>CP126893.1:66780000-76780000 GCA_030440675.1 Furcifer pardalis
ACATAACAATTAGGTTTTGGGGGGAAATGGCATCTCGCATAACAATTTTCCCTATGGAAAAAAATGTACAACAATTTTTCAAAGGGAAAAACCACTTAGCAAAAAAAAATCGTTGTAGGATGCATCCCATAGGGAAAATCGCTATACGAATCATGTATTGTATAGCAATTCTTTCATACAATAACAAGCCCATTGGAAGATTCAAATCGTTGTATGAGGTACCACTGTATATCTCTTAGCAGTCATGGCATATCAAGGTTCTGCAGGTTTTTTGTTTGTTTGTTTTGTTTTGCTATTCAAAAGTCCAGTTCTCAAAAGATTTTTGAAGAGTCTAAAAATATTTACCCAGACATTAAAGCCCTGCTGCTGCAGTGATCACCTACCTTACTGCTTACACAATTCTTGAAACCATCATTTGAAACCATGGCAATTTCAGATCACAAATTGCTGACTTGCAAGACTGTGTTCCTGTTTGCAGTTATTTTTGCACACCGGGCTAATGAACAGTGCACCTTCTGGTATAATCCCCCGTTTCCTACAATTTCATAAAGACAAGGTAACAACGTTCCCCATTTTTTCTTTCCTATCTAAAGTGGTCTCTCACTTTCAGCTAAATGAACCCTTTGTGTCCCCTATGTTTTTTTCTTACCCATGTTGGAAAATAGCTCCACAATTGGATGTCTACAGGGTGTTGACCTTTTGCATGTTGAGAACAAGACATTTCTAAAGTCTACCAGACTGTGAGTTATCAAGGGTCAAAGAAAGGTGACCGTGTTAATTTGTGGAGATTGTCAAAATGGATAGTTAGTACTGTCACCTTACATTACCAAATAGTAAAAAAAAACAAAAAAAAAAACAGTGCTTGATTCTTTAAAAGGGCGTTCTACTAACTAGAGCACTTGCTGTGTCTACAGAGCTTCTCAGAAGAATTCTACTGAGACATAGTTGTAAGGGAGAAACTTGGTGACATCCTTTGACATTCATCTAACATTATAGACTGGATGTCAGAGCTAAGCTTCATGCTTTTTTCAGTAGAGCAGCAGTCTCTTCTATATTGGTATGACATCCTACCAGCCAGTAAGTAAGACTGCTAGTCACTCATATGTGTGATTCACAGAGACCACAATGAAGGACAGATTACTTACCTGTAATTGTAGTTCTATGAGTTATCATTTGTGAATTCCCACAGTTCACCCATCCTTTCCTCAATCTGCCATAGAAGTGTTTTTCCATATCAGAATTGAATATGGCAATTGAGCAGAGTGGTGAGTAGACACAGTGGAGAAGGTGTGGAGTAACATTGGACAACCATATGTCATACCTGCTTTGATTTGGATTCCTGCATTGAGCAAGGGGTTGGACTCGATGGCTTAAAAGGCCACTTCCAGCTCAGTGATTCTATGATTCTCGTATGTGTGAATTCACAGGTGATCGCTTGAAAAACTACAGTTGCAGGTGAGCAGCTTGTTCTTTTATAAACAGAGATAGCCTTGTTCCATAGTCTGACATGCACCTCTTTATCTTCTCTATCTCTCCTTTTTATTTCAGACTATGCAGAATTCATTTTCTTAGGGCTCTTTATGTCCGAAATGTTTATAAAAATGTATGGGCTTGGAACGCGGCCTTACTTTCACTCATCCTTCAACTGCTTCGACTGTGCTGTAAGTCTTTCCAGTATAGTAGCGCTTCTGCTCCTACCTGCATTACTAACAGGCTGTTGTTTAGCTCCATGTTTCAAAGCTTCCCTGTGACAAGAATATTAGTGGGCAAACAGAACAACTGTCTATTTAGCATCTTTGCGTGTTGTGGGAAAGACTCCTATATTCATAGAGTAGAAACTGTTTTTCTCCAGGGCATTCTAAAGCTACCTTATGATGTAGGCTACAGGGAATAAGACCCTGACAATTGCTAACAAGGGCAGGAATTATTTACTCTGCTGGTGGCTGGCTTCGTCATCTCACTACTACCTGAACTTCAAATTTGGGAAGGCACCCTCTATTTCATTAGGAGCTGTATTGTATAAGTTGATGTAATTATGCACATTGAATATGCTCCAATGTTAAAACTAGCATTATCCCCTCTTAACATTTGAACTTGAACTGCTTGATTATAGTTTGAACCTTACTTTAAAAAAATACTAGATTATCAAGAAACCTAATAAACATCAACATACATTAAACAAACAGCTTGTATGCTTAGCTTATATCTTAAATATTTCAGCTAGGCGTTAATTAATTGTGGAGATACCAAACCTATTGATCTCTTATGTGGTCATTGTAGAATTTTTATCAGCTGGGGTTGAGTAACCCAGTGTTTTGGATTCTGGGCAAAATGTTGCATTTTAAGCCCCATAGCTTCATGCTGTCCTTACTTTTGAAATATTGATCCAAAATGTGGAGAAAGTACCCTCTGCTTGATCAGATGCTTTGCCCATTTAACCCACCTTTGTCTGTTCCAACTGGAAGAGGTCCTCCAGAGCTTCAGGCAAATGTATTTCACCTTTAATTACTATCGAGCTATACAGCTGAAGATGACAGGGATTGATCTGAGGTTTTCTACATGCAAAGCTTGTACTCTGGGAATGGAGCCATAGTCCTTTTCTCTAGTACCTAGGTAGATAATTAAGACACTGTGTTAGTGACTCCATCACTGTTGACATGTCTTACACAGAAGATAAAATATGCAGTACCCTAAACTTGCTGCCTTGCCTTGGTTTTTGACAGGTTATCATTGGGAGCATCTTTGAGGTGATCTGGGCTGTAGTAAAGCCTGGCACCTCCTTTGGGATCAGCGTCTTACGAGCTCTCAGGTTACTGCGCATTTTCAAAGTCACAAAGTAAGTGTTATTGAAGTGAATAACTGAACAGTTTATGTATCTGGATTATAGGAGTGTCATATGTGTATGTGTTTGATACATATCTACTTGTATTAGTATATGTGTGTAGCTGAATAGAAATCAGTTTGTCCTGCAATACTATTCAAAACAAAGACCAATTTGGAATCAATTAATATGAAAAGGTTTCTACATGTTACTGTATGGAAGAAATTTTAGGACAATTTTAGTAATAATTTGCAGGGTGTTTATCAGAATCTTCCTTTTACAACTAAACTTGCTAGATCTTCTATGTCCAGATGTGGCAGCAGTTTGCTTTGGTGAATCAGAGAGAAAGATAGAAACTGATGCTAACATTAGACAAATGAAAGAGGCAATTGATTTTTAAAGGGTTTGTTCACTGATACAGTATATGAAAACGGGTAAGCAGATTTTAAATCAGTAGGAGGCGGAAGCTGAATATTGCTGGAACATGTATCAGTTTTAAAAATGATAGAGTCCTTAGAGATGCATTGAAGCCATTTGGGTATGGATTATGCCAGCACAAATATGCTGAGTAGATCACAGCTATTTATACAATTTCTAACTTCTGAAACAATAAAAATCATGTATGATTTTTCTCCAGCAATGTATAACTAGAAAGTTACATTTTCCTATAAAAGTGGTGCATGAAATCACTATTTGTGGATTCCTTATGAGCGTTTTTTAAATAAACATTTTCCAGAACTGTTTAACAGGTGGGATATGGGTAGGTGCTGATTTATGTCCATTTGCCCATATGTCATCCTCCAATATCCATTTCATTCTCAGTATCAACCTCATTCTCTTCTTCTCTTTTGGTACAGTACTTACTTCAACAGCAATTTGCAAGCTAGTACTTGAAACAGATATTTAATCTTTTATTTACTACTTCTTCACTGATGTTTGCCAAACAGAAATGAAGTCTGAAATCTTGTTGTATAGTTATGCAAATTGTGGAAGCAAATTATCATAAATTAAGAAATCACTATAGACTATGGGCAAATAGGATCTGACCCCAGAAATAATTAATTTGAATTTTAGTTGGAAATTTCCTATTCCCCTTATTATTGTTATGCCTGTTTTTACAATGACTTCAACCCTTGTATAAAAATTTAAAATTAGCATTGTTGGCATTTGTTAATCTAAACCTGAAATATATTAGCATGTATCTTTTAAATCTAACATAATTTCCAACTTCTGTGACATATATTGTCACCTGTCTAATTAAAACTGAAGAATCTGTTGAAGAATTGAAATGTCTTATTTAATGTTAATTTAATTTAATTTTCACACTTCTATGCCGCCCACTCAGGAAACCCGACTCTGGGTGGCTCACATGATAAATTCAGCAATATACACAATAGATACAAAATTATACAATATACAATATAAAAAAGTCAGTATTATAATATAATGATAATGTCACAGCCACTCAAGAAAAGTTCCCAACACGAACAACAAAGTTCAGGAGTGGTGTGGCCATTGCCTCATCCTCCATGGGGACCTTCCTCCTCGGCCCAAGCTGGTGCGGCTTTTGAAAACCCTGGCAGATGGGTGTCCGGGGGTGGGGTGGCCGTCATCCTCATCCTCCAGGCGGGACCTTTATTACATAAATTGAGAGCATATTGAGTTCTAAATTTTTCATAACAAAAAAGTAAAATATTAAGTTTAAACATTCCGCCACTGGCACCCAAAATGGTGGTGAGGGAAAAAAATCTGGTGGCCCAAAGACTATATTGACATTTGTTTCTAAGAGTATTCTGGGGTTTCATAATAGTTTCCCAGTATTATTTTGAAAAAAAATTCTTAATTGAAAATACAGCTTAAGCAAAATAATTACTTTAGAGCAAAATGTCATTAAAATGCCACAGATATCAGAATCATGGATACTCTCATTTTGGTAAAAATGACTGGATTCTGTAAATTTCAAATATGCTTGGTATCACTAATGAAATACTGTATGGTGGTCAGTCTTTCTAAATTATGAAACTGTTAGTTACAAGTCTCAGTTACAATCCAATAAATGGTTAAGCACCACGAAAAGCTAAATTTACTACATGTGGGAATAAAAATTAATGAAATCAGTTCACAACTCCATTAGTATTTATTACCAGTTCCTATAAAAAGAGCAAAATAGAAAGCAAGCTGTGTTTTTTTTCTTACAATAACAAAAAGAATAGACAAACTTTCTTTAAAAGAGTTGTACTTAAAAATTGCCACTTATATACATAATACCGTAAAGGTAAAGGTTTCCCTTGCTCAAAAGCCAGTCATAATTGACTCTAGAATTCAGTGCTCATCTCTGTTTAAAAGCCGAAGAGCCAGCGCTGTCTGCTTCTGCAGACGTTTCCATTGTCATGTGGCAGGCATGACTAGACATTGGAGTGCATGGAACTCTGTAGTACTGAGGATATTACTGAGGATAATACTGAGGATATGCAAAAAAAATATTTTGTGGTAATTATTATAAATTATATGTATTGTTTATAATTAACTGAATACAGTTAATTTATTTTCTCACATCCTGAATGTACATTTCATTTTTGCTGTGTGCCCTCTAGAATAAATGGTTACTAATTGAAGACAGATTTTTATGACATCACTCACATGTGGATTCTCTTGGCAGGTACTGGGCTTCCCTACGAAACCTAGTTGTATCTCTGCTGAACTCCATGAAATCTATCATCAGCCTCCTTTTCCTTCTCTTCCTTTTCATTGTCGTCTTTGCCCTTTTGGGAATGCAACTCTTTGGGGGCCAGTGAGTACTGGGGAAAGGGGGAGGGAGGGTCATGACCATGGGGCCATATTCCTAACTCAAACACTATTCCATTGTGTTCTATACAGATGTCAGCAATATTGGTCCATCTAACCAAAGTTTTCCAGGCCAGACCTTGTGCCTGTTCAACCCTCCTTGCCCATCCTTCTTCCTTCATTCTCTTGTGTGTCCTTCTTCAGTTGCTTGTTAAACCATAGTTTCTCATGATGCCCAAATAACAAAGCTGTGATTCAAGTGTTATTTACAAACCATGAAGCATATAATATATGTTCCAGACCGTAGCTTATTTCTTGTTTTGCAGACAGGTCTCTGATCACAGTTTCCTGATGTATAAATCACAGGAGCCAGATGTAACAAACTATAGCATAAACACTGAAGTTCATTGCAGGAAAGGAGAGATTGATGCGCATAGGCATAAGGCTGATTCTTACTAAAACATAGTTTATCAGACTAGGATCATGATGTCACATCCTAAATCTCATCTTGAGTAATTTTTCTGTTGAGCATTGCTTCAATTATCATCACATTTTGAAACAATCAGTATGGTAGTAGCTAAATGCTCCTCTTTGGAGGAATGGAGATTACAGATACATGTGTGGCACCCAGGTCTCTATCTGCTTTGCCACTTGGAAAATGTTAGACTGCAGAAATCGGACAACTGAAAAATAGCACTGTTTCATGTGCATACCCAGTGCTAGAAAAGTTCTTCTTTGTCCACAGTCACAATATTTGGAGAGGTTGCATTTTTTTGTCTCTTCTCTGTTTTGTTTCCCAAGAATAATGAGTAAAATCCTGTTGCCAGGCTCTGCTTTGTACAATAAGAATGACATCACTGACAGTCACAGGTGGATGTTCATTAAAAAGCCCGGCTTCAGTTCCTGGGTGAGCACAACTCACAAGGAGACAACACAAAACTGAAGCAGTCTCTTTAATCAGCAACAAATTGCCATTGTTGGTGATGCCATCCTGCTGTACAAGTAGAGCATGCAATAGGATCCTGGCTTTTCCCAGCAAGTAAGAGTCATAACATCCAAGGCATAAAAAATTATTTTGTCACTTGAGGTAGAAATTTTCACAATTGCTTCTCCCCCTTCACTGGCAGTGGTTCCCAATGTGGGGCCCACGCCCCACATGAGGACTTCAATTCCCAGAAGCCTAAGTCAGTACATTGGTTGATCCATGCTTTGGGGAATTGATTTAGTCTTCTGGGAATTGAAGTCCAAAAGCCAAAGGTTGGGAAACACTGCTTTAGCAGAAGAAACTGGGTTGGTCTGGGAACTAGATAATAGAAAATGAAATTGAAATAAGTTTGAATGTGAGACTAACTCTTCTGCTTTTGTTGGGCTTGGTTTTTTTTCTATACAGGTTCAATTTTGATGAGGGAACCCCTCCAACCAACTTTGACACTTTTCCAGCAGCAATAATGACAGTATTTCAGGTATAAAGAATCACTGGAAAGAGCTTGCCTTTCTTGCCCTCTTTATCTTGCTGTCCTTTGGTTCAATCTCTTATATGATGACATCAGTTAAGAAATCTTGGTATAAGATATTGATGTAGAAGGCCAACAAGTCCCAATAGCACCTGTCCATGTCTTGTTCTTATTGTGGGTACTGTTTCCTACCAGTTTGAGTTGTACAGAGGTCTAGTTACATGAAGGAAGGATAAAAATATTCTTCACAGACTATGGCAGCTTGTTTTATGGTGAGTACAGGATTTTAGGTTCTAACTGCCTCTTGCAGGCTCCCCTAAGGATCATGTTTGACCTGTGGAAGCCATTCGGAGCCTTGGAATAGGGAAAAAGCCAGAATGCCTGAAAATCACCCCTGTTAGTTTCACTGCTTGAACTGGCACTGTCAACAGCAATTTGGGGCAATAAAATTCTTCATCCCAAGGTCAAAAGAAGTCCCAGGAGAGCCTTAAAATCTAGGACAATGGAAAAAGAAAATGTTAATGACCAATTGAAGTTCACAGTCGATGACATCATCAGCTTGCATGGGTGCAACGTTATGCAAGAGGATTTGGATAATTTTACTAAGGAATTGCACATACCTGTATTTGCCAGCGTATAAGACGACTGGGCTTATAAGACGACCCCCCAACATTTCCACTCGAAATATAGAGTTTTATAAGACTACCCCCTCTTCCGCACACCTTCCACACACCAAATAAAACATAAAAGAACATCAGATTTGATTTCAACATCTCCCTGTGGCCGGCACTAGTGTGCAAGTGCGCATGTGCGGGCTCTGCGTAGACAAGGGGCGGGGCAGAGCGCTGCTGCTTCCCACCGAGCAGAACAGGTCGGTCATGCCGAAAAGGCTGGCACCCTGTCTTGCTGCTGATGCTCGCTGCAGCCTCGCTGGATACCGCGTGATACTGGATGGTATGTAGAATGAGGTGGGTGGGCATCGGGAGGCCACTATGGGCACCAGGCGAGCATCGGGAGGCCACTATGGGCAGCTATGTCTATCCCAACTGAAGTGCACCCGGCGTATAAGATGACCCCCACACACACACTTGGAGGCATGTTTTTCAGGGGGGGAAAGTAGTCTTATACGCCAGCAAATACTGTAGTTCCGATCATTTCCATCTCAAAAGAGCTTTGCTTTTTTAAACCTGGGGTACTCTCTTAATGCATGGCATTCTTTTCTATATGTTTCTCCTCTTTTTACTATAAGAAGCATTTGCTTCATGCTGCATTACTTTTGGTTTATCCCCTTACTTTACATATTTTATATCTTTATTTGTTTAATTGCCTTGAGCTCTTTTGAAAATACATTCTAAGGCAAAGTAGAATGAGGATTAAAAGCTTGTCTCAAATGACAAGTCATGACGTTAAATTCCACGGTGTTCATAACACATAATACTGTACTAAGTTATTTACGTTCTTATTGGACTGTGGTCAGTGGCATCCACCCACCTGCAGAATAGACATTGCAAACATGATGCATTCCCTTATGGGAGTATGAAGCAAAGAAGAAGTCCCACTGCATGAGTGAATGTCCATTTGTGGTTATTCAGCAGTGCACACAGTATTATAGTAGTAGATTCCATTAAACATTGGGTAAAGGTCACCATTGCTTGAAAGCCAGTCATATCTGACTCTAAGGTTCAGTGCTCATCTCTGTTTATAGCCAAAGAGCCAACTGTCTGTGTCTGAAGACATTTCCATGGACATGTGGCAGACATGCCTCAATACCAGAGTGCATGGAACTCTTTGCCTTCCCACCGAAGTGGTCCCTATTTTTCTACTTGCAATTTCTTGCTTTCGAACAGCTAGGTTGGCAGGAGCTGGGACAGAGACGGGAGCTCACTCCATCATGCAGTACATGGGAATTGAACTCTGACCTTCCAGTCAGCAATTTCAGCATCTTAACCACTTGAGCCACCACAGTCATCCATTAAATATTAGAAACACCTATATTGTATTTATATTTTGATCCTGTTTGTTAGAAACAGTATAATATCTCCTGTTTGATAAACATTAAATTCTTTTCATAATGTTAAGAAGGCTGAGCACCCTTAAGTATTTTGTGCCTGGAATTGCAAGTGATAAATTGAGTTTTTCAGATCTTGACTGGTGAAGACTGGAATGAAGTGATGTATCATGGTATCCAATCTCAGGGCGGCGTTGATACAGGAATGATGTTCTCAGTCTATTTCATTGTTCTTACCTTGTTTGGTAACTGTATCCTTTGCTTGGAAATACATTGTTCTCATATTAATAAGAGACTGGACACTGAACTCTAAATGGGGAGGCAATAGTCAGTAGCTGAAAATGCAGGAAGTGGTTGGGAGCCAGGATTCCTTGATCATTTTTCCCCATCTTATTTGTTGATAATGCTCAGAAATGAGAAAAGTTACCTTTCTGGGTTGCAACCTCAAACCTGTTGGGCTATTCTGAAAGAAGTCGTCCAAAACAGTAGTGTCTCCCTAAATACCATTCCTCATGGAGCAAATTTCCCTTTTTCACAACTTAGCAAGTGAAGCAATCTATCAGTTTTCAGGAAGCAGAGGTGACAGTTCAGTTGATCAGCAGTTGCTTGCAGCAGAAGATTATTGCAAGGCAGCTTACCTCCCTTCTAAGACTTGACATCAGAGTTATTGAGGACTTCAATGCAAAAGAGAGTTGTAGAAGAAAATAAACCCTCTGCTGTGGAAGAAGTAATTAGGTGTGGGTGGCTAAATATAACTTTTTGCAAGTAAGTCTCTTTCCATTTGATCAAATCTTGCAAGGAAAGGCCTGCAAACAAAATTGAGTACTTATATAATATATCATTCATCTGATAGTGAAATTAGGTTGGACTGAGAGCTTCTTTTAATTTTGCCTTGACTGTCATCATTCAGACACTCTACTCAATGTGTTCTTGGCTATTGCTGTGGATAATTTGGCCAATGCACAGGAGCTCACTAAGGTGTGCCTGCACCTGTAGCAGGAGAATACAAGGGATATGGAATATTTGCTAGTTGAAGGCAATTATTTGGGGTGGAGGAAAGTGGGAGCACTTTATCTACTTAGCAAGGTGGTAAATGAATGGTTTTCTAAGTCAGATATAGTATTGTTACTATTAGTGACCATAAGGTGGATAATGTTTCTATACCAAGACAATTTGTGCCTGATTGTTCTCTGTATTATAGGTATACATCTATTGGGATGGGGTTACTAGTTTGAATTTTGCTGCATTTATGCTTCAGGTATTCTGCAAGTGGCATGTAGAATTTTTAAATGCTGCATGCCAATGCCTGATAGAATCCAAGCCAGCAGCAACAGTATTTAATCATCAACAAAGATTGTTTTTATTTCTGAAAACAATTTCTTTCAGTTTAATAACTTCAGTCACTGGAGAGAAGCTGCCCTCTTGATGCATGCTAATTTCTGATTCTTATTATGTCTTGAAGGAGATTTTATTGCTCTGTTTTTCTTTAACAGTTCATTTGGTTTCCACAGTACCCCATCTCTCCACTGTAAGCATATCCTAGAAATCAAAGGGGAAAAAACCAGTCTTTTCCTTCAATGGATAAAGAATCAAAGTGCAGCTGTGATTATAGTTAGCTTAATGTTATTGTCTTTTTTTCTTCTTCTTAACGGAGAATCGGTGGTTCAAATATTACTTGGCATAGAGGTCTGTTTCATGGCAGTGGGATATGGGCACAAATGCCACCAGAAGGGTTCAGGCAGTGACAGCTTTTTCTCTACATGTATGGGTTTTCCAGGATGAACAAGAAGAAGAAGAAGCAGCCAACCAGAAACTTGCCCTACAGAAAGCAAAGGAAGTAGCAGAAGTGAGTCCTCTGTCTGCAGCCAGCATGTCAATAGCAGTGTAAGTGCAGTACTGATTGACTGTCTCTTAGACAACTTCCACTTGGATTATCTGCCTCAAAAATAAATAAAAGCAAATCAGGTTTATGTAAGGTTCTATATCTCAAAGAATGGTCATCAGTGGGGCTGAAAGGGAACACTAAGTCATGTGTTGAAGAAAAACTCACTTGTACAGAAGAATTGTACAGAGAGTGGAAGTAAGTCATCTTTCTAAGAAATTACTTTTGAAAGGAGTTGCATATTGTAATAACAAGCTAGAAGACCAATGTTATTTTGCCTGTAATGACCATAGGTGTATATAATATTGTGCATTGAATAAGGAGCAGAAGGGGTGGCCAGGAAAGACAATATTCTCATAATCACTTGGAAACATCATTTACCTTTTTACAGCTCTTCTTCTGTCCTCCCATTCTTGCCTTTTTGGTCTCCTAGTCTGCATGGCAGAGCAATCAACCTGCTTGCTCTCTCAGTAGAACTAAAAAAGGGAACTGGAGATAACTAACACTGCAGGATGGGAGAGATGAGTTGATGTTTAAACCTGCAGTCATATATTGTCATGCACACTGGGAGCAGTAAGTCACATTCTGTCAGAATTCAATGAGATTGATTTCTGTATTTACTTAGGGTTACTACATTGATAAATAATGTGAGAAATGCTCTGGGATTGGGATGCTATGATCACATTATTTCTGTTGACTACATGGTGTACAAATCTATGCAAATCCTCTCAGAGTCCCCCTCACACTTTAGTAGTTTTTTCCTTGGCCATTGGGGCTTCTACTTTTTTGGAATTGATTGCATTTGCATTGGTTCATATGGTGTGGTCACTTGAGGCAATGTGGACAGGTCTGTAGCAATTTTATTTGAAGACATTCAAACCATCTTACAGCAGCAGTGAGAGAAGCAGGAAATCTGACTGCCTTTTGAATTTTCTTACACCTAAGACTACTTTCATCTTTTCTTCCCTTCTCTAACATTCAACTTGCTTGCTTGCTTTGGTTTAAAGTTTGATAAAGTGCTAGGGCACTTAGGAAAGCAAAGGAAAAATTAAGAGCAAGAACTCAACAGAGATAGAGGAAGATGTTACCAATCTGTCTTGTTTCCAGATTATTAAGATAGTTTGCTGTTATTATGCATCTTGCAGATTTGGACAGCCAGAGCAGACCTACCTTAATTCTTCTTCTTCTTCTGCCATATCCAAATCTGAATATAGATGATCCTCATGGCGATCAGCCATGAAGACTGTCCTGAGAATATAATGCAGTGGCCTTTCATCTGCCTTCCACATTGCAGCATGACCCCCATGCTACTCATCTAGTTCCACAAGTCACTTTCTGATCCTGAACCCTTTTGGCACACAAAGTCTTCATCAGCCCCAGGTCAGTATTGATGAAGCTGACTTTTGATTGCCAATTTTCCCCCTTTCTCTCTGGTGACTTCTGTGTGGTAAACTGAAGCAAGCTAACCCAAGGAAATCTGACTTTTCGTTGTGGCTTATGGACAGATCAATTGCAGTTTCCCTGCTATGGATACACACCCTAAGTAGGATGGAATTAAAGGTAAAAGGTTTATGGTACCTAAGGTTGTATAAAGTAAATACTGGTGCTTTCCTTAGCTACCAATTTATTTATTTATTGCCAAGAGACATCTTGAAGTTTACCAGATATCAGGGTCATAAAATGGTAGTCACTACATTAATTTATTGCCTATCATCTCCTACAATATTATAACACTTTGACTCACATGTTGCTGAAATCTGGATACTCCTGGGGATTGGCGGGTGGTGGAGATGCATTTATGCATTTACTAGGTGAAGATTAACCTAATAAGGGTACCAGTAATTTAGTATTACAGTAAGAAACTTGGTACTATATGATGCCCGGTAGTCTTGGATATGGATATGGATATGATGCCCGGTAGTCTTCTTTCAGGATGGAATGCTAATGTTGGGGGTGTTTGAAGAATCTACCTCTGCTTTGTCTTCAGGAAAGAACAGCAAAAGAACCAGAAAGGTGCCAAATCAATCTGGGAGCAAAGGACAACTGAGATCCGGAAACAGAATCTGATGGCAAGCAGGGAGGCACTATATAATGAGCTGGATCCTGATGATCGATGGAAGGTTGCGTATGCCCGACAAATGCGGCCTGATATGAAAACTCATTTAGACCGGCCACTAGTGGTAGATCCTCAGGAGAACAGGAACAACAATACCAACAAAACAAGGCCCAATGAGCCCCCTTTAGACCAACATTTTAGACAGCAACATCCTGAGGAATTTATCAGAAAACCACCTCGCTACCATGAATATCCACGGGATTCCCACATGTATGAACACCCTGATCCAGCGAACTTGGAACCACGACGCCCCCGGAGCTGCAGCAAGGACATTGATTTTAACCAGGAAAGTGCATACCACGAGATTGACTATACCAGCAAGGAACATAATGCCATTCTTGAGCATGGTTACCATGGTGACTGTGATTCAGAGCGCATCAAAGCTTATGACCCCCACCGGTGGCACCGAGGCAGTAAAGAGAGCCGAAGTGGGTCACCTCGTATAGCTGATAGTGACCGGGATCACCGGCGACATCGGACTCATCAGCGGACACCAGATGAGGGAGGTGGTGAGGATAGTACCAAGGCTGACCGTCGATCTCGGCACCGAGAAGGGAGCAGACCCACACGGAGTGATGTGGATGGGGAGCAACCTGACGGGGAAAGGCGGCGACGGCACCGTCATGCAGCACAGTCCACTTACGATGCTGATGGCAAAGAACGCCGGCATAGGCGGAGGAAGTGAGTAACCATAGAAAGATCCCTTTAAAGTAATGGATCGTGGTAAGGTTAAGGTCACCTTTGCTCGAAAGCCAGTCATATCTGACTCTAGGAGTGGGTGCTCATCTCGATTTACGCCAAAGAGCCAGCACTGTCTGCATCTGCAGAGGTTTCCATGGTCATGTGGCAGGCATGACTAGACACCAGAGTGCACAGAATTCTACCTTCCCATCAAAGTGGTACCTATTTATCTACTTGCAATTTCTTGTTTTCGAACTGCTAGGTTGGCAGTAGCTAGGACAGAGATGGGAGTTCACTCCATCTTGCAGCACTCTGGTCTCAAACTACTGACCTGCCGATTTTCCAGTGGTCAAGTTCAGTATCTTAATTTCTAAGTCACTGCAGTCCCTGTCCTTAGGGTACTTCTATTTAGAATACCAAGTTACTTGGGCTTAACATTTTATTTAGCTTCTTTCAAATTCACAGAAGGCTTCATAACTTTGTGGAACAGATGGTTTGCTAAGATCAGAAATCTCAAGGAAACCAAAATAAAAATCCTCCAATGAGAGTCAGACTGGTGACTGGGTTGTTTGATTTTTTGAAAGTGAATTTAGGGCATGCATAGGTTCAGTAAAAATAGGTGGGATGCTTTTCTAAACCATTCTGTGCTCCAACTATTTTGGAAGCAGTATCAAGGGAAGGATATTCTTTTTTAAAAAAAAACCCTTTATTTTATTTTACTTTGAACATTAATATCATTCTACATTACAAGATTTCACAATGTGAAACAATTTAAACTGTAGAAGCCCATTTAATTGATATGATGTTATTTAATAACTGTATACAGAATGCAACAACCAAATCAAGCTAAGATTCTTAGCCCTGTTTGGATTTGTTTTTCATTAGACTATGGTCATCCATCACCCCATGATCCAACGTTTTCTTTTTTTTTAATGCTACAGAGAAAACCAAGGCTCTAGCCTTCCATCTGGACCAAACTTATCCACCACACGGCCGATTCAACAAGATATGGGGCGCTTGGAGCCTCCAGAGGCTGAGGATATTGATAACATGAAGAACAATAAGCTGGCAACCAATGAGACCTCAAACTCACATCCCATCGGTCATTTTCAGAACCCAACCAAAGGAAGCAGCCACTTGAATTCCACACCAAGCCACATCTCTCAAAATCCACCTGTTCCTTTGGACCAATCACTCCCCAATTCACAGAACTCTATCAGTCGCCAGACCCCCAATACCCCTGCCAATCCTGCCAATCCTGGACCCCCTAAAACCCCCGAGAACAGCCTCATTGTCACTAACCCCACTACCCAGAACAGTCCATCCCAAACTGCCAAGAAAACAGAGCACACGGTGGTGGAGATGCCACCCACCTTTTCATCACCAATCAACAATGCTATCATGCAAGGTGAGCATGGAGTGTGCTATGTATGTAGGGCTATAGCCAGACAACAGAGATGGCAAAATAGTTAGAACCATGTGCATCCAAGAAGTAGACTTGCGAAGCAGGCTGGTTCTTTTTTGTGATCTCTGTGAATGGGTTAACTCAATGGCTCTCCTCAGTTCTTCTTTTGTTGCCTAGAAAGAGACACTGTTGAAATTTCTAGAGCACTTTTCCCTTCTGGTTTTTCTTCTACATTCCTTTTAATTGGTTCTGCACATAGTTGTTATTATTAATTACCTTAGTTGTAACTTTTTTTAAAAAAGAATTAATAATCTTTAGCTTTTATAGTTATCGTTAGTGGCGTTTTATGACCTCAGCAGGCTTTTTCAAGCAGTGCGTGGACTGTAATAACAAGATTCCACTTATTAACAGACATTTAAAGAGCCTTTATTGCTTGGGGAAAGGTCATCAGATATCTTCCTGTTCTGTCTATAAAAAGTTTACAAAAGTTGCTTTTAAAAAACCCTATCAATCCAGATTGAGACTTTTTGTTTGTTGTTGTTCAGTCGCACAGTCGACTCCGACCCTCTGCGACCCCATGGACCACCGTCCGCCAGGCACTCCTGTCCTCCACCATCCCCCTCAACTCGCTCAGCTCTGCACCCACCGTCTCCACAACACCATCTATCCATCTCATCCTGGGCCTTCCCCTTCCTCTTTTGCCCTCGACCCTTCCAAGCATCAAAGCTTTCTCAAGTGAATCCTCTCTTCTCATTTGATGTCCAAAGTACTTTAGCTTCATCTTTATTATTTGACCTTCTAATGAGCAGTCAGGGATGATTTCTTCCAAGATCGACCTATTTGTTCTCCTCGCTGTCCAGGGGACTCTCAAAACTCTCCTCCAACACCACATCTCAAAGGCGTCTATTCTTCTGCGTTCAGCTTTCCTAATGGTCCAGCTCTCACAACCATACATTGCCACAGGGAATACCATTGCTTTGACTATGCGAATTTTTGTTTTCAATGTGATGTCTCTACTTTTCACTATGTTCCCCAGGTTTCTCATCGCTTGCCTCCCAAGAATCAGTCGCCTTTTTATTTCATGGCTGCAGTCACCATCTGCAGTGAGCTTTGATCCTAAGAAAGTAAAGTCTGTCACTGCTTCTACTTCTTCCCCATCTATTTTCCAGGGACTGATAGGGCCTGTTGCCATTATCTTGGTTTTTTTTATATTGAGTCTCAAGCCAGCTTTTTCACTTTCTTCTTTCAACCTAATTGAGACTTTACTTCTGGTAAAAATCTCTGCAGACCATGAGCATGATTCAAAAGGCCTCAAATCCACTCATACAAGTCTATAAATCAAAGCCTAAACTGAAAATTATGGACTAGCCTATTTTCATAGCCCCAAGAGTCCCAGCAGGCTCAGATTTCTCCTCATGAATTTGACTGCTCTTTCACTCCTCAATCCATAAAACAACCAACTAAGAAAATGCTTAATTTTTAAAAATCTAAACTGATTCCAACTTCAGCTAAACATTCCAATATCAATTGTCACACCTCTTCTCCAGAAGACATAGTGGGTGACCAGACTTAGCCTCAACAAGCAGACCATCTGTGTCTTGGAACTCAGGTGGCACAGTGGTTAAATTGCTGTACTGTAACCAAAAGGCTGTGAGTTCGAGCCTGACCAGAGGTCAACATTGATTCAGTCTTCCATGAGGTCGGTAAAATTAGTACCCAGCATGTTGGGAGCAAAGTGCTAATTGTGAACCACTCAGAGAGTGCACTAAGCACAATGGGTAGTATATAAGTGTGATTGCTTTACTTTGCTTTTGAACTCATCCAAGGAGGACCGGCAAACCCCCCCCCCCCCTCAGTTTTCATCATCTCCCTCAGAATCCCTGGCTAGACATTGCTCACCCTCCCACATGCTAGTGGTTTCAAGGGATTCTCCACAGCCAACAAAAACAAAAAACACACCAGAAGCATAGACTTCTCCGATTCTGAAGGGCTGTTGCCCTTCACTGAGAGATCCTCATAGACAATCATTGGAAAGTTGATCTCACTCAGCTCCATATTGAGCTGAAGACCTACCTGGCATATGCACCAGCCTTATTTCAGAGATCAGCCCATAGGTAATCTCCAAGACTCAGTGCCGAATTTTCCCATGCAATTTCCATTAGCGAGAAATGTGCCTATGTATATATCCCAACTACCTTCGACATCGAAACACACTTGGAAGGTATATTTGATACTGATGGCAATGCCTCCATTTGGAATGCAACCAACACAGTCATCTTGCAACTCGGAGCTGAAATACTGCTTCTTCTTCGTCTACTGTTATACTCAATCCACAACAAAACAAAGGGTTCGGGACACATCCCAGAAAATCAAAGCCTAAGCAGCATTTTTTGACTACCTCAGCCCAAGATGAGAGAAATAACTCAAAGGCAAAACCTCTCACATCTTAACTGTCTTCTTGGCAACACATAACCACAGACAATGGGATCTTTAAAATAATCATTCATGGTTATGCAATTGAGAGGGAGTGTCCCTGCACAGCAGTACCGCCCTAGCCGCACCAACTGATGTTTCGGTACGTGTAGCAGCTGTTTTGAACCCCCAAACACAAGAAAGGCTCCTGGGTGACAGCCTTCACAGCACAAAAACTACTGGGGCTGATGGCATCAACCAACAGCGCAGATTCAGATATAAATACAAGTTACCAGCTAGCTTACAGAACAATTGACTTGGTGGAAGTCTCAACAGAACCTTTCCATGAACCATCTTTTTTGCAATCTTAATTCCCCAGGTTCAAATATGGACAGTTGTGAGCTTGAGTGGATGGGGAGCTCACTGTTGAGATCTTTATATTCATGGCCAATAGACTCAAGGGGAAAGTTCTCTGTACATAAACAGATTGGAGATGATAGCAGTTATAAAGGCTTGCAGAGCGTTCAGAAATCTGCTTATGGGGAAGGTTATTCAAATAGCCATGAACAACACAATAGCCCTTTACTACATCAACAGGCAAGGAGGGACTCATTAAAATCCCTGCTTTATTGGACCATGATATTCTGAGAATAGTGCCTCCATTATCATGTTTTCCTGTAGCAGTGCACTTATTTGGATTAAACAACACAATTGCAGATTCACTGAACAGGCAAGGTGCTCAATTGCACACGAAGAGTCATGCACAGAAAATTTTCTCCTTTCTGTTGGACAGGTGCAGTCATGAAACAGTTGCCTCTTTGCATCTCAGGATATCCGAAAATGCAATTGTTACTTCTACAGAGTGGGAGTAGGAAAGGGCTCTCTAGATGATGCCTTTCTACAACTTTGGTCAGTGGAGATGCTGTACATATTTCATCCTATCTCACTAATTTACATGAAAATAGTCCATCTCTTGCAACAGAAAACAACAGCAATTCTGGTGACTCCATGGTGGCTGAGACAGTCTTGGTTTGTGACACTTCTTGACATGGCTGTGGACTATATGATACTGCCAAAAATCCCACATCTAATCTCCCAAAAAGGTGGGAGTTAGAGACCCTTAAACTGGAAGGCTAGATTGAAGCAAATTCTGTTTCATTCCAGGAAGCACTCCAACCAGAAATCATACTCTTACAAATTGAAGAGAGTTGTAACTTTTGCTAAATCGCTTAATGAAAGATATCAGTCTCCTGCAGTTTTCACCATGCTGCAGTTTCTTCTTCATTTGGAAGAGACTGGCCTTGCGAATTATTCTTTAAAAGTCTATCAGTGATTAGGGCTTTCTGGCCAAAGGGCTCTTCTGCTAAGAAATTGTTCACAAATAGAACAGTAAAGAGATTTTTAATGGGACTAAAAAATTCATACCCAGATAGAAAACCACCTACGCCGCAGTGGTCACTGTCTTTGGTGCTGAATCAATTAAATGAGACATCTGTTTGAACCCATGGCCGCTTCCAACCTCAGGCATCTCACTTTGAAGACCGCCTTCTTAGTTGCCATCACATCTGTGAGATGGGTCAGCGAATTAAATGCTTTAAGGTGTGATCAACCTTTCACGTAGTTCTACCCTGATAAGGTAGTTCTGCACACAGACGTTGACTTTTTACCTAAGGTGGTTTCCTCCTTTCATATAAACCAGCCCATAGCACTGCTGTCCTTTTCAAGGATCCTAAAGATAATTTAGAATGTTTGTTCCACTCTTTAGACAACATTCTATGTTGATATGACTTCTGAGTTTAGAAAGACTAACAGACTTTTTGTATTATTATTATTATTATTATTATTATTATTATTATTATTATTATTATTATTATTATTATTATTATTATTATTATTATTATTATTATTATTATTATTAATAATAATAATAATAATAATAATAATAATAATAATAATAATAATAATAATAATAATAATAATAATCTTATCATGGAAGCAAAAAAGGACAGCCAATCTTTAATCAGAGACTGTCTAAATGGTTAACTGAAACAATTTTGGTTGCTTATCAGTTGGCAAAAGGAAGCCACCCCCTGAAGGTGTGAGGAGTCACTCAACACACTCCATAGCAACATCTGCAGCATTGATGATGGGTGCACACTTGTATGACATTTGCAGGATGGCAATTTGGTCCAACCCTGTCACATTTATTAAGAATTACAAGTTGGATATTCATGGCAAATAACAGTCTTCATTTGACAGAGAGTTCTCCACAATGTGTTCCATTGAATCATACTGTGGCATGCTTCCAATTGGTAAGTCAGCTTGCTAGTCACCCTTTCATGTGCATTCATGGAGACCACAAAGAAGAAGGACAGGTTGCTTATTTGTAACTGTAGTTCTTTGAGTTGTCACCTATGAATTTGCATATCCCATCTGGCCTCGACACAGTTTCTAGGTAAGCAACCTGTCCATCTTATTTAGTAAGGAAAATCATTACTACCACCCAGTATGGGCATCAGTGAGGAAGTATTAATAAGATAGCCATTGTAGGTACGAATGGAAGAAAACATGGAGTCATTTTATAACATAAGAAGATGTATCCATCATAGGTAATAGAAGGGAAAAAGTAAATCTATAGGTTGTTTGTTGTCTTTATAGGCCACCTTTTTCCCAAACGGGTTCAAGGTGGCTCACAGTGTTAAAATACAATAAATTATACACTAAAAACAAACTACAATAATAATTAAAATTAAATTAATAAAAACAGGATTCTAACATTAAAAACCTAAAAAACCATTAACTCAGCTAAAAATCAGCATCCAGTGACTTAGTTATAATTACTCAAACCCCACCTGTAGAGATGGGTCTTCAGCTGTTGGAGGAAGGATAAAAGGGACCAACCTTACTTCCCAAGGGAGAGCATTCCATGATCTGGGACACACACACACACACACAAGTTGCAGTATTCCAGTCACAGCTCTGCTCATGATCTGAGTTTGAATCTGACATGTTCATTTTGCCTTCTGTCCTTCCAAAGTCAGTACAATGAGTACCCAGCTTGTTTGGGGACAAACTGTAGTTTACATAATTAAATTGTAAAACACCTAGACAGTGCTTAGCACTATGGGGTATAATAATAATAATAATAATAATAATAATAATAATAATAATAATAATAATAATAATAATAATAATAATAATAATAATAATAATAATAATAATAATAATAATAATAATAATAATAATAATAATAATGCCACTGTCATTTGACAAGAAGGAAAAATCACCATGTTCTGAGACTCCTAAGAACTCTTTGACTATTCAGAAAAATCCTCCATTCTGGTCTCTACGTATGTCTTTTTCTTTCTGCTCTTCTGGATGAGACCATATGAAACAGGTGACCCTATGAAACATGTCATTTCTTGTAGACTGCTCAGTATAGGTTTATCCACGTCCAGCACTGGCTGGATCAGTTTATGGCCTGATAAAATTAGAGAGTACTGAGTGAAGGGAAATTCTATAACTGATAACTCTCTTTATCCATTTTTACATGCCAGTCAATAAGAATGCCAACCCTGAGCCTTTGCCCAAAAAGGAAGAAGAGAAAAAGGAGGAAGAAGATGATGATGGAGGAGAAGATGGTCCTAAGCCCATGCCACCATATAGCTCTATGTTCATCCTTTCAACCACAAATCCGTGAGTGTCTGGTGCCATACTATCAGTTGACTGAAAATGGAGGTTCTAAGACAGGAATAATTAGTGGGGAACCAGATATCCTAGCTTACAAAAAGGTTCAGATATGAAGATGGCATGGTTGGCTTAATCCTGCTATGATTGTGATTTGCCTCAAAACACAGAAGAGAGTTCGATATTGTAATAGCTGGATTTTTCCACTCTAATTTAGGCTTGAGAAATGTTTGTGAATATATACAGGGAGTAAGGAAAGTCTTGCTAGGTGGTTTCCTGAAGCTAATTCAGACCGGAAACAGAGGTACTAGAAATATTGGTTCATTATCCTGAACCTAACATCAGAGGTGTATGCTATGACTATTCTCCAAATATAAATAAATATTTGACTATTTCCCCCCCAAAAAAGAAATGGGAATAGTAAAAGATACATACCAATTTGCTTTTTCACTGTAATTCTACTTAATGCATCATGTGTTTGCCTTTGCATGCTAGTTTTCGGCGGCTGTGTCATTACATCGTCAATCTACACCACTTTGAGATGTGCATCTTGACGGTGATTGTCATGAGCAGTATTGCATTAGCTGCTGAAGACCCTGTGCAACCCCGTGCTCCCCGTAACAATGTAAGTCTTTTTACATTGCTTTTTTCTGTCATCTCCATTTTGACTTCAATTCTCTTTCCTAACTTTGAAGATGAAATATGAGATATTGAATGAGTTATAGTCAGTCCAAAAGTGCTCTATAGCTCAGAGGCAGAGAACATCCTTAAGCAAGCCTTGATTGTAGGCTCAACCTGCATATTCCTAGGCAGTGGAAGATAGTACAGTACAGTAAAACCTCGAGTTATGAATAAAATCAGTTCCATGGCCTTGTTCGTAAGTCGAATTTGTTCATAACTTGAGGCATCTCCATTTGGATAAAGAAAAAGGCCCGCCCACCCCTCAAAAAATCAAAATGGGTTTCCCTCCTCCAAAAATCAATCAAACCACCCAAAAACAACAACAGCATTGAAAGGAAAGCATGCATAAGTAAAAATGCTGTTCCTTGCCTTAAAGAAGCTTTGAAAATGGACAGAAAACTCAGAAAAATTCAGCAAGAAACAGCAACCGGCAGCCATTTCGGCGCCGAAACTCAAGACAAAGAAATCACTCCAAACACTCTACTGCCATCTACAGGACTCAGAAAGGCTATATGTGCTCAATGCACTCTGGGGAATCAGATTGTAACCGGAAGCAAACCCATAGGGGAAATGGCATTTTTTGCTTCACTGGAAGCAACACAGAGGGAAAAGAATTAATTCATAAATTGGGGCATGTTCCTAACTCGAGGCATGGATTTCAGTGTAGAACCAATTCGTAAGTCAAATTATTCGTAAGTAGGGGCTCAACCATATAACAGTCCACTTGAGAGACCCTGTTTCCCAGGACCAAGGAGATTAGGTTCTGAGAAACCACCTTTGTTTGGGACGTAGTGGCAATTTATTCCTCCTGACTCAGGCCTTGCTCAGACCAGCTGGCAACTCAATAAATTACACCCACTATTTTGCCTGGGCAACCTAATCAACAGTCCAAGCCTTATTTATTTATTTATTTATTTATTTATTTATTTATTTATCCACCCACTTTTTGATCTCCTTGTCCTGCCCTGGCTTTCACAAGGTCTTGTTGTGGGAATTGTAGCGAATCCCAGCTGCACAGCAATGACTTTATCTCGGCGCATAAATCCTGTCCATCCAGGTTCACAAAACAAAGACTCGCTTTTGTCTTTGCACATTTATTGAAGAAGCGATGAAAATCCAAAAGTAATCCATTTAAGAAAACAGTCTAATAAAATAGCTATAAATCTAAAAATCACTTTCCCTAAGAAAATAACAAAGTACCCCATTTGGGTTCCTGATCTACTCTATCACTTACTAATAAAATAAGAAAAACACTAAGTTTTCCAAGTGCTCCATCTCACCATGAGACAAAGTCCCAGCCTTGATGTAAATCGGCCAAACATGGCCTGGTGAGATCTTTACTATCTCCCAGCCTTGGCATCCTTTGGCCCCATCTGGTTGAAGATTTTCTAAGTCCAGATCGTTGTCCCGATAAGGTGATGAAGCAACACGTGCTTCCGCTGTCCTGAAGATGTTACTCTCTGATTGACTAAAATCTAGGGGTTTTATACACAATTTCCCCTCATCTCCCCCCCTTAGGAATGTGATCCCCACTGGTGGTTCTCATGTCCTTGAGACTGACGTACCGATAAGAACCTTATCAGTCCAAAATCTTTCAAGGTCAGGGCAAGTTGGCATGGTGCCCAACTCTTTTCTTGGGTCCCCCTCCCATCTAGGTGGTTGGGTCAATGACCAGTTATTAAAAGTCATTGAACTCTGGAAACAAAGTTTCACTCTCGGTCAAGTGAAAGTTTGAGAATTCCCTTGCTTCTTTCTCAGATGTTGCTGTCCACTAGAGACACTAACCTTAGTGATGTCATCCCTCTGGAATGTATTAGGAATGCACTCAGAAAAGCTGCACTTCAAACAAGCAACAAGCTGGTTTCTCAACCTTTTAAAAACATGAAAGTAACTTAAAGTAACTTCCTCAAGTTCATGACATAGCTGATTAATGTAATAGGCAGCCCATGTAGGATAACTTACCACTGACATATTTTCAAATTTAGACAATATATCCTGGTGGGCAACTTCTTGTTTAAATTCTTTTTACAATGAACTTTTTTGAGGAATAAAAATATTGACCTTATGTTCCCTATGACTTAGAGTGCTGCTTTATGCATTGACTGATTTGCTATACTCGAGAGAGAGAGAGAAAGAAAGAGAGATGAGCAGAAAATAAAAAACCTATGGCTGGGGTTTAAATAGGTTAAAAGAGAGGAAGAAGCCAAAAAAGAAAGATCAATAACATCCTGGCTCTCTGAGCAACTCACACTGCACTATCCTTTTCAAGTTCTTCACTGGACATGCCCTGTGAAATATCCCCAAGGAAAAATGAGTGAAATAATTAGAGCAGCATCCCACTGAGGATGGATGGGAGTCAGAGTTTCATTTTGGTTATCTCTGTGGCACACAGTAAGAAGAAGCCTCTACGCTGGCATGAAGATAAAAAAGCAACTGGATATATCTCAAAAAACCTGAAGCTTTCAAAGCTGTGTACAAACTGAACATAAGCATAGTCAGACGCAGAATAAATATCAGGTGTTTTTTTCATGTAGCCACACTTGTTAATATCCCAAAACACCTGATCAGTCTGAAGAAAGGAGGCTTACGATTGGCCGAAGAAAGCAGTGTTGCAGTACAGTTCCTATTCTAAAGCAACAAACATAGTTATGAGGGCAAGGCCCATTAGCCTACAGCCGTGATGATGAACCTTGGTACTCCAGTTGTTCTTGGACTTCAGTTCCCAGATATGTGCTGCTTGTAGACTTATTGATGGTTGAGGGAGTGTGGAATTTGCAGATTTCTCCCAAAGATAGTACTGCATTATAATGAGGAGATTTTTCAGAGCAAAGCCCGTACAAATTGTATACAGTAATACCTCAGATAACGTTTACCTTGGATAACACTAAAATCGCATAACGTTAAGTAATCTGGGGAGGAGAATTGGATTGAATAGCGTTAAGGTCCTATGGGATGGATCGGATAATAACCGCTAAAGTCTGTGCGGTTACAATATATCTCTATGGAGCTTTAACGTTATCCGATCCATCCCATAGGATTTTAAGATGCATTGGATAACACTAAAAATTGGATAACATCAAGACTTGTGGAACCAAGTCTTAGCGTTATCCAAGGTATTACTGTACTTCTACTCAGTGATGGGATGTCAAAAATTTTCCTACCACACCGTGATGTCATCATGGCATCATGATGCCATGGGCAGACCCGTCGTCATGATGTTGTGGGCGGGACCAAAAAAATTAAAATAATTAAAATATTAAATTAAAATAAACACACACACCCCTCAACCTACCACCCAACTAAACAACCACAACACAAACCCGTAAATAAATTAAATAAATTAAAGAAAGAAATAAATAAAAATTAAATAAAAATACACCCACACACCCACCCCAAACACAAATTGTGAGGTGTTGTCCCAATTTAAGCCTGAGGAACCTGAGCTTCAGCCAATAAACACTACAGCACCAAATCAAACATTTTTGTCTGTTTGGTATTCAACCTCTAAGAATCCTTATAATGAGGATGTTATACTTTTGAGCTCAGTATTCAAGAGAGAGGTAGTAGGGTCACCTCCCTTTGTCATACCAGGTATACCACCTTGTTCTTCAGATAGGTTGTTGTAACAAATGTTGATGGAGTCCATGCCTCTTATTTCTCAACAACATATTCATCTTGGAATCAGAATCACAGCAAATCCCTTCACCTCTTCAATGTCTGCAGAGATCAGTGTCTAGGTCACAGTCACTTCCAGCTGTGAAGAGGAAGCCTTCAGCTTCATTTTAAAAACTGATTTAACCTATTGCTCAGTAACCAACTATGGAATTGATGCAGATACTGAGGCTGAGCCATTCGTTGTAGCTATCAGAACCAATAGCTCCTTTGGAACTGTTGTCAGGTTGATTGGGGTTATAGCAAGACATCAGTGGGACACATATGGATTGACAGTAGACAATAACAAGTACAAACAAATAAAATAATTAAAATATCTTGGCTTTGTGGTCGCAGAAGATACATCGAGTGAAGAAAAGATAAAGGCAAGAATCCAAGCCAGGAATAGATGTTACCATTCATTAAACCCCCTATTAATAGTCAGACATGGGTCATGAGAGCTCAAGCTCATATTGTATAAAACATTAATAATACCTGTAGTGCTTTATGGCTGTCAAATTTGGAACAATTTGGAACAAGAACTTACTCAGCTCCTTGTTTTTGAAAGGAAAGTACTGAGGAAAATCTACAGACCAGTCCAAGATCCATCTAGTAGGGAATGGAGAAAACACCATAAAAAGAGTTGGAACAATTCTATAAGGAGCCTAATATTGTTGGACTGATGAAAAGTAGACTTGAATGAGTGAGACATGTGGTGAGAATGAAAGAGGATGGTGGAGATGTTGATGGATATAATTCCTAGAAAAAGATGGATGTTTGGAGTAAGAGAAGATTTGCTCCAGCTGGGAGCGTGGAAGAACTGGAACTAGATTGCAGATGATAGAGCCTTATTTGTGACATTGCCTAGCTCTCTGATCCTGATTGTCTGAGGAGGAGGAGGTAGATT
This sequence comes from Furcifer pardalis, assembly GCA_030440675.1. Lineage (NCBI taxonomy): Eukaryota > Metazoa > Chordata > Lepidosauria > Squamata > Chamaeleonidae > Furcifer > Furcifer pardalis. The sequence continues at coordinate 66,806,490 of CP126893.1, forward strand.
GGCTTTCCTAAAGCCAGCCGTCTCTGATTCAGAGTCAGAGGATGCTTAACATTCTCCATCAGTTATTATCTTCTTCAGACTTTGTGGTTGGAGACACATCCCCACTTTCTCCTTCAAAAGACTTGTGAGTGACTTTTACTTTTAAGCATTCTCAGAGTATATCTGGTCATGCTAACTAGTGATGGAGGAAGGGAAAATGTTTATCTTGAGACTCTGAAAAGTTTCAAGGCTGTTTTCTGTACAGTTACAAAACCCATATACTATTTGAATTAACAGATGATCACTCAAAGAACTACAGTTACAGGTAAGCAATGTGTCCATTTTAACCCTTTTCTTCCAGCAACTGATTTGGAGATGAATCTTTTCAGGCCTCCAGTTACTAGCATTGCAAGAGACTCATCTTCCCACAGAAAGTTACTCAGAGGAATCAGGCTCCAACCCACTTTCCCTAATTCTGCTGGGAAATTATATTGAAGCATGAATGTTCTTGTGTGCTCAAAGCAATTGTAGTGTTGAGAGATTATGGTAGGTGTTCAGCAGTACTAATAATACTTTTGGCCAAAAGAAAGGACTCACAAGTGGGTGATGAGTCATGGTTTCCCCTCTTCCACTTTAGCCAAACAGAAGAGTAGAGTTCTGACTGAGTTTCTATTGCTCTTTAACTGCCTGGTCTTGAGGCTACATCTTTAATTTTCTTTTTCAGAATATCTCTAGGAAACCCATGCAGAAAGCAATCAGTTTCATCTATCACCATTTGACCTTATCATTGGCTAATCAACTGTGAGGGGGCAATTTGGCAACCTGAGAGGCTGACCACATGGGCTGGCTGGTTCCCTCCTAAAGATGGTGATCACATGCCAATGTTGCTGAAGCTAACCAGCAGCCCACCCACAGAACAATTTTTATTTATTTATTCATTCATTCATATTTATCCCCGCCCTCCTCACCCAGGTGATTCAGGGTGGTTTACACGTAATTTTTAAAAAAATGAAGAAATAAAAACATTCCCTAAAAAACTCAAAGTTAACACTATAAAGGATTAAAAATGTTAAAATATTTAAAAAACTTAAAAGATTGCCAAGTTACAATAATGATCACAGGTTGCACTACATCTTACTGATTAAAGAAGTTGAGGAAGAGAGGGGGCTCAAACCAGCCAGCGAGCTGGGGTCATTGTGCAGGCCGTACCCCATACCTGCCTTGCCAGCTATGCTTTAAAATTCTTCCTAAAGGGCAGCAACTCCATCTGGAGACATAGCTCCTTTGGTAGGAGGTTCCATAGGACTGGAGCTGACACAGAGAAGGCCCTCCTTCTGGTGCCAGAGAGATGCACCTCTCTGGCCGATGGAACAACTAGAGAGCCTCTCTGGTCCGCTCTGGTAGGACGGACAGATGTTCTTAGGGTGAGGCGGTCTCTTAAGTATCCTGCCCATACCTTTCTGGCTCCTCAGTGGCTTCTAAAAAATAAACTTCATTAGGGTAGCAAAAATGTGTTGCATCACTTATATAATTTTAAAAAACATGTTCTTTCCTTTGTCTTAAAGGGCCAGGCAAGAAACTACACACAGTCAAAAATTTTGCCTTTAGAACAAGATAAAGAAGTTTATTGTGCATGTGTTTTAGGCTGCAGGCAGGCTCTTGAAAGGACCTTTAAGGGAAATGTAGTGGCTCAAGTGTCTAAGACGCTGACTGAAAGGTGGGAGGTCAGCAGTTCGATTCCCGAGTACTTCAGGATGGAATGAGCTCCTTTCTTTGTCCCAGCTCCTGCCAACCTAGCAGTGCAAAAGCAAGAAATTGCAAGTAGATAAATAGGGACCACTTTGGTGGGAAGGTAAACAGCATTCTGTGCATTCTGGTGTCTAGTCATGCCTGCCACATGACCACAGAAATGTCTGCAGAAGCAGACAGTGCTGGCTCTTCAGCTTTGAAAAAGAGGTGAGCACTGAACCCTAGAGTCGGATATGACTGGCTTTCGAGCAAGATAAACCTTTACCTTTACCTTTACCTTTATTAGATATGCATACCTATTACACGAATCTAACAGGTAGGACACAATACATTAGCTAATACACAGTTTTGAAAAGCAAATACAGTAAACAGGATTACTTGAGGTTCATATGTCATTGGGATGCAAGGATCTCAACAAAAGGTAGACCAGACCTCTTAGGCTAAGGAAAGCTAAAGAATAGGTGCCTTTGAGATGTGGTGTTGGAGGAGAGTTTTGAGAGTCCCCTGGACAGTGAGGTGAACAAATAGGTCGATTCTAGAAGAAATCAACCTTGACTGCTCCTTAGAAGGTCAAATAGTAAAGATGAAGCTAAAATACTTTGGACATCAAATGAGAAGAGAAGATTCACTTGAGAAAGCCTTGATGCTGGGAGAGGTGGAGGGCAAAAGAAGAAGGGGAGGCCAGAATGAGATGGCTAGATGGTATTGTAGATGCAGTGGGCACAAAACTGGGCAGGCTGAGGAGGATGGTGAAAGACAGAGGTGCCTGGCGGGCAATGGTCCATAGGGTCGCAAAGGGTCAGAATTGACTGTGTGACTGAACAAAAAAAAAAGATAAGCACTGAAAATGTGCTTATTTAAGTTATATACCATCAAATCATAACTAATTTATAGTGACACTAATAGGATTGTCAGGGTAAGTGATATATTTAAGGAGTAGCTTTACCAAGTTCCACACAAACCCTAGTGAGTTTCAATAGTCAAGAGGGAATTTGAACCCTGATCTCCCAGAGTGCTAGTCTGTCACTCCATCCACTATATCACAATGCATACCAGATTGTGCTTAACTGTGATGATTTATTAATCTGACATCGATGTATTTATAACTTGACCTACATCATTTGAATGCATTTCCTTTTATCCGGACAATCCATTGATGATCATACTCTACCTGTAAGTTTTATACACGTAGGTATTATATTTCCACTAGCATTTTTCATAAATGAATTTGTCACAATATTGGAGAGAGTAGGTGCTGCGAGGGCAAGAAATACCGTATTCAAAATTGTGACCCAGACAAAGGATTTGGAAGGTTTTCCTAGTGACACTACTACCCTTCACAACAGATCATGAAATGGAAAGACTGTGGTATGAATTATTTCAGTCATTTTAGATAACTATAAAATGTTTCCACTGGTACCTGTGACCTTGAACATTTTCCCCAGGTGCTGCTGGCTGAACTGTATTCTAGGATACAATTTTCTCCTCTCCTGTTTACTTTAAGGAGGAATCATGGTTTGACTTGCTTGCAGGTTGGGTTAAGAGTCATGACTCCAAGGTATTAGCACGACTGTGTATCTATTTCCTTTCTTTCCCTTCTACAGGTTCTCCGTTACTTTGACTATGTCTTCACAGGTGTCTTCACCTTTGAAATGATTGTTAAGGTTAGTAATTCTAGAACATGGGCGTATAAAGGTAACAAGAGGGCAGAAACACATGTTATAAGTTACTTTTCACATTTCACATATGTGTCATGCAACATCAGACTCAGTTTTTACCTCTGTAAACATCAGCCTCTAGGACCGCAGTGGCTTAGCGATTAAGATGCTGAACTTGATGACTGGAAGATCAGCAGGTCAGCAGTTCAATACCCGAGCACTGCTTGACAGAGTAAGATGCCACCTCTGTCCCAGCTCCTGCCAATCTAGCTGTTCAAAAGCAAGAAATTGCAAGTAAAGAAATAGGTACTACTTTGGTGGGGAGGTAAACAGGGTTCCATGCACTTTAGTCTAGTTCATTGACCACAGCATATTTGTCATTTCCTTTTCCCCAGTAGCTATTTGAGTGCCTTTTGACTTGGGAGTCTCATCTTCCAGTACTTTCTCTTGTTTCATTTTGGATTGTTTCATCATACAAATTACATGGTAAAAAATATTCAGAAATTATTTATCTTTGCCTTCTTCTGCACAGTAGCAAAAAGAGTTAGCTTGAATGTCACTGCCATTGTCTGTGAAATATTCTTTCCTATCATCATCTTCAGCTGCTGCCGCCGCCCAGTAGCTGCCCTCCAGAGCAGTGATGGGATGACAAAAATTCTACTACCACGCCATGACGTCACGGACGTCATGGGCATGGCCAATGTCATGACCGAAGCCGACGTCATGACGTTGTGGACGGGGCCAAAAATAAAAATAAATAAAAAATAAAAATAAACATACACACACACATACCTCCCTCTCAGCCCACCCACCCAGACACAAATAAATAAATAAATAAATAAAATAAAAACAACCACCCACCCAAAACACAAATAAATTACCCACCCACCGCAAATAAAAACCCCTCGCTTACCTTTCTTGGGACCCGGCACCCCGACTGCGTCCACAGCTGCCACCGCCGCTGCCTGCACCCCTGTGGCATCCTCGGGCCGGTACCTTTTTAGCCCGGCTCCGGCCACGGCCAGGGGCGGCGGGCAGCAGTGGCTCTGGTGGTGGCTCCAGCCGCGGCTGCCGAGCCTCCCTGGGCCGTCCCCATGCCACACCGCCGCCGCCTGCAGCTTCCTCCTCCGCCAGGCGCCGCAGCCGGGCTAAAAAGGGACCGGCCCAAGGAGGAGGCCACAGGGATGCAGGCAGTGGCAGCTCCGGCAGCGGGGGGCGGCGGCTGCAGGCACCCAGCCCACAGGCGCCCGGCAGAGGAGGAGGCGGCAGCGGTGCGCCGCGCCGGGCGTCCCCAGGGCATGGGGCTTGTCGGCAGCGGACGGCCCAGGCAACCCTCAACGTGCCGCAGGGGAGGTGCCCTCCTCAGAGGGCTGGTGCCGCCGCCGCCGCCGTCCTGAAAGCTCTAAAACAATTTTTTTTAAACTAAAATTGCATGCGCAATACGTCAGATTGAGTTTCTGCGCATGTGCAGTCAATTGGAGCCATTTTAACTCCGATTTTTTTTTTGTCTACCCTCCCGGAGAACCCTCCGGGATTGGTCCTACCGGTTCCAGGGAACCGTCTGGAACTGGGGACATCCCATCACTGCTCCAGAGGCTTCTATTTTCCCATCACCACTAGAACTGTCAATTCTTCTCTGCTGATGTGGCCATTAATCTGGAAGAGGGTAGATGTATGTCACTGTTTTGTTTTGTTTTGTTTTGTTTTGTTTTGTTTTGTTTTGTTTTGTTTTGTTTTGTTTTGTTTTGTTTTGTTTTGTTTTGTTTTGTTTTGTTTTGTTTTGTTTTGTTTTGATTGAACCTGCTAGGACTCCTAATTTGTAATAGAGTTTAGCTTCCTGACAGCATTGCTCTCTGCTTCCCTGACACACTCAAATTCCTTCATCGCATTAAGGTGTGCATCTAAGAAAAGGATATTGATCGTTAATTTGTGTCCTTCCATTATGATAACCTTTTGAAGATAGATTGGAAGAACCATACAGATGCATTTTTACATGGAAAACTGTCATCAGTGTCTCCCCAAATGATTACAAGGATTTGGGGCATGCTAGCAGATTTCCTTGAGGGATTTGTAATGTGTGCTCTGGGCCTAAAGCAACAAGGAATTTCAAAAGGATTACTACAGCAACATGGAAGTAGTTGCTACACTGATGTGTAATTGCACTCATGCTTTCTTTGAAAGTTCTGCCAATTATGTAATTGGCTTCCTTGACCTTGGGCAATATGAAAAAATAGAGGACATTGCCAGAGAACTAGCCATATGTGTCTGTCTCACCATGTTGGTAGTACAGCAAAGGAGAAAAAGAAAGAGGGGGATGAAAATGTTTTGTAGTACTTTGTAACAGATTTATTTCAGGTGAGCTTTTGTGGCTCAATATCCATTTCTGTATTCCATGTTCACCAAGAAGTAAGATTCATTTAAAGTCAGTGGAAATGCCTTCTGATTATTATGTGGCTAGGATTAGGTTGTAAGAGCTTTTCTAGGCACTTATTATGTGTAAGCCTAGAAATTCATTTATACTTTGAGATTAGCTTTACAGTTGGGAAAAAATAGGTCTCATTTCAAGCTATCTCAGACCTCCATGCATGTTTTCTAAATGATCATAGATATTTGCAGCTTGTCTTCAAATATTCCAGAAAGCATTACAAAAAAGATATATGAACATGTCAAAATCTGTCTCTGTTTAGTGTCACATTTGAAAGAACAGTCAGAGTGGTGTTTCCAGACTGTTGCTGTTATTTATATTTATTTGTAAAAATAATATTCATGTAACACAATGCAGATCTATATAGGTTGTTGTTGTTGTTGTTGTTGTTGTTAAGTCACATAGTCAAGTCCGACCCTTCACAACCCCATGGACCACTGCATGCCAGGCAACCCTATCCTCCACCATCCTCCACAGCCTGCTCAGCTCTACGCCTGTTGCATCAACAATGCCATCTAGCCATCCCATCCTCTGCTACCCCTTTCTCCTTTTGCCCTCGATCTTTGCCAGCATCAAGGCCTTCTCGAATGAGTCCTCTCTTCTCATTTGGTGTCCAAAGTACTTTAGCTTCATCTTCAATATTGGTCCTTCCAAGGAGCAGTCAGGGTTGATTTCCTTCAAGATTGACTTACTGTATTTGATTATTATTATTTATTATTATTATTTCAAATTTATATTGCCACCCACTCGATGTGGCGACTCAGGGCGGCTGACAAACAATACATTACATTACATTACATTACAATATGTTGGTACAGGCGCAGGGGGAGGGGCGGCGAGGTCCTCAACCTGCCCTGGCTTCTTCCTCCCCTGGCAGTTGGTGATCTCTTTGCTGTCCAGGGGACTCTCAAAGTTCTCCTCCAACACCACATTTCAAACCCATCTATTCTTCTGTGCTCAGCCTTCCTTATGGTCCAGCTCTCACAACCATAAATTACTACTGGGAATACCATTGCTTTGACTATGCAGACTTTTGTTGGCAGGGTGATGTTTCTGCTTTTCATTATGTTCTCTAGGTTTCTCATAGCTTGCCTCCCAAGAATTAATCGTCTTTTTATTTCATGGCTGCAGTCACCATCTGCAGTGATCTTAGATCCTAAGAAGGTAAAGTCTGTCACTGCTTCCATTTCTTCTCCTTCTATTTGCCAGGGAGTGATAGGGCTGGTTGTCATTATCTTGGGTTGTTGTTTTTTGTTTTTGGTTGAGTCTCAGGCCAACTTTTGCACTCTCTTTTTTCACCTTAATCAAGAGGTTATGTACGTCTTCTTCACTTTCTGCCATTAGGGTAGTATCAGCTGCATATCTCAGGTTATTGATGTTTCTCCTAGCAATTTTAATTCCAGCTTGTGATTCATCTAGCCTTGCATTGTGCATTATGTACTCTGCATATAAGTTAAATAAGCAGGATGACAATATGCAATCTTGTCATACTCCTTTTCCTATTCTAAATCAATCAGTTGTTCCATGTCATGTCCTAATTATTGCTTCTTGACTCATGTACAGATTTCTCAGCAGACAGATGAGGTGGTCTGGTATTCCAAACTCTTTAACACTTGCCACGGTTTATTGTGGTCCACACAATCAAAGGCCTTGATATAGTCAATGAAACAGAAGTAGACTTCTTTCTGGTACTCCTTTGCTTTCTCCACAATCCATTGAATGTTGGCAGTGTGGTCTCTTGTTCCCCTACCTTTTTGGAACCCAGCCTGCACTTCTGGAAGTTATCCCTCCACATACTGCTAAAGCCTAGCCTGTGATATCTTGAGCATAACCTTGCTAGCATGTGAAATTAGCGCAATTGTTCAATAGTATGAACATTCTATAGCATTGCCCTTCTTTGGGATTGGAATGTATACTGACCTTTTCCAATCCTATGGCCACTGCTATGTTTTCCAAATCTGTTGGCATATAGAGTGCAACACTTTAATTGCATCATCTTTTAGGGCCTTGAATAATTCAACTAGAATACCATCATCTCCACTAGCTTTGTTGTTAGCAATTATTTCTAGGGCCCTCTTGACTTCACACTCCAGAAAGTCTGGCTCAAGATCAATGTTCTCATCACTGTGGTTGTCAGGGACGTTGAGGTCCTTTTGTAGAGTTCTTTTGTATATTCTTGTATAGTACCAATATTTCTATATAGTACCAATATTTATTTATTTATGCTTTCAGTTTTTATACTTTCCTGAAGTACCAGCACAGTATCTCAGAATGTGTTGGAAAGATATAATTAATCCCATCCTACCTACTCCTTCAGCAGACTCATCTCTTTCAGCGCCATTGGGAAACACAAGAACTGTTAAACCTGGGAGGGCAGGTGCTATGACTAATGTTGCATGCACACCCAAGAAAAAGCCAATTGTGTTTTAGACTGTTACATGCTTGTAACTTGATGCACACCTCCCAAGAGTCTTTATTTTAAATACTGTACTGTATTCAGTTGCTGAGCAGGGCATGAGATGTCATATGTATTTCTTTTTCTTTTTTTAACATTGCACATGAGTAGTAAGGCTATACCAGGAGTGTGTTCTTTTCATTTTCATGCAAAACACTTTCTCTTTTTACTGTTTATATCTGCTGTGTTGTAAAGTAGACAGTGAGACTTAACATCTTTGTTAGGTGGAATCAGTGATGGGATGTTACCGGTTCGGACTGGTTCACCCGAACCGGTAGTGCCCCATCAGGAGGGGTCACCGGGGGTAGTGGTAAAACCCCGGGTGACCGGTTCGGTCGCCTCTCCAGCATCCTCCAAAAATGTTTCTGCCCAGAACTGCGCATGCGTCAAACCTCCATTTGACACATGCACAGTTCTATTTTTTAGTGTGCATGCATCAAATAGTGGTTTGACGCATGCACACTAAAAAAAAAGAATGTGCATGCGTCAAACAGAGGTTTGACATATGCACAGACATTTTTTATTTATTTATTTTCTGCTTTGCCCACGACGTCATGACGTCAGCTACGCCCACAACGTCGATGACATCACGGTGGGGTAGCGAAGATTTTAACAACCCACCACTGGGTGGAGTGCATGAAATGACAGTCACTCATTGGCACTAAAGCAGTGTTTCCAAACCTTTGGTTTTTGGTCTTCAATTCCCAGAAGCCCAAGTCAATTTCCCAAAGCACTGATCAGCCAGTGTACTGACTTAGGCTTCTGGGAATTGAAGTCCCCCTGTGGGTGGTGAGCTCCTATGTTGAGAACCACTGCACTAGAGGGTTGAGTGTCTCAGAGCTGTACTAGCAAAATATATACACACAGTGTCTCAAGAATCATGTATTTCTTTGCTTTGGTTCTTTCTGCAGATGATTGACTTAGGGCTGATCCTTCATCGAGGCTCTTATTTTCGAGATCTTTGGAACATCTTGGATTTCATTGTGGTCAGTGGAGCATTGGTAGCATTTGCCTTCACGTAAGTTTCTTGAAGGAGTCATAATGCTTGCTTTTCTTTACCTCTTTCTTTGGAAAACCCAGCACTTTTCATTCTGCTGGAGAAGGAAGGGTCTGGTGAATCTTGTTGCATGATGGGCCTTGTTAATAGTTTTTAGCACATAAACAACTCATTCCCATTCACTCTCTTTTACCTCATCACGTCCCCCCCCCCCATCCAGTGCCATTGTGTAGAACATTATAAACCATCATAATTAAGCATGGACACTCCAAATGTATGTACCCTCATTTTGGCTTAAGATATCTCTTGCATGTGGAGCTTCCTGGGAAGCCAGCTAGAATAATGGCAGACTGTCCTTCTTACTTTGCAGGTCATTTTCATGTTTAAAGTTGTGGGAAACTGAGACGCAAATTTCTGAGAAGAATGAGATTGAATACTAAGCTGAGCTAATGCTGTCAATTATACTGTTGCCTGGTGTGATTATAGGCCAAAAGACTATTTACACAGAGGCCTCGCTTCTTTCTGGTCAGATTACCAGAAACAACTAATTAAATGTAGAACTAGCCACTATTTACATTTTTTTTAGTATTTCTGTATCAGTTCAATAGCTTACAAACTGTCACCAAAAATAATGGGATAGAATACTGCCATCTACTCACATCCCTCAAAGTTTTTTCTGAGTGTCTTTGTTAGTGCTCAACTTCATTATTTATTCCTGGCATATTTGTAGTTAAGATGCCATGAGCTTAAAAGCCCATTTAAGGTCAGGGTGGGGGAGTGGGGCAGAAGGCTGTTTAACACAATCCTTGTGTCCTTACAGCATTTTGCTACTCCAAAGGAGCCAGATGGGGCTACTGCAGCCACATCAGTGTCAATGATGCTTATCAGCTATTGGGTGGGTGCTCTGTTTTATCACATCATCAACTTGCACGTATGCTGAGGCTGAGATAAAATACAGCAGAGCATTTTAATAGAACCCCTTGATAGGGGTTTCAAAATGTGGTGAGTTGGGGCTGATTGGCTCAATCTAGCACACCACATGTATGCAAGTGATCAGATTACCCACCTTAACCTACCCCCAAAGCACCCCAAAGAGTAGGACATATGCCCATGTAGACAGTCTCTCTAAGTGGCTTCCAAAAGAGAACAGAAAACTTCTCTTGTCCAACATTCAAATCACCCCAAACTGCAAGCCATGGTAATTGCAAAATTTTGGCTCAGGTCTTAGTATACCACACTCTTGAGTCTTTATCAAAAGTCAATAAATCAAGATTAAAATATAATCCAAACTGAATATTTATTTAGAATTACTTTAAATGTACATTGGCTAGACTCTTGTTGTGCAACTTTTCACAGTGCACCTGTGATTATGTAATCAACTGTGACTATTGGATGTGTGTGAACTTCCTGTTCCACCACTGGCCCACCCTAGATTCCAAGATTCTCTAAGGATTTCTTTTGTCCTGGAGAATGCTTTAGGGACCTCAGAACAAGGAATGCTTTAAAGCCCCCAAATCACTCCTTTTAGTCCCACTCTTCCCAATTCATAGCCACCAAAGTGTTCCCCAAGAAAGAAGGGGTTTTCCAGAGATCCCCAGAATCTGGGGTGAAGAACAAGAAATGTTCATTCCCCCCAAACAGTCATAGTTATCTGTCAAAAAGTATGAAGGAAACACAGCCAATATAAAATACTAGTCAGATTAGCAGGCCTCAAGATGATGTATCCACATAGGTTCAGTTTGCAGTACATTTTAGGTCAAAGATTGAGGCCATCAAATGAGACTTTGACTCCTTAGTTATTACAGTAATACATCAGGTTGAGATGTCCAATGTACCATCTGGTCTTGAGTTGTGGGATCAGTTTCAAATTATAACATCTGAGGAGGTTGACAAGGTGCTTGTTTGCCAAAAAGCCACCACCTCTCCCTTAGAACTTTGCGCTCCTTGCCTATTGAAATTAGCCAAAGATGTGATGATGGAATGGGCAAATCAGATTATTAAGTCCTCATTACAAGAGGGTACTGTACCTTCTTGTTTAAAAGAGACAATTATATGGCACATTCCTTTAAAAACATGTACTGGTGAATGATTTCAGTAATTGTGGACCAATTTCAAACATGCAATTCATGGGCAAGTTAATCAAGAGGATGGTGGTCATTCCACTGCAAGCATTCTTGAATGAAACCAATTGCCCAAATACATTTCATTCAGGGTTCAGGCCATGGCATTTTATTTTCAAAATGTGTTTTTAATATGCGACTTCCGTCTTATCAGCTGCCCAGAGTAGGAAAACCTTATAGATGGGCAGGGTATGAATGGAATAAATAAATAAATATAAATTGTGCTGTACAACCTAGTATAAGAAGCAGACAGTGAGGAGCTCAATCATTCTGCTGTTCCTGACTACAGTATCCTTTTGGATAGGCAGTCAAAGTTGGGGATCAGAGGCCTGGGCACTGGAAGAATTGCAGTCCTTCCTTGATGGGCATTCCCACATGGTCCAACTCAGTTTTGTCTCTCTGGATACATTGCTGTGGAGTGCCACAGGGATCAATCATCTCCCTGATGCTGTTTAACATACAGTGGAACCTCAAATAACGATTACATAGGATAATGCTAAAATTGGATAATGATGCAAAATATTGACCAAAAAAATGCATCAGATAACGATATCTTAGCGTTATCTGAGGTAATCGCCTGTAGCAGCAGTGTAGCTGGGAAGCCTCTCAAGGGCTCCCCATTTAGCTTCCCAGCCATGCCACCGTTGTGCCCTTCATAGCAGGGGCATGTTTGGAAAGCCGACCAGGGGCTCCCCATTTGGCTCCCCAAATATGCCCCCACTGTGCCATTTGTAGTGGCGGTGTAGCTGGGAAGCCAGCTGGGGGCTCCCCTTTCGGCTTCCCAAACACGTTGCCACTGCATGCTTTGCAGCGGTGGTGTGGCTGGGAAGCAGAAAGCAAGACAGATTCACCTGCCCCCCAGTGGGCAGGCAAATCCATCTGGCTAGCAGCACTGGCTTCCCTTTGGCCACTTTTGAAAACAGTGCTGTTAGTGAGACGGATTCACCTGCCCACCCTGCTCAAGCAGTGGAGGTGTGTTTGGGAAGCAGAATGGGGGCTCCCCATCTCTTTCCCAGCCACATCACCACTGTGAAGGGTGCAGTGCTGGCCTGTTTGGGGAGGAGAACGGGAGCCCCCAGTCTCCTTCCCAACCAAGCCAGCAGGCCGACGCTCAGAGCGCCAGTTTGGTTGTGGGGAGACCAGGCGTACTCACCCTCACCCCAACCAAACCAGCACTTGGCTCAATCTGCCTCCCTCTTTGGAAAGGGCAGCGGGGATTTCACGCATGGAATCCCCACTGCCCCTTCCAAAGAGGCAAGCGGATCAACCCCCGGTTTCCTTTCCTCTTCGGAAAGGGAGCCGGGAGGGGGGGATATTGTGCAATGTATGCATTGCACAACGTTAAAAACCAGATAATGCTGAGACTTGTAGAACCAAGTCTTAGCATTATCCGAGGTATTACTGTACATTTAAGACCATCAGAGAAAGTCATCCAGAGATTTGGAGCTTACTATCATAAGTGTGACCCACAGTTCTATCTCTCCTTTACATCTTCTGCCGTGGATCCAGTCCAGTGACTTCAGGATTGTCCAGCCTTGCTAATAGGTTGGTCAGATACTAATAAATTGACACTGAATCCCAACGAAATGGAGGCCATGCTGTTGGAGGCCCTCCTACCTGACTAAGAGGCATTATCAGTCCTCTGAAAGACCAAGTACACAACTTGGGAGTTATTTTAGATTCAACACTTACTATGGAACCTCAGATTGCTGCTGTGAGAAGATCTGCTGTTTTTCATCTTCAGAAGATTGCCCAGTTAAACCCTTGTTTGGACAGGAGGTACCTAACAATACTTAACCATTGACCACTGTAATATTTTCTGACTACTGTAATACTTTCTATGTGGGGCTATCCCTCTATCTGAAATGGAGGCTGCAATAGGTCCAGAGTGCAATAGGTCCAGAGTGGACCTATAAATGCATTTACAACAGCTGTAAATGGCAGGAGGACAACCAGTCTGGCCCCCTCAACTGTTTGAGGGAGTGTGACCCAGCTCCCAACTTGAAAAGGTTGAAAACCCTTGCCCTAAATGGTTTAGGACCTTGCTACCTATTGGAGCTTCTCTCCCCAAAATCTACTGCCCTCTTCACCTGGTGTTCCCAGGCCGTGCAGCTTCAGGTGCCAATTCCAAGAACAGTAAGGGAGATACAACTAGGGGGAGAACCTTCTTGAATGCAGCCCACTCTTTATGGAATGGTTTATCTGTGGAGATGCACCTGATTCCCTCCCTTGATACTTTCAAAAGAAATGCTTAAAAGCTCAATTATGCTGGGAGGCATATAAGAATATATCTCTCCCAATGATTAGTTTTGGGGGTTTTTCCCTCTGAAACCATAGTTTTGAAGGGTTTAAATATTTGTGTTATATTGCTGATGGTTGAGAGGGAGCATTTATGTTTCATTTATGTTTTTATTTTACTTTTATGTAAATGACCCATAATGGTGAATTTTTACCAAATGGGTGGTATATAAATGTGTTAACTAAACAAATATAAATGCATAAATTTTCACATAATGGCCATCAATGCTATATAAAATGTATTGGGAGATATTTGCAACCAGTTGTTACTACAGGATTGAGATCTCAGTGGTCACTCCTCTGAAACAGCTAAAACCTTTCCAACTGATCTTTAGGTTTCCCTTCAGATTTGTTGAGCCTGTAAAGATAACCTCATTTCCTTTGAGGTGGTACTATCTCTCCTAGTAGTGGAAAGCTTTGTGACTTAATTTGCTGGCTATTTATAGAGCCTTACACATTAAAGATTTGCTAGGTGTCCTAGAATTAGCATGCACAAATATCCTGCAGTAATTTTCATCCCAGTTTTTATACTTCATTTACTTACAGACTAAGAAAATCAAAAGGTTCCCCAGTTTCTTAAAAAGTTTGCATAAGTGTATCCTATTTTTGCTAATTTCTTCTGCTAGTGTATTCTGTTGGACAAAAAGAGGTTTTCTAGCATAGCATAACTCACCTGCATTATAACCCCACACAACTCTCTTACATTATCAGTACCTAGACTCAGTATAGGATATACAGTTGTTTCTTGCAAAAACTCAATATTACAGTCTTAAAAGCTTATTTAAAAAATTTAAGCCAGCATTCTTCAAGGACAAATCAGAAATGTTTCAATAGCCAATTAAAATCAGTTATAAATATTGGAAGTTATACAAAACATGGAAATCTCATCAATATTGCATGGCCAGTCTGATCCTGAAGAGAATTCCACAGTTGAGGTACTGCTAGAGAAAGCCCTGTGTACTTATCAAGCTAACCTGTTGAGGTGATGGGACAGGCAACAGGGCTTCTGATGAGAGTCACTGATTCCAGATAACCTCATCTGGATTGAGACAGTTTTTTGGGTGGAAATGGTGCTGATGCAGGAAATACTATTAGTTAAATGAAAAGGAAGGACAGTACAAACTCTGTGGCCAAACAAAACATAACTATCTCAAATTTAAGATTTCTGGATGGTCTCCCACTTTTATCAGTGCATTAGCATCAAGAACTTTATGTTCTGTACCCTAACTAGGTAAGACAATGTTATCCACAGCTCTGAGGTGACATGAAACTAAGATGTCAAACATCTGACTTATTTTTTCCCCAATTTAGCACTATTGACATTCTCTTCTCAGTTTCATAAGGCATATCTGTATTGACTCCAATTCCAATTTTCCTGTTTTCTCTCATGAAAGAATGAAGTCAAGAAATAACAACAACAGAGACGTTCAGGTGTTGGAGCACTTGCACTTGCTTTGATTGCTTGTGGTGCAGGTTTCTTTATTTATCTGAGTCCAAAGCATTAAGATTTAAAATCAACATGATTTTAAGAACACTAATCATCTTAAAATGTATGTATACATAAACTACATATTTGCAACTCTACTTTTCCAATATTCAGCAGTTTTGAATAGCTCTGTCATTTGCTTTAAACAAGTCCTTAATATAACAGTTCAGGCAAATTGCCATAGACTGGTAGATGTTCAAGGTTTTGTTTCTCACCACATTCACATTGTTCACCATCATCAAGATAGCCCCATCTTTTTAGGTTTGTTTTGCATCATGTCACCTCGGTTCTCAACCTATTCAGCTTCTTCCATGTCCCATATTGGAATTAGTAACCTGCTGCTGGTTTCTCCTTCATTGCCCATAACCCTCCAAGTGATATTCTTTTCCATAGTTCAGTTTGACAAACCTCAGCTGAAGATGGAATTGATAGCCTTGTTTTTAGGAAGTTCTTCCTTCACTTCAACTTTGATGAATGATGTTGAGTCCCAACATTGGATGTCTTGAAACTGTTTCTTGCTTTTTCTTCTCAACTTCTGCTACTACTTGTCTTCTTACATCTGGAGGTGCTATATCCACGAGTGAGAAGATTTCATTTACAGGCATCGGTTGTAAACAGCCTGTAATTATCTGGCACATTTCATAAAGGGCCATGCTTAGTTGACTAGCATGATCAGGGTTTTCCAGATTGGAGCAACATACTCTGCAGCAGAGAAACACAGGACAAGAGCAGATATATGGGAATATTAGGCTGTGCTCTCCAAGTGGCATTTGCAAGCTTTCAGATCAGATTGTTCCTGGCTTAATATCCTGTCTTCTTAATATCCTGCTTAATAGCCTGACAATGATGTTTATAAGTTAAATCATGGTCCAGTTTTACCTCCAGGTATCTTGGATTGTCACAGTGGTTTAATTTATGACCTCTCCAGGTTATGTGCTACTTCTTTCTTGCCTCCCTATTTCATAAATGGAATGCACATATTTCTGGATTTCAGGATTGGGTTTCAGGTTGTCATAATAGACAGCTAGCTATTCAAGAGCAGATGCCAGCTTAGTCTGTGCTTCCTCAAACATTTTTCTCTTAGCAGTGATTGCTGTATCATCTACATAAATAAAGGCTCTAGTTCCAGTACTGATCAGCTGGTCATTGGTATAGATATTATACAACATGGGGCCAATACACTTCCTTGGCGAAAGCCATTTTTCTGAATTCTTCAATGGCTTTTTTTTGCCTTGCAGGGTGACAAAAAGTCTATTCTGCAATAGGCAGCAGATGAATTGTGTCAGTTGATAGTACATCTTCTTTATCAATTTCTTATGGTTTACTGTATCACATACAGCTGTGAGATCAATAAAAGCTACTCCTGTAATCTGCCTCCTTTCATATCCGTCCTCTATATTCTGGATTATAATTAAGTATTTGAACAGAGCATGACTTTCCTGGTCTGAAGCCTGACTGTTCTTTAACAGTCATCCCATCAACAGAATCATAAATTCTGTCCATAATCATTCTCTCCAGGGCTTTGAAAATATGACAAAGGAGAGCGATACAGCTTGGAGGTTCTTGGGATCTGTTGGTTCTTTTCCTGGCTTAGGTAAGGCCACAACTTTCACTTTATGCCAGATCTTTGGGATCTGCATCCTATCCACACAAATGTTCATCAATTTTAGGATCCAATTAATGGTTATGGGACCAAAACATTTAATTTGTTCAGACCTTAAGTCATCCAGGCCTACAGCCTAATTGTTCTTTATCTGTTGGATAGTAGGTCTCAGTTCTTCACATGTGAAAGGCATAGCAAGATATTATTTCTCCTTTATTCCTTTGAGATTTTTGTTTCTCTGGATGGTCTTGTAATTGTCCCATTTAATAACAGTTGATGTGCAATTTGGTCAGGAGTGATTGTTTTCAACTGGGGGGGGCCTGTTGGGTTACCCTGGAGGTTCTTTAATAATTTCCAAGTTTGGTGACTATTCTGTTTCATGTCCAAACTTCCTAAGAGGTTCCACTATCTCTCTGTTCTTGATGTTGATATGGCTTGGAGAAGCTCTTCACCCATTTGTATTGTCAGAGAATGAATCAATTTCAAAAAATCATTTATACTTCTTGGGGAAATCATTCGAGTCTTTGCCTAATCCAGGTATATAAGATACTCTACATCACCCTTGGAATTTATCTACAAGATATGAGCCTCACTAGTTCAACAAAATCACCATAATTTTCTGGGCAGGTAAACATTTATCACTTCTTTATCCAGATCTCAAGCAAAATTGCCCCACTGGGCTCTCTTAGACTTGAATCTTCTATTAAATGCAACTATCTCTGGCTTGACAACTCCTTTTATAGTGAATATGATGGCTCGATGTTGGGTTATTGGGAATGGTTCCACAGCATTCTTCTAGGCTTGGCAAGCAGTATGATCACTAACAAAAATATTATTTGGGTTATGCCTTGCCACTATTAAAGGACTGGAGCAGCTTTAGACCATGTCTTACTTTTAAGCCTATATGTTCAGCCGAATCTTCAAGCTTTCCTCCATTTATGTCTGCCTCTCTATATCCCTGAGAAGGACTATGGCAATTAAAATTGCCAAGGACCATTTTTGTTCTTTGAAAATGGAAGTTACATGTTTCTGAACAACGGGTGGAAATAGGTTGTGCACAACAATATAGCACTGACTGTGATGATTCCATGTGCCTTGGACAATATTTGAGCCTCTAATGATTTCCATAGTGTTTAGTTCTAATGGAGCACTTTGACATCTCTTTCTTCCCCACATAGAAATAATTCTGAGCATTTAAAATAAGTCAAAGAAAAAAGAAAAACTGTCCAACACATACTGGTTGCTGCTTTTAATTTATCTAGCATTGTCAGTGCATATGCTGTAATACCTAGTGTTTTGAAGAGATATGTAAATGGGGGGGGGGGAGAGAGATAACTTCTTGCGTCAGTTATCTTACAGTATAAATTAGTGTGGGAGTCAAGGTTGTAGATCTGATTTCTACATGACTGATCTGATATTCTAGGTGTTTAAACAGGTGAAAGCATGTATGCTTATGAAATGTTTTTATCCTAGCATTTAGTGAAACAAGGAATCTGCTTTCTATCATTCAGTACTAGGATCTCACTTATTCATAAAAATGTTTCTTATGTTTTCTATCTATAAACCATATGGGAAAGGTGACACAAGAAAAACTTAGAGGTTACTAGATTCATACAGTCAGCCTTTTTGCATTGATTTTCATCTTACTTCCCTTCCCTACCTTCATGTTCTGCACTCACTTTTCCAATTCTTCCACACATCAGCAACTTACTTATGTAGTTTGGTAAGTCCAGGTTCTGCATGGAGCTGGAAAATGCTATGGTCTCCAAAGAATTGTTTAGTTCTTGATAGCATTCATTTGCTGTAACTTAGGGCCCCTTTCTTCAATCTTGCCAGGTGATGTTTAATTTGTAGGTATTCCACCATCTTTCCCCAGAGTGCCCAACTGAAACAACATTATGATTTGTCATTCTGTTCAGCCTGTGGAGCCTTTGGAAAACAACGATGACCGCAAAATAAGCATTCAAAGCTTTTCATTCTGGCCTTGGGCCATGAAGCCCAGCTTGAAGAGTCAGTGAGTGAGAAAAGAATTACTTGGCTAGCTATATCATATCTTTTAGCAGGCTGGAGTATCATGCTAGTGCTTCTAGTTTTATGGAGAGTTGGTAATCCAAGAATAAAAAAGGGCTCTGTATCTCATGTTTTTGGATTGTTCCATAATTCTGGGTGGGTTTTGCTTCAGTAACAATTTAGAATGCTCATCTCATGAATCTCCTATATTTCGCGAAAGAGAACAAGCAGGGAAAGAATCAAGGCTCAGGTCCTGCGGTGTTTAATGGCAAAGCTTTTCTCTTCAAACTACCCTGCCTCATTCACAGAATTTTGGGGAGAGAGATGTCCAAACAATTATGTCTTCCACTTATAAATGTCCTATTATCTTTCGATTACTGCCTCTTCCATTGTTTTTCTTTCTCCAAAAAATCTGTTAAGGAAGAAAAGTAGAAATAACTGCATAATCTCTTTTGGTTGATAGGGCTATCTAGTCATCTGGAAGCACTAGTACAGGGATCTGCAAACTTGGCTCTCCAGATGTTCTTGGACTTCAATTCCCAGAAGTCCTAATCAGCAGGCATACTGACTTGGGCTTCTGGTAATTTGAAGTCCAAGAACACCTGGAGAGCCAAGTTTGCAGATCCCTGCACTAGTAGAATAGCCATTAAAGTTTTTAGTCAAATACTCCCACATTCTAGACATTCCACTAGGTTGATGCAATCACTTATACAAACAAGCTCCATTAGGGTTGGATGATTAAGGCAGAGGCATGCCCTTGTACTCACTTAGTTTTGTATAGTAGGATGAAAGTTTTGTTAGCTCTAAGGCCAATTGCAGCACACTCTTCCAGATGTGTTTGAACAGCTTAAAATGTTTTCAGATGATAATTTTATTTGACTTTGATATACCACATATCGTCACATGCTGAAAGGCCATACTATGCGTTTGGTTTTTTAAAAGACCTAGTGGTTTGAAAAGAAAAGAAGTTCCAGATTTAGTGTTTTAGAGCTTCTCCCTAAATCTGAATGACTTTTACCTCAATAGCAGCCTCACTTTTTTGTTATTTAGCCACCATGCTTCATTCAGATAGTTTTACTAGAAGTTCAAAAAAGATATCTCCTGTTTCCAAAATTTAATTACAATATATAGTATATAATATTATAACCTTTGTAAAATTACACATGTTTCTCCAACTTTGCTTCTGTCCTTTTACATAGTACAATCAACCTATTTGGAAGAGAAATATGAAATTGCTTTTTTAAATTGATAGGAATAGGAGCCCTCTTCTGGTAGCATCCTTAGTGGGTTATAATCCATAAAAGCTGAAATTAAAATAATTCTGTTAGTCTTAAAGGTACCACAAAGGGTGAGTTGGTTGATTGATTGGTTTTGTTATATAATGGAATCTGATCTTGGTCCTTTCAGGACTGAATCTAACCTGCAATAGATCTGCATTTTTGTTGGTGATGCAACATAGAGGAGAACACATAGACCATACTTGCTCAGTTGTACATTCAGCCTTTGAGATCAATGAAGAGCTATGCTTCTGCTTTGGAATCAATAAAGGGAAAGCTGTGTATGGGAATGACGGATGTATTGTTGGAGATGACAGAAATCTGACAGATAACTGATTAGAATTACAAGGTTTGGAGTTGAGAGCCACATGCAAATGGTATCAGCCTCCTTTTTCTTTTGTACTTGTCAGAGATCTGCAACCATGGAAAAATGTTAGAATATTGAAAAATCATTTTAAAATTTGCAAGAGTATTGTTGGTAATGAAATTTCACAACCATTTCTCACCTTTGGATGAACCCCGCACCCTCTCCTACCTTTTCTTTCTGTGCACTCTAGATTTTTAGTGACCTGGTTTTTTCCTCTCTTTAGTCTCATTAGCACCTAGAAACTGCATTTTGAACCAACCATACCTACTTTAATTAACTGTAGAAGGCTCTGTATTATTTTTCTGCTGTCTTGCTTTCACCTATCAGTATATACTGTTCTGTATTCTGTATCATTTCATGTTTCTTCATACTACTGTATCAATAACAGCCACAACAGTGTCTCAGCAGTTAGATTCTCAGCTATGGTCTCCTCTCCTGGGGGCTTTCTGGACTGAGTTGGTAATCAGCCTTGAGAAAGAGGGGAGCTTATTGTTGTGCCTCTCTTTAACTTCTTGTACATCCAAAGATGTCAGAATTTCAATAATAAATTATTGGGTAGGGAACAATAATAGCTTAATCAACTTTCCTTACGATGTGTGAAGGTATGCAACCTGATCGGATGCATTTTTATTAGGAACTCAGTATCTTTGTTACATTTATATTTATTCCCTGGTAAGTATATACAGGAGTCAGAATTAATCCTTAAATTCAACTCCTCTGTATTTTCATTTCATAATCAGTTGGCTTTTTCCATTGGCAGAGCAGGTATTTAACACTTTTCCTTTCACGAAAAACTGAAAAATATTAAGAATAAGGGATATATACATCTGAAATGGGATATCCAGTGTGATGTAGTGGATATAGGATGCAGGAAATCTGTGTTTGAATCCCTTCTCTGCCATGGAAACTCACTGGGGCAGGGGATGCTAAAACCATTCCTTGAATATCTCACTTACTTTGGGGTTGCTATAAGTTGGTTCTGACTTGATAGCTCATAACACACATCTAAGATAACAATTCATATATAAACCAGTTATGAAGTGAATGATGAGCTATTACTACAGTACACTCAAAATAAGGATGGCTATGACTTTTAGAGCTATCTCTGGCTGTCATTTTTTGCTGTCAGTATTTTCTTCATGAGAATTTCTAGGATAAGCAAAAATATGTAGCTTTGCCATTTTGAGGTACATTATTCATACAGGAAGCCTTCTAAGTCAGCACCAGTACCTGCATCTTACTGGAGCTGATGGAAGAATTTTCTTAATGGAAAACAGAAATAGAGATTTCATGGTGGTTAACTCAGACATTTGTAATGAAACATGAGAAGTTCATAACTTTCCTCTGTTTCCAGACAGCAAGACCACTTTGAGGCCGACCTTCCCAGATGGGATATGGGTTCGTTGGGGTTTATGTTGTGTGTTTGCTTTCTTATTGTTACTCACTTTCCTTGTCTCTTCCCTTTCACTGCCACTTCACAACAGGAACAGCTCACGGTAAAGTCTCTGTCTGTCTGTCTGTCTCTCTTTTTCACCCACTCTTTAGCACGCTTTCTATTTATCTGTGTGATCTCGGTTATACATCATTTCGAGTGGCTAATACAGTTGGAAGAGAAGATGTCTTGAAGCTCTTTCTGTCTCTCCAGAAATTAGGCATTCCATCGGTTCTGTTACATCTCACACTGAGTTGGGATCAGTGTCTTTACTCAGGATTGCTGTCAGGATTACTCTCTGGGACTCAAGTTCCTTGCAGTTAGGTTTGGTACTCTTTGTGTCAGCTATGATGGTCTAGTGGACAGAACATTCCATTTCAACCTTGGAAGCAAAGACATTGGTTGTTACAGGACATGTTGACCTTGGTGGGGAAGCTCCTCCTGTTCCTACTTGATAATATCTGACTGACGCCATTTTGGGGTGGGGGATATTTTCTCAATGCCAGCTATAGCTCATTGCGCACTAGTAGCCAGAAGCAGCAATGAGAAATCTGCCTCAGTGTCTCCTGTACTGTATTCTGCTGAACTGAGAGTTGGAGAGCAGTGACAGCTTGGCTGTTGAGCCCAGGGCCCATTATGGTCCAAAGAAGGTCCTCTGTCATAGACAGAGCATCCACACCACCCTGGAAATAAGTTGTGACCTTTTTTTCTGCAGACAGATACACCTTTTATTTCTCTGTTCCATAGACCAGCTCTTTCTACTACAGCTGAATGTTTAAGCTGGGAAGGTTCTGTGTAGTAGAATAACATGGCCAGAAAGATTACTAAAAGGATCAGCTAGAATATCAGTGCTCGGCCTGGGATTTGCATCTTCCTGCTTATAATGCTGTTCATTTATTGAAGCAGCCATGAGAGATGATCCAGCTGTCAGAATACAAAATCAGTAACTATAACTCTTTCCCTTTGTGCTTTGCCTTTGAAAAAAATGATGACTGTTCTTCAAACTGTTTTTCAAGTTACTCTGTTGAGAATGATTGTGTGTTAAGTAGCATGTTTGAAAACCATCTCTTCAGGAGAGTCTCTCCAGCAGCAGATCACACCAGTCATTTTATTATATGAAACTATTCACATAGTGATTCAGAGGTATAAATTGATACTTCTGAGCACCAGAGCTTAGGTAGCTGTGCAATAGAGAACAGCTCCTTCTTTGTATACTATATGTGAATATAAGAAATAGCTACAATTTAATATTTTAATTTCCCAGGTAAGTCCAATGCTGAAAAAGCAATGGTTTTCCTGACTTGTAGAGTTAGCTAAGTGGAAGCAGCTACCCCAATATTCCTTGGAGGGTTTAGAAGCAATACGACTACCTGAAATGTAGAAGTCACTCTCTCAACTTGGGGGTGACCTCACTTTACTTTCAGTCTGATAGGCACCTGAAGATTTTGATACTCAAAGAAATATTGTTCACACTCAAAGACATTTCTGCATTTTTAACCATCAGTGCCTTGATGGTTTTTTTAAAAACTCATTATGACTGCAGTGGAATCAGAGCAATTATGTGAACAACCGGAGGGTTTCCATGGAGATTCTCATTATTGCTCAAACTGGATTTTACTAAGGTGGGAGAACAGAGTAGAAGGGTAGGTGGGGTGCCCCATCTTGAATGTCCTCAGGGAGGCTTAGTTAACTCAGCTAGCTCCCCATTTTGTCCAGTTCCTGTTCAAGCCCAAGTTTGTTTCTGGGCTGGTACAGTCCACAGCCTGTGGTTAGGATAAAGTTTTCCACACTACACTCGGCCAACTGACACCCTTGAGACGACCAATAATGATGGGCTGTTATAGGCTCCTGGATCCTCCAACTCCTTCTTGCTTCTGGTAGCTCTGCCAAAGCCACTCCTTTTGCCACTTCCTCTGCAAGCTCCTTCTCTGTTTTGGGGTTGAGTCAGTGCCCAGTTAGTTATCTCAGTCTCCTGGGGGTTGATGTCAGTATTGAACTGAAGAGTGGGATGCCTCCCTGACATCCTTGCCCTTTAGCAGGTTGGAACTCAACTCATTCCCTGCTCCAGGGATTCTCTATTACCAGTGCATGCTCCTCATGGAGAGCCCAGATGACAGAGATTGGATGATCCTCTGTCATCTCCACCACCTTCTCTCTCTCTCTCAGTTTTTCAAGAAGGATGTGTCCCCTCCTCTTTTTTCTTTTCCTCTTTTAAACCCAGGTCCTGACAACTTAGCCTTTCCTCTGCCCCATCACACAAGTGAAGATAATCTGCCTCTGTCTTCTTTCTCCCACCCGAGACTTCATTCTTCCTCTCTGTGCCTTCAGACCTCACTGTCACTGGGGTCTCCTTGAGGTCTGCTGGGGGAAACAAGGCCAGGGCAGATGACTGTCCAGGAACTGCTGGGGTGTCCCCCTCACAGACAAGTTCTCAATGTCTTTTTGGAAGTGGGAGATGTATTGGAAATGGGCTATTGCATTTTCCTGTAACCATAATACTATTGACTTAGATAAAGGTCAAGGTCTCCCTTGCTCAAAAGCCAGTCATATCCGACTCTACGGTTCAGTGTTCATCTCTGTTTACAGCCAAAGAGTCTGCGTGTCTGCATCTGCAGACGTTTCCATGGATATGTGGCAGGCATGCCTCAACACCGGAGTGCATGGAATGTTGCTTACCTTCCCACCAAACTGGTGCCTATTTATCTACTTGCAATTTCTTTTTTTCAAACTGCTGTTGACTTAAAGAAGATATAAAAGACAATTAGGGTGAATGTATGTACTTTTTGCTTCCATATTAAAATATGTGAATCTAATTTTATCATGTGTTCTGTGTCAAAAAGACAAATACTGTGGGTGTATCCACCTAAAGACTAGACTATTTCAGAATTGATTTCTTCTGTGCAAAGCTTGCATGCGTTGAGATGGCTAGGATAAACCTGTTATTTCCAATGAAATGGCTTTGCACTTGCAAGGAACCTATTGACACTGGGGAACATTCAGATATGTAATTTTGTCTCCTACATTGTGAAGTGCTTCCATCAATGGTGATCTTACCTGGTGATTTTTCTCAATGATTTAAATGGCTGCCGTTCTCATAAATAGAAAGGTGTAGAGTTCTGACAGAATAGTATTGATAAGTATCGTTCTGTAAGCTTACAGTTAGTGCCTTTGACAATGTATTGTTTTTAGTATGCCTTCATAATCCAATTTTTTAAAAAATATTCATTCTTGTCCAAATGGTCTTTCATTTGCAGGTTTGGAAATCAGCTAAATGTATTCTTTCTGTTCTGGTAATGCTATATAGGTCATCTATATATCTTACTAAGTCCCACCATGTCAATGGCTGCTTATTTTATCAGCTAAATTTTGGGGCTGGAGGAAATGAGAGCTAATCTAAGTACTTCTGTTGAAAAGGTTAATGGTGTTTATCAGCTACTATCAATAAGTGCCCTAGATAGAGTTATGTTTAATCTCCCAGTACAATTACACTTCAGTACTATCTTCTGCTTCTGCTCAGTAGATCTACTAGTAAAATAGATAATTAAAGCATATGTGAGGGGCTTAGTGGTTAAGATGCTAAACTTGATGACTGGAAGGTCGGCAGGTCAGCAGTTCAAGACCTGAGCTCTTTTCTACTATGACGAATACAGATCATGGAACTGAATGTGTCACCTCTCTGGCTTCTGCAGTGGTACTAAACCTTGTGATATCTATGAATTGAAATATTTCTTAAGGGGATAATATCTGATCAGATAAACGGAGAGATACTGAGCAAGCATCAGTATCACCATGAGCAACATTGGATGACACTGAAAGTGCATTAAATGGAACAGCATATAAAGAGAAGTCACCATAAGAGTGGAAAAAATGATTTGTGCTTAAGAAGAGGTGGACACAATAGCTAAAATAGAGGAAATCTACTTGGGACAGAAGGGACGTGTAGAAATCCTGTGTTGTGAATCCTATGTGCAAGAAGTGGATGTGCTGGTTAACTTAGGAATGCCCATTATGGCATTCTGAAGTGTTGTGCCATCAAATGGCTGCAAAGGAGCAGGTAGCATGGGGGTATTTATCCCCTTTGGCAGACCTTTGCCTGGACTAGTGTAAAGATCTGAGTCTCACTTTTTTCCTCTGCTTTTCTATCCTTATCCAACATTTCTTTACAGAGGCAGCAAAGGAAAAGACATCAACACTATAAAATCTTTGCGAGTCCTTCGTGTTCTCAGACCCCTCAAAACTATCAAGCGGTTGCCAAAACTCAAGGTATGTGTAGGATATATAACGGGGTTGAAAAGAGAAAATAAGATGATTCTCATTGGAATGAGCATTGTTAGAGCCAGACTTCAGTCCTTCAAATGATGAACCATGGGTTCTAGTAAATCACACTAAGGGATTGACCACCAGGGCTCTGTTTTCTCTGTCTCTGTAGTTTCTCAAATAAAATATTATTTGAATGAGGGGCATATTAATTGCACCTGTTTTTTCTAGCAGGACCCTGTGTTTCTGATAGCTGTGCTACAAAGCTTTCATATGTCCATACCTGGATAAGCTGCTCCTATTAACATTTGCTGCTATGCAGCTGTTAAAGAAACAACAGCTCTGCAAATGGAAAGGTAACAAAGACTTTTGTGGCACCTAAAAGAGTAACAAGTGTTATGACATCATCTTTTTTTCAACTAGAGTAGATTTCATCAGATTCATGTAGCATTGATAATCGTTATATTATCATTAAGCCTATGTTGTGAATAATCACTATATTTACTTATGTTTACATTTATTTTACATATGTTTCAACTTTGATTTTATTGTTGCAGTCTGCATTTGTTGCGTTCCATTTCCCTCTGACCCTGCATGAGGAAACCATCTTTCTTCTGTCCTCATACATATGTATAACTTGAATGGGAATAACACCTCATGCATCTGACAAAGTGGATTCTATTCTATTTTAGTTTATAAATTGCTCTTTAAGGTGCCACAAGAGTCTCTGTTCTTTTCAATACAACAGACTAACACAGCAACTCCACTGAAAACAGCTAAGAGGGCTTTCTTCACTGAGGAAACAAGTCACTGCCCTGTTCTGAAGATATTGAAGGTTAGAATACTTGGAGCAGCACTGATAATTTTTCAACAGCCTCTCAAGTTACATGGGAAAAAATGATTACTGTCCACTTCCAAATATCTGACAGCCGCTTGAAATCAGAATCCATGCTGTCCTTCCTATTGTTTGTGTGAGATTAGGGCCTTTTCAGTAATAGCAGTAAAATTAAGCAAAACCCTCCCTATGAAATCCACTAGACTTCCTATCTGATTTTGAAGACATTTTTATTTCAGTAGGCTTTTGACTTATAGTTGAATTGCTGTACTAAGTAATTCTACAGTCCACTGCTTTAATTTTTTTTCTTTTTTATTCATCTTTTCATTTGGTACTTTAATATTTCATACTGCTTTTATGTTCATTTGATTTTCTAAAAATTATATTTCTTTCTCTTTTTGTGTTCTGTCACCTCTTGTCATGGCAATGGTGGTTTTACAGAAGTTGAAATGGATACAATAATAATAGAAATAAACCAAGCAAATCCTGACATATGTTTTCTTTTCTCTATAGGCTGTCTTTGACTGTGTGGTGAATTCACTCAAGAATGTCCTCAACATTCTCATTGTGTATATGCTCTTTATGTTCATCTTTGCTGTGGTGGCTGTCCAGCTCTTTAAAGGAAAGTTCTTCTTCTGCACTGATGAGTCCAAGGAGTTTGAAAAAGATTGCAGGTATGTAGCTGCCATCCATCTGCTACTATCCTGTGTCCCACTGGAAGTTCATCAGGGATGGACCCAGCCTGACTTTCCTTTGGTAGGTGTTCTACAGTTGCTAACTAACCCTGTCTCGTTATTCACTAACCTAAATTCTTGGGTGCCTGAGGCATCCACTAGAGATCTTAGATTCTAGGCAGGTACATATGGAATAAGGTTGTCTTTCAAATATTTTGGCTCCAACCCAGTCAGATCCTCCAAGAGCAGGGTCCTATATTTTGCTGGGAAATAAACTGGAAGTCAGTACAGTTGATTAAAAAACAATGTTATATATATAAAGTTTCACTGCCTTAAGTTGTGCTAATTGTAGCTTCTTAAAACTATTCAAGAGCAGGAACCCGCCCCCCCGCCCCCAATATAGTAGTCTCATTGGGAAGTTAAGGCATGGATCACTGTGGCCAAATCCACATTTTTAGGAAGGTGTTTTTTGTTGTTGTTCAGTCGCACAGTCGATTCCGACCCTCTGCGACCCCATGGACCATTGCCCGCCAGGCACTCCTGTTCTCCACCATCCCCCTCAACTCGCTGTGCTCTGTGCCCATTGTCTCTTCCTGAATATGTCATGAGACATATTCAGATCTCATAGCAGGATTCTACCATCTTCGTTGTGAGTGAGCCAGCATGCTGGTACATATTATCTCCAGCTAAAGTAGCCAAACCAACCATGTGCCTTCTCGGTTCATTTAGAGCAAGGGTCCTCAACCTTTTTAAGCCGGGGGCCAGATCACGCCCTATCAGACTGTTGGTGCGCCAGATAGGTGCTGCCACCACCAGCAGCAAGACCACCCCCAAGCCACCCACACTCCACCCATACCACCACTGGAAGCAGTGAGACAACCCACCACTCCATCCACACTGCTGCCACCACTGGTGGCGGCGACCACACTAAACACCCCCACAAACCACAACCCTGCTTGGAGGAGCTGCATGGCACCAAATCATCTGACCCATGCCCTTGCTCCAGCAACTGCTTCCGCTGCCTCTGCCTCAATCCTTGTCTCCTCCACTTGGCCTGACATGTCCCTAATGGCACTCTGTAGCAAGGTGGATGTTGCAAGCCTTACAACACCTGCCCTGCCAGAAGCGTAGCTTACCTTGGCGGGGCCCCGTATAAAAATTGTTTGGGGGCCCTTTATATGCGGGGCGGAGCTAACATCATGACATCATGACGTCGTGGGGGGAGCCAACGTCATGACGTCATGGGCGGGGCCAAAATAAAAATAAAATAAATAAAATAGAATTAAAATGTAAAAAAAAAAAAAAACACACACACCTCAACCCACCCACCCACCCACCCGAAACACAAAAACCTCACTTACCTTAATCCTGGGCCCTCTTCTTCCTCCGCCTCTGCTGTCACTGCCGCGCCGCCGCTGCTGCCATCGCACGATCGCTCCCTCACCGCGCACGGCGAAGGCAAGGGGCAGCTGTGGAAGGCGAGCGGGCGCAGCGAGGCAGCCCCGAGACCCTCCCCCCAGTCGCCGCGGGGGCTCCCTGGCAGGCTGCGCCAGCCCGGGCGGCGCTCTCCACCTCGACGCTGGGGTGGGAGTCCAGCTGCAGGACCAGCTCGCGCGTGAAGGCGAGCGGGCGCAGCGAGGCAGCCCCGAGGCCCTCCCCCCGGTCGCCGCGGCGCGGGGGCTCCCTGGCTGCGCCAGCCCGGGCGGTGCTCTCCACCTCGACGCTGGGGTGGGAGTCCAGCACTGCAGGACCAGCTCGCGCGCCCCGTCCCGCAGGCGGCAGGTGACAGGTCAGCTCCAGGCACGCTCCAGGTGGCTGCGCCTGGCTGGAGCTGAACTGCCGCCTGCCGCGGGATGGGGCGCGCCCGCGAGCTGGTCCTGCAGCTGGTGGACTCCCACCCCAGCGTCGAGGTGGAGAGCGCCGCCCGGGCTGGCGCAGCCAGGGAGCCCCCGCGGCGACCGGGTCGAAGGCCTCGGAGTCGGGGCTGCCTCGCTGCGCCCGCTCGCCTCGCCTTCCACAGCCGAGCCGCCCCTTGCCTTCGCCAGCTCAGCTACGGCTCCGCGCGCTGCACCTAGGCCCTCTGACGGCCTCCATCGGAGCCGCGCTTAAAAGCTGCGGCTCCGACTCTCCGACTCCGGCTTTTTTAAAAAAATTGGAGCCAAAAATGGCTCCAATAAAGTGCACATGTGCAGAAACTCAATCTGACGCATGCGCAATGCATCAGATTGAGTTTCTGCGCATGCGCAGTAAATTTTTGCTCTTTTTTATTTTTAATTTTATTTTTTGCCGTTGGGGGCCCCCGTAGCCCGGGCCCCCCGCATAATTGATACGGCTGATACGGCGGTAGCTACGCCTCTGTGCCCTGCTATGGAGGCAGCAGGCTGATAAATTCGCGCCTTCACCTTTACCAGACTTTCGTCTAATGTCCCCCGGATAGTTATGTTGTGTATTGATAGTCATGAGGCACTTTTAGTCATTGTGTATTGGTTTATTGTGTATGAACTTGTAATTTTACATGTGTTGTGAACCACCCTGAGTCGGTCCTACCGAGTAGGGCGGTACAGAAGTATAATAATGATGATGATGATGATGATGATGATGATGATGATGATGATGATGATGATGATGATGATGATGATGATGATGATGATGATGATGGAGCACTGCTGCCAGGGACCCACCAAGCAAAGGAGACAAAGATTAGGCAGCAGTGGAAGTGGAAGTAGCTGCTGAAGTGAGGGCATGGGCTGCATGGGTTGGTGTTGCAGCCTGTAGGTTGAGAACCACTGATTTAGAGGCAGTAGGTAACACACCCTATGTATCCATTACACATGCACATTATAGTCTAAACTCTGTGCTCTAGAGCTATCTCTGTACAACCGTCTAAGGTTGATTCCCAATCCTTTCCAAATCATCCCAGATTGTCACAAAAACTTTTGTCAGACTCACAAGATATTCAGGCAGAAACTTCAGGTGCTCATTCCTTACCCTCCTTTTGCTTCTTAGATTTTTGATAAAGTAGCTTGGATAGTGAATTGTGAAGCAAAGTGTGTAGCCTATAAATACAACCACCTTCACTTTCTGTTTACTATTCTAAGTATGAGGCCCAGAAACATTTCGGGGAATGAAAATGAAGATGATAGACAACTACAAACCAGACATCTCACTTTAAAGCTATCTAAGGTTTTTTAAACACTGAAAAGAATGGAAGAGCAAGAGACCAAAGAAGCTGTTTATTCATTGCTGCTACAACTAATCTACAGATTTAACTAAATATGTTAATCAAAGCAGTTTTTGCTTGTTTCCTGAATGTTTTTAATGTCGAGTGAAGTAAAGAACAGCCAGCGAGAGAACCATGAAGGGTAGAAAGTTTCAAATATTTTGTTCTAAAAATGGAACTGTAAAGTTGGAGATGAGTTTAAATGTTTTTTTAAAAAAATAATGAGGAATGTTTCTTAAATGGCTCCTGATGGATAAGATGGCTCTCTTCCTCCCTACTCTTATTTCCAAAAGACTGAAAGTTTATCAAGCTGATTAATACATGGCTCTCTTCCTCCCTACTTTTATTTCCACAAGACTGTAAGTTTATCAGGCTGATTGAGAATGACTAACCAAAACTTTCATGTCTCACCAGTGGTGTAGCGTGGTTTTCAGCTGCCCAGGATGTAGGCCAAAATTGCCACACCCTTATTTAGGTATTAAAATCCAAAAGGCTCCAAAATGTATAGAAATTCATTGTGAACAATGCGAGCACAAAATAAAACATGGGTAATTGCCACAAGGCAACTGGTTAGGAAGTCTGGGGGTGGTGGTGAAGTCCTGCCACCGTAGCGGCCTTTTGTGCCCTGGCCTGGGGTGGGGCCTAGGACACCGGCGGTGGTGGAGGGTCCTGCCACCCATCCCCACAGCAGCCTCTTCGCCCCAGCCGCTAAGAAGTCCAGGGGGCGGTGAAGTCCTATTTATTGTGAAATTTTGCTGCCCAAAAAAAGTGCCGCCTGGGGCGGCCCGCCTCCACCACCCCTGGTATGCTACGCTACTGTGCCTCACTAAAACCCTTATCTCTCATATCCTAATCCAGTATTATAACTACTGTGTTGTGCTAAACTGGATTGCTGATTCCATGACCTGAATGTTTTTAATTATCTCTTTCTTCAGGGGAGAGTACTTAGTCTATGAGAAGAACAATGAAGTGAAGGCTGAGAGACGAGAGTGGAAGAAATATGATTTCCATTATGACAATGTGTTGTGGGCTCTCCTTACCCTGTTCACTGTCTCTACAGGAGAAGGCTGGCCAGAGTAAGTCATTCAAGAAAATTATGATCTGTTAATGTGCAGGGAGGGGGGTGTTGGGTCCTGCCAGAAAAATGCTGTTCTGGGTTGAACCTGCATAAACTCTCTGGATGAATCACTGTAATTTTCACTTATACTGTTACCTGGGAGTCTTAAGCTTTATGTGCTGTGGTTCACTTTTGTGGTAGGAAAACTCCAGCAAAAAGAATCCTTTACTTATTCTTGCTGACAAAAGAACACAGAAAACATGGGTGTTTGTCTTTTAAAATGGCCAATTTACAGTTAAAGAATAGGATACCAATGGTTTGTTTTGTTTTTGCTGAAGGTTTACCATTTAAGACCTTTACCTTCTCTTTGTAGAACCTTAAGTTTTAGAATTGCTGGATTAGGAAGGTTGAAAATTTGTCTTGTTTACTTTGGAATGGAGATCCCATTATTTCCAGTAACCTATTAATTCAGCAGGATCTTAAAAATAGATGTAAACCAGAAAAGCTATTTCTCTCTTGTGAGACATAACTATTTTATATATATTATTGTACATTACCAGTGCTCAGGAATATAGGGCACTTCCACTCTTTTAGTAAAATCTTTACAGAGAGAAATATGTTACATTGGACATAGCTAGCAGATAAGTTTTGTCTTTCTTGTTTCCACTGGAGGTATGTAATTTTTTTATTGGGACTTCCCTCCTGTATTCAGGAAGTTTCATTCTTCACTGTTTGCCTTGATTTAATCAATACAGCTCTTACCCTACTGGATCAAAGACCTTAGATTAAAGTCTGCATTAGAACAATATGAACATTTTCCTAAGCCCTGTATTTCAGAAGGATTTAATGGGTTTCTTAGTAAGATCTGGGTTGGAGAAAAGAGTTCCAAATGTTCCCTCCTCTTTGGAGAGTGGATTCTAATAAAAATTAGATTCTGTCTTCAACAACAAAATGAATTTGAAGAAGACATCACTTCTCTCTCTCCATCTTTCACATAACATATAGTTGAGTCATAAGATTAAATGTTGGTTATTAAAAATATGGGATACTGCTATGGTGGAGGTAAATTGATACACTTTTTAGTTTGGTCGGATGACAGAAGCACAAGCATTTATAAAGGTATTTATATTTTATTTTGGAGTCACAAGTAAGAATAGTGTTTGGAATATGATAATTGAATAAAGCACAGAATGTTAGAAATTATCTACATGTCAAAATATTATGCTTAAATTAAAGTATGGGAAAGAGAATCATGACAAATCTGTGCATCTTCTTATTCCTTTGTGACAAGAAAAGGAAGAGGTGGCAGCTGCCTTCCTAGCCATGTCATTCTCATATCCAAGCTTCCACCTTTGCTGATTTTTGGACTAGATTCAGAGCTTAATAAGATTCATTTCATTGAGTTATTAGACACTCATATCTACAGTAGATTCTGCAGCAAATGTGGGTGATTACCCTTCTTGATTCAGGATTATAAATATTACATACTTTTTTAGCATCATAGTCTTTCCAAAATTTTGATTTTTGGACTTCAGTTCCCAGAAGCCTGAGTCAATTCCCCAAAGCACTGATCAGTCAATGTACTGTCTGAGGCTTCTGGGATTTGAGGTCCACCCTTGTTCCATGGAACATAGTTTGGGAAATGCTAAGATTATCCCCAAATTTAAATTTTGGAATTTATCACAGAAGCATTGAATGCTGCTTTTGCGTTCGGTGGGGCAATGGATATGATGGGTAATACATAGGGGTTCTCTTTCCCTCTCTCCATTTCTACTTGTTTTATTTTTTTCTGCAGTGTCCTCAAGCATTCGGTGGATGCTACATATGAGAATCAGGGCCCCAGCCCTGGTTATCGCATGGAGATGTCCATCTTCTACGTGGTCTACTTTGTGGTTTTCCCATTTTTCTTTGTCAACATTTTTGTGGCCTTAATCATCATCACCTTCCAGGAGCAGGGGGACAAGATGATGGAGGAGTACAGCCTGGAGAAGAATGAGGTGTGGCATGTTTTGGGAATGGTGATAGTGCCATGAGCAGAGTCCAGTGAAAACACTCTATTGGTATTTTTTAAAAGTGGGATTGTTAAAACCTGACAGGGTCTTAAGGATATTCCTTCATTTCTTCATGGTAGATGCAAAGGTCTGGTTTAATGGAAGAATATTTTGGTAGGATATTGAAAGGCAGTCAGTTGGACTAGTTGGGTCTGTGCGACAATGAAAATCAATCAATGTGGGGGAAAGTACAAAAACTTAAAAAAATAAAGGAGCTGAATGCATTTGAGCTGCATCCATCTCTTTATCACAAGAAACTATGTAATAGGAGTCTGCAACCTTGGTGGTCAACATTTTGCCTCTAGCATTCATCGTAGATTGCATCACACCCAGAAATAGCCTAAAATGCACGGAAAGAACAAAATTGAGTCTATTTTCTTGGTAGCGGGGGAGGAGTATCAAGGAACTGGTGTGACATAAGAATTATATTGTCGGACTGAATGAAACCCATAGACCATATCTTGCTTGATCCCTTCTGAAGTGCTAATAATAATGTCAACATCCTGAAAATACACAGTGGAAATCTTTAAAAATTAGCACACATAAGGGCAATATCCGATTTATTGAGAGCCAAGAACATATAAACAATAATAAAATCTTGTTTATTTGTAGATGAGATTCATATTGTAAAGAAGTCTTGTCCCTGGTTTCACAATTCCAAATTACAATTTAAATAATATGCTGCCAGGTCAGTTTTTACATCAGGTGACCCTCACCAGATATTCTTGTATAAAGTAGAAGTGGGCAGGGCAGAGGAGGCCTTGTGCCTGGCCTCTCCGAAGCCCAGAGACTTCGCTGTGGCTACAGAAGTGTGTGTGTGGGGGGGGGGAGACTTTTGTGGTTGAAGCGAAGTCTCTGAGCTTCACAGAATGACAGGGACCGAGGGGATCGCTTTCCCAAAGCCTTCCGGAGGTGGAGGTGGTGGCGGACACGGCGGACACAGTTGCACAAATGGCCACAAGGACATTTTTTATGATGTCCTTGTGGCTGTTTGTGCTGCTATGTCTGGCATGTCCACCACCGCCTCCACCTCCGGAAGGCTTTGGGAAAGCAATCCCCTTGGTCCTCGCCATTCTGCAAAGCCCAGAGCCTTTGCTGCAATTGAAAAAGTCCCCCATACTTTTTTGATCACAGCAAAGACTCTGGGCTTTGCGGAATGGCAGGGACTGAAGGAATCTTTCCTCCATACCCTTCTGGAACCTGTGGACCCGGCAGACAGGCCAGCAACAGCTGCAGAAACAGCCACGGGGGCATTTTTTGTGATGCCCCCATGGCTGTTTCTGCCACTGCTGCTACCCTGTCCACCGATTCCACTGTGTCCACCAAGGTCAGAGGGAAATATCCCCTCGGTCCCCGCCATTCTGCAAAGCCCAGAGCCTTTGCTGTAGCCAGAAAAGTCCCCCTGACTTTTCTGGCCGCAGCAAAGGCTCTGAGCTACACAAAAAGTTACATACTGAAGTGATCTTTTCCCTGACCCTAGTGAACCCGCCAGACAGGGCAGAGGTGGCAGCAGAAATATCTACAGGGACATTTTTTATGATGTCCCTGTGGCTGTTGCTGCCTCTGCCTCTGCCCTGACGGCCAGGTCTTCCAGGGAACGATTTCCTCGGTCCCCGCCATTCTGCAAACCCAATGTCCCTTGCCATTCTGCAAGTCAGGGGACTTTTTCAGCCACAGCAAAGGTTCTGAGCTACGCAGAATGGCAGAGACCGAGGGGATTTCCCCCTCCAACCCTCCACTGCCTCCACCACCATCAACGTAAGTGCTATTTTTAGATTTTTGGCAGGGTAGTGCAGGGTGTATTTTTAGTGCTCAAAATGGTGGCACCACCCTTTTGAGTACTAAAAATTCAGTTTTTAGAGACCAAAATGGTGGCAGCGCCATTTTGATCTGTGAAAATATTTTAAAACCACTTTCGTAAGTCAGGTTATTTGCATAAATCGGGACACTGATTTATGCAAATAATCCTTTCATAACTTGAGTTTTTTGTAACTCAAGTCATTCATAAATCGGGGTTTTACTGTACTTTATTTCAAAACTTGGATGGGTGGAGCCAGCCAAAATTTCTGCTACTGGTTCTGGCAAACTGGTGCAAAACTGCTGATGTCCACCATTGCCTATACAGGCAAAAAAGCAGTGGGAATTTAAAGGAAATATCTGGGTGCTTAATCCAAAAATGGAAAACCCCTCCATACCACTTTTTGCCCAACCATTCTGGTCACTTTCTGCCTTGTGATATCTACTTGCCAATGGTCACTGATCCCATGCCTTACCTATCTTTCAAGGAGGTCAGACCATTTGATTGTATGCTGGGGTAGATGTCATGAATTAACTCCAAGTCCTCTTTAATGGAAAATGTTAAATCCAATCCTTTGGGAAATCTGAATATCTGAAGGCCAATACTGAGGAAACCTTTCTGTTGAGGGTCCTATACCCTCAATATACAGTACAGTATTGTAATCAGTGATGGGCTGCTACCAGTTTGGACAGGTTTGCCCGAACCGGTAGCAGCTTTCCAGAGGGGATCACCGGGGTGGTGGTGGTAAAGAACCCCTGGGCAACCGATTCGGTCACCTCTCCGGCCACCCTCCGGAAGTCTATTTCCGGGCAGCCAAAATGGCTGCCCAGAACTGTGCATGCATCAAACCTCCATTTGATGCATGCGCACTAAAAAATAGAAGTGTGCATGTGTCAAATGGAGGTTTGATGCATGCATAGTTCTGGGCAGCCATTTTGGCTGCCCGGAAAGGGTGTAGGCTGTAGGCAGTGCCTGGAGAAGTGGCAGCAGCAGCCTTTCCTCGCCGCACCATACCACTGTGCCGCTGCAGCAGTTTGCCACTGCGCCGCCGTAATTCCTGCCTGCCTGCCTAGTGCCTGCCTGACTAGTGCCTGCTCCTTGACCCCAGGCCAGGTAAGTGACGG
Organism: Furcifer pardalis; assembly: GCA_030440675.1. Taxonomy (NCBI): domain Eukaryota; kingdom Metazoa; phylum Chordata; class Lepidosauria; order Squamata; family Chamaeleonidae; genus Furcifer; species Furcifer pardalis. The sequence goes on from CP126893.1 coordinate 66,843,362, forward strand.
GTTTGTGTTTGGGGTGGGTGGGTGGGTTGATTTGTGTTTGGAGTGGGTGGGTAGGTGGGTTGATTATTTTAATGTTAATGTGTATTTTTATTGAATTTTATTTTATTTTAGTTTATTTGACTCCGCCCATGACATCATGATGTCATGACATCGGCTCCGTCCATGACATCAGCTCCACCCATGGTGGGGTAGCAAAAAATTTTGACAGCCCACCACTGTCTGTAATGGACATGGCTCAATGGTAAACTACATGCTTTGCACTGAGAAGGCCTCAAGAACAGTCCCAGGGATCTCTAGGTACCATTTAGGATTGTCTGAAATCCTGGAGAGTTACTACCAGCTGTTTTGACAGCAAACTCCATTGTCCTTACAAGTATAATCAGTGGTGAAGATAGCTGGGAATTGCAGTTAAACAGAAAATATCCTGGTTGACGCCTTTCACTTGAGAGAGTGAACCCTGTATTATCTTTGCTGATCTTTCTATTCTCTCTTTACAGCGAGCCTGCATTGACTTTGCCATCAGTGCCAAGCCGCTAACTCGGCACATGCCTCAGAACAAGCAGAGCTTTCAGTATCGTATGTGGCAGTTTGTAGTTTCACCACCTTTTGAGTATACCATTATGGCCATGATTGCTCTGAACACCATTGTCTTAATGATGAAAGTAAGTAGAATGGGATCCATTAGATGTGTACCATGTGGAATTTAGATGTGTGTCATGTGGAATTTGTCCTGCCTATGTATCAAGAATTGAACATGAACCATGTAAATTTAAGCTACATAAGTCTGAACAGCAAAATTTTTATCCAGATCAATACCTATTTGTAATTCTCTGAAGCAGTGTTTCCCAACCTTTGGATTTTTGACTTCAATTCCCAGAAGCCTAAGTCAATTCCCCAAAGCAATTCTCCAAAGCCAATGTACTGATTTAGGCTTCTGGGAATTGAAGTCCTTCTGTGGGGCATGGGCCCCACATTGGGAAACACTGCTCTGAAGTAATGTTCACCAATGCCATTTATCTCTTCTTGATCCTTCCAGCTAGCCTTGAAATAGTAACTAACCTTGATTTAATATTCCAACCTGATCTTTGATTTCACTTGACCACTGCACTCTAGCCCTGTGGAGAATTTGTTCCTACCACCCCAGTGTCCTTAATTTTGTTGCCATTCTTTATAATTTTCTTTTTATCTCATCCTCTCCTTTGCTTACCCAAACAGTTCTACAATGCCACAACTCTGTATGATTATTTACTAAAGATGTTCAACATTGTCTTCACGTCTCTGTTCTCCTTGGAGTGTATTCTGAAAATCATCGCCTTTGGATTATTGGTAAGTGTCACATTTGCTAGACTTCATGAAAAATAATATTGAAGACCTTCACTACAACACATAAGAGACACTATTCTTTTACTTACTTATATATATTGGGGGGGGGGGGACACTTCTGAAATTGAATCAAGGAAAGCAGTAAACATTTCTCTTTCAAAGGGAATGCCCCAAATGAACAATGTTGCAACTGAAGAATATAGGAAACAGCTGGCATATTTACTAGGGTCTAGGCCAGTGTTTCCCAACCTTTGGTTTTTGGACTTCAATCCCCAGAAGCCTAAGTCAATTCCCCAAAGCACTGATTTATTTATTTATTTATTTACATTTACATTTATATACTGCCCTCCTCACCGAGGCAACCCAGGGTGGTTTACATCACATAAAACACACCCACATATCAATTGAAAAAAAATTCCTAAAATCTCAGATTTAAAATTATAAAAACATTTAAAATTCTTATAAAATTTTTAAAAATCAATGAATTATAATAAATCAAACAATTAAGAGCTAGCACTTTAAAATGACAGAATTAAAAAATTAAGGGAGAGAGGGGCTCAGATCAACCAACGAGCTGGGGTCACTGTACCACCAGGACACCATACCTGCCCCACCAGCCATGTTTTTATAGTCTTCCTAAAGGACAGCAGCTCTGCCTGAAGGCGCAGCTCCAATGGCAGGAGGTTCCATAGGGTCAGAGCGGACACAGAGAAGGCCCTCCTTCTGGTGCCAAAGAGATGCGCCTCTCTGGCTGATAGAACAGCTAGAGAGTCTCTCCAGTCCGCTCTGGCGAGACAGACAGATGTTCTTGGGGGGAGGCGGTCACTTAAGTATGCTGGCCCACTACCATGTAGGGCTTTAAAGGTGATCACCAGCACCTTGAATTACACCCAGAGGCAAACCAGCAACCAGTGCAGCTCCCGAAGCAGCGGCGAGATATGTGCATACCGCCCACACCCCATCACCACCTGGGCAGCTGCATTCTGTACCAGTTGAAGCCTCCAAATGGTCATCAAGGGCAGCCCCATGTAAAGCGCATTACAATAATCTAGTCTGGGTCAGCCTATGTACTGACTTAGGCTTCTAGGAATTGAAGTCCCCTTGTCGGGTGTGTGCCCCACATTGGGAACCCCTGGTCTAGGCAAATAGCTGGCACTAGAGACCATAGGCAAACTATTTTCCATGTAAATATGCCACCTATCCCCCCCCCCCCGTTATTATGGGGGGGGGGTTAAAATAGGGAAATGGCTGCCATGGGGTACATATGGAAAAATTTCTAGGAGTGAGGGGAAATAACTATGGCTAGAAATTAGTTTCTCTTACTACATCAGTGAGCACACTTGGATATTCACATTCCCATATGGAGAGCTTCATGTTTTTCACATTAAAAATTAATGTGTAGTTAAGAATTACACCAAATGTATTCTAATTCAACATAGCATCTGAGCTGATACAAGAACCTTCTTTGATTATTATTTCCATGGAAGTTAGGCCACATAGTTTTTGGGAAAGTTACAATGAAAGAGGGAAAGAATGGGCCTCCTAAGTGTTAGTTGAACTCTAAATGGAGTCAGGGAACAACTTCATTGATAAAAAAGTGGGAAATACTATGGGTTTGGGGCAGGCTGTTTCAAGTTTTTTTCCCATTGATCTCATGATGCAAAGGGAAATGCAAATCAGTCCAAAGTTCCCCCTATCTCTAGTTATTCTCCTCTGCTGTTGAGGTTCTGCTTTTTTTTTTTTAAAGATCATTTTGCATTGTGCAAAAGTGTGATCATTTAGACCAAGGCAGAAATGAGAGGATCAGCCCAGGACACAAATGGAAAGTGATGATTTGACTCTTCAGGCTCACCTCTAGGCTCATGAGGAAGGATGAGCCCTGTGCCTGTGTGCGCACTCACACGCATGCATGCATGCACACACACACATGTATGCATACATGCACACACAGCAGTGCCACCCACACTATCTCCAGCAAAGTCTTTCTCCCAAGCTTCTTTTCTTAACAGATTCTCCCTCATGGGAAAATCTCTTGGTTATTTTTTTAATATTAAAACTGAGCTTATCTCTGTCAGCATTTTTTAAAAATAGCATGATGAAACAGAGTAGAGGAAATAGGGGGAGGAAAGCTTTCTTAAGGGATTTCTTTTGAATCATGCCACCTACAGACACTTGAATAGAGCTGTAATAGCAAGGTTTTTCCCATCTCCCTGTGTGGTCATGGCCGGATTTTCCTATAGGCTAACTAGGCTTCAGCCTAGGGCCTCAAGATCAAGAGGGGCTTATATATTGATATATATCACAGTAATGATGTAGTTTATTATCTCTCATGTAATTTACAAACTTAAAAATGGGAGGTGAAAGGGCCACATAAGTGGAATAGCCTGCCCTAGGGCCTCTTTTCATGTAAATCCACCCCTGTGTGTGGTCACTTTAATAGAACAGATCTAAATTATCTAGGACAATGAATGAATGCAGACTAATTTGCATTTTATAACTCTGTAGTTGAACTCTCAGTTTATTGCTAACATCTTTTTTTTGTTGGGAGAGCTTGAGGTTCTGAGCGGAGCTTGTGTTTTCAATATAAACATTATAACAAGAATTTTGGCTTTTATTTGAACACTTTTTTACTGAGCAGCCAAACACTGAAGCACAGAATCCACTGGTCACTAAAATATTCTCTCTCTCTCTCTCTCTCTCTCTCTCACACACACTCACACACACACACACACACACACACACACACACACACACACACACACACACACACACACACACACACACACACACACACACACACACACACACACAAAATATTCAAAGGAGCAGTAACTGTTACAGTCTTACATTGAATATTGTGAGAAAAGCAGCACAGAGGAGACATGAGTCAGGTCAACACCAAAGGCTGGTCTCCTTGGGCAGAGATCAAAGAATACCAAATACTGTATACACTAAAGAGCAGAGCAAAGACATACAACAAATGGCTCCATAGGCTCTGCCAGCCTTCCTAATGCAAATCCAGCCCCCTAAATGATGCAATTTCTCTTGTGATATGCAACCTGTGTGATTGCCAAACTCACCAAAAGAATGCAAATGAATATTTATGTCAGTGAAACCAGGTAACAAAAATTTTAAGGGATGTGTGAGAAACCCATGGTCTGAATGGGTGGCGGACTAATTGAGTGAGACACACACACACCCTTTGTTTGGTCCAAGGGCTTCTGGCAGAGGGGTTCTACTTTGGCCCTCTTTTTTATTTTTTTGGAGGTTAAAAAAGTTCTGGCAAGGACTTCTTCAAGAACCCCATTCCTACTTCTTTGCTGTTTGCTGAATTTTACAAATGGGATTATTTCACTCATTCATAATTCTGGCATTCCTTAGTCAGGTTTTGAAGATACCTTAGTGTCACTCCTTATAGGAGCCTAATGGAACAGTCGCCAGACTCATGTGTGTTTCTGTTGATTTGTACACGATGTTGATATGGCTGCTCATGCATAGAAAGGTTGGAGGGGAAAGGAATACGGTTTCTAACTGGCTTCTTGCATGAGAGCTCAGCAGGACTTGGTCTCACTGGGTAATAGCATTGAATCAGAAATTCAGAGGGAGCCTCCTGCAATGGAATCCCTCCTCTCTCATCCTCCTCCTGTTCAGCCTTTTGATGGGCAACAGAGAGAGTTCCATGGGCTCCTAAGAATATATAAGTTCCAGCGTTTCCATTGATAGGAATTCTTGAGACAAGCTCCCTTCTTCTTCTTTTTTTCAGAAAAATGTTTGTGAGGAAAAGCTCTTAGGTTTGGTCTTTCAGATCCCATAACAAGAACTAGAATACATTTAAAAGGTAATCTTGAACTGACCGAGGAGGAAGTCAGGGTAGAGATTTCTCTGTTCTTGTTGCTGTTGCTTCCATCGTGATTGAATGTTGTCACCTGTTTTCTGCTGTGTGGCTGTTCCTTTTCGTCCTTTGTTTTGTTCTTTCTTTATAGAATTATTTCCGTGATGCCTGGAATATCTTTGATTTTGTCACAGTTCTGGGTAGCATCACAGACATCTTAGTGACAGAGTTTGGGGTAAGTTCAAAATTATGATGGGGATAACATTCTGGGGGAGGGAAGTATTGTGTGGAGTAAGAACTGAAATGTGGGAGTTCACCCCCATTGAGCTGGATGTTTAAGTAGGATAGGCCAGGAAAATCCAGAGAGTGCAGTACAAGGTGTAGTACAATCTGAAGAGGGGCAATTCTATTACAATTCTACAAAGTAATGATTTAGCTAGCAAATAATAGAAATGAGCTTTTTACCTTTTCCCAGGAATGCATTGTCAAAATACTAGCCAATCCCATTCTTTCAATTACACTTTAATAAAATCTATATTTGTACAGATTCTGTTGCCTGGAGAAAGAGATACAGTTGTGGATACATCCTGCAGAAAGCACTTAAATTGACAGAGGTTCAGAATTATTCTAGTAAGATTGAGAACACCAGCACTAAGAAGTCACCATCACTCTAATAATGCTTATAACAGCACTAATCAGAGTTAGAAATGAGGGGCATTATAGGACTGATATTCGTTTCTGTCATGTATTGGAGATAGGCACCAATCAACTCCCAGTTTAGAGTTCTGGTAGAATCACTTGCCTCAAGAAAAGGTAGCATCTTACAACTCTGCACCAACAGCTATCCCTTCAATCAGGACACATGGACAGAGCCAAGACTTTGGTTGAACAAGCAGGATGAATTAAATAGAATTTGTCCTATCAGAGTCCAATGAATAATTGTGGAAGGATTGGGAAGACTGTACTGCTTCCTGCCACACTACGCTGTAGCAGTTAGATGTTGCTGCTGCTGCTCCTCCCTGTAGAAATCTCTGATCATTTTTTTATCATTTCCATTCACAATGGACAAAGTTCAAACTATACATGGCATGAGGGACCTATAGCCAGATCTTTCTATACCCTTTTCTTCAGCAACATAGTCGGGAAAGGACCTTCTTCTCTGGAAAGCAAGAAGGATTCCACCAGCTCTTGCTCATTGCTCATTCAGAATAATCTCTCCTGCCTCTAAAGTTCTATTAACCTAATTGAGAGGGAAAGAAGGTTACCCATATAGCTCCACTTCTACCAGCTAGAGACTATTTTCATCAGAGAATTTTCAAGGAAAAATCCCTTTGCTTCTATGTTCTTCTCTGACCTGCTTAGTAGGACCCTTCAGTAGATTTGAAATAAAGGTAGAATGGGTATATATTGGGCAGTCCAATCACAAATCTCTTATATTCTCCATTATTTAGGCTTCAGTGAGAAGGTGATGAGAGAAGGGGAGAGATTTTCTTGTACTGTCTCTAGGGAAACTGAGGCATCAAACTTAAAAAGGCTTCCACAAGATATATGGCAGAGATATTTCTTTCCATTTCCCTGTGGTAACTACAAAATCCTGGTGTCATCTCTGGCCAGTGGACTTTGACAATTGCACTCCCAGTATTTTTTCACAATTTTAAAATCTCCCATTCTTGTAGAACTCTCTTCATGTTGTCAAGATTGTAAGGGTCAGTTATACATTGAAAAGGAAAGAAAAATGATTTCAAGGGAAATTTCTAATAGTTTAGTTATGAACAGAATATGTGTCAGAAGGACAGTGGAAAGCAAGTGTTGAACTCAGAAAAGTCTTGTCAAAACAAAACTCAATGATATTAATAATATCAAGAACTGATATTGCAACATTTAAGCCTCTACAGAGATTTTTTTAATGTACTATAAGAGAAAACTGCATCTATAAAGTGAGTTTTAATGTTGTCATTTCCAAGAGAATGTTTTCTTAGAGTTAATGTAGCATAGTATTGTCTTTAGATGGATACTTATGTCCATGAGAACTGGAAGCTGATAAGAAATTAGTTTAAGCTGCTAAAATGCAAATCAAAAGTGTGGCTAACATAAGCAGCACCAAGCATCTTCAACTGACATAGTGCAAGACATGTAGGGAGAGGTGGATAATATAGGTAGATACATATTGTACATGTTTTGGCATTGAGAAAGGCCACTAATATTTCTCACACTAAGTCAGGTGGAAGGAACTATGGAATACATTCACCAAAAGGTGGCTTTGTTTTGACAGTTTAAAGTCTGACCTAGACATGAAAGAAGAAGAACAAAGGCCACAGTCTCCCAGAAAAGATGTACGCTGCTTCTGGAAGAGGCTTTTATTTCATTCCTTTTATTTCTTTAATAATGGATCATGTTTCCTTCACTTCTTCCTTCTCTTTTTTTTTTACAACAGAAAACAATTTAATGAGGGAGAAATGGAATATATGCATATTGTCTCATTTGGTAGTGTGAGATGTGGTTCATCAGGATGCTACTCTTAAAACTGACCCTGTTGAAACAAGATACTTAACATTCTTACAGCCATGTGGTTGCTTGGTAGTCCTATTTGCTATTAACATATATTTCTCTGCAATGCATGTGTGGAGTCTTTTCCCAAAGGTATTTTTTCCTCCACATTTCCAATGTAAATTGGATGGTCATTTATTAATCTGTTCAAAGGGAAATATATATACAGTGTGGTGTAGTAAACAGAGTGACAGACTAGGACTCAAGATTCAGTCCCTGGTCAGCTATGGAAGCTCATTGGGGGAGTGGAACGGATTAAAAGCAGCTCCCTAAATATCCCACATACTTTGAAAGCCCTATTAGCATTGCTATAAATAATTTCTGACTCGGCATATTAAAAAATGCAGAGGAAAAGAGCTTGAACTAAAAAAGACCTTCCTATAATGACACATTTGGCCTTCATCGGAGTGCCCCATACTAAAGGAAAACCCTGAAATTATATACAGAGCATTTTACTTCCACTTCCGAGAGCAACAAGGGCTTTGTGGACTGGATGAATTGACATCAGGGGCTTGATCCGGGCCATGGGCCATAGTGACCAGCCCCCTGAACCATGTGACCAGCCCATGGCCCAAAAGGTGTGGGCACCCCTGATGTAAATCTAAAGAGACATAATGTTCCCTCTCAAAGGTATGGTCTTCCAAAACTGAAGAGCTATAATGAGAATTAACTTCCAGTCCTAGTGTTGCCTCTGCCATTGACTTGTGGAAGACCCCATGCCAGTATGTGCCTCAGTTTTTCTCTGCCATCCTATCTCTCAGAATAAGGAGGTTTAGCATTAATTTTATTTATGCTGGAAACATGTAAGAAGCGCATGCCTGATAAGAAATGCTCAGCATGCTAGGATAATGAGTTCCATAAGAAGGGAGGGCAGTAGGAAAAATGGATGCATCTGTGGGAGGAGGGTCGGCTAGGTGACTCCTTTCCCAAGGGTTATGTGTGATTTATAATGATTGTGTCTCTTGTCTTATCTTCTTTTCATGCTGTCTCTTTATACTGTTCTATTTTGGCGCAACACTCACTGAAAATAACATCCAATCAAAATGCACTATGAAAAATCCATCTGTCCATCCATGAACTGGTCTGTGTATCCATGCCAATGAATATCTTGTACCTTTCCTACCCTAATCCCTCTCCCATCACCAAAACTGAAATCAACGCCTTCTGCCTTTCTGCATTTCCTGATTGAAATTCAACTTGTGGTGTTAAAACATCCACCCTTCCCTAACCTTTAATCCCCTCCATCTCAACATTTGCATCTAGGATTCGGTTGGTTTGATTTATTTCTGAAACCTAAACGTCTTACGTTAGAGAGGGGCATCTTGGCACATTGCATGGTCTTATTGTTTGAGCCAAAGATGCCTGCCATTAATGGCTGCTTGCTCTTTCAATCCCACTCCACCATCACCCCCATTTGTGTTACACATTTGATCGTGTTAAGATTCATATGTGGTTTCTAGTAATTTTGTAGGAAAAGCATGGTGAAAGGAATATTGCAGTCTAGACAGGGCCAATCTCTAAAGCAGCCTTCTAAACCATGATATTTTCCAGATCACTTGTACTACAGCAGTTCTCAAGCTTTTTGCTTGGGGGCCGGGTCATGCTCCCTCAGACAGCTTTGGGGGCCAGACTACCATTTTGCCCTTCTTCCACCACATGGCACTTCCCGGTGTGGTGGAGATGGGGGGGGCACATGAAATGGTGCTGCGGACCGCAGGTTGAGAATCCCTGTAGTACAGTGCTCTCCATCCCAAGCAATCCTGGCTATTAGCTGATGGGTTGACAGGCATCAGAAATGTAACTGCACATGATTGGATACATCTAAAGTTATACCACTGCACTTGGTCATTGTGTTCAATCTATTCAACCTGAAATCTACAGAAGGGAATTTAATTAAGATTTCTATACCATCCCATTAATGTTGCCACTCTCTCCATGATTCACAGTACAATACGGTCATAGAGTAAATACCATTTAATAAATACAATAAAATACAACAAACCCTGTCACTAGCTAAAAGTACATTCAGCTAAAAATACACAAGTTAAAGCAATTTAAACATCTCAGGACAATTTTCATGCTAGTGGAAGGCAGCTTCAGATAATCCAGCCTTTATTAATTTCCTAGAAATAAATAGGGATGTTAGCTGACAAACATTCGTAGGAAGCTTGCTCCTGAAGGAAGGGGCCAAGGCCAAGAAAATTTGGTTCCTAGTGTTCCCCCTTTTATTTTTGACCCCTTTAGGTGATACAATCCTTAATATCAAGGACTGCAAGATGTATGTGGGATGAGTAGTTGTCTTGTGGGGAAAACATTTTACCAGTTATCAAGGTCCTAAATCATAAAGAACTTTATAGATTATGATCAGCACCCTAAATTGAGCATGGAAATTGACAGGGAGCCAGTTGGCCCCCAACATCAATTCATCTGGCCCACAAAGCCCTCATCACTCCATACTGGCACGTTTTACTTCCACTTCTGAGAACGACGAAGACTTCGTGGGTCAGATGAATTGGCATCGGGAGCCGAATCTGGTCCAGTGATCCTCCCAACAATAGGATCTCCATCTTAACTGGATTCAGTTTCGGTTTATTGCCCCTCATCTAGTCCGTTATTGATGCCAGCTTTTGCTCAAGAATCTTCACAGTATCACCTGCAGATAAAGAAATGCAGAGATGGAGTGATCTATCTTCCACATATCGATAACGGTGAACTCCAAATCAACATAGGACTTATCTCAGTGGCTTCATATAGCTGAGAGACCCCATTCCTGTGGGAACCTATAATAGAGGTTCCATTATGGAGTGGATAGTGCCTCTCCAAGCTGTACTAGCTAAGATTGACTCTTGAAGGACTGGAACCACCAAAGAACAGAGTCCATAATTTCCAGACTTGATAGCTATCCCAAAAGAATACCATGCTCAACAGTATCAAAAACCACAGAAAGATCTAGGAGGACCCAGCAGGGTTATACTCAACCTGTCTGCCTCTGCCAAAATATCACCTTGCAGGGCAACCAATACTGTTTTAGTCTAATGGCACAACCTGAACTCTGATTGAAATGGATCTAGATCCATGTCAGTGACCCTTGGCAATCCAGGTGTTTTTGGATTTCAATTAGCAGAAGCCCAAGCCAGCACTCCTGCTGATTAGGGCTTCTGGGAATTGAAGTTCAAAAATAGCTGGAGTGCCAAGGTTCACCATCACTGATCTAGACTATCTGTTTCCTCTAAGAACACTTGCAGCTGGTCAACCACCACCCTCTTACTCAACTTGCCTAGGAATTGAATGTTGGCAATGGATCTTAAATTGTTAAGATTGTCTGTTGCTAAGCTGGATTTCTTTCGAATGGGCCTTATAATATCCTTTAGATGGGAAGGTAAATTACCCTCCTTTAGAGCCCATTCCACAATCATTTCCTTTCCTGATTTTGATAGCAATAATGGTAAGGGTCTAAAGCAGTGTTTCCCAACAGTTGAAATTTAGACTTCAATTCTCAGACCCCTACCTCAATTCCCCAAAGCTCTCATCAGCCAATGTACTGACTTAGGCTTCTGGGAATTGAAGTCCCCCTGTGGGGCGTGGGCCCATGTTGGGAACCACTGGTCTAAAGAGAAGGTAGTGGTCTTGCAGTGTGTAAGTGCTTTGTCTACATCCTTAGGCCATGCTAGCAGAAAACTGATCCAATTTAGCCTGACTAGGTCGTGCACTGGGCATTTCCATCAGATCTGCTGCTATCAACAAGGAGTCAAGGTTCAAATGGATACTTGGGAGTGTGCTGGGTCTTAGGAGGTGCAGTACACCTACACCTATCCCAGTGGTCTAGCATAAGATGAAGACACTCCAGACCCAGGCATGACAGAACAGAGACCCACTTACTTGTCTTTCTGGCAGTCTGTAAAACTCTCCTCCAGGCTATTTGCCAAAGTTTCTTATTAAAAAAAAAAACAAATTTTCTTCCTCTCTGCTTTTTTTAACTCTCTAGTTTTTACTCCTGTACATTGTGACCAGAAATACAAGACTGTTAATTATCTTAATCTTTGTCTCCAGCGACACTTCCTTACATTTGACAATCTTTTCTAATTCCTTCCTTACTGTCCAGTCAAAGGGAAATTTAATCCTAGGTTAGGAATACGGAATGACCAGTGGAAAGCAGCTATCTGATCTGGAGAAAATAAAGGGAAGGAAAAAACATTACATTGAAGACCTAAACAGAATAGATAAAAGGATGACAGACTACTTTGATTCCTTTGAAGAGGAATTGTATGATAAAGAATACAGTTCTAGAAAGTGAAATGAAAACTACCCTGAAAACACTTTGAAGAAATAAATCTCTTGGAGATGGGTTACTGATACGTAGTACCTCAAATAACGTTTACCTTGGATAAGGCTAGAATTGGATAATGTTGAGAAATTTGAGGCAAACATTTGCATCTCACAATGTTAAGATTCCCCAACGTTGATCTCTGCCCCAAAGCCTGCAGGGCTAATGAGAGAGATTTGCCCTGCCCCCCTTCCTGAAACAACAGGGTGGGCAGGGCGAATCCCTCACTGTTAGGTTTGCCTCGCTGTTAAGTTTGCCTCACTTTTAGGTTTGGAGAAGCTCCGGTTTCCCAAGGGGAAAGGGCTTCTCCAGCCAAAGGCAAACCTAACAGTGAGGGCTTTGCCCTGACCATCCTGTTGTTTCAGCAGGGGTGGCAGGGAGAATCTCTCTGCTTTTGTTCAGAGAAGCCCTTTCCCCTTAGGAAATCAGCACTTTTCCAAACCTAACAGCGAGGCAAACCTAACAGCCTAACAATGAAGCAGCCCTAACAGCAAGGCAAACCTAACAGTGAGGGATTCACCCTGCCCACCCTGTCGTTTCAGGCAAACCTAACAGCGAGGCAAACCTAACAGCTGGTTCAGCCCCCAACAATCATTCTCTCTCCAACCCAGCCAGCACTTGGCTCGATCCCCCTGCCTCTTTGGAAAGGGCAGCGGGCATCCCCCTACCTCATCAGAAAGGGAACAGGCTTTTTTTAAACGTTGTGTGATCAATGCATCGCATGACGTTCAAAACCCGATAACATTAAGATTTGTGGAACCAAGTCTTAATGTTATCTGAAGTTCTAGTGTAGTACCATAGAAACAGAATGTGTCAAAATCCTAACAACAAATCTGGAAAACAAAGTAATGGCCCAAAGACTGGCAACATTCAATATACATGCCAATCCTCAAAAAAGGAGATGCAATAACTTTTAAGACCATAGTTCAAATTTTCTATGGAAGCATAGTAATGATCAAGGTGTTGCAAGAAAGGATTATACATTACATAGAGTGAAAAGTGCATGATGTTCAAGCTGGTTTCCAAAAAGGAGGAAGCATTCAAGATCATATTCCTCTATTACAAATATCCTCTAACTGCTGGTGCACCATCCTAAAGGGTCATTGTCTTGCCATGGTGAGAGGGCTTGTATGTTTCAATGAGGCTATGGGCTATGCCATGAAGGGCTACCCTAGAAGGACAGGCCATAGCACAGAACTCAGACTAAATGCAGTACACTGGAGAAGAGTATAGCAAGCCCAGTATTCCTGCCAAAAACCTCCATGCACAGCATCAAAATGTGAAAAGATATGATGCTGGAAGATGAGCTCCTCAGGTCAGAAAGTGTCTAATATGCTACTGGGGAAGAGCGGAGGGCAAGTAGCCCCAGAGAGAGTGTAGTGACTGGGCCAAAACCAAAGGGACACTCAGCTGTAGATGTGTCTGACAGTATTAGGAAAATCTGATGCTGTAAATAACAATTTTGCATAGGAACCTGGAATGTATGATCTGTGAATCAAGTCAAACTGGGTGTGGTCAAACATTGGATGATGAGACTGTCCTTTTCATTATAGGGGACTGAAATGCCAAACTAGGAAGTCAAAAGATAACTGGGATAAAAGGCACGTTCAGCCTTGGAGTACAAAATGAAACAGGGCAAAGGCTAACAAAGTTTTGTCAAGAGAACACACTGGTTATAGCAAACACTCTCTTCCATACACATGGACATCACCAGATGGCCAACACTGAAATCAGATTGATTATGTACTTTGCAGCCAAAGATGGAGAAGCTCTACACAGTCAGTAAAAATTCGACCTGGAGCTGACTGTGGCTTAAGTCATGAGCTACTGATTGCAAAATTCAGATTTAGGATGAAGAAAGTAGGGATAACTATTAGGCCATTCAGATTTGACATTCAGGTAGATCACATTCCTTATGAATATACAGTGAAGGTGAATAATAGATTTAAGGGATTTGATAGACAAACTGCCTGAAGAATCATGGATGGAGGTTCATAACACTGTACAGGAGGCAGCAATTAGAACCATCCTCCCCTCAAAAAATTAAATTCAAGAAAGCAAAGTGGCTGACTGTTATGGTTTTACAAATAGTTGAGGAAAGGAGGAAAGTGAAAGGCAAACACGAAAGAGAAGGATTCACCCTATAGAATGCAGATTTCCAGAGAACAGCACAGAGATATAAGGAGGCCTTCTTAAATGAATTATGCAAAGTAATAGAGGAAAACAACAGAATGGGAAGGACTAAAGATCTCTTTAAGAAAGTTGGAGAAATCACAGAAATGCTTCGTGCAAAAATAAAGGGTACAAATGGCAGAGACTTAAGAGTAGCAGAAGAGATTAGAAAAAGATGGCAAGAACACAGAAGAACAATATAAGAATGATCTTAATGCCCCTGACAACTACAGTTCTGTTATCACTCACCTTGAGCGAAACATCCTAGAGTGTGGAGTCAAGTGAGCCATAGAAAGCATTATTAACAACAAAGATAGTATCCCAGTTGAACTATTTAAAACCCTAAAAGATAATGCCATTAAAGTGCTGCACTCAATGTGCCAGCAAATTTGGAAATCACAGCTGTGGCCACAGGATTGGAAAAGGTCAGTTTACAGTCCAACGCCAAAGAATGTTCAAGCTGTCATACAATTGCTCATTTCACATGCTAGCAAGGTTAACTCAAGATACTATAAAATAGGCGATTTGTGGAGCGAGAACTACCAGAAGTACACACAGGATTCCAAAGAGGCTAGGGAACTAGAGCTCAAATTGCCAACATTCGCTAGATTATGGAGAAAGCAAGGAAGTACCAGAAAAATGTCTACTTCTGCTTCATTAACTACACTAAAGCCTTTGATTGTGTGGATCGCAACAAACTGTGCAAGTCCTTAAAGCAGGGGTTCTCAATCTTTTGAATCCAGGGGCTGGGTCACACTCCCTCAGATAGCTGAGGGTGCCGGACAACCATTTTGTCCTATCTGCACAATGGGGTAGCCATTTTGAGGCAGCCATTTTGTCACAACAGCTTCAAAGGAGTGGCCATTTTGTTTCTCCCTGGAAGGAGGGAGGAAGATGCCAACCTTCAACAGAGGCTTCAGGTCCCCACCCCACCCCACCCCCAACACTAATGAGATTAATTGCCTGTTCAGGAAAAGGGTGAGTGGGGATTTTTATCTAGGTTAGTCCTTCCTTGTGGGGCTGGAGGTTATCCTTAGGGCTGGGGTCCTGTAGGGGGGTGAGACAAAGCCAGGAACCCAATGGTTCTCCCCCCCCCCCGCACCATTCCATGTGGCCCACTGCCCTTGCTTCCACCACTGTCACCAGAAACTGTGCCATGTGTGGTTCCTTTTAATGTAAACAGCTTTGAAATGGAACCACATATGGCACAGCTTCCGCCAGCAACAGCGAGGGGGGGCACATGAAATGGCACTGGGGGGCATAGGTTGAGAACTCCTGTCTTAAAGAGATGAGAGTACCAGACCACCTTACCTGTCTTCTGAGAAACCTGTATGTGAGTCAAGAAGCAACAGATAGGACTGCATATGGAACAACTGATTGGCTTAGACTAGGAAAAAGGAGTACATCAAGGCTGTATATCATCACCCTGCTTATTTAACTTATACCCAGAATGCATTATGCATATACAGTATGCCGGAATTAAAATTACCTGGAAAATATCAACAAACACAGATATGCGGGCGACACCACCCTAAAGGCAAAAGGCGATGAAGCTCTAAAGAACTTCTTGATGAAGGTGGGAAAGGAGACTGCAAAAGCTGACTTCAAACTCAACATAAAAAAACCCAAGATCATGGCATCCAGCCCCATCACTCCCTGGCAAATAGAAGGGGAAGAAATGGAAGCAGTTACAGACCTTACTTTCTTGAAATCCAAGATCACTAGACATTGACAGCGGGCATGAAACAAAAAGACGCTTACTCCTTGGGAGGCAAGTTACGACAAACTAAAGCAGCATAATAAAAAAATAGGGACATCACCCTGCCAACAAAAGTCCACCTAATTAAAATGATGGTGTTCCCAATAGTAACGTATGGCTGTGAGAGCTGGACCATAAGGAAGGCTGAATAGATGCTTTCAAACTGTGGTGCTGGAGAAGACTGTTGAGAGTCCCCTGGATTGCAAGATCAAATCAGTCAGTCCTAAAGGAAATCTGCTCCTTGGAAGGACAGATACTGAAGCTGAAGATCAAATACTTTGGCCACCAAATGAGAAGAGAAGACTCGCTGGAAAAGTCCCTGATGCTGGGAAAGATAGAAGGCAAAAAGAGAAGGGATGGCAGAGGATGATATGGCTATATGGCGAAGATCTGGGTGGGCTATGGAGGATGGCAGATTACAGAAGAGCCTAGTGTGCTGTGGTCCATGGGGTTGTGAAGGGTCAGACTTGACTGTGCAACAGAATAACAACTGGAATACACCAAATTACTTTCAGAAGATCAATTTATGCTTTATAAATTACAACAAAGCTTTTGACTGTCAAACATGAGAAACTATGGGTTATTTTGAAACAAATGGAGGTGACTCAACAATTGATTGTCCTGATGTGTAATCTGTATTGTGGACAAGAAGCCATCATCAGGACAGAATATAGAGAGATTGAATGGTTTCCTGTAGACAAAAGTGTCAGACAAGGGTGCATTTTATCCACTTATTTGTTCATCTGTATGCAGAACATATTTATTAAGCTTGACTGGATTCAGATGAAGGAGGAGTGAAAACTGATGGAAGAAACATCAGTAATAACACCATCATACTGGCAGAAAGCAGCAGTCCATTGAATGACTTTTAGAGAAAGTGAAAGAAGAAGGTGCTGAAGCAGGACTGCACTTGAATGTTAAGAAAACAAAAGCCATGCTTACAGAAAAGCTACACAACTTTAATGTTGACATTGAAGAAATTGAAATAGTGAAAGAGTTATTATACTTTGGTTCAATCCTCAATCCAAATGGAGATTGTAGCCAAGAAATCAGAAGAAGACTTGGAAGGGGAGCAATGGTAGCCTGACATTGGGTCAAATAATTACTGGAAAAATAAGATGATACAGGGGGGATGGGGGAGATGGGTAGTGAAGCAGATTCTACCCGGGCCCACTGTCTGCTAAAATTCAGCATGCATCTTGTGGTGGGTTCATTTGAATGTCCGATGAATTGTGTAGTAACAGACAAGTAGCTGAAGAAAATGGAGTTGAAGGAGAAAATCAGGCCTCTTCCAAATGAGGCATTTGTTTCTCTTGCTACTGGTACTCATCATTCCTGTTATTTTGAATTTTACCTGTAATTAACATTATTAGTGTCTTGATTAATTGTGCTGGAAATCCAAATCAAGTCTCTTTGTTGCAGCTCTCTAGAACACAAGGGGCTATTTATTTATTTATTTATATTGAATGAGAAAAAGAAACGTTCATACCACCTCCAACCTCCTCTGTCACTATCTATGGCAGTTTCATTGCTTCTTTCTTCACATAGGAGCTGAGAAATTAAATGCCCCCATAACTCCCAGAAGAGGCAGTTGAGATTACACAGAGTATGTGTGGCTGACAGGGTTTATATGCTTCCCCAAGAGGACTAGGAAATGCCTTCTGAATACTTTATATCTAGATAACCCTGGAGGTCACAATATGTGATCTGAAAGCCCTAGTCACCCATGATTGTCAAGAAAGGTAGAAAACTAGAAATTCACACGTTGGTTTAGGATGGTTATCTCAAGGATTATCTCAAAATATTAAACCTTAAAACGTGTGTTAAGAACCATAGTGTACAAAGTGAGGATTTGGGATTACATGTCACTCTCCAAGGTTGTTTTCCATGGCTTCACGCTTCTGTCAAAAAGAAAACGAAAGGGGAATTGCAGAAATCTCCAGGAGTTGCTGGCTGCTATCTGTTTTCTAAAGAGGTCACAGGACCCCCTTGTATCGCTTCTTATTCAACACCCTAAACTGGTAGTGCTTTAGAAGTGGACTTCTACCCACTTTCGGTTTCATTTTTTAAAATGTTGCTTGGCCTTTTAAAAAAAAGTGCCCTTCAAATTCACCAGAGTTGCTCACCTTCAGCTTAGAAAATAAAACTGGAAGTGATTGCATGCAGCGTCATTACCAGTGGTTAGAAGGGGGGCTGTAAAGTAGGAATGGTGGTTCTCCTGCCAATCTCTTTTCCCATCTGCATGAATACCATTGCTCCTTTTAGTTTTGCATGATCTGAGCTGTGTAGTGTGGCAAATTGGTTGTGCTCCATTGTATGATGTCATATTTCCATCTTCATTATGATGCATGTACACTAAAATCTCAATTATATGCCCAGCTTTTTTCTTTTCTTTTGAGGGATGGGCTTATAGCTTCTGGGAAAACCCACACATGATAATAATATAATAATTAGTTTCTTCTGGAAAGAGGCAGTAGAGTCTACTAGAAGATTCTCAACTGCAGTACCAGTGTTTTATAATTTCCAGTGCATTATTTTCATGACACCTGATCTTTGTTCTCTAATCACGGATCAAGACATACTGTATAACAAATCCAGTATATGTCGAACACTCATATTAGTTTCTTGATGTGTTTAGTGTCTGAGTCTTTTTCTTTTTTGTGCAGTTTTATTGCAGGTTTCAGTATAAGGGGCTCTATATCAGAGATAATTTCAAGAACCTTGTGGCAGAGAGATGCAACTATAGCCCTTATAGACCCTTTCCAACTCAGTTATTCTATGATTCTAAGATTCTATTTAAATATAACAGTTAAGTATTAAAGTTTGGTCCCATTGAAGTAAATCTGAGAACTAGGAAGACTCTGGTGCAAAAATAAATTAAAAACATACATTCTTTTAGTGGGGCCTGTGTATAGGCTCTTAAATTTATATTGAATAGATGTGTAAGCGCCACATTTATGCATAAGAAGCAAGTTACTGTTTGGGAGGGTCCTATGAAAGAACATTTTTAAAAAATCCAACAAACTATAACTGTATAATTCTTCAGAGATTCTTGAATTAAGCATAGTTTAGGGCCTAATTGTATTATCTAATCCTGGGTATGATGTGTGTATTTCTTACATGAGCTAGTAATAATTCAGAACTTTACATTTAGGACAAAATGCATTCACGCACATTGTTGCATACATATCATTACCAGCATTGTGCACAGATGGTCTTCTTGGTCCAACCCAAATAAATATCCCAGAAATCTGTATATAACCTTCCATATCTTGAGTGTTTGGCCATCTTCTCAATCTCTGTGAGCTACTGCCACGCAGTATCTATTAGGTAGGAAGTATATAGCAAAGTATAGCAATGTATTTCCTCTATCCCGGAAGCCTATATGCCACTTCCTTTGATGGAGATAGGTGAAAGTGCATCATGCTTGAACCCAACAGGAATATTTCCTAGATTTCTAAAAGCAACAACCCATTATTATTTTTTGTAACTTACTGAGTAACTACCATTTCTTCAGGAGTTTGTAGAGTGGTGCAACACCTGTTGGGTGCACAGATGAGATGCATTTTCTACCCAGCATGTGATGTATATAATTTCAAATCTCCAGTCATCCCTCAATTATTCTTCTGTTCCTTACTGGCACTTGTCTTGCTTTCTCCTCTCCAGATTTGTATGCACAGAACATGTGTGACTTAATGCCACACAATAGTGTTCTTGCTTGTATTTAAAGAATCAGTGCATTTGGTTGTGGGTAATTTAACAAACTCCTGAGTTGATGAGTAATCCCTGATCTCACCAAGTGGATGATTTTCCAATGGGAGGGTGACCCTGTTTTCATGCTAATTACCTTCATGTGGTGATCCTTCTCCCTCTCTTTACTCTTCAGTCATCCTTACTGATCTTACTAACCACTCCAGGGTTGGTTTGGGTTTGTGTTCGCACCAGTCCCCAAGCTCTGCTGCCTCTTCATCCCCACCCTGTTCCTGCTCATACCACTTTCCCTTCATCTCCCCAGAACAACTTCATCAACCTGAGTTTCCTTAGGCTGTTTCGAGCTGCCCGTCTCATTAAGCTGCTCCGACAGGGCTATACAATCCGCATCCTGCTCTGGACTTTTGTCCAATCCTTTAAGGTAATGATCAAGGGCACCAGACTGTTTAAATTGGGGGTGTTTGGGATTTGAAGTGGGAAGGAATAACGGGGAGGAAAGAAAGAAGAAGAAAAAGTAGCTATAGATACCTATTTATCTGTTTGTTCATTTACCTAGTAATATCTTTATAAGATCTACCCAATTTTTAAAAAATAGGGTTCATATAGATGTTTCCCTTTTATAGAGATTTGATTTATTTATTTTTTAATGATCATCACAGCTACCTCTGCTTTTTGAATCATGAGCTTTTTCTGTCATGGTACCAGTGCTTTCTTATGTTTAATGAGTAGCTTTCCATTGACTCACAGCAGGATTTATATGGCCTGAATAAGATATGCTAGGAAAGGATGATGCATGCCTACAAGCACTTGCTTTTATTACTGGAAAATCTGTGTGTAGAAAGAAAGGAGTCATATTTCCAGTAAAACAAATATGTTTGCATTAAACCTATAAAGCTTGGAGGAAAAAAATTATACTCATGTTTCCTTCCCATTAGGCACTTCCATATGTGTGTCTACTAATTGCAATGCTCTTCTTCATCTATGCCATTATTGGAATGCAGGTAAGTACAAGAAAGCCACCACCTCATGCAGGGTCTTCCCATACAAGCTATATTATCTCTAGCATGACACAGGTCTAACAATACTACTGTTTTAGTGCTAGGATGTTTGAACTTGCAAAGGGAGGACTAACACAACAGAAGCTGCCACAAACACCTTGAGGTCTTACTTTTCTAACATGGAAGATGTCAGCACATTGGAAGGCCCAGGACTTCAATACTGTCTTCTCTACAAAATTCCACTGCGCTCAGAGATAGTCAGTTTTAGTACTTTTCATTCTCATTTTCATAGCATTATGCAAGAACTTCCAACATAATATTACGTTCAAGTCTCCCATGAACAGGAAATTCAGGGAACAACGACACTGTCATCTTGCCTGTTAGAAAAGCAGTCCTGATTCAAAGGACTTAACTCCAAAATTACATTTAGCTCATGGAAGTCAGGAGGATTTTCCTCTGCTCCCTCACCAAGACTGGCACATCTATCTATCCCAGACATTTGCTCCCCGTGTTCCCTGAAGGCCCCAGCCAAACAAAGATATTGTACCTCATAACTCACAGGATTTCTGCAAACAAATAATTATCTCTGCAGCAAACATGCTGATAGCATCCATCATAAAATGGCAGTTTAGGGGAACTTCTTCTTTCCTGTAGGATTTTTTCCCCTTTACTGTTGAAAGCATCTTTGTTCCTTTTGTTTTTGTTGCTTTTCCTCTTCAGGTCTTTGGTAACATTAGCATTGATTATGATGAGGACATGTCTGAGGATGACAAGCCTGCCATCACTGAACACAACAATTTCCGCACTTTCTTCCAAGCCCTGATGCTTCTTTTTAGGTGAGGCCGAGTTATCATAGATCACAGGGAAACCCATGTTGGCTTTACTGTGATCCGAAGTGCCCTAATCCTCTCCATCTAGCCATAGCCTTGCCCAGAGTGAAAGTTGATATGGCCCTCTAGATATAGGGCAGTAGCCATGCCTAAATCAAACTGGATATATATGTTCAGTGAACTAGAGTTTGCACTGTAAACATTTTTTATGCTTATCCAAAAAAGGGACTGAATCATTCGGGGGTGGGGAGACTTCCATATTACCAAGCTTCCACAACATAGCCAAGATAGCCTTCTGTACAGAGCATCCACATTCTGTTCAGAGATGGGTCCTTTAGTGTTTTGTGCAAACCTAACAACTTGTGGGCATTTGATTGCTAGTCCTGCAGCATCTTTTAGGATGGGCATTGCTGCCTTAGCTGTGATGGGTCCCTGACATTCACTGTATTTTTAATCTTTTTTTCTCCCTTTCCCAGGAGTGCCACGGGTGAAGCTTGGCATGAGATCATGCTTTCCTGTCTGAGTGGGAAGCCCTGTGATGTGAAGGCAGATGTTGAAGGCAATGAATGTGGCAATGAGTTTGCATATTTCTATTTTGTTTCCTTCATCTTCTTGTGTTCTTTTCTGGTGAGTTAAAGGATGCAAGAAGGATGAAATGGGGGAGACAGTTATGTAGGGGACTCAGCTCCATAGACAAAAAATAATATTGGTGTAGAGTTCTTGGGGTTTAGACCTTAAACTCTTGCCAGTTTCATGACAGGTTCATTCAAGTTCTGCTCCATAAATACTGTGCATTTAAATGATCAAATAGTTGTCCAACATACTACTTTCTTTCTTAATAATTGTTTTTCTATGCTGGGTGGCCAATGAAAGCTAGTAGGCTCTAGATTGTGTCCCTTTAGTAAATGAGTTGTTAAGATGGCTACATGCACTTCAGTAGACGGCTCTTTTTCTAGAACCTTTACATAGCTGAAGCATGCATCCTAACAATCCAGGCACTCGTGTCACTTACCTCATTTGCTTCAGTGATTAGTCAGCACTGACTGGTGGTACACTTTCAGTGATTGCCGGTATTAGTTATTTCGCTTTCATTAATTTCTAGTGGGAACAAACACCACCCATTCCAGTGTTTTTGCCAAATTGCTGACATTTCTATGAATAACAGACATGAGTCTGGTAGTAAAATCTTGTGTTCTCCTCTTCAAAGTTTCAAGTGACATTCTCCATCCCCATCTTTATTGTCTTTCCCCATAGTTGTTGTTATTATTGTACCCTTCACCATTGTGCGTTCAATGAAAACTTACAATCTCAACATATAACAACATTAATATATATATATTATTTATTAAAACTCCTCAGAATTAACCATGGCCAAGAAAAATAAATCAACTACTAACAGACTGGTTAAAAAGTTCAAGTACAAACACACTGGCCATTCATCACTCCCTACAACTGATACTTATGGCTCCAAATTGAATATGTATGTTTTCAAACATTGTCTGAATTTATCCAGTTCTGCTTCGATACAAAGGTGCTGGGAAAAAGAATTCCACAGCTTTGAAACCAAGTGAGGAAAAGCCCAAAATTGGGAATTTGCCACGTTAGTCTAATAGACTAAGTCCAATTATTTGGAATTGTAGCCGTGTTAGTCTGTGTTTCAAGCATATCAGGAAGCAAAAATTAAAAAATTAAAACACTGCAGCACTCTAAAGACTAACTGCTATGTTTTTATTATGAGCTTTTATGGATCAAGTCCACTTATTCAGACATAGGAATGAAATAGCAAGGTATGAGCTTGTATGCACCAAATACAGAGTCATAGATGATTAAATCAGAATGACATCATCATGCAAATCAATACAACTTCCCACAGCTGGCAGTGGTAGTCCAGAATCTGCAGACCAAGTCCTCTTAAGAGGAATATGCTATACCAACAGCTCTGCTAAATAATTACCAGTAAGACAAGAAAAGCAAAGGGCTTTAAATGTCAAGATAAAGATTTTAAAATATGTCCTTGATCTGACAGACAGCCAAGGCAATGCCCTACAAGGATAGGAAATTTGAGAGTAACACTGTATATTTTAAGTAGTATCAGAAAACAAAACAAAATAAAATAAAAAACATTGTAGCACTTTAAAGACTAACTGCTATATTTTTATTGTTAGCTTTCGTGGATCAAATCCACTTCATCAGACAAAGAGTGAAACTTACAACTTTTATTTTAAGTAGCACAGCATTCTGTACCAGGGTAAGAGGATAACATGAAGAAGGAAGACCTGCCAGCAGGTTGTTACAGTAATCCAGATGTGAAAACATCATGACATGAACAAGGTGTTTTATAGTCTCAAAATGATGGATCTGGCAAATATTAGCAAGGTGGAAATCATGAAACTTGGCTTTTGTATTCACAAAAGAATGAAGGAACAGGCAATCATCCAATAAAATGCTGAGAACTGTGGCCTCTGAGAGGGTCATTCAACAACCTTCTAGGAAGAAAAGAATACTGTAGTCAAGGGGTGGGCAAGATGATCCAGACAAAAGACCATATCTTCAGTTTTATTCATGTTCCGTTTCAAATGGGGAGAAGCCATCCATGATGAGATATCCAATATGCAGATTGTCAAAGAAATCCAAACCTTATCATTAATCTCAGGATATGGGACTACAGTGGGTCAGTGATTAAGAAGCTTGCCTTGTTAGCTGGAAGGCTGGCAAGCTGGCAGTTCAAGACCTGAGTACTGCATGATGGAATGATCACCCATCTCTCACCCAGCTCCTGCCAACCTAGCAGTTAGAAAGCAAGAAATTGCAAGTAGATAAATATGGACCACTTTGGTGGGAAAAGATCTTGGGGACATGAAAGGAGCCTCATTCAGGCATCCCCTTAGCGGAGTTCCACCAGCAAAAATCCTTTCAACCCAGAAATAAGACTGATACACTTTAGTAACATCAGTATAAATATGCTAACTAGAAATTAAAGCATCCAGGGGAAGTGTATAAAGAGATTAAAGAACTAGGCGCAATACTGAGTTCTGTGGCCTAACAATAATGAAAGGAGAAAGACTGAGAGGTTTTAGTAGACATGGAAATTGAAGAGGAATGCTTTAAGAAAAAAGAAGAAAACTAAGAACCAGCATTTCCAGATAACACTAAAAGAGGCCAGTCTTGCCAAAAGAATCTGGTGGTCACATGTAACAAATGTTACTGACATTTCAATCAGCACCAACACTGATGAATAATGTTGAACCTTGGCCACCAGGATGCCATTCAAAATCTGAGAAAATGCCATCTAAGTTGAATGTCCACGCTGAAATTCCCATTGAAATCAATCTATGGCATTTTGATGGGTTAAATGATAAGACGTTTGAGAAAAAACTACTCTTTTCAAAACATTTTGACAAAAAAGAAAGAAGAGAAACAGGTCTATAATTTGGAGAAACAGAAGGGCCCAAAGGAAGATTTTTTTTCCACCAAAGGACAAATAAAAGCATGTTTATAGGAACTTGAGAATTTGCCAGTACTAAGAGTGCTGTGGTGGCTCAATGGTTAAGAAGTTCACCTTTTTAGGTGGAAGGCTGGCAAGTCGGCAGTTCGAGACCCGGGTACTGCATGGCGGATTGAGCGTCCATCTCTGTCCCAGCTATTGGGGACATGAAAGGATCCTATGTGGGCGTTCTCTGAGTGGAATTTCTCCCACAAAAATCCTTTCAGCCTGGAATAATTTCTGACATGAAGTTATTATAGTAAGAGTGCATGTCATTAAACTGGTCCAAAAAAGACAAGAGAGAAGACTCTACGGTGGGACAATGAAAAGGATCACTAGGAAGAGTAGTTAGAGAGGAAAGTCAACAAAATTGCAGAAAACTGCTGTTTTGACACCCAGGAAAACTCAAACTGTTCCCCAGATGTTGAATAAGGAAGATTAAAATCTGCTTTAAAAAGTCAAACAAATATACAGAATTTTCTGGGGAAATGTAATCAGTTAGAGCTTCAACTGAGGAAGATAAAGAAGCATCTAAAGCTGTGCTATACAACTATTGGGCCCACAAGCTATTTAAAGTATTAAATAACCTCTTTGGGTTGTGTACCTGAACCAAAATAGTAGACAGAAAATTTGCTTAGCTTTATCTAAATTTAAATAAAATACTTTGCCAATGAAGATTTTAAAAGGTAACAGGAATGCTATGGAGGTGGACATTTCTATTGGCAATCTAAACAGTGAAGAGACGACCTCTCATTTTTAATCTCCTGTGTCAGCTAAGGGGCAACAGGGTGAACAGACACATTCTGCATATGTGAGATTGGTTGCTGAGGGAGGTAAATGTCAGCTTTTGGGATTTTAAAAAACTCATGTATATTTTTTAAAGGGGTAATATGCTGGTTTAATGTCTTTGTGTCAATATTTTATGTCTTGGTCTTTGCTGAGGAATCCCCAGTGGACAGAAAAAGCATAAGTATTTTATATAAACAGACCTGTGATGTGAGCAGTTTATGAGTGTATGTAAAGAAGAGCCCATCTACACTAAGCATTTGTTCAATTTTTCTTGCACCCATGGTACTGTTACTGCATCACAGCAACTGCAAGATACAAGGCTGAAACTAGTGTCAGTATAACTTTTAAAAAATCCTTTATCCCCCTCCCCTGCTTTGTTCTGGGTTGCTCCAATATACACTGTATATTGCTCAGGTGGATGACTACAATACCACATTACAAGCTGGTTTATGCATTTTGTGGATGTGCGTCAATTAATAACTTTTTTCCTTATGAGCATGTTCTGCTGC
Source organism: Furcifer pardalis (assembly GCA_030440675.1). Classification (NCBI taxonomy): domain Eukaryota; kingdom Metazoa; phylum Chordata; class Lepidosauria; order Squamata; family Chamaeleonidae; genus Furcifer; species Furcifer pardalis. The sequence continues at coordinate 66,869,640 of CP126893.1, forward strand.
TCAGTCTCCACACCTTACTGCTGCTCCAGTGTAGTTTTATTAGCTGTTCTTTTACTTGCTTTTATGGCTTTTTAACTCTATTACTTTGGCAGTGTAGCATAAAAAAATTAAGCTATAAAGTATTGTGGCAAAAACAGGACAGTGGTGTACAGATAAAAGAAAGGAAGGGAGGAAAGAGTCAGGGAGAGGAGAGAGAATTTATCCATTTTCCCTGCATTCTGCTTTTTAATTTTTTTAAAATATCATTTTTGCACCATAGCACAAAATTGAAAAATAAAATAATAAAATAAAAACATTAAAATGAGAAAGCATTGCTGCAAAACACTGATGAGATTCATCAGGTTTGCCCTAGTTCACCAGAACCGGTAGCAGAAATTCTGGCTGCCCTCACCCATCCAAGTTTTGAAATAAAATAGTCCTGTTTCGGGTGCAACGCAGGGCTTTCCCACTGGCCACACCCACTATATCACGCCCACAGAGTAGGTAATTAAAAAAAATTGAATCCCACCACTGCTGCAAAACCATGAAGGTCAGAGAACAGTGGGCATGGAGAAGAAGAGCAAAAGAGTGGCAGTGATGACAAACCTTGACATTCCAGGTGTTCTTGGACTTCAGTTACCAGAAGCCCAAGTCAGCACTCCTTCTGATCAGGGCTTCAGGGAATCAAAGTTCAAGAACAGCTGGAGTGCCAAGGTTCACCATCACTGCTCTAGCAGAAGCATCAACAGGGAGATTTACTGCTGGGTGTCCTGGGTTATCCCAATACCCAATCAACAGAAGCAACATACAGGGAGATTTACTGCTGGGTGTCCTGGGTTATCCCAATACCACCTATTTGCACACACATGGAATTGTTCCCCAAGATCTCTTCTTCCCAATACAGTACTCTACTCCAGTGATGGCCAACCTTGGCACTTCATATGTTCTTGAACTTAAATTCCTAGAAGCTCTGATCAGCAGATACACTGAGTTGATCTTCTGGGAATTGAAGTCTAAGAACACCTGGAATGTCAAGGTTTGTCATCGCTGTACTAGAATGATCTATTCAAATGTGAAACAACAACAACAAACAGAATGATGCAGAACAACTGTAAAACCATCAGTAACCACCCCACAATGTGCATAACCCCTAAGCCTGTGCATGTGTGTACACACATTGTGTGTGTGACATGAGCTTGTGTTCCACTGATTACTATTTTGATCCTTCTCACCAGCCACTTGGACTCAGAGAGACTCAAGGTCCCATGGTACCTTCTTGCCTGGGCTTAGTTCTGAGGCAAGATAGGCCTCAGCATTATTCTACAATCTCCTAATATCTAACCTGTCTGTTTCCTTCTCTCTGCTTCTTTGATACTGCAGATGTTGAATCTTTTTGTTGCTGTTATCATGGATAATTTTGAGTACCTGACCCGTGATTCCTCTATTTTGGGGCCGCATCACTTGGATGAGTATGTGCGTGTGTGGGCTGAGTATGACCCTGCTGCCTGGTAAGGATGCACCTACCCTGCTGGCCCCAGTTACTAAAATCCCGCCACAAGCAAAAGCTTAGGGAAATTAATCAAAATGATATGTGTAGGCTAGGGGGTGTGCCTCCTTAATAAGGAATATTGGCTAGCAAGGGAAAGGTAGAAACTTAAGAGTCATATTTGATCAATAGCTCTGGTGGGAAGAAGGAAGAAAGTTGTGCCAGCCAGAATACCTGATTCTCTCCTTTGACGACATGCTGGAGGAGAGTGGTACAAGCATTAGCTCCTTACAAGAGGGAGACAAGTTAGACCAGAGGTGCCCAAACTACGGCCCGGAGACCAGATCCAGCCCCCAATGCCAATTCATCCAGCCCACAGAGACCTCGTCACTCCTGGAAGCGGAAGTAAAACATGCCCATATGGGCATATTTTACTTCCGCTTCCAGGAGCGACAAGGGCTTCATGGGCTGGATGAATTGGCGTTGGGGGCCTGATCCAGCCCTGGGCCATAGTGACAGCTCTCTGAACCATGTGACTGGCCTGCAGCCTGAAAAGTTTGGGCACCCCTGGGTTAGACCAAATGGATAAGTGAAAGTTAAAACTCCTGAATTCTGTTCACAAGAGACAAAGATCTTCTAGGTGTATAAGAGATAAGATATGAGGTTAGCATGATGAGCATAGGCATTATCTCATGTGCTGTGGCAGCCATGCTGAGAGTGAAACTCTCTGAACCTGCTGCCAGTTTTTGCATGCAGCTCCATTGTGAGCCACCCACCTTAACTGAGCTCCTATCGGCATGGAGCTGCAGCCACTCTGCCATTTCCATTCCTGTTGGCTAATTTCTGTGGGCCTCACTGAAAGAAGAAGTGACTGGAAGAAGCCAGTGTGGGAGGTTTATTGCTGATTAACATTTGCTCTTTTACTTTTAGGTTTTTGCAGCTGGATTTTGTCATGTGCTCACACACAAACCACACATCCCTTCTCTGTTCAAAAGGGTGTGATGTCTATCCCTTTGTGGCCAGGAACATACCCTACTTCCCCCTCCCACCCCCATTCTGTTTTGTGGGCTATTCCTAGCCCTTACAGTAGGAAAACTGATAACATCGCATAGCAACATCAGAGCCAGACACATTTGGTCTCAATAAAGCCTTACCAGTGGCTGTGTTAGGTTTTGTGACAAGTTCGCAATATCTGAGCAAAAGAAGGGCAGTGGGGATACTATTGCTGCAGTCTCCACAAAAATGTTGCACATTGCTACACCGTTAGCAATAGGCAACACACTTTAAATATTTCAATGTGTAGAGAGGTGTGTATGTGTTGTGTGTGTGTCTCTCCTAAAATCTGCTGGCCTTTTATTTGAGTTTATAAGATTGTTCTTGTAATTTTGTCTATGGTTTGCTGGGGAGAAGGCCAAGCACTCTACAACTTCTGCAAGTAGACCCAATCAGCAGAGTTGTATTAATTGGCACCTAGCAGAAGATCCCACCACCCAGCATTCTCTTAATATTGTTTGTCATCCTTGTGTCCTGTTGTGAATGAATGACCGTTATGTCCAGGTTTAATGTGTTCGTTTACGCTGCCAGCCCTAACTGGCAAAGCCTGCCAAGCCCAGCTGAGGGAGTGTCCATGAGGAAGACTGTGCTGTGCAGTGGCAGGAAATCCAGTTCTGCTCTCGCCTGAGCACTGGATTCTCTGCATTGATTAACAACTCCAGTGAGCAGAAAGAATGAATGAAACCCTGGTTTGAACCCCAGGATTTCTAAAGTCCATGACACAATTATTGGGTCCAAAGAGTCCATTATGGGTTTTGGAGAGGCAGCAATGCCTATTGTGTGGAAAAAAATAAGTCTAATCTCCTCTGATTTGTCATATGATCAGTTCACCTTATTATATAATGATAATCTCATCTGTAAGGCACAGGCATTAATACCAAGTTACCCACTGTCTTGATCAATGTAAAGACAACTGGTTCACCTTCCTTCTAATAGCATTGAGGAAGAAGGAGACAGAATTGCAATGAAATCTGCCATGAAGTTTTAAGAGCCCATTTCATCCTATTGCAGTCAATGCGACTGTTCAGCTCCTCCATATAATCTAAGGGTGGACTAAAGGTCTATAACCAGCAGTCGTACTATGTTGTATGTGTAGATGATAGTGTGTGTATTTCTCATGCCCTGTAGCATCTCCACTAACCACCACCCCCCTGTATTCTTCTTGCAGTGGTCGAATTCATTATAAGGATATGTACAGTTTATTACGTGTAATATCTCCCCCCCTGGGCTTAGGCAAGAAATGCCCTCATAGGGTTGCTTGCAAGGTTTGACTTACACTAAAACCTGCTAGCATCAACGGAATGAATGTTGCTTATGGTTTCTTTAATATATATATTTCATATATATATATATACATATCTGTATCTGTACACATATCTATCTATATATTGCACTTTCAAGAGTAATTTAGTAATGTAATTAGCCAACAGAATGCGTGAAATGATGCTTCCACCCAGACCAATAACGCATGGAGCATAATGGTTACCTTCTATCATCTCTGCTTGCTGTTAGCTGGAGCTAGGCCTGGAGGGTTCTGTGAGTCTCTCTGTACCCTCCTCCTCCACCCTCTGTACATTAATACTTCATCTGGGGATAACAGAGACTCCATTGACACCTCCTACCATTCCCTTTCTTTCTTTCCACCCTCCCTTTCCCTCCATACTCTCTCCCTTTATTATGCCTTCCTCCCACATTGGCAAAGAGGGGCTTTCTCATCTCAACCTGTCTTTCTCCTTCTCTCTTTTTTTCTGTGGTTCTTTCATTACTATGAGGACCTGACTGTAAACTCATTGGCCCGAAAAATCCAAGGGAATTTTGGTCTGCAGTATTACCTGAAACTGAGCAAAACAGATGGAGGCACACGCTTGAGCTAAATCTTTTGTGATGAAAACATAGGTTCTGAAACTATAATGCATATGTTTAAGCTTTTGGATGAATCACAGCTAGTTTAAGAAACCATCCTTCTGTCTCTGACATCCAAGAAGATCAAGCATATTCAGTCTTTGCTAACAAGTAGCACAGTAATCTTTACATTTTTATCTTCCATTTTTTTTCTTTTCCAATTGATTTCCAATATTTTTCTCTTTGTTGCATCTCTCTTTCTCCTATTTTTCCATATATTTTTCCTTTTTTATTATTATTATTTTTGGTGTTTTTTTATTTTTTAATTTTTTGCTCCCAGGGGCCGGATGACTTTCATGGACATGTATGAGATGCTGAGACATATGTCTCCACCCCTGGGGTTAGGGAAGAAATGCCCAGCCCGTGTTGCATATAAGGTAGAATATTTCTAAAGACATAAAAATTATTTCAAGTTAGCTTCATTTTAAACTTTTTTAAAGAACAAAATAGCTAAAGCTATAATTTTTGTACATTTCTTTCTCCTCCTCCCAATCCAATTTCTTGAGCAGTAACATTGTGCCTGTTCAGTACCATTAGCGTTCCATGTTTCAGAGACTCCATTATGGCCAATAGATGTGGGGCGGGTAAGAAAGAAATCCAAGGTGCATGTTCCTATTCAAAAATCCCCATCAACCTGCCACCAGATCATCCTGTTGTATATAACACAAGACACACTGCTTTTACAAGTGTGAATTGTCATTTCCCTTACCATCCCTCAGACAACCTAAATACCTCTGATTATTCTGTGACTACCTAGGCAATACAGATACTGTAAATTAAGTGGAAACAACAAAGCCAGAAGGGAAAGAGAGACCAAAGACCCAAAATGCACTGAATGAAGCAAAATAGACTTTTAATCTGGCCAGTAGGCAAAAAGTGACATTGAGAGAAAGCATTGGTGTTTCAGTTTGAGGAAATACTGGAGAGGAAGTCTTGTTATTCCTCATCAGATGGTAGAATTTGGTAGATACACATGCTTGGAATAATCACAAAGAAACTCCCCTTAGTTTCTGCCCATATATACATTTGAACAATATAGCTTATACCATCCCTTTCAAACTGAAGTTCTTAACTGAGATTAAGTTTTTATGGTTTCCATCTTCTCTGAATGGAGCACACAGGTATGATAGCTTCCAGGACCAAAGAACTTGTTCTAGCTTTCACGGTATAAATAGTCCTCCAAATCATTGCTGACCCATTTCCAGCAAGTAATACAAAATGACAGGGCAAGATGTAAGACTCTTTTGGTACATAGGAGCAGAAGCATGCTCTTTACGTTTGCAATATGTTCTGTATATATTTTCTTAGGATATGACTATATTGCAGTTTGATTTGCAGCCTTAACTGTGATTGAAATCGTAATGAGTGCTTACATTGGGCTTGCAGATTGAATCAAAAGTTCAGTGTCCACACTGGCAATGTAATTGGCATTCCTATCCAATCCAACCCACACCCTCCTTCCTTCCTTCTTTCTTCAGATGTAATATATATATATATATATATTAAAGGAAGATGATCAGGACAGAGGAAACAATGTGGGGGCATGTTACCATAGTCTTGAATAGCATACCCATGAGCTAATGTCACCAAAACTCTGCCTACAGAGAATCCTTTCCCCTCCCTCCATAGTGCAGCCAACACATCTACCGGGGGGGGGGGGGGGAATCCCTGTAGAAATTTACTGACATGTAAAAAGTAGATGACCTCCAGCAGCACAGGGCAAAAGCAATTTTGGATGAAAAAGCCAATGGATGACATCAATTTGGTCTTTGTGTCATGAAAGCAACAAAAAAACCCCTTCACATTCATTCATGGTATAAGAGGAGCAAGTCTTGAATGTTTTGATGTTGCAGTCACCATTTAATGTACAAATAACAGTTAACTAATAAGGCTAGATTAATTTTAAATCACATTAAGTCACATAAAAAATTATTTAAGAGTAGACATTCTTAGTTTCAAATATTAGACTCCTTCTACCTGCCAGGCTAAGGTTCTGCTGTCAGAATTGCTTACTTGTGCTCTTCTGGCTATCTCTACAATGTCAAAGCAAAACAGTGCTCATGATTTTTCTAATCGTTCTTTTGATCTCTTTGAGTCACTTTAAACAAGACACCCACTTTTCACTGCTTCTGCCTCCATAACGATGTAACTTCTTGTGGGGAAAAACACAACCTTAAGGGAAGTACTTCAGTACTCTTTAACTAGAAGTAAATTAACTTTTTTCTCTGCCCCTTTTCCTCTACTGCTCCATGCCCCCCTCCTCTGTCAATGCAGTTCTAACCTATCAGAAGCTTTCCCCCCTCTGCTCCTTAGCACTTCCATATTCTAACCCTAATCTTTTTACCCACTTGAGTAACTGATCCATAATTACATCTTCTGCTTCCTTTCTTCTCCTATTCTACCATTTTATGTCTCTCATTCTCTGTGTGTGTCTGTCTGTCTCTCTGTGTGTGTGTGTGTTTGGTCTCCCCTTTACCCATTCAATGATTGGTTTTCTTTTGCTGATTTGTGGCACAGATATTGAAATGTTTTTTTCACTTGAATAGAATGAGCTCTTGGATTCTCCCATCCTTGAGAGTGGAGATAAAGGAGAATATACCGTATATACTCAAATATAAGCTGACCCAAATATAAACCGAGGTGTCTAATTCTGACTTGAAAACCCAGGAAAATAGATTGACCTGAGTATAAACCAAGGGTGGGAAATGCAGCAGCTGCTAGTGAGTTTCAATAATCAAAATACATGAAAATATAGTAAAATTAATTAAATTGTTGGCACATTTCAATCTGGCGCAGTCTTGGGACCCTTGTGCTCATTTTTGGGGCTAAAAAACTTGGTATACTCGAGTATATACAGTACATACCCATGCAAATTTATCAACAGGGATAAAACCTGTAGTCTGCTTTTCAGTGTAGTCTGTTTCCACCTACATTATATAAAGAAGGTGTTGCTGTATGTTAGAAGAGTAAAAAGGAAGTGCAAACGAAGGACCACATCTACTTAGGAAACAAAACCAGGGAAATATGAAATGCTTCAGAAAGGTAATGGTGAGTAAGAGGCAATGATTGTGGGTGTAGTTCTTCAGGTGGATTGTACCATCCTTTCTTTAATAAGTTCCATTCATCCTACTCTCCTAGAACACAATACTGTATCTTGAAAACTAGACAGAAAAAAGTACACTTAAATAATATGTGTGATTAATATTAAATGATATTCTTCTTGGTAATGCTGCTCTGGTGACGGAGGAACCACAATGGAGGATTAAATCACCTAGCCAGCTAGGTGCCACATCATGACCTGTGATGGTTGTATAGTTATGCTTATGTGATTCCACTCCCCTGCTCATACAGTCCCTGAATTTCTAGGGTTTAAAAAAACAGGGAAGGAGGGACAAGTGAAGTGAAATTAATATTTTTTGAGCCTGCTAAACCATCATTGATGTACTGGATCACTTAGATTACATTTTTTTAAAATATTTTTCATTGGCTTTCTGTGAAGTGTTGATTGAAACTGTAGCTCCAAGGAGTTTCTTGATCCGTGCTACAAACAAGGCAATGAAAAAAATTAACTTTCCATTGGTAAACATATTGTGTTCAATACTATACCACATACAGAAATCCTGCTACAGGAGATCAAAACTTTCTTCAGCAAAATCCTTCTACATCTCTGCTACATTGTTTATGACTCCTGGTACTTCGTAGTACCAAAGAAAGGTGGATGTCTACAACCTATTCAAGTCCTCTGAGGTATCAACATTTGCTGCTGCAAAATATTTTTGAACAGCAGTTGTGGCTGATCTTCTCTTGCTTAGAAAGCACATCTGTTTTACAACATTAACCTGAAAGTCACTTACTTTCATGTGGCCATTAATCCTTCACATCAGAATTGCCTTCATTTTGACTAGGAAAATGTGCTATAAGTATGAGTTGTTCCTTTTGGCATTTTCATGGCACCAAATACCTTTTCCAAGACTGGCAGTGATGAAGGCCTACTAGAAAAGGCAAGGTATTGTCATCTTTCTTACATCAACAATTGGTTGGTTGTTGTTCATACCAATTCATGTTTACAGTACCATTACAACTTTATCTTGAGTCTTCTAAAGGACATTGGACTGTGTGTGTGTCACACTTGATTCCAGCACAGCAGTAATTTTTATCAGAGCCAGATTTCAGTCCAACCCATATTTGTCAGAACCAGATTGCTTTCTACAAAATCATAGCTATGTTGACTATGTCTCAAATCAGTGTTGTTCATCTGACAGGCATGGTCCTACATATTCTAAAGTTGCTTGGTGTTATGATCTTGACTGTTGCCACTTTCCACTTTAATAGACTGTGTATGAGTCTCCTGCAATATTGTCTGATACAACACTACAATCCTTCCTTTTATACTAGGAGAATGGGGTTCATGGTACCATTGAAAGTTTCCCTCATACTTCAGTGTGGCTCACATCAAATATATTGACCCAATGGATCACTTATTTTCCACTCTTTCCATCCATCATGGTGACAACAGACACTGCCAAAGAGAAATGATAAGTTACTGCCTCCATTATCACACTGAAGGCAGTTGGATGGTCAGAAAGGCTCAACCTCATATTCAATTTTTTTGATCTTACAGATGTGTTCAAAGTTTTCACAACTTTTATTCACTGGCTGCTAATGTTATTTGGCAGATGACCACGTAAATGTCCACTACAGTGTGATAAATAAACAAGCAGGTTGGCACCAGATCCAATAAACCTGTGGACCTTATGCTGTGTTATGGATTTTGATACATTTGCCACAACATCTACCTCATCATTGTGCTTGTTCCAGTGGAAATGAATTACCTTGCTGACTTGTTGAGTATAATATAAAGGGACATTCACAAATGGAGACTGCATCTGCTTCAATTTGAGCAACTGTTTCAAATACCAGACTGACCTCATATTAATGCATTCACTATGATGACCAACAGGAAGTTTGTACTGTACTACACCAAAGGAGGAACAGCTTGTACCTTCCTAGGGGATGTCTGTTTACTATTCTGCAGTAGGCAGAGACTACAGGTTTTTGCCTACCTATAGTCAATGGATCTTCTGTCAACTCAAGAGAGTTTAGAATGATTCTTCATCCTAGGCTGAACACCCTGAACATCACAGAAGGGAGGACCCAACTTGGGACAGGATAATCAGCTAAGTACAATATGTGGGGGTGGAGATTTGTATCCCCAGGTCTTGTGCCTACAAATAGCACTTTTTGCAAATTCTCAAAGATCAGCAGTTGCAGCCTGACAGATGTTTATTGTGTTATGCTTTTTTGCCTATGTTATTTGATAACTAGCTATTTTCTCTCTAAAAGATCACCTAGCAGTCTTTATCAGACTACTTGGCCAAAAGCTGATAAAAATCAAACCTTCATACTCACAATTCCAAAGGTTTATTATTATTATTTTAATATGGAGTACGGCCCGGATTTCCCACTGTATCTGCATCATGACTACAGTACTGTACTTGGTTTTGGTTCAAGTTCTGAAACCTCCCTTTGACCACTGGAACTTCTTATGGCGATGGTAGCATTCCTACCCACCAGTTATTTTGCAGAAGAAAACTGTGCCCTTAGGGATGACCATCTTTTCCTGCACTAGTATCCAGACAAAGTTATAAATTGGTATGCACAACAGGAATTATTTCAGTAGCAACAACAATTTACTGTTGATTAAAGGCTTCTTTTGGCAGTTCCAGAAATTACACAACTTTTTGCATTGTGTACAAGTCAAGTGGATCCTGAAATCAACAAAGGGAAACTTTAATTGGTCACAGTTTGCTCCTGATGATGACACCATTCCCATTTGTGCATGTGGAACTCTGACAGAATTTCAACTGTTATTTTTTGGCTTCCATATGGCAGACATGATTGTGTTCCCAGTGTTCTTCCTAACTTGATACCAATAAAAAGAACTCCCGCATGCTAGATGTGAAGAGAATGTTGGCTTTTTATGTACAGAAAGGCAGGTCTTTTCAGGCTGTCTCCTCAACTTGTATTAGCATGTTCTGGACCTAAGAAGACACAGACCATTTTTGCCCAAGGTTTGCCCAGTGGGCCATGAAACCAATTACTTTGACAATAACTCAACAAACACCTCTAGAAGACATCCTACCAAAACTGTTGCTACTTTAAGAGGGATTTTGCTGCTTGAATTGTCCAGAGTTGCAAGCTGGTCTCAGACATCCACCTTTTGATCTGGTACTACTTTCTGGATACACAGTATCAGAGAAAGACTTCTTTTGGAAGAGCAGTTTTTTCTGCAATCCTTCAGTGAATGTATGTTTCCACCTCCCCTGGCTTTTTGAAGATGAGCTTGCTAGTCTTCACCCTTTAGAGTGAATGTGTAGAGACCACAACAAAGAAAATCAGGTGTCTTCTAGCATTTGTTCTTCAAGTGGCCATCTATGTGTTTATATGACTTGCCCTCCTTGCCTCTTCAGGACCTACAGTTAACAGCTCTCTGTTATCCAATTTCATAAACTGAGGAGAATGTGCACTGAAGCATGTGCTATAAGAGCAAAGCAACATTCATAGATGTCAGTCTAGAAGGTTCTGAAAGGAGTGGTTCTGTGCAGGCATGGACCTGTTGAAATGAATGAATGTGTAACAACACAGTGCTACAAGAAGTAATCTGTTTGTGAATTTTTCAAGTAGTAGTGGTTTCCAAGCTCTTAGGCACATGTTTTTTCCCATTAGCTACTGCTTAATACTTTAAAGAGAAGATGTCAACTATCTTTTTCTTCTGGACCTAGCATAAACTGAGGTCTGTGAGGACAAGTAATTGTGTTTTGTTGCCATACTTTGTCACTTGCTGTTTTTAAATTACAATCTGTTTTGTTAGGAACAGTTATGGAGTTGCTGTATGAACATTCAAACTCATGATCTATCTTGTTCAACAAGGCACATACTTACTTCCAAGGTCTTGGGCAAAGTTCTATTCAAGCACTATTTCTGGAGATCAGAAAAGAATGTGTTGTACTACTGATTATGGTTGTTTTCATGTCTAAGTTGAATCTTTCATTATTATTGGTTACCATTTGTGGTTAAATTTGATGAATCCAATCTATGAGAAGAAAGAAAACAAGGTTGACCATGCAGTTCTACAATTCCATGCTTCTAAGATTGTTTTCTGAGACCTGAGTTTTCCTACTTATGCAGAAATCTACTGAGGAGTGGCACTGGAAAAACTATTCCTTACTTATCTCACATTGCTTGGAAATTCTGCTAGAGTTGTAAATCAGAATCAGCCTATCAATACATAAAACTAGATATTTTCTTACTCAATGGAAACTACTTGTCCTAAAAAATATGGTGATCAGAGAAAAAATCTTTAATGTCTTAGATAGCATTTAATTTGGTGTTTCGATGATGGTACATATAAAATAAAGGCTGGATTGATTGAAAACTTTTCTTTTGCTACTGGGTATTTCTTCATATGGAGACAGCATTGGAAGGAACCATGTTTTGAAAATATCACAGCTATTCTGGTTGCCGTTTAAATGAAGTCAAAGAATTTTGAAATATCACAAGAGTATAGTGCAGGACATATATCCTCTCATGGGATAATAGCAAGGATTATGTCTGGCTGGAGAAGAGCAGTCTATGAATACAATACATGTGAAACATTTTTGTGAAACATTTTTTGAAGACAGTTGTACCTCGCTTAAAGAGCATAATGTGTTCCACAGGTTTGCTCTTTAAGCAAGTTTGGTCTTTAAGCGAAGTGAACATTCAGAGAAAATGCTGCTATTTAAGCAAGTTACTCTTTATGCGAGGTTTGACTGTAGTTTGTTGACATTTTATATGAGAGCTGCTTTGCAAGGAAATACATAGCAAAACCTGAGTTTTAGTGATTGGAAGGTGATTTCTCGTTCATGGTTAGTTTTAACAGAATTTAGTAAGACTTTGTGTTGGGTTTCAAGGATTAGATTAGTTTAGGCTTGGTGAAAAGAGAGAGAAGAGATAGATTGAATACAGTATGCATTGTGCAAGATATGTGAGCTTTGGGTTAGAAGTGTTAGTTTCCAGATCAGTAGATCCTATTAATAACTGTCCCATTTCCATATCTGTGCTTTTATCTTTCAGTATATTCTAGATTAAATTTGTATTTTAATGTTAAGAATTTATAAAAATTTCCCTCCTCCACAATGGCTTGTTCCTTTGTTTACTCTACCATTCCTTCTGTATCAGCCAACACTGTCTGTTCATCTGCAGGTTCTCTTATTTAAGGCACTTGGTGTTCAGAAAACCACTGAGATAATGAATGTATAACTTGTATACTTTCATTGGAGGAAATAATATGTCTGAGTGTCCTTTCAGCCTGTAGCCATCATTTACCCCATTTTCTCTTGTCACTGTTGCTGTCTCAGAGTACACAGTCTTCAGAGGTTCTTCTCTGTCAGACAGCAATTTGTAGGGCTTAATTCTTCTGCAGAATTTGGGCCTGTACACTATCTGGTGTTTTTATGCCCATTAATCGGTATACTATGCTTAACATGATCTGGCCTTTTCTTCATTCTCACTTCAATGTGCAGAGCCTCTTGACTGCTAGTCTCAATCAAAACCTTGTGAATTCTGTGCCACAGTAATAAAAACTTCAGAAATTCATGCTATGCAAACAGAACCTTCATTTATTTTCTATGAATATTGGTCTGCTAGTCCATGGGATTTTATTTACAGTATGGTTGGCATAAGAATAAAACTTTTATGTCAGAAATTATTCTGGATTGAAAAGATTTTTTTCTGGAGAAACTCTGCTTAGAGGATGCCCAAATGAGGCTCCTTTCATGTCCCCAAGATCCTGATTTAGGTCAATATAAGGAAAGCCAATGAAGGGAAGAAAAAATGGGAAAGAAAGAAGGATTTACAAGTTTCTGGAACACCAGGATTTCTCGCCACGCAAAGGTAATGGCTCCATTGTGGCAAAATTTGAAAGAATCTAGTCATGGGTGACAAACTTGAGCAGGTCAGTTTTCAATCACATGACAAATCTGCTGGCTCCCAAAGCAGGATAATGCTGTTAATGGGTTACCAAGCTGCTGGTTTTAGTGTCATTAATTAGTTACTACAGGACACAGCCAAGCTGCACCAGTTTCTGTCCCACTCTGGGTAATATACAGGGCACCTTATGATTCAAGCATGGATGGATGCTTATCCCAAAGTTACAAATGAGTGCTGTTACCCACAGTTTATGCCATAAGCTGCCACTTGTAGTGTATGAAGTGGTTTTGGAGAGTAGTCTGCATTCTCAGTATAGTCTTTGAGAAAGACAACTGCCTGAGCTACCCACGTGGCGTGACTGTTGCATTCAGACTGCAAGATAAAATTGATTTCAACAACTATTCTGAGTTAACTTTAAAAATGCCCGAATGCCCATTCAAGCCCTTCAGTTAATTTACTTTCAAGTGCAATGCAAAGGAAATGTTTAAGAGATGAAGGAGGAAATATGGCCACCTTGTGTTCTCCAGGAGATGATTCTCCATAAACATATCTGCATAAACCAATGGTCCTCAACCTTGGGGACTCAGATGTTCTTGGACCACAGTTTCCAGAAACCTTGTTCAGCACAACCAATGGTGTAGGCTTCTGGTATTGTAATCCAAGAACATCTGGGCCCCTAAGATGGGAATCATTGCCATAAAAAAAAATTATCTGCCAGATTCTTTGAAGTTTGTATTGCACTGTGTGATAAAACTTGGGTTGATATATCAGATTGAAAGGAAGAATTGGTTTGATGTATGGCTCAGAGATTTAAAGAAAATGGGGCACATACAGCATTCTTACCAGATTGCCAAGGAGGAGGAAAGGCTGGATGCCCAACCACAGAGCATTGGAAGAGATTTTTTAATAGACCCATAATATAGGTTGATCTCAAGAGTTGGAAATATCCCAGATGGGCAGTATAAAAATGTAATAAAATAAATAAAAGATATTTAAACGTTTTCTGAACATTGGGTTCCTAAGAAATCTTGCTGCTGAACCTGTCATCCTCATTATGTATACTTCTTTCTTTCATTTCCTTCCCTCCCTCTTAATGTCATCTGTCATCATCCTGTGTACCTATGTTCAATGGCACCCACTTAACAAACCCAAAGACCTCAGTTGTCTAATCACCATTTTCATTGGTCTGCAGCCTATCTCAGCTAATGCACCAGCAGGTCAAGTCCCCACCTTGAGCATTTTGTGTGACCTGCAGCCCACGGCCTTGGCTCAGAGGAATGGCCCATAGTCTGTCAATCTCATTTATTTCTTTTCTACCTTAAGGGCACACCCATTTTTTGCACCAAGAGCCCACAATCCAGATCTCTCCCTTTAGAGCAATTGATACCAGAGCTATGAATGAGTCTCAAAGTGTTCTCTGTGAATGCCTTTGCACTGTGTTGTGGTGCATGTTGCATGTTCCTTTCGCATGCTTGTAGTCTTGCACATTTGATGAAACCTGCTCTGTTGGATGGTTGCAGTGCATTCTCCTTGGACACCCCACCCCACCCCTTTACTGCTGCTGTCTGCTGCTTTCTTGGAAAGACCAAAGTTTGGTTTGGTTTGGTGTGGGGTTTTTAGTTTGTTCGTTTGTTTTACAATTTTTGCTTTAATATATAGTCAAAAATTGAGCTCCTTAGGGAGAACTCTATGGAAGTCAGGAAAAGGACTTCGAAAGAAATTCATTCCAGAGACAAACAATTATATTATGTTATGTCTAGAGAGGAAAAGAATAGAGGGGAATCTATTCAAATTCCTAATTTCTAACAACAGTTGTAGGGATAGCGAGCAGCCTAATTTAAAAAATGGAAGCATTAGTCTGATAGTAGATGGCATCCAGTGGAGAAGAACAAAAGCCCTGAAACATAGAAGTTGTCTTGGAGAGGCATTCAGGAGACAATTATCTGTCTACCAAAGTCGTTGCCTTTCTTCAAAAGGGAAACACAGAATGTGTGGAAGACCAGTCATGAAAATATTAACTTGAAAATGAGTGGCAATGAATTCACTGGTATGAACTTTCAAGCAGCATGTTCTCCTGAAGATTATTATATTGGACCAGTCTCGGCTTTGCATTATAATAGCAGGTGCAGAATCCAAGACATCTTGAACAAAAGGCATTGTACATTTAAATGAAAGGTTGGGTGGAGCAAAAACTTAATAAGAAACTGACTTCAAATTTGCAGCCAGGCCTTGATTTCATTTGTAACTGAGAGAAGAAATAAATCACAAGATATTGGAAAAAAAGTTACCTGAGCTCAAGAGTTCTCCCCAGGGTTCTCAAGTTCCTCTCTGCATGGCAATCTGGAACATAGGGTGTTCATAGGATGACATCTTTCTGCTTGAATTTCTACAGAGACTACTCCGTATGGACCTGCCTGTGGCAGATGACAACACAGTCCATTTTAATTCCACCCTCATGGCATTAATCCGAACTGCACTTGATATAAAGATTGCCAAAGGCAAGTGCTATCTCTATAAACCTGCATGGCTATTCATAGGCTAGCTAGAGAATTCTGTGGAATAAGACTGAATAGAGGAAGGCACACCCTAAGATATTATAGCAACATTTCAGCAGAAAATCATGTTTAGGATTCCCTCCAGATTTTGATAACAGGTGTTTTTTTTTAAAGCAGATGATTTCTGAAATGGATTAGTAGTGAATATCCACTGTTTTTAAAGCTTTTGAACAGAATATCATTTCTTGGATTTTTAACTAGATTGTATGTAGGTGTTTTAATTGTTTTTAGTTGTAAAGCCGCCCTGAGTCTTCGGAGGAGGGTGGGGTACAAATGAAATGAAATTTTAAAGAAAATAAACTCCAGATTCAGTGGATTTTCACTGGACCCTTTTAGTTTAATGATAATGTACTAAAGAAATGGGTCTGGGAAAAGGAGGAGATCCAGCAGACAAAATCATTTTAATGTTTTTTACAGGATTATAAGGTAAAGGTAAAGGTTTCCCTTGCTCGAAAGCCAGTCATATCCGACTCTAGGGGTCAGTGCTCATCTCTGTTTCTAAGCCGAAGAGCCAGCGCTGTCTGCTTCTGCAGACGTTTCCATGGTCATGTGGCAGGCATGACTAGACACCGGAGCGCACAGTGTTACCTTCCCACCAAAGTGGTCCCTATTTATCTACTTGCAATTTCTTGCTTTCGAACTGCTAGGTTGGCAGGAGCTGGGACAGAAACGGGAGCTCATTCCGTCCTGCAGTACTCGGGAATCGAACTGCTGACCTTCCGCCTCCCAGTCAGTGTCTTAATGACTTATTTGAGCTTTTTGGAAGGCTTTTGATCTATGTCATAAAAAGATGATGATTTCTTAAGAGAAGGAGGTGGAATAATATGAGTCATAATTCTAGTCAGATCTATACTTAACTGACGCTAAGAAGCACAAGTCAGCACAAAGTGGGGACATAGAACTGCT
The DNA here is from genome assembly GCA_030440675.1 of Furcifer pardalis. NCBI lineage: Eukaryota > Metazoa > Chordata > Lepidosauria > Squamata > Chamaeleonidae > Furcifer > Furcifer pardalis. The sequence continues at coordinate 66,886,491 of CP126893.1, forward strand.
TCCTCTGCTCAAGCCCAAAATAAGTTTTAGATTTCCAGGAGACAAGATGGGGTTCAGATATACATTGTCTCCATTGCTAACCTTTTGTTCCTGGCTTACACCTTCTAGGTGGAGCTGACAAACAGCAGATGGATGCTGAATTGAGGAAGGAGATGATGGCAATCTGGCCTAACCTCTCCCATAAAACTCTGGATCTCCTGGTAACTCCTCATAAATGTGAGTGTTAACTCTTATGATCACTATTTTGTGACCAATCCTTTGTTGTGTTAAACTCACGAAGAAACCCATGTGGTGGTATTCCTAATTACTACTGCAGTGCCATCTGCCTATTAGAGGGAACTATTTGGATGTACTTGTGGAAATGGAAGCGGACGCATTTACGTCAGCTGTAAAACATGCCCGTGCATGCGTAAACACCCCTGCACCTGTTGTAAACGCAGACGTGGGCACATTTACGGCTGTCATAAACGTGCCCGTTTCTGCTTCTGGTCAGGCCCGCTCAACTGTTCAGGGTGTGTGGCCAGACCCATGGTATAAAAAGGTTGGGAACCTCTGATATAGATTAATCCCAAACTGCATAAATTATGCTAAATGTCCGAGACATGTAATAGCATCCAGGATTACAGTTAGTGTAGCCCAATGCAATGATACATTTTTGTTGTTACTGCATGATAGCTAAGCAAACTAAGTCACCTCCTTAGGATTGATCTTAATCAAAGTCAAACAGTACACAAAAACACAAATTCATGAAACTGTTCCCTTAAAAGCTAACAAAAAAGTACAGACATTTAAATACAAGTGTCAAATTTGCTGCCTTACCGCAGCTACTTACTACTACATGTAGTCAATGGCTAAAAGGTGCCTGATGTTTTCAACTACCCCTCTGATTCTTCTGGAATAAAAAGTCAATTTTATATCATTTTAAATGAAGCTTAGAAATGTTGCCAAGAGTTGTCCAGAATTCTCTGTTTAACATTTGCTTAGATAGCAATTTCAACAATAAATTTCAAGTATTAATCCTAGCAACCTTTAAATTTTGTGGTGAGTCTGTTTGGAACAGAGAAATACTTATTGATTCTTTGATTATATTACCTAAATACTTCATCTACTCCAAATCACTGTTGAACTCCAACACAACTCATTCCTTGGAAGCAGTCTTTCCTTCTAGTATTTTTTCCCTTTAAGCCTCAATTCTTCTGGATAGCAACTCTGTTGCTGCTCTTGCCAGGGCTATCCCCTCTCCTTGCTGGAGCCTCAAGTTAGGCAACGACTTAGGCTCTGGATGGGCCATACCATCTGCCTTCCCATTGAGCATATGTCAAAAATAAAAAGCAGGAACATATATGTCTTTCAGTGTCAAACTCAATATTAAGAGAAATATGTATTCCCTCTAGTTCAGTGTTTCCCATCCTATGGTTTTTGGACTTCAGTTTCCAGAAGCCGAAGTCAAATCTCGTGTTGGGAAACCACTGCTCTTCTAGCTCCTTGCCATATGTATGTGTCTGTGTGTATCTGTGCATTCTCTATGACGATATTTAGTTCACCATTCTGCTTATGTGCTGGACAGAGAGTTGCGGGGACTAGTTAACTGTACAACCAGCAGCTAAGGCCACAGCACTTCTTTCCTTGGGCTGTTTTCTTTCTAAGGAAGAAGTGCAAGCTAGAAGTCTAAATCCTTGGGGAAATTCTGCCAACTTTGAGCTGTAGTGTTTCTTCAGTTAAGATGTGGTCTGGGAGTTGAAAAAAGGAATCCTGAATTCTAAAAATGTGAGAGCTGTCTGAAACATACACAGATGCACACACAAACCATTGCTCATTTAGGCAGTGAGAGACCGGACTGTCATGAAGCTTTCCTCTAGGAAGAGGCTCAGGCTGCTTCATTGCTGTCCCAAAAAGTACAGACATTGTGAAGTACAGTACCTGAATGTACAGATGGCAATTGCCCATTGTCACAGTTGGCCACCTTTTTTGTTGTTCAGTTGTACAGTCGATTCTGACCCTTTGTGACCCCATGGACCACCGTCCCCCAGGCACTTCCGTCCTCCACCATCCTCCTCAACTCACCCAGCTCTGGCCATTGTGTCCACAATACCATCCAGCCATCTCATTTTTGGCCACCCCCTTCTTCTTTTGCCCTCCACCCTTCCCAGCATCACCTTTACTGCCTAAGAAAATATCTTCCAGAGTCTGTGAATCCACAGAAAACATATGAGTTTGTGTTCCATGGTAATTCACAAGGTAGAGGTTGATATTAGCAATCTAAATCTTTGACAATATGCTCAGATGTTTCAGTGGGCTCCTATTCCAAAAGACCATAGGGCAGTGGTGGCCAACCTTGGCACTCCAGGTGTTCTTGGACTCCAGTTTCTAGAAGACCAAGTCAGTACACCTGCTCATCAGGGCTTCTGGGAATCGAAGTCCAAGATCATCTGGAGTGCCAAGGTTCATCACCATGGCCATAGGAGATCTGGAACATTTTGCTGGGACTCGGTTGGGTAATGTGCCCCACTAGAGAAGAACTCAGGGTAGAAATTAGAAAATAGAATGCATGAGTACTCACTGCCAAGGGAACTGTAAGTAGGCACTGTTTTTAATTTTCTCTTTGCTTTTTTCATCCTGCAGCTACTGACCTGACAGTTGGTAAAATCTATGCAGCCATGATGATCATGGAATATTACCGCCAAAGTAAGGCAAAGAAATTGCAGGCCATACGAGAAGAACAGGTACACAATGAATGTAAAATATGATTTGAGAGATGACCTCCCATTCTCAGCACTAAATTATTATTTTTTGGCTTATTTTCTGTCTGTTGAATAAGTCTATTTATTGACCAGTTATTGAATTCTTGGGCCAGGGAGATTTAAAGCTCAGACTTTTTTTGTAAGTGACTATAGCAGATATGCACACGAGTGTTAGGAATCAGAACTTTGAATTCAATTATTCCAGCACTTCCTGAGTACTGCATCTTTTGAACCATGTCACACAATGCTACAACAAAGATACAAAATGTCCATGGCATCAATGTTTAGAACAAAGACCCAAATGAAGGGCAAACAAAAATAACCAGAAAGCAGAATTAACAAACACAGCAAAAGCCAAGACAAAAGGGCTAATGAAAACCAAAGAACATGCAGCCAATGGTCTGGTGATGAAGTTCTCCCCCACCATTGTGGCATTAGGGCAGAGTCAGTTCAGGGACTTCTTCACAGAGAATCTGCTGCCTGACATTCGGTGGCTTATAACATAAAGGAGCTATACATAGATATAGTGGTTTCTGTCAGTGTTGTCACTATGTGATATGGTTCCATAAACATACATTGTTATCCAAACACTTCTGGTATTTGTTGCAGAATATGGGCATATCAGCTATTATTATGACCACAGAAAACCAGTTACCATTTCTCATTTTCAGCTAACTTGCTCTTATAAATTAAGCTCTGATTTTCAAAGTCATGTTTCAACTATTTTTCTTTTAAGGATCTGTTCATATGACAAGTTGTGTGTAAATGTGCTCTCTTTCATATCAGGGAGATCCAATTAGGGATGTGCCATTTGGATTTTTTTTAACTTCAACTCCCAAACTTTTCTCTGGGAGTTGCAACCTCTAGATTATTACAAACTCAGGGAGTTGCTCAGTCAGAAAAACATCAGAAAAAATAACTTCCATGAACTAAAGTGGCAAGTATTTAGTGGGGCCTTCCATGACACTTGAACAACAGCAGGCTCTCATAAATCTAAATGGAATGGAACCCTAATTGCTGTCATTGCTAACACCTGTCTATGTCCTACTATTACATGGTAAAATAATTGCTATGGAAAAGGTCTGTGAAAGACATGCTTGGCCATTTCATAAAGTACATATACAGTACATGTAGTATGAGTGTAATTCATTTGAAACTTGCTAACAAGGCCAACTTTCAGTCATATCTTTCCAGTTAAAATATCAAGGATCACAGAATTTGACATAAATTCATACTTTTGCCTCAGCAAGGCTACTCTCAAAGGGAAATCAATGAACTGGATACTCAAGATGTATTATTCAAGCTGTTATACAGAAATATGAAGAATCAAAAGAGGTCAAGGGGGGAAAGGACTGGAAGGCCAAGAAAACTTTCAGATTCTTCTCAGAGAAGAATTCCTCTAAGTTTCTTCTTTGAGAAACTGGAGGAAGTCCACCAAGGAACTGGCACAACATCTGGCAGCTTCATCAGGATGCCAACTTGACCCTTCCACAGTCTGAAGAAGCTTGACCACGAATGGTCTTTGTGGAAGGGTAGTAACCAAGAAACCACTGGTGAAAGGCTAAGATGTACTAAAACTCACATAGACTGGAACAAGGATAAGTGGGAAACAGCATTATGGAGTGTTTTTAACTGTATTTTAGTTTTGTAAGCCGCCCTGAGTCCTTGGATGCGGGTGGGATATAAATGTAATAAATGAATGAATTCAAACTTCAATTTTTTTGGTCCAGTAATTGATAATATGTGAGAAGAAGAGTTGGAGAGAGATGAATGAATGCTTGCAGCCTGTAGTAAAATGTCATGAGGTCTGTCATGATTTGGGGCTGCATTTCTGCCAGTTGTGTTTGCAATATTGCCCATACTGATGGGATTGTGAATGCTGAAACATACAGACAGGTTTTAATTCATCATATTATTTCTTCTGGAAAGTGCCTGATTGGGATTCGTTTTATATTTCAGCATGATAACCATTCCAAGCACACTGCTAATGCAATGAGATCATATTTAGCGAGGAAAACAGCTGGCAGTCATGGACTGGCTTCCATAGAATCCAGACCTGACTATTATAGAGGCAGTATGGGATCATTGGTCCGGCTGTTGGGTATCTCCTCTGGACGGCCACGTTTTGGACTCCAGGTTCCTGTTTTCTGAAACATCTTCTGTGCTCGTTGTGTGACCCATGACTCACTTTTCTTCATTCTTCCTTCTTCTGTCAGAGAAATAAATAAAAGATAACCTAAATCTAAAGAAGAACTCTGGGAAGTCCTGAATGGAGCTTGGTATAGGAAACCTCAGGATAGTCTCCTGAAAAGAGTTCAAGATGTGCTTAGAGCCAAGGGAGGTCACACTACTGACCTTAGCCTGAAGAAGCCATTTTGTTCTGAAAATTGTGATTGATTGGATTTTTATTACATACAGTATTTCCTGAAATTATGATCATTAACATTTTGCTTAAAAAAAAACAAAGCTGGTGGTGACCTAAGACTTTTTTTATAGTACAGTAATACCTCAGATAACATTTGCATCAGATAACGCTAAAACCACATAACATTAAGCAATCTGGGGGGGATTGCATCGTATAACATTAAATCCTATGGGATGCATCAGATAACGTTCGCTAAAGCCTGTCCCAGTTATAATGTATCTCCATGGAGTTTTAACATTATCTGATGCATCTCATAGGATTTTAATGTTATCCAATGCAATTTCCCCCCCCCCCCAATTGCTTAACGTTATGCAGCTTTAGTATTATCTGATACAAATGTTATCTGAGGTATTACTGTACTGTAAAAAAGGTGCATCGGATAACATTAAAAATTGAATAATACTAAGACTTGTGGAACTAAGTTTTAGTGTTATCCGAGGTTTACTGTACTCTATTTCTGTAAGGCTCTTGACATCATTGGCAGATGCAGTTTTGGAAAATTAAAGACTCCCCCTGCCTCATGGCCTCCAAAATTTTCCCCATAACAAAAGAGATCCCAAGATTGCCTCAAGACTTTCAGAAGGTAATCAGAATTTTTTAATTTTGGAAAAATCACTGCAAATGATAATATCATCAACTGTACATGGAATAACTTTTGGCAATAGGATTTCAGCCAATTTTGTAATAAAGCCAGGATTTGGAGGATCAAAGAAATAGGATTACCCATCATGTACCAAAAAAATTTCTGACACTCTTATATTGTTTTGAACAATTATATTATGCAAAGTATTTTAAAGTAGTTGGGCCTTGAATGGGCCATTTAAACCCAATAACTTTACAAGATGGAGATCAGAACTGCTAAATCTGATTTACCAATATGAACTGACAACCATGCCCAGTATATTTGATCTCTCCAAGGGAATTTTCTTATGGAAACTATCATGACGAGTACCTTTAACTCAAAATTGATCATTACAACACTAACTAAAAGCAAACTTTATATCTAACTTTACATCATTCTGTGCTTTTGTGTTAGAATCGGACCCCGCTTATGTTCCAGCGCATGGAGCCACCATCCCCAACCCAAGAGGGTGTCCAAGGACAGAATGCTCTCCCCTCCTCACAGCTGGATCAAGGAGTTGAAATGTGAGTCTTTGTCAAGGCAGCTTGCAGGCTACCTGTATCCTAATGGGAGTAGTAAAATATAAGTTCTGTTAACTAGCACATTTTGTTGTTCAGTTGCACAGTCGAACTAGCAAATACAAGGAACATATGAGCAAAGAAAGTGCTTTAACCTGCCTTCTCCATCTTCACTTACTCTAGGCTTCAGTGCATGGACACCAACAGTCTGAAGAGAGAGGGAGAGGCTTCTCTTAGTTAGGGCTCCCCATGTTGCTGGACTGTCTCCACTTGCATGTTTACTGTACACACAAATCAATGACTCGATTCTTTACACCATCAACACAATTCACTAGAAACCCAGATAATAGAAATCCAATTGGCTCTCCAATATATGTATCTCTCTCTATATGCTTTCATGTGTGCTCATGTGAGTGCATACATTCATTTTTATATTTTAGATATTTTTCTCTTACTCTCCAGATTTTTTAAAAAACAAAGAGGAGGGGTCGTTTGCTTAATAACACATCAGTGTCTCTTATATTTGATAAATCAGCCTGAAGGTGCTGATTCTGGTTGAGATGCTCTGGTATCTCCTTATGGTGAACCTTGCAAATGTAAGAGCTCCTTGAACCACAGCTTCTCAGGACAGTTTATTTTAATGGAGAATGCTAGAGTTTAGAACAGCAAGAAGCTTTCTTAACTTAACAGTATGGCAGCTTTCCCTTCCACAAACTCAGTAGTGATTCTTGGTTTGGAATACCTGTCTTTCGTACCCAGCTTCACAGATTTGGAAGGAACTTTGGCAAAGCAGGTGTGGGGCACCTGGGGAGTGGTGACCCCTGCCTTCTGGCTCATGTAACAAGATTGCTCCCTGTCTTTTAACTGATGAGGTGGGTGGGTAATTTCGTGGGTACTTTTGATGGGTTTTTTAAAGGGTTTAGCTATGTTGGTAATGTTTGTTTTAGCTGTTAGCCATCCAAAATCAGTGTCGAGTTGGGTGGCAATAGAACTTTGATAGATAAATAAATAAATAACTTTGGAGAATATCTGTGTGACTCTCTATTCAGCACAGGATCTCATTATAGTCTGACTTTTCTGTCTTCCTCCAGGAGTACAGAAGAAGGAAGAATGAAGAAAAGTGAGTCATGGGTCACACAACGAGCACAGGAGATGTTTCAGAAAACAGGAACCTGGAGTCCAGAACGTGGGCGTCCAGAGGAGATACCCAACAGCCGGACCAATTCCCAGGTGGTTTGTGTGCCAGCAAGGTCTTTGGACTGGCACATGTCTTGCTGTATCTGTCTCTTTCCTCTGTCTTTCCTGCTCTATTCCATTGTCCTTTATGCTCCTTTAAAGGTAACTTAGCCAGTAGCAGTGCTGGTCTGCTGTAGCCCAAGAGAAATCAGAAATCTTATACACCTTTGAGACTAACTGGGTTTTATTTTATAAGCTTTTGTGTAACCAAGGACACTTCTTGGGATGAATGAAGTGGCTGTTCTCTGGAGGCAGTTTAGCACTCTTGGCAGGGAGACTATCATCTTTTACCAGCAGTGCCCCAAGCTCCATGTTATTTTGGAACTAATAGAGCAAACTCTGCGTAAAAGAATAAATGGGCACCTTTTCTGGACACTCTTTCTTTGACTTCAGACTTGTACTCAATGAACAAAGATATTTTCTGGATAAATTCCAGTAAGAAGCCACTGAGTAGGAATACATCAGGAAAGTTGTGTGTGTGTGTGTGTGTGTGTGTGTGTGTGTGTGTGTGTGTGTGTGTGTGTGTGTGTGTGTGTGTGTGTGTGTGTGTGTGTGTGTGTGTGTGTGTGTGTGTATATATATACACACACACACACACACACACACACACACACATCGATAAATTCGATATACCGTAGGAGTGCCCTGCGGTTGGCTCAGGCATTTCGAACAGTCTCATACGATGCCGTGTGTGTCATTGCCGATATGATGCCGATCCATCTGATAGCAGAGGAACGGGCAGAGATTTAACGGCAGAGGCGAGAAAACCAGGCGAAGGAACGACGCACAATTGCCATAGAAGCCAGGAAAGAGAGGATAACACAATGGCAGCAGATCTGGGATAAATCGACCAAGGGACGGTGGACTCATCGCCTTATCCCAGACATCAGTGCATGGTCGACAAGACAGCATGGAGAGGTGGATCACTACCTCACACAGCTGTTGACAGGACATGGCTGCTTCAGAGCCTACCAACACCGCTTCAGGCTGGATGATGAGGCTTCATGCCCCGTGTGCCAGCCCGTGCAGGAAGATGCAGAGCACGTGTTTTTTCACTGTCCACGCTTTGATGCAGAACGGGAAATTCTACAGAGGGATTTTCGACAACAGCTGTCTCCAGAAGATATCATCAGTGAGATGTTAAGTAGGGAGACTACCTGGATCGCGGTGTCCAATTATGCAGCCGGAGTCATCTTGGAACTAAGACGTGTGGAGAGACTGCGAAGAGGGCAGCCAGAGACATAGAGGAGAAGGAGGGCAAGGAGCCAAATTGGAGGAGGGTTTTTAATAGCCATTTTGCCCCCCATGAAGTAATGCCTGACGGCGGTCCCATGGGGTGGCAGGGCATAATGGGAGGTGGTTTTAGTGGGTAAAAATCCCACACACTGTGAAGCCAGAGCAAGGGCTCACAGTGTCTTTTGAAGATTTCCACCTGCCCTTAAAAAAAACACACACACTCTAATCTGATCATCTGGGCCTTTGTTACCCAGTCAGACCCTAATCACTACCATTTTGATGGTGCCCATTGTCTGTTACATATCTTCTTCACCCACCTTCCCTGATAACAGCTTTGAACTCCCCTCAGAAATACAGCCACTCCATTCATCTGAAGAAATGTGTTTCAACACACATCAGTTTATGAATAATAAAAACTAGCTAGTACCAAAGGTGCTACAAGACTTCTAATTTCTTTTATCCTATTTAAAGTCTCTTATAATGCACAACCTCTCACTCTGCTCAGTCTTCCTTAACTCAGATCCAGAATCACATTGGTAAGCAAGGCTTAGTTCATAGAACAAAATAGATGAGAATGTGGGATGTGCTAATATGAATTGAAATTCTGCTCAGAGGAAGACATGTGTCGGGCTTAAATTTTGGAAATCCTGGGAGTATAATTGAGCTGAATTTCATCCTGTTGCAAGACCTCATAATCATCAACAGAACTCATCCTGTGGATGCTTATCTTGCTTTTCCATCCTGCTGGCTTGATGGAATATGTTGCTAACTGTGCTGAGCTCTTATGAGCAAAGATAAGGAAATAATTAGGCAATAATTAAATCAATATAAATCAAATAAAGAATAACACACAAAGTAATAGAATTCCATAAGGAGTTTCTCAAAAGGTCCAGTGTAAAGATACCATATACTGTATATATAACTGTAATGGTGCTTAGAACTATGTGCTTCGAATGGTATGAGTATAACGGGGCAAATGCATCCTGCTGTGTAGAGTCATAGTCTGCTACTAACTTCTGCCCACATGTGCTGATAAATCATGTTATGTGGTGTTCAAAATAGCTTTAGAATAATGTGCAGTGGATGCAGCCTCCATTTGCTCCTCCCCCCCCCCCATGCATACCTTGTCCCAATGACCTGCTCTATTTGGCCATATCAGCTGATCTTGATACAGCAAAATCACTATCCATGCTTGTTTCAGTGACATTCTTGTGCAACATTTCACAGAACTTCATTGGCCATCCTTCCTTTTTATATTAGATTGCTGATATGCTTGATTATTGAATTCATTTGTTTTTGACCAGCACTGCTGAATTTACATTTGTGTACGTGTGCGTGCACGCAGGCGCATAATATAATGTAATTAAAAATAGAAACCTGTCATGAATTTCCCATGCCTTCTGTTATTTGGCCCTCAGCCTATATATTAGGAAGACAGGAGTGCTTTCTTTCGGAAGAGAGCTGGCAATTATGAACTCTATCATGTCTTCCTTTTGCAGGTGCTAGTAGTAAAGGAAGAAGTAGAAACATGTTTTTCAATCCAGGAGGTTTCTGCTGTGTCCTGGGAGCTTTGCAAGATCTTGGAATCTCTTGTATCTTTCCAAATTTAGAAAAATATTAACAAACCATGGCCCTCCCAGTTTTATTAGGCTACAACTCCACTAAGCACTTGGCAACATTTCCCATGGTGAAAGGCTATGAGAGTGGCAACATCTAGGGGGCTACAGGTGTTCTGCTTCTAACTGAAGTTGAGACTTAGACCAGATTACAAATGATCCATTTCATCTGTACATAGCATATTTCTGGCTGTGGGTGGGGAATAAATTTACAAGAGTTATTGTGAGATGGAATCCTGTGTAGTAGCAAAGTGTTTAAATCACTAGAAGTTAGCAGTAGTCTGAAGACAGATCTCTTAATCTTTGGACACTGTGACCTTCTAGGCTCCTCTCAAGATAGGATGGAATAGTGTCTTTCCATCTGTCACCTCATGTGTCCTGACCCCATTGTCTGCTTTACTTAACACAGTCTGTAGAGATGCGGGAAATGTCAAAGGATGGCTACTCAGACAGTGACCAGTACTTGCCCATGGAAGGTCATGGACGGGCTGCCTCCATGCCACGATTGCCTGCTGAAAACCAGGTGAGGTTGTTTTTAATCTGACCAATTTGGAAATGGAGGGTAGAGATGAACTCTCATTCCCTGCATTCTCTGGCTCCTGGAGGTAGCAATAATCCTCACTTTCACATGTAGGAGATATCTCAGTGCTGGTTTCTGGGTTCTACATAACTGATGCAGAAAATAATGTCTGAACCCTACACAGCTCCTTTGAAAACCTGGGCACTATCAGTCAGGCTTCATCAGAAGTTATCCCTGATCTGCTGCCATCACATTATGGTCTCACCAACATTTGGTGTCTCAGGAACTATCATCCCTCATTACCTTCTGTGGCCTTACTTTTGAGGCTTAGTTTTTACTAACATGTGGCTTTTACAGGGATAAATTAGTAAATTTTTGGCCCAGGAAGTGCTATTTTGTCATGCCAGCCATTTCCCCACTCTTTGCTTCTGTTGGTGGAGAATGGGGGAATTGAAAGATTAGATAACGCTTGGTGACTACCACTGTGTGACTTATCCCAACACAGTTAATGTCAAAACAAAGGTTATGGCCTTGTGCAGCTACCGTCCAGAGAGCAGTGTTTGCTTCCTGGTCTGGCATGAAGCATGCTTGATAGAAGCAATCTTTCCAGGACTGCAAGATGCAGCCCAAGCTGCCAGTGTTGTGTAAGGCAAGCCATATGGAATGAGTGTTGGGCTTGGGGCACGGTATTCTCTTTGCTAAGCATGTGCCAAGCAGAAGTCGCTCTTAGCATGCTCCTCTGTATAGCACCATTTATGGCCATATCAAAAGGCTAAGCATATTTGTTTGTCTGTGCATATGTGTGCAAGTGAGAATTTGAGCCTAATGTGACATACAACTTTGTTGCATAGTTCTTCCTAATAAGGCCTAGATTTTAGCCCACAAGAGTCTCAGCAATCACAACTTACTGAAAATTTCAGCTGTGGCAATCTAGTTGCAAAATACTGTCCTTGCTTTCTGAGAGAAGTGAGTAAGTTGAGTGATGTGACCTTGTATGCTCATTTGCCACTAACTTTAAGTGTCCTGGACAGCTCACTGGAGAAGCTACCTTAGAGGGTTCACTGATCTTATGTGTTCACAGCAGAAATCACCTTGTTATCAGTTTAATTTTGTCAATAAAGATTGACAAGGAATAAGCTATTGGGTACTATTACCCTAAAGTAGTCGTATTCTCTAGACTCCTGGGAACTGCTTGCTCAGAGTGTTTATCCACCTTGCTCAGAGGTGAGAAACATTCCTTTTTTGGACTAGATCTCCCAGAATATCTTAGCCAGCATTGCTATTGGAATTTGTATTTTTCCAATTGTTGTCACTTCAATATATATATATGTTCTAGAATACAGCCAGAGTGAAGATATTCAGCAGGACTGGCAGGTGTCTTACTTAACTCATGTGTTCACAATACAACACCACCAAAGCAGAATCCTGTGCAGCGCATAGGCCATAATTGTCAGAAGACTCAATGTGAAAAGGATTTAGTAAAGGTAAAGGTCGCCCTAGCTCAAAAGCCAGTCATATCCGATTCTGGGGTTCAGTGCTCATTTATGTTTATAGCCAAAGAGCCAGTGCTGTCTGTGTCTACAGACATTTCAGTGGTCATGTGGCTGGCATGCCTCAACATCGGACTGCATGAAATGCTCTTTACCTTTCCATCGAAGTGGTCCCTATTTATCTACTTTCAATTTCTTGCTTTCGAACAGCTAAGATGGCAGGAGCTAGGACAGTCTGTCATGCAGTACCCGGTAATCAAACTCTGACCTTCCAGCCAGCAAGTTCAGCATCTTAACCACTTGAGCCACCACAGTCCCTTCTGAGCCACCTCAGTGGCTTTTACTAGTCTACTTTTACTAAAGTAGAAATCTGGAAAACCATAGCTTTTTTAGATTATCATAAATGGCATAGACAATGGCATATCTATATTATTATTATTATTATTATTTATTGAATTTATTACCCCGCCCCACTCGGGAGAACCCGACTCTGGGCGGCTTACATCGTCATAAAACAGAGGTAAAAGATAAAAACATATAAAATCATGAAGTTTAAAAGGTTATCTAAAATTATTTGAAGTAAAAACAGTGCAAACTACACGCCAGTATCCCCCTGGTCCAGATCCAAAGTGGCACTCCCTAAGTAAGCCACTTAGTATGGGAACCCGTGTTCCCTGGTCCCCAAATATGTCCTGCCAGCCAGGTTTTCAAGCCCTTCCGGAAGGGCAAGAGCTCTGTCTGCAGGCGCAGTTCGATGGGCAGGAGGTTCCAGAGGGTTGGGGCGGACACGGAGAAGGCCCTCCTCCTAGTGCTAGAGAGGCGTGCCTCTCTAGCTGATGGAACAACGAGGGAGCCTCTCCGATCGGCCCTGGTGGGCCGGACAGATGTTCTTGGGGTGACGCGGTCTCTTAGGTATCCTGGCCCACTACCATATAGGGCTTTAAAGGTAATAACCAGCACCTTGAATTGCACCCGGAGACATACTGGCAACCAATGCAGCTCCCGGAGTAGCGGCGAAGCACGAGCATAACGCCCACACCCCGCCACTACCCGGGCCGCCACATTTTGCACCAGCTGGAGTCTCCGGATGGTCATCAGGGGCAGCCCCATGTAGAGCGCATTACAGTAATCAAGTCTGGAGGTGACCAAGGCATGTGTGACCATGAGCAAGGAGTCCCGGTCCAGGAGGGGGCGTAACTGGCGTATTACACGAAGTTGTGCAAAAGCCCTCCTGGCCACGGCTGCCACCTGATCTTCGAACAGTAGCCGTGAGTCCAGGAGGACCCCCAAGTTACGCACCGGGTCTGTCTGGGGCAAGGCTGCCCCATCCAGCACCAAAGATGGCAACTCCTGTGTTAACGCAGGCCCCCGTACCCACAGCCACTCAGTCTTGCCAGGATTCAGCTGTAGCCCGTTGTCCCCCATCCAGACCTTAACAGCCTTCAGGCACCTGGAAAGGACTTCCACCGCACCACTTGGGTCCCCACGGGCAGAGATGTATAACTGGGTATCATCTGCATATTGATGATACTTAACCCCATGGGAACGGATGATCTCGCCCAGCGGCTTCATATAGATGTTGAATAAGAGAGGAGAAAGTACCGAGCCCTGAGGCACCCCGTATTGCAGGGGCCTAGGGCTGGACCTCTCCTTCTCCAGGCACACCGACTGGGTCCTGCCTCTCAGGAATGAGGAGAACCAGGACAACACAGTGCCCTGGATCCCCAGACCCTGGAGCCTTCCCAGAAGGATACCATGGTCGATCGTGTCAAAAGCCGCTGAGAGATCGAGAAGAGTAAGGACTGACGGCTCCCCTCCGTCCCGCTCTCTCCAGAGATCATCCACCAAGGCCACTAGTGCGGTTTCGGTACCATATCCGGGCCTGAATCCTGACTGAAACGGGTCCAGATAATCCGCTTCATCCAGGACCTCCTGTAACTGCAGCGCCACAGCCTTTTCCAAAACCTTACCTAAAAAAGGTAGGTTGGACACTGGACGGTAGTTGGAAATTACCGTGGGATCGAGAGACGGCTTCTTCATGAGGGGGCGCACTAGAGCATGTTTGAAGGGTGCTGGAAAATGCCCCTCTTTTAACGAAGCGTTGATAATCGCCTCGATCCAGCCAGCTGCCACGGTCTTGGATGCTTTAGTTAACCAGGCAGGGCAAGGGTCCAGTGCACAGGTCGTGGCGCGAACAGATACAAGAAGCCTGTCCACTTCCTCAGGGCCAACAGGATCGAACCGATCCCAGATAACATGGCTAGACTGCGCCATGGTCAACCCCAGCTCCATACATTCCACGCCGGGATTCAGCTTCGAGCGGATCTGAGAGATTTTCTCCGCCAGATAATCAGCAAAGTCCTCAGCCGATCCCTGCCACCCAGGGCCTGGCCCCCCTCTACCGAGGAGGGACCTATAAAAGGTGGAAGGCTCATGGGCCTTATTGGGCTATCAAATCTGAATGATGCCCCTGCCTCATTCTGCCATGACATGCTGCTGCCTACTCTTTGATCAATATTTGATGCAAAACTACTCCACTGCAATAGAAATCTTTATTATGCCCTGAAGGGAATGCAGTTGAGTGGCACTGTCTTATGCTTTGGATCTGGTGTGTGGTAGCTTACTTGCCCTAACATTGGCTATCACTACTGCTTTAAGATATCTTGGGATTTTGATCACTGCCAGATACTTGCCTGTTCTGCTTGTTTGCTTAGTCTTGGACTCATAAGACCTGGAGAGCAGCCTTCTTGATAAGTACAACCAGCTTGTGGAGGAAGGTTTTGAATGTAATAAGGGGTGTTGTTTTCAACACACCTGTAGTCACGAGGCTAAAATACAGAAAGAAAGGGGCATTTGTGCGGGGGAAACAATGAAATGAGACTGTTTTGCCTCTGTTCTTTCACATGAGCACTACATCTGATGTTCAAACCTCAAACCAGCACAAGTGTTTGAGGATGGCATGAAGCTGCTAGATGCTGTGAAATTACTGCTCAAAGTAAATACAAGCTAGGACTTTCTAGAGACTTCCATCTCTTTCCCTGTTTTAAACTCTTATGAGAAAATATGTGGGGGTATGGCTGTGGGAGGTCTGCTGCTGCTGTATCCGAATCCGAATATTGACGACCACCATGGCAATTAGCCATGAAGACTGTCCTGAGAATATAATGCAGTGGCCTTTCATTTGCCTTCTGCATCGCAACATGACACCCGTACCACTGATCCAGTTCCACAAGTCACTTTCTGGTCCTGAGCCCTTTTGGGACACAAAGTCCTCCTCAGGCCCAGGATAGTATTGATGAAGCTGCTGCCCCCCATCAAGATGGATTCAAATGGGATTTAATCCACTTGGGGGCCATCACCTGTCCCTGTGAACTTCGGCACCCAAGGCCGTTAGTCCTCAGGATTGTCAGGTTAGTTAACCGCCGCCTGACACTCAGCATTGAGTTGCTGGCAGTATGGTCTACTCTATTATCATAGCAGGATAACCTGGCCAGACTGTATGGTCAACACAAAAAGATGTGATCTGTCCACCTGCCTTGAAGTAACCCGTTTTGTCTCCATTTTCCTGTACCATTGCAGCCCATCTGTCTAAGCAGTAAACAAACCTCCCCTCCACCATAGGTGTGTTTAACCACCTATAGACGTCTTTATTTCTACAGAATGATCCAGGAAAACAGTTTTCTCCAGATAGTTTGGATCTGTGTCCTCTTTCCTACTGCTTCTTTCCACTGCAAAAATTACTCTCAGTCTATATGCAAATGACAGCTTCTTGTACCATTGTGATAGGGCAAAATATTAGAAGAGTCCTCAGACGAAGCCAGGTATTTTTTCCATTCTACCACATGATCTATCCACTATGCCTGTAAGGTTGCCCTCACTCTAAAGCCAGGCGTATCCAACTCTAGGTTACAGTGCTCATCTCCGTTTACAGCCAAAGAGCTAGCAGCATCTGCATGTGCAGACAATTCCATAGTCATGTGGCAGGCATGACTAGATGCTGGAGCACATGAAACACTGTTACCTTTCCCACCCAAGTGGCACCTGTTTATCTACTTACAATTCCTTGCTTTTGAACTGCTAGGTTGGCAGGAGCTGGGACAGAGATGGATGCTCACTTTGTCGTACAACACTCGAGTCTCAAACTGCTGACCTGCCAGCCTTCCAATCATCAAGTTCAGCATCTTAACCACTAAGCCACCACAGTTCCTACTTTGCCTGAACAGTAAACACCCAGCTTAAGACTTCCTTGGTTTACGTTTGCTGCAGTTTATGACAGCAAATCTAGAGGAAGTGACATTCCAATGTATGACGTTTTTTCATCTTATGACTGGGAATTCCCCAGAGTCCAAAATGGCTGCAGGGATATTTAAGACCACCCGCAGCCATTTTGGACTCTGTGGGTGGCATGATTATGGAGGGCGACCTTGCCTTGCACATTCACAGCACCTCTTCTGGAGCCATCACTAAAGCACAGGATGCCTTTTAAATCCTGCACCTTAGCAATGGCTCCGAAAGAGGCGGCATGAACGTGCAAGGCAAGGTTACCCGCTGCAATCGATCGCCTCGCTCCCCCTTCTATGCTCAGGTTGGCGCAATGAAGGGGGAAGAGCTGATCGCAGTGGGAGACCTTGCCTTGCTCGTTCACGGTGCCTCTTCCAGAGCCGTTGCTAAAACGCAAGATATCTTTTGAATCCCATGCCTTAGTGATGGCTCTAGAAGAAGCACCGTGAAAACATAAGGCAAGCTCACCCACTGTGATCGGCTCCCCCTCCCCCTTTGCCGCACCGACCCAGGCACAGAAGGGGGGGAGGCAAGCAGTTTGTCTTGCCTGACTGTGGTGTCTTCAGCAGGAGAGCCCTGGACGTGCCCCAGTGGCTGGACAAACCATTCCTCTTCATCACCTGACACCAAACCTGAGGAAGAAGCACTGGAGCCTAGGCAAGGCAGGGAAAGGTAGCATCCCACTTTTTTGGGGGGTGGGGATGGATTTTTTTTTTTTTTGAAGGTTAGGGACTTTTAAAATATATTTTCAATACATTTCTATGGGGAAATGTGCTTCAGTTTACGATTGATCCGGTTTCTGACGAAAGCTGTCAGAACGGACCACAATCGTAAACCTGGGTTTTACTGTTCTTAATTACTAATTCTGGCTCTGCATACAGCATAGCTTGTTCTGGCTCTCTTTCACTGTCCTCTCTCTTCATTTGGGAGTGAAGTTAAAAGATACTGTACATCAATAATTTGAAACTTCTGCTGTCTTGAAAAGCAAGAAATTAAAGCATCCATTTTCTATATTCAATGTTGTCTGAAAGCAGCCTGCTCAGTTTGAATCATTTTCCACACAAAAGAGAGGACATGTGTGTATGGATATCACACTGTTATTGTTTTTGTTGTGACAGTGGCTACAAAAAAGGCATATGCAGTGGCAGCAGGGAGAGGTATCACTTGTCCCTGCTGTGATATTGCCTGCCAACAGAATTGGACTTGTCTACATGGGCTTGTTGAGTGGTCTGGGTCTGACTAAATAAGATCACTCCCTAATCAAGGTCCAGTATTCCATTTGGTGTTATCCTCATATCCAAAAGGCATAACTCTATTTGAAAAGGCACTTTCCCCTTTGAATTTTTCATATTGTAAGGCAGCTTAAGAAAGCCCTTCATGATATTGGGAAATTAAAAACTTATTTTCCTCCATTGAAGGGCAAAGAAAGTTAAAATAAATACACTGTATTAGAGCATCAGTGATGTGCTGCATCACTTATACAAAATAAAAGGGAAAGTGGAAAAAATTCTCGCAAACCCTGCCTACAGCTGACTCCGTTGCCAGCCTCTTTCCCCCATGGAGAAGCAGAGGCTGTGTTTCATTTTCTAATACAGTATAATGAAGTGCCTATCTTCACAGCACGGGAAGTTCAAAGATAACAACAACAACAATAATAACATGCAAATCCATGTCCTACAGAATGATGATTGAAGTAGTTCATAGGAAAGCCCATTTTGTATCCGTTGTCAGGGGATTGAATGAACCCATTTCAGCAGACACTTATTGAACTACATGGTTTTTTGATTAAATGAGAAATAGCCATGGAAATAGTGCCGACCTTAACTTACTCCATGAAAAAGACAGCATTGCTGTCTTTCTGCCAGTCAATCCATCAGTACCAACAACACGACCCTGTTCTCAATCTCACTTAGGTTTAGAATTAGCACACTGTTAATTTTCCAAGGGCTGTCCAAAAGCTGCTTCCATACAAATCAATGAGATTTATCTCTATGGTTTCCCTATCCTGGAATTCCCAACACTATAGATATGTTCCAAGTTTACAGGCCTTCCACTGACTCTATTCTGTTCTGGGCTTTCTCTGCTGTTCTACCTTGCATGAGATAATGTCTATCTCACTCTACCTCTCAAAGACTGGACTGGCAAGTAGAGCAAAGGAAATGAGGGAGAATCTGGAAAATCGGTAAGAGTGGCTATGTATGCAAAGGTGGATATGTGTGCAAGGGTGACTGTCCTGGTTTGGACTGTGTGGAGTGTTGCAGCTTTTCATTGTGGCTGAGATTTATAGTGGCTTGGGCTTGTTGCCGCATGTGGGGGGGGGGGGGAGTGGGGGGCCTTGCTGTAGTCTCTGCTGCCCTGCTCAGCTCATCCCTTCTGAGAAATATCTGTCTTTCGATGGTGTCTATATTGGGCTATCTGGGTCATTAGGAACACCCATTTATAAGTGTCCAGCATCTGGCTGGACAGGTCCTGTGCATGAATAAGCAACATTAACCTGATTGTTCTCTCCTTACATTCCTCCCCCTCAACCCTTTTCTGCATTCTGGTTCCTCCACCCCTTCCCCTTGGCCCTTTCTCTCCCTTTGCCTTTTTATTTATTTCCTTCTTTCTTTCTCTCTCTCTTTCCCGTTTCTGTGTGCACCGTCTTGTATGGCTGCGACAGAGGAGGAAGGCGCGACCGCGAGGGAATAATCTCAGTGTATGTACTGCAGCCTGGACTTCTGGCACTGTGCGCTCGCCACCTCCAGTTCCCTCCCCTGGGTTCCTCAGAGTAGCAATCTGCCAACTCTGTGTGTCTGTCTGTCTTCATGTGCTCCTCCCTCCCTCCCTGGCAAACCATATTGCGACCTCCTTTTCCAGTTGCTTCTGCTGCATTCAATGTTGCACAAGCAAAACCATTCTCTTCGGTCCCTTTCTCATCTTGTCTTCGTCATGCTTTCTCTTTGTTCACTGTCTGATTGTACATTCCTAGTCATTGCTTCTACTCTCATTTTTCCACCCCAGCCTTTGTCATCTGTCATGTTAGTTTCAATGACCATAAAAGTTCTTGAAGTGCTCTAGATCAGAGCTTGGAAATGTCAGCGGCTCAGCAATAGTGAAAGGGGTATTTCTAAGCTCTGTTCTAGTGCAAGGGCAGGTTGAGTTTATGATGCATCCAAAAGGGAACTTTTCAGGCCACTTGAAGTTTTTGTTTTGTTCTCCTGATGGCACCTACTGGAAGAATAGCTCCATGTCATGCCCTGTAACAGGTATGCCAAATACTCTCCCGATCTTCCCTCAATTCTGCTGCTATTCTCCTGTGGTCAAGGTCACCAGGAAATCTGTTCTACCAGTTAAATCCTTCTCCCCTTACGAATGGCCTTCCAGATGGCTCCTCCTACAGCATCTTAAACATTTTGTGAACTAAAGTCCTCTTCATCAGGTTATCTACAGTTGTTATGGTGAGAAGTGTATATATGTGTGCCTCCAATTCTCTCTCTCTCTTTGAGGATAATGCTTCTATGAATCCAATAGCATGTGATCTAGTTTATTAAACCATGTGCTACAATAATAAACCAGGCATATCTATATCTATGCAAGCATTAAATATCAATAACAATTACACCTATATACCACCCCTTAATGCTCAGTGGACGGTTCACAAGGTAACTAGCATTCCTTTTAAGTGCTGTGGGTCATGCTCCCAGTTGCCTGGAAATAAGCCCCATTACATCTGAGTATACATGCATAGGATTGTAGTGAATATCTGTTTTTCTTTAAAGTGTTTCAAAGTTCTTGATATATTGTTATTTTCTGTCTGTTAGCTACCTAATTGGTTCTGCCAATTTTCCATCTGTTCTGCGGGTACAGTATTCATCTTTTTGTGATGGTGGTGGGAGAGTTTTTTCAGAATGTACCAGCTGTTCTCTCTCATACTCTCTTCCTCAAAGCTGGGTTCTACATCCAAAGAATCCCCCCCCCCCCCAAGTATTCCTTGCCCATTCGCATTTATTGAATCAGATGAGCAAGGCTTCCCAGAACTATCTGCTCAGTAGTAACTAGGCCAGCCTCTATTTCTTTCTTTGTGTTCTGAGTGACTTCCCAGACCATCTTTGATCAGAATTTTAGCTGAAGTTCCTTCCTCTATCAAGAGAGAAGCTTATATGACCGAATGCAATATCTTTATGTAATATGTGAGAAAATAATTAACCTTACTAAATTTTCATTACACTTTACTAATTGCTGGTTTTGGACCAGTCCAAGCGAGTTTGCATTACTTGAGTCCTGCTGAAGACAAAAAAAGCTACTGATGCTTTTTAGAGGTTTTAGTATATAGATTTCTGGCAAAGATGTAGCATGATAGAATATTACAAAGGAAAACATGGAAATGCATTCAAATGCTATAAAACACGTTCAGCCACATGTGGTCATTTAAGACCTGATGCCATAAGGATAGCCAACCCTCTCTCCCAGAGCAGAGGGGCTACCATGACCTAGGCAAACAATCAGTTTTTCTAGCCAAGACCCCTATAGAAGGAATGGAAGGCAATAATAGATTTGCTTCGTGAGGGAATGATTTGTTATTTTAATATTGTTTTTTATTTGATTTGATACTTTGCAAGCTGCCCAGAGTGGTATAATAAATAAATAAACAGATCACCCACTCTTGCAAGGAGAGGGAAGCTGTTATGTGCTGAGCGTCAAACAAGACAGTATAGAATCTATAAAATATGGCAAACCAAGTCCCATATAAATGGACACCAAAGAGAGTAGATTAAAGTAGAGCAAAATTTAGTTCTTCCTCGTGGTCCCTGTGACTGTACACATGAGTTGTTCTGAACCTGTGCAGAACACATTGGAACATTCCAGAGCCTAGAATGTTCAGCTATTAGGCTACTCGCCCCTCCCTATCGTGGCCTAATGGTCATTCCTCGGTTCCTCTAATACCGCCACTAATGGAACATGTTGATGGACCAGAGCTCCAGTCTTTCTTCATTTTCTGTGAGAAATAGCCTTCTAGTTAAAACATTTATTTCCTTTTCTTACATTCAAAAAAAGGGGAAAAAGAAAAGAAAAACCAGGGTTTATCAACCTTGGGGGCCCCAGATGTTCTTGAATTTCAATTCTCAAAAGCCCTGATCAGCAGGTGTGCTGACTTGGGTTTCTGGTAGTTGAAGTCCAGGAACACATGGAGGCCGAATGTTGAGAAAACCTGATCTATACTTACCTCAGTCCTTGGACTCCCAGCTTTCCCATCTTTTCTCCCTTGATTCTCACCGCTGCCTTGCTGCTATTTTCTTCTGTCACTGTTATTCCTAAGGAAATAGTAATAATAAGTCTGAAATTAGCTTGTTTTAAGAACTTTGTATTATTCCCCCCCTAATTTGTTGATTTGATTTAGTTATTTTATAGCTCAACATGCCCATTCAAAAAGTTGTGGTCTGCTAGAATCCAGTGATGGGATGTAACAGGTTTGCACCAGTTCGCCAGAACCGGTAGTAACTTTTCCCAGTGTCCCGGAGAACCGGTAGCAGCTTGGGGGGGGGGGGGACCCACCTTTGGGGCTTACCTTTTCACTGGTTCCCCCACTGCGCATGTGCGCCAACCACTTGGTGTGCATACACACCCACAGTGCTTGGTGCGAATGCACAGCCTCCTTGCTGTCCTCCCAAGCGGGGAGGAGGAAGAGAAGCTGCTAGCCTGAAGCTCCCTATAGCCTGCTCCCCAGGGTAAGTGACTCACCTTTGGATGTGGTGTGTCTGTCTGTATTTTAATGTGTATTTAATACCTTTACCTATATTGATGTACTACCACAGTTCCTAAAAAGGCCTGGCAGCCGGCAAGCCTGGCTTGGGGTTTTTAAGCAAAGTCTTGGAGTTACCTCATCAATAAGCTACACCTGTACTGTTCCAATTGCTGTTCCAGTTGGAGAACCCTTAAGGAGGTACAGCCGTTTTACATTTACATTAAGGCATATTATCCTGGAGAACTGGTTAGGCAAAGACTTAGTACCTAACTTCTTTAACTGTTGAAAAGTGCCAAAATGAAGCCATCTTGTGGTGAGTTCATTCTGTAGTTCCTTTCATCTGACCTGGTGTGAGAAAGATTAGCCAGAATAAGCTTTAAGCTCTAGTTTAAAAGCTCTGGTTTATTTGTGTTTGGGGTGGGTGGGTGTATTTTAATGTATTATTTATTTATTTATTTATAAAATTTATTTATTTACGGGTTTGTGTTCTGGGTGGGTGGGTGGATGGGTGGGTTGAGGTGTGTGTGTGTGCTTATTTTTATATTATTTTTTTATTATTTTTTATTATTTTTTCTTTGCCCCCGCCCACAACATAATGATGTCATGATGTTGGCTCCGCCCACGACATCATGAGATCATGACGTTAGCGCCACCCACACTGTGATGACATCATGGTGGGGTAGTAAAAATTTTGACATCCCACCACTGGCTAGAATCAGATACATCTCTCCAACAGCCATTTCAAGTATTATTTTGCCTAGGAGAGGGGCATCAGACACACACTCATCCTCACTGCAAAAACTCCACTAAGTTGGTATTGAAGAATCCCTAGTCAATACTAAAATCACAATTTGGGAAAAATCTCTCTTTCTCTCTCCACACCAGAAAGTTTTGTGTGGTATCTTTGGACATGATTGTACCACTCCTTTGCAGAATATGTTGTTTATGTTAGTAGAGTTAAGGGATTTTTACTTCCACGTCACCACCAGCAGAAACCATCATTGGCACCTTTGATTTGCCCTAGAGAAGTAAGTGTCCCAGTTAAAAGTACTTGCCTTTGGCCTCTCAACATCCAATGTACAGTATTCACCAAACGTATGGCGTCAGTGGCTGGGCATCTCAGGACCTATGAAATTACACTGTTCTCATACATCAGCCACTGGCTGATAGTCACAGATTCAAAGTCAAAAGCTCAGGAAAACTGCTCCGTACCCTACATGGCAACTTTGGCAACATGTAAATTATGAGAAATCAAAGCTCACCACTTCCCAGACAGTTATGTACATTGGAGCTGTACTGAACTGTACAGTGGCCCAAGCTTTCCCTCCACAAGAGAGGCTGCAAAAAATTTGAAAGACTATTGTGGCCTTCCTGCCCAAAGCTTCTGTCACAGTCTTCAAGGTACATTACCTATTAGGTCTTATGTCATCAGTAACAGTTGTGGTGGAATTTGCAAAGCTGAAGTTCCACCCCCTTAAGTTGTGGCTTCCAGCATCATTTAATATCATGATGTACCCACCATGCAAACATCTAGTGGTGACACAAAAACTAAGCAAGCAGTTTCTTTGGTGGGCTACAGAATCATGCTCACCTTTTACTACTCACAGTAGACATTTGTACTACTCCAAGCAACCCACTTGGCGGACAAAGAGAACACCCTGATAGACAACCTGAGCAGACAGAGCTGCCAAGACCATGAATGAGAACTCTTCCCATAAGCCTTTCAACTGTTCCAAGAGAAGAGGTGCCCCAGAAGTAGACCTCTTAGTGACAAATATCAACAAGAAATGAAATAAATACAGCTCAATGTACACTCTCCCTGAGTGACCAATAGGAGGTGCTTAGCATGTGCCATGGTCCAACATTCTAAGTCCTGGAAGATTCCATTGGGTTTTACACAGTCACAGAACAACCCGTAGGTGTTTATCCTGCCTGGCAGGGCAGGTGTGAGGTTCGGGCCAGTCAGCTACCCCGACAGGCTGGCTAATCTGACTGTTCTCCCCTCTCCCTCGTAATTTTAATTGGTGAATTTTAACTTTTAATCTTTTTAAAAATTTTAACCTTTAAAGTTTAACTTTTGGAGATGGGTGGGTATTTTATCATTGGTTTTATTGCTGATAGTGTTTTTAACTGTTGTTCGCCGCCCTGAGTCATTCGTGAGGAGGGTGACATAGAAGTGTGACTAAATAAATAATCCACAAGAGACCACTCAAAGAACTACTATTACAGGTAAGCAACCTGTCCTCACAAATGGAAGAGAGCAATCAGTATGGACATACAGTAGAACACCAGATAACGTTATGACTTGGTTCCACAAGTCATGACGTTATCCGATTTTTAGCGTTGTCCGATGCATGCATCGAACAACGCTAAAAAAAAAAAAAGCCCTGATGTCAGGGACAAACCACGCGGTTTGTCCCTGAAGTCAAACTGACCCTAGGATAGCGATTGCTAGCCTAGGTTCAGCTTGACTTTGGGGGCAAACCTCTTCTCGCCACCCAACACGAGCCTTAGCAAGCGCTAAGGCTTGTGACAGGTGGCGAGACAAGGCGCCCGATCGCGCGCCACAAGGGACAAACAGCACAGTTTCGGCTCGTGTCGGGTGGTGAAACAAGGCACCCACTGGTGCGCTTTGTAGCACACCAACGGGTGCCTGTTCCCCCCACCCCACTGGCCCCTTAGCGCTTGCTAAGGGGACAATGGGGTGGATGGAACAGGCACCCGCTCGTGTGCTACAAAGCGTGCCAGCGGGTGCCTGTTCCATCCACCCCAGTGGCCCCTTAGCAAGCACTATGGGGCCAGTACAGTGGGGGGGAAAGGCACCCACTCTGTGTCCGAAGCCCAGCAGCTTTGGACACAGTCCGCAAGGGCTTCGAAAGGCTAGCCCAGCCCAGCTGAGCTGGGCTAGCCACCTTCCGCAGCCTGTGCAGGCTGTGTCTGAAGCCTAGCAGATTTGGACACAGCCCAGACGGGTTGTTGATGAAGCCTAGCGGCACTCGGGCTAGCTATCCCGTGTGCTGCTAGGTTTTGTCCAGCAATCGCTGCTGCTGAACTAGGGTCGGGGGAAAGGCAGGCACCCGCGTGCCTTTCCCTTGAGCCTAGTTCAGTACAATAGTACCCCGTATAACGTTATGACTTGGTTCCACAAGTCCCGTCGTTATCCGGTTTTTAACGTTGTGCGATACATTGATCACACAATGTTTAAAAAGCCCTGTTTCCCTGGAGGCTGCAGGAAGCCAGAACGTCGGGATTTGAAGCCTCCAGGGAGGTGGGGGAACTTTGGAAACAGCTTGGATCGGGTCTCCCCACCTCCCTGGACCCGGCCGGGGGTCAGAGACCCCAGAATTGGTTTTTTAAAAAGTCCGTTTTTTTACCAATTTTTGGGGTCTCTTACCCGGGTCCAGGGAGGTGGGGAGACCCTATCCAAGCTGTTTCTGGGCTTCCCCGACGTCCTCAGCCAGTGCAGCAAGCCAGAATGTCAGGGTTCGAATCCCGACATTCTGGCTTGCTGCAGCCTCAAAGAACTTCTGGATTTTCTTCCTTTTAATCCTAGCGTGGGGGTGAGGGGTGGTTGGGGGGGGGAATACCCACCCACCCCCACGCTAGTATTAAAAGACTTATCTCCCTGGAGCAGGCAGGGGAGTTAGAGATCCCGAAATGGGTAAAAAAACAGACTTTTTTTTACCCATTTCGGGATCTCTGATTCCCCCTGCCTACTCCAGCGAGATCAGAGGAGCTGATCTAAGCTGTTTCCAAAGGTTTCCTGTTTCCACTTCAAAAATAAGCTGTTTCCACTTCAAAAATAGCGCACATCAGCTCTAGGGAGGTCGGGAGACCCGATGCGCGCTATTTTTGAAGTTCCCAAACACTGCTGCAAGCTACAATGAGTCAAACGTCAGCTACAATGCAAGCTACAATGAGTCAATGCAAGCTACAATGAGTCAAACATTAGGCTTATCTTATCTGCAGCTTATCTTATCTCCCTAGAGCAGGCAGGGGAAACCGAAATGAGTAAAAAAAAAAGTACGTTTTTTTTACCCATTTCGGGATCTCTAACCTCCCTGCCTGCTCAGGGAGATAAGCTGCAGATAAGATAAGCCAGCCTTCTGCTACAAAACCACACCCTGCTAGAAATTGTAACAAGCCAAAAACGTCAGGATTTGAATCCTGACGTTTGACTCATTGTAGCTTGCAGCAGTGTTTGGGAACTTCAAAAATAGCACGCATCGGGTCTCCCGACCTCCCTAGAGCTGATGTGCGCTATTTTTGAAGTGGAAACAGCTTATTTTTGAAGTGGAAACAGGAAACCTTTGGAAACAGCTTAGATCAGCTCCTCTGATCTCGCTGGAGTAGGCAGGGGGAATCAGAGATCCCGAAATGGGTAAAAAAAAGTCCGTTTTTTTACCCATTTCGGGATCTCTAACTCCCCTGTCTGCTCCAGGGAGATAAGTCTTTTAATACTAGCGTGGGGGTGGGTATTCCCCCCCCAACCACCCCTCACCCCCACGCTAGGATTAAAAGGAAGAAAATCCAGAAGTTCTTTGAGGCTGCAGCAAGCCAGAATATCGGGATTCGAATCCCGACATTCTGGCTTGCTGCACTGGCTGAGGACGTCGGGGAAGCCCAGAAACAGCTTGGATCGTGTCACCTGCCTGCTCCAGAGAGATCAGATGACCCGATCTACAGCTGCAGGGTGGTTGGGTAAGCTGACGGGGACTCCCTGTCGGCTTCCCTAGCCACCCGCCCTTGCCTCCGCAGCTGTGGGGGGGCTGGGCCGCTGGGGAAGCCAACGGGGGAGCCCCCCGTCAGCTTTCCAGCCTCCCCACCCCTGCCTCCGTAGCTGCAGGGTGGCTGGGAAGCTGAACGGAGAACCCCGTTCAGCTTTCCAGCTGCCCTGCCGCTAAGAACGACTGTATCGGATAATGTTAAAAATCGCGTTATTCGATACAAGATTTTTCCGAAAATCTTGTAACGTTATACGGTTTTAGCGCTATATGATACTCACGTTATATGGGGTATTACTGTAGCAGCAATTCATCGCTGGGGGGTGGATTGGGTAGATGTTCTACCCAATCGAACCCCCCCCCCCCCACACACACACACACACACACGATTGGCTCGGATAACACTAAAGATTGTTGAATAGATTGTTGAATTTTCCAAAAATCTTGCATCGTTATCCGATTCTAGCGCTATCCGGTCCAATCTTTATCCGGGGTATTACTGTACTTATAAACATTTTGAAGGCTAGGAAATGTATTCTAACACAAGCTTTTTAAAAACAAGTATGTATGTGTAAGAAATATTATTTAAGTGAATTCTAGATTTTTAAAAATAATGCTGACTATCCCACAGAAAGATAATTCATACTTACTGACATCTGTTTCCTGGCAAAGCTTGATGGCTTCTGTGCAGAACGTTAATAATTTCTAAACATTCCAGTTAGACAGAAGGATGCAACATACCTTCTCATAGGTGATCTATGTTTTAAACATCTCACTTCTTCATTCTCTGGTGATACCAGCCAGCTTCTGCAGAAAAGCAGCCTGTGTATTCTCCATATACCTCCATGACATAGGGAAAGGTGAGGCTAATGGGCTGCAATAACTCTGCGTTCTCAACTATGGAAAGTAGATCAGTTACCTTTGATTCTGACAAGTATCTATCCAGACTTGTGAGGGGGAAATGGTTTAGTAAGTGTGTTGCCCCAAAGAAGAACTAGTGCAAATTGTTTACTTTGCAAGAAATAAAGTGCTGAACATTTGCTGTTCCCTAAAACAGGACCTTCTGTGAATTATGGATGACTAAGGCTGTCCTTCTCAGACAAGAAAGACAACAATGAAACTTCGTATGACATGTTAAATGGTTCTTTGCAGCAAATGGATTAGAATAGATTATATCCTGAGCAAGATCACTGAGTCTCGCTCACACTTCCCATTGGTTTTCCTTCCCTGATCTTTATCTAACTAGTTTATTTTGCTGTTCTGCATCACCACTTTAATATATTCTTATAGAATTATCACATGATGTCTCTTCATTCAAATTTATGCACTGAAACTACCCTCCCAGGAGAAATATAACTATTCTTACTTTTCTGTATGCTGTTCAGAATGGAGTTAGCCCTCACAAGAGGAAACTTCATTCTTCCATTAACTAACATTCTTTTAAATGATCTCTTCACCCAGACCTCTGTCATCACTGGGTTCAACCTATCCAAATAGATTCAGATGGAACTATGAAGTAGGAAGAACATGTTGCTTACTTGTAAGGTAGTCTTAGGTAGGCATTCATACATCAAAGCTTGGTACCTGGACATTACTTCATGTGGAATGCTGTATAACTCTCATGCTTGTGAATGTTACTCCTACCTGCTTGCTCAATTTGCCCAGACTGCTACAGCAGTAAGGCAAGTCATCAGAAAATGAGGACTAATCTTCATGATAATGGAGCCACAGTCAATCACTTGAAGAATAAGTTACACATAATCTGCCCTCTTCCTTGTGGTCTTTGTGCAATACACATGAGCATATGAGATAAGCTGATTTAATGGATGAAGGCACATGTATCAGGGCTGGCAGACTGAAGGATGCATCCTTACTTTGAATGAAGGTCAAAGATTTGGGCCATTTTGTAGCACAACACAGGCTGGGAAGATGAGTTCTCTGCAAATAAGCAGAAGATTTCAGCAACTTACTTGGAATATACTCAGAGCTTCTTTGGAGGTGGGTGTTTTGTCACTTGGTAGGAAAAACAAATAGCCCTAGCTATCCACCTTTCCAGATATCTGGAAGTCTCTCAAGAGTCAATGGTAATGTGCAAACAGCTTTTGACTTCACTTGAAGAGTCACTTTTGATCAACATAGAATGCAAGCTCTCTGTGTACATCCAGGACATACAAAGGAATGCACTCACAGTTGTCATAAACACATTTACAAGAGCCGCGGGTACATTTATGGCAATGTTTTGTGCATGTGTAGGTCATTTATGGCAGCATTTTGCACATGTTACCCCTGTCTGAGTATACCTTTTTTACTGAAAATCCAGGGAAAATGTCATTGGCATGAATTTGTTTTAAGATGGATCCCTGCTTACAATGAAGTGACTCACACACTATGGTCACGGAGCCATTTCCTGCGGCACGTATGAAATGGGACATGCAGGATTTGACACCAGGACCGCAATGGACTGCCACAACCTTAAGGATATTGACAAGATGCACCTTCACAGCCACTCCATCTGGCATGACTTCTTCCGCCTCCATGACTGTTGGGAATCAGAATAGTGAAATGGTTCCTCCTCTGCTCATTTTGCCATTGGACCCAATATGATGGTTTCCAGTGGCATTTCCTCCACTGAAGGGACCATCACCCCATCTAAATGGGCTCAGCCGCTTGTAGTCATTGGCCCCTTTATGGAGTCAGGTTATTTACTGCCGCCCGACACTTGGCATTGAGTCTCTGGCTGTACGGTGTATTCCATTACTGTAGCCGGATGGCAACAGGAAATATGGTCAATACTAAACACAGGACAGTTCTGGTAGGGTTTGCTATAAGGGATATAGCTGAGTGTCTCTCAAAGTAACACACCTGCAGAGAATATATCATAACCATTTTGGAAGCTATCCTGCCTACAGTGTGGCAGGTGATGCACTAAAGGGGCTTTGGGAAACAAGGAAATATTCAGTGCACTTATGAGTATTCATTGTGTTCATGTCATCAGATAAATATTTTGGAGAGCATACTTTCTATGATTGCTTAGACTTATGAGCGATGTCCAAGATTTATTATAAAAAATAAGTGACATGTCCTATAAGTATTCAAACCACCAGCAACTTTTGTTCTTTTTATTTGCTTTTGCTTTAAACTGAGCAAATCAAAATCACAGGGGAGAATCCCTAGGAGAATAAATGAGATTAAATATATCACAGTGTCAACTGGACCTGGCAGTTTTAAAGATTAATTTTATGAGTTGGAGAACAGTAAATGCAAGATACCTTGTGTTTTGGAGTGGGTCTATGTACACATCCATATACCGGTATGCCTTTTTCTTATTTTTTTCCACTGATCTGCATTCTCTAGTTTTAATCTGGCCACATTTCTATTAAACTACTTCCTTGTGTTTATTGCTGTTATAGATCATATGATTAATCATCCTGAGGAGTCACTTGCCTGAGCCAATCTTTCATCTGAGCCAATTGTTGGTTATGTGATTTAAGGGAGTGCAGGACTCTTCCTATGTATAGCTTTCTATAATTTAATCAGGTAGACAGCTTGTCAAATCCTGCAAGGAAATAAATCTCATCAATCCAATTTCAAGGCCCAGATTTCATGAGCCCTGTTTTAAGAAGGAAGTAAAATTCATTGGTTAAAGCAGAGCTGCAAAAAGCAGTTTTTGTTGTTGTTCAGTCGCACAGTCGATTCCTACCCTCTGCGACCCCATGGACCACTGTCCGCCAGGCACTCCTGTCCTCCACCATCCCCCTCAACTCGCTCAGCTCTGTGCCCATTGTCTCCACAGTACCATCTAGCCATCTCATCTTGGGCCGTCCCCTTCTTCTTTTGCCCTCGACCTTTCCAAGCATCAAGGCTTTCTCAAGTGAATCCTCTCTTCTCATTTGATGTCCAAAGTACTTTAGCCTCATCTTTATTATTTGACCTTCTAAGGAACAGTCAGGGATGATTTCTTCTAAGATTGACCTATTTGTTCTCCTCGCTGTCCAGGGGACTCTCAAAACTCTCCTCCAACACCACATCTCAAAGGCGTCTATTCTTCTGCGTTCAGCTTTCCTAATGGTCCAACTCTCACAACCATACATTGCCACAGGGAATACCATTGCTTTGACTATGCGAATTTTTGTTTGCAATGTGATGTCTCTACTTTTCACTATGCTCCCCAGGTTTCTCATCGCTTGCCTCCCAAGAATCAGTCGCCTTTTTATTTCATGGCTGCAATCACCATCTGCAGTGAGCTTAGATCCTAAGAAAGCAAAATCTGTCACTGCTTCTACTTCTTCCCCATCTATTTTCCAGGGACTGATAGGGCCTGTTGCCATTATCTTGGTTTTCTTGATATTGAGTCTCAAGCCAGCTTTTTCACTTTCTTCTTTCAACCTAATCAGGAGCTTCTTTAGGTCCTCCTCACTTTCTGCCATTAGGGTGGTATCATCTGCATATCTCAAATTGTTGATGTTTCTTCCAGCAATTTTGATCCCAAATTGTGATTCCTCCATCCCTGCATTCCGCATTATGTGTTATGTGTATAAATTGAATAAGCATGGTGACAAAATGCAGCCTTGTCTTACTAGAAATTGCTATTGGCTCAGGTGTGAGTGAATTGCTGGCCTGTAGTCTCCGGTTTTATTTTTAGTGAAAGGTATCTAATTAGTCACTTAAGAGGAATAATAGCTGGGTGGTGTGCATTACCTCTCCATAAATTTGATGTGAGACAGCTCAAAATAAGCTTTTATGCAGTGATCTCACTCCAGCTTGTAGCACAATGAAGGTAACAGAGTTAATCTGCCTTTATGATGCAAGCATTCGATATTTATGTATAAGAAGATCTCAAAAAGATATGCCAAGATTATATGAGCTGACTTTTCCCTGAGCCAAAATTATTTGGTAGTGAATTCTAAAATGGAGCTAATAAAGCTAAGGTTCTTTATGGAGGAGAGGGGATAGTAATATGCTACAAAAGAACTACAGACATACAGTATCTGGATCTACCTGACTTATACTGAGATGAAGCAAAAAGAAAAGAAAGGTATCCTCAACCATGACTTTATAGTAGTATTACCTTACCTTTTTTAATCATGATCCCCTTTTATAATAGCCAAGTAACCTGAAGCCTCCTGCTACATTTGCTTAAAAAAACATTTTAATGGGGTAAAGAAAACACTTTAAAATAGATTTTATTTACCCTATTATGGCTACTTTGCTACCTAGCCCATCTCACAAAATGGCAACATAAGCTCTCTCCCATTTCCTCCTCCTAAAACTCTGTAATTAATTCCCTTCTTCATCCAAAGCTCTTTCATAAAAGAAGACAAAGACACCAGACAGCAGCATGGTTACTGGCATAACACTCATTTGTAGTGATTGCAAGTACAAATGTGACTTCCCAGCTAACTTAAATGGCAAAAAACATGAAAGATGCCTTTATTTTTTTTATTATTTTTTTCAGAATTTTCTGAGGCTTTATGATAGAGATCCTTTGAAATACAGTGGATTTGGGATTTTGAAAGAGAGGTTGATGAACATTACAGATTTATTTCATAGTTTGGAACGTCCTATTTTTGGGCCTTTTATTTTATTACTATTTGGAGGGCATTCCCCTCACTTTATTATTGCTGGTGCCTGCTTGGGTGCACTGATGGACTGAAGCTACCAAAGTGGAAGATCACTCACTGGTACTCCATATTTTGAGATTTGGGGTTGGGAGGTTTAGTAATATTGCCCTTAGTGAAGGTGTGTGCATTATATTTTTATTCAGATCATCATGATGATTTTTCTTTCACATCTGTATTGCTTCCAGCTGATTAATTTATGAGGATGATGAGAATGGTGATGTGATGATAAATGTGAACTTTAAAGTTCTGTTAGCACCTGCATAGGTCTGTGATCAATTGATTTTTCTTTCTCATGCACTGTTATTGTTACCAAATTTTTGGAGTTGCATAGTTGTCTGTTGCCTTATCCCTGATTTTTTTTTTTTGTACTAGTTTTGAGGCCACTCCAAGCATAATTGGCTCTAGCATCAGAAACCTGAAAGAGAAATCTGAAACAAAAGAACTTGAAAGATTTTGATACTTTCATGTTTTCTAAAAGGAATCTGTACATGGAAAAACCTGAATGATTTGTCACCTCCAGTTCAATAAACACCAACAATACATGATGCTATTCATGTAAAATGCTGTGAGAAGGCATCTACCCGAGTAATAGGTGTTTATGTAAAACATGCCACTTAACCTCATTTTGTGATTTACTTTGTGAAAGGCAACATAGCAACTGTGCTTTCCACTAGCTACATCCATCCATTCATTCTTGAGCAGATTGAGAAGGGAAGAGGGAAGTTTGGTGGTTTGTAAATGTAAAAGATGTTCACAGTCCCTAACCCCCTATATGGCCATTCCTAAATCCTGTAGTAAATAGGGACATTTTCATATACAGTATACCCAGATTTCATAGCTACGAGAAGCAGTCGCTTGTAATCCGAAGGAAGATCACTCTAACCATTGGGATATGTGTATGTATTTGACACCAAGCCTGATGAAAGGATGAATAGTTTTGCCACCTAGTGTGAGCAAAAAGTAATTGGATTTCAGGTTCCATTAAGTACAGGCAGCATAGCTTGTGGAGGCATGGGAGTCATACCCCAACAACATCTGGGTGATAAACATTGCCTATCCCTGCTGCAGTTATTTGACTGAACAGCTGTCTAGGTCAGGGGTGCCCAAACTACGGCCTGGGGCTGGATCCGACCCCTGATGCCAATTCATCTGGGAGCAATGAGGGCTTTGTGAGCCACATGAATTGGTGTTTGGGGCCGGACCCAGCCCCCAGACCATAGTGACCAGCCCCCTGAACCACATGACTGGCCCACGGCCCAAAAGGTTTGGGCATCTCTGGTCTAGGCAAATCTCATTATAATCATATAATTTTACTTTCCCTGCCAATTCCATAGGGGCTCCCCTCCTTGTGCGGTGAAACTTATAGTATCAGTTTGGATTTCTGTTTCTTTGCAGACAATCACAGATGCAAGTCCCATGAAACGCTCTGCTTCCATGTTGGGCCACTCACGTTCCAGAGGCATGCGTTTGGATGATTATGCTCATGAAAGAGTAATCCCAGAGGAGAATCAGCGGCATCACCGGAGGCGGGAGCGGAGCCATCGGACGTCAGAGCGCTCCCTCAGTCGATATACAGATGTGGATACAGGTCAGACCGTAAGACATTTGGAAGTGGCCTCCTTGGTCAAGAATGGGGAAACTGTCTCCATCCAATATCATTAGACTACCATACCCACCAACCCTGTCACTGACAATCCTGGCTGGGACTGACAGAGTTTTGGAGTCCAAAAACATCAGGAGAACCACTGCTTTCTCATCATAAAGATTAAGACAGCAGTAATCCTGTGCTTCTTACAACCTTTGGATTTGACAGAGAGAAAATTACTATCTTAAGACAAAATTTTATCAGTGTCACTATTTATGAAAGGACAGGTTTGTAAGCACTATTCAGTATTGTGTAGACTGTTCTTTGTTCACAGTAAAATCCAACAGGATTTTGTTTGTGCATTTATAGCAGCCAGTCAGAAACCAGTCAAAAATTCAAGAATCTGAAATGTTTGCAAAGATCCTCTTGCTTAGTGCAGTAAATCACGCTAGAATAGCCCCAGTGGATCATTGGGGATCTGCTGATTTAACTCCTTCCATTGATTCAAATGGCCCTTCTCTAACTGCACCTTACTTTAGCATAGCAAATCACATTAAAATAAGCCAATTTGAATCAGTGGATCTTACAGAAGAGTAGACTCACCAGTCTCCACTGACTATTAGATTTACTTTAGTTGCAACTTACTACTGGATTTAAGCCAATGAAAACAGTACAGTTGTCTAAGCAGGTTTTCATTTTCTCATAATCTCTTCTGCCTGTTTAAAAGTAATAGTATATTCTAGCACAAAATTAAATTAGTAATATATTCTAATAGAAGATTTTAGTATATCTAATGAAATAGAGTCCACTCTAAGAAACCATATGCCATAATACCCATGCCAGTCTTCCAGTTTCCACAAAACATTTCATTGTGCTTGTTGCAGCTAATACATCTCCCCTTCTGGAAAATCTTTGTTGCAGTTTACTCAGGTTAATGGCTTACAGAAAGGAAGCAGATTTGGTAGGATACCTTCTTCCTATGGATGAAGTCCGCTAGTTCCTATCATGCTCTGGTTCAAACAGATTGCATGCTTCTCCTTCTGTCAAATACACTCTGAACAAGAAACAGTTGTAAAGCAGTTTCCCAATGAAAGATGTACAGAAATGCAGTTCACCAGCTCTAAGACAGTATAAGCAAGTACAGTACATTGCAATAACTGCATTTATTATACTTGCTTTGTAGAGGCCTTCTGTGTAACTGGTCCACTCAATGACTTGCAGGTCATTCCTTTCCTAAACTGTGTTTCACTGACTATGTATTCAGACAAAAACTTTAGAGCAGTGTTTCCCAACCTTTGGTTTTTGGACTTATTTATTTATTTGTTATTTATTTAGATTTATTATCCCACCCCAATCAGGCGAACCTGACTCTAGGCGGCTTACAGAAAATTCATAAATTAAAACCTTGAGGTTCGAAATTACTTTAAAAAATCAATTAAAAAAAGAATTAAACCATGAATTTACAAAGATCTAAAAAATTTTAAAAGGTTAAAAAGTTTAAAAAGATTTAAAAAGTTTAAAAGAGTGAGGGAGGGGTGGCTGTCCCATCAGATCAGCCACCCAACATGGGACCCCATATTCCTGGAGCCCCACACCTGCCCTGCCAGCCAGGTTTTTAGACCCTTCCGAAAGGGCAGGAGCTCTGTCTGTAGACGTAATTCCCAGAAGCCTAAGTCAATTCCCCAAAGCACTGGTCAGTCAATGTACTGACGTAGGCTTATGGGAATTAAAGTCCTCTCGTGGGAATAACTGCTTTAGAGTATCTCATCAGTGGAGGGTCAATTGGAGACCAACTCTAATCTCCTGTGAAAGAACTTTTGAGAGTAAAAATAGATAATAAATAATAAGATATATGAAAGCATTAATATCAGGCAAATGTGGAGGAGCTACTTCAAATTTTAACTATAATTTGGGAAAGATGAGCAGTCCTTTTGTTCTGCTCTATTCTTGGATTAAAATCAGCCCTTTGAAACTCTTACATGCCCAACAGGCAAAATTCACATGCCATACTGGTGCCTTATGTTTTGCCTTATAAAGCAACTGTAGCTTTAAGATGGCAAGTTTAATTGAAATGGCTTTCAATTTAAAAAATGAAACCACCCCAGGATAGTCCAAATTGAACTGCTTCCTTCAATAATCCATGGATTCTATTAACACTTTGATTAGCTGTGAGATATTCTATTAACAGATGTCAATGTCGATATAGTCCATCCATTAGTGATTGCTTGAGATTTTGAGATGATGGGCTAGTAAAGCAATGTGCTTTTTGAAAAGCAATATACAGGTACTTTGATTTCTGAATCCTGAACATGCTTGCTAACACAAGTCAAGAAAAATGTTTTCTGCAAGAGTAAAGTGCGTAGCTGCAAAAAAAGTTATTGCAACAGCAGAAGCACCATATCCAATCTGTCCTGCTTTGGTTACATCTTAACTGAAGTACAGTAAAACCCCTCCTTATGGGAAAAAAGTCCGTTCCGTAGGCTTTTGCTTAAATCGGTTTTTATGTAAATTGAGGCAAACCCATAGGTAAATGAATTTTTATGTAACTCAAAGCAAGCCCATAGGAAATTGTGTAAATCGGGACATGGTTTTAACACAAAATCATTATGTAAGTCGAATTTTATGTAACTCAAGGCATATGAATACTTAAGAGACCGCCTCACCCCAGGAACATCTGTCTGTTCCACCAGAGCAGACCGGAGAGACTCTCTAGTTGCTCCATAGGCCAGAGAGGCACATCTCTCTGGCACTAGAAGGAGGGCCTTCTCTGTGTCTGCTCCGGCCCTATGGAACGTCCTGCCAAAGGAGCTACGTCTCCAGATGGAGTTGCTGTCCTTTTAGGAAGATCTTAAAAACATGACTGGCAGGGCAGGTATGGGGTCCTGATGGTACAATGACCCCAGGTCACTGGTTAGTTTGAGCTCTATCTCTCCCTTAGTCTTTTAGTCTTTTATTTTTAAGATTTAGCTTTTAATTTTTGATTGATATCTTTTAAAATTTTAATAACTGTAAATTCAAAGTTTTGGTAATGGCTTTGTTTTTTATGATGTTGTAAACCACCCTGGGTCACCCCGGCGAGGAGGGCGGTATATAAATTTGAATAAATAAATAAATATGTAAGTTGGGGTTCTACTGTGCTCTGTAGGTTTCTATGCGTGTAAGAGTGATATTGATTAGGTGCAGTATACCCAGAGGGTGATAAGAGAGATAGCAAGGGTCTGAAAACAACGTATTTTGAGGAACAGTGGAAGAAACCAGGTATGTTCAGTCTGGGGGGAAAAAACCAGAGGAGATATGACAGCCTTCCTGAGATAACTGGATGGCTGTCACATGAAAGATGAATCAATGTTGATTTTTGCTAGGTCAGAAGGTAAGACCAGAACCAATGGATCCAAGTTACAAGGAAGGTCATTCCAATTATGCATTAGTTGAAATATCCTGAAAAATAAGAATTGTTTGAC
Source organism: Furcifer pardalis (assembly GCA_030440675.1). NCBI lineage: Eukaryota > Metazoa > Chordata > Lepidosauria > Squamata > Chamaeleonidae > Furcifer > Furcifer pardalis. Next base: position 66,924,292 of record CP126893.1, read on the forward strand.
TAAGATCAAGCTACTTTGGAAAATGTTGGGCAGTCCTTTGGAGGAGTTTTTTAAATATGAGTTTGGATGGCCATCTGTTATTTATGCATTGGTGACAGGTTCCTATATTAGTAGGAGGTGGATTTGATTACCTTGGGGGGTGGAGTCACTTCCAACTCTACTGTTTTGCAATTCTATGTTTCCTTCTTATTTTTGTTCCTCCTTGGTTGCTGACATGCCAGAAAGAATGGGAAACATTAATAGGCTATTGTGGAGTATTTTACAAATTCCACATTGAACTGTTATCTTTCTCTTTGCTGGCAGGAATTGGCACAGACCTCAGCATGACTACACAGTCAGGTGACCTCTCTGCCAAGGAAAGAGACCAAGATCGAGGCAGGCCAAAGGACAGGAAACACCACCATCACCACCACCACCACCACCATCATCACACATCTTCTGACAAGGAGCGGTATTCACAAGAAAGACATGAATATAGTCGGCCTCGCTCCAGAGATCGACGTTGGTCCCGCTCACCCAGTGAGGGACGAGACCATGTGCCTCACAGGCAGGTGGGTGTGGCTTTCCATTCCATGCTGCATCCCTAAAGGGTTGAGGCAGGGGCTTCAGGGAAACAAGAGAGGTTCTTGAGAAATCAGTCTCCAGCTACCCATCCACTCTTGTTTCTCGATCTCTGTAGTAGGAATGTAGGAAACTATCTGGCTCATGAAAGACTTGTAGAGTTTGAGAAGACGGCAACGGCAAATGTATCGCTGGGGATGGGAATGTCATAGAACTCCCAGCTGTTGAAGTCACCTAGACTCCTCAGGGGGACTCTTGTTTTGGCAGGGAAACAGAAGGGAACATCCCCTTAAGTTACACTGCTTGCTGGGAGTTACTTCACTGCTCCATGCGCAGGTTAGTCTCACTTTCCCTTCTTAGCTTCTACATGGGTAGCCTCTCAATAAACTTCCTTTCCATAGAACAGCGAAGTGACTCACAGCAAGCAGTGTGACTGTGGGGGTTTCGCAGCTGCTTCCCAGCCAATGCATACATAGTGAAGCAAAGCAACGTAGAAAAACCACTGTTTCACCTTCTTCTTTCTCTTTTCCAAATCTCAGACTAAGGATTTCTAGGTGACATGTGGGACCGAGAATCCTAGAATTATGAAAATCCTATCATTATATGTGGCTAGACAGTCAAATGTATTGCTGAGGAGCAATGTGTGTTACTAATAATGGTGCACAGAGAAAAAGGGCAAGCATGCTTTTACTGATGTGGTTGCCTCATCCTAAACACAATTCTGAATTTCAGCAATATAAATAGGTCATGGGCCAAGCAAGGAGAAAACCTCTTTCAGTGAGTAATTTGAGACTGCGGCATACCCTGCTTGAACCACAAGACCCCTAATAAGAACATAGAATTTATCTTCCAAATTATGCTCCATCTAATTCAGCCTTTCTTCTTCACCAGCAGCCAGCTAGGTGCTTTTGAAAGCAAGTAAGAAAACCCGATAGCCTTCTGTCGTTTATCTCCATCATCTGCTAATCTGAGGTAGCTTTCCTCTGAACATGGAAACGTTTCATGTAGAGTACAACTATGGAAAGACTGTTCTAGCATACATTTCTTTAATGTTTGTGTTATTCTATGTCACACAACATTGTACAAAATACATCAACCCCACTGTAGGGAACTTTTATTCTGACTCTTGAACTTTTCCCTCATAGGGAATATGCTCCAGCATAGAGACTAGAACTCTATTGGATTTTTACCACAATGCAAAAAGGAATCAGATTGCCACAGCTAATTGATGAGATGCTGGTCACATGTTAGCTATGCACTTGATTGCACACCCTATCCTCAACTAGGCACCTTTATAATATTTATTTATTTATTTAATATTATTATATGTATATACCACCCTTCTTGTTAGACTACCCAGCTAACTACAACAATTTACGTTATCCATCATATACATGCATGGACATCCAATGGCTAATGGCAGCCACCTTCAAATTGTCTCATTTACAGTCTCATCTATAAATTTGGCCATATCACTGTAAATCAGGATCCCAAAGAGATTAGATAGGAGGGTTCTCTGTATTGCTTTGGATACTATTTTTAAAAGAAATTAGTTGAGATGCTAATTGTTTAGAGGCAACTAGATGATTATTACCTTTAACACTCTGCCCCCCCAAAAAAAAAAATCTCTTGACTTATAAAATATTAATGTGTTACATTATAATTACCAGGAGGTCAAGAGAATTAAAAGGAAATGCTTCTCATTTCTCTCTACAGGACAGTTCTGCTGTTTTGTTGTTGTTCAGTCGCACAGTTGATTCCAACCCTTCCCAACCCCAAGGACCACTGCACACCAGGCACCCCTATCTTCTACCATCATCCTCAGCCCACCCAGCTTTGTGCCCTATGCATCAACAATGCCATGTTGCATCCTTAAAATACTCATAAAATAGAGAACACAAATAAATAAAACAGTACAGTATTTCCCTTATCACTTAGGAATGATAGAATGGCTTAAAACTTGAAAAATCCCTGTCAGAATGCCTCTTAAAATGCTTTTAATGACCTTGTAAAGTAACTTGTCTGTAATGGAAAATATTACTTATTGCCTAAAAAGCAATTCTTATATTAATTGCTTTAAATCCTGTTTATGGTCTCTGTGAAATTGCACATATGGGTTTGTTCTACACCTACATGAACATTCTCAGAATCTTCTAGAGCCCAAAAAAGTTTTTGAACATGCTCTCTCACCATCACTCCAAGGCAGGCATGCAGATTCTCCCTTTACAAGACCCATGTGTAAAAATGTCTTTTCCCCGGAGGAGTTAGGCTGATACAGTTGTACACCTTGGCTTCTGCCTCACCTTTCATCTTTATAAAAAAATGTTTTATTTGTTGCTACTATATTGGCCACCTTCCAACCTCCAAGAAATTGATGAAGTTTTCTTCTTTGTAAATCTAGTGTAAGATAGCCAACCCCCCTCCAAAGGACCTTTGTTTCCAAAACATGCCAGGAAAATTTACTGTGTTGATGCAGAATTGAGCTGTATATCTTACATGTCCACTCTTTTATTACAATTGTCCAATTGGTTATGCCAGTTCTCAGTTCTGCCTGGCTTATCTCAGATTTAGTTTTGATACTGAGGCTAAGAAATATGTTAGAGAGTATCATTCTCTATAGTTTCTAGAATTCTCTGGGAATGGAGAAGTGTGTAGTGTTGACAGGTATACCCATATAAACATTACCCATAGCTAAAATTCAGAAAGCCAAAAGCATGGCTATAACTGATGCTCCCTATTGGTGCAGCATTATAGCTATATTAAAGGGCTTGATGATTTCCAATAAACTGTGTAGAGGAAAACCTTACATTTTGCTTCAAAATGCTCTTCTTTGACCCACCTCTGCAATTGTTTCATCAAAAATGCCCTTGCCCTTTTCTCCATCTGTCCACCCCATCCTTCTTCTCAAAGATGAATGGCAAACACAACTCACAGCAAGTCTAACTTGTCTGTTCCTGCGCTTTGTTCTTTGTGTGTGCGTGCGCGCGGGCACGCAGGCAAGCATGCGGACAAACAACCCAATATTATCTGGGAGGAAATCACTGGAAAAGCTACTAAGCTTATGTTCCTACCTGTACCTATTCTCTAAACAGCAAACATCAAGGCAATCATCAAGGGAACTGAGTCACTGAGAATGCCAGAGGAATACAGCTCTTTGCAGTGAAATAAGAGCATCTAATCATATCTGGAGAAGTCTTTCATGGGCCAGCCTTTGTCAGAAATGATTTTCACACTCATCTGCTACCATTATTTGCAATTAGTGCAGTATTTACTCTTTTAGAAACATTTGGAGCTGGGGTAATGCCAGGATCGTAACCTTAGTCATTCAGTTGGAGGCCTAGGATTATATAACGCAAAGGGCAAGAAAAATTATCCATTTTAACTCACACTGAGGTAACTCTACCAAATGTATTTATTTACACCATAGTAGAACAGTCAGATACTGTGATGCCTATTACAGTACTTTAATGAAAGTCTCCTGCCCTTATAGACCATTGAACGATATAAAAGAGAATAACTTGTAATCTACTTGATATTATTGGACACCACCACCCTCCATTGTTCAACTCTGGCTTTTCTGGCTGGGGGGAATGGCAGCCTAACGTCTGGAAAGTCTCAGGTTGCCCACCTCTAGGACTTATAAGATAGGTATTATGTCCAGCTTGTTGGGTGAGTCTTAAGAATTAAACTGCAGTTCCTTTGATGGCAAATACTCCTCTAAGGCCTTTCATTTCATTATTTTCACTTTAGTTTTCCCTCGATCCCACGCAGATTCTTTTCCCCACTAATTTGTTTCCTTTGCACAATTTGGATGCTTTACCAAGGGTCTCCCCGCCAGTCTGCCTTAATTTACATGTTTATTTCTGTATCCATTGTGCTTGGCTCTGCTGTCGCGGCGAGGGGCGGGTGCAGGTAAGATGGTTGGTGAGCAGACAACATAAACCAACACAGTCCAGCAGATGGCCCTGCCCAGCTCGCTGGCTTCTTCTTTCTCCAGTGTCTGTGGTGTGACCCCTTTGTTGTTACGCTGGTGGCACTGAACTCTTTGGGGTTTGTAAATCTGGAAAGTTTGGAATGAAGTTGTACCTAAGGAGACAGGCACACAGACAATCAGTGCAGTTCACCTTCAAGCAAGAAGACAGGCGAAATGAATGCTGTGTACAACTGCCTGTGTGTGTGTGTGTGGAACGTGTAGAAGACACAGATGTACAGGGAGAGAATGCATGAGAGTGAGGCAAGATAAGATTGAGGTGATGCACTTTATCTTCTCCCAAGAGACAAATAACCACTTCAGGATGGATTTAGATTCAGAAGAGATACAGCTTGGGGAAGCAGCATCAAAGGAAAGAATAAAAACTCCTCTCCCCTAGTTCAGTAGTCCCAATCCATATTTCCAATCTCCTATACCTGTTTTCTGTAAAGGAAACGTTAGTTGATACAGCAAACACTCTGTACTGAGTCAGTTTGGTCCTAAAATGCCACCCTTGGGGAAATCTTCAAGTACATTTACTTCATTTTCTATAATGAATTCCAATTTAAAATTCTTGCTATTCTGCTAAATTTTAGGGAAACGTGCTTGAAGCACTGGAAATCAATATAGCTGAAGCAAGAACTATGGAAACAAACGGAATACCAAGCTATGCAGTGGTGCCTCGAGTTAAACAATGCCTCGAGTTACGAATTTAAATTCATAACTCAAAAAGCAGTTTCCCATAGAAATGCATTGAAAACAATCTGTTCTGGAGGTCAAAACAAAATGTTTTCAATGCAATCCTATGGGAAACTGCATTTCGAGTTACGAATTTTTTGTAATGTGAAGCATCCTGGGGAATGCATTAAATTCGTAACTCAAGGTACCACTGTATTAAGACAGTACAAGACCAGGAGGACTTCTTTGATTTCTAAACTTTCAGCAGACATTTTGCCTACATTCTGACTGTTTCTCTGCAGTACAGAGGAAATGCCTCTCCTACAGATACAGTAATTAGAATTCATGGCTTCTTCCTGATTTTAGTTCTTGCAAGCATACTTATGTGGATGGGCTATGGAATACTACCACAATTTAAGATATGGTTCACAAAGTAATCAGAATTTTTGCTCCCAACATGCTGGGTGCTTATTTTACCAACCTAAGAAGGATGGAATGCTGAGTCTACCTAAAGCCCAGTAACACAAAACAATATAGAAATATGGACAGCATACACCAATCCAACAGATGCTCAATTAGTGGAGAGCTCAGGCATTTTGCTCCTCAAAAAATGGAAGGATTTGTTACATGCAGGTTAGATTTCAACCCAGTTAAAAATACTTTATATACATTCCCTGGGAGTAGGACATTGTTGACTAAAATGAGCCCCTTAGATTTACGAGATAGGAAGTCTCCGTGCATACAGTCTCTTTTTAAAACCAGCTGAATTTTGGGAGTTTAATCAATACTAGAGACTCTACTAACAAATATTTCTTAAAGCTAGCTGCTGTAGCTATACCAGCCAAACTTATTTTAGCCATTTTTTCTTTTCCTTTTAATACCAGAATTATTTGTTTACTTATGTCCTTTGTCAGCTGTGGAGTATAACCTGTAGTTTCTTGTTTTTTAACTAATGAAACTTAATTAAACAAAATAGTGCTCATTTTACTTTCACAGCATGGAATCAGCAATGCAGATGAGTGGATATGTTTTCTGGATGAAAAATTACCAGTTACTCTTTCTGTAAACTATCTCAGGATTTACTCTGTCATCTACATTCCTATGTAGATCATAGTACAGCTGAGAAAATGTTCTGTGCCTGCCTTTAGCCTTAGTATTGAAACCAAGAGATCTTCACTGCAGAATGCTTTGGCCAAAATGCATTAGGCAGTTTTTAAAGCATAATGAATCCATTTTTCTTAACATCCTGAAACTTTCTCTCCTTCAGAGGGTCCAGAGCCAGCTAAACTAGTCTATTTGCTACTGAATTAAGCTTGGCTTGCTTTCCTGTAGACCAGCTTAGTATCATAAAACTGCATTCTGATTCTTGGATGAAATAATACTTAGGACATCAAAACATACAGTCAAATGCCAGGTTCCATATGTATAACATTCATTAAAGGTAGAGATAAGGAATGTGGCAGAATTACTAAGGTTTTATATAAATAAGTTTACTTCTACTTAGCCTGCAACTGAATTGGTCTAGAGTTCTATTCCAAAATTATCTGGGAATACGACAGATGGGCCATTGCTGATCCCTTTTCTGAAAGCTATGGAGATGACAAACTTTCTAAAGAAAGAGCCACATTTAATCTCAGTAAAATTGGAAAGGAGGGTTGGTGAAAGGGCTTCTCTAATCAGGACTGGTGAGAGTATGAGATAAGCATAGGAAAATGGATAGTTTAAGATTTTTCCAAAGCACAAAGGTATCAAGAAGAGATGGGAGGCAGGGAGTATCTCACCTGTCCAAGTTGCAGCAAAAACACAAGGACTATTCATAGCTCATACTTAGAAATTGGCTTGGAGTTATTCTGAAAGAGGGGTGCAAAGTCCCTTGAGTTCTATTCTTTTACACTTAAGTTTTAAATTGGGTTCACTGCTAAAATCTACGTGTAAGGTAAAGGAAAAGGTCACCATTGCTCAAAAGCCAGTCGTATCGGACTCTAGGATTCAGTGCTCATCTCTGTTTAAAGCCAAAGAGCCAACGCTGTCTGCATATGTAGACGTTTCCATGGACACATGTCAGGCATGCCTCAATACTAGAGTGCGCAGAACGCTGTGTATTGGACTATAAATATATAATACTGTACTTAGTATGTGCAACCGATTTCTTTCTCTTCTGCATTCTTCATTAACAACCATCACAATCCCAGAGGCTGAGCTTAGTGAAGCAAATGAGAGGGGAAAACTGTTTGGCAGCCGTGGAGGTTTGAACTCTTTCCCCCCCGCCCCCGTTCTGGTCCAACACTTGAGTGGTCAAGTGGCTGCAGTGATGGACAGGGACGTGTCTGACTGGGTGACTTATCTGACCTAAGAACATGCAGTAAGAACATACAGGGGAGGATGCAACCCAATGGGGAGGATGCAACCTCATTTTATACCTGGCCAGATGAGATGCAGAATGCTTTGCATCCTCCTCACTGGCAAAGCCCCACAGAAAGTGAGAAGGAAGTGGTAGTGCTGGCTCTTCCAAGGATCCTTACCAAGCCAGGGCTCAGGATGTTCTGCCAGCTCTGGTGACACCTGAAGATCTTTTCATACTAAATTTTAGTGACAGGCACTCTTACTATTTCTCATTATGTGCTTATTTATTTTATTTATAAGTTACCTTTGTCACCAGAGAGAACCCAAGGCAGCTCAGAATCCTTTTAAACAATGTAATAAACACAACTATAAAACACAGTAAGATACAGTAGTAGACAATTAAACAAATGATATTTAAAACCACAATTTGAAAACCTATTAAACGTACCTACCAATACTGTACTTTAATTCAGTATATACAAACACCCCCTAACAACTGCTCTCACTTGTTGAAATCAATTAACCTGCCTTTTACTTATGGAGTCTATGCTGAATGGCAAGGGGAAACATTTTCCATCTCTCCCTGGAAATTGCTGGAGACCATTTGACAGGGACCTGGAGGGGTGGTGGGGGGTGGAATGTATGTGGTCAGAGCAGTGATTTATCCCATCCATTACCATTACTAGGCAGGGAAACATCAAAACACTTCTTAGGGAGCCTTCAAGAGTTCGGCTCTGTTCCAAACTTCTCCAGACCCAGTGCGCTCCCTCCATTTCTCCTTGCTAGACTCCCCAACCGTAGTCCTACTTCTACCACCTTCTACACCTTCCTCCTCTCTATCCCAACCTTTACGTTTTTGAATACTGGAGCTCCCCCCAAACCACTTTTTAACAAATGTAAACTGATCCGTGCTTTGCAAATCCCTGCTCCCCCCCCCCCTTTTCTCCTTTTTATTTCCTTTTCTGTTTAAAATGAACGATACTTTTTTCCCTCTTGTTTTGCTTTTTTATTTTAGAGTGCACAAGTATTTTTTAAAAAGCTTTTGGCTATTTTTTTAACCTTGAAACTTACAAAAACTCCATTTCTCATTTCTCTTTTTTGCTTGTTTTGTGATTATTATTATTATTATTATTATTATTATTATTATTATTATTATTATTATTACTATTATTATTATTGGCCTTCTTCGTTGTCTCCCCTGCCCTCCTCTCTCTATGTACCTTGATGTGTGGCTGTTGCTTTACTTATGTTCTCCATTCAATTATTTATTTATTTGTTCTTTTGCTTCCTTATTATTTCCCCCTTTCCCTGCTCCCTTTCCCCCCTCCTGTGTCCTCGTCTCTGTTGACCTCCGGGCCGGTTCCCCTCCTGTCTCTTGGTTGATTTCCCTTGTATATTTTTTCTTTTTGATTTCCTTTTGTTTCGATTTTCGTGTAGGGCAGTAGTTCCGTCAGTGGGAGTCCTGTCCTCTCAACGTCCGGCACCAGCACCCCGAGGCGAGGCCGCCGCCAGCTCCCACAGACCCCTTCTACGCCCCGGCCTCATGTCTCCTACTCCCCCGTGGTCCGTAAGGCCACCCACAGCACCGCCGGCGCCCCCCAGCAGCCACAGCCTCCCGCGCACGCCAGCCCGGGCCCGAGGCGCTACCCGTCGCTGCCGGCCGAGTCCCGCGTCTCTGTCTCCGAGCGCCGCAGCCGGTCGCCGGCTATGGAGCGGCACACGGTCCCGCCGCGGAACGACTCGCCTCGGGCCTACCGCCACGCCAGCAGCCGGTGGTCGGCCCCGCACGTCTCCGAGCAGCAGCAGCAGCAGCAGCAGCCGGGACCACGTACGAGCGCGGCCGGCGGGAGCGGCTACTATCCGCAGCACCACCGCCGCCGGAGCCCGGACTACCCTGGCCCGGCTGGAGGTTTGGAGGAGGAGGAGGAGGAAGGCTTCGCCTACGAGGGCGGCTCGGGACGCTCGCCCAGAACTTCCCGGGCGGGCGGCGGCGGCTCGTCGTCTCTCTCCCCGTCCCGGCACGGGGGACCCCGGCGGCTGCCCAATGGCTACTACCCCTCGCACGGACCGGGCCAGTCGCGCGGGTCAGGAGCCTCCCGCAAAGGACGGCACGAACCTTCCAGCGAAACGGACGAAGATGACTGCTGCTAACCGGAGGAGGAGTGGCGGCTTCACCCGACACGTGGCGAACACACGCGAAACACACACACACATACACACATACCCGAGATGGGGGGGGAAAATAAATGATGCCCGGGTTGGGGGGGGGAGAAAGACCGGCCAATCATCGGACCCTGAGCTGCCAGGAAGGGCGCCACCGGAGGAGAGCCCTGCAAGCGTGGGTGGGAAAGAAACCTATCTCTTATTGGGGGGAGGATTGGGGGGAGCGAGGATCTGGGAGATCAGAGCATGTTTATCCTTTTCACAGATCCAGTTGTGTGGGGACGATTGGAAGGAGGGAGGGACCGAAAGGAAAGGCACTCCGGTCTCTGGGGCAATTGTGCAACCCAAAGGTCCTCCTTCTGCAGCCGAACCTAGGCTTTGAGAAATGTGACCCGAACCACATGACCCTAGGAAAGGGGTGCGAGAAACAGAAAAGTCGGTCAGCCTCGGCAAAAGATGCTCTGAAAAAGGTTTTTAAAAAAAAACGGGGGAGGGGGAGTAAAATGAAGGTTAAAAAAAAAAAAGACAAAACATATTTTTTTCTGGGCTTCTATTGATGAGTTTTATCATCTCAATTTACCTGGTTAACATTGAAAAAGTTTTTAAAACGTTTGTGGCCTGACATTTTAAGAGGGACACACACACACACATATGCCAACACACACGCATACACACACACACAAAGAAGAGTGCTTGCTGGTTATACCAAACCCTAATATTACTGCCTGCAGAGATAAAAAAAATAGAATCAAAACGAAACAGAAAAAAAAAACAAAAAAGGACAAAAATAATTGAAAAAATGAAGCATTTTCTTCCGACATTTTGGTCCTGCTTGAAAAAGGAAAATGACATCAAAAAATTAATAATTCCTTAGCTTCTTTATTTTTTTTCCTACATGTTTGAAAAAAAGTTGAAAAAACTGTGGGATTGGGACTGTGAAATATTGCATGAAACAAAGTAAAAAGAGAAATGATGAAAAAAATCAAAAAAATCTTTAAAAAACAAAAATATTAAAAATGAATTTTTGATTGAAATATGCTGTATTGTTAATTTCCTCATACTTTGTTCTCTGTCTCTCTCCCCTTTGCCCTCTTCCCTTCTTATGATGATATTATGCTGCATGAAGGGAGACCTATAGCTGTGCATGATTAATAAGCTGTTTCTTGCCTTCTGATGAGTTGATGGGTACGGACAGTTCGTTAAGCAGGTGGTGACTGATGAGACTCCTTGAATCAGATGGAGTTCTTCTTTTTTTTAATTTAATAATTCTTAAATACATTTCATAGGATCCTTTCCTTATCTACAGGTCTGTTTTTTCAAATGCCTCAGGCTACACTAAGTACAATACAGTGGTACCTCGCTTAAAGAGCATACATAATGCGTCCCACGGGATTGCTCTTTAAGTAAAACATTTGGAAAAAGCACTGCTGCTGCCATTGTAAGTGACAGATTGTGACTTCTAGCAGGGGAGGGGATTGGGAACCCTGATTTAGTTGTTTAAGCGAATTTTTGGTTGTTTTTAGTTGCTAAGCAAGGGCAACCATTCAGAAAAAAATCTGCTCTTTAAGCAAATTAGTCTCTAAGCGAGGTGCTCTTTATGCGAGGTTTTACTGTACTTCTTTTCCATGGCCATTATCATTACCCTCTTGAAAGCTGTCCTGCAAGGTCAGGAGAATGAAGCCTTATATCTTCTCTCTTCATCACTGATCCAACTGGTGGACCAATGAAATGCATTGGTGAATATACAATATGAAAGTGTCCATATGTCCACCAAGCCTACTGTCACACTATAACTTGGTATATCATAGGAGCTATTAATATTACTCAAAATCAAAGCAAAAAAATTGGATTTAGACTAGAGATTTTCCCTATGTAATTAAAGAATTACTGTGGGATAGTAGATAATGTATTGAACTATTATCAAGAGATTTAGATTCAAACCTTTGCTTGTCCATAGAAACCCTCTGAGGCTAACAGTAATGGCAGAACACTCCTGAAACATCTCACATGCTTCAAAAAAATCTTGATGGGCTTGCTATTAATCATTATCTAAGGCTCCAAAAAATTTACTACCACACTGTGGGCATGGTATGGTGGGCGTGGCCAGGGGGAAAGCCCTGTGTTGCACTCGAATTAGAACTACAGTACTTTATTTCAAAACTTGGATGGGCAGGGCCAGCCAGAATTTCTGCTACAGGTTCTGGAGAACTGATGCTAACCTGCCGATTCCTACCACTGATCTAAGGGCCACTTCACACACTGTGCGATAGCAAATGCATATTTGCCAGTTCAGTTTGTACGTGCTTTCTGATCTGTGCCCAGTTCACAGGAGAATTCAGAAGAGGCTTTGTCATACAAACAGCACATGTTTTCATATAACGATAAAGTGATTCTTAGAGCCTCTTGGTAAACCACCAGAAATGTATTTTTGAGACGATGACTATAATACTGTACCTCCTCTGTTACAAACTGGCATCAAAATTACCCTCAAGGACAATTTATGTTTCAAACCACAAGACTACAGACTTGGAACTACAGTTATAGGCAACTGATCTAGCTGACATCGCAACGTGATCTCTGTTAAGAGGCCGACTACACTGGCTGTTATTCTGCAAACCTAGTGACAACACAACATAAAACTTAATGTGGGGAAGCCAGTTGTGAAATTGTATTTTGTTGTTGTTGTTCAGCTGGCAGGAATGGTTTAAATGTGTTCTAAACAATTGACATTGCTTTTTTCTTATTTCTGGCCAGTGTGATTGCCTGACGTGATGTGAAGGGGTGCAAAATAGTCAACTGGATGCCCCTAGTTGTGCTACAGTGCCTTGGGGGAAGGGGGGAGCCACTCTATGCTAAAACAGTTTTACTGGGATACATAGAAGAACTAGATAAATAAAAAGAAAATTTGAAAATACCAATGAGTACCTTAGGGCAGCTTCTGCCCCTGTTGACTCCTGCAAATTGTTATCTAAAGAACTGCAGTGATTCACCCAGGGAAACCAGATTTCGTAAACTGAATATCCAGCAAACCACTCCATATTTTTCCTGCTGCATACTCATATCCTTAGTTACTATAACCAGGGGTGGCCAACCTTGGTACCTCAGGTGTTCTTGGACTTCAAATAGCAGAAGCCCAAGTAAGCACACCTGCTGATCAGGACTTCTGGGAATTGAAGTCCAAGAACATCTGGAGTGCCAAGGTTGTCCACCCCTGCATAGGTCATTATTAGAACAACTGTACCAATAAATGTAAGTCCTGATTTAAGGAATGCACAAAGTGATTTTGGCCTTTCAGTTACATTCATATAAATTCCATATAACACGATGTATCCACTTCAATCTCTTGAGCACCTCCTAAGGCAGAGGTGCCCAAACTTTTTGGGCCATGGGCTAGTCACATGATTCAGTGGGCTGATCACATGGTTCCTCCCACCGGAAGCAGAAGTAAAACACACCTTGCAATCTGTTTTGCAACAGGATAGATTTAAAGCTGCCATTTTCTCTGCTTAAAACAGGGGTGACCAAACTATGGCCCCTGATACCAATTCATCCAGCCCATGCCACCCTCGTCACTCCCGGAAGTGGAAGTAAAATGCACCGGTAAAGGAGTTTCCAGGAGTAACAAGGGTTGTGTGGGCCACATGAATTGACATCAGGGGCCAGATCTGGGCCCCAGAACGTAGTTTGGGCACCCCTGTCCTAAGGGCTTGCCACCATGACTGAATTAGCATATACTGTTTGCATTATCTATGGATTCTATTCAAGGAATTGGATGTTTTAGTCTGTCTCAGCATGTACAGTAAAACCCCGGGTTATGATGGAGGTCCGTTCCAACAGCCTCCGTTGTAGCCCAAAAAAATTGTAAACTGAAACATCCATAGGGATGCACTGAAAAATTTAAAAATGGTCCTGAATTTATCATTGTAAACAAAAGAAAATACATTAAACATTTGTAAACCAGGATGACATCTCCATAGGATTTGCCATTGTAAACCACAGCAAACTTAAACCAAGTCAGTTGTAACCCGGGGTTTTACTGTACAGTATTTTTAGAAAGCAGAGGACTTTGGCATTTTAAAGATTGGCAGAGTTATTTCATCATGAGATTTTGCAGATTAAAATAATAGACTATAAAGAGTTTTAATTCAAGAGAAACTAAAATCACTGAAATAAATTGACATCAACTCTTTTTCTTTTAATTCTTGTTATACAATGAGACTTTGTGACTGGCTGATGGTTTTTCAGTTACCCAGCTCCTCTCTAATGCAAATATACTGTATACTTTATCTCCTGCCAGGTTCAAACATAATTCCAGAATAAAATCTGACAATTATATCAAAATCCATCTGAATATAAAAGTAAAAGTCATTTCATTGTTACAATAATTCCAGGCAACATCGTCTTATCTATTTCTACAAGTTCTCTAAGCACAAAAATACTGTACATCAAAGTTGTTGAAAAAATTCAAAAGTCTTACAGCTATTGAAAAACTATACGCACAAATGATTAAAAATATAGGAAAACTAAACTTAAGTTGCAGGCAAATTTTTAAATCAGAATTCAATTCAAAATATAGGACCATAAAAGATACAATAAATTACAAAAAATTGTTTGAGACATTAAAAATGCAGAATACATCTCTAAAATGCGTAATTTAAAAGTTAAAAGCATTCAGCTTTGAGCAATCTTTAGCCTTAAGTATATTATAATAAACATAGAAAATTATGCTAAATTAGTCAGCCAAACCAGTGTGAATCTATGGAGGAAAATCCATGTTGTCCTTGTCTGCTGTCACTGTTGCTGTTACAAGATGTTTTGCTCCTGGTATCTGGTATGTGTATTGTGTGGCACCGTTCGGAATTGTATTGTTTTCTAGCCTTGTCCTGTATGTGTCTCCTGCTTTTTATATTTATATTACTCTCAGATGTAAACAACTGACTTTTGCAGGACCTATAAGTTACAGGGGTCTGATGCAGCAGGGAAATTTTTATAATGAGAATTTCTATTGCCTTTACAATTCATATCAATACAGTTCCTGTAAATCAGAATCTGGCAAGCTGCCACCACAATGATAAGCATGACTGTTTCAATTTACAATTACAGAGGCTATGGATTTTAGTGGGTTGAAACTAAAAGGTTCTAATAAATGGACTAGAGTAAGTCACTGGATCTAGTAAAAGAGGATAGAGCAAATCACAGGAACTGCTAACACTTCTTGTCATATTCACAGACTTTCATTAGTAAACTGGTTCAACTGTCAAGCAGGTTATGTTACAGTGATTTTGCTTTCAGACTTGACTGCCGCTATTTAATTGTTTTTAGTGATATTTAAGAATTATCACTGCTGTTCAAAGTTTATTTTTAAATACAATATATATTTTCAGGGTTGGTTCTTCAACACCCTCAATTATTTTAGCAATCTATGTATGCAAAATGTTACATTTCAGCATAATGGAACGTTCAGAAAATATTTTCAAAAGATATTCTATAATCCTTCTTCTCTCATCAGTTCACCCATGACGGACCATTGAAAAGACTAGATTTGTCGCTGGTTCAGCAAAGCATAATTAGAGTTTATTGTAAACCCAACATAGACCTCAGGAGTATAGCAGGGCTGCGAGAGCCTAAATAGCAGTGATGGGCAAGGAACCTCCTTAGGTCCAGTCATGCCTTGCACAACATAATCTCTATGTGCACTCCTTCAATTGAGAAAGTGGAAGGCTGAATGTGCAGTGTACTGTGAAGATAGCTGGTGTTTGTATTCTCCAGAGTCTCATGTTTAGAAACCAGTCCAGGGCTGACGTCTAGATCGGCTATACAACCTAACCTCTCCACTAGATGTACTTTCCAGGGAAATATACACAGAAAAGGCAATGTCAATATGCACAATCTCTCTCACACAACTTTTGATAACTATATTATTTTTCTCCTGAGGGAATCTATGAATGAAATGTTTTATTAAGCCTTGATTAAAAATGTAACAATGCTGGAGGTCAGAGTGTCTTGCTTTATATATTAAATCAATGGGCATCCTGGGGTTATTGCATTGTTCCAAGATGCAAGCCATTTGGCACTGCACCAACAGGTTGAGTTAATGTGGGAATGCTCTTAGGCTCTTGAAGAATATCACAGAGACCATGGTTGTATCCTTCAGTGAGTTGTTTAATAGACAGAATAGTGACTGCTGGTTTACACTGGAGTCTAAAGTAAGCTTCAGTTATCTTTGGAGCTGGCAACAAGCACAGAGCGCCTAACATTTCTACTTAAACCATGTGGCACAGGAGTTCTCAACCTTTTAAAGCAGGAGCCCAGGTCATGCTCCCTCAGACAGCTTCAGGGACCAGACTGCCATTTTGCCCTTCCTCCACATGGAATTTCCTGCTGTGGTGGAGGGGGTGGGGGACCACATGAAATGGCGCTGTGGGCCACATCCAGCCTGTGGGCCACAGGTTGAGAATCCCTGCTTTAGCACTTGCAGCTTCCACAAAATCAGAGTGAGGTCATTCATTATGGTATTTGAATAGTAATTTATCATTATTCAAGACCTCCCCACCTAATCATTCTTATTCACTTTGCTGATTTTTCAAAGGATAGGTTATAGTCTGGACACATCATAAAAAAAAACATTCACCAGAATGATTCTTTCCATTATTTGAAAAATCAGTTCACATCTTCTAAAAGGGTTAGGTGAGGTCACACTTCTGTATGGCTAGCACTGACTACTTCATGGTGATTCAACAAAAGCCATTTAAATGCCATATCCAAAGAATGAAAGCCGAGCTGGAAGGAAAGAAATATACAGTAATACCCCAGATAACGATTGCACCGGATAACGCTAAAACCGCATAACGACAACAAATTGGGGGGGAAGATTTGCACCGGAGAACATTCTTTCTAGCGTTATCCGATGCATCGTAATAAAGAAGTAAAGGAGGCCAAAGCTCATCTCCCTGCCACTTCCCACCTCCCCCCACACCCCCAGCAGTTTGGGGACTCCCCCCCCCACCGCTGTGACTGCAGTAGGATCGGGGAAAGCGCCTTTCCCCCAACGCTACTGCAGTCTTCCCTCCCTATATTTACCAGTCTTCCCTCCCTGTATTTAAACTACAGGGAAGGAGGAAATAGAGAGAGGTGATTGGTTCTCTAGAGAACCAATCACCTCTCTCTCTTTCCCCCTCCCTGTAGTTTCAATGCAGGAAGGGAACGAAAAAAACACAAACTTCCGTCTTTTTTCCTCTACAGGGAGAGGCTTGAATACAGGAAGGGGGGAAAAGCCTCTCTCTCCCTGTAGAGGAAAAAAGACGGAGGTTTGTGTTTTTTTCATTCCCTTCCTGCATTGAAACTACAGGGAGGGGGAAAGAGAGAGAGGTGATTGGTTCTCTAGAGAACCAATCAGATTTCTCTCTTTCCCCCTTCCCTGTAGTTTAAAAAACACAAGCCTTGAGTGATCAGCTGGTGAAGCCTCGCTCGGAGCAGAAGGTAAGCAGGGAGGGAAGACTGCAGTAGAGTCGGCTTTCCCCGATCCTACTGCAGTCACAGCGGTGGGGGATGGCTTTAAAGGCAGGGAGGTCTCTTTCTTTCCCTGCCTGCCTTTAAAGCTGTTTGTCCCTGAAGTCAGGGCTTTTTTTTTAGCGTTGTTCGATGCATGCATCAGACAACGCTAAAAATCAGATAACGTCATGACTTGTGGAACCAAGTCATAACGTTATCCGGGGTATTACTGTACAGTAACTCTAACAGGAAGCAGGTAGTTGCTAGCATCAGAGATGTTTCCCCTGCTGTAAGGGCATAATGAGTTTATTAGCTGTCCCCTACATAGTAGCTCTGAACATCATCTATTCATACCCCTTTGAAGAAGAATCCTATGTCAAAGACCTTGCAGTTCTAGAAAATGGAGTAAAGCTGTTCTGAAGGCACTAGTAAGAAATAATCACAAAGGATAAATTGGATACAAAAAAATATTTTCAAGCCACACAGATTGAAATTGTCAAAATCCTAATATAAATATGCCATATGGAGAATAAAACAACAGCCACAGATAGACAATGTTCAATATACAACCCAGTCCCCAAAAAAGGAGATGCCAAGAAGTGCAGCAACGAAAGAACTATTACTTTGATTTTTCATGAGAGCAAAGTGATATTCAAGCTTTTGGAACAAAGGCTTTTACCTTATATGGAATGAGACAGGTCTGATGTTCAAAGCTGGATTCCAAAAAAGAAGAAGCACTCGAGATCACATTGCAAATAGCTGCTGGCCACTGCAACATACCAAAGAATTTCAAAAGAAAATCAGCCTGTGCTTCATAGACTACAGCAAAGCTTTTGCCTGTTTGGATCACAAGAAACTATGGTTTGTTCTGAAAGAAATGGGTGCTCCAGTACTTGGTAGCCATGGAAGAAGAAGAAGGTTGTCCAGATGTGTAACCTGTATTGTAGACAAGAAGCTACTGTTAGGACACAATTTGGGAGAAACATAATGGTTTCTTATAGGCGAAGATGTCAGACAAGAAAGCATTTTATCCTCTTAACTGTTCAGTCCTCGAAGATTGTGCTATTTTTGAACCACAATCAGGCATACCCTGGTAACAGCAACCTTGTGTTGCCGTTTAATCTTTCTCACACTAGGTCAGATTAAAGGAACTGCAGAATGAACTCACCAAAAGTGCCTTCATTTTGGCAGTTTCACATCTGGCCTAGACACAGAAGAAGAAGACTGTTCAGTCTGCATGCAGAATACATCATATTGGAAGGCAAGACTAAATTCAGATGAAGGGCAAGTGAAAATTAATGGAAAAAACATACATTATTTAAAATGAGCAGATCAGGCCATCTTACTGGCAGAAAGCACCAATGAATTGAAACATCTTTTAATGAAGGTTTATACATATATGTTATAAATGTATGTTTATACATACATTTCTTTATTTCATCTTTCTTCCATTGCTAGGGACTGCATTAAATCCAGTGGTACCTCACTTAAAAGAGCATAATCCACACGATTGCTCTTTAAGTGAGTTAGTCTCTAAGCGAGGCGCTCTTTATGCGAGGTTTTACTGTACTTAATTTTCTCTCCACAGCTTGTTTTCTGAATGTTTCTCTAAATAAATGAGTCTTCTTTACTTCTCACACTATTTGTTTCAATACCATCTCATCTGGCATATTTTATACCAACCATACAGCAATATAATCAGAATCATCTTGGTGATTTATGCACATGTATGCAAAATACAGTGTACCTCGCTTAAAGAGCATAATGTGTTCCACAGGATTGCTCTTTAACCGAGTTTGCTCTTTAAGTGAAACACCACCGTAAGTGATCAGTTGTGACTTGGGGGTGGGGGGGTATTGCGAACCCCAATTTAGTTGTTAAGCAAGTTATTGGTTGGTTTTAGTTGTTAAGTGAGGTGACCATTTTGAGAAAATTCTGCTCTTTAAGTGAGTTAGTCTTTAAGCGAGGCACTCTTTACGCAAGGTTTTACTGTACTAAAGATTAGGGCAGGGGTGGGGTGACCAAACTATGGCCCATGGGCCAGATCCAGGCCCCCCCCCCAGGCCAAATCATCCGACCTGTACCACACTCGCCACTCCCAGTAGCAGAAATAAAACACACCTACGCATGCGCAAAATGCTGCCATAAGTGCATTTATGGCAGCGTCTTGCACCTGTGCGGGTGTGTTTTACTTCTGCTTCTGGTGGGAGAAATGTGACCTGTCCGCTGAACCCAAAAGGTTTGGCCACCCCTGGGTTATGACAACAAATTGCTACAATTAATTACATGACTGGCATGCTCCTAAAAAATTGACTGGCATCTCACACATTAGCAAATGGGCGATTTGTCCTACTTTCACAACTTATGCAATTTGTCCTACTTTCATATAAATTGCCAATAACATTTTGACCATTAAGAGTTACACAATACGATATTTAAACAATTACACATAACAATCAGTGGACGTAACGACATAATTACATGGATTTTCTGTTTTGAAATGTAAATTTCTATATTTTTTTCCTCCTGCTTTTTCAACATTCCATCTACCACTCATCATTTGATGAGATGAATAAAACCCAAATCCATTTCTGGCATAACATCAAATTGTACACAATTCCTCTTTTCAGCAGTGAACCCTTACGGCTGCTTCCACAGCTTCCCTTTGCTGAAATAGGGCCATTTTGCTCACCCAATGTTTGTGCGTGGCAAAGGCTTTGGGTGGGAGCATCAGCATCCCTTCCAGAGAGAGGCCCCTTTCCGAAGGATGTGGGTGCCACAGGTTTTGGCAAAACTTTTGGCATCCGCACCTCCGCAAAATGCGCATCTTATTTTGGGTTGAGGATGGGCTCTTTTGGCTTCTGAATGAAGGAGCCTCAGAGCCTACGTAGGGAAGGAAAGAACAACAGGGGGGCGCCCAGTTACTGGAAATGAGCCCTGGTGGCGCAGGAGTTAAAACAGCTGTACTGCAGCCAGAACGTTCTGAGTTCAATCCTAACCAGATCCCAAGATTGACTCAAAGCTTTCCATCAGCGATGGGATGTAACAGGTTCTCACCAGGTCGCCAGAACTGGTAGTAACTTTTCCCAGTGTCCTGGAGAACCGGTAGCAGCTTTTGGTGTGAACCACCTTCAGGGCTTACCTTTTCACTGGTTCTCCCACTGCACATGCGCGCCAAGCACTTGGTGTGCATGCACTCCTACAGTGCTTGGCGTGTATGCACAGCCTCCTTGCTGTCCTCCTAAGCGGGGAGAAGAGTAGCTGCTAGCCTGAAGCTCCCTGTAACCTGCTCCCCAGGGTAAGTGACTCACCTTTGGATGTGGTGTGTCTGTGTGTATTTTAATGTAATTTTTATTTTAATGTAATTTTTATTTTATTTTATTGAGGTGTGTGTGCGTGCGTGTGTGTGTGTGTGTGTGTGTGTGTGTGCATTCTTATTTTTATTTTATTATTTTATTTTATTTTATTTCTTTGGCCCCGCCCATGACATCATGATATCATGATGTTAGCTCCGCCCACACTGTGATGACATCACGGTGGGGTAGTAAAAATTTTGACATCCCACCACTGCTTTCCATCCTTCCGAGGTTGGTAAAATGAGTCCCCAGCAGTGGTGGGATGTCAAAATTTTTACTACCCCACCATGACATCATCACAGTGTGGGTGGAGCTAACATCATGGGCAGAGCCAATGTCATGACATCATGATGTTGTGGGTGGGGGCAAAGAAAACAAATTAAAAATAATAAAAAATAAAATAAAAATAAGCACACGCACACACACACCTCAACCCACCTACCCACCCACCCACAACACAAACCTGTAAATTAATTAATTAAATAAATAAAAAATACATTAAAATACACCCACCCACCTAAACACTCACCCACAACACAAATCAACCAGAGCTTTTAAACCAGAGCTTAAAGCTTATTCTGGCTAATCTTTCTCACACTAGGTCAGATGGAAGGGACTACAGAATGAACTCACCACAAGATGGCTTCATTTTGGCACTTTTCAACTTTTCAACAGTTAAAGAAGTTAGGTACAAGTAAAACCTCATATAACACTAAAACCTGGTTCCACAAGTCTTGGTGTTATATGATTTTTAGTGTTATCTGATGCATGTTAAAATCCTATGGGATCCATAGAGATACATTGTAACCACACAGGCTTTAGCGGTTGTTATTTGAAGCATCCCATAGGATCTTAATGTTATCTGATGCAATTCTTCCCCCCAGATTCCTTAATGTTATGCGATTTTAGTGTTATTCGATACTACTGTTATATGAGGTATTACTGTACTAAGTCTTTGCCTAACCAGTTCTCTAGGATGTCTAGGGGAGCAGGTATAGGGAACTTCAGGCTAGCAGCTTCTCTTCCTCCTCCCCACTTGGGAGGACAGCTAGGAGGCTGTGCATACGCGCCAAGCACTGTAGGCGTGCATGTACACCAAGTGCATGTGCAGTGGAGGAACCAGTGAAAAGGTAAGCCCCGAAGGTGGTTCCCCCCCAAAAGCTGAAACCGGTTCTCCAGGACGCTGGGAAAAGTTACTACCGATTTCTGGAGAACTGGTGAGAACCTGTTACATCCCATCGCTGGTCCCCAGCATGTTGGGAGGAAGATGCTAACTAACCACCAGAGAGTGCACTAAGCGCTACGGGGCGGCACAGAAGGATCCATAGGTAATGCTAAGGCGATCCAAAGGGGCTGCGTCCGCCAACCATGTCCTTCTGACGGCATAAGCCCCGCCTCTCAAGGACTCTGGAGCTGTCATGTGACTGGCCGGTTGGGGTAGATGGCGTTCGGCTGGGCTTTTGGCTTCTTGGTGGGCGCGGCGGTCGCCGTGTGGGGAGCCGGGGCGACCTGCGGCTACCTGGTGAGGAGTGGGGGGGGGGGAAGGGAGCTGTCGGGGCGGCAGGTGCAGGGAAGGGTTCCCTTCTCTTGAGAGGCAGAGCCGGAGCCTGGATGGGCTTGAAAGGCTGGAGAGCCCGGCTTGAAAGGCTCCCCTCTCAAGGGACGAGCCAGGCATCAATCTGCAAGCCCTTGCCTCTAGCCTCCACCCTTGGTTCAAGGAACATATAGCACCACTGTGCGCTTGTACCTTTGTCTTCAGCTGTACCTCCTGCACTTCATAGGGAAGTGGAACTGGTGTTTTCCAGGGGAATCAGAAGGCATGCTTCTGTGAAACAAGATGTTGAGCCACAGAGGCTATGTTGTTGTCATGTGAGGTGATGAGGTACATGGGGAGCAGAAAGGGTGTCACTCTCATCAGGAAAAGTAAAGCAAATGGATTGTAACATTTGTGGCCTTATTTTATTTTTTAAAAAAGTGTACAAGTCAAACCTCATATAACATTAAAACCTGGTTCCACAAGTCTTGATGTTATATGATTTTTAGTGTTATCCGATGCATGTTAAAATCCTATGGGAGCCATAGAGATACATTGTAACCACACAGGCTTTAGCGGTTGTTATCTGAAGCATCCCATAGGATCTTAATGTTATCCGATGCAATTCTTCCCCCCAGATTCCTTAATGTTATGCGATTTTCGTGTTATTCGATACTAATGTTATATGAGGTATTATTGTACAAGTAAAACCTCATATAACACTAAAACCTGGTTCCACAAGTCTTCGTGTTATATGATTTTTAGTGTTATCTGATCCTCTATGGGATCCATAGAGATACATTGTAACCACACAGGCTTTCGCGGTTGTTATCTGAAGCATCCCATAGGATCTTAATGTTATCCGATGCAATTCTTCCCCCCAGATTCCTTAATGTTACGTGATTTTCGTGTTATTCGATACTGTTATATGAGGTATTACTTGTATATGCTTTTTTTGTTGTGAGTGGACTTTTCCCTTTGAGGCTGAAAAGCAGTTCTGGCTTCCACTGACTTCTTTTCCCTGGTGTCCCAAAGACACTTTCACTTTTGGAGTGTCCCTCTCCTGCTTTCGCTTCTGCATAAATCAGAACAGCTATGAGGCCGTCACATATGCCAGGGGTACCCAAACTATGGCCCCGGGGGCCAGATCCGGCCCCTGATGCCAATTCATCCGGCCTGCGCCATCCTCATCGCTCCTGGAAGCAGAATTTAAGTTAAAGAACATCTGGAGTGCCAAGGTTCACTATCACTTTAACCTTTTCTGAGTGCAGTTTCCCCCAACCTGTAGCCCAAAAAGGGCCTGGGGATAATGACGGTTTTGGAAAACTACTTTGGAGAAAGGAGTCTGTCTATCTAGTCTGCTGTGGAAGACTTGATTATCTAAGGGTGGTGATAATAGAGACGCCTTCTTTCTAATGGGCAGTGTCTGAACTGGTATTTCCTCTTTTTTTCCTTTTTTAGCAGTCAAGGAGAAAGAGTTTTAGCCTCCTGTATTTTCCATGAGTGACTGTCAAGAAATTAAACAGTTAACATGTTTGTTGGGTAAAAATACTCTCTGTAAATACTGAGAGGAAATGTGAAAGACAAAGTAATTTAAAATGTCTCATCCAATACACTCTGTACATGCTCAGGGGAAACATAAAAGACAAAGTCATGTAAGCAAGCAAAGACATATACAAAACAATTGCAGGAAGAAGGTGATACCTTCTTTCTGCAAAAGTCATGTAGGTTATCTCCCTTTGGTGCCATCTGACAGAGCAGAGAGATAATTGCCTGTTCCTTGTAAACTAGAAAGACCTGAAAGGTATTGGTGATAACAATGGAGAGCTAGCCAGAAATTATGCCTTCCTGGAAGAGGATTATTAGAGATATGTTAGTTTACATCATCTCTGCTTCCCTCTGTAATGCTCTCCTTCCCTCTCTCATTCTTGCAGTCTTGCCCAGTGACAAAACCTGACATGCTTAATGTGCACCTTATCCCCCACACGCATGATGATGTGGGCTGGCTGAAAACAGTGGACCAATATTTCTTTGGAGGTGAGTTGAAATGACTGGACTGCAAAGGGCAGGAAGGGAAGAGGCAACCTTTTGCCACCAGTTACATATAGCAGTAGCAATTATATGCCACCCCATCACACTTAGTGCACTCTGGGTGGTTCATGTATAGGCTTTCTTTCCTTGCTCTGGGGCTATATGCGAGGTTATACATAGGACTGCCTTTGGGACAGGAGAGGGCTAAAGCAGGTCTCTTGCAGTGGAGGGAAACCGTGTGTTTTATTTCCCACACACAAGTCAAACCTCGCATAAAGAGCGCCTCGCTTAAAGAGTAACTCACTTAAAGAGCAGAATTTTCTCTGAATGTTTGCTTCGCTTAACAAATAAAACCAACAAAAAACTCGCTTAACAAATAAAGCAGGGTTCGCAATCCCCCCCAACCAGAAGTCACAATTGGTCACTTACGATTGTGTTTCGCTTAAAGAGCAAACTCACTTAAAGAGCAATCCTGTGGAACGCATTATGCTCTTTACGTGAGGTACCACTGTACTGCAAATTCATTATTCTTCAAAACATTATTCTTCTGCCAATATCCAGAGGTTTTGTGGTTCACAAGGACCCTGTACAACTCCTCTTTGGGGCATCCGTCTTCTCAACCCTTGCTTAATTAATTGCTTTTTTCCCCTTAAAATGCAATTGCTTGATTGCTTTTTTGTTTCATTCATATCCTGCCTTCAGTGAGATTTGCAGAGGCTTTAGTGGTTCAGACACTGAACGTGATGACTGTAAGGTTGGAGGGTCAGCAGTTTGAAACAAAAGTGCTATGTGACGGAGTGAGCTCTCGTCGTCTGTCCCATCTCCTGCCAACCTAGCAGTTCGAAAGCAAAACACTGCAAGTAGATAAATAGGGTGAACAGCGTTCCGTGCACTCTGATGTCTAGTCATGCCTGCCACATGTCCACAGAAACATCTGCAGACCTAGACAGCACTGTCTCTTTGGCTGTAAACAGAAATGAGCACTGAACCCTAGAGTCAGATACGAATGGCTTTTGACCAAGGGCGGCCTTTACCTTTACTAATCCTCCCCACGATATCCTCACAACAACTCTGTGAGTGAGGGAAGGCTGAGAGTTGTGGTGGTCTCAAGATCATCCAGCCAGTTTCATGGCACATAAAGGATGATTCTGCCACCTCCCAGCCCGGTCTTCTAAGCCCACCACCTCACTGGCTCCCTTGTTCCCTTGCAGTCCGCAGTGACATCCAACATGGTGGGGTACAGAACATCCTTGACTCGGTCATACCGCAGCTGCTGTCCGACCCTAGCAAACGTTTCATCTATGTGGAAGTGGCCTTTTTTGCCCGCTGGTGGGGGCTGCAGACGGAAGAAAGGCGCCATGCTGTGAGGCAGCTCGTTGCGGAGGGTAAGTGTGAGGAAACAACAAGGTTCCCTGTTCTTTGCCCATCTGTTGGCCTCTCTTTGCTTTACATGATATACAGGGGGAGACACATTTGTGTGTGAGAGAGAGCAAAGCATGGAGCTGTTTTGTTTTGGAGGGTGGAGGTGCAATGGAAGGAGCCAAAGGTGCAGAAATGCTAGTTCTCGCTCAAAGGTCTTCCTGCTAATGCAGTGGTGTGGGAATCTTTGCTCTGCCAGTTGTTTTGTACTTGGATTCCCATCGTTCCTTATCTTGGAGCTGTGGCAAGTGAGCAGGGGAGCACTAAAGTCCAAACTGGGTGGAGAGCTAAAGGTAATGGACAGAAGAGGGTTCACAGGTCATGACTTGGTGCAAGGCCTGAGTCTTTTGGTCCACCATCCTGGAATGGAAGGCCAAGGTGGTGGTTCCTGTTCTCTTCTTTGGGTAAGTCTCTCATCCTGTTCGTTTAAAGCCCTTGCCCTGCTTTCTCCATGAGACAGGAGAGGAAGGCAGGAGACTTGTGGCTGAGGGAAACACAATGGAAGAAGGGGGGGTGAGAGAGCAGACCCTTCTGAGCAAAACGGGGCTGTGAAAAGAGAAAAGGAAGTGATTGTGGTTGTATCCCAGTAGCCTTGTCTCTTGGGATGTCAGGATGCCAAATTCTCCTTCCCTCCCTAGACTTTTCCAGGGGGATGAGGTACAGGGAACGGAAGGACTTTCTTGCTCTCGTCTTCCCATCAAGGTACCTGTGCTGCCTTGTCGCCCGCCTCGCCATGTTATATTGACATAGAGTGGGGGAAGCCCTCTAAGGCCACGATAGTTAACCTTGGCACTCCAGCTGTTCTCAGTCTTTTTTTATTAAATTTTTATAGGTATTTAAACAATATAAACATACAGTAATAAAAAAAAATACAGTAGTAAGAGAATTACAGAAATAAGAAAATTGGAAAGAAAAAAAATAAATCATAAAAAAGGAACATATTTTCTTCTTTTACATCAGTATGAGTACATTACATAAACCATATATAAGCAACAATAATAAGAAAATACCCAAGCTCTACTAATCCCATATAAGAGCTGCTTAATTCATGCTTAATACCATCTTTCAACTCATTCTCTAATACATTTGATTTCCTACGCTATCATAAATCACTCTTTTATTATCACCCCTGTGATATTTACAATGTCCAGGGGATTGTAAAAACTCATAGTTTCCAAAAGTCATTTTGTTCCGGTACAGGAATGACCCCTTTCTTCTTAACAGTCATATATTCCACAAAAGGTTTCCAGATTCTCCAAAAATTGTTAACTTTAGCTCTACTTTTTTTTATTTTTAACTCACAGGTAAGTTTGTCATTGAGTGCCAGCTCCCACATTTCTTTGTACCAGTCTTGTATTTTTATCAAAACATCATTTTTCCAGTTTCTCGCAATGCAAAGTCTAGCCGCTGACAACATCACAGACATCAATTCTTTGTTATCGTTACTCAAATTGAACTTATCAACCTCCGTTAACAAAACTGTGTCCGGACCCCAAGCGAGCTACATATCTAATATGTTATTTACTTCATTTTTCACTTTCCCCCCAAAATTTTCCAAACATTTACAAGTCCACCACATGTGTATATATGTTCCCACTTCATGTTTGCAACGCCAGCATTTATCACTAATCCTATTATCCATACGATGCAGCCCTACTGGGGTCCTGTACCACCCCCAGATTAACTTATAATTATGTTCCTTCATTCTAACGGACATGGATCTCATAATCCTTCTTCTCCATTTTCTCTTCCAGTTTTCCGCTGAAATTGTCTCATTTAATTCATATTCCCACTTGTTTTTTAAAACTTCCTGTATATTTCCACTTTTATTCAGAATTTTATAGATCTTACTTACTACCCCTTTGATACCTATGTCCCCTTTCCTAAACTTGGTCAGCAAAAGTTCAAATAAAGTTAACTCTCTCTTTAAACTATCATCTGTCAAATATTTCTTATTCCAATTATTTATTTGGAGAATCTTGAACCAATCTAACTGCATTTGCGAAAATAACTCTCTTTTTCTTTCACTATCCTTACATATGTTAATCCAATCTTTCAACAAGAGAGCCTCCTTCTCTACTAATATACTTCTAATCCTACTATCTATTTGTATTGGAAAAGCACTCATGTCATCCAATTCTATAACAGGCGAGGTACCTGGGACAAGCACCTCTTTTATTCTGTTCCATTCTTCTATTGTTGTTTTTATCAACTTACACCTAAGGTTGTTTTTTTTTTGAGTTTTCCTTTTTTTCACTTAAAAATATTGATTTATCAAATCTCTGGGACTCCTTTCTTTCAATTTTTTCCCATATTACTTCTTCCCTATTCAGTATTTTAATAACATTTCTTACCTGAAATGCCCTGTAATAATCACGAATGTTAGGTATTCCTAAACCCCCCCTCTTTTTGAGATATATACCATAGTTTTTTAGCTATCCTAGCTCCCCATTTACCATTACAAAATCTGTGACTTATATTTTGGTACTCTTTTAATTCTTTGTCAGTAAACTTAATCGATAATACATCAAATAAAAAGTTTAATTTGGATAACAGCATCATCTTGCATAATGCAACCCGTCCAAACCATGATAAGTTTAACTTATTATACCGAATTATTTTTTATTCAATTTCCTTCTTCTGTTTACCATAATTTAGCCCTTTAAGCTCTCCGAAATTATTAGATATTGTTATCCCCAAATATTTAATTTTGTTTCCAATCTGAATCTTATACTTCTCCTTTATTTTTTTCTCTTCTTCCTTAGTCCCATTACAAAATATCATTTCAGTCTTGTCCCAGTTAACTTTCAAACCTGCTATATCCTCAAACTTACTTAAGTGCTTATATATATTTTCAATTGCTTTCATTGGATGTTTTGCAATAATTAGTGTATCGTCTGCATATAAATTTATTTTATTTCCTTTCATTCCTATTATATCCTCATCCTGACGTATTGAGTTCGCCAAAAGCTCCATTGCCAGAATAAACCATTAATTACCATTAATTCTAATCCTAGCTGTTCCAGATTGATATAATTTCTTAATCACTCCCTGAAATGTAGTACCAAATCCGTATAATCTAATCATCTCTTGAATTGTTAACCATTGTAAAGAATCAAAAGCTTTGAATATATCTAGTGACAAAAATCCCACTTTCTCTTTCTTTTGTTCTGATAGGTCCATTAAATCTATTACTCTTTGCGTTAAATCTGACAT
This sequence comes from Furcifer pardalis, assembly GCA_030440675.1. Lineage (NCBI taxonomy): Eukaryota > Metazoa > Chordata > Lepidosauria > Squamata > Chamaeleonidae > Furcifer > Furcifer pardalis. The sequence goes on from CP126893.1 coordinate 66,953,054, forward strand.
GTATCTATTTTTGACGAACCCTGCCTGATCTTCCTTTATATAATCAGATATAAAACTGTTCAATCTATTTGACATTATTGATGTGAAAATTTTTGCGTCCTGATTAATTAATGAAATCGGTCTATACGATTCCACCATTTCTAAATCTTTGCCTGGTTTAGGAATTAAAACTATTGTTGATCTATTCCATGAACTTGGAGTTGCTTCACCCTCTAATATTTTATTAAACAGTTTGCTCAATCTCGGCACAATCCATCCTTTAAAGTCTTTATAGAACTCAGCCGGTAACCCATCTTCCCCTGGGGCCTTGTCTACTTTTAATTTCCTTATCGTTTCCTCAATTTCTCTATCTGTAATTTCTCCCTCCATTATATTTTTATGTTCTACTGATATTTGTGAAATTCCTTGAGTTTCAAAACATTCTCTGAGTTTATCCAAATTTACTTCCCTTTTTGAGTACAGTTCATTATAAAAATTTTCTATTATCCTCATTTTATCCGTTCTTTTATTACATCTCTTTCCACTTTTGTCAATCAATACCCCAATCTGACTTTTAGATTTCTTCTCTTTTGCTGCCTTTGCTAATAATTTAGAATTCTTATTACTGTACTCAAAATATTCTCTTTTTAAGTAAATCATATTCTTTTTGATTTTTTCGATATCTTTCCCGTCCAATTCTTTCTTAATTTTTTGTATATCCTCGAAAATTCTCTGATTCTTAGTTCTTGCATGCTCCAGGTAAAGTTGTTTTAATTTTGTTTCTAACTCCTGATACCTGCTTTTATTCCATTTATTTTTAATACTGTTTAATTTTATAGATTCCCCTCTAAATATCGCCTTCATTGTATCCCATACCGTGCTATAGCTGCTCATCATTATCATTCCAATTCCAGTATTCGTCCCATTTCTCCATTATGTTTTTCTTACTAGCATCGTCCCTGAATAAATTTGGATCATTCCTCCAGTTGTACCCCTTCTTCCCCCCACTGTCCAATTTTATTTTCATTAATATTTTTGCATGATCTGACTCTTTGAACATTCCTATTTTAATATCTTCAATAGTTCTAATTAACCCCTCTGTAACAAATATGTAATCTATTCTAGAATACATATTGTGTACATGGGAGTAAAAAGTATATTCCCTTTCATTTCCTTTAATCTCCCTCCATGCATCTTTTACCCCTGATATCTTAATCCAGTCATCCAATATATATTTTTTACTCTTTTTCTTACAGCTTGTGCTATCAATTTCTGATCTTATTAAGTTAAAATCCCCCGCTATGATCATATTTTTTGTTCCTTCTTTTTCTAAGATTTTTCCCATCCTATTTAAAAACTCTTCCTGATTATCATTTGGGGCATATATGTTAACTAGTGTGACTTCCTCCTCATCTATATTTCCTTTAATTATAAGATATCTGCCTTCTGGGTCAGCTATACTTTGTATCATATTAAACCCTGCCTTTTCTGAAATTAAAGTTGCAACTCCTCTTGCCTTTGATGAGCCATAGGCCTTCTCATAAATTTGTATCCCTCTCAGGACTATTTTATTTGTTTCTGCAGACTTCTGGTGGGTCTCTTGAAGAAAGATAATATCTGCTTTCTCTTTGTTAAGTGCTATTTGTAATTTCTTCCTTTTTAATACGTTGCCTGTACCCTTCACATTCCATGTTAATATTTTTAGATTCTTAACCATCTATTTTTATTATCTTCCTTAATTTTCTACAATGCTCCCTAGACGTGTACCACCTATCCCCTATCTTACAAAAACTATAAAAACTAAATAATAAACAAAAATAACCTAAAAACATGTTAAAGCTAACTTGAAAAACATAATAAAAATATAAACAAAAAAACTTACCTATTCTTCTGCTTTGTTTAAACCTCCCCACTTCCTTTTCAAGAATGTCGCCTCCGTATGCCAAAGAGGGGAGGGGGGGATCGGGACAGGATGACATTGCTTTCCCTGAAGTCCCCCTCTTCCCTCCGCCAATGTTTCTTTATTGTTCATTATTCTCACTCTACAATTTCAACACTCGGTTCTGACGTGTCCATCCCCCCTACCGCTCCCCCCTCCTCCCCCTCCATTCTCAAAACTGGTGCCATTTCCCCAGACATAGACAAATCCGTTCTTAATTCAATCCATTCACTTGAAGCCACCTTAATCAGACCAATATGAGTTAGATAGCCCAAAACATCCATCTTCGAGTCAATGATATGCATTTTTTTATCATAAAAAAACCTCAGTTGTTGCGGAAATCTCCAGTTATATTTGATGCTCTTGGCAGTCAACAATTTTGTAACCGGTTTCATCCTGTATTTCCATTTTCTTTCCTCTGGGGCAATATCGTTGTAGATTTCCACATCATCATCTTCAATTTTTAGAACGCCAGAACCAGCTTGTTTAATGTAACCCATTACTTTAAGCTTATCCGCCCAATTTGCAAATTTGACCAAAACATTTCTTTGTGCATTCTTACCCCTTCAACCCCCAATTCTAAAAACACCTCCAAAATCCTCCGGTACAAATTTTTTCCCCATTTGTAACGAGTTAAGCCAATCAACTATCCTTTCTTTAAGCTTGTCTGGCGTTCGTTCAGTCATTTTTCTAATCACAATGTTCTGCTTTCTCTGCCCCTCCTCCACCAGAAGTATCCTTTTCTCTTGTGCCGAGACTCTTGCTGAAGTTGCATGTTCATGAATATAAAGTTCATTCACTGTTATTCTCACTTGTTTTACATCCTCTTGAATTGTATCTTTAATCTTTTTAGTATTCTCTGTGACTTCTTTTTGTAAGTCGGAAAGAGATCTCGCCAGACTCTCATGTTGGAGTCTGGCGATTTCTCTGTCCTTCTTCATTTCTTCATTGTTTCTTTTTATTTCTGATGACATTTGTTGTAACATCTTGAACATCCTATCCATATCAGATGATTCAGAACTGGGCATATCCATCGCGACTGGTGTCTCCAAGACCGGTGATGGTGTGTGTCTTCCTTTCTCCTTCTGGTCCTTCTGTTCTCTTTTATCCTTCCTGGTTTTAGGTTTAACCACTTCCTCCTCCTCTCTCCCCTTCCCTCCCTCCATTATAATTTCAATGAAACCCAATAATTAAATGATCAATCAAATATTCCAGACTATATAAATCAAAAAGTAAAATCCGTTGTTTTTTTGTAATTTTATAATTTTCAATCAAAATTTCCAATCAATTTTTTAAGTTCAAATTCAGTATCCTAATCAATTAAGTTAATAAGTTGATTGATTATTTAATAAAATTATCCACTTAATAGAAACAATACAAAACTAATCTTTATTCCCCTTTACTGATCAAATTTTGGCATGTTAATGTGAGATAAAATAGCTCAGAGTTCAAAAAATGTGCATATATAAATATGTATGTATGTAAATAAATGTGTACTTTTTGTGAATGTATATATTTTAGTAGGTTTTAATAGTTTTAATAAATTTTGTTAATTTAATCAATGAGTTTAATAGGGTTAGAAAGATAAGAAATTAAAAAGGAAAAGAAATAAGAGAAAAAGAAAAAAAGAACAGAAGGAGGCAAAAAAAAAGAGAAATATTTGTTTAAAATGAAGGGAAGAACCCCAGAAGATTAAAAAGACTGCAGTCCGCAAGTAATAAACTCTTATAATGTTCAAAAAGAAAAGAGAAGGACCAAAGCGCACAGATCAAGAAAGAAAAGCCCCGACACAAAAGCAAAAGGAAAGGCGGAGGGAGGGGGGAGGGGGAGAGGATCAATTCACAGACTGCGGAGGTTCTGGAGATAAGTGGGGGCTACAAAAATAACCAAAATAACTTTAAACTACACCAGGGATAGACAATAGGGAGAGAGAGACCAGACACTACAAACCATATAACTAACCAGACCGACAAACATATAACAATAACAAAAGGCAAAATGGCGTTTCTCTCTCGTTTCTTGTTGCGATCTAGCTGAGTTTTGTTTTAAGGCTAAATAAGTTTCGTTTCACTCTGCCATTTTCAAGCTCATTCCACGCATCCGTTTCTTTAAAAATTCCACAGTCCAAGTAACCAATCCGCTCCAAGCCTGTCTCTAACAAAGTCCTTTCTGGCGGTTATGTCAGTTAGTTTCAAGAAGGAAAAAAAATAAAGAAATAAAGGGAACCACACTCTTCTTGTTCCGTAGGTCCTCCAGCAACACTGACCCCGAAACTCCGGGTTTCACACACGGCCCTCCTTCTCGCTCTCACTTTGCCTTCTCCTTTCCTTCCCCCGTCACCACTTCAAAGGCTGCGATCTCCTTCCTCTTCACGGCGCCCCGTCTGCCCCCACCAGCATTTGAAAGCACTCACCGCTTGCTGTTCGAGTTGGATCTTGGGCAGACTCCGGCACCTCTCGGGAACACTTCAGCAACAAGTTAAATGCAGGAAAAGATTCAGGTACTCCCTATCAGGAAGCTCCTTGTTGTTTTCAATCCTTCCGTCTATCCATTAAAGACTCGCCACGGCCCGGGTCTGCTCAACGAGCGACAGGGTTACTCCCGGTGACTCTTCCGAGCCCTCGGTTTGTCCCGCCGCCCAGATCTCAAACCCTTAAGCCTCTTGGCCCGCTTTCTGCGCGTTCCCGTTTTGTTGCCAGCAGCTCTTTGTTACATGTATTCCTCCAAAATCAGTTTTTTTTTAAAATATTAGAAAAATATTAAGAAAAACCCCATTGATTCCACATTTATCGGCGGAGTGAAGGGAAGTTGCTGCTTTCCCCTACGCCATCCAAGCCACGCCCTCCTGTTCTCAGTCTTTAATTCCCAGAAAACCAAGCCCCTGTGAATCCACATGAATGGGTTTTACTGCATGGGCTTCTGGGAACTGAAGTTCAAGAACAGCTGAAGTGCCAAGGTTCGTCATCACTACTCTAGGGCAGGGGTGCCCAAACTATGACCCGTATGGACACGTTTTACTTCCACTTCCAGGAGTGACGAGGGCTTTGTGGACCGATGAATTGGCACTGGGGGCCAGATCCAGTCCCCGGGCCATAGTGACCAGCTCCCTGAACCATGTGGCCAGCCCGCAGCCTGAAAAGTTTGGGCTCCCCTGCTCTAGGGTGTTGGACTGATGCTGTCAACCCTTGTGCTCTGTCAGCAGAACCTGGTGAGAGTCAGAATCTGGGATGTGCTTTGGTTCTTCACGCCCAGTCCACAGTACCACCTGCTATACTGGAGAGGCTGTGGGTTGGCGAAGGACACCAGGGGGCCTTTCAGACCTCTTGGGCATTCCTGGCTGCTGCATTCCAGGTTGTGTGGAACAACAGAGGGAGGCTGCCCAAATCCACCACCACCACCACCACCCGCCCTGCCATTTACTGTCTTTCTTGCAGGGCGCCTGGAGTTTGTGAATGGTGGCTGGTGCATGAACGATGAGGCAACTGTACACTACAGTGCCGTCATTGACCAGATGAGCCTCGGACTCCATTTCCTGCAAGAGACGTTTGGCGAGTGTGGCCGGCCTCGGGTGGCCTGGCACATTGACCCTTTCGGCCACAGTCGTGAGCAGGCCTCGCTCTTTGCACAGGTCAGCCTGGGCTTCCCAGATGTCTCTCTTACCTACCCAGCACAATTGCTTCCCTCTCTCCACAGCCCTGCAGGACTAAGTCCCCTCATGACCTGGGTTCTGTCCTCAGCCATTGGCCTTGAGGAGCCTCAATTCAGTGGCTAATCTACCAGAAGAAAGCCGTTTTGAGCCCATTGATCGTAACAAAAATGTCGACTTAACAAGTTCTCATTGACTCTGGTGTTCAATTAGGATTAATGGTTGGATCAGGGCCCTGGTTGTGACCTTCCGTTGCTCCTTCCTCCACTGACCAAGCCTTCTCTCATTACTTTTCCCCAGATGGGCTATGATGGCTTCTTTGTGGGCCGCATCGATTATCAAGACAAGGCCCAACGAGAGGCCTCGCGCGAGATGGAGCAGCTGTGGCGTGCGAGCGGAAGCCTGGATCCTCCGATTGCTGATCTCTTCACAGGTAAGCAAGTGGGATCTGTTAGAGAGCATGTAATAATATACGGTAATAACATGTAGCAGTATATACGATTTCTATGCCAGAGCTTGGCAATAATACTTTAAAAGTACAGGTCAGCCCTGAATCCACAGGGGATATATTCTAAGACTGGGGTGGCCAACCATGGTGCTCCAGCTGCTCTTGGATGTCAATTCCCAGAAGCCTTGATCAGCAGGTGTGCTGACTTGGGCATCTGGTAATTGAAGTCAAAGAACAGCTGGAGCACTAAGGTTGGCCACTCCTGTTCTAAGACGTTTCATAGATACACCTCAGATAACGCTAAGACTTGGTTCCACAAGTCTTGGTGTTATTGGATTTTTAGTGTTATCCAATCCATGTTGAAATCCTATGGGATAGATCGGATAACGTTAAAGCTCCATAGAGATACATTGTAACCGCACAGGCTTTAGCGGTTGTTATCTGATCCATCCCATAGGACCTTAACGTTATTCGATCCAATTCTCCTCCCCAGATTACTTAACGTTATGCGATTTTAGCCTTATCCAAGGTAAACGTTATCGGAGGTATTACTGTACCTGAAATCACAGATAATAGTGAACACAATATTTGATATATGTACCAGAATTAGAAGTGGGAAAAGAATTTCAAATGTCTCTGTCAGTCTACGTGAGAGCTACCAAAATAGCTGCATCTGTTCTTTGCAAATGCTACATTGCAGACAATGATCTCTAGTGGCCAGCTCTGGTAATGCATATTGTGTATTTTATTTATTTCAGGGATTTGTAATTGAATAATTTTAGATCTGCGGATAACTGAAATCACAGATACCAAACCCATCAATATGGGGGAAAATATATTATGTATTTCAGGATTTTTTTTTAATTAAATATTTTTAGACCTGTGGATAACTGAAACTGTGGATACTAAACCAACTGATATGAGAGGTGATCTGTAATGGCATTACCTTTGGAGTGCCAAAAACATAAAATGTTGTTTTTGTGAAGTATTGTAATTACCAGTTCTTTTTTTATGTATTGAGTAACCTTTAGTTGTTACCTGGAAAGAGTTGGGGGGTGGGGCGGTTGGGATTTGAGATCATTTTTCTATTTCTAAGTAGATTTCTGAATTAAAGAAAAAAATTAAGAGAAATTGCTCTTAATGTGACACTCTTGAAGGTATAAGTTACAATGTTAAAAGATGGTGTCACACTCTGGTCCTTTCCTACAGCACGGATGGGTAACTTGTAGCTCTTTGGATGTTCTTGGGCCACAGCTCCCATCAGCCATAGTCAGTGTAAGAAATGGCCAATGTTGCTGTCCAGCAATATTGGGAGGGCTGTAGGTCGGCTGCTGCCCTTTGCCAAGGAACGGTTCATGTTGTGAGGCTTCCCTTTGCTACCTGAACCAAAGCCATGCTCAGAATCATGTTCCTTCCTCCAGGGGTGATGCAGTGTTGGTGATTCCTTGGCCTCTCTCTCTCCTTACTTGCCTCCTTTTATGAGTTTTCTGTCTGAGATGAGGTGGGCACCTGAGATCTCTCTTGCTGGCACGTGTGGCGCTCCCCATCTCTCTTGACCGTCTCTTCTGGCAGGTGTCCTCCCGAATGGTTACAACCCTCCCATGTCCCTTTGCTGGGACCAGATCTGCTCTGACAACCCCATTGTGGACGACGACAGCGATGAGAACAACGTGGTGAATCTGGTTGCCTATTTTCTGGGCACTGCGGCAGCTCAGGTTTGAGAAAGAGAATTAGCAAGGGTGGAGGAGGAGGAGGGTGTGATTATGAGTTCAGAACAGCAAAGATGTGAGGCAGCTGGTGGGTTAGTTTCAAAGGCAGCACTTTGCCAGGAATTGTGTGATGAGATAACATAACAGTGGAGCCACCAGCTGATGAACTGGGAAGCCACTCGTCTGATCTTCGTCTCTGTGGTAACCTCACTACAAGGCTGTAAGGGGACTCCCAGCCTGTTGCCCATCCCTGAAGTGGAAGGGATGAAGCTACTGACTTCTTTCCCACTGTGGTTGGGGCACATTAGGCCTGCCAAGATGTTTGCTGGACTGTCGTCCCCTTGCAGTCCAGCAACAGCTGGAAGGCCACACCTTCTACTCCCCTGTTTTGAAAGGTGGTTTTAAGTGGGGCTCATATAAGTGATACTTGTGAAGTGGCAAGCAGAACAATGTCTTGGTTCGCTCTCTTAGGCCAGACACTATCGGACAAACCACATTGTCATGACCATGGGATCAGACTTCCACTACGAGAACGCCCTCCTGTGGTACAGCAACCTGGACAAGCTCATCAAGCATGTCAATGCGAAGGTATGCTGGGCTACAACCAGCGTCTTTCTCCTTTGGCAAAAGCCACCTCCACCCACAGCTCTCTGGTCCCAGAGGGTACCTGTACTCTGCTGATAAGGAGCTGCAATGGTTGGGTTGTGCTTTGGCCGTCTGGGTCAGGAGAGGGGTGGGAGGGTCAGGGCCTCCGTTTTCTCTCACTAACCCCATCCTGATGAAAAGCCATCTCAGACTCTCACTGGGATGAGGGGTGTATTAAGCCCCAGCATGTTGTTTTTAGGAGAGGTGGTGGAGTTTATTTGAAATGGGGACATGTGGCTCATCAAGGGGGTTGGTCCATTGAAACACTACCACTGTAGACAAAATCTAGTGATTAATCCCAATTAGAGGGGATCCATTGCCACAATGAGATTTACATATGTGTCGACTTAACACACCCAGTTGATTCAGTGGGTTGACTCTACTCAACTGGATTTATCCTGTCATAAGTCCATAGCTTTGTATACAGATGTAGTCCCATGCCCTCCCCTTATCAGGTCTGGGGGAGACGGAGGGCAGGCCAAGCCTCTGCCTTTCTCTCCCTCACTTGACCATGGAAAGAAACATTGAATTCAGCTCTGGGTATGAAGAGAGAGGACAGGAGAGTTGCTTCTAAGACTGCTACCTTAGACTGATGTCTTTTTCAGAGGAGAGACTCTCATTGCATCAGGAGAGGAGAGGAGGCAGGACAGCCTGAGTAGAGGGCAGAAGCGGGGTTTGCTCAAAGCAAATGTGGTAACAGAGTATTTCATGCTCTGGTTCCCTTATGCCGCATGCCTAGAGCTCCACCTGCAGCCACTTATTCTCCAGGATGAGTTTGCTTGTTGATTTCCTTGCTTCTTGTCTTACAGCAATTGAACGGGAGCCATGTCAACGTGCTCTATTCTACCCCCAGCTGCTACTTGTGGGAGCTGAACAAGGCCAACCTGACCTGGTGAGAAGCTGCTCTTTAAATGCAACAAGAGCTGGCAAGACGTTGCTATTGCAGCAGTTCCCCTCCCACCGAAGGGAAATAGTCCTTTCTGGTATCAGAAAACTGTCTCTAGCTGGGAGTTCTGGGCCATGGAAACTCACTTGGGTTGGGGTGGCACTGTTAAAACCCCTCTTTAACTATTTCACATGCTATGCAGTGCAACCAAAACATTGTGAGTTTGATCCTGACAGGACTCACGGTCAACTCAGCCTTCCATCCTTCTGAGGTCATGTTGGGGCAAATGCTAATTAACTTGTGAACTACCCAGAGAGTTCATTAAGCACTATGTTATCATTTAGTTGCTGGCTGGATAGCACTGTAGAAGTGAGGTGTTTGATTCATCTCTTAGTGTGTGTCTCAGGAGAAGAGCCACCCTGTATTGCCTTGGGCAAGTTTCACATTCCCAGAGCATTCCTGGAAGAAGAAAAGGGGGAAATCACTTCTGAATACTCTGTACCTTGAAAACCCTGGAAAGAGTAGCCATAAATCAGTATCAACCTGATGGCATACAGTTATGATTAATTGCTTAGTAGGTTTATTCCACAGCATTGATCTACTTCCCAGCTGTCTTAGGATGTACCTTTATTGGACAAGTGGGATAGAACTTTGTTTGTTTGTTTATGTTCCACAGTCTTGTAGAGATTGGCTTACTTCATCATATGGGTAGAAAATAAAGACCGAGGGGCATAATCTGTGACCAGCTCCCATTCTTAGTATCCCAGTGTCTCAGTGGTCACGTTTCCACTTCCCGCTAATCAAGAAGAGAATCTGGAGGAGGGGAGGTGATCCATCTTGTACAGATATAGGTTTAAGCTGAACTAACTCTTCTGCTGGGCAGGTCCGTGAAATACGATGACTTTTTCCCATATGCCGATGGGCCCCACCAATTCTGGACAGGCTATTTCACCAGTCGACCAGCCTTGAAACGCTATGAAAGGCTCAGCAACAACTTTCTACAGGTTAGTGGTTATCTTGACTCGGGTAGAAGAGAGAGTTGGGTAATTGTCTTTCTTCAAGCTAGAGAGGAAGCCAAGACCCAGAAGTTCAGGCTCTTCTCTTGATCTCCCCCCCTCTCCCTTTTCCTTTTTTAAAAAACCATTGGCTCTTATGGCCAAGGTCTTATCCATCAGATAAGCCACTAGGGAACTTGACTGCCTTTTCTCTCTTGTAGGTCTGCAATCAGCTGGAAGTATTAGCCGGCCCACAAGCAAACTGGAGGCCTTATGGCCATGCCAACAGTTCTGTGCTGCGTATGTATGAAGAAACAGGAGGAACTCTAGGGATGAGGGAGTGGCCCTAAAGGGTAATTTGCCTTGATGTGACCATAAGGGTGAGATGGTATCATCTCCTTTGGTGACTGGTGGGCAGTTTCAGTCAAGGGTCTGTTGCTAATGTAGGCATGGCCTTCCAAAGGTGGAGAGTAGAAGGAACAGCTAGGCAGCAGTATGAAGGAAAGGGTGGTGATATCCATGCGTGGGATGCAGCAGGCCAAGGGTGGTCACAGCTTGCAGGTGTTGGTGTGCAGGTGGGTGCAAGGCCCTGGGATTCCCACCCGTAAACTCTCTGTGATACCCGTCTTATTCCTCCAGGTCAGGCCATGGGAGTTGCTCAGCACCACGATGCAGTGAGCGGCACAGCGAAACAGCATGTGACCAATGACTATGCTAAGCAGCTCTCCTCTGGCTGGGATGCCTGCCAGGTGTGTGCTTGAACCAACCAGGCAACTAGCAAGGTCCCTCTCTTCACACATACATAGACACAGACCCACCAGAGACACATGAGCAAAAACGCGTACAAGCAGCCCTTGCTTCTCCTTGGTCTTCCAGACTCCTCCAAGGGAATTTTCCAGGCTCTTCTTTCATTGCTCTGGATCTTCTCCATTTTCTTTTGGGTGGGAAAACTGAGGATTAGGCATGATCATGGAGGGACAGTGGAGCACCTGGGAGCAGAAGATACCAAGAGGCTGGAGATGAGATGAGAGGGCATCACATCTCATGATGACACCCCTTGGCTCTCTTCTCCCCAGCAGCCCTTGTAGTTGACTTGGGTCAAGAGCAGGGGCTCCCAACCTTTTCAAGCTGGGGGCCAGGTCACGGGGGCCATTTTGCCTTGCCTGATTGATGGGAGTGGCCATTTTGTGGCAACAGCTTCAAAGGTGGTGGCCATTTTGTTTCTTGAATGCCCTTGAAGGTGTGGGAACCCCTGGTCAAGAGGGTCGCTTGAAGGAAGCCCCCTCCCTCTCTCACACCCACGAGCAACAGGTCCCTTTAGTCCTCCTCTCTGTTGTCGGCTCCAGTTCCAAGGAGTCCGTAGGGGTGCTGGGACATTGCTTGAGGAGCTGGTTTTGCACACGTAAGGGCAGGAAGTGTAAGTAACATACTTGCCTGTTACTACACTACACCTGAAGTTGCTCTGACCTCAGGATTGCATACAGACTTGGTGGGACTTCCCCTGGCCAGGCGTCTGAGCTGCTCTTTTGTGGGCCATACTGGGGGAGGAACCTCCTCACACCCTTTCCCTCTGGTTCTGCAGACCGTGGTCAGTAAAGCACTTGCCAGTATCATGGGAACCAAAGAGAAATTCATCTACTGCACCTACCTCAACATCAGCGTCTGTCTGCTGACTGAAGGAGCCCAAACAGTAAGTGGTTGCCTTCATCTGCCACGACATCCTTTTTCTTTTCTTTCTTTTTTTTTGGGGGGGGGGTGGAGGAGAGGATGTTGCTTGACATCTTGTTTTTTTTTTAATGATTTTTATTAGGTATATAAAGAAAAAGAACAACAGCAAACTAATATACAAACATAAAAGCATTAGATAAAGCAAATAAGGTAACGATATTATATTGAAAATACATCACTCATGGAATTAATGTAAGATAAAGTCACATAATTTCTGTTGCAAAATAAAAAAACCATAGTTTCAAATCAAACATTAACAAATCCATCCTTCTTTTTCCATTATATTCTCTTACGCTATTGCATTATACATCTTTAATATCACCCGTGTGCTATATACAATGTCCGGGGCAATCTGTATCCTCATATTTTCCAAAAAACATCTTGTTCTGGGGCAGGGGGCATGCCTTTTTACTTAACCAGTGTATAATCAATAAATGGTTTCCAGATCCTCCAGAAACTATTCCCTTGTTGTTTGCCCTTTCTAAGATTTAATTCCCATGTGAGCTTCTCATTTAGGGCCAAATCCCACATTCGTTCATACCATTCTTGGATTCTTAAATTTTCATTATTCTTCCAATTTTTTGCTAAACACTGTCTGGCCACTGTTAACATAATAGACACAAATTTCTTGTTGTCATTACTAATTCTATATTTATCTACTTCCATTAACAAAATTGTCTCCGATTCCAATTTGAGTTGCATATCCAGTATTTTCTTAATCTCATTTTCTATGTTCCCCCAGAATTCTTTTAAACAATCACAACTCCACCACATATGCTCATATGATCCTTTTTCTTTTTTACATCTCCAGCATATATCACTCAGATTATTATACATTTGATGCAACCCCATTGGAGTTCTATACCACCTCCAAATCAGCTTGTAATTATGTTCTTTAACTTTCACTGATATAGTTTTCATGATTCTTCTCCTCCACATTTTCTGCCACTTTTTTTCTGTAATTGTAACATTAAGTTCTTGCTCCCACTTTTGTCTCAATATCTCTTGTATTTTTCCATCTTTGTTCAAAATTTTATAAATTTTGCTTACTATCCCCTTTATTCCTATATCACCTTTTCTTACTCTGGTCAGAAGTGTCTCAAATTCAGTACATTCCCTATCTAGATCTCCGTCTAATAAAAATCTTTTACTCCAATTATTCATCTGAAGGATCTTGAACCAACTCAGCTCCAATTGCAAATATAGCTCATTTCTTTTTTCTTGGTCTCTACAAGTTTTTACCCAATCTTTCAACATTAAAACCCCATTTTCTAATAAGATATCCCTAATCCTCCTATCTATCTTTAATGGAAAATTATTAAAGTCCTCTAATTCTAGAACTGGTGAAATTCCTGGCATAAAATCTTTCCTCATTCTATTCCATTCCTCTATAGTTGATTTTAACATTATTCCCTGAATTTTCTCTGTCACCTCTTTTTGCATATCCGAAAGGGTCCTGGCCAGGCTCTCATGTTGTAGCCTGGCCAGTTCCCGATCTTTTTTCATTTCCTCACTATTGTTCTCAACAGTTTTATTCAACCTTTGCATTGTTACCTGACAATCACTAACATTTTTAGCCAGTTGCTGTAAAATAGCGCAAACTTCCGATAAATCAGATGCTTGCCCCCCAACTGCTTGGGCCTCCGTTGTTGTTGCTTGAGCTTCCATGGTCAGTGACGGTGTGTGTCTCTCCTTATCTTTCTGTTCCTTTTTCTTCTTCTCTCTTCTTGTCTTTGGTTTAACTGTTTCCTCTTCCTCCCTGCCCCTCCCTCCCTCCATACTGTATTCACTTAATTATGACCTCCTCCAATCAATATTTAATATGTGACTTTTAAAAAATTCAACTGGCCGGATCACATATAAAAATTACTTATCTCACCCAAAAAGTGCCAACTTAATCAATTAATTAATTATAGTCCACCAGAATTAATAAATATGTAATTGATTTTGTTCTAGATTATCAATTAATTATCAAATAATTAATTTAGCTTTCCACTTATTGATCCCAATTAATTATTCTCGATTAATTATTCTCAATTAGTTCTGTCACCAATCAGCCTTCAATTGATTCAGCTTCCAATAAAATTAAATAATTTCTACCAATCTGTGGTTTGAATCTGTATTGAATCAATAAAAAATCAAATATAAATCTAATTCATTTATTTTAGAACAATTAATTAATTTCTGTTGGCCACCTCTTTAATCTAAAATAATTAATGTTTATCTTTGTTAACTGCTAATTGATGTTGCTCATGGAGTGATCAGAGAAAAAAGCAATCAAATATACGTTCCCACCAAACCAAGACCAACACTGACAAACAATAAAGAGACCAGACCAGAAAGGGAAGGAACAGAAAAGGGGGGGGAGAGAGAGAGAGATGGGAGGGAAAGGGGCAATCTGCAAAACTCAACGTAAAAGCAGCTATATATAATCTTACATAAGGGAATGTAAAAAATATTAGTTAAACCAGTTAAAAGCAAATTGACACAAGATAAAGATGTTTAAAAAAAGAATAAAAAATACTAGTAATTAAAGATAAAGCTTTAAGTCAGATATAAAGTGCTAATGGCTGCTTCTTCCGTTTCAAAATCTGTAGCGGATAAGTTTCGTTTCAGGTTTAAGTTTTGCTATTCGTCGCCATCTTTACCTTCCAAGCAATCCCATTTCACTTTCTGCACCGCTTTAAAAGTCAATGTAAGAGTCCGTGTCCACTGCTATTCTAATCTTTTTTTTCCCTTCCAACTCTTCTATCCGGAAGCACCACTGCAGACAACTTAATATAAAAAATAGTACTTTTCTCCGCCTTCTCCTCCCCCTCTGTCTCTCTCCGATCTTTGCTCTTCTCTGCCTTCTCTCCCCAGACACAGTTCAAAAGTCCGCCATTGCTTCCTTTTCGCGACTCCCCATCTGCCCCCACAAAATTTCCTCCAACTTACGATGTTTTAGAGTGAAAGGACAGACTCCAGAACCGCAAACCACCAACGCGGCAGTCCAATAAACTCTCCTTCTTCTTGCCGCGGCGCCCCGTCCCAGCGTAGTTCTTCAATCCAGACTCCTCTCAAAAACAAGCAGGACTTCGGCGCCGCTATCTCAATCCGCTCCTTACTGCATGGCTTTCGTTCCGAGGCTCCGCTTCGGCTCTGGGGTCGGCTCAACGGGTTACCGGCGGGACCAGAGACCTCTTTCGAGGCTCCGGATCCCCCCCGCAACCCGGAGCTCGGACACCTCGAGCCTCGCTTGCCCCGGATCTCACCGCTTTCCTCCGCTTATTTTCTTTTCCTTTACAGTCTTGGCAGACCACTTCCCTTTACCAGTCACCAATATCCGCAAAAAGTCACCAAAATTTTTTTTTTATTATTGCTTAAATCTCATTGAAATCCCCATTTAATGGCGGAGGACGGAAAAGCCGATGCTTCTCCTACTCCATCCAAACCACACCCCATTGCTTGACATCTTGTGGTGCTGTAGAATATCTTGCCAGCCATCTCAACACAACTAGGTAACACACACACACCCCTTTTGAGTCATCCTTCCCTTCCCTCACTTGCTGCTGTGCTGTTGCCCTTTGCAGTTCACGGTGATTGTCTACAACCCCCTGGCCCGCTCGGTGGACTGGAACGTCCGGCTGCCTGTCAATGGAAACCGTTACTCAGTTGTTGCTCCAGATGGCAAGAGAGTTCTGAATGAGGTAGGAATCAGGGTGACCTCTGGTCTTTTGTATTGCAGCCTTCGCAGAATGGTACCTTCCAGATGTTGCCAGCTGCCAGTCCTGTTACTTCCAGCCATTGGTTGGCAGAAAAGCGGGAGGGCTCATTTTACTTCTGCTTCCAAGAGCAACGAGGACAGAGTGGGCCAGATTAATTTGCGTCGAGGGCCTGAGCCGGCCCACATGCCAAAGTTTGGATACCCCTGCTGCAAGGGATGGAAGTGGACAGGCTTCTCTCATTCTGCCAGTTATCTCCCCAAAATCATGTCCCCTCTGCTCTTTTGGGGAGAACAACATTGTGGAAAGTTCAAAATGGTCCCTGAATTTCTGGAGGGAAAACTCCCCCCCCCCTTGGGGGTCACTGCTAAGGGGAATAAGAAATGGTGCCAGTTCTACTTTGCTTTGACAGGTGATCCCCGTGTCCAGTTTCACGCAGGATGTGCGGCGCAATCGGGGCTATGCTCTCAATGAGCTGGTCTTCCGTGCCTCTGCCCCTCCCGTGGGCTACAGCACCTACTCTGTCTCCAGGCTGCCTGGGAGGGACCCAGCCCAGGCCAGGGAGTTGAAAAGGCTGCCCCGCCAACCTGGAACGGAACATCTTTCTTGGGCCCTTGAAAATGAGGTATGGTTCTGAGCCGGTGGCATTTCTTCCCTCCCTCTTGGGTCTCCTCCTGCTCAGCCGAACTCGCCCCTTTCCCTCCCTCTGAGGCAGCAGGGGCTCCTGTGGAAACGAAGGGCAAGCCAGCAGGGACTGTTTCAGTCTTCAGAGTGGCTCTAGTCTCCTTGCAGTCTGAGGCACAGGGCTGGAGCTTGGGGTTGATGGTTTGTTCATTCTGTCACCGCCATAGGGGCTGATGAGAGCTAAAGGACCTCTGGAAGGGCCATGGGCTCCTATACCTGACAAAGAATGGGCCGGCCATGGAGTTCTGCATTGAGGGGATGGGCCTCACCTGCAGGGGCTCTGCTCATGTTGCAACACAGCCCCATAGGACACGTACCTGTTGGCCTTTCCCCAAGACTGATTACATTGGTGGGGGTAGGGGACGTGTTATGGTGCATGGAGTGAATTCTCCTTCCCGCACATGTGTCCTCCTCTCCCAAGCCTTCCTGTCCAGCTGCACTGCATGTAAACTTTGAAATGAAGTTTTTTTAAACCCTAACGGGGCAGGGAGTTGCGTCACAGAAAGGAGTGGGCTAGATGGTTCCTGTCCCTGACGTGACCTGTTGAAACACACAGGTAAGAATGATATATTTCCAAGCAATGGTGAGTTTCAGAACAGAACAGATTGCCTTGGAAGGTTGCTTTTGAAGGAAAGGCCCCCCAACGGGTCCCACAGAGACACCTACATAAAAAGAAATGGGATGGCTGTTTTAAAGGCTAGGATGTGAATCCTTTTTCAGTAAGCTGGTTTCTCTGGATTTCATTCCCTTGTCTTCACATGCCACGTTTCCTGGTATTCTCCCACACCATCTGACCTCCTTTTACCTTCCTTTCTTCCGCTTTCTCCAGCATCTCCGGGTTCTGTTTGATCCCAGCACAGGACTTCTGAAGATGATTGAGAATCTGGACAAGAACATCTCCTTGCCAGTCTCCCAGAACTTCCTCTGGTGAGTTTGGGCTGAAGGTGGTGTTCTGCTGGGGGACCGAAGAGTTTCCATTGGGCTCATGGGAAGTTGCCTTATCCCTGGGGAACAATGATGCTTGTGCCATCCTGGCATCAGGTGACCATGCTGAGCATGGCTGAGGAAGTTTTGTCCTTGGCTGGAAAGCATCGTTGCTTGAGGGACTAACTTCACATCTGCTGGCTGGCCTCTGCAGGTACAGGGGCAGCAGTGGGAACGAAGAGAATTATCAGGCATCTGGGGCTTACATCTTCCGTCCCAATGGCTCTGATCCCTTCCAGGTCAGCCATGGAGTCCGCTTATACCATATGCAGGTAAGAACATCTGGAACTGTTGCGCACATCTCAAGTACAAATGGAGCTACCCCATCTGGGGAGGCTGCTTAGCCATACCATTGCCACCCTCTCCCCTAGGGGACCCTAATGAGCTTCCATGGGCTCATAGGAAGGTAGGCCGGTGCCTGAAGCCCCATATTTCTTAAACCAGGGGTTGTGTCCTTTTCAGTCAGAATGTATTTGGCATCTTTTGTGGCCTCATTAAGACTTTTATGAACTCTGAAGAGCAAAAAATTGTGCCCTGGTGGCATGGGGGTTTTAAACTGATTTACTGCAACCAAAACATTGTGAGTTCAATCATGACATGAACCAAGGTTAACTCAGCCTTCCATCCTTCAGACGGTGGTAAAATGAGTACCGAGCATGTTGGGGGTTAATGCTAATTAACTCGTTAACCTCCCAGAGAGTGTGCTAAGCACTATGGTGGGCGGTATAGAAGTGTAATTGCTATTGCAGTTGTCCAGTGATGGACATTCTTTAAATAGGGAGGGGAGCTGAAGAAGTGTTCAGCTGCACAATTTTTCTCCTGTGAGTGGGGGAGGGATGGGAAGGACTCTAACCTTTTGTAGTTCACAATATTGCTCTCCCAGGTGGACTGTATTGCTTTGGGTACCAGCACACAGACATCTGCAATAATATATTGGCTTTATGTTAAATTTTAAATTTCATTATTGTACTCACCAAAATAATTTGGCAAAAAAAAATGATTTTTGTTCCTCAGTATGCAGGGAAATTGCAGTTATCAAGCATCTCAGAAAACAAAACAAAATAAAGTAAAATAAAAAACACAGTAGCACTTTAAATACTAACTGCTATATTTTCACTGTTAGCTTTTGTGGATCAAGTCCACTTCATCAGACTTGATCCACGAAAGCTAACAGTGAAAATATAGCAGTTAGTCTTTAAAGTGCTACTGTTTTTTTTATTTTACTTGATTTTGTTTATTTTGTTTTGTTTTGTTTTCTGAGATGCCTGAACCACAGACTAACACGGCTACTATTCCAAAAAATGCCAGTTATCAAGAGTAAGGATGCCTAGTAGTTATAGCAACAGTTCTTCTTTTAGTATTGCATTTCAAGCCCCTCGTTTATAGTAAGCATTTAAATATGTGATCTTTTT
Organism: Furcifer pardalis; assembly: GCA_030440675.1. Classification (NCBI taxonomy): domain Eukaryota; kingdom Metazoa; phylum Chordata; class Lepidosauria; order Squamata; family Chamaeleonidae; genus Furcifer; species Furcifer pardalis. Next base: position 66,971,813 of record CP126893.1, read on the forward strand.
TTTTCCTGAGTGGTTATGCTAGTGGTTCCCAACGTGGGCCCCACGCCCCACAGGAGGACTTCAATTCCCAGACACCTGCATAGGTACATTGGCTGATCAGTGCTTTGGGGAATTTGACTTAGGCTTCTGGGAATTGAAGTCCAAAAACCAAAGGGTGGGAAACACTGGGTCATGCGGTCTTCTTCCATGTCTAGGCCAGACGCGAAGCTGCCAAAATGAAGGCACCTTGTGGTGACTTCATTCTGCAGTTCCTTTGGGCTGACCTAGTGTGAGAAAGATTAGCCAGCAACACAAGGTTGCCGTTACCAGAGTATGCCCAGTTGTGGTTCAAAAATACCACAGTCTTCGAGGAGGCTCTTTCTGTGTACCCCAGTACTGCAGTGATTATTAAGTAGTAACACCATCGCTGTTTGCTTGTGGCTGTCGTAGACCAACGCACACAGTTTGGCCAGTTTGACCTGCTCTCTTTTTGGGCCTGCCACTGGTGTCAAGGAGAGATGAAGCCAGCCTTGCTCTTGTGTCTTTCTTTGTCAGAACCGAGTGGTGCAAGAACTCTATCAGAAATTCTCTGCCTGGTGCTCCCAGGTGGTGCGCCTCTACGCCGGAGCGCCATACCTTGAGCTGGAGTGGACAGTGGGACCCATCCCGATCCAGTGAGCCTTGAAGGGGGCCTTCGACGGGGGAGAGAGCAGTGGTACAAGCTATGCGATGATTGTTTTTGGCACACATCTCTGATGTTTTACGTTTTGCCACAGCGATGGCCTCGGCAAGGAAGTAATTAGCCGGTTTGAGACCAACCTACAGACGGACGGACTTTTTTACACAGACTCCAATGGCCGCGAGATCCTTGAGAGAAGGTACAGCCAGCTGTAGGGGCAGGCCCAAGAAACCCTTTCCGCCTTGCAACTGGCCAGCTGTGTGTGGATGGGAACAACTTGGATGGAAAAGCAAACCAAAGTAGTCACACTTCTATACTGCCCCATAGCAGCTCCTCCGGTGGCTTAGTGGTTAAAACGCTGGGCTTGGAGACTAAAAGGCCGGGTTTCGATACTCAAGGGCTGCACTTGAGGACATAAAAGGAACCTCATTCAGGCATCCCGAGGGGAATTCCTCCAGCAAAAATCCTTTCAACCCAGAGTAATCTCTTGTAGGAGGATTTCATGCAGTGACCATTGCTGATTGGCACAATGATCAATAAATACGTTCACTGAGCTACATTCTCCTCCATGTTTTCCCTGCAGTGCTGACCCTTGATCATCATCAATCATGTGCCTTCACCTCTTGCCTAGCTTATTCCCCAGACAACAATCTGTACGGCCTCTGTGTTAAGATAAACATACTCTGCTGATACGCATGATCTGGCCTTCATGTATCCCATGTTTCCACATGTCTGGAAGCCAAGACTTTGTTTACCTTGGCAGAGCTCTCTTGCTGTAAGATTTATCTATAAAGGCAGATAACAGTAAAGCCTAGTAGAAGGTTCACCCTCAGACTTGTGTCCACGTCTTCATCTCCCTCCTACAATCTCTGATATGAAATTATTATTATTATTATTATTACCTGCCCATAGTGCCTAGTGCACTCTCTGGGCTGTTCACAAGTTAATTAGCATTTTGCCCCCAACATGCTGGGTAGTCCTTTTCCTGACCTCAGAAGGATGGAAGGCTGAGTAAACTTTGATCCCTTGCCAGGATCGAACTCACATCCTTTTGGTTGCAGCAGTACAGCAGTTTAACCACTGTGCCACCAGGGTTCCACATCGGCAAACAGCCGATGTGGAGAAACAAGTGACAGAGCACATCGTTCAGGGTTTTAAAAGCCCAGCCCTGAACTCCCCAAGTGACCTTGAGCAAGCTGCTGTGTTTCAGCCTCAGCTCCCTTCAGGTCCTGCAGTTGTTGGGAGAGAAACACTGGGCTTGAGACCCAGTGGGTGGAGTGGGTGGCACGTCAGAGGAGGACTCTGGAAACCTGGGTTCAAAACTCTGCTCAACTATGGAAACTCCCTGGAGGATGGCAAGAGCCAACACTGTTGGAAATGTAAAGTTAAATGTAAAATGAAAATGCTACATTCCCCAGAAATCCTGTTAGGGTTACCATAAGTTGGCAGTGATTTGATGACACGTAACAATAGTGGTTTACTTTATATACCGTAAGAACACTTTAAGGTACAAATGCAGGTATTAATTAATGGGTAATACTAATTGTGCATCATCTAGACCATTTAATTCTTCCTGGATCCCTTCTCTTTATTTTTCTCTCACACACACCCCTTGTTTGCTACTGCCCACCAACACACGTTTTGACACTAGCAAGTTCTAGCTGGTGAAGGAAAGGTTGGCCTCTAACACGTTTCCCCCTTGGATCTGCCTCTCTTTCTCTTTGGCCTGGGGCTAGGCGTGACCATCGGGCCACCTGGAACCTGAGTCAGACCGAATCTGTGGCCGGCAACTACTACCCTGTGAACAGCCGTATCTACATCAAGGTAAAGGCACCTCCTTGTCACCGAGAAGCAGAGGTGCTCTTGCAGCACCCCTGTTGGAATACCACCAACCCATTCAGCTAGGATTGCTTAGTACAGCTTTTCCTAAATTATGTTCCACGGAACGCTGGTGTACTTCAATTCCCAGAAGCCTCAGTCAGTACACTGGCTGACCTGTGCTTTGGGCAATTGACTTAGGCTTCTGGGAATTGAAGTCCAAAAACCAAAGGTTGGGAAATGCTGGCTTAGTACATACATGTGTATGAAGCTCTAGCCTTATGGGTTCCTCTTTGATCTTTCCAGGACCGGAAAGTCCAGCTGACGGTACTAACGGATCGTTCCCAGGGAGGCAGCAGCATCTTTGACGGCTCTCTTGAACTTATGGTGAGCAGAGTAGGGTTGCTGTGTGACCAAGGAGAGATTTGCTTCTTGCAATTTCTCTCTGTATATCCTCTGGAGAACGGCTTCTGTGCCTCATACTGAATATTTTGACCCTAGGAAGTGGAGATGGAGACTGTGGGCACATTAGGAAACACGGGGAATAGGGAACAGCTGCATTCCAGTGAAGTGATGCGCAAAAGCCAGCGAGGCCAAAGTCTATGCACTTTTTATTCCTAGGAGTCCCTCGGTATTTTGTAGCCTGAAGAGAGACTTCGGCCTCTCAAGACACCTGACGGGCATAGGTTGCCATCTTTATACAAACTTCGCTTCCTTCTCCCCCTTCCTTTCCAGGTACACCGGCGGCTACTGCATGATGATGCCCGGGGCGTGGAGGAGCCACTCTCAGAACCCGGAGTATACCACCACGGCCTGGTGGTGCGGGGACGCCACCTCATCCTCCTAGACACAGCAGAAGCGTCGGCTGACCAGCACCGACTGCGAGCTCAGCAGGAGTTCATGGCACCCCAGATCATGCTGGCCCTGGGTGGGGGACCCGCCTATCAGCCTGGCCAGGCCAGCCTCAAGGAGGTGAGGGGGGGGGGAGAATAGCACCCCAGATGGCTGAAGACCCTCTTGGGGAGGAACTTAGTTCCAGGGCTAGATTGTGGGCAGATTCAGGCATTTGCATTTAAAAGCAACTTGGCTGCAAAGGACCCCTGCCAGGGGCTCAGATAAGTAGCTGCCAGTCATTACTGAGCTTAGATGAACTCTGTTCTGATCCTCGTCTAGATTTACCTTCAGCAACAAGTCTTCCTATGCAAGAAAATTCTGTGCCACCTTTGTTAACAGACCAAAAGGAAGTAGCACAAGGTGTTTCTGAAAAGGATCCGTTTCTTTTTCATAGGGTTGTTGTTGTCGTCATCGTTGTCATTATTATATGCCACCCCAATTATAAAATATGCTTTTCAGATAGATAATCCAGATTTTGGATTTCTTTATTGCTCTTTTGGATCTTGTATGCAATATTCATATGCTTTTTGTTTTATTCTACATTTCTTAGAAGCCAACTCTGATCAGCTTGTCTGAAAACGTGGATCAGTCAGCTAGGATGTCTCAGACAAACTCCCGTGCTTCCTGAGCGGCATCCTGGCATTTCACTCTCTCTCTCTCTCTCCAATCTCTAGTACTCGGCTCTGAACCACGCCCTCCCTCCAAATATCCACTTGCTGACATTGGCCCAGTGGGAGCCCGACTCGGTCCTCATCCGCTTAGAGCACCAGTTTGAACGTGGCGAGAGTGTCAATGGTTCCAAACCTGCCACTGTTAATTTGCTGGTAGGTCTTTTCCTTTGGAAATCATGAAGCAAAAAGCATTTCTCATTTGGCCAGGCTAAATTGTCATCAAAAAAGGCAGAACAGAAAACAGATTTTGTTAAATATTGTGTTAAAGTGATAGGGAATTGCCCAACCTCCAACTGTTGAACTGTTGGTGCTGTTTAAATTATCCTTTGGCATTTGTTAGGCAGCCAGAGATTCTGATCAGTAAGGCTAGTTTTCCTGGTACTATATTCAGTACTCTAATGTTTTCAGTAACCCAAGCAACCTTATAAGATGGATCATAATTAGTATTAATAACACTAAATCAGCATTATCTTGGAACTCCAGAGCTGGAAGGGACCCTCTGTAGAGGTGAGAATGAAGAGGAGTGTGGTTAAGGAAGCATTTCTGGTGAATTACACCCGAGGGTCATTCCATAGCAATTCAACCAAAAAAAATTAACTTTCTCACCCAACATCTCAGATTTTGGTGAAACTTGGCTTATTTGTTCTACCCACAAAGATAAGTACCCATGCCAAATTTTAACACTCTAGCTCACTTCGTTTCCATTTTATAGGCTTTTGAAGTTTTGTATTTTTGGCAATTGTAACCAACGGATGTCGCGAAATGAAGGTTGCTGACATTTTGAAAATAATTTATAACTTTTTTATTTACCATCCAATCTTGATGAAAGTTTGTAGTCTTTTTCTTCAGAAAATGAGGATTCTAGAAAAAAATACATAATACCTCTAAGAAAACCTACTAAGTCTGAAAAAATATTTTCGTTTACATATTTGTATTTTTTAAAAACCAAAACATAGGTCAGCGTAAAATTCCATATCACAGAAAGGGTATGTGATAATCACAAAATCTTTTTTTTCAAAATGATCCTTACTAAATGGGCTATCAAATGCAGGAAAAAAAATGATGGGGTTTTCATACCTTTGTTGTGTTTCATTATGTTATATATTAGTTTTTCAAATTGTTTTATTCACCGATTTTACTGAGTAATAAGGATTTTAAGGGATTAAAATTCTCTAGGTTTAGACTATTATGAAGATTGGACAACTACCTATTTTATCATCAGTTGATAACATAATATTTTAACCAGAATTGTCTTCTTCAATAACTTAATTTTAGACTAACTCAACAACATAAAGAAACGATAAGGTCTGGAAACTTACCAATGTATTTGATATTTCCAATATTTACATTCTTCAACTTCTACAGTAACAAATTTAATGGAGGTTTGACATTTTCTCTTCAATTGACTTCATACATTTTTCAGAAAACCTGTAGGTCCTTCCAGTTGAAGTGTCAGGAGGATCAACAATTGAGAGTACATGAGGTATAGGCACAGCACAAATGTCCTCTCGCTTAGGCCAATAAAATGATGGGGATGGCCCTGCAGGATGTAAAAACTGAACTGTCACATCACCTTCTTCTTTGTTCACTTCAGTTATGATTCCAAAGTACCATAGATTGTCATATTTACAAGCCACATAGCACGATGGGTTCAAATTTTCTTCTCTCACAAATGATGTTAATTTGTTCTTTAAGTCAAACGTGAGGGCGGGTTTCTTGTCAGTACTGATCCTTCTTGCTTCCAATCAAAATCTGAGATGTTAGGTGAGATAGCCTGGTTGAACTGACACGGAATTACCCCCGAGCCAGAAATTCAACTCAGCATTTTCTGACCTATGTCTCAGTATCTTCACTACTGAAGTTAACTCTGATAGTATTTACAATGTGGAGAACCAAAGGCCATGCATATTCTGCTGTTGCTTAAAAGCTTGGCTTACAAATCATGTCTAGTGGGTGTGCATTGCGTATTCAGAAGCTGTATAGAAAGAATTGGGAGAATGCATCTGACATAAATTTTAAGAAGCTTCGTCCTAGGATACTTCAGCTAGTAATGTCTCATCAACCTGCTAGTATTTTTATTGTGGCTTTCCTCTCCATGCCAGAATCTGTTCTCTTTGTTCAATATCATCTCTTTGGAAGAGAGGAACCTCGCAGCCAACCAGAAGCAAGAAGACATGAAGCGGCTGGTCTGGCAGGCATCTGAAGGTGAGTCTGCAGTTGAGCATAGGGCCCACCTGAGCAAGTATAAATGTAGTAAATAAATAAAATATGAGGAAGGCTGTTATGAACAGCCTTCGTCCTAACATACTCACCCTAGTGGATCAAAGGAGAATAGATCACTAGTTTGAAATGCAGCCAGCCTCCAGGTGGTTTCTTCTTCACTTTAATCCGATTCTTCAAGTGTAAATAACTGGCCTTTTTGGTGTTACAGACCTACGTGGCTTTTACTGATGGTGTAAGGTACACATAAAGAGCCTCCTCATTGTGATATTTTTGAACCGCAGTCGGGTGTACCCTGGTAAGGGCAACCTTGTGTTGCCAGCTAATCTCTCACACTAGGTCAAGCGAAACAAACTGCAGAATGAACTCCCCAAAAGGTGCCTTCAATTTGACAGATTCAGGTCTGGCTTAGACACGGAAGAACAACTGATGGTGTCATATGAAAGCAGAATAAAAGTAGTCGAGAACGGGTCTCTTAGCTCAGTGGTGGCAAGATTACTTTTCATGTCACCTGTTTTACAAGAGAGGAAGGGCCAGTCCTTGCACGAGTCCCCTGTGTAAAAGAGGGGACCTGTGGGACAAACGTCCTAAATCCTCAAGAGCCACTGTTTTGGCTATGCTGGCCACAGACCACTTAAGCTTCTAAAAGTCCTCTCTAGCACTTTAAGTGGAGCCTGGCGGTGAATAAGCAGACAGTGCAACTTGAACACCGCTCACCCTATCTGCTCCACCCTGAATCGAGAAAGTGACTTTGTGGCCACAGTTCTTTCATAAACTGATCTTTCTGACATGGGCTGAGTATTCTCCCTTCCTTCTTCCAGGACTCCATCAATCCACAGGAGCAGCAAAAAGGAAACCAAGACAAACTTCCCTTGACCCAACACAGATCACATTGAAGCCTATGGAAATCCGGACCTTCCTGGCTCATATTCAGCACCAAGCCAAAAGTGGAACTACACTTGTCTTCCTTAATTCAATTTACAGCTCATTTCTCAGCTTCTGCAGGATAGGCTCAAACTGTTGGTTGCTTGGGAGACTTGGGAGCCATTTCTTGCATTGTGCTGGCTGGTTTGTGACTATTTGGTGCTGGGCAAACTCCTTTGCATGATTTTGGCCTTCTTTCGCCAACAGTGTTGTGAATTCCCTCCCATATAAAAATATGAGGCTGTGATATAGTCTGCCAAGCAGTGTTCCATTGGCAGGAGAGTGAGTTACTAGTTAGAAAACCAAGCTCCATTAAAAGAGAAGACTTATTTAATGTTGGGCAGTTTGGAAATGGGCAACTAATTAAAAGGAAACGTCTCCAGGGATGGAAAAATAAAAGCGAAATCCAAGCAGGTGTTCCAATGCCACTCCATCATGATGTTGCTTCTGCGTCGCTTGGCTCTGTTTCTTTTTTTGTCTTATGGGAGTAGCAGCATTTGTTCCCCAGTGAACAGTTGCCCTGCAAGGGTAAACCACACTCCGTACAACACTATACCTAACAAGCCTTTTGCAACATGATTTCAACTGTGTTGTTAAAACATACACACAAAAGAAGCCCCTCCAGGCCCATAACAGCAATCTGGATCTGATCCTTAGTACTAAGAGCCTAGAACAGGGGTGCCCAAACTACAGCCTGTGGGCTGGAATTGGGCTCCAATGTGAATTCATCTGGCCCACACCACCCTCATCGCTCCCGGAAGCAGAAGTAAAACATCTGGGCGCATGTTAAAATCCTATGGAATGGATCGGATAACGTTAAAGCTCCATAGAGATACATTGTAACCGCACAGGCTTTAGCGGTTGTTATCCGATCCATCCCATAGGACCTTAACGTTATTCGATCCAATTCTCCTCCCCAGATTACTTAACGTTATGCGATTTTAGCGTTATTCGATGTAAACGTTATCCGAGGTATTACTGTATAACACTTTCTTCTCCTTCATATATTCTGTGAATCCCCAATTTTGGGTTCTGTGCCTATGTGGAGCCGTTACCGGAGCTTTCAAGCTGATTGGATGAAAGTTTGAACGTTAGGGCCGCCCACGGTACCGCCCACCCTTTGGCGCCATTTTGTGCTCTTTCCTCAGCTCTCTTCTTTCGGCCGCAGCAGCAGGAGACTGTTGAGAGCTCTCTTTAATTTTTCTGTTGATTCTTCAGAAAAGACTTGCTCCATTCTCAATTTTTTGCTTGGTGATCTTGTCCTTAGGGCAGGATCACCAACTTTGGAGCTGCCCCTCCTCACAGGGGAGGAGGTCCTGGCATTTTCTTCAATTTTTACCTCAGAGTTGCTTCTTCCTTGTGGGGGGAAGCAGCCATTTTGGGAACAGTTCCTGGCATTTTCTTCAATTTTTACCTCAGAGGTGCTTCTTCCTTGCGGGGGAAACAGCCATTTCCCTTTGGGAACAACTAAAAAAAATTCTCAGTTGCTCGTCCCTTGCAGGTCAGGCAGTGTCTATCTACAATTTTTCTTGCTCGTTGGTCTTTTCTCCAGCCATTTGCTTGCTTCAGGTGGGCATCTGGGCTGTTTCTCCTTTACCATGAGGTAATTCCACAACCTCTCAGGCCTCTGTTTCCCACCAAAACTTTGGCACCCAAGGTGTCCACCGTAGAGGGAGAGGGCTCAAAGATGGCCAAGGTGAGGCAGGTCTTAAGAAGGCAGGGCACCATTCTCTTTTACCTCCTCTGCCACCGCCTTGAGGGATGTCTGCTCTGCCGGGTGTCCATCTTGCCACCAGCTCGACGCGCCCCAGCTACTGTTTCGGTGACCATTTTGCCACCAATTGGACCAGCTCTGGCTACCATTTGGTCTCCACTGGCTCCATCTCAGGCAGTTCAGCCAGACTTCTTGTAACCACTTCTTGAGACGGTAGTCAAGAAGATCGGTGACAACTTTTGGCTTCCGCGACTCAAGCTCGGCAACCTGGATGACAGTTCCTCTTCCTCTTTCACAACACTCTGAACAGACTGTAGCTCCAGGCCAAGGAATGGACATTGCTCCGCCACCTTCTAGTGTGTCAAGCATACGCTCTGTCGAACAGCCCAGGCCATACTGGGGTGGTTCCAAAGTGGAAGCAAGGATTCCTCCACCGGATTGCTCTTTAACCGAGTTTGCTCTTTAAGTGAAACACCATTGTAAGTGATCAGTTGTGACTTGGGGGGGGGGGTATTGCGAACCCCAATTTAGTTGTTAAGCAAGTTATTGGTTGGTTTTAGTTGTTGAGAAAATTCTGCTCTTTAAGTGAGTTAGTCTTTAAGCGAGGCACTCTTTATGCAAGGTTTTACTATACTAAAGGTTAGGGCAGGGGTGGGGTGACCAAACTATGGCCCATGGGCCAGATCCAGCCCCCCCCCCGAGGCCAAATCATCCAACCTGTACCACACTCGCCACTCCCAGTAGCAGAAGTAAAACACACCTACGCATGCGCAAAATGCTGCCATAAGTGCATTTATGGCAGCGTCTTGCACCTGTGCGGGAGTGTTTTACTTCTGCTTCTGGTGGGAGAAATGTGACCTGCCCGCTGAACCCAAAAAGTTTGGCCACCCCTGGGTTATGACAACAAATTGCTACAATTAATTACATGACTGGCATGCTCCTAAAAAATTGACTGGCATCTCACACATTAGCAAATGTGCGATTTGTCCTACTTTCATATAAATTGTCAATAACATTTTGACCATTAAGAGTTACACAATACGATATTTAAACAATTACACATAACAATCAGTGGACGTAACTGGACATAATTACATGGATTTTCTGTTTCCAAATGTAAATTTCTATATTTTTTTCCTCCTGCTTTTTCAACATTCCATCTACCACTCATCATTTGATGAGATGAATAAAACCCAAATCCATTTCTTTTTTATTATTATTATTATTTATTTTAGGGTTTTTACAATATTAAAAATAAACTAACAAAACAATCTACAAAACATAAAAGAAACAATTACATACAAAAAAAGTAGTTCCCACGTACATCCTACAACGTTAAAAAAATGAGAAGAGGAAGAGAGAGAAAAAATGCATGTCAATATAATATAATGTAATCAGACGTTATTTTCTATACATTTGCTATACTGTATATTTTCATCTTTATATCCACTCTCCTCTTTAACCACCATATTACAACTTTAATATTTTGTACATGGTTCCTACCACCCAGTGCACTACAGTCCTTGAGTCTACCAGCCACTCCTTTTACAACTCATTCATTCTGCCAAAAATACATTGTATTCGGAGCAGGTTTTTCTCCTTTATTATCCATCAATGTGTGTTGCAAAAAAGGCTTCCAAATGTCCCAAAATCTATTTTGTTTTATTAACCCCCTTTTTATATTTAATTCCCATGTAAGTTTTTCATTTAATGCCATATCCCAAACATCAACATACCATTTACCAATTTCTAAATTCATATCACCTTTCCAATTTCTGGCTACTTGTTGTCTCGCCAATGTCAAAAAAATAGACAATAACTCTTTTATATTTTCCTCTAAATTCAAATCCTCTAAGTCCGTTAATAAAACTATTTTTTCATTCAACTTTAAACGGATATTTAAAAAAATTTCTAATTCTTGTTCCATTTTATGCCAGAAATTGGAAATAATTTTGCAATCCCACCACATATGTTTGTATGTCCCAATTTCCTGATGACACCTCCAACATTTTTTTGAATCCAAATCCATTTCTGGCATAACATCAAATTGTACACAATTCCTATTTTCAGCAGTGAACCCTTACGGCTGCTTCCACAGCTTCCCCTTGCTGAAATAGTTGCCATTTTGCTCACCCAATGTTTGTGCGTGGCAAAGGCTTTGGGTGGGAGCATCAGCATCCCTTCCAGAGAGAGGCCCCTTTCCGAAGGATGTGGGTGCCACAGGTTTTGGCAAAACTTTTGGCCTCCGCGCCTCCGCAGGATGCGCATCTTATTTTGGGTTGAGGATGGGCTTCTTTTGGCTTCTGAATGAAGGAGCCTCAGAGCCTACGTAGGGAAGGAAAGAACAACAGGGGGGCGCCCAGTTACTGGAAATAATGAGCCCTGGTGGCGCAGGAGTTAAAACAGCTGTACTGCAGCCAGAACGTTCTGAGTTCAATCCTAACCAGATCCCAAGGTTGACTCAAAGCTTTCCATCCTTCCGAGGTCGGTAAAATGAGTCCCCAGCATGTTGGGAGGAAAACGCTAACCACCAGGGAGTGCACTAAGCGCTACGGGGCGGCACAGAAGGAACATAGGGATCTGCAAACTTGGCTCTCCAGGTGTTCTTGGACTTCAATTCCCAGAAGCCCAAGTCAGTATGCCTGCTGATCAGGACTTCTGGGAATTGAAGTCCCAGAACATCTGGAGAGCCAAGTTTGCTGATCCCTGAATTAGGCGATCCAAAGGGGCTGCGTCCGCCAACCATGTCCTTCTGACGGCATAAGCCCCGCCTCTCAAGGACTCTGGAGCTGTCATGTGACTGGCCGGTCACCTGACCAGCAGTGGAAACTGCCTTGAAGGTTGGGGTAGATGGCGTTCGGCTGGGCTTTTGGCTTCTTGGTGGGCGCGGCGGTCGCCGTGTGGGGAGCCGGGGCGACCTGCGGCTACCTGGTGAGGAGTGGGGGGGGGGGGAAGGGAGCTGTCGGGGCGGCAGGTGCAGGGAAGGGTTCCCTTCGCTTGAGAGGCAGAGCCGGAGCCTGGATGGGCTTGAAAGGCTGGAGAGCCCGGCTTGAAAGGCTCCCCTCTCAAGGGACGAGGTCTTGTTTGAAGGGTCGGTGAGGAAAAATTGGGCCGTCTACTCATAGCAGAAGTGGCAGAAAGAGCCGCGAAAGCTCAGGACTGGGAAGAGGAAGCTGTTGCAGGCTGTTGCAAAGGGAAATATGTTGGGGGGAGGAGAAGCAGCAGCGGGGGAGACTTTGGCCCTCAGGGCTAAGGTTTTGGGATCAACTACTGCAACCTGGTTCTGTCACAGGAGTTGCTATACTGTATAAAACTAATCCAGCAAACAATCAGTGATGGGATGTAACAGGTTCTCACCAGTTCCCCAGAACCGGTAGTAACGTTCCCCAGTGTCCCGGAGAACCGGTGGCAGCTTTTGGGGGGAACCACCTCTGGGGCTTACCCTTTCAGTGGTTCCCCCACTGCGCATCCGCGCCAAGCGCTTGGTGTGCATGCACAGCCTCCTTGCTGTCCTCCCAAGCAGGGAGGAGGAAGAGAACCTGCTAGCCTAAAGCTCCCTATAGCCTGCTCCCCAGGGTAAGTGACTCACCTTTCGGTGTGGTGTGTCTGTGTGTATTTTAATGTGTATTTAATACCTTTACCTATATTGACGTACTACCACAGTTCCTAAAAAGGCCGGGCAGCTGGCAGGCCTAGCGGCCGGCAGGCCTGGCTTGGGGTTTTTAAGAAAAGTCTTGGGTTTACCTCATCAGTAAGCTACACCTGTGCTGTTCCAATTGGAGAACCCTTAAGAAGGTACAGCTGTTTTACATTAAGGCATATTATCCTAGAGAAATTGTACAATAACTATATCCATCTTGCAACATGGTGCTGCCCAGGCACTTATACTAACAGGTAAGTGACGGATTTATGTATGGGGTGTGTGTGGGTGGGTTGATTTATTTTTGGGGTGGGTGGGTGGGTGTATTTTAATGTAATATTTATTTATTTATTCAATTTACGGGTTTGTGTTGTGGGTGGGTTGAGGGGTGTGTATGCTTATTTTTATTTTATTATTATTATTATTTTATTTTTCTTTGGTCCCACCCACAATGCCATGTTCATGACATTAGCTATGCCCACACTGTGATGACATCACGGTGGGGTAGTAAAATTTTTGACATCCCACCACTGAGCAAACTCTTTAACCATCCTTATTAAATTTGCCCTTTCCCCATCCACACGTGCACCTGTGTGCTTGTGTGTGAGAGAGAGAGATTAGGGCAATTGTTTTTTGTTTTGTTGTGTTGCATCTTTTAGATGGATGGGGAGAGGGCAAATTTGATAAGGATGTTTAAAGAGTTTGCTGGTTTAGGTTAAGACAGTGATGGCCAACCTTGGCACTCCAGGTGTTCCTGGACTTCAATTACCAGAAGCCCAAGTCAGCATTCCTGCTGATCGGGGCTTCTGGGAATTGAAGTTCAAGAACATCTGGAGTGCCAAGGTTGACCATCACTGGGTTAAGAGATCTTGAATTGGCAGCCTTGGAAAGTAGTTCAAAAAATAGCCTGAGGCGAATGGTCAGAAGCTCAAGCGAGTGGGAAGGATTGCAAGAAGGATCCAGTTATAAGTGTGGGTCTGTCTTAGGCCATCGATGCTGGGACAGATCAGTTTAGACTTTTGCTTTGGAGCAGAGCTGCAAGAGTAGAGGAGCTCTTCGGAGTTAGCTCAAGATTTGTGTATACCCAGAAGGTCACAAATACATTCTCTCCCCCGCCCCCTTAACCAGTATTGGGAGATGTGCTTCTGAACATGTTTTCACTGAGGTAATCTGAGGGCAGAGTAAGGCTGTCTAGAACTATCTATAAATTCTGTCACTCTTACAGCTTTTTATATTAGTGAAGGCTGAAATGTTTTAGAGAGGTGTTTGTACTCCTCTCTTAGTATGATGCATGCAGTGCTTGGTTCCAAGTACAGTAATACCTCAGATAACATTAGTATCGAATAACACTAAAATCGCATAACATTAAGCAATCTGGGGGGAAGAATTGCATCGGATAACATTAAGATCCTATGGGATGCATCGGATAACAACCGCTAAAGCCTGTGTGGTTACAATGTATCTCTGGATCCCATAGGATTTTAACATGCATCGGATAACACTAAAAATCGGATAACACCAAGACTTGTGGAAACAGGTTTTAACGTTATATGAGGTTTTACTGTATTTGTATTTATTGGTAATCACCTTGCCTGCAAACATTTGTTGAAATTAATTGGCTTTATTACACTTTATGGATTTTACACTTTATTACACTTTATGGATTTTATTGTATGTGTGTATTTTATGATGGCTTTAAAAATAATGTTAGCTGACCCAAGTGACTTTGGCCAATAGGGTGGTATATAAATGTAGGTAATAAAAATGATGAAATAAATATAATTTTCAAACAGCATAGGTGGAGTCATTAATATTGGGATTTATAATGCAAAACAACAGGAGAGCCTTTATTGTAGTTAATTTCTTTGGAAGCCATGCATTCTACCATTGCCCTATTTTATGTCAGTGAATTCCATTAGCTTTGTGACTGACTACCTCTCTTAGTTTTCTACTGTTTCAATGCAATTGGCCCAACCTATTCCTTGTCATTGCCTTTTAACCTTTTATTTGCTTAACAAATAAAACCAACAAAAACTCTCTTAACAAATAAATTGGGGTTCTCAATTCCCCCCACCAGAAGTCACAATTGGTCACTTGCAGTGGTGTTTCGCTTAAAGAGAAAACTCGCTTAAAGAGCAATCCTGTGGAACACATTATGCTCTTTAAGCAAGGTACAACTGTACTTACAATAGGCTTACCTTTGCTGGAGAGGTTGGGAACATTGAGTGCCTTAGAGGGCCAAAGTAGTATGGGGAGGGACATCTGAGTCAGTGGTTGTTATTGGAGGTGGTGAGTTATTTCGCAACTGTGTCCTTCTTCTCTAATCTGCTGCTTAGTTTTTCTATCTGCTTATGTTCTACTCTTACAGCCCCTCATCCTGGTGATCTAATAAATTCCACTCTGGCAACATTTCCCTCCTGTCTTTTTGTTCTAGGAAACAGCTTCACTGAAGGTCAGCTGTCTAGATCTATTGCCTATCTGATTACAACCTGTGTGCTTCTGGTTGTTCTTTTGTGCTCATCCGCTTGGGCTTTCTGGGCCTTTAATAGACTCCCACTCTGACAGTGTCGGCGATGACCTTCCTGTGGATCCAGGGAAATGAATGAGAGAGGAAACATAGCTTTGAAGTCCAAGGCAGTCTGATTGTTCACCCAGGCTCCTGTAGAACTTGCTGTATTTTGTCTGGAGTAGGAGCAAAATAACCTGCAACATCCAAAAAGCCAGTTAGTAGCCAAACTCCTGAGATAGGTAGGTAGGTGGATCAGTTGGTTGACAGATCAATCAGCAGATTGATTGATTGATTGATCGATCAATCGATAAATCAGTACATAGATCTCAGCTGCAAATTGCAGCTAGTTAACAAGTTGGCAGTACAAGTATTGCCAGCTTAACTAGTGGCAGTTTGCTTCTGTGATTCATGCTGTTTGACTTTGAATCAGTGCACATAAGTAGTAGGAATCTGGCCACTGTCCCTTTCGGTGAAAAAGTACAAGCCAGGCATCAATCTGCAAGCCCTTGCCTCTAGCCTCCACCCTTGCTTCAAGGAACATAGCACCACTGTGCGCTTGTACCTTTGTCTTCAGCTGTACCTCCTGCACTAAAGAGTTTCACCCTTCATAGGGAAGTAGAACTGGTGTTTTCCAGGGGAATCAGAAGGCATGCTTCTGTGAAACAGGATGTTGAGCCACAGAGGCTGTGTTGTCATGTGAGGTGATGAGGTAAATGGGGAGCAGAAAGGGTGTCACTCTCATCAAGAAAAGTAAAGCAAATGGATTGTAACATTTGTGGCCTTACTTTATTTTTTAAAAAGAGTATATGCTTTTTTGTTGTGAGTGGACTTTTCCCTTTGAGGCTGAAAAGCAGTTCTGGCTTCCACTGACTTCTTTTCCCTGGTGTCCCAAAGACACTTTCACTTTTGGAGTGTCCCTCTCCTGCTTTCGCTTCTGCATAAATCAGAACAGCTATGAGGCCGTCACATATGCCAGGGGTACCCAAACTATGGCCCGGGGGCCAGATCCAGCCCCTGATGCCAATTCATCCGGCCTGCGCCACCCTCATCGCTCCTGGAAGGAGATTTTAAGTTAAAGAACATCTGGAGTGCCAAGGTTCACTATCACTATAACCTTTTCTGAGTGCAGTTTCCCCCAACCTGTAGCCCAAAAAGGGCCTGGGGATAATGACGGTTTTGGAAAGCTACTTTGGAGAAAGGAGTCTGTCGGTCTAGTCTGCTGTGGAAGACTTGATTATCTAAGGGTGGTGATAATAGAGACGCCTTCTTTCTAATGGGCAGTGTCTGAACTGGTATTTCCTCTGGGGGGTTTTTAGCAGTCAAGGAGAAAGAGTTTTAGCCTCCTGTGTTTTCAATGGGTGACTGTCAAGAAATTAAACAGTTAACATGTTTGTTGGGTAAAAATACTCTCTGTAAATGCTGAGAGGAAATGTGAAAGACAAAGTAATTTAAAATGTCTCATCCAATACACTCTGTACATGCTCAGGGGAAACATAAAAGACAAAGTCATGTAAGCAAGCAAAGACATGTACAAAGCAATTGCAGGAAGAAGGTGATACCTTCTTTCTGCAAAAGTCATGTAGGTTATCTCCCTTTGGTGCCATGTGACAGAGCAGAGAGATAATTGCCTGTTCCTTGTAAACTAGAAAGACCTGAAAGGTATCGGTGATAACAATGGAGAGCTACCCAGAAATTATGCCTTCCTGGAAGAGGATTATTAGAGATATGTTAGTTTACATCATCTCTGCTTCCCTCTGTAATGCTCTCCTTCCCTCTCTCATTCTTGCAGTCTTGCCCAGTGACAAAACCTGACATGCTTAATGTGCACCTTATCCCCCACACGCATGACGATGTGGGCTGGCTGAAAACAGTGGAGCAATATTTCTTTGGAGGTGAGTTGAAATGACTGGACTGCAAAGGGCAGGAAAGGAAGAGGCGGCCTTTTGCCACCAGTTACATATAGCAGTAGCAATTATACTTATATGCCACCCCATAACACTTAGTGCACTCTGGGTGGTTCATGTATAGGCTTTCTTTCCTAGCTCTGGGGCTGTATGTGAGGTTATACATAGGTCTGCCTTTGGGACAGGATAGGGCTAAGGCATGTCTCTTGCAGTGGAGGGAAACCGTGTGTTTTATTTCCCACACACGAGACAAGACACAAGTACAGTTATACCTTGCATAAAGAGCGCCTCGCTTAAAGAGTAACTCGCTTAAAGAGCAGAATTTTCTCTGAATGTTTGCTTCGCTTAACAAATAAAACCAACAAAAAACTCGCTTAACAAATAAAGCAGGGTTCGCAATCCCCCCCAACCAGAAGTCACAATTGGTCACTTACGATTGTGTTTCGCTTAAAGAGCAAACTCACTTAAAGAGCACTCCTGTGGAACACATTATGCTCTTTACGTGAGGTACCACTGTACTGCAAATTCATTATTCTTCCAAACATCTCAATCTTTGAAATAGACACTCTCTACAATTAGTCCCTAGTGCAGTGCTGGCGAACCTATGGCATGCTTGCCAGATGGGGCACTCGGAGCCCTCTCTGTGGACACACACACCATTGCCCCAGCACAGAGTTCACTCTGCCCAGCAGCCCAATGGGAGCATTTCCTCCCTCCCCCCAGCACAGAGTTTGCCCCACCCCTCTGCCTAGCAGCCCAGTGGGTTTTTTCCTTCCAATGCCCCAAGTGGGCTTGAGATGGTGAGATTATAAATCACCTCAGAGTAAGGTTTGCAGCCCAAGTGGCTTTTCCAGACACGGTCTCCACACTTGTTCTGCTGGGGTCTTCTCTCGTTTCCTTCCTCAGCACAAAGCCCATAGGTCCATGATGGTGAACCTTGGCACTCCAGGTGTTCTTGGACTTCAATTACCAGCAACCCAAGTCAGCACTCCTGCTGATCAAGGCTTCAGGGAATTGAAGTTCAAGAACAGCTGGAGGGCCAAGGTTAGCCATCACTGCCATAGGTTGTCCTTGGCGGTTTTCTGAGCAGACTCTGCTGCTTGGATTCACCTTGGTGATTATACCTCCCACTGATGGTTTAGAGAAGAGCATCCTGGTTTTGGAGGCCATCCCTGCGTTGGTGGCCTGTGCCTGCTGCTTTCCCAGGCCACAGCAGAAACCCTGGACACAGGAACCTTAGTTTGGCATCTTGCCAGAGATGCGGCAGAGCTGCCCTTCACTGTGACTTGGAAGGGGAGCTTGTTTCTTGGTCGAACATACTCTTGGCTCTTTTCTTTGAGTATGGGGAGAATGTCTCTTCTGCCAATATCCAGAGGTTTTGTGGTTCACAAAGACCCTGTACAACTCCTCTTTGGGGCATCCGTCTTCTCAACCCTTACTTAATTAATTGCTTTTTTTTTTCTTAAAATGCAATTGCTTGATTGCTTTTTTGTTTCATTCATATCCTGCCTTCAGTGAGATTTGCAGAGGCTTTAGTGGTTCAGACACTGAACGTGATGACTGGAAGGTTGGCGGGTCAGCAGTTCGAAACAAAAGTGCTACGTGACAGAGTGAGCTCCCGTCGTCTGTCCCAGCTCCTGCCAACCTAGCAGTTTGAAAGCAAAACACTGCAAGTAGATAAATAGGGTGAACAGCATTCCGTGCACTCTGGTGTCTAGTCATGCCTGCCACATGTCCACAGAAACGTCTGCAGACCCAGACAGTGCTGTCTCTTTGGCTGTAAACAGAAATGAGCACTGAACCCTAGAGTCGGATATGAATGGCTTTTGAGCAAGGGCGGCCTTTACCTTTACTAATTCTTCTCCCCACGATATCCTCACAACAACTCTGTGAGTGAGGGAAGGCTGAGAGTTGTGGTGGTCTCAAGATCATCCAGCCAGTTTCATGGCACGTAAGGGATGATTCTGCCACCTCCCAGCCCAGTCTTCTAAGCCCACCACCTCACTGGCTGCCTTATTCCCTTGCAGTCCGCAATGACATCCAACATGCTGGGGTACAGAACATCCTTGACTCGGTCATACCGCAGCTGCTGTCCGACCCTAGCAAACGTTTCATCTACGTGGAAGTGGTCTTTTTTGCCCGCTGGTGGGGGCTGCAGACGGAAGAAAGGCGCCAGGCTGTGAGGCAGCTCGTTGCGGAGGGTAAGTGTGAGGAAACAACAAGGTTCCCTGTTCTTTGCCCATCTGTTGGCCTCTCTTTGCTTTACATGATATACAGGGGGAGACACATTTGTGTGTGAGAGAGAGGAAAGCATGGAGCTGTTTTGTTTTGGAGGGTGGAGGTGCAATGGAAGGAGCCAAAGGTGCAGAAATGCTAGTTCTAGCTCAACAGTCTTCCTGCTAATGCAGTGGTGTGGGAATCTTTGCCAGTTGTTTTGTACTTGGATTCCCATTGTTCCTTATCTTGGAGCTGTGGCAAGTGAACAGGGGAGCACTAAAGTCCAAACTGGGTGGAGAGCTAAAGGTAATGGACAGAAGAGGGTTCACAGGTCATGACTTGGTGCAAGGCCTGAGTCTCTTGGTCCACCATCCTGGAATGGAAGGCCAAGGTGGTGGTTCCTGTTCTCTTCTTTGGGTAAGTCTCTCATCCTGTTTGTTTAAAGCCCTTGCCCTGCTTTCTCCATGAGACAGGAGAGGAAGGCAGGAGACTTGTGGCTGAGGGAAACACAATGGAAGAAGGTGTGTGTGTGAGAGAGAGAGAGCAGACCCTTCTGAGCAAAATGGGGCTGTGAAAAGAGAAAAGGAAGTGATCGTGGTTGTATCCCAGTAGCCTTGTCTCTCGGGATGTCAGGATGCCAAATTCTCCTTCACTCCCTAGACTTTTTCCAGGGGGATGGGGTACAGGGAACGGAAGGACTTTCTTGCTCTCGTCTTCCCATCAAGGTACCTGTGCGGCCTTGTCGCCTGCCTTGCCGTGTTACATTGACATGGAGTGAGGGAAGCCCTCTAAGGCCACGATAGTGAACCTTGGCACTCCAGCTATTCTCAGACTTCAATTCCCAGAAAACCAAGCCTCTGTGAATCCACACGAATGGGTTTTACTGCATGGGCTTCTGGGAACTGAAGTTCAAGAACAGCTGAAGTGCCAAGGTTCGTCATCACTATTCTAGGGCAGGGGCGCCCAAACTACGGCCCGTATGGACACATTTTACTTCCACTTCCAGGAGTGACGAGGGCTTTGTGGGCCGGATGAATTGGCATTGGGGGCCAGATCCAGTCCCCGGGCCATAGTGACCAGCTCCCTGAACCATGTGGCCGGCCCGCAGCCTGAAAAGTTTGGGCTCCCCTGCTCTAGGGTGTTGGACTGATGCTGTCAACCCTTGTGCTCTGTCGGCAGAACCTGGTGAGAGTCGGAATCTGGGATGTGCTTTGGTTCTTCACGCCCAGTCCACAGTACCACCTGCCCCTCTTTCCTGCTGTACTGGAGAGGCTGTGGCTTAGCGAAGGACACCAGGGGCCCTTTCAGACCTCTTGGACATTCCTGGCTGCTGCATTCCAGCTTGTGTGGAACAACAGAGGGAGGTTGCCAAAATCCACCACACACACCCCCGCCCTGCCATTTACTGTCTTTCTTGCAGGGCGCCTGGAGTTTGTGAATGGTGGCTGGTGCATGAACGATGAGGCAGCTGTACACTACAGTGCCGTGATTGACCAGATGAGCCTCGGACTCCATTTCCTGCAAGAGACGTTTGGCGAGTGTGGCCGGCCTCGGGTGGCCTGGCACATTGACCCTTTCGGCCACAGTCGTGAGCAGGCCTCGCTCTTTGCACAGGTCAGCCTGGGCTTCCCGGATGTATCTCTTACCTACCCAGCACAATTGCTTCCCTCTCTCCACAGCCCTGCAGGACTAAGTCCCCTCATGACCTGGGTCCTGTCCTCAGCCATTGGCCTTGAGGAGCCTCAATCCAGTGGCTAATCTACCAGAACAAAGCCGTTTTGAGCCAATTGATCTTAACAAAAATGTCGACTTAACAAGTTCCCATTGACTCTGGCATTCAATGCTAATTGGGACTAATGGTTGGATCAGGGCCCTGGTTGTGACCTTCCGTTGCTCCTTCCTCTACTGACCAAGCCTTCTCTCATTACTTTTCCCCAGATGGGCTATGATGGCTTCTTTGTGGGCCGCATCGATTATCAAGACAAGGCCCAACGAGAGGCCTCGCGCGAGATGGAGCAACTGTGGCGTGCGAGCGGAAGCCTGGATCCTCCGATTGCTGATCTCTTCACAGGTAAGCAAGTGGGATCTGTCAGAATTAGGGACTTGCTTTGGGTTTTTGCATAATTTTCTCCTTCCACAATCATTCCTTCTGTTGGCTGCAAATTTGGTCAGGTGTTGTGCTGAGCAGAAGTCCAGGTGGAGATGATTTGCGTGTGCATACAGTCACCTGGGATGACTTCTGTTACTAGGACAAAACATCCTTTGGGCATGAGACAAGCACATAGACACTACATTGCAGTTGTTGTTAGAGAGCATGTAATAATATAATAACATGTAGCAGTATATATGATTTCTATGCCAGAGCTTGGCAATAATACTTTAAAAGTACAGGTCAGCCCTGAATCCACAGGGGATATATTCTAAGACTGGGGTGGCCAACCATGGTGCTCCAGCTGCTCTTGGATGTCAATTCCCAGAAGTCCTGATCAGCAGGTGTGCTGACTTGGGCATCTGGTAATTGAAGTCAAAGAACATCTGGAGCACTAAGGTTGGCCACTCCTGTTCTAAGACCTTTCATAGATACAGTAATACCTCGGATAACGCTAAGACTTGGTTCCACAAGTCTTGGTGTTATCCGATTTTTAGTGTTATCTGATGCATGTTAAAATCCTATGGGATGGGTCGGATAACGTTAAAGCTCCATAGAGATACATTGTAACCGCACAGGCTTTAGCGGTTGTTATCCGATCCATCCCATAGGACCTTAACATTATTCGATCCAATTCTCCTCCCCAGATTACTTAACGGTATGCGATTTTAGCGTTATCCGAGGTAAACGTTATCCGAGGTATTACTGTACCTGAAATCACAGATAATAGTGAACACAATATTTGATATATGTACCAGAATTAGAAGTGGGAAAAGAGTTTCAAATGTCTCTGTCAGTCTACATGAGAGCTACCAAAATAGCTGCCTCTGTTCTTTGCAAATGCTACATTGCAGACAATGATCTCTGGTGGCCAGCTCTGGTAATGCATATTGTGTATTTTATTTATTTCAAGGATTTGTAATTGAATAATTTTAGATCTGCAGATAACTGAAATCACAGATACCAAACCCATCAATATGGGGGCAAATATATTATGTATTTCAGGATTTTTTTAAATTAAATATTTTTAGACCT
Organism: Furcifer pardalis; assembly: GCA_030440675.1. Classification (NCBI taxonomy): domain Eukaryota; kingdom Metazoa; phylum Chordata; class Lepidosauria; order Squamata; family Chamaeleonidae; genus Furcifer; species Furcifer pardalis. Next base: position 66,994,166 of record CP126893.1, read on the forward strand.
GTGGATAACTGAAACTGTGGATACTAAACCAACTGATATGAGAGGTGATCTGTAATGGCATTACCTTTGAAGTGCCAAGAACAATACTTTTGTGAAGTATTGTAATTACCAGTTCTTTTTTTCATGTATTGAGTAACCTTTAGTTGTTATCTGGAAAGAGTTGGGCGGTGGGGCGGTTGGGTTTTGAGATCATTTTTCTACTTCTAAGTAGATTTCTGAATTAAAGAAAAAAAATAAGAGAAATTGCTCTTAATGTGACACTCTTGAAGGTATAAGTTACAATGTTAAAAGATGGTGTCACACTGGTCCTTTCCTACAGCACGGTTGGGTAATTTGTAGTTCTTTGGATGTTTTTGGGTCACAGCTCCCATCAGCCATAGTCAGTGTAAGAAATGGCCAACGTTGCTGTCCAGCAACATTGGGAGGGCTGTAGGTCAGCTGCTGCCCGTTGCCAAGGAACGGTTCATGTTGTGAGGCTTCCCTTTGCTACCTGAACCAAAGCCATGCTCAGAATCATGTTCCTTCCTCCAGGGGTGATGCAGTGTTGGTGATTCCTTGGCCTCTCTCTCTCCTTACTTGCCTCCTTTTATGAGTTTTCTGTCTGAGATTAGGTGGGCACCTGAGATCTCTCTTCCTGGCACGTGTGGCCCTCCCCATCTCTCTTGACCGTCTCATCTGGCAGGTGTCCTCCCGAATGGTTACAACCCTCCCATGTCCCTTTGCTGGGACCAGATCTGCTCTGACAACCCCATTGTGGATGACGACAGCGATGAGAACAACGTGGTGAATCTGGTGGCCTATTTTCTGGGCACTGCGGCAGCTCAGGTTTGAGAAAGAGAATTAGCAAGGGTGGAGGAGGAGGAGGGTGTGATTCTGAGTTCAGAACAGCAAAGATGTGAGGCAGCTGGTGGGTTAGTTTCAAAGGCAGCACTTTGCCAGGAATTGTGTGATGAGATAACATAACGGTGGAGCCACGAGCTGATGAACTGGGAAGGCACTCGCCTGAGCTTCGTCTCTGTGGTCACCTCACTCCATGGCTGTAAGGGGACTCCCAGCCTGTTGCCCATCCCTGAAGTGCAAGGGATGAAGCTACTGACTTCTTTCCCACTGTGGGTGGGGCACATTAGGCCTGCCAGATGTTTGCTGGACTGTCGTCCCCTTGCAATCCAACAACAGCTGGAAGGCCACACCTTCTACTCCCCTGTTTTGAAAGGTGGTTTTAAGTGGGGCTCATATAAATGATACTTGTGAAGTGGCAAGCAGAACAATGTCTTGGTTCGCTCTCTTAGGCCAGACACTATCGGACAAACCACATTGTCATGACCATGGGATCAGACTTCCAGTATGAGAACGCCCTCCTGTGGTACAGGAACCTGGACAAGCTCATCAAGCATGTCAATGCGAAGGTATGCTGGGCTACAACCGGTGTCTTTCTCCTTTGGCAAAAGCCACCTCCACCCACAGCTCTCTGGTCCCAGAGGGTACCTTTACTCTGCTGATAAGGAGCCGCAATGGTTGGGTTGTGCTTTGGCCGTCTGGGTCAGGAGAGGGGTGGGTGGGTCAGGGCCTCCGTTTTCTTTCACTAACCCCGTCTTGATGAAAAGCCATCTCAGACTCTCACTGTGCTGAGGGGTTTATTAAGCCCCAGCATGTTGCTATTAGGAGAGGTGGTGGAGTTTATTTGAAATGGGGACATGTGGCTCATCAAGGGGGTTGGTCCATTGAAACACTACCACTATAGACAAAATCCAGTGACTAATCCCAATTAGAGGGGATCCATTGCCACAATGAGATTTACATATGTGTTGACTTAACACACCCAGTTGATTCAGTGGGTTGACTCTACTCAACTGGATTTATCCTGTCATAAGTCCATAGCTTTGTATACAGATGTAGTCCCATGCCCTCCCCTTATCAGGTCTGGGGGAGACGGAGGGCAGGCCAAGCCTCTGCCTTTCTCTCCCTCACTTGACCATGGAAAGAAACATTGAATTCAGCTTTAGGTATGAAGAGAGAGGACAGGAGAGTTGCTTCTAAGGCTGCTATCTTAGACTGATGTCCTTTTCAGAGGAGAGACTCTCATTGTATCAGGAGAGGAGAGGAGGCAGGACAGCCTGAGCAGAGGGCAGAAGGGGGGTTTGCTCAAAGCGAATGTGGTAACAGAGTATTTCATGCTCTGGTTCCCTTATGCCGCATGCCTAGAGCTCCACCTGCAGCCACTTATTCTCCAGGATGAGTTTGCTTGTTGATTTCCTTGCTTCTTGTCTTACAGCAATTGAACGGGAGCCATGTCAACGTGCTCTATTCTACTCCCAGCTGCTACTTGTGGGAGCTGAACAAGGCCAACCTGACCTGGTGAGAAGCTGCTCTTTAAATGCAACAAGAGCTGGCAAGACGTAGCTATTGCAGCAGTTCCCCTTCCACCGAAGGGAAATAGTCTTTTCTGGAGTCAGAAAATTGTCTCTAGCTGGGAGTTCTGGGCCATGGAAACTCACTTGGGTTGGGGTGGCACTGTTAAAACCCCTCTTTAACTATTTCACATGCTATGCAGTGCAGCCAAAACATTGTGAGTTTGATCCTGAGAGGACTCACGGCCGACTCAGCCTTCCATCCTTCTGAGAGGACCCAGCATGTTGGGGCAAATGCTAATTAACTTGTGAACTGCCCAGAGAGTGCACTAAGCACTATGGGCACTATATAAGTGTAATTGTTATCACTTAGTTGCTGGCTGGATAGCACTGTAGAAGTGAGGTGTTTGATTCATCTCTTAGTGTGTGTCTCAGGAGAAGAGCCACCCTGTATTGCCTTGGGCAAGTTTCACATTCCCAGAGCATTCCTGGAAGAAGAAAAGGGGGAAATCACTTATGAATACTCTGTACCTTGAAACCCCTGGAAAGAGTAGCCATAAATCAGTATCAACCTGATGGCATACAGTTATGATTAATTGCTTAGTAGGTTTATTCCACAGCATTGATCTACTTCCCAGCTGTCTTAGGATGTACCTTTATTGGACAAGTGGGATAGAACTTTGTTTGTTTGTGTTCCACAGTCTTGTAGAGATTGGCTTACTTCATCATATGGGTAGAAAATAAAGACCAAGGGGCATAATCTGTGACCAGCTCCCATTCTTAGTATCCCAGTGTCTCAGTGGTCTCGTTTCCACTTCACGCTAATCAAGAAGAGAATCTGGAGGAGGGGAGGTGATCCATCTTGTACAGATATAGGTTTAAGCTGAACTAACTCTTCTGCTGGGCAGGTCCGTGAAATACGATGACTTTTTCCCATATGCCGATGGGCCCCACCAGTTCTGGACAGGCTATTTCACCAGTCGACCAGCCTTGAAACGCTACGAAAGGCTCAGCAACAACTTTCTGCAGGTTAGTGGTTATCTTGACTCGGGTAGAAGAGAGAGTTGGGTAATTTTCTTTCTTCGAGCTAGAGATGAAGCCAAGACCCAGAAGTTCAGGCTCTTCTCTTGATCCCCCCCCCTTTTCCTTTTTTTTAAAAACCATTGGCTCTTTTGGCCAAGGTCTTACCCAACAGATAACCGACTAGGGAACTTGACTGCCTTTTCTCTCTTGTAGGTCTGCAATCAGCTGGAAGTATTAGCCGGCCCACAAGCAAACCTGGGGCCTTATGGCCATGCCAACAGTTCTGTGCTGCGTATGTATGAAGAAACAGGAGGAACTCTAGGGATGAGGGAGTGGCCCTAAAGGGTAATTTGCCTTGATGTGACCATAAGGGTGAGATGGTATCATCTCCTTTGGTGACTGGTGGGAAGTTTCAGTCAAGGGTCTGTCGCTAATGTAGGCATGGCCTTCCAAAGGTGGAGAGTAGAAGGAACAGCTAGGCAGCAGTATGAAGGAAAGGGTGGTGATATCCATGTGTGGGATGCAGCAGACCAAGGGTGGTCACAGCTTGCAGGTGTTGGTGTGCAGGTGGGTGCAAGGCCCTGGGATTCCCACCCGTAAACTCTCTGTGACACCCGTCTTATTCCTCCAGGTCAGGCCATGGGAGTTGCTCAGCACCACGATGCAGTGAGCGGCACAGCGAAACAGCATGTGACCAATGACTATGCTAAGCAGCTCTCCTCTGGCTGGGATGCCTGCCAGGTGTGTGCTTGAACCAACCAGGCAACTAGCAAGGTCCCTCTCTTCACACATACATAGACACAGACCCACCAGAGACACATGAGCAAAAACGCGTACAAGCAGCCCTTGCTTCTGCTTGGTCTTCCAGACTCCTCCAAGGGAATTTCCCAGGCTCTTCTTTCATTGCTCTGGATCTTCTCCATTCTCTTTTGGGTGGGAAAACTGAGGATTAGGCATGATCATAGAGGGACAGTGGAGCACCTGGGAGCAGAAGATACCGAGGGGCTGGAGATGAGATGAGAGGGCATCACTTCTCATGATGACACCCCTTGGCTCTCTTCTCCCCAGCAGCCCTTGTAGTTGACTTGGGTCAAGAGCAGGGGCTCCCAACCTTTTCAAGCTGGGGGCCGGGTCACGCTCTCTGTCAGCTTTGAGGGCTGAACAGCCATTTTGCCTTGCCTGCTTGATGGGAGTGGCCATTTTGTTGCAACAGCTTCAAAGGTGGTGGCCATTTTGTTTCTTGAATGCCCTTGAAGGTGTGGGAACCCGTGGTCAAGCGGGTTGCTTGAAGGAAGCCCCCTCCCTCTCTCTCACCCACGAGCAACAGATCCTTTTAGTCCTCCTCTCTGTTGTCGGCTCTAGTTCCAAGGAGACCGTAGGGGTGCTGGGACATTGCTTGAGGAGCTGGTTTTGCACACGTAAGGGCAGGAAGTGTAAGTAATATACTTGCCTGTTACTACACTACACCTGAAGTTGCTCTGACCTCAGGATTGCATACAGACTTGATGGGAGTTCCCCTGGCCAGACGTCTGAGCTGCTCTTTTGTGGGCCATACTGGGGGAGGAACCTCCTCACGCCCTTTTCCTCTGGTTCTGCAGACCGTGGTCAGTAATGCCCTTGCCAGTATCATGGGAACCAAAGAGAACTTCATCTACTGCACATACCTCAACATCAGCGTCTGTCTGCTGACTGAAGGAGCCCAAACAGTAAGTGGTTTTCTTCATCGGCCACGACATCGTTTTTCTTTTCTTTTCTTTTTTTAGGGTGGGGGATGTTGCTTGACATCCTGTGGTGCTGGAGAATATCTTGCCAGCCATCACAACAGAGCTAGGTAACACACACACACCCCTTTTGAGTCATCCCGCCCTTCCCTCACTTGCTGCTGTGCTGTTGCCCTTTGCAGTTCACGATGATTGTCTACAACCCCCTGGCCCGCTCAGTGGACTGGAACGTCCGGCTGCCTGTCAATGGAAGCCGTTACTCAATTGTTGCTCCAGATGGCAAGACAGTTCTGAATGAGGTAGGAATCAGGGTGACCTCTGGTCTTTTGTATTGCAGCCTTCGCAGAATGGTACCTTCCAGATGTTGCCAGCTGCCAGTCCTGTTGCTTCCAGCCATTGTGATTGGTTGGGAGAAAAGCGGCAGGGTTCATTTTACTTCTGCTTCCAAGAGCAACGAGGGCAGAGTGGGCCAGATTAATTGGCCCACATGCCAGCCCACATGCCAAAGTTTGGATACCCCTGCTGTAAGGGATGGAGGTGGACAGTCTTCTCTCATTCTGCCAGTTATCTCCCCAAAATCGTGTCTTCTCTGCTCTTTTGGGGAGAACAACATTGTGGAAAGTTCAAAATGCCCCCTGAATTTCTGGAGGGAGAACTCCCCCCCCCCTTGGTGGTCACTGCTAAGGGGAAGAAGAAATGGTGCCAGTTCTACTTTGCTTTGACAGGTGATCCCCGTGTCCAGTTTCACTCAGGCTGTGCGGCACGATCGGGGCTATGCTGTCAACGAGCTGGTCTTCCGTGCCTCTGCCCCTCCCGTGGGCTACAGCACCTACTCTGTCTCCAGGCTGCCTGGGAGGGACCCAGCCCAGGCCAGGGAGTTGAAAAGGCTGCCCCGCCAACCTGGAACGGAACATCTTTCTTGGGCCCTTGAAAATGAGGTATGGTTCTGAGCCGCTGGCATTTCTTCCCTCCCTCTTGGGTCTCCTGCTCAGCCGAACTCGCCCCTTTCCCTCCCTGTGAGGCAGAAGGGACTCCTGTGGAAAAGAAGGGCAAACCAGCAGGGACTGTTTCAGTCTTCAGAGTGGCTCTAGTCTCCTTGCAGCCTGAGGCACAGGGCTGGAGCTTGGGGTCGATGGTTTGTTCATTCTGTCACCGCCACAGGGGCTGATGAGAGCTGAAGGACCTCTGGAAGGGCCATGGGCTCCTATACCTGACAAAGGGTGGGCTGTCCATGGAGTTCTGCCTTGAGGGGATGGGCCTCACCTGCAGGGGCTCTGCTCATGTTGCAACACAGCCCCATAGGACACGTACCTGTTGGCCTTTGCCCAAGACTGATTACATTGGTGGGGGTAGTTTTTACAATATTAAAAAACTAACAAAGTCTACAAAACATAAAAGAAACAATTACATACATATAAGAAAAAAAAGTAGTTCCCACGTACATCCTACAGCATTAAAAGAAGAGGAAAAAAATACATATCAATATAATATAATGTAGTCAGACATTACTTTAGTTATTTTCTATACATTTACTAACTGTATAATTTCACCTTTATATCCATTCTCCTCTTTAACCGCAATATTACAACTTTATTATTTTATACATGGTACCTACCACCCAGTTCACTATAGTCCTTGAGTCTACCAGCCACTCCTTTTACAACTCAATCATTCTGCCAAAAATACATTGTATTTGGAGCAGGTTTTTCTCCTTTATTATCCATCAATGTGTGTTGCAAAAAAGGTTTCCAAATGTCCCAAAATCTATTTTGTTTTATACTCCCCTTGCCTTGGAAGAACCAAAGGCCTTTTCATAATACTGAGTCCAACCAAGATATAAATTATTTTTATCCGCCGCTTTTTGGTGAGTTTCCTGTAGAAAAATGATGTCCGCTCTATCTTTTCTTAGGGCCATTTCCAACCGTTTACGTTTAGTAGGACAACCTGCCCCTTTCACATTCCATGACAATATCTTAATATTTTTCATGTTTTATCGTTATTTGACCTTTTAAGAAATAGCTGGCAGACTTCAAAGGACGTGTTACCCACTACCCACAATTTAACATATATGACACAGAAAAACATAAAAAACAAAAAGATAATAACCCCCTTATTTTTTCAAAAAAAAAAAGCACCTCTACTAATAAGAGAAGGGGGGAGGGGAGTCATGTGGTTACAAAACTTGATCTGTCTTCCAGTAATACTTCAGCTGCAGATGTTACACTACAATACAATACATCTTAATTGCCTCCAGTTGCTCCTTGAGCCTCTTCAGTTGTGGGTTCTGGTTTTTTTGCTGTGTTTGCTCCTGCCGATAATAATGCTTCTTTGAGATCCTTCCACTCTTGTGTTCCATTTTCCAGAATCTTTGCTTCTACTAACACATCCAACACATATGAATCTTCCTTTATATAAAAGGTTTTCCCCAGGTGCACAAACCTCATCTGTTTTGAAAATTTCCAATTATATAAGATTCTTTTATCTCTCATTTTTTTTGTAACAGGCTTAATTTGATTTCTCCAAATTCTTTCTTCAAACGCTATATCGTTGAAAATTTCAATATCCACTCCTTCCATTTTGAGAACATTCGGACCAGCATTTTTAATATGAGACATCAAGCTTAATTTTGCACTCAAATCTGCAAATTTTAACAGCACATTTCTAGAACCCGTTTTATTTTTCTTTGGACCCAGTCTATACATTCATTCATTCATTCATTCATTCATTTATTCAATTTGTATACCGCCCTACTCGGTACAACCGACTCAGGGCGGTTCACAGAGACCACACACGTAAGACAATCAAAAGAGTACAACATAATAATACACACTCTCAATGTCCTCAGATACAAAATCTCTCCCCATTTTCAATTCATTCAACCATGTCAACAGTCGTAATTTCAAGTTGTCCGGTTTATTCTCAGGGATTTTTCTAATTATCACGTTTTTCCTTCTTATCTGATCTTCCAGATACGCCATTCTTTTTTCATGGTCAATCAATTTAGTTGCTTTTTCTTCCTGTCTTTCTCTCGCCTCCGCAACTTCCTGTTTTAGTTCCGCTACCTCCTTTTTTACTGTGACCACTGATACTTTCATTTCCACCATCTCCTTCATTAAATTGTTCATTCCTTCAGATGTGGGTTTTAACAAGTTTGATGCCGAATCTTTTATATCTTTTTGAATAATCGCGATTAATTCTTGTTGCTCTTTGACTCGTTGATTTTCTGCAGCCTGTAGTCTATCAAGCAATTGTTGTTTAAATTTATCATAATTTTTCTCAACATTTTCTTCATGTTGTTTCATCCATGCTGACATAACTTCCCTTAAATCAGATTGAGGTTTGTCTTTTTCACTTATTTTCTTTTTTGTGGCACCTTGTTCCGCTTTTGACTCCATTTCTTGCTCTTGTTGTGATTTTTGATGTCGTTGTTGTGATCTGTCTCTGTGCTGTTGAAACTTTTGCTGTCATTGTTGATGAACTTTCTCCCTTAATCTTTGCAGTTCCTCCGCCACTTCGATCTCTTGCTGCAGTGATTTCACCCTCCCTTGCTGGTCTCTTATTGTCAGCCGTCCAAGTCTTACCCAAGCAGGGTTATCTTGTCTATCTTCCAAAGATTTATCCCTTCTTTTACTCATCAAGGTAACATTCACCACAGCAAAAAACAATTATTAAAGATCCATGAATATACTACAAAGTTTCATAAAATCATAAATTCATTTACACAATTGCAACTAGATAAATAGGAGCCAGAAATTCTTATTTTCCAAATTAATATAACCAGTAAAACGTTTTGTTAAGCTGTCAAGTCCTCCCTTATGCAAATCAAGGAAAGACTTTTTTTCTTCTTAAATGGAAGGGCTAGAAAACCAAGAGACTAAATCGTGCAGTTTATACTATTTTGAAACAAAACAGCACTATTTTAATTCTTCACCCTCCAAAAGAGAAAAAAATGGAGGAAAAAATATATATGCAATAGAACCCCGAACAACGTGATGACATTGATCCACAAGTCATGACGTTGTTCGGTTTTTCAAGTTGTTCGATACATTGATCGAACAATGCTAAAAAAAAGCCCTGACATCAGGGACAAACCACGCCGAGGCAAGGCTCGGCATTTCCCCCCTCCCCCGGGTAGGCACGCAATCGCGTGTCGTTCGGGGTTAGGGCAAGGTACGGGAAAGACCCCGTCCCCTGCCCTAACCCCGAACGACACGCGCGCACACGCCCGAAGTTCCGAAAGTGTAAGGATCTTTACCCTTTTGCAACCTTGGGTGGCTTAGAGGGTTGCACGGCGCGGCGGCAGTGATGGGAAGATGCGGGAAGGTCCCTCGCATCCTCCTCTCACCGGCGCCGCGCCGCGCAACCCTCCAAACCGCCCGAGGTTGCAAAAGGGTAAAGATCCTTACACTTTTGGAACTTCGGGCGTGCGCGCGCGGCATGGCACGGGTGAAAGGAGGATGTGAGGGACCTTCCCGTCTCCTGCCCTAACCCCGAACGACACACGTGAGCACGCTCGAAGTTGCGAAAGTGTAATGATCTTTACCCTTTCGCAACTCGAAGTTTCGAAAGGGTAAGGATCCCCGTACCCTTTCCAAACATCGTGGGGGCGGGCGCTGGGGGGTGGGTTGGTTTGGGTAGATGTTCTACCCAATCCAACTGCCCCCCCACGCATACGCTTGTATCGAATAACATGAAAATCGCATTCTTCGATACAAGATTTTCCCGAAAATCTTATCGCGTTATACGGTTTTCACGCTATTGGGTACTTGCGTTATACGGGGTATTACTGTACATATATTCTGCACAACAAAGCCAGCAACAGGAGTCCAAAAATCACTTAACCGAAGGGAAAAACAAAAAAGAGATAGCAACAGCAGTCCTCAGTTTCACTTTCAATTCACTCCGGTAAACAGTGTTCACAAGAGGGGAAAAAAAAACAATTCTTCTGCCAGCAATTATTTCAAAGCAATACAGAGTCTAAACAGTTTAATTGGCTGCTATTGAAGATTTATAGTTAATAAGTAAGGGGGTGAGGACTTTTAAAGATTAATTGCCGGACGGCAGTCGGGAAGAAATAAAGAAAGCTTCCTTATCTTCCCTTAATCTGCACCTCATCCTCACACAAATTCCAGATTCACAGTTTTTGTAATTAACTGCTCAAGCCAGCAATCTTAGGGGAAAAAATATGTTCAAACTTCCCTTTCTTTTGGCTTGGAATCGTCTTCACCCCACCCCCACTTTACTGAAATGCTTACAGTTCAGCCGTTATCTCCGTTATCTCCGTTATCTCCGTTATCTCTGTCCTGAAGCAGCCACAGCAAACTTTTGGTTGAAAGCAACTTTTAAAAACTCCCCTTGACTCTGTAATCCTTATGGTCCTTTTATTACATTTTTAAAGAAAACTGTATCCACTTTTATTCCACAAAATGTGGCTCCATTTTTTTGCAGCTAAAGAAAAAGCAACCTCTTAGGTCTCCATCTTGGCTCCACCCCCCGGGATGGCTGTTTTAAAGGCTAGGATGTGAATCCTTTTTCAGTAAGCTGGTTTCTCTGGATTTCATTCCCTTGTCTTCACATGCCATGTTTCCTGGTATTCTCCCACACCATCCGACCTCCTTTTACTTTCCTTTCTTCCTCCTCTTTCTCCAGCATCTCCGGGTTCTGTTTGATCCCAGCACAGGACTTCTGAAGATGATTGAGAATCTGGACAAGAACATCTCCTTGCCAGTCTCCCAGAACTTCCTCTGGTGAGTTTGGGCTGAAGGTGGTTTTCTGGTGGGGGAGCGAAGAATTTCCATTGGGTTCATGGGAAGTTGCCTTATCCCTGGGGAACAATGATGCTTGTGCCATCCTGGCATCAGGGTGACCATGCTGAACACGGCTGGGGAAGTTTTGTCCTTGGCTGGAAAGCATCGTTGCTTGAGGGACTAACTTCACACCTGCTGGCTGGCCTCTGCAGGTACAAGGGCAGCACTGGGAACGAAGAGAATTATCAGGCATCTGGGGCTTACATCTTCCGTCCCAATGGCTCTGATCCCTTCCAGGTCAGCCACGGAGCCCGCTTATACCATATGCAGGTAAGAACATCTGGAACTGTTGCGCACATCTCAAGTACAAATGGAGCTACCCCATCTGGGGAGGTTGCTTATCCATACCATTGCCACCCTCTCCCCTAGGGCAAGGTTCCTCAAACTTGGTTCTCCAGGTGCTCTTGGACTTCAATTCCCAGAAGCCCAAGTCAGCACTCCTGATCATCAGAGCTTCTGGGAATCGAAGTCCCAGAACATCTGGAGAGCCAAGTTTGAGGAACCGTGCCCGAGGGGACCCTAAAGAGCTTCCATGGGCTCATAGGAAGGAAGGCCGGTGCCTGAAGCCCCAAATTTCTTAAATCAGGGGTTGTGTCCTTTTCAGTCAGAATGTATTTGGCATCTTTTGTGGCCTCATTAAGACTTTTATGTACTCTGAAGAGCAAAAGATTGTTCCCTGGTAGCACAGGGGTTTAACTGCTGTACTGCAACCAAAACATTGTGAGTTCAATCCTGACATGAACCAAGGTTAACTCAGCCTTCCATCCTTCAGAGGGTGGTAAAATGAGTACCCAGCATGTTGGGGGGAATGCTAATTAACTCGTCAACCTCCCAGAGAGTGTGCTAAGCGCTATGGTGGGCGGTATAGAAGTGTAATTGCTATTGCAATTGTCCAGTGATGGACATTCTTTAAATAGGGAGGGGAGCTGAAGAAGTGTTCAACTGCACAATTTTTCTCCTGTGGGTGGGGGAGGGATGGGAAGGACTCTAACCTTTTGTAATTCACAATATTGCTCTCCCAGGTGGACTGTATTGCTTTGGGTATCAGCGCACAGACATCTGCAATAATATATTGGCTTTATGTTAAATTTTAAATTTCATTATTGTACTCACCAAAATAATGTGGCAAAAAGATGATTTTTGTTCCTCAGTATGCAGGGAAACTGCCAGTTATCAAGAGTAAGGATGCCTAGTAGTTATAGCAACAGTTCTTCTTTTAGTATTGCATTTCAAGCCCCTCGTTTACACTAAGCATTTAAATATGTGTTCATTTTTTCCTGAGTGGTTATGCTAGTGGTTCCCAACGTGGGCCCCACGCCCCACAGGAGGACTTCAATTCCCAGACACCTGCACAGGTACATTGGCTGATCAGTGCTTTGGGGAATTTGACTTAGGCTTCTGGGAATTGAAGTCCAAAAACCAAAGGGTGGGAAACACCGGGTCATGCGGTCTTCTTCCATGTCTAGGCCAGACGCGAAGCTGCCAAAATGAAGGCACCTTTTGGTGACTTCATTCTGCAGTTCCTTTGGGCTGACCTAGTGTGAGAAAGTTTAGCCAGCAACACAAGGTTGCCGTTACCAGGGTATACCCAGTTGTGGTTCAAAAATACCACAGTCTTCGAGGAGGCTCTTTCTGTGTACCCCAGTACTGCAGTGATTATTGAGTAATAACACCATCGCTGTTTGCTTGTGGCTGTCGTAGACCAACGCACAGTTTGGCCAGTTTGACCTGCTCTCTTTTTGGGCCTGCCACTGGTGTCAAGGAGAGATGAAGCCAGCCTTTATCTTGTGTCTTTCTTTGTCAGAACCAAGTGGTGCAAGAACTCTATCAGAACTTCTCTGCCTGGTGCTCCCAGGTGGTGCGCCTCTATGCCGGAGCGCCATACCTCGAGCTGGAGTGGACAGTGGGACCCATCCCGATCCAGTGAGCCTTGAAGGGGGGCTTCGGCGGGGGAGGGGGAGAGAGCAGTGGTACAAGCGATGCGATGATTGTTTTTGGCACACATCTCTGATGTTTTACGTTTTGCCACAGCGATGGCCTCGGCAAGGAAGTAATTAGCCGCTTTGAGACCAACCTACAGACGGACGGACTTTTTTACACAGACTCCAATGGCCGCGAGATCCTTGAGAGAAGGTACAGCCAGCTGTAGGGGCAGGCCCAAGAAACCCTTTCCGCCTTGCAACTGGCCAGTTCTGTGTGGATGGGAGCAACTTGGATGGAAAAGCAAACCAAAGTAGTCACACTTCTATACTGCCCCATAGCAGCTCCTCCGGTGGCTTAGTGGTTAAAACGCTGGGCTTGGAGACTAAAAGGCCGGGTTTCGATACTCAAGGGCTGCACTTGAGGACATAAAAGGAACCTCATTCAGGCATCCCGAGGGGAATTCCTCCAGCAAAAATCCTTTCAACCCAGAGTAATTTCTTGTAGGAGGATTTCATGCAGTGACCATTGCTGATTGGCACACTGATCAATAAATACGTTCACTGAGTTACATTCTCCTCCATGTATTCCCTGCAATTCTGACCCTTGATCAGCATCAATCATGTGCCTTCACCTCTCGCCTAGCTTATGCCCCAGACAACAATCTGTATGGCCTTTGTGTTAAGATAAACATACTCTGCTGATACGCATGATCTGGCCTTCATGTATCCCATGTTTCCACATATCTGGAAGCCAAGACTTTGTTTACCTTGGCAGAGCTCTCTTGCTGTAAGATTTATCTATAAAGGCAGATAACAGTAAAGCCTAGTAAAAGGTTCACCCTCAGACTTGTGTCCACATCTTCATCTCCCTCCTACAATCTGTGATATGAAATTATTATTATTATTATTATTACCTGCCCATAGCGCCTAGTGCACTGTCTGGGCTGTTCACAAGTTAATTAGCATTTTGCCCCCAACATGCTGGGTAGTCCTTTTTCCGACCTGAGAAGGATGGAAGGCTGAGTCAACTTTGATCCCTTGCCAGGATCGAACGCACATCCTTTTGGTTGCAGCAGTACAGCAGTTTAACCACTGTGCCACCAGGGTTCCACATCGCCAAACAGCCGATGTGGAGAAGCAAGTGACAGATCACATTGTTCAGGGTTTTAAAAACCCTGTGTGACCTTGAGCAAGCTGCTGTGTTTCAGCCTCGGCTCCCTTCAGGACCTGCAGTTGTTGGGGGAGAAACACTGGCTTGAGACCCAGTGGGTGGAGTGGGTGGCACGTCAGACGAGGACTCTGGAAACCTGGGTTCAAAACTCTGATCAACTATGGAAACTCCCTGGAGGATGGCAAGAGCCAACACTGTTGGAAATGTAAAGTTAAATGTAAAATGAAAATGCTGGATTCCTCAGAAATCCTGTTAGGGTTACCATAAGTTGGCAGTGATTTGATGACACGTAACAATAGTGGTTTACTTTATATACCGTAAGAACACTTTAAGGTACAAATGCAGGTATTAAGTATTAAATAATGGGTAATACTATTCGTGCATCATCTAGACCAGGGGTCAGCAAACTTGGCTCTCCAGGTGTTCTTGGACTTCAGTTCCCAGAAGCCCAAGTCAGTACACCTGCTGATCACGAGTTCTGGGAATTGAAGTCCAAGAACATCTGGAGAGCGAAGTTTGCTGAAGCCTTATCTAGATCATTTAATTCTTCCTGGATCCCTTCTCTTTCTTTTTCTCTCACACACACCCCTTGTTTGCTACTGCCCACCAACACACGTTTTGACACTAGCAAGTTCTAGCTGGTGAAGGAAAGGTTGACCTCTAACACGTTTCCCCCTTGGATCTGCCTCTCTTTCTCTTTGGCCTGGGGCTAGGCGTGACCATCGGGCCACCTGGAACCTGAGTCAGACCGAATCTGTGGCCGGCAACTATTACCCTGTGAACAGCCGTATCTACATCAAGGTAAAGGCACCTCCTTGTCACCGAGAAGCAGAGGTGCTCTTGCAGCACCCCTGTTGGAATACCACCAAACCATTCAGCTAGGATTGCTTAGTACAGCTTTTCCTAAATTATGTTCCGCGGAACACTAGTGAACTTCAATTCCCAGAAGCCTCAGTCAGTACACTGGCTGACCTGTGCTTTGGGCAATTGACTTAGGCTTCTGGGAATTGAAGTCCAAAAACCAAAGGTTGGGAAATGCTGGCTTAGTACATACATGTGTATGAAGCTCTAGCCTTATGGGTTCCTCTTTGATCTTTCCAGGACCGGAAAGTCCAGCTGACGGTACTAACGGATCGCTCCCAGGGAGGCAGCAGCATCTTTGACGGCTCTCTTGAACTTATGGTGAGTAGAGTAGGGTTGCTGTGTGACCAAGGAGAGATTTGCTTCTTGCAATTTCTCTCTGTATATCCTCTGGAGAACGGCTTCTGTGCCTCGTACTGAATATTTTGACCCTAGGAAGTGGAGATGGAGACTGGGCACATTAGGAAACACGGGGAATAGGGAACAGCTAAGTTCCAGTGAAGTGATGCCCAAAAGCCAGCGAGGCCAAAGTCTATGCATTTTTTCTTCCTAGGAGTCCCTCGGTATTTTGTAGCCTGAAGAGAGACTTCGGCCTCTCAAGACACCTGACGGGCATAGGTTGCCATCTTTATACAAACTTCGCTTCCTTCTCCTCCTTCCTTTCCAGGTACACCGGCGGCTACTGCATGATGATGCCCGGGGCGTGGGGGAGCCACTCTCGGAACCCGGAGTATACCACCACGGCCTGGTGGTGCGGGGACGCCACCTCATCCTCCTAGACACAGCAGAAGCGTCGGCTGACCAGCACCGACTGCGAGCTCAGCAGGAGTTCATGGCACCCCAGATCATGCTGGCCCTGGGTGGGGGACCCCCCTACCAGCCTGGCCAGGCCAGCCTCAAGGAGGTGAGGGGGGGGGAGAATAGCAGCCCAGATGGCTGAAGACCCTCTTGGGGAGGAACTTAGTTCCGGTGCTAGATTGTGGGCAGATTCAGGGCCTGGCATTTGCATTTAAAAGCAACTTGGCTGCAAAGGACCCCTGCCAGGGGCTCAGACAAGTAGCTGCCAGTCATTACTGAGCTTAGATGAACTCTGTTCTGATCCTCGTCTAGATTTACCTTCAGCAACAAGTCTTCCTATGCAAGAAAATTCTGTGCCACCTTTGTTAACAGACCAAAAGGAAGTAGCACAAGGTGTTTCTGAAAAGGATCAGTTTCTTTTTCATAGGGTTGTTGTTGTTGTTGTCGTCGTCATTTTTATATGCCACCCCAATTATAAAATATGCTTTTCAGATAGATAATCCAGATTTTGGATTTCTTTATTGCTCTTTTGGAACTTGTATGCAATATTCATATGCTTTTTGTTTTATTCTACATTTCTTAGAAGCCAACTCTGATTAGCTTGTCTGAAAACGTGGATCAGTCAGCTAGGATGTCTCAGACAAACTCCCGTGCTTCCTGAGCGGCATCCTGGCATTTCACTCTCTCTCTCTCTCTCCAATCTCTAGTACTCGGCTCTGAACCACGCCCTCCCTCCAAATATCCACTTGCTGACATTGGCCCAGTGGGAGCCCGACTCGGTCCTCATCCGCTTAGAGCACCAGTTTGAACGTGGCGAGAGTGTCAATGGTTCCAAACCTGCCACTGTTAATTTGCTGGTAGGTCTTTTCCTTTGGAAATCATGAAGCAAAAAGCATTTCTCATTTGGCCTGGCTAAATTGTCATCAAAAAAGGCAGAACAGAAAACAGATTTTGTTAAATATTGTGTTAAAGTGATAGGGAATTGCCCAACCTCCAACTGTTGAACTGTTGGTGCTGTTTAAATTATCCTTTGACATTTGTTAGGCAGCCAGAGATTCTGATCAGTAAGGCTAGTTTTCCTGGTACTATATTCAGTACTCTAATGTTTTCCGTAACCCAAGCAACCTTATAAGATGGATCATAATTAGTATTAATAACACTAAATCAGCATTATCTTAGAACTCCAAAGCTGGAAGGGACCCTCTGTAGAGGTGAGAATGAAGAGGAGTGTGGTTAAGGAAGCATTTCTGGTGAATTACCCCCGAGCCAGAAATTCAATTCAGCATTTTATTACCTATGTCTCAGTATCTCCATTACTGAAGTTAACTCTGATAGTATTTACAATGTGGAGAACCAAAGGCCATGCATATTCTGCTGTTACTTAAAAACTTGGCTTACAAATCATGTCTAGTGGGTGTGCATTACGTATTCAGAAGCTGTATAGAAAGAATTGGGAGAATGCATCTGACATAAATTTTAAGAATCTTCGTCCTAGGGTACTTCAGCTAGTAATGTCTCATCGACCTGCTAGTATTTTTATTGTGGCTTTCCTCTCCCATGCCAGAATCTGTTCTCTTCGTTCAATATCATCACTTTGGAAGAGAGGAACCTCGCAGCCAACCAGAAGCAGGAAGACATGAAGCGGCTGGTCTGGCAGGCATCTGAAGGTGAGTCTTCAGTTGAGCATAGGGTCCACCTGAGCAAGTATAAATGTAGTAAATAAATAAAATATGAGGAAGGCTATTATGAACAGCCTTCGTCCTAACATACTCACCCTAGTGGATCAAAGGAGAATAGATCACTAGTTTGAAATGCAGCCAACCTCCAGGTGGTTTCTTCTTCACTTTAATCCGATTCTTCAAGTGTAAATAACTGGCCTTTTTGGTGTTACAGACCTACGTGGCTTTTACTGATGGTGTAAGGTACACATAAAGAGCCTCCTCATTGTGATATTTTTGAACCGCAGTCGGGTGTACCCCGATAAGGGCAACCTTGTGTTGCCAGCTCATCTCTCACACTAGGTCAAGCGAAACAAACTGCAGAATGAACTCCCCAAAAAGTGCCTTCAATTTGACAGTTTCAGGTCTGGCTTAGAATGGAAGAATAACTGATGGTGTCATATGAAAGCAGAATAAAAGTAGTCGAGAACGGGTCTCTTAGCTCAGTGGTGGCAAGATTACTTTTCATGTCACCTGTTTTACAAGAGAGGAAGGGCCAGTCCTTGCACGAGTCCCCTGTGTAAAAGAGGGCACCTGTGGGACAAATGTCCTAAATCCTTAAGAGCCACTGTTTTGGCTATGCTGGCCACAGACCACTTAAGCTTCTAAAAGTCCCCACTAGCACTTTAAGTGGAGCCTGGCGGTGAATAAGCAGACAGTGCAACTTGAACACTGCTCACCAAATCTGCTCCACCCTGAATCAAGAAAGTGACTTTGTGGCCACAGTTCTTTCATAAACTGATCTTTCTGACATGGGCTGAGTATTCTCCCTTCCCTCTTCCAGGTCTCCATCAATCCACAGGAGCAGCAAAAAGGAAACCAAGACAAACTTCCCTTGACCCAACACAGATCACATTGAAGCCTATGGAAATCCGGACCTTCCTGGCTCATATTCGGCACCAAGCCAGAACGGGAAGAAGAGGAAGAGGTTAACGTTTGGCCTGTTTTTCTTGTCCAAATAGTGCCAGATGTTGCTCTGAAGGAGAGCAGGACACTGGAGTTCTTTGCTGTGCCTTTTCCAGAGAGAAGAAAGTTCTTCTCTCAGCCAGCTGTTCTTGTGAAGAGATGATTCTTGGAGGCTTCTTAAGGCTGGAAATGAATTAAGGGCAGCCTTTTTAGTTTTTTGATAATGGAAAAGGGAATCATTGTTAACAAGTCCTTCTGTTTCTGTGCCATGCCTCTTTCATGCCCACTCAGAAATGAAGACTGTTTTTCAGGGGCAGTTTGAGCTATCGCAAGTGCAGTCATTACCTTTGGAACAAGCCACATTCTAAAATGCTGTAATCACTTTTCTGAAAAATTCCTAAGACACCTTCCCTGACTGTCAGGCCAGAAAAACCAATTAAGCCAGACCTGCTCAGGAGTCCGCTAAAGTTTTCCCACTCTCCATATAGATCTGATCTAATTCTGAGACCAAAGTAAGTCATGTTTCAGCTAACATGAGTTTAAAGACCAAGATAAAAGAAATGGTGGAACCTGGACAATCAATGTAACCCTTTCCTTATCAGACTAGGCCAATTTACTGATAAACTTGTTTACTTTTATCACTTGTTTTGTATTTTTCTGGTCATTTTGTTATGTTTATCCATTGGCATTCCAATCTTGACTCTCTCAGGAAAGAGCCCTAACTAAAAGTGTGTAACTGTGACATATCCCAGTTTTTCAGCTGACACAACTAAGTCCTATAATGGAGTGTGCAAACCAAGAAGAAAATGTTGGAAAATGCATACAGCAGAGATGAGTGTAATGCACGAGTGGAGTTTTCAGGACCCTCTGACTGGATTCTCTCTCAGAAAAGAGAAAGTGGGTCAAGAGTAGAACTACACTTGTCTTCCTTAATTCAATTTACAGTTCATTTCTCAGCTTCTGCAGGATAGGCTCAAATTGCTGGTTGCTTGGGAGACTTGGGAGCCATTTCTTGCATTGTGCTGGCTGGTTTGTCACTATTGGTGCTGGGCAAACTCCTTTGCATGATTTTGGCCTTCTTTCGCCAACAGTGTTGTGAATTCCTTCCCATATAAAAATATGAAGCTGTGATACAGTCTGCCAAGCAGTGTTCCATTGGCAGGAGCCCCGTGCTTTCAAGTGGGAGCCAGTGCTAAGGAGAGCTAAAGATAAGCAGAAGTAACAGCGAGGAAGAAACTGGGCATTTTAACCCAGGGTCACTCACTAGGTTGCCCTTCCTGCTCTTTTTGTATGGAAAGATTACTCATCATCATCATCATCATCTCTCTAGTAAAGGGAGCTCAGAGGATCCAAGAAAAGGATATTCAAATTTCCACTGCAGTATTTGAAGAGCTGGATGGCTGATACAATGAGCCATTTTATAATGGGGTAAGGTGAGTTACTAGTTACAAAACCAAGCTCCATTAAAAGAGAAAACTTATTTAATGTTGGGCAGTTTGGAAATGGGCAATTAATTAAAAGGAAACATCTCCAGGGATGGAAAAATAAAAGTGAAATCCAAGCAGGTGTTCCAATGCCACACCATCATGATGTTGCTGCTGCGTCGCTTGGCTCTGTTTCTTTTTCTGTCTCATGGGAGTAGCAGCATTTGTTCCCCAGTGAACAGTTGCCCTGCAAGGGTAAACCACACTCAGTACAACACTATACCTAACAAGTCTTTTGCAACACGATTTCAACTGTGTTGTTAAAACATACACACAAAAGAAGCTCCTCCAGGCCCATAACAACAATCTGGATCTGATCCTTAGTACTAAGAGCCTAGAACAGGGGTGCCAAAAATGCAGCCTGTGGGCTGGAGTTGGGCTCCAATGCTAATTCATCTGGCCCACACCACCCTCATCGCTCCCGGAAGCAGAAGTAGAACGTCTGGGCGCATTTTACTTCCACTTCCAGGAGTGACGAGGGCTGGGTGAATTGTCCTCAGGGGCTGGATCCAGCCCATGGGCTGTAGTTTGGGTAGCCCTGGTTTAAGCAGAGATAATGCCAGCCTAAAATCTATGCCAGCCTAAAATCTATCTCATCCTGTTGCAAAACAGATTGCAAGGCACGTTTTACTTCTGCTTCCGGTGCGAGGAACCACATGACCGACCTGCTGAACCACATGACTGGCCCAAGGCATGAAATGTTTGGGCACCCCAATCTAGAAGTATGGAAATGGGGGGACGACACACACAACAAGCTATGACCCTTCTCTCTCAACCATCCCACCACCCTTTCCAGATATTTGGTATTTCCTGAGCCAGGTTGCCAATCATAATGTTTCTTTTATGGGCCTATCCCACATTTAGCCACTTTGAAATGGTGCTGCGGTTGTGGTCCTCACCTGGCGAAACCTTTTGCAGGGGAAATTCTTCAGCTGGGCCCCCTCGGTTTCTTCTGTGCCCACTTTCCTCTTGTTCTGGTGTAGCTTTCTCTTCTCCTGCAGAGAGGAGGAAATCCCGCCCCTAACCAAGAAGTGCAGTTAGGACACCACCCCAGAGGCTGCTGTTGCTGCTTCAGTTTTACTGCCATCATCACAAAAGCTCAGAAGGGAAAGCTGCAGCCAACACCTGGCAAGGAGGCTAAATTAAAGAGGGAGATGGAAGGGTCCCAGGCACTCTAAAATGGGAAACGAACCAATTTGGCTTTCCTGTCTGGGCTACACAACAACTAGACGTGGCAGAGAGAGTTGGCGGCAACATAAGTCACCATGCCCTTGCTTTCTGGGGAGAAAGAGTACCGGAAGACACCAAGTCATGAGTCCTTGGTACAGTAATACCTCGGATAAACGCTAAGACTTGGTTCCACAAGTCTTGGTGTTAAAATCCTATGGAATGGATCGGATAACATTAAAGCTCCATAGAGATACATTGTAACCGCACAGGCTTTAGCGGTTGTTATCCGATCCATCCCATACAGTGGTGGGATGTCAAAAAATTTACTACCCCACTGTGATGTCATCACAGTGTGGGTGGAGCCAACATCATGACGCCATGACATTGTGGGCAGAGCCAAAGAAAATAATAATAAATAAAATAAAAATAAGCACACACACACACACACACACACACACACACCTCAACCTCAACCCACCCACCCACCCACCCACAACATAAGGATAGAAAGGAGGACAGCAAGGAGGCCGTGCATACATGCCAAGCACTGTAGGCATGCATGCACACCAAGTGCTTGGCACGCATGCACAGTGGGGGAACCAGTGAAAAGGTAAGACCTGAACGTGGTTCCCCCCAAAAGCTGCTACTGGTTCTCCGGGACACTGGGAAAAGTTACTACCGGTTCTGGCGAACTGGTGAGAACCTGTTACATCCCATCACTGATCCCATAGGACCTTAACGTTATTCGATCTAATTCTCCTCCCCAGATTACTTAACGTTATGCAATTTTAGCATTATCCAATGTAAACGTTATCCAAGGTATTACTGTATAACACTTTCTTCTCCTTCATATATTCTGTGAATCCCCAATTTTGGGTTCTGTGCCTACGTGGAGCCGTTACTGGAGCTTTCAAGCTGACTGGATGAAAGTTTGAATGTTAGGGCCACCCATGATACCGCCCACCCTTTGGCGCCATTTTGTGCTCTTTCCTCAGCTCTCTTCTTTCCGCCTCAGCAGCAGGAGACTGTTGAGAGCTCTCTTTAATTTTTCTGTTGATTCTTCGGAAAAGACTTGCTCCATTCTCAATTTTTTGCTTGGTGATCTTGTCCTTGTGGCAGGATCACCTACTTTGGAGCTGTTCCTCCTCGCAGGGGAGCAGGTCCTGACATTTTCTTCAATTTTTACCTCAGAGTTGCTTCTTCCTTGTGGGGGAAGCAGCCATTTTGGGAACCGTTCCTGGCATTTTCTTCAATTTTTACCTCAAAGGTGCTTCTTCCTTGCGGGGGAAACAGCCATTTCCCTTTGGGAACAACTAAAAAAAATTCTCAGTCGCTTGTCCTTTGCAGGTCAGGCGGTGTCTAGCTACAATTTTTCTTGCTCTTTGGTCTTTTCTCCAGGAGGGACCGGCACCCCAGCCATTTGCTTGCTTCGGGTGGGCATCTGGGCTGTTTCTCCTTTACCGTGAGGTAATTTTTGATGGCATCAGCTGCCTATAGCGGTTGCACTGTCTGCAACAAGAAGTTTCCCTCGTCAGACGGCCACATTAAGTGTTTGGTGTGTCTTGGATAATCCCATCAAACCGAGACGTGTTCACTACAAGAAATTCACTTGTCTTGTGGTTTAAAATAGAAATAATCATCTCAGGGCTTATCTAATGGAGATGATGCTTTCTCCAGCCGCGACCTCTCAGGCCTCTCAGTTTCCCACCAAAACTTTGGCACCCAAGGTGTCCACCGTAGAGGGAGAGGGCTCAAAGATGGCCAAGGTGAGGCAGGTCTTAAGAAGGCAGGGCACCATTCTCTTTCACCTCCTCCGCCACCGCCTTGAGGGATGTCTGCTCTGCCGGGTGTCCATCTTGCCACCAGCTCGACGCGCCCCAGCTACTGTTTCGGTGACCATTTTGCCACCAATTGGACCAGCTCTGGCTACCATTTGGTCTCCACTGGCTCCATCTCAGGGAGTTCAGCCAGACTTCTTGCAACCACTTCTTGAGACGGTAGTCAAGAAGATAGGTGAGCAACTTTTGGCTCCCGCGACTCAAGCTCGGCAACCTGGATGACACTTCCTCTTCCTCTTTCAGAGGACTCTGAACAGACTGTCGCTCCACGCCAAGGAATGGACATTGCTCCGCCACCTTCTAGGGCGTTGAGCACACGCTCCGTCGAACAGACCAGGCCGTACTGGTGCGGTTCCAATGTGGAAGCGAGGATTCCTCCACCGTCTACGGACGAGTCAGAGTCCGAATCTTCTTCTTCAGAGGAGGATGTGGACATTGCTCCACCACCTTCGGGGATGATGAGCACCTGCTCCGTCAAACAGCCCAGGCCTTACTGGTGTGGTTACGACATGGAAGCGAGGATCCCTCCACCGTCTACGGATGAGTCTGAGTCCTCTTCGATGGAAGAGGATGTGGAGGTTGAGATGGACAAGACAGTCGATCCTATTATCGGAGCTGCTGATCCGCCCCATGGTGAGGACCAGAAGTCCTTTACAGCCATGCTGACTCATCTTGGGCCTGCCTTAAGCCTCCCATATTGCCATGTTGCCGTTTCTTCTCAGCTCTGCTAAGGCTGTGTGGAAGAAGCCCATTTCGTCCCACACGGTTTTGACAAGAGTTGACGGTTTGTACAGACTCCTGGGTGATGACGTGGAGTTTCTGCAGGCCCACCGCCTGCCGAACTCCATGGTTCTCCAGGCTTCTCAGAGTAAGACAGCAGTCAGCAGTTTCCCCATGCCGTCTTCATCCGAGGGCAAGAACCTTGACGCATTGGGACAGAAGCTTTATGCCACCACGTCATTGTCACTCCGTGCAGCAAACTGTTCTACAGCAATGGGGCTTTACAATTCCCATCTCTGGGAGAGGGCAAAGTCCTTCACAGTCAAGTTGCCCACTGCCCTGCATGCGGAGTTTAACTCCCTCTATGACAAGGGCTATTACCTCTCTGAGCGACAGATGAGGACGGCCCGTCACATGAAAGAGTTGTACTGGTAAGTACAACTTAATGAGTTGTACTGGTAAGTGCAACTTAACTTTCCCAAGTCTGCTTACATTGAATGCACAAGCAAATGCACCCTCATTTGCAGTCCAAAGTGGAATTCTTTGGGAGGTAGGGAATAGGTCACATTTAGGGTTGCTGTATGTCCCAGAAAACCAGGATTGTCTCGTATTCACGGTCAGAAACACTGTCCCAGTTGGTTAACTAAAAATAATGTTAAAGTCCTCAATGCCCTTTGCAGAGGCAGAGAGGGGGGTGCTTTTCTCTGTATTTTTCTGACTTTCATAGCTCTCCAAGTGTGACGTCAACCGGGGCTATTCTCCTCCTCCTTGGCCATGGAGGTCTTGGGCAAAGCAGCCCTTTAAGACCCGCAGTGGTAGCTTCCAGAGGGCTTCGGGGCAGCCGCAAGTTTCTGGGTGGAGAAGCCCCAAGTGGTGAATAAGTGGCTGTGCAGCCCCTGCTTGGAGGACTCCTGTAGAGCCTCCAGGCTTCAGCTCAGAGCCGCAGCCAGGGGAGCCCTGGAGCACCCAATCAATGAGCACCAGAGGCTGCCTGGGAAGCTTTCTGCTCCTGGTAGGGGATCAGGCTGGAAGGGGTGATCTGGACTCTCATGCCCAAAGGTGTTCCCCTGCCCCTGCGCCTGCCAAGGAGCTGGTGCTCAAAGGTGACCAAGAATCATAATCACTGGGTTGGAAGGGACCTTTTAGGCCATGGAGTCCAGCCCCCTGTTCCAGTTTTGTGGGAGAGAATTTTTTATTTATTTATTTATTTAGATTTATTATCCCGCCCCAATCAGGCGAATTATGGCAACCCTAGTCACATGTCTTCGTTCGATAACCCCCTTTTATTTCCCATCCTCAAAATAGACAACCCTCTCCAGGTAGTCTTTCTTGATATCACCGTTCTTGATTCCCTGAGAACCTTACCCAAGTTTGGCTCTCGCTTTTGGTCCCCAGAAAGGCTCTGGATTCAGCTGGAACCGTTTCAGACCCTGTCGTCTTGAATTAGGATTAGCATCTGCCCGGACCGTGAAGGATGCTTGTAGCCTGTGAAGTACATAGAGTGTCAGAAAGGGAAGCGGGCAGAGAACTGTGTCAGGACTCAGGTTCACAAGAAACCCTGCACAAGAGGTGCTGCCTTATCGTCAGGCCAGGTGACAATTCCCTTGGCTAATCATAGCCAGTGGGGAACAGCTTCTACATGAAACCTCACATTTAGGCGTAAAGGCTCTCCCTGTGAGCGCCCCCCCCCCCCCCGTTACTTTGCAAAGCCAATCTTGCTGTTTTTTAAAAAACAGCAACACAGGATAGATGCACTTTCTCAACTGCCCCCCTTTCTGGCCCACAAGAAATGCCCTTTGCAGCTTGATGTGCAAATCCGCTCATCCCACCACACAAGACCTGACCGTTACCCCAGAACCTACTTGGGCTCCACCGAGAGGATCCTGGCAGCTGGGCTGCTCTCTGAGAGGCGTTCTCTCTTCACAGGATTCAGCTTCTCCTGAGGTCAGTAAGAAAGCAGGGGGAAAGGGAAAGGGTTGAATCTCAGTATTTCATCCTAGAAGTAAAGTAGGACAGGGAACAGATGGAAGAGAGGAGGGATGCCTGGTTTTGCAAATATTTCCTAGGCTTTCTTTTCCTGAGTCCATCCACCCCCAACAGATCCACATGAGGAACTAGAAAAGTTCCTCTCTCTCTCCCCCCCCCTCCCTCTCTCTCTCTCCCTCTCTCTCAAATCTAATCATCGGATTGGCTCAGAATTCTGGAAGTTTGTAATTCAAAGAAGGCATTTTCCCCAGCAATTCCCAAGAGGCACAGAGTGTACGTGGTTTTTTTTAAAAGCGTAATACAAGATGAATCCATTCTCCATGAAAACTGAAGTATGGAAAAAGTAAAGCCATCACCAGTAAGACAGGAGGACAAAATGCAGACTTTCACATTCCCTCCCTCTGCACTAAAAATGGCAAAGCAAATACTGCAGGTGGGCCAGAAGGTAGAGACTGAAACTCTGGGACAGCCTCTCTGGTTGCTTTGGAAGGCACCTATGGCTAAAAGTCCAGAAGAAGAAGAGGCTCCTTTATCCAAAAGTAAGACTTTGCTGAGCTCACCCAACAGCGCATGATATCCCAAATGACAGCTGGAGGTGCATCCGTTTTGATGGCATGTTTGCAAGCATGGGAAAGCGACACCCGGTAACCAGCATGGAGGAGAGCTGATCTGGAAGAGAACGGAAGGGTGGCTTACACGGAGTTTTCTAGCTTCCAAAAGGAAAGGCACTAACAGAAGCAACAGCTGAGATGTTTTCCCCTCACCTTTAAGTCAGTTTTGTATAGAAAAGAGACTATAGCTTACATCATTGGTACATTATCATTAGGATCAACATTTTTATTTGGTACCATGCAGATCATTTCACTGCATTGCCCTGGCAACTTGTTCTTCCAAATTATTCCATCAAACACTGTCCTTCCTTCCTTTCCTTCAAGCCGTACACGAGAGCCCAGATCCCACTCTCAAAGCAGTTAGTTCTTGAGAGCTAAACAAAAACACAACTGACATAAACTAATCCTACCAGAGAGGGGGAAACCTCAGGGCCACTCTGGCTATGGAACAAACCTACAGCAAGTCAGTATCTCACAGCTGCCCTAGTCATGTCTGGACTACAAGGACCCAGGAAATCACAAGGGGGCCTTAAAGGAGGAGACAGCTCCCCACCAGCAAAATCCTTCTGCCATGTAAAGTTGCTGGATATAGTTCTGCAACAGCAAGAAAAGGGACCGGTGTGTGTGAGAGAGAGACCGTTTGGCTCTCTAATGGGCTCTGTATCCTGGCCCTAATGCCACATCAAGGAAGCGACCGATCCTCACAGCATCTTCTGCACTCCTTTGTGGGATCTTTAGGAGGATGACAGGCTCTTACAATGTAGCTCTCCATCTTACCTGAACTGCACCATGGAAGGGCTGTTGCAATGGATGGTTTTGCAGAGATTGTCAAGGGTATAATAGAGAGGGACATCACTGAGTTCCTACCAGACAGAGGGAAACAGATCCTAGTTAAGCAGGCTATCAGACCAAATGCTGGAAAAGATCCCTAGCTTCCTCCTACAGGAAATCTTAGCCAACTAAGACCCTCTCAGCCTCCAAGAAACCCTTTGAATGCTCTGTAGGTTTCCTCTGCCTCCCCCTTTGCCCACTAAACATTAAGGGCAAGCAGACACTGCTGCTGCTGTTATCGCTACCCTGCTACCGTTGACTGAACTGGGAAATGTTCTCACTCAAAGAAATGTTCAAGCTCCTGATCATTCCTCTTCAGGTGCTCCTAGAGAGCACTGCAGAATCAAGCAGGGGAAGGGCACAGCTGCAGGCCCCGTAAAAACCATGCGTCTGAAAAGAGGTTTCTGCTGTCTTGTGAGCAGCAAGGAGCACGTGGACCTAGATCCCTGTTCCTTGCCTGGGAAAAGGATGACAAGACTACCAAGGAAGGGGGTGAGCGAGTCAGTGCTTCCCCTCCTTGCTTTTTAAAAATCACGTTCTACAAGGGAAGATGAGGAGGGTTATAAGCTTCCAAGGAATCCCAAGCTCACCCAAAACAGAGCCTTAAAAATGCTCCCCAGGACAGAAAGGGGAAAGCGCTTGGGATGTACTGCCCCCCCCCACCTTCCACATTGAGTGTTGGCATCTCCATACCCAACAGCTAGCCTTACATATCCATTCACACATCCCTTTTCTTATTCAGTGCTTCTTGACAGCAGCTGTGCCACTTTGCCCTGCTCACAGATCCCACTTGTAGAGCTGGCCAACATCTTGGTGAAAAACATATTCCTGCTTTGGGGGGGGGGGGGGAGCATGAGTCCTGGCTGTCATCAGAGAAGGGATTTTGCATAAAACACAGCCGTCGTCCTCACCTCCATCACCATGCTCAGGATGCCCTGAATCCGGGAACTTGTTTGGAACCGTCCCGGGTTGTTTCCAACCGCTGAGAGGACCCTCTGGACAAAGCCCAGGTCATGGAGAGGCTCTGCCCACAAAGGGCCAGCCAGCTGCAGAGACGAGGAGGAGAAACAGCTGTGGTCAGGAAGGAAGGAGGGAGCCCTTTCGGATCTTCCAGCCAGGGCCGTATCGTGTTCTGGGGCCGAGAGGAAACCCTCTGAACTCACCTGGTGGTGCTGCTGGTGGCAATGTGCACAGGATGGTCCCACCGGAGGCCCAGAAGCGGCCTTGTAGTTGGTGCTGTTTGGTTACAGAATCGAAAGGAATAGAATTTAAGAGCATCCCATCCCTGGGTCAGCCAGGACTCAACTATGTTGTCGTTGCTTCCCCACCCCCTTTATTAAGTTAGCTTTTAAAATGACTTTTAAATAATATTAATTTGTTGTTTGTTCTTAATAGGGTTTGTTTTGCTATTATAGCATTATAGGGCTTTGCTATATCAATTTTGTTTTGTTTTGTTTTTAAAAAATAATGTGACCTGCCTTGCTTTTGTGGCGGATGGGGGAGAGAAAGACAAGTTATTAAATAAGTAAATAAAAACTAGAATAACAAGTTGATGCATCTTAATTGTCTTGGTCCACATAATAATATCTTCTTAGCTTTTCTTCATAAGCACTTAGGAACCAAATCCATTATAGCTGGCATCAAATTATATGCACAGAGCACCTGCGTGGAATTGATCCTGGACACTCACCACTCTCAAATCCCTTCTTGCTTTGCAGTCTACATGCTATTCTGAGAGAGTTTTCAACAGCCACCATGCTGGGCTGTTTTTTATGCTGATAGGGATCCACCCATAACAGCTAGCAGGGTCTGACTATAAAGACAACTCAGGACAAATACATTCATTCTTTTCTCCCAAATAAAATTATTTTCCTTGCAACACTTCTATCTACATTTGTCAGAGAGCTCAGTCTCTGGCCATCTTCAGGGTAGGATTCTGGGATTACAAAGACTACTTGACTTTTAAAAAAAATACCCGCCTTCCCTGTTTCAAAAGAAGCAGCAGGGAAGGAGCTTGCTTTGAGAAGGCAGGGCTATCCTTCCTGGAATCTACTCCACCACAACTGGCTTAATCAGCCATGGCCATGCCATGAAAAGTCCCGTTCTCTTACTTGTTTCCATTGTTCACCATCCTGCCAAGCCTCTGGAGGTGAAAGGAGCCACAGCCCGCACAGTTGTAGACAAAGGCCTGTTTGCTGCAGAGGGAAAAGAGGTTTATGCTCATTTTGTTTTGACAGACAGACAGATTATAAGATATCCCGACATACGCTCCGAAAGAGCCATGATCCCCAGTCCAAGGCAGGCTCACCTGGCAGATGCTTTGACTTTTGACTGTCCAGTGAAGACCCGGACAAAAACACGAATGTAAAAATCAACGCTGATACTCAGGAGTGGGACAATGTAGCGCTGGTAGCAGTTGGCACGTAGGTCAAGGCTGTGGAGGATGACCCGTAGAGCCTGAAGGAAAGGTTAAGTTTGTGTTTGGGTAAGGATGTAAGCATGGTTGCATCTCACACCATTACCTCCAAGTCCTAAGGTACTCTCCACACATATTTCCTCATTTGATCAATTTGAGCAGCACTATTTGTTTACCTGACATAATCACTGGGGGGGGGGGGGGGTGCCTAGGACTTTATACCCAGAACACTGTAGGATGGTTGCCACAAGTGGAATCAACTTGACAGTGCGTAGTTCCTAATTATTAGGCAAAGCAAAGAAGAACTAAGCTGTGAGGGGAAGGTGGCCTCACAGCCTTATTTATTACAAGGATTAGTGTCAGGAATCACCGGTTGTTACCACCTGCTCTTGTACAACCACCATCTTGGAAAATGGAATTTGTTGTCTTTGGAGCAAGAGAGGGGCCAATAAAGAGCAGGACGGAGGCTTACCCATAAGGCACTCAATTAGTCTACTCACCAATTCATGGCAGAACTTGGCCTTGATAGACATGGCCCCATATTTGCTATAGCAGGTCTCCCCAGAGTTCCCAGCCATCACAGCCATGTCAGTACACGTGACACATAGCAAACCTGCAATGGTATCCCCAGAGGGAAGATAATTCAACAAACATACGACACAACCTCTCCCTTACAAATGCATCTAAGGAGATGTGAAGCAAACCAAAAACAGGGACAATGTTAAGAAATTGTCCATACACACACAAAAAGCCCATAGCCTAACCAGTCCATTTGCCGAGTTTGGTTTCCATCTATGCGGAAAAAAATGACAACCATTTCCTATCTTGTGAGTTGGGGAAGGAATACACAAGAATTTAGATGCCAAAGGGGAACTAAGATCATTATTATCCTCTACTGTAGCTCCCTGATGACTTAGTGGTTAAGATGCTGAGCTTGGAGACTGGAAGGTCGGTTTTCAATATCCAAGGGCTGAACAGGGGCATGAAAGGAACCTCATTCAGGCATCCCATGAGCAGAGTTTCTCCAGCAAAAATCCTTTCAACCCAGAATAATCTGTGACATGAAATTATTATTATCCCCTACCAGGAATACTGCGCTCCTCAGAGTGCTTTGGGGGACTTGATTCGTCAAGGTAAATCTGTGACGAAGCTAGGAACAGATTCCTCACCCAACCTTGGATCCTCATGCATCCCAAAATGTTAGTGTACCTGCCAAACTTTAGAAGGATCTCTGATGCCTTCTCCTCACAGGTCAAGAGAAGACTATAGATATGCCCCATGTTGTAAGATCCAGAACTGAATGTTGAAATCCACAATATTTCGTTCTCCCCCCTCCCTCCCTCCCTCCCTCTCTCTCTCACTCACTCACTCACTCACTCACTCACTCACTCACTCACTCACTCACTCACTCACAGAGAAATCTTCCAGGCAAAGGAAGATCTGAAGCCCTATTATCCCCACTCTCACTCCCCCTCCCAAAAGGCTGCAGAAGCTTGGTAATTAAGGGACTTTTATGTTTCATCAACAGAATGTAATCAAAGATACAGAGAAATAAACTACCTTTGCTATTTAGATCAGAAAGATGAACGTGGCTACCTACCACCACCACCACCACTAAAAGCCACCTTACCTCCCTCATTCACAGCCTGTACTGCAGCATCAAGAAACATGGACGGACTTCCATAGGGGTCGAGATCAATGACATCAAAGAACTCTTTGGCTGCCTTACTCTTGTGCATCAGCATCCTGTGGTCAGGAGAGAAATGCAGATATGCTGAGAAGCATCCCATGTCAGGGGCAGAAGAAAGGAACTGTTCATGCCTGTTCCTGAGGAGCACATCGGCAGTCTCCAGTCTACATACAGGTCCACCAGCCCAGTAAGAGCTAGTACACAGTGAAGTGTAAAAATGTTCAGGGACCAGCATCCCAGCTGCAAGCTACTGTGTCCATGCCATGTGTCCTGACTGACTCTTGATATGCAGCTGAGCCTCAGGACCTATTGCCCATACAGATGCAGCTGCGATTCAGCTGCAAGGTGAGTATCTGACTGGGATGCCCTGTGACAGCTGTGCAAGACTCTGATTTGAGAAGTATCCCCTAATTCACATCATTTGTTGTCAGAGCCCCCTCCCCCATCTTTATTTTTGGGGGTTTTAATCTCACTTTCAGGGGCTGCAGTGGCTCAAGTGGTTAAGACGTGAAGTTGACGACTGGAAGGTCAGAGTTTGATTCCAGAGTACTGTATAACTGAATGAGCTCCCGTCCCTGTCCCAGCTCCTGCCAACTTAGCTGTTCAAAAGCAAAAAATTGAAAGTAGATAAATAGGGACCACTTCAGTGGGAAGGTAAGCAGCGTTCCATGCACTCAGGTGTTGAGGCATGCCTGACATATGTCCACAGAAATGTCTATCCACACACAGCACTAGCTCTTTGGCTATAAACAGAGATGAGCACTGAACCCTAGAGTCAGATATGACTGGCTTTCAAGCAAGGATGACCTTTACTAATCTCACTTCCACTAGATGCTTGCAGAGAAAAAGCGGAGGCAGAACTGCATACTTCTTCAAAGCTATAACATCCCAAGTACAGCTGGAAGTTAGAAGTACCAAAAGCTGAAGAGATTTAATAGAAGACACAAAGGCACAAATTATACCATCTTTATTCTTAGAACAGAAAATTTCTCTTGGAAATGCTTGTGGGAGCCTCACCCAAACCTACTTAGCTACACAACTGCTTGGTAGCCTAAAGCTATTGTGCATAGAAGAAGCCCTGTCTCACTAAGGTCCTTTTCCTAAGGCCACAACAAGGCCAAGACTCCAAACATTATTCCAAGGATTTGCTAAAGCCAGAGTGCTCTCAACCTTCTCTAGCAAAGAGGGACTTTAGTCAGCCAGCAGCAGGCTCCATTTACCGTATATGCCGGGGTACAAGACAACTAGGCGTATAAGACGACCCCCCAACATTTCCACTCAAAATATAGTTTGTTATATACTCGCTGTATAAGACTACCCCCTCTTCCGCACACCTTCCACACACCAAATAAAACGTAAAAGAACATCAGATTTGATTTCAACATGTTAATTTATATTCAAATGCTTATGACATGCAGAGAAACTGTCACAAGGCTGTATGTTATCAAACATGTACAGTAAACATAAAACAGTGCAAGTTTATTAAACGTAATTCACCAAAGACAATTCACTAAAGCTGAATGGAACAATAAACCTATGGGAGCTGCCATGCTGTTTGTTTTCTAATCTGTTAACCAAACTGGAACTGTCAATGATAGAAGGAAGATAACAAATAGAGGGAGAGAGCAAGTGCCAGGCAAGTCCCTAGCAAGTTTGCTGGTGTCACAGTTTCCCTTTAAAAGCCTTCAAACTCCTGTTTGTCATCTGATATTAAAAGTTGTTATCCGATCCATCCCATAGGACCTTAACGTTATTCGATGCAATTCTCCTCCCCAGATTGCTTAATGTTATCCGAGGTAAACGTTATCCGAGGTATTACTGTATTTTATTCAACTGACCCCACCCCCTTGGAGGCATGTTTTTCAGGGGTAAAAAGTCATCTTATACCCCAGCATATATGGTAGAAGATGCCAGGTCTGCTTCACCTTTAAAGCCTCTCCACAACCAACAGTTCCGAGGCTTTCTAGGTCAACTGCCCAGAATCAAGAAGCTAAATGGATCTCTGTGAAAAAAGATAAGGCCAGACCTTGAGTGAATGAACCCCAACTTACTGAGCATCTGACAAACTTGAAGTCACCAAGTGTCCTACATCATTGAACTGGATGTTTCGTTTCATGAGCTCAACGGCTCTGGTTGAGAAGTCATTCGCCACCACGCTGTGAAGACCTGGCACCTCCTTAGCAAAGCGGATAGAGCGGAGCCCAGAAGCAGCCAAGGCTTCCAGCACTTTGAGTCCATCCTGCAAGGGACGAGAAGAAAGATATAATAGGAGGGACAGAGCAACACCTCCTGGACCTAGAGCAATGGAGCTAGAACATAAAAAAGAACAGCTGGCTTTAGATTTTGTGGGGAGGGAGATCTTGGTCAATTCCCAGAAGGCTATAGTCCAATGGTGGCAACTCAATGACTGTCAAGAAGCACCCACAGAAAACATAGAACAAGTCTTTCCCACATGGCTCATAGTTTGAAGGCACTTCCACAGCCTGTGCTGATGCACTGCTCTGTGAAATGCTTTTACAAGCCTCAAAATCCACGGCTAATATTCTCCATTCCCAGAGTGCTTTTCACATAGCCAGGTTACTGAAAGTTTCTTTGTTACGAAGTATAAAAGTGAACTACAAAGACTACACAGATAAACAATCAAGATAAACATTAAGCAAGAAATAAAGTTTTAAAATTCCACACCATAATCTAAAGTTATATAGATACCAAAATTATCATACAAATGTCACAACATTACTTCAAAACACCTTTCCATAGTTCTTCTGGACTAGGAAGGGGAGCATCAGTAGGTCTAATATGTCTCACTTACTTTAATAAATGCAAAGGGGCTTTCTTCAATGACCACACAGTTAGATTATATGAGTTATTATGGGATTAGATTATGGGAGCATAGGGTGTTCTGCCCCACACATTTTCCAAAACAATGCAATGACCCCAAAGCAGTGTTTCTATAAGATACTGAGGATACATATACAAAGAGCATGTATGTGTGCCACTGATATTCATAGGATTTTCATAAGTCACATACACAGAGATGAATCTTATCTAACAACAGACTTCAGATCTAAATTTCTGCAAGCCATTGTAGCATAGCATAGTGTTTAGTGCAGCAGATCAGGATAGCTTCAAATTCAATCTATCTTGGAAGCTCACATTTGGCCAGTCTCTCTCTCTCTCTCTCTCTCTCTCTCTCTCTCTCTCTCTCTCTCTCTCTCTCTCTCTCTCTCTCTCTCTCTCTCTCTCTCTCTCACACACACACACACACACACACACACACACACACACACACACACATAGAACACAGGCGAGGACAGGCAATACTTCATCCCACGATGCATTCACAGGTGATCACTCAAAGAACAACAGTAACAGGTAAGCAACCTGCTCTTCTTGGAGAAAAGGCAGGATGCAAATAGAACAAATGAATGAACTAATCCAGGGTACAACTAAAGAGGGTGCAGAAAGGAGAGGCCAATTTAAACAAGGGCTGTAGAAAAATAAATGCCACACCAGGAGCAAATAAGCAGCAGCTGCTCCTGCTCCTCCTCCGGTGATCTGTTACTGAGAGCAAGCCGAGAAGCCCAAACTGCACACAAAGAGAAAGAAACAGCACCTGGCATACGTCTCCCACCATGGCCACTTTATGATCCTCCCGATCTGGCTTGTCTCCAGCCGGCAAGGGCTCCATGGCATCCTCTTGCGCTCCTTTTGAGGGATCTGCAATCACTTTAGAGGCCTTTTCCTCCCCAGGGACTGCAACTGGAAGGAAAAAAAGATTGGTAAGAAGCCCATGCCTGGGGTTCTCCCTGAACAGCAATCCATCCTTACATTATTGATGTAGCTGCCATAAGTAAGTACTGTATACTTATTCAACATCAAGACAAAAAGTGCTAACAGATATTGCCTTTTATCTGCTTGTACAGCATTTCCCCTTAGCTCAGTAAATTAGGTTTCTCTGTTTTAAAACCTGAGCACTTTAACTGGGGAGACAGCCACTGGTGCTGCCCTTTCTCTTTGGCTCAGCTGCGACTGAAGGACTGCATACATTCTCAAGAAATCCAGCAGCCATTTCCAGAGAAGGTGTGGCTGAGGAACGACACAACACCCAAAAATCTAATGGAGAAATCTCTTTTTCCGTTCACTTTGCATACCATCCTGTTCTATGGAGTCATGTTTTTCCTATCTTTGGGTGACCCTATGAATTAGTGACCTCTAGAAGGTCCTGACATTAGCAACCATGTTCAAATCGTGAAAAACTCAAGACCATCATGTCATAAATTATGCAAGCAACCTACAGACAGCTCACTGACTTTGGCAGGAGCTTTACAGAGCAGGATCTAGGACTAACAGCAGCATGTTTAAAAACCACTGTCACTTCAAGGAGATCTACAAAGTATTCACTCTCATGGGGGGGGGGGTGTTTCCAAAGTTCTAATTACTTCACCTCATATTCAGCTGCCAACAATACACAAGCCTGCCTGAGCTACAGCACAGAACAGACCTGATCCTTGGAAATGGAGTGATATCCCTGGGCCAAATTCTGCTATTTATGAAATGTTAGAGCAGGGATGAGTATCAACACCCTTTTCTGCAACTGTAATACAGAAACTGAGAGAGCTGGTAGGTACCGCCTAATTCAAAACCTGCTTATAGTGGACAGAAAGCAAATCAATCTGGAAACATCCCAGTATTGGGACTCTCTCAACAAGGAAGGAGAAAGAAAGAGGTGAAAACACTTTTTCCCCCAAGATGAAGATCAGCAGTGACTGTGACCTCATGCAGCAGCGATTTTCCTTGCTAGCCTTTAGATCAAATAAAGAGGGGGAAAGTACCACTCACGCCAAATCCCTTTTAATGACAGTTGTAAACGAGCAAATTCTGTAATGACTGCACACCTGTATGTAAGAAAGAAAAGAGGTTTCAGGGAGAACAACACAACCCAAGTAAATGCAGTTTTGTTGTTATGTAGCCACAAGACACAAAGTAGAAAACACCTAGGCCCCTTTGGAGGATTGCATATTTCAGACAGCAGGTATTTCTCAGGATCTGTGAAAATCTGGAATCTAGAAAATCACATGTGACACACAGCTACATGCAGCACTGGCTTCTGAATAAATACTGCAACAGAATGACCACTTCTTAATGGGATGGCTCCTTCCCACCTAGTCCTTTAAAAGAAAACAGGAATCTTACAGTCCACCAAAAGGTTTACAAAGCAAAATGGACAATCCGCTCAATTTACAATAAGCTACAGCTAGGGATTCCAAATATGCACTGGCTTAACATCACCAAAGAGTCCTGCCAGAACAGACCAAGTTCCAGCTGTCTTTGCAAGAACTCTAGCAATTACCAGGTTCTACAAGGAACCAGGGACGTAGCCAGGGGTGGCCAGAGCAGGCTTTGCCCACCCTGAGTTAGCAGCTTGCCCACCCTGAAAATTTATTTGAGAGACATTGGTGGCCCACCCTGAAAAAATATTTGCTCACCCACATCTAGAGTCCTGGCTATGGCCCTGCAAGGAACACCAGAAATTGGCCAGTGGACAATGGTCTATATATTCTCAGTACCACTGCTTATATTTATTAAGCATTTAGAACAGTGATTCTCAATGTTTTCAGGCAGTGGGCCTGACCACACCTCCTGGGCAGCTGACTGGGCTGGTCATATGGTTCCTCCCACCCAGAAGCGGAAGTAAAACACGCTCTACACATGCACAGAACTCATTTAGCAGCATTCAGCGCATGCACATTTTACTTCCGTTTCCAGGAATGGCAAGGGCATCAGGGGCCGGATGAACTGGTGTCAGGGACTGGGTCTGGCCCACAGGCCATAGGTTGCAGATGTCTGATGTAGAAGTAGCTGCCTACCATTTTGCTCACCAGGGAACAAGCCCAAAATTGTTATAAGAAATATAAGGCGGTAAGACTACATACAGTCAAACCTCGCATAAAGAGTGCCTCGCTTAAAGAGTCACTCACTTAAAGAGCAGAATTTTCTCTGAATGTTCGCTTCACTTAACAAATAAAACCAACCTAAAACTTGCTTAGCAAATAAATCGGGGTTCAAAATCCCCCCCACAATTGGTCACTTACAATGGTGCTTCGCTTAAAGAGCAAACTCGCTTAAGAGCAATCCTATGGAACGCATTATGCTCTTTAAGCGAGGTACAACTGTACTCCGTTTTTACTCATACATGTAACGAAACAAACTCCAAGGATATTCATAATGGCCCTTGTGCCTAGTGCTAGCTTATCAGACTGTCGGGGCTGCAGTGGCTCAAGTGGCTAAGACGCTGACTGGGAGGCGGAAGGTCAGCAGTTCGATTCCAGAGTACTGCAGGATGGAATGAGCTCCCGTCTTTGTCCCAGCTCCTGCCAACCTAGCAGTTCGAAAGCAAGAAATTGCAAGTAGATAAATAGGGACCACTTCGGTGGGAAGGTAACAGCATTCCATGCACTCCGGTGTCATCATGCCTGGCGCATTATCATGAAAACGTCTGTCCGGAGACAGCGCTGGCTCTTCGGCTTTGAAACAGAGATGAGCACTGATCCCTAGAGTCGGATACGACTCGCTTTTGAGTAAGGGAAACCTTTACCTTTACGTTATCAGACAGTCAAATTAAGGCGGTTATTTGTTTTTCAGTTGCACAGTCAAATCCAACTTTTTGCGACCCCACAGCACACCAGCACACTGTCATCCGCCATCATATAGTCTGACCAGATCTACACCCACTGCGTCAACTATGATGACTAACCACCTCAACCTCTGCCGTCCCCTTCTCCTTTTGCCTTTGAT
This sequence comes from Furcifer pardalis, assembly GCA_030440675.1. Lineage (NCBI taxonomy): Eukaryota > Metazoa > Chordata > Lepidosauria > Squamata > Chamaeleonidae > Furcifer > Furcifer pardalis. The sequence goes on from CP126893.1 coordinate 67,031,985, forward strand.
CTTTCCTAGCATCGGGGTCTTCTCCAGTGAGTTCTCTCTTCTCATTTGGTGGCCAAAGTATTTGAGCTTGAGATGGTTATAAGTGGATAAAAACTAGGACCCACACCCAGTGACAAAAGCCCTTGGAGTAAAAACCCATCCACAAAACAATGAAGGGGAACACTTAGAACAGAGGTCCAGGTTTTCCTAAGGTCTATCCTAGAGCTACTAGAGAATAAGCACTCCTTTTACTGACAATTATATTTAATGCTTTGCCACTGAAAGTGATGCCACTACCAAGGACACACACCTTCTGGTGCATATCCACGGAAACCAAGAATCTTCTCCAACCAAGATCCTTCTAAGAGCTGATTCCACGTCTATCACAGGAAGAAGTTCATGAAGAAACTGGGTATTTTTTTACACCGAAATGTGATATATTAACAAGCTCTCTTTTCTCACTATAATTCCAGTGCTGATTTGAATTCAGTTAGATCAGGATGTAACGCTTGACCCTCCCCAGCTTCAAAAATTAAAGATAATTTCTTCCACCATTCCTTGACAGATTCTAAAACCTAACATTCTGCAAAGCTCAATGGGAAGCAATCTCTACAGCCTTCTCTCATTTCTACTTACGTAAGATCTCTATTGAACTCCTGAACAGGGTTGTAGAACACTTCATTAGCATTTGGAAAAATTATTTTTCCTCTCCCTTCTACAATCACTGTCTCGCCATTTTTCATTGGATCACTTTGAGCTTCTTTTGTCTGAGTCACACTTTGTTCAAGATGAGAGCTGCTAGTTTCCTTATTTTGTGGCTGTTCCATGATTTTGACAAAATAACAATTTCTGAATTGAAGAAAAATCAAAGGCAGGAGATTCCAGCTTCTCTGAGGCTGTACAGTTGCTGTGCTTCTGTGTAGAGACAAGCTCTGTCTCAGAAACCAAACTGACAGTAGAGCTTGCATTCATTAATTCAGCATGTATTCAGAAAATATGAGAAAAGCGATGTGTCTTCTGTACTGTCCCAATGTCTGAATACTTATCTGCCAGTGCTCTTTTTTTTCAGTATATGACAACCTGTAAGAGTGAAATAGCATCACATGTAATTGGTTTTTCAAGGAGAAATGGAAAGTAGCAAAAACTCACACTGGGTTTATCTGTGAAGAGCTAGTGGTCCTTTCTTTTCTTTTATAAAACACCACTTAAGAGTCAAATAATTCAAACTCTGTTTTTTCTGGTATAGAAAAATTATCTCAGAGCTATTCCTTACAGGGTTTTTAAAAAATCTGACACTTGGCATTAGTATTTACCCATGTTTCTCAGAAACTTACTTTGTTTAATACTGAATCACCTTGGAAATAGTTATTTCTATTTGAACAAACATAAAGCAGCTGATTGTTAACAAAGAGTACAATGGAAAATTAAGACATCTTTCCTCAAGGCTCTTTCAACCACTTGAAACTGCACTGCAAATCTTTGACAGCCTGCTACAGCCAGCAGGCTACCATAACACTTCTCACTCTGCAGTTCTGACTGCGGATGGCATATCGGATCATAACCAAGATGTTTCCTGCATGATGGGGTGGGGGCAAAGAGGGACAGAAAAGCACGTACTGTATACACATTAATTTGGTCTATTCGTGATTCTTTTCCTTTCTTCGGGTTTAAACAACAAAGCCAGATAAGCAGGATAAGGGAACAATGCAAATAATAAAAACGATGTATGCTTGATTAGCCCACCACAGACAATCCGTTTAGGAGCTGAATTATAATGTCATTTGTCAGGACAGAAGCGTAAAAAGAAAACACCCCATAAACTAAGGAGACTACCAAGTTCAGAACATAACCAAAACTCCACCCCCTTAACACCACCTTATTTGGTTTTTTTTGTTGTTTTTTATTTAATTATTTGTACACTGCCCAGAGTGGGAAATATCTCAGATGGGCGATATTAAATTAAATTAAATTAAATTAAATTAAATTAAATTAAATTAAATTAAATTAATAAAACAAACCTCTTTTGGGATCTAGAAGAGCCCCCTCGCGGAAACACGGCAAGGGGCAAACAGCGCGAACACCACGCTGCTTCGGACAGGCAACGCCATATTGAAGTTGTTGGGACGAGGTCAGCTGACTCTTCCCTAACCAATGAAACCAAAGCAACTGGGATATTCATAGAGTTAAAAAAAAATAGAGTGTAGCTCAAGCTTCCCCGCAGACGGCTCCGAGATCCGGAGTTCTTTAAAGTCCCTCGCCAGTGATGGGATGTAACAGGTTCTCATCAGTTCTCCAGAACCGGTAGTAACTTTTCCCAGTGTCCCAGAGAACCAGTAGCAGCTTTTGGGGGGGGGGGGAAACCACCTTCGGGGCTTACCTTTTCACTCGTCCCCCCACTGCACATGTGCACCAAGCACTTGGTGTGCATTCACGCCTACAGTGCTTGGCGTGTATGCACAGCCTCCTAGCTGTCCTCCCAAGCAGGGAGGAGGAAGAGAAGCTGCTAGCCTGAAGCTCCCTATTTTTATTATTTTGTATTTTTTTCTTTGGTCCTGCCCATGACATGACATCATGATATTAGCTCCGCCCACACTGTGATGACATCACGGTGGGGTAGTAAAATTTTTGACATCCCACCACTGGATATACACCTGCGTCCCAAAGTTTTATTCCAACAAACGACTTCAGTAAATGGCAACGAGGACTTAATAATGGTTTAGGATTCCGTGTGAGATATCAGATACCTGTACCTGGACCAGGAAAGGACCATGGCAGATTTCCCCATGGTTATGTGCTGTCAAGTCGGAACCGGCTGATAGCATCCTTAATAGGACTCTCAAGATACCAGTACAATTTCCTCTCTCCCAGTGAGTTTCCATGACTGAGCAGGGATGATGAACCCTGACTTCCTGAGTCCTAGTCCAGGGATCAGCAAACTTGGCTCTCCTGATGTTCTTGGACTTCAATTCCCAGAAGTCCTAATCAGCAGGCATACTGACTTGGGCTTCTGGTAATTGAAGTCCAAGAACACCTGGAGAGCCAAGTTTGCAGATCCCTGCCCTAGTCCGTCACTCTATTCACTACGCCACACCAAGTATCAGTGACTCATTGGTGAAAATAAAATTGATTCCTCTCGCATTTGGCAAATTTAAAGTTACTTGCAATGCAAGAGGTCCAAAGTAAGTCCAGCCAAGTTCATTGGGGTCCTACTGCCAGGCCAGTATTGGTCTGCAGCCTTCCTTAAGTAGCCATAAGATTAAAGTAAAGGTAAAGGTTTCCCTTACTCAAAAGCCAGTCGTAACCGACTAGGGCAGGGGTCTGCAAACTTGGCTCTCCAGGTGTTCTTGGACTTCAATTCCCAGAAGCCCAAGTCAGCATTCCTGCTGATCAAGGCTTCTGGGAACTGAAGTCCAAGAACAGCTGGAGAGCCAAGTTTGCTGACCACTGGACTAGGGTTCAGTGCTCATCTCTGTTTCAAAACCGAAGAGCCAGCATTGTCTGCTTCTGCAGACGTTTCCGTGATCATGTGGCAGGCATGACTAGACACCGGAGTGCACATAATGCTGTTACCTTCCCACTGAAGTGGTCCCTATTTATCTACTTGTAATTTCTTGCTTTCAAACTGCTAGGTTGGCAGGAGCTGGGACAAAGACGGGAGCTCATTTCGTCCTGCAGTACTTGGGAATCGAACTGCTGACCTCCTGCCTTCTAGTCAGCATCTTTGCCACTTGAACCACTGCAGTACCTAAGACTACAATACTTGTTGTTATATATGCCATTGTGTCGCCCCATGGGCTGCATTTGGGAACATGAAAGGTGCCTCATTCGGGCATCCCATGAGCAGAGTTTCTCCAGCAAAAATCCTTTCAACCCAGAGTAATCTCTGGGACAAAATTATTATTATTATGATGTCGTTTATATCCCTATGAAATGATAGTCTCCTAAAGGTCCTATCCTTAGCTTCCCAGTTCAGATCTTGTAAACTAAAAAAATGTGGTTTCCTTTATTGAGTCAAGCCATTCATATGGTTTCCTTTTGAATTTGGATACTGTATTTTGGGGATGGTAGGTGGTAGTCAATAGCTTAAATCCAACAGTAAGTTGCAACTAGAGTAGGCTCATTGAATCAATTGAATGTGGAAAGGTCTTGATTCACCAGATCCCCACTGCTTAAATAGACCTACTTTAGGTGTGGTAGAATTGTAATTTGGTAAAGTTTTCTGGGGAAAAGTTCAAGAAGAAATATCTAAAATCATGGGGATGTGATTTGAGTTGGGGTCAGATACAGTTTTATTGACAAATGTGGACAATTTAAAAATTGAGGAGGAAAAAAAGTTAATTTCTATGTTATCATCAGGTAGACAATGTATAGCGAGAAATTGGAAGAATGATGCTGTTTTGAAAATTGAAGAATGGTACAAGGAGATGTAGGGAATTGCATTAAATGACAAGTTAACATGGGAATTAAATACAAAAAAGGCATAGTTAAAGAAAATAAATTTAGGAAAATTTGGCGATTATTTGTAGAATTTTCTTTAAGTGGAAATGAAGGTTCAGTTCCTTTACCGGATCAAATGAGTTTTTGGAAATAATCTAAGAATGCTGTGACATCCCAAACTTCCAGGGCATTGTATATATCACAAGGGTGTTTATTATGAAATGGATGATTTCACTGCGAATTAAGGTAATAGAATAATAATTTTAAACTGTAGGCTTTATACGAGAGGAAATTAAAATGTTAAAGATGCGAAAGTTGATTATGTTTTGAATTTTGTTTTGTATTTCTTTTTATATGTCCTTGCTTTTGTATTTGTTGGTTTTATCTGCATTTTTATTTGAATATTTAATAAAAAAAATTTTAAAAAAAAATACCTGCTTTAGCTATAACTTTCTCCGGGATTTCAGCCATTGTAGTTTAATATTTATATACTGTATGTATTAATAATATTGTATAGATTTTAATTCTTGTTCATTAAAAAAAAATTAATATTATTTTAGATTTTGTTGTTCAGTTGCACGGTTGAGTCCAACCCAACCCTTTGTGACCCCATGGACCACAGCAGACCAGGCTCCTCTGTCACCCGCCATCCTCCAGACCCTGCTCGTATGTTTTATATGCTGGAGTCGGATGCTACTGGCTTTCGAGCAAGGGTGACTTGTACCTTTACTAAATGTTATAAACTGTCTTAAGTCCCTTATATGAGGGGAAGGACAGCAAATCAATTCATCAGTATTGTTCTAATGAAAACCTCAACTTCAGGATTCACAAGTTAAGCGGGAAATAGTAAAAGAAAATGAAAAGCTTAATCATATACATTAGTTAAAAGCATTGGATGGAAGTGACAAGAAACATAAATTTTATTATGACTGTCAATGCAAGTAAGAAATGGGTACAGTGTTCTTTTAAAGTAGTCTGCATATTTCTTTATTTCCTTCTGTGGTTTATTAATTTTTCCATGAGGGTAAGGTGGCTAAGGATTTCCAATCCTCAAGGGAAAGATTCCAACCACTTTTCTAATTGAAAGCTACAGTAGCAGTAAAGCACATAAGCACAATTAACTCTCTATGACGCATAAAAAGGCAGATCCAGTGTGGGAGCTGTGTGGTCATCTTGCTTGGGGATATTTTCCATTCATGAAGTATTGACTTTCAAAAAAGGAGGATCTCAGAACAAGACCATACCATATGAAGATAAGGACCAAGGTCCCTGCATTTCTTCCAAGATGTTGCATTCAAACCTTTGTGCAACTAACTTCAACAGCAATCTAACGCCTTAATATTTTGCCCTAGAATTCTGCTTTTTCTTTTGTGTCTCAATCAAACCTTGGGCTGCCAAAATGGAGTCACTTTCTTGGCTTTGTCCTGGATGTACCGGGTGCAGCATTCTATTGGAATATTTTTTTCTTGGTATTACTGTCACAAGATGGACAAATTCATAATAGTTACCTGAGGAGGGAGGGATGTTCTCCACACTTTTGTCCAGCTGTCCTCAAAAATTCACCCATTAAAGTTAAAACGTCTGAGAAAAGACACCTCCTAGTGTTTCACTTGAACATCATATAGGATGACTATGTCACCAACATCACAGTTCTCCAGAAGGCACATGAAAATACCACTGTAGCTTCCATAGTAGGCCATAGTCTTAGATGGATAGCTCATGTCCACCATATGGATGGTTCCAGGCTTCCTTGTCAAATTCTTGATGGGGAACTTAGCTCCAGTACAAGGCCTTGCAGAGCTCCTTTGAAGCGCTATAAGGACCAGCTGAAACAAACCATGAAGATGTCAGGTGTAAACCCAAAAACTTGGGAAACAGTAGCCATAGATCGCCCACATTGATGCCAAACCACCTCTGCTCAGTGATGGGATGTAACAGGTTTGCACCAGTTCACCAGAACCGGTAGTAACTTTTCCCAGTGTCCTGGAGAACTGGTAGCAGCTTTTGGGGGGAACCACCTTTTGGGCTTACCTTTTCACTGGTTCCCCCACTGCGCATGCGCACCAAGCACTTGGTGTGCATGCACGCCTACAGTGCTTGGCGCGCATGCACGGCCTCCTTGCTGTCCTCCCAAGCGGGGAGGAGAAAGAGAAGCTGCTAGCCTGAAGCTCCCTATAGCCTGCTCCCCAGAGTAAGTGACTCACCTTTGGATGTGGTATGTCTGTGTGCATTTTAATGTGTATTTAATACCTTTACCTACATTGACGTACTACCACAGTTCCTAAAAAGGCCTGGGGTTTTTAAGCAAAGTCTTGGAGTTACCTCATCAACAAGCTACACCTGTGCTGTTCCAATTGCTGTTCCAATTGGAGAACCCTTAAGGAGGTAAAGCTGTTTTACGTTTACAGTTGTACCTCGCTTAAAGAGCATAATGCGTTCCACAGGATTGCTCTTTAAGCGAAACACCATTGTATGTGACCAAGTGTCACTTCTGGTGGGGGGGATTGTGAACCCCAAATTATTTGTTAAGTTAGTTTTTGGTTGGTTTTATTTGTTAAGTGAAGCGAATATTCAGAGAAAATTCTGCTCTTTAAGCGAGTTACTCTTTAAGCGAGGCATTCTTTATGCGAGGTTTGACTGTACATTAAGGCATATTACACTACGCAACAACAACAAAAATTTCCCTGCTACTGGGTTGAAAATATGCTCCTTATAGTAATTCATATGTGCTGAATACAGAACTGCAGTCAAATTTGCTCTGGCACATCAGGAAAAAAAGTTATGTACGTGTAAAAGTTATCAAGGAAAATACTATTAACTATGTTGAAAAGCGATTGTGAGAAATTTTAGGGAAATTAATGTGCATACTTTGGGATGAAAACACTAAATATTATAATTAAGAAGTGAGTTATAAATGTTTCTTTACCTCTGAAATGAGTCAGGGACCCTTAGTTACACTAAGATTGACAATGGTTTGGTTTTAAAGTGTGTAGAGCTTCTTGCTTTCCGCCTGTGAACATCTTCTGTTGCTCTCTGCAAAAACCAACAGTAATCCCCCATCATGTTTGGATTGAAGCGGCCTTGATCTCTTGCTTCCATGGTGGACATCTCCTGGTGGAATCTTTCACCATGCTCGTCACTCACGGCTTCCATATTTGACGGAAAGAAGGTGAGATGCGAATGCAAGAAATGCGTCTTTAGTGACATTCGGCAACTGAGGTGCTGGAAGGCTGTTAGCAAGTTGTCCACAATTTCTGCATAGTTGCCTGCTCTGTGGTTCCCAATAAAGTTGTGCACAACAAGCACAAATGTGTCCCAAGCTGCTAGTTCTCGTTCCGTGAGCTCCAATCTGAATTGTGGACATAGAATCAACTTTCGTATTTCTAGTCCAACGAAGACTCCTGCTTTCAATTTTGCCTCAGTTTTCATCTTTCCAAACTTGCCTTTTAGGTACTGAAAACCACGATTTGTTTTATCCATCGCTGCAACAAACTGTTTCATAAGACCCAGTTTGATATGGAGTGGAGGTAGGTAAATCTTATTACGATCCACAAGAGGTACATGTTGAACGTTGTGCTGTCCGACTACAGGTAAATTTTCTGGGTGGCCAATTTTTCACTATGTAGTGATTCTTGTCATCATGAGTAAGTTCCACTCCTTCAGTCTGGAACCCAACAGTTCAGACTTTTCTTTCGACAGGGACAAATCGCGAACCAGTTCATCCAATTCGGCTTGGCTGATCAAATGTGGCTTTTTAATGTCACTGTTGGGATCCTTCGTGTATTCCATAGCTCCAGCGTCAGTGTCATTACCTTCAGTATCACTTTCTTCGTTGCTCATTGCATCGGATGAAGGAGGAATTGTTACTGGGTAATATGTACCATGCGTCACAGGCTTTAGAGCAGACTGACAATCTGGATACACGATTTTTGACTTGTTCTTCTTGCTGTACCCGGATATGATGGTCAAACAGAACTAGCAATCCGAATGGTGATCTTTGCTCCCGCCAAATCATGGGAACAGCAAAAGGCATTCGATTTTGCTTACTGTTTAACCACTGAGCTAGGCCGGAGTAAGAGACGGTGCAACAGAGATGAGGAGCCCAGGATTTTGTTTGATCTCCAATTTCACATCCGAAGTAATGTTTCTAAACTATACGTAGCTTTCTGGACATGTTCTTGCGTTGGTCAGATGTCGTATACTTGCCACAAATGTAGCAAAAGCAGTCCGGACAATTCACACAGCTGCGCCTATTCATCTTTCGTTTACTGAATCACCATGTACCAAATTACCGAATCGTCTTATACAAAATCACTTAAATGCATGTTACTGCGACTGCTGATTAATAAAACACAGAACCACACTAGCACGAACTATTCTCTAGTCACCTCCGAATCAGACTGATGGACGAACACGCACACACACACTCACACAATCGTACATCAAACATGGCTCGTTGATGCAGCTACATATTAACCCAAGTACAGGCTTTTAATATCATATGGCTTTCAGCTATAACTTTAAATCCAGACATCCTACAACATTTCTGATTACAAAATCGGAATCAGTGCACCCTATTACATAACAATCACTTTATTTTCACCCAGTAGCAAATTTTTTGTTGCATAGTGTTATCCTAGAGAACCAGTACAATGACCATATCTGCCCACAATGTGATGATGTCACGGTGGGGTAGTAAAATTTTTGACATCCCACCACTGCCTCTTGCTGGTCATTTCAAAGGAGAACACCGCAGACATGAAGAGGCTAAGCGACAAAGACGAAAACTTCATCAAACTCAACCACGCTCTCCACCAGCTATTCAGTGCACAGTGTGTGGTTGCATGTTCATGCCAGGATCAGTTTATTGAGTCACCAGAGAAACATTCATCAACTGAGAAAATGACTTCCAGGGAAAAATGTATGCTCAGATATGAGTAGCAACCAATGACAATAGTTTCATTGCAGCATTTACTATGCACACGATGGGTCTGTGTTGAGTGTGTGGGATCACATCAACAACAACTTTCATGCACTGTGCTGCTTTCTTCTTGTTAACAAGGATGCTGTCTGGATTATACCCCTCCTTCACCTACCATGTTAAAGGATGCAAGCAGTTTTGCATCATGGATAAGTTGGAGGTCATTGGTGTCTGCCCGAGATACAGGTTGTGCACAGTGGTGGGCTGTCCACACCGTGGGCGGAGCCGACATCATGGGCGGAGCCAACATCATGATGTTGTAGGCAGAGCCAAAGAAAAAATAAAAATAAAAATATTAAATATTAAATAAAAATACACATTATTTAAATACATATAAATAAATACATATAAATTAAAATAAATACATATACACATAATACATAAATACATTAAATACACATAAAATCAAACTACATAAAACACACACACCTCATTGTTAAGGTTGGTCTTGACAAAGACCTTTCTGGTGGGTTCATTTCTTCAGTTCCTTTGGTTCGATCTAGAGTTACAAAGATTAACTGGCAAGGTTGCTACCCAGGGTACGCCCGATTGTATTCACAATCTTCGAGGAGACACTTTCTGTATACTCCTCCTAGAATGCTCACTGATGTTGATTTCATAGGGGGCCTTCAGAGCTAGAAATCATTCTGCATATCATATGCAAAAATCTTTCCTAAATATCCTTAGCACAAGATAATTTGTCATAAATCATATCCAGTAAAGTATACTTCATTTACAAGAGAGCCCATCAATTTTTCCTGGAATCTAAAATTAGATTTTAAAAAGTGAGAAGTGAACTTAATTACTTGATAAGCCAGGGACCATTATAATAGCTTTGGCTCTAACTGTGAATATAATTGAGTTTCAACGTTAATGGGACAACTCAGCACAAAGGTCTTTCAAGTGATCAAGGCCCTTTAGTTTTTAATATTTGTACTTAGAAAATTTATCACAATCTGCTAACAGTATAGGCCACAAAAAGGTGTTAAGGAAAAAGGGGAAAGGATAAGTTTCTTGTGATACTGGAGACAATTACTGATTATTAATTGACTTTATAGTAAAGGATAAAAGTAGGAGGGATTGGAGACCCCAAATTTTATCAGTTTGTTGGCTGCCATTGTAAAGAGGGGTTCTAAACATGTCGTGATGGAGATTAACTTAACAAAAACAAAATGGATGAGAAACAGACAATGCACTTGGAGTTCCAGCACTATAAATGGAACAGAGATTGAAGAAGTAACTGCTTATGTCTACCTCTGTCAGAAAATCCAACCAGATAAAGTACCATGTGGATAAGATGAAAAGCAGCTTAGATTGCCTTTAGTATAAACTGAACAATGCTAACAGAGGACAGTCTGACAATGAATATCATAGCAAACGTATTCAATACAACAGTGTTACCAGCCATGTTGTATGCATCCAAAACGTGGGCAATAACAAAATCAGAGGAAGAAAAACTGGTGGTAACCCAAAGAGCAATGGAAAGACAGGTGTGTGGAGTAACAATCAGGAATAAGGTCAGCAATAAGGAATTGCACCAAAAAACCAGACTGTGTGATGTGGCAAAAAGAAGGTGGGCAGACCATATCATCCACCTAAAAGATAACAGATGGACCTGTAGGCTAACAGACTGGATACCGAGAGGGACCACAAAAGATCACTAGGCAGAGCCTGAGAATGATGGGATGAGCCAATTGTAAAGTTGTTTGGCCAGAGGTGGAAATGGAAGGCTAAGGATAGAACATTTTGGAATTTGGTTGATTTAAGCTTAAATAGATAAGTGAATACAAATCGATATTGGCTATATTGTTGCTTAATATCTTGTTCAATTTGAATTTATAGAGACACAGTCAGGGTTTTTAAAATATCCATTGTAAGGCAGTCCCTTCTTCTGGTGGTGATCGGTGACCATCTAGCTTCCACAAGGCTGCACATGTAAGCAGGCCAAATTTACACCCTTAGACACCCAGGGCTGTAGTCAGGGAGTGGTGGTGGTGGTGGTGGGATCAGCCCCCCCCCCGGAGCTAAAATTTCACCCCCACCCAGGGCAAAGTTCTAATGTTATGTATGTGTGTTTGTGGCATTGTTGCCCCTCCTGAAAAAATACCCCCCCCCCGCCAAAAAAAAAACCATTCTAGAATCCTGGCTACGTCCCTATAGGACACCTACATTCTTGTTGATCTCAGTTGGCCTCTCCCAAAAGGCAGAGTGGGATTGCATACACCAACTGCCAGGGGAGGAAGAAGCCAGGGCAGGTTGAGGACCTTGCCGCCCCTTCCCCTGTGCCTACACCAACTGCCAGGGGAGGAAGCAGGTTGAGGACCTTGCCGCCCCTTCCCCTGTGCCTACACCAACCGCCAGAGGAGAAAGAAGCCAGGGCAGGTTGAGGACCTTGCCACCCATCCCCCTGAGCACACTCCAACATAGTATATTGTAATGTAATGTAATGTATTTTTTGTAAGCCACCCTGAGTCGCCACGGTGAGTGGGCGGCAATATAAATTTGAACTAATAAATAAATAATAATAATAAATAAATTTTACCTCCTAGTCCAGGGGTTCCCAACCTTTTAAAGCTGAGGGCCGGATTACTCCCCCTCAAACTGTTGGTGGGCCAGACTGGTGTCCCCACACCATTCCCTACGCCGCCGCCAACACTCCCCCCATGCCACCAGTGCGGCCAGCCAACACTCCCCGCACATCATCGCCGCCAACACTCCCCCCGCCACTGCCAACACTTCCCCCCACACCACCAGTGCAGCCCACCAACACTTTCCCCCACGCTGCCACCACCACCAAAACTCCCTCCATGCCGCTGCCACCAACACTCCCCCCAACGCCACCAGTCCATCCCACCAACGCTCTCCCCCATGTTAATGCTGCCAACACTCCCCCAACATCACCACTGCCACTTCCTCCCACGCTACCAGTCTGGCACGCCAACACTCCACCCCACACTGCCACCACTTTCCTGCTTACCAGCCTGCCATGGGTGAAGGAGGGGTCCTGCCTGTCCTTGCCCGTGCTCAGCCAGAGCAGCACCCAGGAAAGATGCATGTAGCCGCATGCATCTTCCACTTATACCGCCACCGCCGCCATCCTTGTCCCCCTCCGCCTGGCTTGGTGTGTCCCTAACGCTGCTCCATAGCAGGGTGGATGTAGTAAGTTGTCCCAAGGGCGGCAGCGGCAGTGACTGGATGGAATGGTACCACAGACTGAATCCAGCCTGCGGGCCATAGGCTGAGAACCCATCCTAGTCCCTTGCATCTCACTGGCGGATTGGTATACAGTACAGTATTCTGTAATGACGGTTTATAATTAACAGAAATAATTTTAGAAGGGTGGGTAGAAAGAGTTACTTGGAAATGTTTCAGAGAATGTGAATTTGTAGGGAGTCTATTGGAGTGGATGAATTGGTCCCTTGTGTTACAGGTAATGTTAAGTGCCATAGATAAAGGTCACCCTTGCTTGAAAGCCACTCGTATCCAACTCTAGGGCTCAGTGCTCATTTCCATTTATAAACAAAGAACCAACGCTGTCTGCATCTGCAGATGTTTCTGTGGTCATGTGGCAGGCATGACTAGATACCAGAGCACACGAAATGCTGTTACCTTCCACTGAAGTGGTACCTATTTATCTACTTGCAGTCTGTTGCTTTCCAACTGGCAGGTTGGCAGGGGCTGGAACAAAGACAGGAACTAATGCAGCACTCGGGGCTCGAACTGCTGACTTGCCGAACTTCAAGTCATCAAGTTCAGCATCTTAACCACTAAGCCACCACAGTCCCTCCACAATAAGTGCCATACTTTTAGATTCATTTCTATTTGTTTTGAGTTCAGAGTATTTGTTAAATTAAGTCTGTTAAAGATTTGAGCATTTCATGGACAGGATTGAAAATAGTCCTGATCAAATACAGTTGTACCTCCCTTAAAAAGCTAATGTGTTCCACAGGATTGCTCTTTAAGTGAGTTTGCTCTTTAAGCGAAACACCATTGTAAGTGGCCAGTTGTGACTTCTGGTGGGGGAGGGGGAGATTGCAAACCCTGATTTATTTGTTAAGCGAGTTTTTGGTGGTTTTAGCTGTTAAGAGAAAATTCCGCTCTTTAAGCGAGTTACTCTCTAAGTGTGGTGCTCTTTATGTGAGGTTTTACTGTACAGTAATCTACAAAAAAAGTAATATGTTAACCCCCACCCACCCACCCATTTATTGAAATACTGTACCAGGGAGGAAGGAATCTTTTTCCTTTGGTCTGAGAAGGTAACCAACTAAGGAAAATTACTACAGACCAAGAAATCACAAAACAGATAAAAATGCAGAAAGCTATAATACTTTGATCAGATTATTATCCATGGTACAGTAAATGGGAAAAGAAGTGCAGGGAGGAGAGATAAACGATTGGCTGAAGAACATGGGAGAATGGTTTAAATATGAGAAACAGAAAAAGGGAAATTACTCCTGACTCAAAACACAGTTGATATAAATCCAAGAGACAGGGAAATATATACTGTATGCCAATCCCAAAATATCTATAAATACATCAATAACATATGTGTAGTCACAGATTGAAATAATACAGTATGTGTGAACTTTGGATAACACAACAAGTAAATTCAAGTAACAGATGATTATATTACATATGGGAAGTCATATACATAATTCTTCAATATACATCAGATAAAGATTTTGTATAGGATACTGTACTTAGAATAAGGAGATACAGGGCAAGCATTTTGGTGGAGACCATATGGAAGTTGTAAATCATAGAGATGGTCTAGCAGGTATCAAAAAAGGTCAACTTTCTCAGTGCCAATTAGAAGCCTTTTATTGCTTAAAATCTCTGCATTTCTCTGTATTTCAATACAGAAGGTCAACATTTTATATCTTTTTTCCATTTCTGCTATAGTAAAAACAGCAAGGATAAAAATAACATTCTCATTAAAATAGCATATGCTCACTTAAGAATAAACATATCTAACAGACTATACAGTAGAAGGAAAGAACAGGATAGAATGAAAAGCTTACTAGCTATAGAGCAGGGATTCTCAACTTGCAGCCCATGGCACTATTTCATGTCGTGTGCCCCCCCCCCCGACCTCCACCACACCTGGATCTGCCATGTGGTGGAAGAAGGGCAAAATAGCTGTCTGGCCCCCGAAGCTGTCTGAGGGAGCATGACTCGGCCCCTGACTTTAAAAGGTTGAGAACTCATGCTATAGAGCAGGAGTGTCCAAACTTTTTGGGTCATGGGCAGATCATGTGGTTCAGGAAGCCGGTCACTAAGGCCCGGGGGCCAGGTGCAGCCCCCAATGTCAATTCATCCGGCCTGTGAAGCCCTCGTCGCTCCTGGAAGCGGAAGTAAAACGTGCCCATACGGGCGCATTTTACTTCCGCTTCCAGGAGTGACGAGGGCTTCGCGGGCTGGATGAATTGGCTTCGGGAGCCGCACCCAGCCCCAGGGCCTTAGCTTAGAGCCTCTCAAAATCACCAGTGGTGGTGGGAAGGTGAAAACAATCAGCAAAAAAAACCATACACTCTCTAAATTAGGAAAACAGCCCAGGATTAAGTCTGAAGCAAATAACTCTTGTTAACAGAATGGTTAAAGTCTGAAGCAAATCACTCTTGCTAATATAGTGAGTTAAACTACCAATTGTAGCGTTTGCACTAATAGAGTGACATATAAATTGAAATAATAAATTAAAGTACCACCTAGATTTCAAGTTACCTGTGTCAAAAAGTACAAAATGTTCCTCAAAGAACAAACTACTGATTCAGCCACAATACAAACTGAAGTACTTACATCCCATAGTAATAATATAAAAGAAATCACTGAAATTCTAAAACAATTGCAAAGAATAATATTTAAAATATAGTAATCGAATACAATTTATGGTTCGATCAGATGGGCATTTGTCTCACATTTTGTTTTCGATCAGGACTGGGCTGGTTTACTACTTTTTCTGATGATCACATGATATAAGTGCCATCACAAACTAGCCCATCCCTGATCCTTGCCTACCTGCAGTTTTTTGGGTCCCTTGTTGGTGTGGGTAGAAATGTTCCATTTTGGTTCAGCTCCCGCCTGTGTGATTGCTGGGATTGAACCAAAGCAGCTGGCTGACAGTCCCTTTAGTGAAATTGCTAAATGATCTTGAGAAATGGAAAGGTTCCTTGCTACTTGCCTTTGAAGCATAATGTTTCTAACACATCAGTGATTATTTGAAAGGGCTTTAAGAAAAAGTATGTTTGTTAGCAACAATTTAAAAGAAATGGGAAACCTCTCCCTTCCTCTTGAGGGGAAAAGAAGCTTTTTATTTCTTAAGATGGTTAAGTGGCTTAAGCAAAACACAGAAGAAAAAACAAAAGGGAGATTTTTGTTTTGTTTGAGGTAGACTTGATGGTGTAATTTTTCATTTACACAGGGAGCAAATAGCAAAGCAAAGCAATCACACTTATATATCGTCCCATAGTGCTTAGTGCACTCTCTGGATGGTTTACAAGTTATTTAGTGTTTTGCTCTGGGCAGTGGTTTACATATTAATTAGCATTTTGCCCCCAACATGCTGGATACTCATTTTACTGACCTCAGAAGGATGGAAGGCTGAGTCAGTCTTGAGCCCTGGTCAGGATGGAACCCACAAACTTTTGGTTGCAGGACATCAGTTTAACCACTGTACCAATTATTCTAGCCCGAATCAGTCTAGATTCTGCTAAACAAGATCACAGGATTCATTTCCATGTGAACAGTCAGACTTGGTTAAATTGTTCTAATCAAGCCCAACTGTTCTCAAGTGGCCCACACCAGCTCACTTCCTGCAGCTAGTGCAGTTTTTAACAATTCAGTCCTATTCATACCTTCTGCCTTATACATGGCTGGTTTCAAGGGGGTGACCTTTCTCTATCAGTTCCTAGCAGAAAGTATAATTATCCAAACCAGATAGAATGGTTATAGCCTTAGAGGAAGAACAAATGTAATATAGTTTAATGCCACTCACAAAGGGACTAAATGCAGAATAAGGCTAGCATCCTGTACTTTTATAAGAGAGGTAATACAATTTCAATAGTGCGTTTATCAAATGGTCTATGTTTGCCCACTGAAAGACGTGTGATCTGTAAGCATGATCTCCACCATGATAACGATGAGGATTAAGCTGTATGTAGAACTGATAACATCTTTAATGACACCATATAGCTGCTCTGTCTGCTCTTGAGGAATAGTGTCCTGTTCCTCGCACTCTGGTTTGTACAATTGGGGCAATACAAAAATCTTTTTAACTGAGCATGAGTTGGATGGTGATTTCATACTAACTAAACTATTTCCATGTTCACTGAAATGTTGCCCTTTTTTTTTTGAGCCCATGTGACACTATCATTATTATATAAGCATCAGTATGCATTCTGGTCCACAACGTATTCATTCATCAAAAATATGATCCTGCTCCAAGAACTCAGAACTTACATTTAGACAAGGAGAGGAACTAAGCTGAAAACATAAAGAATGAATAAGGACAACAAGAATATATTTTAGCTGGGGATGCGGGGAAGGGACATAGTAAAAGGGAACACTATCTCTAGCAACACTTCTTTTGCCTATCACGAATGCCTAATTTTTAAGGCAGAGTTCTGAACAAAATTGTAACCTTTTGAGCAATGTGCCAAAGCAGTTTAATCTTAGAATTGTTCTCACCTGAAACTACAACATAAGAATGATGGAGAAGTTATGCTGGAATTACAGTTCAGTATTTAGAATTTACTGTCTGCATCTATATTTCTATACATTAATGTTTATGATAGGAAGAAAATATCCTATCAGAAATAAGCCTCATGTGATTCAGTGAAGAAGAGTTACAGTATTAGGTTTAATTAAGAAATTCTTAGCATCCTCTTGAAATGAGATTAAAATGATTAATAAGATTGGCTAGACATTGTAAAATTTTAAAATCTATTGTTTCATTGTTTTAAATGCTATCTATCAAATATTTAATTCTGTATTTTTAAACATATAACTTTATGGGATACAAAGTGTGAGATAGTGTAGAGAATATAGGTTTAAATTCTTCCTCAGCCACTGGGAGAGTGTGGAACTGGTAAATACATTCCTTAAATCTTCCATTTAGCTTGAATGCTCTATTAGGGTCACTATATGTCAGTTCCAACTTAGTTACACCTAACAACTAATTTAATGGAATCATTTATTAATTCATATAATGTGTATACAATAACTATTAGAAAGCTACTCTGAATTACATCAAACCATTTATGACCCCAATTTAAAGCAAACATAAAAGGTCCTGTTTGTACTGTGGGGACAAGATATAAGCCACCTTATAAGCAACTTTAAGAATGAGATATAGTAAAGATTGCTGGAGATCTAGAGGGTCCTGTCTGCACAGGGTCATTATTTATTCATTTATTTATTCATATTTATATTGCCGCCCACTCGACGAGGCGACTCAGGGCGGCTTACAGTCAAAACAGCAACGGTACAATAAAAATTATAAAATATAACCTCACAAAATACAAAATTCAACCAAACCAGAACACATACTAACTCCCCTCAGGCCGTTGTTGTTGGCCCAGAGGAGTGGGCAAAGTCCTCAGCCACTGCTAGGCCATGGAGTCTTCTCCTCAGGCCGTTGTTGTGGGTCCAGAGGAGGGAGCGATGTTCTCAGCCACTGCTAGGCCATGGAGTCTTCTCTTCAGGCCGTTGTTGTGGGCCCAGAGGAGGGAGCGATGTTCTCAGCCACTGCTAGGCCATGGAGTCTTCTCCTCATTAACTCACCAAATAATACTGATCAGACTCTCAGTCTGATTTAACTTCTCAGACAAAGTGGAGAGGAGAGGAGCCATTTTTATGTTGCCTTGGAATTCAGTAGAAGAATGGAGGGTTGTAAATTAACAAACAAGCCAAATGGGAGATTCATAATCAACAGCAGTCAGGAGGAACTACAGAACCTTCTGCTAAACTGAATGAGTGTTCAATGAAAAAGATACAAGAGAAACAACCAAGACACTTGTGGTACCTGTAAGACTAACATGTTTTCTTTTGTGTACAATCACCTTCACAAACTGTAGCCAACTTTTCCAGATACAGTCCTAAACAAGAATCAAGTTATTCCGATCATTATAATAGTTTAAAGAACTGGACTAGCGAGGACAGCATCAGCCACAGTACAGAGTATGCTTTGAAAGTACCTGAACCCAGAACCTAAGTATGTATGTATGTATGTATGTTCAATAGCTCTTACTTCCAAGTCAAAAAGTGGAATGCAACATCTTTGAATGGCGCTTGGCCAACTGTGTACTTGTGGGCCTGTCCTTTCCAGGTGGCTCTCATCTCAGCATTAAAACTCTGGGGACTTGCCAAGGGCACTGAATGTTTTGTTTCACTTGACAAGTCCAGAACCTCAAATTTATTACTCCCCACTGCTGCCTTTTTAACCGTTAAATTTATGAGTCTAGAATTCCTAAAAGCCTTTTATTCCAGTCAGGTTAAACTTAAGTGACTTGGTTTGGGTTTCTGAGAGCCTCAGCAGCTCATAGTGCTCTAATCTGTATTTGTCTCATTTAAACTCTGAAAAAGATGATCAGCCAGAGAGGTTTTGAAATGGAAAAAGAGAATTTTAGAGAGTTTTTCAGTCATAGCATAACACAGGAACACATGATCATGATATATCATAATGCATGCGTGCACAGTCTCAGATCCATATCTAGATCCAAGGACCTCCATAAATGATTTAGCCAGCCTTTTATATCCTTCACGAAGCTTCGCACACGTGTTCTTCAGTCCAGAGGGGCCCCCATGGGCGGCAGGCATTTCACACTTTATCTTGATGCTACATATTCAACTAGCACCTTGGTCTGCAAATGTGGCTCTCCAGATGTTCTTGGACTTCAATTCCCAGAAGCCCCAATCAGCAGGAGTGCTGACTTGGGCTCCTGGTAATTCAAGTCCAAGAACATCTGGAGAGCCACATTTGCAAACCACTGAACTAGCACATTCTATGACCATACATTTACCCTGTTCTCTTTGCTTGTCACATACATTCTGACATGTTCAGTGGTAAACATGCCTGCTTACTTCAGATAAGACCCATTTGGTTGTGTTCTTCAGCAAGCTAGCTGTAAACAACTTTTAACTAGAGAGGTTTCATAATTCCGAGATGACTTATGTTCATCCAATTGCATGCATTGTGTATGCTGTACATTGCTTTGTAAAGGAATATGTCAACAAACTAAAAATATGCTAATTAATTCACTTAAAGAGTGTCATTTGGGTGACAGTCCTGAGCACCTTTGAGCCTGGAGAGGTTCACATTCGTTTAAACTACTTTGGGAAGGAAAGAGGCCAACTTTGTGAACCTCATCTGTCCCTAAAGGCAGCTATTAGGTCGAATCCCTATTGGGACCCCTTAACTGAGATAGAGTAGTGGAGTTTTTACTTTGCAGGTATTTATTTTTCCCTTTAAAACTCTTGTGTAAAACCGTTCTCTTCCAACACCACCCTCCGCTTTCCCCCTAAAGCGGAAATTTGTTTCCAACTAGAGAACAAAGTCATCCGCCTGGCAAGCTCAGAAGCCAAGGTTTTCCCAGTTCCAAAGGAAAGGGGGGGGGGACGGGGGGGGGAGGCAGCATGTCGGCTCGGGGCTCCGCTAGTCAGGCCTGTTGGGATCACCGAGACGGAGGCCTGGCTTGGCTTGGCTTGATGCATTGCATTTTACCCCCGGCTGGCGAGCGGCTCCATCCAGCCGCTCGGCTCTCGGCTGAGCCTGCCTAGGCTGACAATGAATGGCTGCTGCTAGTGCTGCTTGGAGGGCTAGGGGAGCAGAGCCCCTCCATTGAGCGAGACCTTCCCCTCCTCTCCCCTCCCCTTCTCTCTCTTTGCACAGGTGAGAACTACGTCGCGCCCTCCCAGTCCCGGAGACCGAGCAGCGCCCCCCTTCTCCCCCCCCCCGTGGGCCCCCTTTCCTGCGGGGACCATCCCGCTGCGCCCCCCAAATGCATGCAGCCCTCCCCCCATGCGCCTGGATGTTTAAACTTTCCTCTTGTTAAACAGCCCTGCCCGAACCCCGAAATCCTGGGATTGGGGGGGGGGAGATTGCCTTATATCAGAGCAGGGGTTCACCCCCCCACACCGCGCTCCTTTGCCATCACCCCACCCCAACCGGGGAAGAGGCCACCTTTCGCTGCCCTCCCGCCCCTCTCCGTCCCCAGGTGCCTCCCCTTCGTTGCCCTCTGCCATGGTGTGCTTTCGGGCTTTGGAGAGGGGGGGAGGCAGGAGCGGCGCCTCTTCTTGGCTCCTCTGCCTAGAGGCCTCCTTGCAGGCGGAGAGTCTCTCTCTCTAACCCCCAAATAAAACGCCCCATGAGGTGGGGGGTCGAGTTAAGGTCCCCCCCTCCCTTGCTCTGCCCTACTTTTCGAGCAAATAACACGGGAGAGGCAGTGGCTGCTCCCTCGTCCTCCTGCCCCCCTCTTCTGGGTGGTGTCCCTCCTTCCTTGCGTGAGATGGCCGGGAGGGCGCGGGCCTGTGTCCGAAAGTCCCCGCGGAGCCCCTTTGTCCTCCCTGGTCGCCTCCCTTCCCGGCCTCCCCACACACACACACCCCGGGTGAGGGAGCAGGGAGAGAAGGGCGCAGCGACCAGGAAGGCAACCACCACCGCCTCCTCTTCCTCCTCCTGGAAAAGTTTGGAGCCGGAGCTCCCTGGCCATGGCGAGGCGAAGGCCTGCCTGCTTGGGAAGCCGGGATTGAAGGGCGCTTTTTTTGGGGTGGGGGAGGTTGCTTTGGACGGAGTGGGGAAGGGGAGCCTTTCCTCCCCTTCCAAACCGGGGGTGGTGGGCCCTCCTCTTCTCCCTTCCATGTTGTGACCTTTTTGTGGGCCTCTACAATCCTGCCAACCTAGCAGTTCGAAAGCAAGAAGTTGCAAGTAGATAAATAGGGACCACTTCGGTGGGAAGGTAACAGCGTTCCATGCGCTCCGGTGTCTAGTCATGCCTGCCACATGACCATGGAAATGTTTGCAGAAGCAGACAGCGCTGGCTCTTCGGCTTAGAAACAGAGATGAGCACTGACCCCTAGAGTCGGATACGACTGGCTTTCGAGCAAGGGAAACCTTTACCTTTACAATCATATTTGGGGGGGAATGGGTTTGGATACTGGGGGTGGAAGGAAACTTCGCAAAGTCCTATCTTTGTATTTATTATTATTATTATTATTATTATTATTATTATTATTATTATTATTATTATTATTATTATTATTATTATTATTATTATTATTCTAGGATGGTGATGTCATCAGCTAGGGATTGCTAAGAGCCATGTTGACCTGAGGTTAATGGTGGTGATGGGACTTCCGTGTTGAGCCTCTTGGTTTAACTCTGGGATTGAACAAGGAGGTTGACTCCCAAGCAAGGGCATCCGGTTAACAGCCTGAGTTTGTGTCGATCTCTACTTTGGAAAGTAGTGGCATGAGGATTTAAATTTGCCAGGGCTATTTTGCGATGGGGTGGGATTGATTGTTTTGCTTGAGGTTAAACTCCTTGTGGACCTGGGGCGGGAATAGTATGGGTTTAATGTGAAGTTGGTTTTTTGTCCCTTTGAAGGCATTTTTGGGGAGGTGGCATAGCAAATTCATGACAAACAGTTGCTGTAAGTAATAACTTGCTGCTCAGTTATCTCCCTCTAAGCTACGCTGTTTGTTTTCTTAAACCTTTGCTTGGTTTTTCTTAATAAATTAATATTTGCCCTTCCTACTTGCCAAGTTTGTTCTGCCATTGGGTACACTTTTGCCTTGTAACTTTCAGTTTTATAGCTACACAGAGTTGCAGTATTATTTTTTACCAGTAAGTTTGCTGTGCAGAAATAGTAGATGTGATTTGTACCCAAATTGGCTTGAAAAATTGAAAAGTGATTGCTTCTGTTGTATGTCATAGTTGGAATGTGGTAAGGGCTACACTAGGAAGGTCCTATCACTGTAAAGAGAGAAAGACATCACGGACAGATAATGGAAAACATATTATTAATACTTTTGTAATAATGCATTATAGCTAGCAGTTTTATATAAATCTGGGCTATTTTGAGAGGCTGCCATTTTTTCAAACAAAATTCTATTAGTAAGGAGTCCAGCAGAAATAGATGATGGGAATCCCATTCCTGAAAAAAACTTAAATGTTTCAGGAACTAGGCTTGAAAGTAGGATACACAGAACTGTAGCTTATTTGAATCCCATGCACATCTGACTGTAAGCCCTATTTACAGGCAGATTTGCATAGGGCTCTATATTTCTTTTCTGTAAAGATTTATGGAACATACTTAACAGAGCTAGAGTACCAAATAGTATCATTTGGCTCACTGTACTAAAAAACTCCATTAGATAGTGTCTGGGAGTCAAGACATTGCTACCAGCACCTCAGCTTTTGTTTACACTTGGGTACAAAAAACAGTTTTCTGGTTCAGGCAACAAAAGATTTAGTAACTGGTTCAGCAGACATGGATCAGCTGGTTCAGTTCCAAGTTATGTATGAAAACATATTTGTCACTTGCATATATAAAGGTGTGTGTTTCAGTAATAGTGTATTGTTTTATGCTCCTAATGGTGTATGAAGTGTTTCTCAACGTGGTACTCTGGCCATGTTGGCAAGGGTTGATAGAATTTACTTCCCAGTTGTCCAGAGGCACCAGCTTTGGCAGATCTATAATAAAAGAATACCAAATTGAACACGTTTGCAAGATGAAGAGTGTAGTACAAAATGATGCATATATTATGATCCTGGTTACTTCTATCTCTTAATGAGTAATCTAGACGAAGTATGTATTGACCAATAATTCTCCATTCTTTCATTCACTTCCACTTCACTTAGCCCTGTGACACTAGATTCCTAGTTTCTTGTCTCATGAAGATACATTTCACAAGTAGAAAACTGATAGGCTGCTCAGTTCTGCACTTCTTGAGTCTTTATAAACCTTGCCACAGTAGCAACAGATTTAAGAACTGGAAACTGTTCAGCTATGGAAGAGTCATTTCTGTAGTGCACAGAAATAGCATCCTGTTCCCCTCTCTGTTTTCCTCCAGCAACCTGTTTGTCTTCATAGAAGTCTCTGTCTTGCTTCCTGGTTCCCGAAATATATTAAAATTCTCACAGATATCGGTACTTTGTATACGTGGTGAATTCTAATTGGGGCAAATGCATGCACCACTGTGTCACTTTTTTAATTGGTTTAAAACATTTTTTCCTAAACCTTAAAACTCAAACCTTGGAGCTTTCCCTGTTCTGTTCAGGTTTGCTGAAGAAAGTTTCAAATAATCAAAATTATGTATGGTTGTTTGGGTATTCAGATTTGATTCTCTGGTTTCCATAAATGTGCAGAGTTCCCCATTATTGGATATCCATTATGCTCTTTAGGTATATTTGATGTCTTATGCAGGAAATAATCTGGTGGCAGACCCTTCTGAACCATGAGCTGTTCTCCTGGCACAGGTTGTACAGCCCAATGTTGGCATAGATAACTTGGATGTGTGAGTGTGGCTTTATAATGATACACGTTACCAAAATAAACTGTAGATGCATTTGTCCCTGAATTACAGTTCTCATTTCTGTCAGTGTCATCATTTAACTATAAAACTGAATACAAAGAAGGGAAGAGTAGAGAATCTATTTCATCTGAGGAGGAAATAAAGCTGTTGAAGCAGATAAGCATCACATAGGTGAGTGTGTGGATTATATATGCAAATCGTTAATAGAGTGTGAAGCTTTACTACTTCACATATTAGAATGAGAGGGTTCACCAGTTAAATTAACGTGAACCAAATCTATAAACATATTTTGCACAAAGTACTGTACATTTATGATACTGTTTACTAATATTTACATGATGAGCACAGGTGTATAAATAAGTTCTAAATAGGACCAAAGCAGTTTATGAGTAATGGAAATACCCAGACATGTTTGCTAAGATGGGAAGGGTAGGGTGTCGCTAGGGTATAAGTGCTCCAAGAACTGAAACAGCCACAGACAAAAAAAATATAACACTGAGGAACATAATTATTTAATAGTATGTTGAAGAATGTCAGATTTTGGAGTCTGCTAGATAGGGAAGTTTACACTTGGACTGGCCTAGACCAGTGATGGCAAACCTTTTAGAGACTGAGCGCCCAAACTACAACTCCAAACCCACTTATTTACCGCAAAATGCCAACACAGCAAAGGGGGAGGAAGGAAACACTCCCATGGGGTAGGGTGAACTCTGTGCTGGGGAGGGAAAAAGTGTCCCCATTGGGCTGCTGGGCAGACGAACGTACAAACTCTGTGCTGGGGTGACAGCATGGGTGCCCACAGAGAGAGCTTCGAGTGCCACCTTTGGCACACATGCCATAGGTTCGCCACCACTGGCCTCCTTGGAAAGTTTCTGGTGCAAACATACAGGTAATAACAGCATAACAAAAACAGTAGAGTACTTTTTAAGAAATATAAAACTGTTGTGTGAGGTAGAGGAGGAGGCATGGAAGTTGAATTTATACCCTACTGCAAAATGATGGGTGGGGTACAAGAATGTGCTTATTAAGAGCAGGATTTTAAACTTCAGGATATATAGTTTTAATTTCCATGTAGCTGGTTTCATGAAATTAATATATCTAATGGACAGCTTGATGGTTTTTTAAAAACTTATTTGATCACCACAAATGATTAGGAATTTCAAAACCACAAGGACAGTGAATTCTGTGCAAGATGAATGAGCAGGGCTTTAGACTTAGAACTGTTCCATTTCCTGGTTTGTGGTTAGCAAGGAAACATAGGCTGGAGTAGGAATAGATCTGGTAGCAATCACTTCTCAGTTGGCCTGCTGAGAGAGAGGAACACAGGGTTTTTTATGTTTGCTGCAGAAGAAGGCTGTTCCTTCTGCAGTCAGAAAGCCTTGGGATGCTCTTTTTAATGTTTCAACAAGAGCTCATATTAAGTAAGGTTTGTCTCTGCTGTACAAATAAGGTATGAGTTGGCTCAGTTGGTAGCAGTTGGAACATCTGAGCACTTGGGAAAGCTTATAAACTGCTTTCTTCCGCTGACTGTCTTTGGCTGCCAAAACAGAGAAATATTAGCAATCGAGCAGCCTCAATACAAAGTCCCACCCATGAGGGCAAAAAGTATAGCTGGTTTGACAGTTATATTAAATCCAAATGTGTTCAGTATCAAGTCCTGCCTTCACCCTAAACTGAGGTTCAAAAACAGAATGGCCTTTGAAAATATCAGAGGACTTTTGGGTGAGTCGTGTAAGCCCTTTTCTCTTGTGTCTGCCATGGGAAGTCAAAACTAGTGGGGACCCTGTCCTGTGAAGTAGTAACACGTGGTAACTACAGCAGCAGCAAATTGATTTGCAATATGCCATAAGTCAGAGATTTGGAAGTTAGAGTAGCAGCTGGATCATTTGAGACATGGAGGAAAACTTGATAGTATTTTCCCTGCCTGATAATTCTTGTCTTTTTGTGGGGAAGAGAATTATTTTTTTAAATTGTTGTTAGTGGTCTTAAGCACTTTGGCAAGGGGGTTGTAAATGTTCCATATAGTAAAAAATAATTACCAGGCTCTGATGTTTTGTTATTTTCCCTCCCCCCCCCCCTTGAATGTGAAAGAAGGCTGCAGATGCTAAACCATTAGTTGTGTTACTGTTGACTGTGTAGGATAAATAGACAATATTTGTTTCTGTCAAATAGTTGAGCATTTGTTTTGTATTCATAAAGATTGTGTGATTGGTGTAAAGGGGGAGATCTCATTTTGCTGCCACCTCAGTCTTGGGTTTTGTACACAGAAAGGAAAAGAAGATACCAATGACTGAATTATACATGGAACCAGTGTGATAGAGACTGGAGTTCTCATACTACAAAAATTATCAGCAGTCGCTATTATTTTCTGAGCTAGCTTAGCCCCATATGTGACTATTGTTGACATCAAGAAAATGAAGACTCTTTAGCAGTCTTTTCTGTGCCTTAGGAAGGAAGGGAGGACATAGAGATTCTCTTCTTTCTGGGCTTTGTTAAGGTCACTGTCACCATAGTATCAGAATACAAAGGTTGTCTGGTTTGCTGATTGCACAAGGAAAGAGACCAGCCCAGATTTTTCAGCATGTCTAAAATTCTCAGTTAGTCAACATGTGAAAAGTTCCCTGGGAACTTAGGAAAATTTAGACAATTACACACACACAGAGAGAGAGAGAGAGAGAGAGAGAGAGAGAGAGAGAGAGATGGGATGTAACAGGTTCGCACCAGTTCACCAGAACCGGTAGTAACTTTTCCCAGTGTCCCGGATAACCGGTAGCAGCTTTTGGGGGGAACCACCTTCGGGGCTTACCTTTTCACTGGGTTCCCCCACTGCGCATGCGCGCCAAGCACTTGGTGTGTGTGTGTGTGTGCTTATTTTTATTTTATTTTATTTTATTATTTTTATTGATGTCATGACATTGGCTCCACCCATGATGTCACAACATTAGCTCCACCCACACTGTGATGACATCATGGTGGGGTAGTAAAATTTTTGACATCCCACCACTGCACGCGCGCGCACACACATTACACACACAGAGAGTATATCTAGATACTCAGAGAATCCAGAAGTGAGACAGAATAGGAAATAGCCCTGATAATGTGGGACCATCTGAAAAACTGAGAGATTCATTCTACAAATGTGGATGCTTCATCACAGGTTCTATTCACTCCATGCCTTTCTGGACATAATATGCCAGATTGGCTACTTAAACTACCCAGGAACATAAGGGTGCAGGCAGGCTAATCAACTGTCTTGTAGGCTGTGTATAGCTGGTCTCTACCTGCAAGGCTGGATTTCTACTGCTAATCCCTGGAATGGATCTAACCCCTTTCTGATGCACAGGTCCAAATGATTAAAGAGTTTGTCTCACCTTGCTTTATTGTGTGGGAACTCCGGGGTTCCAAGCCCAACAGGGATGCCTGATCTCTTCCCTCTTGTAGGCTGGCAGTGGGATTATAGCTAGTGGCCTCTGAGAGCTGTGTGGACACATCCCTTGCTTCAAGTGAAGCCAGTAAGACAACTTGCACACCTGCTGGTTTGATTGGTGGTGTGAAGAACCAGCTTGGGAGTCACATGTTTGTTTTATGTGTCTACGGGTTCCTTCCTGCTGAAGTTTTAAATTATATAACACGCCTGAGTGAGTCTATGTTGTGACTTCTGTTTTGATCACCTGGCTGCCAAGACTGAAAGGAGTGCTGAAAACTGAAATACATTTAATTTATCTTTTGTTCCTTCGGCAGCTCCAAAAAGTGGTGGTGGGGTGGTATTGGTACCCGACCCCTGATAAATGTGCATGTTCTTCCTAGAGCAGAATCATGTTCTCACAGAGGGCTCCTTAATGGAAAAGTACTTTGTCACAGAATTGAATAACATCCTGGTACAAGAAGTCCTTTCAGTGCCTCTCTTAAAATTGGATAAAGCTGGTCTGCTGCTGATTTTTGCCCCAGTTGTTTGCTCAGTGCAAAGGGAGTATCATTGAGGTTTAGCTTTCATTTTGCAATAGGCTGAAGACTGTCATGCTTGGCCTTCCAAACATGGGTAGTCTAGGTGGATGCTTAAGCAGCAAGCCAGCAACTAGAGCAAGGGTGAGCAAACTATGGCCCGGGGACTGGATCCGTCCCCCAACGCCAATTCATCTGGCCCACAAAGCCTCCGTTGCTCCTGGAAGCGGAAGTAAAACGCGCCCATATGGGTGCGTTTTACTTCCACTTCCAGGAATGACAAGGGCTTCATGGACCAGATGAATTGGCATCAGAGGCCGGATCCAGCCCCCAGGCCATAGTGACCGGCTACCTGAACCACGTGACCGACCCTTGGCCCAAAAGGTTTGGGCACACCTGAACTAGAGTCTCTGTATTGTAGTGGAGGCACACTGGTTCAAGTCCCTGTGCTACTATCACAAAAGTGGCTGGATTACCATGGGTGAGTCATTCTATCTCAGGGTAGTTGTGAAGGTTAAAAAAAGCTGAGTAATTATATACTTGTGTCTGTTCATCTATGAAGCTTCTGGCTGCATGGAAGGAGGTATTAAAATGTACAGTACAAAATAAAAACTGGCTTAGCTCCTCTAGGCAAATATCAGATCATCAGTGTTTGTCTTTTAAGGGCTTATCTTTATCCCATCCCAAGACATAGGCCTTTGTTTGGCAAGGTTTTTTTTGTGTTTTTTTTTTTTTTGGGGGGGGGAATCCACAAATTGCTGTTTTGTGTATTCTTTCCAAGCAACTCACTCTTGAATGTACAACCAATTTAACCGCCGTCCTCCCTTAGATTCCTGTTAAAAATTATTGGTATAGGTTTCTGCCTAACCAGAGATACTTATTTTTTTAACAGCCTGCTAAGGTTTGAGGTGAAATTCCTGCAGACACTCTTGATGCCTGAGCCTTGCCAGACATGAGAGATCCTTGATCATATTGGAAGAAGAACAAACACAGGCAGTGGTCCATAGAGATTTCCCCTGGCGAGCCTTTGTCTTTTGTTCCTCAGTTTGTTCCTGCTTGAGTGCATAAATCCTCCCTGGGCGACTGGCTCTGTTACACCTTCCCTTTGGAAGAATGGGGTGGTATTGGATATCTGAGCCAGGTGGCTAGCATGAAAAGTACAAAAGAGCAGAGGCCCTCCTGAATGACACTAGAACAAAGACAGACAGAGAGACGGAGAGAGAGAGAGAGAGATGGATTTTCTTATCCTCAAAGCATCCATTCTAGGAGACTTAGTTTGGCCTGCTTGGCAGATGTTTGGTTGAGCCTTGGCAGATAACAAGCTACTGAACTTTAAGCCTCTTCTCTGTCACACACACTTTCCCCCTCTAGCTCACTCTTTCCCATCTTTCTAGTACAGTACTTGGATGGCATAAAGGAGACTATGTGTTCTTTTTTTAATAAAGAACAGTCCTCCATTTCAAGGGCTGCCAGAAGATAGCCTCTTTGTAAACAGTTGCTGAATCCAGATCTGATTCTGGGGCAAAGAACCCTAAAAATGGAGGTCAAGATCTTTGGGATTGCTTTTCCACCACTAGCAGAATCTCAGGTAGCAAAGTCAGCAGACCTATAGGTCATGGGATCATATCTCCCCCCACGTGTGAGATGGGTTGTAATTCCTCCTGAATTATTAAGTGATCACTTTTAAGTTTGCCATTGGAACAACCTGTTACAGTTTCTGCAAGCAGACTCACAAAAGGGTTCAACATGGACCCAGTTGTAGAGCCCTGTTATTATTATTGTAATGGTAATTGTTGAGACTAAAAAGAAGGCCCCTGCCTCAGGTACCCAAGTCACATGTCAAGGACATCCCAAAGCTTTAGGATCAGATTAGGAGTGACATAGCATGGGAATTCAATAATTGGGTAGAGCTTTGTTTTCTAATTAGCACAAACAATAGCTTTGGGAAGGAGCATTTTTAATCAGAAAAACAGTGTGGCACTTTATAAAAAGAAAAGGTATAGGAAGTACTGGTGGTAGAATGTTCACAGTAGTTTGAGAATATGTGTTCTGAGAAACAAACCTTTCTGGAGTGAAATATAAGGCCTTTCTAAAGTGATAAGGAGCCCTGGTGGTGCAGTAGTTAAACTTCTATACTGCACCCAAAAAGTTGTGAGTTTGATCCTGACCAGTGCTCAAGGCTGACTCAGCCTTCCATCCTTCTGAGGTTGGTAAAATGAGTACCTAGCATGTCAGGGGCAAAATGCTAATTACCTTGTTCACTAAGTGCTACGGGGTGGTATAGAAGTGTGATTGTTTTGCTTTGCTTTGAAAATAATGTAGTCTTTACTGCTCTACAGAAGATTTTTGGACTATGACTCCCATCAGCCAAATGAGTAGAGATTGATGAATGTTGGGGTTTTTAGTCCAGCGATATCCAGAAAGCCACAGATTATCCATCTGCCTCAGTGGGTCAGCTTGCTCCATCAGCTTCCCAAAAAGGAAGAACAATTGAGTTGTGTTCTGGAGTAAGAGTAAAGGCAACTCACATACAACAGCAACAAACGTAGCAGCTGAATTAACTAATATAACTGTTTTAGCTATTCAGAGGTAGGTGAACAGGCTACTTGATAACCGAAGCACATAATGCTGACACATAGTGATGCCGCTTCTGTTAATATTTTCCAGGGGTTCACAACCTACAACCCGTGGGCTGGAATCTGGTCCATGGTGTCAAATAATCCGGCCCCCGTCCTTGCTCCAGCCACCACTGGAAATGGCCACAGACTCATTTACAGCCACGTAAACATGTTTACTACAGCTGTAGATGAGTCTGCGGCCGTCATAAACGTGTTTACTACAGCCATAAATGAGCCCATGGCTGTCGTAAATACATTAACGACAGTCACAGGTGCGTTTTACAGCACCAGCCCAGCCCACTCAGCTGTCTGAGGGGGTGGGGGCTGCCCCAAGGCTGAAAAACATTGAGAACCCCTGATATATTTTATAATAAATTTCCAGATTTTGTGGGAGAAATGAAGATGATGGAAGAAGAGCAGCCTCAGCATTCCTTTAGGAGGAAACTCTGTTATCTGGAGCAGTTCCTTGAGGATCAGGTTGCATCTTCAGATGGGTCTTGGCAATAGAAAGCCAAGCTCCCTTGGAGAGGACATGTGTCTGTTTCTCTGTGTCTTGGAAATCAGGAATCCAAGCAGTGCATCTTATCACATATAAAATGTTTCTAAATTTATTTATATAAATAAATTTATATTTATTTATTTATTCTGCAATGGCTGAATTAAAGGAAATAAGAGGATAAAACCAAAGGGCAAATATTGTGGCACTTTAGAGACAGATTTGTTTCAGTGTGAGCTTCAGTGGGTCGAAATCGGCTTCTTCTGACATAATATTCTGTGTGGATCCCTGTGCCTGCAAATTTGATGTCATGATTTAACCTTGATTCTAGATTGTAGTCAGGAACTATTTCCCCTAAGTCATACTAAGCCCTGGGCTAGAATTGCTGTTAGGCTTTTGTTTGTTTCCCCTATATAATGCTCCAAGTGGTCCACCTACATGGTTAAGACACACAACTACAATTATAAAATGGGTCATAACAATACAATCTGAAGCAGAAGACAGCCTTTCCAGACTGATCAAATGAGCACCTAAAATGACCAAAAGCACAGAAGAAAATGCGGTGAGTTAAGATGGAGGTAAACGATGGATAAACACCTCCTTGTACATTTCAGCTTTACTAATTTCGGAGTCTCAGTCAAGGATTTTGGTCAATGTAGTCAAAAACTTCAGAGGAACACCAAAGAGCTTTCCCTTTCTATGTCCCTTTAATTTTAAATATCTTTATTCTAACGTATAGCATGTGTAAGGACCCCCCTGTTTTGTTTTCCATGTGCCATTTGCTGTTATGCTATTGTACCAAATTTGATAGTTTTCTATTGTCCCCTTCTTTCTGCTATCATGTTCCAGCTTGACAATTGTCAAAACAGTTTAGCATTGTATGATAGTGTAACAGGGTTAACATGTGCAATTCATTCTGTCCTGAAAAACAAAGGTTAATTAAGAAGTCAGAGCATTAGGTGACTTGAAAAAACTGATCTAGGAAAAAACAAGACAGGTTAGCATTAACTTTGGTTCGCATTTGTCTATACAGTAATTGTTACATGTTGCTTAGCTGTAATTGAATACAATCAAGTAATATTACCACTAAGCGAAAACTATGCAACAATAATTGATTTACATTTATATTTTGTTTGCAAAGCACTACAGACTCTTTGTTTTCTATAAAAGAATGTATTGTGCATCTGAAACAGAATAAAGTACACTGTTTAACCAGTAATTTTGCAAAACAAAAAAATCACAAGATGGCCACATAATAGCAGTTTATGTATCACATATAATAAAGAAGAGTATGTAGAACAGTGATATATAAAACAAAAACAAGGGCTGCTGAAATTGTTTACCCTCCCGGGTGGTGTATTAACCATAATATTATTTATTTGATCCCAAGAACAAAAACTACACCACACTGCTCAAAATAGTGATACCCCCCACTATCAAGAGGTAACTAATACCCCAATCTGAACTTTAATGGCTTGGAAGTGATGTGCTGTGGATCCTAGTTTTCAATATTTCAAACATGTTTATACTTTAAAACACTATGAAAGAAGGTTACTTGTTTTTACTGGGCCATGTAATATTCATCAATAAGTGCTTCTTAGTGAAACATAATATACTCTATAATCTGACCGCATTCCAGGCAGGCTGGAAAGCAAGAGCTCTGCTCATTTAGCTAAACGAGTGATGGAAAAATCAGAAACTATATTATCCTTTGGGGATGTATCCTCTTGCGCTGCAGTGGAGCCTAGTAGAGCTCAATAGAGCCTCCCTTTTCTTCCTTCCCCACCTCTTGTATGCACTGGAATGCAGATAAGCAATGCAGTAGAATATTTGGGGGTTGTCTTTGCCTGTCTCCCATACCCTCCACCCAATCCTCCCCCTTCATGCTGTGACCTTCTATTTTCCCTTATATCCTGCTGCTCTGTCTGCATATGTGCTTAGATGGAGGGTGGGGGGGAGAACAGGGTTTGGTTGAGCCTTCTCTCAGAGTTGTTTGCCTGTAGCACATCCCAAATTTTTGCATACATTTATATGCAGCTATTCACCATTTGGAACCTTGTGACTCTTCTATGGATTTTAACCTAATTTCACATTGTGGCGGATTCAGATAGAATGAATAAAAATACATGTCAGAGTAGTTTTCATTCTCAGAAAGCTGGAGGTGCAGCGCTTCAGCGTTTGTGGACGTTGGTCCTGATCCAGCACAAATTAGGCAAGATAAACCCCTTTGTAATAAATGGAATGCAGGTTAATTGTAACTGAATTTAGGAAGTTCATGACGGGAGAGTGGGCAGATTGGCACTGGATGTGTATTGGCATGGGACTCTTGTTTCAGTAACTACAATTATTTCTTAGAAGACTTTAGGATAGGAAGAGTCTCAAGTAAACTGTGAATCTCTTTTTAAAAGGTGGTTGGTTTTTTTTAGACTTGCTCCCATAGATGTTTCAGTGATAAAGGCTGGTAATTGATAGACGATTGTTAAATAGTTTAGGGGACTGCGGTGGCTTGGTGGCTAAGTTCGATACCCGAGTGCTGCACGATGGCGTGAGCTCCCATCTATGTCCCAGCTCCTGCCAACCTAGCAGTTCGAAAGCAAGAAATTGCAAGAAGACAAATAGGTAACATTTTGGTGGGATGGTAAACAACATTCTGTGCACTCTGGTGTTTAGTCATGCCTGCCACATGTCCATGGAAATGCCTGCAGAAGCAGACAGCGCTGCCACTGGCTGTAAATGGAGATGAGCACTGAACCCTAGAGTCAGATATGATTGGCTTTTGAGCAAGGGCGACCTTTACCTTTTACCTGTTAAATACTTACGGGGTTTAAAAAATATTTGATACTTGTTTGTTTGATTTTTCTGATTGAATGGTTGACTAGAAATATGACACTAGGATAGGTTTTCAAATTCTTTGCTTTGTCCTTTGGGCATAATTCACATTCCCCGATTAACAGTGAAACTGCTTTCTGAAAGTGATTCTTAGTTTGGTGACATTCATGCT
Source organism: Furcifer pardalis (assembly GCA_030440675.1). Taxonomy (NCBI): domain Eukaryota; kingdom Metazoa; phylum Chordata; class Lepidosauria; order Squamata; family Chamaeleonidae; genus Furcifer; species Furcifer pardalis. Next base: position 67,065,968 of record CP126893.1, read on the forward strand.
GAGGATTGTCTGGCCTACTCAGGGCCAGTTCAAGGCAGGTGGCTGCCTAAAGTGGACATCAAGATGGCACCACCTTTCTATGTACAGGCTGGCATACGAACCCTGAAAACTGGCAGTGAGTCAGTGCCCACCATTACACTGATGCCTATGGGGTGCTGAACAGGCTGCGCAACCCACACAGTTATCTCCTTTAATAGAGGGGAATGTCTAGGGGATTTGGGGAAAACTGCTGAATGGCTCCCAAGGATCTGTGGAATTTGGCTCCTTTTGCCTAGCGACAGGGCCAGTTCTCACGCCACTGCATACATGTTTGCAAGAAGACTGTCAGGTTGACACAGAAACTGGAGATTCTTCAAACTGCTGACATCTGTTTTTCTTTTGATGTGATACTAGCCAAAATATGTGCCAGTCAAATCTGGCAACATGCTCTGAATAACAAATGCAAAGCTCAAGTCTGCATGTCGAGGTAAAATGTGATTGCCTGCCTGCATTGTTATGCTCAATCTTTCTTGAAATGCCATTTCAAACACTGCTTCATTCTCTGCCTTTTGTATATGTTGGGATTTTGAAGAGCAGCAGTCACTGTGCTATGTCTCTAGTCCCACATAATCTCTCCCCACCCCCCACTCCAATAGCAAAACAAAGCAATCACACTTAGATACCGCCCCATTATGCTTAGTGCACTCTCTGGGCAGTTCACAAATTAATTAGGATTTTGCCCCCAACATGCTGGGTACTCATTTTGCCAACCTCAAAAGAATGGAAGGCTGAGTCCACCTTGAGCCCTGGTCACGATCGAAGTCACAACCTTTTGGTTGCAGGGCAGTAGTTTAACCACTACGCCACCAGGGCATCAGCAGCACAGTATCTCACCTTAATGTATATTGTGGCAGATACATTTTAAAGTGAATTATGGAGTAAACTTGATCCTTGGCTGGCTCCAATACCTTTTCCACTCTGAAATGAACATTCATTTTTAGTATTTTAACATTCTGTCTGACATTATCTTGACCCCTGCTGTTGGCAAGAGTGAAGGAATATACCGTATATACTCGAGTAGAAGCCACGTTTTTTAGCCCCAAAATGAGCCCCCAAAAGGGGACACAGCTTATACTCAGGTCAGTGACCACAAGGGTCCCAAGACCGCGCCAGGTTGAGTCACGCCAACAATGTAATTAATTTTACCTTATTTTCATGTATTTTCATTATTGAAACTCACTAGCAGCTGCTGCATTTCCTACCCTCAGCTTATACTCAGCTCAATCTCCTTTCCTGGGTTTTAAGGACAAAATTAGGTACCTCAGCTTATATTCGGTCTGGCTTATACTCAAGTATATACAGTAAACAGCACATGGCTGTTTTCTGTCCTTAGCAAAAAGCTTTCATTTAAATTCAGGACATTCTTATCTCTAACCCCAAACTCTGTCTGTCTTAAGCACACAGTATGCAAAACTCTCTTGAGTTGTTGAAGTGAAGGAGTCACTCTCTCACGTGGCCCCCCTGTCCTTTCTTAGTCCTGAGAGCCAGGTAGCCTTCCTGGGCACACAAATGCCACCTGTTTGCCACACACCACCTTGTCTTTAACAAGCAAAGTTACCACTTCTCATTCTAATCTGTGTATGCTATCTCTTGCAAGACAAAGGCTATTCCTGTTGTAGTCCCCGAAAAGATAAGACCCAGTAAAGTCAATGGAATTTGTGCTGCTGCTTATGACAACCAACTTCCACACATTGAGTGGATCTATTCCAGGTTGTCACTTTTCCATAACCCTTGCAGTTCTTGATACAGTAATATCAAAATATCTTGAGAAACCAGCTTCACATCTTGCACTGGGATGTCTCTACTTGATATTTATTTATTTATTTATTTATTTATTATTTAAATTTATTATCCCGCCCTAATCAGGTGAACCCGACTCTGGGCGGCTTACAACATAAGTATAAATAAAACCATGATTAAACAACACAAAATCCCCAACAAGTGTAAAATAGACTAACCAATCCCACTATACCCCTACACATACTACCATTTAGTTTAAAATTAATTTAAAAAATTCTACTGTAATTTACAAAATGCTAAAAGGAATTTAAAACTTAAAAAAATTATGAAGATTAAAACAGCAAGAAGGGTGGCTGTCCCATCAGATCAGCCACCCAACATGGGACCCCATGTTCCTGGAGCCCCACACCTGCCCTGCCAGCCAGGTTTTTAGGCCCTTCCAAAAGGGCAGGAGCTCTGTCTGTAGACGTAACTCAATTGGCAGGAGGTTCCAAAGGGCCGGGGTGGATATGGAGAAGATGTAAAGCTTGTCATCATTGGTTTAGTATGGAAGAGTTGGATCAAGCAGTAACAGTGGCCTGTAGCTACTAGCCTTTCAGGTTGCAAGTAGCTGTAAAACTGTAGAAAGTTTACTACATAGAGGCATTATCCTAGTAGCAGGCTGCTGCTGCTGCTTCTACTACTAGTACTACTAGTAGTATTAGTACTAGTACTACGCTTCCTGTTTTACCCCATTGGGTGTCGAGGGAGAGGCCTAAGTCAGTACATTGGCTGATCAGTACTTTGGAGAATTGAAGTCCAAAAACCAAAGGTTGGGTCTAGCTGATAGAAGATGCAAAGGACATGAGAGTAAGAAAGTCCATAAAGGATGCTTGCTAACTTATTCAGGAGGGGATGCAGCAAAGAATGGTGTGGGCTTGTTAGCACATCCAGACACAGCAAAATGCATACTAGACATGAACAACAATTTGGACAGAATAATAATATTGAAAATGTAGAGAGGAGGCCAAATGGAAATATACATACTGTACAAATATATGCATACTATTGCCACTATTGTTCATTGCCTACAAAGACAATGTAAGCAAAAAAGCTAAGCCCATGCATGGAAACAATATCAACAAATTACTTTTTGCAGATGATCAGACATTGATAGCAATTACTGCTAAGGAACTATAACAACACCTTACATTTATGAACCAAGAATGTAAGATAAATAATATGAGAATCAATAAAAAGAAGACTGAGTTAATAGCAATTGGAAGGAAACAGTATACTCCAGATATGGCAGAGTTCAAATACCTAAGAACAACATTTACTGAAAATGGCAAAAGGGATGAAGAGATTAACATACAGTGCAGTAAGGCAAACCAACATTGGGATAGTTTTATTTATTTATTTATTTATTTATTAGTTCAAATTTATATTGCCGCCCACTCGCCGTGGCGACTCAGGGCGGCTTACAGACAATAGTTAGCTCTGCTCTTACAACACACGACAATACCAATCAACACAAACACCTCATACAAGGCAAATTCATTCCCACCTTATGTTACCAGTGCCAAACATGAACACTTACAATAAAACATAAGTGAATGTTTGTCACCACGGAAATGAAATGTCTGAGGAAGGCTGCTGGAGTGACTAGAAGGGATAAAATCAGGAATGCGATTATAAGGGAAAGAATTGGAATGGAACCAATCTTGTACTACATACAGAGACAACAAAGTGGTTTACTCATTTGAAGAAAAGGTCTTTGAATCCCATACCTTATAATGCATATGTGGAAATAGAAGGACAAAGACCTTGAGGCAGACCCACAGGAAGGTGGAGAGATAGCAACAGAGAAATATTACAAGAGCTCTACATTACAAAGGTGGAGCCTGCTAGAAGTGCCAGAACAAGAACTTTGCTTCTGGGAATTGAAGACCCACCGTGGGCCCCACATTGGGAACCACTGAGCCAGACCCATTACAGTAATACCTCAGATAACAATTACATTGGATAATGTTAAAAGCGGATAACGTTGCAAAATTTTGTAAAAAAAAATTTGCATCAGATAATGATCTGTTAGCATTTTCCGAGGTAATCATTCATAGCAGCTCAGGGGCGGGGTGGCTGGAAAGCCAACAGGGGACTCCCCCATTGGCTTCCCAGCCACCCCGCCCCTGCGCCTGCGGCTGCGGGGTGTCTGGGAAGCTGACAGGTGAGTCACCCGTCGGCTTCCCAGTGCCCCGGTAGCTGCGGGCACAGGTGTTCCCTTCGCAAGCAAAGGGCTATCCCAGCATCGGATAGCCCTTTGCTTGCGAAGGGAAAGTGGTTTCTGACATCTGCACACCTCCCCGGGCGGTGCTGTAAGGCAAAATGCCAGGCTTCTTTGCTCGGTGTTTTGCCTTGCAGCACCACCCGGGTAGGTCTGTGGACATCAGGAACAACGCAGATTGGGTCCCCTGACCTCCCCAGAGGGGGCAGGGGTGGCAGAGAGCCTGAAATGGGTGAAAAAGGAGTTTTTTCCCCCACCCATTTCAGGCTCTCCGTGCCCTTGTCATCTCTGGGGAGGTCGGGGGACCTAATCCGCGCTGTTCCTGACATCCCCAGACCTACCTGGGTGGTGCTGCAAGGCAAAACGCCAAGGCTTGTATCCCAAGAGTCTCCTTTTTATTTCATGGCTGCAATCACTATATTCGGGACGACTTATAGTTGAGTATATACGGTACTTGTTTTGTATTTCATTGTTCTATCTCTTGGTCCTTTAACATTAGCATGGCCGTTTCGCGTTCTTTCAGTCCATTTACATATCTTTTGTAGTTTTTTAGCAATGGGTTATCCATTGCCACCTTGATGGGTCTGGCACAACTTCACCAGAGCCCCTTTGGTCAGCTCTTTTTTGGGGTAATCCAGGATGGCCTTCCTGGCTACCTTTGGCACAAGGCCATGCGATACATCACCCAGTCCTAGCAATCTCTTAATTGGACCTGTTACTACCACTCACAATGTTGGACTTCAAGGGGCAATAGCAGACGGGTGTTGTTGTTTTTTAATTTAACAAAGAGAAGAAATATCTCTGCTATACTCTCATCCATCTGTGTGTATATTTAATGTGCTCATTTATACATGTGGTGCACTGCTCCAGAGCACTAATAGCTATTTTATTTTCACATAGCCTTCTTTCTTTCAAGGGACTGTGGTGGCTTAGTGGTTAAGATGCTGAACTGGATGACTAGAAGGTTGGCAGGTCAGCAGTTTGAGACTCACGTGCTGCATGACAGAGTGAGCTTCCATCTCTGTCCCAGCTCCTGCCAACGTAGCAGTTCGAAAGCAAGTAGATAAATAGGGACCACTTTGGTGGGAAGGTAAACAGTGTTCCGTGCTCGCTGGTGTCTTAGTCATGCCTGCCACATGTCCACAGAAACGTCCACAGATGAGCACTGAACCTTAGGGTCAGATACAACTGGCTTTCGAGCGAGGGCAACCTTTACCTTCTTTCAAGGTATTTTTCCCTTAAGCTTATGCCACTCTACATAACCTTCAGCTTCTTCATGGTTTTTGGATTGCCTTGTTACTCATAGTTCAGTTATAGTGAAAGGTCATGCATGGGGTAATCAGACAGGGTTGTGAAAATACTGGCTGTCAAGGGATTCTGGGTTTGAATGAAACTGTTTATATCTGTTTAAAAAGGTAGGGTAAAGGGTTAGAATAGGGGATGCTTCTCACTCACGACTGTTACATGATTTTTGACAAGTTACTATCCTGGTTTTCACCTAGTGTTTTTGATTTTTTTTCCTTTGTTGAATCATCATCATCATCTTAGAACTGAAGAGCTGAAAGGGACCCTATGAAACATGAGTAAAAGTCAGGAACAAAACCAAATTTAGACAATATGCATGACACGTGAGATGGGCTAATAATAATAATACTTTCCTGTCAGAAAATATGCATAATGCTTGAGATGGGCTTATCTCTGGGAAACATAATCTTGAGGGCCAGGGTGTGAAGTTGGGAGTAGAATATAAGGACTTTTTGCTTCCTTCAACACTTGCAATTCTTTCATAATAATGTCACAAGGAGACGGTCATTTTAATTGGCAAGGATAGAAATTAAAACTCTAATAGCATATCTTCCAATAGATCATAGTTGTATGTACAGTATGTATCTTTTTCACAAGATATTAAAGATACAGCCTACAGTTGCATAATTCCTTGCACAATCTCAGGCTTGAGGTTCTCTGTGGCATGGATAAATTTGCCATGGATGTTGGGCATAGGGAATCATCTTCCTCAGAACAAAAGTTCAAAAGGAAGTATGACATACGGGTCTAAGAGATGTGCTAGCTGAGATAAGGAGTTGGCTTAAAAGGCCTTCTATCTTGCCCTGCTTCTAGAATTCTGATTCAAAATGTATAAAGAACAACCATTTGAAATTTGTGTGTGTAGAATGACACTACTGACTGGTAGGTCCACTGGAAAACATATAGCGTCACTATGTGCAATTTTTTGTTTTCCCTTTATAAGGGTAACAGGTCTTTGTTTCCTTGGCCAAGATGGATCCATAGCAGTGGCATTTTACATTGTGTGTCACAAGTAAAACCAAGAAATGCCATCCTTTAGCGAAAGAGGATATTTTCAGTTGGACAAGATGGCCAAGGGAGTCATTCCAGCATGTGTTTCAAGACTATGGGAGCGGCAGGGATGGTGTTAAACTGAGAAATTTTGCCCTGAGCTATTGCACCTCTCAGACATGTGCACCAATATTCTTCTTCTTCGTGGTCTCTGTGAATCAACACTAAAGTGTTACGTTCTGCACAGACATCATTGGAATCAAATACCTGGGAGTTTGTCAGGTAGAAAGTTTGTTGTGCAATTTTCTGAGCAATGGGGAAAGGAGGTCAGACTCGAGTTGCAGGGGGAGGTTCCATTCTTGGCTCAAAGGGACATCGCAATATAGCTTGTGTTTGTGCTTGGCTTGATAACATGCTTAATTTAGCCCTGTTCTGGTAGAGCCAATTTTGATTCAGCCTCATACTTAGTGAGTCACAACTCGGTACTGAGTTAACTGTTGTAAATCAAGAGAGGGAAATCCTATAACACAGGTGGTTCACCCAAACTTTTGAGGGAGTCCAACATTTTGACCTTGTCCTAGTCATAAATGTCCTATATGTTGTAATAAAACATTGGTGTGTGTGTTTCTGGAGATACGAAATAGTTGAATTGGATGGAGAGCATGTTTGCTTTTCCCTGCTGAAAGCAAGGTTAACTCTGCTCCTGAATTCCTAAAGGGGAACCAAGTAGGCAAGTAAAAGAGAAAGGTTGACTTCTTTGCACCCTTGGTGGTTAAACTGCTGTACTGCAACCAAGAGATTGTGAGTGTGATCCTGACCAGGGCTCAAGGTTGACTCAGCCTTCCATCCTAATGAGGTCAGTAAAATAGGTCCCCAGCTTGTGACTTGTCCAGAGAGTGCCCTAAACGCTATGGGAAGATATATACACATGACTACTTTTTTTGCTTGTCTCTCCTCCCCACTTACTGTCCTCTTGTTTGGGGCTCTCTTTTCTGTGCTTCCATATTTGCCCCCCAATGCAACCTCTCTGGCTCCTCCTTCCTTCTCCAGTGTACCCATCCCAGTAAGGAGGCGAAGGAGAGAATGGCTCAGATTCTCCAGATGGAGATCCCCAACTTTGGTAACAGCATCCTGGAGTGCCTGAACGAGCAGCGGCTGCAGGGCCTGTACTGTGATGTCTCGGTGGTGGTGAAAGGCCATGCTTTCAAAGCACACCGGGCTGTGCTGGCCGCCAGCAGCTGCTACTTCCGGGACCTTTTCAACAACAGCAAGAGCACGGTGGTGGAACTTCCCGGGGCTGTACAGCCCCAGTCCTTCCAGCAGATCCTCAGCTTCTGCTACACTGGCCGTCTCAGCATGAACGTGGGCGACCAGTTCCTGCTCATGTACACGGCCGGGTTCCTGCAGATCCAGGAGATCATGGAGAAGGGGACTGAGTTCTTCCTGAAGGTCAGCTCGCCCAGCTGTGATTCCCAAGGCCTGCACGCGGAGGAGGCACCTTCCTCAGAGCCCCAGAGCCCCGTGGCCCAGACCTCCACCTGGCCCTCTGGCAACACCCCCTTGCCCTTGGTCTCCCGCGTAAAGACAGAGCAGCAGGACTTGGACTCTGTCCAGTGCACGTTTGTGGTTAAGCGGCTCTGGGAAAACAGCCAGAAGGAAGGTGGAGGTGGCGGAGGCGGCGGAGGCAGTAACGGGAGCCGCAAAATGGCCAAGATCTCCTCCCAGCAGGATTTGAGTGGAGGTAACAGGCAAGCTCAGCAACAACAGCAGCAGCAGCAGCAGCAACAACAGCAGCAGCAGCAGCAACAGCAACAACAGCAGGGGACCATACCAGGTGGAGGTGGAGGGGCAAATGTGGTCAGTGGCGCCAGCACGTCTGATCAGACGAGTCCTGGCACTTCCAGCGCTTACACCAGCGACAGTCCCAGCTCCTACCACAATGAGGAAGACGAAGAGGAGGACCCTCCCGAGGAAGGCACTGAGGAACAGTACCGACAGATCTGCAACATGTACACCATGTACAGCATGATGAATGTAGGACAGACGGGTGAGTGTCAGTGGTGGGTTCCTTTTAAAGTGTCACACTTTTTTCTCGGTCCCCCAAAGGAAGATGATGCATTGAATCGATGCCTGCTTGCATTTTTATGAAGCTCTTGTAGAAGTCGTCAGGGTGATTTTGGAGGAGGTAGGTGTGCTGAAGTGTTGTGGGTCATTTACCACAGATATGGCTGCTTGGTGAATATGTGTTTGTACCCTTTTCTGCACCTGAAACAGGTGATGACACAAGGGCTCATTCTTCTCTTGCCACAAACACAGGCAGCTGTAGTCCCCTTTGGGGAGCTTAATAAACATGTGGCTTTGACTTCCTGGCCTTGAGTCCCCTCAGTGTAAAATGTTACATGCAATGTAAAAGCAAACCAACAAATATATAACACTCTTGCATATTGTAAAATAGAAGTACAGTAATACTTCAGATAATGTTTACCTCAGATAACGCTAAAATCGCATAACGTTAAGTAATCTGGGGAGGAGAATTGGATTGAATAACGTTAAGGTCCTATGGGATGGATCAGATAACAACCGCTAAAGCCTGTGTGGTTACAATGTATCTCTATGGAGCTTTAACATTATCCGATACATCCCATAGGATTTTAACATGCATTGGATAACACTAAAAATCGGATAACACCAAGACTTGTGGAACCAAGTCTTAGCGTTATCCGAGGTATTACTGTAGTTGCTTTCTAAATACTTCAGCTACCGGAGTGGTGTATGCTGGTTCAGAATCTTTCAGAGGAGAAAAGAGCACATTCCTGTTTAGATCTCAGCATGTGTAGCTCCGTTCCATGCCGGTTGCACAGTTTCTTTGCCATTTTATCCTCCTTCTCCCATGTTGTCTTTGCACAGCAGAGAAAGTGGAAGCACTGCCAGACCAGGTGCAATCAGAGTCTCGCAACCGGATACGGGTGAGGCAGGACCTGGCTTCATTGCCTGCTGAACTCATCAACCAGATAGGCAACCGGTGCCATCCTAAGCTGTATGATGAAGGTGACCCGGCTGAAAAGCTGGAACTTGTGATAGGTAAGAGAAGTGCTTTGATCTGTGTACACCCGCCTGTGGTTCTTAATGTGGGGCACACGCCCCGCAAGTGGGCAACTTGGTTTTTAAGGAGGGGGGCAATTCGAGAATGAGTTATTAACAGTGAATGGTCTTTTAGGCTTCCTTTACATGAATAGGAGTTGACTTTTTGAATAATAAGATGTATATGTCAGGAGGGGGTGTGGGCGACAGGATTTTAGAAATGCTTCGGTGGGACATGGCCAAAAAATGTTTGGGAACCACTGGTGTACAGTGTGGGTGTGTTTAAGTACGTAGGTTTCCAGCTGCACGTAGATGGAAGGGAAACGTCTGCTGTTTCTTGACTAAGAGTCACTCTAGTATGAAATCCATATGGAAGTGGTACTCACTGGTGACTGTCAGCAACCTTAAGCCAACCATTCCATTCCCTGTGTTCTTGAAAGCTGAGGGGGGCCAAGTGGATTTCATCATACCACAGCCTTGTGCAGACATTAAGGAGGTATGTAGGTCAGACATGATGAGGGGGAAACACAGTACAGTCAAAACTCGCATAAAGAGCGTTTCGCTTAAAGAGTAACTCGCTTAAAGAGCAGAATGTTTTCTGAATGGCCGCTTTGCTTAACAAATAAAACCAATCAAAAACTCGCTTAAATAAATCGGGGTTCGCAATCCCACACACACACACACTTACAATGGTGTTTCACTTAAAGAGCAAACTCGCTTAAAGAGCAATCCTGTGGAACGCATTATGCTCTTTAAGCGAGGTACAACTGTATGTACTTCTGTTGCCAATTGCGTCACCCATGCAGCTATGGAGAGCAGCAGTCTGAACCATACTTTCTCTGCTACCCATAACGTTTTCCTTTCTGAGTTGGAACTTTGGAAGGCTGAGGTTCTGCCTTGTGTGGAGACCTCCACTTCAGACAGTTGCCTCCAAGGTTTTGAGGGTGACCAGGAATTATGATGGAGGCTGCTAACCCACTCCATGTCACTCGGCTTAATCTGCATGCCAAACAAATAGGCTTGCTTTATATCTCCTAATCTCTGCAAAGAGAACTGAGGACTGTGATGATATTTGGTAAACCTTAACTACACTGGAGAGCTATTCTGTCTTCTTAACAGGATTTGCTTCCCTTTTCTATTTTCTATGCCTAGGTACCAATGTGTACATCACTCGGGCACAGCTAATGAATTGTCATGTCAGTGCTGGGACGCGGCACAAAGTGTTGCTTAGACGGCTATTGGCATCCTTCTTTGACCGGTGAGTTTTTTCTAAAAGCAGAGTAAGGTTCTCTTTCTCAATGTTTCTCCTTTTCCTTGCCTTAGGCAGGACGCCAGGCTCAAAAGGCCTTATTAAGAGCGAAAGGAAGGGGCAAGAGGAGAGATGGGACTGCCGCTGAAGCTAGGTGGAGATGAAGTGGAGCGGATGGGGGAGGGTTGCGGGGGGAAGAAAAGATGCTAGATATGCAGGCTGTTGCATGTTTAATTGGTTTTTTTAACTATTTGCTAGGAACACCCTGGCAAACAGCTGTGGCACTGGAATCCGCTCTTCTACCAATGATCCCAGCCGGAAACCTCTTGACAGCCGGGTGCTGCATGCTGTGAAATGTGAGTTTCTGTTAGGGAGACCCACCCGTGGGCATGACAAGGACCTCAAGAGTAGATGGTCACTGCTTTCCTGAGGGGTAGGCAGTGGGGTTGCACATCTAGCCCTGCTGTTTCCTCAAGTCAACAGGTCTGCACCTTGAGGGCAGTCACTTTCGGGTGTGCTGATCCATAGTGATCACAGAAGAAGAGATCAATTTAATGCAGCATTTAAAAGCTTTTGAAGGTGGGTCGTTTTCTCCCAGATGAGGCCGCCGTGGTTGTATGTTTGGCCCCGTGTTGGTTATCCTAGTAACCATTGCAGGCTGAGCTGGGTCTGATATTAAGGATCTTTGCCTAGGAGCCATAGGAATGTGCCTTTTTCAGGTTCCCAATAGCCCTAATTATGGTGTGCATTTACCCCCTCCCCATTGTTTAGTTTATTGCCAGAATTTTGCCCCTAACTTCAAAGAGAGCGAGATGAACGCCATTGCTGCTGACATGTGCACAAATGCACGGCGCGTAGTCCGTAAGAGCTGGATCCCCAAACTGAAACTACTGATGGCCGAGGGTGATACCTACACCACCTTCATCAACGACACTGGCAAAATGGAGCCAGACATCATGGGAGTGGAGCACAGCTTTGAGACGGGCAGCCATGATGGCGACGCTGGCACCTCGGGAGAGGGTCTCCAATAAAAACCCCTCACCTCTTCTTTTTTTTCCAGTGGATTGTTTTTATTTTCTAATCTGATTTTTTTGTAGAATTGTTTCCCACCTTTTTTTAAATTTCTTTCCCCCCCCTTTTTTTTTTTTTGGTTTGTTTTTGTTTCAACGGAGGGGAATAAAAGCATTTTGCTGTTTCCTTTTTCTTTCTTTCTTTTTTTTAGCTATCCTTAAACATGGGCCTTATGTCCCTAGTCACCACAGGTAATATGAGCTCAGAGGGGAGGCCCTGATGATGGATAGGCAGTGCTGGCTGGCATTTCCCCCCACCAACCCACCCAACTATTCCTCTATCCTTATACTATGAATTGTTTCTAGATATATATTTTAGTAGAAAACCATATTAAAGAAACCAAATCCATTTGCAAATAAGGGCCATGATCCAGGGAAGTATTGTCTCAAAGTGCTACCTCTTCCTTGGTCAGATCTGGTTCTCCCCAGAAAGGGCTTTGACTTCAGCTGATCATCAGATCTTTTCTCAGGTCTGTATCAGAGAAATGAAGAATCCTTGTGCTATGAGGGACTGAACCCAGGGCTGCTTTCATATCGTCTTTCCATTCCTCAACTTCTCTCCTATCCTCTCTTCTCTCACCTAGGCACACTCAGGTTTACACAACAAGGCCCCCTCTCTCTCTTTCTCTCTCTCTCTCTCTCTCTCACAGGCACACACAAAGATCTCTCTGCTTTACATACCCATTCAGACTACATTTTCTCAGCTCTTGTTGTAGCTTGGAAGTCATTTGTTGCAAATGAGTTGCTTTTAATTGTGTTTTTTAAAGAAAAAAACCTGAGGTACAACTAAGTTCCATTATGACTGTAAGTTTAAGAGAAGATTGCTTTCCTCCTTTTTCAATGTCACTCTAACATAGGGGTTCTGAATTGTGGGCCAGATTCAGCCCACAGTGCCATTTCATGTGGTCAGGGTGGGCTCGGCCCACCCTGAGTTAGCAGTTGGCCCACCTGGCAAAGTGTGGTTTCCCACAGGAATGCATTGAAGAGAGGCTTTGTTGCCCATCCTGGAAAAATATTCACCCACCCACATCTAGAATCCTGGCTATGGCCCTGCATGTGTCCCCTCACCCCTCCAAGGGCATTCGAGAAACAAACTGGCTGCCCTTTTTAAGCTGTTAGGACAAAATGTCCATGGAAACATCTGCAGATGCAGACAGCGCTGGCTCTTTGGGAATAAACTGAGATGAGCACTGAACCCTAGAGTCGGATATGACTGGCTTTTGAGCAAGGGCAACCTTGACCTTTCTCATTCATGGGGTTTCTGTGGGGCGTCCGAGCCATAGTATGCATCTCCCATGCTTTGATATCCAGGGTTGCTTCTCATGAAGTGAGAAGAAAGTGGAGCAACAGAGGAAGTGTGAGTTCCAGTCCCATGGGATTGGCGTGGTGGGAGTAAAGCCCCTTCCCCTTTATGCCTGTTTGTGTGTTTATGGTTTAAGACAGAAACTCTTAGTCACATTGGAGGAATCTGTTTTCTTGCTGGGAATCTTTCAAAAGTGGTTATTACTAGAAATGAAAGGCTTTTATCCCATCCTGACAAATTATTCCAGCAAGATCCTTCGCAAGCCCACCAAACCCTTGCTTAGCATTCCTTTGAGCAAACGAAACTGTTCTTCCAAATTGTGAAGGAAAGCAATGTTTGGTCAATTATTTTTCAGTAAAAAATATTAAAGCTTTTTCAAAGATGGAAACAGTTGCCGTTGGAGGAAAATGGATTCTAGAGTTGTGCTAGCCCTTGTGCCTTGTAAGAGTAACTAGTTTTAAGGAGTGTATTGTGTAAACCAGGGGTGCCCAAACTATGGCCTGTGGGCCAGATCTGGCCCCCAACACCAATTCACCCAGCCCGCACCACCCACATTGCTCCCAGAAGTGGAAGTAAAACGCACCCATATAGGAGCAACAAGGATGGAGTGGGCCAGCTGAATTGGCATCAAGGGCCAAATCTGGCCAACAGGTCGTAGTTTGGACACCTCTGGTTAAAGCAGAGAAAATGGTAGCTTAAAATCTATTTCATTGGTATGCATTGATTGGTATGCCTTGTGAAATACATCTTTTATCATCATATTTTTTTAAAAAACTGCTGTAGTTGATAAGATCTGTTCTGGTGGGTTGGTTTCACTTAAAAGAGTTGCATTCTTCAAAACCAGGCTTTGTTAAGGAGAAGATCCATAGTACAAAACATCCAGTATGTCTGTGATGCAACATGGGCTCAATATCAGGTCCACTTAGAAAAGGCTCTTTGTTTGGGGGGGGGGGGAGGATGTTGTTGTTCAGTCGCACAGTCGATTCCAACCCTCTGCGACCCCATGGACCACTGTCCGCCAGGCACTTCTGTCCTCCACCATCCTCCTCAACTCACTCAGCTCTGTGCCCATTGAGTGTACAATACCATCTAGCCATCTCATTTTTGGCCGCCCCCTTTTTCTTTTGCCCTCCACCTTTCCCAGCATCAAGGCTTTCTCAAGTGAATCTTCTCTTCTCATTTAATGTCCAAAGTACTTTAGCTTCATCTTTACAATTTGACCTTCTAAGGAGCAGTCAGGGTTGATTTCTTCTAAGATTGACCTATTTGTTCTTGCAGTCCAGGGGACTCTCAAAACTCTCCTCTAACACCACATTTCAAAGGCATCTATTCTTCTGCGCTCAGCTTTCCTAATGGTCCAGCTCTCACAACTATACATTGCCACAGGGAATACCATTACTTTGACTATACGAATTTTTGTTTGCAATTTGATGTCTCTACTTTTCACTATGCTCCCCAGGTTTCTCATTGCTTGCCTCCCAAGAATCAGTCACTTTTTTATTTCATGGCTGCAATCCCCATCTGCAGTGAGCTTTGATCCTAAGAAAGTAAAATTTGTCACTGCTTCTACTTCTTCCTCTATTTTCCAGGGACTGATAGGGCCTATTGCCATTATCTTGGTTTTCTTTATATTGAGTCTCAAGCCAGCTTTTTCACTCTCTTCTTTCAACCTAATCAGGAGCTTCTTTAGGTCCTCCTCACTTTCTGTCATTAGGGTGGTATCATCTGCATATCTCAATTTTGTTCCCAATTTATGATTCCTCCATCCTTCCATTGCGCATTATATGCTCTGTGTATATAAGTTGAATAAGCAGGGTGACAAAATGCAGCCTTGTCTTACTCCTTTTCCTATTCCAAACCACTCAGTCATTCCATATTCAGTCCTAACTGTTGCTTCTTGATTCATGTACAGATTTTTCGTGAGGCATATAAGGTGCTCTGGTATTCCCATATCTTTAATTACTTCCCTATTTTGTTGTGGTCTACACAGTCAAAGGCCTTAGTGTAATCAATGAAACAGAAGTACAGTAATACCTGGGATAACGCTAAGACTTGGTTCCGCAAGTCTTGGTGTTATCCTATTTTTAGTGTTATCCGATGCATGTTAAAATCCTATGGGATGGATTGGATAACGTTAAAGCTCCATAGAGATACATTGTAACCGCACAGGCTTTAGCGGTTGCTATCCGATCCATCCCATAGGACCTTAACGTTATTCGATCCAATTCTCCTCCCCAGATTACTTAACGTTATGCAATTTTAGCGTTATCCGAAGTAAACGTTAGCCGAGGTATTACTGTATACTTGTTTCTGATATTCCTTTGTTTTTCCCATGATCCAACGTATGTTGGCGATGTGGTCTCTAGTCCCCCTGCCTCTTCTGAACCCCACCTGCACTTCTGGTAATTCTCTCTCCACATGCTGCTGCAGTCTATCCTGTATTATCTTGAGCATCACCTTGCTAGCGTGTGGGATGAGCGCAATTGTTCGATAATTTGAACATTCTTTGGTATTTCCCTTTTTGGGGATTGGAACATAAACTGATCTTTTCCAATCCTGTGGCCATTGTTGTGTTTTCCAAATCTGCTGGCATATAGAATGTAATAATTTGATTCTATCTTTTAGGGCTTTGAAAAGTTCAACCTTGATACCATCATCTCCGCTGGCTTTGTTGTTTGCCCCCTCATTAAGCTCCTTGTTGTTAGTTGGTGTTGATGAAGGGGAGGCTTTTTTCACTTGTCAGAAATTGATGCATTCATTTGTTTTTTGAGACACTGGCAAAATCCTACAATAACCATATTTTGTATTAATTAGCGTGGTCAGCTGCTTAACAAGCGACATGTACTGAAGTTTTCTCTTAAGTAATGTCTACTTCCTAATTAATTGTATTTGTGCTCCTGATCCTTGAGAAAGTTTCTGCAACACAAAGGATGAAATGCTAAGCAATACTTGCCTGAAAGTGTCTTCTACTGAACTCAGAAAGAGGGCTTTTGAAGAGGCCATACAGAACTGCACTGCAGGAATGTATTTTGTTCTTTTAGTCTCAACATTTTATTAGATGGTTATTTTAATCTTAATGTGACGTATATCTGTTTGGCACATCATGCAGTAGTTTGCTTCTTCCTGAAATAATTAGTTTTTACCTCAGGGTTGGTTTTCTTTAGTGAAGATGATTGGCAGGAAGGTCTTGTTTTTAATAAGCTCTTAATAGCAGGGTATTGTCATTTTCCACCACTTGGGGGAGACAAAGATGCCCATTCTACATTTGGAAGGTATAACTGAAGGAGTACATGTTTTGCAAGAGGATTTTGGCTTTGCTGGATGCAGAGAATCTGAGGCTGGTGTGGCCTAGCCCAGGAGATTATATTGGTTGTGAAATGTTTTTATGAATAAGGCTGGTTATTGTCTGGATTTACTATGGCTAATTTACTTTACAAATCTAAGCCAGTTCTATATTGGTTTCATTCGGGTAGCTTCCCCCAAAAGATCCTGCACACTGCAATCTGGTGGCTTTGCCAAGAATTTTCTTCTCTTGGTTTTTGTCATAGTAACTTGGTTTTGACACAGTAGCTATGTTGGCATTTGCCCCACATTTGGAGAAAGATATCACACATTTTGTTGAGATCTGAAAGCTACATTGCTTATGTTGAAATAATTTCAATCTTAAACTGTTTTCATTTTCTTCCAGAAAGCTTTTTTCCTGTTCTCCCACTATGTCTTTTCATGAAGCAAAGGGATCATTTGTCATCTATTCAGAATTAGGCCTGTTTCCTATCATCCTCATCCTCATTATCATCATCATCATCATCATCATCTGTGTGGCCATTTATATAAATAAGCCAATTCACTTAATTCTTTTTTCCAAGAAGATTAAGTAATTGAAAATAAAAAACAATAGTAGCTACTAGAAACCAAATGGTATATGTATATAGTTTATTATTTACTTAACACTAAATAGTCTTTAGTCATACTCTGCTTTAAAAACATGTAGAGAGTAGTGTATGGCTTTGAAAAGGAATAAGATTTACTGTTCATTTATATCACTTTCTAGTTTTTCTTTGTCTGATTTCTCAAATTGAGAATAACTCCCTCTTTGAGTTTTTTACAGTTCAGTGCAGATGGCAATTATTTTGTACTATTTCATGATCAAAAATCTGGCAGTGAGGTTTTAATTTTGCTCCCATAAACAAACACTCAAAGCAGCTAAATAGACCAATACCTGTACAGTAAAACCCCAATTTATGTAAAAAGTCCATTCCGTAGCTTTTTACATAATTCGGCATATTATGAAAATTGAAGCAAACCCATAGAGAAATGATTTTTTACATAAACCGAAGCAAACCCATAGGAAATCATATTATGGAAATCGGGGCATGATTTTAGGACAAAATCATTATGTAAGTAGAATTTTACATAACTCGATGTGTATGTAAGTCGGGGTTTTACTGTACTGTATATCAATTTATGGTGTAAGCACACTATAGTAACAGCTGTAGGAAGAATTCAGTAAGTTCCAGAACATACAATATAACTGATTCTGTTTCTATGTACTTCTACTTAACAAAACACTGTTTAGCTTAGGCGTGCCATTCACAAGCATACCATAGTTGTGCTTGGAAGAGGGTCCTATGCTTACTATTTCTGACATGAAATTATTATTATCTGCTTTGCCTATTAAATGGAGCTAAAAGAGGCACGATAGCTGGAACAATGTCCTACACTACTAATACCTGTAGATGTCTCATGTCCCATCACACACATTATGGCCCCAGAGTTCTGTTTTGGTACGAAAACTGTGTAAGTGTTCCCTGTTCCAACAGATCCCATCACATGACCAGTTGTACAATCAGGCTCACAATCAGTGCTAGATCTGGTGCACAGCCTTGAAGCCTGCTGGAACATGGGGAATTCTTATACAGTCATCCTTTCATAATAAGTAACAGAGCAGGATACTGGCTAAAGATGAAAGAGCAAGAACCAGCCAGTTGGTCCATCTTCTTGATCTAGAACCATGATGATGAACCTTGAGACTCCGTATGGGTGCGTTTTACTTCCAATTCCGGGAGCGACGAGGGCGGCGCAGGCCAGATGAATCGCAGTAAACCCATTCGTGTGGATACACAGGGATTTGGGCTTCTAGAAATTGAAGTCCAAGAACATCTGGAGTGCCAAGGTTCATCATCATGGATCTAGAAAAACCTGAATTAAGAAGCTGAGGCCTGTGATGGATCCCTAGCTGAATGAAATACTTGCCAACCTTTGCTATCCCACTGTCTTTACTGAGTCCATTTTGTACTGGTTGTCTCACAGTGATTATCTTAGTTTTATTTTGGAGAAGGTAGGAGTGTATGGAATGTGTGGCCACATATTAGCCTTGAGACTGTGATGATAAACACCACTCGCCCCCATTGAGGTGTGGAGAAGCCGGAAGAGTAGGGATTGTGCAATAGCAGCGCCCCCTGCTGGGAAAGGGTGGCTGTGTGGACTGGGGATCTTGGGTGGGTTCTTGGCATTATTACAAGAAGGGAAAAGGGAGAGTCTGGATTTTAAAATGAAAGAGGAAGACTGTGTGCCATTTATTTCAGATTACTGTATCACAGAGACAGTTTGCATGTAGAGGTTTGGGATATGTGGTGAGAGGGCTCCCGATACACTTGTGGAGTGACTCCTGTGTGGTTGAACTTAGATGAGCCATTTTGTTTACAATGCAACATAGAACCAGAACAGCCTCTTGCAATGTCTGTGCGTATGTCTTATGTTTGATAGTTGGCGTGATTGTCTTAAGAATCTCTCAGCTCCAAAGGATGGAGTTGTACCATTGTTGCTTTTTTTAAAACAGGAGACTTGGCTGTATTAGCAGGGTTGGTCAGAGGCCCTCCCCAAAAAATCAACAACCCCCAACCCTTGAAAGAGGAGTTCCAAGACTCACATCCTGCTGTCTCATGCCTTGTGACCTGATGCCTCTTCCTAGGCAGGACAGCCTGACCTCAGTTTCAGAGACAAGGGGACAATGGCAGATGATTGACCAAAGGAAGAGTCTATCTTGTGTCCTTTGAGACTCTGCTCTTCTTGAATCCTGGGTGTCTTAACAATCTTAGGAGATCCATTCTGACACAATTTATATACATTGTCTAGTGTTGCATAGTTAGAAGAGTCCAGCATACACATCCTGTGACACACATCTTTTCGCACAGGAGGTTTGGGGGACTAGTTGGATGCCCAAATCCACATCCTAGATGGGAGGATCTTTAGTGAGGCTCACCTAAACCCAAACTTGGGAATATGCTTCATGGTAGCAGTTCCTTCCAGCCAGCCAAGGAATTCTCCCCAGTGGACTATTTGCGTCTTCGGTGGCCCTTCTGTTAGGGACAGAGTAAAAACTGTAGACTGGGGAGGAGGGGGCCCAGGGCCTTCGTCAGTCTTTTTCTTATGTCTTTTCCCTCATCTTTTATTTTGCTTTTGTTGTCCTCCTCCCCACCCCCACCCAACCTGCATCCTAAACTAGAGCAAGCAAGTTTTTTTAAAAAAAATATATCAAAGACAAAAAAATGTACACTGAAAAGCACTAACAAAGCCTGATTGTGTAACCTCTGTGCAAATGCCGCATGGACTTCTTCCCCCCTTCCAGGCGCTTTGGGTTGACGCAAGCAGCTACTCCAGTATCAAACCCTCTCTATCTATCTCCTCTGCCCCGCGTAAAAACCTTCCAGAGCAAAAGCAATCTTTTAAACTAAAATAACAAACAATCTCTCTCTTCCCCTCCCCCACTACTACCTGTCCTATCTTCCTCAGCACACAAAACACACCCTTGCTTTTTACCTCAACTCTCCCCCTCCCCCTTGGACCCTGGATAATGCCAGTATTTGTTCTGTGTTATAAGTGCCAAGAAAAATTTTGTGACTCCCTCATCCCTGTGACCTGAGAGTATCAAGAATTGCACATTAACTACTGTAAAGATTAAAAAAAGAATTCAGAAATGTTAATAAAAAAAAGTTTGTAACAATTCTGTGCCTGGCTATTTCCTTTGTAATCTTGATTATGCTGGGTCATCATTAAGCAGCCTTGCTGGAGAAAGAAAGATAATGGATTCAGTTGAAGCAGGACTTTCAAGGGTTGGGAGTCTTGCAGGATATCCTTGGTAAGCAACCTCCACTTCCAAACCATGTAGCTTTGCTGTACAAAACAAATACTACAAAAGTACATTCTTGTTGTTCACAGCATTTCATATGCTACATTTCAGCTTGCATTATGCTCTTTAGCCTAGATTTAAGCATTCCTCTGTGCTTCAGTATTCTTTAGTCAAAATGTTTGTCACAATTGGACAACTACCCAAGTTTTTTCAATTTGTGTTCCTCCACTACTGGGAAGCTCCTTGATCCAGTGGAAGCTTCCATCAACAGACTGGGGAGGAAAGTTGGGGGGGGGGTTGGCATGTTTCCCCCTCTAGCTCCTACCCCAAGTTGCTCATGAGGGTTAAGAGGGACATGGAGAATTGTCCAAAAGAAAGATGGAGACAGAATGAGAGAGGAAGGGGAGTTGCCAAAATATTAACAGAAACGTCTGATGACTCAAAACCTGCAATCAACAGAATGTCTCTTTGTTTTCTGAAGTTTGTGATTGTCATTTTGTTGAGCACCTGCTTTAAGATTATAGACCTTGCTTTGTACTTCAGGTAAGTCTAACTGAACAGAATGAAACACTTCTCTTGAGCAAACCAAAGTTGTATTGTAAGTTATAAAGAGGAAAATGTGAACTGTATTCCGTGGGAAGAGGAGATGTGTGTTTGCACTATGAGTGATGGAGGGTTGTGATGGAATGACTCAAAACATTTTGCTTGCCCAAGAGACTTGTAATGAACATTTGAAAAATGCAGATCCAGTCATGAACAAACTTAATTAGAAAACTGGTTTTAATAGTATTAAATAAATTCAGAGTTTAGTCATTGTTTGAATGAAATTATTACAGACCAAATTAGTTTACCCAGGGTTAACCCTGCGGATAGCCAGCAATTTCAGTTATACAGTATAGCACATGGATATCTCTCCTCCACCCCACTCCACCGTTCCTAACAACAACTTTCAGAACAAAGATAGGTGTTAAGTATAAAATGTTTTATACACACATGTTAAGTATAAAAATCTTCATTACATATATTTAAGAGAATTGATTTGATATCTGTAATAGCGGGGGGGGGGGGGAGCAATAATTTATAGAACATTGGCAAAGATTTCTGTCTCACATTTACATAAAATATTATCCAAATGGATATATCTCACCAATATTCCAACTGCCCTGAAACAGCACTGCTGAATTGGGATAAATGCCTTGGGGTTAGTCAAGTGGATATTTTTTTTGCAGCTGGAAGCTCCCTTCAATTTTTGTATTAAAGCAAATTCCAGCACTGATTTCTTTCACCTAAATCCAATATGCAATCTCAGCTAGCACGGACCTGCTGACAACAGCCAAATGATGAGACAATAACTGGGTAAATCCCGTGGATTCAGTAGGCATTCTAGTTGGGACTTCTTCAGGTGCCATATCCATTCCAGATATTGGCTATCATCACAGCAGTAGTCTTCCTGTTCTTCCGAGGACATGCCACATCGTTTTCTCAGGTTCTTCAGCCATGAAGTTCATCTATGTCCAGGGATCTTTCCTTGCAGAGCAAGTTGGAAGATTCTATACTTTGTGTTGTTCCTCATGATATGGCCAAAGTATTGGAGCTTTTTTTTGCTTAATGATCTTAAAGAGTTTTTTTCTTTATCTATCCGGCATAACACTTCTACATTAGTCACATGGTCAACCCATTATATCTTTAGCAGCCGTCTGTAGATCCACATTTCAAAAGCTAGTTGGGACTACCAATTGGATTTAGGCTTTTAGTTCTAAGTGTCTGATATTTTTGCCAAATCCTAGATCAGGGCAGACAATCTGTTGGGCCTGGGGAATCATTCTCTCACCCTCCAACCACAAGAAAGCTACCTCTCCTAATTCTCAAACCTGGAAATTACAAGATACAGTAATACCCCGGATAACGTTATGACTTGGTTCCACAAGTCATGACTTTATCCGATTTTTAGCGTCCGATGGACACAGAACTGAGCAAGTTGAGGAAGATGGTGGAAGACAGAAGTGCCTGGTGGACAGCGGCCCATAGGGTCGCAAAGGGTCAGAATCGACTGTGTGACTGAACAACAACAACAAACCCCAAAATACCAAAAATCTGTATCCTGAAGCACACCATGGAGCCTTATCTTTGGGTGATGGGATTCAAAAGTTTTGTTCTCACTTTCCAGAGAAGAGCTGATATCTGGTTATTTCTGGGATCTATTCCCGATTTCATTGAGCAACATGAGATTCTTGGTGCTTCCACAATGAGGCAGCTTTGCACAATCTGCTGAGTCTCAATCCTCAGCCTTGAGTAATTCCACCCTTTAACAAGCAAAACAGACCCTTGTATTCCCCAGTTCACACACAGTCCTTTCTGGCTGAGAGGAACCACAACTGGCAGTTTGCTTGTTTGCGGCAATGATGCACCAACTGATATCATTGCTCTGATAGGAGATAAACCCAGGGGAAGGGAGGTGGGATAAAGAGTAAGACCAACCTGGTGATGAATCCACCATCCCTTCCATCTTGGGGAGCAGGCAAAGGGAAACAAAGGCACAAAGGGGGGAGGACCCAAAATCTCATAGCCTTTCGCTAGAATGCCACCCTTGCCACCACACTCCAATAGCCAGATCCCAGTAGTCATTGTCATCTACTTCACAACTGGAAAGTAATGAAGCTCAGAAGTTAACTTGGCACCTTTCAAAATACAGTCAAACCTTGCATAAAGAGTGCCTCGCTTAAAGAGTAACTCGCTTAAAGAGCAGAATTTTCTCTGAATGTTTGCTTCGCTTAGCAAATAAAACCAACCAAAAACTCGCTTAACAAATAAATCGGGATTCACGGTCTCCCCCCCCCCCCCATTGGTCATTTACAATGGTGTTTCGGTTAAAGAGCAAACTCGCTTAAAGAAAAATCCTGTGGAACACATTATGTTCTTTAAGCGAGGTACAACTGTAAGGCAAAGTGGAGTAACCTACAACTGATTACTTTTGGTGGCAACAAAGACCTAATAAAGTTTCATTTCAAAAGTTAAAAAGTAAGATCAACGTTACTCCACTGCCCTAATGAACAACGTTTTTCAAGCTACTTTCAAAAGTTACTTTGAAAGGGCATTTTCAGAGGCATGTTGATAGGAATTTTTCAGTTTGTCAGTATAGCTGTGTGTGCCGCACGTTGCCTGTCCCAGCACAGAGGAAAGGAATTTAAGGGAAGTTGGGGATCAATTACTGCACATTGGAGGAAATGCAATGGAGGACCTGGCATGTTCAAAAGCAAGTGCAGAGTGGGCACTGCCAACTCTTTTCCCACAGGGATGATGAAGCACCGTCTCTTACCACTGCCCATGTGAGAGACTCTGGCCACCTTTTTCAACACACCCTCCATGTGGCTGTGAGTGCTCCCCATCTCATGGGCAAAGTCTTCTAGCATTCTAGAAAATCAGCAAAAGCTTTGCTTAGCTCAGTTAGCAGCTCACCACCAGCCATCCTGCTCCCATTCCGCGCTTTTTGTGACCTACCCTTTGCCCTGAATCTGCCATTGCCAGCAGCAACAGAGATGTGAGAGAGGCTTTGGGGTGCTTTCTCCTGTCCAAAAGACCCAGATGGGGCCTGGTGGTCCAGGGGTTTGACTGCTGTACTGCAGCCAGAATCTTCTGAGTTCAGTCCTGATAGGGATCAGGGTTGACTCAAGCCGCCTTCCAAGGTCGGTAAAATGTGTTCCTAGCATGTTGGGGGCAAAATTCTAATTAACTTGTGAACTACCCAGAGACATACACAGATGTCCACATCTGAGACCAAAGCACCTTAAAATGGCAACCTTGAGAAAAAGTAAAATAAAGTAACATTTATTGGTAATGCCTCTTCATGCAAGTCAATACTCTTTTCCAAAGATCCAGAACTTAAACAACTAAGCTTCTCTTATTTGAACCTGAATAAAGTTTGTTTTGAGGCACAAGGGACCCCCAGAATTCTCCTCTAGAGTTTCAGTTACTTTTTTGGAATGTTAAAATATATGTTTGGTAGGAGAAGCGGTCCATTAAGGGAACCATTCTTATTCCCATTTTGCTGATGAGGAACTGAGGGAGGTTGAGGCTGAGCCCATGCAGGAGCCTGGATCTGAACCCAGACCTCCAACCAAGATATAATGGTTTCTGAGTCAGTAAACAAGATGTCTCCCTCTTTCTGCATATAGCAAGAGACCAGGAATGGTACTAGAATTTTACCAACAGTGGCAAGAAAGCATCGCTTTCCACCCCCACTCTAGCCTAGGGGAGAGGGAGTTGGGGCAGGATACTGGTTATCAGAATGTAGGATAGCCCATGTGGCAGACACATCTTTGTCATTTCCCAGAAATGAATAGCTAGAGAGAGTTTGGCAATAATAATAATAATAATAATAATAATAATAATAATAATAATAATAATAATAATAATAATAATAATAATAATAATAATAATAATAATAATAATAATAATAATAATAATAATAATAATAATGGACTGCCTCTCAGATCTCAGCATCTGTCACTTAAGGTGCTCTGTTTTACCTAACAGGGAGTGTGGTGGCTTAGTGGTTAAAATGCTGAACTTGACAACTGGAAGGTCAGCAGGTCAAGACCCAAGTACTACATGACAGAGTGAGTTTTATTTATTTATTTGTTCATATTTCTCCACCGCCCTTCTCACCGAAGTGACTCAGGTACAAGTAATAAAAAAAAACACAATAAAACACAAACACACACATCTCTGTCCTAGCTCCTGACAACCTAGCAGTTCGAAAGCATGAAATTGCAAGTAGATCAATAGGTACCACTTTGGTGGAAAGGTAAACAGCATTCTGGGCACTCTAGTGTCTAGTCATGCCTGCCACATGTCCACGGAAATGTCTGCAGATGCAAACAGTGCTGTCTCTTTAGCTATAAATGAAGATGAGTACTGACCACCTAGAGTCGGATGCGACTGGCTTTCAAGCAAGGGCAACCTTTATTAAGGCAAATGCTACTTAGGTCAAAAGCAACTGTCTCTTACCAGATTGATCCAAAAGTTTCCGCTGTTCCATGTGGAGCACTTAGCTGGAGAAGGGGCAGGGATGCATACTGAAGTATCTGCCCAAGCATTTTTACTATACAGAGACAAAGCTAGAGGACACTCTTTGGTCTCTCCGCAGGGAGAATTTGCATGCAGAAGTAATAACCTGAATTGACTCACCCTTGACCAGCTAAAGATGGTGTCCATATTCTCACCTTCTGGTGTCACTGCTGCTGTTACAAAGTGTGTGAATTAGTGATAGACAGTTTCTCAGCACCCAACGGGCCAAAAGTGATCCCTGTCCCCCACCAGTGCCTGTTGAGAAAGAGGAGGAAAGAACTGTGATGCAAGCCAGGACTCAGAAATGGGGAGGGGGGTGGAGGGCTGCAGCATGGGTTCCATTCAGCAATGAAGTGAACTGGACAGAAGAATTAAGAAGGTAGGAAGGACTGAAGGTCCTTCTTTAAGAAAGGTGAAAGCCATTTTCATGAAATGAGGGCAAGAACTCTCCCCATTACAAGCCAAAATTAAGTTAAGACTATAAATGTAATTTAAAGTACTGACTCTTAACAATGCTTTTTAAATTTATCTCTTCATTTGTTTAACAAATTTCTTAGTCGCCTTTCAAGACCAGAGTCTTCCTAAGGCGATTTTTTTTCCAGTCACACAGTCGATTCCGACCACTGTCTGCCAGGCACTTCTGCCCTCCACCATCCTCCTCAACTCGCTCAGCTTTGTGCCCATTGCATTGTGTCTACAATACCATCTAGCCATCTCATTTTGGGCCGCCCCCTTTTTCTTTTGGCCTCCACCTTTCCCAGCATCAATGCTTTCTCAAGTAAATCTTCTCTTCTCATTTGATGTCCAAAGTACTTTAGCTTCATCTTTACAATTTGACCTTCTAAGGAGCAGTCAGGGTTGATTTCTTCTAAGATTGACCTATTTGTTCTCCTCGCTGTCCAGGGGACTCTCAAAATTCTCCTCCAACACCACATCTCAAAGGCATCTATTCTTCTGCGCTCAGCTTTCCTAATGGTCCAGCTCTCACAACTATACATTGCCACTGGGAATACCATTGCTTTGACTGTACGAATTTTTGTTTGCAATGTGATGTCTCTAGTTTTCACTATGGTCCCCAGGTTTCTCATCACTTGCCTCCCAAGAATCAGTCGCCTTTTTATTTCATGGTTGCAATCACCATCTGCAGTGAGCTTCGATCCTAAGAAAGTAAAATCTGTCACTGCTTCTACTTCTTCCGCATCTATTTTCCAGGGACTGATAGGGCCCGTTGCCATGATCTTTTGTTTTCTTTATATTGAGTCTCAAGCCAGCTTTTTCACTTTCTTCCTTCAACCTAATCAGGAGTTTCTTTAGGTCCTCCTCACTTTCTGCCATTAGGCTGGCATCATCTGTGTATCTGAAATTGTTGATGTTTCTCCCAACAATATATGGAGTTTTATATTGATATAGGTAGTTCATAAAATCATTAAGTCAGTAACAATCACTCCTTTTATTGAATGTTTTAATTTTGATATTCTAAATTTGGAATTATTTGAGAAATGGCTTAAAACACAGAAAGGAAAGGAGGGAATCAATCACTGGGAGGGAAAATGAATTTTCTCTCAGGGAAAGTAAGGAATCTCTGTTCCAAAGAAAAAGAGACAGCAGGACAAAGGAGGGCTAAAGGAAAAGAGGGCCAGCCAACCACCTAACCAAACAATAAGAGCCCTGGAATAAAGGTATTTTTAAAGTGGTAGCCATGTAAGTCTGTGTTTCAAGCATATCAGAGAATGAACAAAAAAAATTGTAGTACCTTAAAGACTAACTCCTGTATTTAAATGTGAGCTTTTGTGGATTAAGTCACTTCATACAGTCTTTAAGGTGCCTCATCTCTTTTGTTTTGTTTACTCTCTGAAATGCTTGGAATAAAGAGTTACCTTTGGTTACAAGACCAGCTCCTGTTCTTATGTTGTAAAGGACCTCCAAAGAAAGGGAGGCAGGCTAGGCCAAAGGTGGCAAACATGTGGCCCTTCTTATCTTGGCCAACTGCAGCTTCCATTAAGACCTAATCACTTTTGATTTATGGGAACCCTAACAGGGTTTTTGAGGCATGTGAGATGTTCAAGGAGTAGCCTACCATTATTACCACCATGCTGTATTCAGTTTATATGACAAAATATAGCTTTAAATCAGGGGTTCCCAACCTAAGGCCCACAAGCCAAATCGGGCTCACTGCACCATTTCATGTGGCCCCGACCCCTCCAATGGCATCCGAGAAACAAAATGGCAGCCCCTTTGAAGCTGTTGGGACAAAATGGCCATCTGGCCGTCAAAGCTGACTGGGAGCCAGCCCTCAGCTTGGAAAGCTTGGGAACTCCTGTTTTAAACTCTGGGCTCCCAAGTCCTAGTTCTGACACAGTATCCAATGCACCATACTGTTTCTCAAATTTGCCTTAGCTACTGCCAAGGTGTGCTATTTCCCCTGTCAGATGAAACATCCCCAGCAGAACACTGAGATGAGATGGGAAGGGTAACGTATGCTTCCCTCTCGGTTCTTCCTGTTTACAAAAGACTTTGCTGCTGGGCTGGCTAGATGATCTCTCATTCCCCAAAGACAACAAAGGGAATCAGCAGGAAAATGCAACCAGTAAAATATAACCAGAATGAAGGGAGAAACAATATATACATATTTTGTTGTTGTTGTTCAGTCGCACAGTCGATTCCGACCCTCTGCGACCCCATGGACCACTGTCCTCCAGGCACTCCTCAACTCACCATCCCCCTCAACTCGCTCAGCTCTGTGCCCATTATCTCTACAATACCATCTAGCCATCTCATCTTGGGCCGTCCCCTTCTTCTTTTGCCCTCGACCCTTCCAAGCATCAAGGCTTTCTCAAGTTAATCCTCTCTTTTCATTTGAGGTCCAAAGTACTTTAGCTTCATCTTTATTATTTGACCTAAGATTGACCTATTTGTTCTCCTCGCTGTCCAGGGTACTCTCAAAACTCTCCTCCAACACCACATCTCAAAGGCGTCTATTTTTCTGCGTTCCACTTTCCTAATGGTCCAGCTCTCACAACCATACATTGCCACAGGGAATACCATTGCCCTGACTATGCGAATCTTTGTTTGCAATTTAATGTCTCTAGTTTTCACTATGCTCCCCAGGTTTCTCATCACTTGCCTCCCGAGAATCAGTTGCCTTTTTATTTCATGGCTGCAATCAACATCTGCAGTGAGCTTTGATCCTAGGAAAGTAAAGTCTGTCACTGCTTCTACTTCTTCCCCATCTATTTTCCAGGGACTGAACTGATAGGGCCTGTTGCCATGATCTTGGTTTTCTTGATATTTAGTCTCAAGCCAGCTTTTTTACTCTCTTCTTTTAACCTAATCAGGAGCTTCTTTAGGTCCTCCTCACTTTCCGCCATTAGGGTGGTATCATCTGCATATCTCAAGTTGTTGATGTTTCTCCCAGCAATTTTGATCCCAAATTGTGATTCCTCCATCCCTACATTGCACATTATGTGTTCTGTGTATAAGTTGAATAAGCAGGGTGACAAAATGCTGCCTTGTCTTACTCCTTTTCCTATTCCAAACCACTCAGTCATTCCATTTTCTGTCCTAACTGTTGCCTGTTGATTCATGTACAGATTTCTCATGAGGCCTATAAGGGGTTAGAAATATACAAATTGAACAATAAACATTTCCAATCCAAGAAAACAAATTTTGATCTATTTCTTTAGATATTGTTAATAATTTGAAATCAATGATTACATCTGGTACAGTATTTATATCTGATATCTTTCATGGTAAATGAAATTTCTGCTTAGATGAAATCGGGTTATAGCTGTTTGATGATGACTGAGATGTATAATCCTGTCGAGATGTATGTCTTCTCTTTGTTTTGATGATGAAGATTTGAAGAAGAGTTAATTCCCATTGTTAAAAAACTGTGTCACACTCCTTGGAAACATTGTCCATTACTTCTTCAGTTCTAGTATGAAAGAGACCTTCTCCATCAAATACCGCTATGGGGCGCTATAGACGTGTTATTGCTACTGCCATTCTCAAAAAGCAAGATGAAGAACTAGGACTAGGCAGGGCATTACGATCCTATTCTGTCGCAAAGTTGAGAGGCAACTCCGAGAGTTTCACAACTTCTTCTCTACGCGGGTTTCCCCCAACTTAAATTCTCTTAGGCCGGGGAAGGTTCCAAAAACAAACGATATGGCATTAAATGAAAAACTTACATGGGAATTAAATATAAAAGGGGGGTTAATAAAACAAAATAGATTTTGGGACATTTGGAAACCTTTTTTGCAACACACATTGATGGATAATAAAGGAGAAAAACCTGCTCCGAATACAATGTATTTTTGGCAGAATGATAGAGTTGTAAAAGGAGTGGCTGGTAGACTCAAGGACTATAGTGCACTGGGTGGTAGGTACCATGTACAAAATAATAAAGTTGTAATATTGTGGTTAAAGAGGCGAGTGGATATAAAGGTGAAATTATACAGTATAGTAAATGTATAGAAAATAACTAAAGTAATGTCCGACTACATTATATTATATTGATATGTTTTTTTTTCTCTTCCTCCTCTTATCTTTTAACGCTGTAGGTTGTACGTGGGAACTACTTTTTTCTTTTTTTGTATGTAATTGTTTCTTTTATGTTTTGTAAAATAATAATAATAATAATAAATAAACAAAAACGAACCCTCGGCTTCTATCGAGCATCGCTTGGACCAGGTCAACCATTCACCAAAGGACCTTCTCCCTCCCTCCCCCTGGGGAGTTCCTTTTGGGGTTCTTCCCGGAGTGGCGCGAGCGAACCCCGGGGTTCGAGGACGTTTCCTTGCAGGAGCCCTGGCTCCCAATACGTGGATTGCCCCCAAAATCCCAGACGCGGAACCCATGGGGCTTCAGGGCGTGGTGGCTGCTCTCTGGGCCTGGAAACCCACCGCTCTGCGGAGTCATAAGGGGAGGCTTCCCTGCCAGGGCATGGGCGGCCACTGCGAAGGACAGGACCCCCCCCCCCTCAGGAGACATCGTTCACATGCAACAAAGGGAATCGCCTTCGGAGGGAGTCCCAATGAGGCCGTGAAAGCTTGGCAAGTCCAGGAGCGGAGCAAGGCCATCCCTTTTCTGGACTGAAGCCGCCTAGCCAGTCACTTTTTTACCAGTGATGGGACGTAACAGGTTCTCACCAGTTCTCCAGAACCGGTAGTAACATTTCCCAGTGTCCTGGAGAACCGGCAGCAGCTTTTGGGGGGAACCACCGTCGGGACTTACCTTTTCACTGGTTCCCCAACTGTGCATGCGTGCCAAGCACTTGGTGTGCATGCACGCCTACAGTGCTTGGTGCGTACACACGGCCTCCTTGCTGTCCTCCCAAGCGGGGAGGAGGAAGAGAAGCTGCTAGCCTGAAGCTCCCTATAGCCTGCTCCCCAGGGTAAGTGACTCACCTTTGGATGTGGTGTGTCTGTGTGTATTTTAATGTGTATTTAATACCTTTACCTATATTGACGTACTACCAGTTCCTAAAAAGGCCTGAGGTGTGTGTGTGTGCTTATTTTTATTTTTAATTATTTTTATTTGGCCCTGCCCACATCATGACATCATGATGTTAGCTCCACCCACACTGTGATGACGTCATGGTGGGGGTAGTAAAGTTTTTGACATCCCACCACTGCTTTTTACGCCTAGGGTTCGATTCTGAGCACTACCCCTGCCCCCAATCGGGGCAAAAATCAATAAATAAAGAGAAAGCGGCCCCGAGGAAAGAGGAACCGGGCTTTCAAAGGGAAGAGCCCGGCCAAGCCTGGAGTTCCCGCCTGGGGAAATCCGGAGCCGCTCTCCTTCCCCCGCTTCCTGGTTCAAAGCAGAGGTTAGGTCATCGCTTTGGGGTGAGTGGGTGGAGGCTCTTCTTCTTCCTTTCCCTCCTCCATCTTTAGCTTCGCAGGGGGAGGGGGGAACAGCTGGCACCGGTCAGCCACATGGCCTCCCCTCCCCCGACCTTCTGCTCTCCAGATTGCACCACCACCACCACCCCGCGAGAGCGCTGGGGCTCCTTCCTGGCGTGTAGAAACACCCAAGACCGCAACGCCTATGCTTTGGAATGCGCTCCTAAGAGGAGCCGTCGGGACGTGGCCCTTCGCGTTTGTGGAAGCAAAGAGGAGCCGAGGCGCCTCCCCTCCCTACGCGGAGCGAGGTTATATATAAGGCGGAACCAGGGTAAAAAGCCTTCTCGCACGTGAAAGCAGGCGTTCTTGTATGACCAGTTCACTTCAGTGTTGCAAGTTTGCGAGGCTAGCGCATGCGCAAATTTGCCCGGTTAGAACCAAGCCAAGCAATCACACTTATATACCGGCCCAGAGAGCTTAGAATCAGTGATGGGATGTAACAGGTTCTCACCAGTGGCGAGATGTCAAAAATTTTATTACCCCACCATGATGTCATCACAGTGTGGGTGGAGCTAATGCCATGATGTCATGAAGTCACGATGTCATGACATGGCCGGGCCAAAGAAAATATAATAAAAAATAACAATAAATAATAAATAAATACACCCACTTACCCACCCCAAACACAAATCAAACAGAGCTTTAAGCTTATTATGGCTCATCTTTCTCACACTAGGTCAGATGGAAGGAACTACAGAATGAGCTCTTCACAAGATGGCTTCATTTCGGCACTTTTCAACAATTAAAGAAGTTAGGTACTAAGTCTTTCCCTAAACAGGTCTCTAGGATAATATACCCTAATGTAAATGTAAAACAGCTGCACCTCCTTAAGGGTTCTCCAACTGGAACAGCAATTGGAACAGCGCAGGTGTAGCATATTGATGAGGTAACTCCAAGACTTTGCTTAAAAACCCCAAGCCAGGCCTTTTTAGGAACTGTGGTAGTACGTCAATATAGGTAAAGGTATTAAATACACATTAAAATACACACAGACACACCACATATGGGAGGACAGCAAAGAGGCCGTGCATACGTGCCAAGCACTGTAGGCATGCAGTGAAAAGGTAAGCCCTGAAGGTGGTTCCCCCCAAAGCTGCTACCAGTTCTCTAGGACACTGGGAAAAGTTACTACCGGTTCTAGAGAACTGGTGAGAACCTGTTACATCCATCACTGGTTCTCACCAGTTCTCCAGAACTGGTAGTAACTTTTTCCCAGTGTCCTGGAGAACCGGTTGCAGCTTTTGGGGGGAACCACCTTTGGGGCTTACCTTTTCACTGGTTCCTCCACTGCACATGCGCGCCAAGCACTTGGTATGCATGCACGCCTATAGTGCTTGGCGCGCGTATGCACGGCCTCCTTGCTGTCCTCCCAAGCGGGGAG
The DNA here is from genome assembly GCA_030440675.1 of Furcifer pardalis. Classification (NCBI taxonomy): domain Eukaryota; kingdom Metazoa; phylum Chordata; class Lepidosauria; order Squamata; family Chamaeleonidae; genus Furcifer; species Furcifer pardalis. The sequence goes on from CP126893.1 coordinate 67,098,491, forward strand.
GAGGAAGAGAAGCTGCTAACCTGAAGCTCCCTATAGCCTGCTCCCCTAGATATCCTAGAGAACTGGTTAGGCAAAGACTTAGTACCAAAAGTTGAAAAGTGCCAAAATGAAGCCATCTTGTGGTGAGTTCATTCTGTAGTTCCTCCCATCTGACCTAGTGTGAGAAAGATTAGCCAGAATAAGCTTTAAGCATTGGTTTAAAAGCTCTGGTTGATTTGTGTTGTGGGTGGGTGGATGTTTGGGTGGGTGGGTGTATTTTAATGTATTATTTATTTATTTAATTTACAGGTTTGTGTTGTGGGTGGGTGGGTAGGTGGGTTGAGGTGTGTGTGTGTGCTTATTTTTATTTTATTATTTATTATTTTTAATTTGTTTTCTTTGGCCCCGCCCACAATATCATGATGTCATGACATTGGCTCCGCCCATGATGTTAGCTCCACCCACACTGTGCTGATGTCATGGTGGGGTAGTAAAAATTTTGACATCCCACCACTGGGCTTAGTGTATTCTCTGGGCGGTCGTTTTCTTCTGTGTCCAGATCCGGTGTTAGAAAGCTTAGCCGCCGAAGTTGTTGCCCAGAGTGTGCTCGATTGTATCCACAATCTTGGAGGAGACTCTTTCTGTGTTTTGTTGTTCAGTCGCACAGTCGATTCCGAATTTCCGACCCTTTGCAACCCCATGGACCACTGTCCGCCAGGCACTCAACTCGCTCAACTCTGTGCCCATTGTGTCTACAATACCATCTAGCCATCTCATTTTGGGCCGCCCCCTTCTTTTGCCCTCCAGCCTTCCCAGCATCAAGGCTTTCTCAAGCGAATCCTCTCTTCTCATTTGATGTCCAAAGTACTTTAGCTTCATCTTTGCTATTTGACCTTCTGAGGAGCAGTCAGGGTTAATTTCTTCTAAGATTGACCTATTTGTTCTCGTTGTCCAGGGGACTCTCAAAACTCTCCTCCAACACCACATCTCAAAGGCGTCTATTCTTCTGCGCTCAGCTTTCCTAATGGTCCAGCTCTCACAACCATACATTGCCACAGGGAATACCATTGCTCACAAGTTAATTAACATTTTGCCCCAACACAGTGGGAACTCATTTTACCGACCTTAGAAGGATGGAAGGCTGAGTCAACTTTGTCAACTTTCCCGTCAGGATCCAACTCACAACTTTTTTGCTGCAGTACAACAGTTTAACCACTGCGCCACCAGGGCTCAAGGACAGGACGAGTGTGTGTGTGTGTGTTGTGTGAGTGTGTGTTTTCTTTCTTGGACACAGTTGTGAGAATGACGCAATCGGAAGGGCTCTGTTACGAGACGACTTGAGAGCTGGCGATCCGCCTCGAACAGGCTCGAAATCATCCGTTGAAACTCTTCCCTTTGATCTCAGTGAGGCGGAAAAACCACCTTCTGCCTGTTTTCTTCGGCGCTCCCCTCGATGGTGCTTGCTTTGGATTAATTTGTGTATCCATTGGAGAGGGGGCTTATCCTTTACATACCAGAACATGGAAAGGTAAAGGTCACCGTTGCTCGAAAGCCAGTCGTATCCGACTCTAGGGTTCAGTGCTCATCTCTTTCATTGCCGCTGTCCGCTTCTGCAGACATTTCCGTGGTTATGTGGCAGGCATGACTAGACACCGGAGCGCACGGAACGCTGTTTACCTTCCCCCCAAAGTGGTACCTATTTATCTACTTGCAATGTCTTGCTTTCGAACTGCTAGATTGACAGGAGCTGGGACAAAGACGGGAGCTTATTCCGTCTTGCAGTATTCGGGGATAGATCTGGTGACCGGCCGCCTTCCAGTCAACGTCTTAGCCACTTGAGCCACTGCTGTTTCCACTACAGCGCCCAGATTTCTCCGCCAGCGCAGCTGAACAACTAACCTTTCCAAATTCTGGTGTACAGTATGTAGAAGACAACGAAGGGAATTGCACTTGTGAAAACACACACACACACACACACACACACACATTCTCTCTCACGCGGATCTCTTTCTCTAAACATCATAGCACCCCAGAAAGTATTTAAATTGGAAAATTACATATTGCATCGTGTGGGAGTTTTGTGATTGACGTTTACGGTGAAGCCCAGTTGTTGAAGTAAGTTTAGAGTGGAAGAATTGGGGAGAAGGTTGCATGGAATCGCTGGAAGGAAGCTTATAAGGAGTGGGAGAGAAATCGTGATTTTTTTGGGGGCTTTCATGTTTTATCTGCAGCGTTCACAAGCAGTAGTGCCATACCATGATGAAAACCCGTGTAAGGGTGAAACTCTAGTTTCTATTTTGCAATTTTTAGTGCTCTACTAAAGGATCAAGGGACTGCAGTGGCTCAAGTCACTAAGACGCTGACTGGGAAGCGAAAGGTCAGCAGTTCGATTCCCGAGTACTGTAGGACGGAATGAGCTCCCGTCTCTGTCCCAGCTCCTGCCAACCTAGCAGTTCGAAAGCAAGAAATTGCAAGTAGATAAATAGGGACCACTTTGGTGGGAAGGTAAACAGTGTTCCGTGCACTCCATTGTCTAGTCATGCCTGCCACATGATCATGGAAACGTCTGCAGAAGCAGACAGCGCTGGCTCTTCGGCTTAGAAACAGAGATGAGCACTGGCCCCTAGAGTCGGATACGACTGGCTTTCGAGCAAGGGAAGCCTTTACCTAATAAAGGATCACCCCAGCCTCGCCTTGGGATCCTAATATTAATTTTCCAAGCTTTCCCGACGTTTTGCGTACAGGGAGTTCCGAGGTGTGTGTGTGATCCCCTGCGGTGCAAAGGAATCCAAATGTATACACATGCCGCCCAGAGTAGTGCCTTGCACCAATTGCTAGACGGGTATAAATTAAAACTAAATACAATAAATGCAGTTGCTACTGCCTCAGCAGCTAGTTTCCAGGACGGCTGTCTGCAACCTCCATAGATAAAAGCGGTGTGTTGTCGCGGCACGGGTAAACACATACAGCTGCCCTAGCAAAGCCTTTGGACAGACTCCCGGAAACTCAACGGAGGCCTCTTTCCTCCCTCTGCCCATTTATGGGCACAGGAAGCAAAGCCTCCTACAGTGGCTGCCGCGCGCGTCAGCATATTTCGAACGTTGGTAAACGGAAGCGTAGCTCCGCCCCCGTCGTCATGGCTCCCTTATTCCATGTAAGGAACGGTAACTACTGGGGCCGGGGGGAGGGGATGCGTGTGACCGCACGGGAGGGAGGAGCTTCTTAAAGGGGCCGCCGCGAAGCATGAGCTCTGAATGCACGGTGGGAGGTCGGGCACCTTTTTTAGCCGAGGCAAACTCTCGTTCCGCCCTGATCTTGTCTCGTCGGTATCAGATTTGCAAGGCGCTGCCAAGGAGGTGGATAAAAAGAAATCGAAGAATTATTACATGAGCGTGACTGCTCTCAAGCTTAAAGTGTGATGCGTTGTGTAAAAAAAGGGTGTAACACTATGACCCACTTAGCGTGTGCTCACCGAGTAACAAAACCTGGGGAGCGAAGAGGCGAAAGGAGGATGCAGCCTGAAAGTGAATCCCACACAGCGAAGCCCCAGTCATCAGAGAAAAGACGTTGCAAAATCTTGTTTCCTGAGAGAAAAGGGAAGCAGGAACCACTCACACTGATAACCTGGCTAGAAAGAGGAAACGCAAGCTCCTCCATGCATATAATATTAACTGGGAAAAGGACACATGGCCAGAACCCTACCCTTCCCACTCTCCCGGTTGAGCAATTAAGTGGGAAAACAGGAAAAACCACCTTCCAGAGTCCCTCCCACTCATGCTTTTACTGGCCTCGCTGGAAACAGCTACTGTCTCTTGCCCAAGTTAGTGTTGCACCAACACCAAACAACCCTGAATTCTCGTATGTGCAGAAGTGTAAAGGATCTTGTATAGAGACCCTTAATTCTTGGAAAGGTAAAGGTTTCTCTTGCTCGAAAGCTGGTCATATCTGACTCTAGGGTTCAGTGCTCATCTGTTTCAAAGCCAAAGAGCTAGCGCTGTCTGCTGCAGACGTTTCCGTGGTCATGTGGCAGGCATGACTAGACATCGGAGAATATGGAATGCTGTTTACCTTCCCACCAAACTGGTCCCTATTTAACTACAGTAATACCTCATATAACATTAGTATCGAATAACACGAAAATCGCATAACATCAAGGAATCTGGGAGGAAGAATTGCATCAGATAACATTAAGATCCTATGGGATGCTTCAGATAACAACCGCGAAAGCCTGTGTGGTTACAATGTATCTCTATGGATCCCATAGAGGATCAGATAACACTAAAAATCATATAACACGAAGACTTGTGGAACCAGGTTTTAGTGTTATATGAGGTTTTACTGTACTTGCATTTTTTTTGCTTTCAAACTGCTAGGTTGGCAGGAGCTCTGTCCTGCAGTATTCTGGAATCAAACTGCTGACCGCCTGCCTTCCAGTCAGCATCTTAGCTGCTTGAGCCATGCAGTCCTCTTGAAAAAAATACAACATTCTTAACATTTTGCTGCACAAAGGATGCACAAAGTAGCAAGCATCTTGCAGCTGACCAGTTGCTTCTTTTTAAAAAATTAGTCACTTTAGATATGAAGACAAGCTTGCTCCTTCTAGGCCGGGGGTGTCCAAGCTATGGCCTAGGGGCCAGATGTGCGCCCCGATACAAATTCATCTGGCCCTCGTTGCTCGTGGAAGCGGAAGTGAAATGTGCCCAATACAGGCGCATTTTACTTCTGCTTCCAGGAGCAATGAGAGCTTCATGGGCCAGATGAATTGTCATCAGGGGCTGCATCCAGCCCCCGGGCCATAGTGACTGGCTCCCTGAACCACATGACTGGCCCACGGCCTGAAAAGTTTGGGCACCAGGCCATACTTGATCCTGATAGACAACAGGCATAACGGCTGACCTTTACTTATACTTTGGAAACTGATTTTGAGCTGGGTGGTAAAGCAATCTGTAAATCAAAGAACTACATCAATTTCAATTTCTTATACAGTAATGACTATACAAGTTCAGCACCAGTTGTAAACAAGACATTGCTGTTGCTTACTAAAGCAAACCGGTAAACTAAAAGTTGGTCCATGGAAAAAAAGCACAGTAAACGAAAATCCAGGTAGGCAATACAGTATCTTTATGATGACCCATTAAAATGCCACAGAAGTGTCCAAGCTTTAAAGTTCTCCAGAACTCATTATAGGCATAGATCACAGTTCAGAACGTAAATGGGCAAGACCATGAGATTTCCACAGGAGTACATTGCCACAATTTATTTTTGTGTGTAGCAACCATTCAGGACTTTGGGTCTGAAAGTTTTAGAGACCTTTAACATTATTTCTTGTTGCATTCAGTTCAGTCTCAATGTTGCTTTTAATTCAGATGTCTTTTTCATTTGCTATAATCATAGGCTTAATCAGCTTTAGACAATGTAAGGGACTTGGGACAGTTCAGATTTTATTTGCTGTATGACTTGTTAGTCTTTCCTGAAATCAAGAATATTGGCAAAGCTCTCTGCACTATACCATCTATTAAATGAATCAAAAATTTTCTTGTCAGCTTTCATGACATAGTGATTGTGAATAGAAAAGTGAGATGGTCTTGGTGACACATCCTTACACTTGATCATTTGTAATTTTTTCATTGCTTTCTTGACTACAGTCTCCATTTGGACTGATAACTGAACTATGGTATACACATTACAGTATTTCACCGTTTTTATTTCTTCATTGTCAACATTAAAGTTATAGTCATGATTTTCTCTTCTTTATATCCAACTGCAGTCCTGCTTTGGCACTTTCTTCTTTCGCTTCCCTTAAATTATTTCAACTCATTGCTGTTTTCTCCCAGTAAAGGCAATCACACTTATTTACTGTCCCATAGTGCTTAGTACACTCTCTGGGCAGTCCACAAGTTAATTAGCATTTCACCCCCCAACATGCTGGGTACTCATTTTACCGACCTTGGAAGGATGGAAGGCTGAGTCAATCTTGAGCCATGGTCAGGATCAAACTCACAATCTTTTAGTTGCAGAATAGCAGTTTAATCACTATGCCACCAGAGTCTGATCTGCATATCTTAAATTACTGTACTGATTTTTTCTTTCACCAATTTTAATTCCTCCTTTCATCTGAATCTAATTCAGCTTTCTGTATGATTTAACATATAATATAATAAAATGTACTCTTTGTACACCATTCTGTCTTTATTATTATTATTATTATTATTATTATTATTATTATTATTATTATTATTATTATTATTATTATTATTATTATTATTATTATTATTATTATTATTATTAAATTAGACTTATATGCCCCTCTACTCACCTCACTGAGGCGACTCAGAGGGGCCCACATATTCCATATTCTATCTTAATTATAGCTTCTTGTCCATAATATAATACTTAGGTATAATCAAATACTTCTTTCACAACAATCCATAGTTTCTCCTGATCCATACAGTCAAAGGTTTTGCTGTAGTGACCTTCTGGAAGTTTTTGGTGTGTTCCAGTAGGAGACAAAAATGATGAAGCTCAGACTGTTCTGGTTTGGGCACGTTATGAGAAATCAAGATTCTCTGTAAAAGACAATAATGCTGGGAAATGTTGAAGGCAGTAGAAAAAGAGGAAGACCAAATGTGAGACAGATTCTCTAAAGGAAACCACAGGCTTATGTTTGCAAGAGTGGAGTAGGGCTGTTGAGAATAGGCCGTTATGGAGATGTCTTATATAAAATATTCTTATAGATCAGGGATGACTTGATAGCATATAACAACAATAACATACCAGCCTGCAGCCACACTATATAGGCACTGTGGTTACTCTTGCTAGTGATAACTTAAATAAATGGCAAATCAAATTAAAATTGAGTCATATCTATGCAAGAGATTTGTAATTTTATAGCAGTAGCACTGTATAAAGATTAAGTGACTTGCTTCAAAATGTGAGTCCTTAACAATACAATGATGAATTCTGAATCTAAAAGGTAAATAAGGTACAGAGTTTGCTTCATTCCATAAACAGACAGTTCATGTATGGCTCAGGAAGAAAAAGACAAATGAAGCAGTTTGGGATTCCTGAGAAAGCAAAAGCAGAATGGTATCAATCAATGTGCAAACTAAAAAGTATTTTTCACTGGCAAGGTGTACCTGATGCTTGAGACCAACTAGAATCAGGACATGTATTTGGCATTTTCTGCTCTGTTCCTAAAGGCCGCTCTTGAGTACTTGTTGGCTATTACCATATTCCACAAGTGCAGGTTGTGCACGTGTAGCTATTTTATAGCACTAATTGCATTCCATGACTGGCGCTGTTGCTATGCATGTAAACATCTACAGAAAGCATGAAAGACCTGCATGCATAGGGGCTGCGGTATCTGCATATACATGAATGCCTGACCTATAGCTATCAAGGCTTAAACTCGCATGTGGGGAGGGGGGGGAGACAGTCTTGCGGATTCGATGGGAATTCAAATGGACTAAATCTTCAGTAACTGTACAAGTAAAACCTCGGATAACGTTAAAACCTGGTTCCACAAGTCTTGGTGTTATCCGATTTTTAGTGTTATCCGATGCATGTTAAAATCCTATGGGATCCATAGAGATACATTGTAACCACACAGGCTTTAGCGGTTGTTATCCGATGCATCTCATAGGATCTTAATGTTATCCGATGCAATTCTCCCCCCCAGATTGCTTAATGTTATGCGATTTTAGTGTTATTCGATACTAATGTTATATGAGGTATTACTGTACTTTCATTTATTATGGAATATTTATCATGGGACTGAACTCAAAGGGGCTTACTTCAACGTAAACACATATGGGATTGCTACTAACTCCATAGGTGCTACTAATCCTAACGACACTGAAATTGCAATATTTATCTTGTCTTGGAAAGCAGTCTCGCCTTAAGGAAGCGTCAAACGCTTGAGCTGCTCTTAGCACCATTGAATATTTGTGGAATGTGTCATTGTTGCTTATTGAAATTTTGATTCTGTAGTTATTTATATTACAGTATTTTTGCTTTATTCCTTAGGATGTCTTGATGTTTTGTAATTGCAATTGCTATTGTAGATATATTTGTAACTTATCTGTAATTATTTTTATGCTATGGAATATGGTACTGTATGTAATTGTAACTGTTTCTTCTGTAAGCCGCCCCCCAGAGTCGCTCTGCGAGTGGGGCGGCATATAAGTCGAAAATACATTAGTTGAGCTAAAAATAAAAGATTGCTTATATTCCATGTAACTTTTCTCCAGCCCAAGTAAGTGCACCACTTCGCCGAACACAGTCTCAGGCTCTTTTGTTGTTAGGAGGAGCAGCTGCCTCAGACTGCTCCACATTTATTTCGCCTCCTTCAGGGCGGCCCGCTGGGCCTCTTTGCGCGCCTTTTTCCCTCCCCTCCCCCTCTTCCCCTCCCCCACAGCCTGCCATTTTCTGCCCTCCCCCCCTCCTCCCGCCCTTCCCAGGCAGGGCCGCCAGTGGCGCGCTCGCCAGAGAGGCCGGATGCGGCTTGCTGAATGGGCGGGGGAGGGCCCAGGCGCTGAGATCACCGGCGGTATAAAAGGGAGCGCGCTGGGCGCGGCCGCGTTTAGTCGCGGGCGGACGTCGGGGAAGGGAAGGGCTTTTTCGCGTTGCTCTTCAGCCGCTGAGACAAAAGGAAAAGGAGCCGGCCGGTGCCCCTTGTCGTCTTCGGGAGGGCAAAGGAGTGCGAAGGGATTCGCTCCTCGCACCGACCCCGCCGGTGTCGCGGAAGGCTTGAGCGGGGGAAGGCGCGTAGATAGAAGACAAAATGGAAGTGCAGAAGGAAGCGCAGCGCATCATGACGATGTCGGTGTGGAAGATGTATCACTCGCGCATGCAGCGCGGCGGCCTCCGGCTCCACCGCAGCCTCCAGCTCTCGCTCGTCATGCGCAACGCCCGCGACCTCTATCTCTCCGCCAAGCTGGAGGAAGGGGAGGAAATGGGGGGCGGCGGCGGGACGGCCGGGGAGCTGCCCCTGCACGGGGAGGCGCCCTGCCCTCCGCACCTGGATGCATCCCCGCCGCCTAGCCCCTTCCCCCAAGCCCACCAGGAGGGGCTGCTTGATCCCGAGCCCATGGAGACGCAGCAAGAGGGCCCCGACGGCGGCCTGGCCCCCCAGCCTCCCCCGCACACGGCGGCCTGGAGCCGGAGTACCCCGAGGAGCCCGACGGCGGGGCCAGCCAAGCCGAGCCGCAAGCGGCGAAGCAGCAGCCTGGGCAAGCTCGGCGCGGCCGAAGCGGGGCTGGTGCCCAGCAAGAAGGCGAAGCTGGTGGAGGAGGAGGAAGGCGAGCGGCAGCCGCAGCGCCAAGAGGGGCCTTTCCCGAGCTTAGCCCGCGTCTTGCAAGACCGCTTCTCGGGCCTGATCCTCCAGACGCCGCCGGGCAAAGGCAGCGACGAGCCCAAGGCGGCGGCGAGTTGTCGGCAAGGGGACGGCATGCTGAGCGTCGTGGTGAGAGCCGTGGTGGCCTTTTAAGACGCCCCCGCCAGGGACTCGGTAGCTGGTCACTTCTCTCTCTCTCTGGAGGAGGAGGAGGAGGAGAAGCGGAGCCCGTCGAGGAAGCCCCTCTCGGCAGAGGAGCGGAGAACCACCGCCTCCCGGGGGCTCCTCGGTGGCGGGGCCTTGGCGGCTAGGAAGACGCGCCGCGGGAGGCTGGTGAGGGGCCCGGCGAGCACTAACTGGCCTCCTCTCCCATTCTCCTCCCTCCGGGTCTAGGCGAGAGACGCTCTGGGGAATAGACGAGACAAAAGGCAGCAGCAGCAGGAGGAGGAGGCCCAGGGCCGATTGCCCAGGAAGGACGGCGACCAGCGAGCCCTGGGACTTTGCTCTGCTGTGCGCGCCAACGACGGGCTGTGGTCGCGCCAGCAGGAACCGGGCTGTCCTCGGATGAGATAAAAAATAACTAGGGGGAGGGGAGATGACAACAACCTCTACGGAAAGAGGAGGAGAGACTTGCAACCGTTTCATGTCTTTGCAATCCGGATCCGGGTGGAGAAGCAACCGCGGGCTGTCGTGGGTGCACTTTTCGGGGAGGGGCGCTAGTTCCAGAGGAACGAGGTGGTGTTTGTCTTGCCTTCCTTTAACTTATGCCCCTTTCAGGCTTGACGCTTTTGTTACCTTTCCTCCCCCCCCCCTCTTTCTTTCTGAATGGGCATTGAAAGGCGCAGGCAGCCGCCCCCCCTCACCCCCAAGAAGAGTAAGAAACAGAATCCTGGAGAGAGAGCTGTGGAAGAAAAGCAGCTTTTGTCAGACCCGCTCCTTAGAAGAAGGGCCCTGGAAGGGGGGGAAATCTACTCAGTCTTTTCTTCAGGGCCATCCCTTTCTTCTTACCTAGTAATTAAAGACGATAAAGTGGCCTGTTTCTTTTGTGCCAGAGTAGATCGCAAAACCAGATTAATCTTGCCATTGCGTATGTGGCGAGAACCAGAAGGCGGAGGAGGGACAAAACTCGACCAGTCATGCTAGTTATGACACATCTCTCATATGACTAGCATTTGCATTACTCTGGGTCCAGGAGTGCAGGGGATTTCCTGTTCATGTTGCCTTAGCTCTATGTATGTGTGTGTGTTTGCTCCTGCAACTGTTTTTTGTAGGTGGAGCCCAGAATTGCTGGAGAGGAGGAAGGTTTTCCCCCTTTATATGTCATCTTAAAGGTTTGTTTGCGGCTTTCCTAGATGACTGAATCTTATATATGTGATAGAGCAATGAAGATACTGGGTTTTTCCTGACACTCGGTTTTTCCCCTTGCAAATGTTTCCTCTTTCTATTCTATGTGTAGTTTGGCTATTTTTCATCCAAAGAGGAAATGGAGCAATAAAACCTGTATGCTAATGTTGGGGGGGAATGTGTCCTGCCACGGCCTGCCTCTTAAAACAGCTAATCAAATTACTCAGTGGGATTGAAAATTTTACCATGTTTGCCTCTCTTCCCCCAATGTCTTTTTTGTTTAGTCTCTAGTTCCTGTTTTGTTGGATTTATTTGTTCTGTAATCTCACCTGAAATGTGGGGGTGAAAGTGTGTACAAAAGAGGGAAGCCTGAATTTAGGAGTGGGCACAGCTGTTCCAATGTGTTCCTAAGATGCTCACTTTCAAAGCTGACAACAGATGTCAAGGTACTTTGCGATGCTAACTGTATATATTTTGTTTTTATTATTTGTTGCCTTGAAGAGGGCACAACTACAGCCTTCTATGGTTTTGTTCATGGTGTTAATATTTTTGGTCATTGAAATAAATACAATCTAATTTTTTAACTTCTGTGTTTAGTTCTTTACTAAAACAAATGTGAAGTTTGTGGGTCGAGCCCAGAATTACTGCCAGTTTGATGGCCTTAACTCTTGGTTGAAAGGGCGTGGAGGGAAATATTCAGGTATTTGCCTGGGTCCTATCATCAAAATTATTAGGCCTCCTACTGTCACGGTGGAAGATAGAGGTGCCTGGTGGGCAATGGTCCATAGGGTCACAAAGGGTTGGAATCGACTGTGCAACTGAACAACAACTGTCAACTATACAAAAAGAAGGGTTCAAGGGAAAACAAATTGGTGACAGAAGAAGAGAATAGTTAACCATTATCACTTATTTAATGAGCCGAAATTCTGAACAGGTATGGGTGTTTATTGCACCTAAATTATTCAATCGCAGTACTGTATATAGAATTAACAGAACAGTATTTTCTAAAAACCAGTCTAAATACCAGTGGGAGTTACTGCATCCAGAGCTTAATACATTGAAGGGTGCAGTAAGAATATCAACAAGCTGAACCCTTCTTAGGCCCAAGTTCCTACTGATTCTGGGTATGGGTTGTCTTTCAGACCCCACCACACTGGTTGAACGAGGTTAAGTAGTAAGTAGCTTGAATTGCATAACTGGTTTCGAGATGGGTGTGATAACATGAGAAGTTTATATTTAGAACACCAGTAAGGCAACTTGCAAACTTATGATGAATAAAAATAGCCTTTCCATAAACATGGGCCAGGAGCCAACTGGACAGTGCTGGGTGGCAGGACATTTGATGTGTACAAACATTAGCAACTGTGGGACTTTAAAGAGGTAATCTCCACTGCAACATGTGCTTGTCTCTATTCACTGAATCATGTAATGGAAACCTTTTCATAAGCACTTGTTGGCACAATACATGTCATCAGACGACCCTCTTGGGCACCAGTGCAAATTGCCATGAAAAGTAATGCACATGAGGGGAACATGACATACAAACTAATTTGATGAGGGGCTTCTTTAGTCTCCAGAAAAACAGGTGATCGTCTCTTGGTTCCAGTTCCAGTTTGGTTCCAGTTCCAGTTTGGTACTTTTAATGTAAAATGGAATTACAGAATTCACATTAAGGAAGGATTGCTATCATGTCAAGAGGAAACGTGTTTGAGAATGAAGGAGAGTACTGTACTTTAATAGCAATAGCTTGAGTTTAAGTGAACCTCTTCCAAAATTTCGTGTTCCAAGTACTGTGTGTGTATTTTGGGGCAGAGCCCAACATTTAGTTTAAGTATTTTGAAAATTAGGACTAATACATCTAATGTTTATAAAATGTTTCTGGAACCCCTTGGGTTTCGGTGGATCGCCATGAGACAGCTGAATAAGCAGGTGGGGTGAGATCCATGGTGAAGAGGCCCCAGAGGCTACCGGAACTACTGTGATTCAAGGCTCAGGAATTTACTACTTGTAATCTGAGCTGCTGCTACTTCAGTGGGCCTAATCTGGTAATTTTCCCTTCCAACAACCATCCTCTAATTGTCTGCCTCAGTCCCCCCCCCCCTTTTCCTTCTGTAAAATCTGATTTTCAACTGGCATGAAATACTTGAGGTATCATAAGTAGGAATGTGTGTGTTAACTCCTTTGTTCTTACTTCAAAGTTTGCTGGGCAATTGAGAATCACAGGTCTAATTCTTCATAAATAAGTGATGTTGTAGTGTAACTTTCAGAGTAAGCCTGTGACCAGAGTAAGCCTGCCTCTTGATAGAGTTCAGCCCAACCCTAGGTCTCATAACTACCAGCTCCACCTGGGCAATGAGTCAGTTGAAAGTTAGTCTTTGTCACCAGTTGTCTGTGTGATCATTCCTATGCAAAAAACAGAAAAGTAATTTGGTGGGATGGAAAACCAGACCGTGTCATATTTTGCTATACTGTAATTGCAAAGTGCTCTATGAGTAGTAAAAGAAATCTATGTTAACCTAATTTCAGGACTCCTGATCTTGGGCATATATATATAGGCAGAAATTTCACACCAGCCTTTATTATACAGTATACATTTTCTCCTGAACCAACCCAAAGGTATGAAAGGTAGTTCTGTGTTTCTGGTATCAGTACAGTGAGTCAGATTATGTGATGCTAAACTACGTAAATTTAAAGAAACAACTAGCAGCAATATTTTATTTCCCATGTGCTGTACAGTAAGCGTAAATAACCTTTATTAGTTGTCTCTTTAAATTTATGTACAGTTTAGCCATAAATAACCTGAATCGCTGAACTGATACAACCTGATGCCAAAGAGTTCTGTGAAACACAAACCTAATGTCCTCTTTTCACTAATACTTGTGAGTTGCTATAGTTTATTAGTACAGCATAAATTGCAACAGAATGCCTCTTAAGGAGGGCCTGGCATAGCCAACAAGTGTCCTTCTCAACTGAGGTTGACCTGCTTTGGCACATCATGAGACTCACTGGAAAAGACTAATATTGGGGAAAGTTGAAGGCTACAGGAAAAGAGAAAGACCAAATATGAGATGGATTGACTCCATCAGGGAACTCCAGACTTGGGTTTATAAGAGCTGTGTGGGAGTATTGAGGACAGGACATTTCAGAGGTCACTCATTCATAGGATCCCATAAGTTGGAAGCAACTTGACAGCATAAAACAATATCTTTGTTAACAACTTCAAAGAATAGGGTCAGAACAGTAGACAAACCTCATTGCTCATGGCCATGCATCAGGCTTAAGCTTGCAAGATACATATCTTACAATTTGCCAAACTACTACAGATGTACAAGAAACTTTCATGCTCACTGTAGAATATATAGCACAAATAATGCAAGGGTTTCCAACCCATTAAATGCTCTCCTTGTAGTTCTCAGAATTCCTGCATATACCGTATGTGCAGCCTTGTTTTGTTTTGACCACAAGGATCTTAGGAGGATGAATGGGGAATTTCTGTCAGTGATTGTTGACTAACAATCTCCCTTAGTATAAGGCTATTCCCTGTATGTCTAAGCTGAATGAGAGAAAGATGCCCTCAATTTGTGGGTCTCCATTTCTGCATATATCACTCTGCATAGATCACTCTGTCTGTCTGTCTTGTAATATGGTTACAACATATGAAACAGCCTTGGTCTTTTCAATGGCACCATCTTTCTTTTCCCAATGTACCATATTCTTCCAGACTGTACTAATTTAAGGTATGCATTAATTCTGTGTTTCAGCTTTTCATCTCTGATGCGCTCTTTTGCCTTGCACCTAAGGGGCCCTTTCATGCCATTGCCTGTGCAAGACAGCACACACACACACACACACCGCCCTTGTGAAGAAGAAACAGAAGGGTCTTTGATAACGCCTCAAGCACATTTCCAGCAGAACAAAGGCAGCATAGCTCTTCGCTCCCACTCGCAGGGTGATTCTTTGCCAGGAATCTGAACTCCCTCCACCCTAAACGCTCAGGCTGAAGGACGGGAAAAGAAACTAAGCCAGGATATGAGGACACCAAATGCAGTCAGGTTGATTTCCTGTGCATTGGCTACCCATGGAGACAGGATACCAAAGCGGATGGCCCATTCCGCCTTATCGTGAGCCGAGCCTGGCTGTATCCGGCACCTGCTCAAGTTCCTGTGTTCTCACGGGGGAGAGGGAGGGGGCAGGATGCCACAACAGGGAGTATATTTTCACCTTCAGTTTGACGAGGTTCTTGGCCTGCTGATGACAACAGATTGGGGTGTGTGTGTGAATGTTTTACTTGCATATAGAGTTTATTCTCTTCTAGTTTCACTGCATTTCTCTTGGGGACAAGAGGCAAGAGGCTGTGTCTTCCCATTCTCAAAATCTACATGCAACTCAGAACAGGAACATATTGTAAGATTAAAATATTATAGCCATAATATATCTGCATGTTCTTTGCAAAGGTCCACCCATTCAGCAGTGTTTTTCTACCTTTTTAAATATTGGTAAGTTTATTTCAGGATTCTTGGATTATTGATCTGTTGTCTCAGAAAGTTGTTCACTCAGGTTACAAATAAGGTAAATGAACTTCTGGATAACTGGTGACCAAAACCCAGAATTATTCCATAATTAACCTCCTCTGAGCAACAGATTCCCATCAAAAGAAGTTCTGCCTTCCCTTTTCTTTTTATTTCCCCCTTACCTTTTACATTAGACCTACAAAATTCTGGACTTCCCATCAGCCATCATCACAAGAACCATGATACAGCTAGAGAATCACAGATGTTAACCCTTTTTAGATTAATTCCTTCTCTTTCAGCTGAAGCTAGAACACAAGCTGCCATCTTCCCCCATCTAGGCCTTAGTCCAATGATGGCTAACCTTGGCACTCCAGGTGCTCTTGGGCTTCAATTACCAGAAGCCCAAGTTAGCACTCCTGCTGATCAGGGCTTCTAGGATTTGAAGTACAAGAGCACCTGGAGTGCCAAGGTTTGCCATCACTGCCTTAGTCTCTGCCTTCCCTTCTCAAATGCACTGTAGCTATGGTCACAGGAGGCTTGCTTTGTCTAGTTTCCTTTAACCTGAGTGGGTACACCCTTGCCCTTATGATTTGCCACATTGCTTGGGCAAGCTGAAATCCCATGATTACTTCACTCCTCAGCATGTGGAATTACTTTGAAATATTACTGTGGGCAGAGAGCAGCCAGACAGCCTCATTAAAGTGCTCCAACCTGGGCAATTATGGACCACACCTCAAAATAATTAGTACCCATGGGAAACTGCTTTGTCGAGAGGCTGCAAAAGCCAACAACTAGATCAGGTTATGCTAGGAACCTAGACTTCTATGCTTGTTATGTCCTATTCCCACAACCAAGCAAAATAAGGGAATACAAAACCTAAGGCACTAGAATAGGAAAGAAGTTTGGAATCCACTTTTTTAAAAGGGACACACACTTTATACAAGTTACACAAGTTTCTTTAACCTAGCATTTTTATTTTACATTATTTAATATTAATTTGATATTTAGTAAAGGTAAAGGTTTCCCTTGCTCGAAAGCCAGTCGTATCCGACTCTAGGGGTCAGTGCTCATCTCTGTTTCTAAGCCGAAGAGCCAGCGCTGTCTGCTTCTGCAGACGTTTCCATGGTCATGTGGCAGGCATGACTAGACACCAGAGCGCATGGAACGCTGTTACCTTCCCACCGAAGTGGTCCCTATTTATCTACTTGCAATTTCTTGCTTTCGAACTGCTAGGTTGGCAGGAGCTGGGACAGAGAAGGGAGCTCATTCCGTCCTGCAGTACTCGGGAATCGAACTGCTGACCTTCCACCTCCCAGTCAGCATCTTAGTGACTTGAGCCACTGCAGTCCTTAATTTGAT
Source organism: Furcifer pardalis (assembly GCA_030440675.1). NCBI lineage: Eukaryota > Metazoa > Chordata > Lepidosauria > Squamata > Chamaeleonidae > Furcifer > Furcifer pardalis. The sequence goes on from CP126893.1 coordinate 67,115,018, forward strand.
GTTTACATTATTTAATATTATTAATTTGATATTAATATTATTTGATATTAATTTGATATTAACAAGGTACTGCAGTGGCTTAAGTGGTTAAGATGCTGAACTCAATGACTGGAAGGTCAGAGTTCAATTCCCGAGTACTGCATGATGGATTGAGCGTCTGGATCTCTGTCCCAGCTCCTGCCAACCTAGCAGTTTGAAAGCAAGAAATTGCAAGTAGATAAATAGAGACCACTTCCGTGGAATGGTAAACAGCATTCCATGTGCTCCAGTGTCTAGTCATGCCTGTCACATGTCCACGGAAATGTCTGTAAATGCAGACAGCACTGGCTCTTTGACTATAAACAGAGATGAGCACTGAACCCTAGAGTTGGGTATGACTGAATTTTGAACAAGGGTGACCTTTACCTTTACTACAGACAATGAACAACAATACTGTATTTAAGATTTCGAAAAACTCTCTGCTACAGCAATTCTAAAGCAATGATCCTATTAGGTTTGTCACATGCTGCACTGTGTGTCATAGATTATGTATATAACAATTGCAGTTAAACTTCATGTGGAAAGTAATAGCTGAAATGAGAGATATGCAAATACTGTACATTCAATTGTTCTCTCTTCTCTGTGTGTGGGAAATATAAGATTATTATAAGTCAAGAAAACGACCTTGAGCTGTGAAAGCCAGACTTGTTTGTGTCTGAGTGGATGGAGGTGGGTGAAGACATGTTTTTCTTCCCATAGGAGCAATCCAGTGAGAAATAAATATAGATAACATTGACATAAATGAACAGCTGCAAAGCAAAAAGTCCTGTGTGACCACAAGTTTGACCATATAAGTTTGTTCAGTTATGTCTGTGTTGATTTGAGAAAAACATATCACACCTTGATATGAATGTATCTGAGAAGAGGTTATGATCTACTGAATGCATTTACTGTACCAGAATATAGAATCTTTGTTTAATACTTTTGGGGGCGGGAGAGATTTTTTTTAACTCTATTGTTAGTAAGATTTGTGTTGCTTTGCTGGTTTTGCTCTTACAGTATTTGTGTTTTCCAATTGATGTTCTAACATACGGTAATTTGGAAGTATATTTTGCTAAGAAGTATTTTTAAGTAACTTGAGTTTAGAACATTTTGAAACTAAGAAGTTTAAAGTATCTCAGGAGAGGTTACAGATCTTCTGAAGCATTGTTTTCAGATGATTTTAAAGGTTAAGTCTTTCTTATATTATAAAAATTACATTACATGCTAAAGACCTATTCTGTTTTATTCATGCTCATCTATGAGCACATGGCAGTGGAATCCTGAATTTTTAAACCATGTACGCACTCATATCTATTTAACCTAACAAAATGCTATGCTTTACTTGCTAGATAAGTATCGAAATGAGAAATCTCTTTTGGATATTCAGTTTGTTATACTGAAACCATTCCCATAATATCCAGAATGGAAAAAGAAACTTCCTCAGTTTTAAAGGAACACATATTTCTTTGGGAAACATTTGTCAGCTGTGGAGCATAGGCTTCTGAATCATTCTAAGTGGTCTGACAGAGTCAGGTCTCTCTGTGAGTAATATGCAAAGCATCTCTTATAGAAGCCTGATAGTAGGGCCAGTAATTGTGCAGATTGTTTGTTTATCTGTACAGTACACCTAACCGCAGGCAGCTTCGATGATCCAACAATTGAACAACCCAGCTTTTGAGCAAGTTGTGTGTATGCAACAAATCAGAAATATGATTCCCATTTTTGTCATAAAGTAAAAACGGTGATATTCAATTATTCATACCTAAAGCTAGCCATTCCCTCCACTACTTTGCATAAGACACAACTCAGAAGCAACTGAGGGAACGAGTTTACTTCAAATGAACAGAACTTGTGACCCCAAATCTACTCTAAATTTTAAAATTGCAATTATATCTACAGCTCTGAATGGAAACTTAAGATTGTTAGATGGAGCAACAGTACATAAACAAACAATTCCTTCTGCTTCTAAGAAGATAAGTGAAGGCAGGTTAAGGCAAAATTCCCCTCTCCCTTCTCACACCTAAAAGATTCAAACCTGGTCCAGTTTGCCACTTTCTCTCCCCCTGCATAGATAAAGAATGTTTTGCAGTGGTGGCGAACCTATGGCACGAGTAGCAAAAGTGGCATTCCCAGCCCTTTCTGCTGTGACGCACGCCATCGCCCCAGCACACAGTTTGCTCTAGCCAGCATTCTAATGGGAACACTTCCTCCCTCTCCAGCACAATTTGTCCAGCCCCTTTGCCCAGCAACCCAATGGGAGTGCTTCCTCCTTTTCCCCAGCACAGAGTTCACCCTGCCCCAGCAGCCCAATGGGAGCCCAGCATGCCAATGGGAGCTCTTCCTTCCTCTCCCACCACAGTTTGCCCTGCCCCTTTGCCCAGCAACCCAATGGGAGCACTTCCTCCCCCCAGCATAGAGTTTGCCCTGGCCCTCTCCCCAGCATCCCAATGGGAGTGCTTCTTCCCTCCCCAGCACAGATTTTGCCCTGCCCCTTTGCCCAGCAACCCATTAAGAGCACTTCTTCCCTCTCCCCAGCACAGAATTTGCCCTGGCCCTCTGTTTGGGCACTCGGTCTCTAAAATGTTCTCCATCACTGCTCTAAAATGAAGGTGGTATATTGATCACAGGGGTGGTGGTGGAAAGAAATGGGAATACAGGAAGACCTGTCTCTCTCTTTTTAAAAATGTATCTTTTAATTTCAAAACTACAATAGCCAAGGAATGTTTTGTTATGATACAATGGCTGCTGAGAGCAACCGTGTTTATTAGAATTGCTGAAAAGGCTTTTGCACTCTTGAACTATATGGAGATGTAAAAGGGATCTGAATATCCTCCTGCCAGGTATAATTTTCAATTCAGCTTCCTGCTGTTCCCACTGATTGCACCCATAATGGAAAGTACTTTTGACGGAGTTGTAGCCTGTCCTCCCACTTTGGGCAATGCCTTTGTTTTCTCAAGACCACTAAGACCACTTCTCATGCAGCTCCTTCCCACAAGGTCTGGCTACACATGCCAGATGCTCACGGGTGCAGGATTAGGGAGGTGCCTTGAGAATGTGCCGACTGCTCTTTGTCCCTTGCCCTGGCAGGGTGGCACTCGCACATTTCAGCCTGGGCACACTGCCAGTCAGGTTGGAAAAACAAGTCATTTGGTAGAAGTTTAATGGGGTAATATGAGGCGAACCAAATCTGCAAGGATATTGCATCTTTGGAAGTGAAAAGGAACGTACAGCAACATACAGTGGAGACTGAATGCTGTAGTCAGTACTTGGGTCTACTGTTGCCTTGTGTCCCATAGACCATTATCCAGAGTTCATCTCCTTGTGATTTTTGGTCAGAGCTTAACAAGATCTAATGGATTTGGAACTAAAAGGCCAAAAGTCAATAACTAAGCAGTCTGTTCTGCTTTCCCTTCAGTTACCCTCTCACTTATCAAAAATTCATTTAGAGGTTTCCAGCTGCTGCTCCTGGGTAAAAAGCTCACAGGTTTTTTCCTCTAATAAAACAGTCAGCAATTTTTACATGTGATTGCTTTGCTTTTACCATCAAGGTAGGGAACAGAATATCTTTCTCATCTGCTATATATGTCAGAAACCCATCAGCGCGGCAAATAAAACCCACACTAGGAAGAGGTATATACACCATTTATATGGCCTGCCTTTTTCTGCTGAAAAGCAAGCAGGAGCATAAGAAAAACTGCTGCCATGGCAACAGGACTTACTGGCAGTACTGTATTTTAAACTTCTGATCCTCCAGATGGTTTGGACTTCAACTTCCAGAAGCCAAAGCCAACATGGCCAATGATCATGGATGTCTGGAAATGAAATCCAAAACAGCTGGAGGACAAAATGTTAGGAGTCACTACTCTGGGGATGGAGACAATATCTCAGGCCAATCCTTTCCATTCCCAAAGTGGTCCAGAAAGGCTTATCAGAAGTGTAGGGGGTGTACATATATATAGTCATAATGCTGCCGCTGTGCTAAAGGATGACATGAAACAAGGGAAGCAGTATATATTGGGTGGGACTGCCTTCCTTCCTTCCTTCCTGTGCAAAACAGTAGCTGCATCCCTTCCTCCACATACAGGCCTCCCAGTTACTTCCCCTTCCTTTCTGTCCAACCAGCAACACCCTGGCCTTTTGCTGGCCTTCTGTGCTGTCTGTTAGGAAATGGTGGCAGTAAAGGGAGATGACCAACAAACAAATGGTTATTTCATGCTGACAACAGATTTCTCCGTTTCCTCAACTTCAAATATGAGTGAGAGACTACTAACCCACCTGGATGCTCTCTGTAATTTCCTCTCTGATCCTACACACAGCATCCTCTATCATTCCACACTAGACCCTCCTAGTTGTTAGCTGGTCTCATCTATGTTATAATTATACTCCACCTTACCTCAATGAGTTCATGGCAATAGACACAGTTTTATTCCCTCCCACTTTATTCTCACAATAAACCTCACAGGTCAAGGTGAGATGGGTTGGCCTTAAGTCAATGGGGACTGGAACATGGATTTCCCACTTCTCAATCCAACACTCTAACCCAGTGATGGTGAACCTTTTAGAGACCGAGTGCCCTAACTGCGACCCAAAAAACACTTATTTATCGCAAAGTGCCAACACATCAACAGGAGAGGAAGGATATGCTCCCATTGGGCTGCTGGGCAGAGGGGCGGGGTGAACTTTGTGCTGGGGGAGGGAGGATACGCTCCCATTGGGCTGCTGGGCAGAGGGGTGGGTTGAATTTTGTGCTGGGGGAGGGAGGAAGCGCTTCCATTGGGCTGCTGGGCAGAGGCGCGGGGCACTCTGTGCTGGGGTGACTGCACGGATGAGTTATTAACAGTGAATGGCCTTGTAGGCTTCCTCCACGTATGTGTGTGTACGTGTGTGTGATATCAGGATTTTAGAGAGGTTTAGGTGGGGTATGGCCAAAAAAAGGTTGGGAACCACTGCTGTAACCATTATGCCAGACGGACTCTCTTGTAGCTGTCACTGGAATCAGAGTGTGATACAGGTATAGGGGTGAAAGTATAGGTGCTAGAAGGGTTTTCTGCAGCAAGGCCTGCAAGCCAGCCCTATGCCACTGTTCAGTAGCTATTAAAAGGGAAACCCAACTTTGTACTCATCTGTTTCTGGGAGAAATGAAAGACTTCATCTGAGGAGATGGACTTTGTTGGTACCCCAGGAGTATTTCTGCTTCTATCCTGCATAATTCTAGTCCCACTGCTCTCCCACAATAGGGTATGTGCACAATGAACCAATGCTTTCCTTTGTAGGGAATTCAACTAGGATTTTCATTTACCTAGGGCCGACTGATGGAAACTGTAGCCTAGCCACACTCTAAACAGTTGTCTTGGCCCGCAAACATGCGAGACAACATTCAAGAATTAAACATGAACCAAACCCAGACCTCTGGATTGAGTAAAACCTCAACGTCAGGTGCGATGGTTCCAAGGGGAGCTCAAGACAACCAAAGTCTCAGTTAAACCAGAATCCAGAATTGCAAGCCTGCTGCCTCTTTAACAAGGCCTCAGATACCCTGGAATGGGCTGCCGTGGCTAGTGGTTAAGAAGCTTGCCTTATTAGCTGGAAGGCTGGCAAGTCATCAGTTTGAGACCCGGGTACTGCACCATGGATTAAGCGCAATTCGGGATCAAAATTGCTGGGAGAAACATCAACAATTTGAGATATGCAGATGATACCACCCCTAATGGCTGAAAGTGAGGAGGATCTAAAGAAGCTCCTGATTAGGTTGAAAGAAGAAAGTGAAAAAGCTGGCTTGAGACTCAATATCAAGAAAACCAAGATAATGGCAACAGGCCCTATCAGTCCCTGGAAAATAGATGGGGAAGAAGTAGAAGCAGTGACAGATTTTACTTTCTTGGGATCAAAACTCACTTCAGATGGGGACTGCAGCCATGAAATAAAAAGGCGACTGATACTTGGGAGGCAAGCGATGAGAAACCTGGGGAGCATAATGAAAAGTAGAGACATCATATTGCAAACAAAAATTCGTATAGTCAAAGCAATGGTATTCCCTGTGGCAATGTATGGTTGTGAGAGCTGGACCATTAGGAAAGCTGCGCGCAGAAGAATAGATGCCTTTGAGATGTGGTGTTGGAGGAGAGTTTTGAGAGTCCCCTGGACAGCAAGGAGAACAAATAGGTCAATCTTAGAAGAAATCAACCCAGAATGCTCCTTAGAAAGTCAAATTGTAAAGATGAAGCTAAGGTACTTTGGACATCAAAAGAGAAGAGAGGATTCGCTTGAGAAGGCCTTGATGCTGGGAAAGGTGGAGGGCAAAAGAAAAAGGGGGCGGCCAAGAATGAGATGGTTAGATGGTATTGTGGAGACAATGGGCACAGAGCTGAGCGAGTTGAGGGGGATGGTGGAGAACAGGAGTGCCTGGTGGGCAATGGTCCATGGGGTCGCAGAGGGTCTGTGCGACTGAACAACACAAAAAACAAGTCTGTCCCAGCTCTTGGGGACATGAAAGGAGGCTCATTTGGGCATTCCCGGACCGGAGTTTCTTCTGCAAAAACCCTTTCAACCTAGAATAATTTCTGGCACAAAACTATATTAGACGCCCTGGCGCCATTTCCACACAGCACACACACCACGGAAGGGCCCGTGGTGGGTTGGCAGGGCGGTGCTAGCAGCACCCACCGGGCAAAGTGGGTTTGAAACAGCAGGAGCCAAGGCCAACGCCGCTCAGCTGTCCTTTCTTGCCCGCTGGACGTCCCGTTGGCCAGAAGGGGGGAAAGCGCTCCCCGTGCCTATTGTGCGAGGGATTCTTGGGGAAAGGAGGGGGAGCATAGTAGGCGAATGTAGGCCAGGGCGGAGGAAGGCTGGCCCTGCCGGCCGAGCCCAGCTTGGGCGGGGAGCCATTCCAAGGACATGTTGCGGCCTGCGCTCGCCTGCTTGGCCCCCTTCCGGCGGCTGCATTCCTCCCTGGCTACGAAGCCACCGCCCCCGCCTCCTGCTTGCCCGGCAAGCGCGGAAGCGGGGAATTTCCTGGCACCTCGTGCAGAACAGGAAGGCGGAACGAAAACAAGCCAAAATAGCTCGAGGAAGGGAGGAGAGAAAGGGGGGGGGGAGAGAAAGGCTCGCGTCTTAAAAGCACAGGCTGAAAATTACAGTCTTCCCAACAGATGGATGAACCTTCACATGACCCCTGCATGCTGCTCCCCCCCCCCCAGGCTTAAAGAGGGCAACCCCGGGAAAGGTGAGGGCATGTGCTGTCCACTAAAGACACCTGCAAATGCAAAGGTCACGATCTTACTTAGGCAAATTGTGGGGGAAAGGACACCAGTCACCTCATATTCACTCCCTTTTTACTTTCGAAGAGGCTGGCAGATGCCAGCAATGCGGGTTCGAATTACCTCACTACACACCAGGACTTCCTGAAAGAATTGGGGGGGGGGGGGTTTGAATCTTTACTACGACTTAACAACTGTGAGTAATGTAACAGTGATTTGTTTTTTAAAAAAATACTACATAAACAACAGCTGGAATGGCATTGAGGTGTGGTTTGGAATAGGAAAAGGAGTAAGACAAGGCTGCATTTTGTCACCCTGCTTATTCAATTTATACACAGAGCACGTAATGCGCAATGCAGGGATGGAGGAATCACAATTTGGGATCAAAATTGATGGAAGAAACATCAACAATTTGAGATATGCAGATGATACCACCCTAATGGCAGAAAGTGAGGAGGACCTAAAGAAGCTCCTGATTAGGTTGAAAGAAGAAAGTGAAAAAGTTGGCTTGAGACTCAATATCAAGAAAACCAAGATCATGGCAACAGGCCCTATCAGTCCATGGAAAATAGATGGGGAAGAAGTAGAAGCAGTGACAGATTTTACTTTCTTAGGATCTAAGCTCACTGCAGATGGTGATTGCAGCCATGAAATAAAAAGGCGACGGATTCTTGGGAGGCAAGGGATGAGAAACCTGGGGAGCATAGTGAAAAGTAGAGACATCACATTGAAAACAAAAATTCGCATAGTCAAGGCAATGGTATTCCCTGTGGCAATGTATGGTTGCGAGAGTTGGACCATTAGGAAAGCTGAACACAGAAGAATGAGATGTGGTGTTGGAGGAGAGTTTTGAGAGTCCCATGGACAGCGAGGAGAACAAATAGGTCAATCTTAGAAGAAATCATCCCTGACTGTTCCTTAGAAGGTCAAATAATAAAGATGAGGCTAAAGTACTTTGGACATCAAATGAGAAGAGAGGATTCACTTGAGAAAGCTTTGATGCTTGGAAGGGTCGAGGGCAAAAGAAGAAGGGGACAGCCCAAGATGAGATGGCTAGATGGTATCGTGGAGACAATGGGCACAGAGCTGAGTGAGTTGAGGGGGATGGTAGAGGACAGGAGTGCCTGGCGGACAGTGGTCCATGGGGTCGCAGAGGGTCGGAATCGACTGTGCGACTGAACAACAAAATTACTTAAAAGTACAGTAGGAAAGCCAATTAAAACAGGCAGCAATCCAACATACTGTAAACCCATATTAAGTGATCTCAAGCATTTGTCCTCTGAATGCAAGAAGAGTAGAGATCTGCCCTAGCATGCTTACCCTAGGGCTCTCTGTATCCTTTTTGCAATGTCTCAAGACAAACTATTAAAAACACACCTCTTCTCTTGCGTACTGCTGAGATCTCCTCCTCCTCCAACTCCCCACACACCCTAGTCTACTTCCACCTTCTCCTATCATCCCAGATCAGGTTTCCTCCCTACCACAGACCCCACCTCTCTCTCTAGTACAAGGAAGGCCCCTTCAAACGAATGCAAGCAGGATTTGGCTGAAAGCCAGAACTGCAAGGAGGAGCCAGGAACGAAAGGAGGGACAGGCATGAATCAAGAGCAGCATTCCAGTTCCTGAATTCAGACAAAGAACACTGCTTTAAATCAAACAATGTGTTTCATATTGACTCTTCCTTTGGCATTTTATCCATTATCTCTCTATAAGGGGTGCCACTAACACAAAACTGTTGAATCTACTTACCTCATTTGATATATTGTATACTCTACCATAATTCTGAATCCTCAAACAGAAAAATATCTATTGCATTAAAATAATATTGCCACTGTTTAAGCACACACTATTTTAAGTACCTGTATACACATGCGCACAAGGTCGGTGTACAAGAAAAATAATCTGTGTGAATGGGCCGCATTGTCAATCCTGTTTAGATCCACCAGACTGTTAATATAATTTCAGTGCTGATTCTTGGAAATTTGAGATTCTTGTACAGAATCAGTGCTTACAAAAGTCACTATCTCACACACTTCCTTAAGAAAATACAGCAGTAAAAATTTAAGGTTATCTAGTAACATGTCTCTCCAACCCTCTTTCTCAGTTCTAAATTAGTATGGGATCCTACGAACCAGCATAGAGACACAAAGAGTTTTAAAGAAATGTCACACACAAAACATTTACTATAAACTAAAGAGCTGCAATATCTGGGCCTGAAAACTGGTGCCTTTAAAAAATTGTTTACTGAAATGAAGGTAGTTGTTTCTAGACAAGATTGCTTCCTCCTTCAACTGAACAGACGGCTCTAGTAGCGTGGGAAGTACGGTGAGAACTCAACATAGGTATTTGTTTGGCTAGCAGCTGAATTAGTGTTCAAGTGAAATAAGTAATTACCGCATTAAAACAATGTGGTATTACAGCCAAAGCATCTTTCACAATCATCACTTTATTGCCACAGCAAAGTCAGTATTCCCGATACTGTTCCAACACTATGTTTGTGCACATGGGTTCAGAATGCCTGAGAAAAACTGTCAACAGGGAGGACACTTCTGCTTTGCAAGAGGAGAACTGAGGAGAAATGATATCTTGTCACCAAGGAGGGGACATGGGCTGGGGGTTTTGAAGATAAGACATCACTACTGCAGAGATAGACAACCTGAAGAAAGGAGGGAAGGGGAAGAGACAAACAGAACAGAATTATATTACATTGGTAGTAGCCAACCAAACAGTAATATCAATGGAATCAATTACAAATCTTACCAAAGAATCCTAAAATACACGTTCAAACTAAAATGTTGTAATGGGAAGTGCTATCACTCTTGTTCAGGGGTGTGTGTGTTGCACATGTTTGCTGAGTGCTTCCCTTAACAATAAGGTATGAATGAGAAATTATTCTGGTGCCAAGAGAACGTCTTCCTTCTGCAGCCCTTGACTTTATCCCTAAAGGGCAGGCAGCTATTCATTTATTATAGCTTGCTTAGAAAAGTCACACATTAATCAAATTAGCAGTAGCAAGCATATGCAACTGAGAACAGATGAAGGTGCCACTTTCTTAGAAGGGAAGACACAGCTAAGAGTTGGGACTCAGCCAAGAAAAAGAGGTAATAGCAAGAAATGGAGGTTATTCAAAGAATAGCAAAAGTAGTGTCAACTTGTTACAAAGTCCAGGTATGAAGGCAACCCCAAAAGGAAATGGGAGGACTACAACAGAGAAATAAAGAGAGGGCTGGGTGCCCAAGGACGAGAAAACAGGAGATAGGTAGAGAAAGAAGTTTCATTACCACTCCTGAATCTAATGAGCTAAAATGAAGGGTTGTGTGTCCTCAATGACAGTCTAAATTTACAGAAAAACCCAGCATTCCAGCCAGGACCATGATGGAGCATTGCCTGGGCAGGGTGACAAAATAATGATGTGCAAGGACAGGTGGCCTCCCAGGTTTTTCAAGACTAAGCTGAATCCAAGCCAATGCCAAAGAATGTTTGACAACACAGCAAGCATGAAAACCAGAGGACAATGATAAACAAAAGCAAGACAGTATTTAGTGCCAAGAGATTTTTACAAAAAATAAATGGAGTGGAGGTGCCAGGCCTCCAGATGCTTTGTGGCTGAACATGTAATAAGATGAAGGATAGCAAAGGTTCATGGGGTCATTAGTATAAGATAATTGGTAAATGGTATCCTGGCTGAGTGTACATTTCACACTATGATCATGGTCTGCCCTGACCTGTTTAGCTTTTACTAGTGTAGTGGCCTCAAAGAAATAAAGCAGAGGTGCTCTAGCTACATAAGCTTATTAAACACAGCCAGAGATTAAAGGTTCCCATGCCTTTCTGTACTTCACCATAACGTAAGAATAGATAGCCTTTGCCTCAGTTGTTATTGTTTCCTATTATGCATCCTTCAAAATACAATCAATAACACTTTGTCATTTATTGTGATAACATATGTCATGGAACTGATAGCAGGCTGCTATGGCATGTATTCCACACTACTTTGGCGAAAAAAAGCAGGTGCAAAGACTGTTCAATGCATCCTCATATATAACAATGCAAGTTCTCTGACACCCAGTATTTGTCCACCTTTCCCTTCAGCTGTGATGCACCATCCTGCCCTTCTTGGAGCATACGCGCATTGGAAAGGGCAGTGTAAGTAAGAGATGGCCAGAAAAGCAGAAATGTTCTATTAGATTGGGACAGTAAAATGGCTCTCTCTCTCTTAGCAGCACCATTACTGGAGAGATTCCTGGCAGTGGCAAAGCTGTTCAAAACAAATGAAAGAACAAGCTAGCTCCATCAGCAAGATGTCATACATATAGAAGAAAGTGACACTTAAAAGCAGGCATTTTCTGCAGTCAGAGGATGACTTTCTAGAGTGAAAGAAATTGTGCCCTCAAGCTGCCTAATGCTTCTGGCAAGGCAGCAGACATGACGGAAGCAGATTATTGAAAAGGAAATCGAGGTTGAGGATGGCTGCCAAGAAACCACTGCATTCTACATAGCTGGAATGTTTGGACATCGGGTGGTTTTTTTGTTAATGGAGGCAGTGTCAGAGTTAGCATGGCAAGAAATTACACAGGACCCAACAGGAGTCTGAATGGATTAAAAGAATATGACTCACATGAAACTGCTCATCATCTGTTTGGTGTCTTCTGAGCTCCTAGAGTTGGCAAAGCTGATAAACGAGCAATAGACAGCAATCCAAGCACACCATTTTAGCTGCAAATATCACAGAGAAATGCAATGAGGATTCAAATATCTTTGCTGTTACTCTGTAAGTCTTGACACTTTTATAAACATTCCACCATGCTTCTTCAGTACAGTAAATTCAGAAACTGTCTTCAGTTTTAAAAGACAGATGAATTTTGCTAGATAATACTGTTTCAAAGTTACTGGGAATAGAATATATTTGATTTCCAGAAAATTATGAAATTAAAGCTACAATAGTGCACTCTATTTTCTTAAATGATATATTGTCTAAAGACAGATAGAGTCAAACTTCGCATAAAGAGCACATCACTTAAACAGTAACTCGCTTAAAGAGCAGAATTTTCTCTGAATATTCGTTTCGCTTAACAAATAAAACCAACCAAAACCTTGTTTAACAAATAAATAGGGGTTTGCAATCCCTCCCACCAGAAGTCACAATTGGGTCACTTACAATGCTGTTTCACTTAAAGAGAAAACTCACTTAAAGAGCAATCATGTGGAACACATTATACTCTTTAAGTGAGGTACAACTGTATCTAGAATGTCATTAAAGAAAATAAACCTTACACAAACATGAGTATGATTCCAGCCACTGGATGTTTCTTAACATTCTGTTATGAAACACAGTCAGACAAAGATTTGGTTGATTTTATTAGAGACAGAGGACAGGTTACTTACTTGTCACAGTTAAGCAACTTGTGTTTTGTGTTCTCTGTGAACCACACATACAGGTAACTGACAAGCTCACTTACCAGCTGGTGGGATGTCAGACCAAAGCAGAAGAGAACTCCACTGCCAAATGTACCATCTAGTTTTGCTCTGACACTCAGTTTGTAATGCTTGACAATGTCAGAGGTTGGGACTATGTTGCTGCTTTACAAAGGTTTTCAGTTGAACACCTCTGAGAAGTGCTGTAGAAGCATCATCTGTTCTAGTAGAATGCCCTTTTAAAGAATTGGACACTGGCTTTCCAGCTAACTGGTAAGATAAGATGATGATGCTAACTCTACATTTTGAAAATCTCTGTGATGTAACATGTTCTTTTCTTATAGCGATTGACCATGATGTTATTGGTTATATCATTAAAGAGACCCTTGTTATCAAATAGTAAGTGCTCAGTCCATGATCCTGAATCATCAGAGATTCCTGCTGGCCGTAAGCAGACATAACGTCTTACAAGAAATAATGCCTGCCATTTTCTTTGTGGCACAATTGATGGCATACTGAGCAACATGCATTTCTTGGGTTGCTGAGGACATGGACCTCTTGCTGGAAAATTAAAGCCCAGATCTTTTTGAGGAGTGGTTGTATTTTTGTCCTAAAGAAACCTACAATAAGTACCCATGGCTGCTTGATATAATTTGCCATTCTTATATCGATATTACAATAAAAATATCAACATGCTATTAACAGAGTAAGTCTTCCGTGGTTTTATTCAAAAAACAGTATAGTGATTTCTGAGAATCGCAAGGAAAAGCTCAATTTTAAAAAAATTATATGTAATCACATCATTTGGTAACCACAGAATGAGATGCCTTTTAGTTCACACTGATATCAGTGAGTAGACTAGATATAACAGGGTTTCAGCCCAACCAGATTCCAGTGTATGTGAGAAGGTAACTAGGACTCAGGGAGTTCTCCTGTACCACACAAGACTTCAGTGTAAAATATAAAAAGACTATCGTTCTATACATACCTACTTCAGAGTAAGTACAGTACAACAGTTCTAAATAGTGTAAGCTCGTGAGGTGTATTAGATAATGTAGTGTTAACATGTTTACATTTTAAGCAGAAATAGTGGCTCCAAGGAAGTGTGGAAAGATTGGCACGTGACTTTAAAAAAAAATCTGTCAAGTCTGCCAAACTGTTCATCCTATGTGAATGTCATAGGTATGTTATGGTGAACCTTGGCACTCCAGATGTTCTTGGACTTCAATTCCCAGAAGCCCAAGCAGCCTGTGAATCCACACGAATGGGTTTACTGCAACTCATCCGGCCCGCACTGCCCTCATACGGGCGTGTTTTACTTCCGCTTCCGGGACCGACAAGGGTAGCATGGGCCGGATGAATCACAGTATAGTAAACCCATTTGTGTGGATTCACAGAGTGCTTGGGCTTCTGGGAATTAAAGTTCAAAAACATCTGGAGTGCCAAGGTTCACCATCACGGTCATGGGTTCTATTTCAGAAAAATAATATTCTATTGTATTCTATTGTTGATGTGTTGAGATTTCTGTGAGCCGCCCTGAGTCGCTTATGTTGAGTGGGGGGCATACAAATCCAATAAATAAAATGAAATGTAACTGCTCCAGCAACCAGGTGCTTCCGCCTGCCTTACTGTTGTTGCTGCATGCCATCAGGTTGCTGTCAATTTAGAAGGAGGGGGGATACCCTTGCCAATTCCTTAGTGCATTTCTATGGCTAAGCAGGGATTTGAACCCATTTCTCCTGAATTCAGACTAGCACTATATCTACCACACTGGCTCTTATCACCATTCTTACTTACACTACAACTCCTGAAGTACTCCGGCTCAAAGATACACTAGTACCCTGGATAACATTATGACTTGGTTCCACAAGTCATGTCGTTATCCGGTTTTTAGCGTTGTCTGGGGTATACACCGAACAATGCTAAAAAACATCAGGCACGCTCGCGTGCGCGTGTCAAACGCGGTTTGGGGAGGATACAGAGATTTTCTCCGTATCCTCCCCAAGCCGCGTTTGACAGGCGCACGCCTGCACAGTGTTTGGAAAGAGTATGGGGGCCCATACCCTTTCCAAACATCGGGCGGGCTGGAGCGCGCGTGTCAAATGTGGTTTGGGGAGGATACGGAGATTTTCTCCGTATCCTCCCCAAGCCGTGTTTGACAGGTGCGCGCCTGCACGGTGTTTGGAAAGGGTATGGGGGCCCGTACCCTTTCCAAACATCGGGCGGGCTGGCGCGCGTGTCAGAGGGGGTTTGGGGAGAGTACGGGGAAGATCTCCGTACCCTCCCCAAACCCCGTTTGACACTCGCGCGCCTGCACGGTGTTTGGAAAGGGTACGGAGACCCGTACCCTTTCCAAACATCATGCGGGCGGACCCTGGGGTGTGTGTGTTGGATTGGGTAGATGTTCTACCCAATCCAACCCTCCCCCCCCCACGATTGTACCGGATAACGCTAAAAATCACGTTACCCGATACAAGATTTTTCCAAAAATCTTGCATCATTATGCGGTTTTAGCGCTATTCGGTACAATCGTTATCCGGGGTATTACTGTATGTATAACTGATTGCAAATCAAACTCCTTACATAAGTCAAACACATATCAATTGAAGACATTCTGCCTTTTGCAGATATATAAAATGAACCATTTATTCAAATATCATTCTGACTTTTTATCTTCTATTCACTGCATATTACAGTGCCTTGTGCAGACTTTAATATCAATTGGCCTTTGTCCAAAGTGATTCAATACTGATACATGTTCAGTAGACTACATACAGAAACATTAAGATGAAGCACTGTGATGTAACAATTTAACTCTCAGTATTTTTAATTATACTGCATTTGGCCTTTGAGAATTGGTAGATAGAGTCAGTCTATATATTATTCTATCATGTTATTATTGAAGAAAGTGCCTTGGTTAATGAACTAGAAACATGAGAGAAACTAAAGTGGTAGACAACAAAAAAGGAAGTCTAAGGTCAGACATACTTGCCGCCCCTCCCCCTGTGCCTACACCAACTGCTAGGGGAAAAAGAAGTCAGGGCAGATTGAGGACCTTGCTGCCCCTCCGCCTGTGCCAGGGGAAGAAGTCAAGGCAGGTTGAGGACTTCGCCGGCCCTCCCCCTGAGCCCACACCAACATATTGTAATGTAATGTAATGTATTTTTTGTAAGCCGCCCTGAGTCGCCACGGCGAGTAGTGGGCAGCAGTATAAATTTGAACTAATAAATAAATAATAATACTGAATATATAATCCAGTTCAATTTAGAAGAGAGGAAAAACTGCAAGTCTAATTGCTAGAATTGATCAACTCAGTTGTCTGTTGCAAGCTCAAATTAACAGAAGATATCTCACAAAAAAAAAAAACCCATCAGAATTTCATTGGACATGTACCATCCAATAATACTTGAAATGTTTTAAGTCAGAGATTATCAACCTGTGGTCCATGGTTCATAGCACCATTTCATGTGGCTACCCACTGCCTCCACCATATCTGGAAGTGCCATGTGGTGGAGGATGGGCAAAATGACTTTCTGGCCCCCAAAGCTGTTTGATGGAGCATGACCTGGCCTCCGGCTTAAAAAGGTTGAGAACTCCTTTAAGTGGTAGCCGTATTAGTCTGTGCAACCATATCTGAGAGTAAACAAAACAGCACAGAAAAACCAAAAAAATGTTGTGGCACCTTAAAGACTGATTCCTGTATTTAATTTTTTTAGAATGTGAGCTTTCATGGACCCAGTCTGATGAAGTGGACTTGGGCCATGAAAGCTCACATTTAAATATAGGAGTTAGTCTTTAAGGTGCCACACCTTTTAAAATCTTTTTTTGCTATTGTTTTTACTCTCAGACATGCAATAATAGTTACAGGATAATACACAGCTAATCTAACTTTGCCCTTGACTTGCTTAAATAGTGTTATTGATATCTCAAAGTCACTAACTAACAACCCAGCACTAACCTTCAGCATTAAGCCACACATACTGAAAATCATTCCCAGCAGATTCATGTAGTCTGGTGTTGGGTCTTCCAGAGTAGGATTGTTTTCTGTGGCCGGAGGCTTGTATCTACAATCAAAACATCTCATGATGAGGATCAGATAAAACATGAAATTAAGTTTTAAAATAATATCTAGCCACAAGCATATAAAAATGAAGTACAAAATCAAAGCACTCAGAATAAACAGAGGTCAAACCAAGAAATGTTTATTCACACCTTAATATTGGTTAAGTACACAACTCAGTTATGATACATGAGTGTTTCACTAAAAAGTGTATACAGTAATACCTCAGATGTTTACCTCGGATAACACTAAAATCGTATAACGTTAAGTAATCTGGGGAGGAGAATTGGATCGAAAAACGTTAAGGTCCTATGGGATGGATCGGATAACAACCGCTAAAGCCTGTGCGGTTACAATGTATCTCTATGGAGCCTTAATGCTATCCGATCCATCCCATAGGATTTTAACATGGATCGGATAACACTAAAAATCGGGTAACACCAAGACTTGTGGAACCAAGTCTTAGCGTTATCCAAAGTTTTACTGTATATTTATTAACTGGTTTTTTTTAATGAGCTGGAACAAAAACCTATAATTTGCACTGTCTCTACATGAGAAGAGATTCCTGCTCTAGCATTTCCACAGTTGCACCTGAAAGTACCCTGATGTCCTTTTGGGTGATCAGTGTATAACACAACTGCTAAACAGTTTCTACAAACTGTTCTGAAATGTTAAAATGATAATATTTATCATCAGGATAGCAGATTACCAAAGTACAGTAAAACACCGGATAATGATTGGATTGGATAGCGCTAAAATCGCATAACGTTAAGTAATCTGGGGAGGAGAATTGGATCGAATAACGTTAAGGTCCTATGGGATGGATCAGATAACAGCCGCTAAAGCCTGTGCGGTTACAATGTATCTCTATGGAGCTTTAACATTATCCGATCCATTGCATAGGATTTTAACATGGTTCGGATAACACTAAAAATGGGATAACACCAAGACTTGTGGAACCAAATTTTAGCGTTATCCGGTGTTTTACTGTATTTAGATTGTACAAACAGTCATGAAATGTTACAGTCCTCCTCTCATGGCATGAAGTGTGAAAACAAGTACTTTGTGAAATGTGATTATGCAAACAATGCCACACCTGTTGAATAGTAATACGGCAACATCATTTGTGAATGGCAGTCCTCTTATAATATTTTGTATATTTTTAAAAGTGTGATTTTGTAAAAAATTATTTAGTTACCCTTCTTCACTGTACTGTTGCCATAGCTCTCTTTTAAAACTTTTAGGTATGAGCAAAAGTTTGACCAGCTGTCAAGGGCACTGTATATGCAGCCTTCATTGAACAGGCAGTTGGACAGTGGGCAACTGTAGCCCTGAAGATGTTGACCTGCAATTCCCATCATTCCAATTACCACAGCCATGGCCATTCCCTAAAAATCCTTTCAACCCAAATGAAATTATTATTATTATAGGGAGAAATTGTAAATTCCAGTTGAAAAATATCTGGTGTGCCTCTGGTGCCCATTTATTGGTTTAAATAATTTACAAATTCTGTTCTTAAAAGTATATTAAGGCATCCCTGTACAGACTTCTAACAGTCCACCATTTGATAAAACATGTTGAGATGCCTCTCCCCACAGTAAGTTGACATCCTATACCGGGGTGCCCAAACTTTTTGGGCCGTAGGCCGATCATGTGGTTCAGGGAGCCGGTCACTAAGGTCCAGGGGCCGGGTGCAGCCCCCGACACCAATTCATCCAACCCTCGTACGGGCGCATTTTACTTCCACTTCCAGGAGCGACGAGGACTTCGTGGGCCAGACGAATTGGCATCAGGGCCCGCATCCAGCCCTCGGGCCTTAGTTTGGGCACCACTGTCCTATACAGTGGATATAAAGCAGAAAAAAGTCTGTGTCCCCCCCCCCCTTCATTTTAAAGCTTGTTACATTCAGGATATAGACCAGGAGTTCTCAACCTTTTTAAGCCAGAGGCCGGGTCATGCTCCCTCAGACAGCTTTGGGGGCCATTTTGCCCTTCCTCCATCACATGGCACTTCCTGGTGTGGTGGAGATGTTGGGGGGCACATGAAATGGTGCCATGGGCTGCATCCGGCCCATGGACCGCAGGTTGAGAATCCATGACACCCGTACCTCTGATCCACGTCTGCAAATAACTTTCTGGTCCTGAGCCTTTTTGGCACACAAAGTCCTCCTCAGCCCTAGGCCAGGATTGATGAAGCCATGGCCCTCCATTCAAGATGGATTCAAGTGGGATTTATTTAATCCACTTGGGGACCATTACCCTTGCCTCACAATTTCATCACCCAACGCCATCAGTCCTCAGGGCTGCCAGGTTAGTTAACTGCCACTTGAGTTGCTTGCTGGCAGTATGGTCACTCTACTCCACTGATGGCGAACTTTGGCACTCCAGATGTTCTTGGGACTTCAATTACCAGAAACCCAAGTCAGCACTCCTGCTGATCAGGGCTTCTGGGGATTGAAGTTCAAGAACATCTGGAGTGCCAAGGCTCGCCATCACTGGCCTACTCTATTGCCATAGCAGGATAACCTGTATATGTTGTGAACTGTCCTGAGTCGGTCCTACCGAGTAGGGCGGTATAGAAATCGAAATATAATAATAATAATAATAATAATAATAATAATAATAATAATAATAATAATAATAATAATAATAATAATAATAATAATAATAATAATAATAATAATAATAATAATAATAATAATAATAATAACCTGGCCAGACTGGGACACACAAACTAGCATAAATAAACACATCTGATCACCTGAATCAATGTAACCACCCTAAGACTCCTACCATGATGACATTTCCCCAGGAAAACTTTCCACTGTTTCCCCCATATTTTGACATCAGGCTCCCCCTCCCCTCTCATGTCTGCCCCATCGCTTTGTCGTAGGGACCCCAATGGCTAAGGAGGAGGCAGGCGTCCATTCCTAGCCACCCCCTTTCGCATCACAACAAAGTCCATTCCTCGCTCTCTTGGCTACCACGCTCTCCCCACCCCGTTTCCATGGCGACTCCTCACCCCACCCCACCCCATAGCTGACCTGAGGACCCGGTTGGGCCGCCGCGGGTCCGCCATGTTATTGCTGGACATCGCCCTCTGCCTCGGGTTAACTCCGCGAGCCGCCGGCGCCCCCTCCCCCTCGTCACTCCCCACTTCCGCTTCCTTTCACAGCCTTGGGGGGCCAATAACGGTGCAACACCGCAGACCTCGAGTATTGTAGTTCCGGTCCCTAACTCGTGGTACCACACAGATCCGGGATAACGGGAAACGGGGTAGGGGTTTCCATGGAAAGGAATTGTTCTATCTGGAAGGATTAAGTGACTGCATTAGAGACGCGTTTCATCCCTCCCGCCCCCGTCGGGGAAGCCACACACTGTGAACGAGCGGAACTAAAGAGAAGGGGTCATTGCGCGAGGGGGAGCGCTTTGGGCGGCGGGTCGGTTGCAGCCTCTTGGTGTAAACGTTTATCTGGGGAAGGTGGTGGAGGTTTGGCCAGACTGCAAGGGCAGTTCAGTGATGTGGGAGCTGTAGGATGATGCGCAGACTCTTCCCCCACCCCCATAGAGAAGAATCAGGCCCAGATGAGGAGAATGTATAAGGAAAGCAATAGAAGAAGCCATGAAACGTTGATCTAAAACGGTTACAGAAGTACAGTACAGCTAATTCGGGAGAGACGTTAATACTGTTGAGAGAGGGATGAGATTCCTCAAGAGTTGACATAATTATACACTGTTATTTATGGAATACTTAAATATATGTAGTAGGACCTTTCCTCCCTTTTTTGCCAGTTAAAGATTCGCCCCCTAACCAAAACGGATTGCTTGCGAGTCTGGCTGCCTGAGTACAATTTGCAGTTGCGAGCAGGTTTTTCTTTGCATTTATGTTATTTTGTTAAAAGGTGGTGTTATTCTGAAGAGAGCAGATTATCAGTAGTGGGGCAATCTTAACTCCTCATTCATCTTGAGACTGGTCCTCTGGTGCTTGCTAAGAGGGTTGCTGTGGTGGCCAACATACGAGAGCATACTTTGTACCCTGTAGAGAAGTTAAGCTCAAGTACCCTACCTGCGAAAGAAGTTACTTGTTTCCATCATGGCTTTTCCAGAGCCAAAACCCAAGAAGCCTGAACTGCCCAAGAAATTGCTGGGTACGCTGGAATGTAAACAGGGAGCTGTCAGAGCAGTGAGGTTCAATGGTGAGTAGGAGTGAGAAACTAAAGATTAATTCTCTAGAACAAAAGCAGATCTAGGGCATGATTGTAACTTGTAGTGATTTGGTAAATTGAGAAAAATAATCATGACATTAAGGATCAGACTTGCTTGTGTGTGTGTGTGTGTGTGAGAGAGAGAGAGAGAGAGAGAGAGAGAGAGAGAGAGAGTCTTGTGATGGTAAGAGAAATGATAGAATCCTTGCAGTTACAAGAGAAAATAGGATAGGCTGCTGTTTCAGGAGCATCAGTTGGACTGAATAATGGTCAGTGATTTTGGGGTTTTCATGTTCTTTTTCTCCAGTGGATGGAAATTATTGCCTCACCTGTGGCAGTGACAAATCACTCAAGCTTTGGAACCCCAACAAAAGGACTCTTCTTAAAACATACAGTGGCCATGGCTATGAAGTTCTTGATGCAGCAGGGTAAGAGCCAGAGTATAAAGATCCACTTTTTATTAGAATCATTGAATAATTGATCTGGAAGGGGGTCTATAGGGCCATTGACTCCACCCCCCTACTCACTATAGGAACTCTGTCGAATGCCTGCAGCATTGGAGCACTCATCATCTTCCAAGTTAATTGGTTCCATAGTTGTACTGCTCTAACAGTTAAAGTTTTTCCCTGATAGAAAACATTTTGCTTGAGAAAGTTTTAGATGGTAAACAGGTTAAATAGCAGCCTGTGTGTGACTTTCTTTGTCAGAATTTATGTGGTCTGTATGAGGAATGGACAGAGTAAAATATTTTTCTTTAGAATGTTTTATTACAAAATGTTAAAACTACAGTGTACATAGCTTCGTAGAAAAATCAGACATGTAGAATTTTGACTCTTGTCATTTCATGGTATGAAAAGCACGATCCATTTTTCTATTAAATTACCAGTAAGGAGTTAAACAAATCTAAATCTGTGCTTGATTTGAAAGAATTTATCATTTCTGTTGACTGTTAGGAAGAACAAAAAGCAGGAAATGAAAATATAAGCTACACTTCAAAAGCTAGCATGGAGATTGAGCAGAATTTTTTGTTATCATAAAGAAAACATAACTTTGTCCAACGTATTTTTCCTGCCTTAATAGCTAGAGACCTGATCTTGAAAAAAATACACCTGAGATTTCCTGTTATGATAGACACGCACTAATGTAGTTCAGTGTTGGAACCAGTGGTGGGATTCAGCAGGTTTGCACCAGTTTGCCAGAACCAGTAGCAGAAATTCTGGCTGGCACTGCCCATCCAAGTTTTGAAATAAAGTACTCCTAATTCGGGTACAATGCAGGGCTTTCCCCCTGGTCATGCCCACCATAGCATGCCCAAAGAGTAGGTAGTAAAATTTTTTGAATCCCACCACTGGTTGGAACTACATGTGCAGCCCTGGAAATATGCAATAGGAAATTAAAACAAGAGATCTAGAATAAATTCAATATAAATTGAATAAGTTCCCAATTTTTTAAATCTCTCTTCCTTTCATAGGTCATTTGATAACAGCCACCTTTGCTCATGTGGTGGAGACAAGACAGTAATATTATGGGATGTTGCCACAGGGCAGGTGATTCGCAAGTTCCGTGGCCATGCTGGGGTAAGACCTGCTCTGTCCTTTTTAGGGGATCTTGAAAAACAGGAAGATTAATATTAGTTCAGTAAAACCATTTTAAAATGTAATTGATCAATTGCCCATTACAGTGGGAGATTTTTTTACAGGTTAAGGGCAGGTGGTGTAGAAGATAGGGAATTAACATAATCTTCTGTGGAATCACCAAAAAGCAGGCATAACGTGAGACTTAAGTAGGGACTGAGAATATAGGTAAAGGTAAATGTTTCCCTTGCTCAAAAGCCAGTCATATCCGATTCTAGGGTTTGGTGCTCATCGCCGTTTATAGCCAAAGAGCCAGTGCTGTCTATTTATTTACTTGCAATTCCTCACTTTCATACTGCTAGGTTGGCAGGAGCTGGGACAGGCAGAAGCTCATTCCATCGTGTAGCGCTCAGGTCTCAAACTGCTGACCTGCCAACCTTCCAGTCATCGAATTCAGCATCTTAACCACCAAGCCACCCCAGTCCCTGGGAATATAGAGGTGGATAATTGGTGCTGTTTACAAAATGATGTAATTGTTTTGCTGGCTAGTGGAAGGAATTGAGGGCAATGATAAAATAATGAACATCCAGAGGGTAATCTGTTTTGAAGGAGCAAGAAAAGAGGAGAACAAAGTATGAATTAGGCTGACTCCATAAAGGAAGCCACAGGCTTGAGTTTGGTGTAGCTGAGCAGGGCAATTAATAACAAGACATTCTGGAGGTCATTCCTTCACAGGGTTGCCATATATTAGAGGTCACTTGACAGAGGTCACTTGACACATTTGTATTAAGTGTTGAAGCAAAATCGACACAGAGAGTTGCATTAACTTAAAACCCAACAAATTTATGATAGCATGGGCTGTTGTGGACACACAATACTATACAGATGCATGTACTTGAAATTCTTGTAATGTTCCACACATCTGATGAATTGGGTTATAGTCCACAAAACGTATCTTATTTACTAGCCTTTAAGATGCAAGATAATAAATGCTGGTTCAAAGAATCCTTTGGATTTTGTTGCTTGTAGGGAATAGTAACGGGGTGGTATGAATGGAACTTGTGTGAAAATTAAAAGAGTTCAGCTATTTTCGGTGGTTGTTATAAGTTATAGAAAAATTGGGGAATTAAGAAATTGAATGTTGGTTTCTGATCCCAAGGGTGTGAAGGTAGATAATAGACTTTGGGAAAGTAGCCATTCATAGTCTCTTCATTGACTCTTCTCTCTTAATGCACAGAAAGTAAATTGTGTGGAATTCAATGAGGAGGCAACAGTGATCCTTTCAGGTAAGGAACACAGGCCTTGTCAACCTGCTTCCCTGATGCTCCCAGGTAGTCTGGTTTGGAGTCTGCCCAGCATGCTTCTTTGGTCTTGTGCAGGTTCCATTGACTCCAGTGTCCGCTGTTGGGACTGCCGCTCACGCAGGCCAGATCCTATCCAGATTCTAGATGAGGCCAAGGATGGTATCTCCAGTCTGAAGGTGTCAGATCATGAAATCCTTACTGGGTAAGGAAGAATGATGTTAAATCAGAGCTAAAGGCAGAACTGGAGGGGGGGGGCCCTCCCTCTTCTGCTGTATCCAAGCTCAGTCCTGTTCAGGCATGTGGAATGTTCCCTCCATCTAATAAATTCCATCCATCTAATAAATAAATAAAATAAATAAATTACTTTGCTCATTTTCTGTGAGGAAGTCTAAATAAAAGTACTGTAAAAAGAAAAGTATATGATCGTTCTCAAATAGATTTTTATGAATATTTAACTTTTTCCCTTTCAGAGCAAAGCCTAGAAAGACGGAATAATTTCTGTTAAAGACCTAGAAAGATGAAAGTGGGCTTGTGAGAGACTTGGCAGTATAATGTCAACTTCAGAGATGGCTAGTTGACATGTCAAAAAAGATGATCAGCTAATTGGTCAGATAAGGTGGTGTTTTGGCACCCCAAAACTGAAAAAGGAGATATTTAAATTAGTAGTTGTCTACCTAGCAGTTCGAAAACAAGAAATTCCAAGTAGATAAATGCACACCACTTTGGCAGGAAGGGTAACAGCATACCATGTTCTCTGGTGTCTAGTCATGCCTGCCACATGACCATGGAAAAGTCTGCAGACATAGACAGTGCCAGCTCTTTGGCTGTAAACGAAGATGAGCACTGGACCCTAGAGTCGGATACGACTGGCTTTTGAGCAACGGCAACCTTAACCTTTCCCTACAGCTTCTGGTGACCTTATTCCTGCTCTTCAGTGCCACAAGAGGATGCTGGATTAGTGGACCAGTTCTAGATCAGGCTGTCACAAGATCAGGCTAACAGCAGCTTCCTCTAGGCCAGGGTTATCTTTACTAAGCTGGAAATTGTATGGGTTTTTTTACTCAATTTCAAGAGGCTGGATTTCTCTCAACAATCTTTCCTCCTCTGGGATCTTTCCCTTTGAACTTTCCACATGTCTGCTATTAACAGCTCTTCTTTCCTAGTCACTGGCAATCCATAATAGTATGAGTTAGTTGTGGAGAACTATACAGAAGGAGCAATTGATAGATGCATGTACACTAGTACCCTGGATAATGTTATGACTTGGTTCCACAAGTCCCGTCGTTATCCGGTTTTTAACGTTGTGCGATACATTGATCACACAATGTTAAAAAAAGCCTGTTTCCCTGGAGGCTGCAGCAAGCCAGAACGTCGGGATTTGAATCCTGACATTTTGGCTTGCTGCAGCCTCCAGGGAGGTGGGGGAACTTTGGAAACAGCTTGGATCGGGTCTCCCCACCTCCCTGGACCCGGCAGGGGGATCAGAGACCCCAAAATTGGTAAAAAAAACATGAACTTTTTTTTACCAATTTTGGGGTCTCTGACCTCCCCGCCGGGTCCGGGGAGGTGGGGAGACCCGATCCAAGCTGTTTCTGGGCTTCCCCGACATCCTCAGCCAGTGCAGCAAGCCAGAATGTCAGGGTTCGAATCCTGACATTCTGGCTTGCTGCACTGGCTGTCGGGGAAGCCCAGAAACAGCTTGGATCGTGTCCCCTGCCTTCTCCAGAGAGATCAGAGGACCCGATCTACAGCTGCAGGGTGGCTGGGGAACAGTGATGGGATGTCCCCGGTTCCAGACGGATCCCTGGAACCGGTAGGACCAATCCCGGAGAGTTCTCCGGGAGGGGAGTCCACTTTTGAGGCGTCCGGTTCCGGACGCCTCACCGAAATAATTTTTTTTAAAAAAAATTGGAGCTAAAATGGCTCCAATTGACTGCGCATGTGCAGAAACTCAATCTGACACATTGCGCATGCGTCAGATTGAGTTTCTGGACATGTGCAGTCAATTGGAGCCATTTTAGCTCCAATTTTTTTTAAAAAAAAATCTTCCGAAGCTGGAGCCGCCCCTTTTTAGAGTGGCTCTGGCAGCAGCGGCGGCAGCCCTAAGAGAAGGGCACCTCCCCTAGCCAGCCACCTGGCTCCCACGGGCATGTTGGTGCCTGGCCGCGCCGTCCGCCCGCGCCGCGCCCTCCTAGGGACTTGGGCCCGACAAACCCCCATGCCCTGGGTAAGCCCGGCGGGGCCGAAAAGACAACGGCCCAAGGAAGCAGCAGGCGCCTGGCAGAAGACGATGCGGCGGTGGCGAGCCCCGCCGGGCTTACCCAGGGCACGGGGGTTTGTCGGGCCCAAGTCCCTAGGAGGGCGCGGCGCGGGCGGACGGCGCGGCCAGGCACCAATGTGCCCGTGGGAGTTCGGTGACCAGGCAGGGGCTGCAGGTGGCTGTGGCGGCCGTGGCCGGCGGATGCAGGGCCGGCCGCGGCCTTCGTAGGAGGAAACGGCCACAGTCGGGGGCAGCGTGCCTTGCCGGGTGGCCCCGGGCCACATGGAGGTTCGTCGGCGCCAAGGAAGGTAAGTGAGGCTTTTATATTTAGGGTGGGTGGGTGATTTATTTGTGTTTTGGGTGGGTGGTTGTACTGTACTTTTATTTAATTTTTATTTTATTTATTTATTTATTTTATTTCTTTAAGTTATTTACGGGTCTGTGTGCATGTTTATTTTTTATTTTTTTTTATTTTTGGCCTTGCCCACAACGTCATGACGTCATGACATTGGCTCCGCCCATGATGTCATGACGTCATGACATTGGCCACGCCCATGACGTCCATGACGTCATGGCGTGGTAGTAGAATTTTTGACATCCCATCACTGCTGGGGAAGCTGACGGGGACTCCCTGTCGGCTTCCCTAGCCACCCGCCCTTGCCTCCGCAGCTGTGGGGTGGCTGGGGAAGCCGACGGGGGAGGGCCCCCCCCCAGCTTTCCAGCCACCCCACCCCTGCCTCCGTAGCTGCAGGGTGGCTGGGAAGCTGAACGGAGAACCCCGTTCAGTTTTCCAGCCACCCTGCTGCTAAGAACGACTGTATCGGATAACGTTATGCGGTTTTCACGCTATACGGTACTCATGTTATCCAGGGTATTACTGTATATTACATGCTGATAAATCACATTAAACGTACAGCCGCTCTAATTGGGGCTTCAAGGTCATTGAGATATTTAAAGAGTGCTTTTTAACCACCACCACCTTCATCATCTCCAGTGAATGTCCAAATGGGGATTCAGACGCAGGTCTCTTGAGTCCTCATCTGGCACTCTACTGAACTTGATTTTTGTGACTTGAAAACTAAAATTTGCAAAGTATATTTTGAGACTTCATAATCATAGAGTCTGTATGACTGACAGGCTTCACCCTCCTCCCAGGAACTGTTTACCAGTGCCTCTCTTTTCTTTCCCAGTTCAGTGGATGGGCGTGTCCGGCGTTATGACCTCCGTGCCGGAGAACTTTATTCAGACTATATTGGAAGTGAGTGTTACACATAGGGTGAAAAAGAAAACCAGGGGCTTCAGGGTGGTAGTTCTTTGGTGTAGCCTATTTCCTTTGCTCGTGATGTTCCTAGATGAGAAACAAATTATATTTTTAGCCTTTTGTTCAGTAGCTGTTCCTCAGGGTTTAAGTCAGTGGGCTTTTCAACTTGGGAGTTCTTGGCAAACCCTCACTGTGTTAAGAACTGCCGCTGAAAGGCCTTGCCCAGACTTCCTGAACATGAACACACCCAAATTTACAGCTTGAAACAACAGAGTCCAACACGCCTGTGTTTTCTTTACAGGTCCTATTACATGTGTGTGTTTCAGCAAAGACGGGCAATGTACGTTGTCTGCCAGTTTGGACTCTGCCCTGCGATTGTTGGACAAAGATACTGGGGAGCTACTAGGAGAGTAAGCAAGAAAATTATTCATTCCTGCCCTTGAAGTCCCAAAAGTATGCTTGGAGTTGGATCTAACGACTCAAAATGTGTTGCATGTATAGAATTTCTTGAGGTTTTTACTCCCAGTAATTAAATCTTGGGACTGTGGTGGCTTAATGGTTAAGATGCTGAACTTGATGACTGGAAAGTCGGCAGGTCAGCAGTTCAAGACCCAAGTATTGTATGACGGAGTGAGCTCCCGTCTCTGTCCCAGCTCCTGCCAACCTAGCAGTTTGAAAGCAAGACATTTTAAATAGATAAATAGGTACCACTTCAACAAGAAAGGTAACAGCTTTTGTGCATTCCGGTGTTTAGTTATGCCTGCCACATGTCCACAGAAACATCTGCAGATGAAGACAGTGCTGGCTCTTTGGCTGTAAATGGAGATGAGCACCAAACCCTAGAGTCAGATATGACTGGCTTTTGAGCAAAGGGGACCTTTACCTTTACTCAAAATGTGTTTCATGTATAGAATTTCTTGGGGTTTTTACATCCAGTAATTAAATCTTAGGAGAGATTTTTTTTATCAATTTTAGAAAAGGTTGGGGGGGGATGGGGAACATAATGTGAGTTGTATGGAAGGGAGTAATCTGAGGAACTCCAGGAGGGTTAGATTCAGGCTTCAATTTCTCTCCACAGATCTTTTATATGTATATATCTTGTAAAAGTGTTCAGTGTATCTATTTTAGATGGACTTGTGCCATTTGTTCTTCTTTCTTGGCTAGGGACTGGTAGCAACCCAAGTCAGACCGATGGGGAAAGTCTGGCTTCAGTGACCAGAAGTATTTCCCAATTCTCTTTCAATTCCTCCCCCCCAAAAAAAACAACAACAACAAACACCCCAATGATCTCTAGGTACACAGGCCACAGAAATGTCACCTACAAAATGGACTGCTGTCTGAGTGAGAGAGACACACATGTTGGGAGCTGCTCCGAGGATGGGAAGGTGTATTTTTGGGACCTGGTTGAGGTAAGCACCATTGTCTAGGATTTCCTTCTCCAGCAGTTGTCTTGACAGCTCAGTGTCCTCATGGGAGTAAAGCCACTACAGTTGGCTGTAGCGCAGGGGTGCCCAGACTATGGCCCATAGGCCAGATCTGGCCCCCTGATGGCAATTCATCTGACCCACATCACCCTCGTCCCTCCTGGAAGCGGAAGTAAAACACACTCATAGGGCCCGTTTTATTTCTGCTTTCGGGAGCAGTGAGGTTGGTGTGGGCCGAATAAATTGGCATCGGGGGCTGAATCTGGCCCACGGGCCGTAGTTTGGGCACCCCTGGTTTAAGCAGAGAAAATGGTAGCTTAAAATCTATCTCCTCCAGTTGCAAAACAGCTTGCAAGGCGCATTTTACTCCCTCTTCCAATGGGAGGAACCACGTGACTGGCCCGCTGAACCATGTGACCTGCCCATAACCTGCAAAGCTTGGGCACCCCTGCTGTAGTGTGTGGAAAGAGAATCCATCAATAGCATAAGTCAGCATTTATCATTGGAGGACAATGTAGGCAGCCTTCTGGGTTGATGGCAGGCAACATCCACCTTTTGCTGAGTGATTTAACTGAGAGCAGGAATGACAGGGCGTGGGGTGGGGGTAATGGCAGCAGAACAGCAGCAGAGCTCCTTTTTAAACCTAGGAAACGAGTGAAAGATAAGTACCTGTAAGAGTATCTAAGAGAAAGCTCTATGATTTTGAAACTTGTGACTCAACCATTATTTATGAAACCTGTTTGTTGTTTAGGTCGAAGCTAAGTGCAAGATTTTATCTATACAAGAAAAATAACATTTGCTTTCTCTTTACACTGAAATTAATGTAATGCCTGGCATTTAATTCCCATTTCACTAGGTGCACTAAATTCAGACCACCACCACCCTCCTCCCCACAGTTGCTCATTCAGCAATCGTGCCATACGTCTCTGTTCTCAGCTTTTAGAGCAAGGGAGGGGGCTGTGGGCTGTATGTATGGCAAGGTCCAGCATAGTCACTTCCAGTTACTAAATGGCTTTTTATAGATAAGAAGGGTGTTAACTGGAGGGGGGGTTACATTTAAATGGGCCCCAAAGCTTTTAGCAGGCACAGTTTACTACAGTAGTACCTCGGATAACGTTTACCTTGGATAATGCTAAAATCGCATAACGTTAAGTAATCTGGGGAGGAGAATTGGATCGAATAATGTTAAGGTCCTATGGGATGGATCGGATAACAACCACTAAAGCCTGTGCGGTTACAATGTATCTCTATGGAGCTTTAACGTCATCCGATCCATCCCATAGGATTTTAACATGCATCGGATAATACTAAAAATCAGGTAACGCCAAGACTTGTGGAACCAAGTCTTAGCGTTATCCGAGGTATTACTGTATTATAAAAGAAGAGAATTTCAGGGGGGGGGGGAGAGGGTGATCTGTGATGGGTTGTTCTTCTTCCATGTCTAGTTGCTTAGTGTGACAACGATTAGCACAAGGTTGCTGTTGTCTGGGGTACTCCTAACTGTGGTTCAAAAATACCACCCTCTTCAAGGAGGCTCTTTCTGTGTATCCCTCAGATGGGTGAAATGAAAGTTGTCTGTCCCTCTTTTGGAATAACGGATGGCAAAAGTGGACAGAGAGCTCTAGATTTGTCTGATTGATCTCTTCAAAGCCCTGCCATGTCTTTTCACTGTTTGTTTGTCTTTGAAGAGATAATGGGTTCACCTACCCTTGGCGTAAAGCTCTTCGGAGTGCACGGAGCCCTGTTTGGAGGCTGAAGAGGGCTTGCATAGAACCCCTTCAGAGGCCTCCTCTTCCTGACTTCTTACACTTCCCCTCTTCTCTCTCCACAGGGATCCCTTGCACTGACCTTGCCAGTCAGCAACACGGCAGTCCAGTCTCTCTCCTTCCACCCGGCTGAATCTTGCCTGCTGACGGCTTCAGAGGGCCTTGTCCAGCTTTGGAGGGAGGAATCCTACGTGGCTGAAGAAGGCCTAGTGGCCTGATCGTTGTTGCCCTCCTCTGAGCAGAGAGTCTTTTTATTTATTTTATATATTAACCCATTTATATACCATTCCTTGGAAGAACACACACACCCATGGGGATTGTAACATGGAAACAGATACAATAGCTATAACCAACAAAAGCCGCACTGCAGGGGCGCTGAGCTTGGAGACTGGAAGGTCGGGGTTCAGTACCCGAGTGCTGCATGATGGATCTTGGGGACATGAAAGGAGCCTCATTGGGGCGTCCACTGAGTGGAGTTTCTCCAGCAAATCCTTTCAACCCAGAGTAATTTCTGATGCAAAATTTATTATTACCAATAAAAGAAAACATAACAATAACAACCTGCCCATGACTGGGATGAAGTAAAAACATTGAGACCAAAGCCAACACAGATTAGAAGAATGTCCTTGGATGCCTCCCTAAATAAGCTTGTTTTCAGGGAGTTTTTTAAAATGTCCCAAGAGGGAGCTTGTCACTGCTCCACTGGTACATTATTCCAAAGGGTCGATGCCACCACCGAGAAGGCTCTTCTCCTAGTTATAGTCTTCATTTTGATTCTTGGCAGTGGTGCTTAGAGCTGTGCATTTTGGGAGGAGAGGGTGATGCAGGCAGTAGATCTTTGGGAGAGATGCTCTGCCAGGTAACAAGGTATCAAACCGTTTAGAGCTTTAGATGTAAGAATTAATACCTTGTGTCTAACATTGTGTGCAATTGGGAGCCAGTGTAGCTGGGAGAATGTTGGGATGATATGTTCGATCTTTTCACTCCTGAAGTCAACCTGGCTGTGGCATTCTGGATCCTTTGCAGTTTCCCTATCAGGGATAAGGGCATCGCCATGTAGAAAACATTGCAGCAGTCAATTATCAAGATTACCAATGTGTGGACCAGTGTTGTGAGAGTAGGGGGTACAGTCTCTGATGCTGGGATCCAGGCAGCTCTCTCTTCTCAGGGACACACAGAGCAGTTTATAATGCCTCCAGGAAGATGAGCAACTCAAGACTCGAATGGATAACCATACCATGGATTTTCCACCCATCACAGGACCAGCGTGGCCTTTTGTTCCCATCTAGGAGACAAAAGAGTATTCCAGAGTTCTCAGAACTGAATGGCTTCCTCCGTCTTCCAGATGTTACTTTCTAATTCAGTCTTATGTGTTATAAAACATTCTTCCTTGTGACATGTACTATAGTGGAGAGATTGTCTTGGTTTGGAGATAAGAGACAACGGCTCTCTTTGTCGCTTTGCTGGCAAAATGTCTTTCCTCACATCTTTCTGTTGCTGTTCAGAAGTCTGATGCGTGAATGGGAAGGGCAGCAGAAGTTCTAAGTTTGTGCCTCTTGGAACAGTCTGTGTCTTAACTGAAACCCCCATAGTATGTAAAAAGGTAGTCTCTAAGAGCAATAAGTGGGAGCAACTCAGTTTCTGTGCTTTTGGATCCTTGTTTCTGGGCTGCTTCCTACACATGGGAGCTGCAAGGAAAACATTCTCCAAAGGTAAGTGTGGAAAGTGACAAATATTTGCTTGGCTGGGCTCACCTGTCGTGTGCATGTCTTTAGTTGGAGCAAAGATCCCTGTTTTCTGAGGGAAGGCCTCTGTTACCAACACGTTCCCTGCTAGCAACAAATGGGTTTCAGAGAAGGGGGCAGAAGGCTTCTGTGCTGAGCATTCTCCACAGTACTATCAATTTAACCCTAATCTTAATCTGCTCTTTGTACCTACCTTGAGACACCTGGGATTCATGCAAACATTTCTCTAGGATAGGGGTGGCCAACTTTTTTTTTTTTTTTTGTCATAGGCCTGACCCCACCCCCGACAGCTGAGCGCCCTGGAAGTGGGTGCATTTACACCTGATTTAAATTCACCCACTTTCATGTTTACAAGTCACACGTTTGTGCATGTGCAGGCTTGTTTTACAGATGATGTAAGTAGCTTGCTTCCACTTCCTGGTGTGGAGACAGCAATGGGCCGGATGGGATGGCATCAGGGGCCAGGGCCAGCCCACGGGCTGTAGGTTGTGAACCCCTGCTCTAGGACATAACAGCTCATGAAGTTGACTCATATTCCTAGGTCACTGTTGTGTAAGGGAATGCTGGTGACATCAGCCACAGGTTGTAGAAGAAGCTGACGAGTAACAGAAAGTCTAGGAATAACTGATTTAAAATTGGAGACACATCCTTTTGTTTTTACTCCCTAATCCTTGATTTATAGCTCATGAATCCCAGGTCAGTCTGATCAGCAAGTCTGCCCATCATGCCTTTCCCTTTTCCACAGTGATGGGATGTCACCGGTTCCAGACGGATCTCTGGAACCGGTAAGACCAATCCCGGAGGGTTCTCCGTGAGGGGAAGTCCACTTTTGGGGCGTCCGGTTCCGGACGCCTGACCGAAAGAAAAAAAAAATTAAAATCGGAGCGAAAATGGCTCTAATTGACTGCGCATGCGCAGAAACTCAATCTGACGCATTGCACATGCGTCAGATTGAGTTTCTGCGCATGCGCAGTCAATTAGAGCCATTTTCGCTCCGATTTTCAAAACATTTAGAACTTTCAGGGCAGCGGCGGCGGCAGCAGCCCTCTGAGGGGGGCGCCTCCCCGCGGCACGTTGAGGGCTGCCTCGGCCGTCCGCTGCTGACAAGCCCCATGCCCTGGGGACGCCCGGCGGGGTACACCGCTGCTGCCGCCTCCGCCGGGCGCCTGTGGGCCGGGTGCCTGCACCCGCCGCCCGCCGCCGCCGGAGCTGCCGCTGCCTGAATCCCTGTGGACTCCTTCTTGGGTCGGTCCCTTTTGAGCTCGGCTGCCGCGCGCTGCGGAGGAGGAAGCTGTAGGCGGCGGCGGTGCGGCATGGGGACGGCCCAGGGAGGCGCGGCAGCCGCGGCTGCCCATCGCCCCTCGCCATGGCCGGAGCCGGGCTAAAAAGGTACCGGCCCAAGGAGGACGCCACGGGTGCAGGCAGCTCCGGCGGCGGCGGCGGCTGTGGACAGCAATCGGGGTGCCGGGTCCCAAGAAAGGTAAGCGAGGGGTTTTTATTTGGGGTGGGTGGGTAATTTATTTGTGTTTTGGGTGGGTGGTTGTTTTTATTTTATCTATTTATTTGTGTCTGGGTGGGTGGGCTGAGAGGGAGGGGTGTGTGTGTATGTTTATTTTTATTTTTTATTTATTTTTATTTTGGCCCCGCCCACAACGTCATGACGTCATGACGTCGGCCGTGACGTCATGACGTCATGCCATTGGCCACGCCCATGACGTCCGTGACGTCATGGCGTGGTAGTAGAATTTTTGTCATCCCATCACTGCTTTTCCATCAGGCTAAGCACCAGAGCTGGACAAAGTTACTTTTAAAACTACAACTCTCATGGGGGGGGGGATTCTAGAAGTTACAAACCTAATAGCATTTCCAAATTCTGTTAAGATGAGGAGGAAACCCTTGTTGGATCAGGCCAAAGACCTTTCTTGTCCAGCATTGTTTTCAATAGCTAAGCCGACACACATGGGAAATGCTGTACTGTATACACATTTTAGTGAAAGTAGCAGCATTGTGGGCAACGTAATTCCATGAGTTGCCTGTAGGAAGCCCAGAAGCAGGGCAGTTGTGTAGTAGGACCTGGCCATTTGGTTTTGCTTGGTTCAGAGAGGTCTCTAATCATAACTAATAAACATAGATCAGCTTGTCATCTTCGCATTTATCTGATCCTTTAAACTAAGCTATTTAAAGTGATGGACATCAGATATCGCAATAGTGGATTCTATCGTTTAAACATGCAGGATGGGGTGAAATACATTCTTGTCTCTGTCTTGAATCTGCCATTTGCCTCACAGGATGGCCCTAACAGTGAAGTAACCGACTGCTGTACTGGCTTTTGTGTCTTGCATCATACACAGTCTCTTTAAACAAGGGAAGAAGGGCAGGACTTAGTCACAGGTCACACAATCAGACACTTTATATCCTGGTAGAAGCACCTGCTTGGCCACATTGTTTTCAACTGGTTTTACAGGTTGGGAAAACTGAAGCTGCCTGTTGCTGTGTCAGGGTCTGATTTAGCAAGAGACACAAAGGGTGAGAGACCTAAGAGATTAGATACAGTAAATTTGGAACAGCAATAACGGTGCCAGGCACCCTCCTTTTCGTATGCTTAACCCCGAGGTCTCATGTTAGATGGTTTAAGGAGGGGAATATGGGCTTAAACCATCATATGTTTATGCTAGGAAAGCAGCAGCTTAAAGTTTGGCAGATGGCATTCATGAAGCCTGGGAAGAGCCAGAGTCAGGCTGGGGATCAGGGCAGAGCCCTTGCCACGGTCCATGCACCCCAGCAAGGGCCCACCACCAACCACAGGAGCAGTGATGGGATGTCAAAAATTCTACTACCACGCCATGACGTCACGGACGTCATGGGCGTGGCCAATGTCATGACGTCATGGGCGGAGCCAACGTCATGACATCATGACGTTGTGGGCAAGGCCAAAAAAAAAATAAAAAAAAATAATAAACACGCACACAGACCCGTAATTAACTTAAAGAAATAAAATAAAGAAATAAATAAAATAAAAATTAAATAAAAGTACAACCACCCACCCAAAACACAATTAAATCACCCACCCACCCACCCAAAATATAAAAGCCTCACTTACCTTCCGTGGCCGCAGCCAGAGCCGGGCCGAAAAGGCAACGGCCCGAGGAAGCTCCAGGCGCCCGACAGAAGAGGATGCGGCGGTGGCGAGCCCCGCCGGGTTTACCCAGGGCATGGGGGTTTGTTGGGCCCAAGACCCTAGGACGGCGCGGCGCGGGCGGACGGCGCGGCCAGGCACCAACGTGCCTGTGGGAGCCAGGTAGCCGGCTAGGGGAGGTGCCCTTCTCTTAGGGCTGCCGCCGCTGCTGCCGGAGCCAGTCTGCTTGTGTTTCCGCAGCGAGAGGGAGGACGAGGTGAGAGCCGGGGTATGTGTGGGGGGCAGCTCGGCCGTCTGGAAGCCTTCCCGGTCGGTGTCGAATTGGGGGGGGGGGGAGACCCTCCTCTTGTCTGCCACTCCCGCCATTCAGCCTCCGGCAGAGCGACGAGGTCGTCTCGCCCGCCCTGCCACCCATTTGTCCTCCGTTTCTGCGGGGCAGGGTGGCCTTGTCTCCCCCTTGCGAGGCTGGTGATTCCCACCCTGACCCTTCCCTTCTCCGAGGGCTGCATTTTTGCTGAAATGTGAAATTCAGTTTCTTCTGTAAAGTCGGCCCTAGTGGGCTGTAGAGCTGGAGGCTGGGAGGGGGGAGATAAATGAATGGACGGGGAACCTCCCATCCAGCTTCAGAAGATTTTTTTTTTTTAAATTGGAGCCATTTGGCTCCAATTTAGTGCGCATGTCCAGAAACTCAATTTGACGCATGCGCAATGCGTCAAATTGAGTTTCTGCGCATGCGCAGTCAATTGGAGCCATTTTAGCTCAGATTTAAAAAAAAAAAATTCTTTCGGTGAGGCGTCCGGAACCGGACGCCTCAAAAGTGGACTCCCCTCCCGGAGAACTCTCCGGGATTAGTCTTACCGGTTCCAGAGATCCGTCTGGAACCGGGGACATCCCATCACTGCACAGGAGTCTGCCCTTGGTCTAACATTGTTGGCTGATCCGCTTTCTGTCTAACCCAAAAAGGTTGAGCCAATTTTGACCAGAGAAATGCAGTGGCCGTAGCTGCTGTGATGGTGATTCCCAACAAAGGAGTGTTGGCCAAAAGCCCCGTAGGATCTGCAACTAGTCTTGCTCCCAGGCTTTGGTTTGAACTCTGGAGACGACGAGTGACTTTTCAAATGTAGGTTTTTCTAACACAGTTTTTCATTTGTGTTGGTTTTCATATAACGGCAGGTCATCCAAGGCAAGAAAGGGTTCAGCCCCAGAATTATTAGGCAGTTCTTCACTTCACCTGATCAGGGTGGATGCTATTTTAATGCCAGGTGACATTTTTATATGTAAATAGTAACAGGATTCAAAGGAAGCCAACTTCACAGGCCACTGGCCAGAGGTGATGAGCAAAGACTGACTAGCAGTTTAGAGGCATGTGGGGCGAAAGAAAAATCTGTCGAGAGAGGGTATCCTTGCGGATGACCAGGCTTTGCCCACAACATGGTCAAAGTAGGTGGGCCAGATTTTTCTCAAACAGCCATTTGTTGTTCAGTCACATAGTCGAGTCTGACCCTTTGCAATCCCATGGACCACTGTATGCCAGGCACCCCTATCCTCCATCATCCTCCACAGCCCACTCAGTTC
Organism: Furcifer pardalis; assembly: GCA_030440675.1. NCBI lineage: Eukaryota > Metazoa > Chordata > Lepidosauria > Squamata > Chamaeleonidae > Furcifer > Furcifer pardalis. Next base: position 67,152,019 of record CP126893.1, read on the forward strand.
TACACCCATTGCATCAACAATGCCATCTAGCCATCTCATCCTCTGCCGCCCCCTTCTCCATTTGCCTTCAATCTTTCCCAGCATCAAGGCCTTCTCTAGTGAATCCTCTCTTCTCATCTGGTGGCCAAAGTAATTTAGCTTCAGCTTCAGTATTTGCCCTTCCAAGGAGCAGTCAGGGTTGATTTCCTTCAGGATCAACTTATTTGATCTCTTTGCACAACTCTCAATATTCTCCAGCACCACATTTCAAAGGCGTCTATTCTTCTGTGCTCAGCCTTCCTTAGCTAAACCACTTTGTATGGTAAATCACTCTAGAAGCATTTAAAGTAGAAAAAAAGGTATCTTACAGTTGGTAGAAATAAGAAAATAAGAGTCTCCAGCAGATGGAGAGAACCTCCCATGTATAACCTTGTCCTGTTCTCCAAACTCACTGAACTGAGGGACAGTAGTTCATCCTAGATTGAAGCCAGACTGGGTCTATCATTTGCTCCACATCCTTCAGGATATGATAGATACCACAGCATTTGAGGGGAGAAAGAATGGACTTCTGTACAGAACTGCTACTTGTGATCCTCAAATTTTATCTGTCATTGGTTGTTTTTTTTCCAACAGAGAAGTAAGTATGGAAATACAATAGTGGATTGTATCTGCCTATATATAGCTTGAGTTTTATTATCAAACTGGCCAGACTTGTACAACCTCTGCAGGGTTTCTTTTTCATCAAGATCTGTATGTGCACATCACGGACTGTTTTAACTGGGAAACTTGTCAGGCCAAGGACATGTATAGGCTGAAAATAAGTTAACAGAATAGCCTCTGGTCTCAAGTGAGCCAAGGCCCCCCCCCCCCTTGGTGAGGAAATAACAGGAATACAGTATAGCTCTAAATGACTTATATGCAAATTACATAGAAGATGTGGATTTCCCATCCAAAGAGTCGTATCTCAGGATAGCCCTTGTGTAGTTTTCTACCAAATGCTAGATACTGTACCTTTTTTCTACTTTAAATGCTTCTAAAGTGATTTGAGCGTACAAAGTGGTAGTCAGTATGCCAGGGCTGTAGAGACAGAGCTAATCTCTCCACGTTTCTCTGTGCTGCTGTTCTTGTACCTCATACTATGTCTATTAAGAGGAATAACCAAAAATACTTCTGTTTAATTACCCCCAAGCCAGGGCTCTAGTCCATCCCACACCGTAGCTAATTTGTACATATTTCTTGGCCATGCCCCACAAGGGCCTGTGCTTAAAAGCTAGGCTATTACTTTTCTTTACGTGGGAAGTAATAAAAGAACACCATCACCTCTTTGTTACAACAGAACACCTTTAATTAAATTGTAAACATTTACCAGATCAGGGTCATGAAGGCGACCCTTTAAGTCCCAATCTCCACTGTAGGGAAAACCTGTCTTTCTCAAGCTGACATCTTCAGCCTTAGAGTTGGGTGTGTGTGCTATTACACCCATTCCCCTAATGGTCTGGCTAGTTCTCAACCACCATGCCACGGAATGGGGCCGCCCCTCCTTGCTGTGTGTGGCAGGCATGACCAAAGGACCTAAGGATGTAGAGTGTGCAGGTGTGTCCCCTAGACTGGCAAGGGGTGGGCATGGACAGCCACTGGCACACCTGCCTCTGAGCAAGCCTGCCAGTTACAGCTAGACTTGAAACTTCAACCCCTGAAGCCACAGTTACAGTATACAAAATGAAAGACCAACAACTCAACAGAGGTGGGACTCTGAGCACTGAAGAGGGGTTGTCTAACACACCCGATTTTGTGACTCTGGATTACTCTGTGGTTTGCCATCAGACCCCAAACCTCCAAACTTCCAAAGAGAGCCCACCTGAGGCAGCCACTGCTGTGTTTCCTTCAACGCTGATCTGAAAAAGAAAAGAAAGCAGTGCAGAAGGGCAGAGGTTAGCCCTGGAGCCTGAGAAAATGCCACAATGGAGCCAGAATGGCCTTTTCAGGGCCTAACCCTGTAAGAGCAAAGGGCAGCTGTGGAACCTCCCCCCCCCTCAGGGCTAGAGATCCCTGTCTTTATCTGAGGCCAAAAGAGAGTCAGTGTTTCAAACGGATGTTTTACAAGTAACATGCTTACTCGGACACCTTGGGATATTGAGACCACAACAACAATCCTTCTGGCAAACAGCATCAACAACTTCTAAAGTTACCCTTCTCAAATATAATTAGTTACATTTACTCAGTGATAGGCAAACGTGCATATGGCATTTAGAGTTTTTCTCCTCCTACACTTCAGTCCATGTTCTTATTGCTTTGAATAATTTTTTAAAAACCTAAATATAACCCATAATATCACTGGACACATAAATGGAAATGATGCGCTGTGGCCCCTGTAACACTTTAGACTCCCCCCGTCCCCTCCCCAAGTAACTTTTTAAAATAGTAATTCCCCAAGCTTTACATCAGGGGATCCCAACCTTCTTACGCCACAGGCCTGATCACACCCCCTGGAAGCAGTCATTTAAAACAGCCGTAAATGTGCCCACTTCCACATTTACAACCAGTGCATGTGCGTTTACACATGTGCAGGTGCATTTTATGGCTGACATGAACACGTCCACTTCTGAGGGTGGCGAGGGTCACATGAAATGGTCCCGTGGGCCAGGGCAGGCCTGCAGGCTGTAGGTTAGGAACCCCTGCTTTACACAAACCACCTGAGACACTGTCTTGCTCTTACCCCATTTAATACACAGCTGTGTGTCCGTGAACAGATGACTTTGGGTGGATCCGTGGGAACATGAATCTAGAAGAGAAGCCAAAGAAATTCATGTCTGGAAGCAGAAAGGATAATGGGAGATTGTGGGCTTTGCTGAATACAGAAAGGTTCCAGTTAGGGACATATTGGAAAAGGATCTCTTTACTCAGTGGCAATCGCTTGTTGACAATGACGTATCAACCACTGGGCAAGTGGAGCCTGCCCAACAGACTTCTGCCAGTAGGCTGACCATGTGCAGTCTGAGAGCTAACACACTGAGGAGATAAGGTTGTACACCTGTAGCTGTGGTTCTACAAGTACAATCATGCACGAGGGTCATTCTGTACTGGCACAGTTTTGTTCAAAGCATTCCACAGATGAGCATAAAGTTTTGGCCGGAGCCCCATGGCAGTAGATGTGCTTGAAGGGGTCTCTCACCTTCCGCTCGACTCTGAATCTGAATGAAAAATAGATGGGGAGGAGAGGCTCCCGTGTCCCTGAAAGGTTGCAGTCGATGAAAAGGAACTGAGGAGAAGAGGGAAGCCCCCTTCAGGCATGTCTGCTGGCCCGGAAAAGGGGGGTGTCTCTCCCCAAACCCACATAATTAGCTCTGGAGGGTTCTGAGCTGAGCAGGCGCAAAATCACCCAAATGCATGAGTGACAGAGACCAGGAAGGAGAACTATATATTTCAAGAGAAAACCTGGGCAAATGTGCTGAAACAACTTTTGTTCTATAGTATTTTTCAAAGGAACCATTAAACATGGAAATAGAGCAGGACAGACTCATTGATGAATACAAGTGCAGTAAAACCTTGGATAGCGCTAAAACTTGGTTCCACAACTCTTAGCGTTATCTGATTTTTAATGTTATCCGATGCATGCATCAGATAACGTTAAAATCCTATGGGATGCATCAGATAACATTAAAACTCCAGAGATACATTGTAATCGGCACAGGCTTTAGCAAACGTAATCTGATGCATCCCACAGGATTTTAACATTATGCGATGCAATCCCCCCCCAGATTGCTTAATGTTATGCGATTTTAGCAAACGTTATCCGAGGTATTACTGCAGTACTACAATAGACAAGAAATAAACTCACTCACTCATTCATTCTTAATTTCAAAAGGTAACTTAGATGCCAGAACAACTCTTACACGCAGCGTCTTGTCAGTGGAAGTTGTATATAGGGAACCCAGTGAGTGGTGGAGTCCAGTGATCTGAGAGCGATGGCCCACATCGAAATACTGTGCAACGGATAAAGAGAAAGGCTTTGAATATGAAGAAAAGGAAACATGCCTGTCTTCTACATCTGGAACATCTACAGCTGGACACTGGCTCTTTGTATGCAGTTCAGCAAAAGGAGCTTGAATAGTTTTAGATGCAACACTGGCAATAGAAAGAAAAACTGCTCCCAATAGTCAACAGCTGGGAGACCCGTGTCAGGTGAAGTCTGACAGGACTAGAAGTGCCACCGCAGTCTTATGAGGCAGCAGGCTTTTTATGCTATGCTTTTCAAAGCACAACTTATGTTTACAGGTGGAGATGAGAGAAGTACCAAATTTCTTCTACCTCTCCATGATTCAACTTCTTTCAACATACCCGGATGTGCTGAAAGCACCCTTCTTTTTTCTCAAAGACGTACAGCAGTCCGCGGTTGTCTCCAGCCCATAGCTGAGTGCCCTTGTACGACATGGCCAGGAGGTAGGAGTCCAGCTGAGGAAGGAAAGAAACCAGTGTCACTAGTAAAGGTCAAGGCCACCCTTGCTTGAAAGCCAGTCGTATCTGACTCTAGGGGTCAGTGCTCATCTCTGTTTATAGCCAAAGAGCCAGTGCTGTCTGCAGTTGCAGACGTTTCCATGGACATGTGACAGGCATGCCTCAATGCACATAATGCTGTTTACCTTCCCGCCGAAGTGATCCCTATTTATCGACTTGCAATTTCTTGCTCTAGAACTGCTAGGTTGGCAGGAGTATCACTAACAACACCAGAAATATGCAAGGAATAGGAAAGATGTTTGCAAGTACGGATTGGCTGGATGAAACAAATTTAAGGAAATAGACTACAGAAGAAAGTAAAAGATGCTCAGAATCATTCACAAATACAACCTAGATGGAGACTCTTTTGAGTTTAAATATGGAAAGCAGAAAGACTGGATGGTACACTCAGATAAAACAGATAAACCATGGCTTTATCAACAATTTACACCAGCTGTACAGCAGGCAAAGCAATGGTGCAAATCTAGGTTCTTGTTTGCTTTTGTTTGTGGTGTGCTCAGCACTCAAAGCTTTATAAATTGATGCACAGCTTTAGGCAACTCTTGCACAGCCATTTAATGTAAAACAACTCTTCCTTTTTTATATAATCCAGTCACCTCTTGAGGCACAGCAATGGCCCGTAGTGCAATTTTGTCAATCTTCTAAGACTCAAGATGTAATGACAAAGCCACAGCACCAGCTGCGTGGCTTACAAACTAGCTTTAAGCTGTAAACCTTAATTGTTAATTTATAGTTTTGAATCCAGGTTTGTTGGCCCCAAACAAGCCAGAATTTGTGGATAGGCTCAGGCTCAGACGTAGTGAGAAGTCATGGTCAAGTCATATCCTGATCTTCTGTACAATCTGAATGTAATAAAATGCAGGCCCCTAAACAATCCATGGTGCTATAGTTTATGTGTTATGGGCTAATTTGAGAAAAATAAAGAGACGATGGAAAACGAGATTAAAAGTCTGCCGCTCACCTGGAGTCTCTGAAGGACACTGTTGGTCCGCCTATCAAAGCATACCAGCGTTCGATCCTCACTCCCAGAGATAATAAAATGCTCGTCTGCTACAAGGGATAGGACGGCACTGGAATGAAGCTTGCGGCTCTTCACCAGGGCATGAGCAGCTGGGACAGAAGACCAAGAGATGCATCACTAAAACTCAGCCCTCTTGGCAAGACAAATCTCACAACACAGGTAGCCTTTCCAAGTCATATCTCACCTCTGTGCTTTCCCCCCTGTAGGGCAGAGTGCTCTAGTCAAGTCTCCTCCTCTTAAAAGGAAACAAATGGAAGCAAAGGAGAGAAGAGAGTTTCCTCTGCAGCCTCTCTGAACAGCAACCCCCTTCCTCCCCTTCCTCCTCTCTAACCTGGGGGGCAACTGTTACACATAGAAAAGCAGACTGGCTTTTGTTTGGAAGCAGTTCCTATTTTTCCAGCTGAAGCAAACAGTGTTAGGAACCAGGGTTTCACCATACAGGGCTCAGTTTCTCATCTAAAGGAGTTTGGGCAATTTCCATGGGTTGCGCCTGGATGCTTTGGCCATTCTCCTCCTTAGGGAGGAGATAAGAGTCTATAAAGTAACCTAGTGGTTCACACGAGGAAAGGGGTGGGGGCTAGGTCCGGCCACCAGTGCCCACAGGAAAAAATTGGCACTAACCTCGTGGGTCATAGATTGTCACTTTCCTGTCATAGGTTCCGGTGACCAAAATGTCAGGCAGGTAAGCAAGGCACAGCACAGCTGCTTTTCCACTAGGATGAGAAAGGCAAAAGATCAGGAAACACTGGTCAAACTAAACCACTAGAGTAGGGCTCCTCAAACTAAGGCCCGTGGGCCAGATCTGGCCGGTGACATTAGATAAACTGGCTCATGTCCTTGCTGTGGCCATGGGTAGCGCTACGAGCACTGCCTCAATCCTTCTTCCCTCTCTTGTTCCTGGGTGAGCGAGAAAGGCGTGTGTGATGGCATCGGCGGAAGCGGCGGCATGAGGACTTCTCTGTTTCCACCCACCTGGGCAGGGGGACTGGTCCAAGATTGTCTGCTGCTGCTGGTGGCGGCCTTGCCCACTTCCAGTTGCCTCTGGCCACCAAAGCCTCCCCACGGAGGCCTCTATCCGCGGGGCCCAGCCACCGCCCCTGCTGCTCCCCTCAGCCACCGGCTTGGCCCTGCCAGCCCCCACTGGAGCCCCTACCCTGCTCATGGCCAGGCATGGTGGCAACGGAGAACGGTCAGCAGCCGGAGCAGCCTCCGCCAAGGCCTAGACACCCAAGAACAATTACCTGCTTGAGCTCGTGGCCGAGAAGGACAACCTAGACCCCTCCTTTATCCACGTCATGCACTTCCTCCAGGCTGGGAAGCAGGGAAGCAGTGGGTGGAGGGGGGCCTCAGGGTGGTTGGCTCTTGCTGGTGGGACCACCTGTCCAGTCCCTCAACAGTCTGAGAGGCCATGAACTGGGGTCCCAGCTTAAAAAGTTTGAGGTCCCCTGGGTTAAAGTCAGCAACCCTCGGCTAAGGTTTGAACCTCAACTAATGCTAGACAAACATGACTTAGGGGAGGAATGAGCTGTTTCCTGTTTTATTGCCGTGAAATGCCATGTCTTCTATTCCAATTCAATGTTTTCCAGATCTCTTTATCTGAAAATGTCCAGTAAGTCTTCGGCTTGTAATAAGTAGAGATCACTTAACTCTTTCAGCATTCTACTGTAATCCTTCTCTGCAACTGAAGAGTTGAACACCTTAAGCGCTAAAGATGATTCTGTAGGACTCTCCTCTTCTTTGCCAACCTTGTTTAGAATCACGTTTCAGGATTCTATGGCAGCACAACCTTTATTCTTCATTTGCTTGTACTCTACTGTACCATACAGAGATTTGGGCTCAAGCAGAAACTTTCATCATTCAGAAATGATCTGGAATGCTCACACGCCTGTGAAGTTAGAAACCTGGGGGCATATTTTAGACCTCTGGCTTGGAGAGTTACTGGTGAGGTTTGCTGGGGAATGATTACCTGATTTCACCAAACTGCTTCCCTTCCGCAGCAATGTCCCACATCTTCACTGTGCTGTCCCAGGAGCCTGAACACACATGGTCATCTCTTGCAGCTAGGGACCACACCCATCCCTAGGTAGAGAAAAGAGGCAAGACCTGTCATGAAGGTTCAATACTGTTTCATGTAATGTATGTATGTATTTATTTTCACACTTCTATGCCACCCTCCTCACGAATGACTTAGGGAGGCGAACAGCAATTAAAAAACAATCAGTAATAAAACCATGATAAAATCCCACCCATTGCAGAAAGTTAAAATTTAAAGATTAAAATTAAAAAGATTAAAAGTTAAAATTCACCAACTAATAATAATGTGGTGTTATTCTGAGGGAGGCATGTGTGTTCAGTCCAACTCAATTATAGTAAAATCCCCGACTTACGTAAAAGGTCCGTTCCGTAGGCTTTTACATAAATCAGTTTTTTACGTAAATCAAAGCAATCTCATAGGAAAAATGAATATTTACGTAAATTGAAGCAAACCCATAGGAAAATGAATATTTATATAAATCAAAGCAAACCCACAAGGGGGGGGGGATGAAATTTTTACATAAGTTGAAACAAACTCATAGGAAATCGAGTTAAGTAAATTGGGACATTTACTTAAAGGTCATTTTTCTGCTTTCTTTTTATCTTCCGTGTCTAGGCCAGACATAAAACTGGCAAAATAAAGCCACCATTTGGTGATTTCATTCTGTACTTCCCTTCACCTGAGAAAGATTAGCTAGCAACACAAGGTTGTCGTTACCAGGGTACACCCCACTGCGGTTCAAAAACACCACAATCTTCGAAGAGGCTTTTTCTGTATATCCTTCTGTCACTTTGAATGCATTTGAATCAACAACCACAAATATGGGAAAATTCTTGGACCTTTCCGTGCTCCCAATCCCCCCAGACACTTCTCATCCACTTCCAGCTTGATTGAGAAACTGGAATAAGACACCTCAGGATACAGGGTGCAGTTCAGAAAGAAGAAACTGTTTGTAGTATGCACTAAATAATCCATGGGGATGGAAGATAAGAGTCACTTGAAATGGGTAAGGCGTGCAACACCCCATTCCCTTAATAGGAGCAAAGTGTGCTCTGCTTAGAAGGCAAAAGGAGCCAGTGGGATCTCTAAGCAAAATAGCTATGTGGCCTGCCAGGAACAGACTCCACCTGTATTCAGTCCTTCCATACAGACCACTTCCTCTGTGGCTAGTACAAATGGTGCCTAATCATTGGAGAGGAAACTTAAACAAGCTGCCAACAACATTTTACTCTTCTTTCCTTTAAATCAATGCACTATAGTTTGTGGAAGGATGGAGAGAATAACAGAAAGTGGGGTCTGAGGATAATTAATATTGCAAGCTGGATACTCAGAGAAGGATAAGAATTATGCGCCTTGATTAACTGAAAATATCCAAATTAGAAAGCAAGTAAAAAGAGGACAAACTCCATTCTTCACAAACTTGCTTTAAATAAGAGAGAGAGAGAAGTTGGGAGAGCCTGTCTTTAGAAGGGGAAATGTGGCTCTGGTGATAAAAGACTTCTACAAATAATTGTTTTTCTGTAGTTTAGTACTTATACTGTTATAACAGTACAGTGGAACCTCATACAATTGCTCCATATAGCAAAAAAATCAAATAACAATTAGGTATTGTTGTTCTTTTGGGGGGGGATGGTGTCCTGCATAACAATTTCCCCTATAGAAAAAACCATACAACAATTTTTCAATGGGAACAACCACTTAGCAAACAAAATCATTGTACAATGCATCCAATAGGGAAAATCGCTATACGATGCAATTGTTTCGTACAACAACAAGCCCCATGGAACGGATTCAAACCATTGCGAGGTACCACTGTATTACATTTTCAGAAGGAATAATTTTACAAGGGACGATCAGACCAGATGCAAAATGCTACCCCTATTTGATCTATTTGACCATAGGCGACAGACCCTTAATTACCTTATGCGTGCCATTGCGCTCCGTCCCCAGTGCCTTCACGAGGACTTTTTCTTGTGCTCTGCCCAGCTGCTTCAGGTCCCACAAGATGACATTTCGGTCACGAGAGCCCGAAACACAAAGCTCACCACCCTAGACAAAATGGCAACCAATAAGTCAAGAATGGCCCAATGCGTGTTTCCTTCTTAAGTACTGTATGGTGAAATAAAGGCAGGCATCAAAAAAGCCAAATTCAGCCAAGAGGAACATTATATATAACACAAGCATACCACATAATCTAGCTTGAATGCAGTCTTAGAAGTTTGGCTAGTGCCAGTGTAATAAAAGTGCAAGGAGGAAGAACAGCCTAAACAGAGGCAGTCGGAGTAGAGGGAGTTTGTAAAGCACAGCAGAGCTTTCAAGAGACTTTGACTGGGGACTCTTCAAATCATCATCATAACTGTGTACCATCAAGTCAAATCTGACTTGTGGTGATCCTTTCCAGGGTTTACTAGGTAGAAAATACACAGAAGTGATTTGCCATTTTCTTCTTCTTGGGGCACCTTGGGACTGTGCTGCTTGCCCAATGCTTTCTAGGCTGGTTCTTCTCCCAGAAGACACAGTTGGGAATTGAACTCCCAGCCTCTAACTCTGCACTTAGCTGCCTAAACTACTGAGCTGTGGTTGCTATTTGCTTAAAAACATGCTGTTATGTTCTGGTTTAGCATTATTTTATGGCGGGGTGTCCAAACTACAGCCCATGGGCCATATCTCGCCCTTGATGCCAATTCATCTGGCCCACACTGCCCTAATCACTCTTGGAAGCAGAAGAAAAATGCTTGCATCTGGCCTGTGGGCCATAGTTTGGGCATCCCTGGTTTAAAAATGGCAATTTAAAATCTATCTCATCGTGTTGCAAAACAGATTGCAAAGTGTGTTTTAGTTCCACTTCTGGTGGGAAGTCCCACAAGACCAGCCCGCTGAACCACGTGACTGGCCCACTGAACCAAGTGACCGGCCCACTGAACCAAGTGACCGGCCCACAGCCCTAAAAGTTTGCACACCTGTTTTATGGGTTTACAAGAAGTAATTGTGGGATAGTAAATTATTTCTTCTGTAATGTGCCACACATGTACACCGGCTCCTAGGTGCACATCCCTGTGAAATATATGTGATAATGAAGTCCTGCAGTCATGAAAACAGATGCCTTTAAAAATATTTCAAAAGAGAGCCAGATTGTAAACCACCAGTGCCACTCAGCTCCATGCTCACTACTGAAAACCATTCCAGCTGAAACATTCCGAGGGTGGAGAGCTCAGTCCTCCATTCTGAGACTTCCATGGAAAACAAAGACAGCGTGGAAGAGGAGGAAGCATTACTAACCATATCAGTAGAGGAATTTAGCAAAGTTGACTTTGTAGAGGGCTCATCGTGGACAAGTTATAACAAGCGACAAAGAGAGGACCACCACTGACCAGTCAATTACACGTTGAAGAATGTATTTTGTTTAACCCTAATGCTATGCAAGGGGAGCGGCGGTACAGAACGAGAATGGCTTTTACCTGAAGGAGCAGCACAGAGTCAACTGAGGCAAAATGTCCTTCAGTGAGGGAAAAGTAATCTGTATTCCAGCCATTCTCTGCCCAGTGTTGGAGGTGCTCCTCGAGCTCAACGCAAGCAGCTGGCCAGTGAAAGTCCTCATCTGCCAAGATATGAGATTGGGGGAGGGGGTTCATAAAAGGATGCAGCCTCTCACTTTGGGCTGTATAGAACAATCTCAAGCAACACAAGCGCTTTATATTATATTGCATTTATAATGCCTGTATGCTGCTCTTCCACGCAACTTATGAAAGTGACTAACAACAAATCAATTGACATAAAAAGAGGAAAGCAACAGAAATGAACAGAAAGATGGCTGTTGCTGCACCACACAACTGTGTTGTTCTCAATTCTGGTTTCTCCAGTCTGGGGACTGAAAGGGCATTATCTTGATACTGCAGAGTCAGTGCTCCTTACTATCAGTGGGGAAGCAACACTACTAAAACCAACTGAAACTCTCTGGAAACAAAAAGAACAGATAGCCAGATAGCCAGAGAGAGAGAGAGAGAGAGAGAGAGAGAGAATGAAAGACTACAAAGATCTATCTATCTATCTATCTATCTATCTATCTATCTATCTATCTATCTATCTATCTATCTATCTATCTATCTATCTACCTACCTACCTATCTATCTATCCAAAATCCACCCAACCCTTACTTATAGAATCAGGACTTCACATAAATGCCAGTTTTAACCAACTTTATTTATACCCATTCTAGGATATTTTCCTACTCTGGGCAGTTTACAATACAATACCCACACATTAAGGAACACCCACATATTAAGGGGGGAAATGCAGACACAAATCTATTGGCAATGGAACAAAATAAAATAAAATACCTAAAGCTCACCCATTGGTAATATATTCTTAAAAGCCTCTTTAAAAATAAATGATTTAGCTGTTTTTTAAACATAGGGAGAGATGGAACCTGGCACAGCACAACTGGAAGAGAAATCTTTTTCCAATTATTTGAAAGAGTAAGAATCTGACTTAACCATCCCAATATAAAACCTCCTGAAGGCACTCCATTCCCTACCTTGCTGAAAGCAAAACACATGAGAATTTATTCTGGGATAACTAAACTGTAGTTGGATTAATAACATTACTAAATTATCATAAACCAGAACAGAACTCTCACCTTTCACAACTGGGTAGCAGCTACCAATCCTTTTCAAGAGGCGAATTCTCCACGTGACTTCATCCTGCACAATATCCCTCAGTGCCTTGCAGACCAGTGGGAGAACACCCAGGACAAACTTGGCCTGCAAGTAGGAACAGATCTTCAAGATCAATTCCAGAGGAAGTGACAGCAGCCCTGTAGCTATTCCATCTGTAACAGGAGACTTTTTTAGCTCCAGAGGAGGAGACTTGTGTTCTGATGCCTGAGTACCTCCTATTGAGAGAGATTCAGGAGGCAGGCAGGGGGTTGCCTGGCTGGACGAGCTTGAAGACCCAAGAACACGGTCAATGTACTCTTGGGCTTGACTATCTGGATCTGCTTTACTCTCTGTTTCAGAGTCATTGTCAGAATCCTGGTGTTCAGGAGAAGAATCGGGATCAAGATCCATAGCTATATAAAAACAGAAACAGAGTTCAGATAAGGTGAGGTAAAAATAAATCAATGCACTGTTTTGCTTTCTGTATAGTCTTTCGCTAAGGGCTTTTCCAGAGCAAAAAAAAAAGGTCTATAGTGTAAATGATATAAAGATATTTTTCCATTGGGCCCAGTGCTTTTAAGTGAGGCAACCTCAGGTATAAGGCTTGAAATAAAAATATTTACAGAAATTGATTTCCAAGTCTTTTATTTGGAAAAGCTTAGAAAAATGAAGGATGAACCCTCCTTCTACATAAATGTAGAATAGCTTTATCTTGCCAATGTCTTCAAGGGTGAACTCCATCCCTTTTCCAATTATTCTGCAATAATTCTTCTGGTACAACTCTCAGGGGTAAGGTCGCCCTTGCTCGAAAGCCAGTCGTATCCGACTCTAGGCTTCAGTGCTCATCTCTATTTATAGCCAAAAGAACCAGTGCTGTCTGCATCTACAGACATTTAAATGGACATGTGGCAGGCATGACTAGACACTGGAGTGCACAGAATGTTGTTACTTTTTCCGCTGAAGTGGTACCGATTTATCTACTTGCAATTTCTTGCTTGCAAACTGCTAGATTGCCAGGAGCTGGGACAGAGACAGGAGCTCATTCCGTCATGCAGTACTCAGGTCTCAAACTGCTGACCTGCCAACCCTCCAGTCATCAAATTTAGCATCTTAACCACCAAGCCAAAGTGGTCCCTATTTATCTACTTGCAATTTCTTGCTTTCGAACTGCTAGGCTGGAAGGAGCTGGGACAGAGACAGGCGCTCAAATTGTCATGCAGTACCCAGGTCTCGAACTGCCGACTTGTCGGCCTGTCAGCTAACAAGGCAAGCTTCTTAACCACTGTGCCACCGCAGCACTCGCAGGGGTAGCCTGAGACAATTAGGGAATTTAGAAAAGTCTCAGAAGGCAAATGAAAGGGGCGGGGTTGAGGGGAGGAGCAGGGGTTGCTGTCTCCTGCCCGATGCAGTTTATTTTCAATCTCCTCAGTGCATACCCTTCCTGTGGAACCCAGAGTTGTGTGTGTGTCACACACCTTGTTCACAGCATGCTACTCTTGCGTGTGGTAGAGGACCTCTTCCTGCTAACAGTGCTGAAATAAGGGGTCAACTACTACTCCAGTACACTTCTCTGGATAGGAAAAAAAAATAAGAACATTACTTCAACCTTCCCCCACCGTCACTCAAGGTGAATCCTGACCCATAACCCTAAAAAGCTTCTACCTTCCCATCCTACAAGTAATAATAATAATAATAATAATAATAATAATAATAATAATAATAATAATAATAATAATAATAATAATAATAATAATAATCCTCCAGCCGCTTCAACCACCACCACCACCACCACCACCAGGACACGAGGTTCTGCCTGTGAGGGGGGAAAGCAAGAGGCCACCTCCCATGGCCCCAGCTGTCCAGGCGAGGAAGAGCCCCGACAAGGCTGGATTGGGTTGGAGTCTGGACGAAGACTCAGGGCTCTGTGTGGGGGAAGCAGCTCCCCTGACACACACACACACACACACACACACCTCGCCTGTATTCCCACCCCTTTTCAAAAGAGCTCAAGTGGCGCAGGGGTTAAACTGCCGCACTGCAGCCCAAATGTTGTGAGTTCGATCCTGACGGGACCCAAGGGCGACTCAAAGCCTTCCATCCTTCCGAGGTCGGCAAAGCGCCTCCCCATCACGTTGGGGGCAACGTGCAAATTACCTTGAGAACGGCCCAGAGAAGGCCCTAAGAGCGCTATGGGGCGGTATCGAGAAGTGTCATTGCTAGTTTCGTGCCACTTGCCATCCACCCGTCAATCAAACCGCCCTGCTTCCGAAGGCAGGCAACGAGCACTCGCCAGCGGATGCCCCGCCTCCAAGGAGAAACAACTTCCGGCGCAGCGCGATAACACTACCCAAGCGCCACTTGCCAGGAAAAGGCCGTGGCTTCCTCGGGCGCCGATGACGTCAAAGTCGAGCGCGGTAGCTCTTCTAGGAATGTATTTCTTACGTCGCGCCAGCCCATTCCCGACCACGTGTTTACAAGGCTGCCTTTATACATACATGTATGTATGCACCTATACATACATCCCGTGTATGTATAGCAGGGGTGCCCAAACATTTTGGGCTGCGGGCCAGTCACATGGTTCAGGGGTGCTCAAACTATGGGTGCATTTTACTTCCACTTCTGGGAGCAACAAGGGTGGCGCGGGCCAGATGAATTGGCATCGGGAGGCCAGATCCGGCCCCCAGGCCATAGCTTGCGCAACCCTGATGTACAGGATTGACCCTTGCCTTACAACACAGGGAGGTTATTGTACAGCTTGCCTCAAAGTTTCCCTTAGCCAAACTGGATGCAAGTGCTGGGATTAAATAACTCACGATTCAGATGATTTGGCTGCCCCGGGTATACTACCAGAATTAACACTGGTTTTAGTCTATATAGTCATACCTGTAGGGCCCCGAGTGGCCCACCCCATAATTTAGTGGCTCTTATCTTACAGTAAGATTTAGAATTATGTAACATCAAATATAACAGCTTTAGCAAATAGTATTTCAGAACAGTCTTCTACTAGTACAGTATACAGTAGATTTCAATACAAATAGGACACCCTTGCCTCTGCAGATGGTTCTGTGAACATGTTGCAAGCATGACTAGGCACCAGAGTACACAAAACGCTACCTTCTCGCCAAACGAGTACCTATTTGCAATTTCTTGCTTTCTGTTGGGTTGGCAGAAGCTCACTCCGTCATGCAGCACTCAGGTCTCAACCTGCCAAGCTTCCAGGCATCAAGCTCAGCATCTTAACCACTAAGCCACTGCAGTCCCTTTCAATATAAATAGGAAAGTTTAAATTGTGTGTTCTGGCCAGCTAATTTTGATATAATTGTGCATTGCCAAGTCAATTCTGATTTATGGTAACCCTTTCTAGGGTTTTGTTAGGTGGAGAGTACTCAGAATTGGTTTGCCTTTCCTTCTTCTGGGGGGCATCCTTGGATTGTGCAACTTGACCAACACTATGCTGGCTGTTCTCTCAAGGGACAGACACAGCAGGGAATTGAGCTCCCAACGTCTGGCACTTCAGCTAGATACCCAACTCACTGAGCTATCTATCCAGCTAGAAATTTTGATATAAGGGAACGCAAGACAGTAAAACATTAGGTAAGAAAGGAATAAGCTATGCATGTGAATAATTAACTCTCATATAACTCTTCTCAAGTTTATGATTGTCACCTAGTTTCACCAAACACTCCGAGTTGACAAGGATCAGTCACCCTAAGTATGTCATGCAATAGTTAGGAAGAACATTTGTGACTCTGAAGAAGTGTTATTACTCCTGGAAAAATGTAACAATTTATTTGGCTAATTACCTCTCGTCAATTGTTAGATTGGGAATAAAACTGACCAAAGCGTCCTCCATCGGATCCCTTGGGCAAGGTCCACTTAGCCAATGGGTGACGTAATATCCAAATGGCTAAAAAACCCACATCCAAATGGACTTGATTTCTCAAGTCCATTTGCATGTGTGAAATGTCGTCATGGAGATGTCTACCAATGTGCAGAATCCTTGCTCTCCTTGCTGAATAATGACTCCAAGGTATCCAAAGCAATTACCTACCGTAAAGTAGTTTGAGGAATTAAATTACTGCTACTGCCTAGAATTCTGCAAACCTGGATGCAGATTACTTACAGCCAACTGAAGTTTGGGGCATTCCAGTTAATGCTTTATTAAGGGTGCCAAGATGAATGCAAACTTCCTATAATCACCCCTGTAAGAAATCTTGGGGGCAGGAGGATATGCATTTTTAGACAATTATTGCCTCCATTTTAGAACCTGCACTAATTTACTTACTACCTTCTGCACTCAATGAAGCCATCAAGAAGCCTCAGCACTACTGAAGCTTTTATTGGCAAGAAACGTAGCTATGTACTCTGGGAGGAAGACAAAGGCACCAAGAAGCATTGCCACTTAAGACTTCTGAAATAGGACCACATCATTCCACACAATATTGGTGGCATGCCTGAACCAGAAAGTATCCAAAATAATGTGACCAATGTACATGCTGGACCTTTGAGTCTGAAAATGGTGGTCAATGGCAAGGCAGTGTCAACAAATAAAAAGGACTCAAAGGCTGATCATACTATGGCACTAAAACTACTATAGCTAGAAAAGTGAATATTTAATATTTGGAATTTCATGGTAGCTAAAGGCTCTTTTTTTGGTCACTCAAAATGTTGGAAAATGCAACGCAAATCATTCAGCCAAGCAATAAATAAATAAATAAATGAAAGTTCAGAAGCAAGGAATTTGGAGTCACAAGAATTTTTTAGTTGGACCAAAAAAATTATACATAAAATGAGAAAAATCTCATTTGAGCAAGGTGCAAGCGGCTGCTTCAACACTAGGTACACTGCAGTTCCACCATTGGAAACAATACGGCACATTTACAAATATACAAATCCAGGATTAACAAACAGGAGGCAATACTAGAAGCACTTGTACAAAAGACAATTCCATTTCAAGAGGCAGTCTGGCTAAGTAGCTTAAACTTCACTGAAAGAAGAGTTCACAGCCTTCTTTGTAGATCTCAGGGCATGTCGTTTGGAGCACAAGCCAAGACTCCACCAGCCACAGGTGCACATTTCTTGCTCATGCATTTAAAAACAAATTGCTGCTCAAATAGGGCCCTCTGCTTTCCTCCCTCTCTCAGGACAAGGAAAGTTGAGAGTGAGGCACAAGAGGAAACACTTGGAATAAAACCATTAAAATGTGAATAACTAGCTGATTGCTTCAAGAGACCTGCTCACGTTCCACACTATTTTAAAAAATGAATTGCGGAATGCATATGAAAGTTTACTATTGTTTCTTTGAAACAGCCATTCCTGAATAGTGCAGGGATGGCTCCAGTACTCAAAGCTAAGAATCAGAACAGCAGTTCTTAATGGACAGTCTGTGTGTGTGTCTGTTTCCAAGCTGAGAAGGCTTTCAGACCCCAAAACCTGTGAAGTCAAGCCCCAGCAAGATCCATGAGAAAGCTCACAAGAACTGCATGCATCCTTAAGATGTGTAACAGGCCAGGGATTCAATGAAAAATTAGGAGGGGTATCAGTGAAGTTTAAGGTACTAAAGCAATCTCACAAATACACTTCCAAACCCCCCACCCACACAGTACTGAGTGTCATCACCAACTGCTGTTAAAAAAATTCTCCTGAACCCAGAAAAGAAAAGAGACTGGCCATCCTTTCTCATGCATACAGAGGCTTTACACTCAAGTAATCCCAACACTTTGTCTAACACCAGCAAAGCAATACAGGATTATGTGGCACAGTTCAACCCAGTTGTCTGGCTACCGATCCTGGTGCTGCTGAAGTTGTCAGGATCTACTCAGATGAATCCAGAGATGTCATTCGCTCTTCCTCAGCGTGATGCCTGCTGGCAAAGGCTTCCTTGTGGTGCGAGTGTCGTTCGTGTGGACTCTGTCGCATGTTCTGATGTCTGGTTTTCCCTTCCAGTCCCCACTTCCCAAAACGTTGCTTTCATCAGATACCACAACAGGACCCTCATTCCCCTACATTCTAGCTGCCTACAGGAAATGATTCTACTTCACATCTGTTCCACTTACTGTTAAAAAGCTATGGCTTCACCAAGTCACATACAGTCAGCCAACCCCTGGTTCTGTTTCCAGGGACTGAGCTGGGTCTAATAAGAATTCCTTAAGACAGAAACTCCACTAAGACTTCCACTGGCCATGCACAGAGGGCTTTAACTGATTCATTCCGCTACACTCTGCTAAGGTTTACTGCTCCATCTGTAAACCAAAGTGGTAAAAGGTGGCATACAACTTCCCTTCAAGACGGAAAATGTAAGCTACCGCTATGTACAAATGCTGCTCTGGTGGCCACAAGAGTGCAAGACACACCATATTATGTGCCACATAAAAATCACACTGGTTTCTGCTCACTTTTAGCCCACACACAATTATTCCCAGATGGAATTCAGTGTCCTTCCTTGCTCTCTCCTGCCTCCTACAGCTGAAATAATGTAATAGCAGTGTCACAAAGTCACAGCTGAACAACAGGGTAACAGATTCATTGCACTGTGGCATCTTCTTTAAAAACAAGAGACATGCTTCTCCAACAGTATTATGACAAGGACTGCGCCCTAAATGGCTGGCAGGCCCCCCTCCGAAGCCAGAGGCTGACTTTGCCCCAGCATCACATCCAAGTACACAGTGCCATGGCAACTATGGCAAAAAGGATTTGTGGATTTCCTTAGGATTCCTAGATGAAAATGCTTACACTTAAAGTCATTATGGGCTACTCACATATTCACTAGTCTACTTCTTGGTCACCATGCAGTCTTAAAAGGTGAATTGCTGATCTCTCAAACACCAGTGACTGGAAATATACAGTAGTACAACCCTCTTAGATTGAGTTTGAACCTTTCCCTCTTCATCAGCTGGTTTTAAACCATTGTAGCATTTAATCCTGTTTAAACATCTTAAACTCTATCTTTTGTTTATTATTATTATTATTATTATTAGCTAGTCCTTTATGATGTTCCCTAGTTAGACCCCCTTCTCATGAGTGTTGCAGTTTAAGATTGCTCCCCTTCCTCAGCCCAGGGCCGAGTCCCACCCCACCCCATTCCACCAATGAGAGCCTCTAAGTAGAGAGACCTTTCCTTCCATCAGTGAGATACCCTGGTTTTTTGTTTGTTTAAATTGGTCACGGAGGCCCACCCTCCCCCCCCAACTTTGGAAATTTCAGGAGATGGGGAGCGAAGTCATTTTTATGTCCCACAATGCTCTTCCCGTCCTCCCTAACCCCCCACCAACAGGGATCTGCAACACTGGGTTGTGGACGACTTCCCAGTATCCCTCCCAGCACACACAGGAACCTGAAGAAAGAAACAGATAGCCAGGGTTACACAGGTAGAAGCACAAGCGAGAAGCAAAGCACCCTTTGAGACACAACAGGCCTAAAGCCCTTTAAGACGATCTACCTCAGTGGACCTTGAGTATCGACACCAGGAGACAAATTAAGGCTGAGGGACTTTGTGTTCTCTTCCACGGCCGTATCTTGTCTATGACAGAACAAGAGGCTCTTTTCAACAACATACCATGAGCCATATAATGGGGAATTGTTTCCTATATAGGAAATCCATTTTTTAACCTCCACAGACCCATTCTTGAGAGGCACTGCCTAGTCCCAAAGGCCCTAAAACCATGGTTGCTAAGACTGCAATGGGAGGAACTTATAGACTTGGATCTATGTTGTGTCTTCTCAGGACAGAAAGTCTCCTTGAAGATTGTGGTATTTTTGAACTACAATTGGGCATACCCTGGGGCCATGGTAACCTTGTGCTGCTGGCTAATCTTTCTCACATGGGGTCAGGCAAAGGAACTGCAGAATGAACTCACTAAAAGGTGCCTTCATTTTAGCAGTTTCATGTCTGGCCTAGACACGGAAGAGGCTTTCGTTGCTGACATTATTCCTTTTCCTGCCCGAGTGCTCGTTCTCCCTTCCAAGGGTCCCCCACTTCTTCATTCCCCCCCCCCCAATACATACACCCCAGGCACCTTGAACTCACCGAGTACGGTTCTGCTGCTTTGCCTAGACCCCATAGAACGCAGCCAGTCTCTCTTTCAGAAGTGGAGGAAACTGTTCAGAGAACTGTTGCCAGTTTTCCTCCCCAACTTGATCTTTGAAGCCGTGAAGTATCTGATAACAAAGAACACATTATCACAAATGCAATGAGTAGGAAAAAAGGCACCACACATATATTTGTACACATCCTCACTTGGCTTATTGATGAAATCTAACCTTTAAAAACACGGGGATAAACTGGCATCCCTGACTGTGGCTTGCATCTAAAAAGAAAGCTATTCGTTCACCCTATGCTGAAAGGCATCTACATCCATATTTTAAAAACCAAACCAATCTTCTTCCGTATCCAAATACTGGCAATCCTCATGGCAATCAGCCATGAAGACTGTCCTGCGAATAAAATGCAGTGGCCTTTCATCTGCCTTCTGCATCACAGCATGACCTCTGCACCACTGATCCAGTTCTACAAGTCACTTTCTGGTCCTGAGCCCTTTTGGCATCCAAAGTCCTCCTCAGCACCAGGCCAGGATTGATGAAGCTCCTGCCCTCCATCAAGTTGGATTCAAGTGAGATTTAATCCACTTGGGCAAGAGTTCCCAACTTTTTTAAGCTGCAGGCCTGACTAGGCCCCCCAGACAGCTGAGCAGGCTGTGAACACTACCAACATGTCCACGGCTGTTGTAACCGCATTTACGATAGGTGCATTTATGGCAGGCACAGGCACATTTACACATCCGTGGGCACATTTTATGGCTGCCACAAACGTGCCTGCTTCTATTTCTAGTGAAGGCAGTGGCAGGCCACATGAAACCGGCCCACGGGCTGTAGGCTGGCCACCCATCAACCTTCCCTGTGGAATTCAGCACCCAAGGCCATTAGTCCTCAGGGTGGTCAGGTTAGTTAACCACCACCTGATGATCAGCATTGAGTCGCGGGCAGTATGGTCTACTCTATTACCATAGCACAGCGACTTCGGGGGGGAGGGGGATTGCAAACCCCGATTTAGTTGTTAAACGACTTTGTGGTTGGTTTTAGTTAAGTGAGGTGACCATTCAGAGAAAATTCTGCTCTTTAAGCGAGTTAGTCTCTAAGTGAGGCATTCTTTATGCGAGGTTTGACTGAAAAAAAAACCCCCATTATTCTGAAATTGGTCTAGAAAGAGACTGGAAGCCATGCAGCTTATGAAGTTCTTTCTTTCTAAATAAAGTTTGCTATGTCAATCCTTGGTGGAAAAACATGGTAACATCCACAGCAGGAAAACACTGTTATTAGGACTAAGCATGTGTTTACCAGAATGACCATTAAGCCAGGTAGCACAGAGTGAGGATAAAGGAATTAGAAAGTCAAAACATCTTGCTGCGATGTAATCTTTAGATTTATCTGGCCATCCCGCTGGAGTAGACCATACAGCCAGTGACTCAACACTGAGTTTTGAGCAGCAGTAAATAATCTGACTCCCCAAAGGGGCCAATGGCTAGAGCAGATGAGCCCTTTTAGGTGTTGTGATGGTCCCCCTCAGTGGAGGAAATGCCACTGGAAACCATTGTACTGGGCCCAACGGCAAAATGAGCGGAGGAGGAACCATTTCATTATTCTGATTCCCAAAGGTCACAGAGGCCATGCCAGATGGACTAGCTGTGAAGGTGCACCTTGTTAATATTCTCAAGGCTACAGCAGTCCATTGCAGTCCCGGTATTAAATCCTGCATATCTCATTTCATATGCGCCCCGAGAGATGGCTCCAAGATAATAGTGTGAGGGTCACTTCTTGGCAAGCTGGGATCCACCTTAAACAAATTCACAGCAGTGGCATTTTTCCTGCTTGCCTCGGAGGGTGAAGGCGGCCCGGAACCAGCCGGCCTCCAAGAACAGGCCTCCCAGCACCCAGGGGGCATGTAAAAAACATATTTGCAAACCCTTATCCAATCCACAATTGCATCTGGGCACTGACTCAAAACACTTATTTGAGGGGAAGTTGGGCAGACAGAGGAGAGCAAGCAGCCTGTTGATGTCATTCAAGTCTGTATCTCTGTGTAGTATCGCTAATCACCTAAATTTAGTGCACTAAAGGGTAAATCCTGTACCTTTAATTAAAATGCAAACAGAATCTGTTTCTACAGAAGTACACGTAAAACGGCATAATGTAGTCCGCTTTACTTAACCCCAATTACCACACCAGAAACAGCATTTGGGACCAGGTGAAATTTTCAGACCAGAAGTGCAATGCTACATGATAAAGACAACCTGGCTATAGGAGTTCATTTCCTAGTCATATCCAGGTCAGACATACCGTAATGCAATTTGTGAAGTGACACAGCAAAAGACAACCCCCACACATGCACACGCACACACCCGATATGCATTAGGAACAAAAGCAGTATACCCCAAACAAATACTATCATTGTACTAAGTGTGTGAATCTATAGCTCTTATTCCCCTGCAAAATAAATATCTTCCCACTGAAACAACATACCTTATAAAACATATCTCTCAGGTCATCCTTTGGACTCACCCAGGAAGCAACAGCATCACAGAAGAAAATAAAATCCTACAGTAGAATGAGAATAAGACGTTTCCCAAATAAACAGATGTTGAATTTCCTACCATTTTAAACTAGCACAGGACCTGAACATGAAACTGCAATTCAAAAGGAAACATGTGATGAAATAAAACCTGATTGTGCTTCTCTTTCCCCATTAACAGGTAGTAAAAAATGTTTGCCACTAGGAACTGATCCAACATTGGATTAGGAGCCCGCGCAGGACTAGGCCAAAGTGCTGACTCTTCAGCTTGCAACAGTGTGTGTGAAACAAAATGACTGAAAATAATTAGTATCACTGTTTCATAAACACAGAAAAGGCAGAAAACACAAAAAAGGCAGGAAATGGACACAGAAACCAAGAATTGCTGTAAAAACACACCATCTAGCTCAACATTCAACCGTGGTCAGAACATATATCCCAGGTTTACAAATAACACAGTGAAGACCACCCCCTCTGGCATCTGGCAACTATATCAATTCTATATATAATGCATGTAATTTTGGCCGCAAATATTCCATTTCCAAGTATTCTGTCCACCATGTATTTTAACCCACAATCCTGTCACAGAAAGAGCCTCCTCAAAGATTGTGGTATTTCTGAACCACAATTGGGCGTACCCTGGTAACAGCAACCTTGTGTTGCCAGCTAATCTTTCTCACACTGGGTCAGGCGAAAGGAACTGCAGAATGAACTCACCAAAAGGGTGCCTTCATTTTGGCAGTTTTTCATCTGGCCTAGACATGGAAAAAAAAGAACAGCTCCATGGTTATTTTTCTCAAAGAATCCCTTCTCTCTCTCTCTTTTTGACAGAGGAACTCATTTCTGAGTCATATTAGTCACCATGACCTTGAATATTGTAACTATACATTAAAACCATTCGTTCTCCTTTTGAGCTATGTTCCTACCTCAAACCTAGTCTCTTTAAAGAGTTCCTGCTGAAAACATTCCCCCTCCCACACACACTAATTGTATTTATTATAAGGCAACTGGTTCTTGGGAGGCAAGTGATGAGAAACCTGGGGAACATAGTGAAAAGTAGAGACATCATATTGCAAACAAAAATTTGTATAGTCAAAGCAATGGTATTCCCGGTGGCAATGTATGGTTGTGAGAGCTGGACCATTAGGAAAGCTGAGCACAGAATAGATGTCTTTGAGATATGGTGTTGGAGGAGTTTTGAGAGTCCCCTGGACTGCAAGGAGAACAAATAGGTCAATCTTAGAAGAAATCAAACCTGACTGCTCCTTAGAAGGTCAAATAGTGAAGATGAAGCTAAAGTACTTTGGACATCAAATGAGAAGAGAGGATTCACTTGAGAAAGCCTTGATGCTGGGAAGGGTGGAGGGCAAAAGAAGGGGGCAGCCCAAAATTAGATGGCTAGATGGTATTGTGGAGACAATGGGCACAGAGCTGAGCGAGTTGAGGAGGATGGTGGAGGACAGAAGTGCCTGGTGGACAGTGGTCCATGGGCTCGCAATGGGTCGGAATCGACCGTGCGACTGAACAACAAAACAATTCCTTCTAACATAGAGCAAGTGAGCATCATACGATGCTGATGAATATGTCAGTGTAATTATTTTGCTTAAGAAGCAGTGTGCTTTTGGGGTACAAGAATGGTAACTATACGGGGTCCTATCATTTGCCACAGGAGTATTACAGAGATCTTTTAAGTCAGGGGGTTCTCAACTTTACCGCACCATGGGGACAGATAACTCCCCACCCCCCGACTGTGCTGTGGGCTGGAAAAACTGGCAGGGGGCATGTTTGCACATGTGCGTCCACTTCCAGGGTCGTCACTGCATGCTGGGTGGAATGGCATCAGGGGCCGGGGCCAGCCTGCAGGCTGTAGGTTGCAAACTCCTGTTTTAAGTCATACTCAAGCACATCCTCTCACACTGGGAAAAGCAAATGATATGTTCTTGGCTGGCTAGCATGACAGCACTTGGCATGATTACCTGGACAACTCCACCAGGGTTTACTCCAATCATCATACAAATGCCACGGAAAGCAGAGTCCTTCTCCTCATTGTCACGTATATTTCGCAGGGATGTGCACCTAGGAGCCAGAACACATATTTGGAACATTAATGAATACTTTAGTATCCCCAAATTGCTTCCTGTAAAGCCACAAAATAATGCTAAACCAAAACATAAGAACTGCATGTTTTTAGGCAAATAGCAAAAACACCTCAGTGGTTTAGGCAGCTAAGTGCAGGGCTAGAGTTTGGGAGTTCAGTTCCCCACTGTGCCTCCTGGGAGAAGAGCCAGCCAAGATGGCCTTGGACAGGCGGTGCAGTCCCAGAATTGACTTGATGGTACACAATTATGACGATGATGACAACAAGGACCAAGATTTACTCAACAGTCAAGTATAAGATAATTTCTCTTGCAACTTCTGTTGCACACATGCCTTTCCACTGGCTAAAAGCTTTTGTGTGCCAGATTTTAGTTAACCACTTCTTTGTAGGTACAGTATTTAGGTTATGAGTTGAAATTAGATGATCGAATGCTTCACCCACAGCCTCACATTAAGATAACAGCAAGCAGTGCAAAGTAAGTGAAGCACATTTTCAGAGAATTTCCGTATAATTTTAAAAGGCAGTTTGCAAAGCAACTATTTCATTTCCTGTATGTGTGATGGGAGGGAATTCAACTAATGCAAAGCTGCCCTAAAAGTTGGTGAGCAAGAGA
Source organism: Furcifer pardalis (assembly GCA_030440675.1). Lineage (NCBI taxonomy): Eukaryota > Metazoa > Chordata > Lepidosauria > Squamata > Chamaeleonidae > Furcifer > Furcifer pardalis. Next base: position 67,177,499 of record CP126893.1, read on the forward strand.
CATGAGAGGAGGATGAATGGGAAGACTTCTGTTCTTTACTACTAAGAGGTCATACCCAGTGGTTGCCCATTACCCTGGTGTGACCAGAATGATGGCAGATGGGACTATCCATTACTTCATTCTACTGAGTATGGCTACAGAGTACTGGAAATACGTGATGTCTCTCCAACAGAAGCACAGGCTTAAGGGACGGTACATGGCAGTGATGGTGAACCTTGGCACTCCAGCTGTTCTTGGACTTCAATTCCCAGAAGCCCAAGTCTCTGTGAATCCACATGAATGGGTTTACTGCGCATACATGCAGTAAACCCATTTGTGTGGATTCACAGAGACTTGGGCTTCTGGGAATTGAAGTCCCAGAACAGCTAGAGTGCCAAGGTTTACTATCAGAGATATATGGAGCCATCAATGCACCTACCTACTGGACAAAAACAGATTGAATGCAAGTGCCCCAAGATACCTGTCCATTTATTCTAGACAGAATTAAGCCAGAGTGCCTGACAGGTGGAGAAAGAGACCATCCCTGACAAGGTGAGACTGAAAGGCCATGCCTCTTTTGTCTCAATATGCACACTAACCAAGGTCTGATAAACTGCTGCAACATCGGTGCCACCTCCTGCGGGCAGACGTAACCCAAGCGTCCAATCGTGATGGCTAGAAAGGGGAGAGAAAGAAGCTGTCACAATGGCACAAAGCAGCAGCAGAAGCAGCTGTACTGGCTCTGGAGCTTCTGAAGTGTACACTGGAGCCCCAAATAATATTAGAATGCAAAATGAGACCAACCTTTGAGAGCCATGCCTGCCAATTGTTATGTGCAGAAAAGGCTCAAAGAAAACTCCCTCCTTGATCCAAGGGCAAGACTCTCAAAAGGCTGCTTTTAAGCCACCTGAACAAGTTAGGGGAGGACAACGACTATGGAGCACAAAGATTTAGATATATTTCTACAACGGGTCATGTGCTCCAGCATTGATGCCAGCTCCCATTCCAAAGCAAATGGATAAAAGGGCGCCCATAAATCCTTTATCTCTAAAGATTAGCAGTTAACTATGTTAAGAACAAAGACAGTAAAAGAAAATGTAACTTAGACATGAATCAGGATTCCACCTCACCTGTATTCTCCAGAAGCGTTTTGGGGGTGTTTGGCCGGTTGATGATCTCCACGAGGTTATTCAGGACCATCTGAACATAGGGTTGCATTTCAGCCCCTAATAAGGAGGAAATGATCAGTTGAGCCCTGTATACCTCCAAGAATCTGGGCTTCAACTTTGTCCTATCTATAATCACGTGTTTTCTCCCCAAGACGCCTCAACCAAAAAGAGAAAGAAAACTGGCATTCACTTCCCAGCTCACAACCATTAATGATGGGAGTCATGAAAAGTTCCCGTCAGCCTTCAAAGGAAAATATGAGATGTTAAACCTCAGCATACACAAGAGAAAAGTGCCCCCTGTCTGGAAAGGCTAATATACTCTTCTTGTGTAAAAAGCCAGAAGAAGATACTTCTGAGGGATGGGATGTCTGTACAAAGCAAATCTTTATTTGTAGGGTCCTGGTAACTCACCCATCTGCATACAGATTTCTCCAATAGCCCACGTGGCATTATTGCATACAGAAATGAATTCTGGATTCAAGTTGGTCCCCAAGATGGGCATGAATTCAGCTGAAGGGGAAAAATATTTTATTAGCACTGGTTACTACCATTGAAAGACACATTAAAGATCAGAATAAGGCCACACGATTTGTAAAGTACAAAGTACAGACAGAAAAAAACAACAGCATAAGCCACCCATCAGTCTCTGATCTGTAAAAGGACCTGTTTAGACTCTAACACAGTTAAGAATGAGGATTATTTCAGCAAGAATGAAACATCAAATATATTTGTTTCTTAAAGTTTATACTTGGGCAGTTAATAGCTATCCAACTGGTGTTCTCATTTGATGGACAATGGAACAGGGAAAGAGATTTTAGGCATTTATCCTTCCCTTGCCACCTATGACACTATTCCAAAGGATTCTGCAATCTGTCATCCACTGAAGAAAATGAAATGAACACAGAACCCTGAAGGCAATTGTGATAGAAGTATCAAAATCTGATTCTCATCACCTCTTGACAGAAGCCTCTACTGGATCATAGAGCTTTCATCACCAGAAGGTTGTAGTTCAACTTTAGTAACTCAGTATTAAATATCTTCCTACCCGTTCTCACTGGTACTAGCAGCTTTCTTAGCATTTTTATTAGCTCAGGAGTAGAAAATGCATAAATACAAAGATCATTATTATTGTGCAAAATAAAAACCCTCCAAAAGAAAGCAAAAAGTTTCAGATGAATAATTCAACAGGGACCCACCGATACATGGCTTGACATGCATGAAACAGGCTTTGGTAAGATCTCCTAGCAGTGCAAATGAGCTCTGTCTAACTTCTGGCATGGTGTCCTATAAGAAAAGCAAGAAAAACATGGATTGCAGTGTGCCCTTCTTTGGTATTAAGACATTTTCGCTTTCCAAAATTACAGAAGATGAGAGTACAGGATTTATCATATTGAGTAACACCATTGCTTATGTTTTATTTACTATTGATTTCTTCCCTCTGGCAACCAACAGATTTCTCACAAAAGTTGAGAAAAGTTCAATTAAATTTGTTATGGCAGCTTTTACAGAATCTGTAATGGGAAGAGAAACTTTCTCAAATCCTGCAAATTTTGATTTTTGATCCCCTTTAAAATACTGGGAGCATTTTATATTGCTGGATTATTTGATAAAATAGAGTAGATGTGTGTATAATTAAATATTACCCATATACATTAATATTATAAACTTATTATAAAGAAATGTATAATTTAGTAATGTGGGAATTGCTCTTTATATCAGAGAAATTTTTTTTCCTTTCTTCTTGGTTTGTATTTTATGGGCTTTTTTGTATAAATGTAACATTTGTTTGGCCGTTTGATTTTTTTCCTTTTTCTTTGATATGTTGTATCTTAAAATTTAATAAAAACTTTATAAACTTCAAATCCCGCAAATAAGACCTGATAATGCTAGTTTCTTAGAAAACAACAGGCTCTTAGGAGAACTCTACAATTGCTATTCTTGCTCCATGTGAATCACTAGTACCACTTCAATAAATCAAACATCTGATGGACTCTTATTCTGATGTGTGTAGGATCCATGCCAAGGTTGGCCAACCTACAGCCTATGGCACCATTTTATGTGGCCCGCAACGATGATGCCACACAGAAGCGGAAGCGTTTATGACATGTCCGCGCAAACACACCTGCAGTTTTCGCAAACACATTTATGACAGCAGTGGACACATTTTACGGAACGGTTTATGGCAGGGGAACATGACCGACCTGCTCATCTGTCCAGGGGGCATGGTCAGGCCTGCAGCATAAAAAAATTGGGAGCCCCTGATCCATGCTGGAGATAGTATGTTCAGACACTATTTTTGCCAGCCAGTTCTATACTCCCAGGCCCCTGGCTCCTATATGAGCCTGTCCATAATTGACCTTCAGAGAACTTGCTGTGTGTGCCAACACCGAAAGAGGCTGCTGGTGGATACAGATGGCATCTCAATTGCAACAGTAAGAACAATATTGCTTTGCCAGGCCTTTGGCCCAGTGGCTCTTCAAACTGATTTTGGCTTGCTTGTAAAGGCTGTTCATGTCTTACTTTTATATTTCGGTTTTATTGTAGGTTGTATTAGGGGTCCTGTCAAATAATAATGTAAAACTTCTGAATGAATGAAAGAATGAATGAATAAATAGCTCCTTGCTTTTCCTGCTATAGTTTACTTACAAGAGTGTCACATCCAACATGCTTAAGTGTTTTACTGATAACAGTCAAACCACATCCACAGGTTCACCACTGAATGGCAAAACCAGGCTATTCTCTCACATCTCAGAACTTACATGGGCTACACAGAAAAAGCCTCCTCAAAGACTGTGGTATTTTTGAACCACAATCAGGCATACCCTGGCAACGGCAACCTTGTGTTGCCGGCTAATCTTTCTCACACTAGGTCAGGTGAAGGGAACTGCAGAATGAACCCACAAAATGGTGACTTCATTTAGCCAATTTTACATCTGGCCTAGACATGGAAGAAATCAGAACTTACATTCATATAAACTGTTTTTCTCAGGTTGCACACTCATCAATAGACACTCTCACCTACCTGCATGCACTGGAACAGCAGAGTCATGATATTGCTCCGGGCTACAAGCTGTTCCACATGACATCCTAGACCTTCAGCAAGACCACTTAGCAGATCAAGAGCAACTATCATGAAGTCTTTGTCAGGAGCCTCATACTGGTCGGGCTGTTGACTGTACATCTGCCAATTGAACAATACAGAACCTTGAGATTTGATGTCGAAGAAAATATAGAAGTTTATCAAAACCGTAACATACCTCACTGAACAAGACTGAATAGAATAGCAACACTGTTAAAGCAACCAATTGTGAAGTTACAATGTAGTTGCCTAGTGAAGTGTCTTTGAGATGTTTCAGACTTCAGGTGGATGGGGGCGGATGGTCCACAGGCCAGAGTTTGGGCACACCTGGTCTACAATGGTTCCCATGTGCTTGTCCCCATGTAATCTCCAATATAACATGTTTTCTGACATTTATGTGAACAGTGGTATTTCACTTAAAGAGCATAATGCGTTCCACACGATTGTTCTTTAAGCGAGTTTGCTCTTTAAGCGAAACCACATTGTAAGTGACCGATTGCGAACCCCAATTTAGTTGTTAAACGAGTTTTTGGTTGGTTTTAGTTGTTAAGCAAGGCAATCATTCAGAGAAAATCCTGCTCTTTAAGTGAGTTAGTCCCTAAGCGAGGTGCTCTTTATGCAAGGTTTTACTGTATGTTGAACAAACTTTCCCTGGACACCATCCTATCATACCATGGCTTGGGCAAGAGTTTTCTGCACAAGTGTCACACAGCGCTGGTAGACGGGTTCACAGTATGGAAGGAAGCCACTCTGAAGAGCAGTTGCTACAGATGACAAACACTAGAGAAAGAAAACAAAGAAAGAAAGAAAACAGGAAGGTTAACTAATTGGGAAGGTATGTGATTTTTCTTACCCTTCAGCTATCAGGGAAGCCATTTTAACACAGACCAATGAGCAAAATCCTGAAAACAGCATAAATAAGGTCCTGTCTTGTTTCTAGTGGCTAGAGTAGAACCACAAGAGCCAAGGAGCCTCCTCCAGAACATGACTTACAAAAATGTATAAGAAATACTGTTTTCCACTATGCACTTGTCATGCTTCAACTCATTCCTGATGCACACATTTAATTCATTTCCTATCAGCATACATATTTTGCTTTCAGACAAACATGGTTCTCACGTCCCCTACAGCTTAGTTCAAGGGTGCCCAAACTACGGCCTGGGGGCTGGATGTGGCCCCCAATGCCAATTCATCTGGCCCACAAAAGCCCTCATCACTCCTGGAAGCAGAAGTAAAATGCACCCAAACAGGCGCATTTTACTTTCATTTCCAGCAGCAACGAGGACTTCGTGGGCCTCTGGATCTTGGTGACTGGCTCCCTGAACCATGTGATCGGCCCACAGCCCGAAAAGTTTGGGCACCTCGACTTAGTTCAAAGCAATAATGTTTGGCTCACTCACTTCTAGGAGAGGAAAGAGATCCTTGTCTTCATCCTTCAGCTCATTCCACTTCTGAATCAGTGGAGGCATCAGTTTCTGGATATATTCCTGAGGAAGAGATAACCAGTTACAAATGCAAGCCTCTCCCAGCCACTGTCAATGTCACAAAGTCAGCCCAGAAACTTTCAGAACTGAATACTCAACACATGACTTCAGGGTTTGAATGTCTTGCATGACATCACTGTTCCTGGGCTCAAAGGAAATGAAGCCAGGATTTCTCCTAGAATTCCACAAACACGGTAATGTTCACAAAACTGGAGAACCTGTCTAACCAGGCTAATGGGGCATCATTTTACAGTAAACTGACCTTGAGACAAGACAGCAAAGACTGTGTCTGAAGAAGCAGAACAGAATTTGGTTTCTTTTTTCTTTTTAAAAAAAGGTTTCGTGAGGTATGTTCTGGGTAATGACAAGAAGGGGGTGGAAGAGCTTGTGGAGCATGACTGTTAAGTTCTTGGGCAGAGGTGCCCAAACTACGGCCCAGGGGCCAGATCCACCCCCCAGACCGTAGTTTGGGTGGCCCTGAACCATGTGACTGGCCCACGACCTGAAAGGTTTGGGCACCCCTGTTAGGGTGACTCCTGCTGTCTGGACTAGGCCAAGAAAGGGTGTAACCCATTCCTGGATGACTCCTTCCTGCTGGCTGACTCTAGGGGATAAGGCTCATCTCCTTTTACAGACAAAGATCCAGCAGAGACATTTCTGTGGTCATGTAGAAGGCATGACTAGATTCTGGAGTGCATGGAACATTGTTATCTTTCCCACTGAAGGAGTACCTATTTATCTACAGTTGTACCTTGCTTAAAGAGCACAATGTGTTCCACAAGATTGCTCTTTAAGCGAATTTGCTCTTTAAGCGAAACACCATTGTAAGTGACCAATTGTGGACCCCGATTTATTTGTTAAGCGAGTTTTTGGTTGGTTTTAGTTGTTAAGCGAAGCAACCATTCAGAGAAAATTCTGCTCTTTAAGCAAGGTGCTCTTTATGCAAGGTTTTACTGTATTTATATAGGAAGTAAAACCCTGATTTAAGAAATGAAAAGTTGAACAACTGTGCAGAAATGGTTCTGGCAAAAATAATTTGAACTCTATCATGTATGACTCACATTTTTATAGCTCCTTATAATACCAGATCACTAGTCTAGCTCACCAAATATACCATACTTTCCTTTCCTCAGACCCACTACTAAACGTCTTTAATTGATGATGCTGAAGATTAAATGAGTTTTCCTGTAAACAAAATATGTTCTATAATACCATCCTTGTGAAAGGAAAACAAAAACTGGCATTCTACATTTCAATATCTTCAAGGATTAGATTTCACACTGTTGCGAAAACATCTCATCCAAAGACAACCAATCAGAGTGAATTAATGCTAGAGATTGCCCACTGCCAACAATCATCAGAAGAACACACGTACCGGTTGGTTGAGGTGGTGCCCAACTGAATCCGCTAGAGTGCCAATTGCATCATAGAGAATCAGCAGGTTCTTGTGCTGGTATTTCCCAAATGCAAAGACCAAAGTATCCAGGATGAAGCTGAGATAGGGGACAAGCTCTGTGCAGGCCTCTTCTTCAAGGGTGGCAAATGCACTAAAATCAAAATTGCAGAAATGCAAGCGGTAGGTATGGACCAAAGGGAGAACATACACCTGGCTAATTTCTATGCCCCTAAAAGCTTAATAGATCAGTTTTGCAGCACTAGAGTCAATTACAGACTGAAGTGTCAGTTTCAACTAATCCGAAATATCAGGGCATTCTTTGGATCAGACAGTAGGAATATGCAAATATCACTACAGAGTTCAAATTTCAAGTTCATCATCATATCCAAAGAAAGCCATAAAAATACAGAAGAGAGGAGTCAAATAAGAGTAAGGTCTACAGTTCAGATGCACTACACCAGGGGTTCCCAAACGTTTCAGACCAGTCAAGTGGTTGAGCGGGCTGGTCACGTGGTTCCTACTGCCGTAAAACACATCCGCAGCTGTCTTTACAACAGCTGCGGAAGCGTTTATGCATGCACGGGCGCACTTTATGGCTGTCGTAAATGCATGTGCTTCCGCTTCCATGAAATAGTGCCACAGACTGTAGCTTGGCCACCCCTGCACTACACAAATTATTTCAGCTCTCAATCAGAAATCCTGCTTAAAGGCATGCTTATGCTTCTTAAATGGGTGCTCTTAATTTTCCCTTATTATTATCTACTCCAGCTAATCTTGGTGCTACCAGCTCCAGTGGCTAAAATGATCAGACAGGACTATGAAAATGCAACAGTTCTGGTTCAAACCTTCTCTAATTCAAGCAGATATAGCTGGAAGAAGTAGGAGGCCATCAGAATGAAACTCTCTTCAAGGCAACAAGCCAGAAACCTCCACTCCCCACCTCACCCCGCAAAACTCCACTGCTAAGATGGGACACGTGTTCAGAAGCACAACAGATGAAGCGATGAGATGAGCAGGTTACCTGCAAGCCGCCTCCTGCACTCTCTTGTTGCTGTCAAGAATCCGCTTCAGTAGCTCTGTCATCAGAGGCTTGAGATACATGTCTGGTGGTTGGCTCACCACCCAATGGGCATATCGGCTCAGGGTCCAGCAGGCAATGGAACGCACCAGGGCCTTCTTGTCAGAAAGGCATTGGATCAAGTGTGGGATCAACTCGGGCAGGTAGGGAACCATGCCTTGCATGCATCCTAGAAAGGCAACATTCAAGGTTATTTCCATCATGCTTGCCTAACATCTAAGACTGCATCTCCCTAGGAGTTCTCCCCCCACCCCCACGTTTCAAGATCTTAATGGGAACCTTCTCTCTCATTCCCACCATCATTACAAGCACATATGGTGAAGGAGGACACGAGGAAGGGCCTTTTTATCAATAGCTGCTCCCAAGTGGTGGAACCCGCTGGGCAGGCTGGTGCCCTGACTGCCATCCTTCTGCCAGCAGTCAAAATAATCCTTCTATTGAAGCAGGCTTTTGATAAATGACAGGCTGCCAAGAAGACAAGCTTAATTTGTTGCCCTTTTATGATAAAAATTTAAATAACCTCAAGTGTTTTATTCAGCTGTTTTAATATTGTTCACTATTATATTTTCAGATACCCTGAAAGTACATACGTCCCAGCAGAGGACACAATATTCACCTTCAGCAATAGCACCTAAAACAAGGATCCCCGACTCCTTTATGACCCATTCTGGGTGGAAGAGCAGCCCCTTTAGCAATGGCAGTAGATGTGGAAGGAGCTCATCTCTGAAGACATTGGCCAAGACATCAAGGGCTGCAGCAGAGCATTTTCCTGTAGGAGAGATGACCATGGGACAAAATACAGTGAAACAAGCTGTTGAATCAAGAGGACTTACAGAAGCAACAACCAGGGGGAAAGATATCTCCACTGGGTTCAAAATACAAACCCATCTTTAGTGATGGGCTGAGTAGATACAGGCACCCAACCTTGCAGTCAGAAGTTGAGAATTCAGTCCCACAACCCTAAGTCCTACAAGAGCCTGCCAGTGTGCCTTTGGACAAGTGCTGCGATGTCCCCAGAAGAGGAGAATGGCAAAACACTTCCATGTACAGTAAAACACCGGATAACGATTGGATCGGATAATGCTAAAATCACATTACGTTGGGGAATTTGAGGCAAACATTTGGATCGGATAACATTATGTTAACCATTATGTTAAGGTTATCCGATCCATCAGATAACCTTTGCCTCAAATTCCCTGAGGTGTGGCTGTGACTCACCAATTTCTCTTGGGAGAAAAGGAGGGGCTGCCTGCTCTCAAGCTTGCCACATTTGAATAACAAAGGCTTGCAAAACCAGTTTGACTAGTTTAGCAAAGCAAAGGCTTAGGACCCTTTCCCCAGTGTAACCCAGAACACTTTGCAGAAAAATAATTGCAAAGAGACAATTTGACCCAATTACCTTTATGAAGTTTCCCCTTTAAATTCTAAACAGCCTGAACTCAAGATTCTAGCTCCGCAAGCCTCATGCAGTCAATAGAAAACAAGCAGACTGAAACCTTTCACCTACAAAGCAATTAAGCTTTTCACACCCTGCAAAGCCCTGAGGGAACTTCCTTTATTACAGCAATTGTAGGTGGGCTGATTGTAAAGGAAAACATTTTCCTAGCTTCTGTTCAGATCTTTTAAAACAGCACTTTATAAAATTTTCAAAAATTTAAAAATGCTGTATGGCTTTGTTCCCTTAAAGTCAGGGTGGTCTGGCATGTTTTTGTAATGTATTTACCCTTTAGACCAGTGGTTCCCAACAAGGGGTACACAGCCCACAGGGGGACTTCATTTCCCAGAAGCCTAAGTCAGTACATTGGCTGATCAGTGCTTTGGGGAAATGACTTAGGTTTCTGGGAATTGAAGTCCAAACACTAGCATTTGGGAATCACTGCTTTAGACAATTATTTCTTAAAGTTCTTTAAGTTTCCAGCATGTTTCCTTGACTTTCCCTTGAAGCCTCTGTTGCTTATCTCTATGGAGTTAACATTATCTGATCCACCTGAATAGGATTTTAATGTTATCTGGTGCATGCATCGGATAAGGCTAAAAATCAGATAACGTTAAGACTTGTGGAACCAAGTCTTAACGTTATCCGAGGTATTACTGTATTCTATTGCCTAGGAAAACACTGAAACAGGCTCACCATAGGTCAGAACTGACTCATCACCATCATGTCAGAAGAGAATCCTTCTATTTCCACTAGCCACTAACAAAGAAAACAGGAGTTCTCAACCTTTTAAAGCCAGGACCTGGGTCACACTCGCTCAGACAGCTTTGAGGGTTGGATGGCCATTTTGCCCTTTCTCCACCACATGGCACTTCCTGGTGGGGTGGAGATAGTGGGAGGCCACATGAAATGGTGCCATGGGCTACATCTGTCTCACGGCCCACAGGTTGAGAATCCCCGAACTAGAAACATAATGGTCCACTTGAATTAAGTATATGTGGTCTACGCCCCACTCTGTGAAAGCAAGAAATGTATGCAGGACTTGTACCTAAAAGTCTAAGTTACTATTGAGAAGGGTGAACTATGGGTTAGTCTCCACCTGATGCCCTCACACAAGGCTCCTATGGATCCTTGGAGTCCAGTTCTCAAAACTTGGGGCAAAACATTCTGGACTACAGGTCCCAGAAGTCCTGATCACTGGCTGAGCCACCTGCAGCTTCTGGGGAGCCGTGTTCCAAGGGCACCTGGGAACAGCTATCTTAAGAGGACAACACGATACAATTCTACTACGTACTCAGATTCCAGTCAGACAACGTGTCATCGTCGTCATCCTCATCTTCTCCGTCTTCATCATCCTGCAGTCGCTCCTCTTCATGTTGCAGAGTGACCGTACGTGATTTGTGGAAACGAGGTTTGATATCCTGCTCGCTGTCAGGGATGGCTTCATCTTCTTCCACATCTCCCTGGGATTTAGCAGCAATAAATTTAGTTGGCCTAAGAATCTTGCCTCCTAGCCAAGTGATATCTTGCAAAACAGGACTGTATTTCTACGGTCCCTCCAATATAAGCACTGAACTGTCTTCCCTAATATACACGGTTACTCGGTGTGGGGTAGTTTTATGTTAGAAATGTGCAGGACTGTTTATTCTTGGCCAAGCAAGACTTACATTCCTAAAACCATCTAGTCCCTATAGAAAAGCCCTGAGAGACAGGCGCAAGTCTCCATGTCTCTTTGGGCCATGCTTCCATGGATCAGACAGAAAGAATACAATAAACCATCAGTGATATCAGGTTAAAGGTTATGCATCACTTCCATGAATGCATTTGCTTAGCCACTGATTTAATATGGACACCCATGCCTTTCTCTTTAACAGCAAGAGATCTCACGCAAGATTTCAAGAAACATAAACCCTATCTTATGACAAATGAGATAACAGGAAACATAAAATAAGTCACCAGGATTTCCATGCTGCAAATGAAATAAGTGGAACAAATAGATCAGGGGTGCCCAAACGTTTCAGATCATGTGGTTGCAGGAGCCAGTCACTAAGCCCCAGGGGCCGGATGTGCTCCCCGACGCCAATTCATCCAGCCCATGAAGCCCCCCCGTCGCTCCTGTAAGCAGAAGTAAAACATGCCCGTACGGGCGCGTTTTACTTCTGCTTCCAGGAGTGATGAGAGCTTTGTGGGCCAGATGAATTGGCATTGGGGGCTATACCTCGCCCTCAGGCCGTAGTTTGGGCACCCTTGAAATAGATGTTTAAACTCAGCTAGCCTAGCCCAAAAAAGTTTTCTTTTATATGTCAAGGAGAAATGCAACCAACAGAAGGCTGCATTTATAATGGAATTTGCACCAGAAAAGGTTCCAATTATGACTCCAGCACCACATATTCTGGATGGCAGATTCAACTGCTAAAGCAGTGTTTCCCAACCATTGGTTTTTGGACTTAAATTCCCAGAAGCCTAAGTTAATTCCCCAAAGCACTGATCAGCCAATGTACTGACTTAGGCTTCTGGGAGTTGAAGTCCTCCTGTGGGGCCTGTGCCCCATGTTGGGAACCACTGCTCTACAGTCTCCACACAGTAGGACTAGTAATCACAGGAATACAAATGCTCAATTTTAAAGAAACTTGGACAACAAATAAATTCTACTGTTACTACTAGGAGAGTGAAAGCCTGAAAATACAAAGTTCTTCAAGTTATACGAAACAACAGTATGCTCTTCTAATTTTGGTAACAGAAGATGACGTTTCAGCTCTGCAGATATGCTGACTTGTCACCAATCCTATTTTCTACTACTCTAGCAAGGACAGTCACAGCAACAGAAATAGAAAGAAAATCCAACTTATCTGGACATTTTACAACACATTAAAACATTGAAGTATTTTAATTTGTTATACTTGGTAAACTAGGAGAAAGAAATACAAACTTAGGAAAGAAAAATTGTCTCAAAATGATGCAACTAAGCTTCCCAAAGCTGTTTGTAAAGATAGAGAAGTACCTTTAATAATATGATATCAATTTCAGAATATTTCATTCCATTCACCAAAATTGGAATCAATCTGTCAAGAAAAAAAGAGATTCAACAGTTGCAAACTATGATAAAAAATAATAAAGATAACAGCAAAGCCAATAATTAAATTATTATTTACTTACATTATTAATGTCAACAATTGCCAAAATGATACAAGAATGTAGGGCTGCCCTTTTGACAACTTAGAATTATCACAAAAATTATTTCCTTGTAGCAAACATCTACATACCGGAATGATTCAAAATGTACCTACTGTTGATGGAAGGGCTCTGTACACTGATGGTGCCTTTATTACTTGGAGATCATTCTCCTCTCACACACCCCACTTAGAAGAACCCCTTCTACAGCATTTTCAGGTGACTGGAACAGTTCTTATATGAAACAGCTTACTAAAGGCCTTAAATCAGTGGTGGTGAACCTATGGCATGCATGGCAGAAGTGGCACACAGAAGCCTTTCTCCTGGCACACGCAACATTGAGGAGAAGCCCCGCCCCACTCAGCCTAGCCGGCACCACTTCCCCACCACTCCGCTCTCTCTCTGCCAAAGGAGAGGCAAGAGGAAAGGCCGAAATCCTGGCTGGGAGGCTGCGGCTGAGAGGTATGATGGGGAGCATCGGGCGAGGGGGGGCGTCATCGTCATTGGAAAGGCCCGTTTGGGGGTGGAAAAGCCCATTTGGAGGGTGGGGTGGGAAGGCTGCACAGGGCTTCTCTGGAGCCTGGGAGGCTTTTCCAGCACCCAAGGAAGCTGCACAGGGCTTGTTGTGTGCCCGGGGGGGGGGTGCTGACTGGAGCAGCTTGCCAGCCCCCCCTCCCAATTTGGGTGTTGCAGGCGTGGTGCACACACGCAGCTTGAAGTACATCAATCATGTCATGTGGGTGCATGCACACCCATGTGACATCACCAGCACGTGTGACGCCTGTCATCCATCTCCCCGGCCTTCTTGGGCGTTTGCCATCACTGCCTATACTAGGGTCAAAACGCCAACCAAAATTGTACTAGTTATGTTCAGTCATGTTACACCAATTATCAGAACTGCCAACCCTGAAGACTTCAAAGAGCACCAATTATTTTTTCATGGCAACAAAAAAAACTTTCTGGGTGGGGCTGGCCAGGGCCTGCGATTGCCCCAAACTCAACAAAGCAAAACGGTCTCCGCAACAAGGGAAACTTTGTTGCTGGTGTTGTTTATTTGCACAAAGCTGTTGCAAGGCTGCATAACAAGTATCTCAGAACAATTGCAGAAATTCAGTTACTCACTGGACCAGGTGTGAAGACAGGACATCCTTGCAAATAGGTTGTTCAGCCAACGTCAGCCAGAATTCACATGCTTCCAATGCCACGTTCTCATCGCTGTCTTGAGTCCTCTGCAACATGTACTGGAGAGGATAGAAGAGCAATAACCCTAAAGCTCCAGAAATAGCTGCTGGATACACTTCTTGTTTCCTATGTCTATCTCACAGAACATTGAAATAAGTTTTACCATCAAAGGATAGCAATGCTTTGATAGGCCACATCAACTGCATTGAAACATGGGAGTAAAACCTAGTAGCTCTTCACAGGGTCAACGGAGACCTAGTAAAACAACATAAAGAAATTGGAGCTGCCATCATTTCTAGTGAACCCCTAGTAGTTGAAGCAACCACCTATGGCTGGGCTAGAAGGTTATGGCTGATAATGCTGCCAGAAAAGATTTCAACAAGAAGGTTCTTGTGCTGGTATTTCCCAAATGCAAAGACCAAAGTATCCAGGATGAAGCTGAGATAGGGGACAAGCTCTGTGCAGGCCTCTTCTTCAAGGGTGGCAAATGCACTAAAATCAAAATTGCAGAAATGCAAGCAGTACGTATGGACCAGAAGGAGAACTTATACCTGGCTAATTTCTATGCCCCTAAAAGCTTAATAGATCAGTTTCGCAGCACTAGAGTCAATTACAGACTGAAGTGTTCGTTTCAACTAATCCGAAATATCAGGGCATTCTTTGGATCAGACAGTAGGAATATGCAAATATCACTACAGAGTTCAAATTTCAAGTTCGTCATCATATCCAAAGAAAGCCATAACAATACAGAAGAGAGGAATCAAATAAGGGTAAGGTCTACAGTTCAGATGCACTACACCAGGGGTTCCCAAAGTTTTCACACCACAGGCCGGTCACATGATTCAGTGGGCCGGTCACAAGGTTCCTCCCACCGTAACACCAGTGGGGCCACCTACCTAGGAAGAATTCCTATCATCATAGGACCTCTGTCCCCAAAACTACTGAATCCAAATCAGCCACCAGAATAAGATTGGGGCTCCTTGCTCATGATCAGACACGCTCTGGTCATCTCCAGACTTGATTATTGCAACGCGCTCTACATGGGGCTGCCCTTGTCGACCATTTGGAGGCTGCAACTAGTCCAGAATGCGGCTGCCCAGGTGGTGATGGGGTACGGGCGTTATGCACGTGCCTCACCCCTGTTTTGGGAGCTGCACTGGTTGCCAGTATGTCTCTGGGTGAAATTCAAGGTGCTTGTTATCATCTTTAAAGCCCTACATGGTAATGGGCCAGGATACTTAAGAGACCACCTTACCCCAAGAACATCTACCAGTCCCACCAGAGCGGACCGGAGAGGCTCTCTAGTTGTTCCATCAGCCAGAGGCACGTCTCTCTGGTACTAGAAAGAGGATCTTTTCTGTGTCCGCTCCAGCCCTATGGAACCTCCTGCCAACGGAGCTGCGCCTCCAGACAGAGTTGCTGTCTTTTAGGAAGAATTTAGAAACATGGCTGGCGGGGCAGGTATGGGTTGACCAACGACCCTAGTGTGAGCTCCCTCTCTCCATTAATTTCTTTTTAATTCGCAAGAGTGAGTTTTAACTTTTTAATCTGTTATTAATATGTCTATTTTAAATATTTTTAAAATGTTTGATCCAAATTTGTTATTGATGGTTTTTATATGATATGTTAAACTGCCCTGAGTTGCCCTGGTAAAGAAGGCGGTGTATACATTCGAGTAAATAAATAAATAAATAAGGCAAGGCAAGACAAGATTTTAGGCAGCTCTGCGTGTTGGAGGAAGGCCACTGACCTGAATAATACTATGCATGTGAGGGATGAGTCGGTCAATCCGTACTTCTAGCAGCATCACCAATGCTCGGCAAACGTTCTTTCGAACCTCTGGGTCTTCATCTACTGCCAGGGCAAATAGGTGCTGCCAAATTTAAAACAAAAACAAAACAAAAAAAATATTTACATTAATGAAAAAGTCTCTCTTGATGTAAAAAGTCCAATACCATCCCATCAACTTGCCAAAACCAGGCCTTTCATGATATTGCCTGCCTTTTTAAAAATTATTACAACTTGGACAAAGGGCTTCTAACTTTGTACTCAGCAGATTACACTCAGTACTCTTCGTCAGTCAATAGACAAATGTGGTTATTCTGGAGGTAAACTCCAAATGCTATGAGAAACACTTGTTTGGGCAGGCACAGGCATAAATGAGAGGACTGCAGATAGAGAAATTAATCAGAAAGCCTTAGCAAGAAAGCCTCAAGCTATACTTATAACAAGCCTACTGGTTCTACACTATGAACATTCCCATTTCAGACACTGTACTTCTGCCCATTTTGAAACACATAGAAAGTACAGGATGACGGAAACTTTATTCTCAGGAAGTACAGCTAGAGCCATTTTATGTTTGTGTAACACTGGGGCAAAGGAGTACCTTGCTGTTAGGAACAAAATACCTTCCTCTCTGAACTGGATCCTGTATTTCCTAAAGTGGTCTCTGGCCATGGATACGTTACTGCAGTAAAAAGAAATCCTGAGACAGAGAAAGCTAAAGATGCAAATATTAAAAATCCTTATTTTCCCTTCTCAAGGAAATCTGATTAGGCACTGGACTGAAGATTTTAAAACTCGTACTTCCTATATTTGTAGAAAGGAGATGAGTGGTAAATATGAAAAGTACTAAATAGGACAACTCAGTGTTGTGAATAACAACTCCATGCTTATTGGCCATTGTGACTGACACTTTTAAAAAGTATAGGTTGAAATATATGAAGTACATCACAGTGGAAAGAAAACTGATTTAGAAGACTCTGTCATCTTAACAGAACAGGTTTCAAATGGTATCACACAGCATTCTCTAGTTCTTTAATAGTTTATTAGTGATTCTTTCAAGAGATCAGTAAAAGAACACATTGCCTTGGTTTTTCTTTCACTTTTTCTGATCACTGTATGGTGAAAGTAAAGTACTGGCTAATGTTAAAACACATTGGCTCAAATCCAAGAGTAAATCAAAACAACAGCAGGTCAACTGAATCAATTGAACTTACAGAAAAGACAATTTTCCAGATCCTCACTGATTCAATATGCCTAGTCTAGTTGTGACTTACTACTGCGTTTAACTGCAGTCAGGCCATAATGCAACCGTTTATGGACTAAGAAGACTGTTTGGTATCCCTGGTCATCAAATCTAGCCTCAAGCAACCACAGACTGCACTATTTGACTGTCACAAACAACCACAGACAAATAGAAAAGCAACCTTACCTCAATGAAGGTGTCTATATTATCCATCAAGGCCTGGGCTCTTTCCATGATGAACTGGTTAACACAAGCAATGGCATGGGACCTAAAAAAGAAAATAAACAGCTCAAATCACTGTGTGTCCTAGGTGTTACTTTTTTTAAAAAATCATCACAGCATTATGTTATTATCTCAGGTGATTTTTTTTCTGGGTAGCTCATGAACAATTTGAATTACAGGCAAAAATTAAGAAAATAAATCACAGTTCAAGAGTTTCCACTTTTGACTTTTAAATTTCTGTGTACCTGAAAAATATTAATAAACTACTTCCACAAAAGGCCCTGAGCAAATTACAAATAAATACCACTCTGATTTAAAAACAATTAGCAAAAACAACTTTAAGACTTTATGTAAAAATATTTAAATGACACCATGTACTCCAAGAATTTCAGGTTTAAAATATGTTACTTGGGAAACAGCACACTGTATTCCCATACAATGCTAATAAGAACCAATCCTAGATTTTAAACTGTTAACAGGATTCTGTTACCTTTTAAAAACTGGTTTGTCATGAAAAAAGGAACAGACCTCATGCCCTCATGTTCATTTCCCTCTTTTATTAAACCAGTTTTGATTTACATCTGAACACAGAATCTTAATCTGAATGTACTGCAATTGGTTTCATATCTTCACTTGTAGAAGCAAAATACAGTGGTACCTCATACAACAATTTTAATCCATTCTACAGGGCTCATTGTTGTACGAAACAACTGCTATACGATGCATGCATCGTATAGCGATTTTCCCTATGGGATGCATCGTACAACAAAAATTTTTTGCTAAGTGGTTTTTCCCATTGAAAAATTATTGTATGATTTTTTTACATAGGGCAAATTGGTATGTGGAACGCCATTCCTCCACCCCCCACCAAAACCTAATTGCTATATGATTTCATTGCCATACAGGGCAACTGTTGTACAAGGTTCCACAGTATACCAGTTTCCAGTTCATATGCAAGTGGCAACATTGGCTATATGAACTCTGGACATGGTAAGATTCCAGAGGAACCGAAGAGGGGCACACACATGGGCACAAAGCTCATCCTTAGTCTGATAAAGCAGCATCTTAAATGCTTAAGCCTGAGCTGAGTCGCCATATTTTTCCATAAATCAATTGTTAATTGATATCTTTTTTTAGTCTATATTTCATTACCATTATTAGAAACACTACAAGTGCAGACATAAAAAGTGTTTTAAAAGATATGGTATCCATGTTAGAATTACACTTTCAAAACATGTGATTCATTCATTCATTAAGTGATGCCACTCTACAACAAAAGCTGAGGTGTATGCTATAGCCTCATGTAATAGGCCTAGATACACATGTATCTCACTGCAGACTCCTTGCTCCAGCATTTTCTTATTCATGTAGACAGAGAAACTAATTAGGAAACTGTAACATTAAACTGTAAAAGAATATTAACCATGTCTTTATGTTATACAGAGAGGTAAAATTTCCAAAAATGTTGAAGCTTTGGGGAAAAAACTGGGTGTTTTTTTTTTTTTTTTTTTTGGGGGGGGGGGCTTTCTGGGGGGGGGGAACCAGGAAAGTTTCAGAAAAATTAAAACAATGCAACATTAGCATGTTCAGACTGAAAGTCACTCCGTTAGTTTAGAAACATAAAATATGACCATGTACAATTTGATTTGGCATAAAATTATCACAATTGGTATTATTAAAAATACAGTATATTCAAACAATTATTACAAATGGAATTTACTTTATTTTGTAATTTTAACAAATGGAGCAACAATCTCCTGAACTGTATGGATGAAATCTCTTTGATTTTGCTAGTTTATGTGAAGCAGGCAAAAAACATTATAAATCAGAAGAAACGATCAACATTTGTAACAAAGAAAATTATTTATATTTCCTGTCCACAGTATCAAATAGATATAAAGCGCCCATTCCCAACTCTCTCTGTTGTGTTTTTCCCCCCTTTTTTCAAAAAACTCTTCAAGAAACACACACACACTTTTCTATTGGTTTTCCCCAGGGTCTTCACATCTCTATATAGGAACTCAGGACGAGAACTTGCTCCAAAAGAAACAATTCATACTTTCAAATACTTAAATATACCTTTCAATCTTGCCTCACCTGGGGAAAAAAATCAATAATAGCTCCTATTACAAGTAAATTGACGGTTATGGCAAATGGAAGTGTCCTAGTTTCTCTACTCATGCAATGGGAGAGAATGGACTCTATGAACCCATGTGCTTGTTACTGGCTTCTTCTGGCTTACTTAAAACCAGGACTTGTGGCTTAGCATTATGTACTAATCCAGCCCTTGATTTTTACTCCTTAAATTCAAATTTTCATTTAGCTCAGTTTACATATTAGTCAAGTCTGCCACCCTGTCTCTACATGTCACTATTAACTCTTTCCACTGTTTGCATATAAACAGTTTATTTAAGCCATCAGTTTAAAGGAACCCAAACTCATCATTTTGTTGACAACTTTCTTAACCTGATCCCAAGTGGAATGTCCAAAACAAATGTAAGATCCATAACAATTGATTGTGCTCCACTTCTGGAACACAAGCTGAGAGAAGTAAAGAAGGCACATACCTAATCTTGGGGCTACAGTGCTTGAAAAATTGAAGAAACTTGGGAATCATTACATTAAGGGGTCGGTTGAGTGCATCGCTATCCAGAAGCTCAGCAGAATCTTCACAGATCTTCTGTAAGGCACCAAAAGCTCCCTAGAAAACACAGCAACAATTGGCATGATAAGATATGCATTTGAGAAACAAGCATCTTGAGTGTTATTTAAAAGCC
Source organism: Furcifer pardalis (assembly GCA_030440675.1). NCBI lineage: Eukaryota > Metazoa > Chordata > Lepidosauria > Squamata > Chamaeleonidae > Furcifer > Furcifer pardalis. Next base: position 67,197,499 of record CP126893.1, read on the forward strand.
TGCTACAGTGGCATGCCTAGTACTGTATACTCAATTTACTTTTCTACCATGAGCTGTATTCACTTTGAAAACCGTGCCAAAGGAAAGCCATTTAAGTGACAAGCTGCCAGTGAGAAAGAACTTGTTGTCTTCCTACCCTGAGCCAGCCCTCCCACGCAACAGCCTCCTAAGATGTTCCAACTGATTGCCAAAATAAGAAGGATGCAGCAAGCAAAGAAGCAACAATACTTTTTTAAAAGAGCACACAAAAAACCCCACACCATTTGAAGACTATTTTGATCATGAAGAATTGGGGGCAGTCTGGCATATTTCCTGAGCATCCTTCCCTCCTCAGGTTGAAAATGCCATGTTGACAAAGCAGATGGCAGATCAGTTATCTTTGATTTCTTATTTACAAGTGGGCTGGACAGAATGACTAACAAGTCTTCTGGGAGTAGATTGAGGCGAATTTGTGATGTTCCACTTTTCAAACACTGATATGAATAAAATTAACCCCCCAACACAGACCTAATGTCTGAGTAAAGAGAGACAGGACTGGTTTGAAAGTCACATAATAATACTTTCATCTTAGAAATTATTCTGGGTTGAAAGGATTTTTGCGGAAGAAACTCCACTCAGGGGACACCTAAATGAGGCTCCTTTCATGTCCCCAAGAGCTGGGCCAGAGAGGGGTGCTCAATCCGTCATGCAGTACCTGGGTCTCGAACTGTGGACTTGCCAGCTAACAAGATGAGCTTGTTAACCACTGAGCCACCACAACCTTTTTTAAGCTGGGGGCCAGGTCATGCTCCCTCAGACAGCTTCGGGGGCTGGACAGCCATTTTGCCCTGCCTCCATCACATGGCACTTCCTGGTGTGGTAGAGGGGGCACATGAAATGGTGCCATGGGACGCATCCGGCCCAAGGGCTGCAGGTTGAGAATCACATGAATGCACTGAATTAACAGGATCAAGGTTGATTTAGCCCTCCATCTTTCCAAGGTTGGTAACACGAGTACCAGCATGTTGAGGGCAAAAAATGCTAATTAGATTGCGAATTGCCCAAAGAATGGTTTAAGCACTAGGAGGCAGTCTGTAAGTATAATTGCTATTGTTAATTACAATACAGTGGTACTTTGCTTAAAGAGCATAATGTGTTCCACGGGATTGCTCTTTAAGCGAGTTCGCTCTTTAAGTGAATCACCATTGTAAGTGACCAATTGTGACTTCTGGCCCGGGTGTGTGTGTGAACTCTGATTTAGTTGTTAAGCAAGTTTTTGGTTGGTTTTAGTTAACGAGGCGACCATTCAGAGACAATTCTGCTCTTAAAGCGAGTTAGTCTCTAAGCGAGACGCTCTTTATGCGAGGTTCTACTGTATAGGTTATTGTACTATAGGCAGTCAGGTTTGAAAAATCCAGAACGTACTAAGTCTATAATGAGTTAGGTGATTTGCTGTTCAATGCAATAAAGCCATTCTTTACTAACTTCACAAGTGTTGTAGTCCTCAGAATTGAGCAAGTTACAGAGTTGGGGCAGGAGCTCTGGCCACATTTGCAGTTCCCCTTTGGAAGCAATGGTTGTGATGAGAATCCCTGACAAGAGAAAACAGATACAACAGTTCAAAATCAGCTCACAAGACCATGCTTATACTTATTAACTCTCTTTCCAGATATCTCAGGGCCAGAAAAGGTGCTTTATTTCAAACACCAATATGACACACACCAAGGCTCTACAACAGAGGGGCCCAAACTTTTTGGAGTGCAAACTGGTCACATGGTCGAATGTGCCGGTCATGTGATTCCTCCCACCCAGAAGCAGAAGTAAAACGTGCATGCACAGAACGCTGCCATAAGTGACCCGTGGCTGTTGTAAATGCGATTCTGAATATTAACACTTATCATGGTGATCAGCCATGAAAATTGTCCTGGGAACAATATGATGCAGTGGTCTTTCATCTGCCTTCCGCATCACACCATTACACCTATACCAATGATCCAGTTCCACGAGTCAATTTCTGGTCCTGAGCCCTTTTGGCACACAAAGTCCTCCTCAGCCCCAGGCCAGTATTAATGAAGTTGCTGCCCTCCATTAAGTTGGATTCAAGTAGGATTTAATCCACTGGGGATAATCACTCTTCCCTTCAGCACACAAGGCCGTTAGTCCTCAGGGTTGTCAGGTTAGTTAACCGCCACCTGACAATAGGCATTGAATCGTTGGCACTATGGTCTACTCTATTACCAAAGCAGAATAACCTGGCCAGACTGCAACTGTACACTTAGTATTTGCTTCCAAAATCTCATGAGTTTTTACACATGCAAGATGACACAAGTAAAAATACACAAGTTCTGCTTACATGATTTTTTTTAATGGCAAGACACAACAGCTTCTGCAATGACATAAGCCTTATCTTTCATTAAGAATGTAAACATTTTAAAAGCACTGATTTTCAGACAGCCATAACATACTCATACTCCTCCATGCTCTGCAAATTCCCATATGATCCACCAAGCACAAGAATAGTCAAATGCTACTCAGGAATTCAAATTCAGTTCCCCTGACACAACCCACATTCTGCCCACCTTTTCTCTCGCACTCACCTATAGTAGCTCTGATGAGAGAGGAAGCATCCCCTATATTGTTGAGACACTCCTGCTTAATGAACTCAGCAACAGGCTGAGGAAAACTCTGGTAATGAGCCTTCACATTGTTCTTCAGGATCAGACCACTCAGAGAACGGGTTGGTTCATCTGTTAAGAGAAATTGTTTGGGAGAAATTGTTTGCAAGGCTTATTATGCTGTACATTAGAGAAGATACAGAAAAATAAAAATGTTATAGTTTCCCAATCAAATGTAATGGAAATTCTGAAGATTGTCCACAAAAATTCCTTTATTGCAATTAACTGAAATGCCTGCACTCTAATTTCCCAGGTTATACAGCACAAACTAAGGAAACATAATTAGTTAACATGATTATGCTCATGAACCCATTCCCCAGTTTTATACAAAGAGCACTATACATACTTTTTTGCTGGAAAATTCCACTGTACTTGATCATGCTGTAACTGAGGAAAGCTCATTTATCAGACTGCATTGAAACATGGCCACAGTCTCACTTTATATAGCCAAACAGATAAGGTGACAATATTTCACCCATATAATGCAACTGGACTTCTGTGCAGAGATGTTAAGAAATCTGATACAGACTTTGATACCAGTATTAATGGTAGGTATAGGAATACTTCAGAATTTTAAAATTAGGCATGACTAACACTGCAATCCATTGCAAAAAACCAACAAACTACTTTTTAAATGATAATTTCTTCTATTATACCTGGGGAAGTTTCATGGACTGACTTATCCCCAGGGAGTGCACTGGTATTCCATTATCAAAAACTGTAGTCCTTATTCATACTGTAAACCAAACCTGTGCTGAGGATTGCTGCTTTGTATTAACTTTCCACAAAAAGGATTTCAGCCATCAACTGGCAGAGAACACAACCCCATTATTTAGAAACAAAAGAAATAAGAATCCTATATAAACATTAATGTTCTTCCCATATTCTGCCCAGAGCTGTGAGGAAGTCCTCAAAGAACTCAGATTGACAATAAACCCACTGCTGCTTAAGTCCCAAAGAATGAGACATGGAAGACTGGATCCAGAAAGTAGTCCTAACCTTAATAAGTCTGTTTAATCAATAGTGAAGCAATACTTTTGTAACTCTCACTGAGTCAACTCAAGTTTTTGAAGTGAACTGATCTCCAGTTCAGACCACCAACTAGGTTCAAACCAGAGTTGGTATTAGCCTTCTGCTAGACCAAATTATGTTAAAACAGAAAATTGCTCTTACCACCTGGACTGTACCCCAAGAACCATAAAATAAATGTATATATTTTATTGAGACAACTTATCTTGAGAATATATATATGACTTCTAATTGCACAGAACTTTTGCCAAGTATGATGAAAAAGTGCCTGATTCTTAGTCAGACAGCAAAATAGAGTAGACTAAGGATCTACAGATGAAAGTGTTGCTAATTGGAAGTCCTGAACACCATACAGTCAAGCTATACATGCCCTTTCTTCAAACTTTCACTAAGATAGATTTAATGGACGTACCCTCAGATTTCAGTCGCGTCAATACAAATATCAAGTAGTTATTGAAATCAGGAAACTGATTGAGTTGTTTCAGTTTCTGTAATATTTGTTAAGAAAATAATCTTAAACTGTAGTTTCCAAATCTACAGATGGCATCATGACATTAGCACTCCATTTTTCTTCTAATACATGAGAATTTACCATTCAGAATACCCAAATCCTTAGCTAAAGATACTCTGTATTATTTCTAAGGGCTATGGGATCAAATTGTGTTCATAGCCTAAAAATCACTTTCTAATTAATCCCTTCTAAGCAATAATAACAACAATTGTGTACTGTCAAGTCAATTTTGACCTCCAGCAATCCTTTGTAGGTTTTCTAGCTAGAAAATACACAGACATGGTTAACTATTCATTTCTTCCGATTGTGCCCTTGGACTGTGCAGCTTGCCCATGGTTGCACAGGCTGGCTCTTCTTCTAGGAGGCACAGTAAGGAATTAAACACACAACCTCTGGCTCCACAGCTGGATACCTAAATCACTGAACTATCCACCCAGCTGAAAAGTTTACTTCTAGCAATACTCTACCATATTTGCTTCTCTAATTAATAAACTATTCCTAATAGCTCCTCCTTCTTGCTTTTTGTAGCTTTCTGCTAATGCCAAAGATTCTTTTCTTATATCACTTGGGCAACTTCAATTGTACCAAGGATACATCTTGTACTATCCGCTGGGTTGCTGTGTTTGGTGACTGTGAGTCTTTAAGTAACTGAAGTACTTGTTGGAGGCCCTGTTCATCTGGCTGCCAATCCATGATGGGAAGCTGCCTATCTGGAAAAGGAAAAAGAATTATTAACCAGTAACAATGATGATGAAGAAGAAAGGCAAGGCTAACAGAATTCACTGCAAGACAGATAAACCTGAGAAACACTGAATTGCTCTTGGTCAACCATGAAGCTCATAAATAAAATTGCCTACTATAATCCAGCAAAGCATTTCCCCACTACATAGTACTAAGGCTATGAGCCTCCTATAAAAAAGTGCTATACTTTTTTTGACTTCTGTAAAAAAAACAAAAAGAAACTCATACTATTTAGAAAAATAGTTTTAATCCAGAAGATTTCATTGGGGGAACATGTCTCAGCAATGAAAAGCATTTACAAACCAAAAGAATAGTATTTGTAAGAGTAATTTATTTATTTGATTTATTTCTATACTGCCCATCTGGGTGTTAACCCGCTCTAGGCAGTGAACGAACAGAGAAATCAATAACAGAAATAGCCACAACTAATAATTAAAACCCATCACCAACAAATACCTCACAGACTAAACTAAACTAGTAGGCGTCTGATGGGATCAGGTCTGAACTTAACTGGCTAATATTGATAAGGGGACAATGCCCTGAAATGCCTCCTTAAAAAAAGAGCGTTTTTAGTTGTGGTTTTAAAAAAAAGCCAGTAATGGGGCCTAGCGCAGCTTCATCAGTAGTGTATTCCAGAATATTGGTGGCGCCACCAAGAAGGCTCTATTTTGAGTTAAAGACTTTTGAGCCATCCTCGATGTTGGCACCTGGAGCTGCATCTACTGTGATGACCGGGTGATGGGGGGGGGATGTTCTGAGGGAGAGATGCTCTAACAGATAACAAGGTCATGTATGTATGACTGATTGTAGAAAAAAAACATGATGGGAAAGAATTTTTACAAGGCTCTCAGAAAAAGGAAAATGTTCCATTAATGGGGTTACACTAAAAGAAAATGTTTTTCATATTGTATCATAATATTCTCTGGATTTCAGCACTAGAGGCAAAACACTTGCTTCAATCTCATTCTCATGTATGGAAACCTTTGCTACCAAAGATAATTTGGACCATAGCAGTTACTGCTGTACAATATAGAAAGCACACAAATATGAGCTGTCAGATTTTCAGTCTATTATCTGTTAAAGAACACACAAATGTGCAAAAATGCACTGATGTTATTCATTTGTTCCATGCAAACCAGAGGTTGTCTTTGGGGAGTTACTTCTGTAAGCTCCTTTCTCCTGACCTAAGTGTGAGAAAGATTAACCAGCAAAAGGTGGCCGTTGCCTGGGGGCTGCCCAATTGTGGTTCAAAAATACCACAATCTTTGAGGAGGCTCTTTCACCCGGAGCCCTGGTGGTGCAGTGGTTAAACTGTTGTCCTGCAATCAAAATGTTGTGAGTTCGATCTTGGCCTGGAATTAAGGTTGACTCAGCCTTCCATCCTTCCAAGATTGGTAAAATGTGTCCCAAGCATGTTGGGGGCCAAATGCTAATTAACTTGTGAACCGCCCAGAGAGTGCACTAAGCGCTATGGGGCGGGATAGAAGTGTGATTGCTTTGCTTTCTGTGTACAGTAATACCTCGGATAACGACTGCATCGGATAACGCTAAAATTTCTTTAGAAATTTTGCATCGGATAACAATCTGTTAGCATTATCCGATACAGTCCTTCGTAGCAGCAGGGTGGCTGGAAAACTGAACGGGGTTCTCCGTTCAGCTTCCCAGCCACCCTGCAGCTACGGAGGCAGGGGTGGGGTGGCTGGAAAGCTGACGGGGGGCTCCCCTGTCGGCTTCCCCAGCCACCCCACAGCTGCGGAGGCAAGGGCGGGTGGCTAGGGAAGCCGACAGGGAGTCCCCGTCAGCTTCCCCAGCCACCCTGCAGCTGTAGATTGGGTCCTCTGATCTCCCTGGAGCAGGCAGGGGGATCAGAGAGCCCGAAATGGGTTTTTAAAAGTCCGTTTTTTAACCCATTTCAGGCTCTCTGACCCACCCACCCCCGCTCGAGGGAGATCAGAGGACCCGATCTACAGCTGTTTCTGGGCTTCTCCGATGTCCCCAGCCAGTGGAGCAAGCCAAAACGTCAGGGTTCGAACCCTGACGTTTTGGCTTGTTGCACTGGCCGAGGACGTTGGGGAAGCCCAGAAACAGATTGGATTGGGTCCTCTGATCTCCCTGGAGCAGGCAGGGAAGTCAGAGAGCCCGAAATGGGTAAAAAAAGTCCATTTTTTACTCGTTTCAGGCTCTCTCACCTCCCTGCCTGCTCCAGGGAGATCAGAGGACCCGATCTAAGCTGTTTATGGGCTTCCTCCACCTCCCTGGAGGATGTAACAAGCCAAAACGTCAGGATTTGAATCCTGACATTTTGGTTTGTTGCAGTCTCCAGGAGGGTGGAGGAACTTCAAAATTAGTGCACATTGGCTCTAGGGTGGTCGGGAGACCCAATGCACGCTAATTTTGAAGTTCCCCCACCCTCCTGGAGGCTGCAACAAGCCAAAACGTCATTATTCAAATCCTGACGTTTTGGCTTATTACAGCCTTCAGGAGGATGGGGAAACTTTGGAAACAGCTTGGATCGGGTCTTCCGACCTCTCTAGACCCGGCAGGGGCGTCAGATCCCGGATGGTTTTTTTTTTTACCCATTTTGGGCTCCCTGACCCCCCTGTCGGCTCCAGGGTGGTTGGAAGACCCGATCCAAGCTGTTTCCAAAGTTCCCGCACCTCCCTGGAGGCTGCAGTAAACCAAAACGTCAGGATTCAAATCCCAAAGTTTTGGCTTGCTGCAGTCTCCAGGGAAACAGGGCTTTTTTAAACATTGTGTGATCAATGCATCGCACAAAGTTAAAAACCGGATAACGACGAGACTTGTGAAACCCAGTCTCATCGTTATCCGAGGTACTACTGTACCACTCTTTCAAAGTTACACTTCTGCATTGATACAGTCATACCTCACATAACGAATTTAATGTGTTCTGCGAGGCTGCTCGCTATGCGAAAAATTCGCTTTGTGAGTCAGACTTGCATAACGAATTTTTCGCTATGCGTGTCAGACTTTTCCCTATGGAAAAACTTGCATAACAAGCATTTCTATGGGGAAAACTCGCATAGTGAAAACTGACCGCTTAGCAAAAAACTTGCTCGTTATGCGAGTTTTTTGCTATGCGAAACGCTTGTTATGTGAGGTTTGACTGTACTGTATTTTCCAAGTACATACAGTACTAAATACACTATATTTCATACCCAAGAAACTATTCATTTTTCCCTATATACATGTATGATTAAACATTATCCAGCAGAATGTGAATGTACATCTTTCAAAGAGCTATATTTAATATTGCCAGGAACACAATATTGAACAAGTCAGCTAAAAAGCCCTTTGCTGTGCCTTTCTGATTTTTTTTAGTTACATGACCTAGCTCTTAAAGTTCATCCTTCTCATAATGATATCTCTAAGAAAGTGGCCTATTATTCATAAAGCTCACACTGAAATAATTCTGAGTCCTTAAGATGTCACACCTCATTTGTTTACCTTTACATTACAGATACAGTTGTACCTCGCTTAAAGAGCATAATGCGTTCCACAGGATTGCTCTTTAAGCGAAACACCATTGTAAGTGACTAATTGTGACTTCTGCTGGGGGGGGGGGGTTTGCAAACCTCACATAAAGAGTGCCTCACTTAAAGAGTAACTCGCTTAAAGAGCAGAATTTTCTCTGAATGTTCGCTTCGCTTAACAAATAAAACCAACCAAAAACTCACTTAACAAATAAATCGGGGTTTGCAATCCTCCCACCAGAAGTCACAATTGGTCACTTGCAATGGTGTTTCGCTTAAAGAGCAAACTCGCTTAAAGAGCAATCCCGTAGAATGCATTAGGCTCTTTAAGAGAGGTATAACTGTATAGGTAAATTTGAATCCAAAGCCAGCCCTCTTATACTACATTCAAAGAAAACATCTTCTTACTTCATTGTGAGGGCTTAAAATCCAAGGATATAAAAACTAAAGCATACTTGAATGCACATTTTCACTACTGTATTTCTCAATGCATTCGTTCCTCTGGTGTATGCAAAATCAAGTACAGTAATACCTTGGATAACGTTTACCTCGGATAACGCTAAAATTACATAACGTTAAGTAATCTGGGGAGGAGAATTGGATCAAATAACGTTAAGGTCCTATGGGATGGATCGGATAACAACCCCTAAAGCCTGTGCGGTTACAATGTATCTCTATGGAGCTTTAACGTTATCCGATCCATCCCATAGGATTTTAACATGGATCGGATAACTAAAAATCGGATAACACCAAGACTTGTGGAACCAAGTCTTAGCGTTATCCGAAGTATTACTGTACACTTGTACAGTAATACCTCAGATAACTCTAAGACTTGGTTCCACAAGTCTATTTTAGGACAATAGTGTGTTTTCCTCTCACAGTTATTAAACACTTGTAACTTGGAAACCTGCAGTAATTAACTTAGAGATATACCAGTAGGTTCCCTAAATATTTTCTACTGTACCCTTTTGGGTCCTTCTGAACTAAAATCCCAGCATGGTGTTATCAGATTTTTAGTGTTATCCGATGCATGTTAAAATCTTATGGGATGGATCGGATAACGTTAAAGCTCCATAGAGATACATTGTAACCGCACAGGCTTTAGCGGTTGTTATCCAATCCATCCCATAGGACCTTAACATTATTCGAGCCAATTCTCCTCCTCAGATTACTTAACGTTATGCGATTTTAGCGTTATCCGAGGTATTTCTGTAGTTGTCACTAATGATGCCTCAAATGCTGGGATTTTAGTTCAGAAGGACCCAAAAGGGTACAGTAGAAAATATTTAGGGAACTTACTGGTATATCTCTAAGTTAATTATTGCAGGTTTCCAAGTTACAAGTGTTTAATAACTGTGAGAGGAAAACACACTATTGTCCTAATATAGACTTCCCAAGAAAGAGATTTGATTTGTGGGCTCCAATTATGGTTTGACGTTAAATGTTGATTTCTCTCTGACTTATGGAGAGATCCTATGAATCCAACAGTGAAGAGTTAGGATACTGAAAAGCAGTTTTGGGGCTCCATGCCCTAGATTGCTATGCTCCCACTTCTGAAGCAGGACCTGAAGCACCAATGGGGGCAAAACAAAGGGCTCAGCAGACTTTGTAGGCCTCATCCCCCCTTTCTCCTAAAAGATCAGGCAGAGAGTGGAACCCCTTTCTTTCTCAAACTTCCCCACTCCAACAGGATAAAGTGTGAGAGCAGCTCATGTGAAGAAGCACCCAAACACTTGTAATTTGTAACTATGACTGGGGACTCTGGGGATTTTGAACTGTAACTGTGATTGGGGATCTCTGATATGTTTTTGATTTGTTTTTGTATTATTTGAAGTGTTGCTGAAATGTTTTATTAATTGATTATAGTGTTGAATGTTATATTTGTGAGTTTTGTGAGCCGCCCTGAGTCGGTTGCACCGAGTAGGGCGGCATATAAATTGAATAAATAATAATAATAATAATAATAAACACTTATAACCATTTAGCTAAAAGTTAGAAGTCCCACATTCAGAGATGTTGGCACTGAGGCAACCTGGTTTCACACCTCATTTCCAGAAAAAAGTTGGCCTGTGGATTCACAAGGCAAGTGATATGGGACCAAAAAGGGTCCTCCTTGTGGCGCAGTACATACTTAAAACTGCCACAGTGCAGCCAAAACGTTGTGAGTTCGATCCTGAGCGAGCCCCAGGTTGACTCAAAGCCTTCCATCCTTCAAAACGAGTCCCCAGAGTGTGGTGTGGGGAACAAAATGCTAGTTACCTTGTGAACGTCCCAGAGAGTGCCCCCCCCCCTTAAGCACTATGGGGCAAGATAGAAGCGTGGTTGCTTTTTGGGATGCCTGGGTTTCCACACGCGCTGCCCTGGGAGCAATGCTAGGCAGGATGTTCCCCGCCGACTCCTCCTCTCCCGCCTCGGATCCTCCAAGAGAGCATCGCCGCCCACGGAGCAGGAGCGCAGAATGAGGCCGTTCGCAACGGGGTGGCGCAGCCTCTTTCCGCTGCCCCCCCCCCCAAAGATCACCACGGAAACCCTCCCACCACCTCCACCCCCGTCACGCTCGGTCAGGCCCGCCGAAAAAAGCCGAAGCCGGCAACCTCTGATCCTGCCTCCCGGCCAGGCCCCGCTCCTCCTTCAGGCGGTGCCCTACTAACTACGGCCGCCCTCCCACCGCTCCCCACGGCCCTGGGGCTCATCCTAGGCTTCTCTTTCGACCACCTCCCTCCTAGGCCCGGCCTCTCAGGACCCCCCACCCCTCAAGAGACAGAGAGGGCGGCAAGCGCGCGCGCAGGGACGCCATACATACCTGCCCGGTGCCCGCGTGCCCAGGCTCAGGCCACGGCGTCAAGCAAGCTCCGAAGAGAAGGCGAAGGAAGGAAGGAAGGGGGCGGCAAAGGAAGACGGAGAACGCGACACGCGGGCGATGAGCCGGCCCGGCCTCCGTCCCCGCTGCTCACGTGACGAGCAGGAAAGGGAGAGGGGGGGAGAGAGGAGTGCCGCTCGCGCCAGTGGAAGGGAAAAGAATGGGTCACGTGGTCGAGGGAAAAGGCGGTAGCCACGCCCCCCTTTTTCCCTCCGAACGGCCTCTTCTCTCCACAAGCAGGCGCCCCAGAACGTTGCCAGTAGTACGTCACGCGGCGCGAGCCAACCTTGGCGGTTTGTGTTGGCCCAGTGACGCAGGCGGGCGCGGAGTGCCTCCCTTCGCCCCCTCCCCTCCCCTCCCCTCCCCTGGGCTTTGTGAGTGGATTTTGGAAAGAACGGTCGTCTTCTTGGGGCGCCGTATGGAAAGCAACAGCCGCCCAATCAGTCTCGCAGAGAGGGCTGTCTCTGGGCGCCTTTGTCTTTCGTTTTGCCCCACAGTTTTTCTCTCACCCACCCCGTAAAACTGCCTTGGAAGCAGTCTGTGATACCCAAACAAACAAAGCAAACTTAATATGTTAACGGCCGCCAACCAACCATTGTGTGCCTCTGTGCTCAGTCAGTGTGTATCAAATGTAGTGCCATGAAGTCTCAACGCTTAGGTCTGAAGAAGTGGGCTTGAGGCACGAAAGTTAACATTAAAATACAGGAGCTAGTCTTAGTGTAAAGGACCACAACGTTTTTTGTCTTTTGTTTTGTTTACTTTGAAAGGCAGCCATGTTCTTATACACATGCAGGAGAAAGGCGATACAGTACTGTATTTTTATTGGATCACTATCAGTCCCTGGAAAATAGATGGAGAAGAAGTAGAAGCAGTGACAGATTTTACTTTCCTAGGATCTAAGCTCACTGCAGATGGTGATTGCAGCCAGGAAATAAAAAGGAGACTGATTCTTGGGAGGCAAGCGATGAGAAACCTGGGGAGCACATAGTGAAAAGTAGAGACATCAAATTACAAACAAAGATTCGCATAGTCAAAGCAATGGTATTCCCTGTGGCAAAGTATGGTTGTGAGAGCTGGACCATTAGGAAAGCTGAGCGCAGAAGAATAGACGCTTTTGAGATGTGGTGTTGGAGGAGAGTTTTGAGAGTCCCATGGACAGCGAGGAGAACAAATAGGTCAATCTTAGAAGAAATCATCCCTGACTGTTCCTTAGAAGGTCAAATAGTAAAGATGAAGCCTGCCACATGTCCACAGAAATGTCTCCAGATGCAAACAGCACTGGCTATAAACAGAGATGAGCACTGAACCCTAGAGTCGGATAGGACTGGCTTTCGAGCAAGGGCGACCTTTACCTTTACCATTATTGTAAGCAGCAAAACTAAGTCCTATTAATTTTCCTTTGAACATTCATTCCAAATTTGTGCAGTCTACATGGATCTAGTTGCAACTGAAAAGCCTCTGTTTGCAACAGCTGACTTTGAAATGGAGTGACTTGCCACTGAGATGCCACTGAGGGCATCTCAAGGCAAACTTAATTTCTATCAATCAGTCACAGGATCTGTTGCTATCTTCTATATCAAAACTCTATCTTGTAGGAAATTTTCCAAATGGGTGGTATAAAATGTAATGAATAAATAATTTGTCCCCTCCCAGAACCCATTTAATAAGGTGACAGAGGAATTTACCTAAAATATCCAAGAAATCAGAAGAGGAAATGGGGCAAAAAGAACAGAAATCTACAGCACCAGAGTGCACAAAGCCCTCTTTATGAGCTTGCAATAACAGGGATCCAAGTTCAGAAAGAATAGTATTCCCCTGGTTAGAGAATTAATGAAGTCATGCACAGTCCAAAATATCCAAAGGAGCATATGTCAAATAATATCTGTTAAGCAGTATCTGTTCTGCTATTCTGCGCAGCAGAGGCAGACAGATTACCTTGGCCAGTCAGTAATAGCTGCTGTCACTCCTTCACTCATATAAGTCATTACAAAAGTGGATGGAGACCAAATTGACTTGTCTTTTCCAATTGAATAAAAGATAAATTGAAAAATCACCCTGCATGCCTCATAACCAAGTCTGTCCATCTGCAACAGAGTCTTGCTTTGTCATCTCTAAGCTACAAGAAAAGAAGCAGAGATTGCCACCCCTTTCCTCCTAGGACTTTTGCTTTCTAAGTACAGTACTGCAGCAAATCTCTGGTATCTACTTTACAGGTAAAAATGAACAAAACACATCACCAATACCTAATATGTGCAAATACTGTAATCTTGAATTATACAGCCCTATCTGGACCATTAGGAAAGCTGAGCGCAGAAGAATAGACGCCTTTGAGATGTGGTGTTGGAGGAGAGTTTTGAGAGTCCCCTGGACAGCGAGGAGAACAAATAGGCCAATCTTAGAAGAAATCAACCCTGATTGCTCCTTAGAAGGTCAAGTAATAAAGATGAAGCTAAAGTACTTTGGACATCAAATGAGGATTCACTTGAGAAAGCCTTGATGCTTGGAAAGATTGAGGGCAAAAGAAGAAGGGGGCGGCCAAAAATCAGATGGCTAGATGGTATTGTGGAGACAATGGGCACAGAGCTGAGTGAGATGGTGGAGGACAGGAGTGCCTGGCGGACAGTGGTCCATGGGGTCGCAGAGGGTCGGAATCGACTGCTCAGCAACCATGGTTAAAGCAAGCAAATGACATAAAAGAGGGAGCTCTTGAACAGTGCATAGACAGCAATGCTTTTCTTAACAGGCTAGCTAAATTGTACAAGATTTTTTTTCTGTTAACATTAATAGCAGCACAACAATGGCTCATTCTTTGCACAGACCAGCATTTCAATCACATTGGCTGAAATCCAGTAGTAAATCGCAACTAGAGTAGGTCCATTAAATCAATGGAGCTTATATAAGGATTAATTAAACTCCTACTGATTCAATGGGTCTACTCTAATTATGACCGACTACTGGATTTCGGCCAATGTTGCAATCTGATCTTACATATCTTCTCTGTCACACACCCAACCCCTCATTTCAAGCCTCTTCTTAGCAAGCTCTTTTTAAAACCTTGTTTGTGGCTTCAACAAAGTCTGCTTCAACTATAAATAATGCATCAAATAGGTTGTTTCAACTACAAATAATGCCTATTTTTAGCTTCACTGCCTCTTGGGCTTATTTAGCTGAAGGTGTCAAAAAAGAAGAGAAGAACAATGGAATTCAGCCAAAGAGGGGCTTTTAGTACTGCTGTGATTGAGGGTCTTGGGGTAGTAAGTGTGGAGCAGGAAAAGGAACACACAAACTGCAGTAGCTCCCCTTCTTCTTCTAACTCAGCACGTTGTAGCTGAAGTAGGAAATGGCATGATTTTCCTTGCATTTCTGACAGCTGCCCAATCCTGAATTTTCAGCCAAAATGGTCTTTTGCTCTCCGGTCAGCTCCTTCCTCCTATTAAATGGACACCCACCTGTGAAGGCATCCACATCAGGTCAGGCAGTTACAATTTAAAAAAAAACTGGTTTGGCAAGGGGAGGCTTGTCTCTTCTGCAGTTAGTTTTGCCACACAGTGACAGTCTACACCAGTGGTTCCCAACCTTTTTTTTTGGCCACGCCCCACCAAAGAATCTCTAAAATCATGCCTTTCCTCCTGGTGACACATAATTCTTATTATTCATAAAGTGAACTCCTATTCAGGTGGAGGAAGCCTAAAAGGCCATTCACTTAGTCTAAGCAAGCTTCCAATTGCCTCCCTCATAAAATCAAATTGCCCCCCTGTAGGGTGAATGCCATAGGTCTACACTCTTCCAGTCTGGTTCCCTGGTTCCCACCATACATGTTGGGACAGGAGCCTTCTTAGCAGCCCTAGCCAGAAACAAAGCACTTTCTCTTTTTGAATTCTGAGGGGGGTGGAAAACCTATTTTCTTCATCATGGTGTCATGCTTAGATTATTCTGAAACATTTTCTCTCTATTCTGTTTTTCATTTTAATAATAATAGTGTGTTGTAAAGTCTATTTGGACTTATAGTGGCCCTTTCCAGGGTTTTCTAGGTAGAGAGTACTCAGAGGTGTTTTCGTTTCTTCTTCTTCTGGGGGTGCCCTGGGACTGTGCAGCTTGCCCAAGACCAAACACACTGGCTGTTCCCCCAGGTAGTACAATGGAGGACCACTTTCCCAACCAGATACCTAAACCACTGAGGTGTCCAGTCAGTAACTGGTGTTTTACTGATACAGTACTGTAGTTTTATTGATACGGGTGAGACTTACAAAACCTGAACACTCAACAAGTCAAAAATGAAAAGTTGAAAAAGAGTTGAATCTGATAAGCCCCTGTGAAAATGTTGGTAGGAAAAAAGATGCTGAAAAGGAAATGTTCAGCTTCACTCAACTGACTTCTCCCTTCTTTCTAAAACTAGAAAGAAAAAGATGCCAGAGTATCAATATTTTTGCAAAGCAAAAAACCTGTGTATAGATAGATATTCTCGGGTGCTTCAATCAACATTTCCCATAAAAAACTCAAATGGGTGAAACTGAAAAACTATCCTATGCTGAACTACATTACAATTGGAATCCTAACAACTTCCAGGACTACAAAGACATTTTATCTTTAACAACTGGAAACATTTCCTTTTCAGCAACATTTTTCCAGCAAGAGTTTTACTTGAGCTTATTGCATTCAACTCCTTTTCAACTTTCCATTTTTTAACTTTTATTGTAAGTCTCATCCATGACAAAAATGTCAATAAAATGTAAGCAATAAATAATTTTTTTAACAGTTCAAGCAATTGGCACACATTTGGCATTTATCTTGTCTACAGACAAAAGGAGGGGCGGTCATTTTTTTATCTTTCTATTCCTTTTCAGATTGTTAGAGCAACAAGGAACAGACCACATTTTCACCAGAAGATAGATCCAGATCAGTGAAGAACGATAAGCCTGGACTGAATAACAGCAATGTAGATAAAGAATTTTTATACAGTATAGACAAGCAGATGTTGTCGGAAAGTATGCAATAATGAAAATATTTCTACCTTGATGCCTAGATTATTTTTTATATTTGAAATGATTGTCTGGTTTCATTTTGGGTTTAATCCCTTATTGGAATAAATGCCAGTTGTAAAGACACAATGCTCAATCACTGGCCCCTCAGACCTGACAGCAGTAGACTGAGACACAGGCAAAGTCTGCTCATTTATCATTATGACTTCCACACACAAGGAAGTTGCAGTCTCAATGACCTTTCAAAGGTGGATCTTGTTGCCCTGGCACACCACATATAGTATCTAACATCCCCACTTCTTTGTCCAGGTTCTCCACCAGCAACAAAGAATACTCCAGAGTGGGTATTCAGGATGGCACTTGACAGCAGCTACACCCCACCCTCGCCATAAACACATGAGTGCTTCTCCTCCTTCCATGTCTAGGCCAGACACGAAACTGCCAAAATGAAACCACCTTTTGATTCTGTAGTTCCTTTCACCTGACATAGTGTGAGAAAGATTAGTCAGTAACACAAGGTTACTGTTGTCCAGGGTACACCTGACTGTGGTTCAAAAATACCATAATCTTCCAGGAGTCTTTCTGTGCAAGTGGTAGTCAGTGCAAGCATATCAGAGAGTAAACAAAACAAATCCACTTCTTACAACGTCACAAAACCAAACTTCACAGAAATAAATCTGAATATCTATCTGGGATCTTCAGTCATTACCGGATGCAAAAAGCCATGCTGATTTGTAACTTTATGTTATACTAACCAACCATTGTTTACCTCTGAATCTAATACGTATAAATTAAGGCTATGAAGTTTCACTCTTATGTCGGACCCATGTGAACTTGATCCACGAAAGCTAACATTAAAATACAGCAGTTAGTATTTAAGGGGCCACAACGTGCCTCTAGGGACTGCAGTGGCTCAAGTCACTAAGACGCTGACTGGGAGGCGGAAGGTCAGCAGTTCGATTCCCGAGTACTGCAGGACGGAATGAGCTCCCGTCTCTGTCCCAGCTCCTGCCAACCTAGCAGTTCGAAAGCAAGAAATTGCAAGTAGATAAATAGGGACCACTTCGGTGGGAAGGTAAGAGCAAAGAGCGTTCCAGGCGCTCCGGTGTCTAGTCATGCCTGCCACATGACCATGGAAATGTCTGCAGAAGCAGACAGCGCTGGCTCTTCGGCTTAGAAACAGAAATGAGCACTGACCCCTAGAGTCGGATACGACTGGCTTTCGAGCAAGGGAAACCTTTACCTTTACCGTGCCTTTTGTTTTTTGTCTTTATTTATTTATTTACTCCCAAGTAACCCATAAACACCCATTCCCCCACCCTGCTAAGGAGGAGGCCAGGGCAGCGTTAGGGATGGAGGGGAGGTGGGAGGGGAGCAGCCCCCCCCCCCCAAGGGCTGAGCCTTCTCGTAAACGCTGCTTCCCCTGGGTTGGAACTACATTTCCCGGCGTGCCGTGCGAGCTTCGCTTCTCCTCCGCCTCCCGGCGATTCGGGAGCTGGCGGAAGGAGGTTGTCCGGGCCAGACCCGGCAGTGGCCCCGAGCGGCCCGGCTGGGGTGGTCATGGGGGGCTGCCTTTCCTCTCAGGCGGCTGATGACCTGTCGCTGCTTAACGACTCTACGGGCGACGGGGCAAGCCTCGGGCCTGGGGATCCACAGGTCATCTCTGTCCCGCCGCCCCCCTACCAGGTACAGCCACAGGAGTCGGAGGAGCAGGAGGGCTGGCGGCTTTGGGGGTAGTAAACGTCCCCTGACTCTCGCCCTCTGGGCAGTGGGCTCTGGTGTGGGGAGGTGACAAGGCTCTGCACGCAGACTTATGGGGCGGGGAAGCCAGGGCGGCCTCCAAAGGGCAAGGGACCCTTCCAGGGGGTGGCTTAGGGGGGGGCGGTGGCGAGAGACGGGCTACTCCTGAGAGGCGAGCTGGGGTGGTGGTGTCTGGAACCACGAGGGCACCTTTTCCCCATTCCACACCCAAGAGGTGTAGCTATGCAAGGAGGGGGGGATTTTTGTTTTGAATATGACATACCTCTGTGCGCTCAACTGAGTTGAATTCCATGAATGTTACCGGGATCCGTCGATATCCCCGGGCTCAGGTACACAGAAAGGGCCACCTGGAAAATTGTGGTATTGCTGAACCACAATTGAGCATACCCTGGTAATGACAATCTTGTGTTGTCAGCTAATCCTTCTCACACTAGGTCAGGCTGAAGGAACTGCAGAATGAACTCATCAAAAGGTGCCTTCGTTTAGCAGTTTCACATCTGGCTTAGACACGGAAGATGTAGTTCGCTCGATCGTTCACTCCAGTACTAGCTAAGGAACAGTCAATTGGGGTAAACATATAAGATCCTTTAAACTGAAAATTGTGGTATTTTTGACCCACAGTTGTGCGTACCCTGGTAACAGCAACCTTGTGTTGCATGCTAATCCTTCTCACACCAGGTCAGGCAAAAGAAACTGGAATAAATTTACCGAAAGGTGGCTAAATTTTGGCAGGTGCATATCTGGCCTAGACACGGAAGAAAGGAACTTGGGGTGTTCTCTCTTTGTGGTATCACCCTGCTGTTCTTCACAAAATTTTAGGAGGAGTCTAGACAGTTTGTAACCTTCCTGCCTCTTCCCACCATTCCCTTTGGCTCCCCACATACACTGCCAGAAGAAAAAATTGTTCAGGAGGGAAAGATGGAATAATTTTCCAGCGCCTGGAAGCCACCTACAGTTAGAGAGAAGAGTGTTGCCTTTTGACCTGCTGTGGGTGGATCTAAGATGGTGGATTGCTCAACTGTCCCTTACCAGAGACCGTGCTAGAAGATATAAATTGAAGTCTAGAACTAAGATCACAACAGGCATTTTGAATAAAGGGGAGCGGGCAGTGGTGGGCACCCAAATTTTTTACTACCACATTGTGGGCGGAGCCAATGTCATGGATGGAGCCAATGTCATGGGCAGAGTCAAAGTAAAAAAAAAACCCATAAAAATAAGTACACATAAAAATACAAGTTAAATAGACATAAAAATACACATAAAATACACGTTAAAAATAAATACACATTACATAGACATAAAAATACATAAAATTACAAATTAAATACACATTAAAATACACCCACCTACCCCATACCCAAAGGCGAGTCACTTACCCTAGGGAGCAGGCTGTAGGGATCTTCAGGCTAGCAGCTGCTCTTCCTCCTCCCCGCTTGGGAGGACAGCAAGGAGGCTGCTGAGGGCCTCAACAGCAGCCACTGGTTCCTCCGTGGCTGCGTGTGGCCACCCAATGCTCTGCGCTGCCACACTCCAAGCAGCAATTGGCTGCTTGGCTCGGCAGGCAGAGCACAGTAGGCGCGAATGCGCACCAAGCACTATAGGCGCGAATGCGCACCAAGCACTATAGGCGCGAATGTGCGCCAAGCACTGTGGGGAAACATGCAAAAAGGTAAGCCCCCAGAATCAGGTGTACCTGGACAGCAACCTTGTGTTGCCAGCTAATCTTTCTCACACTAGGTCAGGGAAAAGGAACTACAGAATGAATTCACCAAAAGATATGGGTTCATTTTGACATTTTCATATCTGGCCTACACACGGAAGAAGTGAGGGATGATGCTCAGAGAGACTGGGATTTATTTATTTATTATTTAGATTCGTATGGCCGCTCAATCACCAAGGCGACTCTGGGCGGCTCACAATTCCATGTTAGCTTCTTCCACAAACAAAATTCCACATGATCTTTTAGTCTTCCTCTTCAGGCCATTCTCACAGAGCTACTAATCTTTGCTTTCTGATGCCTGAGAATTTATGGTGTAGTTTGTTTATTTTGCTTGCACTTTTACATGCTGCTGTGCCTGCAAAACAGCATTTTCCAAGAAGGGGAAGGTGATCTATGGGGAAGAAGAGACTGGAAATGTTGATAGAAAGTAGAACTATCTATCACCAAAGAAAGCACTCTTTGCTTTACTTTATGGAAGGGACAGGATGGAGAAACAAATGTCTCCATTCCGTGAAGTGCCTTTCTCTTTGCTTCCTCTTTTATGTCTTGTGAACGGCAGGGGAATGAAATAGAAAAATTGGGGTTTCTTCTCCTTTCAAATGTCAGCAGGCCGTATAAAAGAGAATGCTGTTTGGGTGAGGATTTTTCACTTGGTAACATAAAAAAAAGAACAATTTAATCTATGGAATTTATTACCACAAAATATTGGTACATGGAAAACATGTTTTGTTGGTAACTATCCTGTTCAAAAGATAATGCTGGATACCAAGAACACGGGGTGGTTTCAATATCATGCTCTACTTCCAATTTCTTGCCGGCTTTCACCTGGGCACTTTCACCTGGGCACTGAGCCTAGAAGACTGTTGGTTTCAACTGGCATTACTATTGTTGTGTCTTGAACATCTGGCTGGAGCAAATGTATCACAAGAAACAAAGCAAGAGTAAAAGCAAAAAATAAAAGAGACAAAAATGTTGTAGCACCTCAAAGACTGTTATGTTTTAATGTGAATGAAGCCCACTTCCTTAGACATAAAAGTTAGACTACATGGTGATCGTTTATATATGTCCTCAAAATGGAAAGACAGGAATTGGTTGAATCCAGTGATGGGATGTAACAGGTTCGCACCAGTTCGCCAGAACCGGTAGTATCTTTTCCCAGTGTCCTGGAGAACCGGTAGCAGCCTTTTTTGGGGGGTGGGGGTGGGGTGGGACCACCTTCGGGGCTTACCTTTTCACTGGTTCCCCCACTGCACATGCACGCAAAGCACTTGGTGTGCATGCATGCCTACAGTGCTTGGCGCTTATGCACGGCCTCCTTGCTGTCCTCCCAAGCGGGGAGGAGGAAGAGAAGCTGCTAGCCTGAAGCTCCCTATAGCCTGCTCCCCAGGGTAAGTGACTCACCTTTGGATGTGGTGTGTCTGTGTGTATTTTAATGTGTATTTAATACCTTCACCTATATTGACATACTACCACAGTTCCTAAAAAGGCCTGGTGGCCGGTAGGCCTGGCGGCCGGGCTTGGGGTTTTTAAGCAAAGTCTTGGAGTTATCTCATCAATAAGCTACACCTGTGCTGTTCCAATTGCTGTTCCAATTGGAGAACCCTTAAGGAAGTACAGCTGTTTTACATTTACATTAAGGCATATTATCCTAGAGAACTGGTTAGGCAAAGACATAGTACCTAACTTCTTTAACTGTTGAAAAGTGCCAAAATGAAGCCGTCTTGTGGTGAGTTAATTCAGTAGTTCCTTCCATCTGACCTAGTGTGAGAAAGATTAGCCATAATAAGCTTTAAGCTCTGGTTTAAAAGCTCTGGTTGATTTGTATTTGGGGTGGGTGGGTGGGTGTATTTTAATGTATTATTTATTTATTTATTTAATTTATGGGTTTGTGTTGTGGGTGGGTGGGTTGAGGGGTGTGTGCGTGTGCGCTTATTTTTATTTTATTTTATTTTCATTGGCTCTGCCCTTGATGTCATGATGTTAGCTCCGCCCACAATGTGATGACATTACGGTGGGGTAGTAAAATTTTTGACATCCCACCACTGGTTGAATCCCACTCTTATATCTGAAGAAGTGGATTTGATATGTCTGCACAGACTAAAATGACGAGTAGCAATCTTTAGTACAAAAGACCTCACCTTAGTATAGAAACAATAGCATTATGGCATTAGGTAAAGGTAAAGATTGCCCTTACTCGAAAGCCAGTCATAATCTGACTCTGGGGTTCAGTGCTCATCTCTGGCTGAAGAGCCAGTGTTGTCTGCTTCTGCAGACGTTTTCGTGGTCATGTGGCAGGCATTACTAGACACTGGAGTGTACGGAACACTGTTTACCTTCCCACCCAAGTGGTCCCTATTTATCTACTTGCAATTTCTTCCTTTCAAACTGCTAGGTACTCAGGAATCAAACTGCTGACCTCCCACCTTCCAGTCAGCATCTTAGCCACTTTAGCCACTGCAATCCTATAAGGACCCAAAAGTGTTATTTGGCATGAGTTTGCATATACTGTACAGTACTCTGTTTCTTCAGATAGGTACTATCCACAAAACCTTATGTCATAAAATGTTTTAATCTTCATGATGCCATAAGACTCTTTGTCGGTTTTGCATCTATAGACCTTTTTAATGCTTTTATATGCTTAATGGATTTTGATTATTGTAATAATTTAACTGGATTTTATTCTGTAATTTATTGTATTTTTAGTATTACCGTACTTGTTTAGGAATGTAAGTCACCTTGAGTCCAATCACTGGAAAAAGAACATTTAGATGAAAATAAATACAGTAAATACACTAACACATCTATCTAAGTCAATATAGGGCAGTTTCTTATTTTGAAAGATAAAAGTTCTGAATGTTGATAATATATAGTCGAATAAATACCTGATAACCAGTCTTTGGATCGGATCATGGAAAAAACAAAGGAATATCAGAAACAAGTCTACTTTTGTTTCATTGACTATACCAAGGCCTTTGACTGTGTGGACCACAACAAAATGTGGCAAGTAATTAAAAAGATGGGAATACCAGAACACCTTATATGCCTCATGAGAAATCTGTACAAGAGTCAAAAGGCAACAGTTAGGACAGAATACGGAATGACAGAGTGGTTTGGAATAGGAAAAGGAGTAAGACAAGGCTGCATTTTGTCACCCTGCTTATTCAACTTATACACAGAGCACATAATGCCCAATGCAGGGATGGAGGAATCACAATTTGGGATCAAAATTGCTGGGAGAAACATCAACAACTTGAGATGTGCAGATGATGCCACCCTAATGGCAGAAAGTGAGGAGGACCTAAAGAAGCTCCTGATTAGGTTGAAAGAAGAAAGTGCAAAAGCTGGCTTGAGACTCAATATAAAGAAAACCAAGATAATGGCAACAGGCCCTATCAGTCTCTGGAAAATAGATGGGGAAGAAGTAGAAGCAGTGACAGATTTTACTTTCCTAGGATCAAAGCTCACTGCAGATGGGGATTGCAGCCATGAAATAAAAAGGCGACTGATTCTTGGGAGGCAAGTGATGAGAAACCTGGGGAGCATAGTGAAAAGTAGAGACATCACATTGCAAACAAAAATTCGCATAGTCAAAGCAATGGTATTCCCTGTGGCAATGTATGGTTGTGAGAGCTGGACCATTAGGAAAGCTGAGCGCAGAAGAATAGACACCTTTGAGACGTGGTGTTGGAGGAGAGTTTTGAGAGTCCCCTGGACAGCGAGGAGAACAAATAGGTCAATCCTAGAAGAAATCAACCCTGACTGCTCCTTAGAAGGTCAAATAATAAAGATGAAGCTAAAGTACTTTGGACATCAAATGAGAAGAGAGGATTCACTTGAGAAAGTCTTGATGCTTGGAAGGGTCGAGGGCAAAAGAAGAAGGGGACGGCCCAAGATGAGATGGCTAGATGGTATTGTAGAGACAATGGGCACAGAGCTGAGCGAGTTGAGGGGCATGGTGGAGGACAGGAGTGCCTGGTGGACAGCGGTCCATGGGGTCGCAGAGGGTCGGAATCGACTGTGCGACTGAACAACAAAAAGATGGTATTGTAGAGACAGTGGGCACAGAACTGAGCGAGTTGAGGAGGATGGTGGAGGACAGAAGTGCCTGGCGGACAGTGGTCCATGGGGTCGCAAAGGGTCGGAATCGACTGTGTGACTGAACAATAAAAAAACCAGTCTTTATTTAGATATATCCCTACTTGTAGGAGAATGTTGGGATTTGCGTGAGATAGTCTTTTAAAGACTCTAAAATATACATAAAGACATACAGGTTTCTCAGACATCTGTACAGTGGAAGCTCAGTTAACAAATGGCTCGGTTAACAAAACAAATCGCATAACAAAAGGAAATCCATAGAAAATAGTGGTTTGGTTTTTAAAAAAGTTCAGAATGGATTACAGTAAAACCCTGATTTATATACACATCAATTTACGTAAAATTCAACATACAGTACGTAACCATTTTTTGAATAAATTGCATCCTCTTTTACAGAAACAAATCATTTTACTTAAGGGGTTTCCTTGTGTCTTGTAAGTTTAAAATGGTGCTGCCACCATTTTAAACTCTAAAATGGCAGCCATGCACCATTTTAGAGTTAAAAATACCACCCTGCACCACCCGCCCCCATTGCTGGAAATTGTAAGACATCACTTACCGTGGCGGCGGCACAAGCAGCACTAATGATTGCAGCAGTTTTGCCACATTTTGCAGAGTCCCCGCTACTTCTACTGGCACTGTTAGAGTGGGGGGGGGGGATATCCGCTCAGTTGCGCTGTTCATCTGAGATTTCTCTGCCGCGCACTTTAGCTGGGAACACACATTGGGCGAAGACCGCTCGGTTCCCCTCTTTGCTCGAGGTCCCCCTGCAGCATGCTTTAGCTGGGAATGTGTGTCGGACAAAGACCACTCCATCCCACTCTTCATCCAACACGTGTTCCCAGCTAAAGTGTGCCGCATGGGGACCTCGAACAAAGAGCGGAACTAAGCAGTCAACGGCCAACATGAGTTCCCAGCTAAAGCGTGTGGTGGAGAAACCTTGGACAAAGAGCGCAACTGAACGGATATGCCCCCCCATGCTCTGTCAGTGCCGGTAGAAGCAGTGGAACTGTGGCGGTGGCGGCGCTGATTGCAGTGGTGGTTCCCGCTCCCCTGATGGCCAGACAAACTGCTCAGGAGGAAGCAGCAACAGCAGCTTGCAAAAGTTAGGGTGATTGCTCCGTTTATTATTATTATTATTATTATTATTATTATTATTATTATTATTATTATTATTATTATTATTATTATTATTATTATTATTATTATTATTATTATTATTGGTCCAGTTGGGACCTTTTTCTCCCCCATGCATCCCTATGGGAATGCCATGTTTTACATAATCAGTTTTACTGTACAAAGTAATACCTCATATAACATTAGTATCGAATAACACTAAAATCGCATAACATTAAGGAATCTGGGGGGAAGAATTGCATCAGATAACATTAAGATCCTATGGGATGCTTCAGATAACAACCGCTAAAGCCTGTGTGGTTACAATGTATCTCTATGGATCCCATAGGATTTTAACATGCATCAGATAACACTAAAAATCATATAACACCAAGACTTGTGGAACCAGGTTTTAGTGTTATATGAGGTTTTACTGTAATTGGTTTTCAGTGCATTCCAATGGGAAATTGCATTCA
The DNA here is from genome assembly GCA_030440675.1 of Furcifer pardalis. NCBI lineage: Eukaryota > Metazoa > Chordata > Lepidosauria > Squamata > Chamaeleonidae > Furcifer > Furcifer pardalis. The sequence goes on from CP126893.1 coordinate 67,222,932, forward strand.
ATACACTCCCATGGGAAATTCAATTATAGTAATTTTCACTGTAAGAAACCTCCCGGAGAACGCATTAATTACATTAACAGAGGTTCCACTATACTTTACATCTTCCTTAATTAGTGTATATAGATTTGCTGAATTCCCTGTAAAAGCTTAAAATCCCAGTTAAAAACAAATGACAGTACAGTAATACCTCGGATAACGCTAAGACTTGGTTCCACAAGTCTTGGTGTTATCCGATTTTTAGTGTTATCCGATGCATGTTAAAATCCTATGGGATGGATCGGATAACGTTAAAGCTCCATAGAGATACATTGTAACTGCACAGGCTTTAGCAGTTGTTGTCCGATACATCCCATAGGACCTTAACGTTATTTGGTTCAATTCTCCTCCCCAGATTACTTAACGTTATGGGATTTTAGTGTTATCCGAGGTAAACGTTATCCGAGGTATTACTGTACAGTCAATGCTGTAATTTATCTGACAATTTCAGCTTCATATAAAATAACCTGTATGGGAAAATATGAGCTTTCAGAATTATTTCATCCCATTTGTGGAAACATATTCTATTAGAATACGGTAAAACCCCTACTTACATAAGAAGTCTGTTCCATAAGCTTTTGTGTAAATCCTTTTTTTTTACTTAACTTGAAGCAAACCCATAGGAAAAATGAATTTTTACTTAACTCAAAGCAAACCCATAGGAAAATTATATTTATGTAAATCAAAGCAAACCCATAGGAAAAATGAATTTTTTATGTAACTTGAAGCAAACACATAGGAAATTGTGTTATGTAAATCGGGACATTATGTAAATCAGGACATGGTTTTAGTGCAAAAATCATTATGTAAGTTGAATTTTATGTAACTTGAGGCATATGTAAGTCAGGGTTTTACTGTACTGTATTATAGTGGTCTGTGAGGAAAAGGCATTGTTCCCTGTTGGATTGCTATGTTTGCAAAGGTGGGTGGTTCCATTTGCTTATAAGAGTGGCAAGCATTCAAGACATTTGCTCTTCTGACTTTCTAGGAACGTGCACCAATTCCAGTGTATCACCCAACACCCAGCCAGACGCGGCTTGCCACACAGCTAACTGAAGAAGAACAGATTCGTATAGCTCAGAGGATTGGGCTAATTCAACATCTTCCCAAAGGAATCTTTGATCCTGGCTCAGAACCCTCAGAAAAAAAAATCAAAGAGTATGTATTCCATATACTATTGTTTGTATTTAATCTGTTAGCCCAGGCTAAATCCTACAAACGTCATAAGTAATTGTTTGCTACATAAACACTCCTATAGCTCACTGACTTGGTGTGCTGTACTTTGCCCTCCAAAATGAAATAGGAATATATTAGCTCGAATCCTGTTGCTTAGCATAAGAAAATGTGTAAATTGTAATGTCTATCTCTAACTAGCAAATAAAATTTTCCCACCTCAAGTCTTGGGGGCACACTAAGCTAGTATGTCCGTGTGCTCCAAGGGATCATATTTCATATTTCCCTTCGAGATGCCTCACAGGTTTCCCTGTCCCTTCGTGTTACTTGCTCTCAAAACCCTTCCAGCTAATCCAACCCTTTATTCTACCACAATATTGGGCTTCCCAAACCTAGTCTCCTTGTTTTTCTTGCTCTAGGAGGTCATGCTCAGCTTTTCCTTGGATTTATGTCATTCTTCCTTTGCTTATCCTGTTGCCATACCCAAGCCTCCCCATCTCCCAGGCAGCAGCAACAGAGCCCATCTTTTCCTCCTTTTCAGACGGCCAGAAATAATTCAAACAGTAGTTCTGGCCATCTCCCAATAATTTGCTCCCTAAGGGTGCCTCTGGGGTATGTGTGGAACTCAAGATTATTATAGGGAATGCATCTATTTGAAGGACTCTCAGCCACTTACTGTGAAGCCTACAGGTTGTAAGCAGGATACAGTAAAACCTCAGATAATGGTAAAACTTGGTTCTCAATTGTGTCCCCTACCTGCCCCTTCCCCCATCCTTCTTGCATTGGATGCTGTTTTGGACACAGAAGAATTCACACTCAAAGAATGACTTTTCTTCAAGAATAGGGACCCTGTAGCTACAACTCTCATCAGCTTTGACCAATGACTGACCACATTGGCTGGAACTGAAGAGAGATGGGAGTCTATTGATTTCTGGATGGCCACATATTTACAACCAATTTACAACCAAAAGGAGGAGATAATGTGGTGCTCAGAGGTCTCAATGCACCATGGATGACTCCCTGCTTTTGCAAAGTGCAGCAATACCTCAGATAACATTTGCATCAGATAACAGTAAAACCACATAACGTTAAGCAATCTGGAAAAAATGCATCACATGTTAAAATCCTATGGGATGCATCAGTTAACGCTCACTAAAGCCTGTGCCGGTTACAATGTATCTCTATGGAGTTTTAACATTATGCAGTTCATCCCAAAGGATTTTAACGTTATCTGATGCATGCATCGGATAACAGTAAAAATCCAATAACACTAAGACTTGTGGAACTACACATATCCGGTAGACGTACAGAATACAGTACTGACTGTAGGCAGAAGATGTTTTCTGTCGGAATGGAATGGTCTATCATCAGAGATCAGCATGCAGAATAACACTGCAATGTTTTCTTGAACATATCTAGACAGTAATACCTCGGATAATGCTAAGACTTGGTTCCACAAGTCTTGGTGTTATCCAATTTTTAGTGTTATCCGATGCATGTTAAAATCCTATGGGATGGATCGGATAACGTTAAAGCTCCATAGAGATACATTGTAACCGCACAGGCTTTAGCGGTTGTTATCCGATCCATCCCATAGGACCTTAACGTTATTCGATCCAATTCTCCTGCCCAGATTACTTAACGTTATGCGATTTTAGCGTTATCCGAGGTAAACGTTATCTGAGGATTGGATCGAATAATGTTAAGGTCCTGTGGGATGGATCGGATAACAACCGCTAAAGTCTGTGCGGTTACAATGTATCTCTATGGAGCTTTAACGTTATCCGATCCATCCCATAGGATTTTAACATGCATCGGATAACACTAAAAATTGGATAACATCAAGTCTTAGCGTTATCCGAGGTATTACTGTACTTTATTATTGGCCCAACTTTGATTTGTCATGAACTAAGTTCAGCAAAAGAACTATTGGGGCCTGCACTGCACTATTCAACAGGGTGTAGCAATGAATAATACACAGCTAGTTCTTTATAAACAAATTGGTTCCTCCCATGGGGCAAATTGGGGAGAGAAATGTGTGGGAAGAAACTTTTGAGTCCACTTTGTTGCATCTTTATGATATTTTTGTTTGTGTCTGCCTAACTCCAGGTGTGTGATCTGTATGATGGATTTTGTCTACGGTGACCCCATCCGGTTCTTGCCCTGTCTACACATCTACCATGTACACTGCATTGATGACTGGCTGATGCGATCATTCACTTGTCCTTCTTGCATGGAGCCAGTTGATGCTGCTCTGCTCTCCTCTTATGAGACTAATTGAAATGGCGGTGTGGCCCTGCTCTTGTTAATGCTTCCAGGCTATGGCTGTGTGAGGGAAGCGGTGAGGTGGCACACTTATGATTTGCACACTTCTGGGATACACCAAAGAATCCTATGGCAAAGGACCTTGTTCCAGGCCTCAAGGACGTTACACAGCCATTCTGGTTTGGCTGGCTGTACGTAAGGCTGGCTTGTGCCATATTTTAGCATTGTGTTTGAGGGTGGAGGGAGGCTGGAGTTGTCCTTCCACTCCGTCCAACATTTGTTTTTGGAAGACCAGAATTATTCTCTGCCCCATCATACTGATCTAAATTCCCACTAAATTAGCACATACTAATTTTTGTAGGGTGCTGCAGGGAATTTATAATTCCTTGGCTGACAACTGTTTAAAACTGGTGTTGCTAACAAAAAAAAAAATCTTGAACATTTAAATCTAAAGATGTGTTTTGGGGTTGTAGTAAAACCGGGGTGTCACTAGCATTTCCCCCCTCCCCCCGACTTGTACTTCATTGCAGTTCGTTTAAAAGAGCAGTCATGTTTACTGGAAAGGCAGGGTATAATAGCATATATGCTACAACGAAGAGAACAAATGTAAGCAGTGAGGGTCCTTTGGTTGGGCAGCTTGGGGTGGTGAAATGGCCTCATAGGGAGACTGAGCTTGACCTTGTTGCTTTTGAAGGCCCAGTGCTTTTGTTTCAAGGCTGCTGTTTCAGCTGAAATGGAAGGATACTATGCCCTTGCTCTCCTTTGCTTTTAGATATTATTTCCTTCAGTTAAGAGGGGAATTTTTTTATCCATTCTGGAAAAGTGCAGCATGGCACTTCTGAGGACGTTACGACACAAAAACATCACCCCAGTTAATATAAAGTTCATACAAATCCACAATTTCAAGAGTGGTTTTATTTAGCTACACGGATAGAGCTGAAGAGTAAGCATCATTTCTTATCCAAGTTTGTTTGTAGTTAACTGGGTTTTTGGGATGTCTCTCACAATCTGAAAAGTACACAATTTCTTGGCATGCTTACATGGTGCAAGATGAAAGAGTTACTTGTAAATAAAATTTTTACAAAAGTGGGGTATTCAGGAAACCAAGACCTCTTCTAGAGACAGTGGATTAAGGCATTTGAATTCTTCCTATAAATGGAGAAATGTTGCTGGGTTGTTGCCTGCCATTTCCCTTACACAAGCGGAGACTCTTGCCGCATAGGAAACCGCTCATGCAGTCTATTCATTAGTGCCACACAGCAAGCCTGCCGCTACCTGGAAAGGCTTCCCTTAGTCACGGTCTGTTTATTGCCTTGCAAGTTGGGAGAGACGTGAAAAGTGCTTTTCTGATTATGTATTGTCCTTAACAAGGATCTGGCACTTCAAAGCAAAACTGATGTACATTGCGTTCAAATGGAAATAAAATAATTGCCTACAATCCTTTGGAATATATATATATGGGATAATCTGACTGCAAATCCCTTCCATCATCTTTTCCAAGTAAAATAAGTGTGAAACAGAATCTGACAGGGATTCATCAAGTGGTTAACTATCAATGATGTTTTGTTCTATCATGTGCCATCAAGTCACCTCTAACTTAACAGCAATCCTAACAGCTTTTTCAAGGTACAGTATCTGTGATAGTTAAGGCCTGGTTTTACCAGTGCTATCCCCCAGTGAATTTGCAAGGATGAACAGGAATTTATATTCCAATCCCATTCTGCCACTCTATCCACTCTATACTACCTGTAGCTTTTATCATTAGGCGACAATATGAATGAAAACTATTGCAGTCATTGGCGCCTATACTACTTCACCTTGTCACTATATACTAGTGGTGGCGAGCCTATGGCATGCATGCCAGGCCTGTGCAGTCACCCATTAGTTTGCCCTGCCCCTCTGCCCAGCAATTCAAGGGGAGCACTTCCTCCCTCCCCCATTGCCGTGTTGGCACTTTGAGATAATTAAGTGGGTTTTGAGTTGCAGTTTGGGCACTCAGTCTCTAAAAAAGGTTCGCCATTATTACTATATACAATAGTTTGATAATTAAGATAAAAACTACGAAGATGCTAATGTACCCTCAAATCACTTGGGATATGTGGTGACATATAATGGCCTTCAAAATATCCTATGATTTACAGTCCCATTCAGGTCACATGTAAAGTTGTCCTTTCTTCTTAACATTCCTTTTTCCAGTACGTTTTGCTCAGTTCTTGCAAACTAACAGTTGTGGCTTCCCTTGTCAAATCAACCCATCTCATGTTAGGTCTTTCCCTTTTCCAGTTTTCCCAGCAATATTTTTTTCAGGTCAGTTCTGTATTTTAATTATATAGGCATGGTAGAATAGCCCAATTTCCCCATTTTTTTGCTCTAGTGCGTTCAGGCTCGATTTGATTGAACACCTACCTTTCTGGCTGTCAGTGGTATCCGTAAGGCTCTCTTCCAGCACATTTCAAGTGAGTTGATTCTTCCCTGTCCTTCTAAATCAGGCATTCTCAACCTACAGCCTGCAGGCCAGGCCCGGTCCCTGAAGCCCTTGCCAAACCAGGAAGTGAAAAAAACTGTGTGCCATTATGTCGCTAAATGAGTTCTGTGCATGTGCAGCACACGTTTTACTTCCACTTCCGCGTGGGAGGAACCACGTGACCGATCAGCTGTCCAGGAGGCATGGTCAGGCCTGTAGCCTGAAAAAGTTGATAACCACTGTTCTACATAGTAGATGGTTTTGACCTCTGTCTCTAGTGACAATCCTTGCTACTTCCCAGGTACAGTAATACCTTGGATAACGCTTACCTCGAATAACGCTAAAATCGCATAACGTTAAGTAATCTGGGGAGGAGAATTGAACCAAATAACGTTAAGGTCCTATGGGATGGATTGGATAACAACTGCTAAAGCCTGTGGGGTTACAATATCTCTATGGACCTTTAACGTTATCCGATCAATCCCATAGGATTTTAACATGCATCGGATAACACCAAGACTTGTGGAACCAAGTCTTAGGGTTATCCGAGCTATTACTGTATTTTGGAAAACCCACACAGAGAGCTTTTGGTCTGATACAGTTTTTCTACCTTAACCCAAGGAAAGGGTTTGGAAACTGGAAGATTACTTTTTAGTCTGCATTCTGAGGAGCAGGTGTGACAAAATTAGTTTATCTGAGAGGTTAATGGGTGTTCCCCGTTTTTGTTGTATGTGTTGCACTTACACACATCTTTGCCACACTATTTTACTAACAGTCCTTCAAAATGCCGTGCGCTGCCAGCAGGAAAAAGGATGCCCAGTTTTCAGCAGTCAAGATAGTCTACATTCATATAGAGAATATTACGATTTACATAAACACCAAGCAAGGGGAAATTCAAGAAACTGATTCTATTTTTCATTAACATTTATATACCACCCTATTAACTACTCCTCACCCAAACACAAATTGTTTGTCATGGTTGTTTTTCGACAAGTCACAAGAGGTATCCTGTAGACTGTTTTGACTGGTGCCACTGATGTTGTCAACATTCAGATTGCCCTTTGCTATGTAAAGTCCGGCATCTATTCTTTCTGGCAACATAGGAACAATATTGTGCAGCATTATCAGGCCATGTACTGGTGATCTGATAAAGTGATTCATCTTTCTTCCATTCATCCATATTCTTGCTCATTCTCATCCACAGTAACGACATCTTATTTTGTTGTGACAGAAAACAGCAAAAGACAGGCTATGTGCTTAACTTTCTACTTAAAAGCTGTTTCTTCAACAGCTTTTCAAATAAATCTGTAACAGAAACTACAAACGGAATCTTTCCTGAAGTGAGAAGAGCACTTTAAAAATGCAGATCCCATTATGAAACATCCCAGTATGAAAAGCTTCTCTTTACGAAAGCAGTCAACTTAAAACACAAATACAGTAAAACCTCGGGTTACAACCATCTCGGTTTAAGCTTGCTGCGGTTTACAATGGCAAATCCTATGGAAGTGCCATCCCGACTTACAAATTTTTAATGTTTTTGTTTTGTTTACAAAGATCAATTCAGGACCATTTTTTATTTTTCAGTGCATCCCTATGGATGTTTCAGTTTACTTTTTTTCCAGGTTACAATAGAGGCTGTTGGAATGGAGCTCTGTTGTAACCCGGGGTTTTACTGTATAGTATAGCATCTTTACCTTTGATCAACCCAGCACTGGAAGAAAGTCACCAGCAAGTATAAGACAGTTTATATGCCTAAGTGCCCACTCAAAGATCATGGTGTATCTCTAATAACTTATACTGCTAATCTTTTCTTAGGGTGCTTTGTTAAACCACCTGAAGTTATGGGCAATACCTGTAAAGTGCTTATTCCTATCTTACGACAATGAGTAGATATGAAATGTGTTTGGAGCATTAAGATGAACGCAAATGGTCCATAAAGTCTCCCTTTCCTGCAGCCCCAGTAGGAAGCCTCATAGAAATGATACTTTCACTTTTTCTGCTGGCATTTCCATCCCTTAAATCAGGGGTGCCCAAACTATGGCCTGCAGGCCAGATCCAGCCCCCACACCATTCCATCCGGCCCATGCCACTCCCAGAAGTGGCTGTTTGCACATGCATGCCCACATTCACTTCTGGGTGCAGTGCAGATGCATTTGCACAAGCATGAGCACGTCCGCGCCGCACCCAGAAGTGAATGCAGATGTGCCATGCTGCACCTGGAAGTGACACATTTATGCATGTGTGAGCATGTCTGTGCTGCATCTGAAAGTGACGACGCTTTCACGCATGTGAGTCTGCATTCATTTCCGGGTTTGGTGTGGACATGTATGCGCAAATGCATCCAGTCACGGATGCAGCAGATGCACATGTGGAAACACACCAGTCACTTCCGGGTGGGGTGCATCTGCATTCACTTCTGGTGGCGTGGACGTGTTCATGCATGCGCAAACGTGTCTGCATCTCACCCAGAAGTGAATGCAGACTCACATGTGCAGACACGTCCGCTTCTGGGGTGTGTGGCCAGACCTGCTCAGCTGTTCCGAGGGCATGGTCAGGACAGTGGCACAAAAAGTTTGGGCACCCATGCCTTAAATAAACAAAGAAACAAATCCTTTACACACAAATTACTAGCTCTTCATCTTGTTGAAAAAGCAGGATCTAAGACAGGTGCCCAGTCTGTGACCCGGGGCCGGATCCAGCCCCTAGGCCATAGTGACCAGCTCCCTGAAACACATGACCAGCCCACATCCCAAAAAATTTGGGCACCCCTGATCTAAGAGATGGAGGTGAAGTCCCATAATAAGCGCCCACAACTTGATGATAGAGAAATAAGCTGTAGCTCAAATTCATGGTCAAAAACAGAAGGTATTGCTACAAATCTCTGCCAAAGGGGAATACCGAACTACTATTCAACGTGGGAAAGCCTAAGAGAAACGGCTGGTCTGACTAATTAAGGCAGCTTCATATTGTTCAGGAGGATGTAGCAACAGCCTGAATTCCACTAGGCCAATCCTAGATTAAACCTACCAGCATCCATTACAATTCTACTGCTTATTTGGAAACTATGGCAAATAAAATGATGTTGCCCTGGCAATTCTGTGAAAATGAACAAACTTATGAAAACAATGGCAGGTGCAGTGATAGAGCATTAGACATGAAGATAATACTGCAGCAAAAATAGACATGTAATAAAAGTAGGTATTTACAAAATACTTTCACCATGCAAAATATAATACACACTTGAGAAGGAACAGAAATATCTAGAATATAAAGATGGTCAAGGTAATCAAGGAACAATTTAACTAGATCTTGGAAATCATACAATAAGGGTACATTTGTTACTTATTTCACTTTTACTTAAGTAACACTTTAAAATGTTTTAATGAAAACAGTAACATTTATTTGTTACTATAAAATAGATATTTGAGGCCACGTTTTGCCATTTCCAATATTTTAAAGTAACCATCGTAACAAGCTAGTAACATGATTTGACTTGTATGCTCCAACCTTTTATTTTTTTAAAAAAAATTAAGCACTTTTTAAAATAATAGAAATCTGAATTTTTAATCTATTTTCATCCCAGTCTTGGATTTAATTCAAGCATGGGACTGAGGAGCAAGAACTACTGTGATTCAAAACAAATACAGTAAGACCCCGTATAACAATTTTAATTTGTTCCACAGGGCTAGTCATTGAACAATTTAATCACTATACGGTGAATGCATCATATAGCGATTATCCCTATGGGATGCATCGTACAACAACTATCTCTATGGGAAAAATCGTACAATGACAAAAAATCATTGCACGATTTTCCTCATAGAGATGCATTGCATCATATAACATTTTAGTTGTTATACAGGGTACAATGTTTTTTCAAATCCTCGTCGTACAATTTAATCACTATAAGAGGCATTCATTATACGGGATTCTACCATAGTTCTTATTCTGTTATACGGTAGTTCACACATTTGGATACTAAACTTATAGCTATAGTAAACAGTTGTCATCACCATAAAATATCTACAAAGTAATTATGCAAGAAGCAAAACATGGCTCACAATTAAATATCCACAATAGAACTTTATTTTAAAAAGCCAGTATTAAGAATGATTATCAGTGCTCTAAGCAGGGCCTATGAGATCAAAAGCATAAGGGGAGCCTGATCATCTGTAGAAGGAAACGAACTGCTACCCCTTATAGTGTGCTAGAAACCAGATACTGTACCTGTGAAATATTTAAGCCCTGAAGTTACTTTAGGCTTTCAATAGCAAACAGACTCTCCTGTGACTATTCTGAACTTTTGGGGGGCACTTTACTACAACTGAATGCAGGGGAGAGACAGGATGAAATCATCCTAGACCTAACCCCTGCCTAGCAAGTGAAATAGGCTCCTAAATGGAATTATACATGTAAAAGCTCTGCCAGATATTCAAGAGATCCAAGTTATATTGATGAATAATACAGAAAACTTTCCCATATCTTATGCTGAAGATATGAGAGGGTTACAACACATCTCTTTACACATGTAGAAAGGAAAGGCCTCAAAGGTGCTCTGGTTGGATGAAATGCCAGCAAGAATATTTAAAACTAAAAAGCATTTTCCATGCGAGTATCTGGTCTACAAAAGGACCATTCTGATTAGTACAAAGCAGCTTTCAGGGGAAACAATTTTTTACATAAAGATTTGGCCACATGCTCTTTATATTAAACCCATCATTTAGGCCTCTTCTAGCTGACAAGATAAGACCTCAAATGGTTTTCCTTCAGTGTACAAATTGTTCCCTGTGAATATACTTTTATTTAGTACAGCTCAGAAGTCATGTAATCCGACAGAAATGTCTACTCCATCGACAGGTGATGGCATAAACAGCGTAAGATTAGACATGAACCCCTAACCTGTAAGATCTCAATAACAGTTTCATGTCATGATTGCTGTCCAAATCCTGGGAACATACTAGAGGGTTTTTTTTTAAATGAAGTTGTCATATATAGTAATTCTCCATAACAGAATTCACATCACTGTCAATAGGGGCTTTGGTTTCCATTGTTTCTGCTCCCTTTTAGAAAACTGAAAATAATAAAATTGGTAGTACTTTAAGAAGTAGGTCCCCTGCTTACAGCAAATAACTCAGACCAATGGCCATATCTCCTGGTCCGACTACAGAAGAACTCCAGTCACAAAGCTGAGGACTGAGACAAATCATCTGTTTATTCCAGGGCATGTTTGTATTTCCTCCAATACATGAGTTGCAGGAGCAGACTACTTTTCTACCTTCTTAGCTTGTGGATAGGTAAAATCATCTCCAGTATTACATTAGGTTGGGCATGTGTAGCAAGAGACTAGGTAGAGGCTTAAAAGCAACTGGAATTCAAGATTAAATCATACAACCACTGGAATATACAGTGAAACAAGGAAAAGGGAAAATGTGGTCAGAACAGCTATATAACTAAGCATGGTAATAAACCCAGCACCAGTCATATTTTGTCATGAGCAAAACTGCACAACAAACTGCTCAGCGACTAGTACTGCCTGCAGTGCAGATTGGGTAGATGTGACCACAATTAGGTTTATCTTTTTAACAGGAGGTAATGCATTTGGCAAAGATGACACTTCTTCGCTCATTCCATGATGGAACTTCAGGTGTGCAGAGCAAAGGCTCAATCCTAAAGATGCATCAGCAAGGCATATTGCCTGGAGATTCAAGACAAGACATGTCAAACCAATTCCACTATTTGGGGGAATTACAATTTTAAAAAAATTGTGTAACTAAGTCAAAGTTCTTAGATCTTGTGTAAGAAAAAAGCAAAATAATAAATGAACCAATGAAGGAGGCTCTACATTTTCAAATATAAAATTATGGCAAGTCACCCTGCTGCCATGGCAGCATTCAGTCAGTGGTAAAGATCTACCCTCCTTTGATGTTTTAAATAATTATGTACATCTGAGATAGTCCATGCTGAAGATGAAAGTTATTTGACCAAAGGGCGGGTTTTATCATCATCACTGCACTGGTGGGCTTTGTATTTTTTCACTTCAGCCATATATTTGGCCCATGCATCTCCTTTACTTGTCAAAACCTAGAAGAAAAAAGAGCAGAGAGGGGGGAAAGGGCTCAATTGGACAATAATTATATTTAAAATGATACCACATTCCCAATGATAACTCTTATGAACAGTGGCTTGCAGCCTACATATCATTGAGGGGAACCAATGAGTTGTAGACCTTTTAGATCAGAAATTCCATATTCAAATCTTTGCTAAGTAAACAATAATGTAGGGCCTCAAATTACTCACCACACCTCAATCTAAACCACCTCACAAGGACAAAAGGAACTGACCCCATGTACACTACTGCCTTGATCTTCTTGAAGTTAAAACAGAAAATAAATAGGGAAATCTCTCATGATATTGATCTAGGCTAGGGAGTTTTGGTTCCTAGTGATTCAATTCCAATTATCAGTGTACTCACCTAACAGAGAACACATGAGCCCTAGCCTCCAGCTGTATTGCTTTGCTGAGAGGTATAGAAACAAAAATCTCAGTACTGTATTCTATAGCTCTTTCAAGAACCATCTACAGTTTTCTACTGAAGGCCTTTGCTTCTAGTAGTGTTGGAGGCCAGCGTAAATTTTAGTGAAATGCTACTTGTTAAACTAACGAAAACATCATAGTTGTATCCCCGCTCCAGGGACAAGAAATGAATTATCCTTTTGATAATGCCACTGGGATCCATAATGGAGGGGTAGGCAAACTATGGCCAATAGTCAGCATGAGAACCCTGATATATATCTGTGGCTAGGACTCTTTGGCCATCAAAGAACAAGGGATTTGGGGTTCTCTAATGCTGTTGCTACTATTGCTTCACGGTACACTAGTACCCCAGATAACGTTGAGACTTGGTACCACAAGTCTCGTCATTATCCGGTTTCTAACGTTGTGCGATGCATTGATCACACAACGTTTAAAAAAGCCCTGTTTCCCTGGAGGCTGCAGCAAGCCAGAATGTCGGGATTTGAACCCTGACGTTTTGGCTTGCTGCACTGGTTGAGGACGTCAGGGAAGCCCAGAAACAGCTTGGATCGGGTCTCCCCACCTCCCTGGACCCGGTGGGGGGGGGGGTCAGAGAGCCCAAAATTGGTGAAAAAAAAAAAAAAAAGACTTTTTTTTAACCAATTTTGGGCTCTCTGACCACCACCACCCCGGCCGGGTCTAGAGAGGTGGGGAGCCCCGATCCAAGCTGTTTCTGGGCTTCCCCGACGTCCACAGCCAGTGCAACAAGCCAGAATGTCGGGATTCGAACCCTGACGTTTTGGCTTGCTGCACTGGCTGAGGATGTCGAGGAAGCCCAGAAACAGCTTGGATCGTGTCCCCTGCCTGCTCCAGAGAGATCAGAGGACCTGATCTACAGCTGCAGGGTGGCTGGGGAAGCTGACAGGGACTCCCTGTCGGCTTCCCTAGCCACCCGCCCTTGCCTCCGCAGCTGTGGGGTGGCTGGGGAAGCCGACAGGGGAGCCCCCCGTCAGCTTTCCAGCCTCCCCACCCCTGCCTCCGCAGCTGCAGGGTGGCTGGGTAGCTAAACAGAGAACCCCGTTCAGCTTTCCAGCCCCCCTGCTGCTAAGAACGACTGTATCGGATAACGCTAAAAATCGCGTTATTCGATACAAGATTTTTCCGAAAATCTTGTAACGTTATGCGGTTTTAGCGCTATCCAGCACTAGCGTTATCCGGGGAATTACTGTATCTCAGTCAAACAAGAACAAGTACTTTACTGTCATTAATAATACATTTAAATTTTTATTGACTAGAAAAATGAATTTTCTTTAATAGTTACAAATTTATTTTCAGAGGGATAAATATTTTACAAAATACAACTTTATAAAACAGGAATGCACTTTGAAAAATGAAATCCTTTTATTAATATTCTAATTAAGTGTGAATATCTTATTTAATAAATCAAGTAAGGCTGGTTTGATTTCATTGTGGGGAAAATTAAATTTAAAAATTTAAAATTACAAAGTAAATAAGCTAACTAGTAATTTTTACCTCACTGCTCCAATTTTAGTTACAAGCTCTTAGGAGCATAGTCCTCGAGCTGCTGGAAAGCCTGAAAAACAAGCCTTCCAAAGCTGGCAACCCACACAAAACCCATCAACCATGGTTACGCTGACAAAGGCTGACCGGAGAATAATCCAACAAAATTGAGAAACTTAGATTCTCCATATCTCATCTACAAATTTCCTGTACAATTTTTAGCAAAGACTGGCAAATTATTCACTTCCTAACTTTCACACTCAGAAAAATATGCCAATTCTCTATAGCACAGGTGCCCAAACTTTTCAGGCTATGGGCTGGTCACATAGTTCAGGGGGCCAGTCACTAGGGCCTGTGGGCTGGATCCAGCCCCCGACACCAATTCATCTGGCCCGCGAAGCCCTTGTCACTTCCGAAAGTCGAAGTAAAACACGCTTGTTTTACTTCCACTTCTGGGAGCGACGAGGGTTTTGCGGGCCAGATGACTTGGCATCGATGCTGGATCTGGCCCACAGCCATAGTTTGGGCACCCCTGCTCTATAGTTTGGGTGACTGGACCAAGCTGGACCTCAGTACCAGGCTTAGATGAAATGAAAAAAGCCCTTAGCTTCACCATCCCCAATTGATGAAACTGAAGCCAGCAATGCTGCTCTCCTCATTCAAACTTATCACAAGCCATGGCCTACAAACATTCCCTATCCAGTCTTTCCCAACCTTTGGTTTTTGGACTTCTATTCCTAGAAGCCTAAGTCAATTTCCATAAAGTGGATCCAAACTTACCTCATCCTCTGTCTTTTGTTTCTTGGCTACCACTCCAGTCTTCAGGGCTAGTTTGCTGCCCCCTCGCCGCTTGCCCACCTGGGTGAAGGGATAGAAGACTGCAACCGTTATACGAGCCTGGGAGCTGCAAGGGGAATGTTGCCCACTATATAACGGTATAGGGAGTCCTTCAATTAGATCATCTTAGCTCGCCATCACACCTGTCAGTCAGTATAGAGCTGCCGAGTGTTACCTACACCGTTGTGCTAGGAGGGTAAAAGGGCACCTTAGCAGTGTTATACATCTGTACAATTAAACCCAAACATGAAAAACAAAAACACATAACAAGAAGGGGAAGTATTCTGAATTATTTTCAGGTTCATTGCCTGTTAAAAAATAAAGCTACCACTAAATTTTCACTTCTACTCCAATAAAACATCATTCTGGAGCACCTATAAAAATTTGATTTCAAAATAATTATGATGGCAATAGAATTTAAAAAGCCAGTAAGAAATCAAATTTAAATAGCCAAATACAGTATTTTCATATAGCTACAGAACTGCTTTACCAGCTAATATACTCTCAGAAACCTATTACTGTATTTCTAAGAACAGAAGTTGTACAAAATTTCAGATATTATTCTGAAAAACAATTTTTTTACTGCTCAGCCAGTTTCAACGGCTATTTTCTAACAATTAAGAAATAGAAGTGAGGTTCTAATGATCACCAACAGATGCTACAGATCTCTGCTTTTTTTGCAGCATCATGGAACAGCTGTGGCATATACTGATAAATTCTGCCTACCAATTTCCCCAGAAGCATCACGTGCATTACAAATCTAAACAGCCTCCTCAACTCCACTTTTAAAACAAAACACTATTATTTAAGGACTCTCATATTTTGTAAGAAGGGAACAAACAAACTTTATTTTAGAATGCTTTTGCTGCAATCCTTTGCATACTTACCTAGGAGTAAGTTAAAAAGACTTACTTCTGAGTAGAATGGCATAGGATTGTGTTATTACCTAAGAATGCTGAGTAGACTCTCACACACCCAAATATTGCTGTTTGACTAGGAAAAAAACTGCACCGTTATATGCACTCTTCCATGATTCCCCCACCCCCCGAATATCATATCAACAATGAAGATGGGAGGGGCTCGTTTCTTTTCCAATAGCCAGTCCAATAATAATAATAACTGCAGAAAATTCTCTGTGGCAGTGATGCCCTTGTAGCAACTGTTTAGAGAAGAGTCTGTCTTATCTAAGTTGTATGCCTCCAGATGTAAATGGCCTATAGTTCCCATTCGCCCTAGACAGTACAGCCAATGGTGAAGAACACTTGGATTTCCTTCCTAATATAAGGGCCATCTTCGCCCGTTTCTGCTTTACAGAACAAAAACATCTAGAAAATTAACAAAATTTATGTCCCTAGCTAGTATAACCTTATAACAAGATTTTAATTATCTTAATATGCTCAATTTTCTTCACATTAATTACATCAAACTACCAATTTTTCAGATACAACCAAGATAAAGCAATAAACTGTAACATCAACCAGCACCTATAATTTTCATCACCAGAAGTTCTTCCCTACCCTAGTACTTCTAGTTTTAACAAAGCATATTATGCTAAATATGCCCCCCTCAGAGTTTGTGTGTGTGTGTGCGTGCGCGTGTGCATGTGCCCGCTTTATTATGATTGGCCCTTAACGGAAAAACTCACTGGAGGTATTTGTCACCAATAATTTCTCTGAATTATGGACTATAGTTGACAACTATGCCTCACAATCACTTCCTCCATGTTATTTCCTTTATTGCTCAGAAATTAAAAAGGATCTGTAACTGTTGGGATATTATAGCTCTGGCTAGTTAACAGTTGTGAACTTTTGAGATAAACTGCAGCACAGTTCCATTAACATCCACTTGGAGGGCAGACATAATATTAATGGGAGCTATCCCTCATCAGACATATTAAGGATCCAGACCAAAAAGGGCTTTGAAGCCTATTTTATTATCTCCAATAACCAAATTAAAGTACTTCTGGAATATTACTATATTATCCTCTTCAGTAACAACTTCCACGTACTTTATCAAGAACAACGCTAAAAGAAGCATCCCACAATTCCTTGTTTTCCAGTACAGTACTATTCATCCCATAAAGATAAAGGTGTTTCTTGCTCAAAAGCCAGTTGCATCCAACTCTAGGGGCCAGTGCTCATCTCCATTTACAGCCTGAGCTAGCATTGTCTATGTCTGCAGAAGTTTCTGTGGGTCATATGGCAGGCATGACTAGACACTAAAGCACAAGGAACGCTGTTACCTTTCCTGCAAAAGGGGTACCTATTTATCTACTTGCAATGTCTCGGTTTCGAACTGATAAATTTGGCAAGAGCTGGGACAGAGACCCACGCCATCGTGCAACACTCAGATCTCAAACCGCTGACCTGCAAGTCGTCAAGCTCACTGTCTTAAGCACTAAGCTAACGCAGCCCATATCTAATACTAGAAACAAAGCCCAACACTTAATCTATTGTTTGTTTGTTTTCTAATCAAGTTACTTCCTCTACCTTAGACATTAAACTTAGTGAGAAGAGAAGAAAGTTTTAATTTGGTTTAAAGTTATAGGCTACATAACAGAGCCATTAAAAATCACTGCATAGGGAACAGTGGTGGGATGTCAAAAATTTTACTACCCCACCGTGACATCATCACAGTGTGGGTGGAGCTAACATCATGATGTCATGATGTCATGGGCGGGGCCAAAGAAAAAATAAATAAATACAAAATAATACAAAATAATAAAATAAAAATAAGCACACACCCCCACACACACACCCCTTGGCGTGCATGTGCAGTGAAAAGGTAACCCCTGAAGGTGGTTCCCCCCAAAAGCTGCTACTGGTTCTCCGGGACACTGGGAAAAGTTACTACCGGTTCTGGCGAACTGGTGAGAACCTGTTACATCCCATCACTGCGATAGGGAAAGATAAAGAATGAAATAACTACAGGGAGAGGAAATAATTTAACTGGGATCATAACTTGATCTCTGCTCCTAAGGCAGAGCGTATCTGTGCCTGAAGGCTTGGGACACCAACATGGGGCGAGATGAGGTGAGTGTCGGTAACAGGCTTCCCCTGTCGAATTTCTGCCTGTCAAAGCATCGGTTAAAGCCACTAAAACCACCGCTGAGAGAAGGGGAGGCAAGACAGAGCCCTGGTGCCACTGACAGAAAGCAACGGACAGAGAGAAGAGAAAGCCAGGCTCGGGGAAAAAGAGAGGGGGAGTTCAGGGCCCGGATCCCTTACGAAGCTGACGGCGCTTCCACTCCGCTTCACTCCCGGCGCCTCCTGCTCCCCGGGCGGCTCGGTCTCCTTTTGCTTCTCGGCCCCTGCTCCCCCCACGCCCGGTCCGCTCTTCCCTCCCGCCGTCGCGGCCTCCTCCATGCGCCGCTTGAAGAGCTCCAGGAAGGATCCGTCGTTGGCGAACACGTTCACTCCGCCCGGTCCGACCGTCTCGGAACCTGCGCCTTCCGTGCCGCCGCCGCCGCCGCCGCCGCCGCCTCTTCCTCCTCCAGGTGCCGCCGCCATCTTGCGCCGCTGGAGTCTACGCAGCGTAGAGAACGATGGGATGCGGTGACAACGCCGCTCGGCGCAAAGCACGTCGGGAAACGGGATGAAGGTGGGGGGGAGGAGGAAGTGGGAGAGTTCCCGTTACTAAGCAACCGCCACACGTCGAGACTCGAAGGCAAAGCGTGGCGTCTGGTTCTCTGAAGTTGTAAAGGGCTGCGAAATAAAACATTGGGACATTAGGGCTCCCTTGCTCGAAAGCCAGTCGTATCTGACTCTCTGGGTGGTGGTGGTACTCCTCTCTGTGTGCAGCCAAAGAGTCAGCGCTGTCTGCAGTGGTGGGACGTCAAAAATTTTACTACCCCACCGTGATGTCATCAGTGTGTGGGCGGAGCTAACATCATGACATCATGATGTGGGCGGAGCCAAAGAAAAAATAATAATAATAAAATAAAAATAAGCACACATACACATACACACACCCCTCAACCCACCCACCCACCAGACATACCTGTAAATAAATTAAATAAATAAAATAAAAATTACATTAAAATACATCCACCCACCACAGACACACCACATCCAAAGGTGAGTCACTTACCCTGTGGAGCAGGCTATAGGGAACTTCAGGCTAGCAGCTTCTCTTCCTCCTCCCCGCTTGGGAGGACAGCAAGGAGGCCTTGCATACACGCCAAGCACTGTAGGCATGTGCACATGCGCAGTGGGGGAACCAGTGAAAAGGTAAGCCCCAAAGGTGGTTTCCCCCAAAAGCTGCTACCGGTTCTCCGGGACACTGAGAAAAGTTACTACCGGTTCTGGCGACCTGGTGAGAACCTGTTACATCCCATCACTGGCTGTCTGCGTCTGCAACAGTTGCTGTGGTCACGTGACAGGCACGACTAGACACTGGAGCACACGCTGTTACCTTCCCTTCGAAGTGGTACTTATTTATCAACTTGCAATTTCTTCTTTTCGAACTGCTAGGTTGGCAGGAGCTGGGACAAATGATGGGAGTTCATTCTGTTGTGCAGCACCCAGGTCTTGCCCACAGAGAATTAAATCCCACTTGAATCCATCTTGATGGAGGGTCATGGCTTCATCATTACTGGCCTGGGGCTGAGGAGGACTTTGTGTGTCAAAAGGGCTCAGGACCAGAAAGTTACTCCCTGTAGCGGATCAGTGGTACGGGTGCCATGCTGCAATGTGGAAGGCAAATGGAAAGCCATTCCATTATATTGTTCCCAGGACAATTTTCATGGCTGATCACCATGAAGATAGCCAATATTCAGAACAAGATATGGCACTTGAAGTTAGTTTTTAAGGGGCCACGTTTGTCTTTTCTTTTTTGTTTTATTGACTCTATGTTTGCACAGATTAACAGGGCTACCACTTCAAAAACCTCTTTAATGGTTTCTCCTTAGGTTGGAGGTGATTTGATGGGATGGGGCAACAAATTATAAAACACTAGCTCTCCTTATCTTAGATCGGGGTAGGCAGCCTATGGCCTGCAGGCCAGATCCAGCCCATCATGCCAAATAATCCAGCCCCCACCCTCACTCCAGCTGCCTCCCGCAGCGGACTCATTTACAGCTGTCATAAACACATTTACAACAGCCATAAATGAGTATGCAGTTGTCGCAAATGTGTTTACGGCAGCCATAAATGGGGGGGGGGGGAGAGAGACCACCAGTCTGCTCCCCTCAACTGTCTGATGGATCATGACCTGGCCCCCAGCTGAAAAAGGTTGGCAACCCTTGTCTTAGATTAATAATTTGTCATGATGGTTAACATATACAGCAGTATCAGAAAACAAATTAAAAAATACTTTAGCACTTTAAAGACTAACTGCTATATTTTTGTTAGCTTTTGTGGATCAAGTCCACTTCTTCAGACAAGGAGTGAAACATGTCTGAAGAAGTGGACTTGATCCACGAAAACTAACAATAAAAATATAGCAGTTAGTCTTTAAAGTGCTACAGTGTTTTTTATTTTGTTTTCTGATATGCCTGAACCAGACTAACACGGCTACTATTCCAAAAAATATACAGCAGTGAAGATGGAGAGCAAAAGTGAAAGAAAGAAATGTTTTTCTCTGTTCAGTAACAACACAGGCAACTTCTTTTTCTTGTTTTGTGTCTAGGCCAGACTTTAAACTAACGAAATGGATCCACTTTTTGGTGAACTAATTCCATAGTTTCTTTCACCTGACCTAATGTGAGAAAGATTATCTGGCACAACAAGGTGGCTGTTGCCCAGTGTATGTCTGGTTGTGGGTCAAAAATACCACAATATTTGATAAAAACCCTTTCTGTGTACACCACAGGCAACTGATCCACACGAGGAGAGACAAGTCAACATATGTCAGGGATGGCAAATTTTTGCACTCCACCTGTTCTTGAATTTTAATTCCCGGAAACCCTGATCAGCAGGAGTGCTGACTTGGGCTTCTGGGAATTGAAGTCCAAAAACACCTGGAGTGCCAAGGTTAGCAATCACTGACGTAGGCCCTGATGCAGTGATGGGATGTAACAGGTTCTCACCAGTTCTCCAGAACCGGTAGTAACTTTTCTCAGGATCCTGGAGAACCGGTTGCAGCTTTTGGAGGGAACCACCTTCGGGGCTTACCTTTTCACTGGTTCCTCCACTGCACATGGTGTGCATGGACGCCTACAGTGCTTGGAGCATATGCACAGCCTCCTTGATGTCCTCCCAAGAGGGGAGGAGGAAGAGAAGCTGCTAACCTGAAGCTCCCTATAGCCTGCTCCCCTAGATATCCTAGAGAACGGGTTAGGCAAAGACTTAGTACCTAACTTCTTTAACTGTTGAAAAGTGCCAAAATGAAGCCATCTTGTGGTGTGTTCATTCTGTAGTTCCTTCCATCTGACCTAGTGTGAGAAAGATTAGCCAGAATAAGCTTTAAGCTCTGGTTTAAAAGCTCTGGTTGATTTGTGTTGTGGGTGGGTGGGTGTTTAGGTGGGTGGGTGTATTTTTTTTTATTTATTTATTTAATTTATTTACAGGTTTGTGTTGTGGGGGATAGGACAGATAGGTGTGTGTGTGTGCTTATTTTTTAAATATTTTTAAATTTGTTTTCTTTGGCCCTGCCCACAACATCATGATGTCATGACATTGGCCGCCCACACTGTGATGACGTCATGGTGGGGTAGTAAATTTTTTGACATCCCACCACTGCCCTGATGGCAGCCAACACGCTGAGAGAGCATCCGAGGAGATGGAGGGAATAGGGATGGATGAGCGCTGCAGCCTCTCTCCCCTCACCTATGGCAGGAGGAGCGGGAGTCCAATCCGCTAAAAAAGGAGGCGAGTTTAGGAGAGACCATCTCCCCCAGGCAGGTAGGGGCGTGCTAGGTTGCAGGCTTTTCACCCCATTATGACGCACTCCTTTGAACTGATTTCGTGGTTACAGAGGGCGAGGAGAGGAGGCGGAGGAGAAGCTCAGGTGGCACCAGCGGCTCAGGTGGCACCAGAAGCTCAGGTGGCACCAGCGTCTCTCCCTTTAAAAATGGTGTAGCCCGGCGTCTTGTCACGTGACCTCGTTCCAAGATGGCAACGGCGGCGGCGGCACCCGGCCTGGCTGGGGGCGAGGCGGACGAGTTTGAGGACGCGCCCGACGTGGAGCCGCTGGAGCCGACGCTGAGCAACATTATCGAGCAGCGCAGCCTGAAGTGGATCTTCGTCGGAGGGAAGGGCGGGGTGGGCAAGACCACCTGCAGGTGAGCCGCGGAGAAAGGGCGGGCCACCCAGGGGGGCAGCGGCCGGGGCTGCCACCCATGGAGCCCTGGTGTGAGACCGGCAGGCGAGGAGCGCAGCTTCCCGGCAGGCCTCCCTTTGCTCTGCCCTGCGGGAAGGACGTCAGTTGTTGCTCCCGCCGGCTGAAATCCTAGCAGGCGACAAGGAACCCGGCTGGGACGGGAGCAGGTGGCAGTGCCAATAGCAACGACACTTCTCTGTACCGCCCCATAGCGTATTAAGATAATTAAAATCTTGTTATAAGGTTATACTAGCTTAGTTCACAAGTGAATTAGCATTTTACCCTCAACATGCCGGGCACTCATTTTACCGACCTCGGAAGAATGGAAGGCTTTGAGTTCTCCTTGAAGCCTGTCAGGATCGAACTCACTACCTTTTGGCTGCAGCACAGCAATTTAACCCCTACATACACCACCAGGGCTCTTTAGAACCTATCTACATGATGGTGTCTGCATTGTGATAGTCTGCTGCTACTTCTAAAACAGTTGAGGAACTTATTTGAGGCCTGAGGAACCTATTTGAGGCCTCATCTAGACAAGGCCCTGGCTTACCCCTCAATAATGTATGCCCATCCCTATCAGTCCCTGGAAAATAGATGGGGAAGAAGTTCAAGCCGTGACATATTTTTATTTATTTATTTATTATTTATTTATTTATTAGTTCAAATTTATATTGCCGCCCACTCGCTGTGGCGACTTTCCTAGGATCAAAGCTCACTGCAGATGGGGATTGCAGCCATGAAATAAAAAGGCGACTGATTCTTGGGAGGCAAGCGATGAGAAACCTGAGGAGCATAGTGAAAAGTAGAGACATCATTTTGAAAACAAAAATTCGCATAGTCGAAGCAATGGTATTCCCTGTGGCAATGTATGGTTGTGAGAGCTGGACCATTAGGAAAGCTGAGCGCAGAAGAATAGACGCCTTTGAGATGTGGTGTTGGAGGAGGGTTTTGAGAGTCCCCTGGACAGCGAGGAGAACAAATAGGTCAATCTTAGAAGAAATAAACCCAGAATGCTCCTTAGAAAGTCAAATTGTAAAGATGAAGCTAAAGTACTTTGGACATCAAATGAGAAGAGAGGATTCGCTTGAGAAAGCCTTGATGCTGGGAAGGGTGGAGGGAAAAAGAAAAAGGGGGCGGCCAAAAATGAGATGGATAGATGGTATTGTGGAGACAATGGGCACAGAGCTCAGTGAGTTGAGGGGGATGGTGAAGGACAGGAGTGCCTGGCGGGCAATGGTCCATGGGGTCGCAGAGGGTCGGAATCGACTATGCGACTGAACAACAACAACAAAAAACACCATCAGGGGTCTTTAGAACCTATCTACATGATGGTGTCTGCATTGTGATAGTCTGCTGCTACTCCTAAAACAGTTGAGGAACTTATTTGAGGCCTGAGGAACCTATTTGAGGCCTCATCTAGACAAGGCCCTGGCTTACCCCTCAATAATGTATGCCCATCTTGCAATATACATGGAGCTAGTTGCTGTAATGAGCAGATGCCCTATGGGGCAAATGATTGTCATAGCGCTAACTGACACATAGACTGCTGTTAGACTTTTTGTTGGTTTAAAAAAAACACACACCAGGAAACTAATCTTGATCCCTGTTAGGATCAAACCCCACATCAGCAGTTTTGTCTGCAATACAGCAGTTTAACCACCAGGGCCCCTTTAAGTGAAGAGTGTGGGAAAGAGAAGGCGGACTTTTCCCAGGGATTGGGTCCTGCAGCCAGAAGACCTGTTTGGTAAGCAAAATGGACCCCTGTGTGCAGTGGTGGGCTCCAAAAATTTTTACTACCTGCTCTGTGGGTGTTGTATGGTGGGCATGGCCTGGGGGAAAGCCCTGCATTGCACCCAAATTAGGACTACCTGTACTGTACTTTATTTCAAAACTTGTATGGCCAGAGCCCGCCAGAATTTCTGCTACCGGTTCTGGTGACCTGGTGCGAACCTGCTGATGCCCACCACTGCCTGTGTGTACCCAATGAATAAGAAGCATAAACAGTATGTGTATATGACAATCTTTAAGAGGTTACCTCAGTTTTAGTTGGGTCTTATGGAATCTCATCTCCACTGTGGCGGAGCAGACGTGGACCTGTGGCATGAATGCTGGAGTGCCCTGATGGCTCAGTGGTTAAACTGCCATACTGCAACTAAAAGGTTGTGAGTTCAATCCTGGCCATGCTCGAGGTTGACTCAGCTTTCCATTCTTCTAAGGTCAGTAAAATGAGTACCTAGTATGTTGGGGGCAAAATGCTAATTAACTTGTAAACCACCCAGATAGTGCACTAAGATTCCAATATGCCAAAAATGCCTTCTGAGTTGTTTATGCAGGAGAGAATTGTAGATGTTAGTCTTGTCTTGTGGAATATTTCCTTCCTGGACAATAATTGGACTGATTTTATTATACAAATATTACAAGCCTTAGGATTTGGGGTTAAATTTGCTGGGGGTTAGTGTATAAGGCTATTTTTATAAAAAATAATCTGAGTACCTTAACAGAGGGCTTTTAGTTGAACTTGAAATTATATTTTTATTATATTCCATTAAAAAAAATTGCAGCCTGCCCTCAGTGTGAATAATATGGCTTATTGATATCCCATACCTATCTATATCAACTAGGTATATCCTGTTGGCCACAGTCCTATTACTTATGTATGCTGTGGAAACTGCAACAGTAAATTGTTGCTAGTTGCTTGTTTTCATCATCTTATATAAAGTCACTCAATTGATCCACAATGAGGACTGCATAGTTCAGCTTCTTAACTAGTGGCAATTCAATGCTGTGATTTACACAAATGCTGTGATTTACACAACGTGATGTATGCCACAATTTGTAAATAATAGGATTCTGTTGTCAGAGTTTAGTGGAGTTTATTCCCTGAAAGTGGATATTGTATAAGCTTCCATTTTAAATATCTATGGCTGCTACTTTCTTTGTATTGATTTGGAAGAAAAACCATTAAATTTAGTGAGCTGTTTTTAGGTTACTATGCATAGGATTAGGTTGTGAATTTTTAAAAATGATAAAACAAAAGCTGTGTGATCCTTGCACAAATTCAAAAAACAAGCAGCAAAGTTTATTTCAGCAACTTGTGCTGGTCGTTTTTGTCTTTCTTCTTCTTCTTCTTTTGTATCTGAATCCGAATATTAGCAATCCTTATGGCGATCAGTCATGAAGACTGTCCTAAGAATATAATGCAGTGGCCTTTCATTTGCCTTCCGCATCACAGCATGACCACATACTACTGATCCAGTTCTGCAAGTCACTTTCTTATCCTTAGCCCTTTTGGCAAACAAAGTCCTCCTCTGCCCCAGGCCAGTATTAATGAAGCTGCTGCCCTCCATCAAGATGGATTCAAGTGGAATTTAATCCACTTGGGGACCATTACCCTTCCCTGTGGACTCCGGCACCCAAGACTGTTAGTCCTCAGGGTGGTCAGGTTAGTTAACTTCCACCTGACATGGCATTGAGTTCCTGGCAGTATGGTCTACTCTGTTACCATAGTAGGATAACCTGGCCAGACAATTTTTGTCTTAAGTGTTCTATTAATCAGTACATTTTGTTTCACTTTCTGGACCTAGCTGCAGTTTAGCTGTACAACTCTCCAAAGTGCGGGAGAGTGTCCTCATAATCTCAACCGACCCTGCTCATAACATCTCAGATGCCTTCGACCAGAAATTTTCCAAGGTTCCCACAAAAGTAAAGGGCTATGACAATCTTTTTGCAATGGTGAGTATGCCTCCAGGATAATCAGTGCAGTTTTCTTCTGTAAAATGCCTACTTCTGCCCTTATGAAGAGAAGATTTGCATTTTTAAGACAAATGAAGCAAGTCCAATGGTATCTTGAGTTACAAATGGTTTGAGTTACAAAATTTTCACAATACGAATGGAAATCAATTGAAAATAATGGCTCAAGTTACGAATTTTTCCGAAACAGATTAATTGGTTTTCAATGCATTCCTATGGGAAACCATGTTTCAAGTTATGGATTTTGGTTTTCAATGCATTCCTATGGGAAAATCAAGTTACAAAATTTTCATAACATGAACAATGACTTGGAATGCATTAGATTTGTAACTCGAGGTACCACTGTAAAGCTTTTCTAGTCACTTAAGCTTCTTCCCAACAAACACTTTTTCCCTCCAAATGTGAGGAGAGCTAAAAATAATAATCATCAAATCTTATATGAAAAATGAAGATTTCATATTGCTTCAGTTTTACAATACAGTATAGTAAAGACAAGAAATGGGGAGAAAAGTGACTAGATGAAAAACGTCAATAAACAGATTCAGGTACTGCTTAAAAATGAAGCAAGTGAGCAGAGCATTTACCAGTAAAAAGGTTTGCAGTCCTAATTGAGATTTCATCTTGAAGGCCTTGATTTTAGGTCCTTGGATTGAATTCAATTACGTACTCGGCTTTAATAGTATTTTCTCTACAACTATTGGACATTTAAGCCAGGATTTCCATGTTACCAAAAAGTCAGTACTGTATAAGGAAACATTTCTTCCTGTCAGACATTTGGACATGATTTTTATTTCAAAATATGTGTTACCACTTCAGCTCAGACCAGTCCATGTCACAATGATCTTATCATAATCATGTTGCCTAATTGTTGAGAATTGAAGGAGGAGCAAGAAAGAAGTACAGTGGTACCTCATATAACGATTTTAATCCGTTCCATGGGGCTCGTTGTTGTATGAAACAATTTCTATATGATGCATGCATCATACAGTCAAACCTCGCATAACGAGCGTTTCACTTAGCGAAAAACTCGCATAACAAGCAAGTTTTTCGCTAAGCGGTCCTACTCACATAAAGAAAATTTTTGCTATGCAAGTCGGACTTTTCCTATGAAAAAAAATTGCATAACGAGCATTTTTATATGGGGAAACTCGCATAGTGAAATTTTTTTGCTATGCAAGTTTCCCTCTTGAAGCGCGTATTATGCGAATTTCCCCATAGGAATTTTCGCTATGCGAGTTTGTTTTGCATAGCAAAAAACTCACATAGCGAGCAGGCTCGCAGAACGAATTAAATTCATTATGCGAGGTATGACTGTATAGCGATTTTCCCTATGGGATGCATCGTACAATGATTTTTTTTTGCTAAGTGGTTTTTCTCATTGAAAATTTGTTGTATGATTTTTTCGATAGGGAAATTGTTATGCGAGATGCCATTCCCCCCCCCCCACACACACACACACAAAACCTAATTGTTATGTGATTTCGTTGCTGTATGGGGCAATTGTTGTATGAGGTTCCACTATATAAGATTTGCAGAAGAGGGCATTTCAAATCATCCAGGATCTGGAGCAACTCATATATGGTGAACAGAAGCAGAATTTGTGCCTTTTTACCTCGAGTAAAAGAAGGGTAAGAAGAAACATGATAGAATTATATAAAGCAGAAATGGATGGTCTCACTCGTACTAGACACATTTCTTTTAGAATGAGCCATAACCTTCCCTACAGTTAAAGTCTTTGCTTGTGATCTATAAATCACAAGCTGGATTTCTTCGGAAATTGGTATACTTCAGCAGACAATATTTGTAGTAAGTTCTCTCCTGCTGTATTCTGAATCCAGTTTAAACATCTAGAATCTTTTTATGTACTGTATAGTAAAAATCTTAGTAAAACCTTAGTTATCATTCTCCTTGCATACGAAATTAATGCAGCAATTTTATACTTACTGCTATATTTCGTGTTTTCTTTCTTAGGAATTGAAACACCCATTAAACATTTCCAGTCTTTTAGCCTCTGTTTTATATGCCATATCTGTTGGTGTAAGGATTTTTACACATTCAGTGTCTGTAGCTCCAAATGGGTCTGCTGGTATTCCATCCATTCCTGGAGATTTATTGTCCTCAGTTACTCTGAGAGCTGCTTTCACTGTACTTTCTAAAATTGTTTTCCCCCTCAGAGTATTCTTATATAAAGGAATTTGTTGTTCTGTAATACCTCGGATAACGCTAAGACTTGGTTCCACAAGTCTTGGTGTTATCCGATTTTTAGTGTTATCCGATGCATGTTAAAATCCTATGGGATGGATCGGATAACGTTAAAGCTCCATAGAGATACATTGTAACCGCACAGGCTTTAGCAGTTGTTATCCGATCCATCCCATAGGCCCTTAACGTTATTCGATCCAATTCTCCTCCCCAAATTAGTTAACGTTATGCAATTTTAGCGTTATCCGATGTAAACGTTATCAGAGGTATTACTGTAGTTTTCTAGTACCTTGGTACATTGCTTAAAGAGCATAATGTGTTCCATGGGATTGCTCTTTAAGCAAGTTTGCTCTTTAAGTGAAACACCATTGTAAGTGACCAATTGTGACTCCTAGCCGGGGGGGGGGGATTGCACCCCCCCCCCATTTAGTTGTTAAGCAAGTTTTTGGTTGGTTTTAATTGTTAAGCGAGGAGACCATTCAGAGAAAATTCTGCTCTTTAAGCCAGTTTTATTGTATATTTTTCCACTTTCTTTCTTATTTATCCTGATCAGATAACTTACTCTTCTGTAGGTCTTTCAGCATTCCTAATCTAGTTTTAAATATCCCTTTGACTTCTTGAATCTTATAGAAGAGATACCTCATTTTCCCATTGCCTGACATCCTGGTTGTGCTGCTCTTCACATGCAGTGATAATGATGTGATCACCAGTAGGAAGTTACTGCAAATTAAAGACTTCTTTTGAGACTTTCAGGTTGCATATGATTTCATTTGCATTACATACTTGTAATATACAATCCAAAATTTCATTTCATTTATTGGATTTGTATGCTGCCCTAAGGTAAAGGTAAAGGTTTCCCTTGCTCGAAAGCCAGTCGTATCCGACTCTAGGGGTCAGTGCTCATCTCTGTTTCTAAGCCGAAGAGCGAGCACTGCCTGCTTCTGCAGATGTTTCCATGGTCATGTGGCAGGCATGAGTAGACACGGAGAGCACGGAACGCTGTTACCTTCCCACCGAAGTGGTCCCTGTTTATCTACTTGCAATTTCTTGCTTTCGAACTGCTAGGTAGATCAATTTTAATCAGCGATGTTTTGGTGCTGAAGATGATAATGCCATCTCGGTTCTATGAGCATAGTCACACAACAAATCAGCCATTTTGTTGTCTCCCATTTGTTTACAATTTACTGTATTCCTATATGCAGGTCATAGAAAAGTTACATTTATGAATTTTGCTCTATTTCTGCCTCCTATTTGCTTCTCATCTGTTAAAAGTTTTAAATCACCAGTCATCCCTTCAGACTTTTCTTTGCCTTTAACTATAGGAACAGATTTTTGCATTCTTCATATCTGTTCTGGTACAATTTTTGCAGAAATAATGGAGCGGCTTCATCTTATAGAATCAATTTGTTTTTTTACTGGCCATTCAGTGGCACCTATATGTACAATTGTCTTGGATTGCTTGAAATGTATGCTTCAAATCAACAAATAGTTGGTTTCACAGAATTCTGTGAATCATCCTGCTTCATTTCTGAATTCTAAGTGAAATTCTACAATGATGTTCTGTTCTACTTTATTTCATAATTTGCATACTACTCACCTTTGATTATCAGTACATTTTTTCTGTTGTATGACCAATTGCATAAAAGATTTTTTAAACATTTATAGCTGGAGCATAGCTGTAACTCGTGTGTTACTTTGATATGCTTTCCTCAAAGGATGGCATTCTTCTGTTACACTTTGCGTTGTAACTCAGCGACTTGTACTCTGTCTTGCTTTGCTTTTTAAGTCATAATGTTGCTTCTGGGTGTGTCATTTCCAGAGCATTAACACATTGCAATTTTCTGTCCACTTTATTTGCATAAACCAAGAATTAAAATATTTCAATGTTCCATTTCACATCTTGAAATTTTTGAGCTTACTTTGATTCAGACTGATCTCATTCTTTGTTCGATTTTATGTGCCATGCAGCATCAGAGTTTCTTTGGCTTCTAAGCCCATCACTACCTGGAATTCCTTTTGGCTTTAATCCAGTTGCCCACTCTGCCTTTAGTTGTCTATCACACCGGGTTTTCATGAACAAAGATTCAACAATCCAGACTAAGCTCATGGTATACCAAGCTGTTGTTATCTCAACGCTATTGTATGGCTATGAAGTATGGATCATATGTCACCAAAACATCAAAAAACTTGAGTGCTTTCACCAACAGAAGCTAAGATCCATCCTGAACATCAAGTGGGATGACTATGTGTTAGTCACGAGTTGCTCGCGAGGAGGGCAGCATATAAATATGACTGATGATGATGATGATATGTCACCAACATCGCAGTCTTTGAGAAGGCAATTCTAAACAACATTGAAGCTTCCATCATAGGCCATCGTCTTAGATGGATATTGCATGTCCGTTGTATGGATGATTTCAGGCTTCCTCGCCAAATCCTTTAGGGGGAACTTAGCTCCGGCACAAGACCTCACGGAGATCCTTTGAAGCATTATAAGGACTAGCTGAAACAAACCATGAAGGTGTCAAGTATAAACACACAAATTTGAGAAACACTGGCCGAAAATCGCCCACTTTGGTGTCAGACCATCTCTGCTGCTACTGATCACTTTGAAGGGGAAAGCCACAGGCATGAAGAGACTAAGCGACAAGCACAGAAGCTTTGATAAACTATCCCCCCCACCCCACCCCCACCTTCTGTTCTGTGTACTGTGTGTGATCGCATGTTCTATGCCAGGATCAGTTTATGGAGTCACCAGAAACGCATCCATCAGCCAAGAAAATGACTTTCAGGAAAGCTACAAGTAGCAGCTGATGATGTTAGCAGCAGTGCTGTTTGCACATATTCTTTGCTCTTCTCTAGTGGGCCTCCTGACTTGGTAGTCTCATCCTGTTGCACTTGTTTCATTTTGGATAGTGATGTGTATTACTATATTTTGAATTGCTTTTTGAGGTACACGATATGCAGAAATGACTTGGCATTGCCTTTTTTCTGTTTAGTACTAACAGAAGTTGGCTAAGTGTCACTGGCACTTTGTGAAAGATCCTCCAGCAGTGTTTCTTTTCACTACTGGTGGTGCCTAGGAGCTGCCCTTCAATCGTTTCTCTGCTCCCATCACCACTGGAACAGTCAGTTCTCTTCTGCTAATGTGACTATTAATTCCTGAAGCAGATGATGCAGCTTAGTCTGGTGTCTCAGCTCTGAAAGGGACTGTTTTAACATCATCTAGCTTTTCTGTTAGCATTGCTGTCAACTTCCTTAATGTGAAAACCATCTCATCATGTACAGGTGTGCATCCAAAATATGTATGCATGCGCCAGTTGTTGATTAATTAAATAAATAAATAACTATCTGTGGTTATGAATCATCTTTATTATACTTTAGCTTGGTAGACATTTTAACAATATTGTAAATGTTTCGTGATGTCGAGGATAATTGCCACTCTGAACCTGAAAAGGAATATTTGCATGTGACAGTTTTGAGTGTATTGTGATGTGTTTGAAAGCTGCCCTATAGATATATCCAAAAATTGTTGGCCATCAAAAATTTTGCTTTTCAGGAGATTGATCCTAGCCTGGGCGTAGCTGAACTTCCAGATGAATTCTTTGAAGAGGACAACATGCTGAGCATGGGCAAGAAGATGATGCAAGAGGCCATGAGTGCCTTCCCTGGTATTGATGAGGCTATGAGCTATGCTGAAGTGATGAGGTAAGAATTTAGGGGGGTGGGGCACCAGGATGCCTCATGCAGAAAACTAAGCTTTAGATGTCTTGATTAGGTTCACTGTTGGAAGACTGAAGTTTGCCAAGACAAGGAAGAACCATTGTATAAGGATGGCCTAGATCAGTGGTTCCCAACAAGGGGTACACAGCCCACAGGGGGACTTCAATTCCCAGAAACCTAAGTCAGTACATTGGCTGATCATTGCTTTGGGGAAATGTTTCTGGGCATTGAAGTCCAAACACCAGCATTTGGGAAACACTGACCTAGATCAGTGATGGCAAACCTTAGCTCTAGAGCTGTTCTTGAACTTCAGTTCCCAGAAACCCTGATCAACAGGAGTACTGACTTGGGCTTCTGGGAATTGACGTTCCAGAACACCTGGAGTGCCAAGGCTTGTCACCACAGGCCTAGATTGATAGATGAGTGTTCTGTATATCTCCTGAGTTCTCATATTTCTGTAGTATTTAAATATTTAATGCACTAAGCTAATTTGCATCAGCTGTGTTTGTTTTAAATTTTTATTTGTTGTGCATGGCATGGATTCTGTGCATGTGTGTGTGTGTGTGTGAGAGAGAGAGAGAGAGAGAGAGACCTGGAGTGGGGGGTGGGAACTTTGCTGAATAGAATACCAGTTTGTAAATGGTGTTTGTGTTGCACTAATAGTGAAAATCACATTGTCAGGAAAGTGCAGGAGCTACATATTTGTATAAAAGCCTTACGTGCTCAAATTATGGCACATCTGTAACTATAAACAGATCAGATTCCAGGCCTGGGCCATGGAATAACATTTGTGAGGGAAATTCATGTGTGTAGCCACAACATTTTTCTTCATGTATGTGTGTAAATATTGCAATTAAACCTTCTGTAGCTGTCCCATTAGAAACAATAACTATGAGAACTCCTTGTGGTCTGAAAAGAAGTGTAGTTGAAGGGACCTAAATGTTTGCTGATGGTTCTCTCACTTTCACTTGCACAGGTTGGTGAAGGGAATGAATTTCTCTGTGGTGGTGTTTGACACAGCACCAACAGGGCACACACTTCGGCTGCTCAATTTTCCTACCATTGTGGAGCGGGGACTGGGCCGCCTGATGCAGATAAAAAACCAGATCAGTCCCTTCATATCTCAGGTAACAAAGAGACCAGCCGGTCTCCTGGGGTTTTCCTGTCAAAAATCTCACCATGCCACACATCTGTGTCAAGTTTTACTGTGGAACACCTGTGGGCTTTCATTATCAAAGTCTCATTCTTGCAAATCTTAGAACAAAGGGAAAATGGGTAGTCCTGATACACTGGGCTGCTTCTAGTGCCGTGGTGGCAAACCTCAAGCTTCAAAATGCTAGTAAAGAAAAGGTGAAGGAAAAACAACACCCAATCTCAATGGATTAATATACTCAAAATACAGATGGGCACTCGAAGCCCTCTCTGTTGGCATGTGCGCCATCACCCAGACACAGAGTTTGCATCCACCCCTCTGCCCAGCAGCCCAATGGGATTGCTTCCTCCTATCCCCCTGCACAGAGTTCACCCACCCCTCTGCCCAGCAGCCCAATGGGAGTGCTTCCTCCCCAGCAATGAGTTCGCCCTGTCCCTTTGCCCAGCAGCCCAATGGGTGCGCTTCCTTCCTTCATTTCCCCCAGCACAGAGTTCACCCTGCCCCTCTGCCCAGCAGCCTAATGGAAGTTCTTCCTTCCTCCCCCCAGCACATTTCACGCCACCCCTCTGTTTGGGCACTTGTTCTCTAAAAGGTTCGCCATCACTGTTCTAGGGTCACTTATTTCTTACAGTATGTTACACTTTGCTTCTCTGAGTTGAATTGCTCTGAGTTACTCCCCTTCTTGCTCTGCCTGCAGTGCTGGTAATTAGAGAGGTGATCTGACCTGTTTTTACTTGCGAAGCTGATCTTTTTGTTCCTTACTAGATGTGCAACATGCTTGGCTTGGGCGACATGAATGCTGACCAGCTGGCTTCCAAACTGGAAGAAACCCTCCCTGTCATCCGCTCAGTCAGTGAGCAGTTCAAGGATCCGGCAAGTATTTTGCAAAGCCAGAATTGGGGAAGGGTGGGCTCTTAAAGCACTAGAGCAGGTTTCCTCAACCTTGGCCCTCTAGCTGTTCTTGGACTTCGATTCCCAGAAGCCCAAGTCTGCACTCCTGCTGATCATGGCTTCTGGGAATTGAAGTGCAAGAACAGCTGGAGGGGCAAGTTTGAGGAAGCCTGCACTAGAGGAATTTTTAAGGAGGAAACTAGGAACGGTATATTTTGTGGAAGATCAAAGAAGCAGCATCCTGAGGCTCTTCCGCTTGGTGAAGATGGACTCAGGTTGTATCACTCCATGGTTTTTTAGAAAGAAACATTTTGTACTCACTATCCTTCATTTTACTGATTGTCAGTTAAACTGAAGCTAGCAACATTTATATCCTTTCTGGATTATTATAACTGTGCATTGCTTTGATCAGGATCTTCTCAAATGCAATAATAATAGTTTCTTCTCAGAAATGATTCTGGGTTGAAAGGATTTTTGCTGGAGGAACTCTGCTCAGGGGATGCTTGAATGAGGCTCCTTTTATGTCCCCAAAAATCTCCTCACTGAAATGGTACCTATTTATCTACCTACAATTTCTTGCTTTCGATCTGCTAGGTTGGCAGGAGATGGGATAGATGCACACTCAATCCGTCATGCAGTACCTGGGTCTCAAACTACTGACTGTTGATTCTTTGCCTATAGTAGTTTCTGTCGCTGAGCTGAAATGCTTTTTTGGTTTGTTCACATGATTAGCATTTCCTTAAACTACTTTTAGTAAATGGCATTCTTCTTCATTTTCCATGTCTAGGCCAGATATGAAACTGCCAAAGTGAAGGCACCTTTTGGTGAGTTCATTCTGCAGTTCCTTTCACCTGACCTAGTATGAGCAAGATTAGCTGGCAACACAAGGTTGCCGTTACCAGGGTATGTCTGATTGTGGTTCAAAAATACCACAATCTTCAAGGAGGCTCTTTCTGTGTACCCCAGTAAATGGCATTGGAATCTGTGGTTGAATAAGGAAACACTGAATGTTAGTAATTATGTTTGGAAGTACTGTACTGTATAATAGTTGGTCATGATGACTAATCCCAGGCTTTAAAACAGGAGTTCTCAACCTTTTTAAGCCAGGGGTCTGAGTCACGCTCCCTCAGACAGCTTTGGGGGGCAGACAGCCATTTTGCTCTTCCTCCATCACATGGCACTTCCTGGTGTGGTGGAGGTAGGGGGGGCACATGAAATGGTGCTGCGAGCCACAGGTTGAGAATCGCTGCTTTAAAACATAGTCTGCTTAAGTATACTTGTTGCTCCTATTAATGCAAGTGACTCTTTATAGTAAGTTTAATTTAATAGATATTTTTCTTGTGAGAGCCAGAATTGTAATCCTAACAGTAGAAATAGTGTGTGTTGGTGGGGTGGGGTGAAATGCTATTACACACTTCAGTTTGTAGATGTGCATCTGTTTGTATGGGGGTAGGCAATACCTGTTCCCTCCAAGTGTTTGCAGAAATCAGTTTGAAAACAGGACCCAGTTATAGAACATCCTTATTCTCTGCTGGAAAGACTGAAACCTAAAATAAGAATTTTATCAGTTTCTTGCATTATTAACACCTTGTAAAAGGAAGTCTCTCTTGTATGCATTTTCCAGAGCAGTGGTGAGTTTTATTTACTTGACTGTTTGATGTCACACTTTTCTGCCAGAAATTGAGATGCAAGTCAATTTATGGTATAATTAAATAGCAAGTATAATCTCAATATTCAAATAAAATTCAGCCAGTTTTGATATTAGAAACAGAACACAGTTGAAAGCTATTTAAAACCACATCATTAAAATAATTACAAAAAAAAGCAATAGGAAAGTACAGCAGTTCTTAAAAAAACCTGTCCTTGTCAGTTAGTTAAAAACAGTCTGGCTAAGCAAGAAGATTGTTGTATGCCTGTGGAAAGAGACCAGGGAGATGGCCATCCTTGCTTCCCAGTGCACTGTACAAACTTGACATGCAATGTTCCACTTAATAATAACTGTTCTGGTCTTCTTTTCTGTCCCTATCAAACCCTGGACTACCAAACTGAAGCCACTTTCTTGGCTTTGTCATTGGCCAAACTTAAGTCCTAATTGGTGCATGTTCCTGGCAGTAGCTGGCAGACCAGCAAACAAGCTGAATTCTGTATTTCTACTCATTGACACTGTGTGTTGTTCTCTGCCAGCAGCCCCGACTTGAGCATGTTGGTCTTGCATTTACACACTCCGACAATTCAGGACCCTCCATGTGACATAGGGGAGGTTGGGTTCCTCAGCTATATCGTCTTTTAATTATCTTCCTTGACCAGTGAGCTTGCTCTTGCATCTTCTAATCTGGATTTGCTCTTGTGTGCCTTCAAGCCCCTTTAGGGAGTCAAGTTATTTACTGCCGCCCAACACTTGGTGTCGAGTTGCTGGCTGTATGGTCTACTTGATTACTGTAGTGCAGGGATCAGCAAACTTGGCTCTCCAGATGTTCTTGAACTTCAATTCCCAGAAGTCCTGATCAGTAGGCATACTGACTTGGGCTTCTGGTAATTGAAGTCCAAGAACACCTGGAGAGCCAAGTTTGCAGATCCCTGCTGTAGTGGGATGTCCGGCCAGACATGGGTGAATGAGCCCCTTTAGGTGGGGTGATGGTCCCCTTGAGTCTTATATCCGTTCAGAGGGCATCAAGGGTCATTCTCTTGCTTAGTTTCCTCGGCGTCCGCTGCTACTTCTCTCCTGATCTTAGGTGGAACGATACCTACAAGAGGATATCTTTTCTCAACTGTTTGAGACATCCTGTCAGTATACGCACTGCTTCATTAACAGCGATGTCAACTTCTTTTGCGTGTATGGATGTGCTCCATATTGGAGCAGCATACTCTGCTACAGAGATGCTCAGGGTCAAAGGTGATGTACCCAGCATGGATGGTTGAGTTTCCCATTTGTAGTTTGTGAGTTTCCTGATGGTGTTATTATTGCATCATTTAATGATCAACTTGTTTTCCTGGCTTGTTTTTTTTTTTTTAATTTTCTTTAAAACCATTGAAAAATCCATGCCAAATTGCTTATAAAATTGCCCTTAAAGTAACTAAAGAACCAATTTAATTATATAGTTTCCTTCTCTCTCACACCTTAACCTGCTTTTAAAATGCAGCTTGGTTAATTTTT
Organism: Furcifer pardalis; assembly: GCA_030440675.1. Classification (NCBI taxonomy): domain Eukaryota; kingdom Metazoa; phylum Chordata; class Lepidosauria; order Squamata; family Chamaeleonidae; genus Furcifer; species Furcifer pardalis. The sequence continues at coordinate 67,259,874 of CP126893.1, forward strand.
TTAAAACCTTTTTTAAAAGAAAGTATCTGACATTACTGGTAATTCTTTCCTTCTACTTTCTGCCACCAATGAATGAAAATGAACACTGAATGTCAGTATTTGATCAATCTTTAAATCTTAGCTGGTGGAAACTGTTGTTCACACACCCTTATTATACTAGTCTTTGTGCATTTTTCTTAGCCTAACTGTGCTCAAAGGCTCTCATTGAAACTGATAAGCGGCATTGCAAAGGAGTAGGAATGTTAGGATTGCATGCCTTCTGGCCTTCCTTAGAGCTCTGTCTCAAATAGAGCTACTTAAAGGCTTAGGCAAATATACTTTTCTTCATTTGGGGCTGCAAACACCAGGATAAACAGATCTAAAGAAATCCCTGGAATAAATATTCCTTTCTTAAGAATAGCAGCCTCCTCTCCCATGAGTAAGAGGCTTGTCTCCTGCCACTGGCTTCCCCATTAGTAATATGATACAGGCAAAGAATTGTTAAACTGCAACAATGGTGCTTATCTAATTCAGGAAGCTCTATAGCAGTGATGGCAAACCTTTTAGAGACCGAGTGCCCAAAATGCAGCCCAAAACCCACTTATTTATTGCAAAGTGCCAACATAGCAATTCTCCCACTGGGCTGCTGGACAGAGTGTACTCTGTGCTGGGGGAGGAAGTGCTCCCATTGGCCACTGGGCAATGGGGTGGGTGAACTCTGTGCTGGGAGGAGGGAGGAAGCACTCCCATTGGGCTGTTGGGCAGAGGGCCGGGCAGACTCTGCTGTGGTAAATGCACGGGTGCCCACAGAAAGGGCTCTGAGTGCCACCTCTGGCACACGCGTGCCATAGGTTCACCACCACTGCTCTATAGGAGCTTTATGTTTTGGTTCTATAATCAGGGATGTTTTCTGGCTAATCCCTCTTAATAGAATTAATGTACCTCACTTGGGGGGTTGGGGGTGGCAATCACTGCCACACCCCTATTTGTAAGCTGTGAGTTAAAGGCAAAGGTCGCTCCTGCTCAAAAACCAGTCGTATCCAACTCTAGGGTTCAGTGCTCATCTCTGTTTATAGCCAAAGAGCCAGTGCTGTCTGTGTCTGCAGATGTTTCCATGGAGATGTGGCAGGCATGACTAAACACCAGAGTGCACGGAACGCTGTTTACCTTCCCACCGAAGTGGTACCTATTTTTCTGCTTGCAGTTTCTTGCTTTCTAACTGCTATGTTGGCAGGAGCTGGGACAGAGGCGAGAGCTCACTCCATCATGCGATACTCTGGTCTCGAACTGCTGACCTGCCAACTTTCCAGTCATCAGGTTCAGCTTCTTAACCACAAAGCCACACAGTCCCTTAAGATGTTAGTAGGTCCTGTTAATTATTTAGAAATTTAAAGATAAGAAAGGATTTTGAACACACACAAAATAAATTTCAAGTGCTTTTGAAAACAGTATGCCCAGGCAATAAACCTAGCTTTACTCCAGGGCTTTGTTGAGTTCGGTAAAGGGAAGTGAAATACCGTATAGTGTATTGTCAGATTTTATTTGATAGAACACATGAGAGGTGGCAATCCCACACTTGGTTATTATGGTACTTGAGCTTTCTCATTGGGCACATAAGTGTTTCTTAGGCAAAGACTGATGCTAAGTCTGCAATGAGTTGACAGATTGAACCATGCTCATAACTGTTTGCCTAATACTTCCTGGGAGTTATTGCTGTAGACCAGTGATTCTCAACCTTTAGCCATTCAGATGTTTTAGGTGTTTCCCCTTCTCTTTGGCTCTAGAAGTGGGGCAGGAAGGGTAGATAGGACAAAAGTCATCACTCTCCCAAGTGCCTGCTGTTATTCACACTCTAGCAGTTCTTTTGACAGTAAGAGTAATGGACAACTGCAATGCAAGAACACACGCTCTGTCTGGCTTTCTTTGATAGTCGTAACAATCAGGTGTGGTAGCCATGGTTGTGTGGGAAGGTGACTCCATGTTACACCTTCGCCATTATGCTTTCTCATTTTGCAGACAGAAGAGACACCCCGTGTGGTGTAGTAGCCAAAGTGTTGGGAGTAAAACTCAGCAAGACCAAGCCCTGGGGTTGATCCCTAGGCTAGATGATCATCCACTGCAAGTACACTGTCTGAACTAATGCTATCTCATCCTTCCTCAGGAGCAAACCACATTCATCTGCGTCTGTATTGCAGAGTTTCTGTCCCTGTACGAAACAGAGCGGCTTATCCAGGAGCTGGCCAAGTGCAAAATTGATACCCACAATATCATAGTCAACCAGCTAGTCTTTCCTGACCCGGAGAAGCCCTGCAAGATGTGTGAGGCCCGGCACAAAATTCAGTCCAAATATCTTGACCAGGTATGGTTAGAGACCAGGATCCATTTGGGGAAGTGACGGGTCAGATATTACTCTGGATTTATTGAGCTGCTTTAAGTTGAGATAGATTATTTGTGCTAGCTCAATATTGATCACTCAACTGGCAACTGCTAAGATTTCAGGTGCAAGGATTTATTTCATAACCTGCTGTCTGATCCTTTGAACTAAATATAATGGTGTGTCAGTCCCAAAGAGTTAAGTCAGGGGTGCACAAACTTTTCAAGCTGCGGGCCAGTCACAGGGTTTAGGGAGCCGGTCACTATGGCCTGGGGGCCAAATCCAGCTCCCAATGCCAATTCATCTGGACTGCAAAGCCCTCATTGCTCCCAGAAGTGAAGAGGGCTTCGCGGGCTGGACAAATTGTCATCAGGGGCTAAATCCGGCCCCTGGGATGTAGTTTGGGCTCCCCTGAGTTAGGTTTATGTAGATGCATGACATAGAAGTTAATTTGTATCATGCTGAAGCACAAACAGTACTTTCCAGACCTCTGTGATCAGAGCTTCTGGTAATTGAAGTCGAAGAATACATGGAGCGCCAAGGTTCGCTATCACTGGTTTAAAGGCTAGTTTTATCTGCCATTGGATAAGGGGCAAGACAAGAACTCCCCTTGGTAATACTCTGAAAAAATGCATTCTAGGAAAGAACAGGGCATGTGCTCCAACGGTGATACAAGAAATACAGTGGTACTTCGCTTAAAGAGCATAATGTGTTCCACAGGATTGCTCTTTAAGCGAGTTTGCTTTTTAAGCAAAACACCATTGTAAGTGACCAATTGTGACTTCTGACGGAGGGGGATTGTGAACCCCAATTTATTTGTTAAGCAGTTTTTTGTTTGGTTGTATTTGTTAAGCGAGGTGACCATTCAGAGAAAATTTTGCTCTTTAAGCGAGTTACTCTCTAAGTGAGGCGAGGTTTGACTGTACTATTTTTTGTCTTGATTCCTAACAGAAGGCTTTTGACTGCTGTTGTCTTCTCTCCCTCCAGATGGAAGACCTCTATGAAGATTTTCACATTGTAAAGCTGCCGCTCTTGCCCCATGAAGTACGAGGAGCTGACAAAGTCAACACCTTCTCAAGTCTACTGTTGGAGCCGTACAAGCCACCCAGTGGAAAATGAAATCCTAGAGACAGACTGCTACTGATTTTTCTCTTTCCCATCATTTCATACCTGTTCTAGCCTTCCTTTTCCCTGCTGGAACTCCATACCTTCCAACGGCCTCTCATCTGCTGAAATGGCGTGTTTGGCAGGCTCCTGGTAGAGTTGGAAGAGGCAGAACTTCCCATTTCCATTTGTTTCTCTACTCTTAACTCCTCGGAACGTGTCCAAAGCAATGAATCCATTCCCATCACTGACCAAGATCAGTAATTTAAATGCAAGATTTTCTTTTGTTTCTCTCTCTCTAGCTTCCCCATGGTTCATGTCTTCTGGGTCCAATGCCTTTCAGTCAGGTGCTCAGATGACACAGAGACTGTCAGTCCACTTAAAACACCGAGACCATCAGTGCAAATGGGAAGTATGTAAATAAATCATAAGAGAAACGGATTTCCTGCTCTTTGGTAGATTGTTATTTTGATTTAATGGCGGGAAACCATCTGGGGAAGTAATTTTCTGATTAAAAGATCTGTTTGCCTTTAGCCAGAATAGGCAACTTAAGGGTTTATTTATTTATGTATTTATTTATTAAACAGCTGCTCTCGGTTTACCATGAAGTTCATAGAGACAGCGTGCCTTGTTTTTATGTAGAATTACCACTTCTAAGATTACAATTCTATTTAAAAACAAAATATTGGACCCTGAGCACTTTTTCCCATTTGAAGAAAAGGTTATTCAATTCCTGCTGCAGCCAATGAAGCCCCAGGAAAGGGGGCGGGCATAGTTCATGCTCAATTCCAAGTGTGGGAAAAGAATAGTGCCTCCTAGTCACTGGAAATTACATATCCTTGACTTAATGTTGTAGAAAGGAGAAGAATGAAGATATCTCAGTGATCTGTTTTTGTAAACTGGAAAATAGACGTCCCCTAACCTCTCTGGACCATTGTGTACAGATACCTTTCTAGTTCCCTGGATTTTGAGTTTCCTTTAAACGAGGGGAAAGCATGCTATCAAAATCTCATTGCACGTGCAATCTGATTTCTGTGTGTATGCACTGGATATTTCCACAAGACACTACTGAAGAAAGATGCGATGATCATACTATACTTTAATGGGCTGTTGCTGCCTTTATCACTGGATCTGAGTTTTCTCAGAGTTCAGTGTCTTACTGTATGAACAACCAGAGTCAGGGAAAGCTTGCATATCTGATTTCATTTTAGGGGAGCTGAAAAAACGAAAGGCGTGACTAAGAAATATAATGGAACTTTTCATGGTAGTACACAATGGCTATGAGAAGAATAGTCAATCATGGACCTGATTTCCTACAACTGTTTTGTGCTGGGGGAGTCTTACTCTTACCAGTTTCTGGAATATATACACCCAAACACACAGTGTTGAAGTTAGGCATACTTTGATTGCTGGCTAAGTAAGTACATATTATTTCTAGTTATCAGCAGTCTGTCTAGGCATTATCCAGAGTCTTTATGGAAGCAGCTTTTTTGAGGTCTATAATTTCTTTGTAGACCGCAATATGTGCATATGCCCTTATTAGATACTGACCTTTGAAACATAAGGGAATTAGGAGCCAGGTACCTGAGCATAAATATATGAAGCATATTTCTGACCTACCTGACTAAGAAACGAGAAGAACAATAACTGTCAAGCAGAGAATTAAGACTCTCTAGATGACGCCTCAGCAAGTGGGATTCTTGCAGATTCATGTACAGTGATACCTCGGATAACGTTTACCTTGGATAACACTAAAATCGCATAACGTTAAGTAATCTGGGGAGGAGAATTGGATCGAATAATGTTAAGGTCCTATGGGATGGATCGGATAACAACCGCTAAAGCATGTGGGGTTACAATGTATCTCTATGGAGCTTTAACGTTATCCGATCCATCCCATAGGATTTTAACATGCATCAGATAACACTAAAAATCGGATAACACCAAGACTTGTGGAACCAAGTCTTAGCGTTATCCGAGGTATTACTGTACTAAAATAATGGTGTCCCACTGACCTAATATGATTAAAGCTCTAAAAATCAACTTACTTGGATCAGTCAACAATTCTACATAGTCCCCAAAAGCTGAATCATGTAGCCTTCCCTGCCCGCCAAGTTTAATTTTTCAAATCTTGAATGCAGTCTGCTAGAATAAAAAATGTATTATGTACAGTTTCCCACTTTCAGATGGGCGGAAGCAAGTTTTGTTCTACAAAGTATGTGTAAGCAGGCTGGACCATATCTCGGCAGCACACTGAAGGAAGAATAGAAGGGAAATCAACATTAGCGTTCAGTGCCACCCTGCATGAAGAATCCTTGTATTTTAAATGAGCAGGGAAAGGAGGAAAACAGTGTTTGTTTCATACTGGATATGTAACGTATGTTGTTTTCTCTGGCACTCACCAGGTAAAGATGCTCTGGTAAATGGGAAATCTGTCGCAGATATAATAGAATCCTTCCTCAAATGTAACAGTTTCAAATTTCTGAGCGTGAAGGTCATTGAGTTGATGTGTTTTTGTAACCTGGGTAAATAACCTCAATTCACTTTATATGCAATTAGCCACTAAAAACTATGTAAGAAAAGAAACTGTGTGGACTTGCACTTTGTCCCTTCCCATTCTAAAGAGAGAAAAGTGACCCTGGCCATCGCATGTCAAAAGAAGAACAAGCCAGCTCTTCTCCCTGCCAACTGGAAGTTCTGTTAGGACCCATAACCAAAGGGCTTAACAAAGTATATCCCTTGGTCTTGGGCATGTAGTGGGCATCTGGTCAGTAATGCTCCCCTCCATTTGGATTCTGCCTGCTGTGACAAAAGTGATCTCCCGTCTTCAGTTTAGCTAAACCTGTAATTATGGGCTGCAGTGGCTTAGTGGTTAAGCTGCTGGACTCGACACCTGGAAGGTTGGCAGTTTGAGACTCGAGTGCTGCATGACAGAGAGCTCCCGTCTGCCCCACTTTCTGCTAACCTAGCAGAGCGAAAGCAAGAAATTGCAAGTAGATAAATAGGTACCACTTTGGCAGGAAAGGTAACAACACTTCATGTGTTTCATGTTTAGTCATGTCTGCCACGTGACCATGGAAATGTCTGCACATGCGGACAGGACTGGCTCTTTGGAGAGGAGCACCTCGCCCTGGAGTCAGATATGACTGGCTTTCAAGCAAGGGCAACCTTTACTATAATTGCATGGAAAATAGAGTTGGCAACAGTACTTGGTTCTGTTTCAATTCTTGGGAACTCTTCATTAAAACAGAATGTAGTAGGGGTACACAGAAAGAGCCTCCTTGAAGATTATGGCATGTGGTATTTTTGATACACAACCGGGCGTACCTTGGTAACAGCAACCTTGTGTTGCCAGCTAATCTTTCTCACACTAGGTCAGGTGAAGGAAACTGCATAATGAACCTACCAAAAGGTGCCTTCATTTTGGCAATTTCATGTCTGGCCTAGACATGGAAGAAGAAGCATGTAGTAAAAATCTCATGAATCTTGAGACCTGTGATAGATTATGCATACTGTATCTTTTGCAACTGTTCACTGCTTTGGGTCTCGATGAGAAATAACGTTTGTTTTTCTTGGAGGTTATTAAATACTCCAGTCTGCTTCTCTGTTTGGTGTGGCTGAAAGGAAAACTTTTGAGCAGCAAAGCAGATACCTTACGATATAATCAAAACTTTAATTTGGGTAGGAATAGGAATGTTATGAGTAGGTGACCCATAAGACACGTTCATTGGTCTGTCATATCCTGTAGCAAGTTAAGGTGTGGAACTGGCCTGTCTGGAGAGCATTATGCCTCTTTTTCTTGAGGCCTAGATAGCGCATGGCTCGAAAACAAGCTCACATTGTATTTTTCAATTCCATCTAGGCGTTGTGGGAAGAAAAAAAATGGTATCTCCAACAGAGTGGTGCCTAGGAATTAAATTTTTATATTCTGGTATTAAGGGAGGTGGATTTCTAACTACAGTATGGGAACGACAAACTTACATAGATTCCTAAATATTCCATGATTCCAAGATGTAAGTATGACTGACATACTTTCCAATGCGATCTTATGGGTAGGTGAGGGTTCTGGAGACTTTTGGTTCAACTCCCATCCAAGCCATGAAACTCACTGAGTGAGCTTGGGCCAGTCACTTTCGGTCTCATCCTGACCTGCCTGATAGGGTGGCTGTGGGGAGGCGGAAAGCCATGTATTTCTCCTTGAGCTTATTGGGGGAAGGGTTGGATAAAAATGCAATGATGGGAGCAAATGAATTTCTTCTTCCAAGTATCTGTTCCAAATATTGGCTGTCATCATGGCGATCGTCTTCCTGTTCTCAACTCCTCGGGAAAGGTTCTTCCAAGGACATGCCACACCAGTCTCTCAAGTTCTTCAGCCATGAAGTCCGTCTACAATCCAGCGCCTCTCTTGCCAGGGATCTTCCCTTACAGAGCGAGTTGGAGTATTCTATATTTTATGTCGCTCCTCATAATATATCCAAATATTGGAGCTTTCTTTGTTTAGTGAATTTATCTGATAGTAAGCCAGGTTTTAAAACCAACTGTAAAATCTCAACACATATTTTAATTGAAAGTTGAAAATGCTGGCATTTATAGGAGGGCACTGAAGAGTACGTGTGAATGTATGTTGAAATACAAGGACAAATTGCCCAATAGCAATGGTTTGGATGTACTTTTATCATAGTATTCCTTCTCAAAAGCAGCTAAGTCTGTTACTAACTTACAATACTGGTCAATATGCTGAGATAGGTAAATGAAGAGAAATGTCAAATTATTATTTTTTTAAAAGAAGTGAACCTGCCTTCTTGCTTCTTGGCAGCAGCCACAGATTCATTTCTCTTCTTCCTTAGCCCTATGGACTAGCTTCGTCTTATTCTTCCCAGCCCCCAAGACCTGGCTGTTGTTGGCCTGGGAGCCACCTGATTATGAAACATAGTGTCTTGTTGGTGTACACAGCTGTCTATGTGTGCCATTTGGCTCAGACAGATGCCCGGGGTGGTGGCGGTGGCGGCGGAAGCGTTATGTAAGCTGTGCTTTGGCACTCTCTCTGACTCCTGTCTGCTTCAGCAAGAGGTTGGGGAGCTCATTAGCACTGGCCACTCGGCCAAGTCTCCTAAAAGAGCACAGCAGGGTCACAGACCATGGCTGCACACTCTTAGTGGGAGAAATGCTGCCCTCCACCTAGCATAAACGCTCCAAAGGTTTGTGAGTAACAATGTCAGGATAGAGAATATTTGGCTTGGGTGGCACAAACATGTTGACTCCTAAATCTGAAACTCCGTGTTCCAAAGAGTCTTAACCAATTGCAGCTGATTGTGTGCCTGAAGGTCCGCATAGTTAAAGCAATGGTCTTCCCAGGAGTAATGTATGGGTGTGAGAGCTGGACCATAAGGAAGGCTGAGCGCAGAAGAATAGACACCCTTGAACTGTAGTGCTGGAGGAGACTCTTGAAAGTCCCCTGGATTGCAAGGAGATCAAATCAGTCAATCTTGAAGGAAATCACCTCTGACTGCCTGTTGGAAGGACAAATACTGAAGCTGAAGCTCAAGTACTTTGGCCATCAAATGAGAAGAGAGGACTCACTTGAGAAGGCCTTGATGCTAGGAAAGATAGAAAAAGGAGAAGGGGACGCCAGGGAATGAGGTGGATGGATGGAATCGTTGAAGCGGTGGGCACAGATCTGGCTGGGTTGCGGAGGGTGGCAGGTGGCAGAGGAGCCTGGGGTGTGGTAGTCCATGGGGTCGCAAAAGGTTGGACTCGACTGCAACTGAACAACAAAACTTGAATATAGGCAACCAACTTCAAATATCCTACATAAGGGTAGTTATAACATCAGTTTTATCACTGCAAGACAAAAAACATCCAATGTTCTGCTTTATCGTCCCTGCAAAATGCCACCACTGCAGAACAAGACAGGTTTAGTTGCTTCTAAAACCTCTGCAAAATAGAGCCTTTACTTTCATGTTTACATCACAATTAAAGCCTGTGTGGGGAAGCCAAGAATCTTGTTGCTTTGATTTAGGTAAATCACTGTATCAGCCCAATTGCATAGGTCTGACATCGGATAAAAGGCAACAATATCACGTCCTTCACACTTCAAGGAAAAAGACTTGGCATACATTTACGATCGTTGTATAATTAGTGGAGCCTAGCTCTCTTTAATTCTTTTTTAAAAACATTCAAATATAACTACAAGTTTCATTTTGACACATGTTGTAAGCCACCGTGAGACCTTTCTCTGCAGGGGAAACAGATCGCGTACTTTGGCCATCAAATGAGAAGAGAGGACTCACTTGAGAAGGCCTTGATGCTAGGAAAGACCGAAAGCAAAAGGAGAAAGGGGACGGCAGAGGATGAGGTGGATGGATGGCATCGTTGAAGCGGTTGGTGTAGATCTGGCTGGACTGAGGAAGATGGCAAATGACAGAGGAGCTTGGCATGTGGTGGTCCATAGGGTCACAAAAGGTCGGACTTCTGCAACTGAACAACAACAACAAAATTTAATTTAATTTTAAAATGGTGTCCCTTTCCATGAAAAGCCGCCTTCTTCAGGTGCCATATCCATCCTGGATATTGGCTATCATCATGGTGATAGTGTTTCTGTCCTTTACTCCTCAGAACAGCTCTTCCAAGGACATGCCACACCAATCTCTCAGGTTCTTCTGCCATGATGCCCGTTTACATCCAAGGCCTCTCTTCCCAGGGATTTCCCCTTGCAGAGCAAATTAGATTATTCTATACTTTAGGTTTTTAAAGGGGAAACATAAATCTTCTGATAGCTACACATTCCAGAGCTGATAGTTGAATGTGATAACATCCGAAGCAAGAATCTGAAACCACAAGATCTTTACTGCTATTCTGATCCTGAATGAGACTGGAAGCAAACTCCCACTGAGTCCAATGGGAGTTATGCTCTGATTTTGTTCAGAACTGTACTTCCTAGTAAAATTGCTTGGTGCTGTCCAAGAAACAAAGTTTTTTCCCCATAGAGTTTACAATTGGTGGGACCTCGCCAGTCAAACATGTGGTCTTGAGTGAAGGTTATGTAGGAATGATAGTAAAATAATGGACAATTAACATTAGAAATGCTCCACAAGCATGTATATAATATAATGAGCTGTAAAATGCTGAGCTTGATCAAGACAGTTACATTCCAGTCCATTGAAATAGGTGAGGCTTTAACGAGTGTGAGTAGCTTCCTCCATTGACCTCACTGGGTCAACTCTAGTTCAGTTAAGGTTAGTGAGTGTGTGTGTGTGTGTGTGTGTGTGTGTGTGTGTGTGTGTGTGTGTGTGTGTGTGTGTGTGTGTGTGTGTGTGTGTGTGTGTGTGTGTAACTCGGATGACATGAACTGTTGAAAGTGATTAATTATAGGAAAGAGGCACACAGATAACAATACTTATTGCATATAATATTTTCCATACAGTGTCGGTAACTGAGTTTAGTCATGTAGTCACAACCTAAAATCAGTGTTGAAGCTTCCAATTTTTTCACTCTAATGGACAAAACAAAATAATATCACATTTATATTAAGCCCACCAACATCCTCCCTTCCTAACCCCCTTCCAAATTTTTCTGTTTGTCTGTCTGAGCAGTATGTTACATCATTTTGTTTTCCTTCATTCACAAGATGAGATATCAAGTGTTGCAAAGTTTTCATTTTAAAGCATGTAAAGTTTTGTTTTCAGAGTATGACTAGTAATTTAAACTCATACCACTTGGGTCACAAAAAAGGCTTTTGTTTTGACATTAAAATCTATTCATTTAAATATTTTCTGTCTTTCTACTCAGAGAAGATTCACACAAATTATTTCTGGTATGATAAAATAGCCTAAGTCTTGCAAGCATCCTTGCAATGAATCTCACCATCTGTCTTTAAAGGCAGCCCTGCATAGACAACAATTATAGTAGGCTAGTCTATAAAGAAATAAGAAATTGCTATTTAAGAAATGCTTGTTTACTTGAGCTCAGATTAAGTCTTCTATGTCCAGTTAGGAGTGCAGTCCGGACAACTGAAAGTCATTCTTAGCCATAAGAGGGTGACAGCATAGATAACACCTAATCTAGGAATAGCCCCTGGTTCTTTAGGAAAAGTGTAGCCCTGTCCAAAAACAAAGTCAAACAATCTTCCAAAGGAGAAGTGGTTCTATTTTGTAAGAGTTTAAGAAGAGCAATGCTGGATTTGATGAAACACCTGTGTAGTCCAGTACTGTATTGTTTTTACAGAGACAGTAGCCAACTAGTTCCTCGGAGCCCACGAACAGGACATCTGCTGGATTTATCCAGATTAGGTTTGTTTGTTTGTTTGCTTCCATCCGTCATAAAATGGTCAACAGACACCAGTTTAAGTTTTTTGTCGCCTCCTCGGATTAAAAAGATGGAAACAAAAGGTAGAACTGTGTGCCAGCCTTTCCTACTGGCAATCCTTGGACCCAAACCTCCAGATGATTTCTTGTAACACTTTCCTCCCTACATTAACAAGCATGGAGAACGGGTGAAGCTCAGAGATTCCCAAGGTTGGTAGCGATGGGGTTGAATGGTGAATCCTTGGCACTCAATAAGTGACAGACTCCAGATAATGTTTTGCTGCAAAAGGAGAGGGGGGTGATTAGTTGGAGCAGGCATTGTGACTCAAAGTGCCTGGATTCATTGACAAATTTGGGTTGAGAAGAGCCAAGGAATGGACTGGAAGCTGTGAACTCGGTGCTCAGTAACACCAAGCTAACACAAAACAAAGCTAAGGTGGAGTTGGGAACAGTGTCCCTTCAGATCTTAATGAATGGCTATTCTTTCCATTCACCAGCCTGGTAGGGACTGATGGTGGTATAAGCCCTGGTGGCACAGTTGTTAAACTGCTGCTGACATTGTGAGTTTGATGCTGAGGGGGCTCCAGATTGACTCAGCCTTCCAACCTTCCAAGGTTGGTAAAATAAGTACCCATCATGTTGAGGGCAAAGTGCTACTTACCTTGTGTACCACCCAGAGAGCACACTAAGTGGTATGGGGTGGTATATAAATGTAATTGCTATTAATGGGAATCAGAACCCAACAACCAGTGGAGGGCCATGGTTTCCCCCAACCTCTGTTGTGTAAAGATCTCCTTGTGGATTCATTTAAGCACAAAGCAATCACTTGACCTGCTTCAGTGGTAAGAATTGCAGGCCCCATCTAAAATACTGCCTGTTATGCCCAGGAGAGAGCAACTGTGCCTTTAAGATACTTACGGTGTTCAGCTTTCATCAGTGTTTTCTAGCATGGCTAATGGGGAAGGCTTATTTTATTTTATACCCCACCCCAATTGGTGCAAGCACCACTCTAGGCAGTTTATAACAATGAAATAGGTCAGAAAACAATGATATAAACAGAACAATCCAAACAAAATAAATTAGCCACTCTCAGAAGCAGCTGGAAAGGTCACACGTGGACATTCCCTGTGCTACTTTCTCATTCCTCATGGATACGGAAGCTGACAAAATACTTTATTCTGCAAATGACCACTAGTACCAAACTTCAGGAAAAGTATTGGTAGGTTCATTTTTTTATGTCTAGGGGACTGCAATGGCTTAATGAACTTGACAACTGGAAGGTCAGCAGTTCGAGACCCCATCTCTGTCCCAGCTCCTGCCAAACGCAGTTTGAAAGCAAGACGTTGCAAGTAGATAAATAGATACCACTTTGGTCGAAAGGTAAAAAGTGTCCTGTGCACTCTGGTGTCTAGTCATGTCTACCACATGTCCACGGAAACGTCTGCAGACGGAGACAATGCTAGCTCTTTGGCTGTAAACAGAGATGAGCACCGAACCCTAGAGTCGGATAGGACTGGCTTTCAAGCAAAGGTGACCTTTACCCTTTACGTTTTGATGTCTTGATGGAGTTAATACAAAACTACGTTCCTGCCCTTCTCTCCCAATCCCCCTTCCCCCCCAGTTCTTGCCAGCTACTCCCTCGCTTTGGTAGCTCCACTCCTATCTCCCTTCTATCCTGTGAAGAGTTGGAAAAGTATATGGTAAAGGAGCTCCATGCACTTCAGTCAGGGCAACCATCCAATGTTGTTCTTAAAGCCACGTCCCACTGCCCAGCCTCAGAATGGTAAGCTCCCTGCCATGCAGGCTTGGTCACTTTGAGGACTGCATTACAGTATCTGGAGTATGCATCCACTCAGCGACAAGGGAGGGGCTGCAGCCAGTACCTGCCTGTCTCAATACACATCCAATCGTGAACAGCAGAGCTTCTCCCAGCAGACTGCGAACAGAAGTCATTGCGCGCAGAGGATGCCTCTCAAGGAATCTCCGTAAGGTTTGGAACAGACACGGGGCAGGTGTTGGTGGCGGTGACACTAAGAGGGTGGGCTGGAGGGTTGGCACAGCCTGGGTTGCTTCTTGATATGCCATATAGGCTTCTCAATAGAGACTGACACTGAGGTCTTCTGAAGTCTTGAGATCAGGGACGGGAGCCTGTGGTGGCCCTCCAGATGGTGCTGGGCTGCAAATCCTGGTTTTTATATTTATTTATTCATAACATTTATATCCCACCCTCATCCAAAGACTCAGGGCAGCTTACAAAATTAAAAAACACAATTGAAACACATAGAATACACTAAAAGGTTAAAAAAATTAAAAAGTTAAAAGGGTTAAAAAGATAATGGGGTGAGATGTGGGGGTCAAAAGAGCCAGCCAGCCAAGCTGACCGTCTGGCCCACACCCTACACATGCCCCAACAGCCAGGTCTTTACCCCAGTTCAGAAGGGCAGCAGCTCTGTCTGGAGATGCAACTCACTTGGCAGGAGGTTCCATAGGGCCGGAGCGGACACAGAAAAGGCCCTCCTTCTCATGCTAGAGAGACGAGCCTCTTTAGCTGATGGCACAGCCAGAGAGCCTCTCTGGTCCACTGGTGGAACAGGCAGATGTTCTTGGGGTGATGCGGTCTCTTAACCAGGGTGATCTTCTTCACCATCTGCAATGCTGGCTAAGGATGGCAGGAGTTGTACCCTAATAACATACAGATGGCAGCACTTAGCCCACCCTCTGGTCTAACAGATGAAAGAGCAGGTGCTGCTCAAGGCATTAACATTTATTTATTTATTTATTTATTTATTTATTTATTTATTTATTTATTAGTTCAAATTTATATTGCCTAGAAAGAGTCACCATAAGACTGAATTGACTTGACGGCACATAATTTTTGACTATTTAGAGGGGTAAGACGTGGTGAAATGACAAAGCTCCTCTACCAGCCTATCTATTGAGATAATAGATGATATTATTATTATTATTATTATTATTATTATTATTATTATTATTATTATTATTATTATTATTATTATTATTATTATTATTATTATTTAGATTTGTGTGCCGCTCTATTCGCCGAAGCCACTCAGAGTGGCTAACAACATAGGTGACAAACAATACAATCTTACAATCTTAAACAACATAACATAAATATGGCATACAATGCAACACAATACAATCAATAAATCTAACCATACAATATTGAACAATATTAAAACAAATAGCAGAAGGCCCAAGGAAAGTTTTGCTCTGTGTCTTGTTTCCAACAGAGAGAACAGGTTACTGGAAAATTCTTCCAATATACACAGTGGTGGGTTGTCAAATTTTTTACTACCACACCATGATGTCATCACAGTATGGGCGGAGCCAACATCATGATGTCATGATGTTGTGGGCGGAGCTGACGCCATGATGTTGTGGTTATGGCACTTGGGTTTTCAAAGTGAATACGTTTGGGCAACGTAGTTGTGTGTTGCCAGTTCATTACCTAAGAATGTGGTCCCTGGGAGGGAAGAGCACAGGCAAGTCATTAAACTGCAAGAGATATACAGTGTCTGGGATATGTTTTATGAAGCTGAGGCTGTCCTACTTTGGGCACATCATGAGAAGGCAAGATTTTCTGGAAAAGATCACAATGATGGGAAAGGAAGAAGGCAGCTGGAAAAGAAGGCCAAGCAGGAGATTGATTAACTACCTGTGTGGGAAGCCACAGGCTTGTGTATGCAAGAACTGAGCAGAGCTGTTGAGAACTGGACATTTTGGAGACTTCTCACTCATAAGTCAGAGATGATGGCACATTACAAGAAGAAGCAGGTAGTATATTTAGTTGTAAACTGGCAGGTAGAAGCAGGCTTGACAAATCACAGGTGTCATGGCTTCAACCTCCGTAGACCAGGGGTGCCCAAACTGCACCCTGGAGGATGGATCCAGCCCCCCCCCCCCCCAACACCAATTCATCCAGCCCATGAAGACCTCATCGCTCCCGGAAGTGGAAGTAAAATGTGCCCGTACTTCTGCTTCTGGGAATGACAAGGGCTTCGGGGGCTGGATGAATTGGTGTTGGGGGCCAGAACCGGTCGCCAGGCCATACTGACCAGCTCCTGAACCACATGACCGGCCTGCAGCCCAAAAAGTGTGGGCACCCCTGCCCTAGACTAATCATAAGGGTAACATGCACACATACAGAACATCTCTTATAAAGATGGAAATACAATATGGGTTTTTAAAATTGCTTTTGTACTTAACAGACCCAGTGAACCTCTGAACATCAGGGGCGAGGTGGAGGATGGGATATTTCCCTTTGCTTCTCTTCTTTTCTGAACTACTTTCTTCTGCAGCAAAACTGTTTGCTTAGTTCATCTGTGTTCCAAAAAACAAGCCCTGAGGATATTGACTTGCCAAACAGAGGAAGAGAACAAGGCCTGATTTATATATACAGTATATATATATATGGGGAGGGGGAGGGGGAGTTCCATCAGATTTGCTGAGGGGAGAGATTTAGAGCACTTGCACAGAATAAGAATAGATAGGCTGCTAAAAGCGTTTGCAGCCAAGGGTAAGGTTTGGGGATGGAGAACGGGAGCAACATGAGCATAGGATCCCTGGGAGACATATATGGGATCTAAGAGAAGGAAAGAGGAGAGATCCAATTTATGCAACCCTCCTCATCCTTAGATTATTTTTTCCCCAACAGAACTTTGATCACAGGACCCAAACAGTGGATATCTGTCAGTATCCAAAACTGGGTCCTGTAATCATAGGTCTGTTTGAGAAGAATAATCTAAGGATAAATTGGGTGCAAAACATTGGACAGGTGGCAATATTGGATATGGTAAGTGCATCAGCTTAACACTGTCACTTGTGCTGACCTCTATGGGAGATTTGGAATTGAAGTACTGTACTGTACTGTAATAGATAATCAGACCTATACTCTCTATCTAGACAACTAACCCCACTCCTAATGAGCAGCAGCCTTTAGATTCCTTTCCCAGCAATGTTTATGAGCGTAGTGCAAAGTTTTAGGTTTTAGAACAAAGGCATTGAAAGATTGCCTGCTGCCTCATAAATTTCTGTGTACTTTGAAGTCATCAACTAATTCCTTCTCTCTCGCTCAGACGCCCACACCCACAGCTCCCTTGCATGTATGTCCCCAGGCAGCCACAGGGGATTGGGCCCTTTCTGCAAGCTTTAGACTTCCCCAGGACAGGTACCTGGCCCCCTTCTTACATATTTAATTTAATTTTCCCATTTGTATACATATGGTCTCACATTCAGTTAAAAACATTTTATTTTGTTTGGAGGAATAGAATATTTTTTTCTTCTTATTCAGCATCCAGGTTGATTGTCACTGTGAACCCAGGTTTGTTTTTCAGAGTATTGCTGTTCCTACATCACTTATTTAGATTATTTTTCTGCAAGTGCTTTTATTTTGCATTATGCCCTGCTTTGTTCACTACCCATCTTGTAGCTCTGAAACTCATATGGTAATCTTGGATCAGACACATTTTCTCAGACCTACCTCACAGGAGTATTGTGAAGAAGAAAGTGAGAGAATGAAACCCACCTGTGTTCCTCTGAATTTCTTAGAGGGAAAGTGAGATGTGTATTACTAGAACTATAATTGGGAGCCAGTATGGTGCAGAGGTGCCGGGAGGACAATGGTCCATAGGGTCGCAAAGGGTCGGAATCGACTGTGCAACTGAACAATAACAAAATGGTGCAGTGGACAGAGAACTCAGATTCAAGGCCATGAAAACTCACTGGGACGTGTATGTACTGGCTCTGGAGAAACCAGTCTGTGTGTTTCTCAAATATCTCAAAAACCCAGTGATAGTCAACATAAGTTAGAAGCAACTTGGCAGCATGGAACAACAAAGAACTACAATTTGAATGAATGAATGTAGGCAGCCAGGAATGCCAGGCTTCGGATGAAATTCCCACCTTCACAGTTTCAGACTCATGCTGTTTCCTCTCGCTCTGCTAGTGCTTCACAAATCTCAGATGACATCAACCATCCTTCCCATAGATTTGTGTGGGACTTGATTCCTAATTTCTTCAGTGAATGCAGTGTGAATAATAAATCCACTTACTTGGATGTAAGTGAAGGGAGCGAAATTTATTTCTGAGTAGATATGACCAGAAAGGTGCTGTAAGGCTACTACGGTACTTCTACCTGGAATTCCCAAACCTCCCTTTCCAGGCAGGCTTCCTTGATCTTGACCTGCTCTTTCTGCTTATCCACCCCCACTCCCCTCCTTTTTATTTTATTTCTTCGACTTCCTGGGCTGAGCGGTCTCTGGGCTCCCAGCCCCTGATTGCCTTCCCCTGCCGGGACTGGGAAAGGATTCTGCCCCTGCCCCTATTATGCCCGCAGCAAACCCTGCAGGCTTTTAGCCCAGCCTCTCAGCCCTCCCTCAATTCCCATGCCAAGCAATCCAAGATCCTACCTTGTTAAAGGTGTTAAAGGTCAGGGCAGGATCCCGAGGGCTGGCCTTCGAGGTCTTTAAAAACAGCCAAGAGCTGTGCGAGTGAGTTTGGATCCCTTGCTTGTCTGGGAGAGAGGCCCTTTCTCATGTGCTGGGTGGCCTTTGGATTTGGGAATCATTCCCAAAGGATGTTTGTTCTTTTTGAGACCCCTCAGCTCTGGCAGTGGTCCTGACGGAAGCCAAAGTGACCGAGAGCCTTTTGCCCAGGTTAGTGGTCAAACAGTTCCTGCTGTACTTTGGTCCCTTTCCAGGCTGTTAATGAACTCTGGGGTCTTATGAACAATGCTGTTGCTGCTGCAATGATGTGGCTTCTATAGCTACTGTTTTATTCCCTTAAAGGGGAAACATTTAAAAATGATTAGTTCCAGAATTGCACATGGAAGGCAGCTTCTTAGGCACTTGCTTTCCCGTTCTGCAGTGCTATGTGCTCAAAGTGACTATTAAAAGAAGCAGTGGACTTGATCCATAAAAACTCACAGTAAAATATAACAGTTGGTCTATACGGTGACACAATGTTTTTGTCTGTACCGTATCTTTTAAAAATATATTTTGTTTTCAAAGAGGGAGTTCTCCTTGATGCCATCTAAGGCATCACGCAGTCCCCTGAACAGAATTTTAGATTGGAATGCAGACTTAAATTGTATCTCCATCAATGGAGGTTGGGCAGCTAGGAATGTCATGTTCTATGAGTGTTCGGTTGTGGTCCATAAAGATACAAATCTGACAGCAATCTTTAAGATTGTGTGTTGAATGTAGGCAGGAACTATTGACATCTATTCAAAGAATTTGTTGATTGCATGATTAGGGAGTGGTAAATACAGAATGTCATACCAAATTTTAAATCCAACCTATACAGATAAGGATAATGAATTCCTAGACTAACATGAATTGGTCTCAGCATAAAAGTTTTACAGTCCTGTAATTGACACAATTCCCTGTAATTCCCACTTCAGTGGGGAGATAGACATCCAGGGCTGTAGCCAGGATTCTAGATTGGGGGTGGGGTGGGGGTGGTTAAGGAGGGGCAAAAAAAATTTCAGGAGGGGCAACAATGTCACATTCACATATATAACATTGGCCCCTCTTAAAAAGGTTGAGAACTCCTGCTCTAGGAGTAACAATTTCCAAGGGGGTAACTCAGTTTGGTGCAACAAAAAAGAAAACAAAGAGAGAGAAACCTATGCCTTTATAAATTTGTGGGTTTTTAAGATGCTATAGGACTTCATTATGCTTTTTCCTGTTTTCTTTGCTACAAATGTCTAGCTATAAATCTCAAAAACTGAAAAGGAGATTAAAAAAAATAAACAAAGCAAAACGGACACCAAGGTTCTCCTCTTTAGCCAAACAGGGAATATGGATTACTTTTGTCTCAAGCAGGATGACCTATGAAAGAAAGACTGCTAGAAACTGAGGTTGGAAGGGATCTTTTGGTTGCTATATTGTACATTAAGGGACAGCTACATTGGTAATAATATTAAGAGTAAATTGGTTTTGTTAAATACTGACTATACATGAAAGTAGAACAAAAATCAGACAATTTTCTTCCTTTTCAATTTGTTTGTTAATACAGTACTTACTTGGATGTACTGGGGATTGAAGGTTCTTTGGCTCTTGCTTTTTGGGGAAAGAGAGGAGGGAAATGGCTAATAGGTATATGTCTGAAAAAAAGAAAATATGCACATTCAGTCAGCCACCAACATTTTAAGCTTGCCCATCTGGATTTTCTTTCATCTCTTGAAGATCCACACAGAACTCTCGCCTGAAGCTCGGGTGCTGATTTCTGTTACCATCTTCCGCTCTTTAATATTATCAGGACTCTCTGCTCCTGGGAAAGCTTGGCTTTTGCGGAGATAGTTCAGAAACTGCTGCACAAGTTTTTTGTTTTGGCTTGGATGCTCTTGTATCAATTCTAGGTCCAGAGGGTTAATTGTCAATTCATGTGAAAGCAGAGATTTGACCCGAATTCCACTCTTCTCCCACACATAGCAATATTCTTTCTTTATCCCCATCTCTTTTTCCCTCTCCTTTCTTCCTGGCAGTTGTGCTGGAAGGAAAGACAAACAGGAGCTTTGGGTATTTGTTGTCACTTAACTCTGGCAGTAAACCAGCCTTGGATCCTTTGTGGTGGGGTGGAGAAATGGGCTCCCACAGGTAGTAAAGTGCTCATTTAGTTGCTGAGGAAGTGGGCCTCTTTCAAAGACCTTGCCATTGTTAAGGCAGGAGGGCTTGATTGCATTCAGCACAGTTGTGTGTGTGTTGTATGTGTGAGAGAGATCTGATTTCTCAATTATCTTTGGAAAAACAAGCAGAAGAAAAGAATCTCTCAGCAGAAAGTACTAGATTTGGGGTGGAGTGTTACCACGCTAAGGGCCTGTGTGGACGGATAGATGCAAGACAAGGCGAAGTTAATGTCTTCCATCAAACCACATTTTGGATAGTGATATAATGGAGTCAAGGCATGCAAAGCTGAAGCCCTGTAATGCTCTGATTAACAAGGACTATGACAGGGGTTCTCAACCTAAGGCCCACGGGCCAGATCTGACCCATGTCACAATCTCATGTGGCCTCCCCACCTCTTCAAGGGCATTCAAGAAACAAAATGTCTGCCCTTTTGAAGCTGTTGAGACAAAATGGCCACCCCCATCCTGCAGGCAGGGCAAAATGGCCATCCAGCCCTCAAACCTGACTAAGAGAGCGTGACTCAGCCCCTACCTTGAAAAAGATTGGGAATCCCTGGACTATGATGTCATTCCCCCCCCCCCAAAAAAAAAAACAACCACCCAACAACACCAGGCTCCCCCACCCTTTGAGTTTAGTTACAATCCTCAGAATAGCAGGGAGATAAATAGATTTTCCCCCAGGACCAGTAAGTTACTGAAAACTATCCCTGTTTTATTGCAAAGTATATGAGGGTAGTTTGTCTTGAATGAGCAGTTAAGAGGCGTTAGCTTTATAAAAGACCTGATTCTCTTTTATTGATGTGGGCCAATTTAACTGCTTACAGTTTTGGACCACAGGGTGGGGAGGTCATCTGTGGGGATTCTTGCAATGGTCACACTTCAAATTCACCACTACACTTTCTGTTTTAGAAACCCTGAGCAACATCATTAGTGGGTTGTATAAACAAGGGAATGAGGAATAATCTGTTCTCTGAGAACAGAAAACAGAGAGATTATACTCTTTGATAGCATAGCCTTCTTCTGAAACCTCCTTCAACTTTCAAAGAAAAAAAAAAGGTAGATGTCTGCTTTTATTTCATTTTGAGGTAGGGCTACTGTTACTAAAAGTTCATGCACAAGCAAGCCAAATAAGATACTGCAATCAAGGTCCAACATTTCTCAGCTCTCCACCAGGTCTTTGATCCATGTCACCACCACCCAGAGCCACAAGCAGGATCCCTGCTGCCTGAAACAAAAAGCTAAGGGATTGACAAGGTCACCTCCATCTAAACAAGGGCTTGTTCTGCAAAACTTCCCATGCCACTTCACATGTGTGAGTGCTTGTAGTCACTCAGTTCTTCCCCCTCTTTCAAGTTACTAGTAAAATTGTGCAAGCTGGGGTACGGGAAACCACTGTTTGCACATACTTTATGGTTCCACAGTATTCTGATGACGTGCTGTTGTAGACTAATCCTGTTTGTTAGGTGGCAGATTCATACCTGGGGGGGGGGGGGAATAAAGCTGGGTGGGATGTGAAGCAATTTCTGTCTCTTCACACACGCTGGTCACCTTAGGGTAATCTCAAATGTGCATCATTATAAACTGGAATAAGACTTCCTCTGTGGTCAGCTGGATTGGTGTGGTGGGTAGCAGACACTGGCAGCCAGACACACGTTGGCAGCAGTGCTGGCATGTTCCTTGACTGGGGAGGCACACGCACACATGTACACAGCTAATGCTGCTACCAACGTACTCCCCAGCTATCACCGCTGTTGCCATTGGGTGGCAGCCAGGCAAGATACCTTGCTGGCTGAAGGGTGGTTGAGTCTTCAATAGTCAGAGAAGCCACTCCCAACATGACTGTTGCCACCAACATGTACCTCAGCCACTATTGCCACTGCCACCCAGCTGCCTGAAACACACACCTCAAAACAGATGTGTGTACGTACAGCCTTGTGCCATATTGCAGGTAAACAGTAGTGAAAATTCACTGTAGATTGTCTGAAAACATGTATTTCTTTCCATGGCTAAACACCATATATTTCACATAGTAAAGGTCGAGGCCAAGGTTTCCCTTGCTCGAAAGCCAGTTGTGTCCAACTCTAGGGGTCGGTGCTCATCTCTGTTTACAGCCAAAGAGCCAGAACAGTCTGTGTCTGTCAATGTTTCCTTGGTAATGTGGCAGGCATGACTAAATGCACAGAATGCTGTTAGCTTTCCCTCCAAAGCAATACTTGTTTATCTGCTTTCAAATTCTTGTGTTTGAACTGCCACGTTGTCATGAGCTGGGACAGAGAGGGGCACTCACTCCATCAGACAGCACTCAGGTCTTGAACTGCTGACCTGCCAACCGGAAGGCTGGCAAGCTCAGCATAGTAACCAATAAGCCACTGCAGCCCTTTAATATTTCACATACTCCTTTTATAAACTAAGAGTGATACACATCCACATGCATGGTTCCTTCCTAGATTCTTTAAGTATGTCTAATTTTGCCATTATGACAACATCAATAATTATTTTATGTTCGTACACTATACTTATTCTTGTATTATTTCTGGTATTACTTCCTGCCGAGGAAGATTATTCCTTTGCCTCTCGCACATGGGAAAAGAGAGGATATAACTTGCTGGTGTTGTTGTTTTTCAGTCACACAGTCGATTCCGACCCTTTGCGACCCTATGGACCATTGCCCGCCAGGCACCAGGGACCTCTGTCTTCCACCATCCTCCTCAGCCTGCCCAGCTTTGGGCCCATTGCATCTACAATATCATCCAGCCATCTCATTTTTTGCCACCCCCTTCTTCTTTTGCCCTCAACCTTTCCCAGCATCAAGGCTTCCTCAAGTGAATCCTCTCCTCTCATCTGATGTCCAAAGTATTTTAGCTTCATCTTTACTATTTGACCTTCTAAGGGTCAGTCAGGGTTGATTTCTTCTAGGATTGACCTATTTGTTCTCAAAACTCTCCTCCAACACCACATTTCAAAGGCATTTATTCTTCTGCACTCAGCTTTCCTTATGGTCCAGCTCTCACAACCATACATTACCACCGGGAATACCATTGCTTTGACTATGCGAATTTTTGTTTGCGAGGTTTTGTCTCTACTTTTAACTATGTTCCCCAGGTTTCGCATCGCTTGTCTACCAAGCATTAGTCGCCTTTTTATTTCATGGCTGCAATCCCCATCTGCAGTGAGCTTTGATCCTAAGGAGGTAAAATCTGTCACTGCTTCTACTTCTTCCCCCTCAATTTCCCAGGGACTGATAGGGCCTGTGGCCATTATCTTGGTTTTCTTGATGTTGACTCTTAAGCCAGCTTTTGCACTCTCTTCTTTCAACCTAAGCAGAAGCTTCTTTAGGTCTTCCTCACTTCCTGCCATTAGGGCAGTATCATTTGCATATCTCAAGTTGTTGATGTTTCTCCCAGCAACTTTGGTCTCAACTTGTGATTCATCCAACCCTGCATTTCACATTATGTGGTGGAGAGTCTAGTGTTCTGGAGTGAGAGAAGAGAGATCAAGATTCCGATCCCAGTTTAGCCACTAAGTACAAGACACTGAGCTTAATGACTGAAAGCTTGGAAGGCTAGCAGTTCAGTTCAAGACCCAAGTGTTGTCCCAGCTCCTGACAACCTAGCAGTTTGAAAGCAATAAATTGCAAATATGTACTGATTCCACATGAAAGGTAACAGCATTTTGTGTGCTTTGGTGTCTTGTCATGCCTGCCAAGTACCCATGGAAATGTCTGCAGGTGCAGACACCACTGGCTCTTTGTCTGTAAATGGAGATAGGTACCATTCCCTAGAGTCGGACGCAACTGGCTTTTGAGCAAGTGAGACCTTTATCTATTTTGGTTGGCCCTGAGCTATTCAGTATCTCATACAGCAGTGATGGCGAACCTTTTAGAGACCAAGTGCCTAAACTGCAACCCAAAAAAACTTATTTATCGCAAAGTGCCAACACAGCAACAGGGCAGGAAGTAAATGCTCCTATTGGGCTCCTGGGCAGAAGGGTGGGGCAAACTCTGTGCTGGGGGTGGGAGGAAGCATTCCCATTGGGCTTTTGGACAGAGGGGTGAGGCAAACTCTGTGCTGGGGTGACTGCAAAGGTGCCCACAGAGAAGGATCCCCGTGCCACCTCTGGCACATGTGCCATAGGTTCGCCATCACTGTCATATAGCCTAACACCTTGACATACTGGTAGGTTTATAAATGGTGGTGGTGGTGGGCTTTCTGACCTACTTTCTTTGAGCAACTTAAAGGAACTGGAGAATAAAAATACAATAAAGAAATGGGAAGGCACAGTGGTGGGTGGGGGGATCAGAAGCAAGCCCCACTAGTGCTTGCACCCAGGTAACTGGGAAAATTACACCCAGGTTCTTTGAATCCATTGCAGTGTTTTTCCTCTCCCTCTATGCTATCACAGCAGAGTACATGGAGGTGTTCTTCCAGTGGTAACGGTATTATTATTTTTATAGCACAAGCCGTGTGCAAGGGCACGTCTCTGTCCAGAAGAGACCACATTAAAAAAGATCCCTGCAGGGAAAATAACAAAGAAAGAGAAGGAACTGTATGCAAGAGTCAGCAGCAATGTGAGATTCTTCAAGGTACTGTATATATATATTTAGGCATAGATACAGGCTATAACTGAAAGACGTGGGAGGTTTACCAAATGTAATATAATGATTCTGAATTTTTTCATTACTGATTCCAGTTGTTAACAAGCAAGGCCCTGCTGTTTGTTTGGTAAATCTGTTTTATTCTTTGACAGCTCAGTGGTTTAGGAAAGGCTAGCAGTTTGAATTATTATCCACTGTGCTTCCTTGACATGGGCTGGACTCAATAAGCCATAAGGTTCTTTCCATCTCTACAGTTCTAAAGTTGTTATTATATCATTATGGCTTATACTGGCACCCATTAAAGTAATACAAATGCTTTTCTACTATGGAAGTTCAGACTCTTGACCAGAGAGGTTCTACCTCCAGGCTGACAGATACCTCGTTCTCTCTGAAATCTGGTCAGTGTATGCTTGCTGGCTGTTCATATGGATTTTTTGTGTGCTTTGCATAGTTAGTACAAAGTTCTAGCTATTTTTCCACATTGCTATAGTCAACTATCCTTTATTTATTTATTTATTTATTTATTTATTTATTTATTTTTGAGAAAGCACAATCTCCCATTCCCTTTGTCTTGTATAGATGCAGACATAGGTCATGACATGGAGATTCAAGAATGCTACTTCTGTGCAGTCCACAAGCTTTCCATGGTGTAAGATATATGAATGTATGTCTCATGCATACACAAACATGTGAATGCATGTTTCCTTTTACTTAATGTTTTAACTCGCATTGATTTAGGTCCGCTGAATCAGTGGGGATTTCATATGTCAACTCCTTAGGAAGATTAATTGATTCAAATGGGCCTACTCTAGTTGTAACTTTCTTTTTAGCATAGTGAGACTAGAGCAGGCGCAGTTGAATCATTAGGCTCATTATGGAGGAATTGGCTATCTCCATTGCTACAATGGGCTTACTCCAGTGTGAAGTACAATGCTTAATCAAGAGGATTTTAGTCAATAAATGTTAGCTTTTCAGGCAACACATTAAATCTCTGTATCCCCCACCCATCCCCACCTAACTTGTTGTAAAATGTAACTGACTGGGAGGAGAAATCTCATTTATTTTTAACAATAGAATATTATACATCTGTTCGTCACATATTCTATTATTCACAGAGAGAAAGGACGAGAGAATGGCTAGAGGAGAGCTCCCTTTCATGGGGAGATACAAGACAGCCTCCGCAGTGCTCCTCCTGTGAAGGAGTAATGAGGGAAAGAAGAAGGTCAGGTTTAATATGACCTCCTCCCAGCCCTAGGCTTTTGGGCCTCTAGATTTTGCCATAGCTCCAGTCCCAGCATATCATGGGCAAAGGAGACTGGAAGCTGTAATCCAAAAACACCAGGAAGGCCACAAATTGCTCACTGCCTGTGGATGGGTCAGAAAGGAGGGGCAGCGATTGCTGTCCATTGATGATCAGGGTTTTTGGAAAGCTGCTAGGCCTGTCCTGTGAAGGTCTCTTCTGGGACTGCTTCTGGTGAGGTGTTTGCCATTATGAAGACCTAACTCTGTTTCTCCCTGTTTTGCAGGCTCACCCGACCTCTTCTTGACCAGCCATGACTGTCACTTACACAGCCCGTGTGGCCAATGCCCGCTTTGGTGGCTTCTACAAGTTGCTGACCCTCTGGCGTGGAAGCATCTATAAGCTGCTCTACAAAGAGTTCCTTGTCTTCTCTCTTTCCTACATGGGACTCAGCCTTACGTATCGGTGAATACAGGCACAAGTGGGGATGGGGAGGTGTTCTGATATTTCTGGCAAATGCTGATCTTGGCATCTCTGCACTGCACAATTTAAAAAAAGGAAGAAAGGCAGCTCTTCTGGTTGTCAAAACCCTCTCCTTCTTGTTCAAGGCTAATAAGATTGTTTTGCAGACTCAGTCATGCTTGGAACCAGTCCACCGTATTAATTCCCCAAATGTGAGCCTAGCTTCTCCTTATCTAAATGAGAAAATCTGTTCACTCAGGAAACTGTCTTTTTATATTTGGACACATTTTGACCAGGGAGATTTTTGCTTTGATTCATTCCTTGCCATAACCTTGGTCCCAGGAGTTCACATTTTGACACAACACAACAGGTTGGGTTGGGAAGGGAAGGGCCTGTATAAATACATCTTGCCCCATGTTGCCTCTTTTTGCAAAACTGTAATTAATATCTTGTTTAGAGGCAACCTTGAGATAACTTGAAGCAATTAAACTCTGTATAAATCAGGAGAGAGAGTTTGGGCTGTTCTGGTACACACAACAGGTCTCTTTGGGTTCTAAACACTCCAGGGACCTCTTTAAGGGCTGAGCCAGCGTCCCTGGATACTTCTAGCATGAGTCATTCTTCTGATTTTGCTGAAAGGTGTGTGTGTGTGTATTTTTGGAAGGGAAATCTGAGTGGGCCAAAGAGTCACAAAAACTGAATTTGAAGGTCACATTTTTCCCCTCTTGTTTTCGTGAACCCCCCAGTAATGTTCACTACCTCTAGCATTACCATCAGATAGCGTTCTGTGCATATGAGCCTGTTCCTGCTTCCTATTTACCTGTGTATATACTGGAATAAAATGGAGACACTGCTGAGTAATGTGTGGAAGCCTCCATGGTACTTCTGAGTGTTTCTGGCTGCACAGTTTCTCCCTGAATCTAAACTACATAGCCTCAGCTCAGCTTTCAACTCTAAACCCTGGTGGTTAATTCAGTATCTACCCAGAGAGGTGGTGAATTTGGCATACAGTACTTTGCTATTATTCTGCTGGCTGTAGAAAAATCTCCAATTACAAGCAGATCTGGACTGGCATCACATGTCTGACAACAACTCTATCATGTATGTCGGCAACCTCCAACGCTAGTGGCTGGGGAGACATCCATCCTTTTCTAGCTCTTTACAGATGATGCATTACAGAAGTCCTTGGCTCATAGTGCCTGTGGGTTCCTAGCATCCTCAGGCAGAATTTTGAAGTACTGTAGTATATTGCAGCTAATAATTATTACATGTAATATGTGTGTGTGTGTGTGTGTGTGTGTGTGTGTGTGTGTGTGTGTGTGTGTGTGTGTGTGTCTGTGTCTGTGTCTGTGTCTGTGTCTGTGTCTGTGTGTCTGTCTGTGTGTGTGTGTGTGTGTCACACACAGCATAGTAGATTTTTTTGTTGTTTTAAACAAGCATAGTAAAGTTTGGGGTTTTTTAAAGCAACAGTACAAACCCTTGTGGTTTTCAGAAAAAACTATTGTGCAGGTCTGCTATTGTTAAAACATTGTCTTCTGAGAGTCAGGTTATTGACCATTTCTGTACTCCTCTGCAGTGCAGTTTTAAAAAATAACAGCTAAAAAGTAGCACATTACTAATATGTTGCTCTTTAAAAATGAAGCAACAAATTGTGGCCAGAATTCTGCTGGTGATTAATGTATATTTAAATTAAATAAGATAACACTGAAGCAAACCAAGGAGGTGTCAATTACACTAGAACAGGGGTTCTCAACCTGCGGCCTGCGGGCTGGATCCGGCCCTTGGTACCAAATAATCTGGCCCTTGCCCTCACTCCAGCTGCCACCGCGCTGCTGGAATCCGCCATGGGCTCATTTACGGTTGTTGTAAATGCGTTTACGGCAGCCATAAATGAATCCACGGCCTTCATAAACATGTTTACGACAGCCATAAATGGAAGGGAGACAACTAGTCTGGCCCCCTCAACTGTTTGAGGGAGCATGACCTGGCCCTTGACTTAAAAAGGTTGAAAACCCCTGCACTAGAAGGTACATGGCCGGCTGCTCAACAGGTGCATCTGTATTACTGAAAGTGCCACCTCATTAATTAATGGCAATTTGCCAAGGCAAGTTACAGAATTTCACTTCCATACATATGAATCAACAAAAGGTTTCTGGCCCATGTTTTCAGAGTGAAGTTTTCACAAAAGTTATTTCCCAAGCCTCATTCTGTCTTAAACATTATAAACTAATCCACACTTCCATGGAGGGCCTGAACATGTTTTTGGTCATCATTCATTTTGAGCAGCTCTGTTGTGAATATTTGTGGAAATAAGGATCTAGGATCTAATAACCACCTTGAACAAGATATTTTTTGGTCATGCCACTCAGTTAACCTTAGACCACCTGGTACTAAGGGTTCTGCAGGTTCTGGCTTCCCTCCCCCCCATTCCTGTGTTGAACAAGAGGTGGGAACATTCACTTTAGCAACTAGTCCACAAAAGCTTAACCCTTTCCCCCTCTAAACCACCAACAGCCACTTATACTAACTAATGTGTGAAGTACACAATGAACATTTCCCTCTCTCCCCACCTGTATTTCCATGCTTTGCAATGGTTCTCTACATTCCTGACAAGATGTGCCAAAAACCAACCAAGCAAAACACTCTTTGCCAATTGTGACTGAGAAAATGAAAGAGAGGAGATAATGACCCACAATTTCACACTTAAATCACCATTGTGACTAGGGAAATTAAAAAGCGATTGGTTTGGTTGCCTGGCACTGCTTATCTGCTTATTCCCCTGCCTAGGGAATAAGACCCATTTTGTTGCAGGAAATGACGATGCATTTTAAAGTAAAGAGATAATGAATTAACAGCTGTAAGAAGGCCTATGTCCAGTTCCTTCTTGGCAACAAGGTATAGTTTAAATAGATATGAGCATGAATATATGAAGAAATAAAGAGTGTTGCAACAAGGGACGTCAATTCCAGTGGGCCATGATATGCTCAGGATCGTCTCGCTGTGGATGTTGCTGGTTCTTTTTTGCCTCTGCCTGTGTTACCTAACACTTGCTTGCCTGCCCTCCCCTCTTCCAGGTCTCTAGATTTTAACGCATAAGCCCAGCCTTAGTTGTACCAGGTCACTTTGGGTTCTGTCCTTCTAGGAGAGCAAGCAGATCAACCTTGGCATGTCTGAAAAGTACCGACCTGGAACAAATATGCACCTATTTTAATTGTCTTCTCCTTCTTATTGCTGCCTCTAGCTTTGTCTTAAGTGAGGATCGGAAACGAACCTTTGAGAAAGTGGTCATTTACTGCGACAACTATGCCAATCTCATCCCCGTCTCCTTTGTTCTTGGTGAGATTCGTGAACCCCCATTCCATCCTTCCTGTAAGAGCAGATCCTCTCTCCTAGAATAGGCCTTCATCTGAAAAGTCAGTAATTCTGGTTTCTTTTGCTTCTAGAGTGGTGGCGGTGAGCAAGACAGGCTAGTCTTCAAAGTTCAAAAGCCAAAAAGTGCTCCGGAAACTGGTTAGAGCACGGGTGACTTGTATTTATTTTAGCCACAAGTATTTTTTTTAAAACTGAACTCAGGACAGGGCCAAAAAAGGACCATCCATGCCTAAGTGGAAGGATGTCATGAGGCTTTCAAGTACCGTAAGGAAGGGGGGGAGAGGAAAAGAGAGCCCAAAACTGTCCAGCGAGTCTTCTGAATGGCCATACAACACTAGCTGACTGTTCTGGGGGAAAATGGAAGAAACATAGAGAGTGGAATGGCTTATAAATCAAATGGAAGTTCTATACTACAAAATGCTGCAACATTTTGGTGCAGGTTCCACCTCTCCTTATTTACAAAAATCCATCTTTCTACAATGAGGCTTTGGTCTTCAGAACATGTTCTGGTTCTTAATCTTTAATTCAACTAATTCTTCTAGTTCTTGACTCAGAGAGTTAAAGCTTCCTGACTGAGATTTCCGAATCAAAATCTAACCTAATCCTCTCTGTGTCTTTGGTTTTTTAAGGCTTTTATGTGACACTAGTGGTAAACCGCTGGTGGAGCCAGTACACCAGCATGCCTATGCCAGACCGCCTGATGTGCACCATCTCTGGGAATGTGCATGGGGCTGATGAGAAAGGGAGACTTTACCGCCGCACACTCATGCGTTACTGCAGCCTTTCTGCTGTGCTGATCTTGCGCTCCGTCAGTACTGCGGTATTCAAACGTTTCCCCACTATGGACCATGTTGTGGAGGCAGGTGGGTACCACCCTGGAGGGGTTTCTTCCCATTGAGCACTGTAAGAAAAGAACTGTGGATGTTGCCCTGGTAAAGACTGTAAAGATGCAAAAAAAAATGCTAGAAGGATTTAAGTCCACATGGGGAACCATTGTCATTTCTAAAGGTCAAATTGGCATTGGGGCAGCAGTGGATCTTACGCAGGAGATGAACACCCCCACCCCAATCACCCAGAGTGGGAAATATCCCAAATGGGTGGTGTAAAAATATAATAAATAAATAATAAATAAATAAAATACCCACTGGTTCAATGAGCTTGCCCTAGTTGCAATTTACTATTAGATGTCAGCCACTGTATATGTGAAAAGGATTGAGATTGCCTCCTAATATGCAAGGGGAATAGGACTAAGTAACTTTCCCCGAGGGTCCATGCTGATCCCAAAAGGTTTCTTCTTCTGCTGCTGCTGTATCTGAATCCAAATATTGGGGATCCTCATGGTAATCAGCCATGAAGACTGTTTTGACAATAGAATACAGTGGCCTTTTATCTGCCTTTCGCATTGCAGCGTGACACCTGTACCACTGATCCAGTTCTTTAAGTCACTTTCTGGTCCTGAGCCCTTTTGGCACACAAAGTCCTCATCAGCCTCAGGCCAGTATTGATGAAGCTGCTGCCCTCTATCAAGATGAATTCAAGTGGTATTTAATCGACTTGGGGACCATCACACTCTCCTGGAACTTTGGCACCCAAGGCTCTTAGTCCTCAAGGTGGTCAGGTTATTTAACTGCCGCTTGGCCAGAAGAGTAGCGTGCCTTGGTGGGGCCCCGTATAAAAATTTGTTTGGGGGCCCTTAGGAAGGGTAAAGATTTGTTTTGCTTATGCACGTTGGGGGCCCCCGTGGCCCGGGGGCCCCGTATAATTGATACGGCAGATACGGCGGTAGCTACGCCTCTGCGCTTGGCACTTGGCGTTGAGTCGCTGGCAGTATGGTCTACTCTATTACCATAGCAGGATAACCTGGCCAGATTATCCAAAAGGTTTAGAATAACATAACTCAGCCATGTCAAATGAGAATTATGTGAACTCTAGTTAATACCGTATATGCTCAAGTATAAGCCAAGTTTTTTAGCCCCCAAAATGAGTCCCAAAAAGTATAAGTCAGCTTATACTTGGATCAATGACCCAGAATTATGCCTGATTGAGATGTGCCAACAATTTAATTAATTTTATCATATTTTCATAATTTTTGATTATAGAAACTCACTAGCAGCTGCTGCATTTCCCATCCTCGGCTTATACTTGGGTCAATCTATTTTCCTGGGTTTTCAGGTCAAAATTAGGTACCTCAGCTTATATTCGGGTTGGCTTATACTCAAGTATATACAGATATGTCTTGGCCAAAATGAGGAAGGCTTCATTGCAGGTGCTTCAACCTTGCTGGGTAAACAAGAGAACCTAAGACCTTTTAGATAATACAAGATGTCACAGAGTCAACATGATTCTCTGCCTTTGTCTTCAGGCTTCATGACTCGGGAGGAACGCAAGAAATTTGAGAACTTTAACACGTCTTACAACAGATACTGGATTCCTTGTGTTTGGTTTACCAACTTAGCTGCCCAGGCACGCAAAGAAGGCCGCATTCGTGATGACTGTGCTCTCAAGTTGCTTATGGAGGTGAGGTTGGGAATCTCATCCTTGGGCTACAGACTCAAGTTGGTTTATGGATTATTTCCTCAGGAAATTTTGGGAGCACATGAAGTTCTTTTGGCGATCCCATGGCATATAAATGTAACTGAATGGCTGAAGGTGGTGTTGGTGTTATGTTGTGCACTAATGGAGTTCTCAGCATCTTTTCAGCCAAGTTGAAATCCCCATGTTTGAAAAAGGAAGCTATGACTAAAAAAACTGGCACAAACCCAATATAAATGTGTGGTGGAGATTGATACTCCACAATTAAGATTATGGAGTTGCAAAATGGGGTTGCCAGCAGCTACTGCTCCCCTTGATCTCAAACCCCCCCCCCCCACACTTTTTTTGACTGTATTTTAATGCCTCTTCTCTGATTCACGGCATCTTCTCACAAAGTGTTCTGTCGCTTTGGTGGCAGAGGGATTCCATCTCACTCTGTTCCTTTCTGGGAACACAGAAAACATTGCGTGTTTGAGTTCCACTGATCTTTTGCTGTTAATAACCATAGAATAACATGAGCTCATAATAAAACCAGAGGAGGTGATGACTAGCAATGAAAAACAGTTGTTTGAAATTGTGGTAAAACTGGATTTAGAAGCACCGCCTATGCTGTGAAGTTGATCCTTGAAACAGAGCACAACCCCACCTAGAACGGGCCAAACAACATCTTCCTGAGCAGATGGACTGCCTACTCAAAGCACCTCCATTTTGTTAGGATTAAATTTCCAGTTTTTGGCTGTCAACCAGCCCATTACTGACTTGAGATGTGAGTTCAGCACTTTCACTGCCTCATCTGACTCAGAGGAAAATGAGAAATGGAGCTAGCTGTTGCCTGCATGCCAATGATATCTTGTCATTAATCCCTAGATGAGCTCTCTCAACGGTATCTTATTAATGTTGGAAAGGAGGGAAGATAAGATCTCTTGGGATCCCCATCTTGTTCACATTGCCAGGGGCCAAACAACTCTTCCATAGTTCCATCTTATGGAATGCTGGTTTGTTTGTTTGTTTGTTTGCCCGCCATCTTTCTCCCCATAAGGGAGCTGAAGTGGCTCCCAACAATTTAACTTCTATAGTAACAAGTTAAAATGCAATATAAACCTATAGATTAAAACAATTAAACATAAAACAAGATTTAAAATTATTTAAAAAATATTTGGGGAGGGGGACTTTAAAAATATAAGTAGCACTAGAAGAGCAGCTCCTAAACCCTCCCTCCCACTTATTGCTTAAAGGACTATCTGAACAGGAAGGTCTTTGCCTGATGGTAGAAAGACAAGAGGCAGGGGGTCAATCTGGTTTCTCAGGGCAAGGTGTTCCAGAGATTGAGAGTAGCCACTGAGAAGGCCCTACCTTGTATCCTCACCAAACAAGCTTGGAAGGTGGTGGAACTGAAGGAAGTACCTTCCCAGAAGTAGGCTAATAAGGGGATGATACAATCCTTCAAATAGACCTAAGCTGTATAGAGCTTTATAGGTAATCACCAGGACTTTGAATTGAGCCCAGAAACAGACTGGCAGCCAATGAAGCTGCTATAATAAGGAAAAGACATGTTCCCTATAACCAGTGCTAGGCAGTGGTCTGGCTATAGTAGTTTGAACCAGCTGAAATTTCCAAACACTCTTCAAAGGCAGCCCCCGTGTAGAGTGTGTTGCAGTAATCCAGACAAAATGTAATGAAGGCAAGAGTTGCTGTGTCCAGATCAGTCACCTGCAGGACTGGCACAGTTGGCACACAAGCTTTAACTGTGCAAAGGCATTTCTGACCACTCAAGAGTTGTGCATCCAAGCTTAGGCTTGAATTCAAGATCACACCCAAGCTGCAAACCTGACTTTTCAGGGGAAGCTTAACTCCATCCAGAAGAGACTGGATCCCTATTCCCTGATGTTTGTTGTGACTGACCAGAGGCACCCCTGTTTTGTTTAGATGAAGCTTCAGTTTCTACTGACACTAGGCTAAGCACAGAACAACCATGTACTTTGGAATTGGATAGCAAGGAGGGCTAGAGTTGGGTGTCATCAGCATACTGAGGGGGCTGAGCCCCAGAACTCTGGACAACTTCTCCCAGTGTTTTCATGTAGATGTTGAATAATGTGGGGGAAGGACTGGGAGAAATGAGCCCTGAGTGACACCAGAGATCAATGACTAGGTGCTGAACAGGACTACCCAACACAACCTTCTGAATTTGGCATCTAGGAAGGATTGGAACCACTATAACACAGTACCTCCAAGACCCATCCTAGAAAAGCTCCCAAAAAGAATACAATGTTCAGTGGTAACAAAAGCTGATGAGAGGTCCAGCGGAAGAAACCAATCTTGGTATAGTTATCCACCAAGGTGACCAAAGCTATCTGTTCCATAACAGCTTGAAACCAGATTAAAATTAATCTAGATAATCTGCATCATCCAGAAATCTCTGGATCTGGGATGCTATCACGTGCAGCAAAACCTTGTGCAAATTGGAATATTGGAGACTGGCCAATAATGTTCTTCTCAATAGGAGAACCCCAAAACAACATGGCCCCAATTCTGAGTGAGCCTATCTAGCAGGACACCACCATGAATGCTATTACATCCCATTGGGAGGTCTGAGATAATCTGTATTATGTTTTGGAGTTTTATAACAAACTTGCATGCTGCCTGTAGTTGGAAAGACTAGGAGGGACCTTTCTGGGCTGGGATGACTTTATCTATCCAGCACTAACAAATCATTCTTTCCTGCCTCTCTCTGCATTGTGTTCTTTCCCTTTCTTTGTTTTCTTGGTTGGTTAGTGTCAGTTGTTTTGTTACTGTTGATCTGTTTGGTTGGTGGCTAGTATTTATTATTTAGTATTTAGCATTCTTTCTGAGAGTGAGTTATTATTGTGACTTTGATTGCTAGTTAATGAGAAAGGGATGGATTCTGGGAGATTTGTATGTTTTTCCTTTATGGGTCTCTGCACTTCTACTCCCTGGCTAAAGCAATTTTACCATAAATTCAAAGCCACTAATCTGAAACACTATGATCCTTCTTTACCTCCATGGATCATTTGTCAGGGTGACCAAAGTTGTTTCTGGGTCAAAAATATGGCTGAAAGCCCAACAGAAAGGTTTAGTCAGGAAGACATTTCTGTGCCTCATCAGCTTTAGTGATGTCTAATTTTTGTTTTTGTTTTAATTTCAGGAGTTGATTCTCTTTCGTGGCAACTGCAGCATGCTCTATCATTATGACTGGATCAGTGTACCTCTAGTCTACACTCAGGTTAATTAATTTCCATTTGTGAATGAGTTCTGTTCATCCTGTTTGAACCTCTTTCTACACAGGACACTAGAAATAGGGGCATTTTTACATTGCCCTTAAACATGTAAATACAGTTGGACGTCACTTAAAGAGCATAATGCGTTCCACATGATTGCTCTTTAAACGAGTTTGCTCTTT
This sequence comes from Furcifer pardalis, assembly GCA_030440675.1. NCBI lineage: Eukaryota > Metazoa > Chordata > Lepidosauria > Squamata > Chamaeleonidae > Furcifer > Furcifer pardalis. Next base: position 67,295,902 of record CP126893.1, read on the forward strand.
AAGCAAAACACCATTGTAAACGACCAATTGTGTGTGGAGGGGGGGATTGTGAACCCCGATTTATTTGTTAAGCGAGTTTTTGGTTGGTTTTATTTGTTAAGCGAAGCGAACATTCAGAGAAAATTCTGCTCTTTAAGCGAGTCTCTCTTTATGCGATGTTTGACTATATAAATATAAATATAAATATAAATAGGGACCACTTCGGTGGGAAGGTAACAGCATTCCATGTGCTCCGGTGTCTACTCATGCCTGCCACATGACCACGGAAATGTCTGCAGAAGCAGACAGTGCTGGCTCTTTGGCTTTGAAACAAAGATGAGCACTTACCCCTAGAGTCGGATACGACTGGCTTTTGAGCAAAGGAAACATTTACCTTTACCTTATACATGTGCAATTTTCTCTCTCTAAAAGAGTATATAGACCGGGGGTTGCTAACCTTTTTGAGTTGGAGGCCGTGTCACGCTCCCTCAGGCAGTTGAGGGGGCTGAACTGATGGCCCCCCTGCCGTTTACGGCATAAACATGTTTACAACAGCTCTAAACGAATCCATGGCTGATTCTGGCGGCAGCAGCTGGAGTGAGGGTGGGGGACAAATTATTTGGCACCATAGGCCGGATCTGGCCCACAGGCCATAGGTTGCCTACCCATGTATAGAGCAGTGGTGCCCAAACTTTTTCTGCCATGGGCCGGTCCCTCTCCCGACACACAGCTGCGGGGGCCAGAGGTGGGCTGCTTCCGCTGCTGACCATTTCAACATTGGTGACGGCAATTGCACTTTGTCCCCGCTGCTCTGAGCAGCCTCTGGCTCAGTCCCTTCACTTCAGCAGCCTTTGGGGACGAGGATCGCTGCCTTGGGGAAATTTTCAGAGCCTTCCCCTCTTCAAAATCCACGATGCTATTAGAGCCCCTTGGTGCTCCTGGAATGATGTGAGACGAGGGTCAAGCTGGTTCACCATCCGCAGTGTGTTGTGTGATTACTGGGAAATAGTTCACCCCAGACTGTATCACAAGAGGTTCAAAATGCAAGCTCTTTATCTGCCATCCTTCAACATGCAGCAACCATACATTAGGATGTGGGTAGACTGAACATCCTTTCCCACCACACTTTAGCAATCCTGGCTCTATTTTCAAAAAGTAAGCAATAGGCATTGCTGATGCCACTGATTAATTGTTGACACCTGAGCAATTCATCTGTAATTTCTAGTTAAGGGCTTTGGGGCAAGACTGCTATGTCCAGTAACTCAGCCTGTGCCTGTTCTCTCGCCCTAATAGGTGGTTACCATTGCTGTGTACAGTTTCTTCGTTTCATGTCTCATTGGACGGCAATTTCTCAACCCAGACCAGGGCTATAAAGGACATGACCTGGACTTGTGGGTCCCTGTTTTCACTCTGCTGCAGTTCTTTTTCTATGTTGGATGGCTCAAGGTATGTGAGGTTGGAGGTAGGTTAAGACTTGTGAGGTTGCCTGTATGGCAGGGAAGGAGCCCTGGAAGGTGAAAAGATGCTGATCAGTTGTTGGAGGCATAACAGGGGTCTAAGATGCAGGATGGGATACTGGCGTGACTTCCCTTTGCCATGTCTCTTCTTATTAAGTAGATGCCATTCATTTTCTTTCAACAATAACAATAAATTCTCCAAGAATTTCCAAGGCTTAATTCCAAGGCTTAATTCTTGGGTTTTCAGTCCATCTACTTCTCCTCCTCCTCCTGCTGTATCTGAATCTGAATATTGGCAATCCTCATGACGATCAGCCATGAAGACTGCCCTGTGAATATAATACAATGGCCTTTCATCTGCCTTCTGCATCGCAGCATGACACCCGGGCCACTGATCCAGTTCTGCAAGTCACTTTCTGGTCCTGAGTCCTTTTGGCATGCAAAGTCCTCCTTGGCCCCAGGCCAGTATTGATGAAGTTGCTGCCTTCCATCAAGATGGATTCAAGTGGGATTTAATCCATTTGGGGACCATCAGCCCATCTATGGTCAGTTACATTTTTCTTATCTGGCTTACCTCTGACTATCTTGGGCCTGGTTTTTTAAAAAATATATGCAGAGAACAAAGTTGCAAGGGGCTTCCAGGGAGTCATACTCTCCCTGCCATTTAGACTCTATAGAAGAGGCCTCCTTGAAGAACTATTACCTGCAGGAAGCACTGCAGCCTTTCCCATTTTTTGTACAGGAACCAAGGCCTGAGGCAGACTTTGCAACCTTGCATATGGGCCCTACTCCAGGGGAGTGAAATGTAGGGCTCCATAGATGTGAGTCTGTGGACTGGGACTCCTAGATTTCTGCTGAAGGAATGCTTGGAGAATTCTGCGCATTGGAGTCCAAAACCCCAATGATACTTTACTAATTTTCGTACTCTTGCCAACAAATGAGGAAGCTCTATGCAAGGCGGGTAAACTGAGACAGTCCAGAGATTGTATTCCTTATCATGGGTCTGTATTTCCTGCAGGTGGCTGAGCAACTCATCAACCCTTTTGGGGAAGATGACGATGATTTTGAAACCAACCTATTGATTGACAGGAATTTTCAGGTAATCCTACCCTTCCTTTTTCCGTTCAGAGCTAGCTTAAACCTGCACTTATGAAACAGAATAGCAGAACCAAAGAGGTGATTTCTAACCCAAACAAGTCCCCAATCAAGTTCTATCTCCTTCAGAGACCTCACCTCCAAACCCTGTTACTGGAGGCTTGTCTGAGGAAGCTTGCCAAAAATGTCAGTCTGTGCTTTATGTAGGACAAACAGGACAATCTGTATGCAAAGGAATTAATGGACACAGATCAGACATCCAGAATGGCAACACAGAGAAACCTGTCTCAAACCACTTCAGTCTAACTGGACACTCCATCCAAGACCTGAAAGTTACAATTCTGGAACAGAGAAATTATAAAACTAGGATTGAAAGGGAGACAGCAGAAATCAAATACACTACATCCATCTGTTAGACACCCATCACAGGGGATTAAATATTAGCGAAGGGTTCCTGGGACATTATCAAATTTGATACACAGATTGCTATATGCTGCTAGATGTTTTATATATTACATTCCAACCTTCCTGCCAATTCTCTTTAGCAAAACTGGAAGTAACCAGATACAGTGTTTTTGTTTTTTCTGACATGCAGGTCAAAACTTGATCGGAGACCAGAATGGGCTTTCTCAGCACCTTTGAGATTGAAAGGGAGGGGACACATTTAGAGCTAATCTTATTGTTGCTGATGGCTGTGGGAAGCTGTGTTGTTGTGCTTGCTTGTCTGTCATTTTACTTGAGCACACCTTTCTCCCTTTGACCCCGAATTTGGTGTATAAAAACCATGCCTGTAAGTTTCACTCTTTGTCTGAAGAAGTGGATTTGATCCACGAAAATTAACAATAAAAACATAGCAATTAGTCTTTAAAGTGCTACAGTGTTTTTTATTTTATTTTATTTTGTTTTCTGATATGCCTGAGGAGGAAATCTCATTATTTTCCATCACTGATTGGAGACAAGAGGGGTGAGTGGGTGGGTTTCTCTCTTTCTGTACTGGAAATCTGTCCTGCTGCCTGGAGACTGGGAAGAATCAACCCACATTATAATTCTCCACTCAGGGCATTCCCTGAGCAGGGTTTCTCCAGCAAAAATCCTTTCAGCCCAGAAACCGCCTTTGTGTGCTTCTGACATGATTTTTTTAAAATGAAAAATCCACAATGAGATCTAACATCTGAGTTTCCGGTATTTTCCTAAAATGCACAGGAGAACAGCATTTCTACTTCCCCATCTTTACATCCCCAGATCAGTATTCTTTTGTTTTGGAAGTGACTTCTGCCACTTTCCCTCCTTTCTTTTATAGGTCTCCATGATGGGTGTGGATGAGATGTATGGAGACCTGCCTCCCCTGGAGAAGGATCGGTACTGGGACGCCTCAAATCCTAGAGCCCCCTACACAGCAGCCACAGTTTTCCTGTTGCAACAGCCATCGTTCCTGGGCTCCACTTTTGATATGACGTAAGGATTGTTCAGGGACTGCGGTGGCTTAGTGGTTAAGACGCTGAACTTAATGACTGGAAGGTTGGAAGGTCAGCAGTTCGAGACGCGAGTGCTGCATGACTGAGCAAAAGCCTGTCATCTGCCCCAGCTGCTGCCAAACTAGCAGTTTGAAAGCAAGAAATTGCAAGTAGATATATAGGCACCACTTCAGCAGGAAAGGTAACAGCGTTCCATGCCATCTTCTCCCTGTACTCCTAAAGCCCCTTAATGGCAAGCCTGTCATCATGCAGATAGAAATACCACCCAATCCTTGTGATGTGTGAGCAGTGAACTGTAGTGCAGTAATTCCCAAGCCTTGTCTTCCAGATGTTGGGTTTTTTTTGGGGGGGGGGGGCTGAACCCTCCCCCGGCCAATAGGGTCAACAGTAAGGTATCTGAGAGTAGTGCTTAAGCAACATCATGGAATGTTGCTGGGGGTTGGGGACTGCTATAGTGCAATTGATGATATTTTTGATACTCCCCCCCCTCCTTGTTTCTAGCTTACCCAAGGAAGATATGCAGTTCCAGCCTCTCCAGGAGATTTCTGAGGGCCTTGAACACAACCGCAACGTCCCTGCTCATCTCTTGAACCGCCTGCTTTCTACAGCCCCTGCGCCTGGTGGCTTTGGACGTCGCCTCTCTCTGTTAAGGCGCAAGAACAGCTGCGTTTCTGAGGCCTCCACCACCTATAGCTGCCTCTGTCAGGACACACAGACCACTGAATGTACTTGTGACCCTCCTGGGCAGACACTGCTCAATAATAATGTGCATTTCCTCCCCGAGGGGGAGGGGGAGCCTGGCCGTGAGGCCGTTGGAGGTCCACTCATAGAGACGGATCCTGACCACCAGTCAGAGGCTGCGGTTGAGGGACCAGGGGATCAAGCTCAGGAGAAGGTGGTGTCTAAGCCACAAGACGCCTTGTCACTTGTGGACATGCCCAGTCATGAAACTGCCAATGATGTGTCACTGCCTCTCCTAGATCACAACTCTTCAGAGACCACCTCCTTTCATAGCTCAAAGGAGAGCCTGGGTAAGGGGCCTCTTCTGCCAGCCAGCTACCCTCACTGGCTACAAAGCCCCATTGAAGAGGAAAACATAGCCTGAGTCTCCAACAGACTGAGTGCAATTACAGCAAGGGATAGTTAATCATAGCAGGGCTGCTCAGTGCAGGGTTCGAAACTGAGAGGCAGCAGGCGCGAGATGGCTGGAAACAGACCTTGCAGCTGGGGAATTAGGAAAATTTGAACCATGATCGCTCAATGACTGTATTGTTAGGACTGCCACTAGGCATCTATATTAGGCTTTTAAGTTACTCCTCTGGATGGACACCTACAATATGGATGATGATCTTATATGGGGAGAGATGAACTATTGTTCCTGTCTTGTATTTACAGGCACTAGCTATAGAGGGGTAGATGAACTGCTTCTACAGAGACTTCACTGTATCAAGTCCACCCATGGCCAGGGGTGGTTATAGGGCAGTGATGGTGAACCTTTTAGAGACTGAGTGCCCAAACTGCAACCCCAAACCCACTTATTTATCGCAAAGTGCCAACACGGCAATTTAACCCAAATACTGATGCCGCATGTGAGCCACCCGCCTTACCCCAGCCAGGGGAAGGAGGAAGCGCTTCCATTGGGCTGCTGGCCAGAGGGGCGGGTGATGTGAGAAATGTCCTCAGGTGTGCATGGAGAGGGGGAAGAGGAGCAGCCCGGCCCCATGTCTCTTTGGTGAACTCTTCGCTGGGGCAATGCTGCGCATTCCCACAGAAAGGGCTCCGAGTGCCTCCTCTGGCACGTGTGCCATAGGTTCGCCACCACTGTTATAGGGTCCCATTCATTTCTCTCACACAGTCATTTGGCGATGAGCAAGAAGCCAAAACAGAGAGAGATGCAGGGAATATGTCATAGCTTTCTTTCTAAATCTCTCAAAGTGGGTATAACATGTTTTAAAATGTACTTTTATGTTTTATTAAATTGAATTTTATACAGTCATGTGCCTCGTTGAGACATAATTATTTAGGTGCATGCAGATTGTGCTTGATACAATGTTAGCTTTCATTGTTGCTATTTAACAACAGTAGAACCTTGGCTAACAAACAGTTCGGTGAACATAAAAATTGCGTAACAAAAGGAAATCCATAGAAAACAGTGGCTCAGTTTATGGATCCCCCCCCCCAATGGATTAATTGGTTGTCAATGCGTTCCTATGAGAAATTGCATTTAATGCATTTCTATGGGAAATTTGGTTAAAGTAAGTTTTGCTGTAAGAAATGTCCCAGAGAACACATTACAGTAATTACATTAACCGAGGTTCCACTGTATATACAATTTATGCAGAGTTCTGATGGACTAAGGCTTATTCTACTAGAAACATACTATATCTCCAGCACAAGCTCTGGGGAATGTCTTACTATCTCAAGTAGCCAGGTTTAAGATTACAGTACATAAGACAAGGTTTACTCCTTTGTTGCTGAACATCTGGGGCCAAAGGGTGCCTAAAATGTATGTGCTGTTGCTTTGTGTTTTTAACGCTTGCTTTAAAACAGGCATGCCCAAACTACGGCCCGCGGGCCGGATCCGGCCCGCCAGGCCATTTCATCCGGCCCCCAACATGGTATAGGAACTCTTATTATTTTATTTTATTTTTTTAATTTTTTTTTTGCGGACTTTTTTTTTTTGCAGAGGGATCACAAATCAGTGCCTAGTTCCTTCCTTCTGCTGTTTAGTACTAGGACTTCTGCCGAATCTAATTTAGAATTGCTGAATCCCTCCACCTAGCTGATTTGGCTGTTAAGAGTGGAGAGAGAGACTGAGCCTGAGGCCATCCGGGAGCTAAAAGTAAGCGTCCACCATTTTGTCTTAGCCTTCCGCTTATTCAGGGCTGAGGGGGGGGAGAATGGTTTCTTCTGGGAGAGGGAGAAAGAGGTGTGTGTGTGTGTGTGTGTGTGTGTGTGTGTGTGAGAGAGAGAGAGAGAGAGAGAGAGAGAGAGAAAGAGATGTGTGTGTGTGTGTGTCCAGGATTTCAAGCAGTTTCTTCTGGGAGAGGGAGAAAGAGGTGTGTGGGGGGGAGAGAAAGAGGTGTGTGGGGGGAGAGAAAGAGGTGTGTGTGTGTGTGTGTGTGTGTGTGTGTGTGTGTGTGTCTCCCGACCTCCCTAGAGCTGATGCGCGCTACTTTTGAACTTCCCCCACCCTCTTTTATGCTGCAGCAAGCCAGAATGTCGGGATTCGAATCCTGACATTTTGCCTTGCTGCAGCCTCCAGGGAGGTGGGAGAACTTTGGAAACAGCTTGGATCGGGTCCCCACACCTCCCTGGACCCGGCGGGGGGGGGGGGGGTCAGAGACCCCAAAATTGGTAAAAAAAATGTCCGTTTTTTTTTACCAATTTTGGGGTTTCTGAGCCCCCCGCCGGGTCCAGGGAGGTGTGGGGACCCGATCCAAGCTGTTTCTGGGCTTCCCCGACGTCCTGAGCCAGAGCAGCAAGCCAGAATGTTGGGATTCGAACTCTGACATTCTGGCTTGCTGCACTGGCTCAGGATGTCGGGGAAGCCCAGAAACAGCTTGGATCGTGTCTGCCCACCTCCCTGGACCCGCCGGGGGGGGGGGGGGTCAGAAACCCCAAAATTGGTAAAAAAAAAAAAGTCCGTTTTTTTTACCAATTTTGGGGTTTCTGACCCCCCCCCGCTGGGTCCAGGGAGGTGTGGGGACCCGATACAAGCTGTTTGTGGGCATCCCCGACGTCCTCAACCAGTGCAGCAAGCCAGAATGTCGGGATTCGAACCCTGACATTCTGGCTTGCTGCACTGGCTCAGGACGTCGGGGAATCCCAGAAACAGCTTGGATCGTGTCCCCTGCCTGCTCCAGAGAGATCAGAGGACCCGATCTACAGCTGCAGGGTGGCTGGGAAAGCTGACGGGGACTCCCTGTCGGCTTCCCTAGCCACCCGCCCTTGCCTCCGTAGCTGCAGGGTGGCTGGGAAGCTGAACGGAGAACCCCGTTCAGCTTTCCACCCACCCTGCTGCTAAGAACGACTGTATCGGATAACGTTAAAATCGTGTTATTCGATACAAGATTTTTCCGAAAATCTTGTAACGTTATACGGTTTTAGCGCTATATGATACTCACGTTATACGGGGTATTACTGTATTGGTATAAGTTGAAAGTCAAAATTGATTTACAGCATTATGGCTGTGCATTGTGTAATTCCTGATTTTAAATTGATTGGGAGACCCAATGCGCGCTAATTTTGAAGTTCCCCCACCCTCTGAAGCTGCAGGAAGCCAGGCAGAACATGATGTCAGGAAGCAGATCTTTTCTAAGGCTAATGACTTTTCATTGCTAATTAAAATCTAAAGTTTCAGGTAGGTGGGGTTTTAATTGGCAATGAAAAGTCATTAGCCTTAGAAAAGATCCGCTTCCTCTTTTATAAGGCTAATGACTTTTCATTGCTAATTAAAATCCAGAGTTCCAGGTATGTGGGGTTTTAATTGGCAATGAAAAGTCATTAGCCTTATAAAAGATCTGCTTCCTGACATGATGTCAGAAGCAGATCTTTTCTAAGGCTAATGACTTTTCATTGCTAATTAAAATCCAAAGTTTCAGGTAGGTGGGGTTTTAATTGGCAATGAAAAGTCATTAGCCTTAGACAAGATCTGCTTCAGGAAGCGGATCTTTTATAAGGCTAATGACTTTTCATTGCTAATTAAAATCCAAAGTTCCAGGTATGTGGGGTTTTAATTGGCAATGAAAAGTCATTAGCCTTATGAAAGATCTGCTTCCTGACATGATGTCAGAAGCAGATCTTTTCTAAGGCTAATGACTTTTCATTGCTAACTAAAATCCAAAGTTTCAGGTAGGTGGGGTTTTAATTGGCAATGAAAAGTCATTAGCCTTAGAAAAGATCTGCTTCAGGAAGCGGATCTTTTCTAAGGCTAATGACTTTTCATTGCCAATTAAAATCCAAAGTTTCAGGTAGGTGGGGTTTTAATTGGCAATGAAAAGTCATTAGCCTTAGAAAAGATCTGCTTCCTGACATGATGTCAGAAGCGGATCTTTTCTAAGGCTAATGACTTTTCATTGCTAATTAAAATCCAAAGTTCCAGGTATGTGGGGTTTTAATTTGCAATGAAAAGTCATTAGCCTTAGAAAAGATCCGCTTCCTGACATCATGTCAGGAAGCGGATCTTTTCTAAGGCTAATGACTTTTCATTGCTAATTAAAATCCCACCTACCTGAAGTTTTGGAACACAACAACAGCTCCTTGGATGCCACAATGACCAAGCTGGATGTGAGTTTCTAGGATCTGTCATATTTTTTTAAAAGGACATTTTTAAAGGACACCGCGAAGGCGGCGAAGGAGGAGCCGGTGAAAGAGGAGCCGGCGGCAAAGGCGTTAGTGGTGGCGGCGGAGGAGGAGGCGGCAAGGCTGGGTGGATGTATGTACCATGGAGAGATAGTTCGGCCCTCGGAGCCTCTGATAAAATGTTATCCGGCCCCCGGGCCGAAAAGTTTGGGCACCCTTGCTTTAAAAACTGTTAAAGTTCTTAATAGACAGACTAAACTCTGATTTACTGAACATTGTTCTGGGAGCTTTGCTGGGAAGAAAAATAGTTAACACATACTTTTAATAAATAAATAATGCTCTTCAGTGGCAGCTACTAGTAACAGACTGGATGTACATTGTGTTACTGTCAGAGCCTGAAGTATAGCCTGTGATGGATAGAAATCCAGGCTTGTTTTTGCCAAACGGTCATGCAGATTTCTGAGTGTTGTTCTCTGAAGGGGAGGAGTTATGTTGCATTCTGGGTTGCCACTGGGCAAGAGTTGTGTGATAGACAAAACAATCTTGTGTTCTGTGGGAACATGAGACAACTTTTGAGGGACATGGGAGTACTGTGCAGTGATTGGCTAGAATCCTCCAGAGGAAGGGCCAAATTATCTGAGGGGATAAAAAAAGGTGGGAGAGAAAGTGGTCTCCTTGCCTTGCTTCATAAAAATTCCTTGGGGCGTTCTTTGAACCCAGAAAACATGTAGTCTTGTGAACTAGAGGGGGAGGCCTTTAGGGCTTCCAAATTCCAAACTTTAAAAATGTTTTGTTTTCAATGTGCTTTATAAATTGAAGATGTTCCATTTGCCTAGAATTATTTTTGCTTCCTGAAACTTTTGAGTTGTAACTGAGTTTTGCTAAAATACATCATCATTTTCAATGAAGGGACTGGAGCTGTTTAATTTTCTATCTGCTACCTTTCCAACTGCCTGTCTCAGGTCAGGATCTGTAAGAAGGCAAGCAAAATCCTGAATTGCTTAGCTTCAGTGTGTCAATTCAGGTGCATTTCCAATAACTTGTAGGAAAAGGCTTCTACTCGAGAGTAACGGGAGTATGACATGGGCGGCCAACTAACAATACAGGCACCAGGATCCAGGCCAACCAGGATCCAGGCCAACTAAAGTCCAAATGACAATCCTATCCTGGTGATGCAGTGGTTACATTGTACTATAGGCAAAACATTATGAACTTGATCCTGATGGGGATCAAGATTGACTCAGCCTTCCATTCTTCTAAGGTTGGTAAAAAGAAAACCCAGCATATTGGGAACAAAATAATATTTAACTTGTGAAATGCACAGAGTGAACTACCGGTAAGCACTATGCAGCGTTATATAAGCGTAATTGCTATTGCTATCCAAGTTCACGTCAAGGCCAGAGATAGACATGGAACAAGGCAAGTCCAACCCAGTAGACAAGTCGTAGTCCAGATGGGCCTGAAGTCAGATAACTAAGGAATCAATATAAACAGGAGCAGGAACAGGTCCAGAAGGCAAGGTCTGCAGGGAGCAGAGCAGAACAAAGCACCACAAGTCAAGAAACCTCCACTGCTAAGAGTTTTTAGAGGGAAGAGCCAGTTCTTATCCAGCCCTATCTCCAAGGCTCCCAGGTTGTGCTCATGATGTCCCTGCCAGTTGAAGTAGGCTATGGGTCTAATCCAGCAACTACCAGGGTTGTTCTCCTATTCAACCAGGAGATGGAGCTCTGAAGCTGCCTCAGAACCTGATTGTTACTAAAATGATCTCCATCACTAGTAGACCATACAGCCAGCAACTCAACACCAAGTGCTGGGCAGCACTAAATAACCTGACTTCCTAAAGGGGCCAATGGCTATGAGCAGATGGCCCCCTCGATGAAGGAAATGCCACTGGAACTTCTGGAAGCCATCATATTGGGTCATCAGCAAAATGCGCGGAGGTCATCATGGAGGCAGAAGAGGCCATGCCAGATGGACTGGCTGTGAAGATGCACCTTGATAATATTCTCAAGGCTGTCTGTGGCAGTCCATTGCAGTCCCGGTGTTAAATTGTGCATGTTGCACTTCATATGTGCTGCAGGAGATGGCACTGAGATCATAGTCTGTGGGTCACTTCTTGGCAAGCTGGCACCTTAAATTCATGCCAGCTGCATTGTTCCTGCTTGCCTGGAGGGTGAAGGAGTCCCAGAACCAGTTGGCCTCTAAAACCAGCCCCGTCCCCCACGTCCACGGGCAGGGGAAAAAACACCATATACTTGGATCTAGATCAAGTTGCAGCCAACAACCATGAATCACAAAGGCATTCTACTGCTAGCAACAGTGGCTGTTGGCTCTTTGACATAAGATCCTTTTCTGATTCCAGGAATGCTTCTCAGTTCAGAATTTCAAGCTTAGAGGGAGATGTTGCTTGCCAACTTCTCTGAAACAATGCTAAAATCAAGGTACTATTGTGCCTTGCCCTGGGAGGGCAGGGGGTGGGGAATCTAAGAAGCACCTTGAATTTTAACTGACCATAGCAACACACCAAAATGCAATGCCAGGAAATTGTGCCAATTGCTCAGACCCAACAAGAAAGAGGCACAACTGCCCTACTATAAAGAGACAGTAGGAGAGAAAACACACCTCAAAATAACTGCACTTGTTTTCCAAAGTATCAGTTGTCATTACTAAAGAAACGAAACTACGGAAAGTGTTTTATAACCTTTTATTTGTAGTGTAAATTTTCCTACTGACACATCTGCCGTCCATGACTGTATGCCAAGTTCTGTCCAATAGAAAAATAAAGAGGCAGAGAGAAGTCTCTGGATGAACAAGATAGCTTTACAAAAACATACCATTTACAGCATTAAAACTATGATCTTTACTAAGAACAACAAATTTTTAAAGAGCATTTAAAAACAACACTGTATGTCCTCCCTGAATGGGAATATGATCCGAAAGGAATGACATACTAATGGGGAAACCAAAACCAGAGTAATGTGGCGTTGTTGTTAACAAGCACCAGACTCTGAAGTATTGCTGTGAGGACAGTACAGTTACAGGGCCGCAATACCAATCGTCATTGGGCAAGACTGTAAGCCTTTCCACAGCCCCTTCCATAGCATTTATTCCATCTCAAGTGGTGGCTTTCTTTGAACCAAAGCCCGGTTCTTTCTTAAAAGGGAGCCAGAAAGAAAAGTTGTGCCAGATGAGTTTTGGGGCTTCAGGTGTCAGAAGTAGCAAAGTAGGGAAGCTGACCTAGGTGGTGAGATTCTCTTTAAAGTGAATCCGAGTCTGGTCTTGTGGTTGAGCTCAGAGCAGCAGCGGCCATTTTGTTCCCCTGTGTTCATCACAAAATGCAAATGGGGGAGGATGAAACTCTCCCCACTCTGAATAGAGGAGATCTGAAGGGCAGGGAATGTCTGCCAGACCTGCTGTGTACCATAGGAAGAGGAGAGCTTTGGAATACGAGGAGGAGCTTTTTAAAAAGTGATGGTGATGCAGAGACCACCCATAAACCAGAATTTAAGGAGATGGGTAACCTATGAGAGGGCAAGAGCCCTCCCGTCTCACATGGGTACTGCCTCTGGAACAGCCAACCGCCCCAAAACTATGGGAAAGAACAGACCCATCCATACCTGGTGAGGGATGATCCAACTCCTCTCATTTTACAGAACGGTGGCTTGGCAGAAGAGAAATGCTGTGCTTCGGACAATTAATATCAACAATAAAAATGGAAACTGGCATTTCCAAGGAGGTAAAAAACACATGGAGAACAGGAATTCGGGTTCCATGGCATTTGGATACACGGCTGCACCAAGCAAGCATTCCCTAGAAGAGAGAAACTTTCCGGATCATGATAACTAAGAGGGCTTGTCTGGACCAACATATCGATGCAGCAAAGGCTGAGACCGGCTCAGGTGGCCCCTTCGGCTATTAGTGGCCAGTCTTTGCTGAGCCAAGAAGGACTGGACCGTTGACGGGCTAGACGATCGCTCTTCTGTAGCTCGTTGGTGCAGCGCCAGGCCCTGTAAGGAGGAGGTAGGAAAATGAGTTCAACTTGTGCCCACAGGCCCTGAGATGAAAGTTCTTGAGAGGTCTCTTTTGCCCTCTGGCTTTGGCCAAGAGCAGATGGATTTACTGCCACAAGAGTAAATATTCTCCTTCAAATGCCTGCATTTTGTCACCCAGGCATACAATTGGCTACAGCATGGGATGTTGTTAAAGCTGCACTTGCTGTATCTTACTTCATTACACAGCTGTCTATATTAGGAGGACAGGCAGGAGAGCACACAGTCCACACAACTGCTGATTCCCCATAGTGGGAAGACTTGTCAAGCATTTGTATGGCTTTAAGATGTTGCACTCTGAAGAACCCAGTAGAGGAGCAGGGAGCCTGTGGTATAGAGTGGCTACAGTCCCTTATCACTGGCGATGCTGGTTGGGTCTGATGAACACTATAGACCAGTGTTTCCCAAATGCTGGTTTTTGGACTTCAACTCCCAGAAGCCTAAGTCAATTCCCCAAAGCACTTTTCAACCAATGGACTGACTTTAGGCTTCTGGGAATTGAAGCCCCCCTGGGCGGCATGTTGGGAACCATTGCTATAGGCCAAAATATGAGGAAGTCCAAAGGTTTTTATCCTCCAGCTTATTGGTTGCAATTCTGTTGCTATAACCACAGTCAGAAACAGGCTTTTTAAAAAAAGATACAGATTCTTAAAATGAGGGCCTTTACAGGTAATCAACCCCAGCTGCACATCTGGAAGACTGTTAATGCCTTCCAATGCCTACATGCCAATGGGCACTTATCTATAGCCAGCATTTCCCTTCCTGGCTGTTTTGTCCTTCTCCCCTTGTTCCGCTGCACTTACACCAAGAACTATTTAAACTCACCATGTTATACCAGGCAGTGATAATGAGCTTTTCTTCCTGTTCCTGCTGAGATTTTGTCTTCTCAAAGTCAGACTAATCCAATGAGAAAGCAAGAACAGAGTATAAGGCTTTCAGTAATGAAAAAGTAAATCTATGAACTGAAACCATAAGGCAGGGTTTACCGACCTTGGGCCCCCAGGTGCTCTTGGGACTTCAATTACCAGAAGCCCAAGTCAGCACACCTACTGATCAGGGCTATTGGGAATTGAAATCCAAGTACATCTGACTGCCCAAAGTTAGGAAATCCTGCCATAAGGTAAACAAAGCAATTAAGGGCTAAGAAACATTTTACAAAGCAGAGCAACCCAGACAAAAACCTTTCACATTTTCATTCCAGAGCACGGTTCAGTTTAAGTTTAAAAAGGAGAGATTCAAACCATTATTTTGTTTAAAAGCTTGAAAGAATAAATTCCTCAAGATTAGACAATTTTGATGTGAATTTTATTAGAATTTTGTTTAGATCCTGACCCTGGCTGGGGAGAATCATTCCAGTGAGTTGGAAGCAGAACAATGTAGCATTAATTCCTAAAGAAGGAATTAATTCAGTCTGCTCACTATTAAATTTATACTACATAACAGTGACGGCGAACCTTGGAGTGCTGACCTGGGCTTCTGGGAATTGAAGTCCAAGAACACCTGGAGTGCCAAGGGTCCACCATCACTGCTATATAATCACGACTGGCCTTTAAGCAGCTAGATTAAATGGTGTGATTAGTAAAATACATACACCTACACCAAACAGGTAACCAAAAAGTCAGTCATCTTAAGATAAAAATTAGGAATGGCAGTGATATCACACAATGAAGCTAAACCTGTTTATTTTTAGCTAGAACGAAGACAATTTAGGGGATAGAATGGACATACCTGAACCATTTATAACAATTTGTTGCAAGTAATAATAAGAGGGAAGGCCATGTGTGAAATACCATTTGGCAAAGATCCTTTTTTAAGTGGGCAATTCATAAATAATTCAATCCTAAATTAAGTACAAGGCAAGGAGGCCTCTTATCATCATCATGAATTGCCTTGGCTTTCCAACACAACAATCCAGGTATAGATTAGATACAGTAAAACCTCGCATAAAGAGTGCCTCGCTTGGAGAGTAACTCGCTTAAAGAGCAGAATTTTCTCTGAATCGTCGCCTCTCTTAACAACTAAAACCAACCAAAAACTCACTTAACAACTAAATTGGGGTTTGCAATCCCCCCCCAAGTCACAATAGATCACTTACAATGATGTTTCACTTAAAGAGCAAATTTGCTTAAAGAACAATTCCATGGAATGCATTATGCTCTTTAAGTGAGGTACCACTGTATATGGTATCCAAATATTCAGCTTTATCTGTGTCAGGCTACAGAAAATTCAGTTCTACTAAGTTCTGTATAGAAGTCAAACTAGAAAGCAGGATTTATTCTTCATATGATAAAATTCATATTGTTTGAAATGACCTGAAATGTGAGAAATCAAAAGCTTGTTCTCTACTTGGACAAGACATGTCATCCACTGCAACACAGCTGTTCTATTCCACTTTATTCTAGCTTCACCTTAGTAAAGGGGAAATAAACTGTTTGGACCTCAAAGCCTTGATTATTATTATAATCACCCATCCTGTTCCATAGTTCCTCAAGTGTGGTCTGAATGGAAAAAGATCCCAGGTACAGATGATCAGAATGCTGTGTGATGCACAACTAGGCCACATAGAGGCAATTAATTATAATGGCTTTTTAAAAGTCTTTTGATTTACAACAGTGGTTCCCAACAAGGGGTACACAGCCCACAGGGGGACTTCAATTCTCAGAAGCCTAAGTCAGTACATTGGCTGATCAGTGTTTTGGGGAAATGACAGTACATTGGCTGATCAGTGTTTTGGGGAAATGACTTAGGCTTCTGGGAATTGAAGTCCAAACACCAGCATTTGGGAAACACTGATTTACAAGATATCCCACTCACTTCAGACAAAGCCCACTTTATGCAATTATGTCTTGGAAAGACCAAGAGAGGTTGCGATGGAGGAGAAACTCACCTCTAAGTGATTTATTTTCTTATCTTTTTCCTGCAGTTGATTTTTCAAAGCCTGGATCTCCAGAGGTACTACATGAGGCTGCTGCTTTGGGTCTAGTTTCTTGATAACCTGGGAAAGAACAGGCAGAACTTCCATCTCATATCTGGGTTGTGTGAAAAGTAGACATTGAGCGCAGAATAATAGACGCCTTTGAAATGTGGTGTTGGAGGAGAGTTTTGAGTATCTCCTGGACAGCGAGGAGAACAAATAGTTTGATCTTAGAAGAAATCAACCCTGACTGCTCTTTAGAAGGTCAAATAGTAAAGATGAAGCTGAAGTTCTTTGGACATCAAATGAGAAGAGAGGATTCACTTGAGAAAGCCTTGATCCTGGGAAAGGTGGAGGGCAAAAGAAAAAGGGGGCGGCCAAAGATGAGATGGCTAGATGGTATTGTAGACACAATGGGCACAGAGCTGGGAGAGCTGAGGGGTGGAGGACAGAAGTGCCTGGCGGACAGTGGTCCATGGGGTCGCAAAGGGTCGGAATCGATTGTGTGACTGAACAACAACAAAGACATTGAAAGAGGCCCAGAAGATGCATTCATTCTTCACTGACCCAACACTGATGATGGGGAAGTGTCTGTTCTGCAAGTCTTTGCCTACACATCTTCAGATGCAGGTATAAAGAAATGTACCTGCACTCTATGATCTATAGGTAAAGGTTACCCTGGCTCAAAAGCCAGTCATATCCAACTCTGGGGTTCAGTGCTCATCTCTATTTATAACCAAAGAACCAGCGCTGTCTGCGTTTGCAGACGTTTCCATAGACATATGGCAGGCATGCCTAGAGATACAAGAGTGTACTGAACACTGTTTACCTTCCCACCGAAGTGACACCTATTTATCTACTTGCAATTTCTTGCTTTTGAACTGCTCGGTTGGCAGGAGCCAGGACAGAGACGGAAGCTCACTCCATCGTGTAGTACTCGGGACTCGAACTCTTAACCACTTGAGCCACTGCAGTCCCTTCTAGGACCTATAGAGGGATATAAAAATCCTACTTACTGTACAGGCCTTGTCCATGTAGCGCTTGTATCGTTCCTCCATGGCTCTCATGTCTTCCTCCTTCTTCTTCAAGGACTGCTCCAGCTCACCAATCTTCTTGGCAACTATGGAGAAAAGCAGGGAAATCAGGGTCGTACAGACTCAACACGTGGAGGGTTCAGAGGAGAGGAAAAATCTGACCTCTCTGGGACTGCCCAGCTGATAAAAGAGATTGTTTTAAGATATAGATCTCAGCAGGGCTGAAAGCCAAACTTCAACTTGCCCGGGGGGGGGGGGGGGCGCAAAAATGGAAGGCAACCTCATCTGCCATTTTGAATTAGTGGCATGACCCATGGCTGCCTGTCACGTCGTCCCTCCCACTGGAAGCGGAAGTAAAATGCGGCCACGCAAAATGCTGCTGAGAGCGACGTGAGCCGGATTATTTGGTGCCACAAGCCAAATCTGGCCCACAGGCTGTTGTTTGACCCTGCTTTACAAGAAACACCTACATGACTGAGCTAGCCAACTAGCTGGATATATTGTGAACAGCTTTCATTTTTATTCCAAACTGTATTTCTTTTACTTTAACAGATTAAGAAATCTTCTCTCAAACTATGGACTCCCTCTGGCTTCCTTCTAGATTAACTGGCAGTTGGAAACCAGGAGGCAATTACTCTGAGTGAACATTTCCTTATTGAATTATGAGGCAATTAAGGATAGAGAAACAGAAGTTTCAACATCAATGAACGTTATAAACAGTGTTTTGCCATTCCGGAAATCAAAACAAGGTGCAATAAACATAAAACAGCTGGGAGATGTGCCCCTTTCTTTCTGCAGAGTTTTAGAAAAAAGTCACTATTGGGAGGGGGGTGTTTGGGGGCACCAAATATGGCTCCTGGGTTGCGCAACACTCCTCCCTTTGGGTCTTCCCACTACATGGCCAGGAAGAACTAGTAGACCAGTGACGGCCAACCTTGGCACTCCAGCTGTTCTTGGACTTCAATTACCAGAAGCCCAAGCCAACACTCCTGCTGATCAGGGCCTCTGGGAACTGAAGTCCAAGAAGAGCTGGAGTGCCAAGGTTGGCCGTACTAGACGATATAGTTAAGAGTACAGTCAAATCTCGCATAAAGAGTGCCTCGCTTAGAGACTACCTTTCTTAAAGAGCAGAACTTTCTCTGAATGGTTGCCTCGCTTAACAACTAAAACCAACCAAAAACTTGCTTAACAAATAAATCAGGTTTCACAACCCCCCCTGCCAGAAGTTACAATTGGTCACTTACAATGGTGGTGTTTCGCTTAAAGAGCAAACTTGCTTAAAGAGCAATCCCATGGAGCGCATTATGCTCTTTAAGCGAGGTACCACTGTATTAAGGAATGGACCTGCCTCCCAACCACTTACTGTTGATGTCCACTTTGGGTTCCAGTTCATCAATACACTCCTTCTTCTTCTGAAGCTCAGCATGTGCTTCATGCAATTTCTCTCTGTTTAAGGAACAGAAGAAAATGGGCATCCTTGAAGGATAAGGTCCCAAGACCCAAAGGCTATGGGGCCAAATCTCTCACTTGGAAACACGGCAGGCTCCATGCAATACCAAATGACATGCATAACATGCTTAAGAGGTGCAGAGACAAGTTTCCTGAGCTTTAACTTCACAAAACCTCCTTTCCACCACCTGACCCAGAGGCTGAATGGAACTACTTACAGATGTTCCTCCAGTTTCTTTTGCAGCAGAGAAGACTGGTAGGGGAAAAAAAAGAAGAAAACTGCTTAGAATTTATTTAATTAATCAAATAACCCATTTATTAGCAATAGCAATCACACTAATATACTGCCCCATAGCGCTTAGTGCACTCTCTGTGTAGTTCACAAGATAATTAACATTTTGCCCCGAACATGCTGGGGACTTATTCTACTGACTTCAGAAGGATAGAAGGTTGACTCATCCTAGAGTCCCGTTGGGACCAAACTCACGTCAGCGGTTTTGGCTGTAGTACAGCAGCTTAACCACTGAGTCACCAGGGCTCTTCGTTACTTGTTGGGCATAAATAATTGTTCTGTTATTCTGCAGCCTACATTGCTTCCTAATCAAGGAGCTGAGGTAGCAAAGAACAACCTGTTCTGTGTTGTTTGGCCACTCAAGTGAGCTAGTGGAATGATCAGCACAAACAGCAATAAACATTAGAGCCTGCATAGTTCCACTGCAACCTCTAGTAAAGTGTTAGGCCGGTAAGGGACACATTCCCAAGTCCTGAAGGTTTTATTTTGACTGGGGAATTCAAGGTGTCCATTCAGGGCTGACACAATGAGCTAGAGAACATTTCTTTAAAGCCCTGTAGAAACAGACCAAAGAACCTTTGGGCCCACTAGGCTTCAGTGCCCTTTGCAATACCTCAAACTCTGCTTGACATGGCCTCACCCACAGCACAGGTAAAGGTCTCCCTAGCTCAAAAGCCAGTTGTATCTGACTCTAGGGTTCAGTGCTCATCTCTGTTCATAGCCAAAGAGCCAGTGCTGTCTGCATCTGCTTCCGTGGACATGTGGCAGGCATGACTAGACATCGGAGTGTACAGAATGCTGTCTACCTTCCCACCAAAGTGGTACCTATTTATCTACTTGCAATGTCTTGCTTTCGAACTGCTAGGTTGGCAGGAGCTGTGACAGATGATGTGTCTGTCTCAAACACACAGGCACGTATGCTCTAATCCTTTCCACAATGCCTGTGTGGTACCTCTTTTCCTCAGAAAGGTGCTAAACTGTAACCATTTGCCAGTGGCTAGTAAATCAGACGCACTATTGGGATACACTCCTGATCCCTGATGCGCTCCCCTGATGCCCTGCTCCAAAAGCTGCACTTTTCTTCAGAAATGCTGAAGCAAACGTTGCTGACTCTGCAAGAAAAGCTGCATCTCTTCGGAGCAATTTTGGAATTCATACAACATGAATGTTGTATAAGTACAAAACCCAAACCAAACCCCAGGGCAATGCTGCTAGCTTTTCAGAATACCACCATGCAAATGGCAACAGGATTTATCAGCCTAAAACAGCAGCTCCCCTTCTCAGCTTTGCTTCAGACTTCTGAAAGCAGCACTTGTGCTCCTCCAAACCTTCACAAGAGCCGGACCTCTGAGTAGTTCTTGGTTTGTGAATTAGGAATGGCTTCTCCTCCCTGAAACGCTGATACCTGGCCTAAGACATCAGGCTGCTTGGAGGGGAGGGGGGGAGCAAGGGTGGCTTTGCTGTAGACAGAGCAAGGTAGATGGCAGAAGCAACACAGAGTATCAAAGTACTTACAATGGCCTGAGCAGGAAAGCCAGCAAGTCAAGGGGAGAAAGAGAGGATGGTTAGCAAAGTGGGAGTGGGGTAAAAAGCTAGGAGAGAGTGTGGTGAGTTTCAGCACAAGTCACTGGGGAGGAAACATAAGGCTCTTACCTAGACCCTAAACCACACACCCACACACTTGATCACCTGACTAATAATGCCTCCATCCTTTTGCCTGCCAAGGAGTAGGTAGCCCTGCCTGTATGATCTCTCATGTTAATGCTCCTGCCTTAAAGAACCTCTGCCCCCACAGGATGACCACTTGGGGGGCAGCTTGGCTCCCTTCTTTCTTTGAGCCCCAAGTTAGCTGAATGACCATCCACATACACAGAAGTCAGAAGACGCAACCCTGGATAAGACAGTGCAACAGCACAACAATACCAGACATGATTCTTAAGGTCCCCTCTGAAGACACATGCATGCCAAACTTCATTATGGAGGTTTGCACAGACAATAAGGATGACTGGCCTCTGTAGAGATTTCTACCCAGGCAGATGCTTTTGGGCAACCCCAACATAAACCTTCCCTGCACCCATTTCTCAAAGGGTTGGGGATGGGGGAGACTCACATCTTCTGCCTTGCTGCCTTGTTCCTGAAGGGCACGCTGGAGCTCCTCTACCTGGCCCTTCAGCTCCGAGATCTGTTGCTGGCTCAGCCTAGAAGGAGAAAGGAAACAAATTCCACAGGGAAAAGATGGTGGCAAGGAAGGACAGCTCCCCCCCCCCCCGGTCACTGGTACAGATCACTCTTGCTAGGAAGGCCCTGGTATCTTACTAGTGACAGTGCAGTCCTATATATGGCTGCTCAGGAGCCCTCGTAGCACAATGGTTAAACTGCTGGCATTGTGAGTTCGGTCCTGATGAGCTCCTGCCTTTTCTCCTTCTGAGGTCAGTAAAATGAGTATACCAATGAGTTGAGGGCAAAGCCTTGTGAACCACCCACTTTGTACTAAGTGCTATTCGGGGTGGGTGGAGTAAGGTCAAATTGCCCTTGCTCAAAAGTCAGTCGTATCTGACTCTAGGGTTTGGTGCTCATCTCTGTTTACAGCCAAAGAACCAGTGCTGTCAGAGTCCACAGATGTTTCCACAGTCATGTGGCAGGCATGACTTGACATGGGAGTGGACAGAATGCTGTTTATCTTCCCGCCAAAGTGGTCCCTATTTATCTACTTGCAATTTCTTGATTTCGAACTGCTAGGTTGGTAGGAGTTAGGACAGATGACGGGAGCTCACCCTGTTGTGCAGAACTCAGGTCTTGAACTGCGGAGCTGCCAAGTCGTCAAGCTCAGCGTCTTAACCACTAAGCCCCTGCAGTCCCAGGGGTGGGGTGGGGTATATAAGTGTCACTGTTACTGCTCTTCTTCGATGTCTGCTCCATTTCCTTCAGTAGTGCTTAATCAACCAGGAAAGGTCAGTCTCCATTCACCTCGCTGGTCCTCACTTCTGAGGGAACGTGTATAAGAGTGCACTGGCAGTCAGTTCTCCAGTTCCCAGGCCTGCCACACTTGCTTAAAAGGCAGTAGAGGGGAGTGTGACCCTCCCCACCCTCCTCTTTGCACTAATGCTCACAGATAAAAATATTTCATGCTGCAGAGGAGAAACTAAATTCTTCTTCCATGTCTAGGCCAGACATGAAACTGCCCAAATGAGGGCACTTTTTGGTGAGTTCAATCTGCAGTTCCTTTCACCTGACCCTAGTGTGAGAAAGATTAGCCAGCAACACAAGGTGGCCATTACCAGGGTACGCCTGATTGTAGTTCAAAAATACCACAGTCTTCGAGGAGACTCTTTCTGTGTACCCCAGAAACAAAATTACTATGGAAATGAAAACGCAAGTACTGTACTAGATATACCAACATGGCTTCATCTTAGGAGCAAACACTCCATGTCTCTATTGCTTTCATTCAGGAGACAAATCTTCTGCACAAAAGGGCTACATTTAGCAGTCTGTGGTAAGTAGTATCTGCCCATCTGTCCGCCCCTAGTTAAGAAAGAGTGCCAATTATTTTCTTTTTCTGGGACTGGAGAAGAAAGGGGTGCCTTTCCTAGCTGGGTCCTCCCATCCAGTGGATGTGAGAGTAAGTTTTTCCAGCTCTACTGAATAATACCTTTGCTGTGCTTCCAGCTGGTTCTTGCTGCGATTAGATTCTTCCAGCTGCTCTTGCAACTCAGCCTGCCGCTGCTGATAGGATGTTTCTTGTGCGCACAACATCTTATTCTCATGCTGCAGCCGCACAATGGTCTCCCTGGGCACAAGAACAAACACATGAAGGAGAAGATGATGATGTAAGATCTGATGCCATGGATCAATATGGGGGGGCGAGGGATGGCTGCACTTCCCTTCTGCTCACATTTAATTCTCTCTCTGCCCAAGATTTAAGCTTAAAAGGAAGATTAGCACCAAGGTTGGCTGGAATGCATGAGATGTGCTCCTAGGTGCAGTGATGGCAAACCTTGGCACTCCAGATGTTCTTGGACTTCAATTATCAGAAGCCCAAGTCAACACTCCTGCTGATCAGGGCTTCTGATCAAGAACACCTGGAGAGCCAAGGTTTGCCATCACTGCACCTGGGGGGGGGGAATAAGAATGCCTATTGGAATGGATGGCCTCTAGAACTATTCCTAGTTGTCTGGACCTCACCTCCCTCAACTGTATAAACTAGACCAGCGTTTCCCAACCTTTGGTTTTTGGACTTCAATTCCCAGAAGCCTAAATCAATTCCCCAAAGCACTGATCAGCCAATGTACTGATGTAGGCTTCTAGGAATTGAAGTCCCACTGTGGGGCATGGGCCCCATGTTGGGAACCATTGAACTAGGGTATCTACTGCAGGGGTGTCCAAACTATGGCCTGCAGGCCCAATTAGGCCCACACATCTCATTAACCAGGCCTGTGGTGAGAACCTGGGCACTCTTTGGACCGCGCTACACACACACACACACACACACACCCGCCTGACGTCCCAATATGTCACCTGACATCAACCCAGCACACCAAGTTTACCCTTCCAGTGCCGAGGATTTCGAAACACATTGCTACAGGCTTGTGCAGGGAACGAGCAGAGGCTGCTTGGACCAGCAGGGGTGAAGCACGATTGTCGCTGCCACTGCTGCCATCAAAACGGTCAGCAGCGGGAGCAGCTGGCCTCTGACCCCTGAAGCTGTGTGCTGGGGGTGGGACTGGGCCACTGAAAAAAAGTTTGGGCACCACTGATCTACAGGGAATATTAGCTCAGGTTGGCGTTCCACCTTACAAGCTGCGTGCAATCTCCTTAGGCAGTCTTTGTCGCTCCTCAATACCCCTCTCAAAAACCACTGTAAAAATGCAGTGTGATTCACTAACAAAAACTGGTGGTGTGTTTTCCAGCCACTGATACCTGCAGGTAAGACAGAAAGGTGGCTGGAGTCATGTCCTTTTTCTGGCACTGGATATTTTCCCCCAATAGGAGGAAGGGATGTGGCTTCCAGATTGAATGTCAAACTGAATTTTAGCTTTTGACCTCTCTAAGACTGACTTTCCCCTACTACAAATTCTTAATTCTGGAGAAGCCATACCCTGATTGGTGAAAAGCCTGAGCAAACTAAGTGATGGTATCCCCATGACAGACACTTTTAGTATCTTCAAGATTGGAGAATTTTTGTTCATCCCTACTAGCATCCCCTTTCTCTATAAATCAATGGCACAAGAGAAGCGGCCAATTAACTTTGCAGTCCTCCCAAGCTAGGAGGTCCTGGCCACCTTAATTTAAGTCTCTGGTGGAGAAAACTAATCAACAATAACCATAAATAACAGTAAGCCCCTGATCCAGACTTGGCCCCACAAACGTTTGCTCTCCCATCTCCAATTAAACAATCTCCAAAGAACTAAAGTTTACTTGAGTTCTGTTGGCATGATTTCAGCTGCCAGGTTATCTACAGGTGAAGGAATTTCTTCTGGCATGGTATCTACATGGGAAAGAGGAAAAGAATCAGTTATATTAATCCTGTCACCTTAATCAAAGGTGATGTTCCTTCTTCTTGTGAAGAAGGGCAGTTAATCTACTCTAAACTTGAACAGTATGAGGACTGTGGTGTAAACTAGCAATTAAGCAGGATGTGGTTAATATTAATATAACCCGTCACACCAGGAGGAAGACTTTAGAGCAGTGGTTCTGAACATGGATCACATGTCCTACAGGGGGGCTTCAATTCCCGGAAGCCTAAGTTGGGTGATCAATGCTTTGGGGAATTGACTTAGGCTTCTGGGAATTGAAGTCCAATAACCATGGGCCGGGAAACACTGCCTGAGAGTGAGATTGAAGGCTGGGAAAAGAAGGGAGGTAGGCTTAGATGAAGCAGGGAGGACCAACCACCAGGCAGTGGTAAACAATAGTGGAAGGGCTGCAACACTGCAGCGGCTTTGGTGGTTAAGATGCTGAGCTTGGAGACTGGGAGGTCTCCAAGCAACGGATTTTGGGGACATGAAAGAAGCCTCATTCGGGCATCCACTGAGCAAGTGTTTTTCCAGCAAAAATCCTTTCAACCCAAAATAATTTCTGACACGAAATGTATTTATTATTTTCCACAACCAAATTGAGACACACTTTAGTGACATACAGAGGGTAAGAAGAGCATCTACACCCATGCAGACAAGCAGTAGAGGAATCTCTGTCCCTCCAGACAGTTACAGACTTCAGTTCCCAGGAGCCTCACCTGCCCTGGTAAAGGATCACTCAGTCATGGGAGTTGCAATCCAAAATGTATGTCAGGCCAGAACTCCTCCAGGCAAAGTCTTTTGGGAGAGTTGATCCTATGGCTTTCAAGTAAGCCAAGCTCTCAACTCCTCCCCGGAACCCTCACCTATGGCTGCTAAAAGATGATAGTTCTCAAGACTCTGTTCCTCCTCTATATTGAACCCTATCATCTCAAATGGGACCATCCCATAATGAATTCAGCACAATAGCAAAAACAGCTGCAATAAAAAAGCATCAATGCCGCAGCCTAAATCCAATCACGTAGCATCCTGGTAAAATGTGTATTCAAACAAGAGGTTCTTCATGCAACATGTAAATGTTCAGAAAGAGGATTAACTGGACTTCTTGTGACAAGACATGCCACATCATGGGCACCAACACCGACCAAGATGCCTTGATCCCCTTTCTCCCTCTCTGTATTTCAAATCAGACAAAACTTTCTCTGGTGTAAAAGATGGCCATTCATTGTAACTTGGGACTCTAAACACCCAAGATGTGTTTCATTTCCCTTGCAGTCCACGAAAGACTCCCCCAAGGCAAGTTCTGGCCGATGGCCTGTAGCTTACCTGCTTGGTTAAGAAATTTTTGCTGCACCTGAGCACACCTCAGCTCTTCGTTGGCTTCCCGGAGGGCATCCCGCTCTTCCATCAGTCTCTGTGAAGAAATCCAGGCATCAATTGGAGGAGAGGTGAGAGGGAGCCCCCAAAATAGTTAAGAGCAGGGATTCTCAACCTGCAACCTGTGGGCCAGTTGTGGCCCACAGCACCATTTCATGTGGCCCTACCACCACCTCCACCACACCAGGAAGTGCCATGTGGTGGAGGAAGGGCAAAATGGCTGTCCGGCCTCCGAAGCTGTCTGAGGGAGCGTGACTCAATGGCCCCCAGCTTTAAAAGGTTGAGAACTCTGGGGTAAGAGAGTGGGGGAGCCATTCAAGCCTTTGGGCCAAGTTCATATTTGCAAAGAGCCAAGGGAAGGGACGCTGTCCAATAGAGGGTCAAGCCATAGGCAAGGCACAAAACCAAAGCAAAGCTGAGGGCTAAGAATTTTTCTTACCCATTTGGGCACACAGAGAACAGCTCAGCTCCACACGTGCCTTAAAAGTGCAGCCATTTTCCTAGTTGCAAAGCTGTGGCTAGTTCCAAGCGACTGCTTCTCAGATTTTAAATACCCACTTCTCTGTAATCAGTGGCTGGAAATAATAGTTTGCAGACTGGACTGGGAAGCCCAACAGCCGGAGACCAGGAGTTCCCCATCCCTAACTTAAAACATCAGTGCACAACTATCTGCTGTACTTCACAACCCCAGCACAACCAACGCCTTCGGCCTCCTCCAGGTTGCCCTGTTCTTGAGACCAGATAAAGCCAACATCCGGGACTGCCTTGAGTACAAGACCTGAATTACCTCTTTCTCTTTCACCAATGCGTCAAACTTTTCCTTGAGATTCTTGAACTCGAATTGCCACTTCTCCGCCTTCAAGGCCTCTTCGGCATGCCTGGTATGCAGCTCCTGCACCTAGAGAGAAGAATGGGCTTTGCTGGGAGACTTCCCAATGATTCCCACCCTCTTCTGTCTTTCCATGATAAGCTGTGGCAGACATTAGGGCTCTACAACAGGGTAAGAGTCCAGGAAGCCAGAAACAAGACGGAACACCAGAATGGCTCAAGATGGTGGTTCTACTGGAAAAGGCAGTATACAATCTTGCCCTGGGTAACTGCAAGCATCTATCTATCTATCTATCTATCTATCTATCTATCTATCTATCTATCTATCTATCTGTCTGTCTGTCTGTCTGTCTATGTGTGTGTGTCATATATATAAGCAGCCGAGAGTTTGATGGTGAGCAAACTGCTAACTCAAGGTGGGCAACGCCCACACTGGCCACCCCCTGGCTATGGCCCTGCCTAATCCTGACCTGACCATGTGGAAGGCGTCTGGCTACCCATGCAAGCAAGACCACAGCACCCATCCCTCACCTGTCTCTTGTGTGCTTCCAGTTGGGCACGCACAGCATTGGCTCGTCGCAGTTCCTCCTCCAGCTCGCAGGTGCGCTGCATGTAGACTGTGTTCCGCTCCTCAAGTAGTCTGACCTGCCGTCGCAGGTCGCCCAGGTCTTCCAGCTTCTTCTTGTAGGAGTCCACCATGGCTTCCAGTCTCCCCACCCGGTCTGATGAGTGGCTGTAGTGAAAGGAAGGGGAAATGGCAGAAGAATGTGTAAATGTTGACACCAGGGCAGTTTTCAATCTCGTCCTCCAATTCCTCCACTTTCTAATCCAGTAACTTTTACTAGCTTTTGAAAGCTTCTGCACAAAACCAACTGGACTTGCTGCAGCAAGGTCAGTGTGAACAAAAGGCTGAAACAATAGTGGATAAGAAGAAGTACTTTGTTTATTTTAACTCAAACGCTCTGTGTTTCCACTCTGGAATGGCAGATATTTGCTACTTTCCCAGCCAGATCATGTACTTTGGGCTTAAGCCACTGCTGCAGAATTGACAACCTTGTGGGGGCAGGGGAGAGATGTCAACAACTGACCCTTTTTCTTACCTGTTCCTACCATATAGGGGATGTCTAGCTCATGGGAGGACAGACAGAAAATCAGAATCTACTCACAAGAGTCCTAGGCAATTTGCAATACATCAGGAAGGGTTGGAGGGGTTTCCAGCTGCCTAATTGCAGCACCTAAGAAGTTCCTCTTCCCAGTCCCAAAAATAAGGTTGCTGAAAAAAGATCATTTGGTGAAAACCAGCACTGGCTTTGTGCATGGCAGCTAATGACCCTGTTTCTAGAACTGATCACAGGTTCCTGAAATAAGAGGCAATCTTGTTACTTGTCAGCATGTGGCCATCTGCTTGGACTACTATTTTAATCTGAGATTTGCTTAGTGGACTTCAGAGCCTCAGTTTTTAAAACAAGGTATGTGTCTAGAAGCCCAAGTTCTATATCCACCCGAGTCTTGGGCACTGCATGAAATGCTACCAGGGGAGTAGGATTTTGAGCCTCAAATATAAGCATGGGGTGGTTCTACGTCCTGCTTTCTCTCTCTCTCTCTGGTGATTTATGTGTAGTTACTAAAACCAGACTTCTTGGGTGTGAAATCACAGTAGATCTATTTGTTCCCCCACCCCACCCCCATCATGTAATCACACCCTGTGTCAAACTACTTTGGACCACTGCCTTTTCAAGTAAGGTTTTCGGTCTCTTCCATGACTGCATTCTGCCACCACCACTAGCAGTTTTTGGATTCTTCGTTTCTACAGTGAGCACTAAACTAAACTCAGGAAATGATGGGTGCCAGAACTAACCAACTGCCTGAATGTCCTCAATTATGAGGAGCTCAATGACTACCAGGGCAAGGAAAGGCCCCATTAGTTTGCAGCAGCAGGGGGGGAAATCAACTCAATCCACCTTTAGCCTGAGATACAGAATTGTTAAGTGTGACCCAGGTTAGGTCACCCAATAACCCAAAGGAAAGTGATTATTTTGCACTATTATAGGCTGGTGAGTGGGGCCCATCCTGCTCACCGCAGAACATCCATCTCATCCTTGAGTGCTTGGGCTTCTTCTGCCAAACTGGTCAGCTCCTCATTGCGGTGCTGCAATTCTTGCACTTCCTTCTCTAGTTCTTCACAACGTGCTCGGAAGTCATCTCTGCCGTTTTCCAGTCTGCTCAAAAGAGATTTGGTTAACTCGATTCGAACCCATCCGATGCCTCATTGCCTTTACTACAGCAGCCCCTGCAGCCCACTCAAAGTGCTCTTGCCCTACCGGAAGTTCTCCTCCTGTAGTTGTTCTATCTGAGTCTGAAGAAGAAGGAACTTCTTGCCAGTGAGCCCGGCTGCCTCTGACTCCAGAGCAGTTTTCTGCTCCCGAAGGGTCTTGTTTTCCAGTGTCAGTGTGTTCTTTTCTTCCACCAGGAAGGAGATCTGGAAAGTGGCAGGTGAGGAAAAGCATCAGGTGCTCTCCAAGGCAGTACGGGCACAAAGGTCTAGTGACGCAGCCATCACAATGTCACCACTGTGCACTTAAGAGTGTGATGGGCACCCTTACCAGGGTCCCCTGATAACCCAACAGCCAATACAGTTTAGCCTCATCCTACATGTAGGAATCCTACAAGATGGAAGGAAGCGGTGGAGATGATGCTCTCTGTCTTGTCTGTTGGCCACTCTCATCTTGCTTGAAAAGCAGAATTAAGAGGCGCCTAGCCTCTCTCTTCTAGCAAGCCATTACACACATACACCTGTGAAGGGCTTCTTCCAGCTGTCCTGGTAGGACCAGCTCCCAGGTTTTGTGAACCAGGAGGAAGAGCCATTATCATCTGTGTGCAGCAGCTGAGCCTGCAGCTGGCTCCCCACCCCACCCCAGATAGCAGTACTTGAGAGCAGCCTTTTCGGAACTGCTTTGGCAGGAACCGACTTCTTATCGGGTGAAATAGGATCAGCCAAACATGAACTTCTGCAGGAGTGGGCTTAGACTGCTACAGAGAATGGGTGGAAGGCTCTTCCTAAATGGCTTGTATGGATCTCCCCACAAGGAAAAACAAGCCTTATTTACACAGAGGCACACGCTTGCTGCTGAAAGGGAGCTTGGTTGCTACAGACAGTAACTATCTCCAGCTGAAGAGTTTCATTTAAAGGTCATCCCACCATAGGGTCAGGCCAGCAAGGGGGAAAGCCTCAACTCTCCTCTTGCAGTTCTGCTCTATCTGACTCTAAAGGAGAAGCAACTTCTTGCCAGTGAGCCCGGCTGCCTCCAACTCCAGAGCACATTTCTGCTACTTTGGGTACATCATAAGAAGGTGAGGTTCTCTGGGGAAGACACTAAGACCAGGAAAAGCTGAAGGCAGAAGGAAAAAGATCAAAGAGGAGATGTATTGACTCCATAAAATAAACCACAGCCTTGAGTCTACAAGAGCGAAACAAGGCTGTTGAGGATGAGATGTTTTGGGGGTCACTTATTCATGGGGTTGCCATATGTTGGGAAGCAATTTGATGGCTTGTTGACAACAAGCTAAAAAGGCCTCAACCTCTGTCTGTCTTGGACTATGGCTCCCAAGCCT
This sequence comes from Furcifer pardalis, assembly GCA_030440675.1. Lineage (NCBI taxonomy): Eukaryota > Metazoa > Chordata > Lepidosauria > Squamata > Chamaeleonidae > Furcifer > Furcifer pardalis. The sequence continues at coordinate 67,326,280 of CP126893.1, forward strand.
CCCTCAATGATTCAAGGACCATAAATATACTGTTGAGAGCCTAAAAGGGACATGTGCATTCCAAGTCCTACACATCAAGAGTCAGACTCAGGATGCAACCATTCAGCAAGAGAGATCATGTTTGATCACAGGAGAAAAGGTTACTTTGCTGGGGCCACTCTCCCTTAAAGTAACCTTTCTGTCCTGCCTAGGATTCAGCCCTCCTGCTGAATCAAAAAAGGTCCAGCTTCGGCACAGATTAAGATCAGGCTGGAATACGAATGCCTGTGCAACATGTGATCTCTGGGAAACATCTCACATCGAACTGTGTGGCAAGCGGCCTGAAATGCAATTTATTTCCCCATCTGATCATACCCTCAGTCCCCTTCACACAGGCTAGACGGCTGCATCTTTACTGGACGCAGGCAATCCTACTGATACACTTAAGCAGTTGTTAAATTGTCAGCATGGGACATGCTCATGCAAAGAAGTTAGGCTGGCTCCACCACACACAGGCTTGTTTGCTGGGTGAGCAGCTTTGTTATCAGAGGCAAGAGACACAGACAGAGGGAAGCGGGAGGAACACTCACCTTTGCTGAAGGGGGCTGCATCCCCAGGGGCACTTTAGCACCTTGGAGAAGTAAAGGGTGTTTTTTTTAAAGGGAACAAGATCAATCTAGCCCTTCCATAGATTCCTCGCCACCCATTGTCTCCTCTGGCTCCATTAACCCAGTGAATACAGGCAAACCTTGCATAAAGAGTGCCTCGCTTAAAGAGTAACTCGCTTAAAGAGCAGAATTTTCTCTGAATGTTCGCTTCGCTTAACAAATAAAACCAACCAAAAATTCGCTTATCAAATAAATCGGCGTTTGCAATCCCCCCCCCCCCATTGGTCATTTACAGTATTTTAATTCCATCAGTCTGAAAGGTACTCTTCTCCTTCCCAGGAGGGGTCAAGTGAGAGGAGACCCAGAGGGAACAGCCCAGAGTCAAAGGTCACTTCACAGAACAAGAACCAAAATCCAAGGCCAGTATCCTCTTCCTAATCTCAGCTAGCGCAGACCGACTGAATCAACCAGGTAAATCTAATTGAGTGAACAAGTCTACTCTATCAGAGAGTAAACTAAACAAAACAACAACAACAATACAATTAATGTTGTGGCACCTTAAAGACTAACTCCTGTATTTAAATGTGAACTTTTGTGAATCAAGTTACTTCATCAGTCAAGTGGACTTGATCCACAAAAGCTCACATATAAATACAGGAGTTGGTTTTTAAGGTGCCACAAGGGTGTTTTTTTCCCTTTTTACTGTTTTGTTTTCTCTCTGATATGCTTGCATAGGACTAACACGGCTACTGCTTCAGAAAGTCTACTCTCGTTAGGGCTAGATATCAACTAGTTAGGAGCAAGGACATCAACTGAGCCATCTTCCCCATCCAAAGCACCTCAAAACAATAGGTTGGAAGAGAACAGATGGGCCTGAGGAGGAGGAGGAGGAGGAGGAGGAAGGGCAGATTCTAACAAAACACCACACTGCAGCCAAACCTAGCTGGCACCATGCTTCCCAGCAAGCCCACACCATTCCAAAAAACCAAACCAACCCTGTGCTCTCAGTAGCTAGGAGGGCTGCATGAGGCTTATTTTGACTTTCACACAGCAGGATTAAAATATGTAAGTGCCTAGAACAGGAATTATGACCATGGCCCTGGAGATTCATCATGCGTGGAATTGTACAATACAGGGCAAGAAGGCGATGCAAACCAAGGAACAGGTTTTTTTTATTGTTTTTTTTGGGGGGGGAGGTCTTTCCAGCAACCGTTCCCAGAATACTCCAGACAGCACAGCCACTGGTTTTTGCCAAGCAACTAGTCTGAAAATATCCTGACAGGGCATCTGTGGAAATGCAACCCCAACCATCAATGAAAAATCCTCCCCAGGAAACACAGCCCCTGCCAAGGGCATACAGGCCAGCTTGGAGTTGTTCAGCTTCCTCCATTTGGCCAAGATCTCCAGCTGCCTCCACCTAGAGTTCACAAAGAACAGCCTTCTAAGGTCACAGAAAACCCGTTCCCATCTCTGAGCTCTCTGGCTCACACATCAGGCACCCACCTGTTGCTCAAGGTCATGGCAGCGCTGGCGCATATCATCAGTCTCCTCCAGGTCATCACTGAGGAAATAGTACTTCCGAGACTGCAAAGACAGAACAACCCAGCCAAGAGTTTGAGGGGCAAAGAGTCAGTGAAAAAACCATATGGCCAAGGACAGCAGCCCAGAAGTTTCCCTTCTTCTCATCACCTCCTTTCCCTCCATGAGCAAAGATATGGCTAAGTGGAGGGTTTTTTTTCCCATTTCCCCCCATGCTGGTTTACATCATCCATCCCAGGCCACTCTATTTGACGTTGGATACCTGGCTGTCAAAGTTCCCGTAGGTCTCTGAGTTCAGGGTGTCGGAAGCATCTTTGGTTAACAGCTGCAACATAAGACAGAGAAGGTTTCATTTCAGGCTACATGTAGGTGACTCACAAAACTCTGCAAACAGGAGGAGGCATCAGTCATTAAGCATACTTTCCCTCAGTTTTCATCTAGGGCACGGATACTTAAACTACAGTCCATGGGCCAGATCTGGTCCCTGATGCCAATTCATCCAGCCCACACCACCCTTGTCGCTCCTGGAAGAGTTTTCCTTCCACTTCTGGGAGCAACAAGGGTGGCGTGGGCCAGATGAATTGGCATCAGTGGCAGATCTGGCCCATGGGCTGTTGTTTGGGCACCCTTTGTTTAAGCAGAGAAAATAGCAGCTTAAAATCTATCTCATCCTGTTCTAAAACAGACTGGAAGGTGAGTTTTACTGCTGCTTCTAGTGGAACCATGTGACCGGCCCGCTGAACCTTGTGACTGGCCCATGGCTCAAAAGGTTTGGGCACCCTGATCTAGGGCAGTGGTTCCCAACAGGGGGGGGGGGACTTCCAATTCCCAGAAGCCTAAACCAGTACATTGGCTGATCAGTGCTTTGGGGAATTGACTTAGGCTTCTGGGAAGTAAAGTCCAAAAACCAAAGGATGGAACCACTAGCTGAGAGGAGGTAAAACAGGACACTGGCCAGCAAGATGGTCTGCGAGGCCAGCCAAACTGTCAGATCCTTCAGAGGGAAGCTCTGAATGTCTTCTCTTCAAGGTCAGCAGAGACTGCAGACAATTCAGAGTAAAATCTCAGAAACCTGGATTCTTCACAAGTGACAGAAATATTTCAAAATGCAACATGTTCCCCCAGCGAAACAAAGCCCAACTGCTTCACGATCAGTCTAACTCACCTCCTGAATTGCTGTCATAACAACGTGCTGTACAGACTCTTCCAGGGTCATGATCTGTTGGATGTGATCTGGAAACAAAAGACTGGGTAGATGTCATATCTACTTAGCTGGCTGCTCTGTCTGGTTCTTCATGTCCCCTCATTTACTAGAATCGTGTAGCTTAGGAGGGCTGGAGACACAGCTTCCAGGAGAGAGGCCAAAGTTCAGAAAGAGAACTAGTGGGGGGGGGGGGAGTGGCAAAATGTCAGGTGCTCTCCTGCAAAAAAAGATTTCCTTTGCCTTAAGTAGTTTGCAAGGAGTAGGGGAACCAATGAGAAACAGGACTGAAGAAAGTAAACAACAAGCAAGAAATGGAGGAGACTGTGTAGGAACAAATCAGAGGTCAATCTAGCCAAGAGGACTCAGCAAAGAACAACACCAACTAATTCCTACCCGCAGGATAAACCAAGACCACAGCTCATGGGGCTGCTACAGACCAATGGCCAACACCCAGGTATCTAAAGTACACATCGCAGAGATATCCTCCTAGCATAGAAGATGTCCATGAGGCCCCATGGCTGCTTCTGTCCTGAATATACATACCTTGTTTCCTCTCGCAACTGATGGCACAGCCTAGCACCAGTTGCAGCAATTTGCCCAGCTCTGCTGTGTCGGCCAGCTCTCCCACCCGAGCTACGTCAGGGAGCAGCTGCTCTGGAACTTGGTGGCCCAGAACCTGAGGGATAAGGAAAGTGAGAGCATCCCATGGTCAGAGAACCCACCAGGGCCATTGCTCGCATCACTTGCTCTATTTGCTCATGGCAGGTTTGGATATATAGTCCACAACAGAAAGGATAAAAAGCAGCTGCAGCAACACTGGGAGGATGTCTGGAATTATTATTATTATTATTATTATCATTATTATTATTATTATTATTATTATTATTATTATTATTATTATTATTATTATTATTATTATTTATTACACTTGATACCCCGCCCCAATTGGGAGAACCCGACTCTGAGCGGCTTACAAGACACTAAAAATAAAATTAAAAACATAATATGAAGCCCTGAACATGTTTGGGACCATGTTATCTTCGGCAGTGTCTCTACCTCAGAAATGATACCTGGAGCACCCAGAGGCTTAAATTCCAAATAGTCACACCTAGAGATGTGAGGAAAGCAGGGACCAGATGGAGAGCTTTCTCCACCACAGCCCCGACCCTCTGGTATGATTTGCCACTGGAGATAAGATCAGCCTCATCACTGCTAACATTTCATAAGTCTCTGAGAACTTACTTATTCCAGCATGTTTTCCCTGGCTATTAATACTGTTTGGATTGCAATGTGATTTGCCCTGTAGCTATACTATTTGCTGCTATGGCTACATTTATTGATGTTTTTATTGTCGCTGAATAGATGTGATTATATTCAAAATGATATTTTTATATCCTTCTGATGCCATACATTCGTATGTTGGTATTTAGGTTTTCATGTTTTCCTTTTAATGCTTTGTATGTTTTTTGGTATTGGAGTCTTACATTTATTAGCTGTGCCTTATTCAGCTGTTTTTGTTGCTGTTTTTGAATGCTTTTATGTTTATAAACTGCCCTGAGTGATGCATGCACCAGAAGGGTGGGATGGGGTGGGTGGGTGGGTATGTAAGTGCAAATCAATCAATCAATCAATCAATCAGTCAGTCAGTCAGTCAGTCAGTCAGTCAGTCAGTCAGTCAGTCAGTCAGTCAATCTATCTATCTATCTATCTATCTATCTATCTATCTATCTATCTATCTATCTATCTATCTATCTATCTTTAACTTGGGCTTGAAATAAGTCATTTGTCCATCACTCTTTGACAAACAGAAACTGCCTTCATATTACCATATACAGAAGCTTTTGAAAACTGCAAGGTGTCAACATGACTAGAAAGTAGTAATTGTAGGCTACTAATTTGGAAAAGATATTGCCATTGCTATGAAGCATCTCCTATTAGTATTCTTACACTTCTAACCCACTCCACCCCACCCCCTTCAAAACTGCTCATGACCCTCTTACATGACCCTTCCCCTTCCCTGCAGTCTTGCATCCTTCTTTTAACAGATAAGGACAGGCCAAGTGACTGACACAAGGTCACCCACCATACAGGGGACTATGTGCCTAGGCAGAGAACTCAGTTTCAACTTTCCAGCCTCTCCAATGCACTATATCTACTTTTCACTGGGAAAAGCCTATCTTTAATGAGCTAACACAACATATTTAAAGTAGAGTTGTTTTACCAAAACTAAACACAGAAGGCAAGGTATGCTGGTCTAGAACCTGAACTGTATCTCAATGCTGGTTTACATGTGCCCATTAGCTCTCCTTTGCTGCCTAGTCTGGGAATTTGTGTCGTGGCCAGAAATGCAAAAATTCCCATTTCTCCATAATGACAAAGACAACCCAAGAAAAATACTCACATCCTGTGAATATTCAACTACACTCTGCAGGACCTTCTTCAAGTTGCTTACCTGGAGGCAAAATGGAGAAAAAAAGGACAGGTAGATAGATAGGTTTGCCCACCTCTTAAAAATCTGCTGTACAACAACCTCAACTCTAAGGCCCACTAGGTTTCCACTTACAATGAGTCATACAGTGCCTAACTTAAGAGTCTAAAAATTACGACTATGCTGAAATGGAGGAAGAAGAGTTCGTTATGCTGCCTCTGAAGGAAGCTTCAAAGTGACTTTGGTGAGTATGGAGGATGAGGAAGGCCAGGAAGGGTAGATTTCCTTCATCTGGAAAAGATACCTTACTACTAAGTTCTCTCCTAAGCTCCAGCAATTGTTTGACACAAAGTTGTAAAAAAGGTCAAAAAACAAAAGAAGCTTCCCCAGAAAACCTAATTACTGCACAAGAAAAGACCAAGTCTCAGGATTTTAACTGACTTAAAAATTCCGCAACACTTGATAATATTTTGCATGTCACCACCTGCTTAACTAACTTGGAAACTGATTGTAAGAGGTCGCTGAACATATTAAATTAATATATGTAGAAGATATAATTATACTTTTATGTATAAAATCAATACGGTCAGTAAAATGTCTTGTAAATTTTAAAGAATGCATTATTTTTCTTTTCTTAGTCCCTGAAGATTACCAGGTTGAAATGCAATGGACGTTGTTAAAGTAAACAAAATCCAAATTTTCAATGTCCTGAAACACTGTCCCTCCTTATGACTGGGCAAAATAAAGGTTACTTAAAACATATTAAGGACATATTATTCACAATTTGGAAATTGCTTTTTTTTTGGTAGCAGAGTCCTCCAGTTTTCAATGTCCTGAAACACTCCAAATTTTCAATGTCCTGAAACACTGTCCCTCCTTATGACTGGGCAAAACAAAGGTTACTTAAAACATATTAAGGACATATTATTCACAATTTGGAAATTGCTTTTTTTTTGGCAGCAGAGTCCTCCAGTTTTGACAGTACAGTAATACCTCAGATAACGCTAAGACTTGGTTCCACAAGTCTTGGTGTTATCCGATTTTTAGTGTTATCCGATGCATGTTAAAATCCTATGGGATGGATCGGATAACGTTAAAGCTCCATAGAGATACATTGTAACCGCACAGGCTTTAGCGGTTGTTATCCGATCCATCCCATAGGACCTTAACGTTATTCGATCCAATTCTCCTCCCCAGATTACTTAACGTTATGCGATTTTAGCGTTATCCGAGGTAAACGTTATCCGAGGTATTACTGTACTGTATTCTACGAACATGCTTGAAGACATTGGCCCCAAGTAAGCATGGCAACACAGCTGATAAAGACTCTATATAACAGTATCTGGAACAGTTAAATATGTTAGAATGTGGGATACCAACCCTTCCCACCTCATACCTTCAGCCTCCAGTTGTCACCAGTATCATCTTTAATCCGCAGCAGCCACGTTTCATTGAACCAAGAAGGGTCTCTGAAAAATGAAAACCCCAACAGTGTCATTTTTGACTAGGAGGATAAATAAACTCTTTACAGCAGACCACAAGTGCTCAGTAACTGCAGGATCTCCCAGAGAAATTCCAGGTGGCACAGTATCCAGGGCACAGCTCACCTACCTTCCTGTCCCTGAATCACAAATCAAGACCTTGGACACATGATAATCCCCATGCAACAAAGGTCACAACTACCAAGCACCAGCTCCTTGACCTTGCTGTCCTCTGTACAGCAACAGATTTAATGTTAGGTAAGGAAAATACGTCTGATCTACCCATCACACGTTAAACATGTGAGTCATGATGAAGAGAAATATGGGCAGCAGATGGGGGAAATCTTCAGTCAAATTGTCTCACAATTAGCTTGAAGAAAAGCCCTCAGAATACCTCCATCTCAGCCAGAGTTCCCATGATGACACTCACATCTTATGTAGCACCTGAGCAATCGTAACCCCACTGGCCAAATCTTCTGCCTTGCCACACAGAGATGGAACGTGGAATGTCTGCATCTAGAAAAAGCAAATCAAGGTAATTAAGTGGCAGCTTCCACTGAGAGAGAAAATTCCTCTACATGGGAAAAAAGGGGGACCCTCCTGAAAGAGTAATATAGATCTTGTCTACATGGTATTCTTTCCCCCTAAATACCGTAACTATTCTGACAGCGATATGTGCACAAGTATGAGAACAGCTGTACAGAGAACTAGGCCCTGCCAGACAAAAAGCCATTGATTTAGTGTCTAAGATAAGACAAGGATAGTGTCTAAGATAAGACAAGGTTGGCCAAATCCAACCCATGGTGCCAAATCAACCGGCCTGTGCCCTCGCTGCAGCCACCAGAATCAGCCGCTGACTCATTTACGGCTGTTGTAAATGCATTTACAACAGCCATAAATGAGTTTGTGGCCAATTCTGGTGGTGGCTGGTCCACCAGTCTGGCTCGCCAACTATCTGAGGGAGCGTGACCTGGCCCCCAACTCCAAAACGTTGGCAACCCCTGGTCTAAGATCTCTATCACCTCCTCACGATAGTTGACAGAACTTTGAAATCTGCGAACAAAGACATCTGCAGCGAGATAACACTGCCTTTCATACGCCCACACACACTGAGCAAAACACACGAGCACACCCACATGCCTTGGATGGCACTCAAAGATGCAGTGAATCACTACTAAGCAGAGGAAACGCAGCTGTCACGCTCATTGCTAAAGCCTATTTGATTATAATGGGGCAGAAGCCTCAGCAGTCATCTCCCAAGAGAGGAAGACATTTGGATAGCAACTACACCTTATACCACAATTTCGCTACCATCGCCACCCCCTTCTCACGTTTTCTCCTAGCACCAGCACCAGCAATAATTTCCAAACATTACATTCAAACAAAACATTAGGTCCTTCGTGATAAAACAGAAAAGGTTGAAATAGATAGGTACATTTAGCTATTTTTGTTTTCCAGCCTAATTCAGTTTGGAGCTTTCTGGTTAAAAAACCAGGCCAGCTATTTTTGTTGCTCACTTTGGCAATAAATATTGCTAACAAATGCCTCCCCTTTTGACCCATCAAATTCCAGAGAGCATCACAGGGAAGAGAATCCTGCTCTCCTTTGCTTATTGAATCCCTGCTCCTTTATTTCCTAGGCTTTACTGCTTGTCATGCAAAGAGATATAATAGAAAACCCTTTCGCTGAATTAATTATTATTTATTACAGATTAATGATACAGTTTCTTGAATTACATAGCATTCTTCATTGTGGAGCAAAAATAACTTAATAAACTCTCCTGCTGGCTGAAATGAAAACAGTAGTTGCTAATGGTAGGTTTCTGGGAGTTGTTGAACTACTGGCACGGCTATTCAATATTCAGGTCTGATGGGCATTGGTATTCCTACATCAGCTGCGGATCTAAATTTGGAAACACTTGTCTAGCCCATGCTTTTATTTTAGGACAGTTATTTGCTGACTTCTTCTTTGGACTCTTGAACATCTTCTCCACTTAAACAGATTCCCATCTGTATTTGATAAAGCACCGTCATTTTATCTAGGTTCAGTCAAAGAAACATAAACAGAAGACTTCTTACAATTGCCTCTTTTAGCATCTGATCAGATCATGTCTAAAAGTGGAAGAGTCTCTCTAGAGAGAGTAGTCTTGCCATGTGAAAGCATCCCAAAGTGAAATGTCTAGGAGCCTTAGGTAATCTGGCTAATAATGGCACAACATTTGGATGACCGTCTTCCCTTCAGGGCACTCTTGGCTATTCCCTGCAACTTTCTTACACAAGGCTGGCCAAGACTTGTCTGCCACTGGAGGAATTAACCTAGATACAACAGAGTTATGCTAAGTCTGACAGAAGTATCAGATACAGTACCTTGTAGTGCAAATATTTTTCTCCCCTGAATGCTTAAGTCCCCAAACTAAGGGATTTCCTATTTGAGCCTAGAGGCAGGTTGTTGAAAACAAACCCTATTCGATGTGGAGGATGACTCTGGCATTTTTAATGCTTGGATGTACAAGAGACAAGTTTGGCAAGTGCAGCATTTCTTTTCTTATAACTGTGGTGAGAAGGAAAGCTGCCCATACTAAAAACCCTTCCTTGTGACACAGCTGTTGTAGATGCAGCAACAATAACTCTAGTATTTTCCACCAAGGGCTGAAGATAGAAATGGTTGCCTTATTTAGCAAAGAACATCGGGTGTGGGCAATAGGGAAAGATGAAAGGGGGACACGAGAAAAGCAATAGGCTTCATTCACCATTGCTTATCACCAGTGGAAAGGTTAGCAGGCAATCATATTTGACCGTCTTTTTAAAAAAATCAAGCAAGGGTTGTTTCTCTGTTGTTTGGTTCTTTTCGGTTTTCTGCTTAGGAAAACTATGTAAAATTATACATAAACACCACACTTAAAAGAAAAGCAGCCTATATACTGCTTTAAATGTTTCCCCCACTGGTCTTAATTTTAGAAACCAAGAGCTTTTCTTCAGCAAGGTGTTGAATTTTCTGATCAGATCAAAAAGGCAACATTCTATTTCTCACTATTACAGTACAAGAAGTTTCTTCTGCCTAGGCACAGAGGCAGATTTTCCAAAGGAAATATTGTACCTTTAACTTTTTACTTAAAACTATGATCAAATTAATGGACAAATACCCAAAGACACATCCGCACTGTGTACATCAGCTTTGGCCCTAAGCGTCTCCACCACAGAGTATGCTGCTTCAGTATGGAGCACATCCACACATGCAAGACAAGTTGACATTGCTGTTAATGAAACAATGTGTATTGTGACAGGATGCCTCAAACCTACACCAGTTGAGAAAATATATCCTTTTGTTAGTATCACTCCATCTATAATAAGGAGAGAAGTAGCAGCAGCCACTGAGAAAACTAAGCAAGAGAATGATCTTCAACATCCTCTGGACGGATATGGACTCTGAATAGGCTGAGGGACCAAGTGCTGACTAAAACCAACATGCTTAAGTGGAGGCTGCTGGTGGACAAGAACACACTATGTGAATGTGGAGAGATACAGAATCCAGCTCATTTGCTGGTTTGCTGAATACTACTGGAGATGTGTACTGATGAAGATTTAATTTTAGCCCATGATAAAGCCAAAAAATGGCTTCATTTTGGCAGCCCAAAGTTTGATTTGGACACAAAAAAAGAAGAATCTGAAGACAAACTTATTTTGAGTTGTTTTTCTTTTAAATCACAAGGATATTCAGGAACAGACAGATAACACTACGCTCTTTGACATGGGAAAAAATGATTGCTTCCCATGATCAACAAAGTTGAAAAGAAATCACTCGGTTTCTTCAGCTTCAATGTGTGCCTTTCAAGTCTTGTCTCTTGGTGTATATGGGAAGCAATAGATTTCTTTGCAGCACATATGGAGAGGTAAGGTTCACTATGGGCTGGCAAACATCTAAACAATTTATATATTCGAATGCACCAGGAGTCACCCTTAGAAAATCTTCACTATTGCCCTCGTATGCTGAAAGGCTACAATGTTCTACAATGTTGCACAGTTGATAGCATAAGCTTCTAATTGTAAAACAGTTACACTAATCCGCCACATATTTTACTCCTGAAATGGAGAGTTTGGAAGTACAGTACAGTGCTTGTCACAAGAATATATTACTACAGTCAAACCTCGCATAAAGAGCATTTTGCTTAAAGAGTAACTCGCTTAAAGACCAGAACTTTCTCTGAATGGTCGCTTCGCTTAACAAATAAAATCAATCAAAAACTTGCTTAACAAATAAATCAGGGTTCGCAATCCCCCCCACAATTGGTCACTTTCAATGGTGTTTCGCTTAAAGAGCAAACTCGCTTAAAGAGCAATCCTGTGGAACGCATTATGCTCTTTAAGCGAGGTACAACTGTACTTTCTTCTGATACAGATAAGAATTCTGACAAATCCTTGTGTTAAAAGGCACTGTATCCTTATTTTATCACTGTTTGGAATTTGTAACATCAAACTTTGAAACACTAAGCAAAACACCAATAATACAATAAATATTTTATCTCTTATTCCAACAGATAGAAGATCATCCAAGACTGGCACTTGGCCACTCATTGAAACATCATTCTCTCCCCCCCCCTCCTAATCTTTGGTACCTTTAACCTGGCTAAATAAGGCAGACTCAGGAACAGCATTTGGCTTTTTAAAAGAATACCAGTTTTCAAAACAACACTCCTGTCCTGCTGAACTACAGGTTTTATCTCTGCATATTTCTGGCCTTGTCTCCTTTATCCGTCTTTATATGTTTTTTACCCAGAGATGTATTATTTTGCTACCTCCTTTTAACAGGTCTTTGATGTTTGTGCAACAAGATTCTTGCAGAGAGAATGAGGAGGTCAAAGGCAGGTTAGGAGGAACATCCTTTGAACTGTACCACAGAACACAATGGGAAGCCTCTAATAATGCACACATGACAGCATGTCTGGCCAGGTTATTCTGCTATAGAGATTGTCAGGTGGCAGTTATCTAATCTGACAGCTCTGAGGACTAACAGCCTTGGGTGCCACAGGGAAGGGTGACTGTCCCCATGTGGATTAAATCCCACTTGAATACATCTTGATGGAGGGCAGCAGTTTTATCCATCCTGGCCTGGGGCTGAGTAGGACTTTGTTTGCTAAAAGGGCTCAGGACCAGAAACTGACTTGCAAAACTGGATCATTGGTACAGGTGTCATGCTGTGATGTGGAAGGCAGATGAAAGGGCACTGCATTATATTGCTCCCAGTACAATCTTCATGGCTGATCGCCTTAAGGCTAGCCTATATTCAGAATCAAATATGGCACTCAAAAATAATATAAACCATGCCTGTAAGTTTTACTCCTTGTCTGAAGAAATGGACTTGATCCACAAAAGCTAACAATAAAAATATAGCAGTTAGTCTTTAAAGTGCTAGTGTTTTTTATTTTGTTTTCTGATATGCCTGAACCATAGACTAACATGGCTACTATTCCAAAAAACAAAAATGTGTGACCTGATCCCAGACCTTCTGGGATCCCAGGCAGAACAACAAATGCCTTCTCCTTCCCCAACAATGACTGAGACCTGCCCTGAGTCCCTTTATGGGAGGAAGATGAACACTACTAGAGGCCAGGTTACTTTGGGATCTGGGGCAACTTGATCTCACCGACACATCCGCCCCGCCCCCAACTCAATGCAATATAAGCGGTTTCATCGGTTGCACTTCCACCAGATCCAAGAGTAAGGTTTCCCTTGCTCGAAAGCCAGTCGTATCCGACTCTAGGGGTCAGTGCTCATCTCTGTTTCTAAGCCGAAGAGCCAGCGTTGTCTGCTTCTGCAGACGTTTCCGTGGCCATGTGGCAGGCATGACTAGACACTGGAGTGCACAGAACGCTGTTACCTTCCCACCGAAGTGGTCCCTATTTATCTACTTGAAATTTCTTGCTATCGAACTGCTAGGTTGGCAGGAGCTGGGACAGAGACGGGAGCTCATTCCGTCCTGCAGTACTCGGGAATCGAAATGCTGACCTTCTGCCTCCCAGTCAGCGTCTTAGTGACTTGAGCCACTGTACCCGGGCCTTAGTTAGCATCAGGCCGTACAGTCCTGAAGCAAATACACCCGCTGGAGGCAGCTCACGGTTGGCCCTGTTTGAAAAAGAGAGCGCATGGAGGTGGTGGTGGTCCGAGAGAGGACACGGAGGAAAGCCACCACCACTGCCGCCTGCAAAGGCGGAGGCAGGTGTCCGCGAATGCCGAGTCACGACGGGCCAAGCGGAGCATACAAAGCAGTGGTGGGATGTCAAAAAGTTTTACTACCCCACCATGATGTCATCACAGTGTGGGCAGAGCTAACATCATCGTGGGCGAGGCCAAATTTAAAAAAATACATACAAAATAATAAAAAAATAAAATAAAAATAAGCACACAGACACACACACCCTTTGCTTAAAAACCCCAAGCCAGGCCCCCAGGCCTTTTTAGGAACTGTGGTAGTACGTCAATATAGGTAAATGTATTAAATACACACAGACACACCACATCCAAAGGTAAGTCACTTACCCTGGGGAGCAGGCTATAGGGAGCTTCAGGCTAGCAGCTTCTCTTCCTCCTCCCCGCTTGGGAGGACAGCAAAGAGGCCGTGCATATGCACCAAGCACTGTAGGCATGCATGCACACCAAGCGCTTGGCACGGGGGAACCAGTGAAAAGGTAAGCCCCGGAGGTGGTTCCCCCCAAAAGCTGCTACTGGTTCTCCGGGACACTGGGGGAAATTTACTACCGGTTCTGGAGAACTGGTGGGAACCTGTTACATCCCATCACTGAGGCAGGCAGGCTCGGGAGCCCTTACCCAGGAGGAGGAGGAAGGCAGTGAGGGCCACAGATCGGGGCTCCTGGGAAGAAGGGACACTCGTGGGCTAAGTGACCAGAGGGGAGAGTCCGCTCCCGGGGGGTCTGAACGGATCCCGTGGCTGGGGAGGAGGAAGGAACCGGGGAGCCCCGCCTTGAGCCCCATAATAAACCACAGCGGATGGGTGGCGGTCTGCCCCACTTCGCCCCACCACGGCTCCTCCTCCCTCCCTCCCTCCCTCCCTCCCCGGCTGTGCCCGGCGCCCGTGAGAACGCAGCCCTAGGAAACACGGGGGTTGTGGCGGCGGTGCCCAAGGGACCACCCACTCCCCCCCCCCCCGTGGACCTCCGCAGGTGGCTTTGGATTTATCCGAGACGGGGCTCCCTTGGACACCTGCTGGAGCGCTTGGGAGGGAAGGAGGAGGAGGAGGCGGAGGCGGCGACCCAGCTCGAGCCACCCGGGAGAGAGAGAGCGCGCGCGCCCCCCCCCCAGCCCCGCTTACCCAGGTGAGGAGCGCCCTGCACCGCGCACCCGGGTCGCTCATGATGACTCAGCCGCCGCCGCACGCGCCCCTGCCCTCCTCCACCACACACCCCTCCCCCTGCGAGAGGCAAAAGCCCAGCGCCACGCCCCCTGCCGGCTTAGAGCGGGCCGCAGCCCCCTCCTCCTCCTCCTCCTCCAGTGACGTAGAACCCTTCGGCCGCTTCCTCCCGTCCCCGGCGGCCGCCATTTGTAACTTGGGTGGAACTCTGGGGGGGAGACGCTCTAGGAAGGGAGAAATGGCAAGCGAGGTAGTTCGTAGCCGACTATATAGCGGAGTGGGTGGCCAAACTTTTCGGGCCGTGGGCCGGTCACGTGGTTCAGGGAGGGAGGTCACTCTATGGCCCGGGGCCGGACGAGTGTCCGAGTCTTATTGGATGTCAGCCGCTCCTGGTTCTTTAAGGCGGGTGTGTGGGCTGCGGCAATACAAATACACTCAGTGCATGCTCAGAGGACCACTTGTTTCCCGGACCTATTCCAGGGCTCAACCCTGACATTAAAAACAAATTGCTGGGATTCTTCGTGAGGGCATGGACTGGAGCTGCAGGGATGAGGGTTCCCACCAGGAGGCGGCAATGTGCTTTGATTTGAACTTGCATTGTAATAAAACAAGAACATGGGCGATGCTCCTGCTGCTCTTCAAAATTCACTGTGTGTCTGGGGTACACAGAAAGAGCCTCCTTGAAGATTGTGGTATTTTTGAACCACAGTCGGGCGTACCATGGTAACGGCAACCTTGTGTTGCCAGCTAATCTTTCTCACACTAGGTCATCTTCATTTTGGCAGTTTCATGTCTGACTTAGGCAGTGGTGGGATGTCAAAAATTTTACTACCCCCACCATGATGTCATCACAGTGTGGGCGGAGCTAACGTCATGACATCATGACACCATGGGCGGAGCCAAAGAAAAATAAATAAAATAAAAATAAGCACACACACACACACCCAACCCACCCACCCACCCGCAACACAAGGACAGCAAGGAGGCCGTGCATATGGGCCAAGCACTGTAGGCATGCATGCACACCAAGTGCTTGGCACGCATGCATATTGGGAGAACAGGTGAAAAGGTAAGCCCCAAAGGTGGCTCCCCCCAAAAGCTGCTGCCAGTTCTCCAGAACGCTGAGAAAAGTTACTACCGGTTCTGGCGAACTGGTGAGAACCTGTTACATCCCATCTCTGGACTTAGGGAAGAAGAAACAAGAAGAAAGGAGGAGGAGGAGGAAGTGTGTGTGTCTAACGTGATCCCAAGAAGTAACTTCCATGCCTCTTGCCAGGGCTTCATTTTGTATGGACAGTGGACCATTCTTTACTTCATATCCCGGTTGTTGAGGCTAAACTAAGGCTGCCACATTCTAGAAAGCAGAAAACCTAAATAGTTCTGTATGGCGCCTTTTATCCATTATCACAGCCTCATTTTGTTTCTCAGCCCCAGCTGGCCCATGTGATTTTTGGTTTATCCCTGTTTATTGGGAGGAAGGATGTCCCCAGAAGTCACACTTTTTTTTAGCTATACTGTTTTCTTTTTTAAAACGACTTGATGCAGAGATTCCAGTAGTCCCCTATTATCCAAAGTTATTTTGTTCATGTAAGCCTCAGACCACAAAACTGACTTTAAAAAACCCAATAGAGTTTTCAAGGTCAGCGTTTAAGGAATGGTTTTAGCAGTTCCACCCTGCCTCTGTTGTCAGTTTCCACAAGTAGAGCTGGGGAATTAAACTCTGAGTCCTAGTCCATTACTCTGTCCCTAAGGTTGTGTGTTTTCAAATCAATTCCAAATTATGGCATCTAGCAAATACACATAAGTAGTTTACTATTCCCTTCTTCTGGAGGCACCCTGGAACTGCTCAGGTTGCCCATGGCCACACAGGGTAGCTTTCCTCCTAAGAGGGACAGAGGGAATTGAACTCTCAAATTCTGGCTCCACAGCCAGATACCTAAACCACTGAGCTGTCCAGCCTGCTTTGTTGTTGTTGTTTACTGACAGTAAATCCCACTAAATTTAATTAAATTTATTCCTGTATAGGACTGAGTTACAATAATATTATACAACGAATAAGAACACCAGTTTGTGGGGAGGGGACTTTACAAAAGGTAACATGTTTAGGAAAGACTGTGATCTTAGATATTTAAAGTATGTACTTATTGATGTTTGGAAATGTTACTTTTTGTGGACTATATGTCCCAGAGACCACAATGGCTGAGATTTTCTGGGAGCTGTAGTCTGAAACAGCATTTTTCTCCCTCTCAGAAACTGAATTACCAAACACATGTACAGTATCACATTTTTCCGGGTTATAGGGAATGGTGATTTTCTATCAAAACAACCTTGCCAGGGAGGGCAGGCCGGCTGCCTTGCCAACGTATTTCCTAACTGAGCAGCAATTGCTAACCTGAGTTGCTCCCATCCACGTCCAAATGTTCTTGTCTGTTGTGGACCAGTGGCCTTTCAGCAACATCTGGCAAATATATGCTTTAAAAAAAGAGATGCCTGGTGTTTTCTTTTCTCGCCTCCCCCATCCTGAGGAGGAGCCGAACTGTTGAGATGGAAAACAAACTCCATGTGGGAAAGTTTCCCAGCAGGGTTATTTTGGCTGCCTTAGGTGGAAATGGGTTATCGGTCTGTGTGACTCAGGAGTAACTCAGACACTGTCTGCTCCCAGCTTCCCCTCCTGCCACAGACTCTAGTATTAACCCAAATGGCACTAGCAGAAGGCCAGGTCTTTACAATTTGTTAAATCAAGGGCCTGACAGAGAAAGAGGGGTTGGTTTTGTCGTCACACTTCTTGCTTTGGGGGGGGGGGGGAATGGCTTTTCTTTCTGGCTGCCACCACAATCTCTGGGAACCCTGCTACTCACTGAGAATCAGTGCCATTGTGGTCCTTTTGCTAAGAGTTGGAAAATCTGGGTTCAGGCTCCCACCATACCACAAAAACTCACCCAGTGACCTTGGATCCTTCCCTCTCTCCCATCCTGGCCACAGGGTTGTTGGGAAGACAAAGCTGGGAGGAACCGTACATCCCACCTTTAACTCACTGGAGGAAAGGTAGGCTGTAAATACATGTAATAAATAAATATCCCGCCTCCTCTATGAGAACTGGTGAAGCAGAACAGCTGGGAATGTGAATTCTGACCCACGGAATGCATAAATTGAATCTCACCAAAGCCATTCATTTACTAATGGTCTGGGCCACTATTTATTAAGCCTCCCAACATAATGAAGAGATGGCAAGTGATAAGAATTTGGAAACACCAAGAGGATGATATATGTCTATAACTTGGGAAGATGGTGATAAAAGATGAGGTCTCTTGCCGTTGTAGTTCCTTGATGTAAATCCTAAACCTTGTTCCTTGTTCTTCCATCTGTTGTGCTGACAGCCTTTCATCTTATTAGGATTGCAAACTCACCCATTATATTAAAAAAACACCACCCACTTTTTGTTTTTCTTTGGCATATTTCTTTGGGCACTTTTACAGTTGACGCTCCCCTCTCCCTAGGCTTGCCTAACCGCTTTGTAATGCTCTGCGCTGTTCAGACAAGCCTTGGCACTCTTCAGGACTTTACGTTGACAGGGAAACCTGCCCAGATCTTGAAGTGATGTGCCTAGAGTGGGACTTTTTGGCAGAGTTTTCCTGGCAGGCAAAGGAAGTGAAACTGCACAGCCTGCCTTATTCAAGGCCTGCAAATAAGACAAAAGATGACGGCAGTTATTATTCTATACTGTTGTTGCTGCTGCTGCTGCTGTTATTGCTGTTTATTGGTCTAGGCTTTCTTGTGTTAAAAGTAAAGGTAAAGCTCACCCTTGCTTGAAAGCCAATTGTATCTAACTCTAGGGTCCAGTATTCATCTCTGTCTCATAGCCGAAGAGCCAGCGCTGTCTACTTCTGCAGACGTTTTCGTGGTCATGTGGCAGGGCTGGCAAGACCCCACTGTTGCAAAACTAACAAGTTCTGTACAAATCCCTCAATGATGGCCTGGAAGCAGCCAGGTATAGTAGAAGTATTTTTAAATGGGAATGAAACCATATAGAATGAAATGAAATACCCCTGCTCAAATATTCTCCTGCACCCTTTATATATACATATATTAGCTTGTGCCCACAAGTCTTGTTCCAACCTTTCTTTGTAAAATATGACAGCACACGTGCTGTGTTTGACAGTTCTTTGTAGAGGCATGTTTTACAACATGCTATACCTATTCAGACAGGATTTTCCAGACACCATCTGGTGAGAATATTTTCCACATTCTGTATTTGCTTGAGATCCACTTCTGCTGTCTCTACACATCTGCAGAGGAGCAAAACAATGTCCCGAATTCTCTTTCTCAGTCAAACACACACTATGTACTATATATACATACACTGTATGCTGCCTTCATTGTGATCTATTCCTTTGCCATTCCCCCACATGCCCTATACATTCCCACCTATTCTCTGCACGCTGAGACAATTGACTCTGTCACAAACCCTGCACACCAGATATATCCATCCTTCCTGCACACACATAACCCACACCCTGTCTCTGGCGTGCAGCTCTTTGGCAGCTGTTCGGCTCTAGGCACGTCCCAGTTGGAGAAGCCGCCCACAGTTAAAAACAGATGATTTCACAGAAAAGCAAACAGGGGAGGCCAAAGAGGGACTGGAGAGAAAGAATATTTAAGGATGGGAATCAGAGGTCAAGAAAAGGGAGTCTTAGTTTTCACAGTATTGTTGCTCCTAGCTTCCTTTTTGTTTTGAGGCAACACCAGTTCCCCTGTGCATGCCACAGTGGTGGGCAGACACCAGGAATTAAAGGCCAGATGTGGTTGCTTACTCAACAACCTGACTTGGCTGGTGTCCAGTTGCTTCTAGATGGAAGTGTTTTACCTGGGTAACACTACACAACAACATCGAGGTCTGGGGCAGGAAGTGACTCATCCCATGAAGCATGACCTGGGAATTTAAGGGACCAGGAAAGATGGAAATGGCTGGATTGGTAGTGGGCCAGGATTTGGGGGGCTGTGCCCCAGGTTGTGTCAAATGTGATTAAATAGTATCTGAGGATGGGGTTTGGAATTATGAGGGTTTTGAAAAGGAGCCTTCTGTAGTGCTTGATGCCACACTGGGAGGTTGAACTGAATACTATGTCGTGAAAATACCCCACACCATACCATTTGCTGCCTTGATTATGTGGACTTTTGTTGTTGTTCAGTCTCACAGTCAATTCTGACCCTTTGCGACCCCATGGACCACCGCACACCAGGCACCCCTATCCTCTACCATCCTCCTCAGCCCACCCAGCTTTGTGCCCATTGCATCAACAATGCCATTCAGCCATCTCATTTTCTGTCACCCACTTCTTTTGCCCTCCACCTTTCCCAGCATCAAGGCCTTCTCAAGCGAATGTTCTTATTTGATGTCCAAAGTACTTTAACTTCATCTTCAATATTTGGCCTTCCAAAGAGCAGTTGGGGTTGATTTCTTTTAAGATTGACCTATTTGTTCTCTTTGCTGTCCAGGGTACTCTCAAAATTCTTCTCCAACACCACATCTCAAGGGTGTCTATTTTACTGTGCTCGGCCTTCCTTATGGTCCAGCTCTCACAACCATACATCACTACCAGAAATACCATTCCTTTGACTATGTTATTTCCAGTAGTGATGTATGGTTGTGAGAGCTGGACCATAAGGAAGGCTGAGCGCACTATAATAGACGCCTTTGAGATGTGGTGTTGGAGGAGAATTTTGAGACTAGTAGGGCTGTCCAAAGCTAGAGTCTGACTTGTCTCACTCCATCTTACTGGACTCACATAAGCATCTCTCCTTGTTTTCTTCATTTCCACCTGGTCCCTGCTTTGTGGTGGATTTCCAGCAGCTGGCAAAGCCGTAAACAGGCAGGTAGAAAAGCCAACACCCAGTTGCTGAGGCCAAGTTGTTTCTAACTAGTTATTAACTCTCAGCTTGTTAATGGGCTTTAATAGCTGCTAATTACAGTCTGGGCTAGGGAGGAACACAGCCAGGTGCCAGTGTCCAGAATACTCCAGAGCACATTAAGGGCCAGGGGATTGCTGAGATGTAGCCATTTGAATGGGTGGGTGATGGGGAAAAGCTCAGAACTTATGGAAGTTGTTTTTTTAAGACTATAATTCCCAAAAAGCATCCTGCCCTGGAGTTTTCTAGGAGTTGTGGTTTGAAAAAACCCAACAGCTTTCTGAAGAACTGAATCCTAAAGGGAGGTGGGTGTGTGGGATAAAATATGAGTCAGTCCCTTGCTTAGTGGGCTTGCTTCATATGCTCTTGTCCCAAGAGAATGAACCTAGCTCACTCAGTTCTACCTCACCTCCTGCTTCTTACTGGCTTTTCCAAGCTGGCAAAGAACAGAGGGAGCCCATTTAGAGCTGCTCCAAAAGACCGGGACAGGAGCTACATTAATACTCCCACAATAATCCTTTAAATTTTTTAGACCCTCTGCAAATTGACCTCAGTTGGGCTTTCCATAGAATAGCATCCGATATGCTCAAGCACTGGCCATTTTTTTCTGATTTTGCACAGGCTTCGTATTGCCTCCGTGAATCTCTTACACACTTTAGGGGCCTGCATAGAATGCCTTCCACCAAGCAAGAATGCATCCTATTTAGGCGGGGAAGCTGTTTTCCCTGTTTGCTGCTGCTGCTTTTGAGTCAAGAATTCAGAAAACAGCCAGTATGAAACGGGAAACCATGTCTAGTTAAAAAAAAGATGGTCAAGAGGAGAGGCTACTTGTTATGCGCTTGGACGGTCAGAAAGAGTGTGTGGACTGGAGTCAAATGCAAACAGCTCTGCCTCCTCCTCCTCCTCCTCCTCCTCGCCACGCAGCTGTTCTCCCCAGAGACCCTTGTTCTTCCACCCTTGCCTTGTGGCCACCTCTGAACAGCCAGAGCTCTGACCCCAGCTCACATAGGGAGCATTTCCTGGCAGGCAAGTGGCTGAGCCCATGGCCCTGCTGGGAAGGGAAGTCTGCACTCTGTGACTCATACGCTGGGTGAGGCAAACCCCCTCCCCCCCCTTCGTGACCGGAGGCTGCAGTCCAGATAACAGCAGGGAGGGAGGTGCGATGTAGTATGCGCATGTACGCACGCACACACAAAACAGCTCAGCTGAACACACTTCCCTCCCTCCTCTCTGTATACGAGAGCTGTCTCCCTTGGAATCTATTCGGGAACTCTTGCTGGCGGGACTGTGTGTTGCAGGCAATGTGTTTGTCTTAAGCTTGTGCACCACATCTCATCTGTACAGAAAGGTTTTGTGTTCAGGGCTGGTTGTCACATGTGTAGGCAGAATTGTTGGTTTTCTCTCTCTCTTCCATGTCTTTGGTCAGATGTGAAACTGCCAAAATGAAGCCACCTTTTTGTGAATTTGTTCCATACTTCCTTTTGCCTGATCTAGTGTGAGAAAGATTAGCTGGCACAAGGTGCCCGTTGTCCATGGTACATCTGGTTGTGGTTCAAAAATACCATAATCTTTGAGGAGGCTCTTTCTATGTACCCCAGAATTGTTGGATTACAACATATAACGTTGAATGTGTATCAGAGAGTTACAGTGAGGTAGGTACAGTGCTTGGTGTATTGTTTTGAATTAAGCCAGCAGTGTGTACATTGTGTATGGATATGTAGCACATGTATAGGCCTTGTGGTTATTACCACAGAAGTTGGTCATGTGCTCTAGGAAAAGGATTTATTTTTGTTGGTCCAAAGTACTGGGATGTGTACTTATGTATACAGTACCTTGATGCATCATGCTATTGAAGGGATAGATAGATTGTGTTACTGCTTTGTACCATATAGCTCTCATGTTGCTGTGGGCATTGTAATATTTGGAACAGAACTTAGAAATGTTACTTTGTTGTGCCACAAGTTTTGGAACCCACCAGTCAACGTGCCCATGTTCCGAAAATAACTTTTCCAAACTCTGACTCTGAGCAGATGTTTTAGGGTAGATATATGTGACATATATTATCTAGACCCTTTTCAGTCAGGATTCAGGCCCGGATATGGTACTGAAACAGCATTTGTTGCGCTGGTGGATGATCTCTGGCAAGAGCGGGATAGAGGTCATCCGTCTGTCCTGGCTCTTCTTGACCTCTCAGCAGCATTCGATACCTTCGACCACGGTATCCTTCTGGGAAGGCTACAAGGATTGGGGATCCAGGGCACTGTTGTCTTGGTTTCCCTCATTTCTGAGGGGCCGGACTCAGTCAGTGTGGCTGGAGAGTGAGAAGTCCAACCCAAGGCCCCTTTGCTATGGGGTGCCTCAGGGCTCGGTACTCTCACCTCTCCTATTTAACATCTACATGAAACCGCTGGGTGAGATCATCCGTTCTCACGGGGTGAGGTATCATCAATATGCAGATGATACCCAGTTATATATCTCAGCCCGTGGGGACCCTAGCGATGCAGTGGAAATCCTTTCCAAGTGCCTGGACGCGGTGAGGGTCTGTATGGGGGACAACGGGCTACAGCTGAATCCCGGCAAGACTGAGTGGCTGTGGGTCGGGGGTCCTGCGCTATCCCGGGAGCCACCATCTTTGGTCCTGAATGGGGCGGTTTTGCCCCAAACAGACCCGGTGCGTAACTTGGGGGTCCTCCTGTACTCACGATTACTGCTCGAAGAGCAGGTGGCAGTCGTGGCTAGGAGGGCTTTTGCACAACTTCGTGTGATTCACCAGTTACGCCCGCTCCTAGATCGGGACCCCTTGCTCAGGATCACACACGCTCTGGTCACCTCCAGACTTGATTACTGTAATGCGCTCTACATGGGGCTGGCCTTGACGACCATTCGGAGGCTTCAACTGGTCCAGAATGCAGCTGCCCAGGTTGTGATGGGGCGTGGACGGTATGCACATGCCTCACCGCTGATCCGGGAGTTGTACTGGTTGCCAATATGTCTCCGGGTGCAATTCAAGATGCTGGTTATTACCTTTAAAGCACTACATGGTAGTGGGCCAGGATACTTAAGAGACCGCCTCACCCCAAGAACATCTGTCTATCCCACCAGAGCGGACCGGAGAGGCTCTCTAGTTGTTCCATCGGCCACAGAGGCACATCTCTCTGGCACTAGAAGGAGGGCCTTCTCGGTGTCCGCTCCTGCCCTGTGGAATCTCCTCCCAATAGAGCTACGCCTGCAGACGGAGTTGCTGCCCTTTAGGAAGAATCTAAAACATGGCTGGCGGGACAAATATGGGGTGCAGAAGGTATAATGACCACAGCACACTGGATGATCTGAGCCCCTCTCTTTCTCTACTTTTTTTTATTAGTAGTTTAGCATTTGGTGTGTTTTTAATCTTTTTTAGATTTTATTTTTAAATTTTAACAGTTTTAAGGTTTTTATATGGAAGCTTCCACTTCCTAATTCTGGGCTCTACCTGCCCAGAGAAGGATAAGGCTAACATCCTCTGGCCAGGAGGAGGAATGGACTTCAGCTGTTTGTGCTGTGTTGTTTTTTCTTATTGTAAGCCGCCCTGAGTCGCCACGGCGAGTGGGCAGCAATATAAATCTAAATAAATAAATATGTTCTCTGATTTCATCATTGTTGTCATCAAACCAGTCTTACCTCTTCTTTTTCACAGAATCAATGGTTTCCTCAGCAGTTTCTATGATAATATTTTGCATTGAGGCCCATTCTTTTTCAACATCATGCGTGCTGACTGGGTTATTCAACAGTCGGTCAGAGATCTTATTCTGAAAATTCACAGCAGTGGACTCATCCCAAAGTTTAGAAATATCAAACTTCCATTTGGGCAGGTTAGGTGGGTACCAAGATGGTCTTTGGAGAAGAGAAACCCTGAGTCTAGAAATCAGAAGCTTATGGGCTCTTCAATAGTCTTAGGTGGACATGTTCACTGTATGGACAGTTCCAGATTTCCTCGTCAAATTCTTTATGGGGAACTTAACTCCTGTACAAGAGCTCATGGAGCTCCTTTGAAACGTTATAAGGACCGGCTGAAAGAAACCATGAAGGTGTCAGGTATAAACCCACAAACCTGGGAGGCAGCAGCCATAGATCACCCACTTTGGTGCCAAAACATTTCTGCTGCTACCGATCACTTCGAAGGAGAACACTGTAGACATGAAGAGGCTAAGTGACAAGTATGGAAGATGTGTCACACTCAACTAGGCCCTCCACCATCTGTTCAGTATAATGTGCGTGTGGTTGCATGTTTCATGCCAGGATCGGTTTATTGAATCACCAGAGACACATCCATCAACTGTGAAAATAACTTCCAGGGAAAATGTATACAGTACTCAGATACGAGTAGTCGGTGCCACCAATGATGAGAACGTTCTCTGGCCAGGTGTTTTCCAGGAATTGTTTTGTGTGGCTCTATGGCTGCTTTTTGCTAGAGGCATCCATGGCTTCACTTCCAAGTAGTAAAGGCAGGGAGTGAACTTGGTGACCTCATTTCCTTCATCCCTTTCTGTGAAGGAAAGCAGTAGGGACTTGCCATGGGGAGAAGATCAAGGAGAAGAACCCAGCCAGCCAGCCAGTCAGCACACATCCCTGTTCCCATGACAGCAAGAAGACAGGGGAATTGGGACATCTCCCCACACCCTTTATGGTGCAAGATCTGCTTCTGTTGCACGTCATTGCCATGGCAGCAGCAGCTTCCTGTATTGTCTGGCAGGTCTCAGGGCTCTACAATGAACTTCCTGTTACAGGGGCATTCTAACTGGGGAGAAGTAGAGAGGGAAGGGGCAGAGTCTGCGACTAGGGTACGGGAACTGAGGCTTTCCTCCACAGAGGACATTGGGTTCACAGGGCATGTGCCAATTAATAGCCCTAGGCATGAGCAGTCCTATATCCAGGATCACAACCACACATTTGATAAACTTGCAGCACTCCCCCCTCCCCCCGTTATTCAAGAATTCATATAATACCAGAGTGATGTGGCTCAGTCAGCTACTACTATCCTCAGTATAGTCTTATGCCCTGCTTTTTATGAGAGCCCAACTCTTAGGTCTCCTCCAGACCTTTCTCCATGACTGATGGCTTCATGGCAGGAGGCAGGCATGGTGCCAGTGTGTGGGGGGTTTGATTTGCAAAGGACACCCCTAGCTTCCCTCCCTTTCCTGGGCTTGGTCTCTAAGCACAGCTGCTGGGAAAGGGAGCGGAACTGAAAAGCTGATGTAGGGATGGGGCGTGGGGAGCCCAATTGGAGTGTGGCCCAATTTAAGTTAACCCTTCCTTGCTTGGGCATCAATACAAGATGTGCCAATCTGGAAGGAAGGAAGGCAAGCTTACAAACCTGTGGGCAGGAGGCAGTGGGTCCTCAGAGGTACAGTATTCCTGTCAGAGTGGGAAGGGGCCACTGGGAGGCAGGAAAAACAGGCCCAAGACACTTAAGTAAGAACCAAGCTGCTACATAGACTCAGTAGAGGAAGTGGCATAGCCCTTAGCCATACACTAGCACTAGCCTAAGCTAAATAGTCTGGTATTTTACTTTGCTTGTTTTCACTCCTTATCAGCCACTTCTCTAGATAGAGTCTAGGTGAGAAACTAGAAGTATACAAGGCTGCCTGGTGATTTCTGAAAGTTGAAGGCCAAGAACACAAATCTGCACCTCTTTGCAGAAACAAGGCAGAAAGGGGGCAGAAAGCCCACCTCTAGTTGTATTTCAGTGTTCTGTATCAGGGGCTGAGCATTTACTTAAAAGATGCCTTAAATCAACCCCCGTCTCCCACAAGTATACTTTTCACCCCCTAATAAGTTTTCCCCAAACACACACTATATGCACGTTAACCGGCTGGATCTGTCAGTAGCAAAGCAGAACTGCACTTGCGCGTGCATTATCCAAGACAGGGTTTAGATACCCAACATGGAAGCCAGCTCAGAATCACCATTGTATGCAAAGGGAAGGCTTTATTGGGGCCAGGATACGCACAGATGTAACTCATGTGTCTCCAACAGCAGTAGCCACACTTGGAAAAGGTATTTTTAAACTAAAGCTTTCCAGATTCTTCTAGCCAGCATAGCTAGTGTCAACATTAAATGGCTTTAAAAAAAAGTTTTAGTCCAATTAAGCAATTTTTCCAAACTCTGTGACATAGTTACAAAATGGCCCCTCCACCCTCCAAAACACACTTCAGTGTCTTATTTTCTTCACATATGTAAGATAGCCTTCTTACTCACTACTCTCTCCTTGGACTCCCATTTTTAAACTGTTGCCACAGGATCCAGGATAGCACTTGTTTAGCAAGAAAATTTCCTCAGAAGTCTTTTGCAACTGTTTGTTACGTATATAGAAAATACAAGTCTAGCCATTCCCATGTACTGTATTGAGTGATCAGTGAGACATTACTGTGCAAGTACAAGTAAAACCTCTACATACAAAAATTTTTCCGTTCCACGAGGTTATTTCTACAGTACTGTATTGTATGTCAAAAAAATTGTATGTCGAAAACACATTGCATTACCAGAAGAGGCCACTAGATGTCATCGTATTTTTTGTATGTCAAAATTTTCTATTAAAAATTTATATGTCGAAATTTTTTAAAGCCACAATTTCTATTTGCATGTCGATATTTTTTTTTGCGAAGTCAAACTGTTTGTATGTCAGGGTTCCACTGCACTGTACTATCAACCCTGATAACCAAGCAGCTTTTACTGTTTTACAAAAATTGTGCTGCTCCTTTTCTTCTAATCAGTTTTTACTGATTTTCAAAACTGAGCTGCTCCTTTTCTTCCATTAAAGAGCAGGGCATTAAAGTAAGCTGACTTTGGAAAATATAAGCAAGTCTATTCCATATTCAGTGACTCACAGTGAAGATGGAATAGACTTGGTTATTATTTTTCACACTAGCTTCAATTAACTCACACAATTTGCAAATTGTGTCTAAACCACTCACTGTATCTCTATCTTGAGGCCACATATAAATGACTGCGATGTCGTCTCACTCTTTTGTTGAAGGAAGTAGACTTGATCAAAGAAAAATCACATTAAAATATAGCAGTTAGTCTTTAAGGTGCCATAGCATTTATGGCTTCCTTATTTTTTGTTTTCACTTTAGTATTATTGCATTTCTTGCCTGATATACTTTTATTTATTTATTTATTTATTTATTTATTTATTTTGTCACATTTGTATTGCCGCCCACTCAGCAAGCGACTCTGGGTGGCATACAACAATTACATAAAACCAGTAAAAACCCCAATTAAAAATACAATTAAAAAAATAGCCCGACAACTACAAATAGCAAGGGAGCGATATTACTATATCAGCCAGCAGGTGGGGGTCACCACATCCCCAGTGTCCCACATCTGCTTTGCCAGCCAGGCTTTTAGTTCTTTCCTGAAGGACAGCAACTCCGACTGGAGTTGTAGCTCAATTGGCAGGAGGTTCCATAGGGCCAGAGCAGACAGAGAGAAGGCCCTCTTTCTGGTGCTAAAGAGCCAAGTCTCTCTAGCAGACAGCACAATAAGAGAGCCTCTCCAATTTGCTCTGGTGGGACGGACAGATGTTCTCGGGGTGACGCGGTCTCTTAAGTATCCTGGTCCACTACCATGTAGGGCTTTAAAGGTCGTTACCAGCACCTTGAATTGCACCCAGAGGCACAATGGCAACCAATGCAGCTCCTGAAGCTTATTATTTCCTTATTTTCATAAACAGGAACATGTCTGTCCTCCTTGCAACAGACACTTCCCTTCTCTTATATAGGGCTGGATATTTTGTTACTGAAGAAAGGTTGATTAAATCATTAGTATAGCTCTGAGGGTGTAAATCATATAAATTCTTGCTGGTTCACTACAGGTGAATTGTGAGGCTTACATCCAAGCAAATATTTGTAGGATAAACCCATCTTTTTAAAAAAGTTATTGGTAGAGACTCCAAAGTCAATTCATAAGCTTATCTTTCTTAGGTATAAATACAGTACAGTACTGTACTTTTAAATGCTCAGAACTCAGCTCTGCTTTGCATGGCAGAAAGTGTTCCACTATGGCTTACTTTCTGAGCAGACACACATATGATAGAGCTGTGTCCAAATGTGTAAGAATTGCCCTTGTCCTTGTTGTAGGGGTCTTATTTATTTCATCCCTGTCCCAAACTCTTATAGGAATGTACCACCCCTGTCTCAGTTTGCAATCCAGCTCATGAATTCACTTACATGGTGGGGTGGGTGACCAACTGGTGCCTTGCCACCTATTAAGTGCTCCTTGAAGTTCAGCCCAGCTAAGAGGTTATCTGCATCACAGGAATGCCAGTGCTATCAGAAAGAGAACACTAAGCCTTGCTGAAAATTGCCACTTTCAGGGCAGTTGCATAAAAAAATCAAAGGGAAGGTGAGCTCATGTCTCAACTTATTAAAAAAACCTGTATACCTTAGCATAGGTAACTTGACAAATTTTATGCTGGGCTCTATTCTTGAATCTGCCAAGGAACATACCACTAGGTCAGTGGCATAGGGTGGGTTTGAGCCACCTGGGGTACAGGCCAAACTCCCCCCCCCATGGCTTGCATTTTACTTCTGCTTCTGGGAGTAACAGAGGGCAGCACGGGCTGGATGAATCACAGTAAACCCATTTGTGTGGATTCACAGAGGGCTTGGGCTACTGGGAATTGAAGTCTAAAAACATTTGGAGTGCCAAAGCTCGCCATCATGGCTCTAGACCATTCTGTAGTGTAGAAGATATAATTTCAAAAAAGTCAACTGGTAAATGTTAGCTACAGTGCTAGATGTAGCTGTGCTTCAGATTGCTCCTCAACCAGAGAACTAAGATCAATTTGTAACTTCCAATTTGGCCTGTTCTTGTGTCTCCATTCTAAGAGGGTGCCAGACCAACTCTCACCCCGGAAACACACGTCTGATATTTAACCAGAAGAGGCTAGCCTAAACCTAAAGAGAGCAAAACAACACAAGTTGCCAAATGGATGACTGCTGAAGAATGTCTCCCACCAGGACAAGATTCTGGCTGGCTCATCTGGAAATCATTTAGTAGACTTTTGAAGTGAAGTAGGAAAATCAAATAATAATCAAGTAAAATGCAGCTACTTGGATAGAAGACAAATTTTCTGTGAATGTGGAGAAATCCATCCAATGCAACATTTCTGTGCCTGAAATGTAAGCTTCGCCACATGTGCAAAAGATCTAATAAATTACCAGGATAACACCACTGAAGTAGCCTACTTTTGGTAAAAAAATACAAGTACAGTACTGTACTGTAATCTAATTATGCAATGCCCTGAAATGAACACAGAAGGGAGAGGGAGGAAGATCGTGTTCCATGCTGAGCCTCTGGACAAGAAATGGTGGAATACAAATCAAATGAACAGGGGGGAAAAGTGTACAAAACACAATGAGAGAAATTGAGGGATGGTGTCTGAGAAGGAAACTACTTCGGCCGGACGGAGTAGAACCAGACTCCAACGCCATCTGACTCGGTTCACCCCTCCCTCTGGGCGGGCAGGCAGGCAGCCCCCCCCCCCCCGTCCTACACAGCTGTGTCGCCTCCGGCTTGGAGGCATTTGGATTTTGCAAGGTAAGCAAGGTCAAGGGAGGGGAACGTGTGGAAGAAGCAGCAGCAGCAGCAGCCCCAAGGAAAAACTAGGGTGCCACGCAAGGGCACTCCCTTTGGCGTCACAGCCACCTCTGCTGTGCCACCTAAGTGTCAGGAGGCACTGTGATTATGAAGGGGGGAGGGGTCATAAGGCAACATCTTTGTAATAGCAGGCTCAGTCAAAGCTTTCCCCTTGGTAAGCAGAGCAGCCCCATCAATTAAAATGGGTAACATGGTATGTGTGCGCACCATGGCAGAAGATGCTTGTTTCACTGGCGATGTTGAAATGGGAGCCTTGGCAGCCGGTCTGTGGGAGTAGGGCCAGATGCTTCCTTCACCAACTCTGCTAAATTGCACAACACAACAGGGTTGTGGTCTACCCTACAAGCAACTGCCTCTTGTCCATCATCATCATCAACAGGCATGGATAATACCTATATGAACAGTTGCCCATGCCCATTGTAATTCATCTCTGTGTGCAAGATGTCACAGCTTCACTCAGAATGTTCTTTAATGTAGTCCAAGGCCAATGATGCCAGAAGTACAGTACAGGTACTGCTGTTTGGACTCTGCTGATGCATGCAGGACTTCCCTCCTTATACTTTTCTCCCTTTGGAAATATTGCAGCTCTCACCATCTTGCTTTCCACAATGTTAAGGACCCAAGCACTCCCAGGTCATGAGAGTTTTATTTACTTGTTACTTTGATTTATATCCTGCTTATCTAAATATCCAGTTACTCTGGGTGGTGTCAGCCCAACAAGCAGTCAAAACCATATGTATAAACTCATATAAATGAAACCACAAACTCCTCAAAAGAAACAATGATAACAATAAAATACTGAGTAATAGATACAATAATGGCAGCAAAATAGTTTAGGCCAAGGAATTAAAAACAAAAAATAGGCTCAAGTCACTAAGACGCTGATTGGGAGGCGGAAGGTCAGCAATTCGATTCCCGAGTACTGCAGGACGGAATGAGCTCCCGTCTCTGTCCCAGCTCCTGCCAATCTAGCAGTTCAAAAGCAAGAAATTGCAAGTAGATAAATAGGGACCACTTCGGTGGGAAGGTAACAGCGTTCCATGCGGTCTGGTGTCTAGTCATGCCTGCCACATGGCCATGGAAACGTCTGCAGAAGCAGACAGCGCTGGCTCTTCGGCTTAGAAACAGAGATGAGCACCGACCCCTAGAGTCGGATACGACTGGCTTTCGAGCAAGGGAAACCTTTACCTTTACTTAGCATTCTTAAAAGCTGGCTTAAACAATTCAGCTTCAACCTGCTTGTAAAAATAGGCAAAAACTGGGTCCAATGAACATGTAGCAAAAAGGCATTTCACTGTGTTGGAGCCACTGCCAAAAAGGACCTATTCCTAGTGCAGATCTTACACATGTCCCTTGAGGGAGACCCCTTAAGGCCCCCTCCTAACTGAAAATTGTGCTGTCTGGGCATGATTTATCTAGGAGAGGTGCTCCAGCAAGTGTCAATGTCCGAAACCATTTAGAACTTTGTAAGTTAATACTAGAACCTTGAATTAGGCACAGAAGCCTACAGGTAACAAACGCACGTGTACTAGTGTCAAGGAGACATGGTCAAATCTACACAACTCCCAAGAACAGTCTCGCAGCCATATTTTACACCTGCCTTAGTTTCCAGTACCATCTTCTGAGATTGCCCCATGTAGAGTGCAGTATAATCGAGCCTTGAAATTACTAAAACATGAACCAGTGTTTTACCACTGATTTCCTCATAGGTTATGGTTTGAAATAATAGGAACCAAGATATTCATGTTTCTCAATGTGACAATAGGTACATTCTCCATTCACAGAGCTGGTATCTTCCTGGATACTGTACATAGCTCTTACCACAAGCATTGTTTCCATCTATGCCTTGAGTTCTTTCCTCCCCCCTGTATATTTGGTGACATTTGTCTGTGGTGCCATGCCAGTAAAGGACATTTTCACACAATTCCATTTGCACCTGTAGTTACTACAGATTTCTCATATTTGTAGTTCAGATGTAATCTACCCAAACCATACAGTGCTGGATTATATGTCATATCCTTGTAACAATAGCACAATTTTAAAATGTTTCTCTTCCTTTTTCTTTCCTACACTTATACATGCATGACAGTGCAGGGAAAGAGATGGGAGTAAGATATTCTAAAACTGGAACAAAAGTTATAGCTGCTCTGGATATATTACATGGGAATTACCGACATGTAAAATACACAAATAGGATATTTCACATGTATAATCAGGCTACCCAGTGTGGCATAGTGAATATGATAACAGAGTAGAACTCAGGAGACCTGGGTTCAAATCCCTGCTTGGTCATAGAAATTCACTGGAAAGGTGGAACTGGTAAAACCATTCCTTAAATATCTCACTTACCATGAAAGCCCTCTTAAGGTCTATAAATCAGTTCTGAATAGGTGGCACATAACTCAGAAGCAGGAAAAGAGTTCAATGGTGTATTATCATGTTTGAATAACATGAGGAAATTGATATCTTATGACAATCTAAAATTAGGAACTGAGATGTAAGGGTCCTTAAACTGCATTTCTAGAACTGGGATCTCTTCCCTAGAACGTGGGAACATTGGAAGAGCCAGACATTCAGGGTTATGCTGTCCACTTTGGAGAAGGAAGTGGTTCTAGGTTTCCTTTTTGAACCCTTTCCAGTGACTCAGCTGGCCCTCAGTCCAGTTATTCCAGAACATCCAGTTGTCTTTGTTAGAACCACTCCAGGGTAAATAGACTGTGGATTGGAAACCTCAATGTGTTCTCCCTGGTTCAGGTCCTTTCTTTGCTTTATATGTTCCATAATCTGTATCCTGTAGGGAAGGATGTCTGGAGAACAGCTCCATGATACACCTTTGTAATAACAGAGGATGACTCTAAAGCAGGAGGAGCATTTCTTACCATGGGAAGAGATTGTTTATCACAGCAGATGGATGTGTTACTTAAGGAGGTATACATTTCTTCACCTGGAGCATAAAAGGATTCATAGCTCTGGTGGCATGTGGGAAACTAGGGTGCAAAATTGATGCCTTGAATCAAAACTTCAGAGCTGCCTTTTGTGAACTGAAGCAACCTTCTGTTTTACCTGGAGGCCACATTTTGAAGGCCTGTTTGCGAATTACATACTCCTTTTTCTCACAGACGAAGCTGTTCTGGTGTTAGGAGCACACGGTACTCCTTACAATGTTTCCCTAGAAGAGCTAATAGCTGTGATGGTGAACCTTGGCACTCCAGATGTTCTTGGACTTCAATTCCCAGAAGCCCAAGCCCCCGTGAATCCACATGAATGGGTTTGCTGCGATTCATCTGGCCCGCGCCACCCTTGTTGCTCCTGGGAGCGGAAGTAAAACACACCTATACGAGCATGTTTTACTTCCGCTTCCAGGAGCGACGAGGGTGGCGTGGTGCGGGCCGAATGAATCGCAGGAAACCCATTTGTGTGAATTCATAGGAGCTTGGGCTTCTGGGAATTGAAGTCCAAGAACATCTGGAGTGCCAAGGTTAGCCATCACAGTCTAATAGCAAGGGAACATGGGAGCTGTGGTCCCAAACATTTGGCAGGCATGAAGGGTAGGTGGGAAGCCTGTAGGCCTCAAGATATTATTGAATGCCTAGGTCTGATGGGTATTGGTATCCAAAATCTGGGAAGGTACAGGTTCCTTAACCTGTTCTAGGGTACATTAGTCTTGTTGTTTAAGGTGTTGAGGTTAAAAGGGAATAGCTTACCTAAGGATAGCTAGTTTTCTGGGCATAAGGTTACAAAACGTTGCTCTGTACAATTATCCCTCTAAAAATATATGTGACTCTCAAAATGAAGATTTTTTCGTAGCAAAAGTGATAAAGTACAGATGTCATAAAAAGCCCTTAATTAAAAACAACAACAGTGAAACTAGTGAGTCCCTGGAAGAAACAAGATGCAAACTAGAACTTCCTGCTCCATAGCTCA
Organism: Furcifer pardalis; assembly: GCA_030440675.1. Lineage (NCBI taxonomy): Eukaryota > Metazoa > Chordata > Lepidosauria > Squamata > Chamaeleonidae > Furcifer > Furcifer pardalis. Next base: position 67,360,351 of record CP126893.1, read on the forward strand.
GTGTCTTTACTACTCTATGCCAGCAGTGCTTACTACTGTCATACAAAGAAATAAATAACTGCTGTATATATGAAGCAATTTATAGTAGCAGTACATAGTGACACAATGAGACAATTATTAGTTTTTATTTTTTAAATGTTAAAGATTGCATCAAATTGTACTTTATTAGTTGGTGTCCTTTGAATTGATTTGTATTGTTCATCTTTAGACACTTATTTATAGAATTTTTTAAATCATATCAGAAGCACACAAAGGTGCTTTCTGGGTTAAAAGGATTTTTGCTGGAGGAACTCCACTCAGGGGACACCCGAATGAGGCTCCTTCCATGCCCCCAAGATCTTTCCCCACCGAAGTGGTACCTATTTATCTACTTGCAATTTCTTGCTTTCGAGCTGCTAGGTTGGCAGGAGCTGGGACAGATGACGGGAGCTTGCTCCGTCATGCAGTACTGTACTTGGGTCTTGAACTGCCGACTGGCCAGCCTTCCAGCTAATAAGGCAAGCTTCTTAACCACTGAGCCACCGCAGCCCCTTTTAGAATGATAATTATATTTCAGGCTCCCCCCAATTTTGTGTGCTTGTGAGTCGAGACCATCAGCCACACCGCTGGGCTTTTGCTGGATAGAGAAGATGCGAGTTGTCAGTGATGGGATGTAACAGGTTCTCACCAGTTCGCCAGAACCGGTAGTAACTTTCCCCAGTGTCCCGGAGAACTGGTAGCAGCTTTTGGGGGGAACCACCTTCGGGGCTTACCTTTTCACTGGTTCCCCCACTGTGCATGCACACCAAGCACTTGGTGCGCATGCATGCCTTCAGTGCTTGGCACATATGCACAGCCTCCTTGCTGTCCTCCCAAGTGGGGAGGAGGTTTTTAAGCAAAGTCTTGTGTGTGTGTGTGTGTGCTTATTTTTATTTTATTATTTATTATTATTTATTTGGCCCGTCCCACAATGTCATGATGTCATGACATTGGCTCCGCCTGTGATGTCGTGATGTCATTGTGTTAGCTCCGCCCACACTGTGATGTCATCACGGTGGGATAGTAAAAATCTTGACATCCCACCACTGGTTGTGATCCAATAATAAACTGGAGAGCCATTATCAGCCCTGCACTGATCTGTGGGGAGGAGGGGAACGCAACCTCAGCCAGTTTGGAAGAACAGCTGCAATTTTTGAACCTACACTTCCCTCTTTGTTTTTTTTTTTAAAATAGGAACACCTCTGTAAACTCAGTGGAAAAAATTTAAAAACCTGAGTGACACCTTAAGGACTGACTTATACTTCAAAGTGAATTTTTGTTGACCAAGTCCATTTCCTCGGTAGAAAATCAGTTTGTTTAGACTTTAGAATGATCCACAGATGGGGGAAATCTTATCCAACCTTATCCTCTCAATCAGTGAGGGCGCACGTGTCTCTTCCTTCCCGATTGAAGCCTGAAATGTTCTCCCGAGTCGTTTAAAATTTTCGCCTTTCATTTTGCAATGTGCACGCGCCATCCCCCCCCCCCCCACAAACTCCCTCTCCGCCAACAATCCGGTATGCATGGCTCACAGCGGAAGCATTTATTTCCATTCTCACGTGCACTCGCGCTGTTTGACGTAAAAAAGGGCGCTCTGCACGTGCACACGGGAATTGGAAACGCAGGTTCCCGGTTTTTTAGACAGACCCACCAGGATGATGCGCGCACACACACACCCCTCTCGTCCTCAAGCCTCCCCGCTAGAGGGGTGGCGAGGCGGGTGGCTTTTTTGATGCGGCTTTTAAAAAGATCTAGGCTCAGACAGTGACTCCTAGTAGGTTGGTTTTTTGGGGTCGCCTCGGGTGAGCAGGACAGGGCAGGTCCGGCTGGGGGGGGGGGGAGAGGCTAGCAGCTTCTCTTCCTCCTCCCCACTTGGGAGGACAGCAAGGAGGTTGTGCATATGTGCCAAGCACTGTAGGCGTGCATGCACACCAAGTGCTTGGTGCACATGCGCAGTTAAAAGGTAAGCCCCAAAGGTGGTTCCCCCCCCAAAAGCTGCTACCGGTTCTCCGGGACACTGGGAAAAGTTACTACCGGTTCTGGAGAACTGGTGAGAACCGGGTTCACGCCTCGGCTTTGGGGCTGCCTCTGGTGGACCTTGGAGCCTCCGGATCTACGGCACCAGGAGCCCAGCCCGCGGGCGCCCTTTTCCGGGGACTTGCCAAGGAGAGGAAAGGGCAGCAAGAGCTCGCCCGGGGCGGCTCCGGCGGCGTTGCCGTGTGGCCCCGGACCTGACTCAGCCCACTCCTACTCCAGACATGGGCTTTTTCCGGGCTCCGTCTGAACTCGCCCCACGTTCCCGGCTCGCAGGAAAGGGCAGTGGGTTCATCCGGGCCCGCCCTGCCCTGCCGTCCTTCCCCTTCCAGGATATGAGCAGGCCCGGAGGAATGAGGTCGAACCCGCTGGGCCGGTCCCTGCGCGAGCGGCTCCGGAACCTCATTCCCCAGCGCTGAGCAGGCCCCGGCCTGGGAGCCACCGGCTTTTCCCAGTGGGCTGGCGCGGGGCCGGGCGGGGGGCTGTGGGGGTTAACCAGTGGTGGGATGTCAAAAAATTTACTACCCCACCGTGACATCATCAGTGTGGGTGGAGCTAACATCATGATGTCATGATGTGAGGGGACAAAGAAAAAAAATTAAAAAATACAAAAAATAAAAATAAAATAAAAATAACCACACACACACACACACATATATATACACACACACCTCAACCCACCCACCCACCCATAACACAAACCCATTAAATAAATAAATAAATACATTAAAATACACCCACCCAGTGGGGGAACCAGTGAAAAGGTAAGCCCCGAAGGTGGTTCCCCACAAAAGCTACTACCGGTTCTCCGGGACACTGAGAAAAGTTACTACCGGTTCTGGAGAACTGGTGAGAACCTGTTACATCCCATCACTGTTAACGCAAGAAAGCCAGCAGGGCGCTCCGTGGGCGAGTGGGGTGGAAGCAGTGATGGGATGTAACAGGTTCCCACCAGAACCGGTAGTAACTTTCCCCAGTCTCCCAGAGAGAACCGGTAGCAGCTTTTGTGGGGAACCACCTTCAGGGCTTACCTTTTCACTGGGTGGGTGTATTTTAATGTATTTTAATTAATTAATTCACGGGTTTGTGTTATGGGTGGGTGGGTGGGTTGAGGGGTATGTGTGGGTGTGCTTATTTTTATTTTATTATTATTTTGTATTTTTTTTAAAAATATATATATTTGGCCCCACCTACATCATGACATCATGACGTTAGCTCCACCCACACTGATGACATCACGGTGGGGTAGTAAATTTTTTGACATCCCACCACTGGGTTTTTTTGTTGTTCAGTCGCACAGTCGATTCCATCCCTTTGCGACCCCATGGACCACTGTCCGCCAGGCACTCCTGTCCTCCACCATCCCCCTCAACTCCCTCAGCTCTGTGCCCATTGTCTCTACAATCCCATCTAGCCATCTCATCTTGGGCCGTCCCCTTCTTCTTTTGCCCTCAACCCTTCCAAGCATCAAAGCTTTCTCAAGTGAATCCTCTCTTCTCATTTGATGTCCAAAGTACTTTAGCCTCATCTTTATTGTTTGACCTTCTAAGGAACAGTCAGGGATGATTTCTTCTAAGATTGACCTATTTGTTCTCCTCGCTGTCCATAGGACTCTCAAAACTCTCCTCCAACACCACATCTCATTCTTCTGCGTTCAGCTTTCCTAATGGTCCAACTCTCGCAACCATACATTGCCACAGGGAATACCATTGCCTTGACTATGCGAATTTTTGTTTTCAATGTGGGTGGAAGGTCCCTTTTTCTCTCCGCGCCTCCTTGGTTGGCACGGGGGGTGGTTCCAGCCTAGTGATAACGGCGTGGGCTGGGACAGGTACCGCTCCTTCCAGGCATGGGTGCTTTAGGGTGGGGTTTGCCACCCTTACCTTCATAAGTTTAAGGTGGCTTCTCCCCCTTGCCCTAGTGACCTAGTCATAAGTTTATCCCCCCCTGAACCATTGTGACGTCTGTCGATCAGGGAGGTCAAGGTTAGGGGACTGCCACTTCTTCCCGCTCCGGTTTTTTACCTGTGCGCTGTTTTAATCTTTCTTATGAATTTTTATGGTTTTAAACATAACTATTACATTAGTTTTAACCTGTGATTTTAATCCATGCTGTAAGCCGCCCAGAGTCGGGTTTACCCGATTGGGGCGGGATAGTAAATATGAGTAATAAATATAAATAATAAATAAATAAGGTTGCCCTTGCTGGAAAGCCAGTGTGTCAGACTCCAGGGCAGGGGTCGGTAACCTTTTTAAGCCAGGTCACGCTCCCTCAGACAGTTGAGGGGGCCACACTGGTGGTGGTCCTGCTGTAAACCCTGCTGTAAACGCATCCGCAGCAGTCGTAAATGCATTTACGTGCCGTAAATGCATCCGCAGCTGTTTCCGCAGGCTGTAGGTTGCCGACTCCTGCTCTAGGCTGTGGTGCTCATCTCCCTTTAAAGGTAAAGGTTTCCCTTGCTTGAAAGCCAGTCGTATCTGACTCTAGGGGTCAGTGCTCATCTCTGTTTCTAAGCCGAAGAGCTCCCTTTACAGCCAAAGAATCAGCACTGTCTGCATTTCGGTGATCAAGTGGCAGATAAAACTACATGCCTGAGCATATGGAACACTGTTACCTTTCCTGTGGAAGCAGGACCTATATGTTTTCTTGCTTTCTAACTGCTAGGTTGGCAGGAGCTGGAACAGAGGCTGTAGCTCACTCTGTCGTGCGGCACTCGGGTCTCAAACTGATGACCTGCTGACATTCCAGTCGTCAAGCTCACTGTCTTAATCACTAAGCCTTGTTGCTCAGGCTTGAGTCCAAATGTCCTGTCCTGAAGTTAACTGGCTGTCCTGGGGCCAAGACAGCACAAGAGGGCTTCTGGTGAAGATAAAAGGCAGGGGAGGAAAGCCACTTACACTCTTTTCAGCTTCCTGAGGAAAGACCAGATATTAATATAATTAATTAAAAATGATGATACGGAGAAGGCACTGAGGCTGAAAATTCATGACTTGTCGATGGCTCTGTCCTAGGTTGTGTGGCATCATCCTCCCTATCTAGTTCTCACAATCAATGCCAAGAGGAAAACCTCATGTAGGGGCAACCCATCTTGGAATGCTCATACACACCACAAAAGCTGAATGTGGCAAATTAGTAGGTTAAACTAAGAGACAAGTAATCAAGAACCCTTCGTTCCTATTTTCAGGCCACTGATTTTTGTTTGGAATTTGGAAACGTAATTCAGTCACATGAAACAGCCCAACTCCAAAGCTGCACCATTCAGACACTCCTGGCTTGTAAGAAAGAGGCCTCTGGATCCACATTGCCACAAGGAACCACAGCCAAGGCCCATTCATTGACTGGAGTGTTTTGTAGTACATTCTTTGAAAACCTACTGTTGTTGTATTGATGGGCTATAATTTATTTATTTTTATATGCACTGTATTTTTTTTTTATTTTTAAAAAACTTTTATGCTGCCCTCCTCAAAAGACCAAGGGCGGCTGACACAACTCTCAACACCTAAAACACAATATAAACATAATATAAAATCAAGATTAAAAGATTTAAAAATTTTAAAAAGCTAAAACAAGACACACACACAGAGGGATCAAATGAGCCAACAGACTGGGGCAACTGTCTGGCCCATACCCCACACATGCTCTGCCAGCCAGGTTCTGACCCCCTTCCTAAAGGGCAGCAGCTCCATCTGGAGACACAGCTCACTTGGCAAGAGGTTCCATAGAGCCGGAGCAGACACCGAGAAGGTCCTCCTCCTTGTGTTAGGTGTGCCTCTCTAGCTGATGGTACAACCAAAGTGCCTCTCCGGTCTGCTCTGGTGGGACAGACAGATGCCCTTAAGGCGATGCGGTCTCTTAGGTATTTATTCATCTGCTTATGAAGAAGCCCTTGGTAAATTTATTGTTCAGATCCCAGGTCTCATAGGCTTTCAACCTTTTGTGTGCTTGTGTTTAGCTATGGATGTTGAGTCAAAAGAGATGGTGAGGTGACTTGGAGCAGACTTTCCTGATTTTTTGGGAGTTTGGGGAGAAAATAACAGGCACAGGGTTAGTATCCAGAGGGCATCTTACAGCAGGTATAGGCAAAATGTGCTCCTCCGTACATCGTTAGACTGCAGCTGCCATCATGCCTACACAAAATAGGAGTGCTGAGAATTGTGGTCCAACTACATTTGGCCCATCTCTATCTTACATTTTCATATCAGCTTGAAAAAACCTTAGTACTGTAAAAAAAAAGAGCATTTTCTAGCTCAAAGGGCATCTGCCACTTCTAGTTCCTAGAATTAAGAGCACTAGTAGAGTTAGAGGAGGAGGGGAACCTAGGGATATTTGGAGAAACAGCCTTGGTCTCTGACATCAAACACTTCCTCTCACGCTCAACCACTTCCTGAACCTCAACATGTTTTCTGCTGGTTGTCTGTAGCTAGGAGAAGAGGGGGGAAACACTCTACATATTTGCATGTACATGACGGGCATAGTGAGTTAGTACATATATTTTCTGTGATCTTTGACAGGGATAAGATGGAGCCTAGGAACTCTGATTGGAGCTCCTCCATTAGATGTTTGAATACTTATCTTTCCAGCACTATCAAAAGTCTGCTAAGTTTCTAGAAGTTGGAATCTTATCCTTGCTTGGCCACTGGTTCCCTTAAGTTTATTGGGAAAATTCTTACCACTCCCTAACTCCCTTTACCCATTAATGTAATTTGAAGAAAACAGACAAACCCAAACCTTGTAACTACAGTGCCTCTCTGGAAGATTTAGGACAGGGAATTGTTAATGATTTTATCTTTAGAGTCATGAATGAATATAGCAGGATGCTATATTTTGGTTTAAAAGGCAGAAGATAGCAATGGACTTTGAAGGGTCAGTCTGATGCATTTAGGATCCTTGTTCTCGAGTGCTCTGGGGGTTCAGTGTCTCCCTTTTATAACTACAGTATTTGGAATGTTCTTATGTGCCATCAAGTCACCCCAGCTTATGTGAATGAGCAATCTCCAATTTCTCAACAGGCATGCCCAACTCTTGTAAACTCAAGGTGGTGGTTTCCTTTAAGGAGTCTACCCACCTCATATTTGGTCTTCTTTTCCTGCTGCCTTCAATCTTTCCCAGCATTATTGTCTTTTGCAGATTATCTTGTCTTCTCATGATGTGCCTGAAGTAGGACAGCCTCAGTTTCATCATTTTCTTCTAGAAATAGTTCAGATTTGATTTGCATTAGGAGCCATTTTTTGTATTTCTGGCAGTCCAGGGTATTTGCAAAGCTCTCCTCCAGTACCATATTTCAAACAAGACAGTTTTTTTTACCATCCAATTTTCATATCTGTAGACACTGATTGAGAATATAAGAGTGTGAATGGTTTTGATCTCTAATGACACATACTTATACTTGATGATCTTTACTTGTTCCTTCCTTGCTGCCCTTCTAAGTCTCAGTTTAATTTCTTGGCTGAAATCATTATTCGGTTTGACAATTGAACCAAGGTATACAAAATCTTTCCCTATTTCAATTTCTTCATTGTCAACATTAAAGTTGTGTGCCTTTCTTAAATTAACAGTTTTTCTCTTCTTCATGTTCAACTTCGGTCCTGCTTTGGCACTTTCTTCTTTCACTTTGAGTAAAAGTCATTTCAAGTCACTGCTACTTTCTACCAGTAAGATGGTATCATCTGCATATTTTAAATGATTGATGTTTCTTACACCAGTTTTCATTCCTCCGTCACCTGAATCTAGTCTGGATTTTTGCAAGATATGTTCTGTGTATGGATTGAACAGACAGGGAGATGGAATACACACTCATCTGGCACCTTTGCCTATACAAAATCATGTTCTCTCTCCATATTCTGTCCTAAGGATAGCTTTTTATCCACAATGCAGGCTACATATCAGGACAATCAAGTGCCGAGATACACTCATTTCCTCCAGAATAACCCATAATTTCTCATGATCCAATACAAGTACTGAGGAAAAGCCTGTTTGGGCTCCTGCCTCTATAGATCCAGTGGCTCCAGAGTTCACCTGAAACCATGGTGTACAACTGGCTGCCCCTTCTCTTTTCCCTTCCTTGAGCCCAGCCTTGCTGTCATCCTTTTATCTCTTCTGTAATGGTCTTCGGAATACTGCTTCCATCTTCTCCTAGTCAGCTAGTCTGCTTCCTGTTAGTCATTCAGCATTCCTAACGTAGGCTTAAATTTCTCTTTGATTTTCTGGATCTCCTGTAACAGATCTCTCATTTTCCCTCCTTTTGTTGTTCTCTATTTCTTTGCATTTGTAATTGTAATAGCGATCTGTGATGTTCACTCAAAAGCAGCATTGAGGGTTTTGACTCTATTTCTGTCACCTTTTCCTTTAACTTCTCACTTGCCCTTTCCAATTTTACGTGTTTCTTCTTTCATCCATTTAGGTTTTTCTTTTCTTTTTACTACAGGAATTGTCTTTTGGCATTCTTCATCATATCTCTGGTTTCAATCCACAGTTCTTTTGATTCATGTTCAATAGAATTTATTGATGCAAATCTGTTCCTTATGTGGACTTTAAATTCATCATGAAATGTTCAGCAGCGGCTTACCGTTGTCTTACTTTCGTAGTAAGAAAAACTCAGCAGGGGTTTATCATTGCCACCTTGTCTGCAGTACGTACTGACAAAAGTTAGCTTGAATATTGTCATCATTGCCCCTTCCATTACTAATGTCATTTTCAGCTATCACTGCTGCCAAGTAGCTGGCACCCCCATCACCATTGGAACTATCCATTCTCTTCTGTGATGCAGCCATTACCTTGAGGAAGAGAGAGGCATCACAATCTGGTCAGTGGTGACTATTCTGTCTTGGGTGGCTCTGTTAGGAGCCAGGACTCACTGTGGACTCAGGTCTCCTGATGGCATTGCTCTCAGCCTAGTGCCCAACACACACAAATGCTTTCACCACATTAAAGTGTGCATCCAATAAAGATGCACAGAAAATAGGCACAGGGAAATGTTAGTAGTGGCTGTGGGTTCAAAGTAGTGAGGGTATTACCGAGGGAAACACCTCTGTTCAGCAGAGGTCAAGGCTGGCTGTGACTCATCCCATGAACCAAAGCTTCTCTACAGAGTTGACCTAGCTAAAATATCCCTTCTGGTTGTTTTCTGAATCTCTTAAGACTCTCAAACTTCCCTCATATTACCTGTCCATACCTGTGGCATGTCAAGTACTGACAGGGCTTCTCCTTTCTTTTAAGTGTCCCACCCTGACTGAAATGCATCCTTTTCTTTTGCCTTGATTTCCACCATGTGTTTATGTTTGCCACATGTTTGCAACCAAGGTTCTATCGGTTACTGGTGATTAGTGGTTGTGATTACCAGTGAACCTTTTTCAGGTACTGCAGAATCTCTGTACCTTTCTAGGCAGAATGTAGGTTGTTTTGATGCATAGCACTCCTACTCTGTAGGAGAGATCCCTCTGGTTTGTGAAACCCCATGTGGGATGCTGTTCTTTCAAGTAGCTTCAACCTCCTTCCATCTCTTTTAGAATTTTGAAACTTTGCCTTTTCCACTAAACCTCCCAGAATCCATCACCTACTATGTCCACAGGCTGGCTAAATCAACTAGGTGTATTCTTATAAAAGCAACCTTTCCAAGTTAAGCTGTTTTTCCAGAAACAGTTTACATCAGGGATTCTCAACCTGCAGCCCACGGGCTGTATGTGACACACAGCACCATTTCATGTGACCCAACACCACCTCCACCAAACCAGGAAGTGCCATGTGGTGGAGGAAGGGCAAAATGACCATCCAACACCCGAAGCTGTCTGAGGCAGCATGACCTGGCCCTGGCTTTAAAATGTTGAGAACTCCTGGTTTACATCTTGGACAGTGATGACCTCCTTTATAAATGCTACTTTAGGTTATATGAGTGAGTTTCATGAGTTGGGAAAATCCTAGCAAACTCTTAAGGTTTTCTAATGTTGAGTATCTGATAAGTAGGTGGCCTCATGCTCATGAAATATAAGATTCGGTGGAGGATATTCAGCAAAATAGCTTCACAGAGAATGTGATTTCCATTTTGTTCAGATTAAGGTGTCACATGGTGTATGGAGGGGTGGTGATGACGACGGCTTAGAAAGTGGTGAATTAGAGCCATCAGCTCACTGAGCCATGCACATTTCTTGTACTGTGAGATCAAGATAATGGTTTTAGGAAAGGGTAGTCACCACAATTCACTAAGTATAGAACAGAAATGTGCAACCTGTAGCTCTCTAAGGTATTGTTGAACTGCAATTTCCACCAGTCCTAGCCAGCATAGTCAATGGTGAAAGCTGATGGGAGCTGCAGTTTAATGACTTCGGAGAACCACAAGTTGCCCAACTGGATTGGCACCATAGAGTCATTGATTTGGGAAATCTGAAATCCTTTTGGAAACATTAGGATTCTTCTTTATATACAGAGCACCTGAAAATGAAATTATATGCTACTGGATCTTGAGCCTTTGTTACTAAATTTACAGGGAACCTTGCAATGGGAAAAATTATCCCCAGCTCTCAATCTGAACTAGGAAATCTGACTGTACCCTCTGTTTGATGCCAATATACCCCTGGGATCTATAGCTGAACCCTCTTCTGGCTAGCCAAATCTTAGCAATCAAATTCCATACTCCAACAGGAACTAAAAGAAGAAACCAAGAAAATAGTTCAGTCTTCTGACTTGGCCCAAGTCTTCAGCGATCCATTTTGTTCTCTGCGGTTGATTCAGCTCATATCCCAACTGCTACTTATGGGCCCCGGTTCACTCATTGTCATGTCACTTTTAGGAAGGAGAAGTGGTTAAATAACATTTAGCGTGTTCCTCCTGTTCAAAGGTCCTAAAGTGATGAGCCACTTCACCATGCAGGCAAATAAAATGAGACAGGGAAAGTAGTTATTCTCCCCCTTCTAGCTGATCGTTATAGCACTGATTGATTTAGATGGCTAAAAATAAAAAAATCCCTTTATTTTTTCCTTTTATACTCAATTGAAAAACTGCTCACAGACATGGTTTTGATTGACAATAAAAGGGGGAAATGGGTGGGAGGAAATTACCCTCCTAAACAATGCAGCACTACAACAATTAGCTAGCAAAGGGAAAATAACTAAACTTTTTGTACCACTCTGTAGAGGAGCACGGAAAGTGTTTAATTTAAACCTCTGATATACTGAAAGGGTTCAAGCCCCATTTGATACCAGATGTTTACCCTGGAAGCAGCCTTTGATGGCTGCAAGCCTTCCTGATCCCCTGTTCCCAGTATCCACAGGGGCTGGGGACAGCACACAGTGGATTGCTATTTTAAAAAAGATCCCCCAGTGGGGGTTCAAAAATAAGCACCTGGGCAGGGAGGGAGGTTACAGCACTGTAGCGTCCATGAAATGTGGATGCAATGAGCCCAAGGTTCACCCTCAGGAGTTGCAAAGAGTGGGCTAAATGCCTATCTGGTCATGCCTTTAGTTGTAATGATTAGAAGGGAATATTTTGGAGCCACAAGGCCCCTAGGATTGTGCAGTAAGAGAAAATGTAGGTTTGAAGAAGGAATTGATGAATCTTCGTTCTTGGGCCCATTTTTAGCATCCTTTCTTAAAAATGCAGAGGCTCAGGAAACCCAGCAGAAATGATGGGCTTTGAGAATCCACATCTGGGCATTCAAGCATGGAGATCAAAGCTAGGATAACAGAAGCTTGAAGATGCATAATGTTGTAAGAGACTGGGTTGTGGTTTGGCATTCAAAAGCAATAGTTCAAAGTAAGGACCTAAAATAGTAAGACTTAAGTAGCATTTTATGTTCAGTGTCTGACCATAGGTTATAGCCATTGTTGATCCACAGATTGAAATACAGGTATGCCATTTACACTCTCAAGATTTGCACCTAGTTGACACTATGTTCCTTTAACCTGTATCCCTTCCCACCAATAATTCACAACTTTTGTCTCTGTGCCTTTTAGGTCTACAAAGTTCAGCCTTTTAGTAGTTTAAGTAGTTTAACCTCTCAACAGTTAGTGTTCATGACAATTCTATAACACTTTCCCCCTCTCAACATGTGGTAGTAGTTATGGAGTAATTTTTCTGAAGCCCATGCTTTTGTGACATCCCTGAAAGTCAGCCATTAGACTGTCTAAAAAGGTTGGCTCAGTGGTTAAGAAGCTCAATTTGTTAGCTGGAAGGTTGGCAAGTAGGCAGTTTGAAACCTGGGTACTACATGATGGATTGAGCACCCGTCTCTGTCCCAGCTCTTGGGGACATAAAAGGAGCCTCATTTGGGCATTCCCTGAGCAGAGTTTCTCCCGCAAAAATCCTTTCAACCCAGAATAATTTCTGACATGAAATTATTATTATTACAGTTCAAATGTACCTCATATTTGTTTTTTAAAGTCCATTTGGGTGGGGGGTTAAAATCCATCTGAACTATTTTTGCCAATATTAAGTGTTTTGTGCTTTAATTAGACCAGTCATTCACCACCACCACCACCCCGGCAGATATCTTAAACCAGTTTGCAAATTCTGTGTAGAGCATCTGTGACATGTCAGAAATACATGTATGTATTGTTGTCAGACCCACTGTCTTGGCTTAACACAAGGCATGGTTATTGTCATGTTTTAATGTTGTAAACCACACAGAATGACTGGTCTAATTTTGTTCCCAGAACAATCTTCATGGCTGAAAGTCAGATAAACATGGCCCTCTATCCCCGACAGCCCTTCAGTGGGCAGAGTGTACTAAGAATCTCCAGGTCAGCCATAAAAGTCTGTACCTGGAACGTCAGGAGTACTGTATTTGCTGGCGTATAAGACTACTTTCCCCCCCTGAAAAACATGCCTCCAAGTGGGGGGGTCGTCTTATACGCCGGGTGCACCTCAGTTGGGATAGACATAGCTGCCCATAGTGGCCTCCCAATGCTCGCCTGGTGCCCGTAGTGGCCTCCCGATGCCCACCCACCTCATTCTACATACCATCCAGTATCGGGCGGTATCCAGCGTGGCTGCGGCAAGCATCAGCAGCGAGACAGGGGTGCCAGCCTTTTCGGCATGACCAGCCCGTTCTGCTAAGTGGGAAGCAGAGGCGCTCTGCTCCACCCCTTGTCTACGTAGAGCTCGCACATGCGCACTAGTGCCGGCCACAGGGAGATGTTGAAATCAAATCTGATGTTCTTTTATGTTTTATTTGGTGTGGAAGGTGTGCGGAAGAGGGGGTAGTCTTATACGGCAAGTATATAACAAACTCTATATTCTGAGTGGAAATGTTGGGGGGTCGTCTTATATGCCTAGTCGTCTTATACGCTGGCAAATACGGTATTTATGAAAAAGGAAATATCTGTAATGTAGTAAAGGAAATGAAGAGACTGAATGTTGATATACTGTAATGGGAATGAGTGAGACAAGGTGGCCAGGAGTGAGCCGATGCTGTGTGTCGGTACATGGTCCATTATTCAGGAAACAGTGGAAAACATCACTGGAATGGAGTTGGGGTGATCCTGAGTAAAGTGATAAAGAACACAGTGCTTAGTGTGATGCCATTGTCAGATAGGATCATTATGATAAAACTTAAAAGCAACCCTTTCAACATGAATGTCATACAAGTCCATGCACCAACTGCAAACAAATTGGTTGAAGAGATCAAGGAGTTTTATGATCAACTCAAACCTGTGCTGAAATATACAAAAAGAAATGAAGTTACCATGATTATGGGAGATTTTAATGCTAAAGTTAGCCAGGGTAAAGAGAATGATATTGTTGGACTATATGGCCCTGGAAAAAGGAATGAGAGAGGAAACCGCCTTGTACAGTTCTGCAGAGAAGAAGATCTGGAGATAACTAACACATGGTTTAAGAAGCCACCTAGACGACTTTACACTTGGAAGTCCCTTGTTGATAGCCCCAATAATATTGTCAGAAATCAAATAGACATTGCTCTTATAAACAGAAGGTTTCACAACAGCATCTTGCCAGCAAAGACCTATAACCCATTAATATGTCATCTCTGCCCAAAATTGCATAAAATTGTAACTAAAACAATGAAAACTGGTTTTGATATTAATGTCCTTAAGGTCAAAGAATGTAGAACAACAGTGAAAGAGACAATTAGAGAGGAGTTAGACAAAATGAGAAAACATCAAGAGGAAAGAGGTGTAGAAGAGAAATGGGGGTTAATGAAAGACATAATTCAGAAAGTTAGACAGAAACATCTTTGCAGACAAAAGCCAAACCACAAGAATAAGGAATGGATGACAGATGACATATTCAATCTAATGGAAATAAGAAGGACCTATAAGAATCAGGACAAAGAAATATGATGATCTACAGAGGATGATTATGCGCAAAATAAGAGCTGTGAAGGAAGTTTATATGGCTGACAGATACGTTGAGATAGGGGAATACCAAAATAAGCATGATTTTTTTCAATGTACATAAAAAGATCAGGGAAGCTACTTGTAGAAAACAACAGAAGACACATGCATTGTTAAAGGATGAGGATAAGATCAATGTATGGAAAGACTACATAGCAGAGCTGTTTAGTGGTGAAAGAGGTGAACAGCTTGTTGTAAATAGCAATACTGGACCATCAGTACTGGAGAGTGAAGTTGCAAGAGTTTTGCAAAGATCCAAAGATGGAAAAGCAAGGAGGCCAGATGACATCCCAGTAGAAAGTTTGAAACTTCTGTCCAAAGTTGACATCAAAGAATTGACAGACATTTTTAACACCATTTATGACACAGGGATCCTTCCAAGCAATTGGTTGCTGTCAACCTTTGTTACTCTACTGAAGAAACCAAATGTCAAGTCCTTTGAGGAGTACAGAATGATTAGCCTTATGAGTCATGCTCTTAAGGTCATCTTAAAAATCATCCATAGTAGAATTTATAAGAAGTGCAAAGAAAGCACAGATGAAACACAATTTGGCTCCCAGAATTCTATGGGCACCACAGAAGCACTGTTTACACTGCAAGTCCTCATACAAAGATGTAGATACATGAGATGTGATGTGCATGCATGATTTATAGATTATGGAAAAGCCTTCGACAGATGCCAGCATGAGAAGATGATCATTGCACTGAAGAAAATAGGTGTAGATGATAAAGATATCAGACTCATCACCAACCTTTATCGGAATCAGACAGTTCAAGTCAGAAGACACAGTGTTGTTGGCCACAAACCTTGCAAATCTTCGGTTGATGCTGGATCGAGTTAGAGATTCAAGTCCAGAATATGTTTTAGATTTCAACATCAAGAAGACAAAATATCTGATTATAAGCTGAACACCAACTCATGACAAGCTAATAGTAGGAACATAAGAAATCAAAAGAGTGGATAAAATTGTCTATTTGGGGAGTATGTTAAATAAAAATTGGGTCCTGAGGTAGAGATTAAAATACGAATAGAAAAAGCAAGATTCACCTTCATAAAAATGTGACATTTGTTATGTAGTAGAAATCTAACTTTTGCTACAAAGATCTGAATAGTGAGATGTTACGTATTCCCAGTGTTGCTATATGGAGTTGAAGCTTGGACATCACTAAAGCATC
Source organism: Furcifer pardalis (assembly GCA_030440675.1). NCBI lineage: Eukaryota > Metazoa > Chordata > Lepidosauria > Squamata > Chamaeleonidae > Furcifer > Furcifer pardalis. The sequence goes on from CP126893.1 coordinate 67,375,923, forward strand.
TGAAAAGAGAATCGAAGCTTTTGAAATGTGGATCTACAAACAGCTGCTAAGTATATCATGGGTTGATCATGTGACTAACATAAAAGTATTGCACCAAATGGATAAAGAACAAGAACTCTTACAGACCATTAAACAAAGAAAGCTCCAATACCTTGGCCATATCATGAGGAACGACATAAAATGTAGAATACTCCAACTCGCTCTGCAAGGAAAGATCCCTGGGAAAAGAAGCCCTGGATGTAGATGGACTTCATGGCTGAAGAACCTGAGAGGCTGGTGTGGCATGTCCTCGGAAGAACTGTCCCGGGGAGTTAAGAACAGAAAGACTATCACCATGATGATATACAATATCTGGAACGGATACTGCACCTGAAGAAGAAGAAGAAGAAACCACGCAGAGTGGGATGATCTCCAAGATGGGTGGTGTGTGTGTGTGCGTGTGCGCGTGTGTATGTGCATGGGAGAGGGAGGCCTGTGGTATTGGGCAGGAGCATGACTTCAGTACTCAGATAAGTCAGAGGTACATGGATGAATTGTGACAAGAAACTTCATGGCTAAGAAGAGAATTGGATGTTTTCGGAAAGTCAGCTTGCCAATGTTACTTTTAAATGGGTGACACACACACACACACACACACACCAATGTTTTTGCAAATGCTGGTTGTAGTTTGGGACTGGAGGGCAATAATAGGGCGTGGGATGGAATTGATGGCGTTGCTTGGGATTCAGTTCAGGCTTGAGGGTACCTTTTATATTTGGCTCTCTATAATTAAGAAGCCAATTCTCTTTGTGTCTTAGGAAAGTTCCAGGTGTGGCCAGTTAAAGAGTTTTAAATGCTGACTCAGGCTTTGCCACCCCTTCCCCCTTTCTGTCCTTCAGATGCACTGGTCTGGCCAGTCTGGTTGCCAGGCCTTCTATTGTAGCAAAACTTGGAGACGACGCCAACTTGGCGCCATACTCTGCCCAGCCCTGGCTGGCAGGGAAGTGTCTGTGGCCCAGATGCTCCTGCAGGGGCAGGTTTCTCCAGGGTGGAACGCGCCTGCCTGGGTTAAAGTGAAACTGGCTGGGCTAGAGTCCTGGTGGCAAGAAAGATTCTCCTCTGGAGAAGGGTTCAACTTATCCAAAGGCTTATCTCAAAAGCCTCCTAGCGAGTGAGTTATGTGGGGCTGTTCCTTCCAGGTTTGATCAGCAACCCTGACTCTTGCTCTGCTGTCCCCGTTAGGAATGGATCTTCAGCCTTAACAAGGGTTTTTGCCTGTGCAAGAGGAAGAAATTCAATAAGTCAACTATCCTCATATTTAGACCACACTGCTGGAAAGGTTTCACTTTGCTGAATGGCTCAACTGAGTTCATGGCAGAGAGTGAAAAATATATAAGTTGAATAACTCTGGTGATTTCACTGATGTGAGCAGTCTGGTCACCAATGAGGATCGGAAGTATTCATGTCATCCTCATATGTGTAGATACCCTATCACAGTGATGGCCAACTTTGGCACTCCAGGTGTCCTTGAATTTCAATTCCCAGAAGCCCTGATCAGCAAGAGTGCAGACTTGGCCTTCTGGTGCTTGAAGCCCAAGAACACCTGAAGTGCCAAGGTTGACCATCACTGTTCTATCACATACAGACATGAACACTGGAAGCTAAACAAGGCAATCTCATTGTGTGATAATCTTATGTTACCCTTGAGTTGACACTTGCTTTTTAATGACAGCCCTCTTCTTCCTTTAAAGTAAGAGTTCCCAACCTTTTTAAGTCAGGGTCCAGGTCAAGCTCCCTCAGACAGCTTCAGAGGCTGGATGACCATTTTGCCCTTCCTCCACCACATGGCATTTCCTGGTATGGTGGAGGTGGGGGGGCACATGAAATGGTGCTGTGGACTGCAGGTTGAGAATCCCTGCTTTAAAGACTGCATGATAGGGGAAAGCTTGTGATCTGCACAGTGAAGAATATATATTTCTTGAGACTATGGTAGAAGCCTAGTGATTCTCCACCTCGCTTTGTACAGCCTCTCCTTCAGTCCCAGCTGTAACTTAATACGTGCCTACAAAATTTCTTGACACTTGGATGGGTCTGAGGAGAATATTTGGAGGTTTCTCTTTTATCTTTATTTATTTATTTATTTATTACATTTCTATCCCACCCAACTGGGATATTTTCCCACTCTGGGTAGCTTACTTGCAGGACATTCTGTTCCCCAGGATCGTTTCAGAGGTCTTGGAAGTAAAGGAGTAGCTCAAACTTCATGAAGCTGTTCTACCCCCAATTCAACCAGGCTTATAAATCATATCCTGCAGCATTATATGCTAAGCCAAAGTCAGGTCCTCTAAGTTGGCAGATAATGGTGGGTTGTGCCAAATCATGTCCATCCACCTTCACCACTTTTAGTCATGAGGTATGAGCAGTTCACAGCTCCTGCACAGTGAGTGATATGTTGTCAAGTGCCATCAAGTTGGAACCAACTTATAGCAACCTCAATAGGGCTTTCAAGGTAAGATATTTAAGGAGTGGTTTTACCAGTTCTACCACCCCCAGTGAGTTTCCATGGCTAAGCAGGAGTTTAAACCCAGACCCACTGAGTCCGAGTCTGTCACTCTATCCACTTCATCGCAGTAGGTATCAGCTGGTGGTATAGAAAATGATAATTTTCTTGTTTCTTTCACACTATAGGCAACACTTTTTTTATTCCAATGAATACTTGTACTGACAATGTAGTCTTAGCAGAATCAGCCACAGTCAGGGACTCATTTTCTCTCTCTCCTAGCATCATAATTGCTTCATCTAATGGGACTCTGCAGGGACAGGAGTGGAATTACACCACATATACCACAGACTGACCAGGTTATCCTGCTATGGTAATAAGAATATACCATACTGCTAGTGACTCAATGCCAATTGTCAGGCAGCGGCTGGCAACCCTTAGGACTAATGGCCTTGAGTAGCAAAGACTACAGGGAAGGTTGATGGTCCCCAAGTGGATTAAATCCCATTTGAATCCATCTTGATGGAGGGCAGCAACTTCATCAATCCTGGCCTCAGGTTGAGGAGGACTTTGCGAGCCAAAAGGGCTCAGGACCAGAAAGTGACTCATGGAACTGAATCAGTGGTATGATGCAGAAGGCAAATGGAAGGCCACTGCATTATATTGCTCCCAGGACAATCTTTATGGCTGATCACCATGAAGATAGCCAATATTTAAAATCGGATATGGCACTTAAAGAAAGAACAAAAAGTATAATTCTGGTATCTGGTTTAAAATCAATACAATGTTATGTGATATTTAATGTTATTTGATATTGATTATTAATGATTTATTGACATGTTGTGTTTATGAACTTGTAATTGTACATGTGTTGTGAACCGCCCTGAGTAGGTTCTACCAAGTAGGGCGGTATAGAAATCGAAATAAAGCTCACTGCAGATGGTGATTGCAGCCATGAAATAAAAAGGCGACTGATTCTTGAGAGGCAAGCGATGAGAAACCTGGGGAGCATAGTGAAAAGTAGAGACATCACATTGCAAACAAAAATTCATATAGTCAAAGCAATGGTATTTCCGGTGGCAAAGTATGGTTGTGAGAGCTGGACCGTTAGGAAAGCTGAGTGCAGAAGAATAGATGCCTTTGAGATGTGGTGTTGGAGGAGAGTTTTGAGAGTCCCCTGGACAGCGAGGAGAACAAATAGGTCAATCTTAGAAGAAATAAACCCTGACTGCTCCTTAGAAGGTCAAATAGTAAAGATGAAGCTAAAGTACTTTGGACATCAAATGAGAAGAGAGGATTCGCTTGAGAAGGCCTTGATGCTGAGAAGGATGGAGGGCAAAAGAAGAAGGGGGCGGCCAAAAATGAGATGGCTAGATGGTATTGTAGACACAATGGGCACAAAGCTGAGTGAGTTGAGGGAGATGTTGGAGGACAGAAGTGCCTGGCGGACAGTGGTCCATGGGGTGGCAAAGGGTCGGAATCAACTGTGCGACTGAACATCATCATCATCATAATAATAATAATAATAATAATAATAATAATAATAATAATAATAATAATAATAATAATAATAATAATAATAATAATAATATAAAAATGACTTGTAGATGCTATGTTCACCCATTTTTAAAATGCTTTTTAGCTTCCAATCTGACATAGGACCGATAAAACCCCAATTTGACCTGACTCCAGGCAATCCTACTAGCTCTTAAGAACTTTCAGGGAATTTCTTTTCCTAGTTCCCCTGCACTTACAACCATGTTTGGTGGTGACACACATAGGAGCCTTTTTGATGGCAGGACACTTGCCTACAGGTCATCATGCTGGCCCTCTCCTTGCCTGCTGACCTTCTGCTGACATAGCCTATTTACATAGCCTTTCAGCAACTGAATGAGATGCTTGAGATAGGAATGATGAGATACAATATATTTTCTTGATTTCCTGTGTTTTTCAAAGTGTTTAAAAGCTATTTTTATGTCAGGGATTTTTAAATGCTATGTTCAATTGGTTTTTTAATATTATAAATTGTGTACTTAGTTGCATCTGTTTTTATATCATGCTTGAACCACTCTGGATCCTATGTTGGAAGGAAGGTGGGATTGACATGAAATGAATAAATAAATTTAGACTTTTTGCACTGCTGGGATGTGTACCACCTTGAACTTTATCTCAGGGAGCAAAATGTCTTGGGCATGCCCAGCTACATTCATGTGAACGAACTTTTCCTTGAAATTCTGTCTTGTATTTAGATAGGCAAAAATACCTTGTGAACATTGTGTATATATTTCCTCCATCCTCAGTACTGTACCACTAGAAGCAATACTGTTCTCTGTCAACTCTGAGGATACGAGTAAACACACAGGAGCAAACAACACTGTTGATGTATTGTCCCATTGGTTGGTTTTAATAGGAAGCACAAATTTTGACATCTCTGTGAACTATTTTTCAGCTACCTCAGCTGCAGTTGGCACTAGCAAGTGTGAAACATATGTTCAAGAAGACTGGAAACTTGGCAGCTCATGTCTGAGGTGACAGATTTACTTTACATTATTCAGGTTCAGCTGATGCTTGCCATAGTTTGAGTGTTCCTTCCCTTGCCCAAGCACAGAAAGAAGCAGCATATTTTGGACCTCTTTTGGGAGGAAGAGGGTCCCTGATGGGTATGCTGCTGCTGCTGCTGCTTCTGTGTCTAGGCCAGATGTGAAATTGTCAAAATGAAGGCACCTTTTGATGGGCTCATTCTGCAGTTCCTTTCACCTGACCCAGTGTGAGAAAGATTAGCCAGCAACACAAAGTTGCTGTTATCAGAGTACGCCCGATTGTGGTTCAAAAATACTACATTCTTTGAGGAGACTCTTTCTGAGTACCCCATAGGCGCAAGTGTTATTGGACAGCCCTCACCATTGGGTTGTGCTGCTTATGGCTGATGTGAATTCAAAAGCGTAGCGTGCCTTGGCGGGGCCCCGTATAAAAATTTGTTTGGGGGCCCTTAGGAAGGGTAAAAATTTCTCACAAAAGAAAAAAAATTGCATAAAATTAAAAGAAATATTTATTCAGCATAATTATCTATCTGTCACTTTTTCCAAATTTTTTTACAAACGCGTCAATAAACACTGCTCTCCGTCCGTGGTTTATCATCGTATCATCGTATCGTATGTACATCGATTATTGTGGGATTCCCCCGTTGAAGTAAATGACTTAAACGGGGAAATCCCGCAGCCTGCGATAACCGATGTAGGGTGTTGCCAACTTTTGAACCCACGCTTTACGCGGGGAAAAAAAGAAATTGCTTTTTTTGACTTTTGTCATTTGTGAAATAAAAAAAAATTGGGAAGTTTTTATTAATTTTTGCTTACACACGTTGGGGCCCCCCGTGGCCCGGGCCCCCCGTATAATTGATACGGCAGTAGCTACGCCCCTGTGTGAATTGCAGTTCTACAACTTCTGGAAGGCTGCAAGTTTCCCATCCTTGTCCTGGACTCCAGTCTCACAATCTGGTTTGGGAGCTCGTCAGCTCGTGGCAGATGATCTTGTTACAATCTCTGCAACAGCAAGAGGAAGAGAATTGGAAGCTATATAGCAGGGGTTCCCAAACTTTTTATGCCGTAGGCCTGACCACACCCCTGGAAGCTAATGCGTTTATGACAGCAACAGGTGCATTTACGGCTGATGTAACAGCATTTATGTTTGCACGGGTGCATTTTACAGCTTTTGTAAATGCACCCGCTTCCACTTCTGGGTGTGGCAGTGGTGAGCCACATGAAATAGTGCCACGGGCCCGGGCCAGCCCACAGGCCGTAGGTTAGGGACCCCTGCTATAAAGCAATACCTGCAACCAACTATTGTATCTTCTGAGAGGTACTATTTAACTATGATCAGTGCCAGAAATGTGCAATGAAGCCACTGCTGTCACCATCATCCTTTCCACTGTATTTAAACAAAAAGAGAAAATGTACCACGTGTGAATATGAATAGAGGGAGGGGTGATGGCAGGATCTATTTCTGGCAGCTGTGTTTGCAATGTTAAGACTCTGGCCTTGGTCTTATATACATCATTCCACTGAAACTACCTTGAGGTTCATCAGCAGAGAGAAAAAGACACCAATGGAAGAGTGTCATATATTCCACATGCATCTTTGGTAGGAGGACTTCCTATGAACAGGCCTCCGTCTAAATGACCCTACCTTTTTTAAAAGGGGGAAGGGCACAACTTGCATTGTTGCAAAGGGTGAGTAGGAGGCAGCAGGGCACAGCCCTGGGATGGGCCAGGACATGAAGAACTGGGCTGGGAAACTCCCTGCCCTCAGCACTGATCTGTAGCTGCTCAGGGAAACCTATAGCGAGATCAGTTCACTTCCGCAGGTTTCTATAACAGTGGAATTTTTACTTTTGAATGGGTGTGTAGATGGTGGTGGTGGGAGGAGGACATCTGTAAAGAAACATATGTTGTACAGTGTAATATTGGAACCCAAATCAAGAAGGCAATTGTACAGTAGTAAATTTTGAAGTGCATCTACTTGCCATAACAGTATCCTTAACTTCACTTAAAGAAGGAAAATGTAGGCAGCTTTATTGATCAAGATTAGATTGAAGAACCAATTCTAGCATTTTTCATTTTGTGCTAGGAACTGGTCTTCTGCAAAGCTAATGATCTTTACTTGTCCATTCAATGCCAAGCCAATCAAAATATGCCCTTCCCATCGCCCAGGAGGATAAGAGCCCCCGTGGCCATGGGAGGCTGAACGCCACGGCATTGTCCTTGGCTCTCTCCACTGGTGCTTTTGGTTGGGGTGCCATGGCATATTCATGCAATGACTTTTGTTTTTGTTGCTGTGGGACTTGCTGTGGGACTTCTCATATGATTGCTATGGGACTTCACAAACATGTTGCTGTGGGACTTCTCAAATGAGTCCCCCTCCTTTTTGTAATGTTTTTTGATACTGTGATACTGATACTTTTTGATTCTGTGATTTGTGATGATGATATGATATTGTTTGTGATTTGTGATGATGACATGTATTGTGATTGTTGTTAGCCACCCTGAGTTGCATAGTCAAGTGGGCGGCATACAGATCCAATAAATGAAATGAATGAATGAATGAATGAAAATACTCCGGATTATAAAAGGGATAGCTAATAACAGGGTATCATTTTTGTGAAAACCTATCTTCCCTTCTCAATAAGCTACTGTGAAGCATCTGGCTAAGTTCAGAAAATACTAGGAAGCTGTCAAAAGGGAGGGATGGCAGATAACATCATAATGCCTAGAGAAGAAACTACATTGACCCTGTGAGTTCTGGAATCACAAGACTACAGGGTAAAGGTCAGTTTTAAGAGGACAGGAAACCTCATTTGGTGAGGAAATTGTCAAAAACAGGTGCTAAATTCAGCTCTAAACAAGCACAGGGGTCTAGTGATTAAGGAGTTAAAGCTTGGGAAGTTACTTTTAACAGTATGGCCCAAATCATGTGACACAGGTGGCGTAATGTTTGGAGATAAATTGCCTAAGGTTAAAAATCATAATGGACATCTCTTGCATAGCTGGGCTGTGTGACTCAGTGTGTAATGGATAATGTCTACAATGATTTTTTCACTTGAATTAATGTTACACCAGCTGCATAACTAGACAAAGGATGCTGCCTATATTTCAGAGCTCCCTCAGCTGAATTGTAGTTAGCTGTTGTTTTTTTAACCAATTTTCATAAATTAATTAAAACAGTTGAATTAGATAACTTAAAAACACCTTGCAGTACAGCCATACAAGGCATATCATGTCACAGGATTTGAACTGTGTATTATTCCTACCGTTTGGTGTGGTAACACACCTACTATAAAAGTAACTTTTTGTCTGGCTGGACATCCTGCTACAGCAATGAAGTAGACTGTACAGCCAGCGACTCAACGGCAAGTGTAGGGTGGTGGTAAATAACCTGACTCCCTAAAGGGTCCAATGGCTATGGGCGGATGAGCCCCTTTAGGTGGGGTGATGGTCTCCTTAGAGGAGGAAATGCCACTGGAAACTATCATATTGGGCCCAAAAGCAAAAGGAGCAGAAGAGGAACTCTGATTCCCAACAGTCATGAAGGCAGAAGAGGCCATGCCAGATGGACTGGCTGTGAAGGCACAGCTTGTCCATATCCTCAAGGGTGCAGCAGTCCATTGCAGTCCCAGTGTTAAATCCTCCATGTCGCGTTTCATATGTGCCACAGGAAATGGCTCCAAGATCATAGTAGGTCACTTCATGGCAAACTGGGATCCACCTTAAACAAATTCATGCCAGCGGCATTTTTCCTGCTTGCCTCAGAGTGTGAAGGCAGCCCAGAACCAGCCGGCCTCTAAGACCAGGCCTCCCAGTGTCCTGGGGCAGGGGGGAAAAAAGTATACTTGGATCGAGTTGCGGCCAACAATAAAAGTAACTGGATATCATGGTTGCATTGGAAAAGGAGTGATCTTATCCCTTGTTGTCTGAAATATTATTGCTTAGCACAATAGGTTTCACAAGAATGAGCCCATTACGTTCATTTCGGCAGCTACATTTGTATTTTGCAACTTCAAACAACAGTACTCTACTAGCAAAGTAGATATGTTGTGCCACAACTGGCTTCAAGTATCTGGGTAAAAAAACTGGGAGAAAATGGAGAACTGGAGAATTTCAACCAAATTGGAAACAACCGTGACACACACTTCTTCCCAGTTTCTTGGTGGCCAGCAATGTAAGACAGAATACTGGCTGCAGTATCCTGAGGTCAATTCTGGGGAAAAGTTTTGGGGACTTGGCTGCCTGGCTCGGCTCCTGCCAATTCCTGATAAGAGACAGCCCTACCCTTGTCTCTTTTTTTAATGACTGTCTGGAGTTCAGTCCAGCCCAGGTATGTTTATTTCCGTCACAGAGTATTTCAGCAGGAGCTCTCTACAGGCACGTCTGATTTGGAGAGGAGCTTTGGGACGGGTGGGGGTGGGAGCCTGTGAATCAGCACAGTTGATCCTCTTGTGACTCAAGGCATCCACGTACAGGTGGTAGCCCAAGCCTCCCACAGCTGAAGCACGTACCCCTCAGTCAGTCAGTGTATGTGCCTGATGAAATGTCAACGAGGTTAGGGCATTCCTTACCTTCCAATGATCAGGAGTCGAGAGAGGCCTGGACCATTACTTTTTAAAAAAGACTCCCAGTATATTAGAAAGTGAAAAAGTGCCAAAACAGTAAGATGTGTTAATAGATGTTGGATGACTCTCTCTAGTTCTATACTTATATTCTTTCAGGCCAGGGGTCTGGGTGTGCATTTTTAGAGTTCAGAAAAGTTACTTTTTGAGCAGTGACTCCCCTAATTGCATTGTGGTTAGACACTCCTATCTCCTCCTTTGCCACCACAGACCACTCACCTCTAACAACTTTGCAAAAGCGTACCAAAAACCCAACTGAATAGAATTGTTACAACACTCAAAGGACATCCTGAGAAGCCTTTCAATTTATTACACAGGATGTGATTGAAGTGTTTACTGAAAATTATTTATTTATTTATATTTGTTTATCGCCCTCTTCCCCGAAGGGACCCAGGGCGATTTCCAACAATTTTAAAAACACTTTAAAAAATTAAAAACTTTAAAAAGCTTAAAAACTTAATTAAAAGCTAGTTATTATAACTTGGACGTACTGGGGGTCAAACCATCCAACTGGCTGGGGAAATTGAACCATCCACTCCCCAGACCAGACCTGCCAGACAGGTTTTCACTCCTTTCCTAAAGGACAGCAACTCTGTCTGCAGGCGTAGCTCTATTGGGAGGAGGTTCCACAGGGCAGGAGCAGACACCGAGAAGGCCCTCCTTCTAGTGCCAGAGAGATGCGCCTCTCTGGCTGATGGCACAACCGTCTCTGGTCTGCTCTGGTGGGCCGGGTAGATGTCCTTGGGACGATACGGTCTCTCAAGTAACCTGGACCACTACCATTAAGGGCTTTAAAGGTAATAACCAGCACCTTGAATTGCACCCGGAGGCAAACTAGGAGCCAGTGCAGCTCCCTCAGCAGCGGTGAGGCACGGGCATAACGCCTGCATCCCAACACTACTCGTGCAGCTGCATTCTGGACCAGCTGAAGCCTCCGAATGGTCACCAAGGGCAGCCCCATGTAGAGCACATTACAGTAATCAAGTCTGGAGGTGACCAAGGCATGTGTGACCAATTGCAAGGAGTCCCGGTCTAGGAACGCCCATAAATGGTGAATCACACGAAGTTGTGCAAAGGCCCTCCTGGCCACGACTGCCACCTGCTCTTTGAGCAGGAGTCGCGATTCCAGGAGGACCCCCAAGTTACGTACCGGGTCTGTTTGGGGCAGGACTGCCCCGTCCAGAACCAAAGGTGGTAGTTCCAGAGATAACACAGGACCCACAGCCACTCAGTCTTGCCAGGATTCAGTTGTAGCCTGTTGTCCCCCATCCAGACCTTGACAGCCTCCAGGCACCTGGAAAGGACTTCCATATGGGGGATATGTTCATATATTTTATTTAAAGTATTTATGCTCTCCTTTACAACTAGAAAAGCTCTCAGGGTAGCTTACATGCCAGGTGGAAACAAAAGAAACAAAACAACCCCTGTCCCAGGCGCACCCATAGGGTGGATTTTCTGTAGAGTTCCAGTCCCCAAAACGGGTAATGCCAAAGAATGTTCAACTTACCAAACAATTGCGCTCATCCCACACGCTAGCAAGGTGATGCTCAAGATAATACAGGATAGACTTCAGCAGCACGTGGAGAGAGAATTACCAGAAGTGCAGGTGGGGTTCAGAAGAGGCAGGAGGACTAGAGACAACATTGCCAACATATGTTGGATCATGGGGAAAACAAAGGAATATCAGAAACAAGTCTACCTCTGTTTCATTGATTACACTAAGGCCTTTGACTGTGTGGACCACAACAAAATGTGGCAAGTCATTAAAGAGATGGGAATACTAGAGCACCTTATATGCCTCATGAGAAATCTGTACATAAATCAAGAAGCAACAGTTAGGACAGAATACGGAAGGACAGAGTGGTTTGGAATAGGAAAAGGAGTAAGACAAGGCTGCATTTTGTCACACTGCTTATTCAGCTTATACAGAGAGCACATAATGTGTAATGCAGGGATGGAGGAATCACAATTTGGGATCAAAATTGCTGGGAGAAACATCAAGAATTTGAGATATGCAGATGATACCACCCTAGTGGCAGAAAGTGAGGAGGACTTTAAAAAGCTCCTGGTTAGGTTGAAAGAAGAAAGTGCAAAAACTGGTTTGAGACTCAATATAAAGAAAACCAAGATAATGGCATCAGGCCCTATCAGTCCCTGGAAAATAGACGGGGAAGAAGTAGAAGCAGTGACAGATTTTACTTTCTTAGGATCAAAGCTCACTGCAGATGGGGATTGCAGCCGTGAAATAAAAAGGCGACTGATTCTTGGGAGGCAAGCGATGAGAAACCTGGGGAACATAGTGAAAAGTAGAGACATCACATTGAAAACAAAAATTCGTATAGTCAAAGCAATGGTATACCCTGTGTCATTGTATGGTTGTGAGAGCTGGACCATTAGGAAAGCTGAGCGCAGAAGAATAGATGCCTTTGAGATGTGATGTTGGAGGAGAGTTTTGAGAGTCCCCTGGACAGCAAGAGAACAAATAGGTCAATCTTAGAAGAAATCAACCCCGGCTGCTCCTTAGAAGGTCAAATAGTAAAGATGAAGCTAAAGTACTTTGGACATCAAATGAGAAGAGAGGATTCACTTGAGAAAGCCTTGATGCTGGGAAAGGTGGAGGGCAAAAGAAGAAGGGGGTGGCCAAAAATGAGATGGCTAGATGGTATTGTAGAGACAATGGGCACAGAACTGAGCGAGTTGAGAAGGATGGTGGAGGACAGAAGTGCCTGGTGGACAGTGGTCCATGGGGTCGCAAAGGGTCGGAATCGGCTGTGCGACTGAACAACAAAAAAGACCTCTGTAGGGCACATCATTCCCAGTGAATAAATAGAAATGGAATATACTCTTAGAAAGCACCGGCTACTATCGACACAACAGAGCTCACTTCTGACACAGCATGAAGAGCAGATACAACCTAGAAATCGCTCAGTCTGGGAGTTCCAGGGTAACCACAGAACACAGGGAGTGTCATTAAAATAGGAGAGCTCTCCTCGGAATCTCTCTATACCCTGCTGAGTCCTCACAGTCAGGGACTATTTACCTCTATGTGGGAGACTGTGTTCTTCATTGGAGCAAATAGGTAATTTAAAAAGACACTAAAAAGACACAGTACAGTGGTACCTCGTTTGAAGAGCATAATGCGTCCCATGGGACTGCTCTTTAAGCAAGTTTGCTCTTTAAGCGAAACACCATTGTAAGTGACCAACTGTGACTTCTGGTGGAGGGATTGCGAACGCCGATTTAGTTGTTAAGCGAGTTTTTGGTTGGTTTTACTTGTTAAGTGAGGCGACCATTCAGAGAAAATTCTGCTCTTTAAACGAGTTAGTCTCTAAGCGAGGCGCTCTTTATGCGAGGTTTTACTGTATTTGTCTATCATAGAAGGGGAACAGCTGCAAGATAGTTTCACAGATCCATTTCCTTGCTTTTCTGGTGTGGAGTATCCTGTTCTGTGGAGCTTCAGATCCTAGACTAGACTATAACTTTGCTTATTTCTGACTAGAATCCCAAAGCGAGGTACCTATAAGGCAGGGATGCCCAAACTTTTTAGGCCGTGGGCCGGTCACGTGGTTCAGTGGACTGGTCATGTGGTTCCTCCCACTGGAAGCAAAATGTGCCTTGCAATCTGTTTTGTAACAGATATGTTTTGCAATAGGATGAGATAGATTTTAGGCTGCCATGTTCTCTGCTTAAAACAGGGGTGTCCAAACTACAGTCTGTGGGCTGGATCTGGCCCATGGGCCATAGTTTGGGCACCCATGCTGTAAGAGCTTTAGGGAGATGAGTGTTAGTGCTGTGCTTAAGCCCCTTTTGTATATGCTGAAGACTGATTGTTTTGCTCAGGGTAGTCCTTTCTTGTGGAAAGTGCCCTTTTTCCAAAGTCTCATGTACCACAGTTCCCTTTATGAGTGCTGAGTCTGCTGCATTTGGAGTTAGAGGGACAGTGCCCCTAGCCTTTGAGTAATAAATTGGTTCTGTGCAGCTTAAAAGGTGGTGGTGCTGGTATGGTCCTTAAGGCGGGATGTCAAGTTCTGCCATATCTTAACATGCCTATAAGGGTGGAGTGGTCAGAGAGAGAGAGAGAGAGATGTTCCTCTTGAACTTTGATATGTCACATTTTTGTAATACAGTTCCTAGAATCCTGAAGCCAGCACAGAATTGTAGTCCAAAGAAATGACATTTCCAGGCTCTTCTTCTTCCATAGACTACCCAGTCCCATATACAATTTTGTTCCTTTTTTGTTTGTTCCCCCAGTATATCTTCACCGCTAGCACAGTGTTCCACTGGCATCTGTTTGTGCTACCAATGTGTTTGACTACAGGGCTTTCCCCCAAATTTTGGACCCTCACCTGCTACAGCTGAAATATAAGTGTAGTTTGTAAATAGCAGAAACACATCTGGTTGGATGCATTTTTGTTTCTTTCGTTGTCATCTTTATTAATGGCGTATGGTTGTTGTTGGTTTTTTTGCTTGTTACACTAAAAGTAAAGGTATACATTAAGAAAAAAGAGCAAAAATAGAGGTATGTTTCCCAGTTCGAAGAAGTCTAACTAGACTTCACACATTTTCTGCTCTAGGCTAAGCCATCTGTGATACACAGTTGTTTTTCAGAACTTCTCTTAAAAATTAATCACTGTCAGATTTTTGATACCAAAAATTAGCTATCGAATATTAGCATCTGGTGATCTGTGGATCTATAAGTGGGATAGAGAATGACTATGAAGCACTGGCCAGAATTTTACTGGGCTTGCATGGCATAAACCTAAAACTGTGTTAACTGTGATTGTTCCATATATCTGTTGCATACTTGGACATACTGAGGTAATATACTCAACAGTGTGCTTTAGTGTGTGAAAGCTACCTGTGCAATATTCTATATGTGTGTGGTGGTATTGCACAGTAAGATTCTGGCTAGTGAATATGAATGCATTAGTTGTAAATAACAAACCAAATATCATAGAAAATATCTGCATGTCATTGAATATAAAATGAAACCTCAAAGTCAAACATCAGGTATGACCTATCAGACTCTATCTCCTATCAAGTCTGACATGCAAATCACACATGATGTGGAGCTCCTGTCACTTACCAGTGTTATCTTCTAACTGCATCAATGAATGTTCAAACATCATGGAGGAGACTGTTGGGCATCTCTCCTGTTTGAGATATAGTATTGCTTGGGATAAAATATATTTTAAACATTCCCACATTAAACAGGGGAAATGGTTGAAGCAAGATCTCATCACAGGCTTAGCTACAGAAAAGGTAAACTGAAGCAATTTCATAACCATGGAACCAAATACATATCTCTAGCAGCTGCTAAGGTTCTCCTGTGACTTTTGCCCCATTTGTAGATTATAGACTCTGAACATCAGCATTTCAAATATGTCAGTTTCTTGGTACCTGCTGGACTTCTGGGGACAGTAGAGCTGTCCCTGTCCTGCTTATTTCCCCTTCCTCCTTTGGTGAATTCAGCAGCGGGGTGGGGTGGAGGTGGGTGTTATATTTAGTGCTTCCTATCCAGTGATCACAAAGGGCTTTCCACAGATGGGGAAGCTGAGGCTACAGTGGGGAAGTGAGTCAGCCAGCATCACATACTGAATCAGTAAGAGGCCCAGGAATAGAACCCAAGAGTCCTGACACCAAGCTCCAGCCAAATCTATATACTGTATCTCCTGATCAGATAGCACAACCCTTACTGGATAACCAGGCAGGCTTCTGTCTATTTGCAGCCCAGGTCTACGCCTGGTTCCTTGTTTGTTCTTGCAGAAGCAAGTCCCAAGTAAAACTTCCTCCTAAATAGCTTTGCCACTGCAATAGATTGCAATCCTGCCCACTAGGAAGGGAATGTGGCCATCCTAGTGATAGTGACCTGAAGTTCCCATCCTTAACTGCTACTGGTTATACCTCTGCATGATGCCAAAAGTAGCTCTTTAGCAACATTTGAGATGTCACACATTCTTCACTCTTGTCATTAACACATACAGTAATACCTCAGATAACATTAGTATCGAATAACACTAAAATCGCATAACATTAAGCAATCTGGGGGGAAGAATTGCATCGGATAACATTAAGATCCTATGGGATGCATCAGATAACAACCGCTAAAGCCTGTGTGGTTACAATGTATCTCTATGGATCCCATAGGATTTTAACATGCATCGGATAACACTAAAAATCGTATAACACCAAGACTTGTGGAACCAGGTTTTAGTGTTATCTGAGGTTTTACTGTATCTAGCAGTCAAGACAATTTCAGGCTTTGGCCATTGTCTTGGTGCTGGCCCCACCTAAAAAGATATCCATTGAATCAAGTGCTGAATGGTAAATCATCACTTTTACAAATCCAGCTAAGTCAATGGGTCTAGTTTAGATGGGTCTAGCAACAGGATGCTGGGTTTATGAGGTCTGGGCACACCTCTCTTTAAATCAACCTCTCCCAAACCAGTGCCCTCCAGATGTGCGGGCCCAAACTTCCATCAGCTCCAATTAATATGGTTACTGGTCATGCTAGTAGGGGTGATGGGAGCAACATCTTGGAGGAGTGATAGTTTGGGGGAGGGGTATCTGGTTTTAATTGTGTTTAGAAACTGGGACATCTCCTGATTTGCATAACTGGGAACTGTTGTACAGTACTCATTTAACTATTTAATAAACACTGAGATTTGGAACTTTTTAATCAAGGCAGAAATGGCAAAATAACATTCTTAGTTTTCTGGAATATTATTCATCCAGTGGAATAAATTTACTCCTCATTCGGTGAAAGAGTTAATCAATCATAATACTGCATATGTAATGTATAATTGTTAAGTTGGATCATCATCTTAAGTGCACTGAAAAGTAAGTATCATCAGCTGACATTTCTTTTGGCTTTAGAACAATTTACTTTTATAATTAATATGCTGCATGCTAGCTTAGTACATAAATGAGGTCAACTAGTAATTCTGTATTCAATCATTAATATAGAAACAGTAAAATAGCTATTTTGTTTTCTGTGAAGTGGCTGCAGTCTGGTTCCCATTAAAACATGAATGTTTTGCCAGTGACATTCAAAGAGGAATTGTCATCTTCATTGGGAAAACAGGGAATAAAGAATATATTTTCTACATTAATGCAGTAACACCAAAGCACTGTGTTGAGATTTCATTCAAACATTCAGGATAGTCCAAGAAACATGAGGCCACATAAAGATAAGGGGAAAGATTTCTTAGAATCAAATGGTTGAAAATCATAGAGAAAGTCAGAATAGAAACCCCTATTGCCTGGAAAGCTGCCACAAACCAATCATTCTCAGATCATCATTGCTTCTCAGTCACCAACATTGAATCGTTTTACTGGCGCTCCCTCCTGCCCTCACTGATTGTGCATTCAGTTCTAGCACACTCAACTGGCAAGTTAAGCTACATCAAAAGCAAAAATAAAAGTCTCCCCTTAGAATTCTGGCATTATTTTCAAAAAATAAATAAAATTTTCACGATATAAGATGTAGTTAAATTATGATGCCACATCATTCATTTACCCCCTCCTCCAAAACATCTCCAAGCAACGATGCCAAGAAACCAGCCATATATTCAATCTGTTCAGGTCCAGCAATTTTGTGTTTTTGTAGAAGAGGAAGAAGATTCAGGACAAGGCTGCAGATCACAAACTGAAGTTTTGATAAATTGTCAAAATATTAGATTTGTTCAGGATACAGAAAACTCTTTAGGCCTAGCCTGGGATTCTACATATGATTCCCTTTGATCATCAGATAGCAAGAGGCCTCCAGAGAATACCACCAAAGGCCTCTATAAATTGCAGAAGTCCGTTCTCTGCGTCTTCCTGATTAGCAGAGCAGTATTTCCTCAGCTCCAAGGCTTTGTTGTTGCAGGAAGGCCAGTTCTTTCTGGATCCGTACCTCTCTCTGCTCTGGTTTCCTTTGCCTCTGCTCTTTATTCCAGTTTCCCCAGAATCTGGACATTATATTTGATTAGTATATGACTAGTATATGCTTTGACCATGCCACCATCCTTCAGTTTTCTGCATTGTTTTCTTTACCCTGGTCTTCTAAAGTGGCGTGGCATAATGGAAAAGTAGCTAGAGACCAACCTGGCCTTGCTGGGGCCTGAATTCCAAGTGTGTGCCATCTGTGCAACTCTAATGGGGAAGCTGTAATTCTCCAGATACTGAATTACAGTTTTTATTATTCCTCACTGTTGGTTATGCTGGCGGCTGGGATCTGTAGCTCTATATCACCTAGAGGGTCAAAAATTTCCATTTCTGCTGTAATGACCATCTTTCTGGCTCCTTTATTAGATGCATCATGGCACTTGCCTCATTTTGTTTGAGTATAAAGCACAGCGATTACCCTTTTTGTCTTGTACTGTATGAGACAGTAGCTGAAATCCTGTTTTCTTCACTGTTATGTCATGTAAGGCTGGTGACGCCAATAGTTGCTGTAACATTTTACATAAAGAAAATACTTTCCTGGCAGCACTTGTTTTCAGAAATTAAAGACACCACCTCCCCTGGTACCATTGGCTCTCAACATCTTCTCAACAGTGAAGGTGACTATTGGGAAGATGTGAAACAAAAAAAAACCTGTATGTTATTTTTTTTTTAAATGTCTGTGGTTGATGACAACATCCACCTTATTTGGCATAGCTGCAGAAAAGGAGCTCAGCCAATGAATAACTAAAAACAACATGAAGCCAGGCAAAAAACTGATACTCATGCCTGGTTTGTTTTTGTTTCCTTTTTGTATTTTTTCTTGATTTTAATATTGTAGGTACTTTTCAGATAATATGTAGTTTAAGATGCCAACAACATTCCTCCTTGTCAGTCTTCAAATAACAGGGTTATTTGGGTTATTTATTATTATATTTCATTTAAAATGCTATAGGGGCGCCTAGCATACATTTGCATGACATGAACTGCTGTACTGGTATTCAGAATGAAGTAAAAGATGTAGAATTATGAGAAATAGAGACAGGTGCAACAGTGATGCTCAGGGCCATCTTGCAAAGGCTGACCATCACTGGTTTGATAACACCTGCATTTTTATTGCTAAGTTGCCAATGCAGAAAGGTTCCTCTGCATACATGCTGTGCTGGTGTTCCTCTGCATACATGCTGTGCTGGTTGCCTCCCTCTCCCTGCCCCTATTATGCAAACTCCCCAAGGCTGGGTACCTTCTAGATGCTTGTCATGCAAGGGTGTGTTAACCTGCCGCACCCTAACCTTCACCCAACTGCATGCTGCCTGGGTTAAGTAGGCAAACAAAGGCAGCGATTAAAGGGCAACACCAGAGGCTGGCACTGCTTGCTCTGGTGCCAGAGGGGAAAGCAAGATCCAGGCATTGACCCTCATTCCACCCCGATGGAGCCTGTTATGTTTGCTCACCCAGGCAAAGAGCCTACCTGAACCTCCTCTTTCTGTCACGATTTCTGGAGCATTGGCATTTCCTTGCCTCCAAAGTCTGTTCTCCTTCCCTCCTTCTGTTCCCCCCATTACATAGTTCCACACAGCTTGCCTTGCATAATTTCTGTGGTCTGTGCACATATGGTAGGGTTGGGATTTAAGTCAAGTGACAGTCAAGAAGTTTAGGAACTGTTTGGGGAAACTCGGGAGATTGTGCTGCAGTAAGTTAGTAATAAGGCTGTCAGGACAAGAGGCACAAGCTGGGCAAGGATCAAAGCTACACAGTACTAGTAGAGAGCAGGACAAGAGCCAAGAGTGGGCAGGTCAGCCCACATTTCTCTTTGAGAATTGTAGTCCAAAAAAGGTCACAATTTGTCTGGCATTGCTTCTCTTTGTGACAATGATCTGTATGTGAGCCAGAGCTTGGGAGGGTGGGAGGGGGGGGGATATATCTTAAGCCAGAACTCCCAGAACTGTTCCAGAGAGGATATCCAGAAATTTCTGGGAGGTGCCATCCAAAAATGTAACTTTTTCAAGCTGTGGTATGAACTAAATCAGGAGGAAACCTGCTAACACACACTCCAATCCTGATGGAGAAAAGGGAATCAGTATTCCTTATTTTCAAGGATTCTTTGTTTTGCTTTGGGCCCATGAGTCCTTTTGGGGTTATCCTAAGATGCAGCTTAAGTCAAGTCAAGACCCACTTAGGAATTTAGCCCTCAAATCTTTATGCAATACTGTACCAATAACTGACCAGCCTTGGGATATGTGCAATAAGAATAAAGCAGTATACAGTATGTGTTTAAAGAATTAATTCTTTATTTTGTCAATGAGTAATAACAATTGGCTATAACACATCATGGGCACAGTGAAAACACTTCCAGGTGAGTTTCAGCTCCATCACCTATGATTTTTAAAATTATCACTGTTTCCCACTCTTTGGTTTTTGGACTTCAATTCCCAGAAGCCTAAGTCAATTCCCCAAAGCTCTGATCAGCCAATGTACTGACTGAGGCTTCTGGGAACTGAAGTCTGCCACTGTTCCTCAGAACATAGTTTGGGAAATGCTCACATGCCATAGACAGGAGAGTTCTGTCCTAGTTAAAACCAGAGAGGATCAGACAATTTTAATTATTACAAAAAGGGAAAAAACCCACCATGACTACAGTGTGTAGAAAAGGGATTCTCAACCTGCGGCCCATGGGCCAGATGTGGCCCTGGCCCATGGTGTCATTTCATGTGGGCCCGTACTGCCTCCACCACACCAGGAAGTGCCATGTGGTGGAGGAAGGGCAAAATGGCCATCCAGCCCCCGAAGCTGTCTGAGGGAGCGTGACTCGACCCCTAGTTTTAAAAGGATGAGAACTCCTTGTGTAGAAGAATCTCATGCCTAGGAAATTGTAGTTTTTAGAGACAGAAGAGGAAGATACAATTGTATTACAGTCTAGGAATCATCTGTATACTGTATTTAACTTGACTCTATTAAATTCATACATAGCATCTTTGAGAATAAGGTGTTGGGATGTGATCTCCCCTGCTAATATGTCCAGTAAAAGAAGAGTTTGCTACATTTGACTCAAAAGAGTATGTACTTCTGCCATGAGAAAGAGCTGTTAACTGCTGAACACAGTGTGGAATTTTGCATGTTTCTTTTTCATCTTCTTTACTGCAATACAGGCACAGATACTTAATTATACAAGGAGTGACTGTGCCCCCAAGCCAATGAAGAGATGCCACTTCAGACTCCTGTTTCATGGCTTGCAAAGATATGGTTGTTAGGGCAAGCCTTACCTGTTAATTAGTAGACTCATCTCCCTTTACAGTTGTGTTCCTCTAGAAATGTATCCACATAGGTCAGCTAGAGGGTTAATATGTGACATCAAGAGAAGGATGAAATGTTTTTGTTTGTTACCTATATAAAACCAAATAAAAGGATATGGCATCTAGCTGGGCAACTGAATGAATCAGGTAATTTGGCTGCAGAGGTGGGGGCTGAGTCTTCTCTGTACCTCCCAGGGGAAGAGACAGCCTGTGTAGCCTTTGGCAAGCTTTACACTCCCAAGGCACCCCTGAAGACAAGAATGGTAGACAACTTCTGAGTACTCAATACCTAAAAAACCCAAAAAGAGTTATTATATGTCAAAATTGACTGGACATTATGTAATTGTTACTAGAAGGATGTGAAAAAAATGACTTTTCTGAAATGCCTCTTTTTGTGCATGTGTGTGTAATATGTAGGTATCTGTTAAAATAGAGACTTGTATGTAATATGTACAGTCAAACCTTGCATAAAGAGTAACTCGCTTAAAGAGTAACTCACTTAAAGAACAGAATTTTCTCTGAATGTTTGCTTCACTTACCAAATAAAACCAAGCAAAAACTCGCTTAACAAATAAATCCCCCCCAGAAGTCACAATTTGTCACTTACAATGGTGTTTCGCTTAAAGAATAAACTCACTTAAAGAGCAATCCTGTGGAACACATTATGTTCTTTGAGTGAGGTACAACTGTACTCATATTTGTAGAGGATAAGAGACCCACCCCAAAACTTGGCCACTGGGCTTGATTATCATTTTGCTCCTTGTACTTCTAATTGTGCCATATGGGTTGGGTCAGAGTCAATCTGTCTCTGTGTATATCAAAATCTTTAGGCGGATGTATTTGCATGGCCTCTCCTTGTCACTCACTTCTTTTATTAAACCTTCACCTTAACTCCCTCCTTCCCATGCCTAAACTGAAACCAAGGGAAACATTGTGTAACTGTGCTCCTATTTGCTCCTTTTCTACTCATCTTTTCTATGTACTGTATTTACTTTTTCCTCCTTTTCTTTCCTTCCCCATGATCAAAATTCAGATTGTCAAATTCTTAGAGTCAATAATCTTTTGTTTTTAACTTCAGAAACTATAAAGTGTCAAGCAAATGTATTGTTGGTACTATGGTAATGACTGTCTTCCTCCTCCCCTCCGAGCGCATTTGAAGGTAGGATAGAATCACCCCTACCAACCTAGCAGTTTGAAAGCAAGAAATTGGAAGTACGGTAGATAAATAGGGGCCACTTCAGTGGGAAAAGATCTTGGGACAGGAAAGGAGCCTCATTTGGGCATCCCCTGAGCGGAGTTTCTCCAGCAAAAAAAAAAAAAAAATCCTTTAAACCCAGAATAATTTCTGACATGAAATTATTATTATTATTACAGTATTATTATTATAGATTCAAAGAATCACTGAATTAGAAGCCTTTTAGACCATCAAGTCCAACCCATTGCTTAATGCAGAATTTTGAATCAAAGCAGATGTGACAGATGGTTGTCCAGTTATCTCTTGAATGCTTCTAGTGTTGGAGCACTTGCCACCTCTTGAGGTAGTTGGATCCACTGTCCTACTGCACTAACCATTCAGAAGCTTTTTCTGATATCCACCTGGCTTCTTTTAGTTCAAGTCCATTATTACACATCCTTCACTCTGGGACGACAGAGAACAGATCCTGCACTTCCTCTTTATGACCATCTTTCGGGTATTTGAAGAGTGCTATCATATCCCCTCTCAGTCTCCTTTTCTCAAAGCTAAACATTTATATATTTATTTATCCACATTTATGCTGCTGCCCTCTTGCCTAGGCAACTCCGGGTGGCTTACATGTATAAAAATCACAATACAGTGAGATAAAAATTGTTTAAAATATAAATGGTTTAAAATTTACCGTACCCTCCCCCAGCAACCACATTATAAGAATTCTTAAAAAGAACAGAAGCTGAAGGCTCAGGTAGCACTCATATGTGCCAACCTAGGGTGGCCATCATCCCAGCTGCCCCCCAAACTTGCTGCACCAGCCAGGTCTTAAGGTGTTTTCTAAAAGGTAGAAGCTCCGCCTGGAGATGTAACTCCATCAGTAGGAGGTTCTATAGGGCTGGAACAGACACAGAAAAGGCCCTGCTTCTTGTGCTAGAGAAGCGAGCCTCTCTAGCAGATGGAACTATCAGGGAGCCCCTCTGCTCTAGTCTGCTCCTTGGGGTGATGTGGTCTTTTAAGCACCCTGGTCCACTAACATGTAGGGCTTTAAAGGCCATCACCAGCACACACCCCATTACCACATGGGCAGCTGCATTCTGAACCAGTTGTAGCCTCTGAATGGTCATCAAGGGCAGCCCCATGTAGAGCACATTACAGTAATCCAGTCTGGAGGTGCCCAGATTGTAAGTGACCATAAGTACGGAGTCCCAGTCAAGGAGCAGGCATAACTGGCAAACAACATGAAGTTGTGCAAAAGCCCTCATGGTCACGACTGCCACCTGCTCATTGAGCAGGAGTCGTTAATCCAGGAGGACCCCCAGATTACGCACCAGGTCTGTCTGAGGCAAAAGAGCCCCATTCGGTACAAAAGATGGTAACTCCTGTCTTGCTGGGATTCAGTTGTAGCCCGTTGTTCAGACTTTCTTCATATGACTTGGTTTCCAGTCTTCTGATCATCTTTGGTGCTCTTTTCTATACCTGCTCTAATTTGTTTGTATCTTTCTTAAAGTGTGATGCCCATCTGGTTGTGTCTCTAAGGTTGTACATTAGTGCTTATTTTGAGTGAAGTAGGGTGTTCCTCTGTCTTTGAAATGTGTCTTAAACTGATGTTTAAGTTTTTGTAATTTGCGTGTGTATTTGGTATGTAAGTATTCTATACATGCTTCTGTAGTATTTGTGAATCCATCTGTGTCGAGAGTGCATATTTATCACTCAGGTTTTTTGGGGGTGAATCATGTGCATGCAGGTATAGCTTCAGAAATCATGTCTTTGATTTGTGTCCTTTTCAAGCAGGTGAAGAAATATATGGCCACCAGGTATGTGTGTCCCCCCCCCCCATTGCAACTCCCATCATCCTTGCTAGGACTGATGAAAGTTGCAGCCCAATGAAGTCTGGATCGCCACCATTCTTGCAAAGCAAATTTTTCCAGGTAAGTGCTTTTCCTAGGATTTGGCAATACTGGAAGCTCCACCGAGGCACCGAAATCAGGTGCATCTTTGGGAGCCTTTGGGATAGCGAAACCAACCTGCCCTCTCACTAACTTGGGGGAGACACCTTTATTTTCTCACGTTTGCCAAGGCTTGGGAGCTTACTCAATTTTTATCCTCAGTCACAATAACCCCCGTGAAACGAGGGCAGCCCTTTCCAGGATGAAGAAATGGCCACACACACACACACCCCGCACTGGAAACCCTCTGAGAGGACCTGGAACCGGAATTCTTAACATCGACCCCCAACAGTCAAGGTCCCGCGAGGCGCTCCCAAAACTTAAATTTAAGCCCTCGTGAAAAACGTAACGTCCTATGGGAGGTCGGACCAAAACCTAAGCCAGAGGGATGGTCAACCAGCTTTCTGAGTTCTTCCGTGTCTAGGTCAGACCTTTAAACTGCCAAGGTGACGCCACCTTCGGCGAATTCATCCTGCAGTTCCTTTCGCCTGGCCGAGTGTGAGAAAGATTAGCCGGCACAAAAAAATTGCCGTTGCCCAGGGCACGCCCGATTGTGGTTCAAAAGCACGGCAATCTTCGACGAGGTCCTTTCTGTGTATCCCAGCCTTTTAAGTCAGAAGGAAGTTATCATGCTCAAAAGGTAGAGGTTTCCCTTGCTCGAAAGCCAGTCGTATCCGACTCTAGGGGGTCAGTGCTCATCATCATCATCATCATCATCATCATCATCATCATCATCATTATTATTATTATTATTATTATTATTATTATTATTATTATTATTATTATATTTCAATTTCTATACTGCCCTACTCGGTAGGACCGACTCAGGGCGGTTCACAACATATACAAAATTACAAGTTCACAAACACAACATGTCAATAATCAATATCAATATCACATAAAGTTAACATCAATTTAAAAAAAAATACCATCTCTGTTTCTAAGCGGTGTCTGCCTCTGCAGACGTTTCCATGGTCATGTGGCAGGCATGACTAGACACCGGAGCCCATGGAACGCTGTTACCTTCCCACCGAAGTGGTCCCTATTTATCTACTTGCAATTTCTTGCTTTCGAACTGCTAGGTTGGCATAATAATTTCGTGTCAGAAATTATTCTGGGTTGAAAGGGTTTTTTTCCCCCCCTGGAGAAACTCCGCTCAGGGGATGCCCAAATGAGGCTCTTTTCATGTCCCGAAGAGCTGGGACAGAGACGGGCGCTCAATCCGTCATGCAGTACACGGGTCTCGGACTTGCCAGCCCTCTAGCTAACAAGGCGAGCTTCTTAACCACTGGTGGTGGTGAGAAATACTTCCCCACCACCACCACCACCCACCACCCCTTTTCCCGCCCGCGGTACCCCCTGTGTGTTGGTGTCTTTTTGCTCCCAGGGTTCCTCCCCTCCCGCGCGCCCCCCCGCCCAGCCCTGCTACTCTGACGCGCGGATCTCCCGCAACTTCCCTCCCGCGCCCTGTTTACTGGAGCACGAGCTGCCCAGCAATGAGCTCAGCGTCTCTCTCTCTCTTCCCCCCCCCCACCCCACCCCGCCTTACACTCCCCCTCTTTTCGCGTGCGACGGGCGTAGACGCTCGGCAGCCTCCAGCCAATGGGAGGCCGCTTCCGCCCGCGCCGCGCGCCCCGTGGAATAAAAAGGGAGCCCCGGGAAGCGCACGCCGTAGTTCCGAAAAAGTCGCTCGCCGCGCCGGAGCGTCGGGAGGTTCGAGCCCCACCTTTGGCCGGTTACGGTACGCGCTGCTTTTGCTTCTCGGGGAGGAGGGCTCTCTCGAAGCCGGCGCGCCGCTCGTACCTCGGGGCCGACCACCTTTGTGTGTGTGTGTCTCTTTGTGTGTGTTTTCGGCCCCTGGGAAAGGAACGCGAAGCAAGAGCTTGTGGTCCGGGCGCGGGTAGAGGAGAAGCCGCCGGAAAGGAGAAAGCGAGCGTCTCCAGTCCTCCCCTCCTCTGGCTCCCGAGATCTGTGGCAGCGAAGGCTTGAGGAGGGAGGCAGGCTAGCAGGCGGAAGCGTGCGCTCCTCGTCGCTCCCGGGGGGGGAAGATCGACCCGAGGGCCCGGCAGGCAGAAGAGGGACCTCGCTGCGTGCGCTCACCCACCCACCCGGGAGGGTCCTCGCTCCCAGCTGATGTGCACGAAGATGGAGCAGCCTTTCTACCCTGACTCCTTTTTCTCCGGCTACAGTCAGGAGTACAAGGCGCTGAAGTCGGGCATGGCGCTGAACCTGTCAGCCGAGTCCTTCCGCGGCCTGAAGTCCCATCAGCTGCCCCATCATCATCACCTCCGCGGCCAAGAGGACGGCCCGGCCGCCTACTTCCCGGGCTCGCTCCAACCGCAGCCGCCGCAGGCCGAGACCGGGAGCTCGTCGCTCAAGCTGGCCGCTCCGGAACTGGAGCGCCTCATCGTCCAGAACAGCAACGGCGTGATCACCACCACCCCGACCCCGCCGGGCCAGTACTACTACCCGCGGGGCGCCACGGAGGAGCAGGAGGGCTTCGCCGACGGCTTCGTGAAGGCGCTGGACGACCTGCACAAGATGAACCACCTGCCGCCCCCCAACGTCTCCATCGGGGCGGCGGCGGCGGCGGCGGCGGCGGCGGCGGCTTCCTCGGCCAGCAGCGGCTACGGAGGGTCTCTCCCGCAGGAGCCGCCCCCCGTCTACACCAACCTGACCAGCTACAGCCCCGCGGGGTCGCTGAGCAGCTCCTCGGGCGGCTTCCCCAGCGCCAACCTCAGCTACATGCCCCAGCCGCAGCCCCACGGCCTGGCCTTGACCCACCACGCGCGGGGCTTCAAAGAGGAGCCCCAGACGGTGCCCGACGTGCAGAGCCCGCCCGTCTCGCCCATCAACATGGAAGACCAGGAGCGCATCAAGGTGGAGCGGAAGCGGCTGCGCAACCGCCTGGCCGCCACCAAGTGCCGGAAGAGGAAGCTGGAGCGCATCGCTCGGCTGGAGGACAAGGTGAAGACCTTGAAGTCCGAGAACGCGGGACTCTCCACCACGGCCAGCTCCCTCCGGGACCAGGTCGCGCAGCTGAAGCAGAAAGTCATGAACCACGTCAACAACGGCTGCCAGCTCCTGCTGACGGCCAAGATGCAGCAGTCCTTCTGAGGAGGAGGGGAGGAGGGGGGACACCACCAAGCCGACCCCCCCTTTCCTCTGTTGCCTCTCAGAGACCATGCGGGGCTGTGGGGAGGGGGAGAAGAAGAAGAAGAAGGGAAGCGGACCTGTAACGCCAAAGTTTACAGGGAACCTGGCGGACACGCCCGAGTTCCCAACAATTCTGTTCTGAAGCCCTGTTTTCCGGGTGGTTGTGTCTGGGACTTTCGATCTGGTGGATCCAGAACTCTTGATGAGTGTGTACGAGGTTTATATATGTGTGTGTGTGTGTGTATGTATACACACACACATATATGCACAATCTTTATGTGAGAGTGACTTGTGAATTTGTATTTTAAAGAGAGATGCCTTTCCTCCCTCTACTGCATCGCTGGATGGTGCTGTGGAACTGGAACTACTCTGGACAGAGCAAAAACAAACACCCCCCCTTCTCTTTCTTGGGGGGGGGGGACAGAGATGGACTTAATTTATAGAGACAAAAAGGGACCAGAACACAAGTTGAAGTGATGGAATTTCAGCACCCCTTGGGCCACCGCATGTGGAGGGCGGGGGAAGGGGGTTGTTTACTAGTTGTGCTCCTATTTCCTTTGGGTCCTCAAATTCATTTTTATTTTCGAAATATTGTATTTGTGTTTTGGAATTTTTATTGATGCTTATTTAAGTAAACATGTTCCAACTATACTTTGCCTGTGTGCTGCCTTCAGTCTGTCACCAATTTCCCCTCCCCTACAAACTTTTCATCTGGAGGGGGGGGGGAGAATGGGCCCTACTCTTGCAAGTTGTGTGGCTCTTTAGAAGATGAGAGATCTGGTCAACTTTATAAACAGCTTTACTTTGCCCAGTCTACATAGATTGGAGGGGTCGGGAGACACTTATTTTTTTTTTGTCATACTAAAACAAGATCTTAATAGTTTTGCCACGAGTGTCTGCTGGGTTCTCCGTTTATATTTGATCCTCCTAATGGGTCTGTATGCTGTGAGCCCAAGGACAATCCAGGCAAGTAACCTCTTTTATGCCCTCCCTCCCACGCCTCCCCTAAGCAGTGAAGAGATTTTGCTTGTATGTGTCAGTAGTACTATGGCTCTTTTCCTCTCTGCCTAACGTCATTCTCTGGAGGTTTGGAGTCGTTTCCCCCCTCTTTCTCCCCCCCCCCCACGCTCTCCTTTGATGTCAAGCTCAGAGCTTTGATGCGAACACTCTGGTGCTTAGGAAACACGCTTGAGTTTCTATCCCCCCCCCCTCTTTCGCCAGCGAGGGTCGGGGAGGGAAGGGCGTGCGTGTAAAAGCCCTGAGGGAGTCGCAGCCTCCCACACGCCAGCCAAAGCTTCACTTCCTTGATCTCGCAAGTTCTGACTTCAGTGGGCGGAGCCTCCGGCCCCAAAAAGGTGGGGGTTCTTCAGGCTGACGCAGAGGAAGAGAGCCATATATGGTCAGTTTCTGCCTAGTGACGTGCCGAGCTTCGTCGCGCTCCATTCCGGGAACCCCCGCCCACGTTGCCAGTCAAAGAGCCTTGGACTTGTGAGTTTCCAGCCAAAGAAGGAAGGGGCTGGGAATGCCCCAGGGTGGGTGCAGCAAACCCACAAACCCCAGTGAGCTGAGGTGTGGCTGGCCCAGGAAAGCAACCCAGACACTCAGTTCACACGGGCTGTCTTTCGGGGAAGGGTGGCCTCCCCCCCCCCCCAACCTTAAGTTTCCCATCTGCCAGTAAGTGAAACTTACGAGTTTTGTGTGGCCAGTCGCAGTTCACCAAAAGGTTTTGCTTTCCTGATTCTTTCCTCCTCTCTTCGTGTTCCCAGCATTTGTACTGGGGAAGGGAGAACAATACAGTAAAACCTCAGATAACACTAAAACCTGGTTCCACAAGTCTTGGTGTTATACGATTTTTAGTGTTATCCGATGCATGTTAAAATCCTATGGGATCCATAGAGACAGTAAAACCTCAGATAACACTAAAACCTGGTTCCACAAGTCTTGGTGTTATACGATTTTTAGTGTTATCCGATGCATGTTAAAATCCTATGGGATCCATAGAGACAGTAAAACCTCAGATAACACTAAAACCTGGTTCCACAAGTCTTGGTGTTATACGATTTTTAGTGTTATCCGATGCATGTTAAAATCCTATGGGATCCATAGAGATACAATAAAACCTCAGATAACACTAAAACCTGGTTCCACAAGTCTTGGTGTTATACGATTTTTAGTGTTATCCGATGCATGTTAAAATCCTATGGGATCCATAGAGATACAAGTAAAACCTCAGATAACACTAAAACCTGGTTCCACAAGTCTTGGTGTTATACGATTTTTAGTGTTATCCGATGCATGTTAAAATCCTATGGGATCCATAGAGATGCAAGTAAAACCTCAGATAACACTAAAACCTGGTTCCACAAGTCTTGGTGTTATACGATTTTTAGTGTTATCCGATGCATGTTAAAATCCTATGGGATCCATAGAGATACATTGTAACCACACAGGCTTTAGCGGTTGTTATCCGATGCATCCCATAGGATCTTAATGTTGTCCGATGCAATTCTCCCCCCCAGATTGCTTAATGTTATGCGATTTTAGTGTTATTCGATACTAATGTTATCTGAGGTATTACTTGTATATTACTTTGCCTTTTGTGACTGAAAGCTTCTATATAGCATGGGCATAACTGTTAGCATTTGTCGTGATCTTGTCTTCTTTTCAAGCAACGGGGCTCGCAAAATCCCTGTGAAATGTAGGTCATCCTGTAGACCAGTGTTTCCCAACCTTTGGTTTTTGGACTTCAATTCCCAAAAGCCTAAGCCGATTCCCTGATCAGCCAATGTACTGACTTAGGCTTCTGGAAACTGAAGTCCCCCTGTGGGGCGTTTGCCCCACGTTGGGAACCACTGCTGTAGATAAATGAAGAAATGGAGCCAGCAATCTATCTTTCTCTGACAGTAATCACATTACTTCTCAAGAAGAATGCCTCTTTAAGACTGTGCTTGGAAAGCCCCTCGTATAGCAGAGAACTGTGGTACAGCATGGGAATGGGGATATTTAAGGAATGACTTCATCACTGTGTTAAGTCTGGCACAAAAGAATAACTAGCCACAGGAATTCATGGAACACAGAATAAGGCATAAGAAACAGGGTAAGAATCTAAAGTTTGGTGACAAGAGACTGAGGCTAACCCCAATAATTCAGTAACCTTGGCTTTCCTATCTCCAGCCTAATACTAGTCATTTTTCCATTTTGTCTCTCAGAAAGAGTAGTTCTTTCCTACTTGGAAGTCCTGCTTAAACAACTCTCTTGTTGCATACAGTCTTAAACAATCGCCAGTAAAAAGAATCCAAGACAATGGAAGTGAGCAGTGTAGTTGATACCAAGAATATCAACCCTGAAAGCTGGCATTTTAAAATACATTTGTGTACTAACTTCTGTTTAATCCTGTGCTCCCTTGTCCTCTTTTGTATTAAGAGTGTGCCTAAGTGCTTCTTCTTCTTCCGTGTCTAGGCCAGATGTGAAACTGCCAAAATGTAGACACCTTTTGGTGAGTTCATCCCGCTGTTCCTTTTGCCTGATCTAGTGTGAGAAAGATTAGCCAGCAACACAAGTTTGCCCTTACCAGGTTATGTCCGATTGTGGTTCAAACATACCATGATCTTCGGGGAGGCTCTTTCTGTGTACCTAAGTGCCTAAGTGCCAAGATGTTTGATTGAAATAACCATTCTTGTGGTATACTTAAAAGAAAGAGGATGCTTAATGGGTACATATTTTTTTCATAATAGTTTCAGGTCACTTCTTCCGTTTCTAGGCCAGATGTGGAACTGCCAAGATGAAGCCACATTTTGGTGAATTCATTTTGTAGATCCTTACACCTGACCTAGTGTGAGAAAGATTAGCTGGCACAATAAGGTTGTCATTGAGGCCACAGTAGCAGATCTACGATAACAAGAGAAGGAATAGGTGTGATAATGATGAACAGCTTTTTTCAAGGGACTTTCAAGAGGGGCTTTCCCCGTCTGCATATATGCTAATTAGGAAAAAAAGCAAAGGAGTCAAGAACAATATTCTCTTGTATGAATAAGGTGCATCTCTGTCTCATTCTGTTACCCGAGGTCTCATTCTCTCATGTTCTGTTGCTGGCTTGTAAATCCCAGTCTAGGGATATTTACTGTTGCAAGGATGGTTTTGTCAATAAGCTCTGTTAGAAAATCCAGGTGAGCTTAGTTTTGGGTGGGCAAGTGTGGCCCTCCAGAACATTTTTGACCACAGGCCCAATAATCCATGGTGGGAGAGGTAGGGCTAAAACATCTGAAACTGCTGGGAGTTAAATAAGCCCACCCCTGTCTTATTTAATAGATTATGTTGACATTCCTTGCTACCTTAGCTGTGACTTGCAAGCTGTATTTTGAGCATTCTTTTCCTTTGGTGTTGTGAAACTGAACCTTTTCATGAGACCACATTTGAGAGTGAGAGCAGAACAAACGGCACAGCAACAAGTAGTCCAGTTCCTTGGACCTTGGGTTATTTTTCTGGAAGCTGCTTGTAATATAGCCAGCCTATAGATCAGTGTTTCCTACTCTTTGGTTTTTGGGCTTCAATTCCCAGAAGCCTAAGTCAATTCCCCAAAGCACTGATCAGCCAATGTACTGACTTTGGCTTCTGGGAATTGAGGTCTTCCTGTGGGGCATGTGCCCCACATTGGGAACCACTGTTTTAGTTAAAGGTAAAAGTTGCCCTTCCTTGAAAGCCAGTCATATCCAACTCTAGGATTCTGTGCTCATCTCTGTTTATAACCAAAGAGCCAGTACTGTCTGCGTCTGCAGATGTTTTCATGGACATGGAAGGTGTGACTAGACACTGGATTGCATGAAATATTCTTTACCTTCCCACCAAAGTGGTACCTATTTATCTACTTGCAATTTCTTGCTTTCAAACTGCAAGAGTGGCAGGAGCTGGGACAGATATGGGAGCTCACTCCGTCCTGCCACACTTAGGTCTCAAACTGCTGACCTGCTAGTCATTAAGTTCAGCATCTTAACCACTAAGCCACTGCAATCCCTAGCCACCTTCTACAGGCAGTGTAATTTCAAGCATTTTGTATTTAGAATATTGGCATTGCTTGGGATCCACCAGATGCTGTTGACTGGACATGTGTGGGAGATGCTGAAGGCAGGCTTACAGAAGGGAGATCATGAAAGCAGGATGTGGGATTCACATTTTTTTCTTCCTCTCAAAAAATGCTGGGCCTCAAACATTCAGCCACAGATCAGAAGGTCAAGGTGACTCAGAATAAAGTAAATGAGATGTGTGACTTCAGAAATCATTTATAATCAAGTCTAAAAGACAGACAGACAGTAACCCAACCAGTGTTTGGATGATCCTGTTCCTCATTTTGTTATAGCATTCACCACATTATTTCAGGTTTACACAATTAGGATACAGTATTAGATTTGAGCTTTAATTTAAACTTTATGTTCTTCATTTAAGCAGAGGACATTAGGCCGTTTGTTTCTTTATTAGTATGTATTGTTATTTGTTGATTAACTGCCATTAAAAAAAATGATATGATATCCTGGTTGTTCCTTCATTGCCCAGAGAGTGCCTGCTCACTATGGGATAATATAAAAATATAAGTAATAAACAATCAAACAAACTTAAATTATACATAGCATCCATAAGAAAAGCTCTCAAACTACCATGGTTGCACTGATGAAACCATTCCACATCCACCACCCTGTCATGGATTAAGAAGCAGTACTGCAGGTGAAACAGAGAGGGATTAAGTCAAAAGGGACTGTTTCTTTTACCGCTGGTGTTGTTGCTGAGAAAAAGAGAATAACCAAAGGGGATTCTCAGTTTCTACATGTAATTTCTTCAAATGTGTGAGAATCACATTTCATTGTAAAACATTTTGAGTGGGAGAAGAGAAACCAAGTTTTTAAATGAAAGCCATTAAAATGCCTTACATACATAGTCCAAATTCTGTGACATGATATAAAATACAAATTAAGATGTGGACTAATATTAGTCCTACACATTTTTATTCTTTCAACAGTTTACATTCAAAATCAGAATCTCCTTTTTTAGTTTCGTACTCTTCTGAAAATTAAAAAAGGAATCGGCTGCTTTAAATCTTGCTGTGGAAGAAACCGGGGTGGGGGCAATGAGACTATATGTGGGATACCTGTATTTTAAGTATTTATTTGGAGGTAAAATGAGTGGACTAAAAGACAAAGTGGGAAAAGGGGACTGTAATATTTCAGATGGTGTGGTGTTGTGGATAGAGTGATGGACTATAACTCTGGAGACCAGGATTCGAAGCCCTACTTGCCTATGTAAACTCACTGAGGAAGTGGAATGGGTAAAACTCGTTAACTATCTCACTTACCTTGAAAGCTATATTAGAGTTGCTATACAGTACATTGGTTCGGGTTTGATGGTACATAACTAACCAATATTTCAGCAAATCCATGGGGTTTTTACAGAAGCCTAGTTAATTAGAAATGAGTAAGATTAGGATGAATCGAGTCATCAAATCCCAGAGCTTGGAGGGGGAAAACCTGAGGGCCTCCAGATATTATTAAACTGCAGCTCCCAGGATGCTTAACAATTTGGCATGCTAACTGAGGCTCTTGGGAGTCCAAGAACATAAAAAAGACTGCAAGATGGGGGTGGCTTTAAATTCTGTGCCTGCACAGACAACTCAGAATGTTCTAGAGCTATAAAGGAGCCATACCCCATAGGCTCCTCCTGTCCTTCTCAGCATGCACGTTTCCTGCTCACAAATCACTCAGTTCAATTTCTGCCTCTGCCCAAAACAGCAGCATGTGACAGAGTGGGGGGAGGGCATAGGGGATGTGCAGTGGTTGGCAGCAGTAGGTTCGCACCCACTGGTTCTGGCAAAATTCTGGCTGGCCCCAACCATCCAAGTTTTGAAATAAAGTAATCCTAATTCGGGTGTAACACAGGGTTTTCCCCCTGACCATGCCCACCATACCACATCCACAGTGTAGTAGTAAAAATTTTTTTGGAGCCCACCACTGGAGACGTGTGAATTCACAGGTGATCATCCAAAGACCTACAGTTATTGTCTCTGTGAAATCACACAAATGGATGAGGAGTAATGGGGGAGTTACGGTACTTCATGATAGATGGCAGAACCTTTGTGTTCAAAGGAGGAAATTGGTGGTTGTCTTGTAGGCTATGGGTGAAAGCTCCTACTCCTGAGAGTGCGTGTCGAGTCTGCTTAGACCCTTGGTTCCCAAAGTGGGGCAATTTGATTTTTAAGGGGGGGGGGAGCAATTCAAGAATGAGTTACTAACAGTGAATGGCCTTTTAGGCTTCCTCCATGTGAATAGGAGTCCACTTTTTGAATAATAAGAATTATATGTCACAGGGGGGTGGGATCAGGATTTTAGAGATGCTTAAGTGAGGCATGGTCAAAAATGGTTGGGAACCATTGGCTTAGACAGTCTGCTATGTTGTTGTTTGTTTCTGGAAGATGGACTGCAATGAAGAATACATGTTTGGAGAGGCACCATTCCCATAGAACAGGGATCAGCAGACTTGGCTCTCCAGATGTCCTTGGACTTCAATTACCAGAAGCCAAAATAATTACACCTTCTGATCAGGGTTTCTGGGAACTGAAGTGCAAGAACATCTGGAGAGCCAAGTTTGCTGATCCCTGTCATAGAAGAACTGGTAAGTATAAGAGGGTCATTGAATGAGTTCTTCCTTGGTGATTTATGTAGTGTATTGCAGTTGTACTGTCCATCATGATTTGCACCATCTCTCTACTGATTAGTGGCTCAAAGGCCTTGCATGCCTTGACTATTGCAAGCAGCTCCAGGTGGTTGATATGGAGTGTCTTTTCTAATGTCAACCACCAATCATGAAGCTGATGGCCCTCACAATGTGACCCCATCCTGACACGCTGGCATCTATTGTGGAGCTGTTGATAAGCCAAAAGGGAGAACTTTGAACTCAAAGGCATGGTTACCTATCATGACACAGAGATAGTGTCAGTGATCTCCTCAGATGGTTATGTGGAAATGGGTATGCTTCAGATCTATTTTTATAAACCAGTAGCCTTGTTTGAGAAGAGGAAGGATAGCCTTAGGGTTATCATGTTGAATTCTTTTGCAGAAATGTATCGATTAACACCCTTCAGATCTAGGATAGGGCAGAGGACTCCATCCTTCTTCGGCACTGTAAAGTACCAGAAACAGGTGGAGTTCATCTTATGGGACTGGTCTTATGGCCCCTTTCTCCAGAAACGTGAGGACCTCCTCCTGGAGTAAAACTGCCAACCTCATGGACTGAAGGCAACCCTCTGCAGGAGGTGATTGAAATTCTATGGCATAGCCAACCGTGATGATGGTGAGAACCCAGTTGTTCAAAGTTATGCAGGTTCGATTGTGAAGGAAGTTTGTCAGGTGGGATGCAAAGAGTGTGTGTGAATGGAATGTACTGAACCTCATGGCCTGAGGGCTCTGGTTTGGTCCCCAGTGCCATCTTAAGAGACACACCAAGTCTTCCTGATGCCTATGGTCATCAGTGGATATGGCACAACAGTGTGGAGGTAAGAAGAGGCTCATCTTAGATGGCTGTTCCAACTTGATCTTTGTTTATCTGGTTCTGTTGTTGATCGTTACTTTTTGGGGAATGGTTTAGCTTTGAAACCTTTTCATGATAAGGTATACAGTACTTGGTTTGGTAACATGTTGCTTGGGTGTACCTTCTGGTCTGGGTTTGGGTTATGTAAGTGCCATTAGTTTAGGCCTAGGTGTGGTGCTACAGATAACCAAAAGCAGGTGAATGTTTGGCGAAGGTGAATCAACAGCCTGAAGAGACTTTTGCCATAAATGTAATTTCAGCTACAACACTATTTTTCAGAACTATGCGAGTAAAGATCTTACAGCTCACTCAGGACCGTGTCTGGTAACCCTCCCCAAGACAATAGAGGTTCTTGGAGTGGCAGTCCTTTAGGGGGATTTTGTTACAATCCTTACACCATTTAAAAGGGGCCAAAGAAGCCATAAAACAGTATCAGTATTGACTGTATAATGCGAAATAATAATACTGTATATTTTTGGTGAAGAGAATGATGATTTAGAAGAAATTATGAGAGAGAATTATATACCCAAGGAGGATTGTTCACATAAGGATTGCTGGGAAGAGTCTCCAGAATGGTGAGTAGGTCTGGATGTGTGGCAGTAAAAAAATAACTGAGGAATTGTTGTGGACATGCTGGGAAAGATAGGAGCCGCCTGTGGTTCCTTCACAGTTCTAGAACGTTCCAAGTTGTCTGCGCAAGTGCAGGATTTAAACCATTTGTGTGAATTCACAGGTGACTACGGAACCCCCCCCCCCCAACATTATCCAACTGAGATTTTATATGTTGGCAGGAATCAAAATCCAGAAAAACAGCAGGTTGAAGGGAATCTAACCATGGCAGTTGGGTTAAACAGTGGTCTGCAAATAGTGGCTCTCCAGGTGTTTTGGACTTCAATTCCCAGAAGCCCAAGTCAGCACTACTGTTGATCGAGGCTTCTGGGAATTGAAGTCCAAAACACCTGGAGAGCCACTATTTGCAGACCAAGAGGTTAGGAGATGGTTGAGAGATGTTTAAGGTTGGCTGGTGGAAATAACAAACCAAACTTCCTGGATTCTCTTTCCAGTTTTGGGAGGGGAGGGCAGTGGGATTGTGGTGTGTTCAGTAGGAAGTTAAGAGAAATGCCACTGATTCATCTCCTTGTATTCCACATCTTTTCCCCCTCTGGTGTGCTTAGAAGGGACAGCATTTCTTGTTGCTCTTCTTCATGGAAATGGGGAAGGAACCCAAACCTGCCTGGGGTTATCCTTATCAACAACAGACTGTTATCCGGAAGCAGGAGGGAGAAGCTGACTCGGAGTGGAATGTGGCCAGAGCACGTGCCCTGGCTGAAGGCCTCAGCAGGGCCAGGCGTGTGGGGTGGGTGAGACGCAAACCGCACCCTGTCTGGGGCCTCTCACTCTGTGACTTTTTGGTGGGGGAGGGACCGAGGGAAGGCTGAACGACCATAGCTTTGGCTGGCTCTGACCTTCGTGTCTAGGTTGTTGAGAATGGATGGGATGCCGCCCGGAGGAACGGATGAGGTGAAGTAAGGCACTAGGGAATCTGCTTAAGTGCTCTGACATCACAAGAGAAATATGAAGGTTGGTAGTAGGAAAACACAGGTTATGCTAAGGACAAATGTGGCATAGATGTGTTGAGAGATGGACTCGCCAAAAGAAAACTGTGAACCAAGTTTTAGTGAATGACAATTATGAGAAAGAGTGGAAGAAAATTAGGGACCAACTTTACAAGGAGTAAAAGCAAGAAAGGGTCTACAGGGGATTGGCTGCTGATCTTCAAAAAAGAGGGTGTGCTTGTGTATGTTTTCAAAAGCAGAATTACTTAATACTTATTTGTGCTTCAATCCTATCAAAGGCAGAAACTGACACGAGACTAAATGCTATGAAAAACCAGGATGGCAATGGTCAAAAGCTAGGGCAGTGCTTCAAGGATTCGAGCAATCTAAAGTCATTCACATGGTTGTAGCTTGGCATCATTTCCACAGGGGTTGTGGGGTAACTCCAGTGGTGTGTGTGTGTGTGTGTGTGTGTGTGTGTGTGTGTGTGTGTGTGTGTGTGTGTATTTTTATTTTATTTATTATTTTATTTTTTCATTGGCTCCGCCCACAACATGATGATGTCATGACATCAGCTCCGCCCATACTGTGATGATGTCACGGTGTGGTAGCGAACATTTTGACAACCCACCACTGGGTAACTCTGAAATTGCCAGCTATCACAGCAACAAACTCATGGAAACCATGTATGGCTTCAGATGTATTTCTTTCCCCAGTTATCCTGCCCCCTTCCAGTGGCACAGTGTGGGTTTTTGTTGTTGTTCAGTTGCACAGTTGATTCCGACCCCATGGACCACTGTCCGCCAGGCACTCCTGTCCTCCACCATCCTCCTCAGCTCACTCAGCTCTGTGCCCATTGTCTCTACAATACCATCTAGCCATCTCATTTTGGGCCTGAAAAAACAGACAAAGGAGATGAAACTCGCTTGGAAATTATGTCTGAGTTAGCCTTGGTTCTTGAATTGCCAGCTTAGCTCAAAGAGGAAAGTTCCACCACTCCCCTGGAAAGCACCAAGATATGGATTTGGAGGGAAAGGACCCCACCATTGTGGGAAATCCCCTCTATGAATGTCTCTACACTTCTTTTGGGGTTTAAGCTTAGCACACCAATGGTG
Organism: Furcifer pardalis; assembly: GCA_030440675.1. Lineage (NCBI taxonomy): Eukaryota > Metazoa > Chordata > Lepidosauria > Squamata > Chamaeleonidae > Furcifer > Furcifer pardalis. The sequence goes on from CP126893.1 coordinate 67,414,312, forward strand.
CAAAAAATGAGCTCACTGACAACTGAAAGAAGAAAGACCTGATGGTATATGGTAGTATATCTAGTATCACATGTGTAAGCCATTAAAAGTGGGATAGCTTAAAGGCAACAATTGAACTGTTATTTGGTTAACTGTGGAGACAACAACACACTTAAAGTTGCCTGTATGTGTAAAAAGAAAATTAGGAGATCCGAGTAACGATGGAACATGGTTGGTGAAATATTAGGAGAAAATATAATTTGGTTATAAAAGTAGAAGGAAAAATAAACTGTCAGCTCAACTACAGTACTGTATATTAAAACAATTAAGGTATCAACAGATACCAAGTGTAGTGTGGTAGTTAATTAGAGCAATGGACTTGGACTCAGAAGGCCTGGATTTGAAACCTCTCTCAGCTGTGGAAATGGTAAAACTACTCCCTAAATGTTTCACCTTGAAAGCCCTGTTAGTGTCACTCTAAGTTGCTTCTGACTTGGAGGCATATAACAAGGCATCAATCTAATTTTCTGTATTTGATACGGGACTTTAATAGACAAAATTCAGCTGATATCAAGAGCAACTCCTTTAAGGCATTTGATCAGTCTGTCATCCTTTCCATAATATGAGCTATTGAGCCAGATGTGTAAGCTGGGTTTATTAGTCCTTTCACCATGGTACACTAATATTTGAGCAGGTTTTAATCCAGGGACTGAACATTCTCTTAAATCAGGGGTGCCTAAAATACGGCCCGCAGACCAGATCCGGTCCATGGCACCAATTAATCCAGCCCCCACTGCCCTCGCTGCTCCCAGAAGTGGAATTAAAACGTGCATGCGCATAATGTGTCCCCACATGCACAGAACGCTATTGTAAATGACCCATGGCTGTCATGTTTACAACAGCAGTGGGTCATTTATGGCAGCGTTCTGCTCATGAAGGGGAGCGTTTTACAGTCGCTTCTGGGTGAGAGGAACCACGTGACTGGCACACTCGACCACGTGATCAGCAGCTGCCTGAAAAGTTTGGGCACCCTGTCTCAGATTCAGAGTAACCCTACAGTGCTCCCTAGTGGTACAATCATTAAGTAATTTTTCACCTTGCACATTGGAGCAGTATCGTATTCCGGGTTGACTCCAGCTGCCAGATTTGCTAGTAACAGCCAGCAGTTATTCTTCTGGTCAACCAAACTATAGTGTCATGTAGTACAAAATGCACAAAGGCTGCAAGATAATATTGTCAGCAGCGGCAATTGATGTCAGTGATTATGCAATCCAAAAAGTTGCAACGGGTTGTAGCTCAGTGGTACAGTGCATTCTTAGCATACAGAGGTCTCCATATTTAGGTGGTGACGACTTCAGGTAGAGGTGGGATGCCTCTCTGAAATCCAGAAAATACTGCTGTAATCACTGGACTACCACTCCTATAATCCCATAACTCCCAGTAGAACTAATTGTGGTGAGATACACAGCCCAAGGTGTTTGGAGGACACCAGTTTGTGTGTGTGTGTGAAATTATGATACCAGTAGTGAGTTAGGGAGACCAACAAGTTTCACAACTCAACTTCTTATGTGTGTAACACAAAGTCAAGTTGTTTTTGAGGGATGGTGGGGAGCTGTGGCATAAATTAGTTACGACAGGTGGAGCTGGAGGGAGAGGAAGTGGCCATTTGGAAACACCTTGCTTACAAGTGAAGAGGTAGCTGGAAATGTGTAGTGAAGACAGGATGACATCAGCAAGAAGCCATAGTGTGTAGGAGGTCAAGAATTTGTCTTTTTCTCTGCCTTTTGTTGCACTATGCTCAGGGCTAGATTTACATGAAAAGAGGCCCTAGCCTATTCCACTTATGTGGCCCTTTCACCTCCCATTTTTAAGTTTGTAAATTACATGAGAGATAATAAAATACATCATTACTGTGATATATATCAATATATAGGCTCCTCTTGATCTTGAGGCCCTAGGCTGAAGCCTAGTTAGCCTATTGGAAAATCCGGCCCTGACTATGCTATTTGGCTATAACTGTCCCTTCTAGAGCAGTGTTTCCCAACCTTTGGTTTGTGGACTTCAATTCCCAGAAGCCTAAATCAATTCCCCTGATCAGCCAATATACTGACTTAGGCTTCTGGGATTTGAAGTACCCCTGTGGGGCATGGGCCCCATGTTGGGAATCCCTGCTCAAGAGGTACACTGAGAGGGGGTGGCAAATAACGTACAAAATAAGTTAATACAACACTAAACCTATCTATTTCATGGACGCCAACCACCCAGACCAGTGGTGGTGAACATATGGCATGTGTGACAGAGCCCCCCTAGTGCCCTTTCTATGGGCACTTGCACTGTTGCCCCAGCACAGTGCCCCACCTCTCTGCCCCACAGCCCATTGGGAGTGCTTCCTCCCTTCCCCCAGCACAGAGTTCACCCCGTCTCTCTTCCCCACAGCCCATTGGGAGTGCTTCCTCCCTTCCCCCAGCACAGAGTTCACCCCGTCTCTCTTCCCCACAGCCCATTGGGAGTGCTTCCTCCCTTCCCCCAGCACAGAGTTCACCCCGCCTCTCTTCCCCACAGCCCATTGGGAGTGCTTCCTCCCTTCCCCCAGCACAGAGTTCACCCCGCCTCTCTTCCCCACAGCCCATTGGGAGTGCTTCCTCCCTTCCCCCAGCACAGAGTTCACCCCGCCTCTCTGCCCCACAGCCCATTGGGAGTGCTTCCTCCCTTCCCCCAGCACAGAGTTCACCCCGCCTCTCTTCCCCACAGCCCATTGGGAGTGCTTCCTCCCTTCCCCCAACACAGAGTTCACCCCGCTTCTCTGCCCCACAGCCCATTGGGAGTGCTTCCTCCCTTCCCCCAACACAGAGTTCACCCCGTCTCTCTTCCCCACAGCCCATTGGGAGTGCTTCCTCCCTTCCCCCAGCACAGAGTTCACCCAGCCTCTCTGCCCCACAGCCCATTGGGAGTGCTTCCTCCCTTCCCCCAGCACAGAGTTCACCCAGCCTCTCTGCCCCACAGCCCATTGGGAGTGCTTCCTCCCTTCCCCCAGCACAGAGTTCACCCCGCCTCTCTTCCCCACAGCCCATTGGGAGTGCTTCCTCCCTTCCCCCAGCACAGAGTTCACCCCACCTCTCTGCCCCACAGCCCATTGGGAGTGCTTCCTCCCTTCCCCCAACACAGAGTTCACCCCGTTTCTCTTCCCCACAGCCCATTGGGAGTGCTTCCTTCCTTCCCCCAGCACAGAGTTCACCCAGCCTCTCTGCCCCACAGCCCATTGGGAGTGCTTCCTCCCTTCTCCCAGCACAGAGTTCACGAAGATTTGCCATCACTGACCCAGGCAATGGCTAAAATCTAGGAAAAGTTTTCTTCATACCTCTCTGGCTATAATATTGAATCAGAAGAAGTTAGATGAAACTTATAGAGAACAAAAGCAACAGACTTTCCAAATGGATAAATATCAAAGAGTATTTCCCATCAGGAAAAGATTCTGGCTGAATCATCTGGAAGCTGCTTAATAAACTTCAAAGCAAAGAAGGAAGATCAAAGAATAATCATGTAAAATAAGGCTACTTAGATAGAAGATAGATTTTCTGTGAATGTGGAGAAATAGTGTCAATGCAGTATTTAAGTGCATGTAATTTATACTCCATCATATGTACAAAAGAAGTTTTAGTAAACAGCCAAGATAATGCTATTGAGGTAGCCCACTTCTGGTAAAAAAATGGATTAATCATGTTAACATTTTAATGTGTTTTAATTGTATCTATATTTCATATACATCAATAATTTTATATTGTGCAGCTCTCTGATATGAAGAAATAAAAAATCCTCATGCTTAGGAGGAAAGCCTTGATGGAGACAAGAAGGAAATTGGTGCACGTTCATCCATTTTAAGTTATTTTCTCTGCCCAGGTTTTGCAGTGTACAATCTCTAGTTTTAGCTGGTTTGAAATGTCCTCTTTCCAGATTCAAGGCACAGAATTCAAGCAAGGTATGTTATACACAGAATGCATACAGCAGATGTCATTGGCAGGCAAATAATATACACCAACATAACTCCTCCTTTCTGCTCTTCCCAAAGGATGGAAAGTGGAAACTTTTCCTGGTAATGGACCAGGAAGGATGATGAATTTTGTTGGGCAGGATTATTATTATTACCAGTTTTACATTCTCCCAAATGTGTGTGTAATGGAAAGGTTAGTGAATGTGTACAATATCTTTATCAGAAATAGCAAAGGCAGAAGTTGACCCTGTATTTCTAGAAGTACTGAGAAATTATATGACAATCTTGAAAGTAGAAGAGTCTGTGTAATAATGGATCCCAAATCCAACTCTAATTAAAGATATGTATTGCCTGTTTTAAGCTATGTCTTTTTCTGGTTTGTGTTGTAAGCCGCTCAGAGTTGGGTCTACCTAATTGGGGCGGGATAACAAATTGGAATAAATAAATAAATAAATAAAGATCTCCTTTGCTTGAAGGCCAGTCATGTCCGACTCTTGGGAGCGGTGCTCATCTCTGTTTACAACCACAGTGCCAGTGCTGTCTGCATTACCGTGGTCATGTGGCAGGCAGGACAAGACACCAGAGTGCACAGAACTCTGTTAACTTTCCCACCAAAGCGGTACCTATTTATCTACTTGCAATTTCTAACTTTTGAACTGCTACACTTTTGTATAAGAGACATAAGCTGTTTTTATGCAGAGTCAGTATTGTGGCTCATCTGGCCCTGTAATGTTGACGATGATTGGCAACAGTTTTCTGGCATGCGAGGGAAGAGATCTTTCTAACCCTACTTGGGAATCTCTGGTATCAGCTGAGCATTCATGTCTGACCCCATTTTGCTTCTGAAATCATATGAGAAGGGTGTGTTCAAGCTATTTATATGTTAACGTTAGGAGATCAGAAAGCACAGGGTCAAGTTAGGTGTGTCAGAATACAGTTCAGCATAGTTACATCACAAACCTATTAATGGTGCCTTACAATTTCTCCAGTACTGTAAATAATACATTATTGCTATTCAAACTTCTGGTTTCAATGCTAATGGTGCCCTCTCGTGCCAGGACATTGCACAGCAGGATTGTAAGCTGGAAAGCTCTCCCCTGCAAGTTAGAAATACTGTAGCATATCCATTTAAAACAGTCCTGAAAATGCTTTTTCAGCCTACCAGTGTCTTCATGCAAAGAGGTCTGTGTTCTAAAATGTTGATTTAACTGTACAGTACTTTCAAAAGCATGCAGCATCTGGTCTATACTCTCACTTATACCAAGCTCACTATGCCCCTGATGAATCTAATCTTTACAAAATCCCAAGAAACTTTGAAGACCAAACATTTATCATAGTGTGAGCTTTCAAGGGTGTAAACCTGCTAGTTAAGGTGCCACAGGACTCTTAACCTGCTGTAGCAGAATAAACAAAGATCACTCTTTGGACATTATTTGGTTTCTCCAAAATTGAACCACTGTGGCTCACTTTGAGTAAAGGACCTTAGTGAGAACCCCATTTCTACTTCTTGATAGAACTTTGCCACAAATGTACTAAACTCTGATCATGCAGCTTGGGACAACCAGCTGGTTCCTAGACATTTCCAGCAACTCTTGCTCCTCCAGAGCAAATACTGCAGTACGTATTGTAAACAGAAACCTTTACAATTCTACTGCCTTCAGATTTACAACAATGAAATGCCAATGCAGATTCTGCACTCTCAAGTATGTTTGGCAGTATTGTTGTTGTTGGTTAGTCGCACAGTCAATTCCGACCCTTTGCGACCCCATGGACCACTGTCCGCCAGGCACTTCTGTCCTCCACCATCCTCCTCAACTCACTCAGTTCTGCACCCATTGTGTCTACAATACCATCTAGCCATTTCATTTTTGGCCGCCCCCTTCTTCTTTTGCCCTCCACCCTTCCCAGCATCAAGGCTTTCTCAAGCGAATCCTCTCTTCTCATTTGATGTCCAAAGTACTTTAGCTTCATCTTTACTATTTGACCTTTAAGGAGCAGTCAGGATTGATTTCTTCTAAGATTGACCTATTTGTTCTCCTTGCTGTCCTGGAGGCTGTCAAAACTCTCCCCCAACACCACATATCAAAGGCATCTATTCTTCTGCCCTCAGCTTTCCTAATGGTCCAGCTCTCACAACCATACATTGCCACCGGAAATACCATTGCTTTGACTATACGAATTTTTGTTTGCAATTTGATGTCTCTGCTTTTCACGATGTTCCCCAGGTTTCTCATCGCTTGCCTCCCAAGAATCAGTCGCCTTTTTATTTCATGGCTGCAATCCCCATCTGCAGTGAGCTTTGATCCTAAGAAAGTAAAATCTGTCACTGCTTCTACTTCTTCCCCATCTATTTTCCAGGGACTGATAGGGCCTGTTGCCATTATCTTGGTTTTCTTTATATTGAGTCTCAAGCCAGCTTTTGCACTTTCTTCTTTCAACCTAATCAGGAGCTTTTTAAAGTCCTCCTCACTTTCTGCCATTAGGGTGGTATCATCTGCATATCTCAAGTTGTTGATGTTTCTCCCAGCAATTTTGATCCTAAATTGTGATTGGCAGTATATTGTAGGGCATTTAATGTGGACTTTTATTCAGTGCTGGAGAACAAGTGGTGTCCTTTGTAACCAACAGCTTCATCTGCATCAAAGTCCCTTTACTTACTTGCAAGATGTGGCTTTTGCAATTCACTCCGTTTCTGCAGTCTACAAAGACAGCATACATTATACTGGGAGTCGAAGAAATGGAAGCAGTGACAGACTTTAACTTATTGGGATCTAAGATCACCGCAGATGGTTACTACAGCCATGAAATAAAAATACTCTTACTTCTTGGGAAGCAAGCTATGAGAAACCTAGGCAGCATAATAAAAAGTAGACACCACCCTGCCAACAAAAGTCTGCATAGTTAAAGCAATGGTCTTCCCAGTAGTAATGTATAGCTGTGAGAGCTGGACCTTAAGGAAGGCTGAGCGCAGAAGAATAGACACCTTTGAACTGTGGTGCTGGAGGAGACTCTTGAGAGTCCCCTGGATTGCAAGATCAAATCAGTCAATCTTGAAGGAAATCAAACCTGACTTCTCCTTGGTAGAACAAATATTGAAGTTGAAGCTCAAATACTTTGGCCACCAAATGAGAAGAGAGGTCTCGCGCGTGAGAAGGCCTTGATGCTAGGAAAGATTTATGGCAAAAGGAGAAGGGGGTGGCAGAGGTTGAGGCGGCTGGCTGGAATTGTTGATGTGATGGGCGTAGATCTGGCCCGGTTGTGGAGGATGGCAGATGACAGAGGAGCCTGGCGTGCAATCGTCCATGGGGTCGCAAAGGGTTGGCTTCAACTTTGCGACTGAACAACAACTGCGCCTTTTGATCACAGCCACAGCAACACAGGATTGCTGCCTCTGTCCTCCCCCCCCAATAATAATAATAATCAGGGCTTCACATCATTACGACCAAGATAAGTCAGTACATTGAGCATCAACTCTGTCCAGACCTTTTCCAAACCACACCAGCGTTTCCAGCATTCGAACCAGCATTCAAGAACAAGGCTCTGGCTACAATTTGGGTATTTGAATCAGACCAAAAAAATGCTTGTGAAAATGAGAGAAGATCCGAGGAACCTTTGCTAGGCTTGGTGTGTTCTACCATTTAGCATCCATCTTATCACAGCTAGGAGCTGCCTAAAGCCTCAAAGGGCCTGCAGTGGCTCAGTGGTTGAAACACTGAAATTGATGACTGGAAGGTTGGCATGTCAGTGGTTTGGGACCAGAGTGCCACATGACGGAGTAAGCTCCTGTCTCTGTCTCAGCTCCTGCCAACCTGGCCGTTTGAAAGCAAGAAATTGTCAGTAGATAAATAGGTACCACTTTGGTGGGAAAGGTAACAGTGTTCCATGCACTTCGGTGTTTAGTCATGCCCGCCTCGTGACAATGGAAACATCTGCAAATACAGACAGCACTGACTCTTTGGCTATAAATGGAGATAAGCATTGTACCTTAGAGTTGGATATGATTGGCTTTCAAGCGGCAACTTTGACCTCAAAAGTTCATCTTAGCAACTGAGGAAGGCCAGCAGACAAGCACGACTTTCTGATTGCACCCTGGCCAAGTGCAAACTCATACTTCTCTAAGTTATTATTATTTAGTCTAACAACTTGTCTGCAGCCAGCCAGCACTGTCATTGTTACACAGCACATTTACTCTTGCTCTTTAGCCAAGAAGGCTCCCAGAGGAGCTTTGAAATGACTGATAAAAACCAAGACAGTCCCTGCTGCCAAACTTACAATATAAACAAGATGGCATTGGCAGAAAAGTGGAACAAGGAAAACAGATAAGACTCATGTAAAGGTGAACATTTCTTGCAGTAGGGAGACAGAAAGGGATCTCTTAAGGCAAAGAGGGAGGCAAGGCTTGGGGTGATGTCTGCCAGCTTCCTTCTCTGTGGTGTCATTCTCCATACCATCTCCCACAGCCCCAGCTCTTCAAGGGGGAAAGCCCTCTTTCATGGACACAAACTCTTGTTCTGTTCATAGAAAAGAAGGCAACCCACTGTAAACCTTTACCTGGGAAATGACAGGTTCCCTTTAACTATTGCTGCTCCTGTGTGTTGTGAACCGTCTTATGTTGCATCTGACCTGTCGCAACCCTTAAGATGATTTCCTGGCCAGGGTACAATAAGACAAACATGTGTCTCGCAGCTTGGTCCCAGTTGGGCTGATTTGCTCCTTGCCTTGGAAAGTTTTACTTTGACACAGCCCATCAAGTAAGGCTGGCTCTTAATGTCCACTCATCTGACAAGGGCGAACAGAACTGCATGCCCACTGTCTTGTAAGTTGCCTCTCTTAATCTTGGAGTAGGGAGCATGTAGTGCTCCTGATGTTCCTGAATTCCCATCAGCTACAGTCAGAACAGCCAATGGCCAGGAAGACTGGTGTTGCAACCTCACAACTGTACAGCCACAGGTTCCCATGCCTACTACCATAGGCCAGAACTACCTGCAACTTAGCTGGTTAGTTTTTCCGCAAGGTTCCTAGAGAATGTTAACTCTACATAGAAAGTAGTGGCAAGGGTTTGCATGAGAGTTTCACTTTCCCTGCCAAGGCTAGGCACCATAGTTAACCTTGAGCCAAACTGGTTGAACTACTATATACCCAAGTAAAGGAGTAGGAAACTATGGCCCATCGGGGCAGCTGCTTCCATCAGGCTTAACTACTGGCCCAACTGGCAGGGTCTGAGGGAAAGTGGTGCCCAACAACACAGGGTCCACAACCACATACTACTCAGGATCCTACTATTTTCCTCTTATTTATTTTAAAATGCCTTCAAGGAGTTTCAGAGACATCACCCAGTACCATCAGGTTTATTTTAATCATCACTTTTATTGAAGCACAGTCACATGGATGCCCTACTCATACTTATATTCAAGCTAGCTCTAGGGACGACTACTTGTAGGAAATTTGCTGTAGCCCAGCTCCCTCCAAAGAGCTCTTTCTTCTAGAGAACTACTTGGGGGAAAGATTCAGTATGAATAATCCCTTCACATTTAAACCAGATTCCTTCAGGAGCACAAGAGCCGTGTTGAGCAGAAAGGCTACTGCTGCTTGGCAAAGAAGACCTTGCTGTCTTCCACGTTGGGCTTGATGGTGTCACCACCAGGTTGCCAACCAGCTGGGCACACTGTCACAAAGGAAAAAGGGCAGCATTAGAAAAAGTGTAGGCAAAATGGGCAGAGGGGCATTTGGTTTGAAGGTCTGAACACTACAAAGGGAACAAGCTTAGGTCAACAAGATCCCTACAGCAGCCAATACCTTGGGCCGTATCCAATGCTGGAAATGGTCAGAGCAAGCTATGAGTGCAGCCTCACCAAAGGAAAAAGGTTTCACATGAAGGACAAAAGGGACTAAAGCAAACTGAAAGGTCGGAGTTCAGTTCCCAGGTACTGCATGATGGAGTGGCCTCCCGTCTCTGTTCCAGCTCCTGCTAACCTAGCAGTTCGAAAGCAAGAAATTGCAAGTAGATAAATAGGGACCACTTCGGTGGGAAGGTAAACAGCATTCCATACACTCGTGTTGAGACATGCCTGCCACATGATCATGGAAACATCTGCAGACACAGACAACACTGGCTCTTTTGGTTATAAACAGAAATGAGCACTGAACCCTAGAGCTTTATAGTATTTTCATGTTCTTTCTTGAAGATCACTTCAGAAGATAGGAGGAGGAACAAAATTGCACTCAACTGTGCTGTAGATGGCTTTAGCTCAGGGGTGCCCAAACCTTTTGGGCCGCGGGCCAGTCACGTGGTTCAGAGAGCTGGTTACTATGGCCTGGGAGCTGGATCCAGCCCCCGATGCCAATTCATCTGGCCTGCGAAGCCCTCATTGCTCCTGGAAGCGGAAGTAAAATGTGCCCGTATGGCTGTGTTTTACTTCCACTTCCAGGAGCAACAAGGGCTTCATTGGCTGGATGAATTGGTGTTGGGGGGCTGTATCTGGCCCCCAGGCCGTAGTTTGGGTACCCCTGCATTAGATGATCTCTGTGGGCTGGGGGAGGAGGTGCAAATTAAGTGTCTTCAGTTCCCACTATGAGTAGTACCAGGCTCATAAATGGTTGAAAATGGAATTTAAAAACAAAACAAAACAGAAAGTATGCAGACAGGTTCTTCCTGTTTCTTGGGGGTGGAGCGGGCCTTGCAAGATATCTCCCCATCTCATGCTCCTGAGGCAAACCCCAGCACTTCTGAAGGCCCAGAAGTGCAGAAACAGACCATTTTGGCTGGGGGGGGGGAGAGGGAGGGAATGGGGGGCGTGCTCTGGGATAGTCTTAGGTAGGGAATACTATAAAATTCAACTAGCCATGGCATGTGGCTTGCAGTCTGCATGGATTGTATTTCTGAGCTACACAAGAGAGCTTTTCTGAGCTACACAAGAGAGCCTATGTAACACTTTGCAAGAAGTGTTACATAGGATAGAAAGCAGCCTCAAAAGCAAGATGGGGTGAGTTGTGGCCTTCCAGATGTTGTTGAACTGCCTTTTCCTTCAGTCCTAGCCAGTGTGGCCTGATGGGAGTTGCAGTTCAACAAAACCTAGAGGGATGCAAGTTCTCCACCCTTGCTTTAAAGTTGTTTGGTGTATTTATGCTTCAAAGGTTTGTAGCATCACAGCTTCCACAGGTCTAGAAGTTGTGATGAGCTACCCACAGGTATAGATCTGCCCTGTGAAGGAGGACCAAGGCACAACAGAGCCATTGTGATTCTACCACCATTTCTGGTGCAGTGCCAGCCTTCTTCATGCCACCGTCCCAGAACACCCTCCTTACCTTCACCATGCTGATCTGTAAACTGGAAAGCCTGCACCAAGCGCAGTGTCTCATCTACAGAGCGCCCTACAGGGAGGTCATTCACAGTAATCTGCCGCAGGATGCCTTTGTCGTCAATTATGAACAGGCCTCTGAGGGAACAAAAGGCATCAGTAGCAGTTTTAATAGGAGGTATGCTCTGATCTTTCTTTGTAAGAAGTGGGGCCTTTAGCAGAGGAAAAGGAACTCTAGTTGGCAGTGGAATCTACTGGAAATTGTTGCAGCTTCCAGTGCATTTATCAAAAGCACCAACTCGTATTAGAATCCAAGGCGGATTGTTGGAGTCTTTCCCCACAAAGACACCCCAAATTAAGAGCAGAGAATTTTAAGGGTGTTGGGAAAGGGTCAAGTTCTTCTACCTTTAGCCACTGCTCTTCTGTTCAGGACAAATACTCTTTAAGTGCCTATATAAACAAAGAGCCAGGCTTCCTGATTAATACAGAAATGTTTTCCTCTGCCTGCCAGATCACTATTGTTTCATTTCCACAGACCCATGAGGTGGACCATTCTGATGAAGAGGCTGGGTTTCTGACACTGTCCTACAGCAGCAGTAAGGAGGCTGAGTAACCTCCTCTCATCTGTACTGTATTAGCACTGGAAGCTGGTGCCATCTGAGATTTTAAAGTCAGCTATGTTGAGTTCTAAAAGACTGACTCCCTTCCTCTAGGTTTTCTTGCTCTCCTAACACCATCCAACAGCCATTCCACCAGGCTGAGGTGAAAACAGACCCACAGAAAGAGGGGGGAGGGAACCCAACTTTTCAGCGCAGTTGATGAGCAAGCTGGGTCTCCTTTTCCCTTCAAATGATTTCTAATAACAACAAAGCTAACAACGTCCAGACTCATCATTGCTGACCATCATAGCTGACCATCAAGAGCATGTGGCATTTCCTCTCCTTTTATGTCATCTCTTATTTGCATCAGCCAGAAAGACGATGACTACTACTACTAATAATCTAATAGGTACTACTTTATATGCTGCTCTTGGAGGCCTTTCAGGTGTGGATTGAAATGCTACACGCCACAAGCTCTTCAAGGTTTCATCTCTAATTCAAGTTAGCTTTTACATTTTCCATACCTGTAGGCAATGCCCTCATCCTCCTTGAGCACTCCAAAATCCTTGGAAATGTTGTGGTTAATGTCTGCCACAAGAGGGATATTTGTGGGACCCAAACCCCCCTCCTTTCGTGGAGTATTGATCCTGCAAAGAAACTTCAGTTAATATCTGCAACACTGATATTATCAGTGTTATCACCTCCTAGGTCAGTGGTGGCTAACCTTGGCACTCCAGCTGTTCTTGAACTTCAAATCCCAGAAGCCCTGATCAGCAGGAGTGCCGACTTTGGCTTCTGGTAATTGAAGTCCAAGAACACCTGGAGTGCCAAGGTTAGCCACCATCCTAGGTGATCTGCAAGTAACTGTACTCATACAACTACCGGTGTCTTCCAATTAGCCATTATCTGCTTTTCCAGGAGAGAAGTTAATCGCACTCCACACCCAGTGGGTGCCCAAAGTCAATGCTGTCTGTCTAGGTTTTGCAAGATAAGACTAGGGAAGGTCTTCGCACCCTTCCATCAGCTAACATAGATACATTTAGGGAATGACATGTTAATCCATATCTCACTGCATGAGGGAAACACAAGAGAGGAATAAAATGCTTTCTTCATGAAGACCCCAGTTCACTCATATCCAGGGTACATCATGACAACCCTTCCACTAAATGTGTATCCAAAGCTATGGTTGAACTACACAGATCAAGTCAGAACATTTAGAAAGAACAATTACTGCTTTTTCTATTGATGTTCAACCTATAGTGCAAATATCCAGTGCTCACTTTTTCAATGTAAAAAGGAGACATACTAACACTAGGAACAACAATACTGTACAGTGATTTTTAATTGCTATTTTTCTAGGGGGTTTGGACTTCAGCTCCCAGAATCCCTGGGCATTGGCCAGGTTGCTGGGAGGCGAAGGGCAAAGAATACCTGACATGCTGTTGGCTGAAAGGCCCCTGCTCTAAGAGACTCACCAGGCCAAGTGGGTGAACTGAGAGTCTACAGAAGCTGCAATAACCTCACAGTTTATCTTGCGGAACTCGTCAGCTCGGTCGTTGAAAGCGACAATCTCTGTGGGGCAGACGAAGGTGAAATCCAGAGGGTAGAAGAAGAGAACCACATATTTGCCTGTTTGGAAAGAGAGGCGGAATGAGTAAAAGCACCCCCAGCACCTAGAGATCGAGTACTCTGGTCTCAAAGCCTAGTATGGTGACTTCTCTCTCAGACAAGTACTGTAGTCTAATTTACATTTTATGTAGAATTCAAGGCCTGCATTCATCAGTCCATGCTCCAGTTCTTACTCATGTTAAAAGCTCTGCCACTTTCTACTGCATGCAACAAAGCCACTGCCCCTTATCCTCACATCTCAGGAGAATGTTTGAATAGGATATCCTGAACCTAAAATCAATTACCTTCTCCCAGGCCACTAGGCTGGTGCCTGTGCCTAACTCTTAAGGAAAGTTTGATACTTATGTGCTCCAAAGCATAATTTAATTTAATTCACACACTTGTATGCTGCCCAATCAGAACACCCGACTCAAGACAGCTCACACAAAAATTATACACAATATAACACAATAATACAATATAGACAATAATTATACCATATTTAACCTACAAAAGCACATACTGTATCATAATATACAACGATACGATGATACAATACTACAATGGTCTCTCCACCCCGGCCGCAGACAAAGTCTGGGGGTGACGGCGGTGAAGTCCATCAAACATTACACGGGGAAACACTTATTTAAAGTCTCCAACATTCAACCAGCACGTCCACACAAAGTCAGAGTGGCCTCAGGGTCCAGAGCAGCTGCCTTTCATCCACCCAGCATTGGTGTGGCTGGGTGGGGGCAAGAAGTCCTCCGGGGAGAAGCACTGACCTGCTTCTCACACCCCAGCCTCTCTTTACCAAGACAGTTCTGGGATATCAGGGCCGAGATCAGCATTCAGAAAAGTTACTTTTATGGACAGTCACTCCCAGAACACAACCACTAGCCTGTTGGCATGGCCAGTTGTGTTTTTGGATATACAGAGGGTGCCAAAGCTGTAAACAGTGGTACCTCACTTAAAGAGCATAATGTGTTCCACAGGATTGCTCTTTAAGCGAGTTTGCTCTTTAAGCGAAACACCATTGTAAGTGACCAATTGTGGGGGGAGGGGGAGGGGGGATTGTGAACCCCGATTTATTTGTTAAGCGAGTTTTTGGTTGGTTTTATTTGTTAAGCAAAGCAAACATTCAGAGAAAATTCTGCTCTTTAAGTGAGTTACTCTTTAAGCGAGGTGCTCTTTATGCGAGGTTTGACTGTACATATTTTAAGGGATGTTACCTATGTATTACTTTTCAAAGTTGAATCGAATTATGGTAGCAATGTGTAGTATGACATTCATTCAAAACCGGCTACGCTGGCAGTCTCTCAGGAAGAATTTGAAACAGCAATACAAGTGGACATTATAGTCACCCTCTGTATATACCGCGACTTTCCCATGCTATAGTATTCCAAATGACTAGGTAAGGGTGTGAATGCTAGTCAGTGCAGAGAGCTGACAAGGAAAAAGTTGACCCATCCAAAATATTATATTGGAGGAGGGGTCTATGGCTACCCTGGACTGGAAGATAAGTGGTACTAGGCCAAATCAACCTTAAGTTCACTCTAGAAGTGAAAGTGAACCATCTGAGAATATACTTTGGGCATATCATGAGAAGACAAAGCACACTGGAATAGACAAAGGTTGACCAAACATGAGATGTGTTGACTCATCAAAGGAAACTAAGGCCTTTGGTTTGCAAGACATGAGTGGGGTTATTACAGGCTCATTCTGTGGCTACTAAATTAATAAGAGTCACTATAAATTGACAGCTTGGTAACATGTAACAATATTTCTCACCTTTGTAGTCTGACAACTTGATTTCCTTGATGGCTCCATCCACCACTGCTGTGCCATGGAAGTCTGGAGCAGGTTTCCCAATATGAGCATTTCCAGAAGCCATTGTCTGAAATGTCAGAACAGAGTAAGAATAATGCTGGCTAATGGGCAAAATCTCTGGAGGTCTGATACAGAATACAGCTTATTTTCTTTCTCTAGGGTGTGTGTTTTAGTTTAAAATAAGGTCCTTTAGGTTAAACTTCCAGATAACAAACAGACCCCTCCAATCTTCCTCTTAATAAGTCAGAGCAATAAGTCGACTCCCATTTTATGAGGCAATCTCTTCTCTCACCGTATGTGACTAGTACATGTGCAATTGTGGGTCTTTTGAGGTAGGACTTTTGCATTGCAGCAAGTTCCAGCCTAGGTCTCTTCTTGCCCAAGTGCAAACAAACTTGGCAAGAACCGCAACAGGGTGGTTCTCCAATAAAGATCTACCTGGGTGCCATATATTGTCAGAATTCATGCCCTTCACCTGCACTATGCAAGGTATGTCATGATCAAGCTTCAAACAAAACAGGTGTGCCAAACAGAGGTCGATAGCCAACCTCGATTTAAAAGGATGGTTTCAGAATGTGCTCAATGGCAGAGGAAGTGGTAACTTTTCTTTCCCTCGCACAGAGTAGCAGCCACAACACAGAGGTCTGCTCCTCCCCGGAACTGAATATTTTTTACTTAATGCATGTGAGACTGGAGTAGAAGTAATCACAGCCAACAGGCTGACGTGAACTCCAAACAAAGCAAGCTATACTTTTTATTTTTGCCATGTCTGCAAAAGCTGTTTTAATTTTGGAAAGTGCAAAGTAGTCGGGAAAGGTTATATTTATTTCTATTTTGTTTTTCTTGCTCATTAGCAGTCCAAAGTAGTGCTTGACCAGTTGGGCAGGATATAAATATTCTAAATAAATACAAATCTAGTGATGTCTGGAAAAATTGTATTAACTTCTTACAGTCGTAACATGGTTTCCAAACACCATTTTTGAGGCTGCATTTTGCTAAGAAGCTTTGAAAAATGAGATCTGTTGCACTTCTGAAACAAGTGTGAGAACAGCCAATCGCTCAAAATCAAGGTAGACAAGAAAGAATTCTTTGATCTGGTTCTTAGGCATTACTTGCGTACTTCCCATATTGCAAGGAAGAAGGCTAGGTAGTGAATTAGATGTAGCTGGCTTCATCTTTGGTTCCCTTCCAGCTTACCCACTCCAGGTGACATCAGTCACTATCAGTCATCCCCATTTGACGTTACAACTTCCTCCAAACAGTTTCAAGCCAATTAGAAAATGTAACTTTTATGAAAAAGTCTCTTCCCTTAGCATAATACTGTTCAGAGCCCCAGTCACATGAAACAAAACTAGATCACTGTTCAAATCAAGACAATCCTTGACACACCCAAGACCAGCAGATAGGCATGCTTTGATGAAAAAAATTGGTTTCTGGTTCAAGCAGCCTGATGTTTTAAGAGTGGGGAAACTTAGCAAATTCTGTCAGTCACTGGTTGGCTAGCAAGGCTTTTTCTCCCAATTCTTTTAAACTTATTTCATTTAGTTTGAGAAATATGTGTGTGTGTACATGTGTATGTGTACCTATCTGTGTGAGAGAAAACAAACCAGTTTCTCTGATTAATCCCTTATGGAAGATCTGTCGTGGCCATATAGTGCATCTTTCTCAACACTGCCTTCTTGCTGCTCATCAATGAGCATGGTACAAATGTTCATGTACTTTTAAACACCATATTTGGTCTGTACCAAGATCTGGTGTATGGCCAGGTTATCTTGCTATGGTAACAGAGTAGACCATACTGCCAGTGACTCAATGCTGAGTGTCAGATGGCGGTTAACTAACCTGACAACTCTGAGGACTCACAGCTTTGGATGCCTAAGTCCACAGGGAAGGGTGATGGTCCCCCAGTGGATTAAATCCCACTTGAATCCATCTTGATGGAGGGCAGCAGGTTCATCAATACTGGCCTAGGGCTGAAGAGGAATGTGTGTGCCAAAAGGGCTCAGGACCAGAAAGTAACTTGTTAAACTGGATCAGTGGTACAGGTGTCACACTGCAATGCAAAAGGATGGAAGGCCACTGCAATATATTCTCAGGGCAGTCTTCATGGCTGATCACCATGAGGATAACCAACATTTGGATTTAGATACAGCAGATCTGATTGGGGATGTTCCTCTCCTCAGCTCCATCTCACTGTCAGAGATATTTTACAGATCTTATTCTATCACACCTATTGACATTAATACTTTGCTAATTTAGTTTTGCCTGCTATGCCAAAAAAAATAATCAATTCCATCGTTTCATAAACCTCCTCCCTGCCCCCTCTCCATGCCTTTTGGCATAAAACAAACCTTTTGGGTGTATGCTTGGGTACAAGAGCATAGATAAATCTGCACTCTTAACAGAACAGCAGCATGTATAAACATGAAGATGATAATTATGAAACTCCAGCAAGTACTTGTTAGCACAGCCAGAGACTACAGCATATTGGCATACCTGGTTTCCTAAACACCTTCAATGACAGATACGGATGGTCATTATTAGTATGCAGCTTTCTCTTAGCTAAGCTGGAGACAAATGTAGTTTTCCCACAACTGCCACTACCACAAATATAGTACAGTATTTCAAAAGAGTGTAACACCAGGACAAACACTCTGAAAGGTCAGAAAATTCAAAAGCAGACAAATCTGTTTCCTTTCCTGCAGTTTGAGTCATCTCAGGGTGCCCTGGCACTAGAAGTAGGCATAGTTACAAAACGGCAGCTGAAAAAGTTTCTACCCTTTCCATTTTTAGTTTCTCTTAAGTACCTTATTTATTCTGTTTTTTAGCTGAAGCCACTTGTTGACTCGTCAAAAAGGTCTCATTTAACATTCTGACAAGCAGACACCCAACTCCAATGGCTGGAATCCAGTAACAAGTCAAAACTAGAGTAGGTCCATTTAAATCTGGGATTGCCAACCTTTTAAAGTCAGGGGCCTGGTCATGCTCCCTCAGACAGTTGAGGGCGTCGGACTGGTGGTTTACAGTTGCTGTAAACAAATCTGTGGCTGTCGTAAATGCGGCAGCAGCTGATTTCGGCGGTGGCAGCTGGAGCAAGGTAGCAGGCTGGAAAGGTTGGTGTTGTGGGCTGGATCTGGCCCATAGGTCATAGATTGAGAACCCCTGATATAAATCAATGAAACATATAAAAAAACCTGAGTTACTAAATCCCCACAGATACAGTGGGCCCACTCTAGTTGTGATTTACTACTGGATTTTAGCCAAAGTTTCTAAGCAATAATCTTTGAAAAAGTGATGCCTGTTTAACACCAAGGAGGAGGAGGTGTTATTCCTTGCTGCCATATGATGTAGCAGCCCCTTGGATGCATGTTCACCACACTTAATTGCCAAACGGCACACAGCCTTGCTGGAGCCTTACAACCCCAGTGCCTGATGGGATCCCTCTTACAAAAGACTGGGCAGAACAGATCATCCCCTTTGATCTCTGCAAGTTGAGAGAAAGTTTCTTATTTTCCAACAGTCTGTGTATTGAAAATAAAGCTCAGAATGCCTATGGCTAATTGCAAAGGATTATCATGTGCACTCAGCATGGAGGGAATGAGTTTTCTCCCCGTTGTGTAACAGAGCTAAGAGTCAAAGGTCTCAGTGACAGAATGTTAATTAGTAGGGATGCAGATGATACCAATCAGCCATCTGAGTTTAGCTGAAATTCTTAGCGAAGCTGGCAGGATATGCATTTTGACAGACCACCCCTTTGTCATGAGCCATAGATGCCATCTCATGAAGTATTTTGGAATAATGGCTTTGATTTGAGTGGCCATCAGGACTTGCTCCTGGCAGAGTTGGAAACTTATCAGATTCCTTTGATAACTTTGAGATAAGGCCTTCTGCCTATGGTGGCCAAGCTCCCATGACGAGTACATCTACTACTGATGTGCAGTTCAGCATGTGAAGCTACCCTGCCACACTTGGGTCTCCAGATTGCACTCAGCAGTTTCTGGGACAAGCAGCAAAGTGCACATACACTATTTCAAGCTTACAGTTGCATTTGTTTAGTGCAGGGGTGCCCAAAATTTTTGGGTAATGGGCTGATCATGTGGTTCAGGGAGCCGGTCACTAAGGCCCGGGTACAGCCCCCAATGCCAATTCATCCGGCCCACGAAGCCCTCGTCACTCCTGGAAGAGGAAGTAAAATGCACCCATACGAGTACGTTTTACTTCCACTTCCAGGAGTGACGAGGGCTTCGGGGGCCACACCCGGCCCCTGGGCCTTAATTTGGGCACCATTGGTTTAGTGCCATGTGATGGAGAAGAGGAAGGAAGGCATAAGTAGTAATGCAGGAGGAAGGCTCTGAGATACTCTATTGCACAGAATGAACCATCAAAGAGAACGTGAGCATTTGCTGGATAATTTAAAGTTAATGATCAAAGACTCTTTCATCCACCTTATTTCTAGTGGCTCAACAATGGCAGATTCTCTGTTCCACAAAGTTCTACTAGCCTGGTTCAGTCCTTGGAATTGTGCCTCTTGCTCCTCTTCTAGTCTTTGCTTATGCCAACTTACACCGACCTTAAAAAGTTCTGGGTATATAGTTGCAAATTTCCAGAATGAGAAAAAGTTTATTAATTTAATACTTCCTATATGTCGTCTGATCTAAGCCATGGTGCCACCTAACTCAACTATGCATCTCTTGTTGAAGTCAAATGGCCCTGTAGCTTCCAACATTCCTACCACAGATGCCTGGAGAGTGATTCCCTCCCTCACTCCCTTTTAAGAGAATACATTTCAAACTTTGTTGGACAAGCAATTATTTCAGGACTGGAGATGGGAAGCACTTCTTCAGGACCCAGGGAGTCTTTATCAAAGCCACCCTAGAGCATGAAAGAAAAAAAGTTGCAGCATGGGTCTGAATCGAGCTGTGAACAGTCTCTTGGGGGCTTAGAAAGGGCAATGTGTGCATAGGAACAAAGCTAAGCCATTGTTCCCTTAATCTGGTCTGCTGCTCTTAACTGGTGCAGCCAGTTCGAACACTAGATACTGAAGGCTTTGTTCTTTCTTCTCTTCGGAGGTCTACATAAAAAAGGACCAAACTCCGGAAAAGGGGTCGATGTGTACAGAGACAGAGAGAGGTTCTTCCAAACCCCGGGGGATTCACACGACTGCGGGCAAACGCTCCCTGTTGTTCAGTCGCACAGTCGATTCCAACCCTCTGCGACCCCATGGACCACCGCCCGCCAGGCACTCCTGTCCTCCACCATCTCCCTCAACTCACTCAGTTCTGTGCCCATTGTCTCCACGATACCATCCAGCCATCTCATCTTGGGCCATCCCCTTCTTCTTTTGCCCTCGACCCTTCCAAGCATCAAAGCTTTCTCAAGTGAATCCTCTCTTCTCATTTGATGTCCAAAGTACTTTAGCCTCATCTTTATTATTTGACCTTCTAAGGAGCAGTCAGGGTTGATTTCTTCTACGATTGACCTATTTGTTCTCCTCGCTGTCCAGGGGACTCTCAAAACTTTCCTCCAACACCACATCTCAAAGGCGTCTATTCTTCTGCGTTCAGCTTTCCTAATGGTCCAACTCTCGCAACCATACATTGCCACGGGAAATACCATTGCTTTGACTATGCGAATTTTTGTTTGCAATGTGATGTCTCTACTTTTCACTATGTTCCCCAGGTTTCTCGTCGCTTGCCTCCCAAGAATCAGTCGCCTTTTTACTTCATGGCTGCAATCACCAGCTAAAACCCCTTCTTTCGCTCGCGGCACAGCCACAACTCTTGCGGGGGGGGGGGGGAGAGCTCCAGAAGAGATGGCTTAGAAGATTCATTCATTCATTCATTCATTTATTCGATTTGTATACCGCCCTACTCGGTGCAACCGACTCGCCCTTGGCCAAGCAAGGCCGCCGGCCAGAGCCCACATGCCGCCCTCCTCCTCCTCCTCCTCCTTAGGCATGGGAGAGATTCAACGCTTGGCAGGGGCTGGGCGATGAGCGGAGGAGGAAGAGAAGCAGAGGAAGGGGGGGGAATGGAGGAAGGACACCGGGGGTCGGATCACGACGCCGGCAGGCCGTCCTCCCCCGCCCCACCCCATCAGTGGGAAACACAAAGCCCTTCTTCTCCTCCTCCTCCGAAGGCACATGGGGGGGGCAGGAATGCCCGCCGATCTATAGGCTGCAAAGGACGCCCACGGACACCCGACGTGACGCCCCGCTTCCCCCCCTCTGCTCAGCTGCAAGGAGGCACGACAACGACGACGACGTCCCCCCTTGCAAATAAAGGCGCTAAAGACGCGGGGGTGGGGGAAACAACGTGCCCCGTCACGTCGGGAGGCCCTTCCAAAGCGTGTCTGCCGGCGAACGCGGGACGGGGAAGGACAACGCTCCCGGCCCTCGTCCCCCAAGCGGGGAGCCGCTGGCCGAAAGAACCCAAAAGCCCCGGAACCGCCTCCGCCCCCCCTCCTCTGTCTTACCTCTCTGTGCGTGTGCAGCCGTCGGAGGAAAGCGAGGACCAGGCAACACCGGCTGCTTCTCCAACCGGGGGTGGGGTGGGGGGCGTGGCGCTGGCGGAGGGGAGGCCGCCCGCACTTTATAGGCCGCCTGATGCCGAGGGGGCGGGGGCGCGGATGCTAAGCCGGGCACGCAGCCTCTCCCCACCCAGCCTTATCTCCCCTTCACAGAGCCGGGGTGGGGTGAGGGATGGGGACTAAGGAACCGACACACGTTCATCTTGGAGGGTGAAGTTTAAACGATGAGGTGCGAAAGCGATGGGATGTAATAACAGGTTCTCACCAGTTCGCCAGAACCGGTAGTAAAACCGGTAGCAGCTTTTGAGGGGAACCACCTTCAGGGATTACCTTTTCACTGCGCATGCGCGCCAAGCACTTGGTGTGCATGCACACTTTACAGTGCTTGGCGCGTATGCACGGCCTCCTTGCTGTCCTCCCAAGCAGGGAGGAGGAAGAGAAGCTGCTAGCCTGAAGCTCCCTATAGCCTGCTCCGCAGGGTAAGCGACTCACCTTTGGATGTGGTGTGTCTGTGTGTATTTTAATGTGTATTTAATACCTTTACCCATATTGACGTACTACCACAGTTCCTAAAAAGGCCTGGTGGGTGGGTGGGTTGAGGTGTGTGTGTGTGTGCTTATTTTGTTTTATTTTATTTGGCCCCGCTCATGACATCATTATTATTATTAAATTATTATTATTATTAAACTTATATGCCGCCCTACTCAGCGAAGACCGACTCAGGGCGGCTCACAACACAATCAAATACAATGCAACAATTCAATAAAACAATAAAATGTCACAACACAATGAAATATCATACATCAATAATTCAAAAATTAGAATATCATAAAATACAGTACAGTAAGATAAAACCCCAACATACGTCATAAAGTTACAAAAATATTACAGAACCCATAGGAACATTACACAATCTTACAAAGAAAAAAAATACATGACGTAATGATGTTAGCTCCACCCACACTGTGATGATGTCACGGTGGGGTAGTAAAAATTTTGACATCCCACCACTGTAAACCCTCGGAGGTTTAAAACCCCCCCCTTCCCACTCCGGGAGGCGGCTGTGTCTCCTCGAGGGCGGTGTGGGGAGCGCGCGTGCAACAAGTCATCCTTTGACCACCCGCGACCCAACCCATGGTTTTGTCTGGTGGCACACCAGGAGCCCTTCTAGAAACACGAAAGCGACCTCCTCGTGCCCCCACCTAAATGCATGCAGAACAAACAGGTCGGTCCTAAAAGAAATCAACCCCGTCTGCTCCTTAGAAGGTCAAATAGTAAAGATGAAGCTAAAGTACTTTGGACACCAAATGAGAAGAGAGGATTCACTTGAGAAAGCCTTGATGCTGGGAAGGGTGGAGGGGAAAAGAAGAAGGGGGCGGCCAAAAATGAGATGGCTGGATGGTATTGTAGACGCAATGGGCACAGAGCTGGGCGGGTTGAGGAGGAGGGTGGAGGACAGAAGTGTCTGGAGGGAGGTGGTTCATAGGGTTGCAAAGGGTCAGAATCGACTGTGCGATTGAACAACAAAAATGTCTTCTCTGACCCAATTTCTGCTTCATGTGGCAAGCGTATCCTTCCCTTCCAGATCTGCACCCAACTGGTAAATGCATGACTCCACTGGCTTTAATCGTCATCACCATTGGGTGCTGGGGAGACAATTCTGACCCAGGTTTTTAGGTAGAGAGTACAGTACTCAGAAGGAGTCTTCCATTCCCCTTTTCTGTGGTTCCCTGGGACTCTGTGGCTTTGCACATGGCTTTGTTGTTATGCCCCATCAAGTTGCCTTGACTTACGGTTACCCTATGACAGTGATGGCTAATCTTGGCACTCCATGTGTTCTTGAACTTCAATTCCCAGAAGCCCTGATCAGCAGGAGTGCTGACTTGGGGTTCTGGTAATTGAAGTCCAAGAACACTTGGAGTATCAAGGTTCGCCATCACTGACCTATGAATTAGTAAAGGTCAGGGTCTCCCTTGTTCTGAAAACCAGTTCTGTCTGACTCTAGGGTTTGGTGCTCATCTCTGTTTACAGCCAAACAGCTAGTTTACAGCCAAACTGCAGACATTTCCATGGTCATGTGGCAAGCATGACTAGACACCAAAGTGCACAGAACACTGTTACCTTTCCCACTGAAGCAGTACCTATTTATATACCAGTACTTCCAATTTCATACTTTCAAACCGCTAAGTTGGCAGGAGCTGGGATAGACAACTGGTGCTCGTTTCATCACATAGCACTCAGGTCTCAAACTGCTGGCCTGCCAACCTTCCAGCCGTTAAGCTTAGTGTCTTAACCACTACACCCCTGAGGCCCTTTCACCCTATGAATTGATAATCACCAAAATGTTCTGTTCTCATCAGCCTTGTTCAGGAATTGTAAACTCATGGTGTGGGTCCTTTAGGGCAGGGATTCTCACCCTACAACCCATGGGCCAAATCCGCCTCCCCATGCCAATTCATCCAGCCCCCAATGCCTTCGCCAATCCCGGAAACAGAATTAAAATGTGTTCTGCTTCTGGGTGGGAGGAACCATGTACCGGTCCGATCAGCAGTCTAGGAGGCGTGGTCAGGTCCATGACCTGAAAACCTTGAGAAAGCTGGCTAAAGGGAGTCAATGCATCTCGTATTTGCCTTTCCCAGGATTATTGTTCTTTTTTAGGACAGCCTGTGTTTCATCATTTTTGTCTCCAGAGGTAGTTTGGGCTTGATTTAATCTAGGACCAAATTGTTTGTCTTTCTGGCAATTTCTCCAGCACCATTGTTGTTGTTCAGTCGCACAGTCGATTGCGACCCTTTGCGACCCCATGGACCACTGTCCTCCAGGCACTTCTGTCCTCCACCATCCACTCACTCAGCTCTGTGCCCATTGTGTCTACAATACCATCTAGCCATCTCATTTTTGTCCGCCCCCTTCTTCTTTTGCCCTCCACCCTTCCCAGCGTCAACCTGTCATCTTCCTTTATTGTTTCAGCTTTCACGCCAGTACTTAGTGACTGGAATACAAGAGTGTGGGTGGTCTTGGTCTCCAGTAATGCTGTCTTACACTTGTTGATATTTTATAATTGTTTCATTGCTGCCCTTCTCAATCTCCTGATTTTGTGGATGTAGCCTCTGTTTGGACTGGTGATTGAACCAAGGTATACAAAATCTTTCACCATTTCATTATTTTTCATTGTCAAAATTAAAATTTTGTTGTTCTTCTGTAGTCATGATTTTTTTCCATAATGTTTATTGAGGCTTTAATGTGTGAAACCCTTTGAGGGCTCTCCACTTCCACTCTGGGGATTTCTTTTTAACAAACTGAAGAAGCACCGTGAAGAATCAAATTCCCAACCACTAGCTCTGCATCCAGATACTGTATGTAAACAAGCCAGATCCTTTGCCTCGACAAGTTCTATAACTGGCAGATACTGTATACAATGGATAGACAAATATGCTTAACAACGAACCTGTACGTAACAACAATCACCAGTTGGATGTCTGTCTCTTGTGTAAAAGTATATGACTTTGTTGGTGAAAGGGGACAAATTTAGATCAAAACAACCATTTGTTCTTATGAAGTCTCTTGTATGCAAGTTATGCAAACATTACAGTAACTTGTTTCTTCAGTTCTGCTCCACATATGCCTGATATTAAAGTACAGTATTTGTCCTCCAGTAGTGTCTTACGTTATAATTGGATGGATGTGAAGACAAACCATTGTTCACTGTCTGAACATATGTTGTGCACAAAAATATTCACAGGTTAAATGCCATTCTTGCATCTCTAGCTAGGAGGACCACAGAGAACAAGACTGAAAAAGAGCCTTCTCTAGGTTTCAGATTAGAACATATTGCTACAAATGCATCCATGGTATGATTCCGTTTAATGGCTTCTTCAATGACAGTGGCCAGGAGTGTGTTTGCATAGGTGAGGCATAAGTGCCAACTGCCCCATTTCTGGAGACACTAGATGTTGTTGACAAACTTCTTAAATGCATCTTTATTCTGTTATGACATTTTTTTTGTGGCAACATTTTTGAAGGGGGAAAAAAAGTTTGGAGACTTCAGCTCATCCAGAATACTAAAATCAGACTGATGTTCAGGATTTTGTTAGCATGTGATTCACTTCCTAGGACAGCTTTTTGAACCCTGCTTTGCAAAATTCAAAATGCTTTTGATGGAATCCTATGCAGCTTGGGATCAGTTTGTCTGAAAGTATCATTCCATACAGGCCTGCCCAGTTCCTTTTGGGAATGCTGTTCTTCAACCTCACCACTTCTTGTGTGCAAGTACATGGGGTGGGTGGGGATTTCATCATAAACTTTTGATGTGGCCACCTATCTCTGGAACTACTGGCCAAGAAAGACTAAATTTCCTTCTTTCTGTTGTCCATCTAAGGTATTTTCATATTCAGACCTTTGGCCTTAAATTGAATAGCTGTGGAAAACATTTTAACTCGCTCCCATTAGTTCTATGGATCTTGTGTTTGTGTGAAATGCTGCTTTTTGTCCCAATTGTATGTTTTATTTAAATCAGTGATGGGATGTAGCAGGTTCTTACCAGTTCTCCAGAACCGGTAGTAACTTTTCCCAGTGTCCTGGAGAACCGGTACCAGCTTTTGGGGGCAACCACCTTTGGGGCTTACCTTTTTACTGGTTCCCCCACTGCACATCCACGCCAAGCACTTGGTGTGCATCAGTGATGGGATGTAACAGGTTCCCACCAGTTCGCCAGAACTGGTAGTATCTTTTCCCAGTGTCCCAGAGAACCGGTAGCAGCTTTTTGGGGGAACCACCTTTGGGGCTTACCTTTTCACTGGTTCCCCCACTGCGCATGTGCACCAAGCACTTGGTGTGCATGCATGTCTACAGTGCTTGGCGCGTATGCATGGCCTCCTTGCTGTCCTTGTGTTGTGGGTGGGTTGAGAGGGGTGTATGTGTGTGTGCGCTTATTTTTATTTTATTATTATTATTATTATTATTTTTTCTTTGGCTCTGCCTATAATGTCATGACATCATGATGTTGGCTCCGCCCACACTGATGACATCGCGGTGGGGTAGTAAAAAATTTGACATCCCACCACTGATTTAAATGTTATTATAGTTAGCTCTCTTCAGTCCTACTTCTCCCCTTTTTTTTTTTGGCAGAAAGCCAGTACAGTACATGCATTTGGTGAAAACCAAAATCAAAACCTCAGTGTAGTCTCTAGATAAATTCCCAAATAGATGGTATAAATCCAGGACTTTGGATTCCTGCTATCGCCCTGTTTCAATGACAGATCCTATCTGCTTAAATAAAAGAGTCACCACCACCACCTGTTGGATGGATCTAGCTTCTGCCACGAGATAACTTAATACAGTACTTACCCCACCTCCGGTTGTTCTCGTTTCATGAACTACAATCCCCAGAAGGCCGTGTTCTTCCCGGGTTGTGCCTTTCCATTTCCAGGGCTGTGTTTCACTGGTGCCTCCCGGGCGCGCGCGAATATGGACCTGGGCGCTTTCGAAGGGGACAATTCGGTGAATTGTTTGCTGGGCTCCCCTGTGCCCGCCATTTGCCGGACCGAGCCATGCAGCCTAGGCATTGATGAGGCTGGCAGGGGTCCAGTGTTGGGTACGGAGCTGATATAATAACCCCCAGGGGAAGGGTAATTTTATCCCTCTTGCCCGTGCGGAACCTGGTCCTCAAAAGCATTAAAAAGGGTGGAAATTTGGGACAACATTCTTAATATTGATGTGCCCTCGTGTGACCCCCCCAAGGGTTTCCCATGCCAATTCTTGAGCATGTCGTTCTCCCTAGAGCGCAATGCCTTCTGTTTAAAGTGAAAGTACACAGTACTGTAATCGTATCTAACGACAGTGAGGCAAAGTTAAATTAGAAGATTAATGAAAATCTTTTTCCTTAAGATTTATGCTACTATTATTTGTTTCTGTTTCAAAAGTACAGTACCCTGCTATCTTTTTTTCTTCTGAGATCAAGTCTCTTGTCTTCTAAAGTAAAACCTCCATGGAGGTTCTGCTATGAGTGTATTGCACCTGTCTCTGTGGAAGAGACTAATTTTATTTATTTATTTATTTAGATTTATTATCCCGCCCCAATCAGGCGAACCTGACTCTAGGCGGCTTACAGAAAATTCATAAATAATAATAATAATAATAATAATAATAATAATAATAATAATAATTATTATTATTATTATTATTATTATTATTATTATTATTATTATTATTATTATTATTATTATTATTAAATTAGATTTATATGCCCCTCTACTCACCTCACTGAGGCGACTCAGAGGGGCTCACATAACATAAACAACATATACAGTATCACAATCTCAAATATAAATACAGCATAATATAAAAATATAACAACAGATGCAGCACAGATAATACAATCAATAAATTTTAAATTTTAAAACCTTGAGGTTCAACATTACTTAAAAATCAATTTAAAAAGAATTAAACCATGAATTTACAAAGATCTAAAAGATTTGAAAAGGTTAAAAAGATTTAAATGTGGAGGTGTTTGTGCTGTAGGATCAGCTTTGTGTTATAGTTACAACAGTGTCACACAGATAGAGGCAGGGTGGAAGGTGTGTCAGACCAGACTTCTGGAGACCTGCTTTCAAGTGCCTGCTTGGCTACACAAACTCACTAGAGCGGTGGCGGTGGTGAACTGTTCCTTTGATACCTCATGCACATCAAAGCCCCTGTTAGTGTTGCCATAAGTCAATTGCTAATTGACAGCACAAAACACCCATTCCAGAGACAGGGAACAGGTGGTTCTCCAGGCAGCAATTCTCATTATCCTTTGCCACTGGGCAGAGATGATGGGAACTGCAGTCTTAAGGTCATCTAGAGGGCTATATATTCTCTGCAAGTGATGGTGTTTTGTTTAAAAGGGCTTGTATACATTATTCTTTTGTAATTCTTATGATCAGCCTGTTGTGTTATAGTATTGGTGGAGGAGAGCACTGGGGCTGAGATTGAGCAAGTCATGCTGGTTTCCGGTTTCTTACAGGCCCCATGGTCTATGGAATCTGCTACTGTCCTGTGGCACGACAGGGAGATCTGGAAACGCTGAAGGTAGCAGGTAAAACAAAACAAAAGGAGTACTTTATTGGGCCTGGAATGGAATGAAGCTGCCGAAGCTGAGATGGGATCTGGCTGAAAGAGGGAAGGAATCTCAAGTTCAGCTCTGCTGGAGTTAAGGAGTGGTGTGAAACACAGCCAGTTTTTGTTCATTTGTTTGTGTCTGTCTGTCCCATCCCGTCCCCCACCCACTTTGTTTATAGATTCCAAGACTCTGACAGAGACTCAACGGGAGCAGCTCTTTGAGAAGCTGGATGAAGCCAACGACGTTGTAGGTTGGGCTCTACACATCCTCTCACCCAACTTCATCTCGACTAGCATGCAGCAGCGGTGAGCTGGGTGGGTGGGCAACGCAGTCTGGCCACTCTCCGGGATCAGGGAGCCCTTGGGCGAGTTGGGTGTGTTGTGGAGTCTGTATGGGTAACTTGCTTCAGAGGACAGAGGAGGGAAATGGGGGCTGAAAACCTGAGGCCTGCCACATCTTGCCATATCCCAGAGCTCAAACTGGCACCAAAGAGAGCATGCAAGGAGGCAGCATGGCTGCGGCTTGCCACATAAGCTGCTTCCCGCCTTCATGTCACTTTCAACCTGGATCTCTGTTCTTAACAGCTGGAGCCTCCTTCTGGACTACTGGCTGTAGCACACAATGGGCTGCTTTTTTTATCATGTCATTGCTGAGCAGGTGGATCTTGGTCCTGTTTACTGCATAGAGAGCACCACTGTTGCTGGCAGGGTGCCAGAGGGAGGGGCTTCCTTTTTTGGTTGCCTTAAGCAGGTGTATCCAGGAACATCAAAAGCTGCCTAATACTCAAGTCAGATGGTTGGTCCCTCTGGCCTAGTTTTTTTTTCCTGATACTGGGCCAGAGGGGGTGATCTCCCCCTGGAAGTGTGGCTGTTTTGGATCAGAAATACGTCTGAGGAACTTCTGGCCATCCGGGCATTTTTTACCGCAACCTTCAGAATCCATAGTCAGGAGGGCCAATGGCAAGGCATTATGGGAAGGGCAGCCCATCTCACCTGAAGAGCTCTACAGTCTCCAAGGCTGATCTGCACTGACTAGTACCTGCTCTCCAAATAGTGTAAAGAATGTTTTCCTAACTGGGTGAGAATATTGATCCTGGGATCATCTGCTTTATCCCCCTTCACTGTGTAAGAGTCTCCTCTTGGGTAAAAGACACAAGCCTAGTGATTATACCATTTCCACCACTCCTACCCTTTCTCTTTTGTTTAAGCTTTAAAGTGGAAATGGGCAAACTCTGAGAGCTATTTTTCCAGCTTCCTCTGAAGGCTGTACCGAATGAACCCAGAAATTGCAGGGCATTCATTACCAGAGGAGAACTATATCACTTAGAGCTGAGATGTTGCTACTTCTTGGAAAAAAATGCCACCCCACCCCCATTTTTTGTAGGTTTTATTCCTCTAAGAGCCACAAAATGTCCTTGTGGGCCATGCTAGGCTCACCCCAGCCTTAAAGCCAGTGTTACTTTGAAAGCTTGTGAGTCAGTTCTGCTTCTTTTTCCATGCAGAGCAAAATACAATCTGAATGCACTTTCACACGACACAGCCATTGGCCTGATCCAGCATGCACTGGACTCTGGAGTGCAGGTTGCAGAGGTGAGCCAGTTCAGCATTCTGCTTCTGTGAGGAGAAGCAGGAAATCCCATCTCTGAAACTCTTTGGTGTCTCCTCCTTCTCTCAGGTCTTTGTGGATACTGTGGGGCCAGCAGAGAAGTACCAGGAGAAACTTAAACAACGCTTCCCAGAGCTGGAGGTCACAGTGAAGCCAAAGGCAGACTCTCTCTTCCCGGTTGTCAGTGCAGCCAGCATCTGTGCCAAGGTAAGGCCAGACAGACCATCCTTTGCAGTGCCCATCCACTCTATCTGTCCCAACAGATAAACTGGCTTTGGGGAGCCTGTAACCATCGAGATATTGAACTAGCTAGCCTAGCCAGTGGTATGGCAAGATAGGAGTGATAGTTCATCAGCATCTTGGAGGGACAAAGGTTCCCTAGCCCTGGGCAAAATGGAATTTCTTTTTGCAAAAGCAGGATATTTGCCAGTCCTGGAACCTTAGCAATACAAGAGGTGGCTTCCAGAATCAAAAACTGCTTCTTTCAGACAATTAGCTGGCCGCGGTCAGAGGGGTAGACTAGACTGACCTTTAGTCTGGTCCAGCAAAGCCATGTCTCTGTTCCCATTTATCTCTGACATCTTCCAGGTGGCAAGGGACCGAGTTGTGAAGAACTGGAAGTTCTTAGAGGATTTGGAAGACGTGGGATCAGATTATGGCTCCGGCTATCCCAACGGTAGGTCTCAGTCTTTCTTTTAAGTTGGGGAACAGAACCACACACATGACTTTGTAGCCACAAGATGTGGACTTGATCTCTAACAATTTTCGAAGAAAATTAGACAAACATTAGCAGGATAAATGTTGCACTATGGAATGCGCCTGTTGGATACTCCATCTGTCTCCCTGCCTTTTCTATCTCCTTCCTCTTAATCCCTTGGCAGTGTCTGCCCACTGAGCATTTTCAGCCCTCCATGGGCTAGTTTTTGTTTTTCTCCATCCCTGATGGATTTTTACCCTATATAAATGTTTTTGTGTTTGCTGTTTCCCCCCAAGTTTGTAGCTATCTCTTGGGTCTTCTTTAGACTTGGTACCATTTTGGAGATATAAGGATTCCCATCTAGAGAGTGAATGCTGTGTGTGTGTGTAGTGGTAGCTGTAGTTCCAACAGATGTGGAGAATATCAAGTTAGGAAAAGCTGATACATAGGATGGATTCATGCAGGAGCAATTGTGCCTTTTGAACCTTAGCTACTAAGGAACAGAACTGATATCCCTGTAAAGCAAAGCAATCACACTTACATATTGCCCTATAGCACTTAGTGCACTCTCTGGGCGGTTCACGAGTTAATTAGCATTCCCCCTTCCCAACATGCTGGGTACTCATTTTACCGATCTCCGAAGGATGGATGGCTGTCAACCTTGAACCCTGGCCAGGATCGCAATCTTTTGGTGGCAGTACAACAGTTCAACTACTGCGCTACCAGGGCTTCAACATTGTTTATGGACAGGATAATTTGGTCTTAGAGGTGCCACCCAAGCCCTCAGCCTCTCATTGATTCCAACTTCTATTCCATTTTTGCAGAGCTAGCCGTGGTGAACTGGGGAATCACCCTAAATGCTTATATCTTGGGATTCTTGGCCATGCATTCTTTTTTCTTATTCCTCCCCCAGATCCCAAGACTAAGGAGTGGCTTACACAAAATCTGGACCCCGTGTTTGGCTACCCCCAGTTTGTACGGTTCAGCTGGAGCACAGCTCAGATCATCCTGGAGAGCAAAGCTGTCCCTGTGCGATGGTAAGTGGGGAGGGAAGTGCCGTCAGATTCTGGGAAGGGCAGAAGGAACTTGGAGTGCAAGATGAAGTCACATGAGGCGTACCAGGAAACAGCTGCTGCATCTGCAAAAGGTGATATACTGGGCTTTTCTTCTGCTCCTGGTTTCTTATACACAGAAGGGAGCAGTCTTCCTACAAAGCAGTAAGTGAGGTGAGGTGAGTTATGCTATGTGCCATCAAGTCAGAACCTACTCTCCAGCACTAGATAGAGGGCCTTTTCGGTATCCGCCCTGGCCCTTTGGACGGAACTCCGCCTCCAACCACAACTGCTGGCCTTTAGGAAAGATTTAAAGACATGACTGGCTCAGCGGGTGTGGGGTGCTGCTGTTGGATCTAGATTTGAGATTTTGTGATTTTAAGATTTTTACATTTCGGAGATTTTAGAGTTTTATGATGTTTTATCAATATGTAGACCCTGATATAAAGATTTGAAAGAAACAGAGATATTATAGGAGTGGTTTTTACCAGTTCTACTCTCCCAGTGAGTTTCCATGGCTGAGTGGAGATTTGAACCCAGGCTTCCTTAGTCCTAGACCAGTGGTTCCCAACAAGGGGTACACAGCCCACTAGTGGACTTCAATTCCCAGAAGCCTCAGTCAGTACATTGGCTGATCAGTGCTTTGGGGAAATGACTTAGGCTTCTGGGAATTGAAGTCCAAAAACCAGCATTTGGGAAACACTGTCCTAGACTGTCGCTCTATCCACTATGGCACACTGGATATCCTGAGAGGGAATAGGTTGGGAAATATGTGGCACGGTGGTTCCCACAGCCTGGCTGGAGATACACATAAAGGCAATGAAATTTAGTGGCTGCAATAAAATGGACTATGAGTTTGAGGTTTAAAAAGTGAAGCTATATAAATGTTTCAGTCGTGGAGATGGAAGGGGGTGGTGGTGGTATTTGAGTTGCAGGGGTCGGCCCAAGGACTATTTCCATTAAATCCATTTTCATTAAATCAGTGAGCTGGGTGAGGATGACATCTCTGTTTTTCTGGCTCCTTCCTCAGATGCTGGGTTGCTTTAGTCCATTCACTTCTCTGTGCCATACTCTGTGGTGGATATCAGTGAACAAGGGCTGTGGAGTTCAGGTCAAAACTGCTGATGCCAAAGGATGGTCATGAATGATACACACACGTTAATTCCTATAGATTTGGGGAATCTGTGGAGCAGCTCCCTCACTTGAGTTCAAGGAGTTGCTACCCTCCTCTACCTTCCCTCTCATGCCGACCTTGGCAGGCAAGTAAGCACAAGGCTACTGGAGGCACCTGGAAGGCAGCCATTTACCTTCCCACTGGTTGGAATGTTCTGATTGGAACGTTCTGCTATCCTGGCATAGAGAAAAGGGCTAAATGCTTCTTCTAGATGCTAAAAATGCTCCTGGATGGAACATCTAGACCAGTGTTTCCCAACTGTTGATTTTTGGACTTCAATTCCCAGAAGCGTAAGTCAATTCCCCAAAGCACTGGTCAGACAATGTACTGACATAGGCTTCTGGGAATTGAAGTCCCCCTGTGGGGCCTGTGCCCCATGTTGGGAACCACTAATCTAGATAGAAGTGCTCTCGGGCAGTTGAAAGGCAGAACAGAAAACAGGATTTGAGCCTGTGCTGGACCACTCCCCCCTCCCCCAAGTGGGGGGAAAAGATGCAGGTTTGCATCCTGGGTATCCTCCTTGATTGAACCTTCAGCCTGAGTTTCCAGGCGTTGGCAATGGCCAAGGGGGTATTTGCTCAATTGAAGCTGTGTCCATTCCTGGAGTTGCCTGACTTGACCCTTCGTTACTCCCTGTTTGAAATATTTTAATACACCATCTGTGGCTGCCTTTGAAGCCATACAGCTGATGACCAGGTGATTTGTAAGGAACACGCAACACTTGTGTTACAACAACTTCACAGGTTATTGATCTGTTTCCAGGCAAAATTCCAAGAGCTGGTTAAACCCTATAAAGCTCTATAGGACTTGGGGACAGGGTATCTGAAAGGGAGTAGAAATCAAACAAGTAAATAGGAGGCTCGGCCGCCTGTTTCCCGTTCTAGTTCTTCAAAGGCAGTGATGCTCAGTGGTTACAGGAAGTAGGAGGCTGGAATACAGGACCATTGGATGTAACTCTAAGAGGATGAAGATATATAATGAGACAAGTTGAAAAGATCAGAAACATACTTTTGCTCTACACACCCAGCATGCTGGCTGGAGGATTATGGGCCTTGAAGGGGAAAAAGAGAAAGATTTTTCAGTCGCTGAAATGTTGCTTTATACAAACCCTGCATTTCCCTCATTATTTGCTTCCATTTCTAGGGATGATGCTGAAGACGACCCATCGCAGAAAAACGTTCAATCACTTCTGACCTACTTTTCCCGGAAGGAGACACCTGCCAAGCGACCTCCTCACCGCTTCTTTTATGAGCGCAAGCTTGAGACCGTGACCACCCTGTAGGGGGCAGCAGTGTCCTTCCCTTTGGACTGAAGCGTCTGCATTCTAACAAGAAACCTTTTTCTATTTTTCATTGGGAGTTTTTAAATCTGGGGTCGGAAATCCTTTGAGCTACAGCCACAAGGGTTTGGAAGAGTAGCATCAACAAACTGGGGCAGAAGTAAAAAAGGGGGTCTGGTCAAGTTTCTTTCCATTTCCAGTTTTTTAATTAATAAATTAAAAACAACTATTGGCAGTCCTGTTGTGTCTAAGTAGAGTGCTGTCAAAGGAAATACAGTAATTCCGCGGATAACGCTAAGACTTGGTTCCACAAGTCTTGGTGTTACCCGATTTTTAGTGTTATCTGATGCATGTTAAAATCCTATGGGATGGATCGGATAACGTTAAAGCTCAATAGAGATACATTGCAACTGCACAGGCTTTAGCGGTTGTTATCCGGTACATCCCATAGGACCTTAACGTTATTCAATCCAATTCTCCTCCCCAGATTACTTAACGTTATGCGATTTTAGCGTTATCCAAGGTAAACGTTATCCGAGGTATTACTGTAATAAAAATGGCTGAGCTGCAGGTGTTCTAGGCCAGGGGTTCTCCAATTGTGGTTCATGGGCCAGATGCGGTCCACGGCACCATTTCATGTGCACCACACCACACCAGGAAGTGCCATGTGGTGGAGGAAGGGCAAAATGGCTGTCTGGACCCTGAGGCTGTCGGAGGGAGAGTGACCCAGCCCCCGGCTTAAAATGGTTTAGCACTCCTGTTCTAGGCACTTCTATGAGTGAAAAATCACTTTTTTTTTTAGCAATGACACTTCTATACTTCCCCATCATGCTTACTGCACTCTCGGGGCAGTTCACAAGTTAATTAGCATTTTGCCCCCAGCATGCTGGATCTTCATTTTACCAATTTCAGAAGGATGGACAGATGAGTCGACTTTAAACCCTTGTCAGGATTGACCCCACAATGTTTTGGTTGCAATATAGCAGGACAGAATGAGCTCCCATCATTGTCCCAGCTCCTGCCAAACTAGCAGTTCGAAAGCAAGAAATTGCAAGTAGATAAATAGGAACCACTTCAGTGGGAAGGTAAACAGCGTTCCATGTGCTCCAGTGTCTAGTCATGCTTGTCACATAAACACTGAAGTGTCTGCAGAAGCACAGTGCTGGCTCTTCGACTTTGAAACAGATGAGGACTGAACCCTAGAGTCAGATACAACTGGCTTTTGAGCAAGGGAAACCTTTACCTTTACAGCAGTTTAACCCCAGGGCTCAGATAGTGGGAAATGCTGCACAGAACAAGTCCAAATTCTGCCTCACATTGTGACTCAGAAGATTTCCCATCCGCTTCACTGTGGCCATCATAATGAACTTGAAGGACCCAAGTGAGGCATGTATTCTGTTTTATACTACCATAGTCCTGGAAGTTGCTGTTGCCAACCCATGACTGCATTTGAGTCTAGGCTACTCTGTGCTTATATGAACATGCAAGTAAAACCATAATTAACAAAGGCTCCTCAGGTAGAAGTGTCCTATCATGCCTGCCACATGACCATGGAAATGTCTGCAGAAGCAGAGTGCTGGCTCTTCGGCTTTGAAACGGATAAACACTGAACCCTAGAGTCAGATACGACTGGCTTTCGAGCAAGGGAAACCTTTACCATAGATTGGATGCTGTTGTCCACTTCAGACCATCTTGCTTTCAGTAGCTGCCCTTTCTGATGCCTCAGATGGAAGTACAAGTGAAGAAGTGGCTGCATTGTGTGTTATATGACCAGATACTCTAAACCAGGGGTGCCCAAACTATGGCTTGGGGGCCAGATTTGGCCCCCAACGCCAATTCATCTGGCCCATGGAGCCCTGGTCACTCCTGGAAGTGGAAGTAAAATGTGCCCACATGATGGCTTTGCGGGCAGAGGCCAGATTTGGCTCTTGGGCCATAGTGACCAGCCCCCTGAACCACATGATTGGCCCATGGCCCAAAAAAGTTTGAGCACCCCTACTCTAAACTCTAAAGCAGCATACCAACAGCGGAAGGTATAAGTGGAAAGCTCCCACTCCTGCCAGTCTGTAGACTCATTTATTGGCTTCTCAGTCCGGGAATAGGATTTATCTGCTTTCCAAGGTGGTTGCAAGGCCTGCTGAGATAATGTACACAAATTATCTGAAGCAGACTATATCCTCTTCTATGCTCCATTTTTTCTCTGTTTATCTAAAGCAGTGTTTCCCAAACTTTGGTGTTTGGACTTCAATTCCTAGAAGCCTAAGTCAGTTCCCCAAAGCAATGATCAGCCAACGGACTGACAGGCTTCTGGGAATTGAAGTCCACCAATGTTCCACGGAACATAATTTGGACCTTGTCGCCCCTCCCCCTGTGCCCACACCAACATATTATATTGTAATGTAATGTAATGTATTGTCTGTAAGCCGCCCTGAGTCGCCACGGCGAGTGGGCGGCAATATAAATTTGAACTAATAAATAATAAATAAATAATAAAAGCTTCTACTGTCTGTCTTACCACCTTTCTTTTAAGAACTTTTTGAAGATCTACTTCCATCCCCAAATCTTCCTTGAATTAGCCTAAACTTACTCTTCACATCTTAACTTTCCCGTGTTCTCCCTATCCTTCCCACCAAATTAGAACACATGTCACTTTTGTCATTTACTTGTTTAGCTGCAACTTCCAAGGAGAAGCATTAATCTCTTGCATGAAACCCAACTAGGAGTTTTGTGGTACACTGGAGATGTTTTATGCAGTGTAAGCTTTCATCGACTGTAGCCCAATTCCATGAAGCTTTTTACCAAGAAACACTTGTTAGTTTTTAATGCGTCAGAATACCTTTTTTTGCTGATTTGAAGCGTTACAAGAAGCCATGTGGCTGCTGGACATAAGAATTCTGAGAAAGGGGCTTAGGATTGGCAGAAGGGAATCCAGATAAAGAACAGCTATATATATAGGGAAATTCCTGTGGATCACAAATTTGTGATGTCTCATTTGGAAAAACACCATGACTAGCACTGCTGTGTTTTTTCAAAAAAATGCTACTTTTTGGTATAGAATAGGAGACACTCCTCTGAAAGAGCACTTTCTTTTGTCAGCATTTCATTTAAATTTCATTAGTTACTCATTATCTGCCATGCATGAAACAAAGGAGGACTTGGTGCAGATTACAACAACTAGCAAACAAGAGCAATGAAAAGGGAGATTATAAAGAGGGTGGTTGGCTGGCTGGAACAGTTTCAGATTAAAGAACAGACAATATACAGTGATGATTGCACAATACATGTATGTATGTATGTGAACAGACAGATACTTCTTTGGAGAAGTTCACAGAATGCCACATGAAGATGTGGAGGGAACAGCGATGAGGACTTTCAGGTTCTCTCAATGCCTTTTGCTTCTCCTATCCCTGATTTTCTTTTCTTTTATGAGAAGAGTGCTATATGAACCTAAATGCAACCTAACTGGATGCTATATATATCAGGGGTGCCCAAACTACAGCCAGGGGGCTGGATCCAGCCCCTGGCCCATAGTGACCAGCCCCCTGAACCATGTGACCAGCCCACGGCCCAAAATAGTTTGGGCACCCCTGCTGTACATTGAATACAGAACATATGAAA
The DNA here is from genome assembly GCA_030440675.1 of Furcifer pardalis. Lineage (NCBI taxonomy): Eukaryota > Metazoa > Chordata > Lepidosauria > Squamata > Chamaeleonidae > Furcifer > Furcifer pardalis. Next base: position 67,452,663 of record CP126893.1, read on the forward strand.
ATAGGTTTTCTCTAACATCACACATTGTACTGTCCCATGTATAAACAAGCTCACACTTTCACCACAACACCATCTCATATTTGACCTGCATAAAATGTAAAGCTAATACAGAGTGTGAGCCATTTCAATAGTGCTCAAGTATTGCTTCTGAAGTAACAGCCACTTCTCTGGGCCCTAGTCCCAAAGCAGCCTCAGCTGGCCAGCTGTGGCTCTCCAGCTGTTTTGAGCATCACAACTCCCATCAGCCCCTTAGCAGGGGTACACAGAAAGAGCCTCTTTAAAGAGAGTGGTATTTCTGAACCACAATCAGGCGTACCCTGGTAACGGCAACCTTGTGTTGACGGCTAATCTCTCTCACACTAGGTCAGGTGAATGGAACTACGGAATGAACTCGCCAAAAGGTGCCTTCATTTTGGCAGTTTCACATCTGGGCTAGACACAGAAGAAGAAGAAGCCCCTTAGCAGCACAGCCAAGACTGTTAGGGTTTCAGACATAAAAAGATCTAGGGGGGCACAGCTGTTCACCCCTGCTGTAACATCATCTAATGGCCAGTGTTCCCTGCTCTCCTCCCAGGAAGTGTATCTGAAGCCATAGTTAGGTCTTCCAGGGCACAAGGGTTTCCCTGATTCTTTATCACACAACTCCTCGCTTTCTCAAAAGGACCTTCGGAGGATTGCTCTCTTTAGTCACTCCTGTACCAGGAGGAAACCTATCTGAGGACCATTTGGGCCAGTTCTTGGAAGGACCTTGAAGGTCTGATAGCAGATGGAACAAAAGGTAGATGGAATGATGCTGCCATTATCTGCTCTCTGATCACGCCTTTCTACCTGTACGATGCAGAGAGCCTGAGGAAAGCAGGATTCCAGAGGAGGAAAAAACCCTGGCTGGGTAAAATCTACTGCTAGGGCATTACACTCAAGGACTCTGCTAGGGCGCCAGATCTCCTTCCTACACCATGACCATACCAAGTCGTGCACAACTCTATACAGGATGGCAAGAAGCTGGTAATACGGGACATGACAGATTTGCATAGATCACAAGCGATTCCCCCTCCCGCAATAAATTCCAGGCAATCACAGGGGAGGGGGTTATTTTCCCCTGGAAGTGTGGCTCTTTCAGATCAGAACCCACTACCACTCCCTTCCACATCTTCCATGAAGACTGAACGTTTCCGCATATTCCTTCTCAGGCGCTGGAGCAACAGGTTCCCTGTACAAAGCCCACCGGGGCCAAAGCGGCCCTCTCGCCTGCTGCCTAACTTTGTGGTGTCAGGCTCCTCAATGCTGTCGCTGTCTTCAAGTTGAGAAGAGGAGGCTGAGAAAGCTGCATCAGCGGCGGTCAGGGTCAGGCACTCACAAGGATCAGTGCTGGCAATGAAGGTATCATCCCAGATGGTCTCACACAAATCCTTTCCGTCCTTGTACACCTGAGGAAGGAGAAAGTGCAGGTTATGAATGTGAGCTTCAAAGTGGTAGCCATCTGTTCAAGCATACTGGACAACAAATAAAAGCAATAACAAAAAGACAAAAATGTTGTGGCACCTTAAATAGGTAAAGGTTGCCCTTGCTAGAAAGCCAGTCATATCTGACTCTAGGATTCAGTGCTCATCTGAAGAGCCAATGCTGTCTGCATTTGCAGAAGTTTCCATGGACATGTGGCAGGCATGACTAGATACCAGAGTGCACGGACCACTGTTTACCTTCCCACCAAAGCAGTACCTATTTATCTACTTGCAATTTCTTTTGAACTGCTAGGTTGGCAGGAGTTGGGGCAGAGACGAGAGCTCACTCCATCGGGCAGTACTCGGGTTCTGAATTGCTGATCTGCTGACGTTCCGGTCATCAAGTTCAGCGTCTTAACCATTAAGCCACCACAGTCCCTAGCACCTTAAATACTAATTGCTATATTTTAATGTGAGCTTTTGTGGATTGAGTCCACCTCAGATATAAGTGTAAGACTTTATGGCAACAATTTAATACATGGCTCCAAGATTAGGTGAAGATACAGAGGGACAATGGTAGGTTAGTATAGTAGACACAAACTGGAAATCATGTGAGTCAATGTGGCATTTTATACTTGGTAATAGGTTAATAAAGGTAAAGGTTTCCCTTGCTCGAAAGTCAGTCGTATCCGACTCTAGGGGTCAGTGCTCATCTCTGTTTCTAAGCCGAAGAGCCAGTGCTGTCTGCTTCTGCAGATGTTTCCATGGTCATGTGGCAAGCATGACTAGACACCGGAGCGCATGGAACGTTGTTACCTTCCCACCGGAGTGGTCCCTATTTATCTACTTGCAATTTCTTGCTTTCAAACTGCTTTGTTGGCAGGAGCTGGGATAGAGACGGGAGCTCATTCCGTCCTGCAGTACTCGGGAATCGAACTGCTGACCTTCCGCCTCCCAGTCAGCGTCTTAGTGACTTGAGGCACTGCAGTCCCATTGGTAATAGGTTAAGACACCTCAATTGACCCTCAGTTTGTTTCCTTGGAATCAGACCAACAAGAGAGGTGGAAGGGAGGGGAAAGAATGAATTGCAGGATGACTCCAATTGTTTCTTCTATTTTCACCATCCTCTCTCCAACACGGGAGTGTTGTTTTGCCCCAGCCCAGTCTTAACTGCTAGAATTCTGGCTTCCACACATTTCTTTCAACGTGCAAAGGCCATTGGAATACCCATCTCACAGCAGAGAGACAGACACTGGAAACCTTCAGCCTACTAATGCAACCTGAGTGACAGAGCAGTCCAAGCCATGACGGATGGGCTCATCAGATTTTTTTTTAGACTTCTAAAAAAAGATTCAAGATTTCTTACAACAATCAAAAGATACTCAGATATTGATTTGTGTGTTCATCTCTTTGGAACCCATACATTCAGTCCATACAAAAGCTGCTGTAGCAGCAGGACTTTCTCGCCTCTGTGCCCTTCTGCAGCTGGCGGAGAGGCCGCCACAGCAACGGGTCCAGGGACATTCTCCACCTGCGCCCGGGACATCACCCTTGGCCAGGGCTTCAAAAGCTGACATAGCGGAAGGATTTCATCACCTGCGCCGCCACCAGGGAACCATCTGCGGCTGGCGGAGAGGCTGCCATGGCAACAGGTCCCAGGACACTCTCCACCTGCACCTGGGACCCCACTCCTTGCTGGACCTCTGACCAGCCCCTGGGGTTTGAGAAACCACGGAACACCGTTGCAGCCAGGACCGGACATAAAATGCTGACCCAGCCGCCACCAACGGACTCTCTCGCCTGACTGGCCCCCCAGCTTTGAGAAACCGCAGAACACCTGCATGGGCCAGCCATAAAATGCCGACCCAGTTGCTGCTGCCGCAGCCAAAGGACTTTATTTTTACTGAACTATGTAGCCTGGAGGGAAATATGTTTTGCTTTGAACTGTGTATTATTTTGAAACATGTATTGTGTTTTTTAAAAAAAATATGTATTGTCTTTGAAATGCCTTTTGTTCTGGATTGATGTGATACTTTGTAATTCACAATTTGTGATGTTTTATTTTGATTGTATTATTGGGTATTTACTGTATATTTTGTGGAAATTGTGATGATTTGTGATGCTTATTATGATTGTGTTTAACTTGTAATTATATTTTTTTTTCTGTTAACCGCCCTGAGTTGGTTTTACTGAGTAGGGCGGTATATACTATAATTCGAATAAATACAATGAAATGAAATTCAAGAAGTTACGTGATGTCATTTCACTGCTAAAGTTAGAGGTGCTGGGACTCAACTTCTCCAGAAAACCATGCTCATATATCCTCTCTCAACATTCCCCGTCTCCCTTTTGATGTATAAGAGTAGTCGCTATTGCTTTGTGGGGCAGCTTCACGGTAGGACCCGACACATGAGTAATAATACTCTCTGCTTTATAAAGGTAGTCCAGTATCAGGGTGGAATGAATGGATTAAAAACTCCAGTGCCGCCAATTAGCTGTCAAACGCTTCCAGTAATCCTGTCCTGTCATTTATGGTGGAAGAAGATAGGCCTATGATTCAGTTGTCAGGTGTGTGTTTCACATGACAAGCTCCTCCTCCCCTCACAAGCAAACCATTTACTCTCTGACCTGGTTCCCTGGACAGTTCACTATGGAAGCTGCTGCAAGCTGAGTGGCTTAGCAGGAATTAGATTTACATCCTGTGAAAGAGACTGAGTCCTGTCACGTAGAGTTATGTAATGCATGAGGGCTCCATTTCTCCTTATGGGCTGCTGCTGGTGATGATGTAACCCCTTGTCTTTTCAAATGCAATGGCTGCGCGCAGGTACCTGTTGGCCTTTCTATGGATGGATGCCAGTTTGTAACACAAGGTCAGCCAACACTTAACGTGTAAACAGAACTTACAACCAGTGCTTCCTCTAGGATGTCAGCCTGGCTTTGTGACCCACTTGATAGCAATTGCTGTAGCACGCTGACTCCCATCAGCCCTTCCCAGCATGGCCACTGATCAGGACTGATGCGATTTGAAGCTTAGCATTTATGTGGAAGGCTGCAAGTCCCCCACCCACGTTTTACAGGTTAATCTATTCTTTCTTTAAAAATAATGGTGGGGGTGGGGACCCAGCCATCGGCATTGTCTTCCGTTCAAATCCAATCATTCTAGAAAACTTGCAGAGCAAAAGTTTTCCATTGCATAAGAGAGGAAAACATTTCTATATGACCAAACTTTTTCTGAACTAGTTACAGGATGTTATACTAGAAGACTTTGGAAAGTTACTATTTTGAACAACAGCGCCTACAAACTGCTTTTCTGAATGAGAGATTCTATAATCTGTCATTAAAAAATTTCATGAATATCATCAGTTTAACTATACACCTTTGAAGTCTCAGGACTTAATATCACTGAATGTCTGGACACAGAATGACCTGTTATGCAGCCTACATTACGTGCAAAGAATGTAAGAAACCCCAATCTTTTGCTTCTTATCTGTGACAAAGGATTTTGAAATACTTGATTTTGGGTGGGAAATCAGCAGGATGTATGTGTGCCAGTCAGCACTTTCCCATCATACCCCACTATCAGGCAAACCTTTCCAGGTGGTGCCAAACAGGAGGCAGAGATGTTTCAGTGCCACCTGTATTGCCCTCACCTGACTATATGGGAGGCAATCCTGAGTGCAGTTATTTCCATCAGGCCCCCAGTTCCAGTCAATGAGCCAGTTGCGAGCACAGGTCAGGTCATCCTTGCAAGCATCATACCTGAAGTAACAATGAGATAAAGCAACAAGGAGGACAATCACATTTCTGCTGTGTTGCAATTGTATCCTTCCTTCCCTCCAAAGAGCTTGAGCTGCTGTGTATTTGTTGTTGTCGGGTATCATCAGTTCACTTCCAGTAACCCTAACAGGGGTTTTAGAGTACGTGAGATATTCAAGTAGTTCACCACTGCTGCCACCCAGTGAGTTTCTGTGGTCAAGTAGGGATTTGAACCCATGCCTCTTGAGTTCTGGCCTGGCCTGACACCATTCTGGCTCTGGTATGTTTAATTTTGCCCATCTTCTATTGTTGCAAAAATCTGTTTGGTAAGTTGGGTAGAGAAGTCATAATGAAGGTCAACCACTATGCTTTCTGACTGAAGCCCCATTCAGGGGCTCTAACAATAATTAAAATATATGCTTGTGGAGGCTGCCCCAATCTACATGTCCAGACTGTATTTCTGAAGGAGAAGCCCTCCTACCAGTGGGAAAGGAACATTCAAAACTGCATGGATCACCTCTACAGAGAGAAGCGATGCCTTCAAGAAAACCAACCTTTACACATCAGCGAAGGAAATTTGTAACACAGGAGAGCACTGCTGCTGTGAGCCCCCACTCAGTGTCTTTGTTCTGGTCAAGTTCAAAATGCCTGAATAGTGCTTATATAGCATCATGAACCTGGACCAACCTGAAACTTGCCTGCCACCCACAATACTTTCTAGTTCAGGAGGAGGTTTTGACTTTCTGTGTTTACAAAGAGGTTACCTGCCTTTCTGCCTTAATCAGTCTGCATTCCTTTAGTCTAGCTAGTGATAGCAGTTCTTCATTTTGCTCCCCCTCCTTCCAGCAGCCTTTCATTGCACTCGAAGAAGGGGAAGTAGCTCTGTGTGTGTGTGTGTGTGTCTGTGTGTGTGTCTGTGTGTGTGTCTGTGTGTGTGTCTGTGTGTCTGTGTGTGTGTGAGAGAGAGAGAGAAAGAGAGCTCTTGTAATGCACCATTGCATGATTAATTAAGAGTGACATCCATTGTTTTCGCCATGTGCTGATATATATTATATGGTACTAGTATAGATGATGGTGTTTCGTCCCCATTTCTACATCCTTCTCAAGACTTTCTAAGAAAGAAACAAACCTCCCCTCTGCTGTCCAGACAACTCTGACTTACCACTGGTCACAGAAACTCTGGCAGAGAGGCACAGCCAGCAGAGCGGTGGGTCGCTGGGGATGAGGCCACTGGGCAGCCATGGGGGAACAGTGATAGAAACATTCCACTTGCTGCAGATACTCCTCACATCTACAGAGGAAAAGGAGACATAGTTATCTTGGTTAGTTATGCTGGCATTAAGTGCAGGGGTGTCAGATTGCTGCTAGTTAACACATCATTGCTTGTATTCCCTCATTCAGTGGTAGGCTCAAAAAAATTTACTACCACACTGTAGGCATGATAACCGGCATGGCCAGGGGGAAAGCCCTGCGTTGCACCTGGATTAGGACTGATTTCTTTCAAAACTTGGGTGGGCAGAGGGGTCAGCCAGAATTTCTGTTACCGGTTCTGGCAAACTAGTGTGAACCTGCTGATGCCCACTCCTGCCCTCATTATGTAGCAAATGACACAACTGACACACAATGAGGAACATAAATGGTGATTTGTTGATTAGCAGTAATTTGTGGGTGAAATGACATAACTATATAAAAAATTTTTGGCCAAGGACACCATGATATAAAGAAGGATGAGGACTGATTTAAAATGGTAAGCTAAGGCAACCTACAGCAGTTCTAAGCGTGGCCCTTAAGACAGAAATAAATTAAAAAAAAGTAGAGCAAGAAGAAAAATTCAGCCAAAGGTCAGATGCCTCCATTCAGAATCTGTCTTACAGGGTGTTCCTTTCCATCTCCAGGAACAAATTCCAAGTACTGTATCATAAAAGGCAGCAAACTATTCATCATTTAATTTCTTATTATTCTATTTCTCTTGATGGAAATGGTAATGATGCCTCCTGCATCGGAAGCAGATTGGCTGGCTTTGAGTGCACTTAGAATTAGACAGATGGAGAGATGCCATTTGCTTCCCCCGTTTCATGTTCCCTGGCCCCCTCCCCTCCCAAAGCAACTCCTAGCGTGCTTCCGAAAGGAATCCAACCATTGGCAGGACTTATCTAAGCAGCTCTTTAGGGTTAAAAAAAAGAGAGACCAAAGAAGTGGGTCTAGGTAGGAGATGAAAGAAGAGTTTGGGGCCGTGGCTCTGACCTGGGGCTGAGGCTTCCACAACGGTTCCAATAGATGTCATTGGCTTTGGAAAGCTCCTGGATGATCTCTGATGAACAACAGGCGCCTGCAGAAAGGAAGAAACCATTGGTCAGCCACAGCAATGTTTCTTTGAACTGAGACGAAGCACATACATGCCAGTGCTCTTTTGTGTTCCTGTGGCTTAATGGCTGGCAGGCCAGCAGTTTGAGACCAGAGAGCTGCACGATGGAGTGAGCTCCCATTGTCTGTCTCAGCTCCTGCCAGCCTAGCTATGTGAGCACTGCAGCTTCCAAATTAAAAGAGAAGGTGCTATTTTCAATCGTCATTTCTAGCTTTCGAAAACCACTCAAACAGTCAAACTCAACGTGTAGGAGAAAGATCTCTAACCTTTGAAAGCAGTTCCCAGGGCCAATAAACCAGCACACCAAATGGTGTGGAACACGATGGGGGGTTGCTATCCAACAATCTGTGGAAGGATGGACTTTGCCCACCCAGGTTTTCAAGAGCAAAACCTTCGATATCTACTAAAATTGTTATTCTTTTTCTTCTTCTTAACCCTCCAGGATTTAGAACAGGTACTCTCAATCTTTGCAGCCTGTGGGTCAGATGTGGCCCATGGCACCATTTCATGTGTCCCCTCCACTGCCTCCACCACAACAGGAAGTTCCATGGGGTGGAAGACAGGCAAAATGGTTGTTCGGCCCCCAAATCTGATAAAGAATCGAAGATCCTGTACAGGAGAATTTGAAGGTTAACTCAATTACCAAATTGCTGGGAAGTGCAAAATACTGTATTACAGTGGTGGGCTCAAAAAATTTTTTTACTACCACACTGTGGGCGTGGTATGGTGGGCGTGACAAGGGGAAAGCCCTGCATTGCACCCAAATTAGGACTACTTTATTTCAAATCTTGGATGGGCGGTTCTGGCGAACTGGTGCGAACCTGCTGATGCTCACCACTGCTGTATTAATATTTACAGCAGAGCAATTTCAGCAATTGTTACATAACTGGTTTATTTATGGAAGGAGTTCTTATGAGTGGTGTAACCTGCTCATAGAACTGGCTGTGCAACATCAGCAGGATAAGTGGCTCTGCTATTTTTAACATCCATCAATTTCTTCTGTTGCACTATTTTAATCTGAGTTATTTCCATTAACAATTTGAAACAACTGGACTTTCTTGTATCCCTAGGATGCCCAGATATGCCTCTAATCAACAGACTTATCCAACCTTACACCTTCCATTACCTGACTGTTTATCTTTTTTTGCTGGCAATGATGGGGCTTGTAAAATGACAACATCTGGAGTGGGGGGTGGTGGACATAGATAGGTAAAAGAAGGAATTACAAGATGTATATCTTGACTATAAATGGATGGAAATGTACCCTCAGTGGAAACCTCCTCTTCTATAGTGTTCTTATTAAACATACAGGAGAAACATCAAATTTCTTTAATTTCATGTACATTTCATCAGTTCTCAGGAGATTCATTTATCAGTTCTTCTTTGAGAGAGGAGACCTGTGGGAAGACTTGGAAAATTCATGGGTTCAGAGGAGCTGAACTTCCCTAGAACCTCTGCAAAGCCTGTAGCTCCCCTCTGCCTTACCCCTGGGTCAGTGGTGGCGAACCTATGCACACATGCCAGTGGGGGCACTCAGAACCCTCTCTGTGGGCACACACACCACTGCCCCAGCATAGAGTTCGCTCTGCCCCTTTGCCCAGCAGCCCAATGGGAGCACTTCCTCTCCACAGCACAGAGTTCACCCCGCCCCTCTGCCCAGCAGCCCAATGAGAGTGCTTCCTCCCTCCTCCCAGCACAGAGTTCACCCCACCCCTCTGCAGTGCGGACAGCAGCCTGTTGAGTTTGGGTACTCAGTCTCTACAAGGTTCGCCATCACTCCCCTAGGTAAAGGTAAAAGTCTCTCTTGCTTGAAAGCCAGTTATAACCAACTCTATGGTTTGCTAGCCAAAGAGCCAGTGCTGTCTGCACCGGCAGACATTTCCATGGTCATGTGGCAGGCATGACTAGATGTCAAAGTGAACAGAACACTGCTACCTTTTGAACTGAAGTGATATCTATTTATCTACTTGCAATTACTCCCATTGTCTTTAATCAATACTCACTTTCTGCATAAACCTGGCAGACACCCAGCTGTCCTTCTGGACTTGGACTGGATTTGTGTTTCCCTCCTGGCAGGCAGCGATCCTCTATGGCTAGGGCAGTGGTCCTGAGCACCATCAGTGCCCAGGCCATACCTATGATCCATACGGTACCACTGCCACCATTCATGACTGCAGAGAAGAGAAAGAGTGATTATTAAATCAGTTCAGGCCAAATTGTTCCCACTCCACTCTTGAAGCTCACCAACTTGATTGCTCAGCTTTAACACCCACTCATCCTATTTCCTACCTGGATGTCCCTGCTTTGATACATGATGATTTCATTGCAGTCTCATCCAAAAACTCCCTCAACTTTTTCCTCTGTCTTTCTTTGTACTCACAACCTTCTCTTTGCCCCTCCTATGTCTTCAGAGTAAAGCCTCCTCCTCCTCCTCCTCTTTATTCCCCCCCCCCCCCGGATAATTCAACTAGGACACCCAGATTAGAACCGGCTGGCCTGAGAGGAACACCAGCAGTTTGTGCCCTTCCTAGACCAAAACCTGCTTAATACACTATCTGGAGAAATCAATCTGTGTTCATGACATGGCAAGATACAAATCTGCAAGCAAAATATCTCTTTCTATATGCATTGATGGTAGATGGGATGGACCTGTCAGCCCAGAAATCAGATGTGCACAGTGCTAGGGTGGGGGCAGCATTTGTCATCAGCTCAAGGTCTTCTATACCTGTCAAAAGACATAGACATTACGCATCAATCTATCTATATCTATATAAGAATGGGTCCTATATACATATTTATTTATGCAGATTTATATTGCTGCCCACTTGCCAAGGCAACTCAGGGCGGCTTACAGTCAAAACAACAACAGTACAGTAAAAATAATAAAATACAACCTCACAAAACAACCAAAGCAGAACACAGACTAACTCCCCTCTGGCTGTTGTTGTGGACCCAGAGGAGGGGGCAAGGTCATCAGCCGCCTGTCAGGCCATGGAATCTTCTACCTCAGGCCATGTTGTGGGCCCAGAGGAGGGGGCGAGGTCCTGAGCCAGGCCATGGGGTCTTCTCCCTGGGAACCTGCACACCAATTTTAGTTGAAAAGTCCTCCGTGACAGTCTTCTGTCTCAAAGTACTGCTCGTTGTAACTAGTTCCTTCTGGGCATTGTTAACAGAAAACTGGCATCCGATTCCAATCCAGATTGCAAGCATATTTGTGTAAAGAGGCAACTCTTGACATATTCAACCTACTTCATTTCAGCTTTTTCATGCTGCAGAATGAATTAGTTACAACTTTGGTGGAAAATTCTGTGCAGCTCAAAACCGTGCATGTTCCAACAGCAGCAGCATTTAATTGGCAGGTTAGAACAGTGAAGCAAGGGAGATGAGAGAGCTAGAGATTCAACTGCAGTGAGATTCCTCTGTGTCAACACTTCTGAGGCCCATTGTGTTGGCAAGTATGGAGCACTTCCCATGTCGCTCATATCTTCTAGGACAAATATTTGACTGCAGATCTATCCAGCCCTGAAATGGTTTTATCTTCTGGAATCCTCACCCACAAGGTGGGCGGTTTCAGGTGATGTTTGCAAAGTGTTCTAGTATGCCTGGAATAGTGTCTGACGAAGCGGAATTGATCCACGAAAGCTCACATTAAAATTTAACAGTTAGTCTTCAAGGTGCTACAACTTTTTTTTTGTTTTGTTTATTCTCTGATAACCTTCTGTATGTCACTTGGAGGACCCTGAATAGGCTGAGGGTCAGGTGCCTCAATGTAAGACCAACATGCCCAAGAGGGGGCTGGTGGTGGATGACAGCATGCGGTGGAGGGCCACATGAAATGGAACAGTGAGCCGCATCTGGCCCACAAGCCTCAGGTTGAGAATCCCTGCACTAAGCATTCCAATAGTAATCAATTCAAAGTCAATTTAAATATTACCTAGTGGTTCAATTTGTAGTGATGTTGTCCCAATGGTAAATTGTCCATATAATTCATGCAGCTTTCCTCACCAGTTTCATAAACAAACAAATCAGCCATGTGATCCATATACAAAACAAATGTAGAAGAAGAAGGTGATACCTTTTTGGATCACTAAATAAAAAAATCATTTGGAAGGAGCAATAAGCAGAGGACTGGTTTCCTGTGTCTGTTGAATGGGGGAGGGATATAAAATGGACTGTTACTTCACATTTATTTTTAAGAACAGAGCCTGGCAAACACCACCATGGCACATATATTTGGCCTTTCATTGATGATTTCCCTAGCTTTACATACCTGAAGAAGTGGTCTTGAACCATGAAAGCTTGCAATGGTTTTTTAAATTTAGTGATCCAAAAAGGTATCGCCTTCTTCTTCTACATTTGTTTTGTATATGGATATCATTGCTGATTTGTTTGTTTATGAAACATTTTAGAGGGCTTCCCTTCCTTTGGCCAGTCCTTGTTTCAGGGGCTGCTCGTACAGCTTTTGCTCCTCCTCATTATATCTTTCACATTGGACTTGAAATAAAACCCTACGTCATCTTCAGATCTCTTATGCCCTTTTCCACCATCTGAGCCTTGCAGCTATGAAAGAAAGGCACGACCCCTTTTAAAAAAGGTTTCTCTTAATTGCAGATACAAAAATGGGTCCCTCCCTATGTTGGCAGACAGCATCAGAGCAAATATTTAATTGCTTTTCAAGACAGAAATATCGGAGAAAGAAATACTGCACAGTGCATTTAATCTGTGGCCGCTGCTTCTTTCACTGCTGTGTCATTCAGCTAAGTGTACCAGAGGGCAAAATCTTCCTACCACAAGCATTTTCAGGGCAAGGTACCCCTTCCCCTCCCCAATCTTTTCCTTGCCACCATTTGAGATGGATATGTAGGTCTAGGTCACCAGCACTCCAGAGAGGGAACCAGCAAGGGTCCTGGAACATAGATTGGCAAGGGGAAATGGGTGACAGGCGTGCCTCTCAAGACCAATTTAACCAGAACCTGAGCGACCAGCTTCCTTAAGGCTTACATTCTGTGGATCACATAGAACAGTTAGGAAAGACATGGCTTTCCAGATGCTCCTGGACTGCCACTCCTATGAGACCTAACCAGCATAGACAACAGTGGGGGATGATGGGACTTAGTCTGGATACTGTTATTGATAGGTCTGGTCACAGCCTTTCTGAAAAAGCAATAGGTTAGCCTTAAAATGGGCTTAAAATGGAGCCTTGAAGCGAGGCTTGACTGGGGGGAAGGCTCCAACAAGAAATTGCCCTTTAAGGTCATTGCAGCAAGAGGAGGGCAATTTCTGTCCCAATTATGACAATTTATAGTCCAACTACACCTAGATCAAGGTTTCCCAACCTTGGACCCCTAAGTGTTCTTGGACTTCAATTCCCAAAAGCCCAAGTCAGCACCACCTGATGCTCAAGGCAACTGGGAATTGAAGTCCAAGAACATCTGGGGGCTCAAGGCTGGGAAACCCTGATGAAGAGGGCTACATGTCTCCCATATCCCTTCTTTAAGGCTTACAGCACAAATTCAAACCTCATTCACCTGATCTATTAGTCATTGCCCCCAGATGCTTTTTTCTTTAAAGGTCACTTATCTCTCCCTGGGCTGGTTTTCTAATGATACCAATGATTATTTTTAAAAGTATAGCAATGCTGGAGATGCACAAAACTGAGGCTCCATATGTGCTCCTCTCATCATCTAATTTTCTAAGCAATAGTAAAATGTTTCTCTTGGATGGGTTTTGAGTACCTGCCACAAATTAAATGGAAGCTGCTTATAGAAACCCTGTTAAGCGCTGCTGGGGCTTTGATTTTATTAGTATTAGTGAAGCATTGGCAGTCTATGACTGTGGTGGTGAATTTATGGCACGCATCCCAGAAGGGGCACTCCCAGCCCTCTCTGTTGGCATGTGCACTGTCATCCCAGCACAGAGTTTGTCCTGCCCCTCTGCCCAGCAGCCTAATGGGAGCACTTCCTCCCTTCCCCCAGCACAGAGCTAACTCTCCCCAGCAGTCCAATGGGAACGCTTCCTCCCTCCCCCAGCACAGAATTCACTCTGCCTCTCTGTTTGGGCACTCGGTCTCTAAAAGCTTTGCCATCACTGGCCTATGAGAAGTGGGTCTGCTGTGGTCATTCTAAACAGCACTTGTTGCATAGCCCTTATCATCCCACAATACCTGTCCATCAACAGAGGCAACCCTGAACAACAGAAGCAACCCCAAAGAAAGCAAAAGACATTTCAACATGCTCTTGTCATTTCATTTTGCATTTCACTCATAGATTTGGGCTTTGGCACAAAACAAAAAGGGGGATCTTTTGAAGGAAAAGGTGGTAGAGAGAAACTGTCTAGCAAGAAACAAAGTTAAGGAGGTACTAGCAGCAAACACAGGCGAAAAGCCCAGATTAGATAAAATCCCCCTTAATTAACTGTTTTGCAGGAAAAAGAGAGGAGGGCGAGGGAGCAAATCAAGTTCTACACTTCCTCTCCCAAAGCAGATTATGCCAACCATGGAATGTAAACTATTCCGTGGGTACATTTAGCACGTAAAGCTTGCTGTGCAGCCAAGGAGGTGCAAGCAAAGCCAAGTGGAACAGCTTCAGCAATTGTGTCCACAGGTCACTTCTCTGACCATAAGCATCAAACATGCTTTGCAGGGGAACCTATCAAGTGTTAAGGCTGCCAATGGCATTGGGAAATTCAGGGTAAGGGATGACAATAGTGAAGGAGAACATGAAAACAGGAGAGGCAAAGTTCAACAGGAATGTGGCTGGGAGTCCTTAACAAACTAGTACAGTAATGGCGAACCTTGGCACTCCAGCTGTTCTGGAACTTCAATTCCCAGAAGCCCTGATCAGTAGGAGTGCTGACTTGGGGTTATGATAACTGAAGTCCAAGAACACCTGGAGTGCCAAGGTTGGCCGTCATAGGATTAATAGTAAGCACACTGGTATCATTTCCACAGGGGGGGTATTTTGGAGGGGGAATTGTACCAGAAAAGAAATCCCTTCACCTCAAGCTTTAATTGTTCCTCACTCTGGTTTAACCACTTCCAACCTTTTCCTAGCACAAAGCCTGTCTCATGGTTCTTACTTCATAAAATACAAAATAACAACACTTCCGAAGAACAAAGTACCTTCCAGTGTTTATTTTGCCCACTCTAATCCTGGTGGTATCGACCACAGTGGCTCTCTTTTAAGGCTGAAGAACGGAGAGGAAAAAGTCAGCACACCGTTGATTCACGCTTGCTTCTGTCACGTCAGTGTTGGAATTGTGCCCACTGACTCAAAGCAGAAGTAGGGGTTCGATGACCCTCCAGAAGTTGTCAGTTCACAACCGCCCCATACCTCTGACCACCAGACAGGGTGATTGTGACTGATGAGGTTGGTGCCTTTGGGCATATCCCCCCAGACCAAAGCCTACTCCTTTTCAAGTTACAATTCTAGAGGTTGCCAATAAGTTAATTCACTGCTAGACTCCTGACTGTTTGCACAGTTTACATTCTTGGCTTTGAAGGATGAAGGTGTCACCCAGTGTTAGTCCTCCATGTCTTTACTGAGATTTAATTTCTCTCCTGGCCTGGAAAAGGCTTGTGGCCTCAATCCTAACAAAGATTAGGGACAGATCTCAAGCAAAGACAGCTTTTGATCTCGAGCTCTTACTCTTTCTTCCCTCTGTCTGGTCACCATTTATCTTAGAACATGGACGCCCAAACTATGGCCCATGGGCCAGATCCGGCCCCTGACACCAATTCATCTGGCCCATGCTAGCCTCATTATTCCCATACGGGCATGTTTTACTTCTACTTCTACGAGAGACGAGGGTGACATGGGCCAGATGAATTGGTGTCATGGGCCATATCTGCCCCACGGGCTGCAGTTTGGGCACCACTGGTTTAAGCAGAGAAAATGGCAGCCTAAAATCTATCACACCCTGTTGCAAAACATATCTGTTGCAAAACAGATTGCAAGGCATGTTTTACTTCCACTTCCAGTGGGAGGAACCACATGACTAGCCCACTGAACCATGTGACTGGCCCACAGCCCAAAAAAATTGGGCACCCTTATCTTAGAACTACCATATCCAGTGAGCCAGAGGTACTATATTTGGCTCTCAAGTGTTACAATGCCAGTACATGCATTTTAAACAAATAGAGCTTACACAGGTTGCTTAAAGAACTACAATTTCCAGAACCTCCCAGACAATATGATTACTGCCCATGCTGGCTGGCCATTTATGGGAATTCTAGTCAATAGTGGAACATTTCTGAGCTTTGCTTCAGCAGCATGAATTTTATGAAAGGTCTTCCTTGTTGCATGTCAAAAGAAGAAACTATAAAGTGATGAGCAACTTTAGAAGATCCTAGGGGTCAGTTTGGTGATCCGTAGGGAGGATGCAAATGCTAAATAGAAATAAATATGTACTTAAGTACATAAGTAAGTAACCAAGTAACCCCAAAGTCCCTGTTGAGTCATTGGGGAGTACTGAACACTGCATCAGAATATATCCTCCATTGCAAACATTTTCAAGGAGGCAGTCAGAAATGTTTATTCTGTTTGTAGTATGGTATCCTTGTTTGTTCATTTAATTATTTGTAGTACCAGCCAGGGTGGGAAACATCCTAAATGGGCAGTATAAAAATTGAATAATTTTAAGCTCATCAGCTCTTTCGAAATGTAGAAGCAGTGTTAATAATACAATTGTCATTTTAAAAATCTCAGTTCATTCTGCCTCACCTCCTTAACCATAACTGACGCGGATAAAACATTTTTTTAACTTGGCTGCTGTATCCCATTATCTAAACAAGTGGGCTCTGTCCAGAAAACAAAATCTGATAACTTTAATGATACCTCAAGATGGTTTGTTATCCAAAAAAGATGTTCTTGGGAGCATCCAGTTTGTGGCAGATCACCTCTTTTGCTTTCCTCCTGAAAAAACCCATTTTGGCAGGGTTAGGAGGGGTCTGACTGGACTAAGAGCTGCAAAACATCCGCAGGGCGTTGGTCATATACAGTCCCTGGATCACACTTTGCCAATGCCTAATCTGAACCATACATGCCTTAACCCTGCTCCCTTTGACCCCTGAATTTGGTGCATAAAAACCATGCCTGTAAGCTTCACTCCTTGTCTGAAGAAGTGGACTTGATCCACGAAAGCGAACAATAAAAATATAGCAGTTAGTCTTTAAAGTGCTACAGTGCTTTTATTTTGTTTTATTTTATTTTGTTTTCTGATATGCCTGAACCACAGACTAATGCCTGAACCACAGACTAACACGGCTACTATTGAAAAAAATGTATTAACCTCTTCCTGAAAGGCTTGTTTTGCCTACTTCCAGATTTGCTTATTACAGTTATACTGTATTTCTCCTAGATCCAGTGGGCTCAAACAGGCAAATGTGGCTTCCCACTGCCCCACTTTGCCATGACAACAATCTTGTGAAGTAGGCTAAGGTGAGAGAAAATGACCCACCCGCCATCACCTCATGAGTTTCATGACTCAGTCACTGGAGATTAGAACAGAGATCTCTCTAGTCTCCAACCAATATCCCATATTGGCTCCCCAGTAATCCTGCATGACAGACCTGTGCTTCTCTGTTTTCATGTCTGACGGTAATATTCTTTTGCATGTGATGTATTGCAAAAGAATTGAGGGGAGTGTTTTAAATTGGACTTCTGCGCACATTTCAACAGGGAGTATTCCAAGGAATTTGCTTCTGTGTAGAGAAGTCCTCAAATGAATGAAGAACTCCGTGTTACCCAATAACCCAGCCCAAGTTTTAGACCAGGGTGCCCAAACTTTTTGGGCCGTGGGCCGGTCACGTGGTTCTTCCCACCAGAAGCGGAAGTAAAACGTGCCTTGCAATCTGTGTTTTACAACAGGATGAGATAGATTTTAAGCTGCCATTTTCTCTGCTTAAACCAGGGGCGCCCAAACTATGGCCAGGGGGCTGGATCCGGCCCCAATGCCAATTCATCTGGCCCACACCACCCTCATCGCTCCCAGAAGCGGAAGCATATGGATGTGTTTTGCTTCCGCTTCCAGGAGTGACGAGGGCGGTGTGGGCCGGATGAACTGGCATTGGGGGCAGATCTGGCCCCAGGCCGTAGTATGGGCACCCCTGGTTTAGACTAAGAAAAGGTGGTCTTGAACAAGAATTTTTTATTCTGTTTGTCTTGTTCTTTCCAAACTAACAGAGAAAGACATATCCATCAGCATCTTCAGATTATGCTGGTCAACACCATGAGAAATAATTGTGCTAAATAATTGGCCATATGAAAACAAATAACAACACAAAATCTTCCCCATCGTCAAAATGGTTAGCCATCTGAATGAGACTATGGGGATTCAGTGTATTTTAAGAGATGTGTATCCCCTGTTCTCAAGCGTTTCTTTTCTCTCTCTTCTCAATTCCCATCACTACTAGACAACGCAAAGGCAACTTTTTTCTCCCAATTTTTACCAGACCTTTGGAAGGGAAACGCAGGATCAAAAAAAATAATACTAAATTTATTCTGAAATGACAGTATACAGTACAAAGATAGTGGGGGGCGGGGGGGGGGGTAGGGAACCACTCAACATCTTATTGATCGATTTGGATTCCATTTACATAAAGGTAAAGGTCACCCTTGCTCGAAAACCAATCATATCCGACTCTAGGATTCGCTGCTCATCTCTGTTTATACCCGAAGAGCCAGTGCTGTCTGCGTTTGCAGATGTTTCTGTGGACATGTGGCAGGCATGCCTAGATACTGAAGTGCATGGAACGCTGTTTACCTTCCCACCGAAGTGGTCCCTATTTATCTACTTTAAATTTCTTGCTTTCTAACTGCTAGATACCCCTGTCGTAAAGAAATAAGCATATGACTTGTTTCCTAATAAAGTAATTCCAGATGGACTTGCAAACGGTCATGATAGTTTTATGGAGAAGGGAATATTACTCGCATTTTCTTAATCTGAAAGGACTGTTTTAAGGAGTGGTTGCACTATTTTGGGCCGCCCGTAACCACTCAAGCAAAGTCTCTAACCGGGAAGTAGAATACTTCGTACTCTGGCTGTAACTACGCAGAAGGGGAAGACGCAGGGCCAGCTTCGCGGCGGCTCCAGACGCAAGAGGCGCGAACCAGCGCACGCTCAGCAGGAGGGGAAAGATCGGGCGCCCTTGCCAACCTACCAGGGGTCTGCAAACTTGGCTCTCCAGGTGATCTTGGACTTCAGTTCCCAGAAGCCCAAGTCAGCTCTCCTGCTGATCAAGGCTTCTGGGAACTGAAGTCCAAGAACAGCTGGAGAGCCAAGTTTGCTGACCACTGACCTAGACCAGGGGTCTGCAAACTTGGCTCTCCAGGTGATCTTGGACTTCAATTCCCAGAAGCCCAAGTCACCACTCCTGCTGATCAAGGCTCCTGGGAACTGAAGCCCAAGAACAGCTGGAGAGCCAAGTTTGCTGACCACTGACCTAGACCAGGGGTCTGCAAACTTGGCTCTCCAGGTGTTCTTGGACTTCAATTCCCAGAAGCCCAAGTCAGCTCTCCTGCTGATCAAGGCTTCTGGGAACTGAAGTCCAAGAACAGCTGGAGAGCCAAGTTTGCTGACCACTGACCTCAACCGAGCAACCATCGGTTCTTTTAAATCTCTTTATAGGCTCCCCCAATAAATAGTAACAAAAAAAACCCACATACGCTCGCTCTCCTCCTTGAGGACCAGTAAAGGGGGAAACACGCAGCGACATTCCGTTCTCACCATCTTCGAACACGGATTCGAATCCGTGTTGTCAGAAGCAAGCCAGGCGCTTTGAGCATCCGTTCCCGACACATGGGGGGGAGAGGGGAACGGCTGAGCTGCAGCCGCAGCAACAAAAGGGTGGTGGTGGTGGGTGCACCCCGTCCCCCCTTCACACGTGAGCCCTGTTTCTTCCCCCCGAGTTTTATTTGCGTCTCGTTTTGCCTGGACGCAGGGCAGCCCGGACTCCTGTGCCTACCTGGATCGGGCGCAGCAGGGGCCGCAGGAGCTGGCCTTGACCGTGGGGCTCCGCGTCCCTAGGGGCAGGTCCTGCTCGCCCGCTGCCGCTGCTCCTGTCACCCTGCTCGGCTTGGCACGACTGGGACTCGGGAACCGCCCGCGGGTTGCTGCACTTGCCGCGCCGCTCTGCAGTCCCCTCCCGCCTCACCCGCGCCCCCATCCGGACAAGACGCCCGTGTCGGCCTCCGGGTCGCTGGGAACGGCGAAGAGACTGGGGATGATTCAAGGGCAGAGGAGGTAGAAAGGCCTAAGGGTCGTGTGTGTGTGTGTGTGTCAGACAAACAAATGTATCACAAACTACTAAAATAAAATATTTGGCGCCTGAGGACATAGGGACTCAACCTGACTGATAAAGAAGATGGAGATACTGTGTACTGTATTTCACCGACTCTGGTGGTTTGCTATTAACGTCTGATAAAACAAGATATACTGCCACTGAGAATGGAGGCTCCACGGTCACAGCCTTCCTTAGTCCAGAGAAGCACAGGTCTGTCATACAGGATTACTGGGGAGCCAATATGGGATATTGGTTGGAGTGTTGGACTGAGTGTTGTTTACCAAATCCTCCCCCCCCCCATCCCTTTTGGTTTTTACTGCATTGGGTGCTGGTCACCGTTAGATCATCCAGTAGCAATGAGTTCCCTAAGGTTGGTTAGGAGGCAGGGATTCTAGATGGGGGGGGGTTGAATTTTTTTCAGGAGGGGCAAAACATTTCGAGGAGGGGCAACAATGTCACACTCATATATATAACATTGACATCCCAGGGTGGGTTGGGGGGGGGGCTGATAGCTCAGGAGGGTTTTTTTTTGGGGGGGGGGCTGGCCACGGCCCGTGTTAGGAAGGCAGGCAGACAGTTAAGCTATTCCCTCTATTGATACATGAGTTGAATTATCCTTAGTTTCAAAGATCCCTTCAATGCCAGGAATCACAAAGAGCATGACTAATGTCAGATGTGAATTATTCTTCTTGTAAAAACCTTTCATTAAATCCTAATGTAAAAAATGGACCACTCAAACCCTGATTTCCTCTAGCTCTTAATGCAGAGGTTCTCAGTGTTTTCATGCTGTGGTTCGGAGCCACGCCCCCTCAGACAGAACACATCAACAGCTGTCATAAACGTGTGCACATGTACGGCAGATTTTACAATGGTCGCCTGCAAAATTTATCACCCATTTACAACAGCCGCAGGTGGATTTACAGCACATTTATGACAGCCATGGGTGCATTTACGGCTGTTATAAACACGTCCACTTCTGGTGGCAGTGGCTGCAGGTCACATGAAATGGTGTCGCAGGCTGTAGGTTGCAAACCCCTATCTTAATGTCTTAAAGACAGTTGTGTTTACTCAGCTATAAAGTCATTAGCTCTGCACATGATCAGAGGTTTTATTCGGTCTTCCCAAACCTAGTTCCCGACCAATATTTTGGGACTTCAACATGGATGACTCCCTCATCTCTGGTCAATTTAGGAGAGGCTAATGGAAGTTGTAGTCTAAAACAAATGGAAGGTCTGGATCGCCATGTATGGATGCAAGCTGGACAGCAAAGAAAGTCATCTGGAAGAAAATTGATTCACTTGAAATATGGTGCTGGAGGAGAGCTCTGAGAATAATCTAGACCAGAGATGATGAACCTTGGTACTCTAGGTGTTCCTGGACTTTAAATACCAGAAACCCAAGTCAGCACTCCTGCTGATCAGGGCTTCTGGGAATTGAAGTTGAAGAACATCTAGAGTGCAAAGGTTTGCCATCACTGCTCTAGACTGCCAGAAAAGCAAATAAGTGGGTCCTAGAGCAAGTCAAACCTGAACTGTCTCTGGAGGCAAAGATGGAAAAAGCTGAGTCTGCTACTTTGGACACATCTTGAGAAGGCAAGACTCTCTGGAAAAGACAATAATGATGGGAAAGATGGGAGGCAGTAGGAAAAGAAGACCAAACATGAGATGGATTGACACCATGAAGGAAACTAAAGGCTTGGGTTTGCAGGAGCTGAACAGGGTTGTTGAGGACAGGATATTTTGGAGATCCCTCATTCATAGGGTCACCATAAATTGGAAACAACTTGACAACACATAACAACAACAGCAACACATCATCTCAACCTGAGCTAGTCTTGATCCCTGTTTTGGCATACATTGCATTCACAGAAACTCACCCAGGAGAAATGGATTTTTTTGTTAAGCAGGGAGGGAGGTTGGCTAAGTTTTGTATAAACGGCAGGCCTGATACTATTATTATTATATTATTATTATATTTGGGTTTCTATACCGCCCTACTTGGCAGAGCCAACTCAGGGCGGTTTACACCCATGTATAGTTACAGTCACAACATATCAATAGATCAATAGTCAATATCCAACGAAAATAGTCAATAAATAGTCAATATCAGTATCATCGAACATCAGCACATAAACATCATTACAGTAAAAGCAATTCAATAAACAGTAACAAAAAGTTCAATAAACATCAATAACAACAGTAGTTAAAAAATTTCCATACAAAGAAACAAAA
This sequence comes from Furcifer pardalis, assembly GCA_030440675.1. Classification (NCBI taxonomy): domain Eukaryota; kingdom Metazoa; phylum Chordata; class Lepidosauria; order Squamata; family Chamaeleonidae; genus Furcifer; species Furcifer pardalis. The sequence goes on from CP126893.1 coordinate 67,474,737, forward strand.
CGAACGCAGCTGTTCTTGCTCTCCCCGGTCCGAGGTCGGGGGAGAGCGGCGCCAGAGTCCGGCGGGGCGGCGGCGGCGGTTCTTAAATCCGCCAGCCCCGAACGCAGCAGTTCTTGCTCTCCCCGGTCCGAGGTCGGGGGAGAGCGGCGTCAGTGTCCGACGGGGCGGCGGCGGCAGTTCTTAAATCCGCAGCCCCGAACGCAGCTGTTCTTGCTCTCCCCGGTCCAAGGTCGGGGGAGAGCGGCGTCAGTGTCCGGCGGGGCGGCGGCGGCGGTTCTTAAATCCGCAGCCCCGAACGCAGCAGTTCTTGCTCTCCCCGGTCCGAGGTCGGGGGAGAGCGGCGCCAGAGTCCGGCGGGGCGGCGGCGGCGGTTCTTAAATCCGCCAGCCCCGAACGCAGCAGTTCTTGCTCTCCCCGGTCCGAGGTCGGGGGAGAGCGGCGTCAGTGTCCGACGGGGCGGCGGCGGCGGTTCTTAAATCCGCAGCCCCGAACGCAGCTGTTCTTGCTCTCCCCGGTCCGAGGTCGGGGGAGAGCGGCGTCAGTGTCCGGCGGGGCGGCGGCGGCGGTTCTTAAATCCGCAGCCCCGAACGCAGCAGTTCTTGCTCTCCCCGGTCCGAGGTCGGGGGAGAGCGGCGTCAGTGTCCAGCGGGGCGGCGGCGGCAGTTCTTAAATCCGCCAGCCCCGAACGCAGCAGTTCTTGCTCTCCCCGGTCCGAGGTCGGGGGAGAGCGGCGTCAGTGTCCGACGGGGCGGCGGCGGCGGTTCTTAAATCCGCAGCCCCGAACGCAGCTGTTCTTGCTCTCCCCGGTCCGAGGTCGGGGGAGAGCGGCGTCAGTGTCCGGCGGGGCGGCGGCGGCGGTTCTTAAATCCGCAGCCCCGAACGCAGCTGTTCTTGCTCTCCCCGGTCCGAGGTCGGGGGAGAGCGGCGTCAGTGTCCGGCGGGGCGGCGGCGGCGGTTCTTAAATCCGCCAGCCCCGAACGCAGCTGTTCTTGCTCTCCCCGGTCCGAGGTCGGGGGAGAGCGGCGTCAGTGTCCGGCGGGGCGGCGGCGGCGGTTCTTAAATCCGCCAGCCCCGAACGCAGCTGTTCTTGCTCTCCCCGGTCCGAGGTCGGGGGAGAGCGGCGTCAGTGTCCGGCGGGGCGGCGGCGGCGGTTCTTAAATCCGCCAGCCCCGAACGCAGCTGTTCTTGCTCTCCCCGGTCCGAGGTCGGGGGAGAGCGGCGTCAGTGTCCGGCAGGGCGGCGGCGGCGGTTCTTAAATCCGCAGCCCCGAACGCAGCTGTTCTTGCTCTCCCCGGTCCGAGGTCAGGGGAGAGCGGCGTCAGTGTCCGGCGGGGCGGCGGCGGCGGTTCTTAAATCCGCCAGCCCCGAATGCAGCTGTTCTTGCTCTCCCCGGTCCAAGGTCGGGGGAGAGCGGCGTCAGTGTCCGGCGGGGCGGCGGCGGCGGTTCTTAAATCCGCAGCCCCGAACGCAGCTGTTCTTGCTCTCCCCGGTCCGAGGTCGGGGGAGAGCGGCGTCAGTGTCCGGCGGGGCGGCGGCGGTGGTTCTTAAATCCGCCAGCCCCGAACGCAGCTGTTCTTGCTCTCCCCGGTCCGAGGTCGGGGGAGAGCGGCGTCAGTGTCCGGCGGGGCGGCGGCGGCGGTTCTTAAATCCGCCAGCCCCGAACGCAGCTGTTCTTGCTCTCCCCGGTCCGAGGTCGGGGGAGAGCGGCGTCAGTGTCCGGCGGGGCGGCGGCGGCGGTTCTTAAATCCGCCAGCCCCGAACGCAGCTGTTCTTGCTCTCCCCGGTCCGAGGTCGGGGGAGAGCGGCGTCAGTGTCCGGCGGGGCGGCGGTGGCGGTTCTTAAATCCGCCAGCCCCGAACGCAGCAGTTCTTGCTCTCCCCGGTCCGAGGAGAGCCTGCAGAATTGCAAGGCCGGGCCTGAAACCAGGCACTTTCTTCTTCATCTCTTCCACCTGGTCCTTCAGTCTCTGCCTTACTTGTGCGGAGACGGTTTTCCCGCTGAGGATCTCGGCGGGCGGCATGGTGGCTCTCCGGGCGAGGCGGGATCCTGAGGTTAGGGAGGCTCCGATGGTGACTGGAGCAGGGGATACGTCCACTTTCACCAAGTATAACTCCTTTGTTAGGTTCAACAAAAGAGCAGTAAAAAGGACACGTTTTTAACTTATTTAGGTCTCTTCACCAGGTTGGGGAAGATTTCATGAGAGATCCCAGGCTTGACACCTGCCACTTAACAGAGATTTGAGAGTTCTGGTTGACTGTCATTCAGATCAAACTCAGCGTATCAACAGTAGGCAAGTTCCAGTTTAGCTTGTCCAAATTCTGTCCTCAGATCTTTTGACAAGATAAAGACATATCTGCTCACAGTCCTCCTTAGAGGCCACAGGGCAAAAGGGACTGTGAAACCATACCTTTGATGTAGGTTCCCACTAACTGTGGCTTCAGAAGAAAGCCAGTATAATGCAGTGGACAGAATTACTGATTAGCAGTCAAGAGACTTAGGTTCAAATTCCCACCTAGCTGCGGAAACTCACTGAGTGGCCACAATGCCAAAAACCACTCCTTACATCTCTTGAAAATTAAACCCATGGAGTTGGTTACCACCACCTGTGGAAAGAGTGGGCAAAGATTTACTGGCAGTTTTATTTATACTATTTATTTCCTCTTCCTTTGCGTTTGAAAGTGGAGCTTACAAAGGGATCCACCCTGATTCCCAGTTCTCCCCTAATCTCCAGATCTGTTTCCATATGCAATTTAGAATTACTGTCAGACTCTGCACCAGAATCTGCTAGATTAATTTTTAAAGCAAAAGCAATGACACCTTATATACTGCCTCATAGTGCTTAGTGCACTCTGGGCAGTTCACAAGTTAAATAGCATTTACCCCCAATATGTTGGGTACTCATTTTACTGACCTTGGAAGGATGGAAGGCTGAGTCAACCTTGATCCCTGGTCAGGATTGAGCTCACAACCTTTTGCTTGCAGGACAGCAGTTTAACCACTGCAGTACCAGAACGTTTAATTGAAGATGTCAAATTGGAAGGATCTGAATCAGGACTGATCTCAAATTCAAAGTAACTTTGGGTTGTCTGATAGCTGTAAACCTGTGCAAAAGTTGAATAAACTTGTCTTTAAGTGTAGTGAAATCATCTGCTTGTTGTTTGATATTTATATCAGCAGTCCTTGCAAAAGAAATGTGTATTATCAATGTTATCACAGAGACTTTACTCTGTTCTGATATTCTGCAGGGTTCCATTGCATGATTAAAGGCATGTTAATATGATGACTGCTGGCTGGTACTAGTTTAGTAACCCCTGTCTCTTTAAAAATACATTGGGGAGTCTGAGTGTAAATGTTCAGCTGTGCTGCAAGCTGTTGGAGCCTAAAAGGGACTTTTACTGATCCAAAGGCCAGAAATATCCTCTTGTAATTTTGCAGAGTTGGGAGAGAGCAAAATCAGATGGCTGCACTGGAATTCCAAAAAGATGGGTAAGGGAAGAGGCAATTTTATTTCTATTTGCCCACAAATAGCTGTCTTTGCTTGGGAGGATTATCACATTTTGATCACACTGTAAAATCCTCTGCACCTTGATCTTATTACAAGCAGTTAACTCCTGGTGTGAGTTAGAAGGCTGAAAGTAGGGGTGTTAACCTTGAGTTGTAGCTTAGCTGAAAGCTCAGCAAAGTTCTGTATCAAGGCTTCTAGCTGTTCTCTGATTTTATCAAGAAGCTCAAAGATTGCTAAAAGGGATTCAGACATCACTCAGTTATTGTGTAGTAGTATTAGCCCAAGGCTGGTGTTCAGATTCCCCTTCAGTAGTAGTTAAGTACTGTACGTACTGTACTTCCCTAGAAGAACTACCTTCCCCAGTAGATATCTTATTTGTTGCATGGTACTTTGTTTGGTGACAGGAGATGACTGCTGTCCTGCTGTCAGGAAGAAAGCTTCAATTCCAAGCTGCTTGTTCCTTCTTTTCCTCTTTCTTGCCATGTCTGTGCTTTCAGCTGAGGGGTATAAATCAGAAGGACTTTTCCCTGTCTCTGGCCAAAGTCCTACCCTTCGATAACATGTCTAAGGATGAAAAATACTCAAATGACAGCGGGAGGAAATGTATTGAGGATACTAGCTGGTGGGTAGATTGACCAGCACAGCCTTTAGTTCACAAGATCTGAGTAGAGCTGTTGGTGACAGGACCTTTTGGAAAATTTAATTCATAAGGTCGTCATAAGTCAGAAGGGACTTGAATGGCTCTGTACCTGATGTGTATAAATTGTTGCCATGAAGTCTCACTCCCATGTCTGAAGAAGTGGATTTGATCCACAAAAGCTAACATTAAAATAGTATAACAGTTAGTCTTCAAAGTACAACATTTTTGTTTTGTTTATTCTCTGATATGCACCTAACAAGATTTCTCTACCTTTGTTATAAATAGTTTTATGTGCAATTTAAAATAATTATATTTCTTTGAGTAGATGTATTAGAGCAGGGATTCTCAACCTATGGCCCATGGGCTGGATCCGGCCCATGGCACCAAGTCATCTGGTCTACACCCTCACTCCAGCCGCCACTTCTACTGCCGCCACTGCCTCAATCCTTGTCCTCTCTGCTTGGCGTGTCCCTAATGTGCTTGATAGCAGGGCGGATGTTGTAAAACTTACAACATTCGCCCTGCTACCGAGAGCCATTAGGGACACACCAAGCCAAGTGGAGGGGACAAGGATTGAGGAGGTGGCAGTGGTGACAGCCGCCCGCATCTTTCCCAGGGACTGCTCTGGGTAAGTGTGTCTTTCCCAGTTGATGCTCTGACCATGTGCTGGCAAGAAGAACAGCCTGGACCCCTTCTTCACCCATGCCTTGCAGCTCCTCCAGGCCAAGAAGCAGGGATGTGGTGGGGGTGGGGGTGCGGTGGCTCAGGGTGGTCCCACTGCTGCTCCCGGTGTGAGGAGGGGGCTCAGGATGGTCCTTCAGTGGCAGTGGTGGCAGGACCACCCTGCACCCCCTCACTCCCCCCCCCTGCCACCGGGACCACCAGTCCAGCCCTGTGAACTGGTCCCTGGCTTTAAGAGGGTCCCTGTATTAGAGACCTACTCATATTCTGTATGAGAGGACTTAATGCACTTTCATTAAATCCACTTCCCTTCTTTGCTTGCTACAATGGTGTAAAGCCATTCCTCCTTCCTGCCTGAGGGTGATAGCATCTTGCTGTATTTGAATTGCCAAAAGTGTTTGTTCCTGGGTCCAGTGAAGCAAGAGCAGCACTACCAAAACAGCAGCAGCAGCAAAGGACAAATGCTGAGATAAAGCAAACCCTTTCATTCTTTGTACCCTTTGCAAAAATGTGCCCTAAACTATGTAGCCTTCTAAAAATAACAATGGCTTTGAAAGCAATGGTTTCTTTATTGCATTGCCCAACTATACAGGATGGGAGGGGAGCCAAGCACTGCATTTCTGTGGAAACTACAGAAGGGAGGAACAGGATGTAGAGACCTCTGGTTTCTCTCCATGGGGAAAACAGGCAAGAAGGAATCATAGAATTGCAGAGCTGGAAGACAGCTCAAGGGTCATCATGCTCAGCCTGTGCATGAAATACACGCCCAGAGCATACCTGATGGGTGGCCTCCAACCTCTGCTTAAAAGTCTCCAGTGAAAGAGAGTCCACCCCCTTGACACTCTATGTGAATTAATTAGCATACAGTATTTTTAGTATGTTGACATATTCCCGTTACAAAGCAATGTATGCCATTAGAATAAGGTTGTAACATGAGCAGAGCCATCTTGGAATTATGAAACCATCTCTAGTTAAGAGTTGTTTACAGCTAGCTTTCTGAGGGTCTGTTTACCACTGAGCATGTTAGAATGTACTGTATGTGACAAGCAAAGAGAACAGGGTAAATGTACATCATAGAATGTGCTAGTTGAATATGTAACACCAAGATAAAGTGTGAAATGCCTACCGCCTCAGTGGGGGCATCAGCACAATAGCGTAGCATGGGGACAGGGGGGCGGATGGCCCCAGGCGGTGCTTTAAAGGAGGCAGTAAAATGTTCCCACCGCTTTGGCCTCCCTCTGCCTGGGCTTAGGGAGCCGGACTTCCCAGGCAGAAGGAGGCAATTTTGCTGCGCCAGAAGCTGGCCCGCCTCCTCTCTGCCTCCTGCCGGCCGTGGTTGCCCCTGATCTGCCTCTGCCGCCATCTCCCCCTGATGGGCACCAACCGGGACTTTGCAGAAGCAGGTGGAGCGAGCCAGGCAACGGGCGGGAGGTTGGCTTTCCCCAAGCCTAGCCCAGGAACGCAAGCAGGGCAAGAAGGGCTGCGGCGGTGGGAGCTGCACTCTGATCGTCTCCCACATCCTCCTTCACCTCTTCTGCCTCCTCCTCTTCCTCCCGCTGTTGCCACCACCAACTCTGGAGCCAGTACGCTGCTCCCCGCCACGTTTGGTGTAGGCAGCCCAGAGTTGGATGTGCTTTTGCCGCTGCGCACCTTGTCTTGGCTGTGTCCCCGGTGCCGGAGGTGTAGTGGGCACCCGGGCTTGGCCTAGCCTCGCCTGCTCATGCCTGCCTGCCTGCCCAGCTGGCTATTGCGGGCTCTCCCCGCCCTGGATCTAGGTCCTGGGGACCTTGACACTGGTTGCGAGGGGTTAATTGGGTCCCACAAGGGGGCAGTGGCAGTGGCGAGCCTAGATGGAGGGGGCGGCAAGTTTGGTCTTTGCCCCAGGCAGCTGAAGCCCACGTGATGCCACTGCATCAGCAGGTTCGCACCAGTTTGCCAGAACCAGTAGCTGAAATTCTGGCTGGTCCCGCCAATCAAAGTTTTGAAATAAAGTAGCCCTAATTCGGGTGCAAGCAGGGCTCTCCCCCTGGCCACACCCACTATACCACACCCACAGTGTGGTGGTAAATTTTATTTGGAGCCTACCACTGCCCCTCTGGACTGAAGAATATGTGTGTGAAGCTTCATCTAGGGTATAAAAGGCTGGCTAAATCATTTATGGAGGTCCTTGGATCTAAACAGTGATGGGCAGCAGCCAGTGCGCCGGAACCGGTAGTAGCTTTCCTCAGTGTCCCAGAGAACTGGTAGCAGCTTTTGGGAGAAACCACCTCGGGGGCTTACCTTTTCGCCGGTTCCCCCACTGCGCATCCGCGCCTACAATGCTCAGTGCGCATGCTCGCGTACAGCACTTGGCACACATGCACGCCTATAGTGCTCTGCCTGCTGAGCCAAGCAGCCATTCACTGTTTGGAGTGTGGCAGCACAGAGCATTGGGTGGCCATACACAGCCACGGAGGAACCGGTGGCTGCTGCTGAGGCCCTCAGTGGCCTCCTTGCTGTCCTCCCAAGCGGGGAGGAGGAAGAGCAGCTGCTATCTTGAAGCTCCCCAGGATAAGTGACTCGCCTTTGGGTATGGGTTGGATGGGTATATTTTAATGTACATTTAATGTGTATCTATTTTTAATGTGTATTTTCATGTGTTTTATGTGTATTTAATGTGTATTTTTATGCGTTTTGTGTATTTAATTTGTATTTATGTGTTTTTATGTCTATTTAATGTGTATTTAATGTGTATTTATTTTTAATATGTGTTTTTATGTGTATTTTTATGTGTGTTTCTGTCTATTTAATTTGTATTTTTATGTGTACTTATATTTGTTTTTTTTTTTACTCTGGCACCGCCCATATCAGCTCCACCCATGATGTCAGCTCCGTCCACAGTGTGGTAGTAAAATTTTTGGCTGCCCATCATTGGATCTAAATATGGATCAGAGACCATGCATGCATGCATGCATGCATGCATGATGATATATCATGATCATGTGTTATTGTGTTATGTTATGCTATGATTGAAAAACTTAGATAAAATTCTCTTTTTCCATTTCAAAACCTCTCTGATGGATTCATTTACCTAAAAGCTGTTCATCTTTTTGAGAGTTTAAGTAACATCCTCCCCAGTGCAGCAAACTACATTGTCAAATGGCATCCACTGTTACCAAGTCCTTCCTTATGTTTAGTCAAAATCTCCTTTCTCATAACTTGAGCTTGTCTCTCCAGGTCTTGTCCTCTTAAATTGCAAAAAATAAGCCTGCTCCTGTAAGGGTTTTTGGGTGGGTGCTCCAATTATATCTAAAAGGATAGAAAGTTTTCGTGGGGGGTGGTGTGAGGGCCAAGGTTCGGAGGCCTGTTTTAATTTGTTTGTCTTTTCAAGTGCCTGTTTTTAACATGAAGTTGGCTGATGACTGTCTTGTACTGTATTTTAATATCAATGGATAGGTAACAGTAAGGGTTGCCCTTGCTCAGGTGCCTGGTGGGCAATGGTCCATAGGGTCGCAAAGGGCCGGAATCGACTGTGCGACTGAACACGACACACACAAAAAGAGGAACATAATTAGTGTTCTCTGTCACAAGGTACACCTAAAGATCCATTTTGACCAAGTAATTAGCAGTGCAATAAACCTGCAGGCAAGTCCCTGATGTTTCCTCAGGAGTGCAGGGGATACTACCCTTTTCTTAACAAAACCTGGTTCAAGGGGCGCTTGCTTGGAAGCCATGGGCAACAAATGACAGAGTCCAGGCTGGTGTCAATATGCCAAGAAGGTGAGAGGGACTGCTGGCGTCAGAGTTCTCAAATCAAATCCCTCAATTTAGCTCAGGACACAGGATTTGCTCCTTAATCCAACCAAAGGCAGAAAGGAACTGTTGTTTACCTCACAGACATAATTACTAAAGAAGTAAGCCAGACCCAACTGTGTAGGGCTACTGTTCATTTATACTTTGCTGGCAGGACATGCTGTAAAGGATGTAGACTTTGCAGGTGTCTGCCCAAAGGACATCAGCCTTTCAAGGTCAAATGCCTCATGCCTGTCTATTCTGTATTCTGGCTGAGTAGCCTAGAAAATCAGTCCTGACAACTGGGTGAGCCACTTTGTAGGGCCATGCCCTCTCTCTCTTTCCCCCATCCAGAGATGAAACCCTGTTTATCTTCATTGACGTTTGACATTTTAATGCATTGGATGCTCCTTTGTAGTCTGAGAAAGCACTTTTTCTATATTTGGGATGTCTCAAGGCAGAAAGCGTTTGATTCAGACTCCACCCTGTCACATTGATTATGATGTTTGCAATGCTTTAAGTAGTGGAACTGGCAGGGAAAGAAGCAAGCTTGTTAGCTGAGCTGAAGTCCACCTAATCCTTAGGACATCAGTTCTGTTGGCCTCTGTTTCACCTATCATTGGCTAGGATCACCTGTAGGGGGAAAATCAATCAGTGGAATGCCCTTCTGACATTTGGGAAGTTCTGTAACTTCTTTCTCTGCCACTATATTCATGCCTCACATCTAGTGTGTATAGTTAAAACCACCCTCCCTGATTCTAACTCAAGAACAAACAAAGCATTTTAATGAGACCCTCATGCTGCTTATACTGAGCATTGACCTACCTAGCTCAGCATTTACACGGGTGTGCTTCTAGCACAAATCAGCTGGGAGAGTGCTGTTGTTACACTTATGGAGGATACAAGAGGATTCAAAACGCTCAATCCCTGAGCAGTGGCGAGGCTTCTATTTCGTGTTAGCAGTGGTGTAGCGTGGGTTTCAGCCGCCCAGGGCATAGGCCAAATTTGCCGCCCCCTGGGCGGGGCCCAGGACGCCAGCAGTGGTGGAGGGTCCCGGCGCCTGTCCCTGCAGCAGGCTCTTCACTCCAGCCACTAGGAAGTCCGGCGGCGGCGGCGAAGTCCTGCTGCCGTAGCAGCCTTTGGGACCTGGCCTGGGGGGTCCTGGTGCCCGTCCCCGCAGCGGCCTCTTCACCCTGGCTGCTAGGAAGTCTGGGTGTGTCATCGAAGTCCTATTTATTGTGAATTTTTGCCACCCCCCAAAAGTGTCTGATATTCAAGTTGGATTCCGAAAAAGAAGAAACACCCAAGGTCACATTCCAAGTATCTGCTCAACACACCAAAGAACTTCTAAAGAAAATAGGTTTATGTTGTATAAACTACAAGAAAGCCTTTGACTGCCTGGATCATGGGAAACTATGGGCTGTTCTGAATGAAATGGGTTTGCCTCAGCACTTGATTGTCCTGGTGCATGAGCTACAGGGTGCCCCGTATGTCCCTACCTGGGACATAGTGAGTAGGGCGCTTCTGGGGGGAGGAGGAAGCACTTCCATTGGGCTGCTGGGCAGGGTGTGTGTGAACTCGGGGAAACGGCAGCGCATGTGCCCACAGAGAGGACTGGTAGGGACTTACGGGCCACCCTGTATATTGTGGACAAGTATACGGAGAGGCAGAATAATTACCTGTAAGCAGAGGTGTCAGACAAGGGTGCATTTTACCTTCTTATTTGTTCAGACTGAACACATAATGTATCACACAGAAAGCCAGACTAGATTTAGATGGAGGAGGAATGAGAATTGTTGGAAGAAACATTGCTATGTAGTTATTGGTGGAAAGCAGCAATACCTTGAAATGACTTTTAAGGAAAGTAAAACAAGAAAGTGCCAAAGCAGGACTAGAGTTGAACATCAAGACGACACAAATCATAAATACAGAAGAACTATGCAACTTTAATGTTGACAATGAAGACATTCAAATAGTGAAAGAGTTTTTATATCTTGTTTCAAACATCAATCCAAATGGAGACTGCATCCAAGAAAACAGAAGAATGAGACATAGAAGAGGAGTAGTGAAGGAATTAGAAAAGATTGAACCAAGACAAAGATCATCCACACACTTGTATTCCCAATCACTATGTATGGTTGTAAAAGTTGCACAGGAAAGAATGATGACAAGGGGAAAATTGACTCATTTGATATGCACTATACTGCTAGAGGAGAGCTTTGTAGATACTCTGGATTGCTAGTCAGACAAAAAAGTTGGTATGTGATTTGCCCACCCTGGTTTATCATGAAGATTAGTTGGCAGAAATGCCAAAAAAGGGGCAGAGAAGGAAAATTCAGTTATTTTCTGTCCAAACGCCTCTTAGCCCAGATGCACAGCCAATAAAATACAAAGTTAGACTAAGGTCATGATAGTCACAGGTAATTTCTAAATACCGTATCTCTAAGTTGGGTCAGGTTTGAGTTCAGTAGAGCTGGCTCTCGGCCATCTTGACAGGTTAAGTTTCTGCCTTTGTGAAGTGATGTGCCTCTTCTGATGGGATGGGAATCATAAGCAACATCTTGGTGCCATATATCATTTACCAGAAAGCTCAGAGTCCCAACTTAAACAATTAGCCAGATGTGTATTGCAAACTATTTACACTACACTTCCTACCAACATTTTCCATACAAAGCTTTAGCAGGAGAATCAGCTATAGTCCTACATGTAACACTGTCACAGCTTGCAAATTAGCCTTCTATCCAGTGGTGGGATGTCAAAAATTTTACTACCCCACCGTGATGTCATCACAGTGTGGGCAGAGCTAACATCATGACATGATGTTGTGGGCGGGGCCAAAGAAAATAAATAAATAAATAAAAATAAGCACACACACCTCAACCCACCCACCCACCCAGTGGTGGGATGTCAAAAATTTTACTACCCCCACCGCGATGTCATCACAGTGTGGGCGGAACTGACATCATGATGTCATGCCATGGACGGGGCCAAAGAAAAAAAATACAAAATAATAAAAATAGGGAGCTTCAGGGCAGTGGTCTGCAAATGTGGCTCTCCAGATGTTCTTGGACTTGAATTACCAGGAGCCCAAGTCAGCACTCCTGCTGATTGGGGCTTCTGGGAATTGAAGTCCAAGAACATCTGGAGAGCCAAATTTGCAGACCAAGGGGCTATAGGGAGCTTCAGGCTAGCAGCTTCTCTTCCTCCTCCCCATTTGGGAGGACAGCAAGAAGGCTGTGCATATGTGCCAAGCACTAGGCGTGCATGCACACCAAGTGCTTGGCATGCATGCGCAGTGGGGGAACCAGTGAGAAGGTTACCCCTGAAGGTGGTTCCCCCCAAAAGCTGCTACAGGTTCTCTGGGACACTGGGAAAAGTTACTACCGGTTCTGGAGAACTGGTGAGAACCTGTTACATCCCATCACTGCACCCACCCCAAACACAAACCCGTCACTTACCTGTCAGTATAAGTGCCTGGGCACCACCATGTTGCAATATGGATATGGTCATCGTACCGGTTCTCTAGGATAATATGCCTTAATGTAAATGTGAAACAGCTGTACCTCCTTAAGGGTTCTCCAATTGGAACAGCAATTGGAACAGCACAGGTGTAGCTTATTGATGAGGTAACTCCAAGACTTTGCTTAAAAACCCCAGGCCTGCCGGCCGCCAGGCCTTTTTAGGAACTGTGGTAGTACGCCAATATAGGTAAAGGTATGGAATACACATTAAAATACACACAGAAACACCACATCCAAAGGTGAGTCACTTACCCTGGGGAGCAGGCTATAGGGAGCTTCAGGCTAGCAGCTTCTCTTCCTCCTCCCTGCTTGGGAGGACAGCAAGGAGGCCGTGCATATGTCCCAAGCACTGTAGGCATGCATGCACACCAAGTGCTTAGTGCGCATGCACAGTGGGTACTAGTGAAAAGGTACGCCCCGAAGGTGGTTCCCCCCAAAAGCTGCTACCGGTTCTCTGGGACACTGGGAAAAGTTACTACCAGTTCTGGTGAACTGGTGCGAACCTGCTACATCCCATCACTGCTTCTATCCCTTCATACTCTGTTCCAACTGGTGCAAGTGTTGGAACTCCCTTTCCTATCATAAACAACACTGGTTTGGGGCCAAGTTCTCCCTGCTGAATTATCACTGATTCAATGCATCTCAGCTACCTCACAGCTTGACCTCTGCTTTTTGGGGTGCCTTTGATTCTTCCAGGTACGTACAGTGCTTCTACCGTGTTTCCTCGAAAATAAGACTGTCTTATATTTATTTTTTCCTCAAGAAGACACACTATAGTTTATTACCAGGGGATGTCTTATTTTTATTACACCACTGGCTGCCTGTCTTCTTTGTCGCTCCGGACTGGGATGCTGCATAGCCACGCCTATAACTATGTCTTATTTTCGGGATATGGCTTATATTGTGCAACTGCTGAGAAATCCTGCTACCATGTTTTCCCGAAAATAAGACACTGTCTTATATTTATTTTCCCTCAAGAAGACCCACTATGGCTTATTTTCAGGGGATGTCTTATTTTTATTGCACCACTGGCTGCCCGTCTTCTTTACTGCTCCGCCCTGGGACGCTGCATAGCCACACCTATCACTATGTCTTATTTTCAGGGTATGGCTTATATTGTGCAACTGCTGAGAAATCCTGCTAGGGCTTATTTTATGGGTATGTCTTATTTTCGGGGAAACTGGGTACAACTTATTTTATGGGTATGTCTTATTTTGAAGGAGCAGGATAATTGTTCTTATTTAGAAGAGTGAGGTTGTTTTTTGAAGCCACCAAACCCATATATATGAACAAAGAAAGGCTCTTTCAAGTCTCTCCAGCCTCCTAGCTCCACTGGAGTATTTAGTCCTCGGGGATGTCCAGAAGGGATCCACTACTTTTCTACAAGGTAGTTTTGGAAATGTTACCATAATTTTAGATTTTCCCCATTAATTTCTGTTTATTATTTCTTTCAATAAAGAATTTCTTTGTATCTTTTTTCTTGTTTATTTTTCCTTGCTCTAATCACTAGGCATATGTTCCCACTAAGCACTACACATTCCAAGTTCAACAGAAATCATGTCAGCCGTTAGACCTCCCCTCTTAGCAAAGGAGACACTACACCAGAGATATGTGTAATATATTTTGGGAGGCTGCAGGTCTACGCTAGAGTAAATTGTCCATTTTTGCAGCAAGCGGCAGATAGAAGCATTAACTCTGTAAATGTCAGCTGGTTTTAAATTAAAGAAAATAATGCTGTTTAATGGTGGCATTGATCCTAATCTTTCAACTTTATGTCTCAGCACAGGAATACTCTCAAATAGTGCCCGGATATTTATGAAATTAATGGAATGTTCAATTCTTTCTAAATGCATTTAGGAAATTAAAGCTAAAAGGCTAAATTAAGGAAATTTGGAGTCACCTCTGTCACACTTACTCTTCAGTAAACACACACCAGATAATCTTGCCTCAGGAAACTAGTTAATTGCCTCTTCTTCTGTGCCATTATTTAGCAAACCTGCCAACTTAACCATGGTTTGTGGATGTTATATTATTTATCTGTATTACCTTATCACTCCATTGATGGGTTTATTGGTGGGTATTCATCAAGAGGAGGAAGCTAAGTGATTTCCCTGCTTATGATGTATTTCAACCTTGCAGGCTCTATGCTTTTTAATTCTTGCTCTGATTTGTCTACACTGTACAAGCTTCAACCTGATTTGTCCTTCATTGTGGGGGACTTTGGAATGTGCTGATTAAGTGTACTTCAGTTATTTGTGCTTCAGTAATTTGTAAGTCTATTGTTCTCTTTAGAAATTTTTCTGGTCTATAGTGCCCGTGTAAACTGTAATACTTACCTTTTAATCCAGGGGTGCCCAAACTAAGGCCCGGGGGCCGGATGCGGCCCCCAACACCAATTCATCTGGCCCGCAAAGCCCTCATCACTCCTGGAAGCAGAAGTAAAACACGCCCAGATGAATTGGCGTTGGGGTTGCATCCAGCCCCTGGGCCTTGTGAATGGCTCCCTGAATCAAATGAACGGCCCACGGCCTGAAAAGTTTGGGCACCTGTTTTAATCTGTGTAAATGTTAAACTGCCATAGTTAGACTGATTTTAATCTCCCCTATGTAACATTATAAACATTGAAGCCTATTTTCATTCATCACCTCACCTTCTTCCAATTCGATAGCTTGGTCATTTTTTTTTTTTTTTTTTGCATGGATGGGACTTTGTTTTAGTGAAATAGCGCTATTCAATAACAATAAACTCCTTAATTTTTTAACCCACAATCTGAATTTGGCTGTGGTTCCTTATCCAGTCTCTGCCAGTGAAAGCTTTAATTAAAAAGTAATTCTTCATCCAGTCCATAGCCTAGTGACCTGCTGGTCCACTGAACCCCCTTGTTAGAGCTCACGGCCTTCCCACTCAGATCTGTGGTGTGGAGTGGATTTTCAGGTAACAGAAGGTACCCTTCGAAAACCACAGGGAAATGGAGGTAGACCCTTCTTAAATACTCCTTGGATTAAGCCCTCATATCTGTTCCAGCATAACAATAAGACAAGAGACCTGGGAGGCTGGGACCATTTTAAGATCAACGGATTTCTCTTACCATGCACAAATCTCAGGAGGTGAACTGTAATCTAGAAAAGTTTGTCCTAAAATAAATCTACTGTACTTCTTTTAAAAGTACACTAGGACCACTTTTTTATTTGAAAAGAATGTGAGAGGGTTCAAAGGGAAAGTAACAAAGATGACTAACATTCCACTCCAGTCCTATATACTGTATATATGTTTATTCAGAAGCATCTTCAGTGGCACTTATTTCCAGATCAGAGTTGCAAAAGAACTGTTTATTTATTCAGGTTAAGGTAATCAGAAATCAGTGGGACTTACTTTCAAGTGAACAGGATTGGAGAAGTGTTGCATGGAGAACCCCCTTCCAACACTGTGACAGAAAAGGCTTTCAAGGTTCCCCAGCATTGCCTTCCCCCGAGAATCTGCCCTTCTCAGGATGTGCCCAAAGTCAACCTTAGGCATCCATAATTATAAAGATTTGCGAAAGGTCTTACCATTTACAGCCTTCACAGGTTTTGCAAATGCAAACTAAATGCTTTGCCTTTATTACATCAAATCACCTCATATTCGTTCTTTTGTTGTTGTTGTTGCCTTCCAATTTCCCAGTGAATCTTGTCTTTTCCAGGCAAGTCCCATGCTGAGGAGCCTGTTTATACCAGAGCCCTGGTTCTGCAGTGGTTAAACTGTTGTACTGCAGCCAAAACCATTTGTGAGTTTGATCCCAAAAGGACACAAGTTTGACTCAGCCTTCCATCCAGTGGTGGGCAGGAACAGGTTTGCACACATCCCAGGAAGGAGGGTAGCAAAATTGGGTAGCCTCTGGGCAGGGTGTGTGTGGGGAAACTGGGTAGCCTTTGGGCAGGAGGGGCAGTGATGGAATGTAACAGGTTCTCACCAGTTCGCCAGAACCAGTAGTAACTTTCCCCAGTGTCCCAGAGAACAGGTAGCAGCTTTTGGGGGGAACCACCTTCGGTGCTTACCTTTTCACTGGTTCCCCCACTGCACATGTGCACCAAGCACTTGGTGTGGATGCATGTCTACAGTGCTTGGCGCATATGCACAGCCTCCTTGCTGTCCTTGTGTTGTGTGTGTGTGTGTGTGTGGGTTGAGGGGTGTGTGTGTGTGCTTATTTTTATTATTTTCTTTGGCTATGCCCACAATGTCATGATGTTGGCTCCGCCCACACTGATGACATCACGGTGGGGTAGTAAAAAATTTGACATCCCACCACTGGGGAGGGGGTAGCGAAATTGGGTGCCCACACCCACCTCCCTGCCCTATCAGGTTTTGTCCCTGCAAGTGGTTCAAGCTCTCCCTTGCTCAAAAGCCAGTCATATCCTACTCTAGGGTGCAGTGCTCATCTCAATTTACAGCCAGAGCAAGTGCTGCCTGTTTGCATATGGCAGGCATGACTAGATCGCCCACGACATAACGCTCCGCCCATGATGTGGTAGCGAATTTTTTTGCTGCCCAGCACTGCTTCCATCTTTCCAAAGTCGGTAAAATGACTACCCAACATGTCGGAGGGCAAAATGCTAACTACCTGTAAACAGCCCAGAGAGGGCTCTTTACAGTTCTGCTGTGGAACACCATGATGAAGCTTTGAACATGACTAAGAAATCACTGTATTTCTTTGGCTATAAAGCTGGCACTTTGTATGAAGTGTCTTTTCCAGCTGAATTCAGACATAACAAATTTCATTCTGTAGAACTTTTCTGTTCAGAACGTGGACATTCTTTGACCTGTAAGCCTTAACATAAAGCGACACAGGATCATGTTTGAGCATTGTAGATTTCTGAAGAAACATAGCTATCTAATGTGAAGATTGTAATACATAAACATTTCAGATAAAAATTTTTGTAAATGTAAAGAGTCAAAGCTACATTCTGTTTACATTGTTATTTTATCTTATATCTCTTTTAAAGAACTTGAAGAAGTATCTTTACAAGTGACATAAATAGCCAGCAGGTTATTCTGTGTTGACCAGTGGTTAGCCACCTAGAGTCAGGTTCGCCTGATTGGGGCGGGATAATTTTGTTGTTCAGTCGCACAGTCAATTCCGACCCTCTGCGACCCCATGGACCACTGTCCGCCAGGCACTCCTGTCCTCCACCATCCCCCTCAACTCGCTCAGCTCTGTGCCCATTGTCTCCACGTTACCATCTAGCCATCTCATCTTGGGCCGTCCCCTTCTTCTTTTGCCCTCGACCCTTTCAAGCATCAAAGCTTTCTCAAGTGAATCATCTCTTCTCATTTGATGTCCAAAGTACTTTAGCCTCATCTTTATTATTTGACCTTCTAAGGAACAGTCAGGGATGATTTCTTCTAAGATTGACCTATTTGTTCTCCTCGCTGTCCATGGGACTCTCAAAACTCTCCTCCAACACCATATCTCAAAGGCGTCTATTCTTCTGCATTCAGCTTTCCTAATGGTCCAACTCTCGCAACCATACATTGCCACAGGGAATACCATTGCCTTGAGTATGCAAATTTTTGTTTTCAATGTGATGTCTCTACTTTTCACTATGCTCCCCAGGTTTCTCATCGCTTGCCTCCCAAAAATCAGTCGCCTTTTTATTTCATGGCTGCAATCACCATCTGCAGTGAGGTTAGATCCTAAGAAAGTAAAATCTGTCACTGCTTCTACTTCTTCCCCATCTATTTTCCATGGACTGATAGGGCCTGTTGCCATTATCTTGGTTTTCTTGATATTGAGTCTCAAGCCAGCTTTTTCACTTTCTTCTTTCAACCTAATTAGGAGCTTCTTTAGGTCCTCCTCACTTTCTGCCATGAGGGTGGTATCATCTGCATATCTCAAATTGTTGATGTTTCTTCCAGCAATTTTGATCCCAAATTGTGATTCCTCCATCCCTGCATTGCGCATTATGTGCTCTGTGTATAAATTGAATAAGCATGGTGACAAAATGCAGCCTTGTCTTACTCCTTTTCCTATTCCAAACCACTCAGTCATTCCATTTTCTGTCCTAACTGTTGCTTCTTGATTCATGTACAGATTTCTCATGAGGCATATAAGGTGTTCTGGTATTCCCACGGGATAAGCATAATTGCCATTGCTAGTTCGCTTTTGGTTCAGGCTGGATTGGAACCCGCTTATTTGTCCTTCTGGTGGTTCCCAGTCTGCTCCAACATTACTGAGATAAATGAAAAGGCGGCACCCCCAACTCCTGCCGCCCGTTGCGAAACATGAACGAGTTAAAAGGGAAAGGCAAACAAAACGGGGGCAACCTTAAATATTCGCCCCACGGATTCCACTGAGCTAAGGCGTTGGTTAATCCCTTTATAGCTCAACCCCAGACGTAGCAGGAATGACTGCCCATATTCCCGGCTTCCCCTTCCCGCACTAAACGTTTTGGGGGGAACCAGTGATGGGATGTAACAGGTTCTCACCAGTTCGCCAGAACCGGTAGTAACTTTCCCCAGTGTCCCAGAGAACCAGTAGCAGCTTTTGGGGGGAACCACCTTCGGGGCCTACCTTTCAACTGGTTCCCCCACTGCACATGCATGCCAAGCACTTGGTGTGCATGCACACTTACAGTGCTTGACGCGTATGTACGGCCTCCTTGTTGTCCTCCCAAGCGGGGAGGAGGAAGAGAAGCTGCTAGCCTGAAGCTCCCTATAGCCTGCTCCCCAGGGTAAGTGACTCACCTTTGGATGTGGTGTGTCTGTGTGTACTTTAATGTGTATTTAATACCTTTACCTATATTGACGTACTACCACAGTCCCTAAAAAGGCCTGGTGGCCTGGCTTAGGGTTTTTAAGCAAAGTCTTGGGAGTTACCTCATCAATAAGCTACACCTGTGCTGTTCCAATTGCTGTTCCAATTGGAGAACCCTTAAGGAGGTGTACAGCTGTTTTACATTTACATTAAGGCATATTATCCTAGAGAACTGGTACGATGACCCTATCCATCTTGCAACATCGTGCTGTCCAGGCACTTATACTAACAGGTAAGTGACGGGTTTGTGTTTAGGGTGGGTGGGTTGATTTATGTTTGGGGTGGGTGGGTGTATTTTAATGTACTATTTATTTATTTATTGGTTTGTGTTGTGGGTGGGTGAGTGGGTTGAGTGTGTGTGTGCTTATTTTAATTTTATTATTTTGTTTTATTTTAATTTTTTCCTTGGCCCCGCCCATGACATCATTGATGTCATGATGTTATCTCCTCCCACACTGTGATGACATCATGGTGGGGTAGTAAAATTTTTGACATCCCACCACTGGGGGAAACAAATCTGTTATACGCGCCCAGAGTGGGAGAATATCCCAGATAGGCGGGATATTAATGGGATGGATGGACAGTCTCTCCCTAGGGAACGACCTCCACTATAGTGAGCGTCCACAAGCTTCTCAGGCAACAGACGCAGGAGTGACCTCCCGAGGGAGATGGGGGAATAAATCCCCCATCGGCACGTGGGGGAAGGCATTTCTGGCCCCGCCTCCGTCGCCCCGATTGGTTCCCGTCGAAAGCTGGCGCATGACGTCATCACAACTCGCCTCACATTTCTGGGCCGAACCTTGGCTCTGGTTTTAGACGTCACCTCAAGGTTTCGACTGCTCATTGGCCGGCGGGAGGAAACCGGAAGTCGCCTGTCAGCGGACGATAGAGCAGCCGGAAACTGCTAAGGGAAAGCTGAAGGGAAGGGTCGGAGGATGAGTCAGGGCAAGTCTGGGCCGCCTTGTCAGGAGGGCCTGTGAGGAGAAGGTGGGCTCTAAGGGGTCCCGTGGACGTTCTTGGCTAACCTCGAAGACGGAGGTAAGCTTTAGGGCGGGGTGGGAAGCTGAGGGAAGCTGGTCAACCGACGACATTTTTGATAATCGACTTTATGTTTAACAGGGACAAGGGAGAGACAAGTGGAGCAGGCGGCTAGTTCTGGCCGCAGGGATATTTTTATGAATTTGAAGACACAATGGTTTTGTGTTACTTTTAAAAAATATAAAGAAAAAAATTGTGGTAAATATTCATATGTTGCACTTCACCTCACAAGATATACTGATGGGTTGAGCTGTGGTATATGATAACTTCACACTGATAAAAATAATAACTTCATGTCAGAAATTATTCTGCGTTAAAAGAATTTTTGCTGGAGAAACTCCACTCAGGGGATGCCTGAATCTTTCCCCACCTAGTTGGTCCCTATTTCGGTAAATGTCACCTTTGCTCGAAAGCCAGTCGTATCAGACTCTAGGGTTCAGTGCTCATATCTGTGTATAGCTGAAAAGCCAGCGCTGTTTTTGTTTGCAGATGTTTCTGTGGACTTATGGCAGGCATAGTTAGACACCAGAGTGCACGGAATCAGTGGTGGGATGTCAAAAATTTTACTACCCCACCGTGACGTCATCACAGTGTGGGTGGAGCTAACGTCATGATGTCATGACATGGGCGGAGCCAAAGGAAAAAAATATAATAAAATAAAAATAAGCACATAGACACACACACAGACCCTTCAACCCACCCACCCACCCACCCACAACACAAGGACAGCAAGGAGGCCATGCATACGCGCAAAACACTGTAGGCATGCATGCACACCAAGTGAAAAGGTAAGCCCGAAGGTGGTTCCCCCCAAAAGCTGCTACCGGTTCTCCGGGACACTAGGAAAAGTTACTACCGGTTCTGGCGAACTGGTGAGAACCTGTTACATCCCATCACTGCACGGAATGCTGTTTACCTTCCCACCAAAGTGGTCCCTATTTATCTACTTGCTTTCGATCTGCTAAGTTGGTAGGAGCTTGGACAGAGACGGGCACTCAATCTGTCATGCAGTACCTGGGTCTCGAGCTGCCAATTTGCCAGCCTTTCCAGCAAACAAGGCAAACTTCTTAACCACTGAGCCGCCACAGCCCTGATGAACTATGCACTTCACACAGATGAAGTCTGCACTGTAGTTCCTCCTAGATCTAATGAAGTGAGTCACTTTTCTTAAACATGGAAGCCAAATTAAACTTGCTTGTTTTCTAAAGTGCCACATGATTCTTCATTGTTGTATGGCTGCTGGCTTAATCCCTGATACACGGCTGAGCAATATAAAAACAAAATATAAAAACAACAAAATAGGTGTATATTTGTATTTTGGATTTGTATGCCGCTCTATTCACCGAACCAACTCAGAGCAGCTAACAACATAGATCACAAAATATCACATATCAAAACATCAAAGTATTACAAATCAAATATCAATGACATATCAAAGTATCACTTATCAATAACATATCAAAATATCACATATCAGTAACATATCAATAAACTACAAATATTACATCATGAAATATCACATCAAAAACATATCAAAGTATCACATATCAAAAACATTACAGGAAATCTCCCACCCCAATTACAAAAGTAAGACATAAACATTTCAAAAACACTTTAAACAGTTCACAAAAATCTCAAACTCCACCACACTCACTAAGTCCACTAAGTCCATTTCCCTGCTACTTCTTCCCCTCAGTCAAACTTGGCTGAGAGAGCATTCAAATTGGGGGGGGGGGGAGACCCAGACAGCTGTCCTCGTTCTCCCTGGTCTGCGGCCGGGTGAGAGAGGCATCAAAGTCTGGCAGGGGCATCGGTGGTTCCTCTTAAAGCCACCGGCCCCAGACGCAGGTGCCCTCGCTCTCCCCAGTCGACCCCCGGGTGTGAGGCGTCAAAGTCTGGCGGTGTGGTGGTGGTAGGGGTTCTTAAAGCTGCTGGCCCGGACGCAGCTGTCCTCACTCTCCCCGATCCATGGCCCGGCGAGAGCAGCTGTTGTGAATCTGGTTTGAATTGTATAATGCTAGCTCTTCAGCTAATTCTTAGACATTTTGATCACTGGTAGGCAAAACTGGGACAACAGTGATGTTTCTTTTAGAGGAAGAAGAGTATACAAAATACCATTTTATACTCCAACCTACTTCATAGTATTTCACAGATGGGTCTAAGGCAGTATTTCCCATCCTTTGGTTTTTGGACTTCAATTCCCAGAAGCCTAAGCCAATTCTCCAAAGCACTGATCAGTTAATGTACTGACTTAGGCTTCTGGGAGTTGAAGCCCCCCTTGGGGCCCACATTGGGAACCACTGATCTAAGGGGAGGTGGCTGAATGGAGGAAGTAATGTAAAGTAGATGATGCTTCAACTAGATCAGTGTTTCCCAAATGCTGGTTTTTGGACTTCAAATCCCAGAAGCCTAAGTCATTTCCCCAAAGCACTGATCAGCCAATGTACTGACTTAGGCTTCTGGGAATTGAAGTCCACTAGTGGGCTGGGTACCCCTTGTTGGGAACCACTGAACTAGATGTTTAAAAATGTGAGCTGCCTTTAAAGATTTTTATATCTCTTGCATGTAATTTGTATTTCTTTATTTCAGAGAGAAGTCACTGAGTGAGCTCAAAATGGAATCTGAAAATGGTGCTTCTCCTGAAAAATTAATAGAGGAATTGAAGCTCTCAGAAGAAGAAAATTCTTCGCAGGGCAACTGCAGTAATACCCATACCTCTAAACTTGACAAAGAAGGGATAAATCAATTTCCTGACCCACCAGCCAGGGAAGATGAAGAATTATTTCATGACTGTAGTGACTCTTTTGAATTAGAATCAGTTGAAAAGAATCACAGTGGTGAAGCAGATTCTTCAGAGAATCAAACCTATCCAGATGAGAATTACTTACTAGAACTTGAGAAAAATATGTCAGAAGAAGAAAAGCAGGTGTGTACAATTAAAATGATATATACAGTATATAAAAATAAACATCTTGTTAAATACCATTCTGATGTAGGTCACATTTTCTTGGTGGTAAGTTCCATTCATTTAGTAAAACAAAATTTAAATTAATGTGTTTTGTATTCCTGCTTTTCCATTACAGTCAAACCTCGCATAAAGAGTGCCTCGCTTAAAGAGTAACTCGCTTAAAGAGCAGAATTTTCTCTGAATGTTCACTTTGCTTAACAAATAAAACCAACCAAAAACTCACTTAACAAATAAATCGGGGTTCGCAATCCCCCCCACAATTGGTCATTTACAATGGTGTTTCGCTTAAAGAGCATACTCGCTTAAAGAGCAATCCTGTGGAACACATTATGCTCTTTAAGTGAGGTACAACTGTATATAGGGTTGTTAAACATCTACTGTAGCTTGATCCTGCCCTTGTTAAAAAGGAACTTTCACAGATTTCAATAGCATTTATTTCCAAGTAATTATTGTAGGATTGTAGCCTGATCCTCTTGCATGTTTTGGAATAAATCCTGCTGAGTCACATGCTAGGCAAAAAGTGCTTAGGACTATATTTGAGTGTCTGTCAAGGAAGATATGTTTTAGATTTTTGTTTTTATTTTGTTTCTCGATGGATATGTCTGCATGGACTAACATAGCTACCACTTTAAAAAAACATCAAGGAAGATGTTAGTATTTAAAACCTTTCTCTATTTTATCGAAGAGATTTTGAGACTATGTGGTTTGTGATGTAATTAAAGAAATCATTTTTATTTGCTGTGAGATCACTTCTGGTAATCCAGTGAACTAATGACTTCCAGAAGGTGTTATAATTATAGAACCTGCTCTGTTCTTCCAAACTAAACACTATGGTTTCTTTACTGAATCACCCATTTCCCTTTCCCCTGCATTGCTGTTCATCTTAGCCTGAATCTTTTAACAGATTAGGAAAACAGAGCACTGGCCCATAGGACTGGCAATGTTCATATACATTCCCATTCTAAGTAGAACATACTTGAAAACATGCCAGGCCATAATTCTCTCTAGATTTTGCATCCTAAGAGAAGCCATGGGTAAAGAAGAGTGGACAATCTGAAAAGAGAGAGTTACTGTTTGTCAGTGAAAATCCTAGTTTGGAAATATTTTTTTCTGGGAGAAATTGCAGTCTGGTGGTTACAGTGACAAGGGACATGTTTGCATATGTCATCTATGATTATTCCTGTGGTTTTTTCCTGAGTTGGTATGATTTGGCAACAGTCACTCATCTCTTAGTCACCTTTCATAGGAGTGCTCTGTAACAGTGACTAAAACTGGTAGTTGCTGCAAAATGACTCCAGTGATTGTAAGAACTAAAAACTATCACATTAATTTCCCGTTCAAGGAAAAGAGTGCTTAAAAGTTTACAACAAAGACTTTCACTGTCTATGGAGCAAGAAATCTCAGGTGTTCAAATAGGAGTCAAAAAAGGAGGAGATATTAGAAATTGTAATGCAGATTTTGAGTGGATATTGAAGTGTACCAGAGCATTTCAGAAGAAAATCATTTGTGCTTTACACATCACAGTAAAGCCTTTGACTCTATGGATCATGGAACTTATGGATCATTCTAAAAGAAAATGGGTGTTGCATATTATTCAGTGGCCAAAATATTGTTTAACATAGTAAATGTTAAATCACACTAGAAGAGACCCATTGATTCAATGGGAATTTGATGACTCAGCTCCTCCATAACTTTCATGGATTCAAAGTGGCTTACTCTAACTGCCTTATGCCTGTTAAGTAGGTCCCCTATATAGATGATACCATATCACTGGCAGAAAGTATAAGTTACTTGAAATGTCTTATACTGAAAGTTAAAAAAGATGTGAAAAAACAGGATTCAAGAATAACAACTACAGAGGAATTCTATTTTTTTAAAAATTGACTAAAGAAATCAAAATTGTTAATTTTAAAGAACTATTGTGTAGTTGACAGAGTATTGGAGTACTCAGACAATTTGGGTTAAAAACCTTGCAAGGTCCTTATTCGCACCCTGAGTCGCTCTGCGAGTCGGGAGGCATACAAGTGTGAATAAATAAATAAATAACTGTCTTGTTCTGCTTCAGTTTGGCATCTGATTACAGTGGTACCTCACTTAAAGAGCATAATGCATTCCACAGGATTGCTCTTTAAGTGAGTTTGCTCTTTAAGCGAAATACCATTGTAAGTGACCAATTGTGACTTCTTGTGGTGGTGGGGATTGCGAAATCCGATTTATTTGTTAAGCGAGTTTTTGGTTGGTTTTAGTTAGTGAGGTGATCATGCAGATTGTCCATTTTTTTTGTTTTAAAAAACTGATTTGAATAAAATAACTAAATCTTAAACTGCTATCTATAGTAGTTGCTAGGAAAGTTCTTACAGTGAGCTAATTTCAAAGCTTGATTGTAATTGGTTAAATATTTTATTACTCCATAGTCATTAATATGTTTAGCCATACATTTAAAATCTTTTATTTTAATTGTTAAATATCAGCAATCTTAAGTGTTTGAGTATTGATTAACATGTCATGCTTCTCTATCTGACTTCAGTACTATCAGAGGTACTTTGGGATGGTCCTTTGAAAAATACATGGGTTTTTTAATTTAAAGATTCATTTTACTAAGAGTTATTGTAACAATTTATTTTTAATTTTTCCCCTAGTAGTGGTTTAACATTGCCAAATTCTCTTCAATAATCTAGCGTCAACATGTTGACACTAATACTGTAATGCTAATTTTCTAATCTGTGCCTTATTCTCAATCAAAGCAGCATTTATACAGCTGCTTACAGGAGGTATGGCCACCTGTTCTTTGGAGCTTAACTGTCTAGACTTTCCTTTGGCCTTTACAAGCAACATTTAGTCAGGCCAAAGATATACTGTACCTCTAAAGTAAAATGGATACGAAATGCATTTTGTTAAGCTTCCCGCATTCAACAAAAGCAGCAGTGTGTTAATCAAGCAGGTTTAAGTAGCCCTCTGTGGGTAAAGGAGCATTCTTAGGCTAGAAAAAACTGCTCATAAAGAGATCTTAAAATGCAGTCCAAATGGTAGTAACTTCTGGGATTGTTCTTTGCAGACATTAGTCAGATTGTACATATTTAGATACAGTAATACAGTAATACCTCGGATAACGCTAAGACTTGGTTCCACAAGTCTTGGTGTTATCCGATTTTTAGTGTTACCCGATGCATGTTAAAATCCTATGGGATGGATCGGATAACGTTAAAGCTCCATAGAGATACATTGTAACCGCACAAGCATTAGCGGTTGTTATCCAATCCATCCCATAGGACCTTAACATTATTCGATCCAATTCTCCTCCCCAGATTACTTAATGTTATGCGACTTTAGCGTTATCCGAGGTAAATGTTATCCGAGGTATTACTGTACCTCGGATAACGTTTACCTTGGATATCTCTAAAATCGCATAACATTAAGTAATCTGGGGAGGAGAATTGGATCGAATAACTATGGGATGTATTGGATAACAACCGCTAAAGCCTATGCGGTTACAATGTATCTCTATGGAGCTTTAACATTATCCGATACATCCCATAGGATTTTAACATGCATCGGATAACACTAAAAATCCAATAACACCAAGACTTGTGGAACCAAGTCTTAGCGTTATCCGAGGTATTACTGTATTCCTTTTTTCCTATACATTCATGTGAGAGAAAGATATGTAACAATAACTTTGAAAAATGTAAATAACAGCGAGATACATGTTTTACAAATTTGACTTCTCTACCAAGATAACATGCAACATGCATCCATTAAAACTGAACTGTTGTTCCATAAATACTCAAAATGAACAATGGACTGTAGGTATTCACTGTGGAGAACCATGTGAAAAGACACTCATTTTGGTAGACTTTTTCTGTGATTAAAATCTGTAAACCTCTTACCAAAGGGTCGTAATTTTTGAAGAAAGCAGAGATAAAGTTAAAGTTGCTTTGGAAGCCAAGTTACCGGTTATTTTGAGTTATTGTAGGCATTAAGTTGTAAATGTTGGTTATGTTAGAACAAGAAACATGTAGACATGTGAGAAATACTGTCACTTCAACTGCAAGTACAGTAAAACCTCATATAACACTAAAACCTGGTTCCACAAGTCTTGGTGTCATATGATTTTTAGTGTTATCTGATGCATGTTAAAATCCTATGGGATCCATAGAGATACATTGTAACCACACAGGCTTTAGCGGTTGTTATCTGAAGCATCCCATAGGATCTTAATGTTATCTGATGCAATTCTTCCCCCCAGATTCCTTAATGTTATGTGATTTTAGTGTTATTCGATACTAATGTTATATGAGGTATTACTTGTATATTCATTGTTCAGGTTAAATGGGTGTAATGTTGTCTTGCAAGCTGTTACTTGACCTCTTGTGATGTCATAAGCCCTGAGCTAAGAGGCAGTCCTGGGGCAGGGTTAAAGAGAGTGGGGAGGCTGGCTGCCATGGATGTGAGGATAAAAGGGTCTGGGAATTGCAGGGAATAGAGGGAATATCAGACTAAGGAGATTTTGAGGCTGAGGAAAGCAGGTGTAGAGAAGGAAGAGGAGGAAAACGGTTGTAGAGCAATAGTGACTGATTGTGTTTAGGCATGTTGTTATCAACCGGCCACATCCTGGCACATTTACTGAGCTGTTATAACTACATGGGTAGTCCAGGATGGAACACATTAAACAGAACTTGAGGACATAACAGTATTTGGTGAAGGGATATAGTTCTGGAAACTTTATTTCTAAAAATAATAATAAAATAATGATCTTATTCTTCATTGTCTTCTCCAAGAGAGCAGATTGTTCAAAAATGTGGACGAACCTAAACGTTGTGACTTCAGAAATATCTTGTTATGTGTCTTAATAACTAAGGTTACTTTGGTGGATGAATAATCCTTTTGGGCTTTGCTACGAGCTGCAAGATAAAGTTGAAATCGTTTTTCATTGTTGGTGAAAACAAATTGCTGTAACATGCAAAGTGATGAGTCTCATGTTGTCAGCAAACAAGGGAAACATTCATAAAGATTTTGGCATGATAGTATCTTAAATAAGGAATTGATTCTTCCCCATGCACAGCAAATGTACCTTTATAAGCTAAGGGAACGGAATTTTCTGTATCAGAGAGTAAATAAAACAAAACAACAAAAAAGTTGTGGCACCTTAAAGCCTGTGTTTAAATGTGAGCTTTCGTTGATCAAGTCCACATCATCAGACATAAGATTAAAACCTCATGGCATCAATTTATACACAGGTATAGAGGCCTTCATGAATTTGCTGTGGTTATAATATGTTTACAAGTACCATTAGAAAATACTCAAAACCTTAGAATACTTAATCGTTAGGTTAGTTTTTGATTTGTATGTGTGTTCTACTTCCTCACCTTAGATAAATATTGAGGATTAATGTTCTATTCTGTACATTCCAGAAGAGAAGAAATGAGAGTGTAAAATTAAAAGAAGATGGAAATGAACTATTCAAAAAAGGAGGTAAGTGAATTGCTTTGTAATATATTATTTGTCAATTACAGTAATACCTCGGATAACGCTAAGACTTGGTTCCACAAGTCTTGGTGTTATCCGATTTTTAGTGTTATCGGATCCATGTTAAAATCCTATGGGATGGATCGGATAATGTTAAAGCTCCATAGAGATATGTTGTAACCGCACAGGCTTTAGCGGTTATTATCTGATCCATCCCATAGGACCTTAACGTTATTCGATCCAATTCTCCTCCCCAGATTACTTAACGTTATGCGATTTTAGCGTTATCCGAGGTAAACATTATCTGAGGTATTACTGTGTAACATATTGTGCATAATTCTCAATGTTTTTCTGCCATGAGCCGGAGGCATGGTTGCTCCATGGACTTACGTGTCCATCGCCATTGGCAGCATGGCAGCAGGGATGCTTTCTTCCTGCTCTTTTGGGACAGTGTTTGCTGATCTCCAGAGCAGGAGGAGGCTGTGCGTAGCTTGGTCGCAGCAGTTTGAAATTTTTCTGCTGCTTCTGGGCTTTGAAATCTGTGCTGAAAGAAGAGCACCCTTGCCGTGCAGCAATGACTACATCTCCCAGACTCCCTCAGTGCCACGTGCCAAGGCTGACGTCATCGCCAGGAAGTAATTAAGTGGCTGTACTCTTAGTTGTTGGTCCCTATAACATGTAACTTAGAAGTAGTCATAAACAGGTAAGTAGGTAAATAGGTAAGTAGTCATATATAAGTAAAGTTATAAATACAGTAATACCTCATATAACATTAGTATCGAATAACACGAAAATCGCATAACATCAAGGAATCTGGAGGGAAGAATTGCATCAGATAACATTAAGATCCTATGGGATGCTTCAGATAACAACCGCGAAAGCCTGTGTGGTTACAATGTATCTCTATGGATCCCATAGAGGATCAGATAACACGAAAAATCATATAACACGAAGACTTGTGGAACCAGGTTTTAGTGTTATATGAGGTTTTACTGTACTGTAAAAGTCTGTGCATGGGCTCCTTTTGCTGGACTCCACAAATTCCAGACTTGATAATCAATTCCTTCCTCTAGTCAGCAGAAATGCTTTTGAACAAACACAGAGTGCCTTCTGGTTGAGTAAATGCAGATTTCCTGACCTTTCTGCTCGAATCAGGGAAAATATTCACCGAAAATGGCAGTGGTTCTCTCCAACTAGTCTTTCAGAAATTAAACACTGTGCCTATCTCCTCAGCAAGTATTCTGCACATATGTAACCAGAGGACACAGATTTTTCTTTCTTCCAAATCCAGTCCTTGTTTTCCTCATCTGTCATCAAATGGCTCCAACTGTTGCCAAAGTCCGTGTACACTCTATATCAGTCATATGTCTTGTAGCCATGTCAGGTTTGTTTTCATGACTAGGACTACTGAACATAAACTTTTTCTCCACAAAACATATCACTTAGAGATTTTTTTTTGTTCACATATAGTAGCTCTTATGTCTGAAAAGGTTATTCTGCTGTGGCAATAGAGTAGACCATACTGCCAGGGACTCATGGTCAGGTTAACTAACCCGACCACCCTGAGGACTTGGGTCTTGAAGTACACAGGGAAGGGTGATGGTCCCTAACTGGATTAAATCCAGCGGCTTTATCAATACTGGCCTGGGGCTGATGAGGGCTTTGTGTGTCAAAAGGGCTCATGATCAGAAAGTGACTCAGAACTGGATCAGTGGTATGGAGGTCATGCCACGAAGCGGAAGGCAGATGAAAGGCCACGGTATATATTCGCAGGACAATCTTCACAGCTGAACACCATTATGATTGCCTAATTTTGAATTTGGATACAGCAGAATAATAATAATAATAGTAGCTCCATTTAGGTTATTTGTTTCTTTTAATTTTTCTAGAAGAACTTAGGCTGGGATAAGGATTGGAGTAGGACTGTGCTATTAAAAAGCTTAGGGGAAATTAGCAGATGAAGCCAAGCACAATAAATAGAAGTGAAGCAGGAGGAGGAAAATTAAAAGGAGTTTTAAAAAATGTTCTGTTTGTCTTTTGCTTAGGGAGCTGCCAGGCTGGAGGTTATGGTAGGATTAATGACATAGCAGTAGCAGGTAATCTGGAAGCCCAGAGGAGCAAAGTACAAATAGGGAAAACACTTGAAATTCTCAAGGAAACATAGCAGCATTGTTGTTGTTCAGTCGCACAGTCGATTCTGACCCTTTGTGACCTTATGGACCATTGCCCGCCAAGCACCCCTGTCCTCCACCATCTTCCTCAGCCTGGCCAGCTCTGTGCCCATTGCATCTACAGTACCATCTAGCCATCTCATTTTTGGCCACCTCCTACTTCTGTTGCCCTCCACCTTTCCCAGCATCAAGGCTTTCTCAAGTGAATCTTCTCTTCTCATTTAATGTCCAAAGTACTTTAGCTTCATCTTTACTATTTGACCTTCTAAGGAGCAGTTAGGGTTGATTTCTGTTAGGATCGACTTATTTGTTCTCCTCGCTGTCTAGGGGACTCTCAAAACTCTCCTCCAACACCACATTTCAAAGGCATCTTTTCTTCTGTGCTCAGCTTTCCTGATGGTCCAGCTCTCACAACCATACATTACCACCGGGAATACCATTGCTTTGACTATGCGAATTTTGGTTTGCAAGGCTATGTTTCTACTTTTAACTATGTTCCCCAGGTTTCTCATAGCTTGTCTCCTAAGCATCAGTCGCTTTTTTATTTCATGGCTGCAATCACCATCTGCAGTGATCTTTGATCCTAAGAAAGTAAAATCTGTCACTGCGTTTACTTCTTCCCCATCTATTCTCCAGGGACTGATAGGGCCTGTTGCCATTATCTTGGTTTTCTTGATGTTGAGTCTCAACCCAGCTTTTGCACTCTCTTCTTTCAACCCAAGCAGCAGCTTCTTTAGGTCTTCCTCACTTTCTGCCATTAGGGTAGTATCATCTGCGTATCTCAAGTTGTTGATGTTTCTCCAAGCAATTTTGATCCCAACTTGTGATTCATCCAACCCTGCATTGCGCATCATGTACTCTGTGTATAAGTTGAATAAGCAGGGTGACAAAATGCAGCCTTGTCTTACTCCTTTTCCTGTTCCAAACCACTCTGTCATTCCGTATTCTGTCCCATGTTTAATTCCTTGCCACATTTTATTGTGGTCAACACAGTCAAAGGCCTTGGTGTAGTCAATGAAACAAGTAGACTTGTTTCTGATATTCCTGTTTTCTCCATGATCCAACGTATGTTGGCAATGTGGTCTCTAGTCCCCCTGCCCCTTCTGAATTCCGCTTGCACTTATGGTAATTCTCTCTCTATGTGCTGCTGAAGTCTATTCTGTATTATCTTGAGCACCACCTTGCTACCATGTGGGATGAGCGTAATTGTTCAATAATTTGAACATTCTTTGGCATTACCCTTTTTGGGGATTGGAACGTATACTGATCTTTTCCAATCCTGTGGCCATTGTTGTGTTTTCCAAATAGCAGCATGGCGTGCTTCTATT
Organism: Furcifer pardalis; assembly: GCA_030440675.1. NCBI lineage: Eukaryota > Metazoa > Chordata > Lepidosauria > Squamata > Chamaeleonidae > Furcifer > Furcifer pardalis. The sequence goes on from CP126893.1 coordinate 67,506,616, forward strand.
CACAGACCTAAACTTTCCACACCATTTCTAGGATGCTTTGTCTTGTATCTCCTCTCTTGATCACCTCTGCTGTGCCTGTCAGCATTCTAACCGTGAATATTTAACTCCTCATAGTGGCCCCTCCATAGGACTCCCCCCCCCCCCGTTAGTACTTCAAATCTTCAGGTTTTCATAAGCCTGCTGATTCCTAACCTTTGTGAGGATGGTGCTATTTTGACTACATAAAAATTGTTACTTGAATAATGAGCCCTCTTTCAGCAGAGTTCCCTGTATTTTAGCTAAATTTTATAGCTGGCCAAACTCTGCTTACTGTGATGTCGTGGCTAGAGGACTCAGGAGGCCTGGGTTTGAATTTTTGCTCAGCCATGGAGACCTCCTAGGGGTGTGGAACTGGTAGAACCATTCCTTAAATATCTCACTTACCTTGAAAACTTTATCGGAGTCACTATAATTAAGTTCTGACTTGACAGCACATAACAACAGTAAAACAGGTGTAAGTAGTGGAGTTCTTATTGCTGGCTGTTGTCTCTAATGGCTACTGCTGGAGTGAGAGTTTGTCAGATTTTGAGTCAAAAGAAGTGTAACATAATTTTTTCTTACATACCATGATGTCATATGTTTTTATAAGTAAGAGTCCAGGTGGTTTAAAATGACAGATGATATAAATTTTGATTTTAAAAAAGACTAAATTCATGATAGCAAACTTTGGCACTCCAGATGTTCTTGGACTTCAATTCTCAGATGCCCAAGCCCCCTGTAAATCCACACAAATGGGTTTACTGCAGGCACGTTTTACTTCTACTTCTGGGAGCGACGAGGGCAGCGCGGGCCGGATGATTTGCAGTAAACCCATTCATGTGGATTCACAGGGGGCTTGGGCTTCTGGGAATTGAAGTCCAAGAACATCTGGAGTGCCAAGGTTCACCATCATGGGACTAAATCATCCATAAACATTGCATTAGAAGCCAGAACCTTTAAATGTATAGCAAAGTGGGATACAGCTGACACTCCTTAAGACTCCTCAGTTCCCCAGAAGGAAGTTGCACAAGGTCCCAACCCCTGTCCATCCTTTGGTCTCATGCTCTTTGCTGCATGCTTGCTGAAGGGTTTCTTGCTGGCAGTAGGGCTATGATCCCAGCATCCAGTGATTAATTGGCCAATGAAACAAGCTGTCTTTGGCCACTGTAACTAGCTTTGCATTTTATTAATTCTGCAGAGATTCAGAACCAGAAAGCATTTGGTACAGGTGCATGGTTGTCTAGTTCTGTGTTTTCTCTATAAACTTACAGTGTTTCAGATATCCCTTTGAAAATGTTGTCATGTAAATATAAAAGCTGCTACCAAGAAATGAGTGAAGGGGAATAAACAGTTCAGGCTTTGTGAATTTTTTTTAAAAAAATTAGAAATAGCTACAGCTGTTAGAGGGAGCCCTTCATGACTCTCTTGTAAACATTCAGTTGTGGTATTTATTGGAAAATCTCCATATTACCTACTTGGAGATAAGCAAGCAAATAAGGTATAAAGTATGGTCACCATTAATTAAAATGACTGTAGAAGAGAACTGTAAACAAATGCTACACATTTTTATGGCTTATTTTGGAGCATACACAAACTACCTTTGGGTTTACATATCAAAATTACATATGTACTTGCACAAAATAATTTGCTCAAAGAACACTAAGTAACAAATAACCTTGCACACAAAATGAACATATCCCTTGTATGGTGATTCGTATTTAAACAGTTCAAAAGTTGAGAAACATCTTTTCCCACAGTCCTAATTAATCCTTTTGTTAGAACATTCTGAACTCAGTGCTTACAAGCCATAATTAGGCATAATTAAACCTACTGAAATCAATGGGCATAAGTCTTGGATTTAGGCCACCCAGGAGAAGGGGCATTTTCTCACTAGACAACTTTATTCCTCTAACAGGGACAGTAGTTTTCTGCTATATATGTTGGGTTATCTCCTGCAGTAAACTGCTTCTATATTTTAGAGTAATCTCTATTAAGACACTAGGATGTTTATCTATTGGATAGAAAGTTCAGGTTCAGAATGTTGTAAGCCTTTTCTTATGAGCTTGTGGTTCTTCCTTAGACTCATAATATTGAAGCCTGGAAGATGTATTTAAATAAAATATCTGATAAATCCAGATCCCTTTCTATGTCAAAGAATTAGTGCTATGTGTGTTTTCTGGATTAGAGTTTCAATACATATGGAGAATTTGCAAAGAGATAGATATGTTTATCTATAGACTAACACAAGAATTAATAGAACCCATGTAGGTATTTGTTTTCGTCATTGTGTTTTAGTTTCATCACTTTTTGTGTGAAATATAAATGTGGAGGAATGAAGAGTGTCTCTGTGTATGGTGTAACAATACAAGCCTTACCCTTGAGTAGGCCCTATTGTTCTTCCAAGTTGCAGCTCCCTGGCTGGACAACCCAGGCATCAGATATGTGTAGATAAGGCAGTGTCAAGCCAAGTAACCACTCCAAGTCGTTTCAGGTATTTTAGAATATATTGAAAGCATAGCAAGATTCAGGATACAGTCCAGCAAAAGCTTAGAAAGCATTTCAAACAGAAATAAAGCAACCTGCATGTTCAAGGGATAGCCCATAGGCCCCCCTTTCTCTCAAGCCTCTACATTTTGGCAGTTTAAAAGCACAGCATTCAAGAAAATGCCTTGAGTGTGTCTGCGTGCGTCTCTGATTTATATCTCCTCCCATAGGGTCCACCTTTGGCCCTCCCCCTTAGGAAATCCAATGATCTTACAGCAAGACATGTCAATCACACAATAAGTTTCATTTCTTCTACTCCATGAGGCTTGTTTACATACCATCTTCTCTCCCCCTGACCTGAAATCGCCATATTAAATGAGGAAAAAAAGCACAGGGTGTACTTCAGTCTGTGACACCAGTCTAATCTATCATTGTATTTCATTTAAACCAGATTATAAAGAAGCTGAAGATTCATATGCCAAAGCCCTGCAGATTTGTCCAGCCTGTTGTAACACAGACAGATCAATTTTATATTCAAATAGAGCTGCAGCAAGAATGAAACAGGTAACGATCATTACGGAGACTGTGAAGTGGCAAGGACCGACGTGATGAATGTCAAGATTATTCTTTCAGTTTTGAGCTTTACATTTCAAACTGGAAAATGTTTCCATCTTGTTGTCTTACAGTGTTTGTTCCTTTTAAGAGACTGCGGATGAAATGTTAAAGTGAAAAGTTAGACTCTCTCCTAAGTCACTAAGGAGGATTGCTTGGAGAATAGGATGGGCTCAATACTCATTTGGGTGTGGTTGCAAAGACCAGCTATACAAATTTCGTGTTAGAAATTATTCTGGGTTGGAAGGATTTTTGCTGGAGAAACTCCGTTCAGGGGACACCCAGATGAGGCTCTTTTCATGCCCCCAAGAGCTGGGCCAGAGATGGGTGCTCAGTCCGTCATGCAGTACCCAGGTCTTGAACTGCTGACTTGGCAGCCATCCAGCTAACAAGGTGAGCTTCTTAACCACTGAGCCACCACAGCCCCTCTTTAGACCACCTGAAAACTGAAGACTCTAATTTATACCCCAGCAATTGAGGTTAATACTAGAGTTTCAGGCAACACCTAAGTACTGCCAGCATTATCTCGATGAATTCACTACAGTGCCTCTACCATTATCATTTTCCTGATACTGGGTCCAAATAAGAGAGGTTTCTGGGGGCAAGAACCCAGTTTTTCAGTATTCTTGCCTGTGGGGAAGCCTCTATGTGAAGGTGAACTTCTGCTTTTCAGGAGTACTGCGAGGCAAACAACATTAGTGGGGTGGGGCAGATGAGGTTCTCTTCACTAATTGAAGTCATCCCAATAAGTAACACCTAAACAAGGCTACTGTCTTTTGCCATTGTGTTTCCATGACATTAGCTAAACTTGTGCCCAGGATAGCTCAGTTTGCATTTATTTTACGGTAAGTGGGAAATCCTTGATCTGTTAAGGTGGGGGCCCTTCAACCATAGTTGCAAATTGTTATGATTTTAGGAGAGGTTGCCTACAAATGTTAATTGGACTTTGCTTAGCCTTTGATTTAGCCAGCCCTCTTTCCCTGTAGCTTTTGAGTATGACATCCAGAACTCACTCTTTCTCTTATCCTGTAATCGTAATTTATTTGACCAAGCAGGTCCAAATCCTTTTAAATGCTAGAAAAATATTTGATCTTAAATGTTTATGTACCCTCTTTTTCAGGATAAGAAAGAAACTGCTATAAGTGACTGCAGCAAAGGTAAACACATTTTGTTTTGGGGTTCTTTCTGCTGAATGTTGTTGCTGATCTCTTCATCAAATATCTTGGGAACAATTCACAGGGTACTGTGTTTTCTTCTAGTCGTCTTCTCCTTCTAGATACTGTATGTGGGAGGATATAGATGAAATTATGAATATGATCTGTTATGGTTGTGCTTAAATGGGTGCAGACCATATAAAGACCCGAATTTCCTCTCTGCCAACCTACCAAAATTTTAATTATAGTGGGTAAAATCTGCCTTGCATCCAATATTAGATGGTGGGGGAGGTTGTTGCTGAAGATTCAGATGAGATGTTTTTGAAAATTCTGTTTTCATTTTGGTGCTTCAGTTATTTTTAAAACTAATAGACATACAATGAAACCATGAATTATGTTCTTTCCAAGTGATCATACTTTATATTATTGCTGCAATCTTGTGTATGTTTTCTGTAAATACAGTCAAACCTTGCATAAAGAGTGCCTCGCTTAAAGAGTAACTCGCTTAAAGAGCAGAATTTTCTCTGAATGTTCGCTTCGCTTAACAAATAAAACCAACCAAAAACTCGCTTAACAAATAAATCGGGGTTCGCAATACTCCCCCCAATTGGTCATTTACAATGGTGTTTCGCTTAAAGAGCAAACTCGCTTAAAGAGCAATCCTGTGGAACGCATTATGCTCTTTAAGCGAGGTACAACTGTAAATAAAATTCAAGCTAGTGCATATACCTCTTAAGCAGCAACAGTTGATAATATATTTTGATAACTTATATTAATGATTTAACTGTATAATAAAACAAAAATCAAACATTCTTAAGTACTACCCTCCCTGAGTAGTTCATTGGGTGATATTGCTGGTCTGCTACTATTTCATGATATTTATGTATTCATGGAAAGGTTGGCTCAACTGGATCTGAGTAGAAATGTGTAAGTGAAATGGTTCATATATTATGGTTTTTTCTTTCATTATTATTATTATTATTATTATTATTATTATTATTATTATTATTATTATTATTATTATTATTATTATTATTATTATTATTATTATTATTATTATTATTATTATTATTATTATTATTATTATTATTATTATTATTTTATTTTATTTTTCTAGCCCTGGAATTAAATCCAGACTATATCAAGGCACTGCTGAGGAGAGCAGAACTGTATGAAAAAACAGAAAAGCTAGATGAAGCTTTAGAGGACTACAAAAATGTATTGGAAAAAGATCCATCAGTCCATCAAGCAAGAGAAGCGTGTATGGTAAGCTGTATGGAAGAGGAGTGGGTGACATCTGTTGAGAATGTTGGACATGAGACCCTTAAAGAAAGATGACCAGGATTACAGTCCTCTGTGCTTTCAAACAGAAGTACAACCAGTGTGGTATAGTATTATCTCCTTTTTAAATCACAGTTGAAGTACCTGTAGCAGGAATCACACTGACCAGAGTGGGATACCACCCAAATGGGTGGTATAGAAATGTAATAGATAGATAGATAAATAGATAGATACAGTGATGGGATGTCACTGGTTCCAGACGGATCTCTGGAACCGGTAAGACCAATCCCGGAGGGTTCTCCGTGAGGGGAAGTCCACTTTTGGGGCGTCCGGTTCCGGACGCCTGACCGAAAGAAAAAAAAAAATTAAAATCGGAGCGAAAATGGCTCTAATTGACTGCGCATGCGCAGAAACTCAATCTGACGCATTGCACATGCGTCAGATTGAGTTTCTGCTCATGCGCAGTCAATTAGAGCCATTTTCGCTCCGATTTTCAAAACATTTAGAACTTTCAGGGCAGCGGCGGCGGCAGCAGCCCTCTGAGGGGGGCGCCTCCCCGCGGCACGTTGAGGGCTGCCTCGGCCGTCCGCTGCTGACAAGCCCCATGCCCTGGGGACGCCCGGCGGGGTACACCGCTGCCGCCGCCTCCGCCGGGCGCCTGTGGGCCGGGTGCCTGCACCCGCCGTCCACAGCCGCCGCCCGCCGCCGCCGGAGCTGCCGCTGCCTGAATCCCTGTGGACTCCTTCTTGGGTCGGTCCCTTTTGAGCTCGGCTGCCGCGCGCTGCGGAGGAGGAAGCTGTAGGCGGCGGCGGTGCGGCATGGGGACGGCCCAGGGAGGCGCGGCAGCCGCGGCTGCCCGTCGCCCCTCGCCATGGCCGGAGCCGGGCTAAAAAGGTACCGGCCCAAGGAGGACGCCACAGGGGTGCAGGCAGCTCCGGCGGCGGCGGCGGCTGTGGACAGCAATCGGGGTGCCGGGTCCCAAGAAAGGTAAGCGAGGGGTTTTTATTTGGGGTGGGTGGGTAATTTATTTGTGTTTTGGGTGGGTGGTTGTTTTTATTTTATTTATTTATTTGTGTCTGGGTGGGTGGGCTGAGAGGAAGGGGTGTGTGTGTATGTTTATTTTTATTTTTTATTTATTTTTATTTTGGCCCCGCCCACAACGTCATGACGTCATGACGTCGGCCGTGACGTCATGACGTCATGCCATTGGCCACGCCCATGACGTCCGTGACGTCATGGCGTGGTAGTAAAATTTTTGTCATCCCATCACTGGATAGATAGATAGATAGATAGATAGATAGATAGATATACTTCTGGAAGAATTACTTTTGTTGGAACCAGTACTTTGGTTACGGTCAAGCCTGCCTTGGGATGGACATTGTCCTGGTCTTGACAGATAATTTTTAACCATCACTGTTTCTTGAGAGGAACCCGTGTCCGTGTGCAAGCTGTGTGGTTTTCCTTTCTCAGTTAAGCAGGTGTTATCAGTCTTTCTCAGGCATGGAACAGGCCTTCCTGTAACCCCTGTTCCCAGTTGCAAGGATAGCCTTTGTTCTGGGTGAAAACTGATTTGCAATCTTCATTCATGGGCCTGAGCTATGTTGCCTGCCTGACTTCTTTTAAAACTGTTAGAATTAATTGGAATAAAATTGCTGATGAGGAATTTCTCCTGTTTTTCTAACAAGGCCTAACTGGTGCTGCATTGTAAATGTAAATCAGTCAGCTTACCTGGGCAGTAAGATGCTAAAATTTTCATCTCTTTTTTTTTCCTAATGAAATTTGAGCTCTCTCCTTTGTAGATGATATAGGCTGGAGGATGCAACTGTGGTTTAAGCTGTAATTGTGGAAATATTCTGTTATAGAAGGTCAAAAGAATAGCATGGATATCTGCTGTGTGGGCTCAAATAAATGAATGAATGAATGAATGAATGAATGAATGTTAAATTTGTGAAAATTGAGTACAGTAGAACCCCACATAATGAAAAAACTCCATTCCATTGAGCTCTTTGCTATGCAGTTTTTTCATTATGCAGTTCCCTATGGGAGATACCCCACATAAGGGGGGGGGGGGGAGAGAGAATTTTCGTTAAACGGGGTTCCCATTGAGCAGGTATACCTCGGTTACCAAAACTCCCACATAACGAATTATTTTTTTTGTTATGCGGGATATTGCCCTTGCATAATGAACACTTTGTTATGCAAATTTTTCGCTATGCAATGCATTTGTTATGCAAGGTACCACTGTATATTGAAATGATCTGAAAGGCTGTGGTGGCTCATTGGGTAAGAAGCTCACCTTGTTAGCTGGAAGACTGCCAAGTCAGCAGTTCGAGACTCAGGTACTGCATGATGGATTGAGCATCCATCTCTGTCCCAGCTCTTGGGGACATGAAAGGAGCCTCATTTTGGGCATTCCCTGAGCAGAGTTTCTTCCGCAAAAATCCTTTCAATGCAAAATAATTTCTGACACAAAATTATTATTACAGTATATGAAATGTCCCCCCCCCCCCCGTACAACTGTAGTGTTCATCTTGGCATCCCACATTGTGACTGGATTCCTGGAGGATGCAGGATCTGAATTGTCAGTCAGAAGCTTGTAGCTATCTTTTTAATATCTTGCTCCTTTTTTTGAGAACTCAGAAATTAAAGATGGCCTTTTATTTGGTGGTTCTTCCTGATGGTATCTTAATATTAACAAATTTTGCTATTTAGTTACCAGATTTTCTTTGCAAGTGGCTTTAAATGTTCTCACCCTGTTAAAATGTACTAGATGTACAAATATAGCCTTTAAAAATATAAAGGTAATTAATCAAATGATTAAAATATAATTCAGCATTCTAAAGAGTGAAGATGTGGTGTGTGTTTTTTAAAAGTGTGGGCGTGATCCATGGCTTCCTACAGGCCATTTCCGCAGAGCTCTGTGAACTGCCTTGCTCTCACCTGCTTAGTATGCGCTACGAGTGCCTACCAGTGTGCAGGCTGTTTCTTGGAACGGGAGATCTGTGAATGCTCCTTACTTCTCTTAGATGGTGCAGAGGTGCTGCTAGATCAGCTTAAACCAGGGGTGCCCAAACTTTTCGGCCCACAGGCTGGTCATGTGGTTCAGGGAGCTGGTCACTATGGCCTGTGGGCCAGATCTGGCCCCCAATGCCCTCATTGCTCCTGGAAGCGTGTTTTATGGGCATGTTTTACTTCCGCTTCCAGGAGCAACAAGGGCTTTGTGGGCCGGATGAATTGGTGTTGGGGGCCGGATCTGACCCATGGGCAGTAGTTTGGGCACCCCTGGCTTAAACCTTTGAGATAATGAGGTCTATTGTAATTCTTGTGGGCATTGTGTTCACCTGGCTGGATACTGGGAATGATTGCTCCCTCTATTTCCTCCTCCCCCTGCGCCATCAACAAATGCACCAAACTGTACACAGTGTATCATGAGTAAATAAACATGTTATTGAAATCATGTTTGTATAATTAACCGTCTGTTTGCCTTCTCAGCGACTGCCAAGACAAATAGAAGAACGTAATGAAAAGCTCAAGGCAGAGATGTTGGGTAAGCAGCTTTTTAAAAAATCGATCTTGCTTGTAGTTATTTCCATGTGCTGTACCAGTATAAAATGGGATGAATTTCCTTTGTAATCTTTGTTGCCTAGGGAGAAATGATTTGTTGTGCTCTTCCAGTTCTCTGTTTAACTTAACAATTTGTCTGGGTTTCCTACAATCCATTTATTTCAGAAGATGAGGGGTTTTATAGTCTAGGAAAAAGCAGGTTCATAAGTATCAGTGCTTGTACAGACAGCCCTGTTGTCAAAGGGTACCTGCAGATGGCCTAAGACAGGGTTGTTGAGAACCCTGGCTTACTTTGCATGGGGGAGTATGCTAATTCAGGCTGCCTGATCATGCTCTGTGCAAGCAGAAGCAGCTAAACATGCCATGGACTTTATCTCATTGCTCAACCACTACACCTATAACACATGAATTTGCAATCTGGCTTACCTGTCCCTCAACAATAAATAAACCAACAAACTATAGAGTTATTTTTCTGTCTTGTTGGGAGAGGAACAAACCAGATTGCCAGGTTTAGATGTCATGGCATGATAAATGATGCACACACTGAAAGTTTGTTTCCCTATGTCACTTACAGCAGGAGTTTTATCAGCTACATCTGGTTCAGAATGTAAAGCCATCTTGTTTCTGGTTTAAGAGTGTGAAGCCAGCCATAGCTATCTGGGTTGGATGTGACAATTGCATGCCTAGAAGAGGAAAGAGAAATTGGATACTTTTTTGGGTCTTATATATAAATCTTTTTCCCTGCCTGAACTTGGGGAGGGAGTAAGTACAGCTACTCCTTCCTTCAGCTGGGAAAAGAGTGGTGATTGCTCCATGAATGCTGCAGTAGAATTGTTGATCCACTCCCTGGTACATTAGGAAATGAGCTTCCAAATGAAGTGAACTACTGTACTGCATTTTTCTTTAGAGGCTGCCTTGTGTATTATTCTGCATTTACTGGAGCTACTGTAGTCTTATACACCCAGGAAAAAAAACACTTTTTGATGTTGGGTTAATTAAGATATTTGGGGAATCTTAGTTTGTTGTCTTTTAAGTGAGCAAATATGCTACCAATAAAATATAATTTAGGTTCTACAAGTTGTATCTTGTATTATGATGGTGTCTAAAAAAGAGAGAGAAATGTGTGAAAGATTGGTTAAGCATAACACCTGGAAACAACATCAGTTTTAGTGCTATCTGCTATTACCATCCAATGCTGTTTTCTAATCCTGGAAATAAGTAAAATAGCTGCATGCAGTAGTGGGACTTATTAAAATTCCTTAGTAGTACTGTAGTTTATAGTCCTTTACAAGTTTATAAAGTCTGATACAATGAGATTAGTGTGCTTCATGTGGAGTACACATTGGCTGAAATCTGGCTGCACAGCTGTGTGCGCGCAAGGTGATGTCAGCAAATTGACCAAACTGACCAAAGATTTCTTTTGGCAATTTACCCTTAATTTGTGGTGATGTGTTGCCATTGATGGCATCATCTCTCTTGCACATATGGAGCTGTGCAACAGGTCTTTAGGATAATGTTATCACCCAGAACATTAAAAACATGATAGTTCAACAGTGTACAAGGTGGATTCTTCTCCATTCTTTTTTTGCTGAAAGCAGTGAACTGCCAGTGTGGAAAATATTTGCCCATCCAGTTCATGCTGCTCACCTGTGTACTTCTGATCTATTGTCCAGTGGTCATGGTTTCCTTTTAATGTAGTGCTGTGTTTCAATACCACAGTCCGCACAGAATGCCACTCCCTACAGTTTAGAAGCCTGAAAGATTGATCAGAAGGCAACCGGGTACATAGGGCAGGCCACAGACACTTTCTCATTGCTGATGTTTCTTGGGTGCTGCACCTTTCACAGTTATGCTCTCAGTGGATTATACGACTGCTTTTTAAAAATCCATACTCTTCAAAAAGAAACCCTTGTGTAAGTAAGGTGAGCTAGAAAACACTTCCTTTCTCTAAGCTTAGGGAAGAAAACTGTTCTGTAGACAGAACAGAGGATATAGAAAAAAGTTGTTTGCCTGTAGAAGAAGGATTCAACACACCCTCCCCTTGGATTGCTAAAAATAGTAGAGTGAGCAGCTGTAGATCAGGTTGGATGGGAGGTGTGGATGGAAAAGGGAAGGTCGAGCTCTGGCCTTGGCTGCTGGTGGTGGTGGTGATGGTTTCTGCCTCCTGATGTTTCATCATCTACATCCAACCCTTTTGGGTTGCCCACCCTGGTTGAAAAGCAAAGCCCATTTCCATCATCTCTAGAGATTGGTTTGATCTTTATTCTTTAGAGCACAGCCCTTTAAAAGCAGCAGTATGTGTGAATACATTATTGATTCTCAACCTGCAGTCCACAGGCCAGATGCAGCCTGCAGCACCATTTCATGTGACCCTTCACCACACCTGGAAATGCCATGTGGTGGAGGAAGGGCAAAATGGCCATCCGGCCCCCGAAGCTGTCTGAAGGAGCATGACCTGGCCCCCAGTTTTAAAAAGGTTGAGAACTCCTGTTTTAAGGAATCGTTCTGAACAATATCAAACTGTGCAGTGGGGAGTGGGGGAGAGTCTATAATTACTGAAAATTGCAGCCACTGGTAACGTCCCATGTCCTCCATTGGCTTCCCAATGATGAAAAGAATTCTCCAGGAGCCTTGAGACTTGGGAACAATTAACAGTTTTATGCGGCATAACTTGGAAAACAGTATTTCACGTACTATATTCTATAATATAATATAGTTGCTATAAGAGTTGCTATAAGCAATTGGGGTGGCATATAAATCAAATAATAATAATAATAATAATAATAATAATAATAATAATAATAATAATAATAATAATAATAATAATAATAATAATAATAATAATATTAATAATAATATTAATAATAATAATAATAATAATAATATATTCTGGAAAGGTTATTAATAAGCATAGTTTCAAATTGGATTGTATAAAAACAACCGTATCTTTGTTGATAGGTAGTGGAAAGGCTGGTATTGGGAGGGGGGTCCTAAAAATGTGATATAGCAGTCTTCGGTTAGCTGCTTTCTTGACCTTCTACGCCTGTGGTGCTTCTAGTTGTAGCTAGTTCTTAAAATATTGCGATTCTTAATCTTTTGGTCCTAGGCCTAGGTTGTTTTCAGTTCATACACAGTGTTTGGTTTATGTGGAGAATGGTATGCTTATCCAGTGCACTTTGCCCCTTTATCTTCATGTTTAGTTTCATTTCATACACTTCAGGCAGGTTTTATTTGGCAATGTTAGGTTTTGATTCTTTACCTACTTTATAGTTGCTGGTTTAAAAAAAAATCTTTGATTGAATCTGTTCTTCAGCAGTTCTCTTTCCTTCCCCCTGAACATTACCCTTAAGTAGAATAAATTCAAGAGTAAATGTATTAGATGTAACTAATCTTGTTCTAAAAGATAAATCAGGCTTTTTGAGAATAAAGTGAACTCACACATTCAGTCTCTTTGAAGAACTAGTCTTGTGTCTAGAGTACAGTGATTAACACTTGCATACTTGAGTTTCTTCTGAAGCAGTTCACTACAGAGGTCTGAACAAGGTTTCAAGTGCATGACTCCTCTTTCACAGTTGCTAGATATTATGGCTGTGAATTACTCTCAGTGACTGAGGAATTTGCCTCTAAATAGCAGTTACAGTACTCTGAAAGGGTAGTGGGCTGACATTACCTGTTTATGGATTTCCAGCAAGATACCCCATTGCTAACTGTGGGAACAAGCTGTGGACTAGATAAGACTTTGAACTTTCTCATCATGGCTTTTTTAATGAACATTTTTGTTAGTGTGTTACTCGTTGCTTATTTGCACAACAAGGCTGGTGCTGTACAGGATTACCTTTGTGTTAGTAAATCTTCATCCATGGTTTTTCCTGGAATTATTCTAACACTATTCAAGGAAGGAACATATTCTGTCATTGTGATCTTGTACTTTGCTGGGAGATAAACTTTTTCCCCATCCATTGCAGGTAAACTGAAAGATCTTGGAAACTTGGTGCTCCGCCCTTTTGGCCTCTCAACTGAGAACTTCCAGGTGAAACAGGACTCGTCATCTGGCTCTTACTCCATCAACTTTGTTCAAAATCCAAACAATAACCGATAAGAAGCCTGTCTTGCATTAACATGTTTGCCATTGGCGTTTTCAGTGAATATAAACTCTTTTGCGAAATGTAAAGATTTGAACAAATCCCTATGCGTTATTTTCTCCTGTGGGGTACTTTAACAGGTGTGGACTACAGGGGGAAGTTGCCTGACCTTTGCAGTAGTAATCGTAGTATGTACACTTTATTTGGACACTCTGCAGCCTCTTGTGGAGAGTTGGCTTTGCTAAATAGAAAAATCAAGTGCACCCATACCTGTAACCAAAGTACAACCATTATATATTTTGTGGCAATTGTAAACGTGTGGAGATGACAAGGAGTGAGAGAAAAGGGAGCTCTCCTTTTTCAGAGGGCACTTTATCTTAAGTGAAATAAAACCTTAGTTCTTTGGGCTCCATGTGTTGCCTTTTCCCCAAAAAAGTAAACATGCTCATGCATTTCAAATTTATATTAGCACTGTAGGAAGTAACATAAATGGCTAATTTAGACAACCATTTCTGGCGTCTAGTCATGCCTGCCACATGTCTACGGAAACATCTGCAGATGAAAACTCTTTGGCTGTAAATGGAGATGAACACCGAACCCTAGAGTTGGATACGACTGGCTTATCAAGCGTTATGTTTATGTGTGTGTTCTCAACACATGAATCAATGTCTTATGGTATTGGTTCTCTTTTCTGGTGGAGGCGAGTGCCCATTTATAGGGACCTGAACTGCATTCTTTACCAAAAATACCTACCAAAATATTTTGATGCAGCTTTTGTTTCTGTCCTTTAAGTCAAGAGTGCCCAGGGTACAGCCAACAGGCTGGATACGGCCCACAGCGCCAATTCATTAGGCCTGCATTGCCCTTGCTGCTCCCGGAAGCGGTTGGGGATGTGTCTATGCATTCACAAATGTACCCGCTCCACTCCCAGAAGTGCCCGCTTCTGGGGGTGTGGTCACGCTTGCTCAGCTGTTCTGGGAGTATGGTCAGGCTCATGGCGCAAAAAGCTTGGGCACCCCTGATTTAAGTAATGCACAGGAGCAGTTTGAATAATTATGTACTCAGTGCTAATTAAAGCTATATGCTGATGATACACAACCTCAGTTTCAATAAGGCTGCTAGTGGAGATTTTCCTAACAGAAGGAAAACTGTATTTACTCATTCCTAGTTACTTCCTAGGGGACTGCAGTAGCTCAAGTGTTTAAGACGCTGACTGGAAGGTGGGAGATCAGCAGTTCGATTCCTGAGTCCTGCAAGACAGAATGAGTTCCTGTCTGTCCCAGCTCCTGCCAACCTAGCAGTTTGAAAGCAAGAAATTGCAAGTAGATAAATAGGGACCACTTCGGTGGAAAGGTAAACAGCGTTCCGTGCGCTCGTGTCATCATGCCTGCCGCGTGACCACAAATGTCTGCAGAAGCAGACAGTGCTGGCTCTTCAGCATTGAAACAGATGAGCACTGAACTCTAGAATCAGATATGACTGACTTTCGAGCAAGGGAATCCTTTACCTTTAGTTACCTCCTGTAGTTACTAAAGAAACAGCAGACTTGTAAACCTACAAGGGACAAGCCAGTAACTACAGCATGGTGGACTCAAAAGCTAGTCAGCTTAGCCAGTCAGTTATATCCCAGAGCACAAAGTAATGGTATGAATAAAAGGAAACACTTATCACTTTAAGGAAAACCAAAATGTAGTGATGACTCTAGGAAGAACACCTTGCACACTGGAAGGCCCTCCTCTTGATGCCAATGGTTTTTGAAACACAGGGATGGCTACACAGCGACCATAATTGTCAGTGAGGGCCATAATATGTGTCTGGTTTTCAACTCTTTTTTAAATGGTGAATGGGGACTATTCCCAGATAACTGTAAAATTGCAGTTTAAGTTCACAAACATTTGACTAGAGAAAGACTAGATAAAAAGAACGCAAACAGACTTATTTGGTGTAATGTTGAAAAGTGCAGAAAAAAAGGCTTTATTTGAATAGATGGTACACAACATTCTTAAACATTTAATTTCAAGCAAACTGTAAAAGTTGAATCACTTTTCCTTATTCAAGTCTACCAAACGAAGGAGACATAGTGACATAGTATACAGACATAAAAAGGTACCATGGAGCAAAGCTTAAATATTAAGCAACTAAAGCAAAAAAGTGAAAAGCAATACATTACTTCTAGCACTACAGTTCCCTGACAACATTTCATAGTGAAAAACAAGGCAGTTGCATTTTCTCAATTCTTCATGAGCAAGTATAAACTAGATGTCTAATTTTTCCCCCCAAACTTATTCTCCCTCTTTCCTTCACAAGGTAGAAACTTGCATGTCCCCCACATCAGACTTGTGGATGTAAAATTGGCAGTGCTGGTGCTCCTGGAATAGAAGGAATACAAGCACTAGCTAAGAGATGGTGTATTTTGTGGCTCTGTGAACCTTTACTGAGCCAGGCATGAACTCTCATTTGTGAAGCCAAACACCATTTTCCTGAGTAGAAACTGTCATTTTGTGCCATGGTTACCTCCCAAGGTCTGTGTACCTTTTCCTGTGGAGAAATCCCTCTTTCCAAATTAAAAAACAGTATAAACCAGCATTCTGTCTCTAGAGCCAAACTATACTGCAGAGACTTACTGCCTTCCCTAATCCCACCCCCACACCTTACTGAATGATAAACTATGAAGAACATCTAGGACAGGGTTCCTCAAACTTGGCTCTCCAGGTGTTCTTGGACTTCACTTCCCAGAAGCCCAAGTCAGAACGCCCAATTATCAGGGCTTCTGGGAACTGAAGTCCAAGAACATCTGGAGAGCCAAGTTTGAGGACCTGTGATCTAGGAGAATCTATACCATTTCTCTTTTGCTTTGGCTGCAGTAGAAAGAGTACCGCAAACCAAATGTTTGTCTTTAAAATCATCTCTGCTTTCTGATGAAAAGTGGCACAGTTGAATGTACAGATAATCAACATCACGAAGATAGGCAATTTTTTTGAAAAAGTAGGTGATGTGAACTCTTGTTTATAAATATTTTTTAATATTTTCATAGATACGTATGAAATCTTTAATATAGAATTGCATTGTAATAAATTTATCATACATCTTTCCCACTTTTAAACTACTATTTAAAAATAGAAATCTGGTGCCAAAGAAAGCCACAGGGGAAACATATGACTGCAACAACAATGGAAAATATGAAGCCCACATTCCAGTCTGTAATTTGCTGGTTATGGGTAGCTTTGGAAAATATTGTTTTTGTTTACCCCAGCAACAGTTCTCCTAATGCCACAGGAGACTAATAAATGTATGTGTAGAAGGTATCCTTGCATTTTCATGGATGGTTGATATTTATATTAGTTTTGGATTGTGCATTTTGTTGACTTGTCACCCTGTCAATATATCTGGTGAATCTTATTCAAATATTGAGAAAATTAAATGCAAGTTATAAAAAATTGCATACTGTGACAAGGAGCAGATAAAAAATACTGACCCTTTTGACAGTCCTGTAAAAACACAGGCATGCCTTACTCCCGTTGAAATGTAAAACCATATTGCAATTCTATTGTAAAGCCTTGTTTAGAAAACTATTTGAGACTGACTTTATTGGGGAGGGGGGTGTTGAGTAAATGTAAACCATCTCAACCTTTGAAATGTTAGAACCCCACCTAGCTGCAGCTGACTGTGATTAAGTCCCAATGGAACACAATTATGACAAAGTCAAGACTAAATGTGCAAATATACTGTGCTCAAAAGGAAACGTCATGACTAGATGTTTGTAACCCTCTCTTTGCAGTACCTGGCCTTTTACAGTGGGATGCACCTAGCTAATCACAGGCAGATACATTTGTGCACCGTCAGTGATGTCAGCCCCTCCAACTGCATTAAAAAAAACCCAATCTTCTATTTTGGCCCGCCAAAAGAAAAAAGTTTCCATAAGAAAAGATCTTTACTATAACCACTCAAGTTACATAGAATTCACTATTGCCACCACTTTCTGTGAAAACCCTGGTCTCAAAACAGGTCTGTCGTGACTTGTCACCACAGCTGGGACATGCTTCCAGTAAAGAGTTAAGATCTGCTAATGCCTGCACTAAAAGACTAACGTTTGTTAAGATGTAAATTTTATAACACACACAAAGGACAAAAAGTAAATGTTCCAAAGTTTACAGCCAGCTTTCATGACTCCATCGCTGGGGCCGACTCATGCTGTCATATTTGAAGAACAGAGTGCGACACTAGGTGATTCTTCATACTAGTAATTCAAGTGGTTCTTTTGCATGTTCGTTTTGAACAGTCTCCTTGGCTCATGCCATATTTATTGCAAAAAGTTTATAAAAGTATTTTCTAAAACCTCAAAATTTCCAAGGTAAATTTACAATAGGTACAGGATTTCTGCAAAAAAAAAGGTGAGTTTCTTTCAAAAGGGTTTTCCCAGTGAACACCACGCTCTCCTTTTCAGAGGAAAGTGATGCTTCAGATGTATGCCACCTTGTTAGCGGACCCTCTTCATATTGATAGGGAAAGGCTCCAAAAAATACAGCAGGTGACTAATGTCTCTGAGCTGGAAAGGAGAGAGAAAAAAGCTATGAATGAACAGTGAAAGATTTTACTTTAAAGAGACTTTATTTAATATTTGGTATAGGTTTCTTTTTCTACTGCGGCAGCAGTGGAAGAACTTTTACTAAACCCACACCGATTGATCTGACAATTGACATAGAAATCTTCTTAACAGCACATTTGTGTAATCATTCCAATAACCCTGAAGGTTGAGTTAGATTAGAATAATCCCTGTATTGCAGTATGAGTTTATTTCCTAAATCCACCTAGTCTAGTGATGGTGAACCTTGGCACTCCAGCTGCTCTTGGACTTCAACTCCCAGAAACCCAAGTCTCTGTGGATCCATAAGAATTGGTTTACTGCATTTGCACAACTGCCTCAGCCCCTTGAAGGTACAAAAGCAGCCTGAGGACAACACCTGGATTAATCATTTAGTAGTCAAATTCCAGTGACATCAAAGAGATGAATTCTTATTGCACTGCTATCATTGAGTCTGCACTACAGCTGAATTGCAACCATCGAACAGTAACCACACAACTATGTCTGTTGACTGGAATTGTATTGCAGGGCAAGAAATTTTTGATTTGATTAAAACGGGTTACTTGGCGGGGGGGCTCCTATTGGATGGTAACAGTTCAGGAAAATAATAGGTGCTCATTACAGTTTCTCTGTTAAACAATGGCTCTATCAACATAAACAAAGCAGATTATTCCAGTCTCATACAAAGTGAGACATGTGAAAAGCAAATAAAACATTGTTTACTTTCAATTGCATCATGGAACAATGTAATGCAGCTTGTTATTTAACAGAAGGTGGTACATCAACACTATTGTTGGTTTGGTTTACTACATCTTACGTGGGTCATAGGACTCTTCCAGCCTACTCAAGCCTGTGGAACCAAGTCCCTCCATCTTGTTTGTTGCAAATTTTAAATTTTTCATCCCATTGTTGTAGGAAGCTCGCAGGTAAGACATGAATGTAGCAGGGCTTTCTTATCAGTATTCTCCACCCACCAAAACCCTGCATTCTCAGACAATGGGAGGTGATATCTAGCTGTGATTATCAGACTGATTGCCTTTCTCTTGCATAATTTTTCTAATACTCTTTCAAAAGCACCAAAGTTGGTGGCCCTCAAAACATCACAAGGGAAGTGAATCCTAGTTAAATATGTGTAAGGAAGATTTTCTTCCAGTTCTGGTCTCTCACCATTTACCTTCATGGGATGACTCTTGTTTCTAGTGTCTTGAGTGAAATGTTCCAGTACAGTCTATTCAGACTATGCATTACAGTATTTTCTATCCCTATATCATTTCCCCACACAATCTTTCCCCTAAGCTACAGGCCTTAATCATTGTAACCATTCCTTATGAGCCCATCGTGGGATCTGTTTTGTCAGCGTGAAACAGCACAGGGGCTCATCCATAGCCTCTATCAGCGTTTCCCAACCTTTGGGTTTTGGACTTCAATTCCCAGAAGCCTGTCAATTCCCCAAAGCACTGATCAGCCAATGTACTGACTTAGGCTTCTGGGAAATGTAATTCCCCTGTGGAATGTGGGAACCACTGCTTTAGATGTTTAGGGATTCTTGTGAGTTGTAACTAGCAGTGTCACAGTGACAGTACAGTGTTGGCTCAGTCTTGCATTTATATAACATGTCTTGTTACGTAGCTGAGCAAAGGCATGTGTGGTCTGACAAACTAAAATACCTGGGATATCTATGCAGATAACACTAATCATGTTGTTTCTTTTGCCCAGAGGGTTCTGTGTTGTCCTAAAACAAATTCAAAACTCCCACCAAAACCATTTCATAGTTTTCACGGGGCAAGTTTGAATAGGCAAGTTAATCCAGCAGACATTAAGAGAAATGTTGTGTGCATTTTGGATACTTTGTATCCTACATTGCTCACTTATTAATAATTATTATGTGCCATCAAGTTGATTCCAAGGCAACCAGTTTTCCAGGGTTTTCTAAGTACAGTACAGTACTCAAATGTCATGTCCCATTTCCTTTTTCTGGGGCACCTCTGGGACTTGTGTGCACAAAACCACATATATTGGTTTTGCTACCACAAGGCACAGCGAAGAACCAGCTTGCTCACTTATTGCTGTCAGAATACATCACCAGTGAAGCAGTATATATCAATTTCATCTCAAACTGCACTAGAAAATCCATTTCATTGCATGCCCCACTTTTCTTCCTGGAATATATTTTATCTTTTGTCTTATCCTGTACTGAAAAGGAACATACAGTATTTTATTTCCTGCCTAGAACAGTTTTGACTATTACATTGTATAACCACCTTTTCATTTTTATGAGCTCGGAGGTAGCACAAATACCTCACTACCTGTATGCCAATGAAATAATGATCATTTGTGCTCCTTCTGCTTTTTTTTAAACAAGTGCGATAGACCTTTCCCATACAGTGTAACCTCATACAACAATCGCCCTGTATAGCAACAAAATTGCGTAACCATTAGGTTTCGGGGGGAAAAGAGGTGTTGCGCATAACAATTTTCCTTATGGAAAAAATCGTACAATTTTTCAATGGGAAAAACCACTTAGCAAATAATAATAATAATAATAATAATAATAATAATAATAATAATAATAATAATAATAATAATAAATCATTGTATGATGCATCCCATAGGGGAAAATTGCTATACGATGCATGCATTGTATAGCGATTGTTTCGTACAACAATGAGCCCAGTGGAACGGATTAAAATCGTTGTATGAGGTACCACTGTATATATTTTTGGTCCTATCGGATTATGGAAAGATCTTCTATCAGGTAGACTGATACACTAAACATAAATAAATAAATAAAACGTGCTATTCAATTCTTAAATTGCTTCTAAGGTTGTATTTCGGGTGGCCACTGGATTTTAGACTATAACAAACCAGTTTCCCTTTTCTCTGCTCATTAAAACTAAAATTTCTAGTATCTTCAAAACTAATTTTTGCACATGCTTTCGCAACTTCGGTGTGTTATCAGTTACATTTGATGAACTCAACTCCATGAAAACCCATGCATTTAAAAGCTATCTTGAACAGTTATCAGGCTCTTTATCATTTTTTTTGCTGCTGCTAACTACCATGGCTATTCTAGTAGCTTTAATAAATGCAGATAGCATCTTTTTAAAAGAAGCATCTACTCTTATACAAGAAAGTTCTTTAAGACGAGTCCTTTAAGAAAATGGTTAATATAATACACACATTTAAACACATTATTATTATTATTTTCCCAGCCAGCTACCCTCAGAATTAATGATCCTACTTGCAATTTTAGGCAGACTTAAATCAACCCATTAACAAAAAGTTGTAAGATTAACATGTCATGGTCTGCCTAGTCAGTGGTGATGTGATATCCAAATGGCTAAAAAACCACATGCAAATGGTCTTGATTTCTCAAGTCTATTTGCATATGTGGAATGTTGCTGCAGAGATGTCTACCAATGCATGGACTCCTTGCTGAATAACAACTCCAAGGTATCCAGGCTATAAGATTAACTACATAATTAACACAGGAATACTTACAATCATTTCAATTATGAATGAAATATATCATCCATTCTCTCACTAATTTCATCCC
This sequence comes from Furcifer pardalis, assembly GCA_030440675.1. Classification (NCBI taxonomy): domain Eukaryota; kingdom Metazoa; phylum Chordata; class Lepidosauria; order Squamata; family Chamaeleonidae; genus Furcifer; species Furcifer pardalis. The sequence goes on from CP126893.1 coordinate 67,527,949, forward strand.
ACTGTTGAATACACTATCCCACGTGTTAGTTTTGGTAATGAACTACAGTGGGACCTTGGTTAACAAAGAGCTCCGTTAACATAAACACTGCATAATAAAAGGGAATCCATAGAAAATAGTAGCTTGGGTTAAGGGATTTTTTTCAGAATGGATTAATTGGTTTTCAATGCATTCTTATGGGAAACTGCGTTTCAGTTAATGTATTTTGGCTTTCAATGCATTCCTAAAGGGAAATTAGGTTAAAGTAATTTTTGCTGTAAGAAACGTCCCGGAGAATGCATTAATTACGTTAACTGAGGTTCTGCTGTACTGCGACTTAATTTAACTTCAAAGGTCACCTATCAAATTGTAAGGCACCTTGGCATGCAGAGAGAGGCAACTCAAATCTTGCAACTCAAGTAAATTATTCTAGGTAGATGCATAGGCATTAGAAAGCCAGCAATGCGACCCACACTTGTGGGAGGGAAAGTAATTTCTGCTTACTCAGCATGAACCCCAGTCTATGTCCCTGCCTTGAAACCTGGAAGCAACATTCAAATAAAACCATTCTGGTCTTATATGATCTCTTGCAGGAGAAAGTCCATGTCACCTCTGCTTTAGAAAATTAAACCATGCAGGATCAAAGCAACCAAGTGGGGCTTTCACAGTAAACAGAATGCCATTGAGTCATAAACAGTGATATCAACTTGTCACAAAAAAATGTCAGGAATTAAAGCAGATTGGAAGAAACGCGTACAGGTAGTTTCAAAAGAAGGCAATGTGAAAAAAAACATTTTTTAAAAAATCTAACATAAAAGTTTCTACTCAACACTAGTATATTGTGTATCACCTGCCAGATTATAACTTCTGTAATGAGTTGGGGATCTCTTTACCCTATGGCATGTATTTTGGGACATGCAGCTATATTTTTTCTGCACTGTACACAAGCTATTGGTGCATTAGCCTGAAGTGGCTTTTCAACCACAAAAGCTTGCTTATTGATCTTTTTAGTGGTCTGATAAAAATATAACCATCTCCATCTTTATCCCGAAAACAACCTGCCTTAAAAATACTTTACATTTTTTTTGTTAAATACAGTATTGTATTTGTTTCTGTTTGCAGGAAAGAGAATATATATAGGAGCAAAGCAGGTTTGCACTGTTCGTTTTGTGTGTTTTCTAATTTCAAAAAGCATTGATTGAAAAATAAAATTTAATTCTTCAGAAACAGGAAATTTATGGTAACCTACCATTTTCAGAAAGAAAGTTGAGAATTGGAGCAAATTTCAAAATTACATACACAATATGAGAGTAACTAAGCTAAAACCAAAGATAATAGCCAACATAATCCTAAACACTGAAATACATGGGTCTTGCTAATCACATGTCCCACTGATTTCAGGTAGCCTATTCTCAGCAGAACCAACATTGTATTATATCCCATAAATGAAGTTTGATTATTAGGAAAAACACATCTTACCATTAAACTATCCCAAAAGAAACTTTAGACACTAATTCTCTCAACTGTATAGAAGATGAAGAAATGTTACTCATAAAATCGTAACATGAATTGCTTGGTAATAAAATTAGGCCCTTTTTACAACAGTGTTAAGTCAGAACAAGCTCAAATTAGCGGAGTCCATTAGAAAGTGTGGTGTTTAGATGAGTTGAGTTCATTAAAATGCCCAACACGGGCATGAGACATAGAGAATGTCTAACAGCAAGTGGATGATGGGATTAGGTAGCATCAAATGAGGGTATGCGTGTAGGGTGGGGGGAGGAACTTGAAAGGCATTTTTAGACAAGGATTTACTTAAGAGAAACATAGAATTGAATACTAAAAATCAGAAAGTTATATTATGAACACCAAGGATACTTTAGTTTATGAAGCTAGTTTAGATAGTGTAGAGTGAAAATTATCTCCTTTAAAATGTCTCCTAAATATTGTGTAAACAGAAAACAGTTTTGTTTCCTGATTTTTTCAAAGCTTTTTGAGAAACACACACAAATAATTAGATTTAGTCAAATTTTATTTACAATTTTTGTACATTTCAGAGCATTACACAATTACATTTTCCATATTTTCTGACCTGCAAACAGATACCTTGAATGCTTTTTTTTTTTAAATGCAGTTCGGTACATCCAAATGCAACAATTACACATCTGACAGTACACAAAGTGTAATTTCCTGGGACGTATCCTAAGAATTTAAGAACAAGTGGGGGGCGTATCCAACCAATTATTTACACAACACAAAATCCCTCAAGCTAACCCTCAGGATAATTGTCCTAGGAGCACACCCCACCCCACCCCACCCCACCCCCCCAAAATAGGAAGATTCACACCTACTGCAGCATTAACAGCCCTTGATCCAAATTAAGGAGAGACAATCCACATGCCTGCCTATGAGCAACTGAGTTCATCTTAACTCTTCGAAGACCTGAAGTCTATACTTCTATCCCTGGGTGCATAGTATAACTGATCGGAAAGAAGTGACCACCAAGACATTTCTAACCGCATTCAGATTAGACCAGTTTCTGAATGGATTTAAAGTGACCAGTGGAAATGAAAGTGTTTTTAGTCATTGACTGAACTCTTTGGGCTCACTCGCACTACTAGCCTTGGGTTGGGGGTAAAAACACTAAATGCACAGGACCCATGGTTCTGCATTTGAGGTGACGTTCACATCAATTAACGTCCACTGCTTGAGTTTAACTGCCTCTTCCCTTCCCACTTTCTTCACATCCTGAAATGATCTAGATCTATATATCGCTGGTAGAAACTAGTAAAAATTCCCTGCAAATAAACTGCTCTTTAGCTGAGGTTATGGCTCCTGTGCATGGGGATGGGGTGGTCAGGGAAATTTTAACTTCTACCAAAAAATTTAAGGGTCCTCTTGAAAAATATGGAGATCTCATTTTAGGTTAATCTGATTGCATGTACAATTTTTTTAAAAGTATAACTTTCAGTCAAGACATTGCTACAAATGGAAATTTCAATATTAAAAAAAAATAATAAGCAGCCAACTGAGTGCAATTTTTGTTTGTTTAATTGGCCAAGTCCTTCATGGTATTTTATTAGGCTTTACATTGCAAGGAGCCTCCACATTTCTTGCCTACCTTACTTTTCATGTTCATGTTTCAAACTGTGTCAGCAGGGCCCGGACTTCAGGAGTGAGCTGCTTAGCAGCTTTGGCTGCTTCTGTAATGGCCTTGCGGTAAAGACCTTTTCTCTTCTTATTAAATCGCGACTGAAAGTTTTCTAAAAAAGGGGAGAGCTGTGAAAGAGCAAGGAAAGAGGTTGTTGGGGACCCAAACCATGAAATACGAGCTTCCTGTCGAACTAAGAGGCCGTTATCTTTTCGGCTCACAGTTATTGTAAGAATACGGGCTGGCCACCATGGGAAGCCATAGATCTTGGCCCAAACAATGTCTCCTACACATATGGTCCTGCCATCTGGTGTGACACATTTAGAAACATTTTTTGAATAGACTTTCGTTTTCAAGGAATTACTGAGCTTTTTCTCTTCCTTTGAGGAGGAGGAGGAGGAGGAGGAAGAGGAAGGTGGTGGTGCATGCATGCTGCCTGGAGGAAAATCAAAGCTTTCAGTAGTGCTACACTCAGAGTTGGTAGACTTCAAGTCATCTGTGCTATCGCTACTACATACTGATGCACTGGAGGAGTCAGGTTTCTTTTTGTTAAGGGTCATGTAAACCGTTATATTGCTTTTGCTGCCTCTCTTGCTCAGCGTCTGCTGTTCCTCCTGATCGAGAGGTACATGCACTTCACTTGTGTCCTGAACCTCACCGCTGACCTCTTCGGGGCCTTCTGAGGGGCTCTGGTTTTCTGAAGGGGCCTCACCTGCTGTGCGGGTGGAGGAGCAGCGAGGAGACGGGGCTTTAGCCGCCACCTTGCCACCCTGCAATTTCTCGAGCCCTGTCTTGAGAGAGGAGTCGTTCTCTTCATTTCGGTACCTTTGTGGCTTCAGACGCAACCGAGGGGGCAGGGAACCTGAGCTGGTGTTCTGAAGACGCCGTGTGAAGTGGACCTTTGAGTGTGCATTTTTGGAAGTAGACGTTGCACTCTGTTTCTTTTGTGCCTTCTCTTTGGCTATTTTCAAGACTTCCCGAGCTTTTGCATGATCCATGTTTTTGCTCTGGAGAACCTTTTTAGTATTCAACTGTGTTTTTGATGTATTTGCTTGAGCTGGAACTTTGACTACTCGGCTTCTGCTGTTGGCAATATTGGCAACTTTGACCACAGAATTCTTTTTCTGGCTTTCATTTTGGCTTTTCCCATCAACTTTATGATCTGTTTTAATTTTTTTATTCACAGTAGTTACACTCTCATGCCTTCGTTTTCTACTATCCTCATACTTTGAAGAGTCACTTGCACTGCCACCCTTCTTGATTTCTTTTTTTTCAGCAACAATACTGTTCTTACATTTATCACACAAGACCTGTCTGGGCCGTAGTTTGATAGCATTCATAATTGAAGTGGGTTCCTCCCTGTACATTTTCCGCTTGGGCCTTTTAATTTTCCGAGGTGGCGGCTGAGGTATTGACTGGTTATATGTGTCCCTGATAAACAAAGGAGGAGGATATGCCGCTCCTTCATGGAAGAGAGGTGGTGGTTTGGAAGTCCACGGGTTTTTAGCCAGGCTAGGTTCCGATGGCTGGATGGGAGGAGAAGAGTCTGTAACGACACCATTGGCTTCACACTTCACCTGGGTCTCCTCTTGGAATGTGTTACTTTGGAGCTGCATTGCTTCTGGTTTATCCTTGTACTCTCTTTTGGGAAATATGGTTACAGGGATTCCATGAGGTCCAAACCTTGAGGGAAGAAAAATCCAAGATGTGATTAGTGGCAGTCGTTCTAGAACACACAATTACTACACAAATATTCAGCTGTCTTCAAAAGATATCAAGGGCTGTTAGGGCTGTATGTCTATGACAAAAAGCTTCCAATTATTCTATTCAGGCACATCTTTTATTCTCCTCTAGAACATTATTTTTCAAATGTTGCCTCATTTGATATGGAGATGGCTGCCATGGAGCCCTTGTGAACTGCAGAAGATTCTAGGGTCACACTCAAATGATGGGGGATACTGATTTGACTTACAAAGTATTACTCTCCTGTGAACTACAGGACAATGAACATACAACGTGCCATTCAGACAAGATTGTCCCTCATTACCACTGAGTAGCCCATCGTTCTCTGGAAACATGTTGACACCAGTGCCCTAGGGCAGAGGTGAATGAAGTGCGGCAACACTCCAGGTGCTTTTGGACTGCAACTCCTTTTAGGTCTCGCCAGCACAGCCAATAATGAAAGAACATGGGTGTGCACATACAACAATTCAGAAGCATCCCAACTTCATAGAGAGTGCTGGGCTATTTGAGGTTACAAAAGAATTTTGTGTCTATCCATTTTAAGATATAGCTGTTCCAGTATTTTCTAAATTGATACCATGTTACCTCTACTTATTAAAAGCTTAAAGTTAATGAATGGAATGGACAACTTTAATTGCCAATTATTAAATATTTCAAGTCAAATGCACCCCTTTGCATCATCCTACAGAGAAAACCATGGACTATCACTTCATATTAATCAATATTAAGTTTATTTATTTCCTGACCAAGCCCACAAATTTTAGCACAAATGAATGAAATACACAGATAAGAATAAAGTTATTCAAAGACATTCAGAAAGGTCTTCCACATGCAAGTGGCATGAAGGCTAGAGGGGACTGATTTTTTAAATTTGCTTTTAACTGATTTGGTTATGCTTTGCACAAGTGACATTTTGTTTGTATTTTGATACTGTCAACCATCCTGAGGACTATTTTTGCGTCGTGGTGTAGGAAATATATTTAATGCAATTTTTCCTTCCTTAAAGACCTACAAGAACATTACACTCACTAGTTCTGTTCAGTTCTGCTAGAAATGACTTACCCATCTATTTTGGCTCTGCAAACAGAATTATGCAACCCATTTACTATTTTTTTCATATATTGGGGCTTTACAGATTTTGGAACTTTCTAACTGGTGGAGTCAGTTGTAGATATGTTTCACAGCTAACATGAAATTGTTCTCAGGCCTTTGGGTGACAATCTCCAGAAATGACACTGAACACAGTGCAAGCAAAGTTAAGCACTTAGGAGTCTGCATGGAAGATACATATTTAACTTTACTGAAGTGAACTAGATCTATGCCATTAAAGTTTAGAAATGCATGTTCCTCATTGACAAGTCCCTCAATTGTATGTTTTAATTCAAACAATTTGTTTACCTTGTATAGATAGTACAGTAGTAATATCTGTCCCATAATGTTTAAATGTATTATCATACTGAATAGAGATTTTGAAGGAGAAAAGATTAGACTTTAATTATAACACTTGCTAACAATGAAATATTTGCTTGAATTCTATATGTAGCCAATGTGAATCCAATACTGATATCTGTACACTACTGTATAATAGCAATTACACTTATATACTACCCCATAGCACTTAAGAGCAGTCTGTGAACAGTTCACTCAGTAATTAGTATTTTGCCCCCTACATGCTGGTTACTCATGTTACTGACTTTGGAAGGATGGAAGGCTGAGATAGCAATGGCATTTTCTGAAGAGTTAGCTAGTGATAAAGCAAGGCCCTCAAGATACAACAATTCCATCACTCATAGGAGGTGAATGTTTTTCCTATAGTGCAACTGCAAAGACTAAAGGAATCTACTGTACTGTATTAACAAAAATAGGAACAATTTTATATTACAGAAAGATGACTCTGAGTTTCTGCCTGTCACTGGAAAAACAACTCAAGGATCTTCTTGTTAACCATCCACCACTGATAGCAATTTCTATGCTATCTCATACCTTTCAGACAGAAAACAACCTAAATAAAAAATGTTACACAGAAAATTAAAAAGGAAGCTTATTCATGACAGATTTCCGATAGTTTTTAAAAGCTGATCTTCTTATTTTAACCAACAATAAATGAATACAAATGTCTTAATTTATCATTTTCAATATGTGCCCACCAGTTTAGAACCCTTGTACAATATTCTTTCTTTATTTCATTACTGCACTATACACCTAGAAAGAATACTTTTAATGAACTAAATCTTTCAACAGCATCTATTCTTTAACCAGGTAAAATACACTATTTCAATAATTTGAACTAACATTGCATTCAAATGATGCTTTATACATCCTACAAGTATGATACTCCACGTTTAAATAAAGTTTTATAAGAAAGCTTTTATTAGAATTCTAGCATATATTCTAATATTCTATTATTCACTCTGAGTTTAAAGTGTCAGGTAGCCTATAAATTTGAAATAACTGCTCAGTAGAGTATTACCGTATGTATTGTTTCTATCCCTGATTTATTGAGGTCAACATAAATTAGAGTGTTTCAAAGAATCTATGCACAATAAGAAATAGTTTATTTTGGACATAATACAAAAGTATGATTCTGATCATGGAAGCAACTCAGTCGGTAGAACTGGAAGGGAGGGGCAATAACAACAGTTCCCATGAGTCATTAAAAACCTGCTTCAGAAGGCTGGGGAACTTTCCAGAACAGGTTTCCAGGTGCTACAGAGAAATGAAAAGTAGATAGGAAGAAATCTCTGCCACTAGTCCACTGTTTACATTAATAAAGGTATAGATCTTCCTTGCTTGAAAGCCAATCATGTCCAATTCTAGAGTTCGGTGCTCAACTCCATTTACAGCAAAATAGCCAGCGCTGTCTGCGCCTGCAGACATTTCCACAGCCATGTGGCAGGCATGACTAGATGCTGCCATAAATGTATTCTGTGTATGCGTGGACATGTTTTACTTCCACTTCCTATGGGAAGAACCACATGACTGGCCTGATCAGCTGTCCGGGGAGCATGGTCAGGCCCGCAACCTGAAAACATTGAGAATCCCTGTTCTAGTCAGTATTGTACTTGTCTTACAGACATCAAAAATATGATGTGCATCTTTTGTCCTGCAATGCCTTGATCAATCTATCATATCCTAGCAATTTTTTCTTTCTTCTGTGTCGAAGCCAAATGTGAAAATGCCAGAATGAAGGCACCTTTTGGCGAGTTCATCTGTACAGTAATACCTCGGATAACGTTTACCTCGGATAACGCTAAAATCACATAACGTTAAGTAATCTGGGGAGGAGAATTGGATCGAATAATGTTAAGATCCTATGGGATGGATCGGATAACAACAGCTAAAGCCTGTGCGGTTACAATGTATCTCTATGGAGCTTTAACGTTATCCGATACATCCCATAGGATTTTAACATGCATCGGATAACACTAAAAATCGGATAACACCAAGACTTGTGGAACCAAGTCTTAGCGTTATCCGAGGTATTACTGTATTTCTCTCCGCCTAACTCAAGAATTGCAGTCCCCTATGATCCAAGCAACTAGATCAAATCACACTGGATTAAGCTTCCAACACAATGAGATTACTAGTTCTCAGCCTAAGGACAAAAACCTCTTCGCGTTCTACTGTATATGCACACCAGTCTGTTGCACACATCCTTCTCTGTTATTTGTTCAAGGGAAAATTTGCCTCCCTGAACACACCCAGAAGCCCCACTGCTTTCAACTGTGATCTCCAGTTTACACAACTAAACATCAGAGACAGGGTGTTTATAACATGTCCAGACTAAATGGCCATTGTTACAAAATGCAGGTCATGGGGGGGGGGGGGGAGAGCCACTCGGTTCTACATGTACTGTCAGCAGAAACTGTGCTGCCCAGAAAGAGAATAGGTGATCAATTAAGCACACCACTGTCACCCAAGCCCACCCCCTCTGCCCCAGTTCTGAAATTTGTCTTGTATATGGAAGGAAATTGTAGCTATTTTTATAAGAGTCAATAAAAAAGTAAACTTGACATCACAAGGCAGGGGGCAAATCTGCCAGCTGGTATCCCATGTAATGAAAGAGGATCTACCTAAACAATGTCAAAAACTGGACATTCCCTTCACTTTTCCCCATATAATTAAATCCAACAAAGGAAGAAGGTACCAGGTTGGACCCCTACAAAATCAGGTGAAGAGACCTGTACCCTTCCAGTATCCTCAAACAGCTTACGGAGCAGTTTTCGAGGTGATATACCTTTGCCAAATACTGTATATGCTATAGACCAGGGGTGGCCAACTGTAGATCTCCAGCTGTTCTTGGACTTCAATTCCCAGAAGCCCAAGTCAGCACTCCTGCTGATCAGGGCTTCTGGGAATTGAAGTCCAAGAACAGCTGGAGATCTACAGTTGGCCACCCCTGCTATAGACCTATAAAATTGACCTGTTTTAGAAATGAGGAAGTTACATGAGGATAAAATAATGTAATAATTGTTGCTGGCCTTAGAATTTCTCTGTTCCTATTCTCAGAAGATGTCTTTCATCCGTGCCTGTGCAAACTTCATAGAAATCCTCAAACTGTAATATCACTATTGAGGGCACCAAGTAAAACATAAGCAGAGCCACACCCATCTCACTTTCTTCCAGCAGTCATGGCAATTATCTTCAATAAGAGGGGGCAATTTATAGAAACTGTATGGCTTGCAGTTAAGTAGACCCTGCCTTCTTGCTCTTAAGGCCCAGCCTACCTCCACAAAATATTTCAGAATTTCTTCCCAGTAGTTTAGTGCCATTCTCATGCATTTATTGCACATATTTTGTTGCAAAAACATTACTGACAACTAGAATATGAAAAAATAAACATTCAAGAGAAATGAGTTACCATAGCATTTAATAAACTGAATTCTGCAGCCACATGTTTATTCAAAATTTGCTACAACTGTGTAACTCTGCATACATCTAAGACATCTTGCTAATTTAGCACAACTTTAGTATAAGGGATCTTCCATGCCTGGCTAAAACAGAGAGGAAAAATAGATGCCACTGGAATATTGACACATGTTGAAACAAAACAAGCTACTGATTGTTCTACCTCCAACTAGCATAAAGTTAAGTAATCTGGGGAGGAGAATTGGATCAAATAACATTAAGGTCCTATGGGATGAATCGGATAACAACTGCTAAAGCCTGTGCGGTTACAATGTATCTCTATGGAGCTTTAACGTTATCTGATCCATCCCATAGGATTTTAACATGGATCGGATAACACTAAAAATCGGATAGCACCAAGACTTGTGGAACTAGGTTTTAGCATTATCCAGTGTTTTACTGTACTTGCGTTAGAAAAATATTACAGCACCCATAGCTATAATGGCACTTCCGTAAAACTTAACAGTGGAAACTAAGTCTTTTAAAAAACCCCAGAAGGGTAGATAGTACAAATGTGCACCAAACATTTGTTCAATTAAAAGATTTTTACATCTTAGGAAATATTGACATAATTTTTTTCTTTCTCTTCTACAATTCCTGAATGTTATGCAAATTATAAATTCTCACTGGAACCTTGATTTCTCTATTATATAAAGAAAATGACACACATACAAACCAGTTCAGCAATTTCAGTGACCTTATGGGCTACTTCAAGAACTGATAGTATCTTTTGAAATATGCCTTATCCATGACCGACTGCAATTAGCACTCTTTTACAGTACAGTAGTTGTAATATGTGTTAAGTTCAGAATTTGGCTGCTGACTGTCAGCTAAGAAACCCGAGTTCATTTCTGACCTAGCTTTCAAACTGCAATCTGAAAAACAGATTTAAAAACTAGGATCTTATTCCCCCCTCCCCCCATGGCATTTTTTGTCTCAAGTATGATATATTGTATACGTGTCCATATAATCCAAAAAACATAATGGTCAAAATCCTGTTGCCTAACATAAGCTAAATAACTTTCAGTCTTTTCCTTCTGGGGAGAAATGTTCCTGATGGGTGTGTGCACACACCAAATCACCAGGGATACATGGCCCCACATTAAGCCTAGCAGAAAGACCTGAAGATGTGTAAGTTATCTATATTGATTGGGCATGAGTGAGAGTGCTCTCTTAATCACCAGGTCACTGAGAGAACAGAGAAGAATAGCTCTCCAACAAATTTAGCATGGCTTCTCTTACATCCAACTTCAATAAAGACCATTTGAACTTCTGAACAGGCTATTGATCAAACTGGACAATTATCTTCTTCTGGAGTGGTAAAACCCGTTCATGGCCATTGCCGAAACCTGTGCATCTCAGGGTTACGTTCAGGAGCACACCTAAGATGCAGATCTGAATTTGTATTTTCGACTTATATGCCGCCCCATTTGCAGAGCGACTCTCGCAGAGCGAATTATCCAAGAGAATGTTGCTTCATCCAGTACAGGCGGAATCTCTGTTCCAATCTGCCTTCTGACTGACCAGGAGCACTTTAGTCTTGTTTGACTTAAGTTTTAGTTTGTTAGCCCTCATCCAATCTAATATTGACAACTGGCACTGGTTGAAGCACAGAACAGACTCCTTAGGATTAGATGGGAAGGAGAGATAAGAATTGAATGCCATCAACATATTGATGGCATTGAGTGTCAACTCTGGAAACCTCTCCCAGCAGTTTCAGATAGATGCTGAATAACACAGGGGGACTGAGCCCTAAGAGACACCACAGACCAGTGATGGCGAACCTTGGCACTCCAGGTTTTGTTGGATTTCAATTCCCAGAAGCCCAAGTCAGCACTCCAATGAACAGGGTTTCATACCCCCACCACCTTCTGAGTTCAGCCATCCAAGGATCAGGACCACTGTGAACAATAGCTCTAAGACCTATCGCAGAAAGGCATTTCAAAGGTTACCAAGATGTCCATCAGAACCAAGAGAGACCCATCCCAGTGTAGGTCATCCACCAAGGTGACCAACACACTCTCTGTTCTATAACCAGGCCTGAAGCCAGACTGAAATGGATCCCTTCATCCAAAGAATCTCTGGAGCTGGGAGACCACAATACCCTCAAAGATTCTGCACCAAAATGGAATGTTGAGAACTAAGTGATAATTATCACAGTGTGATTCAAGGAGGGCTTTTTAAAAGAAGAGCCTACTCCTGCCTCCTTTAGGCATTCTGGTACATTGTCTTTTTGCAAAGAAGTATTCACCCCTTCCCAAATCCACTCAGCAGTACACCCAGACACACACCCTTTTCTACTTCTTTTAAGGCAGGGAGAGCATTCCAGCACACATTGTGGTGGCTTTCATTTCTCCAAAATACTACATTAATTGACAGTATCCCTATTCAAGGTCATCCAAAATATTTTTTTAAAGACTGTGAACCAAATGACAGTGTTTTTCCTTCCATAAGGGTCTGCATTTATAATTTTAATCTTACATCATTAATGTTGGACCCTTGCAGATGACAACAAAAGTGTCTTGACGTACTCAGCATACAGGAATGAATAAGCACAATATATGTAGAAAAATGAGTGTTCACTCTTTCCTTATTAGAGCTGGACTTGCTGTCTTTTAGGAAGAACTTAAAAACATGGCTAGCGGGACAGGTATGGGGTCCTGGTGGTACCATGACTGCAGCTCGCTGGTTAGTTTGAGCTCCCCCTCTCCCCTGGTCTTTTAATTTTTTATCCCTGGGATTTAGTTTTAATCTTTTTAGTTATGATGGGAAACAGCTGATTTTAAAAATTTTAAAATCTTGAAAAAAAATTATAATTGGGATTTTGAAATTCTGAGATACAGTTGTACCTCGCTTAAAGAGCATAATGTGTTCCACAGGATTGCTCTTTAAGTGAGTTTGCTCTTTGAGCGAAACACCATTGTAAGTGACCAATTATGACTTCTGGTGGGGGGTGGTTTGAGAACCCCAATTTATTTGTTAAGTGAGTTTTTGGTTGGTTTTATTTGTTAAGCGAAGTGAACATTCAGAGAAAATTCTGCTCTTTAAGCGAGTTACTGTTTAAGCAAGGCGCTCTTTATGCGAGGTTTGACTGTAATGGGTTTGGGTTGTATTGTGTTGCTTTTTTGTGATATGTAAACCACCCTGGCAAGGAGAGCGGTATAGAAATATGAATAAATAAATAAATAAATAAATAAAATGATGTAAGAAAGTTCTTAGAACATCTGTTGAAAAACTCCAAAGGTTCACTATGGGCCAGACACTCACCTCTAGATGTATTTATTATGCTGTTTCTAGTACTGTATACAAGGAAGACTTTCTATATCTACCCTCAGCAATAATATGGATATACAGTGAAACCTCGCACAAAGAGCGCCTCGCACAAAGAGCGCCTCGCTTAAAGAGCAGAATTTTCTCTGAATGTTCGCTTCGCTTAACAAATAAAACCAACCAAAAACTCGCTTAACAAATAAATCGGGGTTCACAATCCCCCCCCCCCCACAATTAGTCATTTACAATGGTGTTTCGCTTAAAGAGCAAACTCGCTTAAAGAGGTATCCTGTGGAACGCATTATGCTCTTTAAGCGAGGTACAACTGTACTACTACAGAAACAACAGTGGCAAAGTTTTTCATTTTGTTAAATGGATATTGTTGTACTGTAAAGCTGGTATTCTCTCACATAAACAGAAAAGCAGTAATGTAGATGATGTTAGTATTATTTACAATCCTCTCCAAGAAACACTGAAGTAGAAGCCCTGCAGTAGAATGGAGCAAAATGTAGATACACATAATCTCTTGAAATATGAATAATGATTATTTTTTCTTTCCAAGTGCTTCAAGTAGAAAAGTCATTTCACACAGCAACTTACTAATGAATGTACCTTCATATGATATTTTTTAGCAAAGAGTTGACTACTTTGGAGATGAAGTTGTTAAAAAAATGCAAAGAAACATTCAAACACTCCACTAAGAGAAAAACCAGGATGAATCCAAGTTTGGATTTAAGATGCTGTCTTACTATTCCATAATGGAAAACATCACACAAACACATGATAAGAAGAATGTAACTGAAATACAATAAAACCTCGGATAACGTTAAAACCTGGTTCCACAAGTCTTGGTGTTATCCGATTTTTAGTGTTATCCAATGCATGTTAAAATCCTATGGGATCCATAGAGATACATTGTAACCACACAGGCTTTAGCTGTTGTTATCCGATGCATCCCATAGGATCTTAATGTTATCCGATGCAATTCTCCCCCCCCCCCCCGATTGCTTAATGTTATGCGATTTTAGTGTTATTCGATACTAATGTTATATGAGGTATTACTTGTACAAGTAAAACCTCATATAACACTAAAACCTGGTTCCACAAGTCTTGGTGTTATATGATTTTTAGTGTTATCTGATGCATGTTAAAATCCTATGGGATCCATAGAGATACATTGTAACCACACAGGCTTTAGCGGTTGTTATCTGAAGCATCCCATAGGATCTTAGTGTTATCCGATGCAATTCTTCTCCCCAGATTCCTTAATGTTATGCGATTTTAGTGTTATTCGATACTAATGTTATATGAGGTATTACTGTACTGTAGTTCGTCTTGCAACAGTTTAGACTAAAGTTTAGATTGATCTTAAAAATTATAAAAACTGACCTCTGACCCCTAGACTCTTTGTGGTATCGACTCAATCCAGTCTAGTCAGAATCCTGCAATCCAGACCCCATACTCTTAAAATCGTGGGCAGAACCAAAAGAAGTAAAAATTAAACGAAGGACATGAAGTGTGTAGCAAAAGAGTAACCCTGTTGGGGTAGGGGGGGGGCGCTTTGATTGCAAGGATTAAGGAGAAAAGGGCAGGGCTTTAAGGCCGACCACGAGGTCGCTTGCAAGCGAGGCAGTCTCGCCCTGTTGGCGGAGCCATAAAGGCCAAGCACCGGATGGCTCGCCCCACCCCATCCGTGGTCGCCAAAGAGGCGATCGGGCCAGCCTCTCCCGAGCCCTATTAAAGTAGCTGGGCGTGGAGGCAGCAGGTGGCGGAGGGAAGGGGGGCTCCCCTTCGCCACGACCGGTGGGAAGAAGACCCGTAGTGCGGACCCCTTCTCACCTTTTCGAGAGGTCCATGAGGACCCCGGAGAAGAGCTTTTCCCCGAACCGGCAAGACACCGCCAGCGCGTCCTCGATGATGTGGTCCACGGTGACCAGGACCTCCGAGCCCGGGAGCAACACCGCCTCCGCCCCAGGACTGGCCACGGCGGGCTCCACCGTCCCGGCACCCTCCGGCGGCTTCACAACTACTACTACGGGGGTAGTGCTAAGAGTAGGAGCCGTCGTAAGAGTAACGGCGTCGGAGGCAACATCTGGCGGCTCCTCCTCCTCCGGCCGGGGCGGCTCCTCCCCGGGCTCCGGCCTCACGGGGGCCCCAGCGGCAGGCGGCGGCGGCGAGTGGGGTTGCGGTGGCTCCTCCTCCTCCTCGTTGGCCTGAGGAAGTTCCGAGAGCTCCGCCGTGAGGGAGCAGGAGGGCTGAGGCGCCTCCCCCAGTGGGTCCGGGCCGGCCTGGGCCTGAGGAGGCAGCTCTACGGTCCCTGCTGCTGGGCTCCTGGGTGGCGGCGGCGGCTCCTCGGCCTCTCCACCAGGCGGCGGTTGGGGCTCCTCCCTGGCTTCGAGCACGGCGGGCTGAGTGCCGGCAGGGAGAGGGTCTGCGCCGGCCTCGCTGCCAGGGGTGGGCTCGGCCTCGCCGGCTCCCCCATCATCACCCGGCACCGCGGCAGTTGCAGCCACGGCCGCCATTTTCTCTGCTGCTGCTGCGCCTTCTTCCTCCTCCCTCCCTCCCTCTCTCTCACCAGCCGCGGGATCGATAACCGCGGCGTTCTCCGCCCCGCCTGGGAGGGGAGGGGGGCGGGGACGCAGGCCTTGGCTACCTCCGGGCTCTTATTGGTGGAAGGAGACTTCCATCAAGGCCGAAGGTAACTTTCCATTGGTGGGAAGAGGAGACGTAGCTCTGGAGGGGCAGGAAGAGGAAAAAGAGGAGGCGGGGGCGGGGCCACTGGTATCTGTGTCGAGGAAGATCAAAAGGAGCCAGGTTAATAAGCACGTCTGGCTTGATTGGTCGTGGAAAGAATAGTCCCGCCCACTCAGAGCGCTCATTGGCCCTGCCAGATGGCTGGGGAAATACAGTTTTCAGAGCAAGGTGGGCGCTCTGTAATGGTTGAGGTGGTGGGTCGGGGTTTAATAAGAACACCTGGAGAGTTTAATGGGGTGGCTTTAAAGGTGGGAGGGAACAGGAGATTCCTCACCCAACCACCATCACCTTATTCAGCTAGAACTTCTTGGGTTGCAGCAGCAATAATAATAATAATAATAATAATAATAATAATAATAATAATAATAATAATAATAATTATTATTATTATTATTTCATGTCAGAAATTATTCTAGGTTGAAAGAAGTTTTTCCTTGCCTTTGGAACAAGCAGGTGTGAAAGTGCTGAACAACTGGGAGGCTCAATGTGCGTCTCAAATGGGAAAGGATTTGAAACCCCCAGAACCCACAAAATGAGTTTGTGCTATAAGCAATAAACGTAATAGGAAACCTATTCATGGAGTCAAATCTTCTCCAAGCAGAACACCAAAAAATACAGCAATTACAGGTGGGTGGAGAGGAAATCGTGGCCAGTGCATTCATCCTCAAGTAAAATCTTACCGTAGTGGTGGTAATGGGAATAAAGCTGTTTCATTCGTACAGAAGCATAGTTCCGAGTGTGTTCAGTTTAATAAGATTTATCCCAAAGAAAACATGTAGGATGCATGGGTGTACAATAAATGGTTTTTAGAAAACAGGCGTTTGTAATTTCCTTTGTTTTATGAAATTATCTAAACATATGGGTTTCCACTGCATAGACTAGGAATAGGATAGTAGCATATTTTGGAAGAAAGTGTACGAAATCATATATTTAAAAGTATTAGAAGTTTTAAGCATAAAAAAGTCTATCATTTATTTTTCATTATGATGAAGAATACCAAAAATCCAGTTCATGGGTATTGAAAAAACAGAGGACAGAGTGGCTACAGGAATTGCTAGGCTTTGTTCAAAGAAATTCTTTGGAAGACATCTTGATGTTTACATGCAAATGCTCAGTTTCAAACACATCCATGTACAGTGGGCAGGGGTTCTCAACCTTTTAAAGTCAGGAGCCAGTTCATGCCCCATCAGACTATTTATGGGCTGGGCTGGTGGCCCCGACACCACCAAAGGCAGTGGTGACGGGGGAGTGATGAGGGCTCAGAGTGATCCTGCCTGCAGCAGTGGTGGGGAGTGGTGAGGGCTCTGGCTGGCAGTGGCAGGGGGGAAGGGTGGGGGCTCTGGTTGGTCCCGCCACCAAAGCTTTCTTACAACATCTGCCCTGCTACGGAGCATCATTAGGGACGAGCCAAGTGGAGGGAACAAGGATTGAGGTAGAAGTGACACCTGGAGTGATGGCTTAGGGCAGATGGAATGGTGCTAGAAACCGGATCCAGCCCACAGGTTGTAAGTTGAGGATCCCTGTTTTAGGGTGTGCTGCTCATCTCCGTTTATGGTACATCTACTTGCAATTTCTTGCTTTCAAACTGTTAGGTTGACAGGAGCTGAGACAGATAACAGGTGCTCATTCCATCCTGCATGCACAAGTCTCTCAGGTTGCTGACCTGCTGACCTTCCTGTCAAGTTCAATATCGTAATCACTGTGTATAGGGCAAAAAAAAAGTTGTTCGGAGTTCTGTCACTGAATTAAGAGCTTACCTAGCTCTCAGAAAGAGATTCTTCTTTGTTTTACTAGGTTTTGCCGCAAAGCCTCCATGAAGATTGTAGTATTTTTAAATCAATCAGGCATACCTTGGCAACCTTGTGTGGCCTGCTAATTTTTCTCACACTAGCTTGGGCGAAGAACTTCAGAACATATTCACCAGAATGTGCCTTCATTTTGACAGTTTCATGTCTGGCCTAGACATGGAAGAAGATTCTTCTTGTATTGGATCTCCAGGAATGCTAGTTTTTGTTATGGATTATCTGCAGGGTGTTTCCCTGTGGAATCCCTTACAATTACTGTACAGTCAAACCTCACATAAAGAGTGCCTTGCTTAAAGAGCAGGATTTTCTCTGAATGTTCGCTTCACTTAACAAATAAAACCAATAAAAAACTCGCTTAACAAATATATCAGGGTTCACAATCCCCCCCCACCAGAAGTCACAATTGGTCACTTACAATGGTGTTTCACTTAAAGAGCAAATTCACTTAAAGAGCAATCCTGTGGAATACCTTATGCTCTTTAAGCGAGGTACAACTGTATTTGTTTTAATGTGCACAGATGGGCACCTGGTTAAGCCTGTTCTCTTATACATACTGTACTATCATTGTTTTTTAATGTAGGAAATAATGTACTTCTAAAAGGCCATTTGTAAAGTCCAAAATCAAACAGATGCAAAAATTCTATGTTTACTGATACTAAAAAGTGATTGGTAATGCAGTACTGTAATGTGAAAAATAAAAAGAACCATCACTTCTATAAGACGTGAGCATGACCCTGATTGTAACCATTTCCCCCTACTCCCAGTTGCCAAAGATACTCCATTGAGATCCCACTGTTACTCCTTATGCTATGTTTACCAGTGTTTCCAAGATGAAAGAAACCATTTTCCTGACAAGTTTTGCAAACTTGGGAATGGACAAAAGTTTACACTAAAATAAATCTGCTAGTTTATAGGATACTAAAATATTTTTGTTTCTTATTTTGTTACAGATATTGCAATAGATCAATATAGCTACTTATCTGAAAAACAGTATGTTGAATTAATTATGCCGAAAATACAAAGTACATTCTTAGGTACTGTATTTGTTCATCTGAGCTTTTTGTCTTCTACTCAAGTTTTTCTTCTAAACGTCTCCCACATACGTTTTTATTGAAGTTTGTGATACAGTATATCTTGTGCTCTATATTAAGAATGTCCGATTCAAAGTTTCTGAGGGTTTTTCTCCCACTCTTTGTAGCCTTTTAAATTTCATTTAATATAATACTAAAGGTACATAGATACAAGTGAAATTTCCAAGTGTGTTTTAGTCATGTGCTTTTTGTGTGCAGTTTTATGGTCAGAAACTGATATGCTGTTTTGTCTCCCTGAAAGAAACTGTGCAGACACTCTTGGTTATAAGGACATTCTGTCCTGCCCAGCAGTGTGAATAACAAACCACTAAGTCTACAGCGGTCTGCCTATTGAACTGGATTTACATTGCAAAGCAGGCTTTAAATAGTGTCACCCAATTCTGGGTGATTGGATTCACTCTCTGGCAGAGGTACTAGAAAGACCCAAGAACTTACAATGAGGCAGGGTTTTCAGTCAAAACAAAATATGGTTTATTGGGAGCAAAAGCAAAGGCAAGCCTATTCGGGCATATAGTCTGGCCAGACCTATAATTCTAAATAGCTAACCTTCCCGCAACCGTTCTGAGGAAAAGACCCCCCTTGTGATCCCTGCTCACAAAATTTGGTGAACAGAAGATAGCCCCCACCCACCTCTAAGGGCTTATATCTGCTATCTAGACTAGCTTCTAGGTGACAAGGGAGAGGGGATTGCAACTGGGAAAGAGGAAAGGCAATTAACATATTTTAATTACATGCAAACATAAAACAAAGGCAGCTCTGAGGTCAGATACTTTAGTTACACAAAAGCGGCAGATTACAGCTATTGCTGAAAAAACCGGTTATAGAGAGTTTACATTAGGTCAAAGGAGCATATTTGTGGTTGACAGGAATAGCCAATGGTGCTTTGAGGCGGGAAATTGCAGTTCCAACGTGGGTTAATGTTCCGGACATGAATGAATCACAGCGTTTGAGTCACTCTTAAGTAGAAACACAAAGAAAGGAGTTAGAATCATTATGTCTTGTTTGTTTAATTAAATGGAGATCTCTGTAAGAGGGAAATCAACATTTTAGCCTTTGTTTGTCAACTTTGGGGTTGTTCCCCACAGAATGTTGATTTCCCTCTTAAGCTATGATTGCGCTCGAGTCAGTGTTCAATCAAACCAGAGGTATGAGTCATTCAGCTTCCTTTGTGAAGGAATGAAAAGGAATTTCTGCTTATCAGAAACCCGACAAACCGGTTTTCACACCCTTTGACCTACTACACAATGGACCTTATTTTTTTTACATTCCTTGCCAGAGTCTATTGACTATTGGGTAATCCCCCTTCCTCCTTGAGAGCATTCCAATCTTATGATTTAACTCCTGGCTTCTACCTTATTTTCCATATGTGTGTGTTGTGATATGTGGCATTTAATAAACGTTTTGATTAATTATAATGCTTTATCCAAAATTTCAGGTAACACTCCTTCCCTTTTCTCTCGGCGGATAATCTTTGAAAAGATTTCTAGAAGCAATCTGGGATTTCTGACAGGAATCTTTGAGAGAGATTCTCCGTCGAAACTGAGTGGGTCCTGATGTGGTATGCCCCCCCCCCCCGGGGGCCCTGGTACAGCGTTCTCAGGGATTACAAAAAGGGGCACACACACACACAAATTAGAATTATAACTACAACAATCCCAAACCCCGCTATGAATAAATGTTTCCAACATCTGGGAGTAGGCCAATTAGCCAATTCCCCAGTGAAAACCCAGTGTTTTACTCTCAGTGGTGAGATTGTGGATGGTTTCGTCTGCCTGCTTGCTGTTAAATTTAGGCAGCACATCTATTTAAAATAAGGGGGTTGTCCAAACTACCAAATGAACATCCTAACATTCTATACATTCTACACATGTTTAGAAATTTAAACTAAAGAAAATACAGGAACACAGTTTGCTAGCAATATTTTAGAGAGAGAGAGAGAGAGAGGTAGAGAGAGAGAGAGAGAAACGAGGAGATAGGAATACTAATAATAAAAGACATGATACTCCTCCATTGAATTTTAGATATGCTCTGGAGCACTGTCATCCGTTCACTTTTGGGATCCAACACAGGGCTTCCACATCTTTAGCTTTTTCCTGTAGTGAGGGAGAGAGAACACAACATATCTCCCCAAAACCCTCCCACATTTACTTTTAAACTTTTATTCCTTAACCCTAGTAACAATAAACGACAACAAACATGCTTTAATGTACGGTAATACCTCATATAACATCAGTATGAT
This sequence comes from Furcifer pardalis, assembly GCA_030440675.1. Lineage (NCBI taxonomy): Eukaryota > Metazoa > Chordata > Lepidosauria > Squamata > Chamaeleonidae > Furcifer > Furcifer pardalis. The sequence continues at coordinate 67,548,886 of CP126893.1, forward strand.
GCATTAAGATCCCATGGGATGCTTCAGATAACCGCCAAAACCTTTGTGGTTACTATGCATCTCTATGGCTATGGCTCCCATAGGATCCTAACATGCATCGGGTAACACTAAAAATCATATAACATTAGACCTGTGGGGCCAGGTTTTAGTGTTATATGAGGTTTGACTGTACTCCCATTACATTCACTGTTTCCTGTGGATTTATGTAAGGGAATTCCTTAAGATTCCAGGTTTAGTAGGAGAAGAGGGCTTTTATTGTGCAAACCCCATACTTACTCCAGAAGCCACTAATGCATGATTCAATTGCAACTGTGAGTGCTTTTTTAGAGGCAGGAATTTACCTTCCTGGCCCAAACCAATGTAAACCAAATTAAATACTTTGAGCAAACAATTGTTTCACTCCCATCTGATCTGAGGAAGGTGCTGCTTCCCTACCAAATTCAGCCTCCCCCTCCCCTTTGTGAGTCTGGGAGTCTCCTAACTAATTTCTAAACTGGCCTCATTGTGAAATCTATTTGTTTACCTTTACCCTGTTTTCCTTCTGGCATCCTGTATAATAAGAATGAGGGTTTAACAAACGCACTGCAGATGTTTTTGAAATAACTTTATTGTTGGAGTTGCAAAGCAATCTTTATGGTTCAGTTTCTTTAACTAGGATTCTTAACTGGGGACGGTGCATAGGGACGCTCAAATTTCCTTAAGATTGTGCACTTAGTAGGATGAGAGGAAATTTCCCATGTGCGATGTTCCAACAATCTTCAGAAGCCACTCACACAACATACATGCAGACAAGACAAAATACAGCTATGCAATGACAGAACAGGCTATGCAGGGGCAGGGCACCTCTCCTGCCTTCCTTAAGGGAAATTTTGGCAGGGAGTTTGCCCAGAAATAACATTTGGCTTTATTAATTTTAATTAGGCAGACATCAGTTTGTGGTGTTAAAAACTTCAAGCTGCTCTTAAGGAGCAAGCTACTATGTGCTTATCTATTTACTATGCAAAACTTCTCCTACCTTTTTCCGGAACTCTTGTTGCAAGGTCCTGGGTTTGAATCACAATTTTTAAAAGCATTTTTTTTTTTTCAGATCGAAAATCAAATGTGCTTCCTGGGGCTTTTGCGATTCAGTTAATTCAACCCCAGTACATGTGTGTATTGAGCCACATTATACAAAATCAAATTTACAGCAACCATTTCAGAAATGCATATGTTTTCAAAAGGTTTTAATAGGTTTATGTTCAAATTAACTTTTCACTATGGAGCAGCAGTTTCCTCCTTTAAAGCAATTCAGACAAGCAGAGCTTTGCACAGACATGATTCCAAGTTTCCAATTTAAACTTATCCAGATTATAACACATGCATAGCCCCTCTGTTTAAGCAAGTATCAGATTATACAGGACAATGTTCCATTTCCCCTGTGCCACACATTAAAGGTTCCCCTTTATTTTAATATCCATTATTTTCCTACTAGGCCATATCTCCTTTTATTTCTGAAAATGGGTCTCCACGTGCCACATTTAGAGACTGTTAAGGTATACACCAGACAAACCAAATTCTGAGTTAGCATGGCCCTTTTAAGATGTGGGCCAGATTTTCAAAATACGGTTTTGCATTTTAGGCAGATGCTTCTTGGCCCCCCTTCCCACAAAACTGGGTTCTCAAGTGAGACTCCAATTGTCCTTTTTCCCAGGGAAAAAGACAAGCCAAAACCTCCATTTCCGCTATCTTCATGCCCTTTCTCGGGACAGACACTGGGGTCACCCAGAACTCCAGGATTTGCTCCGAAGGCTTTCTTGGGGTCCCTTGCCTATCTGCAAGTTTTCCAATTCAATTATAATATTGCCAGGTTGAGCTGAGCACTTTAAATGAAGCCGGGTAAAAGGGTGGTTGAGGTGATTTGCCTTCTTGCATTGATATTTTGTGCAGGCCAATTCTGCCTGCGGGGAGTACCCTAAATTTCATCCATATGTGGGGCGTATGGCCAGGTAGCAAACTTATGTTTTAAAATTAGCCTTTCATCAGATGAGGCTCCTTATTTCATATTTGTCAGCCTTGCTGGGACAGCAGGGTGACACAGATTAATTTGAGGCACAACGAAAAGGAAGAAAAAGTCCCCATTTCTTTGCCAACTAGGGCAGTGGAATCAGAATTTGGGTGGGGCAGTGCATATGCCTGTAATCTTAGACAGTATGCGACTCTGTTTACTTTAGTGGCCAAGCAGGAAATTCAACTGATGGCCAAGCTTAGTGGAAGAGGAAGGAGGGGCCGCTTTCCCCCCTTCAGGCTATTGTGAATGGAATGTTTTTTTTTTTTTTTTCTCAGCAGGAGGCAATTTCTTAACTTCTCTGCAGTGCTACAATGTTTGCACTCTGCACATGTTCTATGGAAAGTCCGAATTTTTACTTTGGAAGCCATTTCTTTAAAAGCAAATGCATTTTCAAACACATATTGGTTGCAGTTGGCTTTGTATGGGAAAGAGGGACCTTTCTGATTAATCCATCCCAATTTCCAACCCTTGCCAATCTCAATTTTATAGATATACCAGTCATTATGTCAATTTATTTGTTTTCGATTAATTCTATTTCATTAACTGTATCTTCCCACTGTTTCTAAGTTCCAATTCCTAATTTCCAAAGCCTTTATTGCTTGAACTACCTACGTTTTTGTTTCAAATTCTGCTCAATTCTCCTTTGGGTCCCTTTTAAAGGGATTTTCCTGTAACTTCTGATACTTACTTAGTTCGATTTCGAGCCTTATTTAAAAGGCAGCAATGCATTTTGAACATTGCCATTTCCTTTATTCTTATAATAATTTACCATGTCCCAATCTAAAGGACAACAATAATCCCGATTTATACATTTCCAATCTCTGTCTTAAAGTTTAAACTAGACAGAGAAAGGAATAACATCATTTTGTTAACCATACTTTTTATATACTTTTTACATTATATTTACAGATCTGCCACATCTCCAGCATGCATCAGGCCTGGGTACTCTTTGGAAGCATAACTTCTTAAGGACATGCTTCCTTCCCCCTTGAATTAAAGCCTTCTGCAGAGCATGTTAATACCTCACAATGGCAGTTTAAAATTTCTAAGTTTCTAGTCCTCATTATTTACACATCACAAAAAATGCAGGCACACATTTATTTCGTTCACACACACACACAGGGTACCCTTATTCATTCATTCATCATACATGCATGCATATTTACATATATTACACATTCATTCCGTTTTCAAACTGTGTATTAGACCTCTTTTTTTTTTTTTTTTTCCTGCAATGTTCCACGCAATCGCTAGAAAAGCAAGGGAAAATGCCATGCTTTCTCAGACCTTAAGAGCCATGTTTTACTGTGGTTCTCAGGAGGCTGGAATTACCTGCCACCTGGGCACAATGACTTAATCTTATTGCTAATCATTCTTATAAGCCATTCCCAGGCTGCCTCTTATGGCAATAGCCTGGGATTCTTCCAATTTGGGCTGCCCTGTGTTCGAATTCAGTTACAATTTAACAGATTGCTTTAACTTAATTGGGGCTTTCCTTTTAGAAACAACGGACAAGTTAATTTATGTGGGTGCTGGGCTACCTTAACCCTTTGTTTAATCTATGACTGCTGTCCCCTTCAAGCCTCTCAGCCTGAGTGGGTTGCAGCGGGCTCAAATTTTAAATGCTTTTCTGTTCTGGTTTACTCTTTTTCATTCTGCTCTATTTAGCACCCCCCACTCAGCTAGCAGGGATGGATGGCAATAAACTATTTCTCCTTCCCTTTTCTCTTTTGACTGAGGGGTCCTGTTCTGCTTACTGTGTCCTAGCTTTCCCTTTTCCAACGAGTCCATTGAGATTGGCTCACTGTCTGTTTCAATTCGAGCTTTTAATTTTTACCTTTTTCTTTTTGATTTTATAGTGCCCAATTTTCCTCATGATTTCCTTATTTCACTAAGGGTGCCTTCCATCATTCCTTTCAGCCCGCTCACTCCTGCAACTCCAGGAACTTCCATCTGTTCCCAAGGTCCGATTTCTTCTACAACTCCCCTTCCCAACATGCCCCGCTGGGGCATGTCTGAGAGGTCCAGTAGGTTTACCTCTGCGGTTTAACCCACTGTAACCTGGGGGGGGCTGCAAAGTTACGGACCCCAGACTCTCCTGACTGGATTTGTTCCTTTTGCTGGCAGGGGTGGTGGGCATCAAGGGCTGAGGGGGCGCCCCAGATTTACAAGGATACCATGAGCAGCGGGTTTGAGGAATTAAGGAGCCAGAAGGTGCAATGGACCCAAAACGGTCCTCTTCAATCCTCCTCAATTGCCTCTCTATACTTTGGGGAACCCCAAATTTGGGAGGAGGATTAGCCTTCTCCCATTACAATATAAAGATTGCCCTCGCAAGGGTATCGTTCAAGGTTTTGTGGGTGCAGCCTCACGGAGAGCGCTGCATGTTCTGAGTCCCCAGATCTCCTCAGACTCACTTCTAGCCTTCTAATAAATTCCTTTAGGTGCCTTAAACTTAAGTTGCCTTCTCTAGGCCAGGCGGGCCTCAGGTCCCTTTGAAAGGGGCCGGTCTTGGGTGCTTAAAAGTTTCAACCTCCATTTGCTCAATTTTAGACTTGGGTCCCACCAAATTCTTCCAATTCTTGAGGACATTGCTGCGTGGCGTCCCACCAGCCTTTTCCTCCTTTCAGCCCAGCCTGAACTTCTCAAAAAGCTCCTCCCATTAGCTTGCCTTAGGCCTAGGTCTTGGTGCTTACCGAGTTACCCCGCACAGCGCACTGGCGGGAGCGGACCACACAGATTCTTCCCTTGGTGTTTCTCAACGGGCATCACCCGTTTCTTGAAACGGAATTTACCCTGGCCTCAAAGGGCAACGAACCCCTTTCTTGACCAGGCCTGCCAATTGGCCACGTGCACTCAGTTAATCACTCTGGCACACCGTGCTTTTCCGAAGGTCCTCAATGGGCGCCACCCGTTTCTTGGACCCTCCGCCCAACTCGTAAAGACCCCAGTGTCAGGTGATGAATCTGCTCACTGGACCCTGAAATTTAAACTAAATTGCTCACGGGTGGACAATTCCCGTTCTTGCTTGATTTCTAGCTGGCTAGCGAGGCCAGACTAGTGGTCAATTCTTTGTGCAGCTCAGGTTCGTCAGACCGTATCTGCTGCACCCTCGGTGGGACTCTAACCCACGCTTTCAATACTCGAGCTGCCACCCGAGGGGAAGTTGAGTTCAGCTGGCTTTTTAAACTAACTTGGCAAGAATTTCAAAGGGACCCCAAAATCAAAATTATACGTTACCGATCCTGAAGTTTTCAGTCGCAGAGACGAACCGCAGATGAGTCTCTCAAAGCCTGATTGAAGATTTCGAATAGGAGGTCGTTCTGGTTTTTCTTTCCCTCTCTTTGTGTCCTGCACCTCTTAAGGAGGTTGCAGGAACCAGAGGCATCCCGGCACGAGCCCCCAATTATGTCACCCAATTCTGGGTGATTGGATTCACTCTCTGGCAGAGGTACTAGAAAGACCCAAGAACTTACAATGAGGCAGGGTTTTCAGTCAAAACAAAATATGGTTTATTGGGAGCAAAAGCAAAGGCAAGCCTATTCGGGCATATAGTCTGGCCAGACCTATAATTCTAAATAGCTAACCTTCCCGCAACCGTTCTGAGGAAAAGACCCCCCTTGTGATCCCTGCTCACAAAATTTGGTGAACAGAAGATAGCCCCCACCCACCTCTAAGGGCTTATATCTGCTATCTAGACTAGCTTCTAGGTGACAAGGGAGAGGGGATTGCAACTGGGAAAGAGGAAAGGCAATTAACATATTTTAATTACATGCAAACATAAAACAAAGGCAGCTCTGAGGTCAGATACTTTAGTTACACAAAAGCGGCAGATTACAGCTATTGCTGAAAAAACCGGTTATAGAGAGTTTACATTAGGTCAAAGGAGCATATTTGTGGTTGACAGGAATAGCCAATGGTGCTTTGAGGCGGGAAATTGCAGTTCCAACGTGGGTTAATGTTCCGGACATGAATGAATCACAGCGTTTGAGTCACTCTTAAGTAGAAACACAAAGAAAGGAGTTAGAATCATTATGTCTTGTTTGTTTAATTAAATGGAGATCTCTGTAAGAGGGAAATCAACATTTTAGCCTTTGTTTGTCAACTTTGGGGTTGTTCCCCACAGAATGTTGATTTCCCTCTTAAGCTATGATTGCGCTCGAGTCAGTGTTCAATCAAACCAGAGGTATGAGTCATTCAGCTTCCTTTGTGAAGGAATGAAAAGGAATTTCTGCTTATCAGAAACCCGACAAACCGGTTTTCACACCCTTTGACCTACTACACAATGGACCTTATTTTTTTTACATTCCTTGCCAGAGTCTATTGACTATTGGGTAATCCCCCTTCCTCCTTGAGAGCATTCCAATCTTATGATTTAACTCCTGGCTTCTACCTTATTTTCCATATGTGTGTGTTGTGATATGTGGCATTTAATAAACGTTTTGATTAATTATAATGCTTTATCCAAAATTTCAGGTAACAATAGGAAAGTGCTATTTGTACATGTGTATAAAATTTTTGAAGAGTCAGAGTGAAACAGAGCTGATGAGGAAAAGTCAACAAGACTGCTCTGGTAGTTAGTGTCAAAGGTTTTGAAATAAATACCCATAATAGTCCCCAACATTTCCTGATAGTGGCTCAAGACAACAGAAATGGTTTGTAAATCCTTTTAGAACAATTACTGCGTATGGATTCCTTGAAATATCTGGATGTATTCCCACTTAGAAATCAAGGTTTGTTCTTGCCCCTCCTCTTGTATGTAATCTTACCAGTTTTGCATTTTTCTCCCTTTCATCTCTTATTGCCTTTGAGGGAGATCAGCCATTGCTCATTTCTCCTTAGGAGAAAGCAACAAAACCTAATTCATTCATTCTACATTCAATTTCTATCTTTTAAATTAAGATAGAATTTATAAAATGTAAAGATTACTCTGCAGCAACACAAGGGCTATAATAATAATTTTGTGTCAGAAATTTCTTAACTTAGTTTCCCCCCCCCCTCTTCCCTGCTTCCTGCTTTTTGCACCTTATGGGATAATTTTTGGAAACCAGAGGTCTGAGCGCTTTTAAATATTGGCTGGGCCTCATAAAGGCATTGCCAAAAAATGTGTAACTATGAAAGTAAAAAAAAGATTGCTATGCTTTGGGCATATCAAGAAAAGACAAGACTCATGGAAAATACAATAATACAGGACAGGTACAGTACTAGAAAAATTTTAAGGCTGCAAGAAAAGAGGAAGGTCAAATATGAGATGACTTGACTTCATACAGGAAGTCACTTCCTTGAATTTGCCAAAGTAAAGCAGAGCTATTAATATAATTTGTTATATTTTCAGCTGTATCTAATTAATGTCATGATCTGCCTTGGATCTGGCATAGGGAGAAAGATGGAAATGTATATGAAGAAAGAAAAAACAGAGAAAGGATCCAGAAAATACATTGATAATTACAACCACTGGTGGCACAGTGGTGAAACTGCTGTCTTGCAATCAAAAGGTTGTGAGTTTGATCCTGACCAGGACCCAAGGTTGACTCATCCTTCCATCCTTCCAGGGTCATCAAAATGAGTGCCCAGCTTGTTGGGGGCAAAATGCTAGTTAACTTGTGAACTGCACTATGTGCTATGGGGTGGTATATAAGTGTGATTGCTTTGCTTTTTGTTTTTCAGTCACACAGTTGATTCCGACCCTTTGCGACCCCCATGGACTGTTGCCCACCAGGCACCACTATCCTCCACCATCTTCCTCAACCCGCCCAACTCTGTGCCCATTGTGTCTACAATATCATCTAGCCATCTCATTTTTGGCTGCCTCGTTCTTTTGACCTCCATCTTTCCCAAGTGAATACTCACTTCTCATTCGGTGTCCAAGTACTTTCGCTTCATCTTTACAATTTGACCTTCTAAGGGAGCAGTCAGGGTTGATTTCTTCTAAGATTGACTTATTTGTTCTCCTCGCTGTCCAGTGGACTCTCAAAACTCTCCTCCAACACCACATCTCAAAGGCATCTATTCTTCTGCACTCAGCTTTCCTTAAGGTCCAGCTCTCACAACCATATATTACCGCTGTGAATATCATTGCTTTGACTATGCAGACTTTTATTTGCAAGGTGATGTCTCTACTTTTCACTATGTTCCCCAGGTTTCTCATAACTTGTCTCCCAATAATCAGTTGCCTTTTCATTTCATGGCTGCAATCACCATCTGCAGTGATCTTTGCTCCTAGGAAAGTAAAGTATCTCACTGCTTCTACTTCTTCCACATCTATTTCCCAGGGAGTGATAGAGCCTGTTGCCATTATCTTCATTTTCTTGATGTTGAGTCTTAAGCCACCTTTGGCACTCTCTTCTTTCAACCCAATCAGGAGCTTCTTTAGGTCTTCCTCACTTTCTGCCATTAGGGTAGTATCAACTACATATCTCAAATTGTTGATGTTCCTCCCATCAATTTTGATCCCAAATTTTGATTTGTCCATTTTTTGATTTGTCCTACATTGTGCATTATGTGCTTCGTATATAAGTTGAATAGTTGAATGTTTTAACCTATCTTTAAAATTTTATAGAATGAAATTACTATGGGGTAGAAATAATCATGAGATGAACTGATTCCTTCAGGGTAGCCACAGGCTATAACCTGCATGAGTTGAACAGGGCTGCTGGGAACAGGACATTTTAAAGAATCATTGGATCCCCATAAATCATAGGCTGATGGCACAAAACAAGCACAGGATTAATCTATGTAGTTCCTATGACACAGGAACTGTCTAAGAAATGCTTATTTCACATTCATACCTACTCTTCCAAATACACCTGCAGTTAATTTAGCACTCATTATTAGAAGAGAGTGCTTTGCCCTTGGCTAAAATAAGTTATTTTAGGAGTAGCCTTAAGGAAAGACATCCATTAACCAAAACAGATTATCAAACTCATAGTCAGTGAGCAAAAACAAAAGAACAGCTGACACACATTAATTTATTTGAAATATGGTGCTGGAGGAGAATTTTGTTGCTACCCTGGACTCCAACAGAAAGTTGTACAGTGTTTTGTATCTTCACTGTGTACTGATTGCACTCTTCTTTTGTTTGGATTTAAAATTAACTATGAAGCACAAAGATGTTTTTTCAACTGGAGGAAAGAAAATGACATTCCTCAACCAAGCCAAACAAATATAATGTTTTAATTCTAGAATTGTTATGCTAAACTGAGGTGTTGTGCTTTGGTCAATGCGTCATTGACAGCAAATTAGATTTCCCCCCATTGCACCACAGAGCTGAAAATAATTTATTTTGGTCCAATTATAATTTAAGCACTTTAGTATAATTTGAAATGTTCAAATGTTTGCAGGTTTAGTGCTTTGGGGGAACATAAAAACAGAATATGACCCTTAACTAGCTTCTAGGTAGTACAGATTTTCAGGAGATGAATAGTTTAATGTTCAGTTCTATATACTCCAAAGATCTAAAGATTAAAAGGCATATCAGAAAACAAAAACAATAAAATAAAACCACTGCAGCACTTTAAGGACTAACTTATATTTTTACTGTGAGCTTTCATGGATCAAGTGCACTTCTGTGAGCTTTTGTGGACTTGATCCACAAAAGCTCACACTAAAAATATAACAGTTAGTCTTTACAGTGCTGCAGTGGTTTAATTTTATTTTTCTGCTTTTGTTTTCTGATATTCCTGAACCACAGACTAACATGGCTACTGTTCCAAAAGATTAAAAGGGAATATTTTGAGCCAAGCCACTAGAACAGAAAACCATGAGTGAATGGAATCTTTCTGACAAATACTTGTTGTAGACACAAAATGGATGGCTTCTCTTAAGCAGGTTATGGAATCAATCCTACAGCACTGCTGCTATCTATCTTAACCTCCTTTCAATTGAACAGATACAAGTAATACCTCGGATAACGATTGCATCGGATAACGCTGGAATCGGATAACGATGCAAATATTTTGTTAATGTTATCGGATGCAATCGTTCATAGAAGCGGACTGGCTGGGAAGCTGATCGTGGGGCTCCCCGTTCAGCTTCCCAGCCACCCCACAGTTGTGGAGGCAGGGACGAGGTGGCTGGGGAAGCCAGCAGGGGAATCCCCCGTCGGCTTCCGTGCTGTTCCTGACCTTTCCCACCCTCCCTTGCCGGTGCAATAAGGCAAAATGCCGGGATTCGAATCCTGGCATTTTGGCTTATTGCACCGCCTGGGGAGGTCAGGAACAGTGTGGATCAGGTCCTCTGACCTCCCCGGAGGTGGCAGGGGTGGCAGGGAGCCCAAAATGGGCGAGAAAAAAATGGAAGTTTTTTTCCCCCATTTCGGGCTTCCTCCCCGTGCTGGCTCTGGGGAGGTCAGTGACCCAATCTGCGCTGCTCCCGACCTCCCCAGACCTACCTGGGCGGGCGCTTCGTTGGGGGGGGGGTTGAACTGGCGCATACCAGGTTCAACAGTGATGGGATGTCAAAAATTCTACTACCACGCCATGACGTCATGGACATCATGGGCGTGGCCAATGTCATGACGTCATGGGCGGAGCCAACGTCATGACATCATGACGTTGTGGGCAAGGCCAAAAATAAAATAAAAATAAAAAAATAAACACGCACACAGACCCGTAAATAACTTAAAGAAATAAAATAAAGAAATAAAATAAAATAAAAATTAAATAAAAGTACAACCACCCACCCAAAAAACAAATAAATCACCCACCCACCCTAAATACAAAAGCCTCACTTACCTTCCTTGGCGCCGACGAACCTCCATGTGGCCTGGGGCCACCCAGCAAGACACGCTGCCCCCAACTGTGGCCGTTTCCTCCTACGAAGGCTGCGGCCGGCCCTGCAGCCGCCGGCCACGGCCGCCACAGCCCCTGGCCGGCCACCGAGCTCCCACAGGCACGTTGGCGCCCGCGCCGCGCCCTCCTAGGGACTTGGGCCCGACAAACCCCCATGCCCTGGATAAGCCCGGCGGGGCTCACCACTGCCGCATCCTCCTCCGCCGGGCGCCTGCAGCTTCCTCGGGCCGGTGCTTTTTCGGCCCGGCTCTGGCTGAGGCCACGGGCGGCCAGGGCCTGGGGGCAGCAGTGGGTATGGTGGCGGCTCCAGCCGCGGCCAGGGGCTGGAGCCACCACTGCCCCCAGGCCCTGGCCGCCCGTGGCCTCAGCCAGAGCCGGGCTGAAAAGGCACCGGCCCGAGGAAGCTGCAGGCGCCCGGCGGAGGAGGATGCGGCGGTGGCGAGCCCCGCCGGGCTTACCCAGGGCATGGGGGTTTGTTGGGCCCAAGTCCCTAGGAGGGCGCGGCGCGGGCGGACGGCCGGCCCAGGCAGGCACCAACGTGCCCGTGGGAGCTCGGTGGCTGGCTAGGGGAGGTGCCCTTCTCTTAGGGCTGCCGCTGCTGCTGCCGGAGCCACTCTAAAAAGGGGCGGCTCCAGCTTCGGAAGAATTTTTTTTAAAAAAATTGGAGCCATTTGGCTCCAATTTAGTGCGCATGACCAGAAACTCAATTTGACGCATGCGCAATGCGTCAGATTGAGTTTCTGCGCATGCACAGTCAATTGGAGCCATTTTAGCTTCGATTTAAAAAAAAATTTCTTTCGGTGAGGCGTCCGGAACCGGACGCCTCAAAAGTGGACTCCCCTCCCGGAGAACCCTCCAGGATTGGTCCTACCGGTTCCAGGGAACTGTCTGGAACCGGGAACATCCCATCACTGAGGTTCAACCTCCAACCCAAGCAACTGATCCCATGCTGCGATCCGCTTGCCTCTGCCCTTTCCAAAGAGTCAGGTATATTGCGCCCCCCCCCCCCGTTCCCTTTCCTCTTTGAAAAGGGAACGGGGCTTTTTTTAACATTGTGCAATCAATGCATCGCACAACATTAAAAACCAGATAACAACGAGACTTGTGGAACCAAGTCTCATCATTATCTGAGGTACTAGTGTATAAAGGTAAAGGTTTCCCTTGCTCGAAAGCCAGTCATATCCGACTCTAAGGGTCAGTGCTCATCTCTGTTTCTAAGCTGAAGAGCCAGTCCTGTCTGCTTCTGCAGACGTTTCCATGGTCATGTGGCAGGCATGACTAGACACCGGAGCGCATGGAACACTGTTACCTTCCCACCGAAGTGGTCCCTATTTATCTACTTGCAATTTCTTGCTTTCGAACTGCTAGGCTGGCAGGAGCTGGGACATAGACGGGAGCTCATTCCGTCCTGCAGTACTCGGGAATCGAACTGCTGACCTTCCGCCTCCCAGTCAGCGTCTTAGTGACTTGAGCCGTGTATAGTGTTAGGTAAAGGTAAAGACTGTCCTTGCTCGAAAGGCAGTCATATCTGACTCTAGGATTCAGTGCTCATCTCTGTTTATAGCTCATCTCTGTTTATTGCCAAATGTCTGCAGACGTTTCCGTGAATGTGTGGCAGTCATGCCTCAACACTAGAGTGCATGGAATGCTGTTTACCTTCCCACCAAAGTGGTCCCTATTTATCTACTTGCAATTTCTTGCTTTCGAACTGCTAGGTTGGCAGTACTCGGGTATCAAACTCCGACCTTCCGGTCTTCAAGTTCAGCATCTTAACCCAGTGGTGGGATTCAGCAGATTCACCCCAGTTTGCCAGAACCTGTAGCAGAAATTCTGGCTGGCCCATCCCACCCAAGTTTTGAAATAAAGTCATCCTAATTTGGGTGCAACACAGGGCTTTTCCCCTGGCTATGCCCATCATACCACGTCCACAGAGTAGGTAGTAATTTTTTAAAAATCCCACCACTGTCTTAACCATTAAGGCACTATAGTCCCCAATTGACTAGACAGCCTTTCAAATAAATGACATGTTCAAAAGAAAGTTTATCCTGTATCAGACCTTCAAAAGGAGCACTGTCCTCACTGCAAAAGAAGACACAAGTACACTATTTGATGTGCAAAACCCTGCCGTAAATGCACCCGTGGCTGCCATAAACGTGTTTATGACAGCCATAGGTGCATTTACAGCAGTGTTTTCCACATGCATGGGCACATGTTACTTCCACTTCCAGTGGGAGGAACCACATGACTGACCCACTAAACCACGTGACTGGCCTGGAGACTGAAAAGTTTAGGCACCCCTGCACTAAGTCAAAGTAACCATAATCTTCTCATGATCTGTGGAGACATTTTTGGTGAATAATTATTTATGTGTGAAGCCAAGTTCAATATAAAATTGTTATTGATATCTATATGAGTATCTTTGTGCGTATCTTACTTGGGTAATCTTATGAAAACAATTATTGTAAATAAGATATGATGGGTGGATGGAAAACAGAGAAATCATGTATATGATTTACCAAGAAGAGAAAGGTGATCTCTAGATGATATTTCAGGCTGGATTAAGTAATTTTAAAAAATATTGCTCAGGATTGAGTTGTGATAGAAAATTCAGTAGAGTTGATCAGACAAGGCAGAAGTGAGATCATTAGCAAAGGGATATGAGGGAAACCACACACTCCAGTACAAAAAAGGACGTGAGCCTATATAGGTTACCATAGTGATATTAGCCGTACACTCCCTGACCTATCCTTTTATTTTGTGAATATCCGGTTCTCAGTTGTACTGAAATGTTTACTGTTTCCTCTCTGCTAATTGCTGAGTAATGTAGTGCTGGCAAGAGGTGTCAGATGGACAGTAGAAACTGAGCTGCTCTGTTTAGACTCACAAAACAGGAAGAGAGGGGGGGGGGAGGGAAAATTTACACACTGCTGCCTCTTGGTATTTGTGCCGATTTTCTGCCATCTGTAGGAACGACATCTGAAGCAAACGTTCGAGTTCTGTGTCTTCTGGACAAAATGTTTCATTAGGAAAACTTTACATAAGTAAATAAGTAATAGAAAGTGATTAGAGAGTAGAACTGCTTTTGGGAGACCCTTGTTGTAGTCTTGGGACTTCAGTGGCTTAGTGGTTAGGATGCTAAACTTGAAGACTGGAAGGTCGGATTCGAGACCCAAGTACTGCATGACGGAGTGAGCTCCTGTCTCTGTCTTAGCTCTTGTCAAACTAGCAGTTTGAAAGCAAGAAATTGCAAGTAGATAAATAGGTACCAGTTCAGTTGGAAGATAAACAGCATTCTGTTCAATGTCTGCCACATGTCCATGGAAATGTCTGCAAATGCTATAAACAGATGAGCACTGAATCCCAGAGTCAGATATGACTGGCTTTTGGGCAAGGGTGACCTTTACCTGTTGTGGTCTGCACCTGAAGCACAAAACTGAGAGTGTTACTTTCATTCTCTCTCTCTCTCTCTCTCTCTCTCTCTCTCTCTCTCTCTCTCTCTCTCTCTCTCTCTATATATATATATATATATATATATATATATATATATATATATATATATATATATATATATATATATATATATACACACACACACACACACACACACACACACACACACACACACACACACACACACACACACACAATGGTGCCTCGCTTAAGGAGCATAATGCGTTCCACAGGATTGCTCTTTAAGCGAGTTTGCTCTTTAAGCGAAACACCATTGTAAATGACCAATTGTGGGGGGTATTGCAAACCCCAATTTATTTGTTAAGCGAGTTTTTGGTTGGTTTTATTTGTTAAGTGAAGCGAACATTCAGAGAAAATTTTGCTCTTTAAGCGAAACACTCTTTATGCGAGGTTTGACTGTGTATGTCCTGCACCCCTCCTTCCTGACCCTTGTGCATTGCATTTTCTAACAAGCAGAAATAAGGTTTTCAGCTTTCTCTCTCTTCATGACAATGGTAAACTCTAGCCCAAGTTTCCCTTTTCTCGCATTCCTAGCACCTAGCAAAACATTAACGGAATGTTTTGATCGTTCTTTGTTTCTCAGGTTAAAAAGCCACACTTCAACCTCCTTAATTTCCACAGGAAGAACTTCAGCAGGGATGTTCTGAAATTAGTTTATGCACTGATGTTGTTATGAAAATTAAGAGGAAAACAAGAGGCTGGCTTGGATTATCCTCGTATTTAGGTCACAGAGACTCAAAAGTGATGCCGCATTGGCAACAGTATCCCTGCTCAAATGAACCTTTTGAAACAGGAAGCGTACACAACTCAGGTGTCTCAGTCTATTACAAGAGACTAAAACATTTGGTCCTAGAAATAATGCACCCCTGTTTTTCTACATCCCTATCATTGTTGCAAAATAAAATAAATAAACACAACCTGTCAGTAAAGAAATGGGAAATGTCCATACCAAGGGTGCCCAAACTCTTCGGACCGTGGGCCAGTCATGTGGTTCAGGGGGCCAATCACTATGACCCATGGGCCACATCTGGTCCCAACTCCAATTCATCCGGCCCACAAAGCCCCCGTTGCTCCCAGAATCAGATGCGAAATGCCTGTATGGGCAAATTTCATTTCCAGGAGCAATAAGGGCTTCACGGGCTGGATAAGTTGGCGTCGGTGGCCGGATCCAGCCCATGGGCTGTAGCTTGGGCACTCCTGGTCTATACAAACAACCATTTCCCAATTGCAGTCCCATGTTCATTCTCCAAACTGGGAATCTTGCATCCAGCAGTGGAACAGCCATAGCCATGGCACACAATTGTATGTAACAGCTCAGCTATTGTATGAAGCAAAAGAATGGGTTGGGATAGCAACTAAGATCCATTAAGATGGACAATGACTCTTGAAAGTCCTTTGCTTGTGTATTTCAGGAAGACTGGCTAGACCTCAGGCCTTTGCTGTTTTTAGTTCAGGCCACTTTTCTACATGACAAAATACCCTCATTCATCAAATGTAGAAGAGGCTTGACATGATATACAAAAGCCTCTCTTCCTGGATTTCCAAGCTTGGCTGTCCTCCATCTTAACTAAAACCTCACTCAAACTCTTTTCTGTGCCGGTAGAAAGAAAACATCTTCAGCTGCTCCTTTCACTTGGCTCTCCTTATACAGTAGTTGCAGTACTCAACTGACACAGGAATACCCTTTAAGAATGTCTAGAACAGTTTTTCTCAACCTTTGGTTTTTGGATTTTGATACCTAGAAGCCTAAGTCAATTCCCCAAAGCACTGATCAGCCAATGTACTGACTTAGGATTCTGGGAATTGATGTCCCCAGGTGGGGCAGCATGGGCCCCACATTGGGAACCACTGGTCTAAATGCTGGTCTTGTTGTAAAATGATACAAAACAATGGCACTAGCTACAGGACCATTACAGCCAAACCTTGAGAAAAACTCAAGATACATCCGGAAATCTCAGAAAAAAATCAGGTTCAAGATAAGAATTTTTAATAGTTTTTTTAAAGATACAAAATTCAATGCATTCCCATGGGAAATTCAAGATAAGAAATTTTCGAGATACTGTACAACCAATCTCGAGGAATGAACAAAATTCGTATGTAGAGGTTTGACTGTACATTATTTTTCCATGCAAGGAAAATGAGGCATAAGCTTTTACAATAGACCTTCACCAGATACAGAGTGGGAAATGTCAGATGCTCAAAATGGATTTAGAAAAGGAAGAAATGCTAGAGGTCATAATGCAAATAAACGTTGACTACTCGGTTATATCCAGTGGTGGGCTCAAAAAAAAATTACTACCACACTGTGGGCGTGTGATAGTGGTTTGTGGGTTGGGACCCACTTTGTGGGCATGGCCATGTGATCTAGTCATGCCTGGCCAGTGGTGGGATTCAATTTTTTTTTACTACCTAATCTGTGGGCATGGTATGGTGGGCATGGCCAAAGGGAAAGCCCTGCGTTGCACCCAAATTAGGACTATTTTATTGCAAAACTTGGATGGGCGTGGCCAGCCAGAATTTCTGCTACTGGTTCTGGCGAACTGGTGCGAACCTGCTGATGCCCACCACTGGTTAAATACTTTTACCATCTAGCCATCTCATTCTGCTGCCCTCTTCTTCTTTTGCTCTCATCCTTTCCCAGCATCAAGGCCTTCTCAAGTGAATCTTCTCATCTGATGTCCAAAGTACTTTAGCTTCATCTTCACTGTTTGACCTTCCAAGGAGCAATCAGGATTGATTTCTTCTAAGTTCAACCTATTTGTTCTCCTCGCTGTCCAGGGTACTCTCAAGATTCTCCTCCAACACCACATCTCAAAGCAGTGGCATAGGCTGGGGGCGGGGGCGGCGGGGGCGGCTACCCCGGGCACCACTTACCAGGGGGCGGCAAATGTCTTTAGCACACAGCAAGCCCCCTCCCGGCTCATTCACGCTGCTCTCTCTTCCTGCTTTTTCTCTGCTCTTCTTGCTAGATCGAGTGCTTGACTTGCTAGAGCCGCCTGGTGGTGACTTAACAAACAGCATGCAGTAGTGAATTTACTCTTTAAAGCCTATATGGAATTTATTTATTTTATTTATTTATTTAGATTCATATAGCCGCCCACTCGCCGTGGTAACTCAGGAGTCAGGGCGGCTTACAATAAGAAAAAACAACACAGCACAACAGCTGAAGTCCATTCCTCCTCCTGGCCAGAGGACGTTAGTCTTATCCTTCTATGGGCAGGTAGAGCCCAGAATTAGGAAGTGGAAGCTTCCATATAAAAACCTTAAAACTGTTAAAATTTAAAATTAAAATCTAAAAAAGATCAAAAACACACCAAATGCTACAACTACTAATAAAAAGTAGAGAAAGAGAGGGGCTCAGATCATCCAGTGTGCTGGGGTCATTATACCTTCTGCATCCCATATCTGTCCCGCCAGCCATGTTTTTAGATTCTTCCTAAAGGGCAGCAGCTCTGTCTGGAGACGTAGCTCCATTGGCAGGAGGTTCCATAGGGCCGGAGCAGACACAGAGAAGGCCCTCCTTCTAGTGCCAGAGAGATGTGCCTCTCTGGCGGAAGGAACAACTAGAGAGCCTCTCCGGTCCACTCTGGTGGGACGGACAGATGTTCTTGGGGTGAGGCGGTCTCTTAAGTACAGTAATACCTTGGATAATGACTGCATCGGATAACGCTAAAATCAGATAACGATGCAAATTTTCTAAAGAAATTTTGCATCGGATAACGATCTGTTAGCGTTATCCAATACAGTCGTTCTTAGCAGCAGGGTGGCTGGAAAGCTGAACGGGGTTCTCCGTTCAGCTTCCCAGCCACCCTGCAACTACAGAGGCAGGGGTGGGGTGGCTGGAAAGCTGATGGGGGCTCCCCCGTCGGCTTCCCCAGCCACCCCACAGCTGCGGAGGCAAGGGCGGGTGGCTAGGGAAGCCAACAAGGAGTCCCCGTCAGCTTCCCCAGCCACCCTGTAGCTGTAGATCAGGTCCTCTGATCTCCCTGGAGCAGGCAGGGGGAATCAGAGAGCCTGAAATGGGTTTTAAAAAGTCCATTTTTAAAAACCAATTTTGGGCTCTCTGACTTCCCTGCCTGCTCCAGGGAGATCAGAGGACCCGATCTACAGCTGTTTCTGGGCTTCCCCGATGTCCCCAGCCAGTGGAGCAAGCCAAAACGTCATCGTTCGAACCCTGACATTTTGGCTTGCTCCACTGGCTGGGGACGTCGGGGAAGCCCAGAAACAGCTTGGATTGGGTCCTCTGATCTCACTGGAGCAGGCAGGGAAGTCAGAGGGCCCGAAATGGGTAAAAAAAAAGTCCAGCTTTTTTACTCATTTCAGGCTCTCTCACTTCCCTGCCTGCTCCAGGGAGATCAGAGGACCCCATCTAAGCTGTTTATGAACTTCCCCCACCTCCCTGGAGTAAGGCGTCCAACACCTTACAAAACTGAATCCGGGATAGTGGGGCGGGGCCAACGTCATGACGTCATGGGCGGGACCAACGTCACGACGTCATGGGCGGGGCCAAAAAATAAAGGAGCAAAAAATGGCTCCAATAAACTGTGCATGCGCAGAAACTCAATCTGATGCATTGCGCATGCATCAGATTGAGTTTCTGCGCATGCACAGTTTATTGGAAAATAAGCCATGTGCCGATTTTCGGGGGGCTCTAAAAATATAAGCCACCCCCCGAAAATAAGCCATCAGGCCATTTTTGGCCATTTTGGGGGGGAAAAAAGAATATAAGCCATGGCATGGCTTATATTCTTTCCCCCCCCCCAAAATGGCCAAAAATGGCCTTATGGCTTATTTTCGGGGGGTGGCTTATATTTCTATATCAGTATATAGAAATATAAGCCACCCCCCGAAAATAAGCAGGCAGCCTGCTCGGACACAGAGAATACACCCCCCAACTCTGCTTACCTTGAAGCTCTGCTTATTTTCTCTCCCGACTAACAGCTGATGAGACTAAAGAGGCTTTTTTTAAAACTCCGGTAGGGAAGGGGGAAAAATTCAGCGATTTGATTGGCTCTCTATGTCAGCTGACATAGAGATCCAATCACATCGCTGAATAGGTGTTTCCCCTATTCAGCGATGTGATTGGCTCTCTATGTCAGCTGACATAGAGAGCCAATCACATCGCTGAATAGGTGTTTCCCCTATTCAGCGATGTGATTGGATCTCTATGTCAGCTGACATAGAGAGCCAATCACATCGCTGAATTTTTGGAGCCATTTTTTGCTCCTTTTTTTTTTAAATGCCTGCTGCCGAAGAGAAATCGGGACAGCCGGGACGTATTGGGGGAATTCCATGACCATTTTCCTAAAAATGGTAACTCGGGATTTCCCCTCTCAAATCGGGACTGTCCCGGAGAATCCGTGATGGTTGGCCGCTATACCCTGGAGGCTGTAACAAGCCAAAATGTTAGGATTCGAATCCTGACGTTTTGGTTTGTTGCAGCCTCCAGGAGGGTGGGGGAACTTCAATAGCACGCATCGGTTCTAGGGAGGTTGGGAGACCCAATGCGTGCTAATTTTGAAGTTCCCCCACCCTCCTGGAGGCTGCAACAAACCAAAACATCAGGATTTGAATCCTGACATTTAAAGTCTATAGGAGGGTGGGGGACCTTTGGAAACAGCTTGGATCGGGTCTTCCGACCTCCCTGGACCTGGCAGGGGGGTGTCAGAGAGCCTGAAATAGGTAGGAAAATGGACTTTTTTCCCATTTTGGGCTCCCTGTCCCCCCTGCCGGCTCCAGGGAGGTTGGAAGACCCGATCCAAGCTGTTTCCAAAGTTCCCCCACCTCCCTGGAGGCTGCAGCAAACCAAAACGTCAGGATTCAAATCCCGATGTTCTGGCTTGCTGCAGCCTCCAGGGAAACAGGGCTTTTTTTAACGTTGTGCGAGCAATGCATCGCACAACGTTAAAAACTGGATAACGACGAGACTTGTGGAACCAAGTTTCATCGTTATCCGAGGTACTACTGTATCCTGGCTCACTACCATGTAGGGCTTTAAAGGTAATAACCAGCACCTGTATACTGCATACTGTAATATGTTTCTAAAAATGTCTAGAGGTGTGTTCTTGTAGGTGTTTCACTCTTGGCAGCAGTCTAGGTTTTGCTTGATTAAAATGATTTTATTTTAACCAAATTATCAGTGAAACACTGCAGAATTCATAAAAGTGTTCTCTAAGCTCATTAGTGCATCAGTCCAACTGAAGATTACTAGATGGCTAGATCATTGCATCCATAGCCAGCCTTTCTGCCCCAACCATATACAGCATATCAACCTGTTCATGCATTTACATATTAAAAACAAGCACAAATAATTTACATTCATTTCACTATTCAGCATGTTCAATCAGAGAAGAAAATAGAGTTGGGGTTTCAATTTTTGAGAAAGATTAGGTAAAAGTCACCCTTGCTCAAAAGCCAGACGTATCCAATTCTAGGGTTCGGTGTTCATCTCCCCGTATAGCCAAAGAGCATGTCTGCATCTGCAGATGTTTTTGTAATCATGTGGCATTCTGTGCATTCCGGTGTCGTCATGCCTGCCACATGACCTCAGAAATATCTGCAGAAGCAGACAGCACTGGCTCTTCGGCTTTGAAACAGAGATGAGCACTGAACCCTAGAGTTGAATATAACAGGCTTTGGAGCAAGGGCAACCTTTGCCTTTACCTAACTAACCATTTGAGGGCTGCCGTGGCTTAGTGGGTAAGGCACTGAGCTTAATGGCTGGAAATTGAGCAGGTAACAGTTTGAGTCTAGTCATGCCTGCCACATGACCATGGAAATGTTTGCAAACACAGACAGCCTTAGTTGTAAACGGAGATGAACACTGACCCCTAGAGTCAGATATAATCTGCTTTTGGGGAAGGGAGACCTTGCATTGGGTGATGGACCCAGTGATGGCATTGCCTGCGCAAGGGAGCTTTGAGGAGGAGGCTCAGTAAGCAACTTTGTCCACCATGAAGCCAGCTAAAGTGGGTTTGCAGGGGCTTTTTGCCATCTACAAGCCCCCTGGGGTGGGTGTATTGGAAGCAGGTGTGGGACACGGTGGAGACCAACCTCCTAAAAAATGAGGATTTTGTTTTTGGGGCACCCTGATTCCTCCTTCACTTCCAAAAACAGTGGCTCGGGGGGTGGGCTCAGGCAGCATTTTTTGGGGATGGCAAAATTTGACACTGTATGTGTCATGGGCCCAGGGGGTGGCAAATTTGGCCTCCGCCCTGGGCAGCTGTAACCCACGCAACGCCACTGTCTCAAAGGCATTTATTCTTCTGCGCTCAGCTTTCCTTATGGTCCAAATCTCACAGTCATACATTACTACTACTGGGAATACCATTGCTTTAACAATGCAGACTTTTATTTGCAAGGTGATGTCTCTACGTTTAAGTTTAACTATGTTTCCCAGGTTTCTCATACTTTGTCTCCCAAGGATTAGTTGCCTTTTTATCTCATTTCTGCAATCACCAGATCTGCAGTGATCTTTGCTCCTAAGAAAGGGGGGAGAGAGAGAGAGAGAGAGAGACTTTTATTTCCAATAAAAAATGCTTCTCTTGTTATTTTTAATTTGCCACCCACAATACAGATAGGATGACGTATGCACCAAACACTACATTGCCACACACTCACTCACTCAACACTTCACAGGTAAATTACAAAAATCATTAAAATGATTTTAACATGTTCTGTTCTGTATTCCCAAAGTATTTCTCTTCAACCTCAAAAGGTTGCCTCGATGCTCCCAAGGGCATTATCAACCCCATCAAGAAACAATTGACACAATCCCCTGGGGGTATTACACCCTACCCAAAAATTTCCTGAAAGATAACAGCCAAGAGGTTTCCCATGCCCAAAAGGAAACAGTCAATTACAGTTTTGATTGCCTTAAGGATTATTCTTTTGCTTGTATCTCTTGCCTTTGTATCTGAGATCTGAAATTAACATGTGTACACAAGGATAGTTGATTTTATTTGCCTGCAGTCAAGATGGATTAATGTGGGTGGGAAATGCAAAGTAAAAAGTCAAAGTCAGTTTCTTGAAGCTCCTCCAATATTGATTGGTCAAAAACACTCCTCACTTCAGACGTGTCATGTTCCTAACTGGCTCATAGCATCCAGTCCAACGTGTTCATTGGAGACTGCCACTAATTGTTGTGTTGATCTGTAACCCTTCTTCATCCCCTCTATCACTTTCCAAATTATTTTGTAATATTTTCTTAATGTCCCTATTTGCATAAGAACTTGTTATTGTAACTTGTTATTGTAACTTGAAGTTGATGTGAAAAATACCATTGTATCTAAAAGTTGATTTATTTACCTATGAAAGAAAACCCCACTGCTGGACATTTGTTTTTTTTTTTTATTAAATTTTTATAGGTATTTAAACAATATAAACATACAACAATAAAGTTAAAAAGGAAACAAAATATACAATACAGTACAATACAATAATAAAGAGTTATACACACATTACAGAAATAAGAGAGTTAAGAAAAAAAAAGAATAAATCATGTCATAGAAACAAATTTTCTTCCTTTACATTAATATGAGTACATTACATTAACCATATATAAGCAACCACAACAATAATAATAAAAAATTACCTAAACTCTACTCATCCCGTGTAAAAGCTGCTTAAATCATACTTGATACCATTTTTCAACTCATTCTCTAATACATTTATTTTCCTACATTATCATAGAACACACTTTTATTATCACCCCTGTGATATTTACAATGTCCAGGGGATTGTAAAAACTCATAATTTCCAAAAATCATTTTGTTCAGGTACAGGAGCAACCCCGTTCTTCTTGACAGTCACATATTCCACAAAAGGTTTCCAGATTCTCCAAAAATTATTAACTTTAACTCTTCCTTTTCTTATTTTTAGCTCACAGGTAAGTTTATCATTCAGTGCCAGCTCCCACATTTCTTTATACCAATCTTGTATTTTTATCGAAACATCATTTTTCCAATTTCTTGCAATACAAAGTCTAGCCGCTGACAGCATCACAGACATCAATTCTTTATTATCCTTACTTATATTGAACTTATCAACCTCCGTTAACAAAACTGTGTCCGGACCCCAAGCGAGCTGCATTTCCAATATACTATTTATTTCGTTTTTCACTTTTTGCCAAAAATTTTCCAAACATTTGCATGTCCACCACATATGTATATATGTTCCTACTTCATGTTTACAACGCCAGCATTTATCACTAATCTTGTTATCCATTCGGTGCAGCCCAATTGGGGTCCTATACCACCACCAGATTATCTTATAATTATGTTCTTTCATTCTAACGGACATGGATCTCGTAATCCTTTTTCTCCATTTTCTCTTCCAATTTTCCACTGAGATTGTTTCATTTAATTCATATTCCCACTTGTTTTTTAAAACTTCCTGTATGCTTCCACCTTTATTCAGGATTTTATAAATCTTACTTACTACTCCTTTAATACCCATGTCGCCTTTCCTGATCTTACTTAACATAAGTTCAAATAAAGTTAACTCTCTCATTAAACTATCATCTGTCAAATATTTCTTATTCCAATTATTTATTTGAAGAATCTTGAACCAATCTAACTGCATTTGTAAAAATAATTCTCTTTTTCTGTCACTGTCCTTGCATATATTAATCCAATCTTTCAACAAGAGAGCCTCTTTCTCTATTAAAATACTTCTGATCCTACTATCTATTTGTATTGGAAAAGCACTTAAGTCGTCCAGTTCAATAATAGGCGAAGTGCCTGGGACAAGCTCCTCTTTTATTCTGTTCCATTCTTCAATTGTTGTTTTCATCAGTTTACACCTAGGGGATGTTTTTGAATTTACCTTCTTTCCACTTAAGAATATTGATTTATCAAATTTCTGGAACTCTTTCCTTTCAATTTTTTCCCATATTACTTCTTCCCTATTCAATATTTTAATAACATTTCTTACCTGAAATGCCCTGTAATAATCCCGAATATTAGGTATTCCTAAACCCCCCTCTTTTTGAGATATATACCATAATTTTTTAGCTATCCTAACTCCCCGTTTACCATTACAAAATCTATTGATTATATTTTGATACTCTTTTAATTCTTTATCAGTCAACTTAATTGGTAATACATCAAATAAGAAGTTTATTTTGGGTAACAACATCATCTTACATAATGCAACCCGTCCGAACCATGATAAATTTAGCTTGTTATACCGAATTATTTTCTGTTCGATTTCCTTCTTCTGTTTACCATAATTTAACCCTTTAAGTTCTCCAAAGTTATTAGATATTATTACCCCCAGATATTTAATTTTATTTCCAATCTGAATCTTATACTTCTCCCTTATTTTTTCTTCTTCTTCCTTAGTCCCATTACAGAATAGCATTTCAGTCTTGTCCCAGTTTACTTTCAAGCCCGTCATATCCTCAAACTTGCTCAAGTGCTTATCTATATTTTCAATTGCTTTCATTGGATGTTTTGCAATAATAAGAGTGTCGTCTGCATATAAGTTAATTTTATTACCTTTCATTCCTATTATATCCTCATCCTGGCGTATTGAGTTCGCCAAAAACTCCATGGCCAGAATAAACAATGTTGGTGACAATGGACAGCCCTGCCTTGTACCTGCTTCTAAGTTTATATTCCCTGAATATTCACCATTAATTCTAATCCTAGCTGTTCCAAATTGATATAATTTCTTAATCACTCCCTGAAATCTAGTACCAAATCCATATAGTCTAATCGTCTCTTGAATTGTTAACCATTGTAAAGAGTCAAAAGCTTTGAATATATCTAGTGACAAAAATCCCACTTTCTCTTTCTTTTGTTCTGCTAGGTCCATTAGATCTATTACTCTTCGCGTTAAATCTGACATGTATCTGTTTTTGACGAACCCTACCTGATCTTCCTTTATGTAATCAAATATAAAACTACTCAGTCTATTTGATATTATTGATGTGAAAATTTTTGCGTCCTGATTAATTAGTGAAATCGGTCTATACGATTCCACTCTTTCTAAGTCCTTGCCTGGCTTAGGGACTAGAACTATTATTGATCTGTTCCATGACCTTGGAGTTGCTTCACCCTCTAATATTTTATTAAACAATTTACTCAATCTCGGCACTATCCATCCTCTAAAGTCTTTATAAAACTCAGCCGATAACCCATCTTCCCCTGGGGCCTTATCTACTTTTAATTTCTTTATCGTTTCCTCAATTTCTCTTTCTGTGATTTCTCCCGCCATTATATTTTTGTGATCTATTGATATTTGTGAAATTCCTTGAGTTTCAAAACATTCTCTAAGTTTGTCCAAATTTACCTCTCTTTCTGAGTACAGTTCGTTATAAAAATTTTCTATTATCTTCATTTTATCCATTTTTTTATTACATCTCTTTCCATTTTTGTCAATCAATACCCCAATTTGACTTTTGGTTTTCTTCTCTCTTGCTGCCTTTGCTAGTAATTTAGAATTCTTATTACTGTACTCAAAATATTCTCTTTTTAAATAAATCATATCCTTTTTAATTTTTTCAATATCTTTCCCATCCAATTCCTTCTTAATTTTTTGTATATCCTCAAGAATTCTCTGATTCTTCGTTCTTGCATGCTCCAGGTAAAGTTGTTTTAGTTTTATTTCTAACTCCTGATACCTGCTTTTTTTCTGTTTATTTTTAATACTGTTTAATTTTATGGATTCCCCTCTAAATATCGCTTTCATTGTATCCCATACCGTACTATAGCTGACCTCTTCGTTATCATTCCAATTCCAATATTCTTCCCATTTCTGCATTACATTTTTCTTACTAACGTCATCCCTAAATAAGTTTGAATCGTATCTCCATTTATACTCCTTTTCCCCCCCGTTGTCCAATTTTATTTCCATTAATATTTTTGCGTGGTCTGACTCTTTGAACATCCCTATTTTAATATCCTCAATAGTTCTAATTAACCCCTCTGTAACAAATATATAATCTATTCTAGAATACGTATTATGTACGTGGGAGTAAAAAGTATATTCCCTTTCATTCCCTTTAATTTCCCTCCATGTATCTTTTACCCCCAGTGTCTTAATCCAATCATCCAAAATATACTTTTTACTCTTTTTCTTACTACTTGTACTATCAATTTCAGATCTTATTAGATTAAAATCCCCTGCTATAATCATATTTTTTGTTCCTTCTCTTTCTAATATTTTTCCCATCTTATTTAAAAACTCTTCTTGCTTATCGTTTGGGGCATATATATTAATAAGTGTAACTTCCTCCTCATCTATATTTCCTTTGATTATAAGGTATCTGCCTTCTGGGTCAGCTATACTGTGTGTCATATTAAACCCTGCCTTTTCTGAAATTAAAGTTGCAACTCCTCTTGCCTTTGATGAGCCATAGGCCTTCTCATAAATTTGTATCCCTCTCAGGACTATTTTATTTGTTTCTGCAGACTTCTGGTGGGTCTCTTGAAGAAAGATAATATCTGCTTTCTCTTTGTTAAGTGCAATCTGTAATTTCCTCCTTTTTAATACATTGCCTGTACCCTTCACATTCCATGTTAGTATTTTTAAATTCTTAACCATCTAATTTTATCATCTTTCTTAATTTTTTACAATGCTCCCTGGACGTGTACCACCTATCCCCTATCTTACAAAAACTATAAGAACTAAATAATAAACAAAGATAATCTAAAAACATATTAAGACTAACTTGAAAAACATAATAAAAAAATAAACAAAAAAACTTACCTATTCTTCTGCTTTGTTTAAACCTCCCCACTTCCTTTTCAAGAATGTCGCCTCCGTATGCCAAAGAGGGGAGGGGGGGACCGGAGCAGGATGACATTGCTTTCCCTGTAGCTCCCCTCCTCCCTCCGCCAATGTTTCTTTATTATTCATTATTCTCACTCAACAATTTCAACACTCGGATCCGACGTGTCCATCCCCCCCACCGCTCCCCCCTCCTCCCCCTCCATCCTCAAAACTGGTGCCATTTCCCCAGACATATACAAATCCGTTCTTAATTCAATCCATTCACTTGTAGCCACTTTAATTAGACCAATGTGAGTTAGATAACCCAGAATGTCCATCTTCGAGTCAAGAATATGCATTTTTTTATCATAAAAAAAACTCAGTTGTTGCGGGAATCTCCAGTTATATTTGATGCCCTTGGAGGTCAGCAATTTTGTAACCGGTTTCATCTTGTATTTCCATCTTCTTTCCTCTGGGGCAATATCATTGTAGATTTCCACATCATCATCCTCAATTTTTAGAACGCCAGAACCAGCTTGTTTAATATAAGCCATTACTTTAAGCTTATCCGCCCAATTTGCAAATTTGACCAAAACATTTCTTGGTACATTCTTACCCCTTCTACCCCCAATTCTAAAAACTCCTCCAAGATCCTCTGGTACAAAATTTTTCCCCATTTGTAACGAATTAAGCCAATCAACTATCCTATCTTTAAGCTTGTCTGGCGTTCGTTCAGCCATTTTTCTGATCACAATGTTCTGCTTTCTCTGCCCCTCTTCCACCAAAAGTATCCTTTTCTCTTGTGCCGAAACTCTTGCTGAAGTTGCATGTTCCTGAATAAAAAGTTCATTCGCTGTTATTCTCACTTGTTTTACATCCTCTTGAATTGTGTCTGTAATCACTTTAATCTTTTTAGTATTCTCTGTAACGTCTTTTTGTAAGTCAGTAAGAGATCTCGCCAGACTCTCATGTTGGAGTCTAGCAATTTCTCTGTCCTTCTTCATTTCTTCATTGTTTCTTTTTATTTCTAATGACATTTGTTGTAACATCTTAAACATCTTGTCCATATCAGATGATTCAAAACTGGGCGTATCCATCGTAGCTGGTGTCTCCAAGACCGGTGATGGGGTGTGTCTTTCCTTCTCCTTCTGGTCCTTCTGTTCTTTTTTATCCCTCCTTGTCTTCGGTTTAACCACTTCCTCCTCCTCTTTCCCCCGCCCTCCCTCCATTATGATTCCAAAATTTTCCAGAAGAAAAAACCAGTAATCAATCAAATATTTCAATCTATTTGAATTAAAATGTAAAACCAATTATTTTTATGTATTTTTATATGTTTTAGTCAGAAATTCCAAATTATTTCCTAATTAATTAATTAATTAATCAATTAAACAATTAATATATTTTATATTTCCAAATTCGAAATTCTAATCAATGAACTTGATAAATTGATTGATTACTTAATAAAATTGACCAATTAATAAGAGAAGATAAATTTAATCACTTTCCCTCTTAATCAATCAAATCTAATAAATTGATCTACTTAGTATAAGATAAAAGAGCTTAAAAATCTAAAATGTATATGTAATATGTATGTAATAAAAAAGTTTTAGACTTAATAGGTTTAGTAAATTTAATAGTTTTTAATTTAATTTATTTTGTAAGATTAATAAGAAAAATTAATAAAGTTAATACATTAGTAGATTTGATAAATTAGAAAGCTTGGGTAAAGTCAAAAAGTGGGAGAAGAGGGGGGGATGGAAGAGAAGACTAATTATATAGGGTGTGACTAAGATCAATGAATCAATAAATCAGTAAATTATGTTTAAATTCTATCAATTAATCAATTATTTTAATTTTATCAAGCTAATTCTATATCAATATTATTCACTTTATTTACTTGCTAATTTTTTAACAAATCAGAAAGGAGGGAAGGGGAGGGGCGGGGGAAGGTACTTCAATTGTATTGTGATATATCTCAATTAATTAGTTAATCAAACAATGGTATTTTTTATGTGTATATGTCTATATAACACAGCAATAAAGGGAGAGGGGGAGGGGGAGCCGGGGTAGAGACAGCTAATTAAATTCAAAAGTAGAAGTCAGGAATACCGAAAGCAGAGAGAAAGAAAAAAAAATCATGAAGAGCAGTTAGGATATAAGGACTTGAGAGCAAGAAGTAAAAATAAGATCACCACCCTCCTTTCTCCCCAAGAGAGGGGAGGGGGGAAGAGAGCAGGAAAAGAAAAGAATATTTATTTTTTATTAAAAGAAAAAAAAATGTTACTCAGTCTCTTTAATAGCAGTCCCAATAATATAGAGTAAAAAAAAAAGTTTAAAGGGATTCCCCCCCCCTTTTTTTTTTTTTTAAAGAGAAAAAAATCGAATCTGCTAACTACATATAAAAGCTCACTTTCGTTCCTCCTCCTTTGGTAGTCCCGATAAGTTTCGCTTCTTTGTTTTGCTTAAGACACAAAGAGACGTTTCTTCTTATAGGTTTCGTTTTCACCTGGACATTTGTTTCATTGTATAAACTTTATTATAGCGTTAGATAATAGGATTAGATGTTAAAGAACAATAGACATGTATAAAGGTCTTTGCGTCTTCGGTAAGCTCAGCTCTCTCTGATCAAAAATTTTTTAAGGGAAGCTCATACATAGATTTTCTAGCAGACAAAAAACTGTTGAGATATAGCTCTTTATCCAGCAGTGGGCCCTCTGTTGTTTAAATGCTGTGTCAATAAACCAGTCTTGTTTTTGCCTGAAATTTAAATCTCTGTGGTTCTTGGGGGTTTCTGCCAATACACCCTAGGGGGTTTGTAGATGGCAAAAAGCCCCTGCAAACCCACTTTAGCTGGCTTCATGGTGAACGAAGTTGCTTGCTGTGGGTGCTGCGTTCTGAATTTGGTTGCTGTAAAAACTATTGCTGTAAAAATCAGTGGCATGGGGGGGGGGGTTCAGCTGCCCAGGGCTCAAGCCAAACTCACCCCCCCAGGCTCCCCTCCCCCTCGAAACAAAACAAAAATCCTACCTTGGTTGGACCAGGGGGTGCTTTTTCCTCCTCTGCCGCCTTCATTGTTGTCCTCTTCTTCAGGCTTCCTCTTACGGCCAGCTTGTGGCGCCGGGCATTGCTGCGCAGGGCCCGGGGCCACCCTTGGTCCTGCTGGGTCAAAACCCAGGGGCTGAGGTGGCATGGTGGAAGCCCAGCAAAGAACCCACCATTGGTGTCCCAGGTGCGCAGCCACCCTATCTTCGAGCCCAGCGGCGGCAGCTCCACCTTCAGCAGCAACGGTGCACAGGAGGGCGGGAAGCAAGGCTGGTGGTTGTTGCGGCCTAGCAGCCGCAGCCGGAGCAGTGCTGGGCAGGCCTTGCCGGGGGGGGGGGGAGAGTCCTCAGCCTGGCTGGCACTGCTCCAGGTGCAGGTGCTGGGCCGCAATGATCACCGTCCTCACTTCCCGCCCTCCTGTGCATCATTGCCACTGAAGGTGGAGCTGCCACTGGCGGGCTTGGAGATGGGGCTGCTGCGCACCTGGGACTCTGATGGCGGGCTCTTTGCTGCACTGCCACACTCCACGCAGCAAATGGCTGCTTGGCTCTGCATGCAGATGCTGGAGTCGTGCATGCACACCGAGTGCTGGAGATGTGCATGCGCAGGTGGGGAAGTTGCCATGTTCACCACCCAAAAAGGTACCCCCCCCACGTGGCCATCCCAGAAACTTCCCACTGGTCTGCTTGAACACCCCAAAAAGTTGCCACCTGTCTGCGCGGACCGGTGCAGGCTGGCTCTTGCCCACTACCATCTTGAGCGTGACCTTGCTAGCATGTGGAATGAGTGCAATTGTTCGATAATTTGAACATTCTTTGGCATTGCCTTTTTTTGGGATTGGAACGTATACAGTACTGATCTTTTCAAATCCTGTGGCCAGAGTATGCATACACAGAATGGTTTTCATTTGGTAAAGCTGTCAGACAATAGTGTATTTGAGCTCTGTCTTTGTTTATATGAGAATCCATTATATCAAAAATTAGATATCATATGACAGTATTTGTAAAAGCAAATGACTTACTACTGTTAATTGAAGGCGAAAGAAGTATTACCGTTGAACATTAAGAGCACAAAAATAACTACAGAAGACATGCATAACATTAATGTTAATAACAAAGAAATCAACAATATCGACAATTTTCTGTATTTTCTGTCAGCATGGAGACTGCAGCGAAAAAATCAGAAGACAAGTGAGACTTGGAAATGTATCTATGGATGAATTAAAAAAGATCCTTAACTGTAACCAGGAGACCATCTAGTGGTATTGGTGATCACTATGTGCCAATGTGAAAACTGGACAGTGAAGAATACTGAAAAAAGATTATTGGGGGGGGGGGAGAGAGGGAATGATTGCCAGTAATTCATAACATGGTGCTAAAGGACAGCTTTAAGGATATTATAGACCAGTGATGCTGAACCTTTTAGAGACCGATTGCCCAAACTGCAATTCAAAACCTACTTATTTATCGCAAATGCCAACACAGCAACAGGGGAGGAAGGAAGCACTTCCACTGGGCTGCTTGGCAGAGGGTCGGGGCAAACTCTGTGTTGGGGTGACTGTACAGGTGCTCACAGAGAAGGCTCCAAGTCAGTGCCACCTCTGGCAGGTGTGCCATAGGTTCGCCACTACTGTTATAGACTCTACTTAAGACAGCAAGACCTTCATTTTGCAAGAGCTGAGCATGGTTGTTAATGAAATAATTTCTGGGGGGTCCCATTGCCCAGCTCAGCATGTGCAGTGTGAATGAAGTGATTAACAGGAGAAAATTGCCTCCAATTAAAGACTTCCTTTGATTATTTTGGCGTTATTATGACAGGAGCACAATATGATGCAGTTGTGTGCATCTCAAAATCACCAAAGGGTGTCTTTAATTAACAGTGATTTCCCACTGCTGCTGATGTCATTCTCATTGTGCATGCAGTGGTGCAGAATAGGATTTCCGTCACTGATTCATAAGGTCAGTTTAAGTTGGATAGGAGATGATGTCACATAGCAACAAATTCTGTAGACTTTATTTTTATTTTCTTGTTTGTTTCTGTGTATTGCTTTGTAAAGACTTTGTCTAGAAAGGACATACTGTATGTACTCAAGTATAAGCCTAGTTTTTTAGTCCAAAAATGAGCCCCCAAAAGGGAAACAGCTTATACTTGGGTCAATGACCACGAGGGTCCCAAGACCGCGCTGGATTGAGACGCGCCAAAAATTTAATTAATTTTACCATATTTTCATGTATTTTGATTATTGAAACTTAGTAGCTGCTGCTGCATTTCCCATCCTCGGCTTATACTTGGGTCAATCTATTTTCCTGGGTTTTCAGGTCAAAATCAGTACCTCGACTTATATTCGGGTCGGATTAAACTTGAGTATATATGGTATTTAAAATCTGTAATGAAAATAAACAAAAAGCTGTTTAGGAGAAATAAAGATTATAACTCTGCTACTTCTTCTTCTTCTTCTGTGTCTAGGCCAAAATGAGTTCATTCTGCAGTTCCTTTCACCTGATCTAGTATAAGAAAGTTTAGCCGGCAACACAAGGTTGCAGTTACCAGGATACGCCTGATTGTGGGTCAAAAATACCACAATCTTTGAGAAGGTTTTTTTTGTGTACCCCTGGAAAGCCAGCAATGATTTGTAGTTGTTTTTCTTCGCTAAATTCAAGATGTTGATTTTTACCTTAAAATACCAGTGGCTTAGATACTATATAACTAGTGGACTACCTATCTCAGTATGATATACAGTACTGAGGGTATTGTTATATGTACAGGGTACTTTGTCAATGCTCCTGGCCAGTATATTGCTCTAATATGGCCAACTTTGACATGAGTGCAGCCAGCTGTGTCATATCTTAAATGGCTAAAGGAGCATTGAAAACATGGGCCTCAGTCCCCTGTGCGCCATCAGACCCTGCTGTGGTAGTGGTAGGATCTCTTGATGGCGAGAGCCCGCTAAAATATCATGGGAGATGATGCTTCGATCTGCCACATCAAACTAGACATGTGAAGTACAGATCAGTCAGGTAACCAAGTAAGTATTGTTACATACAGATGGCCACATGGGAAAAGGCTTTCTATTGTATTATTTTGTACTCCCTTTCAATTTGCAGTCAGTGCTTCATTGTGCTTAGAAAAGTGCTAAAACACATCTTTTAGCTATAGAGTGATACCTCGATTAAAGAGTATAATGCATTCCACAGGATTGCTCTTTAAGTGAGTTTGCTTTTTAAGTGAAACACCATTGTAAGTGACCAGATGTGACTTCTGGTGTGTGTGTGTGTGTGTGTGTGTGTGTGTGTGAGAGAGAGAGAGATTGCGAACCCTGATTTATTTGTTAAGTGAGTTTTTGGTTGGTTTTAGTTATTAAGCAAGGTGACCATTCAGAGAAAATTCTGCTCTTTAGGCGAGTTAGTCTCTAAACGAGGCACTGTACTGTAACCTTTTTTAAAAACCTTTGATTCTTTTACTTTTGATTTTAATGTTTTAAAATGATTTTGTTAGTTTTAATGTTGTCTTATTTTACCCCGTTGTACATATCATTGCTTAGTTTTCACAGGATAGCATTCAATAAATGTAAATAAACCAACAGATGGAAAGGTGTATTTAGACAAAATGAGAAATGAAATTTCCTGGGTGATGTGGCAGGCATGTTAGTCTGCTATAGCAAAA
Source organism: Furcifer pardalis (assembly GCA_030440675.1). NCBI lineage: Eukaryota > Metazoa > Chordata > Lepidosauria > Squamata > Chamaeleonidae > Furcifer > Furcifer pardalis. Next base: position 67,582,615 of record CP126893.1, read on the forward strand.
ACAAAAATTGTAACCTTTTCAAAAGAGGCTTCATTTTGCTAAAATACAGTCAAACCTTGCATAAAGAGCGCCTCACTTAAAGAGTAACTTGCTTAAATTTATTGATTGCATTATCTGTGCTGCATCTGTTGTTATATTTTTATATTATGCTGTATTTATATTTGAGATTGTGATACTGTATATGTTGCTTATGTTATGTGAGCCGCTCTGAGTCGCCTCAGTGAGGCGAGTAGAGCGGCATATAAGTTTAATTTAATAATAATAATAATAATAATAATAATAATAATAATAATAATAATAATAATAATAATAATAATAATAATAATAATAATAATAATAATAATAATAATAATAATAAAAAGAAGAGCAGAATTTTCTCTGAATGGTCGCTTCGTTTAACAAATAAAACCAACCAAAAACTCGCTTAACAAATAAACCGCGGTTCACAATCCCCCCCCCCCCCCGAAGTCACAATTGGTCACTTACAATGGTATTCTGCTTAAAGAGCAAACTCGCTTAAAGAGCAATCCCATGGAACACATTATATGCTCTTTAAGAGAGGTACCACTTGTAATTGTTTAGCACCTTAAGAGCTAACAAGATTTATTTGGCATAAGCCTTCATGGTGCAGTAGTCTTCCACAGGTACATTTGAAGAAATTGGCTGCAGTTCATTATTAGGCCAAATGAAAGTTGGGTTAGTCTTTAAGACAGGCATTCTCAACCTGCGGCCCATGGGCCGGATGCAGCCCACTGCACCATTTCATGTGGGGCCCCCACCGCCTTCACCACACCTGGAACTGCCATGTGGTGGAGGAAGGGCAAAATGGCTGTCCGGCCCCCGAAGCTGTCTGAGGGAGCATAACCCGGCCCCTGGCTTTAAAAGGTTGAGAACTCCTGCTTTAAGGTATTACAACAGTCTTGGTTGTTTGGGGGCAATGCAGTCTCTTGTGCAATTATTTTGGCCTTTTCCCACTAGGTGGCACTATTTCATACCACACACACATGCTACTAAACAAATCCATGGATTTTGATGATGATGATTATTATATGCAATTATGTCAGAACAAAATTACAGGTATAATGAACTTAATAGGGCTTTCAAAGTAATTGAGAATTTAAGGAGTGATTTTACTGCGTGGATATATGACTAGCAGCCAGTGCTGGGTTTTTGTTCCCAGAAGCTGTCTAATCCTTTCTTAGCGCTTTATAAACTATTGGGTGTAACATTAGTTTATGGGCATCAAAGCTAAACATGTGCTGTATGAAAAGACTGGCTTCTTCTCTAACACCAATGTGGCAGAATTTGGATTAAACATCCCAGAAACTTAATCCAGAGTCTGTACTTTTCTGACTTCTGCTATGTGGAAAGGTAAAGGTCGCCCTTGCTCGAAAGCCAGTCGTATTCAACTGTAGGGTCCAGTGTTCATCTCCGTTTACAAACAAGGAGCCAGCGATGTCTGCGTGTGAAGACATTTCCATGGTCATGTGACAGGCATCATTAAACACCAGACTGCTCGGAAAGCTGTTTACCTTTCCACCCAAGTGGTGCCTATTTATCTACAGTAAAACCTCATATAACACTAAAACCTGGTTCCACAAGTCTTGGTGTTATATGATTTTTAGTGTTATCTGATGCATGTTAAAATCCTATGGGATCCATAGAGATACATTGTAACCACACAGGCTTTAGCGGTTGTTATCTGAAGCATCCCATAGGATCTTAATGTTATCTGATGCAATTCTTCCCCCCAGATTCCTTAATGTTATGCGATTTTAGTGTTATTCGATACTAATGTTATATGAGGTATTACTGTACTTGCAATGTCTTGCTTTCGAACTGCTGGGTTGGCAGGAGCTGGGACAGATGATGGGAGCTCACTCTGTTGAGCAGCACTCAGGTCATAAACTGTTGACCTGCTGACCTTCCAGTTGTTAAGTTCATTGTCTTAACCACTAAGCCACTGCAGTCCCTCTTGCTATGTGGTGGGGAACACTATAAAGAAACGAGTGGGACAAATAGGTCAGCATAACTAAGACTTAATTCCTGAAAAGAACACAATGCCAAGTTACAATATTACTGGTTGTGTGTGATATAGAATGCATTATATGTGCTGATAGCGTTAATTCAGCTTAGTGTTTTCTTCTGTCTCCTAATACAGCCATTAGCTCTGTTAGTATTTTCCTTCAGTTTTTGGGACTACAGCAATTTTGGTGCAATGGTCCCAATTATCTTGCCTTTTTATGGCAGCAAAAGATCAGTCTGCTCCATTAAGACCACTGCCTGCTCTGCCCTGGTTGACCCCCTTCTTTATGTGAACCATAGGTGGTGTGCATCCAGAAGATGGAGATGTCTTTGGGAAGGGGAGGGAGAGAAAAGGGCCCTTTGTAGACACAGGTAACTGATCTTAATCAATGTAAAACAAGGATTCTCAACCTGCGGCCTGTGGGCCAGCTGCAACCCACTGCACCATTTCATGTGGCCCCCCCACACTGCCTCTACTACACCAGGAAGTGTCATGTGGTGGAGAAAGGGAAAACTGGCTATCCAGCCCCTGAAGCTGAGGGAGCATGACCCGGCCCCATGCTTTAAAAGGTAGAGAACTCCTGATGTAACGGGCCTTAGCACTACTTGCCATGCAGTGGTTCAAGTGGCTAAGATGCTGACTGGGAGGCGGGAGGTCACCAGTTTGATTCCTAAGTACTGCAGGGCAGAATAAGCTCTCATCTTTGTCCTAGCTCCTGCCAACCTAGCAGTTTGAAAGCAAGAAATTGCAAGTAGATAAATAGGGACCACTTTGATGGAAAGGTAACAGCATTCCATGTGCTCCGGTCAGTGGCGTAGCGCAGGTTTCAGTCATCTGGAGTGCAGGCCAAACTTGCTGCCCCCCATCTAGGCACTCAAATCAAGACAAAAATGCTACCTCGGTGGGGACCAGGGGGCGCTTTCCTCCTCCACTGCCTTCGTCCTCCTCTTCCTCAGGCTTCCTCTTCCTCACGGCCAGCTCGTGGTGCCGGGAGGTGCTGCGCAGGGCCCCGGGCCGCCCTTGTCCCTGTTCGAAACCCAGAGGCTGAGGCAGCACGGTGCAAGCCCTGCATAGAGCCCACTGTCGGTGTCCCAAGTGCACAGCTGCCCCACTTCTGAGCCCGGCGGTGGCAGCTTGTCCACCTTCAGCGGCGCCGGTGCCTAGGAGGGCGGGAAGCAAGGCCGGTGGTTGTCGCAGCCCAACACCCACAGCTGGAGCAGCACTGGGCAGGCCTTGCATGGTGTGTGTGTGGGTCCCTTGGCCTGGCCAGCGCTGCTCTGGCTGTGGGTGCTGACCACAAGAACCACCGGCCTCACTTCATACCCTCCTGGGCACCGGCGCCACTGAAGATGGATGAGCTGCTGCCACTAGGCTCAGAGATGGGGCGGCTGCATGCCTGGGACGCCACCTATGGTCTCTTTGCTGGGCTTGCGCCGTGCTAGCTCAGCCTCTGGGTCTTGATCCGGGTCCAAGGACAGCCCCAGGCCCTGCGCAGCACCGCCCATCACCACAATCTGGCCATGAGGAAGAGGAAGCCTGAAGAAGAGGAGGACAAAGGCGGAAGAGGAGGAAAAAGCGCCCCCTGGTCCCCACCACTCTGTCGGGCCCACACCCTCCAGCCTGGGGCAAGGCCCAGGGCGCCAGCAGTGGTGGAGGGTCCTGTCGCCCGTTCCCGTGGCGAACTCCCTGCCCCGGCAGCCAGGAAGCCTGGGGTGGCGGCGGCCCATTTCCTGTGAAAAATTACTGCCCCCCCCCCCCGCAAATTGCTGCCCAGGGCGGGCCACCCCCTGCTCTGCCAGTGGCTCCAGTGTCTAGTCATGCCTGCCACATGACCACAGAAACGTCTGCAGAAGCAGACAGTGCTGGCTCTTCAGCTTTGAAAAAGAGATAAGCACTGAACCCTAGAGTCCGATACAACTGGCTTTCGAGCAAGGGAAACCTTTACCTTTACTATGGAAGGGATGGGAGGATTTCAGTATCCTCTCAAATAGGTACAAAAGTCCTACTTTCGGGCTTCGCCGGGCTAAGAGACGGCAGGCCGTGAGGAGGGGGCGCCTGGGGAGGAGGGGGACGGAGGAGGTGGAGGGGCGCCACCTGGTCCCCACCGCACCGTTGGGCCAGCGCCCTCCAGCCTGGGGCAGGGCCCAGGGTGGTGTTGGAGGGTCCCAGCGGCCATCCCAGCCACCACAAAGTCCAGAGCAGCGGCATCGCCACCCCCGCAAAGTGCTGCCCGGGTGGGCTGCCCCCTCACTCCCTCACTACGCCAGGGAGGGGGCTAAACCCTTCTGAGTTAACAGCCCGCCACCCCAACCAAGGTGTAATATACGATCACCCAGTTCTGGCCTCTTTCCCCCATCCCCTCTCCTCCCCCCCCCCCAGCCCCAGTGGTGGGATTCAGCAGGTTCACACTGGTTCGCCAGAACCGGCAGCATAAATTCTGACAAGCCCTGCCCATCCAAGTTTTGAAATAAAGTACAGTACTAGGGTACAATGCAGGGCTTTACCCTGGCCACGCCCACCATACCACACCCACAGTGTGGTAGTACATTTTTTTGGGAGCCCACCAGTGGCCTGCCCCCCTTCCCTCTGCCGGACATTCTTCAGGGTAGCCTTCGTGCTGGAGCTGTGGGAGGGGAACCCAGGACTGGGCTTGCCAGTCATGATGCAGCGCACAAGAACTCCCATCTCTATACCAGCTCCTGACAACCTAGCAGTTTGAAAGCAAGAATATAATGAACATGAATTGAAATACATATACAGTACTGTACAATTAAGATGTTGATTTATGTAATAGTTTATGAATTTTAAATGAAGGTTAAATTTGAAGAACAAGTTAGGAAAGCGAGACTATAATGAATATACATCATCATTGTCATCATCATCGTCAGTGTTACCGGTATTATGTGTTATTATGTGTTATTATTAGTATCATTGTGGTTGTTTTCTTTTTTCTTTGTTTTATTATTGCATGTTAAGTGTTTTTCTTTTGAACATTGTTTTGTTGTTTATTGAAAAATTTACAAAAAAGAAAGCAAGAAATTGCAAGTAGATAAATAGGGACCACTTCAGTGGGAAGGTAACAGTGTTCTGTGTGCTCCGGTGTTGAGGCATGCCTGCCATGTGTGCATGGAAACATCTGTAGATGCAGACTCTAAACAGAGATGACTCTAAACAGAGATGAGCACTGAACCCTAGAATCAGATATGACTGACTTTCAAGAAAGGGTGACCTATATAGAGCGAGGTTTGGAGCCTTGGAGGCTGTCATGGGTGGGGTGTGTGTGAGATTTCATGGCACCCAATGTGTGTGTGTTCATAAGAGCGAGATTTCATGGCATCAAGTGTATGCACGCACATTTGTTACGTTGTTGCCCCTCCTGAAAAAATACCCTACCCCACCCCGCCATCTAGACTCCTGGCTACAGCCTTGCATGCTGCATCTTGGATTTAAAGCCATGTGCTTACATTTTTAAAAAAAACTCTGGCCATGCTGTTTCAGTTGACCCAAGGCACCTCACTGATGAGTCAGAGCTCATTAAAAGTGGTATACTGTATCAGTATTTTCTAATCATCTTGGTCTGCCTTTGTGTCCAGGTTGACTTCTTTTTTCTGCTTTTGTTGCTGCCAACAGTAAATTTGTGCCACTTTTTCTTTCTTGGGGTCTCCCCCACTCTATATAGAGTTCAATCATTTTTCTAAACCTTTCCTTCTATTTGTTGTAATACAAGCTTGTGTAAAATGATATTTCTTTTTAAAAGTGTGGCAAACTGTTCTCCACGCTAGGTGTTCTTTTGCATTGCTTTATGAGGTTTTATTTTTAACATGGTTTGTTTCTCCTTTGCCGGAATTTGCAAAGCCTAGAGAAGTTACTTGTTTGTTCTATAACTCCGAGTTTCCCCCGTTTAAGAAGTCATTGGAAGCCAGATGTTTTGAAGGGGCTGCAATTTTCATTGTGAGGCCTTTGGATTTTGAAAGTTACATTGAGTTGTTGGCTTCTTTTCCATGCAAGGCACCTTCCACAAGGAGATGTTGCCCTGCTGTCTAATGACCATTCATACTATACTTATCACCATAAATTGAATGTCCTTCTAAAGGTGGCAAAACCTCCTTGAATCCCAAAGCCTTATCTGAAAAGTAGTTGCCTATAGATAACTGTGTAGATTACATTTACAGTCTTATGGTTGAGAAAGTTAAAATTGTGGAGTCGAGTGAATGATAAAATAGTAACTTTGGTAATAAAAGAAGACTGTGATAAGAATATTTATGACAGGAGAAATTATGCTGTTCTGATACAAAGAGAGCTAGTCAGCTTTCTTGCATTGCTGTTAAACTTTAACCTTGATATAAAATGTTCTGTATTATGTTTAGAATTATTAATCAATCCCAAATAAACTTCTACTCTTTGCATGGGTTTAAAAACAACACTTTTGGAAAGCACCTCTGCTCACGGACTTCTGTTGGGTGTTTTTGGCCTAACAGATACAGAAGCCTTCAGGCAAAAGGGTGTATAATTATTGGAAGAAAATTCCTGAGGAAATTCCTGGAAGATTTCTCCCCCTGCAGCAAGGAATAATAGTAAAAAATAGTTTCCTGAAGCATAATGTGTTAGTAATGAATGCTTTTTTCTGAAATATGCACTCACAGCAGATTATTGGGTATATTCTCTGGCATACTTTGATTTAGTTTGTGGGAAATCAGGAGATTCAACAAGTCTAGCCACTGTCCCCTGTAAACTGAGCTCAACCAGGCTTCAGTGACTCAGTGGTTAAGAAACTCTTCTTGTTCGCTGACCCGGGTACTGCATGACAGTTTGAGTGTCCATCTCTGTCCCAGCTCCTGTCAACCTAGCAGATCAAAAGCAAGAAAGTGCTAGTAGCTAAATAGTGACCACTTTGGTGGGAAAAGATCTTGAGAACATTAAAACAGTCTCATTCAGGCATCCCCTGAGTGGAGTTTCTCCAGCAAAAATCCTTTCAACTCAGAATAATTTCTGACACAAAATTATTATTATTACTAAGCATACTTCTAAAACATCCCCCAAATACTTAGGGAATTGGATGGACTTTGAGAGATGTACAGATGCCACTTCCAAGCAGAAAACATGAAAGCTGCTGCAATCACGTATTACATGTGTGTTGTAGTTTAACTTTGAATATCAAATCACATTAATGTTACTACTTTTTTCAATGCTATTGTTCTGAGTGAAGTTATGGCAATACAGCATGTACAAAGACAAGCTTGAGAACAATTTTATCGAGAGACTAGGTCCTGGGCAATTGGTATAATGCACCTTTGAAGGTGAAGTGCAAACACGCTCATTCTCAAATGGATCATGTTCTTATATCTTTGACATGTTCTGTTGTTCAATATAGTTTGGCACTCTTATATCTTAAAGTCTGGGAGACTATTGCCTAAATGTAAAAGAGGATGGAAATTATTCAGGGTTTTCCAAAGGTTGCCATGTATAACAACAGATATCTTGGGACGTGTGTTTGCCATGAGTGGGGGAAAAGATTTTATGTGTGAGTGTAGGAAGAAATGGCCAACACATAAGAATATTAGATTTTGGATGAACATTTTGTCAGTAAAAACAAGTTTAGCTACAATTTCCCATTTCCCTATGTATGGTGGCTTTTGTTGTTCAGTCGTACAGTCAATTCTGACCCTTTGTGACTCCGTGGACATTGCCCTCCAGGTACCTCTGCCCTCCACCATCCTCCTCAACCCACCCAGCTCTGTGCCCATTGCATCAACAATACATCTAGACATTTCATTTTCTGCCACCTCATTCTTCTTGTGCCTTCAACCTTTCCCAACATCAAGGCTTTCTCAAGTGAATCCTTTCTTCTCATTTGATATCCAAAGTACATTAGCTTCAGCTTCACTATTTGACCTTCTAAGTAGCAGTCTGGGCTGATTTCTTCTAAGATCAACCTATTTGTTCTCCTCACTGTCCAGGGTACTCTCAAGAGTCTCCTCCAACACCATATTTCAAAGGCATCTATTCTTCTGCATTCAGCTTTCCTTATGGTCCAGCCAGTGGTGGGTTCCAAAAAAAAAAAAAATGTACTACCATACTGTGGGCATGGTATGGTGGGCGTGGCCAGGGGGAAAGCTCTGCCATGCACCCAAAGTAGGACTACTTTATTTAAAAACTTGGATGGGTAGGGCCAGTGAAAATTTCTGCTACCAGTTCTGGCGAACTGGTGCAAACCTGCTGATGCCCGGCGGTGGCAGCTTGTCCAGTTCTCACAACCATACATTACCACCGGGAATACCATTGCTTCAACTATGCTAATTTTAGTTTGCAAGGTGATGCCTCTACTTTTAACTATGTGCCCCAGGTTTCTCATAGCTTGCTTCCCAAAAATCAGCCGTCTTTTTAATTCATGGCTGCAATTACCACCTGCAGTGATCTTGGATCCTAAGAAAGTAAAATCTGTCACTGCTTCTACTTCTTCCCCATCTATTTTCCCGGGACTGATAGGGCCTGCTGGCATTATCTTGGTTTTCCTGATGTTTAGTCTCAAGCCACCTTTGGCACTCTCTTCTTTCAACCTAATCAGGAGCTTCTTTAGATCTTCCTCACTTTCTGCCATTAGGTAGTATCATTTGCATATCTCAAATTGTTGATATGTCTCCTAGCAATTTTAATTCCAACTTGTGATTCATCCAGCCCTGCATTGCACATCATGTGCTCTGTATATAAGTTAAATAAGCAGGGTGACAAAATGCAGCCCTGTATAAGCACACATACACCATGATCAAGCAGTCTCTCAGGTGTATGACTCGTCTTGTACTTGTGTGCAATCAGAAGCCTGTTGGAGGGAACCTGCTTACATGATTTCCCTTCTGCTGCACATTTAGGCAATAAGATATTGGCTAAAATCTGTCAACTTATGATTTTGAATTCATGCACCTTGTTAATTGTATGCGAGGGTCTTGATGGTTCAAGCAAGTAAATTATGCACTCTGGTTTTGTACAGAGCAAGTCATATGTAAACCCCTTGTTTGCTGTAGTTCTGTAGCTCTTCTGCACCTGCCAGAAGAGGGGAAACCTTTTCAAGGCTGTCAGCATTATTAATGCAAAAGCAAGATCGCAAATTTGGCATGAATTGGAAAAAAGATTGCCACTTCAGTTTCATTCACCTTCTTGAAGTGGGACTTTCATCTAAAAGTGTGGAGAGTGTCACATGTCTATCAGAACAACTGGGCATTTTGCAAATAACAGCACACAGCCCTCTTGTTCAATATTTCCTTCCCAGAATACTGTACTTTATTGAGCACCCCCACCCCAAAGCAATGTTTGAAATCATACTAATGAATGCCCCCATTGGAGGTTAAAAATTCCTATAGATACGACTTGGTGGCACAAAACAAGAACAAGTTTCTTAAAATATTACTAACCAATTACATGGCTAATAACCTCCTAGATTAGGAGCAGGGAATTATAGCCTTCTGTCCAGATATTTCTGGCCTGGAACTTGGCTTAGCTTAGAGCTGAACACCCAAGTCACCCAAGATTCAGAGTAGTGATGTAAAACTATCTGATAACCTTTAGAGTTGCCACCCTAGAGTGGTGGGATGTCAACAATTTTACTACCCCACCGTGATGTCATCACAGTGTGGGCAGAGCTAACATCATGATGTCATGACACTGTGGGCGGAGCCAATGTCATGATGTTGTGGGTGGGGCCAAAGAAAAAAAATAAAAAATAAAATACAAATAAGCACGCACACACCTCAACCACAACACAAACCCGTAAATAAAATAAATAAATAAAATAAAAATACTGTACATTAAAATACAAACACCCACCCACCCAAACACAAATCAACCAGAGCTTTTAAACCAGAGCTTAAAGCTTATTCTGGCTAATCTTTCTCACACTAGGTCAGATGCAAGGAACTACAGAATGAACTCACCACAAGATGGCTTCATTTTGGCACTTTTCAACTTTTCAACAGTTAAAGAAGTTAGGTACTAAGTCTTTGCCTAACCAGTTCTCTAGGATAATATGCCTCAATGTAAATGTAAAACAGCTGTAACTCCTTAAGGGTTCTCCAATTGGAACAGCAATTGGAACAGCACAGGTGTAGCTTATTGATGAGGTAACTCCAAGATTTTGCTTAAAAACCCCAAGCCTGGCCTGCCAGCTGCCAGGCCTTTTTAGGAACTGTGGTAGTACGTCAATATAGGTAAAACGTAAAGGTATTAAATACACATTAAAATACACACACAGGCACACCACATCCAAAGGTGAATCATTGACCCTGGGGATCAGGCTATAGGGAGCTTCAGGCTAGCAGCTTCTCTTCCCCCTCCCCGCTTGGGAGGACAGCAAGGAAGCCGTGCATACACGCCAAGCACTGGAGGCATGCATGCACACCAAGTGCTTGGCGTGCATGCACTGTGGGGAAACCAGTGAAAAGGTAAGCCCTGAAGGTGGTTCCCCCCAAAAGCTGCTACCAGTTCTCTGGGACACTGGGAAAAGTTACTACCAGTTCTGGCGAATTGGTGCCATCACTGCCACCCTGACAGTGGCCCTCCAAACCTGAATCTTTGGCCAGGGTGCTATTCATCTGTGGATCCTGACCAATCAACTGAATAATGATCTGGAATAAATAGATGATTTTCAGTCTTTGGACCTCTATTTTGTAAAATCCAACTTCCAGAATCCCTGGCCATTAGGTCATGCTGCTTGGGGCTCCTGGGAGTTGATCCTGAATTTCCAGATGACAAAAAGGTTGGGAACCATTGTCTCTAATGAACTGGGAGAAGAGAGCCGCTGGAATGATAATCTGGCCATTCCAGGGTCCTTCCTGGATATTTTAGCTGCAGTGCTGCTCTCCAGTGAAGTGTGTTAGAGTGATGGTTTGTGTTCCTTGATCCAGAAAGCCAGCCAAAGCCCCCCCCCCATGTCCCTTGCTCCTTCCTACTTCACTAGTTGGACACCCTACACAAGAGATCACTAGGAAAAGGAGTGGCAATGGCAATGGCGATGGCGATGATGATGATGATGATGATGATGATGATGATGATGATGTGTCAGAAATTATTCTGGGTTGAAAGGATTTTTGCTAGAGAAGCTCCACTGAGGGAACACTCAAATGAGGCTCCTTTCATGTCCCCAAGAGTTGGGGCAGAGATGGGCCCTCAATCCATCATGCAGTAAATAGTGTACAGTCAAAAAATTTTTTTGGGGGGGGATCCTGTTTTAATTTCACAGCAATGTAATGCAAGCTTTGGGTGGTGGTGATAGTGGTAAAATTGCTGCAACTTAAGTCACCATAGACATTTTGTGTTGAGTTCTGAGTCAAACAGCTTGGTGCATAACAGATAATGTCTATGCTGAATTCTTAATTTACAGCAGTGTCCCATCAAACATTATGCCACTGACATTACACCACTTACAGGCAGTGGTGGGCTCAAAAACTTTTTACTACCACACTGTGGAGGTGTTATGGTGGGCGTGGCCAGGAGGAAGGTCCTGCACTGCACCCAGTGATGGGATGTTACCGGTTTGGACCAGTTTGCCCGAACCGGTAGCGCCCCATCAGGAGGGGTCGCCGGGGTGGTGGTAAAACCCCAGGCGACTGATTTGGTCACCTCTCCGGCACCCTCCAAAAATGTTCTTCCGGGCAGCCAAAATGGCTGCCAGGAACTGTGCATGCGTCAAACCTCTGTTTGATGCATGTGCAGTTCTTTTTTTAGTGTGCATGTGTCAAATAGCGGTTTGACGCATGCACACTAAAAAAAGGAACTGTGCATGCATCAAATGGAGGTTTGACACATGCACAGACATTTTAAAAGTTTTTTTGCTCTGCCCATGACGTACGTGGGGTAGCGAAAATTTTAACAACCCACCACTGGCTGCACCTGAATTAGGACTACAGTACAGTACTGTACTTTATTTCAAAACTTAGATGGGCGGGGCCAGCCAGAATTTCTGCTACCAGTTCTTGCAAACTGGTGCAAATCTGCGGATGCCCACCACTGCTTACAGGCGTTAACTAATAGGATTTTGGCTACCATTTATATTTCTTTTTTAGAAAAATCAGGAGTAACATGTATAATTATGGTTACTTCCCATTTTAAAAAAAGAAAAGGGGCCAAACAACTATGGGGTTTTTAACATTTCCCCCACAAAAACCAATAAGATTTGGGCTTTTTGATTCAGAATTTAAACAAACTTACTACAAAGGAGATGCCATAGAAATCTGCAAAATATTTGAATAATATAGACCAAATGGGTTATCATGGGAAGGATCAGGTTGTCAAATAAATATATGAGTCTATAACTGTTCTCCAAATATCCAGAATTCTAAAACTGTAGGTGCTGTCTTTTCCTGCAAATCAAGTATGATTTCTGTCTTTTTTTTCACAAGGATAAAAATGAGTACATAATTACAAATGACCCAATAAAGTTTACTTGAGGAAAATATCCAGGATATGTCAGATCTAGTAACAGCCCTCTTGCAACAAGGTCAATAACACCGATGTCACTACTTCATGTGAAATTACACACCGGTTGTAAAAAGCCAACAACTAACTTCCTCATTACATGGGATGGCAGAGGAGTACAATTGGTGTTGGGTGGATAACCTGAGCTAAGAGCGCTTTATAAAGCAGGAGCTTGAAGCTCCTGGGCCAAGCTGAGACCAGCCTATTTCAGAAGGACGGCTGCTCTTCTCTGCAAGTCTTTTTCCCGTGTCTCAGAAGTTTCGCCATGTCTTTCTCCGGCAAATATGAAGTAGAAAGTGAAGAAAACTATGATGATTTTATGAAGCGCCTTGGTACGTAGGCTCAAGACTTTTCTTTTCCAATGTTTTATGCCCAGGGTTGGGAAAGTACAGCCCTCGGGGTCCTCTTGGACTGCAATTCCCATTAGCCTCAACTAGCATAGCCAATGGTGAGGAATTGTGAGAGTTTCAGGGTGAACAAATGGGCTTGTTTTTCCCCAACCTTCGATTGAGATACAGCAGTCCTATTAGTTTCAAAAAAGAGAGGCTTAAAATTGGGATTGTGTGGCCCTTTAACTAGGAATGGACGCTCTATAGCAGAAGGAATAACATTCTTCATTATGCCTTCAGCTGTTTAGCCTATTTCTCTGATCATTTATTAAGAGATCAATAATGGCACAGGTTCCATTTTATACAAATAAGCCTCCACATTTCAAAGTTGGTAACTGTGAATTAACAAAACAAAAAAACTTCTCAAAAAGATACAATTGTCATAATGAACTAATATTTGTCCACATTTATTTATTTATTTTTAAAAACACCCTAATTTTCTTCATATTTGGATTGGAATGTTTTGTTGACAGTTTGTCCCCAGGTTTTATTATCAACTTGGAAACACAGACAAAGTGGGGAGGTAATATTTGTAATATATTTGTAGTGTCCTGTTTGTGGTAGAGACAGTCAGTGATTTAGTACAGTACAGTATAAGACATTTCATAGGCATGTGAGTGATACCACAATAAGAAAAAGTGCATTCGTATTTCCACTGAACTAGGTTTTCCTGCTGATGTAATTGAAAAAGGAAGAAATTTCAAAATTGTGACTGAAATAGTACAGAATGGAGATGAATTCACCTGGTCCCAGATTTACCCAGGAGGGAAGAGCATGATTAATAAGTTTGTCATTGGCAAGGAAGGAGAAATGGAGACAATGGCTGGCAAAAAATTCAAGGTATGTGAAGGGCTACGGATTGGGACTGCTTTCAAAAGAGTTGAACCAGGTTTCAAACTTCAAAGCACTGCTTCAGGGATGCCAAAGGACTTGGGCATGGCCAGCGGGTTTTTTAAACATCTTCCTGCTCTACCTTTGAACGTTGCCATGCCACAAATTACTTGAAAAGTTCTCATCTCAAAAGCAGTTTGCTTTGGCAACTTTGATGAGCAATTGTGTCATACTGTTCAAGAAATGCAAACAGAGCCACTGCTTAGAATACAGGAGTGTTTAGTCTCTTAGGGTGTTGTTCATGCATACTTTTTTAAACCCCACTCTCCAAATTGATTGTAGCAGATTTTGTTCAATAGCTGTGTGATTATTTCTAGAGCACCAATTCATTTGAGCTTCTTCGACGTATTGGATTGGCTCCAAATTTTGTCACACTTAAGGCTGGCCCATTGAAATCAATTGTCACATTAAGTTCCATAGAACAATAATTCAATCAGTTGTAATTAATAGCCCATGCTCCTTCCCAATGTGAAGTAAAAGGAAGGTGATATATTATTTTTGCTGGCTTTGGTGATGATATTATTTTACTTCAAAAAGTTAGATCAGTGACATAATGGTCAACATTCTGTTGCATACCGTAGTAAATTGTAGTTGAGTAGATCTATTGAATCAATGGAAATTTGGTCAGTCAGTCTTTACATGTTTCTTTTAATCAAATGAGCCTCCACTTAACTGTATCACTTTAGCATAGACGCTGACTGGAAGGCGTAAGGTCAGCAGTTTGATTCCTGAATACTGCAGGACGGAATGAGTTCCCATCTTTGTCCCAGCTCCTGCCAACCTAACAGTTTGAAAGCAAGAAATTGCAAGTAGATAAATAGGGATCACTTCTGTGAGACGGTAAACAGCGTTCTATGCACTCCGGTGTCTAGTCATACCTGCCACGTGACCACGGAAACGTCTGCAGAAGCAGACAGCGCTGGCTCTTCGGCTTAGAAACAGAGATGAGTACTGACCCCTAGAGTCAGATACGACTGGCTTTCGAGCAAGGGAAACCTTTACCTTTAGCATAGCAAGACATGGAATAGTAAAGGTAAAGGTCTCCCTTGGGAAAAAACCAGTCACATTGACTCCAGGATTTGGAGCTTATCTCCATTTATAGCCAGAGACCCAGCACTGTCAGCATCTGCAGGTGTCTCCATGGATTTGTGGCAGGCATGAAATGCATTTACCTTCCCATCAAAGTGAAACCTATTTATCTACTTGCAATTTCTTGATTGCAAACTGCTAGGTTGGCAGAAGCTGAGACAGAGACTCTGTTGTGCAGCACTGAGGTCTTAAACTGCTCACCTTCCGACCTTCCACTCATCAAGTTCAGCATCCTAGCCACTAAGCCACCGCAGTCCTCACGGTTAGAATAGACCAATTCAAATCAATAGAACTTATAGAGGAATTGACTTACTAAATCTCCTTTGATTCATTGTGTCCATTCTATAATTTACTACACTAAGCAACAGGTCAATGTAAAATAAATCTTGGAAGTAAGTTAGAACTTTGGAGCTATAGAGCTATAACTGGGTACAGTCAGGATCTGATAATGGCATGTCAAGTTTAAGAGGCTCTATAGTGTTATAAGGGGAAAGTGTGTTATTATTCTATCAGACTTTGCATGGAGGATTTTATTTTGTTATTTATGCATCTCATTTAATCTGCGGTCCTAAAATGTGTTCACTTAACTTGCTTGTATGTCCTGGGCAATACTGTACTATTTTTTTCTTCTAAATGTTTTTCTTAATTAGCTTCATGCCTTCAGCCGATATTGACAATTAATCTGTTCTGATCTCTCACAGGCCACGGTTAAAAAGGAAGGTGGAAAAGTGGTTGTTGACTTTCCTAACTATCATCACACTGCAGAGATTGTTGGGGGCAAATTAGTAGAGGTAATCCTTTGAAAACTTTCTTTGGGAGTTGAAATGTATAACACCAAAATCATCAGTTAAAAAGAAGATATCATAATTTTAACATAAACCCAAAGTTAGCAGACTGACAGTGCAATAATTTTAATAGTACCCAGTACCCAAGAACAATATCAAACAAGTTGCCTGATCTGTTTGCGTCCAAAATTCCAGACATCAGACCATATGGGAATGTTAAATGTCTGAATGTGTAGTTGAGGATGGGCTATAGTAGAGGCAGAGTAATGTGTTCTCATACAGAGGTACCAGAGGATAGCCACTGAAGTACCACCAAAGAAAAAGGACTAATGTTCACTAATATTTGTATATGCTAGTTTACATAAATAAATGCAATTTTAAAAAACATTAATAATTTTAAAACATAAGTATCTTACAACTGTGGGGAAGATTGGCCCCTGATGTTTGTTCCTGTCCTGCCTGCTGTCTAGCTCCTTACTATGGGAAGGTTTTGAGTCCTGTCCAGGATTTGCTAAATATGGTTTGGACACTTTTGCAAACAGAGGATTACCTTCTAGTATCCTTTTGAACAGAGGGATGCCCCCTGTAAATTAAGATGAATGGTTTGGTTGGCTGTCCTTGGTGCCCTTGGTTTGATTTGTTCTTTAGAACTTTCAGCAGCCTTGAAGACCCTCTGGCTGAATAGAGGCCTAGGAATAATAAGGGCACAAATAAATAAAATGCCTGCCATGTTTGCTTAAGCATATCAGGTACATCATGCTAATGGAATGAATGGTACCAGATGGCTGGATCTGTGCTGATAAGGATGGTTTCTCCTGTATTCAACAGATAATTCTTATTAGTTACAACCCGGACCTAGGGCACACCATCATGTTGCAATTATTATTATTGCCTGGCTGTGCTGCCAAAGTAAGGTAAAAACAACCCCATTTTAAAGGCCCAGATGTAAAAGAAAGTGGGGCTTCTGCTTCTGTAGCAATTTAGTTGAGGACAAGAAAAGTTGCCACACAGGACAAAAAACAACAACAAAGTTTCTAGACTGGGCCATGCCTGTGTTAGATCACCAAAACGTTACAAATAAGGTGGACTCTTTTGTTGTTCTCCATCATTCTTTACCGGGCAAAGATGGCATAAAATTTAAGGTAGATAAGGAAATGTCCACCAATTTAGCCAGCATAGGAAGTTACACTTATTAAAATTACATCTCATTTACACGCCTCTCTCTTTTTTTGTATCTATCCCATCAAACCGTTTAAGGAATAGGAATTTCAGGATAGGGTTTTTTTTTTTTAAAGTAGCCTTCAGTAATTAATTTTTGGGTCACATGCAAAACTGGGACATGAGTCGCACAAACTCTGGTGAAATGTATGTTTACAGTAACAAGATAAATAGGGGAAATAGCCACACAATGTCTTATGACTGGTGCTTTAAGAGTCTTCCATCTGGAAGCACATTAGGAATTAGCTGTTCCAAATGATTTTCTGCTTTCCAAATAATGCCATTGCCGTTTCAGGACCAAATTTCAGGAACGACTGTAAGTTCTTGGCCTGGAGATCTGTGGAATCTTTTTTTAAAAAAGTAGAGTCTTAGAATCAGCTTGCTTTACAGGTAGAGATAACTTCCATAAAATGACCAGGATGCTAGTACCAGGTTGAAATGGGTTCTTCTAGACCAGGAGATAGAAATATGGTGCACTTCAAATGGAGTTTGATGATAACTTCCAAGATCCTTCATAAATTGTCCCTTCCCATTGACTTTGCCAGATAGGACTGATGGAAGTTATACTCGTTCAGTGTCTGGAAGGCCAGGTTCTCCCCATTCTGTTCTAGAGAAAAGTCATGTCCATGCCTCCCTTTTGCCATAATAGAGAAGCTTTCTGTCATCAACAGCTGCAGAAAAGAGTGCTGGAAGAGAATTCAATGTGCAACTCCGTGTTCTAGAATGGGGGACATTAAACAGATGCCAGTTACAACAGTAACAGTTGTGCACTTTTTGTTGTAGATTTCTACAATTGGAGATGTAACTTTCAAGAGAACCAGCAAGCAGTTGGCATGAGAAGGTACTGGAGAAGGAATAACTCAACCTTTAACTGCACTGGAGGATGAGAAATTTAAATATAGCTATAAAGTATATGTAAAATAATAACTTTCATCCATGTTTGTATTTCTCTTACAAGCAAATGAAATTAAAGATTTCTTCTCCCAAAGACATAATTTCTCACCTTCACTTCTTCCTGTTTCTTTTGCATTTCATCTTACTGGAATCCTTAACTATCCAAACAATGAAAGCAAGCACAGGAATATTGTTATAGGGAGAATGGTGGAAAAAAAACAACCCCTGATTCTTATTTGTCCATGCTTGGTCCAAAGCATAACACAACCTATGTCCTGCTGTTGTCACACTTCATATGCATACTGCAGGTCCAGCTGGGTTTGATCACTTTAAAAAAAAAATCCAGATTAAGTCTCGTTTAGCATTTGTTACAGAAGGTCCTCCTACTTCTTCTATCACATATAAAATAAACCTTAAAACGGCTGCAAAGATGACATCATATTAAAGCGTAATCTTTGTTGCTATAGATCTCAGCTTTTTAAAAATGAATATTTTATTTACCATGTATGGGGAAGAACCCTAGGTACAAAGAAATTTTTTACACATGTGTTGTTTGTAGGCCAGCTTGGCTACGCCTCCCAGAGGAAATGGGCTTTGTCACTGAGCCACCCACAGAAGAAGAGAATACGAAGCCACTTCTGGACACCTTAAACCAGGGGTTTTAAACCTATGGTTCACAGGCTAGATCCGGCCCACAGCACCAAATAATCTGGCCCCCAACTTCACTCCAGTCACCTCTGCAGCCACCGCCAACATGGCTGTCGGAATCGGCCGCGGACTAATTTATGGCCATTGTAAATGCGTTTATGACAGCTATAAATGAGTCTGCAGCCGTCGTAAATGTGCTTATGACAGCCGTGGATGCGTTTTACGGCAGCATTTATGGCAGAGGTAACCACCAGTCCAGCCCACTCAGCTGTCTGAGGGGGTGTGGTCCAGCCTTCTGCTGAAAAATGTTGAGAACCTCTGCCTTAAACCATGCCAAGGGTACCATAAAGCGGGGTTGATTTTATGACACACAATTGTTATTACAGTATTCAGAATTAACAGTTTGAGAATAATGGTGTCTTCAAAATACTAATTAAAGTCAAGATGCTTAAATGGAATGTAGCATTTACACACACACGCACGCGCACGCGCACGCGCACGCGCACGCACACACACACGCAAACACACACACTGTTTGAATTTTCCTTGAGAGGGAGAATGTAGGCTGAGGTACACTATGATCCAGTCCTCTGAGAGCAGGAAAAGCAATATTTCATTTTTATGACACTCAAGAGAAGGGCCTTGGATCTCTTTAGCCACTGGTCTCCTCCCACGGGAATACAGAGGTGTAGCAAAACAAAATCAAAAATCCCAGATGGATTTTTTTTTGCTTGAATAGTAATCTCTTTTCAAGTTCCAAACAACTACACCAATATATTTATTACTCAACAACATTCTACTCTCCTTTTATATTATTGAGGGCGAGGACCCAACAAAACAAAAGTCAAGTGCACCAACTGTGCCTGCTTTGTTCCAAAAACACCATGTGTCTAGGCTTGATCTGGCACTATCACTAAGCAACCCATCCTGCTGTTCCTCTCGATGTGCTCAATGTGCAAATATATGGCTTCCTTGCCCATAGACTGAGAGAAGTGCTGCCACATTTCCATCTTGAGTCAGGGGTCTGACTCCTCTCAATAAATGAGAGATCAATTTTGTTGTTGTCACAAAACCAGCCGGCCCCCTCTGCTCTGGACCTCCTAAACCAAAACCCCCAGAGGGCGAGCTGGCTGGCAATGCAGCTAAGCTGCTTCTCTTCTGCAAGGAGGTTTAATAGGTAGAGTATTCAGAGGCTTGTGTGTGAATGCATTGCTTCTCTTACCCTTTAGTCCAATGAAGAGACATTGTTCAAGCAAACGAAGGTTTATTGATCAGGTATATTGATCAGGTTCTTAAAGCATAAGAGTCAGTAGCATAAGATCAGTCCAGTAACAGTCCACAGGTACATTAGGTAATCATGATGAAAAATAAAAAAGGCATAGTCCCACAGGCCAAGATGTTAATCCATAGACATCAAAAAACAAAACAAAAAACAAACAAACACAAAACTCCGAACTCCTTCTCCCCTTTTCAAGAAGGAGATTCTCTAGTCAGGTGGGGTGCCTTTAACCAATCAGGGAACAGAGGATTCCTCATAACATAGGATTGTTGACACACGTGTACAGTCAGTCCTATAACATGTAGTCACAACATCAGGGAACTCAGCAAGCTTAGATAAGGAATAGGAACACGGAACTGAAAACACTGTCTCGTGACAGGAGTCTTGTGAGACAGAGAGGAAAAGATTTTTAGACCTAGTCAAACTACAAGCTTTGAGAATGTTAGAAAATATGTTGTTTCATGACAGTTGTGTTTTCACCCAGCTTCATTGTAATTCAGCTAAGTGAAAATAATAAAATAATGTTGTCTATCTTTGCTGTCTGGACAGAGGGTAGTCAAATGGAAGCTTCTCAGCGAAGAACCGTACTAATAGAAGGGAAAAGGCCTTTGACTCAGATGGGTTTATTTAAAATGTAAAAGTCCAAATGTGATGTTAACATTTTGAATTGTGTCTGCGTGGCTCTCCCTTCTGAATACCACTGTCTTGGCTATCCTCTTTTAAAGACTGTTTTTGCATCACACTGTCTCAAAAGAATGAGAAAAGTGAGGTTTAGGCAGTGATGGGATGTTACTGGTTTGGTCTGGTTCGCCCGAACCGGTAGCTCCCATCATGAGGAGTTCGTTGGGGAGGGGGGTTCGTAGATTCCCGGGCGACCAGTTCGGTCGCCTCCCTGGTTCGAGCCGAACCCCTTCTGACATTTTTTTGGTATTTTCAGAAACCTCTATTTGATGCATGTGCATTAAGAAATAGAACTGCACATGTGTCAAATAAAGGTTTGATCCATACGCAGTTACGGGCAGCCATTTTGGCTGCCCAGAAAGGAAGTGCAGGCAGTACTTAAAGTGGCAGCTGCGGCCTTTCCTTGGTGCACCGCCAGGACGCTGCGATGGTTTGTCGCTGCGCTGCTGCTGCTTCTTCTGCTCCTGGACGAGTCGACCGACCCAGGGTAAGTGCCCCAGGGTTTGTGTTTGGGGTTTTTATTTGTGTTTGGGGTGGGTGTGTGGGTTTATTTGTTTTGGGGTGGGTGGGTGGGTTGGTGTTTGGGTGCATTTTTATTTTATTTTTTCTTTATTTAATTTATTTAATTTATTTAATTTATTTACGGGTTTGTGTTGTGGTTGTTTGGTTGGGTGGGTGGGTTGAGGGGTGTATGTGTGTGTGTTTATTTTAATTTAATTTAATTTAATTTTTTTAATATTTTTGGCCCCACCCACAACGTCATGATGTCATGATGTCGGCTCTGCCTATGATGTCATGACATTGGCCACACCCACAATGCCCGTGACATCACGGTATGGTAGCAAAAAAATTGTCATCCCATCACTGGGTTTAGGACTATTGTATTTAAATATTTGATCTGGATCTCTAAATTTTGCTTCTTGGCAAGAAAATGAAACTAGGAATAAATGCATTTTTAAACTTCTCCTAGCTTGAGGGAAAGTATCTGATTTGCTTCACAGATTAACTGTTAATAACTGGAGAGCCAAAAGAGTTTTTCATTTACCCAAAGACTTAACTTCTTTTCCAAAACAGGTCTTCACTGTTTCTTCTGTATTAGAAGGCAGGTCTTGGGCTTTTTATTTTTACATTGGATGGGATTCTAGTGGGATTCACAACATATTTAAGAATAAATGTTGGCACCATTTTCAAACAAATTTTCAGAACAAGTTTCAGTATTATGGCTGCATAAATAAAACACACTTCAGCACAAGACATTCCTGTACAGTATGTGGCTTGGCCCACAGCGCAGTTTCACATGCCTTGACGGTCAGTCTTATGTTTTATGCTAGAGAGCACAACAGATTGGTATTGAACACAAGTAGTCATATCTACCTGGGAAGCTAAACATGGTGACCTCTAAACATGTCACAATATAAATGTATGTAGATGCATACGTTCGCATATTTTGTTCTTAGTCATATGAATGTCAGTTGAACAGAGTGCTTGGTTTTGGAAAAACCGTATCATTCTACATCAGGTTGTGAAAGCTTGATTTGCATTGACATGCACTTTGAGACTTGATAATCTTGGTTCAGCAACAGCTCTGGTGGATCACAAAAAGTTATAATTAAGAGAAGGATTCAAATCCTGTAAACTTTTAATCAGGTTGTGCAGGGACATAAGAAGGTCCCCAAAGTATTCCTGCTTAGAAAATCTGATTGAAACAAAATGGAAAATGACACTTTGTTGAAATGAGGTAGAATCAGATTTCAACTCAGGGAATGTAAGAACAAGTATTTTCCATTTCAACAAAAGACTTCAAGTTGCTTAGTACAGTAAAACCTCACATAAAGAGCACATCGCTTAGAGACTAACTCGCTTAAAGAGCATAATTTTCTCTGAATGGTTGCCTTGCTTAACAGATAAAACCAACCAAAAACTCACTTAACAACTAAGGGTTCGCAATCTCCCCCACCCCCAGAAGTCATAATTGAAACACATTATGCTCTTTAAGCGAGGTACCACTGTAAATTCACCATTGCCTTAAGCACACAATTTCTGAGTTGGCTTGGAGTTTGATTCTCCCAACCATGGAAACTCACTGGGGTAGGGTGGGGTGTGGAACTGATAGAACCACTGCTTAAATATCTCACTTACCTCACAAGCCATAAGGTCATTTCTATTTGATGACACATAAGAACAAGAAACACCGAGAACAAGACAACCCCGTCAGAAAAACTAGAGATTAGATTTAATTTCCCCCCACAAATGACGCTATTATTGAGCTTTGTAGCTTCATAGCAGGAGTTCTCAACCTTTTAAAGCTGGGGGCCAGGTCACACTCCCTCAGACAGCTTTGGGGGCTGGATGGCCATTTTGCCCTTCCTCCAGCACGTGGCACTTCCTGGTGTGGTGGAGGCAGTGAGAATGGGAAACGTGAGGGCTCTTCAAGTGTTGTTGAATAACATTGCTGATAATGCTGTCTAAAATTTATGGGACTTGGAGTTGTGACTGAAGTAGTGTATGTTTCCCCATCTCTATCTATATGCAGAATGTAAATTATTGTAATTTACATTTCCACTAGTGTATTCCCAGTTACTATGCACAGGTGTAAAGCTGGGTAACGAAGAAAGCTGGTGGGATGGGGGAATTGTTTAGTTAGTACTGCAGGAGTTTTGTGAATACTCTGGATGGCCAAAAAGATGAACAAGTGGGTACTACAGCAAGTCAAGCCTGAATTGTTTCTGGAGGCAAAAATGACAATTGTCCTACTTTGGGCACCTTATGAGAAGGCAAGAGTCTTTAGAAAAGACTTGTTAAAAAAATTTAACCTCAGGGACTGAGTTTGCGAGCCTAAGAGAGAGCTGTGGGAAGCTGCTGTCCGGAAGTTGTTGGTGAGAAGAAAAACGGAGAAAAGCGGAGTAAGGTGCAGAGAAGCGGCGCAGGCTTGGAGATCCGGGCTCCAGGTGTCGGGGCGGACTGGGGGCTCGGAAGAGTCGCTGGGTCCAGGCCAGTCGCCTGTTTGAGCAGAACCGAGCCCTGCCGAAGTCGGAGTGGAGCGGAGCAATGGTATTGATTGCTGGGTCGCTTGTTTTAAAACGTTTTGCCGCGGTGCCGGAGTCTGCTCGGGAACAAGAAGTTGAGGACGTGGTGAGTCGGACTTTGAAATTTGCTGGGACAGACGGGGTACCGCGAAGAGGAGGTTGACGGCAGCTTCCAGAACGACGATATTGGAGAAGGAGGGGGGAAAGTGAGGGGAGAGCGAGAGAGAAGAAGAGCTGAGTTTGGTGTGTCGGTGCTAACAAGGGAGCAGAAAGAACGGTGGAGGAATTACTGCTTTTGAAGTGCTTCTGAAGTGTTTTTAAAGTTAAATTACACATTATACTGAAGGCTTGTTGACTGAGTTTTGTTGAAATGAGGAGAGGACATCCGAATTTTTTTTCTTTCGATTGACTTTTTGTGAAGGAATAAAGGTATTGAACGGACTGGTGAAAGTGGCTCAAAGATGGCGGAGTGAAGCAAAACCTATATAGACTTAAAACGAAACTTAGCAAGTTGGAAGCAAGAAGCGAAAGTGAAGCGCCATTTTTCCCCTCTCTTTTTGTTTATGTGTTATATGTTTGTTGTTTTGTATTGTTACTTTGTTTGTTGTGTCTTGTCTCTCTCTCTTCCCCCTCCCCCTCCTCTTCCTTATGAATGGGTTACTGATGGTGGTTTATTCTTCTATAGTTTTCAGACATTTTTAACGGTCTCACAGCCTGCAATTTACTCTCCCCTCCCCCCTCCCCACTTCCTTTCTCTTTCTCTTCGCTTTTGTACTTTGGCTCCCTTTGGCTCCCTTTCTCTTCCTTTTGTCTTTCAGTATATCAGAGTTTTCATACTTTAATATATATTTCAGGACTGCAAATTTTACTGTATATACATACAGGTATATATATATATTTACTAAATTCATTAAAACATCTATATATAAAGGGGGGAGAAAGGAATTGATTTGATTGTAAGAAAAACATCACTAGAGTAGTATAGGAGGATTAATTGGAAAAAACATACACATTTTTTGATCTTCTACACCATTTTAATTCATTTTTCTAGAGACTTATTGATTGAACGGATTGGTTAAGGGGAATACAAAATAATTTAATACTGAACATTGTTCCTATCAAGTTGTATTATTGTATTATTGTATTATTAATTGGAATTATTAAGTAATCAATCAATTTATTAGATTTTCAGAAGTCTGTATTATCTTTATCAAGTGGATAATTTCATTAAATAATCAATCAATGTATTAAAATAATTGATTAGGACATCGAATTTGCATTTATATAAAAAAAAATAGACCGGAAATTTTGATTGAAAATCACAAAAGCATATAAAAACAATTGATTTCACTTTTGATTTATATAGACTGAAATATTTGATTGATCATTTAATTATTGGGTTTCATTGAAACTATAATGGAGGGAGGGAGGGAGAGAGAAGAGGAGGAGGTGGTTAAGCCCAAAACTAGGAGAGACAAAAGAGAGCAGAAGGACCAGAGGGAGAAGGAAAGACATACTCCACCACTGACCTTGGAGACTCCACTTGTGACGGATTCGTCCAGTTCTGAGTCAACTGATATGAATAGAATGTTTAAGATGCTACAACAGATGTCATTAGAAATAAAAAGTAACAATGAAGAAATGAAGAAGGATAGAGAAATTGTGGGACTTCACCAAGAGAGCCTGATGAGATCTCTTTCCGATCTACAAAAAGAAGTCACGGAGAATACTAAAAAGATTAAGTTGATTACAGATACAATTCAAGAGGATGTTAAAAAAGTGATGATAACAGTGAATGAACGTTACCTTCACGAATACGATACCTCAGCAAGAGTATCAGCACAAGAGAAAAGGATACTTCTGGTGGAGGAGGGGCAGAGGAAGCAGAATATTGTGATTAGAAAATTGGCTGAACGAATGCCAGACAAGCTTAAAGAAAGGATAGTGGATTGGCTTAACTCGCTACAAATGGGGAAAAATTTTGTCCCAGAGGATCTGGGAGGCGTTTTTAGAATTGGGGGGAGAAGGGGTAAAAATGCACCTAGAAACGTTTTGGTCAAATTTGCAAATTGGGCAGATAAGCTTAAAGTAATGGCTTACATTAAACAAGCTGGGTCTGGCGTTCTAAAAATCGAAGATGATGATGTGGAAATCTACAATGATATTGCCCGGAAGAAAGAAAATGGAAATACAGGATGAAACCGGTCACAAGACTGCTGACTGCTAAGGGTATTAAATATAACTGGAGGTTTCCGCAACAACTGAGTTTTTTTTATGATTAAAAAATGCATATTATTGACTCGAAGATGGATGTTTTGGATTATTTAACTCACATTGGTTTGATCAAGGTGGCTTCAAGTGAATGGATTGAGTTAAGAATGGATTTGCATAGGTCTGGGGAAATGTTACCAGTTCTGAGATTGGAGGGAGAGGAGAGGGGAGTGGTGGTGGTGGGGGGCTGGACACATCAGATCCGAGTGTTGAAATTGTAGAATGAGAACAATAAGAAATAAAGAATTATTGGTGGAGGGAAGGGGGGGATTTCAGGAAAAGCAATGTCATCCTGCTTCGAACCCCCCTCCCCTTCTTTGGTATACGAAGGCGACATCCTTGGGAAGGAAGTGGGGAGGGTAAAAGAAGGCAGAAGAATAGGTGAGTTTTTTTATTTCTTTTTCTGTTTGTATTCTTATTATGTTATACAAGTTAGCTTTAATATGTTTACAGGTTATTTTTACTTATTATTTAGTTTTTGTAGTTTTTATAAAACAGGGGATAGATGGTACATGTCCAGAGCGCATTGTAAAAAATTAGGAAAGATAATAACAATAGATGGTTAAGAATTTGAAAATATTAACATGGAATGTGAAGGGTACAGATAGTGTGTTAAAAAGGAAGAAATTACAAATAGCACTTAATAAAGAGAAAGCAGATATCATCTTTCTTCAAGAGACCCATCAAAAGTCTGCAGAAACAAATAAAATAGTCCTGAGAGGAATACAAACATATGAGAAGGCCTATGGCTCATCAAAAGCAAGAGGAGTAGCAACCCTAATATCAGAAAAGGCGGGGTTTAATATGATACAAAGCATAGCTGACCCAGAAGGTAGATATCTTATAATTAAAGGGAATATAGATGAGACAGAAGTCACACTTGTTAATATATATGCCCTAAATGATAATCAGGAAGAATTTTTAAATAAGATGGAAAAAATTTTAGAAAGAGAAGGAACAAAAAACATGATTATAGCGGGGGACTTTAATTTAGTAAGGTCAGAAATTGATTACACTAGCAGTAAGAAAAAGAGTAAAAAATATATATTGGACGATTGGATTAAGACATGGGGGTAAAAGATACATGGAGGGAAATTAAAGGGAATGAAAGGGAATACACTTTTTACTCCCAAGTACATAATATGTATTCTAGAATCGATTATATATTTGTTACAGAGGGGCTAATTAGAACTATTGAAGATATTAAAATAGGTACGTTTAAAGAATCAGATCATGCAAAAATATTGATGGAAATGAAATTGGATAGTGGGGTGAAGAAGGGGTACAATTGGAGATATGATTCAAATTTATTTAGGGAAGATGTCAGTAAGAAAAATATAATTGAGAAATGGGAGGAATATTGGAATTGGAATGACAATGATGAGGTCAGCTATAGCACGGTATGGGATACAATGAAGGCAATATTTAGAGGGGAATCTATAAAATTAAATAGTATAAAAAGTAAGCGGAATAAAAGCAGGTACCAAGAGTTAGAAATAAAACTAAAACAACTATATCTGGAGCATGAAAGAACAAAGAATCAGGGAATTTTCAAGGAAATACAAAAAATTAAGAAGGAATTGGACGGGAAAAATATTTAAAAGAATTAAAAAGGATATGATTTATTTAAAAAGAGAATATTTTGAGTACAGTAATAAGAACTCTAAATTATTAGCAAAGGCAGCAAAAGAGAAGAAAACTAAAAGTCAGATTGGGATATTGATTGACAAAAGTGGGAAGAGATGTAATAAAAGATTGGATAAAATAGCGATAATAGAAAACTTTTACAATGATCTGTACTCAAAAAAGGAGGTAAATTTGGATAAACTCAGAGAATGTTTCAAAAATCAAGGAACGTTACAAATATCAGTAGAACATAAAAATATAATGGAGGAAAACATTACAGAAAGAGAAATTGAGGATACGATAAAGAAATTAAAAGTAAACAAGGCTCCAGGGGAAGACGGGTTACCTGCTGAATTTTATAAAGATTTTAAAAGTTGGATTGTACCAAGGCTAAGTAAATTGTTCAATAAAATATTAGAGGGTGAAGCAACTCCTATTTCATGGAATAGATCAATAATAGCATTAATTCCAAAGCCAGGCAAAGATTTAGAATTAGTGGAATCGTATAGACCGATTTCACTAATTAATCAGGACGCAAAAATTTTTACATCAATAATGTCAAATAGATTAAATAGTTTTATATCTGATTATATAAAGGAGGATCAGGCAGGGTTTGTCAAAAATAGATATACAGTCTGTCAGATTTAATGCGGAGAGTAACAGATTTAATGGATTTATCAGAACAAAAAAAGGAGAAAGTGAGATTTTTGTCATTAGATATATTTAAAGCTTTTGATTCTTTACAATGGCTAACAATTCAAGAGATTATCAGATTGTATGGATTTGGTACCAAATTTCAGGGAGTGGTTAAAAAATTATATCAATCTGGAATAGCTAGGGTTAGAATTAATGGCGAATATTCAGGAAATATAAATTTAGAGGCAGGTACAAGACAGGGTTGCCCACTGTCGCCAACATTGTTTATTTTGGCAATGGAGTTTTTGGCCAATTTGATACGCCAGGATGAGGATATAATAGGAATGAAAGGTAATAAAATAAATTTATATGCAGACGATACACTAATTATTGCAAAACATCCAACGAAGGTTCTAGAAAGTATATATAAGCACTTAAGTAAGTTCGAGGATATGACAGGTTTGAGAGTCAACTGGGACAGGTCTGAAATGATACTATGCAATGGGACTAAAGAGGAGGGGAAAAAATAAAAGAGAGGTACAGTAATACCTCATATAACATTAGTATCGAATAACACTAAAATCGCATAACATCAAGGAATCTGGGGGGAAGAATTGCATCAGATAACATTAAGATCCTATGGGATGCTTCAGATAACAACCGCGAAAGCCTGTGTGGTTACAATGTATCTCTATGGATCCCATAGAGGATCAGATAACACTAAAAATCATATAACACGAAGACTTGTGGAACCAGGTTTTAGTGTTATATGAGGTTTTACTGTATAAGATTCAGATTGGAAACAAAATTAAATATTTGGGGATAATAATTTCTAATAAGTTTGGGGAACTCAAAGGGTTAAATTATGGTAAACAGAAGAGGGAGATTGAACAAAAAATAATCCAGTATAATAAGTTAAATTTATCATGGTTTGGAAGGGTTGCATTAAGCAAGATGATGTTATTACCTAAATTAATTTTTTTATTTGATGCATTACCGATTAAGTTTACTGATAAAGAATTAAAAGAATATCAAAATATAATTAATAAATTGTGTAATGGTAAACGGGGAGCGAGGATATCTAAAAAAATATGGTATATATTACAAAAAGAGGGGGGGGTTAGGTATACCTAACATTCGTAATTACTATAGGGCCTTCCAGGTAAGAAATGTTATCAAAATATTGAACAGGGAAGAAACAATATGGGAAAAAATTGAAAGGAAAGAGTCCCAAAAATTTGATAAATCAATATTTTTAGGTGAAAAAAAAAGAAAAATGTAAAGGTAAATTTTTTGGTGTAAGTTGACAAAAACAACAATAGAAGAATGGAATAGAATAAAAGAGGAGCTTGTCCCAGGTACCTCGCCTGTTTTAGAATTGGACGACTTGGGTATTTTTCCAATACAAATTGATAGTAGGATTAGGAATATATTAGTGGAGAAGGAGGCTCTCTTGTTGAAAGACTGGATTAATATATGCAAGGATAGTGAAAGAAAAAGAGATTTATTTTTGCAAATGCAGTTAGATTGGTTTAAGATTCTTCAAATAAATAATTGGAATAAGACATATCTGTTAGAAGACAGTTTAAAGAGAGAGTTAACTTCATTTGAAATTTTGTTGATGAAGCTTAGGAAAGGGGACATAGGCATCAAAGGGATAGTAAGTAAGATCTATAAAATCCTGAATAAAAGTGGTAATATACAGGAAGTCTTAAAAAACAAGTGGGAATATGAATTAAAAGAGACAATTTCAGCAGAAAACTGGAAGACAAAATGGAGAAGAAGGATTATGAGATCTATGTCCGTTAGAATGAAGGAACATAATTATAAGTTAATCTGGTGGTGGTATAGGACCCCAATCGGGCTGCATCGCATGGATTGTAGGATTAGTGACAAATGTTGGCATTGAAAAAAGGAAGTGGGAACATATGTACACATGTGGTGGACTTGTGGGTGTTTGGAAAAATTCTGGGGAAAAGTGAAAAACGAAATAAACAATATACTAGGTACGCTTGGGGCCCAGATATAGCTTTGTTAACAGAGGTTGACAAATTTAATAAGAGCAAAGATAATAAAGAATTGATGTCTGTGATGTTGTCAGCGGCTAGACTTTGTATTGCGAAAAATTGGAAAAATGATGTTGTGATAAAAATACAAGATTGGTATAAAGAAATGTGGGAGCTGGCACTTAATGATAAACTTACTTGTGAGCTAAAAATAAAAAAAGGCAGAGTTAAAGTAAATAATTTTTGGAGAATCTGGAAACCTTTTGTGGAACATGTGATTGTTAAAAAGAAAGGGGTCACTCCTGTACCGGAACAAAATGATTTTTGGAAATTATGAGTTTTTACAATCCCTTGGACATTGTAAATAACACAGGGGTGTTAATAAATGAATGACTTATGATAGTGTAGGAAAGTAAATGTATTAGAGAATGGGTCGAAAAGTGGTATTAAGGATGGATTATGCAGCTTTTATATGTATTCAATAGAGTTTAGTTTGCTTTTCTATTAATGCTGCTTATGTATGGTTTATGTAATGTACCCATATTAATGTAAACGAGGAAAAAGTGTTTCCTTCTTTTGATTTGTTTTTTTATTCTTTATTTCTGTAACGTTATTTCTGTAATTTTCTTATTGTTGTATTCTTTTATTATTGTATGTTTATGTTGTTTAAATACCTATAAAAATTTAATTAAAAAAAAGAAAAGAGAATCATACTGAGAAAAGATGGAGGCACAGGGAAAGAGAAGGCCAAATACAAGACAGATCAATTTCCTAAAGGTTAAGAAGACAGTGCAGGTGATTTTCTGTCAGATTGCTGTTGAAACATATACCAGGCAAAACAATGTCAGGCAAAACCATCAGGTTTTTGACTCATGTTTTTCCAAACATATAACATGAAATGTTTTCAGCGGAAGCATTCAAATTTTTAATACAGTACAAATTTGCACCGTATTCATTAGTGTTCAGTTTTACAATAGCGAAGCAGTCGTACTATGTTCCTTTATATATTATCAGTGGTATCAGGACAATAATCTTAATTAATGCAGGAGAGAATTAGGTCCAAGAAACACAATTTTATGTGCGTTAGTATTCTTAGTACAGACATCATCCTGCCAACAAAACATTTGTGACTTTTATGTTATTTTTATACTTTGTAAACCGCCTAGAGTCAGGTTCGCCTAAGCAAAGCGGGGTATAAAAAAAATGAAATGGAAAAAAAAATGAAATGAAAATTTAGTTAAAGCAATGGTCTTCCCAGTAGCAATGTATGGTTGTGAGAGCTGGACCATAAGGAAGGCTGAGCTCAGAAGAATAGATGCCTTTGAACTGTGGTGCTGGAGAAGACTCTAGAGAGTCTCCTGGACTGGTTACTTGGTTGATCTCTGTTTCCTGTGTCAGATTGATGTGGGGGATTGGAGCATCATCTTCCACTGTTTCCGATCCCATAGCAGTTGATCCAGGGCCTCTGGAACTTCGTCCTGAACTAGTCTTCCCATCTGGTTGCTGGCCTTCCTAGTGGTCGCTTTATGTCAAGTGGTATCCATTTTGTGATAACTTTCATCCACCTGCTATCTCTGAAGCGGCACACATGACCACACCACTGATGTCTTGCAAACTCAATCAAGATTGACACTTGTTTTGCACCTGATCTTTTATGCAGTTCTTCATTTGATGTTTGATCAACCCAGGCATTTGCAAACTACGGCCCGTGAGCCAGGACCAGCCCATGGCACTATTCCATCCGGCAGACGAACACACACACTCTTGATGCCAAGAAATCTCAAACACACACGCCATGACAGCATCCGACCCAAACCTCCTTCTATACAGGTCACACTTGCTCAAGGATTCGTTGGTCATCTCTGTTTAAAGCCAAAGAGCCAGCACTGTCTGCATTTGCAGACATTTTGGTGGACACGTGGCAGCAGTGGTGGGCAGCAACAGGTTCACACACCAGGGGGAGGTGGAGCAAAATTGGGTGGCCTCTGGGCGGGGGGGGGTGAAATTGGGTGGCTACACCCACCTCCCTGCCCTGCCCACTACATAGGGTCTGCCCATGATGCGGAACGCCCATGGTGTGATAGCGAAAATGTGTGGGTGTGGGAGGGGATTGCAAACCCTGATTTATTTGTTAAGTAAGCTTTTGGTTGGTTTTATTTGTTAAGCGAAGCAAACATTCAGAGACAATTCTGCTCTTTAAGCAAGTTATTATTTAAGCGAGGCGCTCTTTATGCAAGGTTTGACTGTACACACACCATTTCTTGTGGCACAAAGGTTTTGGGGAGTATATTTGGGTACCACGTAAAACCTTCAGCCCACTTGTAGCACACTTGTTTTAGGTTATAAGTTACTAAATGGGATGGGCGTTGTTTGGCAAGGTAAAACATGATTAAGTGGTCACTAGCCAAAAATGACAATTTCTTTACACAACCTTTCTATAACCTAAAGCTGAAGCATATAGTGTGCTAATCTGCCGTCATATCAGACAGGCTCATGGCAATACTTCTAGGACATCCAAGATGAGAGATTTAAGGAGTAGTTTTACTAGTCCCATTCCACCCTGTGAGTTTTCATGACTAAGCAGGGGATTCGAATCTAGGTCTCCTGAGTCCTGTTCCATCCCTCTGTCCAGTATACCCCATTAGGTATCTTAAGCAGGGGTATGCTGGGCACCTTGGGAGGGTGGTGGACAGGAAGTGATGGGGCACCTAATGGGGAGCTTTGGGGAAGAGGAATCCCATATATTCCCATTACCTCTGCCTACCTCGGGGGTGGGGGAGGGGCGGGGTGCCAGTCACTGGGGTGCACCAGGATGAGTCCCTGTATCCCTGTGAGTCAGCACACCACTGATCTTATGCGTATTTAGCACCCCACCCCCAAGTAACAAGGACAGCCTTAACATGAATTGACATCTTGACCTGCAAATACTCTACTGCAGTGTTTCCCAAATGCTGGTGTTTGGACTTCAATTCCCAGAAGCCTAAGTCATTTCCCCAAAGCACTGACCAGCCAATGTACTGTCTTAGGTCTCTGGGAATTGAAGTCCCCCTGTGGGCTGTGTACCCCTTGTTGGGAACCACTGCTCTACTGGAAAGCATTGTAACATCAGCTGATGGAATTGCGAGTACTTGATTAAAGAGCATTTTTGTGGTCATGAATCAAAGCCAATACCTTGATATATGTCTTTCCCAGCCCATTTTTAAAAAAGAGTATATACTAAGTAGTCAAACACATTCATATTTTGCACTGTTTATTTAATAAATAATCTAAGGATGGAAATGAGATTCTAAAATATCAGCATTAAAAAGGAGTTCTGCACGAGGGCTTGACAGAATGAAAACAACAGATTCTACAGCACCAAATGTTCTCCGGTGGTATTACACATGATTAGGTGATTAAAAAGAGGACATACAATCTGACAGATCAAGTCATACATAAATAATAAAATAACACTGTTTTCTTGTTTAAAGGAAATGTTAACATTCATAAGCAATAATATCCTCTCCTAGTCTTCATTTGCTACACACACCATTACATTCAAGTGCAAAAGGCACAGATGGCAACACATTTCAGAACAGTCCTTGCCTTTCCTGGTACCCCTCCAACTGTCTGGATGCAACAATCATCCCAAGCTGCTGTAGCCAAAATAGGCACATCTGCAAGAGATGATGGAATTGACACCAGTCATTGTATCTGGAGAGTCCTGGTCTGTGCAAGTCTGCTTTATGGGCACCACCAGCCTTTCATCAATGGAGGTTCTCTAAAAAGGGGAAATTTCCCCTCTGTTCTAATACTCAGTCCAATACTTCCCTCTCCAAACAATTTATCTTTAAAACAACCTTAGTATAATAATGATTAACATTCTCTCTCTCTCTCTCTCTCTCTCTCTCTTTGTATACACACAAACATGTACACACCTCCACACACTCCCACACACATACAGAGTAAAAGCATATTGCACATCATGGGTATTGTAATCCTGAGAACCCTTTTGACAAACAATACTCCTCTTCAATGAGGACAGAATAACTGCTATCAACTGAATATTTCACATCCTAGGTAAAATCTTCAAAATATATTGCAACTGGATTCAATCAAGTACTTTGAGCTTAATTGCACAAAAACTGGCTGAGATCCTGGTGCTTTATCCAGTAAGTTGCAATGGAGCAGACCCACTAAATTAATGGGGATTTGGTTGGTCATTTCCTCCATAAATTTCATAGATTTGAATGGGCCTAATTGCAAAGCAAGTCACAACTGGAGTGGGCCCATGTAAAACAGAGGAACTTATGGAGGATCTAACTCACCAAACCTCCACTAGTTTCAACTAACCAACCCCACTGTGACTCACTGTGCTAAGTGATAGGATTCCAGCCTTTGTTACAGGAAGGGGTCCAAAGTACACTTCTGAGGAACTGAGCCCCATGGAATAAATTGGACCCAAAGCAAAATGGCAGCGCGAAAGAGTAGCTGGAAGTCTTCTCCACCCCATTTACTTCTTTCACCAGCCAGGGTCATTTGCAAAGAAGCCCAGTTCGAGTGAGAGAAGTTAATGTTGAAATGTTAATTTTCTGGAGAAAGTTATTACCTACAAATAATTTAAATATTGAGAGGAAGGAAGAATTGATTAATCCCTGGGTGCCAAATATCTTTTGCAAGTGCCTTACCGTGCCTCAGTTTACATTATTTGTTGAATAGTTTACTCCCAAACAACACATTTAGATCTGGAAGTGTTCGACCGCTCCTATATGGCCAAGATTTTATTAACAGGCCTCTGCTTTATATGCTGGCATTTAATTTAACTTCAGCATAATATAATATTACATTCCATCAGAAGAGTAGCGTGCCTTGGCGGGCCCCCGTATAAAAATTTGTTTGGGGGCCCTTAGGAAGGGTAAATATTTGTTTTGCTTACGCACGTTGGGGGCCCCCGTGGCCCGGGGCGCCCGTATAATTGATACGGCAGATACGGCGGTAGCTACGCCTCTGCATTCCATTGTCTTGATATATTGCAATGCCTAGCCATCTCTCCTGGCCACGTATAGCTCCAGTGTTAGTGGTTAAATAATAGAAGTTCTAAGAATGGACTAAATTTCAGTATTAGCTTAAAGTCCCTTATCCCTGACATTTTAAAAGTTGTCTAAATAAAAACACCACTCCTACATACCATATGTTAACCTTACTAATTTAGACTATAAGGGTTAACATGGTACACTAAAACAATATCTTTTTAAGAACTTTTCTGAATGTTGTTCAAGTAAGCATTAATCCCTGAAATAATGTGTAAACCATTCTTCCAATATATTAGTTACTTAAGGCAGCAGCTTCTTAAACAGAGAGAGGTATTTTAACATTGCATTTTAACAAGAATTCAAGTAGTGCTTTTCCTGCTGGCACATCATGAAATTGCACTAAAGATTTTAAGGCCAAGGAGGTTGATGATCTTCTGTGCATGTATTCAAAAGCAGAATCTTCTCCAGTGAAACTTGCAGTGAACACAAGGTGAGGAAAATTCCACAGTTTGAGTGGTAGTCTCAAATACAGGCTTTGTTAGTGCCAAAAATATTTCTGTGCCAGAAACAGTGTCAATAATTGTAGCTATTTAAATGTTTCACTGAGGAAGCATCTTATAAAAATATCTGGGGGCAGAAATTTCTCCATATTAGCTTTTCAAAGCCATTATTTTAAACCTTGTGATGTTCAGTTCATTGGTGATTTCTATGGAGGAAATAAGGAAAGGAAAAGAACATGCCCACTTCAGCCAGTCACTTCCACAAGAGAAGCACCTTAAAATATGAGGTATTTTACAGCATTTGTTAACCTAAAGTAGGAATTCTCAACCTATGGCCCGTGGGCTGGATCCGGCCTGTGGTGCCCAAGCAACCAGCCAGCTGCAGTCACCGGGAATGCCTCGGCTGTAGGGAACGTGGCTGTAGGGAACGTGGCTGAGGGTAGGGAACGTGTCTCTGGGGTTTTTTCGCTGCCTGCTGGTGTGTTTCTGCTGGCCGCAACTGCCAGGAATGACTCAGTGGCTGCTGGGAACACCTCTGCAGCCACTGGGAATGCATCTGCACGCAGCCTCCGGCAACAGTCCAAAGTGGCTGCAGGGGTTTTTCCTTCACCAACACTACACAACTCCTCTAGGCTTGTAAGGAGCGGAGCGGTGGGGAGTGAGGAGTGGCTCTTTGGGTGTGTGGTGTGCTTGTGGTAGTCCCGCAGTGCCAAAGGTGACAGTGGTGGTGGGGGACACCAGTCTGGCTGGCAAACAATCTGAGAGGCAGGATCCAGCCCACGGGCTTTAAAAGGTTGAGAACTCCTTGCCTAAAGCCTTGTCTTTGTTGCGTGTTTCTTATAGAAAAGGGCCCTCTTGCTTTAACATCAGCTTCAGCAATAGATTTCATTTGTCTCTTTTCATGGTGGCCAGGTGGAATGTATGCCACCAGGGCTTTGCTCTGCAAAACCCCTTTCTTTCTGTCTTTCTCTTCTTTTCTTGGCTGCTCACTCATCCAAATGTTCGCTGGAGTGGGAATGATGCTCGGTGAAAAAGCTGCTTCCAAGAATCAGAGGGAGGCAGAACCTGGCCTCCACTGGAAGAGCCTGCTGCAGAATGAGAAGTGGTTGAGCGGACACCCTTGGCAAACCAGGCTGGACGATGGCCTGTAAGGTGGCATACGAAGGCAACGGGTTGGTAAGAAGCAGCAAAGAATGGCTGCTGTGCCCTTGAGCAAGGCCGCTCGGTGGCTGTGAAGCGAGTAAAGACTCCCGGTAACTGGAGAACAGATCCACTAATGGAGAGCAGAACTGGGCCGAGACATAGTAATGATCTGCAAGAGGATGATTTGGTGCCGGCTGGAAGAGAACCTGAGCCGGCAGTCTTTCCACCACGGACCTTTCCAACACTTGCTGTGGATGAAAGTACAGCATTCGAGCCCTTTCTCTGTTGAAATCTTCCATTTGTTTATCATAAGTTCTGTTGTCAGGGGAAAAAAAATAAGTCAAGAACACCTGGAAACAAAGTTTGGCCAGAGGAAAGTAAACTAGCAAAATAAAGTCTGTAACATTTACACCAGGGTGCCCAAACTATGGATGCATAGTTTGGGACCAGATCCAGCCCCCAGGCAGTGGTGACTGGCTCCCTGAACCTCATGACTGGACCACAGCCCGAATGGTTTGGGCACCCGTGGTGTGCAGCATTCCATACTAACAAACCACCAAAAGGCAGTGAGCAGGGAGGACTGCCATGTCACTCATGTTACGGTCAGAGCTAATGCAGCTAAGATGCTCAAACCCTGGTTAAAATGGCACTATTTTGCAGAATGCAATAAGTGCTCTGAACTCAGATGCTCTTCATGCTCAGTCCCTGTCACCAACAGAATGAGGGACTCTTATGTTCTTTTTTTCAGTGGGTGTAGGGAACTTTCATGGGGTTACTTCTGCTGTTAAACCTTCTGCCTAAAACAAGGGCTGGTAGGGTGTCAAGTGAAACAGCCAGTTGTACCCTCAGAAGAAAAATAAAAACCAATTGAGGGCTCTCTGGATTGCATTCCGCTGCATATCCCATCAACCCCAGCCAACATAACCAAAACTTAATGATTGTGGGAGTGGCAATTCAATGTCTGAAGGGCGAAAACATCTCCCATCCTTGCATTAAGCAAGAGTTGGTTGAAAAAAACTGGATACACCTTGGGTGTGTGGTAAAGGCTATACAACTGGATCCACAACTCATTCAAACAAACGAGCACACTTGAAAAACAGTGTTTACAGATCTGCTCCAATTCTTATGAGGAGGAATAGCAGTAAAAACAGGTCATCATGCCATGCTGGCTGGCAGGCAGATTCACAATGCTGTACTTTGCATTAACCGAACATACTGGATGACCTGTTTTAATTCACCCAATTTACCTCAGCATCTTGAACACACACGAAGTAATTTGCTCCCAGGAATAACCTGCTTGCTGCTGGAGTTCAGTAGTCCAGGAAGGGGAGAGCCCAAGAAGGAATCGTGTGGCAGCTACACAGGCAGCTGCAACCAAAGAAGGCCGAAAGGAGCGGTAAAAAAGATCTGGAAGTAAAGAGTCACAACATTGTTATCAAAGACTGACAATCGAGGAATGGGCAACTTCGACCAAGCTTCCTCCCTCTAAGGGTGGCTACAGCAGTGGCATTTTGCAGGCTTTAGCTGCCCGGGGCGAAGACCAAACTTGCCGCCCCTTCCATCTAGGCTCGCGGCCGTCCCCCACCCCCACCCATTTAACCCCTCACTGCCTGTTCCAATGCCCCCTGGGCAGGACGCAGGGTAGGGAGAGCCCCCAACGGACAGCCGGCCGGCCGGCCGGGAATGACCAGCGAGCGCATGGAGCAGCGTCCATTGGGGGAGGCAGAGGAGGAGGCAGAGCAAGGGCAACCACGGCCGGCGGGAGACAAAGAAGGGGCGGCCCGGCCACTGGCGCAGCAAAAAGGCTGCCTTCTGCCTGGGAAGTCCGGCTCCCTAATCCCAAGCAGAGGGACGCAAAGCAGTGCGGACATTTTGCCATCCCCTGAAAAGTGCTGCCCGGGGCCATCCGCCCCCCGGATCTCCCCACTCTACGCTTCTGGGCTACAGATCAACTTTGAAATTGTAAAATAAGATATCAACATGACAGCTTAGGCCAGAGGTGCCCAAACTTTTCAGGCTGCGGGCCAGTCACGGGGTTCGGGGCACATTTTACTTCCGCTTCTGGGAATGACAAGGGCAACTTGGGCTGGAAGAATCACAGTAAACCCATTCGTGTGAATTCACAGGGTACTTGTGCTTCTGGGAATTGAAGTCCAAGAACATCTGGAGTGCCAAGGTTCGCCATCATGGCCCTAAGCTGTACTCTCTGGACATGCTCCTCTAAGATTGAAGCCATGTCAGAGCATTACACCTGATATATATCCCAGCAAGCACATCCAGGAAGATACCGTGTCAGTAGTATTAAATAGGCCTTCTCTAAGGATTTCCTTACCTGGATCTATGCCATTGATTTTAAACCAGGGATAGGGAGATGCTTGTACTCTAAGCTTGAAGTGATGAGCTAGAAGAGCAGCTTTCTCAGTTTTTCCTATCAAAGGTCTCAGCCTACATTATGAGCGCATAAATCTATTTTTGAAGTGGAGCGCATCCCTTAATTCCACATTCACTAGGCATGAATCCCCCATTTCTAATGTATGCTACAATCCTGATGAAGAGGCAAAGCCGAGGCCCCTCAAGTTAACAGTCTGTGTGAATGCAGGAGTTACCTTGTAATGATATATTCAAGAATTTGTGGGAGTATTTCTCCATGTCTGAGACAAGCTGGCGGTCCTTAACGTCCCTTTCAGTAATCGCGGCTGCTAAGTAAAAGTCAAAGAAGTGTGCTGCAGTTGGGAGGCACAGATTCCAGTCAAAAAATTCCAGGAGCTTGAGCTCTGTCTTGTTCAGCACAGTTTTTGTCAGCACCACATCTATGTGCAACGATGCAGCTAGACTGTTCAGTTTTTCCAGGCGTGGCACATTGTTCCGCTCTTCAAATTTACCTGTTGAGAAGAAATTGTACTGTATTGGGAGACTTTTTTCATAGTCAGAAAACAATATCATTTCACAACACCTCCAGGGCCACCTCAAGCTCTTCTACAACTCCTAGTAAGGCCCTTGATGCTCTAGAGACTAATCCTTGGTGTGCACAGCTCTTCAAAAGCAGCTACAGTACAATAACTGGGGGGGGGGGGAGCTCTTCCATGACAATAGACCATGAGGCAAATCCCGAAAATGTTGTGATAAGCTGATGGTGTTCTATATTGAAAGCATTATTCCTCCACCTTCCTCTACTGAAAAAACCAAAGCACTGGTGACATTTAAATTGCCTTACTTGCAAGGATAAGGCAAGTCATTGCCCAGATATTAAGTGAGTTTTTCTCAGCTTGAAAGTTGTCCATAACCGTGTCCAGCATGTAGACAGAAAGGTGTAGGGTAGCGGGACAGAGATTGCATGCTTTGCTAATGGAAGTCAAGAGTTCAAGAAAATATGGTCGCCATCCGAGTTGCTGTGACTGGGCTCTGTACACAGGAAGTTTCAGCTCCTACAACACAAGGTAGAGAAGGGGTATAAGAATGAATATCCATTGCACTAGCCAGAATATGTGGATCAGCATCTGCCAGCTGCCTTAGCAAGTCATGTGAAACAAAGGGATCTTGTTTTTATTGTAGATAGCCAACACAATTGGAAACTCAGTTAAATTTGTTCCATTGACATGCTGAGCATCCCATGATTCATTGGGGAAGAGGTCATCTTTTTAAACATCTATCCTCGCATGCCCCTTGTCCAGGTGACTGTGAGCAGAATTCAAGCCTAGGGTTTATAAGCAATGCTAGAAGCAGTGGTGGGCTCAAAAAAATTACTACCACACTATGGGAGTGGGATGGTGGGCGTGGCCAGGGAGAAAGCCCTGCATTGCACCCAAGGCCCTGTGTATAATTTACTCTGGAGGTGCCCAAACTATGGTCAGGGGGCCAGATCCCCCCCCCTACCAATTCATCCGGTCTGTGAAGCCATCATCACTCTTGGAACTGGAAGTAAAATGCGCCCGGATGGATGCATTTTACTTCTGCTTCCAGGAGCGAGGAAGGCTTCACAGGCCACATGAATTGGCACCAAGGGCTGGATCTGGCCCCTGGGCCATAGTGAGTGGCTCCCTGAACCACATGACCGTCCCATGGCGCGAAAAGAATGGGCACCCCTGATTTACTCCACCCAATGAAATGTACTGACCTAGATTTAAGTAAAAGAAGAAGAAGATCTATTCTCCATGGTGGTTTTGTATTTTAAAAATAGTTTCAAACAGTTAGATGATTTTACAATGCCATGGGTATTGACAGCAACCTGATTTGAAACACTTGTACATAAAGACAAAATAATGTAATACCTTAACAGGCGAATCAATTTATCAGACATAATGCACACTGATCTTCAAATTCATGTAAAGCTGTTTCACAAGCAAGTGGTTTAGACCCCTGAATTTCTCTTTTAGAGTTTAAAAATAACCATCTGCCCTCAAACCAACCCTTTCCAGGGCTTTCTGAGTATAGGTTACTCAGAAGTGGTCTCCTATTCCATTCTTCTGCAGTACTTTGGGACTGGGCAATTTGCCCAAGGTTACGCAGGCTGGCTCTTCTTCTGGGAAGCAGAGTAGGGAATCAAACTTACAGCCTCTGGCTCTGGACCCAGACACAGTGGAACCCTGACATACAAACGTTTCTAATTACGAAAAAATCGACATACAGTAGAAAGAGAAATCCTGGCAAAAAAAAATTTACATACAAAATTTTAATAGGAAAAATTCGACATGCAAAAATATGGTGACATCGAGTGGCCTCTTCTGGTAATCCAATGTGTTTTGGACATACAAAAAACCTCATGGAATGGAAAAAAATTGTGTGTCGAGGTTTTACAGGTTTTACTGTTCCTAACTCATTGAGCTTATTTAGCCACCAATGGAGAGTTTAGAAGAGTTCAGTGATGCTTTGAAATGTGATGTCAGTGATAGCAATCCTTGGCACTCCAGCTGTTCTTGAACTTCAATTCCCAAAAGCCCTGATCACCTTGTGGTAATTTAAGTCCAAGAACACCTGGAGTGCCAAGGTTCACCACCACGGTGTTAGGCAGGTATCTTAGACATCATTGAACACAGCTTCATACCCCAGTTTCATACTCGATTTGTGAAATTTAACCTTGAAACCCACACGAAACTCTTACCATATTTTTGAAGGACTCCAGGTGTTCTTTGACTTCAATTCCCAGAAGCCCAAGTCCCTGTGAATCCACATGAATGGGTGCATTGCATAAGCCCAGTAAACTCGTTTGTGTGGATTCCCAGGGACTTGAGCTTTTGGGAATTGAATCTCAAGAACAGCTGGAGTGCCAAAGTTCCCCATCGCTGAGATAAGGCATAGAGTGGAAGTGGATTTAACCATTACCGATTCCTTCCATGTGTGATGAACCTCTGCTGCACTGTTCTCTCTCCACCACTGTCCTTCCATCTTGCTGGTTTCTTCTCCGACTTCTCTTCAGCAGTATGGACAAAATGGTAACCCCTGAGAAGGAAGAGAAAGAGAAATAAGGAGCACATTTATGCTTCTCCTAAACCCATGGTCTCTCTCAAATATATATGGATGAACGAGGACTTGAGCCAGGACTTTAAACCATTACTGTACTTTAACCTCCTAAAGCCTCTCACGTTAGAGATGCTATAGTGGCTCAAGTGGCCAAGACTCGGACTGGAAGGCAGGAGGTGCCAGCAGTTTGATTCCCGGAGCTCAGCTCCTGCCAACCTAGCAGTTCGAAAGCAAGAAGTTGCAAGTGGATAAATAGGCACCACTTTGGTGTGAAGGTAAACTCCGCTGGCTCTTCAGATGAGCACTGAACCTGAGAGTCCAATACGACTGGCTTTCCAGCAAAGGAAACATTTACCTTTTAATAGCTTATTAAAATTGTGTGTAGACTTTTTTAATTTTATTTTTTACAGGACTTTATTTACTTCATTTAATGTGGAATGAATACGTGTCTACCTGGGTTAACATCCACAGGTTTAAGTGCACCCCACCTAGCATAAGATCTGTCTGCTAATATTTGATCGATGTACTGTATACTGTCATATTAACCAATGGCTTTTTATTAGCAGAAACAGAACGTACAATATGGGTAGAATATAATGCTTAGGAACTTTAGATTGGGGCACCACGGTAGGTCAAGGCAAAGTCACCCTTGCTCAAAAGCCAGTCGTATCCAACTCTAAGGCTCAGCACTCATCTCTGTTTATAGGCAAAGAACCAGCGCTGCTGTCTGCATTTGGAAGACTTTCCGTGGACACGTGGCAGACATGCCTATAGACACCGGAGCACTCAGAATGCTAAGAGGCTAAAGAAGGGTTTTAAAAGAAGCCAAGCATCTTGTGGCAGGAGCAACAGTATACACCAGGGATGCCCAAGCAATGGCCCATGGGCCAGATATGGCCTCCATGCCAATTCATCTGGCCCATGAAGCCCTTGTCACTCCTGGAAGGAGAAGTATAACACACCCATAGGGTACGATGAGGGCTTCACGGGGTTGGATGAATTGGTGTGGGGGCCGCATCTGGCCACTGGGCCATGATGACCAGCTCCCTGAACCACCTGACTGGCCCAAGGCCCAAAAGGTTTGGGCACCCCTGGTATGCACTCTAGGCTTTCCTCCCTCCATCCCCGGGATGCTCAGGCCAGCGCCTCCCGCCAAAACCCTTTCAACCCAGATTAATTTCTGACACGAAATTCTTATAACATTATATACAAATCAACCATTTGATCCGCAGTTCAGGACTGGAATAAAATTAACAGTTCAGGTTACATTCCAATAATAATAATAATAATAATAATAATAATAATAATAATAATAATAATAATAATAATAATAATAATAATAATAATAATAATAATAATAATAATAATAATAATAATAATAATAATAATACTTGGATGCAGCCCCTCTCCCAGAGCAACACTGGGCGGCTAACAAAGTTCCAAAATGTACACTTAAAATGACAAGATTCCAAATGATCACAATAGGACGAATCATCCTCACAAATCACAGGATCAAAAAGTAGCAGGATCACAATAACAACGTCTTACAAAACCCAATAAACCTCCTTTGCTAGACAGTCGCTCTTTGGCAACCTCTAGGGATCCCTTCCGGCCTCCCTCCAAAGGCTCCATCACTGTGGGAAGAGCGACAGGCTTATTGCGCAAAAGCAAGACCTTCGCTGGCGATCCGAGTCTAGAGGTTTGGAAAGTTTGGACTTAATATTGGACGTGAATATGCTAACTCTGTAGAAAAGAACTGTTAGGGCGAACTCTGGAGCGTGAGGATATTCAAGTCAGAGAAGCCCCAACATTTCCAAATGTCTACTCTAGGGCAGGGGTCTGCAAACTTGGCTCTCCAGGTGTTCTTGGACTTCAATTCCCAGAAGCCCAAGTCAGCACTCCTGCTGATCAAGGCTTCTGGGAACTGAAGTCCAAGAACAGCTGGAGATCCAAGTGTGCTGACCACTGGAGACCTTCAGACCTGCTCCAAGGAGAACCACAGCAGGTCTCCTCCGCCATCATCAGACTCTCTCGACTTCCATTTGCGCATCCCGACATTTTGTGATTTCTCTCCATTTGTTTGTCTTTCATTCGAGCATGTGCCGGTATAGCAATGTCGATAACAAGAATAATCGTTTATCATCATCAATCATCATCATCATTCCACCCCCGAGGGGGCTGGCATTTCCCCGGAGCCTACAGAGAGACCCGTTCCGCGTCTTTCCCGAGGGTCGGCCTTTTCTTTCTCCTTTCCACACAAAGGGCCACATCTCACCGTGGGCGCCTTCGACGGAATGGCCCGACGACCGGGACTCCTTTCCCGCAGGGTCTCGGGTGGGAGGGACGGGGCGAAGGGGAAGGCCGGGTTTTCTCCGCGCCCGAGGGAGACCGCGGCCGATTTCAAACCAGTTCCCCCTTCCCTTCCCCGACCCACCGGCCCGGCACCGATCCTGGCGCTTTCGATCTGCGCAGGCAAAACGGCAACTGGCACGAATCTGCGACCCCTGCCGCGTCCGCCCC
Source organism: Furcifer pardalis (assembly GCA_030440675.1). Taxonomy (NCBI): domain Eukaryota; kingdom Metazoa; phylum Chordata; class Lepidosauria; order Squamata; family Chamaeleonidae; genus Furcifer; species Furcifer pardalis. The sequence continues at coordinate 67,627,176 of CP126893.1, forward strand.
CCCCCGACGCCCCCCACCCCAGCACACTCTGGCCCCGGCGAGCCTCCCTGGGAGGCCTGGTGGGGGAACACACACACACACACCCGCTTCTACACACCTGGTTCGCTGGTGGCGGCTCTTTGTGGGCAGCGTGGGCTCCTTGGGCTTCTTCCTGGCCCCGGTGGGGAGCAGGTGGCTGCTGGTCCGCTGTCTGTGTCCTCCGAGAGAGGAATGAGGAGCTGAAGGAGTCGTCGGGCGAGTGAAGAAGACGGGCGGCGCCTCTGCCTGCCCCCAATAGCCTCCTCCTGCCCCAGGGCGTTCCCTGATCACCAGAGATTAGAGCCCGGCTGGGAGATGCAGACCACGTTGCCAGCGAGGCCAAGCGCCGAGAGAGGAAGGAGAGGGCGCGAGTGTGAGTCCAGGTGTTCTGGGCCACAGGATGTCAGGACACACTGACAGAGTCCAGGCCACTCCTACAGAGGCACCAAAGCGAATCGTGAAAACCGAGCACTTCGTCTTCACATTGCTACGTCTATTTTGTTTTATTCCTGTCTTGTTTTTGTTTCCTGAGATGCCTGAGCCGCAGACTAGCCCGGCACGATCCCCCCCAAATCCCCCCAAAACTCCCACTCCGTGTTGATCCTCTTTTGTCAAGTGCCAGAGCACCTGGAAGGAGGCCCCACAAGAAGGAGGAGCCCCTGAGGGACCCCCACCTAAGGGGTGCCTTGGAGAAGGAGGCTGGTTTCCAAAGCGCCGCCTTCTTCCAGGAGGCTCCCCTTCTCTGCCCCATTCATCCTTCTCAGGTCGGCCAAACGAAGCCATGCCTGCCTTTGTAAAGGTTCCCACGTAACGGATCCCGCAACCTGGAATCTCTTCACGGGGTTGGGCAGGGTTGAAACAACTGAACCAGTGGGGATTTTGCAGGGTGGTGGTGGTGGTGGTTGGGAGGGGGGGGAGGCAGTGGCTCCAAGGGGCGAAGAGGCTGGCCCTGAAGAATGGAAAGTGGCACTTCCAGACCGGGAGGAGGAGGAGAAGAAGAAGAAGAGGAGGAGGAGGAGGAGGAGAGTGGTCGTGATTGTGCGAGTGTGCTTGGGAAGGGGTAGAGCAAAGGTGAGTCTGCTTCTCTTCCTGCAGCAAAAGATAACGGAGTCGACCCGACAGGCAGCAACTCCACGGCGAGTGTCCGGCGGTGCTTCGCTCTCCTAAGCGGATGATCGCCTTTGGGTGGGGTCAGGATGGTCGCCTCAGGGGAGGAAATACCGTTACAATCTACAGCAAGAGATCAAAGTAGGCTTCGTAGTCTCGCCGAGGGGAAGATAGAATTGAATGGGAGCTTTCCTTGCTTCTCTGCCTTCCAAAGAAGGAAGCGAGGTGGAAGGGTTTACCTGTCACGTACTCGGGAAGGTAAAACAGAGAGAGAATTCTTCCCAGACTCTTCTGAAATTTTAGCCACTTAACGAAGGTATCTGAGAAGAACATGATATGGAAAATTTAGATAAAGTGAGTGGTTCTAAATATCAAACTAACAGTTTGTGGATTATTACAAATTTTAGAAGAATATGGGGAGGTTTTTTAGATTAATTCATATCAGGGCCGTAGCCAGGGTTCTTTTTTTTTTGGGGGGGGGGGCGGCGGCAATATTTTTTCAGGAGGCGCAACAATGTCGTACACGCAGGCACACACATGCACACACACTGGATGCGATGACATCTCACCCTTTTGACTGACGAACTGGACTTGATCCGCAAAAGCTAACGCTAAAATTCTTCAGTTCGTTTTTAAAGTGCAACAACGTTTCTTTCCCTTCTTTATTGTCTGATGAAAGGATAAGAAAGCTTTGCGCTGCCCAAACAGCCTCCTGGCTGCACTGTTCGAATGGAAGCAAAGACACGATCCTTCCGCCCCCCCCCCCCCCCCCACTGACAGCCTCCGAGGCTACAAACCCCCCTCTATATAGTAGACTTCGTAGTCTCGCTGAGGGGAATCGAGAATTGAATAGGAGCTTTTCTTGCTTCTGTGCCTTCCAAAGAAGGTCGCGAGGTGGAAGGTTTTGCGTGTCACGTACTCGGGAAGTTACAACAGACAGAGAATTCTCCCCAGACTCTTCTTTTTATAAATCGTTTATTTGTAAATTTTCAAAACGAAAAAGACAAAAATACATCGAATAATACACACAACTAATTACCACAAGATAATATAAGATAAAATATAAAAGAGTTATTATCTATTTTCTTAACGTTGGCAAGACAACAAGTGGGCAGAAACTGGAAAGGTGACGTGAATTGAGAACTCAGTGGTATCCTGATGTTTGGGACATGGCGTTAAACGGAAAACGTACATGGGAACTAAAGATAAAAAGGGGGTTAATAAAACAAAATAGATTTTGGGACATTTGGAAACCTTTCTTGCAATATACATTGAGGGAAAATAAAGGTGAAATACCTGCACCGAATACAATGTACTTTTGGCAGAATGAGTGAGTTGTAAAAGGGGTGACTGGCAGACTCAAGGACTTTAGTGCACTGGGTGATGTATGTATTATGTTTAAAATAATAATAATAATAATAATAATGAAGAAAGAAAAAAACATAATAAAGTTGTAACACCAATCTGAAGAGGATATTTGATACAAATGTGAAAGTATACAGTATACATGTATACAGTATACATGTATACAGTATACCTGGAACCTTGGGGAGACCCCCCCCCAGCTGGAATCTGCCCCAAGGCGGGGGAGACGCTTGGTCTGCGATTGAGCAGCCTCTGCCCCACCAATACCCCCAAAAAAACCTGATTGTGTTGTAATGCCACAAGTTTCAAGGACACTCTTCCTTTGTGCCCCTCCATGATTCTAAGGTCAGTCAAGCGAATACTGTATTCAGCTTGCGGGGTGGTGTTGGGGGGGATTGGGAATTGCCTTCTGGACTGGCCAGAGAGTGCTCTGGGTGGGACACAAGTGTATTTGGGGTCCATGGAAAGAGCCTCTTTGAAGATCCTGGTCTTCCTGAAGCACAACCAGGGGTGCCCCAAGCAACAGCAGACCTTGTCTCGAATCTCTCTCCTACGCGATCATGCAAAAGGATGACAATAGGTCACATCAGGCCTTCTATTTAGGACAAGGAGATGAAGTGAGAGTTCAGAATTGGCCCATTTGTATAAATGGACATCATGATTGGGGGGGGAGAAGAAGGGGGTTGGCGTAAGTGGTGGGCTTCAGCAGGTTCGCACTAGTTAACCAGAATCGGTAGTAGAAATTCTGGCTGGCCCAGCGCATCCAGGTTTTGAAATAAAATAGTCCTAATTCGGGTGCAACCCAGGGTTCCCTCTGGGGGACGCCCACCATACCACACCCACAGTGTGATAGTAATTTTTTGGAGCCTCCCACTGGGGTGCTGTGGATCGGAGGCTGGCTGGAACCTCGGCTTTCTTGGAGAAACCAGAGCCACCAGTCCCTGGGGGAGGGCGACACCGGGTCTCGCCTCTTGGCAACAATCGCTCCCACTGTTAGCCCCTCTAACTGACTTGTCTCTGCCTGGCGAAGGTGCCCCTCATTTAAAGAGCATAATGCGTTCCTCAGGATTGTTCTTTAAACCAGTTTGCTCTTTAAGTGAAACACCATTGTAGGTGACCAATTGTGTGTGTGGGGGGGAGGGGATGGCGAACTCTGATTTATTTGTTAAGTGAGTTTTTGGTTGGTTTTATTTGTTAAGCGAAGCAAACATTCAGAGAAAATTCTTCTCTTTAAGCAAGTTACTCTTTAAGCAAGGCGCTCTTTATGCAAGGTTTGACTGTACCTACATGCACACACACAATTTCTTGTGGCACAAAAGTTTTGGGGAGTATATTTGGGCACCACATGCAACCTTCAGGCCACTTATAGCACACTTGTTTTAGGTTATAAGTTACTAAATGGGATGGGCGCTGTTTGGCAGCTCTATTTAAAAAGCTGAGATAACAAGGTGAATCACGATTAAGTGGTCACTAGCCAAAAATGATAATTTCTTTACACAACCCTTCTATAACCTAAAGCTGAAACATAAAGTGTGCTAATCTGCCGTCATATCAGACAGGCTCATGGCAACACTTCTAGGACAACCAATATAAGTGAGAGATTTAAGGAGTAGTTTTACTAGTCCCATTCCACCCAGTGAGTTTTGATGACTAAGCGGGGGATTTGAATCTAGGCCTCCGGAGTCCTAGTCCATCCCTCTGTCCAGAATACCCCATTAGGTATCTTAAGGCAGGGGTGTGCTGGGCACCTTGGGAGGGTGGTGGACAGGAAGTGATGGGGCACCTATGGGGGTGGGGGTGGGGGTGAGAAATCTCATATATTCCCATTACCTCTGCGTACGGGGCAGGGGGGCAGGGGTGGGGTGCCAGTCACTGGGGTGCAACAGGATGAGTCCCTGTATCCCTGTGGGTCAGCACACCATTGATCTTAAGCGTATTTAGCACCCCACCCCCAAGTAATATGGACAGCCTTAACATGAATCAACATCTTGACCTGCAAATAATGTACTGGAAAGCCTTGTAACATCAGCTGATGGAATTGCGAGTACTTGATGAAAGAGCATTTTTGTAGTCATGAATCAAAGCCAATAGCTTACTATAAGTCTTTCCCAGCCCATTTTTTTTTAAAAAGAGTATATACTAAGTAGTCAAACACATTAGTATTTTGCACTGTTTATTTAATAAAGATTCTTAGGATGGAAATGAGATTCTAAAATATCAGCATTAAAAAGGAATTCTGCACAAGGGGTTTACAGAATGAAAATAACAGATTCTACCCCACCAAATGTTCTCCAGTGGTATTACACATGATTAGGTGATTAAAAAGACCACATGCAATCTGACGTATCAAGTCATACATAAATATTAAAATAACACTGTTTTCTTGTTTAAAGGAAATGTTAACATTCATAAGCAATAATATCTTCTCCTAGTCTTCATTTGCTACACACACCATTACATTCAAGTGCAAAAGGCCCAGATGGCACCACATTTCAGAACAGTCCTTGCCTTTCCTGGTACCCCACCAACTGTCTGGTTGCAACAATCATCCCAAGCTGCTGTGGCCAAAATAAGCACATCTGCAAGAGATGATGGAATTGACACCAGTCATTCTATCTGGAGAGTCCTGGTCTGTGCAAGTCTGCTTTATGGGCACCACCAGCCTTTCATCAATGGAGGTTCTCTAAAAAGGGGAAATTTCCCCTCTGTTCTAAGACTCAGTCCAATACTTCCCTCTCCAAACAATTTATCTTTAAAACAACCTTAGTATAATAATGATTAACACTCTCTCTCTCTCTCTCTCTCTCTCTTTGTATACACACAAACATGTACACACCTCCACATACTTCCACACACATACAGAGTAAAAGCATATTGCACATCATGGGTATTGTAATCTTGAGAACCCTTTTCACAAACAGTACTCCTCTTCGATGAGGACAGAATAACTGCTATCAACTGAATATTTCACATCCTAGGTAAAATCTTCAAAATATATTGCAACTGGATTCAATCAAGTACTTTGAGCTTAATTGCACAAAAACTAGCTGAAATCCTGGTGCTTTATGCAGTAAGTTGCAATGGAGCAGATCCACTGAATTAATGGGGATTTGGTTGGTCATTTCCTCCATAAATTTCATAGATTTGAATGGGCCTGATTGCAAAGCAAGTCATAACTGGAGTGGGACCAATGAAACAGAGGAACTTATGGAGGATCTAACTCACCAAACCTCCACTAGTTTCAACTAACCAACCCCACTGTGACTCACTGTGCTAAGTGATAGGATTCCAGCCTTTGTTACAGGAAGGGGTCCAAAGTACACTTCTGAGGAACTGAGCCCCATGGAATAAATTGGACCCAAAGCAAAATGGCAGCGCGAAAGAGTAGCTGGAAGTCTTCTCCACCCCATTTACTTCTTTCACCAGCCAGGGTCATTTGCAAAGAAGCCCAGTTCGAGTGAGAGAAGTTAATGTTGACATGTTAATTTTCTGGAGAAAGTTATTACCAACAAATAATTTAAATATTGAGAGGAAGGAAGAACTGATTAATCCCTGGGTGCCAAATATCTTTTGCAAGTGCCTTACCGTGCCTCAGTTTACATTATTTGTTGGATAGTTTACTCCCAAACAACACATTTAGATCTGGAAGTGTTCCTCCTCTCCTATATGGCCAAGATTTTATTAACATGCCTCTGCTTTATATGCTGGCATTTAATTTAACTTCAGCATAATATGATATTACATTCCATTGTCTTGATATATTGCAATGCCTAGCCATCTCTCCTGGCCACGTATAGCCCCAGTGTTAGTGGTTAAATAATAGAAGTTCTAAGAATGGACTAAATTTCAGTATTAGCTTAAAGTCCCTTATCCCTGACATTTTAAAAGTTGTCTAAATAAAAACACCACTCCTACATACCATATGTCAATCTTACTAATTTAGACTATAAGGGTTAACATGGTACACTAAAACAATATCTTTTTAAGAACTTTTCTGAATGTTGTTCAAGTAAGCATTAATCCCTGAAATAATGTGTAAACCATTCTTCCAATATATTAGTTACTTAAGGCAGCAGCTTCTTAAACAGAGAGAGGTATTTTAACATTGCATTTTAACAAGAATTCAAGTCGTGCGTTTCCTACTGGCACATCATGAAATTGCACTAAAGATTTTAAGGCCAAGGAGGTTGATGATCTTCTGTGCATGTATTCAAAAGCAGAATCTTCTCCAGTGAAACTTGCAGTGAACACAAGGTGAGGAAAATTCCACAGTTTGAGTGGTAGTCTCAAATACAGGCTTTGTTAGTGCCAAAAATATTTCTGTGCCAGAAACTGTGTCAATAATTGTAGCTATTTAAATGTTTCACTGAGGAAGCATCTTATAAAAATATCTGGGGCCAGAAATTTCTCCATATTAGCTTTTCAAAGCCATTATTTTAAACCTTGTGATGTTTAGTTCATTGGTGATTTCTATGGAGGAAATAAGGAAGGGAAAAGAACATGCCCACTTCAGCCAGTCACTTCCACAAGAGAAGCACCTTAAAATATGAGGTATTTTACAGCATTTGTTAACCTAAAGTAGGAATTCTCAACCTATGGCCCGTGGGCTGGATCCGGCCTGTTGTGCCCAAGCAACCGGCCAGCTGCAGTCACCGGGAATGCCTCGGCTGTAGGGAACGTGGCTGTAGGGAACGTGGCTGAGGGTAGGGAACGTGTCTCTGGGGTTTTTTCGCTGCCTGCTGGTGTGTTTCTGCTGGCCGCAACTGCCAGGAATGCCTCAGTGGCTGCTGGGAACACCTCTGCAGCCACTGGGAATGCATCCGCACGCAGCCTCCGGTATCAGTCCAAAGTGGCTGCAGGGGTTTTTTCCTTCACCAACACCACACAACTCCTCTAGGCTGGTAAGGAGCGGAGCGGTGGGGAGTGAGGAGTGGCTCTTTGGGTGTGTGGTGTGCTTGGGGTAGTCCCGCAGCCAATGCCAAAGGTGACAGTGGTAGTGGGGGACACCAGTCTGGCTGGCAAACAATCTGAGAGGCAGGATCCAGCCCCCGGGCTTTAAAAGGTTGAGAACTCCTGGCCTAAAGCCTTGTCTTTGTTGCGTGTTTCTTATAGAAAAGGGCCCTCTTGCTTTAAAATCAGATTTAGCAATAGATTTCATGTGTCTCTTTTCATGGTGGCCAGGTGGAATGTGTGCCACCAGGGCATTGCTCTGCAAAACCCCTTTCTTTCTGTCTTTCTCTTCTTTTCTTGGCTGCTCACTCATCCAAACTTTCGCTGGAGTGGGAATGATGCTCGGTGAAAAAGCTGCTTCCAAGAATCAGAGGGAGGCAGAACCTGGGCTCCACTGGAAGATCCTGCTGCAGAATGAGAAGTGGCTGAGCGGACACCATTGGCAAACCAGGCTGGACGATGGCCTGTAAGGTGGCATACGAAGGCAACAGGTTGGTAAGAAGCAGCAAAGAATGGCTGCTGTGCCCTTGAGCAAGGCCGCTCGGTGGCTGTGAAGCGAGTAAAGACTCCCGGTAACTGGAGAACAGATCCACTAATGGAGAGCAGAACTGGGCCAAGACATAGTAATGATCTGCAAGAGGATGATTTGGTGCCGGCTGGAAGAGAACCTGAGCCGGCAGTCTTTCCACCACGGACCTTTCCAACACTTGCTGTGGATGAAAGTACAGCATTTGAGCCCCTTCTCTGTTGAAATCTTCCTTTTCTATAAAAGGTCTGTTGTCAGGGAAAAAAATAAGACAAGAACACATGAAAACAAAGTTTGGCCAGAGGAAAGTGAAATAGCAAAATAAAGTCTGCAACATTTACACCTGGGTGCCCAAACTATGGATGCATTGGTGTCAGGGGTCGGATCTGGCAAACTGGCTATAGTTTGGGCACCCCTAGTTTAAGCAGAGAAAAGGGCAGCCTAAAAATCTTCTCCTGTTTCAAAACAGATTGCAAGGTGCATTTTACTTCTGCTTCCAGGGGGAGGAACCAAATGACTGGCCTGCTGAACCAAATAACCAGCTCACTGAACCACGTGACTGGACCACAGCCCAAAAAGTTTGGGCACTCCTGATTTACATGGTCAGTGGGAACTCAAGCTCTGGATTTAGTGGTAGAGAGTACGAGGGTTACTGGGACATTTTTGACCAGGATGGAAATTTTTTGGGGCACTTTTTCAGAAGCAATATTTAAAAACACCGCCAAATTGACAGCAATCCTTTCCATGTAGCTTTGATTATAGTGAAATAACAATTTGCAATCTTACATACAAAGCCAGCCACATGAAAATTAGGCCTAGATCTGTACTATTTTATGAGCATCATTGCCCAACTTAGTTACTGCATAAAACGTATTTTATTTGGGCAAGAAGACAAACAGGACATGTGACAAGCTTCACTATCAGTACAACTTTCCAGGCTGTACAACTATTGGGCTAAACGAGTAGGCAGAGATGTTGGTGCGTATGGTTGAGAGCAGTTTAGGAACCCCACAGATTGCTGCCATAAATGTTGTAGCCTTTGAACCAAAGCAACACCCGGCCTAAATGGTTCGCTCCCCAACCCAGCCAGTGCTTTGCTCGATCCCCCTGCCTCTTTCCAAAGAGTCAGGCAGATCGCCCCCCAGTTCCCTTTCCTCTTCCGCCTGACTCTTCGGATAGAGAACAGGGGTTATCCTTAACGATGTGTGATCAGTGGGGGTAGGGAACTTTCATGGGGTTACTTCTGCTGTTAAACCTTCTGCCTGAAAGAGGGGCTGGTGGGGAGTCAAGTGAAACAGCCAGTTGTACCCTCAGAAGAAAAATAAAAACCAATTGAGGGCTCTATGGATTGCATTCTGCTGCATATCCCATCAACCCTAGCCAACATAACCAAAACTTAATGATTGTGAGGGTGGCAATGCAATGTCTCAAGGGTGAAAACATCTCCCATCCTTGCCTTAAGCAAGAGTTGGTTGAAAAAGACTGGATACACCTTGGGTGTGTGGTAAAGGCTATACAACTGGATCCACAACTCATTCAAACAAACGAGCACACTTGAAAAACAGTGTTTACAGATCTGCTCCAATTCTTATGAGGAGGAATAGCAGTAAAAACAGGTCATCATGCCATGCTGGCTGGCAGGCAGATTCACAATGCTGTACTTTGCATTAACAGAACATAATGGATAACGTGTTTTAATTCACCCAATTTACCTCATCAAGTTGAACACACAGGAAGAAAGTTGCTCCCTGGAATAACCTGTTTGCTGCTGGAGTTCAGCAGTCCAGGAAGGGAAGAGCAGAAGTCTGAACCGTGCAGCAGCTACACAGGCAGCTGCAACCAAAGAAGGCCGAAAGTAGCGGAAATAAAGATCTGGAAGTAAAGAGTCACAACATTATTATTATTATTATTATTATTATTATTATTATTATTATTATTATTATTATTATTATTATTATTATTATTATTATTATTATTATTATTATTATTATTATTATTATTATTATTATTATTATTATTTATTTATTTATTTATTTATTTATTTATTTATTACACTTGATACCCCGCCCCAATCGGGAGAACCTGACTCTGAGCGGCTTACAAAACACTAAAAATAAAAGTAAAAGCATAAGAAACAGTTATCAAAGACTGACAATTGAGGAATGAGCAACTTCGACCAAGCTTCCTCCCTCTAAGGCTCGCTACAGCAGTGGCAATTTGCAGGCTTTAGCTGTCCAGGGCGAAGACCAAACTTGCCACCCCCTCCATTTAGGCTCGCCGCTGCCCCTCCCCCCATTTAACCCCTCACTGCCTGTTCCAAAGCCCCCGGAGCCGGACCCAGGGGAGGAAGAGCCCCTGATGGCCAGCTGGTTGGGCGAGCGCACGGTGGGTCTCCCGACAGGGGGAGGCAGAGGAGGAGGAGGCCCGGCCGCCGGTGCAGCAAAAGCGCTGCCTTCTGCCTGGGAAGTCCGGCTCCCTAATCCCAAGCAGAGGGACGCAAAGCAGTGGGGACATTTTGCCATCCCCTGAAAAGTGCTGCCCGGGGCTATCGCCCACCCCCACCCCCGATCCCCCCACGCTATGCTTCTGGGCTACAGATCAAGGCCAGGGGTCCCCAAATGTTTCAGGCTGCGGGCCAGTCACGGGGCTCAGGGCACATTTTACTTCTGTTTCTGGGAGCGACAAGGGCAACGTGGACCGGATGAATCACAGTAAACCCATTCGTGTGGATTCACAGGGTACTTGGGCTTCTAGGAATTGAAGTCCAAGAACATCTGGAGTGCCAAGGTTCACCATCATGGCCCTAAGCTGGAGTGCCTCTAAGATTGAAGCCATGTCAGAGCATGACTCCTGATATATATCCCAGCAAGCACATCCAGGAAGATACCGTGTCAATGGTATTAAATAAGCCTTCTCTAAGGATTTCCTTACCTTGATCTATGCCATTGATTTTAAACCAGGGATAGGGAGATGCCTGTAGTCTAAGCTTAAAGTTAAGAGCTAGAAGAGCAGCTTTCTCAGTTTTTCCTATCAAAGGTCTCAGCCTACATTATGAGTGCATAAATCTATTTTTGAAGTGGACCGCATCCCTTAATTCCACATTCACCAGGCATGAACCCCCCATTTCTAATGTATGCTACAATCCTGATGAAGAGGCAAAGCCGAGGCCCCTCAAGTTAACAGTCTGCGTGAATAAAGGAGTTACCTTGTAATGATAGCTCTAAGAACTCGTGAGAGTATTCCTCCATTTTTGAGACAAGCTGGCGGTCCTTAAGGTCCCTTTCAGTAAGCGCGTTTAATAAGTAATAGTCAAAGAAGTGTGCTGCAGTTGGCAGGCACAGATTCCAGTCAAAAAATTCCAGGAGCTTGAGCTCTGTCTTGTTGAGCACAGTTTTTGACAGCACCACATCTATGTGCAACGATGCAGCGAGACTGTTCAGTTTTTCCAGGCGTGGCACGTTGTTCCGCTCTTCAAATTTGCCTGTTGAGAAGAAATTATACTGTATTGGGAGACTTTTCTCAGAGGCAGAAAACAATATCATTTCACAACACCTCCAGGGCCACCTCAAGCTCTTCTACAACTCCTAGTAAGGCCCTTGATGCTCTAGAGACCAGTCCTTGGTGTGCACAGCTCTTCAAAAGCAGCTACAGTACTTCCAAAAGGAACTTTGTTAACTTTCCAAATTTTGCTAACATTGTGCCATAGCAGTGGCAGTGGCAGCATCCCATCACCAGACTGGGAGGAAGAGAAATGGGGATCATCCTTGTTTCTCCAAACTGCCTGGCAAATAGGTGGTAGAAGGGCACCAGAGTTCCTGTCCTGCCCATTGATTTACCATGGCTGAAAAGGAAGACTGTCGTTTAGTCACCTACACCCCACAATAGAAGGCAGTAGAGTTTAGAGAGATCATTGGTACTCCCACACAGCCTGAAAGAAAGAAGAAATGCACAACCACAGGAGCCACCCTGGGCCTAATGCTCAAAGGAGAGAGAGGAGATGATGGCCATGCTGCACTTACCTTTACAAGGAAGATGAAGCTAAGATTTAGGATGGCTCACCTCTACTGCATAGAGTACATATGAATAGCCTGGCATGAATCAGGCTCAGAATCAGGCTGTTAAAAGCAGCTGAACTGTCAAAATCACCAATTCCAGTTTCTCCCTCCAGAGTTTGATTCTGAAGATCCTCAGAACCAGGCACTCTGAAGACCAGTTCTCTGCAGTAGAACTGAGCACTCATTGTCTTCAACATCCCTGGAGGAAGTGTGTGGTGTGCCCATATGCTGACCTCATGCCACCACAAACTCTTTTTCAGTAGCATACTAGATTCCCCTGTAACTCTTGTCTCTGGGGAACACCACAGAATCATTCTGTGGGTGGATGGTAAGCATGAGAGGGAGAACAAAGCTCAAGACCTGGAATGAAGAGCATCTGTTCTATGTAGACCAAAAGGTCCAAAGGTTACATTATCTGGCAAAACTACAATGATATCCCCCCCAACTAGACTAAGCCCATTGAATGAGAGGACGTATAAAGTTAGATTTTATATGCTTTTGCCATCCATATCCATTCTAGTCCACGCTCTGACCTCTTCTTGCATAGGTTACTATTACTGGGGGGGGGGGCACTTCCATGACAATAGACCATGAGGCAGATCCCAAAAATGTTGTGATAAGCTGATGGTGTTCTATATTGAAAGCATTATTCCTCCACCTTCCTCTACTCAAAAAACCAAAGCACTAGTGACATTTTAATCCCCTTACTTGCAAGGATAAGGCAAGTCATTGCCCAGATAGTTAGTGAGTTTTTGTCAGCTTGAAAGTTGTCCATAAACCTGTCCAGCATGTAGACAGAAAGGTGTAGGGTAGCGGGACAGAGATTGCACGCTTTGCTAACGGAAGTCAAGAAGTCAAGAAAATATGGTCGCCATCCGAGTTGCTGTGATTGGGCTCTGTACACAGGAAGTTTCAGCTCCTACAACACAAGGCAGAGAAGGGGTATAAGAATGAATATCCATTGCACTACCCAGAATATGTGGATCAGCATCTGCCAGCTGCCTTAGCAAGTGCTTAGCAAGTCATGTGAAACAAAGGGATCTTGTTTTTTTTGTAGATAGCCAGCACAATTACAATTAGAAACTCAGTTAAATTTGTTCCATTGACATGCTGAGCATCCCATGATTCATTGGGGAAGAGGTCATCTTTTTAAACATCTATCCTCGCATGCCCCTTGTCCAGGTGACTGCGATCAGAATTCAAGCCTAGGGTTTATAAGCAATGCTAGGAGCAGTGGTGGGCTCAAAAAAAATTACTACCACACTATGGGAGTGGGATGGTGGATGTGGCCAGGGAGAAAGCCCTGCATTGCACCCAAGGCCCTGTGTATAATTTACTCCAGAGATGGCCAAACATTGGTCAGGGGGCCAGATCCACCACCCCCGATACCAATTCATCTGGTCTGTGAAGCCATCATCACTCTTGGAACTGGAAGTAAAATGCGTTCATATGGATGCATTTTACTTCTGCTTCCAGGAGCGAGGATGACTTCACAAGCCACATGAATTGGCATCAGGGGCTGGATCTGGGCCCTGGGCCATAGTGAGTGGCTCCCTGAACCACATGACCGCCCAATGGCCCGAAAAGATTGGGCACCCCTGATTTACTCCATCCAATGAAATGTACTGACCTAGATTTAAGTAAAAGAAGAAGAAGAAGATGTATTCTCTGTGGTGATTTTGTATTTTAAAAAATAGTTTCAAACAGTTAGATGCTTTTACAATGCCATGGGTATCAACAGCAACCTGATTTGAAACACTTATACATGAAGACAAAATAATGTAATACCTTAACAGGCTAATCAATTTATCAGACATAATGCACACTGATCTTCAAATTCATGTAAAGCTGTTTCACAAGCAAGTGTTTTAGACCCCTGAATTTCTCTTTTAGAGTTTAAAAATAACCATCTGCCCTCCAAACAACCCTTTCCAGGGCTTTCTGAGTATAGGTTACTCAGAAGTTCTCTCCTATTCCATTCTTCTGGAGTACTTTGGGACTGGGCAGTTTGCCCAAGGTTATGCAGGCTGGCTCTTCTTCTGGGAAGCAGAGTAGGGAATCAAACTTACAGCCTCTGGCTCTGGAGCCAGACACAGTGGAACCCTGACATACAAACGTTTCTACTTACAAAAAATTCGACATACAGTACAAAGAGAAATCCTGGCAAAAAAATTTTTACATACAAAATTTTAACAGGAAAAATTCGACATGCAAAAATATGGTGACATCGAGTGGCCTCTTCTGGTAATCCAATGTGTTTTGGACATACAAATAACCTCATGGAATGAAAAAAAAATTGTGTGTTGAGGTTTTACAGGTTTTACTGTTCCTAATTCATTGAGCTTATTTAACCACCAATGGATAGTTTAGAAGAGTTCAGTGATGCTTTGAAATGTGATGTCAGTGATAGCAATCCTTGGCACTCCAGCTGTTCTTGAACTTCAATTCCCAAAAGCCCTGATCTGCTTGTGGTAATTTAAGTCCAAGAACACCTGGAGTGCCAAGGTTCACCATCACGGTGTTAGGCAGGTATCTTAGACATTATTGAACACAGCTTCATACTCCAGGTTCATACTCGATTTGTGAAATTTAACCTTGAAACCCACATGAAACTCTTACCGTATTTTTGAAGGACTCCAGGTGTTCTTTGACTTCACTTCCCAGAAGCCCAAGTCCCTGTGAATCCACACAAATGGGTGCATTGCATAAGCACAGTAAACTCGTTTGTGTGGATTCCCAGGGACTTGAGCTTTTGGGAATTGAATCTCAAGAACAGCTGGAGTGCCAAAGTTCCCCATCGCTGAGATAAGGGATAGAGTGGAAGTGGATTTAACCATTACCGATTCCTTCCATGTATGATGAACCTCTGCTGCACTGTTCTCTCTCCACCACTGTCCTTCCATCTTGCTGGTTTCTTCTCTGACTTCTCTTCAGCAGTATGGACAAAATGGCAACCCCTGAGAAGGAAGAGAAAGAGAAATAAGGAGCACATTTATGCTTTTCATAAACTCATGTTCTCTCTCAAATATATGGAGGAATTGGTGTGGGGGCCGCATCTGACCACTGGGCCATGGTGACCATTTCCCTGAACCACCTGACTGGCCCACAGCCCAAAAGGTTTGGGCACCCCTGGGATGGAGTCTAGGCCTTCCTCCCTCCATCCCCGGGATGCTCGGGCCAGCGCCTCCCGCCAAAACCCTTTCAACCCAGATTAATTTCTGACACGAAATTATTCTTATAACATTATATACAAAGCAACCATTTGATCCTAACTCTGTAGAAAAGAACTGTTAGGGCTAACTCTGGAGCGTGAGGATATCCAAGTCAGAGAAGCCCCAACATTTCCCAATGTCTACTCTAGGGAGACCTTTAGGCCTGCTCCGAGGAGAACCAAAGCAGGTCTCCTCCGCCATGATTAGACTCTCTCGACTTCTGTTTGGGCATCGAGACATTTTGTGATTTCTCTCCAGTTGTTTGTCTTTCATTCGAGCATGTGCCGGTATAGCAATGTCGATAACAAGAATAATCGTTTATCATCATCAATCATCATCATCAATCATCATCATCATCATTCCACCCCCGAGGGGGCTGGCATTTCCCCGGAGCCTACAGAGAGACCCGTTCCGCATCTTTCCCGAGGGTCGGCCTTTTATTTCTCTTTTCTACACAAAGGGCCACATCTCACCGTGGGCGGCTTCGACGGAATGGCCCGACGACCGGGACTCCTTTCCCGCAGGGTCTGGGGGGGCGGCGGCGGACGGGGCGACGGGGAAGGCCGGGTTTCCTCCGCGCCCGAGGGAGTCGCGGCGGATTTCAAACCAGTTTCCCCTTCTCTACCCTTCCCCGACCCACCGGCCCGGCACCGATCCTGGCGATTTCGAGTTGCGCAGGCAAAACGGCAACTGGCACGAACCTGCGCCCCCCCTCTGCCCCCCTGACCCCGACGAGCCTCCCTGGGACGCCAGTCACGCCACACATACCCACACCCGCTTCTACACACCTGGTTCGCTGGAGGGGGCTCTTTGTGGGCAGCGTGGGCTCCTTGGGCTTCTTCCTGGCCCTGGTGGGGAGCGGGTGGCTGCTGGTCCGCTGTCTGTGTCCGCCGAGAGAGGAATGAGGACCTTCAGGAGTCGCCGGGCGAGTGAAGAAGACGGGCGGCGCCTCTGCCTGCCCCCAATAGCCTCCTCCTGCCCCAGGGCGTTCCCTGATCACCAGAGATTAGAGCCCGGCTGGGAGATGCAGACCACGTTGCCAGCGAGGCCAAGCGCCGAGAGAGGAAGGAGAGGGCGCGAGTGTGTGTGTTCAGGTGTATGTCAGGAGACACCGACAGAGTCCAGGCCACTCCTACAGAGGCACCAAAGCGAACCGTGGAAACCGAGCACTTCGTCTTCACATTGCTACGTCGCTTTTGTTTTATTCCTGTCTTGTTTTTGTTTCCTGAGATGTCTGAGCCGCAGACTAGCCCGGCACGATCCCCCCCAAATCTCCCCAAAACTTCCACTCCGTGTTGATCCGCTTTTGTCAAGGGCCAGAGCACCTGGAAGGAGGCCCCACCGGCACAAGAAGGAGGAGCCCCTGAGGGACCCCCACCCAAGGGGTGCCTTGGAGAAGGAGGCTGGTTCCCAAAGCGCCGCCGCCCTCCAGTTCTCTCCTCCTCTCTGCCCCATTCATCCTTCTGAGGCCCGCCAAACGAAGCCATGCCTGCCTTTGTAACGGTTCCCACGTAACGGATCCCGCAACCTGGAAACTCTTCATGGGGTTGGACAGGGTAGAAACAAGGGAACCAATGGGGGTTTTGCAGGGGTTGGTGGTGTTTGGGGGGGGAGGCAGTGGCCCCAGGGGCGAAGACGCTGCCCCGGAGAAATGGAAAGTGGCATTTCCAGACCGGGAAGGCTCTTGGCCATAAACCAAGAGGATCCCCCTGAACCCCAGGGTCGGGTTCAGACAAGGAGGAGGAGGAGGAGAACAAGAGGATGAGGATGAGGAGGATAGTGCTCGTCATTGTGCGAGTGTGCTTGGGAAGGGGCAGATCAAAGGTGAGGCTGCTTCTCTTCCTGCAGCAAAAGATAACGGAGTCGACCCGACAGGCAGCAACTCCACGGCGAGTGTCCGGCGGTGCTTCGCTCTCCTAAGCGGGTGATCGCCTTTGGGTGGGGCGAGGATGGTCGCCTCAGGGGAGGAAATACCGTTACAATCTACAACAACAGATCAAAGTAGGCTTCGTAGTCTCGCCGAGGGGAACAGAGAATTGAATGGGAGCTTTCCTTGCTTCTCTGCCTTCCAAAGAAGGTAGCGAGGTGGAATGTATTGTCTGTCACGTACTCGGGAAGGTAAAACAGAGCGAGAATTCTCCCCAGACTCTTCTGAAATTTTAGCCGCTTAACGAAGGTATTTGAGAAGAACATGATATGGAAAATTTAGATAAACTGAGTGGTTCTAAATATCAAACTAACATTTTGTGGATTATTACAAATTTTAGAAGAATATGGGGAGGCTTTTTAGATTAATTCAGATCAGGGCCGTAGCCAGGGTTCTAAAATTTATTTATTTATTTATTTATTGGGGGGAGTGGCAATATTTTTCAGGAGGCGCAACAATGTCGTACACGCAGGCGCACACATGCACACACACTGGATGCGATGTCATCTCCCCAGACTCTTCTTTTTATAAATCGGCAAGACAACAAGTGGCCAGAAACTGGAAAGGTGATATGAATTTAGAAATCACTCAATGGTATACTAATGTTTGGGACATTGCGTTAAAAGAAAAACTTCCATGAGAACTAAATATAAAAAGGGGTTTAATAAAACAAAATAGATTTTGGGACATTTGGAAACCTTTCTTGCAATATACACTGAGGGAAAATAAAGGTGAAATACCTGCACCGAATACAATGTACTTTTGGCAGAATGAGTGAGTTGTAAAAGGGGTGACTGGCAGACTCAAGGACTTTAGTGCACTGGGTGATGTATGTATTATGTTTAAAACAACAATCATAATAATAATGAAGAAAGAAAAAAAAACCATAATAAAGTTGTAACACCAATCTGAAGAGGATATTTGATACAAATGTGAAAGTATACCGTATACATGAATCTAAATAGTATGGTCAAGACATTGAAGGCATTAAAAATATCGGAATTAATATGTTATTATATCATATATTATATTATATTGATTTGAATATTTTCTTCTTTTCTTCTTTATAATAGTGTAAGATGTAGTTTGTAAATGTTTTTTGTTTGTAACTGTTGTTTTGTTATTTTTAACGCTTTTCTTTTTGTTGTTAAAATCTAAAAAAATATTTCTAAAAAAAGATAATATATATATATAATATATATATATAATAAAATACAAACATAAAGTAGAAAATAGAAATAAAAAAATTAAACTTTTCTACAGAAGCTTATATGTTATACATTTCTAGCAACCTATCTCATAATACATTTATCTGTTTCTTTTAAATCTTAAACACCGTTTTTCTATAATTCACCACCATGATATGAACATTGTCCGGGTGGTTATTACGTTTCACATTTTCCAGAAAATAATTTGATCCGGTACAGGTTTAATGCCTCTATCTTTAATCATTACATACCCCACAAATTGACGCCAGATACTCCAAAATCTATTTTGATGGACTATGCCCTTTCTAATGTTCAGTTCCCATGTTAACTTATCATGAAGTGCCAATTGCCACATTTCCTTATACCAATCTTCTATTTTTAATAATGACTCATTTTCCCAATTCTTTGCTATACATTGTCTACCTGCTGATATCATTACAGTCATTAATTCTTTATCATCATTACCTAACCTAAATTTATCTACATCTTTTAGCAATACTACTTCTGGCCCCAACTCAAGTCGCTTTCCAAACATGTTTCTTATCTCTTTTTCTATTTCCCCCCAGAATTCTTTTAACACATTGCAACTCCACCACATATGTATATATGTATCCATTGACTGTTTACATCTCCAGCATATAGTGCTTATTTTGTTATCTATTTGGTGCAACTTAATTGGGGTCAGATACCATCGCCATAAGAGTTTGTAATCATGTTCTTTAACCCTAACAGACATAGTCCTCATGATTCTTCTTTTCCATTTTTTTTCTGCCACATTTCTTCAGGAATTACCACATTCAAATCTTGTTCCCAAATGTTTCTCAGCATCTCCTGTGCTTTCCCCCCTTTGTTTAGAATTTTATATATCTTACTTACTATCCCTTTGATCCCTATCTCACCTTTTCTTAACTTGCTTAAAAGATCTTCAAATGTCGTTAATCCCCTTTCTAAACCCCTTTCACTTAAATTTTTTTATTCCAATTATTTATCTGAAGGACCTGAAACCAATTTAAATCCAATTGGGAAAAAAGTTCCATTTTTTAAATCATATTCCCTGCAAGTTCTTACCCAGTCTCCCCAGACTCTTCTGGTGGTGGTGGTGTTTGGGGGGAGGGGAGGCAGTGGCTCAAGGGGCGAAGACGCTGGCCTTGACAAATGGAAAGAACACCCGACCAGAGGAAATAGGGGAGTGTGTGTGAGAAGAGGGTGGTGGTGAGAACCGGCAGGAGAGGAAGGAAAGGGGGGGGGGTTTGGTGCACCCCTCAGCTGAGGCTACCTGGAACCTTGGGGAGAACCCCCCGCCCCGCCGGGGAGACACTTGGTCTGCGATTGAGCAGCCTCTGTCCCCCCAAGCCCACCCCCCAAAAAAAACCTGATTGTGTTGTAACGCCACAAGTTTCAAGGACGCTCTTCCTTTGTGCCCCTCCATTATTCTAAGGTCGGTCAAGCGAATACTGTATTCAGCTTGCGGGGTGGGGTTGGGGGAGGAATGCGAATTGCCTTCTGGACTGGCCAGAGAGTGCTCTGGGTGGGACACAAGTGTATTTGGGGTACACGGAAAGAGCCTCCTTGAAGATCCTGGTCTTCCTGAAGCACAACCAGGGGTGCCCCAGGCAACAGCAGACCTTGTCTCCAATCTCTCTCCTACTCGACCACGCAAAAGGAAGACAATAGGTCACATCAGGCCTTCTATTTAGCACAAGGAGATGAAGTGAGAGTTCAGAATTGGCCCATTTGTATAAATGGACATCATGGGGGGGGGAGAAGAAGGGGGTTGGCATAAGTGGTGGGCTTCAGCAGGTTCGCACCAGTTCACCAGAATCGGTAGCAGAAATTCTGGCTGACCCATGGATCCAGGTTTTGAAATAAAATAGTCCTAATTCGGGTGCAACCCAGGGTTCCCTCCGGGGACGCCCACCATACCACCCCCACAGCGTGGTAGTAATTTTTTGGAGCCCCCCACTGAGGGTGCTGTGGATCGGAGGCTGCCTGGAACCTCGGCTCTCTTGGAGAAACCAGAGCCACCAGTCCCTGGGCGAGGGCGACACCGGGTCTCGCCTGTTGGCAACAATTGCTCCCACTGTTAGCCCCTCTAACTGACTTGTCTCTGCCTGGTGAAGGTGCCCCTCATTTGAAGAGCATAATGAGTTCCACAGGATGGCTCTTTAAACCAGTTTGCTCTTTAAGCGAAACACCATTGTAGGTGACCAATTGTGTGTGTGTGTGGGAGGGGATGGCGAACTCTGATTTATTTGTTAAGTGAGCTTTTGGTTGGTTTTATTTGTTAAGCAAAGCAAACATTCAGAGACATTTCTACTCTTTAAGCGAGGCGCTCTTTAAGCGAGGCACTCTTTATGCGAGGTTTGACTGTACCTACATGCACACACACCATTTCTTGTGGCACAAAGGTTTTGGGGAGTATATTTGGGTACCACATGCAACCTTCAGCCCACTTATAGCACACTTGTTTTAGGTTATAAGTTACTAAATGGGATGGGCGCTGTTTGGCAGCTCTATTTAAAAAGCTGAGTTAACAAGGTGAAACATGATTAAGTGGTCACTAGCCAAAAACGATAATTTCTTTACACAACCTTTCTATAACCTAAAGTTGAAGCATATAGTGTGCTAATCTGCCGTCATATCGGCATATCGGACAGGCTCATGGCAACACTTCTAGGACATCCAAGATAAGTGAGAGATTTAAGGAGTAGTTTTACTAGTCCCATTCCTCCCAGTGAGTTTTCATGACTAAGCGGGGGATTCGAATCTAGGCCTCCTGAGTCCTGTTCCATCACTCTGTCCAGAATACCCCATTAGGCATCTTTTATTGTGTTTAATAATTTCTGTTAGCTACAGCACGGTATGGGATACAATGAAGGCGATATTTAGAGGGGAATCTATAAAACTAAACAGCATTAAAAACAAGCGGATCAAAAGCAGGTATCAGGAGTTAGAAACAACATTAAAACAACTTTACCTGGAGCATGCAAGAACCAAGGATCAGAGAATTTTTGAGGATATACAAAAAATTAAGAAGGAATTGGACGGGAAGGATATTGAAAAAATTAAAAAGGCTATGATATATTTAAAAAGAGAATATTTTGAGTACAGTAATAAGAACTCTAAATTACTAGCAAAGGCAGCAAGAGAGAAGAAAGCTAAAAGTCAGATTGGGGTACTGATTGATAAAAGTGGGAAGAGATGCAATAAAAGAATGGATAAAATGAGGATAATAGAAATTTTTTATAATGAACTGTACTCAAAAAGGGAAGTAAATTTGGATAAACTTAGAGAATGTTTTGAAATTCAAGGAATCTCACAAATATCAGTAGAGCATAAAAATATAATGGAGGGGGAAATTACAGACAGAGAAATTGAGGAAACGATAAAGAAATTAAAAGTAGATAAGGCCCCAGGGGAAGATGGGTTACCGGCTGAGTTTTATAAAGACTTTAGAGGATGGATAGTGCCAAGACTGAGTAAGTTGTTTAATAAAATATTAGCAGGGGAAGCAACTCCTAGCTCATGGAATAGATCAACAATAGTTTTAATTCCCAAGCCAGGCAAAGATTTAGAAATGGTGGAATCATATAGACCAATTTCACTAATTAATCAGGACGCAAAAATTTTCACATCAATAATGTCAAAAAGGTTGAATAGCTTTATAGCTGATTATATAAAGGAAGATCAGGCAGGGTTCGTTAAGAATAGATATATGTCAGATTTAACGCGAAGAGTAATAGACTTAATGGACCTATCAGAACAAAAGAAAGAGAAAGTGGGATTTTTATCTCTAGATATATTCAAAGCTTTTGATTCTTTACAATGGTTAACAATTCAAGAGACGATTAGATTATATGGATTTGGCACTAAATTTCAGGGAGTGATTAAGAAATTATATCAATCTGGAACAGCTAGGATTAGAATTAATGGTGAATACTCTGGAAATATAAATTTAGAGGCAGGTACAAGGCAGGGGTGTCCATTGTCACCAACATTGTTTATTCTGGCAATGGAGTTTTTAGCGAACTCGATACGTCAGGATGAGGCTATAATAGGAATGAAAGGTAATAAAATTAACTTATATGCAGACGACACTCTTATTATTGCAAAACATCCAATGAAAGCAATTGAAAACATATATAAGCACTTGAGCAAGTTTGAGGATATGACAGGCTTGAAAGTCAACTGGGACAAGACTGAAATGGTGTTTTGTAATGGGACCAAGGAAGAAGAAGAAAAAATAAGAGGGAAGTATAAGGTTCAGATTGGAAACAAAATTAAATATTTGGGGATAATAATATCTAATAACTTTGGAGAGCTTAAAGGGTTAAATTATGGTAAACAGAAGAAGGAAATTGAACAGAAAATAATTCGGTATAACAAGCTAAATTTATCATGGTTCGGACGGGTTGCATTATGTAAGATGATGTTGTTACCCAAATTAAACTTTTTATTTGATGTATTACCAATTAAGCTTACTGATAAAGAATTAAAAGAGTATCAAAATATAATCAATAGATTTTGTAATGGTAAACGGGGAGCTAGGATAGCTAAAAAATTATGGTATATATCTCAAAAAGAGGGGGGTTTAGGAATACCTAATATTCGGGATTATTACAGGGCATTCCAGGTAAGAAATGTCATTAAAATATTGAATAGGGAAGAAGTAATATGGGAAAAAATTGAAAGGAAACAGTCCCAGAAATTTGATAAATCAATATTCTTAAGTGAAAAGAAGGAAAATTCAAAAATAACCCCTAGGTATAAACTGACGAAAACAACAATAGAAGAATGGAACAGAATAAAAGAGGAGCTTGTCCCAGGCACTTCGCCTGTTATAGAATTGGATGACTTAAGTGCTTTTCCAATACAAATAGATAGTAGGATTAGAAGTATATTAATAGAGAAAGAGGCTCTCTTGTTGAAAGATTGGATTAACATATGTAAGGACAGTGACAGAAAAAGAGAATTATTTTTGCAAATGCAGTTAGATTGGTTCAAGATTCTTCAAATAAATAATTGGGGGAGGCGTGGCTAAGGATGGCTTAGAGGAAGGAGCCATTTCTCATCCCTCCGCCAGTTCAATGAGTTAAAATTAAAAAAAAATGAGATTTAAAAGTGGAAATTAAAAGTGTGGACTATCGCCAGAGAGAGCGATAAACTGGGAGTTCGAAGCTGCCGATCTTGGAGCTGAGGGACATCGGGACTCGAGAGGACTGAGCTCCGGGGAAGAGGGGCAGAACGGAGGCTCGTTTAGAGGCTTCGTTCCTGCCGATCTAACCCGTTGTAGCCAGTCCGGGAGTCGGAGATCGGAGCCCTCGCCACTGCATTGAAGGCACTGAAGGAAGGCTGAAAAGGTGGGCGACTGAAGGAAAGGAGCGGTCTAGAGGCTGGGCTGGAGACAGACGGGATCGGCAATAAGGTGCAAGACGGGGGGAAAGGAGTTGCGGAGTGGTGGTTCTTTTGGAAACAACGGAGCTTTTTTGTTTTTTTTTTTCAATTGGGAGAGACACCGGAGTCTGCTCTGGAGTTAAGCGAAAGTGGTGAGTCGGGCTGAAAGTCGTGAAAGGGCAGACGGGGTGTTTCGAGGCAGGAAGGAAGGAGAGAAGGGGAGAAAAGGACCAGGACTTGAAAAGGATTTGAGAAGGGAGCAGCAATGACGGCAAGGGCAGAGTGACTTTTAAACAACTTTTAATAACTTTGGCGAGACTTAACTAAAGTGGAGAGTAATTGAGTGAAAGGGATTGTTGTTTTTGAGAAAATCAAGAGAGTGTATTAACTATCTGGAACTGCCGGCTACTTTTTTTTCTTTATATTCTTTCTTCGTAATATTGGACTGAGAGAATTTAGACTAGGGAAAGTGGCGGAAAAATGGTGGACAAAATCGAAACCTAACAGCGGAGGAAACGAAACTGAACAGATCGGAGTTGAGAGAGAATCGCCATTGCTATTGTCCTTTGTTCTCGATCTTTTGGGCTGTTTTTGGGACGTTATTTGCCTGTTTGAAAACTAATTTGCATCGCTCTTCTCTCCTTGTCTCTATTCATCACAGCCACAAGGAAGAACGCACTTCGCACAATTCCAAACCCCTGTGAAATAAAACTTACGATTACGACTTTGGGTCCACCCCCCTCTGCCCCCCTCCTCCCCCTCGTTTCTCTTTTCTCTCTCCCTCTCCCTTTAAAGACGGCTGAATTGTATATTGCTGGAGATCACCTAAGAATTTTTTTAATGCTTTAATATTATGCTCATTTGCTCCTAATTGAATTAACTTCTTTATTCCCTTTTGCAATATTATATACAGCTGCTCTTTGTTGAGTTTGTGGATCCCCCTTTTCACTCCCATTTTTCCTCCTCACCCCCTCCTTTTTTTTCTTTTTTCTTTTTTTTTTCTTTCTGTGCCTTTTTTTCTGGGCTTGGTCTCTTTATTGTGTGTCACAGTTGGTTTTGGTTGGTGGGAATTCATATTTAATTGCTTTTTTAATTGCTTTTCCCCCTGTTTACTCCTTGAGTAACAATAACAAATAGTAGTTAACAAAGAAGAGATTTTAATTAATTCAAATTGAAGAGGTAGCCAACAGAAATTAATTAATTGGATTAAAAATAATTGGTTGATTGAGTTGGCACCCTTTGGTTGAGATAAGTAATTTTTATAGGTGATTTGGTTAATTGAATTTTTTTTAAGAGGTATATATTAAATTTCGATTGAAGGAGGGCATAATTAAGTGAACACAGTATGGAGGGAGGGAGAGGCAGAGAGGAACCGAAGACAAGAAGAGAGAAGAGAGAGAAGGAGCAGAAGGATAAGGAGAGACGTACACCGTCACCAACCATGGAAGCGCAAGCAGCAACAACTGAATCTCAAGCAGCGGGTGGGCGGGCAACCGATTTATCGGAAGTGTGCGCCATTTTACAGCAACTGGCTAAAAATGTGGGTGATTGTCAGGTAACAATGCAAAGGCTGAATAAAACTGTTGAGAATAATAGTGAGGAAATGAAAAAAGATAGGGAGCTGGCCAGATTACAACATGAGAGCCTGGCCAGGTCCCTATCGGATATGCAAAAAGAGGTGACAGAGAACACAAAGAAAATTAAGATGATTACAGACACAATGCAAAAGGATTTGCAACAAACCAGTATCACAGTGAATGAACTTTTGATCCAGGAACATGTCATCTCTAACAGGGTATCAGTTCAAGAGAAAAAAATGATGATGGTGGAGGAGGGGTGGAGAAAACAGAACATTGTGATACGCAAGATGGTGGAAAGGACGCCAGACAAGTTGAAGGACAGGGTGATAGATTGGCTGAACTCTCTAAAAATGGGGAAGGATTTTGTTTCAGAAGACATTGGCGCTGTATTTAGAGTGGGGGGAAGGAGAGATAGGAGAGCACCTAGGAATGTTTTGGTTAAATTTGCAAATTGGGGAGATAAGCTGAAGGTGATGGCTTTTATTAAACAAGCAGGGTCTGGCATCCTAAATATTGAGGGAGTTGATGTGGAAATCTACAATGATATTGTGCCTGAGGAGAGAAAATGGAAATACATGATGAAACCAGTTACGAAGCTTTTGGTGGCTAAAGACATTAAATACAATTGGAGGTTTCCACAACAACTGAGATTTTTTTATGATAAGAGATGGCATGTACTTGATGAAAAGACTGATGTTTTGCAATACCTGACACAAATTGGACTGATTACGGTGGCGGACAAGGAATGGATTGGCCTGAGAACAGATTTGTATACAGTGGGGGTGATGGGGCCGGCCTTGAATGTGCAGGAGGAGGTGGAGGGAGCGGTAGGGGGTGCAGATCTTTCGGGGTCTGTCAGGAAATGAACCTATTTCCTAAGGCTTGAAATTGCCAATTTTCAAATAGGCCTCAGAAAAATCCATTTTTCTCTCTCTGAGCCTCAAGGCTGTGTAACAGCATGTTTTTCAACCATGTTTTGCAGTATTTCTTATCTTTTGTAAGCTAAGAGCCATGTTATGACTAGCCCCAGTGCATTCTGTGTGCACGTGAATAAACAATGTACTGTTGTTTTGAGAAATTTTTCACTGTTACCTGATTGGCTAAGCTGTCCCACCTGACTGAAAATTCTCCATTTTGGAGAGAAGAAAGAGTTCGTTTCTGATTCTTGATGGATTAAGACCTGTTTTTGATTAGAGAGCTTTTGTTTCTGGTTCCCTATGGGCTAGCAATCTTTAGCCTAGGAGCTAAGCACTTTTGCTCCTTAAAAATGGTTACCTAGATTTGCCTGTGGACTTTATTGGACTGACCTATGCTACTGACTTTTATGCTTTATGAACCTGATCAATAAATCTTCATCATTTTTCTGAACAACGTGTCTTCATTGGACTAAAAAGGGTAAGAGCTGCCTTTCACACACACAAATCTTTGAACACGCTACCAAATTAAAAACCCCTTAAGAGCTGATAAGCAGTTGAGAGTTGTATCTCTGTTCTAATTAGCCGTCCAGCCCGCCTCGGTTGTTTTGTTTTGGTTTCCAGGGGTTTTACCAGAAGTGAGGGGGCCGGCTGGATCGTGACAGGGTCACCGAGTTTGGAAATAGTAGAATAATGATTATATGTAATACTTGGTTAATGGCGGAGGGAGGGTTAATTACAAGAACTTGATGCCATTCTTTCATGTTCCCCCCCTCCCCTCTTTGGAGTTCAGAGGCGACATCTTTGGGAAAGGTGTGGGGAGGGTAGAGAAAGAAAGAAGAATAGGTAAGTTTTTTATCTTTATGGTTAATTTTATTTTTCTTAATGTTATTTTTTCTGTTAACTTTTTTTTTGTAATCTTACAGTAGTTTCAACTAATTCTTTTTAAAGTATTTTTTTCTTTTTTGGGGAATATGGATGGAACAGAGGGAGCACGTCCGGGGAGGATTGTGGGGAATGGGCAACTATAACAATAATAGATGGTTAAAAACTTAAGGGTTTTAACATGGAATGTGAAGGGAACGGGGAACGCCTTGAAGAGGAAAAGACTGCAAATAGCACTCAATAAATCTAGAGCGGACATTATTTTTCTCCAGGAAACACACCAAAAATCGGCGGAAGCAAATAAATTAGTGGTAAGAGGAATGGAAATATATGAAAAGGCTTATGGGACATCTAAAGCTAGAGGTGTTGCAACGTTAATCTCGGAAAAATTGGGTTTTACTGTGGCTAAAACTATAGTAGATCAGGAAGGAAGATATGTGATAATCAAAGGGAATATTGAGGAGGAAGAGATAACTTTGGTTAATACTTATGCCCCAAATAATAATCAGGAAGAATTTTTAGATAGGATGGGAGAAATTTTAAATAAGGAAGGGTCAAAGAACATGATTATAGGGGGAGATTTCAATTTGTTAAGATCGGATATTGATAGCACAAGCAGTAAAAATAAAGGTAAAAAGTATATGTTGGATGACTGGAGTAAACTAATGGGTTTAAAAGATGTGTGGAGAGAGCTTAAGGGCCAGGAGAGGGAATATACTTACTATTCACAAGTTCACAATATGTACTCCAGAATCGACTATATATTTGTTACAGAAGGATTGGTTAAAACAATAGATGATATAAAAATTGGAACATTTAAGGAATCAGACCATGCTAAGATAATTGTGGATATAAATCTGGAAGATACAAGGGGCATAAGATATAACTGGAGATATAACACAAAGTTGTACGAGGAGGACAAAATAAAAAGGCAAATTATGGAAAAATGGGAGGAAAATTGGAAATGGAACGATAATAACGAGGTCCGTTATGGAATTGTATGGGATACAATGAAAGCAATTTTCAGGGGAGAATCAATAAAATTAAATAGTATAAGAAAGCGACAGTTTAATAGTCAGTATCAAGAGAAGGAAAACCGACTGAAACATCTTCACTCGGAACATGCTAAGAATAAAGATCACAAAGTACTTCAAGAGATAAACAAAATTAAGAAAGAATTAGAGGGGAAAGACATAGAGAAAGTTAAAAAGGACCTGATTTTCCTAAAAAGAGAGTATTTTGAATATAGCAATAAAAATTCTAAATTATTGGCTAAAGCAGCAAGAGATAAGAAAAATAAAGGTCAGGTAGGAGTATTGGTAGATAAAAACGGAAAAAGATATAATAAAAGGAAAGAAAAAGCGGAATTAATAGAAAATTTTTACAAAAAATTGTATTCGAAAAAAGAGGTAAATATTGAAAAAATGAGAGATTTTTTTGAGAAGCAACAAATTAGATCGATAACAGAAGAACATAGGATTAAAATGGAGGCAGAAATCTCAGTAAAGGAAATTGAGGAAGTGATTGGGAGATTAAAAAAAGATAAAGCACCGGGGGAAGATGGGTTGACAGCGGAATTCTATAAGGACTTTAAACTCTGGATTTTTCCGAGATTATACAAGTTATTTAATGGAATATTGGAAGGAGAAACAATCCCAGATTCCTGGAACAGAACCATAATTGCTTTAATCCCAAAGCCTGAAAAAGACCTAGAGAAAATAGAATCATACAGACCGATATCCTTAATCAACCAAGATGCAAAAATTTTCTCAACAATATTAGCAAATAGATTAAATAGTTTCATAGCCAATTATATAAAAGAGGATCAGGCCGGGTTTGTAAAAAACAGGCACATGTCAGATTTAATAAGAAGGGTAGTGGATCTATTGGATTTAGCCGAAAGGAGGAAAGAAAAGGTGGGTTTTTTGTCGTTAGACATTTTCAAAGCTTTCGACTCATTACAATGGGCAACAATTCATGAAATGATTAGATTATATGGATTCGGAGTTAAATTTCAAAGAATAATTGGGAACTTATACAAACAAGGGATAGCTAGGGTTAAATTCAATGGTAATTATACAGGAGATATTAAATTGGAAGCAGGTACAAGGCAGGGCTGTCCATTGTCACCATCTTTATTTATATTGGCTATGGAATTTTTGGCAAACATAATACGTCAGGATGAGGAAATAATTGGAATTGAAGGGAATAAAATAAGTTTATATGCAGACGATACATTAATAATGGTAAAACATCCAACAAAAGTTATATCGAGGATAAATACGCATTTGAAAAGATTTGAGGAGATAACAGGACTAAGAGTGAACTGGGACAAAACAGAAATGATATTAGTTAATGGGAATAAAAGTGATGAGGATTTGATAAAACGGGATTATAATATACAGATCGCACAAAAGATGAGATATTTAGGTGTAATATTGACTAGTAAAATTAAGGAGTTAAAGGGATTGAATTATGGTAAACAAAAGAAGGAGATTGAAAAAAAGATAATACAATATAGCAAATTAAATTTGTCCTGGTTCGGTAGAATAGCAATGTGTAAAATGATGTTATTACCTAAATTGAATTTTTTGTTCGATGTTTTGCCATTAAAACATACAGATAAAGAATTAAAAGAGTATCAAAACATTATGAATAAATTTTGTAATGGGACCCGAGGAGCTAGAATAGTTAAATCGCTGTGGTATTTATCACAAAAGGAAGGTGGATTGGGTATTCCAAATATTAGTAAATATTATAGGGCTTTTCAAATAAGAAACGGTATTAAGTTATTAAGTAGAGAAGAAATGGTGTGGGAGAGAATTGAAAGAAAGGAATTTTTAGGGGTTGGAAATGTTCTGTTTATGGGTTTAGAAAAAGATAAAAAAAGAGAGAAAATTCAGGGAATATTGTTAAAGTCCACTATAGAGGAATGGAATAAAATGAGGAAAGACTTTATGTTAGGAATTTCTCCAGTTCTAGAACTAGAGGACTTTAATAACTTCCCATTAAAAATAGATAGCAGGATTAGGGATATCTTATTAGAGAATGGGGTTTTAATGCTGAAAGATTGGGTAAAAACCTGGAGAGACCAGGAAAAAAGAAATGAGTTATATTTGCAACTGGAGTTGAGTTGTTTTAAGATCCTTCAGATGAATAACTGGAGTAAAAGATTTCTACTAGAAGGGGATTTAGATAGGGAATATACTGAAATTGAGACACTTCTGGTCAAAATAAGAAAAGGGGATATAGGAATAAAAGGAATAGTAAGTAAAATTTATAAAATTTTGAATAAAGGAGGCAAAATACAAGAGATACTAAGACAAAAGTGGGAGCAAGAACTTAATGTTACAATTTAAGAAAAAAAGTGGCAGAAAATGTGGAGGAGAAGAATTATGAAAACTACATCAGTGAAGGTTAAAGAACATAATTATAAGTTGATTTGGAGGTGGTATAGAACTCCAATGGGGTTGCATCAAATGTATGATAATCTGAGTGAAATTTGTTGGAGATGTAAAAAAGAAAAAGGTTCCTATGAGCACATGTGGTGGAGTTGTGACTGTGTAAAAGGATTCTGGGGGAATATAGAAAATGAGATTAAGAAAATACTGGATACGCAACTTGAATTGGAGCCGGAGACAATTCTGTTAATGGAAGTAGATAAATATAGAATTACTAATGATAATAAGGAATTGGTGTCTATTATGTTAACAGTGGCCAGACAGTGTCTAGCAAAAAACTGGAAGAGCAATGAAAATGTAAAAATGCAAGAATGGTATGAACGAATGTGGGATTTGGCCCTAAACGAGAAACTTACATGGGAATTAAATCTTAGAAAAGGTAAACAGCAAGGAAATAGCTTCTGGAGGATCTGGAAACCATTTATTGATTACACATTAGTGAAGAAAAAAGGCTTGGCCCCCGCCCCAGAACAAAATGCTTTTTGGAAAATATGACGATACAGATTGCCCCGGACATTGTATATAGCACATGGGTGATATTAATGATGTATAATGTAATAGTGTAAGAGAATATAATGTAGTAGGGAAAATAAGGTTGGATCTGGTATTGTTAGATTTGAAATTGCGGATGTTTTACGCGGCATCAGAAAATATGCGATCTTACCTTACATTAATTTTATGAGGTATTTCTTATAAAATATTGTTATTTTATTTGTTTCATTTAATGCTTCTATGTTTATATATTAGTTTGTTGGGAATATGAATTAAATGAAACAATTCCAGCGGAAAATTGGAAGAGAAAATGGAGAAAAAGGATTATGAGATCCATGTCCGTTAGAATGAAAGAACACAATTATAAGATAATCTGGTGGTGGTATAGGACCCCAGTCGGGCTGCACCTAATGGATAACAAGATTAGTGATAAATGCTGGCGTTGTAAACATGAAGTGGGAACATATATACATATGTGGTGGACATGTAAATGTTTGGAAAATTTCTGGGGGAAAGTGAAAAATGAAATAAATAGCATATTGGAAATGCAGCTCGCTTGGGGTCCGGACACAGTTTTGTTAACGGAGGTTGATAAGTTCAATATAAGTAATGATAATAAAGAATTGATGTCTGTGATGTTGT
Source organism: Furcifer pardalis (assembly GCA_030440675.1). Lineage (NCBI taxonomy): Eukaryota > Metazoa > Chordata > Lepidosauria > Squamata > Chamaeleonidae > Furcifer > Furcifer pardalis. The sequence continues at coordinate 67,658,912 of CP126893.1, forward strand.
CAGCGGCTAGACTCTGTATTGCAAGAAACTGGAAAAATGATGTTTTGATAAAAATACAAGATTGGTATAAAGAAATGTGGGAGCTGGCACTGAATGACAAACTTACCTGTGAGTTAAAAATAAAAAAAGGAAGAGCTAAAGTCAATAATTTTTGGAGAATCTGGAAACCTTTTGTGGAATATGTGACTGTCAAGAAGAAAGGGGTTACTCCTGTACCGGAACAAAATGATTTTTGGAAATTATGAGTTTTTACAATCCCCTGGACATTGTAAATATCACAGGGGTGATAATAAAAGCGTGAATTATGATAGCGTAGGAAATCAAATGTATTAGAGAATGAGTGGAAAGTTGGTATTAAGGATGTTTTAAGCAGTTTCTACATGGGTTTAGTAATGCTTGGGTATTTTTTTTTATTGTTACTGCTTACATATGGTTTATGTAATGTACTCATATTGATGTAAAGGAAGAAAATATGTTCCTTTTTTATGATTTATTTTTCTTTTCAACTGCTTTAACTCTGTAACTCTTTTATTATTGTACTTTTTTATCTTTATTTCTATTACTGTATGTTTATATTGTTTAAATACCTATAAAAATTTAATTAAAAAAAGGTATATATAAAAAAGAAAACAAATACAAATATGTATACAAACATAAAAGTCATAAGATAAGATAAGTAAAGTAACAATACTATATTGGAAATACATCGCCCATATAATTACTATCAATAGCAAAGAAAAAAATCACACAGTCTCTTTTCCTGATACGTTATGTTCTCTTACTCTGTTACATTTTACATCATTAGTATCACCCTGTGCTATATACATTGTCCGGGGAAACATGTATCCTCATAATTTCCAAAAAGCATTTTGTTCTAGGGCAGGGGCCATGCCTTTTTAAAAAACCAATGTATAATCAATAAATGGTTTCCAGATCATCCAGTAGCTGTTCCCTTGCAATTTGCCCTTTCTAAGGTTTATTTCCCATGTAAGTTTTTCATTAAGTGCCAAATCCCACATTTGTGTATACCAATCCTGCATTCTTAACTTTTCATTATTCTTCCAGTTTTTTGCAATGCATTGTCTGGCCACTGATAACATGACAGTTAATAATTCTTTGTTGTCTTTACTCATCTTATATTTATCTGCTTCCGTTAGCAATATTGTCTCAGGCTCCAATTCAAGTTGCGTGTCCAGTATTTTCATAATCTCATTTTCTAGTTTCCCCCAGAAGTCTTTTAAACAATCACAGCTCCACCACATGTGCACATATGATCCTTTTTCTTTTTTACATCTCCAACAAATATAACTCGAATTGTTATACATTTGATGCAACCCTATTGGAGTCCTATACCACCTCCAAATCAACTTATAATTATGCTCTGTTACTCTTACTGACATAGTTCTCACAATCCTTCTCCTCCACATTTTCTGCCATTTTTTCCCGTAATTATTACATTAAGTTCTTGCTCCCAACTTTGTCTCAATAACTCCTGTGTTTTTCCACCTTTATTCAAAATTTTATAAATTTTACTTACTATCCCCTTGAGTCCTATGCCACCATTTCTTACCCTGGCCAAGAGTGTTTCAAATTCCGTGCTCTCCCTATCTAAACCAGCTTCGAGTAAAAAACTCTTATTCCAATTATTCGTCTGGAGGATCTTAAACCAGCTCAACTCCAATTGCAAATATAGCTCGTCTCTTTTTTCTTGATCTCTACAAATTTTTACCCATTCCTTCAATAATAAAACCCCGTTTTCTGACAAAATATCCCTAATCCTTCTGTCTATTTTTATTGGAAAATCCATAAAATCTTCTACTTCTAAGACTGGTGAGATTCCTGGAATGAAGTCTTTCCTTACTCTGTTCAATTCCTCTACAGTTGACTTTAACATTATTCTCTGAATTTTCCTTCTCTTTTTATCTTTTCCTTCCCATAAAAACGAAGCCTTTCCAATCCCTGAGTTTTCATTTCTTTCTATTTTTCCCCATACCAATTCTTCTCTGCTTAATAACTTAATGACATTTCGTATTTGGAAAGCTCTATAGTACTTACTAATACTGTATTTGGAATACCCAATCCACCTTCCTTTTGTTGTAGCAATTTTAGGACCAAAAGAAATTCAGCACTCCACGACTCAGAATCAGAAAAGCTTTTTTATTTTTCTGATCAGAAAAAGATTCTCCAGTTGGTATCGTTACTCAACTGAGAATGCTCTCCATTGGAAAACAGAGCATTCTTATACAATTTCTCTTCCCCATTTTGTTTACTCAAGACATTTCACCCGGTCACCGTGACCCTCTTTGGGTCCAGTTGTACAAATCATTTCTCCATATTTTCATCATTACATTTGTTGGCCAAGTACAGAGGCCAAGTACAGAGATTGCAAAAGAATACTTATGCAAGTTCTTCTACATACCATTGGGGAGATATAATTTCTTATGATTCATGACCAGGTCTTCATCGGGTCATAGATGTTTGTCTTACATTTATATAACATTCTGTGTACTTTTGGCATACATAAGTTTTCCCAACATCGCCCACGCAGGGGCTTTGCTATTACTAAGTTCAAGCTGACATTTTGATACATTTTCAACATTCTATTCTAACTATTACTAAGTTCAAGCTGACTTTTGGTACATTTTCAACATTGCACAAGTAATCTTGCGGGCTTACATATGAGCATAATAATTCTCCTTCATAAACAGAATTTCAATTTGCCACGTCGCCTCTCATGTTAGCTTTAGTTTCTGTAGCAGCAAGCAATGTTTAATTATATTTTATTCTTATTATTTTACGTCTACATCACTTTTGTGATAAGTACCAGAACATCTTAGCTATTCTAGTTCCTCGATTTCCATTACAGAATCTATTTATAATATTTTGATACATCTTTAATTCCTTGTCTGTATGTTTTAATGGTAAGACATCAAATAAAAAGTTCAGTTTAGGTAACAACATCATTTTACACATTGCTATCCTACCAAACCAAGACATGTTTAACTTAACTATATTGTGATATTTTCTTTTTTTTTTTACAGAACAATATATACATTGTATAAAAATTCTTATTACAAAAAAATAACGAAAATAACTTACCTAGTACTACAGTTACCCTCCTCACTCTTCTTGCCGAAAAGCCACCTCTGTCCTCCAAAGAGGGGAGGGGGGGGACTACCGTTATCATGCATAGAGTGTCCTTTGTCTTCTCTTACCATATTATGTTATCCTTTGCGCGCACCGCTAATCTATTACTTAACCTCATCTGAGTCTACCAATACTACATCATTCCCACCACCGTCTGAGCCCCCCGTTGCCCCATCCCCTCCCCCCCGCCTCTCTCTCAATTCCACCAGATTCCATCAAATCTTTCCTCAGTTGGATCCATTGTTGTGATCCTGTTTCAACCAAACCAGCAAAACATATGTAGTCCAATGCATCCACTTTGTCATCAAGAGTATACATTTTTTTCCCAAAGTGAAACCTCATTTGTTGCGGGTACCTCCAATTATATACAATCCCGCATTCTCTTAATAACCTTGTAATGGGTTTCATTTTGAATCGCCAGATCCGTTCTTCTGGTGCTATATCATTATATATTTCTACCTCATTCCCATTTATTTTTAATGCACCAGATCTGGTTTGTTTTATAAAGGCCATAATTTTCAATTTGTCTGCCAAATTTGCAAATTTTACCATCACGTTTCTCTCCTTACTTTTCCCCTTTTTCGTGCCCAATCTATATGCTCCTATGATATCTTCCGGTGCAAACTCTTTACCCATTTGAAGTGAGTTTAGCCAATCTATTATTCTGTCTTTCAATCTATCTGGCACATTTTCTGCCATTCTACGGATTATCACATTTTGTTTTCTCTCTTGTTCCTCCAGCAGATCTACCCTTTTTTCTTGTAGTTCTACTTTAAGTCTAGTTTCTTTGGCATTACGATTTGTTAATCTTATCTCATTTTGTAAGAGCTTCACGTCGGTTTGCACATTACGGATGCATTGGTCTGCTCTCATAAAATTAATTTTTGCAACCTTCATATATTCTGTAAATGATTCCACCAGTTTGTCATATTTAGCTGTTGTTTCCTCTCTGTCTTGCTTCATCTCATCCTTCATTTCCTTCATACTTTTTACTATTTCTGATTGTCCCTTTTTTAGTTCTACATTGTCTTGTATTGTCATGTCCATTTTTTTCATCATCTTGGCTATTTCTGCAAATAATTGAGCTTGGTCGGTTGGTGGTGTTTCCCTCGAAGTGGGTGATCTTTCTCGTTGCTCCTTTTTATCTTTCTCTTTCTCCTTCTCCTTTCTTGTTTCAATTTTCTTCGGTTTCACTACCCCTTCATCCTCCTTCCTTTGCTCCATATTTAATAACCACCCCAAAACAAACCAATCAACTCTTAAGTTAGTTATTTAGTTACCACTCCCTGCTCTCTCTCTCTGTCTCTCTCTCTTTTTTTGCTGTCAATCTAATAACTTCCTATTATTGCAATTAATGTTTTTTTTACTATATCCTTATGTATATGTGTCTATATTTTTATATAACTATTGTTGAATTTATGGGAGTGATAACTAATCACACAATTTTGTATTTCTCAGTTTTAAACAGGTTATGTAAGTGTGTATATAAACATACACCCACATAAATATGTAAGTATATAGATATATAATTCATTTTACTGTGCTTCTTTCTTATCTCTTTTTTTTCCAAACGATCAAGGACATAGACAAGACACACACCTGGGGTTCTTTAAGAGATAGAGAGAAAGAACATGAAGGGAGAGGGAAAGAAATATATGGACATATGTTTTTTTGCTGTGCTTCTTTCTTATCTCTTTTTTTCCCAATCAGTCAAAGACACAGACGAGACAAACACCTGGAGTTCTTTAAGAGAGAACCTGAAGGGGGGAGGGAGGGACTTCAAAGGGGAGCAGCAGTGGACAACAAAGTAACACTAAAGGGGGAGAAAATTTATATATTTGACTATTGAAAGGGAAAGAGAGGTAAGAGAAATGAGATAATGAAGAAAAAAGGAGAAAGCTTATATATATATATATCTGTTATTGTTATTGTTTTTTGACTATTGAAAGGGAAAGAGAGGTAAGAGAAATGATATAAAGAAGAAAGGTGAAAAAAAAACAAAAAAAAAACCCTAGTTATTTAGGTATGAGCCAAATCACTGTACTAGGTGGGGAAGAGTAAAAAAGAAAGGAAAAGAAATAAGGAAAAAAGAAAAGAAAATAAAAAATAAAAAAATTGTCTTTTCTTTTCTTTGCAAATGTTCTCTTTAGGGGACAAAACTCATTCCTCCATTTTTTGTTTCTGGCTTAGGCGACAGCTCAGTCTTTTTTTTTTCCCTCCAAAGTCCCCCCTATCCCCACTTCCAACCGTCGTCCTGCTTTTCGCTTGTTTCAATTTCGCTCACTGAGCCCTCACCACCATTATATTGGACTGTACCCGCTTGTATACTTCCACATAAAAGGCAAGGTGAGGAGGGGGACGGAGGGAAAGTTCTTTAATAACGGGCCCATAACCCGTTATCAGGGATTCCCCTAGCGATATGTGTGGCTCGATATCAGAGTAGCACTTTTAAGCTCTTACGCAGCGAAAGCCTTAGTGCAATAACACACACGCATATGCCTTCAGTGGAAAGGTGCGCTTTACTTACAGTGAGGGGAAGACAGACATACACAGGACTATATACAACAGTCTCTCTCTCTCTCCAAGCCCCACAGTAGGTAGACAGCTTGGAGTCCTCTGTTGGCTCCAACTCCAGGAGCACTCAAAAAGTTCTGGTGATCCTTTAGCAGTTCTTTCTTCTCAGTTGAAGAAAAACTCTGAACACCATCACCTCCTTCAGTGTCTCAGTCCTTCTCAGTATATAGACTCCTTCAGAATAACAACCTCCTCACAGATAATCTCCTCCAGTATGATAGCCTCCTCCATAGACCCTTCCCAGAGAGCCACAGTTATACCCCAGTGTTGCTGGGCAGATCCTCTAATCAGCCACAGCTGGGCTGTTACATGAGCACGTGGACAAGGTGTGCACAGCCTGGCAATCAGTTTGAGGCTCTACTATATACCCCTGTGTTCAAAACACATAGAAGGCCTTAAAGTTATACTATTCCACTGGGCAGCAATCTTTGTACAATACCCCCAAATGAAAAATGTCCTAACATGCTCCTCCTATTGTACAAGATGGATGCCACAATATACAGGACAGAATACATAAGCAATATATACATATACACAGTTACAGTACAAGATTCTTTACAGTACACTCAGTTTCAGTATTTACAACATCAGCTTACACTCTTCACATGCCTATTGGCACCAGGAGGAAACAGTTTATTACCTTTTCTTGCACCTTTGTAATACCTTGGTCTCCTAGACCCACGCACCCTATGCCTTTCAGATTCTGGCATACACACAGACAGGTCCCGAGGTGGGGATATATCCCTGTCTAATTCTGCCTGCCGTGCACACAACTTTGCACCTGGCAATGCAACTACCTCAGTAGGGGTTTCTGGCTTTGCTTTATCCACTAATGCCACAGTGGCCTGATATCTATCAGGTGGCCTTCTAGTCCGACTGGACCTACGAGGCAGGATTCTATCAGTGGTATCTCCCCCAGACTCCCCAGAAATGTCAGACTCCTCTGACTCACTTCTTAACTCTTCTTTTACCCCAGCTTCCCCATCAGTGGGACTTTTGCTAACATGCTTGCTACTGCTGGGTTGAGGAACTGGCTTCTCTGCCCCCTCCTCCTCAAACAGGAGTCCAGGAATGTGGACACTTTCCACATGTTCCCACGGGGAGTGCTCCAGGAACTTGGCATTCTTACTTCTTGTAACTTGCTTGGATCCTGGCATCCAAAACCTATACTCCCTATGGTTTGCCTCATACCCTATGAAGATCAGTTTGTGAGGGCGAGGCTGCCCCGGGATGCGTACCAAGGCAGGAGAGCCAAAGACTCGAAGATAGCCTAAGTTTGGCTTCCTTCCATGCCACCTGCTTGCAGGGATGTCTCCAATCCCAGAGTGATAAACATTATTGAGCAGATGGTTCGCACACTTCATAGCCTCTGCCCAGAGTGTGCAAGGGAGACCTGCATCACTTAGCATAGCCCTTGTCATGGCCTGCAGAGTTTGACCTTTCCTCTCTACAGTTGAGTTATGCTGAGGTCTGTGGTGGACTATCCCATGCTTCGCCAGGAAATCAGTGGTGGTTTTGTTTGGGAACACTGTCCCATCAGTAATCAGGGTCTTTACCTGTGTGTTTGCCTTGTTCTGGGAGAACCTTACCCATCTGGTTAAAGTTGAGCAGATCTCACCCTTGGACCTTAGCAAATACACAAACCCATATCTTGTGTGGTGGTCCACAATGCACAGGGCATACCTTGAGCCACCAGGGCTTGGGCTCATAGGACCTATTAATTCAGCAGACACCACCTCTAAGGGCTGGGTAGTGCTAAAACCACCCACTCTACTTGCAGGAGTGACCATAGACTTCTCCTCGTTACAAGGATTACATCTCAGAAATCTACTGCATGGTTTCACTGCTATGCCCTCAGTCAGATCAATGGTCCTTCTCAAGTCTCAGAAATTTACATGTCCCAACCATCTGTGCATTAAGTGTATGCATTTGTCATGGGGGAGCTTGTTGCTAAAACCTTTATCAGCCAGATTCGCACTCACTGCATGGGAGCCTAACACAAATAGATCATTGTGTATCGGGACAGTTAGCTCCTTATCTAGTCCCTTAATGACACATTCCTTCCCCTGGAATGTCACTGAGTAACCCATTTTCAGTAGGGTCCTAACAGACAGCAAATTATACTTCATCTCAGGGATATAAAGCATTTCTAGCTCTTCACCCAAAGCTTCACATCTTACCTGGCCTTTACCCAGTGCATGCACACATGACCCATTGGCTAACGTGACAGTCTGGTTTGTTTTAGACATTTCAGAAAACATTTTCCTATTTTTACAGATGGAAAAAGATGCACCAGAATCAATTAACCAGGTGCCAGGTTCAACATCAGTAAAAGCAGCAACAGAGAGATTAGCTTTTCTACATGTCTTGTCCTTATCTGGGCTCGACCTTGCCTTACAGAACTTGGCAATATGCCCAGACCTCTGGCAACTAAAACATCTCTTTGCTACACACACAGTGGGAGGAGGGGGTGATTTGCTTCTACCACTTTCAAGAAGAACTTTTGGTTTTCTGAATTCTTTCAGAGAACCCCTTAATCTGTCTTGTTCCAGTAAGCGACCTTGAACAGACAAGAAATTTAACTCACTCCTGGGCAAAATGTCCAAGGAATACACGTAAGCATCATACTCTTCCGACAAAGACGATAGGAGAATATATGCTTTTTGTTCTTCAGTAAAGAACAAGTTTGTCTCAGCAAGGCGCTGCAGCAAATCACTAATTGAATGGAGGTGCTGAGCCATATCTCCACCAGGCTGGAGGCGTAACCTAAACAAATGTCTGGTGAGAGATATTTGGGAACCGACTGAGTCCCTTACATATAATTGCTTAAACCTCTGCCAACATGCGGCAGCTGAATTCTCCCCTCTCAGATATGTTAACTGACTCTCTGCCACAGTTAACCCAATTATTGCCAAAGCCCTTTGATTATCATACTCAAGTCTGTCCCTTTTGTCAGTGTCCTCTTCATCCAGTGCTTCAAGCTTCTGGGGATTCTCAACAATGTCCCAGAGCCCTTCCTTGCGCAGAAGCAGACTGCACTTGGTTGCCCACATCTGGTAGTTGGTGCCATCAAGCAGGGGCACCAGTGAGAGAGTGGAAACAGCCATTCTTCCCTCACTTGCAGACTCACGAAACATGCAGCTGGCAGGAACTCTCGATGCAAAGTGGACGTCTTCTGGACCTCTGTTGGGGCATCTGGTTGCGTTGGGGCGCTGTCCTGCAGGCGATGAGTCCTCCAGGGAACGCGGCTCCTCCGAACGCTGATCAGGGCTCCACAGCTCCAGTCCAGGCACACAGCACTTCCGGGCTTGACAGGCGAAGACTCACGGGTGCAGTTAGGGCGTCGGGCGTAGCTGTTAGGCGCACCCTGGCCCCATAACCCGTTATCAGGGATTCCCCTAGCGATATGTGTGGCTCGATAGCAGAGTAGCACTTTTAAGCTCTTACGCAGCGAAAGCCTTAGTGCAATAACACACACATATGCCTTCAGTGGAAAGGTGCGCTTTACTTACAGTGAGGTGAAGACAGACATACACAGGACTATATACAACAGTCTCTCTCTCTCTCCAAGCCCCACAGTAGGTAGACAGCTTGGATTTCTCTGTTGGCTCCAACTCCAGGAGCACTCAAAAAGTCCTGGTGATCCTTTAGCAGTTCTTTCTTCTCAGTTGAAGAAAAACTCTGAACACCATCACCTCCTTCAGTGTCTCAGTCCTTCTCAGTATATAGACTCCTTCAGAATAACAACCTCCTCACAGATAATCTCCTCCAGAATAATAGCCTCCTCCAGTATGATAGCCTCCTCCATAGACCCTTCCCAGAGAGCCACAGTTATACCCCAGTGTTGCTGGGCAGATCCTCTAATCAGCCACAGCTGGGCTGTTACATGAGCACGTGGACAAGGACAAGGTGTGCACAGCCTGGCAATCAGTTTGAGGCTCTACTATGGACACCTGCGTTCAAAACACATGGAGGGCCTTAAAGTTATACTATTCCACTGGGCAGCAATCTTTGTACAATACCCCCAAATGAAAAATGTCCTAACAGTTATCATTCCAGTTCCAGCTTTCCTCCCATTTCTCCATTATTTGCTTTTTCATTGACTCCTCTTTATACATCCTCGCATTATATCTCCAAATATATCTTTTCCCTTCAGTGTCTTCCAATTTTATATCCACAATTATATTAGCATGGTCAGATTCCTTAAATGTTCCAATCTTAATATCCTCTATTGTTTTAACTAATCCTTCTGTAACAAATATATAGTCAATTCTTGAGTACATAATATGAACTTGGGAGTAATAAGTATACTCTCTCTCCTGACCCTTGAGCTCCCTCTATACATCCTTTATACCCATTGATTTACTCCATTCATCCAATATGTACCTTTTACCTTTGTTCTTACTACTTGTACTATCTATCTCCGATCTTAACAAATTAAAATCTCCCCCTATGACCATGTTCCTTGATCCTTCCTTACTTAGAATTTTCTCCATCCTGTCTAAAAATTATTTCTGGTTATTATTTGGAGCATAAATGTTAACAAGAGTTATCTCTTCCTCCTCAATATTCCCTTTAATAATCAAATATCTTCCCTCCAAGTCAGCTATGGTTTTGGTCACAGAAAAGCCCAGCTCTTCCGAAATCAGAGTTTAGAAGTCCCGTAAGCCTTTTCATATATTTCCATTCCTCCAACAACTAATTTATTCACCTCTGCTGATTTTTGATGAGTCTCTTGCAAGAAAATAACATCAGCTCTGATTTTATTGAGCGCTATTTGAAATTTCTTCCTCTTCAAGGCATTCCCCGTTCCCTTCACATTCCATGTTAATAGCCTTAAATTCTTAACCCTCTATTATAATTGTGAACCCATTAGGCATCTTAAGGCAGGGGTGTGCTGGGCACCTTGGGAGGGTGGTGGACAGGAAGTGATGGGGCACCTATGGTGGTGGTGGGGCTTTGGGGGAGAGAAATCCCATACATTCCCATTACCTCTGCCTACCTGGGGGGGGGCAGGGGCGGGGTGCCAGTCACTGGGGTGCACCAGGATGAGTCTCTGTATCCCTGTGGGTCAGCACACAACTAATCTTAAGCGTATTGAGGACCCCACTCCCAAGTAATAAGGAGATCCTTAACATGAATCGACATCATGACCTGCAAATACTGTACTGGAAAGCCTTGTAATATCAGCTGATGGAATTGTGATTACTTGATTAAAGAGCATTTTTGTGGTCATGAATCAAAGCCAATAGCTTGCTATAAGTCTTTCCCAGCCCATTTAAAAAAAAAAAAGAGTATATACTAAGTAGTCAAACACATTCATATTTTGCACTGTTTATTTAATAAAGAATCTTAGGATGGAAATGAGATTCTAAAATATCAGCATTAAAAAGGAGTTCTGCACGAGGGCTTTACAGAATGAAAACAACAGATTCTACCCCACCAAATGTTCTCCGGTGGTATTACACATGATTAGGTGATTAAAAAGAGCACATCCAATCTGACAGATCAAGTCATACATAAATAATAAAATAACACTGTTTTCTTGATTAAAGGAAATGTTAACATTCATAAGCAATAATATCTTCTCCTAGTCTTCATTTGCTACACACACCATTACATTCAAGTGCAAAAGGCCCAGATGGCCACACATTTCAGAACAGTCCTTGCCTTTCCTGGTACCCCTCCAACTGTCTGGTTGCAACAATCATCCCAAGCTGCTGTAGCCAAAATAGGCACATCTGCTAGAGATGATGGAATTGACACCAGTCATTGTATCTGGAGAGTCCTGGTCTGTGTAAATCTGATTTATGGGCACCACCAGCCTTTCATCAATGGAGGTTCTCTAAAAAGGGGAAATTTCCCCTCTGTTCTACGACTCAGTCCAATACTTCCCTCTCCAAACAATTTATCTTTAAAACAACCTTAGTAGAATAATGATAAACATTCTCTCTCTCTCTCTCTCTCTCTTTCTATACACACAAACATGTACACACCTCCACACACTCTCACACACATACAGAGTAAAAGCATATTGCACATCATGGGTATTGTAATCTTGAGAACCCTTTTCACAAACAGTACTCGTCTTTGATGAGGACAGAATAACTGCTATCAACTGAATATTTCACATCCTAGGTAAAATCTTCAAAATATATTGCAACTGGATTCGATCAAGTACTTTGAGCTTAATTGCACAAAAACTAGCTGAAATCCTGGTGCTTTATGCAATAAGTTGCAACCGAGCAAGCCCACTGAATTAATGGGGATTTGGTTGGTCATTTCCTCCATAAATTTCATAGATTTGAAAGGGCCTAATTGCAAAGCAAGTCACAACTGGAGTGGGTCCATGTGAAACAGAGGAACCTATGGAGGATCTAACTCACCAAACCTCCACTAGTTTCAACTAACCAACCCCACTGTGACTCACTGTGCTAAGTGATAGGATTCCAGCCTTTGTTACAGGAAGGGGTCCAAAGTACACTTCTGAGGAACTAAGCCCCATAGAATAAATTGGACCCAAAGCAAAATGGCACCGCGAAAGAGTAGCTGGAAGTCTTCTCCACCCCATTTACTTCTTTCACCAGCCAGGATCATTTGCAAAGAAGCCCAGTTCGAGTGAGAGAAGTTAATGTTGAAATGTTAATTTTCTGGAGAAAGTTATTACCAACAAATAATTTAAATATTGAGAGGAAGGAAGAATTGATTAATCCCTGGGTGCCAAATATCTTTTGCAAGTGCCTTACTGTGCCTCAGTTTACATTATTTGTTGGATAGTTTACTCCCAAACAACACATTTAGATCTGGAAGTGTTAATCCTCTCCTATATGGCCAAGATTTTATTAACATGTCTCTGCTTTATATACTGGCATTTAATTTAACTTCAGCATAATATAATATTACATTCCATTGTCTTGATATATTGCAATGCCTAGCCATCTCTCCTGGCCACATATAGTGCCAGTGTTAGTAGTTAAATAATAGAAGTTCTAAGAATGGACTAAATTTCAGTATTAGCTTAAAGTCCCTTATCCCTGACATTTTAAAAGTTGTCTAAATAAAAACACCTACATACCATATGTTAAACTTAATAAGAACTTTTCTGACTGTTGTTCAAGTAAGCATTAATCCCTGAAATAATGTGTAAACCATTCTTCCAATATATTAGTTACTTAAGGCAGCAGCTTCTTAAACAGAGAGAGGTATTTTAACATTGCATTTTAACAAGAATTCAAGTGGTGCTTTTCCTACTGGCACATCATGAAATTGCACTAAAGTTTTTAAGGCCAAGGAGGTTGATGATCTTCTGTGCATGTATTCAAAAGCAGAATCTTCTCCAGTGAAACTTGCAGTGAACACAAGGTGAGGAAAAATTCCACAGTTTGAGCGGTTGTCTCAAATACAGGCCTTGTTAGTGCCAAAAATATTTCTGTGTCAGAAACGGTGTCAATAATTGTCACTATTTAAAGGTTTCACTGAGGAAGCGTCTTATAAAAATATCTGGGGGCACAAATTTCTCCATATTACTTTTTCAAAGACATTATTTAAAACCTTGTGATGTTCAGTTCATTGGTGATTTCTATGGAGGTAATAAGGAAGGGAAAAGAACATGCCCACTTCAGCCAGTCACTTCCACAAGAGAAGCATCTTAAAATATGAGGTATATTACTGCATATCTTTACCTAAAGTAGGAATTCTCAACCTATGGTCCATGGGCTGGATCCGGCCTGTGGTGCCCAAGCAACCGGCCAGCTGCAGTCACTGGGAATGCCTCTGCAGCTGTAGGGAACGTGGCTGAGGGTAGGGAACGTGTCTGTGGGGTTTTTTCGGTGCCTGCTGTTGTGTTTCTGCTGGCTGCAACTGCCAGGAATGCCTCAGTGGCTTCTTTGAGCACCTCTGCAGCCACTGGGAATGCATCATCAGCTGCTGGGAATGCATCCGCACGCAGCCTCCGGCAACAGTCCACAGTGGCTGCAGGGGTTTTTCCTTCACCAACACCACACAACTCCTCTAGGCTGGTAAGGAGGGGAGCGGTGGGGAGTGAGGAGTGGCTCTTTGGGTGTGTGGTGTGCTTGGGGTAGTCCCGCAGCCAGTGCCAAAGGTGACAGTGGTGGTGGGGGACACCAGTCTGGCCTGCAAACAATCTGAGAGGCAGGATCCAGCCCACGGGCTTTAAAAGGTTGAGAACTCCTGGCCTGAAGCCTTGTCTTTGTTGCATGTTTCTTATAGAAAGGGCCCTATTGCTTTAAAACCAGCTTTAGCAATAGATTTCATTTGTCTCTTTTCATGGTGGCCAGGTGGAATGTATGCCACCAGGGCATTGCTCTGCTCACTCATCCGAACGTTCGCTGGAGTGGGAATGATGCTCGGTGAAAAAGCTGCTTCCAAGAATCAGAGGGAGGCAGAATCTGGGCTCCGCTGGAAGAGCCTGCTGCAGAATGAGAAGTGGCTGAGCGGAGATGTTTGGTGAAGCAGGCTGGACGATGGCCTGTAAGGTGGCATACGAAGGCAACGGGTTGGTAAGAAGCAGCAAAGAATGGCTGGTGTGCCCTTGAGCAAGGCCGCTCGGTGGCTGTGAAGCGAGTAAAGACTCCCGGTAAGTGGAGAACAGATCCACTAATGGAGAGCATAACTGGGCCGAGACGTAGCAATGATCTGCAAGAGGATGATTTGGTGCCGGCTGGAAGAGGAGTTGAGTCGGGGCTCTTTCCACCATTGGCCTTTCCAACACTTGCTGCGGATGAAAGTACAGCATTTGAGCCCTTTCTCTGTTGAAATCTTCCATTTCTATAAAAGGTCTGTTGTCAGGGGGGAAAATAAGTCAAAAACACATGAGGAAAGTGAAATAGCAAAATAAAGTCTGTAACATTTACACCAGGGTGGCCAAACTATGGATGCATTGGTGTCAGGGGCCGGATCTGGCAAACTGGCTATAGTTTGGGCACCCCTGGTTTAAGCAGAGAAAATGGCAGCCTAAAAATCTTCTCCTTTTTCAAAACAGATTGCAAGGTGCATTTTACTTCTGATTCCAGGGGGAGGAACCAAATGACTGGCCTGCTGAACCAAATAACCAGCTCACCGAACCACGTGACTGGACCGCAGCCCAAAAAGTTTGGGCACTCCTGATTTACATGGTCAGTGGGAACTCAAGCTCTGGATTTAGTGGTTGAGAGTACGAAGGTTACTGGGAGATTTTTGACCAGCATGGAAAATTTTAGAGGGATTTTTTCAGAAGCAATATTTAAAAACACTGCCAATTGACAGTAACCCTTTTCATGTAGCTTTGATTATAGTGAAATAGCAATTTGCAATCTTACATACAAAGCCAGCCATAAGAAAATTAGGCCTAGATCTGTACTATTTAATAATCATCATAGTCCAACTTAGTTACTGCATAAAAAGTATTTTATTTGGGCAAGAAGACAAACAGGACATGTGACAAGCTTCACTAGCAGAACAACTTTCCAGTCTGTCCAACTATTGGGCTAAACTAGTAGGCAGAGATGTTGGTGCGTATGGTTGAGAGCACTTTAGGAACTCCACAGGGTGCTGCCATAAATGCTGCAGCCTTTGAACCAAAGCAACACCCGGCCTAAAAGGTTCGCTCCCCAACCCAGCCGGTGTTTTGCTCGATCCCCCTGCCTCTTTCCAAAGAGTCAGGCAGATCGCCCCCCAGTTCCCTTTCCTCTTCCGCCTGACTCTTCGGATAGAGAACAGGGCTTATCCTTAATGTTGTGTGATCAGTGGGGGGTAGGGAATTTTCATGGGGTTACTTCAGCTGTTAAACCTTCTGCCTAAAAGAGGGGCTGGTGGGGAGTCAAGTGAAACAGCCAGTTGTACCCTCAGAAGGAAAATAAAAACCAATTGAGGGCTCTCTGGATTGCATTCCGCTGCATATCCCATCAACCCCAGCCAACATAACCAAAACTTAATGATTGTGAGGGTGGCAATCCAATGTCTGAAGGGCGAAAACATTTCCCATCCTTGCTTTAAGCAAGAGTTGGTTGAAAAAGACTGGATACACCTTGGGTGTGTGGTAAAGGCTATACAACTGGATCCACAACTCATTCAAACAATCGAGCACACTTAAAAAACAGTGTTTACAGGTCTGCTCCAATTCTTATGAGGAGGAATAGCAGTAAAAACAGGTCATCATGCCATGCTGGGTGGCAGGCAGATCCACAATGCTGTACATTGCATTAACAGAACATACTAGATAACTTGTTTTAATTCACCCAATTTACCTCATCAATTTGAACACACAGGAAGAAAGTTGCTCCCTGGAATAACCTGTTTGCTGCTGGAGTTCAGCAGTCCAGGAAGGGGAGAGCAGAAGCCTAAAACGTGTGGCAGCTACACAGGCAGCTGCAACCAAAGAAGGCCGAAAGGAGCGGTAAAAAAGATCTGGAAGTAAAGAATTACAACATTGTTATCAAAGACTGACAATCGAGGAACGGGCAACTTCGACCAAGCTTCCTCCCTCTAAGGCTGGCTACAGCAGTGGCATTTTGCAGGCTTTAGCCTCCCGGGGCGAAGACCAAACTTGCCACCCCCTCCATTTAGGCTTGCTGCTGCCCCTCCACCCATTTAACCCCTCAATGCCTGTTCCAAGGCCCCCAGAGCCAGACCCAGGGCAGGAAGATCCCCTGATGGCCAGCTGGTTGGGCGGGGGCGAGCCGCGAGCGCACGGTGGGTCACCCGTCAGGGGGAGGCAGAGGAGGAGGCAGAGCAAGGGCAACCACGGCTGGCGGGAGACAAAGAGGGGGCGGCCCGGCCGCCGGCGCAGCAAAAGGGCCGCCTTCTGCCTGGGAAGTCTGGCTCCCTAATCCCAAGCAGAGAACGCAAAGCAGTGGGGACATTTTGCCATCCCCTGAAAAGTGCCGCCCGGGGCCATCCATCCCCCAGATTCCCCCCACGCTACACTTCTGGGCTACAGATCAACTTTACAATTGTAAACTAAGATATCAGCATGACAGCTTAGGCCAAGGGTGCCCAAAGTTTTCAGGCTGCGGGCCAGTCACGGGGTTCAGGGCACGTATTACTTACACTTCTGGGAGCGACAAGGGCAACGTGGGCCGGATGAATCACAGTAAACCCATTTGTGTGGATTCACAGGGTACTTGGGCTTCTGGGAATTGAAGTCCAAGAACATCTGGAGTGCAAAGGTTCACCATCATGGCCCTAAGCTGTACTCTCTGGACATGCTCCTCTAAGACTGAAGTCATGTCAGAGCAGGACTCCTGATATATATCCCAGCAAGCATATCCAGGAAGATACCATGTCAATGGTATTAAATAGGCCTTCTCTAAGGATTTCCTTACCTTGATCTATGCCATTGATTTTAACCTAGGAATAGGGAGATGCTTGTACTCTAAGCTTGAAGTTAAGAGCTAGAAGAGCAGCTTTCTCAGTTTTTCCTATCAAAGGTCTCAGCCTACATTATGAGCGCATAAATCTATTTTTGAAGTGGAGCGCATCCCTTAATTCCACATTCACCAGGCATGAAGCCTGCATTTCTAATGTATGCTACAATCCTGATGAAGAGGCAAAGCTGAGGCCCCTCAAGTTAACAGTCTGCGTGAATAAAGGAGTTACCTTGTAATGATAGCTCTAAGAACTCGTGAGAGTATTCCTCCATTTTTGAGACAAGCTGGCCGTCCTTAAGGTCCCTTTCAGTAAGCACGTTTAATAAGTAATAGTCAAAGAAGTGTGCTGCAGTTGGCAGGCACAGATTCCAGTCAAAAAATTCCAGGAGCTTGAGCTCTGACTTGTTCAGCACAGCTTTTGTCAGCACCACATCTATGTGCCACGATGCAGCTAGACTGTTCAGTTTTTCCAGGCTTGGCACGTTGTTCCGCTCTTCAAATTTGCCTGTTGAGAAGAAATTATACTGTATTGGGAGACTTTTCTCAGAGTCAGATAACAATATCATTTCACAACACCTCCAGGGCCACCTCAAGCTCTTCTACAACTCCTAGTAAGGCCCTTGATGCTCTAGAGACTAGTCCTTGGTGTGCACAGCTCTTCAAAAGCAGCTACAGTACTTCCAAAAGGAAGTGAAAGGGCATTTTGCTAACATTGTGCCATAGGAGTGGCAGCATCCCATCACCAGACTGGGAGGAAGAGAAATGGGGATCATCCTTGTTTCTCCAAACTGCCTGGCAAATAGGTGGTAGAAGGGCACCAGAGTTCCTGTCCTGTCCATTGATTTACCATGGCTGAAAAGGACGACTGTCGTTTAGTCACCTACACCCCACACTAGAAGGCGGTAGAGTTTAGAGAGATCATTGGTACTCCCACACAGCCTGAAAGAAAGAAGAAATGCACAACCACAGGAGCCACCCTGGGCCTAATGCTCAAAGGAGAGAGAGGAGATGGTGGCCATTCTGCACTTATCTTTACAAGGAAGATGAAGCTAAGATTTAGGATGCCTCACCTCTACTGCATAGAGCTCATATGAACGGCCTGGCATGAATCAGGCTCAGAATCAGGCTGTTAAGAGCAGCTGAACTGTCAAAATCACCAGTTCCAGTTTCTCCTTCCAGAGTTTGATTCTGAAGATCCTCAGAACCAGGCACTCAGAAGACCAGTTCTCTGCAGTACAATTGAGCTATCCTTGTTTTCAACATCCCTGGAGGAAGTGTGTGGTGTGCCCATATGCTGACCTCATGCCACCACAAACTCTTTTTCAGTAGCATACTAGAATCCCCTGTAACTCTTGTCTCTGGGCAACACCACAGAATCATTCTGTGGGTGGATGGTAAGCATGAGAGGGAGAACAAAGCTCCAGACCTGATATGAGGAGCATCTGTTCTATGTAGACCAAAAGGTCCAAAGGTTACATTATCTTCCAAAACTACAATGATATCCCACAACTAGACTAAGCCCATTGAATGAGAGGACATATAAAGTTAGATTTTATGTGCTTTTGCCATCCATATCCATTCTAGTCCACGCTCTGACCTCTTCTTGCATAAGTTACTATTACTGGGGGGGGGGGGCACTTCCATGACAATAGACCATGAGGCAGATCCCAAAAATGTTGTGATAAGCTGATGGTGTTCTATATTGAAAGCATTATTCCTCCACCTTCCTCTACTCAAAAAACCAAAGCACTAGTGACATTTAAATTCCCTTACTTGCAAGGATAAGGCAAGTCATTGCCCAGATATTTAGTGAGTTTTTGTCAGCTTGAAAGTTGTCCATAAACCTGTCCAGCATGTAGACAGAAAGGTGTAGGGTAGCGGGACAGAGATTGAATGCTTTGCTAACGGAAGTCAAGAGTTCAAGAAAATATGGTCGCCATCCGAGTTGCTGTGACTGGGCTCTGTACACAGGAAGTTTCAGCTCCTACAACAGAAGGCAGAGAAGGGGTATCAGAATGAATATCCATTGCACTAGCCAGAATATGTGGATCAGCATCTGCCAGCTGCCTTAGCAAGTGCTTAGCAAGTCATGTGAAACAAAGGGATCTTGTTTTTATTGTAGATAGCCAGCACAATTGGAAACTCAGTTAAATTTGTTCCATTGACATGCTGAGCATCCCATGATTCATTGGGGAAGAGGTCATCTTTTTAAACATCTATCCTCGCATGCCCCTTGTCCAGGTGACTGTGATCAGAATTCAAGCCTAAGGTTTATAAGCAACGCTAGGATTAGTGGTGGGCTCAAAAAAATAATTACTACCACACTATGGGAGTGGGATGGTGGGCGTGGCCAGGGAGAAAGCCCTGCATTGCACCCAAGGCCCTGTGTATTATTTACTCCAGAGGTGCCCAAGCTATGGTCAGGGGGCCAGATCCACACACACCCCGATACCAATCCATCCGGTCTGTGAAACCATCATCACTCATGGAACTGGAAGTAAAATGCGCCCATATGGATGCATTTTATTTCTGCTTCCAGGAGTGATGAGGGCTTCGCAGGCCACATGAATTGGCATCAGGGGCTGGATCTGGCCCCTGGGCCATAGTGAGTGGCTCCCTGAACCACATGACCATCCCATGGCCCAAAAGGAATGGGCACCCCTGATTGACTCCATCCAATGAAATGTACTGACCTAGATTTAAGTTAAAGAAGAAGAAGATGTATTCTCCGTGGTGATTTTTTTTTTTTTAAAAAAATAGTTTCAAACAGTTAGATGCTTTTACAATGCCATGGGTATCGACAGCAACCTGATTTGAAAAACTTGTACATAAAGACAAGATAATGTAATACCTTAATAGGCTAATCAATTTATCAGACATAATGCACACTGATCTTCAAATTCATGTAAAGCTGTTTCACAAGCAAGTGGTTTAGACCCCTGAATTTCTCTTTTAGAGTTTAAAAATAACCATCTGCCCTCCAAACAACCCTTTCCAGGGCTTTCTGAGTATAGGGTACTCAGAAGTTGTCTCCTATTCCATTCTTCTGCAGTACTTTGGGACTGGGCAGTTTGCCCAAGGTTACGTAGGCTGGCTCTTCTTCTGGGAAGCACAGCCGGGAATCAAACTTACAGCCTCTGGCTCTGGAGCCAGACACAGTGGAACCCTGACATACAAACGTTTCTACTTACAAAAAATTCGACATGCAGTAGAAAGAGAAATCCTGGCAAAAAATTTTTTACATACAACATTTTAATAGGAAAAATTCGACATTTGAAATGTGATGTCAGTGATAGCAATCCTTGGCACTCCAGCTGTTCTTGAACTTCAATTTCCGAAAAGCCCTGATCAGCTTGTGGTAATTTAAGTCCAAGAACACCTGGAGTGCCAAGGTTCACCATCACGGTGTTAGGCAAGTATCTTAGACATTATTGAACACAGCTTCATACTCCAGTTTCATACTCGATTTGTGAAATTTAACCTTGAAACCCACATGAAACTCTTCCCATATTTTTGAAGGACACCAGGTGTTCTTTGACTTCACTTCCCAGAAGCCCAAGTCCCTGTGCAGCCACACAAATGGGTGCATTGCATAAGCACAGTAAACTCGTTTGTGTGGATTCCCAGGGACTTGAGCTTTTGGGAATTGAATCTCAAGAACATCTCAAGTGCCAAAGTTCCCCATCGCTGAGATAAGGCATAGATTGGAAGTGGATTTAACCATTACCGATTCCTTCCATGTATGATGAACCTCTGCTGCACTGTTCTCTCTCCACCACTGTCCTTCCATCTTGCTGGTTTCTTCTCCGACTTCTCTTCAGCAGTATGGACAAAATGGCAACCCCTGAGAAGGAAGAGAAAGAGAAATAAGGAGCACATTTATGCTTCTCATAAACTCATGGTCTCTTTCAAGTACATATGGAGGAACAAGGACATGAGCCAGGACTTTAAACCCACTACTGTACTTTAACCTCCTAAAGCCTCTCACGTTAGAGATGCTGTAGTGGCTCAAGTGGCCAAGACTCGGATCTGTCTGCTAACATTTGATCGATGTACTGTATACTGTAATATTAACCAATGGCTTTTTATTAGCAGAAACAGAACTGACAATATAGGTAAAATAATAATGCTTCGGACCTTTAGATTGGGGCACCACGGTAGGTCAAGGCAAAGGTCACCCTTGCTGAAAAGCCAGTCATATCCAACTCTAGGGTTCAACACTCATCTCTGTTTATAAGCAAAGAACCAGCGCTGCTGCCTGCGCTTGGAGGACTTTCCGTGGACACGTGGCAGGCATGCCTAGAGACACTGGAGCGCACAGAATGCTAAGAGGCTAAAGAAGGGTTTTAAAAGAAGCCAAGCATCTTGTGGCAGGAGCAGCAGTATACACCAGGGATGCCCAAGCAATGGCCCATGGGCCGGATACGGCCTCCATGCCAATTCATCTGGCCCACGAAGCCCTTGTCACTCCTGGAAGGAGAAGGAAAACACACCCATAGGGCGTGATGAGGGCTTCACGGGGTTGGATGAATTGGTGTGGGGGCCGCATCTGGCCACTGGGCCATGGTGACCAGCTCCCTGAACCGCCTGACTGGCCCACAGCCCAAAAAGTTTGGGCACCCCTGGTATGCACTCTAGGCCTTCCTCCCTCCATCCCCGGGATGCTCAGGCCAGTACCTCCCACCAAAACCCTTTCAACCCAGATTAATTTCTGACACGAAATTATTCTTATACCATTATAAACAAAGCAACCATTTGATCCGCAGTTCCGGACTGGAATAAAATTAACAGTTCAGGTTACATTCCAATAATAATAATAATAATAATAATAATAATAATAATAATAATAATAATAATAATAATAATAATAATAATAATAATAATAATAATAATAATAATAATAATAATAATAATACTTGGATGCAGCCCATCTCCCAGAGCAACTCTGGGCGGCTAACAAAGTTCCAAAATGTACACTTAAAATGACAAGATTCCAAATGATCACAATAGGACGAATCATCCTCACAAATCACAGGATCAAAAAGTAGCAGGATCACAATAACAATGTCTTACAAAACCCAATAAACCTCCTTTGCTAGACAGTCGCTCTTTGGCAACCTCTAGGGATCCCTTCCGGCCTCCCTCCAAAGGCTCCATCACTGTGGGAAGAGCGACAGGCTTATTGCGCAAAAGGGACACCTGGACCTTCGCTGGCGATCCGAGTCTAGAGGTTTGGAAAGTTTTTACTTAATATTGGACGTGAATAGTCTAACTCTGTAGAAAAGAACTGTTAGGGCGAACTCTGGAGAGTGAGGATATTCAAGTCAGAGAAGCCCCAACATTTTCAAATGTCTACTCTAGGGCAGGGGTCTGCAAACTTGGCTCTCCAGGTGTTCTTGGACTTCAATTCCCAGAAGCCCAAGTCAGCACTCCTGCTGATCAAGGCTTCTGGGAACTGAAGTCCAAGAACAGCTGGAGATCCAAGTGTGCTGACCACTGGAGACCTTCAGGCCTGCTCCGAGGAGAACCACAGCAGGTCTCCTCCGCCATCATCAGACTCTCTCGACTTCCATTTGCGCATCCCGACATTTTGTGATTTCTCTCCAGTTGTTTGTCTTTAATTCGAGCATCCCCGGTAAAGCAATGTCGATAAAAAGAATCATCATCATCATCATCATCATCATCATCATCATCATCATCATCATCATCATTCCACCCCCGAGGCGGCTGGCATTTCCCTGGAGCCTACAGAGAGACCCGTTCCGCGTCTTTCCCGAGGGTCGGCCTTTTCTTTCTCCTTTCCACACAAAGGGCCACATCTCACCGTGGGCGCCTTCGACGGAATGGCCCGACGACCGGGACTCCTTTCCCGCAGGGTCTCGGGTGGGACGGACGGGGCGAAGGGGAAGGCTGGGTTTTCTCCGCGCCCGAGGGAGACGGCGGCGGATTTCAAACCAGTTCCCCCTTCCCTTCCCCTCCCCGACCCACCGGCCCGGCACCGATCCTGGCGCTTTCGATCTGAGCAGGCAAAACGGCAACTGGCACGAAACTGCGGCCGCCGTCCCCCGGCGCCCCCCAGCCCAGTCTGGCCCCGGCGAGCCTCCCTGGGAGGCCTTGTGTTGGAACACACACACACACGGACACACAAACACAGACACACACACAGCCGCTTCTACACACCTGGTTCGCTGGAGGCGGCTCTTTGTGGGCAGCGTGGGCTCCTTGGGCTTCTTCCTGGCCCCGGTGGGGAGCGGGTGGCTACTGGTCCGCTGTCTGTGTCCGCCGAGAGAGGAATGAGTTCCTGAAGGAGTCGCCGGGCGAGTGAGGAAGACGGGCGGCCCCTCTGCCTGCCCCCAATAGCCTCCTCCTGCCCCAGGGCGTTCCCTGATCACCAGAGATTAGAGCCCGGCTGGGAGATGCAGACCACGTTGCCAGCGAGGCCAAGCGCCGAGAGAGGAAGGAGAGGGCGCGAGTGTGTGTCCAGGTGTTCTGGGCCACAGGATCTCAGGAGACACCGACAGAGTCCAGGCCACTCCTACAGAGGCACCAAAGCGAATCGTGGAAACCGAGCAGTTCGTCTTCACATTGCTACGTCGCTTTTGTTTTATTCTTTTCTTGTTTTTGTTTCCTGAGATGCCTGAGCCGCAGACTAGCCCGGCACTGTTTCCCCAAATCCCCCCAAAACACCCCATCCGTGTTGATCCGCTTTTGTCAAGTGCCAGAGCACCTGGAAGGAGGCCCCACCGGCACAAGAAGGAGGAGCCCCTGAGGGACCCCCACCCAAGGGGTGCCTTGGAGAAGGAGGCTGGTTCCCAAAGCGCCGCCGCCCTCCAGTTCCCTCCTCCCCTCTGCCCCATTCATCCTTCTCAGGTCGGGCAAACGAAGCCATGCCTGCCTTTGTAACGGTTCCCACGTCACGGATCCCGCAGCCTGGAATCTCTTCATGGGGTTGGACAGGGTGGAAACAACTGAACCAGTGGTGGTTTTGCAGGCGGGGTGTTGGTGGTGGTTTTTTTTGGGGGGGAGGCCGTGGCCCCAAGTGCGAAGACGCTGCCCCGGAGAAATGGAAACTGGCACTTCCAGACCGGGAGGGCTCTTGGCCATAAACCAAGAGGATCCCCCTGAACCCCAGGGTCCGGTCCAGAGGAGGAGGAGGAGGAGGAGGAGGAGGAGGAGGAGGAGGAGAAGAAGAAGAAGAAGAAGAAGAAGAGGAGGAGGAGGAGGAGGAGGAGGAGGAGGAGGAGGAGAGTGGTCGTGCTTGTGCGAGTGTGCTTGGGAAGGGGTAGAGCAAAGGTGAGTCTGCTTCTCTTCCTGCAGCAAAAGATAACGGAGTCGACCCGACAGGCAGCAACTCCACGGCGA
Source organism: Furcifer pardalis (assembly GCA_030440675.1). Lineage (NCBI taxonomy): Eukaryota > Metazoa > Chordata > Lepidosauria > Squamata > Chamaeleonidae > Furcifer > Furcifer pardalis. Next base: position 67,683,361 of record CP126893.1, read on the forward strand.
GTGTCCGGCGGTGCTTCGCTCTCCTAAGCGGATGATCGCCTTTGGGTGGGGCGAGGATGGTCGCCTCAGGGGAGGAAATACCGTTACATTCCAGTGCAACAGAGCAGAGGAGGCTTCGTAGTCTCGCCGAGGGGAAGAGAGAATTGAATGGGAGCTTTCCTTGCTTCTCTGCCTTCCCAAGAAGGTAGCGAGGTGGAAGGGTTTACCTGTCACGTACTCGGGAAGGTAAAACAGAGAGAGAATTCTCCCCAGACTCTTCTGAAATTTTAGCCGCTTAAGGAAGGTATTTGAGAAGAACATGATATGGAAAATTTAGATAAAGTGAGTGGTTCTAAATATCAAACTAACATTTTGTGGATTATTACAAATTTTAGAAGAATATGGGGAGGTTTTTTAGATTAATTCAGATCAGGGCCATAGCCAGGGTTCTATTTTTTTTTTTGGGGTGGTGGTGGCGGCAATATTTTTTCAGGAGGCGCAACAATGTCGTACACGCAGGCGCACACATGCACACACACACAGGATGCGATGACATCTCACCCTTTTGATTGACGAACTGGACTTGATCCGCGAAAGCTAACGCTAAAATTCTTCAGTTCGTTTTTAAAGTGCAACAACGTTTCTTTCCCTTCTTTATTGTCTGATGAAAGGATAAGAAAGCTTTGCGCTGCCAAAACAGCCTCCTGGCTGCACTGTTCGAATGGGAGCAAATCCTGCCGCCGCCGCCGCCGCCGCCGCCGCCGCCGCCGCCGCCCCCCCCCCCCCTGACAGCCTCCGAGGCTACAAACCCCCCTCTATATAGTAGGCTTCGTAGTCTCGCCGAGGGGAATCGAGAATTGAATAGGAGCTTTTCTTGCTTCTGTGCCTTCCAAAGAAGGTAGCGAGGTGGAAGGTATTGCCTGTCACGTACTCGGGAAGTTACAACAGACAGAGAATTCTCCCCGGACTCTTCTTTTTATAAATCGTTTATTTGTAAATTTTCAAAACGAAAAAGACAAAAATACATCGAATAATACACACAACTAATTACCACAAGATAATATAAGATAAAATATAAAAGAGTTATTATCTATTTTCTTAACGTTGCCAAGACAACAAGTGGGCAGAAACTGGAAAGGTGACGTGAATTGAGAACTCAGTCCATGGTATCCTGATGTTTGGGACATGGCGTTAAACGGAAAACGTACATGGGAACTAAAGATAAAAAGGGGGTTAATAAAACAAAATAGATTTTGGGACATTTGGAAACCTTTCTAGCAATATACATTGAGGGTAAATAAAGGTGAAATACCTGCACCGAATACAATGTACTTTTGGCAGAATGAGTGAGTTGTAAAAGGGGTGACTGGCAGACTCAAGGACTTTAGTGCACTGGGTGATGTATGTATTATGTTTAAAATAATAATAATAATAATAATAATAATAATAATAATAATAATAATAATAATAATAATAATAATAATAATAATAATAATAATAATAATAATAATAATGAAGAAAGAAAAAACATAATAAAGTTGTAACACCAATCTGAAGAGGATATTTGATACAAATGTGAAAGTATACAGTATACATGAATCTAAATAGTATGGTTAAGACATTGAAAGGGGGGGTTGGTGCACCCCTCAGCTGAGGCTACCTGGAACCTTGGGGAGAACCCCCCCCCCAGCTGGAATCTGCCCCAAGGCGGGGGAGACGCTTGGTTTGCGATTGAGCAGCCTCTGCCCCACCAACACCCCCCCAAAAACCTGATTGTGTTGTAATGCCACAAGTTTCAAGGACACTCTTCCTTTGTGCCCCTCCATGATTCTAAGGTCAGTCAAGCGAATACTGTATTCAGCTTGCGGGGTGGTGTTGGGGGGGATTGGGAATTGCCTTCTGGACTGGCCAGAGAGTGCTCGAGGTGGGACACAAGTGTATTTGGGGTCCATGGAAAGGAAAGAGCCTCTTTGAAGATCCTGGTCTTCCTGAAGCACAACCAGGGGTGCCCCAAGCAACAGCAGACCTTGTCTCGAATCTCTCTCCTACGCGATCATGCAAAAGGATGACAATAGGTCACATCAGGCCTTCTATTTAGCACAAGGAGATGAAGCGAGAGTTCAGAATTGGCCCATTTGTATAAATGGACATCATGATTGGGGGGGGGAGAAGAACGGGGTTGGCGTAAGTGGTGGGCTTCAGCAGGTTCGCACTAGTTAACCAGAATCGGTAGTAGAAATTCTGGCTGGCCCAGCGCATCCAGGTTTTGAAATAAAATAGTCCTAATTCGGGTGCAACCCAGGGTTCCCTCTGGGGACGCCCACCATACCACACCCACAGTGTGGTAGTAATTTTTTGGAGCCTCCCACTGGGGGTGCTGTGGATCGGAGGCTGCCTGGAACCTCGGCTCTCTTGGAGAAACCAGAGCCACCAGCCCCTGGGGGAGGGCGACACCGGGTCTCGCCTCTTGACAACAATCGCTCCCACTGTTAGCCCCTCTAACTGACTTGTGTCTGCCTGGCGAAGGTGCCCCTCATTTAAAGAGCATAATGCGTTCCACAGGATTGCTCTTTAAACCAGTTTGCTCTTTAAGCGAAACACCATTGTAGGTGACCAATTGTGTGTGTGTGTGGGGGGGAGGGGATGGCGAACTCTGATTTATTTGTTAAGTGAGTTTTTGGTTGGTTTTATTTGTTAAGCGAAGCAAACATTCAGAGAAAATTCTTCTCTTTAAGCAAGTTACTCTTTAAGCAAGGCGCTCTTTATGCGAGGTTTGACTGTACCTACATGCACACACACCATTTCTTGTGGCACAAAGGTTTTGGGGAGTATATTTGGGTACCACATGCAACCTTCAGGCCACTTATAGCACACTTGTTTTAGGTTATAAGTTACTAAATGGGATGGGCGCTGTTTGGCAGCTCTATTTAAAAAGCTGAGATAACAAGGTGAATCACGATTAAGTGGTCACTAGCCAAAAATGATAATTTCTTTACACAACCCTTCTACAACCTAAAGCTGAAACATAAAGTGTGCTAATCTGCCATCATATCAGACAGGCTCATGGCAACACTTCTAGGACAACCAATATAAGTGAGAGATTTAAGGAGTAGTTTTACTAGTCCCATTCCACCCAGTGAGTTTTGATGACTAAGCGGGGGATTTGAATCTAGGCCTCCGGAGTCCTAGTCCATCCCTCTGTCCAGAATACCCCATTAGGTATCTTAAGGCAGGGGTGTGCTGGGCACCTTGGGAGGGTGGTGGACAGGAAGTGATGGGGAACCTATGGGGGGGGGTTTGGGGGAGAGAAATCTCATATATTCCCATTACCTCTGCGTACGGGGCAGGGGGGCAGGGGTGGGGTGCCAGTCACTGGGGTGCACCAGGATGAGTCCCTGTATCCCTGTGGGTCAGCACACCATTGATCTTAAGCGTATTTAGTAATATGGACAGCCTTAACATGAATCGACATCTTGACCTGCAAATAATGTACTGGAAAGCCTTGTAACATCAGCTGATGGAATTGCGAGTACTTGATGAAAGAGCATTTTTGTAGTCATGAATCAAAGCCAATAGCTTACTATAAGTCTTTCCCAGCCCATTTTTTTTAAAAAGAGTATATACTAAGTAGTCAAACACATTAGTATTTTGCACTGTTTATTTAATAAAGATTCTTAGGATGGAAATGAGATTCTAAAATATCAGCATTAAAAAGGAATTCTGCACAAGGGCTTTACAGAATGAAAATAACAGATTCTACCCCACCAAATGTTCTCCAGTGGTATTACACATGATTAGGTGATTAAAAAGACCACATGCAATCTGACATATCAAGTCATACATAAATATTAAAATAACACTGTTTTCTTGTTTAAAGGAAATGTTAACATTCATAAGCAATAATATCTTCTCCTAGTCTTCGTTTGCTGCACACACCATTACATTCAAGTGCAAAAGGCCCAGATGGCAACACATTTCAGAACAGTCCTTGCCTTTCCTGGTACCCCTCCAACTGTCTGGTTGCAACAATCATCCCAAGCTGCTGTAGCCAAAATAGGCACATCTGCAAGAGATGATGGAATTGACACCAGTCATTGTATCTGGAGAGTCCTGGTCTGTGCAAGTCTGATTTATGGGCACCACCAGCCTTTCATCAATGGAGGTTCTCTAAAAAGGGGAAATTTCCCCTCTGTTCTAAGACTCAGTCCAATACTTCCCTCTCCAAACAATTTATCTTTAAAACAACCTTAGTATAATAATGATTAACATTCTCTCTCTCTCTCTTTGTATACACACAAACATGTACACACCTCCACACACTCCCACACACATACAGAGTAAAAGCATATTGCACATCATGGGTATTGTAATCTTGAGAACCCTTTTCACAAACAGTACTCCTCTTCGATGAGGACAGAATAACTGCTATCAACTGAATATTTCACATCCTAGGTAAAATCTTCAAAATATATTGCAACTGGATTCAATCAAGTACTTTGAGCTTAATTGCACAAAAACTAGCTGAATTCCTGGTGCTTTATCCAGTAAGTTGCAACCGAGCAAGCCCACTGAATTAATGGGGATTTGGTTGGTCATTTCCTCCATAAATTTCATAGATTTGAATGGGCCTAATTGAAAAGCAAGTCATAACTGGAGTGGGACCAATGAAACAGAGGAACTTATGGAGGATCTAACTCACCAAACCTCCACTAGTTTCAACTAACCAACCCCACTGTGACTCACTGTGCTAAGTGATAGGATTCCAGCCTTTGTTACAGGAAGGGGTCCAAAGTACACTTCTGAGGAACTGAGCCCCATGGAATAAATTGGACCCAAAGCAAAATGGCAGCGCGAAAGAGTAGCTGGAAGTCTTCTCCACCCCATTTACTTCTTTCACCAGCCAGGATCATTTGCAAAGAAGCCCAGTTCGAGTGAGAGAAGTTAATGTTGAAATGTTAATTTTCTGGAGAAAGTTATTACCAACAAATAATTTAAATATTGAGAGGAAGGAAGAACTGATTAATCCCTGGGTGCCAAATATCTTTTGCAAGTGCCTTACCATGCCTCAGTTTACATTATTTGTTGGATAGTTTACTCCCAAACAACACATTTAGATCTGGAAGTGTTCGTCCTCTCCTATATGGCCAATATTTTATTAACATGCCTCTGCTTTATATGCTGGCATTTAATTTAACTTCAGCATAATATAATATTACATTCCATTGTCTTGATATATTGCAATGCCTAGCCATCTCTCCTGGCCACGTATAGTGCCAGTGTTAGTGGTTAAATAATAGAAGTTCTAAGAATGGACTAAATTTCAGTATTAGCTTAAAGTCCCTTATCCCTGACATTTTAAAAGTTGTCTAAATAAAAACACCACTCCTACATACCATATGTCAATCTTACTACTTTAGACTATAAGGGTTAACATGGTACACTAAAACAATATCTTTTTAAGAACTTTTCTGAATGTTGTTCAAGTAAGCATTAATCCCTGAAATAACGTGTAAACCATTCTTCCAATATATTAGTTACTTAAGGCAGCAGCTTCTTAAACAGAGAGAGGTATTTTAACATTGCATTTTAACAAGAATTCAAGTAATGCTTTTCCTGCTGGCACATCATGAAATTGCACTAAAGATTTTAAGGCCAAGGAGGTTGATGATCTTCTGTGCATGTATTCAAAAGCAGAATCTTCTCCAGTGAAACTTGCAGTGAACACAAGGTGAGGAAAATTCCACAGTTTGAGTGATAGTCTCAAATACAGGCTTTGTTAGTGCCAAAAATATTTCTGTGCCAGAAACGGTGTCAATAATTGTAGCTATTTAAATGTTTCACTGAGGAAGCATCTTATAAAAATATCTGGGGGCAGAAATTTCTCCATATTAGCTTTTCAAAGCCATTATTTTAAACCTTGTGATGTTTAGTTCATTGGTGATTTCTATGGAGGAAATAAGGAAGGGAAAAGAACATGCCCACTTCAGCCAGTCACTTCCACAAGAGAAGCACCTTAAAATATGAGGTATTTTACAGCATTTGTTAACCTAAAGTAGGAATTCTCAACCTATGGCCCGTGGGCTGGATCCGGCCTGTGGTGCCCAAGCAACCGGCCAGCTGCAGTCACCGGGAATGCCTCGGCTGTAGGGAACGTGGCTGTAGGGAACGTGGCTGAGGGTAGGGAACGTGTCTCTGGGGTTTTTTCGCTGCCTGCTGGTGTGTTTCTGCTGGCCGCAACTGCCAGGAATGCCTCAGTGGCTGCTGGGAACACCTCTGCAGCCACTGGGAATGCATCCGCATGCAGCCTCCGGCAACAGTCCAAAGTGGCTGCAGGGGTTTTTCCTTCACCAACACCACACAACTCCTCTAGGCTGGTAAGGAGCGGAGCGGTGGGGAGGGAGGAGGGGCTCTTTGGGTGTGTGGTGTGCTTGGGGTAGTCCTGCAGCCAGTGCCAAAGGTGACAGTGGTGGTGGGGGACACCAGTCTGGCCGGCAATCAATCTGAGGAGGCAGGATCCAGCCCCCGGGCTTTAAAAGGTTGAGAACTCCTGGCCTAAAGCCTTGTCTTTGTTGCGTGTTTCTTATAGAAAAGGGCCCTCTTGCTTTAAAATCAGATTTAGCAATAGATTTCATGTGTCTCTTTTCATGGTGGCCAGGTGGAATGTGTGCCACCAGGGCTTTGCTCTGCAAAACCCCTTTCTTTCTGTCTTTCTCTTCTTTTCTTGGCTGCTCACTCATCCAAACATTCGCTGGAGTGGGAATGATGCTCGGTGAAAAAGCTGCTTCCAAGAATCAGAGGGAGGCAGAACCTGGGCTCCGCTGGAAGATCCTGCTGCAGAATGAGAAGTGGCTGAGCGGACACCCTTGGCAAACCAGGCTGGACGATGGCCTGTAAGGTGGCATACGAAGGCAATGGGTTGGTAAGAAGCAGCAAAGAATGGCTGCTCTGCCCTTGAGCAAGGCCGCTCAGTGGCTGTGAAGCGAGTAAAGACTCCCGGTAACTGGAGAACAGATCCACTAATGGAGAGCAGAAATGGGCCGAGACATAGTAATGATCTGCAAGAGGATGATTTGGTGCCGGCTGGAAGAGAACCTGAGCCGGCAGTCTTTCCACCACGGACCTTTCCAACACTTGCTGTGGATGAAAGTACAGCATTTGAGCCCCTTCTCTGTTGAAATCTTCCTTTTCTATAAAAGGTCTGTTGTCAGGGAAAAAAATAAGACAAGAACACATGAAAACAAAGTTTGGCCAGAGGAAAGTGAAATAGCAAAATAAAGTCTGCAACATTTACACCAGGGTGCCCAAACTATGGATGCATTGGTGTCAGGGGCCGGATCTGGCAAACAGTTTAACTGGCTATAGTTTGGGCACCCCTGGTCTAAGCAGAGAAAATGGCGGCCTAAAAATCTTCTCCTGTTTCAAAACAGATTGCAAGGTGCATTTTACTTCTGCTTCCAGGGGGAGGAACCACCTGACTGGCCTGCTGAACCAAATAACCAGCTCACCTAACCACGTGACTGGACCACATGGTCAGTGGGAACACAAGCTCTGGATTTAGTGGTAGAGCGTACTAGGGTTACTGGGAGATTTTTGACCAGGATGGAAAATTTTAGGGGCATTTTTTCAGAAGCAATATTTAAAAACACCGCCAAATTGACACTAATCCTTTTCATGTAGTTTTGATTATAGTGAAAAAACAATTTGCAATCTTACATACAAAGCCAGCCACGTGGAAATTAGGCCTAGATCTGTACTATTTTATAAGCATCATTGTCCAGCTTAGTTACTGCATAAAAAGTATTTTATTTGGGCAAGAAGACAAACAGGACATGTGACAAGCTTCACTAGCAGTACAACTTTCCAGGCTGTACAACTATTGGGCTAAACGAGTAGGCAGAGATATTGGTGCGTATGGTTGAGAGCAGTTTAGGAACTCCACAGAGTGCTGCCATAAATGTTGCAGCCTTTGAACCAAAGCAACACCCGGCCTAAATGGTGTGCTCCCCAAACCAGCCAGTGTTTTGCTCGATCTGGCTGCCTCTTTCCAAAGAGTCAGGCAGATCGCCCCCCCCCCCTTTCCTCTTCCGCCTGACGCTTCGGATAGAGAACAGGGCTTATCTTTAACGTTGTGTGTTCAGTGGGGGGTAGGGAACTTTCATGGGGTTACTTCTGCTGTTAAACCTTCTGCCTAAAAGAGGGCCTGGTGGGGAGTCAAGTGAAACAGCCAGTTGTACCCTCAGAAGAAAAATAAAAACCAATTGATGGCTCTCTGGATTGCATTCCGCTGCATATCCCATCAACCCTAGCCAACATAACTAAAACTTAATGATTGTGGGAGTGGCAATCCAATGTCTGAAGGGTGAAAACATCTCCCATCCTTGCCTTAAGCAAGAGTTGGTTGAAAAAGACTGGATACACCTTGGGTGTGTGGTAAAGGCTATACAACTGAATCCACAACTCATTCAAACAATCGAGCACACTTGAAAAACAGTGTTTACAGATCTGCTCCAATTCTTATGAGGAGGAATAGCAGTAAAAACAGGTCATCATGCCATGCTGGCTGGCAGGCAGATTCACAATGCTTTACAGTACTTTGCATTAACAGAACATACTGGGTAACTTGTTTTAATTCACCCAATTTACCTCATCAATTTGAACACACAGGAAGAAAGTTGCTCCCTGGAATAACCTGTTTGCTGCTGGAGTTCAGCAGTCCAAGAAGGGGAGAGCAGAAGCCTAAAACGTGTGGCAGCTACACAGGCAGCTGCAACCAAAGAAGGCCGAAAGGAGCGGTAAAAAAGATCTGGAAGTAAAGAGTCACAACATTGTTATCAAAGACTGACAATCGAGGAATGGGCAACTTCGACCAAGCTTCCTCCCTCTAAGGCTCTCTACAGCAGTGGCATTTTGCAGGCTTTAGCTGCCCAGGGTGAAGACCAAACTTGCCACCCCCTCCATATAGGCTCGCCGCTGCCCCTCCACCCATTTAACCTTTCACTGCCTGTTCCAAGGCCCCCGGAGCCAGACCCAGGACAGGAAGAGCCCCTGATGGCCAGCTGGTTGGGCGGGGGCGAGCCGCGAGCGCACGGTGGGTCACCCGTCAGGGGGAGGCAGAGGAGGAGGCAGAGCAAGGGCAACCACGGCCAGCGGGAGACAAAGAGGGAGCGGCCCGGCCACCGGTGCAGCAAAAAGGCTGCCTTCTGCCTAGAAAGTCCGGCTCCCTAATCCCAAGCAGAGAACGCAAAACAGTGGGGACATTTTGCTTTCCCCTGAAAAAGTGCTGCCCGGGGCCATCCATCCCCCTGATTCCCCCCACACTACGCTTCTAGGCTACAGATCAACTTTACAATTGTAAACTAAGATATCAGCATGACAGCTTAGGCCAGGGGTGCCCAAAGTTTTCAGGCTATGGGCCAGTCACGGGGTTCAGGGCACGTTTTACTTACACTTCTGGGAGCGACAAGGGCAACGTGGGCCGGATGAATCACAGTAAACCCATTCGTGTGGATTCACAGGGTACTTGGGATTCTGGGAATTGAAGTCCAAGAACATCTGGAGTGCCAAGGTTCGTCATCATGGCCCTAAGCTGTACTCTCTGGACATGCTCGTCTAAGACTGAAGTCATGTCAGAGCAGGACTCCTGATATATATCCCAGCAAGCATATCCAGGAAGATACCATGTCAGTGGTATTAAATAGGCCTTCTCTAAGGATTTCCTTGCCTGGATCTATGCCATTGATTTTAAACGAGGAATAGGGAGATGCTTGTACTCTAAGCTTGAAGTTAAGAGCTAGAAGAGCAGCTTTCTCAGTTTTTCCTATCAAAGATCTCAGCCTACATTATGAGCGCATAAATCTATTTTTGAAGTGGAGCGCATCCCTTAATTCCACATTCACCAGGCATGAACCCCCCATTTCTAATGTATGCTACAATCCTGATGAAGAGGCAAAGCCGAGACCCCTCAAATTAACAGTCTGCGTGAATAAAGGAGTTACCTTGTAATTATAGCTCTAAGAAATCTTGAGAGTATTCCTCCGTTTTTGAGACAAGCTGGCGGTCCTTAAGGTCCCTTTCAGTAAGCGCGTTTAATAAGTAATAGTCAAAGAAGTGTGCTGCAGTTGGCAGGCACAGATTCCAGTCAAAAAATTCCAGGAGCTTGAGCTCTGTCTTGTTCAGCACAGTTTTTGTCAGCACCACATCTATGTGCCACGATGCAGCTAGACTGTTCAGTTTTTCCAGGCGTGGCACGTTGTTCCGCTCTTCAAATTTGCCTGTTGAGAAGAAATTATACTGTATTGGGAGACTTTTCTCAGAGGCAGAAAACAATATCATTTCACAACACCTCCAGGGCCACCTCAAGCTCTTCTACAACTCCTAGTAAGGCCCTTGATGCTCTAGAGACTAGTCCTTGGTGTGCACAGCTCTTCAAAAGCAGCTACAGTACTTCCAAAAGGAAGTGAAAGGGCATTTTCCTATCATTGTGCCATAGCAGTGGCAGCATCCCATCACCAGACTGGGAGGAAGAGAAATGGGGATCATCCTTGTTTCTCCAAACTGCCTGGCAAATAGGTGGTAGAAGGGCAACAGAGTTCCTATCCTGCCCACTTATTTACCATGGCTGAAAAGGACGACTATCGTTTAGTCACCTAGACCCCACAATAGAAGGCAGTAGAGTTTAGAGAGATCATTGGTACTTCCACACAGCCTGAAAGAAAAAAGAAATGCACAACCACAGGTTCCACCCTGGGCCTAATGCTCAATGGAGAGAGAGGAGATGATGGCCATACTGCACTTACCTTTACAAGGAAGATGAAGCTAAGATTTAGGATGGCTCACCTCTACTGCATAGTGCTCATATGAACGGCCTGGCATGAATCAGGCTCAGAATCAGGCTGTTAAGAGCAGCTGAACTGTCAAAACCACCAATGCCAGTTTCTCCCTCCAGAGTTTGATTCTGAAGATCCTCAGAACCAGGCACTCAGAAGACCAGTTCGGTGCAGTAGAACTGAGCTATCCTTGTCTTCAACATCCCTGGAGGAAGTGTGTGGTGTGCCCATATGCTGACCTCATGCCATCACAAACTCTTTTTCAGTAGCATACTAGAATCCACTGTAACTCTTGTCTCTGGGGAACACCACAGAATCATTCTGTGGGTGGATGGTAAGCATGAGAGGGAGAACAAAGCTCCAGGCCTGGTATGAAGAGCATCTGTTCTATGTAGACCAAAAGGTCCAAAGGTTACATTATCTGGCAAAACTACAATGATATCCCCCCAACTAGACTAAGCCCATTCAATGAGAGGACGTATAAAGTCAGATTTTATGTGTTTTTGTCATCCATATCCATTCTAGTCCACGATCTGACCTCTTCTTGCATAAGTTAATATTACGAGGGGGCGGGGCGCTTCCATAGCAATAGACCATGAGGCAGATCCCAAAAATGTTGTGATAAGCTGATGGTGTTCTATATTGAAAGCATTATTCCTCCACCTTCCTCTACTGAAAAAACCAAAGCACTTGTGACATTTAAATTCCCTTACTTGCAAGGATAAGGCAAGTCATTGCCCAGATATTTAGTGAGTTTTTGTCAGCTTGAAAGTTGTCCATAAACCTGTCCAGCATGTAGACAGAAAGGTGTAGGGTAGCGGGACAGAGATTGCACGCTTTGCTAATGGAAGTCAAGAAGTCAAGAAAATATTGTCGCCATCCGAGTTGCTGTGATTGTGCTCTGTACTCAGGAAGTTTCAGCTCCTACAACACAAGGCAGAGAAGGAGTATAAGAATGAATATCCATTGCACTAGCCAGAATATGTGGATCAGCATCTGCCAGCTGCCTTAGCAAGTGCTTAGCAAGTCATGTGAAACAAAGGGATCTTGTTTTTATTGTAGATAGCCAGCACAATTGGAAACTCAGTTAAATTTGTTCCATTGACATGCTGAGCATCCCATGATTCATTGGGGAAGAGGTCATCTTTTTAAACATCTATCCTCACATGCCCCTTATCCAGGAGACTGTGATCAGAATTCAAGCCTAGGGTTTATAAGCAACGCTTGAAGCAGTGGTGGGCTCAAAAAAAATTACTACCACACTATGGGAGTGGGATGGTGGACGTGGCCAGGGAGAAAGCCCTGCATTGCACCCAAGGCCCTGTGTATTATTTACTCCAGAGATGCCCAAACATTGGTCAGGGGGCCAGATCCACCACCCCCGATACCAATTCATCTGGTCTGTGAAGCCATCATCACTCTTGGAACTGGAAGTAAAATGCGTTCATATGGATGCATTTTACTTCTGCTTCCAGGAGCGAGGACGACTTCACAAGCCACATGAATTGGCATCAGGGGCTGGATCTGGGCCCTGGGCCATAGTGAGTGGCTCCCTGAACCACATGACCGCCCAATGGCCCGAAAAGATTGGGCACCCCTGATTTACTCCATCCAATGAAATGTACTGACCTAGATTTAAGTAAAGGAAGAAGAAGAAGATGTATTCTCTGTGGTGATATTGTATTTTAAAAAATAGTTTCAAACAGTTAGATGCTTATACAATGCCATGGGTATCAACAGCAACCTGATTTGAAACACTTGTACATGGAGACAAAATAATGTAATACCTTAACAGGCTAATCAATTTATCAGACATAATGCACACTGATCTTCAAATTCATGTAAAGCTGTTTCACAAGCAAGTGTTTTAGACCCCTGAATTTCTCTTTTAGAGTTTAAAAATAACCATCTACCCTCAAACCAACCCTTTCCAGGGCTTTCTGAGTATAGGGTACTCAGAAGTTCTCTCCTATTCCATTCTTCTGCAGTACTTTGGGACTGGGCAGTTTGCCCAAGGTTATGCAGGCTGGCTCTTCTTCTGGGAAGCAGAGTAGGGAATCAAACTTACAGCCTCTGGCTCTGGACCCAGACACAGTGGAACCCTGACATACAAACGTTTCTACTTACAAAAAATTCGACATACAGTACAAAGAGAAATCCTGGCAAAAAATTTTTTACATACAAAATTTTAATAGGAAAAATTCGACATGCAAAAATATGGTGACATCGAGTGGCCTCTTCTGGTAATCCAATGTGTTTTGGACATACAAAAAACCTAATGGAATGGAAAAAAATTGTGTGTCGAGGTTTTACAGGTTTTACTGTTCCTAACTCATTGAGCTTATTTAGCCACCAATGGAGAGTTTAGAAGAGTTCAGTGATGCTTTGAAATGTGATGTCAGTGATAGCAATCCTTGGCACTCCAGCTGTTCTTGAACTTCAATTCCCAAAAGCCCTGATCAGCTTGTGGTAATTTAAGTCCAAGAACACCTGGAGTGCCAAGGTTCACCACCACGGTGTTAGGCCGGTATCTTAGACATCATTGAACACAGCTTCATACTCCAGTTTCATACTTGATTTGTGAAATTTAACCTTGAAACCCACACGAAACTCTTACCATATTTTTGAAGGACTCCAGGTGTTCTTTGACTTCAATTCCCAGAAGCCCAAGTCCCTGTGAATCCACATGAATGGGTGCATTGCATAAGCCCAGTAAACTCGTTTGTGTGGATTCCCAGGGACTTGAGCTTTTGGGAATTGAATCTCAAGAACAGCTGGAGTGCCAAAGTTCCCCATCGCTGAGATAAGGCATAGAGTGGAAGTGGATTTAACCATTACCGATTCCTTCCATGTATGATGAACCTCTGCTGCACTGTTCTCTCTCCACCACTGTCCTTCCATCTTGCTGGTTTCTTCTCTGACTTCTCTTCAGCAGTATGGACAAAATGGCAACCCCTGAGAAGGAAGAGAAAGAGAAATAAGGAGCACATTTATGCTTCTCCTAAACCCATGGTCTCTCTCAAATATATATGGATGAACGAGGACTTGAGCCAGGACTTTAAACCATTACTGTACTTTAAACTCCTAAAGCCTCTCACGTTAGAGATGCTATAGTGGCTCAAGTGGCCAAGACTCGGACTGGAAGGCAGGAGGTGCCAGCAGTTTGATTCCCGGAGCTCAGCTCCTGCCAACCTAGCAGTTCGAAAGCAAGAAGTTGCAAGTGGATAAATAGGCACCACTTTGGTGTGAAAGTAAACTCCGCTGGCTCTTCAGATGAGCACTGAACCTGAGAGTCCAATACGACTGGCTTTCCAGCAAAGGAAACATTTACCTTTTAATAACTTATTAAAATTGTGTGTAGACTTTTTTAATTTTATTTTTTACAGTACTTTATTTACTTCATTTAATGTGGAATGAATACGTGTCTACCTGGGTTAACATCCACAGGTTTAAGTGCACCCCACCAAGCATAAGATCTGTCTGCTAATATTTGATCGATGTACTGTATACTGTCATATTAACCAATGGCTTTTTATTAGCAGAAACAGAACGTACAATATAGGTAGAATATAATGCTTAGGAACTTTAGATTGGGGCACCACGGTAGGTCAAGGCAAAGTCACCCTTGCTCAAAAGCCAGTCGTATCCAACTCTAAGGCTCAGCACTCATCTCTGTTTATAGGCAAAGAACCAGCGCTGCTGTCTGCATTTGGAAGACTTTCCGTGGACACGTGGCAGACATGCCTAGAGCCACCGGAGCACACAGAATGCTAAGAGGCTAAAGAAGGGTTTTAAAAGAAGCCAAGCATCTTGTGGCAGGAGCAACAGTATACACCAGGGATGCCCAAGCAATGGCCCATGGGCCGGATATGGCCTCCATGCCAATTCATCTGGCCCACAAAGCCCTTGTCACTCCTGGAAGGAGAAGTATAACACACCCATAGGGTACAATGAGGGCTTCACGGGGTTGGATGAATTGGTGTGGGGGCCGCATCTGGCCACTGTGCCATGATGACCAGCTCCCTGAACCACCTGACTGGCCCAAGGCCCAAAAGGTTTGGGCACCCCTGGTATGCACTCTAGGCCTTCCTCCCTCCATCCCCGGGATGCTCAGGCCAGCGCCTCCCGCCAAAACCCTTTCAACCCAGATTAATTTCTGACACGAAATTATTCTTATAACATTATGTACAAATCAACCATTTGATCCGCAGTTCAGGACTGGAATAAAATTAACAGTTCAGGTTACATTCCAATAATAATAATAATAATAATAATAATAATAATAATAATAATAATAATAATAATAATAATAATAATAATAATAATAATAATAATAATAATAATAATAATAATAATAATAATACTTGGATGCAGCCCCTCTCCCAGAGCAACTCTGGGTGGCTAACAAAGTTCCAAAATGTACACTTAAAATGACAAGATTCCAAATGATCACAATAGGACGAATCTTCCTCACAAATCACAGGATCAAAAAGTAGCAGGATCACAATAACGTCTTACAAAACCCAATAAACCTCCTTTGCTAGACAGTCGCTCTTTGGCAACCTCTAGGGATCCCTTCCGGCCTCCCTCCAAAGGCTCCATCACTGTGGGAAGAGCGACAGGCTTATTGCGCAAAAGGGACACCTGGACCTTCGCTGGCGATCCGAGTCTAGAGGTTTGGAAAGTTTGGACTTAATATTGGACGTGAATATGCTAACTCTGTAGAAAAGAACTGTTAGGGCGAACTCTGGAGCGTGAGGATATTCAAGTCAGAGAAGCCCCAACATTTCCAAATGTCTACTCTAGGGCAGGGGTCTGCAAACTTGGCTCTCCAGGTGTTCTTGGACTTCAATTCCCAGAAGCCCAAGTCAGCACTCCTGCTGATCAAGGCTTCTGGGAACTGAAGTCCAAGAACAGCTGGAGAGCCAAGTGTGCTGACCACTGGAGACCTTCAGGCCTGCTCCGAGGAGAACCACAGCAGGTCTCCTCCGCCATCATCAGACTCTCTCGACTTCCATTTGCGCATCCCGACATTTTGTGATTTCTCTCCAGTTGTTTGTCTTTAATTCGAACACCCCCGGTATAGCAATGTCGATAAAAAGAATCATTATCATCATCATCATCATCATCAATCATCATTCCACCCCCCGAGGCGGCTGGCATTTCCCTGGAGCCTACAGAGAGACCCGTTCCGCGTCTTTCCCAAGGGTCGGCCTTTTATTTCTCTTTTCCACACAAATGGCCACATCTCACCGTGGGCGCCTTCGACGGAATGGCCCGACGACCGGGACTCCTTTCCCGCAGGATCTCGGGTGGGAGGGACGGGGCGAAGGGGAAGGCCGGGTTTCCTCCGGACCCGAGGGAGATGGCGGCGGATTTCAAACCAGTTCCCCCTCCCATCCCCTCCCCCGACCCACCGGCCCGGCACCGATCCTGGCGCTTTCGATCTGCGCAGGCAAAACGGCAACTGGCACGAATCTGCGACCCCTGCCGCCTCCGCCCCCCCCGACGCCCCCCACCCCAGCACACTCTGGCCCCGGCGAGCCTCCCTGGGAGGCCTGGTGGGGGAACACACACACACACACCCGCTTCTACACACCTGGTTCGCTGGAGGGGGCTCTTTGTGGGCAGCGTGGGCTCCTTGGGCTTCTTCCTGGCCCCGGTGGGGAGCGGGTGGCTGCTGGTCCGCTGTCTGTGTCCGCCGAGAGAGGAATGAGGAGCTGAAGGAGTCGCCGGGCGAGTGAGGAAGACGGGCGGCGCCTCTGCCTGCCCCCAATAGCCTCCTCCTGCCCCAGGGCGTTCCCTGATCACCAGAGATTAGAGCCCGGCTGGGAGGATGAGTCCACGTTGCCAGCGAGGCCAAGCGCCGAGAGAGGATGGAGAGGGCGCGAGTGTGTGCCCAGGTGTTCTGGGCCACAGGATGTCAGGAGACACCGACAGAGTCCAGGCCACTCCTACAGAGGCACCAAAGCGAAGCGTGGAAACCAAGCAGTTCGTCTTCACGTTGCTACGTCGCTTTTGTTTTATTCCTTTCTTGTTTTTGTTTCCAGAGATGTCTGAGCCGCAGACTAGCCCGGCACTGTTTCCCCAAATCCCCCCAAAACACCCCCTCCGTGTTTATCCGCTTTTGTCAAGTGCCAGAGCACCTGGAAGGAGGCCCCACCGGCACAAGAAGGAGGAGCCCCTGAGGGACCCCCACCCAAGGGGTGCCTTGGAGAAGGAGGATGGTTCCCAAAGCGCCGCCGCCCTCCACTTCTCTCCTCCTCTCTGTCCCATTCATCCTTATCAGGTCGGGCAAACGAAGCCATGCCTGCCTTTGTAACGGTTCCCACGTAACGGATCCCGCAGCCTGGAATCTCTTCATGGGGTTGGACAGGGTGGAAACAACTGAACCAGTGGTGGTTTTGCAGGCGGGGTGTTGGTGGTGGGTTTTTTTGTGGGGAGACCGTGGCCCCAAGTGCGAAGACGCTGCCCTGGAGAAATGGAAAGTGGCACTTCCAGACGGGGAGGGGTCTCGGCCATAAACCAAGAGGATCCCCCTGAACCCCAGGGTCCGGTCCAGAGGAGGAGGAGGAGGAGAAGAAGAAGAGGAGGAGGAGGAGAGAGTGGTCGTGCTTGTGCGAGTGTGCTTGGGATCGGGTAGAGCAAAGGTGAGGCTGCTTCTCTTCCTGCAGCAAAAGATAACGGAGTCGACCCGACAGGCAGCAACTCCACGGCGAGTGTCCGGCGGTGCTTCGCTCTCCTAAGCGGGTGATCGCCTTTGGGTGGGGTCAGGATGGTCGCCTCAGGGGAGGAAATACCGTTACATTCCAGTGCAACAGAGCAGAGGAGGCTTCGTAGTCTCGCCGAGGGGAAGAGAGAATTGAATGGGAGCTTTCCTTGCTTCTCTGCCTTCCCAAGAAGGTCGCGAGGTGGAAGGGTTTACCTGTCACGTACTCGGGAAGGTAAAACAGAGAGAGAATTCTCCCCAGACTCTTCTGAAATTTTAGCCGCTTAACGAAGGTATTTGAGAAGAACATGATATGGAAAATTTAGATAAAGTGAGTGGTTCTAAATATCAAACTAACATTTTGTGGATTATTACAAATTTTAGAAGAATATGGGGAGTTTTTTTAGATTAATTCAGATCAGGGCCATAGCCAGGGTTCTATTTTTTTTGGGGTGGTGGTGGTGGTGGTGGCAATATTTTTTCTGGAGGCGCAACAATGTCGTACACGCAGGCGCACACATGCACACACACACAGGATGCGATGACATCTCACCCTTTTGACTGACGAAGTGGACTTGATCCGCGAAAGCTAACGCTAAAATTCTTCAGTTCGTTTTTAAAGTGCAACAACGTTTCTTTCCCTTCTTTATTGTCTGATGAAAGGATAACAAAGCTTTGCGCTGCCCAAACAGCCTCCTGGCTGCACTGTTCGAATGGGAGCAAAGACACGATCCTTCCGTCCCCGCCCCCTCCCTGACAGCCTCCGAGGCTACAAACCCCCCTCTATACAGTAGGCTTCGTAGTCTCGCCGAGGGGAATCGAGAATTGAATAGGAGCATTTCTTGCTTCTGTGCCTTCCAAAGAAGGTCGCGAGGTGGAAGGTTTTGCCTGTCACGTACTCGGGAAGTTACAACAGACAGAGAATTCTCCCCAGACTCTACTTCTTATCAATCGTTTATTTGTAAATTTTCAAAACGAAAAAGACAAAAATTCATCGAAAAATACACACAACGAATTACCACAAGATAATATAAGATAAAATATAAAAGAGTTATTATCTATTTTCTTAACGTTGGCAAGACAACAAGTGGGCAGAAACTGGAAAGGTGACGTGAATTGAGAACTCAGTCAATGGTATCCTGATGTTTGGGACATGGCGTTAAACGGAAAACGTACATGGGAACTAAAGATAAAAAGGGGGTTAATAAAACAAAATAGATTTTGGGACATTTGGAAACCTTTCTTGCAATATACATTGAGGGAAAATAAAGGTGAAATACCTGCACCGAATACAATGTACTTTTGGCAGAATGAGTGAGTTGTAAAAGGGGTGACTGGCAGACTCAAGGACTTTAGTGGACTGGGTGATGTATGTATTATGTTTAAAATAATAATAATAATAATAATAATAATAATAATAATAATAATAATAATAATAATAATAATAATAATAATAATAATAATAATAATAATAATAATAATAATAATAATAATAATAATAATAATAATAATAATAATAATAATGAAAGAAAAAACATAATAAAGTTGTAACACCAATCTGAAGAGGATATTTGATACAAATGTGAAAGTATACAGTATACATGAATCTAAATAGTATGGTTAAGACATTGAAAGGGGGGTTGGTGCACCCCTCAGCTGAGGCTACCTGGAACCTTGGGGAGAAACCCCCCCAGCTGGAATCTGCCCCAAGGCGGGGGAGACGCTTGGTCTGCAATTGAGCAACCTCTGCCCCACCAACACCCCCCAAAAAACCTGATTGTGTTGTAATGCCACAAGTTTCAAGGACACTCTTCCTTTGTGCCCCTCCATGATTCTAAGGTCAGTCAAGCGAATACTGTATTCAGCTTGCAGGGTGGTGTTGGGGGGGATTGGCAATTGCCTTCTGGACTGGCCAGAGAGTGCTCGGGGTGGGACACAAGTGTATTTGGGGTCCATGGAAAGAGCCTCTTTGAAGATCCTGGTCTTCCTGAAGCACAACCAGGGGTGCCCCAAGCAACAGCAGACCTTGTCTCGAATCTCTCTCCTACGCGATCATGCAAAAGGATGACAATAGGTCACATCAGGCCTTCTATTTAGCACAAGGAGATGAAGTGAGAGTTCAGAATTGGCCCATTTGTATAAATGGACATCATGATGGGGGGGGGGGAGAAGAAGGGGGTTGGCGTAAGTGGTGGGCTTCAGCAGGTTCGCACTAGTTAACCAGAATCGGTAGTAGAAATTCTGGCTGGCCCAGCGCATCAAGGTTTTGAAATAAAATAGTCCTAATTCGGGTGCAACCCAGGGTTCCCTCTGGGGACGCCCACCATACCACACCCACAGTGTGGTAGTAATTTTTTGGAGCCTACCACTGGGGTGCTGTGGATCGGAGGCTGCCTGGAACCTCGGCTCTCTTGGAGAAACCAGAGCCACCAGCCCCTGGGGGAGGGCGACACCGGGTCTTAATCGCTCCCACTGTTAGCCCCTCTAACTGACTTGTCTCTGCCTGGCGAAGGTGTCCCTCATTTAAAGAGCATAATGCGTTCCTCAGGATGGCTCTTTAAACCAGTTTGCTCTTTAAGCGAAACACCATTGTAGGTGACCAATTGTGTGTGTGGGGGGGAGGGGATGGCGAACTCTGATTTATTTGTTAAGTGAGTTTTTGGTTGGTTTTATTTGTTAAGCGAAGCAAACATTCAGAGAAAATTCTTCTCTTTAAGCAAGTTACTCTTTAAGCAAGGTGCTCTTTATGCGAGGTTTGACTGTACCTATATGCACACACACCATTTCTTGTGGCACAAAGGTTTTGGGGAGTATATTTGGGTACCACATGCAACCTTCAGGCCACTTATAGCACACTTGTTTTAGGTTGTAAGTTACTAAATGGGATGGGCGCTGTTTGGCAGCTCTATTTAAAAACCTGAGATAACAAGGTGAATCACGATTAAGTGGTCACTAGCCAAAAATGATAATTTCTTTACACAACCCTTCTATAACCTAAAGCTGAAACATAAAGTGTGCTAATCTGCCGTCATATCAGACAGGCTCATGGCAACACTTCTAGGACAACCAATATAAGTGAGAGATTTAAGGAGTAGTTTTACTAGTCCCATTCCACCCAGTGAGTTTTGATGACTAAGCGGGGGATTTGAATCTAGGCCTCCGGAGTCCTAGTCCATCCCTCTGTCCAGAATACCCCATTAGGTATCTTAAGGCAGGGGTGTGCTGGGCACCTGGGGAGGGTGGTGGACAGGAAGTGATGGGGCACCTATGGGGGGGTTGGGGGAGAGAAATCTCATATATTCCCATTAACTCTGCGTACGGGGCAGGGGGGCAGGGGTGGGGTGCCAGTCACTGGGGTGCACCAGGATGAGTCCCTGTATCCCTGTGGGTCAGCACAGTAATATGCCCCCAAGTAATATGGACAGCCTTAACATGAATCAACATCTTGACCTGCAAATAATGTACTGGAAAGCCTTGTAACATCAGCTGATGGAATTGCGAGTACTTGATGAAAGAGCATTTTTGTAGTCATGAATCAAAGCCAATAGCTTACTATAAGTCTTTCCCAGCCCATTTTTTAAAAAAAAGAGTATATACTAAGTAGTCAAACACATTAGTATTTTGCACTGTTTATTTAATAAAGATTCTTAGGATGGAAATGAGATTCTAAAATATCAGCATTAAAAAGGAATTCTGCACAAGGGCTTTACAGAATGAAAATAACAGATTCTACCCCACCAAATGTTCTCCAGTGGTATTACACATGATTAGGTGATTAAAAAGACCACATGCAATCTGACATATCAAGTCATACATAAATATTAAAATAACACTGTTTTCTTGTTTAAAGGAAATGTTAACATTCATAAGCAATAATATCTTCTCCTAGTCTTCATTTGCTACACACACCATTACATTCAAGTGCAAAAGGCCCAGATGGCAACACATTTCAGAACAGTCCTTGCCTTTCCTGGTACCCCTCCAACTGTCTGGTTGCAACAATCATCCCAAGCTGCTGTAGCCAAAATAGGCACATCTGCAAGAGATGATGGAATTGACACCAGTCATTCTATCTGGAGAGTCCTGGTCTGTGTAAATCTGATTTATGGGCACCACCAGCCTTTCATCAATGGAGGTTCTCTAAAAAGGGGAAATTTCCCCTCTGTTCTAAGACTCAGTCCAATACTTCCCTCTCCAAACAATTTATCTTTAAAACAACCTTAGTAGAATAATGATTAACATTCTCTCTCTCTCTCTCTCTCTTTGTATACACACAAACATGTACACACCTCCACATACTCCCACACACATACAGAGTAAAAGCATATTGCACATCATGGGTATTGTAATCTTGAGAACCCTTTTCACAAACAGTACTCCTCTTCGATGAGGGCAGAATAACTGCTATCAACGGAATATTTCACATCCTAGGTAAAATCTTCAAAATATATTGCAACTGGATTCGATCAAGTACTTTGAGCTTAATTGCACAAAAACTAGCTGAAATCCTGGTGCTTTATGCAGTAAGTTGCAACCGAGCAAGCCCACTGAATTAATGGGGATTTGGTTGGTCATTTCCTCCATAAATTTCATAGATTTGAATGGGCCTAATTGCAAAGCAAGTCATAACTGGAGTGGGACCAATGAAACAGAGGAACTTATGGAGGATCTAACTCACCAAACCTCCACTAGTTTCAACTAACCAACCCCACTGTGACTCACTGTGCTAAGTGATAGGATTCCAGCCTTTGTTACAGGAAGGGGTCCAAAGTACACTTCTGAGGAACTGAGCCCCATGGAATAAATTGGACCCAAAGCAAAATGGCAGCGCGAAAGAGTAGCTGGAAGTCTTCTCCACCCCATTTACTTCTTTCACCAGCCAGGATCATTTGCAAAGAAGCCCAGTTCGAGTGAGAGAAGTTAATGTTGAAATGTTAATTTTCTGGAGAAAGTTATTACCAACAAATAATTTAAATATTGAGAGGAAGGAAGAACTGATTAATCCCTGGGTGCCAAATATCTTTTGCAAGTGCCTTACCGTGCCTCAGTTTACATTATTTGTTGGATAGTTTACTCCCAAACAACACATTTAGATCTGGAAGTGTTCGTCCTCTCCTATATGGCCAAGATTTTATTAACATGCCTCTGCTTTATATGCTGGCATTTAATTTAACTTCAGCATAATATAATATTACATTCCATTGTCTTGATATATTGCAATGCCTAGCCATCTCTCCTGGCCACGTATAGCCCCAGTGTTAGTGGTTAAATAATAGAAGTTCTAAGAATGGACTAAATTTCAGTATTAGCTTAAAGTCCCTTATCCCTGACATTTTAAAAGTTGTCTAAATAAAAACACCACCCCTACATACCATATGTTAACCTTACTAATTTAGACTATAAGGCTTAACATGGTACACTAAAACAATATCTTTTTAAGAACTTTTCTGAATGCTGTTCAAGTAAGCATTAATCCCTGAAATAATGTGTAAACCATTCTTCCAATATATTAGTTACTTAAGGCAGCAGCTTCTTAAACAGAGAGAGGTATTTTAACATTGCATTTTAACAAGAATTCAAGTGGTGCTTTTCCTACTGGCACATCATGAAATTGCACTAAAGATTTTAAGGCCAAGGAGGTTGATGATCTTCTGTGCATGTATTCAAAAGCAGAATCTTCTCCAGTGAAACTTGCAGTGAACACAAGGTGAGGAAAATTCGACAGTTTGAGTGGTAGTCTCAAATACAGGCTTTGTTAGTGCCAAAAATATTTCTGTGCCAGAAACGGTGTCAATAATTGTAGCTATTTAAATGTTTCACTGAGGAAGCATCTTATAAAAATATCTGGGGGCAGAAATTTCTCCATATTAGCTTTTCAAAGCCATTATTTTAAACCTTGTGATGTTTAGTTCATTGGTGATTTCTATGGAGGAAATAAGGAAGGGAAAAGAACATGCCCACTTCAGCCAGTCACTTCCACAAGAGAAGCACCTTAAAATATGAGGTATTTTACAGCATTTGTTAACCTAAAGTAGGAATTCTCAACCTATGGCCAGTGGGCTGGATCTGGCCTGTGGTGCCCAAGCAACCGGCCAGCTGCAGTCACCGGGAATGCCTCGGCTGTAGGGAACGTGGCTGTAGGGAATGTGACTGAGGGTAGGGAACGTGTCTCTGGGGTTTTTTCGCTGCCTGCTGGTGTGTTTCTGCTGGCCGCAACTGCCAGGAATAACTCAGTGGCTGCTGGGAACACCTCTGGAGCCACTGGGAATGCATCCGCACGCAGCCTCCGGCAACAGTCCAAAGTGGCTGCAGGGGTTTTTCCCACACAACTCCTCTAGGCTGGTAAGGAGCGGAGCGGTGGGGAGGGAGGAGGGGCTCTTTGGGTGTGTGGTGTGCTTGGGGTAGTCACGCAGCCAGTGCCAAAGGTGACAGTGGTGGTGGGGGACACCAGTCTGGCCGGCAATCAATCTGAGGAGGCAGGATCCAGCCCCCGGGCTTTAAAAGGTTGAGAACTCCTGGCCTAAAGCCTTGTCTTTGTTGCGTGTTTCTTATAGAAAAGGGCCCTCTTGCTTTAAAATCAGCTTTAGCAATAGATTTCATGTGTCTCTTTTCATGGTGGCCAGGTGGAATGTGTGCCACCAGGGCATTGCTCTGCAAAACCCCTTTCTTTCTGTCTTTCTCTTCTTTTCTTGGCTGCTCACTCATCCAAACGTTCGCTGGAGTGGGAATGATGCTCGGTGAAAAAGCTGCTTCCAAGAATCAGAGGGAGGCAGAACCTGGGCTCCACTGGAAGAGCCTGTTGCAGAATGAGAAGTGGCTGAGCGGACACCCTTGGCAAACCAGGCTGGACGATGGCCTGTAAGGTGGCATACGAAGGCAACAGGTTGGTAAGAAGCAGCAAAGAATGGCTGCTCTGCCCTTGAGCAAGGCCGCTCGGTGGCTGTGAAGCGAGTAAAGACTCCCGGTAACTGGAGAACAGATCCACTAATGGAGAGCAGAACTGGGCCGAGACATAGTAATGATCTGCAAGAGGATGATTTGGTGCCGGCTGGAAGAGAACCTGAGCCGGCAGTCTTTCCACCACGGACCTTTCCAACACTTGCTGTGGATGAAAGTACAGCATTTGAGCCCCTTCTCTGTTGAAATCTTCCTTTTCTATAAAAGGTCTGTTGTCAGGGGAAAAAATAAGACAAGAACACATGAAAACAAAGTTTGGCCAGAGGAAAGTGAAATAGCAAAATAAAGTCTGTAACATTTACACCTGGGTGCCCAAACTATGGATGCATTTGTGTCAGGGGTAGGATCTGGCAAACTGGCTATAGTTTGGGCACCCTTAGTTTAAGCAGAGAAAAGGGCAGCCTAAAAATCTTCTCCTGTTTCAAAACAGATTGCAAGGTGCATTTTACTTCTGCTTCCAGGGGGAGGAACCACCTGACTGGCCTGCTGAACCAAATAACCAGCTCACTGAACCACGTGACTGGACCACAGCCCAAAAAGTTTGATCACTCCTGATTTACATGGTCAGTGGGAACTCAAGCTCTGGATTTAGTGGTAGAGAGTACGAGGGTTACTGGGAGATTTTTGACCAGGATGGAAATTTTTTGGGGCACTTTTTCAGAAGCAATATTTAAAAACACCGCCAAATTGACAGCAATCCTTTTCATGTAGCTTTGATTATAGTGAAATAACAATTTGCAATCTTACATACAAAGCCAGCCACATGAAAATTAGGCCTAGATCTGTACTATTTTATAAGCATCATTGTCCAGCTTAGTTACTGCATAAAACGTATTTTATTTGGGCAAGAAGACAAACAGGACATGTGACAAGCTTCACTATCAGTACAACTTTCCAGGCTGTACAACTATTGGGCTAAACGAGTAGGCAGAAATGTTGGTGCGTATGGTTGAGAGCAGTTTAGGAACACCACAGAGTGCTGCCATAAATGTTGTAGCCTTTGAACCAAAGCAACACCCGGCCTAAATGGTTCGCTCCCCAACCCAGCCAGTGCTTTGCTCGATCCCCCTGCCTCTTTCCAAAGAGTCAAGCAGATCGCCCCCCCTTCCCTTTCCTCTTCCGCCTGACTCTTCGGATAGAGAACAGGGGTTATCCTTAACGATGTGTGATCAGTGGGGGTAGGGAACTTTCATGGGGTTACTTCTGCTGTTAAACCTTCTGCCTAAAAGAGGGGCTGGTGGGGAGTCAAGTGAAACAGCCAGTTGTACCCTCACAAGAAAAATAAAAACCACTTGAGGGCTCTATGGATTGCATTCTGCTGCATATCCCATCAACCCCAGCCAACATAACCAAAACTTAATGATTGTGAGGGTGGCAATGCAATGTCTCAAGGGTGAAAACATCTCCCATCCTTGCTTTAAGCAAGAGTTGGTTGAAAAAGACTGGATACACCTTGGGTGTGTGGTAAAGGCTATACAACTGGATCCACAACTCATTCAAACAAACGAGCACACTTGAAAAACAGTGTTTACAGATCTGCTCCAATTCTTATGTGGAGGAATAGCAGTAAAAACAGGTCATCATGCCATGCTGGCTGGCAGGCAGATTCACAATGCTGTACTTTGCATTAACAGAACATACTGGATAACGTGTTTTAATTCACCCAATTTACCTCATCAAGTGGAACACACAGGAAGAAAGTTGCTCCCTGGAATAACCTGTTTGTTGCTGGAGTTCAGCAGTCCAGGAAGGGAAGAGCAGAAGCCTAAAACGTGCAGCAGCTACACAGGCAGCTGCAACCAAAGAAGGCCGAAAGTAGCGGAAATAAAGATCTGGAAGTAAAGAGTCACAACATTGTTATCAAAGACTGACAATCGAGGAATGAGCAACTTCGACCAAGCTTCCTCCCTCTAAGGCTCGCTACAGCAGTGGCAATTTGCAGGCTTTAGCTGCCCAGGGCAAAGACCAAACTTGCCACCCCCTCCATTTAGGCTCGCCGCTGCCCCTCCCCCCATTTAACCCCTCACTGCCTGTTCCAAAGCCCCCGGAGCCAGACCCAGTGGAGGAAGAGCCCCTGATGGTCAGCTGGTTGGGCGGGGGCGAGCAGCGAGCGCACGGTGGGTCTCCCGACAGGGGGAGGCAGAGGAGGAGGAGGCCTGGCCGCCGGTGCAGCAAAAGCGCTGCCTTCTGCCTGGGAAGTCCGGCTCCCTAATCCCAAGCAGAGGGACGCAAAGCAGTGGGGACATTTTGCCATCCCCTGAAAAGTGCTGCCCACCCCCCCACCCACCCCATCCCCCCACGCTATGCTTCTGGGCTACAGATCAACTTTGTAATTGTAAACTAAGATATCAGCATGACAGCTTAGGCCAGGGGTGCCCAAAGTTTTCAGGCTACGGACTAGTCACGGGGCTCAGGGCACATTTTACTTCTGCTTCTGGGAGCGACAAGGGCAACGTGGACCGGATGAATCACAGTAAACCCATTCGTGTGGATTCACAGGGTACTTGGGCTTCTGGGAATTGAAGTCCAAGAACATCTGGAGTGCCAAGGTTCACCATCATGGCCCTAAGCTGTACTCTCTGGACATGCTCCTCTAAGATTGAAGCCATGTCAGAGCATGACTCCTGATATATATCCCAGCAAGCACATCCAGGAAGATACCGTGTCAATGGTATTAAATAAGCCTTCTCTAAGGATTTCCTTACCTGGATCTATGCCATTGATTTTAAACCAGGGATAGGGAGATGCCTGTACTCTAGGCTTAAAGTTAAGAGTTCAAAGAGCAGCTTTCTCAGTTTTTCCTATCAAAGGTCTCAGCCTACATTATGAGCGCATAAATCTATTTTTGAAGTTGAGCGCATCCCTTAATTCCACATTCACCAGGCATGAACCCCCCATTTCTAATGTATGCTACAATCCTGATGAAGTGGCAAAGCCGAGGCCCCTCAAGTTAACAGTCTGCGTGAATGCAGGAGTTACCTTGTAATGATAGTTCCAAGAACTCTTGAGAGTATTCCTCCACTTTTGAGACAAGCTCGCGGTCCATAACGTCCCTTTCAGTAAGCACGTTTAATAAGTAATAGTCAAAGAAGTGTGCTGCAGTTGGCAGGCACAGATTCCAGTCAAAAAATTCCAGGAGCTTGAGCTCTGTCTTGTTCAGCACAGTTTTTGTCAGCACCACATCTATGTGCCACGATGCAGCTAGACTGTTCAGTTTTTCCAGGCTTGGCACGTTGTTCCGCTCTTCAAATTTGCCTGTTGAGAAGAAATTATACTGTATTGGGAGACTTTTCTCAGAGTTAGAAAGCAATATCATTTCACAACACCTCCAGAGCCAGCTCAAGCTCTTCTACAACTCCTAGTAAGGCCCTTGATGCTCTAGAGACCAGTCCTTGGTGTGCACAGCTCTTCAAAAGCAGCTACAGTACTTCCAAAAGGAAGTGAAAGGGCATTTTCCTATCATTGTGCCATAGCAGTGGCAGCATCCCATCACCAGACTGGGAGGAAGAGAAATGGGGATCATCCTTGTTTCTCCAAACTGCCTGGCAATTAGGTGGTAGAAGGGCATCAGAGTTCCTGTCCTGCCCACTGATTTACCATGGCTGAAAAGGAAGACTGTCATTTAGTCACCTACACCCCACAATAGAAGGCGGTAGAGTTTAGAGAGATCATTGGTACTCCCACACAGCCTGAAAGAAAGAAGAAATGCACAACCACAGGAGCCACCCTGGGCCTAATGCTCAAAGGAGAGAGAGGAGATGATGGCCATACTGCACTTACCTTTACAAGGAAGATGAAGCTAAGATTTAGGATGGCTCACCTCTACTGCATAGAGCTCATATGAACGGCCTGGCATGAATCAGGCTCAGAATCAGGCTGTTAAGAGCAGCTGAACTGTCAAAATCACCAATTCCAGTTTCTTCCTCGAGAGTTTGATTCTGAAGATCCTCAGAACCAGGCACTCAGAAGACCAGTTCGGTGCAGTAGAACTGAGCTATCCTTGTCTTCAACATCCCTGGAGGAAGTGTGTGGTGTGCCCATATGCTGACCTCATGCCACCACAAACTCTTTTTCAGTAGCATACTAGAATCCCCTGTAACTCTTGTCTCTGGGGAACACCACAGAATCATTCTGTGGGTGGATGGTAAGCATGAGAGGGAGAACAAAGCTCCAGACCTGGTATGAGGAGCATCTGTTCTATGTAGACCAAAAGGTCCAAAGGTTACATTATCTGGCAAAACTACAATGATATCCCCCCAACTAGACTAAGCCCATTGAATGAGAGGACTTATAAAGTTAGATTTTATGTGCTTTTGCCATCCATATCCATTCTAGTCCACGCTCTGACCTCTTCTTGCATAAGTTACTATTACTGGGGGGGGGGGGGGGGGCACTTCCATGACAATAGACCATGAGGCAGATCCCAAAAATGTTGTGATAAGCTGACGGTGTTCTATATTGAAAGCATTATTCCTCCACCTTCCTCTACTGAAAAAACCAAAGCACTGGTGACATTTAAATTCCCTTACTTGCAAGAATAAGGCAAGTCATTGCCCAGATATTAAATGAGTTTTTGTCAGCTTGAAAGTTGTCCATAAACCTGTCCAGCATGTAGACAGAAAGGTGTAGGGTAGCGGGACAGAGATTGCATGCTTTGCTAACGGAAGTCAAGAGTTCAAGAAAATATGGTCGCCATCCGAGTTGCTGTGACTGGGCTCTGTACACAGGAAGTTTCAGCTCCTACAACAGAAGGCAGAGAAGGGGTATAAGAATGAATATCCATTGCACTAGCCAGAATATGTGGATCAGCATCTGCCAGCTGCCTTAGCAAGTGCTTAGCAAGTCATGTGAAACAAAGGGATCTTGTTTTTATTGTAGATAGCCAGCACAATTACAATTGGAAACTCAGTTAAATTTGTTCCATTGACATGCTGAGCATCCCATGATTCATTGGGGAAGAGGTCATCTTTTTAAACATCTATCCTCACAGGCCCCTTGTCCAGGTGACTGTGAGCAGAACTCAAGCCTAGGGTTTATAAGCAAAGCTCGAAGCAGTGGTGGGCTCAAAAAAAATTACTACCACACTATGGGAGTGGGATGGTGGGCGTGGCCAGGGAGAAAGCCTTGCATTGCACCCAAGGCCCTGTGTATAATTTACTCCAGAGGTGCCCAAACTATGGTCAGAGGGCCAGATCCCCCCCCTACCAATTCATCCGGTCTGTGAAGCCATCATCACTCTTGGAACTGGAAGTAAAATGGGCCCGTATGGATGCATTTTACTTCTGCTTCCAGGAGCGAGGAAGGCTTCACAGGCCACATGAATTGGCACCAGGGGCTGGATCTGGGCCCTGGGCCATACTGAGTGGCTCCCTGAACCACCTGACCGTCCCATGGCCCGAAAAGAATGGGCACCCCTGATTTACTCCATCCAATGAAATGTACTGACCTAGATTTAAGTAAAAGAAGAAGAAGATCTATTCTCTGTGGTGGTTTTGTATTTTAAAAAATAGTTTCAAACCGTTAGATGCTTTTACAATGCCATGGCTATTGACAGCAACCTGATTTGAAACACTTGTACATAAAGACAAAATAATGTAATACCTTAACAGGCGAATCAATTTATCAGACATAATGCACACTGATCTTCAAATTCATGTAAAGCTGTTTCACAAGCAAGTGGTTTAGATCGCTGAATTTCTCTTTTAGAGTTTAAAAATAACCATCTGCCCTCAAACCAACCCTTTCCAGGGCTTTCTGAGTATAGGGTACTCAGAAGTTGTCTCCTACGCCATTCTTCTGCAGTACTTTGGGATTGGGCAGTTTGCCCAAGGTTACGCAGGCTGGCTCTTCTTCTGGGAAGCAAAGTAGGGAATCAAACTTACAGCCTCTGACTCTGGAGCCAGACACAGTGGAACCCTGACATACAAACGTTTCTACTTACAAAAAATTTGACATACAGTACAAAGAGAAATCCTGGCAAAATATTTTTACATACAAAATTTTAATAGAAAAAGTTCGACATACAACAATATGGTGACATCGAGTGGCCTCTTCTGGTAATCCAATGTGTTTTGGACATACAAATAACCTCATGGAATGGAAAAAAATTGCCCTGATCAGCTTGTGGTAATTTAAGTCCAAGAACACCTGGAGTGCCAAGGTTCACCATCACGGTGTTAGGCAGGTATCTTAGACATTATTGAACACAGCTTCATACTCCAGGTTCATACTCGATTTGTGAAATTTAACGTTGAAACCCACATGAAACTCTTACCATATTTTTGAAGGACTCCAGGTGTTCTTTGACTTCAATTCCCAGAAGCCCAAGTCCCTGTGAATCCACACGAATGGGTGCATTGCATAAGCACAGTAAACTCGTTTGTGTAGATTCCCAGGGACTTGAGCTTTTGGGAATTGAATCTCAAGAACAGCTGGAGTGCCAAAGTTCACCATCACTGAGATAAGGCATAGAATGGAAGTGGATTTAACCATTACCGATTCCTTCCATGTATGATGAACCTCTGCTGCACTGTTCTCTCTCCACCACTGTCCTTCCATCTTGCTGGTTTCTTCTCCGACTTCTCTTCAGCAGTATGGACAAAATGGCAACCCCTGAGAAGGAAGAGAAAGAGAAATAAGGAGCACATTTATGCTTCTCATAAACCCATGGTCCCTCTCAAATATATATGGATGAACGAGGACTTGAGCCAGGACTTTAAACCCACTACTGTACTTTAACCTCCTAAAGCCTCTCATGTTAGAGATGCTGTAGTGGCTCAAGTGGCCAAGACACGGACTGGAAGGCAGGAGGTGCCAGCAGTTTGATTCCCGGAGCTCAGCTCCTGCCAACCTAGCAGTTTGAAAGCAAGAAGTTGCAAGTGGATAAATAGGCACCACTTTGGTGTGAAGGTAAACTCCGCTGGCTCTTCAGATGAGCACTGAACCTGAGAGTCCAATACGACTGGCTTTCCAGCAAAGGAAACATTTACCTTTTAATAGCTCATTAAAATTGTGTGTAGACTTTTTTAATTTTATTTTTTACAGTACTTTATTTACTTCATTTAATGTGGAATGAATACGTGTCTACCTGGGTTAACATCCACAGGTTTAAGTGCACCCCACCTAGCATAAGATCTGTCTGCTAATATTTGATCGATGTACTGTATACTGTCATATTAACCAATGGCTTTTTATTAGCAGAAACAGAACTGACAATATAGGTAGAATATAATGCCAATTCATCTGGCCCATGAAGCCCTTGTCGCACCTGGAAGGAGAAGTAAAACACACCCATAGAGCGCGATGAGGGCTTCACGGGGTTGGATGAATTGGTGTGGGGGCCGCATCTGGCCACTGGGCCATGGTGACCAGCTCCCTGAACCACCTGACAGGCCCAAAGCCCAAAAGGTTTGGGCACCCCCGGTAAGCACTCTAGGCCTGCCTCCCTCTATCTCCGGGATGCTCAGGCCAACACCGCCCGCCAAAACCCTTTCAACCCAGATTAATTTCTGACACGAAATTATTCTTATAACATTATATACGTATCAACCATTTGATCCTAACTCTATAGAAAAAAACTGTTAGGGCGAACTCTGGAGCGTGAGAATATTCAAGTCAGAGAAGCCCCAACATTTCCCAATGTCTACTCTAGGGAGACCTTCAGGCCTGCTCCGAGGAGAACCACAGCAGGTCTCCTCCGCCATCACTAGACTCTCTCGACTTCCGTTTGGGCATCGAGACATTTTGTGATTTCTCTCCAGTTGTTTCTTTAATTCGAGCATGTGCCGGTATAGCAATGTCAATAACAAGAATAATCGTTTATCATCATCATCATCATCATTCCACCAGGCGGTTGGCATTTCCCCGGAGCCTGCAGAGAGACCCGTTCCGCGTCTTTCCCGAGGGTCGGGCCTTTATTTCTCTTTTCCACACAAAGGGCCACATCTCACCGTGGGCGCCTTCGACGGAATGGCCCGACGACCGGGACTCCTTTCCCGCAGGGTCTCGGGTGGGAGGGACGGGGCGAAGAAGGGGAAGGCCGGGTTTTCTCCGCGCCCGAGGGAGTCGCGGCGGATTTCAAACCAGTTCCCCCTTCCCTTCCCTTCCCCGACCCACCGGCCCGGCACCGATCCTGGCGCTTTCGATCTGCGCAGGCAAAACGGCAACTGGCACGAATCTGCGGCCGCCGCCGCCGCCCCCCTCGGCGCCCCCCCTCAACCCCCGGCCCCGGCGAGCCTCCCTGGGAGGCCTTGTGTTGGAACACACACACACACGGACACACACACACCCGCTTCTACACACCTGGTTCGCTGGAGGGGGCTCTTTGTGGGCAGCGTGGGCTCCTTGGGCTTCTTCCTGGCCCCGGTGGGGAGCGGGTGGCTACTGGTCCGCTGTCTGTGTCCGCCGAGAGAGGAATGAGGACCTGAAGGAGTGGCCGGGCGAGTGAGGAAGACGGGCGGCGCCTCTGCCTGCCCCCAATAGCCTCCTCCTGCCCCAGGGCGTTCCCTGATCACCAGAGATTAGAGCCCGGCTGGGAGATGCAGACCACGTTGCCAGCGAGGCCAAGCGCCGAGAGAGGAAGGAGAGGGCGCGAGTGTGAGTCCAGGTGTTCTGGGCCACAGGATGTCAGGAGACACCGACAGAGTCCAGGCCACTCCCACAGAGGCACCAAAGCGAAGCGTGGAAACCGAGCACTTCGTCTTCCCATTGCTACGTCGCTTTTGTTTTATTCCTTTCTTGTTTTTGTTTCCTGAGATGTCTGAGCCGCAGACTAGCCCGGCACTGTTTCCCCAAATCCCCCCAAAACACCCCATCCGTGTTTATCCGCTTTTGTCAAGTGCCAGAGCACCTGGAAGGAGGCACCACCGGCACAAGAAGGAGGAGCCCCCGAGGGACCCCCACCCAAGGGGTGCCTTGGAGAAGGAGGCTGGTTCCCAAAGCGCCGCCACCCTCCAGGTCTCTTCTCCTCTCTGCCTCATTCATCCTTCTCAAGTCGACCAAAGGAAGCCATGCCTGCCTTTGTAACGGTTCCCACGTAACGGATCCCGCAGCCTGGAATCTCTTCATGGGGTTGGACAGGGTAGAAACAACGGAACCAATGGGGTTTTTGCAGGGGGTGTTGGTGTTGGGGGGGGGGGAGGCAGTGGCCCCAGGGGCGAAGACGCTGCCCCGGAGAAATGGAAACTGGCACTTCCAGACCGGGAGGGGTCTCGGCCATAAACCAAGAGGATCCCCCAGAACCCCAGGGTCGGGTCCAGAGGAGGAGGAGGAGGGGAACATGAGGATGAGGAGGATAGTGCTCATGATTGTGCGAGTGTGCTTGGGAAGGGGTAGAGCAAAGGTGAGGCTGCTTCTCTTCCTGCAGCAAAAGATAACGGAGTCGACCCGACAGGCAGCAACTCCACGGCGAGTGTCCGGCGGTGCTTCGCTCTCCTAAGCGGGTGATCGCCTTTGGGTGGGGTCAGGATGGTCGCCTCAGGGGAGGAAATACCGTTACAATCTACAGCAACAGATCAAAGTAGGCTTCGTAGTCTCGCCGAGGGGAAGAGAGAATTGAATGGGAGCTTTCCTTGCTTCTCTGCCTTCCCAAGAAGGTAGCGAGGTGGAATGTATTGTCTGTCACGTACTCGGGAAGGTAAAACAGAGAGAGAATTCTCCCCAGACTCTTCTGAAATTTTAGCCGCTTAACGAAGGTATTTGAGAAGAACATGATATGGAAAATTTAGATAAAGTGAGTGGTTCTAAATATCAAACTACCATTTTGTGGATTATTACAAATTTTAGAAGAATATGGGGAGGCTTTTTAAATTAATTCAGATCAGGGCCGTAGCCAGGGTT
Source organism: Furcifer pardalis (assembly GCA_030440675.1). NCBI lineage: Eukaryota > Metazoa > Chordata > Lepidosauria > Squamata > Chamaeleonidae > Furcifer > Furcifer pardalis. Next base: position 67,717,669 of record CP126893.1, read on the forward strand.
CTAAAATTTATTTATTTATTTATTTATTGGGGGGAGTGGCAATATTTTTTCAGGAGGCGCAACAATGTCGTACACTCAGGCGCACACATGCACACACACTGGATGCGATGACATCTCCCCAGACTCTTCTTTTTATAAATCGTTTATTTGTAAATTTTCAAAACGAAAAAGACAAAAATACATCGAAAAATACACACAACTAATTACCACAAGATAATATAAGATAAAATATAAAAGGTTATTATCCATTTTCTTAACGTCGGCAAGACAACAAGTGGCCAGAAACTGGAAAGGTGATATGAATTGTATACTAATGTTTGGGACATTGCGTTAAAAGAAAAACTTCCATGAGAACTAAATATAAAAAGGGGTTTAATAAAACAAAATAGATTTTGGGACATTTGGAAACCTTTCTTGCAATATACACTGAGGGAAAATAAAGGTGAAATACCTGCACCGAATACAATGTACTTTTGGCAGAATGAGTGAGTTGTAAAAGGGGTGACTGGCAGACTCAAGGACTTTAGTGCACTGGGTGATGTATGTATTATGTTTAAAATAATAATAATCATAATGAAGAAAGAAAAAACCCCATAATAAAGTTGTAACACCAATCTGAAGAGGATATTTGATACAAATGTGAAAGTATACCGTATACATGAATCTAAATAGTATGGTTAAGACATTGAATGCATTAAAATATCTGAATTAGGATGTTATTATATTATATAATATTATATTGAGTTGTATTTTCTTCTTCTTTTCTTCTTTATAATATTGTCAGATGTAGTTTGTAAATGTTTATTGTTTGTAACTGTTGTTTTGTTATTTTTAACGCTTTTCTTTTTGTTGTTAAAATCTAATAAAAATATTTCTTAAAAAAGATAATATATATGAAAAACAAAATACAAACATAAAGTAGAAAATAGAAATAAAAAATTAAACTTTTCTACAGAAGCTTATAGGTTATACATTTCTAGCAACCTATCTCATAATACATTTATCTGCTTCTTTTAAATCTTAAACACCGTTTTTCTATAATTCACCACCATGATATGAACATTGTCCGGGTGGTTATAACATTTCACATTTTCCAGAAAATAATTTGATCCGGTACAGGTTTAATGCCTCTATCTTTAATCATTACATACTCCACAAATTGACGCCAGATACTCCAAAATCTATTTTGATGGACTATGCCCTTTCTAATGTTCAGTTCCCATGTTAACTTATCATGAAGTGCCAATTGCCACATTTCCTTATACCAATCTTCTATTTTTAATAATGACTCATTTTCCCAATTCTTTGCTATACATTGTCTACCTGCTGATATCATTACAGTCATTAATTCTTTATCATCATTACCTAACCTAAATTTATCTACATCCTTTAGCAATACTACTTCTGGCCCCAACTCAAGTCGCTTTCCAAACATGTTTCTTATCTCTTTTTCTATTTTCCCCCAGAATTCTTTTAACACATTGCAACTCCAAACTCCTTTCACTTAAATTTTTTTATTCCAATTATTTATCTGAAGGACCTGAAACCAATTTAAATCCAATTGGGAAAAAAGTTCCATTTTTTAATCATATTCCCTGCAAGTTCTTACCCAGTCTCCCCAGACTCTTCTGGCGGTGGTGGTGTTTGGGGGGAGGGGAGGCAGTGGCTCAAGGGGCGAAGACGCTGGCCTTCACAAATGGAAAGAAAACCCGACCAGAGGAAAGAGGGGAGTGTGCGTGAGAAGGGGGGGCGGTGAGAACCGGCAGGTGAGGAAGGAAAGGGGGGTTGGTGCACCCCTCACCTGAGGCTACCTGGAACCTTGGGGAGAAGCCCCCCCCCCCGCCGGAATCTGCCCCAGGGCGAGGGAGACGCTTGGTCTGCGATTGAGCAGCCGCTGCCCCACCAATCCCACCCCCCCCAAAAAAAACCTGATAGTGTTGTAACGCCACAAGTTTCAAGGACGCTCTTCCTTTGTGCCCCTCCATGATTCTAAGGTCGGTCAAGCGAATACTGTATTCAGCTTGCGGGGTGGGGTTGAGGGAGGAATGCGAATTGCCTTCTGGACTGGCCAGAGAGTGCTCTGGGTGGGACACAAGTGTATTTGGGGTACACGGAAAGAGCCTCCTTGAAGATCCTGGTCTTCCTGAAGCACAACCAGGGGTGCCCCAGGCAACAGCAGACCTTGTCTCCAATCTCTCTCCTACTCGACCACGCAAAAGGAAGACAATAGGTCACATCAGGCCTTCTATTTAGCACAAGGAGATGAAGTGAGAGTTCAGAATTGGCCAATTTGTATAAATGGACATCATGGGGGGGGGGAGAGAAGAAGGGGGTTGGCATAAGTTGTGGGCTTCAGCAGGTTCGCACCAGTTCACCAGAATCGGTAGCAGAAATTCTGGCTGACCCATGGATCCAGGTTTTGAAATAAAATAGTCCTAATTCGGGTGCAACCCAGGGTTCCCTCCGGGGATGCCCACCATACCATCCCACAGTGTGGTAGTAATTTTTTGGAGCCCCCCACTGGGGGTGCTGTGGATTGGAGGCTGCCTGGAACCTCGGCTCTCTTGGAGAAACCAGAGCCACCAGTCCCTGGGCGAGGGCGACACCGGGTCTCGCCTGTTGGCAACAATCGCTCCCACTGTTAGCCCCTCTAACTGACTTGTCTCTGCCTGGTGAAGGTGCCCCTCATTTGAAGAGCATAATGCGTTCCACAGGATGGCTCTTTAAACCAGTTTGCTCTTTAAGCGAAACACCATTGTAGGTGACCAATTGTGTGTGTGTGTGGGAGGGGATGGCGAACTCTGATTTATTTGTTAAGTGAGCTTTTGGTTGGTTTTATTTGTTAAGCAAAGCAAACATTCAGAGACATTTCTACTCTTTAAGCAAGTTACTCTTTAAGCGAGACGCTCTTTATGCGAGGTTTGACTGTACCTACATGCACACACACCATTTTTTGTGGCACAAAGGTTTTGGGGAGCATATTTGGGTACCACATGCAACCTTCAGCCCACTTATAGCACACTTGTTTTAGCTTATAAGTTACTAAATGGGATGGGCGCTGTTTGGCAGCTCTATTTAAAAAGCTGAGTTAACAAGGTGAAACATGATTAAGTGGTCACTAGCCAAAAACGATAATTTCTTTACACAACCTTTCTATAACCTAAAGTTGAAGCATATAGTGTGCTAATCTGCCGTCATATCGGCATATCGGACAGGCTCATGGCAACACTTCTAGGACATCCAAGATAAGTGAGAGATTTAAGGAGTAGTTTTACTAGTCCCATTCCTCCCAGTGAGTTTTCATGACTAAGCGGGGGATTCGAATCTAGGCCTCCTGAGTCCTGTTCCATCACTCTGTCCAGAATACCCCATTAGGCATCTTTTATTGTGTTTAATAATTTTTATTAGCTACAGCATTGTATGGGATACAATGAAGGCGATATTTAGAGGGGAATCTATAAAACTAAACAGCATTAAAAACAAGCGGATCAAAAGCAGGTATCAGGAGTTAGAAACAAAATTAAAACAAATTTACCTGGAGCATGCAAGAACCAAGGATCAGAGAATTTTTGAGGATATACAAAAAATTAAGAAGGAATTGGACGGGAAGGATATTGAAAAAATTAAAAAGGATATGATATATTTAAAAAGAGAATATTTTGAGTACAGTAATAAGAACTCTAAATTACTAGCAAAGGCAGCAAGAGAGAAGAAAGCTAAAAGTCAGATTGGGGTACTGATTGATAAAAGTGGGAAGAGATGCAATAAAAGAATGGATAAAATGAGGATAATAGAAAATTTTTATAATGAACTGTACTCAAAAAGGGAAGTAAATTTGGATAAACTTAGAGAATGTTTTGAAATTCAAGGAATCTCACAAATATCAGTAGAGCATAAAAATATAATGGAGGGGGAAATTACAGACAGAGAAATTGAGGAAACGATAAAGAAATTAAAAGTAGATAAGGCCCCAGGGGAAGATGGGTTACCGGCTGAGTTTTATAAAGACTTTAGAGGATGGATAGTGCCAAGACTGGGTAAGTTGTTTAATAAAATATTAGCAGGGGAAGCAACTCCTAGCTCATGGAATAGATCAACAATAGTTTTAATTCCCAAGCCAGGCAAAGATTTAGAAATGGTGGAATCATATAGACCGATTTCACTAATTAATCAGGACGCAAAAATTTTCACATCAATAATGTCAAAAAGGTTGAATAGCTTTATAGCTGATTATATAAAGGAAGATCAGGCAGGGTTCATTAAGAATAGATATATGTCAGATTTAACGCGAAGAGTAATAGACTTAATGGACCTATCAGAACAAAAGAAAGAGAAAGTGGGATTTTTATCTCTAGATATATTCAAAGCTTTTGATTCTTTACAATGGTTAACAATTCAAGAGACGATTAGATTATATGGATTTGGCACTAAATTTCAGGGAGTGATTAAGAAATTATATCAATCTGTAACAGCTAGGATTAGAATTAATGGTGAATACTCTGGAAATATAAATTTAGAGGCAGGTACAAGGCAGGGGTGTCCATTGTCACCAACATTGTTTATTCTGGCAATGGAGTTTTTAGCGAACTCGATACGTCAGGATGAGGCTATAATAGGAATGAAAGGTAATAAAATTAACTTATATGCAGACGACACTCTTATTATTGCAAAACATCCAATGAAAGCAATTGAAAACATATACTGTATAAGCACTTGAGCAAGTTTGAGGATATGACAGGCTTGAAAGTCAACTGGGACAAGACTGAAATGGTGTTTTGTAATGGGACCAAGGAAGAAGAAGAAAAAATAAGGGAGAAGTATAAGATTCAGATTGGAAACAAAATTAAATATTTGGGGATAATAATATCTAATAACTTTGGAGATCTTAAAGGGTTAAGTTATGGTAAACAGAAGAAGGAAATTGAACAGAAAATAATTCGGTATAACAAGCTAAATTTATCATGGTTCGGACGGGTTGCATTATGTAAGATGATGTTGTTACCCAAATTAAACTTTTTATTTGATGTATTACCAATTAAGCTTACTGATAAAGAATTAAAAGAGTATCAAAATATAATCAATAGATTTTGTAATGGTAAACGGTGAGCTAGGATAGCTAAAAAATTATGGTATATATCTCAACAAGAGGGGGGTTTAGGAATACCTAATATTCGGGATTATTACAGGGCATTCCAGGTAAGAAATGTCATTAAAATATTGAATAGGGAAGAAGTAATATGGGAAAAATCGAAAGGAAAGAGTCCCAGAAATTTGATAAATCAATATTCTTAAGTGAAAAGAAGGAAAATTCAAAAATAACCCCTAGGTATAAACTGATGAAAACAACAATAGAAGAATGGAACAGAATAAAAGAGGAGCTTGTCCCAGGCACTTCGCCTGTTATAGAATTGGATGACTTAAGTGCTTTTCCAATACAAATAGATAGTAGGATTAGAAGTATATTAATAGAGAAAGAGGCTCTCTTGTTGAAAGATTGGATTAACATATGTAAGGACAGTGACAGAAAAAGAGAATTATTTTTGCAAATGCAGTTAGATTGGTTCAAGATTCTTCAAATAAATAATTGGAATAAGAAATTTTTGACAGATAATAGTTTAATGAGAGAGTTAACTTTATTTGAACTTATGCTAAGTAAGATCAGGAAAGGGGACATGGGTATTAAAGGAGTAGTAAGTAAGATTTATAAAATCCTGAATAAAAGTGGAAATATACAGGAAGTTTTAAAAAACAAGTGGGAATATGAATTAAATGAAACAATTCCAGCGGAAAATTGGAAGAGAAAATGGAGAAAAAGGATTATGAGATCCATGTCCGTTAGAATGAAAGAACACAATTATAAAATAATCTGGTGGTGGTATAGGACCCCATTCGGGCTGCACCTAATGGATAACAAGATTAGTGATAAATGCTGGCGTTGTAAACATGAAGTGGGAACATATATACATATGTGGTGGACATGTAAATGTTTGGAAAATTTCTGGGGAAAAGTGAAAAATGAAATAAATAGCATATTGGAAATGCAGCTCGCTTGGGGTCCGGACACAGTTTTGTTAACGGAGGTTGATAAGTTCAATATAAGTAATGATAATAAAGAATTGATGTCTGTGATGTTGTCAGTGGCTAGACTCTGTATTGCAAGAAACTGGAAAAATGATGTTTTGATAAAAATACAAGATTGGTATACAGAAATGTGGGAGCTGGCACTGAATGACAAACTTATCTGTGAGTTAAAAATAAAAAAAAGGAAGAGCTAAAGTCAATAATTTTTGGAGAATCTGGAAACCTTTTGTGGAATATGTGACTGTCAAGAAGAAAGGGGTTACTCCTGTACCGGAACAAAATGATTTTTGGAAATTATGAGTTTTTGCAATCCCCTGGACATTGTAAATATCACAGGGGTGATAATAAAAGCGTGAATTATGATAGCGTAGGAAATCAAATGTATTAGAGAATGAGTGGAAAGTTGGTATTAAGGATGTTTTAAGCAGTTTCTACATGGGTTTAGTAATGCTTGGGTATTTTTTTTTTATTGTTACTGCTTACATATGGTTTATGTAATGTACTCATATTGATGTAAAGGAAGAAAATATGTTCCTTTTTTATGATTTATTTTTCTTTTCAACTGCTTTAACTCTGTAACTCTTTTATTATTGTACTTTTTTATCTTTATTTCTATTACTGTATGTTTATATTGTTTAAATACCTATAAAAATTTAATTAAAAAAAAGGTATATATAAAAAAGAAAACAAATACAAATATGTATACAAACATAAAAGTCATAAGATAAGATAAGTAAAGTAACAATACTATATTGGAAATACATCGCCCATATAATTACTGTCAATAGCAAAGAAAAAAATCACACAGTCTCTTTTCCTGATACGTTATGTTCTCTTACTCTGTTACATTTTACATCATTAGTATCACCCTGTGCTATATACATTGTCCGGGGAAACATGTATCCTCATAATTTCCAAAAAGCATTTTGTTCTAGGGCAGGGGCCATGCCTTTTTTTAAAACCAATGTATAATCAATAAATGGTTTCCAGATCCTCCAGTAGCTGTTCCCTTGCAATTTGCCCTTTCTAAGGTTTATTTCCCATGTAAGTTTTTCATTAAGTGCCAAATCCCACATTTGGTATACCAATCCTGCATTCTTAACTTTTCATTATTCTTCCAGTTTTTTGCTATGCATTGTCTGGCCACTGATAACATGACAGTTAATAATTCTTTGTTGTCTTTACTCATCTTATATTTATCTGCTTCCGTTAGCAATATTGTCTCAGGCTCCAATTCAAGTTGCGTGTCCAGTATTTTCATAATCTCATTTTCTAGTTTCCCCCAGAAGTCTTTTAAACAATCACAGCTCCACCACATGTGCACATATGATTCTTTTTCTTTTTTACATCTCCAACAAATATAACTCGAATTGTTATACATTTGATGCAACCCTATTGGAGTCCTATACCACCTCCAAATCAACTGATAATTATGCTCTTTTACTCTTACTGACATAGTTCTCACAATCCTTCTCCTCCACATTTTCTGCCATTTTTTCCCGTAATTATTACATTAAGTTCTTGCTCCCAACTTTGTCTCAATAACTCCTGTGTTTTTCCACCTTTATTCAAAATTTTATAAATTTTACTTACTATCCCCTTGAGTCCTATGTCACCATTTCTTACCCTGGCCAAGAGTGTTTCAAATTCCGTGCTCTCCCTATCTAAACCAGCTTCTAGTAAAAAACTCTTATTCCAATTATTCGTCTGGAGGATCTTAAACCAGCTCAACTCCAATTGCAAATATAGCTCGTCTCTTTTTTCTTGATCTCTACAAATTTTTACCCATTCCTTCAATAATAAAACCCCGTTTTCTGACAAAATATCCCTAATCCTTCTGTCTATTTTTATTGGAAAATCCATAAAATCTTCTACTTCTAAGACTGGTGAGATTCCTGGAATGAAGTCTTTCCTTACTCTGTTCCATTCCTCTACAGTTGACTTTAACATTATTCTCTGAATTTTCCTTCTCTTTTTATCTTTTCCTTCCCATAAAAACGAAGCCTTTCCAATCCCTGAGTTTTCATTTCTTTCTATTTTTCCCCATACCAGTTCTTCTCTGCTTAATAACTTAATGACATTTCTTATTTGGAAAGCTCTATAGTACTTACTAATATTTGGAATACCCAATCCACCTTCCTTTTGTGATAAGTACCAGAACATCTTAGCTATTCTAGTTCCTCGATTTCCATTACAGAATCTATTTATAATATTTTGATACATCTTTAATTCCTTGTCTGTATGTTTTAATGGTAAGACATCAAATAAAAAGTTCAGTTTAGGTAACAACATCATTTTACACATTGCTATCCTACCAAACCAAGACATGTTTAACTTAACTATATTGTGATATTTTCTTTTCTTTTCTTTTCTTTTTACAGAACAATATATACATTGTATAAAAATTCTTATTACAAAAAAATAACGAAAATAACTTACCTAGTCCTACAGTTACCCTCCTCACTCTTCTTGCTGAAAAGCCACCTCTGTCCTGCAAAGAGGGGAGGGGGGGGACTACCGTTATCATGCATAGAGTGTCCTTTGTCTTCTCTTACCATATTATGTTATCCTTTGTGCGCACCGCTAATCTATTACTTAACCTCATCTGAGTCTACCAATACTACATCATTCCCACCACCGTCTGAGCCCCCCGTTGCCCCATCCCCTCCTCCCCCCGCCTCTCTCTCAATTCCACCAGATTCCATCAAATCTTTCCTCAGTTGGATCCACTGTTGTGATCCTGTTTCAACCAAACCAGCAAAACATATGTAGTCCAATGCATCCACTTTGTCATCAAGAGTATACATTTTTTTCCCAAAGTGAAACCTCATTTGTTGCGGGTACCTCCAATTATATACAATCCCGCGTTCTCTTAATAACCTTGTAATGGGTTTCATTTTGAATCGCCAGATCCGTTCTTCTGGTGCTATATCATTATATATTTCTACCTCATTCCCATTTATTTTTAATGCACCAGATCTGGTTTGTTTTATAAAGGCCATAATTTTCAATTTGTCTGCCAAATTTGCAAATTTTACCATCACGTTTCTCTCCTTACTTTTCCCCTTTTTCGTGCCCAATCTATATGCTCCTATGATATCTTCCGGTGCAAACTCTTTACCCATTTGAAGTGAGTTTAGCCAATCTATTATTCTGTCTTTCAATCTATCTGGCACATTTTCTGCCATTCTACGGATTATCACATTTTGTTTTCTCCCTTGTTCCTCCAGCAGATCTACCCTTTTTTCTTGTAGTTCTACTTTAAGTCTAGTTTCTTTGGCATTACGATTTGTTAATCTTATCTCATTTTGTAAGAGCTTCACGTCGGTTTGCACATTACGGATGCATTGGTCTACTCTCATAAAATTAATTTTTGCAACCTTCATATATTCTGTAAATGATTCCGCCAGTTTGTCATATTTAGCTGTTGTTTCCTCTCTGTCTTGCTTCATCTCATCCTTCATTTCCTTCATACTTTTTACTATTTCTGATTGTCCCGTTTTTAGTTCTGCATTGTCTTGTATTGTCATGTCCATTTTTTTCATCATCTTGGCTATTTCTGCAAATAATTGAGCTTGGTCGGTTGGTGGTGTTTCCCTCGAAGTGGGTGATCTTTCTCGTTGCTCCTTTTTATCTTTCTCTTTCTCCTTCTCCTTTCTTGTTTCAATTTTCTTGGGTTTCACTACCCCTTCATCCTCCTTCCTTTGCTCCATATTTAATAACCACCCCAAAACAAACCAATCAACTCTTAAGTTAGTTATTTAGTTACCACTCCCTGCTCTCTCCCTCTGTCTCTCTCTCTTTTTTTTGCTGTCAATCTAATAACTTCCTATTGTTATAGCATTTAAGATAGGACAAAACAGCATTCCCTTTGGTCAAACAGAGAAGAGTTTATTATTCATAATAATGATTCTCATGAGTGTTATCACTCCAAAGATGAGAATAACATCCATTGAAAGACAGAGCCTTTTATACAGTTTCTCTCCCCCGTCTTGTTTACTCAAGACATTTCACCCGGTCACCGTGACCCTTTTGGGTTAAGTTGTACAAATCATTTCTCCATATTTTCATCATTACATTTGTTGGCCAAGTACAGAGGCCAAGTACAGAGGCCAAGTACAGAGATTGCAAAAGAATACTTATGCGGTATATTTGACTATTGAAAGGGAAAGAAAGGTAAGAGAAATGAGATAATGAAGAAAAAAGGAGAAAGCTTATATATATATATATCTGTTATTGATATTGTTTTTTGACTATTGAAAGGGAAAGAGAGGTAAGAGAAATGATATAAAGAAGAAAGGTGAAAAAAAAGAAAAAAAAACCCTAGTTATTTAGGTATGAGCCAAATCACTGTACTAGGTGGGGAAGAGTAAAAAAGAAAGGAAAAGAAATAAGGAAAAAAGAAAAGAAAAGAAAAAATAAAAAAATTGTCTTTTCTTTGCTTTGCAAATGTTCTCTTTAGGGGACAAAACTCATTCCTCCATTTTTTGTTTCTGGCTCAGGCGACAGCTCAGTCTTTTTTTTTTTCCTCCAAAGTCCCCCCTATCCCCACTTCCAACCATCGTCCTGCTTTTTGCTTGTTCCAATTTCGCTCACTGAGCCCTCACCACCATTATATTGGACTGTACCCGCTTGTATACTTCCACATAAAAGGCAAAGTGAGGAGGGGGACGGAGGGAAAGTTCTTTGATGTTCCTCCCTGCAACTACCCTTTGTCGCAAAGCCGGCACACAAGAGCAATGGGAAGTTCTCTATTGCTCCTCTCCACCGCTCCGATGCCCCCAACTTTCTCCAACTAAAGAATCCACCGCCGCTTCTCCTTCTTCCTCCCCCCTCGCTTTCCTTGCAATTTTTTCGTAAAGTTCCCCTCGATCTTGCCACCGCTGTGCTCTTGCTACACAAGTCAAACCCGTCTATTCAATCTCGCCTCTCTCTCTTGCACACCGCTCGTCCGTCAGAAGCCCCGCAAACGTTGCTCATGATTGCTCCTCTTAACCCGCAATTTCGGGCTATCTGTCGGCCGCGGGCACTCCACGAACCTTGATCCGGTGATCTCCGGCTCCCGATCTGCTCCCTCGGTCTGACTCAGCCCGGGCTGAGCCCTGCCTGGGAACGATCTTCCGAGCCCCGATCTTCCGGGTCCCAGACTTTCTCCGCGAGCTGCTGCTGGATGGCGATAGTCTATCAAGTTTTATCTCCTGTAATTAATCTATTTCTCGTTTAGGGTCTCATTGAAATCTCCCTTTGATGCGGAGCTAAGGAAAGTGTCCACCACCCCTACACCATCTTAACCGGAAGTCCGTGATATTTTCTTTTCAATCTCCTTCTTTTGTTTACCATAATTCAGTCCCTTAAGCTCCCCCATTTTACTGGTTAACATTACTCCTAGATACCTCATCTTCTGCGTGATCTGTATATTGTACTTTCTTTTTATTAACCCCTCATCAATATTGTTCCCATTAACTAGTATCATTTCTGTTTTATCCCAATTCACTCTTAGTCCTGTTACCTCCTCAAAGTTTTTCAAATGCACATTAATCTTGAATATGGCTTTTGTTGGATATTTTACCATTATTAGTGTGTCATCTGCATATAGACTTACTTTATTCCCTTCAATTCCAGTTATTTCCTCATCCTGCCGAATTGCGTTTGCCAAAAATTCCATAGCCAAAATGAATAACGAAGGCGATAGTGGACAGCCCTGCCTTGTACCAGCTTCTAGCTTTATTTCTCCTGTATAGTTGCTGTTGAACTTAACCCTTGCTATTCCTTGCTTGTATAAATTTTCAATTGTTCTTTGAAATTTAACTCCAAATCCATATAACCTAGTCATCTCATGAATTGTTGCCCATTGTAACGAGTCAAAAGCTTTGAAAATATCTAATGCTAGAAAAACCCCTTTTCTTTCCTCCTTTCAGTTAAATCCATTAAGTCCACTACCCTCCTTATTAAATCTGACATTTGTCTGTTTTTGACAAACCCAGCTTGATCTTCTTTTATATAATTGGCTATGAAACTATTTAACCTATTTGCCAATATTGTTGTAATTTTTTTTGCATCTTGATTGATTAAGGATATCGGTCTGTAGGATTCTATTTTCTCTAAATCTTTTCCAGTCTTAGGGATCAAGACAATTATAGATCTATTCCAAGAATCTGGAATTGCTTCTCCTTCTAATATCCCATTAAATAATTTGTGTAACCTCGGAACTATCCAAAATTTGAAGTCCTTATAAAATTCCGCTGGTAACCCATCTTCACCTGGCGCTTTATTTTTTTTTAACTTCCTAATCACCTCCTCAATTTCTTTCGCTGAAATTTCAGTCTCCATTTTATTCCTATGTTCTTCTGTTATTAGTCTAATTTGTTGCCTTTCAAAGTAATCTCGCATCTTTTCCAAATTAACCTCTTTTTTTGAGTACAAATTTTTATAGAAATTTTCTATTAATTCTACTTTTTCCTTCCTTTTATTACATCTTTTTCCTTTTTTATCTATCAAAACTCCTACCTGACCTTTAATTTTCTTGTCTCTTGCTGCCTTAGCTAATAACTTAGAATTTTTATTGCTATATTCAAAATGCTCTTTTTAAAAAAATAAAATCTTTTTTGACTTTTTCTATGTCTTTACCATCTAATTCCTTTTTAATCTTTTGTATCTCTTGGAGTACCTTTGGATCTTTATTTCTTGCATGTTCCGAGTGAAGATGTTTTAATCTTTTTCCCAGTTCTTGATACCAATTATTAATCTGTCGCTTTCTTATACTGCCTAGTTTTATTGATTCTCCCCTGAAAATTGCTTTCATCGTGTCCCATACACCTCCATAGCTAACCTCGTTGTTATCATTCCAGTTCCAGCTTTCCTCCCATTTCTCCATTATTTGCTTTTTCATTGACTCCTCTTTATACATCCTCGCATTATATCTCCAAATATATCTTTTCCCTTCAGTGTCTTCCAATTTTATATCCACAATTATATTAGCATGGTCAGATTCCTTAAATGTTCCAGTCTTAATATCCTCTATTGTTTTAACTAATCCTTCTGTAACAAATATATAGTCAATTCTTGAGTACATATTATGAACTTGGGAGTAATAAGTATACTCTCTCTCCTGACCCTTGAGCTCCCTCCATACATCCTTTATACCCATTGATTTACTCCATTCATCCAATATGTACTTTTTACCTTTGTTCTTACTACTTGTACTATCTATCTCCGATCTTAACAAATTAAAATCTCCCCCTATGACCATGTTCCTTGATCCTTCCTTACTTAGAATTTTCTCCATCCTGTCTAAAAATTCTTTCTGGTTATTATTTGGAGCATAAATGTTAACAAGAGTTATCTCTTCCTCCTCAATATTCCCTTTAATAATCAAATATCTTCCCTCCAAGTCAGCTATGGTTTTGGTCACAGAAAAGCCCAGCTTTTCCGAAATCAGAGTTGCAACCCCCCTAGCTTTAGAAGTCCCGTAAGTCTTTTCATATATTTCCATTCCTCCAACAACTAATTTATTCACCTCTGCTGATTTTTGATGAGTCTCTTGCAAGAAAATAACGTCAGCTCTGATTTTATTGAGCGCAATTTGAAATTTCTTCCTCTTCAAGGCATTCCCCGTTCCCTTCACATTCCATGTTAATAGCCTTAAATTCTTAATCATCTATTATAATTGTGAACCCATTAGGCATCTTAAGGCAGGGGTGTGCTGGGCACCTTGGGAGGGTGGTGGACAGGAAGTGATGGGGCACCTATGGTGGTGGTGGGGCTTTGGGGGAGAGAAATCCCATACATTCCCATTACCTCTGCCTACCTGGGGGGGGCAGGGGCGGGTTGCCAGTCACTGTGGTGCACCAGGATGAGTCCCTGTATCCCTGTGGGTCAGCACACCACGGATCTTAAGCGTATTGAGGACCCCTCTCCCAAGTAATAAGGAGATCCTTAACATGAATCGACATCTTGACCTGCAAATACTGTACTGGAAAGCCTTGTAATATCAGCTGACGGAATTGTGATTACTTGATTAAAGAGCATTTTTGTGGTCATGAATCAAAGCCAATAGCTTGCTATAAGTCTTTCCCAGCCCATTTTAAAAAAAAGAGTATATACTAAGTAGTCAAACACATTCATATTTTGCACTGTTTATTTAATAAAGAATCTTAGGATGGAAATGAGATTCTAAAATATCAGCATTAAAAAGGAGTTCTGCACGAGGGCTTGACAGAATGAAAACAACAGATTCTACCCCACCAAATGTTCTCCGGTGGTATTACACATGATTAGGTGATTAAAAAGAGCACATGCAATCTGACAGATCAAGTCATACATAAATAATAAAATAACACTGTTTTCTTGTTTAAAGGAAATATTAACATTCATAAGCAATAATATCCTCTCCTGGTCTTCGTTTGCTGCACACACCATTACATTCAAGTGCAAAAGGCCCAGATGGCCACACATTTCAGAACAGTCCTTGCCTTTCCTGGTACCTCTCCAACTGTCTGGATGCAACAATCATCCCAAGCTGCTATAGCCAAAATAGGCACATCTGCTAGAGATGATGGAATTGACACCAGTCATTGTATCTGGAGAGTCCTGGTCTGTGTAAATCTGATTTATGGGCACCACCAGCCTTTCATCAATGGAGGTTCTCTAAAAAGGGGGAATTTCCCCTCTGTTCTACGACTCAGTCCAATACTTCCCTTGACAAACAATTTATCTTTAAAACAACCTTAGTAGAATAATGATTAACATTCTCACTCTCTCTCTCTCTTTCTTTGTATACACACAAACATGTACACACCTCCACACACTCTCACACACATACAGAGTAAAAGCATATTGCACATCATGGGTATCGTAATCTTGAGAACCCTTTTCACAAACAGTACTCGTCTTTGATGAGGACAGAATAACTGCTATCAACTGAATATTTCTCATCCTAGGTAAAATCTTCAAAATATATTGCAACTGGATTCGATCAAGTACTTTGAGCTTAATTGCACAAAAACTGGCTGAAATCCTGGTGCTTTATGCAGTAAGTTCCAATGGAGCAGACCCACTGAATTAATGGGGATTTGGTTGGTCATTTCCTCCATAAATTTCATAGATTTGAATGGGCCTAATTGCAAAGCAAGTCATAACTGGAGTGGGACCAATGAAACAGAGGAACTTATGGAGGATCTAACTCACCAAACCTCCACTAGTTTCAACTAACCAACCCCACTGTGACTCACTGTGCTAAGTGATAGGATTCCAGCCTTTGTTACAGGAAGGGGTCCAAAGTACACTTCTGAGGAACTAAGTCTCATAGAATAAGTTGGACCCAAAGCAAAATGGCACCGCGAAAGAGTAGCTGGAAGTCTTCTCCACCCCATTTACTTCTTTCACCAGCCAGGGTCATTTGCAAAGAAGCCCAGTTCAAGTGAGAGAAGATAATGTTGAAATGTTCATTTTCTGGAGAAAGTTATTACCAAGAAATAATTTAATTATTGGGAGCAGGGAAGAATTGATTAATCCCTGGGTGCCAAATATCTTTTGCAAGTGCCTTACCATGCCTCAGTTTACATTAGTTGTTGGATAGTTTACTCCCAAACAACACATTTAGATCTGGAAGTGTTCGCCCTCTCCTATATGGCCAAGATTTTATTAACAGGCCTCTGCTTTATATGCTGGCATTTGATTTATCTTCAGCATAATATAATATTACGTTCCATTGTCTTGATATATTGCAATGCCTAGCCATCTCTCCTGGCCATGTATAGCCCCAGTGTTAGTGGTTAAATAATAGAAGTTCTAAGAATGGACTAAATTTCAGTATTAGCTTAAAGTCCCTTATCTCTGACATTTTAAAAGTTGTCTAAATAAAAACACCTACATACCATATGTTAAACTTAATAATTTAGACTATAAGGTTTAACATGCTAGACTAAAACAATATCTTTTTAAGAACTTTTCTGAATGATATTCAAGTAAGCATCAATCCCTGAAATAATGTGTAAACCATTCTTCCAATATATTAGTTACTTAAGGCAGCAGCTTCTTAAACAGAGAGAGGTATTTTAACATTGCATTTTAAAAAGAATTCAAGTGGTGCTTTTCCTACTGGCATATCATGAAATTGCACTAAAGTTTTTAAGGCCAAGGAGGTTGATGATCTTCTGTGCATGTATTCAAAAGCAGAATCTTCTCCAGTGAAACTTGCAGTGAACACAAGGTGAGGAAAAATTCCACAGTTTGAGCGGTTGTCTCAAATACAGGCCTTGTTAGTGCCAAAAATATTTCTGTGTCAGAAACGGTGTCAATAATTGTCACTATTTAAAGGTTTCACTGAGGAAGCGTCTTATAAAAATATCTGGGGGCACAAATTTCTCCATATTACTTTTTCAAAGCCATTATTTAAAACCTTGTGATGTTCAGTTCATTGGTGATTTCTATGGAGGTAATAAGGAAGGGAAAAGAACATGCCCACTTCAGCCAGTCACTTCCACAAGAGAAGCACCTTAAAATATGAGGTATATTACTGCATATCTTTACCTAAAGCAGGAATTCTCAACCTATGGTCCATGGGCTGGATCCGGCCTGTGGTGTCCAAGCAACCGGCCAGCTGCAGTCACCGGGAATGCCTCTGCGGCTGTAGGGAACGTGGCTGAGGGTAGGGAACGTGTCTCTGGGTTTTTTTCGGTGCCTGCTGGTGTGTTTTTGCTGGCCGCAACTGCCAGGAATGCCTCAGTGGCTGCTGGGAACACCTCTGCAGCCACTGGGAATGCATCATCAGCTGCTGGGAACGCATCCGCACGCAGCCTCCGGTATCAGTCCAAAGTGGCTGCAGGGGTTTTTCCTTCACCAACACCACACAACTCCTCTAGGCTGGTAAGGAGCGGAGCGGAGCGGTGGGGAGTGAGGAGTGGCTCTTTGGGTGTGTGGTGTGCTTGGGGTAGTCCCGCAGCCAGTGCCAAAGGTGACAGTGCTGGTGGGGGACACCAGTCTGGCCTGCAAACAATCTGAGAGGCAGGATCCAGCCCCCGGGCTTTAAAAGGTTGAGAACTCCTGGCCTAAAGCCTTGTCTTTGTTGCATGTTTCTTATAGAAAGGGCCCTATTGCTTTAAAATCAGCTTTAGCAATAGATTTCATTTGTCTCTTTTCATGGTGGCCAGGTGGAATGTATGCCACCAGGGCATTGCTCTGCTCACTCATCCAAACGTTCGCTGGAGTGGGAATGATGCTCGGTGAAAAAACTGCTTCCAAGAATCAGAGGGAGGCAGAATCTGGGCTCCGCTGGAAGAGCCTGCTGCAGAATGAGAAGTGGCTGAGTGGAGACGCTTGGTGAAGCAGGCTGGACGATGGCCTGTAAGGTGGTATACGAAGGCAACAGGTTGGTAAGAAGCAGCAAAGAATGGCTGCTCTGCCCTTGAGCAAGGCCGCTCGGTGGCTGTGAAGTGAGTAAAGACTCCCGGTAAGTGGAGAACAGATCCACTAATGGAGAGCATAACTGGGCCGAGACATAGCAATGATCTGCAAGAGGATGATTTGGTGCCGGCTGGAAGAGGAGTTGAGTCGGGGCTCTTTCCACCATGGACCTTTCCAACACTTGCTGCGGATGAAAGTACAGCATTTGAGCCCTTTCTCTGTTGAAATCTTCCATTTCTATAAAAGGTCTGTTGTCAGGGGGGAAAATAAGACAAGAACACATGAAAACAAAGTTTGGCCAGAGGAAAGTGAAATAGCAAAATAAAGTCTGTAACATTTACACCAGGGTGCCCAAACTATGGATGCATTGGTGTCAGGGGCAGGATCTGGCAAACTGGCTATAGTTTGAGCACCCCTGGTTTAAGCAGAGAAAATGGCAGCCTAAAAATCTTCTCCTTTTTCAAAACAGATTGCAAGGTGCATTTTACTTCTGCTTCCAGGGTCAGGAACCACCTGACTGGCCTGCTGAACCAAATAACCAGCTCACCGAACCACGTGACTGGACCGCAGCCAAAAAGTTTGGGCACTCCTGATTTACATGGTCAGTGGGAACTCAAGCTCTGGATTTAGTGGTTGAGAGTACGAAGGTTACTGGGAGATTTTTGACCAGCATGGAAAATTTTAGAGGGATTTTTTCAGAAGCAATATTTAAAAACAATCCCAAATTGACAGTAACCCTTTTCATGTAGCTTTGATTATAGTGAAATAACAATTTGCAATCTTACATACAAAACCAGCCACATGAAAATTAGGCCTAGATCTGTACTATTTAATAATCATCATAGTCCAACTTAGTTACTGCATAAAAAGTATTTTATTTGGGCAAGAAGACAAACAGGACATGTGACAAGCTTCACTAGCAAAACAACTTTCCAGGCTGTCCAACTATTGGGCTAAACGAGTAGGCAGAGATGTTGGTGCGTATGTTTGAGAGCACTTTAGGAACTCCACAGGGTGCTGCCATAAATGCTGCAGCCTTTGAACCAAAGCAACACCCAGCCTAAAAGGTTCGCTCCCCAACCCAGCCGGGTTTTTTGCTCGATCCCCCTGCCTCTTTCCAAAGAGTCAGGCAGATCGCCCCCCAGTTCCCTTTCCTCTTCCGCCTGACGCTCGGGTAGAGAACAGGGCTTATCCTTAACGTTGTGTGATGAGTGGGGGTAGGGAATTTTCATGGGGTTACTTCAGCTGTTAAACCTTCTGCCTAAAAGAGGGCCTGGTGGGGAGTCAAGTGAAACAGCCAGTTGTACCCTCAGAAGTAAAATAAAAACCAATTGAGGGCTCTCTGGATTGCATTCCGCTGCATATCCCATCAACCCCAGCCAACATAACCAAAACTTAATGATTGTGAGGGTGGCAATCCAATGTCTGAAGGGCGAAAACATTTCCCATCCTTGCTTTAAGCAAGAGTTGGTTGAAAAAGACTGGATATACCTTGGGTGTGTGGTAAAGGCTATACAACTGGATCCACAACTCATTCAAACAATCGAGCACACTTGAAAAACAGTGTTTACAGGTCTGCTCCAATTCTTATGAGGAGGAATAGCAGTAAAAACAGGTCATCATGCCATGCTGGCTGGCAGGCAGATCCACAATGCTGTACTTTGCATTAACAGAACATACTAGATAACTTGTTTTAATTCACCCAATTTACCTCATCAAGTGGAACACACAGAAAGAAAGTTGCTCCCTGGAATAACCTGTTTGCTGCTGGAGTTCAGCAGTCCAGGAAGGGGAGAGCAGAAGCCTAAAACGTGTGGCAGCTACACAGGCAGCTGCAACCAAAGAAGGCCGAAAGGAGCGGTAAAAAAGATCTGGAAGTAAAGAGTCACAACATTGTTATCAAAGACTGACAATCGAGGAACGGGCAACTTCGACCAAGCTTCATCCCTCTAAGGCTGGCTACAGCAGTGGCATTTTGCAGGCTTTAGCTGCCCGGGGCGAAGACCAAACTTGCCACCTCCTCCATTTAGGCTTGCTGCTGCCCCTCCACCCATTTAACCCCTCACTGCCTGTTCCAAGGCCCCCGGAGCCAGACCCAGGGCAGGAAGAGCCCCTGATGGCCAGCTGGTTGGGCGGGGGCGAGCCGCGAGCGCACGGTGGGTCACCCGTCAGGGGGAGGCAGAGGAGGAGGCAGAGCAAGGGCAACCACGGCCGGCGGGAGACAAAGAGGGGGCGGCCCGGCCGCCGGCGCAGCAAAAGGGCCGCCTTCTGCCTGGGAAGTCCGGCTCCCTAATCCCAAGCAGAGAACGCAAAGCAGTGGGGACATTTTGCCGTCCCCTGAAAAGTGCCGCCTGGGGCCATCCGTCCCCCTGATTCCCCCCACGTTACACTTCTGGGCTACAGATCAACTTTACAATTGTAAACTAAGATATCAGCATGACAGCTTAGGCCAAGGGTGCCCAAAGTTTTCAGGCTGCGGGCCAGTCACAGGGTTCAGGGCACGTATTACTTACACTTCTGGGAGCGACAAGGGCAACGTGGGCTGGATGAATCACAGTAAACCCATTTCTGTGGATTCACAGGGTACTTGGGCTTCTGGGAATTGAAGTCCAAGAACATCTGGAGTGCCAAGGTTCGCCATCATGGCCCTAAGCTGTACTCTATGGACATGCTCCTCTAAGACTGAAGTCATGTCAGAGCAGGACTCCTGATATATATCCCAGCAAGCATATCCAGGAAGATACCATGTCAATGGTATTAAATAGGCCTTCTCTAAGGATTTCCTTACCTTGATCTATGCCATTGATTTTAACCTAGGGATTGGGAGATGCTTGTACTCTAAGCTTGAAGTTAAGAGCTAGAAGAGCAGCTTTCTCAGTTTTTCCTATCAAAGGTCTCAGCCTACATTATGAGTGCATAAATCTATTTTTGAAGTGGAACGCATCCCTTAATTCCACATTCACCAGGCATGAACCCCGCATTTCTAATGTATGCTACAATCCTGACGAAGAGGCAAAGCTGAGGCCCCTCAAGTTAACAGTCTGCGTGAATAAAGGAGTTACCTTGTAATGATAGTTCCAAGAACTCTTGAGAGTATTCCTCCACTTTTGAGACAAGCTCGAGGTCCATAACGTCTCTTTCAGTAAGAGCAATTGATAAGTAAAAGTACAAGAAGTGTGCTGCAGTTGGCAGGCACAGATTCCAGTCAAAAAATTCCAGGAGCTTGAGCTCTGTCTCATTCAGCACAGTTTTTGTCAGCACCACATCTATGTGCCACGATGCAGCTAGACTGTTCAGTTTTTCCAGGCTTGGCACGTTGTTCCGCTCTTCAAATTTGCCTGTTGAGAAGAAATTATACTGTATTGGGAGACTTTTCTCAGAGTTAGAAAACAATATCATTTCACAACACCTCCAGGGCCACCTCAAGCTCTTCTACAACTCCTAGTAAGGCCCTTGATGCTCTAGAGACCAGTCCTCGGTGTGCACAGCTCTTCAAAAGCAGCTACAGTACTTCCAAAAGGAAGTGAAAGGGCATTTTGCTAACATTGTGCCATAGTAGTGGCAGCATCCCATCACCAGACTGGGAGGAAGAGAAATGGGGATCATCCTTGTTTCTCCAAACTGCCTGGCAAATAGGTGGTAGAAGGGAACCAGAGTTCCTGTCCTGCCCATTGATTTACCATGGCTGAAAAGGATGACTATTGTTTAGTCACCTACACCCCACAATAGAAGGCGGTAGAGTTTAGAGAGATCATTGGTACTCCCACACAGCCTGAAAGAAAGAAGAAATACACAACCACAGGAGCCACCCTGGGCCTAATGCTCAAAGGAGAGAGAGGATGGCCATTCTGCACTTACCTTTACAAGGAAGATGAAGCTAAGATTTAGGATGCCTCACCTCTAATGCATAGAGCTCATATGAATGGCCTGGCATGAATCAGGCTCAGAATCAGGCTGTTAAGAGCAGCTGAACTGTCATGAGGCAGATCCCAAAAATGTTGTGATAAGCTGATGGTGTTCTATATTGAAAGCATTATTCCTCCACCTTCCTCTACTCAAAAAACCAAAGCACTAGTGACATTTAAATTCCCTTACTTGCAAGGATAAGGCAAGTCATTGCCCAGATATTTAGTGAATTTTTGTCAGCTTGAAAGTTGTCCATAAACCTGTCCAGCATGTAGACAGAAAGGTGTAGGGTAGCGGGACAGAGATTGCATGTTTTGCTAACGGAAGTCAAGAGTTCAAGAAAATATGGTCGCCATCCAAGTTGCTGTGACTGGGCTCTGTACACAGGAAGTTTCAGCTCCTACAACAGAAGGCAGAGAAGGGGTATAAGAATGAATATCCATTGCATTAGCCAGAATATGTGGATCAGCATCTGCTAGCTGCCTTAGCAAGTGCTTACAAGTCATGTGAAACAAAGGGATCTTGTTTTTATTGTAGATAGCCAGCACAATTACAATTGGAAACTCAGTTAAATTTCTTCCATTGACATGCTGAGCATCCCATGATTCATTGGGGAAGAGGTCATCTTTTTAAACATCTATCCTCACAGGCCCCTTGTCCAGGTGACTGTGATCAGAATTCAAGCCTAGGGTTTATAAGCAACGCTAGGATCAGTGGTGGGCTCAAAAAAATAATTACTACCACACTATGGGATTGGGATGGTGGGCGTGGCCAGGGAGAAAGCCCTGCATTGCACCCAAGGCCCTGTGTATTATTTACTCCAGAGGTGCCCAAGCTATGGTCAGGGGGCCAGATCCACACACACCCCGATACCAATCCATCCGGTCTGTGAAGCCATCAACACTCATGGAACTGGAAGTAAAATGTGCCCATATGGATGCATTTTATTTCTGCTTCCAGGAGTGATGAGGGCTTCGCAGGCCACATGAATTGGCATCAGGGGCTGGATCTGGCCCCTGGGCCATAGTGAGTGGCTCCCTGAACCACATGACCGTCCCATGGCCCAAAAGGAATGGGCACCCCTGATTTACTCCATCCAATGAAATGTACTGACCTAGATTTAAGTAAAAGAAGAAGAAGATGTATTCTCCGTGGTGATTTTGTATTTTAAAAAATAGTTTCAAACAGTTAGATTCTTTTACAATGCCATGGGTATCGACAGCAACCTGATTTGAAAAACTTGTACATAAAGACAAGATAATGTAATACCTTAATAGGCTAATCAATTTATCAGACATAATGCACACTGATCTTCAAATTCATGTAAAGCTGTTTCACAAGCAAGTGTTTTAGACCCCTGAATTTCTCTTTTAGAGTTTAAAAATAACCATCTGCCCTCCAAACAACCCTTTCCAGGGCTTTCTGAGTATAGGGTACTCAGAAGTTGTCTCCTATTCTTCTGCAGTACTTTGGGACTGGGCAGTTTGCCCAAGGTTACGCAGGCTGGCTCTTCTTCTGGGAAGCAGAGTAGGGAATCAAACTTACAGCCTCTGGCTCTGGAGCCAGACACAGTGGAACCCTGACATACAAACGTTTCTACTTACAAAAAATTCGGCATGCAGTACAAAGAGAAATCCTGGCAAAAAAAAATTTACATACAAATTTTAATAGGAAAAATTTGACATTTGAAATGTGATGTCAGTGATAGCAATCCTTGGCACTCCAGCTGTTCTTGAACTTCAATTTCCGAAAAGCCCTGATCAGCTTGTGGTAATTTAAGTCCAAGAACACATGGAGTGCCAAGGTTCACCATCACGGTGTTAGGCAGGTATCTTAGACATTATTGAACACAGCTTCATACTCCAGGTTCATACTCGATTTGTGAAATTTAACCTTGAAACCCACATGAAACTCTTCCCATATTTTTGAAGGACTCCAGGTGTTCTTTGACTTCAATTCCCAGAAGCCCAAGTCCCTGTGCATCCACACAAATGGGTGCATTGCATAAGCACAGTAAACTCGTTTGTGTGGATTTCCAGGGACTTGAGCTTTTGGGAATTGAATCTCAAGAACATCTCAAGTGCCAAAGTTCCCCATCGCTGAGATAAGGCATAGATTGGAAGTGGATTTAACCATTACCGATTCCTTCCATGTATGATGAACCTCTGCTGCACTGTTCTCTCTCCACTGTCCTTCCATCTTGCTGGTTTCTTCTCCGACTTCTCTTCAGCAGTATGGACAAAATGGCAACCCCTGAGAAGGAAGAGAAAGAGAAATAAGGAGCACATTCAGAGGCGTAGCTACCGCCGTATCAGCCGTATCAATTATACGGGGCCCCCGGGCTACGGGGGCCCCCAACGGCAAAAAATAAAATTTAAAATGAAAAAGAGCAAAAAATTACTGCGCATGTGCAGAAACTCAATCTGATGCATTGCGCATGCGTCAGATTGAGTTTCTGCGCATGCGCACTTTATTGGAGCCATTTTTGGCTCCAATTTTAAAAAAAAAGCCGGAGTCGGAGAGTCGGAGTCGGAGCCGCAGCTTTTAAGCGCGGCTCCGATGGCGGCCGTCAGAGGGCCGAGGTGCAGCGCGCGGAGCCGTAGCTGAGCTAACGAAGGCAAGGGGCGGCTCGGCTGTGGAAGGCGAGGCGAGCGGGCGCAGCGAGGCAGCCCCGACTCCGAGCCCGAGGCCCTCCCCCCGGGCGGCGCTCTCCACCTCGACGCTGGAGTGGGAGTCCAGCGCTGCAGGACCAGCTTGTGCGCCCTGTCCCCCGCAGGTGACAGGTCAGCTCCAGGCGCGCTCCAGGTGGCTGCGCCAGGTGGAGAGCGCCGCCCGGGCTGGCGTAGCCAGGCAGGGAGCCCCCGCGGCGACCGGGGGGAGGGCCTCGGGCTCGGAGTCGGGGCTGCCTCGCTGCGCCCGCTCGCCTTCTACATCCGCCCCTTGCCTTCGCCGTGCGCGGCGAGGGAGCCATCGTTTGCGATGGCGGCAGCAGCGGCGGTGACAGCAGAGGCGGCGGCGGTGACAGCAGAGGCGGAGGAAGAAGAGGCCCCAGGATTAAGGTAAGTGAGGTTTTTGTGTTTCGGGTGGGTGGGTGGGTGGGTTGAGGTGTGTGTGGGTTTTTTTTTTTGCATTTTAATTCTATTTTATTTATTTTATTTTATTTATTTTATTTTTATTTTGGCCCCGCCCATGACGTCATGACGTTGGCTCCCCCCACGACGTCATGATGTCATGATGTTAGCTCCGCCCCACATATAAAGGGCCCCCAAACAATTTTTATACGGGGCCCCGCCAAGGTAAGCTACGCTTCTGAGCACATTTATGCTTCTCATAAACCCATGGTCTCTCTCAAATACATATGGAGGAACAAGGACATGAGCCAGGACTTTAAACCCACTACTGTACTTTAACCTCCTAAAGCCTCTCACGTTAGAGATGCTGTAGTGGCTCAAGTGGCCAAGTCTCGGATCTGTCTGCTAATATTTGCTCGATGTACTGTATACTGTAATATTAACCAATGGCTTTTTATTAGCAGAAACAGAACTGACAATATAGGTAAAATAATAATGCTTCGGACCTTTAGATTGGGGCACCACGGTAGGTCAAGGCAAAGGTCACCCTTGCTGAAAAGCCAGTCATATCCAACTCTAGGGTTCAACACTCATCTCTGTTTATAGGCAAAGAACCAGCGCTGCTGCCTGCGCTTGGAGGACTTTCCGTGGACACGTGGCAGGCATGCCTAGAGACACTGGAGCGCACAGAATGCTAAGAGGCTAAAGAAGGGTTTTAAAAGAAGCCAAGCATCTTGTGGCAGGAGCAGCAGTATACACTAGGGATGCTCAAGCAATGGCCCATGGGCCGGATACGGCCTCCATGCCAATTCATCTGGCCCACGAAGCCCTTGTCACTCCTGGAAGGAGAAGTAAAACACACACATAGGGCGCGATGAGGGCTTCACGGGGTTGGATGAATTGGTGTGGGCGCCGCATCTGGTCACTGGGCCATGGTGACCAGCTCCCTGAACCACCTGACTGGCCCACAGCCCAAAAGGTTTGGGCACCCCCGGTATGCACTCTAGGCCTTCCTCCCTCCATCCCCGGGATGCTCAGGCCAGCACCTCCCACCAAAACCCTTTCAACCCAGATTAATTTCTGACACGAAATTATTCTTATAACATTATGTACAAAGCAACCATTTGATCCGCAGTTCAGGACTGGAATAAAATTAACAGTTCAGGTTACATTCCAATAATAATAATAATAATAATAATAATAATAATAATAATAATAATAATAATAATAATAATAATAATAATAATAATAATAATACTTGGATGCAGCCCCACTTCCAGAGCAACTGTGGGTGGCTAACAAAGTTACAAAATGTACACTTACAATGACAAGGTTCCACATGATCACAATACAACATTCATCCTCACAAATCACAGGATCAAAAAGTAGCAGGATCACAATAACAACGTCTGACAAAACCCCAAAAACCTCCTTTGCTAGACAGTTGCTCTTTGGCAACCTCTAGGGATCCCTTCCGGCCTCCCTCCAAAGGCTCCATCACTGTGGGAAGAGCGACAGGCTTATTGCGCAAAAGGGACACCTGGACCTTCGCTGGCGATCCGAGTCTAGAGGTTTGGAAAGTTTGGACTTAATATTGGACGTGAATATCCTAACTCTGTAGAAAAGAACTGTGAGGGCGAACTCTGGAGCGTGAGGATGTTCAAGTCAGAGAAGCCCCAACAGTTCCAAATGTCTACTCTAGGGAGACCTTCAGGCCTGCTCCGAGGAGAACCACAGCAGGTTTCCTCCAACATCATGAGACTCTCTCGACTTCCATTTGCGCATCCCGACATTTTGTGATTTCTCTCCAGTTGTTTGTCTTTAATTCGAGCATCTCCCGGTAGAGCAATGTCGATAGCAAGAATAATCGTTTATCATCATCATCATCATCATCATCATCAATCATCATCATTCCACCCCCGAGGCGGCTGGCATTTCCCCTGAGCCTGCAGAGAGACCTGTTCCGTGTCTTTCCCGAGGGTCGGCCTTTTATTTCTCTTTTCCACACAAAGGGCCACATCTCACCGTGGGCGCCTTCGACGGAATGGCCCGACGACCGCGACTCCTTTCCCGCAGGGTCTCGGGTGGGACGGACGGGGCGAAGGGGAAGGCCGGGTTCCCTCCGCGCGGATTTCAAACCAGTTCCCCCTTCCCTTCCCTTCCCTTCCCCGCCCTGCCCGGCACCGATCCTGGCGCTTTCGAGCTGCGCAGGCAAAACGGCAACTGGCATGAATCTGCGACCACTGCCGCGGTCCGCCCCCCCCCCCCCAGCCCACTCTGGCCCCGGCGATCCTCCCTGGGAGGCCTGGTGGGGGAACAGACACACGGACACACGGACACACACCCGCTTCTACACACCTGGTTCGCTGGAGGGGGCTCTTTGTGGGCAGCGTGGGCTCCTTGGGCTTCTTCCTGGCCCCGGTGGGGAGCGGGTGGCTGCTGGTCCGCTGTCTGTGTCCGCCGAGAGAGGAATGAGGACCTGAAGGAGTCGCCGGGCGAGTGAGGAAGACGGGCGGCCCCTCTGCCTGCCCCCAATAGCCTCCTCCTGCCCCAGGGCGTTCCCTGATCACCAGAGATTAGAGCCCGGCTGGGAGATGCAGACCACGTTGCCAGCGAGGCCAAGCGCCGAGAGAGGAAGGAGAGGGCGCGAGTGTGTGCCCAGGTGTTCTGGGCCACAGGATGTCAGGAGACACCGACAGAGTCCAGGCCACTCCTACAGAGGCACCAAAGCGAAGCGTGGAAACCGAGCAGTTCGTCTTCACATTGCTACGTCGCTTTTGTTTTATTCCTTTCTTGTTTTTGTTTCCTGAGATGCCTGAGCCGCAGACTAGCCCGGCACTGTTTCCCCAAATCCCCCAAAACACCCACTCCGTGTTGATCCGCTTTTGTCAAGTGCCAGAGCACCTGGAAGGAGGCACCACCGGGCCGGTGCACCGGCACAAGAAGGAGGAGCCCCTGAGGGACCCCCACCCAAGGGGTGCCTTGGAGAAGGAGGCTGGTTTCCAAAGCGCCGCCGCCCTCCAGTTCCCTCCTCCTCTCTGCCCCATTCATCCTTCTCAGGTCAGCCAAACGAAGCCATGCCTGCCTTTGTAACGGTTCCCACGTAACGGATCCCGCAGCCTGGAATCTCTTCACGGGGTTGGACAGGGTGGAAACAACGGAACCAATGGGGTTTTTGCAGGGGGTGGTGGTGGTGGTGGTTTGGGGGGGGGGAGGCAGTGGCCCCAGGGGCGAAGACGCTGGCCCTGAAGAATGGAAAGTGGCACTTCCAGACCGGGAGGGGTCTCGGCCTTAAACCAAGAGGATCCCCCTGAACCCCAGGGTCGGGTCTGGAGGAGGAGGAGGAGGAAGAGGAGGAGGAGGAGGAGGAGGAGGAGGAGGAGGAGAAGAAGAAGAAGAAGAAGAAGAAGAAGAAGAAGAAGAAGAAGAAGAAGAAGAAGAAGAAGAAGAAGAAGAAGAAGAAGAAGAAGAAGAAGAAGAAGAAGAAGAGAGTGGTCGTGCTTGTGCGAGTGTGCTTGGGAAGGGGTAGAGCAAAGGTGAGTCTGATTCTCTTCCTGCAGCAAAAGATAACGGAGTCGACCCGACAGGCAGCAACTCCATGGCGAGTGTCCGGCGGTGCTTCGCTCTCCTAAGCGGATGATCGCCTTTGGGTGGGGCGAGGATGGTCGCCTCAGGGGAGGAAATACCGTTACATTCCAGTGCAACAGAGCAGAGGAGGCTTCGTAGTCTCGCCGAGGGGAAGAGAGAATTGAATGGGAGCTTTCCTTGCTTCTCTGCCTTCCCAAGAAGGTCGCGAGGTGGAAGGGTTTACCTGTCACGTACTCGGGAAGGTAAAACAGAGAGAGAATTCTCCCCAGACTCTTCTGAAATTTTAGCCGCTTAACGAAGGTATTTGAGAAGAACATGATATGGAAAATTTAGATAAAGTGAGTGGTTCTAAATATCAAACTAACATTTTGTGGATTATTACAAATTTTAGAAGAATATGGGGAGGCTTTTTAGATTAATTCAGATCAGGGCCGTAGCCAGGGTTCTATAATTTTTTTATTTATTTATTGGGGGGAGTGGCAATATTTTTTCAGGAGGCGCAACAATGTCGTACACGCAGGCGCACACATGCACACACACTGGATGCGATGACATCTCACCCTTTTGACAGACGAAGTGGACTTGATCCGCGAAAGCTAACGCTAAAATTCTTCAGTTAGTTTTTAAGGTGCAACAACGTTTCTTTCCCTTCTACATGGGAGCAAAGACACGATCCTTCCGGCGCGCCCCCCCCCCCCAGCCTCCGAGGCTACAAACCCCCCTCTATATAGTAGACTTCGTAGTCTCGCCGAGGGGAACAGAGAATTGAATGGGAGCTTTTCTTGCTTCTCTGCCTTCCAAAGAAGGTCGCGAGGTGGAAGGTTTTGCCTGTCACGTACTCGGGAAGTTACAACAGACAGAGAATTCTCCCCAGACATTGTCCGGGTGGTTATAACGTTTCACATTTTCCAGAAAATAATTTGATCTGGTACAAGTTTAACGCCTCTCTCTTTAATCATTACATACTCCACAAATTGACGCCAGATACTCCAAAATCTATTTTGATGGACTATGCCCTTTCTAATGTTCAGTTCCCATGTTAACTTATCATGAAGTGCCAATTGCCACATTTCCTTATACCAATCTTCTATTTTTAATAATGACTCATTTTCCCAATTCTTTGCTATACATTGTCTAGCTGCTGATATCATTACAGTCATTAATTCTTTATCATCATTACCTAACCTAAATTTATCTACATCCTTTAGCAATACTACTTCTGGCCCCAACTCAAGTCGCTTTCCAAACATGTTTCTTATCTCTTTTTCTATTTTCCCCCAGAATTCTTTTAACACATTGCAACTCCACCACATATGTATATATGTATCCGTTGACTGTTTACATCTCCAGCATATAGTGCTTATTTTGTTAGCTATTTGGTGCAACTTAATTGGGGTCAGATCCCATCGCCATAAGAGTTTGTAATCATGTTCTTTAACCCTAACAGACATAGTCCTCATGATTCTTCTTTTCCATTTTTTTCTGCCACATTTCTTCAGGAATTACCACATTCAAATCTTGTTCCCAAATATTTCTCAGCATCTCCTGTGCTTTCCCCCCTTTGTTTAGAATTTTATATATCTTACTTACTATTCCTTTGATCCCTATCTCACCTTTTCTTAACTTGCTTAAAAGATCTTCAAATGTCGTTAATCCCCTTTCTAAACCCCTTTCACTTAAATTTTTTTATTTCAATTATTTATCTGAAGGACCTGAAACCAATTTAAATCCAATTGCGAAAAAAGTTCCATTTTTTAAATCATATTCCCTGCAAGTTCTTACCCAGTCTCCCCAGACTCTTCTGGTGGTGGTGGTGTTTGGGGGGAGGGGAGGCAGTGGCTCAAGGGGCAAAGGCGCTGGCCTTCACAAATGGAAAGAACACCCGACCAGAGGAAAGAGGGGAGTGTGCGTGAGAAGGAGGGGCGGCGGGAACCAGGAGGAGAGAAAGGAAAGGGGGGTTGGTGCACCCATCAGCTGAGGCTACCTGGAACCTTGGGGAGAACCCCCCCCACCGGAATCTGCCCCAGGGCGAGGGAGACGCTTGGTCTGCGATTGAGCAGCCGCTGCCCCCCCAATCCCAACCCCCCCCCAAAAAAAACCTGATTGTGTTGTAATGCCACAAGTTTCAAGGGCGCTCTTCCTTTGTGCCCCTCCATGATTCTAAGGTCGGTCAAGCGAATACTGTATTCAGCTTGCGGGGTGGGGTGGTGTTGGGGGGGGGATGGGAATTGCCTTCTGGACTGGCCAGAGAGTGCTCTGGGTGGGACACAAGTGTATTTGGGGTACATGGAAAGAGCCTCCTTGAAGATCCTGGTCTTCCTGAAGCACAACCAGGGGTGCCCCAGACAACAGCAGAACTTGTCTCGAATCTCTCTCCTACTCGACCACGCAAAAGGAAGACAATAGGTCACATCAGGCCTTCTATTTAGCACAAGGAGATGAAGTGAGAGTTCAGAATTGGCCCATTTGTATAAATGGACATCATGGGGGGGGGAGAAGAAGGGGGTTGGCATAAGTGGTGGGTTTCAGCAGGTTCGCACCAGTTCACCAGAATCGGTAGCAGAAATTCTGGCTGACCCATGGATCCAGGTTTTGAAATAAAATAGTCCTAATTTGGGTGCAACCCAGGGTTCCCTCCGGGGACACCCACCATACCACCCCCACAGTGTGGTAGTAATTTTTTGGAGCCTCTCACTGGGGGTGCTGTGGATCGGAGGCTGCCTGGAACCTCGGCTCTCTTGGAGAAACCAGAGCCACCAGTCCCTGGGCGAGGGCGACACCAGGTCTCGCCTGTTGGCAACAATCGCTCCCACTGTTAGCCCCTCTAACTGACTTGTCTGTGCCTGGCGAAGGTGCCCCTCATTTAAAGAGCATAATGCGTTCCACAGGATGGCTCTTTAAACCAGTTTGCTCTTTAAGCGAAACACCATTGTAGGTGACCAATTGTGTGTGTGTGTGGGAGGGGATGGCGAACTCTGATTTATTTGTTAAGTGAGCTTTTGGTTGGTTTTATTTGTTAAGCAAAGCAAACATTCAGAGACATTTCTACTCTTTAAGCAAGTTACTCTTTAAGCGAGGCACTCTTTATGCGAGGTTTGACTGTACCTACATGCACACACACCATTTCTTGTGGCACAAAGGTTTTGGGGAGTATATTTGGGTACCACATGCAACCTTCAGCCCACGTATAGCACACTTGTTTTAGCTTATAAGTTACTAAATGGGATGGGCGCTGTTTGGCAACTGGCCTGAGTAAATTGGGAAAAATCAGAAATGATATATTGTAACGGGGAAAAAGAGGAGCAAGATAATATTAAAGAAAAATACAAGATACAAGTAAAATCTAATTTCAAATACCTGGGAATAACGATCTCAGGCAAAACTGGGGAACTTAAAAAGCTGAACTACTTAAAGCAAAAGAAGGATATTGAAAGGAAAATAACACAATATAATAAATTGAATTTATCATGGTTCGGCCGGGTAGCCTTAAGCAAAATGATGTTATTACCTAAATTAAATTTTTATTCGATGTCTTACCAATAAAACATAGTAATAAGGAATTGGAAGAATATCAAAAAATTATAAATAAGTTCTGTAACGGGAAGCGAAAGGCAAGAATTTCTAAACAACTGTGGTATATATCTCAAAAAGAAGGGGGACTGGGAATCCCAAACATACATAATTATTATAGAGCTTTTCAAGTAAGAAATGTTGTAAAAAATTTAATGAGGGAAGAATCTATATGGGAAAAAATTGAAAAGAGAGAATTTTTGAAAACGGGTAAAGCGATATTTTTAAGCAAAATTGACGGCAAAAAAATAAAGAGATACGGAACAGGATGATAAAAACAACTATAGAAGAATGGAACAAAGTAAGAGAAGATCTTATTCCAGGGATTTCACCAATTATAGAATTAGAAGATTTCAATAACTTCCCAATTAAGATAGATAGGGATATTAAGATAATATTATTAGAAAATGGGGTTTCACTGTTAAAAGATTGGTTGAAGATTTGCAAAGATTCGGAGAAAAGAAAGGTACTTTTTTTACAATTGAAATTAAATTGGTTCCAGACTCTCCAGATAAACAATTGGAATAAGAGATTTATAGCTTACAATAGTTTAGATAGGCAACTTACAACCTTTGAAGAACTTTTAGTTAAGATAAGAAAAGGAAATATGGGAATTAAAGGGATAGTTAGTAAAATATATAAGATAATGAATAAACAAGGGAAAATACAGGAAGTTTTAAAGAATATTTGGGAACAAGACTTGAATATGACAATTTTGGAAGAAAGTTGGCATAGAAAATGGAAAAAAAGAATTATGAGAACTATGTCTGTAAGAGTAAAAGAACACAACTTTAAGATGCTTTGGAGATGGTATCTGACCCCAATTAGACTGCATCAAATGAACAAGGAAATAAGTAATAAATGTTGGAGGTGTAAGCATTCTACTGGGACATATGTACATATGTGGTGGAATTGTAATGAGGTGTCAGAATTCTGGGGTAAGATTGAAAAAGAAATTGAAAACATAATGGATATGCGGTTAGAATTGGGACCAGATACGGCACTACTAACAAATGTGGATAAATATAAAATGAGTAATGATAGTAAAGAGTTGATGGCTGTGATGCTATCTGCAGCAAGACAATGTATTGCAAAAAATTGGAAAAATAATGTGTTATTGAATATACAAGATTGGTATAAGGAAATGTGGGATTTAGCTCTTAATGATAAACTGACATGGGAATTAAATGTTAAGAAAGGCATAGTTCAAGTAAATGGATTCTGGGGAATCTGGAAGAAATTTGTGGAATATGTGATTGCTGAAAAAAAAGGAGTCAACCCTGGACCAGAACAAATCACTTTTTGGAAAATGTAAATGGATACAACCTTCCTGGACATTGTACATAGCACAGAGGTGAACTAAGCAACGAAGAATATGCGTAGTAGGGATAAAAGAGGTATTAGAATCTTTTTCTTTTGACTGATGAGTGGTAATAGAAAAGTAGAAAAATGTATTAATTAATATATATCAAATGTAGTATTTTTGTGAAATCTTTTTTGTATTGTATGTTTGTTTTTCTTATTATTTTTTATATTCAAAATCAAAAAAAAAAAGAATCTCTCTCCTACGCGATCACGCAAAAGGAAGACAATAGGTCACATCAGGCCTTCTATTTAGCACAAGGAGATGAAGTGAGAGTTCAGAATTGGCCCATTTGTATAAATGGTCATCATGGGGGGGGGAGAAGGGGGTTGGAGTAAGTGGTGGGCATCAGCAAGTTCACGCGACTTCGCCAGAATCCGTAGCAGAAATTCTGGCTGGCCCCACGGAGCCAAGTTTTGAAATAAAATAGTCCTAATTCGGGTGCACCCCAGGGTTCCCCCAGGCCACGCCCACCGTATCACGCCCACAGTGTGGTAGTAATTTTTTGGGAGCCCACCACTAGGGGTGCTGTGGAGCTGAGGCTGCCTGGAACGTCGGCTCTCTTGGAGAAACCAGAGCCACCAGTCCCTGGGCGAGGGCGACACCGGGTCTCGCCCTTTGGTCGGCGCCTTGCCTGGCAACAATCACTCACCGTTAGCCCCTCTAACTGACTTGTCTCTGCCTGGCGAAGGTGCCCCTTTGGTGCTGCTGAGGGGAAGAGTGGGCAGCGACAGGTGAGCGAGGAGGGGGGGGTTGCCTTTCCCTTGCCAAATGGTTGCTTCTTCTCCAGGGCTCCCTGCCCTCTCTCCTTCTTGTTGAGTAAAACTGGGAGTGCAGTGGCTCAGTGGTTAAGATGCTCGTCTTATTAGCCTGGAAGGTCGGCAAATCAGCAGTTCAGTTCTCGAGTACTGCACGACGGAATGAGCTCCCATCGTTTGACCCAGCTCCTGTCCGAAAGCAAGACATTGCAAGTAGATAAATAGGGACCCCTTTGGTGGTGGGAAAAGATATTGGGGACATGAAAGGAGCCTGGAAGCTCCTCTGAGCAGAGTTCCTCCAGTAAAAACCTTTTCAACCCAGAAAGCAAATTGTGTGCTTCTGACACAATGTTAAATAGTAAAAATGTCTCCGGTCCGTGTGAGCCTGTGTTTCAAGCCTATCAGAGAGTAAACGAGACAAGACGAGAAACGTTGTGGCACCTGAAAGACTAACTGCTGTACAGTAAAACCCAACTTACAAACTGCCTTGAGTTACATAAAATTCAACTGACATAATGATTTTGTGCTAAAATCATGTCCCGATTTACACAATTTCCTATGGGTTTGCTTCGAGTTACATAAAGATTCTTTTTCCTATGGGTTTCCTCCTCCCCCCCCCCCCCTGTAAGTGAGGCTTTTACTGTATGATAATGTGGACTAGATTCACTTGTGGATTAGACCCATGAAAGCTAACATCAAAATACGGCAGTTAGTGTTTAAGGCTGTGGACCAAATGCGGCCCATGATGCCATTTCATGTGGCCCAGCACCACCTCCACTGCACCCAGAAGTGCCATCTGTGGTTCCTTTTTAATGTACAGGCTGCCCCAATCGTGGAGGCAAGGCAGGATGGCCATCCAGCTCCTGAAGGCTTGTGGGCCAGATCTAGCCCATGACACCAATTCATCTGGCCCACACCACCCTCATCACTCCCAGAAACAGAAGTAAAACTCAACTGACTTCTTCTCCCAGGATCGACAAAGGTAGAGTGGGCCAGATAAATTGATGTTGTGGGCTGGCCCCAGCCCACGGCCCATAGTTTTGGCACCCGTGAACCTATGGGCCGGATCCAGCCAATGACACCAGAAGCAGAAGTAAAACTCTCCCAGCTGCTGGGAGTGATGAGTGTGAAAGGGGCCAGACTACTCAAAGTACAACTGTGCACCAGATCCGGCCCTGATAACAAATCATCTGGCCCCTTCCACCCTCATCACTCCCAGAAGTGGAAGCTAACAGCAGGAGTGCCCAAACATTTCAGGCCATGGGCCAGTCACGTGGTTCATGGGTGCCAAAACTATGGGCTGTGGGCCGGGGCCAGCCCACAACACCAATTTATCCGGCCCACTCCACAATCGTTGCTCCTGGAAGTGGAAGTCAGGTGATGAGGGTGGTGTGGGCCAGATGAATTGGTGTCATGGGCCAGATCTGGCCCACAAGCCTTGCTAACAGCAGGTCTGCCTAAACTTTTCAGACCATGGGCCAGGCACGTGGTTCATGGGTGCCCAAACTACTCCCTGTGGGACAGATCTGGCCTCCAATGCCAATTCATCCAGCCCATGCCATGTTCTTCACTCCCTGAAGCAGAAGTCGGGTGAGTTTTACTTCTACTTCTGGGAGCAACAAGGGTGGAGTGGGCTGGATGAATTGGTGTCAGGGGCGGATCTGGCACACAGGCTGTACTCTGGGCATCCCATGAACCACGTGACTTATCCAAGATAAGTGAGAGATTTAAGGAGTAGTTTTACTAATCCCATTCCTCTCAGTGAGTTTTCATGACTAAGCGGGGGATTCGAATCTAGGCCTCCTGAGTCCTGTTCCATCCCTCTGTCCAGTATACCCCATTAGGCATCTTAAGGCAGGGGACTGCTGGGCACCTTGGGAGGGTGGTGGACATGAAGTGATGGGGCACCTATTGGGGAGGGGTTGGGGGAGAGAAATCCCATGCATTCACATTACCTCTGCCTACCGGGGGGGGGGGGGGTGAGGGACGGGGTGCCAGTCACTGGGGTGCACCAGGATGAGTCCCTGTATCCCTGTGGGTCAGCACACCATGGATCTTAAGCGTATTTAGCACCCCACCCCCAAGTAATACGGACAGCCTTAACATGAATCGACATCTTGACCTGCAAATACTGTACTGGAAAGCCTTGTAACATCAGCTGATGGAATTGAGAGTACTTGATTAAAGAGCATTTTTGTGGTCATGAATCAAAGCCAATAGCTTGCTATAAGTCTTTCCCAGTCCATTAAAAAAAAGAGTATATACTAAGTAGTCAAACACATTCATATTTTGCACTGTTTATTTAATAAAGAATCTTAGGATGGAAATGAGATTCTAAAATATCAGCATTAAAAAGGAGTTCTGCACGAGGGCTTGACAGAATGAAAACAACAGATTCTACCCCACCAAATGTTCTCCGGTGGTATTACACATGATTAGGTGATTAAAAAGAGCACATGCAATCTGACAGATCAAGTCATACATAAATAATAAAATAACACTGTTTTCTTGTTTAAAGGAAATATTAACATTCATACGCAATAATATCCTCTCCTGGTCTTCGTTTGCTACACACACCATTCCATTCAAGTGCAAAAGGTCCAGATGGCAACACATTTCAGAACAGTCCTTGCCTTTCCTGGTACCCCTCCAACTGTCTGGTTGCAACAATCATCCCAAGTTGCTGTAGCCAAAATAGGCACATCTGCAAGAGATGATGGAATTGACACCAGTCATTGTATCTGGAGAGTCCTGGTCTGTGCAAGTCTGATTTATGGGCACCACCAGCCTTTCATCAAAGGAGGTTCTCTAAAAAGGGGAAATTTCCCCTCTGTTCTAAGACTCAGTCCAATACTTCCCTCTCCAAACAATTTATCTTTAAAACAACCTTAGTAGAATAATGATTAACATTCTCTCTCTCTCTCTGTATACACACAAACATGTACACACCTCCACACACTCTCACACACAAACAGAGTAAAAGCATATTGCACATCATGGGTATTGTAATCCAGAGAACCCTTTTCACAAACAATACTCCTCTTCGAGGAGGACAGAATAACTGCTATCAACTGAATATTTCACATCCTAGGTAAAATCTTCAAAATACATTGCAACTGGATTCGATCAAGTACTTTGAGCTTAATTGCACAAAAACTGGCTGAAATCCTGGTGCTTTATGCAGTAAGTTGCAACGGAGCAGGCCCACTGAATTAATGGGGATTTGGTTGGTCATTTCCTCCATAAATTTCATAGATTTGAATGGGCCTAATTGCAAAGCAAGTCTTAACTGGAGTGGGCCCATGAGAAACAGAGGAACTTATGGAGGATCTAACTCACCAAACCTCCACTAGTTTCAACTAACCAACCCCACTGTGACTCACTGTGCTAAGTGATAGGATTCCAGCCTTTGTTACAGGAAGGGGTCCAAAGTACTCTTCTGAGGAACTAAGCCCCATAGAATAAATTGGACCCAAAGCAAAATGGCAGCGCGAAAGAGTAGCTGGAAGTCTTCACCAGCCAGGGTCATTTGCAAAGAAGCCCAGTTCAAGTGAGAGAAGTTAATGTTGAAATGTTAATTTTCTGGAGAAAGTTATTACCTACAAATAATTTAAATATTGAGAGGAAGGAAGAATTGATTAATCCCTGGGTGCCAAATATCTTTTGCAAGTGCCTTACCGTGCCTCAGTTTACATTAGTTGTTGGATAGTTTACTCCCAAACAACACATTTAGATCTGGAAGTGTTCGTCCTCTCCTATATGGCCAAGATTTTATTAACATGCCTCTGCTTTATATGCTGGCATTTAATTTAATTTCAGCATAATATAATATTACATTCCATTGTCTTGATATATTGCAATGCCTAGCCATCTCTCCTGGCCACGTATAGCCCCAGTGTTAGTGGTTAAATAATAGAAGTTCTAAGAATGGACTAAATTTCAGTATTAGCTTAAAGTCCCTTATCCCTGACATTTTAAAAGTTGTCTAAATAAAAACACCACACCTACATACCATATGTTAACCTTACTAATTTAGACTATAAGGCTTAACATGCTACACTAAAACAATATCTTTTTAAGAACTTTTCTGAATGTTGTTCAAGTAAGCATTAATCCCTGAAATAATGTGTAAACCATTCTTCCAATATATTAGTTACTTAAGGCAGCAGCTTCTTAAACAGAGAGAGGTATTTTAACATTGCATTTTAACAAGAATTTAAGTAGTGCTTTTCCTACTGGCACATCATGAAATTGCACTAAAGATTTTAAGGCCAAGGAGGTTGATGATCTTCTGTGCATGTATTCAAAAGCAGAATCTTCTCCAGTGAAACTTGCAGTGAAGAGAAGGTGAGGAAAATTCCACAGTTTGAGTGGTAGTCTCAAATACAGGCTTTGTTAGTGCCAAAAATATTTCTGTGCAAGAAACTGTGTCAATAATTGTAGCTATTTAAATGTTTCACTGAGGAAGCATCTTATAAAAATATCTGGGGGCAGAAATTTCTCCATATTAGCTTTTCAAAGCCATTATTTTAAACCTTGTGATGTTCAGTTCATTGGTGATTTCTATGGAGGTAATAAGGAAGGGAAAAGAACATGCCCACTTCAGCCAGTCACTTCCACAAGAGAAGCACCTTAAAATATGAGGTATTTTACAGCATTTTGTAACCTAAAGCAGGAATTTTCAACCTATGGCCCGTGGGCTGGATCCGGCCTGTGGTGCCCAAGCAACCGGCCAGCTGCAGTCACCGGGAATGCCTCTGCGGCTGTAGGGAACGTGGCTGAGGGTAGGGAACGTGTCTCTGGGGTTTTTTCGCTGCCTGCTGGTGTGTTTCTGCTGGCCGCAACTGCCAGGAATGCCTCAGTGGCTGCTGGGAACACCTCTGCAGCCACTGGGAATGCATCCGCACGCAGCCTCCGGCAACAGTCCAAAGTGGCTGCAGGGGTTTTTCCTTCACCAACACCACACAACTCCTCTAGGCTTGTAAGGAGCGGAGCGGTGGGGAGTGAGGAGTGGCTCTTTGGGTGTGTGGTGTGCTTGGGGTAGTCCCGCAGCCAGTGCCAAAGGTGACAGTGGTGGTGGGGGACACCAGTCTGGCTGGCAAACAATCTGAGAGGCAGGATCCAGCCCACGGGCTTTAAAAGGTTGAGAACTCCTGGCCTAAAGCCTTGTCTTTGTTGCGTGTTTCTTATAGAAAAGGGCCCTCTTGCTTTAACATCAGCTTCAGCAATAGATTTCATGTGTCTCTTTTCATGGTGGCCAGGTGGAATGTATGCCACCAGGGCATTGCTCTGCAAAACCCCTTTCTTTCTGTCTTTCTCTTCTTTTCTTGGCTGCTCACTCATCCAAACGTTCACTGGAGTGGGAATGATGCTCGGTGAAAAAGCTGCTTCCAAGAATCAGAGGGAGGCAGAACCTGGGCTCCACTGGAAGAGCCTGCTGCAGAATGAGAAGTGGCTGAGCGGACACCCTTGGCAAACCAGGCTGGACGATGGCCTGTAAGTTGGCATACGAAGGCAACAGGTTGGTAAGAAGCAGCAAAGAATGGCTGCTCTGCCCTTGAGCAAGGCCGCTCGGTGGCTGTGAAGCGAGTAAAGACTCCCGGTAACTGGAGAACAGATCCACTAATGGAGAGCAGAACTGGGCCGAGACATAGTAATGATCTGCAAGAGGATGATTTGGTGCCGGCTGGAAGAGAACCTGAGCCGGCAGTCTTTCCACCACGGACCTTTCCAACACTTGCTGTGGATGAAAGTACAGCATTCGAGCCCTTTCTCTGTTGAAATCTTCCATTTGTTTATCATAAGTTCTGTTGTCAGGGAAAAAAATAAGTCAAGAACACCTGGAAACAAAGTTTGGCCAGAGGAAAGTAAACTAGCAAAATAAAGTCTGTAACATTTACACCAGGGTGCCCAAACTATGAATGCATAGTTTGGGACCAGATCCAGCCCCCAGGCAGTGGTGACTGGCTCCCTGAACCTCATGACTGGGCCACAGCCCGAATGGTTTGGACACCCGTGATGTGCAGCATTCCATACTAACAAACCACCAAAAGGCATTGAGCAGGGAGGACTGCCATGTCCCTCATGTTATGGTCAGAGCTAATGCAGCTAAGATGCTCAAACCCTGGTTAAAATGGCACTATCTTGCAGAATGCAATAAGTGCTCTGGACTCAGATGCTTTTCATGCTCAGTCCCTGTCACCAACAGAATGAGGGACTCTTATGTTCTTTTTTTCAGTGGGTGTAGGGAACTTTCATGGGGTTACTTCTGCTGTTAAACCTTCTGCCTAAAACAAGGGCTGGTAGGGTATCAAGTGAAACAGCCAGTTGTACCCTCAGAAGAAAAATAAAAACCAATTGATGGCTCTCTGGATTGCATTCCGCTGCATATCCCATCAACCCCAGCCAACATAACCAAAACTTAATGATTGTGGGAGTGGCAATCCAATGTCTGAAGGGCGAAAACATCTCCCATCCTTGCATTAAGCAAGAGTTAGTTGAAAAAAACTGGATTCACCTTGGGTGTGTGGTAAAGGCTATACAACTGGATCCACAACTCATTCAAACAAACGAGCACACTTCAAAAACAGTGTTTACAGATCTGCTCCAATTCTTATGAGGAAGAATAGCAGTAAAAACAGGTCATCATGCCATGCTGGCTGGCAGGCAGATTCACAATGCTATACTTTGCATTAACAGAACATACTGGATAACCTGTTTTAATTCACCCAATTTACCTCAGCATCTTGAACATACACGAAGTAATTTGCTCCCAGGAAAAACCTGCTTGCTGCTGGAGTTCAGTAGTCCAGGAAGGGGAGAGCACAAGAAGGAATCGTGTGGCAGCTACACAGGCAGCTGCAACCAAAGAAGGCCGAAAGGAGCGGTAAAAAAGATCTGGAAGTAAAGAGTCACAACATTGTTATCAAAGACTGACAATCGAGGAATGGGCAACTTCGACCAACCTTCCTCCCTCTAAGGCTGGCTACAGCAGTGGCATTTTGCAGGCTTTAGCTGCCCGGGGCGAAGACCAAACTTGCCGCCCCTTCCATCTAGGCTCGACGCCACCCCCACCCCCACCCATTTAACCCCTCACTGCCTGTTCCAATGCCCCCTGGGCAGGACGCAGGGTAGGGAGAGCCCCCAACGGACAGCTGGCCAGCCGGCCGGCTGGGGGCGAGCAGCGAGCGCATGGAGCAGTGTCCATTGGGGGAGGCAGAGGAGGAGGCAGAGCAAGGGCAACCACGGCCGGCGGGAGACAAAGAAGGGGCGGCCCGGCCGCTGGCGCAGCAAAAAGGCTGCCTTCTGCCTGGGAAGTCCGGCTCCCTAATCCCAAGCAGAGGGACGGAAAGCAGTGCGGACATTTTGCCATCCCCTGAAAACTGCTGCCCGGGGCCATCCGCCCCCCGGATCCCCCCACTCTACGCTTCTGGGCTACAGATCAACTTTGAAATTGTAAAATAAGATATCAACATGACAGCTTAGGCCAGGGGTGCCCAAACATTTCAGGCTGCGGGCCAGTCACGGGGTTCGGGGCACATTTTACTTCCGCTTCTGGGAATGACAAGGGCAACTTGGGCTGGAAGAATCACAGTAAACCCATTCGTGTGAATTCACAGGGTACTTGTGCTTCTGGGAATTGAAGTCCAAGAACATCTGGAGTGCCAAGGTTCGCCATCATGGCCCTAAGCTGTACTCTCTGGACATGCTCCTCTAAGATTGAAGCCATGTCAGAGCATGACACCTGATATATATCCCAGCAAGCACATCCAGGAAGATACCGTGTCAGTAGTATTAAATAGGCCTTCTCTAAGGATTTCCTTACCTGGATCTATGCCATTGATTTTAAACCAGGGATAGGGAGATGCTTGTACTCTAAGCTTGAAGTGATGAGCTAGAAGAGCAGCTTTCTCAGTTTTTCCTATCAAAGGTCTCAGCCTACATTATGAGCGCATACATCTATTTTTGAAGTGGAGCGCATCCCTTAATTCCACATTCACTAGGCATGAATCCCCCATTTCTAATGTATGCTACAATCCTGATGAAGAGGCAAAGCCGAGGCCCCTCAAGTTAACAGTCTGTGTGAATGCAGGAGTTACCTTGTAATGATATCGTCAAGAATTTGTGGGAGTATTTCTCCATGTCTGAGACAAGCTGGCGGTCCTTAACGTCCCTTTCAGTAATCGCGGCTGCTAAGTAACAGTCAAAGAAGTGTGCTGCAGTTGGCAGACACAGATTCCAGTCAAAAAATTCCAGGAGCTTGAGCTCTGTCTCGTTCAGCACAGTTTTTTTCAGCACCACATCTATGTGCAACGATTCAGCTAGAATGTTCAGTTTTTCTAGGCGTGGCACGTTGTTCCGCTCTTCAAATTTGCCTGTTGAGAAGAAATTGTACTGTATTGGGAGACTTTTTTCATAGTCAGAAAACAATATCATTTCACAACAAAACCAGGGGCACCTCAGCTCAAGCTCTTCTACAACTCCTAGTAAGGCCCTTGATGCTCTAGAGACCAGTCCTTGGTGTGCACAGCTCTTCAAAAGCAGCTACAGTACTATAATGGGGGGGGGAGCTCTTCCATGACAATAGACCATGAGGCAGATCCCGAAAATGTTGTGATAAGCTGATGGTATTCTATATTGAAAGCATTATTCCTCCACCTTCCTCTACTGAAAAAACCAAAGCACTGGTGACATTTAAATTCCCTTACTTGCAAGGATAAGGCAAGTCATTGCCCAGATATTAAGTGAGTTTTTGTCAGCTTGAAAGTTGTCCATAACCGTGTCCAGCATGTAGACAGAAAGGTGTAGGGTAGCGGGACAGAGATTGCATGCTTTGCTAATGGAAGTCAAGAGTTCAAGAAAATATGGTCGCCATCCGAGTTGCTGTGACTGGGCTCTGTACACAGGAAGTTTCAGCTCCTACAACA
Organism: Furcifer pardalis; assembly: GCA_030440675.1. Lineage (NCBI taxonomy): Eukaryota > Metazoa > Chordata > Lepidosauria > Squamata > Chamaeleonidae > Furcifer > Furcifer pardalis. The sequence continues at coordinate 67,760,336 of CP126893.1, forward strand.
CAAGGTAGAGAAGGGGTATAAGAATGAATATCCATTGCACTAGCCAGAATATGTGGATCAGCATCTGCCAGCTGCCTTAGCAAGTCATGTGAAACAAAGGGATCTTGTTTTTATTGTAGATAGCCAGCACAATTGGAAACTCAGTTAAATTTGTTCCATTGACATGCTGAGCATCCCATGATTCATTGGGGAAGAGGTCATCTTTTTAAACATCTATCCTCACATGCCCCTTGTCCAGGTGACTGTGAGCAGAATTCAAGCCTAGGGTTTATAAGCAACGCTAGAAGCAGTGGTGGGCTCAAAAAAATTACTACCACACTATGGGAGTGGGATGGTGGGCGTGGCCAGGGAGAAAGCCCTGCATTGCACCCGAGGCCCTGTGTATAATTTACTCCAGAGGTGCCCAAACTATGGTCAGGGGGCCAGATTCCCCCCCCCTACCAATTCATCCGGTCTGTGAAGCCATCATCACTCTTGGAACTGGAAGTAAAATGCACCCGGATGGATGCATTTTACTTCTGCTTCCAGGAGCGAGGAAGGCTTCACAGGCCACATGAATTGGCACCAAGGGCTGGATCTGGCCCCTGGGCCATAGTGAGTGGCTCCCTGAACCACCTGACCATCCCATGGCGCGAAAAGAATGGGCACCCCTGATTTACTCCACCCAATGAAATGTACTGACCTAGATTTAAGTAAAAGAAGAAGAAGATCTATTCTCCATGGTGGTTTTGTATTTTAAAAATAGTTTCAAACAGTTAGATGATTTTACAATGCCATGGCTATTGACAGCAACCTGATTTGAAACACTTGTACATAAAGACAAAATAATGTAATACCTTAACAGGCGAATCAATTTATCAGACATAATGCACACTGATCTTCAAATTCATGTAAAACTGTTTCACAAGCAAGTGGTTTAGATCGCTGAATTTCTCTTTTAGAGTTTAAAAATAACCATCTGCCCTCAAACCAACCCTTTCCAGGGCTTTCTGAGTATAGGTTACTCAGAAGTTGTCTCCTATTCCATTCTTCTGCAGTACTTTGGGACTGGGCAGTTTGCCCAAGGTTACGCAGGCTGGCTCTTCTTCTGGGAAGCAGAGTAGGGAATCAAACTTACAGCCTCTGGCTCTGGAGCCAGACACAGTGGAACCCTGACATACAAACGTTTCTACTTACGAAAAAATCGACATACAGTACAAAGAGAAATCCTGGCAAAAAAAAAATTACATACAACATTTTAATAGGAAAAATTCGACATGCAAAAATATGGTGACATCGAGTGGCCTCTTCTGTTAATCCAATGTGTTTTGGACATACAAATAACCTCATGGAATGGAAAAAAATTGTGTGTCGAGGTTTTACAGGTTTTACTGTTCCTAACTCATTGAGCTTATTTAGCCACCAATGGAGAGTTTAGAAGAGTTCAGTGATGCTTTGAAATGTGATGTCCGTGATAGCAATCCTTGGCACTCCAGCTGTCCTTGAACTTCAATTCTGAAATGCCCTGATTAGCTTGTGGTAATTTAATTCCAAGAACACCTGGAGTGCCAAGGTTCACCATCACAGTGTTAGGCAGGTATCTTAGACATTATTGAACACAGCTTCATATGCCAGTTTCATACTCGATTTGTGAAATTTAACCTTGAAACCCACATGAAACTCTTCCCATATTTTTGAAGGACTCCAGGTGTTCTTTGACTTCAATTCCCAGAAGCCCAAGTCCCTGTGAATCCACACGAATGGGTTCATTGCATAAGCACAGTAAACTCATTTATGTGGATTCCCAGGGACCTGAGCTTTTGGGAATTGAATCTCAAGAACAGCTGGAGTGCCAAAGTTCCCCATCGCTGAGATAAGGCATAGAGGGGAAGTGGATTTAACCATTACCGATTCCTTCCAAGTATGATGAACCTCTGCTGCACTGTTCTCTCTCCACCACTGTCCTTCCATCTTGCTGGTTTCTTCTCTGACTTCTCTTCAGCAGTATGGACAAAATGGCAACCCCTGAGAAGGAAGAGAAAGAGAAATAAGGAGCACATTTATGCTTTTCATAAACTCATGGTCTCTCTCAAATATATGGAGGAATTGGTGTGGGCGCCGCATCTGACCACTGGGCCATGGTGACCATTTCCCTGAACCACCTGACTGGCCCACAGCCCAAAAGGTTTGGGCACCCCTGGGATGGACTCTAGGCCTTCCTCCCTCCATCCCCGGGATGCTCGGGCCAGCGCCTCCCGCCAAAACCCTTTCAACCCAGATTAATTTCTGACACGAAATTATTCTTATAACATTATATACAAAGCAACCATTTGATCCTAACTCTGTAGAAAAGAACTGTTAGGGCTAACTCTGGAGCGTGAGGAGATTCAAGTCAGAGAAGCTCCAACATTTCCCAATGTCTACTCTAGGGAGACCTTTAGGCCTGCTCCGAGGAGAACCAAAGCAGGTCTCCTCCGCCATGATTAGACTCTCTCGACTTCTGTTTGGGCATCGAGACATTTTGTGATTTCTCTCCAGTTGTTTGTCTTTCATTCGAGCATGTGCCGGTATAGCAATGTCGATAACAAGAATAATCGTTTATCATCATCAATCATCAATCATCATCATTCAACCCCCCAGGGGGCTGGCATTTCCCCGGAGCCTACAGAGAGACCCGTTCCGCGTCTTTCCCGAGGGTCGGCCTTTTATTTCTCTTTTCTACACAAAGGGCCACATCTCACCGTGGGCGCCTTCGACGGAATGGCCCGACGACCGGGACTCCTTTCCCGCAGGGTCTGGGGGGGCGGCGGCGGACGGGGCGACGGGGAAGGCCGGGTTTCCTCCGCGCCCGAGGGAGTCGCGGCGGATTTCAAACCAGTTTCCCCTTCCCTACCCTTCCCTTCCCCGACCCACCGGCCCGGCACCGATCCTGGCGATTTCGAGTTGCGCAGGCAAAACGGCAACTGGCACGAACCTGCGCCCCCCCCTCTGCCCCCCTGACCCCGACGAGCCTCCCTGGGACGCCACACATACCCACACCCGCTTCTACACACCTGGCTCGCTGGAGGGGGCTCTTTGTGGGCAGCGTGGGCTCCTTGGGCTTCTTCCTGGCCCCGGTGGGGAGCGGGTGGCTGCTGGTCCGCTGTCTGTGTCCGCCGAGAGAGGAATGAGGACCTTCAGGAGTCGCCGGGCGAGTGAAGAAGACGGGCGGCGCCTCTGCCTGCCCCCAATAGCCTCCTCCTGCCCCAGGGCGTTCCCTGATCACCAGAGATTAGAGCCCGGCTGGGAGATGCAGACCACGTTGCCAGCGAGGCCAAGCGCCTAGGGAGGAAGGAGAGGGCGCGAGTGTGTGTTCAGGTGTATGTCAGGAGACACCGACAGAGTCCAGGCCACTCTCACAGAGGCACCAAAGCGAACCGTGGAAACCGAGCAGTTCGTCTTCACGTTGCTACGTCGCTTTTGTTTTATTCTTTTCTTGTTTTTGTTTCTTGAGATGCCTGAGCCGCAGACTAGCCCGGCACTGTTTCCCCAAATCCCCCCAAAACTCCCACTCCGTGTTGATCCGCTTTTGTCAAGTGCCAGAGCACCTGGAAGGAGGCACCAGCGGCACAAGAAGAAGGAGCCCCTGAGGGACCCCCACCCAAGGGGTGCCTTGGAGAAGGAGGCTGGTTCCCAAAGCGCCGCCGCCCTCCAGTTCTCTCCTCCTCTCTGTCCCATTCATCCTTCTCAGGTCGGGCAAACGAAGCCATGCCTGCCTTTGTAACGGTTCCCACGTCACGGATCCCGCAGCCTGGAATCTCTTCATGGGGTTGGACAGGGTAGAAACAAGGGAACCAATGGGGGTTTTGCAGGGGTTGGTGGTGTTTGGGGGGGGCGGGAGGCAGTGTCCCCAGGGGCGAAGACGCTGCCCCGGAGAAATTGAAAGTGGCATTTCCAGACCGGGAAGGCTCTTGGCCATAAACCAAGAGGATCCCCCTGAACCCCAGGGTCGGGTCCAGACAAGGAGGAGGAGGAGGAGAACAAGAGGATGAGGATGAGGAGGATAGTGCTCGTCATTGTGCGAGTGTGCTTGGGAAGGGGTAGAGCAAAGGTGAGGCTGCTTCTCTTCCTGCAGCAAAAGATAACGGAGTCGACCCGACAGGCAGCAACTCCACGGCGAGTGTCCGGCGGTGCTTCGCTCTCCTAAGCGGATGATCGCCTTTGGGTGGGGCGAGGATGGTCGCCTCAGGGGAGGAAATACCGTTACAATCTACAGCAACAGATCAAAGTAGGCTTCGTAGTCTCGCCGAGGGGAAGAGAGAATTGAATGGGAGCTTTCCTTGCTTCTCTGCCTTCCCAAGAAGGTAGCGAGGTGGAAGGGTTTACCTGTCACGTACTCGGGAAGGTAAAACAGAGAGAGAATTCTCCCCAGACTCTTCTGAAATTTCAGCCGCTTAACGAAGGTATTTGAGAAGAACATCATATGGAAAATTTAGATAAAGTGAGTGGTCCTAAATATCAAACTAACATTTTGTGGATCATTACAAATTTTAGAAAAATATGGGGAGGCTTTTTAGATTAATTCAGATCAGGGCCGTAGCCAGGGTTCTAAAATTTATTTATTTATTTATTTATTTATTGGGGGGAGTGGCAATATTTTTTCAGGAGGCGCAACAATGTCGTACACGCAGGCGCACACATGCACACACACTGGATGCGATGTCATCTCCCCAGACTCTTCTTTTTATAAATCGGCAAGACAACAAGTGGCCAGAAACTGGAAAGGTGATATGAATTTAGAAATCACTCAATGGTATACTAATGTTTGGGACATTGCGTTAAAAGAAAAACTTCCATGAGAACTAAATATAAAAAGGGGTTTAATAAAACAAAATAGATTTTGGGACATTTGGAAACCTTTCTTGCAATATACACTGAGGGAAAATAAAGGTGAAATACCTGCACCGAATACAATGTACTTTTGGCAGAATGAGTGAGTTGTAAAAGGGGTGACTGGCAGACTCAAGGACTTTAGTGCACTGGGTGATGTATGTATTATGTTTAAAACAACAATCATAATAATAATGAAGAAAGAAAAAAACCATAATAAAGTTGTAACACCAATCTGAAGAGGATATTTGATACAAATGTGAAAGTATACCGTATACATGAATCTAAATAGTATGGTTAAGACATTGAAGGCATTAAAAATATCGGAATTAATATGTTGTTATATCATATATTATATTATATTGATTTGAATATTTTCTTCTTTTCTTCTTTATAATAGTGTAAGATGTAGTTTGTAAATGTTTTTTGTTTGTAACTGTTGTTTTGTTATTTTTAACGCTTTTCTTTTTGTTGTTAAAATCTAAAAAAAATATTTCTAAAAAAAGATAATATATATATAATATATATATAAAAAATAAAATACAAACATAAAGTAGAAAATAGAAATAAAAAAATTAAACTTTTCTACAGAAGCTTATATGTTATACATTTCTAGCAACCTATCTCATAATACATTTATCTGTTTCTTTTAAATCTTAAACACCGTTTTTCTATAATTCACCACCATGATATGAACATTGTCCGGGTGGTTATTACGTTTCACATTTTCCAGAAAATAATTTGATCCGGTACAGGTTTAATGCCTCTATCTTTAATCATTACATACCCCACAAATTGACGCCAGATACTCCAAAATCTATTTTGATGGACTATGCCCTTTCTAATGTTCAGTTCCCATGTTAACTTATCATGAAGTGCCAATTGCCACATTTCCTTATACCAATCTTCTATTTTTAATAATGACTCATTTTCCCAATTCTTTGCTATACATTGTCTACCTGCTGATATCATTACAGTCATTAATTCTTTATCATCATTACCTAACCTAAATTTATCTACATCCTTTAGCAATACTACTTCTGGCCCCAACTCAAGTCGCTTTCCAAACATGTTTCTTATCTCTTTTTCTATTTCCCCCCAGAATTCTTTTAACACATTGCAACTCCACCACATATGTATATATGTATCCGTTGACTGTTTACATCTCCAGCATATAGTGCTTATTTTGTTATCTATTTGGTGCAACTTAATTGGGGTCAGATACCATCGGCATAAGAGTTTGTAATCATGTTCTTTAACCCTAACAGACATAGTCCTCATGATTCTTCTTTTCCATTTTTTTCCTGCCACATTTCTTCAGGAATTACCACATTCAAATCTTGTTCCCAAATGTTTCTCAGCATCTCCTGTGCTTTCCCCCCTTTGTTTAGAATTTTATATATCTTACTTACTATCCCTTTGATCCCTATCTCACCTTTTCTTAACTTGCTTAAAAGATCTTCAAATGTCGTTAATCCCCTTTCTAAACCCCTTTCACTTAAATTTTTTTATTCCAATTATTTATCTGAAGGACCTGAAACCAATTTAAATCCAATTGTGAAAAAAGTTCCATTTTTTAATCATATTCCCTGCAAGTTCTTACCCAGTCTCCCCAGACTCTTCTGGTGGTGGTGGTGTTTGGGGGGAGGGGAGGCAGTGGCTCAAGGGGCGAAGACGCTGGCCTTGACAAATGGAAAGAACACCCGACCAGAGGAAATAGGGGAGTGTGTGTGAGAAGGGGGTGGTGGTGAGAACCGGCAGGAGAGGAAGGAAAGGGGGGGTTGGTGCACCCCTCAGCTGAGGCTACCTGGAACCTTGGGGAGAACCCCGCCGCCCCGCCGGGGAGACGCTTGGTCTGCGATTGACCAGCCTCTGTCCCCCCAAGCCCACCCCCCCAAAAAAAACCTGATTGTGTTGTAACGCCACAAGTTTCAAGGACGCTCTTCCTTTGTGCCCCTCCATTATTCTAAGGTCGGTCAAGCGAATACTGTATTCAGCTTGCGGGGTGGGGTTGGGGGAGGAATGCGAATTGCCTTCTGGACTGGCCAGAGAGTGCTCTGGGTGGGACACAAGTGTATTTGGGGTACACGGAAAGAGCCTCCTTGAAGATCCTGGTCTTCCTGAAGCACAACCAGGGGTGCCCCAGGCAACAGCAGACCTTGTCTCCAATCTCTCTCCTACTCGACCACGCAAAAGGAAGACAATAGGTCACATCAGGCCTTCTATTTAGCACAAGGAGATGAAGTGAGAGTTCAGAATTGGCCAATTTGTATAAATGGACATCATGGGGGGGGGGGAGAAGAAGGGGGTTGGCATAAGTGGTGGGCTTCAGCAGGTTCGCACCAGTTCACCAGAATCGGTAGCAGAAATTCTGGCTGGCCCAGCGCATCCAGGTTTTGAAATAAAATAGTCCTAATTTGGGTGCAACCCAGGGTTCCCTCTGGGGGCGCCCACCATACCACACCCACAGTGTGGTAGTAATTTTTTGGACCCCCCCACTGGGGGTGCTGTGGATCGGAGGCTGCCTGGAACCTCGGCTCTCTTGGAGAAACCAGAGCCACCAGTCCCCGGGCGAGGGCGACACCGGGTCTCGCCGGTTGGCAACAATCGCTCCCACTGTTAGCCCCTCTAACTGACTTGTCTCTGCCTAGTGAAGACGCCCCTCATTTGAAGAGCATAATGCGTTCCACAGGATGGCTCTTTAAACCAGTTTGCTCTTTAAGCGAAACACCATTGTAGGTGACCAATTGTGTGTGTGTGTGTGGGAGGGGATGGCGAACTCTGATTTATTTGTTAAGTGAGCTTTTGGTTGGTTTTATTTGTTAAGCAAAGCAAACATTCAGAGACATTTCTACTCTTTAAGCGAGGCGCTCTTTAAGCGAGGCATTCTTTATGCGAGGTTTGACTGTACCTACATGCACACACACCATTTCTTGTGGCACAAAGGTTTTGGGGAGTATATTTGGGTACCACATGCAACCTTCAGCCCACTTATAGCACACTTGTTTTAGGTTATAAGTTACTAAATGGGATGGGCGCTGTTTGGCAGCTCTATTTAAAAAGCTGAGTTAACAAGGTGAAACATGATTAAGTGGTCACTAGCCAAAAACGATAATTTCTTTACACAACCTTTCTATAACCTAAAGTTGAAGCATATAGTGTGCTAATCTGCCGTCATATCGGCATATCGGACAGGCTCATGGCAACACTTCTAGGACATCCAAGATAAGTGAGAGATTTAAGGAGTAGTTTTACTAGTCCCATTCCTCCCAGTGAGTTTTCATGACTAAGCGGGGGATTCGAATCTAGGCCTCCTGAGTCCTGTTCCATCACTCTGTCCAGAATACCCCATTAGGCATCTTTTATTGTGTTTATTAATTTCTGTTAGCTACAGCACGGTATGGGATACAATGAAGGCGATATTTAGAGGGGAATCTATAAAACTAAACAGCATTAAAAACAAGCGGATCAAAAGCAGGTATCAGGAGTTAGAAACAAAATTAAAACAACTTTACCTGGAGTATGCAAGAACCAAGGATCAGAGAATTTTTGAGGATATACAAAAAATTAAGAAGGAATTGGACGGGAAGGATATTGAAAAAATTAAAAAGGCTATGATATATTTAAAAAGAGAATATTTTGAGTACAGTAATAAGAACTCTAAATTACTAGCAAAGGCAGCAAGAGAGAAGAAAGCTAAAAGTCAGATTGGGGTACTGATTGATAAAAGTGGGAAGAGATGCAATAAAAGAATGGATAAAATGAGGATAATAGAAAATTTTTATAATGAACTGTACTCAAAAAGGGAAGTAAATTTGGATAAACTTAGAGAATGTTTTGAAATTCAAGGAATCTCACAAATATCAGTAGAGCATAAAAATATAATGGAGGGGGAAATTACAGACAGAGAAATTGAGGAAACGATAAAGAAATTAAAAGTAGATAAGGCCCCAGGGGAAGATGGGTTACCGGCTGAGTTTTATAAAGACTTTAGAGGATGGATAGTGCCAAGACTGAGTAAGTTGTTTAATAAAATATTAGCAGGGGAAGCAACTCCTAGCTCATGGAATAGATCAACAATAGTTTTAATTCCCAAGCCAGGCAAAGATTTAGAAATGGTGGAATCATATAGACCGATTTCACTAATTAATCAGGATGCAAAAATTTTCACATCAATAATGTCAAAAAGGTTGAATAGCTTTATAGCTGATTATATAAAGGAAGATCAGGCAGGGTTCGTTAAGAATAGATATATGTCAGATTTAACGCGAAGAGTAATAGACTTAATGGACCTATCAGAACAAAAGAAAGAGAAAGTGGGATTTTTATCTCTAGATATATTCAAAGTTTTTGATTCTTTACAATGGTTAACAATTCAAGAGACGATTAGATTATATGGATTTGGCACTAAATTTCAGGGAGTGATTAAGAAATTATATCAATCTGGAACAGCTAGGATTAGAATTAATGGTGAATACTCTGGAAATATAAATTTAGAGGCAGGTACAAGGCAGGGGTGTCCATTGTCACCAACATTGTTTATTCTGGCAATGGAGTTTTTAGCGAACTCGATATGTCAGGATGAGGCTATAATAGGAATGAAAGGTAATAAAATTAACTTATATGCAGACGACACTCTTATTATTGCAAAACATCCAATGAAAGCAATTGAAAACATATATAAGCACTTGAGCAAGTTTGAGGATATGACAGGCTTGAAAGTCAACTGGGACAAGACTGAAATGGTGTTTTGTAATGGGACCAAGGAAGAAGAAGAAAAAATAAGAGGGAAGTATAAGATTCAGATTGGAAACAAAATTAAATATTTGGGGATAATAATATCTAATAACTTTGGAGAGCTTAAAGGGTTAAATTATGGTAAACAGAAGAAGGAAATTGAACAGAAAATAATTCGGTATAACAAGCTAAATTTATCATGGTTCGGACGGGTTGCATTATGTAAGATGATGTTGTTACCCAAATTAAACTTTTTATTTGATGTATTACCAATTAAGCTTACTGATAAAGAATTAAAAGAGTATCAAAATATAATCAATAGATTTTGTAATGGTAAACGGGGAGCTAGGATAGCTAAAAAATTATGGTATATATCTCAAAAAGAGGGGGGTTTAGGAATACCTAATATTCGGGATTATTACAGGGCATTCCAGGTAAGAAATGTCATTAAAATATTGAATAGGGAAGAAGTAATATGGGAAAAAATTGAAAGGAAAGAGTCCCAGAAATTTGATAAATCAATATTCTTAAGTGAAAAGAAGGAAAATTCAAAAATAACCCCTAGGTATAAACTGACGAAAACAACAATAGAAGAATGGAACAGAATAAAAGAGGAGCTTGTCCCAGGCACTTCGCCTGTTATAGAATTGGACGACTTAAGTGCTTTTCCAATACAAATAGATAGTAGGATTAGAAGTATATTAATAGAGAAAGAGGCTCTCTTGTTGAAAGATTGGATTAACATATGTAAGGACAGTGACAGAAAAAGAGAATTATTTTTGCAAATGCAGTTAGATTGGTTCAAGATTCTTCAAATAAATAATTGGAATAAGAAATTTTTGACAGATAATAGTTTAATGAGAGAGTTAACTTTATTTGAACTTATGCTAAGTAAGATCAGGAAAGGGGACATGGGTATTAAAGGAGTAGTAAGTAAGATTTATAAAATCCTGAATAAAAGTGGAAATATACAGGAAGTTTTAAAAAACAAGTGGGAATATGAATTAAATGAAACAATTCCAGCAGAAAATTGGAAGAGAAAATGGAGAAAAAGGATTATGAGATCCATGTCCGTTAGAATGAAAGAACACAATTATAAGATAATCTGGTGGTGGTATAGGACCCCAGTCGGGCTGCACCTAATGGATAACAAGATTAGTGATAAATGCTGGCGTTGTAAACATGAAGTGGGAACATATATACATATGTGGTGGACATGTAAATGTTTGGAAAATTTCTGGGGGAAAGTGAAAAATGAAATAAATAGCATATTGGAAATGCAGCTCGCTTGGGGTCCGGACACAGTTTTGTTAACGGAGGTTGATAAGTTCAATATAAGTAATGATAATAAAGAATTGATGTCTGTGATGTTGTCAGCGGCTAGACTCTGTATTGCAAGAAACTGGAAAAATGATGTTTTGATAAAAATACAAGATTGGTATAAAGAAATGTGGGAGCTGGCACTGAATGACAAACTTACCTGTGAGTTAAAAATAAAAAAAGGAAGAGCTAAAGTCAATAATTTTTGGAGAATCTGGAAACCTTTTGTGGAATATGTGACTGTCAAGAAGAAAGGGGTTACTCCTGTACCGGAACAAAATGATTTTTGGAAATTATGAGTTTTTACAATCCCCTGGACATTGTAAATATCACAGGGGTGATAATAAAAGCGTGAATTATGATAGCGTAGGAAATCAAATGTATTAGAGAATGAGTGGAAAGTTGGTATTAAGGATGTTTTAAGCAGTTTCTACATGGGTTTAGTAATGCTTGGGTATTTTTTTTATTGTTACTGCTTACATATGGTTTATGTAATGTACTCATATTGATGTAAAGGAAGAAAATATGTTCCTTTTTTATGATTTATTTTTCTTTTCAACTGCTTTAACTCTGTAACTCTTTTATTATTGTACTTTTTTATCTTTATTTCTATTACTGTATGTTTATATTGTTTAAATACCTATAAAAATTTAATTAAAAAAAGGTATATATAAAAAAGAAAACAAATACAAATATGTATACAAACATAAAAGTCATAAGATAAGATAAGTAAAGTAACAATACTATATTGGAAATACATCGCCCATATAATTACTATCAATAGCAAAGAAAAAAATCACACAGTCTCTTTTCCTGATACGTTATGTTCTCTTACTCTGTTACATTTTACATCATTAGTATCACCCTGTGCTATATACATTGTCCGGGGAAACATGTATCCTCATAATTTCCAAAAAGCATTTTGTTCTAGGGCAGGGGCCATGCCTTTTTTTTAAACCAATGTATAATCAATAAATGGTTTCCAGATCCTCCAGTAGCTGTTCCCTTGCAATTTGCCCTTTCTAAGGTTTATTTCCCATGTAAGTTTTTCATTAAGTGCCAAATCCCACATTTGTGTATACCAATCCTGCATTCTTAACTTTTCATTATTCTTCCAGTTTTTTGCTATGCATTGTCTGGCCACTGATAACATGACAGTTAATAATTCTTTGTTGTCTTTACTCATCTTATATTTATCTGCTTCCGTTAGCAATATTGTCTCAGGCTCCAATTCAAGTTGCGTGTCCAGTATTTTCATAATCTCATTTTCTAGTTTCCCCCAGAAGTCTTTTAAACAATCACAGCTCCACCACATGTGCACATATGATCCTTTTTCTTTTTTACATCTCCAACAAATATAACTCGAATTGTTATACATTTGATGCAACCCTATTGGAGTCCTATACCACCTCCAAATCAACTTATAATTATGCTCTGTTACTCTTACTGACATAGTTCTCACAATCCTTCTCCTCCACATTTTCTGCCATTTTTTCCCGTAATTATTACATTAAGTTCTTGCTCCCAACTTTGTCTTAATAACTCCTGTGTTTTTCCACCTTTATTCAAAATTTTATAAATTTTACTTACTATCCCCTTGAGTCCTATGCCACCATTTCTTACCCTGGCCAAGAGTGTTTCAAATTCCGTGCTCTCCCTATCTAAACCAGCTTCTAGTAAAAAACTCTTATTCCAATTATTCGTCTGGAGGATCTTAAACCAGCTCAACTCCAATTGCAAATATAGCTCGTCTCTTTTTTCTTGATCTCTACAAATCTTTACCCATTCCTTCAATAATAAAACCCCGTTTTCTGATAAAATATCCCTAATCCTTCTGTCTATTTTTATTGGAAAATCCATAAAATCTTCTACTTCTAAGACTGGTGAGATTCCTGGAATGAAGTCTTTCCTTACTCTGTTCCATTCCTCTACAGTTGACTTTAACATTATTCTCTGAATTTTCCTTCTCTTTTTATCTTTTCCTTCCCATAAAAACGAAGCCTTTCCAATCCCTGAGTTTTCATTTCTTTCTATTTTTCCCCATACCAATTCTTCTCTGCTTAATAACTTAATGACATTTCTTATTTGGAAAGCTCTATAGTACTTACTAATACTGTATTTGGAATGCCCAATCCACCTTCCTTTTGTTGTAGCAATTTTAGGACCAAAAGAAATTCAGCACTCCACGACTCAGAATCAGAAAAGCTTTTTTATTTTTCTGATCAGAAAAAGATTCTCCAGTTGGTATCGTTACTCAACTGAGAATGCTCTCCATTGGAAAACAGAGCATTCTTATACAATTTCTCTTCCCCATTTTGTTTACTCAAGACATTTCACCCGGTCACCGTGACCCTCTTTGGGTCCAGTTGTACAAATCATTTCTCCATATTTTCATCATTACATTTGTTGGCCAAGTACAGAGGCCAAGTACAGAGATTGCAAAAGAATACTTATGCAAGTTCTTCTACATACCATTGGGGAGATATAATTTCTTATGATTCATGACCAGGTCTTCATCGGGTCATAGATGTTTGTCTTACATTTATATAACATTCTGTGTACTTTTGGCATACATAAGTTTTCCCAACATCGCCCACGCAGGGGCTTTGCTATTACTAAGTTCAAGCTGACATTTTGATACATTTTCAACATTCTATTCTAACTATTACTAAGTTCAAGCTGACTTTTGGTACATTTTCAACATTGCACAAGTAATCTTGCGGGCTTACATATGAGCATAATAATTCTCCTTCATAAACAGAATTTCAATTTGCCACGTCGCCTCTCATGTTAGCTTTAGTTTCTGTAGCAGCAAGCAATGTTTAATTATATTTTATTCTTATTATTTTACGTCTACATCACTTTTGTGATAAGTACCAGAACATCTTAGCTATTCTAGTTCCTCGATTTCCATTACAGAATCTATTTATAATATTTTGATACATCTTTAATTCCTTGTCTGTATGTTTTAATGGTAAGACATCAAATAAAAAGTTCAGTTTAGGTAACAACATCATTTTACACATTGCTATCCTACCAAACCAAGACATGTTTAACTTAACTATATTGTGATATTTTCTTTTTTTTTTTACAGAACAATATATACATTGTATAAAAATTCTTATTACAAAAAAATAACGAAAATAACTTACCTAGTACTACAGTTACCCTCCTCACTCTTCTTGCCGAAAAGCCACCTCTGTCCTCCAAAGAGGGGAGGGGGTGACTACCGTTATCATGCATAGAGTGTCCTTTGTCTTCTCTTACCATATTATGTTATCCTTTGCGCGCACCGCTAATCTATTACTTAACCTCATCTGAGTCTACCAATACTACATCATTCCCACCACCGTCTGAGCCCCCCGTTGCCCCATCCCCTCCCCCCCGCCTCTCTCTCAATTCCACCAGATTCCATCAAATCTTTCCTCAGTTGGATCCATTGTTGTGATCCTGTTTCAACCAAACCAGCAAAACATATGTAGTCCAATGCATCCACTTTGTCATCAAGAGTATACATTTTTTCCCCAAAGTGAAACCTCATTTGTTGCGGGTACCTCCAATTATATACAATCCCGCATTCTCTTAATAACCTTGTAATGGGTTTCATTTTGAATCGCCAGATCCGTTCTTCTGGTGCTATATCATTATATATTTCTACCTCATTCCCATTTATTTTTAATGCACCAGATCTGGTTTGTTTTATAAAGGCCATAATTTTCAATTTGTCTGCCAAATTTGCAAATTTTACCATCACGTTTCTCTCCTTACTTTTCCCCTTTTTCGTGCCCAATCTATATGCTCCTATGATATCTTCCGGTGCAAACTCTTTACCCATTTGAAGTGAGTTTAGCCAATCTATTATTCTGTCTTTCAATCTATCTGGCACATTTTCTGCCATTCTACGGATTATCACATTTTGTTTTCTCTCTTGTTCCTCCAGCAGATCTACCCTTTTTTCTTGTAGTTCTACTTTAAGTCTAGTTTCTTTGGCATTACGATTTGTTAATCTTATCTCATTTTGTAAGAGCTTCACGTCGGTTTGCACATTACGGATGCATTGGTCTGCTCTCATAAAATTAATTTTTGCAACCTTCATATATTCTGTAAATGATTCCACCAGTTTGTCATATTTAGCTGTTGTTTCCTCTCTGTCTTGCTTCATCTCATCCTTCATTTCCTTCATACTTTTTACTATTTCTGATTGTCCCTTTTTTAGTTCTACATTGTCTTGTATTGTCATGTCCATTTTTTTCATCATCTTGGCTATTTCTGCAAATAATTGAGCTTGGTCGGTTGGTGGTGTTTCCCTCGAAGTGGGTGATCTTTCTCGTTGCTCCTTTTTATCTTTCTCTTTCTCCTTCTCCTTTCTTGTTTCAATTTTCTTCGGTTTCACTACCCCTTCATCCTCCTCCCTTTGCTCCATATTTAATAACCACCCCAAAACAAACCAATCAACTCTTAAGTTAGTTATTTAGTTACCACTCCCTGCTCTCTCTCTCTGTCTCTCTCTCTTTTTTTGCTGTCAATCTAATAACTTCCTATTATTGCAATTAATGTTTTTTTTACTATATCCTTATGTATATGTGTCTATATTTTTATATAACTATTGTTGAATTTATGGGAGTGATAACTAATCACACAATTTTGTATTTCTCAGTTTTAAACAGGTTATGTAAGTGTGTATATAAACATACACCCACATAAATATGTAAGTATATAGATATATAATTCATTTTACTGTGCTTCTTTCTTATCTCTTTTTTTTTCCAAACGATCAAGGACATAGACAAGACACACACCTGGGGTTCTTTAAGAGATAGAGAGAAAGAACATGAAGGGAGAGGGAAAGAAATATATAGACATATGTTTTTTTGCTGTGCTTCTTTCTTATCTCTTTTTTTCCCAATCAGTCAAAGACACAGACGAGACAAACACCTGGAGTTCTTTAAGAGAGAACCTGAAGGGGGGAGGGAGGGACTTCAAAGGGGAGCAGCAGTGGACAACAAAGTAACACTAAAGGGGGAGAAAATTTATATATTTGACTATTAAAAGGGAAAGAGAGGTAAGAGAAATGAGATAATGAAGAAAAAAGGAGAAAGCTTATATATATATATATCTGTTATTGTTATTGTTTTTTGACTATTGAAAGGGAAAGAGAGGTAAGAGAAATGATATAAAGAAGAAAGGTGAAAAAACAAAAAAAAAACCCTAGTTATTTAGGTATGAGCCAAATCACTGTACTAGGTGGGGAAGAGTAAAAAAGAAAGGAAAAGAAATAAGGAAAAAAGAAAAGAAAATAAAAAATAAAAAAATTGTCTTTTCTTTGCTTTGCAAATGTTCTCTTTAGGGGACAAAACTCATTCCTCCATTTTTTGTTTCTGGCTTAGGCGACAGCTCAGTCTTTTTTTTTTCCCTCCAAAGTCCCCCCTATCCCCACTTCCAACCGTCGTCCTGCTTTTCGCTTGTTTCAATTTCGCTCACTGAGCCCTCACCACCATTATATTGGACTGTACCCGCTTGTATACTTCCACATAAAAGGCAAGGTGAGGAGGGGGACGGAGGGAAAGTTCTTTAATAACGGGCCCATAACCCGTTATCAGGGATTCCCCTAGCGATATGTGTGGCTCGATAGCAGAGTAGCACTTTTAAGCTCTTCCGCAGCGAAAGCCTTAGTGCAATAACACACACACATATGCCTTCAGTGGAAAGGTGCGCTTTACTTACAGTGAGGGGAAGACAGACATACACAGGACTATATACAACAGTCTCTCTCTCTCTCCAAGCCCCACAGTAGGTAGACAGCTTGGAGTCCTCTGTTGGCTCTAACTCCAGGAGCACTCAAAAAGTTCTGGTGATCCTTTAGCAGTTCTTTCTTCTCAGTTGAAGAAAAACTCTTAACACCATCACCTCCTTCAGTGTCTCAGTCCTTCTCAGTATATAAACTCCTTCAGAATAACAACCTCCTCACAGATAATCTCCTCCAGTATGATAGCCTCCTCCATAGACCCTTCCCAGAGAGCCACAGTTATACCCCAGTGTTGCTGGGCAGATCCTCTAATCAGCCACAGCTGGGCTGTTACATGAGCACGTGGACAAGGTGTGCACAGCCTGGCAATCAGTTTGAGGCTCTACTATATACACCTGTGTTCAAAACACATAGAAGGCCTTAAAGTTATACTATTCCACTGGGCAGCAATCTTTGTACAATACCCCCAAATGAAAAATGTCCTAACATGCTCCTCCTATTGTACAAGATGGATGCCACAATATACAGGACAGAATACATAAGCAATATATACATATACACAGTTACAGTACAAGATTCTTTACAGTACACTCAGTTTCAGTATTTACAACATCAGCTTACACTCTTCACATGCCTATTGGCACCAGGAGGAAACAGTTTATTACCTTTTCTTGCACCTTTGTAATACCTTGGTCTCCTAGACCCACGCACCCTATGCCTTTCAGATTCTGGCATACACACAGACAGGTCCCGAGGTGGGGATATATCCCTGTCTAATTCTGCCTGCCGTGCACACAACTTTGCACCTGGCAATGCAACTACCTCAGTAGGGGTTTCTGGCTTTGCTTTATCCACTAATGCCACAGTGGCCTGATATCTATCAGGTGGCCTTCTAGTCCGACTGGACCTACGAGGCAGGATTCTATCAGTGGTATCTCCCCCAGACTCCCCAGAAATGTCAGACTCCTCTGACTCACATCTTATCTCTTCTTTTACCCCAGCTTCCCCATCAGTGGGACTTTTGCTAACATGCTTGCTACTGCTGGGTTGAGGAACTGGCTTCTCTGCCCCCTCCTCCTCAAACAGGAGTCCAGGAATGTGGACACTTTCCACATGTTCCCACGGGGAGTGCTCCAGGAACTTGGCATTCTTACTTCTTGTAACTTGCTTGGATCCTGGCATCCAAAACCTATACTCCCTATGGTTTGCCTCATACCCTATGAAGATCAGTTTGTGAGGGCGAGGCTGCCCCGGGATGCGTACCAAGGCAGGAGAGCCAAAGACTCGAAGATAGCCTAAGTTTGGCTTCCTTCCATGCCACCTGCTTGCAGGGATGTCTCCAATCCCAGAGTGATAAACATTATTGAGCAGATGGTTCACACACTTCATAGCCTCTGCCCAGAGTGTGCAAGGGAGACCTGCATCACTTAGCATAGCCCTTGTCATGGCCTGCAGAGTTTGACCTTTCCTCTCTACAGTTGAGTTATGCTGAGGTCTGTGGTGGACTATCCCATGCTTTGCCAGGAAATCAGTGGTGGTTTTGTTTGGGAACACTGTCCCATCAGTAATCAGGGTCTTTACCTGTGTGTTTGCCTTGTTCTGGGAGAACCTTACCCATCTGGTTAAAGTTGAGCAGATCTCACCCTTGGACCTTAGCAAATACACAAACCCATATCTTGTGTGGTGGTCCACAATGCACAGGGCATACCTTGAGCCACCAGGGCTTGGGCTCATAGGACCTATTAATTCAGCAGACACCACCTCTAAGGGCTGGGTAGTGCTAAAACCACCCACTCTACTTGCAGGAGTGACTATAGACTTCTCCTCGTTACAAGGATTACATCTCAGAAATCTACTGCATGGTTTCACTGCTATGCCCTCAGTCAGATCAATGGTCCTTCTCAAGTCTCAGAAATTTACATGTCCCAACCATCTGTGCATTAAGTGTATGCATTTGTCATGGGGGAGCTTGTTGCTAAAACCTTTATCAGCCAGATTCGCACTCACTGCATGGGAGCCTAACACAAATAGATCATTGTGTATCGGGACAGTTAGCTCCTTATCTAGTCCCTTAATGACACATTCCTTCCCCTGGAATGTCACTGAGTAACCCATTTTCAGTAGGGTCCTAACAGACAGCAAATTATACTTCATCTCAGGGATATAAAGCATTTCTAGCTCTTCACCCAAAGCTTCACATCTTACCTGGCCTTTACCCAGTGCATGCACA
Organism: Furcifer pardalis; assembly: GCA_030440675.1. Classification (NCBI taxonomy): domain Eukaryota; kingdom Metazoa; phylum Chordata; class Lepidosauria; order Squamata; family Chamaeleonidae; genus Furcifer; species Furcifer pardalis. The sequence goes on from CP126893.1 coordinate 67,779,217, forward strand.
CATGACCCATTGGCTAACGTGACAGTCTGGTTTGTTTTAGACATTTCAGAAAACATTTTCCTATTTTTACAGATGGAAAAAGATGCACCAGAATCAATTAACCAGGTGCCAGGTTCAACATCAGTAAAAGCAGCAACCGAGAGATTAGCTTTTCTACATGTCTTGTCCTTATCTGGGCTCGACCTTGCCTTACAGAACTTGGCAATATGCCCAGACCTCTGGCAACTAAAACATCTCTTTGCTACACACACAGTGGGAGGAGGGGGTGATTTGCTTCTACCACTTTCAAGAAGAACTTTTGGTTTTCTGAATTCTTTCAGAAAACCCCTTAATCTGTCTTGTTCCAGTAAGCGACCTTGAACAGACAAGAAATTTAACTCACTCCTGGGCAAAATGTCCAAGGAATACACGTAAGCATCATACTCTTCCGACAAAGACGATAGGAGAATATATGCTTTTTGTTCTTCAGTAAAGAACAAGTTTGTCTCAGCAAGGCGCTGCAGCAAATCACTAATTGAATGGAGGTGCTGAGCCATATCTCCACCAGGCTGGAGGCGTAACCTAAACAAACGTCTGGTGAGAGATATTTGGGAACCGACTGAGTCCCTTACATATAATTGCTTAAACCTCTGCCAACATGCGGCAGCTGAATTCTCCCCTCTCAGATATGTTAACTGACTCTCTGCCACAGTTAACCCAATTATTGCCAAAGCCCTTTGATTATCATACTCAAGTCTGTCCCTTTTGTCAGTGTCCTCTTCATCCAGTGCTTCAAGCTTCTGGGGATTCTCAACAATGTCCCAGAGCCCTTCCTTGCGCAGAAGCAGACTGCACTTGGTTGCCCACATCTGGTAGTTGGTGCCATCCAGCAGGGGCACCAGTGAGAGAGTGGAAACAGCCATTCTTCCCTCACTTGCAGACTCACGAAACATGCAGCTGGCAGGAACTCTCGAAGCAAACTGGACGTCGTCTGGACCTCTGTTGGGGCATCTGGTTGCGTTGGGGCGCTGTCCTGCAGGCGATGAGTCCTCCAGGGAACGTGGCTCCTCCGAACGCTGATCGGGGCTCCACAGCTCCAGTCCAGGCACACAGCACTTCCGGGCTTGACAGGCGAAGACTCACGGGTGCAGTTAGGGCGTCGGGCGTAGCTGTTAGGCGCACCCTGGGCCCATAACCCGTTATCAGGGATTCCCCTAGCGATATGTGTGGCTCGATAGCAGAGTAGCACTTTTAAGCTCTTACGCAGCGAAAGCCTTAGTGCAATAACACACACACATATGCCTTCAGTGGAAAGGTGCGCTTTACTTACAGTGAGGGGAAGACAGACATACACAGGACTATATACAACAGTCTCTCTCTCTCTCCAAGCCCCACAGTAGGTAGACAGCTTGGATTTCTCTGTTGGCTCCAACTCCAGGAGCACTCAAAAAGTCCTGGTGATCCTTTAGCAGTTCTTTCTTCTCAGTTGAAGAAAAACTCTGAACACCATCACCTCCTTCAGTGTCTCAGTCCTTCTCAGTATATAGACTCCTTCAGAATAACAACCTCCTCACAGATAATCTCCTCCAGAATAATAGCCTCCTCCATAGACCCTTCCCAGAGAGCCACAGTTATACCCCAGTGTTGCTGGGCAGATCCTCTAATCAGCCACAGCTGGGCTGTTACATGAGCACGTGGACAAGGACAAGGTGTGCACAGCCTGGCAATCAGTTTGAGGCTCTACTATGGACACCTGCGTTCAAAACACATGGAGGGCCTTAAAGTTATACTATTCCACTGGGCAGCAATCTTTGTACAATACCCCCAAATGAAAAATGTCCTAACAGTTATCATTCCAGTTCCAGCTTTCCTCCCATTTCTCCATTATTTGCTTTTTCATTGACTCCTCTTTATACATCCTCGCATTATATCTCCAAATATATCTTTTCCCTTCAGTGTCTTCCAATTTTATATCCACAATTATATTAGCATGGTCAGATTCCTTAAATGTTCCAATCTTAATATCCTCTATTGTTTTAACTAATCCTTCTTTAACAAATATATAGTCAATTCTTGAGTACATATTATGAACTTGGGAGTAATAAGTATACTCTCTCTCCTGACCCTTGAGCTCCCTCCATACATCCTTTATACCCATTGATTTACTCCATTCATCCAATATGTACTTTTTACCTTTGTTCTTACTACTTGTACTATCTATCTCCGATCTTAACAAATTAAAATCTCCCCCTATGACCATGTTCCTTGATCCTTCCTTACTTAGAATTTTCTCCATCCTGTCTAAAAATTATTTCTGGTTATTATTTGGAGCATAAATGTTAACAAGAGTTATCTCTTCCTCCTCAATATTCCCTTTAATAATCAAATATCTTCCCTCCAAGTCAGCTATGGTTTTGGTCACAGAAAAGCCCAGCTCTTCCGAAATCAGAGTTTAGAAGTCCCGTAAGCCTTTTCATATATTTCCATTCCTCCAACAACTAATTTATTCACCTCTGCTGATTTTTGATGAGTCTCTTGCAAGAAAATAACATCAGCTCTGATTTTATTGAGCGCTATTTGAAATTTCTTCCTCTTCAAGGCATTCCCCATTCCCTTCACATTCCATGTTAATAGCCTTAAATTCTTAACCATCTATTATAATTGTGAACCCATTAGGCATCTTAAGGCAGGGGTGTGCTGGGCACCTTGGGAGGGTGGTGGACAGGAAGTGATGGGGCACCTATGGTGGTGGTGGGGCTTTGGGGGAGAGAAATCCCATACATTCCCATTACCTCTGCCTACCTGGGGGGGGGCAGGGGCGGGGTGCCAGTCACTGGGGTGCACCAGGATGAGTCCCTGTATCCCTGTGGGTCAGCACACCACTGATCTTAAGCGTATTGAGGACCCCACTCCCAAGTAATAAGGAGATCCTTAACATGAATCGACATCATGACCTGCAAATACTGTACTGGAAAGCCTTGTAATATCAGCTGACGGAATTGTGATTACTTGATTAAAGAGCATTTTTGTGGTCATGAATCAAAGCCAATAGCTTGCTATAAGTCTTTCCCAGCCCATTTAAAAAAAAAGAGTATATACTAAGTAGTCAAACACATTCATATTTTGCACTGTTTATTTAATAAAGAATCTTAGGATGGAAATGAGATTCTAAAATATCAGCATTAAAAAGGAGTTCTGCACGAGGGCTTTACAGAATGAAAACAACAGATTCTACCCCACCAAATGTTCTCCGGTGGTATTACACATGATTAGGTGATTAAAAAGAGCACATCCAATCTGACAGATCAAGTCATACATAAATAATAAAATAACACTGTTTTCTTGATTAAAGGAAATGTTAACATTCATAAGCAATAATATCTTCTCCTAGTCTTCATTTGCTACACACACCATTACATTCAAGTGCAAAAGGCCCAGATGGCAACACATTTCAGAACAGTCCTTGCCTTTCCTGGTACCCCTCCAACTGTCTGGTTGCAACAATCATCCCAAGCTGCTGTAGCCAAAATAGGCACATCTGCTAGAGATGATGGAATTGACACCAGTCATTGTATCTGGAGAGTCCTGGTCTGTGTAAATCTGATTTATGGGCACCACCAGCCTTTCATCAATGGAGGTTCTCTAAAAAGGGGAAATTTCCCCTCTGTTCTACGACTCAGTCCAATACTTCCCTCTCCAAACAATTTATCTTTAAAACAACCTTAGTAGAATAATGATTAACATTCTCTCTCTCTCTCTCTCTCTCTCTTTCTATACACACAAACATGTACACACTTCTACACACTCTCACACACATACAGAGTAAAAGCATATTGCACATCATGGGTATTGTAATCTTGAGAACCCTTTTCACAAACAGTACTCATCTTTGATGAGGACAGAATAACTGCTATCAACTGAATATTTCACATCCTAGGTAAAATCTTCAAAATATATTGCAACTGGATTCGATCAAGTACTTTGAGCTTAATTGCACAAAAACTAGCTGAAATCCTGGTGCTTTATGCAGTAAGTTGCAACCGAGCAAGCCCACTGAATTAATGGGGATTTGGTTGGTCATTTCCTCCATAAATTTCATAGATTTGAAAGGGCCTAATTGCAAAGCAAGTCACAACTGGAGTGGGTCCATGTGAAACAGAGGAACCTATGGAGGATCTAACTCACCAAACCTCCACTAGTTTCAACTAACCAACCCCACTGTGACTCACTGTGCTAAGTGATAGGATTCCAGCCTTTGTTACAGGAAGGGGTCCAAAGTACACTTCTGAGGAACTAAGCCCCATAGAATAAATTGGACCCCAAGCAAAATGGCAGCGCGAAAGAGTAGCTGGAAGTCTTCTCCACCCCATTTACTTCTTTCACCAGCCAGGGTCATTTGCAAAGAAGCCCAGTTCGAGTGAGAGAAGTTAATGTTGAAATGTTAATTTTCTGGAGAAAGTTATTACCAACAAATAATTTAAATATTGAGAGGAAGGAAGAATTGATTAATCCCTGGGTGCCAAATATCTTTTGCAAGTGCCTTACTGTGCCTCAGTTTACATTATTTGTTGGATAGTTTACTCCCAAACAACACATTTAGATCTGGAAGTGTTAATCCTCTCCTATATGGCCAAGATTTTATTAACATGCCTCTGCTTTATATACTGGCATTTAATTTAACTTCAGCATAATATAATATTACATTCCATTGTCTTGATATATTGCAATGCCTAGCCATCTCTCCTGGCCACGTATAGTGCCAGTGTTAGTGGTTAAATAATAGAAGTTCTAAGAATGGACTAAATTTCAGTATTAGCTTAAAGTCCCTTATCCCTGACATTTTAAAAGTTGTCTAAATAAAAACACCTACATACCATATGTTAAACTTAATAAGAACTTTTCTGAATGTTGTTCAAGTAAGCATTAATCCCTGAAATAATGTGTAAACCATTCTTCCAATATATTAGTTACTTAAGGCAGCAGCTTCTTAAACAGAGAGAGGTATTTTAACATTGCATTTTAACAAGAATTCAAGTGGTGCTTTTCCTACTGGCACATCATGAAATTGCACTAAAGTTTTTAAGGCCAAGGAGGTTGATGATCTTCTGTGCATGTATTCAAAAGCAGAATCTTCTCCAGTGAAACTTGCAGTGAACACAAGGTGAGGAAAAATTCCACAGTTTGAGCGGTTGTCTCAAATACAGGCCTTGTTAGTGCCAAAAATATTTCTGTGTCAGAAACGGTGTCAATAATTGTCACTATTTAAAGGTTTCACTGAGGAAGCGTCTTATAAAAATATCTGGGGGCACAAATTTCTCCATATTACTTTTTCAAAGCCATTATTTAAAACCTTGTGATGTTCAGTTCATTGGTGATTTCTATGGATGTAATAAGGAAGGGAAAAGAACATGCCCACTTCAGCCAGTCACTTCCACAAGAGAAGCATCTTAAAATATGAGGTATATTACTGTATATCTTTACCTAAAGTAGGAATTCTCAACCTATGTTCCATGGGCTGGATCCGGCCTGTGGTGCCCAAGCAACCGGCCAGCTGCAGTCACTGGGAATGCCTCTGCAGCTGTAGGGAACGTGGCTGAGGGTAGGGAACGTGTCTGTGGGTTTTTTTCGGTGCCTGCTGTTGTGTTTCTGCTGGCTGCAACTGCCAGGAATGCCTCAGTGGCTTCTTTGAGCACCTCTGCAGCCACTGGGAATGCATCATCAGCTGCTGGGAATGCATCCGCACGCAGCCTCCGGCAACAGTCCACAGTGGCTGCAGGGGTTTTTCCTTCACCAACACCACACAACTCCTCTAGGCTGGTAAGGAGGGGAGCGGTGGGGAGGGAGGAGTGGCTCTTTGGGTGTGTGGTGTGCTTGGGGTAATCCCGCAGCCAGTGCCAAAGGTGACAGTGGTGGTGGGGGACACCAGTCTGGCCGGCAATCAATCTGAGGAGGCAGGATCCAGCCCACGGGCTTTAAAAGGTTGAGAACTCCTGGCCTAAAGCCTTGTCTTTGTTTCTTATAGAAAAGAGCCCTCTTGCTTTAAAATCAGCTTCAGCAATAGATTTCATGTGTCTCTTTTCATGGTGGCCAGGTGGAATGTGTGCCACCAGGGCTTTGCTCTGCAAAACCCCTTTCTTTCTGTCTTTCACTTCTTTTCTTGGCTGCTCACTCATCCAAACGTTCGCTGGAGTGGGAATGATGCTCGGTGAAAAAGCTGCTTCCAAGAATCAGAGGGAGGCAGAACCTGGGCTCCACTGGAAGAGCCTGCTGCTGAATGAGAAGTGGCTGAGCGGACACCCTTGGCAAACCAGGCTGGACGATGGCCTGTAAGGTGGCATACGAAGGCAATGGGTTGGTAAGAAGCAGCAAAGAATGGCTGCTCTGCCCTTGAGCAAGGCCGCTCGGTGGCTGTGAAGGGAGTAAAGACTCCCGGTAACTGGAGAACAGATCCACTAATGGAGAGCAGAACTGGGCCGAGACATAGTAATGATCTGCAAGAGGATGATTTGGTGCCGGCTGGAAGAGAACCTGAGCCGGCAGTCTTTCCACCACGGACCTTTCCAACACTTGCTGTGGATGAAAGTACAGCATTTGAGCCCCTTCTCTGTTGAAATCTTCCTTTTCTATAAAAGGTCTGTTGTCAGGGAAAAAAATAAGACAAGAACACATGAAAACAAAGTTTGGCCAGAGGAAAGTGAAATAGCAAAATAAAGTCTGCAACATTTACACCAGGGTGGCCAAACTATGGATGCATTGGTGTCAGGGGCCGGATCTGGCAAACAGTTTAACTGGCTATAGTTTGGGCACCCCTGGTCTAAGCAGAGAAAATGGCAGCCTAAAAATCTTCTCCTGTTTCAAAACAGATTGCAAGGTGCATTTTACTTCTGCTTCCAGGGGGAGGAACCACCTGACTGGCCTGCTGAACCAAATAACCAGCTCACCTAACCACGTGACTGGACCACATGGTCAGTGGGAACACAAGCTCTGGATTTAGTGGTAGAGCGTACAAGGGTTACTGGGAGATTTTTGACCAGGATGGAAAATTTTTGGAGCATTTTTTCAGAAGCAATATTTAAAAACACCGCCAAATTGACACTAATCCTTTTCATGTAGTTTTGATTATAGTGAAAAAACAATTTGCAATCTTACATACAAAGCCAGCCACGTGGAAATTAGGCCTAGATCTGTACTATTTTATAAGCATCATTGTCCAGCTTAGTTACTGCATAAAAAGTATTTTATTTGGGCAAGAAGACAAACAGGACATGTGACAAGCTTCACTAGCAGTACAACTTTCCAGGCTGTACAACTATTGGGCTAAACGAGTAGGCAGAGATATTGGTGCGTATGGTTGAGAGCAGTTTAGGAACTCCACAGAGTGCTGCCATAAATGTTGCAGCCTTTGAACCAAAGCAACACCCGGCCTAAATGGTGTGCTCCCCAACCCAGCCGGTGTTTTGCTCGATCCGGCTGCCTCTTTCCAAAGAGTCAGGCAGAACGCCCCCCCCCCCCCGTTGCCTTTCCTCTTCCGCCTGACGCTTCGGATTGAGAACAGGGCTTATCTTTAACGTTGTGTGATCAGTGGGGGGTAGGGAACTTTCATGGGGTTACTTCTGCTGTTAAACCTTCTGCCTAAAAGAGGGCCTGGTGGGGAGTCAAGTGAAACAGCCAATTGTACCCTCAGAAGAAAAATAAAAACCAATTGAGGGCTCTCTGGATTGCATTCCGCTGCATATCCCATCAACCCTAGCCAAATAACTAAAACTTAATGATTGTGGGAGTGGCAATCCAATGTCTGAAGGGTGAAAACATCTCCCATCCTTGCCTTAAGCAAGAGTTGGTTGAAAAAGACTGGATACACCTTGGGTGTGTGGTAAAGGCTATACAACTGAATCCACAACTCATTCAAACAATCGAGCACACTTGAAAAACAGTGTTTACAGATCTGCTCCAATTCTTATGAGGAAGAATAGCAGTAAAAACAGGTCATCATGCCATGCTGGCTGGCAGGCAGATTCACAATGCTGTACAGTAATACCTCATATAACATTAGTATCGAATAACACTAAAATCGCATAACATTAAGGAATCTGGGGGGAAGAATTGCATCAGATAACATTAAGATCCTATGGGATGCTTCAGATAACAACCGCTAAAGCCTGTGTGGTTACAATGTATCTTTATGGATCCCATAGGATTTTAACATGCATCAGATAACACTAAAAATCATATAACACCAAGACTTGTGGAACCAGGTTTTAGTGTTATATGAGGTTTTACTGTACTTTGCATTAACAGAACATACTGGGTAACTTGTTTTAATTCACCCAATTTACCTCATCAATTTGAACACACAGGAAGAAAGTTGCTCCCTGGAATAACCTGTTTGCTGCTGAAGTTCAGCAGTCCAGGAAGGGGAGAGCAGAAGCCTAAAACGTGTGGCAGCTACACAGGCAGCTGCAACCAAAGAAGGCCGAAAGGAGCGGTAAAAAAGATCTGGAAGTAAAGAGTCACAACATTGTTATCAAAGACTGACAATCGAGGAACGGGCAACTTCGACCAAGCTTCCTCCCTCTAAGGCTCTCTACAGAAGTGGCATTTTGCAGGCTTTAGCTGCCCAGGGTGAAGACCAAACTTGCCACCCCCTCCATTTAGGCTCGCCGCTGCCCCTCCACCCATTTAACCCCTCACTGCCTGTTCCAAGCCCCCCGGAGCCAGACCCAGGACAGGAAGAGCCCCTGATGGCCAGCTGGTTGGGCGGGGGCGAGCCGCGAGCCCACGGTGGGTCACCTGTCAGGGGGAGGCAGAGGAGGAGGCAGAGCAAGGGCAACCACGACTGGCGGGAGACAAAGAGGGAGCGGCCCGGCCACCGGTGCAGCAAAAAGGCTGCCTTCTGCCTAGAAAGTCCGGCTCCCTAATCCCAAGCAGAGAACGCAAAACAGTGGGGACATTTTGCTTTCCCCTGAAAAAGTGCTGCCCGGGGCCATCCATCCCCCTGATTCCCCCCACACTACGCTTCTAGGCTACAGATCAACTTTACAATTGTAAACTAAGATATCAGCATGACAGCTTAGGCCCGGGGTGCCCAAAGTTTTCAGGCTATGGGCCAGTCACGGGGTTCAGGGCACATTTTACTTACACTTCTGGGAGCGACAAGGGCAACGTGGGCCGGATGAATCACAGTAAACCCATTCGTTTGGATTCACAGGGTACTTGGGCTTCTGGGAATTGAAGTCCAAGAACATCTGGAGTGCCAAGGTTTGTCATCATGGCCCTAAGCTGTACTCTCTGGACATGCTCCTCTAAGACTGAAGTCATGTCAGAGCATGACTCCTGATATATATCCCAGCAAGCATACCCAGGAAGATACCATGTCAGTGGTATTAAATAGGCCTTCTCTAAGGATTTCCTTGCCTGGATCTATGCCATTGATTTTAAACCAGGAATAGGGAGAAGCTTGTACTCTAAGCTTGAAGTTAAGAGCTAGAAGAGCAGCTTTCTCAGTTTTTCCTATCAAAGATCTCAGCCTACATTATGAGCGCATAAATCTATTTTTGAAGTGGAGTGCATCCCTTAATTCCACATTCACCACGCATGAACCCCCCATTTCTAATGTATGCTACAATCCTGATGAAGAGGCAAAGCCGAGACCCCTCAAGTTAACAGTCTGCGTGAATAAAGGAGTTACCTTGTAATGATAGCTCTAAGAACTCTTGAGAGTATTCCTCCATTTTTGAGACAAGCTGGCGGTCCTTAAGGTCCCTTTCAGTAAGCGCGTTTAATAAGTAATAGTCAAAGAAGTGTGCTGCAGTTGGCAGGCACAGATTCCAGTCAAAAAATTCCAGGAGCTTGAGCTCTGTCTTGTTCAGCACAGTTTTTGTCAGCACCACATCTATGTGCAACGATGCAGCTAGACTGTTCAGTTTTTCCAGGCGTGGCACGTTGTTCCGCTCTTCAAATTTGCCTGTTGAGAAGAAATTATACTGTATTGGGAGACTTTTCTCAGAGGCAAAAAACAATATCATTTCACAACACCTCCAGGGCCACCTCAAGCTCTTCTACAACTCCTAGTAAGGCCCTTGATGCTCTAGAGACTAGTCCTCGGTGTGCACAGCTCTTCAAAAGCAGCTACAGTACTTCCAAAAGGAAGTGAAAGGGCATTTTCCTATCATTGTGCCATAGCAGTGGCAGCATCCCATCACCAGACTGGGAGGAAGAGAAATGGGGATCATCCTTGTTTCTCCAAACTGCCTGGCAAATAGGTGGTAGAAGGGCAACAGAGTTCCTATCCTGCCCACTTATTTACCATGGCTGAAAAGGACGACTATCGTTTAGTCACCTAGACCCCACAATAGAAGGCAGTAGAGTTTAGAGAGATCATTGGTACTCCCACACAACCTGAAAGAAAAAAGAAATGCACAACCACAGGAGCCACCCTGGGCCTAATGCTCAAAGGAGAGAGAGGAGATGATGGCCATTCTGCACTTACCTTTACAAGGAAGATGAAGCTAAGATTTAGGATGGCTCACCTCTACTGCATAGTGCTCATATGAACGGCCTGGCATGAATCAGGCTCAGAATCAGGCTGTTAAGAGCAGCTGAACTGTCAAAATCACCAGTTCCAGTTTCTCCCTCCAGAGTTTGATTCTGAAGATCCTCAGAACCAGGCACTCAGAAGACCAGTTCGGTGCAGTAGAACTGAGCTATCCTTGTCTTCAACATCCCTGGAGGAAGTGTGTGGTGTGCCCATATGCTGACCTCATGCCACCACAAACTCTTTTTCAGTAGCAGACTAGAATCCCCTGTAACTCTTGTCTCTGGGGAACACCACAGAATCATTCTGTGGGTGGATGGTAAGCATGAGAGGGAGAACAAAGCTCCTGGCCTGGTATGAAGAGCATCTGTTCTATGTAGACCAAAAGGTCCAAAGGTTACAATATCTGGCAAAACTACAATGATATCCCCCCAACTAGACTAAGCCCATTCAATGAGAGGACGTATAAAGTCAGATTTTATGTGCTTTTGTCATCCATATCCATTCTAGTCCACGATCTGACCTCTTCTTGCATAAGTTAATATTACGAGGGGGCGGGGCACTTCCATGGCAATAGACCATGAGGCAGATCCCAAAAATGTTGTGATAAGCTGACGGTGTTCTATATTGAAAGCATTATTCCTCCACCTTCCTCTACTGAAAAAACCAAAGCACTTGTGACATTTAAATTCCCGTACTTGCAAGGATAAGGCAAGTCATTGCCCAGATAGTTAGTGAGTTTTTGTCAGCTTGAAAGTTGTCCATAAACCTGTCCAGCATGTAGACAGAAAGGTGTAGGGTAGCGGGACAGAGATTGCACGCTTTGCTAACGGAAGTCAAGAAGTCAAGAAAATATTGTCGCCATCCGAGTTTCTGTGACTGGGCTCTGTACACAGGAAGTTTCAGCTCCTACAACACAAGGCAGAGAAGGGGTATAAGAATGAATATCCATTGCACTAGCCAGAATATGTGGATCAGCATCTGCCAGCTGCCTTAGCAAGTGCTTAGCAAGTCATGTGAAACAAAGGGATTATTATTATTATTATTATTATTATTATTATTATTATTATTATTATTATTATTATTATTATTATTATTATTATTATTATTATTATTATTATTATTATTATTATTATTATTATTATTATTATTATTATTATTATTATTATTCCCATTTATTATCCCGCCCCAATCGGGCATACCCGACTCTGGGCGGCTTACAAGATAAAAACACAATCATAAACCCTAACCCATCCAATAAAATACTAATAAATTAAAAATTTAAAAACTCTGAAAGTTCATAAAAACATGAAATAAACCAGGAACAAGCAACTCCATGGAATAAAACCAACAGCAAGGGAGGCTGTCCCTTAAATTAACCACCCTGTGTGGGATCCCACAGACCTTGGTCCCCACACATGTCCCGCCAGCCAGGTTTTTAAACCCTTTCGGAAGGGGAGGAGCTCTGTCTGTAGACGTAGATCAGTTGGGAGGAGGTTCCAAAGCGCCGGGGCGAACACAGAGAAGGCCCTCTTCCTAGTGCTAGAGAGATGACCCTCCCTAGCTGATGGAATGACAAGAGAGCCCCTCCTGTCCGCCCTGGTGGGACGGACAGACATTCTTAGGGTGACGCGGTCTCTGAGGTATCCTGGCCCACTACCATATAGGGCTTTAAAGGTAATAACCAGCACCTTGAATTGCACCCGGAGACATACTGGTAACCAATGCAGCTCCCGGAGCAGTGGTGAGGCACGAGCATAACGCCCGCACCCCATCACTATCCGGGCCGCCGCATTTTGGACCAGCTGCAGTCTCCGAATGGTCACCAAGGGCAGCCCCATGTAGAGCGCATTACAGTAATCAAGTCTGGAGGTGACCAAAGCATGTGTGACCATGAGCAAGGCGTCCCGGTCTAGGAGTGAGCGCAACTGGCGTATTACACGAAGTTGTGCAAAAGCCCTCCTGGCCACGACTGCCACCTGCTCTTCGAACAGTAGTCGTGAGTCCAGGAGGACCCCCAGATTGCGCACCGGGTCTGTTTGGGGCAAAACTGCCCCATCCAGAACCAAAGCTGGTAACTCCCGTAATAACGCAGGGCCCCTTACCCACAGCCACTCAGTCTTGCCGGGATTCAGCTGTAACCCGTTATCCCCCATCCAGACCTTAACAGCCTCCAGACACCTGGAGAGGACTTCCACCGCACCGCTTGGGTCCCCACGGGCAGAGATGTATAACTGGGTATCATCTGCATATTGATGATACCTTACCCCGTGGGAACGGATGATCTCACCCAGCGGCTTCTTGTTTTTATTGTAGATAGCCAGCACAATTGGAAACTCAGTTAAATTTGTTCCATTGACATGCTGAGCATCCCATGATTCATTGGGGAAGAGGTCATCTTTTTAAACATCTATCCTCACATGCCCCTTATCCAGGAGACTGTGATCAGAATTCAAGCCTAGGGTTTATAAGCAACGCTCGAAGCAGTGGTGGGCTCAAAAAAAATTACTACCACACTATGGGAGTGGGATGGTGGACGTGGCCAGGGAGAAAGCCCTGCATTGCACCCAAGGCCCTGTGTATTATTTACTCCAGAGATGCCCAAACATTGGTCAGGGGGCCAGATCCACCACCCCCGATACCAATTCATCTGGTCTGTGAAGCCATCATCACTCTTGGAACTGGAAGTAAAATGCGTTCATATGGATGCATTTTACTTCTGCTTCCAGGAGCGAGGACGACTTCACAAGCCACATGAATTGGCATCAGGGGCTGGATCTGGGCCCTGGGCCATAGTGAGTGGCTCCCTGAACCACATGACCGCCCAATGGCCGAAAAGATTGGGCACCCCTGATTTACTTCATCCAATGAAATGTACTGACCTAGATTTAAGTAAAGGAAGAAGAAGAAGATGTATTCTCTGTGGTGATTTTGTATTTTAAAAAATAGTTTCAAACAGTTAGATGCTTATACAATGCCATGGGTATCAACAGCAACCTGATTTGAAACACTTGTACATGAAGACAAAATAATGTAATACCTTAACAGGCTAATCAATTTATCAGACATAATGCACACTGATCTTCAAATTCATGTAAAGCTGTTTCACAAGCAAGTGATTTAGACCGCTGAATTTCTCTTTTAGAGTTTAATAATAACCTTCTGCCCTCAAAACAACCCTTTCCAGGACTTTCTGAGTATAGGGTACTCAGAAGTTCTCTCCTATTCCATTCTTCTGCAGTACTTTGGGACTGGGCAGTTTGCCCAAGGTTACGCAGGCTGGCTCTTCTTCTGGGAAGCACAGTAGGGAATCAAACTTACAGCCGCTGGCTCTGGAGCCAGACACAGTGGAACCCTGACATACAAACGATTCTACTTACACAAAATTTGACATACAGTACAAAGAGAAATCCTGGCAAAATATTTTTACATACAAAATTTAAATAGGAAAAATTCGACACACAAAAATATGGTGACATCGAGTGGCCTCTTCTGTTAATCCAATGTGTTTTGGACATACAAATAACCTCATGGAATGGAAAAAAATTGTGTGTCAAGGTTTTACAGGTTTTACTGTTCCTAACTCATTGAGCTTATTTAACCACCAATGGAGAGTTTAGAACAGTTCAGTGATGCTTTGAAATGTGATGTCCGTGATAGCAATCCTTGGCACTCCAGCTGTCCTTGAACTTCAATTCCGAAAAGCCCTGATTAGCTTGTGGTAATTTAATTCCAAGAACACCTGGAGTGCCAAGGTTCACCATCACAGTGTTAGGCAGGTATCTTAGACATTATTGAACACAGCTTCATACTCCAGTTTCATACTCGATTTGTGAAATTTAACCTTGAAACCCACATGAAACTCTTCCCATATTTTTGAAGGACTCCAGGTGTTCTTTGACTTCAATTCCCAGAAGCCCAAGTCCCTGTGAATCCACACGAATGGGTTCATTGCACAAGCACAGTAAACTCATTTATGTGGATTCCCAGGGACCTGAGCTTTTGGGAATTGAATCTCAAGAACAGCTGGAGTGCCAAAGTTCCCCATCGCTGAGATAAGGCATAGAGGGGAAGTGGATTTAACCATTACCGATTCCTTCCAAGTATGATGAACCTCTGCTGCACTGTTCTCTCTCCACCACTGTCCTTCCATCTTGCTGGTTTCTTCTCTGACTTCTCTTCAGCAGTATGGACAAAATGGCAACCCCTGAGAAGGAAGAGAAAGAGAAATAAGGAGCACATTTATGCTTTTCATAAACTCATGGTCTCTCTCAAATATATATGGAGGAATCGGTGTGGGGGCCGCATCTGACCACTGGGCCCTGGTGACCATTTCCCTGAACCACCTGACTGGCCCACAGCCCAAAAGGTTTGGGCACCCCTGGGATGGACTCTAGGCCTTCCTCCCTCCATCCCCGGGATGCTCGGGCCAGCGCCTCCCGCCAAAACCCTCTCAACCCAGATTAATTTCTGACACGAAATTATTCTTATAACATTATATACAAAGCAACCATTTGATCCTAACTCTGTAGGAAAGAACTGTTAGGGCTAACTCTGGAGCGTGAGGAGATTCAAGTCAGAGAAGCTCCAACATTTCCCAATGTCTACTCTAGGGAGACCTTCAGGCCTGCTCCGAGGAGAACCAAAGCAGGTCTCCTCCGCCATCATTAGACTCTCTCGACTTCTGTTTGGGCATCGAGACATTTTGTGATTTCTCTCCAGTTGTTTGTCTTTCATTCGAGCATGTGCCGGTATAGCAATGTCGATAACAAGAATAATCGTTTATCATCATCATCATCATCATTCAACCCCCGAGGGGGCTGGCATTTCCCCGGAGCCTACAGAGAGACCCGTTCCGCGTCTTTCCCGAGGGTCGGCCTTTTATTTCTCTTTTCCACACAAAGGGCCACATCTCACCGTGGGCGCCTTCGACGGAATGGCCCGACGACCGGGACTCCTTTCCCGCAGGGTCTCGGGTGGGACGGACGGGGCGGCGGGGAAGGCCGGGTTTCCTCCGCGCCCGAGGGAGTCGCGGAGGATTTCAAACCAGTTTCCCCTTCCCTACCCTTCCCCGACCCACCGGCCCGGCACCGATCCTGGCGCTTTCGAGTTGCGCAGGCAAAACGGCAACTGGCACGAACCTGCGCCCCCCCTCTGCCCCCCTGACCCCGACGAGCCTCCCTGGGACGCCACACATACCCACACCCGCTTCTACACACCTGGCTCGCTGGAGGGGGCTCTTTGTGGGCAGCGTGGGCTCCTTGGGCTTCTTCCTGGCCCCGGTGGGGAGCGGGTGGCTGCTGGTCCGCTGTCTGTGTCCGCCGAGAGAGGAATGAGGACCTGAAGGAGTCGCCGGGCGAGTGAGGAAGACGGGCGGCCCCTCTGCCTGCCCCCAATAGCCTCCTCCTGCCCCAGGGCGTTCCCTGATCACCAGAGATTAGAGCCCGGCTGGGAGATGCAGACCACGTTGCCAGCGAGGCCAAGCGCCGAGAGAGGAAGGAGAGGGCGCGAGTGTGTGCCCAGGTGTTCTGGGCCACAGGATGTCAGGAGACACCGACAGAGTCCAGGCCACTCCTACAGAGGCACCAAAGCGAAGCGTGGAAACGGAGCACTTCGTCTTCACATTGCTACGTCGCTTTTGTTTTATTCCTGTCTTGTTTTTGTTTCCTGAGATGTCTGAGCCGCGGACTAGCCCGGCACGATCCCCCCCAAATCTCCCCAAAACTTCCACTCCGTGTTGATCCGCTTTTGTCAAGTGCCAGAGCACCTGGAAGGAGGCACCAGCGGCACAAGAAGAAGGAGCCCCTGAGGGACCCCCACCCAAGGGGTGCCTTGGAGAAGGAGGCTGGTTCCCAAAGCGCCGCCGCCCTCCAGTTCTCTCCTCCTCTCTGTCCCATTCATCCTTCTCAGGTCGGGCAAACGAAGCCATGCCTGCCTTTGTAACGGTTCCCACGTAACGGATCCCGCAGCCTGGAATCTCTTCATGGGGTTGGACAGGGTAGAAACAAGGGAACCAATGGGGGTTTTGCAGGGGTTGGTGGTGTTTGGGGGGGGGGGGAGGCAGTGGCCCCAGGGGCGAAGACGCTGCCCCGGAGAAATGGAAAGTGGCATTTCCAGACCGGGAAGGCTCTTGGCCATAAACCAAGAGGATCCCCCTGAACCCCAGGGTCGGGTCCAGACAAGGAGGAGGAGGAGGAGAACAAGAGGATGAGGATGAGGAGGATAGTGCTCGTCATTGTGCGAGTGTGCTTGGGAAGGGGTAGAGCAAAGGTGAGGCTGCTTCTCTTCCTGCAGCAAAAGATAACGGAGTCGACCCGACAGGCAGCAACTCCACGGCGAGTGTCCGGCGGTGCTTCGCTCTCCTAAGCGGATGATCGCCTTTGGGTGGGGCGAGGATGGTCGCCTCAGGGGAGGAAATACCGTTACAATCTACAGCAACAGAGCAGAGGAGGCTTCGTAGTCTCGCCAAGGGGAAGAGAGAATTGAATGGGAGCTTTCCTTGCTTCTCTGCCTTCCCAAGAAGGTAGCGAGGTGGAAGGGTTTACCTGTCACGTACTCGGGAAGGTAAAACAGAGAGAGAATTCTCCCCAGACTCTTCTGAAATTTTAGCCGCTTAACGAAGGTATTTGAGAAGAACATCATATGGAAAATTTAGATAAAGTGAGTGGTCCTAAATATCAAACTAACATTTTGTGGATTATTACAAATTTTAGAAGAATATGGGGAGGCTTTTTAGATTAATTCAGATCAGGGCCGTAGCCAGGGTTCTAAAATTTATTTATTTATTTATTTATTTATTGGGGGGAGTGGCAATATTTTTTCAGGAGTCGCAACAATGTCGTACACGCAGGCGCACACATGCACACACACTGGATGCGATGTCATCTCCCCAGACTCTTCTTTTTATAAATCGGCAAGACAACAAGTGGCCAGAAACTGGAAAGGTGATATGAATTTAGAAATCACTCAATGGTATACTAATGTTTGGGACATTGCGTTAAAAGAAAAACTTCCATGAGAACTAAATATAAAAAGGGGTTTAATAAAACAAAATAGATTTTGGGACATTTGGAAACCTTTCTTGCAATATACACTGAGGGAAAATAAAGGTGAAATACCTGCACCGAATACAATGTACTTTTGGCAGAATGAGTGAGTTGTAAAAGGGGTGACTGGCAGACTCAAGGACTTTAGTGCACTGGGTGATGTATGTATTATGTTTAAAACAACAATCATAATAATAATGAAGAAAGAAAAAAAACCATAATAAAGTTGTAACACCAATCTGAAGAGGATATTTGATACAAATGTGAAAGTATACCGTATACATGAATCTAAATAGTATGGTCAAGACATTGAAGGCATTAAAAATATCGGAATTAATATGTTATTATATCATATATTATATTATATTGATTTGAATATTTTCTTCTTTTCTTCTTTATAATAGTGTAAGATGTAGTTTGTAAATGTTTTTTGTTTGTAACTGTTGTTTTGTTATTTTTAACGCTTTTCTTTTTGTTGTTAAAATCTAAAAAAAATATTTCTAAAAAAAGATAATATATATATAATATATATATAAAAAATAAAATACAAACATAAAGTAGAAAATAGAAATAAAAAATTAAACTTTTCTACAGAAGCTTATATGTTATACATTTCTAGCAACCTATCTCATAATACATTTATCTGTTTCTTTTAAATCTTAAACACCGTTTTTCTATAATTCACCACCATGATATGAACATTGTCCGGGTGGTTATTACGTTTCACATTTTCCAGAAAATAATTTGATCCGGTACAGGTTTAATGCCTCTATCTTTAATCATTACATACCCCACAAATTGACGCCAGATACTCCAAAATCTATTTTGATGGACTATGCCCTTTCTAATGTTCAGTTCCCATGTTAACTTATCATGAAGTGCCAATTGCCACATTTCCTTATACCAATCTTCTATTTTTAATAATGACTCATTTTCCCAATTCTTTGCTATACATTGTCTACCTGCTGATATCATTACAGTCATTAATTCTTTATCATCATTACCTAACCTAAATTTATCTACATCCTTTAGCAATACTACTTCTGGCCCCAACTCAAGTCGCTTTCCAAACATGTTTCTTATCTCTTTTTCTATTTTCCCCCAGAATTCTTTTAACACATTGCAACTCCACCACATATGTATATATGTATCCGTTGACTGTTTACATCTCCAGCATATAGTGCTTATTTTGTTATCTATTTGGTGCAACTTAATTGGGGTCAGATACCATCGGCATAAGAGTTTGTAATCATGTTCTTTAACCCTAACAGACATAGTCCTCATGATTCTTCTTTTCCATTTTTTTTCTGCCACATTTCTTCAGGAATTACCACATTCAAATCTTGTTCCCAAATGTTTCTCAGCATCTCCTGTGCTTTCCCCCCTTTGTTTAGAATTTTATATATCTTACTTACTATCCCTTTGATCCCTATCTCACCTTTTCTTAACTTGCTTAAAAGATCTTCAAATGTCGTTAATCCCCTTTCTAAACCCCTTTCACTTAAATTTTTTTATTCCAATTATTTATCTGAAGGACCTGAAACCAATTTAAATCCAATTGGGAAAAAAGTTCCATTTTTTAATCATATTCCCTGCAAGTTCTTACCCAGTCTCCCCAGACTCTTCTGGTGGTGGTGGTGTTTGGGGGGAGGGGAGGCAGTGGCTCAAGGGGCGAAGACGCTGGCCTTGACAAATGGAAAGAACACCCGACCAGAGGAAATAGGGGAGTGTGTGTGAGAAGGGGGTGGTGGTGAGAACCGCCAGGAGAGGAAGGAAAGGGGGGGTTGGTGCACCCCTCAGCTGAGGCTACCTGGAACCTTGGGGAGAACCCCCCGCCCCGCCGGGGAGACGCTTGGTCTGCGATTGAGCAGCCTCTGTCCACCCAAGCCCACCCCCCCAAAAAAAAACCTGATTGTATTGTAACGCCACAAGTTTCAAGGACGCTCTTCCTTTGTGCCCCTCCATTATTCTAAGGTCGGTCAAGCGAATACTGTATTCAGCTTGCGGGGTGGGGTTGGGGGAGGAATGCGAATTGCCTTCTGGACTGGCCAGAGAGTGCTCTGGGTGGGACACAAGTGTATTTGGGGTACACGGAAAGAGCCTCCTTGAAGATCCTGGTCTTCCTGAAGCACAACCAGGGGTGCCCCAGGCAACAACAGACCTTGTCTCCAATCTCTCTCCTACTCGACCACGCAAAAGGAAGACAATAGGTCACATCAGGCCTTCTATTTAGCACAAGGAGATGAAGTGAGAGTTCAGAATTGGCCAATTTGTATAAATGGACATCATGGGGGGGGGGAGAGAAGAAGGGGGTTGGCATAAGTGGTGGGCTTCAGCAGGTTTGCACCAGTTCACCAGAATCGGTAGCAGAAATTCTGGCTGACCCATGGATCCAGGTTTTGAAATAAAATAGTCCTAATTCGGGTGCAAGCCAGGGTTCCCTCCGGGGACGCCCACCATACCACCCCCACAGCGTGGTAGTAATTTTTTGGAGCCCCCCACTGAGGGTGCTGTGGATCGGAGGCTGCCTGGAACCTCGGCTCTCTTGGAGAAACCAGAGCCACCAGTCCCTGGGCAAGGGCGACACCGGGTCTCGCCTGTTGGCAACAATCACTCCCACTGTTAGCCCCTCTAACTGACTTGTCTCTGCCTGGTGAAGGTGCCCCTCATTTGAAGAGCATAATGTGTTCCACAGGATGGCTCTTTAAACCAGTTTGCTCTTTAAGCGAAACACCATTGTAGGTGACCAATTGTGTGTGTGTGTGGGAGGGGATGGCGAACTCTGATTTATTTGTTAAGTGAGCTTTTGGTTGGTTTTATTTGTTAAGCAAAGCAAACATTCAGAGACATTTCTACTCTTTAAGCGAGGCGCTCTTTAAGCGATGGAGGAGTGGAAGAAGGTTAAAAAATATATGGCTCCGGGTATCTCACCAATTTTAGAGATAGGAGATTTTAATGACTTTCCGATAAGATTGGATCAAAAGATTAGAAATGTGTTAGCAAACAAAAAAATACAATTATTAAAAGACTGGATGAGAGCTTGCATAGAAGATGATGAAAGGAAGGAATTGTTTCAACAAATGGAATTAAATTGGTTCCAAATTCTCCAAATAAACAAATGGAATAGGAAGAATATGCAAGGAGGAGAGCTAGAAAGGGACTTGACAGATTTTGAGGAAATGTTAGTTAAAATAAAAAAAGAGAAGAAAGGTATAAAAGGGATTGTCGGCAAATTATATAAAATCTTTAATAGTAAAGGAAATATACAAGAGATGTTGAAAAATAATTGGGAACAAGATTTAAACGTAACAATCTCTGAAGAAAAATGGCAAGAAATCTGGAGAAGAAGAGTAATGAGATCCATGTCAGTCCGCGTCAAGGAACATAATTACAAGTTGCTATGGCGCTGGTATCTGACCCCAGTCAGGCTGCGTCAAATAGATAATAAGAAAAGTGATAATTGTTGGAGATGCAACCAAGAAAAGGGGACATATTTACACATGTGGTGGTATTGTAACGAGTTAAAGAACTTCTGGGGTAAAATAGAAAAAGAAATTAGTGGTATATTTGAAAGGAAGCTTGTACTGAGGCCGGAGTCAGCGCTATTGACATGCAATGAGGATTTTAAGATGAGTAAAGAGGAAAAAGAGTTATTGCTAATTATGATGTCAGCAGCTAGACAATGTATAGCCAAGACGTGGAAAAATGAGTCGATTACGAAAATTGAAGATTGGTATAAAGAGATGTGGCAATTGGCATTAAATGATAAACTGACATGGGAATTGATGGTTAGGAAAGGAG
Organism: Furcifer pardalis; assembly: GCA_030440675.1. Classification (NCBI taxonomy): domain Eukaryota; kingdom Metazoa; phylum Chordata; class Lepidosauria; order Squamata; family Chamaeleonidae; genus Furcifer; species Furcifer pardalis. The sequence continues at coordinate 67,800,577 of CP126893.1, forward strand.
CAGTCCGCGAAAATAGATTTTGGAGAATATGGAAAAAATTTGTTGAGTATGTAATAGTGGAAAATCAAGGGATCAAACCTGTTCCAGATCAAGTTGGTTTCTGGAAAAATTGAACTGCTGTATTCCTGGACAATGTACATAGCACTTGGGTGTAATTCGAATAGATTGCTTAGATTAATAATAGATAAGGTCCGTACAATAGCTATGTAGAAATACATATTAATTCAAAAATTACTAAAATAAGTTTAATTTCTGTTACCTTAAAATAAAGTCGAGCAAAATAATTTGTTTTTATTTTTAGTTATAATTATAATCATAATTGTAATAGTAAGATTGTTCAAATAATGGATTAATGTATGGGATTTGACCTTGTCTTTTTTATTATTATTATTATTATTTTATTATTGTTATTTTTATGTTATTGTAATATTGTAGTGTTCTTTTTTCATGTATTTTGTATTGTGTGAAAATTATAAAAAAAAAAGAGACATTTCTACTCTTTAAGCGAGGCGCTCTTTAAGCGAGGCACTCTTTATGCGAGGTTTGACTGTACCTACATGCACACACACCATTTCTTGTGGCACAAAGGTTTTGGGGAGTATATTTGGGTACCACATGCAACCTTCAGCCCACTTATAGCACACTTGTTTTAGGTTATAAGTTACTAAATGGGATGGGCGCTGTTTGGCAGCTCTATTAAAAAAGCTGAGTTAACAAGGTGAAACATGATTAAGTGGTCACTAGCCAAAAACGATAATTTCTTTACACAACCTTTCTATAACCTAAAGTTGAAGCATATAGTGTGCTAATCTGCCGTCATATCGGCATATCGGACAGGCTCATGGCAACACTTCTAGGACATCCAAGATAAGTGAGAGATTTAAGGAGTAGTTTTACTAGTCCCATTCCTCCCAGTGAGTTTTCATGACTAAGCGGGGGATTCGAATCTAGGCCTCCTGAGTCCTGTTCCATCACTCTGTCCAGAATACCCCATTAGGCATCTTTTATTGTGTTTAATAATTTCTGTTAGCTACAGCACGGTATGGGATACAATGAAGGCAATATTTAGAGGGGAATCTATAAAACTAAACAGCATTAAAAACAAGCGGATCAAAAGCAGGTATCAGGAGTTAGAAACAAAATTAAAACAACTTTACCTGGAGCATGCAAGAACCAAGGATCAGAGAATTTTTGAGGATATACAAAAAATTAAGAAGGAATTGGACGGGAAGGATATTGAAAAAATTAAAAAGGCTATGATATATTTAAAAAGAGAATATTTTGAGTACAGTAATAAGAACTCTAAATTACTAGCAAAGGCAGCAAGAGAGAAGAAAGCTAAAAGTCAGATTGGGGTACTGATTGATAAAAGTGGGAAGAGATGCAATAAAAGAATGGATAAAATGAGGATAATAGAAAATTTTTATAATGAACTGTACTCAAAAAGGGAAGTAAATTTGGATAAACTTAGAGAATGTTTTGAAATTCAAGGAATCTCACAAATATCAGTAGAGCATAAAAATATAATGGAGGGGGAAATTACAGACAGAGAAATTGAGGAAATGATAAAGAAATTAAAAGTAGATAAGGCCCCAGGGGAAGATGGGTTACCGGCTGAGTTTTATAAAGACTTTAGAGGATGGATAGTGCCAAGACTGAGTAAGTTGTTTAATAAAATATTAGAAGGGGAAGCAACTCCTAGATCATGGAATAGATCAACAATAGTTTTAATTCCCAAGCCAGGCAAAGATTTAGAAATGGTGGAATCATATAGACCGATTTCACTAATTAATCAGGACGCAAAAATTTTCACATCAATAATGTCAAAAAGGTTGAATAGCTTTATAGCTGATTATATAAAGGAAGATCAGGCAGGGTTCGTTAAGAATAGATATATGTCAGATTTAACGCGAAGAGTAATAGACTTAATAGACCTATCAGAACAAAAGAAAGAGAAAGTGGGATTTTTATCTCTAGATATATTCAAAGCTTTTGATTCTTTACAATGGTTAACAATTCAAGAGACGATTAGATTATATGGATTTGGCACTAAATTTCAGGGAGTGATTAAGAAATTATATCAATCTGGAACAGCTAGGATTAGAATTAATGGTGAATACTCTGGAAATATAAATTTAGAGGCAGGTACAAGGCAGGGGTGTCCATTGTCACCAACATTGTTTATTCTGGCAATGGAGTTTTTAGCGAACTCGATACGTCAGGATGAGGCTATAATAGGAATGAAAGGTAATAAAATTAACTTATATGCAGACGACACTCTTATTATTGCTAAACATCCAATGAAAGCAATTGAAAACATATATAAGCACTTGAGCAAGTTTGAGGATATGACAGGCTTGAAAGTCAACTGGGACAAGACTGAAATGGTGTTTTGTAATGGGACCAAGGAAGAAGAAGAAAAAATAAGGGAGAAGTATAAGATTCAGATTGGAAACAAAATTAAATATTTGGGGATAATAATATCTAATAACTTTGGAGAGCTTAAAGGGTTAAATTATGGTAAACAGAAGAAGGAAATTGAACAGAAAATAATTCGGTATAACAAGCTAAATTTATCATGGTTCGGACGGGTTGCATTATGTAAGATGATGTTGTTACCCAAATTAAACTTTTTATTTGATGTATTACCAATTAAGCTTACTGATAAAGAATTAAAAGAGTATCAAAATATAATCAATAGATTTTGCAATGGTAAACGGGGAGCTAGGATAGCTAAAAAATTATGGTATATATCTCAAAAAGAGGGGGGTTTAGGAATACCTAATATTCGGGATTATTACAGGGCATTCCAGGTAAGAAATGTCATTAAAATATTGAATAGGGAAGAAGTAATATGGGAAAAAATTGAAAGGAAAGAGTCCCAGAAATTTGATAAATCAATATTCTTAAGTGAAAAGAAGGAAAATTCAAAAATAACCCCTAGGTATAAACTGACGAAAACAACAATAGAAGAATGGAACAGAATAAAAGAGGAGCTTGTCCCAGGCACTTCGCCTGTTATAGAATTGGACGACTTAAGTGCTTTTCCAATACAAATAGATAGTAGGATTAGAAGTATATTAATAGAGAAAGAGGCTCTCTTGTTGAAAGATTGGATTAACATATGTAAGGACAGTGACAGAAAAAGAGAATTATTTTTGCAAATGCAGTTAGATTGGTTCAAGATTCTTCAAATAAATAATTGGAATAAGAAATTTTTGACAGATAATAGTTTAATGAGAGAGTTAACTTTATTTGAACTTATGCTAAGTAAGATCAGGAAAGGGGACATGGGTATTAAAGGAGTAGTAAGTAAGATTTATAAAATCCTGAATAAAAGTGGAAATATACAGGAAGTTTTAAAAAACAAGTGGGAATATGAATTAAATGAAACAATTCCAGCGGAAAATTGGAAGAGAAAATGGAGAAAAAGGATTATGAGATCCATGTCCGTTAGAATGAAAGAACACAATTATAAGATAATCTGGTGGTGGTATAGGACCCCAGTCGGGCTGCACCTAATGGATAACAAGATTAGTGATAAATGCTGGCGTTGTAAACATGAAGTGGGAACATATATACATATGTGGTGGACATGTAAATGTTTGGAAAATTTCTGGGGGAAAGTGAAAAATGAAATAAATAGCATATTGGAAATGCAGCTCGCTTGGGGTCCAGACACAGTTTTGTTAACGGAGGTTGTTAAGTTCAATATAAGTAATGATAATAAAGAATTGATGTCTGTGATGTTGTCAGCGGCTAGACTCTGTATTGCAAGAAACTGGAAAAATGATGTTTTGATAAAAATACAAGATTGGTATAAAGAAATGTGGGAGCTGGCACTGAATGACAAACTTACCTGTGAGTTAAAAATAAAAAAAAGAAGAGCTAAAGTCAATAATTTTTGGAGAATCTGGAAACCTTTTGTGGAATATGTGACTGTCAAGAAGAAAGGGGTTACTCCTGTACCGGAACAAAATGATTTTTGGAAATTATGAGTTTTTACAATCCCCTGGACATTGTAAATATCACAGGGGTGATAATAAAAGCATGAATTATGATAGCGTAGGAAATCAAATGTATTAGAGAATGAGTGGAAAGTTGGTATTAAGGATGTTTTAAGCAGTTTCTACATGGGTTTAGTAATGCTTGGGTATTTTTTTTATTGTTACTGCTTACATATGGTTTATGTAATGTACTCATATTGATGTAAAGGAAGAAAATATGTTCCTTTTTTATGATTTATTTTTCTTTTCAACTGCTTTAACTCTGTAACTCTTTTATTATTGTACTTTTTTATCTTTATTTCTATTACTGTATGTTTATATTGTTTAAATACCTATAAAAATTTAATTAAAAAAAGGTATATATAAAAAAGAAAACAAATACAAATATGTATACAAACATAAAAGTCATAAGATAAGATAAGTAAAGTAACAATACTATATTGGAAATACATCGCCCATATAATTACTATCAATAGCAAAGAAAAAAATCACACAGTCTCTTTTCCTGATACGTTATGTTCTCTTACTCTGTTACATTTTACATCATTAGTATCACCCTGTGCTATATACATTGTCCGGGGAAACATGTATCCTCATAATTTCCAAAAAGCATTTTGTTCTAGGGCAGGGGCCATGCCTTTTTTTAAAACCAATTTATAATCAATAAATGGTTTCCAGATCATCCAGTAGCTGTTCCCTTGCAATTTGCCCTTTCTAAGGTTTATTTCCCATGTAAGTTTTTCATTAAGTGCCAAATCCCACATTTGTGTATACCAATCCTGCATTCTTAACTTTTCATTATTCTTCCAGTTTTTTGCTATGCATTGTCTGGCCACTGATAACATGACAGTTAATAATTCTTTGTTGTCTTTACTCATCTTATATTTATCTGCTTCCGTTAGCAATATTGTCTCAGGCTCCAATTCAAGTTGCGTGTCCAGTATTTTCATAATCTCATTTTCTAGTTTCCCCCAGAAGTCTTTTAGACAATCACATCTCCACCACATGTGCACATATGATCCTTTTTCTTTTTTACATCTCCAACAAATATAACTCGAATTGTTATACATTTGATGCAACCCTATTGGAGTCCTATACCACCTCCAAATCAACTTATAATTATGCTCTGTTACTCTTACTGACATAGTTCTCACAATCCTTCTCCTCCACATTTTCTGCCATTTCCCCCCGTAATTATTACATTAAGTTCTTGCTCCCAACTTTGTCTCAATAATTCCTGTGTTTTTCCACCTTTATTCAACATTTTATAAATTTTACTTACTATCCCCTTGAGTCCTATGCCACCATTTCTTACCCTGGCCAAGAGTGTTTCAAATTCCGTGCTCTCCCTATCTAAACCAGCTTCTAGTAAAAAACTCTTATTCCAATTATTCCTCTGGAGGATCTTAAACCAGCTCAACTCCAATTGCAAATATAGCTCGTCTCTTTTTTCTTGATCTCTACAAATTTTTACCCATTCCTTCAATAATAAAACCCCGTTTTCTGACAAAATATCCCTAATCCTTCTGTCTATTTTTATTGGAAAATCCATGAAATCTTCTACTTCTAAGACTGGTGAGATTCCTGGAATGAAGTCTTTCCTTACTCTGTTCCATTCCTCTACAGTTGACTTTAACATTATTCTCTGAATTTTCCTTCTCTTTTTATCTTTTCCTTCCCATAAAAACGAAGCCTTTCCAATACCTGAGTTTTCATTTCTTTCTATTTTTCCCCATACCAATTCTTCTCTGCTTAATAACTTAATGACATTTCTTATTTGGAAAGCTCTATAGTACTTACTAATACTGTATTTGGAATACCCAATCCACCTTCCTTTTGTTGTAGCAATTTTAGGACCAAAAGAAATTCAGCACTCCACGACTCAGAATCAGAAAAGCTTTTTTATTTTTCTGATCAGAAAAAGATTCTCCAGTTGGTATCGTTACTCAACTGAGAATGCTCTCCATTGGAAAACAGTGCATTCTTATACAATTTCTCTTCCCCATTTTGTTTACTCAAGACATTTCACCCGGTCACCGTGACCCTCTTTGGGTCCAGTTGTACAAATCATTTCTCCATATTTTCATCATTACATTTGTTGGCCAAGTACAGAGGCCAAGTACAGAGATTGCAAAAGAATACTTATGCAAGTTCTTCTACATACCATTGGGGAGATATAATTTCTTATGATTCATGACCAGGTCTTCATCGGGTCATAGATGTTTGTCTTACATTTATATAACATTCTGTGTACTTTTGGCATACATAAGTTTTCCCAACATCGCCCACGCCACTCTATTACTAAGTTCAAGCTGACATTTTGATACATTTTCAACATTCTATTCTAACTATTACTAAGTTCAAGCTGACATTTGGTACATTTTCAACATTGCACAAGTAATCTTGCGGGCTTACATATGAGCATAATAATTCTCCTTCATAAACAGAATTTCAATTTGCCACGTCGCCTCTCATGTTAGCTTTAGTTTCTGTAGCAGCAAGCAATGTTTAATTATATTTTATTCTTATTATTTTACGTCTACATCACTTTTGTGATAAGTACCAGAACATCTTAGCTATTCTAGTTCCTCGATTTCCATTACAGAATCTATTTATAATATTTTGATACATCTTTAATTCCTTGTCTGTATGTTTTAATGGTAAGACATCAAATAAAAAGTTCAGTTTAGGTAACAACATCATTTTACACATTGCTATCCTACCAAACCAAGACATGTTTAACTTAACTATATTGTGATATTTTCTTTTCTTTTTTTTTTACAGAACAATATATACATTGTATAAAAATTCTTATTACAAAAAAATAACGAAAATAACTTACCTAGTACTACAGTTACCCTCCTCACTCTTCTTGCCGAAAAGCCACCTCTGTCCTCCAAAGAGGGGAGGGGGTGACTACCGTTATCATGCATAGAGTGTCCTTTGTCTTCTCTTACCATATTATGTTATCCTTTGCGCGCACCGCTAATCTATTACTTAACCTCATCTGAGTCTACCAATACTACATCATTCCCACCACCGTCTGAGCCCCCCGTTGCCCCATCCCCTCCCCCCGCCTCTCTCTCAATTCCACCAGATTCCATCAAATCTTTCCTCATTTGGATCCATTGTTGTGATCCTGTTTCAACCAAACCAGCAAAACATATGTAGTCCAATGCATCCACTTTGTCATCAAGAGTATACATTTTTCCCCCAAAGTGAAACCTCATTTGTTGTGGGTACCTCCAATTATATACAATCCCGCATTCTCTTAATAACCTTGTAATGGGTTTCATTTTGAATCGCCAGATCCGTTCTTCTGGTGCTATATCATTATATATTTCTACCTCATTCCCATTTATTTTTAATGCACCAGATCTGGTTTGTTTTATAAAGGCCATAATTTTCAATTTGTCTGCCAAATTTGCAAATTTTACCATCACGTTTCTCTCCTTACTTTTCCCCTTTTTCGTGCCCAATCTATATGCTCCTATGATATCTTCCGGTGCAAACTCTTTACCCATTTGAAGTGAGTTTAGCCAATCTATTATTCTGTCTTTCAATCTATCTGGCACATTTTCTGCCATTCTACGGATTATCACATTTTGTTTTCTCTCTTGTTCCTCCAGCAGATCTACCCTTTTTTCTTGTAGTTCTACTTTAAGTCTAGTTTCTTTGGCATTACGATTTGTTAATCTTATCTCATTTTGTAAGAGCTTCACGTCGGTTTGCACATTACGGATGCATTGGTCTACTCTCATAAAATTAATTTTTGCAACCTTCATATATTCTGTAAATGATTCCACCAGTTTGTCATATTTAGCTGTTGTTTCCTCTCTGTCTTGCTTCATCTCATCCTTCATTTCCTTCATACTTTTTACTATTTCTGATTGTCCCTTTTTTAGTTCTACATTGTCTTGTATTGTCATGTCCATTTTTTTCATCATCTTGGCTATTTCTGCAAATAATTGAGCTTGGTCGGTTGGTGGTGTTTCCCTCGAAGTGGGTGATCTTTCTCGTTGCTCCTTTTTATCTTTCTCTTTCTCCTTCTCCTTTCTTGTTTCAATTTTCTTCGGTTTCACTACCCCTTCATCCTCCTTCCTTTGCTCCATATTTAATAACCACCCCAAAACAAACCAATCAACTCTTAAGTTAGTTATTTAGTTACCACTCCCTGCTCTCTCTCTCTGTCTCTCTCTCTTTTTTTGCTGTCAATCTAATAACTTCCTATTATTGCAATTAATGTTTTTTTACTATATCCTTATGTATATGTGTCTATATTTTTATATAACTATTGTTGAATTTATGGGAGTGATAACTAATCACACAATTTTGTATTTCTCAGTTTTAAACAGGTTATGTAAGTGTGTATATAAACATACACCCACATAAATATGTAAGTATATAGATATATAATTCATTTTACTGTGCTTCTTTCTTATCTCTTTTTTTTCCAAACGATCAAGGACATAGACAAGACACACACCTGGGGTTCTTTAAGAGATAGAGAGAAAGAACATGAAGGGAGAGGGAAAGAAATATATAGACATATGTTTTTTTGCTGTGCTTCTTTCTTATCTCTTTTTTCCCAATCAGTCAAAGACACAGACGAGACAAACACCTGGAGTTCTTTAAGAGAGAACCTGAAGGGGGGAGGGAGGGACTTCAAAGGGGAGCAACAGTGGACAACAAAGTAACACTAAAGGGGGAGAAAATTTATATATTTGACTATTGAAAGGGAAAGAGAGGTAAGAGAAATGAGATAATGAAGAAAAAAGGAGAAAGCGTATATATATATATATATCTGTTATTGTTATTGTTTTTTGACTATTGAAAGGGAAAGAGAGGTAAGAGAAATGATATAAAGAAGAAAGGTGAAAAAAAACAAAAAAAACCCTAGTTATTTAGGTATGAGCCAAATCACTGTACTAGGTGGGGAAGAGTAAAAAAGAAAGGAAAAGAAATAAGGAAAAAAGAAAATAAAATAAAAAATAAAAAAATTGTCTTTTCTTTGCTTTGCAAATGTTCTCTTTAGGGGACAAAACTCATTCCTCCATTTTTTGTTTCTGGCTCAGGCGACAGCTCAGTCTTTTTTTTTTCCCTCCAAAGTCCCCCCTATCCCCACTTCCAACCGTCGTCCTGCTTTTCGCTTGTTTCAATTTCGCTCACTGAGCCCTCACCACCATTATATTGGACTGTACCCACTTGTATACTTCCACATAAAAGGCAAGGTGAGGAGGGGGACGGAGGGAAAGTTCTTTGATAACGGGCCCATATCCCGTTATCATGTATTCCCCTAGCGATATGTGTGGCTCGATAGCAGAGTAGCACTTTTAAGCTCTTCCGCAGCGAAAGCCTTAGTGCAATAACACACACACATATGCCTTCAGTGGAAAGGTGCGCTTTACTTACAGTGAGGGGAAGACAGACATACACAGGACTATATACAACAGTCTCTCTCTCTCTCCAAGCCCCACAGTAGGTAGACAGCCTGGATTTCTCTGTTGGCTCCAACTCCAGGAGCACTCAAAAAGTCCTGGTGATCCTTTAGCAGTTCTTTCTTCTCAGTTGAAGAAAAACTCTGAACACCATCACCTCCTTCAGTGTCTCAGTCCTTCTCAGTATATAGACTCCTTCAGAATAACAACCTCCTCACAGATAATCTCCTCCAGAATAATAGCCTCCTCCAGTATGATAGCCTCCTCCATAGACCCTTCCCAGAGAGCCACAGTTATACCCCAGTGTTGCTGGGCAGATCCTCTAATCAGCCACAGCTGGGCTGTTACATGAGCACGTGGACAAGGTGTGCACAGCCTGGCAATCAATTTGAGGCTCTACTATATACACCTGTGTTCAAAACACATAGAAGGCCTTAAAGTTATACTATTCCACTGGGCAGCAATCTTTGTACAATACCCCCAAATGAAAAATGTCCTAACATGCTCCTCCTATTGTACAAGATGGATGCCACAATATACAGGACAGAATACATAAGCAATATATACATATACACAGTTACAGTACAAGATTCTTTACAGTACACTCAGTTTCAGTATTTACAACATCAGCTTACACTCTTCACATGCCTATTGGCACCAGGAGGAAACAGTTTATTACCTTTTCTTGCACCTTTGTAATACCTTGGTCTCCTAGACCCACGCACCCTATGCCTTTCAGATTCTGGCATACACACAGACAGGTCCCGAGGTGGGGATATATCCCTGTCTAATTCTGCCTGCCGTGCACACAACTTTGCACCTGGCAATGCAACTACCTCAGTAGGGGTTTCTGGCTTTGCTTTATCCACTAATGCCACAGTGGCCTGATATCTATCAGGTGGCCTTCTAGTCCGACTGGACCTACGAGGCAGGATTCTATCAGTGGTATCTCCCCCAGACTCCCCAGAAATGTCAGACTCCTCTGACTCACATCTTATCTCTTCTTTTACCCCAGCTTCCCCATCAGTGGGACTTTTGCTAACATGCTTGCTACTGCTGGGTTGAGGAACTGGCTTCTCTGCCCCCTCCTCCTCAAACAGGAGTCCAGGAATGTGGACACTTTCCACATGTTCCCACCGGGAGTGCTCCAGGAACTTGGCATTCTTACTTCTTGTAACTTGCTTGGATCCTGGCATCCAAAACCTATACTCCCTATGGTTTGCCTCATACCCTATGAAGATCAGTTTGCGAGGGCGAGGCTGCCCCGGGATGCGTACCAAGGCAGGAGAGCCAAAGACTCGAAGATAGCCTAAGTTTGGCTTCCTTCCATGCCACCTGCTTGCAGGGATGTCTCCAATCCCAGAGTGATAAACATTATTGAGCAGATGGTTCGCACACTTCATAGCCTCTGCCCAGAGTGTGCCAGGGAGACCTGCATCACTTAGCATAGCCCTTGTCATGGCCTGCAGAGTTTGACCTTTCCTCTCTACAGTTGAGTTATGCTGAGGTCTGTGGTGGACTATCCCATGCTTTGCCAGGAAATCAGTGGTGGTTTTGTTTGGGAACACTGTCCCATCAGTAATCAGGGTCTTTACCTGTGTGTTTGCCTTGTTCTGGGAGAACCTTTCCCATCTGGTTAAAGTTGAGCAGATCTCACCCTTGGACCTTAGCAAATACACAAACCCATATCTTGTGTGGTGGTCCACAATGCACAGGGCATACCTTGAGCCACCAGGGCTTGGGCTCATAGGACCTATTAATTCAGCAGACACCACCTCTAAGGGCTGGGTAGTGCTAAAACCACCCACTCTACTTGCAGGAGTGACCATAGACTTCTCCTCGTTACAAGGATTACATCTCAGAAATCTACTGCATGGTTTCACTGCTATGCCCTCAGTCAGATCAATGGTCCTTCTCAAGTCTCAGAAATTTACATGTCCCAACCGTCTGTGCATTAAGTGTATGCATTTATCATGGGGGAGCTTGTTGCTAAAACCTTTATCAGCCAGATTCGCACTCACTGCATGGGAGCCTAACACAAATAGATCATTGTGTATCGGGACAGTTAGCTCCTTATCTAGTCCCTTAATGACACATTCCTTCCCCTGGAATGTCACTGAGTAACCCATTTTCAGTAGGGTCCTAACAGACAGCAAATTATACTTCATCTCAGGGATATAAAGCATTTCTAGCTCTTCACCCAAAGCTTCACATCTTACCTGGCCTTTACCCAGTGCATGCACACATGACCCATTGGCTAACGTGACAGTCTGGTTTGTTTTAGACATTTCAGAAAACATTTTCCTATTTTTACAGATGGAAAAAGATGCACCAGAATCAATTAACCAGGTGCCAGGTTCAACATCAGTAAAAGCAGCAACAGAGAGATTAGCTTTTCTACATGTCTTGTCCTTATCTGGGCTCGACCTTGCCTTACAGAACTTGGCAATATGCCCAGACCTCTGGCAACTAAAACATCTCTTTGCTACACACACAGTGGGAGGAGGGGGTGATTTGCTTCTACCACTTTCAAGAAGAACTTTTGGTTTTCTGAATTCTTTCAGAGAACCCCTTAATCTGTCTTGTTCCAGTAAGCGACCTTGAACAGACAAGAAATTTAACTCACTCCTGGGCAAAATGTCCAAGGAATACACATAAGCATCATACTCTTCCGACAAAGACGATAGGAGAATATATGCTTTTTGTTCTTCAGTAAAGAACAAGTTTGTCTCAGCAAGGCGCTGCAGCAAATCACTAATTGAATGGAGGTGCTGAGCCATATCTCCACCAGGCTGGAGGCGTAACCTAAACAAACGTCTGGTGAGAGATATTTGGGAACCGACTGAGTCCCTTACATATAATTGCTTAAACCTCTGCCAACATGCGGCAGCTGAATTCTCCCCTCTCAGATATGTTAACTGACTCTCTGCCACAGTTAACCCAATTATTGCCAAAGCCCTTTGATTATCATACTCAAGTCTGTCCCTTTTGTCAGTGTCCTCTTCATCCAGTGCTTCAAGCTTCTGGGGATTCTCAACAATGTCCCAGAGCCCTTCCTTGCGCAGAAGCAGACTGCACTTGGTTGCCCACATCTGGTAGTTGGTGCCATCCAGCAGGGGCACCAGTGAGAGAGTGGAAACAGCCATTCTTCCCTCACTTGCAGACTCACGAAACATGCAGCTGGCAGGAACTCTCGAAGCAAACTGGACGTCTTCTGGACCTCTGTTGGGGCATCTGGTTGCGTTGGGGCGCTGTCCTGCAGGCGATGAGTCCTCCAGGGAACGTGGCTCCTCCGAACGCTGATCGGGGCTCCACAGCTCCAGTCCAGGCACACAGCACTTCCGGGCTTGACAGGCGAAGACTCACGGGTGCAGTTAGGGCGTCGGGCGTAGCTGTTAGGCGCACCCTGGGCCCATAACCCGTTATCAGGGATTCCCCTAGCGATATGTGTGGCTCGATAGCAGAGTAGCACTTTTAAGCTCTTACGCAGCGAAAGCCTTAGTGCAATAACACACACACATATGCCTTCAGTGGAAAGGTGCGCTTTACTTACAGTGAGGGGAAGACAGACATACACAGGACTATATACAACAGTCTCTCTCTCTCTCTCCAAGCCCCACAGTAGGTAGACAGCTTGGATTTCTCTGTTGGCTCCAACTCCAGGAGCACTCAAAAAGTCCTGGTGATCCTTTAGCAGTTCTTTCTTCTCAGTTGAAGAAAAACTCTGAACACCATCACCTCCTTCAGTGTCTCAGTCCTTCTCAGTATATAGACTCCTTCAGAATAACAACCTCCTCACAGATAATCTCCTCCAGAATAATAGCCTCCTCCAGTATGATAGCCTCCTCCATAGACCCTTCCCAGAGAGCCACAGTTATACCCCAGTGTTGCTGGGCAGATCCTCTAATCAGCCACAGCTGGGCTGTTACATGAGCACGTGGACAAGGACAAGGTGTTCACAGCCTGGCAATCAGTTTGAGGCTCTACTATGGACACCTGCGTTCAAAACACATGGAGGGCCTTAAAGTTATACTATTCCACTGGGCAGCAATCTTTGTACAATACCCCCAAATGAAAAATGTCCTAACAGTTATCATTCCAGTTCCAGCTTTCCTCCCATTTCTCCATTATTTGCTTTTTCATTGACTCCTCTTTATACATCCTCGCATTATATCTCCAAATATATCTTTTCCCTTCAGTGTCTTCCAATTTTATATCCACAATTATATTAGCATGGTCAGATTCCTTAAATGTTCCAATCTTAATATCCTCTATTGTTTTAACTAATCCTTCTGTAACAAATATATAGTCAATTCTTGAGTACATATTATGAACTTGGGAGTAATAAGTATACTCTCTCTCCTGACCCTTGAGCTCCCTCCATACATCCTTTATACCCATTGATTTACTCCATTCATCCAATATGTACTTTTTACCTTTGTTCTTACTACTTGTACTATCTATCTCCGATCTTAACAAATTAAAATCTCCCCCTATGACCATGTTCCTTGATCCTTCCTTACTTAGAATTTTCTCCATCCTGTCTAAAAATTATTTCTGGTTATTATTTGGAGCATAAATGTTAACAAGAGTTATCTCTTCCTCCTCAATATTCCCTTTAATAATCAAATATCTTCCCTCCAAGTCAGCTATGGTTTTGGTCACAGAAAAGCCCAGCTCTTCCGAAATCAGAGTTTAGAAGTCCCGTAAGCCTTTTCATATATTTCCATTCCTCCAACAACTAATTTATTCACCTCTGCTGATTTTTGATGAGTCTCTTGCAAGAAAATAACATCAGCTCTGATTTTATTGAGCGCTATTTGAAATTTCTTCCTCTTCAAGGCATTCCCCATTCCCTTCACATTCCATGTTAATAGCCTTAAATTCTTAACCATCTATTATAATTGTGAACCCATTAGGCATCTTAAGGCAGGGGTGTGCTGGGCACCTTGGGAGGACGGTGGACAGGAAGTGATGGGGCACCTATGGTGGTGGTGGGGCTTTGGGGGAGAGAAATCCCATACATTCCCATTACCTCTGCCTACCTGGGGGGGGGGCAGGGGCAGGGTGCCAGTCACTGGGGTGCACCAGGATGAGTCCCTGTATCCCTGTGGGTCAGCACACCACTAATCTTAAGCGTATTGAGGACCCCACTCCCAAGTAATAAGGAGATCCTTAACATGAATCGACATCATGACCTGCAAATACTGTACTGGAAAGCCTTGTAATATCAGCTGACGGAATTGTGATTACTTGATTAAAGAGCATTTTTGTGGTCATGAATCAAAGCCAATAGCTTGCTATAAGTCTTTCCCAGCACATTTAAAAAAAAGAGTATATACTAAGTAGTCAAACACAGTCATATTTTGCACTGTTTATTTAATAAAGAATCTTAGGATGGAAATGAGATTCTAAAATATCAGCATTAAAAAGGAGTTCTGCACGAGGGCTTTACAGAATGAAAACAACAGATTCTACCCCACCAAATGTTCTCCGGTGGTATTACACATGATTAGGTGATTAAAAAGAGCACATCCAATCTGACAGATCAAGTCATACATAAATAATAAAATAACACTGTTTTGTTGATTAAAGGAAATGTTAACATTCATAAGCAATAATATCTTCTCCTAGTCTTCATTTGCTACACACACCATTACATTCAAGTGCAAAAGGCCCAGATGGCCACACATTTTAGAACAGTCCTTGCCTTTCCTGGTACCCCTCCAACTGTCTGGTTGCAACAATCATCCCAAGCTGCTGTAGCCAAAATAGGCACATCTGCTAGAGATGATGGAATTGACACCAGTCATTGTATCTGGAGAGTCCTGGTCTGTGTAAATCTGATTTATGGGCACCACCAGCCTTTCATCAATGGAGGTTCTCTAAAAAGGGGAAATTTCCCCTCTGTTCTACGACTCAGTCCAATACTTCCCTCTCCAAACAATTTATCTTTAAAACAACCTTAGTAGAATAGTGATTAACATTCTCTCTCTCTCTCTCTTTCTATACACACAAACATGTACACACCTCCACACACTCTCACACACATACAGAGTAAAAGCATATTGCACATCATGGGTATTGTAATCTTGAGAACCCTTTTCACAAACAGTACTCGTCTTTGATGAGGACAGAATAACTGCTATCAACTGAATATTTCACATCCTAGGTAAAATCTTCAAAATATATTGCAACTGGATTCGATCAAGTACTTTGAGCTTAATTGCACAAAAACTAGCTGAAATCCTGGTGCTTTATGCAGTAAGTTGCAACCGAGCAAGCCCACTGAATTAATGGGGATTTGGTTGGTCATTTCCTCCATAAATTTCATAGATTTGAAAGGGCCTAATTGCAAAGCAAGTCACAACTGGAGTGGGTCCATGTGAAACAGAGGAACCTATGGAGGATCTAACTCACCAAACCTCCACTAGTTTCAACTAACCAACCCCACTGTGACTCACTGTGCTAAGTGATAGGATTCCAGCCTTTGTTACAGGAAGGGGTCCAAAGTACACTTCTGAGGAACTAAGCCCCATAGAATAAATTGGACCCAAAGCAAAATGGCACCGCGAAAGAGTAGCTGGAAGTCTTCTCCACCCCATTTACTTCTTTCACCAGCCAGGGTCATTTGCAAAGAAGCCCAGTTCGAGTGAGAGAAGTTAATGTTGAAATGTTAATTTTCTGGAGAAAGTTATTACCAACAAATAATTTAAATATTGAGAGGAAGGAAGAATTGATTAATCCCTGGGTGCCAAATATCTTTTGCAAGTGCCTTACTGTGCCTCAGTTTACATTATTTGTTGGATAGTTTACTCCCAAACAACACATTTAGATCTGGAAGTGTTAATCCTCTCCTATATGGCCAAGATTTTATTAACATGCCTCTGCTTTATATACTGGCATTTAATTTAACTTCAGCATAATATAATATTACATTCCATTGTCTTGATATATTGCAATGCCTAGCCATCTCTCCTGGCCACGTATAGTGCCAGTGTTAGTGGTTAAATAATAGAAGTTCTAAGAATGGACTAAATTTCAGTATTAGCTTAAAGTCCCTTATCCCTGACATTTTAAAAGTTGTCTAAATAAAAACACCTACATACCATATGTTAAACTTAATAAGAACTTTTCTGAATGTTGTTCAAGTAAGCATTAATCCCTGAAATAATGTGTAAACCATTCTTCCAATATATTAGTTACTTAAGGCAGCAGCTTCTTAAACAGAGAGTGGTATTTTAACATTGCATTTTAACAAGAATTCAAGTGGTGCTTTTCCTACTGGCACATCATGAAATTGCACTAAAGTTTTTAAGGCCAAGGAGGTTGATGATCTTCTGTGCATGTATTCAAAAGCAGAATCTTCTCCAGTGAAACTTGCAGTGAACACAAGGTGAGGAAAAATTCCACAGTTTGAGCGGTTGTCTCAAATACAGGCCTTGTTAGTGCCAAAAATATTTCTGTGTCAGAAACGGTGTCAATAATTGTCACTATTTAAAGGTTTCACTGAGGAAGCGTCTTATAAAAATATCTGGGGGCACAAATTTCTCCATATTACTTTTTCAAAGCCATTATTTAAAACCTTGTGATGTTCAGTTCATTGGTGATTTCTATGGAGGAAATAAGGAAGGGAAAAGAACATGCCCACTTCAGCCAGTCACTTCCACAAGAGAAGCATCTTAAAATATGAGGTATATTACTGCATATCTTTACCTAAAGTAGGAATTCTCAACCTATGGTCCATGGGCTGGATCCGGCTTGTGGTGCCCAAGCAACCGGCCAGCTGCAGTCACTGGGAATGCCTCTGCAGCTGTAGGGAACGTGGCTGAGGGTAGGGAACGTGTCTGTGGGGTTTTTTCGGTGCCTGCTGTTGTGTTTCTGCTGGCTGCAACTGCCAGGAATGCCTCAGTGGCTTCTTTGAGCACCTCTGCAGCCACTGGGAATGCATCATCAGCTGCTGGGAATGCATCCGCACGCAGCCTCCGGCAACAGTCCACAGTGGCTGCAGGGGTTTTTCCTTCACCAACACCACACAACTCCTCTAGGCTGGTAAGGAGGGGAGCGGTGGGGAGTGAGGAGTGGCTCTTTGGGTGTGTGGTGTGCTTGGGGTAGTCCCGCAGCCAGTGCCAAAGGTGACAGTGGTGGTGGGGGACACCAGTCTGGCCTGCAAACAATCTGAGAGGCAGGATCCAGCCCACGGGCTTTAAAAGGTTGAGAACTCCTGGCCTAAAGCCTTGTCTTTGTTGCATGTTTCTTATAGAAAGGGCCCTATTGCTTTAAAATCAGCTTTAGCAATAGATTTCATTTGTCTCTTTTCATGGTGGCCAGGTGGAATGTATGCCACCAGGGCATTGCTCTGCTCACTCATCCGAATGTTCGCTGGAGTGGGAATGATGCTCGGTGAAAAAGCTGCTTCCAAGAATCAGAGGGAGGCAGAATCTGGGCTCCGCTGGAAGAGCCTGCTGCAGAATGAGAAGTGGCTGAGCGGAGACGCTTGGTGAAGCAGGCTGGACGATGGCCTGTAAGGTGGCATACGAAGGCAACGGGTTGGTAAGAAGCAGCAAAGAATGGCTGGTGTGCCCTTGAGCAAGGCCGCTCGGTGGCTGTGAAGTGAGTAAAGACTCCCGGTAAGTGGAGAACAGATCCACTAATGAAGAGCATAACTGGGCCGAGACGTAGCAATGATCTGCAAGAGGATGATTTGGTGCCGGCTGGAAGAGGAGTTGAGTCGGGGCTCTTTCCACCATTGGCCTTTCCAACACTTGCTGCGGATGAAAGTACAGCATTTGAGCCCTTTCTCTGTTGAAATCTTCCATTTCTATAAAAGGTCTGTTGTCAGGGGAAAAAATAAGTCAAAAACACATGAGGAAAGTGAAATAGCAAAATAAAGTCTGTAACATTTACACCAGGGTGGCCAAACTATGGATGCATTGGTGTCAGGGGCCGGATCTGGCAAACTGGCTATAGTTTGGGCACCCCTGGTTTAAGCAGAGAAAATGGCAGCCTAAAAATCTTCTCCTTTTTCAAAACAGATTGCAAGGTGCATTTTACTTCTGCTTCCAGGGGGAGGAACCAAATGACTGGCCTGCTGAACCAAATAACCAGCTCACCGAACCACGTGACTGGACCGCAGCCCAAAAAGTTTGGGCACTCCTGATTTACATGGTCAGTGGGAACTCAAGCTCTGGATTTAGTGGTTGAGAGTACGAAGGTTACTGGGAGATTTTTGACCAGCATGGAAAATTTTAGAGGGATTTTTTCAGAAGCAATATTTAAAAACACTGCCAATTGACAGTAACCCTTTTCATGTAGCTTTGATTATAGTGAAATAGCAATTTGCAATCTTACATACAAAGCCAGCCACAAGAAAATTAGGCCTAGATCTGTACTATTTAATAATCATCATAGTCCAACTTAGTTACTGCATAAAAAGTATTTTATTTGGGCAAGAAGACAAACAGGACATGTGACAAGCTTCACTAGCAGAACAACTTTCCAGTCTGTCCAACTATTGGGCTAAACTAGTAGGCAGAGATGTTGGTGCGTATGGTTGAGAGCACTTTAGGAACTCCACACGGTGCTGCCATAAATGCTGCAGCCTTTGAACCAAAGCAACACCCGGCCTAAAAGGTTCGCTCCCCAACCCAGCCGGTGTTTTGCTCGATCCCCCTGCCTCTTTCCAAAGAGTCAGGCAGATCGCCCCCCAGTTCCCTTTCCTCTTCCGCCTGACGCTTCGGATAGAGAACAGGGCTTATCCTTAACGTTGTGTGATCAGTGGGGGGTAGGGAATTTTCATGGGGTTACTTCAGCTGTTAAACCTTCTGCCTAAAAGAGGGGCTGGTGGGGAGTCAAGTGAAACAGCCAGTTGTACCCTCAGAAGAAAAATAAAAACCAATTGAGGGCTCTCTGGATTGCATTCCGCTGCATATCCCATCAACCCCAGCCAACATAACCAAAACTTAATGATTGTGAGGGTGGCAATCCAATGTCTGAAGGGTGAAAACATTTCCCATCCTTGCTTTAAGCAAGAGTTGGTTGAAAAAAACTGGATACACCTTGGGTGTGTGGTAAAGGCTATACAACTGGATCCACAACTCATTCAAACAATCGAGCACACTTAAAAAACAGTGTTTACAGGTCTGCTCCAATTCTTATGAGGAGGAATAGCAGTAAAAACAGGTCATCATGCCATGCTGGGTGGCAGGCAGATCCACAATGCTGTACTTTGCATTAACAGAACATACTAGATAACTTGTTTTAATTCACCCAATTTACCTCATCAATTTGAACACACAGGAAGAAAGTTGCTCCCTGGAATAACCTGTTTGCTGCTGAAGTTCAGCAGTCCAGGAAGGGGAGAGCAGAAGCCTAAAACGTGTGGCAGCTACACAGGCAGCTGCAACCAAAGAAGGCCGAAAGGAGCGGTAAAAAAGATCTGGAAGTAAAGAGTCACAACATTGTTATCAAAGACTGACAATCGAGGAACGGGCAACTTCGACCAAGCTTCCTCCCTCTAAGGCTCTCTACAGAAGTGGCATTTTGCAGGCTTTAGCTGCCCAGGCTGAAGACCAAACTTGCCACCCCCTCCATTTAGGCTCGCCGCTGCCCCTCCACCCATTTAACCCCTCACTGCCTGTTCCAAGCCCCCCGGAGCCAGACCCAGGACAGGAAGAGCCCCTGATAGCCAGCTGGTTGGGCGGGGGTGAGCCGCGAGCGCACGGTGGGTCACCTGTCAGGGGGAGGCAGAGGAGGAGGCAGAGCAAGGGCAACCACAGCTGGCGGGAGACAAAGAGGGAGCGGCCCGGCCACCGGTGCAGCAAAAAGGCTGCCTTCTGCCTAGAAAGTCCGGCTCCCTAATCCCAAGCAGAGAACGCAAAACAGTGGGGACATTTTGCTTTCCCCTGAAAAAGTGCTGCCCGGGGCCATCCATCCCCCTGATTCCCCCCACACTACGCTTCTAGGCTACAGATCAACTTTACAATTGTAAACTAAGATATCAGCATGACAGCTTAGGCCAAGGGTGCCCAAAGTTTTCAGGCTGCGGGCCAGTCACGGGGTTCAGGGCACATTTTACTTACACTTCTGGGAGCGACAAGGGCAACGTGGGCCGGATGAATCACAGTAAACCCATTCGTTTGGATTCACCGGGTACTTGGGCTTCTGGGAATTGAAGTCCAAGAACATCTGGAGTGCCAAGGTTTGTCATCATGGCCCTAAGCTGTACTCTCTGGACATGCTCCTCTAAGACTGAAGTCATGTCAGAGCATGACTCCTGATATATATCCCAGCAAGCATATCCAGGAAGATACCATGTCAGTGGTATTAAATAGGCCTTCTCTAAGGATTTCCTTGCCTGGATCTATGCCATTGATTTTAAACCAGGAATAGGGAGATGCTTGTACTCTAAGCTTGAAGTTAAGAGCTAGAAGAGCAGCTTTCTCAATTTTTCCTATCAAAGATCTCAGCCTACATTATGAGCGCATAAATCTATTTTTGAAGTGGAGTGCATCCCTTAATTCCACATTCACCAGGCATGAACCCCCCGTTTCTAATGTATGCTACAATCCTGATGAAGAGGCAAAGCCGAGGCCCCTCAAGTTAACAGTCTGCGTGAATAAAGGAGTTACCTTGTAATGATAGCTCTAAGAACTCTTGAGAGTATTCCTCCATTTTTGAGACAAGCTGGCGGTCCTTAAGGTCCCTTTCAGTAAGCGCGTTTAATAAGTAATAGTCAAAGAAGTGTGCTGCAGTTGGCAGGCACAGATTCCAGTCAAAAAATTCCAGGAGCTTGAGCTCTGTCTTGTTCAGCACAGTTTTTGTCAGCACCACATCTATGTGCAACGATGCAGCTAGACTGTTCAGTTTTTCCAGGCGTGGCACGTTGTTCCGCTCTTCAAATTTGCCTGTTGAGAAGAAATTATACTGTATTGGGAGACTTTTCTCAGAGGCAAAAAACAATATCATTTCACAACACCTCCAGGGCCACCTCAAGCTCTTCTACAACTCCTAGTAAGGCCCTTGATGCTCTAGAGACTAGTCCTTGGTGTGCACAGCTCTTCAAAAGCAGCTACAGTACTTCCAAAAGGTAGTGAAAGGGCATTTTGCTGACATTGTGCCATAGCAGTGGCAGCATCCCATCACCAGACTGGGAGGAAGAGAAATGGGGATCATCCTTGTTTCTCCAAACTGCCTGGCAAATAGGTGGTATAAGGGCAACAGAGTTCCTATCCTGCCCACTTATTTACCATGGCTGAAAAGGACGACTATCGTTTAGTCACCTAGACCCCACAATAGAAGGCAGTAGAGTTTAGAGAGATCATTGGTACTCCCACACAACCTGAAAGAAAAAAGAAATGCACAACCACAGGAGCCACCCTGGGCCTAATGCTCAAAGGAGAGAGAGGAGATGATGGCCATTCTGCACTTACCTTTACAAGGAAGATGAAGCTAAGATTTAGGATGGCTCACCTCTACTGTATAGTGCTCATATGAACGGCCTGGCATGAATCAGGCTCAGAATCAGGCTGTTAAGAGCAGCTGAACTGTCAAAATCACCAGTTCCAGTTTCTCCCTCCAGAGTTTGATTCTGAAGATCCTCAGAACCAGGCACTCAGAAGACCAGTTCGGTGCAGTAGAACTGAGCTATCCTTGTCTTCAACATCCCTGGAGGAAGTGTGTGGTGTGCCCATATGCTGACCTCATGCCACCACAAACTCTTTTTCAGTAGCAGACTAGAATCCCCTGTAACTCTTGTCTCTGGGGAACACCACAGAATCATTCTGTGGGTGGATGGTAAGCATGAGAGGGAGAACAAAGCTCCTGGCCTGGTATGAAGAGCATCTGTTCTATGTAGACCAAAAGGTCCAAAGGTTACATTATCTGGCAAAACTACAATGATATCCCCCCAACTAGACTAAGCCCATTCAATGAGAGGACGTATAAAGTCAGATTTTATGTGCTTTTGTCATCCATATCCATTCTAGTCCACGATCTGACCTCTTCTTGCATAAGTTAATATTACGAGGGGGCGGGGCACTTCCATGGCAATAGACCATGAGGCAGATCCCAAAAATGTTGTGATAAGCTGACGGTGTTCTATATTGAAAGCATTATTCCTCCACCTTCCTCTACTGAAAAAACCAAAGCACTTGTGACATTTAAATTCCCGTACTTGCAAGGATAAGGCAAGTCATTGCCCAGATAGTTAGTGAGTTTTTGTCAGCTTGAAAGTTGTCCATAAACCTGTCCAGCATGTAGACAGAAAGGTGTAGGGTAGCGGGACAGAGATTGCACGCTTTGCTAACGGAAGTCAAGAAGTCAAGAAAATATTGTCGCCATCCGAGTTTCTGTGACTGGGCTCTGTACACAGGAAGTTTCAGCTCCTACAACACAAGGCAGAGAAGGGGTATAAGAATGAATATCCATTGCACTAGCCAGAATATGTGGATCAGCATCTGCCAGCTGCCTTAGCAAGTGCTTAGCAAGTCATGTGAAACAAAGGGATTATTATTATTATTATTATTATTATTATTATTATTATTATTATTATTATTATTATTATTATTATTATTATTATTATTATTATTATTATTATTATTATTATTATTATTATTATTATTATTATTATTATTATTATTATTATTATTATTCCCATTTATTATCCCGCCCCAATCGGGCATACCCGACTCTGGGCGGCTTACAAGATAAAAACACAATCATATACCCTAACCCATCCAATAAAATACTAATAAATTAAAAATTTAAAAACTCTGAAAGTTCATAAAAACATGAAATAAACCAGGAACAAGCAACTCCATGGAATAAAACCAACAGCAAGGGAGGCTGTCCCTTAAATTAACCACCCTATGTGGGATCCCACAGACCTTGGTCCCCACACATGTCCCGCCAGCCAGGTTTTTAAACCCTTTCGGAAGGGGAGGAGCTCTGTCTGTAGACGTAGATCAGTTGGGAGGAGGTTCCAAAGCGCCGGGGCGAACACAGAGAAGGCCCTCTTCCTAGTGCTAGAGAGATGAGCCTCCCTAGCTGATGGAATGACAAGAGAGCCCCTCCGGTCCGCCCTGGTGGGACGGACAGACATTTATTTATTTATTTATTTATTTAGATTTATTACCCCGCCCTAATCAGGCGAACCTGACTCTAGGCGGCTTACAGAAATTCATAAATTAAAACCTTAAGGTTCATAAATTACTTAAAAGTCAATTAAAAAAGAATTAAACCATGAATTTACAAAAATCTAAAAGATTTAAAAAGGTTAAAAGGTTTTAAAAGATTTTTAAAGTTTAAAAGAGTGAGGGAGGGGTGGCTGTCCCATCATATCAGCCACCCAACATGGGACCCCATGTTCCTGGACCCCCACACCTGCCCTGCCAGCCAGGTTTTTAGGCCCTTCCGAAAGGGCAGGAGCTCTGTCTGGAGACGTAACTCAGTTGGCAGGAGGTTCCAAAGGGCCGGGGCGGCCACGGAGAAGGCCCTCCTCCTGGTGCTAGAGAGATGCGCCTCTCTAGCCGATGGAATGATAAGAGAGCCTCTCCGATCCGCCCTGGTGGGACGGACAGATGTCCTTGGGACGATGCGGTCTCTTAAGTATCCTGGCCCACTACCATGTAGGGCTTTAAAGGTAATAACCAGCACCTTGAATTGCACCCGGAGACATACTGGCAACCAGTGCAGCTCCCGAAGCAGTGGTGAGGCACGAGCATAACGCCCGCACCCCATCACTACCCGAGCAGCCGCATTCTGGACCAGCTGCAGCCTCCGAATGGTCACCAAGGGCAGCCCCATGTAGAGCGCATTACAGTAATCAAGTCTGGAGGTGACCAAAGCATGTGTGATCATGAGCAAGGAATCCCGGTCTAGGAGTGGGCGTAGCTGGCGTATT
The DNA here is from genome assembly GCA_030440675.1 of Furcifer pardalis. NCBI lineage: Eukaryota > Metazoa > Chordata > Lepidosauria > Squamata > Chamaeleonidae > Furcifer > Furcifer pardalis. The sequence continues at coordinate 67,824,924 of CP126893.1, forward strand.
ACACGAAGTTGTGCAAAAGCCCTCCTGGCCACGGCTGCCACCTGCTCCTCGAGCAGTAGTCGTGAGTCCAAGAGGACCCCCAGATTACGCACCAGGTCTGTTTGGGGCAAAACTGCCCCATCCAGAACCAAAGATGGTAACTCCCGAGATAGCGCAGGACCCCTTACCCATAGCCACTCAGTCTTGCCGGGATTCAGTTGTAGCCTGTTGTCCCCCATCCAGACCCTGACAGCCTCCAGGCACCTGGATAGGACTTCCACTGCATCAATTGGATCTCCACGGGCTGAGATATACAACTGGGTGTCATCTGCATATTCGTGATACCTCACCCCGTGGGAACGGATGATCTCACCCAGTGGCTTCATGTAGATGTTAAATAGGAGAGGCGAGAGTACCGAGCCCTGAGGCACCCCATATTGCAGGGGCCTAGGGCTGGACCTCTCGCCTTCCAGCCACACCGACTGGGTCCGGCCCCTCAGAAATGAAGAGAACCAGGCCAGCACAGTGCCCTGGATCCCCAATCCTTGGAGCCTTCCCAGAAGGATACCGTGGTCGACAGTATCGAAAGCCGCTGAGAGGTCAAGAAGAGCCAGGACGGATGGATGACCTCCATCCCGTTCTCGCCAGAGATCATCCACCAATGCGACCAATGCAGTTTCAGTACCATATCCGGGCCTGAATCCTGACTGGAAAGGGTCCAGATAATCCGCTTCATCCAGGACTTCCTGTAGCTGCCACGCCACTGCCTTCTCCAAGACCTTACCCAAAAAGGGTAGGTTGGATACAGGTCGGTAGTTGGTAAGTACCGTAGGGTCGAGGGATGGCTTTTTCAGGAGGGGACGCACCAAAGCATGTTTTAAGGGTGCTGGAAAAAGCCCCTCCTGCAGAGATGAATTTATAATTGCCTCGACCCAACCGCCTGCCACAACCTTAGATGCCTTGACTAGCCAGGCAGGGCATGGATCCAATTCACAGGCAGTGGCGCGAACAGATCCAAGAAGCCTGTCCACTTCCTCAGGGCCAACTGGATCAAACTGATCCCAGATAACATGGCCAGACTGTACTCTGGTCAACCCCAGCTCTGTCTCTTCCACGCCGGGATTAAACTTCAAGCGAATCTGAGCGATTTTCTCCGCCAGATAATCAGCAAAAGCCTCAGCCGATCCCTGCCAACCAGGGCCAGACCCCCCTCTTCCAAGGAGGGACCTGGTCACCCGGAACAAGGTCGCTGGGCGATTTTCTGCGGAGGCAATAAGGGCGGTGAAATATTGTCGTTCTTAGGGTGACGCGGTCTCTGAGGTATCCTGGCCCACTACCATATAGGGCTTTAAAGGTAATAACCAGCACCTTGAATTGCACCCGGAGACATACTGGTAACCAATGCAGCTCCCGGAGCAGTGGTGAAGCACGAGCATAACGCCCGCACCCCATCACTATCCGGGCCGCCGCATTTTGGACCAGCTGCAGTCTCCGAATGGTCACCAAGGGCAGCCCCATGTAGAGCGCATTACAGTAATCAAGTCTGGAGGTGACCAAAGCATGTGTGACCATGAGCAAGGCGTCCCGGTCTAGGAGTGGGCGCAACTGGCGTATTACACGAAGTTGTGCAAAAGCCCTCCTGGCCACGACTGCCACCTGCTCTTCGAACAGTAGTCGTGAGTCCAGGAGGACCCCCAGATTGCGCACCGGGTCTGTTTGGGGCAAAACTGCCCCATCCAGAACCAAAGCTGGTAACTCCCGTAATAACGCAGGGCCCCTTACCCACAGCCACTCAGTCTTGCCGGGATTCAGCTGTAACCCGTTATCCCCCATCCAGACCTAAACAGCCTCCAGACACCTGGAGAGGACTTCAACCGCACCGCTGGGGTCCCCACGGGCAGAGATGTATAACTGGGTATCATCTGCATATTGATGATACCTTACCCCGTGGGAACGGATGATCTAACCCAGCGGCTTCTTGTTTTTATTATAGATAGCCAGCACAATTGGAAACTCAGTTAAATTTGTTCCATTGACATGCTGAGCATCCCATGATTCATTGGGGAAGAGGTCATCTTTTTAAACATCTATCCTCACATGCCCCTTATCCAGGAGACTGTGATCAGAATTCAAGCCTAGGGTTTATAAGCAACGCTCGAAGCAGTGGTGGGCTCAAAAAAAATTACTACCACACTATGGGAGTGGGATGGTGGACGTGGCCAGGGAGAAAGCCCTGCATTGCACCCAAGGCCCTGTGTATTATTTACTCCAGAGATGCCCAAACATTGGTCAGGGGGCCAGATCCACCACCCCCGATACCAATTCATCTGGTCTGTGAAGCCATCAGCACTCTTGGAACTGGAAGTAAAATGCGTTCATATGGATGCATTTTACTTCTGCTTCCAGGAGCGAGGACGACTTCACAAGCCACATGAATTGGCATCAGGGGCTGGATCTGGGCCCTGGGCCATAGTGAGTGGCTCCCTGAACCACATGACCGCCCAATGGCCCGAAAAGATTGGGCACCCCTGATTTACTTCATCCAATGAAATGTACTGACCTAGATTTAAGTAAAGGAAGAAGAAGAAGATGTATTCTCTGTGGTGATTTTGTATTTTAAAAAATAGTTTCAAACAGTTAGATGCTTATACAATGCCATGGGTATCAACAGCAACCTGATTTGAAACACTTGTACATGAAGACAAAATAATGTAATACCTTAACAGGCTAATCAATTTATCAGACATAATGCACACTGATCTTCAAATTCATGTAAAGCTGTTTCACAAGCAAGTGATTTAGACCGCTGAATTTCTCTTTTAGAGTTTAATAATAACCTTCTGCCCTCAAACCAACCCTTTCCAGGACTTTCTGAGTATAGGGTACTCAGAAGTTCTCTCCTATTCCATTCTTCTGCAGTACTTTGGGACTGGGCAGTTTGCCCAAGGTTACGCAGGCTGGCTCTTCTTCTGGGAAGCACAGTAGGGAATCAAACTTACAGCCTCTGGCTCTGGAGCCAGACACAGTGGAACCCTGACATACAAACGATTCTACTTACACAAAATTTGACATACAGTACAAAGAGAAATCCTGGCAAAATATTTTTACATACAAAATTTAAATAGGAAAAATTCGACACACAAAAATATGGTGACATCGAGTGGCCTCTTCTGTTAATCCAATGTGTTTTGGACATACAAATAACCTCATGGAATGGAAAAAAATTGTGTGTCAAGGTTTTACAGGTTTTACTGTTCCTAACTCATTGAGCTTATTTAACCACCAATGGAGAGTTTAGAACAGTTCAGTGATGCTTTGAAATGTGATGTCCGTGATAGCAATCCTTGGCACTCCAGCTGTCCTTGAACTTCAATTCCGAAAAGCCCTGATTAGCTTGTGGTAATTTAATTCCAAGAACACCTGGAGTGCCAAGGTTCACCATCACAGTGTTAGGCAGGTATCTTAGACATTATTGAACACAGCTTCATATGCCAGTTTCATACTCGATTTGTGAAATTTAACCTTGAAACCCACATGAAACTCTTCCCATATTTTTGAAGGACTCCAGGTGTTCTTTGACTTCAATTCCCAGAAGCCCAAGTCCCTGTGAATCCACACGAATGGGTTCATTGCATAAGCACAGTAAACTCATTTATGTGGATTCCCAGGGACCTGAGCTTTTGGGAATTGAATCTCAAGAACAGCTGGAGTGCCAAAGTTCCCCATCGCTGAGATAAGGCATAGAGGGGAAGTGGATTTAACCATTACCGATTCCTTCCAAGTATGATGAACCTCTGCTGCACTGTTCTCTCTCCACCACTGTCCTTCCATCTTGCTGGTTTCTTCTCTGACTTCTCTTCAGCAGTATGGACAAAATGGCAACCCCTGAGAAGGAAGAGAAAGAGAAATAAGGAGCACATTTATGCTTTTCATAAACTCATGGTCTCTCTCAAATATATGGAGGAATTGGTGTGGGCGCCGCATCTGACCACTGGGCCATGGTGACCATTTCCCTGAACCACCTGACTGGCCCACAGCCCAAAAGGTTTGGGCACCCCTGGGATGGACTCTAGGCCTTCCTCCCTCCATCCCCGGGATGCTCGGGCCAGCGCCTCCCGCCAAAACCCTTTCAACCCAGATTAATTTCTGACACGAAATTATTCTTATAACATTATATACAAAGCAACCATTTGATCCTAACTCTGTAGAAAAGAACTGTTAGGGCTAACTCTGGAGCGTGAGGAGATTCAAGTCAGAGAAGCTCCAACATTTCCCAATGTCTACTCTAGGGAGACCTTTAGGCCTGCTCCGAGGAGAACCAAAGCAGGTCTCCTCCGCCATGATTAGACTCTCTCGACTTCTGTTTGGGCATCGAGACATTTTGTGATTTCTCTCCAGTTGTTTGTCTTTCATTCGAGCATGTGCCGGTATAGCAATGTCGATAACAAGAATAATCGTTTATCATCATCAATCATCATCATCATCATTCCACCCCCGAGGGGGCTGGCATTTCCCCGGAGCCTACAGAGAGACCCGTTCCGCGTCTTTCCCGAGGGTCGGCCTTTTATTTCTCTTTTCTACACAAAGCGCCACATCTCACCGTGGGCGCCTTCGACGGAATGGCCCGACGACCGGGACTCCTTTCCCGCAGGGTCTGGGGGGGCGGCGGCGGACGGGGCGACGGGGAAGGCCGGGTTTCCTCCGCGCCCGAGGGAGTCGCGGCGGATTTCAAACCAGTTTCCCCTTCCCTACCCTTCCCTTCCCCGACCCACCGGCCCGGCACCGATCCTGGCGCTTTCGAGCTGCGCAGGCAAAACGGCAACTGGCAAGAACCTGCGCCCCCCCGACCTCGACGAGCCTCCCTGGGACGCCACACATACCCACACCCGCTTCTACACACCTGGTTCGCTGGAGGGGGCTCTTTGTGGGCAGCGTGGGCTCCTTGGGCTTCTTCCTGGCCCCGGTGGGGAGCGGGTGGCTGCTGGTCCGCTGTCTGTGTCCGCCGAGAGAGGAATGAGGAGCTGAAGGAGTCGCCGGGCGAGTGAGGAAGACGGGCGGCCCCTCTGCCTGCCCCCAATAGCCTCCTCCTGCCCCAGGGCGTTCCCTGATCACCAGAGATTAGAGCCCGGCTGGGAGATGCAGACCACGTTGCCAGCTAGGCCAAGCGCCGAAGGAGAGGGCGCGAGTGTGTGTCCAGGTGTTCTGGGCCACAGGATGTCAGGACACACCGACAGAGTCCAGGCCACTCCTACAGAGCCACGAAAGCGAACCGTGGAAACCGAGCACTTCGTCTTCACATTGCTACGTCGCTTTTGTTTTCTTCCTGTCTTGTCTTTGTTTCCTGAGATGTCTGAGCCGCAGACTAGCCCGGCACGATCCCCCCCAAATCCCCCCAAAACTCCCACTCCGTGTTGATCCGCTTTTGTCAAGTGCCAGAGCACCTGGAAGGAGGCCCCAGCGGCACAAGAAGAAGGAGCCCCTGAGGGACCCCCACCCAAGGGGTGCCTTGGAGAAGGAGGCTGGTTCCCAAAGCGCCGCCGCCCTCCAGTTCTCTCCTCCTCTCTGCCCCATTCATCCTTCTCAGGTCGGGCAAACGAAGCCATGCCTGCCTTTGTAACGGTTCCCACGTAACGGATCCCGCAGCCTGGAATCTCTTCATGGGGTTGGACAGGGTAGAAACAATGGAACCAATGGGGGTTTTGCAGGGGTTGGTGGTGTTTGGGGGGGGGGGAGGCAGTGGCCCCAGGGGCGAAGACGCTGCCCCGGAGAAATGGAAAGTTTCATTTCCAGACCGGGAGGGGTCTTGGCCATAAACCAAGAGGATCTCCCTGAACCCCAGGGTCGGGTCCAGACAAGGAGGAGGAGGAGGAGAACAAGAGGATGAGGATGAGGAGGATAGTGCTCGTCATTGTGCGTGTGTGCTTGGGAAGGGGTAGAGCAAAGGTGAGGCTGCTTCTCTTCCTGCAGCAAAAGATAACAGAGTCGACCCGACAGGCAGCAACTCCATGGCGAGTGTCCGGCGGTGCTTCGCTCTCCTAAGCGGATGATCGCCTTTGGGTGGGGTCAGGATGGTCGCCTCAGGGGAGGAAATACCGTTACAATCTACAACAACAGATCAAAGTAGGCTTCGTAGTCTCGCCGAGGGGAACAGAGAATTGAATGGGAGCTTTTCTTGCTTCTCTGCCTTCCAAAGAAGGTAGCGAGGTGGAATGTATTGTCTGTCACATACTCGGGAAGGTAAAACAGAGCGAGAATTCTCCCCAGACTCTTCTGAAATTTTAGCCGCTTAACGAAGGTATTTGAGAAGAACATGATATGGAAAATTTAGATAAACTGAGTGGTTCTAAATATCAAACTAACATTTTGTGGATTATTACAAATTTTAGAAGAATATGGGGAGGCTTTTTAGATTAATTCAGATCAGGGCCGTAGCCAGGGTTCTAAAATTTATTTATTTATTTATTGGGGGGAGTGGCAATATTTTTTCAGGAGTCGCAACAATGTCGTACACGCAGGGGCACACATGCACACACACTGGATGCGATGTCATCTCCCCAGACTCTTCTTTTTATAAATCGGCAAGACAACAAGTGGCCAGAAACTGGAAAGGTGATATGAATTTAGAAATCACTCAATGGTATACTAATGTTTGGGACATTGTGTTAAAAGAAAAACTTCCATGAGAACTAAATATAAAAAGGGGTTTAATAAAACAAAATAGATTTTGGGACATTTGGAAACCTTTCTTGCAATATACACTGAGGGAAAATAAAGGTGAAATACCTGCACCGAATACAATGTACTTTTGGCAGAATGAGTGAGTTGTAAAAGGGGTGACTGGCAGACTCAAGGACTTTAGTGCACTGGGTGATGTATGTATTATGTTTAAAACAACAATCATAATAATAATGAAGAAAGAAAAAAACCATAATAAAGTTGTAACACCAATCTGAAGAGGATATTTGATACAAATGTGAAAGTATACCGTATACATGAATCTAAATAGTATGGTTAAGACATTGAAGGCATTAAAAATATCGGAATTAATATGTTATTATATCATATATTATATTATATTGATTTGAATATTTTCTTCTTTTCTTCTTTATAATAGTGTAAGATGTAGTTTGTAAATGTTTTTTGTTTGTAACTGTTGTTTTGTTATTTTTAACGCTTTTCTTTTTGTTGTTAAAATCTAAAAAAAATATTTCTAAAAAAAGATAATATATATATATATAATATATATATAAAAAATAAAATACAAACATAAAGTAGAAAATAGAAATAAAAAAATTAAACTTTTCTACAGAAGCTTATATGTTATACATTTCTAGCAACCTATCTCATAATACATTTATCTGTTTCTTTTAAATCTTAAACACCGTTTTTCTATAATTCACCACCATGATATGAACATTGTCCGGGTGGTTATTACGTTTCACATTTTCCAGAAAATAATTTGATCCGGTACAGGTTTAATGCCTCTATCTTTAATCATTACATACCCCACAAATTGACGCCAGATACTCCAAAATCTATTTTGATGGACTATGCCCTTTCTAATGTTCAGTTCCCATGTTAACTTATCATGAAGTGCCAATTGCCACATTTCCTTATACCAATCTTCTATTTTTAATAATGACTCATTTTCCCAATTCTTTGCTATACATTGTCTAGCTGCTGATATCATTACAGTCATTAATTCTTTATCATCATTACCTAACCTAAATTTATCTACATCCTTTAGCAATACTACTTCTGGCCCCAACTCAAGTCGCTTTCCAAACATGTTTCTTATCTCTTTTTCTATTTCCCCCCAGAATTCTTTTAACACATTGCAACTCCACCACATATGTATATATGTATCCGTTGACTGTTTACATCTCCAGCATATAGTGCTTATTTTGTTATCTATTTGGTGCAACTTAATTGGGGTCAGATCCCATCGGCATAAGAGTTTGTAATCATGTTCTTTAACCCTAACAGACATAGTCCTCATGATTCTTCTTTTCCATTTTTTTTTCTGCCACATTTCTTCAGGAATTACCACATTCAAATCTTGTTCCCAAATGTTTCTCAGCATCTCCTGTGCTTTCCCCCCTTTGTTTAGAATTTTATATATCTTACTTACTATCCCTTTGATCCCTATCTCACCTTTTCTTAACTTGCTTAAAAGATCTTCAAATGTCGTTAATCCCCTTTCTAAACCCCTTTCACTTAAATTTTTTTATTCCAATTATTTATCTGAAGGACCTGAAACCAATTTAAATCCAATTGGGAAAAAAGTTCCATTTTTTAATCATATTCCCTGCAAGTTCTTACCCAGTCTCCCCAGACTCTTCTGGTGGTGGTGGTGTTTGGGGGGAGGGGAGGCAGTGGCTCAAGGGGCGAAGACGCTGACCTTGACAAATGGAAAGAACACCCGACCAGAGGAAATAGGGGAGTGTGTGTGAGAAGGGGGTGGTGGTGAGAACCGGCAGGAGAGGAAGGAAAGGGGGGGTTGGTGCACCCCTCAGCTGAGGCTACCTGGAACCTTGGGGAGAACCCCCCGCCCCGCCGGGGAGACGCTTGGTCTGCGATTGAGCAGCCTCTGTCCCCCCAAGCCCACCCCCCCAAAAAAACCTGATTGTGTTGTAACGCCACAAGTTTCAAGGACGCTCTTCCTTTGTGCCCCTCCATTATTCTAAGGTCGGTCAAGCGAATACTGTATTCAGCTTGCGGGGTGGGGTTGGGGGAGGAATGCGAATTGCCTTCTGGACTGGCCAGAGAGTGCTCTGGGTGGGACACAAGTGTATTTGGGGTACACGGAAAGAGCCTCCTTGAAGATCCTGGTCTTCCTGAAGCACAACCAGGGGTGCCCCAGGCAACAGCAGACCTTGTCTCCAATCTCTCTCCTACTCGATGCAAAAGGAAGACAATAGGTCACATCAGGCCTTCTATTTAGCACAAGGAGATGAAGTGAGAGTTCAGAATTAGCCAATTTGTATAAATGGACATCATGGGGGGGAGAGAAGAAGGGGGTTGGCATAAGTGGTGGGCTTCAGCAGGTTCGCACCAGTTCACCAGAATCGGTAGCAGAAATTCTGGCTGACCCATGGATCCAGGTTTTGAAATAAAATAGTCCTAATTCGGGTGCAACCCAGGGTTCCCTCCGGGAACGCCCACCATACCACCCCCACAGCGTGGTAGTAATTTTTTGGAGCCCCCCACTGAGGGTGCTGTGGATCGGAGGCTGCCTGGAACCTCGGCTCTCTTGGAGAAACCAGAGCCACCAGTCCCTGGGCGAGGGCGACACCGGGTCTCGCCTCTTGGCAACAATCGCTCCCACTGTTAGCCCCTCTAACTGACTTGTCTCTGCCTGGTGAAGGTGCCCCTCATTTGAAGAGCATAATGCGTTCCACAGGATGGCTCTTTAAACCAGTTTGCTCTTTAAGCGAAATACCATTGTAGGTGACCAATTGTGTGTGTGTGTGGGAAGGGATGGCGAACTCTGATTTATTTGTTAAGTGAGCTTTTGGTTGGTTTTATTTGTTAAGCAAAGCAAACATTCAGAGACATTTCTACTCTTTAAGCGAGGCGCTCTTTAAGCGAGGCACTCTTTATGCGAGGTTTGACTGTACCTACATGCACACACACCATTTCTTGTGGCACAAAGGTTTTGGGGAGTATATTTGGGTACCACATGCAACCTTCAGCCCACTTATAGCACACTTGTTTTAGGTTATAAGTTACTAAATGGGATGGGCGCTGTTTGGCAGCTCTATTTAAAAAGCTGAGTTAACAAGGTGAAACATAATTAAGTGGTCACTAGCCAAAAACGATAATTTCTTTACACAACCTTTCTATAACCTAAAGTTGAAGCATATAGTGTGCTAATCTGCTGTCATATCGGCATATCGGACAGGCTCATGGCAACACTTCTAGGACATCCAAGATAAGTGAGAGATTTAAGGAGTAGTTTTACTAGTCCCATTCCCCCCAGTGAGTTTTCATGACTAAGCGGGGGATTCGAATCTAGGCCTCCTGAGTCCTGTTCCATCACTCTGTCCAGAATACCCCATTAGGCATCTTTTATTGTGTTTAATAATTTCTGTTAGCTACAGCACGGTATGGGATACAATGAAGGCGATATTTAGAGGGGAATCTATAAAACTAAACAGCATTAAAAACAAGCGGATCAAAAGCAGGTATCAGGAGTTAGAAACAAAATTAAAACAACTTTACCTGGAGCATGCAAGAACCAAGGATCAGAGAATTTTTGAGGATATACAAAAAATTAAGAAGGAATTGGACGGGAAGGATATTGAAAAAATTAAAAAGGCTATGATATATTTAAAAAGAGAATATTTTGAGTACAGTAATAAGAACTCTAAATTACTAGCAAAGGCAGCAAGAGAGAAGAAAGCTAAAAGTCAGATTGGGGTACTGATTGATAAAAGTGGGAAGAGATGCAATAAAAGAATGGATAAAATGAGGATAATAGAAAATTTTTATAATGAACTGTACTCAAAAAGGGAAGTAAATTTGGATAAACTTAGAGAATGTTTTGAAATTCAAGGAATCTCACAAATATCAGTAGAGCATAAAAATATAATGGAGGGGGAAATTACAGACAGAGAAATTGAGGAAACGATAAAGAAATTAAAAGTAGATAAGGCCCCAGGGGAAGATGGGTTACCGGCTGAGTTTTATAAAGACTTTAGAGGATGGATAGTGCCAAGACTGAGTAAGTTGTTTAATAAAATATTAGCAGGGGAAGCAACTCCTAGCTCATGGAATAGATCAACAATAGTTTTAATTCCCAAGCCAGGCAAAGATTTAGAAATGGTGGAATCATATAGACCGATTTCACTAATTAATCAGGACGCAAAAATTTTCACATCAGTAATGTCAAAAAGGTTGAATAGCTTTATAGCTGATTATATAAAGGAAGATCAGGCAGGGTTCGTTAAGAATAGATATATGTCAGATTTAACGCGAAGAGTAATAGACTTAATGGACCTATCAGAACAAAAGAAAGAGAAAGTGGGATTTTTATCTCTAGATATATTCAAAGCTTTTGATTCTTTACAATGGTTAACAATTCAAGAGACGATTAGATTATATGGATTTGGCACTAAATTTCAGGGAGTGATTAAGAAATTATATCAATCTGGAACAGCTAGGATTAGAATTAATGGTGAATACTCTGGAAATATAAATTTAGAGGCAGGTACAAGGCAGGGGTGTCCATTGTCACCAACATTGTTTATTCTGGCAATGGAGTTTTTAGCGAACTCGATACGTCAGGATGAGACTATAATAGGAATGAAAGGTAATAAAATTAACTTATATGCAGACGACACTCTTATTATTGCAAAACATCCAATGAAAGCAATTGAAAACATATATAAGCACTTGAGCAAGTTTGAGGATATGACAGGCTTGAAAGTCAACTGGGACAAGACTGAAATGGTGTTTTGTAATGGGACCAAGGAAGAAGAAGAAAAAATAAGAGGGAAGTATAAGATTCAGATTGGAAACAAAATTAAATATTTGGGGATAATAATATCTAATAACTTTGGAGAGCTTAAAGGGTTAAATTATGGTAAACAGAAGAAGGAAATTGAACAGAAAATAATTCGGTATAACAAGCTAAATTTATCATGGTTCGGACGGGTTGCATTATGTAAGATGATGTTGTTACCCAAATTAAACTTTTTATTTGATGTATTACCAATTAAGCTTACTGATAAAGAATTAAAAGAGTATCAAAATATAATCAATAGATTTTGTAATGGTAAACGGGGAGCTAGGATAGCTAAAAAATTATGGTATATATCTCAAAAAGAGTGGGGGGGCTAGGAATACCTAATATTCGGGATTATTACAGGGCATTCCAGGTAAGAAATGTCATTAAAATATTGAATAGGGAAGAAGTAATATGGGAAAAAATTGAAAGGAAAGAGTCCCAGAAATTTGATAAATCAATATTCTTAAGTGAAAAGAAGGAAAATTCAAAAATAACCCCTAGGTATAAACTGACGAAAACAACAATAGAAGAATGGAACAGAATAAAAGAGGAGCTTGTCCCAGGCACCTCGCCTGTTATAGAATTGGACGACTTAAGTGCTTTTCCAATACAAATAGATAGTAGGATTAGAAGTATATTAATAGAGAAAGAGGCTCTCTTGTTGAAAGATTGGATTAACATATGTAAGGACAGTGACAGAAAAAGAGAATTATTTTTGCAAATGCAGTTAGATTGGTTCAAGATTCTTCAAATAAATAATTGGGGGGGGGGCGTGGCTAAGGATGGCTTAGAGGAAGGAGCCATTTCTCATCCCTCCGCCAGTTCAATGAGTTAAAATAAAAAAAAAATGAGATTTAAAAGTGGAAATTAAAAGTGTGGACTATCGCCAGAGAGAGCGATAAACTGGGAGTTCGAAGCTGCCGATCTTGGAGCTGAGGGACATCGGGACTTGAGAGGACTGAGCTCCGGGGAAGAGGGGCAGAACGGAGGCTCGTTTAGAGGCTTCGTTCCTGCCGATCTAACCCGTTGTAGCCAGTCCGGGAGTCGGAGATCGGAGCCCTCGCCACTGCATTGAAGGCACTGAAGGAAGGCTGAAAAGGTGGGCGACTGAAGGAAAGGCGCGGTCGAGAGGGTGGGCTGGAGACAGACGGGATCGGCAATAAGGCGCAAGACGGGGGGAAAGGAGTTGCGGAGTGGCGGTTCTTTTGGAAACAACGGAGCTTTTTTGTTTTTGTTTTTCAATTGGGAGAGACACCGGAGTCTGCTCTGGAGTTAAGCGAAAGTGGTGAGTCGGGCTGAAAGTCGTGAAAGGGCAGACGGGGTGTTTCGAGGCAGGAAGGAAGGAGAGAAGGGGAGAAAAGGACCAGGACTTGAAAAGGATTTGAGAAGGGAGCAGCAATGACGGCAAGGGCAGAGTGACTTTTAAACAACTTTTAATAACTTTGGCGAGACTTAACTAAAGTGGAGAGTAATTGAGTGAAAGGGATTGTTGTTTTTGAGAAAATCAAGAGAGTGTATTAACTATCTGGAACTGCCGGCTACTTTTTTTTCTTTATATTCTTTCTTCGTAATATTGGACTGAGAGAATTTAGACTAGGGAAAGTGGCGGAAAAATGGTGGACAAAATCGAAACCTAACAGCGGAGGAAACGAAACTGAACAGATCGGAGTTGAGAGAGAATCGCCATTGCTATTGTCCTTTGTTCTCGATCTTTTGGGCTGTTTTTGGGACGTTATTTGCCTGTTTGAAAACTAATTTGCATCGCTCTTCTCTCCTTGTCTCTATTCATCACAGCCACAAGGAAGAACGCACTTCGCACAATTCCAAACCCCTGTGAAATAAAACTTACGATTACGACTTTGGGTCCACCCCCCCTCTGCCCCCCCTCCTCCCCCTCGTTTCTCTTTTCTCTCTCCCTCTCCCTTTAAAGACGGCTGAATTGTATATTGCTGGAGATCACCTAAGAATTTTTTTAATGCTTTAATATTATGCTCATTTGCTCCTAATTGAATTAACTTCTTTATTCCCTTTTGCAATATTATATACAGCTGCTCTTTGTTGAGTTTGTGGATCCCCCTTTTCACTCCCATTTTTCCTCCTCACCCCCTCCTTTTTTTTCTTTTTTCTTTTTTCTTTCTTTCTGTGCCTTTTTTTCTGGGCTTGGTCTCTTTATTGTGTGTCACAGTTGGTTTTGGTTGGTGGGAATTCATATTTAATTGCTTTTTTAATTGCTTTTTCCCCTGTTTACTCCTTGAGTAACAATAACAAATAGTAGTTAACAAAGAAGAGATTTTAATTAATTCAAATTGAAGAGGTAGCCAACAGAAATTAATTAATTGGATTAAAAATAATTGGTTGATTGAGTTGGCACCCTTTGGTTGAGATAAGTAATTTTTATAGGTGATTTGGTTAATTGAATTTTTTTAAGAGGTATATATTAAATTTTGATTGAAGGAGGGCATAATTAAGTGAACACAGTATGGAGGGAGGGAGAGGCAGAGAGGAACCGAAGACAAGAAGAGAGAAGAGAGAGAAGGAGCAGAAGGATAAGGAGAGACGTACACCGTCACCAACCATGGAAGCGCAAGCAGCAACAACTGAATCTCAAGCAGCGGGTGGGCGGGCAACCGATTTATCGGAAGTGTGCGCCATTTTACAGCAACTGGCTAAAAATGTGGGTGATTGTCAGGTAACAATGCAAAGGCTGAATAAAACTGTTGAGAATAATAGTGAGGAAATGAAAAAAGATAGGGAGCTGGCCAGATTACAACATGAGAGCCTGGCCAGGTCCCTATCGGATATGCAAAAAGAGGTGACAGAGAACACAAAGAAAATTAAGATGATTACAGACACAATGCAAAAGGATTTGCAACAAACCAGTATCACAGTGAATGAACTTTTGATCCAGGAACATGTCATCTCTAACAGGGTATCAGTTCAAGAGAAAAAAATGATGATGGTGGAGGAGGGGTGGAGAAAACAGAACATTGTGATACGCAAGATGGTGGAAAGGATGCCAGACAAGTTGAAGGACAGGGTGATAGATTGGCTGAACTCTCTAAAAATGGGGAAGGATTTTGTTTCAGAAGACATTGGCGCTGTATTTAGAGTGGGGGGAAGGAGAGATAGGAGAGCACCTAGGAATGTTTTGGTTAAATTTGCAAATTGGGGAGATAAGCTGAAGGTGATGGCTTTTATTAAACAAGCAGGGTCTGGCATCCTAAATATTGAGGGAGTTGATGTGGAAATCTACAATGATATTGCGCCTGAGGAGAGAAAATGGAAATACATGATGAAACCAGTTACGAAGCTTTTGGTGGCTAAAGACATTAAATACAATTGGAGGTTTCCACAACAACTGAGATTTTTTTATGATAAGAGATGGCATGTACTTGATGAAAAGACTGATGTTTTGCAATACCTGACACAAATTGGACTGATTACGGTGGCGGACAAGGAATGGATTGGCCTGAGAACAGATTTGTATACAGTGGGGGTGATGGGGCCGGCCTTGAATGTGCAGGAGGAGGTGGAGGGAGCGGTAGGGGGTGCAGATCTTTCGGGGTCACCGAGTCTGGAAATAGTAGAATAATGATTATATGTAATACTTGGTTAATGGCGGAGGGAGGGTTAATTACAAGAACTTGATGCCATTCTTTCACGTTCCCCCCCTCCCCTCTTTGGAGTTCAGAGGCGACATCTTTGGGAAAGGTGTGGGGAGGGTAGAGAAAGAAAGAAGAGTAGGTAAGTTTTTTATCTTTATGGTTAATTTTATTTTTCTTAATGTTATTTTTTCTGTTAACTTTTTTTTTGTAATCTTACAGTAGTTTCAACTAATTCTTTTTTAAGTATTTTTTTCTTTTTTGGGGAATATGGATGGAACAGAGGGAGCACGTCCGGGGAGGATTGTGGGGAATGGGCAACTATAACAATAATAGATGGTTAAAAACTTAAGGGTTTTAACATGGAATGTGAAGGGAACGGGGAACGCCTTGAAGAGGAAAAGACTGCAAATAGCACTCAATAAATCTAGAGCGGACATTATTTTTCTCCAGGAAACACACCAAAAATCGGCGGAAGCAAATAAATTAGTGGTAAGAGGAATGGAAATATATGAAAAGGCTTATGGGACATCTAAAGCTAGAGGTGTTGCAACGTTAATCTCGGAAAAATTGGGTTTTACTGTGGCTAAAACTATAGTAGATCAGGAAGGAAGATATGTGATAATCAAAGGGAATATTGAGGAGGAAGAGATAACTTTGGTTAATACTTATGCCCCAAATAATAATCAGGAAGAATTTTTAGATAGGATGGGAGAAATTTTAAATAAGGAAGGGTCAAAGAACATGATTATAGGGGGAGATTTCAATTTGTTAAGATCGGATATTGATAGCACAAGCAGTAAAAATAAAGGTAAAAAGTATATGTTGGATGACTGGAGTAAACTAATGGGTTTAAAAGATGTGTGGAGAGAGCTTAAGGGCCAGGAGAGGGAATATACTTACTATTCACAAGTTCACAATATGTACTCCAGAATCGACTATATATTTGTTACAGAAGGATTGGTTAAAATAATAGATGATATAAAAATTGGAACATTTAAGGAATCAGACCATGCTAAGATAATTGTGGATATAAATCTGGAAGATACAAGGGGCATAAGATATAACTGGAGATATAACACAAAGTTGTACGAGGAGGACAAAATAAAAAGGCAAATTATGGAAAAATGGGAGGAAAATTGGAAATGGAACGATAATAACGAGGTCCGTTATGGAATTGTATGGGATACAATGAAAGCAATTTTCAGGGGAGAATCAATAAAATTAAATAGTATAAGAAAGCGACAGTTTAATAGTCAGTATCAAGAGAAGGAAAACCGACTGAAACATCTTCACTCGGAACATGCTAAGAATAAAGATCACAAAGTACTTCAAGAGATAAACAAAATTAAGAAAGAATTAGAGGGGAAAGACATAGAGAAAGTTAAAAAGGACCTGATTTTCCTAAAAAGAGAGTATTTTGAATATAGCAATAAAAATTCTAAATTATTGGCTAAAGCAGCAAGAGATAAGAAAAATAAAGGTCAGGTAGGAGTATTGGTAGATAAAAACGGAAAAAGATATAATAAAAGGAGAGAAAAAGCGGAATTAATAGAAAATTTTTACAAAAAATTGTATTCAAAAAAAGAGGTAAATATTGAAAAAATGAGAGATTTTTTTGAGAAGCAACAAATTAGATCGATAACAGAAGAACATAGGATTAAAATGGAGGCAGAAATCTCAGTAAAGGAAATTGAGGAAGTGATTGGGAGATTAAAAAAAGATAAAGCACCGGGGGAAGATGGGTTGACAGCGGAATTCTATAAGGACTTTAAACTCTGGATTTTTCCGAGATTATACAAGTTATTTAATGGAATATTGGAAGGAGAAACAATCCCAGATTCCTGGAACAGAACCATAATTGCTTTAATCCCAAAGCCTGAAAAAGACCTAGAGAAAATAGAATCATACAGACCGATATCCTTAATCAACCAAGATGCAAAAATTTTCTCAACAATATTAGCAAATAGATTAAATAGTTTCATAGCCAATTATATAAAAGAGGATCAGGCCGGGTTTGTAAAAAACAGGCACATGTCAGATTTAATAAGAAGGGTAGTGGATCTATTGGATTTAGCCGAAAGGAGGAAAGAAAGGGTGGGTTTTTTGTCGTTAGACATTTTCAAAGCTTTCGACTCATTACAATGGGCAACAATTCATGAAATGATTAGATTATATGGATTTGGAGTTAAATTTCAAAGAATAATTGGGAACTTATACAAACAAGGGATAGCTAGGGTTAAATTCAATGGTAATTATACAGGAGATATTAAATTGGAAGCAGGTACAAGGCAGGGCTGTCCATTGTCACCATCTTTATTTATATTGGCTATGGAATTTTTGGCAAACATAATACGTCAGGATGAGGAAATAATTGGAATTGAAGGGAATAAAATAAGTTTATATGCAGACGATACATTAATAATGGTAAAACATCCAACAAAAGTTATATCGAGGATAAATACGCATTTGAAAAGATTTGAGGAGATAACAGGACTAAGAGTGAACTGGGACAAAACAGAAATGATATTAGTTAATGGGAATAAAAGTGATGAGGATTTGATAAAACGGGATTATAATATACAGATCGCACAAAAGATGAGATATTTAGGTGTAATATTGGCTAGTAAAATTAAGGAGTTAAAGGGATTGAATTATGGTAAACAAAAGAAGGAGATTGAAAAAAAGATAATACAATATAGCAAATTAAATTTGTCCTGGTTCGGTAGAATAGCAATGTGTAAAATGATGTTATTACCTAAATTGAATTTTTTGTTCGATGTTTTGCCATTAAAACATACAGATAAAGAATTAAAAGAGTATCAAAACATTATGAATAAATTTTGTAATGGGACCCGAGGAGCTAGAATAGTTAAATCGCTGTGGTATTTATCACAAAAGGAAGGTGGATTGGGTATTCCAAATATTAGTAAATATTATAGGGCTTTTCAAATAAGAAACGGTATTAAGTTATTAAGTAGAGAAGAAATGGTGTGGGAGAGAATTGAAAGAAAGGAATTTTTAGGGGTTGGAAATGTTCTGTTTATGGGTTTAGAAAAAGATAAAAAAAGAGAGAAAATTCAGGGAATATTGTTAAAGTCCACTATAGAGGAATGGAATAAAATGAGGAAAGACTTTATGTTAGGAATTTCTCCAGTTCTAGAACTAGAGGACTTTAATAACTTCCCATTAAAAATAGATAGCAGGATTAGGGATATCTTATTAGAGAATGGGGTTTTAATGCTGAAAGATTGGGTAAAAACCTGGAGAGACCAGGAAAAAAGAAATGAGTTATATTTGCAACTGGAGTTGAGTTGGTTTAAGATCCTTCAGATGAATAACTGGAGTAAAAGATTTCTACTAGAAGGGGATTTAGATAGGGAATATACTGAAATTGAGACACTTCTGGTCAAAATAAGAAAAGGGGATATAGGAATAAAGGGAATAGTAAGTAAAATTTATAAAATTTTGAATAAAGGAGGCAAAATACAAGAGATACTAAGACAAAAGTGGGAGCAAGAACTTAATGTTACAATTACAGAAAAAAGTGGCAGAAAATGTGGAGGAGAAGAATTATGAAAACTACATCAGTGAAGGTTAAAGAACATAATTATAAGTTGATTTGGAGGTGGTATAGAACTCCAATGGGGTTGCATCAAATGTATGATAATCTGAGTGAAATTTGTTGGAGATGTAAAAAAGAAAAAGGTTCCTATGAGCACATGTGGTGGAGTTGTGACTGTGTAAAAGGATTCTGGGGGAATATAGAAAATGAGATTAAGAAAATACTGGATACGCAACTTGAATTGGAGTCGGAGACAATTCTGTTAATGGAAGTAGATAAATATAGAATTACTAATGATAATAAGGAATTGGTGTCTATTATGTTAACAGTGGCCAGACAGTGTCTAGCAAAAAACTGGAAGAGCAATGAAAATGTAAAAATGCAAGAATGGTATGAACGAATGTGGGATTTGGCCCTAAACGAGAAACTTACATGGGAATTAAATCTTAGAAAAGGTAAACAGCAAGGAAATAGCTTCTGGAGGATCTGGAAAGCATTTATTGATTACACATTAGTGAAGAAAAAAGGCTTGGCCCCCGCCCCAGAACAAAATGCTTTTTGGAAAATATGACGATACAGATTGCCCCGGACATTGTATATAGCACATGGGTGATATTAATGATGTATAATGTAATAGTGTAAGAGAATATAATGTAGTAGGGAAAATAAGGTTGGATCTGGTATTGTTAGATTTGAAATTGCGGATGTTTTACGCGGCATCAGAAAATATGCGATCTTACCTTACATTAATTTTATGAGGTATTTCTTATAAAATATTGTTATTTTATTTGTTTCATTTAATGCTTCTATGTTTATATATTAGTTTGTTGGGAATATGAATTAAATGAAACAATTCCAGCGGAAAATTGGAAGAGAAAATGGAGAAAAAGGATTATGAGATCCATGTCCGTTAGAATGAAAGAACACAATTATAAGATAATCTGGTGGTGGTATAGGACCCCAGTCGGGCTGCACCTAATGGATAACAAGATTAGTGATAAATGCTGGCGTTGTAAACATGAAGTGGGAACATATATACATATGTGGTGGACATGTAAATGTTTGGAAAATTTCTGGGGGAAAGTGAAAAATGAAATAAATAGCATATTGGAAATGCAGCTCGCTTGGGGTCCGGACACAGTTTTGTTAACGGAGGTTGATAAGTTCAATATAAGTAATGATAATAAAGAATTGATGTCTGTGATGTTGTCAGCGGCTAGACTCTGTATTGCAAGAAACTGGAAAAATGATGTTTTGATAAAAATACAAGATTGGTATAAAGAAATGTGGGAGCTGGCACTGAATGACAAACTTACCTGTGAGTTAAAAATAAAAAGAGGAAGAGCTAAAGTCAATAATTTTTGGAGAATCTGGAAACCTTTTGTGGAATATGTGACTGTCAAGAAGAAAGGGGTTACTCCTGTACCGGAACAAAATGATTTTTGGAAATTATGAGTTTTTACAATCCCCTGGACATTGTAAATATCACAGGGGTGATAATAAAAGGGTGAATTATGATAGCGTAGGAAATCAAATGTATTAGAGAATGAGTGGAAAGTTGGTATTAAGGATGTTTTAAGCAGTTTCTACATGGGTTTAGTAATGCTTGGGTATTTTTTTTATTGTTACTGCTTACATATGGTTTATGTAATGTACTCATATTGATGTAAAGGAAGAAAATATGTTCCTTTTTTATGATTTATTTTTCTTTTCAACTGCTTTAACTCTGTAACTCTTTTATTATTGTACTTTTTTATCTTTATTTCTATTACTGTATGTTTATATTGTTTAAATACCTATAAAAATTTAATTAAAAAAAGGTATATATAAAAAAGAAAACAAATACAAATATGTATACAAACATAAAAGTCATAAGATAAGATAAGTAAAGTAACAATACTATATTGGAAATACATCGCCCATATAATTACTATCAATAGCAAAGAAAAAAATCACACAGTCTCTTTTCCTGATACGTTATGTTCTCTTACTCTGTTACATTTTACATCATTAGTATCACCCTGTGCTATATACATTGTCCGGGGAAACATGTATCCTCATAATTTCCAAAAAGCATTTTGTTCTAGGGCAGGGGCCATGCCTTTTTTTAAAACCAATTTATAATCAATAAATGGTTTCCAGATCATCCAGTAACTGTTCCCTTGCAATTTGCCCTTTCTAAGGTTTATTTCCCATGTAAGTTTTTCATTAAGTGCCAAATCCCACATTTGTGTATACCAATCCTGCATTCTTAACTTTTCATTATTCTTCCAGTTTTTTGCTATGCATTGTCTGGCCACTGATAACATGACAGTTAATAATTCTTTGTTGTCTTTACTCATCTTATATTTATCTGCTTCCGTTAGCAATATTGTCTCAGGCTCCAATTCAAGTTGCGTGTCCAGTATTTTCATAATCTCATTTTCTAGTTTCCCCCAGAAGTCTTTTAAACAATCACAGCTCCACCACATGTGCACATATGATCCTTTTTCTTTTTTACATCTCCAACAAATATAACTCGAATTGTTATACATTTGATGCAACCCTATTGGAGTCCTATACCACCTCCAAATCAACTTATAATTATGCTCTGTTACTCTTACTGACATAGTTCTCACAATCCTTCTCCTCCACATTTTCTGCCATTTTTTCCCGTAATTATTACATTAAGTTCTTGCTCCCAACTTTGTCTCAATAACTCCTGTGTTTTTCCACCTTTATTCAAAATTTTATAAATTTTACTTACTATCCCCTTGAGTCCTATGCCACCATTTCTTACCCTGGCCAAGAGTGTTTCAAATTCCGTGCTCTCCCTATCTAAACCAGCTTCTAGTAAAAAACTCTTATTCCAATTATTCGTCTGGAGGATCTTAAACCAGCTCAACTCCAATTGCAAATATAGCTCGTCTCTTTTTTCTTGATCTCTACAAATTTTTACCCATTCCTTCAATAATAAAACCCCGTTTTCTGACAAAATATCCCTAATCCTTCTGTCTATTTTTATTGGAAAATCCATAAAATCTTCTACTTCTAAGACTGGTGAGATTCCTGGAATGAAGTCTTTCCTTACTCTGTTCCATTCCTCTACAGTTGACTTTAACATTATTCTCTGAATTTTCCTTCTCTTTTTATCTTTTCCTTCCCATAAAAACGAAGCCTTTCCAATCCCTGAGTTTTCATTTCTTTCTATTTTTCCCCATACCAATTCTTCTCTGCTTAATAACTTAATGACATTTCATATTTGGAAAGCTCTATAGTACTTACTAATACTGTATTTGGAATACCCAATCCACCTTCCTTTTGTTGTAGCAATTTTAGGACCAAAAGAAATTCAGCACTCCACGACTCAGAATCAGAAAAGCTTTTTTATTTTTCTGATCAGAAAAAGATTCTCCAGTTGGTATCGTTACTCAACTGAGAATGCTCTCCATTGGAAAACAGTGCATTCTTATACAATTTCTCTTCCCCATTTTGTTTACTCAAGACATTTCACCCGGTCACCGTGACCCTCTTTGGGTCCAGTTGTACAAATCATTTCTCCATATTTTCATCATTACATTTGTTGGCCAAGTACAGAGGCCAAGTACAGAGATTGCAAAAGAATACTTATGCAAGTTCTTCTACATACCATTGGGGAGATATAATTTCTTATGATTCATGACCAGGTCTTCATCGGGTCATAGATGTTTGTCTTACATTTATATAACATTCTGTGTACTTTTGGCATACATAAGTTTTCCCAACATCGCCCACGCAGGGGCTTTGCTATTACTAAGTTCAAGCTGACATTTTGATACATTTTCAACATTCTATTCTAACTATTACTAAGTTCAAGCTGACTTTTGGTACATTTTCAACATTGCACAAGTAATCTTGCGGGCTTACATATGAGCATAATAATTCTCCTTCATAAACAGAATTTCAATTTGCCACGTCGCCTCTCATGTTAGCTTTAGTTTCTGTAGCAGCAAGCAATGTTTAATTATATTTTATTCTTATTATTTTACGTCTACATCACTTTTGTGATAAGTACCAGAACATCTTAGCTATTCTAGTTCCTCGATTTCCATTACAGAATCTATTTATAATATTTTGATACATCTTTAATTCCTTGTCTGTATGTTTTAATGGTAAGACATCAAATAAAAAGTTCAGTTTAGGTAACAACATCATTTTACACATTGCTATCCTACCAAACCAAGACATGTTTAACTTAACTATATTGTGATATTTTCTTTTTTTTTTTTTACAGAACAATATATACATTGTATAAAAATTCTTATTACAAAAAAATAACTTACCTAGTACTACAGTTACCCTCCTCACTCTTCTTGCCGAAAAGCCACCTCTGTCCTCCAAAGAGGGGAGGGGGGGACTACCGTTATCATGCATAGAGTGTCCTTTGTCCTCTCTTACCATATTATGTTATCCTTTGCGCGCACCGCTAATCTATTACTTAACCTCATCTGAGTCTACCAATACTACATCATTCCCACCACCGTCTGAGCCCCCCGTTGCCCCATCCCCTCCCCCCCGCCTCTCTCTCAATTCCACCAGATTCCATCAAATCTTTCCTCAGTTGGATCCATTGTTGTGATCCTGTTTCAACCAAACCAGCAAAACATATGTAGTCCAATGCATCCACTTTGTCATCAAGAGTATACATTTTTTTCCCAAAGTGAAACCTCATTTGTTGCGGGTACCTCCAATTATATACAATCCCGCATTCTCTTAATAACCTTGTAATGGGTTTCATTTTGAATCGCCAGATCCGTTCTTCTGGTGATATATCATTATATATTTCTACCTCATTCCCATTTATTTTTAATGCACCAGATCTGGTTTGTTTTATAAAGGCCATAATTTTCAATTTGTCTGCCAAATTTGCAAATTTTACCATCACGTTTCTCTCCTTACTTTTCCCCTTTTTCGTGCCCAATCTATATGCTCCTATGATATCTTCCGGTGCAAACTCTTTACCCATTTGAAGTGAGTTTAGCCAATCTATTATTCTGTCTTTCAATCTATCTGGCACATTTTCTGCCATTCTACGGATTATCACATTTTGTTTTCTCTCTTGTTCCTCCAGCAGATCTACCCTTTTTTCTTGTAGTTCTACTTTAAGTCTAGTTTCTTTGGCATTACGATTTGTTAATCTTATCTCATTTTGTAAGAGCTTCACGTCGGTTTGCACATTACGGATGCATTGGTCTGCTCTCATAAAATTAATTTTTGCAACCTTCATATATTCTGTAAATGATTCCACCAGTTTGTCATATTTAGCTGTTGTTTCCTCTCTGTCTTGCTTCATCTCATCCTTCATTTCCTTCATACTTTTTACTATTTCTGATTGTCCCTTTTTTAGTTCTACATTGTCTTGTATTGTCATGTCCATTTTTTTCATCATCTTGGCTATTTCTGCAAATAATTGATCTTGGTCGGTTGGTGGTGTTTCCCTCGAAGTGGGTGATCTTTCTCGTTGCTCCTTTTTATCTTTCTCTTTCTCCTTCTCCTTTCTTGTTTCAATTTTCTTCGGTTTCACTACCCCTTCATCCTCCTTCCTTTGCTCCATATTTAATAACCACCCCAAAACAAACCAATCAACTCTTAAGTTAGTTATTTAGTTACCAGTCCCTGCTCTCTCTCTCTGTCTCTCTCTTTTTTTTTGCTGTCAATCTAATAACTTCCTATTATTGCAATTAATGTTTTTTTTACTATATCCTTATGTATATGTGTCTATATTTTTATATAACTATTGTTGAATTTATGGGAGTGATAACTAATCACACAATTTTGTATTTCTCAGTTTTAAACAGGTTATGTAAATGTGTATATAAACATATACCCACATAAATATGTAAGTATATAGATATATATTTCATTTTACTGTGCTTCTTTCTTATCTCTTTTTTTTCCAAACGATCAAGGACATAGACAAGACACACACCTGGGGTTCTTTAAGAGATAGAGAGAAAGAACATGAAGGGAGAGGGAAAGAAATATATAGACATATGTTTTTTTGCTGTGCTTCTTTCTTATCTCTTTTTTTCCCAATCAGTCAAAGACACAGACGAGACAAACACCTGGAGTTCTTTAAGAGAGAACCTGAAGGGGGGAGGGAGGGACTTCAAAGGGGAGCAGCAGTGGACAACAAAGTAACACTAAAGGGGGAGAAAATTTATATATTTGACTATTGAAAGGGAAAGAGAGGTAAGAGAAATGAGATAATGAAGAAAAAAGGAGAAAGCTTATATATATATATATATCTGTTATTGTTATTGTTTTTTGACTATTGATAGGGAAAGAGAGGTAAGAGAAATGATATAAAGAAGAAAGGTGAAAAAAAAAAAACCCCAAGTTATTTAGGTATGAGCCAAATCACTGTACTAGGTGGGGAAGAGTAAAAAAGAAAGGAAAAGAAATAAGGAAAAAAGAAAAGAAAATAAAAAATAAAAAATTTGTCTTTTCTTTGCTTTGCAAATGTTCTCTTTAGGGGACAAAACTCATTCCTCCATTTTTTGTTTCTGGCTCAGGCGACAGCTCAGTCTTTTTTTTTCTCCCTCCAAAGTCCCCCCTATCCCCACTTCCAACCGTCGTCCTGCTTTTCGCTTGTTTCAATTTCGCTCACTGAGCCCTCACCACCATTATATTGGACTGTACCCGCTTGTATACTTCCACATAAAAGGCAAGGTGAGGAGGGGGACGGAGGGAAAGTTCTTTAATAACGGGCCCATAACCCGTTATCAGGGATTCCCCTAGCGATATGTGTGGCTCGATATCAGAGTAGCACTTTTAAGCTCTTACGCAGCGAAAGCCTTAGTGCAATAACACACACGCATATGCCTTCAGTGGAAAGGTGCGCTTTACTTACAGTGAGGGGAAGACAGACATACACAGGACTATATACAACAGTCTCTCTCTCTCTCCAAGCCCCACAGTAGGTAGACAGCTTGGAGTCCTCTGTTGGCTCCAACTCCAGGAGCACTCAAAAAGTCCTGGTGATCCTTTAGCAGTTCTTTCTTCTCAGTTGAAGAAAAACTCTGAACACCATCACCTCCTTCAGTGTCTCAGTCCTTCTCAGTATATAGACTCCTTCAGAATAACAACCTCCTCACAGATAATCTCCTCCAGTATGATAGCCTCCTCCATAGACCCTTCCCAGAGAGCCACAGTTATACCCCAGTGTTGCTGGGCAGATCCTCTAATCAGCCACAGCTGGGCTGTTACATGAGCACGTGGACAAGGTGTGCACAGCCTGGCAATCAGTTTGAGGCTCTACTATATACCCCTGTGTTCAAAACACATAGAAGGCCTTAAAGTTATACTATTCCACTGGGCAGCAATCTTTGTACAATACCCCCAAATGAAAAATGTCCTAACATGCTCCTCCTATTGTACAAGATGGATGCCACAATATACAGGACAGAATACATAAGCAATATATACATATACACAGTTACAGTACAAGATTCTTTACAGTACACTCAGTTTCAGTATTTACAACATCAGCTTACACTCTTCACATGCCTATTGGCACCAGGAGGAAACAGTTTATTACCTTTTCTTGCACCTTTGTAATACCTTGGTCTCCTAGACCCACGCACCCTATGCCTTTCAGATTCTGGCATACACACAGACAGTTCCCGAGGTGGGGATATATCCCTGTCTAATTCTGCCTGCCGTGCACACAACTTTGCACCTGGCAATGCAACTACCTCAGTAGGGGTTTCTGGCTTTGTTTTATCCACTAATGCCACAGTGGCCTGATACCTACGAGGCAGGATTCTATCAGTGGTATCTCCCCCAGACTCCCCAGAAATGTCAGACTCCTCTGACTCACTTCTTAACTCTTCTTTTACCCCAGCTTCCCCATCAGTGGGACTTTTGCTAACATGCTTGCTACTGCTGGGTTGAGGAACTGGCTTCTCTGCCCCCTCCTCCTCAAACAGGAGTCCAGGAATGTGGACACTTTCCACATGTTCCCACGGGGAGTGCTCCAGGAACTTGGCATTCTTACTTCTTGTAACTTGCTTGGATCCTGGCATCCAAAACCTATACTCCCTATGGTTTGCCTCATACCCTATGAAGATCAGTTTGTGAGGGCGAGGCTGCCCCGGGATGCGTACCAAGGCAGGAGAGCCAAAGACTCGAAGATAGCCTAAGTTTGGCTTCCTTCCATGCCACCTGCTTGCAGGGATGTCTCCAATCCCAGAGTGATAAACATTATTGAGCAGATGGTTCGCACACTTCATAGCCTCTGCCCAGAGTGTGCAAGGGAGACCTGCATCATTTAGCATAGCCCTTGTCATGGCCTGCAGAGTTTGACCTTTCCTCTCTACAGTTGAGTTATGCTGAGGTCTGTGGTGGACTATCCCATGCTTCGCCAGGAAATCAGTGGTGGTTTTGTTTGGGAACACTGTCCCATCAGTAATCAGGGTCTTTACCTGTGTGTTTGCCTTGTTCTGGGAGAACCTTACCCATCTGGTTAAAGTTGAGCAGATCTCACCCTTGGACCTTAGCAAATACACAAACCCATATCTTGTGTGGTGGTCCACAATGCACAGGGCATACCTTGAGCCACCAGGGCTTGGGCTCATAGGACCTATTAATTCAGCAGACACCACCTCTAAGGGCTGGGTAGTGCTAAAACCACCCACTCTACTTGCAGGAGTGACCATAGACTTCTCCTCGTTACAAGGATTACATCTCAGAAATCTACTGCATGGTTTCACTGCTATGCCCTCAGTCAGATCAATGGTCCTTCTCAAGTCTCAGAAATTTACATGTCCCAACCATCTGTGCATTAAGTGTATGCATTTGTCATGGGGGAGCTTGTTGCTAAAACCTTTATCAGCCAGATTCGCACTCACTGCATGGGAGCCTAACACAAATAGATCATTGTGTATCGGGACAGTTAGCTCCTTATCTAGTCCCTTAATGACACATTCCTTCCCCTGGAATGTCACTGAGTAACCCATTTTCAGTAGGGTCCTAACAGACAGCAAATTATACTTCATCTCAGGGATATAAAGCATTTCTAGCTCTTCACCCAAAGCTTCACATCTTACCTGGCCTTTACCCAGTGCATGCACACATGACCCATTGGCTAACGTGACAGTCTGGTTTGTTTTAGACATTTCAGAAAACATTTTCCTATTTTTACAGATGGAAAAAGATGCACCAGAATCAATTAACCAGGTGCCAGGTTCAACATCAGTAAAAGCAGCAACAGAGAGATTAGCTTTTCTACATGTCTTGTCCTTATCTGGGCTCGACCTTGCCTTACAGAACTTGGCAATATGCCCAGACCTCTGGCAACTAAAACATCTCTTTGCTACACACACAGTGGGAGGAGGGGGTGATTTGCTTCTACCACTTTCAAGAAGAACTTTTGGTTTTCTGAATTCTTTCAGAGAACCCCTTAATCTGTCTTGTTCCAGTAAGCGACCTTGAACAGACAAGAAATTTAACTCACTCCTGGGCAAAATGTCCAAGGAATACACGTAAGCATCATACTCTTCCGACAAAGACGATAGGAGAATATATGCTTTTTGTTCTTCAGTAAAGAACAAGTTTGTCTCAGCAAGGCGCTGCAGCAAATCACTAATTGAATGGAGGTGCTGAGCCATATCTCCACCAGGCTGGAGGCGTAACCTAAACAAACGTCTGGTGAGAGATATTTGGGAACCGACTGAGTCCCTTACATATAATTGCTTAAACCTCTGCCAACATGCGGCAGCTGAATTCTCCCCTCTCAGATATGTTAACTGACTCTCTGCCACAGTTAACCCAATTATTGCCAAAGCCCTTTGATTATCATACTCAAGTCTGTCCCTTTTGTCAGTGTCCTCTTCATCCAGTGCTTCAAGCTTCTGGGGATTCTCAACAATGTCCCAGAGCCCTTCCTTGCGCAGAAGCAGACTGCACTTGGTTGCCCACATCTGGTAGTTGGTGCCATCAAGCAGGGGCACCAGTGAGAGAGTGGAAACAGCCATTCTTCCCTCACTTGCAGACTCATGAAACATGCAGCTGGCAGGAACTCTCGAAGCAAAGTGGACGTCTTCTGGACCTCTGTTGGGGCATCTGGTTGCGTTGGGGCGCTGTCCTGCAGGCGATGAGTCCTCCAGGGAACGCGGCTCCTCCGAACGCTGATCAGGGCTCCACAGCTCCAGTCCAGGCACACAGCACTTCCGGGCTTGACAGGCGAAGACTCACGGGTGCAGTTAGGGCGTCGGGCGTAGCTGTTAGGCGCACCCTGGGCCCATAACCCGTTATCAGGGATTCCCCTAGCGATATGTGTGGCTCGATAGCAGAGTAGCACTTTTAAGCTCTTACGCAGCGAAAGCCTTAGTGCAATAACACACACACATATGCCTTCAGTGGAAAGGTGCGCTTTACTTACAGTGAGGGGAAGAGAGACATACACAGGACTATATACAACAGTCTCTCTCTCTCTCTCCAAGCCCCACAGTAGGTAGACAGCTTGGATTTCTCTGTTGGCTCCAACTCCAGGAGCACTCAAAAAGTCCTGGTGATCCTTTAGCAGTTCTTTCTTCTCAGTTGAAGAAAAACTCTGAACACCATCACCTCCTTCAGTGTCTCAGTCCTTCTCAGTATATACTCCTTCAGAATAACAACCTCCTCACAGATAATCTCCTCCAGAATAATAGCCTCCTCCATAGACCCTTCCCAGAGAGCCACAGTTATACCCCAGTGTTGCTGGGCAGATCCTCTAATCAGCCACAGCTGGGCTGTTACATGACCACGTGGACAAGGACAAGGTGTTCACAGCCTGGCAATCAGTTTGAGGCTCTACTATGGACACCTGCGTTCAAAACACATGGAGGGCCTTAAAGTTATACTATTCCACTGGGCAGCAATCTTTGTACAATACCCCCAAATGAAAAATGTCCTAACAGTTATCATTCCAGTTCCAGCTTTCCTCCCATTTCTCCATTATTTGCTTTTTCATTGACTCCTCTTTATACATCCTCGCATTATATCTCCAAATATATCTTTTCCCTTCAGTGTCTTCCAATTTTATATCCACAATTATATTAGCATGGTCAGATTCTTTAAATGTTCCAATCTTAATATCCTCTATTGTTTTAACTAATCCTTCTGTAACAAATATATAGTCAATTCTTGAGTACATATTATGAACTTGGGAGTAATAAGTATACTCTCTCTCCTGACCCTTGAGCTCCCTCCATACATCCTTTATACCCATTGATTTACTCCATTCATCCAATATGTACTTTTTACCTTTGTTCTTACTACTTGTACTATCTATCTCCGATCTTAACAAATTAAAATCTCCCCCTATGACCATGTTCCTTGATCCTTCCTTACTTAGAATTTTCTCCATCCTGTCTAAAAATTATTTCTGGTTATTATTTGGAGCATAAATGTTAACAAGAGTTATCTCTTCCTCCTCAATATTCCCTTTAATAATCAAATATCTTCCCTCCAAGTCAGCTATGGTTTTGGTCACAGAAAAGCCCAGCTCTTCCGAAATCAGAGTTTAGAAGTCCCGTAAGCCTTTTCATATATTTCCATTCCTCCAACAACTAATTTATTCACCTCTGCTGATTTTTGATGAGTCTCTTGCAAGAAAATAACATCAGCTCTGATTTTATTGAGCGCTATTTGAAATTTCTTCCTCTTCAAGGCATTCCCCGTTCCCTTCACATTCCATGTTAATAGCCTTAAATTCTTAACCATCTATTATAATTGTGAACCCATTAGGCATCTTAAGGCAGGGGTGTGCTGGGCACCTTGGGAGGGTGGTGGACAGGAAGTGATGGGGCACCTATGGTGGTGGTGGGGATTTGGGGGAGAGAAATCCCATACATTCCCATTACCTCTGCCTACCTGGGGGGGGGGGCAGGGGCGGGGTGCCAGTCACTGGGGTGCACCAGGATGAGTCTCTGTATCCCTGTGGGTCAGCACACCACTAATCTTAAGCGTATTGAGGACCCCACTCCCAAGTAATAAGGAGATCCTTAACATGAATCGACATCATGACCTGCAAATACTGTACTGGAAAGCCTTGTAATATCAGCTGACGGAATTGTGATTACTTGATTAAAGAGCATTTTTGTGGTCATGAATCAAAGCCAATAGCTTGCTATAACTCTTTCCCAGCC
Organism: Furcifer pardalis; assembly: GCA_030440675.1. Lineage (NCBI taxonomy): Eukaryota > Metazoa > Chordata > Lepidosauria > Squamata > Chamaeleonidae > Furcifer > Furcifer pardalis. The sequence goes on from CP126893.1 coordinate 67,855,731, forward strand.
CATTAAAAAAAAAAAAGAGTTTATACTAAGTAGTCAAACACATTCATATTTTGCACTGTTTATTTAATAAAGAATCTTAGGATGGAAATGAGATTCTAAAATATCAGCATTAAAAAGGAGTTCTGCACGAGGGCTTTACAGAATGAAAACAACAGATTCTACCCCACCAAATGTTCTCCGGTGGTATTACACATGATTAGGTGATTAAAAAGAGCACATCCAATCTGACAGATCAAGTCATACATAAATAATAAAATAACACTGTTTTGTTGATTAAAGGAAATGTTAACATTCATAAGCAATAATATCTTCTCCTAGTCTTCATTTGCTACACACACCATTACATTCAAGTGCAAAAGGCCCAGATGGCCACACATTTCAGAACAGTCCTTGCCTTTCCTGGTACCCCTCCAACTGTCTGGTTGCAACAATCATCCCAAGGTGCTGTAGCCAAAATAGGCACATCTGCTAGAGATGATGGAATTGACACCAGTCATTGTATCTGGAGAGTCCTGGTCTGTGTAAATCTGATTTATGGGCACCACCAGCCTTTCATCAATGGAGGTTCTCTAAAAAGGGGAAATTTCCCCTCTGTTCTACGACTCAGTCCAATACTTCCCTCTCCAAACAATTTATCTTTAAAACAACCTTAGTATAATAATGATTAACATTCTCTCTCTCTCTCTCTCTCTTTCTATACACACAAACATGTACACACCTCCACACACTCTCACACACATACAGAGTAAAAGCATATTGCACATCATGGGTATTGTAATCTTGAGAACCCTTTTCACAAACAGTACTCGTCTTTGATGAGGACAGAATAACTGCTATCAACTGAATATTTCACATCCTAGGTAAAATCTTCAAAATATATTGCAACTGGATTCGATCAAGTACTTTGAGCTTAATTGCACAAAAACTAGCTGAAATCCTGGTGCTTTATGCAGTAAGTTGCAACCGAGCAAGCCCACTGAATTAATGGGGATTTGGTTGGTCATTTCCTCCATAAATTTCATAGATTTGAAAGGGCCTAATTGCAAAGCAAGTCACAACTGGAGTGGGTCCATGTGAAACAGAGGAACCTATGGAGGATTTAACTCACCAAACCTCCACTAGTTTCAACTAACCAACCCCACTGTGACTCACTGTGCTAAGTGATAGGATTCCAGCCTTTGTTACAGGAAGGGGTCCAAAGTACACTTCTGAGGAACTAAGCCCCATAGAATAAATTGGACCCAAAGCAAAATGGCACCGCGAAAGAGTAGCTGGAAGTCTTCTCCACCCCATTTACTTCTTTCACCAGCCAGGGTCATTTGCAAAGAAGCCCAGTTCGAGTGAGAGAAGTTAATGTTGAAATGTTAATTTTCTGGAGAAAGTTATTACCAACAAATAATTTAAATATTGAGAGGAAGGAAGAATTGATTAATCCCTGGGTGCCAAATATCTTTTGCAAGTGCCTTACTGTGCCTCAGTTTACATTATTTGTTGGATAGTTTACTCCCAAACAACACATTTAGATCTGGAAGTGTTAATCCTCTCCTATATGGCCAAGATTTTATTAACATGTCTCTGCTTTATATACTGGCATTTAATTTAACTTCAGCATAATATAATATTACATTCCATTGTCTTGATATATTGCAATGCCTAGCCATCTCTCCTGGCCACGTATAGTGCCAGTGTTAGTGGTTAAATAATAGAAGTTCTAAGAATGGACTAAATTTCAGTATTAGCTTAAAGTCCCTTATCCCTGACATTTTAAAAGTTGTCTAAATAAAAACACCTACATACCATATGTTAAACTTAATAAGAACTTTTCTGACTGTTGTTCAAGTAAGCATTAATCCCTGAAATAATGTGTAAACCATTCTTCCAATATATTAGTTACTTAAGGCAGCAGCTTCTTAAACAGAGAGAGGTATTTTAACATTGCATTTTAACAAGAATTCAAGTGGTGCTTTTCCTACTGGCACATCATGAAATTGCACTAAAGTTTTTAAGGCCAAGGAGGTTGATGATCTTCTGTGCATGTATTCAAAAGCAGAATCTTCTCCAGTGAAACTTGCAGTGAACACAAGGTGAGGAAAAATTCCACAGTTTGAGCGGTTGTCTCAAATACAGGCCTTGTTAGTGCCAAAAATATTTCTGTGTCAGAAACGGTGTCAATAATTGTCACTATTTAAAGGTTTCACTGAGGAAGCGTCTTATAAAAATATCTGGGGGCACAAATTTCTCCATATTACTTTTTCAAAGACATTATTTAAAACCTTGTGATGTTCAGTTCATTGGTGATTTCTATGGAGGAAATAAGGAAGGGAAAAGAACATGCCCACTTCAGCCAGTCACTTCCACAAGAGAAGCATCTTAAAATATGAGGTATATTACTGCATATCTTTACCTAAAGTAGGAATTCTCAACCTATGGTCCATGGGCTGGATCCGGCCTGTGGTGCCCAAGCAACCGGCCAGCTGCAGTCACTGGGAATGCCTCTGCAGCTGTAGGGAACGTGGCTGAGGGTAGGGAACGTGTCTGTGGGGTTTTTTCGGTGCCTGCTGTTGTGTTTCTGCTGGCTGCAACTGCCAGGAATGCCTCAGTGGCTTCTTTGAGCACCTCTGCAGCCACTGGGAATGCATCATCAGCTGCTGGGAATGCATCCGCACGCAGCCTCCGGCAACATTCCACAGTGGCTGCAGGGGTTTTTCCTTCACCAACACCACACAACTCCTCTAGGCTGGTAAGGAGGGGAGCGGTGGGGAGTGAGGAGTGGCTCTTTGGGTGTGTGGTGTGCTTGGGGTAGTCCCGCAGCCAGTGCCAAAGGTGACAGTGGTGGTGGGGGACACCAGTCTGGCCTGCAAACAATCTGAGAGGCAGGATCCAGCCCACGGGCTTTAAAAGGTTGAGAACTCCTGGCCTGAAGCCTTGTCTTTGTTGCATGTTTCTTATAGAAAGGGCCCTATTGCTTTAAAACCAGCTTTAGCAATAGATTTCATTTGTCTCTTTTCATGGTGGCCAGGTGGAATGTATGCCACCAGGGCATTGCTCTGCTCACTCATCCGAATGTTTGCTGGAGTGGGAATGATGCTCGGTGAAAAAGCTGCTTCCAAGAATCAGAGGGAGGCAGAATCTGGGCTCCGCTGGAAGAGCCTGCTGCAGAATGAGAAGTGGCTGAGCGGAGACGCTTGGTGAAGCAGGCTGGACGATGGCCTGTAAGGTGGCATACGAAGGCAACGGGTTGGTAAGAAGCAGCAAAGAATGGCTGGTGTGCCCTTGAGCAAGGCCGCTCGGTGGCTGTGAAGCGAGTAAAGACTCCCGGTAAGTGGAGAACAGATCCACTAATGGAGAGCATAACTGGGCCGAGACGTAGCAATGATCTGCAAGAGGATGATTTGGTGCCGGCTGGAAGAGGAGTTGAGTCGGGGCTCTTTCCACCATTGGCCTTTCCAACACTTGCTGCGGATGAAAGTACAGCATTTGAGCCCTTTCTCTGTTGAAATCTTCCATTTCTATAAAAGGTCTGTTGTCAGGGGAAAAAATAAGTCAAAAACACATGAGGAAAGTGAAATAGCAAAATAAAGTCTGTAACATTTACACCAGGGTGGCCAAACTATGGATGCATTGGTGTCAGGGGCCGGATCTGGCAAACTGGCTATAGTTTGGGCACCCCTGGTTTAAGCAGAGAAAATGGCAGCCTAAAAATCTTCTCCTTTTTCAAAACAGATTGCAAGGTGCATTTTACTTCTGCTTCCAGGGGGAGGAACCAAATGACTGGCCTGCTGAACCAAATAACCAGCTCACCGAACCACGTGACTGGACCGCAGCCCAAAAAGTTTGGGCACTCCTGATTTACATGGTCAGTGGGAACTCAAGCTCTGGATTTAGTGGTTGAGAGTACGAAGGTTACTGGGAGATTTTTGACCAGCATGGAAAATTTTAGAGGGATTTTTTCAGAAGCAATATTTAAAAACACTGCCAATTGACAGTAACCCTTTTCATGTAGCTTTGATTATAGTGAAATAGCAATTTGCAATCTTACATACAAAGCCAGCCACAAGAAAATTAGGCCTAGATCTGTACTATTTAATAATCATCATAGTCCAACTTAGTTACTGCATAAAAAGTATTTTATTTGGGCAAGAAGACAAACAGGACATGTGACAAGCTTCACTAGCAGAACAACTTTCCAGTCTGTTCAACTATTGGGCTAAACTAGTAGGCAGAGATGTTGGTGCGTATGGTTGAGAGCACTTTAGGAACTCCACAGGGTGCTGCCATAAATGCTGCAGCCTTTGAACCAAAGCAACACCCGGCCTAAAAGGTTCGCTCCCCAACCCAGCCGGTGTTTTGCTCGATCCCCCTGCCTCTTTCCAAAGAGTCAGGCAGAAAGCCCCCCAGTTCCCTTTCCTCTCCAGCCTGACTCTTCGGATAGAGAACAGGGCTTATCCTTAACGTTGTGTGATCAGTGGGGGGTAGGGAATTTTCATGGGGTTACTTCAGCTGTTAAACCTTCTGCCTAAAAGAGGGGCTGGTGGGGAGTCAAGTGAAACAGCCAGTTGTACCCTCAGAAGGAAAATAAAAACCAATTGAGGGCTCTCTGGATTGCATTCCGCTGCATATCCCATCAACCCCAGCCAACATAACCAAAACTTAATGATTGTGAGGGTGGCAATCCAATGTCTGAAGGGCGAAAACATTTCCCATCCTTGCTTTAAGCAAGAGTTGGTTGAAAAAGACTGGATACACCTTGGGTGTGTGGTAAAGGCTATACAACTGGATCCACAACTCATTCAAACAATCGAGCACACTTAAAAAACAGTGTTTACAGGTCTGCTCCAATTCTTATGAGGAGGAATAGCAGTAAAAACAGGTCATCATGCCATGCTGGGTGGCAGGCAGATCCACAATGCTGTACATTGCATTAAGAGAACATACTAGATAACTTGTTTTAATTCACCCAATTTACCTCATCAATTTGAACACACAGGAAGAAAGTTGCTCCCTGGAATAACCTGTTTGCTGCTGGAGTTCAGCAGTCCAGGAAGGGGAGAGCAGAAGCCTAAAACGTGTGGCAGCTACACAGGCAGCTGCAACCAAAGAAGGCCGAAAGGAGCGGTAAAAAAGATCTGGAAGTAAAGAATCACAACATTGTTATCAAAGACTGACAATCGAGGAACGGGCAACTTCGACCAAGCTTCCTCCCTCTAAGGCTGGCTACAGCAGTGGCATTTTGCAGGCTTTAGCCTCCCGGGGCGAAGACCAAACTTGCCACCCCCTCCATTTAGGCTTGCTGCTGCCCCTCCACCCATTTAACCCCTCAATGCCTGTTCCAAGGCCCCCGGAGCCAGACCCAGGGCAGGAAGATCCCCTGATGGCCAGCTGGTTGGGCGGGGGCGAGCCGCGAGCGCACGGTGGGTCACCCGTCAGGGGGAGGCAGAGGAGGAGGCAGAGCAAGGGCAACCACGGCCAGCGGGAGACAAAGAGGGGGCGGCCCGGCCGCCGGCGCAGCAAAAGGGCCGCCTTCTGCCTGGGAAGTCTGGCTCCCTAATCCCAAGCAGAGAACGCAAAGCAGTGGGGACATTTTGCCATCCCCTGAAAAGTGCCGCCCGGGGCCATCCATCCCCCTGATTCCCCCCACGCTACACTTCTGGGCTACAGATCAACTTTACAATTGTAAACTAAGATATCAGCATGACAGCTTAGGCCAAGGGTGCCCAAAGTTTTCAGGCTGCGGGCCAGTCACGGGGTTCAGGGCACGTATTACTTACACTTCTGGGAGCGACAAGGGCAACGTGGGCCGGATGAATCACAGTAAACCCATTTGTGTGGATTCACAGGGTACTTGGGCTTCTGGGAATTGAAGTCCAAGAACATCTGGAGTGCAAAGGTTCGCCATCATGGCCCTAAGCTGTACTCTCTGGACATGCTCCTCTAAGACTGAAGTCATGTCAGAGCAGGACTCCTGATATATATCCCAGCAAGCATATCCAGGAAGATACCATGTCAATGGTATTAAATAGGCCTTCTCTAAGGATTTCCTTACCTTGATCTATGCCATTGATTTTAACCTAGGGATAGGGAGATGCTTGTACTCTAAGCTTGAAGTTAAGAGCTAGAAAAGCAGCTTTCTCAGTTTTTCCTATCAAAGGTCTCAGCCTACATTATGAGCGCATAAATCTATTTTTGAAGTGGAGCGCATCCCTTAATTCCACATTCACCAGGCATGAAGCCTGCATTTCTAATGTATGCTACAATCCTGATGAAGAGGCAAAGCTGAGGCCCCTCAAGTTAACAGTCTGCGTGAATAAAGGAGTTACCTTGTAATGATAGCTCTAAGAACTCGTGAGAGTATTCCTCCATTTTTGAGACAAGCTGGCCGTCCTTAAGGTCCCTTTCAGTAAGCACGTTTAATAAGTAATAGTCAAAGAAGTGTGCTGCAGTTGGCAGGCACAGATTCCAGTCAAAAAATTCCAGGAGCTTGAGCTCTGTCTTGTTCAGCACAGTTTTTGTCAGCACCACATCTATGTGCCACGATGCAGCTAGACTGTTCAGTTTTTCCAGGCTTGGCACGTTGTTCCGCTCTTCAAATTTGCCTGTTGAGAAGAAATTATACTGTATTGGGAGACTTTTCTCAGAGTCAGATAACAATATCATTTCACAACACCTCCAGGGCCACCTCAAGCTCTTCTACAACTCCTAGTAAGGCCCTTGATGCTCTAGAGACCAGTCCTCGGTGTGCACAGCTCTTCAAAAGCAGCTACAGTACTTCCAAACGGAAGTGAAAGGGCATTTTGCTAACATTGTGCCATAGGAGTGGCAGCATCCCATCACCAGACTGGGAGGAAGAGAAATGGGGATCATCCTTGTTTCTCCAAACTGCCTGGCAAATAGGTGGTAGAAGGGCACCAGAGTTCCTGTCCTGCCCATTGATTTACCATGGCTGAAAAGGACGACTGTCGTTTAGTCACCTAGACCCCACAATAGAAGGCAGTAGAGTTTAGAGAGATCATTGGTACTCCCACACAGCCTGAAAGAAAGAAGAAATGCACAACCACAGGAGCCACCCTGGGCCTAATGCTCAAAGGAGAGAGAGGAGATGGTGGCCATTCTGCACTTATCTTTACAAGGAAGATGAAGCTAAGATTTAGGATGCCTCACCTCTACTGCATAGAGCTCATATGAACGGCATGGCATGAATCAGGCTCAGAATCAGGCTGTTAAGAGCAGCTGAACTGTCAAAATCACCAGTTTCAGTTTCTCCTTCCAGAGTTTGATTCTGAAGATCCTCAGAACCAGGCACTCAGAAGACCAGTTCTCTGCAGTACAATTGAGCTATCCTTGTTTTCAACATCCCTGGAGGAAGTGTGTGGTGTGCTCATATGCTGACCTCATGCCACCACAAACTCTTTTTCAGTAGCATACTAGAATCCCCTGTAACTCTTGTCTCTGGGCAACACCACAGAATCATTCTGTGGGTGGATGGTAAGCATGAGAGGGAGAACAAAGCTCCAGACCTGATATGAGGAGCATCTGTTCTATGTAGACCAAAAGGTCCAAAGGTTACATTATCTGGCAAAACTACAATGATATCCCACAACTAGACTAAGCCCATAGAATGAGAGGACGTATAAAGTTAGATTTTATGTGCTTTTGCCATCCATATCCATTCTAGTCCACGCTCTGACCTCTTCTTGCATAAGTTACTATTACTGGGGGGGGGGGGGGCACTTCCATGACAATAGACCATGAGGCAGATCCCAAAAATGTTGTGATAAGCTGATGGTCTTCTATATTGAAAGCATTATTCCTCCACCTTCCTCTACTCAAAAAACCAAAGCACTAGTGACATTTAAATTCCCTTACTTGCAAGGATAAGGCAAGTCATTGCCCAGATATTTAGTGAGTTTTTGTCAGCTTGAAAGTTGTCCATAAACCTGTCCAGCATGTAGACAGAAAGGTGTAGGGTGGCGGGACAGAAATTGCATGCTTTGCTAACGGAAGTCAAGAGTTCAAGAAAATATGGTCGCCATCCGAGTTGCTGTGACTGGGCTCTGTACACAGGAAGTTTCAGCTCCTACAACAGAAGGCAGAGAAGGGGTATCAGAATGAATATCCATTGCACTAGCCAGAATATGTGGATCAGCATCTGCCAGCTGCCTTAGCAAGTGCTTAGCAAGTCATGTGAAACAAAGGGATCTTGTTTTTATTGTAGATAGCCAGCACAATTGGAAACTCAGTTAAATTTGTTCCATTGACATGCTGAGCATCCCATGATTCATTGGGGAAGAGGTCATCTTTTTAAACATCTATCCTCGCATGCCCCTTGTCCAGGTGACTGTGATCAGAATTCAAGCCTAAGGTTTATAAGCAACGCTAGGATTAGTGGTGGGCTCAAAAAAATAATTACTACCACACTATGGGAGTGGGATGGTGGGCGTGGCCAGGGAGAAAGCCCTGCATTGCACCCAAGGCCCTGTGTATTATTTACTCCAGAGGTGCCCAAGCTATGGTCAGGGGGCCAGATCCACACACACCCCGATACCAATCCATCCGGTCTGTGAAACCATCATCACTCATGGAACTGGAAGTAAAATGCGCCCATATGGATGCATTTTATTTCTGCTTCCAGGAGTGATGAGGGCTTCGCAGGCCACATGAATTGGCATCAGGGGCTGGATCTGGCCCCTGGGCCATAGTGAGTGGCTCCCTGAACCACATGACCATCCCATGGCCCAAAAGGAATGGGCACCCCTGATTTACTCCATCCAATGAAATGTACTGACCTAGATTTAAGTTAAAGAAGAAGAAGATGTATTCTCCGTGGTGATTTTTTTAAAAAAAAATAGTTTCAAACAGTTAGATTCTTTTACAATGCCATGGGTATCGACAGCAACCTGATTTGAAAAACTTGTACATAAAGACAAGATAATGTAATACCTTAATAGGCTAATCAATTTATCAGACATAATGCACACTGATCTTCAAATTCATGTAAAGCTGTTTCACAAGCAAGTGGTTTAGACCCCTGAATTTCTCTTTTAGAGTTTAAAAATAACCATCTGCCCTCCAAACAACCCTTTCCAGGGCTTTCTGAGTATAGGGTACTCAGAAGTTGTCTCCTATTCCATTCTTCTGCAGTACTTTGGGACTGGGCAGTTTGCCCAAGGTTACGTAGGCTGGCTCTTCTTCTGGGAAGCACAGCAGGGAATCAAACTTACAGCCTCTGGCTCTGGAGCCAGACACAGTGGAACCCTGACATACAAACGTTTCTACTTACAAAAAATTCGACATGCAGTACTAAGAGAAATCCTGGCAAAAAAATTTTTACATACAACATTTTAATAGGAAAAATTCGACATTTGAAATGTGATGTCAGTGATAGCAATCCTTGGCACTCCAGCTGTTCTTGAACTTCAATTTCCGAAAAGCCCTGATCAGCTTGTGGTAATTTAAGTCCAAGAACACCTGGAGTGCCAAGGTTCACCATCACGGTGTTAGGCAGGTATCTTAGACATTATTGAACACAGCTTCATACTCCAGTTTCATACTCGATTTGTGAAATTTAACCTTGAAACCCACATGAAACTCTTACCATATTTTTGAAGGACACCAGGTGTTCTTTGACTTCACTTCCCAGAAGCCCAAGTCCCTGTGCATCCACACAAATGGGTGCATTGCATAAGCACAGTAAACTCGTTTGTGTGGATTCCCAGGGACTTGAGCTTTTGGGAATTGAATCTCAAGAACATCTCAAGTGCCAAAGTTCCCCATCGCTGAGATAAGGCATAGATTGGAAGTGGATTTAACCATTACCGATTCCTTCCATGTATGATGAACCTCTGCTGCACTGTTCTCTCTCCACTGTCCTTCCATCTTGCTGGTTTCTTCTCCGACTTCTCTTCAGCAGTATGGACAAAATGGCAACCCCTGAGAAGGAAGAGAAAGAGAAATAAGGAGCACATTTATGCTTCTCATAAACCCATGGTCTCTTTCAAGTACATATGGAGGAACAAGGACATGAGCCAGGACTTTAAACCCACTACTGTACTTTAACCTCCTAAAGCCTCTCACGTTAGAGATGCTGTAGTGGCTCAAGTGGCCAAGACTCGGATCTGTCTGCTAATATTTGATCGATGTACTGTATACTGTAATATTAACCAATGGCTTTTTATTAGCAGAAACAGAACTGACAATATAGGTAAAATAATAATGCTTCGGACCTTTAGATTGGGGCACCACGGTAGGTCAAGGCAAAGGTCACCCTTGCTGAAAAGCCAGTCATATCCAACTCTAGGGTTCAACACTCATCTCTGTTTATAGGCAAAGAACCAGCGCTGCTGCCTGCGCTTGGAGGACTTTCCGTGGACACGTGGCAGGCATGCCTAGAGACACTGGAGCGCACAGAATGCTAAGAGGCTAAAGAAGGGTTTTAAAAGAAGCCAAGCATCTTGTGGAAGGAGCAGCAGTATACACCAGGGATGCCCAAGCAATAGCCCATGGGCCGGATACGGCCTCCATGCCAATTCATCTGGCCCACGAAGCCCTTGTCACTCCTGGAAGGAGAAGGAAAACACACCCATAGGGTGTGATGAGGGTTTCACGGGGTTGGATGAATTGGTGTGGGGGCCGCATCTGGCCACTGGGCCATGGTGACCAGCTCCCTGAACCGCCTGACTGGCCCACAGCCCAAAAGGTTTGGGCACCCCTGGTATGCACTCTAGGCCTTCCTCCCTCCATCCCCGGGATGCTCAGGCCAGTACCTCCCACCAAAACCCTTTCAACCCAGATTAATTTCTGACACGAAATTATTCTTATACCATTATATACAAAGCAACCATTTGATCCGCAGTTCCGGACTGGAATAAAATTAACAGTTCAGGTTACATTCCAATAATAATAATAATAATAATAATAATAATAATAATAATAATAATAATAATAATAATAATAATAATAATAATAATAATAATAATAATAATACTTGGATGCAGCCCATCTCCCAGAGCAACTCTGGGCGGCTAACAAAGTTCCAAAATGTACACTTAAAATGACAAGATTCCAAATGATCACAATAGGACGAATCATCCTCACAAATCACAGGATCAAAAAGTAGCAGGATCACAATAACAACGTCTTACAAAACCCAATAAACCTCCTTTGCTAGACAGTCGCTCTTTGGCAACCTCTAGGGATCCCTTCCGGCCTCCCTCCAAAGGCTCCATCACTGTGGGAAGAGCGACAGGCTTATTGCGCAAAAGGGACACCTGGACCTTCGCTGGCGATCCGAGTCTAGAGGTTTGGAAAGTTTGGACTTAATATTGGACGTGAATAGTCTAACTCTGTAGAAAAGAACTGTTAGGGCGAACTCTGGAGCGTGAGGATATTCAAGTCAGAGAAGCCCCAACATTTCCAAATGTCTACTCTAGGGCAGGGGTCTGCAAACTTGGCTCTCCAGGTGTTCTTGGACTTCAATTCCCAGAAGCCCAAGTCAGCACTCCTGCTGATCAAGGCTTCTGGGAACTGAAGTCCAAGAACAGCTGGAGAGCCAAGTGTGCTGACCACTGGAGACCTTCAGGCCTGCTCCGAGGAGAACCACAGCAGGTCTCCTCCGCCATCATCAGACTCTCTCGACTTCCATTTGCGCATCCCGACATTTTGTGATTTCTCTCCAGTTGTTTGTCTTTAATTCGAGCATCCCCGGTATAGCAATGTCGATAAAAAGAATCATCATCATCATCATCATCATCATTCCACCCCCGAGGCGGCTGGCATTTCCCTGGAGCCTACAGAGAGACCCGTTCCGCGTCTTTCCCGAGGGTCGGGCCTTTCTTTCTCTTTTCTACACAAAGGGCCACATCTCACCGTGGGCGCCTTCGACGGAATGGCCCGACGACCGGGACTCCTTTCCCGCAGGGTCTCGGGTGGGACGGACGGGGCGAAGGGGAAGGCCGGGTTTTCTCCGCGCCCGAGGGAGACGGCGGCGGATTTCAAAACAGTTCCCCCTTCCCTTCCCTTCCCCGACCCACCGGCCCGGCACCGATCCTGGCGCTTTCGATCTGCGCAGGCAAAACGGCAACTGGCACGAATCTGCGGCCGCCGCCGCCCCGCGCCCCCCAGCCCAGTCTGGCCCCGGCGAGCCTCCCTGGGAGGCCTTGTGTTGGAACACACACACACACACGGACACACAAACACACACACACACACAGCCGCTTCTCCACACCTGGTTCGCTGGAGGCGGCTCTTTCTGGGCAGCGTGGGCTCCTTGGGCTTCTTCCTGGCCCCGGTGGGGAGCGGGTGGCTACTGGTCCGCTGTCTGTGTCCTCCGAGAGAGGAATGAGGAGCTGAAGGAGTGGCCGGGCGAGTCAGGAAGACGGGCGGCCCCTCTGCCTGCCCCCAATAGCCTCCTCCTGCCCCAGGGCGTTCCCTGATCACCAGAGATTAGAGCCCGGCTGGGAGATGCAGACCACGTTGCCAGCGAGGCCAAGCGCCGAGAGAGGAAGGAGAGGGCGCGAGTGTGTGCCCAGGTGTTCTGGGCCACAGGATGTCAGGAGACACCGACAGGGTCCAGGCCACTCCTACAGAGGCACCAAAGCGAAGCGTGGAAACCGAGCAGTTCGCCTTCCCATTGCTACGTCGCTTTTGTTTTATTCTTTTCTTGTTTTTGTTTCCTGAGGTGCCTGAGCCGCAGACTAGCCCGGCACTGTTTCCCCAAATCCCCCCAAAAAACACCCCCTCCGTGTTGATCCGCTTTTGTCAAGTGCCAGAGCACCTGGAAGGAGGCCCCACCGGCACAAGAAGGAGGAGCCCCTGAGGGACCCCCACCCAAGGGGTGCCTTGGAGAAGGAGGCTGGTTCCCAAAGCGCCGCCGCCCTCCAGTTCTCTCCTCCTCTCTGCCCCATTCATCCTTCTCAGGTCGGGCAAACGAAGCCATGCCTGCCTTTGTAACGGTTCCCACGTCACGGATCCCGCAGCCTGGAATCTCTTCATGGGGTTGGACAGGGTGGAAACAACTGAACCAGTGGTGGCCATAAACCAAGAGGATAACCCTGAACCCCAGGGTCCGGTCCAGAGGAGGAGGAGGAGGAGGAGGAGGAGGAGGAGGAGGAGGAGAAGAAGAAGAAGAAGAAGAAGAAGAAGAAGAAGAAGAAGAAGAAGAAGAAGAAGAAGAAGAAGAAGAAGAAGAAGAAGAAGAAGAAGAAGAAGAAGAAGAAGAGAGTGCTCGTGATTGTGCGAGTGTGCTTGGGAAGGGGTAGAGAAAAGGTGAGTCTGCTTCTCTTCCTGCAGCAAAAGATAATGGAGTCGACCCGACAGGCAGCAACTCCATGGCGAGTGTCCGGCGGTGCTTCGCTCTCCTAAGCGGATGATCGCCTTTGGGTGGGGCGAGGATGGTCGCCTCAGGGGAGGAAATACCGTTACAATCCAGTGCAACAGAGCAGAGGAGGCTTCGTAGTCTCGCCGAGGGGAAGAGAGAATTGAATGGGAGCTTTCCTTGCTTCTCTGCCTTCCAAAGAAGGTCGCGAGGTGGAAGGGTTTACCTGTCACGTACTCGGGAAGGTAAAACAGAGAGAGAATTCTCCCCAGACCCTTCTGAAATTTTAGCCGCTTAACGAAGGTATTTGAGAAGAACATGATATGGAAAATTTAGATAAAGTGAGTGGTTCTAAATATCAAACTAACAGTTTGTGGATTATTACAAATTTTAGAAGAATATGGGGAGTTTTTTTAGATTAATTCAGATCAGGGCCGTAGCCAGGGTTCTAATTTTTTTGGGGGGGGGCGGGGGCGGCGGCAATATTTTTTCTGGAGGCGCAACAATGTCGTACACGCAGGCACACACATGCACACACACACAGGATGCGATGACATCTCACCCTTTTGACTGACGAACTGGACTTGATCCGCGAAAGCTAACGCTAAAATTCTTCAGTTCGTTTTTAAAGTGCAACAACGTTTCTTTCCCTTCTTTATTGTCTGATCAGAGGATAAGAAAGCTTCGCGCTGCCCAAACAGCCTCCTGGCTGCACTGTTCGAATGGGAGCAAAGACACGATCCTTCCGTCCCCGCCCCCTCCCTGACAGCCTCCGAGGCGACAAACCCCCCTCTATACAGTAGGCTTCGTAGTCTCGCCGAGGGGAATCGAGAATTGAATAGGAGCATTTCTTGCTTCTGTGCCTTCCAAAGAAGGTAACGAGGTGGAAGGTTTTGCCTGTCACGTACTCGGGAAGTTACAACAGACAGAGAATTCTCCCCAGACTCTACTTCTTATCAATCGTTTATTTGTAAATTTTCAAAACGAAAAAGACAAAAATTCATCGAAAAATACACACAACGAATTACCACAAGATAATATAAGATAAAATATAAAAGAGTTATTATCTATTTTCTTAACGTTGGCAAGACAACAAGTGGGCAGAAACTGGAAAGGTGACGTGAATTGAGAACTCAGTCCATGGTATCCTGATGTTTGGGACATGGCATTAAACGGAAAACATACATGGGAACTAAAGATAAAAAGGGGGTTAATAAAACAAAATAGATTTTGGGACATTTGGAAACCTTTCTTGCAATATACATTGAGGGAAAATAAAGGTGAAATACCTGCACCGACTACAATGTACTTTTGGCAGAATGAGTGAGTTGTAAAAGGGGTGACTGGCAGACTCAAGGACTTTAGTGCACTGGGTGATGTATGTATTATGTTTAAAATAATAATAATAATAATAATAATAATAATAATAATAATAATAATAATAATAATAATAATAATAATAATAATAATAATAATAATAATAATAATAATAATAATAATAATAATAATAATAATAATAATAATAATAATAAAGAAATAAAAAACATAATAAAGTTGTAACACCAATCTGAAGAGGATATTTGATACAAATGTGAAAGTATACAGTATACATGAATCTAAATAGTATGGTTAAGACATTGAAAGGGGGGGTTGGTGCACCCCTCAGCTGAGGCTACCTGGAACCTTGGGGAGAACCCCCCCCCCAGCTGGAATCTGCCCCAAGGCGGGGGAGATGCTTGGTCTGCGATTGAGCAGCCTCTGCCCCACCAACACCCCCCAAAAAACCTGATTGTGTTGTAATGCCACAAGTTTCAAGGACACTCTTCCTTTGTGCCCCTCCATGATTCTAAGGTCAGTCAAGCGAATACTGTATTCAGCTTGCGGGGTGGTGTTGGGGGGGATTGGGAATTGCCTTCTGGACTGGCCAGAGAGTGCTCGAGGTGGGACACAAGTGTATTTGGGGTCCATGGAAAGGAAAGAGCCTCTTTGAAGATCCTGGTCTTCCTGAAGCACAACCAGGGGTGCCCCAAGCAACAGCAGACCTTGTCTCGAATCTCTCTCCTATGCGATCATGCAAAAGGATGACAATAGGTCACATCAGGCCTTCTATTTAGCACAAGGAGATGAAGTGAGAGTTCAGAATTGGCCCATTTGTGTAAATGGACATCATGAGGGGGGGGGGGGAGAAGAAGGAGGTTGGCTTCAGCAGGTTCGCACTAGTTAACCAGAATCGGTAGTAGAAATTCTGGCTGGCCCAGCGCATCCAGGTTTTGAAATAAAATAGTCCTAATTCGGGTGCAACCCAGGGTTCCCTCTGGGGACGCCCACCATACCACACCCACAGTGTGGTAGTAATTTTTTGGAGCCTCCCACTGGGGTGCTGTGGATCGGAGGCTGCCTGGAACCAAGGCTCTCTTGGAGAAACCAGAGCCACCAGCCCCTGGGCGAGGGCGACACCGGGTCTCGCCTCTTGGCAACAATCGCTCCCACTGTTAGCCCCTCTAACTGACTTGTCTCTGCCTGGCGAAGGTGCCCCTCATTTAAAGAGCATAATGCGTTCCACAGGATTGCTCTTTAAACCAGTTTGCTCTTTAAGCGAAACACCATTGTAGGTGACCAATTGTGTGTGTGGGGGGGAGGGGATGGCGAACTCTGATTTATTTGTTAAGTGAGCTTTTGGTTGGTTTTATTTGTTAAGCGAAGCAAACATTCAGAGAAAATTCTTCTCTTTAAGCAAGTTACTCTTTAAGCAAGGCGCTCTTTATGCGAGGTTTGACTGTACCTACATGCACACACACCATTTCTTGTGGCACAAAGGTTTTGGGGAGTATATTTGGGTACCACATGCAACCTTCAGGCCACTTATAGCACACTTGTTTTAGGTTATAAGTTACTAAATGGGATGGGCGCTGTTTGGCAGCTCTATTTAAAAACCTGAGATAACAAGGTGAATCACGATTAAGTGGTCACTAGCCAAAAATGATAATTTCTTTACACAACCCTTCTATAACCTAAAGCTGAAACATAAAGTGTGCTAATCTGCCGTCATATCAGACAGGCTCATGGCAACACTTCTAGGACAACCAATATAAGTGAGAGATTTAAGGAGTAGTTTTACTAGTCCCATTCCTCCCAGTGAGTTTTGATGACTAAGCAGGGGATTTGAATCTAGGCCTCCGGAGTCCTAGTCCATCCCTCTGTCCAGAATACCCCATTAGGTATCTTAAGGCAGGGGTGTGCTGGGCACCTTGGGAGGGTGGTGGACAGGAAGTGATGGGGCACCTATGGGGGGGGGGGGTTGGGGGAGAGAAATCTCATATATTCCCATTACCTCTGCGTACGGGGCAGGGGGGCAGGGGTGGGGTGCCAGTCACTGGGGTGCACCAGGATGAGTCCCTGTATCCCTGTGTGTCAGCACACCATTGATCTTAAGCGTATTTAGTAATATGGACAGCCTTAACATGAATCAACATCTTGACCTGCAAATAATGTACTGGAAAGCCTTGTAACATCAGCTGATGGAATTGCGAGTACTTGATGAAAGAGCATTTTTGTAGTCATGAATCAAAGCCAATAGCTTACTATAAGTCTTTCCCAGCCCATTTTTTTTAAAAAAAGAGTATATACTAAGTAGTCAAACACATTAGTATTTTGCACTGTTTATTTAATAAAGATTCTTAGGATGGAAATGAGATTCTAAAATATCAGCATTAAAAAGGAATTCTGCACAAGGGCTTTACAGAATGAAAATAACAGATTCTACCCCACCAAATGTTCTCCGGTGGTATTACACATGATTAGGTGATTAAAAAGACCACATGCAATCTGACATATCAAGTCATACATAAATATTAAAATAACACTGTTTTCTTGTTTAAAGGAAATGTTAACATTCATAAGCAATAATATCTTCTCCTAGTCTTCATTTGCTACACACACCATTACATTCAAGTGCAAAAGGCCCAGATGGCAACACATTTCAGAACAGTCCTTGCCTTTCCTGGTACCCCTCCAACTGTCTGGTTGCAACAATCATCCCAAGCTGCTGTAGCCAAAATAGGCACATCTGCAAGAGATGATGGAATTGACACCAGTCATTCTATCTGGAGAGTCCTGGTCTGTGCAAGTCTGATTTATGGGCACCACCAGCCTTTCATCAATGGAGGTTCTCTAAAAAGGGGAAATTTCCCCTCTGTTCTAAGACTCAGTCCAATACTTCCCTCTCCAAACAATTTATCTTTAAAACAACCTTAGTATAATAATGATTAACATTCTCTCTCTCTCTCTTTGTATACACACAAACATGAACACACCTCCACACACTCCCACACACATACAGAGTAAAAGCATATTGCACATCATGGGTATTGTAATCTTGAGAACCCTTTTCACAAACAGTACTCCTCTTCGATGAGGACAGAATAACTGCTATCAACTGAATATTTCACATCCTAGGTAAAATCTTCAAAATATATTGCAACTGGATTCAATCAAGTACTTTGAGCTTAATTGCACAAAAACTAGCTGAAATCCTGGTGCTTTATGCAGTAAGTTGCAACCGAGCAAGCCCACTGAATTAATGGGGATTTGGTTGGTCATTTCCTCCATAAATTTCATAGATTTGAATGGGCCTAATTGCAAAGCAAGTCATAACTGGAGTGGGACCAATGAAACAGAGGAACTTATGGAGGATCTAACTCACCAAACCTCCACTAGTTTCAACTAACCAACCCCACTGTGACTCACTGTGCTAAGTGATAGGATTCCAGCCTTTGTTACAGGAAGGGGTCCAAAGTACACTTCTGAGGAACTGAGCCCCATGGAATAAATTGGACCCAAAGCAAAATGGCAGCGCGAAAGAGTAGCTGGAAGTCTTCTCCACCCCATTTACTTCTTTCACCAGCCAGGATCATTTGCAAAGAAGCCCAGTTCGAGTGAGAGAAGTTAATGTTGAAATGTTAATTTTCTGGAGAAAGTTATTACCAACAAATAATTTAAATATTGAGAGGAAGGAAGAACTGATTAATCCCTGGGTGCCAAATATCTTTTGCAAGTGCCTTACCATGCCTCAGTTTACATTATTTGTTGGATAGTTTACTCCCAAACAACACATTTAGATCTGGAAGTGTTCGTCCTCTCCTATATGGCCAAGATTTTATTAACATGCCTCTGCTTTATATGCTGGCATTTAATTTAACTTCAGCATAATATAATATTACATTCCATTGTCTTGATATATTGCAATGCCTAGCCATCTCTCCTGGCCACGTATAGCCCCAGTGTTAGTGGTTAAATAATAGAAGTTCTAAGAATGGACTAAATTTCAGTATTAGCTTAAAGTCCCTTATCCCTGACATTTTAAAAGTTGTCTAAATAAAAACACCACTTCTACATACCATATGTCAATCTTACTAATTTAGACTATAAGGGTTAACATGGTACACTAAAACAATATCTTTTTAAGAACTTTTCTGAATGTTGTTCAAGTAAGCATTAATCCCTGAAATAACGTGTAAACCATTCTTCCAATATATTAGTTACTTAAGGCAGCAGCTTCTTAAACAGAGAGAGATATTTTAACATTGCATTTTAACAAGAATTCAAGTGGTGCTTTTCCTACTGGCACATCATGAAATTGCACAAAAGATTTTAAGGCCAAGGAGGTTGATGATCTTCTGTGCATGTATTCAAAAGCAGAATCTTCTCCAGTGAAACTTGCAGTGAACACAAGGTGAGGAAAATTGTACAGTTTGAGTGGTAGTCTCAAATACAGGCTTTGTTAGTGCCAAAAATATTTCTGTGCCAGAAACTGTGTCAATAATTGTAGCTATTTAAATGTTTCACTGAGGAAGCATCTTATAAAAATATCTGGGGGCAGAAATTTCTCCATATTAGCTTTTCAAAGCCATTATTTTAAACCTTGTGATGTTCAGTTCATTGGTGATTTCTATGGAGGAAATAAGGAAGGGAAAAGAACATGCCCACTTCAGCCAGTCACTTCCACAAGAGAAGCACCTTAAAATATGAGGTATTTTACAGCATTTGTTAACCTAAAGTAGGAATTCTCAACCTATGGCCAGTGGGCTGGATCCGGCCTGTGGTGCCCAAGCAACCGGCCAGCTGCAGTCACCGGGAATGCCTCGGCTGTAGGGAATGTGGCTGAGGGTAGGGAACGTGTCTCTGGGGTTTTTTCGCTGCCTGCTGGTGTGTTTCTGCTGGCCGCAACTGCCAGAAATGCCTCAGTGGCTGCTGGGAACACCTCTGCAGCCACTGGGAATGCATCCGCATGCAGCCTCCGGCAACAGTCCAAAGTGGCTGCAGGGGTTTTCCTTCACCAACACCACACAACTCCTCTAGGCTGGTAAGGAGCGGAGCGGTGGGGAGGGAGGAGGGGCTCTTTGGGTGTGTGGTGTGCTTGGGGTAGTCCTGCAGCCAGTGCCAAAGGTGACAGTGGTGGTGGGGGACACCAGTCTGGCCGGCAATCAATCTGAGGAGGCAGGATCCAGCCCCCGGGCTTTAAAAGGTTGAGAACTCCTGGCCTAAAGCCTTGTCTTTGTTGCGTGTTTCTTATAGAAAAGGGCCCTCTTGCTTTAAAATCAGCTTTAGCAATAGATTTCATGTGTCTCTTTTCATGGTGGCCAGGTGGAATGTGTGCCACCAGGGCTTTGCTCTGCAAAACCCCTTTCTTTCTGTCTTTCTCTTCTTTTCTTGGCTGCTCACTCATCCAAATGTTCGCTGCAGTGGGAATGATGCTCTGTGAAAAAGCTGCTTCCAAGAATCAGAGGGAGGCAGAACCTGGGCTCCACTGGAAGATCCTGCTGCAGAATGAGAAGTGGCTGAGCGGACACCCTTGGCAAACCAGGCTGGACGATGGCCTGTAAGGTGGCATACGAAGGCAACGGGTTGGTAAGAAGCAGCAAAGAATGGCTGCTCTGCCCTTGAGCAAGGCCGCTCAGTGGCTGTGAAGCGAGTAAAGACTCCCGGTAACTGGAGAACAGATCCACTAATGGAGAGCAGAACTGGGCCGAGACATAGTAATGATCTGCAAGAGGATGATTTGGTGCCGGCTGGAAGAGAACCTGAGCCGGCAGTCTTTCCACCACGGACCTTTCCAACACTTGCTGTGGATGAAAGTACAGCATTTGAGCCCCTTCTCTGTTGAAATCTTCCTTTTCTATAAAAGGTCTGTTGTCAGGGAAAAAAATAAGACAAGAACACATGAAAACAAAGTTTGGCCAGAGGAAAGTGAAATAGCAAAATAAAGTCTGCAACATTTACACCAGGGTGCCCAAACTATGGATGCATTGGTGTCAGGGGCCGGATCTGGCAAACAGTTTAACTGGCTATAGTTTGGGCACCCCTGGTCTAAGCAGAGAAAATGGCAGCCTAAAAATCTTCTCCTGTTTCAAAACAGATTGCAAGGTGCATTTTACTTCTGCTTCCAGGGGGAGGTACCCCCTGACTGGCCTGCTGAACCAAATAACCAGCTCACCTAACCACGTGACTGGACCACATGGTCAGTGGGAACACAAGCTCTGGATTTAGTGGTAGAGCGTACTAGGGTTACTGGGAGATTTTTGACCAGGATGGAAAATTTTAGGGGCATTTTTTCAGAAGCAATATTTAAAAACACCGCCAAATTGACACTAATCCTTTTCATGAAGTTTTGATTATAGTGAAAAAACAATTTGCAATCTTACATACAAAGCCAGCCACGTGGCTGTACTATCTGTACTATTTTATAAGCATCATTGTCCAGCTTAGTTACTGCATAAAAAGTATTTTATTTGGGCAAGAAGACAAACAGGACATGTGACAAGCTTCTCTATCAGTACAACTTTCCAGGCTGTACAACTATTGGGCTAAACGAGTAGACAGAGATGTTGGTGCGTATGGTTGAGAGCAGTTTAGGAACTCCACAGAATGCTGCCATAAATGTTGCAGCCTTTGAACCAAAGCAACACCCGGCCTAAATGGTTTGCTCCCCAACCCAGCCGGTGTTTTGCTCGATCCGGCTGCCTCTTTCCAAAGAGTCAGGCAGATCGCCGCCCCCCCCCCCCACTTCCCTTTCCTCTTCCGCTTGACGCTTCGGGATAGAGATTGTGTGATCAGTGGGGGGTAGGGAACTTTCATGGGGTTACTTCAGCTGTTAAACCTTCTGCCTAAAAGAGGGCCTGGTGGGGAGTCAAGTGAAACAGCCAGTTGTACCCTCAGATGTAAAATAAAAACCAATTGAGGGCTCTCTGGATTGCCTTCCGCTGCATATCCCATCAACCCTAGCCAACATAACCAAAACTTAATGATTGTGGGGGTGGCAAACCAATGTCTGAAGGGCGAAAACATCTCCCATCCTTGCCTTAAGCAAGAGTTGGTTGAAAAAGACTGGATACACCTTGGGTGTGTGGTAAAGGCTATACAACTAGATCCACAACTCATTCAAACAAACGAGCAGACTTGAAAAACAGTGTTTACAGATCTGCTCAAATTCTTAAGAGGAGGAATAGCAGTAAAAATAGGTCATCATGCCATGCTGGCTGGCAGGCAGATTCACAATGCTGTACTTTGCATTAACAGAACATACTAGATAACTTGTTTTAATTCACCCAATTTACCTCATCAAGTGGAACACACAGAAAGAAAGTTGCTCCCTGGAATAACCTGTTTGTTGCTGGAGTTCAGCAGTCCAGGAAGGGGAGAGCAGAAGCCTAAAACGTGTGGCAGCTACACAGGCAGCTGCAACCAAAGAAGGCCGAAAGGAGCGGTAAAAAAGATCTGGAAGTAAAGAGTCACAACATTGTTATCAAAGACTGACAATCGAGGAATGAGCAACTTCGACCAAGCTTCCTCCCTCTAAGGCTGGCTACAGCAGTGGCATTTTGCCGGCTTTAGCTGCCCGGGGCGAAGACCAAACATGCCACCCCCTCCATTTAGGCTCGCTGCTGCGCCTCCACCCATTTAACCCCTCACTGCCTGTTCCAAGGCCCCCGGAGCCAGACCCAAAGCAGGAAGAGCCCCTGATGGCCAGCTGGTTGGGCGGGGGCGAGCAGCGAGCGCACGGTGGGTCGCCCGTCAGGGGGAGGCAGAGGAGGAGGCAGAGCAAGGGCAACCACGGCCGGCGGGAGACAAAGGCCACCGGCGCAGCAAAAGGGCCGCCTTCTGCCTGGGAAGTCCGGTTCCCTAATCCCAAGCAGAGAACGCAAAGCAGTGGGGGCATTTTGCCATCCCCTGAAAAGTGTCGCCTGGGGCCATCCGTCCCCCTGATTCACCCCACGCTACACTTCTGGGCTACAGATCAACTTTACAATTGTAAACTAAGATATCAGCATGACAGCTTAGGCCAGGGGTGCCCAAACTTTTCAGGCTGTGGGCCAGTCACGGGGTTCAGGGCACGTTTTACTTACACTTCTGGGAGTGACAAGGGCAACGTGGGCCGGATGAATCACAGTAAACCCATTCATGTGGATTCACAGGGTACTTGGGCTTCTGGGAATTGAAGTCCAAGAACATCTGGAGTGCCAAGGTTCGTCATCATGGCCCTAAGCTGTACTCGCTGGACATGCTCCTCTGAGACTGAAGTCATGTCAGAGCATGACTCCTGATATATATCCCAGCAAGCACATCCAGGAAGATACCATGTCAGTGGTATTAAATAGGCCTTCTCTAAGGATTTCCTTACCTGGATCTATGCCATTGATTTTAAACCAGGAATAGGGAGTTGCTTGTACTCTAAGCTTGAAGTTAAGAGCTAGAAGAGCAGCTTTCTCAGTTTTCCTATCAAAGGTCTCAGCCTACTTTATGAGCGCATAAATCTATTTTTGAAGTGGAGCGCATCCCTTCATTCCACATTCACCAGGCATGAACCCCCCATTTCTAATGTATGCTACAATCCTGACGAAGAGGCAAAGCTGGGACCCCTCAAGTTAACAGTCTTCGTGAATAAAGGAGTTACCTTGTAATGATAGCTCTAAGAACTCTTGAGAGTATTCCTCCATTTTTGAGACAAGCTGGCGGTCCTTAAGGTCCCTTTCAGTAAGCGCGTTTAATAAGTAATAGTCAAAGAAGTGTGCTGCAGTTGGCAGGCACAGATTCCAGTCAAAAAATTCCAGGAGCTTGAGCTCTGTCTTGTTCAGCACAGTTTTTGTCAGCACCACATCTATGTGCAACGATGCAGCTAGACTGTTCAGTTTTTCCAGGCGTGGCACGTTGTTCCGCTCTTCAAATTTACCTGTTGAGAAGAAATTATACTGTATTGGGAGACTTTTCTCAGAGGCAGAAAACAATATCATTTCACAACACCTCCAGGGCCACCTCAAGCTCTTCTACAACTCCTAGTAAGGCCCTTGATGCTCTAGAGACTAGTCCTTGGTGTGCACAGCTCTTCAAAAGCAGCTACAGTACTTCCAAAAGGAAGTGAAAGGGCATTTTCCTATCATTGTGCCATAGCAGTGGCAGCATCCCATCACCAGACTGGGAGGAAGAGAAATGGGGATCATCCTTGTTTCTCCAAACTGCCTGGCAAATAGGTGGTAGAAGGGCAACAGAGTTCCTATCCTGCCCACTTATTTACCATGGCTGAAAAGGACGACTATCGTTTAGTCACTTAGACCCCACAATAGAAGGCAGTAGAGTTTAGAGAGATCATTGGTACTCCCACACAGCCTGAAAGAAAAAAGAAATGCACAACCACAGGAGCCACCCTGGGCCTAATGCTCAGTGGAGAGAGAGGAGATGATGGCCATACTGCACTTACCTTTACAAGGAAGATGAAGCTAAGATTTAGGATGGCTCACCTCTACTGCATAGTGCTCATATGAACGGCCTGGCATGAATCAGGCTCAGAATCAGGCTGTTAAGAGCAGCTGAACTGTCAAAATCACCAATTCCAGTTTCTCCCTCCAGAGTTTGATTCTGAAGATCCTCAGAACCAGGCACTCAGAAGACCAGTTCGGTGCAGTAGAACTGAGCTATCCTTGTCTTCAATATCCCTGGAGGAAGTGTGTGGTGTGCCCATATGCTGACCTCATGCCACCACAAACTCTTTTTCAGTAGCAGACTAGAATCCCCTGTAACTCTTGTCTCTGGGGAACACCACAGAATCATTCTGTGGGTGGATGGTAAGCATGAGAGGGAGAACAAAGCTCCAGACCTGGTATGAAGAGCATCTGTTCTATGTAGACCAAAAGGTCCAAAGGTTACATTATCTGGCAAAACTACAATGATATCCCCCAACTAGACTAAGCCCATTCAATGAGAGGACGTATAAGGTCAGATTTTATGTGCTTTTGTCATCCATATCCATTCTAGTCCATGTTCTGACCTCTTCTTGCATACGTTACTATTACCGGGGGAAACTGATGGTGTTCTATATTGAAAGCATTATTCTCCACCTTCCTCTACTGAAAAAAACAAAGCACTTGTGACATTTAAATTCCCTTACTTGCAAGGATAAGGCAAGTCATTGCCCAGATATTTAGTGAGTTTTTGTCAGCTTGAAAGTTGTCCATAAACCTGTCCAGCATGTAGACAGAAAGGTGTAGGGTAGCGGGACAGAGATTGCACGCTTTGCTAACGGAAGTCAAGAAGTCAAGAAAATATTGTCGCCATCCGAGTTGCTGTGATTGGGCTCTGTACTCAGGAAGTTTCAGCTCCTACAACACAAGGCAGAGAAGGGGTATCAGAATGACCAGAATATGTGGATCAGCATCTGCCAGCTGCCTTAGCAAGTGCTTAGCAAGTCATGTGAAACAAAGGGATCTTGTTTTTATTGTAGTTAGCCAGCACAATTGGAAACTCAGTTAAATTTGTTCCATTGACATGCTCAGCATCCCATGATTCATTTGGGAAGAGGTCATCTTTTTAAACATCTATCCTCGCATGCCCCTTGTCCAGGTGACTGTGATCAGAATTCAAGCCTAGGGTTTATAAGCAACACTAGGAGCAGTGGTGGGCTCAAAAAAAATTACTACCACACTATGGGAGTGGGATGGTGGACGTGGCCAGGGAGAAAGCCTTGCATTGCACCCAAGGCCCTGTGTATTATTTACTCCAGAGATGCCCAAACATTGGTCAGGGGGCCAGATCCAAACCCCCCCCCCCCCAATACCAATTCATCTGGTCTGTGAAGCCATCATCACTCTTGGAACTGGAAGTAAAATGCACTCATATGGATGCATTTTACTTCTGCTTCCAGGAGCGACGACGGCTTCACAAGCCACATGAATTGGCATCAGGGGCTGGATCTGGGCCCTGGGCCATACTGAGTGGCTCCCTGAACCACATGACCATCCAATGGCCCGAAAAGAATGGCCACCCCTGATTTACTCCATCCAATGAAATGTACTGACCTAGATATAATTAAAAGAAGAAGATCTATTCTCCATGGTGATTTTGTATTTTTAAAAATAGTTTCAAACAAGTAGATGCTTTTACAATGCCATGGGTATCGACAGCAACCTGATTTGAAACACTTGTACATAAAGACAAAATAATGTAATACCTTAACAGGCGAATCAATTTATCAGACATAATGCACACTGATCTTCAAATTCATGTAAAGCTGTTTCACAAGCAATTGGTTTAGACCGCTGAATTTCTTTTTTAGAGTTTAAAAATAACCATCTGCCCTCAAAACAACGCTTTCATGGGCTTTCTGAGTATAGGGTACTCAGAAGTTCTCTCCTATTCCATTCTTCTGGAGTACTTTGGGACTGGGCAGTTTGCCCAAGGTTACGCAGGCTGGCTCTTCTTCTGGGAAGCAGAGTAGGGAATCAAACTTACAGCCTCTGGCTCTGGAGCCAGACACAGTGGAACCCTGACATACAAACGTTACTACTTACAAAAAAATCGACATACAGTACAAAGAGAAATCCAGGGGGAAATTTTTTTACATACAAAATTTTAATAGGAAAAATTCAACATTTGAAATGTGATCTCAGTGATAGCAATCCTTGGCACTCCAGCTGTCCTTGAACTTCAATTCCCAAAAGCCCTGATCAGCCTGTGGTAATTGAAGTCCAAGAACACCTGGAGTGCCGAGGTTCTTCATCACGGTGTTAGGCAGGTATCTTAGACATTATTGAACACAGCTTCATACTCCAGTTTCATACTCGATTTGAGAAATTTAACCTTGAAACCCACATGAAACTCTTCCCATATTTTTGAAGGATTCCAGGTGTTCTTTGACTTCACTTCCCAGAAACCCAAGTCCCTGTGAATCCACACGAATGGGTGCATTGCATACACACAGTAGACTCGTTTGTGTGGATTCCCAGGGACTTGAGCTTTTGGGAATTGAATCTCAGGAACAGCTGGAGTGCCAAAGTTCACCATCTCTGAGATAAGGCATAGAGTGGAAGTGGATTTAACCATTACCGATTCCTTCCATGTATGATGAACCTCTGCTGCACTGTTCTCTCTCCACAATTGTCCTTCCATCTTGCTGGTTTCTTCTCCGACTTCTCTTCAGCAGTATGGACAAATTGGCAACCCCTGAGAAGGAAGAGAAAGAGAAATAAGGAGCACATGTATGCTTCTCCTAAACCCATGGTCTCTCTCAAATATATATGGATGAACGAGGACTTGAGCCAGGACTTTCAACCCACTAGTGTACTTTAACCTCCTAAAGCCTCTCACGTTTGAGATGCTGTAGTGGCTCAAGTGGCCAAGACTTGCAGAGCTCAGCTCCTGCCAACCTAGCAGTTCGAAAGTAAGAAGTTGCAAGTGGATAAATAGGCACCACTTTGGTGTGAAGGTAAACTCCGTTGGCTCTTCAGATGACCACTGAACCCTAGAGTCCGACACGACGTGAATATCCTAACTCTGTAGAAAAGAACTGTGAGGGCGAACTCTGGAGCCTGAGGATATTCAAGTCAGAGAAGCCCCAACATTTCCAAATGTCTACTCTAGGGAGACCTTCAGGCCTGCTCCGAGGAGAACCACAGCAGGTCTCCTCCGCCATCATTAGACTCTCTCGACTTCCATTTGCGCATGGCGACATTTTGTGATTTCTCTCCAGTTGTTTGTCTTTAATTCGAGCATCTCCCGGTATAGCAATGTCGATAGCAAGAATAATCGTTTATCATCATCATCAATCATCATCATCATTATTCCACCCCCGAGGCGGCTGGCATTTCCCCGGAGCCAACAGAGAGACCCGTTCCGCGTCTTTCCCGAGGGTCGGCCTTTTCTTTCTCTTTTCCACACAAAGGGCCACATCTCACCGTGGGCGCCTTCGACGGAATGGCCCGACGACCGGGACTCCTTTCCCGCAGGGTCTCGGGTGGGACGGACGGGGCGAAGGGGAAGGCCGGGTTTCCTCCGGACCCGAGGGAGATGGCGGCGGATTTCAAACCAGTTCCCCCTTCCCTCCCCCGACCCACCGGCCCGGCACCGATCCTGGCGCTTTCTAGCTGCGCAGGCAAAACGGCAACTGGCACGAATCTGCGACCCCTGCCGCCCCCCCGCCGCCCCCCACCCCAGCACACACTGGCCCCGTCGAGCCTCCCTGGGAGGCCTGATGGGGGAACACACACACACACACACAGCCGCTTCTACACACCTGGTTCGCTGGAGGCGGCTCTTTCTGGGCAGCGTGGGCTCCTTGGGCTTCTTCCTGGCCCCGGTGGGGAGCGGGTGGCTACTGGTCCGCTGTCTGTGTCCTCCGAGAGAGGAATGAGGAGCTGAAGGAGTGGCCGGGCGAGTCAGGAAGACGGGCGGCCCCTCTGCCTGCCCCCAATAGCCTCCTCCTGCCCCAGGGCGTTCCCTGATCACCAGAGATTAGAGCCCGGCTGGGAGATGCAGACCACGTTGCCAGCGAGGCCAAGCGCCGAGAGAGGATGGAGAGGGCGCGAGTGTGTGTCCAGGTGTATGTCAGGACACAGCGACAGAGTCCAGGCCACTCCTACAGAGGCACCAAAGCGAAGCGTGAAAACCGAGCACTTCGTCTTCACATTGCTACGTCGCTTTTGTTTTATTCCTGTCTTGTTTTTGTTTCCTGAGATGACTGAGCCGCAGACTAGCCCGGCACGATCCCCCCAAATCCCCCCAAAACTCCCACTCCGTATTGATCCGCTTTTGTCAAGTGCCAGAGCACCTGGAAGGAGGCCCCACCGGCACAAGAAGGAGGAGCCCCTGAGGGACCCCCACCCAAGGGGTGCCTTGGAGAAGGAGGCTGGTCTCCAAAGCGCCGCCTTCTTCCAGGAGGCTCCCCTTCTCTGCCCCATTCATCCTTCTCAGGTCGGCCAAACGAAGCCATGCCTGCCTTTGTAACGGTTCCCACGTAACGGATCCCGCAACCTGGAATCTCTTCACGGGGTTGGGCAGGGTTGAAACAACTGAACCAATGGAGGTTTTGCTGGGGTGGTGGTGGTTGAAGGGGGGGGGAGGCAGTGGCCCCAGGGGCGAAGACGCTGGCCCTGAAGAATGGAAAGTGGCACTTCCAGACCGGGAGGGATCTTGGCCATAAACCAAGAGGATCCCCCTGAACCCCAGGGTCGGGTCCAGGAGAGGAGGAGGAGAAGAAGAAGAGGAGGAGGAGGAGAGAGTGGTAGTGCTTGTGCGAGTCTGCTTGGGATCGGGCAGATCAAAGGTGAGGCTGCTTCTCTTCATGCAGCAAAAGATAACGGAGTCGACCCGACAGGCAGCAACTCCATGGCGAGTGTCCGGCGGTGCTTCGCTCTCCTAAGCGGGTGATCGCCTTTGGGTGGGGTCAGGATGGTCGCCTCAGGGGAGGAAATACCGTTACAATCTACAGCAACAGATCAAAGTAGGCTTCGTAGTCTCGCCGAGGGGAATCGAGAATTGAATGGGAGCTTTTCTTGCTTCTCTGCCTTCCAAAGAAGGTCGAGAGGTGGAAGGGTTTACCTGTCACGTACTCGGGAAGTTAAACCAGACAGAGAATTCTCCCCAGACTCTTCTTCTTATCAATCGTTTATTTGTAAATTTTCAAAACGAAAAAGACAAAAATACATCGAAAGATACACACAACGAATTACCACAAGATAATATAAGATAAAATATAAAAGAGTGATTATCTATTTTCTTAACGTTGGCAAGACAACAAGTGGCCAGAAACTGGAAAGGGGATATGAATTGAGAACTCAGTCCATGGTATCCTGATGTTTGTGACATGGTGTTAAACGAAAAACAACTTACATGGGAACTAAATATCAAAAGGGGGTTAATAAAACGAAATAGATTTTGGAACATTTGGAAACCTTTCTTGCAATATACATTGAGGGAAACTAAAGGTGAAAAACCTGCACCGAATACAATGTACTTTTGGCAGAACGAGTGAGTTGTAAAAGGGGTGACTGGCAGACCGAGAGGGCTCTTGGCCATAAACCAAGAGGATCCTCCTGAGCCCCAGGGTCGGGTCCAGACGAGGAGGAGGAGGAGGAGGAGGAGGAGGAGGAGGAGGAGGAGGAGGAGGAGGAGGAGGAGGAGGAGAAGAAGAAGAAGAAGAAGAAGAAGAAGAAGAAGAAGAAGAAGAAGAAGAAGAAGAAGAAGAAGAAGAAGAGAGTGCTGGTGATTGTGCGAGTGTGGTTTGGATCGGGTAGAGCAAAGCGGGTGATCGCCTTTGGGTGGGGTCAGGATGGTCGCCTCGGGGGAGGAAATACCTTTACAATCCACAAAACAATAGATCAGAGTCGGGTTCGTAGTCTCGCCGAGGGGAATCGAGAATTGAATGGGAGCTTTCCTTGCTTCTCTGCCTTCCAAAGAAGGTCACGAGGTGGAAGGTATTGTCTGTCACGTACTCGGGAAGGTAAAACAGAGAGAGAATTCTCCCCAGACTCTTCTGAAATTTTCGCCGCTTAACGAAGGTATTTGAGAAGAACATGATATGGAAAATTTAGATAAGCTGAGTGGTTCTAAATATCAAACTAACATTTTGTGGATTATTACAAATTTTAGAAGAATATGGGGAGGTTTTTTAGATTAATTCAGATCAGGGCCGTAGCCAGGGTTCTAAAATTTATTATTATTATTATTTTGGGGGGCGGGGGCAGCAATATTTTCTCTGCGTCCGCCCCGGCCCTTTGGAACCTCCTGTCAATGGAACTACGCTTACAGACAGAGCTCCTGCCCTTCTCAAAGGGCCTAAAAACCTGGCTGGCAGGGCAAGTTTGGGGATCCAGGGATAGGGGATCCCATGTTGGGTGGCTGATTTGATTAGACAGCCACCCTCTTGCCTCTCATTGTTTTAACCTCTTTTAATTTTTTAGCCTTAAATTTTATTTTATTTTTTAGTATCCGGTAGATTGTAGTCGATATTTTTAAGCTAATTCTTAAACTAAGTATAATTCTCCCCATATGATTCTGTACCGGAATTTGTGTCTTTTTTGTATTGATGGATATTTAGTATGTCTTATGATGTTTTATTGTATAGATGGTTATTATTTACTGAATGTTTTTATATTGTATGATATTGTATTGATATTTTTGTAAGCCACCCAGAGTCGCACTTCGCGATTGGGGTGGGATATAAATCGAATATAGAATAGAATAGAATTTTTTCAGGATGCGGAACAATGTCGTACATGCAGGCGCACACATGCACACACACTGGATGCGATGACATCTCACCCTTTTGACTGACGAAGTGGACTTGATCCGCGAAAGCTAACGCTAAAATTCTTCAGTTCATTTTTAAAGTGCAACAACGTTTCTTTCCCTTCTTTATTGTCTGATCAGAGGATAAGAAAGCTTCGCGCTGCCCAAACAGCCTCCTGGCTGCACTGTTCGAATGGGAGCAAAGACACGATCCTTCCGCCCCCCCCGCCCCCGCCGCCAGACAGCCTCTGAGGCTACAAACCCCCTCTATATAGGTCGCCCTTGCTCAAAAGCCAGTCGTATCCGACTCTAGGGTTCTGTGTTCATCTCGGTTTCATAGCCCAAAAACCAGCGCTGTCTACTTTTGCAGACGTTTTCGTGGTCATTTGGCCGACATGACTAGACACAGGAGCGCACGGAACGCTGTCTACCGTCCCGCGGAAGTGCTCCCTATTAGCTGCAGTTATGTACTTGCAATGTCTTGCTTTCGAACTGCTGGGTTGGCAAGAGCTGGGACAGAGACAGAAAACACCCGAACAGAGGAAAGAGGTGTGTGTGTGTGTGTGTGTGTGTGTGTGTGAGAGAGAGAGAGAGAGAGAGAGAGAGAGAGAGAGATGAGAGGGGGAGAGAAAGAAGGAAGGGTGGGGTTTTGGTGCGCAGCGGAGCTGAGGCGACCTGGAACCTGCTCTTGGAGAGACCTGAGCCTTACCTGCCCCAGGTGATTGAGCAACCTCTGTCCCCCCCCCCCTTGCCCTATATCTGATTGTGTTGTAACACCACAAGCTTCAAGGATGCTCTTTCTTTGTACCCATCCGTTCTCACGAGATGAGGTATCATCAATACCCAGATGATACTCAACTGTATATCTTGGCCCATGGAGACCCAAGCGATGCAGTGGAAATCCTTTCCAGGTGCCTGGCGGCTGTCAGGGTCTGGATGGGGGACAACGGGCTACAGCTGAATCCCGGCAAGACTGAGTGGTTGTGGGTCAGGGGCCCTGTGTTATCTCAGGAGCTGCCATCTTTGGTTCTGATTAGGTCAGTCTTGTCCCAAACAGACCCGGTGCGTAATCTAGGGGGCCCTCTTGGACTCACAGCTACTGCTTGAAGAGCAGGTGGCAGCCGTGGCCAGGAGGGCTTTGGCACAACTTCATGTTATACACCAGTTATTCCTGCTCCTAGATCAGGTCTCCTTGCTCATGATCACACACGCTTTGGTCACCTCCAGACTGGATTACTGTAATGCGCTCTACATGGGGCTGCCCTTGGTGACCATTCGGAGGCTGCAGCTGGTATAGAATGCAGGTGCTCAGGGTGTGATGGGGTGCAGGCATTATGCTCATGGCTCAACATTGCTCAGGGAGCTGCACTGGTGGCCAGTATGCCTCCGGGTGCAATTCAAGGTGCTGGTTATTACCTTTAAAGCCCTATATAGTAGTGGGCCAGGATACCTAAGAGACCTAATTGCCCTAAGAACATCTGTCCATCCCACCAGAGTGGACCGGAGAGGCTCTCTGGTTGTACCATCGACTAGAGAGGGACACCTCTCTAGCACTAGAAGGAGGGCCTGCTCTGTGTCCGCCCCGGCCCTATGGAACCTCCTGCCAGTTGAGCTACGTCTCCAGTCAGAGTTGCTGCCCTTTAGCAAGGGGGTTAAGACTTGGCTGGCGGGACAGGTATGGGGTTTGGATCAGACAGTTGCGTCGGCTTGTTGGCTCATCTGACCCTCATCTTGCCCCTGGGCAAGATCATCCATTCCAACGGGGTATAATACAATCAGTATGCAGATGACACACAGTTGTACATCTCCGCTCGCTCGTGGGGACCCTGGTGATGCAATCAAAGTCCTATCCAGGTGCCTGGAGGCTGTGAGGGTCTGAATGGGGGGCAATGGGTTACAGCTGAACCCTGGCAAGGCTGAGTAGTTGTGGGTTGGGGCTCCTGGGTCAACACAGGAGTTGCCATCTTTGGTACTGGATGGGGCTAGTTTGCCTCAAACAGACCCAGTGTGCAATCTGGGGGTCCTCCTGGACTCATGACTCCTGCTCAATGAGCAGGTGGCAGCCGTGGCCAGGAGGGCTTTTGCACAATAGCGTGTAATTCGCCAGTTGTGCCCACTCCTTGACAGGGATTCCTTGCTCATGATCACCCACACCCTGGTCACCTCCAGATTAGACTATTGCAATGCGCTCTTCATGGGGCTGCCCTTGATGACCATCCGGAGGCTGTAGCTGGTCCAGAATGCGGCAGCCCGGGTGGTGCTGGGATGTGGGCATTATTCTCATGCATCCCCACTGCTTCGGGAGCTGCACTGGTTACCAGTTTGCCTCCGGGTGCAATTCAAGGTGCTGGTCATTACCTTTAAAGCCCTATATGGTAGTGGACCAGGTTACTTGAGAGAATGCATATTCCCAAGGGTATCTGTCCATCCCACCAGAGCAGACCAGAGAGGTGCCTTACTGGTTCCATCAGCCAGAGAGGCTTGACTCTCTGGCACTAGAAAGAGGGCCTTCTCCCTGTTCGCTCTGACTCTGTGGAACCGCCTGCCTCTGGAGCTGTGCCTCCAGACAGAGTTCCTGGCTTTTAGAAAGGGCCTGAAAACCTGGCTGGCAGGAATGGTGTGGCGTAGAGATGGTTTACTGACCCCCCCCCCCTCGCTGGCTTATTTAACTTCCTACATCTACCCTCCGATCCCAATTCCCATTCCTTTTATCCTTTCCCATTCCTTTTGTCCAGTTCCTTTTAGGCTAGGGAATGGGAGGTTGTTTTTAATGGGTTTTAAATTTTATTGCTTTTCTAGTGTGTTTGTGGTATACCATATACCTGTTGTGCTCCACCCTGAGTCGCTTGTGCGAGTAGGGCGGAATATAAATTTGATTACTACTACTACTACTACTACTACTACTACTACTACTACTACTACTACTACTAATAATAATAATAATAATAATAATAATAATAATAATAATAATAATAATAATAATAATAATTTAATATTAATTTTAACTGGATTTTATATTGTGTTTTTATGTCTCTTTTTAAACCTTTGTTAGCCGCCCTGGGTCTCTTTGTGGAGGGTGGCATATAAGTCTGTGAAATAAATAAATAAATTATTCTAAGGTTGGTAAAACAAGAACCCCAGGAACAGAATTGGAGGCTGGTCAGGATTTGACTTTCTTGCATAGATTGTTGAAGGTTGAGTGTTGATGGGTAGCAACACACAAAAACCCTGCATTCTATTTTCTGCATAGATCGCTGAAGGTTGAGTAAAGCTGGCTCTCTGACCCAGCGCATGGGCAGCTTCCCACAAGAGTTGGCTGTGGATTGGAGAGTTTGATTCCCTCTGAATTATCTCTTCTTTGCCTGGTAGAAACATCTTGTGATGAGAGCTGCATGATAGAGGGCATGAAAGTGGCCTCATCCAGGCCTCATCTGCAAAAATCCTTTCAGCCCAGAGGAATCTCTGACAAGAACACACGCACGCACACGCACTCCCCCCCCCCAAAAAAAAAATTCAAACTAGGTAGAGCTGAGTCTCCATGGAACAATGCCTTCTGCTGCCAAAATTTTGGCCTGCCAAAATGAAACCACTTTCTTGGCTTTGTCATTGGCCAATATGAAACCTAGCTGGTACTGGCTACGTAAAATACTTATAGAATTCTTGCAATCAAAGTTTGTCCAATGCTGTTGTGTGAATTATTTTGTGCGCTCAAGTTTATTGATAAGTACTGCATTATCTTTTAACAAGCATGTACAGACTGAGACAAAGAAACACAATGACTTAGCAAATCTATAAATATGGCAATAGCAATAGCTTTGGGCAATTCCTCCAGACAGATATGGTTCAGAAACACATGTCCATCATAGCTGCAATATTCCTGGCTCCATTTTCTGTTAGGATTTGTTGGCGTTGATGGTCTCTCCTTACCTTTCATTGAGGTAATCCTCATCGGCATATATGAGAAAGCCAGTGAAAAGGCTATCGGTCCAATAGGGGTCATAAAAGAGTCCGTTCTGTTCTGAGTAGAAGATCTGCAGCCAGACTTCATCATTCTGCTTCAAGGAGAGGATGGTTGATCCAGAAGCGACATCATGGTTCCCCGTGTTGGCATCAAACGTTTTGATTCTGTACTGGCCATTGTGCACTAGTCCAATAGCCAAGTGCTTATTGGCCAATGTGATATCATAGGTGAAGTAGTAGATGCCAGGGATGCTACATAGAAACTTCCCACTGGAGGTGTTGTAATGCCCACCTTCATTCATAAGGATCCTGTCAAATTTGATGGGCAGCCTCTCTCTCGGATAGCTTTTGGTGACGGCTGCGGAGAAAGCTGATCTGGCTTTCTTGGGCCTGCAACTGCAGGGGCCTGGCATTCCAGGGTCTCCAAGTGCTCCTTTGGGGCCCTTTTTCCCTGGCCCACCACTTCTCCCACGGTTTCCCTTGGGACCCCTTGGGCCACGGGGCCCAGCTTTGCCAATGGCTCCTGGTTTCCCCTTTGGCCCCTTTTTGCCTGCGTTTCCTGTTCTGCCTTGGGGACCTAAGAGACAAACAGAGTTTGAGTGAGAGTTGAAACAACATTTGAAAGCATCACTGAACTTTAGAAACCACACTGCTCTAATTCAAGACTTGAAACTGGGTACTGGGAGGCCTCTTGACAGAGATGTGTACATTGCTTTTTTGTTTGGACCACAGTTGTCTGAATTCTCCCAGCAACACAGTTTCCTGGGGAATTCTGGAAGATGTAGTTTATGCTCCCCAGATCTGCACACCAGAGAAACTCAAGTTGCTAATAGAATTCTGAAAACTGGGTTTTTAAAATAAATAAATAAAGTAGAATAGCTCTATCATTGAAAATATTTAGTCTCTTTTAGCAGACCTTCACCTCACTGATAATCTCTTTTGGAAATCAACTATTGTTCACAACAGCTCTTTCAAAATAACAAGGAAATGTTTTTAAAGAATGATCTTCCATACTGGATTCTTT
The DNA here is from genome assembly GCA_030440675.1 of Furcifer pardalis. Lineage (NCBI taxonomy): Eukaryota > Metazoa > Chordata > Lepidosauria > Squamata > Chamaeleonidae > Furcifer > Furcifer pardalis. The sequence continues at coordinate 67,891,574 of CP126893.1, forward strand.
TTAAAAAAGCAAATTAGCACTCTAATTGAAAGTTTCTGCTCTGAGCCATTTATTTATATTTATACCCTGCTGTTTTGATGTGAGCACCACTCAGGATGGAAGGATGGAAGGCTGAGTCAACCTTGATCCCTGATCAGCATCAAATTCACAACCTTTTGGTTGCAGTACAGCAATTTAACTACTATGCCACCAAGGCTCTTCAAATCATCTGGCAAAAACCAATTTGTTAAGCAAAGAATCAGCCAATTGTTCACCTACATTAAAATAACAGGTGATTTTCTGAACAAATCTTTCAATAATGGTAAGGAAGCCCTTTAATATTTATAAAAACCTAAGTATTATATAAGTATTATATTCAGTGGTAGGTTGTGAATTTTTTTCCTACCCCACCGTGACGTAATTACGTCGTGGGCGGAGCCGACATCATGACATCATGACGTCATGGGCAGAGCAAAAAAAAAAAAAAGGCTGCTCAGAACTGCGCATGCGTCATACTTCCATTTGACGCATGCACAGTTCTATTTTTTTTAGTGCACATGCATCAAACCTCTATTTTGGCTGCCCAGAAATACACTTCCGGGGGTGGCAGCTGCGGCTGGAAAGGTGACCCAACCAGGTCATCCAGGGGTTCCCCTTGGCGACCCCCATGTGATGGTTGTTACCGGTTCTAGTGAACCGGTCCAAACCGGTAACAACCCACCACTGATTATATCTCTGCTCTTCCTACTTTCGGCTGGATATTTTGTTTGACTATTAGTGGATTACTACCAACTCTGAACCCAACATCTGACTCAAGAAGTTCTTGGGGCCAGAATGCCAGCCTAGGACAAAGTGAAACAAACAAACAAAACACCTAAATAAAGTTGTTTAAAAATTAAGTGAAAGTCAGGCTTTTAAAAATTGACTTAAGGTAAGTCTTGTATTGTCTTGTGTTGTCTGGACATCAGGAAACAGACTGCTGTTGACACTGCATAATTGGAGCGTATTTTTTTTTTGGGGGGGGAATGCTCTGTTTGAATCAACTTACAGAGTCATAAGTGAAGGGCCTCATGGTATCTTAAAGTTGAATATGTGTTATCTGGGATAGCATTTGTGAACTGCAGCATACTTTGTTACATGCACGGAAAGAAGCAGGCTACAGTCCCTAAAAGCGTATGTGAAATAAAGTACAGTAAAACCTCATATAACACTAAAACCTGGTTCCACAAGTCTTGGTGTTATATGATTTTTAGTGTTATCTGATCCTCTATGGGATCCATAGAGATACATTGTAACCACACAGGCTTTAGCGGTTGTTATCTGAAGCATCCCATAGGATCTTAATGTTATCTGATGCAATTCTTCCCCCCAGATTCCTTAATGTTATGCGATTTTAGTGTTATTCGATACTAATGTTATATGAGGTATTACTGTATGTACATTTTTAAGATGCCACAAGAGTCTTGGTTTTTTGTGATATAATTTCTCTAAGCAGAGTTCCTCTCAGAAAGGGGAAAAGAGGCTATTTTTATCCATTTGCGCACTCCTTCTTCGGCCTCCAGGACAGCTCCCAACCTTCTGGAGGACATTTGCAAAGATACTTCTTACCTTCCTCTCCTGCCTCTCCTTTCTCCCCATCATTTCCATCTGGCCCATCCTTTCCTGGGAAACCCATCCTTCCAATATTCCCAGGGCCCCCTGGATGTCCAGGTACACCAGGAGGGCCCTGTAGTCCTGGCAAACTGCATAGGAGTTGCTTGGAGCTTGTCTGAACATCTGCTTTTCGAAAGCTACCAAGAAGTTGGCTGGCTATACAAGGCACAATCCAGGTAAAAAGAATAAAGAATATCATGGTGATACCTGTAAGAAATTAAAATAAAGCAGGTGTTGCAACATGCTTGGCAGGAGACACTTATGAATGACAAGGGTTTAACTTGTGGGGACAAGAACAGAAGTTCAAATGGGTGGGCAGTTTTGACCTTCCAGAGGTTTATAGCCTAAAACAAACCTCATCAGACCTTGCCACCATTGTAAGGAATCATAAAAGATGCAGTCCAGAACCAGCTGGAAGGCCAGTGTACCTACCGGTAACTTAAATCCATTGATATATGAAAAATGGGCACTGTGATTTTTGTGAATTTTATTCAGTGTTAATATAAATTATACACAAGCCTGCACAAAAACCCACACAGAAAAATTTCAGCTTTCCATTTTTACCCTGGACTCATTTCCATGATCAGCTTTACAGGACTGGTGTGCCCACTTCTTTGCATTTACAAGATTAAGCCAAACTTCTGTTTCACACGTTCCCCCAGCCCAGTGATGGCAAACCTTTTAGAGACTGGGTGCCCAAACTGCAATGCAAAACCCACTTATTTATTGCAAAATGCCAACACAGCAACTGGGGAGGAAGGAAACATTCCCATTGGGCTGCTGGGCAGAAGGGTGGGGTGAGCTCTGTGCTGGGGGAGGGAGGAAGTACTCCTATTGGGCTGCTGGGCAGAGGGGTGGGGCAAACTTTGTGCTGGGGTGACTGCAGGGGTGTCCACAGACGTCTCCAAGTCAGAAGCGTAACGAGGGGGATGAGGGGGGGCGGCGGCCTGCACTGGGTGTCACTTTGCTGGGGACATTGGGCAATGCTGCCCTGGACTTTCTGGTGGCCAGGGTGGGCGCTGGGACCCTCTGTCACTGCCGTCACCCTGGGCCCCACCATGGGCTGGAGGGCGCGGGGCCAACGGCCCAGTGGAGACCAGAGAACACCCCTTCCCCTTCTCTGTCCCCCTCCTCCCCAGGCACCCCCTCTGCACAGCCTGCTGGGTTGAGGTGGCGTGGCGCAGCCCCAGTGGGAAGCCCACCGTCGGGGTTCCAGGCATGTGGCCACCTGCCTCCAAGCCCGGTGGCAGCAGCAGCACCCAGGAAGGCAGGAAGCGAGGCTGGCGGTCGCTGAGGCCCAACACTGACCTGGCTGAGGACCCCCTCACTGCACAATGCCTGGCCAGCGCTGCTCTGTCCACTGGGCCACAACAACCGCTGGTTTCACTTCCTACCTTCCTGGGTGCTGCTGCCACCGCCGGGCTAGGAGCTGGGGCAGCCGGACGCCTGGGACCCCGACGGCACAGGCAAGGGGCTGGGATAGGGCGGTTCCAGCAGTGAGCCCACTGTCAGCGTCCCAGGTGTGCGGTCGCCCCCTCCAAACCCAGTGGTGGCAGCTCGTACGCCTTCAGCAGCAGCAGTGCCCAGAGGGGCGAGGCCGGTGGTCCTTGCGGCCTAGTGCCCACGGCCGAAGCAGCACCGGCCAGGCCTTGAAGGGATGGGAGGTCTTCCGACCATGCATGCTAGCCCAAGGCGACTGCTGGCCTCGTTTCCCTGGAGCCGCTCTCGCTGCAGGTGGACAAGCTGCCACCCTGGGCTCGGAGGGGGTGGTGGCCGCACACCCTGGGCCTCTAGCCCCCACATCCTTATATTGCTTCTTGTGTAAACAATTTAGCAACATACATGAGATATCATATGAAAGTGCTTTCAGCTTGCTTTGAAAATGCAAATATACAAATTCTTGGGAAGCAAGCTATAAGAAATTTGGGCAACACAGTTAAACGTAGAGACATCACCTTGCAACAAAAGCCGGCATAGTCAAAGCAATGGTATTTCTGGTAGTGATGTACGGTTGTGAGAGCTGGACCATAAGGAAGGCTGAGCACAGAAGAATAGACGCCTTTGAAATGTAGTGCTGGGGAAGAATTTTGAGAGTACCCTGAACAGCAAGGAGAACAAATAGGTTGATCTTAGAAGAAATCAATGGACTGCTCCTTGGAAGGTTGAAGGTCATTAAGATAAGATGCAAATGTTCAGGTGGCAGTCGTGGCCAGAAGGGCCTTTGCACAACTTCGTGTGATTCGCCAGTTACGGCCATTCCTAGACCGGGACTCCTTGCTCATTGTCACACATGCCTTGGTCACCTCCAGACTTGATTATTGTAATGCGCTCTACATGGGGCTGCCCTTTTTGGTGACCATTTGGAGGCTTCAGCTGGTCCAGAATGCAGCTGCACGAGTAGTGTTGGGATGCGGGCGTTATGCCCGTGTCTCACCGCTGCTGAGGGAGCTGCACTGGCTCCCAGTTTGCCTCCGGGTGCAATTCAAGGTGCTGGTTATTACCTTTAAAGCCCTTTATGGTAGTGGTCCAGGTTACAAGGACATCTACCTGGCCCACCAGAGCGGACCGGAGAGGCTCTCTGGTTGTGCCATCAGCCAGAGAGGCACACCTCTCTGGCACTAGAAGGAGGGCCTTCTCGGTGTCCGCTCCGGCCCTGTGGAACCTCCTCCCGACAGAGCTATGCCTGCAGATGGAGTTGCTGTCCTTCAGGAAAGGAGTGAAAACCTGGCTAGCAGGTTTAGTCTGGGGAATGGATGGTTCAATTTCCCCAGCCAGTTGGATGGTTTGACCCCCAGCATGTCCAAGTTATAATACCTAGCTTTTAATTAAGTTTTTAAGCTTTTTTAAATTTTTTAATTTTTAAAGTGTTTTTAAAATTGTTGGAAATCACCCTGGGTCCCTTCGGGGAGGAGGACGATGAACAAATATAAATAATAAATAAATAAATAAATGTTTGCCTCCGGGTACATTACAGGTGGAGATCTAAGCCTCAAGCCCACTGGGCTGTTCTGTGCCTGTTGAGGCTGGGATCTCCTTACACTTTGCATGAGCTAGCAGTCCAGTCTCCCATTTTGTCCATCATAATATGTTTTTGGCTGACCAAATAGCTTGCAGGCCTATTTATATTAGTAAAAATGAAAATAGAGCAACCAGTCTTTAAGATGTTTAATTTTATACCGCTGACAACAGAAACCTACTTAGGAATAGATACCGCAGATATGGGGCAGTGGTGGCTTAAGAGGCTGAGCTGCACAACTGGAAGGATGGCAGGTCAGCAGTTCAAGGCCCAAGTGCTGAGCTCCAGAGTAGCAGCATGAACTCTTGTGTTCTCTCCCAGTTCCTGGCAACCTAGCAGTTTGAAAACAAGAAATTGCAAGTAGAAAAATAGGTACCACTTTGGTGGGAAAGGTAACAACTTGCCATGCACTCCAGCAAATAGTCATGCCTGCCACATGATGACTATGTGTGTTTAATTAGGTTACACCCAGTGGTGGGATGTCAAAATTTTTACTACCCCCACCGTGATGTCATCACAGTGTGGGCGGAGCTAACATCATGATGTCATGGCTTGGGCAGGGCCAAAGAAAAAAATACAAAATAATAAAAATACAGTAATACCTCAGATAACATTAGTATCGAATAACACTAAAATCGCATAACATTAAGCAATCTGGGGGGAAGAATTGCATCGGATAACATTAAGATCCTATGGGATGCATCGGATAACAACCGCTAAAGCCTGTGTGGTTACAATGTATCTCTATGGATCCCATAGGATTTTAACATACATCAGATAACACTAAAAATCGGATAACACCAAGACTTGTGGAACCAGGTTTTAGTGTTATCCGAGGTTTTACTGTAGGGAGCTTCAGGCTATAGGGAGCTTCAGGCTAGCAGCATCTCTCCCTCCTCCCCGTTTGGGAGGACAGCAAGGAGGCCGTGCATAAGCACTGTAGGCATGCATGCACACCAAGTGCTTGGTGCGCATGTGCAGTGGGGGAACCAGTGAAAAGGTAAGCCCTGAAGGTGGTTCCCCCCCAAAAGCTGCTATAGGTTCTCTGGGACACTGGGAAAAGTTACTACCGGTTCTGGAGAACTGGTGAGAACCTGTTACATCCCATCACTGGTTACACCTAACTTGTGAAGTCCTCCCCATTTCCCACTTCAGCTAACAGGAATTATAGAAGAACAGGGTCAAGGAGAGACTACTGTTATCTAAGGAGATTTTTAAAACCTGGCATATCTACAGGCTCCCAACCTGCTGGCTCATCTGATTACTTTTTAAATCTTTTAACTCTTCCAAATTTTTAATCTTTTAAATTTTATGTATGGGTCTGGATTTTATCGAAAAAATTTATTCGATTGTTGTGTTTTTATTGCTGTGTTAGCCGCCCTGAGTATCTTCGCAAATAGGGCAGCATACAAATAGGACTAATAAATAATAAATCAATCAATCAATAAGTAAAGGCTCTGGAACCCAGGCCTCCTGCATCCACAGAATTACATCCCTGGATACCTGTCCAAAGGATGGAGGAGTCACAGTTGAGCAATGTATAAAGAGAGGAGACCTGGAAATCCCTGCTACTATACAATTTGCTGGCTTTCAAACAGGGCAGGACCCTGCAGGATTTTGTTTCCTGCTGCAACAGACTAACACAGCTATCCATCTGGAAGCAAGAAAGGTGAGGGGAAAACAAAACCAGTGTGTTGTCGTGGCAAAGGGAGTGATGCACGAAGATTCAGGAGGCCTGCTCAGCCTTGGAGTCAGGGCCATGGGGGGGGGGGGGTGAGGGGAGGAAGGAGTGCTTTGCTCACCCTGATGTAGCAGCCCTGATGTAGCAGCCTGCCCACCCTCAATCTCCCTGCTGCACTGTCCCTGTGACCCTCCCAAAGTGGGGCACTTCTTAGCTTGGAACTACAGTAAAACCTCGGATAACACTAAAACCTGGTTCCACAAGTCTTGGTGTTATTCGATTTTTCGTGTTATCCGATGCATATTAAAATCCTATGGGATCCATAGAGATACATTGTAACCACACAGGCTTTAGCGGTTGTTATCCGATGCATCCCATAGGATCTTAATGTTATCCGATGCAATTCTTCCCCCCAGATTGCTTAATGTTATGCGATTTTAGTGTTATTCGATACTAATGTTATCTGAGGTATCTCTATAAACAGTCTTCATCTCTCTGTGCCTCCTCCCCTTATCTTTTCCAGTCACCCTGCTCCGGCTGTCCCTGCCTCCTGCAATCTTCTCCAGAGTTTCCACTGTACCTGCTGCTGGTCTGGCAGCCAAGGAGCGCTTGAGAGTGTGTGTGTGTGCACGTGCACACAGAGTGAGTTGCATGAAGGTGGGGAGAGAACAGAGGCGAAGCTGAAGTTGCTTTTACGTCCCCACCTTTCCCCTTGTGCAACCCTTTGCCTTTTTAATTGGGAAGGAGCTCCGATTGAATTAAGTGGGACCCCTCTGTGGTTATGCTTTGCTCATAGTAGAGAGGGAGTGAGACCAAAAGCTGAAGCCTTTCTCTATTTGTTTAGAAGTAAGCCCCGTTGTTCAGTGGATCTTACTCCTAAGTAAACCATAGAATGCACTCAGTGGTGGGTTGTTAAAATCTTCACTACCCCACCGTGACATCATTGATATCACGGGTGTAGCCGGCGTCATGTCATCATGATGTCATGGGCGGAGCAAAAAAAAATTTTTTTTGCATGCAGCAAACCTCCGTTTGACGCATACACAATTCTTTTTTTAGTGTTCATGTGTCAAACCGCTATTTGACACATGCGCACTAAAAAATAGAATTGTGCATGCATCAAATGGTTTGACGCATGCACAGTTCCAAGCAGCCATTTTGGCTGCCCGGAAAAACATTTTTGGAGGGAGCCAGAGAGGTGACCTAGCTAGCTGGTCGCCTGGGATTTTACCACCACCCTGGCGACCCCTCCTGATGGGGTGCTACCAGTTCAGACGAACCAGTCTGAACCGGTAACATTCCATCACTGAATGCACCATTCCCGAATGGATTTTTGCCTAGCACAACATATGTTTACAGAAAGAAAGAAAAAACTGATAGTTAATAGAGAAAGCCTTGGATGCAATGCCAGATTAAGTCAGAGCGGGGGGCCCATAGCAAATCACGTCAAAGGGCCCTTGCTTAGATTAAGGATACCTATAAAATAAAACACCATTAGTAAAAACCAATGAGTAACACTTTGCATTTCTAAAATACTCTACCTCTTGACTTGGCCTGTTCTCCTCATGTACACTAATAGAGCCTTCCTACTTATCTCATTGCCTTCTCTGCCATTTTCTAAGCCATTTTACAATAAATACACGGAGCTAAATATAAAGAACTGGCCCCATACAGTGTGTACCTTGGCAGGCAAGATTGGGCACTAAGAGCAAACTATGATGTCAAGCATAACTCGACACATAAGCTCCTGTCTCTATCCCAGCTCCTGCCAACCTAGCAGTTCGAAAACAAGAAATTGCAAGTAGTTAAATAGGTACCACTTGAGATGGAAAGGTAGCAGCATCCCATGACATTAGTCATGCCTGCTACATGACCATGGAAACGTCTGCAGACACAGAGAGCACTGGCTCTTTGGTTGTAAATGGAGTCAGACAAGACTGGGTATCCAGCAAGATAAACCCTTACTCTACTCACACACATACACTCCTTTGTGCATACCCTGTGTCAGACAGAAGGTTGTTGTTTTCATACAGGATAGAGACAGCCTCAAGACCTGGAATTCTGAGCAGGTCAGGACTCTAGCTTGGGGTTTCCAGATATCTAATGACATTTTAATGTCTTTATAATTAATTAAATTATAATATCTCTTAAACTATGTTTACTCATAGTAAACTTATAGCTTGATTAAGTTCATCAAATTTAAAAAGGAAGCCATTGTCTTATAAAGATCAATGAGAAACCACAGTGGAAACTTAATCTCTTTATTCTTCTAAGCAGCAGAACATACAAGGTGTGGGTGGCCCCCTTACAAACGTCTGTACAGACACCAGAGGCTGCGTTCCTATGCATGACTATTTAAGAGGAAAGCACTTTAATGGGGGACTGATTTCTAAGTAAACATGGCTCTCAGCTGAATGCAGAAAAATATTTAATAAGCTTTTGAAAACATAACAAAACAAAATACTACTCACGAGCACAAAGAAAATTCTGATCTCCAGAAGGGAAGCTGATGAATCTTAAACAGATGTCCTACCCGGGAACATTATTCTGCAGCTTTGTCGAAATATTTGCTCTTCGTTTCAGGGGGGGCTTCTTTTCCATAAAGGGATTGACATTTTGTGTTCTGCAGTGTCTTCTTCTGAAACTTGTAAAAGTGGGTGCCTTTTGCCTGCGCACACCCACCCCAGGCCCCTTCTTGCAGTCACTTCAGTTCTTTTGGCTCACTTTTGCCAAAGGCATATTTTGATTATGGTGTAATGCGCCTGAGTTTCTGCTACGTGTCACGTGAGATCGGGAATTAAACAGCCCACATGTGGCTGGAGACTTGGAAGGCTCTCTATACTTGGGAGAATTCCCTCCCCCTCTCTGCTCCTTTCCAACTCCAATAGCTTGAAAAGGAAGGAGGAGGTTGTCTCTTCCCTGCCAGCCCAAGCCAAGCAACCTGAGGTGTGGGAGAACAAAAAAAAGGTGACAGGAAGTTTATTAGGAATTCTGAGGGCCAAGAGGTGTCCTGGAAAAGAAGGGCTTCTTGGTCTCCTAGCCCTGCTACCAATTTTCAGGCGGGGTCTGACAGAGTTTACTGATGTTTCATTTATAAATAAATGTAGTTTTGATTTTACGATATACTGGTACATTTTTGAAAGATAGGTGTAAACGCACTCATAAGCCAAACAATAGACATCAAGCATATCAGAGAATAAACAAAACCAAAAATATTGTAGCACTTTAAAGACTAACTGGTGTATTTTAATGTGGTTAAAATGCTGAACAGCAGTTCAGGAGGTCAATACCCACAGTTTGAGACCCACAGTTTGGGTCTGCGGTGGCTCAAGTGGTTAACACACTGAACTCGAGTGAGCTCTTGTTTCTGTCTCAGCTCCTGCCAGCCTACCAGTTTGAAAGCAAGACACTGCAAGTAGATAAATAGGGACCACTTCAGTGGGAAGGTAAACAGTGTTCTGTGCGCTCTGGTGTTTAGTCATGCCTGCCATATGACCTTGGAAACATCTGCAGACGCAGACAGCGCTGGCGCTTTGGCTATAAACAGAGATGAGCACTGAACCCTATGGTCGGATACGACCGGCTTTTGAGCAAGGGCAACCTTTACCTTTAATGTTAGCTTTCGTGGATCAAGTCCACTTCATCAGACATTGGAGTGAGACCTCATGGTATCCAGTTATATACATCAGGTACAGAGTATAGAAATTGATGTGTATAAATTGATGCCATGAGGCTTCACTCCAATGTCTGATGAAGTGGATTTGATCCATGAAAACTAACATTAAACACAGCAGTCTTTAAAGTGCTACAATGTTTTTGTTCTGTTTATTCTCTGATATGCTTGGAACACAGACTAATGTGGCTATTATTCCAAAAAGCACAATACACACACTCACAACAGACAGGGCCATAGCTAGGATTCCAGATGTGGGCGGGCGAATATGTTTTCAGGATGGGCTGAAATCCTGTTGCACATTTTACACCATGCAAGGCTGGAAATTAATCATTTCTGATCCCACCCTGAAGGTCCTGAGGCTACTTTGGGGGGCTATGGGGGTGGGCAATCAACTCTCTTAATTTCCAGAAGTTGCCATTGCTACAAAAATCTTTCATCAAACCTCAACTGAATCAGGAGTGGACAAGGTACAGCTTTCCAGATATTGTTGTTTTGCTTTGCCCATAAACCTTTGTCTGTGCAGCCAAAGGTAAGGACTGTTTAGAGTTGCATTCCAAAATCTGGAGATTGACGCTATCCACTAAACACACTCAAGCAGTGATGGGATGTCCCCGGTTCCAGACGGTTCCCTGGAACCGGTAAGAACAATTTCGGAGGGTTCTCCGAGAGGGTAGTCTATTTTTAAGGCGTCCGGTTCCGGACGCCTGAAAAAAAGAAATTTTTTTTTTTTAAATTGGAGCCAAAATGGCTCCAATTCAGTGCGCATGCGCAGAAGTCAATCTGACGCATGCGTGCTGCAATTTTAAATTGCGCATGCGTCAGATTCTGTTTCTGCGCATGCGCACTTGTTTTTGCCGGAGCCGGACCATTTTGAAGTGGCTCTGGCAGTGGCGGAGGGCTTAGGAGGAGGAGCCGTGCCTAGCCGGGCGGCCCAACGCTCCCAGCCGCAACTCTCCACGGGCGCCCCAAGCCTCGGCGCTCGGCGGCGGGCCTAGCCGGGCGGCCCAGCGCTCCCAGCCGCAACTCTCCACGGGCGCCCCAAGCCTCGGCGCTCGGCGGCGGGCCTAGCCGGGCGGCCCAGCGCTCCCAGCCGCAACTCTCCACGGGCGCCCCAAGCCTCGGCGCTCGGCGGCGGGCCTAGCCGGGCGGCCCAGCGCTCCCGGCCGCAACTCTCCATGGGCAGCTCGGGGCCGCCCGGCTAGGCGCGCCGCGGAGCGCCGAGGCTCGGGGCCGCCCGTGGAGAGTTGCGGCCGGGAGCGCTGGGCCGCCCGGCTAGGCGCGCCGCGGGGCGCCAAGGCTCGGGGCCGCCCATGGAGAGTTGCGGCCGGGAGCTCGGGGCTGCCCGTGGAGAGTTGCAGCCGGGAGCTCGGGGCCGCCCATGGAGAGTTGCGGCCGGGAGCGCTGGGCCGCCCGGCTAGGCGCGCCGCCGGGCACCAAGGCTCGGGGCCAGCCCCAACGGTCCCCATTGTAAGAGGGGTTTGTGTTTGGGGTGGGTGGGTGTTTGGGTGTATTTTTATTTAATTATGATTTTATTTATTTATTTTATTAACGGTTTTGTGGGGGGGGGGTTTGAGGTGTGTGTGTGTGTGTTTTATTTTTATTTTATTTATTTTATTTTTGGCCCCGCCTACAACGTCATGATGTCATGACGTTGGCTCCACCCATGACGTCATGACGTTAGCTCCGCCCCCACTGTGATGACGTCAGGGTGGGGTACTAAATTTTTTATCATCCCATCACTGCACTCAAGACCTCCTGGACTCAATTTTGTTCTCCCTGTCACCTTAGATGTCTTTATTTCGCCTGATGTTGGGAAAAGCTGAATACAGGAGGAAAAAACGAAGACCAAGGATGAGACAGATTCTTTCCATAAATAGTGGCTCCCATCCTTAGGATCCCAGACGTTTTTTGACTAAAACCTCTAGAAGCCTTCACCATTGACTATGTGGGCTGAGATTTTGGGGAGCAGTAGTCCAAGAATATCTGTGACCCTAAGGTTGGGAACAGCTGTCATAGGGGAAATGGTAGAACTGAGTTTGCAAGAGTGGAGCAAGAGTTTTAATTACAAATACCTTTGGAGATCACAAACTCAATTGGGACGTGTTTGACAGCGGATTAAAAAAACCCCTCCCCAATGTTTAACGTCAGCAAACTGTGGAAATCCACCAACCAAGATTTTTGACAGCTCCTTCTTAGCTGTGTGATAGAGGAAAAATGAACTACAGTACAGTATATGAATTATATTCAATGTTAAAGTATGCGCAAGCATGTACATTCAAACTCACACAGAAACAGTTTCTTTCCACCCCATCTTTTCTCTGACTTCACCAGCTTACTGATTTGCCCCTCCCCACACCTTTGCAAACATTTCCATGGCCCTATGGCAGGCATCACTAGAAACCAGAGTGCGCAGGGGAAAGGAAAATTACTGTGGCAAGTGCCTGTTACAGACAAATAACCTCACTAAGAAGCCTGCTTTAGCAAATGGGATCGTGGTCTTCATTTAGGAAACTAAAGCTTTCTGTGCTTGTAACAGCTCAGATCCTTTTAAAAAACCAAAAAACAAGACAGTGATACTTTTAATTGATTTTATCTCACTTTTAATTCCATGATGTCTAATGCTTTTAACCCAACAAATACCAGATTTTATATGAGGCCTGTTGGGAAAAGTGCTAGGTTTTGGTTTTGGATTGTTTTTTTTTTTTTGCTGTGCAACATGGTTGCCATAGAAATAGCTCACAAATTGCCCTGATTTGAGATTTTGGCATTCAGTCAAGTAGGGTGGACATCGCTTCTATAAATGCAACATCTGGTCTATATTTGTTAGTTACTCAAATATTGGGTACATGTTGTTCTGGCCTTTGCTAGGACTGTGTCGTTTCCTGGAAAGAATAGAATGTAAAGTATTTCTGTTAACGAAACTAAGCAGACAGACCTCAGCTGATAGTGTGCTGAAGTCTACAGAATGTAAAGTTATGCTTGTGGAAGGATGCAGTGTTGGTCCAGTGAGCAGTGTGGCACCTCAATGGGACTCTTGTGTGACGTACCTGTGGACCACCTTCTTGAATTCTGCCTTGGTGTAATATTTTCCTCCCACTTGGGCAATTTTATGCAAACAGAGCTTCAGAACAGGATTTCAGTCTGTTTTTAGCCAACCTAGCAGTTCGAAAGCAAGAAATTGCAAGTAGATAAATAGGGACCACTTCGGTGGGAAGGTAACAGCGTTCCGTGCGCTCCGGTGTCTAGTCATGCCTGCCACATGACCATGGAAACGTCTGCAGAACTAGACAGCGCTGGCTCTTTGGCTTAGAAACAGAGATGAGCACTGACCCCTAGAGTCGGATACGACTGGCTTTCGAGCAAGGGAAACCTTTACCTTTTAGCCAATAGCTACTCTATTTAGAACAATTTTCCCCAACCTTTGTAATTTGGACTTCAATTCCCAGAAGCCTAAATCAATCCCACAAAGTGCTGGTCAGCTAATGTCCAGAATGACTCGCGTCCATTTCTCAGGTGAGGCTCCCTGCATCCTTGTGGAGAAAGAGAGCAAGATGTGATTGGCTGGAGTCCTACACTTGGAAGGTGGCGTGGAGTGGGGAGCTGGAGGTTAGAATTAAAGAGGAGTGGGTGGAGAAATGCTCCCCACCCATTCCTCCTTTTTATTCTAACCTCCAGCCCCCCCTCCATGTGTAGGACTCCAGCCAATCACATCTTGCTAATTCTGACATATCAGAAAACAAAACAAAATAAAATAAAAAACACTGTAGCACTTTAAAGACTAACTGCTATATTTTTATTGTTAGCATTTTCCCAAGGCATTAGATCTGGTTTAGTATACAACAGGAGTTCTCACCTTTTTAAGCGGGGGGGGGGGGGCTGGGCATACTCCCTCAGACAGGGGGCTGGCGGATGGCCATTTTGCCCTTCCTCCACCACATGGTACTTCCTGGTATGGTGGAGGTAGTGGGGGGCCCACATAAAATTGTGCTGTGGGCCACATCTGGCCCATGGTGCACAGGTTGAGAATCCCTGGTCTACAAGAACGCACTGCAGAAATCAAAAGCTAAAACCCTGCATTTTATCCATAACAGTAGCAAAGCAATAATTGGAGAATAGTAAAAGTAAAGGTTTTCCTTGCTCGAAAGCCAGTCGTATCCAACTCTAGGGTTCAGTGTGCATCTGTTTTAAAGCTGAAGAGCCAGCGCTGTCTGCTTCTGCAGCCGTTTCCGTGGTCATGTGGCAGGCATGACTAGACACTGGAGCGCATGGAGGCAGTTTACCTTCCTACCTAAGTGGTCCCTATTAAAAAAATAACCTAACTAACAGGAAACACCACCATTTCTCCATTTTACTTGCTTCCAGGAGCGATGAGGTGGTGCAGGCTGGAAGAATTGGCATCAGGGGCCGGATCTGGCCCTTGGCCATAGTTTGGGCTCTCCTAGTTTAAATAGTGAAAATGGTGCACACGGGCACATGTTTCTTTTGCTTCCAGGAGTGATGAGGGCAGCATGGGCTGGATGAATTGGTGTCAACAGCCTTATCTCACCCTTGAGCCATAGCATGGGGCACCACTGGTCTAAGCAGAGAAAATGGTGTAACAGAAGGGACCTGCCTCTCGGGTAGGCCCCAACATTCTTCTGAGCTGCCACGCCTCGGCTGGACAACCCAGGCCTCTGATATCTGTAGAAAATGTAGCATTAGGCCAAATAACCACTCCAGTTTCTTCAAGAAATATATTGAAAGCATTGTAAAACATCAAAAGATCAACAAGCATTTCAAAGCAGAAATAAACAATTTCAGGTTCTAGGGTAAGCCCTCGGCCCCCCTCCTTCCACAAGTCTCACATTTTGCAGAATGGCTGCACATCATTCTATAGAGAGAAAAAGCTGTGTGTGTGTGTCTGTGTCACTGGGTTACACATCTGGCCCTCCTCCTTAGGGATTCCAGCCCATGATCTTACAGCAAGGGATGTCAATCACATATTCACTCTCATTTTTGCAATTCCATGTGGTTCAATTGTGTTGAATTCTTCTTTCTCCCCCAGATCCAGAATCGCCATTTTAAGTGCACCAAAACTCAACTAAGTGGGCAGAAAGCCAACAGAAAAAGCACCTTTCAAAAAGCGGCACCTTCTATGACAAACGGCACATACAGGGGTGTTTTACTTCCGCTTCCAGGAGCGACAAGAGCGGTACGGGCAGATAAAATGGTGTTAGGGGCCAGATCTGGCCCACAAGCCATAGTTTGAGCACCCCTAGTTTAAGCAGAGAAAATGGAACGAGGGTGGTGTGGGCAGGATGAATTGGTGTACTGGGCCGGATCTGGGCCATGAGCCCTAGTTTTGGCACTCCTAATTTAGGGAGAGAAAATAGTGCATACGGTCCTGTTTTACTTCAGCTTTCAGGAGCAACAAGGGCGGCATGGGGCGGATAAATTGGCATCAGGGGGCTGATCTAGCCTGTGGGTCATAGTTTGGGCATCCCTAGTTTAACAATGGTGTGTATGGGTACATTTTACTTCCGCTTCCAGGAGCGATGAGGGTGGTGTGGGTTGAATGAATTGGTGCCAGGGGGCGGAGCTGGCCCATGGGCCATAGCTTGGGCACCCCTGGTTTAAGCAGAGAAAATGGCATGCATGGGTGCATTTTACTTTCGCTTCCAGGAGTGACGAGGGCGGTATGGGCAGGATGAAGTAATTGGGGGTCGGATCTGGCCCGTGGACCACTGTTTGGGCACCCCTGGTTTAAGCAGAGAAAATGTCATGGACAGGCCCGTTTTACTTGTGCTTGTAGGGTTGACAAGCACAGCGTGAGCTGGATGATTTGATGTAAGCGGCCTGATCTGGCCCTTGGGCCATAGTTTGGGCACCCCTGGTTTAAGCAGAGAAAATGGCGCGTATGGGTGTTTTATTTCTGCTTTCAAGAGCGATGAGGGCGGCACGGGCCAGATGAAATGGCATCAGGGGCTATATCTGGCCCATGGGCCATAGTTTGGGCACCCTTGGGCTAGGGAATCCAGTTCATCCATGGTGAGACTGGATTGACTAGCATTTTGTTGTTGTTCAGTCTCAGTAGGTTCCGACCCTTTGCGACCCCATG
This sequence comes from Furcifer pardalis, assembly GCA_030440675.1. Lineage (NCBI taxonomy): Eukaryota > Metazoa > Chordata > Lepidosauria > Squamata > Chamaeleonidae > Furcifer > Furcifer pardalis. Next base: position 67,907,676 of record CP126893.1, read on the forward strand.
AACCACTGTCAGCCAGGCACTTCTGTCCTCCACTATCCTCCTCAACTCGCTCAGCTTTGTAACCATTGTGTCTACAATACCATCTAGCCATCTCATTTTTGGCCACCTCCTTCTTCTTTTGCCCTCCACCTTTCCAAGCATCAAAGCTTTCTCAAGCGAATCCTCTCTTCTCATTTGATGTCCAAAGTACTTTAGCTTCATCTTCACTATTTGACCTTCTAAGGAGCAGTCAGGGTTAATTTCTTCTAAGATTGACCTATTTCTTCTCCTCGCTGTCCAGGGGACTCTCAAAACTCTCCTCCAACACCACATCTCAAAGGCATCTATTCTTCTGCGCTCAGCTTTCCAAATGGTCCAGCTCTCACAAACATACATTGCCACCGGAAATACCATTGCTTTGATTATGCGAATTTTTGTTTGCAATTTGATGTCTCTAATTTTCACTATGTTCCCCAGGTTTCTCATCACTTGCCTCCCAAGAATCAGTCATATCTCTGATCTATTCCTCAAAATTGAGCACAATCTAAGTTGCATGCCTGTTTCTGCATACACAGCTCTTCTGCATGTGAAATGGAGAATGTGAAGAAATCCCTTGCTTAGGAATCATCACACACACCACACATCTTCCAGTATGCAGGTGAAAGAAGAGGTACAGGGATGAGACAGACCATTCCCAGTTAGAGGTTTTGCTGAGAGGTGATTAAAAATTTGACAGAATATTTAATGCCAATAAAACAGAATTCTTTGAACTTCACAAGTTGCTTGGAATATTACATTTATGAGAACTTGTTAACAGCTGTCTGTTTATCCAGAAAAAGGCTTTCAGAAACGCAGTTTCGCTTCAGATTAATAACATCACTTCCCTCACACAGCAGCTTTAAAGATTCTACATTAAATCAATATAAAAGCAGTGTTACCTGTAAGGGGAAACCAGTAGAGTGGAAGGACAATTGTGTACACATCTCCTCAAATCCCAGCAGGCTCCTCTTCATCTGCTGTTTGTGAGGTGGGCTGCACAACTGGCTATGGTAGAATGGGAGATGCTTTATGATTGCCATTTCTTCCTACTTAGTTAATCCATGTTTCACACGTCAGGTTAATGTGGAGGATCGAAGCATTGTCTTCCCATGACAATAATCAAGGGCCTCGGAACTTTGTCCTGAACTGGTCTTCCTATCTGGTTGTTGGCCTTCCTAGTGGTCACCTTATGTCAAGGCCTTTTCTTCTACCTTTAGGAAACCAAACTCTTTGCTCTACTCCTTTATTGTGTATCATTTATTTTTTATTAATTGAAGCTCTAGACAGGGTTTGCTTTAAAAAAAGATTCTTAAGTCCATCAGATGTTTCAGCAGAAGGTATAGCATATTCAACTCAAATGGACAAGGAAAAATTAAGGTACATACAAATATAACCCATAATCTAAAGCTCTACCTCTCACTCAGGGCAGACATCGCTGTGGGCCCACACGCCCATGCCCACAGAGGAAACTGGCAGAGATCTGCCCATTTGGTCACCAAAGATAACAGCAGCCAAGCCCTGTGGCTAGCAAGTCTCTTTCCTCAAAATTACTGCCCCAGGAAAGAGGCCATTGGATCATCCGGTCGTTGGCGCTTCATTCGATAAGCCTCCATTTCTTCCTCTGTCGGTTCCCGACTTTCATACATGCTGTTGTACGGCCTCTTTCTCTCGTCTAACTGCATAACTTCTTTCACATGAAGGAGACGGGCTTCTTCTGCATTGAGTGCCTGAAAGTGAACCCACAATCAGGTGATAAGAGAGCCTGGAGTTTTACAGAAGCTAGTAAGCATTCAGGAAGGACACACACACACACAGAGAGACTGAATGCTCACTGAAAGGCAAGCAGGGAAGAAAATGGAAAGTGTTAACCTTGCAAAGGCCAAAATGCCCCACGTGGGTTAGATTCGGTGGAAGCATGAACCAGTGACTAACCAATAGTGTCCATGACCTCATGAAAGTGACCAAAAGTCAAAACAACAACAACAATTTCATATCAGAAATTATTCTGGGTTGAAAGGATTTTTGCTGGAGAAACTTCACTCAGGGGACATCTGAATGAGGCTCCTTTCATGTCCCCAAGAGCTGGGCCAGAGACGGGCGCTCAATCTGTTATGCAGTACCTGGGTCTCAAACTGCCAACTTGCCAGCCTTTTAACCAACAAGGTGAGCTTCTTAACCAGAGCCACCACAGCCCCATTTCAAAAGTCACTGAAAATAAAAGAGAAATATTCCCTTTCTGCCCCTGCAAGTTATACAGCATGACTTCTAGCTTTGAGTTGTTTTGTTTTATGCTTGTCACCTTTCTGCCACACCTCCAGTCCAGCACCAGGAATCTATTTCACAAATGAATGCAGAGATTCTTACACACAGTTTTGTGAACGTAGCCTTTCACTGTGAGGATCTGAACGTAGTGGCACCAGTCTCACAATGGCATTAAAATAAAATGAGGCCTCTCAGACCCATTCCTACAGCCAAGGAGCCGTAAGAACAAAGTACTAATGCTTACATTGCTGACTATCAGCATGCTTTGGCAAGGAAAGGTACAACTCTTTGATCAAGATCCAGGGTAGATCAGTGAAGATCTACAGCAAGAAGAATGAAGGCAGTCAGTCAGTCATCAATCCATGCAGGTCTTGTTTGGTGGTGAAGGAAAACCCCACCTGTGTCAGGTCTCCTATCTTGAAACGTTGTGCCAGGATGGAACTTTATAATCCATAAAGGAAGTCTGAGAATCACTGGCTGAAGTCCGGTCATAAGTTGCAACTAGAGTAAGGCCATTTAATTAATGGGACTTACATAGGTGGTGACTTCCCAAAGCCACACTGATTCAATGGGCCTTCTCTAGTTACAACTTACACCTGGATTGCAGTCAATGTTACACAAGGTCTACACAGACAGCTCTCAGGTGGCTATTTCAAGCATACCTTTTTCAGTTTCTCCTGTTTCTTTTTCTCTTCTCCCTCGCTATCTGAACTGGTACTCTTCTTGTGTTTCTTCTTTTTCTTCTTCTTCTTCTCCTCCTCTTTTTGTTTTTCTTGGTGCAGCTGTTGAGAAAGAGTGATAATAAAGACTGTGCGAAAAAATTTGCCCCAAACTGATGGGAAAAAAATTGGTGTGGACATGAATGACTTATGTGGCCAGAGGCTTCCTCCTCTCCTATCGATGTGGGAACCGAGGTACCAGCATTTTGCCATCACAGGGACAAGGCCTTCCCCACTACTGCCACCTGTTGTGTGAATATGTAAGGTAAGGTAAATGTTGCCCTTGCTTGAAAGCAAGCCCCAAGTGCTGCATGACAGAGTGAGCTTCTGTCTCTGTCCCAGCTCCTGCCAACCTAGCAGCTTGAAAGCAAAAAAAATCAAGTACGTAAATAGGTACTTGAAAGGTAAGCAGCATTCTGTACACTCTTGGCATCTAATCATGCCCGTCATATCCAACTCTAGGGTTCAGTGTTCATCTCTGTTTGCAGCCAAATAATCAGTGTTGTCTGCATCTGCAGACATTTCTGTGATCATGTGACAGGCATGACTAGATGCCAAGAGTGTACAGAATGCTGCTTACCTTTCAAGTACCTATTTACGTACTTGAATTTTTTTGCCTTCAAGCTGCTAGGTTGGCAGGAGCTGGGACAGAGACAGAAGCTCACTGTGTCATGCAGCACGCGGGGCTCAAACTGCTGACTTGCCGACCTTCCAATCATCAAGTTCAGTGTCTTAAGTGTCTTCGCTAAGTCACTGCAGTCCTTGTTCCCCTGGTAGTCAGAAGGAAATCAGGGGCCAAATGCAACAGAAAGGAAATTATGAAGAAGGCAAAGAATTCATTTGTGTGATGAAGTTAGTGAAATGTGGTGTTATTTAGGACAGGGGTTCTTCACCTGTGGCCCGTGGGCCGGATGCAGCCCATGACAGCATTTCATGTGGACCCCCACCACCTCCACCACATCAGGAAGTGCCATGTGGTGGAGGAAAGGCAAAAAGCTCTCTGAAGGAGAGTGACCTGGCCCCTGGATTAAAAAGGTTGAGAACTCATGATTTAGGATATAAGAAAATATAGTAGTTGTGGCTAATGAGAAAATAAATATGAAATCTACATGCTCGGGGTGGTGAAGGAGTCTCTCAGTGAGTGAGGGCATCTGTGTTGATGAGGCTGGACAACATCATGGATGGGGACACCTTCCTTTTGCAAGGGCATTGGCCAAGCAAAGCCCTTGTATGGTACAGTATTTCCCAATCTTACTAGTTAGACAGAGCGACCAACACCACCATATTTTAAAATTCCACAATAATCTCTGCCCTGCCCACTGAACACATACCAAATAGGATTTTATAGAAAGGAAAACAGGCAGGAGAAAGAAAAGGCAACCTACTTCCAGCAGTGTTTTAGCTTTGGTCATATACTCTTCATTGTGCAGGTCATCTGGCAATTCTCCGTCAGCATTCTGTGTACAGAAGACAAAGAAATTAGATTTTATAAGGGGTACCAAGCTTGGTTTAATGACAATCAATCACTAGAAATCTGTAGTTCTAGAAGGCAAATCAGTTTCTTACAGCAATTTCTCTTCCAGCTTCTCCCGTGCAGTAAGAATACTTGATAAACGAGTAGCAGCATTTGTATCCCCATTTCCCTTCTTTCCAATAGGAACCCCAAACACACTGCAAGTGGAAAAAAGGAAGTTTGCATTAGTTTGCTCATCACAATGGCTTTGCAATGTCAAGCTGTAAAACTCTACAGACAAGGTTAAGGGAACGGAACAAGGTCTAAAAACCAATAATTTCAATCTCTTTAGAATTTGACTGAAGTCAGACTTTCAACATAAGATGGATGAAGAGTAATACTGTCATTTCTCTAGGCATGAAAGGAAGTTATAGTTAAAAAAAATCAATTCTGGGATTTAAAAAAACCCAGTTACTCCAGAAAATGAAACATTATCTATTTAAAAAACCTGGTAACTCGCTAAGAAATTGAAGATTCCTTTTCCACTCCTTTACCCCAGTGCTTTTTTTAAAAAAATCACACACAAAAGTCAATATTTACAGAGGAACAACAAATGTGTTTTTCAGTCCCACTAATTTATCTAAACCAGGTGTTTAGGCAAGGGTTCCATTCTGGTTCTGAAATCAATAAGAGAAACATGTTACTTGGCAGGATTATGTCTTTAAGGCAGGGATCTGCAAACTTGGCTCTCCAGGTGTTCTTGGACTTTAATTACCAGAAGCCCAAGTCAGTATATCTGCTGATCAGGACTTCTGGGAATTGAAGTCCAAGAACATCTGGAGAGCCAAGTTTCCTGATCCCTGCATAAGGGATTTACAATACAGTACTTTATTTTGGTACATGCCATTACAACAGCATTTCACTATTATATTCACAGACACTATTTTCTTACTTGTTGCTATGGCTTAGCATTTTAAACACTTTCCCCCATATCGGCATGTTAAAATCCTCATAATTAGTTGAACCAATGTGTCCTATTGTCACTTGTTCAAAATTACTGATATTCTTCTATGTGAGCAATCAATTTCATCCAATGTAAATTTACTATGTACAGTTTTCTACCCCAGAAAAAAATTGAAGCATACATGATCAGTAAAAGTCACATAATGAAAGAAAAGTCAATTAACCTCTCAAAACTAAAACTAAGAAAACATAGGAGTGGCAATCATACTTATCTACCACCCCACAGCGCTTAGTGCACTCCCTGAAAGGTTCACAAGTTAATTAGCATTTTGCCCCCAATATGCTGGGTACTCATTTTACAACTTCAAAAGAATGGAGGGCTGAGTCAACCTTGAGCCCTGGTCAGGATCAAACTCACAACCTTTTGGTTGCAATTTAACCACTGTGCCACTAGAGCTCTAGAATGTCTTAAAGCATGGGCTCCCAACCTAAGGCCCATGGGCCAGATCCAGCCCACAACACTTCATGTGCCCCCCTGCCCCAAGGGCATTTGAGAAACAAAATGGCCACTACTTTGAAGCTGTTGGGACAGAATGGCCACACACACACCCCCATTGTGCAGGCAGGGGGAAATGGTTGTCCAGCCCTTGAAGCTGACTGAGAGAGTGTGACCCTGCCCCTGGCTTGAAAAAGTTGGGAACCGGTCTTAAAGCTTGAATGGGACTGAGTCCCAATGAAGTCTGTGTAAGGGATCAGCTGAGAAAGGCCAGATCCAATTACTTTCTAAGGAAATTTGGTGGGAAACCATGACTTAACCTGGATCTATGTTTGTGAGGTGTAAGGTGACCATACTGAAAGCTTCCCCTTTCTTTTACATGAAGACTGTACACAGTTTAAGCTGACTCAATAGTTGTCTGAAAGCATCCTGACAGCGTCGGCTCTTCCTGCCATGAAAACAAAGGGCCCAGTTTCTATTTCTCAAACTAATCTAATTTAAGCACTACTATAAAAATAAAGGAATGAATGATGAAAGCCAAAGCATACTACATGTTTTCTACTGAGTTTGTAGAATAATAAATACAATAATAGAAATAATTAATACCAAAACAGCAGTGGCTACTTGAACATAAAGACTCCTGATTGAAAAATACCAAAAGTAATATACTCTAAGAGCCTTATTTAACAGAGTTTCTTATTTTAGATGCTAACCGTATGATTGTTGATCATGACATCTTCCTCATATTTAGAGCAAGCAACAGCCTTCTCTTGCCCTTTAATAACGGTTCCATGACGAGAATATTCAACATAATCTTCTGTCTGAGCCAGCAGTAACTCTGGTGGTGGGGCATCCAGATGTTCTTGTCCTCCATACTGCATTTATAAACATTTAGCCAAGGATTATATAAAACATTTGAAAAATTAATAACACTGTAAAACAGTAAGTATTTTACAAATCACTATAATATTTATACTTATGATTTTTCTTTCCATAGTTCTTTTAAAACAGGAGTTCTCAACATTTTAAAAACTAGGGCCAGGTCATACTCCCTCAGCTTTGGGGGCCAGATGGCTATTATGCCCTTCCTCCACCACATGGAACTTCCTAGTGTGGTGGTGGTGGGCCACTTTTGGCCCATGGGCCACAGGTTGAGAACCCCTATTTTAAAATATCACACTTTGATTGCCTCAGTGTACTGATTCTTCTGCCAAATTTTTTTGTGTGTGTCAGAGCATTGCATAATTTAAAATTATGGATGTACAGTATATGGAATACAGTAATACCTTGGATAACGATTGCATCGGATAACACTAAAATTGCTTAATGATGCAAATTTTTATTACTATTATTATTTTGCATCAGATAGCGATCTCTTAGTGCTATCCAATGCAGGAGGCAGGGGCGGGGTGGCTGGAAAGCTGAACGGGGGCTCCCCCGTCAGCTTCCCCAGCGACCCTGCAGCTATGGAGGCGGAGGCAGGGGCAGGGCGGCTGGGGAAGGCGACGGGAGAGTCCCCGCCGGCTTCCCCAGCAGCTGTGGATCGGGTTCCCCGACTTCCCCGGACATGGCAGGGCAGTGGGGAGCCCGAAATGGGCAAAAAATCCTTGTTTTTTTCCACCCATTTTGGGCTCTCCGCCAGCACTGCCAGCTCCGGGGAGGTCAGGAACCCGATCCATGCTGTTCCTGAGGTTCCCCGACCTCCCTGACTGCTGCAGTAAGTCAAAACACCGGGATTCGAATCCTGACGTTTTGACTTACTGCAGCGACCGGGGAACCTTGGGAACAGCGCGGATAGGGTCCCCTGGCCTCCCTGGAGACGGCAGGGGTGGCGGAGAGCCTGAAATGGACAAAAAAAGAGGTTTTTTGCCCATTTCTGTCTCAGCGTGTGGCACCCTTGGAGTCAGTGCCTGCAGGCACTGACTCCAAGGGAGCCAGATGCCCGAGGTTCAAGCGTCCAGCACCCTTGGAGTCGGCACCTCCAGGCGCTGGCCCCAAGGGAGTCGGATGCCCAAGTCTTGAGCATCTGGCACCTTTGGAGTCAACACCTGCAGGTGCTTGCTCCAAGGGAGCCGGACATCCGAGGTTTGAGCGTCCGGCACACTTGGAGTCGGTGCCTCCAGGCGCTAGCCCCAAGGGAACTGCACGATCAAACCTCGGGCAGATGCCTCCGTGAAGTCTCCCTCAGCCCAATCGCTGGGGCTGGGGGAGGGGCTTTGCCGAGTCATCAGCGTGGGTGCGTGTTTGGACCCAGAATTATCCCTCAGCCCCATTGATCGATCGCTGGGGCTGGGTGAGGAGGCTTCGGGGAGTCATCCACATGCCCGCGTATGGGAACAGGGTTTTTTTAAAACGTTGTTCGATCGAAGCATCGGACAACGCTAAAAATTGGATAACGTCATGACTTGTGGAACCAAGTCATAACGTTATCTGATGTACTAGTGTATAGGCAAAATTCAAAACAAATTAAAACGTTAAAATAATTAGCTTAATCTTGACGAGAATTGGCCTATATCAATAGTATTACCTCAGCCTTTTTCACTATATTTTCTCTTGTATATCGGGGGAGGGGGGCATAAATTGCATGCTCATAAACGTTGCAATGACTGAATTTCTCCACTACTTTAAAAAAGAAATTAGTCAAATCCGCACGTAAGTTCTCAAAAGGAAATTCACTGTAAGATAAGTTTCTAAACAGAGTCTCCGACAAATAAGAAGAAAAGGGCAATCTATAGAAGTCATGGATATTTATACTATTTCTTTTCTTTTTCTAATATAACAGCATTTTTTGTCTTGGTAAAACAGGATTATCCCCAAGGTGATTGAGTGGCTATTTTTTACCCTTTCTAAGATGCTTTCTTTCTGCTGCTCCTTAAATTCTTCCTTTTTCACTTTGAAGGATTTGTACAAGAGCTCAAGTTTCGTAGGGTCTGCTTGAAGATGAACTTCAGAGCCTTTCTCGTAGGCCTCCCAGGCAAAGACTTTAGAGAATTAAAGAAGAAAAATAAAATCAATTCTTCAGCTACATATATAGAAATGCCAGCGATAACAACAACAATTCTGTGACAAAGATTACTTTGGGTTGAAAGGATTTTTGCTGGAGAAACTCTGCTCAGGGGATGCCTGAATGAGGCTCTTTTCATGTCCCCAAGTGCAGCCCTCTGGTACTGAAACCCGACCTTCCAGTCTCCAGCTCAGTGCGTAACCAGTAAGCCACTAGAGGAGCTGAAATGCCAACTTATTGGTGTCCCTGAGGAGAAGTGCTCTCTCTGCTCAGTGACAAGGGTTGTGTGGTCAGCAGTGACACTATCCTTGGAGAAAGTCTGCTGCAGCTCCAGGTACACAGAGCTTGCTGATTGCACAACTCTTATCGGTGAGCTGAGAGAAAACTGCTCCTCAGGCAAACCAATGAGGGAAAGGATGAAACCCAGTTTTGTGGTGTGAGTGTGTGAGTGTTCTCAAAAGGCAGCCTCACATCCTACTCTGAGGACATGAGGAAAAGACGGAAAAATTGGGCTCGGAGAAGCATTAGGTCATTGCAGCACGTAGAGGGAAAAGTGTTCTTCGTTAATGCGTTAATAAGCATGTCAAAAGGAAGCAACCAAGCCCTTTGCTGCCATTTCTCTGCCTGTTTCCTACCCCCAGCTGACTATACCTATGCTATTTTGTATGGCCAATGCTTCTTAGGAAGTAGAGTGGCCTAGGCCTACTCATTTCCTGCCTCCTTGCCACAGTTTAAGGGCAACAGAGGAATTCATGAGGGGTTCTATCCAATAATTTCCAGTTTTCTGATATAATAGTGAGGGGGGGGGATGTCACCAGTTAGCGAGGCTTCATTTTCCACCTAAAAGCAATAACTTTATTTAAAGTCTATTTTTGTAAAGGAGGACAAGTGGGACTCTTGTAGGACACATTAGGCTGACCAATGTAATACTTACGCTGAGTCTGTGCCATGGAAATGGTAGCCCCTGTGTAACGAACAAAGTTGTCCCCTGCATAACTGACTCTGCAAGAAAAGACAGTGTTTGGCCTTGTAAGTAATCAGGATGTCACTGTTACTGTAAATACATATGTGCACATTTAACGTGGGAAAAATATCATATTAACACCACTACAGTGAGAACTCTTATTTGCTCATTAAATGACACAAGCATAACTTTTAGCACTATTTCTCAGGTTGACTTTTGACTAAAAGGAGCCATTTGCACATTGGAAGATGTAAAAATGTTCTACTGTACTTAATAAGCAACCTACATGACTAGGTTTTCACAGACCAGTGAACACACAGTCTGCAATGTCTCTAGAGGAAAACTGGTGCCTGTGTCAGCTTTTCAGTCATTATGGTTTGCAGACAGAAATCACCAGGAAAAAAGTGTACATAAAACAGAAAAATGTCGTCCTCCTACAACTCAAAAGGCCTCTCCAATGCACCCACATAAAGAAAAAGAATGGTTTTCCCCCCCACTGAGGTTGGTCATAGTCAAGGTAAACCTGCATTCTAAACAGTCTCCCCCAAATAAGAGGGCAAGGGCAATCTACAGAAGTCATGGAAGCAGTGGTGGTCCAGTGGTTAAACTGCTGTACTGCAACCAAAAGGTTGTGAGTTCGATCCTGACTAGGATTCCAGGCTGACTCAGCTTTCCATCTTTCTGAGGTCGGTAAAATGAGTACTCAACATGTTGGGGGGAAAAATGCTAATTAACTTGTGAACTGCCCAGAGAGTACACTAAGCCCCATGGGGCAATATATAAGCGTCACTGCTTTGCTATGGATATTTATACTACGTGGTAGCCCCTGTAGTATTTTTTTTTGGCTAATATAATAGCATATTTTTTCTTGTAAAACAGGATTATCCCCAAGGTGATTGAGCAGTGTTTTTAACGTTTCTAAGATGCTTCCTTTCTGCTGCTCCTTAAATTCTTCCTCTTTCACTTTGAAGGATTTGTTATTTTAGTTATTTTATTTTATTTAGAGATGTATTTGTTGGTCGTCTGTTTTGATTTGTTGCGTGTTCTGTCATGTTATTTGATATCTGCTTGTACACACACCCTATATGGTAGTGGGCCAGGATACCTCAGAGACCGCGTCACCCTAAGAATGTCTGTCCGTCCCACCAGGGCGGATCGGAGGGGCTCTCTTGTCATCCCATCAGCTAGGGAGGCTCATCTCTCTAGCACTAGGAAGAGGGCCTTCTTTGTGTTCGCCCCGGCACTTTGGAACCTCCTCCCAACTGAACTACGCCTACAGACAGAGCTCCTGCCCTTCCGAGAGGGCTTAAAAACCTGGCTGGCGGGACATGTGTGGGGACCAAGGTATGTGGGATCCCACACAGGGTGGTTGATTTAAGGGACAGCCTCCCTTGCTGTTGGTTTCATTCCATGGAGTTGCTTGTTCCCGGTTTACTTCTTGCTTTTATGAACTTTTAGAGCTTTAAAGTTTTTAATTATTAGTATTTTATTGGATGGGTTTGGGTTTGTGATTGTATTTTTTATCTTGTAAGCCGCCCAGAGTCGGGTATGCCCGATTGGGGCGGGATAATAAATGTGAATCATAATCATAATCATAATACCACCCAACTAGTATAGAAATGTAAGAAATAAAATAAAATTGAAAGCTACTATTAAAAACAGCAACTCTAAAGGATCTGGTGGTGGACATTTCTGAGGCAGGAGAGGCACACCAGGAGGAAGTCTGCCTTTCTTCTGGACTTCACACAGCAGTCGGTACCAAGCCTTGCATAGAGTCCAGCACAAGAGCACTTACTGAAAACACAGACACTGGGTATTTTCAGACTTACTCATCTGGATTCTTTCCAGCATTGGCATACGGGTTTTCTCTCATTGCTCTGGTCTTGGGATCATAGTATGCAGAGTTGGGGTCTAAATTCCGCAAGTACTGGAAAGACATGATAATATTGACTCTTTAGTGTTGATAGTAACAGAATTGTATTGAAATGATGATACATTCCAGCACAATGCATTTGTTTTGGTAGCATAACTTGCTCATAAGCCAAATGTCCCTTAAATGTTCTCATACTTCCCTTTGGAAAGCACACCTTGGTTTCCCACAGGTCAAAAAACTATCAGTTCAACCTAAGCTGCAATGCAATGTAATCCCTTGCCATATTTCATGTTTGTTTTTGCTTTGAATCCCTCTGAAGAGACAATGTGACTTATGAGAATTACACTTTGCTTTAAAGCAGGAGTGCCCAAACTATGGCCTGTGGGCCGGATCCGGCACCCAACAAAAATTTATCCAGCCCCTGAAGCTGTCATCGCTCCCAGAAGTGGAAGTAAAACACACACGTCCGGGCACGTTTTACTTTGCTTTACTTCCGTTTCCAGGAGCGAGAGGGCTTCGTGGGCCAGATGAAATGGCACTGGGGGCTGGATCCGGCCCATAGGTCATAGTGACTGGCCCCCTGAAAAACTTGACCGGCCCATGGACCGAAAAGTTTGGGCATCCCTGCTTCAAAGGATAGAAAGCTATTGCTGCACTTCTCACAGAATATCACAATTTAAGGGCAAGGCAGAAATATGGCAACTGAGCATACAAATCAGGAGAAATCTCATGTTTGCCCCAATCAAAAAGGAATATGAATAAAACTGATCACAACAAAATAGTCCAAAGATTACACTAGCAAACCGGGACACAACAATTTCCTCAATTTCTTTTAAGCTGAAATAAACAAATTCTACTTTTATTCCTTTTTAAATAGAATTTTAAAAACAGTAACAACAAAGATGGCATTTTATAATTTTTTAAATTATAGGTGAGCAATAACTTTGAATGGTTCTGAACTAAATCAAACCACTTTTGACATATTTTACATGTGTCTAAAATAATGCAAGTGTTCTCTGAAAAGCCTGAATTGCACCGAGACTTTTGGAAGGTTTGCGAAGGAATGGAAACACAAGAAACAAAGACAGAAGCACAGATAGCACATATGCAAAAATGATACAGTTTCCCCAAGCACACTCTATGGAAGAAAATGCTGTAAAAAGAGTGGGCTTGTTCATTTATTTGTTGCACTAAATTGCACAAAACCCTTGCATGTACTCTCCTGATTTTTTCCCTAGTGACTTTCCTAATAGCATATCAAACAAATTGCTGACAGAACATGAAAATCTTACTTTTCAAAAAGCTCTGGGTTTTAAAGATCCTTCTCATATACAAACCATCTAAGTCTCTCTGTCTGAAATTCTGGCAGTGCCGTCCTATCAGAGGAAATAAGTATATTCAACCAATTCTACTACTAAAAATCACAACACTTTTTGATTACTTTAGGCGGGTATGAAATTACCAGTTCAATAGAATGGTTATTAAAGCTTGAAATCAAAACAAAGAAAAGAAATTATGACAAGAATTAAAACATGGAGAAGAGCTCTACTAGGGTTTTGAATAACGTGCTTCCCCTTACTTTAGCAGTATCCTCTCGAATACGCAGATTTCGGACTGTGATGCGCCTTTTTGAGTCAAAATTCTGTCCCGGCATATCAATATCATCTGCATATTTGTCTTCATCTTCTCCTTCACTATTATGATCTCTTTCCTGAAAATACAGAGCTCTTGTTCAGTGTCAGAGGAATAGATGCAATACACAGTTAACATACTAGATGGGAACCTTTATTTGGACACTCTAAAAAGAATATCCACATTACTTTATTAATGGCATTCTCAATAAAGCTGCTGAAATATTATAATAACACAAATAACAAATTATATAGCACAGCCTGAGTGCATAAAGTATAAATATATCTACCATTGTTCACAAGAGTCCCTCAACCTATACACCTATTTTATTTTATTTTTGAGTTTAGGGGACTGCATGGGGCGAGAAGAAATCAACAAATATCATACGGAAATGTGTGAACGGAAGGCAAGATCCAAAGATCTGCTTATTTCTAAATGGGATGGGATTTGTCCAAGTCAATTTTGATCTTGCATGAGAGAATCAAAGAAGCTGTAAACAAGGGCGGCAGCAGCAGAAAATAACTAAGAAGCCCCTGGAGTAATTCCTGTTATCTCTGTGTAAAATGGCAACATTTACATCATCATGGATAAGAGAAAGGATTCTCATAACACTGACAAACCAAATCTTTTGTGCAGAAGACACCAACAACAACACAATTTCTTCCCTCTTACATTCTGTGATTATTTTTGGAAAGGTTTCTCACCGTCTGCGAATTTGGTTCTTCTTCATCCCATCGATGTCGTGGGGAATTCTAGAGCAATAAAAAAATGCATCAGCACAAAACTACACAGTAAAGTGATGGGTGAGAATGAAGAACAATTTGCTTGGCAACAAGCAAAGGTGTGATTTAAAAGAAAAACTACCCCCTGGAGTCCAAAATGCTAGAACAAAGCAGGATACAACTTTAAGATTTCTTGATTGTGTAAAATACTCTGGAAAAAAGCTTGAATGGTTATTTTTCTCAAGATGATTGAACATCTCAAGTTAAAACAGAAATATCTAATGAAAATTTTAAATGTATCTTTGATCGAAGTGAAGGCAGTACAGTCAGAGGAACAGCAGTTTGAAGCATTACTTTCTCTTAGTAATGCTTATATGTAAGGATAATAATAATAAGATATTATTCCATCTGTGAGAATTAGCCTACTTGTAGAGTATTCCTAACAGGAAACACTAGTTCAGAGCTCAGGAGAATAGATCAAATTTAAGAAATAGTCAACTCCTCAAAGCAAGGGTGGAAAACTGACCACAGAATGGGATGCCATTTTTCAGAATTTGCCTGAAACCACAGCTCTTCTGAAAACATCCCATGCTCTCCTTGAATCTCAAATATTCCTCATTCCACTACCTTGGGGTGAGGGGCAGCAGAAGCCAGGCAGCAACATGTCCAGCACAGCAAGTGCTCTACCCAACTCCAGAAAAACTGGCTGGGATAGCAGGAGAAAGCTCCCTGCCTGGCACCTTCTCAGGAAGTAAGTTCTGATAGCTGTTTACAACTGAATTGGATTACAATGTAATCCAAACACTGGACCCCGGAAATATGAGTTTTCTTCCCTTCATAATCTCCCTCAGTGAGGTGCTCTCTGAGAACCTTCAAAAGGCCATTTATTTTTTCTTTTCTAATTAACATCTTTGAATTCAACATTAAAGCAGAATCAAAATGAATTTTACTAACACAACCACACAAGCGTTATTAGATTAGATGTCGTAACAAACCCTACCAACTCTATTTTGTGTTTCTATATTAAATTTCAGAAGTGTATATTTTAAAGCATGTGATCAAAGCTCTGAAATATATCGAGGAAATTCAAAGAATGAAAACATTCTACCAAGAAATAGAACTACACTAGTACCTCTGACAATGTTAGACTTGGTTCAACAAGTCTTAATGTTATCTGGTTTTTAACGTTGTCCGATGCATTGATCGCACGACATTAAAAACAACAACCCCTGTTCCTTTTCTGGGTGGGCAAGACGAATCCCTCACTGTTAGCCTTTCAGTGTGGGATTCGTCTAACAGTGAGGGACTCGTCTTGCCCACCTTGTTTCAGCATGGGAGGCAGGGAGAATCTCTCTAGAGGCCTTTGCCTTTGGGTTTGGGGGGGGGGGAGTACGGACTCCGGTTCAGCCCCCAACGCAAAGGCAGAGATTCTCCCTGCCTCCCCTGCTGAAACAACAGGGTGGGCAAGATGAATCTCTCACTGTTAGATGAATCCCTCACTGAAAGGCTTGCAAACCTAACAGTGGGGGATTCCTCTTGCCCACCCTGTTGTTTCAGCAGGGAAGGCAGGGAGAATCTCTCTGCCTTTGCCTTTGGGTGGGGGTGGGGGGCTGAACTGGAGCCCGTACTTCCCCAACCCAAAGGCGAAGGCAGAGAGATTCTCCCTGCCTCCCCTGCTGAAACAACAGGGTAGGCAAGACGAATCCCTCACTGTTAGGTTTGCAAGCCTTTCAGTGTGTGATTTGTCTAACAGTGAGGGATTCATCTTACCCACCCTGTTTTTCAGCAGTGGAGGCAGGGAGAATCTCTCTCGCCTTTGCAGGCTTTGGGCCAGAGATCGATATTGGGGAATTTGAGGCAAAGATTTGCATCCCACAACGTTAGTTATCTTAAAGTTGTGCAATGCAAATGTTTGCCTCAATTTTCCCAATGTTATCGGATTTTAGCCTTATCAGAGGTAAACAGTCTCAGCCATGGGCTAGATCACACCCCCTCAGACAGCTGAGCCACTAGACAGTGGTATCCGAGGTAGCACTGTATCTGTACTGTAGTTCTTTCACTGTAGGGAAACTTCAGTTCAGTATTATCATCAGTCTATACTGCCATCTAGTGAAGAAATTAAGAATTTTCTGCAAAATGAAGGGCAACATCATTTGCTCAGAAGCCCTGCTAGCTCAGTCGGTAGAGCATGAGACTCTTAATCTCAGGGTCGTGGGTTCGAGCCCCACGTTGGACACTTCATTCCTCCCTGTTGCTTTAAACCAGGGGTTCTCAGCGATGGGCTAGATCACACCCCCTCAGACAGCTGAGAGACCAGACACATGATTCCCCCCACCATAAATGGTGTCGTAAAACATGTCTGTGGCTGATGAAACGTGTTTACGGCAGCCACGGATGCATTTACAGCCCATTTTCAGCTGTTTCCCCCACTTCTGGCAGTATTAGCGGATGCATTTGCAGGGTGTTTTTGGCTGTTTTTGCCTCTTCCAATGGCAGCAGCAAGGGTGGAGGGCCACATGAAATGGTGCTGCAGGCCAGGGCCAGCTTGTGGGTCATAAGTTGCCAACCCCTGCTTTAAACCTTACCTACCATCTTACTGTTGGTGTCAAAATTCTATGCTAAATGAGAACAATTGTTTGGGAAAGAAAAACACAAAAACTTTGGGATAAAACGTTATTTTGGAAGATTCAATAACGGAAAAAGAAATTTAAGAGGTTATATTAAAATTGAAAACGAGTAAACACCAGGAGAGGATTGATTACCATCTGAATTTTATAAAGAATTTAAAGAGGCAGTGCTTCCAAGGCTTCTGAAGCTGTTTAATTATATTAGAAGGAGGGTCAATACCGACTTCATGGTATAGATCAGTAATAGCTTTGATTCCAAAACCTGGAAAGGATCTAAAAAATGTGGATGCATATAGACTGATTTCATTAATAAATCAAGACGTCAAAATATTCACCGCAATATTGGCAAAGAGGTTAAATGGCGTTATGACTAGTTATAAAGATCAAACAGGATTTTTGTAAGGAAGATACGTGGCAGATCTCACAAGGAGGGTGGTAGATTTGATGGATATAGCTGAGCAAAATAAAGAGAAGATTGGATTATTATCTTTGGATATCTTTAAAGGATTTGATTCATCTAAATGGGTTACAATTAAAGAAATTATCAGAAATTATAGTTTTGGAATAAAGTTTGGAAATATAATTGAACAGTTATATCAACAAGGTTATGCTAGAGCAGTGATGGTGAACCTTTTAGGGACCGAGTGTCTAAACTGCAACCCAAAACCCACTTATTTACCTCAAAGTGCCAACACAGCAACAGGGGAGGAAGGAAACACTCCCATTGGGCTGCTGGGCAGAGGGGCAAGGGAAACTCTGTGCTGGGGGGAGGGAGGAAGTGCTCCCATTGGACTGCTGGACAGAGGGGCAGGACAAACAGAAATAGAAGATATAAAGATGTTTCCAGTGAAGATAGACAGAAAGATAAAGGAGATTTTTTTTAGAAATGATGTGTTCCTGTTGAAAGATTGGATAAAGATGAACCTAAACTAGTTTCAAATTATATTAGTAAATAAGTGGAATGGTAAGTATAAAGAAGAATCCAGTTTAGGTAGGGAAAGGACAGAATTTGAAGAGATATTATATAGAATAAGAAAGGGGGAAATGTTGATAAAGGGCTTAGTGAGTAAGATTTATAACATTTTAAATAAAGAAGGTAACACACAGGATACATTAAGAACAATGTGAGAACAAGATCTAAATATAAAAATTATGGAAATAAATTGGAAAAATAAATGAAGAAGAATTATGAAAAGTCTGTCTGTTAAGGTGAAAGAACATAATTATAAAATGTTATGGAGGTGGTACTTGAATGCTGTTTGGCTACATCAAATGAATACAAAAACTGAAAATTGTTGGAAATGCAAGGACAGATTGGGGACATATGAACACATGTGGTGGAGTTGTATTTTGGGGCAAAAATAGAGGAGATATTGGAAATATTGAATTTTGGCCTGAAATTGGAGTCAAGTACCATGTTATTGATAGATATAGATAATATGGACATAGATGTAAATAAAAAGGATTTATTATCTATAATGTTAACTACAGCAAGACATTGTATTGCAAGAAATTGGAAAAATGATTTTGTGTTAAAATTGGAGGAATGGTACAAAGAAATGTGGGAAATTGCATTAAATGATAAACTTACATGGGAGTTGAATAAAAAGAAAGGAATAATTAAGGAAAATAAGTTTTGGGAAATATGGAGACCTTTTGTGGGTCACACTTTGGTGAAATCTAAAGGTGGCAAACCAGTACCAGATCACATGAGTTTTGAAAATGGTAATATAGACCTGTGACAAAATTGCAGTCTCCAGGGCTTTGTATATATTGTAGGGTGACACCAATTTTGTTTTCAATATATGGGTAATATGGGAGTTACTGGTAAACAAACTAGTAATATATAAACATAAGTTGATATAAATATGTATTAGAATGTGATGAATATAATAATATGACAAAGAAAGTAATACCCATTTTTGTGTGTTTAATTTTATTATATTTTCATGTATTCTTTTATTTTATTTATACATTGCATTGTACTGTAATGTTATAAAGGTTTCTTTGTTTTCTTTATGTCAGTAAAATTTAATTAAAAAACCCAAAACATTATTTTGTTTGTCAGTTCACCTACCACCTGCTCTGTCAATTTTCCTGAAGCCAGCTCTTCTTGTAGCTTCTGTGCTTTGAGGGTGCGTTTAGCCTTTATATTAAAAGGAAAAGAGGATTACTATCCATGTAGTACAAAAAGGGCCCATCATTTCATTCCTCATACAATCTCTAGTTTTATTGTAATAGTAAAGTTTATAATACAGAATTGTAAACCACTGTGTAAAGAAAATATTGATTTGCCCATTGCCCAACTTCAGAGACTATCTTTCACCAGACCTGGTCTGAAAGTTACCCTTGCTTTTTCTCACACACAGCCAAGATTCAGCTCCCTCAGCTTACCAGATAAAACTAGAATATGTATGAATAGAATATGTATGAAACTCCCACCTTTGTCCCAGCTCCAGCCAACCTAGCAGTTTGAAAGCAAGAAATTGAAAGTAGATAAATAGGGACCACTCGGTGGGAAGGTAACAGCGTTCTATGCGCTCGTCTCTAGTCATGCCTGCCACATGACCACGGAAACGTCTGAAGAAGCAGACAGCGCTGGCTCTTTGGCTTTGAAACAGAGGTGAGTGCTGAACCCTAGAGTTGGATACGACTGGCTTTCAAGCAAGGGAATCCTTTACTAACCCCCAGAATATAAAACTAAGTGACACTGCGGAATTTTTTTCTTAATTCTTTTTTTTTTGTTTCCATGTTCCCAAGTCCTAAAAACTATTTATATTAAAATCCTAGCTGTCCTGCAGTCAGACTCAATTCCAGGTGCAGATATAATACTGGAAACTACAAACTAGGGTTTGCAAATGGAATCACAAACCCGCTTTCTCATCCGACCTTTGCCTTTCACAGTCAACAATTATATGTACTCTGCTATCACTGTTACACCCATGTTCTTCTATTAAAGCTTCAATTTGAAACCAGAGATGTTTTGTGCAAATGGAAAAGCATTTCCATTTGGATAAGACAAGTTTATACAACTTTTCCAATTTCTTTTTTCCACTGCATGCCTCCCACATCGGTCCAGAGACATCCTTTACCTTTGGATACAGTTTTCAGGAAACTATCATATGAGAAGATAGCAGTATCTAATATTTAGAGCTGGATCAAGCCAATGAGTTACAAAACCACTTCAAACCATAGCTATGAGAGGTGGTTACAGGGAAGCCATGGCAAACATCTGCTCTGACCACAATCCATGTTAAATTACTGTTAAAGAGACAGCCAAGACAGAAACTGCTGTGTAGCCAATGTTATATCTCTAAGCCAGGAGTTCTCAACCTTTTAAAGCTGTGGGTCGGGTCACACTTCCTCAGACAGCTTTGGGGGCTGGATGGCCATTTTGCTCTTCCTTCACCACATGGCACTTCCTGGTGTGGAGGAGGCAGTGGGTCCCCCACTTGAAATGGTGCCGTGGGCTGGATGTGGCCCACGGGTTGATAATCCCTGTTCTAAGCTAACAGTCGGCTGGTCTTGGGTGGGAAGGCATATCTTGGTTGCAGAATGCAGGCTTTGCAGATAGAAATTCTCAGTCTGGGTTTCTGGTAGAGAAAAGCTTTCAACTGACCTTGGAAAGATACTGGTCAATGCAGTCTTTAGAGATCAGCCACGTTCTAGGACTTCAGGCAAAAGGAGACAATCCAGAGCTCAGAAAACTCAGTATAAGGCAGCTTCCCATGTGCCTCACCTCAATGTTTTACAGCTATTTCAATTAACATGACACTATATTTTGCATCACTTTCTGCCACAACTACAGAAAAGGTTAAGTTACCAAAATCTAGAAAGAAAAGAAAAGTACTACTTACAAGATCAACCTTGGCGTATTCTTCTACAATTTTCATGTGCTCTTCTGGATTGTAACCATTCCAGCGGTCTCTTTTGCCATCATAATCAAACATCAACTGAGGTTGCATGTGCTCATCTGGGGCAATGTTAGTTCCTGTGAATTTTGCTCCAACTCTTCTGGGCCTCTGAAAGGAACAAAATATAATCCAACCTCTGCATTACATTTCTGCCCTTTAGAAAGGGAATGGGCCATATTATTATTGGCATGTGAACAGTAGAGTGTAGCATAGCAACATGTTAGGATCAGACCTTCATACAGCACACAAGATTATTTTTCTTTGAGTTTTGTCCTTTCTGCAGGTTCTCATGATAAATCTGAGTTTGCTCCACCAACACTGGAACCAGCTGAATAACATGGAATGGGCAACATATGGTTGCCTCTAAAGCAAAACACCACTGACTCCCATGGGACCTCAGCTCTGCACACTAAACTAACTACAGTATACCTGTCATTCCCATGTAGCCCTAAAAGCACAACAGCAACAATCAAACTTCAATGGCAACCTAAGAATCACCCCCTACTCTCTACCCTCAGTGAGACAAGTTCTGTCCCCTGAGAGCAAATAAACAAAGCAGGGAGGATGTACAGATAAACAGTGCACCTCACCATTCCTTAAGGCACCATTTAGTGAAATTTTGAATGCTTAGGTATGTTTCTGAAGTACAATTGCTGCTGGCACTTGCCAGCAGAAGGGCGTTGCCACAGAGAGCAGATCTGCCAGATCTGTGTTCCTTTGAAGTCTAGTTCAAAGGAGAATTCCTATAAAAAGCCAATTGCTTTTAAGGTGAAAAACCTCACATCTCAATTGTAATCTGAGACAGATTATTTTTCTACTGTACCTCAGAATTTATCTAGATCATAATAATCTCATGTCAGAAATTATTTTGGGTTGAAAGGATTTTTGTGGAAGAAACTCAGCTCAGCAAATGCCAAAATGAAGCTCTTTTCATGTCCCCAAGAGCTGGTACAGAGACTGGCACTCAATCCGTCATGCAGTACCTGGGTCTCGAACTACTGACTTGCCACCCTTCCAGCTAACAAAGCGAGCTTCTTAACCACTGAGACAACGCAGCCCTATCTAAATAATAACAGGCCTTCTTGCCCCATCAATGCACTTGGAGGCTTTCAAGGAACTAATTTTGAAATTATGAAAAGTGGAGCACAGGCAACAGCACAGTGAAACATAACTGTTCTTAAGTCAAGTTTTAATTCACAGTAGCCTGAAATTAAAACTGATACAGAGCTACTTTACAATGGCATTGGGAATGTAACCAAATCCAATCTAAACTATCACCCCCAAACCATAATGTTTACCTCCAGACAATCTTTTTTCTTATGTGTTAGAGCACCACAGTTTTCACATGCTCCTTTGCGGTATTTAGTTGCAATGGAATTCTAAAAAACAAAACAAAAGAACAACAAATGATTATTCCACAGCAACAACAAACCTTCCCCCCCATCAACCAGTATATGATGGGCTTCACCTGAACTCTGCAAAAGCATCTTGGCTAAACAACTGAAATTGTCCTGAAATGCTAATTGCATGGGATCTTATCCTTAAGAAAACGAGTACTTCCTACATGCTCTCTGGTATATAATTATCCTACAACATCAAATACTCAAAATGCCTGACATGCTGTCCTCTAATTCAAACTTCTGAATGCTTTCAGTGAAACAAAAATGAATAACCAACTGGTATAGGTTCATTCACCCTCTGTCTAGATTAGGGGTTCCCAACCTAAAGCCTGTGGGCCAGATATGGCTCCTGGTGCCATTTCATGTGGTCCCCTCTTCAAGGGCATTCGAGAAACAAAATGGCCACCAATTTGAAGCTGTTGGGACAAAATGTCCACCCCCATCGTGCAGGCATGGCAAAATAGCCCTCTGGCCCTCAAAATTGACTGAGAAAGTGTGACTCGGCCCCCAGATTGAAAAGGATGGGAACCCCTGGTCTAGATCCTACTATTCTTATCTTATCCAAAGTTACCTACTTCTTTGACTCCTCGCTTGTACCATTCCCCCAGTGATGTAAATTCATACTGCTTCTCTGGTTGAGGTCGCTGATGCTTTAGTGTAGGCCTTTTTGAAGGATCTATATACCAAGGGACTGAGGAAATATACTGAGGAATATGAGGATTGATGTCCCTATAATAAATAGGAAAATAAACTTTAAGACAACTGTTTCAGAGACCTGATATAGGTTAAGGTCCACAAGAGAAGCTACTTGTGAAAGGAAATGTGGATAATTCTCATTGACCTCAGAATACTAGGGGTTCCCATGCTTTTTTCAGGTAAAAAGAGAACACATACACTTCACACAAACCCACTTGATTTTGATGATGCTTCAGAACTGGATTAAAGCAAGGACTGAAGTATTGTAATTAAATTCCCTTCTACAGAGTTCAAAGCAAAGGAAAAAAAATAAATTTTAGAAAACTTGTCCTTTCCCCCTCTGACATCCTTCTATTGCAGCAGCACAAGCAAAAGCTGTAATTCAGATGGCAGGTCATGTGGTCTAAAGCTATTATTTCTCCGTCCTCAGTGTTGTGCTCTGTTGGGGTTCACAAGGGGCAAATCTTGTGACTAGTAGATGAGGAGCAAGGACTCATTGCACAACACAAGAAAACACTATTCCCTCAAGATCCAAGACACATACCACTCCCCACTACACAAGGGAATATGGATGAGCTCTTTTAATACATATGGGGCAACTGGACTACTAGGAGCAATTGTTGGCACTGACAGACAGCCCAGTATAATCAGTTCTAACTGGCCACAGTTATCCAGGCATTTACACAGGACTTGTTCTTAGCTCTGCATGGAGATCCTGGGAATTGAACCTGGGAACTGTTTTGTACAAAGCATGTGTTGTATCACTGAAATATGGCTCCTCTCCAATACAGCACCCAGCTTTGTCTGGGGGTGTCTCATCCAAGTCTAACCAGGCCCAACCCTGTTCTGAGATTAGATGGCACCCAAGCCTTACTTTCCTTCTTCATCCACTTCAGCTGGTGCATTGCCTAGCTTTCGCTGTTCTTCTAGCTCCTTTTTCTTTCTCCAATCCTCCCTTGTCATCTTCTTAGGCTCTTCTAAGCCATTGGATCCTCCAGAAGGGTTAGCGGCTATCGTCTCCACAGTTCCAGCCTCCATGGTCTTTTCCCTACTGGCACATACAGACATATCAACCATGGAAACAGACCACTACAGAGTATAGTAAGTGTCCTTGCTGATAAAGTATTGTGAGTTCAATATAGTCAACAGTTTGCATCTTTCTCTCTCCTCCCCGTCCCATTTTATCCCATCATCAGCCTGTTTAGAGCAGATGGGATCAAGCTTGCCACCATATGTTGCAGAGGACCCAAGAT
Source organism: Furcifer pardalis (assembly GCA_030440675.1). Classification (NCBI taxonomy): domain Eukaryota; kingdom Metazoa; phylum Chordata; class Lepidosauria; order Squamata; family Chamaeleonidae; genus Furcifer; species Furcifer pardalis. Next base: position 67,931,672 of record CP126893.1, read on the forward strand.
AAGAAGTTGAATTCCATATTTTCCCCTTTCTTGGTTAAGAAGAGGAGTGTGGTGCTAAGTTGTTAAAGAGATAAAGGACATTAAAAATGATTCTGGAATCATGGTTCCAGAATGAAAACTCGCAAAACTGTATAATCTTGGTGGGATTCTGTTAGTTCCATTTGGAAGATCAGCTATGAAATCTGTTTCAAATACTTTTGGTACTTATGCTGGAATGAACAAAAACCCTTCTATCTAGAGTAGGCAAGAAAGCTGTTGAGTTCAAAACCTGTCCATCCAACCTGGGTTGGTTTAATATTTTAGTCTTATTGCTTGAATTCCTTGTAACTAGAAACATTGTGAATTAAAGTAACAAGTGTGTACATTATCCTGAAGCTGTGTCCCTCCCCGTAACACAAGCAATACTGACTGTTCTATTTGTCAATGGGATACAGTAATTCAGAATGTTTCTTAGCTAAATAGAAACAACAATTGCTACTCCCATAAGGCAAACTTTTGGTTATTTTGGGATTATTACTACAGTATTTTGTTTTTAAATACATATTTTATGATGTTGTACAGATTAGCAGTTCAAGACCCAAGAGCTGCACAACAGAGTGAGATCTCATCGTCTGTCCCAGGTCCTTCTTATCTAGCAGTTTGAAAACAAAAAAAGTAAGTAGATGGCAGGAAAGTTAACAGCGTTCAGTGAGCCCAGTGTCAAGTCATGCCTGCCATATGACCATGGAAATGTCTGCAGACACAGACAGCGCTGGTGCTTTGGCTGTAAAGAGAGATGAGCATTGCTCCCTAGTGTCATATGACAATTGTCTTTCAAGCAAGGGAGACCTTTACCTTTATTAATGTATGATTTATATATTGTAAGCTGTCCTGAGTGGTGCTTGCATCAAAAGTCGTCACGCCAACTGATTGGTCCAGTTAAATAAACTGTACATATATAAGAATAAAATGCAATATATTATTTTAAAAAACAGATATACACCAGAGCCCTGAACTCCCAATCAGATGTCATGTAACTGAGCATGGAAGTCCAAGTTCTGTGTACTCTAGGTGTATTTACTACTCATTCAGGCTGTAGCAAAGCGATGAACCCCACTGTGTTTCTACTCTGCTAATGGAACACCCCCAGTTCATGCTATTAACCTTTGTAACACTACTCCTCTTTGGCCCTCAGGGCAACAGCAACACATCAAAGTATAAACAAAACAAAACAATATTGTGGCACCATAAAGACTAACTCCCTTATCTGAAAAAGTGGACTTGATCCACAAAACCTAACATTATAATACAGGAGTTAGTCTTTGAGGACCCATGTTATTTGTCTTTTTTCTTCTGTTTACTCTCTGATACGCTTACACAGACTAACGCACCTACCACTTTCAACAACTTCAGTTTCCCCCAATCCAGCCACTCACTACCCATAAACTGTCCTGTTGTTTTAAATCAGGGGCAGGGAGCAAAGGTAAACTAACATCATCACTTGTGGGCACTAAAGGCAACCGCCCCCCCCTCGCTCTAGACTTTAGCCCTAGAGGGGCATCTCAAACCTGTGTCTCCATTGACAATAGATGTGTGTTACATCGCAAGCTTGCCTGCCTGGTTGGAAAGGTGTGTGCGTGCGAATTTTGGACTTACAATGCAGGCTGTAAGGAAACTAGCAACAGCGATAACATTTCTATACAGTCCCATAGAGCTTAGTGCACTCTGTGGGCTTAAGTAGCATTTTGCCCCCAGCATACTGGGTACTCATTTTACTGATCCTGGAAGGATGGAAGGCTGAGTCAACCATGATCCCCATCAGGATCGAAACTCACAACATTCTGGCTCACAGGATCAAACTCACAACATTCATACAGCAGTTTAACCCCTGCACCACCTGGGCTCTACAGAGGCTGGCGATCTTAAAGGAGCTCAAAGCCTTGCGGCAGATGCAGACCAGCAGGACCCAGAGACCCACAAGGCAGCCAGTCAGAAAGCAGCGCTAGGGCGCCTTGACTTGTGTTTTCTCCCCAGGGAAGCCAGAAAGATAGGTTGATGGCGCAGGGGTTAAACTGCTGTCCTGGAGCCAGAATGTTGTGAGTTCGATCGTGATGGTTGTCTTACACGTCACAAACAAAGATCCAGGTTAAGTGATGGTTTCCCAACAAATTTCCTTAGAAAGTAATTTGACAAGGTCGATCCCATCCATAGACTTCATTGGCACTCAGTTGCATTCAAGTCAGTCAGACCTGAACGATTTAAGACGGGGTCCCCAAACTTTTGGGGCTGTGGGCCAGTCACGTGGTTAAGGGGGGGCAGTCACTATGACCTGTGGGCCGGATCCACCACCTGACACCAATTCACCTGGCCCAGAAGCAAAAAGCGCCTGGACAGGCACATTTTACTTCCTCTTCTGGGAGCAACGAGGGCTTCTTGGGCCGGATGAATTGAGGCCAGGGGCCAGATCCGGCCCACGGGCTGTAGTTTGGCCACCTCCGCTTTAAGACATTCTAGAAGCCTAGTGGCGCAGTGGTTATACTGCAGCCAGAACGTTGTGAGTTTGATTCTGACGGGGTTCAGGGTTGACTCAGCCTTCCTTCCTTCCGAGGTTGGTAAATGAGGACCCAGCCTGTGTGTGTGTGGGAAATGCTAATTAACTTGTGAACCGCCCAGAGAGTGCACAAAGCGCGATGGAGCAGGTATAGAAGTGTAATGGCTAGTGCTTCGACGACAGCTGGGAAGATGCGAACCCTGCTGGGATTTACACGCCCGGAAAACCAACAGGGCTTTCCGATCGCTGGGAGAGGCCGCGTCGGATTTCAACTGCCGTCCAGCCACCCCACACTTCTGGTGACCGTTAAACAGCCGAGGAACCAACCCCCCCTCCCCCAAAACTCACCAAGCAGCTGTCAAACCCTCTCCGCCGAGGTTTTTACCCCAGCTCTTCTACTACGACACCGACTAGGCCTCACTTCCGGCTCCTCCGTTATGCGTCACTCCCCGCGCGTCAATTTTCTTAAAGGGGCCGCTCTCTATTTAGGTCACAAAGTCGTTGCGCCACCTGATTGGTCCTTGTTGTCCCGCTAAACAAGTTCCTACGTTCGGAGACTTAGTATTTTCGTCGAATCTCCGTCATGTTGCTTATTAAAAAGAGCTTGCGTAAGGTACGGAGAAAGAAAGACCCATGATGACGTCTCTCCAAAGCACCTGATGCTGTCAATCTTTATTATTCAGAACAAAACCCGGCGGATTATTTCAGTGGACTTTATTATTCCCAATTAAATGCACACCATATATATGGGTTCGAAACTCATCCACAAAGTGTTTTATGCTGCGACTCAGGTTGGAGTCCTGACGGTTCTCTTAATGGATAGGTATAGGATTGCGCTGTAATTTATGTCGGGAGGTGGTAGTAGTGGTGGGAAAAATGTGTCTTGGAGCACCTTGGGCTCCCAGGTGTTTCTGGACTTCAATTCCCAGAAGCCCTGATCATCAAGTGTGCTGACTTGGACTTCTGGGAATTGAAGTCCAAAAACACCGGGGGACCCAAGGTTGAAAACACTGCAGTTGAAGGCATTACAGTGCAGTTCTTATGTCCTCCTATTGAGAGCTTATAAGAGGTAACCGTAGACTAGAGAGGATTGCAGGAAGATTTACAGTGGTGGGATGTCAAAAATTTTACTACCCCACCGTGATGTCATCACAGTGTGGGTGGAGCTAATGTCATGATGTCGTGGGTGGGGCCAAAGAAAAAAATAAATAATAAAATAAAATAAAAATAAGCACACACCCACACCCACAACACAAATCCGTAAATAAATAAATAAATAAATAAAAATTATATTAAAATACACACACACACCCAAACTGGCCACCAGGCCTTTTTAGGAACTGTGGTAGTATGTCAATATAGGTAAAGGTATTAAATACACATTAAAATACACACAGACACACCACATCCAAAGGTGAGTCACTTACCCTGGGGAGCAGGCTAGCAGCTTCTCTTCTTCCTCCCTGCTTGGGAGGACAGCAAGTAGACTGCATACACGCCAAGCACTGTAGGTGTGTATGCACACCAAGTGCTTGGCACACATGCGCAGTGGGGGAACCAGTGAAAAGGTAAGCCCCAAAGGTGGTTCCCCCCAAAAGCTGCTACCGGTTCTCCAGGACACTTGGAAAAGTTACTACCGGTTCTGGAGAACTGTGAGAACCTGTTACATCCCATCACGGAGGAAGAACTATGGCATAAAGTTTCATGGACTAGGTGGTTACCTCTCATTCATTTGATGAAAAGAATCAGGGGCTATGAAAGCGAGTTTCTTGATGAATGTGTGTAAGGCTGGAGTGCTTGACTGAGAGTAAGGCCTGTGGATTTTTCTTCTCAGTTGATACAAACAGGACTGCAGCCAGTCTTTACAGCACAGTCTTTATAGCAACAGCAGTGTGATAGTAAGATATGATGGTTGCAACTTTCTGCCTTCCTTTAAAACAGGGGTGCCCAAACTTTTTGGGCCATGGTCCGGTCACGTGGTTCCTCCCACCAAAAGCAGAAGTAAAACACGCCTTGCCATCTTTTTTGCAACAGATATGTTTTGCAACAGGATGAGATATTTCAGGCTGTCATTTTCTCTGCTTAAAATGGGGTGCCCAAACTATGGCCTGTGGGCCAGATCTGGCCCCTGATGGCAGTTCATCTGGCCCACACCACCCTAGTCGCTCCTGGAAACATGCCCATAAACTTCAGCTTCCAGATTAACGAGGTTGATGTGGGCCAGATGAATTGCTGTCAGGGTGGATCTGGCCCAAAGGCTGTAGTCTGGGCACCTCTGCTTTAAAACAATTTTGCTACTTGAATCCAATTTTTTTTGGTGCATGTTAGTTAGTTTGAAAATTAAGAGGACTTGTGTCAGTGTGTTTTATTGATGAATAAAGGATGAATGACAGGTAGCTTGGAAATAGATCTACAACTCTTAGTAGACTACAAGTTAGTTAGTTTATTTATTTGTTTCCCACCCAATTGGTGTAAGCACTACTCTCGGCAGCTCATGGACACTGCATAAAATAACACCCCCCCCCCCAAATAACATTAAACAACCATACATAAATAAAATCATATATGTGAAGTTTAACATGAGGCAGTCTGTTCTACATCATTAAACCTCATTCAAACAACCTTACGCAATGCTAGGCCTCACCAACAGAAGTATAACATCCCATTCAAAGGATGTTTAATACCATTGCTTCCTGTTCAAGAGAAGGTGTGGAACCGTTGCTGTTTTACTTTAATCAGATATCATCTGCAATAGTGTAAGAAATAAAGTTAAAAGGCATCCAGAGGGAGGCCATCCCCAATGGTAAGAGTCCAGATATCTGGGCTTGTGACAGTTGAGGCAGCTGGGCATGTTTAGCCTGGGAAAGAAGATCATGAGGTGATATAACAGTCGAAGTTTTAAGTGGATCTCACATGGAAGATACCTTTGAATATGATGAAAATAGAATGATAGTTAATTTGAGACTTCCAAATAATAAACATTCATATAAAACAAAAAGGGTGATAATGTTGACAATGAAGAAACTGAAACAGTGAAAACTTAAGTATGCTTTAGTTCAATAATCATTCCAAATTGAGATTGCAGCCAAGAAATCAGAAGACTAAAATTCAGAAGGGCAGCAATGAAGGAATTAGAAAAGATCATGGTATCCTTAGCAGCTCTCTGTAGATCCACACATCAAAAGCTTCAATTCCTCCCCACCCTCTAGATGTTTTAGTCAATGTCCAAACCTCAATTTCATATAGCAATATTGGGAATACGTAACATCTCACTATTGCATAACAAGTGTCACATTTTTATTTCCTCACATTTAAAAGTGAATAGGGGACATTTAGAACTGATCCGAATAACAGCCACATTAAGAGCTATCCAAATAACTGCCAGAGATCATCTCCCATTACCAGCTGTGGGAAGATGTATTTATTTGCATGATTATTTGTCATTCTAATTTAATTATGATTTAATAACTCCCCTTGTGGCTTAGTGGTTAAGAAGCCAGGCTTGGAGATTGGAAAGATGGGTTCGATTCCCAAGAGCTGTACGATGGGGGACATGAAAGGAGCCTCATTTGGGCGTCCCCTGCAAAAATCCTTTCAACCCAGAGTAATCTCTGATGTGAAAAAGAACGATTCTGATCTAATCACTCTATGACTCTTTATCTGGTGTATACATTTCACTTGCTATTTCACTCCTATGTCTGATGAAGTGGACTTGATCTATGAAAGCTCACATTAAAATATAGCAGTTAAGTCTTTAAAGTGCTGCAGTGTTTTTGTTTTCTGATATTTTTTATGAGGGTGGATCTTGCTTTTTCAGTTTGTGTTTTCATCTCTGCTTTGTGGTCCCACTTTTCATTTAAAGTACAGTACAGGCAGTGATGGGATGTAACAGGTTCTCACCAGTTCTCTAGAACCGGTAGTAACTTTTCCCAGTGTCATAGAGAACCGGTAGCAGCTTTGGGGGGGAACCACCTTCAGGGCTTACCTTTTCACTGCATGCCTACAGTGCTTGGCACGTATGCACGGTCTCTTTGCTGTCCTCCCATATGTGGTGTGTCTGTGTGTATTTTAATGTGTATTTAATACAAAGCAGAGATGAAAACGCAAACTGAAAAAGCAAGATCCACTCTCATAAAAATATCAGAAAACAAAAACACTGCAGCACTTTAAAGACTAACTGCTATATTTTAATGTGAGCTTTTATAGATCAAGTCCACTTCATCAGACATAGGAGTGAAATAGCAAGTGAAATGTATACACCAGATAAAGAGTCATAGAGTGATTAAATCAGAAGCGTTCTTTTTCACATCAGAGATTACTCTGGGTTGAAAGGATTTTTGCAGGGGACACCCAAATGAGGCTCCTTTCATCTTCCCCATCGTGCAGCTCTTGGGAATTGAACCCATCTTTCCAATTGACGTACTACCACAGTTCCTAAAAAGGCCTGGCTTGGGGTTTTTAAGCAAAGTCTTGGAGTTACCTCATCAATATGCTACACCTGCGCTGTTCCAATTGCTGTTCCAGTTGGAGAACCCTTAAGGAGGTGCAGCTGTTTTACATTTACATTAGGGTATATTATCCTAGAGACCTGGTTAGGGAAAGACTTAGTACCTAACTTCTTTAATTGTTGAAAAGTGCCAAAATGAAGCCATCTTGCGAAGAGCTCATTCTGTAGTTCCTTCCATCTGACCTAGTGTGAGAAAGATGAGCCAGAATAAGCTAAAAGCTCTGTTTGATTTGTGTTTGGGGTGGGTAAGTGGGTGTATTTATTTATTATTTATTGTTATTTTTTATTATATTTTCTTTGGCCCGGCCATGTTATGACATCGTGACTTCATGACATCATGGCATTAGCTCCACCCACACTGTGATGACATCACGGTGAGGTAATACAATTTTTGACATCCCACCACTGAGTACAGGTACCTGTATTCCCCAAACAGACAATTTTATCCACTTCCTGCTTTGCCAGTAGATTGAACATGAAGATCCCTTCCAGCACGACACATGGCTTGGAAGTGAGCCCTGTGGTGTTTTGGGTTTTCCCCAAAGAGACAAAAGGATGTCTTGGAAAGCGTCCTTCTACCCCCCATGTGTTCCTTTGCAAAGTGAAATTGACAAGCTCCAAACCCTCCCTCTTCCCTACTACACAGTATTGGTTTAACAAAAGCAGGGGCGTTAACTTTGCACGCGAGGAGCCGCAGCCAATGAGGAGCGAGGATCACGGTTTAAAAGTTTTCGGTGGGCGCTGCGGCATCGCTTTCCCGTGAGCAGCGGTTGAGTGTGTTTGTAATTAATTAGCAGGTGACTATTTTCAAAATAGTGGATTTGGGGTGCAGTTTGGCGACTCTTCCTTAGAGCCGCTTAATATTAATATTCCAGTGTCGTGGCTTCTGAGTTCCCGGGCAATAATACTGAAAAAAATAACGTAGAAAGAAAACTAAGAATGGAGAGTTAATTGATAAGCCTTTGATGTTTGGCGTTTTTCCTCCCTTTTAGAGCTGCCTTCATTTGGGAAGATTTTGGCTGTTTGAAGTTGGTTTGTTGAAGTCTCATAGTTTTCTTCGTAGACCAGGATAATTTCTTCCCCCCTTTTCCCGCTTTACAGGGTCCTCTGTTGAAGACTAGCTGGGTAAGTAAGAAAGATTCTTGTACAATAAGCTAAAAATACAAATTCTGTAGCTGTTAATTGCCTCCCATTATTAAAACTCATGAGTTTATTATTATTATTATTATTATTATTATTATTATTATTATTATTATTATTATTATTATTATTATTATTATTAATAATAATAAATTCAAATTTATATGCTGCTCTCCTTGCCGAAGCAACCCAGAGCGGCTAACAATGTTACAATAGAAAACATAATATACATACAATATAACAAGTATAATACAATCAATGTGGTCGACAAGACCTTCATAAAAAATAATTAAAAAATATATAAATACAGTACAGTCAAAGAAATACAAAAACAATCATGGATATACAGTACAAAGCAATAGGAAAAGTTCATCTATGCCTATGTTAACTTCGAACCGGTCTCAGTTAAGCTATTGTTGTAATGCTGTTTTCTCAATGAAGGATGTTCTAATAGGGCAGTAATCTTTGTCTACCCCAGATGTGAAACTTCCAAAATCAAGTCACCCAGTGGTGGGATGTCAAAATTTTTACTACTCCACCGTGATGTCATCACAGTACGGGCGGAGCTGATGTCATGAAGTCATTACATCATGGGCGGAGCCAAAGAAAAAAATAATAATAATGTAAAAATAAAATAAAAATAAGCGTGCGCACACACACACACACCTCAACACATCCACCCACCCACCCACAACATAAACCCGTAAATAACTTAAATAAATAAATAAATAATACATTAAAATACATGCGCAGTGGGGGAACCAGCGAAAAGGTAAGTCCCAAAGGTGGTTCCCCCCAAAAGCTGCTACCGGTTCTCCGGGACACTGGGAAAAGTTACTACCGGTTCTGGCGAACTAGTGAGAACCTGTTACATCCCATCCCTGAAGTCACCTTTTGGTGAGTTCATTCTACAGCTTGTTTTGCCTGACCCAGTGTGCGAAAGATGAGCTGGCAACACAAGGTTGCTATCACCTGGGAACATCCAATTAGGTTCATTAATGTTAAGCGTTGTGTAAAAATAGTGTTGGTTTTAAGCTTGAGCCTGCATGAGAATTTTTGGAAGATGTTGCTGTATTGTCAGTGAGATGTTATAGTTTTGAAAACTAATCCTTTTACATAGTTACCTGAAATGGTTAAGCAAGCAAAGTAATCTACTTATTGTCTCTCAGTGGCCATCAGAAATCACAGTAATGGCAACACAAATATTTATCGACAAAGAGAACGGTGAGACTGGCACAACTGCTGCTTCTAAGGATAGACTGAGACTTCATTCAGCACCTTGTGAGTTAGAACTAATACACAATTAAAACCATTCTAAACAATTACTATGGCCATTTGCTTCAAAGTATTAAAGAACTTGGATTTATCAAATGTTTTGTATGTTTAGTAGCTGCATGAGAAATCTCATGGTGATTTAGCTTACTCCAGAGGCGTAGCGAGAGAGGGCCCCCCCGCCCCAGGCAGCACTTTTTGGGGGGCGGCGACATCGCTGCCCTGGACTTCCAGGTGGCAGGGCGGGTGCCAGGACCCTCTGCCACCACCGGTGCCCTGGGCCCTGCCTCAGAGGGTGCGGGCCCAACTGCGCGGTGGAGGCCGAGGGGCACCACTCCCCCTCCTCCGTCCCCCTCCTCCCCAGGTGCCCCCTCCTTTCCGCCTGCCGGGATGGGGTGGTGCGGCGCCAGCAGAGAACCCACTGTTGGGGTCCCAGGTGCATGGCTGCCCCGCCTCCTACCCCAGTAGTGGTGCCCAGGAAGGTGGAAAGTCAGCGCTGGCCAGTCAGAGGACCCCCCCCCCCCCCCGCAACACCGGGCCAGCGCTGCTGGGCCGCCATGACCGCTGGCCTCACTTTCTGCCTTCCTGGGTGCTGCTGGCACCGCTGGGGTAAGAGGTGGGGCGGCCACACGCCTTGGACCCTGATCGCGTGGGCGAGGGTCTGGGGGCGGAGGGTGGCACGGGCCCAGTGGCAAGCCCACCGTCAGCATCCCAGGTGAGCGGCTCCCCTGCCTCGTAGCCCAGAGGCGGCAGCTTGTCCGCCTTTGGCGGTGGCAGCACCCAGAGGGGCAAGGCCGGTGGTCGTTGCAGCCCAGTGGCTGGAGCAGCGGCAGCCAGGCTGAGGACCCCCCCTTCCCGGTAAGGCCTGGCCGGTGCTGCTCCGCAGCGACTGCTGGCCTCGTTCCCCACTTTCCTGGGTGCCACTGCTGCTGAAGGCAGACCAGCTGCCACCGCGCATCTGGGACCCTGACGATGGGCTCCCTGCTGGGCTTGCGCTGCAACGTCGCAGACCCTACACCTGCTGAACAATGGAAAAATGAAATATAAAGATTTCAGCAAGGCTGCTGTGCAAAGGACAGCGGTAGAATGAAAAGGAGTTATACTGAAAATTGATCACACTTTTGTTTAGTTTCATGGTAGGTCAACCTCTACTGAAATGTCTCCTTTGCATCTTAGAAAGGCTGAATGGGTTGTAATAGACTATCTTTGCCTTCAGTATTCTACCCCCCCCCCCCATCAGCTGATAGGACCTATAGCACTTGTACTAATTCAGTGCATCCTTGCTTTAGAGCAATGTTCCCCAACCTTTGTTGCTTGGACTTCAATACATAGAAGCCTAAGTCAGTATATTAGTTGATCACTGCTTTTGGGAATTGAAGTCCAAGGACCAAAGGTTAGGAAACACTGCTTTAGAGTAGCTTTAGTAAAACTGGGCTTCTAGTCACTGTCCTATTGTTTGATTTGGTTATAAGATTGCAGTTTATAACAAGTTTCTGGTAGATTGAGAGACACTAATCTTATCCCATATAAAAGCATCTATGTAGGAGAAATGCTTTTGTATTGGGTCTTAGTCACCTTTAGTGAGTTTTATTTTTTTCTCCACAGCAAAGGCTTTTGTTGAAAAGCCTTACCCTAGGACTCCACTTGTTGGAAGAACAGCTAATGTGAATTCGGCAACATTCCGCTCAGTCAGAAAAGTCCTAGGGAATTTGAATAAGCCTCTATCTAATACAATGATTCAGTTTCCTAAAGGAAAAAACTTTTCTGGGAAAAAGGTTAGTAGAACTAATGTTTTGTTTAAAATAAATGATATCTTTAAACAAAAGGAACAAAGTTCATGGTGGCCTGAGTACACAAGTTAAAAAATGCACCTCATTCTGTCAAGCACTAATGAGTGGAGATTCACTGCTTGGTTAGAATACATCATTGTAGATTTCAGCCATTTTTCTGTGTTCTTAGAGAACAAGCTGTTAAGGGGAGACATGAACGACTGGACAATTACTCTGCTGGGGAGCTTTTCATTCCTGGAGTTCTGTGTTACCCCTGGGAAAAGGTGTGGTTGGTCCAGCAGAATTTGCAAAAAGCCTCTTGTTTTTACCAGATACACAGTGTGGGTAACTTTGGGACTGCATCTGCAATTTCTGTGCTCAGTTCTCCAGCTGAGAAACCTCATAGAGTAGTTCAAATAAGAGTACACTAGTACCTCGGATAACATTAAGACTTGGTTCCACAAGTCTTAACGTTATGTTTTTTAATGTTGTGTGATGCATTGATCGCACAACGTTAAAAACAAGCCCTGTTCCCTTTCCGAAGAGGAAAGGGAACAGGGGGGCGATTGCCTGCCTCTTTGGAATCCCTGCTGCCTTTTCCAAAGAGGCAGGCGGATTGAGCCAAGCACCGGCTGGGTTAGGGAGAGAACAGGCGCATGCCGGTTCTCTCTCTCTCCCTCCCCAACCCAGCCTGCAATCGGAAAAGGCAAAGACAAACCAGCACTGTTAGCAGAAAGATTCGCCCTGCCTCCCCTGCTGAAGCAACAGGATGGGCAGGGCGAATCCCTTGCTGTTAGGTTTGCTTTTGGCCAGAGGCGACTCCAGCCAAAGGCAAACCTAACAGTGACAGAGATTCACCCTCCCCCCCCCTGCTGAAACAACAGGGTGGGCAGGGCAAATCCCTGCAATAGCCACTTGGGTTGGGGGGGGGGGAAGAATGGGCACGCGTGCCGATTCAACACCCAAACCAAGCAGCGATTGCAGCGGAGATCTCTGCCCCAAAGCCCGCAGGGCTGGTCTCCAGGCCTGCAGGCTTTGGGGCATAGATCAATGTTGGGGAATTTGAGGCAAACATTTGCATCACACAATGTTATCTTAACGTTGTGGGATGCAAATGTTTGCCACAAATTCCCCAACGTTATCTGATTTTAGTGTTATCTGAGATTCCTCTGTGTTACAATTAACACATACCTGTTCTGATAGAAAAGATGTCCCATAAAAAACAAGATAATGGAAACAAGTGACTCAGATATCCTCACTTGAACTTTGTAAGAGTCATAGGAGTTTTATAGTCTGGATCTGGAGTGGTAGTTGTCCAGTTAGAGGAAGATCAAAATGGATCTGATCCTACCAGCATTCGCCTAAGTCAAGGGTTCCCACCTAGGGCCTGTGGGCTGGATCCACCCCATGGTGTTATTTCCTCCCACCTCCAAGGGCATTTGAGAAATAAAATGGCTGCCCCTTTGAAGCTATTGGGACAAAATAGCCATCCCCATTGTGCAGGCAGGGCAAAATGGCCATCCAGCCCTCAAAGCTGACTGAGAGAGCGTTATCTGGCCCCCGGCTTTAAAAGGTTGGGAACCCCTGGCTTAAGTAGTGAAATGACTAAGCTGTCCAGCAGATAGAAATACACGAGGACAGAGCTTTTTTCATACTACAGTAAAACCCTGACTTGTGTACACCTTGAGTTACGAAAAATTCGACTTACCTAATGATTTTGTGCTAAAACCATGGCCCAATTTACGTAATGTAATTTCCTATGTGTTTGCTTTGAGATGTAAAAAATTCATTTTCCCTATGGGTTTGCTTCGAGTTACATAAAAAACCAGTTTATGTAAAAGCTTATGGAACGGATTTTTTACACATGTTGGGGTTTTACTGTATTTTGTAATTGTTTACTACTTATTTTCACTTAAGGGTACTGAGAAGATGAACAGAGTTGAAACCTGCAGTGTTACTGAAGATTGTGCAGAAAAGGAGAATATGTTTCCCTACAATCCCCTAGGTAATTAAACAATACATTTGGAGTCTACTTGATGGAGTGAAGATGACAGCTTATTATAGCTGGCATAATTAGTGAACAAATGTAAATCATCCAGACAATGGGATATGATGGAATGTCAAACATTCCATATTAACTTACTTGGTTGATCCATACTTCACAGGTCTAGTTTGACATGGCAGATTGAAACATTGTTTCCCACGAGATTGTAGTGGGCTCTCACCATCGGGAGGTCCTTGCGCGACTGTAGCAGGATCTGATGGGGGACTGAGGCCCATGTTTTCAATGCTCCTTTAGCCATTTTAAATAGGATGACACAGCTGGCTGGGCTTATGTTGAAGTTGGCTATGTTAAAGCAATGTACTGGCCAGGTGCATTGCCTGAGTACCCAACCCCACTTAGCTGACTTGTGGTTCTGGAATGGAGAGCCTTTCTGGGCCGCTAGCTGACACCTTTGTAGCATGATTAAACCTGCCAGGGGAATACATCCCCGCCACCATAGCTGTCAGACGGCCAGGGTCACCATTGCACCACATTGAGGCGTAAAAGTAGGCTCATTTTAAATGGAGCTACAAGCACATTGTTGTCTGCTATTTGAAGATGGAATAGAATTTTATATTAATTTCTTGATACTGTATTTGAACAGACTTTGAGAGTTTTGAAGTTCCTGAAGAGCACAGGTTGAGCCACCTGTCATTAACTGGTGTTCCTCTCATGACATTTGAAAAAGCATCTGATACATTTAGTAGCACACTCTCTGTACCCAGAATGCATCCATCAATTTCATGGGATTATGGTAAGTAAGGCAAGTAATTTTGATCTGCATTCAGCAAAGTGGGTTCCTGCAGTGTCCCACTAAAAAGGGCACAGAGTTGAATCAAGGAAATGCTGATTATTCAACAATAGTAGTTGCTCAGCAGCAATTGCCTAAAATACAGATGGCCAGGTTCATGAATATATTGGACACTGAGGGAAAAGTGATATGAGGACTTAAAATAATCAGAACTAAAATACAATTTAACTGGTATGCTCACTTTTTTCCTTTTCAGACATTCTGCAAGCAACTGAAGATTATTTAGCTACTTTGGATGAAATAATAATTGATCTTCCCCCTCCATTGTAATATTTAAATAGGCTATTTTTTAAAGACTAAATTCTGGACAAGTTGTATCAGTTTGTTGAATTGGTGAACAGAAACTAGAAGTCTGGGGAGACGTAGTTAAAATCCCTGATGTGCATTTTGCCTGTAGGGAAAATGCACAACCATGGCTATGGAGAGAATTAAGCAGAGATTGCTGCCTATCTTTTTATATTTCTAAATGTTATGATTTTGTTGTATATCTTAGTGCTTTATGATACATTGAATTTTACTGCTCTAAAACCTGTTGGATGACAAGTGGGGATACAAAGAAAAAGTTTTCATGGTCCAAATGTAAAAGAGAGGGGGCGGAGATTTATATTTGCTGGTAATAACTCCTTGTAGTTGTAGAAAATCTTGCTCTTCCTGCTTTATCTTGGAAGTTACACTATTTGGGATATCTTTTCTGTGTCTACACAGGAGTTCTCATTTTCATCTTTGATGTAGTGCCTCTGTTGGAAAACGTCTTTTACAGTCACTGATTAAATTTACAAGTAAAAATCAGCTGGTCTTTGTAACAATTTGTCTTTATTTTGTATGAAGTGCCATTACACTATTTTTGTGTTATCTGCTACACACACATGCATGGTGAGGATTCTACTTCTTTTTCTTCATTATTATTGCTGTTAGCTGGCTGAATAGCTCAGTGGTTTAGGTATGGACCCAGAGGTTGATAGTTAGAGTCCATTGTGCCTCTCGGGAAAAGAGCCAGCCTGTGTAGTCATAGACAAGCTACACAGAAGGGAGTGGTAAATTAATTTATTGCATGGTTATACTGCACACCTGTTAAATACACCACTTTGGGTAGTTTACAACCAAAGAAAATATAGACAGAGAATCAGATTAACTTAAAACGAACAAAACAGAATAATAACATAATAAACAATATAATAGCAATGAAGTCACATAACAGCATGGTGATAATACACAGCAATAGAAATTAACCCCCTTCTGTGTGTTCTCTACCTAGACCCCCCCCCCCAAGAGTTGCCATAAGTCAGAAATGATTCCTTGCCTTTCTAAAGGTATAGATATATGAGGGGGGGGGGGCTTCTATAGAGTTTATTGGGCAGCAAGATTTCACTTTCCACAAAGACCTAAGCCTCTTGGGAGAAGAAATGGGGCAGTTTCGTTTTCAAACAAGTAGTACAGCCTGAATCAATCTAAATGCAGGTGAGTGACAGGTTGATGTCTGTTGGTAGGGTAGAATTCCCAGAATTCTGCTTGGGGAATTCTAACATTACCTTGGAATGACTACCTTGGTTTTTGTTTATGTTAGGATCAAATAATATTTTAAGATAATACATGGGCTTGGCAATGAGGGAGATGCCCACAGTTGTTCAACCATGGGCCACATCACAAAATTCCAGCCACCCAAATGCAGGTGGGACAGATAGACAATGAAATTTGTGGAGAATATCTGGTAACAATTTTTTACTACTCTATTTCTCACAATACAGTATCATATTTTCATCAATATGAAAACAGCTAAACTTGTATAACATGTATGATATTCAAATTATGCAACTTCAGTTGATAGCTTCTGCTGCAAAACAGATGATATAAAAATGACCTGCTTTCCTTCTCAGTATCAGACTTTCATGTAGGTAGGTGCAGTCTGCCGAATAATGGATTTATTTTTCAAAACTGCAAATGCATGCAGATTATTCAAGCCAACATCCAACTTCCTGTTCCTAATTTTGTGACAAACCAGGAAATAAGTCAGGTGGAAGAGGTATAATTACATGCACTCATTTATAAATTAATGTACTCTGATTTCAAAATGGAGCTTCTAATTTTTTATATTACTGAGGAAACAACAGGTTTATAGAGTAAATGTAGAAGACCTAATGCAGAAGAAATGAAATGGGGCAATGGAGATAAAATTAGTTGTATTTGTACCCGTGGTCTTCAGCTATGAAGCAAGTGCATATTCTTATTTATAAAAGAAACCAATTTGGATAAGAAATCTAAATGGGAGAGAGCCAAGGATATAGAATGTCCTTGAATAGGGAAATATATTTTAGAGAATGAAGTTTTCATCAGTTGCTATGGAGAGATTCTGCCTTCTCTCACTTGAATACCAAATGATTCCTTTTTGCTTATGTAGTTATTATGCAACGAGAGCACATCATGGGTCATTGCTTGGGAGTAGAAACTTATTTTCTCAAAAATGCATTCATGGTTATTTCTTGATCACTTGATTGAAAAGTTGCAAACTGTTTCAATCTGCTCTTAAATTCTTTGTGCTGGTCCGGTTATTTTGGTGAATGTGACAAGCACACAAGATATGTCTTTATAACATTTGCAGGGAAATTTTTAAAGAAACAGCAAAGCTTCTCCATGAGATTTCTGTCGCAGGCTGTTTTCAATAACCCCAAGCATTCTCCACATAGATCACTGAGGCATAACACCATCATCCTACAGGTAACAGGTTCTAGAAGTGGACAACATCCAGAAGTCGAGACCACACACATCCCATTGTAGAGTTTGAAGCCACCCCTCTCCCTGGAAATGACTTCTTACAAAAACATGGGGATTTTAAAACAGAAATTGCACCATTATCCCAGGGACTGCAGTGGCTTATGGTTAAGATGCTGAACTTGAGGACTAGAAGCTTGGCAGGTCAGTGACTCGAGTACTGTATGCCAGAGTGAGCTCCCACCTGTCTCAGCTCCTGCCAACTTAGCAGTTTGAAAGCAAGAAATTGCAAGTAGATAAATAGGTGCCACTCAGTGGGAAGGTAAACAGTGTTCTGTTCACTCCAGTTTCTAGTCATGTCCGCCACATGTCCATGGAAATGTCTGCAGACAGACAGTGCTGGCTCTTTGTAAACAGATGAGCACTGGACCCAAGAGTTAGATACGACTGGCTTTTGAGTGAGGGTGACCTTTAGCTAGCTCCATTATGTTCTCTATAACACCACTTTTTAAGAAAGTGAATTTTGAACGTGTAAGCTCTTCCCTGCTGACACCTGGTATGATCTGTAATAGAGACATGAAGAAGAGGCACAAGTGTGTTCCAAGGTGAACAAGGTGGTCAGAAAAAAAATAGCTTTTTGGAAGGGTGGGATTACTATTGGCGAGGGGGAAAGATAAAGATAAATTGCAGTTGCTGTCAGTGTTGCAAGAGAAGCCAGTGGCCCTGGCTCTATGCTGCCTGTTCAGTATCCTACACACTGCCTAACTGCTGCCATCAGCTTTTCCTGCCTCTGCTGTTAACAGCTGAGTCAGGTTTTACAAAGAGAAAGAGGCAAATGTTCAGTGATGGTGGGAGCCAGAGTGCATTCTCAGAGGAAGCAAGCACAGGTCACCTGGAAACTGTCTTAAAAACAGGGACCTGCTCTTGGGCTTCCTTAAGATTAAAATAATTTAGCTGGATGAGTTGCTTGAAGAAGAAAAAAGATTTATTTATGACTTTTAAAAGCAAAAATACATGCAGGTAGGTGCCCAAGAAAAAGGACTGGGGACATCACTGGATGTCTTCAGTTCACTTTTATACCCATGAACAAACAAGTTACACTGGTACTCCGTCATGACCCTCCCTTGTTCTTAGCCAAAACCTAGAGTTAGCGTTTTCTCTTGTTCACTACAATTGGTCTTAAGCTATTATACTAAATGTATAGCATAACTTTACAATACTGTACCCTCCTTTCATAGAATTCAATGGCCTAGTTCAGACATTGGCTGCAAGCACTGGTTCAGTGCTGACCCAGTTAGCAAACCTGTTAATGAAGAGATTTGAAGGGGCTTTCTAGATTTGCCTTCAGACAATCCAACAGCCTCCGTTGTAACCCCCCAAAAAATTGTAAACCGAAACATCCATAGTCATGCATTAAAAATAAAAAAATGGTCCTGGATTGATCATTGTAAACCAAAAAAAAAAACATTAAAAATTTGTAAACCAGGATGGCATTTCCATAGGATTTGCCGTTGTAAACTGAAGCAAAGTTAAAATGAGGCGGTTGTAACGAAGGGTTTTACTGTACATCTCTCTCTTGTTCCCTTCATTTCTCCTTTTTTCTTCCTCCAGTTGTAGCTCAAAGGAGCTGTAAACACCAAAATTGATCTCATTAATTATTTAACCTTTGGGTTACATTGGATGGTTGGACTCAATGACCTTATAGGCCCCATTCAATGCCATTCTATGATTTAAGGATCCAGTGTTTTTGCTTTCAGGTAGTTACAGCAGACAACATCTGAGAAACTTTTAAAAATGGTTTATCTGGTTAAGATGCAAAAAGATGCATCTTGAAGAATTATATAAAACAGAATTTCAGAATATTTATTGGGCTAATATATAATGCAGATATTAAAAATGCCACATTCTATTTTCTTTTCCATCTGGCCACTACATAGAAAAAAATTAAAAGTTGCAGCATGGCTACAACTGATTTCTGCACTTTGGAAGATATATAAGAAAGAAAACAATCAGACAACCCACAAACGGGGAGTGAGTGGGTGGAAGATTTGGCTTTATCCTCATTGGAGCAGTTCAAAGCAGTTTAAGCTAGAAGTAATACTGAGGTGGGGGAATATTAGTCCACTGTGATTGGCCTTTACTACAGAGTGTGAATGAGAGCGTGGTTGGTAACGTGTAACTATTGGCCTTATTATTTTTTGTCTTGCTGGAGAGCCATTTGGCAGGAAATTGAACTGGACCAGACACATTACTGGTGTGAAGAATCATGTTTCCTTTTCTGGCTCTATATCTGGACATTCCTGCAGTTTACAAGGGGAAGCCAGAACAAAACAATTGGTTCTCTGTGTGCTTATTTTTAATTTAAATAACTTTGATTTTGTGTTCAGTGTTAATTTTAAGTTATGAATTTGAAATTTGGGAGATGAAAGTGGTGGCAAAGTGGATGTGGCATGTGTATAGATTTCTCTAAAATCAAATATGAAACATGGTTCTGGTAAATCTGAACCAATGCCTTAAATGCTACCCAAATCCCCAAACATATTCTCTTCTATTCTCATACCCACATTTCAGGCCTATATTCTTTTCTATCCCTGGTGACCTGCTTTTCAAAGACTTTGCAGGAGAGCAAATACAGTGGAATCTCATATAACAATTGCCCTGTATAGCAACGAAAGCGCATAATGATTAGGTTTTGTGGAAAAAATAACATCTCACATAACAATTTTCCGTATGAAAATAAATCATACAACAATTTTTCAATGGAAAAACCACTTGGCAAAAAAAATAAAATCATTGTATGATCCATCCCATAGGGAAACTCGCTATACAGTACGATGCATGCATCATATAGCAATTGTTTCATACAACAACGAGCCCAGTGGAATGGATTAAACATGTTTTATGAGGTACCATTGTACTTTGAAAAATAACTCTGATTAATTGGATACAGTAATACCTCAGATAACGCTAAGACTTGATTCCACAAGTCTTGGTGTTATCCGATTTTTAGTGTTATCCGATGCATGTTAAAATCCTATGGGATGGATTGGATAACGTTAAAGCTCCATAGAGATACATTGTAACCACACAGGCTTTAGCGGTTGTTATCCGATCCATCCCATAGGACCTTAGCATTATTCGTTCCAATTCTCCTCCCCAGATTACTTAACGTTATGCGATTTTAGCATTATCCGAGGTAAATGTTATCCGAGGTATTACTGTACTTAATTTGCAGTTCTGTGTATATTTTCTCCCATATTTTCTTATATTAAATTAGATTTACTATAGTGAGTTTAAGATTGCAGGTATTATGATCTAAGAAATGACATGCGGTATTTGCCTTAAACCTGCTTGCTAGACCATCTGTTTCTAAGAATGAGGAAATATGTGTGCATCTAGGGAAGTGTGTCTAACTACCCTTTAACTGCAGAGGATCCTTTTCTGAATCTTCTGTTTCTTTCTAACAATACAAGCTTACCTCAAAGAAGTATCAGTTATAGGATGGCAGGATTAGCAACAAGTCTTTTCTGCTGGTGGAAATCCCTTTATGCTGCCTGAAATGCTTTTGTGCCATCTGGACTCTTTTCTCAGTGGCAGATAGTACTCTACAGACAAGTGGTAGGGCAAAAGACACAGCAGCCAAGGGATTGGTGGAACCAGGGCAAAAGCTGGTATTGGTATAAACAGCCACACACTCCCCTCCCTCCACATGCTGACAGACATTCACTCACTTTGATATTCCCTTCACCCCATCTTTCCTCCTGCAGCTCTCTCCCCCCCCCCCCCCGTGGCTTAGTGGTTAAGACACTGAGCTGGAGACTGGAAGGTTGGGTTTTGATACCCAAGACCTGCACTTGGGGACATGAAAGGAGCCTCATTTGGGTGTCCCCTAAAAACCCTTTCAACCCAGAGTAATCTCTGACACGAAATTATTATTATCTTCCTTCCTTTTGCTACTTAATGAGAACCATCCGTACCAGCTGCTGTTTCCTTCTCTTTCCTCATTTTAAAGCTGAGCATTGGACAAGATTTGTCAGGAAAACTATAGTCTTCTATGTAGTTTCCTAAGAGTGAATAATAAGTACTAAGACTAACTTCTAAATAAATTTCCTGTCAGAAATTACTCTGGGTACTGCATGATGGACTGAGCGCCCATCTGTGTCCTAGCTCTTGGGGATATGAAAGGAGCCTCATTAGGGCATCCCCTGAGCGGAGTTTCTCCAGCAAAAATCCTTTCAACCCAGAATAATTTCTAACACAAAATTATTATTACTTCTAATAAATGTAAAAATGGAACAAGAATGAGCTTTATTTAAATAAACAGATAATCTCCCACCTATCTAGATCCATTCAAGGTAACCAACAAGTATTACCAGTGGTGGGCTGCTGCCAGTTTGGACTGGTTCACCCAAACTGGTAGCAGCAATCCGGAGGAGATTGCGGTGTTTGTGTGTGTAGTAAACCCCTAGGCGACCGGTTCGGTCGCCTTTCCGGCCACCCTCCGGATGACATTTCCGAAAATAGAAAAATAGAAGCGTGCATGCATCAAATGGAGTTTTGACGCATGCGCGCTTCTGAGCAGCCATTTTCGGCTGCCCAGAAGACGCAGAAGTGTTCTTGGAGCAGCGGCAGTGGCAACTGCCAACGCTGCTCCCACGGTGGCACCGCTGGGCCTGGCTGCACTGCTGGGCCCAGCTGTGCTACCGGGTCTGGCCAGGCCAGACTAGGCTAGGCCGTGCCCCTGCACCGCCACCACCTACCTGCTGCTCCCCGAGTCCCCGACGGCTCGACCCCAGCAAAGGTAAGGAACTAGGGTTTTTTGGTGTGTTTCGGGAGGAGGGTATTTTATGTAGTGTGTGTTTATGTTATTTTATGTGTACTGTGTCTTTATTTTATTTTAATTTATTTTTTAAAATTTATTATTATTATTTTTTTATTTGGCTCCGCCCACAATGTCATGACATCATGACGTTGGCTCTGCCCACGACGTCATGACATCATGATGTTGGCTCCACACATGACATCGGCTCTGCCCACAGTGTGGTAGTAAAAAAATTGACAGCCCACCACTGACTATTACACTGTCCCACAGTAAGTTGCCTTCAGGTACAGCAAGTTCTTTCTCTCTGTGAGAGTGTTCCACAAGCCCTAAATATCCAGCCTTCAATGTCCCTGTTCCTGACTAATTTTAGGAATCTGCCAGTTGAAGGAACACCATCAGAAATTATCTGCTGGCTAAACAGCTAGAAGTGGCTACAAAGAAAGGGAGGAGGTGCATTTATGCTAGTCTGGATTAGAACCTTTGCCACTGTGCTGGCCTAAAACCCAGCCATGATGAGCATGGTCATAAGAAACCTCCCTTTTCCTAGGCTGGATAAGATTTAAAGTCAGCTCAGTGGGCTCTCAGCTATTTTGGCTAGATAGTATTGTACTCTCTTATTTTGGTAGTACTGGCAAGTTTATTTTAACATAAGCCAGAAAACCCACCCACCCCTACCTCTGCCACTATTCTAATCTCTCTCTGCTATAGTAAAGGTCTGGGATCTTACTCACATACTGAAATCAAAGAAACTTCGCTATAACAAACATCAGTGTTTTTTGTTCTAGCCTTCATTTTAATTTTGATCTGCCAAGCCAAAGGTGGTGACTTTCTTTTCCTCTAGAGGGCAGAGCTGGGTGGGTTGAGGAGGATGGTGGAGGACAGGGGTGCCTGGCGGGCAGTGGTCCATGGAGTCACAAAGGGTGACTCCCACTTGGCATCTGTATCTGTATTTGCATCGGTTTTTAGCTGTTTTATCTGTTTTAGTGTTTTAAATTTTTAGGAATTATTATGAACTTTTAAGGTTTTTATATATTGTTATGACCATTACCTATGACGGTAATGTATGTTGTAAGCCGCCCAGAGTCGGGTCTTCCCGATTGGGGAGGGATATTAAATGCGAATAATAAATAAATAAATAAATAAATTGACTATGCGAATGCGACTGAACAACAAAAGAGGGCAGAAGTATCCACTTCCAAGAATGTATATTTGAGACAAGGATGAATGAGCTGAAAACATGTTAGCAGCCTTTTCAGAAGTGATCTCATAGACCAGTGCTTCAAAATCATAAACTGTATAGTTTAGCTACAAACCTCAGGATTTCAGACACTTGTTTAAAAAATACAGCTCCTTCTGATGTTTGTTGCATGTGAAGTAAAAAAAACCCCACACAAATTAAAGGGAATGAATAAACCTGGAATATTTTGGAACTCTGGATCAAAATACAGTAAAACACCGGATAACAATTGGATCGGATAATGCTAAAATCGCATAACGTTAAGTAATCCGGGGAGGAGAATTGGATTGAATAACGTTAAGGTCCTATGGGATGGATCGGATAACAACCGCTAAAGCCTGTGTGGTTACAATGTATCTCTATGGAGCTTTAACGTTATCCGATCCATCCCATAGGATTTTAACATGGATTGGATAACACTAAAAATCGGATAACACCAAGACTTGTGTAACCAAGTTTTAGCGTTATCCAGTGTTTTACTGTACAGTACAGTATATGAACATGCTTTTGCTAGAAGAGCTACAATTGAAGATTTTGCTACTAAGTTCTTGGTGTAAGTGAGAAAATCCCTTTGGAAACAGTAGCATCAAAATAGGATTACAGGATGCTTGCCAACAAATGAACATAGTAATCTAACAAACATCTGACTCTTAAAATGTGTAGAGAGACTTCACTGTTAAAAGCCTCATGAAACAAGCCACAAATTATTGGAACAGAAGTTTTAAAAATCTTCAGAAATCATGGCTATTTACCTGTGAAGAACTATTGTCTAAATAAATAGAAACTGAACTTCTCTGCCTTTAACCTAGTTTATTTTGGATTGTATTATTTGCCACAAAGGAGCAGGATGCCAAAGGAATTATTCTGACTATCAGAATTTGGTTAGAGCCTTTTAATTTTGTAGAGTAGGAAAAAAGATTGAAAATGCAATTTTTTCAACAGAGGGCATAATCAACTTTATCAAAGTTGGGAATATATTATCTGTAATCTCTTGTATATGTGCAATTTGCTTCTCGCCACAGGTCTTCTGTGAAGAAAGCATTCCTGATGAAGAAAGATGCCAGACTAGACTCCCATCAGCCCTCACATTTAATAATATGCCGGCTAAAGCTGATAGGTAATTTAGTCTAATAACATCTGGAGGGCCCCAATTTCCCACCCCTATCTGTGCAAGTAACAAATAAAAGTGACTAATGTTCCTCTATTCCAGTTCTCTGAGCCAGGTATTCTAATTTGCATATAAATAGCTTTATTTGCATAAAATGCACATTTACACATTATGCATACTAAGCACATTAATTTTTTTAACCAATGTGTTTCACTGATACAGCCCCTACTGATATGAGAGAATCAATATTAGTTTAATGGTTAGAGTGCAGTCTTAGGAAACCCCAGTTTATTCACAAAAATTAAATGGAAACAAATCTGTATCATAGATTTGGCTAAATGTTGGGTCAGTCAGTACTCTCAGGCAAACCTATGAAACAGATTTATTTCCAGGGTGATATGCAGAGAGTGGAACAAAAGTAGTTGTGTACACAATGTAAAGGTAAAGGTTGCCCTTGCTCGAAAGCCAGTTGTATCCAACTCTAGGGTTCAGTGCTCATCTCTGTTTATAGCCAAAGAGCCAGCACTATCCGTGTTTGCAGACATTTCCATGGACATGTGGCAGGCAAGACTAAATAACAGAGTGCATGTAACACTGTTTACCTTCCCATCAAAGTGGTACCTATTTATCTACCGGTATTTGCAATTTTTTACTTTTGAACTGCTAGGTTGGCAGCAGCTGGGACAGAGACAGGAGCTCACTCCATTGTGTAGCACTTAAGTCTCTATCTGCTGATCTGCCGACCTTCCAGTCATCAAGTTCAGCATCTTAACCACTAAGCCACAGTACACTGCTGTACTGGTGAACATAAAGACACAGAGGCAAAGTCCTATTACATAATGATCATGCCACTGGTAATTAAAGACTTTACACATCTGTTTTTTGGCTTGTCCAACTTGTGTGTAACTAGCTTCATTTTTGTGAGCCATGAGAAGCCTGGGACAGAATGAGAAAATATTTGATTACTGATAATTTCCTCACGTTAGTAATGTCATCTTGCCAGGAGAGCTGAAGTTAGACAAGTGGGACGGAAATAGTTAATTTAAAATCTTTCTCTGCCAGTGACAGGTGTAAAGTTATGCAGCAGAACTTTGCCATGTACATGAATGTCTAGTGATATTCTCATGACATAGATGTTGGGGTTTTTTTGGCCATCAGTTTTACTGCCTCCAATAGATCAGTGAGACCACTAGGAGTCCCCCAAAGTCATTTATTTGGAAGGAAAAATGTAGGAGAAAATAGGGCAAACTACAGAAATAAGAGAGAAAACAGTTAGGGATTACTTTGATTTCCTTCAGAGATACAGACTGAAAATTTTATTATAATTAGAAAATATCTTAATTTAACTTGGCAATATTTGATTTTTTAAAATGCCAGATTGAGTTGTCACACTACATGGTTGGATTTTACCAGAATTGTAGGTATGGCATCCAGTGTCAATTTAACGCATCTGATGGCCTGGATTTTAATGTCCCCCTGCCCAGAAAGAGTACGTTCTAGCCCTTATAGAACTGGTGCTACAAGGCAAAACATGTCATTGTCTTGCCCAATTGTTTTATAAGAAACAAGCAATTCCTTGTTATTAGTCAGTGATTGAAACCATCTGCAGTTTGAAAGGATCTCACAGATGTGTCATTACAGCTCTAGGAAAACATTACAGTTGTAGAACACTTGGTCCTAGATGGTTTGCAAACAGCTGAAACGTATTTGCAGAACTGCCTGCAGACAGTGCATACAAAATGATAAAGCCAAATAAAGGAATACTGTCTGAGTATAGGAGCTATCCATATGTGTGAAAAATAAAAGATCTCCAATCCCTGATACAGTGCATCTTATGTCATGTCCTAGTAGTTTGTCAATTTTTCTTGCAGTTCCCAAGCATCCACTAGTACACACTGCTCATAGACAGATACTATGGCCATGATGGCAAACCTTGGCACTCCAGGTGTTCTTGGACTACAATTTCCAGAAGCCCAAGTTATCACTCCTGCTGATCAGGGCTTCTGGAAATTAAAGTTCAAGAAGAGCTGGAGTGCCAAGGTTAGCCATCACTGTACTATGGAGATCATGAAATATATTTGTTAAATTTGCATTTTGTTTTTCTTCCAATAAGATCAAGTTGTCATACATGACCATTATCTCTACATTATCTGACATAGATCTAGCTGAGAGAATGTGACTGGCCCAAAATTGCCCAGTGAGCTTTGTATATAACATTCTTCTTCAAGTGCTGTATCTGATTCTGAATATTGGCTATCATCATGGCAATAAGCCATGAAGATTGTCTTGGGAACAACATATGGTAGTAGTCTTCCATTTATGTATTTATTTAGATTTATTATCCTGCCCCAATCAGGTGAACCTGACTCTAGGCGGCTTACAGAAAAGGGGAAAGACAATACACAATAAATGCAAAACAATTAAACAGTCCCCCTACACATTCAAAAATTAAAACCTTAAGGTTCAAAATCATTTAAAAAATCACTTAAAAATTAAACTATAAATTTACAAAAATCTAAAAGATTTAAAAGGTTAAAAGGTTTAAAAAGGTTTAGAAAGTTTAAAAGAGCGAGAGAGGGGTGGCTGTCCCATCAGATCAACCACTCAACATGGGACCCCATATTACTGGAGCCCCACACCTGCCCTGCCAGCCAGGTTTTTAGGCCCGCCCGAAAAGGCAGGAGATCTGCCTGTAGACGTAACTCAGTTGGCAGGAGGTTCCAAAGGGCCAGGGCAGACACGGAGAAGGCCCTCCTCCTGGTGCTAGAGAGATGCGCCTCTCTAGCTGATGGAATGATAAGAGAGCCTCTCCGATCCTCCCTGGTGGGACGGACAGATGTTCTTCCACATTGCAGTGTGACACCCATACCACAGATCCAGTTCTTTGAGTCCCTGTCTGGTACTGAGGCCATTTAGCACACAAAGTCCTCATTGGCCCCAGGTCAGTATTGACTAAGCTGCTGCCCTCCATCAAGATGGATTCAAGTGGGACCATATAACATGGGCCACCTGAAAGACAAATAACTGGGCTCTTGATAAAATCAGGCTGGAGCTCTTATAAAAGAACTGAGGCTATTATACTTTGAGCCCATCATGAGGAAACAAGACTTGCTGGAAAAGACAATTATGCTGGGAAAAGCTGACGGCAGCAGGAAAAGAAGGCTAAATAAGAGATAGATTGACTCAATAAAGAAAACCCTGACCTTGAGTTTGCAAGAGTGGAGCAGTGCTGTTGAAGACATTCATAGGGTCACTGCAAGTAGGAAGTGACTTATAAAAAACAATAATACTGAAAATTTTTTAATAGTAGCTGTGTTAGTCTCTGATTCAGGCATATCAGAAAACAAAACAAAAGAAACAAAATAAAAATAAAATAAAAAATACTGTAGCACTTTAAAGACTAAGTACTTTATTTTTATTGTTAGCTTTTGTGGAAGAAGTGGACTTGATCCACGAAAGCTAACAATAAAAATAAAGCAGTTAGTCTTTAAAGTGCTACAGTGTTTTTAAATTTATTTTTATTTTATTTTGTTTATTTTATTTTGTTTTCTAATAATAGTGAATCTGGCTGTTGTGAAAGCAGCTGAGCTACTGAATATTGAGGAAGAAAATAGAGAAGGGGTGGGGGAAGGTAATGGTTTCAGCTTATAATAATACCTCAGCAATAAGTATTATAGCCATGGAAGTAACATCGTGTAAGGTTAGAAAATAATCCAGCCTATATTATCCAATTCCTTTTTATAACACGGTAGGCAGGGTTGCCAAACCAGCAGCATCCCAATTCCTAAGATTTCATGGCCAAAAATGAGTCCCTTTGAAGTTGCAGGGAGCCTCTCCTGTAACATCATAGAGATGAGGGCAGGCAAGGATTGGGAAATAAACATATATAGTACTATATATAGAGGAACACCATTACACAAAACCAGTAAAACTTGACACCAGACAGGAATGGAAATATATGCCAAGGCTTTAATGACTCCTCACAAATTATAACACGTCTTTCTCTTCAGGTGCTGTTTTCCCAGGGAAACAATCATTTCCTGAGACTTCAAGCCAGTGTCCTGAGGTCAGGCATTCCTATTTCTGCCCTCCAAATGTTATTGGACTACTACTTCTATTGTCCTTCCAATTGGCCATGATACTACTAGGCTGATAGGAATGGAAATCCAACATCTAGGAGACGACAAATTACCTGCTGTCAGGAACATTTTCTTCAAGTTACTGATATTGGAAAAAATTTAAGAAGGGAGGGGGCGAGAGGAGAAAAATCCCTTATATTCCTTGCTTCTGAAATCCTCACTCACCCACAACTTTACAAGCCTTGGAGAGCCTGCCAGTGCTTCTGTTTCAGAATAGCTGAAACCCTGAACAGAAACACCGTTGGTAGAATCTGAAAATATGCTTGTTTACAACTAAAAGTAAAACAACTTGGAAAGCCAAGCATAGGATTCTGAGATCATTAAAATGCATCACCTGCCTCTCTTCTTGGACTGTTGGTAGGTGGGAACACCAGGGCAAATATCCTAGTACTGTAATGTGTTTTTTCTTTTCCCTTCTCCAAATAGACCTAAAGACCAAACACGGCCCCATTTCCCCTCCAGCCAATGTTGCTGGTGCAACAGAAAGGACTGAACAGATACTGTGGTAGATGCGGTGCTTCCACACCCCTCTCTGCATTCAACAACAATATCCTAGGGACACAGGGGACCTTTTAGCTTGATAATAAAATGCACTGTCGGTTGCCTCTAGGGTCCAGGTGCCAGCTAAACCCTCATGAGATGGATTAGCAGGATTTCATTTGGTGGCTTTAATGCTTGGGGCAGAAACCATAGAGATTACATGCTGTCCTCAAGGAAACAAAAGAGAAAATTCAGATGAAACCATTATGGTTCTGTCACTGATTTCACTGCAGCAGCACAGGAAAGGTGCAGAGAGAGATGGATGGTTTGAAGGATATTATTTTTCCAGAAGGAAAGTGGAACAAAATCAGTATTGGTGTATTTTCCCCCACCCCCGCTTGCCATTTCCTCCTGTCAAAAGAGGACTTTAGTATTCAGAGTTGTCTGTCCAATTCCCTTAACCGAATTTAAGAAAAAAGAGAATAATGTAGAAGAGACTGAGAGAAAATTGAGGTGCATGGAGCTTTGAATGTATTAAGAGAGATGTTAATGAATTATGCAATCTACCATGGAAGTTATCAACTGCTTTATGAAAGAACTAATGGAGAAGACAGTTAATTTCTTGTATAAGAAGCAGCATTTGATGAAAAAGTATAGATAAACTAACATTTTCTGTTAATATGTGCAGATGGGGAGCCAGAGTGGGTGGTAAATTTCTAGCTAGCCTATAAACATTCTGTAATTGGCATGTCTGTAAAAAAAAACATACAGTAATACCTCAGATAACGTTTACCTTGGATAACGCTAAAATCGCATAACGTTAAGTAATCTGGGGAGGAGAATTGGATTGAATAACGTTAAGGTCCTATGGGATGGATCCGATAACAACCGCTAAAGCCTGTGTGGTTACAATGTATCTCTATGGAGCTTTAATGTTATCCGATACATCCCATAGGATTTTAACATGCATCGGATAACACTAAAAATCGGATAACACCAAGACTTGTGGAACCAAGTCTTAGCGTTATCCGAGGTATTACTGTATACTGTATCTGTCCCCACATGTGTAGAAGTATTGTGGGCAACTTACTTAGACCCTCCCATGCTATGTAGCATATTGAGCAGTGGGGGATCTCCAACGATTTCAATCTTGGGCAGGTACTCTGGCATTCTCTCATGTCATTTTCAAGGTCTTTAAATCTTTCATGAAAGTTTTTCACTATGTATTTCAAGGGCATCCTTGTTGTCATTTGGCATTCAATATCACTTCTAATGCATTTTTATTTTTCCTCTTCACAGTAAGATATCCATCTCCCGTCTGTAAAATAAAAAATCAGGTGACAGGTAGTATAATGCATAACTTCCCTTTATTTACAGTTTGATCCCTATGCAACTTTCCCCCAGAACCAAACATGTGAATCACATCAATATTTTCAGTCAATTGGTTAAGACTTGTGCAAAGAATAATTTTAGGCATGAGCAAAAGCATATGATGCTATGTATATTCATTTTTTCAAAAACCCTCCAGTTTATGAGTGTGCAATATTTTGCTTCTGTATCCATGATTCAAAACTGTCATATGTTAAATGAGTATTTCTAGGCATTGCAACAAAGAATAGACACCCACTAGGAGTACTCTTTTTAACAGCATGATTATGGTGGGAACTGTGGGCAGCCTAGCTCTAGTACGCAGAGAGAAGCCCAGTATTTTACACCCAAGCAACCAGCAGATGTTGGCATATGCTTACTTTATGCTGTATGTCTTGTATGATAGAGCTGCACAAACTCAATTTTCTGTTGAATCTTCCAGAAATTATGGAAGGACACCAGCTGCAAAATGTTGATGCCTTACCTTGATTAAATGTTTGTCTCAATCTTCCATTCACCCCTTTTAGATTGGTAATCTGTTTAAGATTTTCTTTCATTTTCTTTTTGAATTGAATATTCACAGCAAAGTTCAAAACAGGAAGAGTCTTTTTATGCTGGAGCTGAATTACAGCTGTGTATGAGCATAACATTATGCTCTCCATTTACAACCACGTCATGTAATTTTTTTTGCTCTTTTAATATAAATTTAATACGGAAATTTGATTGAATTTATTGTGCAATCTTCTTCACATTCTCTTTTGTCCCTTCAGGTGTTAGAGGGACATACAAGATTCTTGTTCTGGCTCTTCTAGAGGCCTCTACTGGTGTTATTTGGTGTTCTTGTAATATTTCTTTGATGTCTCTGGGTCTGTCTCATGATCTTTGTCCTTCTCCTCTTTTAATATAAACTTTGTACAGTATGGAATTCCAAGACATTCTCTCTAAATTGGCAAACTTCTTTATTTGTTGTCTCTGGGTGTAGTCTAAGATTGGTTCTACTCCAATTCTTTTCCTTATAATCTCATTCCTGATTTTATCCTTTCTAGTCACTCTAGCAACCTTTTTAGACATCTCATTTCCAAGGTGACCAACTTTCATCTATATTTTGTTGTAAGTGTCCATGTTTGGCACTGGTAACATAAGGTGGGAATAACTATGCACGTGTTTCTTCGTGCTGGTCGGTATTGCCTTATGTTGTAAGAGTGGAGCGAATTGTCACAGTATTTGGTTTGCCCTACTGTACCATGTGTTGCTCTCTTTGTCCATTTCTCTTGTGGAGGAAAAAAATTCAAGAGAGCAAGGAGGGGAGATAAATAGAAACCACAGAAGTAATTCTTAACTGAAGCTCAGAACTTTGGTGCCTTTCAAAAAGATCTCCTTTGAAAACTTTTGTAGATTGACCAAGGAAAGTGTTTTTGAATTGGAATGAGAGCTGATGAAAGCATTAAATCTTTAAAGGTAAATTGAAGGAATTTGCACATAAAGGTGGCCTTACGCATAGAAATCCTTTGATGATTTACTTCTACAAGTACAGTAATGGCTACAGTGAAGCACCACGTTGTCTCATATTCATAAATCAACACTTTCAAATTGAGACAGTTCACCAGCTGAGCCACAGAGTCATTTATGGAAGACCACACTGAACCCTTGGATCTTGTGGCCTCAAATGGGGCAAGCACATGGATGTTATGGCCTTGACAATACAGAACAACTGATGGTAATGATCGGAAGGCTATGAGGCAAGGTGGGGCCATGTCCTCTTTCTTTTAGGATGTTTCACTCTTTGATTAAATGCTGCATTTGATCATAGAACCTTCAAAAGGTATGTGTTTGGGGGTAACTATAGCACAAGCGTCTTATTGCAGTAGGAAATATTTGCAACCCATACATTTTGCTAGAAGAAGAAGGAACATAGGAAAATAGAAAAATTACGTGAACCATACATTAAAAATCCTGCTATGGAGTAAAATAAAATAAAACCCAGAGTTCATAGGTTAACATTTGAGATATACCCTTCTTCATAATGATGATAGAGTTATTCAATATTAAAATGTTCAGTTCTGCCAATACTGTACTACAATCTAGATAATTTTCTATCATGTTGGTTTTAGGCTGTGTTTATTTGGTAAAAGATCATTTGCCAACAGTTTTGTAGCTTCAGTCACTTTCCTGCAATACTTTGCTGATGTCCCCTTTTGTATTCACCCTGAGCCATAAATCCTTGCTACTTTTTCTGACCTCAATTTTCTTGCCCTGTTTCCTATTATCTCCTTTTAATTAAGAGCTGGAAGAAATTTTGGCGTTTGTCTCTCCTTGACCCTTCAAGTTCCCTTTGCAAATATCAGTTTGCTATGGAAAGAGTGGTCATAGAAGCATATAGTTCAGGCCTTGAAAATTGGCAATGCAATGGAAATGATTCACCTGAGGGAATGGAACATATTGCTTTGTATAGGATTAGATTCTTTGGCCTGTGTTTTGCAGTAGGTCATATAATGAAATTTGTCCCCTTTGGCTTCAAAATACATGACTCAATTAATCTAGCTACAAGATGTTCGCTTTTTAAAAATGGTAGCAAGTGCTGCCTTCCATATGTTTTGGAGCTGTCCTATTGCCCTTTCTTTCTGCTTGCAGGTTGCTTGTTCAATCAGTATGACTCTGGAGAAATCTCTCAGGGCACATTCAGTCCAAGATTTAATTTCAGCTGTGTACCTCAGCCACACAACAACATGTTGCCAATAAGCCACATCCGCTAAAGTTGAGGAGGGCTCAGAGTTGGTTAGTGTTTGCATATCACAGAGCCCTGAAAGAGCCTCTCTACAAAGGCAGGGGATAGGAGGGTCTCCTAAATCTGCTTCTAATTTCAAGTACAGTTGTACCTCGCTTAAAGAGCATAATGTGTTGCACAGGACTGCTCTTTAAGCGAGTTTGCTCTTTAAGCGAAACACCATTGTAAGTGACCAATTGTGGGGGGGATTGCGGACCCCGATTTATTTGTTAAGTGAGTTTTTGGTTGGTTTTATTTGTTATGTGAAGTGAACATTCAGAGAAAATTCTGCTCTTTAAGCAAGTTACTCTTTAAGTGAGATGCTCTTTATGCAAGGTTTGACTGTAATGATAATTGCTAGTTGATATAGCTTGGCTCTTGTTGCGCATGTTTAAAATTAAATGGACCCTTGGTTTAGCTCAGTGGTTCACAACCTTGAGACTCCAGATGTTTTTGGACTACAGCTCCCATAAATCTTGGCCAGCACAGTCAATAGTGAAGGCTTCTGGGAGTTTTAGTCCAAGAACAACTTAGTCTGAAAGTTTGGGAATGCATGGTCTAGATGATCTCCTAGTAAGGTTTTTCACATACCAAAATTCTTTAGCAGCAAGTTATCTATTGGTTAAGGCAGGGGTTCCCAACCTAAAGCCTGTGGGCCAGATCCGGCCTGCATTGCCATTTCATGTGCTCCAAACCTCTCCAAGGGCATTCAAGGAAGCTGTTGGGACAAAATGGGCACCCCATTGTGCAGACATGGCAAAATGGCTGTCTGTCCCTCGAAGCTAACTGAGAGAGCATGATCTGCCCCTAGTTTGAAAAGGTTGGGAACCCCTGGATTAAGGTGATGATTCTGCAGTTCAAGACAAGTGCTTACCCCTGCCCCCTTACAATGTTATCCTTCAGGAATCATTCATTACTATCAACCTGGGACATCACCCATCCTGAAACAAAGCCTACTGAGGAAGTGCAAAACAAAAGCTGGCTAATTTGCTGAGTGTGGATTGAAACAGGCTTGAATCAGAATTAGCAGAGTCTTTTCCTGTTAAGGATACACTGTTTCTAGTCATGGACTCAGTCTTATTTTGTGAGGTCTGAGGTCTATCCATGAAGGTAGAAAGAGGTGGCAGAATCGGCTGTATCACACAGGGTTGGCTTCACTGTTAGACATAGTGAGGTGGTTATCTCAAACAACAGTTCTGGAACTTTATACAAGGCTAGCAAATTATTATTTACTTTGTGAGTGTTCTGTTTTATGGCCTCGGAACTAAAAAGCTTGGGAGTTGTTCTGCTTTATGTATTAACATACTGTATCTTGTTTGGCGTTTTTGTTCTGTGCTATTTGGCATCTGTGTGTGATAGATAGATAGATAGATAGATTGTTTTACTGTTTTGCCTCAGAGATCAAAATGTTTTAGGCTGACCTAGATATCAGCCTTTGTTTGGGGGACATCATTTTCCAGTGTTTGCACACTGGGAAAACCTGGTGAACCTACCTAAAATAGAATAGCCAAGAAGAAACATTCTAGTCTAACAGTTTTCCCTGCTTTGTATTTGCATGCCTTTTTAAAGTGCAGGGGAACACTAAATAAGCCCCCAAGTCTACAGTGGTGTAGTCCATGTTGCCATTTTTATATGAACTTAGCCGCCTAAAGCCACCTAGGGTCATGTTCGCCTGATTGGGGCGGGATAATAAATAAATAAATAAATAAATAAATAAATAAATAAATAAATAAATAAATAATGAACTTGGTTTTTCTTATTCCTACCTCGTGCTATTCTGTTCTATATGCCATGACCTCAAAGGCATAATATTAGCACTGGTATAAGGGCATGAAACATCAGTCTGAATGAGAACTGCCTTGCCAAATTAAATCATCATCATCTTCTTCTGTGTCTAGGCCAGATGTGAAACTGCCAAAATGAAGCACCTTTCAGAGAGTTCATTCTGCAGTTCCACTCCAAAAAAGACGCAGACACCAGTGTTGGTTGAAAACTAGGGCCACCATTATTTAAAATATAACTCTGGAACCAAACAACTATTCTAATCAAGCAGATCTTTGGCAGGAGTCATTGCAGTGTGTTCTGGATTGTCCTTCTGCACAATGTACCCCTCCCCTTGGCCAGGAGGGCCAAGTCCTTCTCTGGACTCTCCTCCCTTCTGCTGCTGACCATCCAGCCAACACATGGCCTGGAAGAGGAAGCCCACATCCACAGGTGTAAACTTCACCCTGGAACAGTTTGTTCAGAATAAAAAAAGTCTAGTGTCTAACCCTGGGCCCTTAGGGGACCCTATTGACCACATTACCTGCCAGAGTGACCTAAAGGAAACCTATCCCAGGTAAAAACCAAACTTCCCTTCTGTGCATAATGGGACAGGCACAAGACAAAACAAAACACCAAACACCAGTCTAGGTGTGAGTCAAAAATTCCTTTCTGGCTCTGAAGCAACCAGCTAAGTCTTGTCATGCACTTCAGGGTGGGTGGGAGGGTTGCTGTGTAGCCTGAAGATGACTTACAAAGCTGTGGAGAAAACAACAGTTATTTATGTTAACTTTGAGCCACACCCAAAGATCCATATTTCTCAGATTGGCCCTTTCTGGTGGTCTGATTTCCTTCTCTGGGTCGGAATTGGCAAATGGTGTTCTGCTGGCACAATTTGTGCAGATGAATGTCCGCCTTCGCCTGACCTAGTGGGAGAAAGATTAGCTGGTGACACAAGGTTGGTGTTACAGGGGAATGCCTGATTGTGGATCAAAAAGACCACAATCTTTGAAGGGGCTCTTTACATGTATGGCATTTTTGGTGAAGAGATGGTTAGAATTTATTCATTCTCACCGCCTCCTAATTTGAGGTCTGTCATAATTAGTTACCTTTAGAACAGAATGTTTTCCATAGCATAACTCAGGAGGGAAAGCCTTTTTTTTGCTCATATTTTTATTTTTAGTAGTTTCATTTTCCCCAAACTTTTCCTTTCAGTGAAAGCCCAAAGGCAATATTTTTGCCTGTTACAAAATGCAGGTCCAGCACTCATGATAAAGGATATGCCAATACATAATAGGGTACAACTCTGAGGCCCTGATTTGTTTACCTCCGAGTTCATTGACATGTACAGCATGTAGCCATCCTGAGAAGCCTCAGTGCTGTACATGTCAATACTGTCATTGCTGTACATGTCAGTAATGGAGGCATATTATCCCTCAAGAGACTGATCAGTCATGCAGGGCTGGACTTTCTCAAGGCCCTTTATTTTACCCTCACCAAATAATCCATATCTTCAGACAGAAATTTTGCCTGCAAGAGCCCCTACCCTTAGAAATTTCCATTAGAAGTACTTGAGAAATTTCTTAACTTGTCCTTTAGAAGTCTTGGGGCTCAATGTGTTCTTATGACTTCTTTCTCCGGGGAAAAAAGCCAAATAATAATGTATTAAAAAGGGGAAAAAGAAAGAATGAAAGATAAAAAACCATGGCAATAGGGAGAAAGAGAATCCTATTACAGGAATGCAGCAAGAAGCAGAAATGTGGGTTCAGAGACTTCTTCTACACACAGAGTATTTAATTTATACATTGATATTTAGCAGGCTGCAAACTAGTATTTGATGGGAATTTATGTAAATCAAAATAATCCTAGGATGACTGCTTCACATTTTCTCCTTAATATATCTTCTTCCGAATTAGTGTAAGCATTAGCTGAGGTAAAATCACCGGAGGCAATCTAATTTAATTAATTTCAAAACCAAACTGACTACAATTATACAGGATAAAAATATAATGAGTTTTAGTCTAATTCTGCAGTAATGATTCAATAGGGTCAAGATGTTTCCCCAGTTCTTCTCCGCTAAGTAAATTGGGAATTGGTATTTGTCTCTAAAGCTAACCAGCAGGTTGGGAATCCAGTCCAGGAGGGGTGCTTAGCCCGTTATTTTAGTATGAAGAACCCCTTCTCTTAAACCATGGGCTGCCCTTGCTTAGGGCTTTATCATTGACAAGAGCTAGAGCAGTGATGGCTAACCTTGGCACTCCAGGTGTTCTTGAACTTCAATTCCTAGAAACCCTGATCAGCAGGTGACTTGGGCTTCTGATCAACTAGAAACCCTGATCAACTTGCTGACTTGGACATCTGGTAATTGAAGTCCAGGAATACCTGGAATAGCTGTCACTGAGATAGGTAATAGGGTTTTATGAATATGTGCCTGAGGATTGTTTTTCTTTTCTTGCTACGGCTAATGTATGCCTTTGATAGTTTAGAGATAACATACTTAATTGAAACTATGCCTTTTCATCAATATTTTTCTTGCTTTACAGGTAGACCTAGGGCGCTCCTAAGTTAGGTTTTATTGCGAAACTCTTGCCTCACTCTTAGAATTTTAAGGGACTCCTGGTATTATCGTCTTCCATTTTCAAACACATCAACTCATGACATGTGAAGCAGAACTATCAGTGTGTGTGTGTGTGTGTGTGTGTGTGTGTGTGTGTGTGTGTGTGTGTGTGTGTGTGTGTGTGTGTGTGTGTGTGTGTGTGTGTGTGGAGATGTGCATGTCCTCTCTTACAGTGCTTTGTGAGAATTGTGTTTTGTGTGCACATGTGCTCCACTGAATTATTACCTAGGATATAACTGTGCTATACCCTTGCTTCTTATTTGTGATTACAGCACAGTTTAACGTGCAATGATATGATCTAATCTCTTGCAGAGCAGAAAACCCTACCCTGGCACAAGATACTGGAATAGAAAGTACAGTACTGTAATTGCACCTTGATGATTATTTTACCAGGTTTTCCACAGAATTCTGCTATATGTTAGAATAATCATTTTTTTTCTTTCTTTGTTCACTTTAGAGCACTGCAAAATTTAAAATTATGGTACACTAGTACCCCGAATAACGTTATGACTTGGTTCCACAAGTCCCGTCGTTATTCGGGTTTTAACGTTGGGCGATACATTGAACACACAATGTTAAAAAAAGCCCTGTTTCCCTGGAGGCTGCAGGAAGCGAGAACATCGGGATTTGAATCCTGACATTTTGCCTTGCTGCTGCCTCCAGGGAGGTGGGAGAACTTTGGAAACAGCTTGGAGCGGGTTTCCCCACCTCCCTGGACCCGGCGGGGGGGGGGGGGTCAGAGCCCCCAAAATTGGTAAAAAAAAGTCCGTTTTTTTTACCAATTTTGGGGTTTCTGACCCCCCCGCTGGGTCCAGGGAGGTGTGGGGACCCGATCCAAGGTGTTTCTGGGCTTCCCCGACGTCCTGAGCCGGTGCAGGAAGCCAGAACATCGGGATTCGAAATCTGACATTCTGGCTTCCTGCACTGGCTCAGGACGTCGGGGAAGCCCAGAAACACCTCCAGAGAGATCAGAGGACCCGATCTACAGCTGCAGGGTGGCTGGGGAAGCTGACGGGGACTCCCTGTCGGCTTCCCTAGCCACCCGCCCATGCCTCCGCAGCTGTGGGGTGGCTGGGTAAGCCGATGGGGGAGCCCCCCGTCAGCTTTCCAGCCACCCCACCCCTGCCTCCGTAGCTGCAGGGTGGCTGGGAAGCTGAACGGAGAACCCCGTTCAGCTTTCCACCCACCCTGCTGCTAAGAACGACTGTTTCGTGTAACGTTAAAATCGCGTTACTCGATACAAGATGTTTCCGAAAATCTTGTAACGTTATGCGGATTTAACGATATACGGTACTCGCGTTATACGGGGTATTACTGTATATAAAATGCAAATAAAGTTCCAAACAACTTAAAATGTTAAATAATTATAACGTTATTTTAGCCATTTACTAGATCTTCTTTTGTACTCATAGTGAGGCATAAACTAAATGCACATAAATGCTGCATTGATTGAATTTTTCTAGATTCACACACGCAACATGTCTTTTATCCAAGTAGCCCCATTTTACTTGATTATTCTTTGATCTTCCTATTTCAGTTTGAAGCCTATTAATTGACTTCCAGATGGCCCAGATAGAATCTTGTCCTAGTGGGAGACAATCTTCGGCAGTCATCTGTTCAGCAATGTGTGTTGTTTTGTTCTCTATAGGTTTCGCCTTGGCCTTTTCTGCTTTAATATTTAGAGCCTAAAAGGTGTGAGAAAAATGTTCTGCAGTCACAGCCCATTACAATGTGACTCAAGACCACTTCTCTTGACATTTAGAGGGCAAACAGTGTTACCAAAGGAGTCACTCCCCTTTTAATGAAAAAGTTACATAACTGGATGTTTTAACTGCCAGAAAAGCATATAAATGGGACAACTGATAAAATGCATAAAATAAAGCATAGCAGAGGTGTACGTAGAGTGAAACAACTGAATTTTCCCCAAGAGCATCTAAACTTTGAGGGCACCAAAATCTAAAGATGAGTCTACTGGTGAATGTTAGGACAAAAAGCAATAACAACACCTTGTGGTCTACTCACGTTTATTTTTTCAAATACATAACCTTTCTGTTTCATTGATACTGAATGATGGGAGGTTTAGAGAATTTATGAAAGGAGCTAGTAGGCCTTACCTCTAAAATACAAAATTTCTTATTGTCAAGTAAAGGCACACTTTTGACTTCAGTGGAATATAGCATGCTGAACTTCCCCAGGCTGGTGATGAGAGTAAGAAATACAAGCCAACTAATAAACTGCATTACATTCCTCTTTTTAAAAGTCAAAGGTTGTAATCCTATGTACACAAACATTTAGAAGCACGTCTCATTTAAATCCATGACAGTATGTTTAGGATCAGTTGCATATGTGTTTAATCACTCTTTTGTTTCTATGGCTTTTCTCAAGGTTACATGATAGTGGGGTTCGGAAATATACAGCCATTCCTGTAAAAATAAATAAATCACCAAGCCATTATGTTTTGTCACAGATATCTGAACAAATACATAAAGCCTGAACTATACGTCTTAATCAGTATGTAAATATTATTTTTGTTCCACTGAAACCAGGTAGCTAATTTGTGTCACAAAAGAAATGTAACTGGGATATTAATCTTTGTAATATACAGTAATACCTCAGATAACATTAGTATCGAATAACACTAAAATCGCATAACATTAAGCAATCTGGGGGGAAGAATTGCATCGGATAACATTAAGATCCTATGGGATGCTTCGGATAACAACCGCTAAAGCCTGTGTGGTTACAATGTATCTCTATGGATCCCATAGGATTTTAACATGCATCGGATAACACTAAAAATCGTATAACACCAAGACTTGTGGAACCAGGTTTTAGTGTTATCTGAGGTTTTACTGTACTGTATGACAGTAACCAACAGTAGAAATAAGCATATGCTTCCTGCAGTGAGGGAAAGTGAAAACAGATTCTTATCTGCAGTTTATAATTTGCCAGAAATATTTTGTAACAAATCAGCATTTGATATTGTATTTGAAGTAAAATCTTATGAAGAAGGGATTGAAACATATGTCTACAAAAATTACATCTCCCAGGCTTGCTAGTCATTCCTTCCTAAATCAAACTCCTGCTCTATCTGAAAGCTCATTTGGTGACCTTTGGTCCCCAACTACCATAGAGCACAACTCAATTTACAGGATTTTTGTGAAAATAATGAGGAGAAGGAAGCCATTAGGAATGTGAACAGGGAAAACTTTCAGATTGCGTTTGCTTCAGGTTATTTCAGGGAGATATGGCTGCCAACCTTTCGGGTAAACACAAAAGGGACCAGATCTTTCAGGCTGTTTCCTTTGTTTTCCTCATGCTCTGCTAAACCAAGTCAAGCCCTGCAGAACTCTCAAAACTGCTATAAAGAAGACAGGAAGAAGGCAACAATCATCTACTGTACCTCAAAAGCAGGCAAGAACAACAGTATATGAGAAACAAAAATCAATAATCATCAAACATCAGGCACTTTAGCAGCTTAGTAGCCATTTACAAAATAAACAGCAAGTGTATGCAATGGAACTTTAAGCAGTACAGATATAAAAACACACCCTTTAATCCAACGAGGAGCAGTGCACCCTCCTTCTCTACCTGTCTAAGCACTCATTCTCCTATGGATCTACTGTCACAGCATAGCAGCTAAGCAAGATGCTTTTCTAAACAATGGAAGAAGAAGTAGAAGTGCAAGAATGGCATGGAGGTGAGGAGGACGCTGCTCTACCTCCTTCTGGTTTGCGGGCTTCCATTTTCATTATTCAGACAGGGAGGTTCTCACTGAACAACAGGAGTGGAAGTCATTTTATTTTGAGAATCCCACCCCTGCTCACATGTCATATACGTACATGGAAGTAAACTGGCATTACAGTAAGCACATCACATTATGGCTTGAACTGAATAAAGCACTGAGGAGCCATCTGAGTATCTCAGACTTATGCATTTCTTTAGTCAATTAGTACATAAACATGGAATTAAATCCTTAATTGCAAATACAGTGGAGACTGTTTAAAGTGCTGGGATTGTAATTTACCTTCTGGGGAAGATGAAAAAAGTCTATATTCCTTTTACACCAACATTATCTAAATGCTTAATTTGTCTTATTCCTTGATTTTAACACATTCAGAATAAACACTGATACGCTTAAATATTTTATATGGCAATTAACAGGAAATGAATGAGAAATGTATGATAATAAACATTAAGTGTTAAGGCAGTCTTAGTGCCTCCTAGCTGCCTTAACATATTATACCCATTTGCTGTTTGCAGCGAAAAGATTTATCATCATGTACCTAAGGACAACTCTGTTTAGGTTGCATTGCCCTATGGGATCCAGATCTGCTTGGCCTGGTTCAGCACAGCTGCCACATGAAGCAAATTTAAAAAAACAACAGATTTTACGTCAAACATGAATCATTCTTTCTAACTCTGTTCTCTTTAGTGATTTTTGTTAAGCGCACTGGTTGAGAAGAGCAAAACTGCAGCATGCCTCAGACCAAGACTTACCTCTTTTAAAACCCTTTGAGAGAGGGGATGATGATAATAGATACACTGGGAAATGTCATGGCCCTCCTGTCTCAACAAAGTGCAGCCATCTGCAGCTATAATCTCAAGAGCTGCTTACCAGTCAGTCCCAGAACATACTAATTGTCCAGGCCTAAGGCTACCATTGACTCATCAGCATTTCCTGCCTGGTAATACGGCAGCAGAGAGACAGAAGAGGAAGGAGGAATTATTTACACAACTTTGATTTCTGCACAAATCTTACCCTAAAAGGGGGCAGCTGTCACTGTATTTGTTAACATCAGCAAGCAATTATGTAAAGAAGGCCCAATTGTGTTTCCGACTTTGTCTTGTCATAGCTCTGAGAGGCCGATAGATGGACCACTTTGACTGTGTATCATAGCAACCGGGGCTGTGGAATGCAGAATGATCCCAATTTCCTTAAGCTTATTATTTTCATAATAGAGTGAAAATTTATAGGGAGGAAATTAGCCAAGGGGAAAGGGGTTGAAAAAAAAAAGCCCTCCTTTTTGTTGAATTGTCAGTTTAATGTATTCCTGAACATAGTGTACCTGAGGAATGATAAGAAACAACTCTGATACCATTCTAAATAAATGAAAAGATTATGTAACTCATCCCCCTGGTTTCTTGGAGATAGTTTCTGTTTATCCACTTGTCACTTAGCCACTGCAGCAGTCTTATAAAGGGAAGAAAGAAGTGAGCTATTTTGACTGACGCATATTCATCTTTGGAATGAACATACGATGTAATGCAAAAGTCTGGTTTGCAGCTGTAACTCTACTATGGCACAAACCCAGCTTTGCAGCAGAAGTGAGAGACGAGCTCATAGCAAATGGGAGATTGCTTCAGGATGTTATTTGGTCTCTCTCTGCCTCTGTATTTCAGGTGGCCCTTTCAAATACACGTCTGGGATCCTGAAAAGCTTGGATGGGGAGTGCAAAAGCAACAGCTGGAGGAATGGGCTAAGTACCCACCACTTTTTAGATTACCTTTTTCTGAAGATACTGTTCCCTAACAGATGCAGGGCTATCTATTGGAGTTTCATTGCATGCATTTCTGACTATGATTTGACTGGAGCAGTAGCATTCCCAACTCAGTTGTAGACACACATGCCATCTGGGTGGGATACAGGGTTTTCATACAATTTACTAAAAATCGATACTTTCTCAATCCCCATGTCCTCCAAAAGTATCTGCTGTCGCCTGTCAAGCATACCTATGACAGATCATACATCAGAAAGCTTTGGGCATGCTAGGCATCACTTTTGACACTTGATGTTTCTCTTGGTCCCTGTTCTCCCATCTACTAACTTATCAAATGATAAATTTAAGGTTCTACTTTCTGTTGTGATGCGATGTAGGTACTTTGAAAGAATGCCTAATGGGATGAAAGATATGAAAGGCTGAGAACCACTGGATTAATGTGTTCAGGAACCTATAGTCCCAAAATGTAATTTCTCCCATATTGTTTTCAAATCTAGTCTCTGATTAAGTTAAAGGATTCTTCCTCCTCACACAGATTCGAGGAAGCCACAAAAGGGAATGTAATGTGCACTTATTTCTATAAACACAAAATTGTCAGGAATATTAGCATAAAAAACAGAAGGACTGTATTTGGGGGTGAAGGAAAATTGATATATTTAAACACATTAGGTGAGCATCCTGGAGATACGGTTGATACGGTAGTTGACTGCATGCTTGAGAAGGATAATGAAGCTCAGGGAGATGGCAGTAGAGAGCTGGGAAGGGATCATTTTAGTTCCTTAGATGTGATTTAAGTGAATTCAAGACATTAGTTGCATGGAGAAGCACACTTTTGGTAT
Source organism: Furcifer pardalis (assembly GCA_030440675.1). Classification (NCBI taxonomy): domain Eukaryota; kingdom Metazoa; phylum Chordata; class Lepidosauria; order Squamata; family Chamaeleonidae; genus Furcifer; species Furcifer pardalis. The sequence continues at coordinate 67,975,087 of CP126893.1, forward strand.
TCTTATAGCTTTTGTAGGTGCAAAATAAGAAAGGGTCTGGCAGGGAAATGAAAGATGAACCATTAAGCCAATCTGCTTCTAGGAACTCTGGATTTGCCTGGGGGTATATGATGTTATTAGACATGACATACCACCAATTTTCAGTTCAGGATTATCAAAATAGATGTGATTGTGCAAGGTGTGGTGAATTATCAGATGGCCTCTGCAGTCCAGAAGAAGGGTATGCACACTTTCATGCTGATTTCTGCTTGACTGCCTCTCAGTTTCTTTCTTATTTTAAGGGGAGGAGGGAGGTAAAGCTCCCAAAATTCTAGATGAGGCAGTGCTGCCACTGACGCCATTGCTGCCGGTGCCACGCTCAACATGGGGCTGCCCTTGATAACCATTCGGAGGCCGCAACTGGTCCAGAATGAGGCTGCCTGGGCGGTGATAGGACATGGGTGCTATGCCCATGCTTCTCCACTGCTCCAGGAGCTGCACTGGTTACCGGTATGCCTCTGGGTGCAATTTAAGTTGCTGGTAATGACCTTTAAAGCCCTACATGGTAGTGGGCCGGGATATCTAAGAGACCACGTTGCCCCAAGAACATCTGTCTGTCCAACCAGAGCGGACCGGAGGGGCTCTCTAATTGTACCATTTGCTAGAGGGGCTTGTCTCTCTAGTGCAAGAAGGAGGGCCTTCTCCGTGACCACACCGGCCCTATGGAACCTCTGTCAACAAAGTTACGGCTGCAGATGGAATTGCTGCCCTTTAGGAAGGAACTGAAAACCTGGCTGGCAGAAGTAGCATAGTGTGAGGGCCCCCTGGCCCTCTTTTTGGGTGTATGGGTGTTCTTGGGACTACAATTCCCAGAAGCCCTAGTGGGAGTGGGCGCCGGCATCCTAGGCTCCGCCCAGGGGACAGCAAATTTGGCTTATGAAATCCATGCTACGTTACTGGTTGGCAGGGCAGGTGTGTGGCACCAATGGAGGGGTAACCCCTGCCTGCTGGCTTATATAAATAATTAAGAATTCTCTCTCTCTTTTAATGGATGGGGTGAGTGGGTAAATTATTTAGAATTTTAATGGGGTTTTTAAGGGCTTTTAGTTAGTTTTTGATTTTACTTTTAATTGCTTTTAGCTGCCCAGAGTTGTTGCTAAGTTGGGCGGCAATAGAAATTTGACAAATGAGCAAGCGAGCGAACAAACAAACAAACAAAACACCAGACTTCACCCCATGCATGTTAAGAAGTAGACTGGAGTCCATGAAAGCTTATTTGAAAAAGATAAAAGCCTTGTTTATCTTTAAAGTGCCACTACTGTCTTGTATTTGTGAATGAATGAATGAATGAACCAACCAACCAACCAGTGTTTCCTAATCTTTGGTTTCTGGACTTCAGTTCCCAGAAGCCCAAGTCAATCCCCCCCAAACACCGATCATCCTATGTACTGACTTAGACTTCTGGGAATTGAAGTCCTCTTGTGAGAACCACTGTTCTAGATCCTGGACCTAATGAGTTGGCAAAGCTGGATCAGGACACCCTAAGACAAAAGTTGTAGTCCAAGAATATTGCCTGTTTTTTTCCTTTGCCACAGTCAAGGCCTGTCCTGATATTAGACTAAAGGAGGTGATTACTTTGGGTGGCAAGCCAGTGAAGGTGTGAGACCCCGAAGTGGCCTGACAGCGCTCTCAACAGTCTACCTGCTACTTTGGCCACTGGAAGAGTCAAAGAACTGCTGTTGTATAAACAGCTGATTGAGAGCCAATGTTTTGTAGTGGACAGAGTGTTGGATTGGGACTTGGGTTGAAATGTCTACTCAGGCATGGAAATTCATAGGGTGGATGGCTATTAAACTGCTCCTTGACTATCTCACATATCTTAGAAACTCTGTTAGGGTCACTGTATGTTGGAAGTGCTATGATGGTTTATAACAATAAGTAATGGTAATAATTACTGAGTAGTAAAGAAAATGAAAACAAAAATGAAAACAACAACAACACTAATTATGAAAGGAATATTTGGTAAAGCCATATCCCAAATATTTAACTTACCTTGGATGCCTTACTGCTAAAATATCAGAATAGAGTTGATGACAATTAACCCACAATCTTTGAGAAAGATCTAGCTGTATTTTTTAGTTGTGTGTTGCCAAGAATGTATCTTAGAGCACAGTCCCATGCATATTTATTTACTTAGGTAGAAAGGATATGCAGGGTTGCAACTTAAGTGATTTTTCTAGTCATTGACTCATAAGTGCTTCTTATTGAAGTATTTTCATATACACACCGTTTCCAGTAGGACCTCATAAACTAGAAATACTTGCATGATTATTGCTGATTTAATAACCATAGCCATTGTAGAGCATTGATCCTACTGTGAAGTACATTGACTTTTATCCACATGGACTTAGAAATACATTTTAAAATTCATATGTAATGCAACAGCTCTGCATAATGTTATAATGTAACCAGATATAGAGAGCTTTTGTTTAGAGTCCAATCTTTCTGAGTAATAAGGTAGGTGAAAAAGAAAGCTACCAAATTATTGTCTAACTAATTTGGTAGCTTTTTAAAATCTACCTTATTACGCAGGAAGATTGAATTCTAAACTAGAGTTTAGAGTTCAGATTATTGTCTAACTGGGCTGCCTTGGCTCAGTGGTTAAGAAGTTTCCTTTGTTAGCTGGAAGGCTGGCAAGTCAACAGTTCGAGAGCTGGTTACTGCATGATGGGATGAGTGTCCGTCTCTGTCCCAGCTCCTGCCAACCTCGAAAGCAAGAAATTGCAAGTAGATAAATCGGGACCACTTTGGTGGGAAGGTAAACAGTGTTCCATGCACGGAAATGTCTGCAGATGTAGACAGCGCTGGCTCTTTGGCTATAAACAGAGATGAGCATTGAACCCTAGAATAGGATATGACTGGCTTTTGAGCAAGGACAACTTTACCTGGGGGAAATCTTCATGTACTTTTTTGCTCTCCAGGTTTAATCAACTACTTAAACGTATTCACATAATTTCACCCTCCCTACACACACACACACACACACACACACACTGTCTCAAATAATATAACTGCATGAAGAAGCAAAAATGATCGAAACGTACATTTCTCTCTTGGTTTCAGAACCACTTAAAATATATTTACAGAGCAAATTGGAATAAATTGAATTGAGTTCCTTTCCCATAAAAAATGAAATTCTTTGCATTACAGTTAGAAAAATGTTATTTCACTGACAGGAACTCCAGTCAAAGGGTCTTTCTTTCTTTTTTTGCTTCTACCTAATTCTCCTTGCAAGCTTATTGTTACAAAAGGTATCAGCTTTACATTCTTCTATTTCAGCTTCAACGTTTACAGTGTTCCTTGTCTTGCTTTCCACTTTTCGTTCCCTGGCTTCTGAGGGAAAATTCCAGGGATATGCTTGTATCTCTGAATCAGTCTGTTCTTTCTCTACCTGAACTCCCCAAATCTCCTCAGCCTCTACTTTTATATTGCCCTCTCACAGCTCTTTTCTTCTGCCTCTTCTCTTCTACAATACCCTTATCATATGGAAGTTTCCATACTTTAATCTATTCGGCTATCATCTCCTCTCCCTTCTTTATGGGAGAGCTGCATGTTAGAATATCTCTGAGAGCCAGTGGGTGAAGGCTCATCATCCAAGTCTCAGTCCTCCTGACTGTCCTTCTTACAATTGGTATTGACTGATCAATCCCTACAGATTCAATGGGCCTACTCTAGTAGTGACTTACTGTTGGATTTCAGCCAGTATGGATATTCTGGCGCCAAAGCCAGTTCTATCATTAGGTAGAATAAAGAAACTACCCCTGATGTCAGGTGCTGGACAGATTTTTCCTGCTGTTCCTCCTGATAAACCCATATCATTTTTCTCTCTTTTTTTTTGTAGGACTGAGCTATTGGAATCACACAAACTTTGCTGCCACATGAAAATTAGCTACCACCCTTAGGTAAGGTGAATCCATCCCACAATACCAGTCTTGCAATAAGATTGAACTGACAGTTCAGCAAAGCTAATTCATGTGGAGTATAGGAGGGTACCATCTAGTCTTCCATCTCTGGCATCAAAATGACTTGGGCCTGTGCTGACGAGCATCTAATGGATTTTGCTCATGACATCACAGATGAAGGAAGGTATCACTTCCCCTTTCCATGCCCGTGACATACCTTGGCCTCATGTCGCATGCAGTGCTTCAATATTCATATGGAAATGAGTTGGAAATTATCCTAATATTAATTTGGTTTATTCACACTCCACACTCAGGTCAGATTTGATGCATGAACTGATGTTGAGTTAATTTCCTTTGAAAACCTCCCAGGCACTTTCCTTTTGAAAAATATGCTCAAAAGTTTCCCTCAGAAAAACCACACACACCATGATAAGCATATAGTCAGTTTTAGCTTCTATGTGCCAATGCCTTCTCTGTGGTTCTTTGCACTGGAAATGTCAGAGGAATTGTCATTACGAATTATGTCATGTAAAGGCAATCTATACTTATGGTAGCAATACTCAAGAGTAGAACTTAGTTATCCACTTAATTTTGTACCTTGAATATTGTCATGCATTTCTTGGTTTCCTAAACCCAAAATACATATAAATATCTACTTAAAAATTGCACATTCAAGTAGGATCATAATCGAAACCACAGAACAAGTTCTCTGCATCTGCCCTTTTTATAGAGACATCTGGAACAAGTTCATATCTCCGCTGCTCTGCAAATATCCTGGCTGATCAAGCAGCACAGACACCCACTGACTGCTATCTGATGAAAAACCCACCTTCACCCACAATATTGCTGGGTTCTGTGGTGCAGTGTATTGAGAGAAGTCAGGGTGTGCCAATTCCAGCTGAGCACTCCTTAGGCATGGAGCACAGCTGATGCTGAAGAGACTTCACTGCTTCTACCAAATCTCTACATTTTCCCATCATCTGTTGTGCAAGGTGAAGAATATTTAAGATACTCTGATTTCTGGCCAACCCCTAGAAGTATGCAGCAACTTCTCCTTGCCTATGATTTCCTTATATTGTATAATGGAAATTTATATACTCATTTATAAACAGGTTTAGACATTAACTGTTCCAGAGTTGATTTTGTACAGAGAGCAAATCAATTCTTTATTGCCTTGAGGATATTTATAAGCAAGAAACAAGAAACAGACTGAGCACAAAGGCTCTCCACTTTGAATATTAAACAGCAGACCATTGCTTTTCTATGGTCTTTGACCATAGGTCTGATCAGGTTCTTCTATAGCTGACCTATGGGCTAGACCTCATAAAACTTTGCTGTGGTGTCAATAATTGATTAAATCGTAATTAATTAGTTTGAGCTAGTCTGTGAGCAGTTTTGTGCACCTTCCTTTATTAATTGTCATTAAGAATGGCTGCCAGATTTGCTGTAGAACAAAAATAGGGTGGTAGAGTTGGATTTTTTGTTTTATATGACAATGGAGTTTAAGGAAGATTTACTGGGATTTGTAGGATGTGGTAGTGGTCCCTTGGAAGTTGTATGGCATGAACATCTCCTTATTCCAGCTGTTTATTGTCACCAGATCTTCAAATCAATAGTTTCAGGAGTACTTACAGTAGTCTTTGAAAATTCATTTTGCTATTTATTCAAAAGCTCCAGAAAGCAGAAAAGCCTAAGCATAAATATTTACAGTGTTTCAATTACTGCAGGCAGAGCAGATGGCAGCCACCACCATCCAATCAATATTTATGAGCCTTTCAATGCTTTAAATTACACCTGGCCATCCAGTCTGAATTGACTGGTTTATTGTCTTAATACCCTTTAGAACATCAGTAAACATCTTTAAACAGCTCTTAGTAGGAAGTACCTTGATTATAACCTCAAATTGTTGACTACCCACAAAGAAGGCTGGTCCCAGCAGTTGCCTATTCTGGTAAGAAATACCCATGTCAGGCTGATGCTCAAAAGACAACCTGTGAACTGGTACAGGAGGTTAAATGAAAATGTAAACAGAAGAGGGCAAATCACAGAGTGAATATTGCTGCTACAGAGGTGGAGAGGCACCTCATTTCCTGAAGGAAAACGCATGAGTGCTCATCGGATTGATGGTGGCAACAAGAAAATCAGCGGAGGAGATGATGCCAGAAGAACACAAGGATGAACAAAAGAAACATGGAATATTCTAGATTTATTTTACTTTTGGTCTTTGAGTTTTCCAAGGGAACAGATTCTCTGCAAGTGTGTTGCATCTAGGCTGATAAGAACCTTTCTCAGTCTAAGTGCATAAGGTTTCTGAAAACACAGAACATATCCTGTGTTCTCCCTGCTGTCCAACAAATTTTATTTGGTAACTGATAAATGTCTTTGTGGATTCCAGCCCCAGGGTTTGGAAATGTTACTTTTCTGTATGACAGTTCCCAGAATCAGCCCACTAGCAAGGCCAGTGACCCTTCTGGACTAGGCTTTCTCTTAGTGATGGTTCAGAAACACAATGCTCCCAAGCTTTGTGCAACCCAGCAAAGCTTATGCCAAACAAAATGTTAGTCTTCCTGATGCCACTAGGATGTTTGGTTGCTGCCATGGACTAATATGGCTCTGGCCAGAAGCTTAAGCACTTAGCATTGAGCACACCCAGTTGTTGCCAGTCTAATCTTAGACAAGTTGACTAGGGAGTTTGTCCATGGAGTTCTTACATTCTGCTTAGTATGCTCAACAATGCAGTCTCCAGCCTCTGTAACACACAACTTCAAGCAACTACTGCCACCACTACCTCTGGGGCTGCTCCCATGTTGCTAGTGTTTTATGTTAAAATCTCTCCCCCAAGTAGTTTCTTTAGGGGCATGGTTCCAGTTTCTCAAAAGCCATGCTCAGCTTGCAGAGGTGGCTGCAAGCATGTTCCAGAAGATCCTGCCAAGTGGCAGGGCAGGGGATGCTTTGAAATTATTTCCTATGTGATTTATTGCAGCCCTGGTCACTCACAGTGGTGGGCGGGGGATAGGCATGCTCTCCTTCACCCTGCTCTTTACATCCTCACCACTAGAATCTCAATAAGGTATTTGCACATAGGCATTTCCACAGTCCATTACTGTATACTCTTGACTCTAGAGTAAGTCAAGTCTGAACTGTTTCTGGAGGCAAAAAATATGAAGCATTAGCTTTCATGAGAAGGCAAGTCTCTCTAGAATAAACAATAATGCCGGGAAAGTTGGCAGGCAGCAGGAAATGAGGAAGACCAAGCATGAGATGGATCGATTCCCCAAGAAAAGCCATAGGCTATACATTGTAGAAGTTGAAGAGTGCTGTTAAGGACAGGGCATTGGATGAGATCTCATTCATAGGGTCATCATGAGTCAGAGACAACATCCCAGCACATAAGATCAGCAACAGCATTTGTACATTCAATGTGAAAATCAGAAGCAGCACTTGGAAGTGAATTTGGCTCTGAACGGTGTTTTTATAACTGGAAACTGCACTTTATCAGGGTTTCCAACCATGGAGATGCTTGAGAGTAGATTCAGCTGAACATGCTTACTAGTGCTGTGTCAGACCTTTAAGCTGAATGTGTGAAGGTCTGACTGACCTTCAATTGGAAGAAATACTTGAGGCAGGACTTGTGTTCCCATGTTTAGCCATGGGCAGGGTCACAGAACAGTTGGCAGATTACTTTTCTATTTTTGTCCTTCTCTCTCATGCTTCTTCATCGTTCTTGCCCAGCAGGCTGTCAAGAAAAGGCAGATTGTTCTCCCCATTGTTATAGGTTTATTGCCTTATAGTTTTATGTAGTCTGCCTTGCAAACAGACAAATTGATTGAATCCTGAAAAGGGTTCACAGTTTGGAGAACAAATGGGGTCATAGGTTAAAAAAAAAGATAACCAGTCTGACTTTGGGGCTCTAGGGCTCCAACAGTTCTCAGGTCACCTCAGTTTTTTCAAAAATTCCTCCAGAGCCCCATGGGACTTTTTTGAGATGAATAAACATGCCTCTTAAACCACCACCCCCATGTATGTATGTATGTATGTATGTATGTATGTATGTATGTATGTATGTATGTATGTATGTATGTATGTATGTATGTATGTATGTATGTATGTATGTAGGCAGGTAGGCAGGCAGGCAGGCAGGCAGGCAGGCATTCTGCACTTTCTGCTGCTTCCTTACCATCTTCAAGGTAGTCCCATGTAGAGGTGTAAAAGCCATGGGGGGGGGGGGAACATAAATTGTTGATGTAAATGGCTAGCAGAGTGGTATGCAGTGGCCAGCAAGAGGTTCGCACCTGGCAAGGTGGTCCCTTGTGAGAAAAACAGGCAGGCAGATCTTGGTGCAGAAGAAAAACTCAACGTAGGTTTACTCAGGAAGTAAAAAGGTGCAAGTATATACAGTGCAACAACTGTAACACGAAAGAGATATATTCTTTTGGGCTGCTGAGCTGACCTCACTGAGACAGTTCAGTTGTGCTATATACAAGTTCATACAGTTCAGTAGCAGTCCAGTCCACCAGGGTAAATGCAAGCTGTAATTACAGACAAAGCCAAAGAGTTCTACAGCTTCTGTCCTCCTGATGGAGGCTTACCCAGTGATGGGATGTTACTGGTTTGGACCAGTTCACCCAAACCGGTAGCACCCCATCAGGAGGGGTCACTGGGGTGGTGGTAAACCCCTGGGCAGCCAGTTTGGTTGCCTCTCAGGCCCCCCTCCAGAAATGGCTGCCCGGAACCCCCATTTGACGCATGCACAGTTCTATTTTTTAGTGTGCATGCATCAAATAGAGGTTTGATGCATGCACACTAAAAAAAAGAACTGCGCATGCATCAAACGGAGGTTTGACGCATGCACAGACATTTTTTATTTTTTTATTTTGCTCCACGTCACGGTGGGGTGGCTAAGATTTTGACAACCCACCACTGGGCTTACCCCAAGTCGTCCTTCTTTGTCCAGCAAGTACAGATGGCATATCAGGCAAAAGCCATAATCAGGATCAGTGTAAAGATTTAGTCTACGTAGCATGTTCTGGAAGACGCAGGAATCTTTGTCCAGACTGTCAGGAGAGGAAGGTGTGTTATGATGTGTTAAACTGCCCTGGGTCGCCTTCGGCGAGGAGGGCGGTATAGAAACTTAAATAAATAAATAAATAAGGTGAGCATTAAACCTCAGGCAAGTTGAGCATTGTAGCTGGAAGTCTGCAATCCTGCTCTGACCTAAATACACTGGCCCATGGAGCACATCAGGGAAAAGTCCCAGCACCTGTGTGACCCAGTAATACCTCGGATAACGTTTACCTCGGATAATGCTAAAATCGCATAACATTAAGTAATCTGGGGAGGAGAATTGGATCGAATAACGTTAAGGTCCTATGGGATGGATCGGATAACAAACGCTAAAGCCTGTGAGGTTACAATGTATCTCTATGGAGTTTTAACATTATCCGATCCATCCCATAGGATTTTAACATGGATTGGATAACACTAAAAATCGGATAACACCAAGACTTGTGGAACCAAGTCTTAGCGTTATCCGAGGTATTACTGCCTCCATCAGAGCTGTCCGAGTCTGAGGAGAGGGCCACAACACTAAGAACTATACCAATTTTTGCAGCCCTGAACCATCTCTCTGCAGTTAAACACAGTGGGTAGGATACAGAATTATGCTCACTAGATTGTCTCTGATCCTGACCAGAGGTGATGGGGGCTCAGTTTTGCTGATGCCCTTGTGCAATACAATGTTGTTCCAGAAAGTGGTAAGACCAACTAGAGTAACGTAGAGGTAATATTGAGGACTGCAGGGAGAATAGGAGAAAGTTGCTCTCTTTGTTCCCTTCTTTCACTGGATCCTGGTTCCTTCTGCAAATGGAAGGAGACCTTCTAGATCCCACCGACAATGTATTCTGGAGAACAGAGAACCCCTCTTCCAGGCTTTAAATTAGGTGACACACACTAAAAGGTATGTAAATTGTATGTGACTATGTGAGCCCTAATGTTTTTCATATTATTTAGTTTTCATTATTGGAAGAAATTCGTGTGACTTGTGCCAATGCGCTGAGAGTTTGAGGTGAACTTAACCCATCTTTTCTCTAGGAGATGTTGGGTTTGTGTTTCTAGGCTTAGCATATTTTGTGGTTCATCTCTCTGTGGTGCAAAGCACTGTTAAATTTTGTAGTGCTGTTAATTTTGCTGGTATCTTGCTGTGATAAAATGTCACTCATAAAAAAAATAGTAGCAGTTTCACTGGGCTATCCATTAACTTGTGCTTGGACTAAATAGATCTGACACCAGCAACAAAGTGGGCACTTAAACATGGTAACTGCAGCTGCATTTTGTTTTTGCCTTTCTCATTAAAACTAAAATGAAAACCAAAATTTTATTTTGTTCATTTTGTTTGAATAAACATAATCTCTGCTACAAGATAATAATAATAATAATAATAATAATAATAATAATAATAATAATAATAATAATAATAATAATAATAATAATAATAATAATAATAGGCATTTGAGTATGGTTTTATTGATAGGTGTGTCCTATTTCTGCAGCACTTTTAATGAAAAAGTGCTTTACCCAGTGCCTACGTTGTGGGTGGTGCCTACGTCGTGGGTGATCTAGTAATGCTTACCATATTGCCATGCATACATCTGCAAAGACAGGCAGCACTGGCTCTTTGGCTGTAAATGGAGATGAGCACTGCAGTCCTAGAGTTGGATATGACTGGCTTTTGAACAAGGGCGACCTTTAGCTTTACTAACCACTTACAACTAACCATGGCCAAAACCTTAAAGGTAAAAGTTGCCCTTGCTCGAAAGCCAGTCGTATCCAACTCTAGAGTTCAGTGCTCATCTCTGATTACAGCCAAAGAGCATGTTCGCACACACACCCTCCATCCTACTCCAAAGTCCCTCTCCCCTACACACACACTCCATCCCTCTACACACACACACACACACACACACACACACACACACACATACACACACACACACACACACACAATCTGAGACTCTCCCCCCACACCCACCGACCCACCCTCCATCTGATACCCTCCCCCCCACACCCTCTATCCCTCTCCACACACACACACACCCTCCACCCCAATCCACACCCACCCACACCCAAAATCACTTACCCTGGGGAGCAAGTGGCAGGGCGCTGGGTGGTTGCTTTTTCTCTTTCTCCTCCACACTTGGGCTGATGCCAAGTAGAGTGCCTGGGCCACGGCAGTGGCAGCACAGCCACGCTGGGCCCAGCCACACTTTCTCCTCCTCCTCCAGCATGGCACGCAGCATGGTAGCATAGCATGCAGGGAGAGTGAGACCCAGGGGAGGCAGGGGAGGCACCACCCCAAAGCCATCGACTCTGCTCGCTCAAGGCCACCCTGGACTTGGAAGTGGAGGAGGAGGCGGGCAGGGTGGGGCAGGGAGGCAGGTGGGGCGGGAGAGGGAGCTGGGTGGAGCAAGGCAGGGAGGTAGGTGGGGCCACCCAATTTTACTACCACCCCACCCGAAGGCCACCAAATTTTACCACCCCCCTGCCTAGACCAGTGCGAACCTGTCACTGCCCACCACTGGCTTTACCAATCATTCTTTTAATTATCTTTTCAAAGACTCAATGAGTTTGCTCAGTTTTACATAGGGAACTCACTATATCACAGGTGCCAAACTTTTTGCACCTGCGGCCTGACTGGTGTGCTGGGGACCTGACCAGCACCTGGAACAGCTGAGTGGGCCTGACTATGTCCCTGGAAGTGGGCATGTTTGTGCACGCACGTTTGCACATGTGCATCCAGAACCACTTCTGGGAGTGTCATGGATGCATTTGTGCATGCGCAAATGTGCCTGTGCCGTTTTGGTAGTAGTTCTGGATATGCATGCGCATTGACAGGCGTGTCCCCTGTCCACCCTGCTGATCAGGGCTTCTGGGAATTGAAGTCCAAGAACAGCTGGAGTGCCAAGATTCACCATCACTGGACTAGTAATTCATCAAAAGCTTAACAACTGGATTTGAGCCGCCTGAAGTCTGTTTAGAACATTGAACATAAATTGGTTGAAATCCAGTTAAAACATATTTCTGTTTTATTTCTGGGGTTAAAACCACATTTCTTGGTCTTAGGCACAACTCTTGTACAGTAGTTCTTTAGAAATCAGTGACCCTAGATTCAAGTAAAAAATGTTTGTAAGACGGGTGATGGTGATTACACCCAACAAGTATCTGTTCAGCAAGTTACAAGTTTAGTAAAAGTATGATAATAACTTAATGCATACACATGCACTCACATATACTTAAAAATTATTTTAGATGTTGATTTACAAACTATTAAGGCTACATAATTCATGGTGGTAGTTTTGTTCATTGCAATGGTTCCATTCATTGAATGTACTTTGGTGGTTTTTCTGTAAGATGTTACAGTTAAAGAAATTCTTAGAAAACATTACAGAATAGCAGGAAATGGTATCAAAATAATCTTATAATAGAATGACTTTTGTGTGCCAGCCCAGTCATGAAGCCCATGATGATAACTGACATGATTAAGATAAAATTGAGGAAAAACTCACTATTAGTAAGAAAAATAAAAATTCCTTCTCAGGATATAGTGTTGGTTTTCAAGAAAATGGTGCAATTCATGTTGATGAGGTGATGATGGTCTAATATTTCTCCAAGCTGTTTGCAACTCACCTTCCTTAGAATAAGTACACTTTGGCTGCACCTGAGGTATGACACATTTTAAAGGAAAAATACACTGTCCCAATAGGCTGCTGAAATTATATCTTAGCCTTCTCTTTCCAGAAGCATTTAATATAAATAGCAATTCTGTATTCCCTCTGGTACATCTGTTCATTGTGTGGGAGGCAGATAATGTTCAGGGATGCAATTCCATTTTTATCTCAATCCAAAACATAAGCTCCTTCATAGAGTTACAGCACTCATGGACCTCCGGTGGCTTTTTTCAGAAGAACGTTCAAAGTTGCTATGAAGGCCAGAAAAAGGCCTCACCGGGGTATTTTGCCCAGGAGGGGCTGTTGTTGACAAGAAACCAGCAGTGGTGGCAGTCTCATTCTGTGTCCGCTGTTGGGTTAAGTTACTGCCTTCTTCATTCAATATCCACTCTTTAAGTGTATCCTGCTCGGGAAGGTAGAGACCCTGGTGACCAATACTGTTAGAAAGAATATGTTTTCCTTCTGTGTAACCAGGCGATGCCACATACATGTTTGCAGTGGATGAGTCAGGATCGTCATGGTGGACAGCTGGGCTTTGTTCCCTCAGTGTCTGCTCCTGTATCCCCGAGTCCTCTTGCTCTTTAGGGAGCTTGTCCAGTTGTTGTGCTTTCAGAATGGGAGATGCATTGAAGGTCCCTTGTAGGGCCAAGATAAGATACCTTGGGAAAACAAACAAAAGCAACAAAACACACTTCAGTAAATGTTTTATAAAAATGAGCTTTCAGCATAGTTTCACAGAAGAAGCTTTCAATTGCTTTTAGTAAATTGTTTTATTTTATATGAGCTTTATACTCACAACAGACCTATGTAGGACACTCAAAGTTCAACTGAGGCCTCAGGTGTTCCAGAACAGTGAGGGTGAGTCTGTCACTCCCATTCTAGTAAAGTGTGTTGGGGAAGCAGAGTAATGGGCAATTGTATGGAGACATTCTTGTCCTACACTAATGGGTGCACAGAAAGGAAGCAGAAGGTGGGGCTGTGCTTGTAAGGGCATTGGGTGTTCTTTGGACATCAATTGGCTGCTAGCTTGTGGTGTCCAAAGAGGACAAGGGAGTCCCAGGTTCAAGTCCTCCCTCAACTACAAGGTGATTTGGGGCCAACTGCAATCTTTTGGGTAAAAAAATAAAAAGAGCAGTGGAAAGAACCATCTATAATGACTTGAGCTCCTCAGAGGAAAGGTAATATAATATCATTAAGTGAATAATGAAGACACTGTGGTGGCTGAGGACCTCGTCGCCACCTCCGGGCCCCCACCAATGGCCAGAGTGAGAAGACACTGTGGCCTGATGGGCAGCTAAGGACTTCACTGCTACCTCTGGGCCACCACCAAACGGCTGGAGGGAGGAGACGCCGTGGCCTGGTGGGCGGCTGAGGACTTCGCTGTCACCTCCAGGCCCCCACCAATGGCAGGAGGGGAGATAGTCTGTGTTTAGTTTGGTTGTTTTTGGGGTTATATTTTATGATTTTTACTGTACTGTTGTTGTTTTGATTGTAAGCTGCCCTAAGTCGCTATGGGCGGCAATATAAATCTGAACAAATAAAATAAGTAATAGGAGGCAAGACTGGATGTGGAACTGATTGTTAGAGACATGTCTGTAGTGTGGACGAAGTTGGCAAGAACAGACCAGAGCAAGGATAGTGAGAGGTGACCCTCTGATAGCCAGTTGATCAGTGCAGTGCCACACGTCTCATTGAAGAGGGCTATGGAGTAAAGCTCATGGGCAAGTTATTTTCTACCCTTCTTTTTGTGGTTTAGTCAGGAATCTGTTTGGCAACTCACTCTCCAGACCTTTTGTTTGGGAAGTGAAGACTAATCAGGAAAGAGGTTCTTCATGTAATGAATAGCTGGAAAAGGGCACTGTTTGAATCTTGCCTTAATACTGTAGGTCAGCACTGGAAAAGAAAACAGCTGTGGCTAAGCAGAAAGCTGCTGCAATGATTAGCCTTCATTAAATCACAGCTCTAGGCTTTGCTGAAAATCATCTTTCGGTGCTAACAGTCTTAAGAACAAGTTTTCAGTACAGATTGACCAGGCCTGTGGGAACACTAAATCCCTTTAGAAATATAACTTTATTTACTTACACTCATGAGATGGGCTGATCAGTATAAAAAGCAATTTATAAAATGGCTTCCAGGCCTCACCTATTTAGGTTTTAAACACCCCATGGGAGATAATTTAACTTCTCCTGTTTTCATGGCCTCTAGCCCAATGAAATCCCTTCCAGGTTTAATGGATACCCAGTGATGTAATAACAGCTGAAGTTTTATACTCAACTACTGAGTCTAAACCACTGATGTTTTATAAATGGCCATTTGTAGTTCCTATTCTGTTATGTAGCTCTTGTAAACTCTCCCACCTCATATACTGTGGAGTTATAGATGCATGCATGGAATCACATAGGGAAGGAGAAGCACAAGAAATACAAATGACCTGCCCTCTTCAGAAACCAGGCTTCACTCTCTTGCCTTACTTTGCAATTGAAGGGCTAGTTTAGCACTGTACCTGGTAACTGCCACAACTACGATGAGAAGCAATGTTGTACTTAATCTATTTTATTTGTTGGATTTACATCCTGTCATTTCCCCAAAATATATTTAAACACATGAGGTGATTGAAAAGCCATGGGTAAGTATGTGTCCTTGACTTTCTGTACACGGCAGAAGCCAAGCTGAACACTAGGATTGCTTCCAGACCTGTATATTAGAGCTCAGCAAATGCAGGCAATGGAGCCAACTTTGAATTCCTGAGATTTCTTTTCTGTCTCCTTAAATCAAGGGACAAAAGAAGAGGGTAGTGGGAGAATGTGGGTGGGCCACTTTGGTGGGAAAATGCTGAGGGACTTGACTTGCTACCTCTAAGACTCAGTTTAAAATGTAAACAGTGGTGGGCCTGGATTTACCCATACAGGTGCTGTTGAGATCATGGCACCATAGATACCGGTCATTGGTGTGGCAGGAATCCAGGATTGGCCAAAATCACTTTACTATCTGATATAGGGCAGCAAAAAGAACCCTTGATGTCTTCAACCAAATCAAAGGAGAACAAACCCCAAAACCAGCCAAGTTATTTGGGTATGTGAGGTAGAGGAACACTGCAAGTACCTCTACCCATGCCTGGCATTAAAAACAATACAATGGAAGGAAAATAACTAGCAGTTTCATGACATTTCAGAAACTGTTCCCTAAAGTAGCTAGCCCACTCTGCTTAAGAACAAGACTGGTCTTTTTTGGCCTGGGTGGGCATTATTCAATGATACTTATGATGCAACACACATCAGCAGAAGTGCTGCTTTAAATGAGGCTTACTAGCCCCATGGAATAACCACATGGTTGAGCCTTTCTGATACATCCAGCCTTGCATTGAATTCAGGCTGGGCTCCTTTTGAAAATCATCCCCTCCCCCCCCTTTAGTTCCCAATGAGATTTGCACACGTGGGGAAGGGGACCAAGTGTTCCAACCTTGGAAGAAGTGCTGTGACCGGTGTAATGATGCAGATGAAATAAAAGCTTGGTTCTGACAGCTCCTTCTCCATAATCCAGTAGGGATTGGTTGGATGATTGCAGACAATGCAGACAGCATTGTAGACGATTGAAAAAAGGAAGTAAAGCAGAACACTCAAAGTCATGGTGATTCCATGGAACCACGTCTATGAGAATAGAAGCAAGAGAAACAGATATGAAGGCAAGACATTTCACAGCTCTAACATGAAGATACACCCCCACACCCCAATGCACATACTGTATATACATTTATACATATCAGTGAGCAAAGTGCCATAATAGCATAAAGAAAACAACACCACAACGTTTATGAAGAAAGCAAAAACCTCAGAATCCATGTTGATATATTTCTAGACTCTAGAAATGAAATGGCACGGAGAGACACTTAGGGAAACTTTGGGCTGTGTTTTATTAGGGGCCTTGTTTGAGGCTGTGTTCTTTGCCATGTTAGAAGGTTAATGCTTAGGGAAGCATCTTTTCGGGTACATTCTGCATTGTTTGTTTATTCTGTGAATGTCATTCACTTAACCTGAGCTTCAATATTATTGCCAGCTTTCCTCAAAGCATTCAAGATCCGAGCAAGCTGTGGCGGTTTGCTGCATTCTCTGTGGCATTCAAGACCCGCAGTGCGGGCCTGCAATGATGACGTTTGTTGATTGTCAGCTTGACTTGTCCAGAAGCAGCTCAACAGTACCCAGGAGTGCTGCAGTATATCAAAGATCTTCTGTGCTGCATACACATCTCTCACATAGACGGAGTGGTATACAAACAGGTAATAGAAAAGGCATAAAGCCACAATCATTTAAATGTTTTATGTAAATAAAATTTAAAAACCCAGTTCAAATTGAGCAATCTCACTGGTAACATTTATTTTTGTATGTATTACACTGTCTCCAAATATTGCTATCTCAGTGGTTTAAATATTCAACTTATTTACACAGCATACCACAAACGTAGTTAGTCTACAAAAAATAAAATAAAAATAAAAATTAAAAATAAAATAAAAAACCCACTGCACTGCCCTCCACTCTCTCTCATGGCAAGAGAACTTTGCATCTATAAGCCCTGCATATATTAGATAAACACCTATAAGACTGGATGACATATAGCAACCAAAATCTTAATGTAGGTACATACCCATGTCTGAATTTCTAAAGCTTGATGAAATAGAATAGTAAAGAGGGCAACAGTGTTGACAGTTGTTCCAAAGGTGAAAACCCCAATATCAGAGTCTTGATATGCCTGGAAAATAGTGTATGTGGAGAAATCAGAAGTACATATATTGATTACATGCTGGTTTATAGCATATCTCATTTTACTAAAGGCCATTGCTAGATTTGGCTTAAATACTTACTAAGTAAGGGATGAAGAAGCAGATGAGACTCTGGTAAAAGGCATCCAAAATGGCAATGCAAAAAGTCAGAGGCTTGTAAATCTGTAGCAAGGCATGACAGAAAGAGAAAGGATCTGTTTAAAGATTGCATGGTTTCTTGGTAAAATAACCAGTAATTCCTTATATGGTGATTGCAGACATTATACAGTTGGGGTTGATTAAAGGATTCAAAGTTACCGTCACTACACAAACTAATGGTGGAGTCTGCCAGGTTTTTAAAAGCCACTTTTAGTAATCTTTTAATTATTATTATTCAGTGACACTACTTCTGAAACCTGCCACCTTGTGAAAGCTTCCATACTAGTGCCAAAGAATAGCGCTCTCTCTCTTTGTCTGGAGGTCAATGGCAGCCTTTGTGAAGGCATGTGAACTCCTATTTTTACATAGTATGTTCTCACCTTAACTCTTCCCCTATTCTTCCTCCAGAAAACCAAAGAAGCAGTAAACCTAGGTAGTGTTATTGAAGGTGTCTGCTTTGGACATCTCCATATTCACACGGGACTGATATTTTAGTCTAAAATGTTGAGTGCCTTCTTAAGAGCAAAAGATAAACAAGGGGAAGAACCCTAAACAAATAATAAAAAAAAACAGACAATGCATTGATTAAAAAAAATATCCTTCCCTGGCTCTAAAAATGGCAATTAGATATTTGGCAGAAAGAATAGGAAAAGCAATGTTTCTTCTTACTGCTGAAGCCAGGTGGGAGGAGGAGAATTGTGGGGATTAAGAGACAAGCACAAAGGTGAGTGGTCCTATTAGGAGCCATCTTTCTGTCAGGTTTAGCCCTCAACCTGCTGGTGTCTTAGCATTAAATTGTTGGCCTTGGAATTGGGAAACAAGGGCTGAATTTCTTGTTATGCTGTTAAGTGTCATCAAGTTGGAGCTGACCCTTATGTCCCTTATGGGGCTTCTAAGGTAAGTGAGATGTTTTAGGAGTAGTATTACCAGTTTAATGGATCCAGTAAGTTTCCATGGCTGAGACGTGATTTGAACCCAGGCTTCCTGAGTCCTAGTCTGACACTCTGCCCACCAGACCACATTAGGTATCTGCTGAATTTTTTTTTACTCAAGTGAGCTTACTTTAAAAGGGGCAGTTCTGTGATAAAGGAGAGCAGAATAACAATAATCGCATAGCTGCAGAGTGGTTTGGAATAGGAAAAGGAGTAAGACAAGGCTGCATTTTGTCACCCTGCTTATCTAACTTATATACAGAGCACATAATGCGCAATGCAGGGCTGGATGAATCACAACTTGGAATTAAAATTGCTGGGAGACTCATCAACAATTTGAGATATGCAGATGATACCACCCTAATGGCAGAAAGTGAGGAAGACCTAAAGAAGCTCCTGATAGGGTTGAAAGAAGAGAGTGCAAAAGCTGGCTTAAGACTCAGCATCAAGAAATTCAAGATACTGTAATGGCAACAGGCCTTATCACTCCTTGGAAAATAGATGCAGAAGAAGTAGAAGCAGTGACAGACTTTACTTTCCTAGGAGCAAAGATCACTTCAGATGGTGATTGTAGCCATGAAATGAAAAGGCGACTGATTCTTGGGAGGCAAGTTATGAGAAATCTGGGGAACATAGTTAAAAGTAGAGACAACACCTTGCAAATAAAAGTCTGCATAGTCAAAGCAATGGTATTTCCGGTAGTAATGTATGGTTGGACCATAAAGAAAGCTGAGTGCAGAAGAATAAATGCCTTTGAAATATGGTGTTGGAGGAGAGTTTTGAGAGTCCCCTGGATAGCAAGGGGAACAAATAGGTCAATCTTAGAAGAAATCAACCCTGACTTCTCCTTGGAAGGTCAAAAAGTGAAGATGAAGCTAAAGTATTTTGGACATGAGAGGATTCACTTGAGAAGGCTTTGATGCTGGGAAAGGTGGAGTGCAAAAGAAGAAGGGGCGACAGAAAAATGAGATGGTTAGATGTTATTGTGGATGCAATGGGCACAGAGTTGGGCAGGTTGAGGAAGATGGTGGAGGATAGGGGTGCCTGATATGCTATGGTCCATGGGGTCGCAAAGGGTCAGAACTGACTTCGCGACTGAACAACAGCAACAACAGTCCACAAAAAATAAGGAATAACAAACACATCCAGAATAAAATAAAACAAGATCCTTCAGAGATACTTAGATCAGGGAATAGCAGTGTCTCTAATGACTTGCTGTCTAAAACGCTGCTGGTACCCTCTTTTTCTTAGTATCACAGCTTATTGTATTTCTTGTCCTAGTGCAAAGAAAGCCAACTGGCTGGGTATATTTATGCTACTGATAGTGTGTATTGCCCTTCTTAAACCGTGAAAGAAACTCATATAGTACTGACAGCACCATAAATTCCCATAGTATCTGAGCATTACTTATGGTGGCAATCATATAAATTTGTGAGGCCACACTAAAGATTTATGAAAACCCACAAAACACACTTGAGTAAGAAAGGTGTACCTCTGAGTTTTGTCCGCTCTTGTAAAGTTCAGGTAGGCCTAATAGGGTTTCTGCAGAAATGTCTTTATCCAGGATTCCAGAAAGTATTGGTGGCACAGAAGTGAAAAAGAGGTTGAAGAAAATCATTTGCCAGTAGTCTATCATGGAGGTCCCTGAGAAAGCACAGAAGAACTGGTACCAGAAGAGCAGGTTGACATAGGCCTGGTGAGAGAATATTATGTGATAGACTTTCAGAGTTTGTATATGTCCTTCATTATATCCTCATTCACGCTCCATTCAACAGAAGAATTGCATACAGATTATGAGTGCCTAGAACAAATTAGGAGCTAAGAAGCAGGGCTTGCTGCAAAATATGTTTGTTCCTTTCTTTGCCATATTTCTTTACAGAGCCTTCAACCATGAGATTCTAATAATTTGTTTGTCTCAGCTTTCTTGAATTCCATGTGGAGAAAAAACATTTAAAGAATTAAAGGCTGGAAAAGCGGTCTTCTCCCTACCAGAAACTGATTTTTTACTCAAAATCTTTGGTCTTGCTCTAGGAGTAATTATGTTGGAAGCAGCAGCAGGCTCAAAGATATGAATGGGCCTTTAGTTTTGACATTAGTGAAGTTTCATCTATTTCAGTGAGCCTATCATTAGCAGTACAGTCTGAATCCACTTTACAGTTCAATGACAGTCATTTTTCTGCCATCTATAATTAGTTTCACATGTACCAAATGGACCAATAATCACTAGGGATAGGACTTATATTTAAAAACAAAAGGGGGACAAAGACAAAATAATATCATCTTTTTACTTTGAATGGTTTTTTGTATGTTTTCTCCAAACATGAGCCACTTACATATGAAGGAATCATTTAAATGAAAGGGATACACAAAAAATTAAAGTTTTTTCTCGTGCTTCCCCTTTTCATTAAACTTTAATTTCACCCTTTGCCTGTACAAATGCTTTAACATTGTGAAGGCTTCTGCCAGCAGGTAATCAGAACATCCAGGGGGAGGGAGAAGGAAGTAGGTCTGTAAAGGTCTCTCTTGCTTGAAAGCCAGTCTATCTAACTCTAGGGTTCGGTGCTCATCTCCATTTAGAGATCATTTAGAGACACACACACGCACACACACACTAACTGGAGATGACGTGACTGAAAAACATAACTAGGCAGTGGAACAGCACCAGTGGCTCTATTTTTGCCACATGTTGAGCCCTAAACTGGTGCTGTCATAGCTGGGAAGCCTCCGAGCACTGGCTAGCCCTGGCCTGGTTTAAAATGGAGCCAGTTCACACCTTTCAAAACCTCAATTTTGGTTCTTAATGGAAGTGATAAGGAGAATAGCCGTGGGATTGGTAATGGGGTTTACTCAAGAGACACACCTCTGAGGTCTCCCTGTGAAGAACTGCTCCCTTTTCATTCTCTATCAGAGCTTAGCTTTGGATTTAAAAAAAGGTCCAGTGTTCCAATGATAGACCATTATGGGGAGATATTACTTGGGAATGGAAGTGTGTAATTGAGCTTCCCATAATATTGCTAAAGCTGATTACTGTCATTGCCAATTGGTAGCATGTGGCTCTCATCAAATTAAGTGTCTTGGCTGGCTTTATAGCTTACGTTGAAGCCAACTTCTATTTTGATTAGTGATAATTTACTGTTCAGTATGCAGAAACAAAGCCAAGATTCTACTTGTGATTCCCCTCCCCCCCACCTCCTGAAAAACAGGACATTATTGATCAGAAACAGATTTTTTTAGGCAAACAAAGGAAATTAGCTGTGTGATCCATGCTCAAATCATAAAAGATGCAAAGAATGCAGGAGACAGGTGATACCTTTTTTGGATCACTAACAAATAATCAAAAAATTGCACAAGCTTTCGAGATCAAAAGGTCTCTTCATCAAGGAGGCATAAAATTTTTACTGAAGGTTCATGGCACAGTCTTATTGTGCCATGAACTTTCAGTAATAATTTTATGCCTCGCTGAAGAGACCTTTTGATCTCAAAAGCTTGTGCAATTTTTTATTTTATTTTTTTAGCTTTTAAGAAAAATGGGAAGGAACCTCTTTAGTAAAATCAGGGGTCAATCAACTTTTATCTTGTTTTCTTATTGAATGGATATTCACCTTTTAAAGTTCTAATTCTGATTTTTTTAGAATGTGCTATATAATATTTTTGGAATTTCTAAGCTGCTGATATGGATGCCTAATCAGGTAGTATATAAATGATCACAGTCCTCATTAACTGTAACACATGTTACAGAGGCACAGAAAATGAAATTTCAACTTACCACATTTTTATAGAAGAAATAGATCACCATCTTTCCCAAGCGAGAATAGCACCAGTGTCCATGGACTAGAAGCAACTTCTTGAGGTGTTTAAATTGGGATATGGCAAAATCACTGGCCATGACAGCCTAAGACAGAAAATAGTAATGAAAATACCATTTTGTTTTCTCAGCTTTATCTGAACCAGAGTAAATCAAAGACAGTTAGTTACTAAGCAGCACGGACACATTTCCAGTCAGGTAATTTAATTTTAAAACCCGCTATGGTTTTGGCACGAAATTGTAACTTCGTACCAGTCTTTCCAAGTCTATCTGAACACCTTAATCAGTGTTAAAATGACCTTATTACTGACTGGTCAGAGGATAAGAGCCATTTTAGAAACACTGAAAAAAGTCTCTAAAAAGTTTTAAAAACCCACAAAACATGATGACTGCTATTTATTTGAGGCAGGAAAAAGGGCACAATTAATGATTGAGGAGGATGATTCAGGTGAGAATTACAGTACTGCAGGGTAGACTTTTGCCCTGAAAATTATCTGGGATATTAAACATTTTGTGTGAAGAGCAAAAGTAACTTAACTGCCACAGGAAATTTCAGATCAACCTGAACCAACCCAGGAGAACCTTCCTGTCTAATTGCAACCTTACCAAATTCAAAAGCTTTGCTGGAACCCTAACACCCAAAAAAAGGAACTTGAAAGGTTATCTTATTTGTAACTTCTTAGTGATTCGATGAAGACATAACTTTAGACTTTGCTGATATTTGTTGAATTTGCCGATGAAAATTCCATGATAGACTGTCTGGGAAGAATTCTCCTGACATTGGTAGAATCTCTCCTATGAGATTGTATTCCTATGAAGATCCCATCTATCCCAATCTACTAGACAGGATTAGAAATTCATCTATGATTGATCCTTTCATTCTAGTTTGATATCAGAATGTATTCTCCTGCTTTGCAGATGTAAAATCTGAGACCTTGCTTAATATTTTTCTTCTCTAGGTCTGAAAACAGAATTGTGTGCCTCATTTAAGTAAGAGGTAGAACTGTTGCAAATGAGCTTTTTGTTAGTAGAGAGGGGAGGAACTTTAAAATGTATTACCTTTATCACATCTATCTCATGTAGATTCTAAGCTTTATTTTGTACTGTTGGCGGGCGGGCTTTGTGAGTCAAGGACATTGCATCTGGCCCCATTTTTGGGCTATTTGAATTAAACCCAAGTTTTATACCATCTTAGTCTAATGAAGAGTTCTGGAGAACTCAGAAGTTGTATTTCTATATTTGTTTGTGATTTAGTACAGGTGTCCCCAACCTCAAGGCTGTGGACTGGTATTGAGCCACGTGCTGTCACCAACTGGGCCGTGGAGGTGGGTGGCGCTGAGAAACCCGATGTCAGCCTTCTGCCCTCAACATGCTCTGCTGGGTCTGCCTGGCGAACGGAGTGAGAACATGGGCTTCAGACACAGCAGATTGGCAGGTGGCCGGGCCCCTCCTCCACGTTGCTTAACTATGGCAGGGCATTCCCCCCCCCCCGCCTGTATGCAGTGTGATATCTCACTGCCCAAGTCGAACGGTGTGGGTAGCAGGTAGCCCCTTACCAGTCCATGGAAAAATTGATTATCATGAAACCGGTCCATGGTGCAAAAAAGGTTGGGGACTCCTGACTTAGTAAAAGTATTGCTCAACCTTGAACCTTATTGCTATAAGTAGATCACACATCCATTCAGAATGCAACCTCCTATAATTTCTGAACATTAATGATAAATGCTTTAGCAGTACCTGCCAAATGAAAAAGAATAATATCTACTATTGCACATACCTGCATACCTTCTTGTCCAGAAATGCCAATTCCAACATTAGCTGCCTGAATCATACTTACATCATTTGCCCCATCACCTAAAAAATCAGGACAGTTGTTATGGGAAATTGTTAAGTTTGCAAGCTAAAGAAATGGTTTCTATGGCAGTTTTCTCAATTTGAAATGCAATTATTGATTAATATAGAAGGCCAGAAATGAAAGAACAGCTTTAGTTCACACAAGGTTCAGTGGAATTCATCACGTTATATGCCTGCTGAACAGCTGAATTTTTTTGGAATAGTAGCTATGTTAGTCTGTGTTTCAGGCATATCAGCAAACAAAAACAAAAACTGAACAGCTGAACAGCTGTCCTTATTACAATGTGCTGCTGCCTTCCTTTTGGTTTCAAAAGCAGTTTGTTTGGTTGCTTGGGAAAGTGGAGGTAGTAGTAATAGTAAGGTGACTGTTTGAGAAAAATGAGCATGGATCCCCTTCAGCTCACAAATCTAGGCCCAATAATCTGTAAAAACCTTGTAGATCTGCAGTAACACCAATAATGCCTGTATATCCCTCTGCCTATTTGTCTGCCCTTTCCTTCATAAGATAGCTCGGATCCATATTAAGGCATTTGCCCTTCGGCCTTTCTACCTCTTCCCCCCTGAAACATTCCCTGGTGAACATGCTAAACAGAGGGTCAACAGACTTTATTGAATGGAGGGAGCCGAAGTACATGGAGGGAAGTTGCCTAGAAATTGGATGAAAGTTCCTTCAATGAGTGCAACCATCCTGTCTATAGACAGATCTTGATCCCAGGCGAATGGTGAGGCCAATTTTAGTTTTCTGTGTTGTGTGCCATCAAGTCAGAACCAGTGTATAGCAACCCTAACTGGCCTTTCAAAGTAACTGATATTTAAGGAATATTTTTTTTTATTCTATTCTCTCTATCACATGGAATTTAAACCTTGGTATCCTAAGCCCTACATGGTAGTGGGCCAGGATACCACGTCACCCCAAGAACATCTGTCCATCCCACTAGAGTGGACCGGAGAGGCTCTCTGAAGATACCATCAGCTAGAGAGGCTCGACTCTCTAGCACTAGAAGGAGGGCCTTTTCCATGTCTGCTCTGGCCCTATGGAACCTCTTACCAACTGAATTGTGCCCCCAGGTGGAATTGCTGCCCTTCAGGAAATAACTAAAAACCTGGCAAAGCAGGTGTGGGGCACCAGTGATGTGGTGACCCCACCCTGCTGGCTTACGTAGTGCAGGTCTCTCCATTCTTTTAGTCATTCTTTTAACCATAATTTTTAAATAATTGATGGGGAGGGGGAGGGTAATCTTTAAGGTCTATTAAGGGTTTTTAAGGGTTTTTAATGCTTTATGATTGTAATGTTTTCACTGTTGTTATGCCACCCAGAGTTGCTCATTCGATTTGGACAGCAATATATATATATTTGAATAATAAAATAATTAATTAATAAATAAATAAAAAGAGAGAGTGCAAGCGAGAGCATGCCATTCAAATACAGAAAGTAGTGTTAGATCTGACAAGCTTAGGTAAAGGTGCACCTTGATTACAATAAGAGCCCTACATTTGTGTAGGTCTTGTCAGGATTGGAATCGATTGAACTATTAAGAAACCTGCAGCACACAGTGGGGGGGAGTGCATTAGCTTGCCAAAATGTGGTTTATTTTAAAATACTCAGCAGGGGTTGTACCAATTCCTAAACCACTGTATACTTCTGTGTGCATGTGAGTGTTGGCATATATTGTGCCTCTTGCTCTGTAAAGTTTGCAAGATGCTCTGCAACCTGAAAATCTCTCTCTTTCTCTTCCCCCATCCTTATTGTTATAGTGCAAGGGTTCCCAATCTAAGGCTTTGATTTTGAACCTTAATGTTTTAATTTATGAATTTGTAGGGGGATTGTTTAATTGTTTTGCATTGTGTATAGCCTCTCCCCCTTTCTGTAAGCCGCCTAGAGTCAGGTTCGCCTGATTGGGGCGGGATAATAAATCTAAATAAATAAATAAAAATACTTAAGGCCTGTGGGATGGCCTCCGGTGCCATCACTTGTGGCCTCCCACTTCTCCAAGGGCATCTGAGAAACAAAATGGCTACCCCCTTTGAAGCTGTTGGGACAAAATAGCCACTCCCATCTTACAGGCAGGGCAAAATGGTTGTATGGCCCTTGAAGCTGACTGAGAGAACGTGACCTGACCCTTGGCTTGAAAAGGTTGGGAACCCCTGTTATAGTGATATGACAGTCTGGCCGTCAGTTGTACTGGCAAAGAACTGTTGTGATGCTACAACAGTAAAATATGACGATAAGAAATTAGCACCATGTGTCAGACACAATGCAGGCTGCACCAGAATGGCTCTGAAGCAAAAGAGAAATAAATTTTAAAAAGTCCTAAGGCGGACTGGAGAGTAATGAAGAAATTGGGAGGATGCTTTTCAGTGATAATGGCTGTAGAGTTAAAAAACAACAACCCAGTTTGGACAAGGTTAGTCAAGGATGTGGAAACTGGGACAAGCACCACATGACCTTTACCTGATTAAAAAATACCCACTCAAGTAGAACCCTGATTCTTTTAGCAATCAAGAAGCAGCCTAATTAGGAGACTAGATTTTCTTTAAACATTAGGAGAATCAGTGTAATGGTTAAGAGTGGTTCAGGGCCGTAGCCGAGGGGGCGCATGCGAAAGCCCTCCTGAGCTAACAGCCACCACCCCCAACCCACCCAGTGGTGCCAATGTTATATATGTGAGTGTGACATTGTTGCCCCTCCTGGAAATTTTTGCCCCTCCTGGGAAACCCCCCCCCCCCATCTAGAATCCTGGCTACTGCCCTGGAGTGGTTTGACAATAGAACCAATTGTCCAGTCTTTTTAAGGGGTCTCTCTTCATGCAGCTCTCCTAAGATAGAGCATGGACATAATGTTTGAAAATGAAATATGTCACTCTGTAGACCAATAATTTTTTAAATAAAGTAACACTAACAAATGTTTTACTCATTAAAAGTGAAACACAAAATGAACATGAAATCAACATGAACAAACAAACCTCAGTTGGTGCAAGAAGAGACTTTTTTTCATTTGCAGCCAGCTGTGGGATTGAACAATGTTCAACTCAGCTTTTGCTTACCGGTTTGACAAAACAGTCTCAAGCAGTAAGAGAAAGTGCCTTTCCTTGCATCAATAGAGGTTCTATTATTTTTCTCAGGTTTATTAATCAACCATTTCATTTTTATTTTTCATATAAATAGGCCCCTGTGGGTTGGGCAGTTCGACTACTAGGCTTTCTGCAGTCGGCTGGGTCTGTCCTGCGTATAGAAATCTTTTGTTTCATCTTGTGCAGCAGAATGGATGGTTGCTTTTCTCTAGTACCATTATTTTTCAACACAGGAGACTCAGCCAGTGTTTTTTGTTTTCATTTGACTCAATTTGGCTGCTGGTAGGATCAGTGGGTGTCTCGGTATAAGCCAGCAGCTCTTGAAAGTCAATTTTCATGGGGTCTGGCTGTTGCTCTGTGCTATTAAGTCATTTTTGAAGTATGATGGTGTCATGCCTTCAGAAGGACTTGCAGCTAATACTCTTGCTGAGCCCTTATAAACTCAAGGCTGTAGCTTCCTTTTTATGACTACCTTAAGGCAGCGAAAGGATTTGACCATGTCACGGAACCTATGAGCAAACTGTAAGTAAACCTGTGTGAGAGAACAAATAAAAAGAACTACAATTCTGTGTCCAGTACTTACCAATTGCCAATGTCATAACTTTCAGTTGACTCCGCACAAGTTTGACTACCATACTTTTTTGTAAAGGAGTGCACCGGCAGCACAAAACTGAGCGGCTGTACTTGGTTAGTTCAAGAAATTTAAGTTCAAGTTTCCCCTGGAAAATAGTGCTCAGAGTTTTACCATCAAGCACCAATCCAACTGTAGGATTTGGAGTTACTGCATTTGATAAAGAAAAGGGCAGTCGAATACCAAAAAAGTTACATTTTTTTCCTTGATCAATTTCAGTTTTCTTCACTTCTTCCAGTGTGATATCCAACAGTGATTCACAAGTTTCCTGTAAGAAGACAATTGTATAAGGCTCAATGCTACATTGTCCTATAAACAAAGACATAGGTATACTTCTACTGTTAACTTGTTCTGTCATAACATTGTTATGAGCCCATTGTATTTGTAAGGAGAAGAAGTCTAATTTAGGTGTCAGTTTATAGAAGCTTTCTAACAAATGATTTCTGTAAACAGTTGGCATTAATAGTATCAATTTACTTTTGTAAACTATAGGGAGATAGTAGTTTATAGTTAGTCTAAATAAATATAGTTAATGGCTGTCAGGTTTCCTTTTAGAGCTCCAAAAGAACTTAAAAAATTAAGAAATTTGTTACCCTTTACCCAAAGTAACTTGTGACCATTACTCATTATTGCAAAACAAGTTGACATCACTGTTAATGAAGTCATGCATACAGTGACAGAATATCTCAAACCTACACCAGTTGAGAAAATATATCTTCTTGGTATCACTCCATCTAAGATAAGGAGAGAAGTAGCTTTGGACACCAAGAGAACCAAGCAAGAGAACAACCCTTGACATCGTCTGAACGGATGTGAGCCTCAAATCCAGGAAGAGCTTTATGGCAAGAACAAACATTATTGAGGGTACACAAGAGCAACACTAAATTAGAAGATTGAGGAAGGAGCTCATTGGACAAGGAAAAACATTAAAGGAGGATATAGTTAATGAGATGGCTATGTGGTATGGTTGACGCAATGGGCACAGAGCTGGGGGTGTTGAGGAGGATGGTGGAGGATAGAGGTGCCTGGCGTACAATGGTCCATGGGGTCATAAAGAGCTGAACTCGACTGTGCAACTGAACAACAACAACAAATAGCTGAGAAACGTAACCTCCCCTACGCCACTTGGGGGACTCTAATCAGGCTGAGAGTTGGAGTGCCTAAATGTAAGACGAACATGTTCAAGTGAGGGGCTGCTGGTAGACAACAATACACTGTGTGAATGTGGAGAGATACATAATCTGGCTCATTTACTGGTCTGCCAATTACTGCTAGAACTATGCACCGATGAGTTTGGCCAATGGCAAAGCCAAGAAAGTGGCTTCATTTTGGCAGTCCAGGGTTTGATCGGGACACAAAAGAAGAAGATTACTGCAAGAGTAACATGTTACTAATTCATTGATTGTTAATTCTTTTAAAGTTAATGTTAAAATAAAAATACAGTACATTTAAAATAAATATGTTTTTTTCTCCATCTAGTGAAAAGGAGCCAAACCTCAGCAAAGTTTTGTAGGCAATTCTGTTCTAGAAGCTGATGACCTACTGGAAGCCTGTAATATGCAACACAAAAATAAACAGCTATCTGAGAGCATGTCTTAAATAAAGGGTTCTCAACCTTTCAAGCTGAGGGCTGGGTCATACTCCCTCAGACAGCTTCAGGGGGTGGCTGGCCATTTTGCCCTCCCTGCCACACATGGCACTTTCAGGCGTGGTGGTGGCCCACATGAAATGGTGTCACGGGCTGCATCCGGCCCCCATGCCATAGGTTGAGAACCCCTGTCTTAAATGAACAGTTAACTGTTTCAAGCTCTTGGGAGTCTTTCTGGGAACACAGAGTCCACATTTAGAGGACTGCTGGAACACCTCAACTGTTCAGTGCAGTAAAGAGCTAAAAGCAATCACCAATGTTTGAGTCTAAAAATAACTAATGCTGGGGCATCAGTTGTGTCAAAAAGCAGGTTTTTTAACTTCACATATCCATCAAAGCCTCTATAGGCACAGATAGGATTTGAAGGTGCAAAGTTATAAGAAAAATCTGTTATATAGCCATGCATTGAAATGTATGATGCTCTTATTCAGAAGCTGAAGCCACTATTAAGTACGTTTACCCAATTCTAATGGAGCAAAACAGAAATGTATTGCTGAATAGTTTGATGGGGAATGCAGAGAAACAAGAACTAAATAATTTAGTTAATTTAGTTAAAAAATCAAAACAAAATCATGATTGTCTCTGGATATTAGGTCTGGTAGAAACCCAAAGGAAAAGAAGATGTCTTACTGAAGCATCCCTGAAAACAGCTAAAAATAGCAGCAGTAGAGAAAGGATGATGTTAGATTTTGAGCATTAGTGTAACAAAAATCTAAGCACCCAAAACTTGAGGTTGTTGCATATATAATGTGTGATAAATGGAGATAATTTTTTCCCATAGATTTTAAATTCAGAGCTTCCTAATCCAGAATTGAATGAAACTGATCCTGGCCTCTGAGTGACACCATCAGAGGTTAAAATAATTGATTAAAACATTGAAGTACAGTATAGGAAAGAACCAGATAAGATATGCTGCCACCAGAAATATTACTTGAAAATATTAATTGGTGGCCAGCAGTGCTGGGAAAATTGTTCCCTTTTATAAATACATATGGTAAACTGCCTAAAGGTTAGGAGACAAGTAGAACTGTATCAATATATATTAAAGGGGACAAAAGTGACCCAGCCAATTACAGGTATATACTGTACATTTATTGGATATGACGTCAAAATGATATGTACAATATTTCTTAATTAAATTGGAAGAGTTGGTAGAGTTTAACAATATTACAGTTGAACAAGCTGGTTTTAGGAAAGGCAGGAATAATGTTGACAATGTTATGTCTTACATCATCTCATAAATAAATATACTAAGGGGCCTAAGAAATATCTGTAAGTAATTTTTGTCGATCTTACAACAGTGCAAGACAGAATAAATAAATAAATAAAGGCTGTGGTTAAAGCTTTGGACCTCCAAAATCAATAGAAGACTATTTATTCTTATTCAAATTTTGTGTGTTGATACATGTTTCAGAATGAGAGTTTAATTTTATTTATTTATTTATTGCATTTCTATCCCACACATCTGGGATATTTTACCACTCTAGGCTGCATTGAGTTGGCCTCAATGGCCCATGAATAGATCTAATTCCAATTTCTAAGGAAGTTGACAGAGTTGTTAACTTCTTATTCTTTTTCATCTTCCCTTAAATAATGCAATTTTTGAGCTTAATATACTTGAATATTTTCCTCTTTCAGTTTCAGCTCACAAACTGTCAGCTCTGCTATATGTAGATGATAGGTTTTACCAGAATATATTTAAGTGATATTTAGTTCCTTTTTGAAAGATTTTGGCACAATCTGTTGTAAGGAATATCTACAGTCTATAAAGCCCCCTCCCAATGATTCCAGAAACACATGATTTATCACATTAAAAAGTATTATCATTAGTTATATTACTTTTAAAAGTAATGATGTTGGCAACAACATTACTGAAAAGCAGAAAGAGCCTCCTTGAAGATTATGGATACTTTTTACATTTTTGAACCACAATTGGGTGTATCCAGGGCAACAGCAACCTTGTTTTGCCAGCTAATCTTTCTCACACCAGATCAAACCACTGGACATGGAAGAAGAGTTGAAAAGCAGTGGTGACCAAAGTTCTTCCATAGCAGTTCACCTTTCATGTGGTGTTAAAATAAATATTTATTGGCTATCACACAGTTCCTAAGAGGCTGTTAAGACTCACCTTGCTTTCAGTATTAATGGTAAAGACAGTGTCTCTTTGGTCAAGAAGTTTGCAGGAATAAGCTATGTTGACAGCTGTTTCCTGCTTATCACCAGTCAACACCCATGTCTGTATTCCAGCCTCTCTGAAAGCAGCAATGGTGTCAGGCACTCCATCTTGTAACCGGTCTTCAATCCCAGTTGCACCTGGCCAAGAAAAGAGAAGATGATGACTGAGCACCAATCGGCCATCTTGAATATGCTCCCTTTGCATCCAATGATGTCCAAAACCCACAAAATGTTGCTTTGTTCTGAAATTTCATCTATTTATCTGATACATGGAGAGACTGTTAATTGTCCTCAAAATAATAGTGACCTGAGAAGACAATTTGCTCTGTATTGACAGTTTTATCACTTTGCTACCATTTAAATTGCCGTGACTTCATCTGAAGCAATGCTGTGCTTAGTAGCTGGGTGGAGTACTTAGCGTCTGCTGTATTCAAGGAATGATACTAGAGTGCTTGTTTTCAACTTTTAATCCTCCAGGTGGTTTAAACTCTAGCATCCAGCAGCCAAAATGGTTTAAACTGTAGCATCCAACAGCCAAGCCAAAAGTCAGGGATTTTATGAGTTGAACTGCACAATTTCTGAAGGACCAAAGGTTGGCAATTGCTGTTCAAGGGCTCTCTAGTATTAAATTCTAAACACATAAAATACAAATTTGAGAATTCCTTAGGAATTTTTTAGTGCTAAAGTTGCAACAAACTGAACTGCATAATGCAGGTAAACCCCAAAGCGTACACCAAAGGGATGTTGCTGTTAAAATATAATATTTCAGGGTGTTGCAGTGAGCACATCATAGTGCAGCGTGACTCTGATTTTGTTTAGAGAATATACTCTCTGTACTGCAAAGAGATGCCAAGGGACAAAGTCTCTCACTGCAAAGGGTTTATGTAAGCAGCTCTTGCATCTGAAGGAGAATAAAGCTGCATGTCAAGAATACAACATGCAGCACAACATTTGGATGTAGCTCATTCTCGTTTACACACTCTCAACTTTTTGAAGTACTGTCATCATAAAGTGGAACGGGAAACATAGAGCACAAAACCCTCCACAGCGGCTCTCCTCATGCCAATTTGAAGTCACTGCCTGTGATAGTGCTTCCCATGATTCCGACTCTTAATCTTCCAGGGGTCAAAACAGGATAGAAATGTAAACTCTTGCTGAAGGCATAGATGGCTCATGTGTGTCACACAGGTTGCTCAAATGGAAGAGACAGCAGAGGTTTACAAGACTGCTGGGTAGGCAATGGGGTGGTGACTTGCTTTGGCGTAGAGTCTGGTCTGCAATCATTTCCATCTCTTTTTGCCATGCTATGCTCTCTAAAGCACGGAACTACAGCCCAATAGCAAAGTCCTCCAGTTGTGCACTTGATTATCACTGTTCCATAATGTGAGTTTTACGAGCCACTTGTCAGAATGCCTGGTGACCACTCATCTAAACCAAAATGACACAGTTTTGTACATTAAGCTAGAACATTGATTTTTTAAATTTTCTGACAGATATGATGATTTCTCAGTCTGAAGTTTTTTTCCTCTGACTTGTAGAGTACATTTTCTAGTTTCTATGATATGCAAGAAGGGAAACAAATTGTTTCAGGTTTCTTGTTACTCAGTCATGCAAAAGGGATGTGAAAATCCTGCACTATATATTACAAGAGAAGCAATGCACTGCTTTCCTACAACATGTAAAATACAGTACAGTACTTTAAAATTAAAAGTAAATTTCATTCAGAAAAAATTCTTAAGTATTATATTCACACTGTGCAACTGTACATGGGGATAATATACACACTGTTTCTTTCTCCTGTGAATTGAAAATGGTTTCCTTCAGTAGCATTAGTTTAAATGGTAGATGATGATGTGGAGTTCTTAATTTTTTTTTGCTGAAGAAGAGCAAAACAGTGGCTAAAAGAGTATAATGATGTAAAATAATCATAGCAATAGCACATATTAGAAGGTAGTTATATAAGTAACTAGATAGGAAAAGAAATGGGGATCATGCTTACTTAAGAAGCAAGCATATATTTTTTAATCATAAAATAAGGGGCAGTTTTGCACATACTGTGCACTATGTGTCTTTAAAAAAACACTTGTATTTTGTGTCTACCTAGATAAGTTGCAAAAGTACAGATGTGCATGCTAATAAGACTTTGATTAGAAAAAAGAAAGTCTCCTGTTTTTAAATCATAGTTCACTCTCAACATCTAAGACGAATAAAATTAAAGGATACCTAGTAAGGTGAGTTTAGTTTCTAGGTGTTGTGCTGTGTTCATTAATAGCTCATCTCTGTTGTCAATAGCTGATTCTGCCTCATCACGAAAGTTGGCCCATTTCCGAAAGTCTTCTTCAGTTAAGACCTATCACAACAAATAAACAAAATCTTAGAAAATGTAAGAGTTCCTGAAGTCTTCTGGATTGTTAAAAGTAAACATTTCTAATGGCTTCACATGACCTTATGGCTCAATCACTAAATATAATTACAGCAGAGACCTTTGCAACATCATAAGACATGTGAATGAGTGAATATTGACGGGATGTCATTTTGGAACTCCAGGTAGACACTGACACATATTTATGATATTTTTACTGCTGAGGATGGAGTAGACAGCATGAAAAGTATATGCAGAATGATTTTACTCTGAAATATTTTTAAATAAGTTTATTTGAATATTAATCTTATACATTTTCTGATAAATTTGTAAGGTTATGTCACAATGATCATATATATTAATTAAAATACTAACAGTAGTGTATCTGTTGTTTTCCACAGTAATTAAATGAGAGCCCATGCTGAACATGTGCTTGATGCACCAGCATCTGAAACTAGGCTTTGGGTAAGACAATGTTTTAGTATCATATCTGACCCACCAAAGTATTGGATTCTGTTCCACTCTTAGAAGCTGCTATTTGGGATAGCACCCAGGGATTCTTAAAGACAATGGGGATGGAATAACATGTAGAGGTGGAAAAGAGGGATTTAATAGGGCTGTGCAGTAGAACAGATTTTATGCAAAACCATTTAAGGTGCATGTCCTTCTTCCTTTTTGCATCTAACCACCTTAAAGAAGAAGAAAACCATCGGAACAAACTTAGTTTTGTATACCTGGCCTATGTTTAGCTTATTATGGATGAACTGAAAACAAACTGCTGTCATGGATCTTCTCTATCTTCTACTCCTTCCTATGTAGCGATGATCCCAAACACTCTGTTTCAAGTTAATATGAAGCGCTAGTGGGAACACCAGCAGCTCAACTCCCTTCCCTGGTCCAAGACTGTGACTGGCTAATTTTCTCTGGAGCCTTCTTGGAATGATTATTGAGGCACTAAGGGAACTTCTCCAATAAAGCAGGAAGAAGTGGCAAGTTTCAAATATCACACACTTTGATTTGTCACCCTAGATGGCATAGTGAATGCTAAATGAAATATGAGAGAACAATTGAGAATGTGTTTGAAATAATTAATTAAGAACCTGTGAGAACAATGAGAAGAAAAACAGAAATGGAAAGAGTTCCTTAGAACATTGGCCCTTCAAGTTTAATGTCAAGATTATTCAGATCAGGAAGATAAAAAGGAATAAGAAACAAGGCTATGAAAGCTGATGTAGACTCTCTTGCCAAAAGGGAACTGGTCTGAAATACCAATATAAGTTATCAACAACCTACTTTAAAAAAACCTACACACATCTTACCTTCTTAGCAATGCATAGGGTTCTCAGGCCCTCTCGTGCATATAAATCTAAGTGCTTTTGTGTCTGAGTTCTTACTTTTCTTATATTCTTTTCTTCAGTAATGCCAGCTGTGAAATACAAAGAGACTGCTGCTTATTCCAGCTACAGATTGTTCAAAGCACAGTACCAAAAAGAGAAATCCATCTCATTCCTTCAAGGCTGTCTGGATACAGTCTGCTTCTTGAGCTAGGGCACTAAATGATGCTTTCTTCCTTTCTCTAAATTCATGCCTTCAACACCACAGAATTCCACCTGGGAATTTTTTTTTTGCTGGAGCCACTTTGTGCAGGATTTTGACTCTGCATATACACATCTTGCTATTACAACTTAGTATATTTTCTAAGCTTAGCTCGACATACTAAACATTCAGCTGAGTTGTGCCAATAGACCCATCTACCCCACTAGGCTTTGGTTGGCAGTACATTCAGAGCAACACACTGGTTTCAGACAGGAAAAATGAAATACAGTACTAAACTCTCGCTCAGTTTTGTCTTTGTTTCTCCTTTTTCTATACTACCTGAACATTTTAATCTTTGAGAAATCTTTGTATAGCTTGGACCCAAACTAGCAACATCCTGAGTCAAAGGTTCTTCCTGTCTCTCCCAACGAGCTCCTGACCTATTTTCAATCTAGAGTAATTCCATGCATGAAATGCTACTGTCTTGCTTGAAACCAACTTGATGATAGATGACCTGATATATATTTTGTTTGAATAACCAGCAGTTGGCATGTTTTTTGTTTTGCTCAAATCTTGGCTCAAAAACAAATTCTTGATAATTTTTTTCATAACTGCTCGCAATTGAGGGTGCCATCTTGTCCCTATTAAAGGTAGAGGCCTACCCTCTTTTCCACCTGTACACGTTATTCCATCCCCATTATCTTTAAGAATATGTCTTGGTCTTGGAATATGTCTTGGTCTGGCTCAAGTAGTTAAGATGCTGACTGGAAGGCGACAGGTCAGCATTTTGATACCCGAGTACTGCATGACTGAATGAGCTCCCATCGTCTGTCCCAGCTTCTGCCAACCTAGCAGTTCGAGAGCAAGAAATTGCAAGTAGATAAATAGGTACCACTTTGCTGGGAAGGTAAACAGCTTTTCATGTGCGCTGGTGTCTTGACGTCCCTGCCACATGTCTACAGAAATGTCTGCAGATGCAGACAGCACTGGCTCTTCGGCTATAAACAGAGATGAGCACTAAACACTAGAGTCAGATACGACTGGCTTTCGAGCAAGGCTGACCTATAACTTTACCTAGCTGTATTTCTCACAATAGTCAACCAGGTGAGAGTGCCCCCTCCCTTACTTACTCTGATTTTATATCACCACCCCTAGTACTCAGCATCAAGTATTTAGATATCATATATTGTTTGTGAACAATTTTTCTATTAATGATTAATATCCGCTAAGCTTTCCTCTACAGATTTGTTTAATTCCTACATGAGCCAATGACCATCATGTATGCTGGCAACAATTGCAATGTTAATATGTTCCGCAAAGAAGGACTTTCTTTTTGTTTGTCCTCAGACTGCTGAAACCAAAACAGAACGGAGATGCAGTGACTAAAGTTGAAGATATTTGTAAAGAACTGATGTTTCCAATAACTGAAACTGTGGATACTGAATCTGCAAATATAGACACAAATAATATTACCTAGTTACTCTGGCACACCACAAACAGAGTAACATTTGGAGGCAAATTGCCTCAAGTTAAGACATTGCCATACACCATCAGTTGCATATTGAGTTGTATGATGCAACAAAATTTTGGCCATTGTGTTTAGGAAGGGGAGGTTACTTTGAAAACATTTTGGCTAGGCAAGGACAAGTAGAGATCTGCAGTTCTTCCAGCATAAACTAGCAGCGACTGACTGGATTTTCTGGTTTTGCTTTCCAAATAATGAAACAATGGATTAAGGGAAAGGCCAGGGAATTTGGACATGGCACTTTCAGAAAAATAAACATGTCCATCACAGCCTGCCTGAAGGATATGCAAAGAGACAAGGCTGATGGTTCCCCTTGAGCTGAGATGGGAAGGCGTATTGTTTTGAATGACAGCTGTCAGAATACCACAGCCTGGGGTAATCTGAGAAACACAGTTCCAAAAAGTAAAATTCCCCAGTTTTGCTTCTGAACATGCTGATATTTCCATTTTGCTTCTTGGTGTTTTCATGTCAGTATTGTTGGCACCGAGACATCAACTTTTCTGTTAGTAGAAGTGATGTTTGTTCTCTGCACTATGTTGTGTAGGCTTAAGACCCACTGAAATCAACATGACTGTAGTGCGTCATTGCACTAGAGCCTAAAGATGGTTGTTTTCTACTAGAGTGTGACCACTACAACAAACAGCTCACTGTTTTAGTGTAATGTCTATCTCATATTAGAGTCTAAAATTATTCAAATGACATTACTGTAGCACTCATAAGGCCCTTTAACTTAGACTTCCCGCAAATCCTAATGAGTTTGTTCTATATTCCAAGTACTCTCAAACGAAACATTCAAACACTCCCCTGCTGATTTTGGAGAACCATGGCTTGGAAATGCTAGCACTTTTTCTTCCCTTATAATTTAGCTGATGTGTTATAAACTGTAGGGGTAACAGCAATCTTACATGCATTAATGTTAGGTATCAGTGGGATGAAGCTTCACAGCGTAATGTGATTGTCCTTTGCTACTAACGATTGGTAAAGTTCTTTTCCTGCCTCTGGCATTTGAGGCAACCCCCACCCCTTCTTCCTGTTTCCTTGCATGCTTCTATTGTCCTTGTTATTGATCATTCTTTCTTCTCTCCTCTGAGCAAGCAAAAGTATGGAATCTCTACATGTGCTGAAGACTCTATTTTCCTTTTCTATCCTTCTGATTGTAACTACAAACAGTAACTGTAAGTAGAGATTTTTTTCTACTTTAAATGCTCCTAAAATTATGTTATCATACAAAGTGCTAGTTTGTACATGGAAAACCAAAGCAGGGGAGACAGTGATGAGAAAACATTTGTCCATGTTTTCTCTGAGGTTTTGTTTCCCCCAATCTCATATTTTGCTAGCCAAAAAGGAATAAACAAAACCCTCCAATACAAATTCCATGCAAACAAACCCAGCTTCATGTGGTTCACAGTTCATCAACTGATGCACATATTACCTTTGGCAGGGTCTTCTAGTAAGTCCATTATGACTGAGTCAGCCCCTTTGGTGTAGACAATTATTTCTTTGGTCAGAGGATGCCTCACCACCACTGACATTCTTTTCCTGTTGGAGTCAAAGCCCAATGTGAACAAGAGGTCAAATGTCAAGAGGGTGCCCTCTGGTAGCCTGACAGTCACTTGTTTATCACTCCTGGATATTAATGTAAACTGGTATGCGCAGGCTGCGTGAACAAGGGCTGCCTCATCTGGACTTTCAGCCTCATAACAAAATTCTGTCTGCAAAGCCGTTTGGTCATCTGGCTCACCGAGCTCAATCAGAGAGGGCTCCGGATCCTCAAAGGAATATGTTCCTGTGGTTGAATCCCTCCTAAAAGGATCATCATCTGTCAAGTTAGAACAGCTTTGGGTAGAAAAATAGTCTTTGGCTTCAGGATCAGAACAGACTTTCGTGGTTTCTGTGGTAAAACTCTCTCCTAAGTCTGAACGTGACTGAGTTGATACAAAAGACTGGCTGAAGCTTGCCAGCTTTAGCCGTTGGAATAGCTGCTGGATTTTTTCCAGAGAGAGCCCTGATGGTTTCATGAGTGAAGGAGTAGTTACCTTGAGAGAGAGAAAGCGAGAGAAAACCAGGATCAATTATAGCTAAAATTATACACTACAGGGGACTAAGGATATTTTCAAATTAGCAAGGCATTGCTATGTATCACACCGCAAAAGAAATAAGCACCAGCAATATCTTCAGCATTGTTTTACTATTTGGAAAACAAAAATGTGAAATGGACCATAGCTAAGTGAATACCTATGTTAGAATTTTATGATCCTGTTTGCTTACATCCTTCCTATAAGGATGCCTCAACAGCAGTCAAAGATGGAAATGCCCTACAATCCATAAAGGCACTGAGATAACTAAACACAGAAACAATCCGTTTGTATACAAGAATGAAGCTGTTTGAAGAAGATTCAAATAAATATTTTTTTTTTGGCTTATATTTATATTTACATGCATATAAAGTGCTTTTTCCACATGATTGTAAAGGAAGATGATTTTTTTCCTAATTATCTGACAAGATAAAATTAGAAAAAGTAGAAGAAAATAACATATTCATTCTAGAACAGGGGTTCTCAAAAATGTTCAGCCATGGGCTGGACCACGCCACCTTAGACAGCTGAGTAGGCCAGACTGGTGGTTCCTTCCACCGTAAACGCTGGCATAAAATGTGTCAATGGCTGCCATAAATGCATTTATGGACTCATTTACAGCCATCATAAACATCATTTACTGCTTACTGTGGCAGTAAATGAGTCTGCAGCCAATTCTGGCAGCTGCGGCTAGAGTGAGGTCAGGGGCCAGATTATTTGGCACGATGGGGCACATCCGGCCCATGTGCCATAGGTTAAGAACCCCTGTTCTAGAAGGATGATCAAAATTCGAGAAAGCACAGAATTCAAAAGATAATCAACCTACCAATTCCTACATTAGCTCAGAGAGTATAATCATGCTAGTTTGTTACCAAACAAGTCCTGAACAAAATTCTCAGGCCCTATTATTGGTCTCCTTGTTTTTAGACACTAGATGTTGAAAAGTTACTTTTTTTGCACTACCTTTTTGGATTACCCCTGAATCTGGGAGAAAACAACTTTCACAAGCTCTCCTTAGGAGGTGTCATTCTTATCTGAACATTAGAAAGAAGGGAGTCAGGTTTTTAAGTTAAAAAAAAAAATCAGATTTGTGATTTGAGCACTGAAAGCCCTACACATTTTATTTCATGTGGTGATTTGCTACATAACCGGATACAATCATGGCTCTCTTTTTCCTTTTAGACAGTGAACTTCAGGTGTCATTAAAATTGCACCCTCTTGCTAATTTTTGGTAGTGCTAAAGAACAAACCTGGAAGTTACATTTTCTACTATAGCTTCTAGAGTTCCCCAGCCAGCACAATTGGCTGCAAATTTTAAGAGCTGTAATTTGGCTTTGCCAAACAGTGTTCACAGCTTAATCGTAGTGTCCTGAATACCTTTCCGCAAGGGATGGTAACTGGAAGCAGCTGAGTTATTGTATCTAAGCCTGATTTTGTCTGTCTGTCTTTGTGTATGTATGTGTAGAAAGGATGTGCTCAAGTCAGAGTATCTTCCAGAGCTAATAGAAGAGTATTTTTGAACAAAGGAAAGGGATAGCCTAATGAACTACAATGTATTTAAAATATAATCAAGACTCTAATCACTTAATCAAGCCAATTAATCAATTGGTAACTGCAGCCACAATCAAGGAATAAAAGTGAATACCATTTCACTTTCAAATTTGCATATTACCTCAGGCAATGAAGGTAACTAGGTGGGCAAAAAGATATGTAGGAAGACAGAAAGATTATTTAGTGGGATTAGTATGGGCTGAAAGAGGAAAGGGAAAAAACCTCTAAAATAAACCACACTGCAGAATTCTTTTTTAAAAAAACCTCATTGAGAGTT
Organism: Furcifer pardalis; assembly: GCA_030440675.1. NCBI lineage: Eukaryota > Metazoa > Chordata > Lepidosauria > Squamata > Chamaeleonidae > Furcifer > Furcifer pardalis. The sequence continues at coordinate 68,016,105 of CP126893.1, forward strand.
GTCACCATAAAACTCTCATTTATTTTATTAGATTCGATGCATACAAAATGACTGTCCTAACAGTGACATTAAAAAGAAATATTATTACCCTTTGTCTTGGTTCAGTTGCTGTGGAGACCACAACAGTGTTGCAGAGGGTCAGAGCAAGAAAGAAGTCGGTGATGGTGGAGGTGGTCTTTGCAGACATAAATGGGGTAAACGACTCAAGTTGACTTGAGACATTTCTCACTTTCATCCACAGCCTGTTATCTGGGGTCACATCCTTTTCCTGCAAGACATATTATTTAGTTTTTTAAAAAAAACCCACATGCTTAGCATTGTGCAAAAATAGCACCTTCTGCTGCATGTTCTAGCTATTTTTTTAAAAAAAAATAGTAGCCATGTTAGTCTGTGTTTCAAGCATATCAGAGAATAAACAAAACAAAAACAAAAATGTTATAGCACTTTTATTCATTGATTGATTGATTGATTGATTGCATTTTTATACCACACATTTGGGAAATTTCCCATTCTGGGTGGTGTACATACAAATATCAAAATAACACTATAAAACACACAACAAATTAAAAATAAACCAACCACAAAAATACATCCTAAAATAAAATAACTGGCGTCTGAGGGACTGGTTAATTGATTGCTAAGGGCTAACATTTTGAAAGGCTTCCTTGAATAGGAAAGTTTAAAATTGTTTTTTGAAGATTACCAGTGATGGGGCCTGCTGCAGCTCCACCATTAATGTGTTTTACAGCAGTGGTGCCGCAACCGAGAAGGCTCTATTTCTAGTTAGAGACTTTCCAGACATCCTCAAGGTCAGCACCTGGAGCTGTGCAGAGTGTGACGAACAGGTGATGTGGTGAGTTGTTCTGAGGGAGAGATGCTCCGACAGATAACAAGGTCCCAAATCATATAGGCCCTTATATTAACATGTTGTATGTGACACGATAGGCAACAAGTAACCAGTGAAGGTCTGCCAAGGCTGGCAATATATGATGAAATTTCTTTATGCCTGTCACCAACCTGGCTGCTACATTCTGGTCCTGTTGTAATCTCCATATCAGACACAAGGGCAGCCCCATGTAGAGAGCATTACAGTAGTCAATCTGCAAGATTACCAATGAGTGGGTCAGAGTTATGAGAGACCATCTGTCCAAGTAGGAGCGTAACTGCGCAGTCTGCCAGGCGCAGAAAAAAGCAGGTTTGGACACCACGACTATTTGTTGTTCAAATGAGAATAATGGGTCCATAATAGCCCTCAGGCAATGATGGGATGTAACAGGTTCTCACCAGTTCGCCAGAACCAGTAGTAACTTTTCCCAGTGTCCCAGAGAACCAGTATCAGCTTTTGGGGGGAACCACCTTCGGGGTTTACCTTTTCACTGGTTCCCCCACTGCACATGCATGCCAAGCCCTTGGTGTGCATACACGCCTACAGTGCTTGGCGCATATGCACGGCCTCCTTGCTGTCCTCCCAAGCGGGGAGGAGGAAGAGAAGCTGCTAGCCTGAAGCTCCCTATAGCCTGCTCCCCAGGGTAAGTGACTCACCTTTGGATGTGGTGTGTCTGTGTGTATTTTAATGTGTATTTAATACCTTTACCTATATTGACGTACTACCACAGTTCCTAAAAAGGCCTGGCTTGGGGTTTTTAAGCAAAGTCTTGGAGTTACCTCATCAATAAGCTACACCTGTGCTGTTCCAATTGCTGTTCCAATTGGAGGACCCTTAAGGAGGTACAGCTGTTTTACATTTACATTAAGGCATATTATTCTAGAGAACTGGTACAATGACCAAATCCATCTTGCAACATGGTGCTGCCCAGGCATTTATACTAACAAGTAAGTGACGGGTTTGTGTTTGGGGTGGGTGGGTTGATTTGTGCTTGGGGTGGGTGAGTGGGTCTATTTTAATGTAATTTTTATTTATTTATTTAATTTATTTACAGCTTTGTGTTGTGAGTGGGTAGATGTGTAGGTTGAGGTGTGTGTGTGTGCTTATTTTTATTATTATTATTATTTATTTATTTGGCCCCACTCACAACATCATGATGTCATGATGTTAGCTCCGCCCACACTGTGATGACGTCACGGTGGGGTAGTAAAATTTTTGACAACCCACCACTGCCCCCAGGTAGTAATGGGCAGTAACTGGTTTGTACCCCCACAGCAGGGTGTGTGTAGCAAAATTGGGTGGCCTTCAGGCGGAAGGGTAGCGAAATTGGGTGGCCATGCCCACCTCCCTGCCCTTCCCAGACTAACACAGCTACCATTTAAAAAGTTTTATTCTGTGCAAGCATATCAGAGAGTAAACAAAACAAAAAGACAAAAATGTTGTGGCACCTTAAAAACTAACTGCTGTATTTTAATGTGAGCTTTTGTGGATTGAGTACACTGGCTCTTTGACTCTAAACAGAGATGAGCACTGAACCCTAGAGTTGGTAATGACTGGCTTTCGAGCAAGGGCAACCTTTACCTAATGACAGAAGATCCCTGATTGGTATTCAAATTTGATGTCAGGTTTTGTCCCTGCAAATGGTTCAAGGTCTCCCTTGCTCAAAAGCCAGTCATATCCGACTCTAGGGTGTAGTGCTCATATCCATTTACAGCCAAAGAACCAGTGTTGCCTGTGTTTGCAGAAGTATACATGGCCATATGGCAGGCATGACTAGATCGCCCACAACGTAGACTCTGCCCAAGACATAGGGTCCACCCATGACGTAGGCTCTTCCCACGACTTAGGCTCTGCCCACTGTGTGGTAGAAACATTTTTTTGCTGCCCACCACTGCCACCAGGTCCCTAGGGGTAAGAGTAGCTCCACCCAGGATAGGGCCTACGCTGCCCCCATCGCTCCTGGAAGCGGGAAGTAAAACGTGCCCGTACGGGCCGGATGAATCGCAGCAAACCCATTCGTATGGATTCATGGGGGCTTGGGCTTCTGGGAATTGAAGTCCAAGAACATTTGGAGTGCCAAGGTTCACCATCACAGGTCAATGCATTGTGAGAGTTTGAGTAAATGCTGTGGGAATCCCTATTTGAGACAATGCTGTAAATGCTGTGGGAATCCCTATTTGAGACAAAGTCCCAATTTGAATTTTGTTTATCAGATTTCTGTATACAACCATCCTAGGTCACACACATGGAGTCTTACAGCACTGGGGATACACACTTGGACAGTTGAAAGTAAAAAGCACCTCCTAATGGCTGCAAATGGCAGAATTGCAAAAAGATAGAATGCTTTGGTTTTGTCATATAATGAGAAATGACAGTTTGAGATTGACAAGTACAGATTATTAGCGCTGATCATTCAGGGCAGTGTTTCCCAACCTTTGGTTTTTGGACCTCAACTCCCAGAAGCTTAAGTCAATTCCCAAAGCACTGATCAGCCAATATACTGACTTAGGCTTCTGGAAATTGAAGTCCAAAACCCAAAAGTAGGGAAACAATGTTTCAGGGCAAACTAAATTGGGGGGGGGGGAGAGCAGGAAGTAGTTCTTGGTTGAAAACCATTATAGACTGGTTTGGATGCAACACAACACCACTTTTTAAAGATGCTGCATTCCAAGTGGCCATGATGACACTTGGCAGAAGAAAAAGACAATGATGACAATGACAGTTGGGGAATGACTCGATGCTATAGGTAGATGATTCCAAAGGCACAGGCATATCACCTTCCCACACCTATCGCATTTAACTCTGGTTGTTGTTATTTTGTCAACTGATAGTGCCATTGTTTTAATTTCAGCTTCATCGTACACTACACCTGTTTGTCCGTTATTTCTTGGCAATAGAGACATGAGGCAGATGTCTGGAGGAGGTGCTGTACTAACCTTTAGCTAGAAACCACTGATTCTTCTCAACTGTGCTATTTTTTTTCCAATTTCCACTCTACCTGAGGCTGCGTCTTGTCCTGCCTGGCACATAAACCCCAGGAAACCTAGCATTTACTACACAAAACAAACTAGCCTTTGGGGCACATAACAGGTGTTGCTTGATGAGCATCAAGGTTTTGGACAGCAATTATATCAGTAATGATAAACATAATGGGGACATAACTTTCCTGTTTCCTGTAGAGATTATTTTTTTTAAAAAAAACACAAATAAAGCATCTGATTTTAGTCTCATCTCAAGTATTCTTTCTTATTTTGGTAAGGCTTAATTTTTTCTGCAACTGACCAGAGCTCTGGCTAGGAACATGTTTCACTGCTAAGTTTCAGCCCCAAGCATTTTGCTGAATAACAGAGTGACCAAGGCCACTCAACAGTCTAGCTAAAGAGTCAATTGGATGAACAATTAGTGGCCAATTAGAGGGACCACTTGTTATCTATCACCCACAAGGACTTGGGAAGAAATTACTGTCTGGTTGTGCTAATACTCACAATATGAATGGCCAAAGGAGACTGTGGAAATCATAGGCCAGAAGGTGGCCAACCTATGGAGATCTGAGGACCACCCTGAGGGCAGTCCTTGCAGAGTGGCAACTACATTCTGTAACACAAGTCAGTAATTTTCTTAAAAGGTAAAAAAACTGAAGTAGGTCTGGGATGTCCTCCAGTGACTGATTTTTAAATTATCAAAATATGTTTGGAATGTGTCTGGGTCAGGTGCTGAACCTTTGGCTGAACCTTTCCCCTTTCTCCCTACAGGACTTAAGGCAGTTTTCCAGCCTTGCTCTGGGCCATGGGTCACAAAGGGACAGACTCAACTGTGCAACTGAACAACAGAAAGTGAACTATACTTGGGTCACGGGGGCTGCATATGCCCACTCCTGCCACATACAATTTGCCTTGCATATTTGCATGCTATTAGATGCAAAGGGGCCCTAATGTTTTGTTATGTGCCTCCAAGTAAGAACCATCTTATAGTGACCTTAACAGGTCTTTCAAGGTATGCGAGATATTTAAGGTCAATTCCACACCACCAGTGAGTTTTTACAGCTGGGTGAAGATTCAAAACCTGGTCTCTTGAGCCCCAGTTCATCACTCTATCTCAGGAATTCTCAACCTTTTAAAGCCATGGGCCGGGTCACACTCCCTCAGCTTTGGGGGCCAGATGGCCATTTTGCCCTTCCTCCAACACATGGCACTTCCTGGTGTGGTGGAGGCAGTGGGGGTCCCACATGAAATGGTGGCATGGGCCGCATCTGGCCTACAGGCCGTAGGTTGAGAATTCCTGCTCTATCTACAACACACAGGATATCCCTTCCTAGGGTTAATACCCCATAAATACATGCCTATAAATAAAGGGCCATGGTGACTTAACAGTTAAGATGCTGAGCTTGATGACCAGAAGATCGGTAGGTCAGCAGTTCGAGCCCCAGGTACTGCTAGATGGAGTGAGGGCCCATTTTCTGTCTCATCTCATGCCAACCTAGCAGTTCAAAAGGAAGAAATTGCAAGTAGATAAATAGGTACCACTTCAGTGGGAAAGGTAACAGCTTTCCATACACTCTGGCATCTAGTCATGCCTGCCACATGACCACAGAAACATCTGCAGATGCAGACAGTGCTGGCTCTTTGGCTGTAAATGGAGATGAGCACCACCCCCTGGAGTTGGTCATGACTGGCTTTTGAGCAAAGAAGACCTTTACCTTTACTATAAAATCTCAGAACATGATTGGGCTGATGTGTTCCATATTCATTGTCCAGCTCTGTACTTTGCCATACTTTTTGTAGCGGACACTTAAAGCGCGGTCCCACTATTTCTTCTTTCTCTGCCAAAGCATATGCAGCACAGAAATTGAAAGAAATAAAGAGGTCTTACTCACAATGGTACTGCTGAATGCCACCTGAAAAGGAGAGCCTCCCCAGGCACCCAGAGACCTGTTCCTTCTATGCCCCTGAAAATGAGCCCGGGCACTCTGAGACCTCGTCAATGGCTGGGTGGTGTTTGTCCAGTTCACGGTGACTTGTTGTGCCTCTTTGTTTGAAGGGAGGCTCAAATGTTTTGCCCAGTCTTCACTTTCTGAATCTAGTTCCTTGCAGGTTTCTAGTCGCTTGGCTAAAAGGTGAAGAAAACAAAGATGTTATATCCTACTTTGGTTAAAAAAAGGAAGAAGAAAGCTTCAGTCCTTCCTAGAGCAGTGATGGCGAAACTTTAAGAGACTGAGTGCCAAAACTGCAACCCAAAACCCCACTTATTTATTGGAAAGTGCCAACATAGCAACAGGGGAGGAAGGAAACATTCCCATTGGGCTGCTGGGCAGAGGGGAGGAGCAAAATCTGTGCTGGGGGAGGAAGGAAGCACTCCCATTGGGCTGCTGGGTGGAAGGGTAGGGTGAACTCTGTGCTGGGGGGAAAGGAGGAATGCTCCCATTGGGCTGCTGGGTAGAGGGACAGGGCAAACTCTGTGCTGGGGTGACTGCATGGGTGCCCACAGAGAGGGCTCTGAGTGCCACCTCTGGCACGTGTGCCATAGGTTCGCCACTACTGCCCTAGAGTCTCCCCACTGCAGGTTCATGTTTTAAGCAAAAAGGGCAGACCATATGTGGCTGAAAACAAAAGGTCACGGTAAGATGAAGGAAAGAAAGTATGAGATGATTAATGAAATAACCACAGCTTAGAAGTTACTTCTTGGAGTATAGTGCCTAGAACCCCAGCCACCATGTCCAACAGCTGTTCTCAGTAGATGGCCTTGGGAGTTGTAGTCCTGAAAAAGAGGAACATTTTCTAAGCTCTGCTCTGCTCAGATCTCTGTTGGGTTCTACAGATGTGATCCTGTTCTCACCACTGGCAAATGGATCACGAAGTGCACAGGTTCAGCATGTGCATCAAAATTACATTCTGTAGAAGCTGCTTATGAGGAGAACTCCTTTCATTCATCATGGCTGTTGGCAGTAGCGTAGTGTGGGTTTCAGCCGCCTGGGGTATAAGCCAAATTTGCCGCCCCCTGGGCAGGGCCTAGTATGCCAGTGCCCGCTCCTGCCCAGGGCAGGCCACCACCTCCCACACTACGCTACTGGCTGGACCAAACCAACAGCCAGAAACTTTAGCACCTAACTCCTCTGCCTATTCTTCCCTGGGATCTAGCAACTTATGCCAGCACTCCACGCTGACCTGTTTACCCTGTCCATGGCAGGCTACTCAGGACAGGAACTGGACCATAATCCCCCTCTGCATGCAACCCAATAGTTCTATGTGCCAATTATCATTTTTAGTCAGCAAAGGAATGCAGATGAGGTGCAGACGAAGAATCTCATATCCTAGAGGTTGCTAGAGAGCAATGATGAGGAGTTGGGCAAGCAGAGAATTGGATTAGACAAGAGTCTATGGGCAACTCATTTTTAGAAGAGGTATATCATCAAGTTTTAAAATTCAGATAATTGCTATTATATAAGCTCATCTGATTTTTGGATGTGCACGCTGCAGATTAGCTTGCTTTGTTTTGAGACTGGACATCAAGAAGTTATCTTTTGACTGCTCAAACATGGATTGTGCCACTCAAACACTAACCTTTTTCCTTCTTCTAGCTCATGTTTTCTCTTTTCACACCGACTGTAACCTGTTTTTTGTCATGGGTCACTAAGATGGCTAGAGGCATGTGCTCCTGAGTACACACACTGTATGCACAAGCCTTTTTGCCACACATAGGGAGACACACCACCTCTTTGAGTATCCCAGGTGCCTGCCTTCTCCTCTTACACATTATTGTAGGGCACAGTTGAAGCACACACATGCCTGCTAGTGTTAAAATGCCTTCTAAAGAGGGAGAGGAAAACCTTTCATGCCTCTCTGTCTCCTATGGAAATATGATCCATGTTGACAGAGTCAGTATATCAATCTTACCATTCTCCTGATGTGAAAATTCTTTCCCATTAATTGAACACCGTCGAAAGACCATCTTATTCTCTGTGAGTGTCCCTGTTTTGTCCGAGAATATATACCGGATTTGTCCCAGGTCTTCAGAGATATTTAGTGCTCTGCACTGGATAGGCAAGTCTTGTTCTTCATTATACAGGTCAATATCATTGTGGATGAAGAAGACCTGACCCAGCTTGACAAATTCAATTGATACGTATAGTGAAATGGGGATTAAAATCTGAAAAAAAGGAAATTTCCCAGAATGTTGAATTTATTTGGTAGGGTTACCTCTTCTACATTCAGCAGTAGCTAGATTTCACACATTGGCTGCTGTAAATAAACTTTTAGTAAATAAACTTAAAATCAGCAAATACCTGCATTTTGTTGCTCACAGTGGAAGTGCTCATGCACCACTAAAATGACTTTGGTATTTTTGGAAAATATGTATAGAAGAGGACTTTTCAGCAGGTGCAGGTTCTTATATAAAACTAAGAAAATCTAAACTTTAAGGAATAGTTTTTATACATATTTGGGGGCCCAAGTTCGCCATTCCACCCAGTCTCCTCTAGAAAGAAGAACTTTCTTTCTCAACAGTGAACAGAACAGTATGACAAAACATATCCTATTGTTGCCTGAGAATCCCCAAGGACCTCAATGTCTGTGAGCTGTGATATAAATTGACCCAATTAGCACCTTCCAACATATCTTAGATAGGAACACAGCTATTTTTCAGATATTCTGAATGCTGAGAAAAAAACATTATCAACAAGCATTTCAAAATTTATAGTTTGAGGAAAATTAGCTTAGAACTAAACATTCAAGACTGTGGTGGTTCAAGTGGTTAAGATGCTGAGCTCAACAATTGGAAGGTTGGAGTTTGATTCCTGAGTACTGCATGGCTGAGTGAGCTCCCCTTATCTGTCCCAGCTCCTGCCAACCTAGCAGTTCGAAAGGAAGACATTGCAAGTAGATAAAAAGGCAGCACTTCGGTGGGAAGGTAAATAGTGTTCTGTACACTCCAGTGTTGAGGCATGCCTGCCACGTGTCCATGGAAACATCTGCAGACAGTGCTGGCTCTTTGGCTATAAACAGAGGTGAGCACTAAACCCTAGAGTTGGATACAACTGGCTTTCGAGCAGAGGTGACCTTTTCCTTTACCTAAACATTCAAGAAACACATTCAAATATAAAAATGTGTGCAGATTAAAAAAATCAATGTCAAAATTAGACAAAACATCATAACATCATGACAGTTTCACTTAGAGCTATCATCATATGTTTATTATTCATTTAACATTAGGGGACAACCAAGACCTTAAAACTGGACTGATATGGTGAGTGCTTATTCTTTCTATGGACCAACTGATGATGAGTTTTTGTTATTTCCTGCTTATACAGCTATTAACCTTTATAAGTATGATTTGTCAGCTTTGAATGGCAGTATTTACAATAGCAGCATTTGCTGCTGCTCTAAATATGGTCTGGTAGCACTATGTGTCGAATGAGGTTATTAACTGCATTAATTTAGTACAGGATTGCTCTCCTATTTTTGTTGATATGTATCTACTTTGAATTTATTAGCCTGTTTCTTGGCGAGAAACCACTGGCTAAAAGTGGCTGGATACTCTGTGCACTTAATGTGTCTGAAAGCTTTATACAGTATTACAGTTCTGGAAAGATAAATAGCAGTTTCTTGTCATTTAGTGCATTGAGGATGTACTCATAAACACTGAAGAAACCAGAGGTGTGCTGGGCATCTTGGGAGGGCGGTGAACAGGAAGTGATGGGGGGAGAAATCCCATACATTCCCGTTACCTCTGTCTGCCCGGGGGGGGGGAGTCACTAGAGAGCACTGGGATGAGTCCCTGTATCCCTGTGGGCCAGTACACCACTAAAAGAAACCTTTATAGAGGCTTATATAAAGAGATGGTGGCGATGGTGATGATTTACTTGGAAGCAAGTACTCAGTAATTTCTATGCGTTTCAGTCCTAAATCAGCATGCAACCATAAAAACATATTTTCTTATTACGGATAAAGATTTTCTTACCTGTAAAAGGATTATCATTGTCAGGAACATGTAGAACCCTGCAAGAACTGGAGTAAGATAATTGCCCTTTACATCTGGGACGACATACAATGGGGGCTCTAAAAAAGTGCCAGTCCAAATGCCATGACCTGCATAAAACACACCTGACTTTAAAATCACAAGCTGAAAAAAACACAGTCAAACCTCACATAAAGAGTGCTTTGCTTAAAGAGTACAGTAACTCGCTTAAAGAGCAGAATTTTCTCTGAATGTTCATTTTGCTTAACAAATAAAGCCAACCAAAAACTTGGGGTTCGCAATCTCTGCCACCAGAAGTCACAATTGGTTACTTACAATGGTGCTTCACTTAAAGAGAAAACTCACTTAAATTATGCTCTTTAAGCAAGCTACAACTGTATTGAGAACAAGGATAAATGTCCACATATAGTTTTCCAGGAAGAAACACCACCCAATCTGCAGGGACACTGAGTTACAATGACACTATTCAACAAGTTAGACTATTACTGTAGTCTGCAGTAGTTTCAAATCTATTTATTTCTTAAATTTACACCCCACTTTTCCTATTATGTACACAAGGTGGCATATGGGCTGTCCATTTTTCTCACAAAATATTCACAACAATCCAGAGAAGCAAAAGCACCTTGTTCAGTGGTGGGCTCCAAAAATTTTTACTACCACACTGTGGGTGTGGTATGCTGGGTGTGTCCAGGGGGAAAGCCCTGTGTTGCACCTGAATTAGGACTACTGTACTTTATTTCAAAATGTGGATGGGTGGGGTGAGCCCAGTGGTGGGATGTCAAAAAAATTTCTACCCCACTGTGATGTCATCACAGTGTGGGCGGAGCTAACATCATTATATCATGATGTCATGGGCGGGGCCAAATAAAAAAATAAAATAAAAATAAGCACACACACCACTCAACCCATCCACAACACAAACCCGTAAATGAAATAAAAAATAGATAAAATAAAAATACATTAAAAGTCACCCACCCACCCACCCCAAACACAAATCAACCAGAGCTTTTAAACCAGAGTTAAAGCTTATTCTGGCTAATCTTTCTCACACTAGGTCAGATGGAAGGAACTACAGAATGAACTCACCACAAGATGGCTTCATTTTGGCACTTTTCAACTGTTAAAGAAGTTAGGTACTAAGTCTTTGCCTAACCAGTTCTCTAGGATAATATGCCTTAATGTAAATGTAAAACAGCTGTACCTTTTTAAGTGTTCTCCAATTGGAACAGCACATGGAACAGCACAGGTGTAGCTTATTGATGAGGTAACTCTAAGACTTTGCTTAAAAACCCTAAGCCAGGCCACCAGGCCTTTTTAGGAACTGTGGTAGTATGTCAATATAGGTAAAGGTATTAAATACACATTAAAATACACACAGACACATCACATCCAAAGGTGAGTCACTTATTCTGGGGAGCAGGCTATAGGAAGCTTCAGGCTAGCAGCTTCTCTTCCTCCTCCCCGCTTGGGAGGACAGCAAGGAGGCTGTGCATATGCGCCAAGCACTGTAGGCGTGCAGGCACGCCAAGTGCTTGGCACGCATGTGCAGTGGGGGAACCAGTGAAAAGGTAAGTCCCAAAGGTGGTTCCCCCCAAAAGCTGCTACCGGTTCTCTGGGACACTGGGAAAAGTTACTACTGGTTCCGGGGAACTGGTGAGAACCTGTTACATCCCATCACTGGGTGAGCCAGAATTTCTACTACCGGTTCTGACACTGGTGCAAACCTGCTGATGCCCACCACTGACCTTGCTGCCTAAGCAGGAAGTGCCTCAACCTGAAATAATAGACTTGAGTTGCTGAGATAGAGTCAATGACCTCCTGTCTTCCAGTAAGCTTTTATGGCTCTGTACAGATTAGAACTTTCGTTTCCGTCCCTCCCAGTCTAATGACCTAACACAATACCACACTGCTTCCATTATTGTGTTGCTGTTTTGTGTTTGGTTTGTTCATTTTGTTTTGTTCCTCTTTAGGCTGTTCCCTGGGCAATTACTCCCTGTATTTGATACCTACAGCTGATTCCTCTTTAAAACATAACACAAACACCCAATTTCGCACCTGCGGCTTCCCTACTAGCTTGCAAACCACCATCTGATGAAGAGTATAATAAAATATTATTATTATCAGTTTTCAGATATTCCAAGGTAGCAGTATGATAAACTAGATTTGTATGATATTAATGGAAGTTTCATGTATTTATAGATTATAGCCTTTCTGATCAAAGTCCACAAGTGAGTAGAAACATAGAAAAAACACAGCAATATCATATTCAAATGTAATATGAAAACACCCACAATCCATATCAGTCACATTTAGCTTTTATCTACTTTACAACTTAAGAATGTTGTCAGAAGAGGAACAGATTCTTCTAAAAGTGTTGGGTGTGATACATTTTTGGTAAGTTCCACAAGTTAATTTTTTAGAAAGATTCTTGCAAACCTGTTTCACAAAATGTCAATTGCATTTCCAAACTATAACAAAAAAGCTCAACTTTTCCTCTTCCTATGTCAAAAGAGAAGCCCAACACGCAAAACTCATCAAGTTGCAATTTCTGTTTAACAAATTCATTTTGCTCTGAAGTATCCTTAAAAAAAATTAAATCTGAAATGCTGTTCAACTGAAGTGGACACTTCATTTCTGGATCCCTTTGGTCCTTGTGATCTGGTTAATTCAATGGTTTATTGTCATGCCATGCCACATTTCTCTAGGGCTTATCCTAGTAGGAGCAGAAATTCAGTATGAAATCTTGCATCATCATGTTTCGGAAAGCACTTCTTCGCTGCTGCCTAGAAACCAGGACACACTTAAAACAACCTTTGTATTCTTTGCCAAATATTTATTTGAGGACGGCTCAGTGGGCTTGTTTTTAACAGAATTTAACAACTCTCCAAATCATGATTACATGAGGGCAGAAAGCAATCTGCTGCCTATTGAATGCAATTGCTTCTGTTAGAAACAGAGTGACACACTCATTTTAGTAAGAAAGATGATCCTTCCTTCCTTCCTTCCTTCCTTCCTCTATATATCAGAGTTTTGTTTAGTTTAAAGTATGAATGCTTATGAAATTGAGATAAAATTTAAACAACTTAAAATTTTTCAATTTTAGCCATCTAAAGCAGGGGTTCCCAACATTTTCTGGCCAGGGGCCATTTCCCACCACTGATGCTCAGCTGGGCAGACCAGAGGTGTGGCTGCACCCACTGCTTACATTTTCGTCATCATCATCGGTGCCAATCACACCATTTTTGAGGCTTCTTGCACAGCCTCTGCTGCTTCCCAGGGTGGCAGAAGCCTTTTCAGAGCTTTTTTCACCCTTTTTTGGGGATTTTTTCACTACTTCTCCACTGCATTTTGGCAGTCAAATCACAGTGGTTGGGAACTTCCTGGTTCCGTGCTGGGAGCCCAGGTGCTGACATAAGCTCCACCTGGCACTGGAATTCTCCAACTGCCGTGGTTTAGGTACTGAAACACACTGGAAAAGCGGCAATTTTTTCCCCCAAAATGGAGCAAAAATGCTCCGAAAAGCCTCCCGCTGCCCTGGGAAGCAGCAGAGGCTGTGCAAGAAGCTGCAAAAACAGCACAGCTGCCACAGCTGCCATGGTAAGTGATGTATTGCAACTTCTGTGGTGGTGGGAGCTTCTGGAAGTACTCGGGTGGCCACTGTGGACCATATTAATGAGCTCCATGGCCCGGATTGGTCCCATGGGTTGTAGGTTGGGAATCCCTGATCTAAAGGGTTGAGTGCCAATGAAATGGATGGGGTTGGTGCTGTATAATTTTATTTCTTTCATTATTTACTAGCACTTTTGAGTGTACTTCTGGAAGGGCAATGCCTGCCAAATAACACTTTTCTTAGTAGGGATATATTTCCGTCAGCTATCTTGCATGATTAAGAACTGCATCTACTTGTTCGACATGTTCTGATTTATACCAGAAGCACTGTGGAACTATGATATAACATCTTTACCCATGCTGAGTGAAGTTTTTTTTTGAGAGCTTAATGGTTGTCCAGCTGTATTCTTGAAAACCTGAGGTTTTAAAGTAGCTGATCAGGATTTCTTCAGTGAAATAAAGGGGGGGGGGGAAATTCCCCTATAAGGAGAGAGAGCTGGCTGTCACATGGAAGTAAACTTTGCTTGATGCTGCTCCAGAGGGAAGTACCTCAATGGATTCAGTGTATAAGAAAAGTGAATCCAAGCAGACATTAAGAAGGCACCTTGACAGTAAGGCCTATTTAGCAATGTAATGAACTGCTTGAAAGATGGTAGATTCTCTATTGCTGTCAGGGATGCTTCCATCTAGATTCCTGCATTGTCATAGGGTTGGAGTAGTTGACGTTTGAAATATTTACCAGCTCTAAAAGTTTATTATTCTATGATTCTGTTTCAGGCTGCACAACATGTAGTCCATAGTGGTAGGTCTGGGTGTGAATATTCAATAAAAATTCCCTGAAATATATAATTTATTTCTATGGCACTTTACCAGAACTAGCTATTAGAGGCTACTGTCTGCTTCGTTTACTAGGAAAAAAGGTAGACATTTTAGAAACTCTCATGAAGAAGCATTTAAAACCCCTCCTCCACTTCTATGAGTCAGTTATATGTGTTAAATATAGGGTTCACTGTTATCTGTGGTTTCAGGTATCTGTGGATAGTCTTGGAATGTATTTTCTGAGGATATAAGGGGAGACCTGCATCACAAACATCTTTTAAAAAGAAGAAGGAGTACTGTGGACCAACTTAGCAATTACAAAAGATGTTAGAAGAGTCCTCTTAATGAATTAAATATTTTTTTACTTCATCCATAAAATGTAGTTAAAGTACATGCAATGCTCACAAAGACTGCAAAGGCTTCTCTCTTTTTTTAAAAAAAGACAGTCTCATATGAACAAGGTCAGTAGGGTGATCATATTTTGATTTAAAACAAAAGAAAACATTAAAATGACTTTTAAAAGGAAACCTGTGACAAGTATTTTTTTTAAAACACAAGACTTGGTTTTCACAGTTTTTTCATACCTATGGCTCCAATTAGACACATGATGAATAGCAGCCCCACACAAAAGAATATATCCATGTTCATTCGCTGCTCTATTTTGCTGCGTTTGTAACGAGGACCTCTGTTATTTAACATGGCCTTGGTTTCATGGCCTTCAAAAGAGACACACAGACATACAAATACACAGAAAGAAACAGTTATATTAATTTGATGTCTCAGTAAATTCTGGGAAGTAAATTTTAGATAACAACAAACATATCCAGTTTTGCCTTCCCCTTTCCCCCTTTGCCACCTAGGATTTTACAATGGTTTCCTGGCTTTGAAAGCACTTTGGAAAAACAGGCACAAAGAATAACTTGGTTTGCAGTGTTGTGGAGGATGTGTCAAAAAAGGCAGAGACACAGTCCTGTCTGACTCCTTCTCTTCCTCCCCTTAGCCTGCTGTCTGACAAAGTGGACTTGATCCATGAAAATTTACATTTAAATACAGGAGTTAGTCTTTAAGGTGCCACAATGTTTTTTTGTCTTTTTTTTTGTTTACTCTCTGATATGCTTGCACAGACTAACATGGTTACCACTTCATAAATATATTTTGATGACTACATTATGTTTTCCTATACAGTAATTCAATTCCTGGCAATGTTGGTTGCACAAAGCAACTTGTGGTAAATATGTGGTGTCTGTTGCGTCTCTTTTCGATGTAGTAAGTAAGGGACGTTTCTGTGAGAGCCCCCTTGTTTTGAATCATATGCACCTGTCCTTCATAGAGCCAGCAAAGTCAGGGATTTTTTTTTTGCATCAGAATTGTTGAAAACAACCCTATTATTTGCAACAAACATCTCCTTGAGTCAGAAAAGACAGAGTACTTAAATGTGTTGGAATCTAATTTAGACGGCTGACTGATTTCTAAGTACTTTTGACTATTTCTCAGCATCCAAATTGACTTAATGAGGAGCTACTAGTGCAGTTTCTGTGTGAACATAAAGAGAGCCTAATGTGTCAGATGCAGCCGTGAGTAATTTTAGTGTTATTTAACTTTTCTCAAAGTGAAATTTGAAGTACCAACAAAACAGCAGGCAACAAAGAAAACACATGCGAAGGGTTTTTATACAATGAAACTTCTGGTCTGGTCTAGTGTGGCATAACGGAAGTTGTTTGGAATTGCGAGCAAGAACAAAATGGCTATTGGTGCAATGCCTGCATCCCAGCTGAATTTTGTTCCTCAAGTGAGCCTATTTCCAATATCCTCAAGCAGTTGACATGTCACTTTAGGACAGGGATCTTCTACCTACGGTCCAAGGGCAGGATCCAGCCCATTGCACTAAATCATCTAACCTGCATCTTTGCTCCAGCTTCTGCTGCCACCACCACCTCAATCCTTGTCTCCTCGGCTTGGTTTGGCATGTCCGTAATGGCGTTCTGTAGCAGGGCGGATGTTATAAGGCAGATAGGTCATCCCCATTCTCATGTTCTCTAGATGTGCCTGACTACAGATCCCACCAGCCCTCAGCCAGTATAACCAAGGTATCTCTGCCTAAGCCTTACAACATGTGCCCTGCTACAGAACACCATTAGGGACACACCAAGCCAAGGAGACAAGGATTGAGGCAGCAGCAGAAGTGGAAGCATTTCCAGCACACACATTTATGCCAGCTTAAACTAGATTGCTGTGAAATAGTAGAAACTCTAATGAAGGTTGGAAAAAATGGCATTTTAGGGGAAATCGCCCTGACCAAATGGCTCCCATGTATGGACGTCATACTTAGAGATAAGCCAAATGGCAGCAAAAAAGGCCTCAATGAAAATAAGCACAAAATTGGAATCAAATCAATACTATTTTCTGTAATGGATGTTTGAAGTTCTAACCATGAAACATGAAAGAGGAACCTGACTCTGTTTCCATACTCCTGCTAGCGATCCCTCTGTACTGAACTTCTCTTCTAGCTCTGAGCATAATCACTGTGGTGCTGTGTGAACCTATACCAAGCGACAGTCTCAGTGTCAGAGATCTAAGATGCAAACTGGCAGTTTTGTAGAGAGATGTATTAGAAATGAATAGTTGTAAAATGCTCCTCTAGGCCAGTGGATATTCAACGTGGAGCCCAGTGTAGTGATGGCAAACCTTTGCGCTCCAGCTGTTTTTGAACTTCAATTTCCAGAAGCCCTGATCACAGGAATGCTGACTGGGGCATCTGGTAATTGAAGTCCAAAAACACCTGGAGTGCCAAGGTTCACCATCACTAACCTAGTGCCTGTTTGTGCCATCTTATCACTAACATTTTCAGCTGCAATTTGCTTTAAAGCAAATCTCTAGTCCCTCTAGAAGTAGAAAGATAAGGCAAAAAAAAATTATGGCCATATTTTTACCAGATTACTTCGGCAGAAATAAAACTCCTGCTGCCTTTGAGTGTGTAAAGTTAAATATTGTTAGGTAAATATTGCCGGCCGGATGGGTGAATGAATGGAGTATTTACAGAGAGCTGTAGACCAGCAGTCACTGCAGCAAGGGTGAAAGAGCAAGAGAGCATAAGCAATAGACAACAGGCAAATCAACCTCAATACCACTAAATCCTTCCACTGTTCTTTGTAAGTATAGTATAGTTTGGGATGACAGTGGTTTATGGAGAGTGACCTAGCATAAGGGAGCAGAATTGGAATGAATGGGAGTATGTTGGGATTATTTCTTGTGTAATACTATCATATTGTACTCTGTGGAAAGCAGGAAGACTTGGGTGCTTTGTGTAATAATTAGCTATGAGTCGGCAGAGGTAAAACAAACACGTTTGAACATACTTCCTTTCCATTATACTCTTTGGGAGTTTTATTATCTTCTAACGTGTGCTCCTTGAGTGTTAAACTTAATTTCCAGTTATTATTGTTAACAGAGTAATCTTGTACATGTCAACTGAACAATGAGCTCCATGAAGTTCATTGGGTTTTATTCACAGCTGAATAGTTTTTTAAAGGGTGCACTCCTATATTTAACATATTGTAAAAACATGTTCAACCTTTGAACAAACATGCATAATATTGCTCTGGGGGAAAAAAAAAGCTTTTTCATCTCTTTTGTTTGCTTTCATTGCTGCTTCCTTGCATTTCTTCAATAATAACAAAGTAATTTAGCCTTAGAGATAAATAGCTGCACAAGTGTCTCAGAGTGAGGAGGAAGATGGAGGACACATTCTATTTGTTTTTCTAGATAGAATTTTGAAACACACAGAAGCAAAACCAAAATTAGTAAAAATGGCTATGATCTTTAATTCAATTGATCTCAGAAAGGGCCTACTTACAAAATGGCTTGCTCTCTTTCTCTGTGTGTAAGTGGTAAAACAGCTAGATCAGTGCCTGGCTGGATCTTTAGAGAGCCAAGTTCTACTTTATTTTTATCCCCTTGAGCAGGGGCAGTAGCATCTTGACATACTTTCCCATGAGGGTGAATACACACTGGAAATATTAATTTGCAAAACCTGTGTTATTTATAGATATAGGAGCAGAACATTTGAAGGAGGAAAGAAGACCAGTGGTGTGTAATGATTAGAGTTCTGGACTACTTGGGGAGATCTTGATCCTATTCCCCTCTGAGCTATGAAATTTACTGGATAACCTTCCACCAGATTGAACCAAACCCGATAATTACCTGCATAAACAACAATTCCTACTGCAACCTCTGTGTTCCTTACTGTGCACCCACGAAGGAGAAGACTTTCATGATTAAAACCAATCCGTGTGAGATCAGGCTGCTCCCTACAGGGAAAAATTGGATTTTTCTTGTCTTAATTTATATTTGTTTACTGAAGTTACATCCTACTTTTCTAACCCCTCTAAGGTTGTTCAGAGCAACAAGATAATTTTTTGTTCTCTTACTTCCATGTACTGTGCTTCTAGCAATAGTAACAAGTAATAGCAATTAGACTTCTATACCACCCCATAGCATTTAGAGGACTCCCTGGAAAGTTCACAAGATAATTACCATTTTGCCCTCGACATGCTGCATACTCATTTTGCTGATCTCAGAAGGATGGAAGGCTGAGTCAGCTTTGAGTCCTTTCAAGATCGAACTCACAACATTTTGGCTGCAGTACAGCAGTTTAACCACTGCAACACCAGGGCTCAAGGCTATCCTTTGTTTGTTTTTTTAAATTTTTATTTATACTTTTCAATACACAAAAATCAAAAATAATAATAATATGAAAACAGACATGAAAACAGACATGAAAGTATAAGTACATCTATATAAATAAATATATATATATGTATAAAAGAAAAAAAGAAGAAGAAAAAAAAAAAAAGAAATCACCCTGTGTTATTTACAATATCCGGAGAAACTACGGTTATCCTTATTCATTTGTTTTTCCAAAAACTCAGTTGATCTGGTTCTGGTTGATTCCCTTTACCCTTATACAATGAATGTTCTATCAGGGGATGCCATATCTTCCAAAATCTATTCTCACGAATTGCACCTTTCCTGACCATCACCTCCCATGTTAGTTTGTCATTCAACGCTAATTCCCATATCTCTCTGTACCAATCTTCCATGTTTAGTTGAACATCCTTCTTCCAATTTCTCGCAATAATATGCCTTGCTGATGACAACATTATTGATATCAACTCTTTCTTATCATTATTCACATTCATTTTTTCAACATTTGTTAGTAGCACAGTATCTGGCCCCAGTTTTGGTCGCATTCCCATAATATTTCCTATTTCTTTTTCGATTTTCCCCCAAAATGCATTGACCACCTTACATGACCACCACATATGCTCGTATGAGCCCAGTGCTTGATTGCACCTCCAACATTTGTTACTTTTTTTATCGTCAATCTGGTGCAACTTCACCGGGGTCAGATACCATTTCCATAATAGTTTGTAATTGTGCTCTTTCACTCTTATTGACATATTTTTCATGATTCTTCTCTTCCATTTTTTCCTCCATTCTTGATTTGAAATTTCCACCTTCAACTCCTCTTCCCATATATTTTTTAATATTTCTTGGGCTCTGGTCCCTTTACTTAATATTTTGTAAATTTTACTAACCAGTCCTTTAATTACTATCTCTCCTTTTCTTAATTTACTTATTATTTCCTCCATTTCTGTTTTTGATCTTTCTAAGGATTTCTCTTGTATATATTTCTTGTTCCAGTTCTCTATCGCAATACGTTGGAACCAATTTAGGCCTAACTGTGTAAATATCTCTTCTTTTTTTGTCTTATCTTTACATTTCTGTATCCAGTCCTTGACTAATGTTACTCCATTTTCCTCTAAGATGTCCATTTTTGTGTCGATCTTTATAGGAAAATTTTTAATGTCTTGAAGTTCGATAATAGGGGAGATATCCGGTACTAATTCTTGCTTTACTTTTTTCCATTCTTCCAGTAATGTTCTTAGCATTTTGTTTTTAATTCCTTTTATATTAATTTCTTTGTCTAAAAACAACAAATTTCCTAGTTGTCTTATTTCCTTTAGCTCTATATTTTCCCAAATTGTTTCTTCTCTCATTAAGATCTTAATCACGTTTTTAATCTGGAACGCTCTATAGTAATTCTTAAGATTCGGCAATCCTAATCCCCCCTCTTGTTGTGACACGTACCATAAACTTTGCGACACCCTCACTCTTCGTTTCCCGTTACAAAAACTATTTAATTTATTCTGAATCTCTTTCATCTCTTTATCTGTTATTCTAATGGGTAGCGTTTCAAACAAAAAATTTATCTTCGGTACTAGCATCATCTTGCATAAGGCGATTCTCCCAAACCACGATAAGTTTAATTTTTGGTATTGCTTTATCTTTTCTTCTATTATCTTCCTTTGTTTGTCATAATTTAATCTCTTTAATTCCTCCCATTTGTTTGAGATGGTTATACCTAAATACTTCAAATTATTTTTAACCTGTATTTTATATTTTGTTTTTATTTTATCTTGGTCTTCTTTATCGCTGTTAATTAATATCATTTCCGATTTGTCCCAATTAATTCTAAGTCCAGTGGTGTCTTCTAACATGCTTAGGTGTAATTTTATTCTATCTAAGGTTTTTATTGGGTGTTTCATTATAATGAAACACTCAAGGCTATCCTTTGTACAAGGTAAAGGTGGGTTTTTGCAGCCCTACCCTGTGATCATTTCTGCAGTGACACCCAGAAAGTTTATGGGGCTAGGGAAATGTTGCCTCGCTGGCACCCTCTCTGCAAGTGCTTGTAAAACTGGAGTCCACATGAGAGAATTATTACATACACTCTACATGCAGTTCACACCTGCCCTTCCTCTAATAAACAGATCCTTCTCTCCCAAGGTTACATTTTAAAGGCAATTTAGATTTAAACACCAGGGCAAAAATAATTCCTTTGACATATTCTTTATTATACTAAATGCACATAAATGGTAAACAATTATTTATGGCTCAAATTAACATCTACTCTCTTCCATTCAAAACGATGTAAAAAGTTTACTTCATCACAGCTAGTTCTGGGGAGAGATATAATGTTACAATTACATGTAAATAGCAGTCTAGTGTAGGAGGTTTGGGGCATGAAAGCACAATACACCCAGGGATTTAGATGGCCTAGTTGATATCCAATGATATCAAGCTGCATGACTACAACTGGTGTAGGATTGCAAAATACAGCAGTATACTTGGCTCTATTGCTTCCAAGTGTAAACTCTTATATTATTGATAAGGTCGAAAGACTAATCAATTAATAAATATTCATTCATTCATTCATGCTTCCAAGTGTTTTTTTCCCATAAGGGCTTAAAGCAAACTGCCTCTTGTTTGCTACTCTGCTTTTAATGCACTCATGCTCTTTTTCTAGGATCCCAACAGAGTCTTTGTCATATACTGTGGGCGACTCTAAATGGGTGGGTATCCATCAGCACTACTCAAAGCCTTGACTTTTCAGGCTTTGGGCTGCATTTCACACAAGTCAAAGATCAAAAGCTACAAGCGGAGCTACATAAAAGCAGAACTCTACATAAAAGCAGAACCTAGTCAAGTTTCCTTCTTTTCTGTTTCAATACAGTCCCCTGTCCTGTCCTTATTTGCTTCTAATATATATATAGGGAATAATAATTTCAGTCTTGTTACTGTAGTTGCATGGAACTAGGGATGGTGTTTGCATCACACAGCATCACAAGATAATGTGATAACTGTTTTCAAAGGTCATACTTTAATGTCCAATTTAGCACATTTGGGAAGAGGTATCCAAAAAAGGTAATCTAAGATACCTTTTTTTTTTTTGCATTCTAGGAAACTCATAAATGTCTCCTTTGCTAGTATCAATCTGAAAGCTTTGATGTTGGCATGGGAGTGATCAATCTGCAGATATTCTAGATCAAGAGTTCTCAACCTTTTAAAGCCAGGGGCCAGGTCATGCTCCTTCAGACAGCTTGGGGGGCTGGATGGCCATTTTGCCCTTCTTGCACCACATGGCACTTCCTGGTGTGGTGGAGATGGGGGAGCACACGGGCTACAGGTTGAGGATCCCTGTTCTAGGTGCACTCAAGTCTCCTGCATAAATGCTTGTGTTGACTCTTGGCAGCTCATGGATAGCTAATAAGGGGAGGGTTGTTTTTTTTTAAAATGATACCCCACTGTCTCAGATGCAGTCTTCTATTGTGAATATCCCATGTTTAATCCTTCCTAGCCCCAATTTTAAGGAGAAGATAAGAGCATATGTAAAAGAACCCATAGCCAAACATGAAAGCTCTGCTGAATGACACAAATATTTTTTTTGCTATCTTACATATAGCCTTTAAATCTGTTGAGATCGTTGTTGGGCTTTTCACAGACAATGATGTTTTGGAAAAATTCTGGCTCAAATCCAATGCTCTGAAAGAAATAAAAGTCACACTGCATGTCAGTATCAGAGTAATGTATCTTAACACCAACTAGAAAAATATTTATGGGCCATTTCATATTTTTTCATTTGTTAAGAAGTAATGGAACTACAAATGTACAGTACTGTATGTGGCTGGAATGGTTATACAGGTGATCTTGAAGCAGCAATGACATAGTTCAGCCTGTCTATTATGGAAACACATGACAAAATGTCCACAGAGTTAATTGTGTTCGTCTCTTGCAAAAAACAACAACAACAAAGATTTCATTTGTTACCTTAAAATAGATAACTATGGCACTGATCTTCATGGGCACTGTTAGTCTTCAACCCACCACAGAGCACAATCTTGATTTTCAGTGATAAATGTTGCTTTTACGTGGAATTGGAAATGACCCTGTTTTAGATTGAGATAGGTTCGGGTAGTGGTGTTGCATACCGGGGGGGGGGGCAGGCGGCTCTGGGCGGCACTTTTTGGGCTATGTATGTTTTTGGACTACAATTCCCAGAAGCCCTAGTGGGAGTGGGTGCCAGCATCCACCAGGGGGCGGCAAATTTGGCTTCACCCCCCCCCCCCGGTGGCTGAAATTCATGTGACGTTACTGGGTTCAGGAGTAATTTATAAAAACTGTGCTATATTCAGATTTATTCAAGTAGTAGTGTAATTTCAGGTTTCATCATTAAGGGATGATACCAAAACAGAAAGTAATTGTAGTGGGGAATTATGAGCAATTAAATAACAGGGAAGGGTGAAAACATGACAATTGTTGTGCCCTTATCACCTTTTAAAAAACAAACATAATATAATGACAGCTATAAAATACTTTCACGTTAAATATATCAATACATAAAAGAATTTATTTACAACAGTTAATTCTTACTGTAAGATGATCTGTTGTACTTCTAAGAAGTTACGTTGCAGTCAACTCTTAAAGTCCTGTTCCAGGAAACACACTGGTCACACTTATCAGGCAGCGGTGTGAGATGAGGACGTTAAGATTTGTCTCCAGGTATACTCCAACTCCAATGTGGCAGGAAATTGCTCGTTTGATGGCGAGAGTTCAAATTTATTTTAATAGTGTGTTGTAATAAATAATCACTAAGTTTTAAAAATCCAGGACTTTAACATGATTTTTATTGAACTGACTAGGAAAATTTTTATGACCTTGAATCCAGGACAATCCCGGTTTTCCAGGACTTATGGCAACCCTACACATATTTTAACTATGGTTCATAGCAAGATGGGATTTGATGGCCTATCACAACAAATTCAGATGAAGGCAAAACAAACCAGATCAGCAACTTCAAGAGAAATAATTTTGTTATTTTCCAAAGTAGAATAAATTTCTTATCCTTGTCACTCCTACCTCATGTGGAATTAAAAACTGTGATACTTGGTTGGCCACTGTGATTCATAAGTCACAGGCATCACATCTTGCTCATTTAAAAAAAAATTGCATGGTTTTATCTCTGAGTTTTATAACCATATTTACCTGATGAAGAGTTTTGGAGAAATTTAACCCTCATGTAATTCGTGACTTTTAAGTAATCCATGAAAGGCATTCGCCAATCATAAACTTTGTTCCATCCTCCTACTGTTGATCATTTAACTGTGTTGATCAACAGTAGGTGCCTTTTCAAGTTTGCCTAATAAAAGTATCACCCCTCTATTACTCCAAAGAAATATACTAATTTCTTTGTTCCTCGGGTGATCCTACTAAACAGAAGTAAACTGCTTATTGACATACCGTGACAGAGAATCCTTTCACCACTCGTCTTTGTTTAAGATTGGTCTCCCCATCAAGGTTGGCTGTCTCCAAGTGACAGATTCCATTCTGATCAGAGGAGTAGAGCAGAAGGATGTCTGCAGGGATGATTTCATTACACTGTAACTGCACAAAGTCTCCGACTCGCACATCCTTCCAACACTTCTCAGTGTAGGTGTGTTTGTGCCTGTGTTGGGGGGGGGGAGGGGAAGCACTGCATCAGATGAGTTGCTTTATTATAGGTCTATCAAGAAATATCCAAAAATATGATTTTCCTTTTCAGTGCAGGACTGCTTGGCTAATTGGTCAAAGCCAGAGAGGTTTTTTTAATTAAAAATATTTAACATATTCTGTTGTTCCCCTACATGCATTGTATTCATTTTAAACATTGTGTTCAGAGTATTTGTGCCTCAGTTTGTAATTGCAGGAATTTAGACAGAAGTTTCCACCTTGAATCTAAACATGAATAACATGATTAAAACATTACACATTATAGCATAATCAATAATATATATATCAGCAGGGGCAACAATAAAATCAAACCCATTTGTTTGTTAAAAGACTGAGTGAATAAAACAATTTTTAGTTGCCTTGAACTCAACACAGAAAATATAGGGCACTGTACAACTAGTAGAGCATTATGGCAAGGAAGCCCTGTTGTTGAATAATTTCTGCTCAGCCTCTGAAAGGAGTCATCTTGGAAAAATAACCTTGTACAGAATAAATTTGTATGACCAACATCACAATCATGTCTCTTTTCTTGCCATTCCAATTATGAATCCCTAAAACTAGATAACAATTGCAGTTCCCAGACACATATCCATATTAATGTTACTACTGCACATTCCCACCATAAATGAAAATAAGTACCAACCTCCTGATTACATCTCCAACATTTTTAAAAAATATTTTGAGTCATAACTATTCAACTTTATTGGTGTTTAGTATTGTTGTTTTGACTGTAAGCCGCCTCAGTCACCTTGGCGAGTGGGCGGCAATATAAATTTAAATAAATAAATAAATAATCTCCATATTACTTTATAAGAATTCTCTTTGATCCTAACAGACAGATTATGACTGGGTCATGATCACTTGGCAAATTTTATAAAGGAGTAAAGCAGAGGGTTAAAAAAAAATCAAACTCTGCTTTTTATTTCACAGCTTCTATTTTTAGCCAGGTACCTTTCTTTATCATCCAGCATTTTTCTTTAATATTTCTTTCTGTATTCTTTGCCTGTTCAAATTCTCTGTTGCTAAACTGCAAATGCATAACAGGAAATAGATTAAACCTTGTGGTGGTAGGTGTGGTGGCTATCACTCTCACAACCACCCAAAAGGATATGTGGTGTAGGATCAATACTTTTGTCAAGGACATGAATGGGGAGCAAAGTACTGTATGTATTTGCTAGATAATAATAATTTCGTGTCAGAAATTATTCTGGATTGAAAGGATTTTTGCTGGAGAAAGTCCGCTCAGGGGATGCCTGAATGAGGCTCCCTTTATATCTGCTGGAGAAACAGATCTATGAGGAGGGATTGTAAACACTTTACGAGATGGGATTAGAACCTGAAATTCTTTTGATAAATGGGAGATTTGGCCAGCAATCGATACACCAAACACAAATTTGAAGTACTGCAACTCAGAGAGAAAATTATTTATATACTTGTAGCTTTGAAGTACCGTATACACTTGAGTATAAGCCAACTCGAATATAAGCTGAGGAACCTCATTTTGACCTGAGAAACCAGGAAAATAGATTGGCCTGAATATAAGCCAAGGGTGGCAAATGCAGAAGTTGCTAGTAAATTTCAATAATCAAAATACGGTACATGAAAATAAGATGCAGCAGAAAGGAGTTTTCTCCATGCCGATTGAGATGTGCCAACATCAGGATGGGAGAAGTGGTCGCCTCCGGAATCAGAAATAAATGCACCTGCCTCTGTATTTATGACAGCCATGGATGCATTTATGGCTGATGTAACCGTGTTTATGCATGCACAGGCACATTTTACATAAACATGCCAATTTCCACTTCTGGGAATGGCAAGGGTGGCAGCGGGCTGGATGGAATGAAGCCACAGGCACATTTATGGCTGACATAACCATGTTTATGCTTGTGTGGGTGCATTTTATGGCTGTTGTAAATGTGCCCACTTCTGGGTGCAGCGACTGTGGTGGTGGTCCAGATGGAATGGTGCCATGAGCCAGGTCCGGCCCATGGCCTGCAGGTTGGGAACCCCTGATATAGGTGATACCCAGTAGTGCTAATTTCTGCAACTGCTCTGTTATCATCAATGCCACATTCAGATATTTTTTCAACCCTTTGGGGTTACTCCCAGCATTCTGATCACTACTGGTATCATTGTTGCTCTTTCTGCCCAGAGATACTGTACTTCATTTCTCACATTCTGATATCTCATAATCTTTTAAATCTCTTTTTCCTCCCCTTTACATTAATTTTTTAATATACTGAGTGAGCATGTGATTTATTATTCCAAACACTTATTCTATTCCTCAGTTCCTTTTCCCTATACAGTACACATCTTTTGACTCAACATTCTTGATGGATAGTTCCCTAGAAACTTCATTCAACATCCTCTTGTTACTGCTACAAACGTATCTACCAAGAGATCTTTTTTCCACCCTTTGTGTCACTTCTGTCAATCTTCATCCTCCATTAACCTATGGCAGATATAATCTATTCCCACATGATTTCATGGATGAAGAGTATGATTAGTAGTCACCAGCTTCCTTGTTCTTCAGTCTAAAAAGCATCCAACTCATCCACTGTCCAATCTACAATACCAGTACTATATCTTATCACCAGCCCAAGCCAGGTATTTATTGGTCTTACTATATTTCTTCCATTCAGTCTTGATCTCAGGACTTTTCTTAGTCTCTTTAAATACAGTATACTGCACTAGTCTTCCTTTTCATTATTGCATGGTTTATGTCATTTGTTTGTAAAATTCCCAAATGAAGTTTTCACCACATCCAAGAATCTGTATGGTTCTTCCTTCTGCCAACTCTATTCCTTCTAACTCAACAACATTTCCTTTCATCACTGATAAGGTTGCACACTTTTCTATCCATCACAATATCATTGCTGAATATTTAGACTTGTGTCCACAAGTGATTAGATTTCCTGCATTGATGATGATAGTGGCGATGGAGGTTAAAAGCAATGAATAATCTCAATACTTTTAAAATTCCAGGCAGTTCTTTAAGATCATGCTTCTTGGCTTGGAAGGATTTTACATGCTCTTGCTTTTTGGCAAGGCATTTTTACAAGGAAGTACAGTACTGTCATTTCTATATAGGATAAATGTATACAATTGTCACACAAGAGATTTCTCAAAATTATCACAGAGATCTTCCTAAAGGCAACCAATATTTTTCTCTACAGTGTGCACTTTAACAACCAGGTGAATAACACACTGACACAGAGTAAAGTTATTATTTGCGTACACTGATACCCATTAGTTTGTGAACTGAATCTTCCTTTCTAGGCTCTCTGTGGGGTCTTTAAACAAGATAGCGATTAAGGCAGTCTTCGTTGCACACATTGCATGGATATTTCAAAGAGCCAGCATTTGTCCATGCTGGTGCAGGCAATGCTAGTAGATCTGTTGGGCTTGTGGGAAGCTATTTGAATTTTTTGTATGGTAAGCATTGTAGAAAGTCTACCTAGTAGTTCTGCTTTGGGAAGGGTACATACAGGCTGGGCTCTTCACCAACTTGCTGCAGGACACTCAGTTTATGAAGAGGGAGGAGCCTGTTTGCTCTTTGGTACATTTTTCTTAAGACCTAGCTGGCATCATTGAGAAAACAAGTCTTCTTTCTGTTAATAGGAGTGATGGATCACTTAGAAGGACTGGCATATATGGCTGTGATTCTGCTGACTGCTTTTGGATTTACTTTTGCTGGGAAATGCAGTGCAGTCAAACCTCGAGATAAGAGCAGCTTGACTTAAGAACAACTCAAGATACATCTGGAAATCTCAGGAAAAAAATCAGGTTCCAAATAATGGATTTTTTAATAGGATTTTTTTTTTTTTGAGATAAGAAATTCAATACATTCCTATTGGAAATTCAAGATAAGAATTTTTGAGATACAACCAACCTTGAGGAATGAATTAAATTTGTATGTAGAGGTTTGACAGTAAACTAGAACCCCACATAATGAAAAAACTCAATTCTACGGAGCTCTTCACTATGGGGTTTTTTCATTATGTGGTTCCCTATGGGAGATACCCCACATAACGGGGAAAAAAGTTCATTAACTGGGTTCCCATTGAGCAGGTATGCCCTGGTTACCAAAAACGCCACATAATTTTCCCTTATGCGGGGTATCATCCTTGCATAATGAATGCTTCATTATGCGGATTTTTCACTATGTGATGTGTTCGTTATGCAAGGTACCACTGTACTGTATATGGATGCATTTTAGCACTTTCTGCTTTAGCCACAGCCACCTGCTCCATGGAAGAGAGAAACATACTATTAGGTAAGGATGGTAGGACATATCTCCTTAATCTCTGGATTCAATATGTGCAATCTAGCCTTTACTCTCGGAATTACTACACACCTACTACAGTGTGCTTTGGTGCTGATATCATTCCACCTTGCAGCACCAAGAGCTATATTAGTTGCTCAACATGTATCTGATATTAACAGAGGCATTTTAATGATGTGGCTTACAAAAAATGACAGACATAGGAGTGTGTGTTTTAAGCACAATTATAAGGAAGCACATCCAGACATTCTTTGTCTGTAGAACACTTTCTTTGACCAAATTGTTTTAAAGCTTTGGAAGCAGAGGGTGTGGTATGGTCAACAAGGCCATAACTAAGATTCTAGATGTGGCTGGGCAAATATTTTTTCAGGGTGGGCAATAAAGCCTCTTTTCAATGCATTCCTATGGGAAACCATGCCTTGCCATGGTGGGCAAAGTGCTAACTCAGGGTGGGCCAAGTCCACCCTGGCCACACCCCTGATGGTCAATGATTAAAAAGGCAACAGTATTCTCTGCCTGGAAAATGGTACATTATTTCCTCCTGAAGTTTTGCCAGGAAAAATTAAGAGGTTATCTCACTGATAAACAAAGCAGCTGTATCAGTTCATTACTTGGAGTGATTTGAATGTCACAGCATGTCTGTTGCAATCATTATCTGAAGTATCTAATTCGTTAGGGCTGAGCCCTGGTGAGCCTTTGTTCAGTACAAGCCCCACTGAGAAGAGCTGTTCAGACCAACTGAAGAGGATCGAAAGAGCAGGGAAATGAAGAGACACTTCTCTCAGAAGCAGCTCTCAGTGTTCCAGGATGGTCTGCCCCACACTTTGAGAGGCATGAATGCATGGATTAGCTGGAAGTTTAGAAAGCAAGTCAATGGAGTTTCCCATTCTGGGTAGACAAAAAGATATTCCTACAATAATGTTTATGTTTTTAAAGCAAGAGCACTACAGTAATGGAACAATTCACTGACAGTGTGACTGTAACATGACCTTTTATAACTACATGCTACATGTGGACAATATGATTCCAACAGAAGTTTCTAGAAGAGGCATCTGTTTGGAATGCTTGAAGGTAGAATTCTGATGCAAGTGGATATCATCACAGTTGGATTTTGTGACAAAATGTGAGACATGCTGCCAGGAGAATGTGGGAAATTTTATTTATTTCCCTCTGTGCTAGGAAAGGAGCCAGATTACTGATAAACTGGATCGTATATAATTGGGAATCTCAAATTAGTTGCATTAAAAATAATAAAATTATGCAGGGCATAAATTTACCAGACAGTATTGAAATAAGTCTGTAGGCTGATTAAAGTATTTTTCAAAATAATTTTGGAATATTCATTTTTCTATTTAGGGTTTGGGCTTTACTATTATACTAATGGTTGAGTTTTAGGCCTACATTTTTCTTGCCATTTAATGAATGGTTGGCTAATTAAATACAATAGCCAGAGTCACTGCTCTCTCTCTCTCTCTCTCTCTCTCATAGTTCTCAAGTAGTACTTATCAAAATAAAATTCTTACAATTCAAGACATCAACCCTAGAGAATAAGGAAAATGACTGAGTTTTTAACTATTTGATAAAAAAGGAAGATGTCTGATGAGTTTATATAAGTCAAATTATTTACTGCTTTTCAGGATTTATAACTGATTAGAATAGGAAAAGAAGTACTGTACAACAAGGCTGTGTATTGGCACCGTGCTTATTTAACTTATATGCAGAGTACATAATTCATAATGCAGGACTGGATGAATCACAAGGCAGAATTAAGACTGCTGGGAGAAATATAAACAACCTTAGATATGCAGATGACACTATCCTAATGTCAGAAAATTAAGAAGACCTAAAGAGCCTCTTGGTAAGGCTGAAATAGGAGAGTGCAAAAGCTGGTTTGGAACAACAGCAAGAAAACCAGCATCCAGACCCATCATTCCCTAGCAAACAGAAGGGGAAGAAATAGAAGCAACGACATAATTTACGTTCCTGGGATCTAAGATGGCTACAGATGGTGATTGCAGCCATGAAATAAAAAGACTCTTACTCCTTGGGATACAAGCTATGGCAAACCTAAGCAGCATAATAAAAAGTAGAGACACCATCCTGCCAAGAAAAGCCCACAAAGTTAAAGAAATGGTCTTCCCATTTCTTTAACTATGTATGTCTGTAAGAGCTGGACCATACGGAAGGCTGAGTGTAGAAGAGTAGATGACTTTGAATTGTGGTGCTGGAGAAGTCTTTTGAGAGTCCCCTGGACTGCAAGGAGATTAAAGCAGTCAGTGCTAAAGGAAATTAAGCCTGACTCCTCCTTGGAAGGAGATATTGAAGCTCAGACACTTTGGCCACCAAATGAGAAGAGAGGACTCACTGAAGAAGGCCCTGATGCTAGGAAATATTGAAGGCAAGAGGAGAAGGGGGCAGCAGAAGATGAGGTAGTTAGACAGTATCAGTGACATGGTGAGCATGGTTCCAGGCAGACTCTGGAAGATCACAGATGACAAAGGAGCCTGATGTGCTGTGGTCCATGGGGTTGTGAAGGGTCGGACTCGACTGTGTGACTGAATAACCACAAGCAATTTTAGTTTAATAAATACTAGAAGTGATCTGTTAATGTGTGTAAGAGATGATAAGAAAGAATAAAGGTTCAACACCTCTTTTTTATCTAAAAAATCTATAGTTTATTAGACTAAGATAATTTTTGAGATGGGATGATGACCTGCTTTTAAGCACCAAATGAGATAACAACTACATGGAGATTTAGCCCTTTGTTTGGTCCATTGCAGGGATGGGCTGTTTGCTCATAAAGCCAGTGATTAGGTTACATTTTTGATGTAACAAACCATCAGAGCATTCCTAGTTGTACCTTTCTAACCCCGTCAGAACTTCAACATTTGCTGGGAATGAACTAAAACAATCTGACAACAGGCAAGTCCTCAACAGTACCTTTAGGAGACAAGCAAATAAAATTCTCCTCATTCTCCTTTTTTAATCTCCACCTGCTTCTGGGAAAAGTTTTGCATTTGTGTTTTATTTTTTAAAGCATACACTTAAAATTAACTTCCTCTGACCTGCCAGAAAGCTGAGTAAGTGTTTAATTTGCCCTTGTCTTCAAGTGGCTTTCTTCTTAATCCATGCACAATATAGGCAAATCGATAGTGAGCTGGCACGAGCCAAATAAGGTAACTTAAGTTATGTATTTTATTTGGAAGTGAGGGTTGTCATCTCCTAGTGACCTTGTTTAGCCTGCTCCAAAGAAACCATGTAGACAAGCCCTGAACTTCATGCCCACATTTCTTCTTTTTGCTTCTGTGCACACATGTGTTTTCTACGTGCCTCTTAGATAAACAACAAGTTTATAAAAATCAAATACTTCAAGACACTCATCTTTACCTCCACAAAAACCAAAATTGGTACTGTAAGATTTGAAAAGCATGTGCAGACAGGATAGGGCAGCATATCCTCAGGACACAGCTATAAATCTCTGTAACATCTAGCATTGACTGCTTTTCACAAGAATGCTCCACAATAAGCATACTAGGTATACTTTCATAAACTATCCCAGTATTTATAGCCAACATTCAATTTGTTTTATGTCCTGCTATTCTGAAAAAGAGGGGCATTGTTTGAAGGCACTGTTCTTCAAGACAACCAGGACAAACATATTACATTAAATGATTATACCCTATGGTAGTTATAATCCTTGGGACATATTATGTCATATGGTTTAGTCAGCAGGTAAAACAGCTTGGTTGGGAACAAATGCTCAGGAGGCATTTTGTAAAAGTCTTTTCACATGGTGAGAGATGGAAGAAACCTTCAACCAGAGATGTTTGTCAGTTTTAGTTGCTGTATCAAAGCCACCAGACCCCATCCACAATTATCTCTGGTGCCCCCCTCCCCCTTTGTTTCTTTTTTGAGCAGAGGCATCAATGCCATGTTGCCATGCACTGATCAAAGGTTGGAGTATGTCCTTTAGTTTTTACTGCTGTATAAACATAATGACTTAGTAAATTCAAACATAGACTACAAAGAACAAATAAAAAGCAGATTCATTTGTATAATGAAACAAGTCAGCATAGTGAAAGACTGAGTCTATTTTGTTTTCGATAATAGCATGTCATCAACTCAGTTTAGGATTTATGGCAACCCTTTGCATGATTTTCTAGGTAGATAGGCCTCAGAGGTGGTTTACAGTCCCTTCATCTGGAGTTATTCTGAAACTATGGACCAGATACCTAAACCAGATCATTTTCTTACAAGGGGAAATCCCTGGGAAAGTGAGAATCCAGGAAACAAAAGCTTAGAAGAGAAGAGAGTAATATTATAGCTAAAAGATAGTGGTGCCAGGGAGAAGGCTCATATCTAGGATGTAAGAACTTGAATATAAGTAAAGACATGAAAGGGATTGAAAGGCACGATGAATATGCAGGCTTTTAGAAGAAATATGTGGGCAGTAGCCTAGTTATTCCTTGAAACTGCTTGTCTCAATAGGCATTCCAATAAACTTCAAATTCCCTTCTACATCTGTGTAGCCTTTCAAAATCTTCTGAGCTGAGTAGAAGTAGCTTTTTGATAATCCAGCCTAAGAGCACTAGGGGCTAACTGCAGAGGCTCTAACCATAAAATCATGTCACCACCTCCCTCCCCTCTGACTGAAGTGTACCTGAAAAATTCACACTATCGACCCTGCCCTGACTAATGGCTGGGTTATTTAAATGTTATCCCACCTGGGGTAAGAGGAGAATGGACTCTCTATCCTGGGGCCCTAGATCACTTGGGTTCTTCAATCCGACCAACATAGTTTTTGTTTTGGAAAAATCAAGATGCTGTGATTCATCCATGGCAGGCACTCATAAAGCAAGGTGTAAAGATGACACAATGGAAAATGCCAAGAAAGGCCAGAAACCATTTTAAACATAAACCATTCCAAAACTGAACTTGCAAATTCCCTCCTTTCTTTGACCTCTTTCCTGGTGGCAATGGGGAGGTGTGGTAATTATGGAGATTCTTGATTCTTAAACCAAAACATCTGAGGGAAGGCTTCTGCAAAGGTTGTAGGCTTAGCTTTCACAGACTACTGACCAAAGTTCTAGCTCAAGTTCAGTATGAGGAATTAGTCCCATTTCTCAGCCAGTGTTCTGGTGGTCTCTGTTAATCAACCTCTGTGGCTAATCTCAATTCTAAGGCCATGATTCAGACTTTAGTAAGGTAGGAGAAGCTAAAAACATTCCTCTCCATTGCAAAAGAAGGCTATAATTTATCGTTTCTTTTTTCCAAGGAAATGAAACAGGGATCTTTCATTAATGAAGAGAAGGTATCAGTTCAGGCATGCCCAATAATTAGCAAGTAGCTTTAGGTGAGTTAACCTAAATTTAAATAATGCTTCTGTGTATGTAAGGCAAATTTCAGATACAACATTTCTTAATCTTTTAGTGATTCCAGCAAAAGGAGAGTGATTTTTCCGTAACAGATGGCAAGACAATTTTATTATGTGGTGCTGACAGATTTTGACATATGATAGAGCAGAGTCTTAAAGCAGACACTATCATTTTTGGTGCTCCTGCCTTTTCTTCCTGCTTTACTCACACACTCACTTCTTTATTTATTATAATCTTAGTTGATCACTAGGCTCACCCGGACAATTCCCCCCACCCTCTGCAAGCTGTTGTTACTGTAAACCAGAACTGGAGACCAAGGTTAAGCCATTTCACTAAATTCGGATATATAGACAAATTATTGTTTGCATGAACTATCATTCACCAAATCTGGATATAATGATAAATGACATATAGGATAGAAAGAAGAAAGTTGAAGTTGGAATTATGGATACATTATGTTTCTCTGTGTATGATCTAAAGCTTTCTGTAGAGTGTATCAAGCAAAATGAATAATTCATCTTTAGACTGTAACCTTGAAAAGTTACTAGTTGATCTTTGATTTTGTGAGTCATTCAACAAGCATGGCAACTGCTGATGTTGTTTGGAGACTCTGGGAGCTCTAAGTTGTGCGTTAGAAAAAGAAATCAGGAAACAAACAATAAAAATGAATCCTACGTGGCTTTGTAATGTTATTGAGAAAACAGAAGCAAAAGCATCAATGTAAATAACAAGACTGGTTATTAAATATTTGAGACCTAAAGCACAGTAAATTTTGACAACAACTATTTTTCTTTACCCAGAGAGACACAGAGAGGTGACCAGGGAGAGAAAATGTACACAGATGGTAGTCCAAGCTGGTAAAATGCAGAAAAGGGCGACCAAATTGATCAAAGGACTGAAGCATGTCCACTGTTAGAAAAGCGTACAATGCTTGGAACTTTTCAGTAGGAAGAAAATGAAAAGGAACATAATTTGTGGAGTTACAGATGTTGTAAACCATGTTGAGAAAATAGATAGTTCTTTTTATCCTATAATGGTAGAAGCCAGTGGAGTCATCCAATGAACCTGTCATCTAGCCAAAACCCTGTTGCACAGCTTTTCCTGTTCAACAGAACTAAAGTTGTCATCCACAGCACATTGCCACTGATTGAAGACTTTCTTTTTTCAATATTGGGGAGTGTATAGCTTGCACACAATGAGACAAAGTCACATTCCCCCAACACTGGAAAGACAAATAACCATCATGTCCTAATTATAGGTCACTCATGGGCATCTTGTGGGAAACAGGATGACGGACTTGACAGCCAAACATTTCTAGACAACATTTATTTGCCTGAATGGATAGATTTAAATATTTGTTCAAGCAAAAAGCAAGGGTGGATTTCATATACAATAATACCTCGGATAACGCTAAGACTTGGTTCCACAAGTCTTGGTGTTATCCGATTTTTAGTGTTATCCGATGCATGTTAAAATCCTATGGGATTGATCGGATAACGTTAAAGCTCCATAGAGATACATTGTATCCGCACAGGCTTTAGCGGTTGTTATCTGATCTATCCCATAGGACCTTAACGTTATTTGATCCAATTCTCCTCCCCAGATTACTTAATGTTATGCTATTTTAGCATTATCCGAGGTAAACGTTATCTGAGGTATTACTGTACAGTGGAACCTTGATTAACATAATTAATGCATTCTCTGGGACGTTTCTTATAACAAAAATTACTTTAACCGAATTTCCCATAAGACTACACTGAATGCAATTTCCCATAAGAATGCATTGAAAACCAAAATACATTAACCAAAATGCAGTTTCCCATAGGAAGGCATTGAAAACCAATTAATCTGTTCTGGAAAAAAAATCTGTAAACCGAGCCACTATTTTCTATAGATTTCCTTCTGTTATGCAATTTTTATGTTAACCGAGCTGTTTGTTAGCCAAGGTTCCATTGTATCATAATTCATAGTTTAACAAAGTTTCTTTGGAAAACACGCCAAACTACATTCAAGAAATTATTCACCTGCTATACACAACAAGTTATTTACCTGCTATACACAAGACAGCCCATGCTATTGATCTCCATGTCCAGATTGAATCTTCGAAAGTCTTCCCAAGCATCTTTGATAGCTGTGACGGCTATTATAATGCAGACTGGAATGGTAGCGATCCCTGGCTCAAATGCATTGACCACAGGCACAAAGTTGAGTGCTATGATGGCCACAAAATAGAAGTTGGCAAAGCGATGGAATTGCTCAAATAGGTTCTTAGGGATAAAAGACAGGAGAGTATATTTTGTGGTCTTGATTTCGTTCCCTTCATAATGTCTATTTGGATTTTCTTTCCACTTGCTGGCTTCAAAGGGCAAGTTGGAAACAATTACTCTCTTAGCTTCTTCTTTCTTCTTCCGTATCTTCCTTTTCCTCACAGGTTCATCATCCTCAGAATCTGAAGAAACACTCCGGCAGCACAGTCTCGGGAACTGAAGTAGGTCCCTTAAGAAGGTTGTTAAGCACATTTCCTCCACATCTTCCTGAACCTTAACATTTACAGTTTGCTTCGGAGTTTAGAAATTAATTGTTGATTATTCCAATGATCTGCTGTACAGTGAAGTGGGAACTAAGCTGTGCTAAATTGCTTTCACTTGCTTTTTAGTCAACACCTGCCGGAACACAGCCGTCAGAGAGGTGCACACACCTTTCCTGTAAACCGGTTCTCCTTTGAGAATGAGTGACCCCGGGTCCTAGTGCTTGCTCTTTATGGTGACAGTCAAGGAAGTTACTCCTTATATATACAACAATGCAGAAACTTTCTGAATAGTTGCAGTGAAAATGAGAAGACTGCTTATCTCTTATTTGAAGCTTGCTGGTAGGCCCTAATGTGTGTTATATTATAACCAGAATCTTAAAAGTTATATATTACATCTGTACATAAAGAACTTCTTAAGCTCTATGGTACCTCCCCATTCACCAACATTTCCATGCAAAGTAAAAAAGAAAAAGAAAAGAAAGCGGGGCACATCCTGAATTTTACAATTTGTATTGCTTACACAGAGAGAACATATCTGCATTTTTAATGTGGCTCAGTGGTTAAGAAGCTTGCCTTGTTAGCTGGAAGGCTGACAAGTCTGCAGTTCGAGACCCAGGTACTACATGACCTTTTGAGCACCTGTCCCAGCCCCTGCCAACTAAGCAGATCGAAAGCAAGAAATTGCAAGTAGATAAATAGGGACCACTTTGGTGGGAAAAGACCTTGGGGACATGAAAGGAGCCTTATTCGGGCATCTCTTGAGTGGAGTTTCTCTAGCAAAAATCCTTTCAACCCAGAATAATTTCTGAGATGAAATTATTATTATCATTATAACAGCATATTGTTTCTTTTAGTAGTGAGAATGGGCATAACAGTATGTGGGGCACAGAATCCTTCTATCCATGAGAAATGCAACTGTCCATCATATATGCTCTGGTTTCTTATTGTACTTAAGGTGCAGCAGGGGGACTAGAGACCACATTGCCAATATACGTTGGATCATGGAAAAAACAAAGGAATATCAGAAACAAGTCTACTTCTGTTTCATTGACTACACCAAGGCCATTGACTGTGTGGCCCACAACAAAATGTGGCAAGTAATTAAAGAGATGGGAATACCAGAACACCTTATATGCCTCATGAGAAACCTGTACAAGAGTCAAGAAGCAACAGTTAGGACAGAATATGGAAGGACAGAGTGGTTTGGAATAGGAAAAGGAGTCAGACAAGGCTGCATTTTGTCACCCTGCTTATTCAACTTATACACAGATCACATAATGCGCAATGCAGGGATGGATGAATCACAACTTGGAATCACAATTTGGGATCAAAATTGCTGGGAGAAACATCAACAATTTGAGATATGCAGATGGTACCACCCTAATGGCAGAAAGTGAGGAGGACTTAAAAAAGCTCCTGATTGGGTTGAAAGAAGAAAGTGCAAAAGCTGGCTTGAGACTCAATATAAAGAAAACCAAGATCATGGCAACAGGCCCTATCAGTCCCTGGAAAATAGATGGGGAAGAAGTAGAAGCAGTGACTGATTTTACTTTCTTAGGATCAAAGGTCACTGCAGATGGTGATTGCAGCCATGAAATAAAAAGGCGACTGATTCTTGGGAGGCAAGTGATGAGAAACCTGGGGAACATAGTGAAAAGTAGAGACATTAAATTGCAAACAAAAATTCGTATAGTCAAAGCAATGGTATTTCCGGTGGCAATGTATGGTTGTGAGAGTTGGACCATTAGGAAAGCTGAGTGCAGAAGAATAGATGCCTTTGAGATGTGGTGTTGGAGGAGAGTTTTGAGAGTCCCCTGGTCAGCGAGGAGAACAAATAGGTCAATCTTAGAAGAAATCAACCCTGACTGCTCCCTTGAAGGTCAAATAGTAAAGATGAAGCTAAAGTACTTTGGACATCAAATGAGAAGAGAGGATTCGCTTGAGAAAGCCTTGATGCTGGGAAGGGTGGAGGGCAAAAGAAGAAGGGGGCAGCCCAAAATGAGATGGCTAGATGGTATTGTAGGCACAATGGGCACAAAGCTGAGCGAGTTGGAGTTTCTACTCCAGCACAGGTAGGAAGTGGGGGTGGGGAGGAAGAGTAGAATAAGGAATCCTATACATAGTGGGCAAGAACAGTGGTAGCCTTATGTGTAGTGCTATAAATCATTCATAGGGCCAAGTTTGGCTTGTCTGCTGTATAAATGTACAAAACATTTATCTGGTTTTTTTTATATGAAATTAGGGGAAGAATGGTAAGCAACTGGAACAATGCAGGCTGATACTTTTTTCTTTTGATCATGAATATGGAGAGAGAATTCCAGGTAGCAACAGCAATGGCAGTTAAGCTGTGCGGTTGGTTCACAAGATGATTAGCATTTTGCTGCCAACATGCTTCCAGGCAAACCCTTGTGTCAGGGTTTGCCTGGAAGCAGCTGCTCTATCTCTTGCAGGAATGGATCCTTACTCTGCTGCAGCTGCTAAGCCCCACCTGAGAGCCCCGAGGAAGGTTCCCACTCTTCATAGGCTCTACTTGGAGACCGTGGGTGGCTTAGCTATATAAGAACTGGCCTATCCTCCCCAGAAGCTGCCTCAGCAACAGAGGTCTGTAGAATTGTAGTTGTTTGGTTCTTGAATCTTCTCCCTTATTCATGTTTTCTAGAAGATCTCTGGCTTTGTTCCTGCTGCCAAATACCTCTGCTTTGGTTCCTGTTGTTGGCCCTCAGCGATATAGGCCAACAGACCTGCAGTTTCTTGACTTCTGGAGCTCCTGATTTGTTCCTGTTTTCTGGATGATCTCTTGCCTTGTTCTTGAAGGCTCCCTGCTTCTTGTGAACTTGTTGCACCTTGCCTATAAGTCTATCCTCCACTTGCTCCAGCCAGGGGTGTGCGGGTGATGCTAAAAGGGTGCTGGACATGGAGTAATGACAAACGAAATATATATATTCCCACTCGCCTTCTAATTTCAACTCCCCTCTGGGGATTTGAACCAACAACCTCTTGCTCACAAGGCAAAATTGCAACCTCTAAGCCACAGCAGCTTCACAGTAAATGGAGCTGTTTTGCTAAGCTTATCTTTGGTGGCAAAGGAGGAGAAGGAAGGCAGAGAAACATGGAGCTCTGCTCATTTGCTCGATTTTTCAGGCATTGGAGCTTGTCTTGGCTCTTTGGATTGTCCCCGGGGGGGGGCGGCGCCATGGTACTAGGGGCCTGGAGGGTTCCCTTGGCTGAGTCCTAGTAGTCCAGTGGGCCAGCCCATCATTGGCGCCAGCCCCTGAAGATACTGTTTTCCCACTCACCTGACTTCTGGCTCATTTGGATTATGCTTTCATTGTCTTGACTAATCCTGCATTCCTGGCTTGATTTGGGTTTGGATTGTGGACAGAGATATGGTCACTGTTTTGCCGGTTACCTGGTTGTCTTGAATCCTAGTGCTTGTGTTATCAGCCCATGCCCTGGAACCTGACACATTGGAAGGAAAAAAAGGCTGAGTCAACCTGGGGGCTGTCAGGACTGAACCCAGATCATGAGGAGAGTTTTGACTGTAGTACTGTGCCACATAGATTATTTGAGATGTTCAGAGCTTCTGAGACTTGGTGAAGAGGATTTCCAACTAAGGAGTTTGTGGAATCTCTATACCTACTTTCCAAATTCCAATTTGCAGCTTTTGTAATGGGCAAAGTACACAAGACCTGATTTAAAGTTTGACTCACAAAGTCAAGCAAATGAGAAAATAACTCAGTTCATTCTGGACCTGGTTCCAAATGACACATTTAACATTTTAACTTCCACTTCTGACCACTTGTAGCCTTCCCCACCTTCTTTTTTACACAGTACCACCACCAGGAAGGGACAACTTTTCCTAATTTAATAATACAGAGTAGTATACAGACTTACTTATTGTATGCTTGTGTTTTAGAATAATTGTTTTTTTTATCAAATGTGTATCTTCTGTAATCTTCAAAGCCATCCTTAATTGTGATAATTGAAAGCACAGTAGCCAATGGTAACATTGTGATTTCTCTATGGAAGACTTCCAGCTGTGGAAACCAGTTGATGACCACCAAGAACAGGAAGTAAACGTTGGCCAACCTAAATAAAAAAAGTAATTTATGATTAGTAGAGGTTAATAATTTTCATATAGTTTTGCCTTTTATGTGAGAAAGAACAATCTCTCCATGCCCATCTCCAAATACACAGGCTGGGTTCAAATATAATAGCAAACTATGGATTGAGAGACTGCAGAAAAAAATTGATAAGGCGCTTCCTTGCTGAAAAGCTGCTACTACTTTATTCAATCCTTGCCTGTTCTGGCTCTTAAAATTGGCCTGGGAGGTGATGGTGGAGTAGGTCAAACATATTGTTGTTCCCTTCAGGAAGCCACTGTACAGATCACCATTTGGCACATTAAAAAAACCCAACAACAATCTAGCAACAAGTTATTAAAACAACTACAGGTCTGTCACAAATATTTTGTTCATTGGTAAGATGGTTGTGAGAATTGTAGTGGACTGGTTCCAGGCATTCTTGGAGGAAACTGATTTCTTTTATTAGTGATGGTGAACCTTTTATAGACCGAGTATACAAACAGAGGGGTGGGGTGAACTCTGTGCTGAGGGGAGGGAGGAAGCACTCCCATTGGGCTGCTGGACAGAGGGATGGGGTGAACTCTGTGGTGGTGGAGGGAGGAAGCGCTCCCATTGGGCTACTGGGCAGAGGGGCAGGGTGAACTCTGTGCTGAGGTGACAGTGCATGTGCCACCAGAGAGTGCTGTGAGTGCCACATCTGGCATGCGTGCCATAGGTTTACCACAACTGGCCTAGATATATTTCACTTGGGGTTTGACTGTGACATAGCATGGAGACTGTACTGGTTGTGCTCCTACAAGATGATTTTTAAAGGGAAGTTGATTGAGGGAATATGATCCTATTGGTGCTCCTGGATCTCTCAGTGGCTTTTGATATCATTGATCATGGATAGATGATCAATGGATAGACTGTTAGAGGCTAGATCAGTGGTTCCCAAATAGGGGTACACAGCCCACTGCTGGACTTCAATTCCCAAAAACCTAAGTCAGTACATTGGCTGATCATTGCTTTGGGGAAATGACTTAGGCTTCTGGGAATTGAAGTCCAAAAACCAGCATTTGGGAAACACTGGGCTTGATCATGGATAGATGATCATGGATAGACTGTTGAGGCTAGAGGTATCAGAGGCCTTCCTCAATGGTTATTCACAGACGGTTTGGCTTAGGGATACTGTTTTTACCCTTTGGGGTCCTCCCACAGGGGTTGATAATCTCCTCAATTTTGTTTGATATCTATCCGAGGCCAATGAGAGATGTCATTTGGAGATATGAAATATGCTGCTGTCACTGTACTGATGACGTACAGTTCTATCTCTCCTTTAGTTTGTATGTAGTAGATGCTGTCTGGTGCCTTGAAAGCTGCCTGACTTTGATGCTGGATTAGATAATGGCCAGGAAGTTGAATCAAGACAAGATCAAGAGCCTAT
This sequence comes from Furcifer pardalis, assembly GCA_030440675.1. NCBI lineage: Eukaryota > Metazoa > Chordata > Lepidosauria > Squamata > Chamaeleonidae > Furcifer > Furcifer pardalis. The sequence goes on from CP126893.1 coordinate 68,058,479, forward strand.
AGTTGGGGAGTATACTCCTACAATAAGACTTTTACTGTAGCAGCAGACTTTTGAAATTAATCCTCTATTGTTTTTGTCTAGTTTTGCAATTCTAACTTTACTTTTCAATTTTTTAAAAAATTCTAGTTCCTGAAAATAATATTGAAAATTGTGATTATTTGTTTTTATTTTAATTTGTGGGACGTACCTGTAAAACTGTTCAAAGAGATTCTGTGGTAAAAAAGTGAGCAAAGTATATTTTGTGGTGCGTATTCCATTTCCAGAGTAAATTTGAGACATGTTTCCCGACTTTTTGTGAAACTTTTCATTCCTGGGAAATACAACCCTCCATTTCTCCAGGTTGTACTGGTGACCATCTTGCTCAGATGACAACAAAGGCGTCGATTCTGACTGAGACTGGGAAGCCTTTTCTGCCTGCCACCGAGTCTGCCAGCGATACAAAGCTGAGTCCACTGACAAAGCCATTTTCACCTACAGAGGATGTCTGAAAGGCAATGCATAACAAAGGTTGAAAACCAATTCCAAACCAATTCTGCCCTGGAAGCAATTGCATTTCTTGCTAGTCAAAAGGTGAAGTTGCAAATGAAGCCTCAGTTAATATGTTACTGGCATGAGTGACAAATTTAATGTATCCAGTATGAAGTCCCTATGCTATCTAGTACAATAAGAACACAAGAACAAGTTGAAAAGAAAAGAGGCAACCTGTTCACTATTTGGGAGAAATAATTTTCTGCTAAAATGCATTGAAAGGATTCTAATTCATAACCAGCTTTTTTTTTTCATGTGAGGAAAACAGGGAAATGGTGCTAACTGAGTCATAGTAGATATTGACATTTTACTCCACAAGAACTAGGGGAAAAGGTATCTAACACTCTATGCCAGAGATTCTCAACCTGTGGCCTGTGGGCTGAAAGCGGCCCATGGCGCCATTTTATGTGGACCCCCACTGCCTCTACCACACCAGGAAGTGCCATGTGGTGGAGGAAGGGCAAAATGGCCATCGGGCCCCCGAAGCTGTCTGAGGGAGTGTGACCTGGCCTCTGGCTTAAAAAGGTTGAGAACTCCTGCTCTATGCTACTGGTTGAATATTGTAGATCCTTGATTACTCACTCAAAAGCTTGCACTACCAGCTTCCTCTACAGTGGAAGATGATGATTAGAACTGGGTGAAAATGGGGGGGGGGGGAGCACAAAGCTAAAAGCAGTTTTAATATTCATGTGAAACCCTGCAAAGGTGCTTTAATTTTTAATAGATAAAAATGAACATAAATACTGTACAGTACTTCCAAAACACAAACAATTAGGATTAAAACCCAAAATATGCTTCTAATCTGAAGGTAGTATCTTTGACCTCATATTTTACCAATTAGTCCACAAAATTATTATAAGGGACTTTGTCAAATGCCTTGGTGAAATCAAGATCTATTACATCTAGAACATTCCCTTTATTAGTTACACCTGTGACTCTATCAAGATATGATTAGTTTGGCATGCCTTGTTTTTGAAATATCTATGCTGGGCCGTAGAAATCACAATGTTATTTTGTTGGTACTTGCAAACTGTCTGATTTATTCAAAGATTTTTCAAGTCATTGCTATCAAACTGACTAGTTAATAGTTGCCCAGATTGTCTGTCTTCACCTTTCTTGATGATGGGGATGACATTTGCTCTCCTCCAGTGTTGAGGGGCCTCACTTTTTCCTCTGACAAAGGACATATTGCCAATGGCCGAGCAATAGGTTTTGACTAACTTTTGCCATCGCCTATATGTGTTTTTTGCTCTTGGTTTTTTAAATGTGGGAAGCCCCATCATTTTTGTTATTTTATAAGTTTACTCTGTTTGTTTATTCTTTATGTTTAATTTGTTATGAAGATTTTTTAATATGTTGTAAGCTGCCCAGAGTAGGATAATATCCCTGATGGGTGGGATAAAAATTCATTCAATCTGTCTATCTTAATGTTAAAAACCTGGCTGAATAAAATGTCTTCCAGTAGCAGGAAACAGAGTAGGGGCTATTTCAGCCTCTTTTAGCAGGAAGTTTGAAAGCCAGTGGCGAGGGTTTTACCATGAAATTCTTGTCTTCCAACTGCGGCAAATAAATAAATAAATAAATAAATAAATAAATAAATAAATAAATAAATAAATAAATAAATAAATAAAGGACTACAGATCCAGGCTGTTTTGGAGAGGTTTACATTTCCTCTGAAAAAACAGGTGCATAGAATGGATGTATCCTGGATTTGTCTCTGAGACTAAATGCCTAGTTTTTGGCAGTGGCTAGGAGCACATCTACAGTTAAAATTAGTGTGCCAGCTGTGCCCATTCTTGGAGAGGTCTGCTCTGGCCATGATGATGCATGCCTGAGTGGGATTACTATAGCACATTCTATATGGGGCTGCCTTTGGAAAGTGTTCAGAAACTCCATCGGGTGCAAAACACTGCAGACAGATTGTTAACAGAGGCAGGGTACAGGGATCACAGTACCTTCTGTTATAGCAGCTCTACTGGCTGCCAATCTGTTTCTGGACACAATTCAAAGTGCTGCTTTTAACCTATAAAGCAGGGATGCCCAAGCTTTTCAGGCCGTAGCCCAGTCACATAGTTTGGGGGTACCCAAACTATGGCATAGGGCCTGGATTTGGCCCCTGCCGTCAATTCATCTGGCCCATACCACCCTCGTCGCTCCCAGAAGTGAAAGTAAAATGTGTCCACATGGGAGCAATGAGAGTGGCACAGGCCAGATGAATTGGTGTTGGGGGCCGGATCCAGACCCCAGGGTGTAGTTTATCCATCCTTGCTATAAAGTCTTAAACTGCTTGGGTCCAAGCCATCTAAAAGACTGCATCCTCCTTTATGAATCTGCTCTCAGACTCTGGAATTCCCTCCGCAAACAGGCAAAGACCTTTGTCTTCAAGCAGGCATTCCCTTAGTGACTAGCTGTTGAAGAGAAGGTTCTTATGTGCTATTTTTCGTATCACTTTTGTTGAATTCTCTTTTAATTGTTATTAGCTTTTATACTGTCTTTTTAATAATGTAGGCTACCTTGGATTTTTTTTGATCAAACCCCAGACTACCAAAATGAAGCTGCTTTCTTGGCTTTGTCGTTTCCCAAACTTAAGCCCTCATTGGTGCATGTTTCTAGCAGGAATCAGCAGAGCAGTAAATGAGCTGAATTCTGTATCTCTTCACATTCACACTGTGTGTTGTTGCCAATAGCCCCCATTTGAGCATGTTGGTCCAACCCTCAGTTCATTCAGGATCCTCCAAGTGATGTATGAGAGGTTGAGTCCTCTAATGTTGTTTCTTGTTCAATGAGCTCCTTCCTCCATCTTCTCATTTGGTTTTGCTCTTGTGTACCCTAAAAAATGTTTTTTTCTTGCCATAAAGCTCTTCCTGGAGCTGAGTTTGCAGATTTGAGGCTCATATCTGTTCAAACAGCATCAAGGGCCATTCTCTTGCTTAGTTCTCACAGCATCTGCTGCTACTTCTCACCTGGTGGAGCAATACCAACAAGAGAGTATATTTTCTCAACTGGTGTAGGTTTGAGGCATCCTGTCACTATACACATGGCTTCATTAACAGTGATGTCAACTTGTTTTGCATGTGTGGATGTGCTCCACACTGGAGCAGCATACTCTGCTGCAGGAATGCTCACGCCAAAGCTGGTGTGCACAGCATAGATGGTTGAGTTTCCCATGTATAGTTTGTGAATTTCCTGGTGATGTTGTTCTTTGTACTAACTTTGGCTTTGGTATTCAGGCAGTGCTGCTTAAAAGAGAGTGTCTGGTGAAGCATCACACCAAGGTATTTTGGTGCTGAACAATGCTGTCATCAGTTCCCTTGCCATGTAACTTCCAACTCAACTCTTGCCTCTCAGTTTTGGAGGCTGAAAGCACACACTTGAGTCTTGCTTGGATTAGGCTCCAAATGGTTGATGTTGTAATACTGTCCTAATTCTTCAAGTGTTCCAGTAAGATTTCCAGCTACCTCATCAAAGTTTGATTCTTGAACAGCCATTGCTGGATCATCTACATAGATGAACAATTTTGTATTGTCAGGAACTGGTTGATTATTGTATATAATGCATATTATACAATGTTGCAGACAGTACACTTTTTGGGGGCAGTCCATTCTTCTGTAACCTCCATCTGCTGTTGTTTCCATTCATCACCACATATAATCTCAAATTTGGAAGGAGGCTGTCATTGACCCTAGTAAACTTGTTATTTTAGGTAAGATTATTTATTTTAAGGAGCGGCATCCTCTTGGAATATGTACTGGGTGCGGCATCCTCTTGGAATATTTTTTCTTGATATTACTTTCACAAGATGGAGAATTTCATAATATTTATCTGGATGAGGGGGGATCTTCTCCACACTTTTGTCCAGCTGTTCTCAAAAATTCACCTATTTAGCTTTCTTAAAATTAAATCAAGAAAAGGCACCTCCTGGGGATTCACTGCAGCATTTACTATGCACACGATGGGCCTGGTTTAAGTGTTTGAGGTCAGATCATCATCAACTTTTGTGCATTGTGCTGCTATCTTCTTACCAATGAAGATATTGAATAAATAAATAAAAACATGCAATTGAGGACAGAAGTCTAAGAAAATGGTTTCTTTTAGAAATCTTGAGAATCAGGGAGCCTCATGCAGGAAGAAAAGTCCTTTGAATTAGACAATATTGTGCAGAGTTTTACAGATCATAATCAGCACTTTGAAGCCGCCCAGAGTTAGGTTCGCCTGATTAGGGCAGAATAATAAATTTAAATAATAAATAAATAAATAAATAAAATTTTGTGCAGAAGCAAACAAATAGGGTGGGGATTCTCAATGTTTCTCAGCTGTGGGCTGGGCCACACCCCTCAGACAGCTGAGTGGGCCAGACTGGTGCCGTAAAATGCATCCACGGCTGTTGTAAATGTGTTTATGATGGCCGTGGACTCATCTACAGCTGTGTAAATATGTTTATGTGACCATAAATGAGTGTGCAGCTGATGGCAGCTGGAGTGAGGTCGGGGGCTGGATTATTTGGCATCATGTGCCCATGGGCCATAGGTTGCAAACCCCTGAGATAGGGAGTAAAGCTGTCATAACAAAAGAGGGCATTTGTTGCATCTAGCCAGCCCTGGTCAAGAGTCTGGCTGCACAATTCCCAACCAGCTCACGTTTCTAGATACTTTCCAAACTTTACTTTCTTACAAAGCTGGTGAAAGTAACTAGATGGTGTGCTCTGAGAACTGTAGCTCAAAAGAGTAACTTCCCTATCTCTGTTTTCTGAATTATTTAATACTGTGACTGTTAAAACATGATCCACAGAAAAGCTCCTAGTAACCTAACTGACTTGAGTTAAAGGAAACAAAGTAGAAGAATAAAGAGAAGCTCCCTCTCTCTCATTTTTCAAACAAGCAGAAAAGATGCTTCCCTGCTCAGAGGCCTGGCAAGTTTCAGCCCACAGGTTTTGAAAAACAGGTGCTACCCTGCATCTCTTCCAGAAGGAATCTGTCCTACTGCAACCATATTCTAGAGTAGTTGTACCGTAGTGACACTTCTTTTAACGACAGGGTGTCACATTACAGCCAAATTATGCAGTAGTAACTAACTAGCCTACATACCAGATTCCCTGTAACTTCATTTGAATAGCAAACACAAAGAAAAAAAAGCAGCACTGTTTCAGAGGATTCAAGGAGGAATTTGTTGTTGTTGTACCTAAAATGTTACCACTGGGAAAATAAAAGAAAAAGTAAAGTTGATTATTGTGGCCATTTGAAATGTATTTTTCAGACTGTTTGATTTGTGAAGCTTATATTAAGTGGCCTGCCTTAGGTATACAGTCTTCCAAACTTTGTCCTTTAACAAAGAGAAATAAATTATCTCTTTTTCATATTCCACTTTCCTTTTCATTAAGACTTTCAGGCCCCGCTCGAAAGCACTCCAATTAGCCGATTCTGCCCACACCAGGCTGGCCAGTGTTCAACTATAGAATATGGTCCTTATCTATACTGCATATAACTTTATCATCCAGGATATTCTACTACTGTCTCAAAGGCCCACAGGCAATTTCAATTAGATAATGTTATTAGAGTCTTTGCTCACCTTGTCCTGAAGTTTTTTCCAGAGAATTTTCATTCTGACAAAATTTAATTACATTCTCTAAAATCTGCAAGTCAGAAGCAACTTTTTAATAGGGATATAGCACCATAAAGCTCCAAACCAATGCAATGTAAATGCAATGCTCAAATCTCATGTGAAATCATAGTTCATTGTGCAAGGCAGTTCTTGAGGAATGAGGAAGTAGAAAGGGTGTTAACACCCTGGCAAGGCCTTAGTGAAAGCAAGAACTTTAATGTAGGTTGGTAATGATAAGGATGGATTAAAGCTGATTAACAGAAAGGAGTCACAGGAGCCTCAAAGATTAGAGGAGAGATACAGGATTTAAATAACCGTGACTAACTTGGATAAATTGGTGGCTATTCCAATAGAATGTATACAAGATTTCCCCAGTTGTTCATGTTACACCAATTTTAATAGAATATTATCTTCTATACCAGGGATAGGCAAACTATGGCCCATGGGCTGAATCCGGCCCATGGCACTGAATCATCCAGCCCGTGCCCTTGCTCCAGCCACCGGCGGAAGCAACTGTGGACATGGTTTATCACAGCCATAAACACATTTATGACAGCTGTAGGTGCATTTACAACAGCCACAGACGCATTTATGGCAGCTGTAAACATGCTTACGACAGCCACGGATGCATTTGTGGCAGTGTTTATGGTGGGGGGACCACTAGTCCAGCCCAATCAACTGTCTGAAGGAGCATGACCTAGCTGCTGACCTAAAAAGGTTGCCGACCCCTGTTCTATACTGCTTGCTAGGGATAGATAGTGTACCCCCTTTCCCTTGTCCTAACAAAGACTGAGATCCAAGCAGCTCTGTTTATGCCCTTTAAGAAATATTCTGATCTGAGCCTTCTCTGAGTAAGTCTTTGTAATTATCCAGATCTCTGTGGAAACATCCCAGTTCCCAAACAAGGAAATGCCAGCAGAATGTGTAACATAGTGCTGTCAGGATAAAGTTGCACAACCCTGGCCAAGGATCAAGTTGCACAGCTCTGGCCCAAGAACACAAGAAAATGGGAAGCAGAGATTGCTAATACGAACAGTGGTGGGCATCAGCAGGTTCGCACCAGTTCAGCAGAACTGGTAGCATAAATTCTGGCTGGCCCCTTTGCCCATCCAAGTTTTGGAATAAAGTAGTCCTAATTCAGGTGCAACACAGGGCTTTCCCCCTGGCCATGCCCACCATGCCACACCCACAGTGTAGTAGTAAATATTTTTTGAGCCCACCATTGATTATGAATTTAGCAATGACCTTTCTGCACAAATAAGAAAAGAAAAACCAATGGGGAGGGAGGGGTAGACTCTGATTTCCTAAAGCAAACTTTTGATTTAACTACAAAAATCCAGGCATTCCCCTGTGTGTAAATAGCCCCCTCAATAGCCCCCCAAATTGAACCCATCTGTCCAGTCTAGCACTTTAACCACTAAGCCACCGAGTAGAGACATTGCCCTGATAACAAAAGTCCAGCTAGTTAAAGTAATAGTCTTCTCAGTAGAAATGTCTGTCTGTGAGAGCTTGACCGCAAGGAAGACTGAGCACAGAAGAATAGATGGCTTTGAACTGTGATGCTTAAGAAGAATTTGAGAGTTCCCTGGACAACAAGGAGATCAAATCAGTCAATCCCAAAGGAAATAAACCCTGGCTGCTCCTTGGAAGGAGAGATACTGAAGCTCAAACACTTTGGCCACCAAATGAGAAGAGAGGACTCACTGGAGAAGGCCCTGATGCTAGGAAAGATCAAAGGCAAAAAGAGAAGGGGATGACAGAGGAGGAGATGGTTAGAATGTCCATGGGGTCATGAAGGGTCAGACTCGACTTTGAGACTGAACAACAAAGTAGTTTTTAATTTTATTTCATATATAATCTCTTAAATTTAAGAGTAAGATTGAGAAGTAGTCGTTGGACAGATAGGTTCAATTCCTGAGAGCTGCACAATGGGGGACATGAAAGGAGCCTCATTCAGGCACCCCCTGAAAAAATCCTTTCAACTCAGAGTAATCTCTGACACAAAAATGAACTACAGTCAAACCTTGCATAAAGAGCGCCTCGCTTAAAGAGCAACTCGCTTAAAGAGCAGAATTTTCTCTGAATGTTTGCTTCGCTTAACAAATAAAACTAACCAAAAACTTGCTTAACAAATAAATTGGGGTTCGCAATCCACCCCACAATTGGTCATTTACAATGGCGTTTCGCTTAAAGAGCAAACTCGCTTGAAGAGCAATCCTGTGGAATGCATTATGCTCTTTAAGTGAGGTACCACTGTATTATATTGCCTAGGTTTGCCATAGCTTGCTGAAATCCTTTTGCTTAGCATAGTAAATTGCAACTAGACTAGATCAAGTAATCAGTGGAACTTAAAAATGATCTGACTTACCAAATCCTTATCAATTCCATAGGCCTACTAAACCAGGAATTTAAAGGGGGCTGGACAGCCATTTTGCCCTTCCTCAGAGGCGTAGCTACCGCCGTATCTGCCGTATCAATTATACGGGGCCCCCGGGTCACGGGGGCCCCCAACGTGCGTAAACAAAACAAATCTTTACCCTTCCTAAGGGCCCCCAAAAGATTTTTATACGGGGCCCCGCCAAGGCACGCTACTCTTCTGCCCTTCCTTCACCACATGGCACTTCCTGGTGTGGTGGAGGCGGTGGGAGGCCAAATGAAATTGTGCCGTGGGCCGCATCCGGCCTGTGGGCCACAGGTTGAGAAACCCTGTGCAGGGATGGAGCTGACCGGATGGAGAATGAGGCCAGGAGGGAGCTGACAGAAGAAAACATAGAGATCAGAAGGAACAATGTTGCTATTGTGGTTTTCTGTTGTTGTAAGAAATAGACAGGAAAAAGCATGCTCAAGTGGGGACTGCTGGTGGACAACAACACACAATGTGAATGTGGAGAGACACAGAGTCCAGCCCAGTGGTGGGCAGCCAAAATTTTTACGACCACACTGTGGCAGATGTCATGGGCAGAGCCGATGTCATGACGTCATGACATCATGACGTCGTAGGCAGAGCAAAAATAAAAATAAAGAATCAGTATACATAAAAATAAAATAAAAACATACTACATAAAATACCCCCCACCCGAAACACAAAGAAAACAAACCCTAGTTCCTTACCTTTGCTGGGGTTGGGGACTCGGGGAACAGCAGGTAGGTGGGAGCAGCACGGCGGCGCAGCCTAGCCTGGTCTGGCAGTGCAGCCAGGCCAAGCCTGGCCTGGCCCGGTGGTGTCGCTGTGGGAGCAGCATTGGCAGTTGGCGGTGAAGGAAAGGCTGTCACTGCTGCTTCAAGGACATCACTGCGCCCTTTTCAGGCAGCCGAAAATGGCTGCTCGGAAGTGCGCATGCATCAAAATACCATTTGATGCATGTGCACTTCTATTTTTCAGTACGCATGTGTCAAATGGTGTTTTGATGCATGCACACTTCCAAGCAGCCATTTTAGGCTGCCCGGAAAAGGAATCCGGAGGGTAGCCAGAGAGGTGACCGAACTGGTCACCCGGGGGTTTACTACTACCCCGGCGAACCCCTCCGGATTTTCGCTACTGGTTCGGCCAAACCGGCAGAGCCCACCACTGGTCCAGCCCATTTCTTCCAATTGCTGCCAGAGACAGCATGAGGACTTGCGTTTGGGCAACGACAAAGCAAAGAAAGTTGCTTCGTTTTGGCAGTCCAGGGTCTGATCAGGACATGAAAGAAGAAGCATATATGAATTTATTTTACAGTCTAAATACTCTGTTTACTAAGTTCCTCTATGAGACACTGAGTTATCCCACCTTTACAAATAGCTCTCTTGAAAGCAGTTGCATTTATGAACAGTTTGCGTGCTGATCACACTGCCAGCTGTCAGCAGACAAATAATCATTTACACTGAGGGAAGGAAATGGATGCTGAAGAAAAATGGCTCTCTTGATATGTCCCCATAAATTCAAATAAGGAAATAACCATAAAAAACACACCCTGCAACTGAGTGTTGGTAATGTCTCCCCAGCCTTTGTTTCTAAATACGGTACATAACTTTACTGGCTTTATTGGATGACAGATAGAGCACATGTGAGGCCACCACAGGAATAGTGGTAGTTAGGTTGTAGGGTAAGCAGATTGCAACGTAACTGCAATTTTCTGAATTAAATAAATTCACAGGAATGTTTCCCCATGGATCAATGGCTTGTTAAGACCCATCAAAATCTTGTTCTCTGCCTATAGACTTTAGGACACTTTTCTCATACTACAGCATCTTTCCATTATATGCTTCTTCTTCTGTGCCTTGGCCAGATGTGAAACTGCCAAAATGAAGGCACATTTTGGTGAGTTCATTCTGCAGTTCCTTTCACCTGAACTAGTGTGAGAAAGATTAGCTGGTAACACAAGGCTGGTGTTACCAGGGCATGCCTGATTGTGGTTCAAAAATACCACAATCTTCGAGGAGGTTCTTTCTGTGTAGTAAAGGTAAAGGTTGCACTTGCTCAAAAGCTGGTGGTATCCAACTGTAGAATTCAGTCTGTTTACAGTCAAAGAGCCAGCGCTGTCTGCATCTGCAGACATTTCTGTGGACACGTGGCAGACATGCTGCAACACAGAATGCTGTTTACCTTCCCACCCAAAAGGTACCTTTTTATCTACTTTCGAACTGCTAGGTTGGCAGGAGCTGGGACAGAGACAGGAGCTCACTCTGTTGTTCAGTATTCAGGAACTGAACTCCAACCTTCCAGTTGTCGAGTTCAGCATCTTAACCACTTGAGCCTCTGCTGTACCTCTTTCTGTGTACCCCTCTATTATATCCTAAAAGTCACCATATATTTCTAGCTTTGGATATAAGCAGTGATGGGATGTTACAGGTTTGCACCAGTTTGCCAGAACCTGTAGTAACTTTTCCCAGTGTCCCAGAGAACCGGCAGCAGCTTTTGGAGGGAACCACCTTGGGGGCTTACCTTTTTGCTGGTTCCCCCACTGCGCATGCACACCAAGTGCTTGGTGTGCATGCACGCCTACAGCACTTGGTGCGCATGTGCAGCCTCCTTGCTGTCTTCCCAAGCGGGGAGGAGGAAGAGAAGCTGCTAGCTTGAAGCTCCTTATAGCCTGCTCCCCAGGGTAAGTGACTCACCTTTGGGTGTGGGGTGTGGGTGTGTATTTTAATGTATATTTAATGTGTATTTATTTTTAATGTGTATTTTTATGTGTTTTATGTGTATTTAATTTGTATTTTTATGTGTTTTATGTGTTTTTTATTTGTATTTTTATGTGTTTTTATGTCTATTTAATGTGTATTTATTTTTATGTGTATTATATGTGTTTTACGTGTATTTTTATGTATTTTTATGTCTATGTAATTTGTATTTTTATGTGTACAAGACCAACTTTGGCCCCAACCACCAGGTCACATGGTCCTGCCCAGGACATTGGCTCCACCCACATCATTGGCTCCACCCACAAATTAGGCTCTGCCCACGGTGTGGTAGTAATTTTTTTGACACCCCACCACTGGATATAAGCTACTGGATGAGGGGACTCACAAACAGAACAGTGAGACAATATTTTTCAGACAGCTTTTGCCTGCAGTAATATCACAGGAACTGGAAGGCCCCACTCTCTCTGCCTTCAATTATATACCCAGGAGAAGACATTTAAGGCTAGAAAGACACTTAGTATACAACATGAACCTTGCTTCAGAACAAAGGTAAAGGTTGCCCTTGCTCAAAAGCCAGTCATATCCGACTCTAGGATTTAGCGCTCATCTCTGTTTATAGCCAAAAAGCCAGTGCTGCCTATGTATGCAGACGTTTCCATGGACACGTGGCAGGCATAACTAGATGCTAGAACACATGGAATAGTTTACCCTCCCACCAAAGTGACACCTATTTATCTACTTGCAATTTCTTGCTTTCAAACTACAGGAGCTGGGACCGAAATGGGAACTCACTCCATCAAGCAGTATTTGGGTATCGAACTGCTGACCTGCCGACCTTCTAGTTGTCAAGTTCAGCATCTTGAGTCACTGCAGTGAGAACAAAACAACACACCTAATGTGAAGGGCAGAGGAGGGGGTTTTTTTGCAGCCCATAATGTTGTTCAGTTGTATAGTCAAGTCCAACCTTTTGCGACCTCATGGACACCAGGCTCCTCTGTCATCTGCCATCCTCCGTAGTCCGCCCAGATCTACACCCACCTTGTCAATGATGCCATCTAGCCATCTCATCCTCTGCCCTCACTTTCTCCCTTTGCCTTTGATCTTTCCTAGCATCAGGGCCTTTTCCAGTGAGCCCTCTCTTCTCATTTGGTGGCCAAAGTACTTGAGCTTCAGCTTCAGCACTTGTCCTTCCAAGGATCAGTCAGGATTTATTTCCTTTAGGATTGACTGATTTGATTTCTTTGCAGTCCAGGGGACTCTCAAGAGCCTCCGCCAGCACCATAGTTCAAAGACATCTATTCTTCTACACTCAACCTTCCTTATGGTCCAGCTCTCATGGCAGGCCATAATAGCACTGCAGAATGGAACAAAGTGTGGCTTTACATTTTGAGCATACTTGCTGCCATTCTAAAATCACCATTGTACATGGCCACCTTTTCTGTTGTAAGCATAGCAGTCTCTGTAAATCACTGTATTTCAAAATTTGTTGCAAGTGTATTCCATGGTGTTCCACGGTATTTCTTGTTTATGTGCTTAAAACAGTTAACACAAAGCATTATGGGACATGAATACATCAAATTAGTAAGAACAAGGCATCTAAAATGTCAGGAAAACAGTCTTACACACACATTATCCTCCCCTTTACCCCAAAGTTTAAATGTGTTTGCAAGACAAGCAGTGATGGGATGTCACCGGTTCCAGACGGATCTCTGGAACCGGTAAGACCAATCCCGGAGGGTTCTCCGTGAGGGGAAGTCCACTTTTGGGGCGTCCGGTTCCGGACGCCTGACCGAAAGAAAAAAAAATTAAAATAGGAGCGAAAATGGCTCTAATTGACTGCGCATGCGCAGAAACTCAATCTGACGCATTGCACATGCGTCAGATTGAGTTTCTGCGCATGCGCAGTCAATTAGAGCCATTTTCGCTCCGATTTTCAAAACATTTAGAACTTTCAGGGCAGCGGCGGCGGCAGCAGCCCTCTGAGGGGGGCGCCTCCCCGCGGCACGTTGAGGGCTGCTTCGGCCGTCCGCTGCTGACAAGCCCCATGCCCTGGGGACGCCCGGCGGGGTACACCGCTGCCGCCGCCTCCGCCGGGCGCCTGTGGGCCAGGTGCCTGCACCCGCCGTCCACAGCCGACGCCCGCTACCGCCGGAGCTGCCGCTGCCTGAATCCCTGTGGACTCCTTCTTGGGTCGGTCCCTTTTGAGCTCGGCTGCCGCGCGCTGCGGAGGAGGAAGCTGTAGGCGGCGGCGGTGCGGCATGGGGACGGCCCAGGGAGGCGCGGCAGCCGCGGCTGCCCGTCGCCCCTCGCCATGGCCGGAGCCGGGCTAAAAAGGTACCGGCCCAAGGAGGACGCCACAGGGGTGCAGGCAGCTCCGGCGGCGGCGGCGACTGTGGACAGCAATCGGGGTGCCGGGTCCCAAGAAAGGTAAGCGAGGGGTTTTTATTTGGGGTGGGTGGGTAATTTATTTGTGTTTTGGGTGGGTGGTTGTTTTTATTTTATTTATTTATTTGTGTCTGGGTGGGTGGGCTGAGAGGGAGGGGTGTGTGTGTATGTTTATTTTTATTTTTTATTTATTTTTATTTTGGCCCCGCCCACAACGTCATGACGTCATGACGTCGGCCGTGACGTCATGACGTCATGCCATTGGCCACGCCCATGACGTCCGTGACGTCATGGCATGGTAGTAGAATTTTTGTCATCCCATCACTGAAGACAAGCCAGTATTGATGCTGGCTTACAGATGTAAGACCCTGATGCTAGGAAAGATCGAAGGCAAAAGTAGAAGGGGCAACAGAAGATGAGATGGCTAGATGGCATCATTGACGTGGTGGGTGTAGATCTGGGCAGACAATGGAGGATGGCAGATGACAGAGGAACCTGGTATGCAGTGGTCCATCGGGCCGCAAAGGGTTGGAGCTGACTATGTGACTGAACAACAAATAGTTGTTAGTCTTCTAATCTAGTTTAATCATATATGTGCTTGTCGATGCCGCTGCTTTGCATTCTATTCGCACATGCCCTAGAATGTCTGTCAACATAACTTTATTGAAATGGAGAGATGCTCTACTATGTATGATTCTGGTTTGGAGACAAAATGATTTCTTGGCTTCAGCTCATGCAAAGAAACATTAGCCTCAGAGGTATCACCATCTTGTCAAGTGGACAAATTTACTGCCAGGTAAATGGTTACAGACCCCGGACTGGGGTAGATTAGTGCTTAAGAAGCTGAACTTAATGACTGGAAGGTTGCAGGTCAACAGTTTGAGATCCGAGTCCTGTGCGACGGAGTGAGCTCCTGTCTCTGTCCCAGTTCCGGCCAACCTAACATTTCGAAAGCAAGAAATTTCAAATTGATAAATAGGTACAAATTTGGTGGGAAGGTACAAAGCATTCTGTGCAATCTGGTGCCACATGTCCATGGAAACATCTGCAGGCACAAACAGTGCTGGCTCTTTGGCTATAAACAGAAATGAGCACTGAACCCTAGAGTCAGATACGACTGGTTTTTTAGCAAGGGCAACATTTACTTAAAAGGTCACAGAATTGCAAAAAATGTCATTCATGGGGCATCAGGACTATTATCTGTGGAAGAAGGCAGCCTGTCATGTTTCTTTTATCCTCTTTTCTGAGCAACTGTTTTCTCTCACATCCATTTTCCAGACACACATGGATCTTTTTCATGAAAGGCTTTCCTCTAAGTGCTCCATCCATTTAAACTAAAATGGGTGACTGTCAGGCAGAGGGCTTTTCCAGTTGTGATGCTTGATTGATGAAACATTTCCAGAGATTTCGACTTGGCATGTGCCCTGACCTTTCTTAAGTACTGTAATATGCAAAAACCTTTGCATTTTGATGTTGTTTTTGTGTGCCATCATATCACTTCCAATTTATGGCAGTCCTGTGAATTCATGTGCCCCCAAAGGTGCTATGTTCAGTAGTTCTGCTAGGGAGTTGCATACTAAATGCTTCCTTTATTGAATCAACCCACCTCATGTTTCTTTTTCACATTTTCTTAGCATTGTTGTCTTTTACAGCGAGTCTTGTCTTCTCCTAATACAATCTATGTACAATAGCCCTAAGTCTAGTCATTCTGGCTTCTAGTGAAAGTGCAGGATTTATTTGACCTGGAACCCATTTGCTTGTCTTTCTGGCAATTGATGATATCTGTAAAGCTCTTTTCCAACTCCCCTCTTCAAGTAAGGTGATGTTTTTCCTGTCAGCTTTCTTCATTGCTCAGCTTTCATGCCATAACATTTAACCACAGCCTGTGTTTACCAGACTCTTAATCCTGCCCATCCACCTGCCACTGCTGTTTTTAGCATTGTATCTCTGTTGTTGTTTTTGGCATCATCTTGTTTTTGCTGCTGCCACTAGAAGAGGTAGTATAGAAATGTTTTAGGTAAGTAAACAGTGTGAGCATCCTTGAAATAGGCTAAAAAAGCTGACATATATCACAGCACTGTGATTTTTCTCAGTTTAGGGTGTGACTACATTATGGAGTCACACTCTTTACCCACATTATGGAGCTGAATTGGAATGGCTTGGCTTTGATGAGATTTGTGTCGCAGCCTTTACTAGCTTTGTGATTGGAATTGGTGCTCACACTCGGCTTCAGAGTGCAAGTTGTCCTTCTAATGAATCTCCAAAAGCAAAAACCATTCCAAAAGATGCTTCTGAGCGTGTGCAGAATGAAAGTCACCCTCCTGGTCTCAGATGTTAAAAAAGCAGATCTTTGAGAAATGCTAACCAAGAGCCCTGGTTTCAAACCCATGTCCCTTCACTCTCCTTGCCTTTCCCTCCATCCTCAACTTCTCCTCCTCTTTCTTTATGCACACTTGTGCCTCAGCAGCAGCAGCTCTTAATGCATTTTGCTTGCTCTTCCTGCCTTTATCCAATTCAATCACCTCTGGGGAGGTGATCATGGAAGGGAAAAGAGGTGGTGGTGGTGGAGAAGGATAAAGCATCAGGACCAATTGCCAACCCAACAAATACTGATTTCTCTTCACTCACAGGGTTTTCTACTCATCAGAAGCAGGGAGCAAATATCAGAAGAACAAAAAGAGGGAGCCCCCAACAGAAGACAGGTGACTGGGTTTACTGGCTCAGAAGCTTTGAGATACTTGGTTGTGATGCCACAAGAAGTGGTAAAGGCTTTAAAAAGATACCTTGTTATTTCTCTCTGTCTCTTGGGTTCTGTATGTTGCCAATGGGAGAGGAAAACTGTCTCACAGGAAGTGAAGCAGATTGCTAGGAGGGCTCCCAGAAGAGGAGAAATAGAAGGAAGAAATAGAAATGGAGGTACAAGGTGATAGACAGGAAGATTGGCTTTCCAAGCAGCAAGTGGGAACCTGGTAGGCTACAACTGGAGACAGAGTGCTGGAATAAACAAGATTTTTGTCCCAGTTTCATTTGACTCTCTTCTACATCCTTAATCCTGGATTGTGGGCGCTCTGAATGCTTTTAAATAAGTGTCTAATGGTATATTTCTTCCTTTTTGCCTTACTTCCTTCTTGCAAATATCAAATGCAATATGTTCTTTTGCATATCAACTTCCAACTCAACTCTGCCAGCAGGTTCACACTGAGTGTCCCTCTTCCCACATGCAGATCACCCTGAGGAAAGTTTATGCAGCTGTGGGAGCTTCAGGAGACTGACAGAGTACTTTGCCCATCTCATTTCTGATCAGAGTTCACATCAGTGCTTTTGGCTAGTAAGCAGGCTTCTGGTTCCAGTACTTAGATAAAAAGGAACATTTGTGTCAGTCAAATTAAGGCCTTTCAATACTTGGAGAATTTGCATCCTTTCACATATCCCAGACCATCTGAGACATTATGCTCATGTTGCTTGCCTGAAATCCCTGTACTGCATATGCGTCAAGAACAAGGGCATTGCTATTCACATAAAATGGAAAGCAGCTACAGAGAATTCTCCTAGTGTCACACTTGTACTTAATAAAGCGTTCAGCCCAAAAACCTATTTAACATATGGCTACACTATAGATCTGGGTTACATTTATTAGTACCTCCTTTGGCTTATGGTCATAAATGATAGCAATAAAATACAGTAGTAGCATTATGCTCAGTCATTAGCAGTAAAACATTGAGGTTTGAGAACAGAAAGTGAGAGCCAACCCCTCCAAATTATAGAACTGGCCCTAAACTCAGATGATCACTTTTATTGAACAAGATCATAAGCACCATTATGTACATACAAATATATGTATAATTGACTCAATGGTCCTGAATTGTAGACAATGTTTAACATACTTGTAACTGTAACAAAAGGGAATTGTGATCAAAGATGACCATATGGAAGAACTTTGTTTGGACCCTATATAGTTTATCAAACATATAGAGCTCTTAAGTGTGCAAGATATCCCATTACTTTGAATGAGGCACCGGGTCTGTGCTGGTGTTTCTACCTATAGCAATCATACTCACTGGATGGTTCACAAAGTAATTATTATTTTGTCCCCAGTAAGTTGGGTAGTCATTTTTTTGACCTCAGAAGGACAGAAAGCTGAGTCAACCGTGTACCTGTTGAAATCAAACTTACCGTATATGCTGGTGTATAAGATGACTTTTTACCCCTGAAAAACATGCGTCCAAGTGGGGGGGCCATCTTGTACACCGGGTGCACTTCAGTTGAATAAAATACAGTAATACCTCAGATAACATTTACCTCAGATAACGATTACCTCAGTTAATGCTTAAATCACATAACGTTAAGCAATCTGGGGAGGAGAATTGCATCCAATAACGTTAAGGTCCTATGGGATGGATCGGATAACAACTTTTAATATCAGATGACGAACAGGAGTTTGAAGGCTTTTACAGGGAAACTGTGACGCCAGCAAACTTGCTAGGGACTTGCCTGGCACTTACTCTCTCCCTCTATTTGTTACCTTCCTTCTATCATTGACAGTTCCAGTTTGGTTAACAGATTAAAAAACAAACAGCATGGCAGCTCCCATAGGTTTATTGTTTCATTCATCTTTAGTGAATTGTCTTTGGTGAATTACGTTTAATAAACTTGCACTATTTTATGTTTACTGTACATGTTTGATAACATACAGCCTTGTGATAGTTTTTCTGCATGTCAGAAGCATTTGAATATAAATTAACATGTTGAAATCAAATCTGATGTTCTTTTACGTTTTATTTGGTGTGTGCAAGGTGTGCGGAACAGGGGGTAGTCTTATACCGCGAGTATATAACAAACTCTATATTTATTATTATTATTTATTATTTATTCACATTTGCTATCCCGCCCCAATTGGGTATACCCGACTCTGGGCGGCTTACAAGATTAAATGAGATCATAAGCTAAACCAATGGAGTACTAATAATTAAAAACTTTTAAAACTTTAAAAGTTCATAAAAAACAAGAAATAAAACAGCCCCACAGGATAAAACCAAACAGAAAGGGAGGCTGTCCCTTAAATTAGCCACCCTGTGTGGGATCCTACATTCCTTGGTCCCCACACTTGTCCTGCCAGCCAGGTTTTTAAGCCCCTCCGGAAGGGTAGGAGCTCTGTCTGTAGGCGCAGTTCAGTTGGGAGGAGGTTCCAAAGGGCCGGGGCAAACACAGAGAACGCCCTCCTCCTAGTGCTAGTGAGATGAGCCTCTCTAGCTGATGGGATGACAAGAGAGCCCCTCTGATCCACCCTAGTGGGACGGACAGATGTTCTTAGGGTGACGCGGTCTCTAAGGTATCCTGGCCCACTACCATGTAGGGCTTTAAAGGTAATGACCAGCACCTTGAATTGCACCCGGAGACATACTGGCAACCAGTGCAGCTCCTGGAGCAGCGGTGAGGCACAAGCATAAGGCCCGCACCCCATCACTATCCGGGTCACCGCATTTTGGACCAGCTGCAGTCTCTGAATGGTCACCAAGGGTGGAAATGTTGGGGGGTCGTCTTATACACCCAGTCGTCTTGTACACCGGCATATATGGTAGACTGTGAGCAGAGTTTTGGCTTAACCACTGTGCTATAGGGCTCTTTTAGGTAATTTTCCCTCCACATGCAATCAACAAAGCATTGCAGGAAGGGATGCTTGTTTACCTACAAAATTATCTGGAACTGACATGTTTATACACTATAAGAATATTATGGATATATTGGTCATTTAGAAATAGTTAAATCATTATGCTAGCAACACAATAATAAGCACTTAACAGCTTAAAAAGGTCTACTGCCATGCCATTTGACATAAGAGTATTTTTCATTCGGCAGTATCTTGGTAACAGCAAACATGTATTATTGACAAATCTTTCTCACACTTGGTCAAGTGAAAGGAACTGCAGAATGAACTCAACAAAAGGTGCCTTTATTTTGGCAGTTTCATGTCTGGCCTAGACATAGAAGAAGAAGAACCACTGAAATATCTCTATACCTGTACTCGTGTCCCTGCTTTTATTTCACTAAATTCTTTTCATTTTTTTCTTTAAAAATATTTACTATAGAAAATGTATTATGGAGCAAATGACAGAATAATTGCACAATATATTTTGAGTGGCAGTCCTCTCTCCGGAAGCATCCTAACTCTCAAGTGTTCTGAACTGATAGTTTTATATAATAGCTGGAAATCTGTTGTGCAATCACACAAATAATGCAGCTTTTGGAAGCAAATTGCTGCAAGTCAGTAAATCTCTATAGATATTATTGTTGCATACTTAGTTCTACAACTTAGAGTACAACATTGAATGTCTATGGAAATTTCTTAACATATGGCACTTCATATCTAAAAGTTATACAATTTCTATATTTTCTGTGAGCCGCCCAGAGTCTTTGGAGTTGGATGGCAATATAAATAAGAAAAAATAAAAATAAATAAATAAATAAAAATAAATGTGCAATAGGATATTAGCAATAAATTCCATTGATTCAAATAGGTCTACTCTAACTGCAACTTACTTAACATGCTGGCTGTGCAACTCAGTTACTTTAACCATATAATGGTAAAAATCCTGTTTCTAAACATCTGCTGATCCAATGGGCCTATTCCTAGTGTGATTTACTATACTAAGCAACAGGATTTAGGTCATTGCATGGTTACAGAGAGTGAGGGGTTCCGGTGGCTCAGTGGTTAAGAAGCTTGTCATTGTTAGTTGGAAGGCCAGCAAATCAGCATTTCAAGACCCAGGTATTACATGACAGTTTGAGTGCCCGTCTCTGTCCCAGCTCCTGCCAACCTAGCAGTTCGAAAGCAATAAATTGCAAGTAGATAAGTAGGGACCACTTCAGTGGGAAAAAATCTTGGGGACATGAAAGGAGCCTCATTTGGGTGTCCCCTGAGCAGAGATTCTCTAGCAAAAATCCTTTCAACCCAGAATAATTTCTGACATGAATCACACATGCTTTGGTCACCTCCAGACTTGATTACTGTAATGCGCTCTACATGGGGCTGCCCTTGGTGACCATTCGGAGGTTGCAGCTGGTCCAGAATGTGGCTGCTCGGGTAGTGATGGGGTGTGGGCGTTATGCTCGTGCCTCACCGCTGCTTCAGGAGCTGCACTGGTTGCCAGTATGTCTCCGGGTGCAATTCAAGGTGCTCGTTATTACCTTTAAAGCCCTACATGGTAGTGGGCCAGGATACTTAAGAGACCGCATCGTCCCAAGGACATCTGTCCGTTCCACCAGGGTAGATTGGAGAGGCTCTCTTATCATTCCATCAGCTAGAGAGGCACATCTTTCTAGCACCAGAAGGAGGGCCTTCTCCATGGCCGCCCCAGCCCTTTGGAACCTCCTGCCAACTGAGTTACGTCTACAGACAGAGCTCCTGCCCTTTTGGAAGGGCCTAAAAACCTGGCTGGCAGGGCAGGTGTGGGGCTCCAGGAACATGGGGTCCCATGTTGGGTGGCTGATCTGATGGAACAGTCACCCCTCCCTCACTCTTTTAAACTTTTTAAATCTTTTTAAACCTTTAAACCTTTTTTAATCTTTTAGATTTTTGTAAATTCATGATTTAATTCTTTTTAAATTGACTTTTAAGTAATTTTGAACCTCAAGGTTTTAATTTATGAATTTTCTGTAAGCCGCTTAGAGTCAGGTTCGCCTGATTGGGGCGGGATAATAAATCTAAATAAATAAACAAATAATATAATATAATATAATATAATATAATATAATATAATATAATATAATATAATATAATATAATATAATATAATATAATATAATATAATATAATATACAAGAGCATGAGTTGAACAGTGAGTTCTTACATTGCCAGTATAAAACTACTATAATAGAAGGAATTTGTATGGGGAGATGGGTGAAACAATTTCCTCAAGAAGAGTAATCCAGTTTAATTCCCTGTCACGTTATGTCAACAACACAAAAAGGAAACAAAATGTCTACTTTCTCTTTCATGCTCAGGTAATGCACAGACTATTCTGTGCTTGGAGTCTTTCCCTTCTTTATTTAAACATTCCACCATCTCAGTTTGACAAGCCTCTAGCTTTTCAGGACTATGACAATAGAGCACCCCCACCCCCTCTCCTTATCAACAGACTTGGCTAGAGAAAAATATGAAATACTGTATGCCATTTGAGTTTAAAAATTATCCAATATAGAAAAGCCTACAGTAGTTTTAAACTCTGTACACAATTCTGGAACAACTGTGGCAGAAGTTAATGGAGATTTTTCATGACATATTATGGACATCAATGCAACAAAATTCCAGGAAGTTGAAGTTTCATGGTCTGTTTTTTTAAAACCAGCAAAAAGTCTAGCAGCAGTCTATGTGTCACTTAGTGCTATGACAGTCATTTGCCCCATAGGGGCTAGGACCTCTCTCCATTATACTAGAAGTGGCCAACCTTGGCGCTCCAGGTGTTCTTGGACTTCAATTACCAGGAGCCCAAGTAAGCATATATGCTGATCATGGCTTCTGGGAATTGAAGTCCAAGAACATCTGGGACACCAAGGTTGGCCACCTCTGCATTATACCAACTAGTTCCATGTATTGAGCAAGATGGAAATATTGATGGGTAAGGCAATGCCTTGTCTAGATGAGGCCTCAAATAGCTTCCTTAGGCGGATGATGTTGTTAGTTTATGTTAATACAGACATCTAGTTCATATCCAATACATGAAAAGGCCTTTTCATTTCCTCCTCAACTGTTCAGGAGTAACAGCAGAGTATCACAATGCAGACATCATCATGTAGACTATATGTTATAGGTTCTAAAGAGCTCTGGTGGTGCAGGGGTTAAACTGTTGTACTACAGCCAGAACTCTGTGAGGTACGGAGGCATCAATTTTGCTCTTATAAGAGTTGTGAACATTTAGTTGCCTTCTACAGGTGTTCCAAACCCATGTAGAGAGGGTGAAGGTAATGTGGTCTGTGGAGTAGATATCATCCTATGTATACTCTATGTGTACAGAGTAACAGAAATGAGCAAGGAAGGAATAGCTCATTTCCTATCTTTGCATGCTTATATTTCACAGGTCTTAAGAAAAGCAATCACAATTATATACCACCCCATAGAGCTTAGTGCACTCACTGTGCAATTCACAATTTAATTAGCATTTTGCCCCCAACATGCTGGGTACTCATTTTACCTACCGCAGAAGGATGCAAGGCTGAGTCAACCTTGAGCTTAAGTGTCACATCGGAGAATAAACAAAACAAAACAAAAATACTGTAGCACTTTTAAGACTAACTGTTATTTTGATGTTAGCTCTTGTGAATCAAGTCCGTGGGAGTGAGGCTTCATGGCATCAATTTATATGCCTCAGGTACAGAGGTATAGAGTGATTGTTTAGCATAACAGATAAGTATACATATCAATACGGCTTTATACAACTGGTAATGGCAGATGATGTCTTTTTGTTATTCAGATTAGTTGTAAATTTTCCCTTTTTTTCAATTGCAAATAGTAGGAGGATACAAAACAAACACCTGGCATTGAACATTTGCTAATGAGTTTAACCTTCAGCATCTATAAGAGAAAAGTCATGTTCAGAAAATCAAAGGGTTTGAAAAATTTAGCTAGTGCAGCCTTGTGGTTAATTGCTCAAGTTGATATCAGGGAATCATGAGCTATGAGAAGGTAGCCTGTAAATTAGAATTCTAAAAAACTGTTTGACCAAAAGAGAGCAGAGGTGCATTGTACAGAGTGCAGAGTTTGCAAAGAAGAGACAGCTGATCAGCCTAGTTCCTTGGATTTTCATTGTAACACCTGGAACAGATTTATTCACCAGCAAATATGACACAAATAATTGGTTCATTGGATTTCCTCAGTCACTGTGGTTTGTGATGAATTACTGTGGGCATCAAATGAGTGGAAAAAATAATCAATCTCTAATATTTGAGTTACTATACAACCCTAAGCATGAGATACTGCTGCAAAAAGGCCAGTGCTATTTTAGGGGGCATTAACAAAAATATAGTCTCCAAAACCTGTGAGGTAATAGTCCCCCCCCCCCCAAATTTGGCACTAGTTAGGCCTCACCTAGTGTAATGTGTCCAGTTAGGGACACCACACTTTAAGAAGGATGCCAACAAACTGGAACAAGTTCAGAGGAGGGCACCAAGGATGATAAGGGGACTGGAAGCCCACCCCTATGAAGAAAGAATGAAACAAAAAAATGGGTATGCTTAGCCTTAATAGATATTTTTTTGTGTCAGAAATTACTCTGGGTTGAAAGGATTTTTGCTGGAGAAACACAGCTCAGGGGATGCCCAAATGAGGCTCCTTTCATGTCCCCAAGATCCATTGTGCAGCACAAAGGAGACTGAGAAGAAATATGATAGCACTTTTCAAATACTTAAAAGATAGTCATAAAGAGGAGGGGTGAGATCTCTTCTTGCTATCCCAGAGTGCAGGACATGTAATAGTTACAGAAAGCCAGCTGTAGGCTGGAAAAGCTTTTTTACTATTAGAGCAATTCAACAATTAAGTTTGGCCAACGACAAAGCCAAGAAAGTGGCTTCATTTTGTCAGTCCAGGGTTTGATCAGGACCTGAAAGAAAACATTTGACAAAGGAACTAATTATCCCAGGAGGTGATTCAAGAGGCTTTTTTGGTTGTGCAGTTATGTATACCAGAAAGTGTATTAATTTTATCACAAAGCACATATGATATTCGATTGCATATTTAATCCATAGTGAAAATGATATTTTTGATTTAGGGTCTACCTACACCTCTCAAGGCATGCTGTCTCTTCCCTCTGCCATGGTCTGTCAGTGCAGTACTTTGTTTAATCCATCCCCCTAACTCTTAGTTGTTCCTTCTAAACCAATTCTTCTCTGGTGCACTTCCTGAACTACAGACTTGTGGATTTTCCAACGACTCTAGAGAGCTGCCGCCAGTACCATGAGGAGAGCAAAAGAACAAAAGCAGAATAAATGGGCATGGCTGAGTCCTCAACTGAGTGTACATGCTTTGAAGAGTTATGTTTTGTTCTTTTTCAGAGCAAGCTGTAAAGGAGTCTGCTCTTTTAGCACTCTATACGTAACACCACACTGCACCTTAGCACTCTGAACTTCCCTGAAAGTAAACTGGCAGGCTTACCCCCCTCTTTTAGTTTCTACAGTGTTTCTGATTTTTATAAACATCAATGGAAAAAAAGGAGGGAGGGGCAGCCATTTTGGTTTTCTAATAGAAGTCATTTGGAAGGATTAGTGATCATGATTTTTGACTCAGGATGTAATCAGATGGTTACACAGGCATGTGCTTGATTGCACTTCAAAAGGTTGTTTTAACCGGAGTAATCCCCTTTCTGTCTGCTGGGGAATTAATTCAGAAGTCCTATGGGTTGGGCAGAACTGCATTTTCCTGTGCATTGCATGACCAGAATTTTTTTTTTGCACTGGATCACTGAAAAAGTGGTTCAAGTTGTGATCTACAATATTTCCCTGTATAATGACACCCTCAGGCTGGATTCAGTACCTGATGAAATAGGACAGGGTCCAGTTTAATGCAGACCGGATGGCCATTTGATCCAAAGCATCAAACTGGCTTCGAAAACAAATGTGGGGGGCAGGGTATAGTCTTGCTTTGCAGCCACTGGAAAATGCATTAGAAATATGGTGAAAATGGAGAAAATCTGGTCTGTTAGGTAACTGGATCCTTTTATACATACACATATAATAGAATGAATTTATATTCATAAATGCCACTGTCATTTGCTGGATAAATAATGTATTTCATTAACATGGCTGTAGCTTTAATCTCTGAAAAAGCTGTTTTCTTTTATCAATGACTTACACATTTTGTACTTCGTCAGCCATGAGTTAATTCTTTTAATTACATGGATATGTAAGGAATTGGGAGTTTGACCATTTAGAATAGATAATAATGGAGAAAATATTATGTGCATTGTTAGCTTCCAAGAAATACATTTGCATCAGTTCAGCTACCCATGTACAATATTTGTGAAAATAAGTTCCCAAAAGGACTGTTCTTCTGGCTGCGATTCTGCCGGTTTCTTGGCATCTAGGCACTTCTTTTTGTGTTCTGTAAGCATTGATGTGTACTGAAAAAAACTGAAAAGAAAGAGGAAAGATATCTGGTGCTCACGGATCAGGGTTCACATCTGATGAGTATGAAGAGATGGTTCACAAGAGTACATTTGGTGCTGGAGAAATGTGGGCACAGTAATTTTTGGACTATGTATTGGACACTGACAACACATCCAGCTTCTTATTGAAATTACGCAGCATCCCCTCCCTATGTTGGAATAACACAGAGGGTGACATGTGCAAGCTGGACCTGGCAACTGGTTGGATTGTATGCCTGTTTCCTGCTGAAGGTCTGCCAGACATTCATGAAACAGAGGTTCTCTATCAATGCATACACATAGTGGTATTATTTATTTATTTATTTATTTAGATTTATTATCCCGCCCTAATCAGGCGAACCTGACTCTAGGCGGCTTACAGAAATTCATAAATTAAAACCTTAAGGTTCATAAATTACTTAAAAGTCAATTAAAAAAGAATTAAACCCTGAATTTACAAAAATCTAAAAGATTTAAAAAGGTTAAAAGGTTTAAAAAGATTTTAAAAGTTTAAAAGAGTGAGGGAGGGAGGTAGATGCGCAGCCCCAAGAAGCCTGCTGCAAATCAGTGTGTTGATGATATTTATAGAATTACTTACTTAATTCTGAGGGGAAATCATGTACAGTAATACCTCGGATAACGCTAAGACTTGGTTCCACAAGTCTTGGTGT
Source organism: Furcifer pardalis (assembly GCA_030440675.1). Classification (NCBI taxonomy): domain Eukaryota; kingdom Metazoa; phylum Chordata; class Lepidosauria; order Squamata; family Chamaeleonidae; genus Furcifer; species Furcifer pardalis. Next base: position 68,084,912 of record CP126893.1, read on the forward strand.
TATCCGATTTTTAGTGATATCCGATGCATGTTAAAATCCTATGGAATGTATCGGATAACGTTAAAGCTCCAGAGAGATACATTGTAACCGCACAGGCTTTAGCGGTTGTTATCTGATCCATCCCATTGGACCTTAACGTTATTCGATCCAATTCTCCTCCCCAGATTACTTAACGTTATACGATTTTAGCGTTATCCGAGGTAAACGTTATCTGAGGTATTACTGTACCCAATTCCACATTTACTTATGACATTTCCCTTTTGGATGCTATCCCCAGAGGAGCTAGGAATTTATAGGCAATGGGATTCCCAGGACAAGCGTTCTGTGACAGCAGTGCTCTAGGAGATAAGATTGAAATCTTCAGTGTTACCTAGGCCCCTTCCGTAAATTAGGCTGTTGCTCAAATACCACATGATCATGGCTAAGTGCTTGAAGCACTGTGACCCAAAAAAACAAAACAAAACAGATTTTATAGAAAAAAGAAGTAAAAGCAAAGCCACTCTTCATTCATTTGGAACTTGGTCCTGTGTTGGTTAGGTGGGTTATTGGAAATTTCTGTCAGACCAGCTGTGGCAAAAGCAGAGACACTCTTTCTCAAAAATTCAAGGGGCTTTGGTTACATTTATGATGGTTTTTCTCTGCTCATTCCATGTGCAAAAAAATATTCATAACTGCCTATTCTTTGTTGGCAGCTCGAGTGGAATCCAATGAGTTTCATAACAATATCCTTGTCCTCCTGCAACCTAAACAACTGCTGACCTAGTTCCCTTTTTACATCTAGAAGTAAATCTGCAGAGTTAGTTTTGCATGGCTAAAGTTCAGCAGTAAGTGGCAAATAGGTAAAGGTCACCCTAGCTTGAAAGCCAGTCATATCTGACTTTAGGGTTCTGTGCTCAACTCTGTTTATAGCCAAAGAGCCAGTACTGTCTGCATTTGCAGATGTTTTGGTGGACGTGTGGCAGGCATGACTAGACACCAGAGTGCACGGAACACTGTTTACCTTCCCATCAAATTGGCACCTATTTTTTATTTGCAATTTTTTGCTTTCAAACTGCTAGGTTGGCAGGAGCTGGGACAGAGATGGGAGCTCCGTCATGCTACACTCTGGGTTTGAACTGCTGATCTGCTGACCTTCTAGTCATCAAGTTCAGAGTCTTAACCACTAAACCACTGCAGTCCCTGAAGTGGCACTAGACAGAGTAGTCCAATTGAATCAATGGGGATTTGGAGATGTAGCTCTTCTGTACGCTCTATTCATTCAATGGGCCTATTCTTAGTTGTGACTTACTGATGGATTTCAGCCATTCATAACCACCAAACTACAAGAGAAATTGGTGAAACAGACCTGAGCTGTAGGATTTGACTTTTCACCTAAGCACTTCTAAAAAACTAGATAAAACTAGAAAGTTTATGAGATTTCAGTTTGCTCTTGATCAACACAAACTGTTATTGAAAATGAACACTGACCTCTAGGGGCAGCTGACAGTCCATTGCTAGGACTAAATATTAAAATAAGTTATCAACCTGTGCTTCCTAATTGCTTTCAACTATTGATGACCACCAAAAACTAGGGGAAGATTCCTATTTACAAACATGGAATATAACATCTCTGTGTCAGGAGTGCTTCAAGTTTTATCTAGCAACTTCCAGCTTGCAATTCTGTGAACTGGAGATTATCCTATCAGAAACAATAGAGTTTACCACTTGCTACAAAGATCTATGCATTTCCCTTTGCTCAGTGGCAGGAGAAGAGGAACTGTAAGGGGAAAAGGCTGTTCAGTGCATGGTTAGGACACAACAAGATACTGAGATGGGAGTGTTACAGCCTTTTCAGTGCAAAAGAATGCCAGAGTGGTTTCCTCCATACTTGCTTTGCCCATTGTTTGACACAGGGAGAGAGCCTCATTTAAGTGCCCTTTCTGTTCAGACCACAGAGCAATACCCCAATGTTTTCTTTGGGCTTTGAGGTGTATTTGTGTGTAGTCTCCACCTAAACAACATTGGAAAGGATGCTATAAATCAAAATCAATTTGAAGGCACACAATTCTCCTCCTCAACATTCCAGAATTGATGATATTCCTAAAGATTTCTGCCTTAGTTGCTGGATCAGAATCCAGCAACCATCTCTACCCCTAGTTCAGTATCAGTGCTACCCTTCTGCTAGTCATAGTTTGTCTGCTTCAGTTTAATTGTCTGATGTATTAAACTGAGAACAGAAGGCAGTAGAGATTAAGAGTTGAAAGGAAGAAAGATGCTGTAACTTTTCCTTTCCCACAAGTTGGCCACAAAGGCATTTCTTTCCACAGTTCTTGTAGATGTCAGTACCATGTTTCTTATTTCCTCTGCTCTTGCTTGTGTGGATGCATTTCATTGTGGAAGCACGATGGCAGTGCATTCGCACAAACCTGCCTCACACAGACACCTCCTTGGGGGCTAAGGATGTCAGAACAAATCAGATATGACAGTCTTTCACAGTGTTCCTTGGGCTTCCAAAGTTAAGGGAACATCAACTAGCCAGTAATGAATTTCATATATAAGCAGATGCTAATTGCTAAACTAAGAATAATGAACTCAGGATTCCGACATACTCTTGGGATGATTTTGTTCTAACAAGTCCAAAATGTGTGTGTAGATTTGTCTGTGTATTAAAACAATGGACCCCAGCCATTTTAAATGTCTAGTAGCAAAATTAACTGCTGTAGCAACGTTGGGGGAGGGGAATAAATGGGTAGGCCAAGAAGAGCCCCTATTTCAGTTAGTGACAGATGTTTCACCACTGTATTGTTATGTAGGGGCACACAGATCAGCATGCTTGCTATCGGGTTAGCAGCATTTAGCACAGGCATGAGCCCACTTACATCAGTAAGCCCTATGTGCTATAGGGCTGGGGAGGTGGCAGGTGCATGCTTGTATGGCACTCGCTTCACCAAGTGATCTCTCAAATCAGGAGTGGGAACATATGGCCCTCCAGATGCCAAGAGACTGTAACTTTCATCAGTCCCAGCCACCATAGCCAATGGTCAAGGATGATGACAGCCGCAGCCCAACATCTAGAAGGCAATGAGTTTCTTAACCTTGCTTTAAACCCACTGTGTGGTAGCCACCCATGAAATCACAGGCTGTGAAGAAATAAAAAGCTGCTAAAGATGGCATCCGTAAAGCTTCCTGCTAACTATCTGAAAGGCCTGCCTGTCTCAGTTGCGAAACAAGGAATAAGCAAAGTTGGGTGAAAGCTATGACCTCAGAGCAGGCAATTGCTTATCAGGGTGTAAGTGGCACTCTCTAGGACACGCAGAATAGGCTTGAAGTGTCTCCTTGCTAATTAGAGAAACTGGTACCTGCTAGGTTGGAGAGGGACATAAGGCAAGAAGTTGCTTTCTGGAAGTTATTGAGATCTGTAAGCTTCTAGCAGCTCAGGGCCCTGATTGGTAGAAACACCACGAAGTGGGCTGATGAGTATAAGGGCTGCTCAAGAGAAAGCTAGAGAGATATCTTTTGACTAATGATTTATGACTACACTTTCACACACAACTTCTTCTTTTTGGAACTTTGCTTATGCTTTGAAAGCCATTATAATGTATCAAATTACTGTAGTTCAATCCAGCTAGTAGGGGCTGAGGTAGCTCAGTGGTTAAGAAGCTTGCCTTTTTAGCTGGAAGGCTGGCTAGTTGGCAGTTCAAGACCCGGGTACTGCATGACAGTTTGAGAGCCCATCTCTGCCCCAGCTCCTGCCAACCTAACAGTTCAAAAGCAAGAAATTGCAATAGGGACAACTTCGGTAGGAAAAGATCTTGGGGACATGAAAGGAGCCTCATTTGGGCGTCCCCGAGTGGAGTTTCTCCAACAAAAATCCTTTCACCCAAGAATAATTTCTGACATAAAATTATTATTATTAGTTCAGGTTTATTATTTTATTATTTTATTTCATTGTTTTATTGGGATAACTATTTTCCTGCCCCAGTCCTAGACAAAATGCAATGGCTTCATCTTTTGGTTTTATTATTATATGCATACTTACCTTCATTCTGAAACCCAATCATCAGCTAGGAAAGTGGGCAGAGGAATGCTTAGGCTATAAAGTCAGCTCACATACAAAACTTAAACTTTATCATCACCCTGCTTGCCTTGAGATCTGTCTCCCTGTCTGTAGATCGCAGGATACACAGCAATATTCTGGGATTTCAGCCAGCACCCAGCACCCAGCCAGACAAAATGGAATTCAGATCTGTATGGGAAACAATCTTTTCCTTCACCCAAGCCAGCAAAATGTTTTGGCCTAACTCTGCTCAGAAGATAAAAGCATTTCTGACAAGGTCAGAGATGTAAAAGGAGGAGGATGAGATTTGGGAGGAAAAGGTTAAGAATTCTGTCTTTTGAGATCTGCATTTGAGATTTCATTGGGACCTCAGTGTGGTTTCTATTTTGTATGCTGCTGGTAGTTCTACAGCGGCAAACACTTGACACCATTGCTATTGAGAGAGACACTTCAGGGATACAACAGGATCTCCACCTGAATAGCAAACAGGGACTCCTGATTAAAATTCTGGATGTTTACACAGCTGGTGGAGTAGTATATACTTAGTTTTAAGTCTTTAGCTTACTGAGTCCTTGGTCAGAAAATGAGAAGGTCTCACAAATTGTCATTTTGGCCTTTACTTGTATGGTAAAATAACTTAACATTGAATTCAAAGATAGAAATAATTTGTGCTCTCTTACTGGTTATAGAATGAAACAGGTAAGGTTAGGATCCCTGTTGCCATGACAACAGCAAATGACACAGCTTTTTTGTGTTTTGTGTATATGTGCGTGCATGTGTGTAACGCAGAAGAAGAATTGCTTCACTTCATTTGGTTTCATCTTAATGTTTGAATTTTGTGAAGGAGAATCACAAACCCACCACAGAAAACTGAAAGTCATGAGAATGGCTCTGGTAGGCAAGACCAAACCTGCAACCCCTCACAGCTGAGCAAGAGGACTTCTGTGAGATCACAGGTTTTCCAGTGGTGTCTCTCTACTCTCCTTTTCCTATGCCAGGGCTAGGGAAGTTATGGCCTCCCAGAGGATGCTTGACTTTGGCTCTTACCAATCCTAGCCAACAGAGGCAATGATAGGGGATGATAGAAGTCGCAACCCAGTAGCATTGCAGGGAACAATTGTCTCCCACTTCTGTTCTGAACCACATGTAGCTTGTATGGGAACAATGACAAGAATGCTGGAGCCCAGAATATCAGTCATAACTCAGGATATGTCTGATTTGTCCTGCCTGGTTTATGTCTTGCAAAATACATCTGCAGAGGCTGCACTCTGAACCAAACCAAACCAAACAGATTAGCAATGGGAGATTGTTCACACTTGTTTTCTACTTACTAATTTTCTCTTAAGTGTCACTCCCATTTTCATCTTGCTGTGTATTCTTATCTTTCCTGTCATGCAGCAACAAGCAGCTCTGGGGAGAACTTTCAAAGTTATAGAAAGAGTCGTTTTACTCCACTGTTCTTTTGCTTTCTTCCAAGAAATTTGAAAGGGCATTCATTGTTCTATTTCACATTTTAATCCTCAGAAAAACCCTAGAGGTTGGTTAGGCAGAAACACTGGTTTCAGATCATTCCATGAGCTTCAAAGCCAAATGAGGATTTGAAGAAGGGCCTAAACAAGGCCAAATGAGGATTTAAAGCAGGGCCTAAACAAGGCCAAATGAGGATTTAAAGCAGGGCCTTCCCAACCTTGGGGCCCCTGATGTTTTTGAACTGAAATTCCCATCATCCTTCATCCTTGAAGGCCAAGGTTTATGGGAGATGTAGCCTCAAGGTTGACAACTATTGCTCTAATCCAAGGGTTCCCAACCTAAGGCCCATGGGCTGGATCTGGGCAGCAGCACCATTTCATGTGCCCCCCATCCCTCCAAGGGCATTTGAGAAACAAAATGGCTGCACCTTTAAAGCTGTAGGGACTAAGTGACTACTCACTTTGTGCAGGCAGTGCAAAATGACCGTCCGGCCCTCTAAGCTGACTGAGATAGCGTGACCCAGCCCCCGTCTTTAAAAGCTTGGGAACCTCTGCTCTAATCACTGCACCAGGCTTTAGCTGCTTTTTGTGAAAACAAAAAAATGTTGGAGACAAACAACCCTCAGCCTGGCATTATGAGTAGTTTAACCCTTATGGAATATATCTGGATGTGTACTTTGCCAAAACAGCATTTGCTGCAAGATCTTTTCAAGATACAAGATATCCATGAGTGGGGAGGAAGGAAGGGCAGGGTATAAATGCAATTAAATAAATAAATAAATAAATAAAGCAAGCAGGCAGCTGGCATGTGGGGAAGACAAATGTGTATAAAAATTGCCTTTTGTTTTGTTACTGCTGAGCTCATCTTTTGGTGAGTTAAGCCCTTTGTCTCTTTCAGAGTTCCACCAGACAGATGAAATTAGTGTCCAATAAGATTCCTTCTTACTTTATTTTACATCTAGCTGGTGCCACTTTGTAGCTGTGAGAATGCTGATGCAAAGGGAAAGAAATTTAAGCAAGTAATTAGTATGAATGATGTGCATCTGTTTTCATGCAGACTCACCTGGCTAATTCTAAGAAAACCATTCATCTGCATTAAGCATTTTCCTGAACTGTTCTCTGCTGATGTTTCACCACTACAAGAAGTCCTTATAGGGAGTTTTTGCTATAAAGTGTTAATTTTTTTTTTACCAGAAAAGGGAATGTTCAGTGTATTAAAGTGTTCTATTATTACATCAAGAATACACCATTTATCAACTGCTTATTTGCAGTCAAATCCTGAGTAATTAACAAACTACATCTTTCTTCATGTTTCTTTAGTGCTGAATGGCGCTAGCAATTTTTCAATCTGATACAGTCAACAAGAACAAAGAAGTAATAACCTATAGTGTGTCCTGTAACAATCTACACCTCTGTTTATTTTGAGCAACATAATCCATAATTGTTATTTTGACTTAGAAAATCCTTTATTTTGAAGGACTCCCAAACCCCTGAAAACTTGCAGCCATAGAAATTGTAATGAAATCTGTATAAGTTTAGGTGAAAAGCTATTGTTTTTCCTTAAATTTATTATTATTTGGTCAGGATATTTTGCAGATGAACGGTAACATATCACAATCTACCTTTCAATCCTACCCATACACTTATCATTGCTTTTAACACATTATTTTTCAAATTCAACTTTAACACATCCTTTTCCAAAAATAATAATAAAAAAATCAATTTCTACACAGTTCTATATCTTTCTGGATAAGATGATTTATTGTCGATAATTTTACCATACCTTTAAGTTGGAATGCCCTATAATAAGTTTTAATATTAGGTACTCCTAAGCCACCCTCTTTCTGAGTTCTATACCATAAAATTTTGGGTATTCTTGTTCTTTTCCCACCATTACTGTAATTATTCAATAAATTTTGAAATTTCAAATTTCTTTATCTGTTTGTTTAATTGGAAGAACCTCAAATTAAAAATTAATTTTGGAGAGCAAGCTCATCTTGCAAATGGCAATCCTTCCAAACCAAGAGGTCATCAATTTCTGATATTGGATAATTTTGTTTCTTAATTTCATCTTTCACTTTGCCAAAATTTAACTTTTTTAAATCCTCTATATTATCCATGATATTTACTCCCAAATATTTTATACTTTTCCTAATTTGGATTTTTGATTTTTGTTTAATTTTCCCTAGTTCTTCATTACAGTATTTAAATTACAAAATACTGCTTCCAAATTCCCCCAATTTATCTTCAGGCCTTTTACTTCTTCAAACTGATGCAAATGAGCTTGAATTCTATCCATATTTCTTATAGGATCTTTCATTATAATCAAAGTATCATCTGCATATAAACTTATGTGTGTCCCTTCATACCCTGTATTTAAATCACTCCTTATTGCTCTAGCCAATAATTCCATAGCCAAAATAAACAAAATGGAAGAAAGGGGACATTCCTGTCTCACTCCTGCCCTAAACACAATATCTTCCATGGTAGACTCATTTACTTTTACCCTGGCATAATTATGTTTATAAAGTTGATTTTTAATCCCCCCCAATCTACTTTGTGCAATAATTTCCTTAATCGTGACCCATTGTAAAGAATCAAAGGCACTGAAAATATCTAAAGATAATAAGCCTATTTTTCCTCCCCCCCCTATTATTTATTTCTAGAAAATCTAACACCCTCCTTGTTAAATCAGCCTGTATAAACAGGTTAGCTGTATCATTTTTGAATGGCTAAGATGCTGACTGGAGGTCAGCAGTTTGATTCCCAAGTACTGCAGGACAGAATGAGCTCCCGTCTTTGTCCTGGCTCCTGCCAACCTAGCAGTTTGAAAGCAAGAAATTACAAGTAGATAAAGTAGAAATTGCATGTAGATAAATAGGGACCACTTCAATGGGAAGCATTTCATGTGCTCTGGTGTCTAGCCATGCCTGCCACATGACCACAGAAACATCTGCAGAAGCAGACAGCTCTGGCTCTTCGGCTTTGAAACAGAGATAAGCACTGAACCTTAGAGTCAGATACAATTGGATTTCGAGCAAGGGAAACCTTTAACTTTACCTTATAGATTTATTCTCACCTTCCATCTCTCTTCTTCCAAATAGAACACAGATTCTGATTTCCAGAGTCTGGCCAGGTTATAGAATCTGGTGAGCAGTGGTGGGATTCAGCAGGTTTGCACCAGTTTGCCAGAACCGGTAGCAGAAATTCTGGCTGCCCCTGCCCATCCAAGTTTTGAAATAAAGTAGTCCTAATTCAGGTGCAATGCAGGGCTTTCCCCTGGCCACGCCCACCATACCATACCCGCATAGTAGATAGTAAATTTTTTTGAATCCCACCGCTGCTGGCCAGGTTATGCTGCTTTGGTAATAGAATCCATTTTTTCCTGAAGCAGAAAAAAAGCCATTGGCATGAATTTGTTTAAGGTGGATCCGAGCTTGCCATGAAGTCAAGTGACCCACACACTATGATCACAGAGCCATCTCACGTGGCATATATGAAATGAGACATGCAGGATTGAACACCAGGACTGCAATGGACTGATGCAGCCTTGAGGATATTATCAAGGTGCACCTTCACAGCCAGTCCACCTGGCATGGCCTCTTCCACCTCCAAGGTATCAGAGTTGTTCCTCCTCCACTCATTTTGTCGTTGATTCCAATATGATGGTTTCCAGTGGCATTTCCTCCACTGAGGGGACCATCATCACCCCACCTAAAGGGCGTCATCCACCCATAGCTGTTGGCCCTTTTAGGGAGTCAGGTTATTTACTGCTGCCCAACACTTGTTGTTGAGTCACTGGCTGACTTGCAACCAGAGTTTGAAATTATAATAAATTACCAAATACATTTTAATGAGTTAATTCCAAGCTTGCTTTATTTTGGGGAAAATTACCCACACCACTAACCCTTTCTGTTCAATGCTGGGTCATCACAAACCTGCTACCTGTCCTCACTTGTGATGTACACCTGCCCATACAGAAAGTTTTGGGGGCATTCTTTAGTAGTGATGGCATCACATGCATCCACCTGCGGCCCCAGGCGTCCGGGACTCCGCCCCTGGTTGGGGGCTTAAAAGACGCCAGGACGGTAGGACCTCCGTCGCCACCCTGCATCCACCTGCGGCCCCAGGCGTCCGGGACTCCGCCCCTGGTTGGGGGCTTAAAAGACGCCAGGATGGTAGGACCTCCGTCGCTGCCCTGCATCCATCTGTGGCTGGGTAGAGTCGCTACCATGGTGACGTGCTGTGACCTTCTCCACTACCAGCACCTGGGATTCTGCCCCTGGTTGGGTTTTTTTAAAAAGCTGCAGTCACCCTGGGACGTTGGCAGCTGCGGGGGAGAGGCCGTTGAATATCATTGTAATGAATAGTGAATGGGAGCTGCTATAAAGATCCGGCCGCTGCCGCTCTCAACAGACTCCCACTCTTGCCTAGTCAGGAGGGAAACGGACTAATGAGTGAGGTCAAGTTGTAAGGGTTTTTTATGAACTGTTTTTGAATTAGTTTATATTATTTACGACAACCTCACATTTTGTAATTGTGATTTGGGTTTTTTTGATTTTTTTTAATATGTGTTTTTGATATGTTTTGTGATGTGACACTTGTAACTTTGATACTGTATCTTGTTTTTCTGTGAGCCGCCCAGAGTTGCTGTAAAGCAAGTGGGGCGGCATATAAATATAATAATAATAATAATGCTGCAATTGTTGCTCCCTTAATCATATGTTACTTCATTCAATTGTAAAATAAACAGTTAGGTGTAAAATATATTATTGTTGATTCCACTCTACAACCTGACAACACTGAAACTTTGACGTTGAACCTCTCTGGACCCTAAAGTTCTAGGATGGTGGTTCTCCACAGGGGGACTTCAATTTCCAGAAGCCTAAGTTAGTACATTGACTTAGTACAGTGCTTCAAGGAATTGACTTAGGCTGCTGGGAATTGAAGTCCAAAAACCAAAGGTTGGGAAACACTGATCTAGAGTGAAAATAACCAAGTTGATATCCAATCTCTGGCAAAAGGAAGAGGGAAGAATACTCTGCAGAGAGGACCCAGAACTGTTGCCCAGAGATGCACCAATTTAATAGAACGTTAGCAATCTAGTCAATTGTAAAAGTAAAATTATTCATTTATAATATGCTAAAGGATTATTTCTTTATTATTATTTCTTTGTGCCAAGAAATAATAATTATAAATATGGGTGATGAGTGGGTTTAGAACAGGGTCAGTTTGAGGAAAGCACAGAGAGCTCTCAGTCAGATCACCTCGTCCATTGTCTTAGTGTAAATTGCCACCAAGCCAGACTCTCTCTCCACAACTCTAGTTTGTCACCATATTGGCAACTGGAGGTGGGAACTATCACTAATCATAATCCTGTTCAGGGTGCCTAGATGCATTTGGTGCCCTAAGCTGAGCTACGTCTACAGATGGATTTGCTGTCTTTTAGGAAGAACTTAAAAACATGGCTGGCGGGACAGGTATGGGATCTTGGTGGTACAATGACCACAGCTCGCTGGTTAGTTTGAGCTCCCTCTCTCCCCTAATATTTTCATCTTTTATCTTTAAGATTTAGTTTTTATTTTATTTTTTGGATTATTATTGGATTTTGTTGATCTTTTAAAATTTTAAAAAACTTTTCAAATCTTTATAATTGTAACTTTGAAGTTTTAGATAATGGTTTCGGGTTGTATTATGTTATGTTTTTATGATGTGTAAACCGCCCTGAGATGCCCCGGTGAGGAGGGTGGTATATAAATGTGAAGAAATAATAAATGAATGAATGAATGAATGAATGAATGAATGAATGAATGAATGAATCTTGTCTCTCCTGGCTGGGTTTTTTAGAAGTCTTGTTGTTGTTCAGTTGCACAGTTGAGTCCAACCCTTTGCGGTCCCATGGACCACTGCACGCCAGGCATCGCATCCTCCATTTAGTCGCCAAGTTGCACCTTCCTTTCCTTCCTCATTCCATTGGGCTTCCTGAAACAATTGCTTCACCCTTTTGCATGGCAGAATTAAAGGGCCCAGGACTTCATCTTTCTGTTTTATTGAGTCATTTTATAGACCATAACTTTTTTTTATTGGTTGGGCCTTTTCCTCACCTTTTATTGTACGTTTGAGACTTCTGTTGCTTTTGATTAGATTGGCTTTTATTAGATTTTAGTCTTTTAAAACAAGATATAATTGCACTATAGGTTTTCAGTGTTTTATACTGTATTACCCTAGGCACCTTCGGCCTTAAGGTTGAGTCATAACAAACACTTCTAATCCAGAATTGGGTTGTCAGATACCTTTTAGATATCATCCTCCCCCTTACTTGTCCCTGCTACCTTTTTAAGAACTCAAGAATATTGTGTTGCATTTCTGCTTGCTTATTTTTGAATCTGATGGTTTTTAGAAGGCAAATTAATGACTATCCAAACAAAAATGTAATGTCAAGAGTGGATGGCAGATTTTTTTAAAAAAGTATAATATTTGTGTTCTGCCTTTTCTTAGAAGTGTGAAGTAGCTAAGAAGAAAAAGATAAATATAGAAATACAAAAATATCCTCATATTGCTGCTATAGGAGAAACACTAACATGCCACTTAACTAAGAGCAGGAATTAAAGACAAGATACAGTAGTTGACAACGAGACATGAAAAATCAAAGCCTTTTCCTTAAAAGATATGGTTTCATACTCTAACAGCTGAACAAAGAACAAAGCAAGGGCCTCTCAGGACTTTGAAGTTATAAGTTAATTATTGTGTTAGCATTAATATTGTTTTAAAAAGCCTTGTGTGTGGTGACTAAAAAAGCAGTTTCCTCCTCCTGATCAAATATGAATTTGGGATTGCTTCCTTTATGAATGGCCCTATTTCCTAGTCAGACATTTTAGGAGGGCCTCCCTTGATATTTTAATTTCCAGCCAGAATTATAGTAGAGAAGACAGTCCTTCAACTATCTTGTCCCTATGTCATGTACCCAGGTGATACAGTGGAAGTCCTATCCAGGTGTCTGAAGTCTCTAGGGGTCTGGATGGGGGACAACAGGCTACAACTGAATCCTGTCAAGACCGAGTGGCTGTGGGTCAGGGCCCCCATTTTATCATGGGAGCTGCCATCTTTGGTTCTGGATGGGGCTTTTCTGCCTCAGACAGACCAGGTGCATAATCTGGGGGTCCTCCTGGACTCACAACTCCTGCTCAATGAGCAGGTAGCAGTCATACCCAGGAAGACTTTTGCACAACTTTGTGTCATTCACCAGTTATGCCTGCTCCTGGTCACTCATGCACTGGTCACCTCCAGACTGGATTATTGTAATGTGCTCTACATGGGGCTGCCCTTGATGACCACTTGGAGGCTCAAACTGGTTCAAAATGTGGCTGCCTACGTATTGATGGGGTGTGGGCGGTGGTAGAGATGTGAGTAAAATAAAGAAAAATAAATAAATAAATGTAGGGCTTTAATAGGCACTTTTAGAGCAAGCACCTGGAATTGGGCCTGGAAACAAATTGGGAATCACAGCCACCATTCAAGGTTGATGAAATGCCAGCTTTGCACTGAACAGTGTAACAACTAGTCTTCTTGTTAATAGCAGTTTTGGATAAAGTGTGGCCCCATGTCTGTATATATTCTCCCCAAATCTATTTTGTCGTTTCCAGCTCCATCAAACTGCCTTATCTCCTTAAGTGGTTTCCCTAAACCATCCCCAATTCTCTCTCTCTCTCTCTCTCTCTCTCTCTCTCTCACACACACACACACACACACACACACACACACAATTTTTGAAAGCTTTGGAATTTGTCAACAACAGAGATGGGCATCCAGATGTTTTCAGTTTTGTGAAAGTTTTCTCCATCTTTCTAGCAGTCTGAGAAGCCCTATGACATTCCAAGGGGTAGAGAATGTGCATCACAACTGCAAAATGACCCATTCTTGATTTCTATGCTGCTATTCCCTTTAACATCCTACAACAGTTCACAAATATGACAAAACTAGTAGTTAAATAAATTTCCTTGCACTAATTGCAGCCCTTGTGGCACCATGGGTAAACTGCTGTCCTGCAACCAAAAGGTTGGAAGTTCAATCCTGAACATGGCTCGAGGTTGACTCAGCCTTCCATCCTTCTGAGGTTGGTAAAATGAGTACCTAGCATGTTGGCGGCAAAATGCTAGTTAACTTGTGAATCACCCAGAGAGTGCACTATGGGGTGGTATATAAGTGTGACTGCTTTTGCTTTATGATATCATCAGGTGTTTAGAGAGTATAAAACTCCCTTTCCTCCATTCCATGCCATCCTTAGCCCAATGTTAGAGAGGCCAGGAACTTTCTAGAGCACATTTTAAGGGGCTTGACAGATTTTAGGGGAAGGGGAAAATTGCTCCCTCCCTGGTTTGTCAGCAGAACCACCTTCCTGGATGCTGCCCTTTGTTGAGAGGTTACTTGCTAGGAGAAGTCCCCCCCCCCCTGTGGTTTCAAATTAGTACCAAACATGTGTAGCAGTAAGTACTTAGGTTTGGGCAATGATAAAGCCAAGAAGGTGGTATCATTTTGGCAGTTTAAAGTTTGACCTGGATACAAAAGAAGAAGTGGTTTCAACTGCTCTTAGGTAATGGACATGCTTATCATCCAAGGTGGAACTTAGAAAAGGTGCTCCCAAATAGGCAGCTCCAAGTCCTACAGTCAAGGCATTGTGTTCTTTATCAGGGGTTTTTCCTCCCGAAAAAGTTGACAGAAGTAATGAAGCATTGAAAATGGAAGATGTCACTGCCTAGACTTCATAATCACATTCTGTCTTTGAAGGAGGCTAACTGCATGGCAAAATCCTCATCTGCAACTTCCAAAGGGTTTGGGTTCGGAATGTAGTTGCTTAAGAAGCTAGGCATCTATAAGTTTGTGCAGCTGACAGTAAGTCTCCAAACCTATAATAGTTTGGAGGGGGGAAGTGGGAGGTTCGTGATATGTAATCAATATATATATGCGAGACTAACTCCTTCATGATTTTTGTCTGTATCACACATCCCTTTGCTACGCTTTTCTTAAAAGAAAAGGGACCCTTGAGGATTTACAAACATTTGGAACATTTGAGCTGCTGACTCCTATAATTATTGATTTCTGCAAAAAGAAATAGAACAGGATGTGGGAAATTTCTACACTGACAATTCAGCTGTAGGCGAACCAAGGTCAAGTTCATTCTCCTGCCTCCATTCCTTTAGTGCTGAGTCTCTCACAGTTCAGCCCAACCAACTACATAACCAGCTTTGCCATCACTCACACTTCTGTTTTCTGCCAGGTTTCCTTTGTTTTAACCTCCAGAATTTTATTGGCAGAGAAGGTGCAAAGTTGTCTTAACAGTTGTTTGCAGAATGGCTGTAGCCAGTGTAATATTGGTCCTTAGTAGCTGAAGCACATGGAGTTGTTAGGAAGAAAAAAGGATGAAAAAGGCTGTCTGATCCTTGTAAACCATTTGAAATGATTCGGGGTGATAATTCTATTCCACTAAAATATCAGAAACATAAAGCTGGCTTTTGACAGGACTTTATAGAGCTTGTACTTGACAAAAAGAAAAGACAAACTCCAAAAATCATGGCTAGATATACATGCCTGATTACTGGGTTCCACACCATAGTTATTATATATTATGTGCCAATTCAGTGACAACTTAGAACAATTCAGATACCAACTACTGAATGCTCGGCAAAGCCAGTACTGTATTATTGTTAGTTAGTGCTGGCTTATTTTAGCAATCAGTGTATATGGTATGATATAAATTAAACATTTTAAAATGTATGTTAAATTGATGGCTTTTCAAGACTCACATGAAATGGGCTTTTGGTAGACTTTATTCACCCACAGGCTTGCAAATGGGGTTGCTCTTCATCGAATCTAAAATAAAGATACAAAAGAATAGCTTCATTATTCATGCTGAATATAATTAATTTGTTTATTTATATGAATATATATAGGAGGTATGTTTAACTCTTTATTTTGCATCCCAGTTTATTGCAGGAGATGATTAGCTTAGAGCAGTCATCAAGACCAACAGATAAACCATTCTGAAAGGGGTGTGGTGAAGCCGGAAAGAATGCAGTGGCCCACAGAGTGTTTGCACAGGCCCCGTTCTTCCCAGAGAGAGCCAATACAATTTATATTTTTTATTACTGCTTTCCTGCTGTAGTATGCTGTTAACCTGATCTTGGGCTAGCCCGAGGCAAGGAGAGGTTTATTGTCCTCCACTGCACAATAGAATGTTTGGCAAATCCATTCCAACTGCATAGCAGCCAACATTTTTCTTTGCACTAATTACCTTGTCAGTTGAATGCTGTGTGGTGAACTCATTCAGGGAATAAGAACAAGGATGCCTTGGACCATTACCCTCCAATATGTAAAGCAAGTTGGGGAATGTTACTTTTCTGTGTGAATCTTGCCAAACCACAGTCAAATCATAAATTAGATATCTGCCCATTGGTCTGGGGAATTCTGGCAGTCCAAGAAAGTAACTTTTTCAAACTCTGGTTAAAAATGTGAGGATCTCTGAAGGACAGAATGAAGAACTATCTCTTCTTTCTAGAAATATTAATACAGTAATACCCCGGATAACGTTATGACTTGGTTCCACAAGTCATGACATTATCCGATTTTTAGTGTTGTCCGATGCATGCATCGAACAACGCAAAAAAAAAAAAAAAAAGCCCTGACTTCAGGGACAAACCACTTTAAAGGCAGGAAGGGAAAGAAAGAGACCTCCCTGCCTTTAAAGCCACCCCCCACCGCTATGACTGCAGTAGGATCGGGGAAAGTGTCTTTCCCCCGACGCTACTGCAGTCTTCCCTCCCTATATTTACCTAGAGAACCAATCACATCTCTCTATTTCCCCTCCCAGTAGTTTCAATGCAGGAAGGGAAGACTGCAGTAGATCGTGTCTTTTTTCCTCCCTGTATTTAAACTACAGGGAGAGAGAGGCTTGAATACAGGAAGGGGAAAAAAAGCCTCTCTCTCCCTGTAGTTTAAATACAGGGAGGAAAAAAGACGCGAGGCTTGTGTTTTTTTCTTTCCCTTCCTGCATTGAAACTACAGGGAGTGGGAAAGAGAGAGAGGTGATTGGTTCTCTAGAGAACCAATCACATCTCTCTATTTTCCTCTTCCCTGTAGTTTAAATACAGGGAGGGAAGAATGGTAAATATAGGGAGGGAAGACTGCAGTAGCATTGGGGGAAAGGCGCTTTCCCCAATCCTACTGCAGTCACAGCGGTGGGGGGGTGGGGTGGGGGTGGGGAGTCCCCAAACTGCTGGGGGGGGGAAAGGAGGGAAGTGTCAGGGAGAGGAGCTTTGGCCTCCTTTACTTCTTTATTATGATGTATCGGATAACGCTAAAAAGAACGTTCTCCGGTGCAAATCTTCCCCCCAAATTTGTCGTCGTTATGCGGTTTTAGCGTTATCCGGTGCAATCATTATCCGTGGTATTACTGTAATTAGCTTTTTGTTGAGTTTACAGCAGGCAATCCCATCATGCTTTGTGTTTGTTTTGTACACTAGCAAGGGAGAAGGGCAAGCATTTAACAAACATAGTCGTTGGTTGTTTTAAATCTAAACAGCTAATAAACAGGCAAAGTATTTCTTCTCTTCAAAATGTAACTGCATTCCACATTAAGTTCTCTCTTTGTTGGTGCTGTGCTGCTACTGGGCTGCTAGTTCAGTTTTGTCTGTCTGTCTAACTGGTTCAGTTGTCTTCTTTTGGATTCAAAAGGCAAAGCAATCACACTTCTATACTGCCTCGTAGCACCTAGTGCACTCTCTGAGCGGTTCACAAGTTAATTAGCATTTTGCCCCAAACATGCTGGGTACTCATTTTACCAACCTTGGAAGGATGGAAGGCTGAGTCGATCTTGATCCTGATCCTGGTCAGGATCAAACATCCAACCTTTTGGTTGCAGGACAGCAGTTTAACCACTGCTCCACCAGGGCTCTGTTTTAGTATCTGAAACCTAACAATTTAGTATCTATTCTTGTAAATATCATTTGCTTGAGAGATTTTCCTTCCTACTTTTATTACAAACAAGATGAAGCAAACTGCTGCATTATATTTTTGCCATCCGCCTGACAGCTTTATTTGAACACAAGTCTTGTAAGTAAACATTCTATTTTCCTTCTGCTAAAACAGTGCCTGAGCATTTGTACTTTAGAAATAAAGAAGAAACAAAAGGGGAGTTGAGGAGGATTTTCCTTTCAAAATATTCAGCCTTTGTCCTTTGGGACATGTTAACTAGACCACACTGCAAAGATTATCCAACACTTTCATCCTGATACAAGAAATAGGTATGAAATATTTGGGAATTTAGGGACTTTGCTGGATGTCTCAAGTAACATTTTCCCTCTAGTCAAGTCTCAGCCATATGCTGAACATTCCTGTTCTGCATGCATAATCTAGTCATGCTGTAGCAAAAGCCAGAGCATTTTAGGCTATGCCAACAGAACCATTCCAGTAATTTAGATACTTTTATTAAAAATCAGTTGTGTTCTTAAAGTAATTTGCTCCAACTTATATTGCTAAGTTTATTTTCTCTAATAAATCCATTAACTGAAATCCATAAAGGAGGTCAAATGTAATTTCTAGGATGAACAGCTTGCACAAAATGTTAAGATTTGTTTCAGTAGCTTCATCCTTCACAGATTCTGTGCCACTGGAATTTGAAATTAAATGCATCCACACTCCATCTGCATCTAAACTCTCTAGATACCATGATTTTCTTTTATAGCGAACAGACCATGGGTGAAGAAGTACAGCCTGTGCCAGATGTCAGTATCAGATTAAAAGTATATTAATGAAGCACACAGAAGCCAAAGAGTTTATTATTTTCTAGTTTTAAAAATATTTTACATGAAAGGTAGAAAACGTGTGTGTGGGGGAAGTCATTCCTTTTTTATATTTAAGATTATTTCAATTAGGCTGAAAAGCTGGAAAATAATCTGTATGCTTCAAACTGTGTGCCAAATCTTAAAATGTATGTTTTAACCGTGTATATATATCACAACTGCTTACCTGTGAATCTTTGTGGGATTGGAAAGCAATATTGATGGATCACTAACATGAAAGGTTTTCGGAATGGTGCACTTAATCACAAACCCTTGTCCTATTTATTGTAGCTGTTCCTAATAGCAAATAATATTTTAGCAATGGAAAGTGACAGCACATATTCTCCTTTTCTCTCCATTTGTTCTTACTATAATCAGTGAGCTAATGCATAAAAAATGCACATGAAGCAAAGATACCCGTTTTTCTTCCCCTTCCCAAAGCAAATAAAGCAGGATTATTTTTTTAAAAATGGGAAAAAAAGAGAATCAATCTGACTCAGCTGTTATGTTCAGACTTGACAACAGAATGCAGTTGTTCTAAGCTGTTCCCTACACTCACTTCAAAGCTCCAAGACTGAGAGAAATTGATTAGCTTGGGACTCTGCAGTCCTTAGTAATACAGGTAAACTGCTATTGCAAATGTTTATTGATCTTATCGATCATAAAAATACACACACAGAGAAACAAAACAGTAATTACATAACCAATTGGTTTACAGAATGTATCTTTTTCAGTGTCTTGAGTCTAATATCCATTATAATGTTTATCATTTTGGCAATATTTACAACAGAAGAGCTTTTCTCATTTAAACGTGTTTCTAGAAGGTATACCATGTTCTACTGCTTACACCAGGAGTTCTCAACCTTTCAAAGCCAGGGGCTGGGTCACACTCCCTCAGACAACTTCAAGGGATGGACTGCCATTTTGCTCTTCCTCCACCACATAGCACTTCCTTGTGTGGTGGAGGCAGTGGGGCACATGAAATGGTACCGTGGGCTGCATCTGGCCTGTGGGCCACAGGTTGAGAATCCCTGGCTAACACCCTTATATAATTTGCAATACAGAATTGTATGTGCTACAGATTCAGCAACCTGTCAGTGCCACATGGACACAATCTTTGGTCCTGAGTATACCTTGAAAACTTCCTTCAGCTACCCATGAAGATATAGCATTAACACTTGCTAAGAATTTATTTATTCCATTTATACCCCATTCCCCAAGAGGTTTTCCTACTCTGGGCAGCTAACAAGACAAAACTCGCATATTAAAAATATATTAAAAATACATATTATAAATACAAAAGCCCTATTGTCTGCAGTGAGAGACCAAATAGGAAACCTAGTACCGAGCCATTGTTGAAACATTCTCAAAGGTTTCTTTTAAAAAAAATTATTTAAGCTGCTTTTTAAATATAGACAGGTGCATTTCCACTGGGAGGGAGTTCCATAAAGTTGGTGCCATCACTGAGAAGGCGCTTCTTTGAGTTGTGGCCTTCCTTGCAAATCTCGGGGTTGGCACTTGGAACTCCGCCATCTGGGAGGATCAAGTGATGTGGGCTGATGTCCTGAGGAGAGGGAGGACTCTCCACTGGGTAGGAAAGTCCCAAACCATTTAGAGCTTTAAAAGTTAGAACTAACACCTTGAACCTGATACGGAAAGGGACAGGTAACCAATGCAGCCCTGCCAGTGCTGGTGAGATATGATTGAATTTTCTCACTCCAGTAATCAGCCTAGCTTCTGCCTTTTGCACCTGTTGAAGCCTCCGTACCAGGGACAAGGGAAGCCCCATGTAGAGAGCATTACAGTAATTGATCCATGAGATTACCAGTGAGATAACTAGTGTTATGAGGTACCGCCCATCCAAGAAGGGATGCGACTGAGCTATTTAATAAAGATGGAAAAAAGCAGCTTTACACACGTGTACAAAGGGATTGCCAGTTTCTTGAAATGCACTGAACTTTTGTTACTAAAGGAAGTGTTTAATCTTAATGCTATAGGTTGGAGAACAAACTTTCTTGGCTGGCAGTCACAGATTTTGCCTATCAATATCCAAGATACTCTGATTAATCATAGACTTGGCTTGCATGCTGTTACACTGTATAGCTCTGCTGAACTGAGGCCATGTGATAATGTTTTTGAGTCACACCTTTCTGCCTCTCCCCCAGGAGACAAATGCATCAGTCAAACAGAAAAGGAGATCTTTCATTTTGCTATGGAATAGCCAGTTCCAATAGTATAAGATTGAGCTCTGTGTCAAACATATTAGTGATCATTAACCCATCTCTAGATTAAGCACTGGTTTCAACTCCCATTTGGGAACACCAGGATAAATGTCAGAAATGGAGACTGGAGTTCAGTTTCATGTTCTGTGATGTTAAAGGGTCCACCATAAAGATATACCAAGAGAGATGTGTTCAGCTAACAACAGGGGAGGGAAGTTTTGGTAGTCATTGCTGCTTATGCATGGGTGCTAATTTCAGTGCAGACCTATCCTCCCCCTGTTGTCGTTGTTGTCATCATCATCATTCCTCTTATTTTCTCTTTGCATTATTCTTGATTCTAGCTCTAATAAATATTAAATGAAAGTAAGAAATAATTTTTGGATACGGCTTTTTGAATCAAGAATAGGATATCAGATTTTGGGTTAAAGGCAAACATCATGGTAAATTAAACTAAAAACATGATGTCAGGAAATGAACCTATTTCCTAAGGCTTGAAATTGCCAATTTTCAAATAGGCCTCAGAAAAATCCATTTCTCTCTCTCTGAGCCTCAAGGTTGTGTGACAGCATGTTTTTCAATCATGTTTTTAGTGTCAGTGTACCCGTCTTATCTCTTTAGCAGAGCAATGTTATGACTAGCCCCAGTGCATCCTGTGTGCACGTGTGTAAACAACTATTGTTTTGAGAAAGTTATTCTCTGTTGCTTGCTGATACCTGATTGGCTGAAGCAGTCCCATCTGACTGAAAATTCTCCATTTTCGAGAGAAGAAAGAGTTCGTCTCTGTTTCTTCATGGATTAAGACCTGTTTTTGATTAGAGAGCTTTTGTTTCTAGTTCTTAATGGGCTAGCATTCTTTAGCCTAGGAGCTAAGCACTTTTGCTCCTTAAAATGGTTACCTAGATTTGCCTGTGGACTTTATTGGACTGACCTATGCTACTGACTTTTATGCTTTATGAACCTGATCAATAAATCTTCATCATTTTTCTGAACAACGTGTCTTCATTGGACTAAAAAGGGTAAGAGCTGCCTTTCACACACACAAATCTTTGAACACGCTACCAAATGAAAACCCCTTAAGAGCTGATAAGCAGCCGAGAGTTGGATCTCTGTTCTAATTAGCCGTCCAGCTCGCCCTGTGTAGGTTTGTTTTGGTTTCCAGGGGTTTTCCAGAAGAGTGGGGGCCGGCTGGATCGTGACATGTTGGCCTAGCGGTGGGATGTACGGGCCCTGAAGAAGTTTTTTTGTGTGTGTGTGCATGCTCTAAGTTTCTGCCCGGCAAGAAGCAGCAGCCTTCGTTTATTTTGGCTGAAAGCCTGCGTATGTGCAGCAGAAGCTGAGAAGCTGCATCCTTGGAATGTATTTTCCTGAGATAAGGGTGCTGAAAGGAAAGCAGGATCGCAGCTGTTTGCTTCTTCGTTTTGAGTTTTGAGTCGGATTCTCAAACTCCCAGATCTGAGGGCCGTGGGCCGAGGGCCGATCCATTGCTGGCAAGTCCAGAGGGACTGAAACGTCTTCCAAGCCTACAAGATGGAAGGTAAGCCAGTGGCTGATGAATGTACCCCCTCACCACAGTTAGCACCCCAAGACAGACTCCATTCCAGATGGGATCTTGGAGAAGGTGCCCAGATGATGTTTAGCCAAAAGGAAGGGCCCAGGGTGGGTGAAGCTTGTCCAGATGACTTCTGAGACTTCCCCAGACGCCCAGCAAGCCCCTAGCCCAAATAAGACTCTTTTGTGTTGAATTGGAGTCAAAACTCCACAGAGTGCCTATTTTCACTCAGAAGCAGTTCCTTGAAGTTAATTTTCCCCCAAAGCCAAGAAGAGGGAGTGGAACCCTTCAGATAAGATTTATTTACCTGCATTGAAGTTCCTAGTTGCTGATTACATGTGCTGTTTGGTCTTTGAAGACCTGGAGAAGTTGCAAATTGCCTCATTGTGTTTGAGATACCAGTTTAAAGGTGGAAGAGCTCCAACGGACTCCTCCACGTGTCCAAGGAAGAAGTTTGCTAGAGTGGGTGGGCCAGATCCACCACTCTGAAAAGTGTTATCTACAGGCTGTTACACTACGCTGTTTTGGTCAGCTAGTGGGAAGTGGGAAATAATTGCCGGATGCAGTGTTTCCCTGAGTTTTACTACCCTTCGAGAAAGCCAAGAGCTGAAGAGGGGGGAGTAATAAGTAAAGATGGCTGTGGAGAGCCCACCTAGCGATGTCAGCAATAGCAGAGGCCAGATCCAGATCCAGATTCCCGACGTACTGAGGAGAGTGAATGGAATTCTGCGTGCTCTTGAGTTGAGAAGCTAGTCAAGCCATCAATTCTGTTGCCTGTTTAGTTCCCAAACCTCACAGGGATGAGGATGCGGGGTTGTTTGATTGATTCCTTTGGACTGTGTTCTGATAAATACCTTAAAGGTTGTTTCTTGAGTTTGTTATACTAGGAAATGCACATGTTCCTGTCGTCTGAAAGAAGAGCTGATAACGGAACTCTAAATGGACTTTGTTCAACTGGCTGGTTTAACTGTTTGCAGGTGCAACATCAAAGAAGAAGAAGGGGGGGAAATGTTATTGTTTCTTGCTAATCATCTGTTTATTTTTCCAGAGGCTCGTACAAGCGGCCTCTGTGACATGTGTGGTGTTACTGACCTGTTTTCTGATTTAAAGGTTGTTCTGTTTGGGCAAAATGTGTTTTGGAAAGGGAAAACCTTTGGTACCTGAAAATGCCCAAGTCTTTTGTTCCAGCAAGGTTTTATACCTGAGTTTGCTTGCAATGCAGAATGTAACTTATGTAACGTGTACCTCCAGTAGCTAAAACTGGAAGAAGCTTTAACGCTTGATATCCTACATATATAAGGGATAGCTTGTTTGCTCAATTGCTTTGCTCACATTAGTAAACAATGCCTTTTGGTAAAGTCAAACCCCCGGTTTGCCTTTCCAGAAAGGAGGGCGTGTCAGGAAATGAACCTATTTCCTAAGGCTTGAAATTGCCAATTTTCAAATAGGCCTCAGAAAAATCCATTTTTCTCTCTCTGAGCCTCAAGGCTGTGTGACAGCATGTTTTTCAATCATGTTTTTAGTGTCAGTGTACCCGTCTTATCTCTTTAGCAGAGCAATGTTATGACTAGCCCCAGTGCATCCTGTGTGCACGTGTGTAAACAACTATTGTTTTGAGAAAGTTATTCTCTGTTGCTTGCTGATACCTGATTGGCTGAAGCAGTCCCATCTGACTGAAAATTCTCCATTTTCGAGAGAAGAAAGAGTTCGTCTCTGTTTCTTCATGGATTAAGACCTGTTTTTGATTAGAGAGCTTTTGTTTCTAGTTCTTAATGGGCTAGCATTCTTTAGCCTAGGAGCTAAGCACTTTTGCTCCTTAAAATGGTTACCTAGATTTGCCTGTGGACTTTATTGGACTGACCTATGCTACTGACTTTTATGCTTTATGAACCTGATCAATAAATCTTCATCATTTTTCTGAACAACGTGTCTTCATTGGACTAAAAAGGGTAAGAGCTGCCTTTCACACACACAAATCTTTGAACACGCTACCAAATGAAAACCCCTTAAGAGCTGATAAGCAGCCGAGAGTTGGATCTCTGTTCTAATTAGCCGTCCAGCTCGCCCTGTGTAGGTTTGTTTTGGTTTCCAGGGGTTTTCCAGAAGAGTGGGGGCCGGCTGGATCGTGACACATGAGTTTTCCAAGAAAACTTGATGTGATGGAATTTTATTTAGTATTTTGGTTGCAGACCTTTGTAATCATTTCAGGTCATAAATTATTCTGGGTTGAAAGGATTTTGAAAACCCTTCAAAACATTTTTAAAAAAAATACAGTTATTATGAAATAGATACAGTCTTTACTTGGCTGTAAAAATTTTCTCTTCCCTTTGACCAACGTCTTGATCTAACCACTGCAAAGATCCTTCTAAGCAGGTCTTAACACTTTAAGGAAGCATTTGGGTGTGCTACTGAGAGAGGAAGAGAAGACAGGATCTTTTCTGCAAGCCTCATGGAGGACAAAAGCAATGGCGAGATGGCAGTGAAAGGACACTGCCCACTAGTCCACAAAAGCACTAGTGTTCAAGGTTTTCTATGCTGAACTATTGTTTCTGTAAGGTTTACGTTGGTTGTCATGGCTAATTACAGCTAACTGATGAGATGCCAGGACACATCAGTTGTGTAATCAGGCACATGGCTGGGTATGCAACTGAGACAACATGATAAAAATGAAATTCTATGGAATTCTTTCTTTCGTCAGTATATATAGCTCTGTTATGTCCATAATAAGTCATTGCCATAAGGATTCTAACTCTTCATGTATTTAGTTACTTACTTTTCTAGATAGTCTGTTTCATCCAAGAACTATTGCAGTTGAGAAGCCCCCAAATACAATACTTAAATACTATGTCCAACAATAGAATGTTGAAGATACTCTTGAATCAGACAGCAGAAGACCCTTTTCGAGCCAAAGAGACATAGAGGTGGCACAAAGAAGCACTGGATTAAAACAGTAGAAAATAAAGGGATAATATTTATCTGTGTATTAGGGCAAAATCAGCTCTGACCCACTTCCAAGGCACTGAACTGTGCATCATCCCAATAAATAATCTTAGGATTACAGACTAGTTTGAACATTTAATGCCCTTTTTGTAATCATAGTCACATCATCAGCCTGAGACAAGCAAGGATGAACTAATCAATCTATGCCAGTGTTTCCCAATCTTTGGTTTTTGGACTTCAATTCCCAGAAGCCTAAGCCAATTCCAGAAAGCACTGTTCAGCTAATGTACTGATTTAGGCTTCTGGGAATTGAAATTCAAAAACCAAAGGTTGGGAAACAGTGGTCTATGCCAAGTAACATTTTGTCAGTGAATACTTTTGAATTAACCAAGGGCTGAAACATTATGGTAAATAATACACAGTTAAAAAGACACCCACATTTGTATTTTGAGTTACTACAATTGTACTTTTACTCGATTATGCTGGAATTATTATCCTTATCTTAGCTGAAAAGTTGTTCAATGGGAAGAAGATGACATACTACTGGCTCTTCTTAATGTGTGGAAATATTTCTACTTGTTCAGCAAGAGCCAGGGATAAACAGCATGTTATAAGACCTTCCACTGCTCAGCAGCATACAATACTTGTTCTTAAATACCACTGCTTTTGGGTGTAAACTCTGCAACTCATTGTTATATTTCAAATGTATTGCTCTGTGTTATCCTTTGCCTCATAACTCAGCCTGCAAAAGTTGATTAGACTCTCTGCATTTTTTATGCCGGCAGCATTGTTTTCTCTGTCTCACAGCAGAAATCTATTCCATTCCTATGGGACATTCACAACGAGTTATTTATTTGCTTCTACCAGTGGAAACAATGATATTAAAGCTAAATAAGCTGATACCACTGATGAGTTAACAGTTCGACTGGTTGTGGAAATGCTTTATAAACCTGAGCAAATATCTTCCAAATCTTGCAGAAGTACCCTCCATCAAGATTAGTATAGTCAGTTCTTCCTGGGGATCAAATCCTGTGATGCACAGGTACAGTAATGTAGTCTTCATACCAAGAAGAGAGACATATATGGAGTCAGAAAAGTAATGGGAGAAGTCTCCTTAATGGACATTTGTGGGAGGAGTGCTGCTAGGTAATGCTACCCTCCCTTATAATTTATGGTTTCAATTAAGAACTCTCAGTGATGAAGTCTGAAAAGAAGGCAAATCAATTTTACCTATATTTTCCACATATAAAGTAATAAATAACAGTGCCTGATAGAAATAAGTATATACTGTACACTATTGTGCAAATTAGCCCACTGTAATCAAACAGTTGATGGACGACAATGAGCAGCCTCTCATAGGAGCTGTTCATCTGCTGTTATTTCAAAGGCCAGAGTTACAACACTTGCTTTTTTGGTGATGATCCCTTGAACACCTGTTTGGAGTTAGTATGTATGTAACGTTGAAAATGAAGTGTTCACAAATGCCCACAGTTGTGGCACACATGCAACCATCTCCATCTGTACTTGGAAACTTTTACACAGGGTATAATTTTGTGGGTTGTACAGGGCTCAAATCTACTAAGAGTGCACTTGCACTGTGCTCAGTTATAGTAGTTTAATGTCACTTCAATGCCTATGGAATGCTAAGATCTGTAGTTAGAATTCTCTGCTACAGTTGGGGAGGATTAGCTTTCTTCTTATGAGAGAAGACTGTGCTTCCATGCTAAAATATAAACCCTAGCATTCCACAGGTTGGAAATGTGGCAGTTAAAATGGGAGCAAACTGAAGAATGGAGGGAGCTGAAACGGGCAAAGAGACGCCGCGGATGCCGCTGGGTGAAGACACAGAGTGAGTCTGACCAAACATTGGCTAGAGCTACTATTAAAGCCCACCTCGTGGTGATAGAGGTGGTGAAATGCCCAGCAACCCTTTTTCGGGTGACCAGATCCCTCCATGGTAGAAGGGGGGGTGTCAGGCCCCGGTTGGCAGGGATCTGCTGAGGTTTTTGCTGATTATCTGATGGAGAAAATCGCTCAAATTCCCTCGAAGTTTAATCCTGGCATAAACAATGAAGAGCTGGGGTTGTCTAGAGTGCAGTCTGGCCATGTTATCTGGGATCATTTGATCCAGTTGTCCCTGAGGAAGTGGACAGGCTCCTTGGATCTGTTCATCCCACTGCCTGTGCATTAGATCCATGCCCTGCCTTGTTTATTAAAACCTCCAGGGTGGTGACAGGCGGTTGGGTCAAAGCCATAATAAATTCATCATTATGGGACGGGGTCTTTTCAGCAAAATTCAAGCATGCTTTGGTGTGCCCCCTCCTGAAAAAACCATCGCTCGACCCTAATTACTGGCCTGTGCCCAACCTGCCTTTTTTAGCCAAGGTTTTGGAGAAGGCAGTAGCACAGCAGTTGCAGGGAGTCCTGGATGAAGCGGATTATCTGGACCTTTTTCAGTCAGGATTTAGGCCTGGATATGGTACAAAACTGCATTGGTCGTGCTGGTGGATGATCTCTGGCGAGAGCGGGACGGGGGTCACCCATCCGTCCTGGCTCTACTTGACCTCTCAGCAGCGTTCGATACCATCGACCACGGTATCCTGCTGGAAAGGTTCCAAGGATTGGGGATCCAGGGCACTGTGTTTTCCTGGTTTCCCTCATTTCTAAGGGGCCGGACCCAGGCGGTGTGGTTGGAAGACGAGGTGTCCAGCCAGAGGCCCCTCTGTTATGGGGTGCCATAGGGCTCAGTACTCTCGCCTCTCCTATTTACCATCTACATGAAACCGTTGGGTGAGATCATTCGTTCCCACGGGGTGAGGTATCATCAATATGCAGATGATACCCAGTTGTATATCTTGGCCCATGGGGATCCTAGCGATGCAGTGGAAGTCCTTTCCAGGTGCCTGGAGGCTGTTAAGGTCTGGATGGGGGACAACGGGCTACAACTGAATCCTGGCAAGACTGAGTGGCTGTGGGTTGGTGGTCCTGTGTTATGTCGGGAACTACCACCTTTGGTTCTGGATGGGGCAGTTCTGCCCCAATCAGACCCAGTAAGTAATTTGGGGGTCCTCCTGGACTCACGACTCCTGCTCAAAGAGCAGGTGGCAGTCGTGAACAGGAGGGCCTTTGCACAACTTATTACGGCCATTCCTAGACTGGGACGCCTTGCTCATGGTCACACATGCCTTGATCACCTCCAGACTGGATTACTATAATGTGCTCTACATGGGGCTGCCCTTGATTACCATTCGGAGGCTTCAGTTGGTCCAGAACGCAGCTGCCCAGGTGGTGTTGGGGTGTGTATGGTATGCACATGCCTCACTACTGCTCCGGGAGCTGCACTGGTTGCCTATATGTCTCCGGGTGCAATTCAAGCTGTTGGTTATTACCTTTAAAGCCCTATATGGTAGTGGGCCAGGATACTTAAGAGACCGCCTCACCCCAAGAACATCTGCTTGTCCCACTAGAGCGGATTGGAGAGGCTCTCTAGTTGTTCCATCGGCCAGGGAGGCGCGTCTCTCTGGCACAAGACGGAGGGCCTTCTTGGTGTCCGCCCCGGCCCTATCGAACCTCCTGCCAATGGAGTTATGTCTCCAGATGGAGTTGGTGCCCTTTAGGAAAAAATTAAAAACATGGCTGGCAGGGCAGGTTTTGGGGTTCGGGAGGGACTATGACCCCAGCCCGCTGGTTTATTTAAGCCCTGTTTGCCCTCAATTAGTTTTTAGATTTTGAAGTTTTAAATTGAGGGTTTTTTAGGAATGTTTTTAAGAGTGTTTTATTGTTTTATTGTTTGTTTTTTAATGAATTGTGAGCCGCCCGGGGTCACCTCAGTGAGAAGGGTGGTTGATAAGTATGAATAATAAAATAAATAAATAAATAAATAAATCCCAAGTTGAACTTGCCTCACAACTGCCAAGATTTTTTGTTTTGGAGGCAACTGCTTCTTAGAAATGAAACAATCCACAACTTGGCACCAGGAAAGTTAAATAAAGCTAATCGTTCATTATGATAATTTGCACAGCATGATAATAGGGCAAAAGCTGTGGCAACCAAGGATCTTGATACAGTACTCTTTTCAAAATCACTTTGAAACTAAACCAATTTAGAAACTGGTATATTTAGTTCTGTTTCAACACCAACTCAGATGGTTTTCAGATTTTTTTTTTCAAACTGCTTCAGCTTCCGAACTATTTTGAAAACTGTACTGTACATTAAGTGCTAAGATTGTATGTTAAGCAAGCAAGCAAACATGCAAGATAGCGAGCAGGCAACTTAGCTTCAATTCTTCTTCTGACATATCTGAATCTGAATCTGAATATTGGTGAGCCTCATGGTGATCAGCCATGAAGACTGTCCTGAGAATATACTGCAGTGTCCTTCATTGGCCTTCCGCATTGCAGCATGACACCTGTACCACTGATCAAGTTCTGTGAGTCACTTTCTGGTCCTGAGCCCTTCTGGCATGCAAAGTCCTCATCAGCCCCAGGCCAGTATTGATGAAGCTGCTGTCATCCATCAAGATGGATTCAAGTGCGATTTAATCCACTTGGGGACCATCACCCTTCCCTGTTGACTTTGGGACCCAATGCCATTCATCCTTAAGGTTGTCAGGTTAGTTAACTGCCACCTGGCACTCGGTGTTGAGTCGCTGGTAGTATGGTCTATTCTTTTACCAGAACAGGATAACCTGGCCAGACAAGTTAGCCTCAATTAGTACTGAAGAAATATTTGCTAATTTTTAAAAATATTTTTTAAACTGTACAATTATAGACATACATAACATGGGGATAAAAACCCCAAATCAGATACATGGACCAGAATCCTATTCATAATGTGAACTAATGTAGATCCATTGAATCAATAGGATTTATATGTCTTGATGTACATTGTGCAACAATGGATTAATCAGTTTACTTCAGTTGGGACCACTCCTGTAATTCTGGTAATGGAATAGAATATTTAATTCACAGGTTTACATACATTGTATATGTGGCTGTGAGTGTGAAGACCAAATTAGATGGAATACAGATTATGATAATTGAACTATTAACACAAACAATAAGCTTTCAAACTGTTTCCATGTGTCTGTGGTAGTGGATCGTAATCCAAAATAACACAGTGGTGTAAATCCTGTTGTTAAACACACTAGATTATTTATTTATTCATTTGCTCAGATTTATATTGCCACCCACTCGCCGAGGTGACTCAGGGCAGCTTACAGTCAAAACAGCAACAGTACAGTAACAATCATAAAATACAACCTCACAAAACAACCGAAGCAGAACACAAACTAACTCCCTTCCTGCCATTGGTGGGGGCCTGGAGGTGGTAGGGGAGTGAGGTCCTCAACCACCTGCCAGGCCATGGCGTCTTCTCCCTCAGGCCGTTGGTGTGGGCCCAGAGGTCCTTAGATTAGGTTTATTGAATCAATGGAAATATAGTGAATCACCTGCTTTGCAAATTCTATTGATTCAAAGGGATCTCCTCTAGATGTGAAGTGTTTCCCCACAGCTAAGTTGCATCTAGAGTAGGCCCACATAATTAATTAGTGTATGGAGTTACATTAAGAAAAGCAAGAGCCTGTGCTTCGGGAAGTTAATAAAATAGGACTTTTGAAAAACATTGAAGAAGAAAGCTAAATGCAGAAAGGAAATGATTGAAAATCGAGCTGCAAACTGGAAACAAGCCTATACTTGAATAATATAACATGGTCTATACTTGAATAACATAAATGGAAAGGGTGACCGAAAGATGACATGGGGATGATTAAGAGCAGGAGTGTTGAAGAAGGAAATGGAATGATTAATCTTGACAGTTCGGGAACACATTTTGCCAACCAAATTGCATGAAGACTAAAATACAGTAATACCTCGGATAACGCTAAGACTTGGTTCCACAAGTCTTGGTGTTATCCGATTTTTAGTGTTATCTGATGCATGTTGAAATCCTAGGGATGGATCGGATAACGTTAAAGCTCCATAGAGATACATTGTAACCGCACAGGCTTTAGCGGTTGTTATCTGATCCATCCCATAGGACCTTAACGTTATTCGATCCAATTCTCCTCCCTAGATTACTTAACGTTATGTGATTTTAGCGTTATCTGAGGTATTACTGTACACCATGTATCCAACAATAGCAATGCTGGTTTTGTAATGAAAAGAGTAAACAAGTGGATTATCTAGTCAGCAGATACAGCAAAATTGTACAGAGTGATTCTTTGCAATGCCATGACAGGTTTGCAAAAATTATCCATTGGAAACTTTGTCAAAAGTTTGGGTTTGAATGCAGTAAAAATTATTGGGAATGTCAGGTAGAGAAACTTTTGGAAAATGAGAGAGTCAAGATCCTGAGTGGACTTTAAAATTCAGTCAGGTAGACATCTGACTCAAAACACACCTTATATAACTGTTGTGGAAAAGAGGAAAAATAACTGGAGAAAGTCACAAAATATTGCAATTTGCAAATTGAAGTTGAGTATTTATGTGGTGGTGAACCTATGGCGTGTGTGGCAGAGTAGGCACTCAGAGACCTCTCTCTGGGCACGCACGCTATCGCCCCAGCACAGAGTTCC
The DNA here is from genome assembly GCA_030440675.1 of Furcifer pardalis. Lineage (NCBI taxonomy): Eukaryota > Metazoa > Chordata > Lepidosauria > Squamata > Chamaeleonidae > Furcifer > Furcifer pardalis. Next base: position 68,116,535 of record CP126893.1, read on the forward strand.
CCCACCACTCTGCCCAGCAGCACAATAAGAGCTCTTTCTCCCTACCCCCAGCACACAGCTTAACCCACCCCTCTGCCCAGCAGCCCAATGGGAGGACTTCATCCTTCCACTGTCTGAGGTAATGCAGTGCCCTACATGCAGCCTGAGGGTGTGGCATGGACAGCAGCCTGTTTAGTCTGTGGTGAAGGTGAGTTTGGTCACTGTGTCTCTAAAAGGTTCGCCATCACTATCCTAGATATTTGGAAATGTTGGATTTATTGGGCTTGAATATCCTAACTGTACAAAAAACAACTTTACTAGGAACTGTGTATATATTTAGATGTTACTTCAACAGTTCTTAGGTTTTTGGTTAGGTCTTCTGACTGATGGTAATCATTTTGAGGGTTTTCTAGGTAGAGAACACCCAGAAGTGGTTTCCAGTTCCCTTCTTCAGTGGGTGCTCCCTGGGACTGTTCAGCTTGCTCAGGGCCACACAGGCTGGCTCTTTTCCCTAGAGACATAGTGGGGAATTGAACTCCCAAACTGAACTCCACAACTAGATATCTAAACCATTGAGCTATCTAGCCAGTTTCTTGCCTTTTATCTTTGAGAACTGAACAATGTTCTCCGATCCTTACCTGTTAGTATATCTCATAGATCACAGGCTGCATCTGGAAATAACCTGTGAAGTGTAAAAAATTCAAACAGATTGCATGCAGCATTAAAGAGCCACATCTCCTTTTCTCTTCAGTGAACCTGAACATAATGTATATTATGCAGACTGCTCAGCAATTTACATGATTATACACTCCCTTTGAAACAGTAAACATTGCTTTCAGCTTCATTAATGCAAAAAAGCCACATTTATGGGCACTGCTAATTTGACTTTCTAATTTTCCTAGGGCCCCCGTATGAACCCATACAGGTCAAGAAAAACTATCAAAGGCATAAATACGATGGACAAATGGAATATATATATAAAACTTTAAAGCTAGCATCAGCAGCCAGAATGACATATAGAATAAAAAGCATCTGCAGGCAATGCTAGCTACTGGTGCTAGCTTTAAAGTTTAAAGCAAGCATTCACAACCTATGGCTTCTGGGCCTAATATGGCCCATGGAGCTCATTAATATGGTCCATGGTGGCCACCCCAGCACCTCCAGAAGCTTCCCCCCCCCCCACAGGTGGCTGAAAACATCACTTACCATTGAGGCAGCAGTGGCAGTGGCAATTGCACCATTTTCCTGTCTTCTTGGACAGCCTTAGTTGCTCCCAATGGTGGTGGGAGGCTTTTTGAAGCATTTTTGCTCCATTTTGGGAACTTTTTGCCATTTTCCTGCTGCATTTCAGCAGCTAGAACACAATATTTGGGCACTTCTGCTGCCAAACAGAGGTTCCAGCAGTGCCTGTGCATGGAACCAGGAAATCCCCAACTGCCATATCCTAGTTGCCAAAATGCAGCAGAAAAGCAGCAAAAAATTCCCAAAATGGAGCAGAAATGCTCCAAAAAGCCTCCTGCCACCGTGCGGAAGCTGGAAAAATGGCACAATTGCTGCCACCACCACCACCATTGTGAACGTGAGTGCTGGGAGCAACCATGCCTCCGGCCCCCACAGCTGTGGCTTGGGGGTGGGCCTGGCCCGTGGTGGGAAAATGGTGCAAACCCAGCTTTAAAGGGTCAAAAGATGAAGTCCAGGAAGTGTTATGGCAGGGAGGGGACAGTTGCATGTGCATGTGCTCCCCTAGAAACAGCTGCTGCTTGCTCAAGGCTAGCTGTCAAATTACAATTTTGCCAGTGCTATAGCCTGTGAAAACCTTTATTGTTTATTTGGGTAAATTTATCCAGGCTCTTATTCCCAGATGTTTCCCTAGTTGTGGAAATTAGGAGAAAGAAGGATGGGTGAGAAATGTTAGGTGAGCTTTCCAAATACACTTGTAGAATAAAGTGTGTCTCTATAATACTTTGAAGAAAGGAATGTCTTTTGGGAGAGATATGCTATATGAAAGCAAAATTAATTCAATGTTCCATTTTCTAATGAAGTAAAACAAGAAGCTTTTTCTTTAGCACCCTCATGATGTGGTTTCCCCACTGCTGTATGGTTTTTGAGATTCCAAAATATCACCACCAAATATCAAAAAGAATTACAGAGCCTGCTAAATACTGTTCCTGGAAATGTATGTGATCAAATCTTTACTGAGACATCACAAGAACCTCAGCCAGCTACCTTTTATCTACTACCTAAAATTCACAAACCTGGAAACCCTGGGAGACCCATTGTTTCAAGCATCAACACTGTCACCGTTGGAGTATCTGGATATGTGAAGTCCATTCTCAAACCATATGCCACCAATGTACCCAGCTACATAAGAGACACCACAGACTTTCTAAGAAAACTTCAACACACACGGCCTGCCAGATAACACCATCTTAGCTACAATGGACGTGGAAGCTCTGTACACCAACATTCCACACAAAGATGGATTACAAGCCATAAGGAACATCATTCAAAACAAAAATGAAGCCCACACAGTCACCTCCCTGTGCAACTTTGTACTTACACAGAATTACTTCACCTTCAACAATGAAACCTACCTCCAGATCAACGGAACTGCCATGGGTACTTGCATGGCTCCATAGTATGCTAATATATTCATGGCTGATCTAGAAAAACGTTTTCTTAACTGCTGTGCCTATAAACCACTTGTCTATTTGAGATACATTGATGGAAAAGAAACCCTGGAGAAATTCAACCAAGACTTCAATAATTTTCATCCAAATATCAAACTCAGTTTGGACCAGTCTACACAACAAGTAAATTTCCTGGACACCACTGTGAAATTACAAAATGGACATCTTAGTACCACACTATATCACAAACCCACGGACAGAAGTACCTACCTACATGCCTCCAGCTTTCATCCAGAACACACAACAAAAAATAAATCTATTGTCTTCAGCCAAGCCCTCAGGTACAATTGCATCTGCTCAGACCCACATGACAGGGATGCCAAGTTCAAGGACTTACAAAATGCATTTCTCAAACTACAGTACCCATCCAATATGGTTAAAGAACAAATCAACTGGGCTAGACGAATACCCAGGAGTGATCTACTATAAGACAGGCCCAGAAGGGAAAGCAATTGCACACCACTGGTTGTCACCTTCAGCCCTCAACTTAAAACCCTCACATGCATAATGAGGGATCTCCAACCCATCTTGGACAAGAGTGCTTCACTTTCCAAAGCCCTTGGTGACAGACCCCTACTTGCTTATAAACAACCCTCCAATCTCAAACAACTATTGACACACAACAGACTACACAGTAGTGGAGCAGATATGGGGACTAGACCCTACTGCAAATCCAGATGTCAACTATGCCCCCACATTCACTCTGGAAACAGTATTACTGGACCCAACAGCACCTCACACAACATTAAAGGCAGTTTTACTTGTGCTTCTGCCAATGTGATTTATGCCATCTCTTGCCAAAAATGTCCATCTGTGCTTTATGTAGGACAAACAGGACAATCTTCAGGCAAGAGAATTAATGGACACAAATCAGACATCTGGAATGGCAACACAGAGGAACCTGTCTCAAACCACTTCAATCTAACTGGACACTCTATACAAGACCTGAAAGTTACAATTGTGGAACAGAGAAATTACAAAAGTATGATTGAAAGGGAGACAGCAGAAATCAAATACATCCATCTGTTAGATACCCATCACAGGGGATTAAATATTAGTGAAGGGTTTCTGGGACATTATCAAATTTGATACACAGATTGCTATATGCTGCTAGATATTTTATATATTATATTACAACCTTCCTGCCAATTCTCTTTAGCAAAATAGGAAGTAACCAGGTACAGTGTTTTTGTTTGCAGGTCAAAGGTTGATCGGAGACCAGAATGGGCTTTCTCAGACTCTTTGAGATCGAAAGGGATACATTTAGAGCTAATCTGAATAATCTATTGTTGCTAATGGCTGTGGGAAGCTGTATTGTTGTTGTGCTTGCTTGAACACACCTCCCTTTGACCCCTGAATTTGGTGTATAAAAACCATATCTGTAAATTTCACTCCTTGTCTGAAGAAGTGGACTTGATCCATGAAAGCTAATAAAAATATAGTAGTTAGTCTTTAAAGTGCTACAGTGTTGTTGTTGGTTTTGTTTTCTGGCATACCATCCAAGTATCACGCAATGCAAGATGAAAAGAATACACAGGGTTGTAATCTATATGCTTATGATACTGTTTCTACAACTGAATATGTGTACCTGTTCAGAATTCTATTTCAGTGTTGGGTTATTTATTCCATCTAAACATAACTGTGAAGCATGAGCTTTTACTACAAACAGGAAGAATTAGCTTCCCTTAGGGTATGACCTTTGCAAGGTCATGTGGGATATGTGGATAGAACAATACAGTCAAACCTCGCATAAAGAGTGCCTCGCTTAAAGAGTTACTCGCTTAAAGAGTAAATTTTTCTCTGAATGTTCGCTTTGCTTAACAAATAAAACCAACAAAAAACTCGCTTAACAAATAAATCAGGGTTTACACCCCCCCACACACAATTGGTCATTTACAATGGTGTTTCGCTTAAAGAGCAAACTCACTTAAAGAACAATCCTGTGGAACGCATTATGTTCTTTAAGCGAGGTACAACTGTAGTTCAGAAGTGTTACACAACCTTTTTTCAGCACTCTATAGTTAGACCTGGCTGGCTGGGGATGTTTCTGAACCTGACATTCATATTTGCCACCTTCAGTATATGGCTCTACCCATGGTGAATTGAGCTATCAGGGGAGGTGGCATTGGGGAAAGGCAGAGAAGTAGCTACACCTGTTTAGGTGGGTAGTATAAAAGTAGGTGAGGACAAGGACTGGGGATGGAGAGGAAAGGGAGACAATGACCTCCTGCTTCAGTTACATTCATGATTGTCCTGTCCCAGACCCAGGGACAAGCATCTGGAGATATTGTCTCCGTTGGCAGTACTTAGATGAGGCAGCTCTAGAGGAGCCAGAGTGCCCTGATTAGTCCAGCACCAACCCCAATGCCCATTCCAATTGTAACATTGCAGGGACAGTGCCAGTTTAATTCACTCTGGCAACTTGTAAGGTATCTGCAAGCCACGTTAGAGTGATAGATGGAATCCATGGCTTGACTTTGACTTCACGTGCTGGACTACAGTGACAAGGAAATTATGGCAAGGGGTGAACATTAACCAATCTACCTGGAATATGGGGAGCAGGAGGGATCCTGAGAGTCCATGTGATGGTACATGTAGGGGCATATAATCCATCTGCAAATAGTTCTGTAATAAAGGATTACATGGTTGCCACATAAGACACCCTCCGATGTGGTGAGGACAACCCCAAGGGGGCTTTTTGACATTTCATCTTTTATAGAAGGCCTAGGGACCTATACACTCATCTTCGGCTATACTGGAAAGCACAGATGGGAACTGGATACCTGCCATACTTAGAGAGACAAAAGTTCTTCAACCATGTACTATATATCCCCCACCAATACCTAAAGATTCTAAAATGGGTTAAGATGAGTCTCAAAAATTCCCCCCAAAGATTCCATCTCTTACTATCTAGAATAGATGATGGCAAATGGAGTTGTGCTGCATTTGCTTGCTGTGCATGAACCTGGTTTCCTCACACGCATAGAAATGACTGACATACCAGTCAAGGATTTAGAATGATACTGTTGTTCGTTTTGCCTCCCCCACCCTCCATGCTTCAGGCAAACTGCCTACCAGGTTCCACTTGTACATTTGTTGAATTAATGGTCAACATTCTTCTCTATACTTTTTTTAGAAGTACTGTACAGCATATTTTAAATAGTTGACAAATGCTCAAAAGGGGATGAGTGGGTTATTGATTCCATCTAAACAAAACTGTGAAGCATGAGCTTTTACTTCAAACAAGAATTGGCATCCATTGGGTTTGACCTTTGCAAGGTCATGTGGGTTGCAGAATCCCTATTGCTGTGCTAAAACACACTGGGGTTGGGGGCTGCCATCATAATTGTTCGATGAATAACCTGTGAGTCAGCAGGAGACTGTAAGATGGGTTCTATTTGATATACTACAGGGATGGGCAACCACTGGAAGCATGCTGTCCATGCTGAACATTTCCTGTTCAATCTCTAGCACACCCCAAAAGGAGAATGCTGCTTTGTGTCCTGTTCCTTCTGTGAGATTAGTCCTGAGGCCAGCAAACAGAGGTTCAAGGGTTTAAGGTAAACTAAGTGAAGGAGATCCAGACTTGAGGTTCAAAACAGTCCCATTCAAGTCAGTAAAAGAGCCATGCAAGTAATATGGAGAAAGTCCAAAAGTAAAGTCAGGTAGACCAAAGTCATGCATGGCAAGGAATCAGCAGCAAGGTCAGGATAGAAGGTGATCAGAAACCAGAGGAGACCTTGACCCTGGGAACTTGATATCCTACCCAGTATTCAGTTTGCAGGTGTTTGTGCAGCTGAGAGAAGAAAAATCATTTGCAGAATTTGATCAATGAGTCTTCTTGAGAAGAAGAACTTTCTCCAAAGAGTACCACTTATTCCTGAAGAGGATCTTTCCCCAAAGCCTGGAGCTGACCACTTCACCATAGGGTTTCATATGGCATTCATTCATGCTCTGATATTCCTCATCTTGCCACCAAGGTCCAGCATTTCTTGTCCTCGCCCCAGCATGATTATGCTCCAAGCAACCTGATTAGGACTGCCTACCGGCTTCACTTCTGACTCACTCTTGTTCGCACTGTTGATCCAGTGTGATTTTCTATCACTGGCATGCATGACTTTTGATTTAAGGTTTGACTGTTTTAGCTGTTTGCATACAGATCTAGATTGCCTTGGACTCGCCTTTCATCATACCTACTAAGGCTGCTCACTGCCCAGTTTGTAATCTGAAACCAGGATGTGTTCTCTCCTCAGTAACCTGTCAGGGGTTGCTTGCTGGCAGGGCTGAAGCAGTGGATGGCATCATACTTAAAAGTACAAAAGCTCATCACCTTGCTCTCTTTCTCCCTTTTTCTCTCCCCCTTACACATTCTCTGCGCATAGAATAAGCTGCCAAGGAAAGGGGCAGAGTGCTCCTGTCGTGATCTGAACTTGCCATCTGCACTAGCTAAGGGATGTAAAAATCCAAGCCCTAGAACTGCAATATCAAGAAAACCAAGAAAATGGCCACAGGCCCTATCAGTCCCTGGAAAATAGATGGGGAATAAGTTGAAGCAGTGAAAGACTACCTGCTTAGGATCCAAAATCAATGCAGATGGTGATTGTAGCCATGAAATAAAAAGGCAACTGATTCTTGGGAGACAAGCTATGAGAAACCTGGGGAACATAGTTAAAAGTAGAGACATCACTTTACAAACAAATGTTTGCATAGTCAAAGCAATGGTATTCCTGGTAGTAATGTATGGTTGTGAGAGCTGGACCATTAGGAAAGTGGAGCACAGACGAATAGACCCCTTTGAAATGTGGTGTTGGAGGAGAATCTTGAGAGTACCCTGCAAAGCAAGGAAAACAAATAGGTCAATCTTAGGAGAAATCAACCCTGATTGCTCCTTGGAAGGTCAAATAGAGAAGATGAAGCTCAAGTACTTTGGACATCAAATGAGAAGAGGTGATTCACTTGAGAAAGCCTTGATGCTGGGAAAGGGCAAGGGCAAAAAAAGAAGGGGCAGCAGAAAATGGGATAGCTAGATGGTACTGTAGATGCGATGGGCACAGAGTTGGGTGAGTTGAGGAGGATGGTGGAGGATTTATTTATTTATTTATTGGATTTCTATACCGCCCTACTTGGTGCGACCAACTCAGGGTGGTGTACAAAACAAATAGCATATAAACAACAATAAGGCAAACAATGCTATGATAGGACACCACACAGCAACAATATAACTGTACAAACCAGAAATACAATGTAGAAATACAATCCCAAAGTACAAAATAACATACAATATAAAAATATAACAATATAATGACAAAAATTCAATCCAGCATTACAAACAATATAATCAAATGTCATAAATACAACGCCTGTCCGCCAGCAGCTGTTCTTTTATCAGATGGGGGTGCCTGGCATGCAATTGTCCATGGGGTCACTGGGGGTCAGAATTGACTGTGTGACAGAAGAAGAAGAAGAAGAAGAAGAAGAAGAAGAAGAAGAAGAAGAAGAAGAAGAAGAAGAAGAAGAAGAAGAAGAAGAAGAAGAAGAAGAAGAAGAAGAAGAAGAAGAAGAAGAAGAAGAAGAAGAAGAAGAAGAAGAAGAAGAAGAAGAAGAAGAAGAAGAAGAAGAAGAAGAAGAAGAAGAAATGCAGTGTTACCACACTTGGCATATAATCTAAGAAGAAATTTGGGAAGATTTATCTTAATTCTCCATGCGCAGCAGGCAACAAAATGGCCCTATTTCGAGTTTCATAGCAGAGAGGAATTATTAGTGTACCAGCTTACCCACTAGTCACAATTAGCTCCCGTCTTATGTTATTTTTATTATATATATCCACTATTATGTTTTGTCCTAGCAGGAAGGACTAAGGATAAATCTTTGGGCCAGGTTCATTATTACCAAACCCTTAGATCACTGAAGCCTATTTGCTTTTTTTACTGTTGACACAGAAGGTTTTTAATCTATAGCCAGTAGCTGTAGCAGAAAGTGTGTCTTGGTCTTGTATAAAGATGACATAAAGATAGCTTTGGTAGTTTAAGACGCACCAAAGCTTCTTACTCTGTTTAATATTAAGACCCAAGTCAATGCCAGCTCTGGAAGTAGGACAACAGTATTAATGAAAATCTTATAACAAACTCTTTTTCCTTCTGATTAAAGGTCTAGTGCTCTGTAACCTAAATGTAATAACCAAATCCTGTCGTTGGGGAAAACTGCTGCTACCTTTTCAAAACCACAGGGATGCAAACTTCAGATTGTTAATCTAATTATCTTGCGGAACCACTTTAGGCAGTGTGGTTAGAAAGAAGGAAAACAGCACGATCAGCAGTGTGACTGCATTATTAAAACTAAATGCAGAAGGGCTTTTTTAAAAAGGAAAAACAAACCCTGCCTCTGCTAGATTCATCAGCAGCTCCTTTTTGCAACAGCTCAATTAGGAGTCAAATTTAGTATCATTTTCCTAGCAGTTATAGCAAAAGAAAAACAGCTCTGAAAGCATGAATCATTTTCAGCTTATTATGGAATGAATTTTCCCTGTTCCCAACAGGTTGGTAACTATTGAGTGACCTTGATGCTAAAATGCAACCATTATGCAATTGTTTGATGGGTCTATGGTAGTTATTCCTATTTCAATTATGCTATCCCTCCACAGTACGTTCTCATGAGAGTTGGGGAGGGATGTCTAGTTCTCCAGATGTTCTTAGCTTGTTTCTCCCAGTAGTTCTACACTCAGAGCCAGTGGTGAGGACTGTAAGGAGATGTAATGCAACAACACCTGAAATGCCATGTTTGTGATATACACTTATATACACCCCCCCCACACACACACACACAACTGTTTTATCCTCAGGACAAAGCAAGGGTTCAAGCCTATTAAATATTACTTAAACATAACTGTCCACATCACTTTATATAAACAAGATTTACAGAAGTGGTGGTTCAAGTGGTTAAGACACTGAACTCAATGACTAGAAGGTTGGAGTTTGAGTCCTGAGAACTGCCCTATGGAGTGAGCTCCTGTCTCTGTCACAGCTCCTGCCAACCTAGCAGTTTGAAAGCAAGACATTGCAAGTAGATAAATAGGGACCACTTCGGTGGGAAGGTAAACAGCGTTCTGTGCACTCCGGTGTTGAGGCATGTCTGCCACATGTCCATGGAAACATCTGCAGATGAAGACAGTGCTGGCTCTTTGGCTGTAAACAGAGATGAGCACTGAAACCTAGAGTTGGATATGACTGGCTTTCAAGCAAGGGTGGCCTTTACCTTACAGAAGTACTGACTTCAAAAATTTCATTTATTTCAACTGGTATATTGGAGCTGGGCCTAACAATTGGCTTTCACTCTGAATATTTAATTTCTAAAGTTTCTGCTCCAAACTTCTGCATGGTTAATATTAAGCATATATGGGCATGATTGTAAAGTGACATTTCTTGCTCTCAGTCAGTCTGATTGAACATTCAGTATATTGGACAGGTGAATTACTAAGTGATAAAAACAGGGGCTCATGCTATTAATGCCTGAACAGATTCATGCTGCACTAAAATGTGGAGGGGAAACATAACACCATTCTACCTGCTAAGAACAAAGCTTGCCTGCTGTGTGCTTTTGGTCCTGGATTCTAGTGTGGAAAAACAAAACCAGCAACTTAATGCTTGTATTGTTCTCAGGTATCTCAGAATTAAACATGAGTGAGGTGAAGAATTTAGAAATACAGTAATACCCCGGATAACGATTGTACCGTATAGCGCTAAAACCGCATAACGTTACAAGATTTTTGGAAAAATTTTGTATCGAATAATGTGATTTTTAGCGTTATCCGGAACAACCGTGTGTGGGGGAGAGGGGTTGGATTGGGTAGAACATCTACCCAATCCAGCCCCCCCAGGGCCCACCCGCCTGATGTTTGGAAAGGGTATGGTCCCCCATACCCTTTTCAAACATCGTGCAGGGGGCGCCTGTCAAACGCGGCTTGGGGAGCATACAGAGAAAATCTCCGTATGCTCCCCAAGCCACGTTTGACACATGCGCGCCAACGTGCCTGATGTTTGGAAAGGGTATGGTCCCCCATACCCTTTCCAAACATCATGCAAGTGTGCGCCTGTCAAACGCGGCTTGGGGAGGATACAGAGAAAATCTCCGTATGCTCCCCAAACCGCGTTTGTCACGCGCGCGCCAATGCGCCCAATGTTTTTTAGCGTTGTTTGGTGTATACCCCGGACAACGCTAAAAACCGGATAACAACATGACTTGTGGAACCAAGTCATAACGTTATCTGGGGTACTAGTGTATATCTAGTCAAACAGAAAATTATAACAGGCCTGTTATCCATAGATAATATTGTGTTAGAATATTGTAAACATATTTATGAATCTTTATTAGATGGTTTATTTCTTTTATTATCTTCAGCCACCTGTGATAACCAACCAACCAGCTGGCCAGCCATCAGCCGGCCGGCCAGCCAGCCAGCCAGCCAGCCAGCCAGCCAGCCAGCCAGCCAGCCAGCCAGCCAGCCAGCCAGCCAGCCAACCAACCAACCAATGAGAACTTGGTGGTCATAAACTGTCTTCCCCAGGTATCCACACTGAGAGTCTTCCTGCATGAAATCTTAGATTCAAGATTTAGATAGCATTTTTTGCAGTCTGAGCCACCAAACCTGCTTAGGACACAGAAGAGGTTACTTAGACTTCTCTTAAATACATAACAGTATAGAGAATGCAAAAGTAAGTGCAGAAGAGAGCCATAAAGAGCATCCTGTGTTTCTTTATGAGCTGAACCAAAATTCTAAGGAGTTTTGAGTGATTATTAAAAGCTCATTAATTTTGAAGTAAGGTGGAAGTCTCAGAAACTATCTTTCACCTAGTTCTAAAACTCAACAACATCATTAACTGTGAAAAAGATTAACCATGTTTGCATGTGCATACACAGTGGAAGAGAAGCATGGAATTGAAAGATAGAGTTGGATATTGTCAGTGTTACAGTATTCGTCATTGTCAACTGCAACTTGTATCTGAGAATGTATTTTTTACAGTATTAATGCAGGACAAAATCCAATGAAGAAATCAGATTGTCAAAATGAAGAAAACAAAGGGAGAAGAAGCCAAAATACTGAAGTTGGAGAAACCCTAACTTAAACAAAATAACTGAAAAGAAAGGAAACGATGGAGAAAAACTTTATTTATTTGTAACAAACAGACAGACAGACAGACAGACAGACAGACAGACAAACAAACAAACAAACAAACAAACAAACAAACAAACAAACAAACAAACAAACAAACAGAATAAATAAAAAGGAACTAAGGAAAAATAAAAATGACAGGGAATAGAAAATGGCAACAATAATTATAAAATACTGGGAAAACATGTTTGATTAACACAGGAGTTCTCAATATTTTAAAGCCAGGGCCGGGTCATGCTCCCTCAGATAGCTTCGGGGGCCAGATAGCCATTTTGCCCTTCCTCCAACATATGGCACTTCCTGGTGTGGTGGAGGCAGTAGGGGCCACATGAAATGGTGCTATGGGCCACATCTGGCCCATGGACCACAGGTTGAGAACCCCTGGATTAACTTGTGAGGGAACAGCTCAGGGAGTAGAATGAATTTAAATCAACAAGTTTACATTAAGGAGAAGATGAAAACAGAATATGTTGTAAGAAATAATGGTTGCCTGATTTAAAACAACAACAACAACAACAGATGAATAGCAGGAAAACATTGGCTTATACTGGAAAGGACCAGATTCAGTGAATCAGAGGGCTTTTCTAGATGGAACTAATGTCTCACTCCCTTCCACCTGCCTGGTCACAGTTGGTCTCAAAGGATGGTCTTACTGAGATTTGCATTCAAATTGCACTTCTTTAAAAAAAACTCTTTGAAAACTATGCTTCTCATTAGAAAATCTGCTAATCCTTTTAAAAAATGTTTAAAAATAATTACTTGCTTAAGCTTCTCTTCTGGAACTACTTTTGTTTGGTTTTGTTCTTGTACATAATTGAAAGTTTCCAACCATGGAAAAGAACTTCCACTACTATTAAACTCCACCCACAAGATCAAAGCAAAATAAGAAATGAACCCTATATGAACATGCTGTGCAGTTCAAAAGGAAATGGGAAGAACAGAATGAATGGGAAAGAAGAGCAGGGGAGCAGGAGTGTCACCTATAGAAGTTTTGGTTTCTTCGAGACTAAGGGTATGACTACACAGTGAGAAAAATGTGAATTGACTTGGGAAATTTCCTTGCGGAAGTTCACATTAACTAGCCACACAGAGAAGATATTGACTAGATAACTTTATTTGCAGCTTGTTAATGTTGTTCTCCTGTAGCCTTCCTGGTTTGCTGGAGACATGGCTACAACAGAAACATCTGAATAAGCTGTAAACAACAACCTAGTGGCTGTTTCTTCCTCTCTCTTCCCCTCCCTTCCTCTTGTCTGAAAAATAAAGGCTAAAGTTGGGTGCCACATCCAAGCTGAGCCAGCAGAATCCCTGGATGCAGTGAAGAATGAGTAAATGGTGTGGAATTGGCCCTGGAGTGTACTTTCTATCCTTCTGACAATCATTTTTGTTCACAAAAAGACAGCTAAACATCAGATTCTGAGTGAATTCAAATGTTGCTCCTTGGCTTTTTGTGTAGACCTTCTATCTGTAGCAAAAAGAAAGGGCTTAGATGTGGAAGGATACATAACAGAAAGAGAGTAAAGGAGAGTCACAGCTGTTTTGGCTCCTTTAAAACGAAAAGATTCATTTTAGTGTGAGCTTTAGTGGATAATGGTTCACTTCCTCAGGTCAGCTCCATGACATGCTCCACTTTTTCTCACATGTGAGATGAATTCCTAGCAGTACCATGCAATTGTACAAGAGATGTGTCTGAAGAGGTGCCACAAAGCTCTTTTTTTTTGTTATACATTAAAAAAACAACAAATAGAGTTTCTTCTTTGAAACAGGGAGGCTTCTCATGATCCTTTTCTGGCTGCCTAGTTGCATGTTGCATTTGTAAGGAAGATTATCTACTGGATTGGAGTGGGGTGTGTCATATTTATTTATTTATTTATTTAGATTTATATTGCCGCCCACTCCCCGAGGTGGCCAAGACTGCTTTGATTTATTGATCAAGAAACAAGACATTCTTGCCAAGAAGGCCAACACAGAAAGAATTTGGAGCAGCTGGAATGGTGTTCCACAACTCTCAAGTGGGAAGGCCAGATAAAACCTTATTTAATGTAAGCCAAGAGTAATCATTTGAATACATGAATAAAACTGTGAAAAGATCATGGTTTTTGGGAAGGAGAAAAAGAAGGAAGACCTATGGATCTTTTCATACCACTGTTTCTTACAGCCTGAGCATTCCAGCAGCAGGAAAAAGAATGTGTATTTTATTTCTTCTATTGACAGAAACAAACGAAATACTGGACATGTTCTAAAACAAATCTCCTGTAAGATAAAAGGCACTACTGTAAAAGGCACTCTGTGTCTGGGAGTCTTTTCAGTAGCATTTCAGAAACTGTTCTCTGCAACATCTAGAGCTGAAGTATGAAATGTCCAGTAGGAGGCATTGTGGTTTCGTGTATGGACACCTAGACTATCTGCCAGTTTAAAAAAGAGAGTGATTCACTCTGGACTTCAACAGTGACATGCTTAAAAAGGCCACATTATAGTTTCTCTTCAAACTAGACATCAATATCACAAAATCATTGGATTTTTTTAAGTTCAAAGGGGGGAAAATCTACATGGATCAAAGTGCTGTATTCAACATAAGTTTTCTCCCTTGCCTTTTCTTTTGGAGAGATAGACAAGGATGACTTTGAAAAATTGCTTCTATTTTAAATTGGCAGCATTTTTGGCTTAATTCATGGACATAAAATCCATTGAGAAATCCTAATTTTAATATACCTTTTCAGATGGAACATTTCTCAATTCCCACATAGATAACTAGTCTACATGGAACAATGGTTTTATGTGGTTGTAGGAACAATCTGTATATTCCTATTCCACATTTTGTGTCAAGGGCTGTCATGATACTATGCACTGGAGTTTCTACCTGTGCATGGGCATGGGGTTTTTTAATTTTATTTCTTGGACTACTTCTTCTTGTTCTGCCATATCCAAATCCTAATATTGGCGATCCTCATGGCAATCAGCCATGAAAATCATCCTGAGAATATAGTGCAGTGACTTTTCATCTGCCTTCCACATCACAGCATGACACCCATACCACAGATCCAGTTCCACGAGTCACTTTCTGGTCCTGAGCCCTTTTGACATACAAAATCCTCATTGGCCCCAGGCTGGGACTGATGAAACTGCTGCCCTCCATCAAGATAGATTCAAGTGGGATTTAATCCACTTGGGGACCATCACCCTTCTCTGTGGACTTCTGTATCCAAGCCATTCATCCTCAGGTTTGTCAGGTTAGTTAACCGCCACCTGACACTCAGTGTTGAATCGCTGTCAATATAGTCTACTCTATTACCATAGCAGGATAACTTAGCCAGACAAGTAGACCCCATAATATTTCAGTTTGGGAGCTGTATCTGGCAGACACCTTGCAGATGCTTAATTATGGGTCACCTGGGACAAAGACCTCAACTGGAAAGCTTTGAGTCTTAGCTAGTTGAAGGTCCACTTCAGCTTCCTGTTCCTGCCTGGAAGTTTCATTTCTGAAATGAAAGCTATGTCAAAGCCTTCTGGTTGAATCCTTTCTCTCAGGTAAGACATATTTAAGTATTTGTCAGGTAGAACTCATCAAATGGAGATTTATGGGATTTGTGGTCCAAGGAAACAATTAAAATATTATCCCTAGTTGTGCATATGTATGGCAAAATAGAGACTGTGCATGTGTCTTTTCTCCTTGACTCTAGAATGATAAATAGGGTGGTCTAGATTTAGTCCCAAAAGTCAAGATAAGGAAAGCAGAATATATACTTCAGGTTCTATATTGATTAAACCCAATTACACTGTTGAAGCACTGCATTCAACGGTGAGCATTCTTCTCCTTCTCCTAGACCATATGTGATACTTGCACAGGACAATAGGTAATATGTTCCCTGGACATCTAAATTCTGCACATTTTATCATTGACTGTTCTTTAATTAACTCTTTTAGTCTGTCTGCTTGAAGATCGAAACTCTATTCTATTCTACTTACTATGCAATTCCAATTTTTGGAGCATGTATTGAGTGATACAGCTAAATAGCATTAAACTGTCTATGGTCCTAGAAGTAAGACGGTAAGGTTTTTCATGCCATTATGCAAAAATGTACCCTGCTTCATTTGGACTTCTTGCCACTTGTTCTGCTGAATAGGTATCTGCCCCCAAATTCTACTGTGATGGTATCATGGCACTTACCTTGCTCAGCTATCCATCATATATTTGGGATACAGCTTTTTCATATACTTGTTGAACTGGGTATATGGAAGATAAAGATTTATTTAAGATTATCTTGAAAGAGCCTACTGTTGAAAAATTCTTATGTAAAGCATCCTTGCCCAAATTGTCATAGATGTCTGGATTGTATCACTTGAAATCTCATGACCAAAACCTCAGTTTTCTGCAGTAAGGAAAGTTGGGACATTAGTGGGAAATTTGAAATCTTTGTTTGTTTTGGCACATAACTCTCAGATTCCCCTTAGCCTGCATGGTCTTTGAGGGATCCTGGTAGTCATAGTTTTTGTTTGTTTTATAAGCCACCTTTCTCCCAATGGGGGACTCAAGGCAGATCATAGTATTAAAAAGAACAAACCTGAAACACAGTATTTGTTCAATCAAAAAAGAATTAGGTTTGAGAAATAATTAAAATACGTTAAATAATTAAAAGAGGATTAAAACATTTTTTTAAAAAAATGAACAAAAACTTAAAAACAACCAATACTTGGGTAAAAATCAGCAACCGGGGGACTCACTTATAATTGTTAAAAAATTTCTTGTAGAGATGGGTCTTTACCTGTTTGAGGAAGGGTCAATGTGAGTGGCCAGTTTTGCTTCCCAAGACAGAGCATTCAATAATCTGAGAGCTGCCACCTCTTTTGTGTCCTCATTGATCACATCTCTGATAGTAATAGGACTGAGAGGAGGGTCTCCTCTGAAGATCTGAAGAGTTGATTAGGCTCATATGGGAAGAAGCAGTACTATACCCAAGGACTTTATATAGATATAATCAGCACTTTGAATTACTTTAAAGGTAATAACTAGCTCTCCAATCCTGCAGAGCTGCTGGCCAACAAAAGTAGTCTTGAGGCAAACCTGGGCTGCTGCTTATTGATGGTAGAGTGCTCACACTTTGGAACTTCACAATGGCTTTAGGCATAAATTCAGCTTGATACTAGTGAAATGATTATCTGGACTAGCACAGTTGTGCTGGATTGTGCTTTTATTTGTATAGCATCTTGCAAAGCTACTTGTGCAAGCACCTGCCCAAGCAGTTGTACAGCAAAAGCACTATTCCAGTCTATCCTACATCTTGGGCATTTTTGCTGCCAAAAATGTGTGACAGTTAGTGCAATGAACTTTGCACTAGCATAGTTACATTGTTGAATACATACCATTATGTTTCTTAATTTTACATTAAAAGTTGCTTCCGTGCCCTTAATTAAAACACTAAAACTCAAGCTAACATTGGGAGCCTTTTCTGTCTGCTTTATTGCTTTTTACTCTTTCTATTCATATAGTCTCTGTTTTCCTAAGTGTAGTCTTTTCCCCACAGCAACTTAACTGATTTAGTGTCCATACCAGATGTGTGCATAGCTTAGACAGTGCTGACACCCAAAACTACCCCTTTGGAACTGTGCTTAAGTCTTCCCTTCCTTTAAAGAGAGTTTTTCCTGACAAGAGGAAATGAATCCCCCCTTTTTTTCAGCTCTTATTTACCCTTGCTATCTATTTTGATGAACTAGGACGTTACAGCATTGTCTGAAGCCAGGAGAAAAGGAGAGCATTGTGTAATGCTCAGTTCTACAAATGTTTTATCCTCTAAAGAAACAATAGCAGAAAAAGATAACATAGGTATAGGATTAATGATACATGAAGCAAAATATAAGAACTTACAATGCCATTTCAAATAGACGAGCATATATTATTGTAAAATTATCAAACTCCTGCAATATTAAGCTTATCCATGCAAAGGCCCCAACAACAGCAAATGATAATGTGATAAAAGCTTTCTATGAAGAGATAACCTCAGTAATTATAAAAAAGGACATACAGTATGTTATACACATTAGTGATTGGAGATAGTAATGCAAAAATGGGTAAAAACAGTGAAGTGAAAGCTGGAAATATTGATTAGAAAGAGGAATAAAAAGGGTCAGATGATCATATGATTCTTGAAAAGCAAAAGCTTTATTTAAGAAAAGAAAGCAAATAAGAAAAGGACATAGATAAGCCAAAATAGGGATTGTACAAATGAAATTTATTATATATCATCCATAAGCAGAAACTGGTGAAAATTGTAATGACCTTGAACAACATTAGTACAGGAAGTGTTAATAGAATATTATGAACAAAGGTTTAAAGGAAGGAATGAAGGAAAATGAAAGCACTATGCATTGTAGACTCTTCAATAAATGTCTAGAAATGGCAAAATACCAGAGCTTGGAATAGTTTCCTAATAGTACAGGTCATTGGAAAATATCCTTGTTAGAAAAATGTATAAACTATTAACAATAATAATAAATAGGTGAGGAAAAAGCTAGAATTTTAGGACTCTATAGAACAATCAAGATTCAGAAAGACATCCAGTATATGTGATTCCATGAGTGATCATTCATAAAAAAAGCAATAGAATGTTATTTTATTTGCTTATGTAGACTTTGGAAAAAACCTTTGATAGAATTGAATTGCAGGGAACAAAAAAAGATTACAGAAAATGATAATAGATTATAAATATACACAGTTTATACAATTAATTTATGCACAAACAACAACAGTTGTACGATTAAACAAAAATACAAGGGAAACGATAGAGTGAGACAAGAAGACTTGTTGAGTTCAAAACCATAACTACAATAGAGGATGTTTTTGAAAATCTTGATTGGGAACATAGGGAATTTATAACAATGGAAGGCAATACAATCACCTTGAATATACCTACAATTTAGTAGTCATTGGAGATAACTTTGATGATTTACAAAGTATATTAGAAGAAATGAAAATAGAATCCGAGAAGTTGGTTTAGATTAGAACTAAATAAACAAAAACCAAAAGTAACATCCAGAACAGAGGAGAATAGGAATTTATAATTGATGGCTATCATATTGGCCTATATCCAACATAAGATATCAGTGAGCTAAGAGAGAGAGAGTAAAAGGAGCATCATGGTCATGAGTAAAGGAGAAAGTATTAAGAATAGCTTGTTTGTGCCACAGCTATTTGCAAATTCTTGCAAATTCTCACTTCCAAGAATTTGCAAATTACCTGGTTTTGTAATGATCTTCTTTACTTAAACACAGGATTTTTTTTTTAAAAAAACCCTCTGCTTTCTCAAAGATGAAGACAGCTCAATCACATCTTTCCATTTTTGTGTGTGTTTGCAAGGGATAGTTATGGGCTATTTACCACATTGTTTTCTGTCCTGAGTTAGGCCTAAGATTGTGTTTCTGAGTAGTAAAGGAGAATAGTTATCATTTGAACCACTAATAAAGGTGGACATAAGATGTTCTATTTTAAAAACAGGGTTGTCCATCTCTGCCCAACCAAACTGCATTAAAATGGCTGTCTTCACTGTAGCAGGAAAAGAAAAAAAAAGGTTACAGGAATATCAGTCAACAGCCAAAGGTTTAAAAGAAAAAAGATGGAAATTTTGTGGATCATTAACCACTGATTATTACACTTTATTGTGAGCCTTTGTGTATCAAGTCAGCTTCCTCAGACATTACAATGGGATTGTATGACTCTCATACTTATACATTGCCTCACAAACTGGAAAGATCAAAGATGATGGATAAAGTGACAATGATTCATTATTAACAAACAAGACTATTAGGTTATGAATAATTTCAAGTTAGTGTCTGTGAGTCTACAGGGTAACAATAATATGTTGAAACAAGTGGGAATTAATGTAGGATTTCAAACTTGATAATGTATCAAAAGCCCTTGATTGATGTATAAGTATGTTGAGTGAGTCTCCAGCATTATACAGTTTATTCATAAAAGAGGAACTTGCATGAAATGACCACCAGTTTAGGTAATAAACTCTACATAAACTTTCCACATTGGTGGCTATTACTACATCTTGTGGTACTTGTTACTAGCATGGCTTCAACCTCACTGGTTTAACCATCCCTGGAGAAGTGATTCCAGTAAAATGTTTCTTACTGATTCTGGAATGGAAGGGGACATAGGCATAAACTGGAGTTATATCACTGTGAGTAAGCAGGTGAGGCTACAAAACAACGAACAGTGAGGGGAAATATTTGAGCTGCATTGAATGCTGCAGGGAAGCTAGTGATTTAATAAACTCTTCTGCCCTTTTCCTTTCATAGGAATTGAATTGAATATTTCTCAAAAGGATTTGTGCTTGTTCAAAACAAATCAGTGACTTTCATCTTGAAATATACCGAGCTCAACTTTCTATGGGAACAACAGAATCATAAGAAACTCTCAGGATCTATTCAAATGTCCAAAGCAGAGGGGTAACTAGTCACAGGTAATTTTTCAAGCAAGGTTGACCTAACTAATTATTTTGAGTAATACTGTACTGTATGGGCAAAACTAAATTTCATTTAAAAGCAACATAATGATGTTCTGCATTGACTTTTGAAGTAGCAAGTAATGTTTCCTAGTTACTTTTGACATTTGAAATTTTTTTGGAAACCTTTTGACATAGCTTTTTCAAGTTTGGTGTGACAGTCTTTCAATTTTGTGGCAAGTATTATTTTGCTTTTTGACGTGAATTTGATGAATGGTTGGGTGGTCTGGCACCTTTTGCAATGTAACGAAAATCATGTACTTTTGAGAAGCTGCAACACCAAAACTAAAGCACCCACGAAAATAAGGGTTATGTCATTTAAAAGATTGTCTCGGTGACTTTAAGAATTGGCAGAACTCAAAAGCCAAAAATGTAAAGTGATGACGTCATCACTCTTGGAAGTAGCATCAGAAAAGTGACAGTTTTGCTGGGGGGGGGGAAGGGGTCAGTTGTCAGGGGGTGAAAAAAACCACCCAACAAATTCAGATGATGCAATGTGTGTTTGAAAGAGGAAAGATTAACCTTTGTGGAGCCACTTTAAGATTTAGAATTGGACTTTGGAAAAATAATCTATGAAGTGTTTTATAAAAAAACACTCAAATGAGGTCACAAAAATGCAAGAAAAAGAGGGGAAACCAATTTAGAAAATGAATATGACAACTTTCCAAGATGGATACAGTTCACATACAACATGTGGAGAAAAATGACGCTGAAGCAGGAATCCACAAAAAAAAAATTGAGGAAAAATGTGACTCGTTCAAATGACATTTCCATGGCCGTGAGGAGTTTGGCGATGAGCAACAAAGAACCAATTGACCTATCAAAGTAATACAAAGTGCGATAGATAGAGGACATAATAACCTTTCTTGTGACACTTATACAATTTGGATCAGACTTCAGAAACAGTTTCTATGAAGGTTTTAAACAAAAACACACACTTTCTTTCTAACATTCCTTCCTTCAAAAAAAAAAAGGGCAGGTAGATTCTAAGGACATTACTGTCAGGGATTTAGTTCATGAATTCGATGTATTGAATTAGGCTCATTAGTTCATTTATTTCTTTTATTTCATTCAGATCAGAAGAAATAAATGAAATTATGAGCATAATTCAACACATCGAATTCATGAACTAAATCCTTGATGGTAGTGTCCTTAGACTCTACCTGCTGTCTTTTTGTATTTCTCTAATTTTTTTTATCATACATAACATGAGATCAGTGTACAATGCAACAATAATTATTCAGCCACTTCAAAAGTAATGTGTAACTGAATAAATTATTTTAAAACCTTTTAAAACTATTGCCATGTTTGGATGTTTCTCAAAAGACATTGGCTTTATTCAGCTTATGGTACTGGAGTACACCATACAGGCCAGAGACTCAATGCCAAGTGTTGGGTGGTGGTACATAACCTGACTCCCTAAAGTGGTCAAAGGATATGGGTGGGCGAGCACCTTTAAGTGGGGTGATGGTCCCCTCAGTGGAGGAAATGCCACTGGAATCCATTATATTGGGCCAAACGGCAAAATGAGTGGAGGAGGAACCACTTCACTATTCTGATTCCCAAAGGTCATGGAGGGGGAAGAGGCCATGCCAGATGGACTGGCTGTGAAGGCGCATCTTGTCAATATCCTCAAGGCTGTGGCAGTCCATTCTGCATGTCTCATTTAATATATGCCACAGGAGATGGCTCCATGATCATAATGTCTGGGTCACTTCATGGAAAGCTGGGATTCACGTTAAACAATTTCACACTAGAAGCATTTTTCCTGAAAATGATTTCCAGGAAAAAATGTATATTTGGATATGAGTAGCAGACGATGGTGATGTTTGCCAACATGCAAATGAAAGGAACATCTGAAGCATGTGTTTCTGGTAATCAATAATAACACATACTTTTAGCATATTTGTCTATAGGAGCATTGTGGACATAAACTTTATGAGAAAACTACACTGAGCTTATATATCTGTGAAGAGGGAGTCAAGACCAATCAAGAAATTCCATGTAGTCCAATAAGATTTTAGATTGCTTTATTAATGCTTCAGTCATATGAAAACCCTTAAAACAGAGAGCTAAAATCCAGGAGCAAAATGTTTTAGACAACACCCATAATACAGTGTAACAGTTTTGCCAAGAAGCAGCTTAAAATGCTACCTTGTTTTTAAAAAGGAATAGAAAAAATATTTTATATGAGTTTAGATCTTCCTGATGATGCTACATTTTATTGAATTTTTTCACAATTCCTCATTATTATATCAAGGTTACTTGACAGTAGAGGACAAACTGATTTTCTTGTGATGTAAGGTAGTATGCCAGCAGTTCAAGGAAAGAGTAAGATTAAATAAGATTGTCTGGTTGATTTGTCTATACCACATTTAAGTCCCCGAGAAACCTCTAGTGACATGGAACCAGCATAGCATTAACTTTGAAAGGTTACACCATGGTGCAATGAAATCACCTCTGAGGTGAATGTAAATAACATGAAACAAACATGTATTGGTTTCCAAATTTATATTCACCTTTCCAACACAGGATGCCTCCACTTTCATTTTTCTTTTAGTAGTGGTCTACCATTTTGGGAAGGCGGGCAGGAACACCACAGCTGCTACAATTCTAGATTCCCCAATAATATCAGAAATATGTCATGGAAAGTTACGTTGTTAAATTTCTTGAACAGAATATTCTTGACAATAAGCCATTTGAATGTTTGTATTTCCACATAGTCAGGGCATTGGTAGCTTAGTGGCTTAAATGTTTAGCTTGATGCTGAGCTTGGTCAGCAGGTCAAGCCCCAAGTGCTGCATGATGGAATGAACTCCCATCAACTTAGCAGTTCAAAAGAAAGAAATTGCAAGTCGTTGTTGGCTGCTACTCATGTCCGAGTATACATCCCCCACCCCATGAAAATCATTTTCAGGAAAAATACCATTGGCATGAATTTGTTTATGGTGAATCCCAGCTTGCCATGAAGTGACCCACACACTATGATCATGGAGCCATCTCCTTTGGCACGTATGAAATGAGACATGCAGGATTTGACACTAGGACTGCAATGGACTGCTACAGCCTTGAGGATATTATCAAGGTGTGCATTCACAGTCAGTCCATCTGGCATGGCCTCTTATGCCTCCATGACCATTGGGAATCAGAATAGTGAAGTGGTTCCTCCTTCACTCATTTTGCTACTGGGCCCAATATAATGGATTCCAGTGGCATTTCCTCCACTGAGGGGACCATCACCCCACCTAAAGGGGATCATCTGCCTGTAGATGTTGGCCTCTTTAGGGAGTCAGGTTATTTACTGCCACCCAACACTCAACGTTGAATCACTGGCTGTATGGTCTATTCCAGTGGTTCCCAACAAGGGGTACACAGCCCACGAGTGGACTTCAATTCCCAGAAGCCTAAGTCAATACATTGGCTGATCAGTGCTTTGGGGAAATGACTTAGGCTTCTGGGAATTGAAGTCCAAAAACCAGCATTTGGGGAACACTGGTCTATTCCATTACTGGCCATGTCTGGCCAGACAACTAGATAAATAGGTAATGCTTTGGTGGGAAAAGTAACAGCGTTCCATACACTCTGGGGTCTAGTAATGCCTGCTACATGACCACAGATATGTCTACAGACACAGACAGCACTGGCTCTTTGACTGTAAATGGAGATAAGCTCTGCCCCCTAGAGACGGACACAACTGGCTTACAAGCAATGGAGACCTTTTCCTTTACCTATTTCCACAAACACAGACAAGGCCACAACATGTGGCTAAGTGTAGCTTATAAATGGCATAGCTGTAGAACAAGCTTACAAATACAGTAAAACCCCAACTTACATATGCCTTGAGTTACATAAAATTCGACGTACATAATGATTTTTGCACTAAAACCATGTCCTGATTTACATAAATGTCTCGATTTACATAACACAATTTCCGTAATAAAGTAAGTAGTAGTAATTTTCTATGGGGTTGCTTCGAGTTATGTAAAAAAATCATTCTTCCTATGGAGTTGCTTTGATTTACATAAATATCATTTTCCTATGGGTTTGCTTTGAGTTAAGTAAAAAATTCATTTTTCCTATGGGGTTGCTTCAAGTTCTGTAAAAATTCATTATTCCTATGGGTTTGCTTCGAGTTAAGTAAAAAACCGATTTACATAAAAGCCTGCGGAATTTCAAAAGATTGTTTATTTCTGCTAAAAGATCTCCCAAATAGTAAGGAGAGGAAATGCAAAATTGTGTAAAGATGTGAGGCTGCACAACAGGATTTCAGCCATATATAAAATAAAGCTGCATGAAAGAACTTACATGTGTTTTTGGCTCATCAGAACTGGAACCAAGGAAAGAGATTAGGAAGGCAGCTACTGATAGATGAAGATGGACAACAGGACAGATTATGTTTTAAATTTAAAATGCCTCTTGCTGTGTAACAAATTGCTGAAAAGAAAAGAACCAGTTTCTTCTATTTGTCAACAAAGCAACAAAGAAATACTGCAGTTTCTGGTTGCTTACTACCAGCTTGGGGCAAAAGTTAGCAGATGGTCACAGTGAATGATTTAATGTGAGATCCTTCGCCCTTCCTCCTACCCTCCCATCATCACCCCTCAAGGTGTCCAAGAAACAAAGTATGCTCACAGAGCTTGGCAAGAGACAGATTTCCTTTCCTTAAACTGATGGATTCAGAACCACAGATGACAGTTGTTATAACAAGTACACCATCACAAGAATAAATATAAATATAAATATGAAACAAAGCAAGCATAGGAATGATCTACTGGAGAACAAAGCCCTCCAGGTTAGCCTAATACAATACTTGGAAATGACACACAAACAATTTTGCTTTAGGGATGGGTTTTTGTTTTGTTGCTTGAAATAGAGTCACATTTTTCATTGGCCTTTGTGCTTGGGTTTGTTTTTGTAGAGCATGACTGATCAGAAAGTCCAAACACTATATCTCCCTTGTTTTCTGTTAAGGGGTCCCTGGGCAGTCCATTGTAGATGTCTGTCTCTGTCCTTCCTTGAAACAGAACTGCTTTAATTTAAAGTGACAGAATTTATCCTTTTGCCCAGTGGCCACGGAAACTAGGTGCCATTTGAGAAACTATTGTCGTTTTGCAACAAAATGGATTCAATCTCCTTTTAAACAGATGCCTTTTACACTCCTTCTAAAACACAATCTCCCCTGGTAAATGATACCAGCTATATTCTAAAACAGTTCAGAAATGCCTAAACCTTGTGTACATTCTGTACAGGCTGATAACGGCACAAGTGTCCACGATAATAAAAATAATAGAACATAGTTTAGAGCAGTGTTTCCCAACCTTTAGTTTTTGGACTTCAATTCCCAGAAGTCTAAGGCTTCTGGGAATTGAAGTCCCCCATGTGGGATGTGGGTTCCACATTGGGAACCACTGGTTTAAAACCTAGGGATGAAGGACCATTTAATTTCAATTAATTTATAATTAGAGTTTGCTAAAAAATAAAATAAAATAAATGTATGTAAGGCCTTGGACCGGGGAGAGCAGGTACACCTGCGCCGGGGCTGGCAGCATTAAGAAGAGCTGCCACCACTGCCCTTCTGGACTCAGCAATGCTTTTGCCCGGCCTTGGACCAGGGAGAGCAGGAACACTTGCGCCAGGGGTGCCGGCATTAAGAAGAGCTGCCGCCACCACCCCTCAGGACTTGGCGCTGCTCTCACCTGGCCTTGGACTGGGGAGAGCAGGAACACCTGCGCCAGGGCTGGCGGCATTAAGAAGAGCCACCACCACCCCTCCGGACTCGGCGCTGCTCTTGCCCGGCTTCAGACCGGGGAGAGTGGGAACAGCTGTGTGGGTCTTCTTTCCTCTACCACCAATATGGACACTTGCCCAGCCAACTTAGCTGAGGGGGAAGGAAACAGTAGGGAATTGGACTTAGTGAATGGGGTAGAGTCGTGATTTTTGTGAACTGTTCAAAGTGTTTTTGAAGTGTTTCTGAAATGTATTTATGATGTCTTAATTTTGTAATTGTGATGGGTGATTTTTTGAAATGTATGTGATATGTGATACTTTGATATGTTTTGATATGTGATATTTTATGATTTATGCTGTTAGCTGCTCTGAGTCGCTTCGGCAAATAGAGTGGCATACAAATCCAACAACAACAAGAACAACAACAAAGGGTGATGATGAGGGAGTAGATGATTTGCTCATTCTCAAGGGACATCTGAGATTTTTTCCCCAGTTTGGTTAGAATTGCAATTTTCAAAACTAATGCAAAACATTAAAAAGTGGGAGAAAATGAAAGAAGTTCCTATCCTTAAACCAGTCTGAAGGAGCTTCTTCATATGGAAAAAGCTCCCGTAGACACAAAATATTATTGATGCAATTCAAGGCTATTTTTTCCTGTTACAGTTTTCTACTCTCTGAACTCTCTGTGGCTAGAAATAATTTTCTAGTTGTGAAAAATGGGCATTTGGGGTGTCCAATGGTGTAAGGGGCCCCTGAGGCCTTTTGCAAAGGAGGATGGTTATTCTCGGAGGTTTCCAAGAGCAGCAGTTCCCCTTTCTGCCAGGAAAAAGAAGAACCAAGAAATAGCTGTCAGAAACAGGCATCAATCTTTTTAAGCTGGGGGCTGGGCCACGCTCCCTCAGACAGCTTTGAGGGCCAGATAGCCATTTTGCCCTTCCTCTACCACATGGCACTTCCTGGTGTGGTGGAGGCGGGGGGGGCATATGAAATAGTGCCATGGGCTGCATTTGGCCCACAGGCCGTAGGTTGAGAATCCCTGCCTTAGGGTGACAACTCACAAATTCCTAGTTTGGACAACCCAAAAATATTATCTCCATTTTGTATCACTTTCACTGTTTGCACCAGCCAATATGTTTCCCTGCCTCTGTTGTGCAATACTTTATTTAACTGTGTGCTATTAAATCAATGGTGACTTATGGCAACCCTTGCCAGGGTTTTCTAAGCACAGAGTAGTCAGAAGTGGTTTCCCATTCCCTTCTTCTGGGGGTGGTGGTGTGATGTGTGCTTCGGGACTGCACAGTTTAGGCAAGGCAACACAATGCCTGTTATCCCAGGAGGTTCAGTGGGGAATTGAACCCCCAACCTCTGACCCTTCAGCAGAGAAAATGTATTTTTTTATGGCAAGCAGAGAGAATATTTCGTGGCAAAGAATCTTCAGCTAGCCTGGTCCCTTATTCTTTGCACTAAGACCCAAGTCTCACATAATACACAGGCATGTAATAAGCGTGAACATTTTAAAGATGCAATCCTTGCCACATGCTTAGGTAAAGGTAAAGGTTGCCTTTGCCCAAAAGCCGGTCATATCTGATTCTAGAGTTCAACGCTCATCTCTGTTTATTCCCAAACAGCCAGCGCTGTCTGTCTGCATATGTTTCCATGGACATGTGGCAGGCATGACTAAACACCGGAGTGTATGGAATGCTGTTTACCTTCTCACTGAAGTGATACCTATTTATCTACTTGCTTTCAAACTGCTAGGTTGGCAGAGCTGGGACAGAGACGGGAGCTCACTCCATTGTGTAGCACTTGGGTCTCACACTGCTGACTTGCCGACCTTCCAGTCCTCAAGTTCAGCATTTTAACCTCTAAGCCACCACAGTCCCCGACATGGTTAGCTGGAAGTAAATCTCATTCAACCAGGGATGGCTTCCATCAGGTTGTTAAAATGGGAAGTATTTCATCCAAGTTAAGAGTTATTTTATTATATAGAGAGCAAATTAATTTTTCATAAAAATACCCCACCAACAATCCCCAGATCGGCAGCACATCATAATGCCTATGAAGCAATCCACCCTGATAACACTTTTTTGTAAGAACCAGAGGAGAAATGAAACAATGGCATTTTAGGGACATTTTTTAGGAATCAGCCAAGTAAACTAGCAAATCACTGGTCGGAGAACGCGAAAAAGAAAGAGGCCAGAAAATGTGTTGAAAGGGAAGGCAGCTTCTTTTTCTCTCTTGCTGGATTGGAGCTATGGCCAACCCCAGTGTGCTCCAGTTTTAGACTGGTATAGTTTATGAAAATCAACCCTGACTGCTCCTTAGAAGGTCAAATGTAAAGATGAAGCTAAAGTACTTCAAATGAGAAGAGAGGATTCTCTTGAGAAGGCCTTGATGCTGGGAAAAGTGGAGGGCACAAGAAGAAGGGGGCGGCCCAAGATGAGATGGCTAGATGGTATTGTAGAGACAATGGGCACAAAGCTGAGCGAGTTGAGGAGGATGGTGGAGGACAGAAGTGCCTGGCGGACAGTGGTCCATAGGGTCGCAGAGGGTCGGAGTCAACTGTGCAACTGAACAACAAAAATAGTTTATGAAAGGGCAAAGAATATGCATATGAATGTGTGCATTTGTGGAGATAATTGGAAAGAAACAAAAGTATGTAGTATGTCATTAAAGGCAATTATATTGACATCTACAGAGAAAACAAGATCTCTGCCTTGCTTAACTAGAAACCTAATAGAACAGTTCATTTGTTAATGATCAAGGATCTCTCAGTAAACCTGAATGCATTAATTCAAGACCTGAAATGTCTTAAGCTTAAGAACCAATCTATTCACGAAGCCTTTCATCTGTGGACATTTTAATTACATACACCAAAAGGTTCAGGCATTTTTAGCCCTATAGATAGAACTCATAACTTTAAGAGCTAATCTTTGAGACCAATAATGTTCTGTTTCAGTGGCAACAAATATCAAATTCAGCTTAACAGAAATGAAATATTCTTCATAAATGGAACTTTCAGTAGCAAGGTGTATGTATCACTTTGAAAGGCCAAAATCAAAAGAAGCTTCCAATAAAATGAATATCCTGATTTGATGTCATCCTGGCATGAACTCGCAAAGCAGTCTTATGCAAGCAATTCTCAGCCTCAGACTTATTATCTGTGATATGGAAAGTGATAGTGACCTAATTTACAAGGTTTTTGTAATGACTGTTCATTATGATGTAGTATCTCTGGGAGTTAAAAGCAGCAAAACAGACAAACAACCCAGTGCTTTCAAGATCTGAAGAGTGTCCACATCTTCGTAGCAGAGCACAGAGGGAAAATACTGCCCAATCTGTCCAAAAAAAGCAGCAGCAGATGTTAGGAAAGATCTTGATATGAAACTTTGCCATCCACTATCCTCAGAGAAGATAACATGAGGTTAGACTGGACCATCAGTAAGGCAAGGGAAAAGGCAGTTTCTTATATTTTAATGAGAGCCTGTTTTCAGCTTCATTGATAACATGATTCCCAATTAGCCTCATTTACATCTAATGTCTAGAATAATAAACTATATTTTTTATTTCTTTCATGAGGTGAAACACCCAAAATAACTTCTATTGTGATTAATGATCAGATTACATAAATTCCTTAAACTGAATGTAGTGAGTTAGTAAATGGTATTAAATTACTGTATATTGGTTTACCTAGTTGAAGTAAACAATATCTGGTTATGTAACCTCTCTCTCTCTTGAATATTGCAACTTCATAAAATATTTTTCTATATATACTTATATAACAAACAACAACAATATTGATATAACAAAACTGGATATTACAATTTGTACATCCCGAGTTCTTTTCGCTAACACCAAAGTGGGAATTGCTTGAAGAAATAAAGAAGAATTCAAATGTCTCTTTGAAAGTGAATGAAAACGAAGTCCAAGATACATTTATCAACTGAAGTAGGACATCCACAGCACAGATAAATTGTCTCCATATATTCAATCTCTAAAACCCTAAAGTAAAATGCAAATGCAAATATGTAAGATCGCCATGAGAATTTATCCTTTCAGGGTCTCTCCTGAAAAAACACATTGCATTTTTGCTATCTGAATCAAAGTGGCAAGGGCCTTATCATTCTCTGTGGTTCAGCACTAAGTTCTGCACTACAATTAAGATTGTTGGGAGAAATAGCAACAACCTGAGATATGCAGATGACACTACCCTAATGGCAGAAAGTGAAGAAAATCTAAAAAGCCTCTTGATGAAGGAGAGTGCAAAAGCTGGCTTGAAACTCAACATCAAAAAACCAAGTTCATAGCATCCGGTTCCATTACTTCCTGACAAACTGGAGGGGAAAAATAGAAGCAGTGATAGACTTTACCTTCTTGAGATCTAAAATCACTGCAGATGGTGACTGCAGCCAGGAAATGAAAAGATGCTTATTCTATGGGAGGCAAGTTATAGCAAACTTTGGCAGCATAATGACATCACCCCACCGACTAAAGTTTTCATAGTGCCAACTAAAGTTTGCATAGTTAAAGCAATGGTTTTCCCAGTAGTAATGCATGGCTATGAGAGCTAGACCATAAGAAAGACTAAGTGCAGCAGAATAGACACATTTTAGCTCTGATATACGGTGGAGGTGAGGAATAGAGTTAAGGGATTAGATTTCATAGACAGAGTGCCTGAAGAATTATGGATGGAGGTTCATAATATTATACAGGAAGCAGCAATTAGAACAATAACAAAGGAAAAGAAATGCAAGAAAGCAAAGTGGTTGTCTAATGAGCCCTTCAAAGAGCTGAAGAAAGAAAGGAAGCAAAAAGCAAGGGTGAAAGAGAAAGAATCACTCAACTGAAAGTAACAGAGGAAAACAACAGAAGAAGAAGGATTAGAGATCTCTTCAAAAAAATGGGGAAATTAAGGAAATGTTTCAAGCAAAAATAGCCATGATAAGGGGCAAAAATGGTAGGGACCTGGCAGATGGAGAAGAGATTAGGAAAAGATGGCAAGAATACACAGAAGAACTCTACAAAAAGAACCTCAACATCCATGATAACCACATTTTATTTATTTATTTATTTTTCATACTTCTATACCGCCCTCCTTGCCAGTGCGACCCAGGGCAGTCTACTACACCATAAAAAAACACACAATACAATACAATCCCATCATCCCAGGATCCCAACTATAAACATTTAAATTTTCAAGATTTGATGAGAACATGGACCTTGAGCCGGACATTCTGGAATGTGAAGTCAAGAGGGCCCTGGAAAGCATTGTCAACAATAAAGCTAGTGGAGATGATGGCATTCCAGTTGAATTATTCAAAGCCCTAAAAGATGATGCAATTAAAGTTTGCACTCTATATGCCAGCAGATTTGGAAAACACAGCAGTGGCCACAGGATTGGAAAATGATTAGTATACATTCCAATCCCAAAGAAGGGCAATGCTAAAGAATGTTCAAACTATCAAACAATTGCACTCATTTCTCATGCCAGTAAGGTCATGCTCAAGATAATACAGGCTAGACTTCAGCAATACTGTACACAAATTGAGAACTTCCAGAAGTGCAGGTTGGGTTCTGAAGAGTCAGGGAAACTAGAGACCAAATAGCCAACATTTGCTAGATCATGGAGAAAACAAAGGAGTACCAGAAAGAAGTCTACTTCTGTTTCATTTGCTACACCAAGGCCTTTGATTGTGTGGACCACAATAAACTGTGGCAAGTAATTAAAGAGATGGGAATACCAGACCACCTCATCTTTCTTAAGAGAAATCTGTACATGAGTCAAGAAGCAACAGATAGGACAGGATATGGAAAAGTACAAGGTTGCATAGTGTCACCCTACTTATTTAACTTATATACAGAGTACATAATGCACAACGCAGGGCTTGATGAATCACAAACAGGAATTAAAATTGCTGGGTGAAACATCAACAACCTGAGATATGCAGGTGATACTACCCTAATGTCAGAAAGTGAAGAAGACCTAAAGAACTTCTTGCTTAGGCTGAAAGAAGAGAGTGCAAAAGCTGGCCTGAGACTCAACATAAAAAAAACAACAACCCCAAAATAATGGCAACCGACCCTATCACTCCCTGGCAAATAGAAGGGTAAGAAATGGAAGCAGTGACAGACTTTTACTTTCTTAGGATCCAAGATCACTGCAGATGGTGACTGCAGCCATGAAATAAAAAGATGATTAATTCTTGGGAGGCAAACTATGAGAAACCTAGGGAACATAATAAAAAGTAGAGACATCACCCTGCCAACAAAAGTCTACATAGTCAAAACAATGGTATTCCCAGTAGTAATGTATGGTTGTGAGAGCTGGACCATAAAGAAGGCTGAGTGAAGAAGAATAGATGCCTTTGAAATGTGGTACCGGAGGAGAATTTTGAGAGTCCCCTGGTCAGCAAATAGATCAAATTAGTTGATCCTGAAGAAAATCAATCCTGACTGCTTCTTGGAAGGACAAATATTGAAGCTGAAGCTAAAGCATTTTGGACTCCAAATGAGAAGAGAGGACTCACTTGAGAAGGCCTTGATGCTGGGAAACATTGAAGGCAAAAGGAAAAGAGGGTGGCAGAGGATGAGATGGCTATATGAAATTGTTGATGCATTGGGCATAAAGCTGAGCAGGCAGCAGAGGATGGTGGAGGATAGGGGTGCTTGGCATGTAGTGGTCTATGGGGTCGCAAAGGGTTAGATTTGACTATGTGACTGAACAACAAAAACAAAGTTCTGATGCTGGAGTACTTTTGAGAGTCCCCTGGACTGCAATGAGATAAAATCAGTGACTCTTAAAGGCAATCAACCCCCAATGTTCCTTGGAAGGACAAATACTGAAGCTGAAGCTCAAGTACTTTGGCCACCAAATGAGAAGAGAGGACTCTCTGGAGAAGGTCCTGATGCTAGGAAAGATCAAAGGCAAAAGGAGAAGGGGACGGCAGAGGATGAGATTGATGCAGAGGATGTAGATCTGGGCAGACTCCAGAGAATAGCATATTATAGAGCAGCTTGCTGTGCTGTGGTCCATGAGGTTGCAAAAGGTTGGACTTGACTGAGTGACTGAACAACAAAAAATATACAATACAGAAATCCTTATTCAGCCACCTGAATGCTTAATAGCACGAGTTTATATATGTTTATTCAGATAAAAGCCCAATGGATCACAATGGGATGTATTCCTTTGTATGTGTGAAGAAACAGTGGCTCAATAGGGACAAAAAGAACTATTGTAATAATCATTGCAAAGAAACAAAAGAAAAGGGAAAACAAGACATCTCTTCTATAAGATCCAAGAACAAAAAGATAAATGTAAGCCAGGGTTAGTGATTCTGACATACCCACCTGCCTTTAAATTGTAAAACCTCAACAGGTTGTCAAGGACAGGATTTTTGGGAAGCTTGAATTCAGATGCTTAACCTAAGTTGGAAATGACTTAATGGCACACCACAAGAAATGTGTGAAGAAGAGCACAGATGCAGTGCTGTAGCACATTCCATGCTGGTATCAAGATACGCTTCAGCATAAGATTCTGATGGGTGCAACAATATTTCTTCTAATAACAACAGCTGGTAATACCTTTATTAGACCATTAAAATGTTTTTTTTTTTAAAAAAAAAAAACAGGTGTGCTTTTGGAACTAGCAGGAGGCTGGATATTGCAAATGTTGAGTGGGTGGAAGGACAAACAGAGGAGATTAAAAACCATCACAATCAATTGTTGAAGAATCAGAATCTGAGTTAAACCCCCCTGGATGGAGCCTTCAAACTTGTTGCATTCATTTGAGGTATCCACTTTCGCCTCAGGTAATGTAGGCTAAAATATGCTCTCCCCCATCTCTGTGGACAAAGGATTGCCAATTGCCTAGTTCTTGCAGCCCCCACCCCCATTTGATTACACCTTTTCCAAAACACTTTTCAACCCTATTAGACACACTAAGAAAGCAGCAATTCCTTCTTTGTTCCTAACTGTCCAAGCCATGAAAAGATATAAAGAGAGGCTGTAGGGTTCGCTGCTGTGTTGGGGAGAGCAATGTACAGTAATACCTCATATAACATTAGTATCAAATAACACTAAAATCGCATAACATTAAGGAATCTGGGGGGAAGAATTGCATCAGATAACATTAAGATCCTATGGGATGCTTCAGATAACAACCGCTAAAGCCTGTGTGGTTACAATGTATCTCTATGGATCCCATAGGATTTTAACATGCATCAGATAACACTAAAAATCATATAACACCAAGACTTGTGGAACCAGGTTTTAGTGTTATATGAGGTTTTACTGTACTTTCCTATTGGGGTTTCCTCTCTTCCACATCAAGTTTAGTGAGAGACTGTTAAATGCATAGCATGTCGAGCTGCCCTGTGCCCTTAGGTTTTACAGCTGTTTCTGTTTCTTTGTTGTTGTTTTTAAATGAGCAATGATAAGTCTGTTAAAGAAATATGAAGAGAGGTTTTTGTTTTGCCTTTAAGTAGAGCATAGGATAATTATATTCTATTGTTACTGTCATTACCCACCAGGATTTAAGGATAAGGGAAGTGGGGAGAGAGGGGAAACAGCAAAACCTTCAAGCAGAATACAGATTCTCTCCCCCCCTTCCTTCTGCATGTCATGTTTGCTGCCTCAGCAGGTGGTGAGATGGCAGGTGTGGAGCAAAACAGGCAGTCCATCCGAGTGCCTTAATTGGCAGGCCTAAAAGCATCTTGCTGGTGGGTGGGAATACATAACAAACCTGCAATGACAGCCCTTTCAAACAGACAGTATATACAGGAATCCTGTACCACTCTCTCTTGAGTCATTAAGTAAATTTGTTTGAAATTACAATATTTATACCATGGCTCACAATGGAGGACTGTGGGATAGGGTTTTTTTGTGCCTCTCAAAGAAAGCCACTGCCTTCCCTTCTTGAGCCTGGTGCGCATCGGATTCGGGGTTGCTTCTGGTAGTATTTTTGAGATCATTACAATTCTGTTTACTACTTTTTCCTAATTTCTCCTGAAACTCACTCAGTTATTATGTCTCAAGGATGCTTAAGAATATAGGTGAAAATGTTTGTCAAAGATTTCAGTTTCAGAGACCTCACTCATGTATACACGAGGCCCATAAATCACCCCTGGATGAGTGTGTGTTTGTATGTATGAAAGAGACAGGTAAGAATGGAAGATGATGGCTGCTATTGATCATAACTTTTGGGAGGTAAAACAACATGTGAAAGATAGATCGATTGATTGACAGTCACACTTTTTAAAGTGTCTCCCTAGACACAAATGAGTTGATGAACATTTTTGCTGATTTAAGGCCAGCTAAAATTTTTTTTTATTTTAGCTGACTCTCACATAGTTGGCAGAAACCCTGTCAGATTTTTTTGTCATGTGTTTTGCCAGGGAATACAAAGGCAATCTGGTAGGTTTGGATTTTTTTCCTTCATTGAAGGAACTCCAAGAAGGAAAATTACCTTCTTATCTTCACACAGTTTCTTCTCTGCTGCTGATGCTTCCAATCCTCTTCCCAAGGAAAACTGAAGTTCTAGTTTTTCCCATAGTTTAGTTTAAGTCTTAATCCCAAAAGTCAAACTTGCTATGAAGTTCTGTCACATAGTGCCATGTCTTCTGGCTGATTCTTGTTGAACAAACAACTGCAGGTTTCCTGAGCCAAATCAGAACTACAGCAGGGGTGAAGTGTGGGTTTTTTGAAATCTTTTTTTCCCATGGAATTCTCTTCAGCGCTTGCTATTTACTATGGCAGATAAGGGCCCATTAGCACTTTCCTCTCCATATGACTTGGAATGAGAGCCTATTCATGCCACTTCAAAAGTGCCAAGCCTACGATAAAGTGATTTTCCTACATTTTCCTAAAGTGGTTTTTCTACATTTCTGTGGAAGGCCCAGAAAGAGTGTGAGTTTTCAGATACCCCAGATGTTGCTGAGCCAATTGGGTAGCTCTTGCTTAGTATGGTATACTACACAAGTGCAGAAAAGTGAAGCAGGAAGCATTGTACTAGACGTATTCCCCATCTCACCATTCTATGTATTCAAATGAAGAGAAAAATGACCGGCTTCATTCTTCTTCAACAACATCATAATGCAGCCAAATCAAGGCTCCATGACACAATCACACCATAGCGACAGATTGGGAGAACTGCTAGAAAAAAAGTCACCAGTTCTTTTCAAGGTGAATATTGTCTCTTTAAAAATATATACTGCATATATTTAAAAATCCTGAAAATGAAAATTCAGTGTATTTCAACATGGACCTCCATGGGATGAATTTTGGCACTCATATGAGATAATACACATCCTCCCCAAGGACTGTATTTAACTGTAGGTTAAAACCAACCATAGTGTGGTGAAAAAAAATCCATCAAATGTACTGTTTTAAATGGGATTGGAGGGGAAATAAAAGTAATATGGTAATTCTGAGCTATGTAAAACATAGTGTTGAACTGAGTTCCTATTGATAATGGAAAGTTTTCTTCTTGGTCACAGCTGAAGCTGAAAGCAGATCACAGTTAAAATTCAAATCAAGTAGTGGAGAGCATCAGTGCAAGTCATTAGAAGGTCGTAGGGAAGAGCTTGCGACTCTCTGAATAGCAATTAATTCAAATCAATACAGAAATTAGAGGGAAAGATTAGAAAGTGGTGAAATTTACACAGTGAGAGCTAATTTATATTTTAACAAATCACATCCTACTGCACAATCAGTAAGGTCAGAATTAAGATTCAAGTCTGAGTTCTTAATCGTCTTTTCTCGTTAAATGACAGTGCGTAGGCATCAGTGAGCAAGCAGAGTAAGCAAAAGTGAAAATACAAATAAAAACACAGTTCTGCAATGTGTCGAGTAGGGGAGGGCAAATTCGTTCCACCGTGCTTTGGCCTACAGCTCTTATGATTCCCTAACATTGGTCATGCTCTGTGAAACTCATGGTTGTAGTAGAACAAAATGCCTAAGAGTGATATGTTCCATGTGAAGGAAAGTGAGTGGCAAGCACTGACTGATCTCTGCTTTAAACCTCATGGTTTTTCTTTTTTTGGGGGGAGATACCTATCACTTTAACTCTCTGCCATTCCCAACTCTTTCTTTCTGTCTTGGCTAGTACTAATTATGCCAGATTCTGTATATAGATCCAGTGGCAGGTTATCTTCCCCAAGCTTCCCCTCAGTTACTTAGCCAGACCTCCCTAATTTTGCCTAATATCTAATTTACTGCCTGAGACAGTTCTTTCTTTTAGTTTTTTTCCCCACTCTCACTCCTGTACTGGGCTTCTCAAAGACATCAGATTAAAGGCTTTGGCAAAGAGAATGCTAGACTAGATTGAGTTTAGGAACAGTGAGCAAAGCATCTGGTCTACAAGACCTACCCCCCCCCCCCAGCTTAGCACAGCTTTTATTGGAAAGTCTTTTCTCTCTTTTTTAATATCAGCTCGTGCTAGATAACTAGAGGAGGAAATGAGGAAGAAACACTTAGTTACATTTTGTTAGGTAGTGCCTTTGTAATACTGCCACCGGCAGGGCTACAATAGGGCTGCAAACAAGTTACATCAAGGTGTTGCTTCTTTGTGTCTACTGAATGTGAAGAGACCTGAATTCCCCAAGATGGTTTCACAGTGAGTGATTGTGAGTAAATTCACATTTCCCTCACTATGTAGTCACACCCTGGTATATAAATTATCTCAGAGACAGACCACTTGCAAAACCTCATGGTGGGCATTTATTTTATTTCAAATTCTCAGTTAAATGAATCCAAAATACTAGAAATTGGCATTAGATCACTGTTAGAAGCCAGGGGAAAAGGATAAATTAGGAAGCAGGCATATAGTCCTCTCTCCTGGTGTTATCTTTTTGTTTCTAGCAACAAAGTAAAAAAAAAAAACACACAACCCACAAGGAAGATCATAGGAAAGAGTGTCAAACTATAATGAGACAGAGAAATAAGGCTCCAAGAGCATTGTCTTTTTGAAGGTCATTAGAGGAAAGCAGCAAATATGCCTCCTCTGTTAAATACGCATAGATAATAAAGCTCAAGAACCTGCTGTCTTTTGATCTCCTATGAATCCATGTTCCCTAACTGACTACTTTAGCAATAGCAGAGAAATTTTAATTTAAAAATACATATCTAATTGGTGATCCTTCTCAATGAGAAAGTTGAGGACTAGGGACATAGGCTTTCATGCTCTTATGCACTCAAGATGTATTCCTTAGAAATCAGGAATCCTTCAGAGAGACCAAGGGTTGGGAATGTGCTGATGGCAGATGATCTCTTGTGTTTGTAAGAGACTAAATGCTCAAGATTCTTCTTCTTTTGTGTCCAAGTCAGACTTTAGACTACTAAAATGAAACCATTTTAGTGAATTCATTCTGTAGTTCTATTTGCCTTACTGAGTGTGAGAAAGATTAGTCAGTGCAACAAGTTTGCCATTGCCCACAGTATGCCAGATTGTGGTTCAAAAATACCACAGTTTTCAAGGAGGCTCTTTCTTGCTCAACAGAAGAAGCTGTTCCCCCAATTCATTGTCTCTGAATGTACAGTACTTTTAAAAATAATTCTGCTGACTGTGAGAAACTGATCCTCATAAAGGAAAAAATAAATTGACATTGCCATTTTCTTTTAGGAAGTATGGTACTGAAGTATTTTAATAGATAAAGAAAGGCACACAGAGTTAATGACACCACCCCAAATGAATTAAGGGTTCTCCAAACTCATTATGGTGAGCACTTGAGAACTCTTCAGATAACTTGCAACCATCCACCATCAACTAAGAAGACATCAGCCAAGCATCCTGGGCCATTGACAAACCATCTCCTGGGTCAATAACAAGCCAGCCATCAGAGTAAATGCTTTATAGCTATGCAAGAGAATCTGCTGACATTTTACATGCAGGTACCAGTACAATATATATACAAGATGGATGAGAGAATTATGAACCATAACAGAAAAGATAAAAGTAAACATGTTTCCTATTATGAATATTATTATTTTGGTCTGCAGTTACATTACTTACAGAACTGATTTGTTTCCTTTCTGACCATTTTGTATGCCGAAGGTTTCCCAGTGTCACGCTGATCAGCCGCGCATATGAAAAATTCTCCAGCATGTCCCATAGGAGTTAGGAGCATACTTTTCAGTCACAAAATCCCTGCTTACCATAGCAGAGTCATTCAGTGGTGTGTCGAACCACTTCCCCTGCAATGTTAGAATGGCTGGAATAGCATTTGCATGAGCAATGGCTTGACAAACTGGAATTTCTAGAGAGTTATTCTACCATTTACTAGCTTCGCTCTGCCCTTTAGCATACTTTCTTCTGAGCGAAGAATTCTTTTTGCTGAAAAATAGTGCTAGAGAGAAAGACCACTGCTTGAAAAAGCGACTTTAAAAAACCAACAGCTGTCAGAGTCTACCATCTAGATTAGGGGTGCCCAAACTTTTCAGGCCGCAGGCTGGTCACATGGTTCAAGGGGCTGGTCATGTGGTTTAGCGGGCCAGACACATGGTTCTTCCCACCAGAAATGGAAGTAAAAGGCACCTTGCAATCTGTTTTGCAACAGGATGAAATAGATTTTTTTAGGCTGCTATTTTCTCTGCTTAAACCAGGGGCCCCTAAACGATGGCCTGTGGGCCAGATACAGCCCCTGATGCCAATTCACCCAGCCCATGAACCCTCATCGATTCCGGAAGTGGAAGTAAAACACACCCATACGGTGAACAGCCTTGGAAGGCCATAAGTTGCCCAGCCCTACATCAGCCTTCCTCTTTCATGATCCTTCTTGAGGCCAGACTCTCTCCCTCTTTCCCCCCTATTTCTTGTACACATCACTGCGCCATCTGTATAGCAGTCCAGCTTGGTACATCGATTCAGTTGACAAACCTGACATTACTCAAAAAAGAAAAAGCCCCAAGCCCACATTTTCAAGGGAAAGAAAGAATTTCATGTGTGCATGGAGAAGTGTGCATTGAGAGGAGTCACAGGAGAGTGAGAAGTAACATTGAAATTAAATGTGACAAAAGATCCACAGTAAACTTGCAGTTCCATCAGACACCCCCATGATATCACATTACAGTTGGCCAATCCATGAATTTCAATACTGCTCTGCATAACTGGCAGATGTGGTTGCCAAAGGCAGCAAAACTCAAAATAACAAGAACTTTGAAAGAGCTTGTTAAAAGATTGCACTGAACAGGGTGGGCATCCCTGGGTGATTGATAGCTTACAGCTGGAGGAATGCAGAAAACAAAAGTGAGACACAGTGTGGGAGGTTATAGGATGGTTTACAATTATGGATCTGATTTGGTTTGTTAGGCTTGAGCAGGGATAAGCAATCTTGACTCTCCAGGTGATCTTGGACTTCAATTACCAGAAGCCCAAGTCAGTACACTTTCTGATCAAGGCTTCTTGAAATTGAAGTCCAAGAACATCCGGAGAGCCACATTTGCTATCCCCTGGGCTTTACCAACAGAATTATGGGCTAGCTCAGGGCTCAGTAAACTTGGCTCTCTGGGTGTTCTTGGACTTTAGTTACCAGAAGGACTTCAATTGCCAGAAGCCCAAGTCAGTACATCTGCTGATCAGGGCTTCTGGGAATTGAAGTCCAAGAAAACCAGAGCACCAAGTTTGGCCACCCCTGTGCTAGCTGAATGAAGAGGAAATCAAGAGGCAAACGTCATGCCTTCCTATGCTTTTTCACTTCATCTGAAAACACAGTTAATTTTGTTCTGGAGCTTGTCCTGGGAATGGAGTTTACCGCTGTGGCACTTTCATTTAAAGTGCATTGCCGCAGTCAAGATCTCCCTACTTGGGAGCTTTAAATTAACTATAAATTAGTTGGCAAACAAACAGACAAAGAGAATTTTAGAATAGAAGCTACATAAGGACATGGAAATGCCCTCCAACCTGCTGTGCTGACACACTAATTCCAGCATGAAAAATGTTCTTATGCAACCACATGTTGGGATGCAGCTGTATTCTAGCTTGATTGATGTGCTCCAGAGCTGCATGTTTTTTCAAGATCTTACTGGTTCACCAGGCTCCAGGCTACTTAAGCCCTAAGTGGGAAATGCTGATGAGTTCTCAGGGATGTAAGTGGGCAACATCTAGCTTTCATTTTTTCCTGTCTTGAGCAGCAAGAGGATCCAACATGACTTCTGTTATATGTTCTGCTCCTGTGCTTAGCCAGTGGCAGCATAATGGGTACTTTTTTGGTGGGCACATAGGTAACACATACCTTATCTCTTCCCATTTCATAAATGTGGTTTCATTTGTTCTGCCTGCTTTGGCATTTAGGAGTTTTGTGGCGGATAAATGCTTCTGTTAGTTCCAGTCTTTCAAACACTTGCCTCAGTCACCTCTTCTTCGTGCTTTCTTTCGTCAGTAGGAGAAAATAACATCTTGTCCCACAGCAAATCTTGCATCACAAATAGGGAAGGCAGTGACAGGAACAGGTTTTTTGTGAACTAAAAATATATCCATTTTTCATAACTACTTAAATACAAGCTTGATATCCTCATAAGCTCCAGCTGTCCCTATTTACCAAGAACCGCCCCTATTTTCTAGTACAGCCAAACCTCTACATATGAATTTAATTCATCCCTTGAGGTTGTTTGTATCTAAAAAAATTCTTATCTTGAATTTCCCATAGGAATGCATTAAATGCAATTTCCCATAGGAATGCATTGATTTTCTTATCTCAAAAAAAAAAAAATCCTATTAAAAATTCTTATCTCGAACCTGATTTCCCCCACTGAGATTTCCAGATGTATCTCAAGTTTCTCAAGTTGAGCCATTCTTATCTTGAGGTTTGACTGCATGTATCACTAGTTCAGGAACTGTTCCCTGTAGTTGGGAAAGCTGAAAGAAAATGCCACATTCACTGAGAGAAGAGAGCAGGATTGTGACTTTTCTTGCCTGGTATCATCTCCATAAATGTGTGAGTGGAAAGTAATGAGAGTGTGTACATGAGTTCAGTGCTGTGCGTGTGCGTATGTGTGTGTGTGTGTGTGTGTGTGTGTGTGTGTGTGTGTGTGTGTGTGTGTGAAAGGAGCAAAGCCTGGATATGTGACTGGAGGCTGCCTTAGCTTTTTGAATGTATGCCTATCTGTTATGGTGTCTGTCCAACAAGTTCATTTTGTTTCTTCAAGAATTGAGATCAAATTTCTCCCACTTAAAAGGATTTTCTGAAAAGTATGTAATATAATCTAAGTAGACTGCAGTGGCTCAAGTCACTAAGACGCTGACTGGGAGTCGGAAGGTCAGCAGTTCGATTCCTGAGTACTGCAGGACGGAATGAGCTCCCGTCTCTATCCCAGCTCCTGCCAACCTAGCAGTTCGAAAGCAAGAAATTGCAAGTAGATAAATAGGGACCACTTCGGTGGGAAGGTAACAGCGTTCCATGCGCTCCAGTGTCTAGTCATGCCTGCCACATGACTATGGATATGTCTGCAGAAGCAGACAGCGCTGGCTCTTCGGCTTAGAAACAGAGATGAGCACTGACCCCTAGAGTCAGATACGACTGGCTTTCGAGCAAGGGAAACCTTTACTATTGGTCATGTGTTTCCAGAGCGAAGGCTGGGATGTCATTGGTTTGACATAGAGGTGTGAGAATGCTTCAAAATGGAAGTCCACCCCCCTGACTTCCACCTGCCACCCCATCCCTGGACTTCCACCTGCGAGATGTTAATAGACCACTCCCCTCCCCCAGGCCCCTACCATCGGCAGGGAGGGATGAAGAGCAGCTGTGGCTGCTGTAGCCGTCCTCCAGGCCTTGCCTGTGGCATGGCATGAACTATACTGAGACGGTTACTTTGTTGGCATGGACTTGTAAATTGAATTTATGTACCATTAAATGAGTGGGTTTTTTCCCATCATAATGTTTTTTATGATGTTTTATAATGTTGTATTTATGACCTGTATGATTTTGTGGTGTTTACCTGTTCTGTTGAGCAATTGAGGGGGTGGCATATAAATGTGTAAAATTAAATTAAATTAAATTAAATTAAGTTAACTTAAAATAACTTAAGTTACAAATTGACCATAGTTCTATCATTGAGGAATAATCTGAAGTGCAGTGGCATCTAACACTATTATAACCCTTTCCTAGTTGGCTATTTTGAAATTATACCAAAATGGTATAAATTGAGGCTGGATGGCTGAGTAAATTTGACATAGAATGGGTCTATGCTGAATGTTTGGGATTAGGGCACCTGTGCTTTTAATGCACTGTCAGGCAATTAGATCTGGATTGTAGCCTCCCTGCCACTGTTAAATGAACTAAGTGCTTTAGAATCATGTACAAGGTACTGTACATTCTTCAGCCTATTTTATAATGGCCTCACAATTTCTCTTATGTTCATAGTTCCAAACATTGCTGTTTGTTGAAATCTCTGGCTAGAAATTGAGTGTTTTGGCTTTCTATTTGAGACAGCTTCCTAAAGCACTAATGATGGCTGAGGAAGAAGAACTATCAAGAGCTGTAAGAGCCATGGAAAGATCATTGCTAAAGATATTCCTTCAGGTCCACAGCCCCAACACCCAGATAAGAGAACAAAGCAGAATCAACGAAGCTGTTGCTGAATATCACAAATGGAAATTGTGCTGGGCTGGATGCGTCTCTCGAATGCTAGATGGATGTTGGACAGCAGCAATCACCGAGTGGTATCCCAGAGGAGTAAAAAGACCCCTTGGCAGTCCCCACAAAAGATTGGAAGACCCAATGGTGAATGGTTTTGGTCCAACTTGGAGAAGAAGAGTGTGGCAGCGAAACGAATGGAAAATGAGTTGTGACCAGCAGGAACTTATCCCTTGATAGTCTGGTCAATCAAGGAATCTTAAAGCGTAATGGGGATGTTTATAAATCAATGTTACTCTACATCTAGCCAGTTCAACCATCAAGATTTCTATGTTGTCCTCTTCAGTATAGCGTGTTGAGAGGACCATAATACTTGGTTTTACAAAAATGTCTCTTCCGTATTGTTTGTGGGGCCTCTCAGCAAATAGCCACATCCCAGGAGCAGTGATGGGATGTAACAGGTTCTCACCAGTTCGCCAGAACCGGCAGTAACTTTTCCCAGTGTCCCAGAGAACAGGTAGCAGCTTTTGGGGGGAACCACCTTCGGGGCTTACCTTTTCACTGGTTCCCCCACCACTGCTCATGTGCACCAAGCACTTGGTGTGCATGCATGTCTACAGTGCTTGGCGCTTATGCACAGCCTCCTTACTGTCCTCCTTGCTGTCCTTGTGTTGTGGGTGGGTGGGTTGAGGGGTGTGCGTGTGTGTGTGCTTATTATTATTATTTATTTTTTCTTTGGCTCCGCCCACAGTGTCATGATGTCATCTCCGCCCACACTGATGACATCACGGTGGGGTAGTAAAAA
This sequence comes from Furcifer pardalis, assembly GCA_030440675.1. Lineage (NCBI taxonomy): Eukaryota > Metazoa > Chordata > Lepidosauria > Squamata > Chamaeleonidae > Furcifer > Furcifer pardalis. The sequence continues at coordinate 68,160,970 of CP126893.1, forward strand.
ATTTGGCATCCCACCACTGGTGTGTGTGCTTATTTTTATTTTATTATTATTATTTATTTTTTTCTTTGGCTCCGCCCACAGTGTCATGATGTCATCTCCGCCCACACTGATGACATCACGGTGGGGTAGTAAAAAATTTGGCATCCCACCACTGCCCAGGAGCCTTTGGTCAATGCTCCTCTGTGAGTTTAATGGACACAAAGGACATCACCTTTTTGTCCACAGCAAAGTGAAATTAAGCACTCCTCTCTAGATGAAGAAATTGCAGTCATTTTTGTGGTGCTTTTGGAAAGGAAGGATTATCCAGCTTCATGCTATTGCCTTGATATCTGGTATCATGATACAGTATCTGGTATTGTGAGTAAGATGCGTGCACACACACGCACACGCACACGCACACGCACACGCACACGCACACGCACAAAACAAAAACTTCCTGCATCTCTAAAAAAAAGAGAGGGTGTGACAGCAGGGATAGGCTTCTGTTCAAGCTGCATTTTCTGAAATGCTGAGTAGATCACCTGCAGATCTCTTAAGAGGCAGGATAACTTTCGTATTTGTATCTGGTTAACCACACTTGCGGGTGATTTATTGTTTTATGTTCTTGCTATGGTCTTATGGGCCTTTTATTGAGATTGTCACTGTGCCTGTAGAAAAGAAGGAATGGCACATTGGTGTAGCTTGTGATGTGAAGTGATCAAACTTACCTTTTGGATTACAGCTTCCAATCCATATCCCCAGGCTCAGCCACTACTGGACTCTGATAGTAAGAAAACCAACAGCCAACATTTCCAGGTGACAGACACTGTTCATGGTTATTGATGAGGCAGGCAGTGCATTAGTAACAATGAGACTCCCCTTTTGTACTCTAGCACAGGGGTCTCCAACAGCCTGGATGTAGACTGGTACCAGGCCACAGGCTGTCCTGAACTGGGCTGTGGGGGTGGATGACCCTGGGAGCCCTGATAGCAGCCTTCTGCCCTCAACATGCTCTGCTGGGTCTGCCTGGTGAACAGAGCAAGAGCACCGGTTTCAGACTCAGCAGATAGGCAGGTGGCTGGCCCCCTCCTCCATGTTGCTTATCTAGGACAGGGCTCTGTCCTGCACCTGCATGCAGTGTGATACCTCTGCCTGAGTTGAACGTTGTGGCTTGCACTGTCTAATCCCACCACCCCCACTTACTTGTCCATGGAAAAATGGTTTCACATGAAACAGTCCATGGTGCAAAAAAGGTTTGGAACCCTTGTTCTAGCATACGCTCCCCATTGGTACCCAACAAAGTTCAAAAAACAACAACAACAGAAACTGGTTTATTGGCAATTTTTCCTGTTTCTATTTTATTCTCCTCTTGAAAGGCTGCAACTGAGTTTGGTGTGCCAGGCTTAAGTGAAGGAGCTGGCTGGTTCCCAGCTATGCCTATTTTAATGTAAAAATTATAAGGCACAAGATCAAATCAAACTGAAGCACATTTTTTTTACCCTAGCCTAAATGTTTGCCTGTTCTTTTGGTCTGGCTGGTGAACTTACATAAACAAGAGAACTAAAAATTACTTTTCAGGTAATTAGAGCTGTTTGTAGAATAGAGTCTGCTTTTATAAACCACAGTCAACTAACTTATTGATTCTAATTTATAATCTATTGAAATACAATTTGTAGCTCAGGAAATGCTGCTAGGGACTAAAGGTGAGGGGAATCAATAGATGGTAAATAAAAATGGCTTAGAGGGAGGGACGGAAAAAGAGACTGCAAGATTGTTATCCTAACCCAATTTTGTTTCCCAGATTCATCTGGAAAAAGTCTTTAACTGACATTTCAAGCAGCAAACATATTTCTTTACATTTCAAAATTACAGGTTCTTTGGAATAGAGGAAAATATCCCATTTTAGGGTACAGAAAGCCAGTCGTATCCCACTCTAGGGTTTGGTCTTGATCTCCATTTATAGCCAAAGAGCCAGCTCTGTCTGTGTCTGCAGATGTTTTTGTGGACATGTGGCAGGCATGCCTCAACACTGGAATGCATGGAATGCTGTTACCTTCCCACCGAAGTGGTCCCTATTTATCTACTTGCAATTGCTTGCTTTTGAAATGGTAGTTTGGCTGGAGCTGAGTCAGAGATGGGACTCACTCTAACTCACTTGATGAGCTTCCAGTCGTCACATTCAGCATCTTAATCACTAAGCCACCATAGTCCCTCCAAGAAAATCATAAAGACACTTTAAATAAGATTAAACAAGAGAGGCTATTGTATATGTGAGAAGAGCTGTTCATACTAGACTTGTTCTAAGAGTTTATTTATTTATTATTTCAATTTCTTGTGAAAAGTCTGAGCAAAGTCACATGGGGAGGGAAAACAAGTAAATTATGAATAAAAATTGGCCTGGGTTATTAGCCTATCAGGATTTTTCAGGGCCCTGTGATTAGGTAGCTCCAATCATTCACACAGGCTCTTCCAGTGAAGATGAAGCTGTTCTTTTGGAGTTGTTTGTTCTTTGTGCATTTATTTCCTAAAAAGAACTACAGTGGTACCTTGCTTAAAGAGCATAATGCATTCCACAGGATTGCTCTTTGTGAGTTTGCTCTTTAAGCAAAACACCATTGTAAGTGACCAATTGTGACTTCTGGCGGGGGGGGGGATTGCGAACCCCGATTTAGATGTTAAGTGAGTTTTTGGTTGGTTTTAGTTGTTAAGTGAGGCAACCATTCAGAGAAAATTCCGCTGTTTAAGCAAGTTACTCTCTAAGAGAGGCACTCTTTATGCAAGGTTTTATTGTACAGTAATACCTCAGATAACGCTAAGACTTGGTTCCACAAGTCTTGGTGTTATCCGATTTTTAGTGTTATCCGATCCATGTTAAAATCCTATGGGATGGATCGGATAACGTTAAAGCTTCATAGAGATACATTGTAACCATACAGGCTTTAGTGGTTGTTATCCGATCCATCCCATAGGACCTTAACGTTATTCGATCCAATTCTCCTCCCCGGATTACTTAACAGATTACTTAACGTTATGCAATTTTAGCATTATCCGAGGTAAACGTTATCTGACGTATTACTGTATAGAGAAATTTTAATAGAAAGAAGCAATCTGTTCACCTATCCTTTGGAAAAGCATGCTTGGAGCAATTAAAAGTGGCCTTTATGGATTTTAATCCTTTTGGACTGTATCCAAATATATCTTTTTAAAAGCTTTTACACCTTGTGGCTTTTTGTGTGTGGTGATGGTAAAAGTGAGGGAAATATTTACAATATTGTTAAGTCCATTTTTTTTAAAAGTAACATTTGTTTACAGAGTCTTACATTTTAAAATGTTCTCCTTTCCCCTAAGTAATCTATTTTATTATCAATACTTTGTTTTATTCTCTTGTCACTATGGCAACAAGGGGACTTAGGCTATCTTCATCCTTGCTGAGCTTCTGGTGAGCAATAAGAATGGAAATATTCTATGTAGCCTTTTGTTTTTAATACTCAAAAACCGGATTTTTAAAATGGCTTGGAAACTGCTTTTTAAAAATTATTTCATTTATAAACAGAAACAAAGTAACAAAGTATCAATGTTCCTGACATATCTAAATAGACTATATCATTTTTAGACGCTGAGATAGATAAGATGACATAACAAACAATGTGTGAAGCAGAATGTGGGATGGATAATTATCTCCAAATGAACATACAAATTAAACTGCCACAGCATCCACACTGAAAACAAGCATCAAAAAAGTTAAATGTTATCAAGCTCAGTCAGAATATGACACTGCAGAAAGAACTAAATTCAAATAAAGAACTAATTCTAGTCAGAAACAAAAAATATTAATGATCAATGTAAAATTCTCCACAATACTCTATTTATCATGGCCATGAACATTTTTGGACCTAAGAAATGTGTCCATCTGGATTGATTTGATGAGAATGATGAGAAGATTGCAAACCTTCTTGAACAAAAACATCAACTGCATTAAGCATGTCAGTGCAAGAAATCAACTGTCAATATAGCTGCTTCCAACAACATTCATCATGTATTACAGTCCAAAATGTAAGAGCTGCAGAACTCATGATTCAGCAAAAAAAAAAAAAAAAAAAAACCCAAAACAAAACACAAAACCAAACAAAACAGAGAAGATTTAGGTGCTTTTAAGTAATGTTTTTATCTATATTATTGTACCTTGATTTGGGAGTTATGGAGGTCATAAAAATAGTTACAGTACCATTACCGGTAATTAGAAATAATAAATAACCACTTCTGAGCTAGTTCTATATATAGTCACCCAACACAGTAAGATTGTTTCTGCTTATTAACACTTGTTCAAATGATCCTACAGGAGGCAAAGATCTATAGACAGGATGAAGCACATGTTCTCCATGGGCCACTTGAGCCACCCAAAGGCACATAAGTCTACTTCTGCCCTTCTGTAACAATACACATATAGAGTGGTACTTCGTATAACGAAAATAATTCATTCTGCAATGCTTTTCACTATGCGATTTTTTCATTATACAGTCAAACCTCACATAATGAGCATTTCGCTTAGCGAAAAACTCACATAATGAGCAAGTTTTTCACTAAGCGGTCCGACTCGCATAACGAATTTTTTGCTATGCAAGTCGGACTTTTCCCTATGGAAAAACTCGCATAACGAGCATTTCTATGGTCCATGGGTCTTGAAGGGTTGGAACAACATCAAACTATATTGAGGACAGTCATTCCTCATTACTTCCAATAGTCACTGGCTTTGTCCCATTATTGATAGCTTCTTCTGTAGTTTTGCTTGCTTCTACATATATGTCTATACACTGTGCCGTTATAGTAGCTTGATGCCACTTTGGTGGTCATGGCTCCATTCTATGGGCTCCTGGGATCTGTAACTTGGTGAGAGACTCAGAATTCTCTCCTAGAGAGTTCTAATGGTACTGCTCAGGGGAGTTCACTGAGAGAGAATTCCTGCCAAACTACAAATCCCAAGCTTCTTCACAATGAATTAATCACAACTAAATTAATCTCAAACTATGTGAGTAGTATGCTTGCACTCATACATTCACTTGCCAATCTGCTGTTGAATGGGAAAATCTGTTGACAAGAGGAGGAAAATGTCTAATGTAGGATGTAGTCATAATGAGCCAAGATGGCAGAGGGCCAGAAAAGCTGACAAAGCCCTACTGAATCCAAAACTGTCCTAGCCTAGGGATATTGGAATGTACTTAGGACAACTCTCATCTTAGCCTAACTTTGTGTTGGCATAGTGGTTGAGTCTCTGGGCTGGGAGAGGTTTGGATCTAGTATACGTCTACTTCTCACTTTCCCAGACCGTCCACTTCTCACTTTCCCACACTCTTCACATGTCCTGCTTTTGGCTTTACTGTTGGGAGATCTTAGCACAGCAACTGCCAATGGGTTTCTTTTTCTTTTTTTGCTGGGGTAGATCTCTGAGATTATGTAACCCAAGGGAACTTCTCCTAGGACAAACACACTTATACCAGGACAAAAAGCTCTATAAATACTTAAACCCAGCCCAGGGCAGGAGGGTAATGCAACATGAACATTCACAAAGTAGTTATTGCTTCATATTTTGTGCTGGAAGTATAGTGTGTCATAGTGATGGTTATCTTACTGGCCTGATCTTTTCTCTCTCTCACCGATATCAGTGTTAAGGCAAAGTCAACAAATGATCACTGTAGGCCTTTAGAAATGACATGGATTTTATATGAATGTGTCTGGCTTTTGTCTTTATTTATTTTTTTTAAATTTGCCTTAGGCTTACAGGGTTCCTAAAGGCTCTTTCCATTTGTTTTCTATTTTTTTTAATGTGAAAAAACAGCTGGTGCAGGGGAAGAACTGACAAACTATTAGGGCAGCAAACTGTACCAGTTTCAGGGGTGGCCATCATTCTGAAGAAGTCAAAAAAAAAAAATAAGAAGAGAGGAAAACATCACAAATATGCCAGAAGGAGAGCAGTGTCTAATTAGAAGATAAGGGAAGTACATTAGCACAGCAAAATTAATAAGCTCATAAAATCAGTACCTTTTACAAAGGAGGAACAGTTAGGGAAGAAATAATAAAGGTGGCAGCAGAGGGCAACAGCAATTTCCAGCTTTTGGCCTATCTAAATTCAATATTTAAATGGAATTTCAAAACTTCCTTTCTTTAAAAACAAAAAAGGTTTCAAAGTGATTTTAGTTCAACCATGTCTGCATTTCTGTTTTCCATATATGCATTAGGGTTAATTATTTTCACATGGTTCTAATAGGGTAGCTCTAATGTTCATTAGAGTTACCCTGTTAGAACCATTCGTTCAAAATAGACTGCCTGTATTGGAAAATAAAGAATCTCTCCTTGGAAGTCTTTCCATTGAGACAGAAACATTGGCAAATACAAGTGGATGAGGGAATAAAATGACCAAATTTGGTGTTTTACAGAAAGAGGCAAAGGGAATCACAAAGATGTTGAAATAAACACTGATTAAATAAACATTGTTTCCAATCCATTCCAATCTCCAATCCCTAGTACAGTGACCTGTGTCCTATTTTACAGAGAACACAGTTTTCTATTTGCAGGCATCCTTTATTTAGAGACCAGCCCAATGCAAGCACTGTTTAAAGATAACAATACAAAAGAAGGGGAAATGATTTCCTATCAATATTTAATGACTGGAAAGCAGACTTAGCAAAGACAAAGATCCCCAGATTATATTCTTCCTCTTTATGATGAGAGGTGTTATATTTATATACAATCTGTAAAATGACATATATACATATACATACAAAATGTAGACCTGTAAACATTCTATTTTATACAGATCTGTAGGCTCTTTCACCCTCTTTTTCATTGCCTTCATCCTTTTTGTTGATGTGTAAATAGTAGCCCTAATTTGTGGAGATCAATATGTAGAAGTGATCAAATGACATGAGTATTTGATCAGCAAGATCAAGAAAATTGTTCAAGACAGAATGGGCTGTTCCTAGAAAAGGCAATTTCTTCTCAAACCTTAAGAAAAATGCACACCTAAAATTAGTATGAGATTACCTATACTCATGTCAATCCAGCTGTCAATGGGGTGAAATCTCAAGAGCAAACTGGATGTGGAGGACAACAAAAGACACTTTTTTCCTACTGTTGCATCTCTCCTATAAACAGTATGCCTTGGTTTCATTTCTGTTGTTCAGCTGCACAGTCAGTTCCGACCCTTTGTGACCCTATGGACCGTTGTCCTATAGGCACCTCTGTTCTCCATCCTCCTCCTCAGCCCACCCATCTCTGTGACCACAGCATCCACAATACCATCTAGCCATCTCATTTTGGCTGCCCCCTTCTTCTTTTGCCCTCCATCTTTCCCAGCATCAAGGCCTTCTCAAGTGAATCCTCTCTTCTCATTTGATGTCCAAAGTACTTCATCTTCATCTTTAGTATTTGGCCTTCTAGGGAGCAGTCAGGGTTGCTTTCTTCTAAGACCGACCTATTTGTTCTCCTCACTGTCCAGGGGACTCTCAAAACTCTCCTCCAACACCACATCTCAAAGGCGTCTATTCTTCTGCGCTCAGCTTTCCTAATGGTTCAGCTCTCACAACCATCCATTGCCACCGGAAATACCATTGCTTTAACTAAACGAATTTTTGTTTTCAATGTGATGTCTCTACTTTTCACTATGTCCCCCAGGATTCTCATAGCTTGCCTCCCAAGAATCAGTCACCTTTTTATTTCATGGCTGCAATCACCATCTGCAGTGATCTTGGGTCCTAGGAAAGTAAAATCTGTCACTGCTTCTACTTCTTCCCCATCTATTCTCCAGGGACTGATAGGGACTGTTGCCATTATCTTGGTTTTCTTGATATTGAGTCTCAAGCCAGCTTTTGCACTTTCTTCTTTAAACCTAAGCAGCAGCTTTTTTAGGTATTCCTCACTTTCTGCCATTCAGGTAGTGTCATCTGCGTATCTCAAGTTGTTGATGTTTCTCCCAACAATTTTGATCCCAAATTCTGATTCTTCCATCCCTGCATTGGGCATTATTATTATTATTATTATTATTATTATTATTATTATTATTATTATTATTATTATTATTATTATTATTATTATTATTATTATTATTATTATTATTATTATTATTATTATATTTCAATTTCTATACTGCCCTACTCGGTAGGACCGACTCAGGGCGGTTCACAACATATGTAAAAATTACAAATTCATGTCAATAAATCATAAATACATACATCAAAATATCAATAGCACTACAATAACAAGAAATTAAATAAACATCAATATCAAATAACAGTCCAAAATTTCTACATCTCAGTCATCACTCAGATTTTTACAAAAAACAACTAAACAAACACAAAACAATTGCTAAGTCCCACGACAAGTGAGAAGCCTCTCCGCCCCACCGCAGAAGTTCCTGCGTGCTCTTTGCGTGCTCTTTGTATAAGTTTCATGGCCTCTCCCTTTTTGCCTTCTGAATATACATAAACAATCAACACGATAAGCATTGCTGGGATTTATTATGAGCAGTCAAATTTGCAGTTTTAGAGACCCAGTGATAATTTCACAGGGCCAAAAGTGATCCAAGGTGAAAATGCCAACAAAATCACTGACCTTTGCATAAATCTTCCTGTTCTTTCCTCAAGTTGAACTTAGGGCAAAGACTACGTCATAAGGTAAGGTATGTCCTATGTCAGCCCTAGCTATCCCTATTCTTGTCAGCTGTGCATTTCTTTAGGCAAATATTTTTAGTGTGAGATTTAGAGTTGTCTGATGGAATAATGACCAAAGGCATGCCATTATTTGCAAAACTTCCATTGAGTTAAAGAATTCAACACAGGATGGACTCCAGGCAAAATTGACTTGCAGAGGGAAAACAAACAAGCAACACACACAAAGAATGTTATTACCTTAGGCAATGGGCAACTCATTAATGAAGCTGAGCACAGCATCAGCACAGGGAAGCAAAAAACACTGAATCTCTAGCAGACTTTTAATCACTTAGGCTTCATGTTACCACATTGGAAACCAATTTAAATTACACATAGGGCCAGGTGAGCAAACACAGCTAGCATTTCATTACCAATTGTGTAAAAGGAATGTTAATAAAGATGTCAGTTCTAAGCTTCATAATCTTAGTTGACAGACCTTCATTTTGTTACAGAGTGTTGGCTCATTGGTAAAATTCCCTTTAGCCAAAGTAAAAATGCAAGGACACACAGAGGAGAAATAGCTACAAGTCTCCCAGAATCCACCATCTCCCCATTATCTGGCACTTATAGTCTCAATAAGTGCTGCAGAGCTCAAAGTGTGTCTCAACTTTCATCCATAACACTCTTCAAAGAGAATAGTCTGATATGGGTTGGACACAGTGATTATCCTGTTGCAGCTATGATGACATCAACAGCAGCAGCAAATTGCCACTGATTAAAGGCTTTCCTTTGCAATTTCAGGCTACACATGGCTTTGTTGCATTGTGCATGAGTTTTGTACACCCTGAAATTGCCTTTGATCAGTGGTGATTTGCCTTTAATGATGTTATGCCCGTTGTGCACATGGTGATGCACAACAGGATTGCAACTGCTATGTCCAACCCATTCCAGTTTCTATACACTGCAGTTTTACACTTGAAAGCTGGCCACATCTGTAAGGATAACAAAGCTCCTGATCCCACTACCATTGGACTCTTTCCACCTGACAGAGAACCGCACCCATCCAGGAAACCTTTTGCTTTGTTGTTGTTGTTGTTGTTCAGTCGCACAGTCGATTCCGACCTTCTGCAACCCCATGGACCACTGTCCGCCAGGCACTCCAGTCCTCCACCATCCCCCTCAACTCGCTCAGCTCTCTGCCCATTTGCGTCCACAATACCATCTAGCCATCTCATCTTGGGCAGTCCCCTTCTTCTTTTGCCCTCGACCCTTCCAAGCATCAAGGCTTTCTCAAGTGAATCCTCTCTTCTCATTTGATGTCCAAAGTACTTTAGCTTCATCTTTATTATTTGACCTTCTAAGGAGCAGTCTGGGTTGATTTCTTCTAAGACCAACCTATTTGTTCTCCTCGCTGTCCAGGGGACTCTCAAAACTCTCCTCCAACACCACATCTCAAAGGCGTCTATTTTTCTGCGCTCAGCTTTCCTAATGGTCCAGCTCTCACAACCATACATTGCCACAGGGAATACCATTGCTTTGACTATGCAAATCTTTGTTTGCAATTTAATGTCTCTACTTTTCACTATGTTCCCCAGGTTTCTCATCGCTTGCCTCTCAAGAATCAGTTGCCTTTTTATTTCATGGCTGCAATCACCATCTGCAGTGAGCTTTGATCCTAGGAAAGTAAAATCTGTCACTGCTTCTACTTCTTCCCCATCTATTTTCCAGGGACTGATAGGGCCTGTTGCCATTATCTTGGTTTTCTTGATATTGAGTCTCAAGCTAGCTTTTTCACTTTCTTCTTTCAACCGAATCAGGAGCTTCTTTAGGTCCTCCTCACTTTCTGCCATTAGGGTGGTATCATCTGCATATCTCAAATTGTTGATGTTTCTCCCAGCAATTTTGATCCCAAATTGTGATTCCTCTATCCCTGCATTGCGCATTATGTGTTCTGTGTATAAGTTGAATAAGCAGGGTGACAAAATGCAGCCTTGTCTGGGGATCTGCTTCAGGCTAGAGAAATCTATGATATATTTCAATCACTGACAGTTTATGCTTACAAACCAGCTAGATCAGGTAGGAAATAGTAATGTAAATTAGGTAGCAATGTGTAGCGTTGCCAATAAAGAAATAAAGGAACTGGAAATTTCCTACCAGCTTATGCTCTATATCAGGGGTTCTCAATGTTTTTCAGATGCAGGCAGGACCATGCTCCCTCAGACAGCTGAGTGGGCCGGATTAGTACCATAAAATCCATCTGCAGCTGTCGTAAATGCATTTACGGACTCATTTGCAGCTGCTGTAAGCATGTTTACATGGCCATAAATGAGTCCATGGCTGATTTCTCCAGTGGCTGTGGGGGCAGCTGGAGTGAGGTTGGGGCTGGATTATTTGGTGCCATCAGCTGGATCTGTCCCATGGCCTGTAGGTTGCAAACCCTTGCTCTATATGAAAAGTACAATGTCTTCTTTTACAAATCAGGTTTCCACAAATGTACACATCCAATTTAATTCTAAAAATAAAGTGAGCCAAAAGTAGGACTGGACCCACTGGTTGATCTCCAGGAGAAATGCAGTAGATCAGCAAAGGTTTCTGACTTCCATTAATAATGGCAGCAACAAAAATTCCATTATTCTTAAATAACACATCAGGCTTTCTCCAGAGGCTAAATAGCGTGACCTCTAAGGCAATTGTTTCAGATCCTAAATGGCAGGAGCCACAACAGCAGCCCTAGCCCTACCAGTTTGGGACCAAAGGAGAAACACTGCTGCCACTCCATTGGTATTGGTATCTCCCCCACCTTCCACTGCCGCTCCTGTTCCCCCCTCCCTCTTTCCTTTCCTTTAGATGTGATGATAAAAGAGCACACTGCCCCCTTCATCAGTGCTGAAGAAAGAATGACTTGCCAGCCCAGTAAACTAAATTGGAGACGTTACCATCTTAGGTTCCTCCCTTCAAGAAGCAAAATAGTGAAAGGCCATCCCTACTGCTAAAATAAAAAAAAAATGGGGTGAGGATTAGACAATATTGTGAAGCTATTCTGGGCTGATCATATCCTGAAAATTCCAGTTGCCAACCCACAAGCCCATGAGCCATTATTTTGTTAGCTATTAAAGCTGGAGCTTAAGGATAGATGGGTAAATCCAGCAAGCCTGAAGTCTATTCACCTCAGTTTTAGTAACTATGGGGTCAGGCTGAAATAGGAGGAGCAATAACATTGTATCTTTTATCATTCTGTATTTTAAATATATCTTAACATTGTTCAGTTTCATTTGTCTGCTTAAGGTTGGACATTTTACATTCTTCTTATTCAGCAAAGTTTTTCTCAGCATCTGTTTATCTTCAACCCCAACATACTGAGGGGAAGAAATACTGAAATGCTCTGAACCTGGAGCATTTCCCTGTGGAGACCCATTTGTTTCACTTTGACAGCAAATCATTAGTAACTACCTTCTGGCTATGACTTTTCAGCCCATGAAAGGTAGCTAGCAAGCAGTGCTTCCCTTTAGCCCAAATATCAAAGGCAGTTACAGTAAGCCACAAAGAGATGAAATATGGAAACGTTATCTAGGAGAATTGGTTTGGTGGTCTGTTATTCCAGCCCTAGTACTTAGATTTTGGATAAGAAAGTGCCCAAGCCCCCTTAAAATGCAATCACAGATTTCCTTAAAGGTGGAACTAAAATATTTAGTAAGAGGGGCCTGACAAACTGTAAAATGTCCATTGTTTCATACATTTAAGATTCAATTGCAAAATGGTGATTGATTTTATGAATTCTTATTGTTTTTTTCTTGTGGTACTTGTCAAAATAGCTGTAACTAGTTTAGAAGACTTCTTCATTTTGTTACCCCTTCTTCTTCTTCTTCTTCTTCTTCTTCTTCTTCTTCTTCTTCTTCTTCTTCTTCTTCTTCTTCTTCTTCTTCTTCTTCTTCTTCTTCTTCTTCTTCTTCTTCTTCTTCCGTATCTGAATCTGAATATTGGCGATCCCCATGGCAATCACCCATAAAGACTCTCCTGAGAATATAAAGCAGTGGCCTTTCATCTGCTTTCTGCATCTCAGCATGACCCCCATACCACTGATCCAATTCCATGAACCCCTTAATGTCCTGAGCCCTTTTGGCACACAAAGTCCTCATCAGCCCCTGGCCAGTATTGATGAAGCTGCTGCTCTCTATCAAGATGGATTCAAGTGGGATTTAATCTACTTGGGGACCATCATCCTTCACTGTGAACTTCGGCACCCAAGGCCATTAGTCCTCAGGGTTGTCAGGTTAATTAAATGCCGCCTGTCACTTGGTGTTGAGTTGCTGGCAGTATGATCTACTCTTTTCCCATAGAAGGATAACCTGGTCAGACTGAAATTATGTGAAATTAATTGTGTTACTGCACAATTAATTCCACAATAGTTAACCCGAGGCTTACTTTTATCATCTAAACCAGGGATGGCAAAATTATGGCCTGCAACACTATTTCATGTAGCCCGCTGCTGCCCTTGCTAAAACTAAAAGTGGAAGTGGACACATTTATGACAGCAAAAAAATGCACCCATGCACGCCTAAACGGGCCTGTGCCTGCTGAAAAAGCTCCCTAAATGCACCTGCAACAGCCATGGACAAATTTTATGACAGCATTTATGGTGGAAGGAACCACATGATTGCCCCACTCAGCTGTCCAGGGGGCATGGTCAGACCCATGGCACAAAAAGTTTGGGAACCCCTGATCTAAACTTTGTTTGGGACCTTACCATTAGGTCCAGTGAAGATAGGCATTTCAGCCTGCAAATGCTGCGAGCCAACAATAAAATACGACAGATAAGAACAGTTTGCCACATAACCTGCCCTGTAGCTTTCCAACCTGCCCTACTAACTTAGGCATGGTAGAGAATGCATTTCCATCATTGATGCTAACGAAAGATGCAGCTGTGGCTCCCATTTGTCTCAGGCAGAAAAATATCTTGGACTGGTTCTGTTTGTGGCAAAGGGATATGCTGTGTCAGTAGCAAGTGGAAACAATGGGCTCTTATCCATTTGAAGCAGGTTTTTCGTCTCCCACATTATATTCTCTGGGGCCATGGTGCCTTAGTGGTTAAGACACTGAGCTTGACGTCTGGAAGGTCAGCAGGTTAGCAATTTGAGACCCGAATGCTGTGTGACAGAGTGAGCTCCTGTCATCTGCCCCTGCTCTTGCCAACCCTGAAGTTCAAAAGCAAGCAATTGCACTTAGATAAATAGGTACCACTTTGGTGGAAAAGATAGCAGCGTTCCATGTGCTCCGACATCTAATCATGCTTGCTACATGGCCATTAAAATATCTGCAGACACAGACAGTGTCTGCAGATGGAGATGTGCACTGCCCCCTAGAGTAGGCATGACTGGCTTTCTAGCAAGGGAGACCTTTACCTATCAAAAGCAGATTTTTCCTCCCTAACATTATATTCTAGAAGAAGTCTAGAGAATGTTGACCAAGTACCTGAGAATCAACACAGAACTTGCTCTGTTGACTTGAACTTAAGATATCAGGCGACATGCATGCTGCCTGTCATTGGAATGACTGGGAAGGACTTTTTTGGACTGGGATGACTACCTATACAGCACTAATTAACTAGCCATCCTTCCTACCTCTGAATTCAAAGAGAGCCCTAACTCTCTCCACTCTGTTCTTTTGCCCTCTCTTTGATTGGTTAGTGCCAGTTGTTTTACTGTATTGCTGTTGATCTGTTTGGTTGGTAGCATGTGTGCAGGAAAGAAAGCAGCATGCACATATCTGTAATTCCAAGTAACCGTAAGCAAAGAAATAATATTATTCTTTCTCCTACAAATGTCTCAGAGTGCAAGTAGCACTGTCACAGAAGAGAGCTTTGCCCTCTGATGTGGCAATCAAAAAAGCTTTATATCTTAATCTAGAACTTGAATTTTAAAAATGTTTTCAAACTCTGGCCTAATATAACCTGGATAATCTTTATCCAGCTAATATACCACTGCATTTGAACAGATGACAGTGTCTATACTTTTAATTAGGTGTTTAATTAATTAGAAGGAAATTTGGTTTATTCTAAGCACCAACACAGTTTTTTATTAAGTAGTTTTCCAGATTTCTCAGAGTCTTGGTTTTAATTAACACAATTAACTACCTGAAACTTCTATCAACTAATGAGACACCAAAAGATGTGATGCAGAGTTTTTCCATGACTCAGCAGAGTAACAGAAGGAAACTTATATATTTATGCAAATTCATACCCCACAAAAGTAGTAACATTATAGTCTGTCCATTTTGGAGCATATCTTTTTTACTGTGCTGTGGGATAACTAACAGAATTTCAAGGTTGCAGGTAAGAGACAATCAGTTGCATTGCAATGTGTTCTGAGTGATACAGAATGCAGTCCAGTCATTACTATCTTCAGGATTTCCAAAAGGGTTGTCAAAAAGTGTAATAGGAATCCTCTCCAAGCTTGAGGCTGCCTGCTGAAATTCATAGTAGCATGCACATGCACACACACCTCTCTCCATTCTCCTCATGCAGCCATGTTGTCACATCAGATAACAATCTTCCTTCTTCTGCATTACAGCATTTTGCAAACTGTGTAATATATCTCTGCTTGGTTTGCTTGTCAATTTGACCCATTGTTCTTTCTCCCTTTTACTCTCTTACTCATATGCATCTTTGATAAAACTTACATTCATATAATTTCTGCCACCAAAAATGAGGCTTTGTAATTCATAATCTCTTTGGATCCCTGGTTCAAGTGTTTAGAGTAGTGGTGCCCAAACACAGCCCCACAGATATTTTGGGGCTACGTCCAGTGATGGGCTGTTACCGGTTCGGACCGGTTTGCCCGAACCAGTAGCGCCCATCACGAGGGAGTTGCCAGGGTGGTGGTAAAACCTCAGGTGACTGGTTTGGTCGCCTCTCCAGCTCCCCTCCAGAAGTGTTTTTCCAGGCAGCCAAAATGGCTGCCCAGAACTGCGCATCCGTCAAACCTCTATTTGACGCATGCACAGTAAAAAATAGAAAGGAAGGGCGCAGGGAACGGCTTTTGAAGTGGCAGAGCCTGTGGCGGTGTTTCCTCGCCGTGCCACCAGGCTGCCATGCCGCACTCGTGGTTTGGCCCTGCGCTGCCATGCCGCAGCGGTTCCTGCCTGCCTGCTGCCTACCTAGGTAAGTAATGGGTTTGTGTTTGAGGTGGGTGGGTTGATTTGTGTTTGCGATGGGTTGGTTGATTTTTTTTTAAGTTAAAATTTATTTTCATTTAATTTTTATTGATTTTTTCTATTATTTTCATTTTTTCTTTGGCTCCACCCACAACATCATGACATCATGATGTTGGCTCCACCCATGACATCATGACGGCATGACATTGGCCCCACCCACGATGTCCATGATGTCACAGTGGGGTAGTAAAAAAATTGACATCCCACCACTGGCTATGTCTCTTAGAAACCCTAGCCAGCACAACCAATGGTCAGGTTTTCTAATTGTACTTTTAGAGTTTCAACTCTGGTCTGATTTAGAATAATTTTGAGTCCTAATGTATCAGATAATTAAAGTATTTGTTATTTTAAACTTATTTTACTTTTAGTTACATTGGCTAATTAGATGGGCATCTGTTTCAGTTAAGAAAAGATTGCTTATTGTTCACACTAGTTTAGGATGGATTAATCACAAGAATGCTCATTAAAAACATACCTGCTGTATCAGCATGTTAAGACTAGACAGGTAAGGAGAACTGAATAAGCTATACTCTACTTAAAGACCATTGGTGTGAAGTAGAAGAGTGAAGGTGTTATGGAAAATGAATGGTTTCCTGACCCCCAGAATATGAACTACATTTCTAAATGCCGTGTTCTCAAATTTAGCTGCACCAAAACCTCCTGGGAAGGAGATAGAATTACAGTAATACCTCGGATAACGTTTACCTCGGATAATGCTAAAATCGCATAACGTCAAGTAATCTGGGGAGGAGAATTGGATTGAATAACGTTAAGGTCCTATGGGATGTATTGGATAACAACCGCTAAAGCCTGTGCGGTTACCATGTATCTCTATGGAGCTTTAACGTTATCTGATACATCCCATAGGATTTTAACATGCATCGGATAACACTAAAAATCGGATAACAGCAAGACTTGTGGAACCAAGTGTTAGTGTTTTCCGAGGTATTACTGTAATCAACTTTAGATAAGGTAGTTTCAAGCAGTTAATGAATGGAGCCAGTAGAGGCACCAATACATTTACCCAGAAGCTACCCAGACACCATTAAGGTTGTGCTTGCTTGAAAGCCAATTGTATCCAACAGTGATGGCTAACATCGGCACTCCAGCTATTCCTGGACTTCACTTCCCAGAAGCCCTGATCAGGGGTTGTGGTAATTGAAGTCCAAGAACACCTGGAGTGACAAGGTTTGCCACCAGGGAACTATAGGGTTCGGTGCTAATCTCCATTTACAACCAAAAAGCTAGCACTGTCTGCATCTGCAGATGTTTTTGTGGACATGTGGCAGGCATGACTAGACACAGAACACTGTTTACCTTCCTACCAAAGTGGCCTCTATTTATCTACTTGCAATTTCTTGCTTTTGAACTGTTAGGTTGGCAGGAGCTGGAACAGAGATGGGCACTCACTCAGTCATGGAGCACTTGGGTCTCAAACTGCTGACCTTCCAGTCATCAAGTTCAGAGTCTTAACCACTAAGCCACCGCAGACACCATTACATTTTGGTTAAAAACCTCAAACTAAACTTAGCAGTGTGAGCATTGTATCCAAGATAATTGATAATTTCTCCTACAGCTACAGTTACTCAACTAATCCTGACAGCTCAGACATCCTTGATGAACATTGTTAGGGACTGTAAGTCTTCCCCTCACATCTTAACTGGTTGCAAGGCATATTGTGTCTGTGATGTCTTTAAGACCCCACTGCAGGGACACAAAGGTATTGGGACTTTCCCCTGGTGTGTTCCTGGGCCAGTGTATTTAGGTCATGGCAGAATTGCAGATATCTAGCTGCTAGCTCAAAAGCTTCTACACAGCTGAAATGCTGCTTCAAGGCCTGGATGGGGCTACAATGCCTGCAGCTACAATGCTGAACTTGACTGAGCTTCCTCTGCTAACAGTCTGGACAAAGATTCCTGTGCATTCCAGAACCTGCTATGAGGACTGAATCTTTGCACTGATCCAGAAGATGGCTTTTGCCTTCGATGCCATCTGTGCCTGCTGCGCAAAGAAGGACTATTTGGGGGTAAACCTCCACCAGGAGGACAGAAGCTGTAGAACTCTTTGACTTTGTCTGTAATTACAGCTTGTATTTATCTGACTGGATTGAACTGTACTCAATTATATACAGTCAAACCTCGGATAACGTTAAGACTTGATTCCACAAAAAAAAAAAAAAAAACCTGACGCTAAAAAAAAAAAGCCCTGACTTCAGGGACAAACCACGTAGTTTGTCCCCGAAGTCAAGCTGACCCTAGGCTAGCAATCGCTAGCAATCCAACACCCCCAACCGTAGCAATCGCTAAGAATGCAGTAGGGTCGGGGGAAAGGCGCTTGCTCGCATGCTAAGAGTGCAGGAGGGTCGGGGGGAAGGCACTCACTCGTATGCTAAGAGTGGAGGAGGGTCGGGGGAAAAGGCACTCGCTCATGCACCTTTTCACGCACACGAGCGCCTTTCCCCCCAACCTTACTGCACTCTTAGCGATCACTATGGTTGGGGGTTGGATTGCTGGGGTTTTTTTTTTGGATTGGGTAGATGTTCAACCCAAACCACCCCCCCCAGACGATTGCCTTGGATAACACTAAAGAATCGTTATCCAGAATCGTTATCTGATGCAAGTTTTTTCCAAAAAACTTTATCCGATTCTAGCGTTATCCAATGCAATCGTTATCTGAGGTATTATTGTATAGCACAACTGAACTGTCTCAGTGAGGTCAACTGAGCAACCCAAGAGAACATTCTCTTGGGTTTCAGTTGTTGCCCTGTATATACAGGGTGCGGCAGCATAACTTCCTTTTTTAAAATGCGCGCAATGCAGTCGGTTGATGTCATAGTGGAGCGCTAGTGGTCTTGTTTGAGAGGCAGGACTATAAAATTTTGTCCCAACACAGTTCTTCTTCTGCACCAAGATCTGTCTGCCTGTTTTTTCCACAAGGGATCACCTTGCCAGGTGATCTAGCTGGCCTCTGCATACCATTCTGCTAACTGTTTACACCAACAAACACGTTCACTTGTTTCTAACTATATTTTGAGTCTCTGGTTTTCTCTCTGAGAAAGAGAGATTCTTCTTGGAGACCCCTTTCCTTTTTGCAGAGAACAAATGCTCTTTAAAAGGGCCATTCTCTTCCTCCTTTGTCTCTCAGCAAATATTGTCCACTTTGGCCTCAAGCGAGTCAAGCTCATTCCCTTAATCCTCCTGCTGAGACTTGCTATCCTCTGAGGAAGACTGCAAGCCAGGGCATGACAGAAACCTGTTTTAAAGAATACATGAGTCACAGCAACCATAAACTCAATAAGCAACAGCCACAACAGCCAGCAGAAGATTCTAATATAATCTCTTTCTCTCTCCCCCCTCTCCCGCCACCCACTCTTTCTTTCTTTTGGATAGCACTTAGCAAAGCTTCCAGAAACCATTGAATGATAGCATAGAAGCTTATTTTTCTAGAAGCCAAGTAAAATGAATAGGCCAAAATCCTGTTTTAGAATTATACTATACTGCAGAAGGCAAATGGTGTAATTTTTAACAGCTTCTTGCAGCCAGTTAACAAGTCCCTTTTGAACTTTCAGGCATGCAACAACTCTGGCACATATGCTCAAAAATCTAAATAGGGATTTATTAATTCATGACGAGAATCTGATGTGAATTATGCCATTGGCCATCCATAGGTCATAGGGACTGCAGTGCATCAAGTCGCTAAGACGCTGACTGGGAGGCGGAAGGTCAGCAGTTCGATTCCCAAGCACTGTAGGATGGAATGAGCTCCCGTCTTTGTCCCAGCCCCTGCCAACCTAGCAGTTAGAAAGCAAGAAATTGCAAGTAGATAAATAGGGGGCCACTTCAGTAGGAAGGCAAACAGTGTTCCGTGCACTCCGGTGTCTAGTCATGCCTGCCACATGACCATGGAAACCTCTGCAGAAGCAGACAGCGCTGGCTCTTCGGCTTTGAAACAGAGATGAGCACTGACCACTAGAGTCAGATACAACTGTCAAAATTTTTAAGTTAATTTTTAAACTAATTGTAATATGTCCCATAGGATTCTGTATTGTCAATTTGTGTTTTTTAACACCGATGTTTGTAAGTCGCCCAGAGTCGGGTTCGCCTGATTAGGACGGGATATTAAATTTGACTAAATAAATAAATAAACTGGCTTTCGAGCAACGGAAACCTTTATCTTTACCTTTTAGTGACATGATTTTGGCCATAATATCAGAGATTGAAACACAAATACCATAATCCACCATCCAGCATTTATTATTACGACTTGGTTACTTTCTGTGTAAGGTTTTCTGGCAGTTCTGCAAGAAAACTTCAACTGTTTGCAAACCAGACAAAGCCAGGCTTTCAGACAATTATAATGTTTCCTCATGAATTGTGGAAAATTGTGTTTTATACAGCAATGAGATTCTGTCAAACTGCAGATGGTTTGACTCATTGGTTAACAACAGCAAAATGATGTTTTCCTACAAAACAACTGCAAATGCTTGTTTAACGTTATCTCTCTCTCTCTCAGTAATGGCTACAGATAAAAGCCAGCATCCTATTTCCTAAACTCAGTAGAAGTCTCACCTGCTCTTCAGACTTCTCATTAAGACCCACTGTGGGACTGATACTACAATGAATGGAATAATGTCTGTGTAATAGGGAGCCTGCTAGAGTGAGTTTGGGAAGCTTATGTGAATTCCCTTCTGTTTTTAGGCAAGATGCTGACCTTGTTTTTTTTTAAATGGAAGCTAGGTATCTGGAACAGCTAATGGTCTAAATGGGGACTAGCTGGTATGCCTAAAATCTGGGCAAATGCTGGGCAATGTGGCAACCCCACTGTGAGGTTCTGTTTTCATCATCTTCTGTGGACAAAGGCACAGGATTATGCATGGGAAGTAATTGGCAGGGATATTGCTTTAGAGAAGTTATAAATATTTGAAAAGAGTCTGTTTTTCCCTTTTAAAAAAAGGCAGCGTTTTGGGAATCCCTTGAAGATTAGCATGGCCTTGAGTTATTCTGAAGGAGGTAATATGAGAAAAACTAATCATCTCATTTATGAATGCTATCAAATAAACAAATATGATGGTGGCAGGTTTAATAAACAATCCTCTTTTAATATTTCCAGTTGTTGCTTCACTATGGTGTCACTGATACTTCAGGGATGTGCTTTCAAGCCTAAATTTCATTCTAAGCTTCTAGGCTGCGTATACTGTACCTGAAGTGGGAAGTGAAGACCCCCCCTCTCCTTGCAGCAGTTCACACCTGCCTGCTAGCTGCTACCTCCTACTCTTCCCCTCCCTACTTGGAAAAGAAGTACTGTATTAGCCTGGGTTGGCATGCAGAACACTCAGTTAATTTTTATATGGATATCACCCACAGTCTGGGTGGTGCAGTGCTTAAATTGCTGTACTGTAGCCAAAACTGCTGATGTAGTGAGTTTGATCCTAATGGGGATCAAGGTTGGCTCGGTCTTCCAACCTTCCAAGGTCAGTAAAATGAGTACCCAGTGTGTTGGGAGCAAAATGCTAATTACCACATGGATTGTCCAAAGAGTGCACTAAGTGCTATGGGGTGGTATATATGTGTCATTTCTATTTCTAAATGGATAATACCTGGACACATACAATAACAGAAGAAACATTTATCATAATATGCTTATTTTGTGATCACCATGAAATTCTGCCACAGTTTTATAGTTTTATAGAAGCAATGCATCTTCTTTATTGGTATCCAAAAAAGACCCAATTGATCTTTAATGTTTGATTTGGGAAAGCAAAAATACAAAGGAAAAAATCCATTCATTTGTGGTGCTTCAAGTATTTATTTCCTCCATTTGATAGATAGTTCATTGACTTAGCTGCCTAAAATCTTCCGTAGTTGTCTTCATCATTAATTTTCTTGGGTGGTTGATACTACCATCTGTTTGACTAATTAGCAAACCTCATTTACCCTTGTTGTGCAGCCTGGAGTCCTTTGGACAGCCTTCCTCTGCCCTTAGCACAGGTTCACTCACAAGTCTCTGGAGTACTCTCTTTATCTGATTTGGCCTTTCACTTGCTTGCTCTTCTCTTCTAAGTAACTTCTTCCATTACTCAAAAGGAGGTGATTTGAATTATTTAGGATTATAGAACATGCACCTCACCCCCACAGCAATTTGGAAGATAAAACTAGCTGTCAGAAGAGCATGCTGAGTACATAAATGAAGTTGCTGTGAGCATAATAAACATATGGAGGCATGAATATGGAAAATAGGTTAAGAGAGTTCAGGAAGGACAACACCTTCTTAAGAAGCACTGGTGCAGTTCAAATCAGTATTGGGGGGGGGGGAGGAAATAATATAGTACATAACAATGCTAGGGGAAAACATTTTTTGGGTTACAACTAATTGAGCCAGCCGGCGAATTTCGGGAGTTATAGCTCAAACCAACCAACCAATCAACCACAGCGTTCTTAAACTCTGCTCATCCTTTCACAGCCATATCCACAGAGAAATGGCTGCTACTTCCAAAACAGACAAAAAGCAGTCCAATCTTGACCATATGTCCATTGTAGAAAATATATTTTGTAGGCTATGCAGTCAAGAGACTGAAATAAGACATCTTTAGAAATGATGCCAACCTAGCAGTTCAAAAGCAAGAAATTGCAAGTAGATAAAGAGGGACCACTTTGGTGGGAAGGTAAACAGTGTTTCATGTGCTCCAGTGTCTAGTCAAGCCTGCCACATGACCACGGAAAGGTCTGCAAACTCAGACAGCGCTGGCTCTTCGGCTATGAAACAGAGCACTGAACCCTAGAGGTGGATACGACTGGCTTTCGAGCAAGGGTGACCTTTACCTTTTGAAATGATGCAAGGCATTGTCTTCTTCCTAGAGAAAAGTTGGGCTCCATTGTTTAATTGTTTCATAAAAATCACCACCCCCTCAATTGTAGAAGAAGAAGGCGATACCTTGTTTTGGAATCACTAAACAAAAAATCATTTCAAGCTTTCATGATTCAAGATCACTTCTTCAGCCATGCCAAGGTAGGGAAATCATCAATGAAAGTCCAAATGTTCATGGCATGATGGTCTGTTTGCCAGGCTCTGTTCTTTAAAATAAATGTGAAGTAGCAGTCCATTTTATATCCCTCCCCCTTTTGACAAACACAGGAAACGTTTGACTTTCAATTGGCTACAATAGGAATACCTAGTGTGTAAACCAAACACCTCCCCCACCATCCACTCTGTTCCCTGGTGGAGGTTACTGGAATTTGCATTACTTTAACCTGGCCAGAGAAAAGGGCCTATAGCCTCAATAGAGCCATTTGGAGAGAGCAATAAGCAGAAGCCTGGTTTCCTGTGTTTGTCAAATGGGGGCGGGACATAAAATGGACTGCTACTTCACATTTATTTTAAAGCATAGATTCCATAGATTTATTTGGCCTACTCTACCATCAGACTACAAGACTCCAGCTACTATCTTGCCATGCATCCCTAATGACATAAAAGTCATTCTTACCTCTCCGTTCTAAGAAGTCTGCATTAATTGTTATGTGTAGTTTAAAATTTACCGCTGTTCTCTGTCTTGACAAAAGGCTTTCAATTATTTTGCCATTTCTAGGTTCTCATTTTTCCTCCCTACATTTGGGCACAACCTTACCCAGGGGAAAAAAAAATCCAACACCATGTGCCTTACCTGTGAAAACAGAGTTGTGCACACTGCTTGTGTTCTATAATGGAATGGAAAACCCTTCTCAGGCTACAAAGAGGTCCAGAAGGTCTTGATGGCTTTGGTCACCATCCTGCTGTCTAACTGGAGAGTAAAAGAGCAAGACATATCTTTCTGTTGCTACAAGATCTCTGTCTAGAGGTCAAGAAGCAATGAGGGACTCTTCTGTTCCCAGTTTTTATATGCTGGGGAGGAGGGGAAATAATTTCTCCCCTTGCCTCTTTCTTACTTCCCTGGCTATCAGGTGGCTGGAAAAAATAGATACATTCATGAAACACAATAAAATGAAATGCTTGTTTCCATTTTTTGAAAGAGCTACTTGCTGTCAGAGGTCTGCTGTCATTTACCGGGGATGAAGCCACGCTATCAGGTGTCCTCCATTCTTCTGCCTGCCATCTGTAGGCTTGTTCTGAGGAAGGGTGGGCTGTTAGGATAAGAGTTTATTAAATTGGCTCATTCCCTTTGACTGCCCACTGAACAAAAGAATAGAAAAGTACCAATTAGTATGCAAGAATGCGAAGGCATCTTGCCATGAATGGCGTTTTGGTACAGTTTAATAGTCACATTGGTGGGTGAAAGTATTTGAAAAATGTTACATGGATGACCTGAACCAAGGATTCACCCTCCCTTTATAACTTTTTTTAAACAATGGGCATTGGTGGTTATTTACACTATGTTGAAAAAGAAGTATGTTTTGAGAAAATGATGGGCTCTAGTTGACTAACTAGGCCAGTGGTGGCGAACCTATGGCGTGCATGCCAGAGGTGGCACTCGGAGCCCTCTCTGCAGGCACTTGTGCAGTCATCCTAGCACAGAGTTTGCCCTGCTCTTCGCCCCAGCAGCCCAATAGGATCACTCTCTCCTTCCCCCAGCACAGAGTTTACCCCACCCCTCTACCCAGCAGCCTAATGGGAGCACTTCCTCCCTCCGTCCAGCACAGAGTTCACCCCATCCCTCTGCCCAGCAGCCTGATGGGAGTACTTCCTCCCTCCCCTGTTGTTGCTGTGTTGGCACTTGGTGATAAATAAGTGGCTTTAGGGTTGCACTTCGGGCACTCAGTCTCTAAAAGGTTCTCTATCACTGAACTAGGCCTTCTGACAAATTCAGAAGAGGTTGCCTAAACATAGTCAGAGATATGAGATATCTCTGGGAGTGATAAAGAGATATCACAGAGTGCTTCTGCAGGTAAGTAGAAGCATAAACATGCTTTAATACAGAGTCAATACCTGGAGGATTGACTAAAATTTGGAAATGTGAACACAACTTACAGCCACACCATGAAGTCAAACTTCCATGTGAGATTATTTATTTATTTATTATTATTTATTTATTTGCATTTAATATCCCGCCCCAATCGGGCGGACCCGACTCTGGGCGGCTTACAGCATAGCTCATAATATATATGGCCTTAAAATTCATAAAATTCATAAGAATTCATAAAAAATTTAAAACGTTAAACAGTAAAAACGGATAGAAACCCATAATAACAGCTACCAGATGGGGGCGGATGGCTGCTCTTAAATTAGCCATCCCGTATGGGAACCTGCATTGCTATGTCCCCACACTTGACCCGCCAGCCATGTCTTCAGGCCCTTTCGAAAGGGCAGAAGCTCCGTCTGCAGGCCAGTGGCGTCGCGCAGCGTTGAGCCGCCTGGGGCGAAGAAGAAAATCGCCGCCCGCCCCCCCCCCGCTCGCTGCCCCCCCCCCCACCGCTCGCCCCCCCCCAGGCAGAAGGCGCTCCCTCCCCTGCTGAATAGTGGGCACCCCCCCCTGCCAGCCCGCCGCCAGAAGTTCGAAAAAGGTAAAGATCGCGGCTCGACTGCGGGGGTTAGCTGGGATCCCGAGGGTTCCCCCCATCCTCGCCTAATCCCCGCAGAGCCGTCCGCGTGCACGCCCGAGGATTCAAAAGGGTAGGAATACCCTTTCGAATCCTCGGGCGTGCGCGTGGGCAGCTCTGCGGGGGTTAGGCGACGATGGGGAAAACCCTCGGGATCCCAGCTAACCCCCGCAGTCGAGCCGCGATCTTTACCTTTTTCGAACTTCTGGCGGCGGGCTGGCAGGGGGGGGTGCCGACCCACCCACCCAGCCAGCTTGCCGTCAGACTGGGCGCTCGTCGGGGGGGGGGGTGGCGCCATAGCGGGGAGCTCCTGGCTGCTGGCTGGGTGGCTGGGGGGGAGGAGGTGGGCAGCGCGCGCGTGCAGGACTTCCCAGGTGGAGGGCGAGCCTTTTGCTGGTGATCGCTGCTCGCCTCCGTGGCCGTCCCATTGGCTTGGGTACTCCTTTAACCGGCCTCGGTCGCCAGCAACCGAGGCCGGTTAAAGGAGTACCCTAGCCAATGGGACAGAGGCGAGCAGCGCTCGCCAGCAAAAGGCTCGCCCTCCACACACCTGGGAAGTCCTGCACGCGCGCGCTGCCCACCTCCTCCCGCCCAGCCACCCAGCCAGCAGCCAGGGGCTCCCCGCTACGGCGCCACCCCCCCGACGAGCGCCCATTCTGACGGCAAGCTGGCTGGGTGGCTAGGGGTGGGGGGGAGGAGGTGGGCAGCGCGCGCGCGCGCGTGCAGGACTTCCCAGGTGTGTGGAGGGCGAGCCTTTTGCTGGCGAGCGCTGCTCGCCTCCGTCCCATTGGCTAGGGTACTCCTTTAACCGGCCTCGGTTGCTGGCGACCGAGGCCGGTTAAATGAGTACCCAAGCCAATGGGACGGAGGCGAGCAGCGCTCACCAGCAAAAGGGCCGCCCTCCGCCTGGGAAGTCCTGCTTCCTTCCTAAGCCCAGGCAGAGGGAGGAGGCCAAAGTGGTGAGGACATTTTGCCGCCCCCTGAAAGCCGCTGCCCGGGGCATCCGCCCCCCCCGCCCCCCCACGCTACGCCACTGCTGCAGGCGCAGCTCTGTCGGAAGGAGGTTCCAAAGGGCCGGGGCGAACACAGAGAAGGCTCTCTTCCTGGTGCTCGTGAGGCGAGCCTCCCTGGCCGATGGAGTAACAAGAGAGCCCCTCCGGTCCGCCCTGGTGGGACGGGCAGACATTCTTAGGGTGACGCGGTCTCTTAGGTATCCTGGCCCACTACCATGTAGGGCTTTAAAGGTAATGACCAGCACCTTGAATTGCACCCGGAGGCAAACTGGCAACCAGTGCAGCTCCCGGAGCAGTGGTGAGGCCCGAGCATAACGCCCGCACCCCATCACTACCCGGGCTGCCGCATTCTGGACCAGCTGAAGCCTCCGAATGGTCGCCAAGGGCAGCCCCATGTAGAGCGCATTACAGTAATCAAGTCTGGAGGTGACCAAAGCATGCGTGACCATGAGCAAGGCATCCCGGCCTAGGAGGGGGCGTAACTGGCGTATTACACGAAGTTGTGCAAAAGCCCTCCTGGCCACGGCTGCCACCTGCTCATTGAACAGTAGCCGTGAGTCCAGGAGGACCCCCAGATTACGCACCGGGTCTGTTTGGGGCAGAACTGCCCCATCCAGAACCAAAGCTGGTAACTCCCGTGTTAGCGCAGGGCCCCTTACCCATAGCCACTCAGTCTTGCCGGGATTCAGCTGTAGCCCGTTTTCCCCCATCCAGACCTTAACAGCCTCCAGGCACCTGGAAAGGACTTCCACTGCACCGCCTGGGTCCCCACGGGCTGAGATGTACAACTGGGTATCATCAGCATACTGATGATACCTTACCCCGTGGGAACGGATGATCTCACCCAGCGGCTTCATATAGATGTTAAATAGGAGAGGAGAAAGTACCGAGCCCTGAGGCACCCCATACTGCAGGGGCCTAGGGCTGGACATCTCCTTCTCCAGGCACACCGACTGGGTCCTGGGATCCTAGATGTACAAGTTTTAGAAGAGACTGTCATGGCTCCAGGCAATGGTTGAGAATCTATCTGTGCAGAGGAAATGTCAGCATTTCTTATGTGTAATATTTATTGATAATAATACATTTTGTGTCAGAAATTACTCTGGGTTGAAAGGATTTTTTGCTGCAGAAACTCTGCTCAGGAGACACCCGAATGAGGCTCCTTTCATGTCCCCAAGATCCGTCGTGTAATTGATCACTCAGCTAGATAGGACAGATGAGTGTGAAGGTGATCATGCAGAATGGTCCAGTATGATCTATTTCTGAATAAAACAATGAATGAGGACATGTGCTTTAGTCTGACCTTGAGCCATGCACCAGATGGCCAATTTTGGTCCAGCTATAGGGCTACTAATTTTTGGGTCTGGAATACAGTAATTTCCCAGCAGACTAAAGAACTGCTGTAAAAGAAATCTTTTCCACTAAAATGTCTCTTTCTGGTGTGATCAGACAAGTACCTTTTCAGATGCTTGACTGACCCTGACTGAGTGACCTTCCTTGTCATTTTAATTGGTAGATGATCATTGCAAAATCTAAACTCATTGTTTCGTGGGCAGGCATGTTCTGCCTGATATACATGGCACAGTTTGCTTGCATTCCTTGTGGTTTCATGGATTTTGATTCCTGAAGGCTCATACTGAAACATGTCTGTTAGGAGAAGACATAAGGAGAAGTAATCATTTGAGGCATTTCCTCTTATTTTTGTACAAGCTTTAAAAACACTATAGTCCTTCCAATAATTCTTTTCTAGAGGAAGGTATACAAGAGTCTTTTGGTAGTACAATATAGTTTTGGAGTACCAGTCTACAAGATCTCTCATGTATTCACTATTTTTATTTACTTCTGTTCCTCCAGACATTAGAATGCAACAGTTACAGATTGTGCTGAGATTTAGTTAAACTTGTATATCAGGGGCGCCCCAACTTTTCAGGCTGTGGGCCAGTCATTTGGTTCAGTGAGCCAATCATGTGGTTCAGTGGGCCAGTCATGTGGTTCCTCCTACCAGAAATTGGATAAAATGTGCCTTGCAATCTGCTTTGCAACAGGATGAAATAGATTTTAAGCTGCCATTTTCTCTGCTTAAAGGGCAGCATGGGTCGGATGAATTGGCTTTGGGGGCCGGATATGGCCCATGAGCTGTAGTTTGGGCATCCCTGCTGTATATAATTGCCCCCGCCATCACGCCGGGGGAGAGGACCTTCAGCTGCGGGCGGTGAGGCAACGCTCCCGCCCTCCCCCGGGCCCCGTCACCTCTGCCTGGGAGACGATAAGAGCGCGGCAGCAACGGCGGTAGAGTGAGGACGCTCCCGCCTTCCCTCCGGACTCGCCATCATGCCGGGGGAGAGGACCTTCAGCTGCGGGCGGGGAGGCAACGCTCCCGCCCTCCCCCAGGCCCCGTCACCTCTGCCTGGGAGACGATAAGAGCGCGGCAGCAATGGCGGTGGAGTGAGGACGCTCCCGCCTTCCCTCCGGACTCGCCATCACGCCGGGGGAGAGGACCTTCAGCTGCGGGCGGTGAGGCAATGCTCCCACCCTCCCCCGGGCCCCGTCACCTCTGCCCGGGAGACGATAAGAGTGCAGCGGCTCGAGCAGCCACCGCCACCAGAAATACCTGCGGTGGGGCGGACCGGCTTGTCACTTATTGTGGGTTTAGTAATTGTTTTTTGTTTAGTTTTTTGCTTTTCTATGTGTAAACTGAACTGATACTAGAAGTTTGATTGTTGTTTGATATTGTTGTTAGTGAATTTTGATGCTGTAACGACTTATATTACAGTATCTTTGATTATTCTTAGGATGTTTTAATCTAATGTTTTGACTGTATTATATTTGTTATATTGATATGTTGTTGCGCTTATATTTGATATTGTAATATTGTAAGCCGCTCTGAGTTGCTTCGGCAAGGAGAGCGGCATATAAATACAAATATAATAATAATAATAATTTATTTATTTAAATTCTACTCTTTTGGCCTTTAGGCCCACAGGAGTTTAATTGGACTTATTCATTAAGTCCAGCCTTCGATCTGAGATAACAAATGCTTATTATTTTGCAGATGTGTTGCAAAAACAAAAAAAGCAATGATTTGATGAATCTTGAGCAGATTCAGTGAAACATGCACATAGTTCAGTTTGTACAGTAACCCAAAAAACTTTGTAAAAGTGCCAAGGTTTAAGCCTAGAATAAATGAACTAAGGGCTTGACTATACTCTTGAAATAAATAAAAAACTGGTTTAAGTGTTTTGAAGACAATTTAAAGTCATGTGGTCTTTGTGTGTTCTCATGGAATGACTTTTAAGTCCAGTTGTAAGTTGTATGGTATATTGCCCCAGGGGACTACACAGGCTTTCAAAACATTTCATTTCTCAATGTTTGGCACTTTGGCAATCCAGGTTTTCCTCAGTCCTCATCATGCCCAATTTTTAAAATAGTAATTAAAAAAACCATTCACACATGCATAGCGCTAGATTGGTGAGGTAGAAGATAAGTCGGCACTGAGACAGCTGCCTGCAGTTTTCCTTGTCTGATTCTCTCCTGGGCAGGTTGTGTGTGTGTATGTGCCTGTGTTGTGTGTGTTTGTATGGTAGGGACAGTGGTGGGCTCAATTTTTTTTACTACCACACTGTGGGTGTGGTATGGTGGGCATGGCCAGGGGGAAAGCCCTATGTTGCACCCTAATTAGGACTACTTTATTTTAAAACTTGGATGGGTGGGGGCAGCCAGAATTTCTGCTACCGGTTCTGGTGAACTGGTGCAAATCTTCTGATGCCCACCACTGGGTAGGTAGCAGAAGAGTGAAGGAAGTTCCGAGAAATGAGCTCGCTGCAGGTTTCAGCATTTATTCTCCTCAAAAATCAAAGGAGCTGCTCTTTCTCCAGGACCTGGTACTGGTCAGCAGTTCTCCTGGCCTCCCCCTCTAGGAGATCCTTCTACTGTTTCATAGAGATCCCTTTGCTCTTCCCTGCTATGCTAGTCCGCTTATTACAGGGGATATCCTGCAGTCTGTTACCCCTTACTTTGGCACTGAAAACTTGGTAAACTGCAGAGACACAATTTACTGACACAGGCAATTATTTATGCCAAAACAATTCAGAAAACACCATGAGCAGAAATGATTCAAAAGAAACAACTGCCCCCACCCTGGCTGATTTTTTATTTTTTTAAAATCTGCTTTCTGGTAAAAATTACACACACACACACACACACACACACACACACACACACACACACACACACACACACACACACACACACACACACACACGCTTAGCTGTATATAGTTTAATTCCTAATCTCTAGATCTATTTCAACTCTGGCAAACCTGGCACAAAAATAGGAGTACTGTACAGTATTTCAACGTGCAGATGAGCCATAAGAAAGATATATTGGCTATTTAGGAAATGGTAATTAGAAAATCAAAATTACCAAGTAATGTAAGGTAAAGATAAAGGTTTATCTTGCTCAAAAGCCAGTCATATCTGACTCTAGAGTTCAGTGCTCATCTCTGCTTCAAAGCTGAAGAGCCAGAGCTGTCTGCTTCTGCAGACTTTTCCGTGGTCATGTAGCAGGCATGACTAGACATCAGAGCGCACGGAGTGCTGTTTACCTTCCCACCAATGTGGTCCCTATTTATCTACTTGCAATTTCTTGCTTCCGAACTGCTAGACTGGCAGGAGCCAAGTAATGTAGAAACATAATATATCTCTTTTAAGAACTTGGTATTCCCTTGTCTCTCCTGGGAGAGATGACTGACATGTTCATCTACTGCCACAACATTACATGATGATCTGAAAAAGCCCATGGACTTCCTGAGTATGTTGTTCTACATCTGATATATCATTCTCACATTTGTTTCTTTTAATTTTTAAGTATTATAAAGGTATTATGTCTAACCATGAAACATCATAGATTCATGCAATGTTGGCTGGGGAACCCTGCATGTTGTAGTCCAGCAAACTAGATTTTTTAAAAAAAGCTTGGGTATAACTAAGAAGAGAATATGGAAAGAAAGAGCAACAGTGATACCAACAATGATAGGAGTGATGGGAGCAGTCCCAAAAGGTTTGATAAGCATTGATAAGACCACAATGGAGCAGTTGCAGAGTAGCAGGACTAGATGCCAGCTATATTATCAGGCAATGCTTTGCTGATTCTTAAACCCAGAGCTAGCAACGAGCAGTGGAGTTCCAAAACTCCAATCCCACATCCACCACTACCCAAAACTACTACAATCTGTCAAAAGCACCAACAATAACCATAGGTGGCACTTGGAGTCCTCGCTGTGGGCACCCGTGCAGTCATCCCAGCACAGAGTTTGCCCCACCCCTTTGCCCAGAAGCCCAATGGGAGTGTTTCCTCCCTCCCCCAGCACAGAGTTCACCTCACCTCTCTGCCCAGCAGCCCAATGGGAGTGTTTCCTTCCTCCCCTATTGCTGCATTGGCACTTTGCGGTAAATAAGTGGGTTTTAGGTTGTCATTTGGGCACTTGGTCTGTAAAAGGTTCACCATCACTGTCATATGCCATGTATGTGCATGGCATTTTATCAAGGGATTAAGCATTAGGAAAATAGGACACAAGATAGAAAAATGTACCAATTTTACAGTTAGCTTTCATTAGAAGAACACAAGAGCAAAACCAAATTAGAAGATGGAAGAAGGAGCAAACTGGGCAAAGAACGTTATTAAAGGAGGATATAGCTGAAGATCTCAACCTCCCCTATGTCACCTGGAGGACCCTGAATAGGCTGAGGGTTGGAGTCCCTAAATTCAAGACCAATATGCTCAAGTGGGGGCTGCTGGTGGACAACAACACTTGGTGTGAATGTGGAGAGACACAGAGTCTGGCCCATTTGCTGTTCTGCCAATTGCTGCCAGAGTCATGCACCGATGAGGACTTGTGTTTGAGCAATGACAAAGCAAAGAAAGTGGCTTCATTCTGGCAGTCCAAGGTTTGATCAGGACACAAAAGAAGAAGAACTAGAATAACTTAATTTTCTGAATGGCTACTATTCTCTATTGACCTTCTCCCCAAGACCAATATTTTCTAGTGAAGAGTTCTTCTCCTTAAACTTCTCATTTCATTTATTTGACCTTGAACATAAAATGAATAAAAAATTTAAACCGTAAGATTCTAAACACAAGCAAAACGTTAGATGATAATAATGAAACAGGTTTGGTAAAGCATAGTATATGTTTTCCCCCATTGTCTTCTATGTGATGCCTTTGTTGTGGTGTTGAAGGTTTCAATTGATGTGGGTCTATCCCTCTGTAAGGTAGCGATTATGTTATATTAAGTTTCATTTTCCAACAGCCTCAGAGTTAGTTAAGGTAAATATATTAGCACTGTATTTCATTGTGCCAGATTGCAATTTAGAAGCAATGCTGAAAGCCACATTGAAATGAAAGAGCAGGTGACATTAAGAATGGCAGA
This sequence comes from Furcifer pardalis, assembly GCA_030440675.1. Classification (NCBI taxonomy): domain Eukaryota; kingdom Metazoa; phylum Chordata; class Lepidosauria; order Squamata; family Chamaeleonidae; genus Furcifer; species Furcifer pardalis. The sequence goes on from CP126893.1 coordinate 68,193,767, forward strand.
CATTTCAGAAAATAATGGAAGAATATGTATGTGAGTGACTTCATGAAATCCCAGACTTAATAGAAACAATACAGATTTGATGTTGCTTGGATACAGGCATTGAGCACACACTACAGAAATAGTGGGTGACCTTGAATATTGTGAGAGCTCAGGAAGTATGGGTATTGCTGAAAGGTAATCAAGTTTGGCAGGGGCAAGTTGAGAAGCAAAGCTCTCTTGCTGGGATGACTGCACAAGTGCCTGCTCTCTTGCTAGAAAGCATCAACCTGAGAAAGTGAGAGACAATCCCTTAGAGACACCCATCTCTTGGGAGGATGTACAGTCAGCTGTCCTCTCATTCTGAAGATCAGTTCTGAGCTGTGGGAGCTAAAATGGAAATCCAGTTATATGGTATAGCTCTGGGAACAGCCATCATAATCCTTCACTGACTGAACTTTTTCAGAGAGGTTGATTAATGCTATTTCAAAACAGAATAATGAAATAAGTGTGTCTTTGGTCTAATTTAACAAAAGGAGCAATGTTCTACTTACATTCTTAATGGCATTTGCATTTGTATTTTGGATTTGTATGCTGCTCTATTCGCCAAAGTGACTCAGAGCGGCTAACAGCATAAATAAAATACAGTATCACATGACAAAACATATTAAGGTATCACATATCAAAGTGTCACATAACACACACACACACACACACACACACACACATACACAAATCCCCCATCACAATTACAAAATCAAGACATTATTAAAACATTTCAGCAACACTTCAAATAATTCAAAAACAAATCAAAAAATTATCACAATTACAGATCAGAATCACTAGAATCCCCAATCATAGTTACAAATTACACAATATCAGGCCATCGTAAAAACACATCAGAACTGTTACAAAACAATACATAAAAAATCTTGAAACTAGTCCTCTCACCCCAGGAGTCTGTTGGGGGCAGCGGCAAGTCTTAAAGCCGCCCGCCCCGAGCACAGCTGCATCTCGCTCTCTCACTCTCTCCGGGCCAGACTGGACAAGAGCCAGGAGTCCGTTGGGGGTGGTGGTGGCAGGTCTTAAAGCCACCTGCCCCAAGCAAAACTGCATCTCGCTCTCTCCAGGCTGGACCGGATGAGAGCCAGGAGTCCGGGGGGGGGGAGGTTTTATAGCCGCCCGCCCCGAGCACAGCTACGTCTTGCTCTCTCGCTCTCTCCGGGCTGGACTGGACGAGAGCCAGGAGTCCATTGGGGGCAGCGGCAGGTCATAAAGCTGCCGCCCCGAGCACAACTGCGTCTCGCTCTCTCCGGGCCGGACTGGACAAGAGCCAGGAATCCATGGGGGGGGGCAGGTCTTAAAGCCACCCGCCCCAAGCAAAACTGCATCTCACTCTCTCCAGGCTGGACTGGATGAGAGCCAGGAGTCCGTTGGGGGCAGTGGCAGGTCCTAAAGCTGCCCGTCCTGAGCACAACTGCATTTCGCTCTCTCCGGGTCAGACCAGATAAGAGCCAGGAGTCCATTGAGGGTGGCGGCAGGTCTTATAGCCACCCGCCCTGAGCACAGCTTGTAACTACCACTGCTTCGGGAGTTGCACTGGTTACTGGTGTGCCTCCGGTTCCAATTCAAGGTGCTGGTAATGACCTTTAAAGCCCTACATGCTAGTGGACCAGGATACTTAAGAGACTGCGTCACCCCGAGAACATCTGTCTGTCCTACCAGAGCAGACTGGAGAGGCTCTCTTATTGTGCCATCTGTTAGGGAGGCTCGCCTCTCTAGCACCAGAAGGAGGGCCTTCTTTGTGTCTGCTCCAGCCCTATGGAACCTTCTGCCAATTGAGCTACGACTCCAGACAGAGTTGCTGCCCTTCAGGAAAGCACTGAAAACCTGGTTGGCAAAGCAGGTGTGGGGTACCGGGGATGTGGTGACCCCCGCCTGCTGGTTGATAACATAATAGCAATATTGGTCCCTCACTCTTTTTAATCCTCATTCTTTTAATCTTTGTAGCTTTTTTAAATTGGGTTTTTAATGTTGGACTGCTGTGCTGTTTTTAATGTTGTAAGCCGCCCAGAGTCGTTTTGAGTTGGGCAACTATACAAATTGGAAAAATAAGTAAATAAATAAATAAATTTATTGTCCGGGCAGTAACAGCCCCTGGCTTTTCCAATGTTTACAAGATGTTACTATAAATAGAAGGCAAGAATTGATTATTTGTTGAGCTTTAGCTTAATTTTTTCATCACCATCATCCATCTGAGACATACTTCCCAAATATTAACAGACTTTACTACAGTTCGCTGGCTTTAATTTGAACAGATTGTGTGTTTGTGTGTTTGTATACACACTGCCAAACTGTTCTGGTTGCCTGGTAGTTAGAATTCATCTGATACTACTTGGAAAGTCTAAACTTGGAATAATCGTACATATTGATGAGATCTGTACTGTCAGGACTCTTTGGTTCAGTATCTTCAAATCTTTTCAAATCTCTGATTTTTTCATTCCCTCTTTTGAATCAAACTTGCTAGAGCAGGAGCGATCAACATTCTTTCTTGTTTATGGAACCTGGACTCATGGGGATAAAATCCCCTGGACTTTCTGATCAGCATGGACCATGCCATCACTTGATGTTCCAACTCCTCTATTCCTTCTAGGTTTAGTTGTAATGCTCACATTAGTTGGGGGAGATGTGGGCTTTCTCAGACACATTTTGCAAAACTGTCCCTACTATTATATAAAATATTTGAATGTAATTAGGTTTAGAATGGGCAATGAAGAGGCATTTGCTTTACAAAATACCCAGCCCTTCCTAGTGAATATGGACCAATCTAGCTACCTGAGGTTTCGACTTTTCCTTGTTTGCATATGTGGAGGAGAGGTTTTTGTGCTGTATCATGATGAATACCTGCTCTTGTAAATTAACCACCATACCTCTGGTGCATGTACAGCCAGTAGATCATGTGCAGCCTTCTGAGGCCATTTTTTTGGACCCAACAAGTCTCCCAGAACCCCAGAACCTAAGAAAATCAAAGATCCCATAAATTATAGTTTTGATTTTTTTTTTAAAAAAAAATAAAATAAAAATTGGGAGCATTTCTGGATATTTTCAGGGCTGGAGTGGCCTGTGGTAGGTGAAGATTTGACCAGTGAGCCCACAAGTGTTGCTTTTTTCTGTGTAAGAGTTATTTGGGGTAGACTTAGCATGAAACCAAATCCATGCCTCACAGAATAAGCAGTTCTAAACTGTTTTCTCCTGGTATAGATTTTCACAGCATGGCCTGATGATATGCCCTGGCTTTTTGCCATTTTTCCAGCAGGAGAGGAGCTGAATTACGGTGAGTTCAAGCCTACCTATAGGAAAGAAAATGTAAAACATTATGATTAATATATATGGCTACAGTAGGTTTTTTTTTAATTACTCTAAGATTAGTTTTCTACATTTCTGCTTGCTTATTTCACCCACATATAACCAAACGGAGCCTAAGAGGAACATTTTACTATAACATGGAGCAATAACAGGAATATTTATTCCCCCCTATATATATTTGAATAAAATTGTAATTCTAACATCAGGTAAGGCACAAGTCCTTTTTCTCCCATTTTCTCTATGCCTTTGCAGTACTCGAGCCATTGCAGCTGGCTATATGCAAAAAAGTTTATAGGTTTGCCAGTATTCCTTTCCAGTCAGATACAAGAAAGACTAAACATGAGATGGATTGACCCTATAAAGCAGGGGTTCCCAACCTACAGCCTGTGGGCTGGACCCAGCCTGTGACGCCATTCCAACTGGCTAGTTGCCGTCTCCATTCGGAAGTAGAATCATGTGCTTTTACTTCAGCCATAAAATGGCTGGGGGAGCGCATGGTCCGGTCCACTCAGCTGTTCCAGGGGCATGGCCAGGCCCACAGAGTTGAGTTGGTGGCACATAACCACCACCATGGTATAGCTGTCTTTTGTGTAAGTTAGTAAATAATTGTTTAGAGCAGTGGTTCCCAATGTGGGACTTGCACCCAACACTGGGACTTCAATTCCCAGAAAGCTAAGTCACTACATTGGCCCATCAGTGCTTTGGGGAATTGACTTAGGCTTCTTGGAATTGAAGTCCAAAACCCAAAAAGCTGAGAAACACTGGTCTGGAGCCTTCTATTTGTGGTAGACCACATCTGGCATTGTTCTTAAGGAGCATGGATAAATGCAGGGGATGTCAGAAATTTTAGACCACACATTGGAAAGCACAAGGTTGGGGCAGTTGATTTTCAACGCAATGTTTCACATCTAGATGCATGGTGGGTTTGGGGGTTACATCCAATGAAAAATATAAATTCACATTTTTCATGCTAAAACTGATGGACCTACACAGGTGTTCTGACTAATTCACAAATTAAACCAATTTCCCAAAGAGCCTTTGCACATTGGAGGAAAACAGATTTAATCTTATGTAGGTTTTTCATTCAATTGCAAATCAACTAAAAAGGAAGGAGGTGGGTACTGTCTGGACTCTGCATTTTAACAAATACCCTGTTTTTGTTTGTTTGTTTGTTGTTGTTGTTGTTGTTGCTCAATTGCATAGTCAAGTCTGACCCTCTGCGACCCCATGGACCATCTCACACCAGGCACCAACAGGATCCAGGCACTGACAGCGCCGTGTGTCAATGGACAGGAGAGGCTCTCTAATTATTCCATTGGTTGGAGAGGCTCATCTCTCTAGCACTAGAAGGAGAGCCTTTTCTGTGTCTGCTCCGGCCCTATGGAACTTCCTTCCAAGTGAGTTGTGTCTCCAGACAGAGCTGCTGTCCTTGAGAAAGGGGGTAAAGACCTGGCTGGCGGGGCATGTGTGAAGTGCTGGCCAGATGGTCAGTTTGGCCATTTGGCTCTTTTGACTCCCACCTCTCTCCCCATTATCTTTTTAACTTTTAAATCTTTTTAACTTTTAAAATTTTAAACCTTTTAATGTGTTTAAATGTATTTTAATTGTGTTTTTAATTTTGTAAGCCACCCCGAGTCTTTGGATGAGGGTGGGATATAAATGTGATAAATAAATAAATAAATAAATAAATAAATAAATAAATAAATAAATAAATAAATCCTGGCCATTGCCTCTGATCTTGGAGGGAGAGTTTATTCATCCTAAGTAGTAACTAATCACCAAGAGTTTTATCCTCCATGAATTTGTTGAATCCCCTTTAAAGTTAATACCACATCTTATTAGAATGAATTCCATACAGTTTAATCATCTGCTAAGTAAAAAAAATAGTTCTTTCTCTTGTGCTCAGAGTCATATTTGGCATAATAATATACTGGAAAGTAATTAATGAAGGGGGATTGTGGTTGCTTTCCGTGGCTTCCTGTGCACTGTGGTGTTTAGTCGTGCCTGCCACATGTCCACAGAAATGTGCTGGCTCTTTGGCTGTAAACAGAGATGTGCGTTGAACCCTAGAGTCGGATACAACTGGCTTTCAAGCAAGGTGATCTTTATTTTTTTACTAATGAAAATGAGCAAGCAGTGTAGCAACTAATGTAATGAGATATTTCTCTTGAACATCTTGATGATTAAAGAAAACGAATTACATTTTAATTTAACACTATTATGAGTAACAGAATGGTCCAACCTTGGTGGTGCACCATTTTGTTTGCCCTAACAGATCACAGCCTTCCCAGGTATTTTGACCCCTTAGGGACTTTGAATAGAGAAAGTTGAATGAATATGCTCAGATACTGGTGAACCGTTTGACAGCTAATCAATTTCTCATAGTTCTAGTTACAAACAATAACTAAATGCAAATAGTACAAACTGAAGCAAAAAAAAAATGGTAGAAGGGAAATAGTCCTGCCAAGCCCATCAACATAGCTGCCAGCCTGACTCAGTGCTTAATTGAGAGCCAGCTGATAGCTCTGCTGCCTAGATTAAGATGATGGTGGAGGGGTTTGCCAGTCCTTTGTAGTTGCAGGGAAGAAAAAGTCTCCCATTTACTCTTTCACTTGTCACTGTTTTTGTGATCTTCGGAGGTTCAGCCTATATTGCTTGTCTCCTCACCAGGTTTAGTGGTTTGACAGCTTTCAATATTATTCAGCAATAAAGCAGAGGAGCAAGAAGAGACAAAGGTTCACAGTAACAATGCAGAAGAGTGGGCATTTGAAACTACAAGTTGGAATAAAATCTGAGATTCCCCCTAACCCTTTTCTATGCTGCAAGCTCTTCCTCTCCATTTGTTGCCAGAATACTTAGAAGAGAGGCAACTATATCAAAATGCTGCATGTGTAATAAATCCCAGCATACTTGCCTTGACACTTCCTCAAGCTTTGTTGTTGAAAGGGATTTACACAGCTTTGTCCCACAGGATATCAACATATTTTCCCCTTCTCAAATCTGCACATGAGCCAGCTTCAGAATGAGGCAACATAGCTGGCTGCCTGGCCATGCACCATGGAATCGCAGAGGCATATTGAGAACTGGGTGGGTGGAAAAGGTTAAGAAGAGGGCTGAGAAAAACTACAGTGGGGTTTTGAATGTCAGCAAAGCCCTGGCAGTGGCTGAGGTTCCAAGTACTTTCTGATTGCAATGTTCTGGGAAAGAGAAGAAGATTTGTTAAAAAATAGGTTGAGTAGGGGACTCGGAATAGGCTTAAAATAAATCATGCTGGCTTCAAGGCTTCCCCAAATGATAAGCAATCCTCCATGCCTTTGGAACTGTCAGGAAAAGCCATTTGTTTTTGTGCTCTCCTCAGACGATGAAAATTTCAGATCTGCAGGAATTCATGCTCAAAATAAAAGAGCAGCCAGATGGTGGTGTGGTATCTCCACATATTTCCAGTTATCCTTAAATGGATGTCACACAGGCCTACTTGGCGGGATGTGTTTTGAGGTAAGATTTAAGAACAGTTGCTGGCAGGCTGTGATATTTGCTAGAGCCTGGGTTCAAAAGCCAAAAGGAATCTTTGCCAAGTGTTGTCACTGCACAGAGACACCATGTTGGTCAGCTCAAATTCCAGGAACAGAAACAGCTATTGTTTTATGCCAGAACACTAATAGTTGAGGCGATGTCTGCTGGGAAGCCAACTGTCTACCCAGGCTTCCAGATGGAGATGCAAAGGCAAGCTGTACAAAAGATAAACATGGGGCGAGCTGAACAAGCACAAGTTACAACACACACGTAGAACGGCTTTGTTTAATTAGGCCACTCTAGTTGTAGGGAAGATGTCGAAGGTACCAACATATATGAAACTGTTTAATATCCTGAAATCTATAAGCCAGTGTAACAGCTAAATAAATAATTTTTATCTTGGAAAAAGTCAGAAACCAAGTAAGTGTTTGTGGAAAACAGGAAGAAACATATGATGAAATCTTCTTCATGGAGCTACACCACGTAATGCTGATGATGTCATCAGCTGTTGTAAAACCATCCTCAGGGAAGTTTTTAAGAAATTTAATTTCTCCCTCAATGGCTTCCTAACAACAATGGGGATTTCATGGGAGCCTGGGATCTTTGGGAAGAAGTAGGAAGTTTTCATTCTAATTTTTTTTAATCCGTGACTTTATGTAGCATAGATTTGTAAACAGGATTTCAGTTAGAGACAGCGAGAAGGCTTCCTTATTGCTCACATTAAAAACACCCTTTGGCACCCTGTAGTTGGAAGCATTGGCAACATCAATGGACTTTCAATGTGTTCCTATTATGCATTGTCAAACCCCTTCTGAGTTACGGTGATCAGAATAGGGCTTTCAAGGTATGTGAGATGTTCAGTGATGGCTTAACATTCCCAACACCCTGCTAAATTTCTGTGGCTGAGCAGGAACTTGTTGGACCTAGTCCAACACTCTATCCATTACATCATACTGACTCACAGTATCACAATAGGGCTGCCTCATTGGAATATGGATTTAATGCCACTGTTACTCCAAGTTACATGTGAGATATCACTGGTTTCTCAAGGAATTAAAATTCCATTCCCAGTCTTCCAAAAACACAGTCTCTCCACAAAGATGGACTGTAGGAAAAGAGAAATACAATTCCTGGCCGAGCTGCTTAATCTCAAAACCTTTTGATTTTGGCAAAATATGTAACAATACTGACATTTGCACTGGCTTGGTTGATGGGGCAATATTTTCACAGTTATCTGGCTTCTGCTCATCGAGCCTTTCCTCTATCTTGTTCACTGGTGCTAAGGACAGGAGGCTCTTGAAGAATTCTAATAAGACTTCACCAATGTTAACCTACCCATCATTGTGAGCCAAAGCCCATTCAAACAGTAGATCTGACAGCTAAACAGAACAACTAACTCAGAGATTTGCAACCTACCAGCCCTGGCCCCCAACGCTGTTCCATCTGGCCTGTGGCAATGACCCCAGAAGCAGATGTGGACATGGACGTGCATGCACAAATACACCAGTGCATGAACAAATGTGCCCATTGCCATTTTGTCCAGCCCACAGTGCAGTAAAGTTGAGAACCCCTGAACTAAATGAGAGATTTATCAGACATATTACACCAGAAGCCTGTTTGAATATTATGACATGGTGAAGAAACTTCAAATAAGTGAAGTAACAATTCACACCAAGTGTTCACTGCTTATCAAAGAATGGTCACTAATGCATACACAGATGGGGATGACTGATCTAGACTTTGGTACCCAACAAATGCATAGGGAACAATGCTGCCTGCAATATTGGCATTAATTCTTGACAGTGCAAAATAATTTCAAGATGGAGCTATTTTGCAGATGAATCTATGGTTCCTGAAAACAGAGCAATAATAACAACCCAAATTTGCATTCTGTAATTAGCTTGGCTGTGACCTTAGGTTCCATCTCCTGTAGCTTATCCACCTGACATGGTAGTTTGCCGCATTCCAATTTATTGCCAGATAGAGCAGGTGGCCAGGTTCATTCCCCCCTCTCCTCTCAAAACATCTTCAGATTTTTCCAAAGAGAAGGTGAGAAATTATATGATGCACTTGTTCCCCTGGTTTCAGATGCATTTCCTTTTCTGAGGAAATGTTACTGATTGTGGTTATGATGTCAGGGTATAATTATAGGTTGCCAACTCTGACCAACTGCCTTCTCTTGGCTCTGAGGAGAATGAGGTGATGGAAAGCAAGAGGATGTGGGCATAGGCATGTGGCACCCTGTAAAACAAGGGTTCCCAAACATATCGTACTGCGGGCCAGTCACATGGTTGAACTGGACGGTCACATGGTTCCTCCCACTGTAAATGCTGCCATAAATGCATCTGCGACTGTTGTAAATGCATTTATGACAGCCATGGATGTATTTACAGCAGCATTTGCACATGCTTGGGGATGTTTTACTTCCACTTCAGTTTTGGCGTGGGCAACAGGGGGGCAGATGATTTGGTGCTGTGGGCTGGGTATGGTCTGTGGGGTGTAGTTTGGCCACCCCTGCTGTAGAAGAAGAAAAATAGTTTGAGACATTTGTTGAAAGGTGGTGAAATATTAAGAAGTACCTTGTTTGAGCATAAGTGCAATGAGTCCCTCAGCTCAAGAGTAACATATGATTCACTCTGCAGTAATTGAAAAGTCAGGGTCAGTTCATTGTTAAGACAAACACATATTTCCTTCTCTTACATGCAGACAAACCTGTTCTTCCTCCCAGTAGACAAATGACCAATTACAAAACAAAAGGTAGAGAACAGGGCAAACATAGATTGAGGCAAATTCGTATGAAGATAAACATACACCTTTTTCCTGCTAAAAAGATGCTGCTTCCAGATGTATACAATAGATTCAGCATGTCATTTAGTGAGATTTTAGTCTTTAATAGTCTTTCGGAAAGGCCTTAAAACCTGGCTGGCAGGGCAAGTGTGGGGATCTAAGAATGTTGGATCTCATGCCGGATGGCTGATCTAATCAAATCAGCCACCCTCCCTGCTCTGGCCTATTGTTGTTTTGTAACTTGTGTAAATGTAATTCTTAAAGTTTAATTTTAACCTAACTTAACTTATTTGTTTATATTTACTTAACTGTAGTTGCAATTTTTAACAGATGAAGTGAATTTTAATATGTATGAGGCACGTTGGAGTGACATATTGGCCGTGTATTTACTATGTACTGTTGTTTTAAACCATGTCTTTTCTGGTTTGTGTTGTAAGCCGCCCAGAGTTGGGTTTACCTAATTGGAGCAGGATAACAAATTGGACAAATAAATAAATAAATAAATAAATAAATAAATAAATAATATACCGGTACTTTCTCTAACAGAAGACTAATAAAATACAATTTCATCACAGTCAATTGACCCATTTTATCTGTGTTAGAAAGACTGTCTCTGTTTTCCATGGGATGTTCATGTTTTCGGCATATGTGCTTTTGGATTTCTTACTGTTACAATGACATTAAGCTTTATTAAATGCCAACAGTGCAGCATTCCAGAATAGACAATGGAGTTTTCTTATTGTAAGAAAGCATAATGTGTGCAGATATGTCTAGAAAACCTGCAGGAAAAGTGTGCTTCCAGAGGGACTGCTTCACAATGAGGATTCTATGTTCTTCTAACCCTTCATTTGGCTCCAGGTGACACCATTTGTGCCTAATGTGTTAACTAAATTTAAATTTAATTTTAAAACTACATTTAAACTTAATGTGTTAACTAAATTTAATTCTTGGGGATTGCCATGCTTTTGGGTGTTTCTGTACTCAGCTAAACAGGAGTTTTATCTTTGAATATAAGGAGGAAAAGACTGTGCTAGAGGAATAAACTTTTTATATACAGAGATGTGGAAATGCAATCGATCCTATATTGACTGAAATGCCATCCAAAGGCCTGAGGTTTTACAGCCTCCATCTCTGGACTTTACTTCAGTGCAGCCCCCAATGCTGCAATATCTGGTCAGGATATGTGTGTGTGTGTGTTTTAAATTTTTGTTTTTCCCTCCATCCCTTCAAGCTTTGTAATCTCTGGTCTGAAAAATAGTCCTGCTAAACCTGAAGGCTTGCTTGTTTTTAAACTTCAAGTGTTCAGTTACCTGCTCTTGTTTTGGGATTTTGTATGTAAAAAATTAATGGAAGAGATTTTGATATATGACTGATTCTCCAACAGAAATCTGTAGGACCATGTATATAGGCCACTAATTTTGGATTGAAGCATTCCTTTATCTTTGCACCAACATTTTCAGCACAGATAAAGTTCACTAGGCAGAACCTAACATGTTTTTAGGCCTGCGTAGTGTAAGCAGCATAAATCTTGGCAGTGAATTACTATACATCACAAGTCAACATGGGCATTTGCTGCACTACACTGGCTTGCACAACTCAATGCACAACAGCAAATGCCCACCCTACTTTCCTAACTTGGAGCAAATTATCACTGATATTTAGAGTGATTGCATTGTGTTGGTGGCTGTAACAAATAGGATTCTGGCCAATGTAATATTTTTTTAAAAAACTTACAGTTAATATATTTACTTTCCATTATTGATTGATTGCAAATGAATGGAACACATCAAGCAAAACTTCCTCTTCCCCTACCTTTGGTGTCAAGTGACAGACGGTCTGATTGTTCCAAATCAGGGATTCTCAACCTTCCACCCATGGGCTGGATGTGGCACATAGCACCATTTCATGTGCCCCCCCCACCTCCACCACACCAGGAAGTGCCATGTGGTGGAGGAAAGGCTAAATGGTCATCTAGCATTGATGGGCAGCCAAAAATTTTACTACCATACTGTGGGCAGAGCTGATGTCATGGGCGGAGCCAACATCATAACATCATGTGCGGAGCCAACGACGTGGGCAGAGCCAAAATTTTTAAAACCCCACAAAAATAAGTACACATAAAAATACAAATTAAATAGACATAAAAAAACATAAAATTACACGTAAAAACAAAAAAATACACATTAAAAATAAATACACATTAAATAGTCATAAAAACACATAAAAATACACATTAAATACACACAGAACACATAAAATACACATTAAAGACACATAAAATACATAAAATACACATTAAAGACACATAAAATACACATTAAAGACACATAAAATACATAAAAGACACATTAAACGATGCTCTGTGTTGCCACAATCCAAGCAGCAAATGGCTGCTTGGCTCAGCAGGCAGAGTGCTGTAGGCGTGCATGCATGCCAACCACTGTAGGCTGTAGGCGTGCATGTGCAGTGGGGTAACCGGCAAAAAGGTAAGCCCCTGAGGTGGTTCCCCCCCAAAGCCACTACTAGGAAAAGCTACTACCAGTTCTGGCGAGCCGGTGTGAACTGGCTACTGTCCATTACTGTTGTCCGGCCTCTGAAGCTGTCTGAGGGAGCATGACCCAGCCCCCAGCTTAAAAAGGTTGAGAACTCCTGTTCTAAATCTTACTACAATCTCTATGTCATCAATAGTTCTAGAGTCCATTACCAAAGTTAATGATGCCACTATTACATTGAAAGTGTATTACTAATGTATTTGTCACCCCTCTTTTCCCCATTTTTATAACAAGTAAAAAAAAGACAATCAAAGATAAAACAAAACTTCAATACATCAATATCTCTTATTCTTTTTAATTCATATATAGTAAAGTATATCCATCTTAATTTTGTATAATAACTATTTTCATTTCAACTTTTCTGTATATTCCCTGATGTTGTTATCCATATTTTCACTCAAAATGTTCAACTTTAAACACCCCTGTGCTATAATACAATGTCCTTGAATCCATCAATTGTCTCTTATATCTCTACTTATTTTCCCCAGAAACTCATTGCATCAGGTGCTGGTCTGTCTCCTTTATTATTTTCCAAAGTGTATTTCAAAATTGGCTTTCAAATATCCCAAAATTTGTTCTGTTTCACAGTACCCTTTTTAAAATTTAACTCCCATGTAAGTTTGTCATTCAATGCCATTTCCCATACCTCCTTGTACCAATCACTCAGTTCTATTTTAAAACTATTTTTCCAGTTTGTTGCAATCTGTTGCCCTGCTAACGTAAAAAAAAAAAATTGTTTATTTGCATTTAATTTCAACTCCTCCAAATCTGTCAGCAAGGTGATTATCCAATTTAATTTCAGAGTAAACGCCATTATTTTTTCAATTTCTTGTTCTACTTTTTGCCAAAAATCAGACACAATCTTACAATTTACTCGAACTGGTGTCAAATACTATTTCCCTATTTTACTAGAGCATAGAAGGGCATTTTTGGCAAGAGATGGCATCAATCACATTGGCAGAAGAACGAGTAAAACTGCCCTTAATGTTGTGTGTGTTGCCGTTGGGTCCAGTAATACTGTTTCCAGAGTGAATGTGGGGACACAGTTGACATCTGCGTTTGCAGCAGGGTTGAGTTTTCATCTCTGTTTCACTTTTGTGTAGTCTGTTGTTTGTCAATAGTTGTTTGAGATCGGAGGCTTGTCTATAACCAAGTAGAGGTTTGTCACCAAGGGCTTTGGAAAGTGAAGTATTCTTGTCCAAGATGGGTTGGATATCTTGCATTATGCATGTGAGGGGTTTAAGTTGAGGGTTGAAAGTGACAACCAGTGGTGTTCAGTTGCTTTTTCTTCTTGGCCTGTCTTGCAGTAGGTTACTTCTGGGTATTTATTTAGCCCAGTTGATTTGTTCTTTAAACATTTTGATGGGCATTGTAGTTTGAGAAATGGATTTTGTGGGTCCTTGAGCTTTGCATCCCTAACTTGTGGGTCTGAGTAGATGCGGCTGTACCTGAGGGTTTGGCTAAAGACAATGGATTTTGTTGTGTGTTCTGGATGGAAGCTAGAGGCATGCAGGTAGGTGTATCTCTCCGTGGGTTTGTAATATAGTGTGGTACTGAGATGTCCATTTTGTAGTTTCACAGTGGTGTCTAGGACATTTACTTGTTTTGTAGACTGGTCCAAACTGAGTTTAATATTTGGATAAAAATTATTGAAATCCTTGTGGAATTCCTCTAGGGTTTATTTACCATGAGTCCAGATCAAAAATATATCATAAATGTACCTTAAATAAATAAGTGGTTTATGGGTACAGCAGTTATGAAATATAACAGTCTTTAAAAGTGCTACAGTGGGTTTTTTTTTGTTTATTCTCTGATATGGCCAAAGCACAGACTGACATGGCTACTATTCCAAAATAATCAACTATGAAGGGCTATATTATAGCCCAGGTATTCATCTGGCTTTTGAGCAAGGAAAACCTATTTGCAACATACGGCCTGTGGACCGAACCTGGCCCCAAATGCCATTCCATCCATGACCCCAGAAACGGAAGTGGATGTGCCCATGCAGGCACAAATGCACCCACAAATGCACATGCACAAATGCACTTGCCATCGTTTTGTCTGGTCCACAGTGCAGTCTGAGGGGGAGTCATCTGGTCTCTGGTGCTCTAAAGTCGAGAACCCCTGTTCTAGCCTATGGTGACCATATGAATTACTGATTTATCATTGTCCTGTCAAGGTCCATCATTTTATCAAGAGTCAATTATCAAGTAATGCTTTATGAATTGTAATGCTTTTATGAATTGTAATGCTTTTATGAATTTTTAAAGTTTTAAATATTAAGTTTTTAGGATGACGATATTTGATCTGTAAGCCACTCAGAGTCAGGCTTGCCCGATTGGAGCGGGGTAGCAAATATGAACAATAAATAAATAAATAAATAAATAAATAAATAAATAAATAAATAAATCAGGCTCAACTTGTTGTTTAAGTTGTGGCTGGTTTACTCTTGCCAGTTGCTGGGATTCTTTATTGATACAGAAGCCCAATCTGACACTGAACTAAAGATGTGTTACAACCATTGAATCCCTTATTTCCTGTCCAGGAAATAATCAAGTTTTACATTGGTTGCAATCTATTCTTCAGGCAGTCTATTAAGGTTCCTTACAAATAATAACAGGGAAACACAATTTAGAATCTTACATTAATTTATTCCAAAGATCAATCTGTATTAACTTTTGTCCACATGACATGTGCCTGTAAGGAGGTCAGTCTTTGATTCTGCCTAAGGTAATATGCTTCATGATACCTTGTTTAGTTCTTAATAAAAGCAGTTACAGTACCTTAAAGTGAGTATGCCCTAGCTTATTATCATGTTCAATGCTGCAGGTCAATGCAGTAAATGAATACTTGGTCAGAGTAATTATTCAGACCAAGAAAGACATAAATATAGAGCAGAATCCTACACAGCATTTTGAAATCCTAGTCCTGGTGGGAAGGAGGAGATTTAGGATTAAATTCAGTTTCAGGATTTGAAGGCTGCCTTCAGCACTCCCTACACACATCACTGATTTATTTTCATTGTGGTTGATATTATATTCCTTCTTATTAATTGTTAGAAGTGTTAGTATCGATTTCAAATTGACTACATATTGCCAGGATGGAGCAATATTTTTTAAAGTAACGAAGCAAGCTGAATTCCATGTAAGTGTTGGATTTGTCTAAAAAACACAGATCATGAACATCCTTGTTAATTAACTGCTCAGCCTTTTGTAGAATAAGGAAAGGCTTGAGTGTTAAGCCAGAAATAGTGAGAGAAGAAAAGAGTGTGTTTCCTCTTGTCAGTTTCTTTATATGTGTGTGCAGCCATGTGTGTGATTGTGATTTCTTGTGCATGCGTCTGCACCTGAGCTGTTTAAGCTTTTAAAACATGGGTCAACATTTCATTTGGGACAGGTTTGAGCTGTCCCTGAAACAAAATGGCTTGCGTAGAGTCATCTCTACCATTAGGCGGAATTAGGCAACATGTTTTGGGAGTAAAGCCAGGGCAGTACACTGTCAGTTGTTTCGTCTGTCATTATTGAAGTTTTTATTGATAGTAAGAGGTGTTGGTGCCATTATCTGTCTCATTCACCTCATGAACTGGATTTTCATATGATACACCTAGATTTAAATGGGGATGGGGTGAGAATTTGCTGCTCTGGGTCAGGCAGCAACATGTCTTGGGCCAGGGCTGGCTTGAGTTTACTCTTAGATTAAGAGCTTTCTTATAAGAGGCCCTTTCCCCCCCTCTGACTGCTCATCAGCCGTGAACTTTTCTGGTCAGAGATGTTCTGAGCAACTTCTAATGTTCTGTGAGTTATAATGTGTCCAAACAGGGTTTCTTTATTAACAGTCTGTTTCAACAAGCAATCTGAATTCTGTCAAACCAGGCAAATAAAACCTTTCCTTGGTGATCTCCACTTGCTATTATTTTCTATGTTATTGTTTTGGTAGAGATTCTACTCGATTTGATATCTTCCTGGAAAAGAAGATATCAAATATTTTGGAGATACTTTTCAAGCTTTTTAACTGAACCAGAATGATCTCAAACAAAGCATTAAATTGCAATTGGGGAATGCATATAGAAGTGTCACATTTCCACTTATTCCAGCAAGTTCAAAGGCGTCTTTAAAAAAAAAAAAATTGGCTCCATAGAAGATAGGTGAGAAATGTCCTCTTTCATTTGTCAAATGTGGCAATGAACTGCAATGAAACATAATGAAGCCAGCTTGGATAGTCAAAAGGGAGAGAGTTAAAAGAAGCAGAGTACTGGGAAGTTGGTGTGAATTTGTTTAAGGCAGATCCCATCCATGAAGTGACCCACACACTATAATCATGGAGCCATCCCCTGTGGCACGTGTGAAATGAGACATCCATGGGACTCCAATGGACTGCTGCAACCTTGAGGATGTTGAAAAGGTGCACCTTCACAACCACTCCATCTGGCATGGCCTCTTCTGCCTCCCTGACCATTAGGAATCAGAAGAGTGAAGTGGTTCCTCCTCCACTCATTTTGCTGTTGGGTCCAATGTGATGGTTTCCGGTGGCATTTCCTCCTCTAAAGGGGACCATTACCAAACCTAAAGGGGCTCATCCATCTATAGCTATTGGCCCCTTTAGGGATTCAGGTTATGTACCACTGCCCAACACTCAGTGTTGAGTCTCTGGCTATCTGGCTGGACAGATAGTATGGTAATGGAGTAGACCAAAAGACATTATAAAATGGGAAAACTAATTCATCTACAGATATAATACTTTACTTCTGAGATATCAGGATACTAATGGCAATTTTATTACTTCTGCAACTAATTTTCATAGCAGAATCCTGCATTTATTGTACTGTACTGTGGAATACATAAAGAACCTAGCAAGTAGCATTTAAATAATCATCTATGTTGTTCTACTAGAAATAAAATAAATTATCTTGACTTCTAAAATATCCTCTAAACATGTTGATAATGCTAGCCAATACTATTTATGATTGTTCAAACATTTAATAGTAAGTCTTATATCATCTGCTGGCCATTGCCCACAGCCTGGAAAAAAATCCATCACAGCCAGTATAATATTGCTGGTAGGTTGAAACACATATAACATTTTTAAAAGATGTTTTTAATTCAGCATGAGAGCCAGAGAGTTAAATGGAGCCTGCTGTCAAATAAGTGGACCTACGATGCGATGTCAAAAACTTCCACAGTTTTAAAATATCCATGTAACCTAATGTCATATGTACATCTAGAGACATTCATTAAAATATAAACCCAACACCATCACTTGTTTGATTAAAGCTGCAGAAGCCAGGATGGTAAATAGAATATGTTAAATTACACAATTAGATTTTCCCTAAGCCCTAGCTGCTCATGTAATAATAATAACATATTTTTTTTAAAAAAAGAACTCTGTGCAGTACATTGTCCTATGAATAGGCTATGCTAATGATAACAATCAGTGCTAGAATACGAAGAACTCCCACTGGAATATCTTAGGCCTACGCTGAACCAAAGCTAATTGCTAGTTTACAAAAACCGAGTTAATTTTTTTATTTCCCTGGCTGCTATCATAGAGAGCAGAAACCCTGCCAGAAGAACTCTTATGCATGTAATATATTTAGCAGCCAGTCATCCAAGCTGCAATTGTGAAAACAATTAGCATGTTTCATGAATGATGCCTTTTGGAACAAGAAGGAAAAGAATGTAAAATTGAGAGCCTACTCAGAAACATATATGATCACTAATTCTTTTCCCATTCTGACCCATCCATTTTTCCTTTTAGAAGGAAGAGTTCGATTGTATTGCTTAGGTAACTGGTGGGCTAGAGGCATAAAATAGACACAGGCTGGAATAAAAGGATCCAGCACAAGAATTCCCTGTGACACTCTTAAGAGGCTTCAGTCACTGTTGTTTCTAAAACACACCCAGAGTCTTAGTTAGAGACAAACTGACGAAGAGTTCAGACAGTGTTGCTTCTACCATATCCAGTGGAGAATACATTGTTGTACAGGTATCAGGTGTGTGTATGTGGATACTTCTGTTCTTCAGATATGGTTAATCCTCAGGACCATCTCGATGTCTAGCTCTAGGCACTACGTGATTATTGTTACAATATCACTATAAATCTTTTACAAGTGACATAGGAGTCAAAAAGCACTAACAGATCTTTGCTGAAAAGGAGGTGTTGACTTGGCTTTACCACCACCACCACCACCAACAATAGCAAGAACACTACCATCGAGTCAATTCTGACTTATGAAGACCCTATAGGGCAGGGGTTGGCAACCTTTTAATTTTGGGTCACACTCCCTCAGACAGTTGTGGCGGCTGGTCTGGTGGTTCTCCCCACCATAAACGCTGCCATAAACACATCTGTGGCTGCCATAAACACATTTACAGCTGCCATCAACATGTCTGCAACCACTGTAAATGCATCTGTGGCCACTTCCGGTGGTAGCAGCAGCAGCAGCGGCAATTGGCACAAGGGTGGGGGCTAAATGATTTGGTGCTGCAGGCCAGATTTGGCCCACAGGTCATAGGTTGCCGACCTCTGTTGTAGGGTTTTTAAGACATAGCATACTCAAAAAATGTCCCTTCTTCTGGAGGGCACACTGGGACTGTGAAGTTAGAAATGTTTGGAAAAGTTTTTTTAATTAAAAAAATCATGGTTATGTATATAAAACTAAAAGGATCTGATCACATGACCAGCTCCAAGACCAGTCCTCTTGCACCTGAAATAAGCATGGACAGGGAGCCATGAGAACTAGTTACCCTTGTACCGTAAATGGAGTCAAGAAGCTGCATTAGTGTGCTTTTATTGTGAAAAGGAGTACGAAGAGGTGAGTGCATGGCTGAGCTGGGGATGCATGATATATAGAAAGTCCTGGTGGTGCAGTGGTTAAAGTGCTGTATTGTTGCCAAAACTACTGAGGTTGTGAGTTCAATCCTGATGGGGATCAAGCCTCCCATACTTCCAAGGTCAGTAAAATGAGTACCCAGCATGTTGGGGGCAAAATGGTAATTACCTTGGGAACTGCCCAGAGAGTGTACTAAGCACTATGGGGTGGTATATAAATATAGTTGCTAATTGCTGTATCGGAACATAGATCTTAGTCATTATGGATGAAGGGTAGGTGAGACACAAAGAGTCATTGCTACCATGCCTGTGGGGCTGGAAAACTGGATACGATTATCATTGTCAGTATACTTAAATTAAATTAAATTAAATTAAGATTGCAGCACCTTGGAGAGCTCCAAGTTAAATAACTGGCTTTAGTCTGTCAATAGCTGGAGGAGCACTCTCTCTCTCACCCAAACCATCCCTTCTAGCTGTTTGTTTGTTTCTTGAGGTGTGCACCTGCTTGAAAGAGGCTAGTTCTCTTTAGCTGGAAGGCAGTGCTTTGATGTTTCTCAGAAGCCTCTTGCATGTCTTGCTTCTTTCAACCTCTGAGTGCATCATGAGGAGAAGTTTGCAGCTTCGCAGCTGTCAGCCTTGCCTTCAGTATCTGGAATCTGATGGGATTCTTCATCTAGCAATATCTGAGGAGGGCACACAGTCAACTGTCCACTATCTCTTAATTAATTAAATAAATTTATTTTATTACATTTATGTCCTGTCCATTGGGGATAGTTTCCCACTCTGGGCAGCTTAAAACAGATTAAAAGCTCTAAAAACTATAGATGTTTTGTTCATTCTTTTCCATGTGGCATCTGGGCAGGGCATTTGAGCAAAAATCCAGATCTTCCCCTTAGTGGAGTATGAAGGAAAGTCTCAGAGTGCAGCAGGGATGATGGCTTATCAAACTTTGACATAAGTGAATTTATCCCTGGTGTAGGGTACATGAGCCTATTCTTCTTCTTCCATGTCTAGGCCAAACATGAAACTGCCAAAAGGAAGCCATCTTTTGGTGAGTTCATTCTGGAGTTCCTTCGCTTGACCTAGTGTCAGAAAGATTACCCAGCACAAGGTGGTCGTTGCCCAGAGTACGACTGATTGTGGTTCAAAAATACCCTAATCTTCAAGGAGGCTCTTTCTGTGTACACTATACGCCTATTAATTTGACAGTCTAAAATTATCAAATTGCACAAGTCATCCTTCTACCCACTCACTCTTTTGTATCCCATATATTTTTGCTGTAGGGGTCCTCTAGTAACAATGTTAAGCCCCTGTACTGTGTAGACCAGTGGTTCCCAACAAGGGGTACACAGCCCACTAGTGGACTTCAATTCCCAGAAGCCTAAATCAGTACATTGGCTGATCAGTGCTTTGTGGAAATGACTTAGGCTTCTGGGAATTGAAGTCCAAAAACCAGCATTTGGGAAAAACTGGTGTAGACCTATGCCTTTTGGAGGGCAGGAATCCATGCATACTAATGAGAAATGTCCAGGAGATTCACCAGGAACAAACTGTCTCCATGAAAACAAGCCTCTGCTCACACCGGGACCTAAGGCAAAATGCCCCACAGATGAGCTTTGGCTGGATTCCAAACAGCAGCACTAGCATACAAACTTTTGGAACACCAAAACTCACTGAGAAGCACTTATTCCTACTGCAATGGTGGGCAAGGAGCCCAATAGCAGAGGTAGCTGAGAGCAGAGTACCAACAGCACTGTGGTCCTGGTTCCTGGGTGCCAATAAAATGCATGGCCATAGAAAGATAATGGGCTGCTTCCCATTTATGGCTTCTCCTTGCAATTCTGTGTTCAGATATATAAAGATCAGATTGAACAGAAGGTATTTTGGGATGTAGTGGTAGTTCGTCACATGAATTCTGCAAGGATTGTTTCCTTACAGTATCAACAGTACAAAACCCTTCTCTCTTTTCTTTCTAAATCAGACAGTTTTAATTTTAAAAGTTTGAGGGAGAAAACTCTAAGTAGATTTGTGTGAAAGTACAACTTGCTTTTGATACTAAAAATAATTCCCGCACTATATATGTACTCAGAAGTAACCTGTTTCTTAAACTTTCCTGTATGGCTTTGCCCTTAAACTGCAATATGACACCTAGCTCTTGTGAATGGATGTCAACAAGAGAAGTGTCAGAAGTACACATTCAATCCCATTTATTTCATTTCCAATTCAAACCTTTCAGAGAACCTGAAAGCCAAAAGAATCTATAAGAACTATACTGAATGACATTTATCAGGATAATGAGAAGACATTATAAGGAGAGTGTGCCTTCACTTCTTCACTCAGCCTCTGTTTCTGTGAGAAAATGGCAGCAGTCATTGGATCATCAAGTCAGCTCTTGGACACAAAACGCAAGAGTGGTAGTGGTTTCTGGGAGGCTTTATCTGAGAAAGCACTACAACTGTTTGCAAAGAGTGAGGGACAGCCATGATACACTGTCAAATCCAGCCACAAATGAAAAGGCAAGACCAGCCCTGTTGCCTTAAAACATGAAGGCACTGAGAGAGGGCACCTTTCATTCATAACTAATGGAACTGATGTAAGGTGACTGGACAGCAGAATTGAGTTTTGACATTGTAAAGACTTAAGGAAAGGATTTTTTTCTAGAGCAAATTCTAATCCCTAGTAGTAACTGTAGTCACTCTCCATGATGTAGGAGGTGACAAAACAGTTGAAGGTATGCTTCCCTGTTTCGCTATGAATGAAACCCATTGACTTGGAATCAGAGAGAATAGACTCAGAGTGCTAAATTACAAAATAACATTAGACTGAGTTATCCTAGGTAAAACTTTCTATAGCCCAAATGTGGCCATTTGTGCCAGCAAATGCTGCTGCCTCATAGAATCAGCCCTTTAGTTCAAGGATGTGCATTCTTCAGAGCTCTACACCTTGTCTGAGAGGAGAAACTAAGCTAATTCCCTCAGTTTTGAGAATTTTTTGTCTGGATTTTTAAAATATTTGGGCTCACAAATGTTGCTGTGGCCACAAGTGGCTTCTGGTTCATATGGTTCCTCCTTATTTGAATGTAGTACAGCTATATTTCACTGCAACTGCTGCTGAAGAGATCTTGCAGGTTTTTAGCCACACAAGCTTTCTTGCTTTTCCCCCTCAGAGTGCTGTCTTTACATCCATAATGCTGCAAATGTAGCAACTACCTTTTGAAACCCATTCTCATTACCTCACCCAAGAAAGAGGAAAGCCAGCAACTTGAACCCATGAAATTTTTAGCTAAAATGATTTCTCTCTCTCTTTATGAGGTTTTAAAAAGTGGTGCTGGGTTCTCTTTGTGTAAAGGCCACACCAAAATTCACAGTTAAATTCTAATACAGAAGACAGCTTAACAGCTATCAATTTCTGGGCAAAAATCCTATTGGGTTTTTATGTCCATGAATGGAATCATGAAAATCACAGCTTCTTATACCTAAGGTGCTTGTCTCATGTCAGTCATGTGTCTGATCATGTTCTCCACTGCATATCTGCTACGCAGTGGTTCCCAACAAGGGGTACACAGCCCACTAGTGGACTTCAATTCCCAGAAGCCTAAGTCAGTACATTGGCTGATCAGTGCTTTGGGGAAATGACTTAGGCTTCTGGGAATTGAAGTCCAAAAACCAGCATTTGGGAAACACTGTGCTACAGGAACTTCCATAATTTCACTTGGGAAGGCATAAAACACCAGGAGGATCGAGCCCTCTGTGACCAGTTGAAGCTATCATCCCAACAGCCCAAACCTTCTTCCTCCCATCTCAATGGATTGCTAAGGGCCATTCTACTGAGACACCTGCCCACTGAAGTTGGTGTATGGCCACCAAGTAGAGGCTGATCCATGAAGTCTGGAATGAACTAGCTCAATCTTTAACCTTTCATCTTCTGATTGGGCTGAGGCATGATTATTTCCTGTGTTCACTCAAAGAGGTAGAATGTTTCTATATGGCAGCTGTTTGTGGTCTGTAGAATCCAAGGATTTGCAATTACAATTACCCAAGATACTACTTTACTCTGGCAAAAGTAGATTTCAGATGGAAGCATGGGGATTACAACATGGTTAAACAGCTTGCTATGCTATACACAAATCACTTAAAATATTATTTTACAAGTTTAGGAGGAATTCATCCGCTAGGCAAGGAGCCAGGCATGTCTGTTCTCATTATATTCTTCTGTATCCTAAACCATATTATATAGGATTATTATATATGTACTATTCCTGTCAAGGTCTTACCAGAAATTTAGCACATATCTGTAGGATTTCTAGCTTTCTACAATATTTGTTAGATTCTTTCAAGTCTCCAGAGTTCACCCAGACTGGTTTATTCTCATCCCTTTAGCTTCCCTGTACTGATTTCCAAACACACCGTGAAACAAATCTGCTTTATTAATTTTCTGCAGACTTGTTTGTCTGTTTTGGTGAGTTTTTCCTCTAGTTATTAATTTTTCCTAATGGTAGGACAGGTACTCCACTCAAATAACTTAAACAACAGGAAGATACTGGGCTTTAGAAAATGGAGCAGAAATGAATTCTGTGAAGCAAGGCTTTGTATCAGTTGCTGAACAGACATGACTACAATTGAAGTGGAAGAAATTATTTGTCCATGACTGCTCAACATGCAAACTTTCTTTTGAAGGTTGTATTTTGCCTAGAGTTGTTCTTGTTTTGTCTTGTTTTTCCAAAACAGGTGGCAGAGATGGAAAGTGCAATAGTAACCTAACTTAAAGAGCATAATGCATTCCATGGGATTGCTCTTTGAGTTTGCTCTTTAAGCGAAACACCATTGTAAGTGACCAATTGTGACTTTTGGTGGGGGGGATTGTGAACCCCAATGTACTTGTTAAGCGAGCTTTTTGTTGGTTTTAGTTGTTAAGCAAGACAACCATTCAGAGAAAATTCTGCTCTTTAAACGAGTTAGTCTCTAAGCGAGGAGCTCTTTATGTGAGGTTTTACTGTTTTACTATTTTTGAATGCAATTCCCAGGCTTCTAGTAGTCACACTGGTTGTTGGATTCTGGTAGTTATCCTCCAAAAGAGTAACCTGCTAGACTAAAACCACCACTCCAGAGAGATCTTTTTCAGAGTAAGACCCATTTGATTGGATTAGACATGCATAAAACATGCACTACAAACATGAGTGACCACTGACAACTACATTTGGCTCCCCCATTTCCTTTGAGGGATCCAGAACACTTCTTAAAATTTCAACCCAGTGAGCTGTAATTGATTACTTATTTTGTTTCATTTTTATAAATAATTTGTGAAATTGTAATTTAGTTCTATATTTGTCATAGTCTAATTTATGCTGTATTTTTTTTTAAAAAAACTTTTGCATTTCAGTGTTAAACTGAGGGTGCACAGAACAACAAGGAAATCAGCCAAGCATGTATGACAGTCATCCCACCTGCTCCCTTAGGGTGACAAGCATAATGCTATTATTTCACTACTTGAAACAAAATTTGGCTAGATGCACAAAGTATTTGCCTCGGCATCCACACATGGATGAGACCCATACAGACACAAGAGACTAGGAAGCTATAAAAGGATTGTATTACATACCTTAAAAAAACAACAACTTTGGAATCCATGCCCCAGTACTGGTGAAAATACTGGGAAATATCTGCCCAATCTCTTTTGTACAATGCATCTAATTTCCAAAATACATTTTCATTTGAGGAAATGAGTAATGGGGGATCACATTAATCTCTTTTAAAACAGAGAAATATATGCTAAGATAGTCAATTGAAATATCTATGGGAAACATATGAAAACACCTATCCAATATTATTAGGTTTCTGCTGGCTGATTTATTTTTTGATGATACAATATGTCTGCATTTTATCTCATTAAGAACCCTCAGAGTACTTTAAAAAATATTCACAAGTAGTTGTGATAAAATCATAGAACAGCAAAATCTATTAAAGTAGGAAGATTCATGAAGAAGCAATGGCTGTTCTTTGTGATAGGAAAGTGTGATCAAAAGCACTGTAACTGTGCACAGCAATGTAATGGTTTTCATCGATTGCTTATTTACATCAACATTGAATAGTTAATTCCACAACAGAATGGTACAATGGTACCTCAGATAACATTTACATCGGATAACATTAAAATCGGATAACGTTGGGGAATTTGAGGCAAACATTTGCATCCCACAACGTTAAGATAACGTTCTGTTAAGATAACGTTGTCCGATGCAAATGTTTGCCTCAAATTTCCCAACATTATCTTTGCTTGGGAAGGGAATGAGGCTCCTTTCAGAAGCAAAGGACTATTCGAGGCTGGAATAGCTCTTTGCAAGCTCTTTGCTTGTGAGGGAAGCCTAGTTCTCTTTGCAAACAAAGGGCTATTGGAGGCTGGAATAGCCTGAGGCTGGAATAGCATTTTGCTTGCAAAGGGAGCCTCTTTCCCTTCACAAGCAAAGGACTATTCCAGCCTGGAATAGCTCTTTGCTAGCTCTTTGCTTGTGAGGCAAGCCTCGTTCCCTTTGCAAACAAAAGGCTATTCAAGGCGCTTTCCCTCCCCAAACCCCATTTCTTTTCCTCTTCAGAAAGGGAACAGGGCTTTTTTTAACATTGTGCAATCAATTCATCCCACAATGTTAAAAACCGGATAACATTATGACTTGTGGAACCAAGTCATAACATTACCAAGGTACCAGTGTATTTAGATTCCCTTCTTAGATGAACACCTTAAGGTGGAGAAGGGGATTAGCTGTGTCAATAAAACTAAGAGCAATGCCATCAGTAGACCAGACTCCTAACAGGGTCACCCAAGGCAGAATGGTTACAGCTGAGGCACTAGATTAAGATGCATCCACCCTCTTCAAGGTTACAGACACATCAGCAGAAGAGAATGAGTAGTTCTAATCCGCAGCTGCATCCTGCACCCTTCTGATGTGCTCAGCTCTGCTTCCTCTTCACTGATACTTGGTGCCTCAGCATTTGCTGGCTGTGCTCCTGTCAAGTCTTGATCAACTTGATCAGCAAGAGGCAGTTCCATGCTGACCACGGGCTGAGATACTGGCAGCAAGTCTTCCTCATCAGACCTGGTTCCAGGACCACAAAATCTTTCGGAAGAGCTTAAAAACCTGGCTGGCGGGACAAGTGTGGGGACCAAGGATTGTGGGATCCCACACAGGGTGGTTAATTTAAGGGACAGCCTCCCTTCCTGTTCGGTTTTATTCCGTGGGGCTGCTTGTTCCCTGTTTTATTCCCTGTTTTTATGAACTTTTACAGTTTTAAAACTTTTTAATTATTAGTATTTTATTGTGTGGGTTTGTGATCGTATTTGTTTTGTAAGCCGCCCAGAGTCGGGTACACCCGATTGGGGCAGGATAGCAAATGTGAAATATAAATAAAATAAATAAATTTCTCATTGGACCTGGGCTCCAGGGCCACAAAGTCTTATTCATCAGCCCCGGGCTCCAGGGCCACAAAGTCTTCCTCATTGGATCCAGGGTCCAGGACAGCAACACATACACACACTCTATGTTTTTAGGTAGTTTGTGAGTACATTTCCCAGGCAGTTTGTTCTTTTCCTACTTCAATTCCAGCTCTATCTCTTCAGATGGTCATTTCACCCAGAGAAGAGCAACTAATACACACCCAATTTAAACTTCTTGGCAGCCTGTAAAGGTTAAGTGTTTTTAACCAAATGAAGATTATTTTCCTTTTTGTTCACCCCCCCCCCAAACTAATTAAATGCTTATCATTGTGCACTGTGTTTTGATGAGTGACACTAGACATGTTATTTCCTCCAAGACAAAAGTAAGAGAATAAGACACTTTTACAAGAGTATTAAAAGCTATTGTTGTATAATAATAGATTTGGAACTATATACAATTGGAAAAGAAACGATATATTCTGGAGTTATTTTCAGCTCATTAGCTCAAGCCAGAAAGAATAAAAACAAATGTTAGCTAGTAGATCAGCAGAGAACTCTGACATGCAAGGAAAGAACAGGTCAGGCATCATTTATTGATGGTTGTTCAAGTAGAGATAGTGAGAAACTATCATTCAAACTCTAGTTTCAGACAATCTGCTGAGTGCTAAAAGTTCCTCAAAAACTGTTTCTATCAGTTTCATGCAATGGTATTATTTACAATTGGTGATAGGTTGAATGGGGGTAGGTAAGTAACCCTGGCCAGAATCTTATTAGTTATACCTGCTGGCAGTACCTCAGTCACCATTTACCTCAGTAGCAAATTGCTGCAAGTTAAGATGTCAATACTAAATGCCTACATTGAATTCTTAACCTATGGAAATTCACTGCTGAGGTTTGTGCTAACAGAGTTTAAATGGCATATACATAACACTTTTTGACCATTGAGTTTAATTTGGGAAGTGTAGTTTAAAAATGTGACTACCCCTACCTTAAAATCACAGTAAGAGAGGCTGAATTCTTATCTCAAGCTACATGTTCAACCTCTGTCTTCATTTTCTTACAGACCATTCATTTCACCTCTCCTTACTCTTCTTTGGAATGATAGAACTGTAGAGCTGGATGAGACTCCAAGAAGAATTAAGTCTAAACCACCCTCTGGCCTGAAACGTACATTAATCCCTTGAACTCTTTGAGATAAAGCAAATAGACTACAATGACAAAGAATGGAGTAACATTGAGGTGGGAACCTGAGCCTTGGGGGATTTGCTACCACAACAGAATTGTGAAAGTGGCAGTGAGGTGTAATGGCAACAGCCAGGAGTTTCACTCACCATGAATATATCTGAGAAAAATCAACCCAGAATGCATCAACACTGTGCAGTCAGTAGCAGGTGAATGCCATTTTAATGGGCATGATTTCATTCTACAGAACCTTTGGATGTGTAGTTTAGTGGATACTTGGAATTATTTGCCTTATACTTTATGATGGTTCCTTTAGCTGGGTGTCATCAGAATCTATACTGACTTGCAGCATATTGCTCCAAACTTTTAGTCAAGAGGCCTTTCTTTAGTCAAGAGTTATCCGGGATTGGACCTGGGATCTTTTGTATATAGTGCCATGTGCTGTTTTACTCTCCAGTGATCCTTCAGGCGAGGAGTGTAAATACTCTCAAGAGTTTGATTTGATGACATTTAAGAAGTGGTAAGGATAATCATGGGGCAAAAACAACTCTTACTGTTCCAGTAAACCGATTATATCCCTCATTTTTCCCCCAGTTAAAAAATACCAATCAATATTTGTAAGCCTCTCAAACATTTCCCCTTATTTTGTTTTAAAATTGCATTAGCACCGTAAAAACCTTCCCTCTATCTCTATCACAAAATAAATACAAGAAGAAGGGGAGGGGAGAGAGTTTTTGGTGACCTCCTGGGATGGATCTGGCCTTTTATTTTGCCCAGGTTTACACAATAGTTGCATACTCTCCCACAAAGTGTGAGGCCTCTTAAATAGGCAAGGCAGTGAAGAATGACCCCTACAGGGAGAATGATTGCCTGTTCTTCTGAGATAAGTGAGACAAGTGATTGAGTAGCAGAGGCCAGAGCAGAGAATCAATTCTGTGCTAATGAGCATACGAAGCTATGCAAAAACCATATTGCATGCAAGATTAGTTAGGTTAAAGGCAATCTTTATCTGCTGACATAGGGAAAGGGAAAGGGCACATTTGAGCATATAAAATGCTTTATCTGCTGTGCTTGGATAAAGTTGTTTACAGGCTCTCATTCTTTTTCAAATGGCCAACAACTAGATCTGGTGAGCTTCTGCAGTCTTATAACTACCATTGCCAAGGTGTACGGAAACAAGTGAATGAGTGGAGCCCATGTTGAATTTCCCCCCATGACACCAACTTCCTCCTTTTGACCTGCACAATTAGACATATTCCTTGACTCAACAGTTGACGTGGGACAGATTAGTCACAAGGCTTACTTTGTATCTTTAGGCCAAATACTTGCAAGAAATGTATGTAATATGTTTGTTCTAGCAATAAAATAGGGACAAGGGATCCATGCAAATCAGGCACGTGTTGCTAATAATGTACATAGAAGAAATACTTTGTTACACAGAGGAGCTTCATGAGATGGCTCTATTCTCTCTCTCTCTCTCTCTCTCTCTCTCTCTCTCTCTCACACACACACACACACACACACACACACCAATCCAATGTGACACCTCCCATATTTTCCTTCCATTTTTCTTCAATATAGACCTTTCCTAAATCTGTATGTTCCACAATGTCATACTAGGGAATGAGACTACAGTATCTGGAACCAGAATCACTGGCCATATTGTTTGGTGAATCCTATGAATAGGAGGCCAAGAAAGTAAATTTTCCAATCTCTGCCCCCCAATTAATAGAGACATATCAATCTTCTATGCACATGTGTGGAGGTGTAAGACCCATTTCAATTTAGTAAGACATTGATATGAGCAGGCAGTTGAAAGAACCATAACAAGACAACTGTTAAACCATTTCTTCAAAAGGACATTATTATTTCTTTACTGAAGCCATAAATAACTTCAGTAAGCTTAGCAATAGCAAAAATACTAACAATAAGCAGAAACTTCTAATAATTTATCCTTCCTGATCTTTTTTTCATTTGTACCAACTCTTTGTTTCCTCAGGATAGCACCTAGTCAGACTACAGGAAGCCTATGTATGAAAAAAAAATAGAACTTGATTTTAATAGAATTTCAATACAATAAGATGTATAAAACTAGCATTTGGGAAAGGCCTCTTTTTTTGCTACAGCTTCCATAATTTTCCAGTCAACATTCACTCCTATAGCTTCTTTGATTTTCATGCAAGGTTTAAACACAGCACTGTAGCAGATTTCAACTGTTTGCAAACCAGCTAACTGGGCATTCTCACAATTGCAATTTACTCCAAGGGGGGAGGTGGGACACAAATCTTTATTTACACTTCTATGAGATCTTATGCCTTCCTTCATTGGCTAATCACATGTAAAGGCTTTTTAAAATAGAAAAAATGGACCAAATTCAAGAAGTGAGTGAATGACATCTTAGATTATTATTTATTTATTTATTTATTATTTGTACTTACTACCCCGCTCCAATCAGGCAAGCCCGACTCTGAGCGGCTTACAGACTAAAATATCAATATCCTAGACTTGATGTTAAAACTTTAAAAATTCATAAAAGCATAAAAAATCACACCAGATAAACCGAAGGGTGGCTGTCACTAGATCAACCACCCTATATGAGACCCCACGACCCTATGTCCCCACACTTGCTCAGCCAGCCATGTTTTTAAACCTTTCCGGAAGGGTAGGAGCTCTGTCTGTAGGCGCAGCTCGATTGGCAGGAGGTTCCAAAGGGCTGGGGCGGACACGGAGAAGGCCCTCCTCCTAGTACTGGAGAGGTGTGCCTCTCTAGTTGATGGAATAACAAGAGAGCCCCTCCGGTCTGCCCTGGTGGGGCGGACAGATGTTCTCAGGGTGACGCGGTCTCTTAGGTATCCTGGCCCACTACCATATAGGGCTTTAAAGGTAATAACCAGCACCTTGAATTGCACCCGGAGACATACTGGCAACCAATGCAGCTCCCGAACCAGCGGCGTAGCACGAGCATAACGCCCGCGCCCCGTCACTACTCAGGCCGCCGCATTTTGGACCAGCTGGAGTCTCCGAATGGTCACCAGGGGCAGCCCCATGTAGAGCGCATTACAGTAATCAAGCCTGGAGGTGACCAAAGCATGTGTGACCATGAGCAAGGCGTCCCGGTCTAGGAGCGGGCGTAACTGGCGTATTACACGAAGTTGTGCAAAAGCCCTCCTAGCCACGGCTGCCACCTGTTCTTCGAACAGTAGTCGTGAGTCCAGGAGGACCCCCAGATTACGCACCGGGTCTGTTTGGGGCAGAACTGCCCCATCCAGAACCAAAACTGGCAACTCCCGTGATAACACAGGGCCCCTCACCCACAGCCACTCAGTCTTGCCGGGATTCAGTTGTAGCCCGTTTGCCCCCATCCAGACCCTAACAGCCTCCAGACACCTGGAGAGGACTTCCACTGCACCGCCTGGGTCCCCATGGGCCGAGATGTACAGCTGGGTATCATCAGCATATTGATGATACCTTACCCCGTGGGAATGGATGATCTCACCCAGTGGCCTCATATAGATGTTAAATAGGAGAGGAGAGAGTACCGAGCCCTGAGGCACCCCATATTGAAGGGGCCTGGGGCTGGACTCCTCCTTCTCCAACCACACTGACTGGGTTCTGCCCCTCAGGAATGAGGAAAACCAGGACAACACAGTGCCCTGGATTCCCAACCTTTGGAGCCTACCCAGAAGGATATCGTGATCGATGGTATCAAAGGCCGCTAAAAGATCGAGAAGAGCAAGGACAGACGGATCCCCTCCATCCCGCTCTCTCCAGAGATCATCCACCAGTGCTACTAGTGCAGTTTCAGTACCATATCCGGGCCTGAATCCTGACTGAAAAGGATCCAGATAATCCGCTTCATCCAGGACATCCTGTAGCTGCCGCGCCACTGCCTTTTCCAAAACCTTACCCAAAAAGGGTAGGTTGGACACTGGGCGATAGTTAGTAATTTCCATGGGGTCGAGGGATGGTTTTTTTAGGAGGGGGCGCACGATGGCGTGTTTAAGAGATGTTGGAAAGAGCCCCTCCTTTAACGATGAGTTAATTATTGCCTCGACCCACCCAACTGCCACGGTCTTAGAGGCTTTTATCAGCCAGGTAGGGCATGGGTCCAGTGCACAGGTCGTGGCGTGGACAGATCCAAGAAGCCTGGTGAGATGCCACTAGAAAATCATTTTTGGTGGCAGTTACTCTAAAGGTAAAGGTACAGGTTTCCCTTGCTTGAAAGCCAGTCATATCCGACTCTAGGGTTCAGTGCTCATCTAGGGAGAGGAAAAAGAGTGTTGTGAAGATTCCTTTCTGGGACAGTAATAGATAAAGCAAGCAGAAGGATACAACTAAACCTATGAGACTGCCAGTTGAACTCTGATTCAGTATTGGTGATGGGATAACAACTTCCACCACACCAAAGGCCAGTTTGTATAGAGAGCTGGGGTGCAGAGCAGAACAGGTTTTGTACTGGATGCAACTCTGTTCTCCAACAGAGGAGAATGGCTGGTGATCAACCACAGAGGAACTATTGCTGCTACCCCCAACATTCTGCTGCCTGAAACTGCTGCTTCACTCTGCCCATGGTAGGTAGCATTGGCCATGCAGGTGAGGTCTGGCGGTCTGGCATTGTACATATTTGCAATACTTTCATGATTTTGAAGGTCTCAAAAACTTGGAGAAAATTTGTCGGACTGCATTACAGTTTCCTTTCCATGTTACGTTGTCAGTCAATTCTCACTTAAAATAAATCTTTGTCACATACAGTAAAGTAAAGGTAAAGGTTTCCCTTGCTCAAAAGCCAGTCATATCCAACTCTAGGGTTCAGTGTTCATCTCTGTTTCAAAGCCAAAGAGCCAGTTCTGTCTGCTTCTGCAGATGTTTCTATGGTCATGTGGCAGACATGACCAAACACAGGAGTGTATGGAATGCTGTTTACCTTCATACCGAAGTGATCCCTATTTATCTAATTGCAATTTCTTGCTTTCAAACTGCTAGTTTGGCAGGAGCTGGGACAAAGACGGGAGCTCATTCTGTCCTGCAGTACTCAGGAATTGAACCTCCCACCTTCCAGTCAGCACAAGAGTCATTCTTTCATTCATTTAGATTTGTATGGCTGTTTATAAGAAATTAAACTAGAGCTTTCATATGGGACTTTCTTATGCACATCCAGCTAGATGGAACAAATCCATAACAGCTGTTTGACTTGATTCCAGATTGTGACAAAAATGGTTGTCAGACTTCTGGGTGTCAGGACCAGTTTGTGAGTTACTGAGCAGGTGTAGATTGAACATTTTGCTAATTGCTTCCTTTTAAAACATAGGCTGTTAGCAGATTTGTTACACCTGAGATAACAGAGTATTGGTGATGGGTGTGTGCATGTGTGAACTACAGCTAGGCTCCAGAACTTCTCACAGAAGTGTCTGTAAATATGTTCATCAAAGTGATCTAATGAAAGATGTAAATAATAAAAGGAGGACTCAACAGATATTTCTCCTGCAGTTTGGGCTGTGTTTCTCATTGTTGGTTTTGATATTTATTTCATCAACTACATGACACTAGCACCGATTGCAAGTACTGCACAGTAAAATCCATATTTACGAGGAAAAAAAAAGTCTGCTCCATAGGCTTTTTCTTAAATTGGTTTTTTATGTAACTCTAAGCAAACCCATAGGAAAAAGAATCTTTATGTAAATCAAACCAAACCCATTGGAAATTCTGTAAACCAGAACATGGTTTTAGCACAAAATCATTATGTACGTCGAATTTTATGTAACACGAGGCATATGTAAGTCAGGGTTTTACTTAATTTTTTTGGGTTTTACTGTAGATCCAAACTTTTGGCATGAATTTTTGATATATTTTATTTAGCTGGCAGGGCTTTTTTTCTTTTAGTATTTCCACTCACAATATTTTGTCTTGCTTTTGGCTTGTGTGATCATCTGTATTAGGATTTTTGTTGGACATGTCCAAATGATATAACTGAGTTTGCATAGAGTGGGACATCAATTATATTACTTGGACATGCACAGCATCAGTCCTACTTCTTTAGTCTGCCCTTTGTCTTCACTGGTAATCACTAAAACTTCAATTTTATATATATATATATATATATATATATATATATATATATATATATATATATATATATATATATATATATATATATATATATATATATATATATATATATATATTTATTTATTTATTTATTTATTTATTTATTTATTTATTTATTTATTTATTTCTCATACTTGCTATCCCGCCCCAATCAGGCAAGCCCGATAGATTTAAAAACATATGAGTATTAAAATTTAAAAATGCAAACTAAAACAGTATCTGGGTATTTCAGAAGGATGGTTATCCCTAGACTAACCACCCCACATGGGATCCCCCATCCCTGGAACCCCACACTTGTCCTGCCAGCCAGGTCTTTAAGCTCTTCCAGAAGGACAGGAGCTCTATCCGCAGGCGCAGCTCAGTTGGGAGGAGGTTCCAGAGGGCCGGGGAGAACACGGAGAAGGCCCTCTTCCTGGTGCTAGCGAGGCAAGCCTCCCTAGCCGATGGAACAACAAGAGAGCCCCTCCGATCCGCCCTGGTGGGACGGACCGATGTTCTTAGGGTGACGCGGTCCTTTAGGTATCCTGGCCCACTACCATATAGGGCTTTATATATATACATATACAGTATATATATTTAAAAATCTCCTACTTTTATGATATAACTAAGTTTATTATCTCCTAATTTTGTGTTATGACTACTACTGTATTTTAATGTTAGCTTTCGTAGATCAAGTCAGCTTCATCAGACCTGATCCATGAAATCTAACATTAAAATACAGCTGTTAGTCTTTAAAGTGCCACATCTGTTTTTGTCATTTTGTTTTGTTTATTCTATGTTATGTTTGAAACACAGACTAATATGGCTACCATTTAAAAAAAAACAACCTTACCATTTACTTATCCTGAAAAAGTTTAACCTTCCGAAAATGTGGCAGCAGCAAGAGTTCTGAAATGGTAAAATATAGCAGAGTGCAGGAAGGTGGCTGGCTTTTGCCACACCCTGAGGTTTGATAGTGTTTGTTGAGATACAGGAGACAAAAACAAACTCCGGCTTGGGTTGCAGGAAATATGTATTTACACTATTTACAAAGGTTGTGCACAAAGTGCAAGTTAACACTTGTCTTGAAGTCAGACCAAGTGGTGCAGCAAGTCCTTATAGTCTATGTGAGCTAATTAAGCTCTTATCTTTGATAAAGCAATGCAAGCAGTCCAAACCTTTATCTGTTGCTTCAAGGTCGGCTTCGAAGATATTCACCAGTTCATTCTAGCTACGGAGTAGCTCGGTTCCAAAACAGTCCTTGGTTAGGTCACCACAATGTGGCTGAGGTATGTGTTCCAATATCTTGCAATAAATGGCAAGTAGACATACCAGACAATCCTCAAGAACGATGAAGGTCCGATGGACGTGAGCACAGCAACAAAGCAGTCAGAGAACAACAGGCTGGCTGGCTGGCAAAGACTGTTGTCTCAATTTATGCTAGACACAAACACTCAATGCTTACACCTGGCTGTGGTAGCTGCACAGTCTTAAAGATACAGTCATTGGTTTGCCCTCGTTGCAAACCTACTCATATATCCTAACAAGTTCCACCTGTCATTTTCAAATTCTGGAGGGTGGTGGTCAATGAGGTCGTCAACTGTGCGACTGAACAATAAAAATTCCCATTTATTTATTTATTTTTGTCTATTTTTAGCATTTTTATGCCGCTTAGAGTAGGCACTACTCTAGATGGTAGGAAAGATTTCCCTTGCTTGAAAGCCGGTCGTGTCTGACTCTAAGGTTCAGTAAGCAACATATAAACTTAAGGCTTCCCCACCTCCTCCCGCAAGAAGCATGTTCCAAGTGAGAGAATGGGAACTCACCCTCCCCTTTAAGTGCATCTCATTCATCATTGGACAGCACTGGTATTGTTCAGATGTGTGTCCAGAGAGTATGGAGAATTGCCATTTTCACTTCTGTAGATAGTCACTGATGTGTACTGAAACCTAGCTGTAATAGCTGACCTGTTAATGCATGTATCTGTATAAGATCTAGTCTTTTTGAGTGGGCTACTACTATAAGCAGGAGACTGATAACTCTTGTGTGTGCATGAACACACTTGATCATGGGCAATTTATCTTTCATTTAGAGGACAGTGTCAATGTTGTGTTAGAGCTTGAAGCATCCAGACTGTTTGGTTAGCTGGCATGATGCTGTTATCTGTCCTAGCCCAAGCATGCCTGCCCACTCAATTATAGATGAATTTCCCCAGCAGCAATATGAAAGTTTGTGTGTGTGTTGTGTGTCAATACAACTGATTGTTGTTGTTGTTTTAGACTTTCCAGGGGTGCCACTGTGGGGTTTCAATATGAGCTCTTGCACTTAGACAATTTCCATAGCTACCCTGGAGCTGAGGCTATTATTAATATATTAATATAATATAATATAATTCACAATGTGGTTGAGTAGGATGGATTTAAATCTGATGAGGCTTCAGTGAAAGTCAATTCTACATTATCAGTTCATCTTTGATGTGTTGTTTACTATTGTTCCCACTCCGTATATTGGGAGGCTATCACAACTTGGAAATAACTAGGCCACCCCTTTGCTTAAAAGCCAGTTGTATCTGACTCTATGTTTCAGTGCTCATCTCTGTTTATAGCCACAGAGCAAGCACTGTCTGTGTCTGCAGATGTTTTCGTGGACATGTGGCAGGCATGCCTCAATAGCGGAGTTCACGGAACACTGTTTACCTTCCCACCTAAGTGGTCCCTATTTATACACTTCCAATTTCTTGCTTTCGAACTGCTAGGCTGGCAGGAGCTGGGACAAAGACGGGAGCTCACTCCATCATGCAATACCCTGGAATCAAATTCCGACCTTCCAGTCAGTGGGTTCTGTGTCTTAACCACTTGAGCCATCACAGTTTCAAGTAATTGAAATTACTAATTTCAAGTAATTTCATTTCATGCTGCAATATAGTTATAACTTAACTAGTTGCCTTCTTGGTCAATGAGGCTTCAACTGAGCGAGTAAGAACTGCGCCCACCCACCCCACCCCCCGCGAGACCTCCAGCCCTCTCTCACCTGGCTGGAGGTTGAAAAGCAGCAGCCACGGCAGTAGTGGCTTTTCACTCCCAGCTGCGGCTTGGTCAGTGTCGGGTGTGGCAAGCCCAGCATCGGTTTGAGCTGCGCTGGAGTTGGCAGCAGCAGAATGGGTGGCTCGACCACACAGGGGCCAGTGGCAGGTGCCATGTTGTGGTGGAGTTTCTTGCCCTTATGCTGGCTGGTGCCATGGACTTGATCATGGACTTGGACGTTGGGGCAGCACCGGGGGGGGGGGGGGGGCGGCGGCGGCGGCGGCGGCGGCGGCGGCGGCGGCGGCGGCGGCGGCGGCGGCGGCGGCGGCGGCGGCGGCGGCGGCGGCGGCGGCGGCGGCGGCGGCGGCGGCGGCGGCGGCGGCGGCGGCGGCGGCGGCGGCGGCGGCGGCGGCGGCGGCGGCGGCGGCGGCGGCGGCGGCGGCGGCGGCGGACATCTCCCCCTGGCCAGCCTAGGCCTTGGAATTTTAGGACATTTGGACTCTTAGGACATTTTGGATTTTTAGGCCTTGGACTCTTCTGCGGTCGACTTACTGAACTTTTTACATGATTGACTTTTTAAACATTTTATGATGGTAGTTGATTTGTGATGTTTTGACGTATGCTAATTGTATCTTATTTTATTGGATTGTTTTATGTGTATAATGTATTAGATGTGGTATTATTGTGAGCCGCCCTGAGTTGCATGATCAATATAAGTCCAAATATAATAATAATAATAATTTCAAAAGTAATATAATGAATAGCTGAAAATTATTTTTGGACTATAATAAAAGATTTTTTTTTAGTTACTACAAAACATTTTAAATGACATATAAAACTTTTTGAGGCAATTAGACAGGAATAGTTCAAGTTTTATGCCATTTTCCTATCAATTCCAAATGACAAGGGAATTGTTTTTGTTTTAAATAGTTACGCTTGTGTGGATTTTCAGCATGAAATATCAGAAATGGCCACACACATTCTTCCTGACTGTAAAGCCAATGCAAAATGTTAACAACACTCAAATTCACAAATTATTTTTGTATCAAAACGTCAGAAAATAGGAATGGTAACTGTGCTCTCCTAAAATAATAAGCAATACATGTTCTTTCCCCCCCAAAAAGCATTACAAACTCTGGCAGCTACATGCAATACATGAAAACAGATTTGCATTTTTAAACAAATCTTCTGAACATTTTGGTCTGTTTCTCAACATAAAACTAAGTATGAGGGTGTGGGTTTAAACAGTATCTCAGTGATGACAATAGCATATTCAGGCAGCTGGAGATTTGGAGGCTAACCAGATTGCTTTGGAGGGACTAAGGTTTCAAAAAAATTTTCTTAACCTTAAAAAGTGTCAGCAATTCAATTCCTGAGTACTGCAGGATGGAATGAGCTCCCATCTTTGTCCCAGCTCCTGTCAACCTAGGAGTTCGAAAGCAAGAAATTGCAAGTAGATAAATAGGGACCACTTTGGTGGGAAGGTAAACAGCATTCCATGGACTCTGGTGTCTAGTCATGCCTCCCACATGACCATGGAAATGTCAGCAGAAGCAGACAGCGCGGCTCTTCGGCATTGAAACAGAGATGAGCACTGAAATCTAGAGTCAGATACAACTGGCTAACGAGCAAGAGAAACCTTTACCTTTAAAGAGTGTCATGTTTATGTGTCTCAAGAGCACACTTCAGGATCAGCTTTTCTGGAGGCAAGATGCTACCTGACATGGACATAAAGTTTGTTGAGTACTGATTTTAGGAGGATAGCCCATTGCTTTCAAGAGACAGACATGCCAAATGTCCTGCAGCATCAAAGCCAGGAACTCAGGTATCTGTTTGTGCTGGAGCAAGGATAACACTGGTAAAATAATGAGAACAGAGCTGTGATATGTCACTCTGACACCCTATATTAAATGATAAACACAAACCTTCACTCACAATGACATGCCAGCTCTTTTTATTTTCAATCTGGGGTCAGTCGGTACGAACCGCTTTGGAGGTGTTTCTTCCCCTTTCCATTTCTTTTCCAAGCAATCAATAGTTTAGAGACATAATTTTCACAACATCCAGTCAAATATCACCTGAATCTCTCTACACAGTATCCTTTATGACATGAGTGTTCCCTCAGAGACATATCTAATCCTTCACAGCTGAATGAATCAAGACACCAGGGGCCCCAATTTGATTACTTCTTCCTTTTTACAGCCCTTCACCGCCATACCAGCAACCTTCTGTCTGCTTAGCTCATGGAGCATCTCACAATTTCCAGATAACTACGGGAGGAGATTTGATCACAGTGATAAAAGTTGGTTCATGCTTGCCAAATTGGCTCACAGTGGCTGTTACCCAGTCTGCAGCTGTGCCCACCCAACTCTTCTTTCAAAATGGAAGGTCAAAAAGGCCTGCAAATTTGGCCAAAATTCTTGTCAATGGTTGTGATCAAAAGTGGACCTGTGCATCCTATTTTAAATTTTCTGAAGAGCATAAAACAATATGGAGAATCAGAGCTACGTGCCTTACAGCAAACAGCAGTTCACCTGCCAACTTTCTTCTCATGCATTCTGCTTGATGCGTGCATGGCCAAACTTGTGAAATAAGCATATGAACCCTAAAAATACAACTGGACAATAAGGTTCTGAGGACAACATTTTAGAATGTAGTGATAATGGTGGTGATCCAAAACTAAAAATGCATTCAGCAACTAGGAAAAAATTAAGGTCTGTTCAGGCATAAAATCAAGACATGAGAAAGAGGTTACACTTAGTCATTGGGACCCAAAGGGTACACGAGAGGCATGAGTAAGGAGGTGTGGTTCTGCAAAGTTTTGGAGATGAATGCAGTCAGCAAGCCTCTGGAATCCCATCACCATCTTGCCCTTATGGTCATCTCTGACTGGCAGGACCAGCCCTATCATTAGGAAAATTGAGGCAACCTCCTCAGGCAGCGTATGTTGAGGGCTGCAGTGACTTAACTAGTTCCTTCTCTTGGCGGATGTAACTCTATATGCCACATTGCTTGTATTCAATCCTTAAACCAGGCTTGCTACCTCAAGTGTGGTGGAGGGTGATGTTCTCTTGCCACTGTTGATGTAACATTCAATTGCCAGTCCAGTCAGCTTCTGTGTGTGAAATGGAGCCATTTGCTGCTTTTGTCCTAGGCAGCAAAATACCTTGGATTGGCCTTCTTGATTCATAACAGCTCTTCAGGATCTCTCATCATCTCCTGCCTATTTTTTTTCAGGGGGAGAGGGAGGGAGCTACCGAAATTAAACATAGTACAATTTTGCAGCAAAGCATCTGTTGTACCCCTGGTCTGAAGCTCCCAATCTTATTCAAGTATGCACCATGGGCCTTGGCACAATCCAGCTGAACAGAGTTGGCTTCATAGCTATACAGTCAAATCTCGCATAAAGAGCGCCTTGCTTAAAGAGTAACTCGCTTAAAGAGCAGAATTTTCTCTGAATGTTCGCTTTGCTTAACAAATAAAACCAATCAAAAACTCACTTAACAAATTAATCGGGGTTCACAAGGCCCCCCCATTGGTCATTTACAATGGTGTTTTGCTTAAAGAGCAAACTCACTTAAAGAGCAATCCTGTGGAACGCATTATGCTCTTTAAGCGAGGTAGAACTGTATCACTATTGTAATGGGAGGAACTTTTTTTACAGTGGTATCATTTTGCACAAGCAGATATATCTGTACAGTTCGCCTGCAGCACTAATCTTATCTTAGAAGTACCGAAAATTTCACATTTATCTCTTTTCACACATACCCCTCTCCACCAGAGTTCTGAATTTTTGATGTGGTTAATATTCTTGGCAAGGTTTTAGAGATAAACGGCCAAACAGTACACTTGGAGCTTTGTCAGTCAT
This sequence comes from Furcifer pardalis, assembly GCA_030440675.1. Classification (NCBI taxonomy): domain Eukaryota; kingdom Metazoa; phylum Chordata; class Lepidosauria; order Squamata; family Chamaeleonidae; genus Furcifer; species Furcifer pardalis. The sequence continues at coordinate 68,234,371 of CP126893.1, forward strand.
CTAGTTTTCCCACCCAGACTAATTTATTTGGACAGCAAATCTGTTCCACTGATAATCTCCAGAGGGAATCAGATGAACCATATTAGTAAAGCCCTTCAAGGAGAGGCAGGGTTTCCTCTGATATTTTTTCTGCAGGTTACCAGCCAAGTGCAAAGGGATAAAAGGGTACAAACTTGCCACTTAATGACGACATGTGCCATGTTAGAGTACAAGAGATTATTTCATCTACAAAAAGAAGAGGATCATTTATATCCAATTTCACTTTCTCAGGGAAGTATGGCACATCTGTCAGAAGTGCAACTTTGGATCAGTTTATCTGTCTTCAAAGTCATAGTGCTGCAAGTGCCCCAATGCTTCTTCTGGATAACAAAAATTGCCTGGCTGCACACCATTGCCCAAGGTATGCCGATGTGGACTCTTAATGTGTTCCCCTCTTTTTGGGGTGTGTGTGTCTTTCTAGGTAAAGGATGCCCTTGCTCAAAAGCTAGTTGTATCCAACTCTAGGGTTCAGCGCTCATCTCTGTTTATAGACAAAGAGCCAGCACTTTCCACTGTCTTCTGTGGTCATGTGGCAGGCATGCCTCGAACCTGGAGTGCACGGAATGCTGTTTACCTTCCCCCCAAAGTGGTACCTATTTATCTACTTGCAATTTCTTGCTTTAGAACTGCTAGGCTGGCAGGAGCTGGGACAGATGACGGGTGCTCAGTCCATCATGCAGTACCCGGGAACTGAACTCTGAGCCTCCACTTAGCGAGTTCAGCGACTTAATCACTTGAGCCACTGCAGCCCCAGTATCTTTCTACGTCCCTAAAATTGAACCTAATTCCAGAGGTGGCAGGCTATATAGGTCTGACAAGAGCAGTGTGACTCAAATCTTAAATCTAACCAAGTGTACAAAAGACAGTTTTGAACCATATAGATTAACCGGACCAGCATAAGACACTGTCTATCATCAGCTGCTACTCAAAAACCTCTACCTCCTCATTAAAGATCATGGACTAACTGAAATGGTCTCTGTTCTACTTCAAAACTGAAAATTCTTTGTCTAAAGGGAGGCACTTTCACAATTTTTAAAACTGATAAAATCTATTTTAAATAAATCTATAAAAGTAATAATTTGCTAACTCCTTCTTTTAGATCAAATGAAGAAAAAAGTTTAAGATAGAAATGTCATTTCAAAGTAGAACTGGAGGCAGAAACCAAATTTCATAATAAAATGTGAAAAAACAGGTCTCCTTTGGGGGTGGGGGTGGGGTTTAGAGGTGTGTTTTAAATATTCACCAAAATGTTTCCTTTACATTTTCCCATTCTTGAAACTTAACAGCTTCTAGATGTGTTTTATGCAAAAAGTATCAGCATGCCTCATTTTCTTAAGGTTTGAATTCAACAGACTGTAAAGAATCAAGATGTTTTATCTAGAATGAAACAACATGCAATCATCAAATTCATATTTCTTTTTCATTTTGGGAATTAGAAACATAATTGATTACTCAGAAAGAGGAAGCAGTAAATAATTATTGAACACATTCCAAGGTGTCACTATAATTGGCATACTTAATCACATTGGTCAGTAAATGACTTCATTCTAGTTGAGTTCTAGGAATAAGAAAAATATTTTGAATGTACTAGAAGGCCTCCAACTTGCTTTAATCAGTAGTAGGCATCAGCAGGTTTGCACCAGTTCACCAGAAACGGTAGCAGAAATTCTGGCTGGCCCCGCCCATCCAAGCTTTGAACTAAAGTACAGTAGTCTTAATTTCAGTGCAACTCAGGGCTTTCCGCCTGGCCATGCCCACCATACCACACCCACAGAGTAGGTAGTAAAAATCTTTTGAGCCCACCACTGGTTTTAATACATATTAATTTTTAATGAAGCCAACCAAGGCACAAGAGTTTCATTTCACTGACTACGTGCAAAAGTGGGAGCTCTGACATAAACAGTGGCCTTGGCTTCACTCTTCATTTCTATAGAGCAGGGGTTCTCAATGTTTTTCAGCTGGGCTGGATCATGACCCCTCAGACAGCTGAGTGGACTGGACTGGTGCTGTAAAACACATCTGCGGCTGTCGTAAATGCATTTATAATGGCTGTAGACTCATTTATGGCTGCATAAATCAGTTTGCAGGCAATTCCGCCAGTGGTGGTTGTGGCTGGAGTGAGGTCAGGGGCCAGATTATTTGGCACCATGGGCCTGATCTAACCCACAGGCTGTATATAGGGAAAAACTCTTTAGTGGGGAGAACAGAGCTTTTCCTCTTCTAATGAATTAAACAGGGAAGTTCACTTGAGCAAGAAATATCTTTGTGTGTTAGAGTGACACTGGACCCACCTACCTAGTCTAAAACAGGTACATCACAACCCTGCACTATTTTGGCTGTTTAACTTCATTCTGAGTTAACTATTTATTCATTTTTAAAAGAAAATCTCTCTTAGTCAAAAGTAAATTGTGCTGCTCGCACAGTAATGCTGGTGATGCTCCCTTTCACCAGGCTCATGGGATTTGTAGTGCTGGCTATCAAGAAAGTAGGTAGGCTTGCTGGATCTCTTTCATCTTAAGAGGGCTCGACCTCCACCTTCTCTTCTTTTCCCTGTTCTAAGATATCTTCTCGAACTAAGCAAGAGAATGACCCTTGACATCCTCTGAATGGATATGAGCCTCAAGTCCACCGGCTCAGATCCAGAAATTGCTTTATGGCACGAACAAACAGTCCTGAGGGTATTCAAGAGCAAAACCAAATTAAAAGCTGGAGGAAGGAGCTCACTGGGCAAGGAACATCATTAAGGAGGATATAGCTTAGGAACTCAACCTTCCCTACTTCACTTGCAGGACTCTGAATAGGCTGAGGGTTGGAGTCCCTAAATGCAAGACCCACATGCTCAAGTGGGGGCTGCTGGCAGACAACAACACACTGTGTGACTGTGGAGAGATATAGAATCCAGCTCATTTATTGGTCTGCCAATTACTGCCAGAAATATGCACCAATGAGGGCTTGAGTTTGGCCAAAGACAAAGCAAAGAAAGTGGCTTCATTTTTGCAGTCCAGGGTTTGATCAGGACACAAAAGAAGAAGAAGGTAGGATAGAGGGGAGGAAACCCATAGCTTTATCTTTGTGAAGAACTGTCCAGTACAAATCTGATTTAAAGGTAAAAAACCATATGGAGGGAGGTGACAGAATCATAGAACAATGGAGCTGGAAAGGACCTATGTGGCTATGAATTCCCACCTTCTGCTCAGTGCTGGAATCTGAGTCAAAGTGTATCGTAAAAAAGGCTCTCTAGCTTACATTCAGTGTCTCCAGCATTGGAGTACTCACCACCTCCTTAGGTAAGTTGCCATCCTGCTTTTACAGTTAAGATGTTTTCCCCCTTATATTCAACTGAAATCTGTCTTCTTGTAACTTGTTACATGCAGTGGTGGACATCAGCAGGTTCACACGAGTACATGGGTATTGGTAGTAAAAATGGCTGGCTCCACCCACCTGCCCACCTCCTAGATTCTAGGACCTAGAAGATCCTTCAGAGGGGGTTGGCTCCATTTCCCCCTTCATCAAAGGCTTTTCCTAGGTTCCGTTTCACCCCAAACTGCATCCCCAGCCACTCTGGGGTGAAACAGAGCCCTGGAAAAGCCTTGGACAAAGGGGAAATGGCTTCAGAGGTTCGCTATGGATTGATGAAAATAGAAGAGGCTTCTATTTTCATAGCTCTATAGCGAAGAGCTGTCACATGGCCAACAGGCCACACCCACTCAGTCACATGGCCACACCCACAGTGTGGTAGGTAATTTTTTGGATGCCCACCACTGGTTATATGTCCTGCTCTCTGAAATGACTGAGAACAGATCTTGCTCCTTCTCCATATGGCAACCCTTCATGTATCTGAAGAGCACCTGAATGTGTCCACTGACCAGCCACATTTGGTGATACCTGGACATCAGACTCAACACACATATAGGTCACTTCTAGATGACCTATCAGGCATCTTGTATATCCCTTGTCTTTAGGCCGTTGTTTCCCATTTTGAGGAAACTTATCAAAGAAAGTGCTGGGCTTTTCTCCCCTTCCCCCACCTCAGGATGCTTTATAATATAGTTATGGCACATTCATTTGAAGATCTGGTACAACACAGAGTCTAGAATGGCTCTCCCTGCAGTGAAAGAGAAAAGATATTGGTTACCATGGTAAATCAGATGCCTGCTTTGTTCTAGTTCAAGTGAAAATCTGCACTTTCTCAGACCTTTTCTTATCTGGAAAAGAATATAGAGTAGGCTGTTCAAGATTGTTTTTTGACAATGCAACTTTCTGCCACCTTAATGCCTAGAAAGAGACGTGGTAGGTATCACTGATTTTCACTTTCTCCCACAGTAGCATTTTTACCCACCACAGAATAGGTATCCTAAGAGTTCCAGCCCTGTAGTCATTTGGATTCCTCAGCCATAAAGTAAAGGTTGTACTGCTTGGGGTGATAACTTTCTAAACCTACAACTATTAGATCTGCAGAGACGAATATGGGATTTTTCATCACACAAATGATGTGTTGTTTGGAATTATCGAAATAACTTTTCTGGGGGTTAAAACTCCTCATACAGATAACTCAGAGAATGCATAAATGACAGGCACTTTATACATGACCAAATACTGTACATTTATTTGGCATGTGGCAAATATTGGGCCTCTTCTTTGCAACCAGATGCTGAAGGCTATGAGAATTGTACTAAAGGAGAAGCATAGAAACCAGTGAGGTAAGAATAGCTTTTATTGAATAACTTTGAGTTTAAATAGTCTGTTAGGTTGCTGTTAAGCTACACAGAATGCTTTCTCAAAATTATTTCTCACAGCATTAAAACAAAGACATTTTGTTTTGTGCTTCTGCTGTCAAACCACTACTCAAAGTAATACTAGAATTAATTTTACAAAGTGCATTTGCACAAAACCATTTGAACAACTAACGTACAGCAGCATGGTGTTTTAAAATAATCAAAAATGAGGAAAAACAAATCAAAAATGAAATTAAAACAAATCATTTTCTTTCATCTCTTTAAATGCCTCAGTTACAGACGTTTTCCAGGCATAACAATGGAGGTGCATTCATCCCTGAATATTGAATTGTTTAAAAAAAGAGAGAGGGAGAGAGGAACAACACAGATTGATTTAACATTGGCTTGGGTGGTGGTGGAGGAAAGACTTTAAAAAGATTTTATTTTATTTTTCATTTCATACCATATAGGTAAGCAGGGTTGAAAAAGCAGGGCAGGGAGGAATTGAGAAACATCACAAATGACAAGAACAAAGATAGCAATAATGATGGACATGACAAAGCCTGATAAAAGTGAGACTGTGTCAGGGTCAGAATTATGAAGTCTGCCATAAATTATGTCTCTATAGAATTTGGTTTATGGGAGTTGGTGGCCCAAGGGATTCTTTGTGATCTGCTACAAGGAAAAGAAGTTATATTTTATGATGCACAGTAAGAATTCACTTCTATGGCTGCTCAAGAAACAGACACAAAGAGATGGCATCTCAACTTCATTTGCATTTCACTGGTCTCCCCTGCCCATTGCAATGTGGAATGCATTCATTTCTTTTATTCAGTATCAGAAATCCCTTCCCTCTTGCTGGTATGAACAAGAAAACTGATTACAGTGGAAAAAGGAACAATGAGGAAGAAGGATGCCTGTATGACTTTCCTGGAACCAGAATCCAATCACTGCCCATCGTCAGCCTTTCTTTCACGTCTGCCTCTACTGTAGTGCCTTTGGGGGAATTGTGCCTTTTTTGAAGAAAGCAATTCCTTCATTCTAGTTGAACTGTTCAGGTTCTTAGTTGTTTTGTCCCTCACTTTGCTGTTACTCTCTTATCGCTTACCTCTTTAGATGTCTTTCCGTTGGCTCTGCCATTAGCCTGAGGGCAACAATAGCCTGAAACAGCAGATGTTGACAGGGCAGCAGTGTGAGCTTCCATGTTGTTTCTGCCTGCATTAAACTAGACTAGAGTGTTGCTTCTTGTGTACTGGAGCATCCTTTGCCAGGATTAAAGCAGTACTGAACTACTAATCCCAACAGTTTCTGTACAAGGTAGCATCATCTTTCCCAAGGAGGAAGGAGCGTAATCCTATCCTTCCTTTCAGCTACCAAAATGCTTTTGGTTGCCCTGATGAGTCTAATTTACATCTTACTTGTCTATCCGGATATGAATGGACAGCACTGTGCTGTTCACAAGCCTACACCAGCCTCTTGTTTTAGCCAAGTCATGGACTTCAATCTGGCTTTCTTAAAAACAGCAGGTTAGAATTCACACACATAATAAAGCCAACCAGGCCACACCTCTCCATAAAGCAAAGTTCTTACTGTGTTGTTTGAGTCTCACAACCCTGCTCACATCTACACAGTTCTATTCTCCTTTTCTTAGATCCTAAAAACTGTGAACAAGTGAAAAATTTCCAGTATGGTAGAGAATGTCTTTGCTCAGAAGGTTTTGTTGATTATATCAGTTATGCCACAGATGGCAGATCAGCCCAAATCCTACCAATAATTCTTCTTTGTCTAACACAACCAGAATTTGGTAACACATATTTCATCTGTTCAATGCCACAGATGTAACTATGAAGACAGCAACCATCATTAGCAAAGAGCAGTGCCTCTGAAATGATTCTGTGATCAGATTCTGATTACAGGTGAAAATTTATACTTTCCTTGTATTGTTATGGAAACATATTTATATCAAACTATCCAAAGACAGCTTGTAAAATGTATTTTAAAATCAATGGAATGACGGTACTGAGACAATACAGCTGCAGGAGCAAGATCTGAAATAGTCCAAGTAAAAATTATTTCTTTCTTCGTGTCAGATGCACCACCAGCATATAATAACATACAAAGCTAAAATTAACACATCTAAAAATGGAATAGAATTAAAAGGGCTAGATGACTTCTGCCCAATATCAATCCACTTCAACAGCAATTTCTCATGCCATCATAAGGTCATCCTCAGTGCACATTGGGGGGGGGGCATCGTGTGCATTGTATCATATGGGAGATAGTTTGCACTTCTCTGCATTTACACAGACTGTCATCTACAGGGAAACCCCACTTTCTCAGATTAGCCCTTGATCTTCCTACCCCTGAACGCAGTCTGTTTAAATCTTTCCACACAGGCCATGGTTGTTCTTGGCCAGGCAGTAGAGAATCATGTGGTTGTGCCCAGTTATCTGGTAAATCCTTGCTTGCCTTTCATAGTTTAAGGTGGTCTGTGGGGGCTGGTTGTTCAGAGGGGCAGATGTCGTGAGGAAACTATGTCTTGATTTCAGTCTCTGCTTTGGTGGTTGGTGATCAAAGAGCAGGTGCGTTTCCAAGGAACTTGCTTTGACTCACCCTTTCTGAGCAGCACTTTCTCGAGGGAATTCTGATGGAGGGATGCCAGTTAAGTGATGCACTTTTTTGTATTGGGGTTGGTTTTAGGCATCCTGTGACCAATTTTGCTGTTTCATTTAGGGCCACATCCACCTCCCTTGCTTGCTTTGATCTTCACCACACTGGTCCTGCAAAGTAACCTAAAGCTAGTGCAGAAGTTCTTAATGTGTCCATATACTCTTTTACTCTTTACTGTATCTATGTTCCAAGTCTCAAGCTTCCAAACCTCTGTGATCCTAATCTATTTTACAGAGTTCTTCTGTTGAGTGGAAATGAAGTCTTGGAAAATACCTGTGCAACATAACTACTTCACTCACTGAAAATTGCTGTTGGATCAATAATACACAGTAATAAACAAAGAAGCTTGCCTCTTAGCAAAGACAGGATGCTCTCTCCCTGTATCACACTTTTTCTTTCTCAAACACACATGGTACTGCAGAGAGAGGGGGAAAGAGAGACAGACAGAGGGAGATGAAGAGAATAAACCTTACAAATCATACTATAAAAGTATTTTAATAAGCAGGGAAGGCATCAGAAAAACAGGTTGCCTCATTTAATCCTGCTTCCCTCTGTCTTGCTGTGTCCCAGGGCAGATTTGCCCAATTGAAAAATTGTACTTTGTGCAAAATCTAAGGGAACATGGAAACCAAACTGTGATGCTCTGTTGCATGTCTTAGATCTCGGCAGTCAAATGATGTTGAGTGATTCAAACAGGTTTGCTTGATGCAACAAAACATCCCAGTTCATTACCTTGAGCCATGACTTGAAAGAAAAGAAGTGGGGAAAAACAACACAAGTTTTGGTAGGGCAGATTTGGTCAATTCTCAAACTAAACCAGGAAACACAAACTGCAGCCCCTAACCCTAGAAGAACCCCACCCACTTTCCCCACAGTTTGTGGGAAGAAGGGAGGGGGAATACAGTTCATAGTTTATATGAACACATTTTTACATCAGCAACTGAGATATTCCTGGTATAATCACTGAGTGGGTGATTTGAAGTACCTTATTTCATGATACTTGTATGCTTTCATCACACCTACATGGCTTCATCATGATTCATAATGGTACAATTCATTGTGGCCTTTTACAAATCCAAGATCATTTATTCCAGGATGCTCCATCACTCTATTCTCTATTCTTTCAACCATGTTTCACTGTATTTTTGTCCTCTTCATATTAACGGCTTGAGAACAATCAGTGCTTATTTTTGTTGCACATCTCTATTTGCAGCAAACTATTCTTTAACCCCCCCCCCCTGCAATGACTCTAGCATTAAAATGATTTATTCTTCACAGTCTACTAGGTTAGTATTAAAAGTACCACTAGTAGAGAGCAAGGTCACCAGTAAGCATTGAAATCTGAACCTGATTACTTACATTCCATTCTACTTTTAGGTAAAACTGTTTCTACCTCTTTAAAAAACACATTACAAAATTGTCTTAACAGTTTTGGCTGGTTGGATGATTCAGTCTGAGATGTTCTATGAAAGGGGTTCCCAACGTTTGCAAGCCAAGGATGGGGTCATGTTCTGTCAGCCAGCTTTGAGGGATGGATGGCCATTTTGTCCTGCTTGCACAATGGGTTGGCCATTGAGTGGCCATTTTGTTTCTCAAATGCCCTTGGAGGGATGAGGTGAGGGCATTATGCTTGTGCTGCTGGAGCTGCACTGGTCGCTTGTGTGCCTCTGGGTGCAATTCAGGGTACTGGTTATCACCTTTAAAGCGCTATATAGTGGGCCAGGATACTTAAGAGACCACATCACCCTAAGAACATCTGTCTGTCCCACCAGAGGGGACTGGAGAGGCTCTCTGGTTGTACCATTGGCTAGAGAGGCACATCTCTCTAGCACTAGAAGGAGGGCCTTCTCTGTATCTGCTCCGGCCCTATGGAACCTCGTGTCAAGTGAGTTGCATCTCCAGATGGAGCTGCTGCCCTTTAGGAAGGGGGTAAATACCTGGCTGGTGGGATATGTGTGGGGTATAGGCCAGATGGTGGCCTCAGTCTGTTGGCTCATCTGACCCCTCCCTCTGTGTGTGTGTCTTGTTTAAATTCTTTTAATTTTTGTAATCTTTTAATCCTGAGTTTTATATCATGTTTTGTTTTGTTTTAAGTGTTTTTAAAGTTTGTTAGCCACCCTGGGTCTTTGTGAGGAGGGTGGCATAAAGTATGGTTAAATAAATAAATAAATAAATAAATAAATAAATGGTACTGCAGGCCAGATCTGGCCCATGGGCCTTAGGATGAGAACCCCAACTCTACGGCAACATAGATCAGCAACAAAAAAGAGTTCAACACTAAGCCACCTTGTTTTTTGGAGTTAAGCACTAATTTTGTGGCATTTTGAAAATACAATGATTACAATAAAACAATTGCATTTCTGGCTACAGAAGATTACTTCAGACAGGGAGGCAGGAGAGACTAAACATTTCCATACCTCAAGTCATTGGAGATGTAAAAAACTATACACCCAACTAAGTCTTCTATGTCAGACCACAACATACAAAATAAAGTGCTGAGTCTTACCCACACCCCTGAAATAACTGCAAAGTCATGGGAAAAGATCCTCTGGATTTGCCATAAGCAAAAAGTAATTTAAATATCAGAGAAAATAATTATGATGCTTTTGGGACCAGTAACTTAAAATAGGATGAGTGTCAGTCTGGATGAGCTTTGAAGTTTGGGAGACTTTTTTTTAAATCAACCTCTTCAGCTAACAGTTCTTGAATTTCACAGACAGGATTCTCCACTTTCTTGGACTCCAGCTACCCAGGCAGGCTGCTGGACTGGGCCAGATCAAGAAATGAGGAGTGGGTCTGTTGGAAAACTAATTTTTCTTGATTGCCCATTCAAACTGCCCTGAAATATCTGTATCTCAGCAATGATACTTTGTAATAATATAGTGTTCTGAGGAAAAATCAATTTCTCTACTCTGCAGTGTGAGGATGACAGTTAAACTCAGAGGAAAAAGGGAAACTTAAGGGAGTGGTGAATGCCATCTCTCTAGTAGTCCAGAATATCTGCCAAGCTCTTCTCCACCATCATATTAAAAAATATTAAGTTATTTCTTGCCAACATTCTTCGTTCTCCAGATTTCACACTCATACATGGTGATAAGAAATACAGGAGTGTGGATGTTCTTGATCTTGGTTTCCAGTGACACATCGTTACGCACAAGCATCTTTTTTAGCTCCTTCAGTACTAGCCTTCGAAGTCTCCAGTCTTGTCTGATTTCTTCGTTGTATTCTTCCAACCTGTGCTTGAGCCCCCCCTTCCCCTTCCATTCCTTTGAAAGCAGCAGGCCTAGTTTACATCAGGGCAATAAAGCAGCAGCAACCTAGACCTTCAGCTCTCCGGAGTCAGTGAGGTTTGTTTAAGAAGCACAGCTGCCTAATGGCCCACCCAGGAGGCAGGAAGGTGCACCAAAGCTCCCCTTTCATCAGAGCAAAGAGGCTGCAGTGGGAGCCATTAAATGCCTTGTGAATGTGGAGTGATAATTGTGCTGTTAAACATGTGCTTCTGAGCCCTAATGAGCTATGAAATCACTAGGCACACCATATTGCAGGTAATAAGACAACAAGAAATACGTTTCTTAGTAATTAAAGATCTCCAGGGATTTTTCTTGGGGCAAAAGGCCAGAGTCGAACAATTTAGTCACAGAAACCCAGCCATCTCTTGGAGATGTTGAGCTCCCTTTTCCTGTGTTTCTTTTGCTCGCTTTTGTTTTTAAAGTTCAAGTGGAAGGAAAGGAAACAGAGACAAGTGCAGACATTATAGGTAAGTAACATGGTTTTCTCAAGATCAGATTGCTGGAGTTTGGTCATTGTCTCTGGAGTCCTACAGAGTTTATAGGTCACCCTTGCTTGAACGTCAGTTGTATCTGACTCTAGGGTGTGGTGCTCATGTCTGTTTATAGCCAAGGATTCGGTGCTATCACCTCTGTAGACATTTCCAATGTCATGTGGCAGAGTGCATGGAGCACTGTTATTTTTCCTGCCAAAGTGGCACCTATTTATCTACTTGCAGTTTCTTGCTTTTGAATGGCTAGGTTGGCAGGAGCTGGGACAGAGATAGGAACTCAGTCCATCATGTAGCACTCTGGTTTTCAACTGCTGACCTTCCAATCTTTCAGTCAAGTTCAGCATCTTAACCACTAAGCCACCACAGAGTTTATAGAGCTCCATAAAACATATCAAAAGCCTCTGTCTATTACAGCTGACAGTTAGCCAAAAAAGGAGAAAGGGTTAGGCAGGTCAAGTGTGAGGCAGTGATTGGCTCAAGGGCACTAGCTCTGTGGTGACCTGAACCCCAATCCCACAAGATCAAAATGCTAGCATGTCTAGCATGTTCCCTACATTCACAGCAGTGGTGGTTACAGAACAGTTTCCCATGATGCTTTTTCACCCACCATCTCTCTACAAAGAACACACACAAAGGAAAATATATTTTAAACATTTTAATATTTTCAATATGGAATTGCTTTGCATTTTAAGCTGCTTTTTTTCCCCAGGAGACCACATGATACTCCTGGCACTCAATCATTTTTGTCTAGTGTTTGCCCAACTTGATTTTGTAAGAGAAAGTGTGGACTCAGCAGGGGAAACCAGAATTGGTTCTTTCTAATCAATCATTTTTTATTACGGTCCAAGACCAGTATAGTACAACAAAAATTACAGAAGATGAAATATATCAAGAGACAGAAGTTAAAATGAGGGCACTTATAATATATTTTAAAAAGGAGCATTTCTGCTCAGAGTTAAGGTGTAGTAAAATTAGTGTTTAAGATTAACAGTGCTACAACTATTACTAAGCCTATGATTTAGAGCTAGTGGTTTGTTTAGCTGAAGGACCTGCCAGGATTGTTCTTCATTTATTTACATGGTAGTTGCTCCAGACTTCAATGGGAGGTTAAGCCCTGAGTGGCTTACAGCAAAGCAAAATGTCTCCAACAAGGGGCTTGCTTTTCAAAGGGTACTTGGGGGAGGAGGCTGGGCTTTTGTTGCCCATTAGTGGCTATCAAGGATGCAGCTACTTTCCCCCATCCAAGTCACTGATGGTACCCAGTTATATATCTCAGCTCGTGGGGACCCAATGGAAGTCCTTTCCAGGTGTCTGGAGGCTGTCAGGGTCTGGATAGGGGACAAAGGGCTTCAGGTGAATCCTGGCAAGACTGAGTGGCTATTGGGGGGGGGGGGACTGCATTATCTCGGGAGCTACCATATTTGGTTCTGGATGGGGCGGTTTTGTCCCAAACAGACCCTGTACGTAACTTGGGGGTCCTCCTGGACTCACGACTCCTGCTCGAAGAGCAGATGGCTGTCGTGGCCAGGAGGGCTTTTGCACAACTTTGTGTTATCCACCAGTTACGCCTGCTCCTAGATTGGGACTCTTTGCTCATGATCACACATGCTCTGGTCACCTCCAGACTTGATTACTGTAACATGTTCTACATGGGGCTGCCCTTGATGACCATTCAGAGGCTTCAACTGGTCCAGAATGCAGCTGCCCAGGTGGTGAGGGGTATGGGCGGTATGCACATGCCTCACCGCTGCTCCAGGAGCTGCACTGGTTGCTGGTTTGTCTCCGGGTGCAATTCAAGGTGCTGGTAATTACCTTTAAAGCCCTACATGGATACTTAAGAGACTGCCTCACCCCAAGAACATCTGTCCGTCCCACCAGAGTGGACTGGAGAGGCTCTCTAGTTGTTTCATCGGCCAGAGAGGTGCATCTCTCTGGCACCAGAAGGAGGACCTTCTCTGTGTCCACTCCAGCCCTATGGAACCTCCTGCCAATGGAGCTATGTCTCGAGATGGAGTTGCTGCCCTTTAGGAAGACTCTAAAAACATGGCTGGTGGGGCAGGTATGGAGTATGGATTTCCCGGTGACCCCAGCCTGCTGGCTGGTTTGAGCACCTCTTTCCCTCAACTTTTTTAATTGGTGGGCTGCAGTAGCTTTCAAATTTTAAGATTTCATTTTTTAACCTTTTATAGTTTTAAATTTGAGGTTTTTAGGGAATGTTTTATGTTGTTGTTTTCTATGATGTGTAAACTGCCCTGAGTCACCTCGGTGAGAAGGGTAGTGGATAAATATGAATGAATGAATGAATGAATGAATGAATAGAGGTGGCATCTTTGCCCATGGCAAGAGTGGAAGGATGCCTCCCCCAAAATGCTAGAGGAAAAGAGGGTGGAATTGTGCTTGAGCTGTCACTTGGGTTCCTGAATTAATGTGAAACACTTTTTAGGCCCACTAACAGCTGCTATGTTATAATTACTGAGTGCAGACAGAACTAGGCATCCCAACTGTAGTTCTGCCTACAGCTTGCAGCGGGCAGGTGATGATTTGTCTTGTCAAGAGCCTCCTGTGTGGAAGATGCCACTGTCAATAACTGAGCTATGTTGTCACAGCAAAACTTGTAGGTTGTGTGTGTGTCTATGGAGAAGAGAGCTGAAGAAAAAACAATACATCACTCAAACAAATCACTCTGGACTGTCCAGCCTTGGTACAATGAGCAAGGATGCTAGCTTTCTGTCCTTACATGGACTACAGAGACACCTTTGAAATAAGAGCCAGCCCTACTGTTAGGCAGAGAGGGATCACCTCAGGTGGCAGGTATTTAGTGGTGTTGTAGGGTGGGGCCCTCTGTGTTGGAGGAAAGAGCACTGTCTTCCAGACAACTTGCCCCGCATACCTTAAGGTAACATCCTGTCCATGTAGCACAGGAGTTCTCAAACTTTTTAAGCCGGGGTGCAGGTCATGCTCCCTCAGAAAGCTTTTGGGGCTGGATGGCCATTTTGCCCTTCCTCCACCACATGGCACTTCCTGGTGTGGTGGAGGCAGTTGGGTAGTGATGGGATGTATCAGGTTTGCACCAGTTCACCAGAACCGGTAGTAACTTTCCCCAGTGTCCCGGAGAACCGGCAGCAGCTTTTGGGGGGAACCACCTTCGGGGCTTACCTTTTCAATGGTTCCCCCACTGCGCATGCGCACCAAGCACTTGGTGTGCATGCACGCCTACACTGCTTGGCGCGTATGGACGGCCTCCTTGCTGTCCTCCCAAGTGGGGAGGAGGAAGAGAAGCTGCTAGCCTGAAGCTCCCTATAGCCTGCTCCCCAGGGTAAGTGACTCACCTTTGGATGTGGTGTGTCTGTGTGTATTTTAATGTGTATTTAATACCTTTACTTATATTGATGTACTACCACAGTTCCTAAAAAGGCCTGGTAGCTGGCAGGCCTTGCGGCCTGGCTTGGGGTTTTTAAGCAAAGTCTTGGAGTTACCTCATCAATAAGCTACACCTGTGTTGTTCCAATTGCTGTTCCAATTGGAGAACCCTTAAGGAGGTACAGCTGTTTTACATTTACATTAAGGCATATTATCCTAGAGAACTGGTTAGGCAAAGACTTAGTACCTAACTTCTTTAACTGTTGAAAAGTTAAAAAGTGCCAAAATGAAGCTATCTTGTGGTGAGTTCATTCTATAGTTTCTTCCATCTGACCTAGTGTGAGAAAGATTAGCCAGAATAAGCTTTAAGCTCTGGTTTAAAAGCTCTGGTTGATTTGTGTTTGGGGTGGGTGGGTGTTTATTTATTTATTTGTTTGTTTGTTTGTTTGTTTGTTTATGGGTTTGTGTGTTGTGGTGGGTGGGTGGGTTGAGTGTGTATATAGAATGGGTGTGTATATAGAAAGATGAGAGGTGTGTTTGATGCACTTCTTCTTTATTGTCTAGGCCAGATGTGAAACTACCAAAATGAAGGATTATTATTATTATTATTATTATTATTATTATTATTATTATTATTATTATTATTATTATTATTATTATTATTATTATTATTATTATTATTATTATTATTATTATTATTATTACTACTACTACTACTACTACTACTACTATTTGGCTCCGCCCACGTCATCATGACATCATGATGTTAGCTCTGCCCACACTGTGATGACGTCATGGTAGGGTAGTAAAATTTTTGACATCCCACCACTGCAGTGGGGCCCCACATTAAATGGTGCCATGGGCCGCATCCAGCCCTTTGGCCACAGATTGAGAATCCTGATGTAAAGGCTGAGGAGGGTTTAATGTTCTACCATCATCAGTGCTGAACTTTCAGATGCAATTCTATCTGGCTTCTGTGAGGAGAATAGGAGAGGCACTATCTTCTCTTTTACTTAAAGCAGCAGAATGTCTTGTTCTAACCTTCTCTGCAGTGGAATTCCTCAAACACTCTCAGCTGGAGCAAATCCAGACATGGAATATGGCTTTGTGCAAGGCTGTATGCCTATGGTCCATTTTGGACCTGACAATGATGTCTCTCATGCCAATCCACAAGATTGGTTGTAGTAAATGTCGTGTCAGCAGTTCAGGCACATTGTCATGTTAGAAAGCACCAAGCATTGGCCTGCAGAAGTTCTGGGAAGTCGAAAGCCAGTGTTAAAACAAGAGCAGCTGTAAAACAGTTTCATGGGGCATGGAAAGAACAATCAGAAGTCAGAGCCATAAAGGGAGCCCCTAAATCACTAAACCCAGTCAATAAGTCCATCAAGGAATACACAGAAGAACAGTCATAAACATGCCATGTTATTTGGCAGAGGTTCTGGTATACATAAAGCAGAGCATGGAGCAGCAGTCACCAAAGCCACATAGCATCTCTGCCTCCAGCAGTTTGGGTCTATTTGGAATAACTGGATTTATTGACCTGACTGTGGGGCACTCCTTCTCTAGCTGAATCTGCAAATTATCTGCTGCAAGTGATTGACCTTGGAGACATTTGTCTCTTGACATGAACACTCTGAATCACTCATAATTTCTCATAAATGTTGTTCATTTCTGAAGCTGTCATCATCTCCAGGAGGAACTGGTGGGGCCAGCTTCTGCCTCAGTTGCCCATGCCTCTCAGAGAGGCTGCCTGCTGGGTCTTTCAGTTCTTTACCTGTTGAAGACCCCCCCCCCCACTGAGATAGATTTTACTGGCTCCTATTGTCTGCAGGAGACCCGGCCATACAGGGCATGACACAAGCTAAAATATATAAGAACTGAGCTAAAATACCTTGAATATCTATATATACATCTTTAGTTAATGCTATTATTATTTAAATGGGGAGCAGAAGCATTCTCTTGTAAGTAACCTCCAGTTTTACAAGCTTCTAATCATATGACCCTCTGTGTAACCAAGTTGTGTAACCATGGAAAGATCAACACCTAATGAAGAGTGAAGGGGTTGCTTACATGTTTGCCCTTGGGCTCCAGGTTCAAGCAATAGGATGTGCACCTAATTAATAACAGCCATCACCACCATCATCTTGTGTAAGGATCAGAAATGGGGTGGCCTTTCTGAAGTCACAATTTATGCTACAGGGTTTCCAATATATATATTCTGCAGTGGGAAAGGGGATGGACTGTGTAGGGTCTTGTTATTACAAGTCAGAAACATTGGGAGGAGCAGCAGCCAAAGATGAATTTATCAAACGGTCTGCTGGAGAAAAAAGAGTGCATTCTGGGGCACTTATGCAATGCAGAAATATCTCTCTCCAGATAATGTGCTATTATGGCACAGCAATATTGTCATGATTCTTTTTTAAAAATGATGTGCTTAACTTCATAAATATACTGCATAACTGAGCCTTTTTCATGAGTGGCTTTGGGTCTTGATTTCTAGAATTGTGGGTTTTGGCTACATTTTAAATAATTATTATGAATACATAGGGTTCAGGAATATGATCATTAATTAAAATCACATTTGGGGTACACATGACTCAGTAAATGGAAAAACAAGTGAAAGTATTTAAATGTTCTTAACTTTCCCCAAGAAATGCACATCTGGGCACATCACCATTTTTTCTTCTAGTTCTGTCTTGATTTATTTATTTATTTATTTATTTATTTATTTATTTATTTATTTATTTATTTATTTATTTATTTAGATTTATTATCCCGCCCCAATCTGGGCGGCTTACAAAAAAGAGGGAGAGACTATACACAATGCAAAACAATTAAACAATCCCCCTACAAATTCATAAATTAAAACCTTAAGATTCAAAATTACTTAAAAATCAATTAAAAAGAATTAAACTATGAATTTACAAAAATCTAAAAGATTTAAAAAGGTTTAAAAGTTTAAAGAGGGAGGGAGGGGTGGTTGTCCCATCAGATCAACCACCCAACATGGGACCCCGTAGTACTTGAGCCCCACACCTGCCCTGCCAGCCAGGTTTTTAGGCCCTTCCGAAAGGGCAGTAGCTCTGTCTGTAGGCGTAACTCAGTTGGCAGGAGGTTCCAAAGGGCCCAGCACACACTTTTTTGTTTTTATGACAGTCCATGAAGTTCCTCTCTAACAACATATTTTGTATGAGTTCCTCTTCCCCTCATCAGTTTTCTTCACTGTGAGGCATTATTTTTCTTTCCAATATTTGTTAATGTATTCTCTTAAGGATTTTGACAGATTCTGTCTCTGTAGTTTGGAATAGTTCTTTTGGTATCTCTTCTACTTTTGGTGATGTATTTCTTCCAAGTGCTTTGAGAGTGGTTTTAATTTTGCCTTCTAAACTTATAAGTTGTTTGTGCCATCCTTTTATGTCGTCTATATTTTTTTCTGCCTTGACCTTATTTTATCTGGTGAGAAAATGTGCTTCCCTGTTGATCTTTTGGCATGTCTAATCTAAGAGCATGTCCAGATGAGTTCTTGGCCTACTTTTTTGAACTCTTGGGGTTGTTGTGGGCACCATGTGTTCAGATTTCACAGATGCAGGAGCACCACAACCTTCCTCATAAGTGCTTCTTTTTGAATCTCATTTTCAGTCTCTACTTTTTTACATTGCTCAGAAGTTTTCAGAACCTGCAGGCACTGGGAATGTTGTATTAAGGGGGCTTGAAGTATAAGGCTGCTTATGCTGGAAAACTCCAGTTTTAGATGTTTGAATTAAATACTTTACCTGCTCCTCTCTTTGATCCCCAAGCAAAACCACAGCTGTGAGCAGTTTTTTTTTTGATTAGCAATAAAAGGGGAAAAACAGAGAAGAAATATTTTTCCACCTTCTTAAATGGTGCAACAATATGATAATCTGCCAGGAGGGACAAAATATAATTACACTTTCCCTGCCCCTCTGCAGTGGAGCAGGGGAAGTGATTCATTTGTCCATATGGTGAGGCTCCTCATAATCCACTTCATAATCTGGGCAAAAGGTTGCTTAAAATCTTTGAATGGGTTGCTCTTCCTTCCAAAAGCCACTTGAAAATTAGTGGGCCCTGATTGTTCCACAAGAGGCAGTCTGGACATGCTTTAAGTTTAAATTTCCTTTGATTTTTTTTATTTTATTAAATACATCTCTTGTTTATCCTCTTTTCTCTTCTATTTCTTTCCAATGATTGCTTTTGCTTAGCATAATAAATCAATCTAGAGTAGGCACATTGAACCAATGGGATTTGGTAAATCAGTTCTGTAAATTCCATTGATTTAAATGGGCACACTCTAACAGTAAAATTGCTACACAAAGCAACAGGATTTTGGCCATTATAGTAACAGTTCTTTTTGCCTTTATGAGCAACTTATTGAAAGGCTGTATTTAGAATTCTGGGCCTATTTCTGTTACTTTTTACATTTGGTTTTAACCTGTTCAATTGCTTTAAGAGTTTCATCAGTCATCCACATTGGTTTCTCTTTTCTTTTAGACTTTCTCACAGTAGGGTTCTCAAGATATGAAACATTCCAGAATGGTTTACCATTGCTGTGTTCCACTCAACAGTAACAGAAGTTAGCTTGAGAGTTATTGCTGTTGTCTGTGAAAGACCCTCCACCAGCGTCACTTTCAACTACTGCCGCTGTCCAGCAGCTAGTCTTCAGGAGTTTCTCCATCTCTATTTGAAATATCCATTTTTTTCTGTTGATGCCACTCTTACATCTAAAGAGAGTGGATGCATCTTAGTCTGGTGTCTCAGTTTTGACCACTTTAGTGGTCCTG
Source organism: Furcifer pardalis (assembly GCA_030440675.1). Lineage (NCBI taxonomy): Eukaryota > Metazoa > Chordata > Lepidosauria > Squamata > Chamaeleonidae > Furcifer > Furcifer pardalis. The sequence continues at coordinate 68,253,735 of CP126893.1, forward strand.
CTAGGAGTCCAGATTCATAATGGAATCTAGCCTCCTGACAACGTTACTCTTTGACATTTCTGACAAATTCAAACTCCCTCACCCTCCATTAGCCCAGGACTAGTACATTCCTTAATTTCCATTGAGTTTAAGACAGTAGATTTATCTAGTTCCTCATCTATGTGTCCTTTTATTAGCTTTCAAAGTTCCTTTCTTTAATTTTTTTTTGCTTTCACGAATGTGCTCTGTTTTTCCTTGAGCCTTTCCTGAATAGAAAACCATAGATTTTCTTACTGATTAGATGAGTGAAAACTAGGACACAAAATATTACTCAAAAATGGTCCAGATTAGAAAAAAAGAAGCTGACACATACATAGATGCAGAGGAGTGTGAATTCATGAAGCATCAAAACTGACATTGTTAGATATGTTTGCTATATATTTTTGGTAGAACACAACACTGCAGGCTGGTTATGTAAATGGAAAGGTACAAAATGTCAAAGATCACCATATGTGCCTGTTCTGTGGAATTACTATGTACTATAAGAATTAAAGTAGGCATACAGTGGTTCAGTATGCTAATATTATAATCAGCATGGTTTATCCCTCCCTACGGGTTATGGTGATTGCAGACAAAGAGGCAGAAAAGCAACAGTTGTAGATAACTATATGAGGTAAGACAACGTAGAGACAAAAAATAACTAAACTCATAGGCCAGCAAGAATGACTTGATGAGGTTCATCATGGTTTTCTTCCTTCCATCCACTTCTCCCCCATAGTCACTCAACCTCCCTTGTAGCATTTATGTTGGAGTGTTCTGCAGGGGTAGGAGTCATAAAATATTTATTTAGGCTGTGCCTCCAATATATATGGATGCTTTAGAAATTTAATAAGCAAAGAGGGGAAACTTAGAAGATGGAACAGCTACTATCCAAAGTGACACATTGTGAGGTGAAAATAGCAAGGATGAAAAAAAAGCAAGGGAATGCATTTATATGGGTTTAAGTTTTCTTTCGATTCAGAAAGAACATTTTGAAGTTGCACTAAAAGCTTCACAAAAACTGATTTTGGAAGAAAATTTTAAAGAAAAAGATGAGATCATTCAAGAATAGGACTCCATATAATATCAATAGAAAACAAGGTTGCTCTAGAATGTTCCAGTGTCTGAATTGCCAATTTGGGCAACATTGGAATGGAGACAGGCATGGCCAAAGGTGCTGGCATGCTGTGGTCCTAGTGATCAGCACATCACCAATATTCACCAAAGCGTAGAGAGCTCCAATTGTGGCTTTCCGTACAAAGTAAACTGCCACACTCACCACCTCTTGTTGCCTGAATTACTTGAAGACAGTTATAACTTCTCAATCTGACCAAGATGGCCATGGCCCTTGAATTCAACTCGTTCTTAGATTGAGAACCATCCTCCTACCTACTTTTATGCCAGCATTGTGATTGTACCTGTGAGCTGAACAAAGTTTAGGTCTGTCACAAATCAGCCTCTATTTCACACCTGTCTTTTTCCTGCCACTTTGGGGACCTTAAAACCTGCAGTGTTTAGCCAGGAGAGCTGCCAGGAGGTTGTCCTCTTGGCAAATCTCTGAGCTCTGTGAGCAGAAAGTGAGGTAAATTGCTTAATGGCACATTTGAATGTAATTTTATACAATTTTTGTTTGGATGGAGATGAAAACAAAATGTTGCGACTATTTTATTCTGTGTAAAAGCTAAATACTGTAAATCAATTATTGTTTTCTCCATTGCCAAGTTGATATTTCTTAAATGCATATTATTAATTCACTGTCTGGCCAGACATCCTGCTACGCTAATGGAGTAGACCGTACAGCCAATGACTCAACACCCAGTGTCGGGCAGTGGTAAATAAACTGACTCCCTAAAAGGGCCAACGACTGCAGGCAGATGAGCCCCTTTATGTGGATTGATGGTCCCTTCAGTGGAGGAAATGCCGCTGGAAAACCATCAGATTGGGCCCAAGAGCAAAATGAGCAGAGGAGGAGCTCTGGTTCCCAACGGTGATGGAGGCGGAAGAGGCCAAATGGACTGGCTGTGAAGGTGCACCTTGATAATATCCTCAAGACTGTAGCAGTCCATTGGAGTCCTGCTGTTAAATCCTGGATGACTCAATTCATATGTGCTGCAGGAGATGGCTCTGAGATCATAGTGTGGGGATCACTTCATGGCAAACTGGGATCCACCTTAAACAAATTCATGCCAATGGCATTTTTTCTGCTTCAAGAAAAAATGTACTGAACAGTATTCTCAGATGTGAGTTGCAGCCGATGATGATGATTACTAATTACAGCAGCATTCTAAAACAGAGACTCAAGCAAATTTTGGCAAGGGGATATAATTGTAAGTAGCTCTTTTTAAAAGAGTTTCTTTCCCTTTTTTTTGAATTAAGTTTTAAAACCCTTTATGGCTGTATGTATTTTTTAATACTGAATGCTCAGTTTGAGCTTTTGTATCACAGCACAAAAGATCATGGCACTGACACTTCAGTGAATAATTTAATGTGTGTTTCTTGGTTCTCCAAAGAATCTCCTTTTTAAAATGTCCTGGATTAAACAAGACAGTTATTTTCCCCCACATAATACCGGTATGTATTGTTAATTGAGTGGTGAAAGATAACTTCATTTAGAACAGGGATGCCCAAACTTTTCAGGCTGTGGGCTGGTTATGTGGTTCAGGAAGCCGGTCCCTATGGCCTGGGGGCCAGATGCAACCCCAGATGCCAATTCATCTTGCCCGCAAAAAGCCCTCGTTGCTCCTGGAAGCGGGAGTAAAACATGCCCATACGGGTGCATTTTACTTCCGCTTCCAGGAGCAATGAGGGCTTTGCATGCCGGATGAATTGGCATTGGGGACCGCATCCAGCCCCCAGGCCATAGTTTGGGCACCCCTTATTTAGAACATCACCTTATTGTCAAACAGAGTCAGTGGTGACACCAGAGAGAAATAGCAATAGCAGTTACACTTATATACTTAAATAGACAGTATAGGTAGCAGTTAGAGCATTCTTTGGGCAGTTCACAACAAAATTAGCATTAGAAAGGAAGGCTACATAAGGTCAGGGATTGTTCTTGCTGAGCAGCATTTTGGTGCAATGAATTATGTTTGATTTTCAGAAATAAAAAATAATGCTTTCTTTAACTAAAAATCTAGCTTGCTATTACGTCGGTCTTGAAGCTGACACAATATATTACAGAAATAGCATAGGTTAGGGTAGTCTGATATCAGACTTGCATGGTTTTAAATATTATTTTTTGTATTGGAAAATAGCCCCGCCATTTGGAGTCAAGTATCTCTGAGAACATAACCAGCACAAGTAGTTGCATTCAGGAGCAAAATCACATTCCTTCGTACATATTTTTTTTCTTTTGTAGCAATCTAATTTGGGTTGCGAGTGGGAAGGCTTATGATTGTTGCTATTGTTAGACACTTGGGAGTCAGAAATCTTTGCCAATCCACTGAAAATCATTGTGAGGCAGATTGCAATCTACCTTCTGTCCTCTTCCAGTTTATACTGCATCTGTGCTCTACATACTTAAAGATGATGATAGGTTTTGATTTTTTTTTTTTACCCTATTGAAAGGAATTGTGAGCCTGGGCTTTTTTTATTCTTAAATTGGCAGCCTCTTTAATTACTGTTGTTAGTCATTAGTGCTGCAGTTCTCCATGTAAATCCTGCCATCTTCTGAAAACAAGATGCTACTAGAAAATGCACCCTTGCATGTTTCTTCTTTTAACACTGGGCGCAAGTGAGCAGCTTGCTCCAAAGTGCCGTTAACATGCAGTTTGCTTCTCTAGTTGGCCACCTTTTATCCCTCCTCCACTGTTTGTGTGGCAATGTAGCTTCACATTGTATATATGAAACAGGGGTTCTCAACCTACAGCCCAGTGGACAGATGCGGCCCATGACACCATTTCATGTGGCCCACCACCACACTCGGAAGTGCCATGTGTGGTAAGCAGGGCAAAATGGCCATCCAGCCCCCAAAGATGTCCAAGGGAGTGTGACCCGACCCTCAGCTTAAAAAGGTTGAGAACACCTGATATAAAAGAACAAAGCCTTGAGCTGCTAGGGAAAAGGTTTTTTGTTTTTACTGCAGTTAACCAAGGAGCAGCCAGACTGAGCCCTCCCTCCCCCCTCATTTTCTCCACACTTTTCTAAGCACTAGAAAAGAAATAACCAAATGGCTAGTCCCTCCAACACAAGTCTATATTTAGTACTTTTACCCATGTGGACAATGTAGACTTGCAAGTATGGAATGAAAATTGTGTTTTTCAAGTCTTTCCCTTCCTTGGATACCACTAAATTTTAGTGCACACTTTTGATCCTGTAATGGGTTTCTTAATGGAAATATCTGCGAGACACTTCAACATCCTTTGTGCAGGTCGGGAGACTTATGAGCAATACTTTATTGTCTTCAGGACAGAAAGGCATAGTTGGCAATTCTCCCTCTTTTGTGAATGTGATTTCCTTGGAGATCTAGCTAGAAATGTTTGGAAAAAATTTGGTCTGCTTTTTACAGTGAATTTAGTGTCTTGTGCTGCAGCTCACTGTTCCTCTTCTTACCAATACACTGAGTTTCAATTTTCCCTCCTTCAATTTTTTCCTACTAAAATAGACTTTCTTTCCTCTATGTAGGTTGTGTTTCTATATTTTAAAAGGCAAGGTAATTCCTCAAAAAAGAAAAAGGCTCTTTGGTGTAAAGTAAAAAGGAATGGATATTGCTTTATCCAAAACAAGTTTATTTGGAATACAGATCCCCTCTGCCCACAACTCCTTAATCAAAATAAGGGGCACATTGATTAACTTTGCTTGCATTTTAACCCATGTCCCAACAAAGCTGATTTCATGAGCCCTACACTTTTACTTCCTGAAGAGAAACAAATTCTGCTTACCTAGGGTTAGGTTAATTAAATGCAACGAGAGATTTCCCTGCCAGATATGGATTATTTGTACTGAATTAGTCTTTTCTTCTCTGTTCATGAAGCCCCATACTAAAATTAAGCCATATCCCAAATGGGTGGGATATAAATGCAAATAATAAATAAATAAAAATATTTCAAATATTCTTGCCCAATAATGAGCAGTACCAAGAGCATTTGGGGCAGCTATGATCAATTTTTTAAATAGTATATTTTGGCAAGCACAAAGTGCACTCAACTGAGTGCTGCGAAAATTAACTAGGATTTGGGGAAATAATTATACTTTCCCTGTGCCTCCACAAAGAAGCTAGGGAAATGTTTTGTGGTAATATCCAATATGCTGAAAGGGCTCCTTAGCCATTGATGGTGGATGTTGTGACAAATATGTCCCAAACATGGAATTAAAATTGCCTTCTACAACTTGTGTAACTCCTACATTGCCGACCCCCAAACCAGTTGGGCATTGGGCTAGTACCCCAGTCCCATAAAACTTTATTGTTGTGGAAGCAATGAGGAGCTTTGTTGCCTGATAAGCTGTACAGCAGGAGGAGGAGCTAATTGAATAAGTCTATAACTTATGGACAACATTCAAAAGGGGCAACATGTTACATTCAGCCAAATTAAGAGACAACAGAGACAAATGGAACTTTACAAAGTTTCTGGGACTTTTATCTGAGAGATCTAGTTGAATAATTGAAGTGAAAGTAACTTAAATATTATGTTGTTCTTTAGAGTTACTAATGGTGAACAGAAATGGGTAGACAGCAGGTTGTCTAAATTCTACATTGTGTTCTGAAGCTTGATTCACTAGACAATAATTTAAAACCAGAGGTGTTTGAGTGTTAGGATTTTTTGAGAGGTCTAGCTGCTGTCTCATCCTCAGAAAGGAGAACATTCTAAAGATGAGGAGACAAATACAAGAGATGGAGCTATTCTAAAGAAGATTGTGTGATCTACATTTCATGGGATTGCCTCGCAAATAAAGCTACTGCATTTTGAGAAATTGTTTTTGGTCAGGAAACAATTTACATTTTTCTTTCTTTTGTAATACAATTGGCACTCTGCTGGAGCACTTAAGGAACATCTTCCATCATGTAGTCAAGCTCAACATTCCAAATCCAGGTTTGTTGGCATTGGGAGGGGGGGGAGAGAAAATAAAATGAAAGAATAACATTTGTATTGCATCTCTCTCTCTCTTTTAACCTTTGGATAGTAAAACCACAGCCCTTGAATCATGTATAACTGCCTTTCCTCAACCTGGTACCTTTCAGATGTGTTGGCTGAGAATTCTACTATCAAAAACTGCCTGTAAGGGAGTTGTGGTCAAATCCATATGCGGAATGCAAGGAATGAAAGACTACTGCCCAGGAATGAATGTATGCTCCTCCACCATCAAGTCATCCAGATGAAAGACAGTGGTGAAAGGGAAACAGATTTTCTCTATTTGGATATTGAGAACTATGGTTGCCAACGCTAATATGGCAGTTGGGAGAAAGGTTCTTGCCTATTCTTTCTTTCTCAGCCTGCTTGCATTTCCCCCCTCTAATCAAAAGACAGGCCCATGCTGTTTTTAGATTTGACTTGATCCTATCCATTATGCACAATATCTTTAGGGAACTGAGCAACTATAAATAAGATAAATGTCTGATGTCTGTTCCTCTAGAAACTCCGCTTTCATTGCCTGAGTGCATAGTTAACTCTGTGTGTCCCCCTCCCCAGATTCTAACAATATCCTATTAATCAAAGAGAATCAAGCAAACCGCATAATGAAGCAGCTAATGCAATGTTAGCATATCGTTCCACTTGTTCTTTGAGAAGATACTGCAGACTCAAGGGATAAACAGGGAGGATTGATGATAGCAGATAAATGCTTCCCACCACACACACACACACACACACACACACACACACACACACACACACACACACACACACACACACATCCCCCCCGGGGGGGGGAAAGAATTTGCATGAAAGACAAGAGGGAAAATTGGAATTTTTGCCTTTCTGAATTCTGACAAATGTAAAGGGCAACAGCAACTTGGGTTAACAGAATCAGAGTTTGTGAAGCTTGGATTTCAGGCCTGCAGGATTAGGGGGCTCTGTTTCATGCCCTGCTTGAAGCAACATTTTCTTGTGTAAAACTCTAACAGCAGTAGGTGGATCAGGGGTGGAGTCTCATAGCAATTACATTTCTAAAGGCAAAAATATAATTCATCTGTCCAACTCTGTAACAATTTTGGATATGAGATATTGGTCTTATTCTGATCTGTGAAATGAAACATTTCTCCTCAAAATGCTAAGTGTGAAATACTGCAAAATAAAAATCCTCTTGATCTGCTGGAAACAACTTTAATAGATATAGGGATTCCCATCCCTGTCCTCCCACTCTGGCCACTTTATTTACTTGAATGTCAAGGTGAACGGACACTTTGAAATTAACCAACAGAATGCCATGAAAACAAGAATAAAAACTCATATTCCTGGACAGATTTTTTTTTTTTTTTGCAGAAGTCCAACCCCCACCCGCCGGAAAGGGTACCTAGATCCCATAGCTTTCAGAAAGTTACTTGTTTCCCATATAATCTGTTTTATATTCAAATAAAGAGTTGATTTCAGGTCTCTGTGGGTGGTATGAGAATTGGTGGGATTTCAGAGTTTGTCCCAATGAGAGAAGCAACCTCTAATCATATTTGGCCTTACTTGGATTTAAAACAATGTCAGTACCTTTAAATTAAACATGCATAGGCATTGTATGACATTGCAGTCATTCCCAAACTGTCAAAAACAATGAGCTGCGAAGCCATCTGCAGAGGAAGCACTGTGTGGTGTTTCCAGTTTGTTCACTGCTCTGGCTTAACTTGCTCAGATCCACCCTGCCTTTGTTGGGTGTGATCATTTCTGATCACCTTCAAAAGCCTGTAACAGACATGATGGAATCATTCCATTATCCCAGGGCTAAGATGAAGCAAAAACTAGTGGTTCTCAGAAGAAGCATGCTTCGAAAGCAGTGGCACCTGTAGCTAAATGGTTGAGCTTGTCTGCAAGTGGGCAATTTGTACTGTTACACAGTCTTAAAGGAGCTCTTTGATCATGGCTCCACAATTTTTTGTTCTTTCATCCCTTTCTCTTTCTGTCCAGAAAGCATTCCTTTTGAGGTCTTCCAGATGGGGCAAACATTCCACCCTTTTCCTTTTGAGGGGCTCTAAGATGGTTGCTCACTGCTGTAACTTTTATTCTTGAGCTGCTTGTGTGGTTTTGGTTGCGAATTGTATCTAGTTACACATTGTTGCTCAGGGGCTCTGAACTTGGAAATGCACTTCCAGATGTTTCAACTGCTTCATACTTAAAAAAAACACACAAAATAAAACAATAGAACCCATCACTGAGGAAAGTTTTTTTTAAAAGCAACTACTGGACATCTTGGATTTTTTTCACCTTGTCTCTGGATATGCTGAGACAAGCCTTACATCATCTCCTTGCTCATGATCACACATGCTTTGGTCACCTCCAGACTTGATTACTGTAATGCGCTCTACATGGGGCTGCCCTTGGTGACCATTTGGAGGCTGCAACTGGTTCAGAATGCGGCTGCCCGGGTCGTAATGGGGTGCAGGCTTTATGCTCGTGCCTCACCATTGATTCAGGAGCTGCACTGGCTGCCAGTGTGCCTCTGGGTGCAATTCAAGGTGCCGGTTATTACCTTTAAAGCCTTATATGGTAGTGGGCCAGGATACCTAAGAGACCGCATCGTCCCAAGGACATCTGCCTGTCCCACTAGAGCAGACCGGAGAGGCTCTCTGGTTGTACCATCAGCTAGAGAGGCTCATCTCTCTAGCACTAGAAGGAGGGCCTTCTCTGTGTCTGCTCCAGCCCTGTGGAACCTCCTGCCAACTGAGCTGCGCCTCCAGGCAGACCTGCTGCCCTTCGGAGAGGGTGTAAAAACCTGGCTGGCAGGGCAGGTCTGGGGTACTGGAGGCACAGCAACCTCGGCCTGCTGGCTGGTTTGACTTCCTCCCCTGCTCCCTTAAGTTCTTAAATTTTATTTTATTTATTTATTTATTTATTTATTTATTCACGTTTGCTATCCCGCCCCAATCGGGCAAACCCGACTCTGGGCGGCTTACAGCGTAGCTAAAAACACAGACCAAATCCAATAAAAATAATAATGTTTAAAACCTCAAGAATTCATAAGAAAGAATTCATAAGAAAAGATTAAAACAGCGTAACGGATAAAACCCGGGGCAGGGGGGGTGGCTATCCCTCAAATCAACCAGCCTGTATGGGATCCCATGTTACTGGGTCCCCACACATGCTCCGCCAGCCAATTTTAAATCATATAACGTTTAGTCGTAGTTTTAATTGGTTTTAACTGTGGGTTTTTGAGAACTTTTAGAATTTTACCATTTTTATGTGTTTTAGGATGTGTTAAACCGCCCTAGGTCACCTTCGGTGAGGAGGGTGGTATATAAATTTAAATAAATAAATAAATCTAGAAAGTCAAAAACAAGCAGAATTTCAGTGATCAATAAATTAGACATATTGTGGCCAACAGAACTGTTGTCTAGATGACACCCACTGGGTGAAGGAGTTCAATAGCCTACTATGGGGCTCAGGAGATTAGCCAGCCTGAGCAGTCATGAGCAAAATGCTCATGACCAGGAAGCCCCCAGAATAACAGTGGCAACCCACTTCTGTGTATTTGCTACCTAGAAAACCCTGGAAAGAATCACTATGTCAGAATTGATTTGACAGCATGCCATTATTATTGAGAATAAGAATAATGTTAGAATTGCAGAGCTGGATGGCACCTTATGGATCACAGAGTCCAGCTCCATAAAGTGGGAAATTCCAACCTCTGGTTCCACAGCCAGATATGTAAACCACTGACCTATCTAGCAGTTACCTTTTACATATTAAACCAAGAAAGCAGAGACCAACAAGGCTTTTTGAAACTTTGAAAGGTGCCATTCTAAGAAAGCTATAGGACATTAATTAAGCCTACCATTTTGTCTAACATCCTTCATGAAGACGAATAGAATGCATTATTTAAATGTCAGTCCACAGCACACACTTTTAATTGAAATAGTTGAGAGCTAAACAAAATGACTGATAGTTAATTCCCTCACAGTACTACTGCACCCTGATGAAGAATTAATCTGTATTCGGCTTTTCTTTATTAGTTTTGATTGGATTGGCAGTGTTGAATATTTCTGTTCAGCACATATATGGAGCTTTACTAAATACAGTCAATTATGTGAATGTCAATAAGAAAATCTTAATTTTTTCCCTTAATTTAACTCCAAAGTGCAAGCTATTATTAGTTCTCTTCCTGCAGGGATAGAGATTAGAGGTATGAAAAAAGCCTGGGGAATAATGCATTTTTCTAGCAATGCCCCATTTGCATATCTGCATCAGGACAGTTTGTGTATTTATTAAAGAGACAAGAATGTGGTGGCAGATACATTAAGCTGGTTGGTTATCTTGGATCCTCTTAAATGTTTTATTCTGTGCACAGCATGCAACAGGCTGAACAAAAAGAGAAAAAAGCTTCCAGCATAGGAGAGGAATCACACCTAGTGAATTTTAGTAGTAGAGTCTACTAGTAGCATATGTGTTATATCACAACTAAAATAAATATTCTCTTCATCCATCTCTTCCTTCATGCACATAGATTCTAACCATATCAGCTGAAAGTTTATTGAATGCCAGCTGTGTCAAGATTTCACAAAAGCAACTCTATGAAGAGAAGAACATTCTTTCATTCCCAAAGTATCTCCATATCATGTGGGATTTTTCACTTTCCACTTGTGGAGAATCTCCATAGAGGGAGCAAGCTCTCCACCAAATTTTCTCCATGTGAAGAGAGCAGTGGAAATGAGTGAGAAGGGGCAGGATGGGTGTGCTTAGGTTCTTGAGCATTTGTTCCATTAAGTGTGAAATCAATGTCCCAGATTTTGAGAATTCTGAGTTTTTGTTCAAAACTCTAGAGTTCCCAGATTACTGCTGGGTTTCCCCCGAGTTCCCCATTTGGGAGGCAAATCTGAGCCTGAGGAGCATTGGATGAGGGAGGCACATGATTCATATGTGTGATATAATTTTACGTGCTAGGGAACATACCAGGTGTTGATGTGTATATTGTGCTTTTGCCATGCCAGTACATCAGCAAGACAGGAATGAAGAGATAAAGCTGGGGTTAATGACTACATGCATCTGGGCTCCTTGTGCCATCTGGAGGAAAGGAGATAAAGGAGCATGAGCATTGTGTTCCAAAAGATCTCATGCTGCCCAGGGTATAATGCCTAGGAAAAAGCTTGCCTTCTACCTGGGAGGAAGTGAGATTTCAGTCACTGCACTCTGCTACCTCTCCAGCCACCAATATAACTGGTCTTTTTCCTTGGTCCTGGTCTGCTCTGTTGTTACCTGGTCAGTTAGGTTTTGCCTCAGTGCCAGGTACTTTAATCTACAGCAATACAGAGTCTTCATCCTGTATAACACTGGCTGAGCTTGATATTGCACATTCCTATTATTTTAAGAGCTCTGTGGCCTGTAGATATGGAGTTTACTATCATTCTCTGCAAAAGTTCCATTCTTTAAGTTCCTGATTCAAGCCCTAAGATTTCTGAGAGTGTCTTCTTTGCTTGTAAGTCATGGAGCAAGCTGCAGCAGCAGAGATGCTAATAAAGCTATTTCCTATGTTTCATGTTCCCTCTATAGTAGAAAAATATTCCACTCCCAATTTTTTATGCAGTTAGGGAAAATGGAAATGAGTGCCTTCCCCGCTGGGGGAGGGACATTATTTTCTACTCATGAAGATGTGTTCCGTGCAAGTAAGAATTGTGGGTCACTAGAGTTCTAAAGGCAGTGTGGAACCTTACTTTTCCATGGTTCTAAATTCAATGGGGGAATGACACAAGTACAGAGGAAGTACCTTCAACTTATGAAGGATGAAGAGGATGTTGATACTCTGCTCATGAAGCATTTTCAGTTGGCCTGGGGGGGGGGTGAGGGGACAGGTTCCTATTCAGTATTGTCTGCCACCATCATGAGGAGAACATATTTTCATTTTTCTAAAGCCTCTTGTGTGTCTGTACAACCTGTTCTGGAGAGATTGAGACACTTTAGAGAAGATACAGTGGAGTGAGGAAAATAAAGTCCCATTACATGAAGATATCCATCCCCAGAATGTTAGGTATACAGAGTATCAAGGAGAGGATTTCGAATTCCACATGCATTGCCAAAGTGTCATGGAATTGCTTGTTGGACTCTGACTCAGCTGTACAGTTCGTGGTTCTTATCCAAATTATCCAGTTAAGTTGGTGTGTCTTCCACATGTATCGTTGATATGGGCTAGATCCAGATTGAAGGTGTGTCCAGAGAGCTTCTAGCACAAGCGATTAGAAGGCATTGCATATGTATTTTATCTTTTTTGTTTAACTGTGAGCCCAGCTGCTGCTGCTGAGAGTGAGCCCAGCTGCTGCGTGGCGCGGGCGGGCGGCTATAAGACCTGCCGCCGCCCCCAACGAACTTCGGCTCCTTGTCCGGTCCGGCTCGGAGAGTGAGCCCAGCTGCTGCGCGGCACGGGCGGGCGGCTATAAGACCTGCCGCCGCCCCCAACAAACTTTGGCTCCTCGTCCGGCCCGGCCCGGAGAGTGAGCCCAGCTGCTGCGCGGCACGGGCGGGCAGCTATAAGACCGGCCGCCACCCCCAACGAACTTCGGCTCCTCATCCGGTCCGGCCCGGAGAGTGAGCCCAGCTGCTGCATGGCACGGGCGGGCAGCTATAAGACCTGCCGCCGCCCCCAACGAACTTTGGCTCCTCGTCCGGTCCGGCCCGGAGAGAGAGAGATGCCAGTCCCGCTATTACCGCCGCAGCTGAACCACAGCCAGCCACTCTCCAGTTAAAAGTATATTTAATAATTGAAATATTTATAAGGGATGAGGACTTTCCCTATTGCTTTGTACTGTATATCCATGATTGTTTTTGTATTTCTTTGGCTGTACTGTATTTATATATATATAATTATTTTTTATGAAGGTCTTGTCGACCACATTGATTGTATTATACTTGTTATATTGTATGTATATTATGTTTTCTATTGTAACATTGTTAGCCGCTCTGGGTTGCTTCGGCAATGAGAGCGGCATATAAATTTGAATTTAATAATAATAATAATAATAATAATAATAATAATAATAATAATAATAATAATAATAATAATAATAATAATAATAATAATAATAATAATAATAATAATTTTACCTTTCTCTCATTAACAAATATTGAAGAGGACATCATTTGAAGCCCATAATGCAAATATCAGTGGCTGATGCAAACCAGTGGCTGTTAACTCCTTATCAAGAACTATTTTTTGACATGGACAACCATCTCTCAGATCTTCTTTGATTTGGATTCATGCATTAACCAGGGGGTTGGACTCAATGGTCTCATGTGGCCCTTCTAACCCAGTTATTCTATGAGTCTCTGCTTTCAACAGACCCATTTAAATCAATTGGACTTCAGTAAGTTTCATTTGTTTCAGTGACTCCACCATCGGGAAAAACTGAGCTGGGTTCCTTATGAATCTGGTAATCCTATGCACCCAATTAATTAAATGAAACAAGCGGGGCTCCCTCCCATGTCAGTACATTTAGGTAGACAACAGGAATGTTCCTGGGGAGTGGGAAAGATAAGCTACTACATTTGATATACTGACATCACAGTGCAACCATCTGGCCTGCATGGAGGGCATTTCAGGCCTGTGGAGCAAGCACATGGACAGCCTTTGATTAGCTGGCAGCTTGGGATATTTCCCATCAAAAATTTAGCAGGGCATTCAGAGGAACATAGTCACCAAGTATTAATCAAGTAAACCTCTCTTAGCTGGTTCCCAGATCCTCTCAAAATATGAGTCAGGAAGTTATTGTTTTCATTAATGCCCTCCACAGATTAATTTAGTGGTAGATTTTCTCCCCTTCACATCCCATCTGTTTAATCTCAGAAAAGTTCCTAGCAGTCTGTCCTAGTCACAACTAAGGCACAAACAAAGTCTGTTTCACTCACATTGCATTTTGGTTCTCCACAAAACAGCACTTTTCTTTATGCTTGGAGGAATATTACAAATATTACCATGTTCCCAGATTATTCTGTATTGTGTCAGCTTTAAATTGCTATCAATTTCCAGCTGTGATTTTTTTCCCTTCTGCACATCAGTGCTATTTTCAGTTTTTCATCTACAAAACTGCCTCTTATATAAAAGCTATTGAATCTTTCACTGTTCCCCCAATTTGCCACCTTATTTTTCATTTGCAATTTGCAAGGGTTATTGAGGAACTCAGCAGTTCATTGGGAACTGTAAAACAGTGTTGCCAGAAGCTGCATCAAAATGGACTAGCCATGAGATGCCTTCTTCCTAGATGTGTTGTACTTATTGGGAAGAGCTAAGGATTAAAGAGCAATGTTCACTTTCTTTGACAAGAAGGAAGACTACTGGCGGAAGAACCTGTGCTAGGCCTTTATGGAAAAAATCACAGATCAGATGTTGAACGGTTCTGGCATTGTAATTCTTTTATGTATGTGTGAAATGTACATCTCCAGACTGTGGGAAGCCACCACAACCATCACATAGATTATTTACAGAGACAGAGATTGGACTGGGTATTACAATGCATTGGGGGAATCTGTTTGATTTAGTGTTCTTTCAGTTGTGGTTTTATTACTATGTGGGAAGCTTCAGTTTCCTTATATGCAGCTAAGCCACAAGAACACTCAAAGATGAATGCAGTCCATCAAGCAAGTAGGACTCCAAACTTCTTCATGCCTGGGGCTGCAGGCTCTCACAGGTTGCAGACAAGATTGTCAGTTACACATTGCTAAAGAAGAGGACATGAAGATACAAAGGAGGGCAAAATAAGATATTGATCTGCATAAAATCACCTATTGTAATTTATAAGTAAGGTAGGTAAAGATAAAGGTCACCCTTGCTTGAAAGCTAGTTATATCTGACTCTAGGGTTCAGTGCTCATCTCTGTTTATAGCCAAAGAGCCAGTGCTGTCTGCAGATGTTTCAGTGGACATGTGGCAGGCATAACTAAACACCGGAGTGTATGGAACACCATTTACCTTCCCACTGAAGTGGTACTTATTTATCTGCTTGCAATTTCTTGCTTTCTAACTGCTAGGTGGGCAGGAGCTGGGACAGAGACGGGAACTCACTCCATTACTCTGCACTTGGATCTCAAACTGCTGACCTGCTGATCTTCCAGTCATCAAGTTCAGTGTCCTAACCACTAAGCCACCACAGTCCCATAAGTAAGGTAAAGGTAAAGGTAAAGGTCACCCTTGCTCGAAAGCCAGTCATATCCGACTCTAGGGTTCAGTGCTCATCTCTGTTTATACACAAAGGGCCAGAGCTGTCTGTGTCTGCGGACATTTCCATGGACAGGTGGCAGGCATGCCTCAGCACCAGAGTGCATGGAGCGTTGTTTACTTTCCCGCTGAATGGTCCCTATTTATCTACTTGCAATTTCTTATTTTCAAACTGCAAGGTTGGCAGGAGCTGGGACAGAGACTGGAGCTCACTCCATCATATAGTACCCTGGAATCGAACTCCAACCTTCCAGTCAGCAAGTTCACCATCTTAACCACTTGAGCTACTGCAGTTCATAAAGCAAGTTACCAAATTAGAAATAATCACCCTGGCTTAAACAGAATTGCAGTACGTATCATGAGGAAGACGGTGGTTAGAAGACTTATGCACACACTGAGGGTGTGACTTTCTTTATTCATATTGAAATGTTACACAATTTAAATTTATGGAGACATGTGAAATTTAGGTAGAATTCAAAACAAAGTAGGTTTTGCTTCAGTAGCATCATATGGGCCATTTATTAGATTTTATTTGCTACATGTGGTGGGGTATAAATTGCATGCACATAAATGCTGCATTAGGGACTATGGTGGGTCAGTGGTTAAGAAGCTCACCTTGTTAGCTGGAAGGCTGGCAAGTTGGCAGTTCAAGACCTGGGTACTGCATGACGGTACCAGGGTATTCTTAGGGACATGAAAGGAGCCTTATTCAGGTGTCCCCTGAAGAGAGTTTCTCCAGCAAAAATACTTTCAACCCAGAATAATTTATGTCACTAAATTATTGTCAATGCTGCATTGACTGAATTTATCCATATTCACAGAAAATTTCTCCTGCATCCAGGTAGCTCCACTTTATAAGATTATTCTTTGATCTTTATATTTCATTTGAAGTTTATTAAGTGACTTTTACTGTCTGCAAATTCAATTGTCACACAGACTACAGATCAAATCACTTGCCAGTGTATTTTCAGCCAGTGTCTTCTTTCCAAGTGTTGCTAACTATTGGCAGGCAGAAGGAAACAAAAAGACATGTTGCTCCAGTACAATAGCATTCACAGTGTGTTAACTTCTGGCTCATGCAAATCCAAAGTGTGTCATCTTTCATTTGAGGCCCTTCTGAGAAAAATGCTAAAATATCTCTGAATGGACGAGGGCCAGTCACAACCACCCTCCCCATCAATTTCAATAGGTGGCTCTCACCAGTTCATCAATGTGCAGATCTCTGATATATATCACCCAGCTGTGGCACTGAGTGGATACATCTTTCATGATGAAATGTGCAAAACTATGAGTTCTGTCCATTTATATATACATGATAAGAGAAACAAGTTTTAAATTATGACAAATGGAGTAAAATCACAGATACAGCACTGCCATTATGATTCCACTGAGATGAACAAGCTTGTCAAAGTGGTAACTGTGCAAGTATTTGGAGACGTTTCTGTTGCATTTCTACATGGTGAACATGGTGGGATGCTTCCTTTAGATCAGTGGTGCCCAAACTAAGGCCCAGGGGCCAGGTGTGGCCCCGACACCAATTGATCCAGCCCGCAAAGCCCTCATCGCTCCTGGAAGCGGAAGTAAAATGCGCCTGTATGGGCGCATTTTACTTCCGCTTCCAGGAGCGATGAGGGCTTCGTGGGCCAGATGAATTGGCGTCGGGGGCTGCACCCGCCCCCCGGCCTTAGTGACCGGCTTCCTGAACCACATGATCGGCCCACGGCCCAAAAAGTTTGGGTACCCCTGCTGTAGATCCATTAAATCTAAGCATACATTTTAAGATACATCAGCTTACTATCAACTGCAGCTCTAAAGAATTTACTTATTGTCTTGGTCATGGTGTATGAATGCAATGTGCTATATGTAGAGCTACCTCTGAAGAGTCTCAGAAAATGCAATTGGTACACAGTGTGGCAGCCAGATCTTTCTGTAATACAGCTTTCAGATCATATTATGAATCCCACTGGCTTCTGATTTATTGCCAGAAATAAAGTCCAAAATGACTTTGAAAGATGTCTGAATGTGATATGTATCTACCAATAGATTATGAGTAGACAGGGTCCCCATTTTCTACTCCATGACTGGACAAACAGCACATTGACTGGAGTTCTGTCCTTTTGGAGACATTCCAGCTCAATCCATCTCCAGGTCCACCAGGGTACTGGTGCTTTTCTGATGCTCCATGAAGCCCCCCCCCCCATTCCTTGTGAATGGGTGAATACAAGTTGCAAGGGCCGGTCATAGATCAATGCAGGCAGTATTATCAATGAGTAGATCTCCTATGTCACTTGGAGGACTATGAATTGGTTGAGGGTTGGAGTCCCTAAATGCAGGACTAACATGCTCAAGTGGGGACTGCTGGAGGACAACAACATGGATGTGGAGAGATACAGAATCTGGCTCATTTACTGGTCTGCCAATTACTTCCAGAAACATGCACCAATGAGGACATAGTGAAAATGCACATAATTAAGTTTGTTATGCAGGGTTTTCGGTAGCCGGGGTATACCCACTCAATGGGAGCCCCGGTTAATTAACATTTTTTTTCGTTATACAGGGTACCGCCAATAGTGCTTCGCATAATGAAAAAAAATCCACATAATGAAGAGCTCCGTGGAATGGAGTTTTTCCGTTATGCGGGGTTCTACTGTATCCAGAATGTCAGTGTCTTGTTTTGTACATTTGTTTGAAGATAGTACAAGCCCCACTTGCAATCTTCTGCAGCCTTGTTGTATATCTCCCTGCGGAAAGAAAATGAATTGGTGGAAACAAGGACCAGACCCTTTTCTATGAAGACACCCAGTTTATGGAATTTTCTTCTTCGACTCATTCTGATGATGTTTAAATAGGCAGCAAAACCATTTTGCATCTTATTTTGCTTTTAGTGTTTTAAATTTGAGAAAGATGGTTTGAACTCTCACCTAAATCTGGTTGTTACACTGAAGTAGAGTAGACCTACTAAATCAACTGTTGAATGACAAGTCGACATTTAAGTAATTTCTCTTAATTCAATATGACTATTCTGAGGCCATCAATTAGACTTAAGGCACTGTTCTCATGTTTAGTATTTGGTTTTAATTATACCATTTTAAAATTAGTTTTGGGGTGCTTGTTTTTAAACAATGCTGATGATACCCAATTGTACATCTTTTCCTGTTGTGATCCAAGTCTTGCAGTCAACGTCCTATACAGGTGCCTGGAGGCTGTGAGGATCTGGATGGGGAACAACCGGCTACAGATGAATCCTGGCAAGACTGAATGGCTGTGGATAGGGGGCCCTAGACTGTCCAAGGAGTTACCACATTGGGGCTCTTTTGCCCCAGACAGACCCAGTATGCAATCTGGGGGCCCTCCTGGACTCGCAATTCCTGCTCCAGGAGCAGGTGGCAGCCATGACCGGAAGGGCTTTCACACAGGTTTGTTGGATTATTGTAACTCGCTCTACATGGGGCTTCCCTTGATGACCATTCAGAGGCTGCAGCTGGTCCAGAATGCAACTGCCCACATGGTGATGGAGTGTGGATGGTATGCCTGTGCCTCACCCTTGTTGCAGGATTTGCACTGGTTACCGATATGCCTCCGGGTGCAATTCAAGGTGCTGGCTATCTATCACCTTTAAAGCCAGAAGCGTAGCTTACCTTGGCGGGGCCCCGTATAAAAATTGTTTGGGGGCCCTTTATATGTGGGGCGAAGCTAATGTCATGACATCATGATGTGGGGGGAGCCAACGTCATGACGTCATGACGTCGAGGGCAGGGCCAAAAATAAAAATAAAATAAATAAAATACAATAGAATTAAAATAAAGAAACAAACACACACACACCTCAACCCACCCACCCACCCAACCAACCACAACACAAACCCATAAATTAAATAATTAAAATAAATAAAGAAATAAAATAAAAATTTAATAAAAATCCACCCACCCACCCAACACACACATAAACCACCCACCCACCCGAAACACAAAACCCTCACTTACCCTCCTGGGGCCGCATGGCAAGGCGCGCTGCCCCCGACTGCAGGCTCCTCCTCCTCCTCTTCCGGAGCCGCTTGCCGCTGCTGCTGTCGCCGCCGCCACCGCCGGACCCGGGTGGTGGAGCAAGGTGAGGGGAAGGGAAAGGAGCCAAGGCTTTGCCGCCCCTTTTGGAAAGCGCCGCTGGGGGCAACCGGCCCCCGTGGACCCCGCCTTCCTATGCTGCTGGACCGTGGCGGGTCGGCAGCAGCGGACAGGGGGTTCGGCGGCAGCGTGGGAGCTAGGCGGCCCCAGGGGAGGTGCCCTCCTTTGAGGGCCACCATCGGAGCCACTCCGAAAAGCTGCGGCTCCGACTCTGAATTTTTATTTTTTAAAATTGGAGCCAAAAATGGCTCCAAAAAGGGCGCATGCGCAGAAACTCAATCTGACGCATGCGTAATGCGTCAGATTGAGTTTCTGCGCATGTGCAGTAAATTTTTGCTCCAATTTTTTTTTTTTGCCGTTGGGGGCCCCCGTAGCCCGGGCCCCCGTATAATTGATACGGCTGATACGGCGGTAGCTACGCCTCTGTTTAAAGCCCTACATGGTAGTGGACCAGGTTATCTAAGAGATAACCCACGGTTAACTGCCCATCCCACGAGAGCAGACCAGAGGGGCTCTCTGAAGGTACCATTTGTCTGAAAGGTTCACTTCTCCAGTACGAGAAAGAGGGCCTTCTTGGTATCTGCTTCAGCCCTTTGGAACCTCCTGCCGACAGACCTTCATCTTCAGCCAGAACTTAGGAAAGGGCTGAAGACATGGATGGCCCAGCAGGTGTGAGGAGCTGAGAGAGGAACAGCTGCCCCCCATTGGCTGATATGAATATACTAATTGCCATCTGGGGTTTTAGGCTATTTGTTTGTCTATTTGCCATGAAGATTTTATAATGTGTTTTATGTAAGATTTTTAATGGTTTTTAATGGTATGTTGGGTCTTTTATACAAGGTTATGTGCAATAGGATTGTGAGCCACTCAGAGTTGCTTCAGTGAGTGGGTGGCCATACAAATATAAATAAATAAATAAATAAATAAATAAATAAATAAAATAAAATAAACTGCCTTGGAGGTTCTTGTTAGGACCAAAATATGTTTACATATACCGGTATTTTGAAAACTGTCCTCGATCCCATCATCTAGAAATAAGCTCCATTGAACTTCTGAGGAGATATACAAAATACTGCAGTGTTTACATTTAGTAAGATTGCCTTTCTTCCCTCCCTCTTTACTTCACTATAACTTACAAAAAGGAGAACATTGTGCTTGCAAATGTCTGATCCTGATCCATGAGTCATATGAATACAGATAATTCCAGCAGCCTTAAGGCATTGTCACGTGCAGGAGTGAAAGGCTACTGCAGCTTCCACTATCTTATGCTTCACAGCAAGTAAGACCTCATTCAAGGATGACAGTGTTTACAATTTACTAAAGCAAGATATTCTATGAGATTATCCTACATATTCTATTCTAAATCATTACAAGTTTTTATAAGTCCTTGTGGTTGAGACTGATCCTGTTAACTCTCAGGATACAAAAACAAACAGACAGACAAAGTTGCAGAAGGATTGCCTTGACAGTAATAGGAACAACACAAAAGGCCAATGTGACTCTTGGAAGGTTTAACATCCTTTGATAAGCACCCCACGTGTTCTAAACAGATCTTTGTTGGGAGCAAATCAAAAGCTTCTTAACCAGAGAAATGTCCTCAATCAGACCTTTGAGCAAGCAAAAAAAAAAAAGCCCACTGAGAAACCCAAAACCTGTGATTTTATTATTTTGTGCCTTGCCAGCTGAAGTCAGGGCTACCAGGCAGAGCACATCAGTCGTAAAGAGTGAAGAATGAGGCAGCCAGAGAGCCATCGTGTGTGGAATGCTAGCCTTACCTGTTGTTCACTGTATGATCAGGAGGCCACATTGGGAAAGGTAGAATTGAACTATCAAATTTCCCCAGACATACTAGTACAGCAAGTAGATTTTTTTTTTTTTGGGGGGGGGGGGAGATTCCTGCAGAATACAGGTTCATGGCAAGGGCAGAATTGTTACCCCTTCTCATGATATAAAGAGAGAGCATTTCCAATATACCACACTGTACAATGCCTACTGGCTTTACTTAACCCAGCTTCTAAAATTGTCTCTAGCCTTCATATTAGAAAAAAAAAAAAAACCCTGCCTCTTCTCTATCTGTTTTGTGCTGGCTAAGGAACCCGTGAGCTCAGGAAGAATTGAAAACATATTTGAGGTTTATTCTTGGAGAAAGGGAAGAGAAGGAATTGTGTTGTCTAAAATGGAGGACTAAACTTTTTCATCTTTCTAACTTCCAGCACATCTATGGGCAACACAAGATGAAATCCATCACCACACATCACTTGATGTAGCCCAATTCATTTGCTTAAGAGCCTTCCTGCATCACATCTCAACATCAGACAGATTACAAAGACAAGTTCAATTATTTCTTCCAGCTCTTTCTTCTTTCCTTTTTACATTTGTAAGATCTTGCCTGACAGAAATCTTGAGTGTTTGGACAATTTTTTTTCTATTGGCTTAATAAAACAATCTCCCTAGCATGGATTCTGGAGTTTGTTTGATAGATAATATGGCCACCTGTGAGGGTTGATGTATGCCCCACAACTTTATAGATCTTTGGGCAGAAATACCTGTTTCAGAGATCAATGGTGAGACACCGTTTGTTTCACAGGAATACCATCTGGGGTGTGACTGATATTCATTCCCAAGTTGTAATGCTTAAACCAAACACTTGGAAAAGTTACTTTTGAAAAGTTTCCAAACTCTGATTTAAACCCCAATGCTCCAAGGTCATACAGGCTTCTTTGAGATTGCTACTGGGGTTAGGGAAGGCTGTGTTCTACTTCTGTTCCTCTTACTCCTGACCCTCGACTACATTATGTTATGAGCAGCATGTAATGGGACCGACATCCCTTGAGCTGACCAAAATTGCCTTGGTGACCTAGATTTTGCTGATGACATCACTTTGATTGAGGAAGATGGGATGAAACTACAACAAAGAACAACTTCCCTGGACAGAGAAGCAAAGAAAACTGGGCTTAGGATAAATGCCAAGAAATCAAAGGTCATGACTGTGAACTCTAGTACCGGGATGCAGGGAATCATACTTGGGTCACAGAAGCTAGAGAAAGTGGAGAGGCTTACTTATTTGGGCAGTGTGATTGCTCAACAAGGTGATGCAGAGGTGGGTGTCAAATGCCATCTTGAGAAAGCAAGAGCTGTCTTCCGGAGCATGAATAAGATCTGGTCCTTGCCATCTATATTGCCGAAAATTATATTCCATTTGTTCACTTCCATAGTGGTCCCAACAGGTATCTATGCCTGCAAGACTTGGAAGGCATCAGCAAGTATCAACAAGAGACTTGATGTCTTCCAACAGAGGTGCCTTCACTAAATTTTAAAGATTCGCTATTTTGACCACATTACCAATGAGGAGGTGCTTCGAAGGAGTGGCTCGTGCAAATCACATAACACGAAGAAGACCCTAAATGGCAGGCCATATTTTCTATATGGAGAAAAACTGGATCCCTAAGTTGATAATGAGTTGGACCCTTCCTAATTCTAAATGACAATGAAATACATGGCGAAGAACTTTCATAGGAGACTTGAAGACCCTGGAAATGACATGGGAGGATGCCGAAGGACTCGCCCAAGACTGAAGCTGCTGGAGATCCATTGCTGCCCGATATGCTACATAGCATGGGAGGATCTAAGTCTAAGTCTAAACTCCAAGGAACTGTGAAAGTTGGAAAAGAATGGGTGTGTATATAGAAAGATGAGAGGTGTCTTTGATGCCCTTCTTCTTTATTGTCTAGGCCAGATGTGAAACTACCAAAAAGAAGGATGATGATGATGATGATGATGATCATCATCATCATCATTATCGTTCTCGTTGTCGTTGTCGTTGTTTTCGTTGTTTTCATTATTATTGTTATTGTTATTGTTACATTTGTATGCCACCCACTTGACAAAGCAACTCAGGGTGGCTTACATAAACAGCAAAGCACATACACATTCAACAGAATAAAATACAATGGGGTAACAACAGATAAATCACAATATCATATCATAAAACATCATAACATATTACAAAAAGAAAAAGAACCATTCATTGTAAAGTCTCATAATAACTAAATAACAGTCCCAGCAGTCCCAGGACAAATCACACCCTGTTGGCACAACCAACCGTTGGTAGGGCCCAGAGGTAGGCGGCACCGGCATGACTCCCTATCCCCCCGGTGGGGGCCAGGGCCAGCAGATGAAACACCATATCAAGTCAAAAGACTGTCAGTGGTGAGTTCATTCTGCAGTTTCTTCTGCCTCACCTAGTGTGAGAAAGATGAGCCAGCACAAGGTGGTCGTTGCCTGGGGTATGCCCAGCTGACCCCTGGGCTCCTCCCTTCAGGGCTGCCCAGCTGATCCACACCAGTTGGGAGGAGGAAACGCTGCCACCACCCTCCACCATCACCAGACTCCCCTCTGCCGGTCTAGCCTGGAGGGGAGAGGACAGTTTTGCAGCTCAGCTGGGCTTGAAAATGCCACCGCTGCCCACCACTATCACCGGACTCTTCCCCTCGGCTGACTTGGCTTGGAGGGTAATGGACAGAGTGGTTCAGGCTGAGTTTGTAATGTATTTCTGAGTTTTGCTTTTGAAATTTTTTGATAATTACTTTATAATTGTTATTGTGACATTGTAATTGTGAAATTTTGTAACTGTGATATTGTAATTATATTTATTGTAACTGTGATATTTTGTTTTCTGTTAGCCGCCCAGAGTCGCATTGTGAGTGGGGCGGCATACAAGTCGAATAATTGAATTGAACTGAATTGTTGTTCAAAAATACCACAATCTTTGAGGAGGCTCTTTCTGTGTATCCCATCTGATGCACTGAGCAAATGTATCTGAAAGCAACAGGCCTGCTTTTCATGCACTGTATTATTAAGTGAGAAGCATTAAGGAATCTCTCCTCCCTTAGCCTGCTGCCTCCTGAAGGAAAGCCTTCATTTGCAAGAAAAAGGGGCCATCCTTAATGAGAATGTTAATTTGACAGGCTGTGGTCAACAGTCTAAGGTGAAGAGGTCCACAAAGGGAGCAGGTTTATTCTACAGTTTTCTCAGTTCATTGGCTTTTGTAGTCTCTTGTGCCCTCTTCTCCTGCAAGAAAGGACAAAACCCTCTGGGAGCAGGAAGTGATGGTTCCATTAGTTAAAACTGGTAGCCTTTTCATTTCTGTATGTTTATTACTTTCATACCTGTTTGGAATGATTTATTGCCAATCTCCATATTTCATTATTTTGTCTTACACATCTTTTACTAGAGAGACTGATCATAATTCCCAGCAGTCATTCTAACAATAAAATAAGTCTGTTAATAAGATCTCCTCCATAGGCCAGTTAATATTCATTATACAGTACCTAGATCTCATAAATGATTTATGCAGTAGAAATGGAGGGAAAAGAAACTACGGAACTGTGCAAAGCTGAGATCTTCAAGTCGGGCTAGTAGAACCTTATTATTTCTCAGTAATACCAACTGATCCCTTGTAATAGCAAATCTTTGGCTTGAATATGATCTTTGAGCCTCCTCTCTGGCTTGCCTGGAGATGATGTCAGATCTTCTGCACATGTCCACATTATCCTGCTTGATAAACTATTTAATCACTCAAGAAGTAATAAATTAATAATGCTAAAAGCCAATGAGTCATAGCAGAGGGAGAAAAGAATTAGTTAGGGAGGGAATCTTTCCAGAAATAAAGGGTTTTGTGGCATTTTAACGACTAAGGGATAAATCCAGTGTTATCCTTAGCTTCAGGTATAAGTGGGTGGGAAAAATTAAGAGTGAGGTCAGAAAGAAATGAGATGCAGATGATGATAAAGAGGTTCTTAATAATGGCCTCTCACAAAGCATATGTCAGTGATGTTCTGGAGCTAGGAAATGGTAACACCTGTAGCATGGTACGGTACCATTATTTTAATTTTAAATCACAACTGAAAGAACAGAGCTCTTATTAGTAAAGGTAGAGTCACCCTTGCTTGAAAGCTAGTCATATCCAACTCTAGGTTTCAGTGCTCATCTCTGTTTCATAGCCAAAGAGCCAGCACTGTCAGCTTCTGCAGACGTTTCTGTGGATGTGTGGCAGGCATGACTAGACACTGGACCACATGGAACACTGTTTACATTCCCACCCAAGTGGTCCCTATTTATCTACTTGCAATTTCTTGCTTTCAAACTGCTAGGTTGGCAGGAGCTAAGACAAAGACAGGAGCTCATTCCATCCTGCAGTATTCGGGTATCGAACTGCTGACCTACTGCCTTCCAGTCAGCATCTTAGCCATTTGAGCCACTTTCCATTTTCAGCTTTCTGTTGAAATCCCTTTACTAAGAAATGGTCACTTTAAGGCCAGTTATGACATAGCCTAGGAGGCTGACATGTTATTTCATAGCCCTGATTGAAGGCACTGTGTTATGGTGGCTTCAGCCATTTCATGAAGACCTCATTCAGAGAATCCAAATCAGGAAGAAACTGGGCCCTTTGGATACTCCAGTATGAGGCACCCGGGGGGCTGATTATCTCCTTGATGTTATTTAACACCTATGTAAAGCTTTCGGGGAGGTTATCTGGAGATTTGAAGTGTGTTGTCATCAATATTCTGCACAAAACAGGATACTTCATTTATCACATCAGGAAAGTACTGCCAGGTTCAAAATGTATATACAGAGGGTGCCAAAAGGTATACACATTTTAAGAGAAGTTATCTTTGTCTTACTTTTGGAAGATGAATTGGATTATAGTAGCAATGTGTAGCATGATGTTCTCTCAAAAGAATTAATGCTAACATCAGTGTGCAACAGGCAGGACAGTAAAAAATGGTAGAAACATAGTTGTCATGAAAGGAGCGCAAGACTATTTTGAAGAGGTGTTATTGAGTTCCCCCCATATTCTTCTGACTTAACATCCCTTGACGTCTATATATTGGGACCTTAAAGGATGTGGTATACCATGACTACACTGGCAGCATTTCAGGAAGGAATTGAAATGGCATGCAGAGCAGTATAAATGGACACTTGGATCAACATTGCTCAAGCAATGTTCACTGTAATCAGAACTGTCTGAATGCTGGTGGCAAGCATGTTGTACACGTCTTGCAATAGCAGAAGTCAAACATGACCTGTTGTATTCATCTTTTGTTATTGGTATACATTGACTATTACAATTTTAATACAGGTTTTTCCTTTCTTAAAATGTGTATACACTGTTGTTTTTTGCACACTCTGTATGTTAAGTGCCATAGTAGCTAACTAATCCAAGCAATTGCATTTATTAGCAATAGAGAAGGGGGGGAGATCCATAAACCAAATTGTAAGCCCCTCTTTCCTTTTTTGTCTGTCTTGGAAGATGACATGCTACTGCTGTCAAACAAGCTGCCACACCAGCTGGAAATATTTCTGTTTAGGAGAATATAAGTGTGATTCTCAGCAGCTTTTAAGTTATGACTAATTCTGTTTAGCTTCCTTGTAAAGCAGTGCTGTTGGCCAGCCAATACGATTGCCATTAAATGAATGAAATGACTCTAAAACTGTCAAAAAGTCTCTCTTAGCCTGCCTTTAATGTGGCTATTTCAGCTCAATAGGTCTCCTGCCAGATGTAGAGAAGGGAATATTATATTGCTCATGTGCCCACTTGGCAGTTTCTTCTGGAAAATCTGAGCACAACCCAATTACAGAATTTTGGTACAATACAGCAAAAGCATGTGCAGCTAGTTCATGAACCTCTCATATACACAAACATCATGATTCTTTTTTCTATGAACACACTGTATTACATCATAATTTTCATTCTTTCTGGAACTGATTATTCTCTCTTTCTTCTGCCCCCATTTATAGTGTTGCTATACAACAGTGAGAAAAATCCAGTACAATTTACTCTTGGTACTTCTCAGTGGTGGGATGTCCCCGGTTCCAGACGGTTCCCTGGAACCGGTAGGACCAATTCCGGAGAGGTGCATTGTAACAGAGGATGAGTGAATGCATTGAAAAATAAGATGCCGTTAAAAAGAGGAAACTCTGAAGTTTGTTTGCTTTGGAAAAAACACAGAATTTGTGATCACGTTATGAATCAACAAGCAACAACATGCAACTGACCCTCCTAATATATGCGGGAATGAGTGTTCCAATGTTGTTAACAATGAGAGAAGGAAAACTTGTTCTTTTGCCCCTTCTCTGTAATTTTATAAAACAAGTTAATTAGAGAAAACTCCAAGACTGCCTAGAGAGGCAATGTCCTAAAACTCAAAACACCATTAAACCCATTGAACCTGCCAATAGTCATTTTTCGGCAGCTCAAAACAATGAAATGCAGCAGCTTCACATTCAGATCTTTGCACAGTTTATTTGGCTTAAAACCATGAAGTCATAATTTCAATTTTGATAAAGGACCAGTGCTAGAGATGACACAGTTTGTTCACACTCCATCCTTTCAATGCACGTTTTTCCTAATTTATGTAACTATGTGCACACATATCCACAAGACTTAGTTGTGGGAGAGGGTTGGTTGGAGGGGGGTGAGGAATCAGACTCCATAAAGGAAATTGCCCCCTTACCCCATCTAATACCAGTTCCTGGTTTGTGTGATGGAGCTGGAAGGAAATAAACAGAAACAAACAAAGACACCCATGTGATCCTTACACAATGCAAATGCAGAAGGAAGGTGATACTTTTATAGGCTCACTAAAAAATAAATTCAAAAATTATGCCAGGTTTTGTGATTTAAGGTCTCTTCTGGTAGATAGTCAGTGGTGGGATGTCAAAAATTTTACTACCCCACTGTGATGTCATCACAGTGTGGGCGGAGCTAACATCATGACATCATTACATTGTGGGCGGGGCCAAAGAAAATAATAATACAGTAATACCTCATATAACATTAGTATCGAATAACACGAAAATCGCATAACATCAAGGAATCTGGGGGGAAGAATTGCATCAGATAACATTAAGATCCTATGGGATGCTACAGATAACAACCGCGAAAGCCTGTGTGGTTACAATGTATCTCTATGGATCCCATAGAGGATCAGATAACACGAAAAATCATATAACACGAAGACTTGTGGAACCAGGTTTTAGCGTTATATGAGGTTTTACTGTAATAATAAAATAAAAATAAGCACACACACACATACCCCTCAACCCACCCACCCACCCACAACACAAACCAGTAAATAAATAAAATAAATAAAATAAAAATTACATTAAAATACACCCAAACACCCACCCCAAACACAAATCAACCCACCCACCCCAAACACAAACCCATCACTTAACTCTTAGTATAAGTGCCTGGGCAGCACCATGTTGCAAGATGGATATGGTCATCGTACCAGTTCTCTAGGATAATATGCCTTAATGTAAATGTAAAACAGCTGTACCTCCTTAAGGGTTCTCCAGTTGGAACAGCAATTTGAACAGCACAGGTGTAGCTTATTGATGAGGTAACTCCAAGACTTTGCTTAAAAACCCCAAGCCAGGCCCCCAGGCTTGCCAGCTGCCAGGCCTTTTTAGGAACTGTGGTAGTGCGTCAACATAGGTAAAGGTATTAAATACACATTAAAATACACACAGACATACCACATCCAAAGGTGAGTCACTTACCCTGGGAAGCAGGCTAGCAGCTTCTCTTCCTCCTCCCCGCTTGGGAGGACAGCAAGGAGGCCGTGCATACGTGCCAAGCACTGTAGGCATGCATGCACACCAAGTGCTTGGCGCATATGCGCAGTGGGGAAACCAGTGAAAAGGTAAGCCCCAAGATGGTTCCCCCCAAAAGCTGCTAACGCTTCTCTGGGACATTGGGAAAAGTTACTACCGGTTCTGGCGAACTGGTGTAAACCTGTTACATCCCATCACTGTAGATAGTGCAGGAAAATTATCATCAAGAGTCTCAACAGTCATGGCAAGATGTTGCGCAAGGTTTGGCACTATGATTTTCTCAGCACAGTGGTCCAAACCACCACCAGTGCTTGATACCTTGGTTTTAAAGCTGTATCTTTTTTTAAAAAAATCAAACAATTAAATTAAAATAAAATTAAATTAAAAGGCTCAGGAATCAGGTAACTGTTTTCCCACACTGTACCTATTTTAGCATGGAATTCCATGGTTTCCTCACCATAACCTACTAAGAAACAAGCTTACATATTCCTTTGTTGGCAGGCAGTCAAGAAATCTATTGGCACAGATCCCCCATTTGGAAAGTAAGCCTGTGTACCCAGGGACAATTTAATTAAAGCAAATTGAAACATCCTTTGAAAAACAGGGAGTGGATACAGTGTTGACAACTTTAAAGTGCCATTGCTGTTCTAGTCTGATATGCAGAACAAAACAACTTGATCTGTATGTGTTTGCAGATTGGCAGCCTTCAGAAGCACTTTTATTCTGAGCCCCACACAGCTTAGTGCTAGAAAGTTCTCCACAAAGGCTGACTTGAAATCCTTTTAGATTTCATGCTCCCTTCCAAAAGTAAAGACATTTGGACAACAGCCTCATCAGACATTAAAGTACCTCTTCAGAGCAGGTTTAGTACTTTTAGTTCACATCCAATCTCTCCCCCCACCAGCCCAGAATGTTGTATTTTACATTCTATCTCATGAAAAATGAAAGCATCTTAAACTGAAAAACAAAACTTCAATCAGTGATGGGATGTCCCCGGTTCCAGACGGTTCCCTGGAACCGGTAGGACCAATTCCGGAGGGTTCTCCGTGAGGGGAGTCCACTTTTGGGGCGTCCGGTTCCGGACGCCTCACCGAAAGAATTTTTTTTAAAAAATCGGAGCTAAAATGGCTCCAATTGACTGTGCATGTGCAGAAACTCAATCTGACACATTGCGCATGCGTCAGATTGAGTTTCTGCACATGCGCAGTCAATTGGAGCCATTTTAGCTCCAATTTTTTTTAAAAATTGTTTAGAGCTTTCAGGACGGCGGCGGCGGAGGCGGCACCAGCCCTCTGAGAAGGGCACCTCCCCCGCGGCACGTTGAGGGCTGCCTGGGCCGTCCGCTGCCGACAAGCCCCATGCCCTGGGGACGCCCGGCGTGGTGCACCGCTGACGCCTCCTCCTCCGCCGGGCGCCGGCCTGTGGGCTGGGTGCCTGCAACTGCCGCCTGCCGCCGCCGGAGCTGCCGTTGGCTCAGTGGCGTAGCGTGGGGGGACGGGGGGGCGGATGCCTCGGGCAGCGGCTTTCAGGGGGTGGCAAAATGTCCCCTCCCCACCCTTTTGCTGGCGAGCGCCCCGCGTGCGCTTCGCCACTTGCAGGCGAGGAGGAGAAAAAGGGTTTTTTTTTAGGCGGACAATTCAAGGAGGGGCCCGCCTGCCCGGCTGGCCATCGGGGGCTCTCCTGGCGGGCGGCCCATGTGTGCGCGCACGCTGCTCGCCTCCGCCCGCCCAGCCACCCACCCAACTTGCCGTGAGACGGGGCACTCGTTGGGGGTGGGTGGGTGGTGCCGTGGCGGGGAGCCCCTGGCGGCTGGCTGGGCAGGAGGAGGTGGGTAGCATGCGCGCGCACGCGGGCCGCCCGCCAGGAGAGCCCCCGACGCCGGGCGGGCAATCTGCCGGAGGTGCGCTCGTCGGGGGTGGGTGGCGGACGGCCCCTGGCGGGCGAGCGGACGGAGGTGTGTGGTGCGCACGAGATCGTGCGCGCGCTGCTAGTCAGCAGGGGGCCGCCTTCTGCCTGGGTCGGGGGGAGGGGGTGGCGGCAGCGGCGAGCTGGGGGGGTCCCAAGAAAGGTAAGCGAGGGGTAATTTATTTGTGTTTTGGGTGGGTGGTTGTTTTTATTTAATTTATTTATTTATTTATTTGTGTCTGGGTGGGTGGGCTGAGAGGGAGGGGTGTGTGTGTGTATGTTTATTTTTATTTTTTATTTATTTTTATTTTGGCCCCGCCCACAACGTCATGACGTCATGACGTCGGCTTCGGCCATGACGTCATGACGTCATGACATTGGCCACGCCCATGACATCCGTGACGTCATGGCGTGGTAGTAGAATTTTGTCATCCCATCACTGACTTCAATGGTCTTAATCCAGGGTTGATTACTGTAATGTACCACCTATTGAAAATGTGGCCCACAATCATAGTAGATTTGCTCAGCTCAGAAGGGTAATACATTTGGTCCATGTTGTGGAGTGTCTCTTCTATGCCCAGCCATGCTGTTAGTTGCATAAGCAATATGTGACTGGATGCATGCTAGGCCTCCTTCTGCAAAATGGTGGGAATTGTTTATATGCTTATGATTCCATAAGTGGTAAATCCAACAGGATTCTGACTTTTGTGATGCACTTTGTTATTACTATTGTTTGTGAGATTGTTCCTTTCAGATTTTTTTGGTCAAGTACCCAGTGCCCAACATTTCCACCATCAGGTTTTCTCTTTGCAGCACTCTAAGTGCTCTGTGGACTATCACTGGGACATGTGGCAAAGGTTTCTGCAAAGAAGGGATTTATTCTTAGGAGTAATTTGGACTCTTATGGACAGCACTGGTTGTGTGAGTGAATAACATGAAGGGGAGCCATGGTTGTTGAATTTCCATTAGAGTCAGTTGGAATACTTTAACTTGTCACTTCCTTTTCACCAGCAGAACTTGATGCTGTTTCTGATAG
Source organism: Furcifer pardalis (assembly GCA_030440675.1). Classification (NCBI taxonomy): domain Eukaryota; kingdom Metazoa; phylum Chordata; class Lepidosauria; order Squamata; family Chamaeleonidae; genus Furcifer; species Furcifer pardalis. Next base: position 68,285,711 of record CP126893.1, read on the forward strand.
AATCATAATCTGAATGATGATGATAGACCTGATCTAGAGTTGAAATAATCGTTAAGAGAAATGCATATTTCCTGGGATTAGCCCATATTCCTTACAACATTACTTCCTCAGAGTTGCAAACTCAGTCAAAGACATTTGCAAACTGAAGGTCCTATTTCTCTTTCATGGGCGGACCACCAAAAAAAAGAAAAAAGAAAAAAGAAGAAGAAACTTGGAGCTGTTATTGATCTAAATGGAGCAAGGATTAGGCTCAATATAAAGCTGCTTCCTATTTGCCTAAATGACCCTGTCTTCTTTGTACATCAACCTGGGATGGAACCCAAACTTCATTGTGAGATGAAATCAACTGAACCCCTACTAGCATGACACTGATCTTTATTCTGCCCATTGGGTAGACAACATTTTCCTCTCCCATTCCATTTTTGGCAGTGTGTTGGCATCTGAAGGACCTTCAGTACTTGCAGGATGAGTTCACCAGAGGTAGCTTGATGCTAGTAGAATTGCACCTGAGAGCCCACAGGAAGGTTCTGTACCATGATGGGCTCAACAGGGAGGTCCTGGGAGGCTGGGCTATGTAAGAACCAGCTCTTCTTTCTAGAAGCTGTCTTAGCAATGAAGGGCATTGGATTTACTATTGCTTGGCTCCTGAACTTCTTGCCTTGCTTCTGATTTCTGCCTTTGAATGCCTCTTGCCTTGCTCCTGGTTCCTGCTTTAAAAGATATCCTGCCTTGCCCCTTGTTTCAAAGAATTCCTGCCTGGTTCCTGTAGGTGGTTGTTGTGTCTCACCTGGATCTTCACTCCCTGAACCTTGTTGTTGTCCTGCACCAGCCCTTGAGGTTACTATGTCTCATCTGCTCTCTTGAACACCTGATTTCTGGCCTGCTTGGACTATGCCTTGCCATCTGGACTAATCTTGTATCCTTGTCTACCCTGGGCTTGATTTTGGACTTGGACTTTGGACTGAGATCTGGTTGCTGTTTGGCCTGTTACCTGGTTGCCCTGGCTTCTGGTACTTGTGTTATTTTGCTAGGCACTCACACCCTGGACTCTGACACAGTGTTCAGAATTATTAGCAGAACATGAGTATGTGAAAATTACAGAGAATCAATGGAATGGAATCAAATTTGACACGTCAGTTCATAGCAGTGCCTTCCAGACATCAACAAGTCACTCAAAATACCATTATGCACTCTTCCTTGACCTGAACAGGGAGTCTATTTCACTCTCTGATGGAAGAGTAATTTTCTTGAAATGAGCCACATGATGCTTTCACATCAAACCGTAGCAGCAGGAACACTTGCTAATAATTTTGCACAATCACTAACACTGCACTTCTTCTCCTCCTTTTGTCTCACCTCTCCTCTCCCTGGGAGCTCTCTTAGACATCTGAAATCTCATTGCAACAGCATCTTCCCTAGCAACCATGTCTCACTTGAGTGTCCTGAGCTTCATTAGCAGGCGAAGCAGAAGCCCAGCATAAAATAAATAACAGTGCCAAATAAAAGGCACTGATTTTTCTATATTTTAAAAGCTCTTGCTTAGAGACCAGGCATTAATTACTAGCCAAACATGAGTAAGTGAAATTCACTTCTAACTACAGGTCCTATGTTTATTTTAACTCACTGCATGGCTTGCTTTACTCTAATCTCATAATGAGTTGTGCTTATGTAGTGGGGAAGTAACCTTCACCCCCTTTGTGACCTTACTCCTTTGAATGTATTGCAAATGTTAAAATGTCAATAGCAGAGCTGCTAACAGGGTGGCGCTTGGCAGTTTGCATGCTGCAAAGTTTTAATTATTCTGCTGGAGGTAAATCTTATTAACATATGTTTTGTTTTCTGGCATGTTGGTATGGGGAAGTAAGGTGATGAAATCCAAAGAAGGTGCTCACAGCATACAATGTGCCTGCAGCAAGCAAATCAATGTAAGGCTGGCCCTCCAAGTCTTCTGGAAAGAGAGATCCTGAGATACATAGGGAAGCCATTTTGATCTTTTGGAAGTAAAAACACCAAGTGATGCCAAGCTAATGGCAGGAATATAAGAAATCGAAAGAGTGGCTAAAATTGTCTATTTGGGTAGTAAAATGTTAAATGAAAAGTGGGATCCTGAGATAGAAATTAAAATACAAATAGAAAAAGCAAGATCCACCTTCATAAAAATGTGACACTTGTTATGCAGGAGAGATTTAACTCTCACTACAAAGATCTGAATAGTGATGTATTCCCAGTGTTGCTTTATGGAGTTAAAGTTTGGACATTGACTAAAGCATCTGAAAAGAAAATCGAAGCTTTTGAAATATGGGTTGACCATGTGACTAATGTAGAAATGTTGTGTTGGATGGATAAAGAACAAGAACTGTTTAAGACCATTAAACAAAGAAAGCTCCACTACCTTGACCACATCATGAGGAACGACATGAAGTATAGAATACTCCAACTCATTATGCAAGGGAAGATCCTTGGAAAGAGAGGCCTTGAACGTAGACAGACTTCATGGCTGAAGACCTGAGAGACTGGTGTGGAGTTTACTTGGAAGAAGAAGAAAAAGTGAATGACAGATATCCTCTTTTACAGTAAAGAGGACATATTTGCAGCGATGGGATGTAACAGGTTCGCACCAGTTCACCAGAATCGGTAGTAACTTTTCCCAGTGTCCCAGAGAACCGGTAGCAGCTTTTGGGGGGAACCACCTTCGGGACTTACCTTTTCACTGGTTCCCCCACTGCGCATGCACGCCAAACAGTTGGTGTGCATGCACACCTACAGTGCTTGGCGTGTATGCACGACCTCCTTGCTGTCCTCTCAAGTGGGGAGGAGGAAGAGAAGCTGCTAGCTTGAAGCTCCCTATAGCCTGCTCCCCAGAGTAAGCGACCCACCTTTGGATGTGGTGTGTCTGTGTGTATTTTAATGTGTATTTAATACCTTTACCTATATTGACGTACTACCACGGTTCCTAAAAAGGCCTGGTGACTGGCAGGCCTGGCAGCCTGGCTTGGGGTTTTTAAGCAAAGTCTTGGAATTACCTCATCAATAAGCTACATCTGTGCTGTTCCAATTGCTGTTCCAATTGGAGAATCCTTAAGGAGGTACAGCTGTTTTACATTTACATTAAGGCATATTATCCTAGAGAACTGGCTAGGCAAAGACTTAGTACCTAACTTCTTTAACTGTTGAAAAGTTGAAAAGTACCAAAATGAACCTATCTTGTGGTGAGTTCATTCTGTAGTTACTTCCATCTGACCTAGTGTGAGAAAGATTAGCCAGAATAATCTTCAAGCTCTGGTTGATTTGTGTTTGGGGTGGGTGGGTGTACTTTACTGTATTTTTTATTTTATTTATTTATTTTATTTTATTTATTTTATTTTATTTATTTACGGGTTTGTGTTGTGGGTGGGTGGGTGGGTTGAGGGGTGTGTGTGTGGTTATTTTTATTTTATTATTTATTTATTTATTTTTCTTTGGCCCCACCCACAACATCATGACATCATGATGTTGGCTCTGTCCATGATGTCATGATGTTAGCTCCCCCCACACTGTGATGACAACACAATGGGGTAGTAAAAATGTTAACATCCCACCACTGCATATTTGGTACCTGAAGACAATTCTGAAAAAATATTCAGAAAGGGGAAAAGCAATTTGCAGCTCTCACCCTCATTCCATGTGGCATTGGGTTTCTCTTATACTTCCCCTTCCCACTAATCAGTCCAAATTTCTGGCAGTAATGATTCATAGCTTCCCAGAAGACCAACGAAGAGAAGGAATATTTGTTTGCAATAAACAGAATGTTGGTCAAAAACATATCACTCACTTTAAGATAGAGATTAATAAAAAATGTTACAAACTCTTTTGACATTAACTTTAAGTGATTATCACATGGGCAGTGGTGGGATGTCAACATTTTTACTACCCCACGGTGATATCATCACAGTGTGAGTGGAGCTAACATCATGACGTCATGATGTTGTGGGTGGGGCCAAATAAGCACACACACACACACACACACACACACACAACACAAACCCATAAATAAATAAATAAATAAATAAATAAATAAATAAAATTTGCCTAACCAGTTCTCTAGGTAGGATAATATGCCTTAATGTAAATGTAAAACAGCTGTACCTCCTTAAGGGTTCTCCAATTGGAACAGCACAAGTGTAGCTTATTGATGAGGTAACTCCAAGACTTTGCTTAAAAAACCCTAGTCAGGCCACCAGGCCTTTTAAGCAACTGTGGTAGTACGTCAACATAGGTTAAAGGTATTAAATACACATTAAAATACACACAGACACACTACATCCAAAGGTGAGTCACTTACCCTGGGGAGCAGGCTATAGGGAGCTTCAGGCTAGCAGCTTCTCTTCCTCCTCCCCGCTTGGGAGGACAGCAAGGAGGCCATGCATACGTGCCAAGCACTGTAGGCACGCATGCACACCAAGTGCTTGGCGCATATGCGCAGTGGGGAAACCAGTGAAAAGGTAAGCCCCAAAGGTGGCTCCCCCCAAAAGCTGCTACTGGTTCTCTGGGACACTGGGAAAGGTTACTACCGGTTCTGGCGAACTGGTGTGAACCTGTTACATCCCATCACTGTGATAGTGCAGGAAAATTATCATCAAGAGTCTCAACAGTCATGGCGAGATTTTGTGCCAGGCTTGGCACTATGATTTTCTCAGCACAGTGGTCCAAACCACCATCACCACCACCTACCAAAAACCAGTGCTTGATACCGTGGTTTTAAAGCCGGTTCTTCTGGACACTGGGGAAAGTTACTACCGGTTCTGGTGAACTAGTGCAAACCTGTTACATCCCATCACTGGACATGGGTCTTCTGAGATTGTGGAGATTGTCAATAATTTGCTAGATTTATATCCTACTTTTCAGGTACATTTATATCTTACCTTGACTAATTTCACCCTTTGTATTCATAACAGCCATATCAAGACTGTCAGAAAGAGTGACTGGCCTAAATTCACTCAATGAGTTCTAGGGCTAAATGATGGACTGGAGACATCAAAGGAGCCTCATTTGGGCATTCCCTGAGCGGAGTTACTTCCACAAAAATCCTTCAACCCAGAATAATTTCTGACACAAAATTATTATTATCCTATTTCCAAACTGACTTTCCAATGACCTCACCACACTAACATCTCATTATTATTATTATTATTATTATTATTATTATTATTATTATTATTATTATTATTATTATTATTATTATTATTATTATTATTATTATTATGACATTTTTCATTTGGGGGTATTGTACAAAGATTGCTGCCCAGTGGAAATAGTACAATTTAAAGGCCCTCCATGTGTTTTGAACACAGGTGTTCATAATAGAGCCTCAAACTGATGGCCAGGCTGTGCATGCCGTGTCCATGTGCTCCTGTAACAGCCCAGCTGTGGCTGATTAGAGAATCTGCCCAGCAACACTGGGGTATAACTGTGGCCCTCTGGGAAGGGTCTATGGAGGAGGTTTTCATACTGGAGGAGGCTATTATTCTGTGAGGAGATTATCTGTGAGGAGGTTGCTATTCTGAAGGAGTTTATATACTGAGAAGGACTGAGACACTGAAGGAGGTGATGCTGTTGAGAGCTTTTCTTCAACTGAGAAGAAAGAACTGCTAAAGGATCACCAGGACTTTTTTTGAGTGCTCCTGGAGTTGGAGCCAACAGAGGACTCCAAGCTGTCTACCTACTGTGGGGATTGGAGAGAGAGAGAGACTGTTGTATATAGTCCTATGTATGTCTGTCTTCCCCTCACTGTAAGTAAAGCACACCTTTCCACTGAAGGCATATGTGTGTGTGTTATTGCACTAAGGCTTTCGCTGCGTAAGAGCTTAAAAGTGCTACTCTGCTATCCAGCCACACATATCGCTAGGGGAATCCCTGATAATAATAATAATAATAATAATAATAATAATAATAATAATAATAATAATAATAATAATAATAATAATTATTATTATTATTATTATTATTATTATTATTATTATTATTATTAATGTGCCACCCCACTCGCTTTTAGCAACTCTGGGTGACTCACAATGAAACAATATAACAAAATTACAATATAAAATGACAAAGTATCAACTAACAAAAACATATTAAGGAATCCTCTGTCACAGTTACAGAATAAACGGGAGTCAACGAACAATATATCATAGCTATAAATGTCATATAACAACATATCAAATAAAATAGTATAGCAATATAGCATACAAAACTTTTCAAAAATACATAAGTGGGACATCGGCAAAGCAATATCATGGCTTCTCTTCCACATGGCGAAGTCCTGTCACGCTTGTCACATGCAACTGCAACAGCCCTCCAAAGCCGTGGTCCCAGGGCAGGCCAAGATGCCGGAGCAGGTGGTGGTGGTCTCGGCATCCAGTGCCTCCCTGCCCTGCCCAAACGGCAGTCCAAGGAGGCCTAATGCCACCAGCCCTGGCACAGCTGTTCTCACTCTCCCCGGCCCAAGGCCAGTGAGAGCAACACCAGAGTCCAGTGGGGCAATGGCGCTCTTAATGCCGCCAGCCCCAGCACAGCTGTTCTCACTCTCCCTGGTCCCAGTTGCTATCCCCATTATATTATTGTGAGTGGTACTTGAAAGTTTAGTATTGGCAGTACAAAGCATTACAAAACTACAGCAGCATTTTTACATAGATATTAAGGAAGTACCAATGTAAGGATTTACTGGTAATAGAGCTATTGAATGAATATCTCTTCTGTTACTACAACTTCTGTAACATCTCTAGCAAAAACTAGGAATCTTAGGGGGCTTATTCAAATTGCCTTGAGGTTCTTTTATTCTTTGTACCTTGCTCTGATATCTCTGGGGAAAAGGTAGAAGAAATATATTTGAATAAATAAAAGAGAGCATAATGTCTTCCTAAAAAAAAAAAACCCAATTGGCTCAGATTGTCAACATTTTAGAAAACATCAGGGCTTGGCCTGAAGTTCTTCTCTGTTTGAGAAGTGACCTCATGGGGATTTGGTCCACTGTTTGTCTTACTGTAGGGACAGGTTGATTTGTTCCTTTTGTTGGTGATCAGATGCTACAATCCCTAGAATAAACCAACCTTTCTACATTCAGAACCATAGATTTATGTATCCCTGTCATGATACTCTTTTTAAGTTGCAGGTAGGAGTGCTCCATTTTGGTTTGTTGACAGCATGTGTGACTTTTGGGATTGAACCAAAGGGAGGTTTGTTGTTTTAATTTCCCAATACTGTATAATTAGAAGCTTAAACAGATAGCTGCATCAATTGGTGATATTGGGAAATTAAAAAACTTCTTTCCTGTGATCCTCTGTGGAGGGACAGAGGGGGGACGCACAGTTTTAATTTTTAAGCCAGTTAAGGCAGTGCTGATATGCTATACATTTTAGATTTTTTTTTAAAAAAAAATGAAGGCTTCCTCTTGGAAGCAGGAGAAAACAGGACAGGGCTTTCTTGTCTGTTCATCTCATCTTAAAGGAGGTGGACCATATAGAGTTGCTTGAGTTGTATATGTCATGTAGTAGCAGGGATCCCACCAAATGGCATACCAGACCTCTGCCTAACCTTAAGTGACCCAATTTAGCCCACACCAATCCACTCCATAGCTAGACTATGAGTTATTTAGTCATACCCTTAGTGCCCTTTAAAGTTCTTGGGAGTTTGGGATAACTCTGAAGTTAAACAAAAGAAAAGGAAGCACACAGACTATTTATTGTATGCCATACAACCTTGGAGAGGTTTATGTTGATAAGGGAATAACTGTGAAAAATGGCAAATTCAAAAGTAAGTCCTGTACTAATATAATACATTATTGAAAAAGTCCTTATGTAACAGCTAAACTCAGAGGGAATATTTGGTTTGATGTGCTCTTTTTTCCCCCTGCAGAACAGTTTCTTCATTTCATAATCTGCAAAAAAAGTGTTTTTGTCAAGAAAAGCACTGTTGCTTATTGATAAACCTATTTGTGAGATGGATTATTATTATTTTTTTGGAAAATGAAGGAAAGTCAATTCTAATTAAACTTTTTCCACAAATAATTTTATTTAAGAAGCATATTTTTTAAAAAAGGCAAAAATATTTGAAAATAAATGGAGGCAAGGAAATAAAATAATTATCTTCATACTATATTCTTTCTAGTTAAATAGATATGAGTGGGAGTGACAGCAAAGGAATCTGGAGGCAAAAATCTGGAAAATAAAGAAACAGTAAATATTTTTGCAGGTCAATAAAAACAGAAGTAAATGGGCTCCCTCTGGCCTCAGAATTTGTAGAAGTTTCTTTTTATCTCTGATTGTTGGGGGAGAGAAATTGATAGGTTCATCACCTGGGATTTCTAACATGTTATTGTGGCTTCCCCCCCCCCCCAAGCCTTTTCAGCCAGGCACATTGCCAGTGGTAGTGCCTTTGCTTCACACAAAGTGTGAGGCTAAGTATCCATTTGGTATAGCAGTTTGATTTGCACAAGGAGTTGCATAGCAGTAGGGTTTTTCAACCTTTGGCCCCGAGATGTTCTTAGACTTCAAATCCCAGAAGCCTGAATGAGCAGGTGTGCTGATTTGGGCTTCTGGGAATTGAAGTCCAAAACTTCCTGGGAGCCCAAGGTTGAGGAAACCCTGCAGGGCTTCATCTTATAGACTAGAGCAGTGATGGTGAACCTTGACATTCCAGGTGTTCTTGGTCTTCAATTACCAGAAGCCCATGTAAGGCCATAGTAAGGGCTGGTGTCTGTGAAGCCCATGTAAGGCCATGTAAGGGCTGGTGTCTGTGAAAACCCTCCTGAGCTAAGAGCCCTCCCCTAACCCACCTCGTGATGCCAGTGTTATATATGTGAGTGTGACATTGTTGCCCCTCCTGAAATTTATTTGTCCCCCCAAATCTAGAATCCTGGCTACAGCCCTGAGCCCATGTCAGCACTCCTGCTGATCAGGGGTTCTGGGGACTGAGTTCCAGAACATCTGGAGTGCCAAGATTCTCCAGCACCAGACTAGAGGATGAGCTATCTATTGGAGTGGTCAACTGAGATTCTATATCCATAGAATCACTAAGTCTATAGACCACTTAGACTGGGAGTTCAAAGTTTCTTGCTTCAATGCAGAATAGTTGCTTCTCTGCACCTGCATTTAATTCCCCCAGTAATTGTCATTGTGATCCCATCCTTATTCTTTACCAAGGATTATATTGGCAGTTGGAGCATCTTGGCTCCCTGCCCATTTCCAATGATTTGCAGATGCATTAATTTTGTTTTAAGGTTGCTATTGAAGGAATGCATTTTCATGAGAGGAAGGGTGGAAAAGGGCCAACCAAGCAGTACAAGGTAGTGGTCACTTTGCTACTCAAACTGTGCTGGGAACTAGATGGGGAAGTATATCCCAGTAGGTTCTGCTGGACCACTCAACATCTTTCAAAACCATCAATCATGGTATTTATCTGGATTGTCTCTCTAGAATGGAACTTGCAGTTCCTGTTTTGTAGTGACTCTGGTCTTTTATGGAGGGATAGTGTTGATGGGGCTTCCATTTGATACCCTGGCCACACATCTATGGGGTCTGTCTTCCATGCTATTTAATATACAGTAATAAAATCACTGGGAGAGGTTTACTAGTGTCATTAGTAAATGGGTGACACTCAACTCTATTTCTCAGTCCATCTGATTCCAGAGCAACTGCTTCAGTCTAAAATGAACATCTGGGCTTACTAATGGACTGGATGAAAGAGGTAATGGACTGGATGATCATTCAGATAAGACAGAGGTGCTTCTGGTTAATTGAAAAGGTAATAAAATAGGGAATCAATGTATGCTGGAGGAGATTATACTTCCCTTGAAACTCAGGTACACAGCAAGGATGCTTTCCTAGATTTATCTCTTAACCTGGATGACCAGGTCTCAGGGGTGGCATTTGCACAGGTAAAGATGATGTACTGATGAAGCCTATTCCTTGAGAATTCTAATCCAGCTGCAGTCAACAGTTACCTGTTACCCTACCTAATTTCTCCACTGTGTATAATTTAGTTGCACATCTATCATGCGCTAGAGTTCCTCATTGTTTTTCTAAACTAAAAAGGTCTGAAACCCTTTTACTGGAGTTGGAAAAGATTCAGTCCTGCATCTTTTGCACATAGAAGTGTTTGTGGCACACCATATTTTGGCATTTGATATCCTTGAACAAAATCCTTGTACATCTTCAGTATTTCATATTTCTTAGCAGAATGAACAATCACAAGCTATTTGTGGTACTTGGAGGTGTGCATACATTTCTTACATTGTCATTGTGTCTCATAAATCTTGGTGAATTTGTCTTGTACTCATTTGATCCATGCTTCATTATGGGAACATCCTAAATGATCTGATGTCAGCATAATTAGATGCTGAGACTGATTAGTAAGGGGCTAAAAACAGCAACATCTGTTATGTCTTTGGATGGAACTTTTCTTTAATTAACCATACACCCACATAGCAGAACAGTATTTCCTTTTGTTTGTCCTTGGGAAGTGGAATGTCTATAATGCAATATAATTTTCTTTTTCTTAAACAAATTCATTTTACTAAATCAATGTTTAAAAACTCAAGGAATGGGTGACATTGCTAGAGAGTCCAGGCCTCAGCATTGCTACCTCTTGCACCCCAACATACAGAAATTCAGTTGTCAAGAAAAAAAAACTGTGAAAACCTGACAACCCCACCCCCTGACTTGTTGCGGCTATGCACAGTTAGTGACAACATTTGCTATAATTTAAGGTAGAAAGATTGCTTTTGTTCCTCAGCATAGAGACTACAACTTTCGATTACTGTATTTGCCAGCATATAAGACACATCAGAACATAAAACACACACTGTTTTTTAAAGGGAAAAAAATAATCTCCTCCCTGGGAGAAGCATCGTCCCCCAACCCACCCCACCCCACCCCACCATCTCCCTTCACTCAGTGCCAGCTGACTTCCAAAACCAGCCCTGGCATAATCCCAAATCATTCCCAAATTCCTGCTTTGAGGCTGGAAAGAGTCTTAAAGGGGCACCAAAACTGCATCTTCCCTCCTCCCTTTCTCACAAGCTCCCAGAACTACACAATATTACCAAATGGCCCACTAGAGGCCACTATATACAGTGAAAACCATATTTGCTAGCATACAAAACACACTCCATTTTTCCAGTGTATTTTAAGATGGAAAAGTGCATCTTATATACCAGCAAATACGTTAACTCTTTTCAAAATGACAAAAATTGTCAGTGCATAGCAGAAATATGTGGATGCATCAAGAACCTGTGTTGGCTCAGAAAAAAATATGGATTTCCCCTCCCTATGTTCACTTCAAAACATTTAAGGTGGCAGAACTTTCCGGATCGCCAGTTGCTTCCTGTTGTCATTTGGATATATTTTTTCTCCACACTTGTTCTCACAACTCCATTTCTCTTCTATTAAACTTTGTTTTATAATAAATGGATCAAATGCTTTTAAAAAACCTTGAAGAAGCCCTTAAAGAAACTGTTTAAACCTCTTTCAGCCCTTTGACACCTCCCCTCATTAAAATGATTTCCCAGCTCAATCACCTCCCTCCAATTTGCTATAGTGAATTACTGCTAAATTGAAAACCCCGGATGGCAGAAGATAACGTCCACTAATCTGCCCTGGAAATTTCCTGTCTTCAACAACAACTTTATTAAAATCCAGATAAAACTATAGAAAAGATTGTACCATGCTAGATTTTCTGGGTGCTTTGGGTTCATTTAAGCAGAATAGCACTAAATTGAAAGCTCCTGAGACAGTTGGCATCCACTGTCAATTTACTTGGGAAATCAGTGCTCTTTTGCAATCACCTCCTTAAAAATCTTGAGAAATCTTTTCAAAATCTTCTTCCCTGCGGAATGTTTGTTTGTTGGTTTCAGGATGGATCAGTACTAAATTAAACACTGATATGCTAATTGGTGAAGTCCTCCACTACCTATTTAGTCTGCACCAGCTTGCTGTCAATTTGCCAGTACAGTACTGTATTGTGAAGTGGTTTAAGATGAGTTCCACTTCAGGATATTTTCAAATCAAACATGTCCTTGGCTTCTTGAAAGAGCAGAAGAAGTGGGGAAAAGTTAAGAGCATTAGGGGGAGGCAGGAAAAGAGGTTAAAAAACAAATGGAAAATTTCATCCTGGACAGGAGGGGGCAACAAGAGGTGGGGGTTTTTTTGGTTGCTTTTCTTGTAAAGGTCTGGTTGGTAGTCTGTCTGCAGCTGAATCAGGTAAGCTTCTCAGCTGGACCTGTATGAGAAATGCAAACAAAAATGCTTCTTGTTGCCCTCTCATGTCTTCTCTCATACCCGCGAGGAGTTTTTCCATGAGACTATCATTCATTCATTCATTCATTCATTCATTACATTACATGTATACCCTGCCCATCAGGGAAATCTTCCCACTCTGGCTTACGACACAATAACAGAAATAATAAAAAATCTTCACAATAATCAAAAGTTATACACCAATTGATAAAATTAAAAACATCAAGAAAGCAAAACAACACCCAAACATTTATTTTTTTAAAAAAGCCATCCAAGCCATTACAGCTTCTGCTCCATCATCATCATCATCATCCATGTCTAGGCCAGGAGTGAAACTGCCAAAATGAAGACACCTTGTGGTGGTGAGTTTATTCTGCAGTTCCTTTCATCTGACCTGGTGCAAGGAAGACGATGGCGATGGCGATGGCGATGGCGATGGCGATGGCGATGGCGATGGCGATGGCGATGATGATAATAATAATAATAATAATAATAATAATAATAATAATAATAATAATAATAATAATAATAATAATAATAATAATAATAATAATAATAATAATAATAATAATAATAAAGTAAAGCCCCAGATTACAACCACCTAGGTATAAGTTTGCTGTGATTTACAATGGCAAATCCTGTGGAAATGCCTACCCAGTTTATAAATTTTTAATGTATTTTTTTTGGTTTACAACGATCAGTTCAGAACCATTTTTTTATTTTTCAGTGCATCCCTATGGATGTTTCAGCTTGCAGTTTTTGGGTTGAAATGGAGGCTGTTGGAACGGACCTCCATTGTAACCTGGGGTTTTTACTGTAGTGGTAGTGGTAGTGGTAGTGGTAGTAGTGGTGGTGGTGGTAGTGGTAGTAGTAGTGGTGGTAGTAGTAGTAGTAGTAGTGGTGGTGGTAGTGGTATTGGTATTGGTATTGGTAGTGGTAGTGGTAGTGGTAGTAGTAGTAGTAGTAGTAGTAGTAGTAGTAGTAGTAGTAGTAGTAGTAGTAGTGGAAAAGCTTTTTTTATGGAGAAACTCTGCTCAAGGGACACCCGAATAAGGCTCCTTTCATGTCCACAAGTGCAGGTCTAAGGTATTGAAACCCAACCTTCCAGTCTCCAGCTCAGAGTCTTAACCACTAAGCCACCGGGGGAGCTGCTGTGAGAAAGATTAGCTGGCAACACAAAGTTACCATTACCAAGGTATGCCCAATCTGATATCTATTTAATCTATATCTGGATATAAATCCAAAAATAATCGTATATATTTTAGCATACTCTCTCTCTCTCTCTGTATGTTTTTTTTTGGTTGTTGTTCAGTCGTACAGTCGATTCTGACCCTCTGCGACCCCATGGACCACTGTCCACCAGGCACTCCTGTCCTCCACCATCCTCCTCAACTCGCTCAGCTTGGTGCCCATTGTGTCGACAATACCATCTACAATACCATTGTGTTGACAATACCATTTTGGGGCACCCCCTTCTTCTTTTGCCCTCCACCCTTCCAAGCATCAAGGCCTTCTCAAGTGAATCTTCTCTTCTCATTTGATGTCCAAAGTACTTTAGCTTCATCTTTACAATTTGACCTTCTAAGGAGCAGTCAGGGTTGATTTCTTCTAAGATTGACCTATTTGTTCTCCTTGCTGTCCAGGGGACTCTAAAAACTCACCTCCAACACCACATTTCAAAGGCGTCTATTCTTCTGCGCTCAGCTTTCCTAATGGTCCAGCTCTCACATCCACAGGGAATACCATTGCTTTGACTATGTGAATTTTTGTTTTCAATGTGATGTCTCTACTTTTCACTATGTTCCCCAGGTTTCTCATTGCCTGCCTCCCAAGAATCAGTCGCCTTTTTATTTCATGGCTGCAATCCCCATCTGCAGTGAGCTTAGATCCTAAGAAAGTAAAATCTGTCACTGCTTCTACTTCTTCCCCATCTATTTTCCAGGGACTGATAGGGCCTGTTGCCATGATCTTGGTTTTCTTTACACTGAGTCTCAAGCCAGCATTCAGGAACTGAAAAGAAAAAAAAATTCTTGGATAGAATATCAGCTGATTAGTATCACAGAATAACGTCATGGCAATGACACTTTCATTTGGCTCACGTAGATAGCAGAAATCCATTTTCAGCTTTGCCTCAGGAAATATTTCCTCATGCTTGTCAATAAACAATAAATACAAAACTGAAAACTCATTTGCTAAAAAGAAATAGAGGAAAAGTTGTGTAAAGAAATAGCTGCACAGGAAATACCACAGCTTGCTTTGCAAGCAGGTTTGAAATAATGAAATAGGCATTCTCAAATCTTAGGAACTGAGGACAGACCTAACAGATAACAAGCTGTCATGGAGGCAATAGATCATCATAAGCCTTGCTAGATAAATATGTCTTCAAGATGAAACTACTCCACAGCTCTTCTTGCATTTTATTCTCACAACATCTATCCTGTGTGATTGGTTCATCTGAAAGATAGTAGTTAGCTCAAGATCATCCAGAAAGCTGTATGTATAAATGGGAGATTTGGAGGGCATTTAAAAAAGAATAAAACAGAGGATGAACCCAGAAATCAAAGGGAACTGTAAGCTTAGATAAGGAATGTTGAATGACCAACAGAAAAGAGGAGAAAGGAGGAGAAAGAAAGGAGAAAATAAAGAGAAGGTGCAAATATTATACTGGAGAGATAAAAGGATGGCAGACTCTTTTGAAGAGAAATCATATGATGAAGAACCTTCAACACTAGAAAGTAAAGTGAAAGCTGTTCTGAAAGGACTAGGAAAAAATTAATCACTAAGATTAGATGGAATATCAGTTAGAACCCCTATAGTGCAGTGGTTAAGCTACAGCAGTGGTTCCCAACAAGAGGTACACAGCCCACTAGTGGACTTCAATTCCCAGAAGCCTCAGTCAGTACATTGGCTGATCAGTGCTTTGGGGAAATGACTTAGGCTTCTGGGAATTGAAGTCCAAAAACCAGCATTTGGGAAACACTGAGCTACAGTATTGCAACAAAAAATTGCTCCTGAACTAAGTTCTGTTCTGATCAGCCAAGGTTGATTCAGCTTTCTACTCATCCAAGCTCAGTAAAATGAGTACCCAGCAGGTTGGGGGCAAAATGATAATTAAATTGTGAACTGCACAGAGAGTGCTCCAAGCAATCTGCTATTGCTACCAATAGAACCGTTTTAAGACATAGAGACTGAACTTGTCAAAATCCTCACAAGAATATGGCAACAACAACAACAACAAAAAGAAAGGGAAACAAAATTTTGGCCCAGAGAATGGCAATATTCAATATACATTCCAATCCCCAAGAAAGGAGATGCCAAGGACTGCAGTAACTATAGGACCATTGCTTTAATTTCCCTTGTAAGCAAAGTGATGTTCAATGTGTTGTTACAAAGGCTTTTCTGTTATATAGAATGAGAAATGAGTGACATTCAAGCTGGATGATGAAAAGGAAAAGACACTTAAGATCATATTGCAGGTATCTGCTGGCTACCAAATCATAACAAAGAGTTTCAGAGGATTGGTTTTTAGTTTATATGCTTTATATAGTAACAGCAGTTATATACTCTACGAGTCATTTGAAACGATAATCAATATGCTTCATATAGACTACAGCAAAGTCTTTGACTATGTGAATCATAAGAAGCTATGGGTTGTTCTGAAAGAAATGGGTGTAACTTGACCTGAGTGTCCTGGTCCATATCATGGACAAGAAGCTACTGTTAGGACAGAATTTGGATGGTCAGAATAGTTTCCTATACGTAAAGGTGTCAGACAAAGGTATGTTTTATCACATAATCTATAGATAAAATATATAATACAGAAAGCCAGACTGTAGTTTAACATGAAGACAAAAATTATAAATACAGAACTGTACAGCTTTAATGATGGCAATGCAGAAATTGTAATTGTAAAAGATTTTATATATGTTGGGTCAATCATCAGTCCAAATGGGGACTGCAGCCAAGAAATCAGAAGGAGTCCGGGACTTGGAAAAGCAGTAATGAATGAATTTGAAAAGATAATCAACAGTAGGGATATCAGAGAATAAACTAAGCAAATCAAAAATGCTGTAGCACTTTAAAGGTTAACTGTTATATATCAGTGTGAACTGTTATGGATCAAGTCTACTTCATCAGATCCATGAAAGCTCACATTGAAATATAACAGTCTTTAAAGTGCTACAGCATTTTTGTTTTGTTTTGTTTATTCTTTGATATGCCTGAAACACAGACGAACAAAGCTATTATTCCAAAAAATTCAAAACTGTAGGACACCAAGACCATTTACGCTATGCTATTCTCAGTCACCTATATATTAGACTGTATAGGCTGAAATCCTGTTGTTTAGTGTTGCAAGTCTCAAGAGTAGACCCATTAAATCATTGGGGTTTGATAAGTTCTTCTACAATTTCCATTGATTCGTATTGGCCTATTCTAATTGTCAGTTACTTTAACAATGTAAGTCAAAACTAGAGTAGTCCCACTGAATCAATGAACTTATATAGGTACTGAAACACCAAATCTCCATTGATACAGTGGGCCTACTATTGTAGCTTACTCCACTAAGCAACAGGATTTAAGCCATAATTTTGACTCAGGAAAAGTGTTAGTCAATGCTATAGCAAGAAATCTTACCATCTCACCAGATATCACACTGCATAGACACGGCTCTAACCTTTTCATATTTCATGCCTAACTTGTAGAGACTCCAGATCTACATAGGAAACAAGTATAAGGAAACCTGCCATTATTCCTGAACCTTCAGGTCATGCATGAACTTTCTTGATGTCCACTACATCTCTGAGGATATATCTTTTTGGTTGCTGTCCTACTAACATTTGCTGGCCTTTTCTCAGCCTGCAAGGGAGAATGAAAATTCAAACTTTATTATGGAGAAATTAAAGTGCCCCCCCCCTACAAGCAAACTCCTGACATTTCCCCCCATACCCTCACCAATGGTGATATTTATGTTGTATGTCTTGGAGTTGCCTTTGATCATCCTTTTCTGGATTTGCATTCTTAGGCCTGGAAGTCTGCCAAAGCACATTCAGGGAATGAGAGGAAACAAATACTTGAGAATTTGAATCTAGGCTGATGTAAGTTTGAGTTCAAGCCAATGAACACTTATCTCTAAGTAAGTTTCAGTAAAAACATTGATATGTCATTCTAAGTACCTTAAAGCCAGAAAATCCGAGACAGTCAAA
Organism: Furcifer pardalis; assembly: GCA_030440675.1. Classification (NCBI taxonomy): domain Eukaryota; kingdom Metazoa; phylum Chordata; class Lepidosauria; order Squamata; family Chamaeleonidae; genus Furcifer; species Furcifer pardalis. Next base: position 68,303,184 of record CP126893.1, read on the forward strand.
CCAAAGTGGAAGCAACCCAGAATGATTAATAATTAAAATAAGTGATTAACATTAAAGTCTCATAATGAGAACATGTAAAAATTGGGAGGCTAGATAGTGAAGAGTGAGGTCAATGTTGAATCATTCTATGTGGAATCAATTAGGGACAAAAAACAAAGCACAGAAAGAAATCCCATTTGCTCTGAAATGGAAGTTTAATGTCAGCTGAATAATATTGTCTTCTAACGGTTCTTGATAATTTAATAGTGAACCTCATTGAAATTATTATTATCTCCTCTCTGATAACAATGCTTTGCCATATGAATCTGCAGCTTTTTGTTTTTTGAGCACATAATTACTTGAGCATGCTCACAACTTCCAAAGCTCAGATTGCAAATCTTTCAGAGTTTTACTTGGTTTCTTTTCTCTACTCATCTTAGGGGTAAGGTAAAAGTAACCCTTGCTCATAAGCCAGTTGTATCCGACTCTAGGGTTCAATGCTCATCTCGGTTTCATAGCTGAACAGCCAGCGCTGTCTGTTTCTGCAGATGCTGTGGTCATGTGGCAGGCATGACTAGACACTGGAGCACACGGAATGCTGTTTACCTTCCCATCAAAGTGGGCCCTATTTATCTACTTGAAATTTCTTGCTTTCAAACTGCTAGTTTAGCAGGATTTGGGACAAAGACGGGAGCCCATTCCATCCTGCAGTATTCGGGTCTCGAACTGCTGACCTGCCACCTTCCAGTCAGCATCTTTGCTACTGTGCTTATTGTCCAAGAGAGAGATGGAGAGGGGCAGGGGCAAAGCATGCACATGCAGCTAGTAGAGGCACTGAAGAAGTTAATGCCAGTTCCTAGGAGGTTTCTTTTTTGGGTGCGTGAGTGTAATTTTTTCAAGTTGAGAAATTGAGGTTAAATAGGAAGAAGGATAAGTTGATGAGTCTTCCACCCTACTGAGTTTAGTAATTCAAGTGGTATGGAGTGAAGCCAGAAGCTGGTCAGTGTGAGTCAGGGCTGAAGGGAAAACAAAACAAAGAGAGAGGTGGGAGAAAGTGAAAAAGCAAGGAAGGAGAAGAGAAAAGCTGCCCAAAGGCTGTTTCTTCCCTTCCTCCATCCAAAATCAAGAAGGCAGTGCCTGTTGCTGCTCAGATCCTCCTCCTCCTTTGGACTTCTGCATTCACCTCTGGGGGACTGTGGTGACTTTATTGGTTAAGATGTTGAACTTGCCGACTGCAACGTCTGCAGGCCAGCAGTTTGAGACTTGAGTGCTGCATGACAGAGTGAGCTTCCATCTCTGTCCTGCCAACCTAGCATTTTGAAAATAAGAAATTGCAAGTAGATAAATAGGTACCACTTTGGTGGGAAGGTAAACAACATTCAAGTGTCTAGGCATGCCTGCCACACGTCCACGGAAACATCTGCAGACACAGACAGCACTGGCTCTTTGGGTATAAACAGAGATGAGCACTGAACCCTAGAGTTGGATATGACTGGCTTTTGAGCAAGGGCGACCTTTACCTACTATCCTCTGCTGTAATGAGGACAAATACCTAAGAGTTCTGCGCCCAGTACAAATTTATTTTTAAAAAGGGAGAAAGGATGGGAAGAACAAACAGGGCAGGAACTTGTTTGGTGGGTGGCTGATAAATTTATTTATTTATTAGTTACACTTATGTATTTATTTATTAGTTACACTTATGTATTTATTTATTAGTTACACTTATGCCCCACCCCTCTAGGGAAGAATGAATCCCTACACGAGGTGGCTAGCAGCATAAAAAACCCCATACAACAAACAAACTTATTAAAAATACCCCCATAAAACTACAATAGAAGCTCACAGTAAAACAGATCATAAAAAAGGGCCAAAATACAGCAGACCAGCACCCTAAGCAACCTAATTGGGAGAAATATAAACTGGGCCCCAGTCTAATAGCCAGGGAGGGCCAGGAGGGCTTTTGCACAACTTTGTGTAATACGCAAGTTACACCCGCTCCTAGACCAGGACTCCTTGCTCATGATCACACACACTTTGGTGACCTCCAGACTGGATTATTGTAATGCGCTCTACATGGGCTTCCCTTGATGACCATTCAGAGGCTGCAACTGGTCCAGAATGCAGCTGCCCGGGTCGTGATGGGGTGTGGTCATTATGCTCATGCCTCACCATTGCTCAGGGAGCTGCACTGGTTGCCAGTATGTCTCTGGGTGCACTTCAAGATGCTGGTTATTACCTTTAAAGCCCTACATGGTAGTGGGCCAGGATACTTAAGAGACCGCCTCATCCCATGGACATCTGCCCGTCCCACTAGAGCGGACCAGAGGGGCTCCCTTATAGTTCCATCTGCTAGAGAGGATCACCTCTCTAGCACAAGGAGGAGGGCCTTCTTTGTATCTGCTCCAGCCCTATGGAACCTCTTGCCAAGTGAGCTGCGTCTCCAGACAGAGCTGCTGCCCTTTAGGAAGGGGGTCAAGACCTGGCTGGCAGACCATGTGTGGGGTATTGGGCCAAACAGTTGCCCCAGTCTGTTGGCTCATTTGACCCCCCTCTCTCTGTGTGTGTCTTGTTTTAGCTTTTTTAATTTTTTTAATCTTTTAATCTTGATTTTTATATTCTGTTTTATTGGGTTTTAGGTGTTGAAAGTTGTGTTAGCTGCCCTGGATCTTTTTGAGGAGGGTGGCATAAAAGTGCTTAAATAAATAAATAAATAAATAAATAAATAAATAAATACATAAATAAATACATAAATAAATAAACATTTACAAAAGCCTCCTCAAAATGCATATTCTTCAGCTGCTTTTTAAATGACTGGAGCGAGGAGGCCTGGCACAGCTCAAGTGGAATAGAATTCCACAACATTAGTGCTGCCACCGAGAAGGCCCTTCTCCTTGTCCCAGATTTCCTAGCCAATCTCAGATGCCAAATGATATTATAGTGTGTGGAATTACAGAAACCTAATTCTCCTAATACTGCAAAAGTGATTTTTTTTCTTTGATTGTTTGTTTTTATCAACCATTGCACAAATTGCCAAACAGCAGAAGTAATAATGAGCTCAAAGTTCTTATAAACTTTACAAGGGCAGTCAGAGGAAAATGCCCTTGCATTTTTTGTCTCCAGAGGAAAAAAAATTGAACCTGTGACTTGTACTTAAAAATAATGACAACCACAGAAATGTACCAAGCCAAAAATCAGAAAAATTAAAAAAATCTTGTCTGTGCTTCAAGTGGCAAAAAGGAATGACAAACATGTTTTTGAAAAGCCATCAAAGCTAAACTAGGTCTGTAGTATAACAAACTACTGTATATCAGTGCATGTAAATTTCACAGGTTTTCTTGGCATTATGACAGACAGCAGCATTTCATTATTATTTCAGGTTTAGAGCACATCCGTGGTGGCTTGTGTAATTTAGAGTGGGCCAATTGTAATTAATTAAATGGGGATTATCAGAATAAATAGTTGTCAGTTAAACAGACATGCTGGGTTATGTAGCTGGTATAATAATGATGAAGAAGCAAAGGGAACAGAACCTGAAGCTGTCTGGACACTTGATATATTGTTGTTTTTCATACAGATCAATGAGCACAATCTCTCTGCTGTAGAATCCTTACTTACATACATACATACACACAATTCAAAAACAAGAACAATCAACAACCCTCCCCTCCAACCCCAACCCCCCAACACAAACACACCACATGAGACAAGCCAGACTATCTTTCTAGTAGGCTAGGAAATAGCAACTCTCTTTTAAGTAATACACAATTGCCATTAGACAGCCTGTGTCGGTATGCAGTTTTGTAAGTGAAGATGTGAAGGAAGGGGAGAACCTGGGGAAACCCCCAGAAACTGGCCAGGCTGGGGCCTCTAGTATGTGACACATGTCAGTGTTTCTTCTGTTTGAAGAAATGTGAGAGCCTGGGCCACAGCTATACATGCCCGTGGCAAATTAACAACTAGGGTTGGTGATGGTAAATAATCAAGCCTGCGTCACATTCCTCTCCCTATTTATGTCCTCTAATTGCAGGCCTGAGCGGTCTGCATACTGTACATGCCAATGGAGTATGAAAGGGCACATAATCATGGAGAACTGTGACCCCAGAGGGGTCAGTCAGCAGGCTCACCAATCAAAACCCTGAAATGTTTTGCTGCCTCTGCCCAGACTGTTGGTAGAGCAGTGGGTCATTTTAAAAATGATTTTTCTTTTGATATACAAAAATGCAGAGGTTGTGGTGGGGCATGGGACAGGAACCAAAACAATCAGACATTGTCTGGGCATTGCCAGAAGAAATACAAAATCCCCAGACAATATTGGGCCAAAACTGTTGAAGTATCCTCCAGAAGAGGCCAGAGGACGTTGTCATTTCTGTTTGATCCCCCACATTTGCTCCTTTGAGAATGGCATGGAAACCTCAGTGGGTGCAGAATATGGCAGCCAGGCTGATTGTTGGCACTGGTGGATTGGTGATAATGGACAACCCTGCCTAGTACCAGTTTCAAGTTTTTTCCTCCGCAAAAACATCATTTACCCTGACCTTGGTAGAACCATATTGATATAATTGTTCAATAGTTCTTCTGAACTTATTTCCAAAACCATAGCATTTGATTATCTCACTAATCGTTTCCCATTGAAGTGAATCAAACAGCTTGAAAATATCTAATGATAAAAATCCAACTTTCTCCTTGTTTTGGTCTGCAGTATCTATTATGTCCAGAACTCTCCTTGTCAGGTCTGCCATTTGCCTTCCTTTAAAAAATCCCACTTGATCTTTATTTATATAGTTGCCCATAAAGCTGTTTAATCTATTTGCCAATATTGCAGTAATTATTTTGGCATCTTGATTTATTAAGGAAATAGGTTTATATGTGTCTACTTTTTCTAAAAAAAATCCAAGTTTTGGTATCAAAACAATTATAGATTTGTACCATGAAGTCGGCATCAATCCACCATCTAAGATGTAATTAAACAGCTTCAATAATCTTGGAACCACAACATTATTAAACTCTTTATAAAACTTAGCAGGTAACCTATCTTCCCCTGGTGATTTATCCATCTTCAACTTTACTATCATTTTCTTGATTTCTTTCTCCGTTATCTGTTCTTCCATTCTATTTTTATGTTCCTGATTTATCTTGTTTCCAAAATGCTTTTCTAGGTGTTCCTTTATTTTTTCTAAGTTTATTTCCTTTTTAGAATATAATTCTTGATAAAATTCCTTCACTGTCCTAATCTTATCCTTGGTCTTATTACATCTAATTCCTTGTGTACTAATCAAAATTCTATTTCCTCTTTTACTTCTATTTTCTTTAACTGCTTTTGCTAATAACTTTGAGTTTTTATTACTATTCTCAAAATATTCCCTTTTTAAATATATCAGGCCATTCAATAACTTCTGAAACCTCCTGCACATACAATCTACCTGTTTTTGTAGTGCATGAATTCTTCGACAAGGTGTCACATTATCTGTGGATGGATTAATAATTATTTGCCTTCCACTCGCTCTTCTTTTGAAATCATTCACTTCTTTGCTTCTTCTGCACTTTCTCTCTTTTTCTGCTTTTCTCAATTTATTATTAGTAAGGCATTCTTTGATCTTTGTTAGCATGAAAGTCAAAATCTGCTCAGATATTCCATGATGCTCTGCAATTTAGTGTGGTGCTTAATTTTCCTTAATCTGGTGTTTTTGGTTGTTGTTGAAAATAAAATTAAGTTATTTGGCAGTTGAGTCACAATAATTGGTGAATATATTTAACAGTAATGAAAATGAGAAACACTATCAGTTATTTCTTCTTCTTCAGCCATATAATCTTCTATATTAGGATTCTTTTTTTTTTTGCCAATGTTGGCTTGAGACACTTTACTTCATAGGGCAAAGGACAAGATGGTGTATTTCCACATTTCAGAGACAGAAATTTACTGGCCCAGCTGTTGAACCTTATATCCTTAGTGACCATGAGACGGAGCTCACCTAAAGCAACAGGCTAGATTATGGGCTGCTGACTAAATTCTCAGTGAATTAGGAATCTGGTTTGAGAGTTTGAGTCCTCATTGTGAATCCCAGGAGAAAAGCCAACCTGTGTTGCCTTTGGCAAGCTGCAGAATTCCTGAGTCTTTGCACAATAAAGGAATGGGAAACAATTTATGTACTTAGGAAACCTTAGAAAGGGTCATCATAAGCTAGAATTGCTTGACAGCACCATAGTTATTATTAGTACTCTCTATTTATGGGCGCAGAGCAAGCTGGGCTATGTAACTTTTTTCTTCCACCAACCTGTTCTGAGACAACCACTTCGTCTGTCAAATGACAGCCCCAGTCTTGGTTCTTGAAAAGACTATTTGGTTTCCAGTCACTCTTTGTTCTCTGTGCCCCCTCCTCCTTCTTTTTAAAAAATGTGGCCACAGTACATGCATTTGGATTAGTGGTTAAGATGCTGAACTTGATGACTGGAAGGTCAGCAGATCAAGACCTGAGTGCTGCACAATGGAATGAGCTCCTGTCTCTGTCCTACCTCCTGCCAACCTAGCAGTTCAAAAGTAGATGAATAGATATCACTTTGGTGGGAAGGTAACAGCATGCCATGTGCTCTGGTGTCTAGTCATGCCTGCCACTTGACCACAGGAATAGCTGCAGACACAAACAGCACTGGCTCCTTGACAGTAAATGGAGATGAGTACCAAACCCTAGAGTCAGATACGACTGGATTTTGAGCAATGGCAGCCTTTACATGCATTTTAGATTGTGCAGTGTCCTATCTTTTTTGGTTGTTACTTCAGGGTGAGCCTGGGGCCTGAATGGTTCACCCTAACTTTAGGTTGAGCCACCACCTGCCTGAGTCATTAGATGAGTAAAAAGTTACTGCTAAAATTTGCATAGATGTGAAAAAAGCAACAAGATTTCTAGGAGACCATGAAAGGTGTATTGAGTTACTTGTAATTCCTAAATATATAATTAAATTATGGTTGTAAAATGAGGAGAAAAATCACTTTTTTTGCAGTTTAATCATTAAAAGTTACTCTGATAGCTACAGAGGTATGTCCCACTAAATGGTAGAAGAGGAATGCCAAAGTTCACAGGGTGACTTGAGCTATGCCTCATTTTTTTAGGTGATGTGAAAGACAGGAGAGGAGTGTATTTTCTACCACATTATTTATTTATTTATTTATTTATTCAGATTTATATTAATATCTGGTAACATTCAGATGTTTGTAGGAACTGATTGAACAGAACTTCTTTAGTGTCTTGACAAATTGGGGAGTTTTTATTGACTATTAAAACCTTGGATCAATAAATGTAGCTCATAATTTTAAAAGAAGGTAACTTCAAAAGTTTGGAATGTTCTGGTACTGTCACTGGAGCTAGACTAACAGTGTGGCTTTTGGCACTACTGCCATTCCTTCTATGGCACACATGATTTATTCTGAAATGTCTGCAAGACTGAAGCTAAGGGAGTAACATCAGGGCAAAACAATGCCCTACAGCTGTTTGTGACTCTTGTTGAATTCTTATGTGACAAAACATTCTCAATCCTTCTGTTGGAGGAAACTTCTTCACTAAATAAAAGGGGAAAGGATGGTCTCTACATGCATGAAAAACAACAACAAGCCAATTGCTATATCATGAGAGGGTAGGAGAATATTTCTCATGTTTGTGAAAATGGAGAAGAGCCTTATGGTATAACCAGCCTTCTTTCTAGCCTATGTTGAAAGGCATCCTGACAGTGAATAATCACGGTGTAGCCTTTATGCTCAGCACTGTGGTGCCTGCTGCTCAATATCAAACCTGCCACCCTTACTTACCTTTCTCTTACTTTTGCAAGGTTTTCTGAGTTCCACAGAAGCAATGGCAGTAGAGCTGCATATCTAGAAATCCACAGGAATTACTTCGAAAGAAGCAGTGCTCTAAAATTCTGACTCCAATAGTTTGTGCTAGCTTCAAAGACTTTCCTTACTCAGGGTCAAGCGTGGTGTTAATGGGAATGTACATGCCCATTTGGGGACTCAGTGGCTCAAGTGGTTAAGATGCCAAACTCGCTGACTGGAAGATTGGAGTACAATTCCCAGGTACTGCATGACGGAGTCTCCTGCCAACCTAGCAGTTCGAAAGCAAGAAACTGCAAGTAGATAAAAAGAGACCATTTCAGTGGAAAGGTAAACAGTGTTCAGTGTTGAGGCATTCCTGCCATATGTCCATGGAAATGTTTGCAGATGCAGACAGAATAAAACTATTCTCTTCCAGCAACAGAATTTCCTGAGAAGTGTGCATGTTTCCTTCCATGACCAATCACAAAACACAACATACTAAATGCAGATTATATCAGCGAGGGAAATCATGCGCTGTGACAGCCTTTCACCACTTGGGAAAGCCCCTCTGTAAGAAAACTGAGAAATGTATCAATTACTTTGACCCTTTCTATGAATGAAAAGGCCTTGGCCCATCTACATCATCCTACCAAAACCAGGGCAGCAGTAGTTCTGGTAGGCCCTTCTTTGTATGGAGACAGAGGCATGAACTTGCACCCAAAATAGATGTTTGTTGCAACAGAAAATTGTATATGGTCAGAGAAAGAAGACTTTAATATTTAACTCATGATGAAACACAGACTTTATATTGTAACTCACCTCAGAAAAAAAGGTAGCTTGAAGTTCAGGATATCAATGAATAAAAATAGATAGTTTTACATTTTCTTTATTTATATATATTTTTTTAATTTAAGAATTACACACTAGCCAACATTATTATATATTTACATGCTGAAACTGGCTGTAGTAAGTTTAGATTCAAGAAAATATCTCTTATGTGCTACTCAATTTACAATCATCATCATTATATTACCTCCATTATCCCAGAGGTTAGCAGTCCTTTTTGAGAAAAACATGAAAATCTGATGCAATGATATCCACTAATATTTTGCATTTTCTAGCCATTGGAAAATGTGCATTATGTGCATATTAGAAAGGCTACAAGGTAATTAGTAAGGCCGATGATTACTACATTATGAAATAAATTGTACTAAGTAAAAAAAAAAGAGAAAGTGCAAAAACAGTACTAACAGAACCATTTAAACACCCATGCAAATAAAAATGCAAAAACTCAAAGACATAATCATAATTCATGTTTTAAATGCCCATGTTAACTAACTCAAACTATACAAAAGTTCTTAAAATATACTTCCTGATGAAGTTTGCTTAAATTGCATTAACTGTTCAAACACAGAAAGTGCTAATCAGCTTGAGTTAGATAACTTTAATGAGTGAAACATCAAGAAAATGAAATCAAATTGAGTCCTCAAACTAATATCAAACCTGTAGCTAAGATTTCCTTTGTTTCAAACCATTAATAGTAGAACCACTTAAACAAAGAATTTGACCCATAATAAGCATGTTGGATATAACCTGCAAAGATAACCCATTCCAATTTATCATTAATGAGTTAAAATAGAGAAAGATACTATTAGTATAATCAAAAATATGGTGTGATTAATCAACATTCCAATTATTCCTCAGAAATTCTGACAAATGTTTCCTAGTGCATCTTTTTAAACTTTACCTTTGGTGTTAAGCGGTGTCTTGATAGTGCTCGTTCCATAAATTTCTAAGATTCTTTGGCATTGAGGGGTGGGCTAGGTTGGGTGGGGGTGGAATAGACAGGTTCACAATTGACAGACATATATTCCTGAAGTCTTTGCTATCTACCCTCACTTTTAGAGACCTGACTGGGCACAGCCTGAGGCCAATGGGTTATGCTATGCACATGGGTCTGTTCTGGACTAGGCATAGGAGGCACTAAACCCATGTCAAACTCATTAACAGAGGCTGATCACAACCCATTTTTCTCCTATCCACTTAAGCTCAAACCATAGCAGACACTATAATTCTATGTTGCATGTTATGCAGATTTGTCACCTTTTAATTTCCATGTAACTGGAAATGTAAACTATGTTTTTGATGAAGAACAGCCACTACGGTCTCAACCATGTGGCTCTCAAAATGTTGCTGAGCATCACCTCTCACCAACTCTGGCTAGCACAGTCAGTAGCAGGAGATGATGGAAAATGCAGTCCAGCAACATCCAAAGGACCACAGATTAAACACCCTGGCTCTCAACCATTGGTTATTTTAAAGGTATTGAGGACAAGCATATTCTGTACCCTAAAGGTATGCTTAACTGCCTACAATATATCAGGGTCCCAAGTTGCTTGAGGCCTGCTTTAGATTATGCCAATTAACATAATCTCTTCAAATGAAATGTATTTGCCCTTTGCTTTCAAAATTAAAGCTATAGTGTACATTTATATCAAAAGGTATGCCTTTCCTTTGCTGGGTCTCCAGAAACCTAGACTGAATCTCAAACTTTGGATGGCTCTGAAAGTACTCAGTGAAAACAGTGGCTGCTCCCATTCTCTAAGTGTCAGGAAAAAACTTCTCTATATGCACAATGATTTTGGAACTGCTAATGAAAATAGGGCAAGTGTACATCCCTGCTCTGAAATGCAAACATGCATGAATCTGAACCCCTCAAATGCTCCAGAGCTACTAGGATGGATGTGCTAATTAACAATCTTTAGTAGCTTGTCCTCTCTCTGCCACTGTACAAATGTACTCTTTAAACTGGTATTGTTACACACTGACTGTTGTAATGCTGTGCTTTCCATGGAGTGGTGTGTTTAAATTCTTCAGCAACCAAGTCATATGCAAAAGGGCGTTTAAATTATTCTGCTAGAGAACTGCAATTATTGTACTTAATTAAAAAAATAAACAAAACAAAAAACAAAAAAATCACTAAACAATTACCATTTCTTTTGACTGCTCATTTACAGCATATTTAAATATTTACATGATTTTAGGACACTAGCCTAAACCATAAATAGAATCAGCTTTTTGCCTTACATTAAAGTACAAATTAGAAGTTAAAAATGTTAAGAAATCTGATAATATTTACACATGTTCGGTTTTAATTATGATTGCTCACATTGTATGTACTATATACAGATAGCAAAAATGTCATGACCACTACATTTTAAAGTATTGTATCCTGGCCTTCCTGTCCCTCTTCCCCTTGTAGAAATGTCATATTTTTGTTCCACACCCCCAGGTATCAAACTTTTAGAGAGGGAAAAAAAAAGTTTCTAGTGGACAATGCTTTTATTTTTAAAAAGAGAAGAAATAGGCAAGCAATGTGAGAACTAGTCTACTTTAAGATGCTAGGAGATACAGTACTATCATTATGTCGACTGTGAAATGCTTTATAAGAATTCTATGCATTGATCTGCTAATATAGAAATGCCCAGTTACCCTGTATAATAAGATTTTAAGTACATCAATAATTTTGCTTTCTTTAAAAAAATGAATTTGTTATACAGAAACAAAACTGTTATTAGCTTACTCCTTTTAAAACACCAGTGTAAAATTGTAGCCCAGATCCAAACAACCACTAGCAGTACAGAAGGTCATGTACTTGGCTCTACTGAAGAAAGAACAGGACTGGATCCTGCTGCTTCCTTTCAGCCTCAGAACTGATTTTCTGATCGAAGGGCAGGAGTAGAACGCCTACGTGTTAAGACTCATGCTGTTGTCCTCTTTGTCCTTCCTCTACCCAACTGGCATCATAAACCAATGATCTTCTTTTTAATCTGGAGCAGGAGCTTCTTGGTTGGAGACCATGGGACCACTTTTAAGATAGCTTTGCCTAAAAACCTACTCACAATTGACTTGATGCAATTACAGTGCTGATCTGACTTACCGGAAGTTATAATTGGAGTCTCGGAAGTTTGGGCTGCAAACAGATTCCTGGATGTTCAGAGGCTTGCCCTCCTGCTAAATCTCTTTTAGAAACCTGCCTGCACCACCACAAAGCAGATATATTGAAAGCATTTCACATGTGGACTGCTCCCTCTAGATTAGAACCTGTGTGTGCGTGCGCATGCACACATTTGTGGATAGGCACACATTCAGCCTTTGTATACTTGCGATAATGCTTTGTGTTTTGTTTTCTTCACTTAACCAGCTATGAAAATGATAAATCATTCTCATTTCATATTTTTTAAAAATAATTATTTTGGTTGCATTTCTATTGTACATTTACTTAACTTTAAATGGGATTTGTTCTCCAGATGTATCTACCTATTTATCTATCTATATGCACTTGCTCTCATGATCTCTATGCATTGTGCTTTTGTCTGGCAGAATCTAAGTTTTTCTTATTACAATATAAAAATTCTCAGGTGTGTTTCCCCTCCAGTGCTATTATTCAAGACCTTGTTTCTCCCTGGGGATGATAACTGAAAATGTTCAAAATGACATTGCTTGGTTCTTTCTTCCCAGTTATTAAAACTGCAATTGTAGAGAAATATAACATTCCTTAGACAAACACAAATATGCTGTATGAATTTTTAGTTTGGAAAATGCATATTAGACTTACTAGCAGTCATTTACAGAATATATTTACAAAGCATTGATCGCAAAGTTATTGTTAAAACTGTGCCGTATCATATTTTTGTAATTTTGCCATGAATTTTACAAAGAAGAAGAGGAAAACACCTTAATTGCTGGCTAGTATGCATCCTGAACCTAAAAACAAACAAACCCTGAAATGGGGATTTAACAAGCAAGCATATATTTCAATTCAGTTAGAAAATAACAACATACTTTACATTTCTTTTACAAAGCAAATCATGTAATACTGTAATCTGTCTTTACCACATGCTGGCTTTACCAGCGAAAAAACTCACCATGGTCCTTTCTCATCTCTTTACAACTTCATTCTCGTTTATAACATTCCTAGTACCTTGAGTTAATTAGTATCATCTATGTCTGGAAGCATCTTCCCTTAATAACAAAAACTACCTCATGGAGGTGATTGTCCACTTTTCTTCTTACACCCCCTGGGCTAAAATCATCCTTGCATTGGCAAGGTCAAAATATATTATGGCTTGTATTATAAACCTCCAAATATCTTAAAGTGCAGTATTAGGAACTGATCTTCTAGTTTTCATTAAAGTGGTTCTATTGAACAAATCTGTGTGAGAGAAAAAGTACTGTCTTTTAAGATGTATAAATCCTAGGCAGTATCTTTAATATTGATCTTTTCAACACTGGTTAAGCATTGTTTTTATAAAATTCATGGACAGCTCCTCCATGAAGAGAAATAAATGAAATAAACCTGCAATGCAGTGTTACCATCACCACAAAAGATGCTCTAAGCAAGGATTATTTAGGAACTCTTCTAGTCTGTTTGGGGAGAACACCACAAGAATGAGACGCCAACTTGTGAAGTATAACTAGCCTAAATGCAGCTAGGAAACTATGACCATCCTTTTCATTAATATGTAGTGGCGTTTCAAATTCCCACAAACTGGGTAAAAGCATTGGGTCCAGACTATGCCCAGTTCCTTTATACAAAAGAACAATAAAAAACTTTCTTATGCTTCTGAAACCAAAAGACATGCATCAACAAAAGGACATTATTCTTTTTGTTTCAGAAGATTATGTTCTCTAGCTGTTCGCAGCTGCCTTAAACAGAAATATCCCCAAGTAAGTAGATTGTTACACTAGCGGCATGAGGCACTAGTGTAACAACCTACTTACATAGACCACACTGAACTGATTGGAGAATATGCAGCAATAGTACTTAGTGGATTGAATACTTTTGGTTTTGTCCTCATTGTTTCAAGAACGGGGTCCTTAAAATACTAAAAAAAAAAAAAGGAATTTCTAAAACTCAGATTATTTCACCAGAACATGACGAAGATCCCATAGCTCCGTAATGATGTCCCCCACTCCGCCTATCCAACTGAACCACATCTTCTGAAGCATTGTCAACTAAAAAGAAGCACTTCGAGAATAGGACATAATGGAGCTGAGTGAAGACAACAGCTTAAAGCTGCATTAGACTCTGACTTTGTTGTTTGAAAATGTACCTTGTTGAAACAACAAATGTATGTTTCCATTCAGTTTCTCTGATGGGAAATGGGGTACATACCAAAATTGTGATTAAGGATCTATAGGAAGAGCATTGGCTTACAGACAAACCGATACCAATTATCTGTACAGTATCTAAAACTTCTACTTGGTTCTTCCATCTGAAAACATTTGCCACTGTTTTTTCTCTTCCACAAAGGAGGACAAAGCATTAAGAAAAAAAAGCCACCTAGGAAGTCATTGACGTTTGGCACTTTGCACAAAGAAACACTCTTAATTCGGTTTGATGGCACACTGCAGCACATCATTGGGCACCTTCCCCCCCAAACTGTCAGTATTACACAGTATGGTTAACTATTATGTTCTCCTTCAGACAAAATACTTCCCAAATGTGAGTGAACTCTTACCCTCATCCCGTTCTCTAATCTACTCTGGAAACCTACTTTTCATGGCATGATGATAGGCACTACTCATTTTCAAGTTCATACATTTAAAAGATAATGTAGGCCTGTTTTTATTTTATTTTAAGCATTATCATAGCATGAATGCATTTCCTACACTCAGGTAATGCTGTGTATATTTTAGGTGTGAAAAGAGACATGACAGGTTGCTTTGCAGAGCTCAAACCCAGTTTTCTAGCTTCTTCTTTCTGTGTCTAAATTAGTGCCATAACAAGAGGTGCAAAACTTGGAATGACCAACTCTCTTGTTTTGTTCCAAATCATCAGACACAGCTATATCTGTAAAATTAGTGTGTTGCATACATTTGCAGCATGACATCTATGTTTGTGCAAAGAAAACTCCCCAGAATTACACAACAGATTACGGAGTGGGCCAGCAACTAAGGTGTTTTAAAATAACATTTGTCCTGAATAGGGTTTTTTTTTGTTTGTTCTCCCTAAGTCCCACATTTGGCTGTACAACTAATTTTTGAAGAGAAATCCAGTTCTTGATATCTCTGTGGCTTTGTTTGGTTTTAGTTCACATAGTAAAGCCAATAGACAATATTGAAGAAGGAAAAAACGACAGGGAAGAAAATGCGTGACCATCGATCAATGGCATTCACATCAGTCAAGTCAGGGATATTGATTTTCAACTGAGAGGCACGTCTCCGTAGCCGGCTTTTCTTTTGTGCCACATGCCGTTCCAGGGCATTACGGCCAAAGCTGTGTCTTGGTAAGCCAGCCTTCCGGTATTGGATACTAGAAGTATCGTAGGCCAGCATAGTGCTCCTAGGGTCCCCAAGGCCCATAACAGCTTCAGAGGCAGCCATCTCATTTTTAATTTCAAGTGTGCTCAAAAGAATGTTTTCATGTGGATCCATCTAGAGGGAAAAAAGAGAAAAGAAATTGGCTTAGTGTGTGAAAAAGAAGCATCCACTCTAACCAGTTTAACAGACAGGCCAGATCTAAGACATCCAACTCAGTGCAGATCTACAGAGAAGTAGCATACACACATTTACTGGAAAGCACAGGCAAAGACATGAAATGGCACTACCAGTAGCCACATGTTTGTCTGGCAGATGTCTTGGAAATCTGCTCTGTCATCACTACATTCTAAAATGAAGTGCAGCACTTTGCAGGTCTAAAAATTCTGTTCTGACAAGGCTTACCAAAATTTAAAAACGAGGTTTTAAAAGCTACAGAATGAGATAGGTCAGGTATGACTTCTGGCTACTGTTCAGTTTTCTCCCCTCAAAAGATCTGGATTTTTAGCACAGTCCTATATGGATTGGAAGCAGTGCTAATTCTACTCAAATGAATTTGAAAAGCTCATCCTTCAGGGGTAAAGGTTAGGTACTTCTTATTAATAGCTGAATAAGCTGACAAATTATGATTCATCTGCCCTGCATCCTCTTTTCAAGTAGCAGCATTGACTCTGGGCATGGGGCCATGATCACAAAGCCTTGGATCAGAACAGAAAACTGGCCATGGCAGGAGGCTGTATTTCCGAGACAAGGTTAACCAGGCATTCATTTCAGAGCATAACCACATTGAACATCAACAATGTGTTTGGAGAATTATTAGTAGCCCTCCATTTTCTTAATGTGAGAAGGTGATACAAAATTTCTTTGAAAAATGCTGTGCAAAATTTTTGGCATTAAGTGTACAAAGGCACATGACTGGAATCATTCTGAGTTCTCAGTTACTGGAAGGTAAATACATAATATCCTTTCCATTATTGTATGTTTCTCTTTTGCTGAAATAAACTACATACCAACCTTTTATTTTAATAACCATTCTATTTATTTTAATAACCATTCTCCATTAAGAGGAGATCCTAATGTTCTCGCTATATCATCTTTCTCGTTATCTTATTAGTGAAGTACATTTAATATTTAGACTTTTACTAAGTATTATTTAGTACTGATATATTGCTACATTTTTATCAGATGAGAATAGTCTTTGTATTTCTATTTGAAAGTAATTTGAACCTCAGCAAAGTTTTATTATTGTTGTAAGTTTCCTTGTGAGATCATTAGTGACATCTTTAATTGGACCGATTTTTAATTCTGTGTATTGACCACAAGGTCTTTTTATCCTATAAAAGCTTAGAATAAATTTTGTTCCACTCTAGCAACTGTGCACCCAATGAAGGGCATAGATTGTGTAGGATTCTCATGTCCACACCCCTCAGCGTCTTTATTAATTTCAGAGCTGGGGATAGCTCTGCTTCAGAAATCCAGGCTCTCCATGAATTTCTGCTACTAAAGGACTCAAGGAAACTGAATTTGAATGGACAAATATGAAAACATTCTACTGACAATAACCTCCACTGAGAATGACCCAGAAATGGCAGAAATTAATTCCCAGAGTTAGTTTCTTCTGGCAGACTACCATGTCACAAACATTTGAATGCCTTGCCTGAAGAAGTGATCATGAATCATGAAAGCTTGCAATTATTTTTTTATTTAGTGATCCAGAAAAGGTATCACTTGCTACTTCTGCACATGTTTTATACATGAATCACATGGCTGACTTTGCTTAAGGGGAAATGGTGGCAACCAAAATAACAATACAATACTACATTTTACGGGTATTCTGTCTCATAACCCATACTGGCCTGGACAACACTTGACTGGAATAAAGAAGGCACTGCTACAAAACTCTGGGATCAGCTCCACATCTTAACCTTAGTTACTGGCCCCTCATTCCACCTAAAGAGATCTATACTGGTAAAATAGTTTCCCAATTGCTAGAGAAGAAACTGGGCAGCGGCGTGCATTAGAATGTCAAAGTAGTGTATATACACTGCTTTTGGGTTGGTCAGGCTTCTTCAATGTCTGGCTGGACATCCCGCTACAGTAATGGATTCAGCCAGTGTATCAACGCTGATTGTTGGGCAGTGGTAAATAACCTGACTCCCTAAAGGGGCCAATGGCTATGGGCAGATGAGCCCCTTTAGGTGGGGTGATGGTCCCCCTCAGAGGAGGAAATGCCACTGGAAACCATCTTATTGGGCCCAATAGCAAAATGATTGAAGGAGGAACCATTCTGATTCCCAATGGTCGTGGAGGTGGAAGAGGCCATGCCAAATGGACTGGCTATGAAGGCGGACCTTGATAATATCCTCAAAGCTGCCACAGTCCACTGCAGTCCCAGTGTTAAATCCTGCATGTCTCATTTCATATGTTCTGCAAGAGATGGATCCAAGATCATAGTGTGTGGGTCAGTTCATGGCAAGCTGTGATCCACCTTAAACAAATTCATGCCAAAGGTGTGAATGGCGTGAGGGAAAAATGCATTCTCGGATTTGAGTTGCAGCTGCCGCCACCACTGCTTTCAAAAGGAAAACAATTTCTAAGCATCCCTATTCTGGTGAAACATGTTTCATGTAAATACCTCTAAGATATTAGTTTGTTCTTTAAAAGCATAGATCTCTGATCATGATTGAGCAGAAATGACTGGTCAATCAGGGCAGGTGAGGCACTGTCCCAACTCAGCCTCCAGTTGCTCCTTCCTAGTAACAAACCCTGGCGGTGCAGTGGTTAAACTGCTGTACTGCAGCCAAAATGGCTGCTGACATTGTGAGTTTGATCCTGATGTGTCTCAAGGTTCACTCAGCCTTCCATCCTTCCAAGGTCAGTAAAATGAGTGAGTGCTCAGCATGTTAGAGGCAAAATGCTTATTACTTTGTGAACTGCCCAGAGAGTGTACTAAACGCTATGCGGCAGTATGTAAGTATAATCGCTACTGCTACATTCTCACCTGCCACCTTATTAGGCTACTGAGAATAAAGGCACAGCTTGCCAAACTCTGCCTTTCAGAATCTGTTCAAGTGGGGAGAAGGAAAAGAAGGAGTAGCAGCAAGCTGCTCCCTACCCTGGCTCTGACCACCACTGGTTGCTCTGCCTACTGCCCTGTTAATCAAAATGGGCAGCAATCACTACCAAGTACAAACATATTTGTGTTGCCTAGCAACAGTCTTTTTGTGCCTGGATAACTGTGGCATAATCACTGCAGCTAGAATCCATAGGCCGCAGTCAAAGTTCATATATGTTACTAAGAAATATTCAATCAGTAATGCTTGAAAGTTGTAAGCAAATTTTTAAACAGTTATACAGGTTTTATAAATTATTAGTGCTGGGGTGTGTGTATTAATGTTTGCCTTTAAATTATTAGATTTCATCTTTTTTATTTAGTGCATGCAGTTGTTTGCCATCATATCAAATGCCATAAAATACAAAGTCTTGTGGCAATTTAAGTATGAACAAGCTTTATTTACTATAAATGTTTAGCGATTGCAACCTACTTCATATGCATAGAAAATAGCTTCAGTAGACAGATATTTAAAGCATATAAGAATTTGATCTGGCCCTTGTAAATGTCTGTCTGCTGAGAGTATATTCTGTGCACCAGAAAAAGTAATCTACAATTAATGAAAGATTATGACAAATGAAATAGTTACTGTTTGAGTAACAACATCGGTACTGGCTTAGAAATTCAATAGCAAAGAAAAATCTTCAAGATGTGACACAATTTTTAAAGCAAAATTTTCGAACCAGCTTCAGAAGATTAGGCCTAAATACCATCCTGTCATCTAATTTAGGATTTCATCCTTAATTTCCCCTGTTAGAGGATCCAAAAATTAAGTCAAAGTTATCTGATTCTGCTTTCAAATCAAAATCTTGTTCTCTGCTAGGGATTGTCTGACACTGATGCACAAACTGTTCCAAAAACCTGACTAATGATCATATTTAGTTCACACACAACAAAAAAGCCTGTTAAATATGATGTTCTTGGAACAGAAGACATGTTTAGTCTGGTCTGTAAAAGAATTAATATAATTCTGATCAGAATGCCTGGAGCAGGTCCTTGACCATTTCCCATGAAGCAAACAAATCAACACGCAAGCATACTACTTCTGCAATCTTTTACAGACATTTATGCATGTATAAACATAGACATTTCATTTTTCAATACACTACTACATCTTTGAATTATAAAGTTAGTCAGCCAGTCCCAAACAGTGGTAAACAGACAGAGGTGAATACATTCCTCCTGAATAAATGAATTAGTAATTAGTATGCTAATTTCAACAGATATTTCATGGCACTGAGCATTAAAGAATTCACTATTTGGCAAATAGTAAGTTCTTTAAAGCTTAAATAATTTAAAATGCAATTTAAGAGGAAGGAAGTTAGCTTTGTGACCTAACTGTGAAACCAACAGCATTTTTTTTACATCTGAGATTACACAATAGGAATACTGGGAAATCCAGGGTGGGTTGGATGCGGTGAATCAGACAAGCAGGGATAGCAAAGCTTTGTGGAAATTTCATTTTCCATTTCCAGTATGAGTCCAGACCCTTAGGATCTAAATGAGTCTTCAGCCTTCTACACACTTCAATGACCCCCCACCTTGTGCAGTTTGGTCACAGATAAATGTGTTTGAATCTCAATACTGTAATTTAATAATCTGTGAGACACTTAAGGTGTTTAGTAGGAAAAGCTGATTAGTTTTCAGCACATGTACCATTTAATACCTATATATATATATATATATAGGTCTTATAAGAGGTTTTCTGCTGTGATCAGACATTTGTCTGATAACAGCAAAGTATGAGAAGGCTGGAGGTCTTTGTATTATTTTGAAATAGACATTACATGATAGCAATAAATTAGTAATGGATGAACCTCCAATTGTATTAATATAGAGTAGGTAGCAACAGACTATGGGCCTGTTCATTACATAGCCAGTTTTTCTTGGGTTGGAACACACAAAAGAAGCAAGTAAGAACATGATAAATAAAAATGATGAAAAGTAAATTTATCTGATTTTTGGATCTGAAATAAAGGTATGAGTTTTAGGTTATAAAAAGGTGACGTGGAGGTTCACTGCAGTAAAGCAAGTTCACCCATCTCTAAATGAAAGCGTATGCTTTTAACTAAGAAAAGCTTACAAAACAACAGTGAAAAACATTAATTCTGCAAGTGCCTTTTATCCAGAAGGATCTCAAGCACTTTACAGACTTCAGGAAGCATCAACACTTCACCAACAAGTGCAGTCACCTCTCAGTTGAAAAGTGATAGTTATCTAAAAACATACTCTACTTTTGTATACAGGAAATGAAGAATGCTGTTGCCAATTAAAATGATGCAGTAGAGGGTGGTGTGGTAGATGGATGAGACACAGGATGGTTCAGAAGACAGACAACAGTTCATAACACAATCAAAATTTAGACAGGGTTCTGCATAAGATAAAATGTGCCATGAGATCTTTAATGGCCTATAATGGTCCAGATCTCAATGTTAAGTCTCTAAGGATAAAATCATTAGAAAACAATAAAATATACCTTTGTTGAATACATTTCTGGACAATGATATGTCCCAATTATTCTTCTGTCCTGTAAGTTAATAAAATCAAGACCAGTTTCCTTAGAGAAAAGGCAGCGGTTAGCTTTCATTAAAAATTAATTCGCTATAGGCTATTATTATAATTATTATAAACTATTCAGTATAATTAAAAACACAGGGCAACCTAAATCAAATATCAGCTGGATTTCTCTGTGTGTTTAGAAGTGCTATTGTTGTCTTGGCCCTGATATTAAATACAATATGATTTTATGATGGAAATGTACTGTATGAATGCATCTATCTCAAAATCAGCCATTTTTTTTAAAAGAAAGAAATAATCAAGGAAGAAACTGTGGCATGTAACAACTATTTTGGAAAAAGCAGAACAACATATGAATTTAGACATTTATGGAAATAAGTTAAACAGAAACTCTGGTGTTAAAGGGTTATGCATCCACAGAACAGTGCAAGATATATCTTAGGTACAAAATAAAGTTCCACGTGGTAGAAATACAGGAAGTAGAAATATGTGAAAGGGAAGAACATTAATTGGTCATGAAGGTAGAAGGTGAATACTGTAAAAACTGCAACTAAAACTCAGTAATTATGGAAGTGTTATGTAGTTAATTTAAACACTAACATGACAGACAAAAAACAGAAGAGCTGTAGAATGTTGACTGAAGAACGCGGCTGAAATAACAAGTACAGTCAAACCTCGCATAAAGAGCGCTTCGCTTAAAGAGTAACTCACTTAAAGAGCAGAATTTTCTCTGAATGTTCGCTTTGCTTAAGAAATAAAACCAACCAAAAACTCGCTTAACAAATAAATCAGGGTTTGCAATCCCCCCCCCCCCACAATTGGTCATTTACAATGGTGTTTCGTTTAAAGACCAAACTCGCTTAAAGAGCAATCCTGTGGACCGTATTATGCTCTTTAAGGGAGGTACAACTGTATTTCAAAACTCCAAAACAATTAGAGCAGTTGTCTGTAATATTTTAATATCTGCAATGCAGGACACAATTCTCTCACTCTCTCTCAAAAAAAGTGTATCTATGGTACAACCATTTTCATTTAGGAGTATCATTCCACAGTACTTCTTCTTCTTCTTCTTCTTTTTGAAACTCTATACAAGAGTTCTACAGTTACCACTTACTATCAAAGGGTGTTTGGCATGCTAACATGGCAAATCATTCTAATGATACAGCTTCACTAGTTGCATAAACTTGCTTTTAAACAAAACAAAGCTGTAGAAAAGATGATAAAATTGTATGTCAGACTTAAAAAAATTCAAAGAATCACACAATAATTTTAAAATGTGTGATAGAGCTAACATTGATTGGCTATATTAACCACAGTCAAACTAAGGTGATTTGTCTTATTCTATTCATCACTTCACATCTAATAAAGGCTCACTGTCAGGAAAAAGAGTAGTATTTTCCAGTTCTGCTACTGAATCTTTTGGTCACAGGAAAATCTTATTTCTGATCATTCTTCCCCCCACCATGCCATTAACTCCTTTCCCTTCATCCTGGACTGCAGTGGCTCAGTGGTTAAGAAACTCACCTTGTTAGCTGGAAGGCTGGCAAGTCGGCCATTCAAGACCTGAATACTGCATGACTGATTGAGCACCCATCTCTGTCCCAGCTCTTGGGGACATGAAAGGGCCTCATTTGAGTGTTCCCTGAGCATAGTTTATCCTGCAAAAATCCTTTCAAATAATAATAATAATAATAATAATAATAATAATAATAATAATAATAATAATAATAATAATAATAATAATAATAATAATAATAATAATAATAATAATAATAATAATAATAATAATAATAACCACCCTGCAATTTCTCTGGTTGCTTTCCCCCATTGTCTCTTCCTAAACAGTCTGATCCCTTTCCTTTACTATCTACTCAATTTCAACAATTTCTACCTATCTACCTATTTCATTACAACACAATAGTCTCTTTTTATTTTTGTCATTTCCCCTTGCTTACACTATAGTAGCTTATTGGTGTGTGAGATATACCTTGAAATCAATATCATTGATACTGCCATCCATTTCCTCCCAAATAATCTGCTGCTGCTATTTCTACACAGGTGTTTATTCTAAATATGAAATAGCCTGTGCTGTATTGAAAGTAAAATTGCTGACATACATTTCTTTGTTATGTCTGTGGAAGAAATGGGATGAATATTTTCCAGGGGTTGCATATTTTGTTCAGTCCTCAGAATTACAAAAATGGATTGTTTTTGCTTCAGGCACCAAACCTATGTTCCCATAAAACAAACATTCATGGGAGGAGGCCATTAAAATGCTTTATTCATGTTCCAAAAAGGAGACATGAAAAAGCAATATTTTAATGTTCTGAAGTACCAGTCTTGGCATTATGTGGTGTCTATGTGTTTATATGCAAAAACTACACAAAAAGAAAGAGAACAGGCAAAAAGGAAAGTGACATGAGAGCTGATATACAGTAATACCTCGGTTAACGTTTACCTCAGATAACGCTAAAATCGCATAATGTTAAGCAATCTGGGGTGGAGAATTGGATCGAATAACGTTAAGGTCCTATGGGATGGATTGGATAACAACCGCTAAAGCCTGTGCGGTTACATTGTATCTCTATGGAGCTTTAATGTTATCCGATCCGTCCCATAAGATTTTAACATGGATCGGATAACACTAAAAAATGGATAACACCAAGACTTGTGGAACCAAGTCTTAGCATTATCCGAGGTATTACTGTACTAGTGTTTCAGCTTCTGGGATGTGATACGCTTTTCAGTGACACCAAATTTAAATGGACAATTGGAAGATGGAAAAATAAAAATGGATGCTCTACAGTGGGGGTGGCCAAATTTGGTGCCCCAGATGTGCTTACTTGGGCTTCTGGTAATTGAAGTCCAAGAACACCTGGAACCAAAAATGTGAGATTGGCAGCATGGTAAAGGGCCTAGAAGTTTGTAGACATACTACAAACATCACTGTTTAGCAAGAATCTTCATGGTACTAAGATCTACATGAGCATACTGTGGTCCAGTGAAAATTGGAGCAATGCAGACCAAAACAACAACAACTACCAGCTGGTAGTGGTGTTAACCACTCGCACCTCTCAGAATCAGACTATTTGTTCTGCTATGACGATATTGATGCTGGTTTCATGATGTCATGCATGCATATAAAGCTGAACAAGCACATGGTATGGACAAGTGAGAGGTCCAAGTCCATGTAATTTGATTGTAGTGGCTAGTGCTGATGGCAACAGTAGTCCAACAACAACAGGAGGCCTCAAAGGTTACTTGGGGGAGAAGCAGCCTTGTACGTACAACAGATCTGGGGAGAACATTCCACCATAGGGAAATCACTGGTTAGAATCAATGAGATATGCTGCATAAAAATTGTTGAACTGGGCATTGCTTGCTGAGCCCAATCTGTGCCCTCCCCATGCCACATTCTGTGAGAATGTATGTTAGGCTAACTAAATTATAATTATAACTAATTATAACCCTGAGATAGGTTGCTTGCTGACCAATGGGGGTGGCAAAGGGAATCAAATAACCATTTTGGTCTCCCAAATATATACAGATAGCTCATCTTACAACAGTGACCATATACTTTAGCTCCACTAATGCAGCAGAGTGCTTTACATACTTGCAAACATGATGACTTCTGCAGCTGTATGACCTGAAATGCTGTGTTAAGCATTCTAGATGTCACAGCTGCTTCTAAACTAGTGGTTCCCAACATGGGGGCCACGCACCACAGGGGAACTTCAATTCACAGAAGCCTAAGTCAATACATTGCCTGATCAGTACTTTAGGGAATTGACTTAGGCTTCTGGAAATTGATGTTCACTTGTAGGGCATGAGCCCCACATTGGGAACCACTGGTTTAGATGCTCCTGGGAATTGAAGTCCCAAAGCCAAAGGTTGGGAAACACTGATTTAACATATTATCTGAGGGAAGACCTTAAACAAAAATACAGAGTACTTTCTGAGAAAACTTCCACCACAGCAGGAGCCAATTAGCTCCAAAGAAATACTGGATTAGACTCTCAGATGTAAAGGGTGCATGTCTCTCTCTGTGTGCTGTATCTGTTAAGGAAGCAGAGGTTGTGTTGCTGTGCAAATTAGAGATCATTACTACGGACAGGGAGTCCTGCAGAGTTGACTTGACCTCTTTTATGATGTCACCAAGAATAGCACTATCCTATTCAGACTATACAGAGAAGTTACCTTGTAACCTTTTCTGTAACAAGCCACAGGCTAAGCCTATTGCTTTCCCTACCTCACATTACACCCACAGCAAATTCTTACATAATGCTAACAGGGAAATAACAAACATGTCTTGTGCACATGTTTTTTATATTTAATTTTTTTTGTTTAAATGTAAATAACCTTGGGTCTCTCAAGGGAGAAAGGTATAATCTAGATATAATATAATGGCCAGATATAATATAATGGTAATTTAATATAATGGGCAGATATAATATAATGGTGATTTATGCTGATATAAATATCAGGGCATGGTGACAAATTGCTTCTAATTAATGAGTTGGTGCTCATATTCCTGATTGCATAGGAATCTCATAATTTGCTGTTTTGGTTTTACACAGTTACACTTATGTGGATGAAAATTCCTAGTAGGATTTTGGGTTTTATCATTTCAACAAAAAGGTGATACTGTATATCTTATCATGGTGAAGAAGGCTATAATCAGATGACTGGTAAAGCCTAGCATTCAGTCTGTTGATATGCATTTTAAAGCATACATTGGAAAAGATTCCATGGCCTGGCAGGCGGCTGAGGACCTCGCCCCCTCCTCTGGGCCCACAACAACAACCAGAGGGGAGTTAGTCTGTGTTCTGCTTTGGTTGTTTTGTGAGGTTGTATTTTATGATTTTTACTGTACTGTTGCTGTTTTGACTGTAAGCCGCCCTGAGTTGCCTTGGCGAGTGGGCGGCAATATAAATCTGAACAAATAAATAAATAAGTGACTTTCTCCCATCTCTACTTAAAGATCTGTATTTCCCCTTTTTATTCATCTTCCAGCAAAACTATGTTTTATATAGAGGATTGTCCTTTGTAGAGTTAAAGACATGGACACTGCCCACAGGAATATCAGTGAAAGAGTCAATTAAGAGCATCTATAGTTACATCATGGGGGAAAGGGAAAATTTGTTAAAGTGACCTTTTTTGCAGCAATCCAGTGGCAGATGTTTCTTCTATCACTTGAGAGACTTCAGGAATGTTAATGAATAAATAATTTAGAGCTTATATTAACATTACAAGAAGAAAGGAAACTATGTTGTTGAAAGTACAAAGTCAAACCAATAACTATTTGAAATCATATACAGGTACTGTATTAAAAGTAGAAGTAAAAACAGCATCTTAAAAACTGAAGGTAAAATCAGAGTACTGTCAGATGCTTGTTCTTAATAGTGCTGTTGAAATTTTTAGCATTCTTCCACAAATTATCACATACATTTCATATTGAACTTATATTCATATATTGCTTTTAAAATATTTTAAAAGTTAATATTCCTTTCAGTTTGCTGCTTTACAGGAATTTTTCATGAGCTAGCAATTCCCAAAAGCCTAGATTAACAAGTGTATTGATTGGGGCTTCTGGATCGGCAGGTGTGCTGACTTGGGTTTCTGGGAACTGAAGTCCAAGAACACCTTAGGAGTCCAAGGTTGAGAAACCCTGAACTACAGCATTAATGTCAGACGGGATACAACCTATTTTGTTTGCAAAGTGTTGTCCAAATTGTCTACAGTGGGCACAATATTTCTAAGTATGTAAGTACAATGGTACCAAACCCAAGTTTCAACCTGGAGCAGTTCAAAGCCTGCCTAATTTAATTTGGTTCCGAAACAAAATCTCAGTTCAAAAATTCACGCTTTTGCATTTTTCTCTGAATTTTGTTGGAAATCAACACACAGCGATGACTTTGTTTCTGTTTCTTCAGAACTGAATAAAATATTCAGAGCATACAGTTTCTTAGGAGAAGATTAAACTAATTAAATATCACAAACCCAGGTGGGCTGTGTTATAATTTTATTAATTTTAGGAAGGGTATAAATTTGAAGATAGAAGAGCATTGTACAAATGGGTGACAGGGGTAAGAATCTCTGCTTGACTTGCATATTTAATAAATATGTTTGAATAAGACAGATTCAGTTCAGAATTTGGCCATTGTAGACCCCGGAAGTCTCTTTTTTTGTAAGAATGCTAGGCAAACACTGCCCTCTTTTGTCCTCCTTTTTCCATACTGAATTTCCTCTTCTTTAACTGGCATGTAAGCAGTCAACCTCATCCCCACCCCATTCCTTTGGCAATTGTAGTAAGTGGACAAGCACTGAACTCCAGTAATTCCACAGCCCTCTGGATTATTTTTGCTCTCCTGAGAGTGCAGAATAAATGCAGTTAGAACTAATGAACAGGCAGGGGGAGATTTAGTACTGGACTGGTATTGAAGCGATTGAGATAGCTGGTTATTATAGCTGCAGATATGAGGTAACACATGGGGAAACTCATACTTTGTCATCTCCTCCTCCTCCTATTCTCTTGTGGTGGTCTTCCCACTGCAGTTTGCTTTCTGCTGCCAGTAGCATTTAGGCTGCTGGGAATGAATTAATAGTAATGTCATGCTGTTGATTACAGTTTATGATGATGCTTTCCAGAGTGTTCTAACAGTCAGAAGCTCTTTTCCATTCCCTTCTTCTTGGGGTGCTCTGGGACTGTGCAGCTTGTCTAAAGCTATATAGGTTGGCTTCTCTGGAAAACACAGTGATGAACTGAGCTCCTACCCTCTAGCTCAGGGGTGCCCAAACTTTTTGGGATAGGGGCCAGTCGCGTGGTTCAGCGGGCCGATCACGGGGCTCCTCCCACTGGAAGCAGAAGTAAAATATGCCTTGCAATATGTTTTGCAACAGGATAAGAGATTTTTAGGCTGTCATTCACTCTGCTTAAACCAGGGATGCCCAAACTATGGCCCTTGGGCCAAATTTGGCCCCCAACACCAATTCATCCGGCCTGCGCCACCCTTGCTGCTCCTGGAAGTGGAAGTAAAACATGCCTGTTTGGATGTGTTTTATTTCCACTTCCAGGAGCAGCAAGGGAGGTGCAGGCCAGATGAATTGGTGTTGGGGGCCACATCTGGCTGACAGACCATAATTTGGGCACCCCTCTCCTCTAGCTCTAATGCCAGATACCTAAACCACTGAACTATACAGCCTGCTGAGATCAGATTAGTGAGGCACCCCAAAGTTGTAGACCTTCTTTAATTTTGTTGAAAATCTATTATCATAACAAAACCAACTTAGTGGTAAAGTAATAAAATGACTGCTGATTGAGGTCTGTCAGCCTTATCCCTCCAAAACTTTCTCTTCTGTCTCTGCTTCTTTATAAGAAAAGATAACAAAGCACCACCCAGTTGTTTCCTGAGATAGCAGTACTTTGTTTCTCCAGGGATGAGCAAAAAAAACAACAGGGGAGATTTGGAGCTTTTATCAGAATACACTGCTTGCATGCTGATGATACCCAGCTATACATCTCAGCCCGTGGTGATCCAAGCGATGCAGTGGAAGTCCTTTCCAGGTGCTTGGAGGCGGTCAGGGTCTGGATGGGGGACAATGGGCTTCAGCTGAAACCTGGCAAGACTGAGTGGCTGTGGGTCGGGGGTCCTGGGCCATTGCAGGAGCTACCATCTTTGGTTCTGGATGGGGCAGTTTTGCCCCAAACAGACCCGGTGTGTAATCTGGGGGTCCTCTTGGACTCATGACTACTGCTCGAAGAGCAGGTGGCAGTTGTGGCCAGGAGGGCTTTTGCACAACTTCGTGTAATACGCCAGTTACGCCCGCTCCTAGATCAGAACTCCTTGCTCATGATCACACATGTTCTGGTCACCTCCAGACTAGATTATTGTAATGCGTTCTACATGGGGCTGCCCTTGATGACCATCCAGAGGCTTCAACTGGTCCAGAATGCGGCTGCCCCGGGTGGTGATGGGGTGTGGGCGGTATGCATATGCCTCGCCTCTGCTTCGGGAGCTGCACTGGTTGCCAGTTTGCCTCCGGGTGCAATTCAAGGTGCTGGTTATCACCTTTAAAGCCCTATATGGTAGTGGGCAAGGATACTTAAGAGACCGCATCACCCCAAGAACATCTGTCCATCCCACCAGAGTGGACCGGAGAAGCTCTCTAGTTGTTCCATCGGCCAGAGAGGCACATCTCTCTGGCACTAGTAGGAGGGCCTTCTCTGTGTCCTCTCCAGCCCTATGGAACCTCCTACCAACTGAGCTACGTCTTCAGATGGACTTGCTGTCTTTTAGGAAGAACTTAAAAACTTGGCTAGCGGGACAGGTATGGGGTCCTGGTGGTACCATGACCCCAGCTCGCTGGCTTGTTTGACCTCCCTCTCCCCCTGGTCTCTTAATATTTTAATCTTTTAATCTTTTGTTTTTAAGTTTTTTAACTTTTTAATTATTGTTGGGGCCTGTGGATTTTAAAAAACTTTTTAAATTTTATAATTTTAATTTTGAAGTTTTTAACAATGGGTTTGGGTTGGGTTGTATTATGCTTTTATGATGTTGTAAACTGCCCTGGGTCGCCCCGGTGAGAAAGGTGGTATAAAAATGTAAATAAATAAATAAATAAATAAATAAATAAATAAATGATAGCTCAGTGGTTTGGGTATCTGGCTGTGGAGCCAGAGCTTGGGAGTTTGATTCCCCATTGGGACTCCTGTGACTTGGAAATCTCTAATGAAACAAAGAGGTTGTCCAGACAGGCATATAGTCCACTCTTCAGAGTATTTTAGGGGCACACTTTTTATGGTGTTCACACACACTGGATGCTGGAACAGTCCAACTTTCATCCAGTGTGTGTCTTTTGAGAGCATGTCAGGTGGTTCTACTCTTCCAGGTGCTATGTTCAGCACAATCCCAAATCACTGAAAGTAAGTCCTGCAGCTGTCACAGCAGCTTTCACTGTAATCTTCTGGTAAGGTAAATTAAACACTTCCCTTGATCTATTAGTGGTCAGAAGATGTAATTTTTTTTGTCTGCTAGATCATT
This sequence comes from Furcifer pardalis, assembly GCA_030440675.1. NCBI lineage: Eukaryota > Metazoa > Chordata > Lepidosauria > Squamata > Chamaeleonidae > Furcifer > Furcifer pardalis. The sequence goes on from CP126893.1 coordinate 68,332,957, forward strand.
GCTGATGCCATTCATCACTTCATTTAAATTTTAAAAAATATCTTTGTCTGTGTATTGCTAGCTGAAACTGCAGTTGTAGGCAGTTTTTTGATCAACAATACAGAGATAAGTGAAATATCTTTTTAAAAAATATTGTGATACATCATATCAGCAATGATCTAGTAGAAGTCAAAACAACAACAAAACAATTTCCCTTCTTTGAGTCTAACTGTTCATTGATGATCAGGGGAAGTGTTTTGAAGTTGGCTCCTGTTCAGATGGGAGGGCTGTGTTGAATGGCACATTGACCCTCCCCACCACCACCATAAATGATGTTTTTCATGTTGATCTGGCAACATACTCTACCACCTTCCAATGTACCTGTTCAAAACAATCAAAAGTCTCTCTGACTCAGTTTTGTGGTCAAAGTGTCTGCCAAATCTTTATGGATGGAGATGAGCCTCAATATTCCATTAAGACCTATGAATGTTCCAGCCTTTTCCTATATTATTTTTTATGAGTGTCTGCTCTAGTATCTTCATATAAAACAAGAACATATTTGATACATCAAAAAAGTAGAAGTAGAAGAAGGAACAAGAGAGGACAAATGTGAAAATGAGATACGTTCAGGATGTTCAGTCTCTGATTAGTATAAGCCTAAAGAAACTTCCAACAACAAAATACAATGGTAGACATTCTGGATATATGGCTGCAAATGGCTGCATGTAAAACAAAGAGAAAATATTCCTCACTAAGAAAACAGAGTTGCATTTAATTGGAACCAAGTAAATCCAAGCAGCATGAAAGCATGAAGACTTCAATATGGCTTTGGTTATGTGTATGCATTCATACCTAAAAATTTAGTCAAAAAACCTAGCAAGCCAAGAATGGAAGAATAAACCACCATCTCAGATAATTGTAGATAGATTACTAAAGAGCAATTAACGTAGTTCAACATGCACACACAGTGGGATGGAATGGACCAATACAGTTATAAGACAACAACAATACATTAAAAGAGAAACTATTCAACCACAAACATGCTTCACAAATTCATAAAAATAAAATAAAGATTAAAAGTGTCTAGATGGAGACATGTTTCTTACAAAAGGTTAGAAACAGTGTTATTGTGACTACATCCTAGTAATTTGGCAGTTAGTTTCTCTGTAATAATGAAACAAAAGGAGGTTATATCTCTATAGAGAAAAATAATACTAAAAGCTAAATGAACAGGAGCTCAAATTTAATCTACTGAATTAACAGATCAATTCTGACTTTCAAGATATTAAATGTGTACGTGTATACCTCTGTACAAAGTTTTATTTGCTCTTCTATTTAAAAAACCCAATGTGGCTTACAATATAATGGATAATGAAAATGTGATGAAATTTTTTCTTGATTTTAATCTAGCATTTCATACAGTACTATAAATCATCTTTTATAACTAAAAGGCCAATGTGAAGATGTCTTGGACAGTTAGTACAATCAAATGGATCAAAAACTCGCTATCTAACCGTATTAAGAGAGTAATCGTAACTGGCAGTCCATCTAGTTGGGGAGAGAGTTCCAGTGGGATCCAGGGATCGCAATTCGGTCCCATTTTGTTTTATATCTTTATAAAAGATCTGGAAGACAAAGTAGAGAATACGCTTAGTAAGTCTTTTAGCTCCTACTAAGCAGGGAATGGTGAGCAGAGCTAGAACTAACATATTAGATGTAAAAATAACTCTAAATGCCTCTGAAATTGGATGACAGATTTTACAGGTTATTGTTTTTGAATTAATGCAGAGGCAGGAGAACAGAACATGAAGAGGCTGAAGAGAAGAGAAGGCATTGTTAGCCATATTTGTGACCTCCTGCATTGCTTATCTTTAAAAAAGCAAAAAGCATTGGTACAAGGAAAGGAGGTGTCGTACCATCTTATATGAAGCTAGACTATAACAGCTATGTGTGCAAAGAGCCTGAGGAACAGAAAGAGAACAAGGAACAATTGACAGGCAGATGCAGAAGAATTTAAGCCAAATGTACAGGAATAAGTGCCAATAAAGCCATACAAGAGAATTACAATGAAATAAAGTCATGACATTTTCAAGCATAAAATAAGAGATCAGACAAAATAATGAATGCAATTGTCTTGACATGATCTTTCCAGCTCAAATATGCAAAGTTGGTATTAACTATATATTTAGAATATGACAGAACAAGGGGAATTCATTAAAAAACCAGCATAATCCCTCCCCAACAAAGCACTGACCAAATTTTGCCTTTTAAAATATAATTCATCTTAACTTAAATGTGTATTTTTCAGAGAAATGGCCTTGAAATTACCATGTGGGCAAACTCTTATCATAAATGGATTAAGTAAAGAATTAAGTAAAGAGCCAAATATATGAAGAAAAAGCTCAAATACACAGAACTGATACCCATAAAGAGTAAAATGTGAACGTAAAAAGGAGACACATCCGTACGCAAAACAAAGTGTCCTCTATTCTAGTTAAGCTTTAAGCATTCAGGTCAACCCTCACAGAAAGGAGTAGCACAAGTCATAAACAGGGGGCCGCCAATTATTAAGAAAGAAGAATTGGGCCAGAATCCAGAAGACTCAGTATCTGAGGTCAATAGATATTTCTGCTTCTTAGCCAGCTAAGAAGGAAATAACAGGAAGTCACAAAAACTTAAGAATTTAAATAGCTTGAAGAAAATTTATAGGCAGATACAAATATAGGTGAGTTCACAAAAATATTTTAAGCTAAAAATGATGTTTCTTTGCTATTTTAAATAATTTGAAAATCCTTCTTAGCCTTCTACAACCCTCCCACATTTTTCTGTCCTCTCCTATGTCACCCACTTTCCTTTTGGTCAATATGGGCTAACCGTAATTTGTCTTTAACCCAGAATTTGAAACCATGTTTAGAAGTAGTTTTTGAACTTGTTTTAAGGTTATACTCAATGTTTGATTTGACACATATGTATTATGCAGTGGTGTTAAGCACAAAGCACAACGATACCATTTAAACCTTTATTGGCATTGAAAAAATAAATAAATTTAAGGGTTACCATTACCATAATGGTAAAGAACTTTATCTAAGAAATGAGCCACGATTTGGGAGATTTCTGGCAAGAGTATCAGTTAACAGATATTGTAGGGAAAGTGCCATCATGGTTGGGGATTTATCATTCAGAGGCCTCAGGAGAAACTTTTGTCAGAAGGACTCATATAAGTGGCACTCACTTAAAATATAATGGACTGAGTCAAGAGCACCACAGTCGCAGAATCTTTCATGCTTGAGGTTATGGTTATACCTCCCAATAAGGAATTTTGAAGGGAAGGAATTCATTCTAGCATAATAATACACTATATAACAGAGGAGTTCTCAACCTTTTAAAGCCGGGGGCCAGGTCATGCTCCCTCAGATAGCTTCGGGGGCAGACAGCCATTTTGCCCTTCCTCCACCACAGGGCACTTCCTGGTGTGGTGGAGGCCACATGAAATAGTCCCTGGGCAACATCCACCTCTCGGGCCACAAGTTGAGAATCCCTGATATAACAAAACATTTTCATCCTTTTCCTGATGCTCAGAGTCAAAATTTGGGCAGAACATAAGCAGCAAATGGTCAGTTAAATTATCATCCCTTAACTTTACTGCACAAATCTAAAAAGAGGAATTTATGGGTATTTCAGCCAGAATAATTTGGCTGATATTGAATAGTAGAAACTTGGAACTGAGGCTGTGTGTTTGTATGCAATATCTGCTTCTTTGCCTAGGGCAGCAAAATGTTTTCCCTAGTGTTGAAAGGAGGATTCTACCTAGAGATAGGGGAACATTGATGGTTGGAAAAGGTACTTGACAATTACATGCCACCTAGCTAACTATGCTTTTTTAATGACCAGTTTTGGAACTTCTGCAGTAGTAATGGTGATTGAATGGAAGGTGAGAAAATGGGGACCTCACCTTAAAAAACATAGTATTCATTATATACTGGTAATAAAAATAAGCTAAGCAACATTTTACTCCACAGCTTCTGGCAAGTGTGAGTTGGCTTGTTTAAGGCATTAGTGACAACACAGTTTGTTAAGTTTACCTATAATAGAAACATATTTTGTGTGCGGCAATATGAGAATGCATTTTGCCTAGAGAACTGTCAATTAAAGAGTGATGAGCCTCCTCATTCTCTTGTTCAGTGTATAATAATGACAGAAGCCCAGTCCCCAGACTCTACTGTGTAGTTGGCTCCAATAGAACAAATCTGCGTTCACGGCATAAGGACTAAAAGCTAAATGAGCACACTTTCAGCTATTTTTTTACTTCTCTTTCTATACACAACATATGACAACATTCCAGCTCCCCACCCCCCTGTAATTTTTCACCAAAAATAAAATCCTCCACGCACCATCCCCTGCCATTCTTTTGTGCAGTTCTCTGTTTCTAGGGAAACTATTTTTCATCCAGTATGTAGTACTGTATTATACTTAAGAGATTTATTGTGTCATGTGATGCACTGGAGGGACTCTTGGTGCTAATCAGTGGTTACCAACCTTTTTTTGGCCATGCCCCACCTAAATATCTCTAAAATCCTGATTCCCCCCTGGGTGATATATAATTCTTATTATTTAAAAAAATGAACTCGTATTCACATGGAAGGAGCCTAAAAGGCCATTGACATGGTCTAAACAAGCTTCCACTTGCCCCCCTTAAAAATCAAATCCCCACCCCAATGGAGCATGTGCCCCATGATGGAACCACAGCTCTAGCTAAAATGTTACCCTACCATGTATTTCCCACCCCACCTCCTACAAACAGTTGTTCTCTGAAAATTAACTCTGAAGTTCAGTATAATAATTTCATGTCAGAAATTATCTCTGCTTTGAAAAGATCTTTGCTGGAGAAATTCTGCTCAGGGGACACCCGAATGAAGCTCCTTTCATGTCCTCAAGATCTTTTCCCACCGAAGCGGTACCTATTTATCTACATGCAAATTCTTGCTTCTGAACTTCTAGGTTGGCAGCAGCTGGGACAGAGACAGGAACTCACTGCATCATGGAGCACTCATGTCTCAAACTTTGATTTGCCAACTTTCCAGCCTTCAAGATGAGCATTTTAACCACTAAACCACCACAGCAATTATATGTCAACATTGAACAGTGAGTTACATAGCCAGTGTGGTGTAATGGATAGACAGTTGGACTAGGACTTAGGAGACCAGGTTCATATCTCCTTTTGACCACAAGCACTTAATTAAAGGTGGCAATGTTAAAATCACTCCTTATATATATTGCAAAACCTTGAAAACACCATATGACGCTTGACAGCTTGTAAAAAAAAGCTTTGCTGAATGATCTTCACTGCTTCCAGGGCTGAATAAAAAAAACCCTGAGTTCTTGAGCTCCTCCACGGGGGGGGGGGGGGATGCACCATCACCCCACCTAAAGGGGCTCATCCACCTGTAGCCATTGGCCCCTTTAGGGAGTCAGGTTATTTACCACCACCCACCATTCAGCGTTGAGTCACTGGCTGTAAGGTCTACTCCATTACCTTAGCAGGATGTCTGGCCAGACATGTAGCATATGTGTAACAAATGAATAATAGGAAAAAAAACATCATAGCTCAAACACCTATCTAAAAATAATTGAAAATGAAAAACCTTAGAAGGCTTTGGCACCCCAAATAAAACATAGACAGCATCATCTTGTAATTATGTTTCATTTGTGAAAAAAATCAATCATTGAAGAAGCTTTTGTTTTCTTTTATGAGCAAACATTTGATATTCCACTTCCACATGCATTCTAACAATTAAAAAAAAATAAACACTTATTTTCAAGCAGCAGCAAGAGTTTCTCTGTTTTCCTTTTCCTTCCTTTCTCTGTTTTCCTTTCCCTTCCTTTTCCTTCTTTTCAATACATTTATCCTTTACAAAAACTTCTTCTAGGACAGTGATGGTCAACCCTGCACTCCAGGTGTTATTGGATTTATTTACCAGAAGTCCAAGTTAGCACTCCTGCTACCACTGTACTAAGACCTCAAGTAAAAAAAGCAAATTCTCCTCTCCATCTGTCAGTGTATCACAAAAGAGCAAAATCAATTAGTTCTTCCTTCTTTTCTTATTCATCCATTAAGGAAATAGTGAAAAATTCTTGTGTCTTAAAGATTCCATGGATTCTTGGAAAATTATTCTCATCTTAGTAAGTAAAGTCAAGCAAGGATCCTTCATTTGAACTACTTGGAAGCAGCACCTCGAGGGGGTGCTATTTACCAAAGAGAAATTGGAATACAGTATCTCAAAACCCCTCAGAGACACTGGTTGCTTCTTAAGCAATGTAAAACCTACTTCTTTCCATAGTGCAAAACCTACTTCTCTCCACAATTTTTGTTTGGCAGAAATGCTAAAAAAAAGCCAACTACTGCCAACTACACTAGTTCAGAATGTTAATTAGGACACACTACAATTACATCTTCAGTATCCCGCAGGCCCTCTGTCATGGAGTCTAACCAATTTTTCAGGAGAACAGCCGTTTTACTAGAAGCCTAGAATAATACAGCAGTGCAGAGGGATTTTCACCTCTACAGAATAGTGGTAAACAGAATCCCATTTGATTTTAAATCACAGTAGAGGGAATGCTAAAATAGGGAAATAGCTATGATAGCATTGTCTGTAGCAAAGCATTTATGATTGGGGAGGAAAATGAAAGTCACTGTATCTTGTCAAAATATAGCATCATTACCTATTTTAATTACTGGTGGCAAGCCTGCCACATATTCACATATAGTAAAACCTTGCATAAAGAGTGCCTTGCTTAAAGAGTAACTCACTTAAAGAGCAGAATTTTCTCTGAATGGTCGCCTCGCTTAACAAACAAAACTCACTTAACAACTAAATCGGGGTTCACAATCCACCTGCCAGAAATCACAATTGGTCACTTACAATGGTGTTTCACTTAAAGAGCAAACTCGCTTAAAGAGCAATCCCGTGGCATGCATTATGCTCTTTAAGTGAGGTACCACTGTACTTTACATAAAAGTAATCAGGTAAAATGACAGCTGAATGTGGTCTGGTAGAATATACACAGTTCTAACTGCACTGGACTTGCTAATAAAAGTTTGTCCTAAATAAAGTTACTCTCTTATTTATACTTAATTATATATATGATATGTAATTATTGATTAGTTTATGTTCAAGTTGTCCAAACTATTTTTCACTGGTTTCAAGACTCTGACTGAGATAAATAATATGGGCAGAATATCAGATTCATTAAACCTCTGTGGAGTAATGCAACTCATTTAAACTGAAGCAGTAGTATTCATTCCAAATTCTTTTTGACTAATTTCAACAGAATTCAATGCATCTCAAGACTGTCGCCCTAAGCAAGCTTACCTAGAAATAAATCACACTGACTTTACTGGGACCTACATTTCTACAGAAACATAGCTATGGTTTACTTGTAAACATTTTACATTATTATATACTGGGTTTGGATATTCCTTTATTTTTTATAAAATCACTAAAGACACAGAAAACTAGGATATGCCATTATAGCCCTCTTCCCCCCATATAATGTGTTGAATCTAAATATGAACAGAAGCAAGATAAAATGAATATGATGGCAATCAAATTCATTTTTATTATGTGGTTTACTGTACCACATTTGCAACCCCTCCCTCCAAGCCTGCAAAATTACCACAGAATCATTATAATAACCTCAGTGTTGGGAACAGAGCAACTAAAATTTTAGACCTGTGAGTACCTAAAGTATTTTTGATTTGCCATTCTTTATTATGCACAACTTCTTATTTCACATATGTACCTCTTAACAGAAATGCATAGTAGATTTACTCTGTGAAATGAAAGTATAGATGTGGAATAGTCATATACCAACATTTCAATACTACCTAGAGATGGTATTCCCTGACTTATTTACATAGTTTATTTCATTCTCCAAGTTCTGTTAGGTTTCTTACAGCTCTTTAGTACTTCTTGTTTTAGCCATCATTTTGGGGTGATCTTCTGAGGAGCAGTATGAGGTTAAACCTTGTTAAAATCTTCAAAACTACCAGAGAAGAGTAAGTCCATATACCAAGCAGTTGTGTTATAAGAAGCATATCAAGTCCCTAAACCTCCCCACCACACCCTGTAAACATTCAAGTCCTGCTTAGGAGAGCTGGAGAATATCATGGGACATCTCTACCAGTGATATTGGTAGGAGTGAGTATAAGAATGCCCCATTGCATGTATGCATGAGTTATTGAGGGAAGCATGCGAGAGGAATTATGCTGTCCCAGTTCTGCTGATAGAACCACTGAACCACTGCTGGATGCTGGTTATGTAAATGTGTATAGCTTGAAAATCAAGCTTCAAAAATACAATGAAAGCTCAGATTACATTTCTGATGTATTAAAGGGCCTCTTACGATTATTCTTTTTAGAAAATAAGTGTGCAGCTGTGATTTATTTCCCAATATAGATTCAGACGCCTCCATTCCTTGTTGCTCCAAAGCAAGGATATTGGGTCCTCCTCCCACAAACAGCGTAACAGTCTACCCCTCGCAAAAATGTATTTTCCTCCAGCTTGTTGTATATAGAAGCCATGGGATCAGGGCATTTTCTTAGAAGAATCTGTAATGTATCCCACTTTGGGCCTATTTAGTACCTTCAGGCTGCAATCCTCTACTCAGTTATCTAGGAATAAACCACACTAGTTCGGGAGAAGAGCATTGCAGGTGTTGTCAGAAAGACAAACAAATGGGTCCTAGAGCAAATCAAGCCAGAACTATCTCTGGAGGCAAAATGTGATGAAACTATTTTGGACACATCAGAAGGCAAGACTCTCTGGGAAAGATGGAAGGCAGCAGGAAAAGCAGACCAAATGTGAGATGGCTTAGCTCCCTCAGCTTTGAGTTTACAAGAGCTGAGCAGGACTGTTGAGAACAGGACATTTTGGAGATTGCTCATTCATTAGGGTGCCATAAATCAGGGGCAACGTCTTCTTATTATTCTGCTGTATCTGAATCTGGATATTAGTGCTCCTCATGGCAATCAGCCATGAAGAGTGTCCTGAGAATATAATGCAGTGACCCCTGTACCACTTATCCAGTTTCACTTTCTGGTCCTGAGCTCTTTTGGCACGTAAAGTCTTCATCAGCCCCAGGCCAGGATGGATGAAGCTGCTGCCCTCCATCAAGATGGATCCAAGTGGGATTTAATCCACTTGGGGAATCATCACCCTTCCCTGTGTACTTCGGCATCCAATGCTGTTAGTCCTTTAGGTTGTAAGGTTAGCTAACTGCCACCTGACACTCGGCTTTGAGTCACTGGTAGTATGGTCTACTCTATTACCATAGCAGGATAACCTGGCCAGACCCACAGGTGCAACTTAATAGCACTTAACAACAACAAACTCCCACAGAACCCTTGTGTAATTAATGTACTTATTTCTTTGAACATTGTGATTGAAAACATACAATTTTGTTCCTGGCAAAATATGATTACCTTTCCTTTACCAATGAGAGTGTACACCCTAAGTATTGTGTTTACTGAGAATGTTACTAGGCTTTTTAAGGCTCTCTGTTGAAAACCAGAATGGAATCACTGGATTCTTACTAGACTTTCAGAGAAGAGAAAATCAATGTTAAGACTCTGTTTGGAAAAGATAAATGATCTAATGCTGCAACTGATGGACTGCTATGTACATACATATCTCATTTCAATTTACCTTATTGACGTCCATTCGTAATTTCTCATTGTTAGCACTGGCAGCTCTTTCAGCTGCTTTCTTCTGACGCTGTGGCCCTCTACCAAAAAAGATGTAATTGACCAATGCATACTCTAGCAAGGCCATAAAAACGAAGACGAAACATCCCATCAGATACATGTCAATGGCTTTCACATAGGGAATTTTGGGCAGTGTTTCTCGGAGATGGGTGTTGATGGTTGTCATAGTGAGCACAGTGGTGATCCCTGGAAAAAGCATCAGACATTCCAACTCAGTTTACATCCCTCTGAAATGCAACCATGACATGCTATAGTTCAAAGAGGAGCACTGTGAGGAGAACAATGATTTATTGATTCAGGAGGATGAAAGGGGCATGAGCTGAAGTATTATTCACACATTTTCATTGTTTCTTTGCTCCCCCGCCCCTCAACAGGGTTGAGAATGCTTTAAAATGTTACTAAATTATGGAAAACAAATTATTGTGTGGATCTTTTCTCTTGGTTAACTGTACTAATTCTTAGTAATAAATCAGTCACAAAGGCACGGTCCACAGTGCACTCTTCCTCTTTGTGCTGTTTTACTTGGAAGTCTCTGCCATGTTGTTTTGTGATTTGAATTCTTGATATCAATGCTCAGAAAAACTTTGTTGGAGGACTTGAATTGGAACCAGGGTTAGAGATCATAGGAGCAGAATAAAGAAGAGAGTGTAAAATAAAGTTAATCTGTTTTATAGCAAAGATTCTTCTGAAGACCAATAAATGTGCAAAAATGGAGACAACCAGGGTTTGTTGTGCAATTATTGGGTGACTATAGGGCTGACTAGGGAGCCACTGCTTGCTCTTGGGGTGAAGCATAACAGATCCTTCATATCCCTTTTGGCGTTTACAGGGCTGAAAATCAGATAAGGTCAGTGGTCTGAACTAAGGAAAAAGGAAATGAAAAGTAATACTGAGCAGCAGATACTAAAGGAGAAGGTGAGTAGCAGCTTAAATTCTTCAATAAAACCCAAATCTCATCTGGGCACACTAATCCCTGGGGTGCTCAAATGGTACTCTGTCTATCTTTCTAGTTTTTTTTGCATCCTGGAATATTCTCTCTCTTCCACCCCCACCTCCCGCCCCCACAATCTTAAACAACTCTCTTAAGTCAGGGGTGCCCTAGCTTTTCAGGCTGTGGGCCAGTCACGTGGTTCAGGGAGCTGGTCACTATGGCCTGGGGGCCAGATCCAGCCTCCAATGCCAATTCATCTGGCTTGCAAAGCCCACATGTTTTACTTCCACTTCTGGGAGTGACGAGGGCTTCACGGACCAGATGAATTGGCATCAGGGGCTGGATCCAGCCTCCGAGCTATAGTTTGGGCACCCCTGTCTTAGGTCATAGCCATTTGCATTTCCCCCTATTCATCTTTATTTTAAATCAATGATGTGGAAATGCACAAATAGTATCATGGATCTGAGGATAAAGCAATGGGAGTGTCTCCTAAATGGTATGAGGCAGGTTGACCTTTACATCGATGCCATTTATTTGGATACTGAATGACTCAGAGAGCTTCCACACATATACACAGTTATTTCTGAATGACTGGCATTGTACTAAGAGATTTGTTTGTTTGCTTAATAAGCTCTTATCTGTCCATTCAGGCTATTAAGCTTGTAGTGGGAATGTTAGTCTTTTCTTGGCCAACAGCCTCTCATGTAGCTGCATCATCACCCACATGCATTTCTAGATCAGGCCACTGATCTCGGAGATTATGAGTTGAAGATCAAACACTGTATTAGAGCATTATTTATTTATTTATTTATTTATTTATTTATTTATTCATATTTCTCCACCGCCTTTCTCACCGAAGTGACTCAGGGTGGTTTACAAGTAATAATAAAAAATGACAATAAAACACAAACACTATCTAAAAACCTCAAAACTGTTAAAATTAAAATCTAAAAAAGATTAAAAGGACACCAAATGCTAGAGTTACTAATTAAAAAGTAGAGGGAATGAGGGGCTCAGATCATCCAGCGAGCATAAGTGCCATCAGTAGTGTCTTGCTCTGGAGCAGTGTTTCCCAACCTTTGGTTTCTGGACTTCAATTCCCAGACTCCTAAGTCATTTTCCCAAAACATTGATCAGCCAATATACTAACTTAAGCTTCTGGGAATTGAAGTCTCCCTGTGGGGTGTGGGCTCCACATTGGGAACCACTGCTCTAGAGAGTTTCTAGACAGTTAGCAAGGTTGTGTGGCTGAAGACATTGGACTTTCATGTTTGTGTAGCCAATATCTGTAAATCCAAGATAACGATCACAGTGATGTAAACATGTACACTGTTAAGTGGTAGGTTGGCAGTCTTTTTCTTTGAAAAAATCTGAAATGGAAACAATGAAACAAAAGGAGCCTTATCTTAACTAAGCAGAGTGTCAACTAGTTTTTACCCAAGAAAATCCCATCCTATAGCACAGTAGGGCTGAGCCACAGAAGAAGCTGCCTGATATCATATGAACCATGCAGTTATCCCTTTTCAGTAATGTCTATTGACTGGCACTAGCTCTCCAGAGTTGTGCCTCTGCCCTACCAGTATAAAGCAGAACATTGTCATATAAAGCAAATTCTTCACCCACATCTTTTTCCATAGTTTAGTTGGGGGAATGATGGGACAGTCAAAGTAAATATATTTATTCTATTTTGGAGTCAAATAAAATGCAATAAAAAGCATGGAACTAATTAGGACTAATATGAAGTGCAACTGCTATGCTTTTAGCTAGCTCAAGAGGTAAAATTGATTATAAGAAAAATTATGCTTCATCAGGTGCTAGAAATGCAACTTTAATGAGCAGTACACACACCTAATATAAAAAGTCACAAAGAGACCGACAGAACTAAAATACTTGCATTTACTTTTCTTAACATATCTTGGAACAATTTAATTCAATATAGTGTTTGTTAAGCTAGTTGAACAGGAAGTATTCCATGGCATATAAATATATAAGAATGCACATGGACAAAACTTTGTACACTTAACACAGTCAGTATCAATGTAGCAACAAAGCCTACCTAAAGCCACTCTTGCAGCTGAGGCATCATAATTAATCCAGAATGAAACCCAGGAAAGAATTGTGATCAGAATGGAAGGCATATAAGTCTGCAGAATGAAGTAACCAATATTCCTCTTAAGTTTAAAACTTAGGGACAGCCTTGGGTAGGAGCCTAGGGGGAAAAAGAATATTTTTTTAAAAGGCATTTATTTAGTTCTGCAACCCTGAAAAATAAAACTTTTTAATTTACAGTGAACAGTCTTTTATTCTAATTGAGCATGCACATAAATACACATAAAATACACATAACTAAAAATACCTTATAAAATACTGCTAGCTTCTCTGTTCTGTGCCCATGAAAAAACTTCAAAGGTCAAATCCCTCTTTCGTAACATACATATATAAATATATATATAAAGAAGCCCCAAGACTTATGCCAGGTCAGCCAAAATACAAGTTCTTTATACAACTTGAGACATATTTTGCAAGATTCCAGCCCTACACCCAATGTGCCAAGGTGTGAAACTAGCCCTCACTTTAAATGGCAACATAGTTTGAATCATTCCAAGCAACAAAGTTATACTACCTTGGACTGCCGGCCTTACTGGTCAGACATAATTTTCAACAGCATTGTGGTTCTTTGTAATGATACTCCTGATTATCAATCCAGTACAGTATTACTGTGTGAGAGTAAAATATGCCTCTGTGCAATCACAGAAATCAAAGAGAGCAGAAGACCAGATTAGAGAGAACCAACTAAAAAATGTCTGGAAATTGAAAGTGCAAAAACTGAACATTTAAAGCATTCCAGAGTTTCATCAGAAATGCCACTCAAACTTTCCACGCAAGGGGGTCAATTCTAATTCTGTTTCCATTCTGATCTCTGCTGCCTAAGAAAAATCGAAAGAGGGCAGTTTCTCTACACAAATTTGCAACAGCCACAAACATGCACATGCAGAAAAATACTACCAAAAATATGGTTAGAGTTTATACACAGTTTGGAAGACAGCTTCCCCACCATCAGTTACGTAAAGTCATCTTTTGTTCTGTTGAGGACTGCTTGTTTGCTAAAGCCAAAAATAGCTTCATTGAACCAGGACTAAAAGTCTGTGCAGCAGAGGGGGGTGGGGCGGGCAATCTAATTGCCATTCCCATAGGTTGCCATTACATAGCCTCAGAGAGGATCTGCATATGTTTCAGGAATGTAAGTGGGTGGGAAAAGTTGGTTGCTTTGCTGCTTGGCATTGAGAAGAGAAGGCTACACCCAACTTTAGTCCCAAACAGATTGAACCTACTGAAATGAGTGAGACTTGTTAGGTAACATTAATTCAGTTCTATTTGTTTCAGTGGGGTTCTTCTAGCTGGGACCAACATAAGATTCTGCAGAGTCACTTCAGTTCAAAGAGAAAGTATTACATTGGCTCAGGTTTACCACCCATGAGTTGGTTTTTACTGCGTTAACACACATCCCACCCAACGGCACCCATATCTGCTATTCAAGCAACAAGTTTCTATGCATGTTTACCTAGAGCAGGTCCTACTGTGCTCAGTCTGGCTAAATCCTGGGTGGATGCACAGAGGCTGCTGCTTTAGCACACTTACCACTGCATAGTTATTTTAAGAGAGTGACTGATCCAAAGCTCATTTAAAAGCCTTGGATGTTTTATGTAACTCATGCTGCTAACCATCATGTTACACACCGAATGGCATATAGTTAGCCCTTCAAAGGACAAATAGAATCACTCCCCTTATAATTCCCCCTTTACAAACCTGTAGAGAAAACAACTTTCTTCGTGATAAGCTTGTACTCTACAATGGAAAACTGTGGAAGTTCAATCTTTGTTACTCCTGTAACTGCATTGTCTCCCCCACGCCAGTAAAATTCAATATCATCTGTTGTGTAGCCATCTGTAAGACACAAGGAACAAAGTGTTTAGAATATGGCATTCTTGTAATATCACACTGGTTGCAAGGCAACTTCAAGTAGAACAACCTGGAATGTTTATAAATATTTAACTAAAATTAAAAGGAAAGCAGTCACATTTATCTGTATTCTTGCACAGTGCTTTTCAACTGGGCTTGAATGAATTTAGTGCAAATGTGAATTAAATGTATGCAGCAGTATGCTAGGAAAAACAGGTTATTGGAAAACAAAAAAGATCCCTTTTGTTGCAGGATAGTGCAAACTTCTCCCCAATAGATTGAAGAGTACACATATATCTGGAGTCTACTCTTCTGTTGAACCCTAGATAATACTAGGTAGCAGACTGTTCTCTTTTATATTACAGCTCTGTGCAAACTATTGGTGCTAGAGAAATTAACAGAAGAACTTCAAGGAACTTAATAACTGTGTAGCCACTGACTGTGAATAAAACAAATTGAACAAGTCAGAATTTCATCTCTTCTTCCTCTGGTAACCCTACATTTGGGGATACACTTTGCCAGCTACGATATAAAGGAGTCTCCCTTAACTCCTCCTATTATCTCACACAGTACAGTTGTACCTCGCTTAAAGAGCATAATGTGTTCTACAGGATCACTCTTTAAGTGAGTTTGCTGTTTAAGTGAAACACCACTGTAAATGACCAATTGTGACGTCTGGTGGGGGGGATTGTGAACCCCGATTTATTTGTTAAGCAAGTTTTTGGTTGGTTTTATTTGTTAAGCAAAGTGAACAGAGAAAATTCTGCTCTTTAAGCAAGTTACTCTTTCAGTGAAGCACTCTTTATGCGAGGTTTGACTGTACAGCCAAGATGGCTGGAAATGGAAGCTATTTTGCAACATCTACTATCCATACTGAGGCTGGTGTAAATATCTTATAAATTATTATGGCCTTTTAAAAACAGTTATTATTTTTCTATAAAAAGTGTTTAAAGGTAAAGGTTTCCCTTGCTCGAAAGCCAGTCATATCCAACTCTAGGGTTCAGTGCTCATCTCTGTTTCAAAGCATTCATTTCCGTGGTCATGTGGCAGGCATGACTAGACACTGGGGCACACAGAATCCTGTTTACCTCCCCACCAAAGTGATCCCTATTTATCTACTTGCAATTTCTTGTCTTGCTTTTGAACAGCTAGATTGGCGGAGCTGGGACAAAGTGTTTAGGAAGGCATTTATAAACACAAGAGCAATTAGTGACAGGTCTGTACGGTTGTAAATAAGGGTTCATCCTGATCAGCAAAAAGTCCTACATTTGTGTTGTTTTTGTCAGGTTAGGAATTGATTATAATACTGAGAAACACATGATGCACAGTGGGACGGTGCATTCTCTTATTGAGAAGTGCTTTATTTTAGAACACCTAGAAGGAGTTGTATTATTCTGTGTGAGTGTTGGCACATATTGTGTACAGTATTTTGCTACTTGCCCTGTAAAGTTTGCAGAATTCTTCACAGCCTGAAAATGCCGCCGCCGCCGCCGCCGCCGCCCCCCCCCCCGCCCCAATATCCTGATTGTTATAGTGCTATGACACTTGAGCGGTCAGCTGTCATGGCAAATAACTTTTGTACCACTATAACAGTAAAATATAATACAAAAATAATTGGTGTAAGGAAAACATAGCCCATTTTCCTACTCTCACAGGACCTGTTCCACCCTGACAGAGACCACCACTCATTCAGGAAGTCAGCATAAGTCCTCTGCTGCTGCAGTGTACGTAAGGCTCTGATGCAGGGCTAGGGAACTCCATGATAGGTTTCAATTCCTGGCTGTTTCTACTTAAAAACTAACCCTGCAACTCCTTCAGCAAGGCACCCTCCCAATTTTTCTCTTCACCTCCAGTCCTCCATAGGGTTCTTTTTCTAAACCTTTGGAATGGAGGCAAGTGGCAGGATTAAGTAGAAAAAGAACCCTATGGGGGGGGGGACTAGAGGAGAAGAGAAAAATTGGGAGGGTGCACCGTTGGGGTGGCTACAGGGTTAAAAAAAACCCCTATTTGATGAAGGTATCACAAAGGGCAGGGAATGGAGGACAAGCAACACCTAATCTGATTTGTGCTTGGATGCCTAATATTTTTAATAGTCAAAACATACACTAAGACCCTTCCTCCCATTTCTTTGATGATGTTGAGGCAGGAACTCCTTCTTCAACCCCACCTTTTCAGCAACTCAGGAGAACACCAAATATAACTGACTGATGACAACAGCAATGTTGGGTAGGTAATCATCAGAATGCAGTATAATCTTAATCACCTAAACTTCATTCTCTTGGGAAATAAAAGTCAGTGCTTGAATGGAAAAGCAGTTTCTTTCATGTACAGTAAAACCTCGCATAAAGATCGCCTCACGTAATGACTAACATGCTTAAAGAGCAGGATTTTCTCTGAATGTTCACTTCACTTAACAACTAAAACCAACCAAAAACTCACTTAACAACTAAACTGGGGTTCACAATCCCCCCTGACAGAAGTACAATTGGTCATTTACAATGGTGTTTTGCTTAAAGAGCAAACTCGCTTAAAGAGCAATCCTGTGGAACACATTCTGCTCTTTAAGCAAGGTATCACTGTACCTTAGTGACTGTACCACCAAAAATAGTGGAATAAAACACAGAAAATGACCATTGACAATTGGGCAAGACATCCAAGTCTGTGCAAGTACTTAAGTTTTTGTAGCAGAAAATCGGATCCTTAAACTGTGTCACACGTAAGCCCGACAGAATGCTACTTAGCTAAAATTAATGTATGTAACTTCTTGACACCCATTCCTTCACAATCCAACAAACATAGTTAGGAAGTAATCACAGGTGTGCTGAATTCTCTGTATAAGATACAGCTCTTCAGAGCCACATTTAGCAAGCAAACAAATGACTAAAAACAGAAGATCCTCTTTACTTCCTGCATATATTCATTAATTTGATAGATTTTATTTCTCTCCTCCTTGCTACTATTGACTTGATTCTATAGGGAAGCCAAGCCTGAGAAAGATTCCATACTTCAAATTTGGAACTTTATTTCCACATTTTCCCTCAATTGCCTACCGCATTTGTTCTCTCTTCCACTAGAAAAAGTGGAAAATCAACATGTTGTTTCCATCTGAGTTACTGTATATACTCGAGTATAACCAGGGTACCAAAATTTGACCTGAAAACACAGGAAAATAGATTGACCTGAGTATAAGCCAAAGGTGGGAAATGCAGCAGCTGCGAGTGAGTTTCATTAATCAAAATCCATGAAAATATGGTAAAATTAATTAAATTGTCGGTGTGTCTCAATCTGGTTTTGGGACCCTTGTGGTCACTGACCAAAGTATAAGCCATGTCCCCTCTTTGAGGCTCATCTTTGGGGCTAAAAAACTCGGCTTATACTGGAGTATATACTGTAACAACCACATTATTGTTCTTAAAAGAAGCTAGAAGCATTGATTAGTGACCTGATCCTTTTTTCTTTTGGTCTTATGCAAGGTGAGTGCAGCCTGGCAAAACTATTTCTAGGTTTTCGTATGTCTTTTCAGGACACTTTTCTTTTGTATTTTATATAACTGCACAAGCATTTTGACTTTGCAAACATGTTGGTACATACAGGAAAACATACATTAAGATTGCTATCCTAAATATATTGACAAAGAAACTAGCTACAATGAAATCAGTCAAAGTGATCTCAATAGCAATTTATTTCCATCACCATCACTATTGAATTAGTCACATTTTGAGACTAGAAGCAAGATAAAGATGGTTATGACAGTGCATGGGGTTTGCACCAGAAGGAGAGAATTGAACCCCCTCCATCCTATTTCTGCTGTAAAAAAGAGGACTATCAGCAAAGCAACACATATATAAAAACACATGGAGATCACCAGAGCTGTTTTCTCAAGGCAGCAATTCTCTACTGCCTAAAAATTGCTAGGAAAAAACACCACAGATGAAAAAATATAGAAGATTATTTAATACACGAACAGCACAATTTTCATCTGAACAAAATTCACTGAATGAATCATTCATTTCTTAAGGATTAACTGGGTCATTATATTTAATCCTTCCTTAAACTGGTGGACATGTGTTCTGCTTGACTGTAACATTTCCATTGGATTTGTGTTGCATTCTGTTTACTTGATTCTTAAAGGATTGAATAACCTAACATGCAGAGAGAGAGAGAGAGAGAGAGAGAGAGAGAGAGAGTACTTTACTGATTTAAAGACTGATAACCTCTTTTTTCAGTCCTCCCAGACATGTCAATGTAAAGTGACTCAGTGTACTTGTTGAAAATGGTACTAAACATCACTGTGGACGAGTTACCAAATGGTTATGATGCTCTGATATACTGAAATCATCTGTCTCCTGCAGGATCAAAAAATAAAACATCAATATGCACAATCTTGCTAGTCCAACGCTAGACAAATCACAGACTTCTACTGCGATAATTTAATTTCTGACTAGGGATGTTCGCTATTCCTACAATTAATTCAGATTCAGAATTTGGAATTACAGCCTTTCCATTTGGCACTTTAACAATTTCCGGCTATCTGGAACTCTGTTATAGTCCATGTGAATACTACACAGCCATGATTTTTCTCTTTAGGGAAAGCACAAACGGACAGAACATGTTATTTTAAAAAAACCTTTGTCCTCTGCCACCTTCTCATTGATTGTACGAAACAATAGCCAACATTGTTTATTAGGAAATGACTGTAATGGACATACTAAGTGAACCATGAACAGTGGGAATGTCAGGAGCAGTGAGGAAGCAAAAAACAGGACCCACCCTTGGCATAGCTGGAAGACAGATTGGAGCAAGCAGATAGCCTGTAGTGGATCAGAACTGTGCCAATAGCATGGGGCGCAGCACAGTTGAGTCAGTGAGATCATTCTTAGAGTATTTATTTATTTTTCCTTTATTTATTTAATCAAACTTTCATGCCACCCTCCTCACAAAGACCCAGGGCAGCTAACAAACTTTTAAAACACTTAAAATACAGTAAAAACATGGTATAAAAACAGTATTAAACAGGACTAAAAAGTTACAAAAATTAAAAGAGATTTAACAAGTCACACAGAGAGAGGGAGGGGTTAAATGAGCCAACAAACTGAGGCAACCGTCTGGCCCATGCCCCACACATGCCCCGCCAGCCGGATCTTAACCCCTTTCCAAAAGGGCAGCAGCTCCATCTAGAGATGCAACTCACTTGGCAGGAGGCTCTATACGGCTGGAGCAGACACGGAGAAGGGCCACCCTCCTTCTAGTGCTAGAGAGGTGTGCCTCTCTAGCCAATGGTACAACCAGAGAGCCTCTCTGGTCCGCTCTGGTGGGACGGACAGATGTTTTTAGGGTGATGCGGTCTCTTAAGTATCCTGGCCCACTACCATATAGGGCTTTAAAGGTAATAACCAGCACCTTGAATTGCCCCCAGAGGCACACTGGCAACCAGTGCAACTCCTGCAGCAATGGTGAGGCGTGAGCATAACGCCCGTACCCCATCACGACCTGGGCAGCCGCATTCTGGACCAGTTGCAGCCTCCGAATGGTCACCAAGGGCAGTCCCATGTAGAGCGCACTACAGTAATCAAGTCTAGAGTTGACCAAAGCATGTGTGATCATGACCAAGGAGTCCCGGTCTAGGAGCGGGCGTAACTGGTGTATTACATGAAGTTGTGCAAAAGCCCTCCTGGCCATGACTGCCATCTGCTCTTCAAGTAGTAGTCATGAGTCCAAGAAGAAACCCAGATTACGCACCAGGTCTGTTTGAGGTAAAACTGCCCCATCCAGAACCAAAGTTGGTAGCTCCCGAGTTAACACAGGACCCCTGTCCCACAACCACTCATTCTTGTTGGGATTCAGTTGTAGCCCGTTGTCCCCCATTCAGACCCTCACAGCCTCCAGGCACCTGGAAAGGATTTCCACTGCATCAGTTGGATCTCCACGGGCCGAGATATACAACTGGTATCATCTGCATATTGATGATACCTCACCCCGTGGTTGATGGTATCGAAAGCCACTGAGAGGTCAAGAAGAGCCAGGACAGTTGGATGTCCACCATCCCGCTCTCTCCAAAGATCATTCACAAGTGCGACCAATGCAGTTTCTGTACCATATCTGGGCCTGAATCCTGACTGAAAAGGGTCCAGATAATCTGCTTCATCTGGAAACTTCTGTAACTGCCGTGCCACTGCCTTCTCCAAAACCTTACTTAGGAATGGAAGCTTAGAGACAGATCATAACTATGGGGTCGAGGGATGGCTTCTTTAGGAGGGGGCATACCAAAGCATGTTTTAAGGTAGCAGGAAAAAACTCCTCCCGAAGTGAAGAACTAATAATGGCTTCGACCCAACCACCTGTCACCGCCCTGGCAGATTTCACCAGCCAGGCAGGGCATGGATCTGATGCACATGCAGTGGCATGCACAGATCCCAGGAGCCTGTCCACTTCCTCAGGGATAGCTGGATCAAACCAATCCCAGATAACATGACCAGACTGCACTTTGGACAACCCCAGCTCTAATATTTCCACGCTGGGGTTCAACCTCAACCAAATCCAAGCTATTTTCTCTGCTAGATAATCAGCAAAAGCCTCAGCTGATGCCAACCAGGGAGGAGCAGTTGGAAAAATGATGGCGGCAGAAGCAGTGGACGGCAAAATGAAATATGGTGTCCCTAGTATTGTGATAAGAGTGTGCCATCCTTTCTTAGTTAAAAAAGGCCTTCAGGGAAGCCCAGCAATTGTATGTCAACCTTAAAGAATATACTTTTTTTATGGACCCAGGTTCCAGGCATGAAGAGTGTAGACTGGCAATGTGCTCAAGCCAAGGTGACAGTCTTGCTGTCACCTTGGCCAGACCTCCCCAAACAGATTCTACTCAGCCAAGTAAGACAAAGGATGGGATTCTTTTGGCTTGCAGGAGTCCTGTATGTATGCCTCCACCACTGCCTCTACCATGTCCTTCCTCTAGGGTGGTGTCCCTGGAAGACAGTCCCATCATGCTTGTTAAGACAGTGTCACAGAAAGCTTTTCTTGTTGTTGCAGAGGTGAGGGACCAGCACTCTGGAATAAAACTGCTGGTACTGCTGTTTGGGATGCTATGAAGATTGCTAGCTTCTTCCTCCTCTGTGTGACCCCTCACTGATTACTGGAGTTCTTATTAGTTGTTCTTTTATGTGATGGAATGTTGGGTGCAGTGGTGGGCTCAAAAAAAAATCACTACCACACTGTGGGCATGGTATGCAGGGCATGGCCAGGGGGAAAGCCCTGCATTTCACCTGAATTAGGACTACTTTATTTCAAAACTTGGATGGGCAGGGTCAGCCAGAATTTCTGCTACCAGTTCTGGCAAACTGGTGTGAACCTGCTGATGCCCACCACTGGTTGGGTGGCATCCTTTCTCCTCTTTCTTCTCTATTGCCTGCTGTGAGTCCAAGAGGTTTGCTAGAATGTTCTCCTTCTCCTTCCAGAAAGAGGCAAACCATTAGCAAAGCAGGTCCTTTATCTTGCTGACCAGGGAAAGCATTTCAAGCAGATAGCCTGTAGTGAGTGGGAATTGTGCCAAGACAGAAAATAAAAATGCTATTCTCCCTCCATGGAATCCCACATCCACCTAGTCCAGTGATGGTGAACCTTTTAGAGACTGAATGACCAAACTGAAAACCACAACCCAGTTATTTATCACAAAGTTTCAACACAGCAGGCAAACGTTGTGCTGGGAGAAGGAGGAAGTGCTCCCATCAGGCTGCTGGGCAGAGGGGAGGGGTGAACTCTGTGCTGCAGTGATGGCACATATACCCACAGAAAGGGCTCTGAGTGCCCCCTCTGGCATGTGTGCCATAGGTTCACCACCACTGACCTACCCTGTCCCCACACTGTACATGAAAATTAAGCTGTGGAACATTGAGAACTGGGATTTGT
Organism: Furcifer pardalis; assembly: GCA_030440675.1. NCBI lineage: Eukaryota > Metazoa > Chordata > Lepidosauria > Squamata > Chamaeleonidae > Furcifer > Furcifer pardalis. The sequence goes on from CP126893.1 coordinate 68,355,492, forward strand.
GGTGAAAATGCCCTGCTACATTTCTGGCCAACTTCATCATATTATGTATGAATGTGACTTTCATATCTTGCAAAGCATCTGGAACTAGTAGGTTGAGAGTGCTGGCCATGCCCCACTCCTTTCATCTTCTTGCTATCATTGTGCTGTAAGGGAGAGACAAGCATGTTTTACATTCTGGTTGCTCCAGATGTCATTTGTAAAATGTACCACCTGTGCACTGGCCATCTGCTGCTGTACCAGTTGCCTAAAACCAAAATCCCTTACTGTCAACAAATAAGGTCATGACTGGCTGGGTCAAAAGTTCAAGTCACCCCAGAGTTAATGAGCCTACAATATATCTATAGTTTGGAACCTTCTTCAGTACTTCAACCCCTGCTGCCAGGATTCCTTCTAAATGAAAAAAATGTGTGTAACCGAATTACTCTCCTTCAAGATAAGCAAGATTTGTCATCTCAGTTTCTTTGAGCTATTTCAAATCTGGGGACACAAAATGGCATTTGTTTCTGCACAGGGGTCAAAACACTTTTCCTTTTTTTAAAAAAAAAATATGGCAACTCATAAATCTTTTGCCCAAACTTCTCCAGAGCAGACTGTCTCCTTCATCCTTGCCATGTTTGGTGCTGATTTGAGGTTTAGTTTCAAAGTTATGTTTTTGTTTGTTTGGGGTGTCTCTATCTTTAGCCTTGTAAAACAATGATTTGCTCTACTGCACAATAAAGTAGCTGCATTCCCAAGCAGCGATAATAAACACACCTGGTGCTGGTTGTCAAAAAATCTCATGCTACCATTCCAGTTCCAGTACAGCCAAAATGATTAATGAAATGTAACCAGTGAAATGAGGCACGACAATACCTTCTAACTCAAGATCTGCACACAAGCACACTGATATATAATATCAATGTTCTCCCTGCTTTCAAATGCTCAGCAGGCTAATGTTGCAGTGAATTAGAACAACGAACAGAACAAGTGAATAACATCTGGCATCTCTAATAATGCTGGCAGTGAAATTGCATTAGTGCTCCACTTTGCTTAATTATTCCATAGTTATATCACAAATCTGAGTTGCAAGGAGAAAAGTGTAATGGCCACAATACAGAAAATGTTCAAGCTGAGGTTTCGAATTCACTTTGTTCAAGAGGAAATACACCAAGTATCTACAGCAATTCTCCTGACTGGGAAACTTTACAAGGTGGTTTTCACATCAGAAGCCCACATTAGAAAACTATGGACTATTTTACTGACCAAAATAAGTAAGAGCTTATTGGGTGGAAAAGCATACAGTAATACCTCGGATAACATTTGCATCAGATAACGCTAAAATCGCATAACATTAAGCAATCCGGGGGGGGGGGGAGAGAATTGCATCGAATAACGTTAAGATCCTATGGGATCCATCGGATAACAACCACTAAAGCCTGTGTGGTTACAATGTATCTCTATGGAGCTTTAACGTTATCCGATCCATCCCATAGGATTTTAACATGCATCGGATAACACTAAAAATCAGATAACACCAAGACTTGTGGAACCAAGTCTTAGCGTTATCCGAGGTTTTACTGTATTGAGAACTATGCTCAAAACCACCATGGCCATGTATGGGATAGATGTAACATAGTTTCAACTTCATGACTTCATGGCCTTGACTTGTACAACCTCTAAAATTCCCTGTATATTGAAGATCTTTAGCTTTATCAAAATCAGCTGCTGGTGTGTGTGTGTATGTATGTATATATATATATATATATATGGGAGAGAGAGACCATGTGGATGTGTTTCTGCATATCTGTATGTGCATATACACACAAACCCATGTACACTCATATGTGTATCTATGCACATGAAAGCAAGAAAGAACTCTCAATCACAGAATGTTTAAAAGAGTCAGTGGAAGAATACTGATTTATTCTTCTGCTCTCTGTTTTGAAGTTAAATTCACCTATTATGTTAACCTCATGAAAATTACAAAATAAATTGTGACCCCAGCTGAATGAACTCCAAATAGAAGGTCAAACCACAATATTTCATGTTTGTTCATTGTACTGTATGCTTATTCACCTGCGGTTGGAAGTGCAACCTTCCTCCTTCATTTCTTGTCCAAGCAACTTCTTAACAATTCCATGCAGGTAAAAGGAAGCATTAGAATTCCCTGTGGATTTTGTCATATACATACTGAATGAGGAAGCAAAAAAGTCCTATTTATTCGAAACACACACACTCCCTCTCTCTTCTATGTATTTTTGGCTTTTGTTATTTGTTTAAGTTCACTTGATTGAAGTTACCTTGTGAACATATGTTTCCTAAAACATGACCTATAAATATTCATTAAAAACAGGACTCTAATCAAGAAATATCACTCAAATGTCCACTGATCTCCAGAGGACTAATAAATTTACATACAGTCAAACCTCACATAAAGAGTGCCTCGCTTAAAGAGTGCCTCGCTTAAAGAGCAGAATTTTCTCTGAATGTTCGCTTCACTTAACAAAAAACCCAACCAAAAACTTACTTAACAACTAAATCGGGGTTCGCATCCCTTGCACCAGAAGTCACAACTGGTCACTTACAATGGTGTTTCGCTTAAAGAGCAAACTCACTTAAAGAGCAATCCTGTGGAACACATTATGCTCTTTAAGCAAGGTGCCACTGTATATGTCTAGGCATTTGTTTGTTCATTCATTCATTCGTGAAAAACTTACTGGTATTAATTTAAGGTTTAAATGAAACTTAACTAATGGAAGCCAGTGGTTGAGGAGCAAGGGGATGTTTCATTTGCCTGCGTGGGGACATGCCCAACTTAGATGAGCCTCAGCATCTCAGCAACCAGACACAATTAGCGATGGTATGTTACATACACCTTACACAAGCACCAATAGCATTCTGACAATTTATTCATATAGTTCCTTTTCTCCAATACAGAGATTTTATAAAATAGTTGGAAAACAGAGACAGATAAAAAACAAAGTAATTTCTAATGTTAAAATTCAATTTAAGATACTGTTACGTTAAAACACTAACTGAATCAAAGCCTTTTACAATAACTGAAAAGCACATCAGAAATATGAGTAAAAATTACAGCATCATCTGGTAAACATCTCCTCTTAAGTGTCAGCTATCAAAAGCTTGCCTGAAAAATCTTTATTTGCCAATAGAAGAACAATAGGAAGAAAGTCAATCTAGCTTCCCTTGGCAAAAATTCTGCAGCCTCAGAGCAGCCATCAAAACTGCTATTGCATCCTCACCAAATGTGCCCAGGAGAGTGAGAGAGAAGGCACTCCACTGATGATCATAAACATATTCGCTCAGATGCAGTGATGGGGTCCTTCAAATAGCTTGGAACCATGTCATTTGGAGCCCTTATTAAAATCCAAGTTGTATGTATTGCATGTAAGAGAACCAGGGCCATAGCCAGGATGCTATATGTGGGTAGGCAAATATTTTTTCAGGCTGGGCAACTATGTCATATATATGAGCAGCCAGGAGTTTGAGGGTGATCAGACTGCTAGCTCAGGGTGGACAATGCCCACCCTGGCCACCCCCTGGGTACGGCCCTGAAGAGAACATTCAGTTCATAAAGTATTGCTTAAATACTTCTGTTTGTTAATCACTCTTAAAAGTTTGAGATAACATTTATTTGTAAAGTAAATTCCTCATAATCACTTCCTTGTCTCCTGGCATTTGTTTTAACCTGTCTTTCTAGGAAGAGCAACTGGCCATGCAGTAATATCTACCGTATGGAAAGAGCATAGCTTTCCTTTCATTGTGTTGATGGAATTGTTTTTGAGATATACATTCCCTGACTTTCACAGCTTACCAGATTCCCAGAATATCAAAGGATAAGAGTGGCAATAGCAAAAAAAACCTGTGTTGATTCTGTGTGACTCTAACCAAGTGAAGACTTTAATTTGGCAAGAAAATATTGAAGTCCCTTAGGTCAACCTCTTCTCAGTTCCAGCATGTTAATCATCACAGTATGCAAATGAGTGTTACATAAACATATCTCCTGGGCTAGAAATGGCAGTTGTCTACATGCAAATATTCATTAAAAACAAGACAATAAGAATACCTTAGTATCTCTACATGCATAAAGGGAAACTGGCCTCAGAGCAAAGGATGACACATTGCATTTTGATGCAAAGGATTATTTATGCCTGGACAACAAAAAGTATTCATAATACAAGAGTGAGACAAGCTAGCACAAAAGGCAACAGATTTTGTGAAATATCAGTTCCAACTCTGAAGTCAAGAATCCTGAGATCAGTGGAAACATTAATCACATGCTGCTGAGGCTCAAGATTCCTGACAGCCTCACACCCTAACAGCTCACATTTCCCTTCCTTCTTCTTTTCTCAACCTTTTCCACATATTATACAATAGAACAGATACCCAAATATGGATTCTGTTTCCAGGGCTGGCAAAATGATTAATATGTACTCACAGATTGGATTAGAACAGGGGTTGCCAACCTTTTTAAGTTGGTGGCTGGGTCACACTCACTCAGACCATTGAGGGGGCCAGACTGGTGGTCCCACCACTGCTTATGGCTGCCATGAATACATCCACAGCTGTTGTAAACAAGTCCACGGCCAATTCCTTTGGCGGAGCAATGTTGGGGGCTGGATGATTTGGCACTGGGGGCCAGATCCGTCCCACTGGCCATAGGTTGCCTACCTCTGGATTAGAAGCATTTGCTTGCACTTGTCTTGCTGTGCAATTGGTCATCTAGAGGTAAATCTTCCTCTTGTTCTGCCATACTGAATCCAAATATTGACGATCCTCATTGTGATCAGCCATGAAAACTGTCCTGTAAATATAATGTAGTGACTTTTCATCTGCCTTCTGCATCACAATATGACTCCCTTACCACTGATCCAGTTCCACAAGTCACTTTCTGGTCCTGAGACCTTTTGACACACAAAGTCCTTATCGGCCCCAGGCCAGTATTGATGAAGCTGCTGTCCTCTATCAAGATGGATTCAAGTGGGACCATCACCCTGCCCTGTGGACTTTGGCACCCAAGCCAAAGTTAGTTAACCACCACCTGACACTCACCATTGAGTCACTGGCAGTAGGATCTACTCTATTACTTTAACTCTTAAGACTAGAAGGTTGATCTTATTCTTCCCTTGATTTCTATGTTCTCTCCCCCCCCCCTTTTGTCTGTCCTTCACTAGACTTCTTCCTGGTCCATTTGTTGGCCCTATTTTCTTCATAACCTATCTCTCCCCCCCCCCCCAGGATACCCACTTTACCTAGTAAAATGATAGCATTTTTTTCTTGGTGTGTGTGAGCTTTCCCCTTCCCCAAATATTCTTATGGATGTTTTAAAATCCCACTGCTAAGATTTCTAGGAAATGGTTTATTTAGAACCCATTTTCCCATCCAACAGATGTCAGCTGATTAATTTCGTACAGAGTGGACAGGCATACATACTTCAAAACACATGGGGCATGATGTGAAGAAGAAAGTCAACCAAATTTATAACAATAATATTGTCACTGGTATGACTAGAAAATACCTTTCCTATTCACTGAGCTTACTGACGTTCTCTCTTTGTAAACTGTATTTTCAGAAGAAAGGCCAGGACAGCAGTTTTGAAGGTGTGAGAGAACCTTTGGGCATAATTTGAGCTGTGAAAATGCCTCCTGACTGTGTGCTGAAGGCATTTTCCTCCCAGCCTAGTGCTTTATCTGCATCATTTGGACATTCTGGGGGAACTCTCACTCAGCAAATTAAATGTGGGGTGATTACATGGGTCTTTGATGAAGGCTTACTTGCTTTTTCCCAAGAGGAAAGGACTACCTTCCATTATATGTAAATGCAGGAAAATATAGCTGAGCCTGAGAAGCAGAAGAATTGCATGCTGCAAATTTCAACAGATTTGTTTCGGGGAACATGTTATATGATACAATATGAAATATAATGGCATGTTTTCAACTGACAGTGCTGAACAAACACATCTGATGTACTAGAATTTCATGACATTGCGTCTCAAACCCATCCTCACCTACCCCACCAAACAAAAACTACCCCCAACAACAAGAGGCACAGTTTATAACTTTGGGACAAGAGAGATTTTTAATCAAAGAAACAAAAGATGAGATAAGAAATAATTCTATGCTATTTAATGCAATTAAAATACTATGAAAACCACAAAGTAGCAATAGCTATTACACTTATATACTGGCCTATAGTGCCCTGGTTCTCGGTGAGTGGTTCAAAAGTTAATTAGCATTTTGCCCCCAACATGTCAGGTACTCATTTTACTGACCTAGTTTGGAGACTAAAACGTTCACTAAGCTGCTTTTTAATGCTTATCTGCACCTACACTAGGTTGAATTTTCTCAAATTTATAAAATTAATACCAAATTTCTGCATTTTAATTTTCACACCAAAGCATCTTGCTGATACATTTTCTGTTCTTTGCCTGCTCCTTTTGCGCTGCCTCCTCACTACAACATTTATATCCTCCAGTGAGCCAAGTTGTAACCAAAATCCATCTAATAACTCTGCAGGTTTCCATGCAGGGAGCTGCCACATCTTGGCAGGAAACACACAATCATTTTTTCTTGTTTCTGTTTTTAGAAATTGCATAGGAGAAATCTGTTTTTGCTCAAATGCCATCAGCATATACTTTCATCTTTCTTCATATTTGTACCAAAAATATGTTACTTTTCATTATATGAACAAATTAACCAGAAGTGGCAGTTCTACAGCCGTTATATTACATAAACACTCCCCAGGAAGATACATCATTAGAGTATATTTTAAGCTCCCATATGCCACCAGAATTCATGCTGCAACAACCTCACGATACAATCTTTATGACAGATTTCTATGGATTAACCAAGTTCCCCTCCTCCTTTTGCTTCCCCAACTATTTTTTTCTCTGACATTTTGTTAAAACTTTAATACTCTAAGCATTGACAGTTGACATCCTTTCTGATAATACTTATACCAAAGATCTTCATATGCTACAAAGCATTAAACAATGCCTTGCAGACTTAGTTTTCTCAGCCAAAAACATACTGAAACATCTCTGAAGATCCAGTACATCAGTAACTGATGGTTTCCTCAATTGAATAATTATAGCCTATATTAAGAATGTACTATTTAATTTGCTTCCTTCCTTCAGAAAGCTCTTAGATTCCTTCTGTCCCTTTGCGCTGTGCTGTTCTCACCATTCACTGCATAAACTTCACAATGTGCACAAACATTACAGCTATTATTAATAGGCATCATGCATTTAAACAGCTTTTTACAGAGCTGTTTAGTGGTGATGTATTCGTAGCATGGCTTGTAATATAATAGAATCCAGCTTGTAAGTGGTTTCGCATCATCGGTTTGAGCACTGCAAACCAATACTGCAGGGTTTCCAACCTATGGCCAGTGGGCCGTACCTAGCCCACAGTGCCATTCCATCTGGCCCACCACCACACATGGAAGTGGAAGTGGACATGTTTATGTCAGCTGTAAAATGTGTCCATGCATATATAAATGCGCCCATGGCTGTTATAAATGTAGCATTTATGACTGGTATAAATGTGCCCACTTCCACTTCTGGGGTGTGTGGTCTGGCCTGCTCAGCTGTCCAAGGGCATGGTCAGGCTTGTGGCAAAAAAGGTTGCCCACCCCTGCACTATTGAACTGATGTGCAGAGGTAGAGAAGATGTTTTGACCAACAAGTTGTGAAAACAACTTCACCTAGGGAGCCCTGTCTGCTCTGGAACAACATTTGTAGCATTTTCTGTTGTTCAGGGTGGCAGGGAAACCTATTGTTGGTTAGCTCCACTGTTTGCAAATTTCTGGAAAAATCATTGCACCTAGTATCAAATTTTGGTCCCACCTGTCTGCTTAGGGCTGTCAGCTAAGCAGCTGTCTTCCCCTACCACATGGATAGCCATCAGGAAGATATGATGTATAAAGCACTATTCCTAGAGATGGACCATCATAAATGGAAGAAACATGGTGTGTGTTCCTCACTGTACATTTATGTTGTACAATTATTATTATTATTATTATTATTATTATTATTATTATTATTATTATTATTATTATTATTATTATTATTATTATTATTATTATTATTATTATTATTATTATTATTATTATTATTATTATTATTCAATTTCTATACCGCCCTACTCGATAGGACTGACTCAGGGCGGTTCACAAGATATACAAAATTACAAGTTCACAAACACAACATGTCAATAAATAATCAATATCAATATCACATAAGGTTAACATCAATTTAAAAAAAATACAATAGATGTGCTACACAAGCAGCACGTAACAAAATAATAATACACAACCTATATCCAATATATAATAACAATAAGCACAAAAAATCATACCATACATATCTTACATAGACAACCCATAGCAATACTAATAATATACAACCCTATAACGCAGCAATGTAATACTGCAGTAGCCTCTACACCCTGGCCAAGAGTCCAGAGGCAGGATCTTGCCACTCACTGCCAGAGTCCTTTTTAAGTCCAGCAGGAGGGGCGGGGTGCTGGCATTGGAGTGGCCCACACACACACCACAGGTGTTTCTCTCCCTCCCGGCTGGAGATGAGGCGGGGATGTCCTGCTTCCTCAGCGTCCTTTTGAGCCAGCAGGGCAGGGCGGGGTGCTGGCGTTGGAGTGTCCCACGCACACACCGCAGGTGTTTCTCTCCCTTCCGGCTGGAGATGAGGTGCTATTGGTGGCCACTAGTACTGCCTTCCCTGAGACCACTGCTTAGAATGCCTTTGAAGCCTTCATTAGTGCTAACAGTTCTAGTACATTTATGTGTACTGTATATGTGTTTCCCCCTTGAATGAGAGGATATGGACTTGGTGATCCTGGTTATGTGCAGCCCAATGGGTGAAACATACATCAGTTGTCATTAGGATCTTGGGACTGAGATGTCTGAATGGCTTCTCTATACTTAGGTTGGGTTGTTGTTCAGTCACATAGTCGAGTCCAACCCTTTGCGGCGCCAGGGACCACTGCATGCCAGGCACCTCTATCCTCCACCATCCTTTGCAGCCTGCTCAGCTCTATGCCCATTGCATCAACAACACCATCCAGCCCTCATCATCTGCCCCTCCCTTTTGTTATATTTTGAGTATGTTGGCCCAAAAGAGGAGTGGTAGTCCATTTTTGAGAGTAGTGGTGAAAGTTTCATAGTTGATCTCTGTCAACATATCAAAAGAGGCTAGATACCAAGCCTGAAGAGACCTCCTTTTCAACTAGGCATAAGGGATTATGGTCTTTGCTGATGTCATTAGGTCAAGAACTCTTTGAGGCATGTAAGCTTTAACTTTTGCACTAAGATTGAACTCCTTTGCTATGCTTAGAAATGTACAGTATGTACTTTGTTCTTGGGTTGGTAGGCTCTTGCAATTTTAGTGTCCAGAAGTGCCCCTATGCAAAGGACTTTATGATTTGGTTGTAAAATGGATCTTTCTAGATTCACACAAAGACTGAGATTCACCAGAAGATACAATGAAAGAAGTATTACTTTCTGTCTTGACCCTGGAATTGATGACAATTAGCCAATCACCTTTGTATGGAAGGACTGTTATACCATGCAGCCTGAAGTAAGCAGCCTTCTCTGTACATTTCTACTAAGGAAATGTGGCACTGAAGTATATGGATTGCTATACAATAGAGATTCTCAATCTGTGGCCTGTGGGCAGGATGTGGCCTGTGGCACATTTCATGTGGCCCACCACCACTCCAGGTAGTGCCATGTGGTGGAGGAAGGGCAAAATGGCAATCCAGCCTCCGAAGTTGTCTGAAGGAGTGTGACCTGGCCCCCAGTTGAAAAAGGTTGAGAACTCCTGCTATACAATCTCATACTGACAAGATGTGAGAAAAGGTAATAGTGACTTTACCATTTTATATGATTTTACAGTGTAGAAGTACAGATGGTATTATTAAGATGTCATCATTTGGGCAATGCCTGTATGTCTGGCAAACTGAATACAAGCCATAGAAAGATAATTTTTCATGAATTCAAGTGAAGCTATAGTTGAACAGTTGGAATCCATGATTGGGGGGCGGTACTTCTTGGGAAGATAAATCCTGTTTTGTTTTGTTTTTTGAAATATTTTTATTAAAGTTTAACAAACAAACAAACAAAAAGTATTAAAAAGAGGGGGGAAACAGAAAACAATTACAAACTACATCTTTACAATACTGAAAATAATAATAATAAAAAAATACAAGCTAATATACCATGATGCAGTAACATATTAATTCAATTATTTTCAATGCAATCAATGTCTTAACCATACTGTTTATATACATATATAGTGTATACTTTCACATTTTATATCAATTATCCTCTTCAGCATGGTGTTACAACTTTTTTCTTTTTTAAAACATAATACATATATCACCCAAGTGCGCTAAGGTCATTGGGTCTGCCAGCCATCCCTTTTACAACTCAATCATTCTGCCAAAAATACATTGTATTCGGTGCGGGTTTATCCCCTTTATTTTCCCTCAATCTATATTGCAAGAAAAGTTTCCAAATGTCCCAAAATCTATTTTGTTTTATTAAGCCTCTTTTTATATTCAGTTCCCATGTAAGTTTTTCATCCCAAACATCGGTATACCATTTACTAAGTTCTAAGTTCATAGCACCTTTCCAATTTCTGGCCACTTGTTGTCTTGCCAAAGTTAAAAAAATAGATAATAACTCTTTTATATTTTTCTCTAAGTTCAATTCTTCTAAATCTGTAAATAAAACAATTTTTTCATTCAGCTTTAAATTTAAATTTATTTTTTTTGCTATTTCTTGTTCCATTTTATGCCAGAAATTGGAAATTATTTTACAGTCCTACCACATATGTTTGTATGTCCCAATTTCCTGATGACATCTCCAACAGTTTTTTGAGTTGCTACTATCTATTTGATTTAGCCGAACTGGCGTCTTATACCACCGCCACAAAATTTTATAGTTATGTTCTTATCTTTTGTAGACAGATTTCGTATGATCCTGTTTTTCCATTTTTTCTTCCAATTCTTGTCCGAAATATTAATACTTAAATCCATCTCCCACAATCTTTTAAGAGCATCCTGCATTTCTTCGGTACAGTTTATCATTTTATATAACTTACTTACAACTCCTTTTATCGCCATTGAACCTTTTCTTATCTTATATAACATTTCCTCGAAATCTGTCAGTTGTCTTGTAGGTTGTAATTTCTCTTTATATTCTTTATTCCACCTATCCAATGTTAGTACTGTATCTGAAGCCAGTTCAACCTTAATTCCTTATAAATTTCTTTTTTAGTATCTTCATTCTCAATCCGATTCAACCAATCTTTTAATAAAATTATATCATAGTTATACATAATGTTTTTTAATAATTATACACTTTTAATCGGAAATATCTTAAGATCTTGCAACTCTAATGATGGAGAAGTATTTGGTGCCAATTTTTCTTTTAATTTTACCCATACACTTATCATAGATTTTAGGACATTATTTACTGGTTTTAAATGAAAAACTGTATTTTCCAAAAAAATCTCCGTTTGCACACACATTACCATCTTTCATTTCTATATCCCTCCATATAAGATCCTTCATCGTTAAAAGTTTTACCAAACCTTTAATTTGAAATGCCCTGTAATATGATTTAATGTTAGGTAACCCTAAACCACCTTCTTTCTGTGACTTATACCATAAACTTTTGGGTATTCTTGCTCTTTTCCCTCCATTGCAGTAATTATTCAATAAATTTTGAACAACTCTTAGTTCTTTTTCTGTTTGTTTGATCAGGAGGACCTCAAATAAAATATTAATCTTTGGTAGTAGACTCATTTTACAAATAGCAATCCTTCCAAACCAAGAGGTCCTCACGATCCGGTATCGAACAATTTTCTTCTTAATTTCCTCTTTCACTTTATCATAGTTTAATTTTTTAAAATCCTCTACATTATCTGCAATATTAACTCCCAAATATTTTATACTTTTCCTAATTTGAATTTTAATTTTTTCCTTAATTTTCCCTATCTCTTCCTTATTTAATTTACTAAAAATTGCTTCCGATTTCCCCAATTTATTTTCAGGCCTGTTACCTCTTCAAATTTTTGCAGATGATTTTGAATCTTTTCCATATTTTTATAGGATCTTTCATTATAATTAGAGTATCATCTGTATACAAATTTATTTTTGTTCCATCTATCCCTTCTATATTTGTATCACTCCTTATAGCTCTAGCCAATAATTTCATAGCCATAATAAACAAAATGGGAGAAAGAGGACATCCTTGTCTCATTCCAGATAAATCCTGTTTTATCAAGATTTCTAACCTATACAATGGATTTCTTTCCTGGGATTTTTATCAGTACAATTCTGCTTCCACCTCATATCTCAGCATTTCCAACTACTGGCTTTCAAAGAAAATAAATTCAAGTAATGCATGATTGTCAACATTAATAATGAAGCTGATGAGGAACATACTGCTTGCCAGATAGTATTTATAAATCCTTCAATCTGTTTTCATGCAGAAAAGGACTTTTTTTTTGTAGGACCTGCATCAATGGTTTAAATGAGGCTTTACATTACATTCTATCACATTGTTAAGTATTAACAGCTGAGAATATGGATCTTGCCCAATGAATGTACACAAATGCTCATTGCTTTTGAGTCTTGTCATCATTCCATCCTAAGAGTCTATGCTTTTCTTGGCTAAATTGGAGGGGGTGGGATGGAAGTGTTCCTAATGTGAATAGGCTCTGCTATAGCAATTTAGAAAACCTGTCTATGCCAGTTTATATTCCCATGGTACTGCACCACAGGCACTCTGTTATTTCTGAAAGAATGTGGAGCTACTCAATGTAACCATCATGCTACAAGTTGCATGCCAATACACTGTATCAAACTTGCCATAGCATTTCCCCATATCAATTAGAATAGTTTAGGCTGACAGCAAATGACAAATGCAGCTCCTAGCATTGCTGAAAGTTAGACAAAGCCATGGATGAATTTTCTTAAATGAACCATGGCTGCTGTCAGATGCAAACTAAAACATCACTCCAGATTTCCTATTTCTAAGGCTTGAGAAAAGAGGAAAAATTCAAGTGGCAGAATGCAGCTACAGTTTCCTGATTCATACAGACTTTGAACATGCTGCATTTGCAATACGAAGCAACATTGATAGAAAAGGGCAAGAGAAAGAGCAGATCATACAGTGTGTTCATTCTGTGCAAATGTCATTCTCATGCAGGAAGAATCACAGTGCATGTCAGTTAGAGGTTTACTTGTCTATTATACACATTTTTCTTTGGAATGCATATAGCAGATTTCTGAATGCTTGGATACAGACTGAGAGACATAGGCACTGCTTCCATGCAGGAGATGCCTGCCTATGCCAGCTCAAAAACTGTAGCAGATGTTGCATTATCAACCTCATGTAGAGTCACTGAGTCATACAAAATATCACCTCTGTATCAGCTTGGCTGTTAGGCCAGTGACAGCTCCACATGCTCCCTGAATCTCTCCCTACATTCCTCTTACCATTATAGTCTGCAACATTTTTAATCTGAGTTGACATCACATTTTATAAAGAAAAATACTACAATTAGCAGATTTTTATTGCCTATAGGAAAAAAAAACAGCTGTTCGGCTCCAGCAGGTTTAGCATCTTGTTGCTACTGTATCAATCATGTCTGTCTGGACATCCTGCTATGGTAATCCAGTGTTTCCCAAATGCTGGTTTTTGGACTTCAATTCCCAGAACCCTAAGTCATTTCCCCAAAGCACTGATCAGCCAATGTACTGACTTAGGCTTCTGGGAATTGAAGTCCACTAGTGGGCTGTGTACCCCTTGTTGGGAACCACTGGAGTAGACCATAAAGCCAGTGACCGAACACCAAGTGTTGGGTGGTGGTAAAGACCCTGACTCCCTAAAAGGGCCAATGGCTATGGGCGGATGAGCCCCTTTAGGTGGAGGAAATGTCACTGGAAATTATTATATTGGGCCTAACAGCAAAATGAGCCGAGGAGCAATTCTGATTCCCAACAGTCATGGAGGTAGAAGAGGCCATGCCAGATGGACTGGCTATGAAGGCCCACCTTGATAATATCCTCAAGGCTGCGGCAGTCCATTGCAGTCCCAGTGTTAAACCCTGCATGTGTTATTTCATATGTGCTGCAGGAGATGGCTCTGTAATCATAGTGTGTGGCTCACTTCATGGCAAGCTGTGATCCATCTTAAACAAATTCACATCAATAACATTTTTCCTGCTTCAGGAAAAAATGCATTCTTGGATACGAGTTGCAGCTGACAACAACGGCCAATGTTGCAACAAATGTAGATCTCCAATGCCTGGAATTCATGGATAGGATACAAGGGGTATTCATATAGTCATTCATTCTTGGAAGGCAACAAAGCCTTCTAAGTTACTACTAGGAAGCAAGGAAGCAATGTGTAACAAAAGAATGAACTCAATCTTCATAATTTAATAGTTCTACAAAGATCACCTTACCTCCTATACCTCCAGAGGGAAGTCTAAGATCTACTAATAAGAGTCAGCTGTCTTTATCCTATCTTATAATGAGTTAGATGCAATCAAACATATACTTCAAGAACAGGAAAGTCATACATACCATTGGTCAGGATAATGAACAGTAATAGCTTTAACTGGGATACAACTGGCTCTACCTACTGAGCAAAATAAATTTTAACCCCAAATCCTTGGTCTTTGTTTTTCCCTGTTCCCAAGCCAAACACAAACTGGCAGTTTCAAAAGGTTAGAACTGTGTGGAGGTAGGAGCCCATGCACATATTACCTGGTGATTCTTGTTTGAGGGACTGGTAAGTGAGATCCAACCAACAGCAATCTTACCCCTAAGAACTCTTACTGATCAGGGCTTCGGGTAATTAAAGTTTAAGACCACCTGGGGTGCCAAGGTTCACCATCACTGGATAGAGTACAGTTGTACCTCGCTTAAAGAGCATAATGTGTTCCACAGGATTGTTCTTTAAGAGAGTTTGCTCTTTAAGTGAAACACCATTGTAAGTGACCAATTGTGACTTCTGATTGGGGGGATTGTAAACCCCAATTTATTTGTTAAGCGAGTTTTTGGTTGGTTTTATTTGTTAAGTGAGGCGAACATTCAGAGAAAATTCTGCTCTTTAAGCAAGTTAGTCTCTAAGCAAGATGCTCTTTATGCGAGGTTTGACTGTGGCCGGAGGAAGAGAGGAGGAAGAAGCCGTGGGTCGGGTCGGGCGAGGGAAGGAGCACGCCGCCGACCCAGCACCCCTTTGGCCATTGTCCCTGTAGCTGGAGGGAAAAGGAAGAGAGGAGGAAGAAGCTGCGGGTCATGTCGGGCGAGGGAAGGAGCGCGCTGCCGACCCAGCGCCCCTTCGGCCATTGTCCCTGTGGCCGGAGGGAAAAGAAAGAGAGGAGGAAGAAACCGTGGGTCGGGTCGGGCAAGGGAAGGAGTGTGCCGCCGACCCAGCGCCCCTTTGGCCATTGTCCCTGGCCAGAGGGTAAAGAGAAAGAGAAGGAAGAAAAGCCGCGGATTGGGTAGCGAAAAAGACTTGCGCTACAGACCCAGCGCCACAAACCCAGAAACAAGTAGCTGCATGGATACGATAAGTAATTCAGTTACACTAATTTAGTTGACTTTAGAGACTTTACAAATAACTGACTCACACAATACTGAACTTACAGTAGAGACTTATACTGAACTTACAGTAGAGACTTTATATATTGGACTTCATAACAAGGATACAGTAATTAGAAACTACTGACATAACTTCATATAATCAATGCTAATTAGCTATTTTTAGTCTGATATTGTTTAAACTGTGATAATATGCATGATAATACTTTGTTTTAAACTGTGATAACATGTATGATGAGAGGATACTGGCGTAGAAACCGGCAAACCAACGTCAGGAATTTTGCCAAGAGAACCCTATGGACCAAAACAAAAGGCAAAACAAATGGGGCAATTTAGATGTAATAGGATGCTTAGCACAGCAGATCAAAAGAAGGGGAGGGACAGGAAAGGGGGAGGAGAAATACAGTGTTGCAAGGAACAATACTGTATAGGGACATGGAATGTGAGGTCTATGAATCAAGGAAAACTGGAAGTGGTAAAAAAGGAAATGGAAAGAATAAGCATTGACATCTTGGGAATCAGCGAGTTAAAATGGTCACGGATGGGTGAATTCAGCTCTGGAAACCATCATATCTACTACTGTAGACAAGAAAACCTCAGAAAAAAACAGAGTAGCCATAATTGTCAATAAAAGGGTGAGAAAAGCAGTAATGGGATATAATCTCAAAAATGATAGACTGATGTCAGTCAGAATACAAGGCAAGCCATTCAATATCACTGTAATCCAAATATATGCACCAACCACTAGTGCAGATGAAGCCACAATTGACCAGTTCTATGAAGACTTAGAATACCTCACCAAGAAATGATGTACACATTTTCATAGGAGACTGGAATGTCAAAGTAGGAAATCAAAAAGTAAATGGAATAACAGGCAAGTTTGGTCTTGGAACACAGAATGAAGCAGGCCAAAGACTGATAGAATTCTGCCAAGATAACGCACTGGTCATAGCAAACACTCTCTTCCAGCAACACAAGAGGAGACTTTACACATGGACATCACCAGATGGCCAACATCGAAACCAGATTGAATACATACTCTGCTGTCAAAGATGGAGAACTTCCAAACAGTCAGCAAAAACAAGACCAGGAGCAGATTGTGGCTCAGATCACAACCTACCGATTGCAAAATTCAGGCTTAGACTAAAGAAAATAGGAAAAACAATTAGGCCAGAAAGATATGACCTAGAAAACATTCCTTGGGAATACACAGTGGAGGTGTGGAACAGATTTAATGGCTTGGACCAGATAGACAGAGTGCCAGAAGAATTATGGACAGAGATGCGGGACATCATGCAGGAGGCAGCAAGAAAAACCATACCAAAAGAAAAGAAACGTAAGAAAGCTAAGTGGTTGTCCAAGGAGGCTCTTAAAATAGCAGAGGACAGAAGGAATGCAAAATGCCAATGAGAAAGGAAAAAATACTATCACTTGAATACAGAATTTCAAAGAAAAGCAAGGAGAGATAAGGAAACCTACCTGAACGAACAGTGCAAAGAAATAGAGGAAAACAATATTAGGGGTAGGACTAGAGATCTTTTCAAAAAAATTGGGGAACTCAAGGGAACATTTAAAGCAAAAATGACCATGATAAAAGACAAAGATGGCAAGGAATTAGCAGATGCAGAAGAGATTAAGAAAAGATGGAAAGAGTACACAGAGGAACTATTCAAAAAGGACCTCAGCACCCCTGATAATCACAATGATGAGAACATTGAACATGAGCCAGACATTCTAGAGAGTGAAGTCAGAAAGGCCTTAAAAAACACTGCAAACAACAAAGCCAGTGGAGTTGATAGTATCCAAGTTGAACTTTTCAAAGCCCTACAAGATGATGGAATCAAATTATTGCATTCTATATACAAGCAGATTTGGAAAACAAAACAAATAACCACAGGATTGGAAAAGATCTGTATATGTTCCGCTCCCCAAAAAGGGTAATGCCAAAAAATGTTCAAATTATCGAACAATTGCGCTCAACCCTCACGCTACCAAGGTGATGCTCAAGATAATACAGGATAGACTGCAACAGTATGTGGAGAGAGAATTACCAGAAGTGCAGACGGGTTTCAGAAGAGGCAGGGGGACTAGAAACCACATCGCCAACATAAGATGGATCATGGAAAAAACAAAGGAATATCAGAAACAAGTCTACTTCTGTTTCATTGATTACACTAAGGCTTTTGACTGTGTCGACCACAACAAAATGTGGCAAGTAATTAAAGAGATGGGAATACCGGAACACCTTATAGGCCTCATGAGAAATCTGTACATGAATCAAGAGGCAACAGTTAGGACAGAAAATGGAATGACGGAGGGGTTTGGAATAGGAAAAGGAGTAAGACAAGGCTCCATTTCGTCACCCTGCTTATTCAACTTATACACAGAACACATAATGCGCAATGCAGGGATGGAGGAATCACAATTTGGGATCAAAATTGCTGGAAGAAACATCAACAATTTGAGATATTATTATTATTATTATTATTTATTGAATTTATTACCCCGCCCCACTCGGGAGAACCCGACTCTGGGCAGCATATATCGTCATAAAACAGAGGTAAAAGATAAAAACATATAAAATCATGAAGTTTAAAAGATTATCTAAAATTATTTGAAGTAAAAACAGTGCAAACTACACGCCAGTATCCCCCTGGTCCAGATCCAAATTGGCACTCCCTAAGTAAGCCACTTAGTATGGGAACCCGTGTTCCCTGGTCCCCAAATATGTCCTGCCAGCCAGGTTTTCAAGCCCTTCCGGAAGGGCAAGAGCTCTGTCTGCAGGCGCAGTTCGATGGGCAGGAGGTTCCAGAGGGTTGGGGCGGACACGGAGAAGATCCTCCTCCTAGTGCTAGAGAGGTGTGCCTCTCTAGCTGATGGAACAACAAGGGAGCCTCTCCGATCCGCCCTGGTGGGCCGGACAGATGTTCTTGGGGTGACGCGGTCTCTTAGGTATCCTGGCCCACTACCATATAGGGCTTTAAAGGTAATAACCAGCACCTTGAATTGCACCCGGAGACATACTGGCAACCAGTGCAGCTCCCGGAGTAGCGGCGAAGCACGAGTATAACGCCCACACCCCGCCACTACCCGGGCCGCCGCATTTTGCACCAGCTGGAGTCTCCGGATGGTCATCAGGGGCAGCCCCATGTAGAGCGCATTACAGTAATCAAGTCTGGAGGTGACCAAGGCATGTGTGACCATGAGCAAGGAGTCCCGGTCCAGGAGGGGGCGTAATTGGCGTATTACACGAAGTTGTGCAAAAGCCCTCCTGGCCACGGCTGCCACCTGATCTTCGAACAGTAGCCGTGAGTCCAGGAGGACCCCCAGGTTACGCACCGGGTCTGTCTGGGGCAAGGCTGCCCCATCCAGCACCAAAGATGGCAACTCCTGTGTTAACGCAGGCCCCCGTACCCACAGCCACTCAGTCTTGCCAGGATTCAGCTGTAGCCCGTTGTCCCCCATCCAGACCTTAACAGCCTTCAGGCACCTGGAAAGGACTTCCACCGCACCACTTGGGTCCCCACGGGCAGAGATGTATAACTGGGTATCATCTGCATATTGATGATACTTAACCCCATGGGAACGGATGATCTCGCCCAGCGGCTTCATATAGATGTTGAATAAGAGAGGAGAAAGTACCGAGCCCTGAGGCACCCCGTATTGCAGGGGCCTAGGGCTGGACCTCTCCTTCTCCAGGCACACCGACTGGGTCCTGCCTCTCAGGAATGAGGAGAACCAGGACAACACAGTGCCCTGGATCCCCAGACCCTGGAGCCTTCCCAGAAGGATACCATGGTCGATCGTGTCAAAAGCCGCTGAGAGATCGAGAAGAGCAAGGACTGACGGCTCCCCTCCGTCCCGCTCTCTCCAGAGATCATCCACCAAGGCCACTAGTGCGGTTTCGGTACCATATCCGGGCCTGAATCCTGACTGAAACGGGTCCAGATAATCCGCTTCATCCAGGACCTCCTGTAACTGCAGCGCCACAGCCTTTTCCAAAACCTTACCTAAAAAAGGTAGTTTGGACACTGGACGGTAGTTGGAAATTACCGTGGGATCGAGAGACGCCTTCTTCATGAGGGGGCGCACTAGAGCATGTTTGAAGGGTGCTGGAAAATGCCCCTCTTTTAACGAAGCGTTGATAATCGCCTCGATCCAGCCAGCTGCCACGGTCTTGGATGCTTTAGTTAACCAGGCAGGGCAAGGGTCCAGTGCACAGGTCGTGGCGCGAACAGATACAAGAAGCCTGTCCACTTCCTCAGGGCCAACAGGATCGAACCGATCCCAGATAACATGGCTAGACTGCGCCATGGTCAACCCCAGCTCCATACGTTCCACGCCGGGATTCAGCTTCGAGCGGATCTGAGAGATTTTCTCCGCCAGATAATCAGCAAAGTCCTCAGCCGATCCCTGCCACCCAGGGCCTGGCCCCCCTCTACCGAGGAGGGACCTGGTCACCCGGAACAGGGCCGCTGGGCGATTATCTGCGGAGGCAATAAGGGTGGTGAAGTATTGGCGCTTCACCACCCCTATCGCCACTAGGTAGTCTTTAATAGCAGCTCTAACCAGTGATCGGTCAGACTCGCTTCGAGTCTTCACCCAGCGGCGCTCTCGGCGTCTCTTCGCCTGTTTCAGCTCCCTTAGTTCTTCTGAAAACCAAGGGGCAGATCTATCTCCACGGACTCGGAGAGGCCGTAGTGGCGCGATTGCGTCCAAGGCTGCCGTCGCTCTCTTATCCCATGCGGCGACAAGGGCCTCAGATGAATCGCTTTGCAGGTCAAGAGGACAATCCCCCAGTTCCCTCTGGAATCCTTCTGGATCCATTAGTCTGGATCCATATGCAGATGATACCACCCTAATGGCAGAAAGTGAGGAGGACCTAAAGAAGCTCCTGATTAGGTTGAAAGAAGAAAGTGCAAAAGCTGGCTTGAGACTCAATATAAAGAAAACAAAGATCATGGCATCAAGCCCTATCAGTCCCTGGAAAATAGATGGGGAAGAAGTAGAAGCAGTGACAGATTTTACTTTCTTAGGATCTAAGCTCACTGCAGATGGTGATTGCAGCCATGAAATAAAAAGGCGACTGATTCTTGGGAGGCAAGCGATTTTGAAACCTTGGGGAACATAGTGAAAAGTAGAGACATCACATTGAAAACAAAACTTTGCATAGTCAAAGCAATGGTATTCCCTGTGGCAATGTATGGTTGTGAGAGCTGGACCATTAGGAAAGCTGAGCGCAGAAGAATAGACGCCTTTGAGATGTGGTGTTGGAGGAGAGTTCTGAGAGTCCCCTGGACAGCGAGGAGAACAAATAGGTCAATCTTAGAAGAAATCACCCCTGACTGCTCCTTAGAAGGTCAAATAATAAAGATGAAGCTAAAGTACTTTGGACATCAAATGAGAAGAGATGATTCACTTGAGAAAGCCTTGATGCTTGGAAGGGTCGAGGGCAAAAGAAGAAGGGGACGGCCCAAGATGAGATGGCTAGATGGTATTGTGGAGACAATGGGCACAGAACTGAGCGAGTTGTGGGGGATGGTGGAGGACAGGAGTGCCTGACGGACAGTGGTCCATGGAGTCGCAGAGGGTCGGAATCGACTGTGCGACTGAACAACAACAAAATCTACTTATTATTATTTTTTTAGATTTTAAAACAGATAATAGATACAGTAACTGTGAATGTACAACAGCCACAAGTTGATATCTGGAACTCTAATACATCTTTGCCCCAATGAAGGTGTTTAGATGCTGTGGTACCCATGGTGGGCAAATATTCAAGAAATGAAGCAAAGGCTACAATTTGCTCTTCCTGTGTTTCATGAAGTGAAAAATGAATTAATGCAGATTATTGCTTGCCTTCACAACTAAAGTACAAGTTTTGTTTTAGAAAATGGCTAACAGGGCAATAAACTAAACAATTCTCAATAGGTTGGATTCAAACATACTGTCTCCCCTAATACTGATCTTTGTCATTGCCCATACTCTCAAACTCAGTCCTGGAACAAATGTCTGGAAGGAGCAAAAAAGTCAATGGGTCAGCAGAGATGAATGGTAATAATTAACCCTTCTCCATCTCCTGACAAGAATGACCCACAGTAAAACCTATTTCTATGCTGCTTTTGCTGGCAGAGTATTCTGTTGCTAAGTGTAGTAAATTGCACTAGAGTAGGTAAACTGAATCAGTGGGGATCAGGTGAAAAAATGCCTATGTAAATTCTATTGAGTCAATTGGCCTATTCTTGCTGCCTTACGGTTTTATCATTACCAGAGATGGCATTGGGAATTAAATCTGAGGTGAAGAGATTAACACTGCAATGCTATTTATTTACTGAGAAATAAGTCTCTCTGTATTCAGTGGGGCTTCCTCTCCATATAATTGTCCACACAAAAGAATTACAAGTGACAAAGAAGCAAAAATTAAATGGTCCGTGTCACTTGCTCCTTCAATATGGAATGTTTACATAGTGCTAGAAAAGCTGTGGCGGCCTACCTGGATCCTGAAATAGAACAGTGTTATGACACAACCACATCACACAAGTCTCTTCATATTTGAAACAGCTCTTATTTAAGCTGCTTTAATACCTTGGAAAATATAGCCCAGGGGTAGCTTTTATTGAACAAGGATATCTATTTCTAGCAGAACAAAAAGAAGTATCTCCCCACTCAGCCATTTTAAAACATTTTCTCTAGTCTTCTGAGTCTGCAAAAAGCTGTACAGAAAAAGGATCTGTCAAGGAAAGTTTTAAATGTGATAAGAATGAATGTAATCTTATGCAGAGTGTATGGAGTGGAAAAATAGACTTTTTAAATCAAAATCTCTTTTATGTTCCATTGGTGAAGGAAAATGCACATTCCTAGAGCAACCAATGTTCTGAAGAACTATTCAGGCACATCTGCACTGTTCATTTTTCTTAAATTAAATATTCCCAAATTCATTTTCTGAATGAAAACAGTTTTGTTTCATTTTAAATACAGTCAAACCTCGCATAAAGAGCGTTTCGCTTAAAGAGTAACTCACTTAAAGAGTAGCATTTTCTCTGAATGTTCGTTTCGCTTAACAAATAAAACCAACCAAAAACTCGCTTAACAAATAAATCGGGGTTTGCAATCCCCCCCACAACTGGTCATTTACAATGGTGTTTCGCTTAAAGAGCAAACTCACTTAAAGAGCAATCCCGTGGAACGCATTATGCTCTTTAAGCGAGGCACCACTGTACGTACAAGCAGAGCTTTTTAACATGCATGTGGCTGAACAAGTGGAGATGTAAATGGGTCTTTTGCTGACACATGCAAACATGTGAGCACTCCAAAATCTTCAACCAAAGCCCAGAAGTCATGAGCTACATGTAACCTGCAACTGACATTACTTCCTGAGAAAATGAATGGCAACATTTATAGATTTTGCCCCCATTTATAAACTTAATGTTACTTTCTTGTGACTTTCAGAAAAAGAAGGTTTAGCCACTTTCACCATTATTTTTGGAGTGTTTTTTTAAAAAATGTAAAGAATAATGTATTAGAAATACCTCATTAATACGTTACACTCAAACTCAAAGCAAATGTTAGTGTTAACACATTATAAAAATGTCAGAATAATGACTAATGATGTTATTCATTTTACATAAAGATTCCAAGCTTGGTAATTAACTAGCTTCAGAATAAGCTGGGACATTTAACCGTCATTTGAAATATGTTTTGAAAATTGGAGCTATATAGTACAGTACTGTACATTAATACAGTATGCTACTTCTGCTTGAAGCTGTTACAGCTGACATCCACTAACAGAATTGAGTTGCAAAGATATTTCCCAGCATTGGGCAATAGAGCCGAGAGACAGATGACAAAAAACACAAGCCATATCCTACACATGTCTTGTTTCCCTCATCACTAGCAATTCCTACTTCTTAAATCAGGGTGGGTGACTTGCAGCCCTGTGGTTGTGTTTTAACTGCAGCTCCCATTACTTCTTTTTGATGCTTGATGAGACTGATGGGAATTAGAGTCCACAACATCTGGAGGGCTACAAGTTTCCTCCTTGAAGCAAGTTGTCTCTTTGCAAGATTCCCCTCCCCACCCTGAAAAAAAAATCCTGTTGGAAATCTTGTGTTATTTCTTAGAAGCTTCACAAGTCATTTTTTTCAGGGGGAAACACCAAAGTGCAGAATACTTCCTCTGTAGAAAGGAATTGTTTCCATGCATGATTCCCATAAAGTGATTAAGTTGCTCAGTATAACTAAGAATCCTACACGAGAGTCACCAGAAAAGGCACTAAGATGGCAATTTAACTGCAGAATAATGTTTTCAGTACAGTAATACCTCGGATAACATTAAGACTTGGTTCCACAAGTATTAACGTTGTCCGATTTTAGCCTTATCTGATGCAAACATTATCCGAGCTATCACTGTATGTGTTTCCCCAGAATCATACTCATGATTCCTCAGAAAAGGCACTGAGCAACATAAATTTGGTAGCTTCCTGCACAAAACATGTTAAGTTCCCAGCATAGATCATCCACCAAGGTTATCAAAGCCAACTCTGTTCCATAACCAGGCCTGAAACCAGACTGAAATTATTCTAGATAATTCATATCAACAAGGAATATCTGAAATGGAGATGTCTCCACACACTCCAAGACATTGTCAAGAAATGGGATATTGGAGGCTGACTAATAATTATCTAATAGAGATGAGATTTAAGAAGGGATATTTTAAAATAAGGGTATCACTATTGCCTCCTTTAGGAAATCTAGCACACATGTGGTGGATTTCATCTCTCCAAATATCCTGCCCACATTATCAAGATGCACCCACTGAAATGTAACCATTACTAAAGAACAAGCAGAGGCCAAGGGTACATCAGCAGGACCTGCGTCAACTACATCATTTAAGATAGAGCAGAGTACAACTTTGTTTACAAAGTGCTGTGCAAAACTCATCACAGAAAGCCATGTAATTGGTGATGGAGATCCTTGTTTTCTTTAACTGCTAGTTCAAATATCCAGGAATTGCTTAATGCCAATGAGCTTGAGCAATCCAAAGATGCAACACAAGATGCTATTAATGTTGCACTGTATCTTGCACTGTATCTTAGAATACCACCGCCCCTTTCCAGCACAGAAAAGATGCTGCATGACAATAAACGTGTGCCCGGAGTCACTGCAGAGAAACAGGTCTTGTAACCATAGAGATGCTGTTGTTCTACAGCTGCAGCAATGCAGGAGTCGTCACATTCACTGTGTTTTTGCTTGGACTATATCATTTGGGGTGACAAATTGGAAATATGAACAACTAGTCTGCAAAGTCAAAAATAAAAAATGTATATGAAGGGATAAATGATCCCTCTAGGACACTATTGAAAGGTTGCACAAATTATATGAAAAGCTGCTATGCATTCCCACTCTCCTCCACAGGCAGCCATCTGTACAGCTGTGTTCAGAGCAGTGCTGATTAATAACAACTCTCAAACATGTTCAGAGGCTGCAAGCTTCAAGTGGATCTTATTTTCATGTTTACTTAGAGCATCCTTAGTCTGATGAAACTGTTGTATTGCAAGAATACTCTCTCCGATTTACAGAGAAAGATTCAGCTATTCAGTGCAAGGATATATATTTTGAAGGCTGACATGATAGCATATTTAATCAACTTAAATAAAAGGTAGTGGTTGGTACTGGAGCAATAGTAGGGTCACCATAAGGTGCTGGTTTCATGTTAAATGTTAAGTTCATGAGTGTATATGTGCACAAACACGTACAGTACTTATACACTGTAAGATGACCCACCACCTTCTCACTCTCTTATTCTGCAAAACCATGTCACCAAATTTAGCCAACCAGCTGAACAATCAATTAACTCACTGCATGCAATATTTATAAAACAATAAATATGCATGTACTTATAAAACAAATGTTTCACATTCTGATAGAGAAAATGGAGCAATTGTAATTTAAATACTAAAAATGACCAAAACTTATGAATGTGTACAAAAGGTAGAGAACCAAAACAATAATAAGCACATATAATATTCACCTCACATTTTCACAGCGGTGACATAACCATCAATCCTAGGACAAATGTAAACCCTAAATAAAAAACTGAAACAAAAAGCCAACCAGTTCAACAGTAGATGAATAGAAAGAAATGATAGTCATCTTTGTGCTGCCCACATAAAACTCCAAAAAGCACACAAGTGGCTTTAGAAACCAAAAACTGCCCATCAACCTGCAAAATTAATTCATCTAATCCTTTTGGCACAAATTACTAATGCATCTGTAGAGCTGAATTTGTTTTGTTTTTGTGTTTAAAAGGATCAGAATATCAGATAAAAAATAACTAGGGTAAAATAACTAGTGGCTTGTGGGGAAAATGTTAAATGTTGGGATGGGGTTGATCAAGCAGGATTTACAGAAAGTACTTACAGCTCTCTATCTCTAGTGTGCAGTTTTGTTCATCCAGGGGGTATCTTCGTAGGTCCATCATACATGCGGCTGTTGTTGTTATTCTAGAAAAGAAACAAACACAAAGGTATTTTTTAAAATGAAAATTGTTCAAACTAATTGAAATGCAGGTAAAATACCAGTAGGTTGATTAACCCACTCCATGTGTTGGTATTCCAACATCAGTTTATACGTTTGCAAGAAAGCTATCCACCATTTACTTGCCAGCAGAACATGCTGGATACACATTTTTTGTTTTAGGAGGTTTATTTTGCCTTGATGGTAATATTTTCTAGAGGCTTAAAAGCCAATAGCATGGCAGAGATTTCCAAGAACAAAAGAGCAGATACCCAATCCAAGTTAGTTTATCTCATACACAACAATAATGACAAACGATCATCTGAAACAGTGCTCTCACACTTTCTAAGTGTTACTTGTAACCTGACTGACCTAAAAAAATGAAGATGATCAAATCTAGACCAAGAGAGCTGATCAACATTTCTCTGTCCCAAAACCTAAATATATTTTTTAAATCAAGAAATGGTTGTGGCTGCAGTGGAGAGGGATAGTGCTATCTCCAGGACACAAAAATGAGGTAATTAGACTTCCAAAGAATTCTTCCCTGTCACATCCCACCTCCTTTGATTTTCTTAAACTCCTATAGACCCAAATCTCAGAATAGATTCCATGACCTGAAGGACAAAACACACAAATGCATGATAAAATGAAGCAGCTCAATGCAATGAAACTGGTCCCTACTGGAAAAGCTTTAAATCACTAGTTAAGCACACCATGATATTCCAAATATTATAATTGTAGAGGATGGCAGATAACAGGAATCTGGTGTGCTATGGTCCGTGGTGTCACAAAGGGTCAGACTGGACTGTGTGACTGAAAAACAACCATAGATGTATGGTGCTACTATAGCATTTTGGGACAAGCATTTCAGTGACTGCCTATTATATAAAAATACATCAATAATTTTATGATGAGACTTCTTTCTGAAGTCCTTAATGAAGATTTGAGTCTTTTTAAATTGGGCTCTCAAATTTATGGGGTTTCACAGGCTTCTTTATGGATTATCTAGGTTAATCTTCTTATCTTCCTTAGTAATCTGCCTAGTAGATATCATCAGGGGGGAAAACCCATAGCAATTCTCATACTCGGTTTGTGTCCCAAAATATACAGACTAGTTTGCAGCAGTATATGGCGATGAAAAGTAAAGCAAATAAAATCTCTGCCTCATTTTCCAACTCTGATGAAAATTATTCCTGGAGTTTTCTTTCTTTCCCCCTCTTGACACAATATAGTGTTGGAAATTCTTGGAAGCCCAGGCTTGCTTTCAATAGTTTATTTGTGAGCAATGTTGATTTCTTTAGAGAGGCAGCTCTATCTATTGTCCCTCTGCAGCAAGCAGAACTATTATAACTCCATACAGCTATGACCTGAACACTTCTACACAGATCATATAACTATGTTAAAAATGTGAAGGGCCATTATTTTACAAGGAAAACTCTTGGAATTTATAGTAAGCATGGTTTACTATAAATCAGAACATGTAGTTGCTGAGTGGTGGTGGTGTACCATGGGAAAAGGCTGTTAGAAATATTCTGCTTAAATTAGAAGTGGACAATTTTCTCCAAGATCATTTCCCCCAGTTGGCTAACTGCTCACTAGCCACAGAAAAGGACTGGAGATAGGCTGTTTAGCCACCTATCCTTTAAACAGAGATACTGTGTTCTGGTTGATGTCAACAGCACAAGCTACCATCACAAAAAAGTCAGCATATAATGGTTGTATGAACCGTCCAACTAATTTCAGCTGAATTTACTCTCAGGAACCATATACAGTATTCTGGAACCAAAGGGGCAAAGCAAGAAGGAAAAGAATCAGGAAGTACATTCAATACAAACATTGTGTACTGCATCTTACAGGAATATAATGTTTTGTTTATCCTTCAGGCTGTTGGGAAATACGCAGTATTATCAGTGAATAATACTGTCAGGGAAAGGGAGAAGTGGTTAAAATGTCCCATCAAACCAAGTCAGAATTTGTAAAGTCCTTTAGCACTGAAGCACCATGAAACTCTTAACTAACCTATGAGATATAGTTGGGAGGAGGCAAACATATAGATATGGATATTGAGGGAACAAAAACAAGCATTCAGCATGAAGTGAATATTTTCCATTTTTAAAAAAGAGGAGCTACAGATACATTTCCCCATTCAGCAGTTCTTGCCGTAGTGCTTTGTTTGTAGTAGAAAAATCTAGTAATCTTATTTTTATACAAAAAAGATTGATGTACTTTTGTTGTTGTTGTTCAGTCGCACAGTCGATTCCAACCCTTTGCGACCCCATGGACCACTGTCCACCAGGCACTTCTTTCCTCCACCATCCCCCTCAAATCGCTCAGCTCTGTGCCCATTGTGTCCACAATACCATCTAGCCATCTCATCTTTGGCCACCCCCTTCTTCTTTTGCCTTCATCCTTTCCAAGCATCAAGGCCTTCTCAAGTGAGTCTTCTCATTTGATGTCCAAAGTACTTTAGCTTCATCTTTACTATTTCCCCTTCTAAGGAGCAGTCAGGGTTGATTTCTTCTAAGATTGACCTATTAGTTCTCCTTGCTGTCCAGGGGACTCTCAAAACTCTCCTCCAACACCACATAAAAAGACTCCCTCCCAATCATTCCTTCCCCCTATAGATCAAATAAACTGTAACACAGATACCCACCCATCCTTTACGCCTCCTTCTGGAAATGGTT
This sequence comes from Furcifer pardalis, assembly GCA_030440675.1. Classification (NCBI taxonomy): domain Eukaryota; kingdom Metazoa; phylum Chordata; class Lepidosauria; order Squamata; family Chamaeleonidae; genus Furcifer; species Furcifer pardalis. The sequence goes on from CP126893.1 coordinate 68,384,328, forward strand.
GCACAAAATAATGTGAAATGTGAGATAAATGCTAGGAGTTTCTAATTATCTCCACCTGACCATATTCTACACCAGTGGTGGTGAACCTATGGCATGCATGCCAGATGTGGCACTCGAAGCCCACTTTGTGGGCACCTGTGCAGTAACCCCAGCACAGAGTTTGCCTCAACCCTCTGCCCAGCAGCCCAATGGGAGCACTTCCTCCCTCCCCCAAGCACAGAATTCACCCCGCCCATCTGCCCAGCAGCCCAACTGGAGCATTCCCTTCCTCCCCTGTTGCTGTGTTGGCACTTTGTGATAAATAAGTGGATTTTGGTTTCCAGTTTGGGCACTCGGTCTCTAAAAGGTTCGCTATCACTGCTCTACACACCCACACTTAGCTCAGTGAAAAACACACACACCAAAAAGCAGGCTCAAGTTGCTAAATAGCAATCTCAAAATCCTCCAGTATGAAATTAGTCTCTGCACTTGACTGCATATTTTTATTAGAATATATATCAAGAGCCTTCCATGCACAATGTCTAAGTACTAGTGACTCTCACATCTGAAATAGTTACCAAAGCTGCACATTTGTAGCACTGCCCAATGTTCACTTCTGCAGGGCTGTTTTGTGACAGTTGGGGAAGCTGGAAGCTTCCTTAGGTATAATATATGGAAATCTGAGGACAAAAAACCAGTCTTGTGATTACTTCATCTCCTGCATAAAGTGATCAGCTTTGAGAAAATGTTTATAGATTTTAGCAATTTCCCTCTTTTCTGCAATTTGTTGCCTGAAGATAACTGAGGATAATTGTGCTTCCAGGTCTCTTGTTGATAATGGAAATTATATTTTGGTGCTTTTTCTCATGCATTAAGACAAAGGAAGTTGTTTAACAGACTGTAAATCACAGCAATGTTCACCTAAATAGGGATACTTAAAAAAAACTCTCACCTGATTTTCTTCCCTAATTTAGTAAATCCAGATTATTCTATCTTGTTTCTGGAGTGGGGTAATGGTGTATAGGAAAACTAATTACATTATGTTTCACGATGACCAGGTACTGGTCACTTTGCTGCCTGTGAACCTCTCTACGTAACTGCCACCACCTATGCCTTTTTTTTTTTTAAACTTTATTTTTATATAGGTATTTAAAAGATACACATATAAAAAGCAATTATAATGAAAGATACAAAAGTAAAAACAAAGAGAAATACAAAAATGACAATTATAACTAAATTAAAAAAATAATCATGAAAAGGGAAACACAACCTCCACATTTAAGTCTATGTATACGCTTCTCATAAACCAAATATGAACCTCCAAGAAAAAGAGAAAAGAAATATAATATCTCTAATAATCATTATAAAGGTATCACAGTTCTATCTTAATAACTCATCTTAGCCATTTTCTAATACATTTAGTTTCCTTCACTATTTTAAATCACTCTTTAATATCACCCCTGTGGTATTTACAAAGTCCAAGGGCTTGTAAAAAAAAACCTCATAATTTCCAAAAATCATTTTGTTCTGGTACAGGAGTAACCCCTTTTTTCTTAACCGTCACATATTCCACGAAAGGTTTCCAAACTCTCCAAAAATTATTAACTTTAGCTCTACCTTTTTTTACTTTTAATTCACAAGTAAGTTTATCATTAAGCGCCAGCTCCCACATTTCTTTATACCAGTCATGAATCTTGATCGAGACCTCGTTTTTCCAATTTTTTGCAATACAAATTCTTGCCGCTGACAACATCACAGACATCAATTCTTTATTATCATTACTTATATTGAACTTGTCAACCTCTGTTAACAACCCTGTGTCTGGACCCCATATGAGCTGTTTATCTAATATATTATTCACTTCATTTTTCACGTTTCCCCAAAAATTTTTTAAACTTTTACAGTTCCACCACATGTGTACATACGTTCCCATCTCATGTTTACATCGCCAACATTTATCACTGATCCTACTATTCATACGGTGCAGCCCAACTGGGGTCCTATACCACCACCAAAGTAGTTTGTAATTATGTTCCTTCATTCTCACGGACATGGTTCTCATAACCCTTCTTTTCCATTTTCTCTTCCAGTTTTCTGGTGAGATCGTCTCATTTAATTCGTATTCCCATTTGCTTCTCAGTGCATCCTGTATACTTCCACTTTTATTCAAAATTTTATAAATCTTGCTTACTATCCCTTTAATGCCCATGTCCCCTCTCCTTACTTTGGTCAACAATATTTCAAATAAAGTTAATTCTCGTTCTAAACTGTTGTCTAGCATATATTTCTTATTCCAATTATTTACTCGGAGAGTCTTGAACCAATCTAGCTGCATATAAGAAAATAACTCTCTTCTTCTTTCTTTATCCTTGCAAATGCTAATCCAGTCTTTCAGCAAGAGAACCTCCTTTTCTACCAAAATATTTCTAATCCTACTATCAATTAGTATTGGAAAAGTACTTATATCTTCTAGTTCTAAAACAGGCGAGGTACCTGGGACGAATTCCTTTTTTATTCTACTCCATTCTTCTAATGTTGTTTTTGTCAATTTACATCTATAGTTTTGTTTATGATTTTCTTTCCTTCCACTTAAAAATATGGACTTATCAATTTTCTGACATTCCCCTCTCTCAATTTTTTCCCATATTATTTCTTCCCGGTTCAATATTCTAATAACATTTCTAACTTGAAAGGCCCTATAATAATCACGAATATTGGGTATCCCTAAGCCCCCCTCTTTCTGAGATGCATACCATAATTTTTTGACTATTCTAGCCCCATGTTTTCCATTGCAGAACTTATTTATTATATTTTGGTATTCCTTTAATTCCCTATCGGTAAACTTAATTGGTAATACATCAAATAAAAAATTTAATTTGGGTAACAGCGTCATCTTACTTAGTGCCACCCTTCCAAACCATGATAAATTTAGCTTATTATATCGAATTATTTTTTGTTCAATTTCCTTCCTCTGTTTACCATAATTTAACCCTTTAAGTTCCCCATACTTCTGCGAGATTATTATCCCCAAATATTTAATTTTATTTCCAATCTGAATCTTATATTTTTCTTTTATTTTTTCCTCTTCCTCCTTGGTCGCATTACAAAATATCATTTCAGTCTTGTCCCAGTTAACTCTCAAGCCTGTTAAATCCTCAAAATTACTTAAGTGATTATGGATTTTTTCTAAAGCCTTCATTGGGCATTTTGCAATAATTAACGTGTCGTCTGCGTACAAATTTATCTTATTGCCTTTTATTCCTACTATATCTTCGTCCTGGCGTATTAGGTTTGCCAAGAACTCCATAGCCAGTATGAACAATGTTGGTGAAAGTGGACAACCCTGCCTTGTGCCTGCCTCTAACCTTATATTACCTGAATATTCACCATTGACTCTAACCCGGGCTACTCCCATTTGATATAAATTTTTAATAACTCCCTGAAATTTGGCCCCAAATCCATATAACTTAATCATTTCTTGTATTGTTAACCATTGTAAAGAGTCAAAGGCTTTAAAAATATCCAGAGACAGAAATCCCACTTTCTCTTTCTTTTGCTCCGTTAAGTCCATCAGATCTATTACTCTTCGCGTTAAGTCTGACATATATCTATTCTTAACAAACCCTGCCTGGTCTTCCTTTATATAGTCGGATATAAAACTATTTAATCTATTTGACATAATTGATGTAAATATTTTTGCGTCCTGATTAATTAGTGAAATCGGTCTATATGATTCCACCTTTTCTAAATCTTTGCCTGGCTTCGGAATTAACGTAATTATTGACCTGTTCCATGAGTCTGGAGTTGTCTCACCTTCTAAAATTTTATTAAACAATTTACTCAGCCTCGGAACAATCCAAGTTTTAAAATCTTTATAAAACTCACCTGGTAATCCATCTTCTCCTGGTGCTTTCTCTGTTTTTAATTTCTTTATCGTTTGCTCAATTTCTTTTTCTGTAATCTTTTCCTCCATTATATTTCTATGTTCTACTGTTATTTGTGACAATTTTTGATTTTCAAAACACTTTCTAAGTTTATCCAAATTAATTTCCTTTTTGGAGTATAGTTCATTATAAAAATTTTCTATTATCTTCATTTTTTCTCTTTTTTTATTACATCTCCTTCCACTTTTATCAGTCAACACCCCGATCTGACTTTTTATTTTCTTCTCTTTTGCTGCTTTTGCTAACAATTTGGAGTTCCTGTTACTATACTCAAAATATTCTCTTTTCAAATATATCATATCCCTTTTAACCCTTTCCATATCTTTCCCCTCCAATTCCTTCTTAATTTTTTGTATTTCCTCATAAATCTTTTTACTTTTAGTTCTTGCTTGTTCCATATAGAGATGTTTTAATTTTACTTCCAACTCCTGATATCTACTTTTATAAAGCTTATTTTTGACACTCTTTAATTTTATAGATTCCCCTCTAAATATTGCTTTCATTGTATCCCATACCGTGCTATAGCTGACCTCCCCATTATCATTCCAATTCCAATATTCTTCCCAATTCTCCATTATTTTTTTCTTATCAGCATCTTCCCTAAACAAATTTGTATCATATCTCCAATTATATACCTTCCCCCTCTCACTATGTAATTTCACCTCCATCACTATTTTTGCATGGTCTGACTCTTTAAATGTTCCTATTTTTATATCTTCAATATTACTGATTAGTAGTTTTGTAACAAATATATAATCAATTCTAGATTGCATATTATGTACTTGGGAACAGAAAGTGTATTCCCTTTCATTCCCTTTAATCTCCCTCCATGTGTCTTGTATCCCCAATGTCTTAATCCAATCATCTAGTATATATTTTTTACACTTTCTCTGAGTGCCTGTACTGTCTATTCCTGATCTTATTAAGTTGAAATCCCCTGCAATTATCATATTTTTTGTCCCCTCTTTCTCTAAAATTTTTCCCATCTTGTTCAAAAATTCTTCCTGGTTATCATTTGGTGCGTATATATTAACCAATGTTATTTCTTCTTCATCTATATTCCCTTTGACTATAAGATATCTACCTTCTGGGTCAGCTATGCTTTGTGTCATATTAAAGCCTGCCTTTTCTGATATTAGTGTTGCAACTCCTCTTGATTTTGATGAGCCATAGGCTTTCTCATATATTTGCATACCTCTCAGGACCATTTTGTTTGTGTCTACGGACTTTTGGTGGGTCTCTTGCAGAAAGACGACATCTGCCTTTTCTTTGTTAATAGCTATTTGTAGTCTTTTCCTCTTTAACACTGTGCTTGTACCCTTCACATTCCAAGTTAATATTTTTAAGTTCTTAACCATCGAATTTTATTACTCTCCTTAATTTTTTACATTGCTCCCTGGACGTGTACCACCTATCCCCTATGTTACAAAAACCATAAGATCTAAATATTATATAAGAATAAGCTAACAACATATAATAACTAAGTTGTAAAACATAATAATAATATGAAAAAAAGAAAAAGAAAAACTTACCTAATCTTCTACAGTCTTTTACCCTCCCCACTTCTTTTCCAAGAATGTCGCCTTCGTATATCGAAAAAGGGAGGGGGGGTCAGTGCGGGATGCCATTACTTCTCTGAAGCCCCCCTTTTCCCTCCGCCGATCTTTCTTTAGTTATTAACATTTTCACTCTACAATTTCAAGACTCGGGTCTGATGTATCCATCCCTCTCGCTGCTCCCCCCTCCTCCCCCTCCATTCTCAGAACTGAAACCCTTTCCCCAGACATGTGTAAATCTGTTCTTAACTCAATCCATTCACTTGATGCCACCTTAATCAAACCAATGTGTGTCAAATAACCCAGAACATCCATCTTAGAGTCAATAATATGCATTTTTTTATCATAAAAGAAGCTTAATTGTTGCGGAAACCTCCAGTTGTATTTAATACCCTTAGATGTCAGTAGTCTTGTGACGGGTTTCATCCTGTACTTCCATTTTCTCTCTTCTGGGGCAATATCATTGTAAATTTCCACATCGTCATTTTCTATTTTTAGAACGCCAGACCCCGCTTGTTTAATATGAGCCATTACTTTAAGCTTATCCGCCCAATTTGCAAATTTGACCAAAACGTTTCTAGGTGTATTCCTACCCCTTCTCCCCCCAATCCTAAAAACCCCACCCAAATCCTCCGGAACAAAATTTTTCCCCATTTGTAAAGAGTTAAGCCAATCCACTATCCTTTCTTTAAGCCTGTCTGGCGTTCGTTCAGCCAATTTTCTTATCACAATATTCTGTTTCCTCTGCCCTTCTTCCACCAACTGTATTCTTCTCTCTTGTACAGTCACTCTTTGTGAAGTGTGATGTTCATGGAGATAAAGTTCATTCACTGTTATTGTCACTTTTTTAACATCTTCTTGAATTGTATCTGTAATCATCTTAATCTTTTTTGTGTTCTCCGTAACTTCTTTCTGTAAATCGGAAAGGGATCTCGCCAGACTCTCGTGTTGAAGTCTGGCGATTTCTCTATCCTTCTTCATTTCTTCATTGTTGTGATTTATCTGTGATGACAACTGCTGTAACAATTTAAACATTCTCTCCATATCAGAAGATTCAACCTTAGGAGTTTCCGCAACATCTAAAGTCTCCAAAGTCGGCGATGGGGTGCGTCTCTCCTTCTCCTTTTGGTCCTTCTGTTGCTCTTTCCTTTCTCTCCTGGTTTTAGGCCTAACTACCTCCTCCTCCTCTCTCCCCCTTCCACCCTCCATTATAGTTTCAATAAAGTTCAATAGTCAACCACTCAATCAGTTATTCAATCTCTTTAAGACAATTTGTGTAAATCCTAATTTAGAATCAGTTATTTTCTTTGATCATCAGTCAAATCAATTTCAATAAGGTCAATTAACTAAGCTAACAATCAAATCTTGTATCAATATGAACAATATCCAAAGTCAAATTTCGTTTATATTCAATTTCCGATTAAATTTCAAGTCAGTTAGACCAATTAAAAATTCATTGATTTGATTGATTACCTGTCAAATCCAATTTTTAATATACTTATTGATTTTAGAATATAATATTAATCTATATATGGCTTAAGCACTTGATTCAATCAGCACCCTCAATATAAAATAATTTACTATGATGCAGAGAAATCAATATGAGACACATATGTGTATGTGCATATCCACATACACACATACATATACATATATGTATATATATCTATACACACACACACATGTATCTAGTTAATCCTCTAGTGTTAATCTTGTGATGATTTCCTTGTGTATGTATATTTTAATAATTTTAATAATTTTAATAAAAGTATTGAGGGAAAGAGGGGGAGAAAAGGGAAGATTTTTATTTTTATTATTTAAGATTAGTAATAGGAATCCAAGAAAGAAGAAGAAATGTACAATCCTAATATAACCCTTAAACTATAGAATCTATAATACACTAGAAAGGGGAAGGGGAGAAAAAAAGAAAAAAAGAAAGGGAGAAAGAACAAAGTTACAGTAACGATAGGAAGAGAAAGAGGAGGGGGGTAGGGGAGGGAGTGAGGATCAATCAAAAATTACGAAGACAGTAGGAGTAATAAGAAGTTATATAACAAGAAATAGACCTCCTTCCATGACGAACTCAAGGAGGGGGGATGGAAAGGGGGTAAAGACAAACAAAACTCTACTAACAAGAGAACAACACAGACCAACAAACATTTAAAACACATAAAAAGAGAGTGAGAGAAAAAAAATGGCGCTGTTCCACCTCTTCTTTCTTCTAGCTTGCTAAGTTTCGTTTTGTGTCTGTGTAAGTTTCGCGTTACTCCGCCATCTTCTTACCGCTCTCAACGGACCCTTTAATGTCTTTACTTCTTCTTAAAAACTCCCTCTTCAAAAATAGAATAAAAAGGGTCCAAACAGCTATTCTTCGTTCCGCAAAGCACAACCCACAGATCTCCGGGAATAGCACTTTAAAACCGCATATTCTCCATTATTCTCTCCGTTCCGATACAAGCGCCAGGGAACCAACACCGCACTTTCCTCTTTCGTTCTCCTCGCGATCCCCTCTCCTTCCCCTATATTCTCAAAATTGGGACTGCTGTCAGCCTCCTCTTCGCGGCGCCCCGTCTGCCCCCCCAGGCTTTAGGTTCGAACTCACCACGTCCACAGTTTTAGTCCTTGGGCAGACTCCGGCGCCACAACGAGTCAGCGAATCAAGTTTCCTGCGCAACTCCACAGGCAAGCCCTCCTTTAGAATGTGTTCGCACAACCTTTCCGTTGCTCAATCCACTTTTAGGAAGGCTTGGGTCCGCTCAACAGGCGGCTGGCTTGGATCCAGCGACTCTTCCGAGCCGCCGGCTTGCCCCGCCGCCCGGAGTCCAAACCTCCAAGCCTGTTCCGCGTCTGTTGACTTTTCTCCGTTGTTTTCCAGTCAATTTGCTTCCAGACAGCAGATCCCTGCACTCTTTCTATAGTTCTCAATTTCCGTCCCGAGTTTACTCTTTTTTAACAAAAAAAAAGTGAAAAATACCCATTAATTCCCCATTGAATCGGCGGAGCAAGGAGAAGCTGCTGCTCTTCCTAAGCCATCCAAGCCACGCCCCCCACCACCTATGCCTTTTGAGATAATGGATTTTCCTGGAAGATACTGAATTGCTCATAGACATCTATGAGTCTTCGTGACAATGCAGAGATCTGAACTCAACTCCCATTAGAACTTAAAATATCCTGTCTAGTATTCTGGTTTCTTTCAGGGTGGGGGAAATGATCCCTCAAAATTAAAACAATTTTTAATTAAAAACAATGAAAATTGACTTCAAGTAAAGCAAAGTCTACTATTACATGTATAAGATGCTTTTTATAAGAGGTCAGTTAGACATTTTATACCAACATTCTGACAAGAAAAACAAGTACAGTACTGTACAGTATTTTATTCACTCAGCGCCTACCCAGTTAGGGAGACATTTTACTTGCAAGTAAGCTAGAATAGGAAATAGTTTCTGCTACTGCTTTAAGTAGAAAGAAAGAGAATTTCATGCACAATATATTCTGTTCACTTCAGTACTACAGTAGCCAACAAAATAGCAAATATGTCTTCCAAATGACTTAAGATAAAACTGAACAGATGAAGCTGTACACACAAAACAAAGTCTTGCATTGAAAATTGGGAATTAGGACATACAGTCAAACTTCACATAAAGAGCAACTCGCTTAAAGAGCAACTCGTTTAAAGAGCAGAATTTTCTCTGAATGTTCACTTCACTCAACAAATAAAACCAATCAAAAACTCGCTTAACAAATAAATCGGAATTCACCCCCCCCCCAAGAAGTTACAATTGGTCACTTACAATGGTGTTTCACTTAAAGAGCAAACTCGCTTAAAGAACAATCCTATGGAACACATTATGCTCTTTAAGTGAGGTACAACTGTAATATAAAAGAGGACCTGTAACTAGTCCATTAGCCACTATACAGTAGCTTATTTATCTGAAGTTTGGAGGGGGTGAATTCATATCAAACAAGAGAGGGCCTTCTACGGCTATTTTTGCAGTTCCAAGGGTAGAGACATAATTAACTATTTTGACATGTGAGGTACATATTTTCTCCAACCCACCTTACCACCTACGGCAATGATGGTGAACCTTTTAGAGACTGGGTGTCCAAACAGAGGGGTGGGGCAAACTCTGTGCTGGGGGGAGGGAGGAAGTGCTCCCACTGGGCTGCTGGACAGAGGATAAAGTCTGTGCTGGGGTGACAGCCATGTGTGCTAATAGAGAGGGCTGTGAGTGCCCCCTCTGACACACATGCCACAGGTTCACCACCACTGACCTACAGTATGGGATCAAACAACAACAACAACAAAATCATCATCATCATCATCTGTGGCACTTCTCCAAAAGAAAAAGTGCATTTTCTTTTTTAAAGGAAAGTGAATAGAACTGGGAGGTGTCATTTATTTTCTGAACATTCACCAGCAGACTCACTTCTAGATTTCAGCAGTCTCCAAATTTTGGTGCCCTTGGATGAAACTTCAACTCTTCTGCCCTAGTTATAGGCCATCCAAAAAATTCATCATCAATAAACAGCATGTTTGTTAGTCCTGAAAGCTGCACTTCCTCAATATGCCTTTTAAACAGGTAACAGTTCTCCCATCATTTAACACAAATCCATGTTTTGAAAAACTCTCATCACTTTTGGTTTTGTAATTTTAATTTTTTTTATGGCTTGTGTGATCCCTGAAAGCTGCTGGAGTAGGAAACTGGCCAGCAGACTATCAAAGACTCCTGAAATCATGTAAACAGGGATTCTCAACCAGCGGCCAATGGGCCACATCCAGCCCACAACACCATTTCATGTGGCCTCCCACCGTCTTCACCACACCAGGAAGTGCTATTTAGTGGAGGAAGGATAAAATGGCTGTCTGACCCCTGAAGCTGTCTGACCCCTGAAGCTGTCTGACCCCTGAGGGAGCGTGACCCGGCCCCTGGCTTTAAAAGGTTGAGAACTCCTGATGTAGAAGATAGAGGTTGCCTTGATATTCCTACTTGGACAGGAAGGTGACTCTTAAGTTTATAATGAAGTTAATTTTTTTAAAAAAAACCCATAAATCACTTAATGAGAAATAGATTTCTGTCCCACACAGTAAAATCTGTGGAGCATTCAGGCATTGCTAATATAAATGCATAACAAAGTTGTGACATTAAAACTATAGAAGCAAAGGACTGTTATTTGCAAGTACACTTTAACACTGAATGGGGCTACATGAAATCTGGTTGAATAAAATGGTGAGAGAAGATAGTTTAAAACTATAGAATGGTATCCATAATCCAGCAATTAAAAATTTAGGCAATTTCTTGTATGCAAGATGATTTGGCTCTGCAATTACTGTTTTCTGCCTCAGAAGATTGAATCTCTCGTTACATAGTGGCATAACAATGTAAACATATCCAAAAGCAATATTAATATTTTAAACCAATTAAACAAGGAACGATGCATACAGGAGCATCAGCATAGGGAGGAGAATGATATTAGTACAAAGAAAAAAATCAAAATACATTTGCCCTAATTTTCTAAAAGAAAAATTAACTAGATCTGTAAGAAGTGGTATTTCTTTCATTTTAAAAAATCTGTATAAATTTCCATTTATTTATTTTTTGGGAGGTGGGATCCTCTTTCACATCAAAGTTGTAATATAGGTTGCTCAGTCACTGTAATGATGCTTGGTTCAGTTTGTTGTTATGTGAGAACCAACTTGGTCTCCCTTGCTAGAAAGGCAGTTGTGTCCGACTCTAGGGGGCAGTGCTCATCCCCGTTTACAGCCAAAAAGTCAATGCTGTCTGCATCTCCAGACACTACTGTGGTTGTGTTTTAGGCATGACAGAGCTCATGGTATGTTGTTACCTTTACTGCCAAAGCAGTATCTATTTATCTACTTGTAATTTCTTGCTTTCAAATTGTTAGGTTGGCAGAAGCTGGGATAGAAAAGGAAGACCACTCCATCATGCAGCACTTGGGTCTCGAACTGCTGACCTGCTGAACTTCCAGTTATCAAGTTCAGCATCTTAACCACTAAGCCACCACAACCCATGAGAACTAACTTAAAGAGACTTTAATAGGGCTTTCAAGGTAAGTAAAATATTTCACAAATGGTTTCACCAGCTTAATACACACAGCTCACTGGAATAACATCCTAGGTCTCTTGAGTCCTAATCTGTTGCTTTATCAACTACACCACACTCGATGTTCTTGGCTCAGTTAACATAAGGGAGTGCAGTGGCTCAAGTGGTTAAGACACTGACTGGAAGGTGGCAGGCCAGCAGTTCAATACCTGAGTACTACATGATGGATTGAGCTCCCACCTCTGTCCCAGCTCCTGCCAACCTAGCAGTTTGAAAGCAAGAAATTGCAAGTAGATAAATAGGGACCACTCAGTGGGAAAATAACAGCGTTCTGTACACTCTGGTGTCCATGGAAATAATAATAATAATAATAATAATAATAATAATAATAATAATAATAATAATAATAATAATAATAATAATAATAATAATAATAATAATAATAATAATAATAATAATAATAATTTTGTGTCAGAAATTATTCTGGGTTCAAAGGATTTTTCTCTGGAGAAATCCACTTGGGGAACACCTGAATGAGGCGCCTTTCATGTCCCAAGATCTTTTCCCACTGAAGTGGTTGCTATTTACCTACTTCAATTTCTTGCTTTTGATCTGCTAGGTTGGCAGGAGCTGGGACAGAGATGAGTACTCAGTCCATCTTGGGAGCATCCCACCTGGGTCTCAAAAACGCTAAAACAGTAATACAGCAGTCCCTAGGCAAAATATGTAAAGAACAACAACAAGCTATTTCTGCAGAGAGAGGCTAGTATTCTTTTGCCTCAACATGGAGAAGAGGAGAAATTGTTTTAAGCCTTTACCTCTACTCTCCTAGATTTCCTGCAGTGTGACCTGTTTCATGACTATGTCACAAACATTTCATGAATGGCATGTGATAGGGAGCTTGTTGGAGCAGGAACGATACTTAAGTGGCATGTACTCCCTTTCATTCTTTGCTTGGGTAACACAGTAAAAGTCAGGATTCTTTATTATGCCATGTGTCACCATTATTATGCCATGTGTCACCAGACTGTTCTTCTACTCAACAGAATAAGCAACAATATTTATTAACTAAATTATTTTATTTATTACATTCCACAACTTTTACTGAAATACGAGAGGCAGCTTCAAAAATGTTTCATGTGTGATTCCTCTAAACAGGGAAGCGGGTGGGACATATATTCAAGCTAAAATGAAACTGAATTAAGAGATTTCATACTATTACGTGATGTGACCCTCAATCTGAGAAGGTATTACTTCCAGCCACCACCCAGAATCAACAATCCCTGCCAGATCACTGCAACAGCAGGTAGCATTTTAAAAGCACCACAGGAAGGTTAGCCTTTTTAAACAGTTGAACAGGCTAGACCAGAGAAGGAGACGACAATTATTTCACAGGAGAAAGCACATTATAGAGCAGGTATATTTAGGGACGGCAGTGGCTAAGACACTGACTGGAAGGCGGGAGGTCAGCAGTTCAATTCCCAAGTACTGCAGGATGGAATGAGTTCCCATCTTTGTCCCACTTTTTTTTTTTGCTTATGTCTCAGTCAGAGCACTGGATAGGCATTTTTGTACTTATTTGTTCAACTCCAAATGTCTCTATATCTATTTTACTCCCTGTTACAAAGAAAATCCTTCCCAGCTAAAGTGAACAGGATAAAAGAAAGGGACAGAAATGTAACACAAGAAGACAGATCAGCTAACTGCCTATCAAAATAATCAAAGTGTGTTGGGGAGATAAAGATTGGCATTGAATAATTATTTATGACTGTATGTTCTTCAAGCCATAATCTAATATCGACCACATTAATGGTTTAAAATCTACCACTAGATGCTCATTCATCTCATCTAAACTGCAGGAGAGTAAAAAAAAAGGTTTCCAGGGAAATTACCAAACAATTACATTAATCTTTTTTTAAAAAACAGTTGCAATTATCCTTCTTTAAGTGGTCCCAGGCTGGCCATTCATATAATAAAGCACAGTACATTTTTGGCATACTAAACCTCAAGATAGTAGCCTTGTACTACTGGTCCAAGACTTTGTTAACCTGCTTCCTTAAAACCCCACTTCAGTATTCCTCCAGTTATATCCTCACTGTGTCTCCCAGGAGAAGAGCCAATTAAGATCATATGGCTGTTGAGGCTATGTGTCCTGCCATCTCTGTGCCTTCTTGGGCAAGCTGGATGGTCCAGCTAGAGCTGTGGTTCCCAACGTGGGGTACATTCCCCACAGGGGGGCAATTTGATTTTTAATAAGGGCAATTTGAGAATGAGTTAGACAAAGCTGTTGACCTGGCGGCTGGCAGGCCTGGTGCCCTGACTTGGGTTTTTAAAGCAAAGTCTTGGAGTTACTTCATCACTAAGCTACACCTGTGCTGTTCCAATTGCTGTTCCAATTGGAGAACCCTTAAGGAGGTACAGCTGTTTTACATTTACATTAAGGCATATTATCCTAGATAATTAGTTAGGCAAAGACTTAGTACCTAACTTCTTCAACTGTTGAAAAGTTGAAAAGTGCCAAAAATGAAGCCATCTTGTGGTAAGTTCATTCTGTAGTTCCTTCCATCTGACCTAGTGTGAGAAAGATTAGCCAGAATAAGCTTTAAGCTCTGGTTTAAAAGCTCTGGTTGATTTGTGTTTGGGGTGTTTGGGTGGGTGTATTTTAATGTATTATTTATTTATTTATTTATTTTATTTACGGGTGTGTGTTATGGGTGGGTGGGTGGGTTGAGGTGCGTGTGTGCTTATTTTTATTTTATTTTTTATTTTTTCCTTTGGCCCCACCCACAAAGTCATGATGTCGGCTCCACTCATGGCATCATGATATTAGCTCCGCCCACACTGTGATGACATCACGGTGGGGTAGTAAAAATTTTGACATCCCACCACTGACCACCCCCCTTTAATTTTGTTAACATGCTAGGACTGATTAACACAACTGCCTCCTTGGAAACCTGTTCACATGTTTATAATTCAAGGTAGTACTTTATGGATCTGAAAAATAGGCTTCAGGTGATGGCATAAAAAATCTGATTTTAAGGTATCATGAGATGCTTTGTTTTCCTCATCTCTTACCATCAAGAAACTGAACACTGTCCTAGAAATCTCACAGATTTAGATTATACTGTAGTCAGATGAACATATGAAGCTTAAGAAAAATTGAATGAAGTGAAATAAGCAAGATGCAACCAGATGAAAAGATAAAATCTCTCTTATCTTGGCACATAAAAGCACAAAAATGCATAAAAATATTTAATGTAAATATGTCAACACATTTTATCACAGTTATTTGGAAAAATAAAATTAAATAAGAAAAATTATTAATACAATCAGAACAAGGAATCTTCAAACATTTCAATTTCTTGTATATTTGATGACTTTATACTTTTTTTTTATCATATTTGCTCCCAGCAAAAATAACTGCAGAGACAAGAACAAAGGAGTAGGAATTTGCAAAACAGTATTTATGCAAAAATTAATGTTTCAAGAGTTTATTTCTATGTAGCCAAAATTCAGTTTCGTGAGTTCCTCTATGGGATGGCAGGAATATTCAGTTCATACTAGATAAGACATGATCTGCAAAAAGACACAAAAATGCCCATGTGAAGAATAAATGCAATTAACTAGATTTCTTTTATTATCATGCAATGGACAAAAGATTAGCCAACACACTCTTGCCCCTGTGAGAACCCTCCAACTGGAAGTTGTTTCATGCCATCAAGATGTCTCTAACACACAGTGATTTTACAACAGGCGTGCCCAAACTTTTCAGGCCGTGGGCCGGTCACATGGTTCAGCAGGCCAGTTGAGTGGTTCAGCGGGCCAGTCATGTGGTTCCTCCCACCTGAAGTGTAAGTAAAACATGCCTTACAATCTGTTTTGCAACAGGATGACATAGATTTTTAGGCTGCCATTTTCTCTGCTTATACCAGAGGTGCTCAAACTACGGCCCATGGGCCAGATCTGGCACCCAACAGCAATTCATCTATCCCACACTGCCCTTGCTGCTCCTAGAAGCAGAAGTAAAACACCCTTTGAGTTCTTATATTTTATGAAAAAGATCTGTTTTTCCTCTTTTGGTTTTCTCTTCTATGCAGTTTCTTGAACCAACTATGGTAACAGTTATTGCTGTATAAGACAATTACTAAAATGCATTTGAGATTCTGATCCTATTTCTATTATCTACTATTTTGTTTCTCATCTCTCTTGAACAATTTTATTTTCTTAAAATCACATCAGGGGAAGACAATTGGTAGTTCAAATGGCGATATGGGAAGGAAAACTCCTAGAGGGCAGTAATCTGGCAGCAATGGTAGTGGAAAGTAAAAGTAAATGACCTTTCATAGATAACAAGCAAGGACGTTCAAGGTCACACTTTGGTTAGTACAGTACTGTGAAATGAAGGCAATGGTAAACTACTTCTTAATATTATTTAACTTGAAAAATCCCATGATGAGACAACAGAAAAATAATTAGGGAAACAGTAGTTTGCTTTGTGAACCAGGCAACTGGGACATCTCCATAATATACAGCGGTGATTCTCAACCTGTGGCCCATCATTTAAAGTGCCATGTGGTGGAGAAAGGGCAAAATGGCTGTCCGGCCCCAGAAGCTGTCTAAGGGAGCATGGCCCGGCCTCCTGCTTTAAAAGGTTGAGAACTCCAGATATACAGCTTCACACATAGAAACGTGTCAGACATTCATATACATAACAACACTCAGGAGAATCCTCTCCCTTCCTGGCTTCAGTACTAGACTTGAATGCAAATACTCTTCCCATTTGTCTCTTCAGTTGCTGCCAGTTCTGAGCCTTGGAGAACTGGACAACTCTGCGTGGAGACCCAGATGCTGCTCTTCCACCTACTCTAGGGGAAAGGGTAGCATCTGGATGCAACTGATGTAGGCAGTCAAATACATATAGATTCAACAGCTATAAGGTGACAGTGTTCTCTGTCCTTTAGGGACTGCAGTACAAAAATCAGCTGGAATCTTGCTGCTGCAAAGAGTAACCATAAGATCATTGTGAGACTAACCCACTTTATAATCATTTATATGTTACAAATGGGACCTTAGAAAGACACAATGCCAGAAAAATCAGCAATTCAAATATTAGCTCAAAGTAGTAATTCTCCTTTCCATTATCCCTATGTATACTGAATTGTTGTGATGTGTTGTCAAGTTGTCTTCAACTCATGGTGACCCTAGGAAAAAGAGACCTCCAAAATGTCTATCTTCAACAACACTGCTCAGCTCTTGCAAGCACAAGACTGTAGCTTCCCTTACAGAGTCAATCCATCTCATGTTTAGTTTTCCTTGTTTCCTGCTGCCATCCATTTCCCTAGCATTATTGTCTGTTCCAGAGAACCTTGTCTTTTTATGGCGTGCCCATCATTTTTGCCACCACAGTTCAGGTTTTCCTTGTTTTAGGACCCACTTTTTTTCCCCCGGCAGTTCAGGATTTGTATTTTGTATTTGTATTTTCGACTTATATGCCGCCCCATTCGCAGAGTGACTCTGGGTGGCTTACAGAAAAAACAGTTACAATTACATACCATATTCCATAGCATAAAAATAATTACAGATAAGTTACAAATATCACATATATCTACAATAGCAATTGCAATTACAAAACATCAAGACATCCTAAGGAATAAAGCAAAAATACTATAATATAAATAATTACAGAATCAAAATTCAATAAGCAACAATAAAAAAGCAACAACCAAAAATTCAAAATATCAGTCCTGTTTACACAAAGATTACAAAAGAAGAAAACTAAACAATATCAGGACATTGTAAAAAGCATATCAAGACTATTACAAGACAATATATTGAAAATCTCGAAACCCACCCTCTCAGCCCTAGGAGTCTGTTGGGGGCGGAGGCAGGTCTTAAAGCCTCCCGCCCCGAGCAACACCTGTGCGCGGTCACTCCGGGCCGGACCGGATGAGATCCGGGAGTCCGTTGGGGGCGGAGGCAGGTCTTAAAGCCTCCCGCCCCGAGCAACACCTGTGCGTGCTCTCTCCGGGCCGGACCGGACGAGAGCCGGGAGTCCGTTGGGGGCGGAGGCAGGTCTTAAAGCCTCCCGCCCCGAGCAACACCTGTGCGCGGTCCCTCCGGGCCGGACCGGACGAGAGCCGGGAGTCCGTTGGGGGCGGAGGCAGGTCTTAAAGCCTCCCGCCCCGAGCAACACCTGTGCGCGGTCCCTCCGGGCCGGACCGGACGAGAGCCGGGAGTCCGTTGGGGGCGGAGGCAGGTCTTAAAGCCTCCCGCCCCGAGCAACACCTGTGCGTGCTCTCTCCGGGCCGGGCCGGACATCCAGAAACCTCTCCTCCAGCTTCATATTTAAAACATTTTTTTTCTATCAGCTTTCTTTAGTAGGTAAAGGTAAAGGTCGGCCTCACTCGAAAGCTAAGCATATCCAACTCTAAGTTACGGTGCTCATCTCCATTTATAGTAAAAAAGCCAGCACCATCTGCATGTGCAGACGTTTCCGTGGATATGTAGCAGGCATGACTAAACAATGGAGTGTGAGGAACACTGTTACCTTCTCACCAAAGTGGTATCTATTTGTCTACTTGCAATTTCTTGCTTTTGGACTGCTAGGTTAGCAGGAGCTGGGACAGAGATGGGAGCTCACTCCATCATGCAGCACTCAGGTCTTGAACTGCTGATCTGCTGACCTTCCAGTTGTCAAGTTCAGCATCTTACCCACTAAGCTATAACAGTCTCAACCTTTCTTTACTGTCCAGCTTTTGCATCCATATATGGAGACTGAAAACACAATAGTGTGAATGATCTTGGTCTTGATCTTCATTGAAACATCCTTTCAGTTGATGTTCTTTTCTAATTCTCACATTGCTACCATTCCAAGTCTCAGTCTTCTTCTTTTATTGATTTATAATAATATCACCACTACTTCTGAATTCTTGACTGCAATCTCCATTTGGGTTGATGGCTGAACCAAATTATACAAAGTTTTTCACTATTTCAGTTTCTTCCTTGTCAGTATTAAAGTTGTGTGGTCATTCTGTAGTGATGATTTCTTTTAATGTTCAGCTGCAATCCTGCTTTAGCATTTTCTTCTTTCACTTTAATTAAAATTCATTTCAAATCATTGCTGTTTTCTGCCAGTAACATGTTATTAAGGTTTTTATATATTGTTATGACCATTACCTATGACGGTAATGTATGTTGTAAGCCGCCCAGAGTCGGGTCTTCCCGATGGGGGCGGGATATTAAATGCGAATAATAAAATAAAATAAATTATCTGCATAGCTTAAATTATTAATGTTTCTTTCTCCAATTTTTGTTCCTCAATTGATTTGATTTGATTGATTTGATTTATTCGATTTATATGCTGCCCTACTTGGTGAAACCAACTCAGGGGGCTCACAATATACAATCGAATACAGTACAATATAACAGTTCAATACAATATCATAATATCATAAAATACAGTACAACAAAATAAATATAAACACAGTGTTATCAATGTACAATCCATAAACAATACTCAGTATAGAATAGACAATACTATATAATCACAATGCAATACAAAATACCATTTCAATGTTAATCTACATCCTCTCTACCACAACTGCAATTAAGTCCTGATGCGGCTGCGGTGAAATCCTACCCCCTGGTGGTCTCTATGCCGCAGCGGGGCAAGTCCTGCAATCCTAGGCTGCCTTTTCATACGTCGGCCAGGGGCGGAGTCCCAGGAGACAGAGGTGCTCCCAGCGCAGCTTTTGTAGGCATCCGGGGCACAGATGTTGTTTGTCCCGTTGATCTTGACATCCTCTGAGCGGATATGAGCTTCAATTCCACTGGCTCAGATCCAGGAAGAGCTCCATGGCAAGAATTAAACAGTCCGATTTTTCTTGAGAAGAAAAGCTGAATACAGGTGGTGGATTGGCTGCAGGGGGGAGGTCTTCTTTGCAGTTGGATTGCGCACTGCCAGCTGTTCCTTTATCGGCCTCTGGGCCGAGGTGGAAGGGGCCCGGAGGGAGGGCGAGAGCAGCGCTTCACCACCCGCAGCTGAGCCTGTCTCCGGGCAAGGTGGAAAGGGCCCGGAGAGAGGGCGGGAGCGTCCTCTCACCGCCCACTGTCGACTGCTCTTTTATCGGCCTCTGGGCCAAGGTGGAAGGGGCCCGGAGGGAGGGCGGGAGCAGTGCCTCCCCGCCCGCAGCTGAGTCTGTCTCCGGGCGAGGTGGAAAGGGCCCAGGAGCTGTCCATATTATATGTTTTGCATACAGATTGAATAAATAAGAGGATAAAGTTAATTCTTGTCTGACACCTTGGCTAATAGGAAACTGTTCTGTATTTCCATATTTGATCTATCCTAACTGTTACTTCATGTCCATAGTATAGGTTAGACATCAGGACAATTAAATGTTGAAGCATCCTTATTTGTATCACAGCCACACATAGTTTTTCATGATCCACAAAGTCAAAGGTTGCTGTAGTCTATAAAGCCCAGGCTGGTCTTATTTGATGTGCTCCAATATACAACAGATAATTGCAAAATGATTTTAGGTTCCTCTTCCTTTTTGGAATCCAGCTTGAATATCAAAGCAAATCAAAGCAATCATGGTTATATACAACACCATAGTGCTTAGTGCACTCTCTGGGTGGTTCACAGGTTAATTATCATTTTGCCCCCAACATGCTGGGGACTCACTTTGCTGACCTCAGAAGGACAGAAGAGACTGAGTCCACCTTAATCCCTGGTCAGGATCAAACTCACAACCTTTTGGTTGCAGTACAGCAGCTTAACCACTGCACCAACAGGGCTCAAGCATTTCTTGCTCTAAATAAGGTATAAGTCTTTGTTGCAGCAAGTTCAGGATCACCTTGCTTGCATGAGAAATCAAAGCAATGGTCTTATAGTTCAATTCAATTCAATTCAAATTTATTTTTATACCCCGCCTTGCTCAGGCGAACCTGACTCAAGGCGGCTTCCATGGAACATAAAACAACAGTATACAAACAACATAGAATAAAACAACACGGAGGGGCGCGGCGGCGGCGGCGGCGTTCCCGCGCTCAGCGGCTGCGGCGTCCTTCAGGCCCCCTAGGCCAGGGGCTCCTTTTCACCTCCCGGCCGGTGACGGTGGCCGGGAGGGGCGCGGCGGCGGCGGCGGCGTTCCCGCGCTCAGCGGCCGCGGCGTCCTTCAGGCCCCCTCGGCCAGGGGCTCCTTTTCACCTCCCGGCCGATGACGGTGGCCGGGAGGGGTGCGGCGGCGGCGTTCCCGCGCTCAGCGGCCGTGGCGTCCTTCAGGCCCCCTCGGCCAGGGGCTCCTTTTCACCTCCTGGCCGGTGACGGTGGCCGGGAGGGGCGCGGCGGCGGCGGTGTTCCCGCGCTCAGCGGCGGCGGCGTCCTTCAGGCCCCCTCAGCCAGGGGCTCCTTTTCACCTCCTGGCCGGTGACGGTGGCCGGGAGGGGCGCGGCGGCGGCGGCGGTGTTCCCGCGCTCAGCGGCTGCGGCGTCCTTCAGGCCCCTCCCGGCCAGGGGCTCCTTTTCACCTCCCGGCCGATGACGGTGGCCGGGAGGGGCGCGGCGGCGGTGGCGGCGTTCCCGCGCTCAGCGGCTGCGGTGTCCTTCAGGCCCCCTCGGCCAGGGGCTCCTTTTCACCTCCCGGCCGGTGACGGTGGCCGGGAGGGGCGCGGCGGCGGCGGCGGCGTTCCCGCGCTCAGCGGCGGCGGCGTCCTTCAGGCCCCCTCGGCCAGGGGCTCCTTTTCACCTCCTGGCCGGTGACGGTGGCCGGGAGGGGCGCGGCGGCGGCGGCGGCGGCGTTCCCGCGCTCAGCGGCTGCGGCGTCCTTCAGGCCCCTCCCGGCCAGGGGCTCCTTTTCACCTCCCGGCCGATGACGGTTATTGCACTCCCTTCTCCTTTCTTTGGGACTGGAATGTATATTGCCAGTCTTGGCCACATTCTTATTTTCCAGATTTGTTGGCACTGTCTTATTAAAATTTTGACAGATTCACTCTGTATGGCTTAAAGTAATAATATTGGTATTCCATCTGCTCCTAGTGATTTATTTCTTCTTACCACTTTCAGAGCAGCTTTCACTTTATTTTCTAGAATTGCAGGTTCTTCATCATAAAGTTCTTCTCCACCTTCTGCCACCCTAGTATCTTTTTTGGAGAGGTCTTCAGTATACCTTCTTTTCATTTGAAGGCAGTGAAAGTCAGAATTCTTTGGCTTATTTTACTTATGTGGTAGATGACAATACTGTATACAGAAATGTTCTGCCTTTTGTTGTGTAACTCCTGTAGTTGCTAATAGCCTCTTCATTTCTCCACAAACCAAGGGAAACATATACAAAAGTAACATATCAGAAAAACAAAAATAATGCGGCACTTTAAGACTAACTGCTATATTTTTAATGTGAGCTTTTGTGGATCAAATCCACCTCATCAGACATAAGAGTGAGACTTTAAGGCATGAATTTACATACACCAGATACAGATGCACAGAGGGATAAATCAACATGACAGATGAGTATGCAAACCAGTAGCAGATGATCTCTGGTTGTTATTCAGATTAGCTCTAAATGTTTCCTTTCCTTTTGTAAATAGTGGGATACAAAACTTCTTACTCCCAGCAACTTCCCAACTTCTCACAGGGCATTTTTTTCCAGATCAGGAAATATGGTCAGCCAAGAAAGCTGCAGGTTGATAGAGACATGTAAGAAAATACAGTGCCCCCCCTCACTGGTATGCAGTATTATAAGGAGCTCCAAAATAATCCTAAAACCCACCAACCAAATATATATATATATATATATATATATATATATATATATATATATATATATATATATATATATATTAAAAAAAGAAAATTCTCTGGGAATAAAGCAGAGAAACAAAAATTATTTCATGGAGAAATCAAGGGGAAGAAGAAAACAAATTGTGGCAGCAATAGCAGTTTTGCTTTTCATGGGGTAGAAAATCCATATTGTTATGTAGCTTTCCTGTGCATTTCTGCAGAAAGTGTTTTCTGCTGAAAGGTAACATGTTATCTACAGTAACCCTTTCAAAATGTAACACTTCAGAGGGTGCAAGGAAGGTGCTCAATCTTGAAGAGTGACAAGTGCCAAGCCAAAAATTTCCCGAAGACAATTTTCTGAGAAACATTCTCAGTTTTTTCTTTCTCTTTCCTTCCAGAAACCAGACGGCCAATCTGCAACATTAACTCTTTCCCATGATTTCACAAATTCCTTCTTTTTGGAGGACCCTGGTGACTATACAGTTTGCTGGTGGTTGTAGCTGGCTCTTCTCTCAGGTGTTGCAATGGGGAATCAAACTCCAACCTCTGAGGAGGAGACAGATATCTAATTCGAGTTATCCAGCCCACTACAAACAAGGTTTTCCCTCTTGCTCACATAAGTCCATCTTGCTCTTTGGAAAACACTCTGCCTACAACCTCCTTTTCAGCAATCACTCATCTTTTCCTTCTGCCATTTTAGCTATCTGCCATTCTGCCTGGTTAATCCTAAAGCCAGCTACATTTGCTGAATACTGTCCCATGGTGCAAATCACCACTAAAATGAGAAATAACAGTAAAATGAAAAACACAAAAGCAGCTACCAGAAAGTCAATTCTAGTTGCCAACTTTTGCAGTAAAACAAAATTTCTCTAGCTTTCGTAGCTCAATAAAGCTGCACTATAGCATTTTTATTCTAGTGTTACCCTTGTTTTTCCAGTTGAGATCCTTGATAGATACATTTTAAATGTGAATGAGAAGAAATAGTGATTCCCCTAAAAAGTAATGTTCATTAATTTGAGAAGAAACAATCACATAAAATGTTCCTTTTTCCAGTTTTACTTCTTCACGACATTTCTTTGTCTCTTCAGCACATTTGCATGAGAGTAAATTACCCTGAAATCATTGGGGCTTACTTTTCATGAGGTATACCTGGGATTACATTGTTGATCTCTATTTTTTTTTCCCACTTCCTCCAATATGAAATTGATGCCTTTTGATCCTTGGGGTCTGCTTTTGCATGCTGTGATTTACACATAACATTCCTGCTCAATATAAATAGGCCTAATTTAATTAGTATTTCTACATTTATTAAAGTCTTAATTTCCATCTGTAATTCTGATTTTCAAGTCAATATCGTATTCTATTATACAGTATTCCACTCAACAAATACAAGTTCAGAAATACAAGATCACAGAATATGACTGAATGTTTCTTAATTTCCTTTTTGTTACAATGGAAACCATATTCATGAATGTCTCCTTTATTATTTTTCCAAGCTTATTTGTTACAATTTATCTTAAAGATGAAGTACAAAGGAAACCTACTGTTGTCCCCTATACTAGTGACGGTGAACCTTTTAGAGCCTGAATGCCCAAACTTGCCTCAGTCACAAATTCAACAGGCTGCCGTCTGTACCACACCCTTATGCTACATATGAGCTGCCCACCTTACCCCAGATAGGGGAGGGAGGGCTGCTGGGCAGAGCAAACTCTGTGCTGGGGTGAAAGTGGGTGTGCCCACAGAGAGAGCTCTGAGTGCCCCCTCTGGCACACATGCCAAAGGTTCACCACCACTGCCCTAAAGTTTATGCCATACTTTGAAAAAGGCTTAATAAAAATTTAAGGGTAGCAGTAAAAAATTAAATAGTTGCCGTAGTGGTGGGCTGCCAAAAGTTTTACTACCACACCGTGGGAGGAGCTGACCTCATGGGCAGAGCCAATGTCATGATGTCATGACGTCATGGGCGGAGCTGATGTCATGATGTCATGACATCATGGGTGGAGCCAAAGTAAAAATAAAAAAATAAAGACTTAGTACACATAAAAATAACATAAACACACACTACATAAAATAGCGCGCCACCTGAAACATGAAGAAAACAAACCCTAGTTCCTTACCTTTGCTGGGGTTGGACGATCAGGGACTCAGGGAGCAGCAGGTAGGTGGCGGTGGTGCAGTGGCGCAGCGGCGTACTGGTGCGGCCTAGCCTGAACTGGCCTGGCCTGGCAGTGCCGCCATGGGATCAGTGTTGGCGGTCAGGAGTGAAGGAAAGACCGCTGCTGCCGTTGCCGCTCCAAATGGCTACTCGGAAGTGCGCATGCGTCAAAATACCATTTGGTGCATACACACTTCTATTTTTCAGTGCGCATGCATCAAATGGAGTTTTGACGCATGCACACTTCTGAGCAGCCATTTTGGACTGCCCGGAAAAGAAATCCGGAGGGCGGCCGGAGACGTGACCGAAACGGTCACCTGAGGGTTCCCCCCCCCCCGGGTGAACCCCTCCAGATTTCTGCTACTGGTTTGGCTGAACCAGTCTGAACCAGCAGCAGCCCACCACTGAGTTGCCAGAAGACTGGGGGAGAAAATTTATAACCAAGAAAAACTTTCAAGTACAGGTATTTTCATATAGTACTTCCATTTCTTCTAGTAAAGAAGAATAAACGATTGTTTATTGCAGCTATTTACACCAATCCGGCAAGGCATACTACAGTAATTTTTGTAGAGCTCAGGAGTCATTGAGATTATTTGCAGCAGAGCTAGTCAGCTAACACATGACTGTATCTAGACTTTATCAGCAATAGTTCTCAAAGAAGTGGGTTTTTTCCCCTTAGCTGACCAAAGTTTTATTGATTCCTCTTCCATTGGTTTTACTGCTGTGAACAATCAGGAGAAAAGAATTTGACATATGTGAGATTAAAAAAAACTTTAAGATTCCTTCCAATGAATGGATTTTAAACATCTGTGGTACTTAGAAATGATACCAATAATAATAATAATCTTAACCAAAAGTAGTTTTCTTTCAATTTTTATTTACCAAATTTATCAAATAAGAAGGCTCTGGTGTCATGAGGACAGATACAATCAAAATTGCTGGTCACAAAAATGCCTCTGCTACAAATAAACAAATCTCTATTTCCAAATTCTATGAAAACATCTTGTTTGCAACCCTGCTGTTCATAGCATGATCTAAGATATGAAGAAGTCCCTATTCAATTCTCATCTCAGCTATGAACTGCCTGGGTAGGTTTTAAGTAGGCCACTGCCTTTCAGCTTCAGATATGGAGGGAAAGGAAGGAGAAAAGAATGGCTAAAAAAAAAGTATTTTGAGATATCAACAGATATGCAAGGTCTATCTGAAATGATAAGCATTATCACTCTTCTCACCAAAGCTGAATCACATTTCAGCCTGTATGGAAGAGAAATGGTATTCAAACATTTTATGTTCTTGAAGCAGAGAAAAACCATTATGTGAAAGCTGAAGGGCTGGGATACCTTTTCCATCATAAACTCTAAGAATATAAATGGCTCTAAAAACAGCAGTGATCATGTATCTAGTTCCTACGCCAGGTTGCTTAAGTAATTCCAACATCTAAGATCTGTTGTTCTGTACTTTTTAAAGTCTGTATTCAATTCCTTTCCTTGGGGTACACAGAAAGAGCCTCCTTGAAGCTTGTGGTATTTTTGAACCACAACCGGGTGTACCCCAGGCAACAGCAACCTTGTACCAGCTAATCTTTTTCACACTAAGTCAGGCAGAACTGTAGAATGAATTCACCAAAAAGTGGCTTCAATCTGGCAGTTTCACATCTGAGCTAGACACAGAAGAAGAAGAAGAAGAAGAAGAAGAAGAAGAAGAAGAAGAAGAAGAAGAAGAAGAAGAAGAAGAAGAAGAAGAAGAAGAAGAAGAAGAAGAAGAAGAAGAAGAAGAAGAAGAAGAAGAAGAAGAAGAAGAAGAAGAAGAAGAAGAAGAAGAAGAAGAAGAAGAAGAAGAAGAAGAAGAAGAAGAAGAAGAAGAAGAAGAAGAAGAAGAAGAAGAAGAAGAAGAAGAAGAAGAAGAAGAAGAAGAAGAAGAAGAAGAAGAAGAAGAAGAAGAAGAAGAAGAAGAAGAAGAAGAAGAAGAAGAAGAAGAAGAAGAAGAAGAAGAAGTTCCTTTCTTTGTGGTTTGATTTTAGACATCTCCCTCTGGACCTGCATGATATCTGCTGTCTGTTTGGCCAGATAGCACATTCCAGCAAAGTCAAAGGAGCTGGTATCCCCAGCATTTCATTGATTAATGTTAAACTTGAGTGGACATACTGCAAAATACTGGGAAATAGGAAGTCATTCAAACTATCTAATACAAGTTATTGGAATACATATACAGAAGACTGGTAGTACAGTTATAAGGTAGTTCTCCATGCCTACCCTCCCAATCTGTTTCTTTCTGTGCATTATGTAACTGATACCAGAATACAGTCTGCAAAGAGAGGTGGCCAAGGGGTATAAGCAATAAGGCTCAAATCATGGTGTCAATAAACACCTCACCATTTTTAACACAATCAGTCCTTATTGGGAATCCCTGCTGAGGTGAATACTGCCAAGACACCTCTCCAGAGTTCTTCTCTTTAGGCAGAGATAAAATATGGCCAGGTACAAATGTAAGCAAATCTTCTAGTTCAGATCTTAGCACATGTTTTGTGGAAAGAGCTTTGACTTTTTAGAAACAATAGGCTTTCTAACTCTTAAATATTATGGACATTATTCTAATTTTCTTTTCTTTGATATCCAACCTACTATGCTCAATGATAGTTAAAACTTATAGTCTGCATCCTATTATTTTCTTCCCAATACAGGATTAATCATAAGATTATTGGTTTTAAAGGCAATGATAGTCACAACAAGCAGAAATCAATTATCTGATGTCACAGTTGCTAAGGTTAGACATTCCCACTCCACAATCAAAGAATTCTGTCTCCAGCTGCCTTACAAATGACATTTATACTAGATTCCTTCTATTTCTTCTGTCAGGTCAAAACAAAGAAAAAGGTGGTTCACAGAAGTTCAGATTCCCTTAAACTTTAAAGTTTCAGAAGTTCCTGAAGAATAACTGTTGACTCATTGTTTAGAACATGTCATAACACTATGGAAACAAGAAACCAGCTTGCTTTGCTAAAGAGATTCATCATACAGTATACAGAAACAAGCCTATTTTTTCCTGTTTATAAGAGAGCAGCATTCTCCTATCTGGACAGAAGAACTTGGAACATTGAATATACAGGCCAGAATCCTGTTCTATTTGCAGGGCATACGTGGGCAGTTGTGTAAGCAGTGTATGCTATGCTAACATCCATCCATCATACATTCAGTTATATTCTAATTCCACAATCAATTGTGCAAAAGAAAACTGGCAAGACATGAGAACTACTTGGGCAACAACTCTTATGAATACAGATTTTCACAGTAGGATTCTGGCTCGGGTATTTCATTGCTAAATGAAGGATCCTGTGGCAAACACATGCCTAGTAACTGAGGCTGGAAAGAAGGAGTGAGGGATCTGTAAGGAGGTGAATAGTCAGTTGGGTGGGTGGGTGGGGTTTAATACTGAAGACTTTCCTGACTTTTCCATAACCTTTGAACCCCCACCCTCAAGAGTAGTCTGCGGCAGCAACTGGCCTTCCAAAACTGCCTTGCTCTGCATTGCAACTGATCACCAAGAGGGAAGTACTGTATACAGTCTTCATTTGCAAGTATGACTTCTCATATTATGTTATGCTGTTTAACCAAACTCATTTGAAATATGATAATGGCAAACATTAAAGATGGAAAAGAAGCAATTCTCATACATCATGTAGATGCTGAAATTATTATCATCTTATAAATGCTAACAATATAACAACACAGGTCAAATATGCTGATGCCGTTCATCTAACCATTCAAGACAATAATTCCTCCTCAAAAAAAAGTTTAGTTACTGGTGTTATAGGTAATAAAACACAAATGAGAGAATACCTCTAGAACAGTGGTTCCCAACACGGGGCACACGCCCCACAGGGGGGCTTCAATTCCCAGAAGCCTAAGTCAGTACATTGGCTGATCCGTGCTTTGGGGAATTAATTTAGACTTTGGGGGATTGAAGTACAAAAACCAAAGATTGGGAAACACTGGTCTGGAACAAAATAAATTGTTGCACCTGTTGTTAAAGTATCCATCATTATAAAAAAAATAAAAATAAAGAATCAGTAGATGTCTCCCTTCTTATCATTATTTGCTTACCCGACACTAGTCTGGGCCACCCACTTACCTAGAAATTAGTCTGGGAGGGGGGATTGCATTGAAAATTATTGCTAGAAAATAATCAGGGATTGAAACAGTCACATTTGCCTCATTTTCCAATGACTACTTGATGTACAAGGAGAAAATCAGCAGAGAAGAAACTGACAGCCAACTCTTATTTGCAGCTTAAAGTAGCTCTGCTGTAGGTGTACCTCTTGCAAAGCTGGATGGTTACAGTAAAGCCATGCTAACAAGTGCCAATAAGTAGAGGGTGGCAATTTCCTCCACTCTCTTTCCTGGCTCCTGTGAAGCAAACTTAATTTTCTCTGTTGTGTAGGCCTTACTCTAACTTTGTAAAACTTATCTCCAAATGTGTGTACACAACATCCAGCTGCTCTATCAGAGATCAACTCCAACAGCTCAGTCCAAGAAACCTTTTTCTTCCCCTTTTCATGTTTTTGTCTCGCTAAAGCTTATATTCTCTCAAAGTAATTAAGACAGGGAAATGACTCACAAACTACCTGAAAAAGAATACAACTGGCATTATGAAAAGTTAGGAATTAGTCTTAGGTTTAGATATGTTGTTTAAAATGTTTTATGCTGACCTGAGACCATAGAGCACCGTCCCATCTGGATGCAAACGAATCATCCTGTTCTTCACAGTGACACCGTGTACAAATGACTTCTTGTCATTCAGGAAATAGGTATCAGGAACCCAAAGCTGATCAGCTACTCTATTGTCCAGTGTAAGATTTAAAGGTATTACATTATACGAAAGCCTCTTATCCCTCCATGCTTGCTGAAAGTACATTGTCAATGTATAGTCCTGAAATGACAGAAAAGAAGGGAGAAAATAAGTTGAAATCAGTTTTCCCATTCCTTGAGTAGCTGGAGATATGCAGAGCAAAACACCATGTCTCTTCCAGTATTATGTGCAGTGCCAGATTCAGTTTCAATTGCCCTGCCAGCCACAAACATTTCCTGGACTGGGAAAGCCTGGCCACCATAGCTCATACACTTGTAACTCCCCAGTTAGTGTTTTTGTTGTTCAGTCGCACAGTCGATTCTGACCATTTGCAACCCCATGGACCATTGTGTGCCAAGCACCTCTATCCTCCACCATCCTTCTCAACCTGTCCAACTCAGTGCCCATTGGATCAACAACACCATCTAGCCATTTCATTTTCTGCTATCCCCCTACACTGAGGGCAATATGTAACAGCTGAACATTTAAAAGTATTACTGAACCACATTGGCATAATTTCTGAAAGAATTACACCACCTGCTATTTACACTTCTGATCTCAGTTCAAGGTGTTAATGATAACATACAAAGACCTAAGTGCTTACATGTGCCTCTCTTCATATATGCCGGAAGAACTGCGTTATATGGAGATGCAGAGACAGCGTTCTCTGCTGCTGCATTTCAGCTGCAGCATTTTCTCCCCACTGGATATTTAAATGATGACAATGTTGATTTCATTCCAGCATCCGGTTAAAACATGGCTCCTTACCCAGAGCCTTTGGGATTCAAAGATCTTGGCTTGACAGTGCGGTTCTTTGATTCTATAATCATAACAGTTTTCAGGAGTACTGTACTGAACTGCTTACATTCTTTTATATGTTCTAAACTGTTTTAAATTCTTTGAAATGATTTCATGTGAAGATTGCAAGTCCTAGTTAAAAAAGATTTTCTATCTTTATGTGTTTCTAGTTCTGAATAAAATTCAGTAATGCCTGCTTACCTAATCAAGAGGCTTAATTGTATTAATTACTCCCATAAAACTATCAGCAATACTATTTTATTTATTTATTTATTTGAATTTATATTCCGTCCTACTCGCACAAGCGACTCAGGGCAGATTACAACCAATCAACAAACATACAACACACAGTTAAAACTCAAAAAACAATTTAAAACCATTTTAAACAACATCTCATTCCTTTAAGTAAAGGAGTAAAAGGAGTAGAAGAGTAGAAGAGTAAAAGAGAGGGAGGGTAACTATAAGAATTTATTTTATACAAGATGGTTGTGCACTGGATGAAATTACCGCATGTCAAATATTATCTCATATTGAATTCATGTTTGCATTGTACTCTTGTAAGTGCAGCATGCTAGGTTTTACATATTACTGATTAAAAGAGGAATGCTATGCATGTCTTTCCTGTAGTGAACCTGATTGAGAATTCAGTAGAGTTTGCTTCTAGGTAAATGTGTACAGGATTGCTCTGTTAAGGTTTCTATGCAAACTTGAACGCAAGAAGTGATTTTGATTTATTTTTAACCCTAAACTTAAAATAATCTAGAAAATATATTACATTATAGGCTGACTAGGAAAGTAAATCATTAACATAAACAATAATTGTTACCATAATATTAGTTAATTTTGACAGAGTTGATGATTTTTTTTAAGCCAAGTGTATCATAGCACAGACACAGCTAAGTCCAACATTAGTTCAACAAGAAGCAACACAGAGAAATCAACTGGCTTTAGCTAGCCCAACAAATGTCATGCATTTCTTTGGTTCTGATCTTACTAGGAGCATCACTCAACATTTACCCCATTATTTCCATTTTTAGCAATAGCTTTTCATTTCCCAACTAGGAAAAAATACAGAAGGCATTCTTATTCAATGCCATCATTTAGTCTGTTCCCATGGCAATCTGTACATCTCCACACAGAGAAATTTAGTAAGTGCCTAAGTTAATAAATAAACAAAACAACAACAAAATGTGACTGTGGCAGAATAAAGTGACATCTTTTTCATAAAGGCATCTTTTTGCAGCAAAGGAAGAAGGATAATGACCCCAAACAAAACATCTAAGCATGGTAGCAGCACCAAAGCTTTGTGTGGTAAAAGTGGGTCCAGGACAGCAGGCAAAATATAAAACCATTGCTTCAGTTAATTAACACATTTAACTATCTGTCAGAACTAAGGTGAACAAAATTATTTTGCTGGAAACAGAACAAATCTGCAGAATGTTTTGGGACTGTGTTAATAGTATTAGAAGAAATGCTCTACAAAATACAGTCCACCATTTTTAAAACTGCTTCCTTTGGTCAATATCAAGCATGTAATGCTGACAGTTAAGTGCTGAATATTGACTGCTGTGTTGGCACCTACTGACTCTGTTTCATCCTGCCTGAATCCAAAGCTGTCAGATCATTGGAGGGTAGAAGAATATCCTGCTCCCATGGTCAGAACTGCTTTTGTTTTACTTGGAAAGAAACATATCTTGCTCTCCTATTTGAAAGCCATCTCCTTGCCATTTCTTCACACTTTTTATTTTAAACCAAGAAGGCTTTCCATGTAAACGTTTGTGAGGTTTTTGGTATTATAGCAGAATATCTTTCAAGTCATCTCATCGCTGCATGGCATATTCTAGGGCAGTGTTTCCCAACCTTTTTGGACTTCAATTCCCAGTGTCAGGGCTATTAACTGACCCCTGGATATAGTAGTAGATTCAGGATGGAGTACCTGTTGCTTAAGGACTCCTATTGTCTGTATTTCTTTCTGTTAAGCTTTCTCATGCAGGGTACAGATAGACAGCAATGTGTTTTGGTTGCTGGAAAATTTGGAGAAAATACGCAGCCTCTGTTTACACGAGTGCCAGGTGGGTAAACAGCCTCTTGGCTGGGAACCAACCTTAGAAAATACATTGTTATTCTTTTTGGTGTATTTCTATTGGTGAGCTAATTTGCTACCCAGCAGCCATGTTCCACTATAGGAGAACAAGCGTCAGTTAGTTGGTGGTTGGAGTTTGGAGAGGAAAGAGCAAACATGGGTTAATCCAATCAAACCCCAATCCAAACCCCAATCAGGGCTTAAAAGATGCGGAATACAAAATGAAATACAATAAGATTTTTAGATAAGACAGGTTTATTTTGATTTTAGGTAGGAAAGGGGCAATTTGCTTGTTTCTCCTTAGAACCTATTTTTATTAGATTTGGAACCTGTTTTATGGACTGAACTGGCTCCTGTGTGTTTGGCAATAAAGAAACTTTTTCTTTCACTAAGACACCATGTTATTATTTTGGGGTCACAAGAGAATCTAGCCACATTTTCATGCTACCTTATCTGTACCTCTCCCTTATGTTAGTGAATTTTATTAGATCTGGAACCTGTTTTATGGACTGAACTGGATGCTGTGTGTTTGGCAATAAAGAAACCTTTTCTTTCACCATGATGTTGTATTATTGTTTTGGGTTCACAAGAGAATCTAACCACATTTTCATGCTACCTAATCTGTAACTCTCCCTTATGTTAGTGAATTGCTCCAGGAAACAATTCACAGGTTACTTGCTTTAATATAGCAAGGGGTCTGCCTAACTGAAGGCAGGTATTTGAGTTTGGCTTTGGTTTAGCCCGGACTTCATGGAGTCTTTGGAAGTGCTGAGAAAACCCGAGTTAAGGGGCAGGCAGCATGTGGGAGACCCAAGGGTGAGAGGAGTGGACTGTTAACCTAGCTGACACCCAGAAGCCTAAGTTACTTCCCCAAAGCACTGATCAGCCAATGTAGTGATTTAGGCTTCTGGGAATTGAAGTCCACCAGTGTTCCGCGGAACATAGTTTGGGAAATGCTGTTCTCGGGTTAGGCAATTCCTCCTCTTTCACAAGGGTATTTTATTATGAACTGCTGCTGTGGATCTCAGTGCTCCAGCTGTTGTGAGTGAGATTATCTGTTTAGCTGTTGGTCTGAATTGGAATTGGAATATCTGTTTGTCACCCTGAGCAGTTTGCAGAAAGGTGACTAATATATTAACTACCTTTTTTTAAAAAAAACTGTTCCAGGTAACATACAAATTGTGGGTTTTGGAGGTCTGGATAGAAGAGACACCCTGAGACAGATGACTTAACAAAATATTCTCCCTCTTACTATGTCTTCTCACTGGATCGGGAAACCTCACACACTGGTAGAAACAAAGCTTGAAACTGTTATTTTTGGATTACAGCAATCAGAATCTCCATTTTCAACCATATATCTGCACATATATTACAAGGATTAAAATCCTGTTATTATTCTGCCTCCACATACAGTAATACCTCAGATAACGTTTACCTCGGATAATGCTAAAATCGCATAACATTAAGTAATCTGGGGAGGAGAATTGGATCGAATAACGTTAAGGTCCTATGGGATGGATCGGATAACAACTACTAAAGCCTGTGTGGTTACAATGTATCTCTATGGAGCTTTAATGTTCTCCGATCCATCCCATAGGATTTTAACATGGATCGGATAACACTAAAAATCGGATAACACCAAGACTTGTGGAACCAAGTCTTAGCATTATCTGAGGTATTACTGTACTTAGTTTTCCTAGATAATAATATGTGATGTAGGAAACAACAAAACCTTAATAAGAAATAGATGCTAGAATTGAAGGTTTTGAAGCTTAGAAATGAAACCGCAGGAACTGTTGTAAATTCATTTTACAACTATCACTACCACAGCTTTGGTTACCAATTTTTGCAACATTAACAAAATTCCCTCAAAAAGGATTCTCCTTTTATCACCCATTAACTCAAACCACATGTATAAATTTGATTGGTGTTTCCTATATTCCAACAGCCAGTAATGGGGTAAGAAAATCTTGAACAATGCATCCCTTCTGGTTTATACTGATCCCTTGGGTACTGTGGATCAGAACTGGCAGATTCAGTTTGCCTGTTCAGTTTGTTTCAGTTCTAGCATCTATCTTTTGGGGCTTTCAGGAAAGAAAAATTCCTGAATCTCACTGTTCACCAACCATTTACCATCCAGTCCTCAATGGGATATTCTGGACTTTCTGAAAATGCATCATGTACAAAACATGACAATTGTGTGACAATGTCACAAGATCAGTTCCAAGTGAGGACAATGCTTCTTGGATATCCATTGACCTATGAAAGTCCACATAAGCCTTTTGCCATCACTCAAACCATCTGTTCATTTCAGCACTAATAAAAGATACTGTGTCTTTCTATCATAATGTTATTTTTAAAATGCCAGTTCCTTCTGCCTAGAACAATGGAATTAATTAAACTGTACTGCAAGTTACATTCCCTTGTATTAGCACATCATAATGACATCCTTTCTGAGGGAATTTTGTTAATGATGCAAAAGTTAGTAGCCAAAGCTGTGGTAGTTATCTAGCCAGCAGGTGATGTGATGTCCAAATGGCTAAAAAAAGGATGCAAATGGACTTGATTTTTCAGGTCCATTTGCATGTGCAGAATGTCATTGCGGAAATGTCTACCTTGCTGAATAATGACTCCAAGGTATCCAAGGTAGTATAGAACAATTACTACTTTTAATATGTCATGTGGAACTATCCCCCCCTCCAAAAATAGCTGTTTGTCTTATCTCATGATTACAAATAAGTTGAGACAGTCTAAGATGAAATGCTGGATAGTTCAGTCATTTCAGTATCTGAATTGGAATTTCAATTCCCCACTGGGCTTTCGTGACAGAGGCCGTACTTGATGATCCATAGGGTTCCTTCTATCTCTGCAGTTCTAATGTGATGATGATGATGATATTACTGAGAAAAAGCACTTTGATCATGGTTAGAGACATTCTTTATTACAGAACAGGCCAACAAAGCTCTCATAAGTTACAGCAGAAGCCTATGCTTCACCTGAATAGCAATCTCCATTGAAAAATACAGCAATTTTTAAAATGGCCAGCAGCTGATCCCATAGCCTGGCAATGCATAAAAGCCAATTTGGCAGCAACAAGCCACAAGTGTACCTAACACAGATAAATGAACACTGAAACTATACACCAGGGAAAGGTATGCTCTGCCCTACGAGAGAATTGCATAAGTGACTTTGCAGACTCCTCATGAAAACTGAGCTAAGACCAATGTTGAAATAGAATGAGAGATGGCAAAGTTACTCTCAGATGTATTTTTGCCAAGCAAAAGGAGGCAAGCTGACCTAATTAGTACACAGCAGTTAGAATATTGTGCCAAGATTGTATTCAGGTTACTTTTGAACAGACACATGGTGAAGCTTCTCAGTTCTTTCTGTGACCTCAATAAATAACCTTTAGAATATAAAAAGAAAATATTCTATAAGAGTCTCTACACAGGAAAACCTAGATGCAGCATATAACTCTCCTCTTATAGTCAGCCCTTAGGTAAAGGTAACCCTTGCTTGAAAGCCAATCGTACCTGACTCTAAGTTCAATGCTCATCTCTGTTTCATAGCCGAAGAACCAGCACTGTCTTAGCACATGCTTCCCCTACTTTATGGTGCAATTTTAAACAAATCAATTTGCAACAATTCTGTCACAAAATCTGTTCAGTTGACCATTCATAGTTAAGGCTAGGCTATTACAAATCTTGGTATTTTTGCATCTTTTCCATTAAAAGCTAGAAAGGTACTCCTTTGAATTACTACTGCCAGCATAAATGTCTCCAAGCTCACAAGCAGAACCTATGTTAGATGTGATGATCTGCTATACAGTATATTTTCATGGTGTTGGGAAGTAAGATAAGACTCACAATACAGATTAATTCAAATCAATTATAAAATGATGTTATGAAGAGACAGGAGAATTTACATTTTTTTTAAAAAAATACCAAAACGTTTAGACACTGGAAGATTAAATTATAAAAAATTAAAATTAAAATCCCACTGCCAGGAGAAAAGTGAAATGAAACAAACAAATGTTAAAAGACAAAGCAAGCTGGGGTCAGAAATTAATCAAAACATGTTAATTTATAATTGCATAAATAAAATCAGAACAGTAAGTACTTGTTGACAGCAAGCAATGTTAATTGAAGCATCCTACTGTTTTTGCTGTTAACCTAATATACATGAGTACCCAAAATTCTGAGAATTATTTATTGGTTTCCTACCAATAACTAATTCTCATTTTTTAAACGTTAAATGTGCCTTTTTTTTTTTTTACTCCCATGTATTATTTTACCTAATGTAGCTCTCTTTTCCTCTCCATAATTTCAGGATTGACAGAAGAGGTTAAATATTATCAAGTCTCAATATGCACTTAAATTTAATGACTGGTCTAAGCAGAAGATACGGCTGTTTTTGCTTGCTTCTCTAAGATATACCTACATGTAGTCAATTGCCAGAGGTATTGAATAAGACCTCTTGTGACAAGAATACTTAAGTATTCATTTGAAATTATCTCTGCAGGTTAAAAAATTAAGATGAAATCTCACATACCCTCAACTGTATTTCATGTCTGTGTGTGCATGTGTGTGCATGTGTGTTTTCAAACCAATATTCTGGGGTGGAAAGATGAATTTCATTTTACTATGCATTTTAATACTATATGGATACTGAAGAAATATATGTATGCAGGTGGGAATTCTGAATAGACACACACAAATTTGCATTTTCAAATGCCTTGCTAAGTGGAATTCATTAACGAATACGACATTGAATACATATAGGAAGTTGATCGCAGAAATAACAAATCAGTGACATGGTTAGAGTAAAAGAATGCTTCTTTTTCTTTCTATAAGCAATAATTTCTGTTTTAATTTATAAGGATGGGTTGAGTAAAATATATACAACACATCTGAAGAATTTCTAAATGAAGATTTTTATACACAAAACAATATTTTACTTCTTGGAGTAAATCTCATAATATGAACAAATTTATCTTCATCATTATGTGCTGCCAAATCCTAAATATCAACATCAATTAAGAGCCAATTCTATAAAGAGATACAAGTTCACTTTCTGTGGCACAGCTGTATCTCCTTCTGCTGAAGATGTCTTACTGAAAAATAGCTTTGAACACTGCAGACAGGTACTTTAGAAAACACAACGCTAAAACAGAAATGAGTGCTTCAGACAGCTATTAAATTGCCTTCTGCATTTCTCAACACAAGTCTTGGTCTCTCTCAGACTCTCCCCCACTCCCTGCACCTTTTAAAAAACATGCACAAAAATGGGAGATTTTAGTCCCTTAGCTATATTCTGTTAGAAGATCTACACAAGCCTAAACTATCATAGATAATCTCTTAACTTTGTCATAGGAAGAGCTGTAAGGTAAAGGTTGCCCTTGCTCAAAAGCCAGACATATTCAACTCTAGGGTTCAATGCTCATCTCTGTTTATAGCCAAAAAACAAGCGTTGTTTGCATCTGCAGACATCTCTGTGGACATGTGGCAGACATGCCTCAACACGGAATTCTGTTTACCTTTACGGAGTGCATGGAATGTGGTTTACCTTCTCACTGAGGTGGTCCCTATTTATCTACTTGCAATTTCTTGCTTTCAAACTGCTAGTTTGGCAGGAGATGGGACAGAACTGGGAGTTCACTCCATCATGCAGTACCTGGGAACTGAACTCCGACCTTCCTGTCAACGAGTTCAGTGGCTTAACCACTTGAGCCACCGCAATCCCAATAAGAGTTGTAAACAGTAGATCTAATCCTTGGAATTTATGGAGGAGTTAACTCACCCATACCCCACTGATTCAAAGGGCCTACTCAACACAATTTACCAAGAGGATTTCAGCTGTGAGCTCAGAGCTAGCTATACAGTAAAACCTCATATAACACTAAAACCTGGTTCCACAAGTCTTCATGTTATATGATTTTTAGTGTTATCTGATCCTCTATGGGATCCATAGAGATACATTGTAACCACACCGGCTTTCGCGGTTGTTATCTGAAGCATCCCATAGGATCTTAATGTTATCTGATGCAATTCTTCCCCCCAGATTCCTTGATGTTATGCGATTTTAGTGTTATTCGATACTAATGTTATATGAGGTATTACTGTACTTCCTTTATATATGCCTACCCTCACCTCTTCTTTTTTGAGGTGGGCGGACAGGGATGCTGATAGGAAAAATTAACATGCTCTGGCTGTTAGTAGATTTGCTCAATTAGTAGGGGACACTGGAATTGTCAGTGAGTTTAAGAAACACATGGTGTATGTGTGTTAAACCCTAATTTTACTGTTAATTCTCAATAATCTGAATCTCTGACTGGATCAGAAAATACTTCACAAATAACAAGTTTAAAAAATCCTGATGGCTGAAGGGCAGTATTTTCCCACTAGCAGGGAAGCACCAATGTTTGCTACACATCAAGATGGACAACCTGACTCAGAGACCTCCTTCTCTCTTCCAGCCTTGACCAATTCTACTTGGCAAACATCTCTAGAGAGATTGACAAGAGAAATGTCCAATGCATGTTTAGATCTAATCACAGGTTATCTGTGACATCTGTTGAGATGTCAAATCCTTATGTTTACTTCATTCCAATCCAACCACAATAACGTCCTAGGACTGAAATCTATTCAACTGAAATCCTGCAAGCACCTTAACATTCATGCAGCTTCCCCTCTCAAACAAGTGTGCTTTCCAAAGTAACCCCCTTTTCTCCTTTTTCTCTCTCTCTCTCTCTCACATACACACACACCACTCTCCTCACTCCCTTTCAGTGCTTCCATTTTATTTTCATGACAGGTGTTTTTCCTTCCACCCCTCCTCCTCTACTGACACCCAGTCCAAATCTTTATGTATCCACATGGGAAATCTCCCCTTTGAATCCTTTTGAAATGAAAAAAGTAGAAGCCCCCAAGTGAGAGAACAAATAAAGCTGTTTTGTAAGAAAAATTGAATCGTCATTTGTGTCATGCAGCCTGCAAAAAGAACTTCAAATTAACCTGTTGTAGAAGATAAGCAAATCCCAACATATTTGGGAATCCAGTTACGCACTGAGTTAGAATCGCTGGGAATTCAGTTCTCCACGATAAATCCCAGGAGAGAAGCAGAATTGGGTAGCCTTGAGCAAATTTTACAGCCCCAGATTATCTCAAAAGTAGTACACTACCCTGACTACTCAAAGCCTATAAAACCTTAGAAAGGGACACCGTATGTTGGAATCAACAACACCACTTTTCATTAATTTAACAAGGTTAGTTTTAATTAATCTTTTAATAAAAGATGGAAAGAGTACACAGAAGAACTCTACAAAAAAGGACCTCAACACCCCTGATAATCACAA
Organism: Furcifer pardalis; assembly: GCA_030440675.1. Taxonomy (NCBI): domain Eukaryota; kingdom Metazoa; phylum Chordata; class Lepidosauria; order Squamata; family Chamaeleonidae; genus Furcifer; species Furcifer pardalis. The sequence goes on from CP126893.1 coordinate 68,423,880, forward strand.
TGATGAGAACATTGAACATGAGCCAGACATTCAAGAGAGTGAAGTCAGAAAGGCCCTAAAAAACACTGCAAACAACAAAGCCAGTGGAGTTGATGGTATCCAAGTTGAACTTTTCAAAGCCCTGCAAGATGATGGAATCAAATTATTGCATTCTATATGCCAGCAGATTTGGAAAACACAACAATGGCCACAGGATTGGAAAAGATCTGTATACGTTCCACTCCCCAAAAAGGGTAATGCCAAAGAATGTTCAAATTATCGAACAATTGCGCTCATCCCTCACGCTAGCAAGGTGATGCTCAAGATAATACAGGATAGACTGCAACAGTATGTGGAGAGAGAATTACCAGAAGTGCAGGCGGGTTTCAGAAGAGGCAGAGGGACTAGAGACCACATCGCCAACATAAGATGGATCATGGAAAAAACAAAGGAATATCAGAAACAAGTCTACTTCTGTTTCATTGATTACACTAAGGCTTTTGACTGTGTCAACCACAACAAAATGTGGCAAGTAATTAAAGAGATGGGAATACTGGAACACCTTATAGGCCTCATGAGAAATCTGTACATGAATCAAGAGGCAACAGTTAGGACAGAAAATGGAATGACGGAGGGGTTTGGAATAGGAAAAGGAGTAGGACAAGGCTGCATTTTGTCACCCTGCTTATTCAACTTATACACAGAACACATAATGCACAATGCAGGGATGGAGGAATCACAATTTGGGATCAAAATTGCTGGAAGAAACATCAACAATTTGAGATATGCAGATGATACCACCCTAATGGCAGAAAGTGAGGAGGACCTAAAGAAGCTCCTGATTAGGTTGAACAAAGAAAGTGAAAAAGCTGGCTTGAGACTCAATATCAAGAAAACCAAGATAATGGCAACAGGCCCTATCAGTCCCTGGAAAATAGCTGGGGAAGAAGTAGAAGCAGTGACAGATTTTACTTTCTTAGGATCAAAGCTCACTGCAGATGGTGATTGCAGCCATGAAATAAAAAGGCGACTGATTCTTGGGAGGCAAGCGATGAGAAACCTGGGGAGCATAGTGAAAAGTAGAGACATCACATTGCAAACAAAAATTCGCATAGTCAAAGCAATGGTATTCCCTGTGGCAATGTATGGTTGTGAGATCTGGACCATTAGGACAGCTGAGCGCAGAAGAATAGACGCCTTTGAGATGTGGTGTTGGAGGAGAGTTTTGAGAGTCCCCTGGACAACGAGGAGAACAAATAGGTCGATCTTAGAAGAAATCAACCCAGACTGCTCCTTAGAAGGCCAAATAATAAAGATGAAGCTAAAGTACTTTGGACATCAAATGAGAAGAGAGAATTCACTTGAGAAAGCCATGATGCTTGGAAGGGTCAAGGGCAAAAGAAGGGGACGGCCCAAGATGAGATGGCTAGATGGTATTTTAGAGACAGTGGGCACAGAACTGAGCGAGTTGAGGGGGATGGTGGAGGACAGAAGTGCCTGGCAGACAGTGGTCCATGGGGTCGCAGAGGGTCGGAATCGACTGTGCAACTGAACAACAAGAACAAAAAATCATCATAAGTACTAGTTTGTATCATTTCTAATACAGTAAAACCTCATATAACACTAAAACCTGGTTCCACAAGTCTTGGTGTTATATGATTTTTAGTGTTATCTGATCCTCTATGGGATCCATAGAGATACATTGTAACCACACAGGCTTTTGCGGTTGTTATCTGAAGCATCCCATAGGATCTTAATGTTATTTGATGCAATTCTTCCCCCCAGATTCCTTAATGTTATGCGATTTTAGTGTTATTCGATACTAATGTTATATGAGGTATTACTGTATATGCTATTATAGGATGGCATGTTGAATTTCAAACTAAAAAACCCTAAAACCCTGTCAATCTTGCATCTAGCTGATATTTCTAAACCAGCTGAATTTTCCAAGTCGTTCTCCAGAAGAGCTCAGCCATACAACAAAACAGCAATAGTCTAAACAAGACATCATTAGAATGTAGAGGATTATGTCTAGCATATCTTTGCCCCAAAGGGGTTGTAGCTCATACATTGTTTTGATTTATATAAATACATGTCTCATTTTCTGAGTTTGTAGGCTACATTATGATAAGACATCTCTCCCAATTGCCCAGCATTTCTTCCAAATGCCTAGCTAATCAACAGAACTGCCTCACAACCAGCTGGAAGCAAGCAAACACAACATTTTGCACATCCCCACATTTCTGCAACTAAGACCTCCCTCTCAAAAGTTGTACTCTTAATAACTGGGGGAAAACTGTAAGCTGAGGGCTATTTCTCCAATTGTTTCTAAGTCAAATCCAATCAAAGTTAATGGGAGATTGTGTGCATGCATGTGTGCGTGATATCTAAGATAAGCTGTACCACTGTCTTCTTTCTGTTCACAACCTTTCATAAGTATAAGATGGAGGGAGAAGGTAGAATGAACACCCAGTCAATGGAATGTACAGTTACATGCAAAGGTAATTAGAAAGAGGTCTTCTGTACAACCCAAGAACGGCCTTTCCTCTGGAAAGGCAAGGACAAAATGGTTATAACAGTTCCATCTCACTCAAAAGCCCAGTGTCTTTCTCTGTAGAGTTTAATGGGACACTGGAATGCAGCGAGATTGTTCCTTCTTCTCAGCCAATGTGCATGGAATGAAGCAAATGATGGTGGTAGAAAGACATCTCTTTTGCTTTCCAGTTTCTTTTCTCCCAGTCCCAGATGTATATGCCTGAAGGATTCTGGTGACCTCTGGGACTAGCAGTCCTAGAATTCTGAAAGTCCCACCTCTAAAAGGATTCTCAATGAAACTTGCATGGTGTTCTATATTTTATTATAAAATGCATACTGATTTGGAGCTTTCACACACGGTGGATGTATTTATTTATTACATTACAAGCTGAAGTATTCAGCTTTACAAAGGTTAGAAACCTCTTAGATTACATTCACTCGCCACCTCTCAAGGCAGTTGGCTCCACTGTTGTACTGCTGTAACCATTGAGAGGATTTCCCTAATATTCAGCCTATATATGGCTTCCTGTAGTTTCAGCTCTTTATTACGCATCCTGCACTCTCGGATGATGGAGAATAGATTCTTCCCTTCCTCTTTATGATAATCCTTTAGGTATTTGAAGAGTGCTATCATATCCCCTTCTCAGTCTGCTTTTCTCAAGGCTAAACATGTCCAGTTCCTTCAGTCTTTTGTATGGCTTAGTTTCCAGTCCTCTGTTCATCCTTGTTGCCCTTCTCTGTACATGTTGTAATTTATTTGCATCTTTCGGTCATGGCCTGGCACCAGTGGAGCTCAACAGCTGAGTAGAGCTGCAGTAGGGGAAGGGGAGATTCCTCTTACTTCAGTAGCCAGTTGAGTCTCATCAGGATTACCAGGATCTTCCAGAAAATGTAGTCAGGGTCAGTCAGAGGTCTAGAGTCCAGTACATCAAGTCAGGAAGCTAAGAGCACGGTGTCAGGTCCACAAGGTTGACAAGTTGGTCCGACAAAGGGTCTGTCAGCATGCTGTCTTCTTTTAAGAGGAGTCAGACCCCACAGCTGTGGATCTGTTCAGGAGGCATGCCCGGTCCCTTCTCCTTCTCAGCTGAAACTGATACCTCAGTTCATTCACCCGGCCCTTCTGTCAAGCTCTGACCCTCTGGCCTGGCTTGGCCCTGCTGGGCTGGCTCTGGGGTGACAGCTGACTGTGGTGCCAGATCAATTTCTTCTGACTCAGCCTCCTGACCTGAGCCAGTTGCACCCTGGGGGACTGGCAAGGGGTTCCCCTCGGGCTTAGAGTCCAAGTCAGAGCCCACCGCCGGGTTGTCTGGATGTCCTCCTCCTCCTTGCACCCAAGACCCCAGGCCACAACACTTTCTTAAAGTGTGGCACCCAGTATTGAACACAGTACTCTCGTCGTCATTAGCTGTAACTTATATCTGAGCATACATTTTTTCCTAGATGTGTCTGAACAGAGGGGGACTAGTACTTCATGGGTTTGGAGCCTATACATCTGTTAATGCATCCTAAAACAGCGTTCAATAACCTATATGCTGAGTGATAGGCTATAGGTAAAATTTATTAATCCATTCTAAAAAGAAGGTGACATTAAGGTGCACACCACATAAATCTCTTCCATATCTATGCCACTTTTTATGGTCATGGAGCTATGGCAAAGACAGACAAATGTAATGGCACACATACACTCTCTTTCATTTGCATAGAAATTTCTACCCCACTAATTAAATTAGTTTCCTTTATGACTTATAAAGATGAAAAATACAATGAAAATAATGAAACTATACAAGCAATATTGTACAAACCAATAACCTAGAACATGAAAGAGGCAACAGAAATAAACAGATTGCTTTTTTTAAACCTTGCAAATTTAGAAGAAAGTGTTGCCTGAAGTTGAAATGACACCACTTCAAGTATGGAGGTTTCCTTGCAGAATCTATGGTACAACTAGTGATCATGATTTAGATGACCTGCTCTCTACACCCACTTCTTGCTCACTACTTCAAAATATTGTAGAAACACCATATTAGTTATTCATATAGTACTGGTGGCAAAGTATTTTAACACAAGTGTGCCAAGGCAATGGATTCATTTATGTAGCAGAGTTACAGATTTGTTACTGGGAAAAGGAACTAATTACAAGTTGCTTGTTAGTAGTTACAATTCTAATGCCTCTCTTAAAGAAATAAATGCCAGGCTTCCTCCTTCTCCCATTTCAATTGTCCGAATAAAATGTGGGCTGCCAGACGGAATCCAAAATAGCCAGCCTACAACTGGATGCAAAAAAACAAATGAATCAAATGTAGCTCTTCATATCTTCAGGAAGCTTTCTCCCAGACTCCGAGATATAGCATATATTTTAACTTAAATAATCCATCAGCTGCTGTTGGTTGAATTTTCACTATAAATTAGGTTAACATTTACGTGCTTGTGTTCTTCAGTAAGAAAAAAAAAGACTGGGTACAAATGAATATTTCTGAATTTGGGGTTTCTTGTCTCACTGCTAAGACTTCAGGGTTCATTTTGCCTTTTGTGAAATGGGTGTTTTGAGACTACCAATGTTCTTCTCATTAGCATTAAAAAAAGTTTACATAATAAAAATTTCTTGATGGTGCCCAAAATACACTCCACAAATTCCAGATTTGATTCTCTTGAGAACACCTGCCTTTTCATCTTGCTATTATTATTATTATTATTATTATTATTATTATTATTATTATTATTATTATTATTATTATTATTATTATTATTATTATTATTACAAAATATTGTATACTTCTGCATTCCACTAATTTTCTTCACAGATAAAAACAACCCTCCAAAATCTGCAGTTATACCAACAAACAACCCAAAAAGTCCTTAAGGAACAAAAGCCCTTAAGAAACATATTTTAGCCAGCACCAAATCTCAAATTTATTTATTTATTTATTTATTTATTTATTTATTTTCTTCGACTTGTACTGCCGCTCCCAAATCTGGGCGGCTTACACCAAACATTACAGACCCAACATAAAAACATCCTCGTAATAATAACATCATAAAAACCCTAAGCTTAAAATCAGTTTATTTTTAAAAAAGCTCCCCCCCCCCCCCGGATGGCCTTATATCAACCAACAGGGGGGTGCTGCCCCACTGGCAGCACCCCACACCTGGTGAGCTAGTCATGTTTTCAACTCCTTTCGGAATGGCAATAGCTCTGCCTGGAGGCACAACTCAGTCGGTAAGAGGTTCCACAGGGCCGGAGCAGATATGGAGAAGGCTGTCCTTCTGGTGCTTTAGATGGAACCCTTAGGGAGCCTCTCCAATCTGCTCTGGTGGGACAGGCTGATGTCCTTGGGGTGATGCGGTCTCTTAAGTACCCTGGTCCATTACCATGTAGGGCTTTAGAGGTCATTACCAACACCTTGAATTGCACCCAAAGGCACACTGGCAGCCAATGCAGCTCCCGCAGCAGGGGAGAGGTGTGGGCATAACACCCACACCCCATCACCATGTGGGCAGCTGCATTCTGCACCAGTTGCAACCTCCAAATGGTTGTCAAGAGCAGCCCCATGTAGAGCGCATTGCAATAGTCTGGAGGTGACCAGCACATATGTGACCATGAGCAAGAAGTCCCGGTCCAGGAGTGGCCGTTACTGGCAGATTACGCGAAGATGCGCAAAAGCCCTCCTGGCCACAACTGCCACCTGTTCATCGAGCAGGAGTCATGGGTGCAGGAGGACCCCAAGTTTTGGACCGGGTCTGTCTGAGGCAGAAGAGCCCCATCCAGAACCAAAGATGGTAACTCCTGGGATAACATGGGGCCCTCAACCCACAGCCATTTAGTCTTCCTGGGATTCAGCTGCAACCCTTTGTCCTCCATCCAGATCCTAACAGCTTTGAGACACCTGGATAGGACTTCCACTACATCACTGGGATCACCATGGGCTGAGGTGTACAGTTGTGTATCATCTGCATATTGATGATACTTCACCTAGTGGGAATGGATGATCTCCCCCCAGAGGCTTCGTGTGTATGTTAAATAGGAGAGGCATGAGCCCTGAGCCCTGTGGCACCCCATATTGGAGGAGCTAATGGACAAGATAAAGATACAACTATAAAGATTCATGGGAGACAATACAGTTCTTGATTACAACACAGTATCTTCAGGGTGGGAAGACTAATGGACAAGGAACTAAATGGCATGAGTAGTGATTGTTCTCACTAGGCTTTAGTGTAAGATGAAGTGTACTGTAAAAGGTCAAACATAGTTGTCAAGAGGTGAATGAATCACAGGCACTAAGACTGAGGATTTTGTCAAGCTTCTACTTTATTCAACCTGCATCCTATTAAAAAATCCACAACTTCCTCAAAATGTAATAGATACACATTTAAATGTTCAATCATGCATCACTCAAATGCTAAATGGAAGCTCTTTAACCTGGAAAAAATGCTGTGAATAATAGTTCACATTCCTTATATCTTCAAATTCTCCTCTATGTGTTGGAGGAAATAAAAGAAATGAGGAACAGACCACCAAATAAATAGCAAAGATGAAAAGTACATCAAGGCAGGGCCTTTTGTTAAAGCAGGCACTATCAAACAAAATACAGTAATCTGAAAAACCTGTTTCTACTGAAGTTAGGCATGTTATATAGGGAATGCACACCAGCATGTGTGTTACACTTCTAAGAGACAATACTTCACAGAGCAAAGAGAAATAATGTTGCAAGTCATAAAAATATGACAAATTTGGCTTCATACCAAATTTGGTATGTGAAACAGAAAAGAAAGATTAAAAATTTATTTTTGAAAGATGATCTTGAAAGCCAATGTCCAAAGTACCAAGATAGTGAGATAAAGAGATAACTTTGGCAGGGGTGGGGGCTGCTAAATGGAAAAATCATGGTGAAAATACTTCCAAATAGGCAGAGGCAACTACCAAGGTTCATTATGCATGTTATTATAGGAAGTTTTCAAAATGTAATTGCATTTTAGCTAGGTTTGTTTTATGCAGCTTAGTTAATTTCCTTAGCTTCCGGTTCACTTGTCAAGGATTTAGTTTGGAAAATATCTCATTGATTAGTTTGCAATTCTTGGATCCCAAATATTTTTCCTTCCGCTTTTTGAAGAAAGTATGTATTTGAAGTATTAGGTATAGCATTGCCTATAAAACAGAACACCATAATTCTAAATATCAAGGAAGAACATATTGCATGGAGATGCAGACCAAATGAACCAATCAGTATGGAGCCAGTCTGCATTTCTTTTTATAGCTACTCTAATTATTAAGCAAGCAAAGTTGTGGAATGCTTCAGTATCCCCATAATTCCATGCTGGATTAAAGGTTTTTTTAAAAAAACTTCACTGATCTTTAATTACACTGCTGATGACAGCCCCAAATACCACTAAAATTAAGCTCTTCTGATAAACTGCTGCAGCCCTAACCCTCATCCCTTTGGACTCCTTTCTACATAGTCCTGACGGCACTGATGCTTAGCGGGAATCTGAAGTAACAACAAATGGACTTAAGATCAACCACAAATCAAGCTCTAAAATAGGTTAACAGTGCACTACAATAGGCCTCATGGATAAGCATGCTAACAACCAATCTTTTGTTGTTGTTGTTCAGTTGCACAGTCGATTTTGACCCTCTGTGACCACATGGACCACTGTCCGCCAGGCACTTCTGTCCTTCACCATCCTCCTCAACTTGCTCAGTTCTGTGCCCATTGTCTCTACAATACCATCTAGCCATCTCATTTTTGGCTGCCCCCTTCTTCTTTTGCCCTCCACCCTTCTCAGCATCAAGGCCTGCTCAAGGGAATCTTCTCTTCTCATTTGATGTCCAAAATACTTTAGCTTCATCTTTACTATTTGACCTTCTAAGGAGCAGTCAGGGTTGATTTCTTCTAAGATTGACCTATAACAGGGCCCTGGAACTGTTAGCATCACCAACAGCTTTGCTCACTGCAAAAGACCTGTTTTTCTCAGCTCAGATGCCCCTCCCTAAAATTTCTGGCTCTATAAGAGGACTAGGAGTTGGTGAGTAAAGTCTGTTGGCTGTCAAATTGCAACTATCAAACAGTAAATTTACCTCTACCTGGATTAAAGAAGTAAATGAAGCAACATAATTCAGTTCTACTATCACTATTGTTAGCAAGCTTGGAATTAATCATGTGTAACATTTTATTCTCTATTATTTAGGGTTCTTCTTGAGCAAAAGAGACTGAACTGAAGATTAAAAACAATTATTTTCTTCTCTTTCATATTATTCTGTACTATTCCAGTGTGGCACTGTATTCATCTCTCATAGCAAATATTAAATGTTTAAAACACTATGAAGATCTTGGAGAAATAAGACTAATTCCATTTGTTGGCACAATGTAAATAGTATAATTCTGGTGGCAAACTGCTGCAAGTTATTATGTCAATGTAGATGTTATTTTTTACAAATGACTTGCCTGATTTGGTATGCAGTAGATAAAGTCAGTGTTGATTTCCTAAGCTACAACAATTACCCACTAAAAATTATGCCATTGTTATGTTGGAAACTAGATGTTGGTCTACATGTTTTAGTCTAACACACAGTTTCATGAGTCTGTAACATTATGAAAAGTTGAAATGCAGATGAAATATTCATATAAAGGACAGTATCTGCCAAAAACATGAACTTCTTTTAGTACAGTGTTTCTCATCCTTTGGGTCTTGGACTTTAATTCCCAGAAGTCTAAGCCAATTCCCAAAAAGCACTTATCAGTCAATGTACTGACTTGGGGTTCTGGGAACTGAAGTCCAAGAACCAAAGTTTGGAAAACACTGCTTTAGTAGAATGGAAAATGTTGACCTTAGCAGTGAGCCTAAGAAAATATGGGTCGAACACCGAACACTTCTACACTGTAGTCTCTTTCTCTCTGTTCTTTTTAGCCACCTCTTTCAGGCCATATTGTTCAGAATTCCTGAACACAGTAAGTGAGCAGAATGGCTACTTTTTTCTTTTAACTTATGACCAGCAAACAAAATATAGAGACTAAGAATGGAAATTCTTCTGTTGTATGCCATTACATCATGTGTCAGCTGCATGATGCCTCAAGCAAGAGGCATGCCTTTAGCTTGTTGCTAATTTTAGTTTGATTTATTCAGCTTAACTCATTTCTTTTGTTCTTGGGTCACTTCATTTATTTGCAATGACTAAAAAACAACACCACAACATGTATAAATAAATGACTGCATGAAAGCCACAACATTGTTTTAAATGATTTCCCAAAGTCATTTGTTGCAAAAAAATATATTAAAAATTAGGTTACAGAAGGCAATGACAGCTTGGCAACTTAGAGAAGTGAATTTTTCACAAAGCATATTTATTTAAAGATGTACATAAAGAGATAATGAGCTAATTTATCTAACATTTATTGGTGTGAGTTCTACTGCAGTCTTTGCTACAGGTTCTGTTGAATTGTCTTATAAGCTTTTATGGAAGCATAATAAAGACATTATCGACATCATAAAGAAATATCTGTAGCATGCAAGGAATGATTTGTGGTAAGCTGTAACTACTTAGGTTGGAAAAATCATGTACTGTATAGGAATTTCCCTTTCAGATAGCAGTGTATTGTGTTGGTCTAAAAGTCTGAAAATGACTAGCACTGAAATAAGGCATAAAAAGAGTATTTCTATTTTCCTTACTGAATCTAGGATGAATCTATTCAAGCAAAGTTCCTCATAATAGCTTTAATTATGAGCAGAAACCACAGGTATCAACATGAGCCTTAAATTTTATTACAATTGTATTTTAAATGGGGATTTAACAGATAGCATGTGGAATTTTGTTCAATCTTCATTCTTTTTTTAAAAAAAATTTATCTAATTCACATTTATGAGACTGAAACATGCAAATTGGGACAAACCTATTTCAACTGTTAATTTCTATCAATGTTTTAAACACACATCTCAATTTAAAAAATCCAAATGGCTATATTAAGACAAGTGGGTATAAAAATAACTTTTGTGTACATTTTTTGAAAGAAAAAAACCTGACAAACTGATGGAGAGAACAAACTTCAGATTAATTATATACAACATAGAACTTATATAAACCAATATAGACGTTCCATCCATATTTTGTACATACTGTATATTTATTAAGAAAACTTTCATTTTAGAAATTCCATTGGATGATTGTTTCCTTTTTTAAAAAAAGCTAGGTATTTTACTTTAGAAATAAGGTTTAAAAATATTATTTAAGTTTACTTTTTTTAATGGTGTGGTTACTCATTACCACAGAATATTATCAAGATAAGCTTGGGAGAAAGAGACATGACCCGGAAGCAATTTTGTCTGAAGGGACTTGGGCAGGAAAGAAGCAAAGATCGAAAGATAAACGGTAAAGGTTTATCTTGCTCGAAAGCCAATCATATCCAACTCTAGGGTTCAGTGCTCATCTCTCTTTCAAAGCCGAAGAGCCAGGGCTGTCTGCTTCGGCAGACGTTTCCATGGTCATGTGGCAGGCATGATTAGACACCAGAGTGCAAAAAAGAGCAACTGGCTCAAAACAATTTATCTCTTCCTTGTTCAATGCTGCAAATGTTAGGGAAAGGGACCTCCAATGCTTGTTGAGATAAGATTTTACTCATTCAAAAATTGAGGAATGATGCAGTATGCAGGATTTTATATAAGACAATCTACAGAATTAGAAACATTATAGTTCTGACATCTTCATGAGAAAAGCACACAGCGGGTCCTTCACTGTTTGTAGATCAGGCCTTGCATTGTTATGGTGACCTCTGTTCTAGCTTGGTAGGAGACATCACAAGAAGCAAGATTCTTTCTGTTCAAGAAATATGCTGTGTTTTATTAGGGAAAGGTGCAGTTTCTATCTAGCTTCTCACTTACTTCTTCGATGGTAAAACTAAGATCCAGGTGCTCTAGTAACTTAAGATCTCTGTTAAAATCTGCCAGATAATAGACTGAGACTCAGCCGGACTGGGGTGGAAATGAGTGTATCCAAGATGAACACTGCATTATAGATTGTTTAAGCTGGAACAGATAGCGATTTCAAGATACAGTAAAATCCCGACTTACAAATGCCCTGAGTTACATAAAATTTGACTTACATAATGATTTTGTGCTAAAACCATGTCCCGATTTCCAATTTACATAAATTTACATAACACGATTTCCTATGGGTTCGCTTTGAATTACATACAAAATTCATTTTTCCTATGGGTTTGTTTCGCGTTATGTAAAAATTCATTTCCTATGGGTTTGCTTTGATTTACATAAAAATTTCATTTTTACTATGGGTTTACTTCGAGTTACATAAAAAAAATTTTTCCTATGGGTTTGCTTTGAGTTACATAAAAAAAAAATCAATTTAAACAAAAGCCTACGGAGCTGACTTTTTGCGTAAGTAGGGGTTTTGCTGTACCACTGTACCACCCCTTCAATGAATTTCAATGGCCAGGTAGGTATTTGACCTCAGATCTCCTGAGTCCTAGCTGAGTCCCATCACTCTATCCACTGTGTTACACTGAATATCCACAAGTATGGCTTTTGTTATTTACCTGTCTAAACTATTAATTTTCAAGCACCAGTGGGTTCTTTGCTTCATAAACTTTTAACAGCAATAGGGAAGACCTGAAGAAATGCAAAAAATTAGTGATGAGTGGCTCTGGAATATGCCAAAGAACAAATTTAAAGAATGAGAACAATACAGGTGGGGAATCCTATGCATCTGGTTGTTATCAAAGAACAATTTGCCTAAGGGCCAAATGAGCAGTGGCACAAAATTACATGTCACATGTTTCTTCCCGATACTATTTTTTCAACCAAAAAGACAGATTTGTATGTGTGTGGTGGTGGGGTGGTGGTGGTGGAAATAATCAAATTTTAATTAAAAAAAAACCAAAACCATGTTACTCCAAATCAAACCTTCCCATACCATACTCTGTTTAAGTCAATGGGTAAAACACTAAGCAACACTCTGTTATTTTGCAACAAACTTGTTGTTTAGATACCTTAATACTGCAGGATGGAGTAAGCTCCCATCTCTGTCCCAACTTCTGCCAACCTAGCAGTTTGAAAGCAAGAAATTGCAAGTAAATAAATAGAGACCACTTCAGTGGGAAGGTAAACATGTTCCATGTGCTCCAGGGTCTAGTCATGCCTGTCACATGACCATGGAAACGTCTGCAGAAGCAGACAGCACTGACTCTTTGGCTATGAAACAGATGAGCACTGAACCTTAGAGATGGATACAACTGGCTTTCGAGCAAGGGTGACCTTTACCTTTACTATCTACTGCAAAGACGTTTCTGACCCATGGCTCCTGTAAGCTCAATGCTTTGGCTTTCTTTACAGAATCAAGCCTTCTCATATTCTTTTTCCTGATATCTTTGATGTGACTTGCTCCCAAAGTACAACAGCCTCAGAGTGTAGTAAACATAGGGAAATAGACTGCATTCTGGATAGCTTGTGGAAATGTCTGATGCAATCTATTTCCAAGCAAACACATGATTATGTGAAGTTGCACTCCATCTTGACTCCAATCTGTGCTCAAGCTAGATCTTTTGGGTCCTGCTATAGAACTCCTACTTTAAGGAGGCAAGGCTAGAGCAATTCCCTGACAGATAGAAGGGTCACTTTATAGGAAAATGCAATCAGAGACATGCATCTTTCTCACAATCTGGTCATATCCTATGTTTCATTATTATTGTTTTGAGAGAAAGCTCAGATTTGCTTTGATCTAGGGCTCACTCACTTGTTTTTCTGTTGATCCAGAATATCTAGAAAGCTTTCCTCCACTAATGTATTTCATATTTTCTTCCTATCACCTTTCTTTGCTGTCTAAGCACAGCTACACAGATGAGTAGCCTTCTGTGGCTCCTTTTGGTTTACAAACCAGAGCAAAAATAATAATAATTAAGGTACATATGACTGCAGGCCATATCTAATATGTAGGTATAACAGGCAGGAAAAATTCACATTCCTCTGAAGCCATATTAGTTCTTCAAAGGGGCTGTCATGTGGAAGATAGAACAATCCTGTTTTCTGATGCTCCAGGGGCACAACCTGAAACAGAAGGTCTAATTATGCAAAGCAAAGCAAAGCAGGATGGTTGACTAAACTTTAATAAGAACCAATTGCTGCTTATGCTGTTGCTATATGCCATGAAGTCACCTCTGGCTTATGGTGAGAGCTCTCCAAATTGTCCTTTCCTCTACAGGACTCTTGTGAATTTAAGCCTGTAATTCCTTTAGGGAGTCAATCCATTTCATATTTGGTCTTCCTGTTTTCCTGCTGCCTTCAACCTTTTCCAGCATTATTGTCATTTCCTTCAAATCTTCCCTTCTCATAATGTGCCCAAAGTAGGACAGCTTCAGTTTCATCATTTATTTCCTCCAGAGATAGTTCTGGGTTGATTTGACACACTTGTTCATTGTTCTGGCCCTTCAGAGTATGCTCAAAGCTCGTCCAGAAATGCATTTCAAACAAATCAATTTTTTCCTGCCACCTTTCCTTGCTATCTACATGATAAACTACAAGAGTGTGAATGACCTTGGTCTTGATCTTTAATCACACACTGTTACTCCTGATGACACTCAGTAACTGCTCTATCTATAGAGATAGGTATGCAACTCCTGTTTTGTCTGTTTAAAAAATACTAGATGTACTGAACAATCAATATGATCCCTGGAATAAGTATCATGTAGATGTATCCTAGAAGGAATATTTTATTTTTAACTGCTTTACAGCTTTCATACACATTAAGAAAATCTACCCAAAAAAACCCTTTCATTTTTGCAAATGTGCCATGTACTGTATAACAAATAGCAAAGATTAATGCATATGATCTTAGAGACACAGTAACACTATTCCCAATTAACTGATTGTAGGTTAAGATGCCAGCTAATTGAGTGCCCATCTCTGTCCCATCTCCTGCCAACCTAGCAGTTTGATAGCAAGAAACTGCAAGTAGATAAACAGGGACCACTTCGATGGGAAGGTAAACAGCGTTCAGTGCACTTTGCTGTCTAGACATGTCTGCCACATGTCCATGGAAACATCTGCAAATGCAGACAAACACTGGCTCTTCAGCTATAAACAGAGATGAACACTGAACCCTAGAGTTGGATACAACTGGCTTTAGAACAAGGGTGACCTTTACCTTTAATTGTACCTTAAAAGGAAAAAAATATGAATGTAAATGTTAGTGAACCAAGAGTAGTTTTTGATTTATAATAATATGCTAGTTCTCATTTGAACAGCAGTTACAAAAACTCCAAACTCCAAAGTGCCAGAAAGCAGAAGCTTATAAAAACATATCCTTTCCTTATTGAATGTGTCTTCTTGATTAAGAGTAAGGGAGATTCTGTTGCCAAAGTCACTGAACATCATCAGCCAAAACATTTTAGGATTATCACTTCCAAAGTCAACATTGAATGGTCAAAGTGAACTGTGTTGATTAAAAAGAGAAGCCTTGTTCTGTCTAACTGCCTTACGCCACAGCTTGAATGCACTGCTCTTTCTGAAAGTCAGCTCCCAGAACTCCCCAGCAAGCAGAGCCAAGATGTTGGTGGGGGCGGGAGTGTAAGAGCTATAGTTCTGAAAAGGAATGTTTCCAAGCTGAACAAGGGACGTATCACAACTTTATGCAGGAGTAGCATGTCAGATTTCAGACTGAGCCATTTAAAGTCTGCCTTCAACAAAAGGACAACCAAGTCAAACTTAAAGATATGAAATTAAAGAGTAATTGAAAAACTGTCCTTTATGTGAGTTTTAAATTGTCCCCAAAGGTGTTTATAACAATTAAAGGCTTCTCTTGCATTAAAGCCAGTCGTGTCTGACCCTTGGGGGTGGTACTCATCTCCATTTACAGTCAAAGAGCCAGCGCTATCTATGTCTGCAGATGTTTCCATGGTCATGTGGCAGGCATGGCTAGACACCAAAGCACACAAAACGCTGTTATCTTTCCCCACCAAAGTGGTACCTATTTATTTACTTGTAATTTCTCGCTTTCTAACTGCTAAGTTGGCAGGAGCTGGGACAGACAATGGGTGCTCACTCAGACGCTCAGCACCCAGGCCTTAAACTGCTGATTTGCCCAATTTCTGGTTGTCAAAGCTCAGTGTCTTAACCACTAGGCCACTGTGGGTCTTTATAGCAATTCTTCTTCCATGTCCAGGTCAAACTTTAAACTGCCAAGAGGAAACCACTTTTTTGGCTGTATCATTGGCCAAACTTAAAATCTTCATTTGTACATGTTTCTGGTCGTAATCAGCAGGCCAACAAATGAGCTGGATTTTGTATCTCTCCACATCCTCACAGTACGTTGTTGTTTGCCATCAGTCTCCAGTTGAGCATGTTGGACTTTCATTTAGGCATTCTGACCTCCAGCCTATTCAAGATCCTCCAAGTGACATCAGGGAGGGTGAGTTCCAAAGCTATATCCTCCCTGTTATCAGCCATAACAAGTAGGACCTTTGAATACATGCAGATATAGTCCATAAATGGTGAAATTCTGTGTATAGAAAGTTATATAAGCAGACAAACCAAGCATACATATGAATAATAAACATTAGTCGCCAAACCTTTAGCAAGTTAATCTATTATCATGTCTTGTTTTTCCAAATACATTCTCACCAAAGGGCTGGTTTCTATTGACATGCTGACAGGAACATTTTACAGAATCAGCCAGCTGGCCTGGAGGGAACAAACTGCAGCTGGGCAGCTCAGGTGGTCACAAAACCACCACTGCCATCACCACCTCCTGATATCCCCTGAGCCAGCCGGTCTGGAGGGAATGAACTGCAGCTGGGCAGCTTGGGCGGCCACAAAACTGCCGCCGCCATCACTACCTCTGGATGTCCCCTCGGTCAGCCTGGAGGGAATGAACTGCAGCTGGGTGGCTCGGGCGTCTACAAATTCGCTACTGCCGCTGCCATTACTGGACACTGTGTTGTTGTATTGTTTAATTATTCCAGTCATTATTGAAGTGTTTCTGTACTGTGATAATTTGATTCTTTGTAATTGTAATTACTCTCTCTCTCTCTATCTCTCTCTCTCTCTCACACACACACACACACACACGTTTCTGAAATGCTTGTGATACCATGTACAGTAATTGTGATTTTGTTTCTTTGTTAGCTGCCCAGAGTCGCTTTGCGAGTGGGGCGGCATACAAGTTCAACAATTAAATTAAATTAAATTAAATCAAAATTTTCCCCAAAGCTCAACAGACACAACTAATAATTCCTGTCTTTATGTTATTGCAGGCCAATTTTGCAGCAATGGATGAAGATGGAGCTTTTTCTTCCTGTAGTTTATAAATTAGTTTGTTTAAATGTAAATTTGAGCTGCATTCAAATTCTCAGTCATGAAGGTTTGCCACAATCATGTTTCTTTTGTTGTTCAGTTGCACAGTCGATTCCGACCCTCTGCGACCCCATGGACCATTGCCCGCCAGGCACTCCTGTTCTCCACCATCCCCCTCAACTCAACTCACTGAGCTCATGTTTCTAGAACAATTAATATTATTCCATCTTGGTTTAGGCCAGGAATACCCAAACGTTTTGGGCCACAAGCAAGTCATGTGGTTCAGTGGGCCGGTCACATGGTTCCTCCCACGGGAAGCGGAGGTTAAATGCACCTTGCAATCTGTTTTGCAACAGGATGAGAAAGATTTTTAAGCTGCCATTTTCTCTGCTTAAACTGGGGTGCCTAAAGTACAGCCTGCAGGCCAGATCTGGCCCCTGATGATGATTCATCTGGCCCATGCTGCCCTTGTCACTCCCGGAAGCAGAAGCAAAATGTGCCCGTATGGTGGCATGGGCCAGATGAATTGGCATCAGGGGATGGATCTGGCGCACAGGCTTTAGTTTGGGCACCCTTGGTTTAGGACATAGTTCCATGGGACTGAGTGCACTAGGATTGGATTTAGTTGGACTGAAACCCTAAGAAATGTGTTGTCACCAGTCACGTTGCAGCAATGTACCAGAACATGACAGTTAATGTTCTGCTCTCAGAAACCAAATGCATTTCTATGGATATGTATGACAGTGACTGTAATCCTCTGACATTTATAAGTGTCACAGATCTAAGTTCTAATTTCTCACACAGAAACACAAAATAGCTGCATTTCATCACTATGTGAACAAGTTGTTTCCACTCTCCTTCCAAAGCTGCACACAACAAAGGTTACTAATAAAAGATTTCAGATGACAGTGAACATTCTTCAGTGTTTAGAAGAAAAAGTATGCCACATCAAACTTCCAGTACAAGAATGTTACACTAGGGCAGTTCCAAATAATTTTGGAGGGTTTTTTAAAAAAAGAATTAAATATAAGCACTAAAAGATAGTTATCCAGTCATTGTACATCACAGAATAGATGCCTCATCACCAAAATGTCAAGTGATACGTCAAGTGTTGATATACCACTCCATCATCAAAAAGTCAATCCAATTAAAAAGTTAATCAAAATGAATCCTACACTTCATTGGGTACTTATGATTTATGAATACCATACCGGATACTTACATACATACTTTTGATTCAGATAGAAAAGGTTTACTGATAGAAATGTTATTTATTGGCTTATTACATACGACAGATCTGAAGATGTATCATCCCTGTATAAGAAGACTTCCCTACCTGTGTCTGAGTTTTTTCAGATAGATTACCCTATTTTTTTTTCTTAGCACTGTATGGCAAACTGAGCCCTAGGAATATCAGTAGGGTGGGAAGAATAACAGGCAGTAATGGGCATATGAACATAGTGGCTTTTTTGAACATTTTCTTTTTTAGCATCTGAAATGCTTTTTTAAAACCCCAGAGTTCACTGAAAATTACTTTAGAGTTAGCTGGAAGGAACTGATGTAAAATAAATTAATAAATCCTAATGTATTCATTATTCCTGCATTAGGGCCTGTCCATGCATTTCCTGCATGTTTGTGCAAATATATGAACACCCACTACTGCTGATACTGTCCCTTCTGACTTTCCATAAACTCACATCCACCAACTGACATTCATCTAGCACTCACCTTTCTTTTTCTTTCTTGTTTTTTCATCATGAGATCCCACCTCTCAGATCCCTTCACTGGCTTCCTCACGGTTACTGGATCCCACATAAATGTCTTGTCTTATCTTCAAAATCACCATGCCCCTAGCCCCATCATGGCAAACCATGGCACTCCAGGTGTTTATTTATTTATTTATTTATTTATTTATACTTACTACCCCGCCCCAATCGGGAGTACTCCTGCTGATCAGGGCTTCTGGGAATTGAAGTTCAAGAACACCTGGAGTGCCAAGGTTTGCCATCACTGCCCTAGCCCCTCCTTATCCTTCTGTACTCTGGAATGAAATCCCCTTCTTCTCATCCCACAATTCCATTTATATCCCATTGTTTCTCTAGTAAGCTCAAGGGAGCACCTCTGGTTTTCTTGTGACTTTGCTTATCCAACCTCATCCCCAACCACCATCCTCAGATTAGAACCTTTCTCAAACAATTCTGCCCATTTCCTTTCCTTTTTTTTTTTTTTGGTACAAAAATACCTTATGGAAAAAACTACTTTTTTTGTTTTTCCTCAAAACTCTTTCTCCCTCTCTGGAAAACATTTGTACAGTAATACCTCATATAACATTAGTATCGAATAACACGAAAATCGCATAACATCAAGGAATCTGGGGGGAAGAATTGCATCAGATAACATTAAGATCCTATGGGATGCTTCAGATAACAACCGCGAAAGCCTGTGTGGTTACAATGTATCTCTATGGATCCCATAGAGGATCAGATAACACGAAAAATCATATAACACGAAGACTTGTGGAACCAGGTTTTAGTGTTATATGAGGTTTTACTGTATCATATTTCTAGTTCCAGCACCTTACTATAACTAAACTTATATCACTCAAATATCACCTATCTTCTCCTCTCTATTTATGCCCCCACTTCCAAACCCTGCTATTTCTCTGCATTTAGTTTAGATTGTAATCTTCCCAGGGACAAATCTGTCATGCTTCTTCTCTGTACTCTGTGTGCGTGCGTGCGTGCGTGCGCGCACATGCAAGAAACAATAGTAGTAGGCATATAATTCATAATGTAAACTATTTACTATCCTACGTTAAAAGTTGGGACACAAGGGTGACAGGTTTCTTCAGAAATCCTTCACACGTGAAATCAGGACAACAACCAATTATGCACTGAAATGTACAGGCCTGACTGTTTAAATCTATCTTGCTAGACTTAGTCAAATGTCTCTAAAGATTCTGTATAGGCTTAAAAATGAACTAAAAATTATAGACAACATTGGCCAACAGTGAAACATTTTGACCAATTTCTACCAAGTTAATATATTTTCAGTTACTCTAAAACACTAAATGCATAATGGCAAATTTTTACCTACTGCAAAAACTGTTATAAACATAATGAAACTCAATAAATAAGTCTATTTCTTATATTTCCAGAGAATGTTTTAATATTGGAATCAAACATGACAATGGAAAACTTAGGAGAGAGTATTAATGCAAAAATTCAGCAGTAATTGATCATTAATGACAATGAAAGGCTACTTCTGATTTTGGTCATATAACGATCTTCAGATATCCAAGGAGGCTTCACTTGTATACTAACCTCAGCACAAACAGGAAAGTAGCAGTAAAATGTCCAAGGTTCCCTTTAACATACAGGTGAGAATCAACTGAGTACCTTTCATGTCTCATGTAAAATGGGAGGCTGCTCTGACAGGTTGTCTAAATTTTCCCATAACAAGTTTTATAAAAATGACTTCTCAAAATCTTCCCACTGCAATTAATAGGAACAAAGTATCATCTCTATATAAACCTGAATCCTCAACAAAAGGACCTCACCTTGGAAGTAAATAAACAAACAAAGATATGTAAAGGAAAAGGTCATTGACTTCAGGATCACCTGACATTAACAACCCAGCACCATAGGTGAAACAAAGAGAGATATCACCCAGAGTTTGGAGATAGGGTCTCATCATTATGCTGGTGATTACATCCATCTCTTTCTATTTCTGTCTCCCAGTAGATACCAAACAGGCTGCAAACATCCTGAACAATTATCTGGGCACAGTCACTGGTTGTGAACTAATAAACTGAGGCTTAATCCAGGCATGAAGATGGATCAGATGACAAACTGCCAGAAGAAGCCTGTTATATGATGGGGCTGCATTCCTTTTGATGGATTTAAGACCACAGCTTGTGCATGCTTCTGTATTCAACAATACTCCTAGAAATCTAGGTGGCTGCTGAAGCTAGAAATGCCTTTTGCCCAGGTTTGGCTGATGACCCTACAATATGGAGAAGGCAAAACTGGCTATAGTGATCTATACCTCAATTCTTTATCATGTACCGTACCTAACTGCAATATACTGCATAAGTGACAGCTTTTGAACAGTGTTCAGTGTCTGCAGCGGGAGCACAATGCTACAGTGAAATTGCTTGTTGATGCACATCTCATAGGATAAATTACAGCAATAAATTATCAAGTGCTAGCTTCCAATCTGCTTCATGCCCAAGTCAAGATACTATATCCTTACCTATACAAGCTCTAAACAGTATGAGGCCAATTTCTATAAAAACTGAAAACTATCC
Organism: Furcifer pardalis; assembly: GCA_030440675.1. Taxonomy (NCBI): domain Eukaryota; kingdom Metazoa; phylum Chordata; class Lepidosauria; order Squamata; family Chamaeleonidae; genus Furcifer; species Furcifer pardalis. Next base: position 68,444,992 of record CP126893.1, read on the forward strand.
CATAATTTACAGTCTTTTTTGGGGACCCATCATTGTTTCACTTTAGATGGGCATGCAAAGTATTTTTGTTTCTTCCTATTTTCTGGTACTGTATTTTAATTACAGTGCTTCCCTTCCAAAGACCAATAACAAAACAAAGGATGCCACCCATAAGATGACATTGTTGAGAAAAATGAAGGGGCATAAATCAATCTTCCTCCACTTTAGGGAGACTGGCCCATGTACTACCTTTCCCTAGCAAGGGCCTGCCACCAGTCTTTGTGAATGTTCACTCCTGTGAGGCCCAGAGCGGCACTGTTGCTGTTTTACCTACAATACAGATTACATTTTGCCTTACTCTGTAATGTGGCCAATAAAAAGAAACTGGTATAAGGTACCAGGCCTATCACCCCAGTAAGGTGGCATTCTGGGATACTGAGGATGTAGGAAGAAGTGCTGGACTCAAGCATCATGATTCTCTTCCTTCTGTAATAGTCTTACATATGACCCCTGGCATAATCTTTTAAGTGCACACACATCTTTCTGTGGCTCGCAGCTTATTGCATGCATTTTCCACTTGAAGAGCCCATGTGCTGAAGTAACATGAACAAACATAAGAAGATCATTACTGTTTGTTCGATAGAGTAACTTAGCAATACCAGAGACACTCAGCATAATCGCCAACAAAATACTATATGTGCAATAGTATCTGATGCTCGGTGTGGTGTAGTGGATAAAGTGACAGACTAGGAGAACAAATCAGTCGATCCTGAAGGAAATCAACCCTGACTCTTATTAGAGGGACAAATATTGAAGATGAAACTCAAGTATTTTGGCCACCAAAGGAGAAGAGAGGACTCACTAGAGAAAGCATTGATGCTGGGAAAGATAGAAGGAAAAAGGGGAAGGGGACGCCAGAAGATGAGGTGGATAGATGGCATTGTAGATGCAATGGGCGTAGACTTGAGTGGGCTAAGGAGGATGGTGGAAGATAGAGGAGCTTGGTACACAATGCTCCATGGGGTCGCAAAGGGTCGGACTCGACTGTGTGACTGATCAACAAAAGGACTCAGGAAGTGTGGGTTCAAATCTTCTCTCAGCCACTAAAATGCCATGGGGGCATGAACTGATAAAACCACTCCTTAAATATCTCCTTTTCCTTGAAAGCCTTACTAGGGTCACTATGTATCACTTCTGACTTGATGGCACATAACAGTTTCTTATTAGATTTTCAAAAGGAAAATTTAGAAATCCAACTCACTGAGCTATCCAGCCAGCTTATAAGTCAACTATAGCATTTATTGTACAGTAATACCTTGGATAATGTTTGCATCAGATAACGCTAAAACAGCATACTGTTAAGCAATCTGGGGGGGGAAATTGCATTGCATAACATTTAAATCCTATGGGATGCATTGGATAACATTCGCTAAAGCCTGTGCCTGTTACAATACAGTATATCTCTATGGAGTTTTAACGTTATGCGATTCATCCCATAGGATTTTAATGTTATCCGATGAATACATTGGATAACATTAAAGATCGGATAACACTAAGGCTTGTGGAACCAAGTTTTAGCATTATCTGAGGTTTTATTGTAAGTGCTAAGAAGACATAGGTGTCCTTTGCTACCCAAGACTGCTTAGTGCATTTTGGGCTGTCTGGTCAATTCTGAATTTCAGAATGTTCTAGGTATAGACTACCCACAAGTATCGTGATTTTAACCAAAAGGTGCCTTTATTTTGGCAGTTTCACATCTGGCCTAGACATGGAAGTAGAAGAAGAACTGATATTCAGATATACCAAGGTGGCTTCATGAGTAACAGCACAAAAAAACAGACTCAAGAAATCACTTGTATATCAACTTCAACACAAAAAGGAATGTGGGAGTGAAATGTCCAAGTTTCCTTTTAGCATTTTAAGAAACCAAAAATACTGATAAGAATCAACTGAGTACCTTTCATGTCCCATGAAAAATGGAAGGCTGCTCTGTCAGATTGTTTAAATTTCCCCATATCAAGTGTTTTTAAAAAAAGACTTATCAAGGTCTTCACGCAGCAATTTACAGGAACAAAATACCATCTCTGTATAAATCTGAATTCTCATCTTCCAATAAACTTATGATCATCTTCAACAAAAGAACCTCACCTTAGAAGTAAACAAAGAAACAAAAATATATGAAGGAAAAGTTCACTGACTGCTGAATATCCTGGCATTAACAACCCAGCACCATGGCTGGATAGAAAATGAGAGAAAGATTGAGAGAGAGAGAGAGAGAGAGAGAAAATGGGGAGGAGATAATCAGCACCCCTCCCTTATGTCTCTATCTCCCCCCTCCCCCCAGCAACTTTTTCCTCATAAGAAACTCAGTTGTCTAGCTCAACCACCCTGTAATGTAGGCCAGGCAGAAGATAAAGGTGAGAGAAAACATGAGATTTGTATGCGAAATAAGTTTTAGTGAGCGGTGAATAAGAAAATGTAGATCATGAATTGGTAGGGTTTGTTGATTTATTTGAAGCCTTCTTGATAGGTATTATATTTCTTTTTTATGATTTTATTAATCCACTGTCTTGGTTTATTCAGTGTTTCTGAGCTGCCCAGAGTGATGCTTGCACCATATGGACAGGACACAAGTTAAATAAGTAAGTAAGTGGCTTACCATTCCCTTCTTCTGGGGACATCATGGGACTGTGCAGGATGCCCAAAGCCACATAGGCTGGCTCTTCTGGGATACAAGGTGGAAAATTGTAGTCCCAGACTCTGGCTTTACAGCCAAATACTGAAGACAGTAAGATAACCACTCAGCTAAAAGTCTGCTTTATGCCTTCCCTTTCTTTGTTAATAAGAAATTTGCTCTAATGATGGAGAGGCGTTGGTGGCTTTTCTGGGAGGCAATCTGAAATACAGTACTACAAAACCCTGCATATTACGTTTGATCAGAGGTGGAAAAAAAATGTATCTGCATGGTAAAGATAATGATAGTTACTAAAGCACCATCAGGTCTCTGAAATTCCAGTATCACTTTGTACATAAATATATTTGGTTAAAAACAGGCAGTGTATAGAATACACTGAGCCAAAAAGCTATGCAAATAGGACAGAATTTACGACCGTCTGCAATGTAATCCTTCAGAATCACTTGGCCTATTAACTCAGATATGTATATTGTATATATAACATAAAATGGATTTCCACTACAAGTCATAAAACTCTTTCCAGGCTACCGGAAAATTAGATATATATTTTTTTACCAGACAAAATGTACATTTTTCCTCTTGTAAGTCACAGTGACTCACATTGCAGAAAGCTTTTGAATCTTAATGCTCAATTCAAAGTGCTGGCAATTATCTTTAAAGCAGCCATGTATGAAACTTGTCATTTATTTCTACAGTGTTTTACTCTTTCTTCTCCACATTTTAAAATGCTCACAGAAAGACTCCAGAATAGCTTTGAAATACCTGTTTCTACAAATATTTTTCTGTACTGGATTTCTGTCATGCTCCCATGACAAGAAACTATACAAGCTGATACACATTACAACTGCAAGCTATCATGTATATGATGATTTTTCTCAAGTGTAAACCTATGTACAGTATGAGGCAGATGTCTACTATACTATTCATGCCACTTTGTTTCCTTTCTTATATCAGTGGCCACCAAATGTAATCTGAGAATGTGAGAAAACTGATGTTGGATTTTCAACCAAAGCAGGATGCGATGAAATAAAATATACTTTTACTTGTTTATGGGGTTACTTATAGCTTTCCTGATCTAAATCTAAATCTGTGCCTATGGGAATCTGCATATCTTTGACTCTAAAGAAAGGTTATTAGACACACAAGTCTGTTGTGCAGGGAGCCCCTATTCCCCCCCCCCCTAAAATTAAGAACAGCTAAACAATAGTACTAGTCATTGTCTGCTATTCATATCAGTGAAAGAAGAATGACAAACAGGAAAAATGCCATTGGCATGAATTTGTTTAAGGTAGATCCCAGCTTGCCATGAAGTGACCCACATACTGTGATCACGGAGCCATCTCCTGCGTGAAATGAGACATGCAGGATTTAACACGGGGATTGCAATAGACTGCTGCAGCCTTGAGGATATTCACAGCCAGTCCATCTGGTATGATCCCTTCCACCTCCATGACCATTGGGAATCAGATTATGAAGTGGTTCTTTCTCTGCTCATTTTGTTGTTGGGCCCAATATGATGATTTCCAGTAGCATTTCTTCCACTAAGGGGACAATCATCCCACCTAAAGACAATCATCTGCCTATAACTATTGGCCCCTTTAGGGAGAGGTTATTTACTGCCACCCAACACATAGTGTTGAGTCGCTGGCTGTACGGTCTACTCCATTACTGTAGCGGGATTGTCTGGCCAGACATACAATAGTGCTAGTATTGGAAAGAAAACCAGACATATGATCAAAACTGCACTCCTATTTTAGTACCCTTCTTGAGGGCAGGTCCAGACACTGTGGATAGCCCATGATTTGTACTGAAAGCATATTAGTGTTTGATACAGGCAGACATTAGTGTTTAAGAAATACAGATTTCAAAGAAATTCTGTGTTGAAGTCTTAAAAACCAATCATAAAATTGTTAATATGCAAATTATCAGACATGTGAACAGTTCCAGTGATCCTCTTAGATTTTACAGCAATTAAAGAATTCTTTCTCCTAATGCAAGAGTAACTCCAACATCTGTTTCTGCTCCCTCTCTCTGCTTCTTCATTTTCACTTTCCTACATCTTCAGGAAAGGTGCTGTTGTAGTTCATGGTTTAATATGGAAAGGCAAAAAGGCCTATCATCTATTATGCTGTGCCTTTCTTTAGGGGCCATTCAAATACCACGTGACCTAAAATAGGCCACTTTTTGACCCCCTCACCCTCTGTGACTTTACGTGACTTTTGGTTGACCCCCCTCCCCACTAAATCACATGGTTTCTCCATTTTCCCTGATTTGACGAGATATGGAAGCAACCCAAGAAAGAAAGGCCTCCCTTGCAAAGCCCTTTCATGCAAGGAAGGAAGGAAGGAAGAGGGAAAAATACTTGCAATCTGGATTTCAATGGAAAGCCCCCCCCTCGCCCCCCCTCTGTCTCTCCTCTGATGTCTTCTTTCAGGCTTATTTTTGCTTTGGGGAAAACCTCCCCACATTTCCCAATTATAAGGGGGGGGGCCTCATCACTCCTAAATCACCCACCACCTCCTCCTCTTTCCAGGTGTCCTCAATGGCAGTGGGGAAGAAAACTCTCAAGGAGACCCTCTTTCCCCCTCCCTCCCTCCCTCTGCCAAAGATGCACCCTTTCCCCCCCTTGGAGACTGACTGAGACAGAGAGAGTGAATGGTTGGGCAGAGGGGAAGGGAGGGGGGACGTAGCCTGGTCCATGTGAGGATGGCAGTGGATTCTGGGATTTGTACTAGCAGTGGGAGAAACACAAAGGGAACCCTTTCCCAAGTGTTACTTTATCCCCCTCCCCTGAGTTACTCTTACCTGAGATGATCCGGTAAGCAGCCTTTGAAGTCCACCCCCACCTATCTATCTATCTATCTATCTATCTATCTATCTATCTATCTATCTATCTATCTATCTATCTATCTATCTATCTATCTTTCTTTATAGATCTTGCCTGTCTTGGGTATTTCTTGTGTCGGGAACTTTTTGATAATTTTTGAATCATGTGACTTCATGCCGAACCCCCCCCCCCCATGACTTTCTGTGACTTTTGGTCGAGCCCCTCTTCCCCCCCCCCCCCCATGGTCACGTGGTATTTGAATGAGCCCTTAAGTAGAGTGAGTTTTCATTTATTTGACTTAGGGATTTTACAAGTTATTTAGGATGAGGCAGTAATACAGATTTGAAGTAGGAAGATTTTCCTCTCTTTTGAAAACATCCATATCTATCCATATGAGATCTAACTCCCTCCAAGAGCTCTTTCCAGACTATCACAAGACACCTTCCTTTCTTCTCTTTATCAGCGATAGCAAATATGCAGCAGTAGGTTCACTCAGGGAGATAATAAGAAGGAAACTTAATCCTTTTTCTTCTCCTGATTGAATAATGTTCTGGCTATCAGCAGGTGGGGGAGAGACAGGATGACACAGAAGGCCAAACCAGACAACTACAATTATCCTATGGCACTCTACCAGAGCTGGCCACTAGAGGCCACTGTCTGTAATGTAAAATATAGGGTTGTTGTAATCCTGTTTTAGGTATATGCCATATGTATCCCCTGCAGATAGGGGGTGGGTGACCAGTATACCTTGATTCAGCTGTACATTTGAATAGACAATAATGTTACAAAAATATAATTTGTCTTATTGTAGTTGTTTAAACTCCTGCCAACCTAGCAGTTCGAAAGCAAGAAATTGCATGTAGATAAATAGGGACCACTTCATTTATTTATTTTTGCTTTCAATATGCTAGGTTGGCAGGAGCTTGGACAGAGATGGGAGATCACTCCATTGTGCAGCACTTGGGTCTTGAACTACTGACCTGCTGAACCTCCAGTTGTTAAATTAAGCATCTTAACCGCTAAGCCACCACAGTCCCATTTAATAAGAATTGCATACTGTCAAGTCAATGCCAATGTACAGATATACTTTCTAGCTATCAAAGCAGTTTACCATTTTCTTCTTAAGTGAGTACCCTGAGATGTGCAGCTTGCGTAAGGCTACATAGATTGGTTTTTCTCCCAAGAGGAACAGTGAGCAATCAAACTCCCAACATTTGGGTGTGTTGCCAGGTTAACTACTCACTGAGCTATAAAATGAGGTACAGAAACACGAATGTAGCACAATTAAATAATGCATATTGTGACAAAGTAGGTTATAATGGACTTGTTCTCAAATAATAAATTCATACCTTCAAGCATTCATGAAACATTTCATACATTATAAAATCTAGGGCCAGAATTTTTAAATCTCTCAGTCCACAATGAAACAATTGGTTTTCAAACATATTTTACACTTCAAACTTGGAAATGAAAGGGGTCTAGTGGAACAAACAGCAGCCTGCTAGATGCCTACCTGAACTGAAAACACCTAACATTAGTTATGCTTTCTACTTAAGTAAAGTGCTACCAACAAAGGCTTTAATCACTTATTTTCCAAGTTTCTGCAAAATCTCTGGAGGTATTTGCTAGTTTTTGAAGAGTATCTTTAAGGAATTTCTTTGAATTGCCTTTCAAACTACCTCTTTCCTCCCACAAACCACCTATTTTCTGCAACATAAAAGCTACTACTTTGAACTTCTATGCTGTAAACATGAACTCCAACATTAGCTTTCCATATTTAAATAGAGCCAGTTTAGATGGTGGTGGTGGAGGGGGGGGGCAAAATAGGTGTGAAACTTTTGTCTATACAGGCAGCCTCTTTGCTCCCAAATTCAAACAGAATGTAACTTTAAAACTGATTAATTATAGGTACTCACTTTATCCAAAAAAGGAAAATATGGTTTGTGTCTTCACAACTAGGTAGGACTCTAAAACAACTTCAAATTTGGATTAAGACTTTAAATTGTGCCCAAACTGAGAACCATAGTTTCTTCAGGTTTTTGTTTAGAGGAGTGCTTGATATTTGAGTGTTTGTTACTCTCAGTAACAACTGTCATTTGAGATTTACTGCTATGATGTTCTTCAGAATGGAGTTCTTCAGCACACAAGGTAGAGTTGTGATAATCAGGATACTCAAGGTGCAAAAGGCTGTGTGACAAGTGTATAGTATACCAATAGTCTTTTTGGCTTCTTTGGATTCAAAACCAATGGCTCTTTTTTTTGATGTTGACAGTCAGGTTTCCTTTTCCATTTTTGAGATAAAATATAATTAAAATTGGTTTCAGTGTCAATCTCATTTACATTCAACCACCCCTACTATGCATGCCAAAAATGGTAGAGGCAGAGAAGGAGCACCATCTAACCTTGGATGTCAACAGCCTTGACACTGAAATGGCAGGCTTGCATTGCCTCTCCCGTTCCATGGAGTAGGTCAGTGGTTCCCAACAAGGGGTACACAGCCCACTAGTGGACTTCAATTGCCAGAAGCCTAAGTCAGTACATTGGCTGATCAGTGCTTTGGGGAAAAGACTTAGGCTTCTGGGAATTGAAGTCCAAAAACCAGCATTTGGGAAACACTGGAGTAGGTGATGGGGTTTCTGGCCAATTTGATATTTTCTGACTGTGATTAAGTCCTCATGGAGCTTGAAACCAAGCAATCTGGATTGTGGCTAGGTTATGATTTGCTTTGGTTACCCCAACATCAAAGTCTTTGACTCACCATGTTGTGCCATATGAGGCCAGGGATGCTCATGGCTGTAGATCAGCAATGTCAGCACAATATACATAATTTCCTGCTCAGTTTCTTGTCATGCCTTACAGAAGCTTTTATGGTGTGTTGCAAGAGTCTGTAGTGCTGTAGAAATAATCAGTTTGACAGATGGGGGTGTGGGGTACCCTGGGAAGATGTCAGGCTCTAGGCATGCAGTTTCCTGCAGCAGGGAGAGCTGGTTAATGGTACATTTGTATGTCTAGACCGTTCAGGGGGTTGGCTGAATTCCAGCAATGAGGTATGAAGGCAGAGTGCCAAGTGAAGGCACAAGATTTTCTTGGTCTTGCTTTATAGTATGAGAAGTTCTGGACTGTGGTTGCTATGGAGACCTAGCTGACTCATAAGATTTGTCTCTCAGGATATTGGGTTTCTGCTTAGGTTTGGGCTTCTTAGCAGGATTAGACTTGCATCCTGTTGGTTTCCTGAGCTTCTTTGGTTCGGAAGAAGCTGATTGTGATGCCAAAGGAGGCAGTTGTACAGGTTGAGAACTCAATGTTGAAGGCAGATCTTTGGACTCAACCTTAAACAGATTTGTTTCTCCTACCTTTTGTTCATTGTAAGACTTGACCTCTGGGTTAGACTGAGTGACCTCCATGATACCTTGATGAGGTTTTACAAATTGATATTGGACAAGCAGAGGAAGTCTGCTGAGTTATAGATTTCACCTGTTCTAGGGATTTTCCTGAGAGACAAAATGTATGCTGAAACTGCCAGTTTTTTATGACCACTTTGGTGAACTTGAAACAGTGTTGCCATGTTTTCACCAAGGCCGTAGAGGCACTTCAAATGTCTGTTGGTGAGGAAATTTTTTAACACTTCATGCCACATTTGAAAGGACCTGTTAGGGACATAAAAAGATGGGAAGGCTCAAAAGAAAAGAAGGCATAGGAAATTGGAACTAACAATGGTGATCTTTAAAGTCTTTAAAAACCCGGACTCAAGGACAAAGAATGGAGACACAGAAGATGATGGTAACATTCTTTGTTTTTAAAATCTGGAGATCTGTCCCTAAATGTTTTCTCAGTGGTGGACAAAAAATACTGAGTGAGACTGTGGGGTGGGTGGACATACACAGTGGTGGAAGGGCTATTCTAATACTCTTTTTGCTTAAACTCTAGAAATTTCCAAAGAAGTCTCTTGCACAGGCACAGGAAACCCAGATGTGTGATTCAAAGAGACCATGAAGAAGAAACATTCATTTCTAGGGATTTGGACAAAAGAGGCTTCCTGGTTTAATGGCAGTTCATGCAAAGAGAGTGTGAGAGGAACTGCACACATGGGCAGAAGGCCTGCTTGTGTTTTAGTTTATTAAAACATGATAAAATCATCCAGAATGATCACACTCTGCTATAAGTTCCTGCTTGTGTAGAAAAATCAACTCCTTTTACATAAACCTGATTGTCTTGCCACACCTTATTTTCTTAAATGGCTTCAGTTAGCTTCCATTGAGTAGCCTTGCCAACTGCTCAGGAATTAAAAGATATAAGAAGGCAAATTCCACATAAATGAATGCTGGCTTTTTAAAAACATGTAACCAGTGATGTCTTCAATGTGCAGAGACTGATCAAAATGGACCATGGTTTGTCACTCTTCTATTGATAACATTCTCCCACACACCAGCTAAAGCTTTTCTAAGAATTCAAATACTTTGACATCAGAACAACTTAGAGAATAGCCAGGAAAGAGGTGGCTGTGGGTTGCAAGCAATGATTTTCCTAATGAGACTCAATTTTAAATCTATTAACGAATAGTTTTTTTTCATAATTTACTTCTAATGAGTGTTGGGATTCCTTCACTAAATAGTTTCAGATTTAAGGACTGAATTCAAAAAGGGTTAGGCATGCTTAAGCCTCACCGAAATCAATGGGTTTAAATGTGATTCCATCTAAACTGGGTTTAGGAATATGTTTTGTAGTGCTTCTGACCACAAGAATGGCGTACAGTTGTACCACGCTTAAAGAGCATGTGTTCCACAGGATTGCTCTTTAAGCGAGTTTGCAATTTAAGCGAAACACCATTGTAAGTGACCAATTGTAACTTCTGGGGGGGGGGGATTGTGAACCCTGATTTATTTGTTAAGTGAGTTTTTGGTTGGTTTTATTTGTTAAGCGAAGCGAACATTCAGATAAAATTCTGCTTTTTAAGCGAGTTACTCTTTAAGCAAGGAACTCTTTATGCACTTTTCTTTAGGGGTCATTCAAATTTCATTCTGTATAACACAATGGAATTATAAATAAATACAGTGACAGAATCCTCTCATGTCAAGCCTCAGCTAAAAAGTTGATATTGCCAACTTGCGCTGATGTTGACAGAACTTTGCAAAATCAACCAATGGCTGCAATACACCACCAGAACTGCAAAACAATCTTTCTCATTTTGGAATCCAGTCTGAGCTTTAGAAATTCTGCAGTATCACTGCCATTTTTCTTGATAATTTTATGATAATTACAAAAGCAACAAAACAAGAACTCTCTTCGCTGCATCATAACTTGACATTGCATTACAGATAAGAGGACACGATTCAACCATTATAGGATTCCTCTCAACAAGTCAGGTTTGCAGCCTGAGTACACATCTGAACTCAAGTCTGAGCCTGAGAGGACAGCTCAAAGCAATGGCCAGGAGTGCATTTGCACAGCTAAAGCTGCTGCACCAGCTACACTCACTCCTTGAGAAGTTCTTCCTAGCCATGGTGACATATGCTTTAGCTGCATCCCATTTGGATTACTCCAATGTGCTCTATGTAGGGCTGCTTTTGGAGAATATTTGGAAACTTCAGCTGGTTCAAAACCATGTATCCAGAATGCTGACTGGCACTTGCATCCAAATGGGATGCAGCTAAAGCATATGTCACCATGGCTAGGAAGAACTTCTCAAGGAGTGAGTGTAGCTGGCTGCCAGTCTGTTTCCAGGTTCAGTTCAAAGTGCTGGATGTGACCTATACAAGTCCTTTATTGCTGTCTGGACAGGTTGTCCTGATATAATAATAGAGTAGGCCATACTGCAGGTGAATCAACACCAAGTGTCAGGTGGTGGTTAACTAACCTGACAACCCTGAGGACTAATGGCCTTGGGTGCCAAAGTCCACAGGGAAGAGTGATGGTCCCCAAGTGGATTAAATCCCACTTGAATCCATCCCGGTGGATGGCAGCAGCTTCATCAATACTGGCCTGGGGCTGATGAGGACTTTGTGTGCCAAAAGGGCTCAAGATCAGAAAGTGACTCATGGAACTGGATCAGTGGTACGGGTGTGTCATGCTGCAATGCAGAAGGCAAATGGCCTATTAGATATTATTGGAAGACCACTAAATTATATTGCTCCCAGGACTATCTTCATGGCTGATCACCATGATGGTAGCTAATATTTGTAATCAGATATGGCACTTAAGACAGAAGAAACCCTGTATGGTTTGGACCCAGGCTACAAGAAGGAACACATAGCGCCATATGAGCCTTTTAAGCTTCTCAGAGGTGGGTTCTCTCTCATTTCTGCAGCTTCCCAGGCTCATTTGCTGAGTATATGAGAGAGGGTCATTACAGAAGCTGCTCCAGGTGGCTGTCTTGATAAGCTAGACTGGCCATCTCCTTGTTTTTCCATTGTCAAACAAAATACCTTCCTTTATCTCATTCACACACATTAATAGTCTATCATATCTTTCATGTTGAGGGCTGAACTGTTTTTATCTTGAGCTAATTATGATTTATTCTGTTACAAAGAAACAAAAATATTATTCCCAACCTATGGCCTGTGGGCCTAAACTGGTCCATTGAATTTATTAATACAGTCACCCACCTCAAAAAGCTATCACCAGGGATGGGCAGCAACAGGTTTGCATCTCCGGGAAGGGAGGGGTAGCAAAATTGGGTGGCCTCTGGGCAGGGTGGTGGTGAGATTGGGTAGCCTTCAGGCAGGGGTGTAGCGAAATTGGGTGGCCATGGCCATCTCTCTGCCCTGTCCCATCAGGTTTTGTCCCTGCAAGTGGTTCAAGGTCTCCCTTGCTCAAAAGCCAGTCATATCCAACTCTAGGGTGCAGTGCTCATCTCCATTTATAGCCAAAGAGCAAGTGCTGCCTGTGTTTGCAGATGTATACATGGCCATGGCAGGCATGACTAGATCACCCACAACATAGGCTCTGCCCATGATGTAGGCTCTGCCCACGATGTAGGCTCCATCCATGATGTAGGCTCTGTCCACAGTGTGGTAGCAAAATTTTTTGCTCCCCAACATTGGCTATCACCACCACTGGAAGTTGCAATACATCACTCACTGTGGCTGTGGTGGCAATCACACTGTTTTTGCCACTTCTTGCACAGCCTCTTCCACTTCCCAGAGCAGTGGGAGGCTTTTTGGAGCATTTTTGCTCCATGGGGGGGGGGGTTTCCCACCACTTCTCTGCTGCATGTTGACACCTAAACTGTGGCAGTTTGGGACTTATGGTGCTGGGTGGAGATTATGACAGAGCTTGGGTTCCCAGCACGGAAGCAGGAAGTTCCCAGCGCACTGGGGAAGTGGTGAAAAAAAATCCCAAAATGGAGCAAAATGCTCTGAAAAGCCTCCTGCCACCCTAGGAAGCGATGGTGGTTGTGCAAGAAGCTGCAAAAACAGCATGATTGGTGCCGCTGCCACAAAAAAATGTAAGCAGGGGCTGCAGTCGTGCTTCCGGCCCACATAGTTGAGCATCGGTGGTGGGAACTGCCCCCTGGTGGGAAAACATTGGGAGCCCCTGATTTAGACTATGCAGGATAGATTGATAGATTGATATATGTGGACTTGTGACCACTATAGTCAAAGCTCAGCTTCCTCAGTATATACACTTAAATATGGATTGGTCTGCAAATAGTGGCTCTCCAGGTGTTTTGGACTTCAATTCCCAGAAGCCCAAGTCAGCACTACTGTTGATCGAGGCTTCTGGAAATTGAAGTCCAAAACACCTGGAGAGCCACTATTTGCAGACCAATATGCATATCACTTTCTCATGGTTACAGTTCCATGAGACTGGAGCCATGTTTGAAGCTCCATCCCATGTAGTCAGTTACCTCAATTAACACTGCTCAGAAATTAATGAGAGTATTTCCTTTGCGAGTGAGCAGATGCACACAGGAAACAACTTCAAACAGCTAGCACCTGTGTGAACCTGTGTTTACATGGAAGCCATGGTTGACTTCATTGACAGTAGACTATGTTTGAACTGGGCCTCAAAGTTTAATGGAGCAGATTTTGTAAACTAGACAAAATTTATCTCCCCTTCTTCATTTACACATTTAAACTCAGAGTACTGACACTATTTTAGTAAAACACTACTGAATTATGGTTTGACTTAGGGTAATTTGCTAAAGAAAGAGTTTGGGGGCCAAACTGTCATTTGGTGAAAGAATTGGGTAATGAAATCCCAAGGCCATAATGATCCAAACTATACTTCTCTGCTTTCCAGGAATGCAGGATAATCCAAATTCAAATCCAAATCTGTGTTCAAAGTCATCAGAAAGTCTCAACAAAATAACTTTATATATAAAAATACATGAAATTGGTTTTAAAATCAACTTTTAGCTTTTTTTTTTTGGTATCTGTCCAAATGTCAAAATACAACCTCCCCTCCAAGCAAAATGCCGTGATGAAGTGCTTCCCTTCTAATACAACTACATTTGGTAGTTTTAACATTACACAGTCAAATTTATCTTAAAATGTGCTGCCACATGTTATGGAAAGCAAAAGACATGGCATTTAAACTGGACTTCTACTCGCAAGAGTATGCACACTTAAAGGTACAGTATATGTGTGGTAATTTTAAAAAAAAAACTGTATGTGAATAAACAGACCTTCTTTTACATATTGTTACATAAGGTGGGAAAGGTTGTTGGTAATGAGCCAACTCAACTGAAAAATTGTGACTAACAAGAAAAAGCTGAGTCTCTTGCTTTATGCATTTAAAGGCCATTCCAGATGAGAAGGGAACATTGACTAGTATTATTAAAAGGCATGAAATCCTGCCCTTACACAATGAAAACAGGATGTGTCTTGGTGCAAGAAATGGCCTGTCTCAATAATTCAACAAATAAACAAACAGAAAACAAACAAGGACTTGTGCACACAGTAGAGAGTAGAGGTCACATCATTGAAAGAACAGTATCTAGGAATTGGGGAAGGGAACAAGAAATGATAATTAGGCATTTTGGATTGACAAGGAGTGGTGGTCAACATTTATTGATATCTCAGGTTTTATTTTTCAGTTTCCCTTTTTTTATTTGGGGGAAAATAGCAATTACATTTATATACTCCCCCATAGTGCTTAGTGCACTCTATAGGTGGTTCACAAGTCAATTAGCATTTTGCCCCAACATGCTCGGTACTCACATATGAAACAAAGTTTTTGGTTAGTGCTTGGGAAACATAACTCTCCAGAAAAAACAAATTCTTGCAGAAAAACACTTGTACTGCCAGCAACAGTAGAATAAAATGCACGTGTAGTGTTTAACAAAGATAAATATATTACTCAGCTTTTATTTTTTCTTAACTGTGTTTAATGCTGAATAGTGGTTAAAACTACTATTCTTGGTGGGTAGTCCCAGAATGTGGTATTTCCTTCTGAGAGAGACTAAGCTGACATGTTTGTCATCCTTCTGTCAGCAATCAATGACCTTTCTCTCCTGGTGGGCTTTCAAACAACTGCATGGCTGCTTCAGACTGACCTTCAAATGAATGGATGGTTATCCTTATTTTAGACCAGGAGTTCTCAACCTTTTAAAGCTTGACCAACAAGCCAGATCACACTCCCTCAGACAGCTTTGGGGGCTGGACAGCCATTTTGCCCTTCCAGGTGTGGTGGAGGCATGGGTGTGGGGGGGGGGGAGCTACATGAAATGGTGCCGCGGGCTGCATCCAACCCACAGGATGCAGGTTGAGAATCCCTGTTTTAGATGACATGGTTTTAAAGCTGCTTTTAATTCAGTTGTGTTTCTACTTATTTGAATCATGACATGAACTATTTGGAGTCACAGTTCTAGGAGAAAGGATGGTGCAAAATAAATAAATAAATAAATAAATAAAACTGTCATATCAGAAAACAAAACAAAATAAATAAAATAAAATAAAATAAAAAACACTGTAGCACTTTAAAGACTAACTGCTATATTTTTATTGTTAGCTTTCGTGGAGTTTAACTTGTCTGTCGTCTTGCCCACACCCCTTCTGTTGTCTTGCCCACACCCCTTCTCCCGTTGAGCCCCTGAATTTGGAATTTGGTATATAAAGAACATGCCTGTAAGTTTCACTCTTTGTCTGATGAAGTGGACTTGATCCATGAAAGCTAACAATAAAAATATAGCAGTTAGTCTTTAAAGTGCTACTGTGTTTTTTATTTTATTTTATTTTGTTTATTTTGTTTTGTTTTCTGATATGCCTGAACCACAGACTAACACGGCTACTATTCCAAAAAAATAAATCTGTGTTAGCAAGTCTTTATGGACTTCAAGTGTAGATGGAATCTTGACCCAGCAGGCTGTGAACCCTGAACACAGACATTAATTTCTATTTCCTTAGGACAGTGGTGGTGAACCTATGGCACACATGCCAGAAGTGGCACTTGGAACCCTCTCTGTGGGCACCCCATGCAGTCACCCCAGCATAGAGTTTGCCCTGCCCCTCTGTCCACCAGCCCAATGTGAGCATTTTCTTCCTCCCCTGTTTGCACTTTGCGACAAATAAGTGGATTTTGGGTTGCAGTTTGGGCACTCAGTCTCTAAAAGGTTCACCATCACTGCTTTAGGATTACGAAGCATATAGGGGAAATATGAATCGTTCTAATGAAATAAAAGAGAAGGAATCAAATTTTAAATCAAGCAGGCTATACCTGGAAGCTACTGATCCTGGTCCCTATCCAAGAGGCTCAGAGAGCAAGAAGAAGACAAACAACCCCAGACAGCACACTCCCTTATGTGTCTACATGAAAGTAGATCTCATTAACTTAATGTAGCTCACTCTTGAGTAAGTGAGTATTGGATTATACCAGTGATGGCGAACCTTGACACTCTATGTGTTCTTGGACTTCAATTACCAGAAGCCCAAGTCAGCACTCCTGCTGATTAGGGATTCTGGGAATTGAAGTTCAAGAACACCTGGATTAAACCCTCTACCATGGCAATGGATCAGAAGTAGCTCATGTGGTTGCTGGCATGCCTCTACCCTATAGCCTTCCTCCTTTTATGAACAAGTTCTCCATGTCCAATATACAAGGTCTATGCTATAACCAATGATAATTGGAGTTAATATTAACCAGAGTTAGATATGAAATTAACAAGATCCTAATTAGCAATATTAATATTCCATAAATCATTTAAGACCTACCTGTGTCATCAAGCCTTTTAAATCCTATAAGATCATTAGAACTGTGTAATGATGACCTTGGACTTTCAAAAATTGACATTACCTCCTTTTACTGCTGCAGATAGTGTTAGTTTGAATACTGTTATGGTTTAAAGATTTTTATGCCATCTGGCTTTGTTTCTTGCTTTCTTGTGTTATATATATACACATTGTAAGCCACCCTGAATGATACTTACATCAAAATGGTGGCATATAAATGTGAATAAATAAAATAAATTCAGACGAAGACATAATCCTTAACCATAGATCAGTCCAGAGGACAAAAAGCAGAACCCAAGTAGGGCCACATGTAATCCCACAGACTGCTGTGACCTGTAATCAGGATAAGGGATCCAGGTGAGTCTACAATGATCTACAAAGGCCCAGACCTGTTCTACAAACTAAATCAAATAAGTGACAGAACAGTAACTAACCTCTCCCACAGGAAAATATTACTACTTCATATGAGAAAATTCAGAAAACTCGTCTGGAAGTCCTTAATGAATCATTATCTCATTTAATTTTTGAAAAGCAAGCATTATATACAATTGCAGATGAATATAGAAACTCTGTTTAGTTCATGCCAGCCATATACCCATTCCTTGACAAAATCCCAAATCCACAATAATTTTTTGTCATCTCAAAGCTACCTGATTCTATCTAGTTAAGTATGGAGAATGTCATTTCAGAGAACACTCATTCTTTGTCTGGATACAGACTCTGCTGGTTGAGTTTGGCCTTTCAAACTTCTGTTGACTGCTTGATGGACTGTGTCTTACTTAAAAACAAATAGCAAAACAAACAAAAAGCACAAAAATTATACCAGAGTTCATATCAGAAGATGCCGCCATGTAAATTGCAGAATACTGTTCAGTTAGCAATTGGCAAATGTCCTTTTAAAAAAATAAAATAAAATAATGGTGTTCCCATAAGATAGCAAAACCTGCACTACAGCTACTTCTTCCCAGGTGTAGTAAGTTGATTTTTGAAATACCACAGAACTGACTGGCCATATAGATAACCCCTCTTGTATCAAATACTGATATGTTATACTGTTAGTATAAATTAAGAGAGCAGTATATACCTATTCTGGACAGAAGCAGAACTTGACAGAAGAAAGAAATTGAAGCCAATAGAAACATGGCAGTTTAGGCATGTAACTAATGCTTTGTTGACAAAGCAAACATAATCCTTTATATCTATACAAATATTTATCAATGCATTAAAAAGGGAATTGCTCTTTCTATCATGGAAAATTAGGGCAAATAATTTGCATATGAAAAAGAAATGTTGCATCATTTCTCCCACTCTTGACCATACTGTGCAGCAGTTACAAAAAGTGTTAATTTATTCCAAACCAGTGAACCAAAAAGGCTAATATCCTAAACTACAATCAAACATGTATGTACACTGGAACAAAAAGGTATTATAAATATTTTGTTTTAGAGCCCTACCACTTACTCAGTAATGAAACACAAGTACAATTAAAACTAATGTTTGTTTTAGAGAGGATTTCAATGCTCTTAGTACTGCACAGTCACAGTACGCGTAAGTTACTATCAGTCTGCAAACCTTTAACACATGTGTGAGAAGCATGTGGTTCTTATGCTGCTGTTTAACTTTATTTCCCATCAGCTACCAAACTCAAGTGTTGAAAGATGATGGCCCTGCAGATCCAATAACATCTGGAAGGCCATCCCCCCCCTGCTTGCTTTAACTAACACAAATGAAATTAATGTTAAACCTATTTCCAATTTTTGTGAAATGGAATAAAATGAAGTTTAGCTACACATCTGGCAAAGTTTATGAGGTTGTTTCATACTAATCTCTGTGCTTCTGGTCACTTTCTTCACTTCATTAGTGAGCCCAGTAATAAATATATGACTAGGCCACTTGAGTTCTTTTAATAACTGCATTTAAGCAGCTTACAAAGAATTGGGCACAACTTGTAGGTAACTCAATTACAGGGTGAAAAAGTTATTACTTTTTAAAACATTGCTCCTGCTACTACATGCTGCAAAAGGGACTGTTCTTCCTAACAACAGAAACTTTTCAATACTTTCAAAAGGCTTCTCCAGCTGGAACCAGAAAGTTAAACACATATTTGATCCATGATCTTTACTGCATTCAATCTGAGTCAAACCTTGTTCCAAAATACATATATAGTCACATACTTTCTTGTATATAAATTTAATTATATGTTTGTACACTTTAGAATCAGCAAGGTACTTATAAGAAATATTGATGAATATTTTAAAGTGCATTCAACAAGCAAGGTCAGTAAACTGCAACATTCCCCATGATCTAAATCCCCAGCCATCCTAATATTAACTAAAACAATCTAATAAAGTGCCCCAAAGAGCCAGTGAAAATGTAAAAGAAATAGTCTCGGCACTGCACAGCAAGACAATGTCAGCAGGGGGCGCTCCTGCATGAAGCAAAAGAAAGCCAGGCTTGTTCCCAGTCCCTCAATAGTGCTTAACCGAATGTTTGAAAGGGCATCTGCTAAAATAATAAGGCTATCAATTAATCAGATCAACTTCTTACACAGTTCAAGTCTTAAGATAAAGCTTAAAAATAATATAGGTAGGAAGACATTCATTCGAAAGACTTTATTCCAGTGGCTTTGTAGTCTGTAGAGGCCTGCCAAACTCATTCTAAAATTTCTACCTGCTCTTTCACAAATAGGTTGTTCTTGCTTTTCACACTTGGTTCTAGTCTGTCTTCTCCTTTCTTATTCAGACGCCTCAGATAATCTCCAATCAGAAACACACATACATACAAAACAATTGGGAGGGCGGCAGAATGAAGTAAAAGATGAAATACTCACCATATTGACTTCTGACACCATATCTATGCTGGCAATGTCAATGTTCATTCCAACAGCCACAGGGGGACCTGCAACACAAGGTGGCCTGCACTGTGATTTCTCACCCTTTAATAAATTGGGGTGGGTCGCAAAGGGTGGGTCGCAAAAGGGGGCCATTGCTCAAGCCAGGAGTTTGACTTATATTCTCTCCCGGCTGCCCTCAACCCACGCGATCGCATACCCACGTACACGCACCACACGTGTCTAGAGAAAGTGTCTGGAACTGTCCACTCGTTGGGAGGAACAAGCCAGAGGCAACCTCGCCAAAGCCACCGGGAGTTTAAGCCGGGGCGGGGCTATGCAAGGCGGTGGGGTGGCGGGAAAGGGGGGGGGGGAGAGGCTTCAGTTGTCCAGCCTCTTGCCGGCCAGCCGAAGCCATGCCGCGGGTCAGCCCCAAGCAGCAGCATCGGAGCCGGAGAAGGCAGGGCGGGCGGACGGGGCCCTCTTGAGCCGGCCCAAAAATCAGCGCCCTTTCTATGGAGGGCTTCTTGGGTGATGGTGGTGGGGTATAGGTCGGGGTTGGGGGGGGGGAGAGAGCTAAGGGTCCAGTGTGTTTTGTTTAAAATATACAGGCACACCAACAAAACCCCGACCAGACAACCCAGCCGTGGGAATCTCTTCCCCAAAGGCAAAGCAGCGCGCACAGCGGGTGGAATGACATTTTCGTCTCGGTTAGCAGTACATCTTGTACTCGCTGTGACTACAGGCAGGCACAAACGGCTCGGGGCAAGAAGCACCGGGGAAACTTAAAGAGAGGTATTTCCTCCCCCTCGACCAACGTTGACATCTGAGGTTAGCGATGGACCAGACGCACACCTTTCGTGCCGAGACCGGAAAGCCCTCTTTTTCATTCATCCACCACCGGTAGACAGGCTCCAGCTGGTCCAAGTCAAGGAGAATCGGGTTAGGAACCGGCTTCAGTTTGGCTCGGTCTTCAGAAAATGGCAACACGCGTTTAAAACGCACGAACACGCGCGCGGGCACACGCTCACACGAAGACAAAAACACACCCGGGCGAGCAAGCGAGCGCACTGCCCAGCGGAGGGCCAGCCCCAGCGATGGCAAGCCGGGGCGCTTCCCCGCACAACCCGCACAATTACCTCCGAAATCTGGCCTCAGTCGAATGTCGTAGCCTTTCAGCAGTCGATCCACGGTTTCTTTTACCAGTGACATATTGCTGGGATCATTAGCACTAAAGACAATAAATAAATAAAGGGAGTGGGAATAGATAAATGAATAAATGCAGAACGATTTGCACCTTTTTAACAAAAACAGGCAGTACAATTCAAAGTGAAGGGAGAGAGAAATCGAGGGAGGGGGGGGAAGGGGTTAGAGAGAAAAAGCACCCGCTGCCTCGATCGCTTACCTCTGGGCGCACACCACGGTTATTATTAAGGGTAACGACCAAATCCCAAAGCACCCTTTTTTCCGGACTCTCATCATCCCTTTCGCTTTTGATAAGATTTAGGGTTTCCGTGGAAGAGAAGAAGAGATCCAACTTATTCTAGCCAGTGCAGTAATTCTAATGTGGAGCGCATGCGCACGGCGTACCACAACATCAAAAGGAGCAGTGGTTGCTGCTAGAGATGGAGCAAATTTCCTTGCCAAAAAAAGGGGGGGGAGGTAGAAAAAGGGGAAAGGAAACGAGAAAAGGAAAGAGGGGGGAAAATTAAAGGAGAAAAAGGAAATGCATTATGCATATGTATTTTAAAAAAGTAATCCACCCGAGGATGAAAGTGTATTTTCCCTGTCCTTTGGAATAAATGTAACCCTGGCTACTACACTACAGCGACCAAGGAAGTTTCAAGAGTTGCAAGCTATAAGCAGTTTTGCAACCTAGTTTATAGGGGGAAAATGTTCAAAATCGGATTAGCAGTGATGGGGAAAAAGAGATGAGAAACGGGAACGCAAGGCATGCATATGGGGGAGGGGCAGCTAGACTTTAGGCTCCTTGGGAATAGCAAATGGTGGGTGAAACCGCGATGGGAGGGGGTCCGAGTGTGCAATGGGTGGCAGGGAAAGGCTCAGCCTATAGGCATTTTGGGAGGAGGACGGGGTGGGGGGGAGGAAGGAAGGAAGGTTGGATGATGAGTCTCTTGGAAGGGGCTCGATGGCTGTCTCCTCTTCCGGGGAGGGGGCGGAGGGGGTCTTTGGGGACACAGAAAGGCAGGGTTGGGGATCGCGAAATGACGTTATGGGCTCCTCGGGGTGGGGTGGGGGAAATAAGTAAGGAAGTCTCAACTAGAAAGCTTTCTCCTCCATGCACAGAAGCTGATCCGAAAGGCCACGTCCTTCTCCTCTCGCTCACTCTCTTTTTCAAAGTGTTCCGCCTTAAACGAGATCGAGGACGGGCAGCCACGGGACGACAATCGTACCCAAATGCAACCCCCACCCCCGTGTTACAGGCAAGAGGGGAGGGCAAGTTACCCGGACCAAGGAGTCTTAAGCTCTCGCTCAGTGGCCCCGCCGCCGCCGCCGCCGAATGCCGCGGAGGGTTCGGCACTCACCGCCTCCTTACCTTCCCGGAAAGGCACCGCTTGGGCGAAAACGCCACGATCGGGGCGGGGATCGGTGTCTGCGGAGAAGAGGACCAAGCTGATCGGGGGAGATACTTTGAGTGACCCTCGATTCTCCCCCCCCTCCCTTTTAATAAACCGAGCCAGTCTCGAAAGGCTGCCTGGCGAATATGCCCGGCTGCTGCTCCTGCTGCTTGCTACTTCTACTCCTCCTGGCTCCTTCCCTCCGCCGCCACTGCCGCCACCGCTTCTACTTCCTCCTCCTCCTCTTCCTCCTCTGCCTGCAAAACCCCACTTGGAGCCGCCGTGGATCTGTGCTGCTTCATTGAGCGGGCGCGGCGGGCTGAAGGGCTTGCGCTGGCCGGGGATGGTTGGCACGGGCGAGGCAGGGGGGGCGGGTGGGATGGATACAGCAGAGACACTCGGAGTCTTCAATTAAGGCACGAAATGTTTAATTCGCTGCAGGAGAGAGGAAGGAGCGGGAGGGGGGCAAGTGGGGGGGGAGAGCTTCACACGCCGCAGGAAGCGGCGAGGGGGCGGCGGCAAGAGAGGTGAACCGTGCTTGGGGAAAGAGACGCCGAAAGGCTCCGGCAGCTCCTCAGCCAACGTTTAGTCATTCCACACACACACAGAGAGACACAGACCGTGACAGGCGTTCGTAGTCTTTTCTCTCCCCGCCCCTCCCCCAGCGCTTCCACACATTCACAACATGTACACACACAACCTGTCTGCTGGCCGCCCTTTTTTGCGCTTTTTCTGAGGCGCGGGGACGGGGGAATTCGCTCCCGCGCTCGGCCAGACCAGCCGCCTCCCGTGTTGCCGTCACCGCCGGCGCGCAAACACACACACTCTCTCTTTCCCTCACACACACAGATAGAAAAGGGCGCGCACTCGCGCCATACAAGCTAGCGGGGGAAGGCGTCGACGCTTCAGACCTAACAGGCCACCCACCATAAACCCACCGCGGCCGCCTCCCCTCAGGGCAAGACTAGGAGCCCCGCCCGGCGTGAAGGCGGGAAACGTTTTGAGGGGGGTGGGGGAGAGAAGGTGCCACACAGTGCCTCTGGAAACACGTCTGAGCTCAGTGCCTGCGCGCCCGCCCCGCGCCCGGAGCAGTCAGGCAAAGCCCGGCTCTACTGCAGCGCCAGTATGGTGGGGAGGCGGCGGCGGCCCCCCCTCGTCTCGGGCGTCCATCCGAAGGAGGCGCCGCGAGAGCTGAGGCCGCGCGGCTGCAGGCACTGGGAAGCGTCCTGGCGGCACACCACTCCCACTTTGCGCGCCCGCCCGCCCACTCCCGTGGGCGAACGCGGTCTCGCGCCTGGCCTCGGGCGGCAGAAGGGAGGCCGGGGCCCAGGAGGGGAAACAGAAAAGCCCTCGGCGGCCGGTGCGGTCCTGGGGCGGGGGTGGGGGGTGGTCGCCAGGTGAGAAGCCCAGCCTCTGAAGCAAAATGCGGGGCTGCTGCGGACGAGGAACACGTTCTCACGTTACTCCCCTTCGGATGTGGGCGCTTCACGTTGCCGCCTGACGGACTCGGGTGGGTGGGGCACCGTCTGGGTGATAGGCGCCCCTGTTACAGCAGGCAAAATGCATCGCCAGTCCAAATCTGTGCCGCATTTGAGAACACGGGCGACACCTTGTTCCCTTAAACCAGGGGTGCCCAATCTACGCCCCAGGGGCCATATTTGGCCCCTGGCACCAATTCATCTGGCCCACGAAGCCCTTGTCGCTCCTGGAAGTGAAAGTAAAACGCGCCTGTATGGGCACATTTTACTTCCGCTTCCAGCAGTGACAAGGGCTTCATGGGCCAGATGAATTGGTTTTGGCATCTGGAACTGCTCCCTGGGCCCATAAGTGAACCACAAGACCGGCCCACAGCCCAAAAAGGTTTGGGCACTCCTGCCTTAAACTCTTCTTGCCCGAGTCTCTGAGGCTAGAGAAAGGCAGGAAAATAAATTGGTAGCCACTGATGTGTCAGGATGATGTCCACAGACTGGAATCTCCCTCTGTTACTTAGAAGTAACTTTTGCTACAATGATACAAGCCCAGTGAAACTGTCTTCATATGTTTTTAGGAAACAATTGCCACATCCCTTGAAAAAACAGAGTAAACATTGGAAATAGGTATGGTCTACCATGGACAGCGACTTTAGAAGATTATGTCACAGAGAAGCCTGACACCCAAGTGAGCTTTTATTACCTTGGTTGCTGGCATAAGCCATGTGTGTCCCGTCTCCCCCAGTTTCGTGGTGACCCCAGTTTTGTCTTTGAACACTAAAAATATTACTGGGATTCTGAGTTCCAATGAACTCTATTGCTTCGCTACTCCAAACCTATTCATCTTCCAGTTTGGATACTGACATCAGTAAATAAGTAGTTATCCCAGAATTGGGGGAGATGGTAGGCTGGAGGCATGGAGCCTGTTACCAGTATTCACAGTAGGATGAAGAGGATGAAGCAGAAGTTGATGCAGGACGACATTGAATAGAACCCCCCTAGCCTCTCTGAGAAGGTATTATGACTAGCTTTTGGAGTTGCATCAGACAGACATGGAGAGCCAGTCTGGCCAGGTTATCCTGCTATGGTAATTGAGTAGACCATACTGCCAGCAACCCGACAGTGAGTGTCAGGCAGTGGTTAACTAACCTGACAACCCTGAGGACTAAAGGCTTTAGGTGCCAAATTCCACAGGGAAGGGTGATGGTCCCCAAGTAGATTAGATTCACAAGACACTCTTCATGGCTGATCAACATGATGATTGCCTATATTTGGATTCAGATATGGCAGAAGAAGAAGACATGGAGAGGAAAATGATCTGCACTGAATTTCAGAAATGGGTAAGGAACCCTAGTCAATCTCAGTCCAAGAGGAGAGTAGGGAGAGATAAGGCAGGAAAAGGCATTATAACTTTGTATAGAATCATCTTTGGGCATGAAGTAAGGAGGAATAGGCAGCAGTTCCAATCACACTTTTCCTTAGTTACAGCAAGGATCAGGTTTCACTGTGCATTCATGATTTGATGCATTATGTAATATGCTTGTTAGATGAACAGGGGAGCAGAAACAGCCATCTCAGTGGTCAAAGGTTAAAAGAAGAAAGAGCAGAAAGATACAAGGTGTGCAGTGTTTCGAAGAGTTACTTTGTTTTGGACTGCAGTTTCTGGAGTCATTTAGCCCAGGGCTGGTGGACCTTTGGTTATCTAAATGTTCTGGACATCAACTGTCACATTTCTTTATCATTGCTTAAGAAACCGCTTCACCCTAAGGACTTCTGCCCATCCCAAAAGAGGAGACCAAAGAGGTTCCCTAATAGTGCTATTAGCTAGAGAGACTCACCTCTCTAGCACTAAAAGAAGGGTCTTCTCAGTCTCTGCTCCGGGCATATGGAACTTTCTGCCAACTGAGCTGCACCTCCAGGCAGAGCTGCTGACCTTCAGGAAAGATCAAAGAACAAACAAATAAATTGCAATATAGGCTGAAGATCCTGGGAGTTGTAGTCCAAAACATATGTCATGCCCAAATCCACTCCCTGTCTAAGCCAGTACTGCCAAAGACCATGATGTTTCGGGGATTCTGGGAGCTGTAGCGCAAACAACAACAACCCCTTTCTGTTTCTGGAGATGGAATGACAATAAGAAAGAAGATGTAGTGACAGAGTGAATGAGAGAGAAAGCAGCTTAGTGCTAGGAGGGACCTCCCAGGGAACGTTAAGAATTAGTTGGGTTGTTTGCAAGATTTTCAAGGCTCTTGGCTTTAGTTCTCAGTGAAATAGGGACCAGAAAACAACCACTACAGAAAAGGTGACACACAGTCCTGACCTTTCTAAGCCAGGGGTGCCCAAACTTTTTTGGTCATGGACTGGTCATATGGTTGAGCGTGCTGGTTCCACCAGAAGTAGAAATAAAATGTGCATGCACAGGCACATAATGTGCCCACACATGCACAAAACACTGCTGTAAATGTACCCACACATGTACAGAACACTGCTGCAGGTTATTTACAGCAGCATTCTGCACATGCACAGGCATATTATGCACCCATGCATGCACATTTTACTTCTGCTTCCAGAAGTGGCACGGGTGGCTTGGGCCAGATGAATTGGCATCGGGGGCTCAGATCCAGCCCATGTGCCATTGTTTGAGTACTCCAGCTCTAACCTGTTCAGTCTCCCTATTGGTATATTTTATTTATTAACCAACCATATATGCCACTTTTCTTCAAGAAATGTCAAGCAAAATGGTAGCACATAGAAATACAAATAAAGAATTAAATAAAAAACTAAAACTAAATTAAAAATAAATTAAACCAAAAGAAACAGCCCACTTTGGCAACCTCCAGTCTGAATGCCAGAAGCCTCTCTCAACAGACAAGTCTTTGTCTGTTACTTGAAGGACAATTAAGATGGGTTAGCCTAGCACCTCTTGGTAGAGTGAAGAAACCAGAGAGAAAGCCTTTTCTTGTGTCCTCATAAAATGTGGTCATAGTGGTGATGAAACTCTGAAGATCTTCAGACCCAAGCAAAACATATGGGAAAAAATCCACTATTTTGAATGGCTTGGATTCCACCCATATTGGATAGTTATTGGGAGTTTCCAAGATGGAATAGGACACAGAGGAGCCAGTCCTGATTCACCTGCAAATGTCGTGAATCCATACACCAGGGATCTTGGACAAAGTGTTTTCTCTAAAGCTTTGGAAAGTAAGGTCTAGAATGTGAAAAGCATTATGAGAAAAGCCAGAATAAAGATAGGAAGAGAAGTAATTTACAGCAACCAGTTTCTGACCTAGAAGAAGGTGGAACATGCAAAGAAGGTTAGAGAGAAAGAAAAAAAGCATAGTTATTGGGCCAGATGACATCTGACCTCATAATCATAACATTGGAAGGGCACGACTTGAGTTCACTTAGTTGTTGGCAGGATCTTTGTTGAATCAGTCACAAAAGTATTAGTCCTCAGCTAAAATGTTTCTTGATGCTAGGAATTTCAAGCATAATTTGGGTTTTTATGTGCATATAATTTAGTATTGGTTGCTTTGTTGCAGATTCCCTATCTTGTTTCTTACAAAGCATCTCAGAGCTGACATCCAACTGAATTCTAGCTGTAGGATTGGTTGTAAGAAGGTCCTTGGTGCTCCCTCATCTGCTATGACTCATCCGGGTGTTCACAGCTGTGGAGTTTGAGTCGTGTCCATCCTGGATGCATGTGACAAGCAACAGGGATTGCACACTGTTTACCCTGCTGAAGTTGATTCACAAGAACATTCTGTCTGCCAAATATGCAATTTCTTTTGTTCACCTTGACTGACATCTTCCTAGTGCTCACTGCTATACAATTCCATTCATGATGTAGCTTCCATAGAATGAAAGTGGAGTTGGTGGAAATAGTTCATCAGTAAATGCTTGATGGTCTGAACTTCAGTATTTTTTCCTGATCTTTTTAGCTGGTGTTTTTGACACAGCTCTTTTTTTAAAAATGACAACAATAATTCATTAATAATTTGGATTGTTTTGCCTTTGTTCAGTTTCAGTATAACCTTTCATTTTCTGTGGAACAAAAAACCTTACTAGTTTCCTAATAGTGAGTCCGAACCCTTAATTTTAAAGTATGTGGCTCCTTGCCAGTATGAAATACAACCTTTGCCTTTTGTATTTGTCAATTTCTCTTCCACTGAGGTTTCTTCAAAAGTATTATTGACAATTAAGCTGACTTGACTAATTCACAGTGTAACATATTGAGGCAGAATTCAGCTTTTATTCTATTTTGTAAGCAAACTTTGCAAGGAAATTCTATTTCTTTTTAACGTAAACCAGCAATAATATTTAAACTTTGTGTTCCTATTTTAAGAAACAACCAATAAGCTGCCCATCTCAATGGAATGTTGTTTGCTGAGTTTGGTTTGCTCTCCCTGTAGCAATAGCAGGAGGCTGCTGGTCATTTTAGGAACAATGAGCCCACTGAACAGTGAGCAAGAAACATATTCTTCAGTGTTTTACTCAAGTACTAGTGGACTCTCATCTTGAAAGATATTGATTGGTTCACATTCCAAGGATTTTATTTATTTATTTATTTATTTATTTATTTATTTATTTATTTATTTATTGTTTTTCTGATTTCTATTGCTGCCCAACTCTGAACACTCTGGGTGGCTCACAAAAAATAAAACCAGTCACATTATTAAAACCAATAAAAACCCCATTAAAACTGCCACCAAAAATTACTCCGACCCCTACTGAATAAAATAGATTAAAAGAGTGAGAGAGTGTTCTTACTAAATCACCCAGCAGGCAGGAGTCACCACATTGCTGGTGCCCCACACATGCTTTGCCAGCCAGGTTTTTAGCCATTTCCTGAAGGACAGCAACTCTGTCGGGAGATGCAGCTCAATTGGCAGGAGGTTCCATAGCACTGGAGCAAACACAGAGCCTTCTGGTGCTAGAGATATGAGCCTCCCTAGCAGATGGCACAATGAGAGAGCCTCTCCGGTCTGCTCTGGTGGGACGGACAGGTGTTCTTAGGGTGTTCTTAAGTATCCTGGCCCACTACCATGTAGGTCTTTAAAGGTCATTAACAGCACCTTGAATTGCACCCAGAGGCACACTGGCAACCAGTGCAGCTCCTAAAGCAGTGGTAAGACCACCTGCACCCCCACTCGAGCAGCAGCATTCTGGACTAGTTGCAGCCTCTGAATGGTCATCAAAGGCAGCCCCACAGAGAGCTCATTACAATAGTCCATTTTGGAGGTAACCAGAGTGTGCGTGATCATGAGCAAGGAGTCCTGATCTAGGAACAGGCATAACTGGCGTATAACATGAACTTGTACCCCACCCATCTGGGAGGTTTTCCCACTCTGGGTGGCCAACAAATGAACACACCCATTAAAATCACATAATAGCAATACAAAGCCTTATTGATGGCAGGAAAAGGCCAGTTGATAAATCTATTGCTAGGCAATTGTCGACCCCTTCTCAAAGTGCTCTCTAAACAGAAGCAACTTGAGCTGTTTTCTGAATGTAAACAGGGATGGGGCCTGGGACAATTCAACTGAAAGGGAAATCCAAAAAGTCGGTGGTGCCACTGAAAAGGCTCCTCTCAGGGTCATGACTTTCCATGCCAATTTTGGCGTCAGTACTTGAAGCTGCACCATTTGGGAGGACTGGGTGATGCACATTGATATCCATGTTAATATCCTAAGAGGGTGATGCTCAGCCATGTGGGAAGGTCGCAAACCATATAGGGCGTGTGGATACCATCTCCCCCCAATGTTCGTAGTATTCCTAGTTTTCCTGTCTTTGGGCCTCCCCATTTTTTTCTCTTTTTACTGAGCATAGAATGTATCATAAAATCATAGAATAGCAGTGTTGGAAGGGGCTTGTGAGACCACTGAGTCCAACACTCAGTCAAAACAGATCTCACAGTTGTTCAATTTTGTCTTGAACTACTCTGGCATTGGTGTGCTCACCACTTCCAGAGATAATTGGCTCCATTATACTGCAAGGTAGTGCAAGCTTGATCAATGTCATAGGGAAGAAAAGGTTTTGTGTGAATTGGGTAACTAAAGCTGAAGTCCTGCACACATTTACATGGAAGTAGGCCTGATTGAATAGAATGGGACTTTACATAGATGGAACAAAGAGGGACTTCATACAGATTATTATGTTCTAAAATAAGTATGTACTTTATCTTTGTAGATACTCATAGATAACAGAGAGTTTCCATTTTAGCATAATATGGAAACACATTATATTCCTTTACATTTTGAATGTGAGATGATCTTATCTCTTAACAAAAGAAAATTTTGATCATCCATTACTAAGGCCCATATGAAGTAGTGGCAAGCAGTGAATGGTGAGTCTGTGTGTGATTGACAGATTGGTTGGTTTAGATTCTTCCCCCCTTTTCTCCCAGTAGAGGGACTCAAGACAGCTTATGAAAGAAGTAAAAGCACAAATATTAAAACAATTACAAATATGAAGATCACAGTATCAAAAACTAATTAAACATATTAAACTGATACTCTTCTCATTCCTTTATAATCGCTTTTACAATTTCAGAGGAAAATAAGCTTGTAGAACTGCATTCTTGAGTCCGTCTACACTGGCCCTCCTGGGCTGATGTAGCACCACTTTTAAAAGCTACTTGAGGCCAGAGGGAGGAATATAAATTTTTTAGAGAGATCCCTGTGCCCAGAAGCATTTTGCTCCTCCTTTGGAGCAAGATGGGGATGCAGCAACCCATTCAATGGCAGTAGCACTTCCTAGCTGATGGGGGAAGCATTTCCCCCATCAGTTGGGAAGTAGCTGCTACCTCCACACTCTTGTTTTGTCCTAGTTTTCTTCTCCCTCAGATTTCCAGGTTCAGATACCTGGTTCCTACCCTGAACTTCTGAACCCACATATTTTTAATGCAATTCCCATGGCCTTCGGTCATCCATCAGTGGTACCTTCTACATGCACAGAAGGCCACACAATTCAACCAGCCATCCAAAATTTCTCTCAAGAGTTTAGCTCTTACAAATTTTCTTCTGTCTGGAAATGAGAAGAAAGACACAAAAGATGAAAGTGTCTTCTCATATTGATTGTTTTATACTTCAGATAGTGAAGTCTCTGATATCAATTGGATGACCCTGTGTTATGGCAGTTATTGTTCATGATCGTCTTCAAAGGTAGCATCATAGAGAATGCATTGCAGTAGTTGAGATGAGTCTCTGATACAAATTGGATCACTTTATGTGATGGCAGTTATTGTTCATGAACATCCTTTCAGCTCAGCACAGGAAACCTATAAAAATGTTTGCAGGTCAGATTCTGTCATAGTTGGAAAACAGAACAATAAGTATATTAGTCTCATTTTAAATAATATATGCCCCACCTCATTCTGTGATATAAGAGCTACCATAAAAAACTATTTAAAGCGGTAGTTTTCACATCTTTTTCATTCATTAGCTTAATCTTTACTCAAAATCAGAACCTTTAACATAGCCTTGAATGGCTTTAAAGGAGAACCTCTCCCTATATAAACCTACCCAATCTAAGGTCTATTGGGAAGGCTTACTGTGTCTCACCAGTTTATGTGGAGACAGGAGGGAGGGCTTTTCCTTCTACAGCCTCCCAGCTGTGGATTTGCCCTTCCCTTGATTGGTATCATTTTAATGCTAAGTCAAGGCATATTCATTCATTAGAGCCTTTGAGGGTTGAGGATAGTGGCCTAAACAAATTGTAGTGCAATTGTTTATATGTTCTAATTTTGTGTTATTTGATTTTAAATTCATTAAAATATCTTGTTTTAAATTGCTTTGTACAACTTTGTAACCCACCCTGAGAGCCTGTGATCAAGGGCAGGCTATAAATGTGTAAGTAAGCAAGTAAATATGTAAGTTTAACAATATACTAGAAGCTATGCTTTGTTAAATAATATTTAAACTAGAGATTTGTATCTATTGCTCATCTTTAGTTTCAGTTACTGTCTTTTGGTCTATGAAATTAATTTCTTGTAACTTTTTGGTATGGCAAAATACTTCCATTATTCAAATTGCCCAAAAAATTAAACTACTCTACTGTATATTCAGTGGTGGGCTGTCAAAATTTGTACTACCACACCGTGAGTGGATCCAACGTTGTGGGCAGAGCCAACATCATGACATTATGATGTCATGATGTTGTGGACAGAGCCAGCATCATGATGTCATGATGTTGTGGGTGGAGCCAAAGTAAAAATAAAATAAAAATAAATAAATAAATAAATAAAAATAAATACATATAAATTAAAATAAATACATATACACATAATACATAAATACATTAAATACACATTAAAGCAAACTACATAAAACACACACACACCAACCCACACACCCACACACCCCAAACACAAACCCGTCACTTAGCTTACTCTGGGGTTGGGGAGCAGCAAGCAGGCTGGCAGGCAGGCACAGCAGTGGCGCGGCAGCAAAGCCGACTGTGCGACTGAACAACAAATTGGTGAAAAATTGTGCACAATGCTATTGGTTATAGCTGCCAATAGCTATTGGCATTAGCATAGGTGATGAATCCTCAGCAGCCACTCCAACTAGTGTCTGCTGCAGACCAAGAAGACACAGGGTTAACCTCATGGATGTAGGCCACTGCATGGCTGTTCTGTCCCCCAGAGAGCAGGGGCTTGCAATAGCCGCAATCTTGGTGCGCACATGACCTCCTTGTCCTTGCCTTATAAGCAGGTTCAACCATGGTGGGAATCCCATACTGCCACAGGTCCCCTGGTGGCTTAGTGGTTAAAATGCTGAACCTGGAGACTGGAAGGTCAGATTTCGATACCCAAGGGGACATGAAAGGAGCCTAATTAAGGCATCCCCTGCGCAGTTTCTCCAGCAAAAATTCTTTCAACTCTGACACAAAATTATTATTAGTACTACCCCCCTGGATCCATCCCCATGCTTCCAAACACATTCCCAACAAAGCTATGACATAGATTTAAAGAATTTACTCTGATTCTTTATTGACCAACCACATATTTTCCAATACCCATTTGTTAACAACACTCATGAGAAAATTCTGAAAAACACAAGATGGATGGGAGAAGCTCCAGGAACAAAAAGCGCACTGGTAGCAACAGATTTAAATTTCTTCCAGTGGACTGGATGTGACCTCCTAACCTAACATGTTTGTTCCACTTTGAAAAATGCAACCACCCCATCAGCTATTTTCATTGGCTAAATTTAAATCGGGGAAAGAACAGCTCACCAAAAATGCAGTGAGTTCTGAGACGAGGAAATACCTACAACATGATGCCACTCATACTATTGTTTTATTTATTTATTATATTTATATCCCACCCATCTATGAGATTTTCCTACTCTGGGCAGCTAACAACAGAAAATCCACACATTAAAAACATTTTTTAAAGTACATATAAATATACCAGGAACAAAAAAACTATTGGCGACAGAGAAAAATAAAACAAAACACTTAACGCTCAGCTGTTGGCAATATACACCCAAAAGGTTCTTTTAAAAGAAATTATTTTAACTGTTTTTTAAATATAGACAGGGATGGAACCTGGTGCAGCTCAACTGGAAGAGAGTTCCACAAAACTGGTGCCACCACTGAGAAGGCTCTTCTCCAAGTCATGGCCTTTCGTGCCAATATCTGGCCCCAAAGCTATGGTCACTGATAAAATGCAGGCACACAGGTGAGTTTGGGACTGGTGCTTGTCAAATCCTACCAAACTAACCTAACCCAAATCTTGCCAAACTCCCTATAAACAACCAGAATTAGTTGCTCTGTAGGGAGCAATCCCTTAAAATACCGGTAATCATTTCAGCTTCTAGG
Source organism: Furcifer pardalis (assembly GCA_030440675.1). Taxonomy (NCBI): domain Eukaryota; kingdom Metazoa; phylum Chordata; class Lepidosauria; order Squamata; family Chamaeleonidae; genus Furcifer; species Furcifer pardalis. The sequence continues at coordinate 68,478,364 of CP126893.1, forward strand.
GAATCACTCCAGTCTAATCCCCCTCCCCCCCAAAAAAAGTAGTACCCATGAACTGTGCAGCAAGACACTTCTGAGCATGGATTAAGGTCAGACTATGGACTGCAGTGGCTCAAGTGGTTAAGATGCTGACTGGAAGACAGCAGGTCAGCAGTGCAATACCCAAGTATTGCATGACGGAATGATCTATCTATCTATCTATCTATCTATCTATCTATCTATCTATCTATCTATCTATCTATCTATCTATCTTTCTTTCTTTCTTTCTTTCTTTCTTTCTTTCTTTCTTTCTATCTTTCTTTCTTTCTTTCTTTCTTTTTTTGTTTTTTGTTTCTTTGTTGCTGTTGTTGTTCGACTTATATCCCACCCCTCTAGGAAAAACTTTCCTACTCAGGTGGCTAACAGTATAAAACTCAACAAATACAAATAGACACAAATATTAAAATTTTCATATAAACACATCAAAACCCAAGACAGCCTAAAAAGAAAGCCTATTTGTGATGCAGAGAGACAAAATAAAATGCCTAACAATTGGCTGTTGGTAAAATATTCTCAAAGGCCTCTTTAAAAAGAGATGTTTTCAATTGCTTTTTAAACATTTGGAGAGATAGTACCAGTCAGAGCTCCAAAAGGAGGGAGTTCACAACAATGGTGCCACCACCGAGAAGGCCCTCCTCCTAGTCATGGCCTTCCTAGCTAATCTCAGGGTCAGCACCCGGAGGTGCATCATCATGGAGGAGCGAGTGATGTGGGCTGTTGTCCTGAGGGGAAGATGTTCCACCAGGTAGGATAGTCCCAAACCATTTAGAGCTTTGAAAGTTAGAACTAACACCTTGTAGCGGATACAGAAAGAAACTGGGAGCCAGTGCAGCCTTGCCAAGGCTGGGGGGATATGATCAATTTTTTTCATTCCCATAACCAGCCTGGCTTCTGAATTCGGAACTTGTTGGAGTCTCCGTAACAGACACAGGAGAAGTCCCACATAAAGAGCATTACAGTAATCAATACAGACCATCTGTCCAAGTAGGAATGCAACTGAGCAATCTGGTGCAGTTGGAAGAAAGCGGCTCTGTATAACATCGTGATTTGCACCTCAAAGGTCAAATGGGGATCTAATATGACACCTAGATTGCAAACCTGGTCTGTAGGAATGAGAGAAGTCCCCCCCTAACCTAGGGGCCAGACCATCCAGTTGGGCAGACGGACCCTGAACACCAGACTCTCCATCTTGTCAGGGTTCAGCTTCAGTTCATTAACTCTAGTCCATTCCATTATGGCCACCAGACAGTCATCCAAGCACTGGACCTTGTCCACTGCCGAGGATGAGAATGAAAGGTAGATTTGGGTGCCATCCACATAATGGTGACACTGCACTTCAAATCCCAGGATGATCCAAAGCTCCTGTCTTTGTCCCAGCTCCTGCCAACCTAACAGTTAGAAAGCAAGACATTCCAAGTACAGTAGATAAATAGGGACCACTTTGTTGGGAAGGTAAACAGCATTCCGTGCACTAAACGTTTGTGTCTAGGCATGCCTGCCACATGTCCACAGAAACATGGATCTTTGGCTATGAACAGAGATGAACACTGAACTCTAGAGTCAGCTACATCTGGCTTTCAAGCAAGGGTGACTTTTACCTGAGGTCAGGCTGGCAATGTATTTACCATACATCATGTGATTGCCAGGAAATAGATCACACCAGACCACTCTGCATGTGGTTCAAAATTCAATCTGTTTCTCCGTGTGATCACAACCAGTATTGTGAACATATGAGTTCATTACCCTATATCAGTTAGGAGTCTACCTGCTGCATATAGTATCACTTGAAGATCTCTGACCTTCTTCAAGAATAGGTTCATATAGAGTGCATTGCAGTAGTCAAGATGAGATGTAACTAAGGTACTGCTGCCAAATCTGGTTGATTCAGGGAAAATCACAGCTGGTACACTAAATAAATTTGTACAAAAGCATTCCTTGTCAACATGTGAATGAACTCAGCATACTAAACAAGTAAATACTGTATATAGAGAAATCTTAGAACCTAATTACATCTGGAACTTGACTCATTAAAAGTAACTAAATAATATTATGAATGCAGTCCCTAAGTCACATGCAATCTTCAGCAGGCTTTGCAGTACTGGAAGCAGATCCTTTAAACCACATAACGTTGTGTATCTTTAGGACCGCTTAACAAATTTGCAAAATGAGGATTAAATATTGAAGCAATCAACCCCCTATGGTACTTATATTTGCATAAAGGCTGCCAATCTTACAAGGACTAATTGCAATGTAACTTCATACATTTGAACTCAAATGTGATCTCCACTGAGTTCAACAGGACTTACTTTCAGGAGAGGGTACAGGATAGCAACCTTGATTTATTTTTAATATAAATAAAGTTAAAACAATGTAGTTACTTCTCCTCCATTTCTTTTGTTCTAAAAAAGAAGCAAGACTCTCACATGACACATAAGTCTGTTCCTATCTTCATGGTTACCTGATCCTTGAAGAACTCTAACTTTTGACAGAATTTTTAGTTAGTTCTTTAATATTGTCCCCATTTATTCACTGGCTGTTGGTAACTGAGATTCCTTAGCCTGCTGCATTCTTTAATATCTGGTAGATGGCATGTCTGAATCACAGACTCCACTTATAATCAGAGATAATGTTTTTTCCAGAGATATGGGTTAGACATATTGTCAGTATTGTAGAGTCCACCACTTTCAGTAACTGCACACTGAAAGTCTTGATGGTCTGTATGCAATATACACAGTGATGGGCTGCTCCCGGTTCGGACTAGTTTGCCCAAACTGGTAGCAGCCATCCGGAGGGGATTGCCAGGGGGGTAGTGAACCACTGGGCGACTGGTTTGGTCGCCTTTCCAGCCACCCTCCGGATGACAGTTCCGGGCAGCCCAAAATGGCTGCTCAGAACTGTGAATGCCTCAAAACTCCATTTGACGCATGCGCACTGAAAGATAGAATTGTGCATGCGTCAAATTGAGTTTTTATGCATGTGCACTTCTGAGCAGCCATTTTGGGCTGCCCGGAAATGGTGTAGTGCCTGGAGGAGCAGTGGTGGTGGCGGCCTCTCCTCGGTGCACTGCCACCCTAATGGCAGAAAGTGAGGAGGACCTAAAGAAGTTCCTGATTAGGTTGAACAAAGAAAGTGCAAAAGCTGGCTTGAGACTCAATATAAAGAAAACCAAGATAATGGCAACAGGCCCTATCAGTCCCTGGAAAGTAGATGGGGAAGAAGTAGAAGCAGTGACAGATTTTACTTTCTTAGGATCAAAGCTCACTACAGATGGGGATTGCAGCCATGAAATAAAAAGGCGACTGATTCTTGGGAGGGAAGCGATGAGAAACCTGGGGAGCATAGTGAAAAGTAGAGACATCACATTGCAAACAAAAATTTGCATAGTCAAAGCAATGGTATTCTCTGTGGCAATGTATGGTTGTGAGAGCTGGACCATTAGGAAAGCTGAGCGCAGAAGAATAGACGCCTTTGAGATGTGGTATTGGAGGAGAGTTTGAGAGTCCCCTGGACAGCGAGGAGAACAAATAGGTCAATCTTAGATGAAATCAACCCCAACTGCTCCTTAGAAGGTCAAATAATAAAGATGAAGCTAAAGTACTTTGGACATCAAATGAGAAGAGAGGATTCACTTGAGAAAGCCTTGATGCTTGGAAAGGACGAGGGCAAAAGAAGAAGGGGGCAGCCCAAAATGAGATGGCTAGATGGTATTGTAGAGACAATGGGCACAGAACTGAGCGAGTTGAGGGGGATGGTGGGGGACAGGAGTGCCTGGCAGACAGTGGTCCATGGGGTCGCAGAGGGTCAGAATCGACTGTGCAACTGAACAACAAATATATACTGTATACAGTAAAACCTTGCATAAAGAGCGCCTCGCTTAGAGACTAATTTACTTAAAGTGCAGAATTTTCTCTGAATGGTTGCCTTGCTTAAGAACGAAAACCAGCAAAAAACTCACTTAACAACTAAATCGGGATTCACAATCCCCCCACCCCAGAAGTCACAATTGGTCACTTACAATGGTGTTTTGCTTAACGAGCAAACTTGCTTAAAGAGGAATCCCATGGAACACATTATGCTCTTTAAGCAAGATACCACTGTACTGTATAATAAAAATAATGTTAGAAGAACAAATATTTTATGTGCATAGATTTGGATTTAAACAAACAAACAATGCTATTGTGATGCTTAATTCGGTCAATCCAATATATAACCAAAATGTGATGTAAACCTTTCCAAAGCCAGTCTTGGCTGCTGTGCTCATGTGTAGTTTGAAAATGAGGCAATGGATTTCATTGACCTTATATGTTCTGATAATATGTAGTTTCTGGTGAGTACTATTGCAAATTAATGTTAATTCAAGTCAATAGCTGAAATAAATAGAAGACATATGTGCCACACAGTTATGGAGAAGTTTCACATTTTACTTCAGTGTAATAAGAAAAACAGAGGTGTTTTTTTTTTCAGTAGTAATTTTATTTATTTATTTATTTATTTATTCATGCTTGTTTATCACCCTCCTCCCAGAAGGGACCCAGGGCGATTCACAACATATCAATAACAACAACAATTTAAAACCAATTAAAAGATTTTTTTCTCCATAAACATGTTGAGGCTGCAACTGTTCCATTCAGAGGCTGCAACTAGTCCAGAATGCTATTGCTCAGGTGGTGATGGGGTGTGGGCGGTATGCCCGTCCCTTGCCACTGCTTCAGGAGCTGCACTGGTTGCCAGTGTGCCTCCAGGTGCAATTCAAGGTGCTGGTAATGACCTTTAAAGCCCTACATGATAGTGGGCCAGGATACTTAAGAGACCGTATCACCCTGAGAACATCTGTCAGTCCCACCATAGCAGACTGGAGAGGCGCTCTCATTGTGCCATCTGCTAGGGAGACTCATCTCTCTAGCCCCAGAAGGAGGGCCTTCTCTGTGTTTGCTCCAGCGCTATGGAACCTCCTGCCAATTGAGCTGCATCTCCAGACGGAGTTGCTGTCCTTCAGGAAAGGGCTACAAACCTGGCTGGCAAATCATGTGTCGTGCACCAGTGATGTGGTGAAACCTGCCTTCTGGCTAATTTAGTAAGGACACTCTCTCACTCTTTTAATCTCTTTTAATCTGTTGGGATTGGAGTAATTTTTGGTGGCAGTTATCATGGGATTTTTTTATTGGTTTTTAAAATGTGACTTGTTTTATTTTCTGTGAGCCGTCCAGAGTGTTTGGAGTTGGGTGGCAACAAAAATCAGAAAAATAAATAAATAAATATAATAATAAAAAAATTTCGTTGGCTTCAATAACAGTTAATCATATACAGTATTTAAATTACTGTATGAAACTTTAAGGACTCCAAATAATTTAGCTTCAGATGAATATATTGAGAAATATTTGGAATATATCTTCTGTTCCATATCTAGTCCAGATTTACATTGACTGTGTCCACAAGTAAATACAGTACAGAGGCATGCCACTTAAAGGCCAACACATTTATCCTAGCACGTTTTGCCAACTGGAGTCCATTATATCAGATGCCTTTAGTCCAGAATAACATATGTCATAATAACTGTGTTAGTCATTGTGACTATATGTAGTTTTTCTAAAAGAGAAACTTGGCTACCCTCTGCAAATTGAATGGAGGCAGTCAGGCAAGTTATTAGAGCCACTATTAAGAAGAGTCAGTGAAGCATCATAGTTCCTTGCCCATTTGCTACTAAATCACAGCTTTACCATCAGTTTAAAAACATGGAGGAGTGATGGCTATGGCAATGAATTCTGAAGCAGCAGCAAATGGTTCTGAATGGTTCAGTTAACCTGTTTTCTATGCCTGAAATGAAAAAAAATATATGGGAGCAATGATTCTAGAACTAGAAGTCACTAGTCTTTTCTTGATGGAATTATTGTGATAGGCAGATATTATTCTGGAATGTCATATGTTTCTTGAGGCCAGCATCACTTAAGTAGAATCTAGTCCAATGGGAAGAGGATACATTTTGGAGCAATTTATCCTAAAGGATATTTGTGATACTGACTTTGATGTTCATCTGGGGTATGATAAAGGTACTCTGTCTCCTATAACTAAAGCTAGTCATAACATCTTTAAAATGCTTGCAGGATTTGCTTGCAGGATGGCACTTTAGTCAATATGTATTTCAGCACACGTTGATTCATCACTTGCAGTCATCTTCCTGCTATGAAGGTCTCTTCCTGCTTTATCAGGATTAGGAGTCAAACTAGATCTCATACAGAACACCCTTTTCTCTCCCAAAATGCAGTTAACCTTAGAGATAATGTATCTGCAATCAGATTTGCTAATTAAGTACATATTTACCTTCTACTAACCAATGAGATTGCAGAGATGAAACAAAGCATGCTACATACAAGATATGTAGGTGACTAAAATATAGTCTATGAAATATGAATATCTTTTTCCATTTGAAGGATTACCTATTCTAAAAATATGCAATATATGACTCAAGAAAGTTCATGTTGGTGGAAGTCATGTGTGTGTGCATATGTGCATACATGCATGTGTGTGTAAGGATGATTTGATTGATTTGATTTATTCGATTTGTATGCTGCCCACTCAGCATATGCCAACTCAGAGTGGCTCACAGAAATCAGAACATATAATAAAATAAACAATAAAATAAAATATAACAATACAATAAAATGTAACAATGCAATAAAAATAACAATACAATAAAATGTAACAATACAATAAAATGTAACTGTCACACTACCAGCTGGCTCCCTCTGCTTCAGCCCTCCTCAGCGTTCCTTAGAACCAAACCAAAGTTCCCAGAGAGCGGACTGGGCGGCAAAAAAAACCCTCTTATCTGCTTCTCTTCATAACAAGGAAGTTTTAGATAGCGTTTCCGAGGCTTGTGTGTGTGTGTGTATTGTCTTACCTCTTAACCAATTAAGAGTTTATTGTCCCATTAGAGTCATCCATAAAAAGCATAGATAATCTTCAGAAGCAAAATATAGTCCATAAAACAAAACATAGTCCAGTAATCATTTTGAACAAATCAAAGAGTCCATAACATCCTGCTCCTTTGGTACCCGGAAAACAAACTCAGTTTCTTCACTCCCACAATGGAGTTTATCTAAACCTCTACACAGCTGTGTGTTATCTGGATCAGCTGAGCCAAAACAGTCCTGTTAGTAGAATAGCAAACTACTGGAACTTTACAGGAGGGAGAATAGCAATCACTCTAAGCACAGAGAACATAAATGATTTTTGGAGGCCTAAGAAAACTAAATTCCCTCCATTTCTTTTTGGCATGTTTAGGAAATGGGAATCTTTCCATGACAGTAACAGTGCAATAGAACGTAAAAGATCAACAAATACAATGACAACTATGGCAAAGGGACCATCATCTCCTGAATCAGCCACAGGCCCTCCCCAGCTGTTCCTCCTTCCTCAGGCTGAGTGGGTAAAGGTCCAGGGGCCAGAGCAAGCTGTTTTGTGATCAGTGTGTGTGTATACAGATGACCACTCTTTAGATTAATAGTATATAACCTGTAACCCTGCAGATGTTGACTAACTACTATTTCCATATTGCCTCCATCTAATAAATGTGGGAGGGACTAAAAGTAACTAGAGTTCCAACAGTACTTGAAAAACAACTCAGTCTTGCCTTAGAACTTTAATTTCTAGTGAACTAACTATTGAATGCAGTCAGAAATATCTGAAATATTAGCCCACCATTATCACAAGTAACACATGTCTTTGCTACCAAATACAGTATACAGTACTGTATATGCATATCAGGGGGAAACAGACTCATATTTTAAGCTCACTGAATTTACAATACATGTTTTGATTGTGCTGTCACATTGACATCTATGCTACTTAATTTTGACAGGTCATTGAAAAGGATGATATTGTGTCTAAGCAGTATGACATATGTTATGTAAGCAGCAAATTCATTATCTTAACAACACCACAACAAAATAATACACTTAAACACATGACAAACAAGCCCTTAAAAGTAATAATCACACCACATTTCATGAATGACTACTAATACAGCGTAATTTCTTTATCCCAGACCATGTGCTCCTCCTTTAGCATTTCTCTCTTCATGTCTTTCATCCTTAGTCTCTAGTCTCTGCAATTTCCAAGCCCCTTCTTGCCCAATATCTTCCTTCTACTTATTTTCTACATAAATCTAATATCGAAATGATTTACAACTTCAAGTTGCAAGCCTTTTTCCCAAATTTTGTTATAGAAAGCTAATTTTTTATGTTGCTTCAGATGCAGAGTTCCCTGAAGCTGAAATGACTGATTCTGATATAAAGTATTACCTAGATTTGAGTGATATCATAACAGTTTGAATAACAGATGGAAAAAGGGAGTCATTGCTAATACCATAACAGCAAATTATCTGTTATGCAGTTAGACAAGCCTACATATTTGCACATCTGTGACATTGAGGCAATACCATCCTATGCGAGGGAACTTCATCAAGACTTTAAGAGACACTGGTTGCAGTGTACCATGTCTGTGACAGTTTGTAAGTGATGGATGTAAATTAGTTAAGAAGATGCGGGGGTTTTGTACTTGAGTATGAAGCCTGTCCTAAGACCTATTACAGCAGGTAGAATGAAGGAGAAGAATGCTGTCTGTAGTATTTTGACTACAAAATCAAGGCCCCTTAGAGATGTTGAGACCTTAACTGGCCTGCTTAATAGGATTTTATGCAATAGCCTGACTATCTATCTATCTATCTATCTATCTATCTATCTATCTATCTATCTATCTATCTATCTATCTATCTATCTATCTATCTATCGCCCATCTGGGATATTTCCCACTCTGGACAGTGTATAACAGTTACAAAACAAAACAATAATATTCAGCAACAACAGTAGTAACTGATCATTAACAACGACAGTGTCTGAGGTTGGCAATATCAAATATAAAAAACTAGAGAGAATGTCCTTATAAGCCTCTTTAAAAAGTAAAGTTTTAACTTGTTTCTTAAAAATTTCCAGGGATGGGGCCTGTCACAACTCAGCTGATAGAGCACTCAAAACATAGACATCACAACTGAGGAGGCTCTTTTCCTTGTCATAACCTTTCTAGTCATCCTCGGAGTTGGCACCTGAAGTTGTTCAGATTGTGATGACCAGGTGATGCAGGGAATCATTCTGTGGAAGAGATGCTCTGACAGATAAAAAGGTCAGATACAATCTTGTATCTGACCTAGAAGGAAATGGGAAACCAATGCAGACCTGCCAAGGCCAGGGAGACATGCTCAAATCCCTTTATTCCTTTCATCAGTCTGGCAGCCATGATCTGGATTTGTTGAAGACTCTGTATTAGGTACAAGAGCAGCCCCATTTAAAAAGCATTACAGTAATCAATCCTTGAGATTACCAATGAGTGGACAAGGATTTTGCGGGAGTGTCTGTCCAATTCACATTACTCTGTTTTAAGGGACAGATGTGTTACTAACATAAGATTTCTTTAAATACTTTATAAAAATATGTTGAGGAATAATGAGTACTTCTTCATTAAACCCCTGAAGGTGTCAGTATTATTGCCATTCATTCATTAGTTTGCAAATATAGTATGGTTGTCTCTTGTTATCCCAAAATTGTTGATCTGGAATTTGTAATATGTAATGCAATCCATAATGTTATTTCTAACATGTTGCTTCTGACCTATGCCATAGAAGATATTTTCTGTCTTTTAACATTGGTGCATTATTATTTCAAAAAGTGGCAAAGATACCTGATGAGAGGAGCAATAAGTCTTAGTAAAATGCTTGGCAAACATAGACTTTACTCAGTAACCTGAAAACTTTAATGAATTCGAGGGTTTGATTGGTGGCTCAGTTGATTAAAATGTAGGTGTTTCATTTGATTGGATCAGGATTATTCTACACAAGATAATTTCATTGCTGTGAAGGTCTTAGAAAATGCTAAACAATAAAACAGCTGATTAACTTTGAAGAACATTTGCACTTTTCTTTCTTTCTTTTTAAAATGGTGGACAAAATGTCCCCCATGTCTGACATTGTGGGAACTATAAGCAACAAACATTGATATCGTCAAAAGGATATAGAAAAGGTTATTTCCCAAAAGCAACACAATCCATTTTTTCAAAATAATCTCTTCTGCCCCTGGGCATTTAAAATTAGTACTGGTTTAAAAACAACAACACTTCGGGTCAGTACAAAACAAGTTCTTGATCGTGACATGATGATTAAAGTGGATATTAACTCAATGTACCATTTTAAACCTCATAGGCATTTCAGATTGTGGGGCTGTGGTTAACTGATGTCCTTATTTAGAGGGAACATTTTCATTTTGGAAACAAAGGACAAGAAGACAGTTTGGTACAGCTGTAAAGATTACAAGATCTGAGGTAGTGGACAGATGCTACACATTAACATATTTTAATATGTCCACAATTTAATTTATTTTTACTTTATTTTGAAAATAAAGTGAAATGCAATAATACAAATGAAGGAAAGCCAAAGGTCTACCCCTTTGATGTCAATATATCTATACTGTTGTTCTTCTTTTTACAAACTAAATTAGTTTAGACATTTAGTGATCCATTGTCAGTGCAGCAAAATTCAAGTTGGCACCCCCTTGCTATTCCATATGCAGACACTGATGACATTGGTATCTTACAACACTGCTGATTGGACAAAATTTCCATTACACAGGAAGGGAGCCCATTGACTTGAGGAGGAGGTGGGCACAGGCTGACACAGCTCTGTCAATCATACTGTAATCATACTTTTGCTCCCTAACATTTAATTCCCTGAGGTAACCCCCTTCACTCTTTCTATGGTTAGAGCCGAGTGTGAGGAGTAAAATCATTTCCCAGTTATTTTCTGTTGGGTGTAAATGATTATCCGCATTAGTTCAAGAATGCATTATATCATACACATGATGACATCTTGATAACATCTTGGATGAAGTGCAATTGTGCGCTGACTGGATTTTGACAAATTTACAGTTCAGCTAGAAATGTGTCATATGTGTTAAATTAATAACAGTTTCAAGATTGTCATATACTTCATGGCTTGTTGCTGGGTGGGGGTGGGGATTAACCATCATCCACTAAAAGACAAAATAATATCTGTGATATGGTGACCTACCGAATGTAGACTAGCTGTATGTCATGCAGGGACATAATATGGAGAGACAGTTTTGAGTGCGGCCAACAAAAGCTTCTTGGATCTACTCACTGTGAAGCACAGGAGAGGAAAGGCTACTCTTGACTTTGCCCAGAGTAACATGCAGGAATTAGTTCAGCAAGGAAGAGTGCTAAAGCCACAATAGACTGGACATAATGTAATTATATCTGACATCTTCTGTGTAATCCTACTTAGGGGTAGTATTCTGACAAAATATTTTAATAGTAAAAATGATTTTTCCATCTTTTTTAAAAATAAGGACGGAGGTTTTTATACTAGAAAATGCCTAGGCATTGTACAGGTAGAAGAAAAAGAATCTACAGAAACTGCAGAAGCAGAATGAAGCATTCAGGTAATTTGAAAACACCTGACAGACTTTATGCTCATATGTAAATAGATGTGCATCTGAGTGTCATCTCCAATGAAGAAATTGGATGAGGCTGAAACTTTGTAATCAGAAGCAAAAAGCAACAGTGAAATACTTTCAGAACTGCACATGTGGAATCAGATTTGCAAATGACGTCAATGTTTATTCCTCAGTGACCAAATACAAAACAAAAACTAGTTCATTTGTAACACATGGAGTTGAGAAAAGCTCATGCTAAAATTATTAGACTAATTTTACCTCTTTAAGAGCTCCACTTATGATGACATGCTAACTATATCATCTGGTTTGACATCAAGTCTTCAAGCTTCTTTCTAAAAACAGGTTTGGAATTAGAACATATCATTTTTATCACTACCTGACCTCAAGCGCTATCCATCAGTTCTTGTTCCTTTCTTTTGACCTCCAGGTCTTAAGTTTGATATCCCTTCCCCATTTCTAAACCATCACTGGGTAATTCAAATATGACTTAGTCCTTACTTTTGTGATGATGAGATGGTACAGAGAAGCCTAGCTGGGAGTTTACTAAATGTAGCAATCTCTTTCCAAATCCAGTGTTCTTTTTGGTAGTTGACTATATGACAATGCTTTGTGACAAATGCTTTTTGTCCTGTTCCATCTGTATTATCAATTCTTCGAACTTTGTTAATGGTCTACCATGTTTTTAACCAATATTTATACAATTTCTCCAACTGTAATAGTATATTAAACCAAGATACAGTACTGTACTTTAACTTTCTCAAAAAAATATATGCATATGTTCCCTATGGGACACTTTGCTTATCCAATCCTTCAACCTTATTGCCCCAAGACTTTCTAATTCTTTTATTAATTCTTTTTAAAGATTGTCTGAAAATTTCTCTAAATCTGTTACACAAGCCAATGGTGACCTTTTTATTTTCATGCCAAATCTGAAGAATTTTTCTACAAGAGGGGTTTTCTATATCTTTTATTATTATCTTAACTTCCTGTTTAAAAAACAATCTGTATATATCCCCCACCCCTTCTCTTGATTAAATATCTCCCCAAATCAGGTCATTTGCTATTGTTATATTAAGAGCCATCATAATCTGATTGCCTCTGTAATAAAAGATATACACAATGTTTAACCATTTCAGTTTCTTCATTGTCAGCATTACAGTTGTGTAGTTCTTCTGTGGTCATGATTTTTGTCTTCTTAATGTTCAACTGCAGTCCTCTTTGGCACTTTCTTCTTTCACTTCTCTCAGAAATTCTTTCAATTCATTGGTCACTTTCTGACAGCTAGATGATGTCATCTGCATATCTTAAATTATTGATGTCTCTTCCACCAATTTTTTTCTTCTTCATCAGAGTCTTGTCTACAGATTGAATCAACAGGAAGATAAAATGCATCCTTGTCTGACATCTTTGCCTTTAGGAAACTGTTCTGTCACTTCATATTCTGTCCTAATGGTAGCTTCTTATCCATAATACAGGTTATGCATTAGGACAATCAAGTGCTGAGGCACACCCATTTCTTTCAGAACAATTATAGTTACTCATGATCTATATAGCCAAAGGCTTTGGTGTAGTCTATAAAACATAGACTGATCTTCTGAAATTATTTGGGGCACTGCAGTAGCCAACAGATATTTGCAATATGATCTCAAGTGCCTCTCCTTTTTTTGACTCTACCTTAACATAAAATATTTCTTGCTCCATATAAGGTGCCTTTGCTGCAACATCTTGAGCATCATTTTACTTGCATGGGAAGTTGGTGCAATGGTCTTTTAATTATTGCAATTCATGACAGATCTTTTCTTTTGGATTGGGAAGTATAAATCTTCTTAGTCTTGGAGCCTTTGTTTTGTCTTCCAGATTTCTTGGCATATTCTTGTTAAGATTTTGACAGATTTAGTCGCTGTGGATTGAAATAGCTCTGTCAGTATTCACTTACTCTAGGCATTTGCAACCTGTGGCCCATGAGCCATACCTGGCCCCTGACACCAAGTCATCCAGCCCCTGATGCCCTCACTCCTCCTGGAAGCAGAGGTAAAACATGCACCATGCATGCACAGAATGCTGTTGTGGTTTCACAACATTCTGCAAGTTGTTCTGCTTAATTTCTAACCCCTAGGCCAAATTTTCCAACAAAATTTGGTTCCATTTTGTTTTCTGCTCAGCATTCTAGTCTTCTTTGATTATCAAAATGCCTTCTTTTAGTGTGTGTTCAATTTCCTTCTGGACACTTGCATAAAAGCTTTCAATTGCTTTTTCTCTAACATCTGTTGTTACAGCATAAATTTGAATAATGATTATTCAGGTAGATATTCCATAGAATCTAGTTGATATTATTCAGTTAAACTTTATGTTATAGCCCCTAACTTCCTGTTGTACATCTCGCCTAAGTGTTTAAGTCACTCTGTGTCTTCTGAGTTCATCACTCCCGATTTCTTGCTTTACACTTCTATTTCTTGCTTTACACTGGCCTTTCCTTTCACCTCTATGCACATTGGCTGCTAGACGTCCTTTCAGCTTTAAACTAGTTGCATTGTTAGCAACTGCACTAGCTGTACTTGCCCTTTGCTCATCATCAGCACTAATTGTGTCTTCTAAACTGGGAGTCTCATCTTCTACGTCTTCTTGATTTTTTTATTTGCCTTCACTGTTCAGTGTTGTATGTATTTTACTCTAATTGAGAATTAGGGCTGAATATACAAGATAAGCTATCCTGTGTGCTCAGACTTAATACCTAATTGGAGGGAAGGGGAATACATACAGCATCAAGAAGGAAAGGCAAATCAAAGCAGCACAGAAATAGGCTGTGACTGCACAAAATATTTTACCCTAAATGTTTGTTTTACAAACATAAATGTATCCCAAGCAATTTAATAGATGAGCAAACAGTGGCTTAGACCTTAAAAGAGGCACACCTCTATACTCAAACTGTTCAATGCTCTGTATTCTACTTCTCTTGAATTCTAGTCAACCAGAGGAATTGCTAAAATTAATTCTGGAAATTCAATATATATATAGGTTGCCACGGTTTCAATTTTCCTAATTTGCATCTCCTGCTTTTCCCCTTGTGATATAATACAGACAGAGTTACAGACTAGGAGTCAGGAAATATAGATTTGATTCCCCTCTTAGATATTGAAACTCACAGAGGGTTTCACCAGAAAAAAACACTCCTCAGACTTACTTTTATATCCCTATTAGAGTCACAAACATTGGTTTTGACTTGATGGCACATAGCACACAACACACCCCTTCATTTTCAGTATTATTTTCTGTGAAGTGTACATTTATGAATGGATAAAATTCAGCAAGAAAACAGTGTTGACACAATTAGATCCAGGGATATAAATGTTGTGTGGTGATTTTATCAAATCCAGGCACATGAGTACAAAAACAATCCTGATACATTCATATACAGTACAATCAAGCTAAGGTGTTTTTATTGCAGTGGAGACCTAATGACATACATGCAATAGTAAGGTAAAGGAGAAACTAAAGACAAGTCTTAAGTGAAGGGAACTGTACAATTCATCACTCAGTAAGGAGTCAGAAATAAAACATGAAGCATTGGAAGATACTTAATTTATCAGTTCCAGTTTAAAATAAGTCAAGGTATTTTCCAATCCAAAAATATATGGCTCTTGCGATCTTCCTCTGGCAGAAAAATTAAGGAAGAAAATTCAGTTTTGTAATTGTATTTCTTCACATAACACCCCCACCCCACCCTGACATATCTTGCAGGAAATCTCATAAGGACTGGTTACACTGCAGGGCGCTCCCCGAGCCAGTCTGGCCAGAGAGTGAAAGGACTAACGCCTGTGACCCCTGGCCACCTATAAAGCAATGCTGGGGTCACTGCTCGCCGCTGATGCCACTGGTGCCCCCCGCGCTGCAGGGCGCTCCGTGGGTCGGTCTGGCTGGGGAGCAAAATGACAAATGTGGTATACTGTACTGTGTTAGACTATAGTATCTCTGAAATTTTTAATGATGTCTTGATGTTTTGTAATTTGTAATTATGATTGAAGATTTTTTGGGATGTGTTTTTGATATGTTTTATTTGCTATGTGATATTTGTAATTTGCTATGTGATATTGGTAACTGTTTCTATGCTATGTAATTACTACGTAGTTGTAATTGCTTCCATTGTAAGTTGCCCAGAGTCCCTGTGCAAGTGGGGTGGCATATAAATCGAACAATACAATACAATACAATACAATACAATACAGTCTTTATTGTGTTGATTGTCTTTTTTTAACCCCCTTCAAAGGCTTGACAGCTCTACTGTAATTTATGTATTTTATTCCCAAATAAGAGAATTTAAAAATGTGAATCATCTAGGAGCAACTTGCTTTGTGCAACCTATGAAATGACTGCCACTCAAAACTGCCCACGACTTTAATCATCAATATGAGAACACAACCAATCAAATTCTACCCATCAGTAGTTTCCTAGGTAACCAGTAAAGAAAGATACTGGCATAGATTTCATAGTGAGAAGAAATTTACACACACACACACATGCATACACATGCACACACACATGCATACATGTACATGCACACACACACTTCCCCCCTCTCAATTAATTATGATAATATGTACTGAAAGTTTTAGATAGTATGGGCAAACAGAAATCACAGTGAGATACAGAATTAGAAGAAAAGAAAAATAATAAGGAAACAAACTTGAATTGCTCCTTTTTATGTCTTGTTTCAAATTCCTCCTCAAAACTTGCATTATAATATAATTTCATGTCAGAAATTATTCTGGGTTGAAAGGATTTTTGCTGGAGAAACTCCACTGAGGGGATGCCTGAATGAAGCTCCTTTCATGTCCCCAAGAACTGGGACAGAGATGGGCGCTCAAACTGTCATGCAGTACCTGGGTCTCGAACTGCCGATTTGCCGGCCTTCCAGCTAACAAGGTGAGCTTCTTAGCCACTGAGCCACTGCAGCCCTAATACTTGCATTGAAAATGAAGATTGTACCCATACACTATAAGAAACTGCAGCTGTGTATCTATTTTTCTCAGTTATGGTTGTTGACTCCACTTGCTTCTTTATTTTCAAAATCTCTGCTGTAAGTGTGGTGCACTTCATGTGGTGCACTTCAAGTGCCACACTGCAATTACAAAAGAGGTGGGTGATCACACCAATATTTTAGGTTGTTGGGTTTTTTTCTAGTGTTCTTTTCAGCTGTAGAGATCTATAGAGAACAAACTAGACAATATGGTCAGCATGCAATTAGTATCTTAACATGTTTCCCTCATCTCCATGTCTTGCATTTAGCATTTTAACATATTTTATGATTGGTAATTGGAAGATAAAAATCAGCTTAGTTTGCATGTCTGATACTGAAGCATTCATCTCTGAGAAAAATCTAATTTTTAGAGAGGAAATAGTCCTAATTGCACTGAATTTACATATCCCTTAATGTCTAGTAAAGGTAAAGGTCACCCTTGCTTGAAAGCCAGTTGTATCTGACTCTAGGGTTCAGTGCCCATCTCTGTTTAATAGCAGAAGAGCCAGCATTGTCTGTGTATCCAGACATTGGAGCGCATGAAACATTGTTTAGCTTCCCACCAAAGTGGTCCCTATTTATCTACTAGCAATTTCTTGCTTTCAAACTGCTAGGTTGGCAGGAGCTAGGACAAATACAGGGGCTCATTCCATCCTGCAGTATTTGGGTCTTGAACTGCTGATCTGCTGTCTTCCAGCCAGCATCTTAGCCACTTGAGCCACTGCAGTCCCTTCCTTAATGTCTAGTTTGACCGTATATATATATGCAGTGGAGGAAAAAAGCCTCAAAATAATGACAAAAACAATGACTTCCTGCATGAAGATCCAATTAAAATCCCAGGATGGAAGAACTATGGGGTGCAAGACCCAGGGAGTGTTGCAAAACAGGTTCTACAGCTATAAAACTACTCTCAATAATAAGAGTTATGTGATAGGATTGAGAAAATGGGGAGCACAAAACACAGAAATCTCCCATTAGAAGCTCAAGAGGATTCTGTGCCTATGTCTAAGAACAGCTGGCTTAGTCCTTTGAGCAGAAAAACCAGGGTATGCCATGAACAAAAAGGAATATTCAACACCTTCAATTAGCATACTTCAATTCAGTTGACATCCAGCAGGTAATGGACTTTTAAAGATGGTCTTGGAGGAAATCTACCACCTCAGGTGTATCCATGACATGTAAGTGGTGTGATAGATTGCTACTCTGTGAAAAGAAAAAGCCAAATAGATATTTGTCTACATATCCAGCTCATGTATATTCAAAAGGTTGAATGGAATGATCCCTTAAGATATATCTGGAACTAATGAGTTAATGAATTGGCTTTGCTTCATTCAGAAGGAGCCAGGGCATTGTACATGAGCCAAGCTTGCCTCTTAGGAGGAATCCTGGCTGACCCACTGTCCATCGTGCTGTTCTATGATGCTGTGATGGGAAGAGATGTATGCTGTACATGTCTTAGACTTACCTATCTTTTTACCAAGGTTTTATTATTAGATAGGCTAGATAGCTTTGTTTATTCTGTTGTGTTCTGGAATGTCATGAATATGCCTCAATAGTTTGCACTATTATTCTGGGGAAAAGTTTAGTGTTTGTTTTCTTTCTTCTTTTAATAATATGCAAAAAACCTTTCACATGTCTTTATTTCTGTCTTTATTTCTGGCTTAGAGGGTTGTGCTACTTAAGTCTAGTTCTTACCTTGACCAGCGACTAGATATTTTTTTATTTGTAGTGTGTGTGCTGCAGCGATACCCTTGCAAAGTAAACACCTTTGCAGTAATTACTTCCTAGTGCCTAGTCCTGAGGGCATGGGTAATTTTGAACTTTCTGAAGCATTTCTGAGTCCAAGGTGGACTGAGGTGTTGGGAAACTACAGTACCAGGCAGGGATGTATGATGACCATCACAACTGATCCTTTCCTGGACTCAACCACTCCCAGAGTAGGAGGCTAGTGTGTTTGAGCAGCTATGGAAGGGAAGTCATAATGGTAGTCATGGCAAGTTATGATATGAATAAATTTGAATCAACATGACTGGGTAGAGTGGTGGATTTGCAGTCATGGGTGTGTGTGTCTCATACAAGTGGTTTGGGAAGGAATGGAACACTAAGGGGGAAATAACATCATGTCCACAGGTAGAGGTGTGTTATATGCCAGGTCCATTACATCCTCAAGCCTAACATCCTCATCTTTCCTTTATTCTACTTTCTCATTCATTTTCCATTCCTTTCACTCCAAAGCTTTGTGGATATCAAAACACTTGGGGAAGAGACCTGTCCTTTTCACTTATTTTACTCTTTAAACTGCTACACATTGATATATAAATATTTATCCATTTAGCTACTACTTTATTTTTGCCATCAGTTAAGAGCCTTTGTTGCATTTTTTAAAATAAAAAAGCAAAGTGCCCATTTTTCTGAACAGCTTTTTGTTAAGTAGCATTTGCTCTTTGAGTGACTAACTAAGAAATCTAGAGTGGGTTATCCATGTTAAAAACCAATTTTTAGAAAATTCTATTGTGTAGAGTTACATTAGAACCAGAATGTAAAGGTCACCGGTAATTTGTAGGAAGTTCCATTAATACACTCCAAAGTACAAAAGGCATCAACCATTTAATTCTGTTTCACCTTTTCTATCACACACACACACACACACACACACACACACACACACACACACACACACACACACACACACACACACACACACACACACACTTTAGTCTGTTTCTTATTCTGAATGCAACAAAACAATGACACTGAATATAAAAATGAGGATCAGTTCAGCTATGGTATCTGGAAAGGGTACCACCACTGAGGCATTCAGCTCAGCAGTGTAGGGTGAGTTTAAGCCACCTGGGGCAGATGTCAAATTTGTAGCCCCCAAAAAAGTGCCTTAGAGTGGGCTGACCCCCTACCCACCTAAGCTGTGCCATACCACTGCATCTGCCCGGGCCACCCCAAGGTCGAGCCCGAGAGGGGAGGGGAAACAGTGTGTGAGTGCGTGCAACTCCCCCCCCCCCCCGGAGCATGTTGGCTACCCTCCGCCTACAAAGTCCCAGGGCAAAGCTTGGTGCCAGGCGAAGAGGCCGAGAGCGAGAAAACTGCTGATGCTGCTGGTAACCCGAGCCCATCTGTCACTGGGGAAATTCCTTCACCTCCCTGAAAAGGAAAAGGGGGTGGGGCAGGGGAAGGAGGAGAAGGCATTCTGGACAGGCCACAAAGTAAGCAACCTCCTGGCCAGCTTCTAGCTCCACAGAGTGATGGGGTTTGGGGCAAGTCGTCAGTTCGAACTTGGGTACTGCATGATGGAATGAGGAACCACTAGGACATGCTCATAAACAGCACCAGTCCCAAATAGAGCAAAGCAGAGCAAAGCAGCCCACGTCGTCAAGTCCCCGCCCCCACACCTCAGCACCTGAGGCTTCCTTGCTCAGCACTGCCCGAACAGGAAACCCGGCAAGAGCTGTAAAGCTCATGCAACTCAAAACTGCCACCGAGGCTGCCCAGGAGGAAACAGAGGCCCATCCCACCCTCCTCGCACCCTGTTGCCATGGAAACCATGCCTCTCCTGATTGGGGGGGGGGAGGCCTGGTCCGCCCCGGCTCCTGGGCAAATAGATTAAACCAGAACCAAGGCTGGTACCATTGCAGACCCAGGATGGATTGCCCTCTTTGCTGCCCCCTAGAGATTGCCCTGTTCGGGCAGTGCTGAGCAAGGAAGCCTCAGGTGCTGAGGTGTGGGGCGGGGACTTGACGACGTGGGCTGCTTTGCTCTGCTTTGCTCTATTTGGGACTGGTGCTGTTTATGAGCATGTCCTAGTGGAGGGTCAGCCGCTTTCCAGCAGCTGGGAAGAAACCACCCAAGGGCTGAAGGAAAAAACTGTCGGTGAAGCAAGAGTGGGACGGAAGTACAAGGGAGGGAAGGTGGCTTTGGCTGGACTTTCATTCCCTTGGAGCCCTCAGGATGGTCGGCTGCTCTATTCAAGCCTCCCCAGTGGAGGCCCAAAATGATGGTTTCCAGTGGCATTTCCTCCACTGAGGGGACCATCACCTCACCCAAAGGGGCTCATCCGCCCATAGCCATTGTCCCCTTTAGGGAGTCAGATAACTATTTTTCATCTTTCATTCCACCTCTTCCTGTATGTCATCCAATAAGATCACAGCAGACAATGTCCATCATTCCTACTTCCATTCTCACAGATTCAGCTTGTTTTGACTATCTTCAAAAGTGAACAAATCAGCATCATTTTGGGCCCAACAGTGAAATGAGCGGAAGAGGAACCACTTTACTATTCTGATTCCCAACAGTCATGGAAGTGGAGGCCATGCAGATGGACTGGCTGTGTTAATATCCTTAAGGCTGCGGCAGTCCATTGCAGTCTCAGAGTTAAATCCTGCATGTCTCATTTAATATGTGCTGCAGGAGATGGCTCCGAGATCATAGTGTATGGGTCACTGCATGACAAGCTGGGATCCACCTTAAACAAATTCACAGCTTGCTTGTATCAGAGGGTGGCCCAGAACCAGCCAGCCTCCAAGACCTCCCGGTGCCCTGGGGCAGGAAAAAATGTATACAATACTTGGATTGAGTTGCAGCCGCCCCGGATTATATTGCTGAATAGTGCTTGTGTACTCTCTGAGTGGGTTCATAAGGTAATTAACATTTTGCCTCAAACATGCTGGATAACGTATTTAACCAACCACAGAAGGATGGAAGGCTCACTGCGTTATCCAGACTGTGACTAGAAGACACTTAAATTTCAAACTGACACTTGCATATCTGGGAGTTAATACTACTGGATATACAGTAGTAGGACTTAAATCAAGAATAGACATGCCTGGGATGTGGTGAGATACATAGGTACTGAGTCTCTTACATTAAGTGCTGTAGAAAAACTCCTTCCCACTCTTGATAAGTAATTACACTTAATTCCCACTTCATCTATATTGGTGAAATTTTAAAAATTGAGGGAACATCCTTCATTTTAATTACCCAGTTATGAAAAACATTTACTAAAAGTATATCTGAACATACCCTATCCTCAAAGGCAACATTTCAGGGAAAAGGTGAACATCTGTCAAATCCCCCCTTCCTCAGCAAAGTAAGGCATAGTGTGCAAGTCAAGAGAAAAATGATCATAGAAAGAGATTTTCTGCCTAGAAAGATGGCAGAAGATCTTACTGAAGAAGGAATGGTTGGTGCCAGAATAGGCATGAATAGGGAATCCACCAATAGCTGAGACATACCTCTTTTCTTTCCAACATAGGCTGATCCCATTAAGACTTCAACTATGTAACCTTGACAAATTCTTGCTTCACTCACTTCTAGGCTTCCATTTCTTACAAGAACCACTGCTAGGGCTGAAACATAGGTAAATTCATTTTCCATTCCACTCTGTGTAGCATATTTCCTAGGAGGCAGCAGGCCTGCCATTTTGGCTTTCTTCAATGTGAAGAGCCATAAAACCAGTCTAAATTCCAACTGAACTTGGAACTAGGTTCCATCTTATTTCAAATAGTTAATGCATAATTAAATCAGTAGATTTGAGCTTTATGCTTTACCTGGAGGGTCCTTAACATAAATGCTTATGTTTAAATAAAATTTAAACTGATTTACCCTCAGTTTATGAAAACGATAAATTCAGCTAGCCAATTAATTTTATTTTTCAACTTTTACCTTTAATCTCTGGACACACTCTACATTTAGCTCTTTAAGAGTATAAAATGAAGTCCCACAAATCAATCATGAAGCAACTAACTCTTGGGGTCATGCTTAGTTGTGAAATAAGTAGGATAATAAATAAAATGGCAGTTTCAATTAATAAGGAGCACAGTGAATTCAGGTTTCAACTTTGGAAACCTTACCTGGAACAATCCAGTTAAATAAATGAAGGACACATTTTCAGTTTATAGAGTTGACTGCATTGACAGACAAGAATTTCAGCCTTTCATAGAAGTAATTCAGGTTAACAACAGAGACTGAATATCTTGGTTTAAAAATCAATATCATGTTGCTATGAGTGACCAAGTGGAGAAGGCATTCATCATGCTTAAACCACAGGGCACCAGTGAATTCAACTTAGTCTAGAGAGAGCAAATTGATTTAAAGAGAAATACCTTGCTTTAATTTGTGTATTGGATTTGGTGTTACCATGAAACTCTCCTAGAAATTATCTACTTTGCAAATAAGGTATCAGTTGGAGTTTTTGAAACAAAAAAAAAACCCCCTATAAAGAGTACCTTAGAGAGAAAACTCTTTGAAAAGTAGGCCTGGTATCTCTCTCTCTCTCTTTTAATACTTTGCTCAACCTTTTGGACTGCTGAGCAGAGTAGTAGAGGGGAACAGAGACATATTTAGAAAGAATTTGTATGAGAACAGATTGACCCAAATGTAAGCTACTAAAATAGACTATATTAGCTGGAATGAAGCACAATGCATGCATGCAATCAGCGTGAGCTTTGTGAAGATGTCAGATCCTGTATGTGTATCCTAAAACATATGCTTAGGTTAATGCAAGGTAAACTTTTTCCTCAAGAAAATAATTAAAGATTCTTT
The DNA here is from genome assembly GCA_030440675.1 of Furcifer pardalis. Taxonomy (NCBI): domain Eukaryota; kingdom Metazoa; phylum Chordata; class Lepidosauria; order Squamata; family Chamaeleonidae; genus Furcifer; species Furcifer pardalis. The sequence goes on from CP126893.1 coordinate 68,501,485, forward strand.
GCAAATCCTGTGCTTTTAGATGTGACACACAACAATATTCTCTTAAATCATTCACTCAACCCCATGAGTATTGGAAGCTGTTCTAAACATTTTCTATTTATTTTCCACCTTCATAGATCTCAGCATCTTTGCATAAGGTATTTTCAGATACTGTATGATCCATTTTTACATTTATTGTGAGACAATGAACATAGTGAAGGAAAGATTTCATTTTTAACATGAGTTTATATGAATATACAGTATATGGTATATAGACTCTACAGCCAGCAACTCAACACCGAGTGTCAAGGGGTGGTTAACTAACCTGACTCCCTAAAGGGGCCAATGGTTATGGGTGGATGAGCCCCTTTAGGTGGGATGATGGTCCCCAGTGGTGGGATGTCAAAAATTTTATTACCCCGCCGTGATGTCATCACAGTGTGGGTGGAGCTAATGTCATGGCATCATGATGTCATGGGCAGGGTCAAAGAAAAATTAATATAATAAAATAATAAAATAAACATAAGCACACACACACACATATACACACCTTTCATTGGCGTTCATTGGCCCTAGACAACAAAAACATCTGGAGGGACAGAGTTGCCCATCCTAATATGGAATAACCAAACTGATGCAAACAATGCCCACCCACTCAAACACACAATGAGTAAAATCCAGTAGTAAGTTGTAGCTAGAGTGGGCCCATTGAATCAATGGAACTTGCAGAGGAGTAAACTTTCTATATCTTCATTGATTCAATGCACTCAATCAAGTTGCAATTTATTGATGTATTTCATATTGTATGATGTGAGCAGATGGAAAAGTAGAATTGACATGTTCAGAAGAATGGTTTCTGTTCACCCTTTCAGTAGCAGGGCTGAGGGAAATGGAGAAGAAGGTAACTTAAAACAAGATCAAAACAGGTGCAGATAAAAACAAATTTTTGAAAGGTTCAGATAAAAGGACTACAAAAGAATTACTTAAATGAAGTATGGATAATGAAGAAAACAAACTTGTTAAAATAGTTTTCTGTACTTTGGTTCAATCATTAAGCAACCTGGCGATTGAAACCAGGAAATCAAAAGAAGATTGTGACTTATGAGGCTGCCATGAAACGACTAGAAAAGATAATCAAGAATAAGTATGAGTCATTGGAGACCAAGTTCAAGATCACCCATACAATGGTGATGTAAATTATTATGTGCAGATGTGCAACTTGGGCAACGTAGAATCTGACAGGGGGAAGCAGTTCATTAAAATGTGGTGTTGTGAGAAAGTTTTCTGAATACCATGGTCTACCAAAATAAGTGGAAGATAACATTCGAACAAAAAGTTAAACTAAGTAAACTGAAGTTATTGATTTGAGCTTATGAGAAGACAAGATTCACTGGAAAAGACAATAATATGAAGAAAAGCTTGTTAGTACGTAGATAGAAAACTGGTGGATACAGTTCAGCCTCTGTTGCCAGGATGTTCCACCACTGGGAATAAACACCAAAAAAGTCCTCTCTCATGTTTCTACCAAGCATGCCTGTGAGAATAACAATACCGTAGCAATTACAGTTATATACTGTCCCATAGTGCTTAGTGCACTCTCTGGGCAGTTCACAGGGTAATTAGCATTTTGCACCAAACATGCTGGTTACTCATTTTACCGACCTTGGAATGATGGAATGCTGAATCAACCTTGATCCCTGTCAGGATTGAACTCACAATGTCACCACCAGTTTTGGCTGCAATACAGCAGTTTAACCATTGTGCCACCAGAGCTCTTCATAGCAGGACTATGAAGAAGCCATTCCTAAAGGCTCTTCAGTGTCTGGCCAAGTCCATATGGGTGGAGGGAAATCTTCCAGTTAGAATATGTAAATAAGGCTTGTATTACTATGGGCTTGTCAGACTTTTCCAGGAATGAGAGCACCTAGTGCACTATCTTCAGCTTTATTACCCCACTTCTGGCTTCCACACTACACAAACATGAACCTGAGTCTTCAGAGAAAGTGTAATTTCATCTAAAATAGATCAAATCATCCTAGTCCTTTGTGCCAATTCCAGTTCTCACATTCAGCCAAGTGGCACTATTCCCTGTACTATCACCCTGGCAACAGCACCCTTGTGTTGTTGGTTAATCCTTCTCACACTACAATAATAATGATTTTTGTGTTAGAAATTACTCTGGGTTGAAAGGATTTTTGCTGGAAAGACTCTGCTCAGGGGATGCCCGAATGAGGCTCCTTTCATATCCCAAAGTGCAGCCCTTAGGTATTGAAACCCGACCTTCCAGTTTCCAAGCTCAGCCTATTAACCACTAAGTCACTGGGCAGGTGAAATGAACTACAGAATGAACTCACCAAAACTTCATTTTGGCAGTTTCATGTCTGGCCTAGACCCGGAAGAAGAACTGCTTTGGTACTGCTGTTTCTAACATACTGTACATCGTTCCACTCAAGAGTTGCATAGCCTCATTCTGAAACCTGCTTATTTGCCTCATTCGGCCTCTCTCTTGAAAAGAAAGGTATTGGTAGAGCTTCATCTAACCTCAACAAGGCTACCAGTTGGCCCTCAGTGCTTCATTATCAAAGCCTGGTCTCTGATTTCCCTTTTCAGCCCCTGTCCCCTTGCAGGCTCAAATATTAATCCAAGTCTAGATATGCACCATGAGTTGCTTAGTTCCTTAATTAAAGCAATTTTTTAAAAAAATCTCTGCTTCCTCAAATTGAACATGAAAGAAGCAAGTTAGCATTTGAACTCTTCCAGGTTTTTCTCCAGAGCTGCTACTTTTTAACGAGAAATTTCTCTGTGGTCTTCACATATCATTCAGTCATTATTCTCATGTCTAAATTTGACATGTGGCCTTTTCCATTCCCTTTCCCACTCAAGTCAGAAATCAGTTGTGATTCAGGCAAGGAGATCAAGGGCAACTGGGAAAAGTGGTGAGAGTATGTAGCAATAATGAGGGAAATGGCCTTATTATGGGGCCAATGCAACACCTTCATTTAAATTTAATATCCTTCTGCCCCAATCACTTGAAATTATTGAGGTTAAGTTAGGAAAACAAACAACTATATAAGGTGACTCTTATAGTATTCAGTTTGCATTTATGAGTATTGTGGGCCTGCCAATGGCAACACTAAATTGGAATTGGGCCTGACAACCCTCAGTTTTGTCCTCTGCCCTGTATTTAGTCCAGCCTCTGAAAAGTCCAAACATGAGATTACAGGAGAGGGAAGAAACTTAATATACTGTATATGGCTGCCATGTGCAGGTTACAGTATGGCCAGAGAGCTGACACATAGATCATGCTGCAATATTCAGCATGTTCTGAATGGGAAGTGCCAAAACACCTGTTTGATCTGGTAGTGCTTCAGTCCACACCCTTCCACACTTTCTCTTGCAACTGGGAAAGAAAGAGGTGTGGTCAAATTTCTCCCATTTACATTTTTTTTTGTTTCTCTAATTTTCATTTCCATGCCATGGGTTGGATCATCCCTACTCAGACAGCTGAGTAGGCTGGACATGTAGGTTCCCCCTGCCATAAACTTGCCATAATCTGTGGTGGGTGCACTTGCACAAGCACATTTGTGGATGCAGGGCACATTTACGGCTGTCATAAGTGCATCCCTTCCACTTCCAGAGGTTGGAGCCATGGGCTGGATGGTTTGCTGCTGGGGGCCAGGGCCGCCCACAGGCTGTAGGTTGTGAATCCCTGACCTATGCTTTTACTCAAGGAGCTCCCATGTTCTGAGCCACTCAATGCATTTTTCAATGCATTTTCAAGAGCCTTTTGCTACTTAAAAATTGGAAGGTTATTTTCTCATTTTATCATTTTGCCAGCTGTTTCCCTTAAATAAAAATAAAATTAACAATAAATTAAAAATAAATAAATAAAAATAAATTAACAAGAAGCAAGCTAACAGCTGGTTGGTTGAGAGAATGAAAATCAAATATTTAGAGAAGATATCAAAAACTGTAGTTAAATCTGCATGTGCTAGTTTAAATCAGCACGTGCAAATGTAATGCCAAGATGGCCTCCTTTTCAATAATTAATGTCAGTCTTTTCTGCAATCCTTGCTATCCATGCCCTTGTTATAGAGCAGGAGTCACCAACCTTTTTACATCAGGAGCTGGGCCATGCTCCCTCAGACAGGTGAGTGGGCCGGACTGGTGGTCCCCCATTTACAGCTGCCGTAAAGGAGTCCACAGCCAATTCCGGTGGCGGTGGCAGTTGGAGTGAGAGCAGGGGCCAGATTATTTGGTGTCATGGGCCAGATCCAGCCTGTGGCTGTAGGTTGCCTACCCCTGTTTTAGAGGATGCCTCTTATACATTTAGGTGATATATGAGTGGCCACAAATAATTCAGTCCTCCCCATCTTCAGCCCTAAATTACTATAGACTTCTCTGTGTTAAAGCACTGATCTAGCAGTATCAATTGGAAGGTCAGGGTGAGAACCAAGCTAGATGCTACAGATAGCTTATTATTCAAAATGGAAATTCCTTAAGTGTTGAGAACATCTAATTGTCAGAGCAAAAGCTTTTCATATTTCTTGTAGTTTGCAAATCACTTTGCTTTGTTCATGAATTACCTATGTTTGGAAGAGAAGTAAAAGCTTTGTTTGCAAGTACAACTGCTTGGTTACAAAGGTTTGTCTGGATAATGTCTTTAAACAGATAACAGTTTATAAAGACATGCTATTTGTAGTGTATTGTATAGTCCTGAGAACATGGACAAAGTATCCTTTTTTACTTCACTGGTGGGGATTCCAAGATCACATTAGGTTAATTTCCCATGAATATAACAAGCATAATTTAACTCTCAGTCATAGAAGGTCAAAATACTTGCCATCTCTATTACATTTCACCCACAATTGGCAATAAATAAAATTAATTGCTTTGATACACATTAGAGGCCTATGCCAACAACAACTGATGTTTTTATATGTCAAATTATGAAGACTTACATTTCTATGAAATTGCACAATAAATAATTCATCAGTCATAATATCGAATTGAGTGAAATACTGTATGTGTGTGCATAACGCTTATACAATAGCTTGCCCAGTCAACTGAAGATGTACCACAAACTGCCATATAATATGGATTGTGAGGCAAAGCTAAAAAAAAACAAAGAGAGAGAAAGAGGGAGGACTCTGTAGGAGGCTATGGGAAGGAAATGGTAGCAGAGAGCTCACCAGAAGCCGCTAAGTTGATCCATTAAAAGGTTTTGGAGAAGTGGTTTGTTAACCCAGGCTTAAAGGAGTAGTAGCCTGACAGATCAGATTTATGCCAAATACAGAGAATAGAATAATAGACAGTATGATTCATGAGGATAAAAATGTCTGTTATTCTTCCTTTAAATTTTTTTTTGCTGAGAATATTCTGTGGAACTGTTGGAGGAGAAGCCTAAGGCATTTTGATCTTTAACATTTGCATAGCTTTTAATGTGCAGGTTTTGAAGTATGAAAATGCAGAGGCAAAATATTACTGCTATATTTACAAAATATATCAGTGACACCCATACAGTGGTAGCTCTTGTCAACTGCTGAGTCTTTCCTCCCATGCTTGGATTTGAATACCTGAGACTCCTTACTCTTCACTTGGCCCAACTCACGCTGTGCCTTTAGAGCTCCTGGACATACACCCTTTTCTTCCAAACCAAAGCCTATGCAAAAGTCATCAGCCTTCCTATAGGCGGGAAGGTAGGATAGTGCAGGTTGGCTTAGTGAAGACACAAGACCTCCAGCAGGACACAGTACTATACTTTATGGCCACAACAATGCCATAACGGAGTACAGTATATGCATATTTTTTATGTTACTCCACTTTGCAAATTACATGCATTCTTGTCCCATTATGCTGGATATACTGCATCTGCTTCATTCTCTGACTTTTGTCTCAATGGATATACTACCAAAAAAGGGAGGGGCAGTGATCCTGGATTAGGCTGATGAGAAGCCCACATTGCCTCCCTAATACTCCCTCTAAAATCTAAACCAGATTTCTGACTTTGGACACTAAGCAAGATTGGGCCTATCTAGTATTTGGATGGGATATCACCTGTGGATCTAGGACTGGGGGTTCCAAGCCACTCATTACTTAGTGGGATACCACAAAAAAGGTTTAAAGGGGTTCTGAACATGGGTATCAGCAGTGGGATGCTGATAGCCCTTTCCTGCCAACTGCCAACTGCCAGGCACCCCATCCTCCACCATTCTCCACAGCCTGCTCAGCAATACACACATTGCGTCAACAATACCATCTCATCTTCTGCTGCCTCTTTCTCCATTTGCCTTCAATCTTTCCCAGCATCAAGACTTTCTCAAGTGAGCCCTCTCTTCTCATTTGGTGTCCAAAGTACTTTAGCTTCATCTTCAATATTTGTCCTTCCAAGGAACATTTCCTTGATTTCCTTCAGGATCAATTTAACTGTTGTCTTTGTCATCCAGAGTACTGTACTCTATAAATTGTCCTCCAGCAACACATTTATTTATTTATTTATTTATTATTTATTTAGATTTATATTGCCGCCCACTCGCCAAGGCGTCTCAGGGCGGCTTACAGTCAAAACAACAACAGTACAATAAAAATTATAAAATGCAACCACATAAAACAACCAAACCAAACAAACACATTTCAAAGGTGTCTATTTTTCTGCACTCAGCCTTCCTCATGGTCCAGCTCTCACAACCATACATTACTAATGGGAATACCATTGCTTTGACTATGCATACTTTTGTTGACAGTGTGATGTCTCTACTTTTAACTATGTTCCCTAGGTTTCTCATAGCTTGCCTCCCAAGAATTAATCGCTTTTTTATTTCATGGCTGCAGTCTCCATCTGCAGTGATCTTGGATCCTATGAATGTAAAGTCTGTCACTGCTTCCACTTCTTCCCCTTCCATTTGCCAGGGAGTGACAGAGCCTGTTGACATTATCTTGGGTTTTTTTTTAATGTTAAGTCTCAGGCCAACTTTTGCACTCTCTTTTTTCACCTTAATCAAGAGGGAGTATTAGGGAGTATCATTTTGCATATCTCAGGTTGTTGATGTTTCTCCCAGCAATCTTAATTCCAGTTTGTGATTCATCAAGCTCACTTGCATAGGAAAAAGAAGTAATCCCCCCCCCCCCCAGTTTTAGGAACAAATGCTCACTTCATGAATAAACCTTTTTTTATTTACTGTCTAGTGCCTATGGGAGAATGAGTTGATAGAATAGGCTGTGCCACTTGGATGACAAGTGAAAAATCTCCTCTTCTATTTCCTGCCCACATATACTGCCTAGATAGAATGACTCTCTGTAAGTCAGAGGCAATCACAAGGTAAAAAAAGAGTTTACCCTCCCCCCTCCCCAGCTGTGCTAGAGTTCTCCAGGAACATTGATACTGCAATCTTTTGCATGCCTAAGTGGCAATGTGAAAATATATGTTTCTGATTTACTGTGTTTCACCATATCCCACCCTCCAGACTTGGTTCATATCTGATTGTGAGACTTGCAAGAGAATGATGCATGAAAAATATTGTACCAATTTCTGTATTCATTTTAATGTATGCATTTCTCTCATTGGGAAGATTTCTGTTGTTTCTTTGCACATCCATGCATGAGTGACCCTTCAAAAATGTTCAGCCTCTCGTGAATGTGAGGGGCCAAGGGTAGGGGTGTCTATCAGATAACAGTCCACTGGCATGATCTCCCACCTGAGATGAGTGAGTGAGGCTCTGAGAAACCACCTTTATCTGGGACGTAGCATCAGTTACAGACCTTTCTCTCAGGCCTCCCTCCCAATTCATTGACAAGGTGAATGACCATTTATTAAAAGTCATTGAACCCAGGAGGCAAAGTTTACCTCCACTCAAGTGAAAGTTTGAGAATCCCCCTTGGTCTCTATCTCAGGTGTTACTGTCCACTAGGGGCACTAATCCTAATAATGTCATCCTTTTGGTATTTCTAAGAAATGTTTCTGAATCCATTCCCTAACATTGCGATCGGAACAAGCCACAAGCTTGTTTCTCAACCTTTTAAACACATGAAAAGTAACTTAAATAAAGTAACTTTCCTCAGGTTCATGACACAGCCTACTTGTGGGAAGAGGAAATAGGGGGACAATTTCACTGAGTCCTCCCAGGAAATAAATTATCCAAAACTTTCTTAGAACGGTTAGTCACCATTGATGCTGGTTGTTGCAGAACTTTTTATTCCATCCTAAAGTGTGTGTGTTACTGTCACTGTGAGTGGCTGCACAGCAATCAAATTGGCGGCCTGGCCATCATTTTGCTTCCTTAGCATTGCCAGCTGCTAGTGTCATTCTACAACATGATGGAGTGGAGACAACTACCACAAAAATGGGAGCACTTTTTTCCAAAACAATTCTGCACAGTGTCCTTCAGTTAGTAGAAGAGTGAGGGAAATTTAAAGAAAAATCTCTAATATTTCTCATACTACAAAATGTTTTCTGAGGAATTTTGGACCAGTGCCTATCATTCCTCACAGTTCTTCCCCAGGTCTCACAAATGCTATGTTTGGAGGGGCTATTAGAGATACATCTTGTTCCTGCTCCAGATGCTTTTAATTATGTACATGGCTTTCCCCTTAAGTCCTACAGACATGGGTGACTGAGGATGGTGTTGTGTCCAGATGTATAAATAATACAGTGACAACAGTGTGGTGCCATAGCTTGTCCCCCAGTTTCTCAAAAGTGTTCATTTCACCATGAAAGAGGCCTAATTTGTTCTGCCTCATGCTCAGGGTCCTTTGGATTCTACCTCTCCCTCCCCAGTTCTACTTCTGGGTTTACCATGCTGAACTGTACATATACATTTATAGATAAATAGAGGGTGTTGTAGTTATTTATTGATTTTTTTCTTTTACAAATTTCATTAACCCTCTGCAATGTTTTTGGATGCTCACATGTTCTGATCTGAAAAAAGCCATGTGGAAGGACTTAGCTTATGACATTTGCCACCAGGCTTCAATAGAAGGGTGGGAAGCTCTCTCTCTCACACACATACTTTCTCTCTTATTCTGTCTATCTCTCTATTTATGTACTGCTGGCTACCACATACTTTACTGTACATGAAAAAGAACACATGCACACATACCTCGGAGTCACTTCATAAATAAGGTAAACAAGAGAATCCTGAATCTCACCCATGAGAATCTCTTCTAAATTTTATTGGGGAATTTTGGTTATTTCTCTTATAAGAATATGAGGTATTACAAAACATAAATACCAAAGACACGTAGAGAGATCAATTCAGTATTAGCCCATGTCCATGCCTGTTGGTTTCCTTTCCCACACAAATTAGTATTTTGAATAATAAAATCATTTTAAAAGCCTTTAAAGTAGAAAAAGGTGTCTTTACTTATGGTGTCATTTATAGTTACACTCAGAAGAAAAATAATAGGGAAAGTAGAGTCTTTAACATTGTGGAGAGAACCTTGTTGCTTGATCAGGGGTCAGAGGAAAAAGAATGGACTATTAACAAAACAATGGAAGGAAGAAATCAAAACCAAAAAAGGAAGAGGGAGCAAGGGAGTGTCTCAAATGCCAGTAGCAGGAAAAGAACTTCACCAATCAAATTAGTTGCAAAGTTGCAAAGGACTACCACATTAGGCTATAAAATCCTCTTCCACTGATACCTATTGTTACTGCATGCAAGATTGCTATTATACCAATATTTTTTCCTTTTATAAAATTCTTTTAAAAGGCAATTTCTTTTCTATCAGGTTGATTGAGTTGGAAGGTTTATAGTAGAAATTGTCAGCAGTGCCCTAGTAGTTTTCATATATTTTACCCATTCCCATTTTTAAAAGTTACCTGTAAGTTTGTACTTCTCCTCAACACACTATGGATTTAGGAGACAATTTACATTTTAGTCCCATGCATTTAAGGAGGTGATACTTATAATAGTGAAAATCAATTTAACTGAATGTTTTCCCTGTCCTTACTCAGATGGAGTAATGAAGTGGCACTGAATTCATGAGAGTTACTTTCAGGTAAATTGTATAGGACCTACATCATTAATTAAGGAAGTCAAAAGATGCCTGTGAAAAAGAAGGCATAAATGGTAGAACACCATTAATGTCTTTTAACTCAAAACCATTAAAACAAAATGTCAGAAAAAATGATAAAATCTCAGAATTGCAGGGCCATCTGCAGTTGGAATGGTGAATACTATTCTAACCTCAGCACATTGACTTTAAGTTTGAAATAGGGGCTCTAGTGTTTTATTTAAAAACAGTGTCTAGATGTTCTATCCTTATAGTGCTACTACTGCTTTGGTAGCTGCTCTAAATAAATGTGTTGTGTCAGCAGACTGTAATACACACAGACACTTGTAACAGGTCACCAACTGACTAAACGTCACAATTAATTTCTGTGTTTCCCTTGAGCTCCATTCTCTAAAGTGGAAACTCTCATTCATCGCGATCCATGCTTTCAAACATGATCTCCCTTTCAGGGGACGAGAAAAGGCCAACAGTTGTTTTTTCATCTGTATTTTTAACTATCTGCATTGTTACTAAATAAAAAATAAATCCCACTCCCCATTATGTTGTGTTCAGACACAGTAAGTAACACAGTCTTGAGGGTCAGGGAGATCTTTACTACTAGTGTCCCATCTGGTCCATTTTTACTGGATCAGTTTCAACCGATGTTTTATTGGTTTATTTATTTATTTATTTATTTTTCATACTTCTATACCGCCCTCCTCGCCAGGGCGACCCAGTGCGGTTTACAACATCACAAAAAACTACATGATACAATCCAACCCCATCATCCCAGAGCTTCAGAATCCCAACTATAAAAATTTAGATTTTCAAGATTTTAAAATGTTTTAAAATCAGTCAATTCCCATCATAATTAAAAGATTAAAAACTAAGTCCCAGAGATGAAAGATTAAACAATTAAAAGACCAGAGGAGAGAGGGAGCTCAAAGTAACCAGTGAGCTGGGGTCATGGTACCGCCAGGACCCCATACCTGTCCCGCCATCCATGTTTTAAAGTTCTTTATTGCAGGGATTCTCAACCTGCAGCCTGTAGCACTATTTCATGTTGGCCCCCACTGCCTCCACCACACCATGAAGAGCCATGTGGTGGAGGAAGGGGAAAATGGCCCCAGAAGCTGTCTGAGCGAGTGTGACCCAGCCCCCAGTTTGAAAAGTTTGAGAACTCCTGGTTTATTGCTTTATTGCAGTGGTTCCCAATTAGTGGTACGCATACCCCCAGGGGTACGCGAGATTGCATCAAGGGGTACGTGCAGCAATCTCTTAACTAAAATATTAAATCCTTAAAAAACAATAATGCAATAACAATTGCCAAAAAATTATTCAATTTAATTAAACGATCAGTAGGTAAGTCAATCGTATACATCAAGCGCTTTCTCCCGTGGCGGCGGTTTTCCCCGCGCCTCCCACATCTCGCGTCACCCGATCGCGGCCACCCCATTCCCGCCTATTTGCTCGTCATTGTCAACGTGCACATTTGTCACATTCATGAAACATGTGTTCTCTGTCATTAGAATGTCTTTTGATGATAATAAATATAAAATACACCTGATTTCATTTTTTATTTAACATTCCTGCAATAAGGGGTGCGCGATATTTAATGTTCCTGCAATAAGGGGTACGCAAGTTTGAGGTCTTTCTTGAAGTGGTACGTAGAAAAAACTAATTGGGAACCACTGCTTTATTGTATTATAATTTGCTAATGTCCATGGTTCTAATGTTGTAAGGCACCTTGAGTGTCTTTACTAGTGGATATAAATGTCTTAAATAAATAAAATAAATAGTATTCTCCTGCTAACTGCAGCAAGGATTTCTCTCATTTTCCATTGTCTTGGATTAGGGAAGACCTTGCTATAGATCTGCAGGGGTCCTTCAGGCAGCTGTACATATTTAACTCTTTATTTATTTTATTACACTTTGTGAGAAGGAGAAGGAGAAAAGAACAAAGAGAGGGCAATATAAAAAAGGATGCTGAGGACATTACAGGAGTTCAGGTGGAGGAAGAATTGGATGATATGCAGGAGTAAGTAGGGATTTTCCTGTAAAAGATTGGAAGGGAGAAGAGACAGGCAAGAGATAGGGAAGGGGTTCCCAACCTAAGGCCTATGGGTCGGATCCAGCCTGTGGTGCCATTTCATGTCCCCCCCCCTCCAAGGGCATTTGAGAAATAAAATGGCCACCCCCTTGAGGGTTGTTAGAACAAAATGGCCACCCCTATCGTGCAGGCAAGGCAAAATGGCCATCTGGCCCTTGAAGCTGACTGAGAGACCATGACCCCGCCCCTGGCTTGAAAAGGTTGGGAACGCCTGAAAAAGGGTATTGTAAACACCATAAGGATGTAGAGGAAGGTAAAGCTGATGAAAATTAGGTAGAAGTAATGAAAGAGGATTCATGGACGGAAGCTTCCATTAGGCTTTGAAAAGGCAGTGCCCCTGGTAAGGAGTAGTTTGAAAGTACTGGGGGGAGAAACAGTAAAGAGAACATCATCTCTGTCATCAAGAGATCCAGAAAGGAGTGCAGACCCCAGAGCAAGAACACCAATGGGAAAGGGGTTTACAGTGAGAGTCCTGGAATTATCTATTAAGGCTTTGTAGCTGACCCTAAATTCCTTGCAGAGTCAAAAACCTTTTCAGAATACGAACTAAAAACTGAGAAATAATTATACTTCCTGGTGAAGAAACAAGGAAGGAAAAAGGAGTTGAAGTGGATGAACAGTGGTGTTTAGCCTGTTTAGGGTAGCTACAAGTTGGTTCTGGCTTCATGGCCCATGACAGGGAATCTATGGCTGGAGTGTAGTTCTTATTAGCATTAGCCACCATAACCAGTGGAGTACAATGATTGAAATTATAATCTTCTAATATTCATTTCCACATCTGTTGTTTGCATAGTTTTATTTTTTATTTTTAGACAAGTAGCAATCCAGCATGTAACCTTTCACACAGTCTTGTGGGAAAAGGAAGGGTTTCTACAAACTAACTTGTTTGCTTGTTTGTTTCCTCACTAGCCAATAGTAAGGTCCTTTTCAGTGGCTCTGTTCTAACCTATTTTGTTTGGTTACTTCTTTTGCTTTTCTCCTTGTGTGTGTGGGGAGAGTGTGAGAGTTCTCCTCACAGTGCCTGAAGGGACGGAGGCAGACTAGGTCTCTTCCTTTCAACATGGATTTCTCTCAAACCACAAAGCTGAGAAATCCTTCTATGATTTTGTTCTTATCTTTTCATGTTTTAACCTTTGAATTTATGATGACTGCTGAGCAGTGAGTAAAACATATTTTTCTCTTTACCTGAAGTGGTACACGAGTGATTTTTTTTTTTTTACAAAGTACTAGTTATCAGAACAAGAGTGGATTAAAGAGGTAGACTGGTTGCTGCTAATTTTAATACCTATTTGCTGTACTTCCACTGTGTGTTAAGGAAGAATGAAGTACAGTATGTTAATAAATTGCTCAACATAATTTGACTCCTTTGCCCCACTGTAAACTCAGTAAGTTTTGTATATAATAGTGTGAGTTCCCTCTCTCCCTCAATGATCTTTTAACTTCTTTTAAATTTTAAGAGTCAATTTTAAATTTTAACCTGTTTATTTTAAATCTTTTAGAATTCTTGATTAGATTGTTGTTGATGTTTTATATGAGATATTAACTGCCCTGAGCTGCCCTAGTAAGGAGGGCTGTATATAAATTTAAATAAATAAATAAGGTAAAGGTCTTCCTTGCTGTAAAACCAGTCGTCTAATTCTAGGGGGTGGTGTTCATCTCCATTTACAGTCAAAGCGCCAGCACTGTCTGCCTTTGTAGATGTTTCCATGGGTATTTGGCAGGCATGACTAGACACCAGAGTGCATGGAACACTGTTACCTTTCCCATGATAGGGGTGCCTATTTTTGTTGTTCAGCTGCACAGTCGATTCTGACCCTTTGCGACCCAATGAACCACTGTCCGCCAGGCACTTCTGTCCTCCACCATTGTGTCTACAATACCATCTAGCCATCTCAGTTTCTGCTGCCCCTTTCTTCTTTTGTCCTCCACCTTTCCCAGCATCAAGGCTTTCTCAGGTGAATCCTCTCTTCTCATTTAATGACCTAAGTACTTTAGCTTCATCTTTACTATTTGACCTTCTAAGGAGCAATCAGGGTTGATTTCTTCTAAGATCGACCTGTTCTCCTTGCTGGCCAGGAGACTCTCAAAACTATCCTCCAGCACCACATTTCAAAGGCTTCTATTCTTCTGTGCTCAGCTTTCCTTATGGTCCAGCTCTCACAACCATACATTACCACCGGGAGTATCATTGCTTTGACTATGCAAATTTTTGTTTGCAAGGTGATGTCTCTACTTTTCACTATGTTCCTCAGGTTTCTCATAGTTTGTCTCCCAAGAATCAGTCACCTTTTTATTTCAGGGCTGCAATCACCATTTACAGTGATCTTAGATCGTAAAAAAGTAAAGTCTGTCACTGCCTCTACTTCTTCCCCATCTATTTTCCAGGGACTGATAGGGCCTGTTGCCATTATCCTGGTTTTCTTGATGTTGAGTCTCAAGCCAGCTTTTGCACTCTCTTCTTTCAACCTAAGCAGAATTTTCTTTAGGTCTTCCTCACTTTCTGCCATTAGGGTAGTATCTTCTGCATATCTCAAATTGTTGATGTTTCTCCCAGGAATTTTGATCCCAAATTGTGATTCATCCATTCCTGCATTGCGCATTATGTGCTCTGTCTATAAGTTGAATAAGCAGGGTGACAAAATGCAGCCTTGTCGTACTCCTTTTCCTATTCCAAACCACTCCGTCATTCCATATTCTGTCCTAACTGTTGCTTCTTGACTCATGTACAGATTTCTCATGAGGCCTATAAGGTGTTCTGGTATTCCCATCTCTTTAATTACTTGCCACATTTTGTTGTGGTCCACACAGTCAAAGGCCTTGGTGTAGTCAATGAAACAGAAGTAGACTCATTCCTGATATTCCTTTGTTTCCTCCATGATCCATCGTATGTTGGCAATGTGGTCTCTAGTTCCCCTGCCTCTTCTGAAACCAGCCTGCACCTCTGGTACTTCTCTCTTCACGTGCTGCAGCAGTCTATCCTGTATTATCTTGAGCATAACCTTGCTAGTGTGTGGGATGAGCATAATTGTTCGATAATTTGAACATTCTTTGGTATTACCCTTTTTTGGGATTGGAACATATACTGAGCACAGAAGAATAGATGCCTTTGAGGTGTGGTGCTGGAGGAGAATTTTGAATGTGCCCTGGACAGCAAAGAAAACAAATAGGTCAATCTTAAAAGAAATCAACCCCAACTGCTCCTTGGAAGGTCAAATACTGAACATGAAGCTAAAGTACATTGGGTATCAAATGAGAAGATTCATTTGATAAAGCCTTGATGCTGGGAAAGCTCGAGGGCAGAAAAAGAAGGGGGAGGCAGAGAATGAGATGGCTGGATGGAATTGTTGATGCAATGGGCACAGAGTGGGGTGGGTTGAGGAGGATGGTGGAGGATAGGAGCACCTGGTGTGCAATGGTACATGGGGCCACAAAGGGTCAGACACAACTATGTGACTGAACAACAACAACAACCATATACTACTAATGGGAGACAAATTTAAGTGTTAGAGTGAAGGAGAAAGTTGGTGGGAGCAGCTACAGTTATCTTACCTTCCACAGAATTAACATGAGCAAAGATCATGTATGTTGTCTTGATTGTACTTCCCAGTAAGTACATCCCAGTAAGAAAGATCAGCACCATCTTTAACTTCTTTCATGGGCAGTTGGTCATTTGCTATAAACCCATCTGAATGTAAAAGTCTTTGGTTGGTGGTAGAAGGGCAATGGAAAGGGCCTACCTAGCTTTCATTAGCAGGGAATTTTACAGGATCAAAGTAGCTCCTGAAAAAGCTGATCCTTACATGCTAACAAAATGCAACTTTCAGGGTAGCAGAGGGAAGGATTTTACTTGAAGAACTCAAAGCCCAAAGGCAGGTTTGTAGGGAATATGGTCTTTAAAACCGCATATTATTATTAGTAGCATAGAAAAGAGAATGAGAGGTAGGTAAGGATAGGGATTTAGATCCATACTTGAGGTGAGAGCAAAGAAAACTTCCAGAAGGTCTCCTACCTACCTCTACTTCAGTGTATCTGATGACACTACTGTTGTTATTTCATACAGTCTGTTTTCAGTCAGCAAACATGAATGTGACAGCCACTAATATAGGGATGTCTTTATATATTTTTTTGCCATCTGGGTTCTTAATTATATGTTTTCCTGTATTGTACTTTTTGTGGGTTTATTGTTGATTATGTTATGCTTCCTGTAAACTTCCATGAATACTGCCTGTCACTAAATCCGGCAGTATACAAATAAATAAAATGAAAGGCAAGACTGCTGTTGAGAATGTGTCATAATACTTTCCCTTAGCATGAATGAAATTTCATTCATGACCATATGGAGATTTGTGTTTGGAAACTATCTTACTGCTCATGTTACATGACGCCTGACACCACCTGAATTGATATCAAGTAGTCTCCATATTCATGGCGGCAAGTAACATGAAACACATCATCATTATTTCTTGTAAAAGCAGGACTTCAAGTACCAAAAGTCCAAGTCAATACTCCTGCTGATCAGGGCTCCTAGGAATTGAAGTTCAAGAGCATCTGGAGTGCCAAGGTTCACCATCACTGGGTTAGAGTGTCAGTTTGGAAATTAGCATAACTGGAGCTCCATTCCCATTGATCTATGACAGTGGTTCCCAAATGCTGGTTTGTGGACTTCAATTCCCAGAAGCCTAAGTCATTTCCCCAAAGCACTGATCAGCCAATGTACTGACTTAGGTTTCTGGGAATTGGAGTCCACTTGTGGGCTGTGTACCCCCTGTTGGGAACCACTGATCTATGAGAAATCCATGACTGCCTTTGGATCAGTAACTCTTTCAAACTAAGATATCTCCAGAAATTATTGGGAGGATACTCGGTGAACAGGAGTGAGTCATACACAATCTAGAATTTGTGAGATTGATGAATTGTAATTATAACTAATGATGGATGAATGAATGAAGGTGTCAAGGAAGATAGGTAGAAACAACCCTGATGCTTGAATTTTAACTGATAGAAAACATAATAACACACTTGCATCTGCTGTGGCCATAAAAAGCCAATTCAATTGTAAAGATTATTAAGGTGTGAGAATGATATAGCACAAAGTGTAATGTTATTAAATGTGCCATACCCACAACTGTGCCATACCCACAACAGTTGTGCCATACCCACAACTGAAATACTATTCTTACCGTATACATTGAGTCATTCCATGTGAAAAATAATGTGGCAGAAGTGCAGAACAGGCACATAAAGGGTTAGAGGTACAGTTCAGTTCAGTTGATGTTACACCTGCCTTTGAAATAATTGGAGTTGCCTCAGAAATCCAGCTTCACGTAGACTGTGCTAATTTCTCTTTCCAGAACACAAGACTAGATCAGGCTATTCTTGAAGCAAAACAATGGCAGCCACCAGCCCATAAGAGCTGTGATGGAACTTTGATAAGTAGCAAATTCCAAAATGGGGGTGCTTCCTAAAATGCAAAAGAGGGAAGGGAATTTCTCTAAGTTTGGGTGGTGCATCAATAAATTTGGAAGTACATGGATGCATTATACCAGTCCCCAAAGCTGACCTTCTTCCTAAGAGAGTACAAAAAGATTAACCCTTATCAACAAAATGGGTTCTAGAACTTTTTTGTTTCTACTCAAAAAGTTAATGGCCCTTAGTTGTTCATTCAGAACTAAACCTCTACATTACTCATACATTGAAGGCCATTCACGATTTAGTTATAATTTTAATAAGCGTGGTTGGGAGGAGATTTTTAATAGTTCTTAATGATTTTTAAAAATTTTAAGGTCAGTAATTTTTATGTGGGTGATGTCTGATTTCTGTGAGCAATCCCGGAGCTGCTTGCCGAGTGGGCAGCAATTAAAGGTGAAGATTTTTCTTGCTCGAAAGCCAGTCGTATCCGACTCAAATGTGAATAAATAAATAAATAAATACAGCTTGGAGAACTTGTAAAGGCAGGCTGTTCTTAGAAAATTCTGCTATTCAGAAAGTCCCAGAGCTCTGTCCCGCAAGCCTTAGGCTCTACTACAACACTGGCTCTACTACACCACCGGTATAAATGTGACTCAGATGGTGATCTATATTCTTCAGAAACCCAGATATTTTATTTACAATTCTTTGAGATCTAAGGCAGTGTTCTAAGGCCAGCATGGTTTTATTATGACAACTTTTGTATCAAACAGGTGCTTGAATTGAGGATCTTTCATGGTTGCCAAAGCAAGCCTAGCTGGGAGGGAAGGAAACCAAAGGAAAGTTCTTGAGCCTGTTCAGTAATATCTAGGTCAGAAACTGACTAGATTCTAATTTGTTGAAACTGCTAAAAAAAACTTGGTGTGAACTTCTAAACATCACACTCTACGTGCAGGCTCACAAGAGCTGTTGTTCTTTGAAAACAGAATGTTGTTATGAAATGGCAGTTGATCTCATCCAGTGAGGCAGATTTTACCTTCATACAAATATGTGTCTTCTGGTGCTCAGAATACCAGTTCTAAATATTGCTATATTCTAAACATACTTGAATGCTAGGACTTTAGAGAGGGTACATTTGGTTAAAATGTTGTGGGCTTATTGCTGTTGGCAAAAATCCTTTTTGAAATCTAGTGTGAAGGTCATTAAAGAAACAATTTTGTTTGATCCAAAAATCTTTGTCTTGGGTTGATGCCCAGAACAGAATTATTTTAGGCAAAAGAGAAAACTACTGACTGATATGATGACAGCATGCATCAGGGCACAATAATGTTCTGACAGAACATTGGAAGCAATAATTCAGTTAAAATGGAGATTCTCAAGCTTGTTCATGATTAACCTCTATAAGACAGTGGGGAAGAAGAGAAACCATGTTTGTTTCATAGATTTCAGCCCACTATTTGAGATACAGTACTTATCTAATCTCCCAATAATAATAATTTCATGTCAGAAATTATTCTGGGTTGAAAGGATTTTTGTGGAAGAAACTCCACTTAGGGGATGCCCTAATGAGGCTCCTTTCATGTCCCCAAGAGCTGGGACAGAGACGGGTGCTCAATCTGTCATGCAATACCCGGGTCTTGAACTGCCAACTTACCAGTCTTCCAGCTAACAAGGCGAGCTTCTTAATGACTGAGCCACCGCAGCCCAATACTGGTTACATGCCAATATAATATTAGTTCACTGATTTAAAATCCGTGCCAAATTTACGGATATGTACCTATAAAACCCAGTCGATGCCTTAAACACTGAGCCCAATGAACAGAAATGATAGTGTGAAGTCTACAAAATTTTGCCCATCTCCAGCTTACCCACTAGGCACCCACACCTTCCCCTATTCTTTCAAACCCAGATCCAGATAGAGAGGATGATGTGCCATAGACCAGCAAAGAGTCCCAGTTTAAGCTGGTCCTTGTTATTTTTTGAAGTAGCTATATAGGCATTGGAGTCCTCCTACAAGTTGGTCCTTGTTTTTTTTTTAATCACTTCTATCAGTAGCTGGCAGGATGGGTGCAGTAGGAGAGGGGTCATCTCTCATCTTGTACCTTTACTCTCATTAATCTGGTCTTTATGAGTTGCAAGGTGTGACTAAATTCAAAGTTTAGAGTTCATGTTTTGGATTGCGATGTGATACAGTGAACTCATGTCAGGCTATTAAGTCTACTGGTTTTCATTCATGTAAGCAATAGAATGTTAAGACTTATTCAATTCTTTAAAACTCTCTGGTTTATGAACGTGAACTATTGCCCTTCAGTAGCCATGATACACAGAAAGAGCCTCCTTGAAGACTGGTATTTTTGAACCACAATCAGGTGTACACTGGGCAACAGTAACCTTAGTGTGCCAGCTAATCCTTCTCACACTAGGTCAGGCGAAAGGAACAGCGGAATGAATTTACTAAAAGGTGGCTAGATTTTGGCAGTTTAAAAATCTAATCTAGACATGGAAGAAGCAGAAGTATCCATAATTCAAAATGCCAGGAAGTGGCCCATTATTGCTGCACAATATTATGCCCATGTTGCCAGCAGGTAAAAAGGATGCCAGATTTTACATAACAAAAGCCAACCTGAATGTTGACAACACCAAAGACAGCCATCAAGATGGTTTACGGGATACCCTCTTTTGATCACTACCAAAGATATACTAAACCAGAGAAAATCTCATGAACTAACCCCCCCCCCTTTTTTTGAACCATTTAACAACTTCACACCCAAACACAAAGTAATTATCATGACTGGTCTTTTTTTTACAAGTGTGAATAGTAGTGAGTGTAAGAGAATGTCCTGTAGACTATCTTGACTAAGTTATCAAGTTTTCTACAACCAGAAGATGGATTTGCTGCAAATATAAAACAGGGGCTAAGATAATTAGTATCATTTTAATATAACAATGTTAATGGTTTGAAATATATTTTAGCAATTTCTAATCTGCTGGAGAAGAACGTTGCTTGTGTCGTAACTGTGTGTGTGTGAGAGAGAGTTGTAAATCACCTCTATATTGTACTTTAAATATCAACTTTAAAACTATTTGACCAAATGTCACCAAATTTGGCACAGAACATCAAATTTACTGTTGCTATGAAGCTCAGTTTCAAACTCATAATTATTTCTTTGGGGTGCACCATTTTTAGAATTGCCTTATAGAATGTTGTTCTGTTCTGCTGCATAATAACATCACTGCCCTCACACAGATAATAACTTCAGAAACACCTTTTTGTGACCCACTTCAATAATGTTACCCTTTAACATACTGACATTTCCAAAGTCTTAATAGGAAAATAACAAGTTGAATATCATCCAGACATTAAAAACAGCAACAGTATATAGTGTGGTGTTTTTTTTTTTTAATAGTCAGAACAGTATATAGTGTGTCAATATTAGCAGAAGCTACTGTGGAGTATTTAATTAAGTTGCTTAGAAGTAACCAAAGCTGAACTCACTTCTTCAGCCATGGAAAACATAAATAAATCTCTTTTTTTATGGTTGGCAAATGGTTGAGGAAGATGAGCATATTAGAGCTTAGTTACCAATTCCCCCACACTGGTTTATCTCAGCATTGCTCATATGTCAGACAGCAGGCTCTGGTGTGTAAAAATAGAATTCCCAGGTGCTTTGAGAAAGTGTGATTCCCTTCCAAAATCTGAACTTGTGTCAACTGAATTGTTCTCTTGTTTTATGGGCCACCTGGTGATGATATTTTTTAATGGAAATGTTACATACAGATAAATTGTTTAATAGAACCAATTGCCTTCAGACTCAATAAGAAAAAACCATAATGAGAATTTAGACCACTTGGTTACCTAGCCCATATAAAATGTAAAATATGTAGCATGTAAAACAGGTTTGGGCGACAGATTACTCCAGGGCACCAAGTAAAATTTGAGGTTAAGCTGGATTTTGAACTTTGGTTTCCGTATTCCAAGCTGCCACTAAATTTTACACTACACTACAGAGATTTCCTCTGATCGGTAGTTACTATATAAATAATGGCTGAAACACAGTGGTAGAAAAACAATGCAATGAGAAATATGCTCAGTGTGCATAATATGGAAAATCCATGTACAGTACATTAATGCATACAGTTGTTATTATGCAGATGAGGGCACCCAATAATAACAATAATGTACATAAAACATAAATCAGGTTGCCTGGATTTGGAGAACTGATATCTGGCCAATCCCATTCTTAAGCAACTGTCTGGCTATTGTGTAACAGAATACTATAATAAGTGATAGGCCTTGGTCTGATCCAACATAGCTATTCATACATTTTGAAATATTTAAACAAGAACCTGATACATGTCTATGAATCCAGCAAGAGTTCCCAGACTCTCAAATCAGTCAGTCAATAAATTTCTTTCACTACTGAATATGCTGGCCTGGGTTGAAGGACGTTGTAAACCAATAGCAGCTGCATGCCATCATGTTCCTTACTAAGCCCTGAACTAGAAATTATAGACACAGAAATGGTGTAGTATATCATTTTAGATAAAATTGGTTTCTTAAAAAAAAAATCATGCACTTGTTCATGGGACATTTTTTCATAGAGTATAAAACACAGCGATATATTTTAAAACACAACCATATAGCCATTACAAATCATGCTGAGACTGACCAAACTAGTCAATTTTTATCAGTGCACTCCTTTCAGTAGAATACAATAGTCAGTTCTGCTTTCAAGAGGTTTATGGGCAGTTGGGTTGGGCCCTGGCATGGTGCTTCAATAAACAGCTTGCTTTTGCTTAGACTGACTTGACGCCAGTCTGCTTCAACTGGGGACCAAAATGTACACCGAGGTTTGAAAATCCAAACTTTTATGGCTCTCAATTGATACAAAAACATGGCTATAATTTTTGTTTGCTTGTCAGAAACTGATGCTCTTTTCAGGAATATTTGCCCCCAGGAGAGGCTAGATATGCCTGCCAAAATGGAGACAGATAGGTGCAAGGCAGGGTGGGTGGCCAGCCAATAGTACTCTACCAATTACATTTTGCTGTTTTAGAAAAGGAACCACCAATATTTTATTTCTGCTGGAAATAATTTGCAGTCTTAGTAGAAACATAGCAAAACATAAGTCAACAGTGTAGCAAATTTAGTGCAATGTTGGCTGCTTTAACAAAAGTACTGTATAGTGTCCAGATCAAGGAAAATTATGGCACCACTGTATGCTATTTGAGTGGGGAAATATCCCAGATGGGCAGTATAGAAATTAAATAGATAAATAAACACATACATATGTACGTACATATGTACGTACGTACTTACATACATACATACATACATACATACATACATACATACATACATACATACATACATAGTCAGACTTTAGCTGGCATCCCATGTCCAGTAGTGGGTGCCACTGTTTAAAATGTGTAATAACAACATAGAATATGTCTAGATCAGGGGCACCAAGAAGGTTCAAGATCTGGAAACTCTGTGAAGAATGGTTGAAGGAGATGGATTTGTTCAGACAGGAGAGGATTGAAAGGCAATTTGATAGTGATCTTCAAATATCTGACAGATTGTCATGTGGAAGATGAAACAACTTTGTTTTCTGTGTTTCCAGAGCATCATGTCATATATGATTTATGCATTTATTTACTTTTTTAATTTAAAATATTTATACTCTGCTTTTCTCCTGTAAAGAACAAGGTATCAAAAAAAAAATTAAAACCACCCCCAATAAATTATATTGTTAAAAAGGGATTAAACATATATTTTATATATAATATTAAAGCTAGTAAGTAAAAACAATTCCAAAAACACATTAAAACAATAAAAATGTAACAGCCCTATTTTATGGAACCCACCTTAAATAATCAATCAATAAAAAAAGTCTACTTGAAGAGAAAATCCTTTACCTCCCAGTGGAAGAATAACAAAGATGAGGCCAGACTGGCTTCTTGTGGGAAGGAATTCCGGAATCTGG
Source organism: Furcifer pardalis (assembly GCA_030440675.1). Classification (NCBI taxonomy): domain Eukaryota; kingdom Metazoa; phylum Chordata; class Lepidosauria; order Squamata; family Chamaeleonidae; genus Furcifer; species Furcifer pardalis. Next base: position 68,524,954 of record CP126893.1, read on the forward strand.
CAGAAGCAACAGAGAAGGCCCTCTCCCACGTCCTCAGAGAAAAGCTTGCTTTGGTGATCTTAAAACCCAAGCAGGCTCATACAGGCTCTGAGATAGCTGGACCCAGGCCATTTAGGGTTTTATAGGTCAAAAGTAGCACTTTGAATGTTGCCTGGAAATGAAATTGCAGCTGATAGAAAGTTATGTAATCCTTGTAGCCAGCCCTGCTCTGTTTGCTACATTCAAACACTGCAGAAAGTCCAGGACCCAATCCCAATAGCTTCACATTATAAGCAGAGTTCAACATAATATTAGGAAGAATTTTCTGAGCTTTTCAACAGTGGAACCGACTACCTTGAAAAGTGATGGACACTCTTGTGCTGGATGTTGAACAGAGATTGGATGGTCAATTGTCAGGGATGATTTAGGGTGAAATCCTAGGTAGTAAAGCTGGTTGTTGGTGAAATGATACTAAGGCAGCTGAAGTTTGGCTGAGTCTAAACTCCTCCCTACCTAGGAACTTACAACTATCTTAGAACTATCCCAATGTTTCTGATGGCAAAGTGTCTGTAGGTCTGCACTGAATGGAATTTGGAGTAACTCTGCAGAGACACTTGTGTCAACTGGTGCAAGGAGATTGTGCTGGCCCAAAGGCAGTTGTGCTGGCTCAAGAGGCTTCTACTCATACCAAACCCACTACAACTGACATATATTTGAGTCTGGATTGCCTATTGCTAAGGGATTGATGTCAGTGATTTTTTTGAGTTCCTTCCAACTCCATAGCTCTACTATTCTATGGAAATCAATAAAGATTACTATGATACTTGCTCCTTCCAAGTAGCTAAATTTCAGATGAATTGGTACAGGGAGTACAGTGCAGTACAATGTTTTAGAAGAACCAGACGCACTCAGAATACAGATGGATCCACAGATTTGAAAAGTTACTATTTTAAAATTACAGAATTAATTCTAGGTGGGGAACTCTGACTCTTGTAGTTCAAAGATTAACAGGCCAAAGCTCTACATAGATCTAAGTATATGCTTTGTTGTTAAGATGTATTTTACCCATAATACAGTCCTGTGCTTGAGAGTCTCTCTCTCTTTCCCTCTTTCCCTCTCCCTCTCTCTGATTTGCTTGCCTGCATGGCTCGCTGCTTAGTTTCATAACACAGAGTGTTTCAAATCCTGTCTCACAGCATGCATGAGCAATTTCCATCTGTTGGTTGAATCTATGTACATAAATCCCTCCTCCCCCCCATACACGCTCACTGACTTGCTGTGCCAGCACCCTGCCAGCAATATGAACTGGGCAAGAGCATGCCAGGGAGTTCTTTCCAGCTCTTTGACTTCAGACCCAATTTCAGTTCCATCATGACTTAGTTCTCCTTCAATACATTTTTGTGTCTCACCAGCTTGGGAGCACATTTAATGGAGCCTTCTATAGTAAGAGCTATAGATAGCTTTGCCAAAGTCATCTTCTTATTTATGCTTCATAGAAAGATGGTTCAGACCATGCATATTGGTACCCAAAGATTTTGGAGAGAAGAAGAGTTCAGCTTCTCAGAGCCTGTGCCTTATCTGCAGTAGAGACCTCACAGATTTTTTTTATATCTTATCTTCTCATAGTCCAATGGAATTTAGACTAAGTTGCATTATCTCAGATTCACCCATCTGCAAAGCTAGTAAAAGAACAGGGAAAGTTTGACAGTAATATGCTAAAAGTAAAACAGTTACCTATAACTAGGGCATAAACACATTTAAAAAATACAATGTTAGGCATCCAAACTTACACTAACATAAGGCTGTTAATGTAAAACTCAGGCTGAAATCTAATAGTAAGTCACAACTAGAGGAGATCCATCAAATCAGCGGAAAGTATGAAGAAGGTAATTCACCAAATTCTCACTAATTCAAGGAGCCCATGCTGGATGTAATTTACAACTGATTTTGAAGCTAGTGTCAAATTGTCGCAAGTTGTGAAGTCAGCGTAGGCAGTTGCTGATGTGAGGCAAGCCATTTGACAGGCAATAGTTTCACTGACTTCTTAACTTGCAGAAAATTGCCACAAAGATTTAAATTGAGGTACTTCAATCATGTTAGTAATAGAATTCTGGCCAATATAGCAAATGTAATAACTGAAGAAGAGACTGCAGTGGCTTAGTGGTTAATACGCTGAACTTGACAACTGGAAGGTCAGCAGGTGAGCAGTTAGTACCCGAGTGCTGTGAGACAGAGTGAGCTGCTGTCATCCATCCCAGCTCCTGCTATAATTTCACGTCAAAGATTACTCTGGGTTGAAAGGATTTTTAGGGGATGCCTGAATGAGGCTCCTTTCATGTCCACAAGTGCAGCTCTTGGGTATTGAAACCCAACCTTCCAGTCTCCAGTTCAGTGACTTAACCACTAAGCCACCAGGGGAGCTGCTCCTGCTAACCTAGCAGTTTGAAAGCAAGAAATTTCAAGTAGCTAAATAGGTAACACTTCAGTGGGAAGGTAACAGCATTCCATGCACTCTGGTGCCTAGTCATGGCTGCCACATGACCACAGAAACATCTGCAGAGGCAGGTGGCTCATTGGCTATAAACCAAGATCAGCACTTCATCCTACAGTCAGACATACCTGGCTTTCGAGCAAGGAAGGGCTTTATCCTACTAATAACTGAAGGTATTTTTTCTGCATTGTAATGGATAATATTTACCTGTGAGTCATTTGGAGACATTCTGGATCACTTTTTAAAAAATTTCAACCAATAGTAACAAGCATCAAAAACATTTAGAGGTAATGTGAGAACATAAGAAAAAACAGACTCTATGAAAGCAAGGCCTGCCTAGACCAACATACTGATCAGTTCATCTGTTGTGCATGAAGGTTATTTTGCCAAGATGTGAGTGCAAATGCATTCACCATCTCATGTTCAGCAGTGAATGATAAAGAAAAACATACTGCCTCTGTTAGGGGAGATGAAAAATTCTTTTTAACAATGTAAGCCACATTGGGTCCTTTTTAGAAGAAAGATAGGATATTAACAAACAAACAAATGCCAATATCATACAATTTAGGAGTAGCTTTTCCTGGGTATCACATGTTGACAGAAAGGTAAGTAAAACAGAGATCAGATTTTAAGCATGTAGTTCCTAACATGCTTAGAATCTGATCTCTGTTTTATTTACTGTAGATCTACAGTCAGCTGCTAAGGATATAATGGGTTGACCATGTGACTAATGTAGAAGTATTGCACAAAATAGATAAAGAACAAGAACTCTTTAAGACCATTAAGCAAAGAAAGTTCTAATACCTTGGCCATATCATGAGGAACAACATAAAGTATATCTTTTTTTTTGCAGTTCTGTTTTATTTACTCTCTGATATGCTTGTACAGACTAACATAGCTACCACTTCCAACATTTCAACATAAAGTACAGTAATACCTTGGATAACATTTGCATCAGATAACAATAAAATCACATAACGTTAAGCAATCTGGGGAGCGAAATTGCATCGAATAACGTTACGATCTTATGGGATGCATCGGATAACAACTGCTAAAGCCTGTGCAGTTACAATGTATCTCTATGGAGCTTTAATGTTATCCGATGCATCCCATAGGATTTTAACATGCATCGGATAACACTAAAAATTGGATAACACCAAGACTTGTGGAACCAAGTCTTAGCGTTATCCGAGGTTTTACTGTATAGAATACTCCAAATTGCTCTGCATGGAAAGTTCCCTGAAAAGAGAAGCCCTGGACATAGACAGACTTCATGGCTGAAGAACCTGAGAGACTGGTATGGGATGTCTTTGGAAGAACTTTTCCGAGGAGTTAAGAACAGAAAGACTATCACCATGATGATAGCCAATACAGTATCTGGAAAGGATACAATACCTGAAGAAGAACAAGTTCCTAACCATCAGGATTTGTAACAGGAAGTACCAATGAGTCTTCAATGAAACTGAAATAAACATTCTGTTTGTAGAGTACCACCCAGAAATACATTTTTGGAGGAAAAGAAATTAAATCATACTTTCTGGCCTGTGAAATTTGGAGAAGGTTTAAAAAACAACAACCCCGATTTCAACATCAGCAAAATCCAGAAAGTGCATGGGAAGATGCAACATCAAATTTGGGCAGTGAGTTGCACCACCATCTTAGAGGGGAAGCAGCAGCAGCAGCAACAGTAACAACACAAGTTATAATAAAAATTAATACACTGGTCACTGTGTAAAATATATAATTTGCCAGCAATCAATAATTCATGGGAACATCAAGTGAAAAAGGTGTTAGAAAATGAGCAAGTTATAGTCCTCTGAGATTTTTTGATCCAGACTGACAGACACTTTGAATATAAAAGTAAAAGCAAAGCAAAATCACACATATAGAGCACTCCCTATAGCTCTTAGTGCACTCTCTGGGTGGCTCACAAGTTAATTAGTATAACACACTAGACGTTGCAGAAACAGAAGAAAGAAAAGTCTGAATAATTGACATTGCAATTCAGGTAATGCTAGAGTCAAAAATAAAGAATTGGAGAAATTAACAGAATACAGAGACTTGACAATAGAAGTAACTCATTAATGGAGGAAATGTACTTTAGCTGTCCCTATACTCATTAAGGCACTCGTGAAAATGCTAACGAATTTCATAAATTATTATAATTAACTGCAAATCTCTGAAAAAACACCATCAGAGCTGCAGAAAATGGCAGTACTATATTGGGAACAGCATATATCTTACACTGCTATTTAGAAAACATTTAGGGTTTTGGTTAAAATGTGTATCTGTTATAGAATACCAGTTAGTGTTTTTATATTAGTGTCTGTTTTGATGTTTTTTTATTTTTCAAAAACAACAACAACAAAGCAATCTTGAGGGCACAAAATGACTTTGGAGCATGTCTGCTTCTGCTTTTTGTGGTCATTGTTATGGCAGATAGAGAGCTGTGAAGATAAAGCTGCTTCAACATTTGAGTGGAGAAAGGGGGAGAGAAATAATGAGGTTTTGCATGCCATAATTCCTCAAGCAATGTGCACCTTGACTCTACTGATAAGTTGTTTTAATGCCTACTGCAGCCTTTGGAAGGATGAAACTGTGGACACAAGACATAACAGTAGTGTAAGTGATGGATGGGAAATACAAAAAGTGCCCAGCTTACTGGGGAGACAAACCACAACAGTGACAAATTTAACCACTTTGCCTCTACGTGTATAAAAAAAACTACTAAAAGTAGAGTGCTTTGTGTATAAATATGGAAACTGACAGTGAAAAGAAAGTCATAATGTGGGTAACAGCTGCAATAATAAAGCCCATTACAGAAATGTTGTAGGGCAGTAGAGGCAATTATATACAGCCATGTGAGGTGCAAAGAATCAAATAGACTAAGTGCCAGTTGAAACCTCTGCATTCATATAGTGAATGCTAGCATAGAATCAGGTTTTGAGATGTATGATGACACCATACATTCAGGTGTTTAGGCTGAAAATGTGTAGGACTCAAAAATGATAGTAATGTTGGGGAAAAGCTAAGCCCTTTCCCCTCTCTTTTCCATCAGAAGCAGAAGTCCTGATGATCTTCATGCACTCAGTTCATGAGTACCACAAACACTGAACACACTTACAGCATTTCCATCTTTGGCAGCCATGAAAGGTTATGGGCTAGTGATCATGAAAGGCTCCATATGCATTCTACTGAATAACTGTCTATGTAGATGTAAATGGTAAATAGGTGAGGGTATTCTAGGTGAAGGGGAAATGAGGGCAAGGCTTACCTTTTGTTTTCTTCTCACCTATACTCTTTGAGCCTATATGCTTTCAGGCTGAAGCCTGAATGTAGCCATTGATATTATCACTAGTGAGAAAAATGCAACCTCAAAACTGCAGACCCAAAGACCAACTAAAGCAGTGATGGCGAACCTTTTAGAGACTGAGCGCCCAAACTCAACAGGCTGCCATCCACGCTGCAGAGTGGTGGGGCAAACTCTGTGCTGGAGGAGCGAGAAAGCACTCCCATTGGGCTGGTAGGCAGGGGGGCAGGGTGAAATCTGTGCTGTGGTGATGGCACTGGGTAATCCTACTTGAAATTCCAGGAAATGCAATTATTTTAAAAATTATTGAAAGTACTTGCCCACCATCCTTCAAATTTAGCACAGAGTGGGCCTATACAGTTTATGGTCACTCTGCCAAATATGATCCTGATTCAACAACTTGTTAAAAGAATACAACTTTTTTGCTTACACTCCTATTCCTGGCAAAAAAAAATTACTAATGGGTTACGGGATATTGTTTTGACAGATCTATTCAATTTAAAAACCAATGCATGAACTTCATCACTATCACTATCACTATCACTATCACTATCACTATCACTATCACTATCACTATCACTATCACTATCACTATCACTATCACTATCACTATCACTATCACTATCAGCAGCCTTAAAATATCTAACATATGGGAAAAATCCTGTACACACAGATATGTCAGCATAAATCAGATCTGGGTGCTGGGAATAATTAGTTTAAATGAATTAAAAGTTTCCAATCCCTTTCTTTCTGGTTCCAAAAATGCCCACTGCTCTTTTTCTGTCTTGGGGAACCCTTTGGAAGCCTTAGACCCAAGATAGCAAACCTTGGCACTCCAGATGTTCTTGGACTTCAATTCCCAGAATGCTAAGCACACTGTGAATCCACACGAATGGATTTACTGCGATTCATCCAGCCCGCGCTGCCTTCGTCACTCCCAGAAGCGGAAGTAAAATGAGCCTGGATGGGCACGTTTTACTTCTGCTTCCAGGAGCAATGAAGGCAGCGCAGGCTGGATGAATCATAGTAAACTCATTTGTGTGGATTCACAGGGTGCTTGGGATTCTGGGAATTGATGTCCAAGAACATCTGGAGTGCCAAGGTTCACCATCATGGCCTTAGGCTGTGTGGGGAAAGCTGTGGATTGCCAGCAGCAGTTTGAAATCCCAGCAGTCTAAATGGTATATCCTCTTTACCATTCTGAGTGAATGAACTCCAACATCTGGAGAACCAGGTTAACAACCTCACATTTCCTGAGATATCAGTTCCAAAATCTGAGCCCTGACAAGCTGACTACCCTTGTTCTTTTAGGCAACACTGTGGCATTCAAAGGGTTTAATTGAAAAAAATCAAATCGAGTGCTTCACTAATCAATTGATCACTCTTCTGCTTCAACAATAAGAGTGACTGGTGTATTGTAGGAAACAGCTTTCTAAATTATTCAGGGAGCTGAGGAAAATTTATTGAGACCTTTCAACTTTGAGAGGAACCCTACTCAAGAAAGTCTGAATAATCAGTCTCCATTTTTATTTTCTGAAGCCCACGTCTTCTCTTAAAGAGAGTCCAATAATTCAAAATCTGATTTCCATCTGCCAGATGTTGGATTGTGGCTACATTTCAGAAACCTCTCTTTTCCCCCTTTTGCTCATGGCATAAAGAAATACGTACAACAACAATGCAGTTGCCTGAGATTCATCACCATTTTCCAGGCAAACTAGGCAGACGACCTTGATCCTTTCTAGTCCTCCTACCCCACCCCAATGAATGTTATTGTTAGAAATGTACATTTGCAGTTGCAGTAGCAAACTATTTTTGATAATATGTCGTGCTTTAGGCAGAAAATGACTTCACATTACTGTCAGAAAGGGGATTAGTGCCGCATGTTATTAACAGGAAGACAAAAGTGATGGGAAGTGTTTTGCATAAGTAGTACTTGCAACCTTTAAGAGTCTACAGATTCAGCCCAGCTGACTTCAGTGAGACTTACAGGGGTATAACAGCACACTGAATTCCTGCTAGAGTAGATTACCTTTGGTATATAATTTGAGGCTTTCGCATTTCTGAGTAGGTGAGAAAAGGCAACTCAAAAATCTGAGATTGGTTAGCATTTTCATGTTCAGCAATGCTTTGCCTGATGAATGAAACATGAAAATGGATGCTTAGATTACTTCCCTTTGCTTCACAAAAGAAATTTGCAAATAGGAAAAATTGCTTGGAACATGTCCAGACAGGCATAGAGCTCACTTTCTGGATCATTTTTGCTGCTGTTTGGTTGATTTCAAATTACAGCATCCACACGTTTTGACTTAGAGTGATCCATCCCACTCCTTTTCAGAATTATCTTGCTTCATTTTTCCATAGCACTAGGACTGCAGATTTTGGTGCAGTTTGGATGGCTCTTATTTATCCCATTCTGTAGCGCATACAGATGATTAGTTGGGACCAAAACAGAACTATGGGTGGCATTATCTATGGTTACAACTCTGTGACATATTTGGTGGGGTGTGGCACTGAAAGGGACAAAGGAGAACACCTCTGTTATCTACTCTATTTTTTTAATGTTTTAATATATATTTCCCTATGTAGGCAGCATTATTCTAGAGAAACAAGCTACAGTGGTACCTCACTTAAAGAACATAATGTGTTCCATGGGATTGTTCTTTAAGCGAGTTTGCTCTTTCAGCGAAACACCATTGTAAGTGACCAATTGTGACTTCTGGCGGGGGTGGGATTGTGAATCCCAATTTATTTGTTAAGAAAGTTTTGGGTTGGTTTTAGTTGTTAAGCAAGGTGACCATTCAGAGAAAATTCTGCTCTTTAAGCAAGTTAGTCTCTAAGCGAGGGGCTCTTTATGTGTGTTTTTACTGTACATTGACATTATGCTAGATAGATGCATTGCTGTTTCACTATGTCACTTATTCTATTTAACAAAGGAAAGTTGCTGTGGTCCACTGAATAAATAGTTGTGGGGAAAGGTGAGGAAGTGGTCACTATGAAGAGCAAATTGGGGACAAATTGGAGCTATCCAAAAGGTTAACCCTTCTCATGGTGTAAAAAAATATTGATCAATGTGAATGGAAGGATCGCTAAAGTGAGAAACAAATAGTAAAGGTAAAGGTCACCTTTACTCAAAAGGCAGTTGTGTCCGACTCTAGGGAGCAATGTTAATCTCTGTTTACAACCAAAGAGGCAGCACTGTCTACATCTTGCAGACATTTCCATGGTCATGTGCAGGCATGACTAGACAATGGAGTGCACAGAATGCTTTTACCTTCACACTGAAGCAGTACCTATATATCTACTTGCAATTTCTTTCTTTTGAACAGCTAGGTTGGCAGGAACTGGGACAGATGGTGGATACTCACTCAGTTGTACAGTGCTCAGGTCTTCAACTGCAGACCTTCTAGTCCTCAAGTTCAGCATCTTAACCACTAAGCCACCACAGTCCCCTGAGAGATAAAATAGATCACTCTAAAACAAAATCCAATTAAGCATGATTTGACTGCTTCAAATTCCCCCCATCTGGATGAGCTTTTAGTTAGCTTTTTAGTTTACTAAGGATTTTAGTAGAAACCCTCTGTGTTAGAAGCTAAGAATCAAAGCCACCATAGATATTTCATTGAATTATTTTTTCCACAGGAATACCTAGAAACTGGGTTTTCTGTCAGCACTATAAATCTAAAGAGACAAGGTGAATGAATGTTTTATATTTTTTAAGAGCAAGGAATATTATTCTGTCAAATCTGGGTCTATTGCTTCCCTTTCTTTTTCCCCCAGAATGTCTTTCAAGTCATTTAAAAAGAAATATGATATTGAACCATCTCCCTGCCAAATGTTTGCCCTTTTCTTGGCAAATAATTAATTAGCATAATTTTAACTTCATTATAGTAGTTAAAAGTTTAGGAGCTTATTAAAGATTAGGAGGGGAGCCATTGTGTGCCTGATTTTCCAGTGCATGTTGCTAGTCCTGCAGGCTACTCTGGAGAATGGCATCAAGCCACTACAAGCTCCATAGGAATCAGCACGTTTATACACTTCCCTGGCCTCCCTCTTGGTACACGTTGTTTACCTGGCTGGTTTCTATGCTGCAACAGAGTCCTGGTGACAGAGTGGTTAAATGACTGTACTGCAGCTAAAAGGTTGTGAGTTCAATCCTAACCAGGACACAAGGTTGACTCAGCCTTCCATCCTTCCGACGTCAGTAAAATGAGTACCCAGCATGTTGCTAATTAACTTGTGAACCACCCAGAGAGTGCACGAAGAACTATGGGGTGGTATATAAGTGTAATTACTATTGCTGTTGCAACTAGGCCTGAAAAGTGATTGAATTGAGTCTAGAAAAGAAAGATTCTTCCTAAAGGCCATGGGATTCTACAGCCATCACTTTCCTTTGTACTTTACCCAAGAAGGTGGTTTGTGCAGTTGGTTTATAATTATTATAATTATTCAAGTACAAAGAGGTCTTCTTGGCTATAGCCGCTAAAGTTTTTTCCAGCCAGCTGTTTGGTGCTGCTGCTGTTGGCCATGGAGTTCTGGGAGTTGGAGGCCACAGGTCTTACTCCTAGCAGCCCTACTATCTGGGCAATTCTGGGAGATGTGGTCCCCAGAAGGATTAGCCCAGGTATGCTCCTTGCTGTAAAGTTGACTACAGCTTATTTTGAAGTGCTTCTGGTTTTCTATTTCTCCATTTCATGTGGTTGATTAATCTGCTCCCTAATAGAGCTGCGAGTGGCATTCTCTATGGTGACAACAATCTGATGTATGCAGTGGACTGTGAGATTAAAAAATAAGGATGACAGAAAAAAATCCTTCCTCTCTTTTTGTCTTCTATAACTTAAAAAAACTTCTCTGACACAGCACAAATCTAGAGACATTGGAGGTGCCCTTCAGGACTTGTATCTGATGCAGTGCTCACTCATTTTGGAAGAAAGTGTTTACAGCCAAAGAGCCAGCGCTGTTTGCATCTGCATACATTTCTGTGTTCATGTGGCAAGCAGATTCCTGAGTGCACAAAATGCTATTACCTTTCCTGCCTATTTATCTACTGAGAATTCTTCCTTTTTGTTGCTAAAGGAAACAATTGTTTGCTTCTGTCTTTCTCTACATTTTCCAGCTCTTATCAGCTTCTTCTTCCCTCAGATCTATAAATATCAATGAAGCAATTTCTGCAACAATTTCTATATTTTGTAACTAATTCTAATGAAACAAATATTTGAAACATTAGAAATACTGAAACATTGAAAGATAGGCTAGAAGTCTAGAATGCAACAGCACATATTCTTTTCTACCAAAAGTACCACTTTGAAATAAAGTATAAGCAATAATATAAAATGTGATGCATATAACAATCCAAACATTGGGAACTTTAATTCAATAGTTCTTCTTTCAAGGGGATGTGTTCATGATGTTTATCATACTCTTTCATTTGCTTTCAAATATATTGCTGCTTCCAGTCCCAGAAGGAAAAAACACCTTGGAATTTGTTAAGTTAGAAAAGAATATGGTCCTCTGTTGCATCAAACCAATACAAAATATTTCAGAATGTTTGTAGGACATTATTTTTATGTTTGTTGCAATGCAATGGATTGTTGTGTGTGACTTTTTGTCCTGTGACTTTTACCATTTCATGCAGCATTATTTTGCTAGGATTATTACACATTTCAGGAAGCCATGGCAATTAGTACACAGAATTGGCTCCAAACCATATACTTAATAATTAGAGATGAAATATTTAATCAGTTTACCTGGCTATGTGACTGATTAAAAACCTCCTCCTTCAATATATTAGCCACCATTCTGAAGGGGATTTCAGTCTTCTTTCCCATTCTTTGCTAGCATTCATCATATTATTTCTTCTCAATTCTTTCTCCATTTGGGGGAGAGAATAGAGGGAAGGCATCAGATAGAGTAGGCAACCTCTTTGTGCCAATTTTTGCATTCCAGTTTGGGAAAGGCCTAAGCTGCAACGTTCCAGCAGTGGCTAAGGAAGTGGTGTGGCGGTGGCTGCAACTCGTATCTGAGAATACATTTTTTTCCTGACTGGTGTGAATTTGTCTAAGGTGGATCCCAGCTTGCCATGAAGTGACTATCTTTTAATTGTATTTTGGGTTTTTTTACTGGTTTTAATTTTTTTATAGTTCTCTAGTGGGATTTATGTAATTCATGATGTAATTGTTGTACGCTGCCCAGAGTTGCTTGCTGAGTGGGTGGCAGTACAAATGTGACAAATGTGACAAATAAATAAATAAATAAATAAGTGACCCACACACTGTGATCTCAGAGCCATCTCCTGCAGCACATATGAAGTGAGACATGCAGGATTTGACACCAAGACTACAATGGACTGCTGTATCCTTGAGGATATTAACAAGGTGCACCTTCACAGCCAGTCCATCTGGCATGGCCTCTTCCTCCATGACTGTTGGGAAACAGAATAGTGGTTTCTCCTCTGCTCATTTTGCCACTGAGCCCAAAAATAATGGTTTCAAGTGGCATTTCCTCCACTGAGGGGGCCATCACTCCCCCTAAAGGGGCTCATCCACCCATAGCCGTTGCCCCCTTTAGGGAGTCAGGTTATTTACCACGCCCAACACTCAGCATTGAATCGCTGGCTGTATGGTCTACTCCATTACGGTAGTGGGATGCCGAGCCAGACATGCAAGGTAGTAGTACCAATAGCAGAATAGATGAAGTAAAGCACTGTAGGCAGGGCTGAGTGTTCTTCTTTTCAATTTGGATATTATCCTACAAAGTATATAGAACATAACACATCTTTTCTCTTTCTAGATCTCATTTCAGACTCATGTACCAATTTTGCTCTATGTAACTCCATTCAGTTTGATGCAGATGTTTATTGGCTAGTTTTAATGGAACTGTCTAGATAGCTCAGTGAGTTGGATATCTAGAGAGGTCAGGAGTTCAATTCCCCACTTGCACCTTGGGCAAACTCCAGACTCCAAGAATGCCCCCAACAGAAAATAATAGTGAAACACTTCTGAGCATTTCATATATAGAAAACCCTCTCCATAAATTGAAATTTACTTTATGGTACACTATCATCATCATTATTACCATTATTATTGCTAAGTCTATATCTGCTGCACCCAGCGAGCCAATTGCTGGTACATAAAAACTATTCTATTTATTTATTAACTGGGGGGAAGAGCAGAAGAAACTTGAAGGTCAGATAGGGAAACGGCATCAGCCTTGTGGATGAGAAGTTTTTCATTTCTCACTTAAATGTGGATATAAAAGCCTCAAATCTCTTTCATACGCTGTCTAGCCAGCTTTCATCTCATCTCATGGAGATGGCTGGTTAGCAGGGAATAATTATACGTTTATATTAAGGTCATAGATACCACATAGCAAAGTAAAAACAATTGATATACAGTACAGTTGTACCTCACTTAAAGAGCATAATGCATTCCACAGGATTGCTCTTTAAGTGAGTTTGTTCTTTAAGTGAAACACCATTGTAAGTGACCAATTGTGGGGGGGATTGCGAACCCCGATTTATTTGTTAAGTGAGTTTTTGGTTGGTTGTATTTGTTAAGCAATGCAAACATTCAGAGAAAATTTTGCTCTTTAAGCGAGTTACTCTTTAAGCAAGGCACTCTTTATGCAAAGTTTGACTGTACATGGGACTTACTTCTGAATAATCTTTTTCTCCATGCTGATTTTGTCTACTGCATATTTATATAAATGTACAGGGCTGCGGTGACGTAGTGGTTAAGACACTGAGCTTCACAACCAGAAGGTTTGCTGTTTGAGACCCAAATGCTGCACAATCGAGTGAACTCCCATCATCTGTCCCGGGTCCTGCCAACCTAGGAGTTCGAAAGCAAGAAATTGCAAGTAGATAAACAGGAAAGGTAACCACATCCCATGGATTCTTGCATCTAGTTATGCCTACCACATGACCACAGAAACATCTGCAGATACAAACATGGAGATGAGCATTGACCCCTAGAGTTGAATATGACTGGCTTTTGAGCAAGGGAGACCTTTTCCTTTACCTATGCACAGTTTGGATAGCACATCCTATACTTATTTAAGGTTCCTCTGCAATAGCCCTTCATCTCTTATTGGTTGTGCAAACCTTAATGGAAAGCAGGGGGAATGGAGAATACTATCTGCACTCTGCTACTGTTACCATTTTGTACTGCCAGGGGAAGAAGAAGCCAGGGCAGGATGAGGACCTTGCCGCCCCTCCCCCTGTGCCTATACCAACTGCCAGGAGAGGAAGAAGCCAGGGCAGGATGAGGACCTTGCCGCCCCTCCCCCTGTGCCTATACCAACTGCCAGGGGGAAAAGAAGGCAGGGCAGGTTGAGGACTTTGCTGCCCCTCCCCCTGTGCCCACACCAACATAATGTATTGTAATGTATTGTTTGTAAGCCTCCCTGAGTCGCCACAGCGAGTGGGCGGCAACATAAATTTTAACTAATAAATAAATAAATAAATAATAAAAGAAAGAGCAAGGGGACAATGGTGGGAAGAGAGGGCAGCCGGGTCAATTTGTAGATGACTAACTGAGAGTGAAAAATGGAAAGCAGGAAATATTCTATGCTTCAGATTTTGATCTGAACTTGAGTAGATTTCTGGAATTTATTAAATTCACATCTCAAGTATAGATTTCTCTAAAGAATCTATCACAGAATTTTTTTGCTGGCAATTCTAGATACCAGCAGTTTTATTTTCTATTGCTTTCCTAACATGCCAAAAATAGATTTTGGTTTTTATGGGGCTGCCACTGCACTCTGAGGGCAAAGGATAAATACAGTTGTCCACAGAGATGTCCCAATTCATTTATCTGCCTGAGACCAAAGAAAGTCAAGTGGCACCCTTTCCATTCTGTGTATACAAAGGCCAATTGGACTGGCACCTGAAACTTCTTCTACAACACTTTCAAAAGAACTTCCCGATTGATTTAGGGGTCACCACCCAGGCCAGGGAAGACACTGCTTTTTATTTTAATTATATTGCTGCTGCCTCCTGGCATCAGGTACTGGGGATAACATTGTCACTCTGCTTACTGTATAGACAGCTTATCTATCCATCATCATTTCAAAGACCTTTTCCTAGATAAAGTCACACTTATAATTTGTATTTTCCTTGGGGATGTTATGTTACAATGTGCCTAAATTTATATTTGCTTATACTATACTTTTACTCACCATGTTGAACATTGATCAGATTTCAAAAGATCTTTTCAGAGTTCTTTACAACAGTGCACTTATATACCACCCAATAGCACTTAGTGCACTCTCTGGGCAGGTCACAAGGTAATTAGCATTTTGCCCCCAACATGCTGTGTACTCATTTTAGCAAAATTGGAAGGATGGAAGGTTGTGTCAGCCTTGACTCTTGCTGGGATCGAACACACAATGTTTTGGCTGAAATACAGCAGTTTAACTGCTGCACAAGCAGGACTCCTTTGCAAATCTAAATATTTTTCAAAAAACCACTGTTAATGCTTCACAAACTTCTCTTAGACCTAAAGGTTATGAGTTGTGAGTACTTGAAAAGAAACCATCACAGACACTAGGCAGAATATCTTGAAGTGGGGTTGAGGGCTTATCATTCATGAAACATTTTTTCAATGAACCATGGTACCTTTATAGTTATTGGGACCTTTTCTGGCTGGACACCCCACTATGGTATTGGGAATAGACTGTACAGCCAGTGACTCAACAACACTGAATGTTGGGTGGTGGTAAATAACCTGACTCCATAAAGGGGCCAATGGCTATGGGCAGATGAGCCCCTTTAGGTGGGGTGATGGTCCCCTCTTTGGAGGGAATGCCACTGGGAACCATCATATTGAACCAATGGTGAAATGAGCAGAGGAAGAAATCTGATCCCCGATGGTAATGGAAGCAGAAGAGGCCATGCCAGATGGACTGGCTGTGAAGGTTCACCTTGTCCATATCCTCAAGGTTGTGGCAGTCCATTGCAGTCTTGGTGTTCCTGCATATCTCATGGTTCTGAGATCATAGTGGTTCCAAGATCATAGTGTGTGGGACACTTCATGGCAAACTGGGGTCCACCTTAAACCAATTCATGCCAGTGGCATTTTTCCTGATTGCCTCAGAGGGCGAAGGAGGCCCAGAACCAGCTGGCCTCCAAGACCAAGCCTCCGGTCACCCTGGGGCAGGAAAAAAACCATATACTCTGATCAAGTTGCGGCCAATGAGTTATTGGAAAATAACAGATATTCAAAGAATCTTCATCTTCTTCTGTTTTCTCAGTGCTAACATTTCTCCTTTTCATTAAAGCAAATACTACTAATGTTAGTTTCTCAATTCATAAAATTCAAATGCACAATATATTTCAGCCTAACCTCCTGTTATGTGCAAATATATTCATGATTCATGAAGCCATTACTTTTAATTTTTGAAATCAACTACTGCTTGTCTTCTATTTTATTGATTTATTTAGGAAAAATAAACTAAAACATGTAGTTAACACATCTTTTTTTCTGGGAAAATAAACTTATTTGTTTAAATAAACTATAAATTATCAAAGTGCTACTCAAGGGTATTTTCGCAATCCATATTAGAAATGTTTCAATGAATCTTAAGAATTAGAGATTGAACTGTAAACTACCATTCAAAAAATTATGTGCAAGCAATTTATATATTTAGATGTTAAGAAACCATGAATTTTTCACCTTACCACTTTATTAAGACAATAAGAGAGAAAAAATATAATAAAGGCAATTTTTTCAGAGATTAGAAATTATTACAGTGGTGAAAATCTAAATATACAGTAGTTACCAGGGGACCTACATCATGGGATGTAAAATGATTTCACTTCTTCTTTCATGTCCAGGTCACACTTTAAACTGCCAGCATGAAACCACCTTCTTGTCCTTGTCATTTTCTAAACGTAAGTCTTTATTGGTACATGTTTCCAGCAGTAACCAGTTGATGATCTGAATTGTGTCTCTCCACATTCACACATATTCTGTGTTGTTATCTGCTATCCACCCCCACTTGAGGATGTTAGTATTACATTTAGGGGCTCCAACCCTCAGCCTGTTCAGGGTCCTCCAAGTGACATAGAGGAGATCAAGTTCCTCAGCCATGTCCTCCTTTAACATTATTCCTTGTTTAGTGAGCTCCTTTGCTCTTGATTGTACTTAAATACCATATTTTGTCTTATGAACCCCCTAGACTCATCTATCCTCACTCCTATTTTCTTATAAATCATGTTATAAATCACCCCCAAAGTCTTCTGGGGGATGCAATTTGCCATTTAAACATAATTTCACTCCTGAATAGCCACATCCTATTTCTAAAAGATGGTCTCTTGAGATATAAAACAAGCCTCGGGGATGTGATTATGTTCTGCATCCCCATGAGAATCAAATTGTCTCTAGGAGCAAGGATTTCCACAGGGGTGTTGGGAGGAGAGATGGGGATGTTGGTCCTCCAAGGTCCAGGAAGGGCAAAAAAGTTTCCTACTCTTGCCTTATACAATTGTTTTCTTCCACACAAACATGCTTGAAAGTGTGGGAAGGAAAATCTCAAGAATCCTATGATTGTCTGTCCCTTCCAACATCTTTTGAGTTATAAATCAATCCCTTAAAGGCACAGGGATATGTGGATATATGG
This sequence comes from Furcifer pardalis, assembly GCA_030440675.1. Taxonomy (NCBI): domain Eukaryota; kingdom Metazoa; phylum Chordata; class Lepidosauria; order Squamata; family Chamaeleonidae; genus Furcifer; species Furcifer pardalis. The sequence goes on from CP126893.1 coordinate 68,542,350, forward strand.
ATTGTCATCTGTCAGTAGCGCTATCAGTATATTTGCCAAATGGAGGATAAAGGAGATTCAAAAATCCTATCTTAGAGGTCATAGAAAAAGATTGCTTTCAGTTCATTGATAAAGTAACATACATACAGCTCCAGTTGTCTCACTGAAGTTGAAAGGACTGTGTTACACTTGTTCCATTACCTTTAAAAGAACTCAAACACTGGTGAAACAAAACCCTTGAAATCTGCTTATTTTGATTTACCGTATGTAGTTTGCTACATGCGTTGGCTGATGGCGAGTAACAGCATTATGATAGAAAACAACAGTGGCACTGAACAACTTGCAGTCAGATGTTTTTCTCCCATACAAAAGGCTGTAGATGTTAAACAAGTTGCCAGTGGCTTGGGGTGGGTGGAAGTCAAATTGCACAAAATCTTATAATTAAGCCAACAGATGATCGGTTCAGAAAATAATATAATTTGTAATATACATGTTATTCATACAATTTTCACAATAAAATATAAGTTGCAATGCACTTACTTTCATTTAAGAAGCTCGTCTTGTCAGCTAGAAGGCCGGCAAGTTGCTAGTTTGAGACCCGGGTACTGCATGACAGTTTGAGCGCCTGTCTCTGTCCCAGCTCCTACCAACCTAGCAGTCCGAAAGCAAGAAGTTGCAAGTAGATAAATAGGGACTACTTCAGTGGGAAAAGATCTTGGGGACATGAAAGGAGCTTCATACAGGCATTGTCTGAGTGGAGTTTCTCCAGCAAAAATCCTTTCAACACAGAATAATTTCTGACACAAACTTATTATTATTATTACCTCGAACTGCATCTAACAATTTCTACCTATATATAATTAATGTAAAGTTTACACAGGGGATGGATATGTGCCATATGACATTTCAGATTTTCAATTTCAATTTTTTAATCTACCGATTGCAATTGGAGACTGGTGTCTCCTTGCATTTAATGCTTTAGGAAAGCTACATTCAAAACATGTAAGTTACTTTTTTGAATGACACTGATAGAATTTCACTCAGTACAACCATTTTGGGGACTTCAACAGGCCAGTCTGCCTGGGGGGGGGGGGATGTCAGTTTTAGTCCAAGAAAAACAATGGCTACGATTACTATGACAAATTTTATAATTGCAAAGCTGAATTGGATCCTGTGGATCATGAAATTCCCTAACAAGGAGTCATAGTAGGGAATTGAACTCCCAACCTCTGGTTCCGCGGCCAGATACCTAAACCATTGAGTTATCCAGCAGTTCATCTTAGGCTTTTTCAAATATTGGTTTTATTGTATTGTTTTCTGACTATAACAGTCAGTCCTGGTGTTAAATCCTACATGTTGTATTTCATGTGTGCCATGGGTGATGGCTCTAAGATCATAGTGTGTGGGTCACTTCATGGCAAGAGGGGATCCACCTTAAACAAAATCATGCCAGTGACAATTTTGCTGCTTCAAGAAAAAACTGCATTCTCAGATACAAGTTGCAGTCAATGACGACGATCTGACTGTCCAAATCTTTCAACCTTGAGGACTTCCAGGACTGAAGAGCTTACTTTAGTTTTGCTTCATTTGGAAACAGGTCACTGGAGGCTTACAGTATTTGGGAACATTTGAATTTATTCAGAAATATATAGGCCAAGTAGTGGTGTGAACCAAGGTTCACAGCTGAGTGCTACATCATGTACTCCAGTGTCAATCTTTTGGAAAAACTACCTACATCCTGAGAAATGTTCTGTCTGCTCCCTTGTCTTCATCTTTATCTGATAAAAATTTCTGACAATTTCTTCCCCAAGCTAGTGCCCACCATATGTGCTGAACTTTTGCCATCTAATTCATATCTGAGAAAGATGGCACTTTGAGAAGAGACTTGGTCGAGGATTCAAGTGAATGGGCTGGTTTGTATGCAAGAATATGGTCATTAATTAACAGATGTTAGCTGAAATCCAACAGCTGACCTTTTTCCACATAAAGCTGATGAAGACATTAACCACATCATTTTTTCAGAAATTAAACTTTTCTGACCCCTTCTCTGGCAGGTCCCAAGGCTCCCTTTTGTCACGAGGAAGCTATTGAGGGGCTGTAGAAGTTGGAGTACTAAAAAAAGTACACTACTGTATATACCTTGCCACCCCTCCCCCTGTGCCCACCCCAACATATTGTAATGTATTGTCTGTAAGCTGCCCTGAGTCACCACGGCAAATGGGCGGCAATATAAATTTGAACTAATAAATAAATAAATTAAATAAATACATTTCATGGAAGGGGAAAGGATAGAAACATAAAATGAGGCATCCTGTTCATTAGCTGTGAGTGTCTATGTGTGTTAGGGTAAGCAAGACCATTCCTGCTTGATTTTATATTCTTCCAAATACACCAGTGGGTAGCTAAATATTGTCATCCTAGAATAAGAATGGAAAAGCTATATATTTTCTATAAAGGGCCAATCTGACAGCTTTTTCCTCCTGCTATAATTTAGGATGGCAAAAATGGTCTGGTGAAAGATAATATGTGTCTTTCATCTGTCTCCCCTGCTGTGGGACCGGAATACCACCAGCACGATGGTGATCTCCAACAGATTTTAAATGGGTCACTTAGAATCTATAAATATGCCTCTGTCCTTCCATTACACATTCAACACATGCTTTCACAATAAACGGCATGACAACATTCAACTGAGCTCTAGAGCAGTACCTTTAGTTATTGTGTTGCTGGACAGCACCATTTGTTCTTGAATATGTTAATTCTGAAATTCATTGGTAGTCATCTGAGATCTAATGAAACAAATTAGGTTGACATAGGGTGTCTCTTGACTGTCAAATAAATTAAGTTTTGGATAAAAAAATTGGAATCAATGTATGATCATGTGGTGTTTGAGTTGGCATTCCATGCCCATTGTGTAACCTTGTCTGATCATTTTGATCAACTGGGCAAAGTATGGCATAGCCATACAGTAGCTATGACGGCCGTCTTGGATTACCCTGAAAAGAGCTGGCCAAAGGGGCTCTGGTGAACTTGCGACAAGCCCAGCAAGCTGGCAATGGATAACCCATTGCTAAGAAACTACAAAAGAGACGTAAACAGACTAAACAAACCGGAAACAACTGTGGCAATGTTAAAGAACCAACAAAGTACAAATTAGGCACCAGCCTAGGAAATAAAACAGAAGAAATTGTAGATCTAATGGAAAGAAGAGGGATTAAGATAATGGATCTGGCTGATACAAGCAGCAAAGGACAGGAGAGTAAGAAAAGTCAATAAAGAATACTTGCTTACTTAGTCAGGAGGGGATGCAGCAAAGAACGAAGTGGGCTTCTTGGACATCCAGACATAGCAAAATGCATACAAACATTAACAATTCAGACAGAATATTAAGAGAGGACAGCAAATGGAAACATATATGCAAATATTTGCTCCATGTAATGACAACTACACAGAAGAACAAAACGACCAGGGTTTTTTAAAAAATTAACTATCTGAGGTGACAGAGGAAGTGGAAACAGATACAATAAAACCCCAGCTTACGAATGGCCTGGTTTATGTTTGCCACAGTTTACAACGGCAAATCCCTTGGAAATAATGTCCTGGTTCATGATGTTTTTTTTATTTTATTAAGAGCAGGAATTCCACAGAGTGCATTGCACCTGGGGAGTATATAAGACCACCCGCAGCCATTTTGGACTCTGTGGGTGGTATGATCACAGCAGGGCAACCTTGCCTTTGCACGTTCACGGGGCCTCTTCTGGAGCTGTCGCAACAGCGTGGGATATCTTTTAAATCCTGTGCCTAAGTGACTGCTCTGGAAGAGGTGCTGTGAATGCACAAGGCAAGGTCACCCCACTGTGATCCCCCCCTCCTTCTGTGCTCGGGTCAGTGCTGTGAAGGGGGGGAGAGGTGATCACTCACAGTGGGGCAACCTTGCCTTGTGTATTCACGGTTCCTCTTCTGGAGCCATCGCTCAGACGATGGGATTTAAAAGACATCCCGGGCTTTAGTGATGGCAACAGAAGAGTCACTGTGAATGTACAAGGCAAGGTTGTCCCACTGTGATCAATTGCCTCTCCCCCCTTCTGTGCCAGGGTTGGTGCTGCAAAGGGGAGGAAAGGCAATTGATCACAGTGGGGTGACCTTGCCTTGCTTGTTCATGGCGCCTCTTCCAGAGTCATCACTAAGGCATGGATTTAAAAGACATCCCATCCTTTAGTGACAACTCTGGAGTGGCGCCGTGAACACGCATGGAACGTTTGCCCGACAGCGATCGATCACATCTCCCCCTTCTGTGCCCAGGTTGGTGCTACAAAGGGGGGGGGGGAGGCGATTGCAGTGGGGTGACCTTGCCTTGCGCATTCACGGCGCCTCTTCCAGAGTCATTGTTAAGTGCAGGATGTCTTTTAAATCCAGTGCCTTAGCAACAGCTCTGGTAGAGGAACTGTGAACTTGTAAAGCAAGGTCACCCCACTGCGATCACCTCTCCCCACCTTTGCCGCACCGGCCTGGGCACAGAAGGGAGGGAAGTGACCAGTTCATCTTGCCCAACTGCAGCATCTTCTGTGAGGAAGCCCTGAACACCACAAACTGTTCCTGTTTGTCACCCAACGCCGACTCTGAGGAAGAAGTGTCGGAGCCCAGGCAACATAAGGACAGGTAGGGAGCTTAGCTTCCCCATTTATATTCCCTTTCACCGGACGTCTGGCAATTTTTTGGGGGGAGGGGGGTGTTTTGATTTTTTGGGAGGTCAGGGATGATTTTTTAAATTTTCAATGCATCCCTATGGGAAAATGTGCTTCAGTTTACTATTGATCTGCTTTCTGACAAAACTGTCAAAATGGACTAAAATCGTAAACCGGGATTTTACTGTAACATACTCTATGTCATAGGAGATTTTAACGGCAGGGTGGGTTAAAATAAGAAAGTGCAAACAGTTCATTGGTCTACATGCTGCTGAGAACAGGGAAAGGAATGGTGTCATAAGGGGTGGTTTACAAAGGATACTGGAGTTATGCAACCAACACCAGCTCTTTGTTACCAACACTTTTTTCCAGCATCAAGATTCACAATGTTGTGCATGGTACAAATGCAATGAGATCACGATCAAAAGCCAGATTGATTACATATTAACAAAAGTAAAAAGAAGATTCAGAATATTTGATGCAAAAGCAATTCCCAACAGACTGTGTGACACCAATCAAAAAATTATGGAGTTAACAGCAAGAAATGATAGACCCAATATTAAAAGAAAAGAACCAAACAAAAACCAAGAATTAATTAAGATACCAAAACTCAGATAAAGAGAAATAGCAGAACAGTTGCAACAAACGGTGTATACAGCATTTAACCAACTGCCCCCAGAGGTGAAGAAAGTAGAAGATGATTGGAAGAGTTACAAAATGACACCGCTTGGGGCTGCAGAAGAACTATGTGGAAAAAGGAAAACTGGAAAAAGTTATCATGGGTCCAAGCACATTGCATGGTGGTGTGAAGAGGTCAAAGAAGCAGTAAAGCTAAAAAAAAAAAAAGAATTATATAAATGTCAGATAAAATCAAGGAGGGAAGAAGACTATATCAACTATAGATTGCAATGTAGAGATACCGACAGAATAATCAAAAAAGCAAAACAAGAATTCTGGGAATGCTTTGGAAAACCATTAGAAAATAACAGGTGAACAGCCTGACCAACATTTTTCAAGGCAGTTAAAAGTATGCAGAAAAGAGAGGAGAATTATAACTCCACTGAAATAGATAATGACAAGAATGGAAGACCACCAATAGATCCCCAGAAGTTATAGAATGGTGGAGAAAACACTTTTAAAAACTCCTTAACCCCATAGGAGAGTGCCAAAGCAAATCAACACAATACAGTACTACAAAACAAGAGTGCTAGAACTAGAAATATTAATTGAAGAAGTAGCAACAGTTGTTAAACAATCACCTAGTCACAAAACACCAGGAATAGTTGGACTACCAACAGAAATAATCCAAGCAGGAAGGGAAAGCAGCATCAGATGGCTACACAGAATCTTCAGTACAGCATGGACATAATTAACTGCACCCACTGATTGGCAAGAAGCAATAATAATACCATTGTGGAAAAACAAAGGGAGCAAACAAGAATGCACACAATATTGAGGCATCTCACTCTTAAACCATGCAGGGAAAATTATGCCAAAATAATAACAGAAGCAAGACTGAGACCAGTTATAGAACTGCAATTAGCAGGAGAGCAGATGGGCTTCAGAAAAAACAGAAGTTGTACAGATGCAATTTTTACACTTAAACAACTAATAGATAAAAATATTGAATACAACAAGAATCTCTATGTTGCATTTGTTGACCAAGAGAAGGCATTTGATAGAGTTGACAAGAAACTGCTATGGCAAGCATTAGTGCAATATGGAGTAATTGAACATCTTAGCAGATTATGTAAACACTTATATAGTGACTGCAGAAGTGTACTTAGAACAGGTTATGGAATATTGGAACCCTTTGCAGTAACATCTGGAATGAGGCAGGGTTCCATATTATTGCCACTATTATTCATCACCTACATAGACAGCATAAGCAAAAAAGCTAAGCACATGAATAGAAACAACATCAATGATTTACTTTTTTATTGCATTGATAGCAAATACAGTAAAACCCTGCGTTAAGATGGAGGCCCATTCCAACAGCCTCCATCGTAACCTGAAATGGTTGTAACCTGAAGCACAATTTCCCATAGGGATGCATTGAAAATAAAAAAGTTCCCAACCCGACCAAAAATAATATTTAAAAAATACAAAAACACAAAATAAAATGCCAGATACAATTGTACCTCCCTCCCCACAAAAGCAACGGAGCAATCTCCTTACCTTTTCCACGCCATTTGGGTACCTTATCCAATGACGATGATCGAATCTCCGAAGCAGTAAAGAGTTCAGGTGGGTTGGAGGCCAGTCATCTTATGTCCCAGAATGGTGGGACATTTTGTTGTTCAAGACTACATCTCCCAGGGCTGTGGAGTCGGTAGATAAATGTTCCGACTCCTCAGTTTTGGGTGCTTCCGACTCCAGGTGCCTGAAATTTCCTCCGACTCCAACTCCTCGACTCCAACTCCACAGCACTGACAGGGCTGTGGAGTCGGTAGATAAATGTTCCAACTCCGACTCCTCAGTTTTGTGTGCTTCTGACTCCGACTCTGACTCCAGGTGCCCGAAATTTCCTCCGACTCCGACTCCTCGACTCCGACTCCACAGTTGACATCTCCCAGAAATCTTGGCAGTTCAAAATGGCCAACACCACCATTTTGGGACATAAGATGGCAGCCCCCCACTCCACCTGAACTATTTATTGCTCCGGAGAAGCCATTGTTGTTGTCGGATAAGGTCCCCAAACAGCGTGGAAAAGGTAAGGAGATTGCTCTGTTGCTTTTGTGGGGAGCAGGATGATCGTAACCTGGAAATCAGTCATAAGCCAAGGCATTATTGTAATTAAATTCACAGTTGTATCCTGGCAAACATAACCCAGAGCAGTTGTATCCTGGGTTTTTATTGTACAGCTAAGGAACGACAACACCTTACATCCATGAACCAAGAATGTAAAATAAATAATATGAAAATCAATAAAGAGAAGACTGAGCTAATGGCAATTGGAAGGAAACAATATACTCTAGATAATGAGATAGAGGGAACAAGTATAAAATAAGTGGCAAAGTTCAAATACCTAGGAACAACATTTACTGAAAATGGCAAAGTGGACAAAGAGATTAACATATGGTACAGTAAGGCAAACCAAATATTGAGACAGTAAACTCAGCTCTTACAGCACAAGGCAAAACTGATCAGCACAAATAAACACCTCATTTATTTATGGACACTTACAACAAAACATAAACAAAAGTTGGTCATCAAGGAAATGAGATGTCTGAGGAAGGCTGCTGGAGTGACTAGAAGGGATAAAATCAGGAATGTGGTTATAAGGGAAAGAATTGGAACAGAACCAATCTTGCACTACATATGGAGATAACAAATAAATTGGTTTGCCCATTTGGCAAGAATGTCTTGGAATGCAATACCTTACGGGGCATTGGTGGAAAGAGAAGAAGGACAAAGACCACAAGGCAAACCCAGAGGAAGTTGGAGAGAGAACATCAAAGAAACATTACAAGAACACCAAATAACACTGGTGGCAGCTGCTAGGAACACCAGAACAAGAACCTTGCATCTCCCTTGACATCCAATAGGATAAAAGAAGCAGCAAAGAAGCAGCAGCAGCTTATTTTTACAAGGGGGAACCTAGAACACAATGTATATCAACACATGCACTTTACATCTTTAATAGAATACAGCAATTCTGGAATCAGTGCAAATTAAATGACCCTCAGGGTGGTTTAAAATAACCTGCATTTCAGCAAGATAATAGCTGTGCATCATGTATTCTTCAATCTCTGAATCAGTTTTGAAGCTGGCAAAACAGAGGCAAATTTAGGACACTTTATTAACATATGATGACCATCCGGAGGCTTCAATTGGTCCAGAATGCGGCTGCCCAGGTGGTGATGGGGTGTGGGTAGTATGCACATGGCTTGCCTCTGCTTCAGGAGCTGCACTGGTTGCCGGTTTGCCTCCGGGTGCAATTCAAGGTGCTGGTTGTCACCTTTAAAGCCCTATATGGTAGTGGGCCAGGATACTTAAGAGACCGCATCACCCCCAAGAACATCTGTCCGTCCCACCAGAGCGGACCAGAGAGGCTCTCTAGTTGTTCCATCAGCCAGAGAGGCACATCTCTCTGGCACTAGACGGAGGGCCTTCTCTGTGCCTGCTCCAGCCCTATGGAACCTCCTACCAACTGAGCTACGTCTTCAGATGGACTTGCTGTCTTTTAGGAAGAACTTAAAAACATGGCTGGCGGGACAGGTATGGGGTCCTGGTGGTACCATGACCCCAGCTCGCTGGCTTGTTTGAGCTCCCTCTCCCCCCTGGTCTTTTAATCTTTTGTTTTTTAAGTTTTTAACTTTTTAATTATTATTTGGACCTGTGGATTTTTATAAATTTTAAAAACTTTTTAAATTTTATAATTGTAATTTTGAAGTTTTTAACAATGGGTTTGGGTTGGGTTGTATTATGCTTTTATGATATTGTAAACCGCCCTGGGTCGCCCCGGCGAGAAAGGCGGTATAAAAATGTAAATAAATAAATAAATAAATAGACATGTTCATACTAAACATACAGTATTTATTACCTACTGTGTCTTAGTAAACTTTGCTAGGGTTTTTTTCTAATAGTTAAGATTTCCATAGCTGGATCAGCCAAACTTTCCTGTTTTCTATTTGATCCTACACAATATAACTACAAAGCACTGGGTACAAGCATCTCCTGTAGAAACCCTTAAATGAAAGGTGAAGGTATTCTAGTGACCTAAGCTTTTATTCTATTTATAATGCTCTTCCAATGTGTCTCTGGTTTAATTTGCTTCTTATTGTTTATTTATATTTATTTCAGACATTTTACTGCATCCTGAAAACCTCACAAGATTTTAGAATACATGAAAATACAATCATGATTTCAACTTTTAATTCATAATTCTAAAGAAGCATGAAGTAGCATCTTCTCCTTCCTTGCCTCCTAGCATAGCACTGTTCAAGCAAATGCAGATTTGAATAAATGTATTTTGAGAAGGCAATTGTTTCTAAATCTCAAGTGATTATCCACACATATCTCTCAGCTGAAGAAATTCCAAGGGAATATGGCAAGTACTGTACTGTGAATCCTGTCCCTTCACGTGTACTCTGAAGGTCAAAATCAACAGCTTGAATTGAGCCTGGAGATATAGCCAATACCTATACTGTATTGAGTGGAATCCTATTGGCATTCATCTGTGCCTTTTCTCTTTGATTATATGAATTTTTTGGAATAGTAGCCGTGTCAATCTTTGATTATATGTTGATCTTTGATTATATGTTTCTTCATGCCACTCAGTTCTGTCTCCTTAGAGATTCCTTTCAACTTGTGGGAAACTATGAAAAAGAAGGGAGCCTTTAATGTCTAATAATGGTCATCAAATGATAAGTCTACAGCTGATGATGTAATCAGCTCGATGTATGTAGAACTGTGCCAAGAGGATTCTGGCTAATGTTGCTGATTGAGCATAGGTATAACAATCATCTAACTGGTTCCCTCCCATAAGTGTTTTAGGTACCACATCTGTACCAGCTGCACTTCCCAAACTGATTTCAAGAGCAAACCCCTATGTAAAGATGACTGCAATTACTGAATCAGCTTATCTGACTAAAAAGGTCCCCTGGTATCCACCTACACTGTCAAATCCCTTAGCTAGTGTTTATCATTCTAAAAATTGAGTTTTATGAAATATGTTATAACAAAAAATAAAAATAAAACAAGGATAAGGAAAAACAAGATCAAGGTCTTAGAGTACAGATGATTACGGGTACATCATGGGCATCCAAATGAGATTCAGTTCCCATCATCCATTACCATTGTTGGGGATGATGAGAATTACAGTTCAACAACATCTGGAGTGCTCCATGTTTCAAACCATTGCCTTACAGCAGGGATGCCAAACTACGGCCCGGGGCCGGATGCGGCCCCCAATACCAATTCATCTGGCCTATGAAGCCCTCGTCACTTCTGGAAGTGGAAGTAAAATGTGCCCGCCTGGGCGTGTTTTACTTCTGCTTCTGGGAGTGGCGAGGGCTTTGCAGGCTGGATGAATTGGTGTCGGGGGCCACATTTGGCCCCTGGGCCATAGTGACTGGCTCCTTGAATCACGTGACTGGTGCATGGCCTGAAAAGTTTGGGCACCCCTGCCTTACAGACTAATTATGCTTACTTAAAATACACGTTTGTAGTTTTTAAAAAATTATAGTACTGTACTTCCAAGTGAAAGTTCACAAGACTGTAGCAGTAGTTGAATCCTGCCCTTATTTGCCAACAACGCTGATTGATCTTTTCAATATATAAAATGGATTGCCATCTTTCAAAGAGTAAACTGTAGTACAGATTCAAATTGATTTGGTTCTACAGCTAAATAGCTTTGAATTCACCAAAGGTTTTGTTCTGATTCGCAGGTGGTGGTGGTGGTGGTGGTGTCTTCCATGTCTAGGCCAGATGTGAAGCTGCCAAAGTGAAGCCACCTTTTGGTGAATTCCTTTGCCCGACCTAGTGCGAGAAAGCTTAGCTGGCAACACAAGGTTACTGTTATCAGGATATGCCCAACTGTGGTTTAAAAATACCACATTCTCCTCTTCAAGGAGGCTTTTTCTGTGTACTCCATATATTATTATTAATAATAAATAATCCTAACTTTACAAAAACCAAAATTACTAGGAGCTGCCTGTATACTTAGACATTAATTTAACAATTCTTAGGTCCCAGATTAGGTCTTGAACTGTTAATTTTATACCAGTCTTTGACTGTGAATTTAATGGTAGATTTTTATTATAATAATGATTGATGTCAGTTTCCCATTGTGCCTTCTTGGCTGGAATCAATGATACATAAAATCCCTTACAGCTCTGTAGTTCTAAAATGATGATGATAACTACAGAACAAACAGCAAGCAACACAGCTCAAGCCAGATCGAGGTCAAAAAGCAAAGATCAAGGTTAAAAAAAAGAAAAGAAACTCCTTCTGAAATCTATACACACGATTTCAGGTGTGATTCCCCATTGCATTGGTCATAAATCTAGTTTAGGCTATAAAGGCCTGCTCTAAATCCAGCACCCAAACTGTAAACAGGAATAACAGTTACCAGAAAAGAGGTGGGAGGTTCAAATGATGCACAGTCTGCATAATAATCTCTGGGTGAGCCATAAAACAATAATAATAATAATAAAAACCAGAGGCCATTTCGAACATAATCTCTATCAGCAAGATGCCAGCGCTTTTCCAGATTTCCTAACGGGTCCCTGCTAATTCCATGCCAAAACTAGCAGTGGATTTCTTCCTTTTAATCTCCCTTTAATGCCTTATTCGATTACTGTCACTGCTCTCCGACTGAGGTCCCTTCAGGCTCTAATTCCCTAACGGAAGCACTCCTAAAAAAGCTGGCCGAGGGACGACGGTGGGAGAAAGGGCAGAGACCCCCACTCCCCAAATATCCCTCACATCCCCCTTCAGAGACACCCAGGGCCAAAAGGGGAAACGGAGGCCCAGGCAGGCCAGGCAGGTGGCGGGTGCGTCGGCGGGGGCTGGCCCGGGAGAGGGCGGGCGACTGTCACTGTCCCAAGGCCATCTGCCCGTCCACCCTCCCTCCCTCCCCCTCAGAAGCCTCCAGGCTGCAGGTTGGCTCCTCTCAGTAGCGAGAAGGGAAAGCTGACCGGGGGAAAAAACGACGACCAACTCCCAGGAAGGCGAGATGGGCTCTTTGAGGGTTTGCTCCAGTTGACCCAGCGGGCCGCCACACACTCGCCGGCATGGCTCGGTGGCTCTCTTGGATCTGCCTCACGGGGTGGTAAGTAGCACACTGGGGCGCTCTCCCCTTCCCGGGCGGGCTGGGTAAAGAGGGGACTGCCCCGTCGTCGCTCAAAGCCCTCTATTAATTTGGCGGGATGACGGAGAGCGCGCTCTCTTTGCTTGCCTCGGCAGCCTGGAGACGGTGCTGCGGGCGGAGGACAGCACCGCCGACGGGGGGAACCTCTACTCGGAGAACATCACCCGGATCCTGGACAAACTCTTGGACGGCTACGACAACCGGCTCCGACCGGGCTTTGGCGGCAAAGGCACGCCAGGTGCTTAGCTTGCCTTGACGCTCTTTCTCTCGCCCTCCCCTTGCCGCCATTTGACCTTCCTTGCTTCTTTATCCTAAGGCCGCCCCCCCTCCCTGTTTTCACACAAATTCCAGGCTGGGTCTGAGGGGCCCCGTAGCGAGGAGTGGAGTTTCTGCATGGGCCCCGGGTGACGTGCCAAGAGTGTCTCCACAACCGTTGTGTTGCCACACGAGAGGGTCCCAAGGGTGGAGGGTTTGGACTGGAGCTGTACGCCTCCTCCTGCTCCGTGGGTTACGAGCGCTGGGTGGAGGGTTGCCCAGAAGGCAGTTCTCGTCCCACTGGGCCTGCCTAGACATGGCTTGCAAAGTCGCTCCCCTCCCGTGGGGCATGGGGCGCAGACGGGCAAAGCGGGAAAACCCGTTTGCAAACAAGTGGTCCTTGGGGGGGGGGCGGGAGACGCTTCTGTGGGGGCGAGGTGTGTGTGTGTGGGGAAAACTCAGGCACTGACTGAAGTGTGTTTTCTTTCTTTCACCTCCCGCGACGGGGCGCCGGCATCTTCGCGCCAAAATGTCCCCCTCCCCGCCGCTCCCCGCCATTTGGCTTCCCAGGCGCCGTGACGGAAGTCAAGACGGACATTTATGTGACCAGTTTTGGCCCTGTGTCAGACGTGGAAATGGTAAGGCACGGGACCCCGGCTTCCCCCTTTTTTCTGTCGAGGGGTTGCCTCACAGAGGGGCGCCCCAGAAGCCTCCCCTTGGCTCTTCGTTTCCCGCTTCTCTCTCCCCCAGCCACAAGGGAACCCGCCTGGGCCCTGCCCCTGTTTTCTAGGATGCCGTGCGGTGGCATCTGAGTGGACTGTCATTAGAGCAGATTACTCGCTTTAATCTTCTCGACAATCTCTTCCCTTGCAGGGACCCCCCGCAATGGCAGCTCTCTGCTGTTTTTTTGCCCAGGCCGGGTTAGGCAGGGCTTCTCCTCTCTTCCCAGCCTTGTGGCAAAGGAAGAGGGCTTTTCAGACAGCTTCTGGAGGAAGTATTTCAAGAGCAGTGCAAAAGCGTGGGGCTTTTTTCATCTCTCTCCCTCCCCCTTGGCTGGGTAGAGAGGCGGGTTTGTTGGTTAAGAGGGCATCAGCGTTTTTTAAGAAGATTGCAGGCAAAGCCAGGCGGGTGGCTCTACAGGGCAGAGAATCACACAGCAGAGCTCAGAGCTAGGGATGTAAACTTGGCCACATGCAAATCCGAACCTGCGGAGAGTGTTTCTTTTCTTTGCTTCTGGCCAGAATATATGGCAACTGGCACTTTGCTATGGACCCAGATGTTTAGTCATTGATGTATATGTTTTGCCCCTGGGACATAAAACTGCTCATTCTTCCCATGGTTAGGGTAATTTTCATCCTGGAAGCAAGACCCAGTTTCTAATTAGAAGTTTAGTTTACTTGTCCTATATTTATTAACAGCTGTGCTGCAGTTGAGCTTGTTCTCACCAAAAGGTTGCAATTTTACACCTTTTTTTTTTTAAAGAGTAAGCTTCACTAAAATCAGCACGTCTTACTTTTGAGTAGATGTGACGGATAGGATTGAGCATAGGGTCACAGTCAGGACCCTAGGAGCTCTGATGGCAGGTTTCCTTATCTGCCCATAGAGGCCATTTTACCTACAAAGGATTTTGAAAAATTCTTGCAAAATGCACAGTAATGCGCTCAGAAAGGATTTGAAAGATAGAATGTAATCTCACAAATATAAACGGCATCTGTTCCTTTTCTTTTCTTTTAGTGTAATGCCATAAATGTTAGGAAGGCCATGGGGGTCATGGATTAAAAGATAGGGGAACCACGGAAATGAAGTTTTCTGTAGCCAGTGTGTTTAACTAGATTCTCTATCTAGACTACCAGAGGAAACACACCATGTTCTCTTGGACACATCACCTGTGATTTACCCTGATTTTGGCTCTGTAATGGCTATGAAAAGAGAAGTGGAAATTTTCACTTTTGTTTTCAGTTAATCACAGTTTATCCTTACACTAAAACCTAAACAATGGTTGTTTATAAGTGGCTTACATGAAAATATTTTGATAAAGAATTGTTTCTATTTAGCTTGGTGCTATAAACCATCTTTTAGGACTGGGATGGGCGAAATGGAGCTGTCCAGATTTGTCTGTGCTAGATTCCCCACTGTTACTCATTGACTAAAACAGATGAAAATTTCAGTCTAGGAAGATCTTTATTTTGGCTGCCTTTTGTTTAAGACTAACCAGTTTCTCCATATGGACATTGTGCCTGAACAAATGCATGCAGCAAGCAGATATAATAACATCCAATGAGAACATGTTCTGGTTAAGCCATGTTGGATATGTGTGGATGCAAACTAGGAATGGGTTGTGCTGTATTTATATAGGTGAGATTATGACACTCTAACAATATTAAGCAATGCTGGACGCTTAGCTTATGGTGTTGGTGTGTTATTTGGAAAACTCTCAGTGATATTCATCAGTCCAAACTGGCAGAGACTGAAAATCCACTTCTCCCACAGGTGCCTCTCACCTAGTCATCTTTTTTTCTGGGTCAATAGACCTATTTCATAGGCTGTCTCCTGCTTAGTAACTGCTTAAGGATAATAGGATTAAAGTCATTTAAGCAATGAATCAAATGGGGTTAATATGTATGTACAAGCTCTGCCACCAAGAAACCATTTATTGATACTTTAAACCAGGGGTGTTCAAACTATGGCCTATGGGCCAGATCCGGCCTACAGTGCTAATTAATCCAGCCTGTGCCTCCTTCGCCACTCCTGGAAGTGGAAGTAAAATGCACATGCACAGAACGTTGTGGTAAATGGCCCACAACTATCGTAAATGCATTTATGACAGCTGTGGGTCGTTTACGGCAGCGTTCTGCACATGTGCAGGTGTGTTCTGTGCATGTGTGGGTGCATTCGGTTCTCACGCATGCACATTTTATTTCTGCTTTCAGGTGGGAGGAAACACATGACCAGCACACTCAACCACGTGACTGGCCCATGGCTTTGAACCAGGAGTGGACAATGTGAAATCTTTTGACCACTTGTGGCCCTGCACAAGTGATTACTTTAGATCTCTAGCATGAATGAGCTGCACTTCCTTTTATCAGCCTGTGTGGTGATGAATTAAAATGGGAGGTAGATATAAATAAATAAACAATAGAGAGAAAACAGTGGCTGAAGGAAAGAAAATGGATACCTTGACTGTGTTTGGTCATGACTACCACTTATATATGTGGACCCATTTGGTAGCTGAGTAGAGCATGGAAAATTATTCTTTTGAGGGGTGGGGACTACAACTCCTTATCATGCAACTAGTATGATTACCATAGTAAGTAGGTAATTCTAAGAGTTATAGTCAGTGGTGGGCATCAGCAGGTTTGCACCAGTTCACCAGAACCGGTAGCAGAAATTCTGACTGGCCCCGCCTATCCAAGTATTGAAATAAAGTTGTCCTAATTTGGGTGCAATGCAGGGCTTTCCCCATGGCCACGCTCACCATATCATGCCCACAGTGTGGTAGTAAATTTTTTTAGCCCACCACTAGTTATAGCAGGGGTGCCCAAACTACAGCCCAGGGGCCAGATGCAGCCCCTGATGCCAATTCACCCAGCCCATGAAACCCTCGTTCCAGGAGCAACCAAGGTTTTGCGGGCTGGATGAATTGGCATCAGGGGCTGCATCTGGCCCTCGGGCCATAGTGACTGGCTCCCTGAACCATGTGACTGGCCCTCGTCCTGGAAAGTTTGGGCACCCCTGGTTATAGTCAAGAATTGTTTTTCAAGTTTTGTTCCAGCAGATTATTTCCAAGGGAACATGACCCTTGAAAGAGCAGGAAAAACACCGGCTTGTGGTCTGGCCTTCAGCTCATATGTTTTCCTGTAGGAATATACCATGGATGTTTTTTTCCGGCAAACATGGATTGATGAAAGATTGAAATTTGGTGGACCCACTGAGATTCTGAGATTAAACAATTTAATGGTCAGCAAAATATGGACACCAGACACCTTCTTCAGGAATGGAAAGAAGTCAATTGCTCATAACATGACAACTCCTAATAGACTTTTCAGGATAATGCAGAATGGTACAATTCTCTATACAATGAGGTAAGCACTTGCTCTGGCTTTCCCCCTTATGTATTCCTCCTTCTCTGCTTTAGGAACAACTCAGCTCTGATCAGTTCTATTCTTCTTTTTAGACTTACCATTAATGCTGATTGTCCAATGCGTCTGGTGAACTTTCCTATGGATGGACATGCTTGTCCACTAAAGTTTGGGAGCTGTAAGTATGCAAAAAAAGTTCATATCTCTTAGTAAAAGTAAAGCCTTAACCAGAAAGTATGGGGTGTCATGATAATAAAGGCTGGAATCTAGTAGTAAGTCATACCAAGAGTTCACCCATTGATTCAGTGAAGATTTGGTGGGTTAACTCCTCTGTGAATTCCAAAGAAGTAAGGGCAAGGCAAGATCATTTATCTTTCTGGAACAAGGGGACAAATACATAAATAAATGTAATGATATAGAGAACAATTAAAGAAAGTTATATAATGCCCCACTGATGGTGGGTGCATCTAGTAGTTTATAGAAGTTTGTTAAGGTTTTATGTATTTTTCTGTACAGTATTTGTATGTTGATTTTTATGTCTATTTTTAATTAAACAAATAAACATTAAAACAACTTCTTTGTGAGTTACATTGATTTAAATGGTCAGCTCTAATTGTAATGTACTTTATCATAATAAGTTGCAGTTAGAGCAGGGCCATTTGAGTGAGTGGAACTTACAGAGGAATTGACTAACCAAAACCATATTGATTCAATGGTTCTACTCTTTTACTACTGGATTTCAGCTGGAGTGACTTTTGAAATTGTACCCCAGTGCACTATAGGAACATGCACTTAGTTTCTAAGGAAAGACTGGATAGAAATGAAAAGAACAGACATGTTTGTGACTATAGTTTTGGGTTTACAAATTAACTTCATAATTTAAGTTCACTTTAAATTAACAAGTTCAAAAATCATGAAAAAATCATATTGTTATGTTAATTGAGAAATTTTGTTAAATAATTCACCACTTACTCCCCCCCCCCTTTTGAGATTTGTTTTTGATAAATAGCCGATTCTGTCAGGAAGACAGACATTATTTCTTGCTCTTTTTCTTCTTTTTTGCATACAGAAATCTAGCCAAAATTAATTTATATAGTATTGATTTATTCAAACTTGTGGTAAAATACACTTTACATAATAAAGTAAGCATAGTAGTGGATCAGAAGTGTCTTTACAGTACTTACCATGATTGTAGCTCTGACCCATTTTCTATAAAGATCTGTGTGAAACTTTTTCAAATACAGTATTGTGTTATTATGAATTGAAGAATGTTTTAAACAAATTAAGGTATTTATGACAAAAAAAATCAGTATTTTTCTTATTCTATTAAGTAGTATACTTTATTACAGAAAGTTCTTTTCTGTATCACATAGAATGGCAGTGGTTCCCAGTATTTGTTTCTTCAGTTATTCTAGATTTCATGAAACCCCAGACAGTATAGCCAATAGTCAGATTCAGAATGTTGAAGGCAAAAACATCTGGAGAAACAGATGTTGAAAATTCATTTATTCATTTATTTAGATTTATATTGCTGCCCATTCACCATGGCGACTCAGGGCAGCTTACAATCTGCAAAACAACACAGGACAAAAAAAAATTAATACATTTTTCTAAATCAATAATATATTTCTCTCTCCCCTCTGGCAATTGGTGGGTGCTCGGAGTATCTTGAAAAGTTGTGAGAATCATATAACCATGGTTCAAATTAGATAATATTTTTTATTCTTTTTGAAATAGTAGCTATCTTAGTCTGTGTTTCAGGCATATCAGAGAATAAACAATGTCAGGAAAGGACCCCAAGGGGTGTGTGGCATGTAGCTGGCTGCTTGGCCTTGTAGGTTGGCCGAGTAGCTGGTTTAGCTGACGTGGAGAGGTTTCCCTCAAGGGCCCTTCACTGAGGAGACCCCAAACTTGGGGTTCCCTCTCACAGGCAAAGTCCTTTTAAGAGTCCAGCTGCCTGTCTGCTTTGAAACTCCCTTTGCTGCACCGCCTTCCTGAGGTTTCTCCGATTTGGAAAGTGGCATATCTGCTCTATGCAGGTAATTTGGTAGCTTTTATTTTATTTATTTATTTATTTGGATTTATTATCCCGCCCTAATCAGGCGAACCTGACTCTAGGCGGCTTACAGAAATTCATAAATTAAAACCGTAAGGTTCATAAATTACTTAAAAGTCAATTAAAAAAGAATTAAACCATGAATTTACAAAAATCTAAAAGATTTAAAAAGGTTAAAAGGTTTAAAAAGATTTTAAAAGTTTAAAAGAGTGAGGGAGGGGTGGCTGTCCCATCATATCTGCACAAGGCTGAAATAACAGTCTGTTTATATTATGCCACCTTTCCCACACTAACCCAGTCTCACACTCACACAGTGCAGAGCTGTCCCTGGGAAGATATCTCTGGGTCAGCACTTGGTGGCTATCTTCAAAGCTGGAATAGTCCATCAAGTGTTCCTCCCCAGGCCACTGGTAAGGAACACGGGTATCCTCCCTTCTCCTCTGGCTTCACCCTGGCAACCTTATCAGGGCTTGTGAAGGAAAGTCCCCCTCTTCCCATGGCTGGACATTTGCTAATTTAAAGTCCTCAGCAAGACCTTTATTTACAGGCCTCCCTGCTCTGCAGAAATTTCTACTCTGTAGTTTGGTAGTCAAAAACTACCACGTCTGGATGTCTCTTCACATTTATTGTAAAAATATCAAAGTCCATATTTCAGTAGAATACATATTGAAGAAATAAACTCATCTACTCTACACTACATAACAAGCTAAGAAAATAATAAAGCAAGAGAATAACTTTCCTCAACTAAAAGCATCCCTGTTCATAATGTCCATAAGGCAACGGGCAGCATGCCCTCATGCCTGGATTCCTTCATGGATTCATGTCCGGTCAAATTGACATGATGTGAGCTTCCTCAAGAGAAGGCTGAAATGGCTCAAAACTGGCCTTTCTTTTACATGCTTTTTAGCTCTCTTCTACCTCCCACCTGAATGCTAGGTATGAGAGGATGAGCTAATTGGCTAAAATGTGTTTGATCTAACAGGTGTCTGTTTGAAGTGGTTACCTTCCCAGACACACAATGAAGCAATTTGACATTCTTCAAGTGATTGCTGATGTCATTATCAGGCTGTTATCATGTGAAAGTCAGTTTCCCCCTTTCTCAGGAATGTTTGGAACTAAGTGATGTAACTTTGGGAAATTCCCTTTGTTATCTAAGAGTGACTTCATTTACAGATGTCAGGGTATCTCACGTACCCACTTGGCATGTGGTGACTTAATGTTATCTGAAATGCCTTAGCAGGTGAAATGGAATGTGACTAGCACAAGAGTGTCTCCATTTTGATTCTAGCTATTCTCTAACTTTACAGAGAATATGATCGATAAATCCTAACACTTAATGACTATATGAATGTAAATGTAAGTAAAACTAAAATATGAATTGATCCCTTGTATGATTTCATGACAAAACAAAAAAACTCTGTACCACTTTAAGGACTAACTGGCATCAATTGATGTCATGAAGCCTCACTCCCATGTCTGATGAAGTGGACTTGATCCACAAAAGCTCACATTGAAATATAACAGTCTTTAAAGTGCTATAGTATGTTTTCTTTGTTTATTCTCTGATATTTTTCAATCTGTTGTTGATGGCTATTTGGATAGTCTGACCTTTGACAAAATTATACTATTGAAACAAATATTATCTATTAATGAAGTTAAGTTGAAAGAATAAGTTTGTTATTTTAGTATCAGAGAACATAATAATAGTTGTATGCCCCCAAATAAATTCCACCTTATAGTGATTCTTTCCAGGGTTTTCTAAGCATAGAATACTTATAAGTGGTTTACTATTTCCTTCTTCTCTGGGTGCCATGCACTGTGCAGCTTGTCCAAGGCTAAACAGGCTGGCTCTTCTCCCAGGAGACACAGTGGGGAATTGAACTCTGAACCTCTGGTTCCACAGCCAGATACCTAAACCTTTGAATTATCTAACAAAGTTATCTATATAAAATATTACAGCATGAATAGGTGGGTGACAATATCTTCCTATAGGTATCCTATTTTGCTATGGTGTCTTCAGGCATGACATTGTTATTTAATGAGTGCAATTGATTGACAAATGAATTTTGAGCTCATGGAAGTAAAAAGAGTTAAGCAATCTGGAAGTGTTAAATTAATTATGGTATTTGTTTAGATTGGTAGTTCTCAGCCATTAGTTCTGTCTGTGGGGATAACTACACTCTTGTGGTATATTATTCCTCCATCAAGGCAAGCAGGGAAGGCATCTAGATTAGTGGTCAGTGAGACAGACCTTGAATTGGAAATTCTTTATGAATATAACATTTGGGAATTAAGCAGTATTGCTGTTAACCTGATTGTCTCATGCTAGCTGCCTTGAAATTCACCCTGTTAGTCTTGAATGATGATTTTAATTTGAGAGAATTAAATATATGTAAGGTCATACTTTTATGACTTTCTTATTTCAATGTAAGTGTTAAATGGTTGTTCCATCCTAAGTTACAACCAATTCTGCTCATTCACATGGTGTCCTGATATTTATTATGCAACATCGCTTTGCTAAAAATCTCTGCTATCATTGGTAACAATACTTGTTTCAGTCAGTAGGATTTTTCTTAGAGAACAGTTTGTCCAGCTAGGACAGTGCACAGGAAGGAAATGAGCATGTTGTTCTTCATATATTTTTGAATATTTACCAAACTGATTATTGCCCAAAGATGAAGTAATGCCAAGAGAGATTTTGCCAAGCTACCTTGCCCTCAGGTTACCTAAGAAGGCTTATATTAAGTCCTAGAATTGCCAATTAAGGATGCAAGATAACTTGATTTAGGATTGAAAATAACTTTCTTGTGGAATTTGTAGTGAGGCTGTGAAAACAAATTTAACTCTTGACTGTTGTTTTAGGATACCTTGCCCAAATAGTGTAAAAAATAAAGACTGAATGTAAATCTACGTTACACATCTGTAAACCTTTGGAAGGATACTTGTTTGATTGGAATGTTCCCAGAAACCCAGGCTGTATAGCCTGGTATGCTTTTGAAAGTTATCGAAAAAGCAAAATTTTCAAACTTTACACATTTCCTTATACAGCTTTGAACCTAGTCTAGTCTGACAGAATTGTCTTCCATTATTCCCAGCACTGCTGAAGGGACATGAATGTTCTAACCTACTAGTGTGGAATGATAGAGAATTACTAAAATGGAGCTTTGAAACTCTGGAGGAGTTTTACATGAAGGATGCCAGATCGCGTTCCTTCCAGCCAAGGACATCCTGGGAACTTTGATGAAAAAAATAGTGGATAAAATAGTGCCTTCTGAATAAATTCTGGAATAATCATATTTTTTTTAAAAAAAACCCTAGAAAACCCTAGTTAGAAACAAAGATTAGTTAAAAATAGTGGTATTCTGTTTGAATGTTACTACAATTAATCCTAACATTATAAGTACTTTAAACTAGCAGAACAGTTGAGCTTGTGGCAGCATTGTAATAGTAAAGCACAATTAAATTGAAGTACATTCATAGCAATATTTATTTAAAAAAAAAACAAGAGGAAAGCTTGCAAAAAGTTCATTGGGGCTTTGCTGGACTGAATATTTGGACACTTCTGTCTGAAATAAAGAGGCTGTGTTACTCTGAGACTCGTTTGTACAAGGGCACACTGATCCAGTAGACATAACAGTATATGAAAAGAACAACATGTGGAGCAGAGATCAAACACACTTTGTGCTCCCACTGCACCCATCAAAGCACTGCTGCAGATATTTTGCACTGAGCTTTCAGTGCAACGAACTCATGATAAATGGTTCTTTCCTTTTTTTTTTGCTCTCTCTCTCTCTCTCTCTCAGATGCCTATCCTAAAAGTGAGATTATTTATACCTGGAAAAAAGGACCATTGTATTCTGTAGAAATCCCACAAGAATCTTCCAGTCTTCTCCAGTATGATCTGATAGGGCAGACAGTCTCTAGTGAAACTATAAAATCCAATACAGGTAAGTTCATAGCGTCAACTAGAAACCAGTATCAGAAAGTAGGCATTGCAGGAGCCAGTTCTATTAATTTTCTGACCATGGGGCCATCCAGATGGGCATTAAGTCTGCTCTTCAGGGTGTTCTATGGGTGCTCCCCCCCCCCGAGACCACACATGTTAGCAGCCGACGTGGCCCAATTCTCTTCCAGCGCATGACTTCTTCTTCTTCTTCTTCTTCTTCTTCTTCTTCTTCTTCTTCTTCTTCTTCTTCTTCTTCTTCTTCTTCTTCTTCTTCTTCTTCTTCTTCTTCTTCTTCTTATTATTATTATTATTATTATTATTATTATTATTATTATTATTATTATTATTATTATTATTATTATTATTATTATTATTACAGTTCTGATTTCTTGGGGTGCTGGGAATGGGTGGAATAGATCTGCTGATATCAAATCTGCTTCCGGTGTTTATTGTGAAGTGGTCTATAAAAGATTTGTGAAAGTGATTTTTTTCATGCCTGCCCATTTTGGTGCAGCTGGATTGGCCTGAAAAGCATTGGTTACCATTGCAGAGGGCATGGAAAGGTGCAATGCATCATTCAGTGCTGTCCTTCTATCTAGATGGGAACCAACCTTTGGAACACTTTGCTTGCAAACAGACAGGGGTAGTGAAATTATGGTAGATCGTTGCTTATGAAATGCATCATTTTGTTTAACATTTTTAAAATTTTGTTCATTTGTGTATTGCCCATTGAAACTGGCTGCAAGCAGCATTTTAATTGGCAATATATACAGACAAGCAAAGAAAAATAAATTTTCAGTTTCAACAAACTTTGTAAAAAATGTAATAATAATAATAATAATCCACTTCCCCTGTCTGTTCATAGACAATCAAGGGAAGTGCTCCAAAGGTGGATTCCTGTTTGAATAAGAGGAGTGCATCAAATGTTACATCATTTCTCCCCTACCCACAACCCCAACCCTGTGATGGTATCTGATGCTTTTCAGGCTGATTCAGCTGCACCAAAACAGGCTGCCCATTTTTAGTCAACTTGGCAACTCTTAAATCTGCTGAGAAAGTTTCACTGACATTATCTCAGAGACTGATCTTACACATCTACTACAGCTTGTCTTTCCCTTTGCTCCACATCTGAGCCACTTGCAGTATGGAAAATGAGAAAAATGCTTATTTTTGGGACCATCCCTCCCAATTCCAGGCCCACTCTTTCTGCTGCCACTTTGCTGCCAACCTTTGGCTGAGCAAAAAAGCACAGTCAAGAGGGGCAGTGCAGGATGGTCATTATGAGCTTAGTCTTTGTCCCTTGAATTTGGGGATTAAGGCTGTATATAAAACTGAATCAATCCAATCACTTATTGGCTAGGTTTGCCTTTCATCTCCTCCGTTTGGGGGGGGGGGGAATGTATGCTTGAAATCACATGATATTGTGAGCAATGCCCTCTGAAATATGAGAAGACAGAAGTGACGTTGAAGGGGATTTCCATGTTAGCGGGATTGTAGTGCCTTCTGTTGCCCAGCATAATTTAATGATTTAAGAGAGACAGAAGAAAGGAGCAGAATATGCAAATACATTCAGTTCTAACTGTTCTGTTCAGGTTTTTGAGTTAATATGTCTGCTTGCCTCTTTATTTGAAATGTTGCAAGGACAAATAGGGACCATGGTAAAGGTGATATATTGTACTTGTTTCCTAACAGGTGAATACGTAATAATGACTGTTTATTTCCACTTACAAAGAAAGATGGGCTACTTCATGATACAGATATATACTCCTTGCATCATGACTGTCATCCTTTCTCAGGTGTCTTTCTGGATTAATAAGGAGTCTGTTCCAGCTAGAACAGTTTTTGGTATGCAAGTGTCACAGTCTCCATCGAAAATCACACTGTATCATTCCCTTTATCCACCACTGTTCATTGTTTGTATGTTTCTTTTAGGTGAATATTCACTTCAGGTGCTCTATGTCCATCTGAAAAGGAAAATAGGTTACTATCTCATCCACACTTACATCCCATGCATTATGACTGTAATCCTATCCCAGGTTGCATTTTGGATCAACAAAGAATCTGTTCCAGCAAGAACTGTGGCTGGTATTCATGTGTTTGTTTGTTTGTTTGATTCATTACCCTGATTTGTCTATTTGTCCATTCATGGAGTGTGTTGAATCTGCTGTTGAGTTGTGATAGAGAATAGAGTTGTTGTTTGTAAGACTGCAAAAGAGAATATGTTCAGGGTTTCCATGTTAGCAGGATCATAGTGTGTTATATAGGACATAAAGTCCTTCTAAGTAGGGAGGTGGAAGAAATTTCTTCAGGTTGCATTGTAGTCAAAATTTAGTCGAATTTTCACTTTTGAACTGTAACATTGACAAATTACCGGTGAAAATCTGTTTTTTCCAATCTGTATAAAATACATATAAATAAGTATGCAAAATCTTTTAAAATCTGAGAAATGTGGGATAAATTAGACTCAAAATTGGAAAAATGAAAATCAAATGAGATTCATTCATCCCTAGTTCTAAGTAAAGCGAATTGGCTTTGCCAGATGGCAAGGAGCTACCAAAAAGTACTGATTCTCTCCCTCTTCTGGTAAACATGTTTTAGCATGTTATCAGTAGAGTACTGTGATTTACGGTATATCAATTGGGGTTTGGGATTTTCCCCTCTGAATAAAACATTCAGAGCATGCTCCAAAATATCCCTCTGTAGAAATAGTTGTTGAAAGTTACAAGATTTCCTTCCAACTAAATATGCAATTGAGGCTGTAAATCGGGTTCTCAAGGTTTTGGTGCTACGGCTGAACTACTCACCCTCAGACAGCTGAGCAGGCTAAACAAATACTAGCAGGTGCATTTGGGCATGCACGGGTGCGTCCACTTCTGGGGCTCTCGCCATAGGCCAGATGGAACAGCGCAGGGGTTGGGGCCAGCCCATGGGCCGTAGATTGCAAACCCCTGCTATAAATCAATTAATTTGGTGAAAGGGCACATAGTACTTTTTTTAAAAGGGACATTCTTATTTATTTATTTATTTAATAAACTATGTCTGACCTGCCGTGTTAACAGTAGATCTAAGAGCAGGGTACAGTTAGCAAAATCACAAACATCCCAAGACTATGAAACCAATTGAGGGCACTGTAAAACTAGTCCTGTGAACATGGAAGCCTGAAAAGGGGTGATACCTTCACAGTGTTTTAATACATCCACTTCCACTCTCCTTTTCTCTAGGGATCACTACAGTCCTGACCATGACCACACTGAGCATCAGTGCCCGCCACTCGTTGCCCAAGGTGTCTTACGCTACGGCCATGGATTGGTTCATTGCTGTGTGCTTTGCCTTTGTCTTCTCGGCACTTATTGAGTTTGCAGCTGTCAACTACTTTACCAATCTTCAGACTCAGAGAGCAATGAGGAAGGCAGCCAGGGCAGCTGCACTAGCAGCCGCCCTCTCCGCAGCAACTGTACCATCGGAGGACGAGATTGTCTCGGTAATTGCTCATATTTCTGATAATAAACATCATATAGGAAGAGGCAGGTCAAAGTAGTGAATATTATTTTTCAACCTTTTTAGATTTAGAAGGAAAATACCTTAAGCTGCCTTAGACTGCTTCACAGGCATCTTCTTGAGCAATGCTCTCTGTGTCATCTTCTTGCAAGCTGTGCAGGATCCTGATTTAAGACACAATTAAAAAATTAAGGCCAGATATTCTTGGATTAGTCTGTAACTGGTGTTCTGTAAGTGGGTCATGGGGGGGGGGGAGAAGGAAATTAGACTATATAAATTTGGCATCTCTGTGTAAGTGTGGCTGTGCTGGAGGCAGCCCAGCAAAAAAGACATGAAACTGGAAACTCAGTGGGGCCAACTTAGTGTGCACTTTCAGAGGAAGAAAAGATGCTAAACCAATGGTTTGAGACGTTGCTGGAAATCTCAGACTAGAAACAAGATTGAAGAATGACTTAGCAGTTACTTTATTGAAAAAAAATGTGAAGCTCTTTCTGACTGTATTTCTCAGTGTCCTACTGGCATTCTATTCAGTTCTGTCTTTGACCACCATACTGCTTTCCCTCTTTTTCCTTTTCTTCAAACATTTGTATGTACTTTTATGCAACTTTCCCTCCAAAATGAGTGATTTTTTAATTTATAAAAAATGTTTAAGAATTTTATGGTGCTTTAAAGACTATGGCTGTTACTAAGGTTCCTCATTAGAAGGTCACAACATATCTGTGCAAGCACTGACATTGCACAAGTCCGTTGTCATTGTGGAACAGCAGCAGTTGCACAAGTGACTCAGTTCCTGTTTACTACTTTGGAGGGATGTCCTTGCATTACATGTTTGATTTGTGTTAAGCTTTTGTGAATGTTGGATACCCAGTGCAGTGTAATTAATAGACTATTAGACTCACAAGTCCTGGGTTTGAATTTCTGCTCAGCCTTGGAAACTCACTGGAGGGGTGGTACTGGTAAAACCAATCCCTAAACATCTAACTTACCTTGAAAGCCCTATTTGGGTTATTATAGCTTGGTTCTGACTTGATGACACCTAACATAACACATACATTTGTGAATGCATTTGTGGAATTGGGCTGCAGGCCATGAAAGCAAACCCAAAACTAAACTTGCTAAGCCTTTAGTGCCACAAAACTCTTAATTCTTCTTTATAGGTGTAGACTATTAGGGCTCTCATGAGGCATTTTGCACATACTTTTCCTCCCAGAATATCCCCACTATTTCATCTTCTCCTTTTTATCTGGTGTCTGGACTGGTAGGATAGCTCAGTGAGTTGGATATCTGGATATGGAATCAGAGGGCAAGATCTTGTGTACTTCCCAGAGAAACAGTATTGTAGCTTGCCTTGGGCAAGCTACATGGTCCCTGAGCACTTCCCCACCCCTGCCCCTGAGGAAGGGAATTGTGAGCCACTTCTGGACAGTTTACACATAGGAAATTCTGCAAGATTCCCCCGTCATAATCAACAGTATGTAAGTAAAGGATAACTGTGTTCCTGAACCTTCTCTAATTACCTCTTCCTTAAAATAGCTTGTTCAAAGAAACCAAAAGCAAAACAAACCAGGGTTCCAGGGTTCTATTCTACATGTGGTTAATCCATTTTAGCAGTTTATAAATTATGAAAATTCACCTTCAAATAAAGGCAAATAGGAGACTATCCAATAAACTTAATCAGAAGGCAAAGGAAAATAGAACCACTTTGCTCACTTCTCCACTCCTTGAAAACTCATTGCCACATCCCACTTCTTTTCTTCCATTACTGCAAATATGATACATGCATATAACTCACTGAAGAATGAGTGCAAGGTATCCAAGGTGTTGTTTGATCACTGTGCTGGATGACTGAAGAAAACCTCCTGATACCCAGATGCATAACAGCAGATTGAGTGAAGGGTGAGACATCCAAAGCCTCAGATACAGTTCTTACAGAAGAACCTGTAGCTTTCAGTATAATGTAGCATTTGATGTGTTAAAAATGTTTTTGTCCTCTGGGAAGCATGGAAAGGGGAATAATTCTGTATAATAGAAACCAGTACTCTTTTAGTGGGATAGTGTTTATGATGTATATGCTATCTTCACCACAGTTCACTTCATACCTGTATTTATATTCATGCTGTTTAGTCCTTTGCACATATTACACAGTGTATGGGTTGATAAAGTGTAGGAGGTCAGCCATGTGTTTAATGATCAAGCTGAGTAGGTCTGGCAAAAACTGATTCTGTTGTTTGATCCTCTCTGCCTGCCTTGGCAAAGGAAGAGGAGATAAAGATTGTACCTCCTGTCCTTGAGGTTTCCACCTCTTCCGTATGGAGAGATATTCTGTGACTGCATGATTACTTTGGATATTACAAAAGGGAAGTAAATGGTTAGTAATTTTATGTATCAGTGTTGTTGTTTTATATCTAGAATGGAAGTGTAAATCTTTGCTTATTTTCATTGTTTTGTCAGAATCCACCCCCACCACCCCAATAGGGAAGGATTCAGATATTTACCTCCCTACCCTACGCTCTCTGATGAGGTACAGTCTAGAAAAAATATGAGATGTTTCTGATTTCATTGACTTTTGAGAGCATCTTTTAAAATACAGGGTGGGATCAGTAAGAGAGAAATCACAGGCACAGAAAGACTTGTGAAGAATCTGAATGGGAAGATTTACCTGTTCTGTACTTCCAGGACTTCTTGGGATTGGTGTGAGCATCAGAGCCCTGTGTGCCAACTGGAAAAATATGAATAGAAAAGTGCACATATTTCAAGTATGTGCAACAACACTACTTAAAAATGTTTGAGACATTGTGTGGATGGTGGTGGATGTGTTCAAGCAGTTCACACAGTTTTAAAACTGTGCTCATATGTAAGCATAATATGGGTGAAATGATAAACAAAAGTGATGGCATTTCCTTGTTAAACCCAAATCAAACCTGGTGAAACTGGGCATGATTTCTACATGGAAATGAGAAATGGCAGCACTTTGGCAGAAGTGAGTTTTGGAGAGGTTTATATCCTTTACTAAGGATACAGTATCTTTGAAAATGGCTACAGAGTTGACTCTGCTAGGCAGTATGCCTCTTTAAAAAAGAAAGTGGCTATGCAGAAATCTAAGTTAATATGTTCAGAGAAGTTACCTTTTGATAACAGTGTTGCAGCTAATCTTTTAAAGGACAGGAATCCTGCTTTCCTGCATTGAAGCTAATTCCATCTCTATTGCTAGTGGCACTGGTAATTTGCCTGAAAGGCTGTGCCTTACCTTATTCTTTGCATTCCCCATTGCTAGGCCTTACAGGTTCATCTAAGAGTAAGTGCACATAATGTACATGTTAATGTTCAAAAATATTATTCAGGTTCTGAAAAATGTCATGACATTTGAGAAGGGCTTGGTAGTTAGGAATGAAATAGCATTTTATTCATTTTGTATTGTATATTAGATGCATGTTGTAACGGCAAGATAAGGTTACAGAAACAGGAAGATTCAGTATCAGTGAATAGGCTAGTTTGAGCTACAAATGTTTACTGATTGTTAAAATGAAAATGATTTCTAACTGTGTGAAATGCATTTAATGTAGTGAGCAAAATCATACTTTTGTAATTTTGTGCCTGGCATAATCTGGATCAGGTGCAATAAACATTTCCTATATAGTGATTAAAAGTTTACTGTTTCCAGTTTTAGGTTCCAAGGCTCCCAAAGGCTTCTTTTTGCCCTGAGGAGCAATAGGATGTAGAGTGGTGTATGTGTGGGGAGACTTAAAAAAAATCACTGCCAGCTTGCTTTGGGTGGTCCTGATATGAACAGTGGCAATCTAGCTGTGATCTTTTTTTTTACTATTGTAGGCCAAACTCCCCATCCCATACCACCCAAAGACTTTGCCAGCACAAAATGATGCCCTAGGGAGCTTTGGAACATAAAACTGAGAGATAGGAAGTATTTAATTAATGTAATACAATGTGTCCAGCACCTAATCTGGGTTTTACCAGGCACATAGTTATAGAACAGAATTTTGTCCAATATGTATTATTTATTTCCAGAGTGAAACTTAAATTCAGACAGACTAGCAATTAAGTCCTTATAGCATGTCTGCAGCCTTCTTCAAGTATGGTTGAGATATCTGTCCCATCACCAGAGCTAAAGCAAGTTTGTATCTCATATTGCACAGTTAATATAGTTTGACAACTCTAACTATCCATTTTGGTACTCAGGACTTCACAGTCCTGCTCATCGACTAGTAAGTTTAGTTTATTTCTATCCCATAAAGGTTGGCAGATTTGCATACTTCCAACAGCAAATGCTAGTGGGCCCATTTGTGTCCTTTGAGCTCTTTGTAAAATTTGGAGCTTCTGGATCAAGGCCCCAATCATCTTGCCTCGGTAGGGGCCAGAGGCGTAGCTACCGCCGTATCTGCCGTATCAATTATACGGGGCCCCCGGGTCACGAGGGCCCCCAACGTGCGTAAACAAAACAAATCTTTACCCTTCCTAAGGGCCCCCAAAAGATTTTTATACGGGGCCCTGCCAAGGCACGCTACTCTTCTGGTAGGGGCTGTGGTGGCTCAGTGGTTAAGAAGCTTGCTGGCAAGTCAGCAGTTCAAGATCTGGGTACTGCTTGACAGTTTGAACACCCGTCTGCCCCAGCTCTTGAGGACATGACAATTCCCAGCTCTTTTGGGCATTCCCTGAGTGGAGTTTCTTCCACAAAAATCCTTTTAACCCAGAAAAATTTCTGAGACAAAATTATTAGTATCCTGCCTGGGTTTACTGCTCTGCCACTTTTAAGTTTTGGGGCTCTAGCCCATGGAATCCTGGGATTTGTAGTTTATTGAGCTACTTAGGGTTCTCTCCTGTAGTTGCAGTAGCACCCTCTGGTAGAGAACTCGTAAGTACTTTACCAGACTAGGGATCCTGGAGCCCCTTAGTGAAACTGCTACACCTCTGCCACATGCCTCCTATAGAATCAGCTGGTGGTATACTTAGCTTTTTATACACGAAATGGGTGGTGGGCTACTTTGCCTTTCACCTAAAGCAGCAAACTATCTGGAATCACCCACATACTTAATTTTATTTTTAGTTGTGCTGATGCCATGGACTCACAGGGTGTTGCATAAAGGGAATCTAGTCTCAATTTCTATCCCATTTCTTCCCAAGCACAGCCCTCCCAACTGCTTGTATAGGGCAGTGTGTGGTGACCGCTGTATAGCAGGGAGTCATTCCCTCACATCAGCAGTTTTATCCTTCTGCTGGATCCTGCATAGCTCCAGCAAATGCCCATACAATTTGAATTCATATGTTTCTGTCTCCCTGCCTTCACCCCAAGTCATGTTGGTATGCCATTTACTCTTCCCTTCTACCTCTTTGCTGCAGCTACTTATCCAGTGTCAGGAACTTTGGTTGAAAGATGGAAGTTAATTATTTGAGGAAACTCATTCTTACTAAGCTTCTTATGCCTGTTAACTTCAGTGTCTAAGGGCAAAAATAAAAACAGGCATATGTCTGCATTAAACCAAAAGTGCTCCCAGGCTGGACTGCTGGTATGGGTATATTAATAAGAGGCAGAATACTATTGTTGACAGAGGTCAATGATTTTATCACTACAATAGTCCAGTTTTTAATTCAGTTAAACTTTAATACTTGACTGTTAAATTGACTTAGTCCCCCAATGAAGGAGACCAGTTAATCTCAAATCTAAGTACTTCAGTACAGTAGAATATACTGATTGTGACTGTCAGTGTACCTTTCTAATGACAACTGCTTTGATACACCATGTTCTAAATCAATGAACATAAAGTTTGCTGATCTAAGCTATTTGTACTTCATTGTTTAAGGTCTGAGTTTAAGGCAGTGTTTCCCAACCTTTGATTTTGGACTTCAATTCCCAGAAGCCTAAGTGAAATCCCAAAAAGCACTGATCAGCCAATGTACTGATTTAGGCTTCTAGGAAATTGAAGCCCCCCCCCCCCGGTGGAGCATTTGCTTTTGCTCTTTCAGAACAGCTTCCTTGGACTTTAAAAACTAGGGTGTACTGAAGGCATTTTTCTGCCTGAGGTAGAAGAGCAAAATGGCACACCTCAGTCACCCAGCAGTTTAGAATGTATTTATTATTTATTTTATTTATTTAGATTTATATTGCCGCCCACTCGCCGAGGCAACTCTGATCTAATCAAGTTAATATGGCACTTGAGGCAAACAAATCTAAACAAAACCACAAATTCTTCTATCTCTTGGAGTAAAACCTTAGCTTGGATACCTTGGAGTCGTTATTCAGCAAGGAGTTCGCACATTGGTAAATGTCTCCATGGCGACATTCTGCACATGCAAATGAACTTGAGAAATCAAGTCCACCTGCATGCAGTTTTTTAGCCATTTGGATATCACATTAACCGCTGGCTAGGCAGACCATGCCGTGTGCCCTGTGCTTTCACCTGGCTGAAGGATGCTTTGGTAAACTTTAGTCCTGGCCTAACATTATTGACAAGAGATGGGCAACACTGCCTAGTTAAGGCAAGCTCAACAAGTAAATAACCATTTGTTTCCTTTTCATGGAATACAACATTTGTCGGCTGTGGCAGCCCTCCTGTTTAATAGTAAAGCTGGATTTTTAACTCTAGAACGACTACTGCCTTCATTTTGTTGTTCTGTCACACAGTTGAATCCAATCCTTTGCGACCTCATGGACCACCACATGTCAGGCTCCTCTGTCATCTGCCATCTTCCGTAGCTTGCCCAGATCTACGCTTATTACGTCAATGATGCCATTTAGCCATCTTCATTATTTTATAGCAATACTGCCCCTAGCATAAATCCATTTGCCCCAACTAGCATATACCCATTGAATCAATAGGAACTTCACAAGTCAGCATTTAATGGAAGTCCCCTTGATGCATTGGTGTACTCTGGTTGGGACTTGTTCTGAGATTTAGGCAATATTTAAATGGCTGAACTCATTGAAAAGTGACATCAGTACTAATAAGGTAAAATTTCAAACACTGAAATAAAAATAACGCTAATCAACTAATGTTAATCAAGTGCCCATGCAAATTCCTAGCATATTGCTTTCTCAAGACTCCTGTCATGAAGAAAGAGAACAGTTCTTTAAAATGAGCACAGGGAATCTTTTCACCTGCCAAGGCTGTATGGCTCAGCCACGCTCTTCTACTGCTAGTGTTGTTGACATTAATAGCTCTAGAAAAAGTCAATTGCAGATATTTCCTTCCCAAACGTAAAAACAGATAGCAGAAGAAATGAATGCAAGCTGTTATTTTAATACCTTTAGAATGAAGGTTGTAGTCCTGGAATAAGCATGGAAAGGAAAAGAAAACAGTATGATTTGTTGTTAAAACTGAGGAGAATGTTATCGTATCTCATGGTTACTGAGGCATTGATAGCCTAATGGAGAAGAATAGCATCTCTTGCAGGGTTCTCTGATGCATAATTTGCTCTATAGTGGCTGCTTACAAAAGTTATGTGTGAGAAGTATAATTGTCTAGGCAGTTGATTCCTAGTTCAGCTGCACAGTGAGATACATTTACTACTGTCTCATGACTATTAGGTAATCAAAAAGGCCTACTATGTTTACATATAATTCTGATTGCTTTTTCTAAAAAACAAATATCATTGGTAGAAATATGGCATTGAGAAATACTGGGACCCAAATTATGCATGAGCTTAATAAAGGTTTCCCTTGCTTAAAAGCCAGTTGTAGGGTATGGTGCTTGTCTCTGTTTATAGCCAACGAGCCAGCACTGTCTGCATCTGCAGACATTTCTGTGTTCATGTGGCAGGCATGACTAGACATGGAACATTGCTTACCTTCCCACCAAAGTGGTACCTATTTATCTACTTGCAATTTCTTGCTTTCAAACTGTTAGGGTGGCAGGAGCTGGGACAGAGATGGGAGCTCACTCCATTGTGTAGCATTCAGGTCTTGAACTACTGATCTGCCAACCTTTCAGTCATCAAGTTCAGCATATTAACCACTAAGCCACTGCAGTCCCATGAGCTTAATAGCTAAACATTATTTCTACAAGAAGTTGAAAAAACACATCTGAAGAATACAAGATGCCTTTCCCATCCCCCAAGTGTCTATCTGTAGCCCTGCCCCTGAGAATTGATGAAAAGTACAGTAATACCTCGCATAACGAATTTAATTCATTCTGCGAGGCTGCTTGCTATGCGAGTTTTTCGCTATGCAGGTCAGACTCACATAGCGAAAATCCCTATGGAAAAACTCACATAATGAGCTTTCTATGGGGAAAAACACGCATAGCGAACTTTTTTCGTTATGCGAGTTTTCCCCATAGAAACACTCGCTATGCGAGTTTTCTATGGGGAAAGTCCGACTTGCATAGCAAATATTTTCACTATGCGAGTTGGACTCACATAGCGAAAATATTCATTATGCGAGTCAGCTCGCTTTTTGAAAAACCTGCTCATTAAGCGAATTTTTCGCTAAGCGAGTTGCTCGCTAAGCGAGGTTTGACTGTACCTATAAGATGAAAAGCATTGTCCCCATGAATGTTTCTCTCTCTCAAATATAAAAAATTGACCCCTCTTCAATGGGGAGCTTCAGCGCAAATACTGTATCTGTTTTCCAAAAATGCTGGTAGTAAGCTAGATACATGTTTAAACCCCGAATTAAGGGTTGGCTTCACTTACAGAATGTAATAGCCGATTGGGTATATCTACATCAGTCCCTCTTCCTCATTTCTATGAGGCAAGGCAACTGTCCTTGCTATAAACTCTTAAAATGGATTAAGAGGTGGCAGCCCCATCATGTTTCAAATACATCACTCTTCTCAGAGCCACTGCAAGAATTGTAATACAAATTCTATTGGCAATCTATGGCAATTATCCCTAAAGCCTCTTGAAGTGATGTATTGTCTTGCTTAATTTTTTGTATGCATGTCAAGCTGATGCAAGAATCTG
Source organism: Furcifer pardalis (assembly GCA_030440675.1). NCBI lineage: Eukaryota > Metazoa > Chordata > Lepidosauria > Squamata > Chamaeleonidae > Furcifer > Furcifer pardalis. Next base: position 68,577,577 of record CP126893.1, read on the forward strand.
ATTTTCCCTGCAATAGTATTACAGCAGCAAACACCTACATCCTGAATCTGATAGATTATAAAGGAAATAAGAGAACACCATTTCCCGACTGTCATTTTGATATTATTGTAATTGATTGCTTTCTTCTTTCACTTCACTGTAGTTGCCACAGGGGCACATAATTCAAAAGCTATTAGGAACATATAAATGACAATAAATGCATATTTATAGATTTAAGGTGTTTTAATGGTATCCAGGAAGCTAGAAGAATATTCATTTTAATGTTGTTTTCTTACTGCAAGCTCTGCTGACAGCGAAATCAAATATTCCCGTCAAAAAGCAACAACAATTTGGAGATATTTTTATATGAATGTTCCTTGGAAGGATTCCAGCAAAAATATATGATAGTAGATAGAAATTGTTTCTTTAAAATGCAGTGTGAATAAAATAATATATATAAAATAATGCAAGTGGTAGCAGAATGCAGTGCAGTGAAGTGGATGTATTTAAGTTTCATGTTCAGGTCACACAAGTTTGAGAAGTCTAGATGTCACAGGTGCTTAAGTGTAATCCTTGAACAAAAAGTGGTATATTGGTTAGAGCACTAGACAAGGACTTGGAAAATCTAGGCTCCTCTCTCTACTGAGCCATTGGAACTAACTCTTATTGTGAGTTGGTATCTCTGTCTCAGCCTGAACTACCTACAGGGTTGAGTAAGTCTGAAGTAGAAAGTAGAAGAGCCACTTGTACCAGTTTTGAAGAAAGAAAATGAAAGTAATAAATATTAGTAAATAAATATCTCAAAACCAAATATGAATTAACCACATGGTACAGAGTCACATGACTCAATGCCATAAAAACAAAAATGGAGCATGTTCACTAATTGGTATCGATTTTAAACATGTGAAGTGCCCCCTAATAGCCATTAAATTCTATTCAACATCTACTATCTTAATAAAGAACAATCCATATGCTGCCATCATGGCATGTCTAGTATTCTGCTACTAGCAAAGGCTAGAAGTAGTAGGAAGATTACAGCCAAAATCCTGTTGCTTAGTGTAGTAAATTACACTAAAGTAGGGTCATTTAATCAATGGGAATTAGGCAAATCAATTCCTCCATAAGTTTCATTGATTCAAATAGGCCTACTTTAACTGCAGCTTACTTTAGCATAATAAATCGCAGATAAAATAGGCTCAGTTGAATCAGTGGGAATTATGGAGAGGTTGACTGACCAAATCCCCCATTAATACAGCGAGCCTGCTCTAGTGCAATTTACCTTGCTAAACAATGGGATTTTGACCTATGTAAGTACCTCTCCTGCTCTGTCAAATTCATGACTGATTTTTCAAACAGAAGAGGAATGGGAATGCGACAGGGAAACAAAGAGCATGTCAGAATGCAGGGAGCACATCCTTCCACTGTGTTTGTTCAGCATGGTATCAGCCCATGTAACTGTGCAGCAGCCATATAGAATAAAGACTGTCTGAATATTACCCAAGGCAGTGTCACTGACCACCACTGATGAGGGATAATGGCATGAGAGGTCATAATGTCCTCTCTCCATTCCATGTGTACCTTCTGTTAAATGTTCAGCATGGGATGTACCCAATGAAGTAAAAAGTCTTGATTATTGTAACTCCAGAATTGCCTCTTAAAAGAAATGGGTTTTATAGCTCAAACATTTCTGATCATTTTTGTTAAATATAATAATTTTATTTGATTTACCAGACTATCAAAGGATAAGTTTCTGCTGGCCGCAACTTGTTTTCCATTCATTTCACTGCTGTGCTCTTCTCCAGGTTTGACCAAAACTTTTCACGATTGGGTCTTCCCATCTTTTGGGGGCCCAGCCAAGGGATAGCTTTATTATAATCATTGTATAGTATTTGTAATCATTCATGGCACATCTATTTTCTTGAATTTCAATTTCCCTTTGCCAGCCTGTTATTTACAAGAATACCTTAATGAAGACGTTTCCCTTATTAGGTACATTCCTAGCTGAACATTTAACAGAAGATACACATGGAATAGGGACTGTGGTGGCTCAAGTGGTTAAGACACTGAACTTGAAGACTGGAAGGTCGGAGTTCGATACCCGAGTACTGCATGACGGAATGAGCTCTTATCTCTGTCCCAGCTCCTGCCAACATAGAAGTTCGAAAACAAGAAATTGCAAGTAGATAAATAGGAACCACTTTGATGGGAAAGTAAGCAGCATTCCGTGCACTCTGGTGTCTAGTCATGCCTGCCACATGACCACAAAAACACCTGCAAATGCAGACAGCGTCTGCATTATAGACAGCTATAAACCGATGATCACTGAACCTTAGAGTCAGATACAACTGGCTTTTGAGCAAGGGCGACCTTTACCCCACACATGGAATGTTCAGAAGACATTTTAATCAGACTTTTCAATTTTCTATATATCCATTTATTTTATAATTTGGTGAATTAGGTTATTGAAAATAAAACTGAACATCTAGACATACTGCTTTACTTGCACAACAGTTAATTATAGAACATATAATTTCCTTTAAGTTTGTCCCTCACCTTTTTTTGGTTGTTCTAATATAATATGTTGATTTTGACATAGCAACACAATCACATGATTTATTTATTTATTTATTTAGATTTATTATCCCGCCCCAATCAGGCAAACCTGACTCTAGGTGGCTAGTTTTCATCAGCTATTGCATCAGAGAAGGTGTTATTCACACGCTTCAGTTTTTTCATGGAATACTCTTGTTGCCACCAGGATACCAGTTGGTAATTCTTTGTTATAGACCAGTGCTGGTGAACCTTTGCGCTCCAGCTGTTCTTGAACTTCAATTTCCAGAAGCCCTGATCAGCAGGAAAACTGACTAGGGCTTCTGGTAATTGAAGTTCACGAACACCTGGAGTGCCAAGGTTCGCCATCACAGTTATGGACTAAGCAATTCATTCGTAACATTTGGAAGATGTGGCAAGGGTTCTAAAAGCAATTGAAAACCCAATATTTTCTCCAGTGCTGTTAATCCTTTTCTACTCCTTTTCTTTTTTCTTTGCCACAGGGCTTTCTCCTGATAAATGGTAGAATCTCCTATTTCTAACATTTCCAACGATTGGTTAGATAATTTGTATTTGTTTTGTTTTTTTGTTAGCTTCTGTTATATACTACATCACCACCACCACCATACAGATTTTCTGTCAGACCTGTTTAAGAGAAATATTGGTTCTTTGTAAGTTTTCCCATATTTCCACTGGAAAACACTATTCCAATATTGTTTTAACTATATAATCTTTAACCTATTATGACTCTTTTTCATATTTTAAAAGTAATTTTATTGAGCTTCGATGATAAATATTCTTTTTGTCTCATTGGTCTTTCATATAATATCTCTTCATTTCTTTAAGGTACTTAGTGATAAACTTGTTTTAAGAAATCAAACTATGGGGAAGAACATTTAATTTCTTTTCTGTTTCTAAGTCTGATATTATATTATTCTGTTCTAAAAGGTCTTTTTACCTAAAAGAGTCCCAATATTTTTATTTTAAAATCCTTCAGATTTTGCCTTCTTCTGTCTCAAATGTGATGCAGATAGGATGTACAAAATTTTAGAATGTTTTGCATACATTCTAGAAGTATTAAAAGAGGCCTTTATCTAGGTTATTTTATTATTTATTCATATTTATATTGCCGCCCACTCGCCAAGGCAACTCAGGGCGGCTTACAGTCAAAACAGCAACAGTACAGTAAAAATTATAAAATACAACCTCACAAAAAAAAACCCAAAGCAGAACACAGACCAACTCCCCTCAGGCCGTTGTTGTGGGCCCAGAGGAGGGGGCGATCTTCTCACCCACCTGCTAGGGCATAGCATCTTCTCCCTCAGGCCGTTGTTGTGGGCCCGGAGGAGGGGGCGATCTTCTCAGCCGCCTGCTAGGCCATGGCATCTTTCCAATAAGGAAATGAAGAAATTAGGTTCCAATAATTAATCTGCACACCATTAAATACATAACACTAGTGAACCTACTGAGATTGACTTTTGAATAGTTAGACATTCATAAGATTTCATTTTAGATGCTACCAAACATTTCTTGGATAAACACAACTATTCACTGTTTATGAGAAATGCTAGTAAACTCAACATGTACAAAACTCAACATGTTGTACAAAAGGGGTTCTGGTATGTATGGCACTTCAGGACTTTTTGAAATGCATACCCCAACATCCCATCATCATCATGGCCAGTAGCGATTGATTATGAGCATTCTAATTGGCAGTGTCTGTAGAAATGTAATGAGGCCACTTTTATTTTTCAACTGATGCACTTTTATGGGCCTCCATCCATTAAACTCCTTGAATATTCCTTCAGCATATGCTAATTGCCTTGGGATGGAGCGTCGTACCTGGAGAATCATAACTGGAATTGGAAGGAAGCATAAGATTAGACAGAACTATGTGGGAATTCCGGGTTTATCCTTTTGGTGTTGTGATATATTCTAACTCAGGGGCGTAGCTACCGCCGTATCTGCCGTATCAATTATACGGGGCCCCCGGGCCACGGGGGCCCTCTACAGCAAAAATTAATAAAAACTTCCCAATTTTTTTTATTTCACAAGGGCCCCCCAAACAAATTTTTATACGGGGCCCCGTTAAGGCATGCTACGCTTCTGTTCTAACTGGGGTGTAACTGATCATGTGCTGACAAGCATCCTTACAATAAAATGATTCAAGGATGAAAGACAGACCATGTCACTTTCATCATACATTTTGTGAAACAAAACAAGGCAAAATCTTGATAGTGACTGTGAGCAAAAGCAGTAGCTCAAAGATTCTTGTCTGTTGATAGAACAGGATTATTATGATGATTAGGGCAAGTGGACATAGATAACCCTCTTTCTGCTTCTGTGACACATCTGTGGATGATATCCCCTTTAAATCGGTCTTCAGCTCGCTGTGTAAGAGGAATAATAGAAAACCAGACATCTGTGTTCCTTCCTGATAGAAAGAGCTCCATTGCCTATATGTACAGCCTTTCAAACCATCTGCAGAGCATTTCCCCTGTCAGTTATTTGGGTTAATGTGAGTGGCAGCAGGATGAAGATACAGAGAATGGACATTTTAGAATGGGGAGAGAGGAGGGAGCAGATGAGTTCATTTGGTCTGCAGGGAAAATAGGTTGATCTTTTCTGAAAAAAGGAAATAACAATTTTGATGATAGAGCACATGCTGCCCTCATTGTTGAGTGTCTTGGTCATGGTGACATAGTGGTTAAACTGTTGCACTGAAGCCAAAATGTTGTGATATTGATCCTGATGGGACACAAGGTTAACTCAGGCTTCCATCCTTCTGAGCAGCCAGTAAGGGGGAGGGGGGAATGCTAATTAAGTTGTCTGCTCTGAGAGTGCAGTAAGCACTATGGGGCAGTATATACATGTAAACGCTCTTGCACCTAAATACTGTTTTAAATCCTTTTAATGTTTTTCCCTCTATATGCCAAGAAAGTGCTGCCGTACTAGCAGAAAAAATAGCTTTTTCCAGCCCCTTCTATATCTATGTATGTTTCCTTAGAGATAAGATAAGAAGATTCTTTGAGTTCATTGCTTGCTTGCTTTGATTAATAATGCTATCTGCCTGGCAAATTTCAGTGCAGCTTGCCCTTTCAGACCTGTCTAGACATTAGACAGTGGCTGGAATACCCAGAGAATCAATGGGCATTTGGTGAGTCAACACTTATGTAAGTTCCATTGATTTATCTGACTTATTCTAGTTGCAATTTACTACTAAATTTTAGCCAATATATCTTAGAGAGGGTTCTTTCCCTATAGTCAAAAATTCCATTGGGGTGCACAGAAAGAGTCTCCTCTAAGGTAGTGGTATTTTTGAACCACAATCGGGCATACCTTGGTCAATGACCACCTTGTGCTGGCTACTGTTTCTCAGACTAGGCTGGGAGAAAGGAACTATAGCATTATTAATCACACTTATATACCATCCCTAGTGCTTAGTGCAGTCTCTGGGCGGTTCACAACTGTGGAATGAACTCACCCAAAGGTGGCTTCATATTGGCAGTTTCACGTCTGGTCTAGACATGGAAGAAGAAGAATTTCATTAATATTTCCAAATGTATGAAGGTCATGTATGTCTGTATTTAATATTTATATGTGTGAGACAGCAGAATCCACATGATCTAATTACTTGTTCATGTGCAGCAAGTCTTATAACCAATGATGCAGTAACACATTGAAGATTGAAATAACACATTGAAGATTTCACATGAATCTCATCTTGCAAAGCACTGAAATCATTATTGGATACATACAACATGCAGGGCCATCACGTGAGCAGTCTCAATCTCATGTCTTAACTTGAATTTTAATATACAGTAAAAACTCATATAACACTAAAACCTGGTTCTACAAGTCTTCGTGTTATATGATTTTTAGTGTTATCTGATCCTCTATGGGATCCATAGAGATACATTGTAACCACACAGGCTTTCGCGGTTGTTATCTGAAGCATCCCATAGGATCTTAATGTTATCTGATGCAATTCTTCCCCCCAGATTCCTTAATGTTATGCGATTTTAGTGTTATTCGATACTAATGTTATATGAGGTATTACTGTACATACTTCTTCTTCTTTGTCTAGGCCAGATGTGAAACTACCAAAATGAAGCCACCTTTTGGTGAGTTCATTCTGCAGTTCCTTTTGCTTGACCTAGTGTGAGAAAGAATAGCCAGCAAAACAAGATGGGCATTGTCTGGGGTACACCCGATTGTGGTGCAAAAATACCACAATCTTCAAAGAGGCTCTTTCTGTGTACCCTGATATACATACAGTATTAATAAATGGGTATGTGTAGATTTGTGTATGCACAAGTTTGTCTTTTCCATAGCTCTAAGACCATAAAATAAAAGTACGGTATCTGAAACTTAGCAGGGATACGGATGGGAAACAGGAGCTGTATCGCTCAGAATAATATATTTAAAGAATGAATTTACTGATATTAGTTAATTTACGTATGCTTGTAGCCTATAGTGCCATCTTCTATTAAAAGGCCTAAAGGAAACAGCAGTCGAGGCTCATACATTCATTTACTCTTCAAGGTATCTTGGCCAGAGGTATCAAGGGGAAGGCAAATATTTATTTATATATGGCTCCTGGATATGTCAAACAAAGAAAGGGAGAGAGAAGAGGAAGTCCTGTCTGATGAAGAGGGGGGAAATGATGGGCAGAAGAAGAGTGAGTGAGTGAGAAGACAGCATGAGGGTAGAATGTGTGGATGAGGAGAGGGAGTCAGAGCAGCAACTTACTGCTCTTTGGGACACTAAAAAACAATGAAAGTGTTGGGGGGGGGGGTTTGGCGGTGAGTTTGACCTGCGGCCCCGGGTGACTAAAACCTGCCCTACACTACTGGCTTACATGTATTTGCATGAAACTTATTGTTTCATCCATGGGCTATGCTGCCAGAAGAGAGTGATTTCTTTTAGACAGGAGTTCCCAACCTGTGGCCTGAGGGCCAGAACTGACCCGTGACCCCATCTGGCCCATCGCTGCTTCTGCTGCACCCTGGAAGTGGAAGTGGGCACGTTTACAACATGCCTGAGGCTGTTGTAAATCTGGAAGTGGGCACGTTTACGACAGCCATAAATGTGCCTGCTTCTGCATCTGGGGTGTGTGGTCCAGCCTGCTCAGCTGTTACGGCGGCATGGTCAGGCCTGTGGCATAAAAAGGTTGGCCACTCCTGCTTTTTGGTATATTATGCTTTCAGGTGGGCAGTTTTGCAAAGTTTAGTTTCTAAGTGGTTGTAATATCTAGGTAAGAATTTGATCTTGAAAATTATAGTTTATTAGGAGAAAGTGGAAGATATTCAGGAAAATTATTCTGAAATTATTTGACATCCAAAGCGTGACTTTTCATCTTTTTTCTGTATTATCTCAATTTCTTTTTCAGTCAGTTTTTTTAAAAGCACACATAAAGATTACTTTGTCTCTTTACATAAACTGTGCTTTCTCATATCACTTCATGTCAAAGACATTTCACCAAATATAACCTGCTGACAAAGAGAGATCAGAGGGATGTGATATGCATACATAGAAACAATGACAGTGGCTTTCTGTGCCTGTGTTCTTGTTTATTGTTCATTTTAGCTCATGCTGCAGAAGAACAGTAAAAAGAAAATGATGAAAAGTGAAACAAGAGAAACTCTTTAAAATAATAGAAATAACAAGAATGCTGTAAATAAAATCTTAGAATCAAATCTTCTCTAACATTTGTCGCACCTCTTTTTCTTCTTCTTGCAGCACTCTGACTCCAACTGCAACCTGAAGAGGCGAATGAACTCTTTGACATCTCAGACGGATCAGTCTCCGGAAACAAGCATACTGTCCAATAGTCCATCTCAAGGTCAAAGAGCCTCTCTTCCTTCACTGCAGCCACCACCACCTCCACAGTTGCCACCAATTGGAAGCCCAAGTAAAATAGATCAGTACTCCAGGATTCTCTTTCCAGTGGCATTTGCAGGATTCAACCTAGTATACTGGGTAGTTTACCTTTCCAAAGACACCATGGAAGTGAGTAGTAATATTCCATAGTAAGGCAAAGTCTGAGGGTGCTTCCAGATGGACACCTCCTAGTACTGCCCATGAGAGGGCATCCAACTGAGCTAACTTTTTGGGTAAGAAAACAGACATAAACAGTAATGGGAGTGCACAAGAAGGCTATAAATGAAAATTTACAATATCAAGACTCTCCTCCACATAAAATTTGGAATAAGGGTGAATGCAGAATTAGAACCTCTGGAAGCACCTTCTCATTTCTTTTGAACTGGTATTTACTTGGCCAGTAATGCATCCATTAATTAAGCTTTTTAATGAAATGCATGATACAATTGGCATCTGTATTCAATTGTGATTTTTAAAAATCCATATATGAAAAATCATCTGTGAATGGATACGATTCACACTCTGAAGCAACTAATGGTGGAGTGGTGGCCACAGGTATATGTATGTGTGTGTGTTTACTCTTTTTTTAAAACAAGTCAAAGTAGAAAGAGATCACTGCTCAGAAGGGAGCACATTGCTTAGTCAAAGAGCCACACAGAATGATATGAGAAAATTTCCATACATGTAGTTCCTTATGTTTCTCAGTGGTTAAGAAGCTCATCTTGTTAGATGGAAGGCTGGCAAGTCAGCAGTTTGAGACCTGTGTACTGCATAGTGTATTGAGTGCCTGTCTCTGTCCCAGCTCTTGGGGGCATGAAAGGAGCCTCATTTGGGTGTTCCCTGAGTGGAGTTTCTTCTGCAAAAATCCTTTCAACCCAGAATAATTTCTGACACAAAATTATCATCATCATCCTCTTGGGGGATCCAAGCCTAATTTGGTTTCTTCCTTTGGTTCTCCCTTCCAAGAGATATTCCAAGAGACCTGTGACATTGTGATGGATGCAGATGGCTCCAGGATGGCAGTGAAGGGAAAAGGAGAAGGGAAAGGGGGGTTTCAACTAACTTTCTTATGTGTACTTTCTTCAGGGTTCAAGCCAAATTATTAATAATAAAATTAATAAGAAAAAGGAGATTATTATTATTATATTTGGGTTTCTGTCCAATGTATATTGTTGTAGATATTGTTTCCAAGGAGATAGAGCAGATGGGGCAAATTGTTTTCTTGAATTCTCGTGCAGATTATGACTTAGGCCCCTAGGGACATCCTTTTGGCTCTTCATACATCATATCTATTAATAAGGTGTGGATGGATCTGACAGTGATAGAATCATTGATGCGATGGACTGTGGAGGATGGCAGAGGACAGAGCAGCCTGGTGTGCAATGGTTCATAAGGTCGCAAAGGGTTGGATTTGACTGTGTGACTCAACAACAACAACAACAACATCAGGCATTCGGTTATATTTGTGATTCTCCACCCTATCCCATGTGCATGACATTGGACCAATGCCATGTTTCATAGTTTATCTAATCCAAACACAGTTCTTGATAATCACAGTGACGTTTAACACAGACAGACACAAGGCAGATACAGAGATAGATGGAGACAGGATTGCCTTCTACATCCTGTTAAAAGATATTACATCTATGAACACAAAATTAAGGAGAAAAAAACATTTTAGAAGTAGTGCAAATAATCTACTAGTCTTTGGCTGAAATGTTATGCTGTAAAATGTCAAGGATATTCTAACCACTGTGAGTCAAGAACAGATAGCTGAGTTTCTCAGGAAAAGAATAAGGCTAGTCTTGTTGAGGAGAAACCTCAAAGTATATGATTTTTCTGGCTGAGAAGAGGAAGCTCATCAATAAAAGTGAGAAGCTGTGAGGAGTGAGTGACAGTAGGTTCAGAAAAAGGGTGGGTGGGTAGGCAAACTGTTTGAAGGGAGGATAGCTGGAGATAGGCTAGGAATTATAAAAAGCACACAGAAGTGATTTGTCCAAAGAATAGGAGGAACACAGGAAAAAGCCTGACACATGACCTAAGCAAAAGGAGGAGCAGTGTAATATTAATGAGGTGTGAAACTTTGGAGAAAGGGGTAGGGACCACAGTGGGATAATAAAAAACCAAATCAGGCAGGAATACCAAGGTAAAATAAAGATAAAATTCATATATTGATTTGTAATAAACAGCCAAATCTTGGGCTGAGAGATAAGTTACTGCACATTCACATATGGCTTGTTATGTCTCTCAGAAGGCTTTATTTTATTGGGTATGCTGGTGAAAGCTGCTTCCACTGGTAGAGTGAAGAAAAGGTGAATCCCCCCTTCCTGCAGCTGCCTAAAAAAAATCAGCTCAGGAAATCCTCCAGAACAGGTTCTTGTAACTGTGCAGAGGAGAGGAGAAGAGAAGGAAGCCCTGAGGCTCATCAGTGGTGGAGAACTGGAGGCAGGCATTCTGCCACACACAGGACTACCGTGGTACAAAGGTCTAAAAGCCACTATTCAGCTGTTCCATCTTGCTCTCCTTAATGGATTTTATGTGCTAAGAAAGAACAGATGAAAGAAATGATAGACAAACATGGGAGGATTATGAATGAGAGATTATATTTTCTAGTCCCTTCCCCACAATGATTAAAATTCAGTGAATGAGACAGAGTAATGCCATCCTAAAAACCTTGTCCGGAAGTTATCTTTTAGTTATCACCTGCCCTTCTTTTCCTGTTTTCATTGTAGAGTAAATGCATCAGGTCCTTGGCATGAGAATGTATATGTGTGTTTTTTAACCTTCTTTTTTTAGGATCCATCAATCCTGAAATCTTATTGTGCACAACAGAGGTGTTTGCAGCCATAGGTCACTAATTTGCAATATAAAATGTAGTCATGGTGAGATTGATTCGGATGAGGACTGGTGCAGGGGTTACAATACCACCCCCACTATGGCTGCAATCCAGATTGGGACCACTGTATTTAGTTTAGATTAAATTGGAAAAATAAAGATTGTTTGTTGCATCTTTAAAACAACATCTACAGTGGAACCCCGTATAACGAACGCTTCATATAATGAAAAATTCATACAACAAAGCGTTTGTGCACTCTGTGAGATACCTCACATAAAGGAAGATTTTTTAATACAGGGTTTTTGTTAATCAATTTATACCTTGCTTAATGAAACCCCATATAATGAACATCCCCCCCCCCCCGTTATGCAGGGTATGCTTCTCATAACAAAAAAACCCACATAACGAAGAGCTCAGTGGAACAGAGTTTTTTCATTATGCGGGGTTCTACATACTTTTATCCTCAGTCCCACAGATTCTCATCTGTAGCGGGCAGCTTACTTTCAGAAGATTCAGCAGAATACCTGTATTGAGCAATCAGATAGCAATTTATCTGCTGGAGGAGTTCTTTTAAAATCTGATTTAATTTTGAAGGAGAGTGATTTAAATTGTTACTTTAGGAACTGCTTTTGAACCATATGGTTGCTGCATTGTGTCCAGAATTTTGTGAAGTCGTACCCCAGAGACCACAGAAGCAGAAAAAAGCTACACTGCAAAATGAAGCTATTCCTCATTATTTTGCAGTTAAAATTATATGGCATTATACATTTGTTACTGGAAAAGGAAATTAAAGACAAGTAGCCATTTGCTTTCAGGCTTTGGACCTGAGACATCTGCTTGATGATTTTCTTTTGAGGCATGTCTGGAAAAGGATAAAGGGGACTTAAGGAACACATTAGGAGTGGGTTGAAACCATACTGGTTGCCTAAAGATGCTAAGTATTGATACTGGTCCTGCCAGAACCCAGTGTGTCATCATCAGCTGAATTGCTAAGATATAAAGCACATCAGAAGTTAAACAAGGGTACCAACCAATAAGATGTTGAAACGTGTAATTTAAGTTTGACTGCAGTTTGGTGAGATTGTGATTATAGTAAGAGGAAATTGCATTAGACTCATAGTTATTTTTAACTGATTCAATGAAACTTGGGGGATTTTATCTTTATCAGTTTTAAAATCAAAGGATATACAGTAAAACCTCATATAACACTAAAACCTGGTTCCACAAGTCTTCGTGTTATATGATTTTTCGTGTTATCTGATCCTCTATGGGATCCATAGAGATACATTGTAACCACACAGGCTTTCGCGGTTGTTATCTGAAGCATCCCATAGGATCTTAATGTTATCTGATGCAATTCTTCCCCCCAGATTCCTTGATGTTATGCGATTTTCGTGTTATTCGATACTAATGTTATATGAGGTATTACTGTATAAAGTATGCACAGTACTGTATATAAACATTCTAGGAAACATGACTGCCTTTCTTTAATTTTATTAGGTTTAACAAGGAATTATTGCACATACAAGAATCTGTTTTTATTTTGTAGTCGGTTTTATTAGTCTTTTTGTTTAATATTTTTGTATTGACTGAAATCATCTTGTGTAATATTAAGTTGTAAGTTTCAGTCCATTCCTTGCAGGCAAATAAAGAGTATCTACTGTGATTCTCAGGCTTGTGCTTGCATACACCAAACTAGTACAGCAAGAACTCTTTATTTGCAAGGAATAGATCAAAAACTTTAACTTTGCATGTGTAATAGGATTTTGGCCTTTGTCTAATACTTTACCAGTAATACTTTTAAATTTTCAGCTGTCATACTGGGTTTTTTTTTTAAAAAATTATTTATTACACTGTCATCTCTCCTGATAACAAAAGTTCTTTAGGATTTTTTAATTATTTGTGTTATAATGATTTATAAATGGCACTATCGACATTTGGCGGTTTAGTTGTATAGAAATCAAATGAACAGATGGATGAATTATAGCCAATATGGCAGGGGCTCTCAGGGTTTTTGCAAACAGGTGCTGGACCACTTACCCTGAGACAGCTGAGTGGGCTGGACATGTGGTTTTCCCCCATCGTAAATAGTGCCACAAACCGCAGGATGTGTGTTTGTGCATGCGTGGGTGTGTTTATGGCTGTCGTAAACATGCCCGCTTTGGGAGTCGTCGCTGTGGGCCGGATAGAATGGCGTCAGGGGCCAAGTTCAGTCTGCAGGCTGTAGGTTGTGAACCCATGCTATATGGATTAAGTTTGGGTAAAGGAAACAGGTACCTTTGGCACTGGGTTACAATAATAAGGCTAACAGTAAAGTAAAATTTAGTACTTTTTTCTGATTATGATAAAATTGTGTGGAACATATTCTCACGTTTTCTGAATATTTCACATTTGTAAGGCATAAGGAATATATTGGCCTATATGCAGTTGTTAGTACCAAGTACAGCTCTATTTAATCTGTGAAAACTTTGTATGTTAACACTTATGTAAATTCCTCTGCTTATGTAAATTCCGCCCAATCACCAGTGCAACTCAGAGCAGCTAACAAAGTATCACAAAGTGTCACAAATACATTAAAAACACAATACCTCCTAATACAACCCACCACAGAAAAAGTTCAGAAAAATTCAAAAAAACACCCAACAGGAAAGTCCAAGGCTTGGCTGTCCAGGGGGCAATGTCCGGCCCCTAGCCACGATGGCCAAGTCCCAACAATAGCATACTCCCCCAGCCATTGGTGGGGCCTAGGGTCCGGACAGCAGGAAGTCCTCTGCAAAGGCAGAGGTGCATCTTCCCCGCCTGCAGCAATGGTGGCTTTTTAACCCCTGGCCAGGGGGTGGGGTGGCAGGCATCCTCAGCCACAACAGCAGGCCGTCTTCTGCCACTCAGAGCCGGCATGGCTTTTCAACCCCTGGCAAGGTGGAGGCCCGAGGGTGGGGCAGCAGGCATTCTCAGCCACAACGGTGGGCCATCTTCTGCCGCTCGAAGCCGGTGTGGCTTTTTAATCCCTGACCAGGTGGAGGCCCCGGGGTAAACCACAAAACACTTTGTTTATATTGTTTTTAAAAAGTACAAGCTGAAGAATTATTATCAAGGTGCATTTCTGATACTGTAGAAGGAGTGTGTGTGTGTGTGTGTGTGTGTATAACCCACCATATCATTGCCATGCACACTTACTATGAAAGCGTATTGAGTCAAGTCAGCTATGGTTCTCCTATACAATATGCTGTTGATTTGAGCTTTCTGAGACAAATGAAAATCAATAGTAACTGTGTGGCTGATTGACTGCCCTTTAGCAAGTACTTGACTGAATTTTCCTTTTGAATTTTCCTTTTCAGTTTTTTGAACCTACGGCAATGCATCTTCGAAGTGACCATCAAGCCAACTGATGAGTATGGCTTGGAACAAAAATGGAAGATCTGCAAGACTAAATGAGTTGATAAAAGGACAGTGGTGATTGTGATTGTAGACTTACTCCTGTGTTTTGAAGATACCACCAGCAGACAAGACCTGTAGCATATGAATGGCACAATCCACATAGGGCACCTACCCTATGGAAGATAATTGGTAGAAAAAGTTATTCTCTTATTGTTCTTAATGATTCAGCTAGTTCTCTAAACAGTTTAGGGGCACTGTCTGGGATTAAATCAATTGAGTTTTATTATGACCTGACTTCCCAACAAAATGCTCCTAAGTACAAATTCAAATTGTGCAGTTTTACAGCATAAATATTCTGGTACAAATTCTATGAATTATTCAGATACATATTTTCAGAAATAATTGGGTCTAATACTCAAGTAACTGTGTTTTAGATCCCATTTTAGTCCTCCCTATCTGAGTGGGATAAAACCATTTTATATGAGAGCCAGTGCTATTTAAAAATTTCAGGAACTTGCATCCTTTGGATGAAAGCCTTTATTGAGCAAAACTGAAGCATACAGAGTAACCTTCATCTCCTCACTCCTGACTGAGGTGGGAGAATGTTTTTTCCACCTCTCTCTTTGTGTGTAGAACTGGGAATGTAGTCCACACTCATGATCCACTGAGAACAATCCTGTGCACATGTTCTCAGAAGCATATTCTGTAGAGCTTACTCTCAGGTAGGTATGCGTTGAATTTTAGCCTCAATAGATTAAATAAGAGTTATAGTTGTTGTAAAGACCAGGGGCTATAAGGTCATGGGTGTTACATCACCAAGCATTGGCTAATAGCCATTAGGGTACAGCCCCTAATAACCTTCGGATATGGTAACACTATTATGAATGTTCTTCTTAAAAAGTAATCTTGGTTGCATTTTTGCTATGCAGTTAAGTTCGCTCTGCTCTACAATTTGAGGTAATTATATATTATCTAGGCAAAAGCCAGGTTTGAACTTGACAGGAAGAGATAGTTGCTGTGAGGATCTGGAGGAAGCTTGGTTTGCTTTCCATATCAGCTTTTTCTCTCCAGTAAATTGTCTCCTTGTCTATTGTCACTTGTTGGACTCTCTTTCTGTGTTGGAATTCACTGGGGACGGGCTTGGGGAGCAAGAAATATCCCTTTGGATGGCTATAAGTCAGATATAAAAGGGAAGGTGGTCTGATGGGAAGGTATGTGCCAGAATATCCTACACGGTGGCTGAGATTACTATGGCCAGATCTAACTTCTCTAGGAAGAAGTGGACCCTGGGTCACATTAGTCACCTGACCTTCCAGGTGGTAAACTGCAGTTATTCTTAACTATCAAATCTGTTTAAAATTAATTTTCATAACCCATAATCTGAAGGTGAATTGTTTCTAGCAGACAAAAGTTATATTCAGTGGCCTTTCCTTGGGCCTCCATGATACAAGAAGATATGATTTAGAACAGTGTTTCCCAAATGCTGGTTTTTGGACTTCAGTTCCCAGAAGCCTACGTCATTTCCCCAAAGCACTGATCAGCCAATGTACTGACTTAGGCTTCTGGGAATTGAAGTCCACTAGTGGGCTGTGTACCCCTTGTTGGGAACCACTGATTTAGAAAATGGAAATGTAAGTTTCCACATTCAAAAAGGAGGTGTGTGTGAGTGAGAGAGAGGGGGGGGGGGGAGAGAGAATGGAGTTTCAGACTCCAGAGGTGGAGACTAGACTTGTTCTTATACTGCTGCACTATGGTTTAATATCACAACTGAATCACACCCCTTGTTTTGTGAATTAAAAACAATAATACCGTGCATTCCATCCTCTAAATAAATAAAAAAGACTACCATTGAGATAATTGAATTGCTTGAATAAAGTTGAAATTTCAACTTTTGGCATTGGCATTCAGTTTGCTTGCACATATATTTTGCAGATATAAATATTTCAGCACAAAGTATTGCCAACAAGTTCAAAAGTTCTTTCATCTCACCATTGTTCTGGAGGTATTTTACACTATGGAACAATGTTATAGCATATGGCATGCCCTTTTTTAGCTACAGATTTCGTAGATGCTGTGATCTTTAGAATGTCTTGGCATAAACTGAATTAAAGGGAACTTTCTTAATCTAATTGATCCTTGACCCTTTTCCTTTCCAAATATCATTGGAGTGAGAGTCCATAAAATGATAAAACCCACAATGCACTATCTATTCCATTCAAAACACTGTGTGGGTGAGGGTTACTTAGCAGAGCTTGAAAAAGTTACTTTTTAGACTACATCTCTGGCCCGCATGGACACTATCTCTGCTGACTGGGATGTTCTGGGAGTTTAACCAAATAAACATAACTTACATAAACTATTTATTTTATATGTGGTGGAAGAACTGCAGGTAGCTTTCATTCTCCTCTCACAGAACATGTGCAGATAGAGCAGGTCCTTTCAGAGTTTTCTCCACAAAGAAACAGAGTGAGTTTTACAAAAAGGAATATCTCATGTATCCCCTTGTGAACAAATGTGCATGATGTGCTGCTGTTCACTACTGGAGAACCATGAAAGAACAAAAAAAAATCATTTACATTTTAATTTTGCACTATTAGCAATCAGGCTCCTTGAAATACAGAATCCTAACTAATAATTTGTTAACTGGCCTGTGCAATTATTTTTCCCCTTTCTTAAAATAAAGAATGTATATTTTATATGTATGCATACAATTGTAAATACACAACCACAATTTTATTAGAATTTGATAAATAGCTTGATATGATATCTTATAACTATGGAAATAATACTTTTGAGCAGGGGTGGTGGGTGGGAATCTTGTGTATGCAGTTGAATGTATTTATCCTTTTTTTCTTGCATTTTGGCATAATGATATAAAGTAGGAAACATGTGGAAATATGTAAGCAGTATTTTTTAAAATGGTAAAGGTTTTTTAATGTACTTTTGAGAGCATCAGAGCTAAATTTCTCCACCTTTATGTATAAAATCTGTATCAAAAGTCTATAGTTTAGCAGTTAGTGATGGCCTATATCCAAAATCCTGCTAATAAGTCACATCTAATGTTAACCTTAAACTAACTGGACTGGGGCCATTTTCCTGATGCTCTGCTTTCTGCACAGATGACCTCTTGGATCTTCTCTTGCAGGTAGAGGGAAGAAGATTTGGATGTGGTATTTGTTTGCATAGAAGACATGTTTATTTTGGTTGTTAATGCTTTGTAGGAATATATTATGATTATACAACTGCTTTCTAATAATGTCACTTTAAGTTTCGTAATAAATCCAACGAATTGTATTTTGTGTGAACTATTAATATCACTTAAGGTAATCCAAGTCAGAGATATCAGTTAAGCAGTACACTAAAAGTGGGGGTATTCTAGCATTTCTTTTGGTCTGCCATATTAAGCAAACCAATCCGACTCACCCTTCCCAGACTAATATCCCTTGGAACAGAAATATCCCTTGGCTTTCTCACTTCTTCAAGTGCTCAGCTCAAAAAAGAAAGAAAGAAAGAAAGAAAGAAAGAAAGAAAGAAAGAAAGAAAGAAAGAAAGAAAGAAAGAAAGAAAGAAAGAAAGAAAGAACCACTTTTTAAAAATGTGAATTAATTATCAGATAAATTAAAAAAGAATATTTTGTGGGAAACTTGTTTGAACTGAATGCAATATTTACAAAAAAAAAGCAATTTTATTACTGTATTTTTAAAAATCTGGAATGAGATTGAAAGGACTGGTGATGATGTGCAGAGTGATGAAGAAATAAGGCAGTTCTGTCCATCCCTAATTGAAATAACCACTGGCTGTTTCCCAGTCGTTAGGATGGAGAAATACTAAATGCATGGAGAATGAACTGTAATATCTTTGATCAAGACCTTCACATATTGACAATCCTATGTAAATGAAATCTGCTTATGCATTAAAAGTCTTGTATGTACAACTGGAGAGCCTGCAAAATGCAAGGTTGTATTAATAATCAGGCAACCTACATAACCAGATCCTCTGCAGGAATGTTTTGTATCACGAAGGTGTTTGAAAAAGTGTGCAACCAGTCAGAATCCCTGCATTCCAACCATCTATATATAATTCAATTCCCAGTATATTTAACTAACCATATACAGATGGTTTTAATAGTACTAATTAAACTGTATAGTTCAAAGAAGCATGATACATTTTGTTAGTCAAAATGCATTTTTGGCAGTATATTTTTTTGGGACGGTTGGACAATAATACCATTTCATGGGGGACTCTCTAAAAGTGTTTTATGAGTTTTTAGGTTGGCAGAGATAATGCTTTGCTTTTATTTGACATTACATATCCCATCTAAATATTTTTTTAAAAAAAAATCTGATTCCAGTGTCCTTGTTTCTAGTCCAGGCTTACACGGTGAGAGAGGCAGAATAGATACTTAAATTCCTTTCCTTCCTGTTTGCTCAGAGTGGTTCCTAAAGCACCTTTTATCTCTAAGAGACTGAGAAAGAAGAAAGAGAGCAATATGGGATACCATGGGAAGAAAAGCAGCTGGAAAAGGTGACTTTGAAGGGATTAGCTCCTTCCTCACTGCAACTCTGTTCAGATCGTTTCTGCAATGGCTATGTGATATAACATAAATCTAAAAAGAGAATGTTTTTATGAAACAATAGTTTTTTTCTGAAAGACAGGTGGAAGGTGGAGTACTTTTGTTGTTCTAATTCAGTGGTGCCCAAACTAAGGCCCGGGAGCTGGGTGCGGCCCCCCATGCCAATTCATCCGGCCCGCAAAGCCCTCGTCACTCCTGGAAGCGGAAGCAAAACGCGCCCGTACGGGCGCGTTTTACTTCCGCTTCCAGGAGCGACGAAGGCTTTGTGGGCAGGACAAATTGGCGTTGGGAGCTGCACCCGGGCCTTAGTGACGGGCTCCCTGAACCACATGATTGGCCCACGGCCCAAAAAGTTTGGGCACCCCTGTTCTAATTGAAAGACAATTTATGCCATTTCAATTTGAACTGAAAATCTTGCAACTATACAGGTCTGTTCAGTTTTCCTAAGAGGCAAAGCCAGGCAAAACAAAGGTGCTGTATTTTATTTGGGCCATCTTTAGAGAGTGCAAATGTGCATGTCTGTTGGCAATCTCTGTGAAAAATTCTTGACCATCCAATAGATGGTTGGCACTTTATTTCTGTTTTTTATGATAATTCTAAACAATATTGAGAAAATAACAATTGTTGCTGTTGGTGGCATGGAAAGAAGGAATTTCACTAATCTGCCATAATGTGCAACAAAAATAGATACAGCCGTTCATACTCAGGAATGTGTCATACTGGTGAGGCAGAAATCATAAGACTTCCTGCTTTATTTTGAGATATTTGGTGATTATTTCTTGTCTAGGAAATATATTTCTGGGATTATAGCTGTGTTACACTGACAACTTCCTTTTCCTTTCAATTATCCATTGTATGTATACCTAAGTCCACCAAGGGAAAGGAGGCGTTATAGAGGCCATGGGGTCATGACATAAAAGTTGAAGTCAAAACTTCTTTTGCAAGCCAGCTTTAATAACCCAGGAAGATAGCTGCAAACTACTTCTAACTGTTCAAGTCTCTTTTTAACACACGCCAAACTGTCCAATTCTGGGCTATCTTCGAGTCTAAAGATTTACTTCAGTTACTTCACCCTCTCCATACAAGTCTCTGGAGCAGGGGTTTCCAACCTTTTCCCACCAGGGGCCTGACCATGCCTTCTCAGGCAGCTGAGCGGGCTGGTCACATGGAATCTCCCAGTGGTGGCTGTGGCGTGTGCATTCGTGCTCCGTTTCTGGGCATTTTCCCTACCTCTGCCACTTCCCTTGGAGGAGGAAGCATGGGTGGAATAGTTCACGTCATTTTTTGATTATTTTTTTCAGCCATTTTCGCTGCGTTTTGGCACAAAAACATGCATTTTCAGCATTTCCGTTGGCGGCAGGGAACCTCCAGCAATGGCAGCAATCCGCCCTGTGCGCGGGATGATTTTGTCCCATGTGCCGGATCTGGCCTATAGGCCATAGGTTGGGAACCACTGCTCTGGAGGCTTAACATTATCCTTGTTTCTGCCCTCTGTTTTGGGAAGAGGAGGTCACATGCTTGATAGCAAGTGACTCAGCTTCCAACTGCCGGAAATGATTCAATCTTTGCCACCACCATTGTTGCAGATGGCTGAGAGCTCTACCTCTGAGCTATAGTGAACAGCAGTAAAGCTGAGGAGGAGGTGGAGGAGAAGAATTTGCAATGGCTGCAATGTTGTGAAAGAGTTCCACAGCAGTGCTTTTGTCAGTTTTGAGGGGTGAGAAAAGTGTAGGACCCTTCTCTTGGGGTGCAGTGGCTTTTTACTCATTGGCTGCTCTAATTCCTTCCTTAGTTGCTAACCACAAGATGGTTCTTCACTAGCAAATAATAGGTAGGACCATAACCTGTGGAAAACAGTTATCTATGGTTTCAGAAGGTGACATAACCCTAGGCGCCATATAAGGCACATCCCAGACTCATGGGATAACAAATTTCCAGGAATCTGTTCACTTATTATTTATTTATTTATTTATTTATTTATTGGATTTCTATACCGCCCTACTTGGTGCGACCAACTCAGGGTGGTGTACAACATAATAATATACAGTCAACCAATAAAGTCCAACAATAAGACAAAAATAACATACAATATAAAAATATCACAATATAATAGCAAAATAATAATAGCAATATAATAGCAAAAATTCAGTCCAGCATTGCAAAAATAGTCAAGTGTCATAAATACAAATATCATCAAATGTCACAAATACAAATATCATCAACGTCACAAATATAACATATGCCCACTGACAGCTGTTCTTAATCAGCCTCCGAGCCAAGGTGGAAGGGGCCCGGAGGAAATCCAGGAGCGTCCTCTCCCCGCCACTGTCGCAAGTTTCTTTTATCAGCCTCCGGGCCGCGATGGAAAGGGTCCTGGAGGGAGGGCGGGGACGACGCCTCACCGCCTGCAGCTGCGGCTGCTTTCCTCCATCCCGGGCCAAGGTGGAAGGGGCCCGGGGAATGCGGGAGCGTCCTCTCCCCGCCACCACTGCAGTTCTTTTATCGCCCTCCAGGCCGCGATGGAAAGGGTCCCAGAGGGAGGGCGGGGGCGACGTCTCACCACCCGCAGCTGTGGCCGCTTTCCTCCATGCACCCATCTGCATACTGATCCACTGTTTCAGTATTCAAAAAGCTGTCAGCACCATGAAGTAGTTCCCAACTTTCCATTTTCCAGGCAGCTAGCATTTTCTGCCCTATATGCAATCCTAGCCAGACATACATCCAAGCATACATCTTCTTGCCCCCTTTTCTGGTTTGCTCTGCTTTTGAGCTCTCTGGTCCTGACATCTAACATCTTTAGGGGAGGTTTTGAGTAACATTGTTGTTTGAGGGGGGAGGGGGAGGCACTGGATGGAATCTTCCTTCCTTTGAGGGACAAAGTCCACAGTTTAGGAGTCTTTTAGATCCAGTCCTTAATCTGGATTGACAGATTGGAACAGTTTGCAAAACTGCTTTCATTCAATTATATCAAATTGCACGACAGTGCTCCTCTTGGACAGATGCTCCCTGACAACAGTAGTACATGCACTGGTAGTCTCAAGGGTTGACTACTTTGATGCCCTTGGCTTCAATATGCAAATTACAAGGGGTCCAGAATGCAGCATCGAGATTTATTT
Source organism: Furcifer pardalis (assembly GCA_030440675.1). Taxonomy (NCBI): domain Eukaryota; kingdom Metazoa; phylum Chordata; class Lepidosauria; order Squamata; family Chamaeleonidae; genus Furcifer; species Furcifer pardalis. The sequence continues at coordinate 68,599,892 of CP126893.1, forward strand.
TCTGTTTTAAATTCTTTATTTATAAATTTTTCAATATAAGAAAACAATAGAAAAAACAAACATACAATACAAAAAAATTTTTTTTTCATAAAAGTACTACATTTGATATATATTGAATATATAAAAGAAATAGTTATACATTTTTCTACTTTTATATCACCATTCTTCAATCTAAGATTCTAATACTGTACATCTATTATCTCTACTACACATATTCTTCGTTGCTTGATTCACCTTTGTGCTATATACAATGTCCAGGGGGGTTATATCCATTTAGATTTTCCAAAAATTAGTTTGTTCTGGTACAGGATTAACTCCTTTCTTTTCAACAAGCACATATTCCACAAATTTCCTCCAGATTCCCCAGAATCCATTTACTTGAACTATGCCTTTCTTAACATTTAATTCCCATGTCAATTTATCATTAAGAGCTAATTCCCACATTTCCTTGTACCAATCTTGTATATTCAATAACGCATTACCTTTCCAATTTTTTGCTATACATTGTCTTGCTGCGGACAGCATCACAGCCATCAGCTCTTTACCATCATTGCTCATTTTATATTTGTCCACATTTATTAGTAGTGCCGTATCTGGTCCCAATTCTAACCGCATATCCATTATATTTTCAATTTCTTTTTCAACCTTACCCCAAAATTCTGATACCTCGTTACAATTCCACCACATGTGTACATATGTCCCAATAGAGTGCTTGCACCTCCAACATTTATTGCTTATTTCCTTGTTCATTTGATGCAATCTAATTGGGGTCAGATACCATCTCCAAAGCATCTTGAAATTATGCTCTTTTACTCTTACAGACATAGTTCTCATAATTCTTTTTTTCCATTTTCTATGCCAACTCTCTTCCAAAATTGTCGTGTTCAGATCTTGTTCCCAAATATTCTTTAAAACTTCCTGTATTTTCCCTCGTTTATTAATTATCTTATATATTTTGCTAACTATCCCTTTAATTCCCATATTTCCTTTTCTTATTTTAACCAAAAGTTCTTCAAAAGTTGTAAGTAGTCTATCTAAGCTATTATAAGATAGAAATCTCTTATTCCAATTATTTATCTGGAGAGTCTGAAACCAATTTAATTTCAATTGTAGGAAAAGTGCCTTTCTTTTCTCCAAATCTTTGCAAGTCTTCAGCCAATCTTTTAACAGTAAAACCCCATTTTCAAATAATATTGCCTTGATACCCCTATCTATTTTAATTGGAAAGTTATTAAAATCTTCTAGTTCTGCAATTGGTGAAATCCCTGGAATAAGATCTTCTCTTACTCCATTCCATTCTTCTATAGTTGTTTTTATCATCTTATTCTGTATTTCTTTATATTTTTTACCATCAATTTTACTTAAGAATATCGCTTTACCCACTTGCGAAAAATCTGTCTTTTCAATTTTTTCCCATATCGATTCTTCCCTCATTAGAATTTTTACAACATTTCCTACTTGAAAAGCTCTATAATAATTATGTATGCTTGGAATTTCCAATCCCCCTTCTTTTTGAGGTATATACCACAGTTGTTTAGATATTCTTGCTCTTCTCTTCCCATTGCAGAACATTTATAATTTTTTGGTATTCTTCCAATTCTTTATTACTATGTTTTATTGGTAATACATCAAATAAAAAATTTAATTTGGGTAATAACATCATTTTGCTTAAGGCTACTCGGCCGAACCATGATAAGTTCAAATTATTATATTGTATTATTTTCCCTTCAATATCCTTCTTTTGCTTTAAATAATTTAACTTTTTGAGTTCCCCAATTTTGCCTGAGATCGTTATTCCCAAATATTTTAGATTAGATTTAACTTGTATTCTATATTTTTCTTTAATATTTTCTCACTCCTCTTTTTCCCCATTACAATATATCATTTCCGATTTCTCCCAATTTACTCTCAGACCAGTTGTATCTTCAAACGTTTTTAGGTGTGAATATATTCTTTCTAATGCCTTCTTTGGATGCTTTACAATTATAAGTGTATCGTCTGCATACAAATTTATTTTGTTATCTTCTATTCCGCTTAGTTCCTCATCTTGGCGTATAGCATTAGCTAAGAACTCCATTGCCATTATAAACAAAACTGGGGATAAAGGGCACCCCTGACGGGTGCCTGCTTCCAATTTTATATCCTCTGTATATATGTCATTAACTTTAACCCTAGCTGTTACTTGTTGGTATAATTTTGCTATTACTCCCTGAAATTTATTACCAAATCCATATAGACCGATCATTCCATGAATTGTATCCCATTGTAACGAATCAAATGCTTTAAATATATCAAGAGATAAAAATCCTACCTTCTCTTTTTTCCTCTCTGCAGAATCCAACAAGTCCAACACTCTTCTTACCAAATCTGACATGTATCTGTTTTTCACAAATCCTGTTTGATCTTTATTAATATATTCATTTATAAAACTACCCAATCGCTTAGTCAATATTGTGGTAAAGATTTTTGCATCTTGATTAATTAATGAGATTGGTCTGTATGATTCTATTTTCTCTAAATCTTTTCCTGGTTTAGGAATTAAAGTAATGATCGATCTATTCCATGAGTTTGGGATTGGTTCACCTTCCAATATTTTATTAAATAATTTACCTAGCTTTGGAACTATCAATTCCTTAAATTCTTTATAAAATTCGGCCGGTAACCCATCTTCTCCTGGTGCCTTATCTGATTTTAATTTTCCAATAACTTCCCTAATTTCATTTTGTGTAATTTTCTCCTCCATTTTATTTCTATGTTCTTCTGAAATCTTATTTATTTGTTGTTTATCAAAATATTCTTTAAGTTTTGCTATGGTTACATCCTTTTTTGAATATAGATCTCGATAAAAACTTTCAACTATTTTGGCTTTCTCTATAATCTTATTACATCTTTTCCCTTTTTTATCTATCAGTACACCAATCTGACTCTTAATCTTCTTTTCTTTAGCTGCTCTTGCCAATAATTTTGAATTTTTATTACCAAATTCAAAATACTCCCTTTTTAAATAGATTAAATCTTTCTTAACTTTTTCCATATCTTTTCCTTCTAATTCCTTTCTTATTTTTTGAATTTTTCCGAATATATCTTGCCTTTTAGTCCTTGCGTGTTCCAATTGAAGTTCTTTTAATTGTTTTTCCAATTCCTGATATCTGCTTCTATTTTGTTTATTTCTTGTACTTGTAATCTTTATAGATTCGCCTCTAAAAACTGCTTTCATAGTATCCCACACTGTACTGTAGCCAACCTCATCATTATTGTTCCATTTCCAACTTTCTTCCCATTTTTCTATTATATAATTCTTAGTGGCTTGCTCCTTAAAAATTTTCGAATTATATCTCCAACTATACATTTTCCTTCCAGGACCTTCTAGTTTTATATCCATTAATATTTTTGCATGGTCTGATTCTTTAATCGCTCCTATCTCTATATCTTCCACCAGTCTATTCAGACCTTCTGTAACAAAAATATAATCTATCCTGGAATACATATTGTGCACTTGGGAAAAGTATGTATATGCTCTTTCACTACCTTTAATTTCTCTCCACACATCTTTTAAGCCAATTGTATTAATCCAATTGTCTAATATATGTTTTTTACCCTTTCTTTTATCCCCTGTACTGTCCATATCTGATCTTATTAAATTAAAATCACCCGCTATTATCATATTCGTAGTCCCTTCTTTGCTTATAATTTTTTGCATTTTATTTAAAAATTGCTCCTGATTATCATTTGGTGCGTAAATATTGATAAATGTCAGTTCCTCATCATCTATGTTTCCTTTAATTATTAAGTACCTCCCTTCCGGATCTGAAATACTTTGTGTCATATTGTATCCTAATTTATCAGAGATCAATATCGCTACTCCTCTAGACTTGGATGAACCATATGCCATTTCATAAATTCGCATTTTCAAAACTAATTTATTTGCATCCGCTGATTTTTGATGGGTTTCCTGTAAGAAAATGACATCCGGTTTATCTTTTTTAAGCGCTAATTGTAATTTCTTTCTTTTCAATACATTGCCTGTACCCTTTACATTCCATGATACTACTTTAATGTTTTTAATCATCTGTAATTAACTTGTTTTAGCCTATAAAAACCTTCCCTGGACGTGCTATCCACAACCCAACACTGAAAAACCAAAAAGAAAACTAAATACCTACCCTTAACTAAACTAAAAGACTTACCTATATTATCAAAATCGTTAAACCTCCCCACTCTTTTCTTCAGAGTTCCGCCTTTGTCTTCCAAAGAGGGGAGGTGGGAACATGAAAAGGATGGCATGATCTAATAATGGTCCCTATATTTGCCCGCCTAACCCCACACATTTTTTTTTAATATAAGTGGAAGAGAATCAAGGGACATAGAAAGAAGAAAATAACATTTAAAGAAAAATAATAGCTACTCACTCTACCACTACCACACTCCCAGAATCATCAGTACCCCCCGTAGCTCCCTCTTCTTCTTCTCCAGATCTGTCTCTTTTTATGGCTCCAGATTCCAGCAATTCTTTTCTTAAAGACAACCATTCTTGCGTTCCCACCTTGACCAAGCCAATCTGACACAAGTACTCTAGTACATCCATTCCTGAATCAACAACGTGCATTTTTCTATCATAGTAAAAGCATATTTGCTGTGGGAATCTCCAATTATATGTAAGCCCTCTGGCTTTCAGAAGTTTTGTTACTTGTTTCATTTTATATCTCCAAACCCGTTCTTCCAGAGCAATATCATTATAGATTTCCACATCAACTCCTTCCATTTTCAGAACGCCAGCACCAGCTTGCTTGATGAAAGCCATCACCCTCAACTTATCACCCAAGTTTGCAAATTTAACCAGAACATTTCTTTGAAAATTCTTCCCTCTCTTTCCCCCCACTCTAAAAACACTTGCTATATCTTCTGCAACAAAATCTTTCCCCATTTTAAGAGAGTTTAGCCAATCAACTATTCTTTCTTTCAGCTTGTCTGGCATTCGTTCTGCCATTTTTCGAATTACAATGTTTTGCTTTCGCATACCTTCCTCCACCAAATCCAGTCTTTTCTCTTGTGAACCCACTCTAATGTCTATATCCTTTGTTTTAGACTCCAATTCTTTCACATCAAGTTGCAATGCTTTTACATCTTTCCGTGTATTTTTCATCATGTTTTCAATCCTCTTTGAATTATCTTTCACTTCCCTTGATAAGTCATTAAGCGTTGTAGCCAAGCTCTGGAAGTTAACAGTAGTTATTTCTCTATCCCTCTTCGTCTGCTCGTTGCTAAGTTGTATATCTTTCCTCAGTTCTTGGAAGTTCTCTGACATCGACTTTTCCATATGCTCAACTTTCTTCATAAATTTCCCAATTTCTACATAAAGATGCAAGTTTTTCCCTGCTGAACTCTCGGCCGTTGGTGGTGGTGTTTGTACATCTCTTTGTTCTTTTTGTTCCCTCTGTTCTTTTTGCTCTCTTTGGTCCTTTTGCTCCTTCTTCTCCTTTCCCGTCTCAGTTCTCTTTGGTTTAACAACTTCTTCCTCCTCTCTGCCTTTGCCCCCCTCCATGACTTATAATCAATTAATATACAAAATCAATACTTTCAACAAAATGTTTCAAATCAAATCTCTCTTTCTTCTTCACTTTTCTTTCTTTCTTTATATATATATATAATTATTATTATTTTTTATAAATCTCTACTTAATTTCATTTGTTTTACCAATTTCTAATTGATAATACTCGCTATCAGAAACAATTTATATCCAAACTTCAATAATCAACAATTAGTAATCAATAAAATTTCCAATAAATCAATTTTTATAGATTCAACAATTTCAATCAATTTCAATTAATTCAGTCAATAATATCAAATATCAGTCAATAATATCGAATATCAATAATATCGAAGATTTATTTTCAGGGTGAGGAAATGTGATCGTATCTTTCCAACCCAACTGAAGGAGGGACAGTACTTATGACTGGGCAAAGAGATGGATTTCGATTGTGAGTAAGATTGATTTTGAGGCACAACTGTTATATCTAATCATTCAAAGTAACATGAATGAGGAAAGAAGAACAGAAGAAATTTACTGGCCAATTGAGATAGAAGACTGATCTGGATGCAATGTAATGCCATTGTTTAGAAGTTCTAACATCAGGATAGCCATTATGACATCTTACCTCCAGTAGGAGAAAAACAAAGAATTAAATGTGTTGTTACCAAACTAGAACCAGACTGCATTCTGTGAAGAAGCTGTGCATTCTTTGTTTTGCAAATTATGTATTTTGCTTCCACTTCCAGGAGCAATGAGGGCTTTGTGGGCAAGATGAATTGGTATCGTGGGCTGGATCTGGCCCCCGGGCCATAGTTTGGGCACTCCTAATGTAGAAGATGCTAGGGAAAGCAGCATGCTGCTAAATCCAAGTTCACTAAAATGAATGTGACTTGTATATGCCACAAGTCATACATTACATTAATTTCAAAATCTATAGTTGGGATTTAGGATTGAACTCATAAAAACAAAATTTATGCAGTTATAATAAACACTACAGTTTTTATACATTAAAGAGAGCCTAGTTCATGGCAACAAAGCAAAAGAGACAAAAATCCTTTGGGGGGATAGTAACTGGAGACGAAAGCAGAAAACCACACATGATTAATCTATTAATTTCCTTTTATTTTGTTCCCAAAATGAAAACTCTTGTATCAGAAAATGGTCTTATATATCTGAGCTGCTCTATATAAAGTAGTTAAGCTTTTCCAAGAAATTAAAATCAGCTGGCTAATAGGATTCCATCAAGGCCAATAAAAGCACAGAAGCTAAAATAAAGTTTAAAAATGTAATTCTGTCACAATAGTTTAAATTTAGAGTCTAGTGTTCTCACACCCAGTTATTTCTTTTTAAATTAAGTTATTTGCTCTCATGGCTTTTATTTTGCTACATTTTCTCTTTGCAAATGCCTCGTCACTTTCATAACAAACACCTCCCCAAACTCAGAAGCACTTACATGTTAAATATGTGTGAATGCCACCGATTGCCTAATTTTAGGACTCAATATACAACTCCAACAATTGGTGCAGGATTTACAATAGCTTCACCCCAGAGTTTCCTCATTTTGAAGGGAAATTGGGCATGCATTTTGAAGGGAAATTGGGCATGCTTTTTCCAGGTAGCAGCTGCTTGTTTACCAGGATGTGAATCTATCCTGTTTGTAATCCTTGATGAGAAGGCTATAGAAGTCAGAGATGAAGACAAAGACAACAGCATCCCACTCAAAGGTGACTGTCTTGCATCTGCTTGCATTGCCTGAGACAGCAGCTAAAGGGCAGCCGTGAGAGACTTCTTGGCAAAGACTGTAGGTAAGTTGTAAGCCACTCATGAGTGCTTGTATTCAGGAGAGATTCTCTAGAATTTGGACAACCATCTACATTGGATGTTAAATTAAAAAAAACAAAAACCCATGAAGCTGCAATTAGGTCGCCCTTGCTCGAAAGCCAGTCATATCAGACTAGGGTTCAGTCTCTGTTTATAGCCCAAGGGCAAGTGCTGTCTGCATCTGCAGACATTTCCATGGACATGTGGCAGGGATGCCTTGACACCGGAGTGCACAGAATGCTGTTTACCTTCCCACTGAAGTGGTCCTATTTATCTACTTGCAATGTTTTGCTTTCAAACTGCTAGTTTGGCAGGAGCTGGGACAAAGACAGAGCTCAGTACCCAGTAATCAAACTCAGTACCTTCCAGTCAATGAGTTCAGTGTCTTAACCACTTCTGCCACCACAGTCCCGAAGCCGGGATTACCAGTATTTAAATATTTAAGGCAATTTTTCACAGACAAGCCACCTCTTGGCTTCAATCTAGATATTTCTATTAACCTAGTTTCTGTGTAGTCTAAGGAAACACAGTGTTTCCATGCTGGGATTTAAATGTGTTATAGTAGTCTGGTGGAACCCCTACATAAGATCAGCTGCTTAATCCTAGGAGCTCCTTTTTCAAACAATCACACTCAACACCTAATTACTGAAGAGGGCTGAAGCCCTGGGTCAAGATATTTGGGCATTTCTAGCAGTGTGGCCTTGCTTCTGGGTCCCCCCTGGATATGCTTTAGAAATGAACACTATCTATGGGGTTTAATTAAGAGTTAGTGTCTGAACAAGCCTTTAAAAAGGTATCTTAATAATGGTGTCCTGTTAAATCTCCTCCATTGGTGGACATTAAAAAGCAAAATATTTCGCTGCATGCAAAAACTGAGCATAGATTATCACATTTGCTTTGTATTTACATTTTCCCATTGGTCTTTTTTAAAGACTCTAAATCTTACCGAGGCTGATCCTCAGCAGTTTTCCATGCTTCTTTTCAATATCTTACCTGCCCTATCTCCAATTAGCTGTTTATCTGGATTGACAACATCATTTGGAAAGTTTAATTTAGAGTTTCCTGAAAAGACGTCATGGGGAATGTATGCCATGTAGATGTTGCTGGACCCAACCTTCCACTAACACTGTTGGCATGGCCAGTGTGCTTGGGGATTATGGGAGTTGTAGTTTTATGATATCTTTACTTCATGTTCTTTATTCTGCTTTAAGAGGTGGCTGATTTCATGTAGCTTAGCATAGTAAAATGCAATTAAAATCAGATCATTGGATTAGTGGGAATTTAGTGAGTCAAGTCGTTCCTAAATTCCACTGATTCCTATTCTAGTTTTGACTTAGTACACCAAGCAGCATGATTTCAGACAATTTGTGGAAGTGACCTTTAGAGAGAGAGAAAAAAGACATTTCATGGAAGATGAGTGAGAAGGGGATTGGAACACATTTTAACAAATGACTAGAAGAAATTTAGACTCTTAAGGGGCCACTCAAATATCACATGACCTAAAATAGGCCACTTTTTGACCCCCTCCCCCTCTGTGACTTTTCGTGACTTTTGGTTGACCCCCATCCCCTTTAAATCACATGGTTTCTCCGTTTTCCCTGATTTGAAGAGAAACGGCAGAAGCCCAAGAAAGAAAGGCCTCCCTTGCAAGGCCTTTTCATGCAAGCAAGGAAGGAAAAGGGAAAAGGCTCTTGCTTTGTTTATTTGCTGCACTGTTTTAATCTTTTATAATTTTAAGGTTTTGAGATCTTAAATGCTATTATCATAACAGATTTACTTGTGATTTTAAATTCATGTTGTAAGCCGCCCAGAGTCGGGTTTACCCGATTGGGGTGGGGTAATAAATGTGAGTTAATAATAATAATAATAATAATAATAATAATAATAATAATAATAATAATAATAATAATAATAATAATAATAATAATAATAATAAAAAGACTTGCAATCTGGATTTCAGTGGGAAAGCCCCCCCCCACCTCAATCCCTCTCTGTCTCTCCTCTAATGTCTCCTTTCAGGCTCATTTTTCTTTGGGAAAAACCTCCCCACATTTAGTTTATTTCTTGAGGTGAAATTAACTCATTAGTTTATGTAAAGTTCTAATTCCATTAAATTCCAGGTTCCATTGACTGTATTGTGTGATGCTGAAGTTTACAAAATACAGACCATTAAAGACCCAATGGTCAATTGAGGGGGGGTGTTACAAAGGAAATCTTTATTGATGTTAGACTAAAATATGATCAGGAACTGTGCTCTGGGGAACATGGAATGTGTAATTTCAGTGCATTCTGTTGCGTGATGATTATTTCAGGGGAAACTGAAAGGTTCAAAGAACTTTATTTAAAAATAAAAATATATGACTCAAACAAAAGGGTGAATTTCAAAATATTAGGTAAGAGGGACACCAGAAAAATAAAAATTCATACATTGGATCAAAAAGAAAAAGGAAAAGGGGGAGGGGGAAGGCAGAGGAGAAGAATTTTTACTGTTCTCAGCAAAGTGCTTCATAGAATGAGGCCATTAGGAAAATATTTTTTTCGCAGAGTTGACTGAAGCTGCTAGTGCCAGAAGTCATGTGGAAATAGATTCTTAGTAAAGAAAGAAAATACCTTTTTCTCTAGAAGTTAAAAGAATCTAAATTCAGTGCTGAACCAGGTGCCAATATCAGAGTGTTGTTTTAAGAATAAATTAGACTTAAGGCACCTTTTAAAAATTGAATATAACTACAAGGTTATGGATTGCTTTGATGCCTTAACCCAGGGATGCCCAAACTAAGGCTCATGGACTGGATCTGACCCATGGCACCAATTAATCCTGCCCTCAGACCCCTTGCCGCTCCCGGAAGTGGAAGTAAAATGTGTATGCATGGGTGCCAAACGTGCCTGCGTATGTGCAGAATGCTGCCATAAATGACCCACAGCTATCATAAACACATTTACAACAGCCACGTGTCATTTACAGCAGTGTTCTGTGCATGTATGGGCATGTTCGACACCCGCATTTTACTTCCACTTCTGGGTACAAGGAACCAAGTGACCAGTGTACTCGACTATGGGACTGGCCTGCAGCCCAAAAAGTTTGGGTACCCTTGCCTTAATGCATGCTTTTTAAAAGTAACCTTCTGAGCATTATAGAAATACAGTAATATCTCGGATAACGTTTACCTCGGATAACGCTAAAATCGCATAACGTTAAGTAATCTGGGGAGGAGAATTGGATCGAATAACGTTAAGATCCTATGGGATGGATCGGATAACAACCGCTAAAACCTGTGCAGTTACAATGTATCTCTATGGAGCTTTAACGTTATCCAATACATCCCATAGGATTTTAACATGCATCGGATAACACTAAAAATCGGATAACACCAAGACTTGTGGAACCAAGTCTTAGCGTTATCCGAGGTATTACTGTACAAAGGAACACTATAAAAATGCATGGGAGAATTGTCCATATATCCAATTTTAAAAAGGTAAGCAAATGGCAGTGCAAGGATGGAAACCAAAAGTGAATGTAAATAAAATGTATGACCTTTGCCTTTCACACCTAACATCCTCCTCATAGCTAATCTCTAACCCACCATCTAAAGAAAAAAAATCTATATGGATGGCTGTGGAAGAGAGATATATGAAGAGGAAATAAGGCCAATGTTAAAAGTCAGGTTTAGACTTTTCAATACAGATGACTTAAGAGATCACACATGAACCATTTTGTTCTGTCTAGGCACAGCACAATTATCACATCAATAAAGAAAGTGAGGAGAAAAAACCCTGATTTTAACCACTCATAATTATAATCCTTAAATATAACTGTGATGTTTAGAAAATAAAACAAACTAAGGTATTTTCATGTTGATTTCTTATGCAGGAGTTTGTTCCCATGTATTTTAAAATATTATAGTGAAAATGATTAAGATAATTTAGTAGTTGATTAACATGGCATTTGTTAATCAATTGCATCAGTGCATACTGTTAAGCGTTCTTAATAAATTGATTTAAAACTCATCAGAGCTGTTACAAACTAACAGGTTGAAGAAGAGTCCACATATGTACTGAAATAAGGATCGTATAAATGACTCTGGTTGATGCCTGGTTCTCACTAAGGTATAAACATGCTTGTGTTTTGGTTGTTGTAGCTGGAGTAGTAATTGTCTTTGTTTTATCATTACTTTATGTTTCTTACTCTTCCATGTCTAGGCCAGATGTGAAACTGCCAAAATGAAGCCATCTTTTGGTGAGTTCATTTTTTAGTTTCCTTTGCCTGAACCAGTGTGAGAAAAATTAGCCAGCACAAGGTAGCTGTTCCCCAGGTACATCCGATTGAGGTTCAAAAATACCACAACTTCAAGGAGGCACTTTCTGTGTACCCCACTTTGTTTCTAATTTATCTGTATGCCACTCTTCAGTTGCTAGATGGTCTATTAAAAATAGAATAAATAAGTGTAAGAACTAAACCAATTGGATTTTGCCTCTTTTGCCCTGGATCATTCACATAAATGATACAACCATTCAAAATTGTGCTCTGTCATAATGGTTAGTGCATGCTTGTATGCCTTGTATCCCAAGACTTTTTTCTTTTACCTATTTCAGTTCTGTCACTATAACCATCAATGACATCCTTAAACATTTCATTGAAATGGCTTCTACTTTTCTAGATCCCTTGATGTTGTAACTGTTTGATTTACATTACAGTGCTTCTCTGAGTGGTTTGATTCCTGAAATCTTATCATGGAATCATTTTGATCTGTCTTTTTCCTGAAGCATCTTTTGTATCATTATTTCAATGAATTTGCTGACATTCCATAAAACTTTCATTAAGCAAGTATTGTAACTGCCATTCATATTAAGTGTCATTGGAATCACTTCCCAACTTATGGCAACTCTAACAGGGTTTTTTGAGACAAGTGATATATTTAAAGAATGGTTTACCATTGCCATCTTTCCTGCCAGTTAGTTTCCATGGGAGTGGGTACGGTTTTAAAGCTGCCTGTCATTTGTCCTGTGAGAGAGAAATTTTGATTCATATTATTTACAAGCAAGTGCAGCCATTTTAATTGAAAGTAGAATCAAAATTATATAAAGGGAGTCATCATGTCACTATGACCTATAATAACCTCTGCAGGTGGCTCAAGACAGAGTTACTCGTGCTGACCACGTGCTCACGTGTATCTTGCTAACCAAAAAATGTGAGATGACCTAATGTACTAGGAAAAAAATGCAGTTTTAGAAGGTATAAAAGGGAGAAGGAAAGACAGGCAATTTGGACATTGCAAACACAGGATCCTAGGGAAACCTGTCTTTGCTTTGTTCCAAATTTCTATATTGTTGGCCAATCTTAATATTACTTGCATCTCTTTATTATTAAGGTATTGTACTTTATAGAATGTGTTCTGATTTTATTTGGCTTATGTATGCAATAAATTAATTAATAATATTTTAAGATATTGTGCCTAGAGTCCTTTTGTGTGTAGCAGCGGGGAAAATAGATATTATTATTATTATTATTATTATTATTATTATTATTATTATTATTATTATTATTATTATTATTATTATTATTATTATTATTATTATTATTATTATTATTATTATTATTATTATTATTATTATTATTATCCCGCCTCCATCGGGTGAACCCGACTCTAGGCAGCTGTCGGGGAAATAAAATTTCCCTGACAGTCCTAATCTATCACTCTCTTGATTATACCACATTGGTTCTTATCTAGAAGAATTCATGTTTTTTATTTATTTTTTCCTGTTGCAATAACGACATTATCATCAGTTTTCAGAAGGGAAGTCTTGTTAATCTCTTTCATCAAATACCAAATTTATTTAATTGTGAGCTTTTGTCTGTAGCAATCTACTTCCTCAGTCGTATTTTCAGTGTTACTTAAGTACCTTCTTACTCAGCAAATACTCATTTTTATAGAATTAAAACATTTCTATCTTTGGGACCAAATTCTTAAAAGTTTCATAATTCCTTATACAATGACAGCAACAACATCAAAAAACAAACAAACATGATTTCATTGCAGAAAGTGGCATGGCAGGCTGACACAACTGGATTGGTCGAATCCAGAATAATATTCATATGGAAGGGTTTCCTCCATCCATGGAAGCAGTAGTGTACCTTGGAAGATGATGGGCTTGCTTCATTGGATATTTTGGAAAAATTGGACATTTGCACCAAATTAGTATGACTGGGTTAAGAGTTCAAAGTTCTAAATGAGTGGTGTACATTTTTCTTAACAATCAGCACATCCTTCTATGCTTAATCTGTGTCTGTGTGATTTAATTCATGTAAGGTAAGGATAGTCAGGACATGTTATGCAAATTTACAATGACCTTGATGGATTAAGAGAGAGTTTTTCTATCTTGTGCTTGACTGAAGGAGAGGCATCTTCAGATCTTCAAAATCCCTCATTGCAGTGTCTCATCAGGATTAGTCAGCATAAATTCACAAAAAAATTAATAAGGAAACAAGGAAGGATTCCTTCTATGATGATTCACAAACTTGCATATTAATTGAGAGCAGATAAAGGCACTCTGAGCTATCAAGAACATGTGAGTCTGCTGTGGCAAAGCTACATCATGGAATATACCAGAACTATGCACGTGGTCCTTTGGTAGGAAGGTAGCCCTTTCTGGGGCAGGTTGCTTGTTGCTTATCAAATTCCCAGGCCTGGGAACCAACAGTCCAGAGACCTATTGCTTTTTGAGATTTAGCTTTCATTTGTTGGCCCTCATCCAGTCTCTCACATCCCAGCTCCCTATTTCAGTTTCATTTTGGTCTGCTCTGCATGCATCCATCCTACTTGAGGTGATTTCGTTTTAAAACATGAGAATTTGGAAAGTATGTCATTTCTAGTACAAACTGAAGGATATGTGACATTAGTGTTAAACAGTTCCTTTTCCTGCCTGGTAAACACATGACCAGAGGATTTCATATTACCTGCCATGTTTACATTTGCTAGCTCTTGGAATTTTTAAAAAATAAATATATCAGTGATGTTTTAAAAACCCTCCATTCCTAGCTTACTAAAGTGAACTCAGATTGCTATTTAGGTGACTGCTTTCCAATAACTGCTTCTTATTTTTGGACATGCTTGATAAATCAAATGATAGTTTTTCTTGCACTTCCAAAGGGGTTACAAAATCATGCTTCACCCTAGCAGCAGTTAACCACCGCTTCTGGATAAAATCTGTCAACTTCATTTGCTTCTTTATTCCTCCTGTCCCACAGGCTACTTTATTATAGTTTTGATTATTGTTCAAGGTTGATGAAGGAGACATTGAGCTTTTGTTATTCCTGGCTGGGGCAAGAGATTGGTCCAACGTCCAGAGTAACCATTTTGTCTTCTGAGTTCAGAAAGAAGGTTTATAGCCATTGATGCATCAGAGGAAATACTGCATGACATAAAAAACAGGACTGCCCCATCTTTATATCGTCCCCTTTATTGTTAAATCCAACTTCTAATGTCTACACAGGGGTCCCATTGTGCAATATGTCCTTAGTGTAACCTTGATACAGGCAACACCTGAAGGTTCAGCAATGTCATCTGTTCCAATCCTTTCTGATAAAACAAGCAAATGTTGTGTGTCTTGGCAAGTATACCAATCTTTAAAAGAACTTATACTTACAAATTATTCTCAAAAGACTTTCAGGAACTCTCCGCTTTGGAGGCAGCTACAGCCATCTCTTGAATTCCTTTATTTTTCCAGGACAGCTATTCATCTCCAAGAAAACAGCAATGACTTGAATTTATTTATTTATTTATTTATTTATTCTTCAAATTTATACCCCGCCTCGCTCAGGCAAGCCTGACTCTAGGCGGCATCATACAAAAACAAAACAATATCCCACAAACCCCCCCCCCATCGAGTCCTCCACAGCCGCCCCAAGACCCCCAAGTTCTCTCCCCTCGAGGCCGAATGGCCGAGGGAGGCCCCTTTTATCTTCCTCCCGGCCGGTGACTTTTGGTGAAAGTGAAAGAAGAAAGTGCCAAAGTGGGCACCTCTGGATTGACCTTTTAAATCATTGACTTGGTTGCCTCTTTGAACGTTATATATAACTTTTAGTTGAATACAGTAAATAAAGAGCTCAGCTAGGTGGGGAAAGTCTCACCTTAATTACCATCAAAATACTCTTGTCAATAGCTCTGGGTGTTCACTAATTTTGCAAAAAAAATCCAGCTGTGCTTGTTAACAAGTGCTCATAATTAAAAGACTAATAGATAAACACATTTTTCTGACAAATTTTCACTCAGCAACCTCATTAAAATGATGTAAGGTTCTATAAACAAACAAGTGCAGTAATGTGCAGGTGAACCAGCTTTGACAGTGTCTGCATAAGCATATAGGATAGACTGAACTGGTTTGTAGTTCCCAACCTATTTTTGGCAATGCCCCACCTAAGCATCTCTAAAATTCTGGTTCCTCCCCCCATGACATATAATTCTTATTATTAAAAATGTGAACTCCAATTCACATGGAAGAAACCTAAAAGGTCATTAACTTGGTCTAAACACTGTTAATAACTCATTCTTGACTTGCCCCCTTAAAATCAAATTGCCCCCCTGTGAGGTATGTGCCCCACATTGGGAACTATGGCTTTAGAACAAGAGTTCTCAACCTTTTCAAGGGGGCCAGATCATGCTCCCTCAAAGAGTTGAGGGGGCCAGGACTTGTTGTCCCCCCCCCACCATATACAACTTCCATAAATGAGTCTGTGGCCGATTCCGACAGCAGTGGCAGTGGTGGCCAGATTATTTGGTGCTGTAGGCCACATTTGGCCCACAGGCCATAGGTTGAGAACCCCTGCTCCAAACTGTAGTCTTATGCCCACTCTGACATCCATCCATCCATCTGAGGAGACATGTACGGGATTGCACTATTATCCATTCTATTTAGCTAACATGGCTAATACCAATTACTGATACATCTTCTGTAAATTTGTCTTTTACTCAGTTGCCCCTTTGAACATTATATATAACTTTTAGTTGAATGCCATAAATAAAGAGCTCAGCTAGGTAAACATCAGCATCACACTTTGTATTACTCTGATTAATTGAGGCAATAAACTGATTATATGTGATTACATCTTTCACTAGGCTTACAATAGATATTAACAAGAATGCTAATTTCATTTTTGAACCAATTTCTCTTCCACAATAGGACTTTTTCAGAACCAGATGCTTTGGGAATCAGGATTGCAAATTTATCTCATATTTACCTTTCAGTGAACAATCACATATCAAAACTACTAAGCTATCCAGCAGTTCTGAAAAGTGATTTAAAGCTACATATAATGCAAAATGTAGGTGCCAGGTTACGTTTCACCTGTCTGGAAATGGTTTCCAGTTTGTTCCCAAACTCAATGTAAGATTCTGTTTTTTGGTTATGTTTTTGGAGCTGGGTGGATAACTCAGTGAGTTGGGTGCCAGTATGCACAGCCAGAGGTATGGAATCAAATTCTTCAATGTGCCTTCTTGAGAAGACCCAGCCTCAGTAGCCTTGCACAAGCAGCACGGTCCCAAAATTTCATTTTCATTTCATTTCATTTCAAATTTATACCCCGCCCTACTCAGGTAAACCTGACTCTAGGCTGTTTACATATTATAAAAGTACTGTAACAGCATTACAATCACAAATTCCACATTATCATAATCACAATCATCACAGTATCAGAATATATATAAATATAAATAAGACAGTAACAATCCAAAAGTATTAATATCACACTAAAATGTTACAAGAAAGTATTACAAAAAACAACAGCAAAAACAAAAATCACATATACTGAGTCCCGCAATGTTTATAAACAAAATCCTACAGAAGGTAGCTGGGAAAAGTGCAAGAGAAGTCTGAAAAAGAAAGAATCCAGTCCCTGCAGTGTCTTTTTAAGCTGGCCTGGGGCTGGGTGGGGAGCTGGTGATGGAATGGTCCTGGCGTCCCATAGCTGTGGTACCCTCTCCGCCTGGTGAAAGTCCGGAGACGAGGGCAGAGAGGTCCTAGCATCCTCTGCCACAGCGTCCTTTTAAACTGGCCTGGGGCTGGGTGGGGAGCTAGTGATGGAATGGCCCTGGTGTCCCATAGCTGTGGTAGCCTCTCCGCCTGGTGGAAAGTCCGGAGAGGAGGGCAGAGAGGTCCTAGCGTCCACTGCCACAACGTCCTTTTAAGCTGGTCTGGGGCTGGGTGGGGAGCCCCCAGGAGGGAGTGGTAAACTACTCAGAGTAATCTATATCTGGAAAACACTGGAAAGGGTTGCCATATATTGTAATTAACTTGATGGCACAAAATTATTATTTAAATTACTTGAGGCAGGCTATCTGTAAGATTGCCTTCTCCCTATATTTACCCATATGAATTTGAGATCTTTAACAGACGTGGTATGGCACAAGCCACCACCAAGCGAAGCGAAGCTGATGAATACATGAGACAGGGCAATCTCTGTAGTAGCCCAATAATTGTCAAACTTCACCCCTTAACAGTTTCTGTCAGGCATGAAAGACTAGCTTGTTTTTGGGGGGCATTTGTGTGTGAAGGTGGTTTTAAAGCTGGTTTTAGAGGATTTGATCTGTCTTCGAACAACATTGATTTTAACATTGTGCTCTCTATATTTTTTATATTTATTTTTAAGGTTTTCAAAGTAGTTGTGCATTATTTTTATATCCCCATGAGCCAAGAATATTGATAATGTTGCTACTAAACACAATGTCTAATTTCAAAAAGGGTAGAGAATGGGAAAATGCAAGAAGAGGCCGAAATGGGAGTTGTGTTGAATGCATAAGGCAATTGGCAAGGCTATCTGTTTGATATGTTGTGAGGCGAGAAGCAGCCTATGGTTACTGGGAGGAAGTAAATTGTGGCTTAAGATGGGTCCACAGTTTGGTAAATAATTAGGGCACAATTGTTTGGCCATAAGGATTGTGGTTAGGTTATGGCAATACCTCAGGATTTATGAACACAGTATTTCAGGACAGAGCATTGACAACTTTAGAGGAATTGTAAAATGTTTTTTCATCACTTATTTTGCACATATACATCATTCCAATGCCCATTTAAATGTAGAAATGCCTTCTGCAAGGAGTATTTCTAATCTCAATTTAATTACTTTTCAACTCCCCTCAATGGATGGCTGAGGCAAATGTCTTTGACATCTGAAATTTGAAATGATTGCGGCTTAATGTAACATTAGCCAATACAGTATCTTATTATTTACACCAGTGAGCATAAAGCAAGCTACACAACTGCAGGCAACAAATTGTCACAAGTGTAGGCATAATCAGTTGTGCACTGAGTTGAGTGACTTGGGACATATCAGATAATTTCTATCTACACTGATTTAACTTGCAACAATTTACAGTCAGAAATTATGCTGTTTGCATTATGCAAATATGAAACAGTTTTCCTAAACAGAATGTCTTAAATTCTTAAACATTTTATGTTACTAATTTTTTCCCATTAAGAGCTATACAGTAATGATTTAATTGAGCTGTGTAATTAATATTAATCACAGGTGCTGATGGCTGAAGTGTACTCTACAGTCATGATGGGATATATTTGGGCCATCTCAGGGCTCTCAAACCTCTCAGGAAGTTTTATATAACCTTCCTTCCAAATCTTGTTCCTCCTACAAGATCATTACTTAGGTTTTTGTGTCTTCTCTATTTTACTTCTGACAGCACTCTGCTGCTGTTCTAATTCTGCTCTCCCCTAGGTGACACTCCATCTTTTCTGTTTCTTTAAATAAGATTGCTAAAATGAATCAAGTTTCAACTATTGATGCCCCAGATTATGGACTCTCTAGAGGTCATAATGCTTGTCTTCAAAATGAGAGCTCAGAAGACAATTTCTATGGCTTGGATTTTGTGCTGAATCTGAGAGAAGAGCAGTTCTTCCCAACTCTGATCCTTCATGTTTTATGTACCTTTCCCACAATTTGACACAGCAACAGAGACAAGAACCGACCAAATATAGACAAACCAAATTGTATGGTGACAAGTAATTTAACACTTACGTTATGGGTTGAGAAATCACCGCCTTAGGGAAGTATGTTTTTAAAAGCTTCCCTTTATAGTTCTGCCTTCACCAATTTCCTAAAGATTTGGAGGGAGGAGTTTTTGCACACTTCCAGTGGAAATTCATCACACAGGCACAACTTATTATTCATTATTCAAAAAAGAATAATGGAATTGGTATTTTCTAGTTTATTATATTTCAATCAATTGCTACAAGACATTTCAAAGGCATATTTGTTGTTTTTTAAAGGCTGTATGAGATGCTGGTAAATAAAATAAAGATATTAAGATACTCACCATGTACAAATTTCATCTCAATGTTTGATTTGTTGCAATTTGATCACCATCCTCGTGAAAGTGCTACCTGTGGTGCAAGAATGGAGGGGGCTATAGACCTTCACTGCCACTTGACAGGAGCAGAGCTCCAAGACCAACTGGGAGAAACTTCTGCTCTTACATCTGGAAAACTGATGATGACAATGGATAAAGAGGGAAATTATGGTTCATCCCTGCTTCTAACCCATTTTTAAATTGGAATTGAGCAGAAATTAGTACAGATAGATGTTATTGAATAAATGACCATGTGGTCGTAATTGGAGCCTGCATTACAAAATAAAACATTGCAAATTCAGAAATGGGCACTCATGCAAAAACTGCGGAAATGCCATTTAGTGTTAAACTAAGCCTCTGTCGTTTGCCTAAACTGTTTCCATGAATAGAAATGAGCAATCTCTCTGATCATTCCCAAGTTCCATCATTTATTTTTTATTGCAAATTCAATCAAAAACTAGAGTTAACGTTTGTGGGAAAGGAAGGAGAAAATAAAACCTTAAAAAATGCTGTGTTGCTGCACATGGATAAGGATATGCTGGATTGTGTCATATGGAAGTTGCACTGCTTATATTTCTCCTAGGACTCCCTCTACTAAAATGTGTTGTTTTAATAATTCATTTATTTATATTTTAATTTATACACTCTAAGGATTATATAAAACAATTTTTACTGCGATTGACCTGAATAAT
Organism: Furcifer pardalis; assembly: GCA_030440675.1. Taxonomy (NCBI): domain Eukaryota; kingdom Metazoa; phylum Chordata; class Lepidosauria; order Squamata; family Chamaeleonidae; genus Furcifer; species Furcifer pardalis. The sequence continues at coordinate 68,620,285 of CP126893.1, forward strand.
GTACTGCTCCCATTTTCCATCTTCCATACTTATCAGTAAATGCAAAGTTTGAATTAATGTACTTTGATATTTAGTTAATCTTTCAAAAGATCATATACTGTATATGTGTAACATCATTACCTATAGCATTCATTTGGGGGAGGGGATAGCTGGGGCACAACATTGAGCCTTTTGCAATGACCAGTAATGCTATTATTTTTTATGTGTAATGAATAATGTTTACTTGTAATGCCCCCCCCCCCCAACAAAACCAATAGACGTTTTAATGCAAAAAGTGGGTGAATGCATACTTTTGTTGTAACATTTCTCCAGACCTCAGTACTTACATCATAGTGGTACTCTTTCATTAATTAGGTAATCTGCAAGATGGAACATGATGGGAGGACTCTTAAGAATTTGCTTCCTGTGAAGAATGAAAGGGGAGACAACATTGCTGGGAAAGAGGCAAATTGGATTCCAGCTGAACTGCTTGCTGAGGATCCCTGGTGGTGCAGTGGTTAAATCTTGTCCCTCCAGTCTAAGGATGTCACCCAGAGAAGTGTAATGGTTACAGTGTTGAACTTGACTTGCCTAGTCTGCAAAAAAACAGCAACAACTCCATGGCATTCATTGACTGACTTTGAAGCAGTTCCACTCTCTCACGTTAAATTCCTCATAGAGTAATTGTTAGGATAAAGTAGAGAGGAGGGGAGCTATGTATTCTCCTTGAGTTAACCTGGGGAAAAGAAAAAAACTATACATGTAAATGACAAATAAATACTGGTAGATAAGGTAAAGATAAAGGTCACTCTTGCTTGAAAGCCAGTCATATCTGACTCTAGGATTCAGTGCTCATCTCTCTTTATAACCAAAGATCGAGTGCTATCTGTGTTTGCAGATGTTTTTCTCTGGACATATGGCAGCCATGACTAGACACCAGACTGCACAGAACACTGTTTACCATCCCACCAACGTGGTGCCTATTTATCTACTTGCAGTTTCTTGCTTTCAAACTGCTAAGTTTGCGGGAGCTGGGACAGAGATGGGCACTCATTCTGTCATGGAGTACGCGGGTCTTGAACTGCTGCCCTGCGATCCTTCCAGCCATTAAGTTCAGCATCTTAAACACTAAGCCACTGCAGTCCTACTGGTAGATAAGGGTAATGGTAAAGGTTGCCCTTGCTCAAAAGCCAGTCATATCTAACTCTATGGTTCTGTGCTCATCTCTGTTTATAGCCAAAGAGCATCTGTAGACATTTCTGTGGACATGTAGCTGGCATGCCTCAACACTGGAGTACAATAATACATCGGATAATGATTGCATCGGATAACACTAGACTCGGATAACGATGCAAGTTTTTTGGGGAAAACTTGTATCGGATACCGATTCTGGATAATTATTCATAGCGTTATCCAAGGCAATCATCTGGTAAAACATTTACCCAATCACCCCAGTGATGGATCGCTACGGGGGTGGTGGATTGGGTCTAATCCACCTCCCCCGTAGCGATGAAACTAGGGTCGGGAAAAAGCGGGCGCCTGCCTGCTTTTCCCAACCCTAGTTTGATCGCTACGGGGGGAGTGGATTGGGTCCAATCCACCTCCCCCATAGCGATCCAAGTCAGAGCATGTATGCACTGACTCCAAGGTTGCTGGACGCTTGAAACTTGGGCGTCCAGCAACCTTGGAGTGAGTGGAGGCAGGCACTGAATCCAAGGGTGCCAGATGCTCGAAACTCGGGCGTCTGGCACCCTTAGAATAAGCGCTTGCTTGCGCTGACTCCAAGGTTGCTGGACGCCTGAGTTTCAAGCGTCCAGCAACCTTGGAGTGAGTGCAGGCAGGCGCTGAATCCAAGGGTGCCAGACGCCTGAGTTTCGAGCATCTGGCACCCTTGGATTAAGCGCCTGCCTACGCTCACTCCAAGGTTGCTGGACGCTCGAAACTCAGGCGTCCAGCAACCTTGGAGTCAGCGCAAGCAGGCGCTGAATCTAAGGGTGCCAGACGCCTGAGTTTTGAGCATCTGGCACCCTTGGGTCCAATCCACCCCCACCTGTAGTGATGGATTGCTACGGGGGTGGTGGATTGGTTCGAATCCAGCACCCCCGTAGCGATGAAACTAGGGTTGGGGAAAAGCGTGCATGCGTGTTTTTTCCTGACCCTAGTTTCATTGCTACAGGGATAAACCGCACGGTTTGTCCCTGATGTCAGGGCTTTTTTTTTAGCCTCGTTCGATCCATGGATTGGACAACGCTAAAAACCGGATAACGACATGACTTGTGGAACCAAGTCATAATGTTATCCAAGGTACTAGTGTATATGGAATGCTGTTTACCTTCTCACCAAAGTGGTCCCTATTTACCTACTTGCAATTTCTTGCTTTCAAATTGCTAGGTTGGCAGGAACTGGGACAGAGACAGGGACTCACTCCGTCATGCAGTACTCAGGAATCAAACTCCGACCTTCCAGTTGTCAAGTTCAGTGTCTTAACCACGTGAGCCACTGCAGCCCTTCTGGTAGATAAACAATCTCCCAAATTCCAGTAACAAATGCATAACTGCATATTTAAAACCAGTTAATCTGCAAAGACTAAAATGAATAATATTATGGATAGGATTTTTCATTTTCACTTTGGTTAGCTTTTTGGCACAGCACAGTAATGCAATACAAATTTAAACCTCAATTTTAATTTGTTCAAAATGTCTGTTTCATAGTAAAATGTAAATACTGTATATAATTAGGTGTTTCATCTCACTAATAATTAACTAAACACTTTAAACACCTTCCTTCTAGTTTTCCCATTTCTGTTAAACTATTTCTTGTGTGACAAACCAATGTTATGCTGTTTTTAAAATCATCTAAAAGATAATTAAAAAACAATTGCTTACGAGAAAGTTCCTGAAAAATTAACAAAGCATTTTAGGGAGAGCTTTGTTTCAAATTATATATATAAAAAATTAGGGTTGTTTTTTTATAAAAAAATAACCCACCCACCCCCAAGCACTGGCTATTGGAAAACAAGAACAACATGTCTTCCATTACTATTCAAAATAATATTTATGCAAAACTTTTTGGATATGTAAATATGGTAATATCTCAGAGATCTGAAGTAATATGATGTAGACATAATTGCCCACAACACACATATTTTTGTATTTTTCTTGCTACGTTTTTCTTCAGACAGTGGGGGATAAAAATTAATGTCTATATGTTGATGGAGAAAAATTAATAACATTCCACATTTAGTTATTAGAAAAAGAAATATGATTTGAGCAGATGGAGGATAGGATGGTGTCCTTTAGGCCTCCTGGGGGTAAGGAGTAGGTTTACCTGAGGTGGACCAGCCTTTAAAATCCTCAGCAGCCCATATCATGGGCACAAGAACCTGAGAAGCATGGCATTTAAAGCAATCCAAGAGTGTTAGCCTCAGCTGCCTGACACTCTGTGTTCAATACTAAACATACTTTGCAGACAAAAGATGCTGGGTTCATTTTTTGCAGCTGTCAATTAAGTTAGCAAGATTGTGTTGGGAGGGTGAGAAGGACCATCGTCAGAAGCCTTAGAGCTCTGCTAATCAGTGTCAGACAATGGAATCTATTGAACTGATGGACCCCAGGTCTGACTAGGAGACTGTGCAAGGCAGCATCATGAGCTCATCTGTGCTATAATGTGGTTACAGTATATGATTAGTTTCGTCATTTGTACTGTGTTACCCTTTCTTAGGGACTGCAGTGGCTCAAGTGGTTAAGACATTGAACTCACTGACTGGAAGGTCAGAATTCGATTCCCGGGTACTGCATGATGAAGTGAGCTGCCATCTCTTTCCCAGCTTCTGCCAACCTAGCAGTTTGAAAACAAGAAATTGCAAGTAGATAAATAAGTAACACTTCGATAGGAAGGTAAACAACATTCTGTGCACTCCAGTGTTCAGGCATGCTTCCCACATGTCCATGGAAACGTATGCAGACAGACAGTGCTGGCTCTTTGGCTGTAAACAGAGATGAACACTGAACCCTAGAGTTGGATACGACTACCTTTCAAGCAAGGGTGACCTTACCCTTTCTTACTTTTTTTACATCAGTAAATTTTGACCCATTTATTTCTTTGTGTCTCCTTTAAAAATGATTATGCACTGACTGGTACTTTGGACATCCAAGGAACTGTATCCTGCTCACTGTAGTATGGACCTTCGTGAAAAAAGGAGGAGAAATGTGGTGTCCCATCAGAGGAAAGAGAAGGTTTATGCTTTCAGAAAAGTAAAGAAAATAGGGCCTGGTTGCTTTTACTGTCCATTTTCTAATTGCTCACCAGCAGTCAAGTTTTAGTGCCACAGTTATAGCTCTATGTGTAGATTCAATCTGTAACCAGCTATACTGATTCTTTCATTTGTTCAGCACATATACTAAGTAAAAGCAGCAGTTTAACAAAAGCAGTGGATTTTCTTTTGTGAACCCCAATTTAAATAATTGATTAATGGCTTATTGCTGTATAAATTGGATAATTGATTAATTAAATAATTAATTAATGGCTTATTGCTGTATAAATTGGATATTCCTTGCTCGGAATGATATACTTTTATTTCATGTCTTTTACTTTAACCTTTATTCCACTTTACCTTGAGAGCAACTCAATTTCCATTCCCCAATGTTTGGTTGGAAACAGAGCTCTTTCATAGCATATGGATAGCTTTTCTGTTTTTATTGCTTCTGCCAAGAGGGTGCTGTTTCTAATACAGAAGCACCACACTCCAGTGCTGTGTGGAAATGTAGAGCAGAATAACATTGCGGGAAGGGCATACAGCTAAATGCAGGCTGTTTGATAGCTTATCTGGGAAGGGTTGGCTAAATTATGTGTTATATTCTAGACACAGCCCAAGAGTTTTATGAATTAAATGATCTTGCTCTGCATGAGAGCAAAACTATTGTCCTTTCAGCACAGTGGGACAAAACTTCTGCTTCAGTACATAATGGTCATTAAAGTATGGCTCTCTATCTTGAACTATTTTAAATGCACCTAGAGCCACATACCTTTTTAAAAAATATTCTCATTTTGCTTCAAAATGGTTAACATTTAAAGGCATCCTGGTGTATTATTTATTGGGACTTATTTCATCTTCAAGAAACAGAAAAACAGTGCATATGTTCTTAAATTGTTCCATCTCTGCAGATCAATTACGAGAACGTCAATATATCCATCATGGTTTACACTACCTGTTATATCTTGGGAGTAACCTTTATTGAATTCAGTATGGCTTGACCACAAATATCAATGCAGCCTTCTAAGAATCACTTGAGATGCAGAGACACATTCTACTCATTATTTTTACACTCTCTTACACACACGTTACTTTGGTAAGAAGATTTGATCTAAGACATTCTGTTGCCAAAGATGGGGTAGTGAATGGGGTCTATCACTAAGTCTAAGCACATAATAGTCATATCTGATCAGGTTATTGTGGTCCCTGAGGCGAAAAATCCTATGGGTGTCCTTCCTTGGCAGTACAAATAAAACCATAATACATTGGGACACATCTCCCTGCCTTACTTTGGAAAGCCAAACCCACAGCCAGAGATGCCTGCCTCATTCTGCCTAATGACAAGGCCGATCCTGCTGGGAAGAACCCTGCTTCCTGTGTAGAAAGAGGAATAGTGTGGGGCAGGGGGCAGAACTTCTACTTCCCTGTATCAGAATACCTGATAAAGTGGGCCACAATCAATGATGAATAATGCCAAATATAGTTTGTTAGTCTTTATGACTCCACAACACTCTTTGGTTTTTCTATTTCCAAATGTTCTCTTCCTTTGTCCTGTTCCTCCCACCCTGCTTTCTCCCTTCAAGTCAAAAAGAAGGAGGGAAGTTGTGAAGAGAGAAAACCTGAAGTGGAGTGAGGAAGAGAAACAAACGCCAAGCCAGAAAACAGGGCAGTAGTGTCATTGGTTGGAGAGCTAGTTTTTGAGACTTCAGATATCTCAACCAATCTGCAATTTTTGAAGATCTCCAAAAATCTGGCATCTGAGTATCTCCTCTCTGTTTATCTCATGACTGAACTAGACTAAGAACATCTGATTTCCATTGTTTCTGAACCTTGATACATTCTGTTTTTAAAAATACCTTAAATTCTCAGCCTGAACATTTTACTCATAGCTTCACTTTTTCTGCAAACCTGCAATTAATCAAGATAGTAAAACTTCTCATGCTAATTGATATTTTCATTAGTAACTCTCCTCCTTTTGCCTTTCATTGGCCCTTCACATATCAGTTTGTATCATTTTCTGAAATACCGTCACTGCCCATCATCCTGAGAAGTATTCTCTGAAGTTTTTTAGACTAAGCTTTCCATGGCCACTATTAACAATGAAAGATCTGCAAGTAAATTCAACCCTTGGGCTTCAGTTTTAGGCGGAGTCAAATGGGATTTGTTTGTCACACATGCTTTAGGGCCATCTTAGCTTGACTGTATTATCCCACCACAATATCCAGTGTGGTCCAGTGGATAGAGTGATGGACTAGGACCAAGGAGCCCTGTGTTTGAATCTCTGCTCGGTCATGGAAGGTCACTGGTGGAGTAGAACTGGTAATCCTTAAACATCTCACTTACCTTGAAAGCTCCATTATGGTCACTATGTCAATTTTGACTTGAAGGCACCTACATTATTCTCCCACTGTTGAGCTCCAAAACTCAGCAGTGCTAGAGGATAATTAAGAACAACAAAAGGTCAAGTGCTATGAATATGGAGGTGTGCATTCACCCTTTTTGCCTTCTGGAAGCCACCAAGCAATCACAAAATCTAGTTTGTAGGTTACACTATGGTGTAGGAGAAAAGTCAACCATCCAAAAAGAAAACTAAAAATGGAACAAGTGGGAGTTTTTACTAATAAGTAAATACCACCTAACCGAAATGTGTTTAAATTTGGCAGCTTTATCTTCAATCTAAGGATTTTCTTTAAACAAGAAGTTAGAAGAGTCTTCATTTTGATCTATATGGAATGTGCTCCTCTAGGACATATTTTTGACTCTGTCCCCGGTTGTTTTCAAAATGGTCATGTCAGGCTTTTTTAACCGAATGGAGCCTCCCTCTTCATGCTATGTTTTGGTTATTTTATTTTTTGTAATGCTTTAATTAACTGTATTTATTGCATTGTATTATTTGAGATCTGGGGGGGGGGGGCTGCAGTGGTTCAGTGGTTAAGAAGTCCACCTTGTTAGCAGGAAGGCCTGCAAGTTGGCAGTTTGAGACCTGGGTATTGCATGACAGTATGAGCATCCAGCTCTTTCCCAGCTCCTGCCAACCTAGCAGTTCAAAAGCAAGAAATTGCAAATAGATAAATAAGGACCATTTCAGTAGGAAAAGATCTTGAGGACATGAAAGGAGCCTCATTTGGACATCCTTTGAGCAGAGATTCTCCAGCAAAAATCCTTTCAACCCAAAATAATTTCTGACATGAAATTATTATTATTTGCACTCTTTATCATATCAATCACACTGTGAAGACTTCAACTTAAAAAGTGTCACAGAAGTGTTTTAAGTGTGCAAGAAATGTATGGAAGCACACACATATTCAAATGGAGGAGGTCCATACATCTCTAAAATGGAGGTTATGAGCATGAAAATATCATTATGAGCTGCAAAATGCTTACATGTTTTGAGTCAATAAAAACTAATCAAAATGGTATATTTCAGGCTAAAATTGGTGGCATCTGAAACTAGCATTTTTATGACCTTTTCTTCTGTAATACAGAAAAGAATATTTCTCTGCAATGAATCTTCCCTCATCTCTTCTTTGAAACATCTAAAAATAACAATAATGAAGGAAGCCAGTCATTTGACTATGTATATTTAGTCATCTCCAGCTGCTTGAAATGCTGATGGGATCTGAGTTCTTCTGAATTTTGGTTGAGGCGTGCAGATCCTTCTTAGCAACAGTTGCTATGCAAAAATATTCAGAGATGGCTTATTGTAGATGATAATAGGTACAGATTTAGCACATCTGATGTTTAAAAAGTGCTGCACATTTAAACAATTTTAAAAATCTACATTATGCTGGTATTAACAACACACCATTACACTCCTTTGCTGTTCCCAAAATTTTTTTGATGAGCAGGATCATGTTGTGATCTAAGTTTCCTAATTAATGGAGGACTTTTCACATGACTGCAGGGAGAGAGGGAAGAACATTTTGCCAATGCTCATTAACATTCATTCCAGTTGAGCATTTTGCTGTGCATTATGATATTTCCTCATTACAAAATTCTTGGTAACTTCTGATAAAAGTATGGGAAGAAAAGGAGCCAATATCTAGTTTCAAGTGAAGTCACCAAATGTCTCCAGTTTTTTTAAATATTAATTGATGCAGAGGCCTGTGAAAAGATGAAGTAGTTTCTGCACAGAAAAAACTACACTGGTTAATTTTCCACATTTTCCTACATAGTTTCTATATGGTGAAAACCTTATAGAAATCAGATTATTTGGGGAATGCCCCTTGGAGACTGAATTGCTGTGGCAAGTTTATTCGGCATTTTAAGAGTGTGTTGTTCCCGCTGAAGCTGACCTTGGGTCACATGTTGGTATTGTTTCAATGGAGAAGATCATCTCTAACTGTAAAACTCTTTGATGTAACTCCACCAAATTTTGCACAGAACAACATTAGACTACTACCTCCTCCTCCTCTCCCAAATTTGATATTAATTAAAATCCTGTTTCAAAATTATAATTTTTCTTCGGGCTGCTCCTCATTTTTAGAATTGCCTTACATAGTCTTGATTTGCTCTGCTACATAATATCATATGTGCTAGCTTAGAGCAGTGGTGCTGAACCTATGGCATGCATGCCAGATGTGGCACTCCCAGGCATTTATGTTGGCATGTGCGCCATCACCCCAGCACAGAGTTTGCCCCCCTCTGCTCAGCAGCCCAACTGGAGCATTTCCTCCCTCCCCCAGCATAGCATTTGCCCCCCCAACAGCCCAATGGGAGTGCTTCTTCTCTCCCCAAGCACAGAGTTCATCTGCCTAGCAGCCCAATGGGAAAGTTTCCTCCATCCCCAGCAAAGAGTTCACCCCACCTCTTTGCTCAACAGCCCAATGGGAGTGCTTCCTCCCTCCCCAGCACAGAATTCACCCCACCTCTCTACCTAGCAGTCCAATGGGAGCACTTCCTCCAGCCCCCAGCACACAATTCACCCTGCCCCTCTGTTTGAACACTCAGTCTCCAAAAGGTTCACCATCACTGTCTTAGAGGAACTGCAGAGTAAATCTAGTGGGGTAAACCACATTAGTGTTCCAGTAGTACAATGAGATGGCTAGATGGCATTGTAGAGACAATGGGCACAGAACTGAGTGAGTTGAGGAGGATGGCGGAGGACAGTGCCTGGCAGACAGTGGTCTATGGGGTCGCAAAGAGTCAGAATCAACTGTGCGACTGAACAACAACAAAAAAGTATAATGAGTGTAGCCAATCACATGTGGAAATACTCATAAAAACAAGATTCTAATTAAAAAGCTTTGGGAGATGCAAAAAGCTCATTCCGTGACAGCTAGGCATCTTGCATTATTCAAGGAATTCCCACTTCTAACAATGCATTCTCTGTATCATTTATTCTGAATTTCTGTCAAGGACAATATTTATCACCCATTCCATTTAGTGAAATGTAAGTCTCTTTATGCAGTCCTTTGGCTCTGATAGACTCCTGGGAAAATGCAACATAATAAATCTGCTTTCAGGATATTGCCAGTCCTCCAATCATATTTTCGTCTACTGGGATTTTTAGTTAATATTGTCTTTCATTACCTTAACAATGGAGTTTCCCATTTCTCATGCTGTGTTTAGTTTTCTTCTTTTTTTGGCAGATTTTTGTAGAGGTGTATCAGAAAAAAGAAGACAGGCTGGTTTTTTAAATTATTTATTTATTTGAAGTTGCTTTGATTCCCCATACCTAGTACTTTGTAAGAAGAAGAAGAGAGAGTAAATATGTAATTACACACTATTCTTATTATTTGTAGGAAGAAAGAGATCAGCAGTTTCTTGTGATAGTCACATTCCTTCATTGAGATGAAGAGTCTCTGGTCCCAGGAACCCATGAAGTCACAGCAGGGCTTGTGATCAGATTTCCCACCCTTGGGGTCCGGTTAAGAGCCGGTAATGACTGAAATGATATTATATTTGTCAGAACTATGAGTAAATGTGACTCTGCAGATCAGTAGCAGGTTGAGAAAAAGTATCTTTTATGAAGCAAGAAGAGGCTCCTGGTCAATACAGCCACAACCCTTTCCCTTATTTGGTAAAGCCACCCCCCTTTTTTTTTTCAAGAAGGGAAGAGAGAGAAGGTAAGACTAAGGTAATGATGACAGGGCATTTGTGTCCCCTAGTAATTTTGAGGCAGCAATCTCAGCTGTGCCAGTATCATTGGAGAGGAAACACACCTGCTATTTGAAAGGTGGAGGGCAAAAGAAGAAGGTGGCGGCCAAAAATGAGATGGCTAGATGATATTGTAGATGCAATGGGCACAGAGCTGGGTGGGCTGAGGAAGATGGTGGAGGACAGAGGTGCCTGGCAGGCAATGCACCATAGGGTCACAAAGGGTTGGAATCGACTGTGCGACTGAACAACAACAAATTTGTTCACCAACCACCAAAGCAGAGACTGAAATCACAACTTCTGCTCCTCTGAACAACCAGCCCCCACAGACCACCTTAGAACTATGGAAGTCAAGCAAGGAGCTACCAGATAACTGGGCAGAACCACATGATTCTCTACTGCCTGGCCAAGAACAACCATGGCCTGTGTGGAAAGCTTTAAACAGACTGTGTGCAGGGGTAGGAAGATCAAGGGCTAATCTAAGAAAATGGGGTTTCCCAGTAGATGACAGTCTGTGTGAATGCAGAGAAGTACTATCACCCATATGATGCAATGCACATGATGCCACTCAACGTGCACTGAGGGGGACTGTATGTTGGCAAGAGGAAATGCTGTTGATGTGGCCCAATATTGGACAGATGTTCTTTAATCCTTTTAATTCTATTTTGTTTTAGATGTGCTAATTTTAGTTTTGTATGTTATTATATGCTGGTGGTACATCTGGCACAAATAAAGAAAGAATTGGAGAGGGAGGGGAAATTAAAGCCTTCCCCACCTTTCAATAGTCCCACAGTGATCAGATGCTTTAAGGGAATATTTAGTCATGTGGTCCCAAATTGATGCAGATACCTTCCCTTGGTACAATTTCATTTGTGAGGGAATTCAGGTAGGTTCGTTTGTTTTTGTGTCAGATATTATTTATTTATTTATTTATTTATTTTCTTCAACTTGCTATCCCGCCCCAATCGGGTAAAAACCTAACTCTGGGCGGCTTACATAAACAATTTTAAAAATACATAGCTGAAGACCACAAATCAATATACAATACCCTATTAACAGTTAAAAATGTGAATTAATACAATATTAAAAGTTGAGCTAAAAGAAATTAAACATTTCCAAGTTATAAAATTACAAAAATTATTACTCAGAGATTACTCTGGGTTGAAATGATTTTTGCAGGAGACACCTGAATGAGGTTCCTTTCATGTCCCCCATCATGCAGCTCTTGGGTATCGAACCCATCTTTCCAGTCTCCAAGCCTAGCACCTTAACCACTAAACCACCAGTGGAGCTAATGGTGGATGCTCAATTGCACGTAGGACCATCCTCATTACATTAAAAACAAACAGGATCTCTGACTGCAGCAGCAGTAATCACTGGCAAAAGTGCAAAGGCAGCCAGAACAATTTTTAGATAAAGAATTTGTGGTTTATCAGGACTAAAGAGAGAGAGCAGAATGTCCTAGTACATGTTTAAGGGTAAAAATCATTCATATGGAAATGATTCCAAGAAAAGTGTGACACAGGAGGAGGGAATTTTCCAAGCCAAAATAAATAAATAAATGGTTGGTTCATTAACAACTGCAAATTAAATAAAGCTTGGCTTAGCTTGCCTTTTCAAAACGATTCTAGCTATTCAAAAATAACCCAACTATTTAAAAAAATGATCTTGGCCTCTTTCTTTCTTATCACAGTATTAAATAGGCTTTTTATAGCAGCTTTCCTGTAAATATAGAATCATAGAACCACATAATAATTGTGTTGGAAGGGGCCTATAAGACCATAGAGTCTAGCCCCCTTCTCACTATACTGTAGTTCAGGGGTGCCCAAACTTTATGGGCCGTGGGCCAGTCACGTGGTTCAGAGAGCTGATCACTATGGCCTGGGGGCTGGATCCGGCCCTAACACCAATTCATCCAGCCCGCAAAGCCCTCGTCGCTCCTGGAAGCAGAAGTAAAATATGCCCATATGGGTGTGTTTTACTTCCGCTTCCAGGAGCGACAAGGGCTTTGCAGGCTGGATGGATTGGTGTTGGGGCTGGATCCGGGCCCCATGCCATACTTTGGGCATCCCTGCTGTAGTTAAATAGACTGTTCATAGGTAGTTTACTTTTTAACATTTCATTTTTTTCCAAAATCTGAAGAAACAAGCCTGAAAATATGGATTGAAAATCTAGAACAGTCTGAAAGGCCATAATTTACCAGCACGCAATAATGTGTAAAAGTGAATGAACAAAAGGTAGCAGTTAAAGCAAGGTATAGGAAATCTTTTTTTTTTTTTTTTTTGGCCACCAGGAACAGAATTAGGGCTGTGCCAAAATTTGGACAAGTGCCAAAAATACTGAATGAATGCGGGCTATTTATGTGTCTGTGGTAACTACATGGTGGAGTAAATAGCTAAGCATTCATAAGGCCAAATATGTTACAATAAAAATGTGATTAAAAATGGGAGAAAGGAAACAGAAAGAATTAATACCTTATAAGGAAGATGCTGAATGGATGCCAAAGAAGAAGGAAACTGACACTTCCACACCTCAGGGATGCCCAAGACTTCTCCTGTACATTCCAATGTTTGAGGCACCAAGGAGAGTTAATAGTAAGCTCAACAGGTTGTAGCAGCTGGTTTCTGCATTTCTTGTTTCTTTTGATATGAAATGAGCAATTATCTGTCAGTGTAGCATGTTCCTTTTGGCTTTACACTCTCAAATTTTCTTCCTTGTCTTCTTTTTAAAAGAACTTAAAGTTTGTCTACATGCAGCAGCTGGAGCAGGCTGGAGTGAGCTAAATAGGTTTGCTAGAGGTAGGGTTAAGATCCAGTATGCCATTTTGTGTGATCCTCACTTCCAAATCACTTCTTGGGCAATCCTATTTGGTCCTGCTCCTTTCACTGTCAATTTGCAGTATTGTGAAGTACCTTAAGAAGAGAGGTGCAGGGGAAATTTTTTCCCCTTTCTAAGACTCTATCAGTGTAGTGCAGGGGTACACAGAAAAAGCCTCCTCGAAGATTGTGATATTTTTGAACCACAATTGGGCATACCCTGGTAACAGCAACCTTGTGTTGCCAGCTAATCTTTCTCTCACTAGGACAGACAAAAGGAACTGTAGAATCAACTCACCAAAAGGTGTCTTCATTTTGGTAGTTTCACGTCTGGCCTAGACACAGCAGCAGCAGCAGCAGCAGCAGCAGCAGCAGAAGCAGAAGCAGAAGAAGAAGAAGAAGAAGAAGAAGAAGAAGAAGAAGAAGAAGAAGAAGAAGAAGAAGAAGAAGAAGAAGAAGAAGAAGAAGAAGAAGAAGAAGAAGAAGAAGTAGTAGTAGTAGTGCAGATGCACGGCAGTACATATAAGAAAATTAAAAAGAGAGCAAAAACTTCTTTCCAGAAGTGGGAAAAGACAGGAAGGGACAAGGAGAAGCATTTTCCTCCTGTCCTTTCATTTGTCTTAAAGGTCTGGTCAAGAACCTACCTACAGCCAATTCCACTGTCTACACCAGGGATTCTCAACCTGCAGCCCCTGGGCTGAATGCGGCCTGTGGCACCATTTCATGTGGCCCCCACCACCTATACCACACCAAGAAGTGCCATGTGGTGGAGGAAGGGCAAAATGGTTGTATGGACCCCGAAGCTGTCTGAGGGAGCATGACTTTAAAAGGTTGAGAACTCCTGGTCTACACTGCTGCAAAATGCACACACTCACAGGCAATGTGGAGACCTTAGTCTCCATTATTCCTCAATAGTTGGAGTCTTATTTCATGTCCTGATCAAATACTAGACTGGCAAAATGAAGCCACTTCCTTGGCTTTGTCATTGGCCAAACATAAGTCTTCATCAATGCATGTTTCTGGCAGTAATTGGCAGACCAGGAAATGAGCCAGATTCTGTATCTCTCCACATTCACGCAGTGTTGTTGTCTGCCAGCATCCCCCACTTGAACATGTTGGGCTTACATTTAAGCATTACAACCCTCAGCCTATTCAGGGTCCTCCATGTGACATAGGAGAGTTTGAGTTTCTCAGCTATATCCTCCTTTCAAGTTGTTCCTTATCCAGTGAGTTCCTTCCACCATCTTCTAATTTGGTTTTGCTCTTGTGTACCTTCAAGAATGTTTGTTTTTGCCATAAAGCTCTTCCTGGATCTGACCTGATGGACTGTGGGCTCATCTCTGTTCAGAGGATGTCAAGGGTCTCTCTATGCCCACTGTTACTTCTCTCCTTATCTTAGGTGAAGTGGTGCCAACAAGAAGGTATATTTTCTCAACTGGTGTAGGTTTGAGGCATTCTGTGACTATACACATGGCTTCATTAACAGTGATGTCAACTTCTTATGTGTGTATGTGTACCACACAGAAGCAGCATACTCTGCTGTGGAGATGCTCAGGGCCAAAGCAGATGTACACAATATGTGTGGCTGAGTTCCCCATTTATAGTTTGTGAGTTTCCTGATGATGTTGTTCCCTATACTAATGTTTGTTTTGGTATTCAGGTGGTGGTGCTTAAAAGAGAGTGTCCTGTCAAGCATCACACCAAAGTATTTTGCTGCTGAACAATGCTGTAATTTGTTCCCTTGCCACTTAACATCCAACTCAACCCTCGCCTCTTGGTTTCAAAGGTGGAAAGCACACATTTGAGTTTTGCTTGGATTAAGCTTCATATGGTTGATGTTGTAACACTGTCCTAATTCTTCAGTTGCTCCAGTTAGATTTCCAGCTACCTCATCAAAGCTTGATCGTTGTACAATCATTGCTGTGTTGTCCGCATAGATGAATAATTTTGTATTGTCAGAAAATACAAATATTACACAGCACTGGATACAAAACACTTCTTTGGGGCAGTCCATTCTTCTGCTACCTCCATCTGCTGTTCTTTCTATTCATTGTGACATAGAATCCCTGGTTCTGGAGGAAGCTGCCAATGACCTTAGAAAGCTTGTTATCTCTATTTAATGTAGCAGTATTCTATGATTGACATATCATATGTATCATATGCTGTATCATATGCTGCAGTTAGGTCAAAGAAAGTTTTTTTTTGAAGCCATCCTCAATACTGTATATTTTCTTTCGAAGTCATCCTTACTTAATATGTTGCATAATGTTAAGAATTTGGCACAACATGACCTGCCCAGTCTGAAGCCTGCTTTCCCATCCATGATAGTTGAATTGTCCAGGGAATATCTGGTGCTTTATTGTGCAGTTTATCTATCACTCACCTTTCCTCTGGCACAAGCTGCTCAGTCTACTGTATTCTCCTTTTCTTGATTCAAAACATCAGCCATCTTTTTTACTCTCCTAATGCTGAATAATATGCAAAGTCTCCATTCTACTGTGGTTCCACCTGAGACAGGTGAAGAGTAGCGACTTACTTTGCCCTGCAGTCACATTTGTCCAAGACAAGTAAAATGTGTAATGTAGATAAATCTATATCAGTATTTCTGTGTTCAACTATCAGTGCTTTTAAAAATTCTTTTATAAATTACATTTATAATAGGAAGGATTGTATGCATTATGTAAGAGTTTCAATTTCCTGTGCAACTGTAAACAGAATTCTGTTGGCTCAGAAAGTTGCAACTATAATTTGATGAAAAAGCTTTTGTTTAAAATTGTGTGCCAACACACATAGCTTTCATCATCTGAAAATCGGGCACACACATTTATTTGAATTAATACTTGTAAAACATGGAGCCATTAGGAGCAAACCAATTCACTAAAGTGAACCAAGAGAGAAAAATGATGAACAAAATCTGCCTTGAAATGCAGTTTTCTTCCACTTCTATGGGAACCTTTTGTCCAAACATTAGACCTCTTCACCCTGTGCTAAGTGCAGGCAAATGCAACCCACAGATAAATTAGTCTGACCTGTCAAAAGTGTGATATACTGTAGGTGGTAAAAGGCTACACATTTGCTTTCATTTTTAACTCTAAATGTGCTCAGTATGGCAGTTGTTTATGGCTTTTGTTCTCTCTCTCTCTCTGATTTTTTAATCAAACATTGGCAATCCTAGATACATCCCAACTATACCTAGAAGGTCATATCTCCTAAAATTATTTCATCACAGTTCATAGGTTTTAATCATCTTAAACTTAAATATGTCAGCCAATGTGGCTAAAACATGCTTGCTTCAAGGCTTTGTAGACCGTTAAAATACAATCCTTCAAAAAATATTTTTGAAGAAACCTGGACCACAGTGTAGGAAACTTGTGAGATCAGATGAATATGTAAATAGCAATATATATGGATTAAATGCTGCTGTTACAGTTGTGTTCCGGTGTTCTATAGAGCGCTGTATACTAAATAAGGAGTTGATGCTCACAGTCCCACATATGGCAAGATATACCGTACTTACCATGCATTTCCTAAGGCAGGAGGTACTCTTACTCCAAACATACAAATTGCCCTCCTATTATATGATTTCTTAGGCCTGATAAGGCAGGAAGCATCGAAAGAAGAAATACATTGGCCATTTATTTATTTATTTATTTATTTAAGCAAACTTTTATGCCGCCCTGCTCAAAAAGACCCAACTCTCAACACCTAAAACACAATAAAACCATAATATAAAATCAAGATTAAAGATTTAAAAAATTAAAAAAGCTAAAACAAGACACACAGAGAGAGGGATCAAATGAGTCAACAGACTCGGGCAACTGTCTGGCCCATACCCCACACATGGTCTGCCAGCCAGGTCTTGACCCCCTTCCTAAAGGGCAGCAGCTCTGTCTGGAGACGCAGCTCACTTGGAAAGAGGTTCCATAGGGCCGAAGCAGACACAGAGAAAGCTCTCCTCCTTGTGCTAGAGAGGTGCACCTCTCTAGCTGATGGTAAAACCAGAGCACCTCTCCGGTCTGCTCTGGTGGGACAGACAGATGTCCTTAAGTAGATGCGGTCTCTTAGGTATCCTGGCCCACTATCATATAGGGCTTTAAAGGTAATAGGCAGCACCTTGAATTGCCATCATGATAAAATGCTGATATTCCTCTTATGAAGGCAGGACGCAAAGCAATCTTTGAATGAGGGGGAAATCTAGAGGGGCTACAGACCCTAAGGTGGTATAGGGAGAGGTGAATGATTGTGTAGAGAAGTAAAGACAAAGGTTTCCCTTGCTCGAAAGCCAGTAGTATCCAACTCTAGGGTTCAGTAGAGAAGGAAGAGGCCTAAAAACATTTCATGGTTTAGGGTGCTGTAGTTTAGCAGTGATTTATTTCAGGGGAGGGACTCTTGGGGTTCCATTCTTTCTTAAAGCACCCTCTCTCTGTTTGTCTTGTTTTAGCTTTTTAAAATTTATAATCTTTTAATCTTGATTTGACATTATGTTTTTACTGTGTTTTAGGTGTTGAGAGTTGTGTGAGCTGTCTTGGGTCTTTTAGAGGAGGGCGGCATAAAAGTTTGCTTAAATAAATAAATAAATTCTGAAAGGCTCCCCCACCAATCACTGATAAATACTGATTTTTTTGGCTGCCATATAACAAAAGGTTATTCGTCCAACCATGATGTTTCAAAGGCCTTAAACACACCTAAGGATATATTAGCCTTTGGCCTCTGTAGACAGTGATGTTGCCAAGGTCTGTAATTACCTGAATGAGATTAAAAAAAAAAGGCTTGGCTCACATAATATATGGTTGTATTATGAACTGACTAGCATTTTCTCATTAATGTGTCTCCTGCTTTGAATGTAAAATGCATCTTGAGTAAAATGTTTTACAAAGACAAATGAAATACGGATAAAAACCAATACACAAGAAAGAAAATATTTTAAAAGTCAATAGTTTATTAGGATTGAATTTAAGTGGCACTGTAAACAGAAGAAGATGCTGAGTCCTAGTGACTCCTTACCAGATTAAGCTCCGACTCTAAAGCAGGACAAACAGTGCTTTGGACATGGAATCCATTTGGCACCCTACTCATTGTTAGCATTGCAAGGTCACACAGAGAATACATGGGGCTTGGACACCTTTGTAACTAGCAATTTTGACACCTGGAAAAAGCACCATTGTCTCTGATCCACTCATGGGCACAACTCCCCAAGGAAAAGGGAAGAGAAGAATTCATCCCACCTCCCTAAAAGAAAAAGGTTTTGTTAAAAAAGTCTTGAAGCTGTTTATTTTCTTAACATTCACCAGGACATTCATCTCTACATTTTGATCCTCCCCAAGTTTTGGTGCCCTAAGGAAAAACTGAGAGTCTGGCCAGGTTATCCTGTTATGGTAATAGAGTAGACCATACTGCCAACAACTAAATGCCTAGTGTCAGGCAGTGTTTAACTAACATGACCACTCTCAGGACTAGATGTCTTGGGGGCTGAAATCCACAGGGAAGGGTGATGGTCCCCAAGTGGATTAAATCCCACTTGGATCCATTTTGATGGAGGGCAGCAGCTTCATCCTTGCCTGGTGCTGATAAGGACTTTGTGTGCCCAAAAGGCTCAGGACTAGAAAGTGACATGAAACTGGATCAGTGGTACAGGGGTCATGCTGTGATGTGCGGTGCAGATTAAAGGCCACTGCATGATATACTCAGGACAGTCTTCATGGCTGATCGCCATGAGGATCACCAATATTTTGATATGGAAGAAGAAGAAGAAGAAGAAGAAGAAGGTGGTGGTGATGATGATGATGATGATGATGATGATGATGATGATGATGTAGGAAAAACCATAGCTGCCCTAACAAGGTGCAAATAAGTACAGATTAGCAAATTACTCATCATTCTATATTCACTATAAAGTTATAACACTATGCAGAATTTCATCTCCAGAACAACCAGTGAAAAATAACACAAAATGCTATTATGTTATGTTCAATAGTAATGCATGTGGATGTTTATTAGTGAAAAATGTCTAGTGATCTAAGGAGACACTGATTGTGTGCTGGTCCCATACAACTGGCATCTTGACAAATTGCCACATAAATTTCTGCTGTTGGAGCTCCTTGTGTGTGAAAATACTGAACAGAGAAACTAGCCAACAAAACAAATGAGCTGGGAGTTTTGCTAATACAAGAGGAACTCTTGGCATGGAGTCTTGGCTTGGTGAGATTTGTGAAAATTGGCATGCTGGTAATTTTTGGGGCTATTCTTCACTCCCCTGCTGCAGAAATGCTGCACACTCAGAGCAATGGAAACTAAAACCAGCCATCCTTACATTTATTTTACAGGTAGATATGTAGTAGTAGCCTATTGGCACATAAGCTAGATTTGATTTTTTAAAAATATATATTTGAAAGCTTTTCTGGACCAGGGAAAGTTCAGAGGATATGTCACATCAATTAATCCTATTTGTTTTCCACAACAACAACAAAGTCTCTTATGTATTATTGCCTTTTATTAAATTGGCTGATGTAGATGCCTGTTGAGTCCTGAAGAGCTAGGACTGCAAGGTGTTTAAATTATGAATTACAAAGGAGCAACATTTGCAGAGAAAAAGCATGGAAGAACTTTCTGGAGGGCTGTTTGGTAATGATAAAGTAGAAGCAAACCCTGGGAAAAACTGGCAGTGGGCAGGGAAACTTGTGCCTGTCCCAAATATGAATCGGGTCATTTTGAAGTATCCCATTTGAATATCTAAAAGAGGGGTTACCAGCCGAAGGCCTGTGGGCTAGATCCAGCCCACAGTGCCATTTCATGTACCCCCACCCCTCTAAGGGCATTCAAGAATCAAAATGGCTATTCCTTTGAAGCTGTTGGGACAAAATGGCCATCTCATCATGCAGGCAGGGCAAAATGGTCATCCGGCCCTCAAAGCTGACTAAGAGAGCATGACCTGGCCCCCGGCTCGAAAAGGTTGGGAATCCCTCAGATAAGGCTGGCACTTGCTGCCATGCACAACCATTTGTTTCTGACAGGGAAAATATACACCCTGAGGCCAAGGCTGAGGTAACAATGGCAGTGTTGGTGTTGGGGCTGATTCCTTTGAAAATAAAGGTACAGTATCTATCTTTTCCCTTTGTTTAGGGAAGGAAAATAATAGAAGGTGATTATATTTAACAAAAATAGCCTTTCCCCAGCTTCTGAGAGGTACTGAGAAATAGCAATTACACTTCTATACTGCCCCATAGCACTTGGTGCATGCTCTGGGCAGTTAACAAGTTAAGTAGCATTTTGTCCCCAACATGATGTATACTCATTTTACTAACCTTGGAAGGATGGAAGGCTGAGTCAACTTTGATCCCCATCAGGATCGAAAAGAGAAAAGAAGTGCACCTCACCCGTTAAAATGCACACAGTTACTAATCTTAGAGGACATTTCTGAGAAATAAATCACACATAAGTGTCCTCAGTTTGAAATGTAAAGAGCCAGAATGTGTACGACTAGAGAGAAAAGATACCTCCAAACATGCTTTGGTGAATAAATAAAACAGGAGCAGGCCTGACATACGCCTTGGTTGGGGCTGTGAATATTTGTCTACGAACGTGCTTCAGAAACCTCCAGAGACATGTGAAGGCTCTGTGGTCAAGAAATCAATGCAGAAAATATTCTTGGAAAGCCGAAGGCTTCAAAACAGCTGCATGAAAAATGAGTCCTAAGAAAATCAAATATTAATATGAACTACTAACATGAACTGAATTATTGTGCATCAGTTAAAATGGATGAGTTTAATTCAATCAAGTGCTGGGCTTTTGCCTAAAATCTGATCAGGATATTTGCCAGAAGGAAACAAAGAACATGGAAGAACATAAATGAAACTTGCACAAATGAAATGCTTCTACAAACATAAAATATACATATGTACACGCTTACATATGAACATAATATGCACATGCACACAAACGTCTCTAAACATTCATAGATTTAAGCAGAAGCATATTTTGGCCACGTGCATGAAATATGTAATTTTCTCACCAGAAGAAACATACTAAATCCATTTTTGTGGTGTCTGTGAAAAACATCAAAGGGCTCCTTTCATTGTCCAAGTGATCTGATGTTCTCACATTATATTCAGAAAACTAAAAGGGTTATATTTCAGGATTTTGTTCATACTCAGAAGTTGAAAGTAGTTGATAGTGTGTTTGGAGGCAAGAGAGGCAGATATTTGTCAGACTCAGCAGAGGGGGAAAAGACTGCAGTAAAAATCATCTGCCCAAGCTACATTAACAAAACTTTGCAAGCCATATTTAGTTAATTTGCTTCATTAAAAGCAAACAAACCACACTTTACCCTTTCTAGTGGACCCCCTGTACCAAATTTCCCTCCAGTTTTACTGTCCAAAAGCTTTAATAGCCACAAGATTTATGGTTTGTTGAACAAGCAGAGTCTAACCTTCAGCAGTAAACCTTTTTCAAACACAAGCTCATGTGCTCAGACTGCCAAGTGGATTAAATACACTGCTGGCACTGGGAGAGCATCCTTTGTATGCATCCTCTGTGTGAATGATCTCTAAATGTAGACAACCGGGACACAAAAGCTTTTCATGGGAATGTGAGAAACACACATGTGCATGCAGACATGTGTATGCACATATGCTACAGAGCTCCTTGGGAGGGGCAAATTCCCTCACCGTGATTGACAATCAAATGAAGAAGAGTTTATTTATTTATTTATTTATTTATTTATTCTTCAAATTTATACCCCGCCTCGCTCAGGCTAACCTGACTCTAGGCGGCTTCCATACAAACAAAATAATATCCCACCAATGCCCCCCCCTTATTGAGTCCTCTATAGCTGCCCCAAACCCCCAAGTTCTCTCCCTTCGAGGCCGGGTGGCCGAGGGAGGCCCCTTTTATCTTCCTCCCGGCCGGTGACGGGGGCCGGGAGGGTGCAGCGGCGGCGGTGGCGTCTGGCGCAGCGTCGTCGTCTGCGTTTCTTCGGACCTCCCCTGGCCAAGGGAGGCCCCTTTTATCTTCCTCCCGGCCGGTGACGGGGGCCGGGAGGGTGCAGCGGCGGCGGCGGCATCTGGCGCGGCGGCGGCATCTGGCGCGGCGGCGGCGTCTGGCGCGGCGGCGGCGTCTGCATTTCTTCGGGCCTCCCCTGGCCGAGGGAGGCCCCTTTTATCTTCCTCCCGGCCGGTGACGGGGGCCGGGAGGGTGCAGCGGTGGCGGCGGCATCTGGCGCGGTGGCGGCGTCTGCGTTTCTTCGGGCCTTTTTATTTTATTGCCTTTCTATTTTAAAAGGCATGCACACTGCTTTGGGAATGGTTAACTATCTGTGTATTTTGGAATCAGTATTACCAAAGACTCCCCAAAACAAGCATCAAGAGAGGTCTGAGGATGCTTTAGCGCGCACACACATTTGTGTATGTGTGTCTTTTCCAAGCAATTAACACTTGTCTGCACAGATGTACCTTCCCTTCTCTGGTGTTCTGCATTCTAGCAGTGAAGGTTGGATTTCCAGGCGGCTGCAAAGTCTCTCCTACCTATCGCTCTCTTTATCTCTTTGTCCATTCCTTCTTACATCTGCTGTGTAAAACAGCTGGCGGCTACTCACCATAGGTGGAGAAGGGAAGGATGGAGGAAAGGGCAAGGGGGTGGGGAGTGGCGAATGGGGAGAAAAGGGAATGAAGCAGTAGCTATTGTTTCCCAGATCCAATGTTTGAGCGGAGGGGGACCTGACACTGCTGGATTAGATACTTTCCAGCTAATGTCATGGGCTGTCCTGATAGCTATTGTATTCGTATGTCACTTTCAAGTATTCAGAGTCCTTCACTTTGTATCTATTTGTAATTCTCACAACAATTCTGCAAGATATTATTTCCCACTTTGCAAATTGGGAACCTGACAGTGGCTTGTGTATGAACATTTAATAAGAAAGGTGGGATACAAATGTAATAAATAGAACAAAGTAGTAAATTCATGACCGAGGAGAGATTCAAACTGGGTCTGGATATCTGACTACATCTTAAGGCAAATGTTCATTTCCTCTTTTTATACCATTCTCTCTTCAGGTAAACAGATCTTTCAGTACTACTTGCCTGAGAGAAAAGGTTGCCCTTGCTCGAAATCCAGTCATATCCAACTCTAGGGTTCGGTGCTCATCTCTGTTTATAGCCAAACATTTGCAGACGTTTCCTTGAACATGTGACAGGTATGCCTAGACACCGGAGTGCACAGAATGCTGTTTGCCCTCCCACCAAAGTGGTACCTATTTATCTACTTGCAATTTCTTGATTTCAAACTGCTAGGTTGGCAACTTACTTAGTTACTTGGTTGATCTGTGTTACATGAAGCATCATCTTCCACTGTTTCTGAACCCATGCCAGTCTCATCCAGGGCCTTGGGAACTTTGCCCTGAGCTGGTCTTCCCATCTGGTTGCTGGTCTTCCTAGTGGTCGCTTTATGTCAAGTGGTATCCATTCTGTGATAGCTTTTGCCCATCTGCAATCTTTGAAGTGGTTGGTAACATACAGTACCTGCAAATAAGCTGTCAGGGTATATGGAAAGAGCCTCCTTGAAGATTGTGGTAATTTTTAACCATAATTGGGTATATCCTGGGCAACGGCAATCTTGTTATGCTGGGTAATATTTCTCATAATAGGTCAGGCAAAAGAAATTGTGGAATGAATTCACCAAAAGGTTGCTTTGTTTTCACAGTTTAAAGTCTGACCTAAACACAAAAGAAGCAGAAGCAGCAGCACTATTTTCCCAGTTTAGAAAATTACAAAACAAAGCTAGTGAATTATCATGGGTGGATTAAAGCAAGCTCATGGTAGAAGAAAGAGATAGTATTTTAGTCAAACAGGCTCAGTGCTTCTAGATATTGGATCACTGTCTTGTCTGGTGAGGCCCTCAGTGCCTCTAAACAGGGAAGCTACATCAGCTCTAAAGGAATCCCAGTATTCTGACTCAGGAAGCAGAAACTCCAAGCTATTAGTTTGATAGACTTACGTTTCTGCTAAAATGGCCCAGCATTTTTTAGTGACAGCATTTTTAATGGGTGCCTAGGCACCAAGGTCCTTTGAAAAAGGGAGCCTCTCTGAATTACTTATTAAATGTGTTTCATATTTTAGTTCACAGATACTGGAAGACACATGTTTTATGCACAGGACATGAGAGGCCTCTGGAAGTTCCACACTTTGTTTCCTCAAGGGCCTACCTAACCCCCTGTCACATTTCCCTCCCCCCAAATCCTGGAATTCACTCTACTTCTGTCAACACCACGATTCATCAAAGTTTGCTTTCAGCCCTGAAAGTTGTTGTTGGGGAGTCGATGCAAAATGTTCCTGGAAAAATGCCTAGCATCAATTCTTTCACACATTTTTCATACAAGTTCAGAGCCACACACACCTTCCATCTGCTACTGAAGTGGTGAGGGAGGAAGAAAAGGCAACTGGCATGAAGGTTTTCAACTTCACAAAACGATTTCCCCTCCTCTTGGCCCTAAATGTGGCAATTTTTTTGTGATTTGGTGAAAACACAAGTTTGCAATGGGAAAAGGCTGCCTCCTTGTTCCTGAAGCATCGGGGTCTGTAATCCTGCTAGGAGATGTGTAGAAAAGGATGGCTCCTTTTGGAATGCAGCACAGAGAAACAGTATTGGCATTCACATGCACACTCAACTGCAGATGCCCGTTCCTATGGTCAGGGTGCTTTCTATGGGATGCACATTGTCTCTTAGTACCAGGAAGTATTGGCACGAAGGGACCAATGTATACATCCCACTCCTGTCAAACAGTCTAAGGACCTTTTAAAAAACAAACAAAGGGTACTAAGATTTGTCAAATTGCGTGACAGAGGGTGCACAGAAACATGAGTGAAACATATCCTTGCTTTTGGACTTAGCACTGGCTGACACTGCCTGCTTTTATCTATGGAAGTCTCTCTCTCTCTTTGTGTTGTGATTCATTAAAAGACTGTGTGGATTTACTTTAACATAAGCATCTCTGGACTCCTGCTCTATGGAAATCTACCCATTTTGAAAGACTCTCTTCATCGCAATATTTCTATTGCTTTCTCAGTACACATAGCGTTTTCCAGGAAGGCCAAATCCTCCAGCCAGCTTGTCAATTGTTAATACAGCAACACAGTTGAAAGTGCTGGCTTTGACCTATAAAGTTCTAAAAGACTTGGGTCTAAAGTTCTAAACCATCTTGAAGACTACATTTCCTTAACGATCCTGCCTTGATTTTGATATTATAAGGGGCGGCCACCTTCTCCATGTATTTGGTGAGGACATGAAAGAGGGCTTTCTCTGTCACAGTTCCCAAAGTGTGGGATTCCCCCACCCTCAACAATATATATATATTGGTAGTAACTTTTCCCAGTGTCCTGGAGAACTGGTAGCAGCTTTGGGGGGAAACCACCTTCGGGGCTTACCTTTTCACTAGCTCTCCCGCTGCGCATGCACGCCAAGCACTCACCTTTGGATGTGGTGTGTGTGTGTGTGTGTATTTTAATGTGTATTTAATACCTTTACCTATATTGACTCACTACCACAGTTCCTAAAAAGGCCTGGTGGCCTGGCTTAGGGTTTTTAAGCAACGTCTTGGAGTTACCTCATCAATAAGCTACACCTGTGCTGTTCCAAGTGCTGTTCTAATTGGAGAACCCTTAAGGAGGTACAGCTATTTTACATTTACATTAAGGCATATTATCCTAGAGAACTGGTTAGGCAAAGACTTAGTACCTATGTTCTTTGACTGTTGAAAAGTTGAAAAGTGCCAAAATGAAGCCATCTTGTGGTGAGTTCATTCTGTAGTTTCTTCCATCTGACCTAATGTGAGAAAGATTAGCCAGAATAAGCTTTAATCTCTGGTTTAAAAGCTCTGGTTGATTTGTGTTTGGGTGTGTGTGTGTGTTTGGGTGGGTGAGTGGGTATATTTTAATGTATTTTTATTTAATTTTATTTATTTATGGGTTTGTGTTGTGGGTAGGTGGGTGGGTGGGTTGAGGGGTTTGTGTGTGTGCTTATTTTTATTTTATTTTTAATTATTTTTAATTTATTTTTCTTTGGCTCTGCCCACAACATCATGACATCATGACATTAGCTCCGCCCACACTGTGATAACAGCATGGTGGGGTAGTAAATTTTTTGACATCCCACCACTGGTGTGAGGGTACGGTGCAGATGGCAGCCTGTTGAGTCTGTGGCAAAGGTGAGTTTGGGCACTCAGTCCCTAAAAGGTCTGACGTCATTGTTATATCTGTTTAATTATTTTTAAATATTATAATTATTTATTGGTTTTAATATTTTAATACTGCTTGTTTTAATATTGCAAACCACCTTGGATCCTCCAGAGGAGGAAAGGTGGGGTATAAGTATGTTAAGTAAATAACTGAGTGGGAAAGAAACCCAAGCCAAATTTGTTTTGCACGGAATCCCCTGTTCATTAGAAATGTATGTTCTCATTCTGTCATGCACAGACTTTGGTGCTGAGTAGATGTTGCTCCAGGTATAATACAGAGGCAGTCAAAGATAAGGCTGTAGTCACCTACAATTAAAAACGGTAAAGATGGCTAGTGGGGAATAGACTGAAGTTACCCCATTCATGTATTATAATTTACTGTGTTTTCTAATGAAAGTATTAAAATTAATGTCATGTGTGCAGGCAACTCTCAGATGTGCTCCAGTTGTGTGGGATGCTCAGATTTCCAAGATATTAATCTCCTGTCTGGAGCAAAGCCAAGAAAGTGTGGCTCCTGGAAATTTTTTTTTTTTAAATTTGGCATTAGCTGGAGGGTGAGTTCCTAGTCTTTTAGAGATGCAAAAGAGACTTTTACAAAGTCTCAGAGTCCATTCCTGATTGGGAGGGGGTGGGGCAAAGAATTGTGTAACCATGAATTGTGTAAAGTGCTACCATACACTCTTGTACTACAATACTAATATGAACCAGAACTTGAAAAAAGACACTTCCCCACTGATTTTGAGGGAAATCAGTGACAGCCTTGCTGCCTGTAGGATATCCTGTTGTATCAAAACTGCTTCCTTAGATAGGATTAATCCCTGTGTTATGAAGGACACATTTAACCTCAGATGTAAGATCCCAGTTCAAAGCAGCTGACATCTTGACTGAGTCTATAGTGCATTCATGGAGCAGGTAGCTATGCTGCACTGGGGACACTGGGAATTAGAGTCCAAAGAAGAAACTTTTGTAATCTCTCTTTTTCTTCCTAACACACCCTCCTTCCCCCAAAATAATGTTAAATACAACAGCAGCATGCTGTCAAGACAATTTTGACATATGGTGACCCTTTCCAGAGTTTTCTAGGTAAACAACATTCAGAAATGGTTTACCATTTCCTTCCTTTGGTGTCACTCTGGGACTGTGCAGCCTGTTCCAGGCCATACAGACCAGCTATCATCCTAGGAGGAACAGTGGGGAATCAAAATCCCAACCTCTGGCTCTGCAGCCAGATACGTCAACCACTGAGATATCCAGCCATGCATAATATGACACTCTTATTTTTTTTTCTGTCAGGAATGAGAGCATAATGGGCAGTCTCTGCCTAATTATGTTTATCTTTGAAAGAAGAAATTGGATTGGATTGTTTATATTTAGACCAGGATGTGTGTCATGGAAGGAACTGATGGCAAAATTACAGATCAAAGACCATTCTCATTCCCCACCCCAATAACAGAAAATATAAAATGTTTTATAGATCCTTTGGCTAGCAACTCTAAAGGCGCACCTTTAAACCAGTAATCGATAATCAAATGGTAGTTCAACTACCATTTTAAATGCAAGATCATTTTATGAATATTTAATAGTGGCATGTGAGTTCTGCAAAACTATCTGTAGGTAAAATTATCAAAATCTGTGTTAGGTGACTTCTACCAGGGGCAAACTGTTGGCTAGTTATTTAGGAAAAAGAAAAAGAAAAACACCAAATTTACTTTAATTTCAGAATTTTATGTATTTCTTTTAAAATATTAATAGCATCCAATCTTTCTTCCAAGAAACTTTAGGCAATGTAAAAGGTCTCCTCCTTCTTAAATCCACACAGTCATCTTACAGTCTGGCCTAATATCACCAAGTAAGCTTTATAGCTAAGAAGAGATTTGAACTTAGATCTCCCTAGGTGATACTTTAATGAAAAACATTAAATTTAAAAGGAGGAGGCTGCAAAACGTATATACACGTATTATGAGAACTAAGTACATGGGTTCTGAAACCACGCTGTACCAGATGGTAGATTATTCTTACAAGCATGAGGACTTCTCATTCAGCACATGCCAATGGTGTTATTTTTCAGCTTGAAGTGAAGGAAATATAGATTCCACCCAGGGGTATGGTGGGCACCTTGGGAGGGTGGTGGACAGGAAGTGATGGGGGCATCTATTGGGGGTGGGGGTGGGGTGGGGGGAGAAATCCCATTACCTCTGCCTGCCTCTGAGGGGCACCAGTTGCTGGGGCACACCAGGATGAGTCCCTGTATTCCTGTCGGACAGCACCAGTGATGGGCAGCAGCCAGTTCGCACCAGTCCGCCAGAACTGGTAGTAGCTTTTCCCAATGTCCCAGAGAACCGGTAGTAGCTTGGGGGGGGGGGGAAAAGAAAACACCTTGGGGGCTTACCTTTTTGCTGGTTCCCCTAATGCATACAGCACTTGGCATGCCTACAGTGCTTGGCGTACCTACAGCGTTTAGCATACATGCACACCTACAGCACTTGGAGCACCAACAGCACTTGGCATGCAGTCACACCTATAGCGCTTGGCACAACTACAGTGCTTGGTGTGTATGCACCGCTACATAGCTCTGCCTGCCAAGCCAAGCAGCCGTTTGCTGCTTGGAGTGTGGCAGCGCAGAGTGTCGGGTGGCTACAAACAGCCATGGAGAAACTGGTGGCGGCTGCTGAGGCCCTTGGCTGCCTCCTTGCTGTCCTCCCAAGCAGGGAGGAGGAAGAACAGCTGCTAGCCTGAAGCTCCCTACAGCCTGCTCCCCAGGGTAATTGAATCACCTTGGGGTGTGGGGTGGGTGAGTGTATTTTAATGTGTATTTAATGAGTATTTATTTTTAATGTGTATATTTATGTGTTTTATGTCTATTTAATGTGTATTTAATATGTATTTATTTTTAATGTGTATTTTATGTTTTACATATTTTTTTATATATTTTATGTCTATTTAATTTGTATTAGTATGTGGACATATTTTTATGGGTTTTTTTTAAACTTTGGCTCTGCCCACGATGTTGGCTCCACCCATGACATCATGACGTTGCCTCCGCCCATGATGTTGACTCCGCCCACAGTGTGGCAGTAAAACTTTTGGCTGCCCACCACTCGACAGCACACCACTGATTCCACCCCCACTCTTCCACTTCATGCACAAAAGCCAGCCAACTCGGCAAATTAATATTATTTCAGCATCAGGGTTGGGACAATACCTTACTGTGCACTAGTCAGCAATAGAGTAACCTTGGGCTCCATGGCAGGCCATGGAGCACACACAGTTCTGTTCTCAATTACCTTGCTACTGCTCCTCACACTACACCTGCCACCTCACATGCCCAACAGCAGGACCAGGCTTGACAAACACTGTGGCTGTAAGTGCTCTGAAACTCATAGTAAGAGAGCTTCAGATGTCACAGTTTCCTTTATGTAATGGCATTATCTGTAGGGGGAAACCTAACCTCCATAATATGTCTCAGCTAAATGAAGTCCTGTAATCCCACAGTGGCATTCTTCCTCCGTTGGGCACAGATTCCTGGAACACTTGGAAGGGCTGATTGGAATGCAGCAGGAGTGCAAAAATGAAAGAAAAACATAGCACCTTGCAGTAATGACTAGCCTTACTGTACTGTATCAACTGAAGCCAAGAATTATTTTAATTGTATAATTATAAGGTGGTAGAACAAGTACATTTCCATTATCAGACTTCTTTCCATAATAGTACCAGGATGACTTATGCATTTGTTTGAAAGAATACTGTATTTTGAGTTTCTTTCCCTTTTCAAAAGAGTTTTAGAAAATCTAATTATAATATAATAACACGTAAAAGTATTTCTGCTTCTTACAAGTATATATACTTTTGCATGTTAAAAACTGGCTGATCATAATACCATGAGCTTTTCTGATCTCTCATAGCTTGCAATTCCGCTTGCTTTCTTTTGTGATTGGTCACGAGGCGTTCGACACCAGTGAAAAGTCTGCCTACACTCTGCCTACATTTCCCCAGCATCTGCTCTGTCACAATGCTGGGTGAAGGCTGTGTGGCTGAAATGCTAATGTGTTTTGCCACCCAGGTGGTATTCCTGGATGTGCTGCCAACAATCCTTAGACAAAACACACAAAACATGAAATGTTGTTGAAAGGTGGGTAAAATAATGATCAAAACTTTATTGGTTATACCAGAATAGTCTGGCATGCCATAAGTAAATTGATCCAGACAACATTCGCCCTATTTACTAGGGGATGCCACCTTCCAGCCTGAGTTGCTGAGTATGCCACAGAATGACCTGAAGTGGGTACTATTCAGGTGTAAATCCACTGAATGGACCCTCTCCAAACAAGCTAACTTAAAATGTCTGATCTGATCCACAACTATCCTTTTGAAATATGGGTGGGTGTTTCATAGAATCATAGGCCATTGAGTCCAACCCTCTTTTCAATGTAGGAATCTGAATTTAGTTGACTGAATGATCTTTGTTTAAGCACAGAGGATTCTGGGAAATGTAATGTTTCTGAGCTGTTCACACATAGCAGAATACAATCTGTGACATATGTACTTAATATCAGCTCATAATTGAGGACCTTTTTCATTCTTCAGTGGAATCCTGCCATTAATAATGCAGGAGCAACTTTGTTGACTTTAGTTGGATTTATGATGGACAACACTGTACAAAAGTATGACCTGTATGTCTATAAACAGCTTTGATAGAAGCCATCAATCAATTATATCATATTTGCCTGCTGATAAATGGGTTGTTGCAGTTTTGATCTACTGCTACAGTAACATCTTCGGATCTGGGCAGGTTTTGTAGAACAATTAAGCGTTTAATGAAGAGAACAAGGGGCCATTTGCAGTGCAATGTCTTGAATAGGGCTGACCACTCATTGCTTGATTAATCCTCTGCCTGAATAAGAGAACCTGATGATCTTTACATCCTTTTGGGTTTTTCTGATTGAATCTGAATCATGACCCATGCCAGTGCTCGTGCGTTATTGAATCTTTATGAAAATCTCTCTTTCCATAGATAGGAAAAACACAAATGTCTATGCTGTGTGGTGAGGAGTTACATAGTGCTGTTAGAATTCTTTCTGGAAGAGTTTTCTGCCCAGCTCCAACCCAAAGAATACATGGGAAGGAATGGCAGGAGGGAGCTCTCATGAATTTTGGAAACAGCACCTCTGCACAGGAAGAAAAGAGGAAGACAGACTGATAGTGTAGTTCTGACCTAACCACTAGAATACAGGCATTCATCTGTACATACATAAACACATACATGATCACATGATCTTTATAGTGCAGCTAGCTATATTTTTAAAAGTGTGTGTTTTGGGGGTGGGGAAGAAAACTCAAGAACGTAAAGCCCAAGCAATATCCAAATTTAACATGAAGTTCAGAGTTGTGTGTAAATGGTTGCGTGTGTGGGAGTTCCATTCCATCTTGTGGATGTCCTTGGATTGTTTTGATCAATCCTTGGTTGCTGGGCAGATTCACAAACAACCCTGATTTGGTTCATGTTTTAGCATTCAATGAACTACAGTATGTAAATGTAAAGGTTGCCCTTGATTGAAAGTCAGTCCAACTCTATGGTTCAGTGTTCATCTCTGGTTATAGCCAAAGAGCCAGCATTGTCTGTGTCTGCAGACATTTCTGTGGACATGTGGCAGGCAGGCATGACTAAACACCTGAGTGCACGGAATGCGGTTTACCTTCCTACCACAGAGGTACCTATTTTTTTCTACTTACAATTTCTTGCTTTCAAACTGCGAGGTTGTCTTACGCTGGGACAGAGATGGGAACTCACTCCATCATGCAGCACTCAGGCCTCAAATTGCAGTACAGAGCCATAATTGTGGGCCAAAAAATTCTGTCTGTCTGTCTGTCTTTCTTTCTTTCTATTTAACGAAGAAAACAATATAAACTCATTAGTGTCTTATGCTCAGTCATGCTGGAGCTTGGAAATATTCCTTTTTTGACTGCAACTACAACAATTCTCAAACCAGTACAGTCCCTGTGCAAACAGTCCATGATGCTCATTGGGTTCCAGTTGGATGGGATGCATATTAAAAAGAATTTATCATCCTGAGTTGCTGGCAGGATAGTTTCAGAAAGTTCAGTACCTGACTGTGGAACCAGAACTTGGAAGTTCAGTTCCCCAATGAGCATCCCAGAAAAGACAGATTGTCTATTCCCGGGGTGCCAAAACTTTTTGGGCCACAGGCCAGTTACGTGGTTCAGGGAGCCAGTCACTATGGACTGGGGGGCCAGATCTGGTGGGCCAGATAAGTATATTTATCCAGCCCACAAAGCCATCATCACTCCTGGAAGTGGAAGTAAAATGCGCCTGTACGGGACAGGTGAATTGGTGTCAGGGGCCGGATCTGCCCCCCAGGCCATAATTTGGGTGCCCCTGCCCCATTCAATGCAGGAATCCAAATCAAAGCAGATCTGGAAGATGGTTATCCAATATTCCAGTGGGATGAATAATTCCAGAGTTGGAGCACTCTTCCCTTCCCAAGGTTTTTGCAATGCTCTAATAGTGAAAATGTTTTCCCTGATAGTCAGCCTGTATCTGTGTAAAACAGTTAAATTCCATTCTGTTATTTTTAGCTCAGTGCTCAAGCTTACCAAGATGTTTTGGAATTTTGTTCATGTCCTCCAAGGTATTAGCTATTCCACCCAATTTTGTGTCTTCAGCAAATTATATAAGTATTCCCTGCACTATTTATTTAAGTCGTTAATGAAAATGTTGAAGAGCACTGGGTTTAGGATTGAGTCTTGTGGCAACTCACTTGTTATCTCCTCCCAGTTTGAGAAGCACTCCCTGAATACAATTTTGTAACCAACTGTATATGCACCTGACACTTATGCTATATGGAACACACCTAATTAGCTTGTTAATCAGACTATTATGGGACATGTTGTCAAAGGCTTTTCTGGAGTCAATATATATGATATCTATAGCATTCCCACCATCTACGAAGGAAGTTACCCAATTTTAAAAAATGAGATAAGATAAGTCTTTTAGAATTTGTTCTTGACAAATCCGTATTGGCTTCTACTCATAACTATATTGTTTTCAAGGTGCTTGCAGATGACTGACATCAATGTCAGGCTAACTGGTTTGTAATTCTTCAGTTCCTCCTTTTTGCCGTTTTTGAAGATAGGGACAATGTTAGCCCTTCACCAATCATCTGGCACTTCACCCATCCTCTATGCTTTCAGAAAAATGATAGACAGTGCTTCACAATCCATCCTTTCAAATATTCAAGACATTTGTATAAACCAGTGATCAAACAGAAATATCACCTTTGGATTTTCAGGTAGGAAATATCACTAAGTGGTATATAGTAAAGGTAAAGGTTTCCCAGACACCAGAGTGCACGGAACGCTGTTACCTTCCCACCGAAGTGGTCCCTATTTATCTACTTGCAATTTCTTGCTTTCGAACTGCTAAGTTGGCAGGAGCTGGGACAGAGACGGAAGCTCATTCCGTCCTGCAGTACTTGGGGAATTGAACTGCTGACCTTCTGCCTTCCCAGTCAGCGTCTTAGTGACTTGAGCCACTGCAGTCCCACAGCATATATTCAGAGGAGAGTCTATCAGGCAAGTAGCATCTGGGAATATTCAGTGTGAAAAACTGCAGGAGAGAATATGGAGAATTTGAGGAAAATGGGAATTTAAGCCCAGAATTTGGATTTGTATGAGTCTCAGGAAGGGCACATTTGCATGGCACTAAAGTGGTGTGATTGGAACAAATTCTGCACATTTTTTGCTTG
This sequence comes from Furcifer pardalis, assembly GCA_030440675.1. Taxonomy (NCBI): domain Eukaryota; kingdom Metazoa; phylum Chordata; class Lepidosauria; order Squamata; family Chamaeleonidae; genus Furcifer; species Furcifer pardalis. Next base: position 68,654,416 of record CP126893.1, read on the forward strand.
CTCAGTAGCCATTTCTTTAACATTTTCATTAAAAGTAATACAATTTTTTAAAATAATAATAGCAGCTTTCTCTTCTCTTCTTGGGTCTTCTCTTTTTCTTCCCCATTAGGGAAAAAAGTGCAAGTGTAAGTTTCTTCTTGTTACCATATACCAGCTCTTTGAAATAATTCAGTGCTTGAAAAGTTTAAGAGGAATGAAAATAGTGGTATTCAAAAGTTATCTAAAACTGAGCATGATGCACAAGACCCATCATATCATCCTACCACTGCTCCATAACAGATAGCTTTAGTAAGTTTTCATCTTAACTTTCCAAACTCTGAAATAATGGTGCAGCCTTCAATGTTTAAAGTGCTGTCAATTCATGTGCTAATGAGTATTATCTGGATGCACATGCTGGATCTTTAGTCTGTGATTGTAATTTGTATCAGTCTCATCTTCCTGACAATGTTCACTGCATATTTGATTTGGCATGCAAAAGAAAACAGGACTGTTTGCTATATTTCAGAGGCTGGAGCATGTCACTGTCTTTATTTAATGTGGATGGCATCAATCACATAGTCATATGGCCATTGGAATCAGACATAGAGAGAAGAAATGTATGGTTCCATAATTCGCTATAATGTGATTAAACATTTGGTTTCATAGTAGCGATAGTGGTGATGGGGGAAATGCTGCTCTATGATCTACGCCTGAGATTGTAAATAAATCTGCATAATTGTCTTTTTTTAATTCATTATATATTTTTTTTCAAATTATAGCTATGGACACGTGAAAAGAGAAGACATACCTTGAAGATACATTCAGGTTTTTTTTTAAAAGAAACACCTGTTTATGAATGTGGGATAGTGTGCCTCTGTATCCATGATTCAAAATGCCCAAAAGTGGTCTGGTATTGCTGCACAATATCATGCCCACAGTAGGAAAAAGAATACCGAGTTTTATACAGAAAAGTGTAACAGACAACACCAATGGCAGCAGTCAAGATGGTTTACAGCAGGAGTGCCCAAACTATGGCCCGAGGGCTGGATCTGGCTCCCAACACCAATTCATCCTGCCTGCACTGCCTGTGCTGCTCTGGGAAGCAGAAGTAAAACATGCATGCATGGTGTGTTATGTTCCTGCGCATGCACAGAATGCTGCCATAAATGACCTATGGCTGTTGTAAATGCATTTATAACAGCTGTGGGTGTATTTACAGTAGTGTTCTGCACATGTGCAGGCTTGTAACACACCTGCACATGATTGTTTTACTTCCACTTCTGGTATGAGGAACCACGTGACTGGCCCAATCAGCTGTCTGAGGGGCCTGAAAAGTTTGGGCACCCTGGTCTACAGGGTACATTCTTGTTCTGACTAACATCACATAAGATTACTGTTTATCATTTATTTTGTTTGGATTGTTCTGTTTCTTATATTACAGTATTGCAGGCTGTTCTTTTATTGTTGCAAGCCACCCATAGTGGTGCTTTAAAATAAACAAAACAACAACAATAAATAAGAAAGAAAGAAAAAGAAAGAAAGAAAGTTATAATCTCAGAAACTGATTCCTTTTTTAAAAATCAGTACACCACTTCTCACCCAATTACAATGATTGCGCACCGGCAGCAACTGCCGCAGGCGCGCGCTTTGCCCCGGCCACCTGGAAGGGGACAGCTCCGGTGGTGAGCTCCAGGGGTGGAGCAGAGCGCTGCCCTTATAAGGGTGGCACGCAACTAGGGCTCACTGCCTTTCTTCTGTTGCTTTCAGCGTGGTTGCCCACCCTCCCTCCCTAAGCCACAGTGTGATTGTTTTGGTCGCTTCAGGGCCGGGTGGGAATTTTTGCTTGAAACCTAATTGGCTTTCTGGTTTCTTGTGGTTTTCGCCCACCCCACACTGCTGTGCACGGTCTAGACATGGAGGATCCCTTTCGGTCACTTTGGCGGGTAGCACTGGTAAGGACTTTAATTTGATCCCTATATGATTGGGTCAGGACGCATTTGACCAGTCAGCATGGTGGACACCATAGAAAGAAAGTCATCCCTGATTGATTAAATGCGGCCCAGGAGCTATGGTCTGCCAAGCTTGACAGCTTGCAGTCCCATAAAAGAGTTCATCCAGTTTCGGGTCAGAAGTGAAAGCAGGAGGAGAACACTTCTGACAAGGGATCTTTAAGAATTCATAATTAAACCAAATTTAGACAAATTAACATTCAAATTATTGGAGTGGATTATAATATACTATCCAGCCTTGCCAGTGCTACTTCGGCCTCTTGCAGGGCAGTTTACTCATGTTAACAAAGTTAACCAAGTTTGAAGTTACAAGTTAATAAAGTGGCCCAATTTTATACCAAAATTACAGTTGTCTTTCTCCTTATTCCAGGGGTACATGGGGCAAAGCAATTCTCATGCTTGTTTTTTTTTTTTTTTTGGACAAGTTCCCTTGCTTAGAGAACAAAACAATCCAAATGCCTAGAAGAAATCATAATTTAAAAACTATTTCATCAAATGTCATGAAAGTTGGAATAGAACAACATCAGATTGACTGTCCCTACAGTTACAATATTTTATGCTGACCCAAAGCCCAGTTTAAATTTTTGTTTGTTTGGACTACCCGATTTTTAGAATTGCCTTGTAGAATGTTATTTTGCTCTGCCGGTCAATAACAATAGCATCACTGCAGTGATCGTCTTCTTTTTCCTTGTCTAGGCGTGATATGAAACTGCCAAAATGAAGGCACCTTTATTATTTATTTATTTATTTATTATATTTGTTACCCCGCCCCAATCGGGAGAACCCGACTCAGAGCGGCTTACATCAAAATAGAAATAAAAAACATAAAACAATCCACATCAATAAAAACATCAAAAGTTAAAAAAGTTGAGTTCAGTCTGCAGTTCCTTTTGCCCAACCTAGTCTGAGAAAGATTACCCAGCAAAAGATTGTTGCTGTTACCATAGTTCTATGGCACAAATAAGATACCATGTGACCTTTATAGGTGATAGGGAAAAAAATCATGCCTTCAAGTCAGTTTCATGATGATTCTTTTCATGCCTTTCTAGGCAGAGAGTACTCAGAATTGGCTTATCATTACCTTCTTCTGGGGGCACCCTGGGACTGTGCAGCTCGCTCAAGGCCAAAAAAGCTGACTGTTCTGGGATGTCCAGTGAGGAAACTAATTCTCATGCCTCCGGCTCTGCAGTCCAATACCTAACTCACTTGAGCCATCCAACCAATGGTAGGAGACCAATTATTTCTTCAGGGGCACAAAATAAGAGTGGCTGAAATTAAAATGCAGTCTATTACAGTGGTCCTCAATCTTCTGAGACATGGGGGCTGCATTAGAGCACCCAGTGCCTAAATATTATCACATCTGAAGCAGCAACCTCACCATGGAAGACACTTAAAGGAGCCTTGATGGGTGGAAACTCTAGAAATGTTCAGTATGCAAACTACTCTGTATCCTTTTTGGAAAAAATACTGGGGTTTATACTCTCATTTCCCCACCTTTTGCAAAATTAGGGCAGACATCTCCGCATCCATCCACACAGCTGCATTATCTTTCTTGCGTACATATAGAGCCTTCCACATGGTGATGCATGGAGAGAGTGAGTAAAATAGCTGAGTGGATGGAGGATGAGAACAAGAGAGAGCTGATAGAAGAAACCATGGAGATCAGAAGAAACAATGCTGATATTGTGTTTTTTGTAGGAAAGTGAAGGGACAAAACATCAGTAGGTGGTGCTACTTGAGGCATGAAGAACAGTGTGGATTTGAAGGAAATTGCCTTAAGGGTGATATCAGTAAACAAGCAGGATGGAAGATTGCACAGAGTGGCCCAAACCATGTTGGATTCCCTGTTTTATAATTTGACCCTATTTCAGTGATGTCTCCTATTGTATTACTGTACTTTGAGACCTCTAGCTCCCCTTTGGATAATGGTTGAGATGACTCAGAAGGGGTTGGGAATTTGTTGACATCGAGGAAGAATAGGAAGAGGACACGGAGTAAGGATAGCCGTTGTGGAGGAGGGGAGGATCAGAGAATGGCTGAAACAGCTGAGATTGGGTAAGAGAGAAAGAGAGAGAAATCTGGAAAGAGGAGGAGATAGAAGAGAAACAGATGGAGGAAGAGGAGGTGTAGAAAGAAAGGCACACAGAGAAGGAAGACCTCAGGCTACCTGCAGGGTGAACTTTTATATTTAAGGAGGACCCATGGACTGGTGAGCTGGTATGGATGAATGTCCCCTGGAGTAGGCAGAGTGCCAAACCACGGTGAAAGTAACACATTAACTTTCTTATGGGGGGGGGAGCATCAGGTGTAATGATGAGTGGAGACTCATGAGGCCTAAATTGCAGGACAGAATAATGAACCTGAGATGACTATTACCTGAAAAGAATATTGCTGGGGGATACCTTGCAAAATGCCCTCATTTAGTCTGGCATTGAAGAGATTATAAAGGACCTTTTGAATGTGAGATAATGAAGTAACCGTTGGCTATTTCAGATTGTAAATGACAGAAACTACATCTGAACTCCATAGTTAAGAATGTGTATATTAAAGTTGTTTGTGTTTCACTCTAAGAGGGATACTTCCAAGACCTACCATGGATGCCTGAAACATGGAGATAACAGCAAATCCTATATTTAACACATATACTTGAATCATAGAAGCAGGGGAGGGGTTTCAAATGCCTTTGTTGTTCTACATGAGAGCTACCAAAAGGTCTGCCTTCATTCCTTGAAAACATCACTTTGCCTCTAGAAGACAGCTTTGGTAGTGCACAACAGAACTACATATATGTTTCAGGGATTTTATTGAATATTTTTAGACCCACAGATAACTCAAATTGCAGATACTAAACCTGCTGATATTGGAGGTGACCTGTACCTGATAAAATGAGGAAGGAATTCAGAAAAGCAAACTTGTGGGACTTCCTCAGGAAAAATACAAGTCAGACTATTCTTTCAAAGAAAATTTTTTTATCAGTTTCTTTTTGGATATTAAATCTGCACATTTCTTTATATTCAGGATGAGGAGAATTTGAGAGCTGAGTACAGAACAGAAGAAAAAGATATTATTTCCCCATCATCCACCTAAAGAAGAGCCACCTTGATCATTACAACGATCAGTATGTGAGACAAAAAATACCCACAATGTAATCAAAGTGCAAACTCAGAATCAAAGAACAGAGGCAGATAGCCCAATTACTGGGCCAGTAAATTGTCACAATATGTAATACAGTATTTAACTTTCAGGTTTTACAGAACTTTTCATCAGTCCAGGTATTCCAGAGCTCTGCACTGTCTGGTCAAAGGAACAGTCTTGTACGACTCAAAAGCTCACCCTGTTTGTGTTAGTGATCTCAAAAAATAATTACTCATCCTTGGTTTTTATTTATTTTATTTATTTATTTATTTATTTATTGAATTTATTACCCCGCCCCACTTGGGAGAACCCGACTCTGGGCAGCTTACATCATGATAAAATAAAGGTAAAAGATAAAAACATATAAAATCGTAAAAGTTTAAAAGTTATCTAAAGTTAAAAACAGTACAAAACTGCACGCCAGTATTCCCATAGTTCAGACCCAGAATGGCACTCCTTAAATAAGCCACTTAGTATGGGAACCCATGTTCCCTGGTCCCCAAATATGTCCTGCCAGCCAGGTTTTCAAGCCCTTCCGGAAGGGCAAGAGCTCCGTCTGCAGGCGCAGTTCGGTGGGCAGGAGGTTCCAGAGGGTCGGGGCGGACACGGAGAAGGCTCTCCTCCTAGTACAGGCGAGATGCGCCTCTCTCGTTGAAGGAACAACAAGGGAGCCTCTCCAATCCGCCCTGGTGGGCCGGACAGATGTTCTTGGGGTGACGCGGTCTCTTAGGTATCCTGGCCCACTACCATATAGGGCTTTAAAGGTAATAACCAGCACCTTGAATTGCACCCGGAGACATACTGGCAACCAATGCAGCTCCCGGAGTAGCGGCGAAGCACGAGCATAACGCCCACACCCCACCACTACCTGGGCCGCCGCATTTTGTACGAGCTGGAGTCTCCGGATGGTCATCAGGGGCAGCCCCATGTAGAGCGCATTACAGTAATCAAGTCTGGAGGTGACCAAGGCATGTGTGACCATGAGCAAGGAGTCCCGGTCTAGGAGGGGGCGTAACTGGTGTATTACACGAAGTTGTGCAAAAGCCCATATAGTGGTTTTGCACTATATGTCTGCTTATGTGTTTATTTCCTGCTGTTTCCCCAGATTTGAGACCAAGCTGACATGCAATATACAGCAAAGGCCAATCTCTTATATAGTATTTACTCTTGCGTGGAACACCAATTCTGTAAGCTGCCAGGACAATTTGACAAGATGTTAGTTGTTCTCATCCAGGCACAAAAATGGTACAGCATCAGATGATAGCTTCCATTGAGTTCCATGCTCAGATACTTTGTGATCCAGTGAAAGGTTCCGAGTTCATAATTTTCTTCTCCAATTAATTCACTATCTGGCCTTAGAGTAACCACCACCAGCTCATGTGCCTACAATGTGAAGAGAAAAAACAAAGGAATATCAGAAACAAGTATACTTCTGTTTCATTGATTACACTAAGGCCTTTGACTGTGTGGACCACAACAAAATGTGCCAAGTAATTAAAGATATGGGAATACCAGAACACCTTATATGCCTCATGAGAAATCTGTACATGAATCAAGAAGCAACAGTTAGGACTGAATATGGAATGACTGAGTGGTTTGGAATAGGAAAAGGAATAAGACAAGGCTTCATTTTGTCACCCTGCTTATTTAACTTATACACAGAGCACATAATGCGCAATGCAGGGATGGAGAAATCACAAATTGGGATCAAAATTGCTGGGAGAAACATTAACAATTTGAGATATGCAGATGATACCACCCTAAGGACAGAAAGTGAGGAGGACCTAAAGAAGCTCCTGATTAGGTTTGAAGAAGAGAGTGAAAAAGCTGCCTTGAGACTTAATATAAAGAAAACCAAGAAAATGGCAACAGGCCCTATCAGTTCCTGGAAAATAGATGGGGAAGAAGTAGAAGCACTGACAGATTTTACTTTCTTAGGATCAAAGCTCACTGCAGATGGTGATTGCAGCCATGAAATAAAAAGGCAACTGATTCTTGGGAGGCAAGTGATGAGAAACCTGGGGAGCATAGTGAAAAGTAGAGACATCAAATTGCAAAAAAAAAAATTTTATAGTCAAAGCAATGGTATTCCCTGTGGCAATGTATGGATGTGAGAGCTGGACCATTAGGAAAGCTGAGCGCAGAAGAATAGATACCTTTGAGATGTGGTGTTGGAGGAGAGTTTTGAGAGTCCCCTGGACAGCGAAGAGAACAAATAGGTCAATCTTAGAAGAAATCAACCCTGACTGCTCCTTAGAAGGTCAAATTGTAAAGATGAAGCTAAAGTACTTTGGACATCAAATGAGAAGAGAAGATTCACTTGAGAAGGCCTTGATGCTGGGAAGGGTGGAGGGCAAAAGAAGAAGGGGGTGGCCAAAAATGAGATGGCTAGATGGTATTGTGGACGTAATGGGCACAGAGCTGAGCGAGTTGAGGAGGATAGTGGAGGACAGAAGTGCCTGGCGGACAGTGGTCTATGGGGTCGCAGAGCGTCGGAATCAAATGTGTGATTATTAAGGTAAGGTTTTCAGAGATGATACACTGAATTGTCAGAGGTAAGAAATATTATTTTTGTTTATAACTTAAACATAAATCAATATACTCAAAATAAGAACATAACAACAAATTACTATACAAACTGTGTGCCCCCCCCACACACAAACACTTTGGGGTCCTTGAAAATATTTATTCATTTTGATTCAGAGGTGAGAATTTTGTATCATGTATGTCTCATATAGCTGTCCCCATAAGGCAATTTATATTGCCCTCAGGCTCATTCATTTTCTCCCAACAACAACATCAAAAAAAAAAAAAAAGAAAGAAAAGAAAGAAAGGCAGCTTGAGTTCAACATTTAAAGGGCACCACATTCTCCATCCCTCTTCCATTACATGAGGAGACTGTAATGCACCAAGTGTTCAGAGCAATATAATAATGATGATGTCTAGTAGATTATGATGTATGGTGACTCTTTTTAGGATTTTCTAGGTAGAATATTTGGAAGTGGTCTTCCACTCCCTTCTTCTGTGGTGTCCTGGAACTCTGTACCTTGCCCAAGGCAACATAGACTGGCTTTCCTGGGATGAGCCATGAGGAATTGAACTGAAAACCTCTGGCTCTACAGCCAGATACCAAACTCACTGAACTATAACACTATATTCATTTATGTGGGTGAGTGAATATAAACATTTATCATAATGACATCAGTACTACATGCAGTGTTTGTACAAGCCTTGTACCATCAATAGGGTATTGCAAATCTATGACTAGGTAATTTTTTCAAATTCAGTAATATTTATTCATAGAACATCTCATTACATTTATTCGCAAAGATGATTGCCCAGAGAGTGGGGTAGCTGGTGGATGCTTCTGTTCTGTGCTTGCACTTGACATTTCCCTCCTTCTCGCCTCCCTCTCTTTCATACACACTGTGTCACTTTACCCTGGACTAGAGACTATTTTTCAATTTTTGTCTATAAAGAGAAGCTGCTTTTGGAGGCAGAGGCTTTGAAACCCCACTGTGTACAACAATTGGTCTGTATAATCACTTCAGCTCAAGCCCATGTCTTTCAATTTCTCTAATACTTTTCCTTTCTTATTTTTACATATAAAAAACATGAAAGCAGATTGAAAGAATTGGCTCCTGTAAGAAAACTATTCATTTTATATTGTTTGCTTTCACTGCAGGATGCCATAAAATGTTAGGTCCTAAGAGTTAACAAAACCACTTGTGATCTTGTACATTTGAGTCAGAAATGCCAAAGACAACAATAAGATAGAACAACAAAAATTGTAGATTAATTAGTTGCCTTGTCTGAAGTCTACCCAAGGGATATATCAATCAGACTTATATATTTAACGAGTGTTTGTCCACGTGTACAGTACTTGATTCACTGCTATGGAACAGATGGGCATTGTGGCTCTAATTCTTGATCTGATTTGCTGTGCTGCAATAAATATCTGAGTTTCAATTGCTTCATTCAACTGCAGGCTGCTGTTAACTACTACAGCACCAGTGGCAAACAATCTGTCAACTTATTACAGATAAGTCAGTGTAAAATGATGCAACCGGGGGAGGGGTGGCGGCAAAAGATTCCCCTGATCATATACACTGGTGGGATCTGAGCGGCCAATGTGTGGCCAAGAAAAGGATATAAGGATGAAGAGATTTGATCACTCAAAGAAAATGCCCATCTGGCATGCAGCAAATTCTCTACTGGAAAAGAAAAAGAATAGAAAACAAATCTGCCAATAGCCTGGTGCCTTGATATAAATCCATTGCGTGATCACAGCTGAATTCTCTGTGTAGTTTTAGTTATCAAATCTTTAAAAATATTGTACTCCTTGGGAAAGGAGCTGGGACATATCCTGTGTGGGGGAAAAACTTATAATGTTTGGGCCTGCTTATAAAAAAAAATCAAGTATGGAGAGACACGATAAAGGTGCCTGAATGTAGAGAGGTGTGCTAGGATTGCTTCCAGAAAAGTGTTCCCCTCTTTCACAATACTAGAATCCAATGTTATTGGTTGAAATGGGAGATTTGGGACCAATAAATAGAAGTACTTCTTTATACAATACTTCGTTAAACTATGGAATTCACTGTCACAAGATATGGTGATAGCTGCTGGCTTGGATGACTATGAAATGGGGTGTTGGACTAGATATGCCTTTGGTCTAATTCAGCATAGCTCTTTTTATACTTCTGCATCCTATTTAATTTTTTTTATTTCTGATGATCAGGCTGTGAATGCCATTGCTTATGTAACAGGAGTCATACCACCCATGCTAAAGAGGCGCTTGGCAGAGGCTAAGGTTTGCAGAAGTATAAAAAGAGTTTGAACAGAGTATGACTGGTGGCCTCAGAAGGCTGAGCAATAGCTGGAGGGAAATCTAGGAGTGTTTGGGGAAGGGAGATGAAACCACAAACGCTTCTCAATAATAGCCTCAAACAGGCTTGAAAAGCATAGAATACTGTGAGACTGAAAGGTGGAGAAATAGCCCCAAGGATCAAGTAGGAGGGAGAATAGAACAGAGCAGCACCAATGGGTTGTGTGAATACAAAAAGAAAGACTACATGTTATGGAGGGTTCATTGTATGATTCACCCTAAGAAGCATCCCTAAGGATGGAAGTGACAGCTGCCCACAGCAATCAGTCTCAAATTTAGACATACCAGGGAATGAATATGCAACCCCCATAAAAAGTAGGAACAATGAGAAAAGTCTCGAGTCTTACTAATTCATGGGCTTTTTGTGGAATAGACTGAAGCACACACATAGAGATCTTTAGATGCAAACACATGGGGTTAAAGACTGTGCAACTTGTCCAAGACTACAAGGCTGGTTCTTCTCCCAAGAGGTGGAGATGAGCACCGCATCCTAGAGTTGGATATGCCTGGCTTTTGAGCAAGAGCAACCTTTACCTTTACTATGCAATGAATGGTGCACAAATGGCAGTCCCCTGAAGATTTTGCTGCATTTCGCAACCTCCGGACAACAGCTATAATACCACAACTGGGCCTTGGAGATTTTTTTTTTTTGCCTGGGGGTGGAGGGACTTTTGTTTTCTTTACAGGCCTCAGTGAGCTGTGAGAAATTGAATGGCGGGATTAGATTTATCAGATATGCAAGGCTATATATCTTTTAATTGGGGACCTGTGGGCAATACGTGGGTTGGTCCTCTCATGTTGTGGTAGTGGGATACATTATCTTGATCCATGATGGTTGTTCTCCTCTTGTCTAATGACATTATAAATTAGTAATTGAAAAATACTAAATTTAGTAGATATATAATTTCATGGAACACTCCATGTTTTCCTGTTTCTTTTTTCAAATTCAAGCTTTGGTCTGAAATCTATTTATGCTTATATATTTGCATGTAAACAAAGGAGTGATTAGTGTATTTGCAGCTATATTCAGTGCATTAGATGGGGGCAAATCACCCATAGCCCATTACTCTGATGGTAATGGACATGACACCACTGTGCCATGCCCTTAAGACTGAGAACAAAAGATGTGATGTTTAGATGCAGCACATGACAGATGAGAACTTATATTCAGCAATTCTGAGGGTTTGGGTGCAGGTTGTTACAAAAGCCCGTTATGTCTGACTCTAGAATGTGGTGCTCATCTCCATTTACAGCCAAAGAGCCAGCACTGTAGATTTTTCTGTGGTCATGTGGCAGACATGACTAGATACTGGAGTGCACGAATGATGTTAGCTTCCCACCAAAGCAATACCTATTTATCTACTTGTAATTTCTTGTTTTCAAACTGGTTGGTTGGCAGGAGCTGGGACAGAGATGGGAGCTCACTGCATCGTGCAGTGCTTGGCTCTCAAACTGCTGACCTGCTGACCTTCCAATCATCAAGTTCAACGTCATAACCACTAAGCCACCATAGTTCCAGATATGAATATATGGTTGGCTGGAAGGAAATTAAATACTTCCCACAGGCAAATAGAAGAGTCTGTGGCCATATTGGATGGCTTTGAACAGCAATTGACCCATACTGGGTGGCTGATAGAGTGTAGAAGGGGTTCCACTGTCTTTAATAATGGCCCTAGTAAATCATACCAGAAGTACAAAATGAGGAATGTGACAGACTAGCAGTTTCCTGACTTGGATTTTTGAAGTGTGTTACCAGCCAAGAAGAGGTAGGAACCAGATCTCATTTGGAAAATATGCGACTGGTCAACAAACATGACAAACAGAGCAATGAGAATCACAACATGTCCGCCAACCTTTTGTGAGGAAAAGAAATAACTACTTTGGGTTACAGATGTAGTTATAGCCAATTATTTTTAAAATTCAATGTTTCTGTCTCTGGGAAATCCATTTTTAGTTAGATGGACCATTTCATTATGAGTAGAATGTAGCTGCTTATTTATATGCGGATTAGTGGCTTCTGCACGATAGTTACCTCCCCGTGGCATCTGTACAGAGAGCATAAGGCTATTTATGTGGCTATTATTCCATCAATTATGATTTCACCAGGAAATAAATATAGTGATTGAGTAGGAAGGAACTACGCAGTGGGCCCTTGGTATGTATTGTTTGGGAAGATGGATAGAAAATGCTCTTAGGTTTTAATGTTAAATGCGAATGAGACTGAAATAGATCATAGTGCAAATTCAACAGGTTTGTATATTATAATCCAAAGTCCCTGATCACAATATTGGCTGCTGTGGAGCACTTGCCTTTTAAGCAATAGAACAAAATTGTGCCAATAAACTAACATCCAGCTGTTTGAGTTGAAACAGATTATATATTTTTCAATAGCTTAGTTCAAATGTAGGGCTGAACCAAAATGTACAATTTTTTTAAGGAAATAACTTACCAAAAATTTCCAATTTCTTTACTAAGGCAATTTTTTAAAACCTAATTATTTAAAAAATTGAAAGAGGAAAAAAATGGATCTGAATAATTAACTCATTCCCAATTCAGAAAAGTCTCATTGGATTGTATGCAGTATTATGGGTTAACTGACACAAATGTTAAATGTTTAGAAGCCAAACATTTAAACACCTTCAACAAGCTATTTGGAACACAGTGATGACACTGTGTATAGTTACTTCTTCTTCCCATTAGTATTATTAAATGCAACTAATTTAGATAGCTTTGATTACTGGGAACTGTTCTGTGTCTACTGGAAAAAGTCTTGAATGAATTATTATTGACACTTCTCTCTTCAGCTAATTACAATACCTCTCTAGTTCATGTCTACAAAATGCTTCTTAATTATTGATTGGCAAGTTTCCTTTACATCTGTATTTATGAAAAATGGAAATTATCTGCATCCCTTCCCCAACAGACTAACTTGAAATCCATCTGAGGCATTTATCTGCAACAAATCAGATTAAATAAAAGTTGCTGGAAATTGTGGCATGTGGATAATGTCATAGCCTACACTGTACTTCTAATATATAAAGGAAAAATATTTGGTCCAAATTTTAAAGAGAAAGTAAGATTCCTTCCTCATGAACTGTTGATTTATCTATTTAAAGGGCTAGGCTACTACAATGATTGTTCAATTTTTGTCTGTCTACATCACAGTTAAATAGGTCAAAATATATCACCTTGATGACACTGATTTACAAATTCTGATTGTGTTTGTTCTTCCAGTTTTTGTTTTATGTATTTGTTCTATGAATACAAAAACAGTGGGAGATGATGCTCTGATCCATCATGTCAACCTGATGTGTGAAACATGGATCAACCAAGTAAGTTTGTAAATACACAAATGAATGATGAATACATAAAAAGAATGTCCCTTCCTTACTAACTATAGCCATGATTATGTGATGAGGCCATTCATTCCATCACTACTGTTCTAAGTGAGCTTGAAATTGTGGCATTACATAATGGCCTCACCTCATAATCATGGCTATAGTAAGTAAAGTTAGAAATGCCCTTTTTATGTTTTCATTTAGCCTTTCTACAACACAAATACAAAATTGAACAAATTAAACTCCGGTCTCCACGAGTATTGGATTACAAGTGCCATAACCCATTTGCTATGTAGGCCAGAGCTTACTGAATCATCAGGTTGCGTAGTACTGATAATATATGTAAACTGACAAGGCAAATCACCTCCATTCATTGAACCTAATTGAGAGAAAGGTAGAATGTGGTGAACAAATCCTAGATATGGCACAGCTAAACCAACTTTTTCAATCTGTTCAAGGAATTCTGGTTGTATGAGCATTTTCGAGGAAGTGTTGTGGCTGGCACTTCTAACAGGTGAAATCTCGGCAAATCACTGGGGTGGACCGGGATACAGACATCTACAAGTGGGGTTGTTGGAGTAGACTTCCTGGCCTCTGCTCCCATGGCATCCCCCTACAAAGGCTATACACAGCCAGGAGAATCTACAGATTAAAGTGAGCTGTGACACATGCATGTTGGGCTGGAGAGGGATGAACTCTGCGTACCAGAGTATGACACTCTTGGTAATCAGAGTTCCTCTGTCCACAGAATGCAGGTCCCATCCCACTCTCTTTCAGTTTTTTAAAACTCACCAGTTTCATTCTGCATTGAATTTTAATTTTATGTAAATCCATTTGATTGAAATTTATTAAACTTATTTTTGTACTGAGGGGAAGACTATGGAAGTATAGTTCTGGCATTTAGTTTGCAAATATGCCCGTGCGCCCGGAGGCAGGCAGCGTGCGGGTGCCAGGCAGGAGGGGCCTGACCTGGATATCCGGTCGGCACTTCCTGCCTCGTGGCAGTTGCTTGCTCGCCAAGGAACCGAGATTATGGAAGTATAGTTCTGGCATTTAGTTTGCAAATATGTCATTGTTAAATTGGAAGGGGAGAGAGGTGCACATTAATCCCATATATTAATTTTTTATCTCATGCAAGCTTGTATCACACATTGTTATGGGAAATCCCTGTTTCTCCCATTTGAAAGGCTTTTTGGGGGGACCAATATTTCAGCCCCTACAATCTGGATTCTTTTCAAGTAAAGAAAATGTTTTTTCCCAAAAGCAAAATAGGACTTTTCAATTCATACCAGGTATTTTAAATCTGGGGTAGTTTGGAGTTGCCTATTTCTGACTGGGAGGTTAAGCAGTTCTACATTTTAAAAATAATAACTCTGTCCAAACTTCCCCATCTTTGACACATCGCAAAAACAGGCTGCCTGTTACTACTGTGACAAATTTGGTGATCTTCTGAAGCCCAGTTTAAAATCTAACTTTTTTTGGGCTGCTCCCACTTTTAAAACTGCTTTGTAGAATGTTAATTTACTCTGCTGCACATCATAACAGCTGCACTCTCATACAGCTATAAAAACATTTGTTGGTCTAGCCCAGGCTTGTTGCCTATGACTGGATTTCAATCCCAGTTTCCTCTGAGGATGTTTGGGTTTGATCCCATGACCTCCTGCTTCCAGACTCATTATTGTATTAACATTGTACATGCAGCTGTATTTTGATTTTTAAGAAATCATTGAAAATTTATGTAAGGCATGTAGAAGATAGCTGTTTTGTATACATAGGCCCCATGCCCAAGAAGGTGAATGCATTAGAATGAAACTGACTCCTAAATTAACTTTTATTTTATAATCCCAGAATCCGTCTCAGCAACATGGTTGATTGTAGTATCAAATAATGCTATTTGGAATTTGGGGGTTTTTTCCTTTAAAAAAGATGCCTTTTTAGTTATTTATGGCATCTCTGCCTTTGTTGCTATTGTGCACAGATGCCAAGCAGGAAATGAGAAATGGTTGACTTGCTACATCCTTATATCAAATGCTGTATTTCAATACTTTCATAATTGATGAAGCATTTGGTTATCTGTACCTGAATACAGACTGACTCATGACAAACAGCCCTTATGTGAAATTTTATCTCAAACTCACACTTTTCTGTAGCATGCTAAACTGTTCTGATTCATATAACTGCTATAAAATTGCTCTCAAATTGTTTGTTAGCCATGGGGAGGGACAAAGTTTCTGTTTCTCTAACCTCAGCTTGGAGGGGCTTCACAGCAATAATGGGCAATAATAACAAACACTTTCACATTGATAGTGTAGCCTTGTTCTCAGCTTTTTGGATTCAGACTCCCAGTAGCTTGAGCTGCACAAATCTAAGAGAAAACATTGTTACTCTCTACTATAGGAGGGGAGTACTGTAATTTTGCTGGCATCATAGTTCTCTGAATTGAAGCTAATGTGTATAGAGCCAGGGATTGGGAGTTCAATTCCCAAATGTGTCTCTTGGAGGAAAAGCCAACCTATGTGGCCTTGGGCATGTTGCACAGTCCAGGATGCCCTCTAACAAAGGGAGTGGTAAACCATTTCAATATTTTGAATCTAAAGAATGAATTTGATGGCATGCAATTATTATTTTCATGTATTTTTAACATGAAATTAACTTATTTTAGAAACTGGTGGCCACAAGACTCAAGCATGGGTTTCTTGGAGCTCAGTATAAACTTGCTATATGTGTTCTCTCCTATATATAATCCCATCAATTAAATACAAATCTAATGGGTCATGAAAGAAGTTTCTATTTTAGTTCTGAAATTAGATTTTGAACACTTGTGACACTGTGGCCCACATTGTAGATTTTTATACCATTCAGCCAATGACCTTGACCATTTTTATATCTCTGATTAATGTAACATTGAATATCTTTTTTAGTTTCCTCACATCTGCCTTCCCAGTCTTAGTTTCCTTCTGATATATTGGGTGCAATCTCCATCTGGATTGATGACTGCACTGAGATGTAGAAAATTTCAGTTTTATTTCTTAATTGTGAACATTAAAATTATATAATTCGTCTACAGTAATTATTTTTCTTCTTAATGTTCAGCTATAATCCTAATTTTTAACCTTTTTAGCCTTTACCAGTAGTGATTTAATTATGCTACTATTTTCTGCATATCTTAAGTTACTGAAGTTCCTTTCACCAGTTTTCATTCCTCATTCATCTGTACTCATCTGCCTATGGGAAACTATTCTTTGCCACCCCAGCCCCCCCCCCCCCACACAAAGATGCCAAGACAACATAAGTGGAATAGAAATTGGCCACTTTATTAAGTGACAGAAAATTATACAACCCTAACGCAGGGGCCAGCAAAGCACGGGGGAGATTGGATACATCTGCCTATGGGAAACTATTCTGTTTCTCCATTTTCTGTTCTACCAGTACTCTCCAGTCCAGAGTATAGGCTGCATATCAGGGCAGCCAAATGTGGTATACAGATTGAATTAGGATAATCAAATATCATGACATTAAGGTTATTTTTTTTTACACACAATTATATTTTGTGCCTTTAAATCTGAACAGCAAAACTGGCTTTCACCTATCCTAGGATAAATGTTCCTGATTATTGTTACTTCTGAGCTTTCCCCTGCTACCTATAGATAGCGTAATCTGGAATTAGTAATTCTTCACAATGTCTCATAGGAAATTAAATGTTGTTTGTTCTGTTCTAAGATTGCTTCTGATTAACTATAGCTTATTTTATAAGATCTGAACAATGGGTACAGATATGGAGAAACATGGTTACTTTGTAAGTATCTCACCAGGTGGTGTAGGACTTCAACTGCCAATCACACTAACAGCATAAGCAAAGGTCAAAGACAGTGGGAGTTGTAGTCCAACAGCACCAGGAGGGACACAAGTTTCCATGCCAACTTGCAGTGAAGCCTCAGTTTTCCTCCCTCATAATAATGCATTTGGAAGGTGAACCAGAGAGTCCTGATCCCCAGGTCTTGATAAAGTATCTCATTCCTCCAGTCTTTGCCTGGGCTCAGGATGCATAGTTCATCATCAATTAAACCATATTTCAGCAGTGGAATCAGTGATAACAACAAAAATAACAGCTGGTCTCTTTCTCCCCTTCCTTTCTGCTTCTTGTGGGAGAAGTCAAGGAGAAATAATTTCAAATCATCAATTCAGCTTTGGCAACAATTGTCTCACTCTGACTTGAGTTTGTCTGGACCAGCAGAGTTGTCTCTGCTATGCATTTAACTTCAAAGTAGTTGAAAACAAGCAGCTCCTGAGCCCTTCTCACTTGTCTTTTTCTAGCTTGATTCTGGAACACAGAAGGGCACTAACAAAAATAGACGATCAAGTCGATCTTCACAGCCTTGATAGGATGCATTGGTCCTGCTGTGTTTGAGGACTGCATGCTACGGGTCTCATGATGTCATTGATAAGGAGTATAGTGTCTTCATGATATATTTGTGACATTTGGAAGTGGAGATGCACAAGGCACTTTCAAGAGGCTTTGAGAAGAAACAATGAGCATGAATTAAAAACATACACGGCTGTCTAAAGTGCTTTCAGCCTCAGAAAGCATATCAGAAGATCCCAGAAAATATTTGTCCCCAATCATCAAAGGCTAGAAGGTGGCTTGGGGGAGTCAGAAAAGTGCTGCTGCATGCTACAGGTTGCTCTGAGGCTGTACCCTGCCCACCTCTTTTGTAGGCTGGTGAGAGGAATTGAACTAAACCATCAGTACTGGGGCCCTTTGGTGTATTAAATAAAGCTTGTTCTTTTTCTTTCTTTTTTCTTGAAAGCAATATCATTTTCTCATCTCTCCAATCCATTGGTGCCCCCCCCCCCACAAGGAGACTCAAGATATGCATCCCAAATAAACGGTGGATGGAATCATCATTTTTGCACGTGGTAAGGCACCAAAAACCAAAAGGCCAACAATACATTTAACATCCCTCTTCGACGTTTTTAGGGATTTCCATTCACCACTCTTGTGATTTATTTCGATCCTATGCAAAGCACTGCTGTGTGAGCCGCGTTTGGAGTCTCTCAGTTGTGTTTACTATTAGCGTTGCTTAAAGACTGTTCCCTCTTTTCGCTTAAGATTTTCCAGCACCATGGAGAGCTCACGTTGGGCTCAGAGTGACGGCTCTTGAGCAACATCCTCCGCCTGCATTACCAATCCGCTGTACCTTGACTTAGAAGAGCAAGACATCCATTCATAAAAAGCAAGAGCTGAATCCCTCAGCTGAGTAATGGGGTGTGGGTAGATTAGGGGTGCTCCATCTTTGTGATTGTACTCCCGCAGCCACGAGAAAGCCCAGCGTTGAATAGGGTATCGCAATGCTTGGCCACCTGATGCTATTATATTATTGAGCAGTGACAGATACATCCTTGAGGAGGCAATGACATTGAAAGGGTGCTTGACAGGGAAGTGTTTTTTTTAATGATTTTTTTTTTAAAAAAGACTTGTCTGCATCGTTTGGCACAGGTATGTTAAATCGTTCATTCAGACGTGCAGTCGGCATAAACCATGTATCTCTGACCTAAACAACTCGCCCCATCGCTCTTTATCTCTTTCTCCCCCCCTCTCCCCAACACACTCTGAAAATGTCCAAACATAGCATAGCAACGACAGCCACCACAACCTTTCTCAGACCGGCCTCCCTTGTCATCCACGCTGTAAAGAACTCTTGACCAACGTCGCCTCCACACCATTGCTGTCTCAAAAGTCCACGGAGGAAACAGGTTCGGATTATTTCCACTATAGGTAGAGTCATCTTTGAGCTTCACTTTGGCAACCCCACAGCTGGACAGGATCCGGAATATCTCGTTGGGCTACGAAGGAGAGGCATTAAAAAAAAAAAAACCCAAACATTTCCCTCTTTCCCTTCGAGCATATTTATGAACCGTTTGATGGGTTGATCAAAAGGGTGATGAGCAGGGAAGGCAAGGGGTTGGGGGTTGTGTGTGTGTGTGTGTGTGTTGATCAAAAGGGTGATGAGCAGGGAAGGCAAGGGTGTGTGTGTGTGTGTGTGTGTGTGTGTGTGTGTGTGTGTGTGTGTGTGTGTGTGTGTGTGTGTGTGTGTGTGTGTGTGTGTGTGTGTGTGTGTGTACACCTGTCTGTCTGTCTCCTTGGTTTTGTTTTTGTTTCAGTGTGCTAGTTTTCAGTAGCATCTGTCCCAGGCGTAGCTTCCTCTTCCCACCCCTCCCTCGAGTTCCCTCTCCAATGCATATGTAATAATAATAATAATAATAATAATAATAATAATAATAATAATAATAATAATAATAATAATAATAATAATAATAATAATAATAATAATGTGGTGGTACAGATTGCATGAAGCATCTGAGCGTGCAGCGGAGAGAAAGGGATTAAGGCGAGAGCACTGGAAGTTAAATTGTGCTGCATATTAAAAAAAAAAAATAGATGGGCGGATTGCAATCTCTCTTTCTCTCTCGATGAGAGCTTGGTACCACCTTCCTTTCTAAAATAAAATCTCCCTGGCATGAAGTCACAGCCTATTTCACATCCGGTTTACCCCGGGACGTACTACTACTGTCTTGTGCAAGAGCGCAGCTTTTTGGTGTAGACCCGCGAGCTGAAGCCCAGGGAAAAGGGATTTGGTGGGGTGTTAAAAAAAAGGGGGGGGAGGGTTGGATTGGATTGAATTGAACTGAATTGAAGAGCGAGGCGGCGGCACGACCAGCGGCGGCACCAGCACCACCAGCACACCAGCGGCGGCAGCAGCAACGGCGGCGGCGGCGGCGGCGGCAGAGTCCATGATGGCTGAGAGCGAGTGACTGAGTGAGCGAGGCGAGAGAGCCGCCAGAGACTCGCCGCCGCCGCCGCTCTCCCTTTCTCCTCTCCTCTCGCCCCGGCGCTCAAGCCTCCAGCAGGCATCGGCCAGTGGACCGGGGACGCCGTGGCCGGAGGGTCTCTAGGTAACCGGAGCTTTTCCTCCCTTGACGGCTCTGCCGTGGGAGGGGAGGGGGGGAGAAGCTGCTCTCTCTCTCTCTCTCTCAATCTCTCTCTCTCGGGATTTTTTTTGCCCCCTCCTCCGGGAAGAGCCTTGTCGGGCGGCGAAGACCTGGTGGCGGCTCTCTCTCCCCCCTCCACGGCCACCGCAAAGCAGGTACCTCACCCACCCCACCCCACCCGACCCCACCCCATCTCCCCCTCCCTCTGTTATCCAGGTTGAAAATCCGCAGCGGTGGAGGGGCGATGGATCAAAGCGGGGCGAGGGGGGGGGACCTGCAGGGGAAAGACGTGGCGGCCCCCGGGATTGGGGAGAGGGGGGGGACGGGGGCGGTTGGGGGGGGGGACGGTGAGGAGGACCGACTTTGCCAGGGAGAGGGGAGGAAGGCAAAGTTCCTGCGTCCATTGGGGAGAAGGTACGTGTGCGTGGTTGGGATTGTGGTTTTCTTTAGGGGTTGGGGGTTGGGAGAGCCAGGAACCAAAACAACCCGAGTCTCCATCTGGGCTCGGACCCCCAAACACGGTGGCTGCCCCCGCGGGAGAATCGTGTGTGTGTGTGTGTGTGTGTGTGTGTGTGTGTGTGTGTGTGTGTGTGCTTGTGGTGTCCAGAAATGCCTCTTTCTGTCGCTTGTGGCTTTTCAGCGGATGTGCCAAACATGGAAGACCTACGTGTGTGTCTGTGTCTCTCTGTGTGTATGGTTTCCCTTCATGTTTTGCGCCTTCATTTTTGAAGCATCCAAAATCAGGGTGGCTGTGGTCTCCGTGTATTGTGTGTGTGTGTTGTGGGGTAGTGGTGGTGGTGTAGGAGGCTGGGACGAGAGAAGGATGGGGAGTGGGTTTGGAAGGGGTGCCATTTTCCCACTTGATGGTTCTCCCCTCCACCACCTCAATTCTTTGGCCTCTCCTCAAGCTGCATCCACAGGCCATTGGGATGACTGAGAGAGGGAGATGTCTCTCTCTCTCCCTTGCTTGTCGGGGTGGGGTGGGATGTGAGACACTCACTGCCATGGAGTAGGATTCGCAGAAGGCAGAGAGGTGGAGGGACACACCACGGCTGAAGTTAATGCCAGTCACAGGCGGCCCTCCATGGTTCCTTCGATGCTGAACCTGGGTAGGCAACATTCAATTTTTTGGTACAGAGGAAACAGTGATACTCTCCCTGCTGCTGAGAAGCTCTCAGGTACTCCTGAGGTCTGGACTACTACCATCTCAGATAGGATCCCCTCCCTCCAGATTTTGTTCAGTGCTCCCCAAGAAATCCATGCTGCGACTCCAAACAAATCCACTCTGCTTGGCTCTTTCTTTGGCATGCCTTTTCCTGGTTCTGTTTATTATTGCCTGAAATGCTCCTTCTTTGTTAAATTGCTTTCAAGCTGTCTAGTCAGGGAGGTAGCGGAGAAGGGAGGAAAAATCCCACCTTGAGTCAAACAATGCAGCTGAAGTATATTCTGGTACTAGACACGGAGGAAGATGTGAGCGGCCAGATGAAGTGGATGGTAACACTGGCTTCTAGAAATATCTTGGAAGTTGGGGAGGGATGGGGTGGGGTGGAATGGGGGAGAAGTGAGCAGGGTTCAATTTTTACCTTCCTTGCAACTGAAACTGGGTTTGGACATCAAGTGTATCAGGGAGGGAGTGGAGACTTTGAGAACAAAGGTGTCCTCACAGTTAAAAGGGAAGGATTTAGGAGGAGATGATAAACATGCAATTAATTTGATGTGGTTCTAATTAATGCCCTTTAAATAGATGGAGGCATCAGTGTGGCTGGACAGCAATGCAAGTCTGAATGCTATGCAGCGAAAGCACTAACAGTGAAGTGGCATGTTGCTTGTTAACATGGCTTGGTAACCAAGACAATAGTCATAGAAGTCTCTCAAGAAGAAAAGTTGTCTCCATAATAGGACCTCCTGTGGATTTTCACATCCTCAAGGGACACCCTTTCCTTCAGTGGTCAAAGGGCAACATCTAATTAGTTAAAGCTAGGACAACATTTATATTCTCCATGGTCTCTTGTGTTATTATTGAGGAATGTACAAATTTTTCTGTTGAAAGTAGCAGTTTTCTCAAAGAGTGTAGAACTTTTAATAAGAGTACATCTCTTATACACTTGGCCTTTGGAAACAGATTGCACTAATTAAAAATTATCCATGGGACAAAATGAGGAACTCAACTAAAAAAATAAATGGAAACTAGTTTGTGTATGACATAGATGGGATCATTTTATTTTTCTCTGAATGGCCCCATATGAATGGCCCCATATGAATGGCCCCACTATGAGATGGCTATTTGACCATGGGGAAAATCTCTAAAGTTCTTTTGGACCTGGTGTATTTTTAAGTAGTATTTTGGAGTATGGGATGTTCATGCCTGTTTTTATTTTATTTTCAGCTTTCACAGTCAACCATGAAGGTGACACATCTATATGACCACCTTTGGGCCTGGGTTCTTCTTATGAGCACACTAACTGGAAAAAGGTGGGAAACAAACTCTTTCCCCCCACAGAAAACTTGCAAAAACCTACACATAAAAATACTTTTTGGATGCCTTTCGTTATTATTGGCAACAAGTGAATAAGAAACATGCAATGCCTGGGCTGGCCTACTACTAATTGTATTTTGGGGAAGTTAATCCTACTGAAATCCCAGCTAAGTCAAAATACAAGTAGATTGAAAGAAAACTGTGGTTTGTTTGCATAACATCTTTAGTTGAATTGCTGTTCAGAAAGAGTTCATCAGTGACCACTTTATTCATTTGAAGATTAGGTTAATGATTTAAACACGTCTTAAAAATCGGACCATCCTTTCTGCAACAAAGTTTGCAAGAATTTGCTTTGCATGCCGGGGGGGAGGGGGCACATTTTAATTTGCTGAATTTTTAGATCCACTTATATTTCTGATTTCTCTGATATTGGTGGGCATTGGCTTTAATAGGCCCTTAAGATATTGTATTTAATTGAGCATAGTGGAGCTTCCTCATGGACACTATTGTAATATTAGAGTACTAGAATACTAATATAGAAAGGGATTTGAAAATGTGAAGAACTGTCCCTCAGTGCGGCATCTGAAAACCAAATATTTCAGACTGAGACAGTGTATATGAGAAGGACAAAAGCCAAATCCATTAATATTAGTGGAGAATGGTAAAGAAAATACTGTTCAAATGTATTGAGCTGGGAGGGGGAAACTTTTCAGTTGTGAAAAGCACTTATAGAAATTACATTTCTTTCTGACTGTAGAATGAACATGCCATTTGGAAATCTACTTTCACTCTGAAAGACACTTATGGCAAATATTTCTGTATCGGTAATGCTGATAATTTTTCCTTTATGCAACAACAAAGCTTACATCAATCCAATGAATGAAGAGAAATGCAGATTTGTATGAGAAATCAGGACATCAAATTTACCTTCAGCATTTCATCTGAAAGAAGGGGATTTAAATAAAAACCACAATATAAATAAAAGACATATACAACTATAGAATTGTGATGAAGGCAGTAAAGAATTCAATTTGGAGAGACAATAGACATACACTCAAAATACAAGGGCAAACAGCCATGGCTCTCTTCTGCTGTTTCATTATTTTCTTTATGCCTATATGTTTCACTGGAACTGTGCATTTTAAAGTGAGAATCAAGGGGCATTTTTGCTTGCTATTGAAAAATTATTGGAGATGTCACTATTTTAATGACCTGTAGATGGAGTTAGTGCACAGTGTTTTATTAAGGTTGTTTAGTGTGAAACCACAAACACAATAACTGACATTTTACTTCAAGATATTCAGTTTACACAAGGAAAGGCAGTCATTTCACACTTAAAGTGTATTTAATCTGGCTCATGGCTACTAGCAGAGCAAGGTGGCAGGTGGGTAGGGAGCACATGGCATGAAGAACCATCAGTGTTAATAATGTCTGTGCAAGTTGTCCTTTTCTTAAATTGAGTTGATTGTGTTAAAGATAACTTGTGAGAAAATGGATTGTTCTCTATTTCTAGTGTCTTGCTTTATGCAGGGCCCGTGTGACTATTATGTATAGCCCTGTTAATGCAGAAATGAGGAGCAACTCAACTAGAGAATTTAAATAGCAAGCGTATGATCATACCTTTCAAAATCACATAGAAAAGTAGGTCTTAATAATTACATCAGTAACCATCAGTAACATACTTAGATCTGAAGCCAGTTCAGTTTTGATTCTTTGATTACAGTCAACTGGTCAGATACTGACTGAAGTAATTATTACTTAAGATTTTATTGTTCACATAAATTACCACCGGATTCCGATGGATACCATAAGGCACCTACTTTCTGGACTGTGTCTCTTATAAAGAACCACCTTAATATTCAGATGTGGATTCAAAAGCGTCAGAATCACCAGAGCATTGTGCTGGTGCTGAAATTCATGAAATGTGCACAAGAAAAACACTTGATACTATCATCTCAAACTAAAGAAGGTTGGATAGGCAAGCCAGATGTCTAATAATTCATCTTTTAGCTTCATGCAATCAAGAATACTTGGGCCATTACATTTGTACAGGAATTTTGCATCATGTTCAAAATATTCAAAAAAACTTTTGTACATCAGAAGAATACATGGAAAACTCATGCCTCATAACCTCTGCTAGTCATGTCTCAAGATACCACAATATTGTTTTTTTTGGTGTGTGTTTTGGGACACAAAGATGACCTTCGAATGTTAGGGGGAAATCATCTTATCTGTGCTGGCAATGCAGGGACCCATTTTTACTAAAGAAATAATGAAATATCCCTTGCATGCTAATAAACAAGTTATGGAGGGGCAATCTTATTCATATGAGTAGCATGTACAAGAAATCTGCCTCTAATGTTTAACAAATATTACAGTAAATTAATAAGTATATATTAGTCTACAAAAGTACACTTATAATGGGCATTCTATTGTAATTCTGTAAAAGAAATTAATCTTCTCAAGAGAATTATTTAATTATAATTATTTGAATATACTTAAATACACCCTGCTACGTGCTTATTTATATTTTAAATAAGTTGAATGTTTGTACCTGATGTTCAAAATTGTGAAAGACATTTTCCTGTTTTTATTTGTGATATCCTTTTCTTCTGGACATATAATTGCTGTAGCTGTCCCCCAACTGTAAAACAGTTGATGAAAACGAGTGTTCCTCTGTTTAAGCTTATGAACTCTACAAATTTTCTCAATATATATTTTGCAACGATTAAAACGACAACTTAATATTACATTATTAATTCCTTAAATACAATATCAAATGGTCAGAAAAATTGTAGCTGAAAAAACATTTATTCCCATTGCTAACATTCATGAAGAACTCCATGTCAAATATAATTTTTAAAGAATCAATTTGTGTTAATTACATTCCATCAGATACATGAGGAAGGCTGATTCAGTAGAAATATATGTGACAAAGTGATCAAGAAGAAAGGCATTTAGGGTTCAAGGGCTAAGTTTACTGCTGAGTTTACACTGGCAAGTGTCCCACTTTGCAAATAGGATACTTCCCCGTTAAAGGGCAGAAGAAGGGTGGTAAGATTTTGGCTCTAAAACGACCATGACAGATAATTAGGAGAAAACTGGATGACTGGGACTTGAAAGTGCAGTAAGAGAACCACTTTCTTAATGACAAGAACTTTAAGTATCTGAAGAAGACAGTGAAACTTAGCTCATGGTTTGGCTGCGTCCACAGAAATCAGTTTGTTCTGCAGATGTACAGACCAGAACTGACTTGTATTTTGATATAAAACCATCAAAATGGTTTTTCTGGATATGAACATTCTTAACAAACTTGCTTCCAGTTGACCTTTTGACTGTACTAAGATTTAAACTTAATTTTAATAACCGATCTAGAACCTGTTCTATCAACCCTACAGCCTTGCCTTTCAGTAGTCCAGGTGCAAGCACAGTGCTGCAGTTAGCTATATCAGATGCAGATGCTTTAATATTTATCATTTTGTTGGTAAGTATAAAATCAGAGGGAAAGATGGGAAACCATATTGATGTAATTTCCTGTACACAAGGAAATAATTTAGATGTGCCTTCATTTTTGCTTACTAGATAAAACCATCAATTACATTTAGAGGCCAGAATCCTATCAGCATTTGTGTGAGACTTGTGTAACTTGCTTTGGCTAATTGTAGCTAATCGATGAGTAGCTGGGGCACTTTGTCAATTAATTGCAGCACAGATGCCAATAAACTCACAAAGATGTGTATGGTGTGTGGACATAAGCATTGGATAAAATTTTAAAGGTACTGCCAACTAATATGTTAGCCCATAATTCACTGCTTCTAGTAACAGATTTAATCATCTTAAAGAATTATTTAAGTTAGAGTAAATTTTATAACATACTATTACAGGAGTGAATACATAAAGGAAACATAACCCTTTCAGCATTTGCAGACCTCTAGTTTGGAAGGCAGAAATACTGAAAACATGAATGATTGTAGTAAACAATAGGTCAGAAATGCTACTCCTAGGGCTTCATGTGGTTTGACCTAAGCTTTTTGATGAATACTTATACTTTAAAAAGACACTATGCAGGAGAAAGGTTTCTATAATGCTGCCATAATCTGCCTTGATGGAAGAGATTTTGATCTATAAATCAGTATGAGAAAGATTAAGCAGATTTCAGAATTATGATTCTGTAGGTTTGTTGGTGGATTAATGGTTTATAATGTTAACAGCAATGGATTTCCCCCCCAGCTATGGACAAACTTCCTTACAAGATGAAATTAAGGACAACACAACGATATTCACCCGGATTCTGGACCGTTTACTTGATGGTTATGATAATCGCCTGAGGCCAGGATTGGGAGGTATGTGATATTGTAATTTCTGACCTGACCTGAAGAACAACATATCCAAAATGACTATTGGTTTTTTTGCAACCATCTACCATATTTGCCAGCATATAAGATGCATCAGAGTATAAAATGAATCCTGTTATTAGCAAAATAGTCCACTATGTATATACAGTACAAGACACACTCCATTTTTTTGTGTATTTTAAGGGGGGAGTGGGTCTTATATGCCACCAAATACGGTAATTCTTTTCAAATAAGATGAGTTTATGACTAGAAAACTGCACAACAGAATGACCGTAGGCACTGATCCACCCACCAGCATATTTCTGCCAAAAACTAATTTGCTGCTATATAATGCTTCTGGATATAGGGTTAAATATTATTATCCAAATCCAAAGCAAGGTGTTGCATGGCTGTCTTGTAATTTTGAACATAACTAAACATGATGAGGCTTAATACTGAGTAAACATGTATCGGCTTGAGCATAAGTGTCTGAATCAAATCCAAGTCAACAAAAATTCTCATCTTCAGTTGCAACAAATCTTTAAAGACCATTTTCCCCATTCAATCAGATTTATTTTATGCATCAGATTTATTTTATGCTTAGTACTTGATGAACTCGTGTTAGAGGTGATAACAGTGACTCTGAAAATGTTTATTGGAAAATTAACTCCCATGGAGAATAATGGGATGCAGAAATATTCATAATAATGGTGGACACCTGTTTAACCAAAGTAAGTCAAACTGATTTCTAGACTGTGAGTGTAATTCAAATGAATCGAAAACTGGCCTGCTTGAGAGCTAAAATTGACTTTTTTTTGGCACAGTCATAAACATCTTCAACACTTGTCATGAAACCAGCCAGCCCCGTCTGCCTTGGCCCTCCTGCACCAAAGCCCCCAGAGGGCAAGCTGGCCGGCAATGTAGCTAAACAGCCCTTAGCTGCTTCTCTTCCACAAGGTGGTTTAAACAGGTAGCGTATTCAGAGGCTTGTGTGTGAATACCCCTTAGTCAAATGAAGAGACGTTGTTCAAGCACACGTAGGTTTATTGATCAGGTATATTGATCAGGTTCAAAAAGCATAGGTCAGTAGCATAAGACAGTCCAGCAACAGTCCACAGGTACATTAGGTAACCATTTTGAAGAAGCAAAAAGGCATAACCCCCAGGCAAAGATCTTAGCCCATAGACATCCAAAAATGAACTCCCTCTCTTCTCTCCAAGATGGAGATTCTCCAGTCAGGTGGGTTACCCTTGACCAATCAGGGAACTGAGAAAAACTTTCTCATAACAAAGGATTGTTGACACACGTGTACAGTCAGTGCTCTAACATATAGTCACAACATACGAGAGCTCAGCTAGCCTAGAGATAAGGAATAGGAACACTGAACTGAAAACAAGCTGTCTCGTGACACTTAGTCTTGTGAGACAGAGAGAAGAAAGGATTTTTGAGGCCTAGTTTAAACTACAACCTCTCCAAGCTTTGAGAACATTAGGAAAAAGATGTTGTTTCATGACAACACTATAATAATTTAATCTCATCACATTTAAAAATAGTGGCTAATATCCCATTGCCTTAACATTGGACTAAAAGGGAAATTGCATAAGTATTCTGTCTGTTCTAGCCATTTCCTTGTAGCATGTCTCTTCTGGTACTGGCTACCAGATTGAGGGCACAGCTGTTTATGCAGCTGGTAACCAGATGGAAAGGCAGAATCCTTGGATAATTCCAATCTACTACAAATGTAAGCAACAGGATACTGCCCAATGGCTTAAACCAATCACCACATGGTCACTGAGGCTAATCCAGTAACAAAAATTTCTTTCCCCCTTCCCAGAGACCTCTCTCCACTTGGAAAGAGTACTTGAGAGTAGGTTTTTGGTGTGTAGTTGATTGTGGTTGCAGTAGGGAGAGAAGGAGTTGCCCTTGTTACAATGCCTTGCCTATGGGGCTGTGCAAATAGAGAAAGTGTTACTAAAAGTGTTTCTGTTGGTCATAACTGAGATGTCAATGACAATGATGATGATGACGACAACAACAACAACAACAATTTGATTCAGTTCTACATAACTAGATTGAGAAATGCCTTGACATTTTTGGAATTAGCAAATATTCAAAGATTTATGAAGTCTTCAATGAAGCTATGGCGAGTAAAGTTAATGGCCTGTAGAGACAAATTTGGTGGTTGAAATTAAGTATGGAATTTTTCAAGGTGGCTAACTATCACCTTTGCTATTTGTTATTAATGACAACTATTCTAAACAGAACAAACTGTGGATATGAATTGGCTA
The DNA here is from genome assembly GCA_030440675.1 of Furcifer pardalis. Classification (NCBI taxonomy): domain Eukaryota; kingdom Metazoa; phylum Chordata; class Lepidosauria; order Squamata; family Chamaeleonidae; genus Furcifer; species Furcifer pardalis. Next base: position 68,683,850 of record CP126893.1, read on the forward strand.
AGAAAGGATTGAAGGTTTCACATTTGCTCTATATGGACGGTCTAAAATTGGAAAGAAATTTAGTAAATACATCGAAAGGCAATTTTGTAATGAAAAGTGCACAGCAATTACTGTTAAGGCAGGCAAAATTGTCAAAGATGATGGATTTGGTGTGATAATGAAGAATGTCCCTTCATTCTAATGTCTACAGACAGTAGAGGAAGAAAAGCATGGCTTGGATGACTACCTAAGAAAAGTGAAGAGTCTATGCTTCAAAAAGTTAATAAAGTAGGAATTCTGAAAACAGTGAAGAAAAAAGCTGAATACAGAAAGGAAAGGATTAGTAAAGCTGCAAACTGGAAAAAGGAGCCTATGCATGGTCAATACTTGAAAAACATGGAAGGAAAGGCTGGTCAAAAGCTGATATGGGCATGGCTAATCTTGGTAGTTTAGGAACAAGCTTTGCCAACAAATTGCATGAAGACAAAAATACAGTATGTATCCAATAATCACAAATGCCGGCTTTGTAGTGAAAAGGATGAAACAATAGACCATCTGATCAGTGGAGGCAGCAAAAATTAACAAACTGATTATTTGCAATGGCATGACAGAGTTGCAGAAAACTATTCATTGAAAACTTTGCCATAAGTTTCAGTTTAAATGCCATAAAAATTATTGGGAACATCAGGTAAAAGTTTGGAAAAAGAGAGCACCAAAATCCTGTGAGACTTTAAAATTCAAACAGATAGACACCTGACTCACAGCACACCTGTTGTAGAAAAGAAAAGACCTGGTTTATTGATATTGCTATGCCAGGAAATGCACAAATTGAGGACAAACAACTCGAAAAAAATCAGAAAATATTATTTGCACATTGAAGTTAAGTGTTTCTGGAGGAAGAAATCTTGTTGTACCCACATTGTGGGTACTTGTTGTACCCACAATGATCGGAGCTCTTGGAGCAATACCTAAAGGACTCCCTAAATATTAAAAAAAAAATTGGATTTGAAAATCCTAACTCTACCAAAACAAAAAAACAAAAACAACCCTCTACTGGGAACTGCACATATATTTAGACATTGCCTTAACAGTTCTTAGGTCTTTGGTTAGGTCTGAACTGTTAATTTTATACCAGACTTTGACTGTGAATAATAATATATGTGTCATCAAGCCAATTCTGACTTACGGAAACTGTTTTCAGGGGTTTCTAAGTAAAGAGTATTCAGAAGTGGTTTCTTATTCCCTTCTTCTGGGGGTGCCGTGGGACTGTTCCCCTTGCCCAAGGCCACATAAGCTGGCTCTTGTGGGATGCACAACGGGAAATCAAATTCACAAACTCTGATTCCACAACCAGATACCTAACCCACTGAAATATCCGGCCAGCTCTCCAAGCTGTTCTAGGGATGATCAAGGATTTGATCCATATCATGTTCTCCTTGGAACTCACTACTGTTCATTGAGAAGTATTTCAGTCTTTGCCATTCGTAAGGCAGAAAGAGAATCCTTTATTTAAAAACACACTGCTGAATTTTACTATCATATATGGAAGGATTATAATAACACATTAGTATGAAATATCAAAGAATTAAAACTCCTTACAGCTTATGTTAGGATCTGTTCTGACTATGACCTTTCACAGTGCAGTAAATGCACTCCTGAGGGTCATTTGATGTTCAGGAGCAACTCTGTGTGTTCATTTCTTCAGTAGATGTGGGGAAGAAAGAAGTCACATTATGTTCAATGGGACTTCATTCACTCCCTAGTAAGTGTACATAGGCCTGGAGTTTCACCCTAGTTGATTGAATGTAACAGTTTATTATTTTATCATTTTATACAAGCTCCATGAACATGGACTTTACTGCTATTTGAATATTTGTTCAAATATAATATTTAAGTACTTGTTGTTTATTGAATATGTGTTAATCAAGTATCAAGAGCTTACCATTTTCCAAAGACCTAAAGCCATTATTAGAATTGAAAGAGAACCAGTGTGATGTTGGCAAATAGAATGATGGATTAGGACCCAGGAGACAGGGTTCAAATCATTGAGAGAAAGAGCGAGAGAGAGAGAGAGAGAGAGAGAGTGCATGTGTGTGTGCGTGCGTGCATGTGTGTGTGTGCACACACATGTGTACACTGGTAAAAATACTTCTTAAATATCTCACATATTATGAAAGCCCCATTAGTTGATTGTGAGTTGCTAGCATATCATGTAACAAAGAAGGCATATGTACTTATGAAGAACAGCATGCTGCCATTGAATTGATTTCTAACTCCACTTGAGGAATTCCTGATGCTCTGGAGATGGGAACCAAGGATACTGAGTACCTATGAACAGAGCTCTGCTCGTGGGACGCTTCCGCTGGAGACAGAAAGAGGCTATATTTACCAGTTTTCTTTGCCCTTGAAGCCATCTGTGCCCACTTGACAAGCTGGTTCACAGGATTATGAAATCTTTGGGAATAATGTGGGAAGTGCTGCTGAAGATGAAGATGGTGTGGGAAAGGGGGGGGATTGGTGAGACTCAGCCTCCACTGGACCTCAGTTCCCTCTGTGAAAGGAAATAGCCATTCTGTTAATGGGAAGGAAAAATACTGATCCAGCCAAGCAGACCTTTTTCGAATCAAACAGTGCTATCTTTCTGCAGTACCTGAAACTGCTGAAAGAGAAGCAGAAAACAATGTTCCAGCCATATGTGTACTCCTCTCTATTCTGCATACCTGTGATTTTGTTTATATCCCAAAACAGTATACTAAGCTTAAAGAAATGGAATATGTCATTATCAGAAAGATATGCTTAATAGAAGATAGAAAAATAGGCTGGTTGTCACATTTAATTTCAATAATTTTTAAAAAACACGTTTGTTTGCTACAAATTGCACAAAGTTGTAGTTTTTAATCTTATCTGATTAACTGTTCAGTGCCTTTCCACCTTCACCTTTAATCTGTTATTTCTGTCTCTCCAACAGATTTTAAATAGATGGTATTGAATTTAACAAACTTTTGCTTTGTGTATTAGATTATTCTGATGAGAACTCAAGAAAATAAACAATTGCTCAGTAGGGAGGATTCTGATTGTGATTTTGGAAATGCTGTAACATGTAACAAAACAAGTCATCCTTTGATTCAGTTACTGCAACAGTATTTGATGAAAACTTTGAGATCAGAACTCCCCAAAACATTGGTTGACCTTGATTAATATGACAGCAAATTTCAGTTAGTTTTAAAGACAAGGTCTAATATCATTGGATGTATCCCAAGCAAGTAAACTTGTTTGCATCTTGGTTAGAAAAAATAAATAAATTGGTGCTAATGTTATGTCTGATTTTATGAAGGACACTTGATGTGTTTTTAAAATCATTTTTTATTTTAAAAATATTCAGGGATAATTATTCTGCAGATACTGGCATAGCTCCTCTCTCTCCCTCTCCCTCTCAATGCCTGGAGTATCCTATGAGGAGTGTTGTGGGGAAGGAATGAAATTTAATTCATAGAGCTATCAAGGTTATATTGCAAATACAAATTTCACATTTTTATCTATATATACTTACTTATATAACCAACAATAACAATAGTGTTACAATTAAATTGGAAGCTACAACTTTTGCACCTCATATTCTTTTCACCAGCACCAGAGCATGAGTTGTTTGAAGAATTAAAGAAGAATTAAAATGTCTCCTTAAAACGAAATGGGAACAAAATCTAATATATATTTATCAACCAAAGTAGAAAATCCAAAACATAGAGGACTCAGCTCCACATATATGGTCTCTAAGACCCTAAACCAAAGTGGTAGGGATCTTATCCTCCTCCGTAGGAACAACAGTTTCTGCCTCCCCAACTCTCTTTCTAAATGAAATTCTAAATCACAGCCCTCTTCCTAGGATTTCTCCACCTATTGAACTGAACCAAATAGCTGGTTGGTTTTACATTATCTTGCCTTGCTTCTTCTATCTCACTCTCCCATTTTTGATGATTATTCCATTGACAGAAGTTCATTTGGCAGATTCCTCTGCTGATATACTTGTAAGGTCAGCTAGTAGAAGGGGGTCCTACCACCATGAGCCCATGTATGGTAGCAGAAGAGGATTCCTATTTAGAAAAGAAGTTTCTGTATATTTTAGACTGTCTATAGGTGGACAACCTTTGTGTTAGGATGCCATTGTAAATCTAGAACAACAGATCATTTTGCTTTTAGCCTTGTTTTTGACATGGGGAAAAAAGACTTCACAGCATTTAAAATTATTTCTCTTAGCATCAGATAATGTCAATTATTTTGCTGGCACCTCTCAAAGTCTAACCTTGCATCCACATTGTGAAAGGTGGTAATAGGCCAAAGAAATGGATTGCTAGGATTGGGTGAAGTATGGTGTGGTCTTTTGCCACAGGACCTCTATGGCAGCTATGAAGATCATATGGGATCACCCTGAAATGATCTGGCAAAATGCGCTTTGGTGAAATTGTGACCGGACTAGCAAGCCGGCAATGGATAGTATATTGCTATAGAAATCCAAATGAGATACAAATAGAATGATCAAATGGGAAATGATCGTAGCAATGGTAACTAACAAACAGAACACTGAATTACAAAATACAACAAAGGATACTGGATTTATACAAACACAAGCTTTTTATTACTAACACTTATTTGAACATTGTGATTCACAATGTTATACATATATAAATGGAATTGATATATATAAATTGAATGACATCACTATTAAAAGCCAGATTGATTACATATTAACAAAAGTTAAAAGAAGATTTAGAATACTTGATGCAAAAAGTAATTCCTAACGGACTGTGCAACACCGATCATAAAATTGTGGAGTTAACAGCAAGAAATGATAAATCCAATATTAAAAGAAGAGGACTAAACAAACACCCAGAATTAATTAAGAAAGCAAAACTCAAATAACAAGAAATAGTAGAACAGTTACAACAAAAGATGGAGATAGCATTTAAACAACTGCCACCAGAGGTGAAGAACATGGAGGATGAATGGAAGAGATACAAAAGTTCCCTAATTAGCACTGCATAAAAACTATGTGGAAAAAGGAAATGTGGAAAAAGATGGTATGGGTCCAAACACACTGCATGGTGGTGTGAAGACGTTAAAGAAGCAGTAAACCTGAAAAACAATAACAACCAGTTGTATAAATGTTGGATAAAATCAAAGAAGGAAGAAGACTATATAAATTATAGATTGCAACACAAAGATACCAACAGAATAATAATAAAAAAGCAAAACAAGAATCTTGGGAATACTTCAGAAAATCATTAGCAATTAACAGAAGCGTAGCTTACCTTGGCGGGGCCCCGTATAAAAATTGTTTTATATGTGGGGCGGAGCTAACGTCATGACATCATGACGTCGTGGGGGGAGCCAACGTCATGACGTCATGGGCTGGGCCAAAATAAAAATAAAATAAATAAAAATAAAATAAATAAAATAGAATTAAAATGTAAAAAAAAACCACACACACACACACACCTCAACCCACCCACCCACCCACCCGAAACACAAAAACCTCACTTACCTTAGTCGTGGGGCCTCTTCTTCCTCCGCCTCTGCTGTCACCGCCGCTGCTGCCATCGCACGATCGCTCCCTCGCCGCGCACAGCGAAGGCAAGGGGCAGCTGTGGAAGGCGAGCGGGCGCAGCGAGGCAGCCCTGAGGCCCTCCCCCCGGTCGCCGCGGGGGCTCCCTGGCAGGCTGCGCCAGCCCGGGCGGCGCTCTCCACCTCGACGCTGGGGTGGGAGTCCAGCTGCAAGACCAGCTCGCGCGCCCCGTCCCGGACGCGGCAGGTGACAGGTCAGCTCCAGGCGCGCTGGACTCCCACCCCAGCGTCGAGGTGGAGAGCGCCGCCCGGGCTGGCGCAGCCAGGGAGCCCCCGCGCCGCGGCGACCGGGGGGAGGGCCTCGCTCGGGGCTGCCTCGCTGCGCCCGCTCGCCTTCGCGCGCGAGCTGGTCCTGCAGCTGGACTCCCACCCCAGCGTCGAGGTGGAGAGCGCCGCCCGGGCTGGCGCAGCCAGGCAGGGAGCCCCCGCGGCAACCGGGGGGAGGGCCTCGGGCTCGGAGTCGGGGCTGCCTCGCTGCGCCCGCTCACCTCGCCTTCCACAGCCGAGCCGCCCCTTGCCCTCGCCAGCTCAGCTACGGCTCTGCGCGCTGCATCTCAGCCCTCTGATGGCCGCCATCGGAGCCGCGCTTAAAAGCTGCGGCTCCGACTCCGGCTTTTTTTTAAAAATTGGAGCCAAAAATGGCTCCAATAACGTGCGCATGCGCAGAAACTCAATCTGACGCATGCGCAATATATCAGATTGAGTTTCTGTACATGCGCAGTAAATTTTTGCTCTTTTTTATTTTTAATTTTATTTTTTGCCGTTGGGGGCCCCCGTAGCCCGGGGGCCCCGTATAATTGATACGGCTGATATGGCGGTAGCTACGCCTCTGGCAATTAACAGGAGAATAGTCTCACGTACATTTTTCAAAGTAGTTAAAAGTACTATACAGTATATGGAAAAGAGAGGAGAATCAATAGCTAATGACAAGAATGGAAGACCACTAGTAGATCCCCAGAAGTTATAGAAAACTGGAGAAAATACTTTAAAGAACTCAACCCCATAGGAGAGTCCCACAGTGAAACAAGGCAAAAAAACAAAACAATATGTTAACACAATAAGCATTGTAGTGCTCAGGATTTACATTAGATTGGTCCAGAGCAGTGGTTCCCAACTTGCAGCTCAGGCCTCACAGGGGGAGTTCAATTCCCAGAAGCCTAAGTCAGTACATTGGCTGATCAGTACTTTGGGCAATTGACTTAGGCTTCTGGGAGTTGAAGTCCAAAAACCAAAGATTGGGAAACACAGGTATAAAGCCATCTAGATTATAACGATTCAACTACTTCAATTGTTAGAAATGAACCCTCCCCATCTGCCTCTGAAATAATCTCAAGTAAATGGATAAAATTGCCTGATAACAAACTCCAGTATGAAAAAAAAACCCACACACAATGGCGTTATCATATGCACTAAGCTTAAAGACATCTGACATCTTAGAGACAAATTTCAAAGAAGATATGAGCTTGAAACCAACGCAAATCCAAGATAGATGAAGGTCAGCGAAGAAGGTGCTCTAAATCTGGAAGAAGGTCCAAAGTTTGCCACATTGTTCAGAATCTCTGCCTCTCAGCTTTCTCAAAAATCAGTCAATGTATTATGAGGTTTTTCTAGCAACACATGTAAATAGAGCCATCGTTCTTGTCTGTTCTCAGCCAAAGTGACTTCTTAAGACAGCAGTATAAATAATCAGTCCTTTTCCAGGCTGGAATGGGAAAGAGATGGATTAATTTGTGGATTTGCTGGCTTACGCCTGTGCATGTACAAAGGCATTGAGAAAAGGCTCTTTAGAGTTTTGAATGCAGAGTTATGTAAATGGAGTTGCAGGGAGGGACATCCCTATCTCTTGTTGAAAATATGTACTTAGTGGAGGTCTTCCGATCCTTGTTTACCATTTTCATATTGAGCTGTCTCTAAGCTGTATGTTTTTGTTTCAGGCAGAATATAGCCACTGCTGTAGGACATTCCCAAGTAGCTACTATTGAAAGAACAATCTCTTAGGAAACCAATTCTTTTGCAGTGTTTCTGTAACTTTGTGTGGGTTGGTGAGGTTTTGTTGTTGTTGTTGTTGTAATTGGTTGTATATTACTTTAAAAGGGTGAGATCGTATAATAGTATTACTAGTTGCTTGCCATATAGAAACATAGAGATCAGTACCTACACTTTAAGTAACTGATGCAGTGCCTGTCTATTGCTGACAGACATGTGTGTTTCCCCCCCCCCCTCAAATTCTGTTTGTACATGGCAGGTTTTTGACTTTGACTGACTTTAGGCTATTGTGCTCATTAGACCTAGTAATTCCATAAATACAAATGCATATATTTACATTCCACATTTGCTTTATTAAGCCAGTGATGAAAGATGTGGTGCATGCTCATTCCATCTACTATGAGAAAATCCAAGACATGCTGAAAATCCAAGTTACCATGTCCCAAATACTTTCTTTTCTTCCAGATTCTAGTCTCTCTATCCTTCACTAAGTATCAGCATTATCTCAGTGCCACTAACTTGGTGTTTAATAAAGAAATATGAGTAAGGAAATGTCTTTCTCAGAAGCTTCTGAGTGGCAATTCGACCATTTCTTGCACATTTCCAGTCAGGCTAGCCTTTGAAATCCAATGGTTTAGACTTTTGCTCCTGAAGCCATTTGATGAATATGCTCTGAGATAAGATAAACAAAAGCAAATTTAAAAGGCAGACCCACAGCACAGAAAGTAAATGCAAGACAATTTTGGTATTTATATATAGTCTACTACTTTTAATAAAAGTGGTAAAAATGTGGAATAGGCCAAGCTATGAGACAAAAATGGTTCAAGGAAAGATCATGGGGCCCTTAAGGTAAAGATTCAGTACCCTAATTCGTTCCCCTCTTTTAGCCTTCTGTTATTGACATGTATGTTATGGATTGACCAAACATATTTCAAGAAATTCATAAAAATAGACTAGTTAAGGTATAGTATTAAGGACAACAGAAGAAAAATGAAAATTATGTCTCCATTGTGTACATTCTTTTTTCACTGAAACAAGGTACTCAAATTGTCAATGTCAATAACACCCTTCTGTGTGAAGTCCATAAATCTGCTAGATTAATGTCTGGTGTCAAATTGAACCCATAGGATTTAGAAAAAAACACATAGAACAACATATTGTGCCACAAACAGATTTGTAGTATAGTTCTGACAGTTCCATAAAGTACAGTTATTATGAATGGCTGTAACAATAACATTTTAAGGCTTGCAACTATATCACTCGAACAACTATTGGGATGTGGTGGCTCAGTGGTTAAGAAGCTTGTTATCTGGAAGGCAGCAAGTTGGCAGTTCGAGACATGATGGATTGAGCGCCCGTCTCTGTCTCAGCTCCTGCTAATCTGGCAGTTTGAAAGCAAAAAATTGCAAGTAGATAAATAGGGACTACTTAGGTGGGAAAAGATCTTGGGGACATGAAAGGAGCCTCATTCGGGCATCCCCTGAGTGGAGTTTCTCCCAAAAAAATCCTTTCAACCCAGAATAATTTCTGACACAAAATTATTATTAGATAGACAAAGCAGTAATTTAAAGCATACTGTTGCTGCAATCCAGACCATTTTGGATATTCTGACTCTTGTTTCCATACATTAGTGAAACAGAGTTTTGGAAATGATGAAAACAAATGGCAAATATCACATTTTCAGATGGAGTAACTCAAAAACCATTGTTAATATTATTTCCCTTGATGACTATGACCTTTTAAGACTTTTCTGGAACTATTGTTGTTGTTGTTGTTCAGTCGCACAGTCGATTCTGACCCTCAGCGACCCCATGGACCACTGTCCGCCAGGCACTTCTGTCCTCCACCATCCTCCTCAACTCGCTCAGCTCTGTGCCCATTGCGTCTACAATACCATCTAGCTCAGTGTTTCCCAAATGCTGGTTTGTGGACTTCAATTCCCAGAAGCCTAAGTCATTACCCCAAAGCACTGATCAGCCAATGTACTGACTTAGGTTTCTGGGAATTGAAGTCCTCCTGTGGGCTGTGTACCCCCTGTTGGGAACCACTGATCTAGCTATTTCATTTTTGGCCACCCCCTTTTTCTTTTGCCCTCCACCTTTCCCAGCATCAAGGCTTGCTCAAGAGAATCCTCTCTTCTCATTTGATGTCCAAAGTACTTCAGCTTCATCTTTACTATTTGACGTTCTAAGGAGCAGTCAGGTTTGATTTCTTCTAAGATTGACCTATTTGTTCTCCTTGCTGTCCAGGGGACTCTCAAAACTTTGCTCGAACACCACATCTCAAAGGCGCTCAGCTTTCCTAATGGTCCAGCTCTCACAACCATATATTGCCACCGGGAATACGATTGCTTTGGCTATACGAATTTTTGTTTGCAATGTGATGTCTCTACTTTTCACTATGCTCCCCAGGTTTCTCATCGCTTGCCTCCCAAGAATCAGTCGCCTTTTTATTTCATGGCTGCAGTCTCCATCTGCAGTGAGCTTTGATCCTAATGGTCCAGCTCTCACAAACATACATTGCCACCGGAAATACCATTGCTTTGACTAGACGAATTTTTGTTTGCAATGTGATGTCTCTACTTTTCAGTATGCTCTCCAGGTTTCTCATCACTTGCCTCCCAAGAATCAGTCGCCTATGTTCTGACAACTTGCTTTACTTATTTATAGTGGTACATCATACAACGATTTTAATCCATTCTATGGGGCTAGTTGTTGTACGAAACAATTGCTATACGATGCATGCATTGTATAGCGATTTTCCATATGGGATGCATTTTTTTTGCTGAAAAATTGTTGTACAATTTTTTCCATAGGGAAAATTGTTATGCTGGACACCATTTTTTTCAAAACCTAATTGTTATGCGATTTCATTGCTACATTGCGTGATTGTTGTATGTGGTCCCACTGTACTTATTTATTTATTCTACAGGACACCTTTGTCCTGATGGGGGACTCAAGGTGGCTCACAATATTAAACAGATCAAATTAAAAGACAATTAGTAGTGCAGTTAGAAAGCAATTAATCTAGAATAATAATTAAAATACATTAAATGGTTTAAAACAGGTTTAAAACATTAAAAAACAGGCCAAAATGTTAAAAATAGATATTAATTCAGCTAAATACTAGCATCCAGGGACTCAATTATGATTATTAAAACCCTGCCTGCAGAATAATAAAAAGGAGAGGGCCAACCTAACCTCCTGAAGGAATGCTTTCCACAACCTGAGAGCTGCCACAGAGAAGGCCCTATCCTGTGTCCCTATCAAGCATACATTTGATGGCAATGAGACTGAGAGTGGTGTGTGTGTGTGTGTGTGTGTGTGTGTGTGTGTGTGTGTGTGTGTGTGTGTGTGTGTGTGTGTGTGTGTGTGTGTGTGTGTGTGTGTGTGTGTGTGTGTGTGTGTGTGTGTCTCCGATCGAGATCTTAAGAGCTGGGCAATCTCATATGTCTGCAAAAACCGGAAAAATTACCTTTTCAGATTATATCTCCCAGAATTGCTCATGCAGCTTTGTTCACTGCTATGTTAGATGGTGCATTCTAAAGCTCCCCCCAAATAAAACAAGCAAGAACAACAAAAGCAGAACACCTTTTTAATAACTGAGTGTTTGTAATGTAATTGCAATAAGTCATGCATCAAACTTTTCATCAACACTGAAAAAACCAAATGCAGTACAGTACATTTTAATCTAAGCATACCTATGGCACATGCCTTACTGTAAGGCTGCATTGATCATAGGAAAATATTTGGCACAGGGTTTAATATATTATAAATAAAGCATTCCAACACATAAACATAAACATTAACAAGAACAAGAAAATACATATATGGACAGGTATAGCCCCCTACACACACACACACACACACAGCAAAAACCATCTCCAATGAAGACTATAGAATAACTATGTAATAGATGCTGCACTGTAGCAGTACAATTTGTTACAATTGTCTGGTTTTTATATATTTTAAATTTTACCTTTAGCACACTAATCGTACTCTGGGGAAGTTTTCAGCAACTAAAAAGGACAAAATGTTTTTTTTTAATGGCTAATGGCTACATTTGCAACACTCCCTATCCCATTTTTTGTGTTAATTTTATGAAAAAGCCCATGCATGGGGATGGAAAAGAAATTCACCAACCACAATTTTTTCCAATTTGTTTTCTACAAAGAATACTTATGGAAGTCTAAACATGCTTTCAGTTTTGCATTATCATTTTCCTTTTTCAAAGTTTCACCTTCCTGGATGTCCAGGGACTAATCATTGTCTCTTAATCTAATCCTCTTTACCATTACCATTACCGTCACGCATGGATGAGGGCATAAATTTGGCCAACAATAAAGCTAAGAAAGTGGCTTCATTTTGGCAGTCGAGGATCTGATTGGGACATGAAAGAAAAAGAAGAATAACTGTGATGATAAAATTGGAAATCTAGCTCCACGTTCATGGAAATACATGGTTACATCAAGATCTAAGAATGACTCATTAATTTTGAATGTCCACAGCTGAATTGTCTAATTGTTAAAGTAATAAACAAGTCTAAATTGTGTTTTTGATCTTGAAAGCCCAACATCTGTGACAAGACAGTTTGCTGAATATGCGGTAGTTAATTAAAAAAAAATAAGAATCCCATTAAATAGTCGGCAGTGAAGGCTGAGATTTCATGTAATATTTTAAAATACCGCTTAGCATGAGTCAAATGAGGCAATTTATGATGAGGATACTGGTAATCTAATGTTACAACATAGCTCTGTAGGGTCTACACAGGTAGCTTTACATATTGTACCTTAGTTGCACATAAGTGCAGCTATGTTATTGTTTTGGCAAAACAAATCAACATTCTAGGAGGCAATTCTTAAAATGGGGACACCCCAAACAAACAAATGTAAACTTGAAACTAAACTTTAGAACAGCACCCAATTAGACGTAGCATACAGCTTGCCCCTTGCCCTGTCCAAAATTGGGAGTTTCGGCAAAGGATTATTTGTGATTTTTTAAAAAGTAAAACTGTTGTATCTTCCTGTGCAGAAACAAGTGACCTTTTGTGTCCTAGACAAACAGGCATTAAAAAGAGATTCTATTTTTGGTTGTAGAATATTTAAAAATATATATTTAAAAGTAAATGTCTGGTCGGACATCCCACTATAGTAATGGAGTACACCGTACAGCCAGCAATTCAACGCTGTTGGGCGGCAGTAAATAACCTGACTCCCTAAAAGGGCCAATGGCTTCAGGCAGATGAGCCCCTTTAGGTGAGGTGATGGTCCCCTCAGTGGAAGAAATGCCACTGGAAATTGTCATATTGGGCTCGGCAAAATGAGCAGACGATGAACTCTGATTCCCAATGGTCATGGAGGTGGAAGAGACCATGCCAGATGGACTGGCTGTGAAGGCACACCATGATAATATTCTCAAGGCTGCAGCAGTCCATTGCAGTCCAGGTGTTAAATCCTGCATGGTTCATTTCATGTGCCGCAGGAGATGGCTCCATGATCATATTGTGTGGGTCACTTCTTGGCAAGCTGTGATCCAACTTAAACAAATTCACACCAATAACATTTTTCCTCCTTCAGGAAAAAAATGCATTTTTGGATACAAGTTGCAGCCGATTATGACAATTTAAAAGTAAATCTTCAGAAGCTCACTTGGTTATGATGTGAAATTATAGGTTTTTGGCTTTGTAACTAAAGACGGTCTTACTTGATGTTAGTGATGCATTGGTTCCTATTTCACTCATCCTGTCACTATAATGATGTTTGGTAATTAAATAAAAAACTCCAAAGATATTATGTGTCATTAAGTCATTTCTGATGTGTAGTGACTATATGAGTTAATGACCTCCAAAATGTCCTATCATTAACAACTCTGTACAGATAATGTAAACCAACAGTATCTCATATTAGGTGTTTGTCTCTTCCTATGACCCCCTGTCGCACAATTGTGTCATTTCCAATAAATTTTGCATACTAATAGCTATAGTTTCTTACACTGAAACAATCCATCTCATGTTAAGTCTTCTTTTCCTACTGCCCCTACTTTCCCCAGCAATATTGTGTTTTCTGGTCAGCTTTGTATTTTTATTATATGTGTGCTGTAGAATAGCCCCAATTTACTCATTTTTGCTGTAGTGAACCCAGGCTTGACTTGACTGAGCATGGACTTTTCTTCTTTTCTGGTTGTCTAGTATCTCTAAGACTTTTTTCTAACACCACTAACAAATGGCATTATCCTTTTTCTTGAGAGCATTATAAGGATCTATGAACTGCTTATTTACGTAGGTGCCCTATTTAACTAAATGAGTTTTACACCTCAGTAAATGTGCATAGGGAAATTGTATACAGTTGTACCTTGCTTAAAGAGCACAATGCATTCCACAGGATTGCTCTTTAAGCGAGTTTGCTCTTTAAGCAAAACACCATTGCAAATGACCAATTGTGGGAGGGATTGCAAACCCCGATTTATTTGTTAAGCAAGTTTTTGGTTGGTTTTATTTGTTAAGCGAAGCGAACATTCAGAGAAAATTCTGCTCTTTAAGCGAGTTACTCTTTAAGCGAGGTGCTCTTTATGCGAGGTTTGATTGTACTGTAATTTGTACTTATGAGCATGGAGATATTATTACTGTCTTAAATTACAGATCCCAGAATCCCCAAACCAACATGGTCAATGACTGTTCTGGCGGAGGAATTTTAGTCTAAAATGTAAATTCTCAAAAATCTGCTATCTCCTTCCATATTACAGTATGTCCCATAGCTGTGCAATGCAGCATATCAGTAGCTAATACAAGTGGAATTTTATGGGAGGGGTATTACATTGATAAAGCTGTGGGACAGAAAGCTATGCATTTGTACAATTTGCTTTCAATTACTTCTGCATTGTTTATCTGGTTGATTTCAGAACATCATGAGTGCACCTCATGGTGATCATTACATTTTTTTCTTTTGGTTCCATTAAACATTTTTATTAAAAGGAAAACCTTCAAGGCTTTAACAGCAGGAGAAAAGAAAACAGTCAAGTAATATATCAGACAGAGGTCTGTCTCTCTAGAACAGGGGTCAGAAAACTTAGCTCTCCAGGTGTTCTTGGACTTCAATTACCAGAAGTCCAAGTCAGTATACCTGCTGATCAGGGCATCTGGGAATTGAACTACAAGAACATTTGAAGAGCAATGTTTGCTGACCCCTGCTCTAGAACAAAGGGAGTGGAACATTGACACACAAAGTGACAATGTCCACAATAGCAGAAGGAAGAAGGGAAAACAAGACTAGCCAAGCATGGAAGAGCGAGCGAGTGAGTGAACACTGCCCCAATTAAGATTCTTTTCCACTCCATTGTTCCAACATATAGATTTTTTTAAAAAAAATACAGTAACAGAGGTGAGGATGGTTTTACAAATGAGTTTTACAGAGGATTTAAGGATCTGATTATCCCAAAATTAAAAAGACTATATAATTACATTTTAGAGGGTGGTGAAATTCCAGACTCCTGGACCCATTCAATTATTGTGTTATTACTAAAACCCAACAAAAATGAAGAGAAGATGGAGTCATATAGACCAATTGCCCTTTTAAATCAGGAAGCCAAGATTTTTTCTTCAATTCTGGTGAACAGAATGAATAAATTTATACATTATTATCTGCATGAAGACCAAGCAGGATTTGTGAAGGGCAGACACATGGAAACATTAATTACTAGAGTATTGAATATTCTAAATTCAATTAAACAAAATAAAGAAAAAACATGTTTTTTGTCTTTGGATATCTACAACGCTTTTGACTCCATCCAGTGGCAAACAATCAAAGAAATAATAAAAATCATGGGATTTGGAGAAAAATTCATACACACTATGAATCAACTTTATAATCGGGCCCAAACAAGGATAAAAATAAATCAAAATTTTACAAAAAATGTTGAGATTCAAGCAGGCACTAGACAGGGATGCCCATTGTCCCCTGCCTTGTTTATTTTTGCAATGGAAGATCTAGCGAATGTAATTAGAAATGATGATAGGATTAAAGGGGTAGATAACAAGAAGATAAATATGTATGCTGATGACACCCTTCTGGTACTAAAAGATCATAGAAATGCTATAGGTTTGGTTAAAGAGCATTTAAGTAGCTTTGAAAAGATTTCAGGTTTAAAAATTAATTGGGAGAAAATAGAAATAATAGTATGCAACCACAGCAAAAGGGAAAAGGAAAAAATAAAGAAATTATATAATTTACAAATTAAGGATAGATTAAATTATTTAGGGATCTACATAGTGGATGACTTTAAACAAATTAAAAAGATAAATTTTGAAAAACTTAAGAATGAGGTTAAATTGATCATAACAAAGTTGAGGAAATTAAATCTATCATGGTTTGGAAGGGTAAACATCAGCAAAATGAAAATTGTACCAAAAATAAATTTTATATTAGGGAACCTCCCAATTAAGATAAACGAAAAAGAGCTGAAGGAATGGCAAAAAATAATAGACAGGTTTTGTAATGAAGAAAAAAAAACCCAGGATAGTGAAATCATTATGGTATCAACACCAGAAAGACGGTGGATTGGGTATCCCGAATATACTTAATTATTATAAGGCCTTTCAATTGAAACGTATAGCAAATTTGTTAACACAGGATCATGCAAAAACAGTAGAGAGAGACAGGTTAGAATATAATAGATATAAAGGAAGCCTGTTTTTAACAAATGAAGAGAAAAAAGTTAAGATTAATAGTAAAACTTTAAAAGATTTAGACTTATTCTGGAAAGGAATGAAAAATACTATGTCACCAGGGGACTCTCCAGTGTTAGAACTTGCAGATTTACCGGACTTTCCATTAACTTTAAACAATGAAAAGAAAACAAAATTAATTCAGGAGAAGGTAATGCTTTTAAGCCAGTGGATTGCATCTTGCAGGGAACAGCAAAGAAGAAAAATGATATATACCAGTTTAAGTCTGAATTGGTTTCAGGAAAAACAAATGGAAGAATGGGATAGGAAACAGAGATTAAAAAATTATATAGGGAGAGAAATAACTCCTTTTGAGGAGATTATATACAAACTAAAGAAGGGGTTAACTACGGAAACAGGATTAGTTGGCAAAATGTATAAGATAATTAATAAAAATGAGCTACCTCAAAAAATACTAAAAGAATCATGGGAAAATGACTTAGGTATTGTAATATGTGACAAAGAATGGAAATGGAAATGGAACCAAAGATTAATGAAGGTACTTTCTATAAAAGAGAAAGAACACAATTGTAAAATATTATGGAAACGGTACACCACCCCAATACGCTTATGGCAAATGGGAAAGGCTGAAACAAATTTATGTTGGAGGTGTGGTAAAGAACCTGGAACGTATACTCATATGTGGTGGTCGTGCAAATTCGCAAACAAATTTTGGAAAATGATAGAAAAAGAGTTAGGAAAGATTATGTCTTCAGAGATCAGGTTATCTGCCAAAGCTGTGTTACTGGGGGAAACAGATGAAGTGAAGATAAGTGAGAATAAGAAAGAGTTAATGATCACCTTACTATCTGTGGCGAGACAATTAATTGCTTGTGAATGGAAAAATAAGTTTATAATTGAAAAAGGAAAATGGTATAATATGGCATGGCGTTTAGCTCTCAATGACAAATTAACAAATGAAGCAAATATTAGAAGAGGTTTAAACATTAAGAATGTATTTTGGAAAATTTGGGAACCATTCGTTATATTTGGTATGACTAGTAATGACGGTATTAAACCAAGTCAAGAAATGTTGAAGTTTTGGTAGAATTGAGATATTAACATCTACAAGATACTCAACTTATCTGGGATCATATGTACAATATGAGCTGGTATGATTTATGCGCTTTGTTTACAAGTTAGTGTGCACCCACGTGTATGTGAATGGGTGAGTGTATTCGCAGAGGTCATTATATGTACAATTTTGGTTTCTGTTCACTGTTTATTTATTTATTTATTGTTATATTATTGTTTTACATGTTTGTTGCAATATATATGTGTTAATAAATAAAAAAAATAATCCCCCCCATATATATATATATATATATATATATATATATATATATATATATATATATATATATATATATATATATATATATATATATATATATATATATATATATATATATATATATATATATATATACACACACACACACACACACACACACACACACACACACACACAGTAACAGATAAGTGGGATAAAGAGTCTGCTCTACCCTGTCTCTTTCTTTCAGAACAGGCTGTAGCAAGTGTGAGGAATGCTTTATTTGCTTACAGGATGCCAGGCAGCAGCAAGCAATTTATTTCCTGTGGTGTGTGGCTTCTTTGGGATGCCTTGAATGAATGAGATAGCAGCATCAGACATGGTGAGAAGTGGAGAGAGCGAAGAAGGGACCATTTCATATTGATTCATTGGGGAGACCCCTGGCTCTTTTCTGCTTCAAAAGTGATGTGTGGTTGGGTGGGATTTATTATAGTCAGATTTTATTGCAGCCTACCTTACTTCACACGTTGCAGACAAATGTGAAAATGGAATGTAATTATCCAGCACTTTAGCAGTTCTGGAAATTTCACAACAATTGTAGTGCCTCATGCTCCTGACGTCACCATGCAATTGCTCAGAGCAGGGCAGTTAGGTAACATCCCTTCTGCAAAAATTTCACATGGCCCAACAATTTGTATTTTTAGGCAACTGTTGAAAATGCCTTTTTGCCAGCCTTCCCTATGTGATCTAGCTTATCACAGCTTTCAAGGATTTATTTATTTATTTATTTATTTATTTATTTATTTATTTATTTATTTAAATTTATATCACCGCCCACTCGCCGTGGCGACTCAGGGCGGTTTACAATCAGGAAAAAACAAAACAAAACAACAATAACACACACACAACACAAACAACTAAAATCCATTCCTCATGTTATGCATGTTATGCATGTTATGATGTGTTTTAGAATTTGTTTTAAATTGTTCCACACATTGTGGGGGCTGCCACATCAAATTTTAAAGAAAGAAAGATTTATTTTCTGAGGTGATTCCCTTTGTCTAATTGTAGAGCTGGTCCTACATGTCAGAACAACAGCCTCTTCCAGGGCTAGTTTGAAGTACATTGGTATGCTTAAGTCTTAGTCTTTATCTAAATGCAGAGTTAAACTATTCATTAGAGATAACCAGTAATTAGAGCTGAAATACTTTTTTTCTTTAAGTGATGTTATCCAGTCAGTTTTTAATGTCTGAGAAATTAGACCTATGAATGATGAGGAAATCAAATGCAAAATAAAGCAAGCACACATAATCCACCCTTTATTACTTGCCATTTGTAGCCATGCATTATCTGCATTGTATAGAAGCATCAACAACTTGAGATACTCAGATGATACTACCCTAATGGCAGAAAGTGAAGAAGACCTAAAGAGCCTCATGATGAGGGTAAAAGAGGAGTGTACAAAAGCTGGCCTGAAACTCAACATAAAAAACCCCAAGATCATGGCATCTGGCCCCATCAGTCTCTGGCAAATAGTCCCTGGCAAATTTCATGCAGCCATGAAATAAAAAGACAGTTTCTTCTTGGGAGGCAAGCTATGACAAACTTAGGCAGCATAATAAAAAGTAGAGACATGACCCTGCCAACAAAAGTCCACGTAGTTAAAGCAGTGGTCTTCCCAGTAGTAATGTATAGCTGTGAGAGCTGGACCATAAGGAAGACTGAGCACAGAAGAATAGACACCTTTGAACTGTGGTGCTGGAGGAGGCTCTTGAAAGTCCCCTGGACTGCAAGGAGATCAGTCAATCCTGAATGAAATCAACCCTGACTGCTCATTGGAAGGACAAATACTGAAGCTGAAGCTCAAGTCTTTGGCCATCAAATGAGAAGAGAGAGCTCACTTGAGAAGGCCTTGATGCTGGGAAAGATCGAAGGCAAAAGGAGAAGGGGGTGGCAGAGGATGAGGTGGATGGATGGAATCATTGATGTGATGGGTGTAGATCTGGCTGGGCTGTGGAAAATGGCAGAGGACAGAGGAGCATGACGTGTGGTGGTCCACGGGGTCGCAAAGGGACTGTGCAACTGAACAACATAGTTTGGCCAGAGATACTCCTGGGAAGCCGGAGAGTAAAAAAAAGTTACAATCGGGGAAAATATTAAGCTCAGTGGTTTAGATATTTGCCCACAGAGCCAGAAGTTGGGGGTTTGATTCCTCTCTATGTTTACTTCACAGAAGCTGAATTGTATGTATTTGCATTGAAGATATAGCTGGGTTGGATCAGTAGCATAGCATGGGGGTCCCCCGGGGGCGGGGGGAGCGGCCTGCCCCAGGCAGCACTTTTTGGGGGTGGCAAAATTTCACACTACAAAGGACTTCGCCACCACCCCGGACTTCCTAGCGGCCAGGGCAAAGAGGCTGCAGGGACAGGTGCTGGGAACCTCCACTACCACTGGCATCTTGGGCCCCACCCAGGGGACAGCGAATTTGGCCTACACCACGGGCAGCTGAAACCCATGCTACGCCACTGGATTAGGTACTTAGTCTAGCTGGGAAAATTTAAATTGAGCATTCTTTTGCAGGAAGCCACAGCTTTCTGTTATAAAACATTTTACTAGACCGGCTTGTCGGACCGGGGCGGACCGGCTTGTCACTTATTGCGGGTTTAGTAATTGTTTTTTGTTTAGTTTTTTTTTTTTTTTGCTTTTCTATGTGTAAACTGAACTGATACTAGAAGTTTGATTGTTGTTTGATATTGTTGTTAGTGAATTTTGATGCTGTAATGACTTATATTACAGTATCTTTGATTATTCTTAGGATGTTTTAATCTAATGTTTTGATTGTATTATATTTGTTATATTGATATGTTGTTGCTCTTATATTTGATATTGTAACATTGTAAGCCGCTCTGAGTTGCTTCGGCAAGGAGAGCAGCATATAAATACAAATATAATAATAATAATAATAATAATAATAATAATAATAATAATAATAATAATAATAATAATAATAATAATAATAATAATAATAATAATAATAATAATAATAATAATAACTATGAAATGAGGATTTGTTTTTCAGGATGGATATTTCTTTGGAGAGCTATGCTGATACTGGCAGTATTTTGAGGTTAATTCTCATCCTGGCTCTCTTTAGGATTATAGTCCAACCCAATTAGATATTAAGAAAAACCTTACCTTTCTTAAAGGCAATTAATATTCTCATAAGCAGATTTGATTAGGCCACATGCATTTGGCCATATGGTTAATTAGAAAATTCCACTGTTCAAATGCCTTTTCAATATCATTTATGTGATTGTCAGTCTGAAAAAGAATCTAAAAATATATCACTCAACATTCGCTGCATGAGAAAATAACTATGGGTTGAATAATCTTCATAAATAAATGTGAATTTTGTAGGCCTTGCTCAGCCCACTCCCAAATTTACAGCACAGCATGCTGAATCATTGGGTTGAACATTGGCTTAGTCATACTTACAGTAGAGCTGTTTAAATCTATCAGACTTAAGTAAGCTAAATGACTGATGTGCAGCACTAGTGCTTTCACAGAGGTTACTTGAAGTGTGACTATGCTTGGATCAGATCCTTTAGCTTTCAGGGCCCCCAGTGGTTCTCTGATTGATCCATCCTAACTATCTCATGACCTTTCCTATATATTCACTCACGGCATATAATTGACCAGAGAAATATGGAGCAGTAGGAGAGTGTACATGTACTCCATCAACTCTTCTTCTCTCACAGACCTCATATGTAATTACTAAATAACATTTTATGTTTGGAGGATTCTAAAGAGTAGCTATAGGGCACGGCACTTGGGAGGGGGGGGGTTCTACAGAGAAAGAAGACCTAGAAGAACTTTAATAGACATACGCATATGTTGTTTACTGTATTGCCTGTACAGAATGGCAGCAGGTCTCCAGAGTTTTAAACAAGGGTCTTTCCAACTCTCCTTGAAGGTGCAAGGAATGAAGGATGTAACTTTTTGTGTCAAAAGCTGGAGCTCTTACACTCAATTATTGCCTCTTCTAATCTTATTATAACCATTCAGTTTGAACTCATTTTCTGTTTCAGGGCTGGGGAAATCATAAACATCTGGGTATAAATTTCTCATACTGTATTTGAGAGCTAGACAAGATTTCACACCAGAAAAGTATCGGGAGTATGGAAAAGCAAAGAAACGCATTTTTGAATTAATTTACAATGGTTTATTTAACATTTTCCCCTGAAGCCTGAGCAACATACTTTTCAGGAGCAACAATTCACCTTTGTTTTTGGGCAGGGGGGAGTGTTATTAGGAAGAGTTGCGGGTTTGATAGCATCACCATGATTTATATCCCTGTTTCAAGAACACCAAAGACAGTCTCCCATTTCCTATCTCATCAGAGCGTGTAACTGCTGTGAAGACGGACATCTTCGTTACCAGCTTCGGGCCTGTTTCAGACCATGATATGGTAAGCAGTGTCCTATATTCTTTAGGTTTTAAATTTTTTGCTTAGTAAGGATGTGATAGTCTTCACTAACTTGTCCTCACTGCTGTCTATCCTGCTTTCCATGCTGATACAATTTTTTCACTTAATAGATTTAAATATGCTTAAAGCATCACTTTGAAAATCACCCTCTAGTCAATTGAAGGATAAGATTGAAAGGAGCTTAAATATAGTAAATCAGCTGGGAGAAATAAGAGAAGATAATGGAAAATGTCTGATTATTTAGTTTATACTCAAATCTGTTACTGGTGAACCGTAGAAAATATGCCATGTTACCTCAACACACATACCTCATTTGGACAATTATTTATTTATTTATTTAAATTTGTTTATCGCCCTCCTCCCAAAAGGGACCCAGGGCAATTTACAACAATTATAAAATCATTTTTAAAAATTAAAAACTCTAAAAACTTTTTAAAAAACTTGGTATTAAAAGCCAAAAATTACAACACAGGCATACTGGGGTCACATCAACCAATTGCCTGGGGAAATTGCACCATCCACTCCCCAGACCAAACCTGCCAGCCAGGTTTTCACTCCTTTTCTAAAGGGCAGCAACTCCGTCTGCATGCGTAGTTCTATTGGCAGGAGGTTCCAAAGGGCCAGAGCGGACACTGAGAAGGCCCTCCTTCTCGTTCCAGCGAGGCGTGCCTCTCTGGCTGATGGCACAACCAGAGAGCCTCTCTGGTCCGCTCTGGTGGGACGGGCAGATGTCCCTGGGACGATGCGGTCTCTTAAGTATCCTGGTCCACTACCATGTAGGGCTTTAAAGGTAATAACCAGCACCTTGAATTGCACCCAGAGACAAACTGGGAGCCAGTGCAGCTCCTTCAGCAGCAATGAAGCTTGGTCATAATGCCCGCATCCCACCACTACTCGTGCAGCCGCATTCTGGACCACCTGAAGCCTCCTAATGGTCACCAAGGGCAGCCCCATGTAGAGCGCATTACAATAATCAAGTCTGGAGGTGACCAAGGCATGTGTGACCATGAGCAAGGAGTCCCGGTCTAGGAATGGCCGTAATTGGCAAATCACATGAAGTTGTGCAAAGGCCCTCCTGGCCACGACTGCCACCTGCTCTTTGAGCAGTAGTCACGAGTCCAGGAGGACCCCCAAATTATGTACCAGGTCTGATTGGAGCAGAACTGCCCCATCCAGAACCAAAGGCGGTAGTTCCCAAGATAACACAGGACCCCCCAACCCACAGCCACTCAGTCTTGCCAGGATTCAGTTGTAGCCCGTTGTCCCCCATCCAGACCTTGACAGGCTCCAGGACTTCCACTGCGTCGCTAAGGTCCCCACGGACCGAGATATACAGTTGGGTGTCATCTGCATACTGACGGTACCTCACCCCATGGAAATGGATGATCTCACCCAGCGGTTTCATGTAGATATTAAATAGGATAGGTGAGAACACCGAGCCCTGAGGCACCCCGTATTGGAGCCGCTTAGGACTGGACATCTTACCCTCCAACCACACCGACTGAGTCCGGCCCCTCAGAAATGAGGAAAACCAAGCCCACACTGTGCCTTGGATCCCCAATCCTTGGAGTTCTCTGTTTATTCCCAGTCACAGTGAAAATATTTGCATTTTCAGCAAATGTATGATCAGAAGTGGCTACTAAAGCTCTTAAAAAGTTTGACGGCTCAAATGTTTCTAAATTTTGGAAAAGACTTAGTAATTATAATGGGCTACTGAAGTTATTATTGTTGTTGTTTTTGTAGTAGTAGTAGTTGTTGTTTTTGTAGTAATTGTTGTTGTTTTAGCAGCAGCAGCAGCAGCAGCAGCAGTAGTAGTAGTTGGACTTATATGCTGCCCACTTGACAATGCAACTCAGGGCGTCTCACAACACCACCACATCTAATGCAATCCTGATCATTCCACCTCTTGAGTTTCCCCTGTTTGGCCATGTCACAGATATAATATCTGGCTTTTCCCAACTCATTTTAGACTTCTGACTCTCCAATCAGTCCAAGTTCTTTAGATTTTTATTTTAGCATTGCTTTTCTTTTGAACTGAACCTGACTGGACAAATCAAGTGCCCACAAAACAGTGCACTCAATGTAAAACATCAATGACTAAAAAGTGTGCATAGGAAAAATAATGCTTGAGGAAGTTCAGTAACTGAGATGGATTGTGTAACAAAAAGGTTAGGTTAAGAAAAATGTGTAAAAATAAGCACACATTTCAATGCAAGAACAAAACACCAAAATCTCACAAATTGAAATCAAACAAAGATAGGAAGAAGATACAATTGAGATTTGGAGAAACAGCAGAAAAGAAACAGGGAGATACTGATTTGCAATTAATTTACGTATATTCACACACACATTTACTTGAAGGACACTGCTGTTCCTTGAGAATCCTTTGCCTTTAAACGCAGCAGAGATTGGACTGCCCTTTAAATAGAGGACTGTCCTCTGCAAAGTAGCACACATGGCCATGCTAATAATATGTTGCTTTGTGATTGCAGGAATCCTAATTTTCTGTTATGCCCACTTCCTAATTTCCCAGCTCATCTTTTTATTCTGTTCAAAATGTTAATACAGGCAAAATCAATATACACTCATGCATCTTTTAAACTCAGAATTGCTCTTTCAGTCTCTGACTTTTTAGTACTTCCATTGCCAATTGCACAGTTTTCAGAGCTTTCATTATCTAATTTTAGGAATACACAATAGATGTATTTTTTCGGCAAAGCTGGAGAGATGAAAGGCTGAAGTTCAAAGGGCCCATGCAAGTTCTCCGACTTAATAATTTGATGGCCAGTAAAATATGGACACCTGATACATTTTTTCACAATGGAAAGAAGTCAGTGGCTCATAACATGACTATGCCTAATAAACTCCTAAGGATTACAGAGGATGGGACACTGCTGTACACAATGAGGTGAGCATTGCAACATGGTAATCTCTCATTGATGAAAAAGCATTCATTACAATGTTTATGAACATGTTCTGTGCATTTCATGTATGTTAGCATTTGGCATAGGAGTATGATGGGAACCTGTCAAAAAGGATAAATGGGATGTAGTTGGCTTTGCCTTTCACCGCAAAATTGTCTTTTTTGTTGGTGTTTATTTTTCTTTTTTCCTGGCCTTTAGTGCGCCTTGATCTATTAAAGTCTTGGGATGCCTAAACAATGTCATTGTTCATTTCAATAGTTCAGGGAATAAAGTATTTACAGCTCAGTCTTAGAGATGAACCGTACCTGCTGTAGCACAAATAGAAATGTGCAGAATGACATTAAAGTACTGTAGTATCTTTTCCACAGCTAGCTGGGATTAGACTCACTTGCAGTAGCCAACATAGTAACAAGAGAAGATATTGTGGATGGCCCTTTTACAAGATGCAGCACAGAAAAACCACTCTTGAGGGAAAGCATAAATGAGGATGGTTTATGGACTGCTCAGAAGCCAGTTTCTTTGTGAGCTTAAGATACAAGTGTGAATAAAATAGGATTTTTCTTTTAAAGGTGTTGTGGATTAGGATAAAGAAGACCTAGATTAGAATTTCCCTAAGCTTTGAAGTAACTTTGTGGAAGTGACAAACAATCTTGACTCTGCGCCTGTCATTATTCCTAATCGGCCTTGCAAGATTGTTAATGAGGATAAAATGGGAGATGGGGTGCGTATTACTGTAAGCTTCTTAGAGAAAGTAGAAGATAGAAATATAATTAATGGCCCAAATCCTTTCCTGGTGTTCATGTAAGTTTCATATAATTTGCTTTAGCTAATTGTGAATAATTGATAAGGTGCTGAGCTGCATTGTGATTGTAAAATTGTCTACACAACTGTGTTGATAGCCAAGATCCATCTCAGTGCTGCATCCAGTAGTCGTGATTTGCCACAAGAAAATACAAACCTTAACATGAACATTACAAGGATTCTGGGCAAAAAAAATATCCATTTTCTGATTCTGTGTGGATTTAGACATTTCCTGAAAGGAATGTAATAGTCAGAAATGCTCAGAGTAACTTGATAATGACAGAAATAGAAAGTAATGAAAATTGGATTAAGGGGAAGAGTGGAGCCAACCCAAAAACTCTAGCAGAAATCTAACTTGATTGCTGAGGTCTATAATGACACATTACATTTGCTCTGCCCTTCAGCAATCCTAAAGATATGAGGTCTAGACTGTGGTGGGCATGTATAGGCAAATGAAAGAAACAGATAAAAATCACTGTCTCCTGAGTCTCATTAATTTGTTTATTGCATTATTTCTATCCTGTCACTCTAGTTTAAAAAATAAATGCCTCAGTACAGCTCACAGAACAAATTTACAGCTATGAAAGCTGTGAGGAAAGGCTAGTCCAAAATATCCCTGCCAGGTAATTGTAGAAGGAGTTTTAAAAAGCCTGAAAAATGAGTGTTTAAGCTACATGAATAATAATAATAATTTTCAGCAAGCTTGTGCAAATGATCAACTGATATAATACATCACCCAGATTGCAATGGAATGAGTGCTTTTTATTTCATTTGTTGTTCCAGCCACCTTTTGTTCTAACCTTGCTCTATTGTTTGTAAACCTTCCCCCATGCTGCTAGACTCACAGTGAGGGCAGAATGTCCAATGCATTTAGAAGACTTTCCCATGGATGCACATGCTTGCCCGTTGAAATTCGGAAGCTGTAAGTTGATTTTAACCATAACTCTCTCTCTTTATCATCCTTATCATATGAAAGGGCTATTTGAGACCATGGGGATAGATGTGTGTACACATTGTCCAATCACAGCAGGGTTTTTTTTTTAAAAAAAAACAGTGAAGGTTTTCTAGATGAATAAATGTAATTCAATATCTGGCACAAGCATTTGCTGAAGAGGGAAATGGCTCCACTCCAGACATGCGGAGAACAAACAATGTGACAGCGCAGCAGATAGACTTCCGATTTCTGCTTGACTGCAGCCACATTTGATCGAAGAAAAAATGGCTTCAACAATATGTACACAGAATGTGTGAACCGGAGATAATAAATTACTCCCAGTTTTGGTTTTTTTTTTTTAAATTAGCCATTCATTTCCTCCCTTAACAAATTTTTAAACAAATGTTTTTAGGGAAGAAGAGGGTGTTTTAAAAGATCTAAATGAGAAGGATTTTGGATATTAAATTGATATTTATTTAGCTTCCATGCTGCTTATGTATTTCAGTTGGGCTTTCATTGGAACACTTCCCATCTGCTAGTTACTAGAATGAAAATGAGAAATAAGAATGAGTTTTAAAGCCCCAATATAACAAAAAAAAAAAAAAGGCAGGATAAATGCAATTAGAGAGGTCAGTATTTGTTTAGGAGAAGCTCCCCATATTGATATTGCAATAAATAAATAAATAAATCATTGATTGTCAAAGCTTTTTACCTCTTCCTCTCATAACTCTGTTGGGGGGGATTAGTGTAAAGTGCAAATAGGCAGAGTTTGTGGAATAAGAGAAACCATCAAGAGATAAGCTTCCCATCAAATCCCTTTCAACCTTACTGGTTTCTCATCTTGGGTATGGTGAGTAGTTGCTATCATTCCAAACTGCAGTACATCTTTTTTCAGATGTTCATTTGAACATGAGCCATCATTTGTGCTCTATTCTACAAATACTTATTCATTTTCCTTTGGAAAGATGTATGGGAATAAATAATAATCATAGCATAATCTTATTCCATTTGTTTCTTCAGTCAAAGAATGAGAGGTTGTTTTAATTGATTTTTAATCTTTTAATTTGCTTTCTTTAGAGGTTTTAACTGTGTATTATATGTCGGTTGTGCTCCGCCCTGAGTCGTCTGTGTGAGTAGAGTGGAATATAAATTTGATTAAATAAATAAAAAAAATAAAAAAATAAATGTATGCCATCAAGTCAGTTCTTTCTTATGGTGATCCTCTCCAGGGCTTTTGAGATAGAGAATACAGTACTCAGAAGTGGTTTATCAGTGCCTCGGGACTACATAGACAGGGTCTTCTTATTAAAGGCATAGTGGGGAACTGAACTCTCACTTACTGACTCTGCAGCCAGATAGCTAAACTACTGAGCTCCCAGACAATTTCAGGAATGAATACAGCAGCAATAATCTATCATTAGAAGATGTAGAAACTCAGGCCAATTTCCTTGTTAAAATGCTTACATTTCTCCTTTGCTGGTAAGGCCTCCACCTGTAAGAACATTAAGACAATATTAGTATATTTTGCTATCAGAAAATAATTAATACAATGCAAGTTACTCCTTCAATGACAAATTTTTCTTATTAGAAAATTGTAGAAATACATGCTGTTGAGCAAACTTTGCAGGCCTATGGTACTCAAAGTGGTTTGTTGATGCCCTTTTCTGGGATTTTTCTAGGATTTTGCAATTTGCCCAAGGCTACAGGCTGGCTCATTAGCTAGTAGGCACAGTGGAGAATCAAACTTCCAAGTTTTGGATCTGCAGGCAGGTACCAAACCCATGGAGCTATCCTGAAGTGCCTGGTTTTGGAGCCAGGTGTTGGGAGTCTCCACTGTTTCTTAGAGGATTGGAGCCAGTCTTTGAGGAAGGCTCCCAGAAGAAGGGGCTGGTAAACCACTTTTGAATACTCAATAGCTGCAAAACCCTGGGAAAGGTCTCCATAAAACAAAACTGACCTGATGGCATATAATTATAATTGAGGAAAGAGACAACTTCCTAAAATTAATTGCTGTTTTAGAAGTCAACATGCAAAATTTCATTTTATGGAATATTACAATGGCATCACATAACACAAATGATGGATGAATGGATGAATACTGAGTACTAGACTCTTCTTGTAGCTTATAAAAGAAACGTATAAGCCCTTACTTAGGATAGCATTGCATAACAGAAACCTCTCTACACTGTGCATACCACTCAAGATGTTTCATGGCTTTGGCTCCAAAAACTGAATGGAATGAAAGCTAGTTGATCTGATCTGATCTAGAATTGATTGAACCATCATGGTTGTCAGACAATGATGAAAAAAGTTGAAGTGTAGGTGGGTTCATGTTTCATGAGCATTTGGGCAGTTATTTCCAGTGGCATGTTTAGAGACACTTTTAGAGGACATTGTGACAAATGCTTTCTCTATCACAGGGGTTCACAACCTTTTAAAGCCATGGGGCGGACCATGCCCCCTCAGACTGGTGGTGTGCCAGACTGGTGGTTTCCCCCACCATAAATGCTGCCATAAAACACATCTGTGGCTGTCGTAAATGCATTTACAACAGCTGTGGGCATGTTTATGGCTGTTGTAAACACATCTGCATCTGCTTCTGGATGATTTGGCACTGTGGGCTGGGTCCAGCCCACAGGCCATAGGTTGCCCACCCCTGCTCTATACCATTAAATCAGACAAATAAAGAGGATGGGAGGAGGTAATCCCATCTTCTACTTTTCCAACATGGGATCTTGCACTTGGTAATGTATTCAGAAATGCATTGCCTTCAAATTTCAAAGACATAAATCCTGTGTAGTTCTAGTACCTAACAAATGCTACATCAGGAATTTATTTATTTATTTATTTACATTTTTATACCACCCTTCTTGCCGGAGCAACCCAGGGCAGTTTACAACATTATAAAAGCATAATAAAACCCAACCCAAAGCCATTGTTAAAAACTTCAAAATTACAATTATAAAATTTAAAAAGTTTTTAAAATTTATAAAAATCCACAGGTCCCAATAATAATTTTAAAAGTTAAAAAGTTAAAAACAAAAGATTAAAAAGATTAAAAGACCTGGGGGGAGAGGGATGACTTTCCCTTTCTCAGGAGCCTTTTGTGCCATCCCAAATCCTGCTCTGGGCTTTCCAAACTCTCCAGAACATGATGAATAACTCAGAGGGGTAGGGAGATTATCTACTTTGTAGTTGGACTGTAGATATTCAGAAGTCTTTATATATTTGAATAATAAACCTAAGAATTCCTTTGCTATTCTACAATGGACAGTTTGCATTCTTAAAAAAAGAGAAGAGAATACTGATGTCCACCAGTCTGCCCTTCTGTTTACCACATTGTGGCTGCTGAAAAATAAAATAAGTGCTTGGATGAAGACAGCTTCATTGGAAAGAGGGGCAGGAAAGCAAGTGACTTGGTCAGAACAGAAATGGCCATTGTTTCATTTTTAAACACAAATTTAGAAATGAATTCTTTCCCCCTAATTAGATGCCTATACAAAATCAGAAGTAGTATATGAATGGACAAAAGAACCTGCATTATCTGTCGTAGTAGCTGAAGATGGCTCTCGGCTGAATCAATATGATCTCATGGGACAAACAGTAGATTCAGGAATCGTGCAGTCTAGTACAGGTAGGTGGTGGATTTTTTTCAATGGAGAACTTTTCTCTGAATTGTATTTGTTTTGTTTTGGAAATGTTTATCTCCATGGTTTCAAAAAGTTCAACTTTTCAAAGCAGAAAAGCAATCAAACTGAAATATTATTGAAGTAATTATATAGCAACATTCACAAACCAGAAACTATAGGAGCAATATTGTAAACTTTCCAAAGCATCAACATTTGTTCCTATATTTCAGTACACATCTGCAAGGCAGTTAACTCTCCATATATTCGTCAGAACTATGTGATCTATGCACAGTTTCTGAATTAGGAGTTCTCCAATATGGGTGCCATATCTGAAAGTCTTTGTCTGCTGAGGCAAAGAATTAATGCAAAAATATTATTAAAGCAAAACCAGCAAAACCTGTAGCTGCAGTAACCTCAGACAAAGGCTAGAACAGTGCATTTCTGATGACAATGGCACATGGAGAATCTCATACAATGTTTCACAAGATACATGGGATGGAACCACACTGTGGGTCTGATATGGTGGGCATGGCCAGAGGGAAAGCTTTGTGTTGCACCCGAATTAGGACTACTTTATTTCAAAACTTGGATGGGCAGAGGTGCCAGCCAGAATATCTGCTACCGGTTCTGGCGAACTGGTGCAAACCTGCTGATGCTCATCCCTGGATGAAACACTGTTTCAAAAACTAGATCTAGTATTTTCAATTGTGCTAAATGGAAGCCAGGATACTTCTTTTACCTCTATTCTTTAATCACCCAGTGACACACTTCCTGTAGTTTCTTTGCATGTTTTATTTTTCTCTGTGGTGTAATTATTGCAGTAGTCCCCAAATTTTGAGCCCCAGATGTTCTTGGACTACAGTTGCCAGAAGCCCTGACCGTTGACTGTACAACTGACAGTCGTGGGAGAAAAAGCTCTTCTGCTCCCAGCCGAAAGCAATGCTGTTCTAGGAGGCATTGTTCTCTTTTTGTGCTGTTTTCCTCTTGATTGCATTTGTCTTTTAATTTTTTATTTTAAATTGTATTGTTGGTTTGTTTCTCTGACTGAGAGATGGAAGATGGCATGAAGAGAAGAACTTTGCAGATGAGAGCTCCTCTCATCCATATCTTTCTTTTGTTGTCCAGATAGGATCTTAACCCCTTTCCCAATGTATATGATTAGGTCAGTTCCATGTTGAAACATAATCAGTCACATCTAGTTTGACCTTCAGTTTTTTTCTTCAGGAAATACAGGCTGTGTTTAACACAGGGGTGCCCAAACTATGGCCTGCAGGCTGGATATGTCCCATAATGCCAATTCATCAGGCCCACGGTGCCCTCACCACTCCTGGAAGTGTACAGGAGACGCACCCACCAATGAGCATGCACATCTGGAACCACATCTGGAACCACTACATGTGCAAATACATCCGTGCCACTCCTGGGAGTGGGCATGTCCCTGCACATGCACAAGTGCACCTGTGCCACTTTCAGGAATGGCATGGACATGTTTGCGTATGCAGGGGGTGTTCAGAAACTGTTCTGGGAGTGGCACAGGCACGTTTGTGGATGTGGACATGAACCTGTGACACTTCCAGAAGTTGTTCCAGATCCACATGCACAAACATGCCTGATTCTGGGTGCGTGATCAGGCCCGTTCAGCTGTTCCAGGGGCATGGTCAGACCCCCGGTGTAAAAAGTTTGGGCACCCCTGATTTAGCAGATTAGATTTAGCTCTGTGATTGCAGAACAATGGACCGTGGAGACAATACAGAGGGAAGGGAACAATCTATGGATCAGCTTGCTCTCATTCTTATACAAAAACTTTAGAGATTATCTGAAGTAACTCTTAAGATTGCTCCTAAGGGGGCCTCTTTGGAGCTTCCTGAGTTTCACTTCAAGAAAAAGATGGACTATAAATGT
The DNA here is from genome assembly GCA_030440675.1 of Furcifer pardalis. NCBI lineage: Eukaryota > Metazoa > Chordata > Lepidosauria > Squamata > Chamaeleonidae > Furcifer > Furcifer pardalis. The sequence continues at coordinate 68,716,101 of CP126893.1, forward strand.
CAAATAAAATCATTTATAAATTATTGCAGAATAGGCTAAATTTAATTGGATGCTTCAAAGGAAAAAAATGGAGCTTGAAAGCTGCCTCTGAAAATGCCCCTTAGATGGCCAGAACATTTTAATTTGCATCAGATGATGCTCTTAGAGAGTTTCATCTCTTATGAAGAGGTATTATCTCTTAGGATTTCTTTTATGACAACAGTCCTCAAATTAGTGGTTGCATATCTGGCTGTAGTTTACACTTTTTTCTTTTTGGACCAAGTCATGTAAGGTTTCCTGTATTTTCAGAGCAACAATACTGATTCAGGTCCCAATGTAAAGAAAAATATAAAATCTATTGAGCTGGGTATGTAGTACTTCTCTGTATACAGAGACACATAAAGACACACAGCAAACATAGAAGTGATTCAAATTCAATGTTTCATTCATCTAGTCTTGAACATTTCTCATATGCACAATGAGCATGATTTTGTGTAAAAAAAGAGAGAAGAGAAATTGATAAAAAAGAGGGTAGTTTTGCATAGAACGCTAGTATCACCAATGAGACTGCTAGGAGTCAGAGATTTTTTACTATTATCACAGGTGCATAGAACAATGTAGCAATTCATCCTCCTTATAGACAAGGACAGGACCAGCAAGTATTTACATCTTAAGCAGGGATAACAGCTAGCACACACACTTTGACATTAGATCATGTCTTAGCCTTCCTGATAGCACAGTTCATTAATATGACTCCTGTGCTACAGCTTGTGTCCTGCTGCCACCACAGAAGCTTAGCTGTGTCTTAGGAAGGACTGGGATCAGACAGATATGTTTTTTTTTAAACTCATCTTTGGCAAAACCAACCAGTCTGCTCTTTGATGATGAAGGATTCTAAATGTTCCCTCTGATACACATTATTTGCCTCTCTGTTTGCTTCTATAGCTACAATCTTCTTGAAACCACACCACCTGCGGTGATCAGCTTTAGAAACAGAATGCAATATCATCCTGTTATGTATGTCTATGCAGTCTACATTTTAAACAATGGTGTCTAAATCCAATAATTAGATGACTCCAAGTAGACCAATTAAAACCATAGGGCAGTGATGGTGAACCTTGGCATTCCAGGTGTTCTTGGATTTCAATTCCCAGAAGCCCAAGTCAGCACTCCTGCTAATCAAGGTTTCTGGGAACTGAAGTTCAAAAACACCTGGAGTGCCAAGGTTGGCCATCACAGCCATAGGGCTTATATGAGTATTGAACGTTAAGCCTGCTCCTTTTAGTGATTCTTCCCTAGTTGGACTAACAATAAGATTTAACCCTGGATAATCAAAGCAATCAAATCAGTTTATTTTGCCCATATGCGGAAAAACAGACTAAGAAGAAGAAAAATGGGAGGGAGGTATTAATAAAATCTCATACTGCTAACTGGACTGACTAGTCAATAAAGCAAAACAAAACACTCGAGGGAATGCATTTTATGGATTCAGTCTGTGTGCCAAGCCACTGCAATATGTTTTCCCCAGTTCATATTTTTTGCATGTTAGTCATGAACTCAACCTTATTTTTTAAAAAGAGGGCTCTTTAAGAAGTAACACCCTACACAGTTGTCTGCATTTTCAGGAATCTGTAAGCAAACCATTATGTACAATGGATCATTTGCAGGTCTGGCTTCTTGCTTTCCAAACAGAAATATAATCTTAATGGAAAAAACATAGTTAACATTCAAGTCACTGTTTGCAGCATTTTGTCAAGTGCTGTCAGAAACGAGGCAGCTCAGGCAGAAAAAAATACACAGAATTTCAGTTTGCAAAGATATCAAAACAAAATTAACATAATGGCTTAAAAGCTATTAATCACTGTTATTTATGATTAGTGGCAAGTTCTGCACAAGTTGTTTGCACAGAATGGTATAGAACAAAAGAATAAAAACCCACAAAGAAAGAGAATGTTAACAGGAAAAGCAGTCATATTAAAGAAGGAACAATGTCTAACTAACATTTGAAGAACCATAGAAATTGGTTGTTGTTGGGTTTTTTTTGAAGGTCTGCGGAAGTTCTTAGCAAAAGTAAATGAAATCTGGTACGATAACAGAACAAGTAAAAGAAAAAGCAAAAAATGAAGGAGAAAGCAAATTGCTTCTCTCTCCCTCCACCCTCACATTCATCCATATAAACACAAACACATAATCTGGAGTATCCTTTTCGTTGTTCAGTTGCACAGTTGAGTCTGTTGCCCTGTGACCCCATTTGCACACCAGGCAAATCCTAGGACAAAATAATTAACTAGTCTTTCTCATCTTTTACAACTGTGTTTCACAAATGTAGGGATGAGTGTAGCAGCCCTTCCATCTCCATCTGAAATGACAGTTTGGAGAGGGAGACGTAATGATATTTCCCTATCCCTACCATTGAAGAACTCCCCCAAGGAGCCAGATCTCAATTTATTCATAATGTAGCTGAATTTGTATTCCTGGTGGTAATGTATGGTTGTAAGAGCTGGACCATAAGGAAAGCTAAGTGCAGAAGAATAGATGCCTTTGAAATGTGGTGTTGGAGGAGAGTTTTGAGAGTATCCTGGACAGCAAGGAGAACAAATAGATCGATCTTAGAAGAAATCAACCCTGACTGCACTTTGAAAGGTCAAATAATGAAGATGAATCTAAAGTACTTTGGTCATCAAATGAGAAGAGAGGATTCACTTGAGAAAGCCTTGATGCTGGGAAAAGTGGGGGGGGGGCAAAAGAAAAAGGGGGCAGCCAAAAATGAGATGGGTAGATGGTATTGTAGACACAGGGGTCACAGAGCTGGGTGGGTTGAGGAGAATGGTGGAGGACAGAGGTGCCTGGTAGGCAATGTCCATGGGGTCGCAAAGGGTCAGAATTGACTGTGCAACTGAACAACAACAAGCTGAAATGGAGAATCTATGCGGATCAAACAGCTTCCTCTCTTCAGATGATCACTGTCACATGTCAAAAGCAGTAATAGAGGGGACTCATCTAGTGTAACACCCCCCCCCCCCTTATTATGTGAGGATAGCACAGTCTTTAAGAATTGGTCTACCAAATGCACGTATTTTGGATTACAAGACCACAGGTTTGTTTATAACAATCTTCTCCATTGGACATGGAGTTGGTATGAGAAATATTGATGTAGACAGTCAATATATATGGCCATGTACTTGAACAATTTTAAATTTGTTAATACCTTAGGGCAGCAATGTTTTACAGGCCAGAAGCCAAAGTAAGCCAGCACTTTATTAAATTATATCATATATACAAGGATCTGCATGGGAAATTATCCAAGGGGAGAGAAAAAGAAAGGTGACACCTCCACACTGCCCCCACACATACACACACCATTTTCCTCAGTGGAAGGTACAGCACCTTGTGTATTTCCATCATCCTGACTGGATCTGGGCAAACAGGACAACTAACCTCATGAATGAAATGTGACCATATGAGAATTGCAGGAAAGACACTTTTATATTCTCAGAGCTGATATGGAGGGAACATGGGGTCAATATGCCAGGATTTGCTGGTTTTCTGTCATTTTCATTTATGTCAATGGTGCTGTGTAGGGAGAAATGTTGCCAAACAAAGATAACTGTCCTGAGTAGGAACTGGGGTGGGGTAGTATCCAGTCGGACATGACTGAATGCAGAACTGTACAAAGCAAGGTGGGAGAAATAGAACCTTTACCTAGGACTGCCAATTTCCCTTCTGGCTGTAGCTAAATTGAAGTGATTTCCCCCCCAAAAGGACAGAAGCCATGTTATATGTCAGCTCTAACTCTGGTGGAAGATTTCATTTGATTTCAGACCTGCTCATTTCTTTTATCTGCTGACATTTATTTTGTTTCATTTTTGTCAGTGCTGACTGCAATGCTGCATTATTAGAGCCTTAAGGAATCTGATATTTTCAAGATATTAAAATTTCAAGTAATGGTCTCAAATTATTACACTAAAAAATGAGAGGCTTGTTTAACTTCTGGAAAGCACCCTGTCACAGAAACCATTAAATTGTGATCAAAATGCCACAGATAATTCTCAAAGACTTGCCTTTGAAAAAAAAAGAAAAAAAGAAAACCGTATGTCTGATTTATATATGGTATTATAGAACAGGTAGAGACCAAAAGGACATTTGGACAAAACCCCTCTCTTTAAAGTGAGCCTTCTCGTTTCTTTCACAGCTTGGTCTATATTTGTCCTGACTGTAACCACTAAACTGAGCACAGCCTACAAGTTTGCACTGCGACCATAGCAGTTGCATAATGACTCTCATTGCATGGGTTATCATACAGACTGGATGGACAAGGTTCACTGTGGTAATGAAGAATTAAGAAATGGTCTGATTTGTGCAATCTCACCATACCCAAATTTTCACCCAAAATCTCCTTGCAGTTCTAATCCCCAATTATTCTGTGATACAAAACAGAAGTAAAGACTGTTCTGTTTGATGTAAATGTGCCGCATGTTGGACGAGAAGGGGAGGGAAAACCCTGTGTTCCTGGCTAAATCCACCCAAAGAGAATTTTGGTGTGAGGGGAAATATGACACTAAACTATTTGGCAAAAATCTATTTAGCTGATGAAAGCTTAAAGTTTAAGTCCTATTGTTTGGGATATGTGTCAGAGAGCTTCCAGTTTTAATGTCACCTTGTCTTATCCATTCCCCCTAAATACTAAGATCTTGCTTTCAAAAACAAACATTTGAATATGGAGTTCTTAATCTTTCTTCATCATCTTCATTGGTGGTAGAAAAAACAGAAATAGTATCTTACGGGGAAATGGGTCTTCAGAAGGAATATAACAATTTTAAATATTTCATCCCATGTGTCTATTATTTGCAAGATGATGTCACTGATATTTCATTGTTATTATGATTGTTATTTTATGTTCAGGAGAATATGTTGTGATGATGACCCATTTCCACCTGAAGAGAAAGATTGGTTATTTTGTCATTCAAACATACCTACCATGCATTATGACCGTGATTCTGTCCCAGGTCTCCTTTTGGCTCAACAGAGAATCTGTTCCAGCAAGAACCGTGTTCGGTAAGTGGTTTTTTTTCCCTAGGATAAGTCATTTTGGCTACACCCGAGTTTTCAGTTATACAATGCATCAGCTGCAGGCAAGACTGGAATACAACAGCAATTTGGTACTCCTCACATTCATACCAATGAAAGCCTATATAAGCTAGTAGCTGGACAATTTTCAGAAAAGGCTCTGTCAACAGGCCCCATTATGCATGCATGGATGGGTTCAATAAAGGACACATCACCAGGTGTACACAGCTCTACTGTCCCTCCAAGCAACTAGAATCACATGGGCTATATAACAGCTGAGTAGACCCTATATTTACTTCACATTTTATTCCCTTTTAGTGTCTTCATGACCTTCTGTTGAGAAACTGTTAAGTTAGTTGTCCAAATCTGTGTTTTCTGTGCTGTGATGCATTCATAATAGCTCTGTAACTCAAAACTAAAAAACAACAACATCCACTCAGAATAAGTTAAAGGTAAATGCAGATATAATATGTGTTTCATAGTGAGCCACACTGACCAGCTGTCTGAAAATAAAATGGCTGATACAGCATTGTCTTTGTCCCAGCTCCTGCCAAACTAGCAGTTCGAAAGCAAGAAATTGCAAGTAGATAAATAGGGACCACTTCGGTGGGAAGGTAAACAGTGTTCTGTGCACTCCATTGTCTAGTCATGCCTGCCACATGATCATGGAAATGTCTGCAGAAGCAGATAGCACTGGCTCTTTGGTTTTGAAACAGAGATGAGCACTGAACCCTACAGTTGGATATGACTGGCTTTTGAGCAAGGGAAACCTTGTCCTTCATTCCAGGCTCTTTGAACAAATTTAAAACTCATGACCAACTAGTATTGATTTTTCTGTTTCTAAATAACTTCATGCTGAAGGTGCTTGAGCCTTTTACATGATGTTGAATTGTTGTGTCTCATGTCTGTTTTCTATCCTTAATGCTTTTATTTTGAAAAGCAAAAACTCGAACTGCTCGAAACAAGGACCCTATAAAATTCTGTCTCTATGGAAATGAATACAGATAATAACCAGGAGACTTGCAAGTACAGTGAAATGACATATGACTTACTAGCTGTGCTGTCAGACTTGAATAGCTTTACCCATGGCTTAGTCAAGCTGGAGCACCAAACATTAAGGCCATACTTTACGAGTCAGAAATCCCATTAACTTCTGTGGTTCATCAGGCAATTTGTTGTTTTAATGCAGAGAATTGACACAGAACTCTCATGGATAGGCTTAAGTGACAGTGGTACAATTTTGGCTTTCAGAAATGCAAACTGAAATGCTTTCCTTGGATTGTGAATTTGAACATCCTATGCCTGATTTTTTTTTTTTAAAACATATTAATCCACGTATGATAAATCCATAAGAGCGTCCTGGCTGTATTCTGTACTCCTACTCTTGGCCAAGGTGCAGGACAATCCTTGTACAACACTGTTAAGTTTCACCAAGTAGAGAGGAATAAAGATGCCAAAAATATGTGGTTGAAATTTGTACATACACTGGTTTCCATAACATACTGTCTAGCTCAATTGTAAATTCATCAGTAAACTCACCTAATTTTTGAGCTGATCTTTCAAAGAAATCATTTTTGTCGATTTTTGTGGGTGTATTTAGCCCTGGGTAACATTTCATATAACTGTAAACACATGGAAATACTTAGAAAGCTCCATTAGATCAATTAAGATGCAACCCTGCAGCCAGTTTGCTTTAAATTTATTTAATTCACTAGAATTAAATGAAGAGCCTAATTATGGTCAGGACTGTAGCCTTCAAGCTAGATTTTTTCCACTAGACAAATTGTTATGCTGCAAGAGTGGTTTCAGAATGGGAATGACTGAAAATTGAAAGGTCAGTTTATTTTCCTTCCAAAACAATAAATAATGCATCTGAATATGGATGGTGCAAGATATTTCTTCTGATTGTCATATGTTTTGCTAACATTTGACACAGCGGAAATATACTGTAGCAGAGATTTAATATGTGAGATGTCTGCAGTTGTCAAGGTAACTGGTGAGTATGTGATTTAATGCAACAATGAGCAACAGAAGGGAGATTCACATCTCTTACTCTCAGTAAAAGCTTGGTGGCTCATTAAAAAGAAGAGTGTGCGGCAATGAGTGAGGAAGACTGCTATTCAAAATGCAAAGTATGGCACTGCAGTGGTATCTCCCTTTTGATTATTTAACTGTGAGCAACTGGCTTCTTCAGTCTCTGGAGAGTAGCTTGGAAAGGCCGCTGCTAAATTTGAGGTGAGATATGGAAGCAACATGAATTAAAAGATCCCTCCTATTTCATGTTATGATTGCGACACCAGCTAATCCAGTAACCACAGTTACTGCGATTTGGATAGGAAAATGGCTGGGTTCCAGCCGGAAGTCCAAACCATTTGTTATTGACAATCCATCATTAGAAGAGGGAATTCCTTAATGGTGAAAACATCTGATTGTTGTAGAAGGTGTTTTTCATACTCCCTTCAGTTTGCAGATTACCCAGTCCTGTTTCTGGTTAGTCAACTAAAAGTGAGCACAGGCTCCAATTATGAGTATAAATTAATCGGTCATGGAAGTCTGCCTGCAACAAGTTATCAGAACACCAGCATCTTAGCTTCTAATGATGAGCCCTCTGTTACTTGACCATGTGAGATACATTGATGCCTGGGGCAGAAAATAAAATTTTTACTTCACTCCAATAATAATAACAAATTAAATCAGTTTGCCAGTTTAATGCTACAGCATGAACAATACCTCAGATGAGCTACTTCACTCTTCATGGCAAAGGGAAACAACAATATTGAACTGTCCTTTAACTGCAGTTTTAGCTCCATCTCTTGTTGTCTATGTCAGTGGTTGGAAATTCTGATACAGAAACACTGTCACATATCAGGGAAGTATTCTGAGATCCCTGATTTCCATTCTAGTACCTACCTCTGAACACAGTGGAACTTCATTGTGAGTATCCAACACTGTTTCATACCCTTCGAGGGACTTTGAATCATTTGCCTTAAGCAGAAACCATCAGACCTTTATGAGCCATTAGACCAGGGGTGCCCAAACATTTTGGGCCACGGGCCAATAACATGGTTGAGTGTGCCAGTCATGTGGTTCCTCCTACCTGAAACGGAAGTAAAATGTGCATGCGCATAATGTTGCTGTAAATGACCTGCAGATGTAAACATGTTTACAACAGCGTGAGTCATTTATGGCAGTGTTATGCGCACACACAGGCATGTTATGTGAATGCATGGGCATGTTATGCAGATGCACATTTTACTTCCACTTCCAGAAGCAGTGTGGGCCGGATGATTTGGCACCGTGGGCCGTAGTTTGGGCACCTCTGCATTAGACGTCCTAAACCTTTTTTTATCTTGAATCATCAGTTTGTTCTCTCTCTCTTTCTCTCTCTCTCTCTGACACACACACACACATGGTGTACGGACAGTTAACTACGTGCAGTGGCCTAGAAAACCAACAATATTGCATTTCTGCAGTGAAAAAACATAGCAATGGATTCTGAATTATTCTTGCTTTGCTTTACAGGGGTAACAACTGTGCTAACCATGACCACATTGAGCATCAGTGCCAGAAATTCTCTTCCAAAAGTGGCCTATGCCACTGCGATGGATTGGTTCATAGCTGTGTGTTATGCATTTGTTTTCTCGGCACTGATTGAATTTGCAACGGTGAACTACTTTACAAAGAGAGGTTATGCATGGGATGGCAAGAGTGTTGTTCCTGAAAAGGTAACAATATAAATGTTCATATGATATATGTTGATAGATGAGATGAGTCAAAGGAACCTATGAAGCAAAAATACTGCAGCCTGATCCTGAACACCATTATCCAAGTATGATGCCTTGTGGTTTCTGTTTGCTTGGCTCCATAATTGGATTTCATTATAGCAAGGAAGGGCAAAGCACACCCCTCCAGATACTGTTGGACTGCAGTTTCCATGAGTTTAGACCTGTGATTTTTAAGGGGGCAATTCAGTAATGAGTTATTAACAGTGAATGGCCTTTTAGACTTCCTCCATGTGAATAGAAGTTCACTTTTTGAATAATAAGAATTATATGTCACCTCCACCCCACCCCATCCTGGGCATCAGGATTTTAGAAAAGCTTAGGTTGGGTATGGCCAAAAATAGCTTGGGAACGACTGGTCTAGAGTAGACAACATAAGCAATGGTAAAGGATGCTGGTAAATGAACTCCAGCATCCTCAGCAGAGCCAAACCTCATCTATCCAGCCTTGTATGGTAGTAGTTTGGATTATAGGTCAAGCCATAAACACTGACGTTATTAACATCTCAAAGAAAAGGAATGTTGTTGTATTTCAAAAGTGGTTAGGGTATAATCCAGCCATAAACATTTAATGTCAGATGTCAACCAATATTTATGGATATGTTAGTTCTTTAATTAAAACTAATGTGAAATCTGCATTGATATTTGGCATTTATTTTAGCTTCTTTTCAATGGCAACTAAGGGGGAACTAATATATCAATGTTAATCACTCGCTAATTATTTGCAAGTATAAAACTGCTGTCACAAACCAGAAGCCATAGACAGGTCATTCTCAGCAACTTTTACCACCAGCAATTATGAATTTACAATGGGCAGAATTTGGACACTCGGGAGCAAGTTGTCCTCTGAGTTGCTGTGTCATAAGATATCATGCAAAGTATATCCATTCAAGATGTGAGAATTAGGAGAAGGGCATATCCCAGGCAATGAAAGATGCATAAACTTTGGTCTATAAAAATCATGACCAATATCTTCATTATCATTCCCAATCATTTGTAGAATTCACAGTGCTTTTCAGCCCCAAACAGCCTCTGTACCGCATCATATAACTAGCTGTGCCAAATCACATTTTTCAAACTATGTGAAGCCTTGCCTCTCCTGCTGTTCCTGTATTGGTATACTCAGGAGCTTGCCCATTAATCAGCACAGTCAAGCAAAATTTAAGAATCTACCCCCAAATCTTGCCGGCACAGAGTTTAGTGGCAGTACTGTTGCATCCTACTGATTTCAATGAATGGTTCCTCGCTGAGAAGCAGTCTTTTCTGATTATTCAAGTGACAATCACTGATGAGGTTGTGTGTTGCATTATAAAAAAATGTGAAGAGGCAAGAAAAGTAAGTCAGAAAAGAAACAGCCTAGGAAATGATTAAAGATACTACACCACAAAATAAATAAATAAATATTGACTGCTACTTGGTCTAATCCATGTGTCCTGTACTAAACCAAGTGCGATGAATCCAAATCTGAAGTCCGATCCTGCATAGAACGTCAGGATCATAAGTTAGCAAATCTCACCCTCTTGGTTATGTTCTTGGATTAATCACACGAGGTATATTTGCCACAAATGTAGCAAAAATTGTCTGGGTATTAACACAGCTGTGCCTGGTTATCTTTCGCTTGAAACAGATTCACTATGGCCTAGCTGTACTATCCAGTAATATGGTTTTGCACTAGATACAAGCCCTTGGTCCATCTCGCCTTATATACCTATTTATGACGTCAGCTCACTGACATTCCTAGTTGCTGATGGAACATGCATGCCACCAGGGGATGTGATTCAGCTGAGGTGGCAGCAGGCATAGTGGTAGCTGCAACTGTTATAATGTTACCATGTAAAATACATTACTCAATTAGTGATCATTTGAACAGGTATAGCATGCCCTAAAATCTGTACGTAATAGACAGATTTTGAGTTCAGATTTGGATTCAGTACACTCGATATCATGTGTTATTCCCAGTAGCAAAATTATTGTTGTGTAGTGAGATCAAATCACAGAGCAAAAAACTAGAGCACATTTGATTTTAATGGTTTTCAGATGACATGGAACAAGTGGATTAACAGTGTTATTTTAACTATTGGACAGAGAGAATCACTGCCTTTTATGTCAAGAGGCTTCTAAACAATCTCATTTCTCTCATGTATTTCTTCTGGCCTTTAAAAAATATCAACATGATTATTCTTTATGTAGGTTGTCTTCATCTGGCCACTTCCAATGTTTGGAGAGCAATGTTTGTATATGAAAATATAATGAAATATCAGAAAACACAAATCAAATTAACACTTCAGCATGATGTCTGGAGTCAATCTCTGACAATTCTGCAAGGGGGAGTTGCAATAGCTACAGAATAGCTGTTCTGTGTCTCATTGTGTTTACGAATAAGAAAAAGAGCAGCAAAGAAACAGTGTAATCTGAGAAAATAGATTGCAGTTTGGACCGCTTGGGGATCAATCTGGAATGATATATTCTCCAGTGATCACATGACATGCAGGCTCTCCATCCTGATTGATCTGTGTCCAAGATGAACTTTTTTTTGTCAAATGGTCAGGCTACTACTTTTGTGGTGTGAACTGGAGTGGTTCCCTGGCAAATGGAAAGAACAGTGTAAGGGAAATGGCTCCTTGAAAAGTGATACGTTCAGGTGCTATCAGACGCAAGTTTCCCAGCCATAGAACATGCTCTGATTTGCTTTTGCACCCAATTAAAAACCAAAGAGAGCCTACAGACAGAGACACCAACAACCCAAGCAAAGTTGTCTGCCCTGGAGGACTTGTATACTTCTTGATGAAGATAAAGAAGCAACCTTGCTCTTGTGTGTTTTTTTTAAATGATTTAATAGTTTGCCCCCCTTTTTTAAAAAAAAATGATTAGCTGTTACATTAGCAGGTGAAGAACAGACTTTCTAGGGACCTCTTTCTGCTGAACACTATACTTTAGGATAAGATCTGATCTCTAAACAGGACATAATGGGTTAGATCACCCCTAACAGTTCTGCTGGACTAAATATTGTTTGAATATAGCTTGCATCTGTTGGAATTGTATTGGAGCTTTAGGCAAAAGTTAGGTGGCATAGGTGCTCTGTGGGGTCACCTCAGTTACAATATCTTGGAAGGACTTCTTCTTCTGTGTAAACAGCAAGGCCTTCAGAAGAACCCAGAAGATGGTGACTTGCACTGCCAGTTAATGGTGGCTGTAAAAGTGACAACAGTGACAGTAGCACCTCATATTAACACAGGTAGCAGTAGCTGTCTGGGAGGATCCTGGCCCAGTTTTGGTAACTGGATGGAAGATGAGTTGGCAACTGAGGGGGAAAGTGTAGAAAGTTGTCTGCAAGTAGACTCTATAATACCAAATGGCAACCAAACAAAAGGTTTGGTTTGCCTTATGAAAAAGTGGACTTCTTTCCTTTGCTTTCTACTGCTTCTGTGATTGGAGGATTTCCAGAGTCAGTGCTAGCACCATAAGGCTTTGGTGATGTTGCATTCAAGAATAATGCTAATGCTAATAGTGATAACAGTAAGTACAAATACTGCTAGTAGAGCTTGGGTAGTATTGGTGTAGGCTAAGTATTGACTGGACATCTGTCAACTTTCCTGATCTTCTCTGCCCACTCCTTCTTCTAAACGTTATTGTGATTTTTACAGAAAACAGACTACTCCAACAGCACTTGAGAGTTCAAACACAGAAGGGAAAACAAAGAAATTATAGGAAAATAAATGGTTTTTTTTTTTCATTTGGGATGTATTCTAATGCAGCTCTCTCACTCAGTTCCTCTTTTGTTTTTGAAATAAAACAAAATGTTAATTGCTCTAAACCAGTGTTTTCCAACCTTTGTTTTTTGGACATCAGTCCCCAGAAACTTAAGTCAATTTTCCAAAGCACTGATCAGCCAATGTACTGACTTAGGCTTCTGGGAACTGAAGTCTCCCTGTGGGGCATGAGCCCCATGTTGGGAACCACCGCTCTACATCAAGTTTGATAAACTTATAATACACAATAATAATTGCATGCCATCAGGCTGATTCCAATTTATGGCAACCCTTTCTAGGTTTTCTAGATAGAGCAGAAGTTTACCATTCCATTCATATAGGGGAAGCCATGGGACTGTGCAGTTTATCCAAGGTCACACAAACTGGCTCTTTTGGAATTGAACTCCCTACCTCTGGTTTTGTAGCCAGATATCTGAAAAAACCTGAGCTATCTAGCTAGGGTTTTTTTCCCAGATATCTGGCTACAAAACCAGAAGCAGACAACACTGGTTTTCCGGCTTTGAAACAGAGATGAGCACTGACCCCTAGAGTCGGATACGACTGGCTTTCGAGCAAGGGAAACCTTTACTTTTACTTTATCTAGCCAGTTAACCATAATGTGATACTAAAACTAAATGGAAATGATGTTTGGCTTAATATTGATTTCCCCCCATTATTATTGTTCTTAGCCAAAGAAAGTCAAGGATCCTCTCATTATGAAAAACAACTCCTTCACAGCACCAGCACCAGCAACCAGCTTCACCGCTAATATTGCCAGGGACCCTGGACTTGCTACTATTGCTAAAAGTGCGACCATAGAGCCTAAAGATGCAAAACCAGAAACAAAACCTCCAGAACCCAAGAAAACGTTTAACAGTGTCAGCAAAATTGATCGACTATCAAGAATAGCCTTTCCTCTTCTTTTTGGGATTTTTAATTTAGTCTATTGGGCCACTTATTTAAACAGAGAGCCCCAGCTGAAAGACCAAACCCCTCCCCACTAACCCCATTAACCATAGAGTTTGTTCAATCTCGTTTGCACTGGGGATTGCTTTTTGGTTCTAAACACACAGCAATGCCCATTTGCTTCATTGCCTCTGTCTTAAAGAAAATTGAGATCTCCTTATTTTATAAAGTAAAAGTATATTATATATATACATACATATATATATAATAGAAAAGATATTAACTCTGTACTCTAGGGCTGTGACAATGTGATGTAGACACCCAATTCTGAACCGTGTCTCTGAGTAGGAGAAGAAAATGTACACAACCCAAACCACTTGTAGATAGGCTATTACCGAATGTCCCCGTAAGAGATAATGTACATGTCAGGACAGAAATATTTTTATGCAAAATGAGAGAAGGTAAAACTGTCTTTATATATGTTCATGTTGCACATACAGTATTGTATTTTCCATTTTGGAGTGCTGCTTATTTTGAATTCTTTTATAGAATATACATCTTTCCAAAGTGGTGGATTCCAGAAAATATGATATTTTTCCTAGATTTCTTTTTTGCCGAAAGTCCCAACCACCAGTTTGAAAGTATGTAATGTTATTTACATAGAAGAAAGCTTACTTAGTAATAGTACAGGTTATCACAGAATAGCACATGTATTAAATGATAATGAATGCTTTAATACGCTCTCTCACTGCAGTCTTATTTTGAACATCAGAATGTCACTTGACTTGATAATATCAAGCTACTGCACATTAAGATCAGGTTTTTAATTCCTTCCTTCCAACCTCTTAGATAAAGCAGTAGTTGGACAATTTATAGGGGTTGTTTTTGTTTTGGCTTTTGTTTTGTTTTAGAAAGAGAAAAAACAATAAATATTGTTTAAAGCTCTAGATATGTTGAATGTATTATTTTATAAATCAGTGTATTAAAAAGCTTTAAACTGAAAAACATGGCTAACAGAAAGACAATACAATACCTATTATTTCAACAATTCTATGTAAATATACAGCATGAGATTGTACATTTTTTTACTTTTTTATGTTCTTATATTGTGTAGGGTTCACCTCTCAAAGCTCTTTATATGTTATACTTTAAAATGAAACATATTTAGAGCCTGCAGTAAAAATGAAAAAAGTCAGTGTCATTTGAAAATGGTAGAAAAAGACAAACAGGAGAGCTAGGAATATATTCCATTTCTAAAGTGGCTATCTGTACAGTAGCTTACAGTTTGAAACTGTTGTCCAGTGTAAACTATTTGGCTAATGACTGGTATGCTCAGGTAATGCGTGAATACTAAAATATGGAATTATATTTGGTAGGAAAATGGTAAAATATTTAAGACAAATGTCATCTGTATATTACTGCTATGTTTGATGATACATAACTGTTAACGATAAGTGATGTAATATATGTAGCATTAAATACAGAAAAACATACACAAAAGAATGTACAGGAAAATACATTTTATTGAGTAATGTTATTACATTTCATTTTTACTGTAGCAATATATTTGTAGGAACAATATGTAAGGGCTTTTTAAAAAATACAAGATGTCCATTTTGCAAGTTATTAGTATTCCCTTCAAAATAATTCTAGCCAGTGTCATTTCTGCTGAGAACTTATTTTAAAGGGAAAATGAATCAGATTTCAGAGATGGATATTTTCAAAACTGGTTCAGACACTGATGGGTTTTTGGAAGCATTATCACAGTGGTTCAGAATCTATAACACATGGTAGTGAATGCATTTAAACAACAACAATGCTATGTGGACCTTCAATTGAATTAGCTAATAAGGTAGTCAGTTTGATATCTATACATGTTACAGGCAATGTTTTATATACTCTTTCTCAATAAATCAAGAGGTTGCTGCTCACTTAGTATCTACAAATTAAAATAGTTAATTTTTTTCCTTTAGAAAGGTTACTTTTTAAAAAAAAAAACCTAATGCTTCATTGTCTACCATTTAGTCCTGTCTAAACTTGATGAGCTAATCTGACTGGAGCTTACTGAAGAGGATGTGTTATCTTCTGGTATTATGTGTAGATATATGTATAGAAACAAATTAAAATAAAATACAACTCTTTAACTTCGGTATTTGTTTATCTTGTTATTTTTGGCGTTTAATCTAGTGTGTCCACGAAGGGCATTTTACCTTCCTAGTTATCTATTCTGCTACCTTTTGGTCTCCATTTTGCACATTAGGTGTGAATATTACTTAACTAGTCTGCTTTTTTGCTATGCAATGACTGCATTATATCATCTCTTAGTTTGTTAGTCTCTGTGAATAGTATAATGTATAAATCTGATTGCACAGTTTATCAAAGACAAGGTATTCTCTATGTAGCTTTTTTTTTAACAGTGCTTTGCTAAACCATGTAATAATAGTAAGTCTTCCTTGAAAATAATGATACACTCTTATAGAGGACAGTTTCTGTTTAATCTTGGGATAATTTTAAAAAATGACTTTGAATGTTTATTGCACCTCCGTGCAGTGATGTGGCAATAAAGACCTAAATCTAAAGATTGTTTATGGCAGACGCATGTAATGCTTTACAGAGTTTAGCAAAAGCTCATTATTTTATGTCAAACTGTAATTCTATTATACTAATAAAGTTAAAAAACTGAATAGTGCAAGTGAATGTTTTACTTGGCTTATTTTATTTTTTAAACATGGCTTCCTTTTAAGACCTAATTGATCAATGAACATACAGACTGCAGACCTTTTGTGCCATGTTAAAAGAAAATGAATGATTCAAAAGGAGTGGGGGAAGATAAATATTTGAGAATGGATGTGAAAAGCAGCTGCTATGCTGCAAAATTACATATTGTTTGAAAATATTGTCCTTGTTTAATGTACTTCCTTTTACTTCTAATCCACACTGTCATACTTACAGATTGAGACAGTCCATCAAATTCTTAATAAAGCCAACAAGATAAAATCCTCTGTGAAAATAGAAGCATTGCATTGAACTTATTAATGTTTGCCTATAGTCCAAGCTAATAAAAAACCAAATTAATCACGAAGTATAATATCATTTGACAAAAGAAGATAATATATTATATTTGGAACAGGTTAATTATTACGAGGCCTAATAGAAATAATTAATAAATATAATGAAAAGGAATGTAAATATAACAAATTCCAGAAAAAATATAAATAAGCAAGAAACAATAAAATGAAGTGATCACCTCATGACTGTTCATGATTGTGGCTCCAAGGCTGAAAATGCACAAATTTAAGAGCTAAAATTATAATTGTAGTTGCCCTAAAATTTTGAGACTCACAAAAAGAATGGAAAAGATTGCAGACATATCCTTTTGAAACACATGAGTTGGATGAATCTCATTCTAACTTTATAGTCAGAGATTGTCAAGGAATTGTAAGTTATGTGAGGTATGCTTGGAAACTAGCTGAACTGGTAGATTTGTGAGGGATAGAGAAGATGTCAGTTTGAGGATGATTCATGTTAATTATAAGTTAGCAAAGCAACCAATGTTTCATTTTAGTTTATCACTTATGGAGGCCAGAGGTTTGGACAATCTGTTTTGTGATCCATAGATTTTGCTGGGTTTATATTTGATAGCCAGATTTTCCATTCATACAAGGTCACCTGGAAAACAAGTTTATTGTATTAAAGGAGAAGATGTTTGTAACTGCTGTTGACATTACAGTGGTTAGTTGTTAATAATTGATTGAAAATATGAGTTTGAATGTGGGCCAATTTTAATCCATGACATCATAACATATGCTTTGCTTTTTTTAAGTTAACTTTACGTGAGAGACAGCAGGTTAGAATAGCTGGTTATCAAGGATATGAGAATGTACTGAAGCATACCTGATCTACTTTACCTCACATTTAGACAGCAAATTTCAGAACACCACTGACAGTTTCCTGCTATCTGGCCCCCCACCTGAGAAAAGAGAAATACAGTATCTCAAAAACAAAATATAATAAATGAATAGTTTAGCTCACTTGTCATGTTGTTATTCTGGATTGTCTACATAACTGTGAAAAAAAATCCTTTTCTTCTTGAAAAAGCCCATAAATGCAGAGATTATGTTAGTAGGGTTTGAGCACCATCAATGCCATGGAATGCTGGTGCTATGACAGTGTTAATGTCAATACATAACTTGAAGAAGCCTGAATTGTGGAAGCCCCTGCTGCAAGAAATTCACTGTGCACAAATACAAAGGAGGGAAAAACTTTAGCTTTATTGAAGGTCCTTCCCATTTTATCCTTCTTTTTGGGTGGCATTGGATGCCAAGTGGTACATACAATGTGGAATGGTAGCCTTATTTGCATTGTAGCTTCAACTGTATAGATTTCTTCTGCCATTCGTAGTGAACAGATAAAGCTGGAGCTTAGAGGCAGCAGTGAAATCCATTGACAGATGTTTACCTTCAATGCAGTGGTTAAACTGGAACTAACCATAACAGAGGATGCCACAGCCATTTGTCTGTTAAGGTAGTAGGCCTTAACATGTTATTTTTTCAACATTTTGGAACTTGTATCAACATGGGTGGCCCATAATGCAGTGTGTTAAGATGGCAAGTTTCTTATTAATTGAATGTATCCAGTATAGGTTCAATCTCTGTCATAAAAATGTGATGAAGCAATGGAATCTGCTAATCAGGGCAATTTACAAGAGCATTGCTGGGTTGTGTGTGTGTTTTTTTAATGAAATATTTTCACTGAGACATTAAAATAAGAATTTTGACAGCCACAGGATTTGCAAGGGCATCATCAAGTAGCAGCTATGGAAGCTCTTGCATTTGGGTTGTTGAAGACACTGTCAATCTTGGTGTGCAAAACCACCAGTAGGTCCAAATTCTAGTGACAATAGGTCCATCTTCAAGAAACCTTATTGCTTCCTTCTCCCCGAGTCTGCAGCTTACCATTATGTCCTTAAATCCACATTCACACAGACACACTCTCCATTCTCTTCAACAACTTCCACTGATGTCATAACTGAAAAGGATAAGTCAAAATAACATCTTATCGCAACAACAAAATGTTTTTCATTTACCTTATGAAACTGATTTTCCAATGAAAAAGACTTTATTTCATCTCTCTCCTGTGTCAGAATTACAGTGCAGCTCTGCAAGCATGAATGAATCAAGTTAAACTTTCTTTATTGGAAAACATCAAGCTGGTGGGAAAAAAAGTTTGTAATTGAAAGTCTCCTCAGAGTCTGTGTGGCAGATTTGCTGAGAGAAGATACATCCCCCACATTGTACATACATGTGACATGGCTTAAATAGAAATCTGTCTCCATCCAAGGCTGGAGCTGCACAGGTGCAGTATATTATTGGCCTGTCAAGCTGTTGCTGTCATGTAACGTGTGATTATATCAATGATGCCAGAGCAGATGAAATGAGAGTTTCTAAATGACAAGTCCAGTCCAGAGCCTTGGTTTCCCCCCCCCTTCTTTCTTTGTCTTACCACAGGCCCATCGACAGAGGCCAAGTGTTTTAACCCCACACCCTTTACCTTCGCCTCCCAAAGGAAAAAATGGGACAACGTTCCATAAAATTATAGATGAGCTACAAACTATGCCATGCTATGATCCTTTATTTTGTAAAGTAGGAAATAATTGTCATATTGGTTTCTTTTGCCAGATGCTCTATAGTGACGAAGCAATATATCAGTTGCCAAAAATTCTGACACATTTTTGGATCTCTGGTTAGCACAAAAGGAGGATTTAATGATTAACTCTGATGTTTCTGAAGCCAAAGTATTAACCAGCTACCCCATCATACCAAAAACTGAATGCTCACAGTATTTGAAAGCAGTGGGACAGGACTTACAGCAAGAAGGAATGAGTTGTCGCAGGGCAGATGTTCATGCTGCATGGTTTATACCCACTGAAGTAGTTTGCTGTCTTCAGATATGGTGGAGGCAGCTGCACAACTTGCAGCCTAACCAAGTTTTGTCCATATAATGGAGAGAAGGAATGTCTTGTCCTTCACCTTCTAATTGATCAGGTTTTAAAATCTATGTGTCTTTATCAAAGTTGAATGCTACAGCCATGATGCCACATGGCCTTGTAACAGTACCATATGGAATTAGTGGAGTTATGAGTCAAAGGATCTTTAAGCTGCATACCAATGCTTCCGTAGCAAAGGTAAGTCTACAGGCAGGGAGGGAAGGCTATACAAGAATGGGAAAACCAAATCAACCATGAAGGAGAAGGTAAAGCTAGGCAAATATGTTACTTTTAGTAGTAATTTTAATGTTACCTAAGTGCAAGAGATCATTTGAAAGCTTCCACTGTAATGATTTTGGCTAGTGGCTCTCTTGTGATGTACCATAGTTATTTACATCATAACCTGGATGCAATGTCTTATTATCACAGTTTCCTAGGGTAGTTAACAAAAGCTTCCTTATACAATATGGCTGTCTAGCCCAGTGTTCTCTGTGTTGATGGGCAGCATATTAGTGCAACAAACACTGGAGTCTTTCCACCATCCACTGACTATTTCTTTGTGTATATGGTGATGTCAGAAACTTATCCTCAGAATTTCTGCACTGAAGGCATGTGATGTGGTGGGCCAAATACTGGAGAATACACAATGCATTGCAGACACAATTGTACACTCTTTGTCTTTTATACTGCTAACCTTCTTGGACTGATTTATTTGTATTCAGAAATACCTGAGAAGAAGGCACGTAAGAAAACCAGCTGGGTCTTGATGGGAATAGAAAGCCTCCTTAGGCAGAGAACTAATATCAACTACTTTGAATGTACTGAAACAAGCATTTAGGTGCAAATGAGTCTTTAAATTTTCAATGAGTCTTAAATGATTGACTGATTGAAAACCAACAGGAAGTCTCATGGCTAAGTAAGTATCTGAACGAGTATTTCTCTTAATCTAGTCTAGCATTCTACTCCATGGCTCACAGTGGTAAATCTTCAGTGAGTTCACCAAACATCAGTACTTTATTAATGTGTGATGTATTATGTATTGTACACTCCTCTAAAAGAGCATTTGGAATATAAGCAGAAAACTGCATTTAACATTCCAGGCATAAGATCAATCTGAATGCTTCCTTCTCGATGTATCTACTCAATACATCAGTATTGGATCTACAGTGAGGGAAAACACTGCTTATTTTGTATTACAGTACTCTGATTAAATGGAACATAAGACAATGGAATGTGTGGGGTGTTGTGAACCTCTGATTCACAGATTTTGTGACAACTTGACAAGCTGATGAGCTGCATCTTCTGTACAACTGTGGACTGCTCTCTAAGTCAGTCCCATAGGACTGAAACTATTTTGAGCATCCTGAGGAAATAAAAAAGTCCATTATTTTGAGGAGCCTACTTTTTCTTTAGTAACACACAGTAGATCACATAAGAAAAGAGGGAAAGAGAGAGAGAGAAAGAAAAAGAAAGAAAAAGGTAGTATTTAGGTAACAACAATAACGATGATTGTGGTGGCAGACTCAAATACCTTGGATGGGGAAAATGTGTAATGGTGAGTCAAACTTTCTTTTCCAAAGGAAAGATAGAGAAGACATCATGATTTTGTGTGTCATCAGCTGGTTTTGTCCTATTCTTACTAAAGGGAGTACACAGCTGTACTCATCCTTCACAGATGGGGATACAAAGAAAATGTGTTGGTGTTTCATCTCCTGTTTATTAGAAGAAATGTCATCACCTTGGAAATTAACAAGGTTTGCAGGACACTGTGCAAAAATACATGCCAAACGAAAGGTGTATTTTAAGGCAACAACAGAGCAAGTGCCTAATTGAAAAAGTGCAAAATCTTAGCTCAAGGACTTCTGAGGCTGTGATTTACTTTTTGGTGTTTCCATGTGTGGACACGTATTGTCAAGCAGTGGACACAGTGACAGACTAGGGCTCAGGAGCCCTGAGTTTGAATCCCTGTTCAGCGATGGAATCTGCCTGGGGGAATGAGACTTAGGGAGTACACAGGTTAAATATAATATATGTTGAAAACATTATTAGGGTTGTTCTTCTTCCATGTCTAGGTCAGATGTGAAACTGCAAAATGAAGGCACCTTCTGGTGAGTTCATTCTGCAGTTCCCTTTGCCTGACCTAGTGTTAGAAAGATTAGCCAGCAATAAAAGGTTGTCATTACCAGGCTACGCCTGATTGGTTAAAAAATCTTCAAGGAGGTGCTCTCTTTGTAGCCAATTAGGGTTCTTATAAGTTGGCTCCAACTTGATAATGTGTAACAACACATACTTCAGATATCCGGCCAGTGAAGAGACTGTCTTGTAAAGGCATATATAGCCCATGGACTAAATTTTACCTATCCTTGGTACAGTTGCATCAAGAGGGCCTATATGGGCAAAAGTGTACCCAAAGAGCAAAACAGATTTCTTTAGAATTTTCAATCAGGCTTTGAGTAGATGTATTGAAGAAAGGATCAACTAGTATTCACTGCACTGGTCTCTGTCTACTTGACTACCAGATTTTCAAAGTTGGCTACTATGTAGCCTTTTAGCTAAGATCAGGAATAGCATCTAAAGGAGACAGGACTAGCTCTGCTGTTGAGCCAAGAATGAGGACCTTTGGAATAAGAAGGTGATCAAGGTCAATGAGCATACCAGGAGGCAGGGTTGAGGAACACTCTAGAATTTGGAATCAAAAACCCCCAAAGGATTCAGGAATTTGTGATAGTTCTGGAATACTTTGTTGCTCAAACAAAAGTAAGCTGGAACTGTGGTTTACCCTACAATTTGCCCAAAATATCCAACAACTAGCCTGGCAGGGAGGAATCTGTCTAGGTGTTTTGCCACAAAGAAGGGTGGCCCCTGCCCTTCTTTGGTTTCCTACATGGACCAGAAAACTGTAAAAATATACAACATTTCAAAAGGTTCTCATCCCAAATGTGAATATTCTCCAATCTTTCTTCAAGCCATGCTAAATTATTATTATATTTGGGTTTCTATACCGCCCTACTTGGCAGAGCCAACTCAGGGCGGTTTACACACATGTATAGTTACAGTCACAACATATCAATAAATCAATAGTCAATATCCAACGAAAATAGTCAATAAATAGTCAGTATCAGTATCACAGAACATCAGCACATAAACATGCTCATGGTTGGGCATAGCTGCAACAGCTTACCTATCACTCAGAGATATGTCAAGTCAAGGCATCAGGGCTAGTGAAGGCCAGAATCACTGACCCTAACCTTCAGTAGGGCTGAGGAAAGAATAATGCCCCATCATAGTGAACACAAAGCTTGGGGAAAGTCTTAACTGTAAGAATCTATGTGACTCGTATTTCCATACAACAACATCTTCCAGGATTTAGCTTCCAATTGGAATGGGATGTAATTTTACCTACTTGTGTTACAAAACTGGAGTATAGTCTCTAGAATCTATGCTGGATAAACTGGTGGAGGGAATCTGGACCTTGCAACTTTTTCAAAATCTGTTGAGTTATTAGCTGATATGTTTGTGGAAATGGGTGGGGTTACCTTTACCACAGCACTGGTTACAAGCTTTGTTATCTTTGCCAGAACTTTTTCCTTTAGGTGTTAGGGCCAGTGAGCTGGATCCATTTCAGGTTCAAAGTTGAGTTTTGTTACTCCACTTCAAAATCGTATGTCCCCTCTTGGTTAAAGGATTCAAGTTTCCTTTCCTCACTGGTTGGATGTTTGTCAAATCCTCATGTGCCAAGAGGAGGCTATGTTATTCATTCATGTTGCAGTGGGTCTGAGATTCTTCCATTCCCACATTTACTCCAGAATGTGGGCTGGGCTGAACAATCAGCCAGCATCATGAGTGGGGGCTTATCACATGCCATTAGAACTATGTCAGCTGTAATGAATAAAAAAAAACAGGTGTTCTTTTTAGACCAAACTTGGTAATATGTGGTTGGATTCCATCATCTTGCTTTCATCTGAACTGGTAGAAAAACAATTTTTAAGGCTCCACAAAATCAGGAATGATCTGATCTGGACCTTGAATAATAGGAAAAGAGAAAGCCAGTGGGAAATATTTTAAAAATGAAAAGTAAAATGTATTATTTTAAGAAAAGAAATACAAATTCTCTCTAAATCGGAACTATCCTCTAGATGAGCCATGGTTCCCAACATGGGGCACACACCACACAGGGAGGCAATTTGATTTTTAAGGGGGGGGGGCAATTCGAGAATGAGTTATTAATAGTTAATGGCCTTTTTGGCTTTCTCCATGTGAATATGAATTCACTATTTGAATAAGAAGAATTATAAGTCATGGCTGGGTGTGTGATAAAATGGGTCACAAGTTATTCAATATGGAGTCTCTTTGGTTTTTAAACTGTCTTAGAATGTAGCTTTGCTTCTTTGCAAAGGCCTCATAATTCTTTCTGCTGCACTTATCAAGTAGGTGGGCTTAGTAGAAGCTTCTCAAAGCTTCAGGCCTATGTTATGTCTTCTTCTCCAGATCTGGAATGTCCATTGTGCCAGCATCCCAAGCCTGGAAACACCAGAAAATTGTTATGGGAACCAGGGTGTCTTTGTACAATCCCTGTGCCCCAATTGGCTGTATGCTAATTAGGAGAGCCAAGCTCATGTTCTTTCTTTTAGGCACATGGGTTTTTGGGAAAAGAGTCAACTTTGGGGGTTCTGAGAGAGACACCTCAGAAGGGAGAGGGGGACTCTAACACCGAGCCCTTACTCCAACCCAAGCTTAGTCATGATTACCTAGATTAGGCCTCCTGTGCTCGGAGTCTTGGGAGTTCCACAGAGCTGGCCAGTCTTGGAAGCTCGGAAGGAACAGGGCAAGGGTCAGGTCAAAGCCTATCTGTCAGGATTTTAGATATGCTTAGGTTGGGCATGGCAAAAAAAATGGTTGGGAACCACTGCTCTGGAGGAAAGGGATGTTTGGCTCATGAAAGACAGCTTATTCATAATTAGGTAAAGGTAAAGGTCACCCTTACTCGAAAGCCAGTTGTATCCAACTCTAGGGTTCAGTGGTCATCTCTGATTATAGCCGAAGAGCCAGCACTGTCTGCATTTGCAGACGTTTATGTGGACATATAGCAGACATGCCTAGACATCGAAGTGCATGGAACACTGTTTACCTTCCCACGGAAGTGGTCCATATTTATCTACTTGCAATTTCTTGCTTTCAAATTGCTAAGTTGGCAGGAGCTGGGACAGAGATGGGTGCTCTTTCTGTCATGCAGTACTCAGGTTTTGAACTGCTGACCTTCTGCCTTTTAGTCAGTGTCTTAACCACTTGAGCCACTGGAGGGGGATTAAAACAACAGGCTGTTTTACTACCCTTAATGGGAATTACACAACAGATGGGTCTCAGGAGACCAAAAGTAGGGCTAAAGGTAAATATTAGCTCTAAATAATGTCACACAAACTATTCTTCCTGTGTATCCTAAACCAGCAAATGCTGTTATCAAGCATTACTTTGTTTTATTAATGTCATTATTATATTAAGCAAAAATGTTTGCTTGATATATAAGGTGAAATTATTATCTCTGAAATGTGGGCTTGACATAAATAGCAAATGATAATTCAGTTGGTTTTAGAATACAATTCGAGCTGGGCAGTGAGTATTATTCAATGAGAAAGACATTTACACCAAAGTGATGGAATACGCTGAGTATAAAACTCTATGTAGTGCAAAATAAAAGCATTGCTAGTCTTACTCCTTTTGAAAGTAATTACAATTACAGTTCAGCATTTTTATCATAATACAAATTGATACAAACTGATCAGTGTTTTGGGGAATTGACTTAGGCTTCTGGGAATTGAAGTTCAAAACCCAAAGGTTGGAAGTTACTGGTCTAGACTGAGGAATGTGGTACACTCTGAAAAGGTTTCTTATTTTTACTGTGATCAATTTTGTCCTTCACGGAGGATCATGGGAACATTCCTACCATTCACATTAGATGTTTATTCTTCTGTGAAAAGAATCTTTGGATCTGTCTTTGGGTCACTCTAACTTGTTTGGTTACTTATTTCCCTGCCTTTTTCTTGGTTGTCCTTGGTGTCCTTTTCCTTTTCATCCAAGAATTAGTGAAAAAATAATGCAGGCATCTAGTATCTTTATCTAGAATTGTGCTGTTCCATCACTAAGAGAAATAACTTTTAAAAAGGGAAAGTAGAAGAGGTTTCTCTGCTTCTCTTTCTCCCCTTCCGAGCCCACCTCATCCCCTTTAATCCTCCTGATCATACACAATGACGTGTCTGACATGTTGATAAAGAATCAGCCTCTTCGTAATTCTCTTTTCTGATCTCTTATGAAGCTGAGCAGGAGTGGGCGAGAGGAAGGGGATGGTGGAAGCGTTTCCTAAGAAAAATTCTGGCAAGGAGAAAAGCTTATTTACACACACAAAAAGGAGGAAAGGAACCCAATCCACAACTTGCTTGTATTCCTAGATCCCCCCCTCTTTTTTTAGGAATTTATGCTTCCATTGGGGAAAAAAAGAAAGTAAGTTGCAGTTTTAGATTTGAGCCACTGGCAGTAGTGTGCAACAATTAGCAGATAAATCTGCTGAATCACAGCACAATGCAATGTAGATTTCCTCA
This sequence comes from Furcifer pardalis, assembly GCA_030440675.1. Taxonomy (NCBI): domain Eukaryota; kingdom Metazoa; phylum Chordata; class Lepidosauria; order Squamata; family Chamaeleonidae; genus Furcifer; species Furcifer pardalis. The sequence continues at coordinate 68,742,162 of CP126893.1, forward strand.
GGAATAAATCTCATGGAGTTCAGTTATGTTTTTCTCTTTTTTTACTATCAGGCAAATGGGTCAAAGACTGCAGTTTAAAAATTTGAAGCTGTTTTTTTACAAAAGTGATCTAGGTTCCTTTTTTAGGTTTACTGTCGTCAGTTCAGTCTGTTCAGTCATCCACTCTGATGTCACAACCCACTACGTACATCACAGGGTTGTAAGTTCAGGGGGACGTGAGAGTGAATAAACCGTGGGCTCCACCATGGGATATTTGGGAGGGCTCTAAAACACAAACCAAAACACAACCCTAGCATAACAGTTTAGAAAAGAGAGTGTGTGTGGAGCAGTCCAGAGGTAAAAAACTTGGACGCCATAACTTTGAGTGAAACCTGGGAGTTCCACCTACTGAGCTATGTGCCCTGTTGAACAGGCTCACAGAAATAAATCTTCAGGTGCAAATGGTTAAAAAGTCTGTTTTTGAAAATCAATTATATATAAAATCAAGTGCTGTTAAAATTATTTCAATTATTTATTATATTATATTTCTATACTGTCCAATTGACTAACTTGTCACTCTAGGCAGTGTACATGAATATATAAAAACAATACATACAATAAAGTTAAACTATACTCGTTTATATAATTCATGCTCCCATGTTTCAAACCATATATTTAAAAACCAGATGAACAAAAGTAATTGTAAATCTATATTTGAATGTAGAGCTAATAACAATTGACTCAGCTGGGAGACAGGATGTCAACAAACACAATTTTAACCAGTTTTGTCTTAGTTAATTTTCAAAGTATGGGAAGGGGACTAGTAAACATACAGTGGAAGAGTGGTCCGTAACAGCACCAACAACAAAAAGCCCTATTTCTGGTGAAAATTATTTTGACTTCTCTCAGGGTGGACAACCACAGTCCACATGTTTGAGAAAACCTGTTAGAGTCAAAGAAAATAAGAGAAGGTGTCAAATTATCCATAGGGCTGTACAACAGCGATGACACAATTGTGGAACTTTCCTCTTAAGAAAGCCCATGTCTCCATCATTACCAGGAAATTATTGCTGCAGTTGCTAAAGTCCTTTCTATTGTACTATAAATCAAACATAACCAAAGGACTTTGTAAAGCCTCATCACTAACTAATCTGACATATTTAACCCCATATATGCCAAAGATCTACCCAATAATAAATACTTATAAACCACCATGTATATCATATATTATTCCAGAAGCCCCATTAGAGTGGTTGGCTCCTTGTCCTTTCATAATATATTGAGCAAAGGTGGGACTGTTTACACTCACTTCTGCGAGCACCATCCCCATCCTGCCAGCTGCAGCCAAAGACCTTTGTTTGCTAAAATACACATATAGTTCCACAAACACCTTGAAACCTCAATTCCACAAGATTCCCAACTGTATGGAGGAAACTAGACTTGTCTTGTCAAAGACAAAACAATTATCACAGACCCTGCAGCTTCCAAAGCCTGAAGCTGGTAGAGATGGGCATGTTGTGGCTTGGTTAGTACATGTCTCCCTTGTGCATTATGAGAACATATGGAAGCAAACAGGATGACATGTATTTGCTACATGTCACTACAACAAATTATTATATCTCAGTCTATTGACCTTCTTTCAATTCATTACTGCCTCCAGACACCATTTTAGAAAACCTACAGGGTGATGTGTTTCAACTCTAACATAGGAACAGAGATAGATATCATCAGTAAGAAGCTGATCCTTTAAATCCTAATGACTATTCCCATCAGAAGTCAGATGGAGTTTTTAAGATGTACTTACATTTTTTAAAAAAAGTCATAAAACTTAAGTACAAAAGGGCATAAGAAAAGTTGTGCTACACCAGCTCAAAGACTTATCTCACCCAAACATTTTGTTCCCATTGCTGCCAATCAGCTTTTTTGGAGAGCAAGCAAGCAGGAAATGAATGAGACTGAAGCATCTTGAATTCTATTGCACTTATTTTGTACCAGGCTACCACTGTGAAATAATGTTCTGGTTGTATTTGTAACTTGGAATGTCAAAAACAAATTTAAGTTGAGGAGGAAAGACTTGAAACAATTTAGTCACAAGTTTTTGAAAGAATGCCATCTTTGTCCCTTGAATACTTTCTGATGAAAAATGTAGCTGTTGACTCAGGTATGCTGAGTTGGGTGAACATTCTAATATGTGTGCTCAGATCTTCAGATGGATGAAACTGCCGGTTCTGTTCCATAGAGTTTTGGCAGAGGTTGCAGGGCATAATTTTACTTTTCTGGGATATGGGAAACAAATGTTGAAGTCTAAAGAAAATAATTGTTGACACAGAAGGTTAATAAATGCAACCCATGGCCCAATACTATTAGAGTATTTCTTAGCAATTAAGAAGAAGACTAAAGAATTAAAAAATTATCTGTATCCAAAAGAGAACATAAAGGGTGTTCAGAGACACTCTGAAAAGAAGAGTGAGTGGAATGGCTAGAAAAGGTTTTAGAAACAGGTATAAAGGAAACATAGGGAAGAAAAACTCAGAGTTTCAGGAATATTTGCCTGTCTGAAAGTATACATACACTGCTTAGGAAAAGTGAGGCATCAATTCATTACCAAACTGGAACATAACCATATTCTTTGGGGAAGTTGCTTTTATGGTAAATTTATCTTAAGTTACTTGGGCATACCTTATGTTTTATTACCTATGTTAAGCTACAATTTATGACTCCTAACTAATTTCCTATTAATTATTCTGTTATCCTATTTCTTCTCCAGTGAGACATATCATGTCATGACATGTCTGAAGTACGTACAATAGGCTTTCTCAAGTCATCTTAGCTTCTTGTGATAGTTCAGGGTTTATATGAGCTGGAATTCATTTATTTTTCTTTCTGTCCATTTTATCCATAAAGCTCTCCTAAAACACCATATTTTGAATTATTTAACCCCACCCTCCCACCCATATTCAGCTTCACAGTTTTCACACAGGTACATCATAATCAGGTTAATACAGTGTTGATGGCCTTAGTCTTCAACAGCAGATCCTTATACTTCAAAATCTGTTCTGGTCCCTTTTTAGCTGTCCTTCCAAACCTCAGTCTTATCCTGATTGCATGGCTACAGTCTCCAGTTGTACAGTCAAACCTCACATAAAGAAAGTCTCGCTTAAAGACTAACTCGCTTAAAGAGCAGAATTTTCTCTGAATGTTCACTTCGCTTAACAAATAAAACCAACCAAAAACTCTCTTAACAAATAAATTGGGGTTCACAATCCCCCCACAATTGGTCACTTACAATGGTGTTTCGCTTAAAGAGCAAACTCGCTTAAAGAGCAATCCTGTGGAACACATTATGCTCTTTAAGTGAGATACAACTGTATTAATGTTTGAACCATGACATAGAAAATCCTGAATAACTTAGATTCCTTCATTGTTGGTATCACACACCATTAAACAAAGTGTACCAGAAGAGCCACCCCAGTGCCTACCATTCACACACTAAAGGAAGGAACATGTTTTAGAGGAGAACCTCCACTTTTTCTTGATACTGTATTTATAAGCACAGTATGGAGGTGCTTGTACAAATGATCTGTGACTGATCATCACCCAAAGGCTGCATGTTACTAATGTAGACAGAAGTCACATTTAAAGCTGAGTCACAGCTATGATGAAGATCACCTGCGGGGAGTACTGGTGCTGTTTATTTGGGATGTAGCTGTTTTCCTTTCTTCAGCTACTGACCTAACACGAGGCCTGGAGATAGCCATGGGCTAAAAGAAAGAAGAAACAGCGAGGGAGATGCACTGCCGCATCCCATCCATTACCAGTTTGTTCATGAGGCACAATCACTGTCACCCCTTCCCCCTCTGGTCCTACCTTTTTCCTTCTCTCTGTCCCCAGAGCAGAGGAAGTGTAACCCTATCCTGACTTAACTGGTAACAGAAGAGTGATGAATGGAGAGTGGAGAACCTGGCTACCCAGCTCTATAATCAATCTCCTCCATGCCTAAAATTTTGGACATCTGGAACTATCTCACTGTCAACATTGCCAAAGATTATTAGAGTCACATTTAGGAGACAGGCATGGCATGGAGCCAAAATGACAGACTGTTTCATGCCATAAGAGACTTGAGAACAGAAAACTGCAATGGGTTGGACAAAGAGTGACTAGCCTGAGGCAACCCATGTCAGGATTAGGAAGCCACAGTCCTAGGACAGCTGTGCCCCAAAGCTTTGACTTGTAAAGACTGTGTGGACCTAAATGCCAACAAATATTTGGCCACAGCTGATCTATGAAAAGAAACTGGGGAGAAACATAAAAATGAATAGACAAATCTCTTCTGTCCCTTTACCCTCAGCCAGCTGTTTTCTCCTACTCTCTGCTGCTGCTTTCACACAATATTAATCACACACACATAAACACACACAAAACCCAAATGGAAAACAAAAAGAATGATGTTGAGCTCTGTTGCCCTCAAAAATCCTCAAGAGGATGCAATACTGTTCTACAGAAATGTATTCATCACCAGGAAGTTGTTTTAAGAACCAACATAGAGCAGCAATGCTGGCTAATGTGTGGAATAGGGTGTGGAGAAGCTGAGTTCAAATCCACACTGAACCATGAAACAGACTAAGTGTTCTTGGGCCAATCAATGTCTCTTTTTGCCTGACCTACCGGTGGGAGAGGAAATGAACTTTCTTGAATAGAACAGACTCACTGAAGGTAACATTTCTTGCACTGTCTATGACATGTTGTAAAAAGAAGCACGTAGCCTAGAATCATATTGTGCAACTCTGTGAGTGTAATGGAAATGATGTTAGCAGCAGCAGTCAACTGCCATTGATTAAAGGTGATTTCAAAGTGCATTAAATTAATATATTATACAATGTGACTCTTGTGTATAGCCTGAAATCACCAACGAAAGCCTTTAGTCAGCATCAATTTGCCACTGCTAATGACACCATTCCCATTGGGCATGGGGAGCTGTGCAACAGGATTCGAGCCACTATCTGAAAGACACACAGATAAAGCATGCAATTTTAAAAATACAAGAAGCCAAAATGGTCGTAATTAAAACATACACACAAATAGACGTTAGTTGGTAGAAACATACATTAAAATGTATGAATTTCAGTTTTGGAAAAATCACAAAGCCTCATAAGCCAAGATGAAACAAGGATAGGAATAAATATAAGTAGGATTTGGAGCAACACAATGAAATTGAGAGCTTTTCACACCACTCCCCATCTCATAGGGTTGTTGAAAGGATGTTAAGCAGGTACCTGTCAGGGTATGATAAATATCCTGGGTCTTAGCCTCATCCAAGATGGAGATTTCAATATGTGGGAGACCCTTTCTCACATACCAAAGGGATTGGAAGAGATGAAGCCTAATGTGTGACAGACACGTCATGCTGTATGGTCATTGGTTAGATTTCTTTAGGGGAATGGCAAGGAGGTGGACCCTGAGGGAGGAGATATAACCCAGAGGAAGATGGGCAAGAGACTCTCTTGGACCAATGCTTGGAGTTAAGGGGGAACTGCAGTCATGTAGATGCTTAAGCTAGAAGGGGGGGCTCCTGGGCTTACTCCAAAAAGAAGCTTTCTTAATTTTGATATGTTTTCTGAAATTTCTTCTGTAACTTACTCTGATTACAATATACTTTTAAAAGACTTGAGATGATTGGAGTGTTTACTTGGCTCAGCACTACCTTATCTACACTGATTGATTTCCTATGAGCTACCTTGCTCACCACCTAGATCCAGATCAGGAGTGACAAGGCAAGTTTAAAAAAGCCTGGACTGTTTAGCCAGAAGAGCAGGCAGTATCAGGTGGGATCCCATTATGAGGAGGCCAAGGTGCTACTTGTGAGTAAGAGGATCCTGACACTACCCACTTTAACGTCTTTGGGGGAAGGATGAGGTATAAATTGTAGACCCACCTCAACCTGCATTTTATGATCACATTACTAAATGAAAGCATGGGCTCTACTCAAACCTACCAATCAGGTTGGGGTGGGTGAGATAATTTCAAGAGAAGCTCCTCCTTCATGGTAGATCAGGTTCTAAACTTCTTGAAGTGGAGCTGTGGGTGAGGTTCAAGTATCACCCAAAATAAAGTTCATTTCTGGGACATATATGCCCTAGGCTTATTAATAAGAGAAGGAGAGCACAATAGCTTTCCTCATATGAAAATGATGGTTTAAAGAGAGAATATAGCCGCCAAAAACAGTAGTCTAAAAAGGTAACTACCAAACTCCGCTCTAGTGTTGCTATATGTATTTGTATGAAGATGGTATAAGGGAATTAATCTGATTACATCATGGAAAGATTTTTCTAAATGCTCATGGTATGGCTGGGTACCCAAGGACCATGACAGTAAAAATGGAGATGTGTTTCTGGCTGCCACAATGTAGGAGAATATCATTATCCTATGACCACTTTGTCATAAAAAGCAGACACTGGTTTGGATGTGTTTCCGGCAACTCACAAGGCCACAATAGAGAAGATCATCATTATTGATAGCTTTGAATTAAGTGACTATGAATTAATTCTGTTTGGAAGACAGCTGGAAGCAAATGTGCCTATACCAGCAGGAGTGCTGATTTGGGCTCCTGATAATTGAAGTCCAAGAACATATGGAGTGCCAAGGTGAGCCATCACTGGCCTAGGCAAAACCCACTACCATCACCACTACCATCAGTAGGATCATAATAAATTTACCTGAGCTGAAAAAATTAGAGCTGGAAAGATGGGGAAGAAAACTCTCCACACATATTTCCCTCCAAGCAATCTTCTATCATTTAAAAAGAAAATAGGAATTGGTAAGAGAACATAGGAGAGGGTGAGGAATATAAATTACGGGGTGAGGGAGGATATTTCTGTACACGTGAGCTTTTGTGCTGTACTTATATGTCATGTTCTCAGAAGATAGAGTTGAAACAAAGGGAAGTAGAAAATGAAACCAGCAGCTAATGAGACAAGAACAATCTTTGATGAAAGACTAGATAAAAGATTTCCCCTTTTAATTTCATCCTCAATTACCTGTCCAATGTTGTAGTCACAGCATCAGATAAATCTCACTTCAATTTTTACATTGGCTTTTTAAAAAGAGAAGCAAAGAAAGAAAGAGAGAGAGAGAGAGAGAGAGAAGAAATGAACCTTTGCAATTCTTAGTGTTCTAGCACTTATCAAAGCAAAACAAAACAGTAATATCCCGATAAGATTTCTTTGGAACAAGTAACAAAATGGGTACCATATGTAGAAACTGGGTTTTAATTATAAGGGAGTAATTTGGGGGCACATTTCTATTATGGATCACAATTAAAAGGTATTATCATTACCTTCTTATAATAATATTACAGTTGTAATACTGGTGGACAAACAGTACATTATTTGGCAGAGAAAACACATTAATTTACAGGCAACAGATTCCCAAATGGCTCCTTAAATAGTTCCACTTTAGATAGCTTGCCTAATGTGAGCAGAAAGGAAGACCAACACCAAAGCCCATTGCACCAAAAACGACTGGTTCTTTCTGTAGGTGTCACTCTCTTTCCTTGTGGCAGGCACCCTAAGTCCTCCCGATGTGAAAATCATATTGCCTTAGCATTATTTATCAAGGAGAAAGGCTCCAGCAGGTATCAAGATCCTAAACCTTTTAGGGCTTTGCATATTGACACCAGAACTCTGAATCGTGCACAGAGGCCTACAGGTAACCAATGCAAGCACTGAGAGTAAAATGAGAATTCTCTTGCAGAGAGGCTGTAATGAATGTAGAGATCTGTATGCAGGAATCTCTGAATACCCAGAAATACCATGTCAGAGCTAATTATCTTTCTCTTCTTGTTCACCTTTGCTTTTCTTGTCCTTAGACATCATTGTGTAAAATTAACATGGGTAGGGTAGAATCTATGGCATTGTTCAGTAAAGCTATGCTGCATCTCCATCCTGCCCTTTCAAAGTGAAAGTTCAAAGTGGCTTAAATAGGGTTCCAAGGCAATCGCTCATTCAGATGCTAAGCAGCTCTGGAGCAGTTTTCGCTTCAGCAAGGTTACACTTTGATTTGCCTTCAAACCAGCCCTGGCTGCATGGCTGGCTAAGTGTCAAAGTGCTGTCATGCACGTGACTTACTTGTGCCTCTGTTTTGCCTGTAGCACTCAGCACTCGTGTTCATAAATTTAGGAAGGGAGTACCTTGGATTGCAAATGTGAGAAATCCATCTCCAGCCCTATTAACCTGTTCTACTGCAACTCTTCCTGCAGCTATACAAGAGGCTGCAATTGGCTGATGTATTTTTAAAGCTGGTGAGTGAATTGAACCAGAAGGGCGACTTCAAGGGTGAATTAAACCAGATGAAGACTAGAACAGGAAGTAAGGAGACCTTTATTGGATACACCTTTTCTCAGCTTGTGATTCTCAATGGAACACAAAATGGCTGTGTGTGTAAGACTAATATTATGAGGGAAAACATTAGAATTCTTCCTATATTCCACTATCATCATCAGTTTGCCTTCTGACTATTTGTACTGTATTTCCAAAGCAAGGAGGTAAACTCTATCTTGAGTACCAATAGTACTCAAACAATATCTAATGGACTCCCTAGATATTTAGAAATGTTGGATTTATTGGACTTGAATATACTAGCTTTACAAATAAAAACTCTACTAGGAACTATCTATATACAGTGGAACCTCGTATAATGAATGCCCCGTATAGCGACTAAATCACATAACAATTAGGTTTTTTAAGAATGTGGTGCCCCATAGAGTTTTCCTATGGAAAAAAATTGTACAACAATTTTTCAGTGGGAGAAACCGCTTAGCAAAAGAAATCATTGTACAATTTTTTCAATAGGAAAAATTGTACAATGACAAAATCGCATAGCGACTAGACCTATGAAACGAATTAAAATCATTATATGGGGTTTTACTCTACTTAGAAATTACCTTAACTGTTCTTAGCTCCTTGGTTAGGTCTTGAACTGTTAACTGATTATTGATATTTTTACTCTATCTCTAGCTTCATTATCTAAGAAAAATTATCACAATAAATGGTGAATATGTTATTTTTGGGACAATCCTTAGTGTGTTTCTGACCAAGCTATACAGTACAGTCAAACCTTGCATAACAAGCGTTTCGCTTAGTGAAAAACTCACATAACGAGCAAGTTTTTTGCTAAGCGTTCCGACTCACATAACGAATTTTTTGCTATGCGAGTCGGACTTTTCCCTATGGAAAAACTCACATAACAAGCGTTTCTATGGGGAAATGCTCGTTATGCGAGTTTTTCCATAGGGAAAGTCCGACTCACATAGCGAAAAATTCATTATGCAAGTCTGACTCGCATAGCGAAAAACTCGCATAGTGAGCAGCCTCACAGAACGAATTAAATTCATTATGTGAGGTATGATTGTACATACATTTCATCTTAAAGAACTTGGAAAACACTGAGGAAATATTAGTGCATTAAAGCACCAAAAATACCCTACCCAGCACGTTTAGTAATATGGTGGTCGGCAAAAGACATAGCTGAGAGCCACTGACAAAAATGGTACCTTTTCCAAGCTTTGCTTTCTAGGTAGTAAATGCCCTGCTTCAGTAGACATCTTGCTTTCTGAACAATCTGCAAAGACTGGATGAGTTGTGAGTTTAAAACATTCTCCTTTTTCGGCCCCATAGAATCAATTCCTTTCTCTGAGGGCCCTTTTCATGTTTTAAAATGTGCTTTATGTGCAACCTGAATCCCACTGATAATGAAATGCTTGGATGTTTGCTGTAAATAGGTTGAAGTGATCCACACTCACTTGTTGCTTTGCTCTAGCCAATAAACTTTTCATGATGGCAGGATTATTGGAAAGAGACTGCAAAGCCCTGCTGAACTGCTATTGTTCCGGCCTTAGCCTGTGAACACTAGACAGCAATCATAACACTTAGCTGATAATAAATTGAACCTCTATTCCCACTTATTTCTATTTCTGGAAGCTATTTATCTTTCTGTGTATTGATGGTCTTCCTTCACCAAGGAAGCTGATAAATAATGCAGTAACATCTTCACTTTCGCCCCAATTATGACGTTGAAGATCAAATGCCAGAAGTCGTTTTGAAACAGCTTTACAAAATTGTAATGCTGGCTGTTTGGCCAGATAAATGGTTTTTCAATATTAATCTAAAATTCTTTCTTTGCTTTGAGACTCTGCTGGGATGCAAAGGTACTCTGGCTTAGTATCTGATTTTAATTCCCTTTTCTGGATTCTGAGAGTTGCAGTCTTAAATTCTGCTCTTTCCCGTCCACCTCTTCCTGGCAGATTTGGTGACTCTGGATTCGTTTTGCTTCTTCTTCTCTTTTCCCTTTTGCTACTCATGCTTGGCTTCAGCACTTGGTCAATTTTAAATGCATTGTACACTTCTGAAGCTAGATATTTTTCCCCAAATTGTGCAAAATCTCTTTCAGCAGAATAGCTGGGATGATATGCCAGAGCAATAGGTTGTTTGCTGTGCATTTTGCAGGCAGGTTTCATGAGACTCAACTTGGATGCTGCTATTGGGCAGGTCATGTTGATGTCAATTTGGCAACTGCTTGTCCTTTTTATCTTGGGTTCATTTCACCTTGTTGATCCTGAGAATGGGGACAGAGTGTCAGAACGGTGAGGCTATGATCCATTTACTCAACTTTTGCCCCTCCAGACTAATTGAATTGACAAGGTGGGAGTGATGTCATGATTAAGGGAGGTGATAAATAATTCCTTAAAAGAATCTCTGGTCCTTCTTGCACAAAGGAAGCTGCCAAAAATATTTTAAAAAGAAACTATCTTGGGGGCGTGGTTTGGATGGAGTAGAGGAAGCAGCGTCTTCCCTTCCCTCCGCCATTAATGAGTTTTTAAATGCGAAATAAACAAAGAAAAATTAAGGCGGATTTTGGAGGAAAAGGGCTGCTGGCGCTAACTAAGTGTCCTCGACCTGGCTCGGAAGGCTCGGAAGGAAAAACATCAAAAACAAAGGCAGAGCGGCGGAGACTGTGCGAGCGGGGCCTGGAGAGTTGAGCTCCGGACGGGGGAGGTTGCTGGGAGGCTCGGAAGAGCGTCCCGGTGCCCATCGTCGCCCGTTGAGCCGCCTCCGGTGCCGGAGGAGAAATCGCGGACGATCGTAAAGTCGCAAGAGGAGTCTGTAGCGGAGATCTGAGAGCTGTTGGAGTGGAGAGGTTTGCGGCGGTTGGAGGGAAAGCGTGTCCTCCGGAGTCTACCCCCAGTCTCGGTGGAAGTGAGTGGACTTGTGCTTGAGAGTGATTTTAGTGAGAGGGGAGACGGGGGGGGATGCGAAAAGAAGACGATTGAAGAGAGGGAGTAAGCCGGGAGCCGGTCGAAAGAGCTGAGAGTTGAGAAGGCGGGTGTTTGGAGAAGAGGAGAGGAAGAGAGAACTGAGGGAAGAGCTGGACTTTATATATCGCGGAGCTGCTGGAGTTATTGGAGGCTAATTGAAAGCAAAGGTTTGCCGCTGGATTGTTTTTTTATTAGCTATATTACTACGAAGATCTCCTGATAAAATAAGAGAAGAAAACTTTGGAGCTGAGGAGCTGAGGTTTGGAGGGCGTGAGGTTGGACTGTGTTTGGTGATCGGGTCTGGAACAGAGGGCAAGTGGAAAAGGGTGCAATAATAATGGCGGATCTAATCGAAACTTAACTTAACTCTGTGGGCGGAAACGAAACTAAGTGCAGCAGCAGCGAAGCGAAGAAGAAGAAGGACATTGGTAGACTTTTCTCCTGCTGGATTCTGATGGACGATTTATGCTTTTAGTATCAACCTTCCCTTAAAGAGGAGATAACTAACCTGCCTATTTGAAGAAGGAAATAGCAGCGGTCCTTATATTACTATATCTGGAATATCCTCCCCTCCTCTTCGTACTCCCCCCCCCTCCTTGCTTTTTGGCACGCACATAGCAGATTGTAAGAGTTCAATTGACTGGTTTTTCATTTTATAATATCACACTGGGTTATTGAACTTTGAAATTGAGTTTTGCTCCATATAAAGTTTGACTTTAACATGCTTGCATTAGTACACTGATTATATTTGAATACATATTAACTCGAAATAGATCTGAGTTTAGTGGTGAGACTACCATAAATTTGATTTGTTAAATTAAATTTGATTTGTTAAATTAAGTAGTTAGACTATGCAGGGAGGGGAGGAGACAGTTAAGCCAAAAGCGAGGAGAGAGAGGAAAGAGAAGGATCAAAAAGATAAGGAAAGGGACACACCATCGCCAACGATGGAGACCACAACAGTATCAATGGAGGCTCAAGCAGTTACAGGAGGAAGACTAGCAGATCTATCGGAGAGAATGGACAATATGTGTGTTATTTTACAACAATTGGTTAAAAATGGAAATGACAATCAGGTTGCAATGCAAAAATTGAATAAAATGGTGGAGAATAATTGTGAAGAAATGAAAAAAGACAGAGAACTGGCCAGGCTACAACATGAGAGCCTGGCCAGGACTCTGAATGACATGCAGAAGGAGGTTACTGAGAATACAAAAAAAAATTAATGTGATTACTGACACAATGCAAAAGGATTTAGAACAAGCAAAGATTTCTATGAATGAGATGTTGATTCAAGAGCATGTGATTGCTTCAAGAGTATCTGTTCAAGAGAAAAAGATGATGATGGTGGAGGAGGGGCAGAGAAAACAGAACATTGTGATACGCAAAATGGCCGAACGGACGCCAGACAAGCTTAGAGATAGAGTAGTGGATTGGCTGAATTCTTTGAAAATGGGAAAAGATTTTGGGGCAGAAGACATTGGAGCTGTATTTAGAGTGGGGGGAAGGCGAGATAGGAGATCACCAAGGAATGTTTTGGTTAAGTTTGCAAATTGGGCGGATAAATTAAAAGTGATGGCTTACATCAAACAAGCAGGGTCTGGCGTCCTAAAGATTGAGGGGGCTGATGTGGAAATCTACAATGACATAGCGCCTGAGGAAAGAAAATGGAAATATATGATGAAACCTGTGACGAAATTTCTGGCTTCAAAAGACATTAAGTATAACTGGAGATTTCCACAACAGTTGAGATTTTTTTATGAAAAAAGATGGCATATTTTGGATGACAGAACAGATGTCTTGGAGTATTTGACTCAACTTGGGTTCATGAAGGTGGCTAGTTCAGAATGGATAGCTATGAGAACTGATTTGTATGCAGTTGGGGTGATGGGCCCAGTATTGAATAGGGAGGGGGAGGTGGAGGGTGCAGTGGGAGGAGCGGAAGTGTCAGGAACATCGAGCGCGGAGCTTTTTGAATAAATAATTTGCAGAATAAAATTATAATGGTGGAGGGAGGGGGGCTTTAGAAGAACACAATGCTTTTTTTCCCCGGTCCCCCCTCCCCTCTTTGAATGATAGAGGTGACATCTTGGAACAAGGTGTGGGGAGGGTAACAGAAAATGGAAGAGTAGGTAAGTTTTTTCTTTTTCTTTTCTTTTTGGTAGTTGTAGTAAGTAATTTTTTTTCAAGTATTTTACTTTATTGAATTAGTTTGTACTGAGAATGTACAATTGTTTTTTTTGTCATTATATTGTAAGCATATATTTGTATTTTTTATTAGATTTTTTTTCAGATTTTTAGTAGGGGATGGGGATAGCACGTCCGGGGAGGAATGTAAAGGAGGGGAGGGATTAGTAAACATAAATGGTTAAGAGTTTAAGGTTGTTAACATGGAATGTGAAAGGGACAGGGAATGTCGTGAAGAGGAGGAGGTTGCAGATAGCGCTCAATAAATCTAAATCTGATGTCATCTTTCTACAGGAGACCCATCAAAAATCGGCAGATACTAATAAATTATTTGTGAGAGGAATAGATACTTATGAAATGGCTTATGGGACATCAAAGGCGAGAGGTGTTGCAACCCTTATTTCGGAAAAATTGGGCTTTAGCGTAATAAAATCTATAGCTGACCCAGAGGGGAGATATCTAATAATTAAGGGGAGGATTGAAGATGAAGAGATAATTTTGGCAAACATATACGCCCCGAACACCAATCAGGCAGAATTTTTAGAAAAATTAAAAACAATTTTACATGAAGAGGGAACGAGGAATATGATTATTGGGGGGGATTTCAATTTGTTAAGCTCCGAGATTGACACTACAAGTATTAAAAAAAGAAGTAATAAATATATTTTAAGTGATTGGGTAAAATTAATGAATATAAAAGATGTATGGAGGGAGCTTAAAGGACAGGAAAGGGAATACACTTATTATTCTCAAGTTTATGATATGTATTCAAGGATTGATTATATATTTGTTACGCAAGGGATATTGAAAAACATAGAGGACATTAAAATAGGGACGTTTAGAGAATCAGATCATGCAAAGATAAGTATAGATATAAAATTGGATGAAGGTGATAGGAAAAGATATGTTTGGAGATATGACCCAAAATTATACAAAGAGGATAGTATGAAAAAACAAATTATGGAAAAATGGGATGAATATTGGACATGGAATGATAACAATGAGGTCAGCTTTGGAGGGGTATGGGATACAATGAAATCGATCTTCAGAGGAGAATCAATAAAATTAAGTAGTTGGAAAAAGAAACAGAGCATTAATAGAACCCAGGAATTGGAAACACAATTAAAACAACTTCATCAGGAATATATAAAGGGTAAAGATCAGAGGGTATTACATCAGATACAAAAAGCAAAGAAAGAACTTGAAGCCCAGGATATAGAAAGGGTAAAAAAAGATTTGATATTTTTAAAAAGAGAATACTTTGAGTATAGTAATAGAAATTCTAAGTTATTAGCAAAAGCAGCGAGGGATAAAAAGAATAAAGGTCAGGTAGAAGTATTGGTAGATGAGAAGGGGAAGAGATGTAATAAAAGGAAAGAGAAAGCAGAAATAATAGAGGCTTTTTATAAAGAACTATACTCAAAGAAGCAGGTAAATTTGAGTAAATTGGAGGATTATTTTAAAAAGTATAACATATCATTAATAACAGAAGAGCATAGAAACAAGATGGAGGAACAAATATCGATAAAAGAAATTGAGGATGTAATCAATAAATTAAAATTAGATAAAGCACCGGGAGAAGATGGGCTTCCTGCTGAATTTTATAAGGATTTTAAGCCCTGGATTATTCCGAGATTACACAAATTGTTTAATGGGATTTTAGAGGGAGAGTCAACACCGGAATCTTGGAATAGATCTATTATCGCATTGATCCCTAAGTCGGGTAAGGATCTACAGAAAATAGAATCATATAGGCCGATATCCCTAATTAACCAAGACGCTAAAATTTTTTCTACGATTATGGCGTTCAGGCTAAATGGTTTCATAGCCAAATACATAAGAGAGGATCAAGCAGGGTTTGTAAAAGGTAGGTACATGTCAGACCTCACAAGGAGGACAGTGGATTTATTGGATATAGCTGAAAAGCAAAAGGATAAAGTAGGTTTCTTAGCCTTGGATATTTTTAAAGCATTTGATTCTTTGCAATGGGCAACAATACATGAGGTAATCAAACTATATGGATTTGGAGACAAATTTCAAAAAGTGATTAAGAATTTATATAAAAAGGGGATAGCGACAGTGAAATTTAATGATAGTTATACAGGAGAAATAAAATTGGAGGCTGGAACTCGGCAGGGGTGCCCTTTGTCGCCTACATTATTTGTATTGGCTATGGAACTATTGGCGAACTTAATTCGGCAAGATAAAGAAATAATTGGAATAGAAGGGAATAAAATAAGTCTATATGCTGATGACACATTAATTACAATTAAACAACCAACACAAGCAATATCAAAGATTAATAAACATCTGGAAACTTTTGAGGAAATGACAGGTCTAAGGGTGAACTGGGATAAATCCGAATTGATTTTAGTCAATGGGAATAAGAAGGATGAAGAAGAAATAAGGCAGAAATTTAATATTCAAATTCCCAATAAATTAAGATATTTAGGGGTAATACTTGCTAGGAAAACTGGGGAACTTAAGGAATTGAATTATGGAAAACAAATGAAAGAGATAGATAAAAAAATACTACAGTACAATAAGTTGAATTTATCGTGGTTTGGCAGGGTCGCAATGTGTAAAATGATGTTGTTACCTAAATTGAATTTTTTATTCGATGCCCTACCAATAAAACATACAGAAAAAGAACTGGAAAAATATCAAAACGTTATTAACAGATTTTGTAATGGGAAACGAAAAGCTAGGATACCTAAGATTCTGTGGTATATATCACAAAAAGAAGGGGGATTGGGCATCCCAAATATTAGCAAGTATTATAGAGCCTTTCAATTACAAAATGTTATCAAATTATTAATTAGAGAAGAGCCAATATGGGGAAAATTAGAATCAAAAGAGTTTTCTAGGAAAGGGAAGGCATTCTTTTTATGTGGGGATAAGGACAAAAAAATGAGAATTCAGGGCAAAATGATAAAAGCAACAATCGAGGAATGGAACAAAGCAAAGAAGGATCTTATTCCAGGGACCTCAATGGTGACAGAATTAGAAGACTTTAACAATTTTCCGATGAAAATAGATGGGAGGATTAAGGATATCCTATTAGAAAACGGGGTCTCTTTGTTGAAAGATTGGATCAAAACTTGTAGGGATTTGGAGAGAAGAAAGGAGCTATATCTGCAACTGGAGTTAGATTGGTTCAAAGTCCTCCAGATGAACAATTGGAACAAGAAATTTTTTTCGGAAATGGGAGTAGACAGGGAGCTTACAGAATTTGAAACATTGCTGGTCAAATTAAGAAAAGGAGACATAGGATTAAAAGGGATAGTTAGTCAAATATATAAGATGTTAAATAAAGGGGGGAAGGCTCAACAAGTATTGAAAGATAGCTGGGAACAGGAATTGAATACATCAATTACTGAGAAAACATGGGGAAAAATGTGGAGAAGACGTATTGTGAGATCCATGTCAGTAAGAGTGAAAGAACATAATTATAAATTAATTTGGAGATGGTATAGAACCCCAGTAAGACTGCATTTAATGTATAAAGATGTGAGTGATAAATGTTGGAGATGCAGAAAAGCTAGAGGTACATATGAGCATATGTGGTGGTCTTGTGAAGCTCTGAAGGATTTTTGGGGAAAAATTGAGAATGAAATTAAGAATATACTGGGTCAGCGGGGTGAACTGGGGGTAAATACAGTTCTGTTAACTGAGATTGATAAATACAAAATGAGTGAGGATAATAAAGAATTGATGGCGATAATGCTGTCGGCGGCCAGACAATGTATAGCAAGAAATTGGAAGAATAATGAAAATTTACAAAGAAGGGATTGGTATAAGGAAATGTGGGATTTGGCTCTTAATGAAAAGCTCACTTGGGAGATAAATTTTAAAAAGGGTAAAGTAGCTAGTAACAATTTCTGGAGGACTTGGAAACCTTTCATTGAACATACAATGGTTAAGAATAAAGGCATACCCCCTGCTTCTGAGCAAAATGACTTTTGGAAAATATAAGGAAACATAAATCCCCGGACAATGTACATAGCACGTGGGTGTTTTCAAAGATAAAAAAGTACTGGAGAGATAGAGAATAACATATAGTGGTGATGAGGTGTTAGGCGGAGATATGGTTTGTAGTTAAAAATTAAATATTGGCTTATAACGAGGTAATAACATTTGAATGATATCAATGTAGTATTGTTAACTATGTGAAATATTATCTTCTTTGTTGAATTTTCTCTTTATACAATTTAGAGTTATGTATTTCTATTTTATTTTTTCTTTGTCTATGTATTTGTTTTGAGTGTAATGTCTTATATACCTAATAAAATTTATAAAAATTAAAAAAAAAAAAGAAACTATCTTGGACTCACATGCTTTGATTAACTACTGGCTGGTCTCAAATTTACCTTTTTTGAACATGATTGAGAAGCTGGTGGTGCTGCAACTCCAGGCACATCTGAATAAGATTGATTATTTAAATAGGCTCTTGGCCACATGTAGGATTGATACAGTTTTGCTCACTTTGGTAGATGACTTATACTGGGGACTGGATAAGGGGAGCACAATCTTATTAGTCATCCTGGACCTTTCAGTGGTTTTAGATACCATTAGCCATTGGATCATGTTAGATCACCTGCCTAGGTGGGCTACACCGAAAAAGCCTCCTTGACAATTGTGGTATTTTTGAACCACAATCAGGCATACCCTGGACAATGGCTGCCTTGTGCCAGCTATCTTTCTCACACTACACTAGGTCAGTCAAAGGAAACTGCAGAATGAACTCACAAAAATGTAGCTTCATTTTGGCAGTTTCATGTCTTGCCTAGAAATGGAAGAAGAAGAAGCCTGCCTCGGTTGGGCATTGACAAATGCTATATTACACTAGTTCCAATTCTTCCTGTCAGAACATGGAAAAAAGTGGTGTTGGAGGAGCAAAGTTTGATGCCACAACCTTTGGTCTGTGGCCTCCTTCTGGGCTCTATTTTATTTCCTATATTTTTTTTAACATCAATATGAAGCTGTTGAGAGAAGCCAGCTGGGGCTTTGAAGTGAGGCATAAAATGTGCCCCACTGTTTCTTATCCTCCAACACTTAGGAAGGAGTCAGGGCTTTTAACTTTGCCTGGACCTGAAAGTTGGCTAGATGATGGTGAATAAGCTGAAATCAAATCTTGACAAGATGAAGGTACTACTGCTTAGAAGAAAGTTTCAGCAATTGGTATTTCACCTCTTCTAGAAGGGGTTGTGCTCCCCATGGCATGTCAGATTCATAGTCTGGAAGTGCTTCTTTTCTCTGCAGTGTAACTAGATTCTCAGGCAGTAGTGGTGACAATGAGGAACTTTGTACAAGTCTGCTTAGCATGCCAGGTACAACCTTACTCATATCAATTTAACTTAGCAACTGTCATTCAAACCTTGGTTACATTACATCTTGATTACTGCACTACCATCTTGATGGGTCTAGGTCTCTAGGATTTCCAACTGATGCAACAAGTGACAGATAGGTTGCTAACTGGAGCATGTTACATTTATAGTACTGAAAGGCTATACTGCATACTGGCCCAATTCAAGATGTTTAGATATTTAAAGAAGTAAACAACTTGGTCCTGGCTATTTAAAGAGCCACTTGTATGATGAAACCACACTCTTCCTCACTTGCTCTGGCCCCTCCCAGGTGTTCATTCCAAAGTGGATTATTCCAAAATCCCCTCTAGAACTCACCCAAAACTCACAGCAAGGAATGTATGTTCACCATTCTTCTCAGCCATGCCCTGCTGAACAAACCTAGGACTTGTCTGCGTACAGAGCCCAGCCAATTTACTTTTAAGAGAGGAAAAAAATAAGGTAGTGTTACATAGGAGGCCAGTGGACTTACTGTCTCTTCCCCTGCATCCCAATTCCAATGAACACGGGTTGATTGAAGAAAATACAGTAATACCTCGGATAACGTTAAGACTTGGTTCCACAAGTCTTAACGTTAACCGATTTTTAGCCTTATCCGATGCATGCACCAGATAACGTTAAAATCCTATTCAGGTGGATCAGATAACGTTAACTCCATAGAGATAAGCAACAGAGGCTTCAAGAGAAAGTCAAGGAAACATGCTAGAAACTTAAAGAACTTTAAGAAATAATTGTCAAAAGGGTAAATACATTACAAAAACATGCCAGACAACACTGACTTTAGGGGAACAAAGCCATACAGCATTTTTAAATTTTTGAAAATTTTATAAAGTGCTGTTTTAAAAGATCTGAACAGAAGCTAGGAAAATGTTTTCCTTTAGAATCAGCACCCCTACCATTGCTGTAATAAAGGAAGTTCCCTCAGGGCTTTGCAGGGTGTGAAAAGCTTAATTGCTTTGTAGGTGACAGGTTTCAGTGTCTGCTTGTTTTCCATTGACAATGCATGAGGCTTGCGGAGCTACAATCTGCTTTTGCTTTGCTTTGCTAAACTAGTCAGACTGGTTTTGCAAGCTTTTGTTATTCAAATGTGGCAAGCTTGAGAGCAGGCAGCCCCTCCCTTTCTCCCAAGAAAAACTGGTGAGTCACAGCCACACCTCAGGGAATTTGAGGCAAACATTAGCCTCAGAAATACTTAGTTTATCTGATGGATCAGATAACGTTAACATAATGGTTAACATAATGGTTAACATAATGTTATCCAATCCAATTGTTTGCCTCAAATTCCCCAACGTTATGTGATTTTAGCGTTATCCGATCCAATCGTTATCAGGTGTTTTACTGTAAGTTTATTTAAGTTGTAGCATGGTTCTTGATAAACCAGGTTACAGATCTCAGCATAGAAAAATAACCTAATCAAAATTTGCTTTTAGGGAAAGAATGCTTTCAGACATATTCTCCCCTAAATAAAAATAATCTATCTATCTGTTCTAAGTTACCATAGTTAAGACTTCCAGAGATAGGGCCTGTTGGAATGGCCTTCCTCCCCTCATATTGGTGTTTCCTTGTTGACCACCATTTTCAAACTCTCTTCTTTCTCAAGCCATGTGCTCATGGCAAATATCCAGGGAGAAAGGACTTGTAGCATTGGCCCATTTCCCCCTCCTTCTCTCTAGGGTCTACATCTTCTCTTCCTCAGAATCACACTGCCACTCCCTCTATCAAGCCTTGTGCTTAATTCTCTCCAGCTATGATGTAATCATGAGTAATTAGCATACATCCAATGAGGTCCCATTGTTGGAAGAAAACAACTCTGTTTCTATTGTTGAAGCTGGTGCCTCCCAGTCTCTTCCCATCCGGGTCCCAGGGAGTGAAAAACAAACAGGTGGCCTTTTGCTAGTACAAGAAGCCACATTTCTACTATAGTCTAAACCCTAATAAACTCCATCTTGGAAATGATTAATAACTTGTGGTCTATTCTATGACAACTTGTTCTTATGAGCCTGTTCAAATGCTAAGATATTCAGGAGAAACCCTCTTTAAAATGCCAACAGTTTCAGAGGCCGGCTTAATAAGTATGCAGGAGAGGACTTTCTTCTGTATGGCTCCCAGCCTCTGGAATGCATTCCTTTCTGAATTACAATCTGTTTCTGCTCTACTTGCAATGTCTTGCTTTCGAACTGCTAGTATGGCAGGAGCTGGGACAGAGAACACCAACAATTCACATAGCTGACTCTAGCCCATCTGTGCTCTTCATTGCTTATGGAATTACTGAGTTCCAGACAACAGCACATAACTTCATCTACCAGGATGAATGTCCCAAGGAAGATAATCCTCCACAAACCTGTACTCTCTTGTACTCTCCTGTACTAGTACTATCCCCCTTCCTTTTGTGAACAACTATCTTCAAATATCACTGAATAAAGACAGATTGTTTGCTTCAGAACAGGGACTGGCTATTTTCAGCATATAAAGAGTTTTTGAAGTGATTATGTACATATTTAGAAAGGATTTTTTTTGCAATAGAAAAAAGAGAGAAGATATGGGACAATGATCATGCAGTTCTAGGGTTTTTCAGAGTCTTAAAATGACCTCTGTGTTTTGCTAATCCATAAGATTATGTCATCAGAATGACAGTTGTCAGTAACACCTTTGTTTCTGTTCAATGCACATAAAAGCAACAAAGACAAACTCAGAATTTAAGAAATGACTAAGTATTAGACTGTGACCCCTGGCTTCCCTCTAGGCTTCCATCTTCACATTTTCAGAGAACAGTCTCTTGATGAAAAAATCCTCTTAGATATCCTGTTTTTCATTCTTCTGAATTATTAGATTTGTTCAAGCAAACATTTATATAATAACACAGTCACTATGGAACCAATTATTAGAAGTACCAGCTCCAGGTGGATTAGGAACCTCTTACTCTCTACCTGACCCTGTGCTCTTTCTCCTTCCTTTTATTATTCTTCCTACAATTATCTTCTTTCTCACTAGTTTTTTTTTTTAGTCAAGTTTGCCTTTTCATTGCGTTGTTTCTTCCACATAACAGGAACAAGAAATGTTCTCATTCTTTTATTCTCTCTCTCTCTCTGAACACTTAGAAGAGTTCTTCTGACTGGGGCCAGTTTAGAGAAGTGGTATTGGGATTATCTAGAGTACTGTGAAGAAAGTGATCTCCCAGGCTTACCCCCAACATTATCAAGATGGATTGGAATACAGGCTGGTACTGTAGGTTATAGGCAGATCTTAATACAGTATAATTTTTAAAATCCAGTTTTGCAAGTGAGGGGGACCCAAGCAAAAAAATAATGGAACCATGCAAACAGAAATCCAAGATGAAAACCCCAGATATCTAGGAGATTACATTGTTTCGTATACTGTATATGCCAAGTTTCAGACAATTGTGTTTGGCCACTAGGGCTGTGTCTGACATTGTTAATTACCGTTAGACCCTTATAACCAACACCATTCTCACGTTATCAATATTTTATATGGAGCAATAGAGTTAGTCAATGCAATAATTAACATGGAACTTATTAACAGTGGCTAGATTAATCAAAGCAAGGAATTAGAAAATATAGAATACTTTTTAAATAAAAGAATGGTATAATTAGATTTGAAAATAGCTGTCAATAAGAAGCTAGTGTGTAACACTAAAATACAGGTCAAGGTCACCCTTGCTCAAAAGCCAGTCTGAGGGATTGGTAAATAGGAATATTTTATTGATATTTGGGAAGGACTTATTGATTTTGTATTAAGAAAAGGGAAGAGTTGTGCACATTTGCAAGAGACAATGCTTTTTGAAGAGGAATGAGGTTTGATAATTGGTGGAAAAATGTGATCATATCTCTCAATGATCCTTGAGGGAAGGAAGAAGTTTTGAGCTGTTCTATTGCAGTTATTTTCTCTGTGTGGGTCATTCAGTTTATTTTAGTTATAAGTTTTTGGAATAGGTTTTTTTTTTTTTTTTTGCGTAGCTAGAAAACAAAATAAAATTATTAAAAAGAGAGAAAGAGTTGCCTTTTCAGGAAGAGAAAAGTTGATAAAGAAGACATAGACAACCATCAGTAAAAATGTAACACACAGGAAATCTCATAGTCTTTAAGGCTCCACAGAGTTCCTTGTTGTTTTGGCTACATGGCTCTTCCTCTCCCCACCAAAAATTAAGCCTTGTTTTCAGAATAGAGTAATTTGATTTGGAAGTGTGTGAAACTGATTTCTGAGAAGGAAAATTAAGGGGTCTGTGGTAAGAGGGACCTGGAGGGTATATACAGTATTTGCTGGCATATAAGACTACTTTTCCCCCCTGAAAAACATGCCTCAAAGGGGGGGGGGGTTGTCTTATACGCCGGGTGCACTTCAGTTGGGATAGACATAGCTGCCCATAGTGGCCTCCAGATGCTCGCCTGGTGCCAATAGTGGCCTCCTGATGCCCACCCACCTCATTCTACATACCATCCAGTATCGCGCGGTATCCAGCGTGGCTGCGGCGAGCATCAGCAGCGAGACAGGGGTGCCAGCCTTTTCGGAATGACCGGCCTGTTCTGCTCGGCAGGAAGCAGCGGCGGTCAGCCCTGCCTCTTGTCTACGCAGAGCTCGCACATGCGCACTTACGCACTAGTGCCCGCCACAGGGAGATGTTGAAATCAAATCTGATGTTCTTTTATGTTTTATTTGGTGTGTGGAAGGTGTGCGGAAGAGGGGGTAGTCTTATACGACGAGTATATAGCAAACTATATTTTGAGTGGAAATGTTGGGGGGTCGTCTTATACGCCCAGTCGTCTTATACGCCTGCAAATACGGTATATATCTCCTCTCCTGAGTAATAGGTTGAGGATACTCTAATTTATGAATGGACAGAGTTTCCACCCCCAGGTATTATTGGAGTATAACTATCAGAATTCTTCACCATTAGCTACACTGACTGAGGCTCTTGGGAACTGCAATCCAACACCTTCTGGGAAGCTATAGTTTACCCACCCCTGCTCTGAAGACTGTCTTGTAGTCCAACTCAAGGACCCCAGATGACAGCTGAAAAGACCACAGTGCTCTTTTGTTTGTTCTTCCAATATAGCCACAGACTCAGTTCTTGAGGTGGTAAATCTTGGACTGAGTTCCTTATATCAGATTGTAAGCAGGAGTAGATATTATTGGAAATTTCCTTTATTCCTAAATGTGAACTAAACATCAGGAAAAAGGACTCTCTAAAACTAGAATAGACTGCTAAAGAATGTTCAAACTATTGAACAATTGTACTCATTTCACATGATAGCAAGGCCATGCTCAAGATAATACAGGCTAGGCTTCAGCAATACATGGGTCAAGAACTTCCACAAGTGTAGACTGGGCTCCGAAGAGGTAGGAGAACTAGTGACCACATTGCCAACATTCACTGGATCATAGAGAAAGCAAAGGAGTACCAGAATGAAGTCTACTTCTATTTCATTGACTATACCAAGGCTTTTGATTGTGTGGACCACAATAAACTGTGGCAAGCAATTAAAGAGATGGGAATACCAGACCACCTCATCTGTCTTATGAGAAATCTGTACATGAGTCAAGAAGCAACAGTTAGGACAGGCTATGGAACAACTGACTGGTTTAGAATAGGAAAAGGAGTATGACAAGGTTGCATATTGTCTCTGCTTATTTAACTTATATGCAGAGTACATAATGCACAATGGAGTTCTGGATGAATCACAAACTGAAATGAAAATTGCTGGGAGAAACATCAACAACCTGAGATATCCAGATGATACTACCCTAATGGCAGAAAGTGAAGAAATCCTAAAGAATCTCTTGATTAGGGTGAAAGAAGAGAGTGCAAAAGCTGGCTTGAGACTCAACATCAAAGAAACCAAGATAATGGCAACTGGCCCTATCACTCCTTGGCAAATAGAAGGGGGAGAAATGGAAGCAGTGACACACTTTATCTTATTGGGATCCAAAATCACTGCAGGTGGTGACTGCAGTCACGAAATAAAAAGATTAATTCTTGGGCATCCTTCCTTGGAAGGATAAATATTGGCGATTAATCACTTTGGACACCAAATGTGAAGAGATGACTCACTCGAGAAGGCCTTGATGCTGGGAAAGCTCGAAGGCAAAGGGAGAAGGGAGTGGCGGACCATGAGATGGATAGATGGAATAGTTGATGCAATGGGCATGGAACTGAGTGGGCTGCAGAGGATGGTGGAGGATAGGAGTGCCTGGCATTCAGTGGTCCATGGGGGCACAAAAGGTAGGACTCAAATGTGCAACTGAACAACAACAAGAATAGCCTTTTTTCCTGACATGATTCTTTTCTGTGTTTAGGGATATCCTCCTCCAGTGAAGGAGCACTCAGTCATGTTCATCACCCACATAATGTCTTAGATGATGAAAAGCTGGCACAAATTTACCATCACTGCATTGAATACTAGGCCAGAGATACTGAGGATTATTGTTAAAGAAAAATGTTTGATTTGCCAGGGTGATTTGTGGTTTTCTTAATGGTTGCATAAATACTCAAAATGTCTTTTTAGAAAACCTCTCCGAAAATCTTTCTGTATCCTAACACAAGTTTAATTCTGAAACAGGTTCCTAGTCACAAAAGGTTTATATTTCTACCACATATATATTTAACACATTCAGCTGTTTGAAGGATTAACCAGTGGGATGTTTTGACACAACCTAATTATTCTTAGTGTGATAAAGTAACAAATTAGAGGTGATTGGGAGGATTAGTAAATAAGGCATTCATTTTCTATAATTAAAACCTTAGTTTACAGTTCTAAGAAAAATAGGTTATATTATCTACAGGCAGTTGAGTACATTTTGCCTCATTGCTCACATGACCCATTTTTCTCTTCAAAAACCTAAGGGGTGAAAATATTTTAATGGATAGCAAATACCATACAGCGTTTTAATTATTTCAGCTTGCCAAAAAAATCACCACTTCAATCCTACTATAAATATTTAAATATAATGAGTCAGGTTTTCAAAGGCTATGATCATATTTTAAAAATTAAAGAAAAAACTAATGGATTATTAATTTGGATATTGTTTTAAACAATATGTGTGTGTTCTGTTTATCTATATGTTTGTGAGTCTGACAACTTACACAATCTGGCCAAGAAATATGTATACACAAATGGATTCTTATTGCCTACACGTGTATTTATTTTTCCACCCAGCACAGTTTTAAAGTAATTGCTCATTGAGTTTTCTCTTTATATATTTCTTTCCATCACACAATCTCTTTTTTCACTGGACCATATATGTAAAAATTCTTCTCCTGAGTAGTAAGGTAGGATGACTTCACGTCAGTTGGGATTTGGAAGCAGAGACCATCTTGGACAAAATGGAGTGATCCACACCAAATTGCAGATTTATGTAACACAGCTCAGCAAATGGTGAAGAAGGTTTTGGAGACTAACAGACAGAGCTTAGAAAAGTTACAGTTTTAATTACAACTCAAAGAATAATCACCGGTGTAATTTTTTTTTTAAAAAAACTGTTTTCAAATCTCTAGTCACATGTAACAAGTTTACCTTTAATGGTTCAGACTGGGGTAAAGATAAAGGTCTTTCTTGCTTGAAAGTCAGTTGTATCTGACTCTAGGGTGTGGTGCTTATCTCTGTTTACAGCCAAAGAGACAGCCTTGTCTCCATCCAGAGACATTTCCATGGTCACCTGGCTGACATGACTAGATGCTGGAGAGCATGGAATAGTTACCTTTCCTGCTGAAACAGTACCTATTTATCTACTTGTAAATACTTTCGAATTGCTAGGTTGGCAGGAGCTGGGACAGATGACAGGAGCTCCGACTGTGGTGCAGAATGTGGTACACACCCACAAATAATAAAAATAGCTTTTCCCTGTATTTCTCCACAGCAGAATATGCTAGTGCAGTATGGCATAAATCAGTCCATACCAAACAAATGAAGGTAGCTCTTAATGAATCATGCAAGATTATTACTGGCTGCCTAAAATCTACCCCCATGGAAAAGTCTATTATTTAGCTGGCATTTCCCTTCTGGAAATATGTCATGTAATGCTAGCAATAATGAATAAAATAGGGTAATACAGTAACAAGCCCATCCACTTCATAGATACCAACCTCCTAGACAACCAATTGATGATACATGTTTTGCATAACTCTCAAGCTCTAAATATTAAACCAGAAGAAGCTAGGTTAAATCAATGGATATCAAAGACAACACACATTGCTGAATGTATAACAGCTGAAGAGTGCTTCTGACCAGAACAAGATTCTGGCTGGACCATCTGGAAGTAACAAGATCAACAAACAATCAAATAAAATGGCTCTACTTGGGTACAGGACAGACTCAATCAAAGGATTATTCACATGCATGAAAATGTATGCTCCACCATATGTACAAAATAAAATCTAGTACGCTGCTAAGATAACGCTACTGAAGTAGCCTGCTTCTGATCAAAATTGTTCTAACATTTTAATTTCATTTGAAATTTTCCTATATTCCATATACAGTATATCCATAATTTTAAATTGTGCCTGATACAAATAAAGCTCTGTCATTTTCCTAACAATTTTACTTGGCTTGTTTGTGAGAAAAACTCAACTAATTATTTATTTCTAAGTATAATTTTAAAGGATAGAATATTTTGGAGTTCAGTTGTTTTGCACTAAAAGTGATGATAAATCGATATTGGATATTGGATAATTTTAAAGATTTAAAAAACAGTCAGAACAACCAAGAGTAGAACACCCACATCTGTTGAGGCTATACAAATCTAAAATGTGAAGATGACAGAGTTTACATAAAATCAAACCTTTCATTTAACAAGCAAATATTATAAATAGCACCTGGGAAAGAAGGAACAGGCTGAGTAACCTTTGGATAGGACTGTGTTGATTGTCTTTTAACTAACACCGCACCTAATGGCACAAAAATGATGAATAGGTTTTAAGATGATAGTGCCATTGAGGTGTCTACAACTGCCTGGGGAGAGTCTAACTTACTTGATTGTCTTTCCAGTTTAACAGGCATAAGGATAACCCATATAAATCTAGCCCTACATATTTAGGTAGTCTGCTGTTCAGCATGGGGCTCATGACAGCAAGCATAGTCAACTTCTTATTTTAATTTTTATTTTAATGTTTTTACAATATTAAAAACAAACTAACAAAACAATCTACAAAACATAAAAGAAACAATTACATACAAACAAAGAAAAAAAAGTAGTTCCCACGTACATCCTACAACGTTAAAAGATGAGAAGAGGGAGAGAAAAAAAGATATCAATATAATATAATGTAGTCAGACATTATTTTCTATACATTTACTATACTGTATATTTTCACCTTTATATCTACTCTCCTCTTTAACCACCATATTACAACTTTATTATTTTGTACATGGTTCCTACCACCCAGTGCACTATAGTCCTTGAGTCTACCAGCCACTCCTTTTACAACTCAATCATTCTGCCAAAAATACATTGTATTCGGAGCAGGTTTTTCTCCTTTATTATCCATCAGTGTGTGTTGCAAAAAAGGTTTCCAAATGTCCCAAAATCTATTTTGTTTTATTAACCCCCTTTTTATATTTAATTCCCATGTAAGTTTTTCATTTAATGCCATATCCCAAACATCAACATACCATTTACCAATTTCTAAATTCATATCACCTTTCCAATTTCTGGCTACTTGTTGTCTCGCCAATGTCAAAAAGATAGACAATAACTCTTTTATATTTTCCTCTAAATTCAAATCCTCTAAGTCCGTTAATAAAACAATTTTTTCATTCAACTTTAAATGGATATTTAATTTTTTTTCTAATTCTTGTTCCATTTTATGCCAGAAATTGGAAATAATTTTACAATTCCACCACATATGTTTGTATGTCCCAATTTCCTGATGACACCTCCAACATTTTTTTGAGTTGCTACTATTTATTTGATTTAACTGAACTGGCGTCATATACCAGCGCCACAACATCTTGTAGTTGTGTTCTTTAACTTTTGTAGACAGATTTCGCATCATCCTACTTTTCCATTTTTTCTTCCAGTTCTTATCTGTAATAATAATACTTAAATCCGATTCCCACATTCTTTTAAGGGTATCCTGGGATTCATCCATGTTGTTTATCATTTTATATAATTTACTTACTATTCCTTTTATCCCCATTGAACCTTTTCTTATTTTATATACCATCTCCTCGAAGTCTGTCAGCTGCCTTATTGGCTGTAATTTCATTTTATATTGTTTATTCCACTTATCCAACGTTAGTATCTGAAGCCAGTTCAACTTTAATTCCTTATAAATTTCTTTTTTTGTTTCTTCATTCTCAATTCGATCCAGCCAATCTTTTAGTAAAATTATATCATATTTATACATAATATTTTTTAATAATTCTAAATTTTTAACTGGGAATGTTTTAAGATCTTGCAACTCTAATATTGGAGAGGTGTTTGGTGCCAATTTATCTTTCAACTTTATCCATACATTTATCATAGACTTTAGGACATTATTTCTTGGTTTTAAATCAAAAACTGTATTTTCCAGAAATTCTCCCTTTGCACACACATTACTATCTTTCATTTCTATCTCCCTCCATATAAGGTCCTCTATCGTTAAAAGTTTTACCAAACCTTTAATTTGGAACACCCTGTAGTACGATTTAATGTTAGGTAACCCTAAACCACCCTCTTTCTGCGGTTTATACCATAGACTTTTAGGTACCCTTGCTCTTTTCCCTCCATTACAATAATCATTCAATAAGTTTTGAAAAACTCCTAGTTCTTTTTCAGATTGTTTAATTGGAAGGACTTCAAATAAAAAATTAATCTTGGGTAATAAACTCATTTTACAAATTGCTATTCTACCAAACCAGGAGGTCTTCAATACCCTATATCGAACAATTTTCTTCTTAATTTCCTCTTTCACTTTATCATAGTTTAATTTCTTCAAATCCTCTACATTGTCAGCAATGTTAACTCCTAAATACTTTATACTTTTCCTAATTTGAATTTTAAATGTCTCCTTAATTCTCCCTATCTCTTCCTTATTTAATTTACTAAAGATTGCTTCTGATTTCCCCCAATTTATTCTCAGGCCTGTTATCTCTTGAAATTTTTGCAAATGATCTTGTATCTTTTCCATATTTTTTATAGGATCTTTCATTATAATTAAAGTATCATCTGCATACAAACTTATTTTTGTTCCATTTATCCCTTCTATATTCGTATCACTCCTTATAGCTCTACCCAATAATTCCATAGCCATTATAAACAAAATGGGGGAAAGAGGACATCCTTGTCGCATTCCTGCTTTAATTTCAATATCTTCTGTAAATGAGTCATTTACCTTGGCATAACTACTTTTATAAAGTTGATTAACTACATTTTTAAATTTTCCCCCAAATTCTACTTTTTCAATTATTTCCCTGATAGTGACCCATTGTAAAGAATCAAAAGCTTTAAAGATATCTAAAGATAATAGTCCTATTTTACCTTCTTTTCTCTTGTTTATTTGTAACAAATTTAACACCCTTCTTATTAAATCGGACATGTATCTTTCCTTTAAAAAACCTGCCTGATCTGTATGTATATATTCCCCCAGAAAACTATTTAACCTGTTAGCCATAATTGCTGTAAAAATCTTTGCATCCTGATTAATTAAAGAAATTGGACAATATGAATCAACCAATTCTAAATTTTTTCCCGGTTTTGGTATTAATACTATGATAGATCTAAGCCATGAATTTGGAGATTCTCCCCCCTCCAAAATATAATTATATAGCCTAATTAATTTTGGAATAATAATTTGTTTAAATTCTTTATAAAATTCCGCTGGTAATCCATCTTCTCCTGGAGTTTTCCCTATTTTCAATTTGTTTATAACATCTAGTATCTCTTTCTCTGTAATTTGTTCTTCCATTTTAGCCCTGTGCTCTGCTTTTATACTCTCCCCCTTGTGTTCTTGTAAATATTTTTCTAACTTGCTTATATTTATTTTTTTATCTGTGTACAAATTTTGATATTTTTTTTAACTATGTTGAGTTTCTCTACTGTTTTATTGCACCTTTTCATATCCTCCCTTATTAAAGTTCCTATCTCCCTTTTTTCCTTCTTCTCTTTCACTGCTTTTGCTAACATTTTTGAACTTTTATCACTATACTCAAAATATTCCCTTTTCAAATAAATTAAATCTCTTTTAATTTTTTCAATATCCCTACCTGCTATCTCCTTCTGTAACAGTTGTATCCTTTCTAGGGTCTTCTTCTCCTTTGTTTTGGCGTGTTTAGTTTGCAATAATTTAATCTCTTTTTCCAACTCCAATTGTCTATCTTTATATTGTTTGTTTTTTAAACTCTTAAATTTAATACACTCACCCCTAAATACTCCTTTCATGGCATCCCAAATTACATTAAAGTTTGTTTCATTATTATCGTTAATTTTCCAAATTTCTTCCCAATTTTTCATTATCTGATCTTTTATCCCCTTGTCTTTAAATAATTTCGGATCATACCTCCAAGTTCTAATATTACTTCTATTTATTTTAAATTGTAGTTCCACCATTACTTTGGCATGATCCGATTCCTTAAAGATTCCTACTTCTACATCATTTAAATCCTTCAACATATTTTGTGTCACAAATACATAGTCAATCCTAGAATATGAATTATAAACCTGGGAGTAATATGTATAAATTCGTTCTTCCCCTTTCAATTGCCGCCAGGAATCTTTCAATCCAAACTTTTTCATCCAATCATCCAGCAATTTAGCTTTCCAACCTTTATATTAGTACAATCAATATTTGACCTTGTTAGGTTAAAATCTCCAGCAACTATCATTCTATCACAATTTTCTTTTATCAAAATATGACTCAATTTAGTCAAGAATTGGTCTTGATTCTCATTTGGTGCATAGACATTGACCAGCAATATTTCTTCTTCTTCTATACTTCCAGCTATAATCAAGTATCTGCCTTCTGGGTCCCCTATCATTTTTGTTTTCATAAATCCCAATCTTTTCGATATCATAATCGCCACCCCCCCTTGCCTTGGAAGAACCAAAGGCCTTTTCATAATACTGAGTCCAACCAAGATATAAATTATTTTTATCTGCCGCTTTTTGATGAGTTTCCTGTAAAAAAATGATGTCCGCTCTATCTTTTCTTAGGGCCATTTCCAACCGTTTACGTTTAGTAGGACAACCTGCCCCTTTCACATTCCATGACAATATCTTAATATTTTTCATGTTTTATCATTATTAAACCTTTTAAGAAATAGCTGGCAGACTTCAAAGGATGTGTTACCCACTACCCACAATTTAACATATATTACACAGAAAAACATATAAAAAACAAAAAGATGATAACCCCCTTCTTTTTTCAAAAAAAAAAAGCACCTCTATTAATAAGAGAAGGGGGGGAGGGGAGTCATGTGGTTACAAAACTTAATCATTCTTCCAGTAATACTTCAGCTGCAGATGTTACACTATAATACAATTCATCTTAATTGCCTCCAGTTGCTCCTTGAGCCTCTTCAGTTGTGGATTTTGATTTTTTTTTTGCTGTGTTTGCTCCTGCCAATGATAATGCTTCTTTGAGATCCTTCCACTCTTGTGTTCCGTTTTCCAGAATCTTTGCTTCTACTAACACATCCAGCACATATGAGTCTTCCTTTATATAAAAGGTTTTCCCCAGGTGCACAAACCTCATCTGTTTTGAAAATTTCCAATTATATAAGATTCCTTTATCTCTCAATTTTTTTGTAACAGGCTTAATTTGATTTCTCCAAATTCTTTCTTCAAACGCTATATCGCTGAAAATTTCAATATCCACTCCTTCCATTTTGAGAACATTCGGACCAGCATTTTTAATATGAGACATCAATCTTAATTTTGCACTCAAATCTGCAAATTTTAACAGCACATTTCTAGAACCCGTTCTATTTTTCTTTGGACCCAGTCTGTACACACTCTCAATGTCCTCAGATACAAAATCCCTCCCCATTTTCAATTCATTCAGCCATGTCAACAATCTTAATTTCAAGTTGTCCGGTTTATTCTCAGGGATTTTTCTAATTATCACATTTTTCCTTCTTATCTGATCTTCCAGATATGCCATTCTTTTTTCATGGTCAATCAATTTAATTGCTTTTTCTTTCTCTCTTTCTCTCGTCTCCGCAACTTCTTGTTTTAGTTCCACTACCTCCTTTTTTACTGTGACCACTGATTCTTTCATTTCCCCCATCTCCTTCAATAAATTATTCATTCCTTCAGCTGTGGCTTTTAACAAGTTTGATGACGAATCTTTTATATCTTTTTGAATGATCGTGATGAGTTCTTGTTGCTCCTTGACTCATTGAATTTCTGCAGCCTGTAGTCTATCAAGCAATTGTTGTTTAAATTTATCATAATTTTTCTCAACATTTTCTTCATGTTGTTTCATCCATGCTAACATAACTTCGCTTAAATCAGATTGAGGTTTGTCTTTTTCACTTATTTTCTTTTTTATGGCCCCTTGTTCAGCCTTTGACTCCATTTCTTGCTCTTGTTGTGATTTTTGATTTCGTTGTTGTGATTTGTCTCTGTGTTGTTGAAACTGTTGCTGTCGTTGTTGATGAACTTTCTCCCTTAATCTTTGCAGTTCCTCCACCTCTTCAATCTCTTGCTGCAATGATTTCACCCTCCCTTGCTGATCTCTTCTTGTCAACCGTCCAAGTCTTACCCAAGCAGGGTTATCTTGTCTATCTTCCAAAGATTTATCCCTTCTTTTACTCATCAAGGTAACATTCACCACAGCAAAAAACAATTACAGTAAAACCTCATATAACACTAAAACCTGGTTCCACAAGTCTTCGTGTTATATGATTTTTAGTGTTATATGATCCTCTATGGGATCCATAGAGATACATTGTAACCACACAGGCTTTCGCGGTTGTTATCTGAAGCATCCCATAGGATCTTAATGTTATCTGATGCAATTCTTCCCCCCAGATTCCTTGATGTTATGCGATTTTAGTGTTATTCGATACTAATGTTATATGAGGTATTACTGTATTAAAGTTCCATGAATATACTACAAAGTTTCATAAAATCATAAAATCATAAATTCATTTACACAATTGCAACTAGATAAATAGGAGCCAGAAATTCTTTTTTTCCAAATTAATATAGCCAATAAAACGTTTTAAGCTATCAGTTCCCCCCCCTTATGCAAATCAAGGAAAGACTTTTTTTCTTCTTCTTCTTAAATGGAAGGGCTAGAAAACCAAGAGACTAGATCGTGCATTCTATACTATTTTGAAACAAAACAGTACTATTTTCATTCTTCACCCTCCAAAAGAGAAAAAGAATGGAGGAAGAAAATATATATATATATATTCTGTGCAACAAAGCCAGCAACAGGAGTCCAAAAATCACTTAACTGAAGGGAAAAACAAAAAAGAGATAGCAACAGCAGTCCTCAGTTTCACTTTCAATTCGCTCCAGTAAACAGTATCCACAAGAGGAAAAAAAAAAACAATTCTTCTGCCAGCAATTATTTCAAAGCAATACAGAGTCTAAACAGTTTAATTGGCTGCTATCGCAGATTTATAGTTAGTAAGTAAAGGGGTGAGGACTTTTAAAAATTAATTGCCAGCCGGCAGCCGGGAAGAAATAAAGAAAATATCCTTATCTTCCATTTCAGCGCCTCGTCTTCACACACATTCCAGATACACAGTCCTTGTAATTAACTTCTCAAGCCAACGATCTTAAGGAAAAAAATATGTTCAAACTTCCCTTACTGTTGGCTTGGAGTTGTCTTCACCCCACCCCCACTTCATTGAAATGCTTACAGTTCAGCCGACCAGCTCGGATCCATTATCTCCGTTATCTCCGGTGAAGCAGCCACAGCAAACTTTTGGTTGAAAACAACTTTTAAAAAATTCCCCTTGACTCTATAATCCTTATGGTCCTTTTATTACATTTTTAAAGAGACTGTATCTACTTTTATTCCACAAAATGTGACTCCACTTTTTGCAGCTGAAGAAAAAGCAACCTCTCAGGTCTCCATCTTGGCTCCACCCCAGCATAGTCAACTTCTACACATGGTATGTGCAAGGGGATGGAAGCCATTTCAACACCTTGCTATGTAATTCCCAATTAATTTGGAGAACATGTAACCTATGAAGGAACAGCCTGTTGATACAAGATCCTCAAGCAGGACTGGAAGAATGAATACTTACAGAAGAATTTCTGCACATAATGTGTTTTGCGACGTATGTGTTATGTGCTGGCAAGTCAGAACTGACATAACAATTTTAAAAGGTCTTTTGAGGTGAGATATTTAAGTAGTAGTTTTATCATTTCTAACCCCATCTAGCAAGTTTTAATGGGGATTTGAGTCCAGAGTCCTAAATCATCACTTTGCTCACAAGACCACATGGGCATCAGAATTCTACCCTTAGGAATATTTGTTTAGACAGCATAGAATTGAAAGCTAAAAGTATTCAGCATACATATTTTTCTTCATTTTTAAAAACCATTAAATCTGATTATCTGTCCGCTCAACTCACTCTCTCTCTCAGTGAAAATTTCAACCATCAGTTCACAGTCTTTTTACCCTGTCATTTCATTTCAATTCATATCATTTATTAGACTTGTATGCTGCCCTACTCGGAGAAACCGGCTCAGGGAGACTCACAGAACCCACAAATATCAAATATTACAATGCAACAAAAATACAATGGGATACAACATGGCAAGAAAATAAAATACAATAAGTACCATAGAATAGATCAATACACATCATAGAAACATTACATTGCAAAAACAACCACCCGCAGATGCAGGCCATTCCTCCTCCTGGCAGGAGGATGATAGTTGTGGGTCCAGTGGTGGTGCAGATTTTATCAGCTGCTGCCCTCCACAGCTGCAGTCCATTTCTCCTTCCAACCAGAGGATGCTGGTCGGGAGTCCAGCAGCAGCAGTGGCGCAGAGGGCACAGACAGCCCTGGGGGTCAGCTGGGCGGTGATGTCTGTCCGTCCACCTGTCAGTTTTTGCCTTCATTTCAAATTAATATCTTCAGAATTCATCAAAGATGGGGAAAATTATCTTTCTAGTTAGCAGCTTCCACAACACCCTGACCAATATGGCTTCTGGGCCTTGCGGTGCAAGAATGTATCTTTTCTCTTCATTGGAATTCAAACACATTCACATTTTTTTAAAAAAAACCTGAAGCGATGGCAGTTATTTGTTCTTAAATCAAGGAAAAATCGAGGCTTTTAATATGTAATGGAATGTTTTAACTTTGATAATTTATCTACACATATGGAATGTGGTATTTCTTTAAAGGTTTTTTTTTGTTGCCACAATTCTGTGACTTCCAGTAAGTATCTTACGTGTTCTCCAGCAAGTCTCTTACCATTGTATCTAAAACCCTATAATAAAGCCGGGAAGCTGGCAAAGCAGCAGATTGTGTCAGCAGTGACGTGAAAGAGTCTCAGTTTTCTAAAATTATGATTCACTGGGTTCTTAAAGGGGAAAAACCTGCCTGCTGACTCTGAAAGACTTACCCTGTAGGAATGACAGAAACAAAAGGTCAGGATTAGGAATGAAATTGTGTCTGATAGATTTGCAGTACACTTGTGTAGCTAGTCAGATGTATATGGCCTGCGGAACAATAAAAGGGTCACTGCCCCCATATTTTGACACTCATTAGTCTGAAGCTACCTCAGGTATGAAAGCAGACACATACACAAAAAAGAAACAGCAGTAGACACAGACAATGATTACAGCTCATTAGCTGGAAATCCTAATAAAATAAAATATCCCCACTACATGTCGGATGGTGTTATGCAACCAAACAGATGGATCATTATACAGTCAGTGACCTAAAAGAGATTAATCCTGTGTCTCTGACATTTTAGTAAGCACATGCAAGGGATCTGTGGGTTTAAACTGCAAAATTCATAACTTTACAATTATTCCCCAAGCTGATTATCTGTTCAGAAGTTCAGCATGACTCACGGGCAGGTTTATTACATGGGTAAGTCAAAGAAATGACTAATTAATAAATGTTTTCTTCATTTACATTAAGTCTTTTTAAAAAAACCCACTATACTTGTCTGCTTGATGTTATTAGACAGAAGCTTAGGTTAACCTATAACAGTGATGTCAAACCTTTTAGAGACAGAATGTCCAAACAGAGGGCCGGGGCAAACTCTGTGCTGGGGAGAGGGAGGAAGTGCTCCCACTGGGCTACTGGCCAGAGGGGTGGGGCAAACTCTGTGCTCGGGCGACAGTGCACATACCAACAACGAGGGCTCTGAGTGCCCCCTTTGACATGCATACCATGCACCCCTGACCTATAACTTTTATATCAAACTGAAGTGGTTATCTGACATAGGGCCCATCTGATTGGTTTAGTGCAATATATTTGGAAAAGAACGCTTTATCATGTCTTCTATATGCTAATTCTTCATACTTAAAAAGGTATAAAAAGGATAGGGATACAAACTTGATTGGGGCCTAGGTTGTGTTTGTTTGTTTTTTGCCCTTTTTGTGTTTATACTATTTTGATGTCATCTGTTTTAAATATATGGACTGGGGTGGCCTCAATGGTTAAGAAGCTCACCTTGTTAGCTGGAAGTCTAGCAAGTTGGCAGTTTGAGACTTGGGTACTGCATGACAGTTTGAGTGCCTGTCTCTGTCCCAGCTCCTGCCAAAAGCAAGAAATTGCAAGTAGTTAAATAGGGACCACTTTGGAGGGAAAAAATCTTGGGGACATGAAAGGGGCCTCATTCGGGTGTCCCCTGAGCAGAGTTTCTCCAGAAAAAAATCCTTACAACTCAGAATAATTTCTGACATGAAATTATTATCTTTTTAAATAAATACATAAATGTTAGGCCTTCCTGTGTCCTGTACATTATTGATTTAATGTCCTCTGAATTTTAGGAGCTTATGCTTAGATACAAATTGTCTTCTGTTGCAAACAGCCCAGAACGATTTCTCTAGCCAAATGAGACAGTTTGCATTTTATGTTTGCTTGTAATACAGTATTTTCTCTTGGACAACAAACAAAATGCAAAAAAATAATAATAATCCCAAAACAAAAAATAAAGCAAGAATTAAAACAAAATAAAAAACACAAACATGGGAGGAAAGATGGCATGGCAAATAGTCCACAGCGCACATTCCAGGCAATTTAAAAAATTTAAATCTCAAAACATATTATTTAAATTCCAAAATAAAATTGAACTCATTAAATTATTTGGAGAAAGAAGGGGAATCACAAAAGATGTAAATGTATTCATTGCAACAAAGCTACATAATGATATCTTGTATAGAAAAAAGCCTTCAAATCACATGGGAGATTGTACACAAAAATATCTGCATATAAAATCTTTTCTTTTGCACATATCAGGCACAGAGTACCAGTAATCAGAGAACACAGTTGTCCTGACATGCAATATAAGGAATGATGTCTGGAAGGATTTACTTGCTACTCTTCCACACAATTAATTTCTGCCTAGGGCAAAGCCTGAAGAGGGACAATACGTTGTTGCTCTTTTGTAGCATGGCCCTGCCTCAAGCACTATATCAGATTTGGGTGTTAGCTGAAGACAAGGCCAGGGATTCTCAACCTATGGCCTGCTAGCCGGATCTGGTTTATGGTACCATTTCATCCAGCCTATGCCCTTGCCCCAGTCACCGCTTCTGCCACTGCCGCCACTTCAATCCTTCTCCCCTCCACTTGTCTTGGTGTGTCCCTAATGGCGCTCCATAGCAGTGTGGATGTTTTAAGGCGATGGCACCAGTCCAGCCCACCAACTGTCTGAAGGGGCATGATCTGGCCCCTGGCTTAAAAAGGTTGAGGACCCTGGACAAGGCAATCAATATATAAGAGAGACAAATTGAGATGACATAGGGTTCTGTTCCAATTATGTTAATATCTATCTATCTATCTATCTATCTATCTATCTATCTATCTATCTATCTATCTATCTATCTATCTAATATATCATGCCATCATCTCTGCCACTAGCATACCTAACTTTAAACAAAGGTGAACAAATCAAAAGGAAAGGAAATCCCAGTAAACCAATAAAAACAGGTTCAAATAATTTAGTTTTTACTAGTCTTCTAAAAATTGAGAAAGAGTCACTATTCTTAGCATCATGACCTGCATTGAAAAAGTGGGATGGGTAGCTGTTTTGTAGGAAATATTTTACTCATGGGAGACTTAAAGACCCTGGAAATGACATGGGAGGATGCCGAAGTACTCGTCCAAGACCAAAACTGCTGGAGATTCCTTCCTACATAGCATGGGAGAGTCTAAGTCTAAATCATGGTCCTAAACTGTTAAAGGCTTTATAGGTAATAACCAGCACTTTTAATTGTGCACAAAACTTACAGTGAGTTAGTATCCTATGCAGAGATGACTTACTCCAACTGCCATATGGGAAAGATCCTAATGAGTTATGAGTCAATGTTGTCATATTAGAATTTAATGGCTAGATTTTGATTATTAAATTCCAATATGACAGCATCGAACCATAACTCATTAAGATCTTTCCCATAGGGCAGTTGGAGTCAGTCATCCCCAGAGTACTAACTCCTTGTTAGATTTTTGTTTTTGCACAATTCAAGGTGCTGATTTACCTATAAAGCAGTGATGGCGAACCTATGGCACATGTGCCAGATGTGGCACTTAAGATCCCTCTCTGTTGGCATGCATACCATTGCACCAAAAGAGTTTGCCCTGCTTCTCTGCCCAACAGCCCAATGGAAACACTTCCTATACAACCCCAGCACAGAGTTCACACCGCCATCTGCCCAGCTACCCAATGGGAATGCTTCCAGTGGTGGGCAGCAACAGGTTTGCACCCCACGGTAGGGGGGGGGTTGTCAGCAAAATTGGGTGGCCTTCAGGCAGAAGGGTGGCAAAATTGGGTGGCAAAATTGGGTGGCAAAATTGGGTGGCCTTAAGGCGGGGGGGGGGTTTAGCGAAATTGGGTGGTCACACCCACCTCCCTGTCCTGCCCAGACTAACACAGCTATCATTTAAAAAGTTTTATTCTATGCAAACATATCAGAGTTTAAACAAAACAAAAAGACAAAAACATGTGGCACTCTAAAGACTAACTGCTGTATTTTAATGTGAGCTTTTGTGGATCACGTCCACTGGCTCTTTGGTTATAAACAGAGATGAACACTGAACCCTAGAGTTGGTAACGACTGGCATTCGAGCAAGGGCAACCTTTATCTAATAACACAAGATCCCTGATTGGTATTCAAATTTAACAGCAGGTTTTGTCCCTGCAAGCGGTTCAAAAGTCTCCCTTGCTCAAAAGCCAGTCATATCCAACTCTAGGGTGCAGTGCTCATCTCCATTTACAGCCCAAGAGCCAGTGCTGCCTGTGTTTCCAGATATATACATGGCCATATGGCAGGCATGACTAGATTGCCCGTGACATAGGTTCTGCCCATGGCATAGGCTCCACCCATGATGTAGGCTCCGCCCACCATGTGGTAGCAGAAATTTTTGCTGCCCACCACTGAACGCTTCCCCCCTCCCCTGTTGCCACTTTGGCATTTTGCCAAATAAGTGGGTTTTTGGGTTGCAGTTTGGGCACTCAGTCTCTAAAAAGTTCACCATCACTGCTATAAAGCTTTTACCCTAAGTCACCTTGAAATAATTTGAATCTTTAAAGGCAGAAAATAAATAATTGTAATTAAATGTATTTTTAACTGCAATTCCCTGAATTCCTCAAGGAGCATGACCTCTGGGGAATACTAAAAGTTGAAATGCAAAACCTCACAAATCTACATTTCTTTAATTATACTTAATTAACAGGAAGATGATAGACATACAGAAAAAAAGAGCAGCTGTTACATGTATGTCCAGTTATAATTAGATCTCAGAAAAAGTAATATATTTGGGGAGAAATTCTTCACAATTCCTGAACAAGGTTCACGTTTTACTGTAGGTGTAGAAATATGCAATATGCCAAAATGAAGCCACCTTCTTGGCTTTGACATTGGTCAAACCTAAATTCTCATTGGTACATGTTTTCTGTAGTATTTGGCAGACCAGAAAATGAGCCAGATTCTGAATCTCTCCACATTCACACAGCATTTTTTTTGTCCACCAGCAGCCCTCACTTGAGCATGTTGTTCTTACATTTAGGCACTTCAGCCATTAGTCTATTCAGGTTCGCCATGTGACATAGAGGAGGTTTAGTTTCTCAACCACATCCTTCTTTAATGTTATTCCTTCTTCAGTGAGTTCCTTCCTCCATCTTCTAACTTGGTTCAGGGCCATTCTCTTGCTTAGCTCTTTCAGCATCCACTGCTACTTCTCTCCTTATCTTAGGTGGAGTGATACCAACAAGAGGATATATTTTCTCAATTGGTGTAGATTTGAGACATCCTGTCGCAACACACATTGTTTCATTAACAGGGATGTCAACTTGTTTCAAGAGTGCAGATGTGCTCCATACTCTGCTCCAAAGATGCTCAGGGCCAAAGCTGATGTATGCTTTGGTTCAGCTCCCCATGTATAGTTTGTCAATTTCCTGATGATATTGTTCCTCCAACTAACTTTGGCTTTGGTATTCAGGCAGTGCTGTTTTAAAGAGTGCAGCCTGTCAAGTGTCACACTGAGATATTTTGGTGCTGAACAATGCTGTAATTTATGCCTTGCCGTGTAACATTCAACTCAACTCCTGCCTCTCAGTTTCAAAGGGGGAAAGCACACACTTAAATCTTACTTGGGTTAGGCTTCAAATGGTTGATGGTGTAATACTGTCCTAATTCTTCAAGTGGTCCAGTAGGTTTTCCAGCTATCTTGATAAAAATTGATCTTTGTATGATCATTGCTGTATCATCTGCATAGTTAAACCATTTCAGGAACTGGTTGATCATTTATTTATATATCATACAATGTTGGAGACAATACACTTCATTGTGGCAATCCATTCTTTTGCAACCTACATCTACTATTCTTTCTACTCATTGTCATATAAAACCTATGGTTCTGGAGGAAACTGCCAATGACTCTAGAAAACTTAATTATTTATTTTATGGAGCAATATTCTGAGACTGACAGTATCGTATGTTGCATTGTTAGGTCAACGAAAGCCACTCCCATACTTAACTTTATTTCAAAGCTATCCTCATTGCATTGCGTAAGGTTAAGAATTTGACCATAATACAGTATGACTTACCTGGCCTGAAGCCTGCTTGTTTCTTCATGATCTTTCATTCAATAAATTAAGAAATACAATTGTAAATCATCTGTTCCAGTGTCCTATAAAGATAACAAATGAGTGACACTGGTCAGTAGTTTTTCAGGTCATCTGGGTCTTTGCCGGGTTTCAATTAAACAATGACTCTATTCTATCTCCACAATTTAGTAATCTTAAACTTGTATATGCAGTTGTTCATTAATTGCAGAAGCCATTCTAAAGTGTGAGGACCAAACTGCTTTATCTGCTCAGTTCTTATGTACATTCTGTTAAAACACTGAAGGCATAACAGTGCTCAGATGAAAAAATGGTAGGACAGTTACAGTATACATGGGAACATTTATTAACACACATTTTGAAGTATGCATGGGTCATATTTATTAAACCCAGATGAGACTTTCCCACATAGCTGTTCTCAATACTGAGGCTGGTTTCTTCACAATAATACAGCAAACAATTATAAATATTCTATGTCTCTTTATACCAGTCATCCAGTTCAAATTCACAGGAAAAGACGAAAATGAAATATGAGATGGACTGACCTAATAAAGGAGGTTGTGATATTTTGTGTCCAAGAGCTGGACAAAATATCTATCTGAGGTACACATCTGTCGTGCAGGTGGAGTTAGAAGGACTATTAATAATGGGCAATAGTTATTTGAAGTGATTAAAGAAATGAAAAATGTGCACAAAAATTATAAATATCTGATACAGCCATTTTACTGTATAAAATATGGCATGCTGAGACACTTGTTTAAGCTGATATCAAAACTGTTGGTAACAGCTGATATAACATGTACCATACATGGAAAAAGACCAACCCAAGCCAAAGTAAACAAAAGAAAGGCAAGGAAGAAGATATTCTTAAAATAAAGGGAACCTTTGGACTTCCTCGCCTGACGCTTGGGCGGAGGCAATGGGCCACAGCTGTGTGGGGCAT
Organism: Furcifer pardalis; assembly: GCA_030440675.1. Lineage (NCBI taxonomy): Eukaryota > Metazoa > Chordata > Lepidosauria > Squamata > Chamaeleonidae > Furcifer > Furcifer pardalis. Next base: position 68,785,147 of record CP126893.1, read on the forward strand.
CCGGGAGTCTTAAAACCTTGCTCCTGCCGCCTCCAACACCTTCGGACTTCCTCACCCGACACTCGGGAAGAGGCAACGGGCCACAGCTGTGTGTGTGGGGGGGGGCAGGAGGCTTAAAACCTCGTTCCCACCACCTCCAACACCTTCGGACTTCCTCGCCCGACGCTCGGGCGGAGGCAACGGGCCACAGCTGTGTGGGGTGGCCAGGAGGCTTAAAACCTCGCTCCTGCTGGCCCCAACGTTGCCACACTGGAATAAACAGCTAATGCTTTGATTCTCTTTTATACTCTTATGATGTATGTTGTATATGTTGTCTTTATTATGATATCCTGATTTATGTATTGTTGATTTGTTACTGTATTACATAGATGGCACAACAGTTTGGAGGGGGAAGGAGTATGAGGGGTGAAAGTCTTTTTATTTAATTGTTATGTTATTTAAGTACTATGTGTGCTTTTATATAAATTGTATTAATTATGTAATTGTATTATTTTACTGATGTATTGAACGGTTTGATGTATTGATTGTATTGTGTTGCATTATATGCCATATTTATGTTATGTTGTTTGAGATTGTAAGACTATATTGTTTGTTATCTTTGTTGTTAGCCACTCTGAGTCACTTCGGCGAATAGAGCGGCATACAAATTCAAATTAACAACAACAACAACAACAATAACAACAACAAGAACAAGATTGTAGTCCTAGAGAAAATCAAAAAGGAACAAGCTTAGGACTTATTTTTGAATAAATTGTCAGAAGTGCCACATGGGTTGCTGTCATCACCACCATTTCTTGATTGACCTATTCTGTGAAAAATATATTAAAAAATTCAAATTATGTTAAACCAATAAAAACTGATATAACCATATTATATGCACAAGTGCACACACATACAAAAATATTTCTATTTCTATTTCTATTTCTATTTCTATTTCTATTTCTATTTCTATTTCTATTTCTATTTCTATTTCTATTTCTATTTCTATTTCTATTTCTATTTCTATTTCTATTTCTATTTCTATTTCTATTTCTATTTTGTTCAGTCACATAGCCGTGTCCGACCCTTGTGACTCCATGTACCATCACACGCCAGGCACCCCTATCTTCCACCATCCTCCTGGGTACTCAGCTTTATATTTATATACCACCCATTTCTCACTCTGGGCAGTGAACAAAAACTTTTTTTAAAAAAACCCCCATACAATACAAATTGAACAAAAATTTGTTACATGTTGACTTCTACTGTTAAAAAATTGAATGCAATATAAAAAGTCATTAACAATACTCATGAACAATAAAACGATAAACCATAGATAATAATAATAACCATCACACAGCTCACCATTGGTATAAAAATTACTTAAACCTATTGATCGGCAGTTGGCAGGACATCTTTAAATTACTTCTTAAAAAGATATTATTTCAATTGTTTTTTAAATACCATAGAGAAAGGGCCTGGCTAAATTCTACAGAAAGCACATTCTAGAGAGTTGTTGCCACCACCGAAAGTCCTCTTCTTCTGGTTAAGGTCTTTTTTAAACTAATCTTGGAGTGGTAATATAGCTATAAATGATAAATTAGCATGTAAGTTGAAGATAAAAAAGAGATTAACTAAAAATGGATTTTAGAGAAATATGGGGAGACATTTTAAATTATGTATTAGTGAAAATCAAATTAGTAAAGCCAGAGCAAGAGGATACAAATATATAAGCATTTAATGATATTGTGAACATTTACTTGAGGAGGTTTATAAGTTCCACTGGTGGTGGGTGCATGTAGTAGTAGGGCCTAAAAACCTGGCTGGCAGGGCAAGTGTGGGGACCCAGAAACATGGGATCTCATGTAGGGCGGCTGATCTAATGAACAGCCACCCTTTCGGTTCAATTTCTGGCATTGTTTTAATGTTTTATGAATTGTTATAGTTTTAGGTATGAAGTTTTAAGATGAATTAGTATTATCATAGGCTTAACCTATGATTTTAATCTGTAAGCCGCTCAGAGTCGGGTTTACCCGATTGGGGTGGGATAGTAAATATGAGCAAATAAATAAATAAATAAATAAAAATATTGTACTATATGTAATTTTGTTATGAGTTTTGTATATATATATTTGTAGAAGAGATTTTTGTTTGTTTATTTTTGTGTTTTTTCTATTTTAATTAAATAAAAAATATTTAAAATATTACTTAAAAGGGGTTTTTTCAAGGTATAAAATGTTTACAAGTAGTTTACCATAGCCATCTTCTGCTTAATACTAAAAAAGTTAGTTTATTAAAGGCTCATTTAGATGTCAATCTAAACCAGTAATCGAGTTGAATTCCCCATGTTTTAAGTTGATTTAAAGATTAGAAACTACTTGATGTACAGCAGAACAAGTAATAGTTCTGGCAGCAAGCAGTATATTTTAAGCAGCCTAGTGGGTCTCCTTATTTTTTGAATCAATTCAGTTCATTTGGAATTGTTTTTGGATGTGCGATTGCCTGTGTCAGGGTAAATTGTGTCTCTGTGGTTTGGCAAGTCTTTGTTGCCAAGGTAATGGGATTTGGATCGTAGATATTCTGCTCTCTGAAATCCTGTCTTTTTAAAATCTCTTTTAAGGGTAATACTACTGCACTATAACAGGGGGAAAGTGCGGAGAGAGAATGAACGAAAATATTTCACAAGGTAATAGAGACTGCATGCTGTTTGACATGAAGAAGGACACAGTCAGAGCACTACAGTGACCATTTCAGGTAGATGAGTCACAGAGCCCCAGAAATAAGTGGGGGAGGGTGTTATACAATGTTATAAAGCAGAGGTGCCCAAACTTTTGGGCCATGGACCGATAATGTGGTTCAGGGAGCCGGTCACTAAGGTCTGGGGGCCGGGTGCGGCCCCTGACGCCAATTCATCTGGCCCACGAAGCCCTGTACAGGTGTGTTTTACTTCCACTTCCAGCAGCGACGAGGGCTTTGTGAGCTGGATGAATTGGCATTGGGGGCCGCACCCAGCCCCCAGGCCTTAGTTTGGGCACCATTGTTATAAAAGGAATTGAGGACACATCCTTTTGGACATTAGGAGGGACAAAACAAGAACACCAGGATGACCATTTCAGGCAGCAGAGCCACAGCCCCAAGGCTTTGTTGCCAGTGTGGAAAACTACAAATGGGAGGCTCCTTTGCTCCTCATCCCCATCTTACCTTAGAGCACAAAATTGCCGAATCACTTGCAAATACAGCAATCTGAAACCCCTTGTTGTCCTGTGCACCAATATACCATTTTAAATCAAACTACAAGTTGTGCAGTACCGGAGGCTCACATTGACACAAAGACTACGTGACACAAAACTAACATTGCATCGACTTCCAAAAGCCCAAGTCAACACCACTTTATTTCAACAATGTAGGAGAGCCCTAACTTTTGCAGGGATTTACGAATGCTAAAAAGAGTTGGAAGTGCAATAGATGTCAAACAGGGAGACAAAAATCTTAAAGAAGGTAAAGGAAGGCACCCTACATTAAAAAGCTTTCCAGAGGGAGAGAAGTTGGAAAGCTGAATTAGAGGGACTGAAATTGTAACAAGCTCATATTGGGCTTGCAGATTGGGCTTGCAGATTGAATTGGAAATACAGTGTCTGCAGCAGGGGTGGTCACGTGGTTCATCCCACCAGAAGTGAAAGTAAAACACACATGCACAAACCACTGCCATAAATGCACCCATTTACAACAGCCATGGGTGCATTTACAGCAGCATTTTGCACATGCACATGTGTGTTTAACTTTCACTTCTGGGAGCAGCAAGGGCAGGGTGGACCAGATCCGACCCATGGGCTGTAGTTTGGCAACCCCTGGTCTACAGTAACAATGCAATTGACATTCCAATTCAACCTGCAGGCCCCTTCTTTCCTTCCTTCCCATAATCCCACCTCTGCCTATCTTTCCTTTGAGCAATCAATGCTCTTTTATTTTTTAACTAAATAGATTCAAATAGCGCTATTTATTTATTCACATTTATACCCCACCCTTTTGGTGCCAGCAATAGCCAATAAAAACACAAGAAACAAAGCCAGGTGGCATTTAAAAATCTTAACACTGTAAAGTATTCAAAGTAATACACTATCAGCAGCAGTAAATGGAGGTGATATCAATTTGAATTTAAATTGCTGGGAGAAATATTAACAATTTGAGATATGCAGATGATACCACCCTAATGGCAGAAAGTGAAGAGGACCTAAAGAAGCTCCTGATTAGGTTGAAAGAAGAGAGTGCAAAAGTTGGCTTGAGACTCAACATCAAGAAAACCATGATAATGGCAACACGCCCTATCAGTCCCTGGAAAATAGATGGGGAAGAAGTAGAAGCAGTGACAGATTTTACTTTCTTAGGATCAAAGCTCACTGCAGATGGTGATTTTTTGTTGCAGCCATGAAATAAAAAGGCGACTGATTCTTGGGAGGCAAGTGATGAGAAACCTGGGGAGCATAGTGAAAAGTAGAGACATCAAATTGCAAACAAAAATTTGTATCGTCAAAGCAATGGTATTCCCTGTGGCAATGTATGGTTGTGAGAGCTGGACCATTAGGAAAGCTGAGTGCAGAAGAATAGATGCCTTTGAGATGCGGTGTTGGAGGAGAGTTTTGAGAGTCCCCTGGACAGCGAGGAGAACAAATAGGTCAATCTTAGAAGAAATCAACCCTGACTGCTCCTTAGAAGATCAAATAGTAAAGATGAAGCTAAAGTACTTTGGACATCAAATGAGAAGAGAAGAGTTGAGGAGGATGGTGGAGGACAGAAGTGCCTGGCGGACAGTGATCTATGGGGTCGCAGAGTGTCGGAATCGACTGTGTGACTGAACAAAAAAAAAATCAATTTTAAAAAGTCCAGGGTCAACATTGCATGGTTCTAATGAGCTTATAGGGCTTAAAAGGCTTGCTGACACAGGTAGGTTTTAGGTGATTAACAGAATGTTAATAAAGTAGGATCAGTTCTAATCTCCACTGGCAATTCATTCCAGAGGGTGGGTGCTCTCAAAATGGTTATAGCATTGTTTTGCTTTTCTAGGTGTAACCACTCAGAATTCACATGCCTGGGTGCTTTGAGTATAACTCTGCTATAACAGCATATCACCAAGGAGGATGATCAGGATAGAGGAAACAACAGTCCTCAATATCATGCCCAAGAGCTAAAGTCACAAAAACACTGCCTACAGACACACCCCTCCCCTCCCTCCACTGGTGCTCCAGCTGTTCTTGGACTTCAATTCCCAGAAGTCCTGATCAGCATGTGTGCATATCTGCATTGGGGGGGAAATAGCAAAATATACCAACATGAAAAAGGAAAAAGAAAACTGCTTTGGATGAAAAATCAATGGATGAATTCGATTCTGCCTTTGCATCATACAGGCAACAGAAACCCTTCAAACTCACACATATTCAGCAGCAGCAAAAGTAAAAGTTTTGTGTCTTGGCATAAGATTTGGTGGGCACTGTCTACTTCATCAAATATTTGTATACCATAGAGTTGGGAAACTTCTCTTCAGAAAGTCTTTTTATCCCAAGATATGAAATATCATTAGATTTAGATGAGTCCATTGTTCTTCTCAGCCAATCTTTTGAGTCTGAGAAAATCCTTTCACAGCAGACTTTAGCTCTGTAATAACGACAGCTGGTTATCAAAACCACTTTTATCCTTGGAGTGTGGTGGGGAGTAAATAGTGTGTCACTGTGTATATTTTTTAAGTCAAAGTATCACTATGCCCATCTTGTTAGTCTGAAGTCTCCATTCAAGGCAGCTGAACACAGAATGTTGTATTGATTTTTCATTCAACTATTTCATCAGCCAGCCACAAGTTTCATAATTACTTTTGCTTCCTTTTGGGAATTGAGTTAATATTTGACTGAAGGGAAGGATCTAAGATCAACCTATTTGTTCTCCTTGCTGTTCAGGGTACTCTCCAACACCACATTTCAAGATATCCCAAGATATCTCCAACACCACATTTCAAAGGCATCTATTCAGTGGTGCGATTCAATTTTTTACTACGTACTCTGTGGGTGTGACATGGTGGACGTGGCCAGCGGGAAAGCCCTGTGTTGCACCCAAATTAGGACTACTTTATTTCAAAACTTGGCTGGGTGGGGCCAGCTGGAATTTTTGCTACCGTTTCTGGCGAACTGGGGCAAACCTGCTGACTCCCACCACTGCATCTATTCTTCTGCTCTCAGCTTTCCGTATGGTCCAGCTCTCACAACCATACATTGCCACAGGGAATACCATTGCTTTGACTATGAGGACTTTTGTTTGCAAGGTGATGTCTCTACTTTTCACTATGTTCCCCAGGTTTCTCATCGCTTGTCTCCCAAGCATCAGTCGCCTTTTTATTTCATTGCTGCAGTCACCATCTGCAGTGATCTTTGATCATAAGAAAGTAAAGTCTGTCACTGCTTCTACTTCTTCTCCATCTATTTTCCAGTGACTGATAGGACCTGTTGCCATTATCTTGGTTTTCTTGATGTTGAATCTCAAGCCAACTTTTGCACTCTCTTCTTTCAACCTAAGCAGGAGCCTCTTTAGGTCTTCCTCACTTTCTGCCATTAGGGTAGTATCATCTGCATATCTCAAATGGTTGATGTTTCTCCCAGTAATTTTGATCACAACTTGTGATTTGTCTATCTCTGCATTGCACATTAGGTGCTCTGTATATAAGTTGAATAAAAAGGGTGTCAAAATGCAGCTTTGTCTTACTCATTTTCCTATTCCAAGCCACTCCGTCATTCCATATCCTGTCCTAACTGTTGCTTCTTGACTCATGTACAGATTTCTCATGAGATATATAAGGTGTTCTGGTATTCCCATCTCTTTAATTACTTGCCTCATTTTTTGCCTCAATACCAAAGCCAAAGTTAGTACAAGGAACAACATCATCAGGAAACTCTCAAAACTATAAATGAGGAACTCAACCATCCACACTGTGCACATCAGCTTTGAGTGTCTCTGCAGCAGTGCATGCTGCTCCAGTATGGAGTGCATCCACACACACACAAAACAAGTTGACATCACTGTTAATGAAGCCATGCATATAGTGACAGGATGCCTCAAACCTACACCAGTTGAGAAAATATACTTTCTTGTTGGTATCATTCCACCTAAGATCAGGAGAGAAGTAGAAGCAAATGCTGAAAGATCTAAGCAAGAGAGTGACTCTAGACACCCTCTGAATGGATATGAGCCTCAAGTCCACCAGCTCAGATCCAGGAGGAGATTTATGACAAGAACAAACATTTTTGAGGGTACACCAGAGCAAAACCAAATTAGAAGATGGAGAAAGGAGTTCACTGAACAAGAAACAACATTAAAGGAGGATATAGCTAAGGATCTCAACCTCTCCTACGTCAATTGGACGACTCTGAATAGGTTGAGGGTTGGAATCCCTAAATGCAAGATAAACATGCTCAAGTTGGGGCTGATGGTGGACAACAACACACTGTGTGAATATGAAGAGATAAATAATCCGGCTCACTTACTGGTCTGCCAATTCCTGCCAGAGGGATGCATCAATGAATACTTGGGTTTGGGCAACAACAACGTGAAGAAAGTTGCTTAATTTTGGCATCCCGGGGTTTGATCAGGACATGAAAGAAGAATTGGAACTGCTCTAGTTGGACTAACAACTGTGTTGAAGTGAAGGTCTTGATTTTTTAAATGTTTCCCTCTCCTATTATCAATTCTTTCATTATGTTACAGATTTATGTTGTAGCTTCATGGTGGCTCTGCATAAGTCTTTGTAAAATGTATTTGTCTTTAAAATATTTTATAAACTTTTTATTATGCTGTGGTTTAATTGATATTACTTTTTAAAAATTGTGTATTTTTTAAAAGGATATTTTTATTTTGGAAGGTCATATACTGGCAGATAGGCCCTGACTAGTTTATTATGCAAATTGCCTTTAAAGGTTATTGTGAAACCTGTTAAAACTTTGGAGGATTGACCTGTCTCAAATCAGCATTCTCTTACATTCACCTACTTTCCCACTTTATCATTTTAATTCCCTTCTCCTTTCTGTATGGTTAAAGGCCAAGATACATTGGTTATATTGTAACAAATAGCCTTGCTTTCATTGGTCTCTCATTGTTAAGGATGCTGGATATATGGCATCACAGCACTAAAAGAGAGGTACCTAGATGTATCACCAGGTTTAAAATATGGAGTCTTAATGCAAATGGGAAGCAAAGAAAATAGCAAATGATCTTTTACATTATCCAAAAAATTGGTCTTGAAAATGTTTGTAGTGTGGGGAGAGTAGTTGAAAGACACCTCAAGTTTCCTTGAGATTTTTCAGATTTTACTGACAACTGATCTAAAACAGCGACCATTTTGATTCAGGCATTCATCTCCTTACATGACTGGAACTGGCCTCTGCTCTCTGTTCTGCCTACTCATATACTCAAAATTTAAATTGGGATTTGCAGTTCACCAAATAGAAATGATTAAAATAAACCAGCAAGCTGAACAACTGCATACATTACTTAGACAGAAGACCCGTTATCAATACAAATGAGGTCAATGAGATCATTACAGCTTAGTCCTGGTTAATTATTCTTTCTTTAATTTCATTTTCAGCATTTTCACTTCTATCTTCAGCTGCAAAATTTTCCAGAATAGAAAAGGGAATGGGGAATGGGGAATGGGGAATGGGGAAGGAAGGAAGGAAGGAAGGAAGGAAGGAAGGAAGGAAGGAAGGAAGGAAGGAAGAAAGAAAGAAAGAAAGAAAGAAAGAAAGAAAGAAAGAAAGAAAGAAAGAAAGAAAGAAAGAAAGAAAGAAAGAAAGAAAGAAAGGAAGGAAGGAAGGAAGGAAGGAAGGAAGGAAGGAAGGAAGGAAGGAAGGAAGGAAGGAAGGAAGGAAGGAAGGAAGAAAGAAAGAAAGAAAGAAAGAAAGAAAGAAAGAAAGAAAGAAAGAAAGAAAGAAAGAAAGAAAGAAAGAAAGAAAGAAAGAAAGAAAGAAAGAAAGAAAGAAAGAAAGAAAGGAGAAAATGCCAACCCAACCATTAGTTCTTCAAATGAAGCCAGCTTGACTACCAGAAAAGAGTTCATAAAAAATAGAAGCCCAGATCTTTCATCAGGAGTGATGAAATGGCCTTCCAGTTCCATCTGTCAAAGATGCAGGTTGATGGTTTGTCTGATGTTTGGTGATAGCTAAGGGAGGAGGTCCTTACAGAGTTACAGTTTTCATTAATCCATTGGAACTTATTCCTAAATAAACATCCATAGGATCAGGCTACTTAGATTCATTTACTAAACTATTGATGAAATGAATTAAACAGAGTTATGAATGATTTTGCATTATTATTATTGACAGAACACAGCATAGTAGAACAAATGCAACATATTAGAAGAATTTATACTAGTCATAATGTGAAAAGCCTGCTTTTTAGAACTGTATTTCAGATTGTCTTTTCTCTTTTATGCACATAATTGGTAGTTTTATGCTAATATTTATGTTGCTTAGTTTATAATGTCATCCTCTTTGAAAAAGGGATATAAACATAATTTCTGGTGCCATAAATACATTAATAGTCATATCTCGGTCCAGTATTTGATTCCACAGTTTATCCAGTGGATCACAGCATGATGTATTAAGGCTATCTGATCTTTCAATGTGTTGACCTGTTTCTAAAATTACATGATAGGATTATTACAGAAAAATAATAATATAAATCCATATATGTAACATTTTCCCAGAAGTTAAATGGAATAGGGACAAGTCTACACAGATCTGCACTTCTAGTATGGACTCCAAAGTGCACTCAGTTGTAGTACAGGTAGGATAAAACAGGGCCAAGGCTAGTGAAACAACAAAAGGCAAGCCAAGTCTATAGTACACAGCAAGTCTTTTTCAGCTAAAGAATTCCAAAGCCAAAGTCAGGAAAATCAAGGTAAACATACAACGGAATGAAATATTCACCATGCAGGGAAAGTCACACAGACAAGTGTGATGCTGTCCAAGAAGGCAATCACAGTAATCAAGGATGCAAAGAACTGCCAAAAGTCCACACATACTGGACTCTGATCAAACTATGAGGCATTGGTCAAAATAAAACTTATATGTTACCACCAAGGCTCAGATTTAGGCTACTTTGTCATAATTATTTTTGGAACAAATCCTGCAGAGACCATTAATGCCTGAGTAAGCCTCTGTCCATGAGGAACCTTCCATGAAACTTAGTGTTCCTTCAGAGGAGTTTAGTCAATGTCAAGCCTTTATTCTTCTCTTCTATTGTGGTCTAGGAGGGGATCCAATATCCTTACCTGAATTGGGGAATGGACATTCCTTGTTAGGGGATACAGCTTCCTGTACCTTGGACAAAGATAGAATCCATATAGTTCACAGAGCTTCCATCATTTCTTGACTTCAGGGTCTCAGCTTCATCTCTAGTAGAGGACTTCTCCAGCAATAGCATGAAATACACTTGAAACTATGTATTTTGATATGTCAAAGCTATTTTGACTGTTGTTGTCTCCGTTGCCGCCACCTCCTCCGACGTCAACACCACCAATGCTGGCATCATTGTCATTTATAAATCCTGAAACAGTTTACACAACTAAAGTAAAATGAGTACCCAGCATGTTTCGGACAAAATACTAATTAACTTGTGAACCAGCCAGGGAGTGCACCAAGCACTATGGGGTGGTATATAAGTGTGATTGCTTTAAAATAATCCAACAAAAACTTACAAGAAAGTTCCCACCAGCTGGCAGCTGGGGAATAGTCAAGGTATGTTTTTGTAAACACCTGGAGCATGCTTGTATTGAGCTTGGTTCACATATTGCAGAATAAAGTTCATTCCAGAGAATGGGCACCATCGTGGAAATGGCCAAGGTCACTGCTGCAAGAAAATTCATAGGTCTTGACATGGTGTGCAAGAGATGTTTCTGATAGTCAAAAGCAGAAAAACATGGGATAGGTGACCTGCTCTTTTTACAAGGCATGACAACTGAATGACGTTAATACGACACAGCCTTCAATAGAGATGAATGCTTAAGGAAAGGACAAACACTTCTTTTCATTTTTCCTTCTGCTTTGTTTCTCAAATATTCTGCCCCTGCTTCTGTTTCTGTTCATCTTCCCTTCTGTCTAGCTGGTACTAAGAAAAAGGAAGACCACCTTTTTTGAAGGCTAATAACTGATCCTTTGAAGAAGACTTTTATGTGAGGACAATGTCTTCATAGATTTAGGCACAGGCCTGTTTAAATTTGTAAGGCTACAGGTTGCTTGACCCTGTTTCTCATTAACATCATGGTTGCCCATATATCAAGGCACAATTGTGGTACAAGTCTTCTTACCATTCAGATTTGAAAATAAAACCTTGACCTCATTTATAAGAAGAGGCAGTGTTCCACATATCTGACACCCTGATGCGGCTCAGATCCTCCTTTCCACCTGTACTTAATTCATTGTCACTTCATTTTGACATTGTTACTTAGAAACAAAAAGAGTAGCCTGAGGCTCAAAATCTCATCCATCTTCATTAACTATAATTCTCCACAGGTCCATCAACAACCTGAATCACAACACCATTTCAGAAACAGAGGCCAATAAATCATGTTTCTGCCCCAAAAGAAACTGATCCTGAAAACAAAAAAGACAGTTTGTTTACTTGACTGATATGCTTACAAACAACCCACGCTCAAGACTTGCAGTTTTAAAATTTTCAGTTTGGATGAGAAAAGGAGCTTACAGAGGACAATAAAGGCTGATGCTCTTCTGTGTTGACTGACATTTTTACAGCCATCAGAGCTTCTCCACTATCCTTTGTCTGGCTCACTGATGTCCATTCATGACAGAATGCAAATTTAGGAGTTCTGCAGAATTAGTGCTTGATTGCCACTTTTGTTTCTAAATTTTGAAAGTTAGGTTGTAGCAAAACAAATACAGATTTTCCATGTAAGGAGTATGATGCTGCAGTCATTGGCTTATGTGGAGATTCCATTTGAAGTTATGAGATTTGCAGGTAGATTGAAAAAAATTGCAGAGAATCCATTCAGATGTATTCAGGTTGGCACAAGTAAAGCTTTTTTCTTGGTCACCACCATTAGTGCTGAAAATCTCTCCCTCTAAAATCATGTTATCTTTCAAGGAAGTATCAAACAAGTCCATCACATGAGAACTGTGGGTCCATCATTGGAGGTGATGCTGATAGTTTGGCTTTTTTTAAAAAATGAAATGCATTTAAGTTTACCTGTATGTTCTAAAACAACCTTTTTATCAATATTTGAAAAGGAAGTAGGTGACTCCACAGCTAGGGAATTAGTCTCAAATTTGAGAACAGTGGCAAAATTGTTCATTGCTAGGAACTGGGGAAAATTGCTCATAATAACTTGCATAAAGTTAATCTGGGCTATAGCAATTGATGAAAAATTTAATGACATGATATAAAAGTTAGGTCATTCTTGCTTGAAATCCAGTTGTATCAGTCTCCAGAGTTCAGTACTCACCTCTGTTTATAGCCAAAGGGCCAGTGCTGTGTGGCAGGCATGCTTCAACACCAGAGTGCATACAAGGAAGTAATTGATAGAAATGTGTTTGTAGACATATGGAGAAAAATTTATCAATTTTATATTATTGACAGGGAAGGGGAAAGCCCAACCTAAGAGTCTATATAGTTTGGAAATGGTTAAGGGGGCTTCACAAGGGTGAAAGATAGAGGTGGTTTGTTTCCATAATGGTCTGAGTGGTGGTAGTAGTGCTGGTGGGTGAACGATGTATGGAGATTAAATGTTTTGGATGTGCAATTCTTTTCTTTGAAAATGAGTATGTGATCCCAAACTGAGTATGAAAAAACTCATTGCCATGCAAGCATAAGTAATTCATGACAAAAGCAGGGGACACAGCCCAAAATTGTGGAGGGATTCCTTTCTCCTGGTCCATAAATACAAATCAGTCAGAAGTGGATGGCCTTGTTTCTCAAGAACAGCTTTCTTGATTGTTTGGATTATTTCCATGCAAAGTGGTCTGAGGGTTGCAGTCATCTAGGATGAACCTCACATCCAGTAGAGAGTTGAATGTGACTGGCTTTTTGTGGAAAACTCTGATTGATTGTGTTACTTTTCTAATGAGTGATTTTATCATTAGAGACACAAATCAATGAAACCTATCAAAGTGACAACATTATTGGGAAATGTTCTTTTAAGCCTAGTCCTAGGCATGTTTAATTAATTAATTATGTGTCATCAAGTCTATTCCAATGGACCTTGCCACATTTGCTAGCTACAGAATACTCAGAAGTGGTTCACCAGCCCTTCCTTTTGAGAGTGCTTAGGGATTATGTAGCTTGCCCAGGACTTCTCATTTGACAAGGGACACAACCGCGTGAGTCAAACTCTCAGGCTCCTTTCCTGAGAGGAACCCCAAGGATTCAACTCCTGATCCCTGCATTTATGTTATACTAGTTCTGATGCTAAACAATCTGTTTATCGTGGAATGATTTTTAATGTGTTTTTACTTGGTAATAAAATAATTTGCTTCTCTTTTCATTTGACATTTATTCAAATGTTGACATTTATTCTTTTGTTGACTTGCTTTATTGGCAAGTAGTGCCATTGCTTTATGCCTCTTTCCCCTCCCCCTTCCCTCCAACCATATATTTCTAGGGACTTTTTGTGCAAGAATTATTTCTCTTCCCTTCCTTTCAATGACAGAGTATGACAGAACTACAATGGGGAATTGTGTAAAGGAACAGGATAAGAGAGGTTGCTATTGAATAGATTATGTCCAAATGTGATCAGACCACAGCACCACCTCCAGAAATGCCCAGGAACACTATGAATTTTGTACACCCTCACATATAGCAAATGTTGTTGTAAGGTTTAGGGGAAAAACAGATTTAAGAAAATGACAAAATAAAAACTGTTAATAAGATAACCACACCCACCTGTATAGAACCACCTTATGTCAATTGTAGTCCATTTTAATAGTCACACTTTCCTCACCAAAATATCTTTGTAATCACATGTCTGACTAGTTTCTGTTAAGAGACTTCTCCAACACACAAGGGCAGTTTCTAGGGCTCACTGAGAAGAGAAAATTATTAAACTAGTTTCAAGTTTCTTGCGTGCAGAAGTGCCTCTGTATAAATGAACTGATTCCCATGCTGGAGGAAGAGTGACTGGTTATGCTCACAAGGATAGTTAAAAATCAGTTAACATCATTCAAAAAACTTAGTGGTCTCTGGCGTGTCTCCTTCCAGACTGTGACAAATGATATGGTTTGATATTGTGACAACCCACAACAGAAATGATATTCTGAAATAAAATCATTTTTGGATCAAAGTCCCTCAGTCCATCAGATTAATCTTGGAAACTGTCAGCATGATTTCCCTGGAGCAGTGATCATTGACAACTGCTAAGGAAGGCTTCTCATATCTCACACTTATATCTCTTTGTCTCACTTTAAATATTCTGATTTAGATTTTAAGGCTGTTATTATGAGAGAAGGTTAAACAGTGCCTGAAGAATCCCTAGCCTATAAATTGTATAGGACTTGTCCAAACCATAAATAATCATTACAAGTACTAGCTAGCATCATGAATGAGGTACTTGCTAGATTGTATATCAGAAGCAGATTGACTTTCCATTCTATAATCAAATGCAAAAGGTATGACCAGGGGAAGTGGGAGGTGAAAATATTAAAATTGAGAAAATAAAGTTTAAATCTGGTTTTATTCCTAAGTAAGGAGATGGAAAAGTCCAAGCACCCATATCAGGTCATGGGATTGCAGCCAGCTGTACTACAGCTTTGTTTTGCATGACCTTGCCCCTCCACCCTGAAATAAAGAGCCAGACACAGTGTTGGAATGAACTATGGGCACACTTTATTAAACTACCAGGAACTTTAATTTAAATAACCCAACTCTCAACGTGCAACATTCCCTCCCTGTTCTGCGGAGGGGCCTCACGTAGTGCAGTTGTGAATACTGGGAGCCAGGCGAATCATCCCATCCCCTCCCCCAACTGCCACAGGTGAGTCCAAGCCAACAAGCATCCATCCCCAGTCAGCCAACAAGCCATGCAGCTGTTGCTCCATCAAGGCCGGCTAGTAGTGCAGAGTGAAGTCATGCTCGACAAGTCCTCCCAGCCATTGTTTGTTAAATTTGGACTGGGTGAATGGGTAAAATGTTTGGAACATCAAAGTTAATTTTCATCTTACCTCCTGGCCTAGGACATTCAGGTGATTCACTTGAGAAAGCCTTGATGCTGGGAAAGATTGAGGGCAAAAGAAGAAGGGGGTGGCAGAAAATGAGATGGCTACATAGTATTGTAGACGCAGTGGGCACAGAGCTGGGTGAGTTGAGGAGGATGGTGGAGGACGGGTGCCTGGTGGGCAGTGATCAATGGTTGAAACTGACTGTGCTACACATCATCATCATCATCATCATCATCATCATCATCATCACTACCACCACCACCACCACCACCACCACCAATAATAATAATAATA
Source organism: Furcifer pardalis (assembly GCA_030440675.1). Taxonomy (NCBI): domain Eukaryota; kingdom Metazoa; phylum Chordata; class Lepidosauria; order Squamata; family Chamaeleonidae; genus Furcifer; species Furcifer pardalis. The sequence goes on from CP126893.1 coordinate 68,800,620, forward strand.
ATAATAATAATAATAATAATAATAATAATAATAATAATAATAATAATAATAATAATAATAATAATAATAATAATAATAACAACAACAACCTGTCCAGAGTGACATAAAAGAAGCTGCCACCCAGCCAACTGCCCAAAACCCTGAACAGCCAGTATGGGATAGGTAAAAAAAATTCCATGCTAAAAGTGCCAATCATTGCATAGGCAAAAAGTTCATATCCACCGTTGAAGCAACAAGCTAGTCTTGTACTGAACCCAAGGATGGGAGAGTGGGTCGCTGGATCTCTTGCCACTTTGAGGAAAAAGGTGGGGAGTGAAATAGCTCTTACAGCCTCCCTTCTATCTCCCCGCTCTCAGCAGCTGTGGAGCACGACCATTGGGCAATCCCTAGTGGTCTGACTCCTTTTCAGAGCAAAGGGCTATGTGTGTGCACAGGTCCCCAGCATTTTTTTTAAAAAATGTATTCACAATTGTCATAATGCTGAAAAGAAAAACAGCTTCTTTTCTTGGTGAATTGAGAGTGTGCATTTTTAAAACAATTTAGAATAAAATTTATGCCAATGTACTTTTATCCTTTAGTAGAAACCAACAGATACCTTAAAACTTGGTTTTTTTAGTACCATATGCTGTTTTCATTTATTATAATTACCTCATGATTCATTTAAAAATAGGCCTAAGCCATTTTTAGTTAGGGACTCTATGTAGTAGCAATAAACATCTGTTACTAGTGTTTCAGGCATGTTGGTTACTGGGGTGTGTTACAGTTGCTACACAGAACATCTTTCAAAATCCTTCTGAAAGCCCATTGAAGTGTGATGGCCACTGTGTGAGGTGACAATAACAATTGTATGTGTAGACTATGCACAGGGTTGACATCACATCTCAGTGATCATGTGCCATCCATCTGTACATCTTTGGACTGTGGTATTTTCTGTTCTCCAGGTGTTTGCTGCTATAATGCATATATATCAGAGTCATGCGTGAAGGGATTTCATGCATTATGTCTGCTCAATGAAGTGCTTATACATACATACAAGTGATTGCAAAGGACTCCAAATGGCAGTGTTCCTTCTAAATCAAAATGAAAAAGAATATTAGATGCACCTTTTCATTCAATTTGTACACATGTGGCAACACTTACCATATGGTAAAAAGTTGAAAAATATGATTCTTGTGTACCGCTCCCTATTAGGCTGATATTTTTCAATTTTGCACTGTCCCCTTTTCCCTGGTGCTCTTAGACTCTGCATCAAACAAAACAAGAAGTAAAAATGGTGATGGTTATTGAACAAAATGGAGAAAGTCTGTTGTAAAGAAGAGGGAAGTGTGTGGTGTGTTGTGTAATGTCAGAGAACAACCTTTGTGAAAAAGAAAAGGCAGATTCAGGCCTGGATACATCTTTTCTGAAAAATTACATTACTGTACTGAACATTTATCCCATCAAAATATTTTCCCATTCAATTTGAATGGAGAAAAAAAAATCACTTTGGAAATGGTATTAAGAGAGGAAACATTTTGAAGCAATTCTCTAGACTGAGGAGACTTGTGTTTACTTTATTTACAAGGTGGCTGAGGAATGAATATGAATGTTCTGTGGTTCATTTTTGTCACTGTACAGTTAGTTCCATGACAGCCAAAGCCTACGGAGCCCTGTATTTTAACCGAAGTCCAAGGGAAGATGTCAAAAGTCCCCTCACAAGGCCTGTTTGTGTGGGTTATGGGTGGTGGTGAGGTAAAGAGATGTATAATAGAAAAAACAAATGCAACAGACTAAGTCATCATTTAAAGGCCTAGACCAGGCATATCCAAACTTTTTGGGCTGCAGACCGGTTAGGATAGCAAATGCAACTAATAAATAAATAAAATAAATAGGATCAGTGTTTCCCAAATGCTGGTGTTTGGACTTCAATTACCAGAAGCTTAAGTCAATTCCCCAAAGCACTGATCAGTCAATATACTCGCTTAGGCTTCTGGGAACTGAAGTCCAAACACCAGCATTTGGGAAACACTGGGTTAGGTGATTCAGCGGGCCAGCCAAGTGATTCCTCCCACCGGAAGCAGAAGTAAAATGTGCCTTGCAATCTGTATTGCAACAAGATGAGATAGATTTTAGGCTGCCATTTTCTCTCCTTAACCCAGGGGTTTCCAAACTATGGTCTGGGGCCTGGATACGGCCCCCAATGCCAATTTATCTGGCTCAAACCACCCTCATCACTCCCAGAAGCAAAAGTATAACACGCCTGTATGGGCGCATTTTACTTCTGCTTCTGGGAGCAACAAGGGTGGTGTGGGCTGGATGACTTGGCATTGGGGTTTGGATTCAGGCCCCAGGCCATTGTTTGGACACACCTAGCATAGACAATGAGGCAAATATTTGAATAAAGAATAAAAGGGAACCCTTCTTCATGGCTGGAAAATGTTTTAGAGAGGAAAGTTACAGTGTGGCATTAACTTCATCATGTCCTCAGAAGCAGAGACAATACTGCCCTCTTTCATGCCTGCTACAAGGCATAGATGGAATAAGATACATCAGGAAGAACTACAGTGGAGAAAAGAATGAATCTACAATAACCACACAGGATTTTAATACTGTGGAAGCCCTAGAGATGGTGCTAAGCCTGAAGAATGAAATCCCAATCCAAACAAACTTCAAGATGGAAACTGGGGGGATCTAAACAGACTGAATTTTGGCAGATTTGCTCAGACTGTTGGAGGTTTATTACATCAAAGGAGAGAGTTTGCATTCAGTTATCATGTGGTTGACAGACTTTATTTCAGAAGTTAATTATGAAGTGTGACATGGCAGTGTGCCTGATACCAAGGGAAGCCCTCACACTGTTCTGTAGCTAAATAAAGGGTGTATAGGTTGGCATTGACCTGCTCTGCACTCTTCAGCAAACATTCTGATCCACTCTGTCCTTGTCTTATTTCTGTGCTTCCTGATCTACCTTATTTTTCAGACCATAAGACAAACTTTTTTCTTCCCAAAAGTTGGGGGGAAATGAGGGTTCATCTTATGGTCCAAAGGTTCAGAATATTTTTTTCTTGTTTTCCTGCTCTAAAAACTGGTGTGTCTTATGGTCTGAAAAATATGGTACATGTTTTAAGTGATTTTTTAAAAAAGAAAATATGCAAATGGGGCGGGGGGACACAGGTATCAAGTGAGGGTGGGGGTGGGGCTAAAGAGGACCCTAATTGTGTGACCTATACACTCAAGGCCTATTTAACCAGTATTATTGCACAATAATACACACTCTCAACCCATAGAGTGTAATAATATTGTGATAAAGTTTGACGAACTAAGCAAAGAATATGCTAAAATACAGAAAGGGCACATTAATAGCGAGACGTCTTTCTCTTTGTTCTACAGCTCTGCAAAATGGCTCATATAGCAGCTTCAAGGGTTTGCATGGCATTTTTGTGTGGACTTTCTTTTGATTCCATCAGCTCAGTCTGATGAGTTAGTTTTGCTTTTACCTTTAGTTTAAATTATTGACTTTTTTTATCCCTACAGTTCTCAAATAGAATTTAAAAATCCACTGTGGTTGTTCCACCCTGTGGCAGAAGAGTGGCTCCTTATTTCCTCTTCAGATACTCCAGAAAAACACAGATAATTATGATTTGGTCCTTTGTTTTCACATTTGTTTTAAGATCATACCCCTCCCCCCAAACTGATATGCATGTTTCTTGCACATAAAGGAAACAGTGACTGGAAAAAGAGGCAAAACAGAGCATAAAGTACTGTAGCACTGTGTCAGATTCCGAGTCATAGGCAACCAACTAGCAGCACAGGCACCAGAACCCAGGGCAACCAAGCAAAAGGTCAAACAGTGAACTTTATCCACATACAAATCCAAATGCAAGGTCAAAACCGGACAGAGGAACAAGGCTAGTTCATTAGGCAAATTGTAGTCCAAACAGTCCAGGAGTCAGGCAACCAAAGAATCAACTGAAGAATGGGATCCTTAGGGCTGGAGTAAAAGCAGGAGGTCCAAGCATGCCATGATTCAGAGAAGCAAGGAAGCAACCAAAACAGGATATCTTTCAAGATGGAACAAGAGCAGGAAAGGTTCTACACAAAGCACCACAGCAAATCCATTAACCTGAGACAGCTCCTGGGGAGGGGAAGAGCCAGTTTTCATATAGCTCTTTCCTCAGGTCTCCTAGGTACAGCCCATGAGGGCCCTAGGAGAGGCAATAGGCTCTTGGTCTCATCCTGCAACTACCAGAGTTGCTTTTCTAGCAGATGGAGTCTTGAAGCTGCCTCAGATCCTGACAACTGCAAGAGAGGTGTGATATTTTTGGGAAGGAGAAACAACACAGAAGATCTGGTGCTATGGCTCATATCTCATCTCTGTCTTTTGCACAATTTGTGGATTTTGACCTCTTGTTTTCTGTCTAGTTTGCACATGTGCTATCACTAATAAGAAAAATGAGGTGCCCTCCACATGCAGCAGAATACAAGGAATTATGAGTTTCCTTCTCCCTCATCCTCAGAAAGCTCACTCTGCATGGAGAACTGGCCAATTATAAAATGCTTGGCAATGAGATATGTCCAGAGCTGGAAAAGCTTTTGAGTCAAAAGAGAAAGGGTGCTCTGGCCATCATGATGGTGGAGACACCTTCATTCCTGCTATGTTAATCTTACAAATGATGTCATTTCCTCTTTCCCACCTTTCCCCTGATCACATCCACACACCAAATTGAGAGTGTGACCTGAAAAGTGTATAGATCCAAGAATTAGCTTAGACAAGTCTAGAGTTGTCATGGAAACCATGCAATTCTAAACAAGGGGGGTTAGCATGGGTGTTGAAATCCCCCCCTCCCCCCAAACAGCCAATCATCAGCACAATCTCTGAGACAATCTCTACTCATGCAGGCAGGACAATGGTTGGCTAGTACATAAAAAGAATCCCACTCCTGTTTCTACGTTCCATCACCAAAAATACACACTCAGAATGGGGAGACAGGTGTATAGTCATTGTGATTCTATCCAGAAGAACACAGGCTAGATCAGATTAATATGCCCTCTCAGTTTAGTCAATAAAGTCACAGATATCAGCTGAGACCAGTATATTCATGCAAGGCATCTCAGCAAACAAAACAAAACAAAATAAACAAAATAAAATAAAAAACATAGTAGCACTTTAAAGACTAACTGCTATATTTTCACTGTTAGCTTTCGTGGATCAAGTCCACTTCATCAGACAAGGAATGAAACTTACAGGCATGTTCTTTATATACCAAATTCAGGTGGTCGATGGGAGAAGGGTTGGTGTCAAACAAGATGAGAGGCAAGCAAGCAGAAGAATGCAGTATCACCCAGCCATTAGCAACAATAGATAATTCAGATAAACTCTAAAAGACTCCCTTTCAATCTCAAGGTTGCTGAGTAAGCCCACTATGGTATCTGATCAACTTGAAACCTGCATGTCAGGGGGAAAAAAAACCCTCCTGTACCTGGTTTCTTTCTGTTTTACTGAATTTAGTATATAAAGAATATGCCTGTAAGTTTCATTCCTTGTCTGATGAAGTGGACTTGATCCATGGAAGCTAACAGTGAAAATATAGCAGTTAGTCTTTAAAGTGCTACTGTGTTTTTTATTTTACTTTATTTTATTTATTTTGTTTTGTTTTGTTTTCTGAGATGCCTGAACCACAGACTAACACAGCTACTATTCCAATATATTAATGCAAGGTCCAATCTTAGATGACAGAGGTTTTCCATATTTTGACCTGATTAAACAGTGTCATTTTCAGACCCTATCTATAACATATAAGTGCATTCTTTCATTTCAGGTCTCTTGTACAACATCTTATACAGAAACTGTATATATAACTATGTCTTAAAATCTCTATTCATGTAAGTGAATGGTCACTTAATGATATTCCATTAGATGGCTAAAACCTGCTGCTTTTACAGAGACGGATTGTTCATAACATTTTCAAGGTGACTTCCTTTATTATTGAAAATGAAAGAAACAAAGAGCTGGAACAAAAGCATGATAGTCTCTCCCTATCAACCTTCCACAGGCCTTGCTATACAGGCAGTCCATTATTTGATTTGGTGATGGCATGAATTAAAAAACATGTTCATCTCTTGGGAAAGAACATTTTGTCATCTTAGATTAAGATTTTATTTTGTCATCCTTACTACAGCCACTGAGTAAGAGCTAGTATGTGCAGATGAAGAGGTGAAATAGGACTGGAATTTCTAAGACTTGGTTAGGAACTGGAGTTCGAAATTAGAGCAGCCATCCTTTCATTGTATAAATGGAATTAGAATGTTGGCTACATACAGATTTTTGGCTTTGCAGAAGAAAAAGACTTTGCAGTTGAGTGGGTTCCTAAGACAATAGGAAGGATATACAGGCCATACATACTCCATATTCACGGCTTTAGTATCCACAGGTTCAGTTACCTGCGGGTCTAAAAATATTCAGTAAAAAATAATAATTCTAAATGCATATGTATTTCTATAGCAGTTTGCCAGAGCTAACCACTAGAGAGCACTGTCTGCAATGTAAAATGCAAGGTTAATTGTTATCTGCAGTTTCATGAATCTGGTAGGTCTCAGAATGTATCCTCTGTGGATATGGGGGTGTTCTGTATTCAAAATTTGTTCAATATTTCCCTGACCAAATGTGATTATTTTTAATAGCTGATAGAATGGAAGGTGGAATAGAAGGAGAACAAATATTACAAAGATTCAGATAATAATAACTTAATTTATAACAAATCATTCCAAGGCACCTGCTGTGCTTTATGCAGTATCTCACAGGTGCCGTCCTGAAAAGTTTACTGCTATCAGATACTCAGCCACCTGTCCATGCTATGGCAGTAGTCAAAAGCAGACCTCCCAAAGCAACTAATATGGTTTCTGTGGTGGGTGGGTTGGCATTTCCTTCCTGTGAATGGCATGAAGATCCATGCATCATTCCAGTACTGCCAAGGCCAGTTAAGATGGCAAGGTGACACACCTCTCCTGAACATTCATCTTTGGCTGTAATGATAGAGCTCTGGCTATAGAAATCTTCATTGGAAACTATGCACTAGCTTAGCTGATGTGCAGCATATTGTTGCTTTGTATGCCATAATGGAAAAATAATTTTACAATGGCAAATCTTTTTCTAGTGACAATTTTGGCTGGAGGCTGGAAAATTTAGTTGTTCTGGTTGTTGTTTTTGGACTACAGCAACCCAAATCTGTGAGCGAACATGGCAATGACCATGCTGGTTGACAGATTTTTGGGAATTGTAGTCTACATGTATCCATACAGGCTCTGATTTGGATGTAGCCTCCATGAGCTGCTATTAATAGATTTCTACAATTGCCTGAACTTTTGTGAATATAAGAGCTTTCACTCACTTGCTTGAATTGTGTCAGGATCTTTTGCATGCATGTTGTTTGACATGAAGCACCTTTAGTTCACTCTCACTTTATGTGCTGTGGTCTGGATTCTGACTGTCAGTAAGGATCTGAGGGTGAATAGATGGATGATATCTTCTTAAGAAACAATCTTCGACTTTAGAATATTCAACTGTAAAAACTGCATTTCTTTATGAACCAGTCTTCTCTTCCATCACGAATCAATAAACCATGGTTCCATTTACTATCAGACACTTCCTTTTCGTTGAGTAGATGTCACCAACTGGGTCATATAAGGAGTGACTCTCTAACCCTGCAAATTAGAAAGAGCATAGAGCATGCTTCCATTAATATCCATTCCCCACAAGTCCTTATTTATTATTATTATTATTATTATTATTATTATTATTATTATTATTATTATTATTATTATTATTATTATTATTATTATTATTATTATTATTATTATTATTATTATTATTATTATTATTATTATTATTATTATTATTAACAACCCTAAGTTGGGTTTCCTGATTGAGCAGCATACAAGTTGGAAAATTAAATTAAAATTAAAATTAATTATTGTAAGTTATTTTAAACTAATGGCAGCCCTATGAATTAGAGACCCCCATCTGTATGCATTAGTGACAGTCTAAAGCAGGGGTCCCCAACCTATGGCCTGCAGGTCGCCCCTGCCCCCAAGACCATCCCATTCGTTCCATCGCTCCCTCTACCACAACCAGAAGTGGAAGTGGGTGTGTTTATGTCATCTGTAAAATGTGCCCACACATGCACAAACATGCCTGTGACACTGTAGTGGGGACATTTACATCAGCCATAAATACGCCCACTTCCAGGGGCATGGTCTGGCCATGGTCAGGCCCACAGCCAAAAAATGTTGGCGAGTCCTGATCTAAAGAGATGAATTGAATCTAGTAATAATATTGAAAAATATAACTTTAATGGGGTTGATTGAAGGAACGTCACTCCGTAAAGCATTAATGTTAGTTGTTTCTTTTAAAAGAAGCACTTATAACTGTTTAAAAATAATCATTTTGGCACCATGCTAAGGCATATTTATCAGAGCCTTTGGAGGATTAGGATAGTGGGGTTTGCAGATTTAAGTGCAATGTTTTTAATGTTTGAATGTTTTAATTTTGTGTTCTAAATTGTTTGGTTTTACAGTCTTTTAAACATCTTATGTTTTTAAACGGTTTTGTAATCCACCTTGAAATCCTTGACATGGGGTGGGCTACCTACCTACCTATCTTCATGGCTGATCGTCATGGGGATTCAGATATGGCAGGAGGAGGAGGAGGTCATGTGTTAGATTTCCATTGTCTGAGCTTATTTAATTTCATAGCTTGAGCTAGAAGGCTTTCTCTGAACTTCCCCTTCCCCATGTGTTATATTTTTTCCTTCTACTCACATTTGAGGAAACAACCCAGAAATAAGGAATCATTAATTCTAACATCTTAAAAAAAAAGAAAGAAGGGGAAAGTGGTATTTTTTTTTTTTAAAAAATGGAGGGATTATTAAAGTGAAAAGCCATTCAGAGGAAATATGATGAAAAGACCACCTTCCTGCAGGATAAAACAAGAGTTGCACTGGTTGAATTTCTGCCTTTTCAAAGTAGAGAGAGGGGAGATTTTGGAAATTGCTAAATCGTGCTTGGCCCTTCAAGAGGAAAAAGTCACCAAAGCCCAGGTCTCCTTTACTTGCCTCATTCAACCCCTGAGGTCCTATACCAGAATGTGAGAGAAAGCAAATGCTTATGATCTATTGTTCTTTCTGACAAGCTTCTACTAAGTATGCTCCAGAGTTATACAATGGCTGATTCTGTGTTAAAAATAGGTAGCTTAACTTTTCAATATTTCCACAATTACTGAATGGATTTGCTGCAGATAAAAAAGAGTGGAGGGGAACTAAGGTAATTAATGTCCTTCTGAGATGAAAAGTTAGTTCTTTGAAATACATTTCAGTAATTTCTTATTTTGCTGGAGAAAAAAGTCACTTGCATCTTGATGGGGCATTTGTGTGTGTCTCTGTGTTATCTGTACACTTAAAAAGTCATGACTAAAACCATTTGAGCAAACGTCACCAAATTTGGTGGAAAAACATCAGACAAGCAGCTACTCCTACTGTGCTGATCCAAAGCCCTTGTACTCCTGACTTCTAATTGACATATCAAAATTTGCCTCCTTCAGCTATTACTACTAGGCAGTGATTTCACTGAAGAAGACTGGAACAAAGTTGTCTTGAAGCATTTTGAAGGAGTTAAACATCCCATTTTAAACAATTGAGGGGTTTTAATTTGCATTTGCTTGTTTGGACCAATCTGTTAATGTATTTTTAATGCCACTATTTGGGGTTCAATACCTATAAATAATGACTTGGCTAATTACATGCCAATGTCCCACTGGTTTTAGAAACTCCAGATATGGTGGTGAGAGCTCATAAATTATTCATGCAATCCAGGCTAATGGCCTCATTTTTCTGATATGAAAAGTAATGATAAATATGCTACCTTTGGTGACTCTGTCTTTGCAGAATATTCTTCTGAAAACCAGCAGTAATGTTATGCTTAAATTTTCATAGGAAGGATATAATGCTCATTAATTAGCTTAATGCTTCACTAATATTCTTTCTAAGCAATCCAGCCCAACATTCACATGAATTCAAAATTAATATTATTTTCTAAAGGTGGATATTGATGAAAATACCCCATTTCATGTAGGTTTCAAGAGGTTTCTATTTGATACACCACAACACTTTCTTGAAGTTGTCACGAGGTTACACATTAGGCCCTCCCTGTCGGTGATGGTGTGTCTAGTGTGATTTTTAAGAACAGATGTGGTCCTGGTGTGTCCATACAGTCCCATGGGATGGGTCTGCCCACCATATAAAGAAGGCAAATCCTATAAAATCGTCCCCCAAACTAAACCCCCTAGCTTTAAACTTGTTGACTGCTACACACTGATTAAGGACTGAATATGGTACCATGAGCATCCAACATATTGATACATTCGAATTTATTTAAATTAAATAATAAATAAAAAATTAGATAAATCCCATTTGGATTCCCCAAGATTCCCTGGAGTACGTCAAGCTACCGTTGTCTAGACTTTATGGTCTTGGAAGAATGGCTGTGATAGACTGACAGACTGTTTTAAGATTCTCAAAAGACTGTAATGCAAAAATGCACCCATGGATAAAAGTAATAGGAAATAAATTAAGATCTCAAGCCCACAAGAAAATTAAATGCTTATTTATCTTCTAATAACCACCAACAGCAAATTGCACATGCTGAAATGCAAAATATGAAGATGAGGAAAATCATGTACTGTAACAAACAGATGTCTGTCACCACTGGAGGAAGCACCACTTTAAAATATATGCTTAGCATATAGTCAAGAATGACCTTGATTCAAATAAACAGACCTAATTTCTTCAAAGGTTTAATCTGATTGAAGCCTGTATGAGATTATACTGCCAAGTATAATAAATAGCTTCATAAATGATACAATCACTATCAATGACCATTCTGACTATAATGATATTAAAGGTATAGGTCACCCTTTCTTGAAAGCCAGTCATGTCTGAGTCTGGGGTTCAGTGCTCATCTTTGTCTATAGACAAAGAGCCAGCATTGTCTGCATCTGCACTGCAGACATTTCCATGGATATGTGGCAGGCAGGCATGCCTCAACACACTGTTTAACTTCCCACCGAAGTGGTCCCTATTTATCTACTTGTTATTTCTTCCTTTTGAACTGCTAGGATGGCAAGAGGTGGAACAGAGATGGGAGCTCTTTCTGTCATAATATTAATAATGATATTAGTGCTAGTGAAAATATATTTTGGTCATTTGACACAGTCTGCAATGAAACGTTCTCTATAAAATGAAATTATGAGTAGTTGTAGCCACTTCAAAAGGTTGATCCTGAGGTGAAAGCAGAACCTTCTGTCAGATGTTTCCAGTTATTTTTTCTATAGTGGTGGTCCAGTCCTCATTCATTCATTCATTCATTCATGCCACTCCCTTTAGATGCAAGCACCACTTCCGCAACAATCATCACATCCTGTAGGAGTAGTAAGTTGGTTGCAGTATTTTAAAATATGTGGCAGAGCCCCTTTCACTAACTATGGTATTTGCTGCAATTAAACACCCTATATGACACTCAGACAATACCCTTAGAACACTATAGAAGGTTATAGGACCACTTGACAGTTTGAGTTTGTAGTGGTCTGTCGCAGCTAACATTTATTCCTGAAAGGTTTAAATAACAGAGTGAACCAAATAACCAAGACAATTATATCAAACTTCATCTGGATGCCAAAGTATGTGTAATTTACTTGCTTCTGCTTGGCTTACCAAGAGTGCAAGGTGCAGTAATTAATCAATATGGTTTCCTGGCTGGCTCCCCAAAAATGAACCTTCCCACCTTTATCCATCTCTTTTCAGAAGAGGAGAATAAACTATTATTTTCATTTATGGTAAAATAACAGAGCAAAATGAACCTAGGCAACATTAGCTTATCTAATTCTATAAGCCTTATTCATCCACATTGCTTCTATGCTCCATAAACACAAAAATATGCTAGAGTTGCTAAACTCATGATATTTTTGAATAAGCACAGGCATTTGGCTTCAAAATATCATTCCTAAATCTATGAGCAAACCTGTGGGTACAAATGCTTAATATATATATAAAGACTGAACTTTCTTGTAGGCAAATACTTAAGTAAAAATAGTTTTATTATACCATGGTCCAATTTTACAATATTGATATCTCCACTGGGGTTGTGTGCAATTACCAGGGCTTGAGAAAATTATTTGTTGGGACTGCAATTCACACAGTTGTGGGATTCTGGCAGTTGTTATTCCAAAACGTACCTTTCCCAAACTGTGACAACACCTCTTTGGCTACAAATGGAAATTTGCATTGCACCCTAGAGTTGGACATGACTGGCTGACAAGCAAGGAAGGCCTTTATGTTTACCTTACCCTATGCCCATGATGGTGAACCTTGGCACGCCAGACGTTCTTGGACTTCAATTCCCAGAAGACCAAGTCCTCATGAATCTGCACAAATTTGTTTCCTCGTCTCTCCTGGAAGCGGAAGTAAAACACTCCCTTACAATCTGGGATGGACAATTATTTTATCAAAGATAAATTGAAACAGAACAAAACAAAAAGCAAAATCTCCATGCTCTGCTCTTATCTTTCTCTGCCACAAAGAATCAAGGTGTACTTTGCTTCCAATTGCCTTCCTGTAAGGGGTGTTGGTTCAAATCCTGGTAAAAAGGATTCTACCGCTAAGTGCAAAATATTAATCAGCTTCTATGAACAACATTTTAGTTGTTGGGACATGATGGTTATGTCTTCCAGAGAACAGATGTGATGCTTGTTGACATATATGATTATAGTATTTCAGTGATATTACGAATAAGATACCGATCCCTTCAGACAAAATGCTGATTGCACTTCTAGCTCACTAGTTATTTTTTGTTCTTCTAAAACTTATTAAAATTATGAGACAAAGGATATTGAGGATTATTATTTCTAAGATTTAACTAAGTATTATTTTTGTCAAGCGTTTTATTCTGAAAAACCATTATTAAATAGACCACTCTAATTATCTGAATACATAAAGGTCCAAAATGTAGATAATCAAATCTTCCTAAAGCTGTTTATAATTGAAATATCATCATTCCAATCCCTTTTTAATACCATTCCAGTAGCTACAGTAATAACATTACCACAGACTGTTCCTTCAAGTATGCCTTGCAAAGCGCACTTAGAAATTGTATAGCCCATTGTATTGATCCTATCTGATGAAGTTATCACTAATGGCTTCAGTTCTTATCCTATTTTGCAAAACCAATGTTTATGATTTAACCTTTGGGGGTTTGCCAACTACCTTATTGAAAAGTGATGGGAAGAACCATTGTTTTAGAAATGGCTCAAAAAGAAGGAAGCAATTTTTCATGAACTTTCCTTTCAATTTTGAAAGGCACAAACCTTCATTCAATAATTGCTGTTTTAAAGAAATTTCAGCCCTCACTTTGAATAGTTTAGGATGCATACCATCTTAAACTATTTGATCCCCACTTGGTCAGAATCATCTGCACATCTATAACAGACAGCATGACTTTTGTTCTAACATGACTTTATTTGTCAACAGTAATAGTGATTCGACAACACATCCAACTCTCACATTCAGTACATGATCCCTGATGGTATAGAATAAATGGAAACTTTTTAGGAAAAAAAGATAATGAACCAACAGGAGATGGGGGGAGAACAGTAGATGACAACTCCAAACAAACAAAAAACAAACAAACTTGAGTTTGCATTCATATTGTCAATGGATTTTAACAAAAATTACTTATTTCAGAAAATTTGACATATGTGAACATTTGGCATAGCCATGACATTTTATATTTTCCACTTCTTTGAGCCATGGCTAGTTCTATGGACAGCGAGTGATCACACAATTAATTTCCTTGTGAGATAAGAATCCTGGACATTTGTAATGTGTTTATTTACAAAAATAGAAAAATAAGTGCTGTCACAGAAGTTAATAAGAGTAGGGATTCTACATTTTTAAACAGTAGCAGTTTCCTTAGAAGCAATAACAGCTATCAGGTTGCCTCTTTCAGAGAATTCCACATGCCCTGGATGATTTTTAACCTGTTTTGACCTACCTCTTTCTTGCATTTCTTAGCTGATGCATTCATTCTCTGTGTCACACACATGACTGCTGATCTATTTCACTATCCAGGTTGCAATCAGTCTCCAGAATATGAACTGGCCATACATGCTTCTTAGCCATGTATCAAATATAGAAAGCAAAAAAAAAAAAAGTTGATGTGTCATAGAGCTTGTACAGTTGCCACTTGGGCAGAGGTATTTTGAGAATTTCAGTCCACAAAAGTAAATTGAAGCTCTGATATTTTATTTTGTGGAACAGACAGGAATGTCCCCAACACTGCACATTTATATATTCCATATCATCCTGAAGGACTCCATTGGTATTTGGAAAACTCCTCTAAAAAAGCAAACCAAAATTATTTTGAAGACTTTAATCTTATTCATTGGGAGTCTATTAAAAATCTTCTTTAAAATGCTTATGAAGTCAAGTTCTTAAAAAGGTCCTGGAAAAATATTTAAGCAAGATGCTTTGACATTGGCGTCTTTGGAGAGTTACTTCTGTAGTATTGTTTGCAGACAATAAGCCTTAGGAGAGAGTTTTGCAATGAACAATTGGAATGGAATGAATGCTTTTGTCATGATGGATACACAAAATACTCATATGGCTGAGGGATTAAGGCCATTCACTGTAGTTTGTCAGTCAGTCAGTTTTCTGCTGATACAATGTAGGGGAAAACTAAATGAAAATATGAAATGAAAAAAAGCAATACAGTTCTAAATTTATATTGTAGTTTTACATTCTAACGCCTCATCAGTGGTCCACAGGGCCAGAAAGAGTGCACTCACCTCACAGATATCTTATGTTAACCTCTTGTGTCTACTAAAATCACAGCTTTACATAACTGGAGGTGAGCTCTTTCTTTGGTAATAATTTTGTGTCAAAGATTACTCTGGTTTGAAAGGATTTTTGCTGGAGAAACTCCGCTCAGGGGCACCCGCATGAGGCTCCTTTCAGGTCCCTATGCAACCATCCAGTATCGAAACCAGACTTTCCAGCCACCAAGCTCAGCGTCTTAACTATTAAGCCACTGGAAAAGCTGCTCTTTCTTTGGTGTATTTAATTGACAAAATAGTAACATGATGACTGGATTGTTTCTAGTTACACATAAGGTTTGGTATTTGGTATTCAGATCTGAACAGATTGGCTTATGAAGAAAGCTTGGTTTTGTTTGGTTGTTTCCTCCCTTCCCCACCTTCTTCTGTTACATGTATGTGACCTTCATAACTATCTGATGCTATTTGCTCTACTAGTATGAGACATTTTGTGCATTCTCTGTTTATGGTGAAACATTGTTGGTTTATGTAAATAGGCTGGAGTGGAAACTCATATCATAAGGTTCTTCTAGTCTTTCCTTGTTTCATATATTTTGAGAATCACAGCCATTATACTCCATCCCCACAGCATACCAGAAGTTTAGAGGATGTTTGAAAAAGACAGGTTTTTATATTTTCTTTAGGAATATTGAACTAATCCCAGAAGACATTAATCAATTATTTGTTCACTGTCACTGGTCTTGAACCCCTAAAAAGCTTCTACCCTTAACATCTGGGAAGAATAACCTCCCTCAGTGGATTGATGCATAACCAAAACTCAGGAAGTATTACTTCTAAAGTCTAAAATAAATTTCTTTTCACACTCTCCAAACAGAAACAAACAAATCTCAGCACAAAAATATACGTAAACCAGATTAGAATTCAAAGAAATTGTATGACTACGTATTATGGCTCTAATCCAGTCAGAGCAGATTTGCAAAAGAAATTCACAAATGGACAGACATCAAATAATCTTCTGAATGCTCCTTCCATTTAGTAGCATTAAGTCATATGCCCCTGCATCAAGGTCATGAATTGTTGCACATCTTTGTTGAAGTGGAATCCAAATTAAACCTGCAGATGAGGAATATCTTTAGAAAAAGTAATAAAAAGTAACTAAATCCCTGTTGGATCTTCTCAAAGTCAATCATAATTATACATTAAATCTCTACTGAACATTCAATAGGGCTTCAGATACTGCACTCCAGCAAAGTCAAAACAAAATCTAGCCGGAGACTGTAGAATCACATTTGATTTGTAAATAGCAGCAGGTGTATTTGTTCATAATAAAAATAGCCTGTCAAAATCTTAGAGCTTATTTCCTCAGCTGAGTGCCATCCAGATGTTCTGGACTGTAGCCCAGATCATCCTCAGGCAGAATGGCAGGTTGAGAAAAGCTGGTTCACACAAGGCCACTACAACTTCATCACACCTTAGGCAAGCAGATGTAACTTTATGTCTGTGGGTCAGGAAACTTAGTGTTTGGATCATGATGTTGCCTGGTTTCCAAGTGGAAGAGGGGAGAATTTCTGTTGCTTTTTCTGATTTGTGATCAGAGATAAGACCAGATATTCTGCTACATTATTCTCTCTTCCGACCAGGAGAGAGAACAGCATGCAAACATGGTCATGTTTTGCTGTTTTCAGATGATTTTTACAGGTTCTGGTTGAAGCCTAACTTCAGCATTCAACCAATGCCTGCATATCCTGTCTGAGAGCACATCACTCCTTGTTCCTCTTACCAACACAGGGAAAAGGAAAGAGTAGCTGCTCTAAGTGAATACTTAGTGGGTGCTGCTGAGAAAGCTTCACCTCTGCCTTCCTCATATAGAAGAGAAGATATATATTCACATAACAAGTATAGTGATATAACAAACCTGGACACTTTAATTGGAGTTCCTTGAATAATTCATATGTCAATTTGAAACCAAATGAGAAGAAAAATCTAGGATATGTTTATCAACAGAAGCAGGACATTTGCAATGTAGAGGAATTGGCTCCATGTATACATTTTCCAAAAGTCTAAACCAAATTGGCAGGGGGCTTATCCTCCTCTGTGGGTACAGTGGCCTCTGGCTTTCCAGCTCTCCCACTCTTTCTACCTCAATTCCTGAATTTATTTATTTATTTAGATTTATTATCCTGCCCCAATCAGGCAAACCTGACTCTAGGTGGCTTACAGAAAAAGAGAAAGATTATACATAATGAGTACAAGACAAACTAAACAAACCCACTATACCCGTACAAATTCAGAAATTGAAACCCTAGGGTTCAAAATTAGTTTTTTAAAAAAATAAACTATAAATTTACAAAAAACTCAAAACTTTAAAAGATTTAAAAGATTAAAAGGTTAAAACAGTTTAAAAGAGAGATGGGGTGGCTATCCCATCAGATCAGCCATCTAACATGGGACCCCATATTACTGGAGCCCCACACCTGCCCTGCCAGTCAGGTTTTTAGGCCCTTCTGAAAGGGCAGTAGCTCTGTCTGTAGGTGTAACTCAGTTGTCAGGAGGTTCCAAAGGGCCTCAAAGCCCCTTCCTAGATTCAAAGCCCCTTCCTAGAATTCCCACACCCTTTGGGATGAACCAAAACATCCATAGGGGTCACAAAGGCAGAAGGATTGAAGTTGGATTTCTGCCCCAGTTATAGTAACAAGGCATCCCTATCACTCTCTCTCTAGTCAGATGACCTAAGCAGGGTTTCTCAACCTTGGGCATCCAGATGTTCTTGGACTTCAAATCCCAGGAGTCATAATCAGCAACTGTGATGAGTTGAGTTCCTGGTAATTGAAGTCCAAGAACAATTGGAGGCCCAAGGTTGAGAAACCCTTACCTAGAGCTGCAATGGTGAACCTTGGCACTCCAGAGTTCTTGAACTTCAGTTCCAGAAGCCCTGATCAGCAGGAATGCTGACTTGGGCTTCTGGTAATTGAAGTCCAAGAATATCTGGAGTGCCAAGGTTTGCCATCACGGACCTAGTGGATGTACCTCATACCTCCTGACATCACCCAGCCATCCCATCTGCTGATATGACTTGGCTGTGGAATGCTTCTCATGAAGGCCTGACTGCAAGTTAAAACTTGTCTGTTTACTCTGCCATGTGGGGTTCTTGGCATGATTCTGTCCTGATGGATTATGTGTTTTGTTGTTTGTCTTATTTCATTCTGTTTTAGTTGTGTTCATTGTTTGGCACTGTTTTGTAATTATTTTAAAATTGCATTTATTCTGGCTGAAGCCTCTAGATACAGGGCAGTACAGAAATATTTAAATAAATTTGATGGAGAATCTTGCTCCCTGGTTCCTGCTCCAAAGCATTTCCACAGGCTTGACCTGTGGAACAAACCCAGTTATGCTGGAGTGCTATAAAAGCAGTAATAAATCTGTGGTATTCCTTATCAAGGCCTGTTTGCACATTTTAGAACACAAGGCTTTAGTGGCACAAAGAGCTTTTCATCTTCTTTCAGGTACCTTATCAATTTTGCTAACCTGGAGGGCCAGAAACCTATCAAATCTTGACAGCTCATCATAATCTAGTCATTCCAGACAGTAGTATTCCCTAAATTCATTTATAAATAGTAATGTTATTTTACCTGGGGATGATCCCGCTAGATGTGAACCATTTTCATGATCTGAGTAACTGTGGCTTGGAGACAAAAACAACAGGTCAAGACAGAGAACTGTAATTAAGAAGTGACACCAAATATGTTTTAAAGGAAATTGCACTGGTAATTAAAAAACAATAAGGTTTCTAAGTGCTGAAGAGCTAATATAGTAATCAATAATCTATTTCTTAACAAATGCCATCCTATATGGCTTGCCATAATACTGTTACAGGCAAGGTTACTAAATATTCCCACAAATTCCTTGTTGTCAGATTGGTTCAAAATGGAGATAGCCTTATGTCCCTGAATGTTAAGCAAGTTTTCACATTAAGTAAGTCTCTGCTGTAAACTTAAATTTCCCAAGTCCTATCCTTTAATAGAGAAAATTAGTAGGGTTAGGCAAAGTGTGAATCTATAACTGATGGCCAAACTCAGAAGAAACATATATTTCTTCCTATTAATTAATTCCTTCAAGGAACTTTTCTTTCACTTAATTCATTTTTCTTCCTACAACAGGATCCCTTCAGAAATATGTTCCTCAGCAAGGAAAGTGGCAAATTAGGTCTGTGTTTACCTTTCAGTAGCCATTCACAATATATGCTAAATGTAACATATGAGAGGAGTTAGACAAAATGAGAAAACATCAAGGTGAAATATGTATAGAAAAGAAATGGGGGATAATAAAAGAAATAACCCAGAAAGTTAGACAGAAAGACCTTTGCAGACAAAAATCAAACCATAACAATAAGAAATGGGTGATAGATAACATATTCCATTTAATGAAAATAAGAAAAACCTATAAGAATCAGGACAAGGAAAATATAATGGTTAGGTGTAGAAAGAGATTCCTGAAGAAAATACACCAAGCGAAGTTTCTGAGCCGGCAGAACTTCCTTTATTGAATGATTATATGCATGCTTAATTCTTGATCTGCAGATTCTGTTCTCTTATTCTCTGTTTTTGTCTTGTTCTCCTGCCATTATTTTAATGCCCATATTTATTTCATACAGAATAGGATAGCTCATTATCATATGGAATATTACAGCTATGTGATTGGTAGTTTCATAATCAGTCTCATAAATCATTGGTTAATAAAATAATGTTTGCCTCGTGTAACATGCGTGATCAGTAAGCTGAACTAGAAAGCATTCCCACAGGCATTCAAACATTGTAGCTATATTAGCTAGTAACTACGATAAGCAGTACAATGGCTCTAGTATGAACCTAGCTTGTACTGTTTCTCAGAGGATAATCAGGGCCAACAATTATGGAGGATAAAACAAGACAGCTTTAGGAGAGTTTTCCCTCGATCAAGCTTATCTCGTCCATCCAACCTTCATCGTCTGATCCCAACAGTTAGGTGCAAAATAAGAGCTGTAAAGGAAGCGTATATGGCTGACAGATGAGCTGAGATAGAGGAATACCAAAATAAGCATGATTTTTTCAACATACATAAAAAGATCAGGGATTATTTTTTTATTTTTTTTTGGCAGAAGACAACAGAAGACACATGTGTTGTTAAAGAACAAGGATGGGAATCTCACGATGGAAATAAGGGGTAGGATCAATGTATGAAAAGAATACATAGGAGAGCTGTTTATTGATGAAAGAGGTGAACAGCCTGTCATAAATGGCAATGTAAGAGCTTTGGAGAGCAAGAGGGCCAGATGACATCTGAGTAGAAATTTTGAAACTTCTGTCCCAAGTCAACATCAAAGAAATTGCCTTTTAAATATCATTTATGACACAGGCATCCTTCTGAGCGATTGGTTGCTGTCAAACTTTGCTACATTTGCTGAAGAAACCAAATGTGAAGTCCTGTGAGGAGTACAGAACAATTTGACTCATGAGTCATGTTCTTAAGGTCTTTTAAAAATAATCCATATTAACATTAATAAGAAGTGTGAAGAAAACACAGGTGAGATGCAATTTGGCATCTGGAATTCTATGGATACCAGAGAGGCTACTGTTTATGATGCAGGTCCTCATACAAAGATGTAGAGACATGAGATGTGATGTGCATGCATGTTTTATAGATTATGCAAAAATCTTTGACAGATGCCAGCATGAGAAGATGATCACAACACTGAAGAAAATAGGTGTAGATGATAAATATATCAGAATCACCACCAATGTTTATTGGAATCAGACAGCTTAAGTCAAGCTGAAGAGCAGCTAGCAACAGGGCCATAGCCAGGATTCTAGATGGGGGGGGGATTTTCAGGAGAGGCAAAAAATTTTCAGGGGGGGCAACAATGTCACACTCACATATATAACATTGGCACCATGGGGTGGTGGGGGCAGGCTGTTAGCTCAGGAGGGGTTTAACCCCCCTGCCCCCTGGCTCTGGCCCTGGCTGACAGAGCAGGTTCAAATTCACAGAGGTATGTGACAAGACTGTATGTTGTCCCTAACAGTGTTTAATATATACTCGGAGAGTATTTTTTCAGATTTAAACATTAGCATTAAAATTAATGGTGAATACCTAAATAACATCTGATTGCTGATAACACAGTATTGTTGGCCACAAACCTTGCAGATCTTCATTTACTGCTGGATCGAGTTAGAGCTTCAAGCGCAGAATATGGTTTGGATCTCAACACCAAGAAGATTAAATATCTGGTTTTAAGCCGAGCAAGCATTAGCTGGCACACAAGAAATCAAAAGAGTCGATAAAATTGTCTATTTGGATAGTATGTTAAATAGAAATTGGGATCCTGAAGTAGAGATTAGAATATTAATAGAAAAAGCAAGATCCACCTTCATAAACACATGACATTTTTTATGGAGTAGTGATCTAACTTTCACTACAAAGATCTGAATAGTGAGGTGTTACGTGTTCCCAGTTTTGCTATATAGAGTCGAAGCTTGGACATTGACTAAAGCATCTGAAAAGAGAACCAAAGCTATTGAAATGTGGATCTACAGATGGCGGCTAAGGATATTATGGGTTGACCATGTGACTAATGTAGAAGTGTTGTGCCAGATGAATAAACAACAAGAACTGTTTACAACGATTAAGCAAAGAAAGCTCCAATACCTTAGGCATATAATGAGGTACGATATGAAATATAGACATATCAGAAAACAAAATAAAATAAAAAACAAAATAAAAAACACTGTAGCACTTTAAAGAATAACTGCTATATTTTTATTGTTAACTTTCATGGATCAAGTCCACTTCTTCAGATAAGGAGTGAAACTTACAGGCATGGTTTATATGCACCAAATACTCCAACTCACTATTCAAGGGAAGATCCCTGTGAAGAGAGGCCCTGGACATAGATGGAGTTCATGGTTAAAAAACCTGAGAGACCGGTGTGGCATGTCCTCGGAAGAACTGTTCTGAAGAGTTAAGAACAGGAAGACTACCACCATGAAGATAGCCAATGTCCAGAATGGATACAGCACCTGAAGAAGAAGTAAGATATGTCATTGAGAAAATTATCTGCTGCAAGAAACAACCATCACCCTTAGGAGGAGTACATATTCTCTGTAGGACCTTCTTGGTGGTGGCTCTTCTTCATTGGAATATCCCTCCATTCTTTGTTTGCCAGGCTTCTCCCTTCAGATAGTTTATAAATTTACTAAGACTGTGATATATAAGGAAGTGTTTGCAAATATTTTATCTATGAAGTAATTTTATTTATCTGCTGATTTTTATCTATTTATGTTGCAATTGGTTATTGCCAGTGATGAGCTGCTACCGGTTCAGACAGGTTCACCCGAACCGGTAGCGGCCATCCGGAGGGGATTGCTGGGGGGGGGGGAATCCCCGGGTGACTGGTTCGGTCGCCTCTCCAGCTGCCCTCCGCACTAAAAAATAGAAGTGTGCATGCATCAAATTGAGGTTTTGTCAGGGATTTCCCCTAGCCATATGTGTGTCAGGGTAGCAGAGTAGCACTTTAAGCTGTTGTGCAGCAAAAGCTTCAGGTGCAATGACACATACACATATAGCTTCAGTGAAAAGTGCAGTTTACTTGTGAGTGAGGGGAAGACAACATACACAGAACTACAGTATATACAAAGGTACCAGTCTCTCTCCAAGCCCCACAGTTGCAACAGAGCTTGGAATCCTCTGATGGCTCCAGTCCAAAGAGCATGTACAGAGTCCTGCTAGCAAACACTGACTGCAGGCTGGCAACATCAGTGTGCTACTTCTCAGTGGTATAAGGTACCTGTCAGTTCTCAGAGAAACAGACCTTCACGCAGCACGTCTTCTCCCTCTCGAGTCAATGGTCAGTCTGTAAGCAGCCTTCAGAAGTTCTTCCTTCTCAACAGAATACTCTCCTCAACAGCACAACCTCCTTCAACAGTCTCTACCCTCCTCAGTGGCTTCTACCTTCCTCAGTATAACCTTCCCAGTAGGCCACAGTTATACTGTGGTGTTGCTGGGCTATTCCTCTAATCAGCCACAGCTGTGCTGTTGCTGAGGCACGTACACCAGGTAGACACAGCCATGCAATCAGTCTGTGCCTCAATTCTAAACACCTGTGTTTAAGGTTCTTGCAGGGCCTTAAAGCTGTACTAACACACTGGGCAGAAATCTTTGTACAATATCCCACAAAATGCCCTAACAGGTTTGACACATGCGCAGTTCCAGGCAGCCATTTTGGCTGCCTGGAAAGGATACAGGCAGCACCTGGAGGAGCGGCAGCTGCGGTGGCGGCTTTTCCTCACCACACCGCTCCACACCATGCTGCACCGCCAGGCTGATGCACCACTGTGGCAGATTGCCACTGTGGGGGTTTGCCAAGATGCTGCCACACTGCTGTGGTTCCTGCCTGCCTACTGCCTGCCTGTCTACCTGCCTAGTGACTGCTCCCTGACCCCAGCCCAGGTAAGTGATGAGTTTGTGTTTGGGTGGGTGGGTGGGTTGATTTGTGTGCTATGTAAAGGTAAAGGTTTCCCTTGCTTGAAAGCCAGTCGTATCTGACTCTAGGGGTCAGTGCTCATCTCTGTTTCTAAACCGAAGAGCCAGCGCTGTCTGCTTCTGCAGACGTTTCCATGGTCATGTGGCAGGCATGACTAGACACCAGAGTGCACGGAACACTGTTACCTTCCCACTGAAGTGGTCCCTATTTATCTACTTGCAATTTCTTGCTTTCAAACTGCTAGGTTGGCAGGAGCTGGGACAGAGACGGGAGCTCATTCCATCCTGCAGTACTCAGGAATCGAACTGCTGACCTTCTGCCTCCCAGTCAGTGTCTTAGTGACTTGAGCCACTGCAGTCCCCGTGCTATGTATTATGTGTATTTATTTTAATGTTAATGTGTATTTTTATTTAATTAATATTTATTTTTATTTATTTTATTTTTATTTGGCTCCGCCCATAATGCCATGATGTCATGACATTGGCTCCACCCATGATGTCATGATGTCATGATGTTGGCTCTGCCCATGACATTGGCTCCGCCCACGGTGGGGTAGTAAATTTTTTGACAGCCCACCATTGGTTGTTGCGTTTGTTTATAAGCTGTTTCATGATATTGTTTTAGTGTTTGTACTTAAATTGAGGATATTTATTTTTATGATGTTCATTTATTTTCTAAACTACCCAGAGTAACTGTGTTGTTAGATAGGTGATAAATAAGTAAATAAATAAATAAATTTGTGCTAAGCATGTTGTCTGCTTTGACTCCCAGGCAGCTGTAACAGTCTCTTTTGTAACAATAATAATTTCATGTCAGAGAGGTTTCTGGATGTAATAGCAACCCTTTTAAAATTCTGAGCATTTAACATACATATATACAATGTTTAGTAACAGAAATTAGGAAATTCTTCAAAGGCAGATACAAGATATCCCAAACCAAGTCAGCAACATGTAACTAACAGATCTATAGGAGCAGGGGATTTGAGCCACTGAGCAACAAAGTAAATTAAACACCCACATGCAGTAGCAAAGAAGCTGTTTCAAAATGTTTTGTTTGCTTTATTGGTTGGTTTAGATGTATAGCTGTGATGAGAGTAAATTGGCATGTCTTAGCCATCCAGTCAATTTCTCTCACAACAATATGTTATTAAAAATTAATCAAAGTAAATATTATCAGGTTACATGACACTTGGTGATAAGAAATATGACGTCTAATCTGACCTGTCCCAGGGATGAGGAAGATTGTAACAATTCAAATGTCTAATAGCTAAAGTTTTATTGCCTTTGGCATAGCACAGTTATATTCAGGCAGTATGTACTGTGTATTTTGTGCACAACTGATTATGCAATTAGTTGCACAATCCTGGTTGCTGGATATAAATTTTGCCTTAGTGCATATTTCACAATCACGCTCACAACTTTGCATTCTGCCACTCTGTCTCTGCAACAGGATTTTGACTAGTGCCTTTTGTTACTTGGCTAAGGTGATCAGGTACACAACATGTGAAAGATTGCATGCTCTCTGCCTTTGGAATAAAGGACTTTAAATAGCTGAAAAGGGCAAGACCTTTGATTCATACATTTAGAAGAGCTATCATACAGAGTTGACTGTCCTGATCTAGTGCTCTGAATCAGAGTACCTTACCTTGGATACCTTGAAATTATTATTCAGCAAGGAGTCCACACATTGGTAGATGTTTCTGTGATGACAATCCGCACATGCAAATGAGCTTGAGAAATCAAGTCCATCTACATGCGGGTTTTTTTTAGCCATTTGGATATCATTTCACCTGATGGCTAGGCAAACCATGATGGCTAGCCATTGCTTCCACCTTGCCCAAAGGATACAACAGAGGATGTGTTGGTGAGTTTTAGTCCTGGCCTAATATCATTGACAAGAAATGGGCAACTCTGCCTAGTTAGACCACTCAAGACTTTCCTCGACAAGGCTTTCACCTAGTGGTGGCCGAGTCAGAATAAAACAGTTTTATTAAACTTACCTTTTCTTTTCAATGAGAGAAGAGGCCCTTAAAGAGGTTCAGTTAATTTCCGTTTCCTTCCCATTTATTTCACTAATGTATTCTGCAGAACAAAACTTATAACATTCCTGTTCAATTTCATTATTCTGTTAGCCTAAGTAAAAGACAAGAAAAATGTTAAAAATAGAAAAATAATTCCCATGCAAATAGATTGCTTCTCTTTATCACAATTTAGAGAGTTCAATGCCTGTGAGTTTTGCCAGCTCCCCCATTTTCTTTTTCATTTTTCAGTTCACTAGATCACTTAATAGCAAAGTTCCTTACCAGCAGATAACCTGGCAAAGCATTTGAACTCTTCCAAACTTTTGTAGAATCTTTTTCATATTTATACTTCTGAAATATTTAACACAGATATTTACTTAACAAGGGACCATTTGGAAAAGCCTTTTCCCATTCCTTTTGGGAAAACCTCCCAGTTTATCACATGTGTAATAAGAAGCAGCTTCATTTTTTGGGAAACTCACTGAATTTGCCATACAATGAAATGGTTTATCTAGCTTCAGGCCTGTTTATGGAACACAGATGTTTTTGGTCATCTTGGTGGGGAGCCTATGCTGAGAGCTGGACAAGGGAAGTATGTCTCTATTGGTTCCTCTGGGGCTCTCAGTGACTTTTCATACCATTGACCATGGTATTCCTCTTGGCCTTCTCTCTGGGATGAGACTAGTAAAGGTAAAGGTCACCCTTGCTCAAAAGCCAGTCATATCTGACTCTAGGGTTCAGGGCTCATCTCTGTTTATAGTCAAAGAGCCAGCGCTGTCTGCGTCTGTAGACATTTCTGTTGACATGTGGCAGGCATGACTAGAAACTGGAGTGCACAGATCACTATTTACCTTTCACCAAAGAGGTCCCTATTTATCTACTTGCAATTTCTTGCTTTTGAACTGCTAGGTTGGCAGGAGCTGGGACAGAGATGGGAGGTCACTCCATCACGCAGCACTTGGGTCTCAAACTGCTGACCTGCTGACCTTCCAATAATCAAGTTTATTATTTATTTATTTAAATTTCTATACTGCCCTCCTTGCCGAAGGTGACCCATGGAAGTTTAACACATCATAAAAACACTGGAACAATATAGATTCAAATTTTAAAAGTTCTTAAAATCTATAATTAAAACCAATTAAAACTACAACTAAATCTTTGTATAATTTAAAACTTAAAAACTTAAGGAAGTAGGGGTGTGTGTGAGAGGTCAAACCAACCAGCAGGCTGAGGTAATTGTGCCTCCAGTACCCCAGACCTGCCCTGCCAGGCAGGTTTTTACACCCTTCCGAAAGGGCAGCAGCTCTGCCTGGATGCGCAGCTCAGTTGGCAGGAGGTTCCACAGGGCCAGAGCGGACACAGAGAAGGCCCTCCTTCTAGTGCTAGAGAGATGAGCCTCTCTAGTTGATGCCACAACCAGAGAGCCTCTCTGGTCCACTCTAGTGGGATGGGGAGATGTCCTTGGGATGATGCGGTCTCTTAGATATCCTGGCCCACTACCATGTAGGGCTTTGAAGGTAATAACCATTTATTTTATATATATATATTTTTTATATAGATTGATTTGTGGTTTTATATTGAGTTGTGGTTTAGCTATGTATTTTTAAATTGTGTATGTAAGCCGCCCAGAGTTGGGTTTTTTTACCCGATTGGGCGGGATAATAAGTTGAAGGAAATAAATAAATAAATAAATAAATAAACAGGGTCATATTCCTCTGAGTACTGGGAAGGATATGAGAAATGGTGTTCTTCCCCACTAGCAAGCTACTCAGGGTCTTTAGTTGCAGAACAAATTTAGGGCAATGACAAATAAGAACTTTGAGTCAGTCCTTGAATATTATTGCACAAATTTGATTGTGATTCGAAAAATCTACTATATAAGGTCCTAATCACATTTATGTTAACTATGGCCAAGCTGAAACTGCTAAAAGATGGAAATGTGCTGTTCACATATGTGTAGATGCATAGTATAAAGGGGTTTGGAACATCACACTTGCAGCAAAACTAACATTGGGTCAGAATAGCAAATGGTCAGTATAGTACAAAATATATTTCTGGCTATAGGCTGATTTGTTCCAATGGTTATATTGTGTGACTGGTAGGAATAGGTGTAATACAGCCCATCCCTATAGTGGACAAGCAGATGGCTAAAGGTCTATCTAATCACATTCTGGGATAACCTAAGCATCAATTGGTTGAAGTTAGCCACAGCAAAACACATTTGAGCAAGAGAGAAATTTTGGGGCTTGTTTTAAAAGCTATAAAGTTAGAACACAGTGAAATTAAAAGCAAATTAAAAATGCATTAGTAAGGAAATATATCTTGATAAAATATTTGCCAGCGTGGCAGCATGTGATAACCTCTGTGATAAATTATCCTAGTATGTCTCCTAGAATGTGGGATTCTTTTGAGATTTCTTTTACAATATTTAAGAGTCAACTTTTATTCTGTTTTTAGAAAGATAAATGAGCATTTAATTATGTGATCTTAAACCTATTATGGGTACGGATTCATGGATTACTCTCTTTTATTGCATTTACTCATTGTCTGATAAGCAGGAGCAAGCCATGTGTTTTTCATCCCCTTAAATTGACTGAAAAATATGAAGTTAGGAGATTCAAAGTTAGTATGACTTTTAGTCATATCTCCTTGGCTTAAATTGGGGCAAGTATAAACTAGCAGCATCTTACTGAGAGACCATTTTTAGGCCACATACAATCTATCACCATATGGATGAAATTAAATTTTACATCTCATGGCCAAGCTGGTGCACATATAAGTATCTCAGAAGGATTATATTTTCATGTTCAGGCTATAAATAGTTTGCTTCAACAATTTAAAATATGATTGTAGACTGTGTTTGGGTATAAACTGAATCACTAATTGAATCAGGTCTATTTGTGCATTCTTGGTGGCTATAGGATGGAGCAAGTCTGGCCAGGTTATCCTGCTATGGTAATGGAACAGACCATACTGCCAGTGACTCAACGCCAATTGTCAGGTGGTGGTTAACTAACCTGACAAACCTGACGACTAATGAACATGGGTGGTGAAGTCCACAGGGAAAAATGATGGTCCCCAAGTGGATTAAATCCCACTTGAACCCATCTTGATGGAGGGTAGCAGCTTCATCAATACTGGCCTGTGGCTTTTGAGGACTTTGTGTGTCAAAAGGGCTCAGGACCAGAAAGTGACTTGCAGAACTTGCAGAACAGTGGTAATGGTGTCATGCTGCAATGCGGAAGGCAGATGAAAGACAACTGCATTATATTCTCAGGGCAGTCTTCATGGATTCAGCACTATGAGGATCACCAATATTTGGATTTGGATATGGCAGAAGGAAAAAAAGAAAGAAAGGAGAAGATGGGATAGAGCAAAGAGCCCAGGGACACTGAAGTGTCTCAGTGAGGGACAAAAAGCTCAATAGTGCCAACCTTTCTTTTACTGTTTGGATTAAAAGATGTGAAGAAACAGTAAGATAGATCCTGATCTGATGTCAAAGGAGAAAGAAATGGAGAGTGGAGTCTAAGACTTATCCTGCACTGTGCAACTGAGGAAGCACTTAGAATAGTCTGTAACGGAAGCAACCAGGCTGGGTTCACATGGGTTCTGCAGTTTTCCAGCCATCTACCATATGTGCAGTTAAGGCAGTGGGCATCCAAGTGCAGGTATGTGACCTAAGTATTTCTAGAAGCAGAACTGTTAGCCAGAATGATTATGCACCTCAGTGATTAAGTAGTAGTATTCTGGACTCCCCACCCACCCCTTAAACTGCAAGGTCTGAGATATTTATTTATTTATTTTTCTTCTATTTATTTATTCATTTATTGCATTTATATCCCATCCATCTGGGATATTTTCCCACTCTGGGTGGCTTACAACACATTTAAACATCTTTACAATAAGAAGTTAAACATGAAAAATAAACAAACTGAACAAAGTTATAAATAACAACAGAAAACAAAAACGATGTCCTTCAACTAAAAAAATCCTAACAACAGAAAACAAATTCTGATGACGGTAAAAGTTAGTCAAAACCTATTGCTTGGTTGTTGGTAGTGTGTCCTTAAAAGCCTCTTTAAAGAGTAATTATTTTAGTTGTTTTTACAAGATAGATAGAGATGGAACCTGGCACAGCATAACTGGCAGAGAGTTCCACAAAATTGGTGCTGCCACCCAGAGGGGTTTTCTTCAAGTCACAGCCTTTCTTGATAATCTTGGGGTTGGCACCTAGAGCTGTGCCATCTGGAAGGAACAGGTGATGCAGACTGATATTCTGAGGGAAGATACTCCTCTGAGTAGTATGGTCCCAAACCATTTAGGGCTTTAAAAGGTAGAACTGACACCTTGAACCTGATATAGACAAGACTGGGAAACCAATGCAGCCCTGCCAATTTTTCTCACTCCGGTAATCAACCTGGCTGCTGTATTTTGCACCATTGAAGCTTCTATATCAAGAGCTAGATAGATAGATAGATAGATAGATAGATAGATAGATAGATAGATAGATAGATAGATAGATAGATAGATAGATGAGAGAGAATGAACACTTGGATTTTGAGTAGATTACACTTTAAAACATTAGGACATGTCACTCTCCTCTTCTCTTTCTCCTCCAGCCCAAACGTCTCTTTCATTGCTATTGGACCCTGCCAAGGTTCATAAAAGCTGTCTTTGTTTCTTTTTCTATTGTATCCTATGGTCTAAAGGAAGGCAAACTTTTTTTTGCCAGAAATAAATCTGATAGTGCTGTGTAACCTGCACTCCAAGTCAAATCCACTTCCATTTATCCATTTGCAGGAATGTTTTCTCTCTCTCTGGAGAACCACAAACACTATTGTGGACATGAACGCAGAGCAGGGAGGATTATCTCCAGAAGGCAATGCTCTGTGCCCTTATTCACACACAGCTTGAGTCACAGGGGTCACTGTAGTGCCCTAGTTTAAAATATGCTTTTGAAAATCATTCAGAAAAGCAGGCATCAACCCTAAAGGCTTATCAAATGACAACATGCACACCAGTCGTAAAAAAAAAAAAAAAAAAAAAAAAAGGGGGGGGGCATGCTAGACAAGAACATTGCAGAAACTGACATCAGTCTATTTTAAGTAGTCATTTTGAACAAGGGAGCTGTGTTTTTTCAGGATTTGGTTCTTCTCAGTAATAGTAGTGGTGGTGCCTATTTATAATAAACAGTTTAAGTTCTCATAGGCAATACTGGATATACTGGATGTACAGTCAAACATTCCATAAAGAGTGCCTCGCTTAAAGAGTAGCTCACTCAAAGAGCAGGATTTTCTCTGAATGTTCGCTTCACTTAACAAATAAAACCAACCAAAAACTCGCTTATCAAATAAATTGGGGTTTGCAATGCCCCCCCACCAGAAGTCACAATTGGTCACTTACAATGGTGTTTTGCTTAAAGAGCAATCCTGTGGAACACATTATGCTCTTTATGCAGTGATGGGATGACAAAAATTCTACTACCACGCCATGACGTCACGGACGTCATGGGCGTGGCCAATGGCATGACGTCATGACGTCACGGCCGACGTCATGACATCATGACGTTGTGGGCGGGGCCAAAATAAAAATAAATAAAAAATAAAAATAAACATACACACACACCCCTCCCTCTCAGCCCACCCACCCAGACACAAATAAATAAATAAAATAAAAACAACCACCCACCCAAAACACAAATAAATTACCCACCCACCCCAAATAAAAACCCCTCGCTTACCTTTCTTGGGACCCGGCACCCCGATTGCTGTCCACAGCCGCCGCCGCCGCCGGAGCTGCCTGCACCCCTGTGGCGTCCTCCTTGGGCCGGTACCTTTTTAGCCCGGCTCCGGCCATGGCGAGGGGCGACGGGCAGCCGCGGCTGCCGCGCCTCCCTGGGCCGTCCCCATGCCGCACCGCCGCCGCCTACAGCTTCCTCCTCCGCAGCGCGCGGCAGCCGAGCTCAAAAGGGACCGACCCAAGAAGGAGTCCACAGGGATTCAGGCAGCGGCAGCTCCGGCGGCGGCGGGCGGCGGCTGTGGACGCCGGGTGCAGGCACCCGGCCCACAGGCGCCCGGCGGAGGCGGCGGCAGCGGTGTACCCCGCCGGGCGTCCCCAGGGCATGGGGCTTGTCAGCAGCGGACGGCCGAGGCAGCCCTCAACGTGCCGCGGGGAGGCGCCCCCCTCAGAGGGCTGCTGCCGCCGCCGCTGCCCTGAAAGTTCTAAATGTTTTGAAAATCGGAGCAAAAATGGCTCTAATTGACTGCGCATGCGCAGAAACTCAATCTGACGCATGTGCAATGCGTCAGATTGAGTTTCTGCGCATGCGCAGTCAATTAGAGCCATTTTCGCTCCGATTTTAATTTTTTTTTTTCTTTCGGTCAGGCGTCCGGAACCGGACGCCCCAAAAGTGGACTTCCCCTCACGGAGAACCCTCCGGGATTGGTCTTACCGGTTCCAGAGATCCGTCTGGAACCGGTGACATCCCATCACTGTCTTTATGTGAGGTACAACTGTACTTCAAGATATGAAGCATTTGAACGGGGAAGCAACAGCTATCAATAGTCCAACCTGAAACTTGGTTAGATGATGCTGAGTGATGTTAATCTGTCTTAGAGATTTCTGTGTAGCAGCAGGTAAAACCTGGGATGGGGATGGGTGGGTTTAAGGAGATGGAGTTGCACTGGTCTATTGTGACTCTATTCCCCTCACCAGGTGTCATATCCCCCATTTTTCTGGGTTTGAATGGGTATATCTGAAAGTGGGAATCTGGGAAAGAATAGGAATTTTGTTTGTTTACCACCATGCCCACTGCTCAATAGTAGTGCTGGAGTCTCCTCAGCTTGTTGTCCTGGAGGACTGCAACATTCATACCAAGGCAGCTTTGTCAGAAGCAGCTCAGGACTTCATGTCCTCTATTATAATTGTGGGTCTGTCCCAAATGGTTTCTGTACGCATCCATGCTGTAGGGCATACTTTATAGCTGGCATTTTGTACTAGGATACATGCGGATGATCTGGATATGGATGAACTCTTTTCAGTAGTGGACAGACCATTATCTGGTGGAATTTAGACTCACTTTGTGGGGTGGTGGTGGTACTGATTAACATGTACCCCACAGGAGGCTGATGAATCCAAATGGTTTCCTCATGGATCTTGTGGAGTTTCATCTCAGCATATGACATTGTTGAAGCCTGGGTTGCTCTCTGGAATGGGGAAAAGGGCAAGGGCTATTGGCATGATCATTCCCAAATATCCCTTCCCAATAACTAGACCATTTGGTTTAATGGGGAGTCGGTGGTGATGAAATGAGTATGATGGAGACTAGAGCATTAATGGTAGAAAACATGAAGTGAACCTAACCAAACACAGGTTAAGGTATATTGGAAAGCCTCTTCTTCTTCTGTGGTGGTGGTGAAGAAGTCATTCTACTCTGCTGCCATTGCATCCAGTGGAGCAATTTTGAGTGGTCAAGGGGCCATTACATTCTGGCCCACAAGGAGAGAATGCAGATCACACTGTAGCTCACTGTGATAAAGTTGCACAACACTGCAGGGAAAATTGCTCAGATCCACTATAACGCTGTAGTAGTTGATACAGGTCCTGTGAATATGGTGGTGGCCAGGTCTGATATGGTCATGGTAACAATGCCTTAATTACATCTTGGATGGATTACTGTAAACTGCTGTATGTGGGATTGCCATTGGAAAGTTTTATGGAGAAAAGCAGTTGAATGAATGAATGAATGAATGAGGCTGAGTGATCATGATTTTTTTGTCTACTGGAGTACCAACCCTATTATTTTGTTGGCTCTACATTGGTTTCAACTGTGTTATTGCTCATAGCTTGCAGAATGGGAGATAAATGTTGAAATAAATACATTTTTGGCATTTGGCAATTTAATAATTTGCTCACCCTGAAATCCTTTGGTAAGATAAAAGGAGCAGCATTGGAAATTCAGAGTAATTTGACTCATCAAGTTGGCACATCAAGTCTGAATAGCTTACGGATTTCAATTCAGGAACTCACATAACAATTTCCATCTCATCTCACCTTGCCTTAGTTGGATTATTTTTTAAAATAAGCATTCCAACAATTTGTTTTGACATTGTATAGTTTGAGAAGAAGTCTTAGAATAACTTGTGTGCCCTTTCTTTATACATACAAGGTTTAAAATAGAAGACAGTGGGAGGACAGTGTCCTCTACAGATCACAGTGACATTATTTACAGATAATGAGGCATGTTCCCAACATAATTTTAATTTGACAATACAGCAGCACTAAAATTAGGGAGAGATTCACGGCAGTCAACAGAAAAAAAAGCATCTCCAAACCTTTATATTTTAAAAAGGGCAGGAGGCAACTGGTCACTTGCTAGAGCATCAGAACAAAGTCTGAAAACTGAAATAAAGAAAACTGATAAAGCTTATTTGAAGACCACTAGCTTCTTCTTTTGTGTCCTGATCAGACCCTAGACTGCCAAAATGTTTTGTTGTTTCCCAAATGCAAGTCCCCGTCGGTGTGCATGTCTCTGGCAGCAATCAACAGACCAGCAAATGGGCTGGGCTCTGTGTCTCTCCACATTCACACTGTGTGTTGTTGTCCAACAGCAGTCCCCACTTGAACATGTTTGTCTTGCATTTAAGGACTCCAATCCTCAGCCTATTCAGGGTCCTACAGGTGACATAGGGGAGATTGAGATCTTCAGCTATATCCACCTATAATGATGTTACTTTCCCAGTGAGTTCCATCCTCCTAATTCTGTTTTTGCTCTTGTGTAAACTCAAAAATATTTGTTCTTGCCATAAAGCTCTTTCAGGATCTGAGCCAGTGGATTTGAGGCTCATATTGTCAACTTCTTTTGCTTGTGTAGATGTGTTTCTTACTGGAGCAGCATACTCTACTGCAGAGATGCTCAGGGCCAAAGCTGTTGTGCGCAGTGTAGATGGTTGAATTCCCCATTTATTGTTTTGAGAGTTTCCTGATGAAGTTGTTCCTTGTACTAACTTTGGCTTAGGTATTCAAGCATCACATCAAAGTATTTTGGTGTTGAACAGTCCTGTAATCTATTCCTTTGCTACATAACATTCATCTTAACCCTTGCCTCTTGGTTTCAAAAGTGTAAAGCACATACTCAAGTCTTGCTTGGATTAGGATTCAAATGGCTGATGTTGTAATACTGTCCCAATTCTTCAAGCGTTCCAGTAAGTTTTCCAGCTACCTCATCAAAGCTTGACCCTCGAATGACCATTGCTGTATTGTCCACATAGATGAACAATTTTGTATTGTCAGGAACTGGCTGATCATTTGTATACATATTATACAGTATTGGAGACAATACACATCCTTGAGGCAGACCATTCTTCTGTACCCTACATCTGCTGTTCTTTCCATTCATCGTCACACAGAATCATCGTCACATAGAATCTCTGGATCTGAAGGAAGTTACCAATGACCGGAATTAACACTGGCAAATATACTGGACCAAGTGAATAAATGGTGGTTTGCAGAATTCCTCTCTCTTTGTGTATATGTGTCCATGGGTGTGTGTTTTTATATGAATACTCTGCCCACTGATGTTTGTTGTGACTTGTTTGGGCACCATTACAACATGGTAGCTGCCTATTGTTTCCTTCAAGGATTGCCATTTTTCACAGACTTTTCCTATGCCAAAGAAGAATTAAAATTAGGAGAAAACTATTAACCAACACTGAACAGCTAGTGTAACAGCTATCCTAAGATAAACTTTTCATCTAAATATAGTATTCAATCTTTACGACAATCTAAAATACTATATATTTCACTGTAGCATTGAGGTCCTTTGGAATGAAATGTTTAGGATGAGATTGTAAATTCCAGTGCTGAACCCTTAATCCACCACATGACATCATCATCACCGCTGAGAACCAGATGCTGTAGTACTAACAGTTACAACATAATCCAGGAACTGCTTTGCAAAGGTCAAACAGAGAACCATCTCCTGTGGTGGGTGGGAATAAAGTACTTTTCGTTGTAGCTGGCAACTAAGCAGTATATGTTTGGTCATCTTGTTTTTCAGTTTATAACTATACTTCCTCAGGTGGTATAAACATTCAACATTATGACATTTTTTTTCAGATTTGAATTGTTGGGTTTTTGTAAAAAAAATCATGGTTACAAAGTTCAAGGTAAATTGGTAAAGCTTTATCTGCAGAAGGACCCTGGCTCTAAAACTCCCTCCATAGAGACAGCATGTTGCCTTTGGTTAGCTAGCAAAAACAGTATGATTCTGCACAGCTTTTAGTGATCAGTGCTGTTGCCTGACTGTAGAAGTGTTCCTTGTTTTATTGCAGTGTTCAGAATGTGATCTCTGTTGATTGCTTCAGAATTGGTGCCCAGTATTTTGTGCCTTTGTTAACTGGGTACATTTTGTCCTACTTTTGTGTGTATGGGTTTGTTTAATCATTCCAGAGTTTTACCTCCTTCTTTCACATCCTTCTCCCTTAGCACTGCATAGAAGAATGGGGGGAAAGGATTATCTCTTGAGAAGCAGCATAGGAAGCATAACTTAGACTCGAGCAAGGGGAGATAACAGATATTATTGGGTTGTCACACCCATCTCTTCCAGTGTTGGGAAGTTTCTTTTCTAGAACTGCAATATCCAGGATCACCCAGTCATAATGGACACTGCCCATGCTGACTGAAAGCTTCTAGGATAGTGATGGTGAACCTTGGCACTCCAGCTGTTCTTGGACTTCAATTACCAGAAGCCCAAGACACCACTCCTGCTGATCAGGGCTTCTGGGAATTGAAGTTCACCAGCTGGAGTGCCAAGGTTCACCATCACTATATTCTAAAACATAACTATCCCAAGCTCTTGCCTTATTTGCTATCATCATTGGCTCATGTAAGTTGTAGTCCAACAACATCTTAGGCAGCCACACATTGCTAATACCTTACAATAATAAAATACTTGAACATTTGTGTTTTAATGTCATATAATGGTAGGCGATGCCAATGATTTGTATTCAGTTTATTTATTGCCATTGTGTGTATGTCTGTGTTGGGCCTTGCATCAGTTACAAATATGGATAATATAAATGTATTTCTTTTATTTAATTGCAGCAAAGCAGAAAAGAGTTGCTCACCTCACCTCATGTATGTTGACTACACTGACAGAAGATACCTGCCTGTCTTCAGACCATATGTGACAATAAAGCATATTAGCTTCTGGCATGTCTCATATTCAGCTTTCATATTATTCCCCTTCTCAAGATCCTTGCTTCAGGTAAACATGAGGACATCAGCAATATATACACTTTAAAATCTATTGTTTGTGTAGCATTCCTATATTTTTGCCAGTTAATAGCATAACGGCCTGTGTGAATCTAAGTAATTAGGAACATAGGATTCAATTTAGTCCAGTCTGTAGGATAATATGAAATTTGAGTGGCTTTAAAGAAAATAAATGCACAGTGATTATAGACATCATTGTGAGTTAGGTTGTAACTTAAATGTAAGTAA
Organism: Furcifer pardalis; assembly: GCA_030440675.1. Lineage (NCBI taxonomy): Eukaryota > Metazoa > Chordata > Lepidosauria > Squamata > Chamaeleonidae > Furcifer > Furcifer pardalis. Next base: position 68,837,514 of record CP126893.1, read on the forward strand.
ATTGTTTGCCACTGGCACTGTTTCATTTAGCTTAGTATCTTCAGTTCCAACTAGTGGCAGCAACAATTTGTGGGCTTATGAGCACTTACCCATTGCCAGCCACATCTTGTTTATAATTTTATACTTAATGCTTATGCATACTTTCTATGTAAAAGCTATCTGTTAAATTTTCCCATGATCACCCATAAGATAATTTATTCTCAATAAATGAATGCTGCCTAATTTATTCTTGAGAAATAAACTCTGGTGTGTGCTTTTTTTTAGAGGCAGGGGGTAAGAATTCCATCTTTGCCTACACTTCTATGACCAATAGCTAATGATGTGTAGTTCTCCAGTTGGTACCAATTATCACACACTGATTATTGTATTTTTGCAACATTTGTACTTACAGATTGATCCTCCCTTTTTTCCAGCTAGTTATGGAAAAACATAGTGAGGTAAAATACTTGTACTGTATGTTTCTTAGTCTGATCTCTAATAACAAAAAGACAAGCTTACTAAAATATGCAAAATATGTTATCACACATCGGTTGTCCCGTCGCAAGGGCCCTCCCTTTTGGGCTCCTGGGCACACTGCCCATTTAACTGGAGCTTAACCCTTGGCTCACCAGCGCTGGGAGAACCGAGGAGATTAGAAAGGAACTCTTACTATGCTCAGGCAATAAGGCAGTTAAGCATAGAGCAAAACAAGGGAGGATTCTTCAGGTAGTGTGTCGTTATGTTGCTTTGTGTGTGTGTCAAAAGAAACACAACAATCTTCAAAGAGAAACAGCTGCTTTATTCTTCTGGTTCATGTAGCAAAGTCCATGGAAAAATTGTAGATTAAAAGGTCATAACAAGAATCAGTCCAATAAACAGTCCACAGGTACATTAGGTAATCATAGTGAAAAGAAAAGAGAAATCCCACAAGCCAAACTGAGGTCTTAAGCCATTGATATCCAAGATCGAACTAACTAACTTCTCTGCAAAATGGAGAATTTGCAGTCAGGTGGGTTATTCATAGCCAATCAGGTAACAGAGATAATAATAATAATAATAATAATAATAATAATAATAATAATAATAATAATAATAATAATAATAATAATAATAATAATAATAATAATAATAAAACTTATATGCCGCCCTACTCAGTGAAAACTGACTCAGGGCGGCTCACAACACACAATCAAACACAATGCAACAATTCAATAGAACAATACAATGTCACAACACAATGAAATATCATACTTCAATAATTCAAACAATAGAATATCATAAAATACAGTACAGTAAGATAAAACCCCAATATATGTCATAAAGTTACAAAAATATTACAAAAACCATAGGAACATTACACAATCTTACAAAGAAAAAAAAGTTACAAAAAGGCATCCCCACCCACTCACCCTGGATCCTACCCATTAAGCTGGTGTACACCAACCGACTACTCCCCTTCCTTCTGTCCAAGGGAAAGGAGAAAGGCAATGTGTCCATCTGACATGTAGGTGCTGCCACAAAACCCCAGCCTAGAAAAAGTCTAGCAAACATAACAGTCAGACTGGCCGGAGGAGGATGGTGCTGGAATCAGCTGGGGCCTGGTGGTTTTTTTCTCCTAGAACTGTGCCCGGCTTTTTCACTCCTGGCCTCAGAGAGTGGGGCTGGAATCAGCTGGGCCCTGATGTTTCTTCCTCTGAGAAGTGCACCCAGCTTTTTCACTCCTGGCCTCGGAGGGTGGGGCTGGAATCAGCTGGGCCCTGATGTTTCTTCCTCTGAGAAGTGCACGGGTGAACCGGTGCAAACCGGGAACATCCTATCACTGGGTACAGGCACCCATCTGTTTGGCCAATCGCCTTCACTAACCCTCTCAGCAAACAATTTTTTTATTTCTCATCTTGAAATCATGGCTTATTTTAGGGGTTCTCAACCTATGGCTCATTGGCTGGATCCAGCCTGCAACACCATTCCATCTAGGCCACCTCACACTGCCAGCACTGCAGCCACCATCCTTGTCCTCTCTGCCTGGCTTGGCGTATCTTGAATGCCACTCCAAAGCAGGGCGGATGTTGGAAGAAGGCTTACAAAATCTGTCCTGCTACTGAGCGGCATTAGGGACCCCTCCTTCACCCATGGCAGGCCGTTAAGCAGAGAAGTGGTGGTGGTGGTGGTGGTATGGGGGGACTGTTGGGAGGCTGGACACCATTCTGCCCCACAAATGATCTAGCCCCTGGCTTAAAAAGATTGAGAATTGCTGGTTTATTATTTTCTATTGAAAATAAAGTATCCCATAACTTCAAGGTGACTGATACACTATTAGCAAGCAAAGTTGTCAAAGGACATGCTTCCTAAGGTAGAGGAAAATATGGTGTGTCCTCTCATTTATTTAACAAAACTGACAGCATGGAAGAGGGAAAATGCTGGGATAAATTAGGGTGTAGAGAAGCAAGAACTCCATTAACTGTGAAAAAAAGAGAATCTGAGAGTGGAGTGATAACATGCAAAAAGTAAAATGAACTGTAGTTTGCATAAGTACCTTGTGAACTGACCAGAGGGTGCTTAGGACTACTAGGAACTGTATGTATACTCAGATGTTACCTTAACAGTTCTTAGGTCTTTGAACTGTTAATTTCATTCTAGTCCTTGATTGTGAATCAAATGGTAGATTTGTTTCCAATAATAATTTGATTTCTCCCCCTTTCAAGTCCTGACCAAACCCTGGACTGCCAAAATGAAGCCATTATAATAATAATTTAGTCAAGGTGATGATATGGTAATCCCGCATGACATTCGGATGAAAGAAAAAGAGATTGAAAACATCATGAGATATCAGGACTTGAAAACTGAAATACAGCATTTCTGGTAGAATGATACCAGAGAGAGGCTCTGGGAGCAACACCAAAAGGGTTGAAAAACATCTGAGTAAAATTGGTACTGGTGAGATCACAATAGAGTAGTTGCACTACTATATACAAGCTAATTATCAGGTAATATTTTACTAATTTTTAGGTGCAGGACTAAGAACCAAAAAGTGGAGTTCCAGATTTTCTGTTCAAACATCTGGTGGGCTGTGTATACCTTAAATAATATTAATATGCACATTCTCTGTGGTGGTTCATGTGGTTAAGATGCTGAACTCGATGACTGGAAAGTCTGAGTTCAATTCTGAAGTACTGCACAAGCTCCCATCTCTGTCCCAGTTCCTGTGAACCTAGCAGTTTGAAAGCAAGAAATTGCAAGTACAGTACTGTACATAAATAGGGACCATTTGGTGGGAAGGTAAAGAACAATCTGTGCATTCTGGTGTCGAGGCATGCCTGCCATGTGATCACGGAAACGTCTGCAGACGCCAACAGCACTGAACCCTCGAGTCCGAACCCTAGAGTCGGATACAACTGGCTTTCAAGCACGGGCGACCTTTACCTTACATTCCCTTCGGTTCAGTCCTGGATCTTGTTCTTACTCATTGTGACCCCCTGAATGAGGGATCTCCAGAATTATTTGTCCTCAACAACCCTGCTCACATCTTGCAAACTAGAGCCTGTGAATTACATAAGAGAGTTGTGTTTGGCCTTCCACTTTCCCTACTGCCATCTTTCCCAGCACTCTTCTTTTCCAGAGAGTCTTGCTTTCTCATGATGTGTCCTTAGTAGGACAACCTTAGCCTCATCATTTTTGTCCCCAATGTCATTCGGCCTCAATTTGTTCTAGGACCTATTCCTTCCTCTTCACCTTTACCTAACTGCCTATCCAAAGTCTGTCTTTTCTTTCTTTTAAAACCATTTTGAAAGAACGTTGGAACTGGAATAATGCCTCTGGCATTGCTTTTTTAAATGTACGTGCCCAGCTGGAGTAGAGAGTACATCTTCTCCCCTGCTTTTATTTTGCAGTTTTACTCTCCGTCCAAATTATGCCAGTCTACCTGCTGCTCCTTGGTCGATATTTTGAGTGGGGTGAGAAGAGACAAGCTCGCCCTACAATTTCCTCTCACCCGACCTCCTTCCCTCTTGGGCAGCTTGTTGTTGTTCAGTCGCACAGTCGATTCCGACCCTCTGCGACCCCATGGACCACTCTCCTCCAGGCACTCCTATCCTCCACCATCCCCCTCAACTCGCCCAGCTCTTTGCCCATTATCTCTGCAATACCATCTAGCCATCTCATCTTGGGCCGTCCCCTTCTTCTTTTGCCCTCGACCCTTCCCAGCATCAAGGCTTTCTCAAGTGAATCCTCTCTTCTCATTTGATGTCCAAAGTACTTTAGCTTCATCTTTACTATTTGACCTTCTAAGGAGCAGTCAGGGTTGATTTCTTCCAAGATCGACCTATTTGTCCAGGGGACTCTCAAAACCCTTCTCCAACACCACATCTCAAAGGCGTCTATTTTTCTGCGCTCAGCTTTCCTAATGGTCCAGCTCTCACAACCAAAGATTCTCACTCCGCACGACCCTCGCAACATCTGGTGTTGCTTAGCAACCGCTGCCGCCACCATCCCGCCTGGGGGCTCTACAACGCGCGCCAGCGGGCATAGTAGGAGGAGCACGGGTCCGTCCTCCTTTCCCCAAAACGTGGATGGGCGTCCTGTCCTCTTGTTCCCCGCGTTGGCTGAAACCTGCCCCTCAGCTCCCAAACGTATCCCGCTCAGGTGGGCCTGGCAGAGGAGGAGGGCGAGCCCGAAGCGCGCCCAAGCCCGCCTGAGGCCACCGCGCAGGAGTTTGCTCCAAGGCTGAGGCGCCGGGGCGAGTGGCGGGAAAGGAGCCGCCGCCGCGTCGTTTCCACTTTGACTCCCAATCCAGTGCTGTCTGAGGCAGATTTCTGCACTCACACCCAGCCCAATCCCTATCTTTCCTCACTTGCCTCCCCTCACTCGCTTCCGCCTTTTTGGAGCGCTCCCCCACCCCACCCTTCTCTGCGCTGGACTCCTCCTTTTTACCCTTTCTGTCAGCTTGTACGTGAGCTTCTCCCCCCCCCCCCACACACACCGAAAAAAACACTCCACAGCCCACCCTCCCCTCCGGAGCGGCTGCGGTAGTTGCCGCCCGGTGCGCCCGACCCGGCCCTGGTGTTTGTATATTTATTTAACCGTTTATTTATTTAATTGTTTCTCCTCAAAAAACCATTCCTGGCGGACACGGGGGGGCGGGGGCGGGCGGGTCACGTTCTGGAGGGCCTCTTTCGAACCTCTTCTCCCCTCGAACATTGAACTGGGCTTCTGAGAGAACCAGAGCCAGCCATATACCATCTCCCTGGCGGGACCTGGTGACGGGAGGGAGGGCAGCCAACCAACCCCCCCCCCCCCCCCACACACACACACACACGCCGCCGCCGCTTCAGCCCCGTCCTTATTACGGAGTACTAAGAGAAGGAAAAGGATCCGTCTGCGGCCCAGAAGAGGGGAAAGGGGGGCGGGAAAGAGGGCTCTGTGTGTGTGTGCGGAGTGGGGTGGTGGTGGATGAGAATGAGTCCTCCCCACCCGCGGAGCCGAGGCAGCTTTGCTCCTCTGCTCGATGCAGCATCATCTTCCCTCAAAATGATGGTTCGGGCGCTGCTGCTGTTCTCTCTCATCCAGGGGTAAGCGGTGCTTTTCTTCTTTTGCCACGGAGGGTTAGTGGGGTAGGCTTGGGGTGGGGTGGGGTGGGGAGATGGAGGGGGAGGGGGGAGAAGATTGCAAATGTACGTGGCTGGGAAGAGGATTCTGCCATGCTACGCTCTTCCTACGGCGTCCATTCCGCCTTCCCCCCCATCTTAATCATATATACAGTACTGTATATAGTTCTTGGTCATTCTCACAATGGTCGCATCATCCCTTCCGCATCGTTAGCCTGGAAAGGAGGGGGGATCGGATCGGATACAAAAGGGTTGAGATTATTTTGCTGGGGGGGGGGGGAGGCGTCGTGCCAACGAACCCCCCCCCCTTCCTTCCCTTTCATTGATCGGTTGTTTCTACACCAGCCAAAACCTCCTTGCGAAGATTGGCATGTGTGCTGCTTGGAGGAAGCCATTGCTCTCTGTGTGGACAGATTTATATTATTATTATTTTCTACGTTTCATTTTATTTTTAGGGTTCTGCATAGTCAGGTCCTGGTTCCCCCTCCCCCCTTGCTGGGCCAAGGGCACCCAGCAGAAAGCAGCCTTCCCATCATACTCAAAAGAAAGAGGTGCATCCCTGGGCCAGAACTCCATCCCAGTGGAATCCGTGGCTAGTGATGGCATCTAAAGGAGCAGGAGGGATGAAAGAGGCAGGATCACCTCTGGTGGCAGTTTCCCTCTTAGGCAAATATTTACACTAATGTTGTAGTGGGTGCTGTGTTTTCATATAGATACATTGCTTATGCTGTTAGTTGGGGTGGGTGGGAGTGGAGAAATAAAGGCTGTATACATTGCACGTACTTGATATGCAATGGTGCATATAAATGTTGTATTTATATTTAATAAAACAAGGATAGCTATGAAAACATGATGGAAGAGAAAGAATAGAGAGGGGAATTGGATAGGAAGCAATTGTGACTACTGCATTAAGCCCTGGACTGTTGAACTGTGCATTTTGATCTCAGAATTGTGGGTTGTGCTTTTAACAGGTGTGGTGTGAAAAGGAATAATAAAATACCAAATGCCTAGACATTCATGTCCTAAGAGCCTTTCCCAGCACAGTGACACAAATTCCGTCTATGCTGATGACACAAAAAGGCAGGAGGAAGTTCCTCTTCCCTTTTGTTCAAATATTTGGCATCAATAAAGCTTTTAATGTTCACTTCTTTGGCATATTCTCTGCCATATTGGGGAAGGGCTAAAGTGGTTGTTTGAGAAATGACAAGTGACAGTATGCTGTCTCCAGTCTTAGAATTTGGCTTTTAGATACATAAAATCAAGCACAAATAATATGGGAACATTGATCTAGTAATCAACCCAGCAATGGGATGGATTGTTGGGGGAGGGGTGCATTTCTTTATAAATGGAGTCTTCTACAGTTTTTGCTTCATTTTCAAAGGAATGTAAATTGATAAATTTTCAACAGAATATTACTCTATCATGACCTTAAACATCTGGGTTACCTTTTTATTTAAGTGGCTCTGTCTGAGGATATTTTGGAGTCATTAATGCTGTTGTATATCTTCCTTCTTACTTTCCATGTTTGGAGAATGATATGTTTGCACTCAAGAAGTTGGTAGAGGTTTGTGCAGGTTATTTCTGTAGATGTTCCAAAGCCATTCCATTAGTATGGTAATAAATCATCTAAAAGTATCTGTCTCCCATAGCCCTAGGCCTCAACCTACAACCAACCATCTATGCATCCTGGGAAAGTCATCCAGATGTTTAAGACTGCTCTTATCCCTTCCCAACTGCCAATTATAACCTGAATACAGTTAACCAGATCAGATCTTGTCAACTTGCTCATCTCACATTTAGTGTAATGAAGAGGCAAGACACTGTGAGCTGTCCTGAGCACTACAGAATTTAAAATAAACCAGTAATTTAAAATATCAAAATATATTGCTGAAAACAAGCATCACAAAAGAGAGTAATGTAAAATTTTAGGTTTTTTAAAATCATATCAGAAGCACACAAAGGTGCTTTCTGGGTTGAAAGGATTTTTTTTTTTTTTTTTGCTGGAGGAACTCCACTTGGGATGCCCAAATGAGGATCCTTTTATGGCCCCAAGATCTCCTCCCACCGAAGTGATCCCTATTTATCTACTTGCAATTTCTTGCTTTTGAACTGCTAGGTTGGCAGGAGCTGGGATAGTGATGGCCACTCATTCCGTCATGCAGTACTTGGGCCTTGAACTCCTGACTTGCTGACCTTTCAGCTAACAAGGCAAGCTTCTTAACCACTGAGCCACCATAGTCCCAACTTCAGTATTAAAATATTAAATATGTAATGGCCCAAGTCATCTTACCTAGTTTTACTGGTGTAGCACTAACAATGTAGGCAAATTGTCCCATGAAATCATGGTAAATACACAGCTGTGAGATATGACTCAGCATACAACTGATAATGCTTACAGTAGTTTCTTAACATGTAGAAATTTGCTCACAAAAGTTATGCCATTTGTATTGGTGCACAACATGATTTTGGCCATGTTATATTATAGTACAGGAGTGGCCAACCTTGGTGCCCCAGGTGTTCTTGGATTTAAATTACCAGAAGCCAAAGTAAACACACCTGCTGAAGTCCAAGAACACCTGGGGCACCAATGTTGGCCACCCCTGCTATAGTAGATCTATGTATAATGTGCTATAATTAAGAAGCCTTTTTCCAGCTTCCTTTCATCTTATCTCATATGTCATGGGATACTTGCAAGGGGGCTTCTGAATATTAGTGTCTGTATAACCCAGATCATGGAAGAACTAGTCTGTTAAGGTAACATCTTAGTATATTGGACTAGTCTCTCTGTCCTACTTGGAAGGGTCCATGGAAGTCAACCAAACCATCTGCACACATGATGTGTGGTGCAAAGGGCAAATATAGCATCCCTCACAGAATGCCATTCAGCTTCTGCATAATTAAAGGAAGGACCAGGTATAATGCATTTCAGGAGTCTATCATCACAAAAGTTACCAGTTTTGGATATTTGTGGCCAGACTATCTCTGATTGTAGGAACTGGTGAGCAGTGCTTTATTATTTTGTCTTTTATCAAGAGAATCACCTACCCTGTTATTTGAGTGAGGAGCTTTCTTTGAAAAGTTTGTATAGGTATATGGCCCAACACTTTAAAACATCTCTGTCCATGCTCTGTATTTATAATAAAATGAATGGTTTTGTGGCAGAGGGAAAGTGTGTGGCACATTTAAGTTATATATTCTGTGGTTGAGTGCAGAGGTAGCTGTGCTCTTATGTTTTATGATGGAGTGTGTAAGAGAAAGTGAGGTAATGAGTGTTTCATTTTTCAACTAAGATCATATTAGCGCATACAATTTTTGCATTGGCATAATATTACAATGGAAAAGATCTCCACAATTTTAAGATTTAGATAAAGCCTGCTTGTCCACTGACATTGTTTTGCAGAATACTATTATGCTGGCATGTTTTTGACATGGTTCGGATATGTAGTGGTATATCACTGCAATCCACTCTTTCAGAACATTAATGGAAATATATCTCCAACTTTATCAGGTTTTAACAGAACGCTGCAGCACTCACTTGCTGTCGAGCTCCATTTCCCACCATCCCCAGACTACATGATTCAATTGGACAGACTGAAGAGAGTAGTTGCTGATTAATATCTGCAGGACTAAACATTCCCTAGTCCTGTCCTACAGAACTCCAGCTAGCATAATCTGTGCAAAGATTTGTCATTCTGAGTTCAAACAAAGATCAAAACATGTTTGGTGAAAGTAATTAAAGTGCTTACTTTGCAAGTTTGTTTGTTGGCAGGAGAGGAAGGGGATATATAAATGTCCATCCTATGTCAGTATTTTATTTTGAAATAAAATACATCATCCTAATGATCCAATTGTCATATTTTTGATTGTTACGGTATTCCGGGAGAAATAGCCCAAAAAGTAACTTCCTCCATTTGTGTGAAAACATGGTTTTAATTCCCTGATTAGTACTCTATCTACTATCAAACACTGCTAGATCATTGCCTATTACACCAGTAACTATGAATGACACACTGTAACTCCTCTCCTTTCACTGGTCTAATCTCAAATTAATTTCAAACATTATATTATCTAACCTAACTACTTTTTAAAAACTGCATGTTCATCTGTTGTACCATTAGGACAAAGAAGCACTAATCTAGCTCTTTAAGCAAGCTTAAAACAAGCAGAAACTTTCATCCCCAGAAACCATGGCTGTTCAATACTTCAATTCTCTTCCAAATCCCTTCAGTTCTTCACACATGTAACTTGAGGTAGGGTAAGGTTTGGTATTTCATTTTACACACAACTTTGGAGACAAGAGTTGGAGGAACTGTTGGTCCTCCAGATGCTGTTGAGCTATAAGCCACAATCTATATATCCAATAGAGGACTACAAGTTCTCAACTGAATTATTACATTTGATATTGTGAACGTATGTTGGATTTAATTTGATTTGATTTATTGGATTTGATTTGATTTATTGGATTTGTATGCTACCTACTCAGCAATGCAACTCAGGGCACTGTACATACACCAAAACACATCTAATATTACAGCATAATAAAATATAATGGGATATAATACAGTCAATATGCATAATAGAATACAATACAGAATAATAGAATTAACAATATAGTCACTATACATAATAAGACATTAGAAAAAACATCAAAAACATAATGTCCTCTGTCAGATCCTGAAGCTCAATGACCTCAACAGAGACTGGAGCTCAATCGAGCCCGGAGCTCAACGTCCTCAATGGAGCCTGGAGCTCAATGTCCTAAATAGAGCCCAGAGCTTAACGTCCTCAATGGAGCTTGGAGCTCAACGTCCTCAATGGACCCCGGAGCTCAATGTCTTCAATGGAGCCTGGCAGTCAGCAATGGCTCCCTGTCCCCCCCCCCCCCGGTCATGGGAGGAGTCCGGAGTTAGCTATGGTGGCAATCTCCATCTGCCTGAGAAGCCTGGCTGCTTTTCTCTCCTCCCAGGCCAAGGGAGATGTCTGGAGTTAACTGTGGTGGTGGTCTCCTGCCACCCAAGAAGCCCGGCTGCTTTTCTCTCCTCCCTTGGTTGAGAATGTTTCTGCAGTGAAGCATGAATTGTGAGACTGGCCTTTCCCTTCCCTAAAGTTCTCCATAAGTGCAAGAGAACAGGAAAAGTAGTGACAGAGTTGCTGCCATCATGAAGTCCCAGTGACTTTCTTTGTCTGAATCCTCTAAGACAGGAGTCCCCAACCTTTCTTGCACCATGATCTGGTTTCATGCCAAATAATTTTTCCATGGACCAACAAGAGGGGATGGTGGGACTGGACAGCACAAGCACACAACAAAATACAACAAAGTGCCCACTATACACAGGCAGGTGGAAGAGCCCTGCTGCAGCCCAAAAACAAGGAAGAGGGGCCAGCTACCTGCCAGCCAGCTGGCAAGCTCTGGCAGCAAGATATCACACTGCACACAGGTGGGGACAGAGTCCAAAACAGAGTTAAGCAACATGGAGGAGGGGACTGGCCACCCACCCATCCACTGTGTCTCCACCTCATCCAGCAGAGCATGGTGAGGGCAGAAGGGTACCACCAGGGCACCCAGTCAAGTGACCCATTTTCCAGGATAATAATAATCATAATTTCATCTCAGAAATTATTCTGGGTTGAAAGGATTTTTGCTGTAGAAACACCACTCAGGGGGCACCCAAATGAGGATCCTTTCATGTCCCCAAGATCTTTTCCCACATAAGTGGGCTCTATTTATCTACTTGCAATTTCTTGCTTTCAAACTGCTAGGTTGGCAGGAGCTGGGACAGAGACAGCCACTCATTCCGTCATGCAGTACCTGGATCTCAAACTGCCAACTTGCCGGTCTTCCAGGTAACAAGGTGGCCTTCTTAACCACTTAGCCACTGCAGTCTCTTTTCCAGGTTAACTTGACTATACTGTTTAATGTGGTCTGTTCAATTATTGCATGTAAATGTTGTTTTATAGCAGTGGAGGCAAATCTATGGCATGTGTGCCAGAGGTGGCACTCAGAGCCCTCTCTTTGGGCACCCATGCAGTCATGCCATCACACAGAGTTTGCCCCACCCCTCTGTCCAGCAGCCCAATGGGAGAACCTCCTCCCTTCCCTAGAACAGAGTTCACCTCACACCTCTACCCAGCAGCCTAATGGAAGTGATTCCTCCCTCCCCTGTTGCCGTGTTGGCACTTTGAGATAAATAAGTGGGATTTGGGTTGCACTTTGGGTATTCGGTCTCTAAAAGGTTTGCCATCACTGTTTTATAGCATGAGAAGTATCCACCTCAAAGTGGCTGGCATGCTCAAACTGTAACATACAGTACAGTATTTATTTATTTATTTATTCATATTTCTTCACCGCTCTTCTCACCGAAGTGACTCAGGGTGGTTTACAAGTAATTAAAAAAAAACATGACAATAAAACACAAACTACCTAAAAACCTTAAAACTGTTAAAATATTAAAATTAAAATATAAAAAAAGATTAAAAGCACACCAAATGCTACATCTTACTAATTAAAAAAAAATAGAGGGAGAGAGGGGCTCAGATCATCCAGCGACCTGGGGTCATTATACCTCCCACACCCCATACCTGCCCCACCAGCCATGTTTTTAGACTCTTCTTAAAGGGGCAGCAGCTCTGTCTGAAGACATAGCTCCGTTGGCAGGAGGTTCCATAGGGCCGGAGCACACACAGAGAAGGCCCTCCTTCTAGTGCCAGAGAGATGTGCCTCTCTGGCCAATGGAACAACTAGAGAGCCTCTCCGGTCCACTCTGGTAGGATGGACAGATGTTCTTGGGATGAGGCGGTCTCTTAAGTATCCTGGCCCACTACCATGTAGGGCTTTAAAAGTAATAACTAGCACTTTGAATTGCACCTGGAGACATACTGGCAACCAGTGCAACTCCCGAAGCAGCAGTGAGGCATTTGCACACTGCCCACACCCCATCACCACCCGGGCAGCAGTATTCTGGACCAGTTGAAGCCTCTGAATGGTCATCAAGGGCAGCCCCATGTAGAGCGCATTATAGTAATCAAGTCTGGAGGTGAGCAGAGCATGTGTGATCATGAGCAAGGAGTCCCGATCTAGGAGCGGGCGTAACTGACGAATCAGACAAAGTTGTGCAAAGGCCCTCCTAGCAACGACTGCCACCTGCTCTTCAAGCAGTAGTTGCGAGTTCAGGAGGACCCCCAAGTTACACACCGGGTCTGTTGGGGGCAAAACCGCCCCATCCAGAACCAAAGATGGTGGCTCCCGAGATAACGCAGGACTTCAGACCCACAGCCACTCAGTCTTCCCGGGATTCAGTTGTAGCCCGTTGTCAAGGGAACCCAAACCAACTTCTGATGCAAAAGATTATGGATTAATAGCATTTTTTTTTTTTTAAAAAAAAGAAACAGCAAGTAACTTTTTGTGGCACTTGTATTAGTAGAAATAGATCAATTTTGGGAACATTTTTCAAGGTCAGTGTACTAAGATCTAATAAAGGAAAGGAAGAAAACAAGAGAAGAGGGAAGAAAAGGCCTTGCTATAAGAGCAGCCGATCAATGTAATAAACCTATTCATGTATATATGACTCAGAATTTTAGCAGTACAGTATTCTGAAAATAAAAATGAGTCAATTACTAGTAATGATTAATATGCTCTTAAAAAACTAATAGCCTATTTCTTAATGGAGTTCTCATACCCTTATATCAGAAACATGATCTTTTGATGCCAACTACTGTTTTTAGTTATTCCACTGTTGTTATGCCAATATGGATTTTGTCAGATTTAAATTATACCTGTGAAAATCAAGGCTGACTGAATTATTTCATAATGAGTCTAAAATAGGGATGCAGAAACTTCTACTCTTTAAGATGTTTTGTGCTACAAATGATCCCCAATGCCTCGCAATGTGGTAGAGGAAAAGATTTTTGGAACTTTTCATTCCTAAACATTTGGAGAGCAAAATAGTCCTCAACATGGGTCTGAGGCCTGGATAATGTACATATTTAATACAATATGATGAGACCAGGTCATGTACTTCACACTTATACTCACTGAGGCCTATGTTGACATGGTTCATATACAAATATGGCTCTATATAGAATCTCAGTTAATATGAAACATTATTCATATGGTGAGACATCTTTTATTTCTGATTTTGTCAGAGTTGGGCTGCAGTTAGCATAGAAGCAGGTTAAAGGACCACAAAAAGAAAACCAAAGAGCAAGTCAGTACCATAAGAAAAACCTGCAACAAAAACAAGCCACATGCTGTCTGTTTTCTCCTACCCAGGAAGATCCAAAAGCCAGCCTGAAGATGTTAAGCTGACTGTGCTACATGAGGTACTAGGGCTCACCACACGGGTGCCAAATGCAAAGGTACCCAGCTCTGGCCTCAGTCTCGCCATCTGATAGCACTTCACCATCTCAGCAAAATGGTTTGGGCTGTTTGTGATCCACTTATATTCTTTTTCATTCTGATATTCAGCATCTACTCACTGAAAATCATATTCACATGCATTGTTTGCAAAGGCCCAAATAGGATCTGAGAAGAGAATGCTATTTTGAAGTCTACTTTTTAAAAATAATTGGTCACTTAAGTGATTCTTCTTCTAAGGAATACATGCTTTGTATTTCAGAATGTAATTATTTGAGGCATTTAATTAAACTGTTCCTTTATGAGGTTTCTACCTTTTGGCATTGCTATTTCTTCACTTTGTATTCCAGCAGTAATTTGGGAAATGCTTCCTTTGAGATCTTTGTTTACATGTTCCCATTGTGCAATTACTGTTGTTCTTCAGTCGCACAGTCGATTCTGACCCTTTGCGACCCTATGGACCATTACCCGCCAGGTACCTCTGTCCTCCACAGTTTTCCTCAGCCAACCCATTGCATCTAGCCATCTTGTTTTTGGCCGCCTCCTTCTTCTTTTACCCTCCTTCTTCTTTTGCCCAGCATCAAGGCTTTCTCAAGTGAATCCTTTCTTCTCATTTGATGCCCAAAGTACTTTAGCCTCATCTTTACTATTTGACTTTCTAAGGAGCAGTCAGGATTGATTTCTTCTATGATTGACCTATTTGTTCTCCTCACTGTCCAGGGGACCCTCAAAACTCTCCTCCAACACCACATTTCAAAGGCATCTATTCTTCTGTGCTCAGCTTTCTTAATGGTCCAGCTCTCACAACCATACATTACCACCGGGAATACCATTGCTTTGACTGTTTTTTGTTTGCAAAGTGATATCTCTACTTTTCACTATGTTCCCCAGGTTTCTCATAGCTTGCCTCTGAAGCATCAGTCGCCTTTTTATTTCATGGCTGCAATCCCCATCTGCAGTGACTTTGATCCTAAGAAAGTAAAATCTGTCACTGCTTCTACTTCCCCATCTATTTTCCAGGGACTGATAGGGCCTGTTGCCATTATCTTGGTTTTCTTGATGTTGAGTCTCAAGCCAGCTTTTGCACTCCTCTTCTTTCAACCTAAGCAAAAGCTTCTTTAGGTCTTCCTCACTTTCTGCCATTAGGGTAGTATCTTCTGCATAGCTCAAATTGTTGATGTTTCTCCCAGCAATTTTGATCCCAATTTCTGATTCATCCAACCCTGCATTGCTCATTATGTGCTCTGTGTATAAGTTGAATAAGCAGGGTGACAAAATACAGCCTTGTCTTGCTCCTTTTCCTATTCCAAACCACTCTGATTACCATATTCTGTCCTAACTGTTGCTTCTTGACTCGTACAGATTTCTCATGAGGCATATAAGGTGTTCTGGTATTCCCATCTCTTTAATTACTTGCCACATTTTGTTGTGGTCCACACAGTCTAAGGCCTTGGTGTAGTCAATGAAACAGAAGTATACTTGTTTCTGATATTCCTTTGTTTTCTACATGATCCAACGTATGTTGGCAATGTGGTCTCTAGTCTGCACTTCTTCGGAACCCCGCCTGCACTTCTGGTAATTCTCTCTCCACGTGCTGCTGCAGTCTATCCTGTATTATCTTGAGCATAATCTTGCTAGTGTGTGGGATGAGCACAATTGTTCAATAATTTGAACATTTTTGGCATTATCTGTTTTTGGGATTGGAACATATATCGATATTTTCCTATCCTGTGGCCACTGTTCTGTTTTCCAAATCTGCTGACATATAGAATGCAATAATTTGATTCCATCATCTTTTAGGGCTTTGAAAAATTCAGCTGGGATACCATCATCTCCACTGGCTTTGTTGTTTGCAGTGCTTTTTACGGCCTTTCTGGCTTCACTCTCTAGGATGTCTGGCTCAAGTCCAGTGTTCTCATTGTGATTATCAGGGGTGTTGAGGTACTTTTTGTAGAGTTCCTCTGTGTACTCTTGCTATTTTTTCTTTATCTCTTCTGCATCAGCTAACTCCTTGCCATTTTTGTCCCTTATCATGGTCATTTTTGCTTTAAACATTCCCTCCCCCCACACTTTGCTTTCTTACACTTCTTTTCTTTTGGTATGGTATTCCTTCCTGTCTTCTGTATGATGTCCCACGCTTCTGTCCATAATTCTTCTGGCACTCTGTCTATCAAGTCTAAGCCTTAAATCTGTTTCACACCTGCACTGTGTATTCCTTAGGGATGTTATCTGTCGCATGCCCACCCACAGCAACTCTTCCTGGGCATCTGTGATGGTGACTGGGAGGTTGAGGCCTTGGTCTCTGCCTTCTTTCCTCTCTGTCCCCAGGTTTTTTGATGGGGTGGTGGAGGGGCAAAATGTTTCCTTCACCTCCCCCTGGGTCTCTGGGCAGTTGAAACCTTGGTCTCTGCCTTCTTTTCTCTCCAGGGTCAGTTACATGGAAGCCCTTTAGATGTACTGCTGGGCATATACACACAAACAGGAGCCCTTTGTGGCATGGCACAAGGATATGTAGATAAGCCTATTGTCATAGAAATATAGTCATGAAAAGGGCAGGGTGTGTTCTTAATTGTCCTAGAGTACAGGATATGTAATAAGAGGCTCAAGTTATAGGAAGCCAGATATAGGCTGAATATCAGGAAAAACTTCCTAACTGTTAGAGCAGTGGTGGCGAACCTATGACCCGCGTGCCAGACATGGCACTCCTAGACTTCTCTGTGAGCATGTGCACCATCACCCCAGCACAGAGTTTGCCCCGCCCCTTTGCCCAGCAACCCAATGGGAGTGTTTCCTTCCTCCCCCCAGCATAGAGTTTACCCCACCCTTCTGTTCGGGCACTTGGTCTCTAAAAAGTTCACAATCACTGTGTTAGACCAATAATCCAATGGAACCAATTATCTTAAGAAGAGGTGAGCACTCCAAAATTCAACAGAAAATTGGACAACCATCTATCAGTTCTACTTTTGTTTGGATTCCTGCATTGAGCAGGAGTTTGGATTTGATGGCTGACAGGCTCTTTCCAACTCAATTATCCTATGATTCTGTGTTCTGTTTGCTGAACTCATAGAGGTGATTTCCTGAACCTGTTTACTCAGACTTATGAGAATGACTGGATAATGGAACAAAAACATTCACAAATACATTCATTACTTAGAACATCAGAAGCTTTACAAAAGAGCCATTAAAATTTTCAAACAAGATTGATGTCTAAAATTCTAAAATACTTGAATATATAAAGTACACTCCTAATGTTAAAATGACTGCAGAGCTCTGAAAACAAGAATAATTTTTAAAAATTTCTTGATATTTGTATAGTCCAATAAAAAAATAGCCCTTAGATTTTGTAATGAAAATTTAACAATTGAAAATTTCAGAGTAGCCATGTTACTCTATAAAAGTATAGCAGACAAAAAAAATATTTATTGGCAGGAAATTATACAAAACATCCCAACAAACACAGAAAACAAGAGACAAGAATACTATGACACCTCAAAGACTGATCTATTTTAATGTTAGCTCCTCATACATACAAGTGAGATTGTATGACTTCTTCCATGTCTAGGCCATATGTGATATTGTCAAAATGCAGGCACCTTTCGGTGAGTTCATTCTACTGTTCCTTTTGCCTGACCTAGTGCTAAAAAGATTAGCCAGCAACACAAAGTTGTTGTTACCAGGGTACACCCAATTGTGGTTCAAAAATACTACAGTCTTCAAGGATGCTCTTTCTGTGTACCCCATTGTATGACTCTCATACCTATATGTGGTCCCATGACCAGATGTGGATATTGATAATTGATGAATGAGAAAATGTTTGCAAAATTTGTCCCAGTATTTAACTCTGTTGTACTTCAACCTTATAATAATAATTGTTTGACTGACAATACTCTTTCCAGAGTTTTGTTAATAGGGAATATACAGAAGTGGTTTATTATTCCCTTCTTCTAAGGGTGCCCTGGGACTGTGCAGCTTGCCCAAGGCTATACAGGGTAACTCTCCTTTCTAGAGAAATAGTTGGAAATTTAACTCTCTGGCTCTGCACCCAGATATCTAAACCACTGAGCCATCTAGTGCCATGATTTTTACTAAATGGCCTTGGACAAGTTTTGCTGTTCTTATGTGCCATCAAGTCATTTCTAACATATGGTAATCCAATGAATGAAAGAATTTCTAAATGCCATATCCTCAATAGCTCTTGGATAATTCAAGCCTTTTATTCCTTTTAGGCAACTAATCCATCTCACATTTGGTTTTCCTCTTTCCTGCTGCCTTCCATCTTTCCCAGAATTCTTGTCTTTCCCTAATAATCTTTCTTTCTCATGATGTGCCTAAAATAGAACAGTCTTAGCATCATCATTTTTGCCTCCAGGGACAGTTAAGGCTTGATTTGCTCTAGGAGCAACTTGGCAGACCGAGGTACAGTATTTGCAAAGTTTTCCACCATATTACAATTGAGTAAATTTTGTTCTGTCAGCTTTCTATACTGTCCAGCTTTCACACACACATACATAGTGAATGGAATACAAGAGTATGAATGATCTTGGTCTTAGTTTCCAATGATACAACCCTGCACTTGATGATCTTTTCTAATTCATTTGTACCCTTCTGAATCTCACTTGTCTGATTTCTTGCTGCAGGCTTTATTTGGACTGATGATTAAACCAAAGAATAAAAATTATTTCACTATTTCAGTTTATTTATTGTCAGCATTAAAGTTATGTAATTCTTCTGTAGTCTTGATTTTTGTTTTCATTACTTAAAATGAATTTAATTTAAAAAATCATTTTAATTAAAAGCCATTTCCATTCATTGCTCCTTTCTGCCAGTAAGATGATGTCATTCACATATCTTAAATTACTGATTTTTTTCCGCCAATGTTCATTTCTCCTTTATTTGAATCTAGTCTGGCTTTCCATGATATATTCTGTGTACAGATTGAACAGATAGGTGGATGCAATGTCTGATCCTTTTGCCTATGGGAACCTTTCTGTCTCTCCATAGTTTGTCCTAGCAGTAGCCTCTTATTATTTGTTTTAATGTAACATGTGTCTTAGACAGGTATGGATAAAATGGAATAACATTATCTTATATGATGCCCTAAACTCCTTGGAAGAAAAGTTGAGGGCACAATATATAAAAAGATTCTAGCCTTATGCATGTCTAGATGTGAACAGCTGTAGGTTGAAAGCAGGTTAGAAGCATGCTTGCCTGCCTCCAAAATTCTTGAGTCATACCTCTTGATTTTTGTCAAGTTAGTGTGAAGATCTGAAACGGTATTCTAAATGCATTTAGGTGAACATATTTAGGTGTTTGTATGGACACTTGTTTGAACCCAAGCATGCATTATCTGGGTTCGCAATTACTGGGGATAATTCTAATATGTTTAGAGTTATCAGTATGCCAAAAATTCTTACATCTTTTCCCCACAACCATCCTCATTAAAATGGACAGAAAATAAAATCACTTGAAAACAATGTCAAACAAAGTGAAAATTCAGAAGAAATTACAATTAGCAAGGTTCAATGGTCTTGTGCTTGAGCTCACCAATGTGGAACATTTCTTGAAGAAGAAGAAACCAGAAGAATGAGAATCAGTGCTAAAACAGCATTTTTCAGGATAGATTGTTATGAGAAATATTGTGATGCTTCTTTTCTCCTATGCCTAGAAGTAGGACACATTTCACAGTTGTTGCAATGCTAAAGCTGCTATCCAGATGCTGTCTATTGATGGGGAACATTGAGGTCTCTGCTCTGACTTTTACAGTTTCAACAGCTAGAATTTTTCATACATGTTCTGCTTGAGCAACAATAATCAATGTCAGTGTAAGCATAGGCTTTACTCATTTCCATTAATTAATATCCAGTGGATACAACAGCAAGGTGGTGATCATGCAGTTTGATCTTGCAGATGGGCTATTATCTGGAACCTATTCCTTTAAGCCAGGCTTTAACTGACAGCTCTTGTGAAAAGGATGCCTGCATGGATATGAGTGTCCTCTGTGAAGTAAGAGTTTGTAAGGACACTCTGAAACTGCACTGTCCTGTTGTCTATGTGGTGAGCTTAGAATGGAGATCTTCCTTCTAGTTCTTTTCTTCAGAGAGAATGAGACACACTGAAATGTGTTCCAGAAGATATGAATTTTCCCAGGAAAATTTAAGAGGCATGCAGCTAGTGGGGCTTTGTTTTTGTAGAGACATGTATGTTTGTATGCACACTTCACTTACAGAATAGAAACATATACTATGGTCACATGAGGCTTTTACTAAGCTGCATTGGGATATCTTCAAATACAGAGTAAAAGTCTGTACTCTCCAGCAGATTGAGGATTAGCAACTAAATTGCATTTCCAGTTGCCCAGCCTTTTAGCATAATGTGAACTTGTCAAGTCTTGCTAAATATAAAAGTAGCTGGTAGCTGAATTAATTAGAATGACGTATTCATCCTTGGAAATGTTACTTATTCAGAATGACCTCATTTGACTGTATGTGAAAGTAAAGTGTAGGGAAACTGAAGCAAAACACATCTTTCTTTATGTCCTGTTCATTGTCTCTCCATTTTGAAGAACCAAAATAGTTGTGATAGAAAACGTACTTAAATGCAGTGTGTATTTAATATATATTTAATAATTTTAGCTATAAACAGCCCTTCTTAGCATTCACCAGTATATGGATGGGACAAGATATAGTTTCACGACAGATTGTGTCTTTTGCATACAAAGGGCCCCAGCAGTTCCATCAGGGTAAAGCATCTCCAGATGGAGTTGGTAAATTACTTATGTCCAAAGCACTAAAGGGTTGCAGCCAGTCAATATAAATAATAAGATATATGAACCAATTATAAAGGAAAGCTTCATAATCTTTGTTTTACTATTCAGATATTGTCTATATCTGAGATCATATATATCAGAGTTTGGAAAGTTGGGGGCATGCAGTGGCTAGCTTCATTCCCTGGGAATTTTTACTAATATTTTTTTTAAAATCATGCATGCCTGTAAATTCATTTTTGCTTCAAGAAAGCCTACTTAAGAAACATTTTTTTCAGTCTATCAAGACTGTGAGTCTTGCTTTTGGAGGAAACTTGCCATATTTGCAAATTTTTTCTTCATTTTTTGGATGGTAGGGAGCTAGGACCAATTTATAATGTGGAACCTCATAGGGTTTTCAAAGTGAAATACACCCTCAGTGAGATTCCTTGGCTTGAGTAGGTTTTGAATCCAGGTATCCTGATCCTAACCCATCACTGTATCCTTCATAGCACACTGGGTCATCTGTAGGGGGCATAGCTCAGAAATAAACCATTTGCATGAAAAAGAATGCTGTAATCTTAAAATAAGATAGAAAAAAGTTGCTAAAAGTCTGGACAGCTACTCTCAGTCTGGTTTGGCATCACTAGGCTTTTAGGAGAGGCTGAGCCAGCAGGGATAAAAGGGCAGGGAGGGGCAAAGCAAAGTCGGAGGTTATCATTGACAACATTAGGAGACTCAGGGAGACATAACAGACAACTGAGAGTCTCTCTTTTGTGCTTTGGTGGAGGTGATAGCAGGGGAGGCTTTTACTAAACTGTGTCAGGATATCTTCAGATACAAGTAAAAGTCTATTCTCCAGTAGATTAAGATTTAGCAACTAAATTGCATTTCCAGTTTCCAACATAAGGAAGGCCACAGTTATATTAGTCACTGTGGTACACTGAAATCCAAATATATAGGCATCTGCCCTTACTTTTAGGTTATAGATTTTACAAGTGCCACTGAAGAATCCTGTAGGTTTAGAAACAGGAGAAACTACTTTTTACCAAGTCAGGCCATTGATCCCTCTAGTCTAGTGGCAAGGGAGTTCTAGCTCTTCATCTAGATCTAATTTGGCTTTCCATCTAGATCTAATTTGGCTTGGTTGAAATTTTTGTACAGTATCAGGGTTTAAGAAGCTCTTCCTAGATTTTTATCTTCTCCTTGTATGTTAGTACTCATATGAAGGATCAACTGGGGTTTTTTTTGCTACTATACTTCTTTCATCATTGACTATCAACTGCCATTGTCCTTTGAGTGAAACAATATCTGCCATATAGAATACTTTGTCTATGAGGTTTAGTTTCATACACCTGGTAATAGAACTGTGTGGTGTCTGCTGGCCCCATTCCTTATGGGGCTGATGGTAGCATCCACCCCCCCCCCAAATAATTCATTGGGCTCCAGTCTGGGTTTGTTCCTCAGAACAGCTATTATTGAAGGACTAATATGAGCTTCAACTGTCCCTTGTCCTCAGAAGGTTGTGTTCCTAGCACTAACCCTCTGATGATAAGTCCCAGTTGACTATACTAGGGTCCTCGGCAGTCTTCAACCCAGAAAGCAAGTGCTGTATAAGTCCAACTCTTTGTTGGAGTCCTTTTAGAACGTGGGTTTATAAAAGCAAATGAGTGTTCTAATGGCTGAAGCTGGGCCGAAGCTAAATTAGTTTGCAGCAGCCATGCTAAAGCTGCCGGTTTCCTTTCTGTGGTTGACCCATCTGGGGATGCCTCCCATGATATCACTTCCTCTGGAGCACAAAAGAGAAGACCCCCCCCAAGTTGTTTGTTGCATTTCCCCATGCCTTCTCCACTTCTGATGTATTGAATGATAACCCCATCCTTACCTTGCCCTTCCTGCTGCTTTATACTTGCCGGCTTAGCCTATCCCAAATGTTTGTTATCAGGCATTTGTCTCTCCTCCACCAGTGGAAAAAACATCTCTCCTGGCTCTGGACTGGCACCAGGGCTCCCTGACACTTGCAGGAAGGACATGGCAAATAGCTTGCTGCAGATTTATTTGGCCATCCCCTCATAGTCAGTAGTAAAAAGACCTTACCACTAGATATAGACTAGTATGAGTCCAAAACTTTTGAGGCATCACAGTTACTGACCTTTCAGTTAATGGATATCATTAACAGAGCAAATAAATAATCCAAAAAGGTGAGGAGATAAGTTGATGAGCATACATGACTCTCAAGAGAGTTTCCTTATATTATATATTTGAAATTTTTCTTTGATGCTTATTGTCAGATTTGTAAAATAGATGAAAGCCAGGGTATCCAGGATTATTATTAAGCTTAACCATTTGTTAGGGAACATCTGATTTATGTTCTTTGTGTATCTGAAAATATTTATGAAGAATTATTTCAGACTCTTCTAAGTGTGATTCAGTAAATATCAGAAGTATTGACATTAAGCTGCATTTCCAATATTTTAGAAGGCCAAGGTTGTTAGAACAATTGGATATTTACCAGAACATCAGAAGAAGAATCAAGCCTTTCTGACAAGTTTCATCCGCAATGTCCACAACATTTCTGATAACACAATTTTCTGGCATTTTATAAGAATGTTTCAAGATCAATCAATTATCTTAAGCTAATTGATAAATTTTATCCTCATGGTAACTATTTACTTGAAAGACAACCATATGTTAGTCCCCTATGCATGGCTAGAAAAGGACTTCTTCACTGTTCAGATAGTACATTTCCTCTCTTTAAGAATGGGATCTATTTTGCCCTAGACTGAAAAGTTTGCAGTCAAACCTCGCATAAAGAGCTCCTCGCTTAAAGAGTAACTCACTTAAAGAGCAGAATTTTCTCTTAATGTTCGCTTCACTTAACAAATAAAACCAACCTAAAACTTGCTTAACAAATAAATTGGGGTTCGAAATCCCCCCAACAATTGGCCACTTACGATGGTGTTTTGCTTAAAGAGCAAACTTGCTTAAAGAGCAATCCTGTGGAACGCATTATGCTCTTTAAGCGAGGTACAACTGTACATTTAAAATTGGATGAGAAATGATCCAAGAGGATGCATTAAAAAAATATATGAAGAATTTTTCAAAAACAAGCTATGTGCTATGAAAGGGAAAATGCAAAAATGTGTAAAAATGTGCATTTTTCTACTTCAAACTTAGGTCTATCTCTTTTATAAGTTAAAAAAAAAGTGAAGGCAGCATTAGCATGTTGGGGGGCAACTTCAGGAAGCACATACTACTGAACCTATTAATTTTTTTGGAGTGGAGAGCTTGTGTTGTACCTGTTTTTAAAAGAAATGGCTTTGTAGGTGTGGGTATAGCTTTAACCTAACCCAAAACTGAAGATGTCTTTGCAGCATTAACAGAAAAACAGCCATTAATGAAATTAATCATCAGTCATATTTGTCAATAGCTCAGACAGCTCATAGAGCCCAAGTAACATTGATACAAACAAAAGGCTATGCTTCACATATGGAATATCATTCTGATATCTTTCAAAGGGTCACAGAGAGGCTGGTTCAAGACATTTCTGAAGTGCAGCATGATGGTCTGTTAATCCATTGTTATTACAAGCAACCATGAGCTTCTGCAAAACTTGCTTGTGACTGAAGAAGGCAAGATTGAGATAAAACTAAAACCGGTTCTGTATTACTGAAATTTTGATGCTGGATTGGTGGACAAGCTGTGTGCTCCAGCAGTGTCAGATTTCACTAAGGATGTTCTAGCATACTGTTGCCTACATTTGTAAAAACAGAAACAAAGCCACTTAAGTTGCTATTCATTCCTTTTTTTAGCATCAGGTGAATCATATATCCACCCATGCACATTCTGTTTCCTTTAGCAAGAATGCAGGTTGCCGCTCTAGATTTAAACTTTTGATTTAAAAAGCTCACATATATTTACTATGAGTCATATGTTAAAATTCTCACAAAATCACATGCTTTCTGAAAATGTTTGGTAGCCTTGCAACAAAGCTTTTCTGTTTCCTCAAAACTTTTAGTATTGGGGTTGCTGTTTTTATTATTAGCATTATTACTATTATTAGTAGTAATTGGACCATGGGATGTTAATTTTTGGCCTAGACATAAATGAAGTATATCAAGTCAGATGGTGATGGGTCACTGCCATAGTTGGAATGCTACTTTTTTGGACAACAGCTTCCAGAAACCCTTGGGCAGCAGGATTTGGTAGATTTTGGAAACGGTAGCAGCAGCTGCCTCACATTGCCTAATAGTAATGCTGTTTCTGATTTCAGAACCAGGGAAATTCTTGTGAGCAGCAGTCAGGACCCTGGATAGCTCTCAGTGCTTAGTAGAGGGATGCAAACAGTCACATTTCATCCTTGCAGAGGAGGGCAAAAAACTGAAGCATTATTTTCTCTGGCCAGAAATGCAAGACAGGTTATTTTGATTCAGTCTTGAGTTTGCAAAAATTATTTTCCTCTCACAAAATTCAGTTGTACAGTTTGAACTACTGGTGCTTTGAGAAGCATGACAAGAAAAACTGGCTATTAAGAAACAAACAAGCCATTCCTGCCTGAATTTATTAAATGACCACGAATACTTCCTTCCTTTATGTCATTTTAACCTCCTGCCTGTGGGAAGAGATTTACTACCCAGCAGCCAGCCTTTGAATCCCAACTTGATCGCACTTATGAGAGAACTTTTGTTGTTGCTGCTCTGCCTGCTTCTTCTGCCACCCAAACAAAGCCCATATTGGTACTGCTTGGAAGAATCCTTTGTTCTCAACAGCATACAGAAGAAAACTGAGTTCTGATTCTCTGCTTGGGTGCTGGGAAGTTAGCAAAGGTTGTGGCTGCACACAAACTTTCTGCTTCTCTATGGGGAGAGTTTATTTTCCTGAGATTGATGGCTTGCCAGACTCTGTACATCTAAGCCAGTGATAGCAAACCTTTTAGAGACTAAGTGCCAAAACAGAGGGGCTGGGTGAACTCTGTGCTGGGTGGAGGAAGGAAGCACTCCAATTGGTCTGCTGGGTAGAGGGGTGGGGAAACACTGTGCTGGGAGGATGGAGGAAGCTCTCCCATTGAGAACATCACCCCCTCCTCTGGGCCCACAACAACGGCCTGAGGGAGAAGATTCCGTGGCCTAGCAGGTGGCGGAGAACATCGCCCCCTCCTCTGGGCCCACAACAACAGCCAGAGGGGAGTTAGTCTGTGTTCTGCTTTGGTTGTTTTGTGAGGTTGTATTTTATGATTTTTACTGCACTGTTGCTGTTTTGACTGTAAGCTGCCCTGAGTTGCCTTGGCGAGTGGGCAGCAATATAAATCTAAACAAACAAATAATTAAATAAATTGAACTGCTGGGCAAATTGAGGTTGGGTGATGGTGCACATGCTGACAGAGAGAGGTCTGTGTGCCCCTTCTGGCACACGTGCCATAGTTTCGCCACCATTGATCTAAGCTGTTCTTGCAACCAGCTGTCATCCACTTCAATGTTTGGATGGCAGAGTGGCAGTTTTGAATCTGCAGCAGTTTCATCAAACCCTCCACTTTCTCTGCAAATCAACAATATTATTCACTTCTGTTCTGCTCTTTATGCTGGTGTATTTGGGCAAACCAGGAAATAACTGCTAATTGTCAGGATGTCAAACTCAAGATCATAGATCACTGTGTATGTCAAGATGATCATAAGCTTGCAAGAAATATGATTTATTGTTGGCTTATGATCCATTCTTCTCTAGGAGCTATAAACAAGATCTCACAGCTGGAAGTCACAATAAATTATTCCATCCTATTTTTTTTAAATCTGATGAAGCAAATAGAGAAGAGGCACAGGAGGGAGCAAGTTATGAAGCATAGGAGATTCCAAGCAGGGTTGCTTATGTTGCCAGTTATGTCATACTGGAAGATATAACAATGCTGCATGTACCAAGATTAGATAGAACTGATGTCTCAATTGATTACATATTATTGTCTGAATGCACTGCTACAATAAACTCTAGGTAGGATAATCCTTGGGTAAGAATGTGCAGGGAATGAGCTCTTGTCTACTTCTTATGCAGATTTCCCCTGGTCCGTAGAGCCTATAGCTTCTATGGACCAGGCACACTTTGCATTCTGGAATGCTCATGTTACCAGCTAGTTGTGAATGCTAGTAAAATATGCATATTTGAAATGCAAAAAGATCTGGAAAGAACACCTTAGTCAAGAGAACAATTGCCTGACGCTGGCTTCAAATGGAATAAATAAACTATAAATATTAATATACACACCAAATTAACCAAAAAGCAATATAATACCCAACAAAAACCACCACTCAACCAAAAAGTGATTAGCAAGCATTCAATTTTAAATATAATTATTAAATACACACAGTAAAATAACAAGTCTAGAAACATCAGTGCATTCACAAACACACACTTCAGAAAAAAAATCCCTGTTAAGGTAAAATACACATATACATGCATCCATATTTTTCCAAAACAAGTAAAACAAAGTGCTGAAAATACAACCACTCTTCCAAACCATGTCCCCGGAATATGGGGCTTGGACAGATTGTTTTCCCCCACCACCACTTTGATGCCTTCTCAGTCCAGCACTGCAGTCAGCAATCCACCAGGTTAAGGTCCAGGAAATAGTAGAAATAAAGGGAATGGGAGAAAATTCCTCCAGTATAATAAAAAGCAGCAGCAGCAAAGAACAAGCAAAAGAGAGATCTAAAAGGGGGCAAAAAGAATTGGGTTAAAATTACCCAAAATGGAAAAGTGCAGCAATAACCAAGCAATGAGAAGTAATCTTATCCCAATCCAAAATGGAGGGAGAAGGAAAGGAGTTCTCACCAGCAGCAGATAATTTCACAAGAAGTTACTAAACAGTAAAAAAGCAGCCATTTCGGTTTTCCAGGTTACTTTAAAGATTTCAATCCTCCTACCTTCAACTCCAGGACATTTTATGAATCCTAACTGATAATTTTTGCCATGAGTCTTATGATGCTATTTGTTGGAATACCAATACAGCCATTTTACATACATGAACCAAACAAAGGTTTAAAAAATGAGAAATCTTACTGACATTGGAAATATTCTGGTTTTGTTCTTTCATTAAAATGAATGATTAGGATTTCAGAAGCTCTCCTTTGCAAATTAATAAAACCATATGAAAATGAAATCCTCTTTCATGTTTTCCCCCAATTTGTATTAAATCAAAAGTCTTATCCCTAGCCTCAGGAATCTAGGAAGGAAACAGAAATGATATAACATTGGCTGAAATGTGAGCTGTTAATAATAATAATTTTAATAAAAGCTGGAGCAGCAAATTTACCTATTGTAAAGAAGAGGCTCAAATATAGCTTTTATGCCTATAATCTAATAAAAAGTGTGGCAGCTAATACTACCTTCAAACCATTTCCCTTGATGAAAACACAAAGATATTGGCAATGTTGACAGTTTTATGCCACTACCAAGGCTGAGAATTTTCATTTCACAGGATTATCCCCAGACAAGGGCATGGGGCTTGGGCTCCCAGAAAGACAAATAAATGCTTTTAGATCACATCAAGTCTGAGACTATATTACTCCAGACACACCACGAGAAGGTCATCATCATCATTATTAAACCTTTATTGGCATTAAAAATGGAGACAAAGAGAAGAATTAACAAAATGTTCACATAGCTGACCGTAACCTGCACAACCATAGCTGACCATAGCTTATACAACACAATATTAAAAATTATGGCTTCCATGTCTGTTAACTACTTTATCTAGAAACTGAGCAACTTATAAACATTCAGCAGTACAGAACTTGAGGGAATAAAATGTGCACAAACAATTGTTGACTTGCATCATATGTAAATTATAGAGTTGAACTTATTGAATAATTCTGGTGAACTAATATCTGTAATTCATTCTTAACAGTAAAATCATTATTTAAAAGAAGTATTACAAGTGCAAATTGTATGAAAAGTGATTTAAAACTACGAGGAGCAGCATGAGCAAAACATGTTAAATCAAGGATCATCCACTCCCATTGAATGGACATGATTTGGTGGCACCTGACAGAAAGGCCGCCACTCAATCCATGTAATCGGTGGAGCCATTGTTTAAGAAAAGCAGCAGCCTAGAGGTATCTGAGACTCCGCTAGATTTGGTTAAAATGGGGTCTAGATATTTGAAATAGATGTCCTTGTAAAATGGGCAGTAGACGAGAACATGACTAACAGATTCAACACACTTGGCCCCACAAGGACACAACCTATCGCCATGAGGGATTTTCTTGAATCTCCCAAATAAGAGTTCAGAGGGCAAAATGTTAAATCTTGTTAGTGAAAGGGCTCTGAGCTGTTGACGGAGAGTCAGGCAAAACAAATAGGGAGCCATTTGGGCTCGCGGCAGGAAGATCCCCCACCTCAAGGGAGAACAAGTTTTATTGGCTTCACTGCAAAGGGTCTGGTAGTCGATATCTAATAGTCTTTGCCTAATTAAACTAAAGACTTCTGGTGCAGTAAAGCCATTGGTTCCAATGCCAGGCCTAGGGTTTTATCATTTATCAACTCAAAAGGATATGCCTGCCTGTATGCAGCTACAGGGGCTTTGAACCCTACTGGAGGTCTAGGGCAATCACCAAAAGATACCTAAGTATCTTATTTGGTGTTCGTGCAGACCATGTAGACCTAGAATCAGTGGAACTTTTGAATAGCACTGCCCATTTTTAAAAGATTCTGATGACTTTTGGTAGTCCTAGATTGCCATCAATGCTACTGGGCCAGAAATCCTTTTTAAAGGGGAAAGGAGTTTTTCCAGTCCATGTCTTCACCGACTCTGTTCTTATTCCACTGTTGTCCACCAGCACCTATGTAAAACAAAATCAACATCAAGGTTACAAGGAACCACGAGAAGGTGAAAACCATCTGGTTGCAGTATTTTTTTCCTGAGTATCAGGAAAAATATCTTAATTGTTAGAACAATATGACATTCAAGAGAAAGCTGGACAACCATCTGTCATATCTGCTTTGATTTCGATTCCTGCACATAGCAGGGGGTGAGACTTGATGGCCTCATAAGCCCCTTCCAACTCAGTTCTATAAATCTATGATTTTATGAACTCCTCAGCCAGTTAGGATAATCTGGTCAGAAGAGTAAAAAATGTATGCTGGATACAAACCTCCCACAGGCCAAGCATACATGATGCTATTCTGGCACAAAATTATGCCAAGGAGGCAGGCAAATCTTAGGTGGTTTAAACCAATCTTTAAAATGGGAGCAGTCCAGCTTTGCTTCCAATACTTTTGGCTTAGCTGAACCTATAGTATTAAGTATTACAGTTCTCTTTGTTAGTCTGAAACAATATCATGTGTTGGGTAGCTAATTTAAAATGAGGTAAATAAAGAGTATCTGAGAAAACATAAGCAAACAAAAGGCACTTTACTGGAACTGCAGACAAAGTTATACATCTGATTACCCACATGTTCACCCTGTTAGCCTGTACAAAGTGTATGCTGGTCAACATAAAGCCAATGAACAATTCATATTTTTGATGTCCATTAAAACAAGAAAATTTCAATATGCTATGGTATGGCTGCAAAGGGCCTCAGTAGTGGTAATTCAGCAAACATGATATCTAAATTATGACAGGTCAGCCAAGGAATATCGGAGGGAGGGGTATATTTGTGTGTTAGAGAGAGGTTTTGGTTGCTGGCAATTTTTAAAGATTCCAGAGCCATACGACTTGGTATTGTATGAACGATCCTATTTATTATACTTGGGCATGCCAAGTTTAAGCTGTTTGTTATTTGATTGATTGCACACATAATTTTATGTTAGGTTTGAAGTACACTTATACCAAAGTCTGGGTCAGATTGGGTATGAATAGAAGAAATGCAAATGCAGGGAAGATACTTAATCTCTCCCCCTGCCCTTCCATTTCCCAAAGTGCAATTTTCCAGGTCAAATGTTAGGGTTTTTTAACCAGTGAGTGAAAAATTACTGTGGTCTAAGTCTAGTGTTATTATAAATTAGTGTAAAATCAATGAAATTTAACAATTTCTCATTCAATACATGCACAATTTAATGATCTACCGATGATGCAGTTGGACAGGAAGGATTAGCTGTTTGCATGTCATTGCCCAAGGGAAACCCAAGTGTACTTACCCTGTTTTCCACTCTTTGGAGGGGCTCATATCTCAAGCTCAAGGAGAGGCTAGTAGGCTAAACCTACGGAGAACAGAAACAACCCACCTTGCCAAATGGATGGATACCAAAGAGCATCTCCCACCTGGACAAGATTCTGGCTGTATCATCTTCCATTTTCCTACTTCACTATGAAGTGAAGTAGGAAAATGGAAGAATAATCAATTAAAATGAGGCTATGTATAGGATTTTTTTTTGTGTGAATGTAGAGAATTTCAATCAATTATATGCATGTAATTTTTGCTTCACCATATGTACAGAAAATCTAGTACAAGAGTTCTCAACCTTTTAAAGCCAGGGGCTAGGTCACACTCCCTCAGACAGCTTTGGTGGCTGGATGGCTATTTTGCCTTTCCTCCACCACATGGCACTTCCTGGTGTGGTGGAGGCAGTGGGGAACACATGAAATGGTGCGGTGGGCCACATTTGGCCCAGAGGGTACAGGTTGAGAATCCCTGATCTAGTAAGTGGCAGGAGATAATGCTATTGTAGTAGCACACTTCTAGTCTAATTTTTTAAATGTGTTATAAATTTTACCTATACAGTGGAACCTTGGTTAACATAATTACCGTATTTACCGGTGTATAAGACGATTGGGCGTATAAGACGACCCCCAACATTTCCACTCAAAATATAGAGTTTGTTATATACTCGCTGTATAAGACTACCACTACCCCCTCTTCCGCACACCTTCCACACACCAAATAAAATGTAAAAGAACATCAGATTTGATTTCAACATGTTAATTTATATTCAAATGCTTATGACATGCAGAAAAACTGTCACAAGGCTGTATGTTATCAAATATGTACAGTAAACATAAAACAGTGCAAGTGCAAAGTGGTACTTATTTATCTACCATATATACATGAATATAAGCTGACCCGAATATAACCCAAGGTACCTAATTTTGACCTTGAAATCCAGGGAAATAGATTGACCTGAGTATAAGCCAAGAGTGGGAAATGTAGCAACTGCTAGTGAGTATCAGTAATTAAAATACAGTAATATTAATTATTTTATTGATTTTTTAGAACTGTACTTGCACCACCCACCAGTGGTGGCGCTGCAGGTAAAGTGGGTGGGCAGGTCAATTGCACTGAGGCAGGAAGTGTTGCTCCAGCCTAGCTTCTTGCTTCCCTTGCAAGCATGGCTTTTTCCTCCATTTTGGGCAGAGCAGAGAGATAAGGGCAGAAGGTACCAGTAAATGAAACCCTTTCTTTTTCCCCACCAGTTTGAAAGGGAGGCACAATTGTAATGTAGAGCTTCTTTCTTCATCTGGATGGTATGTAGAATGAGATGGGTGAGCATCAGGAGGCCACTATGGGCAGCTATGTCTATCCCAACTGAAGTGCACCCGGTGTATAAGATGACCCCCCCCCCAATTGGAGGCATGTTTTTCAGGGTGAAAAAGTCATCTTATACACCAGCAAATATGGTAATGAATTCTCCAGGATGTTTCTTACAGTGAAAATTACTTTAACTGAATTTCTCATAGGAATGTATTGAAAACCAAAATACTTTAAATGAAATGAGGTGGCATTATTATTATTATTATTATTATTATTATTATTATTATTATTATTATTATTATTATTATTATTATTATTATTATTATTATTATTATTATTATTATTAAACTTGTATGCCATTCCACTCACAATGCAAGTGGAATGTATTGAAAACCAATAGGAATGTACTGAAAACCAATGAATTAGTTCTGAAAAAAATTCCATAAACTGAGCCACTATTTTCTATGGATTTCCTTCTGTTATGCGAGTTTTATGTTAATCGAGCCATTTGTCAACCAAGGTTCCACTGTATATTAGATACAGTAATACCTCACATAGCGAGCATCTTGTTTAGCGAGTAACTCGCTTACGAGCAGACCTTTCCCCAAAAGGTCTGCTTCATTGAATGAGCAAAAACTCACTTAACAAGCTTCACATCTGCGGGGTGTTTTGGAATGCAGACGGGGGATTCCCAACTGCATTCCAAAATACCCTGCAGACACATGCATACCAGTGGGGTGTTCTGAAATGGGGTGCAGGAGGCCCCCATCTGCATTCCAAAACACCCAGCTGATGAACGTGTGCGCCGGTGGTATGTTTTGGAACATGGATGGTAGACTCCCCTATCGTGTTCTAAAATGCCCTGCAGATGTGCATGCCCATCATCTGGGCATATTGGAATGTGGATGGGGGACCCCCACTGCATTCCAAAACACCCCGCAGATGCACACACTAGTGGGGTGTTTTGTAATGCAGTGGGGGAGTACCCCGTCCATGTTCCAAAATGCCCAGCTGACGGGAATGCCCCACTGCATTCCAAAACACCCTGCAGATGCGTGGTGCACATCAACGGGGCGTTTGGGAAGAGTATGGGAAGATCCCCGTACCCTTCACAAACACCCCACTGACATGCACTCCACAGCATCGGGGCATTTGGGAAGGTTGTGGGGATCTTCCCTGTACCCTTCCCAAATGCCCCACTGACACGTGCGCATGTGCCTGGCATTTGGGAAGGGTGTGGGGAAGATCCTCATACCCTTCCCAAATGCCCCGCTGCTACAGAGCACATGTGCGTGTGTCAATGGGGCTTTTGGAAAGGACACGGGGAAGATGCCCATACCCTTCCCAAACGCCCTGCTAACACAGCTAAGCGAAACACATTTCCCTATGGGAAATGTGCAGTGATGGGATGTAACAGGTTCACACCAGTTTGCCAAAACTGGTAGTAACTTTCCCCAGTGTCCCTGGGAACCGGTAGCAGCTTTTGGGGGTTACCACCTTCGAGGCTTACCTTTTCACTGGTTCCCTCACTGCGCAGGTGCGCCAAACACTTGGTGTGCATCCACACCTACAGTGCTTGGCACGTAGGCATGGCCTCCTTGCTGTCCTCCCAAGCGGGGAGGAGGAAGAGAAGCTGCTAGCCTGAAGCTCCCTATAGCCTGCTCCCTAGGATAAGTGACTCACCTTTGGATGTGGTGTGTCTGTGTGTATTTTAATGTGTATTTAATACCTTTACCTATATTGATGTACTACCACATTGACGTACTACTATCACGGAGGGGTAGTAAAATTTTTGACATCCCACCACTGGAAATGTGTTTCACTGAACAAGTAACTCACATAACGAGTAACTGTGTGGAACACATTTTGCTCATTATGCGATGTATCACTGTATACCCATAATTTTAGATTGTGCAGGATTCTGACTGGAATAAAGAAAGATGATTTGCCTATATTCGATTAGACAGCGGATCATAAGTAAATGCCTATTATTTCCTCCCCACACCATTCATAAGAATGTTAACTGGAAAGTGGGTTTCAAGAGCAGGTCAGGCATAACTTAATGGAACATTCTATTTTTCAAGCCTATGGGAATTTTTTAAAACTGACTGCATAAAATACTGTTTGTGCTGCTCCAGCCCACCCCATACCCACCCCCAGACTTAGCATAGTACTTTGTCCTACACTGAGTACACTTCTAGCTGCATCGTATGCATTCCTTTAAAAAAGTCACTTTATCTTGTGTGTGTGTGTTCCTTGCCACAAATGATATGGAAAAATAAATTTAATTCAGCTGCTTGTTTAAAAGCCACTTGCCATATGACAAAATACATCATTCACTGTCTCATTTTCAAATGATAAATATTTGTGACATAAAAATGAAAAAATTACTACATCGTGCAAATATTAAAATTACTAACAAAGCCACTGTGTGAATTTTTTAACTTACCATGTCATAGGAACATATAAATTAACCAAAAGTTCAACAAAATGAGAAAGATAAACATAATTTTTATCAATACATTCATGTTCATCTCATTGTTCAGTGCATATAAAGCAGTTGTTATTGTTTATATAACTCAATGCTTTCAGTATTAAAATTGTAAGTACAATAGGTCTGCCATATCTGCATAAACATGGTGTTAGTCAAATACACCATGAAAAGTAGTATATAGGGTTCACTACTTTCTGCTGTTTCAGGCAATTGTGATATCCTTGGAACTTATCCCCAGTGGATATGGCAGGCCTGCTGTATTAATATTCTTTTGTATTTCAGTATCTATGATATTTTTAAAGTGGAAATAAGGAATAATAAAATGTTCTTTTACAATATAAGTAAATAAATTGCCTGGTAATATCATTTCTCCCTTTCCCATATACTGAATGATTTTTTTTGTTAAATCACGCAGTTGACTCTGATCTTTTTGCAATCCCATGAACCACTGCCCGCCATGCACCTCTGTCCTCCACCATCCTCCTCAACCCACCCAGCTCTGTGCCCATTGTGTCTACAATACCATCTAGCCATCTCATTTTTAAATGTCCCCTTCTTCTTTTGCCCTCTACCTTTCCCAGCATCAAGGCCTTCTCAAGTGAATCCTCTCTTCTCATTCGATGTCCAAAGTACTTTAGCTTCATCTTTACTATTTGACCTTCTAAGGAGGAGTCAGGGTTGACTTCTTCTAAGATCGACCTATTTTTCTCTTCGCTGTCCAGGGGACTCTCAGAATTCTCCTCCAACACCACATTTCAAAGGCATCTATTCTTCTGTGCTCAGCTTTCGTTATGGTCCAGCTCTCACAACTGTACATTACCACCGGGAATACAGTACCATTGTCTTGACTATGTGAATTTTTGTTTGCAAGGTGATGTCTCTACTTTTGACAATGTTCCCCAGGTTTCTCATTTATTTTTCTTGTTACTTTTGGGAATGTAGCAAGCAGGATTTCTTCCTCAAATTTTAGGCTACCTTTTCCTTCAGATGAAGCAAAAAAATACAAAGAACAAACAAAATAGTGTATAAGGCAGAGTGGGGATGAAAGGAGGAGGAAGAGTGTCCAGCCGAGAGGAATGCTGTTATCTGAAGAGCAATTCCTCCCTTTTTAGTTCCCAGGAAAGGAGGGAGGAGGGAGAGAAAGGCTGAGCCTGGTTTTGGGTTTTGGCCTCTGGGATTTCTCTGTTTTGTCATGCTTTTAGTTAGTTGCTGGCCAGCTGAGAGGAGGAGAGGAGGGGAGAAAAATGGCTGGGTCCAGAGGTAATAGGGTGAGTAAGCAGCAGGTTTATTGTTTTGATGTGCTAATGCACTGAGTGCTTATTGCTGTGGATTTTAAAATAAAGGAAATCAGACTACTGAAGATGCTTTTCCCTGGCTGTGTTTATTCCTGAGAGAACCCATAGACTGAGAGGAGGGCAAACCAGCCCCCCGAAACATTACCACCCTGGAACCTCAGTCTTACATAGTGAAAAGTAATAAATAATACAACAGACGAAGTAACAAGTTGAGTTTCTTATTTTGAGTTACTTTAATGACAGCAGTTTGCTTGGAGGTGTGTGTTCTGCAGTAAGTTGTGAAGTTGATTACTTTTAAAAAGTAGCTTCCAAAACTGCCCAAAATGTGCTTCTACAAAGAAGCATCCTGAAGTTAACTGATCCAATGGTGTCCTACAGAAGCTGTTGAATTTTGAACAAGGGTACTCGAGTGAGTTTGCAATCTACATTTTAACTGTACATTGAGTACAATATCCATTCATCCATCTCCTGGGTCAAGTTCCAGCATAGATCTTATCACATTATTCCATGTTACCTTAGTCATGACACTTTCCAGTATTATTATTGTTCAGATTTGACCAGTTTCTAAATGATATTTATGCAAAGAAAAACTGGAAGGAGGGCTAACTCTAAGCTTGTGGTGGATATACACCTCTAATATATTCATATGCAGGTTCCTCTGATGTGAAGTCACTGGCAATGTGTTACTGAGCAATGTAAATGCATATTATGTAATTAGGCCTCCAGGAATCACCAAGAAATCATGGTCTCCCTTTCAGATCTCCTCTTCAAAACTGGCAATAGTATTGGCCTTCTTTCAATTACTGCTGTAGAGATGAATGGGATCATAAAGCTTCATGTGCGTTTAAAATATTTAATGCAAAACTTCACAACAGCTTAAATTCAAAGAATTTAGCCAAACAGCAAGGTATCACTGTATGTGAGTTCTATTAATTTTAGTGCCAGTAAGAGAACAGCTATGTTTCTCTCCACACATATTGATGTATTGGTGATGCACTGCTAGTTATAAGCTGTTTAATCTAAACCAGCAAAAGAAACTATTGCATTTATAAGACTCCGAAGAAAATACATAGGTATGAAGGAAAATAAATGTGTGCCTTGAAAATTCACAGAAATGGAACTGTAAACATCAATCAGCAAATGGTATCCCCTTGTTCATTTCTTTCTATAAAGACATTAGTGCAAAACTATCATTATTTTAATGGGTTTACCCAATTATGGTTTCTGATGGAGCTCTCACTGAATGTGGTTTCCACATTCAACAATTTAATGCTCTCTTTTCTTATCTTTCTTTTCAAAACAGTTCTAGCCAAAAAAGTGATGATGATTATGAAGATTATACAACCAACAAAACCTGGGTTTTGACTCCCAAAGTCCACGAGAGTGATGTTACCCTTATTTTAAATGGACTGCTGGAGGGATATGACAACAAATTAAGGCCGGATATAGGAGGTGAGGGTGTTGTCACAGTGATTTGAATGAAAATTAAGGGGAAGGGGGAAGGGAAATGGAAGTAAAAATGTTTCTTTTAAGAAAGAACTTGGGAGAAAATATACAGGAACAAATGTTTGGTATGTTTGATACCTGACAGTTAGCACTTCTGTAATCTAGAACTCTCACTTTCTGAACTGAGTGCTTCAAGTGTATACTTCTGATTATAAACAAATGTTATAGCTGGTAGAGATTTCAAAAAGTAGTAATAGTCACATAGGAAAAGTATGTTCCCATTCTGATCATTTGCCTCAGTGTCCAGAATTGTATGTGCAAAGCAAGAAGGGAAAACATGGAGAAAACAATACAAAATTTACCATTCTGATATAATCTTTAACTCTTCTGTACAATCTCAATTAAAGTTGATTTAAGCATCTCAGGTCCTAATACTCAACTTCAATTGGATTGGAGATCAGGCTGCTTCTTAGCAAAAGATGTTCCACACCAGTAAATGTTCCACAGAATATAACAATATGATTACAGAAGTATTAAAATATACCATGTATAAAGGCAAGAATTTAAGAGAATATGACATTTTGATAAAAGTAATGTCCACATTGATCTTTATCTAATAAGAATGGATAAAGTTGATTGTCTGTACCAGAAAAAAACATCCAGTCATTATAAAGAAAACAGTTCAAGACACTCACCTGTAGGAAGAAGCTCTTGAGAGTGAGAGCTGTTTGACAATGGAATGGACTGTCCCCATAAGGTGGTGGAATCTTCTTTGTTGGAAGTGTTTTAAAAAGTGAGGCTGATTGGCTATTTCATGGGGAAGATTTGTTGTGGATTTTCTTTATTGGAAAGGGATTGAACCTGATGACTCTTGTGGATCGATTTAAGGGTACAAACGCTCTGCAATTTTATGCCATGCCTTTAACAGCCTCTGTAAAACTCACGTGGTCATAACAAGACAGAGCAGTGCCAGTGGAGGTATCAAGAGGACCCAGTGAAGGGAAAGCTAGATGCCAACAAAGAACAGCTCTTTTTGTTCCCTCTAAATGGCATATAATAGAGAAAATAAATTAATTGTGGAAAAATCTGTGTATTAGTCATTGGTCAGTTCAGAGGGATTGGCAGGAAATGGACAATTTAATAATTGGATCAGGAGTGAGTAAGGTAGCAAAAATGCAGTGCACAAAATGAGGCAACATTGCATGCAGGGAAATGAGAGAGTTTTTTAAAAAATTATCACTAAATTCCCATAACTGTAAAAATAGGACAAGGAGGAAACTTGCTGGGGTTAGACTAGTGAAGGAGAAGAAACCTCCTGTTCATCATGAGCTGTAAATTCCAGTGTGGAAAATAAAGAGCCACTCAGGACAAATGGTGAGTTCAGGATCTTTCCTGAACAGTTAAGGAAGCAAGAAAGAGATCTTTGTTGCACAGAGGTTTTTCCACATTCCACTGAAGATGAGATGATGAATTTTAGGCAGTCTTCTCACTCAAATCCTGTTTTCCTTTCATGGTCCATTAATATCATCTTTTATGGGCCCATGGAAATTAGCTATGCCTGATTTCTTGACATCATTATGCAAGGTCAACTTCCTACTAGGCTAGGCCAAGTCTGCATACACCGACAGATCATTGAAAGTCCCAGTTGAAGTCAATTTTAAAGTGAAAAAAGTACATAGGGATCCAAAACAAATTTTGCA
Organism: Furcifer pardalis; assembly: GCA_030440675.1. Classification (NCBI taxonomy): domain Eukaryota; kingdom Metazoa; phylum Chordata; class Lepidosauria; order Squamata; family Chamaeleonidae; genus Furcifer; species Furcifer pardalis. Next base: position 68,876,580 of record CP126893.1, read on the forward strand.
TATTTTAATGAAGATTAATGGAATTATTTATTGGGGGCTAAAGGTTCTATGAAGTTTAACAGCTTAGGTGTCTTATGGGGTAAAATGAATGAATCTCCTGTGGCTTATATTGATACGGCTTGAAAATATTTCAAGACACTTAGTGTGCCTAAAAATTAGGATGAAGCCAGCTTGCCTCATTTTCAAAACAATTTAAATATGAGCTAGCCTAGTCTTCTTCTGTGACTATCCCCCTCTTTCCCTACTTTAAACCTTAATACCTGGCTTTCAGTCTAAGCCAGGGAAGAATTCAGGGTGTGTGACCTGCACATTCAAACGCTTCAGACTTATAGAGAAGAGTGAGAGATGTGTTAACACCGGTAGAAAGAATCTAAAGAAATGTTTGTACATTTGTCTGTGAAATCATTTGAGGGTTATGTGGCATGAATATTAACAAAAATCGCTTAAACCTGAATAATTTATCACTGACCAAAATCGTCTTGTGTAGTTACACTGGTATAATGTTTTAGCTGTTTGAAGAAAATGTCTTCAATTTAAGAAATCATCACAGATATTATTTATTCTGTACCAAATGATGTGACTCAGCACACAACAGACAATGTCTATGGCAATGGGAAATGTTTGATGTAATATATAATGAGAAATTTTTATGAAACAACATACAGTATAAGCTGAAATCCAGAAGCATAACTATTGTCAGGTAAAATTGAGGGTGTGGTTTTTCACCTTAATCCCACTCCTCAAGCTCCTTTGGGATCCTTTTAGGAAGCCACAGGTTTCTATGGGAAGTCTTTAATTTTCAAAAAGCACTGGTGGAGGTGATTTTTGGAAATTAAACACACACACACACTATTTTGCAACTACCAAGAACATCCCAAGGGAGTTTTATAACCCTTAGGAGCAGAATCAGAAATGTCTAATATGTATCTAAAAAAACTTCCATCATTGATAATGTCATCAGCCTTATGAAGTTGTTATTGGATCCACAGGGTATAAGCTTCTCGATTTCTTTTTATATATGCTGATAAAAACACATAGCAGTCATAAGCAATATGCATCTTTCTTTTTTAAAAAAAATGAGATTTTTTTTAACATTGGAGATTGATTCTGTTCTTCTTTATTGAAATGAAATGTAGCTGTTCAACAGAAACTGACCTTTCTTTGAACTGGACATCTTCAACCTGGTACTTTCCAGGTAGATTTGGCTACAATGTCCATCTTCTTCACATATCATAGTGGCAAAAGAGACTATAGATCATTTGAAGGACATGAGTCCGAAAAGCCTACTTTAAATGTACATTTGTAATATACTTATGTTGCCTTTATGGTTTTCTTTAATTTTTAGTGGTTCTAGCAGCTTTTCTTATTTTTGTTACAGTGCAGCAAATGGTTATACATAAGTTGCATTTATTTATTATTTTAATTTTTGGTGGTGCTAGCAGCTTTTCTTATTTTTTGTTACAGTGCAGCCAACCGTAATTCACACTGATATGTATGTCAATAGCATTGGTCCGGTGAATGCTATAAATATGGTACGTAACAAATGTCAAATGTCAAAACAGTTGTATTGCATGTTGCTATGTTCCATTTATATATAATTGGGTTGGGTCCAGAAATATGCCACAGAAAAGGTGGATGAGGTGGAAGACAACTTTTTTGCCACTTTCTCACATTGGCAGTCCAACCTGAGCAACTTCTTCAGGAATAGTGGGAAAATTGGGATCACTGAAAATTGCTTGGACCATGAGCAGTCCTGAAGTATTGTCTTTTATTCAACCTCATCTTGTATCTGAGATGATAAGCTTAGTTTTTATATGGTATAATTTCTTCAGCTCATATGAACATTTGCTGGCTATGTCAGGGTTGTTGTCCAAAATCCTCTTAAGTAGCTATGTAAATGATGTAACACTGGAGGCTGTCTCAAGGTAAGAAATAATCAGAGATGTGAAGGCCCAGAAAAAAAACCAACATAAAAATTCAGGGGGAAAAAGACTCCCTGTTGCTTAGTTGTGGAGAAGGAAAAACATCAGTTATAGAAGGTTTTATTTTAGCATGATGGAAAAAATATTCAAGACAAGGTGTTCATATTTTCACCAAATAATTTCTAAAAAATATGTACACTATAGCTCAGAAAATGAGTAATTAAATATCATGCCTATTCAATGAATCTCTCTCTCTTTTCACACACACACACACACACACACACACACACACACACACACACACACACACACACACACACACACACACACACACACACACACACACACACACACCTTCTTTTGATGGGAATGGGTGCTTTATGTTTATTTGATACCATGAAGAGGAAATATAAATAATTTTCCTTGTTACTAATATGTTGATGGTTTCTTCTGGTGCGTGTGTTTTGTTTTGTTTTTTTGCCTGCTCCACATAAACTACCAAAACCAAAGAGATTCCATCCATACAGTTCAGGATATTGTTGCTCCATTTGTTACAATTACAAATAATAATAAAAAATAAAAATAAAAGTAAATTCCATTTGTAATAATTGTTTTAAAAACATTGCATTTTTAATATACCAATTGTGATCATTTTATTGCTTAGCAGAATCAAATTGTGCATAGTCATATTTTATGTTCATAAAGTAACAGAGTGACTTTCAATCTGTAAAAAAGTGCTAATGTTGCATTTACCCCCGGGGGGGGGGGGAACAATTTTACCCTATGGTTTCAAAATTTCCAGAAATACATTATATCCCCATCCATTTACAGAATAGCATGACAGTTTCTGGATAGCTAAAATGAGAATGATAACAATACCACCTGGACGACTTGATCCACAAAAACTCAGTTAAACTCAATATTATGTTCAAATTAATACTGAGGTTCTTTTTCTGTATATTATGTTCTGCTGCATAATTCATAAAAGTTTTGTGGAAATGGGGGGGAAAGCAAGCTAAATTGAAAGCATAATTATAGTGTTATGGTAGCACCATAAACAGTATCAACAGAAACAATGGCTTAAAATGAGGGGCCCTATTGTGCTGTGAATAAGGCTGCTAATGTGACTTGCTTGGCTCCCTCTATGACAAGGATTCTCAACCTGTGGCCTGTGGGCCGGATGCAGCCTGTAGGCCAGATGCAGTGCATGGCACCATTTCATGTGGCCCCCTACTGCCTCCACCACACCAGGAAGTGCCATGTGGTAGAGAAAGGGCAAAATGGCCATCCAGTCCACAAAGCTGTCTGAGGGAACATGACCTGTTCCCCGGCTTAAAAAGGTTGAAAATTCCGGCTCTATGAAATGACCAAGAAAGCTTTGCCAAGCAAGATCACAGATCAGAGAGTTTTTGATAGTGAAATCTGCTTCAAATCTAATAGTTTTATTCTGATATTTATGTTAATACTGCAGGAATATACAATAGATATATTTTTTGCCCAAACCTGGTATGATAGACGACTGAGATTCAACAGCACTATAAAAGTGCTGAGGTTAAACAGCAACATGGTGGGGAAGATTTGGATCCCAGATACATTCTTCCGAAATTCAAAAAAGGCTGATGCTCACTGGATAACCACACCCAATCGAATGCTTCGGATCTGGAATGATGGGAGAGTGTTGTATACACTAAGGTAATGTTGTCACTGTTTGAAAGTTGTCTCATGTGCCTGTTGGGTTTGCAAGAAGCCTAAACCCCAATCCAAATTCAACCAGCTTTGACTAATTCTAAGGCTTCCTGAGATGAAACCGACCTTCCTTGAAAATCAGTACAACTGTAACTGGACCTCATCTGAATCAAAATAACTGTTTTGGCTTCCTGTGAAACAGCTAGTGGAAGCCCTTTGTTAGAAGTGCAACTTCCAAAATGTAAAAGATCATTAAGGTGATTTAGTTGATGTAGCAGTCACTCTCTAAGACATGTGAAGTTAGGTGGGTGGGATTACAGTGCCATTCATATTGCCAGGTTTACATACAACATAAGTGAGCTGCAGCTTAACGCCTGAGATCAGCAATAGCTCATAGACCATAATGTGAGCACTTTCTCTCTCTCTCTCTCTCTCTCTCTCTGTGTGTGTTTGTATGGTAATGCTATTGGATCTCTCACACTTGATGTATCTTAAGATCTCAACAGATCTTAATATAGCTTTGTTTATAAAGAACATAGAATATTTTGTTTTATGGGAAAAATCTTAGAAATGCAGAAGTAAAAATTCCTATTTCTCCTTCAGATATTGTAGGCCAATATCCTGCTAAGTTTTCACTGAGCAACATGTCCTATCCAGCATAATTATGTGGGATTGTGGCATTTATGCAATGTTGTGCTTGTTCATAGTAACAGTCTTGCTAATCTAGAGATATGAAAAGTAAAATTGATTTGTGGCAATAAAGCAAAACAAGCAAAGCAATCACACTTATATACTGCCTCGTGGCACTTAGTACACTCTGGGTGGTTCATAATTTAATTATCATTGTGCCCCCAACATGCTGGGTACTTATTTTACCAACCTCGAAATGATGGATGGCTGAGTTATCCTTGAGCTCTGGCCAGGATTGAACTCGCAACCTACCAATAAAGTTTGTATCCATTTCTTCTTAGATTGACAATAGATGCTGAGTGTCAGCTGCAGCTGCATAACTTCCCAATGGATGAACATTCTTGTCCCCTGGCATTTTCAAGCTGTAAGTAGTAAACCCAGACTAATGGGATCCTTTTAGATATAAAAGAATACCATTTTTGAAATAAATTAGTGATCAAATGCTCTGTAGCCAAGCAAAATTAAGTCAAGTTAATATTCTGTTGCAGATGATCTAAGGGTATATAGAATGTTGTTGTTTTTTTAATCATTGAGGGAGATTCCTCGGGAGTATCTGAAAAAGTCTGCAGCAGCATCTGTTCTGGTGTTGCTATTCAGACATCTGTGGCAGACATTGCTGAATAAAAGTTTCCTGTATTTGGATGATCTAATTGTCCAATAGGACAATGGAAATCCTGAATCAAATGGTTTGCATTTGATACCAATATTGAGGAAAGTTCAATAAAACATGTTGGAAGAGAAATAAGTGCCCCTTGGATGACATCTCAACACTGATGATGAAAATTATAGTACACATGACAAGATCCCTCCATTGGGGTTCCTAAATTTTGGGCAGAGCCTAAGGTGGTCCTGTATAATACAAAAACATATTTACTGCAGATAAAGCCATTATTGAGTGGGTAACAGTTTTTAAATTCTGTAACCAGGTTTTCATATTTTGAGGGAAACTCAAAACCAAGGCAGTTGGTCACACACCAGAGAGCATAGAAAGGAGCTCTTCCATGAATGTTCTTGGGAATTCTGATTCTGAGAAACACTGTTGATCTGCAGGCTCCAAGACCTAACATACACCTAGAAAAAGTTTTTGATGCAGTTTCTTTCCTTCCCATTTGAATCGATAGTATGGAAAGCTATGCAGATAATACATAGAAACCTTCTAGAGCACAAACACCCACCCATACTAGAAAGGAAAAGAACAATGTTGCACTGGCTGAGAATGAAGGGGGGCAGAGTTCCACCCATTTGGAAGATATCAGGTTGGGACCTGAGCAAAAGCTGTTTTAATTTTTGCAAATGAGAGAGGCTGGGAAGAGATAACTGTGAACTGATTGTAGTGTCATGTAAGCAGAGATGCTGTTATCACAAAATAAACGGAGAACTCTGTTTATTCCTCGATTTATTCCTATCTCAGCCTTTCCTAAGTTCAGGATCATGTGAGATTGCTATTCATTGTAAGGACAATACACTTCAGTTATCCCATTATCATAGGACTTGTTCCACCTTCCAGAGACTTGTAACCATTCAGGAAGCCCACATCACCTTTGTGCTGCTTCAGAGAATCAGTGGTCCTGCTCCAGGCTAGAGAAATCTATGATAGGTTTCAATCACTGACTGCTTATGCTTACAAACCAGCGAGATCAGGTAGGACATGCAGTGTGAATTAGTAAAATGTAGCATTGTCAATAAAGAAATGAACTGGAAATCTCCCACCAGTCTATGCTCTATGTAATAAGTACAACATCTTCAGGTTCAATCAAGTTTATTTAAATGAAAAAATAAAAAAGTTCAGGATTAAATACAAAATAGAAGAAAGGAACATTTTTACTTGCCCCTTTCCCTAAGTAAAACAAAAAAGGCATATCTAGCTGTACTTCCTAGCCTAGCCAACTAATACTTTTGATTACATTTTTCTGTTGTTTACTCACAAGCAGACTCTTTCTTGCGAGAAGCACATGCACCACACAATCAGAATCATGGCAATCATAACTATCATGGTGCTTCTTCACATTCCAATATAACAAAACCCGTCTTTTTTCTGTTATCCCATCTCTTCCTGGATTTTAACCAATTAAAGCACAGAATGCAATGTCCATCATTCTTAGTTATGTTCACACAGTTTTCAGCCTGTTACGAAGGTCGTTTCGCAGGTTTCTTCAGCTCAGCTCAGGGAATAAGGAACTCAAAGAACTACTTTAACTCACCAAAAGCAAAAGCCCCATTTTAATTCACTACATGCATGTATTTCCCCTTTCCTTTATATCCTCACAAAACAACCTGTGTGTTGACCTAGGCACAGAGAGAGTGAGTCACTGGTCCAAGTATATTCTGAATAGTCGCATCACAGCTGCTTGTATTAGGACTAGAAGCCAGCACTTTCCAATCCTGGCTCCCATACTGTACCAGATCCTGTACAAGATAATTCTTACATAAGCAATGCCTGTATGTGTTTATTTAGTTGTAGTTTTAATAAGAGATTTCTCTGGTACACAGTATTGACAACAATCATCAGTAAAGCATGTATCAGTATAAGTCACTGTCTCTATTGATTGTCAACCTTCTCCTGGTACCCTTCAAATGCATAGGACTACCACTCAAAAATCATTCTGGCTATGGGTGACGGCAGTAGTAACCCAACACATGTGATTGGCAGAATTTTTGGAAAATGCTGGTGTATGGTTTCTACAGATGGACCATCGTATTTAAGCATACTGCATACTGCAGAGTTTATTCATAAATCTTTCAGCGGATAGGAACCTCACCGCTTATGCCTTAGGAAGCCGTACTTAAGAGTAATTTAGTACAGTGGATGCTGAAAGAAACATGACCCAACTGTGCTTTTAAGTAGTTGTTTGGAACTGCAGAGCCATTTTGTATACCTTGTTTCATGTAGATTTCATGGTATAGGCAGAGGAGGGTGAATGCACCAAAGCAAGAGTTGGCAACATGTAGCTTCCAAAGAACTGAATGAATCCTCAGCTCTCAGATGCTTCTCAGCACTCAGATGCTTCTCAGTGCTCATACTCCACCTGATTTTGTAAAATATTGGATCAGAAATTTCTCCTGTGCCCTCTGATGGATGTAAAGGTAATTTTTGACATATTTTGAGGGGCCTTGACCACTTCACACACTCATTCTCTCCACCCCCAAATTGATTAAACACTCCTTTTCCTGAGAAGAAACATTAGGAGACAGGATTACAGAAGCAATTGTAGCTCTGCAATGTCCAGGGATGTGTGTGCGATGTTCCCAGACATCTGTATGGTTACGAGTGCCATTCATGTTTGCATGGCCATAGGAAAACACATGAATAAAAATATTGATAGACTTATGATATTTATTGTTTTGAAGATGGCTATCCAAAAGAAGAAATCATCTACATGTGGAAGCGCAGTTCAGTGGAAGTGGGTGATACTAGGTCCTGGAGGCTGTATCAGTTCTCGTTTATTGGACTGAGAAATACAACTGAAGTGGTAACCTCAACATCAGGTAGGTAAATCTACTATTCTTTGCAGAGGGTAGAGTAGGAAGAGGTCAATGTTGTCTTTGCTATGTAACTGAAAAACAGGTGTTACGTGGAATGTGTGTGGACTAAATGTAGGGATGAGGCACAAGAGTGTGCATATTGGAGCCATTTCCAATGTCACTCAGCTTCTCCATTCAAGCCTCAAATTTTTGATGCTATGACACAAAATACTGAAGAGATAGGTAGTTTTTTATGTTCATTTGGATGAATATTTTAGAAACCTTTGGAAAATCTGCTTGATGAATATTCTTGATCACGAGGAGATTTCTAAGAACATGTATCTAGATATATCTACTCGAATTAAGTGCACAAATATAGGGAATAGAATAGATTGGAGGATTGAGGCTCATTTGGAGGTTTTGAGGTTTATGAGATTATTGGTCTTGTACTTTGGCCAGCTTGTAGAGCAGGAGTCCCTAAACTACAGCCCGTCAGCTGGATCCAGCCCCCGACACCAATTCATCCATCCTGCACCATTCCTGGAAGCAAAACACGCCCACAGGTGCATGTTTTACTTCTGCTTCAGGTGGGAGGAACCACATGACCAGCACACTCAGCGATGCAACCAGCCTGTGGCCTGAAAAGTTTGGGCACCCCTGCTGTAGAGTTTCAGGGTGCTACGAGAAGAATGGTCTGAAAAATCACTTCTGAATGTTTTGTATCTAGAAAATCTTGGGGGATGGTAACTGTAAATCAGAAGTAACTTAACAACACATGATGATGTTGATGATGATGATGATGATGACATTTTGTATTGGAGAAGGTTAGATATGTGGTCTTCTACCTCCAATCTGAAATGAAATAGCCCCTTAAGAGTCATATCTTTGTAAGGAAGGGATTAGGGAACCATTGGACCTCTGGATGTTGTTAGACTTAAGTTTTCATCTGACATAGTCAACAGAGCTAATGGTGAGGGAACATCTGGTTACATCTAAAAGGTAACAGTTTCCCAATTCATTTTTATGCCGCCACAATTATCTGAGAATATCCCAAGCCATGGAAAAAGCCAGGGAAAAATTGGGAGAAAGGAATTCTTCTTTGTCTGTGTCTAGGGCAGACATGAAACTGCCAAAATGAAGCCACCTTTTCTTGAATTTATTCCATATTTCTTTCACGTGACTTAGTGTGAGAAAGATTATCCTGCATAAACTTGCCATTGCATTGGGTATGCCCAATTGTGATTCGAAAATATCACACTCTCCAAGATTGATTGATTGATTGATTGACTGATTACCAGAGAAAGAGGGACCCAGGACAATGGGGAGGAGGAAGGTTGTATGCAGCCCCAGAACTCCTCTTTGCCTACCCTAGTTGGTAGTTATAGTTAAACCAGTGGTTCCCAACCTCTTTTTGGCCATGCCTCATCTAAACATCTCTAACATTCTGATGCCGCCACTCCTGTGACATATAATTCTTATTATTCAAAAGGTGAATTCATGTGGAGGAAGCCTAAAAGGCCATTCACTGTTAATAACTCATTATCGAATCGCCCTCCTTAAAAATCAAATTACCCCCCCCCTATGAGGGGTAACCATGGAGTCAGACGCTTGCTGTGAAACCAGTGGTTTTGATTTCTTTGAGATGAGTTGCACCAAACTTAATATGAGTGTTTCACAGTCTAAAGCAAACAGCTGGTTAGAGAACAAAAAACAAAACAAAAAACAGGACTAACCTAAGCTACATTCTCTGTTGTGCTACTGTGTCTTAAGAATTATTTTTGTTCCCTACCAAACTATAAGATGAAAGGAATTCCAGGGACATGTCACTGTGACTCAGTATCACAGTTTCCTCTCTAATATGCTTCTGGAGCTGTGGTGCTTGATTCTGCTTTTGCCTCAGGGTCAGGAGTAAATGGAGCAATCTGGTACTAAATTGGTGATTGTGCCTCTGTGCTGATATGTCTTAACTGACTTAACAGTTGCATTTTTTCATCTCTCCTATTTATGTCACCCTTAGCATACCCATGCAACAGAATTTGTAAGGGCAAAATATTAGTGACTTAGAAGAGCTATCAATGCTCTTGCACATTCGTTGAGAAGCAACACAAAATCAGGGTTGCAGAAGGAATTGCCTGTTGGGGGGAATTAGTGATTACATGTAGAAAAGAATATTGCAAAATCAAATTCTTCCATATGTCACAGGTCCTTCTATCTTTTAACATTAATTTTAAAATAAAATTGTAAAGAGAAGAGATTGCACTTTTTGATACTTCCACTTGTTGTTGTGTTATGAAAACATGCTGGTGTTTTGTGAAACTTTTTCCTGTTGTCAGTTTGAAGAAGATGGTGGAAGATCAATAACGGGTTAGGAAAACAGATCAATGCACTACAGATTTTTGATCACCTAGTTGTGGAAAGTTTTTGGGACAAATCATCTTCACAAACCCCTCATAAGATGGCAGGGTGTGTTAATGCAAGTTCTTCTGCCCTTTTGAGTGCATCTTAGGTCCAAAGTGAGGCTTGGAGATGCTGTTTGGGAGGTGAGTCCCCAGAAATTGTTGGGATAATATCAATCTTCCATGCACTAACACAAGGTATCAGTGGAGGGGACTTTATAGCTTAATGTGATTGTCCTTTGCCACTAACTTGAGTGGTACAGTTCTTCTCCTGCCTCTAGTGTTTGAGGCAAGATCCTGCCCCTTCTTCCTGTTTGTTTTCTTGCTTCTGTTGTTTTGTTGATAGTCCTCTTTCTTTTTCAGACCTTCAACAAAGAAACAAGCATGGAGGTTCTCTCCATGTACTATAGGCTCCATTTCCCCTATTTTTTATTTCTGGCTGTAACTTCAAAAGGTAACTGTATGTAAAGATACTTTTTTTCCTACTTTAAATGCTTCCACAATGACCTTACCATATAAACTGTAAGTTTATGTGGAATAAAAACTAAAGAGGCAGGCAGGGGCTGAGACTGAACTGTTGGTGTTTTTTCTACCTCATACTCTGCTGACCAAGAGGAATAATCAAAATTCTCAGTAGTCTATTTTCTTCCTCCATTTTTTTGTAAGATAAAATTATCAGTAGCACAAGCCAGGAATTTCTTAAAAGGGTCATATTTGGCAGAATTTGTCTCCTGTCATATATCAGGGTAACTGAAATCTTAAATTACACTATTATATCATATTTCTTTGAAATTCTTGCAAATTGTTTTTCAATCATTTCATCCATATCTTCTTGATCAGACAGTTGGTAGTAGACTCCAACTACTATATTCCTTTTGATTTTCATCTGAATTATATTAATCCAGATGCTCTTGATGGGACAACCAACATCCTCCTCCTATATTTATGTGTAGGAATATGTATTTTTTTACATATATTGTGACTCCACCTCCCTTTCTATTCTTTCTGTTGCTTTTGATCAATTTACCTCTTACAATTCCAGTAATAGGATCATCCCAACAAGTTTCAATTATTCCCTATCAAGTCATATGTATCCACTTGAATTAAGATTTCCAGTCCTTCTTTATTTCCCATACTCCTACTATTTGCATATAAACATTGGAGATGGTGTGGTTTTTGGTCTGCTTTCCTTCCTACATATTTATGAATATTATTATTGGGCCCTACTAGATATGCTTAGTCTATTCCTTCTACATAAGTCTTCATCTGTCTTTACCTCTGATCATGTGGACCTTGTGTCTCCCTGCAAATTCCAATTCAATTTAAAGCACTTCTGCTGAAGTTCTTCATGCTGTGGCCAAACATGTTCTTCCCACTCCTTGTAAGGTACAATCAATCACGTGTGAGTAGTGCATTTTCCAGGAAGTACAGCTGTGGCTCCCAAATCCAAATGTCTCTTGTTGATGCCACCCTCATAGCCAGTCATTCACCTGGAGCACTTTCCATTCCCTTTCTATTCCTCTTTCAAGTACTGGTGAGAGGAAAAAGAGGACTGTCTGGATCCTAAAGTTGAGTTTCCTTTCCAGAGCTTCAAACTCCTTGAGTGTTCCAGAGATTCAATATCTGGTATGATTTCTTTGTAGTTCCTCTTGACTATGTCATTTTCTCTACATGGAAAGGGATATATATCTGTAGATTTTTCTGATCAATGGCAATCTTTAATATGTTCTCCAGGGAGATGTTATATCAGGTATGTCCATGAGTCTTCATGACATATTTCAGTTTTAGTCCCACACAAGAGGTAAATCTCCTGTTACAAAAATTCTTCCCTTCTTTTTATAGCATGTGGATTCAGTGATTCATCTTGGATGGATGAGCTTCAGCCAATATTCTTGCCCTCCCACGGGGTTTCCTGTATGTTTTCCCCTGCATGCTGTCTACCAGACTCCTCTTCAAGAATTTGAAAGCAGTTTTGCAGTTCCAATGTCTTCTCCTTATTTTGCTCCTAATTGTGACTCTTTCCCTATGTTTCTTCTTTTCTCATCATTATCTCCCTCTGGTTCATCTTGTTCTTCCACCTCCTATGCCCCCCTTGACTGCTGCTGTTTATGTTTATAATTATCTTCATCCTCTCTTATACCTTAAGCATGGCCACTCATAGGTCCAGTTGTCTTAATTATTTTTGTGACAGTGCTCAGAGTTTGCACCTGCTGCATTTATACCTATGTTTTTGTCAGGAATGAAGATGAGTATTGCACAGACTTTGCAGGTCACTACCACTGAAGTGTCTCTTCCTTTCAAAATCCTTGTTACCTTTTTACTTTCTTCTGGGTTTTTTTGTGATTTCCCTTATTTGCCTTGAAAGATCCTGGGAAAGTCTATTAATATACCACCATATCCAGAATGTTAGGAGCCTCACACTTTGCCTCTCCTGTGAACTTCCCTGTCAAACTTCTGTTCATTCTTTCTGTTTTCTTACTCTTGTCACATGATCTCTGGGGTCTTGTCTATGTTTTATTTCTTTGCTGTGTTCTCTTAGGAGCTAACATAGAGAAATCAGTACATTTTGAAAATGCTATCAGTATCAGTTCCTTTGCTTCAGGCCTTCCTATAAAGATGGAAATATATTTGGCAAATTATGAGTTTCTATACAACATTAAAGACAGTTTTCATTCAAGGAAACTATCCCTTCATGTTAAGCTTTTATGGCCTTCCTAAGGGTTCATGAATCTCTCTTTCAGAAACCCTAGTAGTTTTCCAGTAGCGCAAGTGTAATTGAAAGATTACACTTGCTGTTAATGGAGTGAGGTACAATGTCCTTATCAACTTATTTAATCAAATAATGTGATCAATATTAATTGACCATTTGTATATGTTGAAAATGAACTTTGGACAAGAATTTTCTAATCAGTAACATGAAATGATTTCCAAAGATGTTCTAGTCCAGCTCAACCCAGTCTTTTTCTCATAAAAAGCAAACCCCATAATTTCAGTACAAAATTACAATAGTTGCGTGTATCTCTTGTTTTTTATTGTAAAAATAAGCACCTTCACATATTCAAGGAACAAGTTAGAAGTGAATTTGTAAAGAAGCCATTCATCATACTATCAAGGGTAATGGATTGGAGATAACAGGATTGCTTGCAGACAAAAATCAAACTTGCTTCTCTTCCAAGGCTATTTGCTCCACCTGAAGACTCAGAGAAACATAGCAACTCATTCAGACTTATTTCACCCAGACCCTGGGACCTGTACATCTCTTTCTTTCTGAGAATGCCAAACTGACTCCAGCTTCCCTAATTTAGGGACTGCTCTAGTATTCTCTGACTGCCTCAGACAACATCTGCTACTTTAACTGAACAGTATGCTGAGGAGATTCTGCTCCACATACAAATTCTCTGCTCCAGAAATAAACAAATTAGTCTACTGTTCAGTCCATTTTACATCTGCATGTGTGCTTCCAAAAGCCTGTTTTATGTCATTTCCATAGAAATAATTTAACGGGAAAGTGCATAAAAATCCATAGAACTATATAGTGGATAGGGCATTATCCTAGGACTCAGAACACCTGCAGGGTGGCCTGTAAGTCCCTACCCAGTCACAAAGAGAGTAGGGCTCTGCTGGGAGGAGGGAGGAAGCACTCCCATTGGACTGCTGAGCAGAGTGGCAGGATGCGTGCCCATGGAGAGAACAGGTAGGGACTTATGGGCCTGGTATGAACTTACGGGCCACCCTGTAGAATCAAATCTCAGTTTGGTCATGAAGATTGGGGGATAAATCAGTTCTTGATGTACTTGAAAAATCCTGTTAGGGCAATAAATCAGAAACAATCTTATGTTCTGAGACACACATTGACCCCACAAACCAAATGGAATATTCAAATTACTTTTGTTCTTGTTCCCATGTCAATGCAAATTGGATACTGTATCATCATGGTTGTCTTGACTTTGAATGCAGTAGTTTTGAAGAACAATGCTTTGCTGTGTCCTTTTCATTCTTCTTTACATAACTGTTATGCTTTTCGTGTTGTATGATTTCTTGGAATATCTTAATTTACCTCAATACTTCTTCATTGGTCACCCTCTTGATCCAAGAAATTTGTAGGCATGCTGTGATAAATCTGCATTTCAAACACATCTAGCATTTTCATACTACACTAGCATTTCGAAGAAATAAAAATGGCTCTTTGCCCTAATAAGAGTTTTTTCTTACCTCTGTATCTTGTAAATTGAATTGCTTTGTTGTGGGTCATTGGGTGGTAAAAATAAACCTAATCTGCAAGTCGGAGGAAATCCCATTGCTGGAGGACAAATGTACTGTTTGCTTGTAAATGTGAGTTGAGTGCCTAGTTTAGTTTGACCTTGGAGATTTAGATTCTTTTGGTTTTTATATTAATTCACTAAACTAAGCTTTTCTTAAAACCTATCATGCCCAGAGAGCAGAAAAATGCTAGGTTGCTGTGACTTTGAATGTCTATTGCATTGTCTGGTGATATTAACTTTGGACAGTCATATTATACTTCCTAACAGTATGAGGACCAGACACAAATAAATTGATTAAAATTAATTACTTCTAAGCTCTGTGCACTATTACCCCACCATTTAAAATATACATATCAGTGTAAGCAAGATTTATGGAGGCGAGGGGATGCATGCGTACATGCGAAACAAAACTACCTGTCGTAGTTTGCTCTACCTAATTCATGGGTGCCCAAACAATGGGCCGGATCCAGCCCACAGTGACAAATTACCTGGACCATGCTGCTCCTGGAAGAGGAAGTAAAATGTGTCCATGCACGTGCAAAATGCTGCCGTAAATGCACTCACAGCTGTCGTAAAACATTTACAACAGCTGCAGGTGAATTTACGGCAGCATTTTGCACATGCACGGGTCCGTTTTACTTCCAATTCTCATAGGAGGAACCACGTGACCGGCATGCGGCCCAAAAATGCTGGGCGCCCCTGACTGATTGATCCATCATTGGAAACAATCCCTAGCCTTGATCATGTAGAAGCTGCCTATGACTTTTCTGCTTTCTTCCTAGAGGACAGAGACAGCTGGGGGTTTCAGGATAATTGTTGCATTTCAACACAGTAATTTAAAATTTACTGCTTTTTCTGGCCTTTCTTGTTCTGAGGAAAATGAGGGCAATTCAGGATGAAATTGTAATATTTCACAAGCCCACTGCAGTGTTTACAAGCTTATGATTTTACTTTTTACATCAACATGCAGGAGACATTCACCTAGCATTGAGAGCAATTCCCTCTCATCCAATTTTTATTATGTCATAACTGAAGAAGAGTTTTATTATTATTATTATTATTATTATTATTATTATTATTATTATTATTATTATTATTATTATTATTATTATTATTATTATTTTGAAATTTTGCACAGACATCTTTGCACCCCTTTAGCATGAGCATTGGGATTGTCTTAAACCCAACATGCCTTCCCTTGCAAAGATCTACAGCAGTAAGAGCTCTCAATAGAATGTGTTTTCAGGGTGTCTGGGATTGGAAGGATTGTTCAGCGTGAGGGTCTGTCTGACTTCAGGGTTGAGTGAGAGTGTGGGAGAAGTGAGCCCTACCTAAATCCTTGTGTTTACCTCATGCTTCAAGGTCTGCCAGATTTCAGACAGTGCATGAGTGGGATTTAAGTTGTACAAGATCAGTAATGTCACTTAATTGTTCTTTGAGCCATCCTTTCAACTGATAGCCAGTAACAGAAACTGGAGGCATGATGTTCACATCCTGACAATATTATGTTGTGCATGCATTATATGTTCAGGTAAACCAGGAATGCACAAAGTACAGCCCTCTAGATATCTGCTTGTAGATTCCTTGAAGCCTACCCAGCATATTCAATGGTGAACTTGCTGAGCCTTTAATCCAACACCATCAAGATGGCTGCGCTGCAGTGTAATATTGAAAAAAATGAGAGAGCAAGAGAAATGGGATGTTGGCAACATAACACTTGATTCATAACACTGAATGCTTGGGTTGGTGGCTAAGGGTTGATGTGTTTAGTTGGAAGCATCCTTTGGAATGTCAAAGATTAAAAATACATGGGCAGGAAGAGAAGAAGAGATGAAGTGCACCAGTTTATAATTGTCATGAAAATAATCCGAAAGGCTGAATAAAATAGTTCTGTAATAACTGAAGATCAAGCAACTAGGTCTGCAAGGGGTGTAAATTAAAGGAATTGATCTTGTTCTGGAAAAAATATTTTTCTTATACACAAAAGCTGCAAATGTCCTTGCAGTTAAAATAACTCAAGATTAAGTGTGTTCAACCTCCCAGTTTGGTGAATCATACAGCTTTGGAAGGGTTGCCTCTCAACAATCATGAAGGGGCTCAGTGTGTTCAGACTAAGACTAAGGCATCTTTTTTGGATAATAGAAACAGCACAGTACTATTACTTTAAGCATTCAGTGCAGTCTATTGCATTTACTAGACAAGATGGTCCATTTTTCTATATTTGATGAGATGCCACAGATGATTTCTCTATGAATGCTCTTATCATTACAGATAGACACAGAAAGTGAGCAACAGAGAGATTCCTATATCCCTGTATGAACAGTGTTTTATTTATAACTTTATATGAAGAAATGGGCAGAGCTGGGCAATGTGGCTGAGGGGTTAAAAAGGTAGCAATGGCCTCAGCAGATATTTACTCATATATAAAGAGAGCTGGATCCAGGATAAAACCCAGATCTCAAACCTGATTCTTCAGAATAACCCCATCCAGACATGGCTGAACATCACCTAACATGAATGTTCCAACAAGAGTGTCATTGTCTTGTCTGGATTTAACTTTGACCTGTTAGTCCAGTGTATTATTGCAGACAGGCACCCTACCAGGATGTCCAGAGCATCCACTGTTGGAGATGAAAAGAGATAGACTTGCATGCCACCTGCATATTGATGACATTGAATCCCAGATCTCTGAGAGACCTTGACCAACAATCTCATATATAAATTAAATAGCATCGGGGAGATGACAGTCTCCTATGGCACACCCCACTGTTGTACCCCACCAACCTAAAGTGGACCCTCAGGACAGGATTTACAATGAAGGACTAGAGCCAGTCTAAAGCTACTCTACCCAATTCCTATGTCCACTAACATGTCCAGGTGGATATAATGGTCTACATTGTCCAAAACTAATCGATCCAATAGGATGAGCAGAGGTATCTAATAGGAGCAAACAGTGCTGCCTCTATCCCATGCCTCAGCCTGAATCCTAATTGAAATAGATCGGTATCATCCAACAACACCTTTAATTGATCCACCACTGTTCTTTTCACCAACTTGCCCATAAAAGGGAACATCTCACAGATGATAAGATCTGATTAATTGAAGTCTAAATCCACCAGACCAGAGGTAGTGAGGTCCCTGAGAACTCTACAGAGCTCTCTCTGTTGATTCTCACCCTTTGTAATATGTTCTATAAAATTCTGTTTTATGGTTGTACTTCCCACCTCCAAGTGCAATCCTGACACATTTCTTACCACAGCCAAATTGTCATCCAAGGGAGCTTTCCTCCATTTGCACTCTAGCTTTCTCCTTTTTTTGCTTCATATCCAACAGCTCATCTGTGAATCACAGTGAGGTATGGGCTCTGCACTTAAGGGGGCATTTAGGTGGGATCACTTCAGTTATCCTAATCACTAAAATCTACCACCCAGCAGTCAGTGCTTCAACAGGATTACCAGCCAGATTGGTCAGAATATCCCTTAAGGCTCTCTAAAATTCCCCTTATCTAAGAGCCTTTGGGGCAGACCATCTTAATCAGTCCTGCCTTCCCAGGGAGTGTGGTATTAATTGCCAGTCTAATGGTTAGTAGGTGGTAATCTGACCATGACGGGGGAATATTGCAAGTCCATTACCCTCTTTGTACAGTTGCTTTGCCTGACCATAAAAATCAGGTGGAGGATGTGACCCCATGGATGGGTTTCAGCACATGTTGAGACTCCCACGGAAGTTTCCATCAATTCATCAGCCATACCAGAAACCAACACTCCCACATGGACATTGAAGTACCCCAGGAGAATCAACCAATGAGACTTCAACACTCAGTCACTCAGCTCCTGAAGAGAGAGAGCTAGATCAAGGGTGTACACAAATACCATCCTAGCCTATCCAACTCCACATGTAGACCTTCAAAACCCACAGTAGCTAGGGCAGAGATCCTGCCAATCGTGATGTTGTAAACACCACCACCCCTCTCTCCCTCTCCAGTCTGCCTTGATGCTGGATTCAATAACCTGATGGGCAAATTTGAGAGATAGCAACCTCTCCCTCAGCACTCACCCAGGTTTCTGTGATACATGCCAGGTCAACATCTGTTGTAGGCAAGTATCCTTCTTTGTTTCCATATTTAAAATTTCCTTCTCTTTGGTAATGGACAGTTGAACACTAGTTAGCCATCTGAAGCCTGTTTAGTAAATAAAAGCAGAAATCACAGTGGTAGACCATGCCCTTGCCTCTATAAATGCACTAAGTTCCTCTACACACCATTCAGATATTTGCATGAACAGCCTTGGCCTGAAGTGAGACTTGCTTCACCCACCCCACTATTAACACCTAAGGAAGACATAAGTTGTTGCCAAAAAGAGAGAGAGACATTTTAATTCTCAACAAAAAAAAATCATTCGGAAATCTACTAGAGTAAATATTCAGGATGAGGAGATACTGCTCAAATGAAGGATGAAATGGAATTGGCTTTCTGTGCATCTGTGTCATTGGTAATAAACATTGCTGCCTCAAAATCCCTTAACAATATAGCTGAAGTTGCTAGCTTCTCAACTTCATATTGTTTTACTGTTATAAGCAACCTACTTAGCTAATATGCAAAAGCCTTTCTTCTCTCTCTAAACTTTTAATTGAGAACTGGTCCAAATATTGGTGATGTAGGATGCTCAGCCGCAGAAAAAACTCAAGTCCAGATCTTGTTAAATCAGTAGAGTTTTGTCGCGGGGTGAGTGAGAGGAACAATCAGAAGTGATTGAAATCATATATAACTTCAGACTGTACTTTTAAATAGTTTGACATGGGGATTATGGATTTAAAGATTATGAAGTGAACTGCTACTCACAGAACATTGTTACCAGTTCTAATAATGTATGAGAGCATAACAAAGTACATGTTGTGAAAATCTGTTATCAGGAGAATTTATTATCTTTAGAAAACTAGATTGCCATGATAATAGCAATACTTATGTAATTGTACTTATGTACTATGTAATTGTAGCTGTTTCTTCTGTAAGCCGCCCAGAGTCGCTCTGCGAGTGGGGCGGCATATAAGTCGAAAATACAAATACAAATACTTAGAATACTTTCCTAGGGGAATTTAAAACAAAATGTTCTTGGGATTGATGCTGTTCTTTAAAAAATTTAAAAGATGGAAATCAGAAATACATGGAATTTAGATGGCAGGCAGTAGAAAAAAGATTATGGAAACTTAAGCAATAAAGAATTTTTCATCTTGTCTGCAGCCCCCAAATCCTTCTGGCCTTTGCTTATGAGACCTTAACAGCTTGATGTTTGTATGCTTTCTGATGACATTATCTGATGTGGGCCTCTTCAGAGAACAGTTCTCTGAACTAGGAGGAAAATTTCATTTTATTATGTAATCCTGTTCCTTAACTTTGGCAGCAGCTCGAAAATAAACCTCAAAAGATTAAATGCACAGCAACCTTGCATTTCCATGTTCTCTGGGAATTGTAGGCTTTTAGAGGAATGTTCAGCTGGCTTTAAGCCCACCTCAGGTGATCTAGATAGACTTGAAAGAAAGTTGGTGAAGCAATATTCAGAGCATTAACCTGCTTGTACAATTTGTGTCTCTGCCATCGGCCTTTTCCATGAAGCTCCTTGCTCTCTGGTGGTGTTAATTTGAGGGATCACTGCTGTCACAGTCTGGCTCTGGTTTATGAGGTGGGCAGAAGCAGGAGCTTAAATGTCTTCCTCACATGTGCACTGAGGAGCATTTCCTGCTCCCCATCTGGGGCAGGCAGCCTCCATCTTTTTTTCCCTTTTCCAGTGGCTCCGTGAGTTGGAGCTCTTTGGGCTGGAGCTCCAGTGTGCCTCTTGCCTGCACTGTTACTCAAGGTGAGCCAAAGGGTTTTTGCAAAGAGTTAATACACTGCCTCCATGCTTTTCTTTCAGTTATCCAGCTTACAAGCGTTTTCCCTCCTCGGAGGGCTTCTCAGGGTGCTGTTTTGTGTTTGACACTTGCAAGCAGGATAATTGAAAAAAGACAGGGAGGCAGTGAATTAACTCTTTGCAAAAATCCCTTGGTGGGGAGTGATCTTCCTTCCTTTGTTTGAATTTAAAAATCCAGGACTTTTACATGTTTTTTCTTGAACCAGCTGGGACAATTTTCCCAAGCTTGAGTCTGGGAAAATCCCAGAAAAATGGGACATATGGCAACCCTAAGTCAATGTGAAAAGCAGAAGCAGGACTCTTCCCACATGCCAGATATAGACTTCCTATGTTGGAGGCAGAATGTTTCCTTTTACTTGAAGATAAGAGGTTTAGCCTTCTGTCCAGTTTTATTCTTGATTAGTGAAATTCAGATGGAAACATATCATGATACAAATGGTCACAGCTGACCTGCATATTTATGAAGACTCGTGTTGCTTTGATCCGTAGAGGTGAGTTTGAAAGTGCACTCAATTAACGTCTTCTATACTCTGTGTATCAGGATTTAAAGGGATAAGATAGTGAGGGAGAAGAAGTGCAATTAACTTTTGATAGCACTCTGAACAGCTACATAGAAGAACATTTTACAGTACTGTGTAGACCAGTTGTTTGCAATGTGGGGCCCATGCCCCACAGGGGGACTTCAATTCCCAGAAGCCTAAGTCATTACATTGGCTTATCAGTGCTTTGGGGAAATGACTAAGGATCCTGGGAATTGAGGTCCCAAAAAACAAAGGTTGTGAAACACTGGTTTGGAGGAACCACTGTGTTTGTCTACAGCAGAAACAACTAAAGGTGCTGTAGCACTTTGATGGCTGACATGTTTTTGGTGGCATCTTCAGGTGTAACTGAGGAAGTGGGATACACATTTCACAGTGCTGCAAGATCCTTTATTGCTTTTGTTCCACTGTCCACTTTCACCAGTCTGGAGAAGGTAGGGTGAGTGTTAGAGACAAGAGAGGTATTCTATGAAGAAGAATGAAACAAATGTCCATGTTTCAGCTCCACTCCAAGTTACACCATACCACATTCTGTCAGTAGATGCACAACTGAAAGTGCATTCCATGGGAAGCAGGGTAAGGTATATATCAAAATCAGGTGTATGTAAAAAATGACAAGCCTTTTCTTTCCTCTGGGCAAGATTGTGGAGGTCTGTGCATTTTTTGCATATTATTTTGTTTCAGCATTTGTGGATGTGCTTCTTTTCATGAATCCATATACAGTATCTTGAACAAAACTCTTATATTTTAGCAAAACACAAGAGGTCTTTTGCACAAAATAATGTTTTTAAGGTAAAGGTTTCCCTTACTCAAAAGCCAGTCATATTTGACTCTAGGATTCAGTGCTCATCTCTGTATCAAAGCCGAGAGGGCCAGCACTATCTGCTTTTGCACACATTTCCATGGTCATGTGGCAGGCATGACTAGACACTGGAGCACACAGAACGTTGTTTACCTTCTCACCAAAGTGGTTCCTATTTATCTACTTGCTTTCGAACTGCTAGGTTGGCAGGAGCTGGGACAGAGACGGGAGCACATTCCGTCCTGCAGTACTCGGGAATTGAACTGCCGACCTCCCGTCTTCCAGTCAGCATCTTAGCCATTTGAGCCACTGCAGTCCTGTTTTTTTTAAAAGTAGAAAGCTCATTTTTGGGGTGGGGTGGGGTGGGGTGGGGTTGTGCTTATGTTGCCAATGAAAACTGTGTGACTCTTCTTATTGTCAGGCAGAAATATAAAATCTCAAGTAGTTGCCAATGTTTTGTTGTGTCAAGATGCCTTTTTCACAGAAAATAAGAACATGTGAAATTAGTTTTTTTACATTTTTAAATATTGCCATATAATGAAAAGAACACTGTTGTATCTAGTCCAGAACATTGAGATGATATTTCAGTATTAAATTCGTGAGCCTCTTATTTTGTTTGCTTCAGCTTCAGGGCTCTACACATTGCTATCTCTGGTTAGATGGGTAGGTAACTGAATTCTATTTGGCCACAAGTCATAACAAAATTAAAACAGTAGTCCAAAATAAAATCAATATGTAGGTAACTGGAGGCTGTCATAATAAGAACCAGGGTTAGATAACTAGGAACAGAAGAAAGTTGCCATATAACTGGCATATCTGACTCAGAATTTTGTACAGAGGGTTCTTCAGAGTGCAAGGTTAAGGACAGGGTTCTCTTTCTCTCCTGCCTTTAACCATTCACTGCTACCTCCAGTCACCAGGGACTGACCTCACAGAGGCAGGGGGGATTTTAAAGGGTTATTTTTGAGAGTTTACTGGCACCTGAAATTTGAAATTGCTGAGCTGTAAGAACCATGGCTACCAATTTGGAAATATTTTTGTGTTACAGGTTCTATACAATAGAAATGCTACTTCTCTAAACTCTCATTTACTTCACAAAAGCAAAGCAATTTCCTTGAATCTTACTGATATAATAGTGAACTGTGTAGTTAATTGGAACGCAAATCTGTCAACCAGTCTGAAGAGCCTAGAAGAAGGGGAAAAGTTTTTGCTATTCTTAGTGGTGGAGAAAAGGACAGGAAATGGATGGACTTTCATTTGCAGATTATTTACACATTGATGCATATTGGCACTTTCTGAGCTGTTGTGGTCTTTTCCACCATTACTTTTTCTTCACAGGGTTGCTAATTCCAACCACCAAAAGTACGCCTAACAAATCTTTGCAAATCCCCTGCTTTCTAAATGAGAAAGGTTATTTTATATTTTAATTGTGCTGCACTGGCCTCCATTTGATGTTTATGATTTTTTTTTCAGAACTTAAAATAAATGCATTTTCCAGTTTCGTGCAGGAATTCAGAATCTCATAGTGCTTGGTATCAATTTTCTTAAGAATTCTTTTTGAGTATTGGCCATATATTTCTCCTGTGGCCACATTCTAGAGCTGCATTGCTTTACCTTCAAGGACATAGACACATAAACATTGTTCACTTCTGTGAATTCACTTCCTCAGATTTGTTCTTTTTAAGAAAATTGAAGGCAAAATCTCCACTCTTCTGAAATGAATGAAAGATTATTGAAACATGGAAATTTGTGGTGTTCTTGAGAATGTTAATTGTTCACATGTTGTACAGTATTGTACTGTATGACATTTCCTGGTAATAAATACAAATGGAGATCACTAATTGACAGTGTACTTTTCAGGAATGAGTAGAGCAATAATTTGTTAATGAATGGATATAGACTAATACATGGGTGGCGTAAGGTATGGAAAGTAAGTGCCATACCTTGAAATGGTAGACTGGGCCTGCATCCTTTTCTATTTGGACCACAGAAATAACGTGAAAGGAAATGGTATTTATTTAGCCTAAATGTCACAATGACAAATTAGCTCCTTAATTCAAATTATGGAATTAATATAATAGTGTAATCATATATTTAAATGCTTAATGGGACTCAAGTAGTAAAAGTCTTCTTAGTTTCAAAAATTGACATGCAACCTGGAACCAAGAGATTCACTTCATACACATATGCACACACATGCACACTCACACAAAGAAGAACAAAATCCCCCTCCCCAGGGTTTTCTTTTGTTTTATGTATAATTACGAGGCTATATACAACTGGGAAGTAGATATACACTCTTGGACAGTTTTCTTTCTTTAGACTGAACCGACTTGATCATCATTGTTTGTCCCTATAACAAACATTGTATTCATGACCAGAGAGAATTAGTCACAGATTAGGATGATATTAAGGCAGAACTAGAGAATCAAGTACTGTATGTGAATAGCTGGATCCCACTGATAATCTTATATAAATGAACTCTGGTGCAAAGGTAAAAGACATAAGGTCATTTTACTTCATTGCATAAATAGGCTCTAATTGTGTCTTAGAAAAAGATGCTTTGAATTGTCTCAGAGCTCACAGATGTAGCACATGATGCCAGGCAATGTCTGTATTAATTGTGGGCAGCTCTCCTTACATAACTGACAGAGGCACTAGCTCCTGTATAGCTCCTAAGCTGTTGAGTGGCAATTGTTTACAAAGTTTTGTAGGAGTTTCAAATGGTGTGCATGTCTCAGTTGAAAAGACTTTTGTTCTCACTCCCTCTGAGGTTGTGTTAAAGCATATTTGCCTCAGCACAGTCAGTTTAGCTGCTTGAATAGAGCCACACAAACCCTTGTGGAAGGATCCCAAATACTTGCCCTGCAACTGAACCTGGTGGGGAAAAAAGAGCTGAAAATGATAGTGGAGGCCAGCAAACAGAAAGATAAAGAGAAAAGATGGGTGATTGGCAGTTCTGTATCCAGCTATGTTAATGGATTATTGTCAACTACCAAGGGAAACAAAGGTAGCTTTGATGAGGAACCCAAACACAAGATCATGAGAGTTTCAGGACCACAGAGACAGTAAGTGGTTGTGAGATGCCAATGCCTCTCCAGGACTCATGGTTGCAGTCTTATCCCTCAATAGTACCATTGTACACTGAAACACTAACTGCTTAACAGTTAATCCAGAACAGGGATGGGGAACCTCTGGTCTCCAGGTCTAGTTTGGTTCACTAGACCTGTCCACTAAATCCACAGAACTCATAATGAGGTCTCTCTTCTTAAAGTCCTTAACTTTCTCTAGTAAATGTAAAGGTCTCCCTTGCTCAAAAACCAGTTGTATCCAACTCTACAGTTAGGTGCTCATCTCCATTTATAGCCAAAGAACCAGCACTATCTGCATCTGCAGACATTTCCATGGACATGTGGCAAGCATGAGTACAAAAGTGCATGGAATGCTGCTTACCTTACTACTGAAGTGGTACCTATTTATCTACTATACTTGTATTTCTTGCTTTCAAACTGCTAGGTTGGCGGGAGCTGAGACAGAGACGGGAGCTTACTCCATCATCCAGCACTTGGGTTTTGACCTGTTGACCTGCCAATCTTCTAGTCATCAAGTTCAGCATCTTAACCACTAAGCCACCTCAGTCTCTTTCTCTAGAGCCCTGTTATTGCAATCTCTGACTGTGGAAGAATTTGTAAGGTCTAGAGACCATTACTCAGCTGCTCTGTTTATTCCTTATCTTCCCTATACACAAAGTTGCCTTCCAGCTAATACAGCACCTGGAGAAGAAGTTGTTCTCTGGTGAGCTTTCTCTATCCATGGACCCCACAATTAGATATTGCTAGCCAACCACTTGGTAGAACTGGTTTTCTCTGTAGAGCAATAGCCATGCCAGTTCCACAGAATGGAGACTAGAAAGCAATATTCTGATTTCCACACCTTTTCCTTAGGT
Organism: Furcifer pardalis; assembly: GCA_030440675.1. Classification (NCBI taxonomy): domain Eukaryota; kingdom Metazoa; phylum Chordata; class Lepidosauria; order Squamata; family Chamaeleonidae; genus Furcifer; species Furcifer pardalis. The sequence goes on from CP126893.1 coordinate 68,902,191, forward strand.
TACTGAATCTGAGGAAGACTAAAAAGACCAAAAGCTCTATGAACATGTCTGCACATCTCCCCAAAAAAATTCCCTTGCCTTTTGAAATTAACTCTTATGCTATGATAGTAATTGCATACCATCACGTCAAATCTGACTTATGGCCACCCTTTCCAGGTTTTGGGGTTTTTAAAAGTTAAATACACAAGCCATGCCCTTCTTCTGAGGCTGCTCTGAGACTGTTCCGTTTGTCTATAAGTGTACAGACTGGCTTCTTCTCTCAGGTGGCACAGTACTCCCAACCACTGGCTCCACAGCCAGATAACTAAACCACTGAGATATCCAGACAGCTGTCATGATGATGCATAATTATTCCTTGAATTGTTTCTGTACTGAACAACTGGCAAGGATAATTTCATTGCCAAACCCTGGGGAGCATATTATTAAAATAATTTTACAGAATTAACACTTGCTGTGTGTTCGGATAAGGAGCAAGCATGTGGCTTTATTGTATTTGGCTGTCTTAAGCACTACAAGAATTCTTTAACCTAATTCCATTGCATCCATACAAATCGAAGAGCATAAGTTTTAGTTCCACCAAGCCAACTATCACAGCTTTTGCTTTGAAAGGTATCTGAACAGTGTGTGTAAGCATATCAGATAGTAAATAAAACAAAAAAGGCAAAAATGATTTGGTACCTTATAGACTAACTACTCTATTTTAATATTAGCTTTCGTGGATCAAGTCTATTTGTCAAACCTAAAAGTGAGACTTCATGGCATTAATTTTATGCATATCAGGTGGGGATAAAGAGGTACACAATGGTTGGTTCACAGTGGGTGAATCAAATTTTCAAACAGATAAAGTTGCAACTCAACTTTTTACACCTGGTAATGGCTGGTTAATATTCAGATTTCTTTCTGTGAAGTTTGTTTCTATAAAGTGGTAAATGGTTAGTAGATAGACGGAACATTTACCGTTCAGACCTAGCATTTAACATTTACTGGCTATGCCATATGAAAATTGACAATGGTGTGAGTGACCTAGGAAGCAAGTACTTCCTTTGTTCTGTGAAGTGGCCTTAGGAATGGTAAATGATTATCATTTACCATACCTCTGAGGTTTGTACTGTAAAGTTGGTGTGGGAAATTACAACATAAAGATGGTGTGGGAAATTATAGGATATAATAATGGCATAAGTTGTGGCATTTCTAATCTGATAATGTCAAAAAAACTCTTGATTAATGTTCAAACCTTTGAGATGGGTGTCCAGCATGTGTATACATTTTATCTTTGCCGTCTCTCTCTGGATCCTTGTCTTGTAATTTTTTTCTGTTCCAGTATGGCAACTTTCAAGTCTTGTCCAGAGTGTCCAGGTAGATTAAAATGATTTGAAACCAGTTTCTGTGTACAGTATTGCTATTCCTGACCTCTGATTTATATCTATTAACTCTTTTGTGTAGCTATTGTCCTGTTTGTCCTATGTAGAGTACAGAAGGTATTGTTGGCAAGAAGTTGCATAAATCAGATTGGCAGAAGAACAAGTACAACTATCCTTAATGTGATATGTGTGACATTGTTGGGTCCAGTAATAATGTTGCCAGAGTAAATTTGGGGACATAACTGGCATCTGGTTTTGTAGCAGAGTTTAGTCTCCATCTCTTTCACTGTTGCATAATCATGTATGTGCATGAATAGTTGCTTGAGTTTGGGGGATTGTCTGTAAGCAAGCAAAGGTTTGCCACCAAGAGCTTGGGAGAGTGACGTATCCTTGTCGTGGATGGGTTGGAGATTTTTCATTATGTGTGTGAGATTTCAGTTGTGGGCTGAAAGTAACAACTAGTGGTGTTGGTTATTTTCTCTTCTGGTTCTGTCTTGCATTAGGTTGCTTCTGGGTATTCACCTTGTCCAGTTGATTTGTTCCTTACCATGGATCATAGTCCACTTTCTCAAAACTGAGGAAATGGATCATAACGATAACCTAACATTATAATAATTAATTTGGGGGTGTACATGAATCAAGAAGCAACAGTTAGGACTGAATATGGAATGACTGAGTGGTTTGGAATAGGAAAAGGAGTAAGACAAGGCTACATTTTGTCACCCTGCTTATTCAACTTATACATAGAGCACATAATGTGCAATGCAGGGATGGAGGAATCACAATTTGGGATCAAAATTGCTGGGAGAAACATCAACAATTTGAGATATGCAGATGATACCACCCTAATGGCAGAAAGTGAGGAGGACCTAAAGAAGCTCCTGATTAGGTTGACAGAAGAAAGTGAAAAAGCTGGCTTGAGACTCAATATCAAGAAAACAAAGATAATGGCAACAGGCCCTATCAGTCCCTGGAAAATAGATGGGGAAGAAGTAGAAGCAGTGACAGATTTTACTTTCTTAGGATCAAAGCTCACTGCAGATGGTGATTCCAGCCATGAAGGTGACTGATTCTTGGGAGGCAAGCAATCAGAAACCTGGGGAGCATAGTGAAAAGTAGAGACATCAAATTGCAAACAAAAATTCATATAGTCAAAGCAATGGTATTCCCTGTGGCAATGTATGGTTGTAAGAGCTGGACCATTAGGAAAGCTAAGCGTAGAAGAATAGATGCCTTTGAGATGTGGTGTTGGAGGAGAGTTTTGAGAGTCCCCTGGACAGCGAGGAGAACAAATAGGTCAATCTTAGAAGATATCAACCCTGACTGCTCCTTAGAAGGTCAAATTGTAAAGATGAAGCTAAAGTACTTTGGACATCAAATGAGAAGAGAAGATTCACTTGAGAAAGCCTTGATGCTGGGAAAGGTGGAGGGCAAAAGAAAAAGGGGCGGCCAAAAATGATGGTATTGTGGACACAATGGGCACAGAGCTGAGCGAGTTAAGGAGGATGGTGGAGAACAGAAGTGCCTGGTGGACAGTGGTCCATGGGGTCACAGAGGGTCGGAATCGACTGTGCGACTGAACAACAACAAAAATCAATGATGAAGTGGACTTGATCCACGAAAGCTAACAATAAAAATATAGCAGTTAGTCTTTAAATTGCTACAGTGTTTTTCATTTTATTTTATTTATTTTGTTTTGTTTTGTTTTCTGATAAAACAAAAATCAAGTTTATTCTGACTTTTGGCAACTTTTATTCAGAGTTTTCTAGATTTAAAGTACTCAGAAGTGGCTATTCCCTCCTTGTTGGGATACCGGTACTGTATAGCTTGCCTGAGGCTGCAGAGTCTAGTTCTTCTTGCAGGAGGCACAGTAGGGACGCAAACTCTCAAACTTTGGCTCCCATATGCTTCAGCTCAGTGAGCTATCCAGCCAATAGCTTTGGGGTTAAAATAAACCTCTTAATTTTAAACTTCTTAGTATTTGTTTTTATGCACGTGAAACAGATGAAAAAGCTACCTTTGTGGGTCAGATTTTTTTTAATGAACAGCCATATTGAATTAGACCAGTTTGATCACTAATCTGAAACAGAAGGGTAGGATATTTGTGGAGAAGCTGAACAGATGCAGGTTAGCACTTCCTTTTGCTCACTTCAAGCCTCTCCTGAACAGAAGTCCACTGATCCACTGCAGTTAATGGATCAGTCCACTTCAATTTATCAATACCATTCATCTTTCTCTTGTAGTTGCTCGTTAGCTAACTTGTCCTACCAAAAGAATGAAACATGTAGAGATGTGGGATGCTTTTTTTTTTTTTTGCAAAGTAAAGTATACTGAGCTGTAAGATTAACTTTTTCTCAAACCCCCAGCTGGAAGTTTCTTTGTGAACTCTGACATTTCAGCATTGAATAATAATGTCACTGAATTATATAATGTGATTTTATATAAATATATTTTACAGGGGATTATGTGGTCATGGCAGTTTACTTTGATCTTAGTCGAAGGATGGGCTACTTCACCATTCAGACTTACATCCCCTGCACGCTTATCGTAGTACTGTCCTGGGTCTCTTTCTGGATTAATAAGGATGCTGTTCCAGCCAGAACATCTTTGGGTATGTTATTGTTTCTTTCTCAATTATTACAATCCTGAAAACAGTCTTAAATCTGCACTGGATTATACATATTGCCTGCACTGAGAGATCCCATTCCACAGTGAAGTCTAATAGCCCAAGATGGCCAAGAACCAGCTGATATTAGGCCAGTTGAAATCTGAATTTAAACACACACAGACCAGGAGGTTTAGGATTCATTTAGGACTCTATTGTCTTGTTCTGGATTTGTGCTAGGAATATGGCTGCTGGATGACGTGAATTCTGAATCTGGAGCAATCCAGGTCTTTCTTTATCTTGCTCATCCCTTTTTGGCACATCTGCCAAAACTTTGCCAGCAGAAAGATTGCATTGTCAGCAGATCTCCAAGATCAGCTAGCATGTGAAGGTTGTGCCAGAGCCTAACTACTTACATCTGGTGTGTTTTTTATTTGGAAATGCATTGAACATCTCTGATCTAATGTGGCTTGAATGACAGAATGCTGCCACACAGCTAGTTCATCTGTTATTTGAGATACTTTGCTCGACCCTTAACAAAAGTCAGGCAACACATACTAGAGTAGTTATATATTAGAATAATGTTACAACAGAATTAATCACTTTCTGTGCCTAGCTTTTCTCATTCATAAAGCTGCATCACTCAATCTGTCTATAGTTACAATAACTCCATGATGTGAGTGGGAAAAGAGGTAGCACTTGACACCTCAGTGAAGACATTAAGTGTAGTACAGCTTTATTTCCAGACCAAACAGAAAATATAACTCCTTTGGTTCAGAAGCCACTGTGTCTAAGTGTGGATCTCTCTGTGTTATAAACATTTCAATATTGTAACACCTCTCGTATTTCAGAGCAGACCCAAGTGAGCTGTTTACATGGACCAATGATAGTATATAGTTCTTAAATGAAAGAAGACAATGTGGAGGCTCAATTAATCAATATTTGTAAAAGCTCTGGAGAGGTTAGGAAAGAGAGGCATTGCTTGCAAAGACCCAGGGGTACTATTATGATATCTTACTCACCTTCCCCAGAATTGCTGATATCACTGAAAGTGTTTCTCACAGGATTTTCACAGATATATCACAGTTTAATTACAAGCCCTTCTGCCAGCATGATTCTTCCAAACCTTAGGAACTGTAGTCTTTCATAGGCACCCTCCTTACAAAGCATATAAGCCCTATGTGGAAATTCAACTTTAAATGCTGGAAGAATGGGGGATGTCCATGTACTCTGCACTTCCTCTGTCTCCATCCCACTTGGAAGTCAGCAAGATCTTTCTTGTATTGTATATTGCACACTGTTGAATTGTTTATTGTATCCTGAGGATTGTGCTGTGATAATACTTATTTATTGTATTTTGATTACACTATAATATTGTATGTGTATTGATCTGTATAGTATTTACTGTATTTAATTGTTTTGTTATATTATATGCTAGTGTATTTTGGTTTGCATTGTAATATTGTTATTTGTGAATGCTGTGAGCCGCTCTGAGTCAGTTTTTACTGAGTAGAGCGGCATACAAGTCTAAATAATAATAATAATAATAATAATAATAATAATAATAATAATAATAATAATAATAATAATAATAATAATAATAATAATAATAATAATAATAATAATAATAATAATAATAATAATAATAATAATAATCTTTGCATATTTAAAGTGACTGGGAACTTTGCCTTATCAGCCACAATGCTCCGTGCTGCATGGATTTATTTACATATTTGTTAGTCATCTTACGTGCCCCATCTTTGCAAGTCATAGCAGTTTGAACTCTCGCCCTCACTGCAGGAGAAAATCCTGGACCAAACAGGGTTCCTCTTTGTGCATAAGAATCACATACTGTACATGTCTAGAGCCCTTTTATGATGCTGCCAAACATAGTTAAGGTAAAGATCTCCCTTGCTCGTGTCTGACTCAAGGAGGTGGTGTCCCTCTCAAAATGGTGGCATTTACAGCAGAGAATGAACGTCAGTAAGTGAAATTTGTCTCAGAAGAGAGGTGGGATGAGGGTAAACCCCACTGTCCCTCCATGCATTTGGACATAAGAAAGAAAGAAAGCTTCTGAAAGTCGCCGTGTAACTAGAGTATTTGACTCTGACCTTGACTGGCATTAATACAGTAATATTCCACTTTATAATATGACTTTCTCCTTGAAATCAGAGGTTATTTAAGTCCTGCCTTGTACTTACATTTCAGAAATTCAATTTCTTCAGGCAATACACAAGACACAGTTCTTTAACTCAAAAGAGAAATGCTTCATGAAAGCCTGAGTAGATGAGTTTACTAGAATGTCAGTAAATCTATCAGAGTTGTCATGAAATTATGTCATGCAGTTCGTCACAGCTGTTCCATTACTAAACTAGGCTACAAGAATTACAAGATGTTTCTGACTGAATTTTGTTTTTTCAAAAGTAGTTAATGTAAGAAGCGCAGCATTATCAAAGGGGGGTGGGTTATACTTGGGCTATGTACACGTATGAGATCTAGATTTTCACCTGAATTAAATGGGGGAAAAGATTTCATTTTGAAGTACCATGTGGACCTTAGGTGACATCCTGAAAGTTTAAAAGCCAACCACTAGTTGAAAAAAATGTCTCATATATGCAGAATTACTAACACATGGTCTACTTCACCATCTTATATATCTCCTAAACAGATACATTTTTGTAGTGTAGCAGTAAACAAACAGCCTTTTAAAGTTGTGTTTGTGGGTTGAGAAGCTGGGGGCAGGATAGGAGTTCATTGGGTTTATCCATGGGAAAAGAGTTTTCTTTTTTGTCTTCCCATGCTTTCTGGTCTATAGAAGCTTCTTGGGTGAAGTTATTGTGTCACATCTTCCCTTGGACTTTAGCTGAAATGTAGTAAGCTGAGGCAGGGTGACCTGCACTATGTCTGGGTTGGTGACTATGTCAGTTATTTCTCCTCCTCATGTTTTATAGAAATTCACCTGTCCTTTATCACCTGGCAGCAGTGTTATCCAATATTAATAATAATAATTATTATTATATTATTTATTAAATTTAATACCCCGCCCCAATCGGGGGGACCCGACTCTGGGCGGCTTAAGATATCAAGATATGGAAGTAATGTTTGCATGCATGAAAGTACAACCCTCATGCAGATATCATAATCAAGGCCCTGTTAATTTTTTTTTATTCAGCAGTAAAGGGGGACTGTGGTGGCCCAAGTGGTTAAGACACTGAACTTGATGACTGGAAGGTCGGCAGGTCAGTAGTTTGATTCCCAAGTGCTGAATGGCGGCATTAGCTCCTGCCTCTGTCCCAGCTCCAGCCAACCTAGCAGTTTGAAAACAAGAAATTGCAAGTAGATAAATAGATACCACTTTGGTGGGAAGGTAAACAACATTCCGTGCACTCTGGTGTTAAGGCATGCCTGCCACATGTCCACAGAGACATATGCAGATTCAGACAGTGTTGGCTCTTTGGCTGTAAACAGAGATGTGCACTGAACCCTAGAGTCAGATATGAGTGGCTTTCAAGCAAGGGTGACCTTTACTTTTACCTAAAGCAAGGCAGATTTACAAATAGCTTTAGTTTGAGTTTGCAAGTTCTTCAAGCTTTAAACACGTGCTTTGCTTTGTGAAAGTTTATGGTAAGTTTCTATGAGGTAAACAAAATGGTTTTCTCAAACATACATGTTTTGCTTGTAAGACAAATAGCAACAACAATAAGGAGAGGATGGAAAAAAAGAACAGTAGAACTAGGAGAATAACATAAGGAGAATAAGAGGCGCAAACAACAAGCAGCTGAACGCATAAAAAACCATGTCAATTGACCCTAGAGGTAGGAAAGTAGAAGACTCTTTTTATTGGTTGATCAGGGATAGAATTCACATTAATAAACCATTGCATACTGGGATTGCTCTAATATACTCAACAGGCTGTTCATCACATTATGATGTGTGAAACCAGAGTGAAGACTTCTGAACAGTTTTTATGTGACTAATGCTAAAAGGTTGGTTCTAACTAATCAGATCAATCCTTCTCCCACTTTCTGTGTGCATGCAGAAAAAGGCAGTAATTTTGCTTTTTGTTTCTTTGCTCTCAATTTGCTAATTGGTTGCCCACACTGAGAAGAGATGTGGCAGATAAATGGCCATCCCATTGCAAATGTTTTAATATTTAAGGAACAAGTGACCTGCAGCTCTATGCATTAGTTGCATCTTCATTTACTGAGGTGTCACCTTGAACAGAATTATGTTGATGCCATAAGTAATAATGTGTTTTCTGAACATTTCTATCTGATCACTAGGTATTACAACTGTCCTGACAATGACCACCCTCAGTACGATTGCACGGAAATCTCTCCCGAAGGTCTCCTATGTGACAGCAATGGATCTCTTTGTATCAGTTTGCTTCATTTTTGTTTTTTCTGCACTGGTGGAGTACGGGACTCTTCATTATTTTGTCAGTAACAGAAAGCCAAGCAAGGATAAAGACAAAAAGAAGAAAAACCCTGTATGTATTTTGTTACATTACAAATTGATCCTCCATTTTAAATTATGCTTTGCAGAGAAGAACGTTTTTGTTTGTTGATAGTTAATTATCTGAGAAACAGCTGCCAATTTAAATGGTTTGCTTGCTTGATCAGGAATGGGAAAAGTTGAGAAATGACAAGTCATTGACCCTAATATATGTTCTCATTATCTCCCCCATCCAGGGAATCTTTTGAGATCTGAACTGCACAAATAGTGTATGAAAAATAAGCAGATTTGCTTACATATGGTATAGAATAGTTCTGGTTGATTAGAGTTGGAGCAAGTCAAGGACACAGCAGTGTATGCCTTGTTTTGCAGACTCTAATTTAAGTCACACATTGTTTATGGAAGGATGGGTACATCAAGAACAAGCAATTGAGGCATGCCAATATTGCCACCTTAGCCATTCCTCAGCTTCTGCCAAGGATATTAAAGGATCACTTTCTTCCTTTATACTGCACCTGATCCTTCCACCTATATTAACAGATTAAAGCAAGGATTGCCTAAATGAGCTATCTGTGTCTGTGTTGCCTCCTTTCCCCAACAAAGCAACCCCAGGCATGGTCAAACTATGGCCTGCAGGCCGGCTCCACCCCCGAAGCCATTTCATCCAGCCCCCAATCCCCTCACTAGTAAATACAGATGCTTCTGCGCATGCAGGAAAGTGGCCATTTTGTGTCCTGGTATGGAGCAAGAAATAAAATGGCCCCTTTTGTGCATGCACAGAAGCATCCGTGCCAAAACAAAATGGCCACTTGGAGTAGTCAATCTGATCTAAATAAGGTTCAGGAACTTTGATAACTTTTTAAGATTTGAAAGGAATATTCAATATTCAGTGAATATTCACTGCCTAAGGACGTTGGACCCAAGAGCCTTCATGGCCTTCAACGCTGGAACTGCTAAGAACTTAAAGTGGATTGTAAAAGACACAGCTTGTTAATCTGAATCTCCTGTGAATGTTTTCCTCCCCTTTATCACCTTCCATTCTGTTTTTTACTCACTGTATTTTTCTCTACCATTATAGAAGGGGCAGAAAGAGAAGGAAACCTGTGGCCCTCCACATGTTGATAAAATCATCATCCTTCCCACACCATTGACCATCCTAGAGCTGTTGGGAAGTAAAATTGAACAACATCTGGAGGGCCACATTCCTGAGCTGCATGTTCCAAGGTATTTTAATGGACACACTGCAATTGTCCTTCTTGTCAGCAAGTTTTTCTGCACATTTCTTAGTGAGTTTCCATGGGGTTTCCTTTTAGGCCCTCTGTTCCATTGCTTTAGGAGTTCATTGTGATTTGAACAATTGCACAAAAGAATCAACAACTGTTGATCATAATCTATCACCATTTGTTGGCTCTAATTCTCCTGTTTTTTGAGGCACCAAGGAAGGAAGTTATTATTTATGTAATCATTTAAAAATCTTTTCCTTTAAAACCTCAAATTGTAAATCTATGTAAGCCCTTTGGCCAGTACTAATATATGCACATGCATGGAGCTCCAGCTGCAGAAGCTGTTGTGGTGATCTGCAAGGTTTCTGGTCATACTAGGCATGCAACAGGAATTTTGTCAGCTCACTGTAGCAGCTTCCACATTTCAGCTGTAAGCACAGGTACTGTCATCTGACTTTTGAAGAGAGGTCCCTTGAGGTGGGACATGTAGAGTCTCAGAAAGAGGATTGTCCATAGCCTATGTCCTAGGAACCTTGCAGCTGGACTGAAAAGGGAGGGTGCAAGATTTTGAGAAGGGACATTATTTTTCTTTTTTACTTTTGGGCCATTTCTCTCCTTCCTATACAGATTATGTTCCCTTTCATTAGCCTAACTGGTATGAAAAATGAAACTCTTAAGACTTTGCATGTGTTTTTCTATGCATATTTTATTTACATGTCTTGTGTTTAAGATGATATATAAATGTTTCTAATGAACTAGTCCCCCACCTCCACTTTTCACAATCTATACTGGGAATGAGGATGAGGGAAAGAGAAACACAGACTTTGGATGAAACTGAGGACAGTGAACTGAACCCCAGGCATGGACAAGTTTCAACACATACTCATACACACACTTACACTCTCACACACAAAATGTGCCAGAGCAAAGCTTTCAGAGGTGGGTGGGTGGGTGGGTAATTAGCTTGAAATGTCATTAGAAACAAGAAGTGGTGATCAGGAGTCTACACTGCAAAGTGTGTTTCCCAGAGAAGGATGTGATGGACCAAATTTTGGGAGTAACCTTTTGGAGTTTGGGATTCTGGAGGTCTTGGAAGCATCATGAAGTCCATAGAATCCCTCCACCCATTTTACAGCCTTAAATAATGGGGTAAACATTATGGTGCCTTCTCTTCTAGGAGAGGAAGACTCAGAAAATGCTTTGCATTTGTAATATTTAGACCACACATTGTGATTTGTATGGATTTGGGAATGGCTCAAACCACAAGCCCCTCATTTTTCAATGTTTTAACCAATGGAATTATATGGGTTTTTTTAAAAAAAAAAAAACCTTAGTGCATTCTTCATGTATGAATACTTCTGAAGTTCTTATTTAAAATTCAGTCTTCTATTCTTAAAATCCTTTCTCTATTTCTGTTTTCTGAAATTTGATATAGTTTAGAAAAATATCTTTAATTTGTGCTGCTTTTTGTCTCTTTCCCCACCTTTCTTCCTTTCTTTAATTTAAAAAATCTGACTCTTTTCTTTTCTGTCTACAAAACCAAAGCTTCTTCGGATGTTTTCATTCAAGGTATAATATTTTTGGTATAGAAATCCACTGCATGTGACTGCTGAATTGAACAATTAGAGCTTCAATAAAGGCTATTAGATGTTATGCATTCTACTTGGAGCTGCCTTGCAGTGCAGTAGAATGGCTAGTACTTAGAAATGTTCTTAAAGTAGATTCAGCAGCTCAAACACCAGTTCACCACTATTTTGAACTTATGATAAGTTCAAAGAATTTTAACATTTTTGGATCACATGATGAAGAGAGCTTAGTTAATATGTCAAAAATAGTTTTGTTGCTCTCTTTGTCAATTACTCATGGGATCCAAGCTAGTGCCACCAGCTACACCAAGAACCTGGCAATAAACCCTTTTGGAACTCAATTCTGATTTTTAATGATCCTGAAGAGATACAAAACTACAAATTTATCAAAGATTTCTCGTGATGTGTTAGATATCATTTGAATTTTGATGGAATGTTTCTTACTTTGTCAGAGTTTTGAAAGGGTATAAATTGCTTACATTCAGTGCTGTCACTTGCTCTTTAGACACGTGATCCATGGTGGCACATACAGGTAGATTTGTAGTAAGTTTAAATATTAATCATTGTGAAATGCAGATAATCAGTTCTGGATTTTAAAAAACCCTCTAAATCAAATATTATTTAAAATGATAACTATAATTCACTTCAAATGAGTTTTTATCCTAATGTCAACCATCCACTGTTTTAGGGTGCTTATCATTCAGCAGCTGCTTCATGCAGCATGATCAGACGATCAGATATGTTTGTCAGTAATAGATGGTTCAAGCTGTTATTTATGTACAGCTGCTGTATACTGTGTTGACATTATGGAGCTTTCAGTTGATGAATCGTCGTTAACCCAGAGCTGCATGTTTTCAGGAATGCTTAGCACCAGAGACCAATGTTGAAGATCACCTAACCCATGCTAAGGTAATTTATCTGATAGTATCCACTTCCCTTTAACAAAGTTTAGGTCTCTACTCAGGCAGAAATACAAACCATCAATTTTCACATTTCAACTTCTCTCTCTGTGTGGTTTTTTTTTTTTTGCCATGTTAACAAAATAAAATTTGTTATTTGCTTCCTTGTATCAAGCATTGCTATATCAAGCAGTCTTATATTAACAGCTAACAACGATAAGGGCTTTTTCCTCACATACCTATCTAGAATTCAGATGAGCTGCTTCTGTTTAACCAGAAGTTAATTTAGAGTGCAGATGTGGGACTGTTGCCTTGAATAAGTGCAATAAATTCACCCTTATAACAACACCCATAGGACCTTAGGAATTAGCAAATTCTGTCATTATGTCTTCCACACACCGAAAGAAGCAAAATTTTGTAACAGGGAGCAAACCATTAATTTCCTCCCCTTTTCTTTCTTTTCTTGCCACTCATTTGCCCTAGGCACCTACAATCGATATTCGTCCAAGATCAGCCACTATTCAAATGAACAATGCCACACACCTCCAAGAACGGGATGAAGAATACGGTTATGAATGTCTTGATGGCAAGGACTGTGCAAGCTTTTTCTGCTGCTTTGAGGATTGCCGAACAGGAGCGTGGCGACATGGAAGAATACATATCCGTATCGCCAAAATGGACTCATACGCCCGCATATTTTTTCCAACTGCCTTCTGCTTGTTTAATCTCGTCTACTGGGTCTCCTACCTGTACCTGTAAACAATCAGAAAGGAAATCAGTGAGACAAGCCTTACTCTTGAAGTTTATTAGATGGCTTCCTGTATAAATCCACTTAACTGTCATGATGCAATGGCTGTTGGGAACATGAGGACTTCAGCACACACGAACAAAGATTCCTGCAAGTAGGAGCCACACATTCTCTTTCATTCCTGAAAATACTCTGCTCATGTGTCATTGTGGCATACATAGCGCATTCCCTGACATATACGTAGGCCAACTCTAGAGGTTATTGAACCTTCATTAAGCATCAGAGTTTCAAGGACCTTTGAACATGTTTACAATACAGTGATCTGAATTCTTTCATGCTATAGCCCAACAACAAATGTCAAATATCATATCATTTGTCTAAGACAACAGAAAAAACTATTGGGAGTTGAATACTATCATACCGCATTTTAAGCAATTTGATACAAGCAAAACCAAGTAGCATGTAGAAATCTACCACTGAATTTTGGAGGGGAAATGGAGAGAGGACCTAAACAAACTTCAGAGTTTAAGTATTGTAATTTCAGCTATGTAAGTAGTTACAATGAAAACAAATATGCAGATTAATGTTAGCACTGACTAGAAGTGTTTGATCTTTGTCCTCTGTGGGCTTTTCTTTTTGGAAGAGTCATGTCTCTCTTCTGATCAACGTAACTAGTCAAGGGAGAAAAATAGTTTTTCTTTACACCCAAATAGCAGAAACAACAAAATAGAATATTTGGGTCCCCTCTCTAAAAGCACATATATAAATATTGTTGTAAATATTCCACTACCTTGTACTATCTTGGATCTAGTGCATGAAGATTTTGGGCTTGGCGCTAAATGGAGCAAAGATAGCATATACTGTATTGCCCTTCATTTTGTTATCCCTGACTTAGCTAACTTAGCAAAAAAAAAAAAAAGGGATTTGAGAAGGTATTATTATTGGATACAAATCAACCATTTGATTCATAGTTCAGGACTGGAATAAAGTTAACAGTTCAAGCCCTAATCAAGGATGCATCATTATTATTATTATTATTATTATTATTATTATTATTATTATTATTATTATTATTATTATTATTATTATTATTATTATTATTATTATTATTATTATTATTATTATTATTATTATTATACAAATCAACCATTTTGATTCACAGTCAAGGGTTTTTTTAAGAGTTAGGATGCTCAAGTCTGATAAATCCAAAATTTTGAAATATCTGGGGAGTCCTTTGGGTATTGCTCCAAGGGCTGCAATCACTATGGGTACAACAACAGATTTCTTCATCCATAGACGCTCGACTTCAATTTGCAAATCACAATATTTTGTGACACCCCACCCCCACCCCCGGTCGTTTCTCTTCAGTTTGTGCATCTCCTGGTATGTTGTTGTTCAGTCACACAGTTGAGTCTGACTCTTTGTGACCCCATGGACCACTGCATGCCAGGCCCCTCTGTCATCTGCCATCCTCCATAGTCTGCCCAGATCTGATGTGATCTCTTTCCAGTCCAGGGGACTCTCAGTGGTCTCGTCCAGCACCACAGTTTACAGGCATCTATCCTTCTGTGCTCAGTCTTCCTTATGGTCCAGCTCTCACAGCCATACATTACTACTGGGAAGACCATTGCTTTGACTATGTGGACTTTTGTTGGCAGAGTGATGTCTCTGCTTTTTATTATGCTGCCTAGGTTTGCCATAGCTTGCTTCTCAAGAAGTAAGCTTCTTTTTATTTCATGGTTGCAGTCACTATCCACAGTGATCAGATGATCTACTGTTTCATTCTTTTCATTACAAAGCCAGCATTTGCTATTGTTAGATATGTGCTGTCTTTTTGTCTTCATGCAATTTGTAGGCAAAAGTTGTTCCTGAGCTGCCAAGATAAATCCTTTTGTTTTCTTCTTCAAAACTCCCGCTTGTAACCATCCCCATGTTAGATTTGGATCAGCCTTGCTTTCTATGTTTTTCAAGTATTACCATGCATAGGCTTGTTTCTTTTTCCAGTTTGAAGTTCTTTTAATCCTTTTCTTTATGTATTCAGCTTTCTTCACTTTTTTCAGCTTTCTTCTTCACTGTCCTTTAGCATACGTTCTTCACTTTTCTTAATGTAGTCATTCAAGCTATGCTTTTCTCCTCTACTGTCTGTTCCACCTTTAGGAGCCCTCTATCACCCTCAGCTCTTGGTAAGTACAAATGATCAATGACACTTTTTGGGTGCAGGGCATGATGCATAGTCATTAACTTCCTTTTTCCCCCTAGGTTGTCTAATTCCATTTGGGTCCAATCAATTATTCCAGCTGAGTAACATATGATAGGCACTGCCCAGGTATTAATTGCTTTTATGATATTGCCTCCGCTTAGTTTTGACCTCAAGATTTTCCAGACCTGCTATATGTATTTTGTAGAAGTAGCTATTTTGACTTAGTTGTGCAGCAGGTTAGAAGCTTCCAGACTTCACAGGTGCTTGTATCCATCTTCTGATGTTAATGCTTTTTCACATTCTTTATTATCTAACTCAAATCCATCACCTTTGGCAATTACTGAGCACTTGTCAATTCCAAATTGCATTCCAATGTCTTCACTAAATTTATTTGTACTTTCCAGCAGAGTATTTAATTCATTTCATGTCTTTCCAAACAATTTTAGATCATCCATATATAGTAAATATGAAACCTTCAGTCCTTTCTTAGTCAATTCATATCCACAGTTTGCTCTAATTAGAATAGTTGTCAATGGTGCCATTAATAACACAAATAGCAAAGGTGATAGTGAGTCACCTTGAAAAATTCCACACTTAATTTCAACTTCATGAAATTCTTCTCCACAGGCCATTAACTTTACTCTCCATAGCTTCATTGAAGTCTTCATGAAACACTGAAAATTGTTGCTAATTCCAAAAATGTCAAGGCATTTCTCAATCCAGCTGTGTGGAACCAAATCAAATGCCTTTTTATAGTCAGTCCAAGCCATAAACAAAATTGTTCACCTTTTCTTTGAATTATTTAAAACCAATTTGTCAATTAATAGCTGATCTTTGGTTCCTCTGGAGTTTTTGCAGCACCCTTGCTGCTTTACAGGCAACAAATTGTTGTTTTTCAAATGTCCATATATCTGGTTTGCAATTTTGCCTGTGAGCAATTTGTAAATTATTGGTAGGCAAGTTAATGGTCTGTAATTTCCAGGCTCATTTCCATTTTCTTTATCCTTCTGAATTAGGAGCATCCTTCCAGTTGTCAACTATTTTTCATCTGCTGGTGTTTCCAAAACCCGATTCATCTGGCGTGCTAATATTGCATGTAAATTTATTAGTGTTTTTAGTCAGAATCCATGGAGTTCATCTAAGCCAGGAGCACACCAGTTTTTTCATCTTCTTTGCCTCTTCTTGTATGGCTTCTTGTATAATCTGAAAATCTTTCATTTTGTATGCTTTTGCTAGATTTTCAACCTGCTTGATCCATATTGCATTTTCATTATGTTCCTTATTGTTTTCCCACCAGCATCTCCAAAACTTCACAGTGCTTTCCCTGTTAGGCTTTTCGCTTGTGCTGACTTCATGCCCATTTTCAAGGGTCTTGTAAAAGTAATGTTGGTTAACTTGAAACTGAATTTTGCTGAAACAGCATTATTCGGTTATCATATCGCTTGCAATGGCCGCAACATTTCGTTTCAACTCTCCAATTACAACTGCAATTCCCTTGTTGCCCAAGTCATACTTTGCTATCAGGCTGCTTTTGATCTTCCCATTTTTTTAGATGTCTTTGTCTCAGATTCTTCAGATTCTTCAAGTCCAAGCAAATGCTTTTAATTTTCAACTCCAAGCAAATTTTCTATTTTGGTTTTCCTTTTTTAATCCCTTGACTCTTTTGAACTTTCAAACCCAGTTCTTCAGTGGTAAAATAAGTTAGCTGATTTGTTAGAGCTAATGTTTCTGTTGGAATATAGTGGAAGCTTCATTCACTTTCTTCAATTGGCCAAGTTTTCCTTATTAACTTACTTCAATTTTGGCAGTCGGACTCTTTCTGCCATTTTCATTTGAGCTTTTATCTTTTCAACTAATTCAACACTTGCCATTGGTGCTGCAAAAACTTTTCCAGGTATTGTTTTTGGTTTCACATTATCCCTATTGGTCTCCTCTTTTTTCCCCACTACTTGGTTCTCTATTTGTGAATTAGCTGCCTTATAAATTATGCTTGGGTTTTAAATTATCTTGCACTGATCTGCTTACAATTTTTTGTAATTCAAACTCAACAAAGAACTTGTGTTTCAAAATAACACGTCTCTGATTCATTAGTCTTTGCTCACCAATTTCCAAATCTGGGTGATTTTCTTTCCAAATTTGGTACATAGTTTTGAAATCCACGTTTTGATGGCTCAGACTGGTAAAGGCTTCCATAATTGAATATTTTTTCCCTTGTCTAGATTCTTCTGGGTTTTTTCATTGTCTTCCAGTAGCTCATCAACTCCATTCCCTGGTTGCCTAGTGGAGAGAGTTGAGCCCCATAGTCCATTTTTCAATAAATGCCCAGGAGCCATAGCATTCATCACGGGCCTTGTTAATCTGGACAACAACCGAGTCAGCATGGGATTAGAAATAAGTTTGTTCACCATATTCAGTGGGTTGTGGAACAGATTTGGTCTGGTTCTTGTGAACATGTAACCCCACCCTACAGCATCAAGGTACTGTCCCATGGGGGATTATTATTATTATTATTATTATTATTATTATTATTATTATTATTATTATTATTATTATTATTATTATTATTATTATTATTATTATTATTATTATTATTATTATTATTATTGCCTTTTTCTCATGCATGAAGAATTTTGACAGAAAGCACTTTCTATAAGTTTTTCTATAAGATGTTAAAGAAGACTAAGAGGGTGAACAGGGGTAGGTAACCTATGGCCTGTAGACTGAATCTAACCTACAGCACCTAATAATCCATCCCTCACTCCAGCCACCACCACAATTTGCCGCAGATTTGTTTACGGCTGTCGTAAATGGAGGGGCACCATTCCAGGGGGGGCAACTGTCTGAGGGAATGTGACCTGGCCCTCGACTAAAAAAAGTTGGCAACCCCTGCTATAGACAGAAGAAGTCACAAGTCAATACGGCCAATAAGTATAGTATTTTATGCTACAGATTAGCTCCAGGGTATCAGCTGCTATTTTATTCCTCATTTTCCATAGCAAGTAAACCTGCCATTATTATGCCATGCCAGAATGCCTGTGGTCTTTTTAAAGCTTTTATTTGCAGCCAGCACATCTTTCCCCATTTCTGACTGCTTATTATTTGTACCTAGAATAGTATGGTGAGATATACTATCCCATCAGAATATGGCAGAACCCAGACAGCAATCATTTGTTTTCCAGCCAGATGTTGGGACATTTTCATTGATGCCAATATACAGGCCTGCATTTCATCTTATATTTATGTTATGATTGTAGTGTTCCTTTTCACCCTAATCATTATTTATGGATCACTTTGTTATGTTACAGAGTCTGTTGGAAGCTGGCATGCAGCTTAGTGAGCTATGGCGAAACAAATGGGGAAACAAAGAAAAGTAGACAAGTGTCTTTGCTATAATGCCATATTCCTAAAGTATGTGCACATTTTTTAAAAAAAGAGCCAGTAGTGTGACTTTTGAAAATCATTTAGTTAGCTGCTGGTTTTAAAACATCTGTGCAATGCTCAGTTATGCAAACTCAAGCACATGTAAATATGACTGACTTTTTTATAGTCAAAATGTAAACACCAGTTAATCTCAAGTAGGTTTGCAACTGGAAATGAGGAATAATATATATGTATATTATCATTATGGAATTAATGACAGTCAGTACAGAGACTTAATGACAGTTTTCTGAGGTCTGTATAATTTTGGAAATAAATGTATAGAAAGGTATAATTTAATTCCTGATCATCAATTGCTCCTTCATGTATTTTAATGAACAAAATGCACATATCCATAGATTTTTTTCAATAAAATTGCTGCACTTCAGTTTTTAATGCTTGACTTCATCAAAAACAAACATACGGTACATATGGGTTTTGGTGTGGGAGATGAAGAGCTGGGAATGGGGATCATTTTATGAACTACAGCTCTCAAAATTCCCAACCAGCATGGGCACTGACTTGGAATTTATATATTAAAAAATAATTTATTCCTAAAAAATAACTTCTCCCCATTGATGGGTGTGTATGTTTCTCTCTGTTAGTGAGCTGGAATTCTAAATGCCCTTTAACTTAGTAAAATTAAGTAAAAGTTCATTGGTAGTTTTTGTTGTAGTTGCCCATTTCATAATGACAGCAACAAAAAGTTGCGGCTTCTTAATCTGCCTCATCAGGCATCTGCCTAATATGTGCAAGTGAAATTCTCTACAGAGGAGTTTGTTATGTATGTAAAAGTGACATCTGTCCTGCAAATGGCAGTGCTTAATTGAGGTCCATAGTGAAAACAGGAGCAGACAATGTTTGTCAAGACTGGCACACTTGTCAGAAAGGGTTTTTTGTTGTTGTTCAGTCCCACAGTTGACTCTGATCCTTTATGACCCTATGGACCATAGCCTCCCAGGCACCTCTGTCCTCCATCATCATCCTCAACCCACCCAGTTCTGTGCCCATTGTGTCTACAATACCATCTAGCCATCTCATTTTTGGCCGCCCCCTTCTTTTGCCCTCCACCTTTCCCAGCCTCAAGGCTTTCTCAAGTGAATCCTCTCTTCTCATTTGATGTCCAAAGTACTTTAGCTTCATCTTTACTATTTGACCTTCTACGGAGCAGTCAGGGTTGATTTCTTCTAAGATCGACCTATTTGTTCTCCTCGCTGTCAAGGGTACTCTTAAAACTCTCCTCCAACACCACATTTCAAAGGCATATATTCTTCTGTGCTCAGCTTTCCTTATGGTCCAGCTCTCATAACCGTACATTACCACCAGGAATGCCATTGCCTTGACTATGCAATTTTTTTCTCTACTTTTAACTATGTTCGTCAGGCTTCTCATAGCTTGTCTCCCAAGCATCATAGAGAATATAAATTCAGAGAACTGATATGAGGATTTACATTTTCTTATATATAGATACAGTCTAACTTCGCATAACGAATGCCTCGCATTGCAAAAAAGCTCGTATAATGAGTAGGGATTTCAAAAACATTTGCGACTCGTATAATGAAAATGTTCGCTATGTGAAATGGTATTTCCCTATGGAAAAACTCGCATAACGAAAATTTCTATGGGAAAAAAATTTGCTATGCGAGTTTTCCCCATAGAAACGCTCGTTATGCGAGTTTTTCCATAGGGAAAAGTCCGACTCGCATAGCGAAAAATTTGTTATGTGAGTCGGACCACTTAGCAAAAATCTTGCTCATTATGTGAGTTTTTCGCTAAGCAAAACCCTCATTATGCGAGGTTTGACTGTATATTGGTTTTAACTTGTGTACACCGCCCAGAGTCCATTGGATAGGGCACTATATAATTAATTCAAAAATAGACCCTTTGAGCCCTGAGGAACCACCTTTAATCTTTACTTGACCTCAAGCAGCATCAATATCAGTAGCAAACAGAGGCAACAGACAAACATAAAGCTTATGGGATTTTGTGTGGAAAACTGGGCATGATGTTAACCTTCACAATTGACAGCAACTCTCTTCCATAATAGTGGAAGGCAACGGAAAACCACCTTTTGTCTTTCACATACATTCATTATGGCTAGATAGATTTGCTAAAAGCCCAGGCTGTACATGGCTAGAGGATAAGAATCTCTGGACAGAATGTTAGATTAGAAACAAGGGATGCAAAAAAAAATGCAGGAAAGATCACTATGAAATTAAAAGAATAGACATTTAGACCTTTGGAATAAGTGATGTTTGATGGCTAAGTTCTATCCAAGTACAGCTGGATCCTGAGAAAACCTTTCATTTGGACAGGAAAGGTGCATTGTAATTTGTGGAGATCATAGGAATAAAAGGTCAAGTGTCATTTTCATTAGTGTCTCTTATGTGATGTTACAGACTTCATTCACTAATCATATAAAGTACTGTCTAGCTGAAGAGGTTCTGGTCTCTATCTTTCATTATTTATTCTTTTTCTCTATTATGTGTAACAACTGTATTAATAAGAGCCTTCAGATAGCAATCATAACAATATGAAGAATTATACTGCTTTGCTTCTACTGAGTTTTAAAAAAACCTTGGCCCTTAGAACATGACCATTTTTGCTATTAAAAATTACCATGTGCTAATGAATTACAAGCAGACTCAATAGCTCCATGATTTAGGTACCTGGCTGTGGATCCAGATATTGGGAGTTCAATTTCCCACTGTGGCTCCTGGGAGAAGAGCCAGCCAGTCTAGCCTTGGGCAAGGGAAATGCACAAGTTGTCAACTTCTTTGGGTCTTTTAATAAGTCACAATACAGTCAAACCTCACATAAAGAGTGCCTCGCTTAAAGAGTAACTCGCTTAAAGAGCAGAATTTTCTCTGAATGTTCGCTTTGTTTAACAAATAAAACCAACCAAAAACTCGCTTAACAAATAAATCAGAGTTCACAATCCCCCCCCCCCCCACACACACACAATTGGTCGTTTACAATGGTGTTTCGCTTAAAGAGCAAACTCGCTTAAAGAGCAATCCTGTGGAACGCATTATGCTCTTTAAGCGAGGTACAACTGTACTTACACAGATCTCTTCTGTTTAAATTGGCCAAGTTTGGACTAGTCATACAAATATAACATCATTTTGTTTACAGAAAGTTATCAGAGGCCTCTTGAGTAACTTCCTGCATTCAGGTTGCACATTTCAGGACATCTGAGATCTCAAAGCATGGCTGTGGTGGGACGAGACCCAATTCTGGAAATAATTCACTTTCCAGACTTTTCTTCTAGAGACTTTAAACTGAGCCTACACAAACTATAGCTCAGAAATGACTTCAACATATAGTAATACCTCGGATAATGTTTGCATCAGATAACACTAAAACTGCATAACATTGTAACTGCTGGTTACAATGTATCTCTATGGAGTTTCAATGTTATCCAATGCATGCATTAGATAACATTAAAAATCAGATAACACTAAGACATGTGGAACCAAGTTTTAACGTTATCCAAGGTTTTACTATAATTTATTAATGTGACATATGGACACTTTCTTTCCAACCATGCAATTGAAAATAAATGCAATTCAACAAATCAAAATACTAATTCTCTAGTGGTTTCCTTAGGCACATAGGTTCCTGCCATCTCCACAAACCTTTAATTTGAAATTCGAGGGTGTACACTTGAAAAGGTAGATGCTGTTACATCCTGCCCACAGACAGACAATGCAAATCAAATTGAAGCCCAATATGAAGAACTCAGGTGTTACTTTGTTTGCAAATAACTCTGACTTGGATTCTGTAGCTATTACAGGTACTGTCAATGTAACTTCTGAAATCTGAGGATGTAGAAAGGACCCTTGGAGAAGTAAAGGCATGTCTGTTATACCTTTGTCATTCCTGTCTTATAAAAGCTGCCAAAGAGGGCTTGGCTGAGAAGGTAGAAGGAGTGATGAATGCAACCCTTAAGCCTGATTAAAGGAGGCTATAGAAAGACCATTGCTGAAAAATCTCTCCTAGAATAATACAGTATTTAGTAATTACCTGCCAGTCTTTAAAGTTCCATTCTTGAGCAAGGTATTGAAATGGTTTGTGGCTTCACACCTTCAGCGGCTAAAATGGTTCCTGGTTAAAATGGATTATCTAGATCAGTTTCAATCTGCCACCAGGGCTGGCTATAGGATCAAGACCGCTTTGATTGGCTTCATGAATTATCTACACAAGAAACATGAAGACGATGTGTGTTTCTGTTTTCCTTCTGCTGGACCTCTCAGTGGCTTTTAATTCCTTCAAACATATGATCATAGAAAGAAGTTGGGTCTTATGAGACCATTGAGTCCAACCCATGCAGAAACCCTAATCAAAGTATATCTGACAGATGATAGTCTGATTTTCTCCTGAATGGCTTTAATGATAGAACATTCACCACCACATGAAATAATTGGTTCCATTGTCAGACTACTCTAATAGGAGCTTTTTTCTGACCTTGAACTGAAATCTGGCTTCATATAATTTCAGATCATTATTATGTGTCCTGTACTCAGGAATGATCAAGAACAGATCCCACCCCATTTTTTTTGGTCATCTGTATATTTGATAAGCATACCCTGTACTCCTTCATCCAAATCATTAATCTGAATGTTGAAGAGCACAAGGCCCAGAAATGAGCCTTCTGGAACATTTATTTATTTATTTATTGAACTTATCCCCCCCCCCCCAATCCATCTGGGATGGACTCCTACTCTGAATGGCTTACACTATCAAAAATTAATAACCTCTAAAACTTCATGATATTAACAACCTTCTTCAGGTCATGCAAGGTTAAAGTCATGACTTTCTTCATTGAGTCCATCCATCTCATCTTGGTTCTGAATTGCCATTGAAAAATAGCATTTATCAGACTGGTCACACTCTATTAAACATGACTGCATCCAACCATGCCCATGGGAATGCTGCTTTAAAGAAAGGCCTTCTAAACTCATTTCTTCAGATAATATTGGACTATAACACACATGCCCCAGCTAGCACAGATGAAGGTCAAGGCTTCTTGGAATTTTGGTCTTATACTTGATGATCCAAGCTTGGGATCCACTGTTTTAGAGTACCTAAAATCAGGTCATAGATACAGAGACAATTCATGGTTGTTCTTGAACACATAATTCTCAGAAGACCCTTCCAAGTCCTCTAATTCCTAGCATAAGGAAAAAAAACTTCTTCAGCCATTTTGGCCTGATTTCATGGGGATTATTCACTTGGTCTCTGGCACTGCTAGCCATACTCTCAGTAGTATCTGTAACTGTGTAAATATAACACACTTCTCTCCTGCATCCCCCAGGATGGTTGCCAAGAAATATCCATCTCCAGCAAAAGTGAAAAAGTCTTCTTTCCAAGTTTCTCTGCTTTACACCTTAATGCTGTTTTCCCTGCCTCTTCATTTATTGACACACTTTAACCTTTGATTTTTAATTGGAAATTCTGAACATTAATAAGGCACCTCATCATGAACCTTTAGACGGGTGATTAAAATTGCACAGCTTTATGTGTGCCTCAGGCTTATCCTTCTGTCTTGGTCTTTGGAAGAAGTGGTCCTTTTTACAGCATTACATGTTTTGTATGCAGAAGGCCTTCAGTTCAGTTTGTAGCATTTCCAGATAGGGCTGGGAAAATATGCCCTCCAGTTAGACCCAGTGTGTAGAATGGATGACAGAAACTGCAGAACAATGTCTGGAGGACCAAATTTATTATGCTCCTGCTGCAACTAATACTGTGCTAGAAGGACTAATGGTACTGACTGTGATATAGTGAAAAGCTGTCTTCTATTATCTTTATTGTTTTGTTAAGAGAAAATGGTTTATAGGTAAGCGGTCATAAATAGAATAAGTACAAGTATTTCTCGTATGCTCTAATATTAGCATGGACTCCCACTCAGCCAGGAAGACCCACCCACACCAAAAGGGAGTTGGTTTCACTTATTGTTTAGGAGGTCTTCAGCAGAACAGACTACATCCACAAAACTCTCCAGGGACTTCAGATCATTAACTTCCTGGCTTCTGGCAGCCTAGCAAACACTCACTATTAAGTGGTAATAGTGAAGCTGCCTGGCAGGTGATAGCAAGTAGGAGAAGAGATAAAACTTTCTGTTAAGCAGGTGCAGCTATGCAATGGCTTTCTTGCACTCAATGTAAAGCAATGATGCTTGGCTTAACATATATGGCTTAACAACAAGACCCTCAGGATAGCAATTTCATACTAATGAGTATGCCATGATGTGTCACAGCTGCATGCTTGGAAAATGGAAGGGACAGCAAGAGGCAGAGAGAAATTTTCATTTGAAAGGGATATCTCTGGAGGCAGAGAGCATTTCTTATATTCTCTATTATGGGTGTCAACATTGGACAGTAAAGAAAGATGACATATTTTTAAAAATGTGTTTGAAATATTTTGTGCTGAAAGGTTGTTTTGTAGCTATTCTGGAGTTCAAGAAAGATAGAGGGGAGTCCTTAAACAAATCAAACCGTAACTATTTCTGGAGGCAGGATTAATGAAATGGAGGTTTTCCTGCCCTCACTTCATGAGAAGGCAAAATTCTCTGGAAAAGACAATAATAGGAAAGGTTAAAGGCCACAAGAAAAAAGAAAGACCAAATACAAGATGGGTTGACTCCTTAAAGAAAATCACAGTTTATTGTAAATATATGCTTCAAGCAACCAAACAGATGCCTGTACACGTGGACACCACCTAATGGTCAATAGAGAAATCAAATAAACTATGCAATTTGAAGCAGGAGACTGAAAAGCTATATTCTTTCTGCCAAAACAAGGCCAGGAGCAGATTGTGGTACTGATAACAAATTATTGATATCCACAGTTAGAATAATACTGAAAAAGATTTATTAAAAATTGTAATGCCAAAATTTAATTGAAAAAATTCTGATGACTTTAAATCTTCATGAAGAATGTATTTTTTTCTTACTAAACTCAATTGACTGACAAGCAGAAGAAATGTGGGTTTCAAGAAGGGAAGAAGACAATATCTGCAGTTTTAAAAAGGCTAGTTGCATGATAGAGACACTGTTAAAATTGTAAAGTACCATTGGGGGTAAAAGATGACATAAATAGCATTAGAACCCTAAACAGATTTAGAGCAACCATCACATAGAGACAAAGAGAGCTATTGAAATAACCAGTGTAAAAATAATAAAGAAGAAGAACAACAAAAGCAAGTTATCTCTTCCAGAAGATCCAAGAAATCAAAGGAAATTTAAACCTAGATTGGGGTTTATGAATAATCAAAAATGAACTGAACTATTTGATCAGCTTATAATAGAGAATGTGGAAATAGTATACTGTACTGTATTGAAGACATACACAGATGAGATAAAAGGGTAGTATACTTCTTTGAAGAATAATCCTATGATCAAGAAGCTGCAGTTCTAGAAAGTGAAGTACTTTGAAAGCACTAGGAAAAAGTAAATCACTAGAAGATGTAATACCAATAATACTATTTCAAGCCAGAGAGAGTGAATCTGTAAAAATCCTAACAAGAATATGCCAAGAAATGGAAAACAAAACAATGGTCCACATAACAGAAACATTCAGCAAATGTTGCAATCCCAAAAAAAGGAAATTACAAGAAGCACAGTAACTATAGGACAATTGCAAGCAAAGTGATGTTCAAAGTGATACAACAAAGCAAAGAAATGACTGACGTTCAACCTAGATTCCAAAAAAGAAGATGCACTCAATTTCATATTGCAATTATCCATTAGATACTGGAGAGAGGATACAAAGATTTCAGAAGATCAGTTTAGGCTTTATAGACTACAGCAAAGCTTTTGACTATATGGATCATGAGAAACTATGGGATGTTCTTAAAGAAATGGGGGTGCCTGAACATTTGGTTGTCCTGATGTGTAACCTGTATTGTATACAGGGGGCTAAAGTTAGGGATGAATATGGAGAGAGAGAGAATGATTTCCTATGAGCAAAAGTGTCAGACAAAGATGCATGTTATCTCTTTATCTGTTCAATCAAAATGCAGAACATCATACAGAAAATTGGACTACATTCAGATAAAAGAAGGGTGAAAATAGTGAGCAAAACATCAATAGCTGAAGATATGGAAATGATTGCAGAAAAGAGCAATGACTTGAAACAATATTTTATGAAAGTTAGAGAAGAATGAGACAAAGTAGGGCAGCAGTTGAACAAAAAGATGACAAAAACCCATGACTACAGATTCACCCAATTTTAATGTTGAAAATGAAGAAATCAAAATTGTTAATGGTTTTTAATACTTTACTCCAATCATCAATCCAAATGGAGAGTGAAGACAAAATAATAACATGACTGAGACACCAAAGGACAGCCATGAAGAAGTTAGACAATATCTTTAAGTATAGGTGTAAGACCAAAATCATCCATACCCTTGTATTCCTGATCACCAAGTATGGGTATGAAAGCTGGACAGTGAAGAAAGTTGACGGGGGGAAATTGATTTGTTTGAAATATGATGCAGGAGATATGATGCTTTGAAGATACTCTGGACTGCCAGAAAGATAGACAAATGAGGCCTAGAGCAAATGAAACTTGAACTGTCTCTGGAGGCACAAATTATGAAGCTGACGCTGTCCTACTTTGGGCACATCATGAGAGGGCCAGATTCTCTGGAAAAGACAACATCGCTGGGCAAGTTTGAGGTAAGCAGGAAAAGAGGAAGCTCAGATACATGATGGATTGACTTCTCAAGGGATCTTCAGCCTTTTACAAGAGCTGAGCAGGGTTGTTGAGGACAGGTTGTTTTGGAGATTGCTCATTCATCAGGGCAACTTGATGGCATATAACAACCACAACAGTAGATTTCTGCTCAAGCCTCTTTTTGAATTCCATCCAGCTGCATCCAAAGAGACTGAAGTTTTCTCCTTTTGTATGATATATCTCCTTTTAAAGACATACTGACTTATTTATCTGGTTGAGGAAGCACAAAGCCATTGCTGTCATATGGTAGCAGATGGTATATTGTAGTTTGATCAGGTGAGTGACTCCCTAGTGGTGTGAATTAGCAGAGTCTATAAATGTGCTGGCAGAGCAGGTTCAGGAAAGAGTTAGAATTTGGATTTGCAGAAAGGGTCAAGCCCTTATGTCTGTTGTTTTGTTGTATGGCTTGTTTTTCTGAGGTATAGCAGTTAACAGCAGCCAATGGGCAACCGTTATTACCGCTTTTGGCAAACAAATGGAACTTTGGACCCTGGTGGTGCAGTGGTTAAACTGCTGTACTGCAAACACAAGGTTCTAAGTTTGATCCTGACCAGGTTTCAAAGTTGACTTAGCCTTTCATCCTTCCAAGTTCTGTAAAATGTGTCCCCAGCATGTTGGGAGCAAAATGTAAATTACCTTGTGAACTGCCCAGAGAGTGCACTAAGCACCATGAGGCAATATATAAGTGTAATTGCTATGGCAAACTTTGTGACAGAAAAATAGTTACTTCAGTAAGCAACCCAGGCTGTCCTTGAATATTACTAGAAATGTTAAAAAATTATCCCCACCACCTCCTACTTCAATCATCATCATCTCTTTTTCAGGAAAAAAGAGATTGAAAAGATTATGACATACAGTACTGTATCAGGATCTGAGAACTCAAGTACAGCATCTGCAGGAGAAAAGAGAAACAGTGATGCCTGTAGTGGTAGGAGTGCTGGGGGCAATCCCCAAAGGTTTGAAAACCCATCTGAGTGTGACTGGCATTGATAAGATCAAGACAGAGCAGTTGCAGAGAGTAGAAGTACTAGGTACCAGGTGATACCTCATTGACTCTTAGTTCCAGGGATAGGGCCTGAACATTGGGATTGCAAAAACGGTCCAAACATTTGGTGGACCCTACATCTACATCACCATCACCACCACCACCATAATTGTGTGTTATCAATTCAATTTTGACTTATGGAAATCCTTTCTAGGGAAAGAGTATTCAGAAGTGGTTTCCCTTCTTATGGGGTACCCTGGGTGTGTGTAGCTTGCCTATGGCTATAAAGGCTGACTTTTCTCCTGGGGGAATCAAACTTTCAACCTCTCAGTCAACACTCAGATACAGTGTTACTGTACCTAAATTATTGAGCTATCCAGCCAGCTGTCCACACATTTTAATCTGTTGCTTTTATATAGGTTGGAGAATTTATGGGCCCATTTCTATGAGGGCACTTGTTCCACAGTAATTTGGAAAAACAATATTGGCATTTGCTTTCTAGTGATAAATATTCTAAATGATTGCAGGGCAAATCTGTTGTCAGAGGTAGCAAGGAAATGTGTACATGAGTTATTTTTAAGTAGTATATTTAACATGAATGAGCAATGTGAACATAGGATGGCTCAGATGATAAATAAAAAAGAGATAATTGAAATAAAGAAATAAGTGGGCTAGGAGGATTCCCCCTATTCATTTTCTTGTTAGTCCTCTCCTTGGATTATTTCAGTAATTTTTTTCTTGGTTATATGCCTACCTGACCTCTATTGCTGCCAGCCCTTGTTAAGTAAAATGAAAAGAATCCATTCTGACAGACAGAGGTGAAGAAGGAAGGATTGTTCTTTTGTATATTTATTTCCATACCTCTTTACCTACCTCTACTTGCCTAGGGCATTCATGGACATTGCTACAACCCTGTCTTGTTCTTATTAGTGGGATGTCTTCAGTCCTCTGCAGTGTTCCTGTTCAGGAGAAGATGATGGGATTAGTCTAAAAATAGGGGCCAAAGAGAGTAGCTTACTTACTCCATTGAGTTAAACCTTATTTGTAAGGTGGAAGATAAAGACTGCTTGAAATGTCACTTAGATGCTTTTTTGCTCCCTCTGGCAAGATAGAAAGATCAGCCCACCAATTTACTAAAGTACTCAGAGGATGCTCTTGTCTACCTTCATCAGTAGGAGAAACATACTAATTATTTACAAGAGAGATTACCTTCTCTTTGGTGGTACCTCATTTCAGGAATACCTTCCTTAGGGTGGATTTCTGGGTGCCATCAATCTTACATTCCTTTTGGCGGCAGACTAAAATATTTTGATTTGCTGAGATGTTTAAAAAATTGTGTTTCCCTGATGGTGTCTATTATCTTGTTGAATGCTAAATGTTTCAGTATTAGATCTGTGCTGAAAAATTCCCCCATGAGAAATTTTAGCCACTGTTGTTGAAGTGGATAGAAAAGAGTTTTCCATTGGAATATAATTCCAAAGGAGAAGAAATCACACAGGTAAAGAGCAGGATTCCTTTTGTTTCCTTCTATGATTCAGTGTACTTGTCTTTGGTTTAATATCATCACCTCAGTGGCAGCCATCCTCCTTCCAGGCTGATCCTTCAGGTCAGGTCTACAGACTGACAGGAAGAAGTCGTCTGAGAACTCCTCCAGCAGGGTGTTTCAGATCAGGGAGTGTGGGCAGTCAGTCAAACTGTCTGATAGGAAGAAAATAAAACAATTCTTGGTCACCTTGCAATACTATTAGTTCAAACACATAAAAAAGAAATCCTAAAGGGTTGGGAGAATGAAGAGGCAAAATGGAAGGCCATTTTATGGGCAAAAACATTTGGGATACTGGGAGACCAATTATGACATAACATTTGTTTCATTTTTTCCTGAAGCTGGACAGAACATTGGCCTTCTCTGTCACTGCTGAAGCATCAAGAGTCAATTTGTGTTGTGGGTATTAGCAATAGAGATAAACAGTCCAGAAAGTGGCCCTTCAGAAGTCTTGCATTTGAAAAGCCCAGGGAAGGTATATTATAGAGGAAGTAAAATGCCGGTGCTATCACAGCTGCAGTCAGCTGTGTGCTGGGGTATTGGGAAATAGGGCAATGTCCCACTCTGTCCCAGCAATCTCTGCCCCTGTAGGCAGAATTTTATTTTTATTTTCTTAACTAAGGGGGGGGGGGAGTCAAGCAAACACTGCACAGGGCTTAACTCAAGGGGAAGTCGGGATAGGAGACCGACACCAGCAAGATGGAAACCTTCCTCCCACCTTGTCTTTGGCCATTATACATGTTCCCACCATCCTTCCTGGGGACTTGAACCCCGACCTTCTGCTTACAAGACAAAATTTCAACCTTTAAGCCATGGCAGCTTCACAACCAATGGAAATGCTTCTGGCAATCTTATAACAGAGAACTCTATGTTAACCAGAGAGAATATCATTGCTTTTAAAATCCAGGCTGTAGAAGCCCTAAATGGGAATCAAACTCTGCCTCAGGAGAGACCCTTTGTTTGAAGAAAGGTTGCAACATGGAACAGCAATTTTATTATTATTATTATTATTATTATTATTATTATTATTATTATTATTATTATTATTATTATTATTATTATTATTATTATTATTATTGTAATTACATTTACAATAATATATATTTTTTTAAAAAATTAAGTCCTAAGCATAGTCAAAAACACTAACCACTTATCCACTAACAATTTCTCTTTAAATCTGATTTTTTTAAAAAGCAATGATATCCTCTTTGGTTAACATAAAGTTCTCTGTTACCGGTATAAGATTGCCAAAAGCAGTCCCATTAGATATAGAGCTTCTGTGGCTTAGAGGTTAAAATTTTGCCTTGTAAGCAGAAAGTTGGGGTTCAATTCCCCAGAGAGGAGTTGAAATTAGAAGGCAAGTGGAAACATACATAATTTTTTAGGTTTAGACACCCTAATCACTCCCTGTCCAGCACCCTTTTAGGGTAGCCAGTACATCCCTGGTTGTAGTGGTAGTGTAAATCCTTATAAGGGAGAGAAAACACGCTACAACTATAGTTAATGTTGAGCCCCACATCTGAAAGACTATTGGATTTTTTCCCCCCTTTCTCCTTGGGAAATTCAACTGAATTCCTCCCTCAATTTTTCTGCTAACAAAAAAGCTAGGTGAAACTGGCTTGGAATAGAGTCTCCCTTAGCTTGTTCTTTGCACACAGAAAAAACACCAGCTGCCATTGTTAAACTACAGAAAATATTGATGGACACCTGGATCGCCTTCCAAAATTCCTTAGGAAAAACCTTCATACTAAGATAACCCAGCTCCAAAATCGACCTAATAAAAAATATTAAAGCAAAATGGGATTCTTGTGCTCTGAAAAATGATCTATATGTACTGCAAAGTCACCCAAAAGACTCAGTACAGAGATGTTTATTCTTGTTTTTCATCTCTACCTCTCTTTGTTGATCAAGGACACTTTTTGTTGAATGCAACAGAATCTTCCTCACAGCCTCATTATTGGATTACTAGCAGGCCTTTGTTTCCATATCAGCATAGTACCTATTCTTTCTGAAAGAAAGGACTGTGACTTGATATTTCAGATTCTTAATAAATCAAATGACTGGGTAGAGTGGAGGAAGAATGCCCTTTTTCATTATGTCAAGATGGTTTAAAAGAGCATGTTGGATGCCCTGAGAAAAGAAAGTGATCTTATTAAGAATAGGAAGAAGTATATAGGGAGGATGGCATGAAATGAAGAACTATGACTGTATGCAAATAGCAATGTTCTTTTGACTATACCCTACACAGAAAGGTCAGGTTCATCTCTGCCCACTTGTATTGTTATTTTCTGTAGCTATGCCATGTCCAATTAGTACAATTGTAGGACTCTGATGAATACAGGATCCTCCAGAGGAAGACACACCACAGAAACTCCTACACTTCTTCTCATTGTTGAACATCACACAGTTTGCAGAAAAGCATGATGGAGAAAACTGAGTTCATTAGACAGAACCACTTGTACTTCAGGTTTGATAATTCAATTGATAGACAAAAACACACACACTGGTTTTTGAATGTGGGATATCATGCTTCTGCATCCACAAATCAAAATGCCCAGAAACAGCCTGATATTGCTGCACAATATCATGCCTTTGTTGCTAGCAGAAAAAAGTCAAGCTTTACACAGCAAAGACAAGAGGTCCAGGAGTCAAGCAACTGCAACCCTAATCACTACTCTTGCTAAAGCAGCTTGTAGGATGAAGGACTAGTTCTTATATAGCTAAGTCACCCATGGTCCCCAGGTGGAGCATATGAAGGTCCAGAACCTTCCCCAGGGCTCTCAGGTGGGGCTCAGCAGCTGCTGCAGAATGAGAGTCCAGGACTTAGAGCAGCTGCTTCCAGGCTGAAGGCTCCAATCCTGCAGGATTTAGAGAGCAGCTGCAAATCCTGACATAGTTCCATGTGAAACATCAGTGCACTGTTATTTTGCACTATGTGTCACCTGCTTTCTAAGACTGTTATTTAAATTGAGAAAGCAGTGGGGAAAAGATCTGGTCAAACATAGCTGTGCCATCTTTAAATTGCTTAGACAACCAAACAGCTCACAAGAGGTATCCAAGAAGTTGAACCAATGCTACAGCTCAGTGGGTTGGAATGCATGCTTTTTTGGGGGGAGGGGGGAGAGAGAAAACAACCAGGAGTTCAAAAAGTCTGCTATACTTTGTAGGAAAGGGGCCAGATGAGAACATCAGTGGCATGTGTGTGTGGCTGCTGAGACAAGCTTCACAGTCCCCGGGAACCATCAGAAGGAAGAACTGAATACCGTGGTACCTCGAGTCACAAATGGTTCGAGTTACAAAATTTTCACAATACAAATGAAAATCAGTTGAAAATAATGGCTCTAGTTACACATTTTTCCAGAACAGATTAATAGGTTTTCAATGCATTCCTATGGGAAACCATGTTTCAAGTTATGAATTTTGGTTTTCAATGCATTCCGATGGGGAATTCAAGTTGCAAATTTTTCATAGCATGAAAAATGTCTTGGAACGCATTAAATTTGTAACTCAAGGTACCACTTTGTATCTTATATTTCAGAAACCTTAGGATACTTGCTCTTGGTTGAAGTTAACTTGATGATTATTATTAAATCACCCTTGACTTATCTATCCAGTCATTTCCTTTTCATATTCTTTGTTCTGAAATCAGCTTTATGATAAAATGACAAGAAGTGAGATATGCCAATTTAGGTCTCTGTTGCTATAGCAATGTTAAATCAAATAGATCTGTACCGTATATACTCGAGTATAAGCCGAGCCGAATATAAGCTGAGGTACCTAATTTTTACCTGAGAAACTAGAAAAATAGATTGACCTAAGTGTTAGCCGAGGGTGGAAAATGCAGGAGCTGGTAGTGAGTTTCCATAATCACTTCTACATGAAAATAAAATTAAGTTAATTGAGACATCAGCTTTTAGAATGTCTGTGGCAATGTGCAGGTATGGTATATTTTTAACTATATTTGAATTAACACCACCCAACCAGTGGGGGCACTGGTAAAGAGGTACGTGGGCCAATAGAGTTGAGGCAGAAAACATCACTCTAGCCCAAGGTGCCCAAACTTTTCAGGCCGTGGGCCGGTCACATGCTTCAGGGAGCCAGTCACTATGGCCCAGGGGTCAGATGCAGCCCTTGATGCCAATTCACTATGGCCCAGGGGTCAGATGCAGCCCTTGATGCGGCCCCTGAAGCCCTTGGTGCTTCTGGAAAAGCCATATGGGTACATTTTACTTCTGCTTCAGGGAGCAACAAGGGCTTCTTGGGTCGAATGAATTGGCATCAGGGGCTGCATCCAGCACCCAGGCCATAGTTTGGGTACCCCTGTTCTAGCCTCTTGCTCTCAAGGCAAGCAAACATGGCTTTCCCATTCTGGTTTGGCTGTCACATGGAGCAGCAGGTATGGGCAAGTAAAGCCAGACAGCAGCAAGAAAGGGTTTTTTTCCCCCACAGCGGTTTGAAAGTACCTCCTCCATGGTTTTTGTCAGTCAGCAAACTCTCCCAGCTAGAGACGCTCTGAACTACAGAAGGGAGAGAGGGGTGTCTCTCAAAAGGCATGACAAGAGCAGCAAGGGTTTTTTCCCCTCCACAGCAATTTGAATATGCCTGCCTCTTCTGTGCTTGTCAGTCACAGAAGAGGCAGGCATATTCAAATTGCTGTGTGTGGGGGCGGTGGGGGGGGGTAACCCTTGGTGCTTTTGTTTTGAGGGATTCTTCCATGCTTCCAGGAAACTATCCCAGATAGAGAGGTGCTCCAACAACAGAATGGATACACAAGAGCAGCAAGGGTATGGTATTTTTCCCCATGGCAGTTTGAATGTGTCTGCCTCCATTGTTGTTGCAATCCTGTTGCTATAGAGATACACCCACAAGAGGAGGGGAGGGAGCCAGCAATCCAGAAGCAGCAAGAAAGTTCTCTGTGCCAGTATGAGGCACGCCTGCTTCCCTGATCTTTTTGTTGGCACAGCTCAATCTGGGGGTGTCTTGGGATCCCCACAGTGGGTGCCTTGAGTATAAGCTGAGTCACTCTTTTAAACCTCATTTTTTTGTGTTAAAAATTTGGCTTATATTTGAGTACATATGGTAAATATTTGTAATTTTGCACACATACAAATGGAAGTAACAGTTTAAAATGGCAAGCTCAGGGGTATCATTTAACACAAGGCTGTAAAGCAAGATTCCTACTAGGGCCATGTGAGTGGAATGAAGCAGAAAAATTCAACCTTCATGCTTTTCTTCTCATCTGAAACCATGTGTGTGAAATCATTCCAAAGTCCCTCAGTTCTGAATTTTATCCCCAAACCTTCTTCTTTCTGGATCAGCTACCATTACCATTGTCTACAAACATGTTACTTATTTTGTTTATGCTCTGCATTTGTAACAGGCTGTAAGTTGCCTGTTTCAATAGTAAGGTTTTTGCCTGCTAATGGAAAAAGAGCAGAGAAGGAGGTAGCTTAGTCTCCCTTGGAAAGGCATTCTATAGGATGGGTATAACCACTGTTATGGACCTAAAATGATGGTTAAAAAGAAAGGATTCAACAGGATCCGGTTAGATCATCTTGCATTTGCATTATTTTTAATTATAACCCCACCCTTTCTTAGTACTTCTTCTGGATACTGTTCATGGTGACAACATAGAATCAGAAGCAGGGTTTTTAATGTCTTACCCCACATGTAACTTAATGAGGCTTCCTTTGCAAGCCATCCTAACAGATTTCAAAAGTAGCCCTTGAAACTATAAGAGATTAGAAAATTAAAGGCATATCAGAAAACAAAACAAAACAAAATAAACAAAACAAAATAAAATAAAAAACACTGTAGCACTTTAAAAACTAACTGCTATATTTTTATTGTTAGCTTTCGTGGATCAAGTCCACTTCATCAGACAAAGAGTGAAACTTACAGGCATGTTCTTTATATACCAAATTCAGAGTCTCAAAGGGAGAAGGGGTGTGGTCAAGCAAGTTGACAGACAAGCAAGCACAAGAATGCAGTTTCACACAGCCATTAGCAACAATAGATTATTCAGATAAACTCTAAATGACTCCCTTTCAATCTCAAGGTTGCTGAGAAAGCCCATTATGGTCTCTGATCAACTTGTTTAATTTCTAGAAAATTAAAGACTTCATATAATTGTGTGTCATTAAGTCAATTCTGTCTTCTCTGGGTTTTCAAGGTAGAGAGGACTCAGAAGTGTACTTTTTCCATGTCTAGGTCAGACGTGAAACTGCCAAAATTAAGGCACCTGTTGGTGAGTTCATTCTGCACTTTCTTTTGCCTGAACTAGTGTTAGAAAGATTAGCTAGCAACACAAGTGTATGCCCAATTGTGGTTCAAAAATACCACAATCTTCTAGAAGGCTCTTTCTGTGTACCCCAGAAGTGTACTAACTACATTGCAAGTAATGACACTAATCTAACACATTTATTTGTTAACATAAACAGATTAAGCAGTGAGATCTGGTAGTTAATTTTAAAATAAATAAATGTTAATAATAAAAACATCACCTTCTTAATAATATGTATCAATAGATATCCCCCTTCTTTACTTTTGCACTTTTTATAAAGAGGAAAAGAGATAACTAGAGCCTGAAAGTAACTCGCTGTCAGTGATTACTGCTGCCTGCAGTAATATTATGTTGTGGGGCAACAGGGACATAATACTAGTGCTTATTTTACTACAAAAACAAGAAATGTTGCTTTCGCAAGTATAAAATTTATGTAGCAGTTTCAAAATATAGCTTTTTTGAAGAAATTTGAAGGATCCGATTTGTATATTTTAAGTGTTTTTCTTAATCATAAATAACTAAAAGTTATATATTATTTACAGATTATTCTCTGAACAAAGTTACACAATTTTTGCACATTAATCTCCCTACACTGAAAAACACTGCCTTAAATTGATGCCCCATTTGAACTTCAGTTACATTAGTAAAAGTTTAAATTCAAAATGGAGATGTTGTGATGGCACAGGCAGTTTTATCCACACATGATGGACTTGTGTTTGGATAAAAGCACTATGGTCAAAAGTATTTTCAGAAATTAAAACTGTTCAACATATATAGAAAAATCTACATTTAATACAAATGAAATGAATACCTTCCACCTAAAAACCTCACCATATTTCTATGCTGATAATAAGGAAATCTTAAAACAGTAACAGTAATTTATACTGGAAAAAAAGAGAAACAACTTACTGAATTAAATTGACAAGAAACACACATAAACAAAATGTTTGGTAAATTATTTTGTTCCTCTTAATTATCCCCACAAACATTAACAATAAATACTCTTCCAGACATACAAATACACATATAAAGTGACATATTGCACTGGAACATAAGAAAAAATATATGATAAAAATGATTATTATAAATTGTATTGAGTAAAAGGTACTGAATGTTATTGTTGTTAACTTTGTTATAAATAGTTTCTATTTAGCAATAGCAATTACACTTATATACTGCCTGGTAGTGCTTAATGCACTCTCTTAGTGGTTCAGATTGCCTCCAACATGCTGGGTACTCATTGTACTGACTTCAAAAGGATGGAGGGCTGAGTCAACCTTTGGTCCCATCAAGATACAACTCACAATGTTTTAGCTGCAGTACAGTAGTTTAACCACTGCACCACCAGTGCTATATTGTTTCTATTATTTGAATGATTCTATTAAATATATTTGTAAGACCTTGATTTAAAATGTTTTTGGCCCTAAAATCTCAGGGTATGGGATGTTGATAACCTGGAAATCCTGTTCAATCATGGGTTTCACACACACACACCGTTTAATGAGGGAAACTAGATTTAGGAGTGTGAGTTCAAAAGATGTAGTCTAAAAGCACAAACATGAACTTTATCGCCAAATGTTCATAGACTTTCCATTGCACTTCCTCACAGTGGAGGCTGACAGTCTGCCAGATTAAATCTCTGAATGTGTCAAATAAAAGACAAATTAATACTATTTGACTATTGACATTCACAGAGCAAAGAGAAATTCATTCAGGTGCTGCCAGCCTGTCATTACTTCTTCGGAAAGTACAGAACCAGAGTTAGGCATTTGGGGTTTAGGTCTGCCTGTGTATCATCATGTCAGTGTGTAGCTGTGTGGAAAACGCCTTCGGGGGGAAAGCTGTGGCTCTCCCATAGCTAGGCACAAGCCAGGGCTGTCTATTTCAAATTTAATTTAGCTTTTGACATGTTCCTTCTGGGATTTTCCACTAGGAATATTTTTTTCAAGCTTCCTAGCATTAGAATATAGCCCCATATGGCTTCTCATCATAACCTCCTGGTGCCCTTGATTTTCTCATTCAATAATCTTCAGTCAAACACCCCAAATCACTTTACTCCTTGCATGTGCAAATCTTATATAAAACAGACATTTTAGCCTCCTAGAAAATTTGTTGTAAATTTTGCCTGAAGAGTAACGTCCTACTTCACTTCAGAATTACAAACTAAATTTTGCTTCATTCAAATACAGGTGAAAAGATACAATTGCACAAAAACTTTCTGAAACATTCCATAGAAATTGTTGAACTTTGGCACTCCTTGCAATTTCGAGTGTGTTGCCTGAAGAGACAGAACACAATTTTAACTTTCCCTTTGGAGAGCAGTTCAGCAGCAGCTGTTCCATAACCACACCTAGCAGTCTTCTTTTAGGCCCCGGGAGCAGTTTTGAAAGTAAAAGTTCACAAAGAGGAAAGAGACCTTCATTTTTCAACATTTTATAAATTAATTTGGTTTACATACTAGGAAGGCCAATTGTAAGCCAAATTACACTCCCAACTCCCTG
Source organism: Furcifer pardalis (assembly GCA_030440675.1). Lineage (NCBI taxonomy): Eukaryota > Metazoa > Chordata > Lepidosauria > Squamata > Chamaeleonidae > Furcifer > Furcifer pardalis. Next base: position 68,940,735 of record CP126893.1, read on the forward strand.
ATGGAAGTCTCCTGAAGTTTTGCATTGCCTTTGTCTGGCCACAAAAGGAAGCCACAGTTTCAATGGCCAAGTGAGAGAAATATACAGATACCTGGTTTCCTGTGCAGGGAGGGTACCAAACAGAAAGCTGCTTTTTTCACATTCATTTCTAAGAAGAGTGCTTGATAAATAAAATGCCATCATGCCATGAATGGGACTTTCATTGATAATTTTCCAGCCCTAGCCACAAGAAACTGATGCATGCCTGCCTGAAGAAGGGATCTTGAATCATGAAAGCTAACACATTGCCTGATTTTTTGAGTGATCAAATAAAGATACTGGCTTCTTCCTGCATTTGTTTTGAGTATGGATCACACGGCTGTCTTTGTTTGCCAATAGATTTCTAATAGCATTCTTCTAATGTAATTGGGGTCTGACTGTGTGTTGAACACTTTTCTCATGGTCCAATTCACATGGGAACATAAAGCAGTCACATATCGTTTTCTTTACAGATCTAATACACATGGTAAACACTATCAGCAAGCGTTAAAATCATCCACCTCCTCCAGAGCTCCTGCTTATATTAAATTGTGGGTCTTTTTGTTTTCATTGACAGAGGGTGTCTGGTAAACTTGTATCAAAACCACAAGAGAAAACCTAGAGGCATCTTTTCTTTCAAACACACCCCTCCCTTCCTGATTTCAAATATGTCCTTTTCAACCAGGTGCATAACAGTATCAGACATTATGTTCCAAGTAATTTATTCATGCTCATTCAAGCATTCCACTGTGTGTGTTGTTCCTTCATTCAGATGCAAGTTGTGTTCTTTTCGGGATCAGAAAGCATTTCTATCTTTTTGATTATACAACCCAACCTGGATTATAAATGAACAGCCACTGGTGAATGTTTGTTCCCCCTTAATGTTGATGAAAGGGCTCTTTTTCTGAGCAGCAAGCTGTAAAATGAAAATGCATTCAGTGTTTGTGCACACCTGACAGGTCAAAACTTGTTGGCACTCAGTTCTGAATGTAACATGTGCTTTATGGTGGCTACATTATGCAAACAAAGCAGTGTTTGCAATTGAATTAAAATCAGACTTGTTTAGTCAACAATTGGGCACCTTGATAGAATTGTGAGTTTAGATTGTTCAGGTTTTTAAGTGATTTTTGGAAACTGCATAGCATAGGTGTATGTGTGCCACTAGTCCTATGTACTACCTGGGGGGGGGGACCCCTTAAATTCAATTGAACTTCCTTCTTAATTGTCCTGTGTAAGATTGTGAGATGTAGGAGCTGTTTCTGAAGCAGCAATATTTGACAAGCATCACTTTCTTGGTATTCAAGACTAAGAGTGTCTCTATCGTGAACTAGACATTAATGTCCTTTGGTCCCACTTCATCCCATCTTTCTTAATAAAAATTGTAATATCTAGAAGGGGGAAATTGAGAAAATAAACATGAGAGAGTTCTTTTAGGCAGACTTCAACCTGTCTCCTTTCCTGAAGGACAAATGTGGATAAGGAAAATATTTCCAGTTTCTTAATCAACCCATTCTTGGTTAAAGTCTCTTCGGCTTCAGTCAGCAAACAGTTATACAACTCTTAGATTTTGCTAGGATGGAAAAGAGAAGGAATTTCCTTATCCTAACATAACCTGGGACATGGTTCCAGGGTTCTTCAGTAAGTGCCATGACAGAGAATAGTTTGCTAGCCTATATTAGCAGTTATGGTAAAGAGTAGAAATTAAAACCAACATTTTCATTTGGCCATTCATTCTTTTTCCAAGTAATTTTCATTCTTCTTAAAGATGATTTCCTAACCTTCATCAGTTTCTCTAATAGCAATTCTATTCTCCTAAGATTTTAGTTGGGTTAATCCAGTGAATTTTTATTTATGGAAATTCAGCTTAATCTTATCACAATCCCATGTTCACCTTGTAAACTATGGTCACTGAACTAAAAAAATAAATAAACCCCTGCGATGTTCTAGGTCAGAGGTTCTCAACCTATGATCCATGGGGCACATCAGGCCCACAGCACTAACTCATCTGGCCTGTGACCTTGTTCCAGCCACTGCTTCCACCACCACCACCTAACCCTTGTCTCCACCACTTGGCTTGGTCATGTGTCTCTAATGGCACTCCATTGCAACATCCACCCTGCTATGGATCGCCGTTAGGGACACACCAAGCATAGGAGACAAGGATTGAGGTGACGGCAGCAGAAGCAGCAGCTGATGGTGTGGGTGGAGTGGTGGGTGGCTTGGGGTAGTCCCACTGCCACTGCCGCTGCTGCCAAAGGAGGCAGCATCTATCCGACCCACCAACAGTCTGAGGGGATGTGATCTGGCCCCTAGATTTAAAAGGTTGAGAACCCTTGTTCTAAGTTATCTTTTAACTTGAGTATATATGCAAGCTAGAGGTATTATAATGTGGAACTTTCAGTTAGATCTTTCCTCCATAATATTAAGGAGTCTTTCTGCTCTAAATCTTCTAACGCTGTAATTAGTAGTAACTTTAAACTCTTTTTGATGGATAAATTAATGTTAAGCCAGTTTCAACACTCCTACCTTTCTGAATTTGCTCAGTTACTGCTGTACATCAAGATTAATGGAGCAGCAAATATCGTCAATTATTTCCTCAGCCTCTTTCTTAATACCAAATGTATGAAACATCATCTTGTGTTTGGAACATTGACAACAAACAGATTCTGAAACAAGAGCAGCAGCAAAAATCATTTTCAGTTGGTACCATGCTTCAGCAAAGAAATGGAGGATTCCTGAGGCAAGAAATGGAAAGACTACCATCCTCTAAATCTGCAAAATATAAGATTTAAAATGCAAAGTTAAAGCTGCCTCTCACCATATACATTTGCAATCAGTTCAAGGGCCATTTCGCTCATGAATGTGACTGAGCATCTGGATATAAGGCAAAAAGCAAGAAAGCAAAGCCATCATACGTATATACAGTAATACCCCGGATAACGTTATGACTTGGTTCCACAAGTCATGACATTATCCGATGTTTAGCATTGTCCGATGTATGCATCGAACAACGCTAAAAAAAAGCCCTGACTTCAGGGACAAACCGCTTTAAAGGCAGGCAGGGAAAGAAAGAGACCCAATTGGGTCTCTCTTTTCCTCCCTGCCTTTAAAGCCACCCCCCACCCGCAGCGGTCTCTGTGACGCCTTTCCCCCGACCCTACTGCAGTCACAGAGACTGCTTAGCTTGTATCTCTTTCCCTCCCTGTATTTAAACTACAGGGAGGGGGAAAGAGAGAGAGAGGGAAAGAGACACAAGCAGTCTCTGCGACTGAAGTAGGGTCGGGGGAAAGGCGCGTGCTTTTCCCCAACCCTACTGCAGTCGCAGAGACTGCTGTGGGTGGGGGGTGGATTGGGTAGTTCTACCCAAACCACCCCATATCCGCAGACCATTGCCTCGGATAACGCTAAGAATCATTATCCAGAATCGTTATGCAATGCAAGTTTTTTCCAAAAAAAACTTGCATCGTTATCCGATTCTAGAGTTATCCAATACAATCATTATCCGGGGTATTACTGTACTGTCATATAGCACCCTCTCTGGGTGGTTCACAAGTTAAATAGCATTTTGCCCCCAACATGCTGGGTAATCGTTTTGCTGATATCGGAAGGATGGAAGGCTGAATCAACCTTGAGCCTTGGTCAGGATCAAACTCATGACCTTTTAGTTACAGTAGAGCAGGTTAACCACTGCACCAGTTTAAGCCCCTTTCCCCCAGCCCACCCTGAAGCAGAGATTTCATTACAACACTTGATGATCACACACATTTCCAAAGCAATAGATATCTGGAGAACTTGTTAAAAAACAGCTCTGGAAATTGCTTTGTGTTTGGGTGAGAAGTGGTTAACTGATGAAAAGGGAGTCAGTTTCTAGGATTTCCCCCTGCTTGATGTCTAGTCATTAATGAACAAAAGATGGTATCCTGTAGAAAATCTTGAGAGCTATTATTTACATTGTCAATGTTCAGTTGCCCTTTACTATGTGAAGATTAACATACTTTTCCTGCTGTCAGCTTGGGCATAATATTGTACAGCAATATTAGGCCATTACCAAGCATTTTGACTTGTGGATACAGAAGCATAATATGTCATATTTAAAATTTTAATTTCTCAGCTTTTAAAAACATAAAGCTATGTAATCATATACCATTCATAAAGAATGCTACCAATTTCACTCTTGTAGAATTACTAGTGCTAGAGGATCCCAGCAGATGATGACATGATTTGTACTATGTTCACTGGGAGAGGGGCAGAACCAGAAACAGTTACATTCCCTCTGTGTCAAAATATTTTGAAGAGTTGTTTTGGACTTAAGGAAATAGTGAAAGACAAGTGTGAATGAGTGCAACACATATAACAGAGAAATATACACACCCCTTAACCTCTCAACTAAATGAATGTTGCCTGGCCCACTACACTGATTAGAAAGCTGTGTTGCAATTTCCAACCTTTCCTTGGGTTAAGTAACTTGAGAAAGAAAAGCTACAGCAGACCAAAATCTCTACAAACATGTTGTGTTCCTGTTTTCCAAAAAATGCCCCCTTACTTTCTGAAATAGCAGAAGTGGGAGGGGGAGGGCTGAGAGATAGCAAAGATTGTCACTGATAACCAAGGTCAAAATCATTCATCCTAAGTAAAAGATAGATATGAAGAAAGAGTGTGAGGGGTGGGAGGAATCAATTCATTTGAAGTTTGGTATTGTAAGAGGTACCTCAGATCATTAGAAAAGCAGATCAAGGGATGCTAAATCAAGTCAATCTTAAAGTACAAATGAATAAACTGAGGCTATTGCACCATGATGAATGGCAAGGACAGTAGATGGAGTTGCAGAAGAATGGACTGCCACAAGGAAGTGTATTGTTTATCATTCGTGTTATATTTACACGAATTATCAACTAGTTCCCAACAATACAACATTGTTCATCTATCACAACAATGACCATATAAGGATCACATTTTGATGAGATAGCTGGAAAACTGGAGCACTAGAAGAATTAGGACAGTATTACATGAACAACCTTTTGATGCCAAACCCAGCAAGACTCAAGTGTGCGCTTTCCACCTTTGAGACCTAAAGGCATGGGTTCAGCTGGATGTTACATGACAAGGGAATTGATTACATGATTGTTCAGCACTGAAATACCTTGGTGAGACACTTGATAGGACACTCTCTTTTAAGTAGCACTGCCTGAATACCAAGGCTAAAATTAGTACAAAGAACATCATCAGGAAACTCACAAACTATAAATGGGGAGCTCAACCATCCATGCTATGTACATCAGCTTTGACCCTGAGTGTCTCTGCAGCAGAGTATGCTGCTCCAGTATGGAGCACATCTGCACACATGGAACAAGTTGACATTGCTGTTAATGAAGGCACGGGTGCAGTGACAGAATGCCTAAAATCTACACCAGTTGGGAAAATATGTCATCTTGTTGGTATTGCTTCACCTAAGATAAGGAGAGAAGTAGCAGCAGACACTGAGAGAACTAAACAAGTGAATGACCCTTGACCTCCTCTGAATGGATATGAGCCTTAAGTCCACCGAATCAGATCCAGGAAGAGCTTTATGGCAAGAACAAACATTCTTGAGGGTATGCAAGAACAATCTCAAATTAGAAGATGGAGGAAGGAGCTTGTTATACAAGGACTAATGTCAAAGGAGGATATGGCTAAGGAACTCAACCTCCCCTACATCACTTGGAGGACTCTGGCTAGGATGAGGCTTGGAGTTCCTAAATGCAAGACAAACATGCTCAAGTGGGCAGACATCAATAAGCTGTGTGAATGTGGAGAGATGCAGAGTCTGGCTCATGTCCTGGTCTACTGATTACTACCAGAAACATGTAACAATGAAGATTTAATTTTGGCCAATGACAAAGCCAAGAAACTGGCTGCATTTTTGTAGTCCAATGTTTGATCTGGACACAAAAGAAGAAGAATCCTACTAAGAATACAAATCTGATCAGAAAAAATAATATTTCTGAGAAAAGTTGTGATGAAGGCAGTAGGATAAGAGGAAGTCCCAACATTAGACAGATTGACTTGATAAAGAAAGCCCTAGCTGAACAAAACTTACTGGAAAATACTAATCCTATGAAGGAAAGAGGGCAATAGGAAGAGGGAATGACCTAAGAGACTCAATAGGGAAAGCAGGTTCGCAAGATCTGAGCAGAGCTGTTAATGACATGCTTGATTCCTGGCATTTCCAGTTAGATCAAATAACAGGCCTGATCCCTTTTCAGAGATCCTGCAGATCATTTGCAAAGCAGTTTATGAAATATGATAATAGACCATGAGACCAGGTGGGTTTGTTCCATGAAACCCAAATCAGTTTACCTTAATACTCACATTTCATGTTATAAGGATATGTGTCATACAGCATCAGACTTTCCTTTCATTTAGAAGTAAACTCTAACTATCTCAGTCACCAAAGACTGGGATTATCTCACTATGCAGTGTTTCCCAAATGCTGGTGTTTGGACTTCAATTCCCAGAAGCTTAAGTCAATTCCCCAAAGCACTGATCAGTCAATATACTGGCTTAGGCTTCTGGGAACTGAAGTCCAAACACCAGCATTGGGAAACACTGCACTATAGGATTTTCAAAATAAGTAATTCACCAATAGTTTACCATTAACTTATTTTGTGTAGCACCAACAAAATTTAGCTGGAGTGTCACTGCCATTGTCTGTGAAAGATCTTTCACCAGAGTTGCCTTCCACTATTGCTGCTACCCAATAACTCCCTTCCATGTGTTTCTCCACTCCCGTTGCCACTGCAACTATCACTCTCTTCTGCTGATGTGACTGTTTCTCCTGAAGCTAGTGTCTCAGCTTTAACCATTCTGCATTGGCTGGCCCTGCTAGGAGTGCAAACTTAGAACGGAGTCTACCCTTCTGACACTATTGCTCCCAGCTTCTTTAACACATTCAAATTCCATCATTGCATTAAGATGTATGCCCAAGAGCTCCTCAATTGTCTACTGGGGAAGAGCAAAGGACAAACATTAATAGCACTGATGCTAATGATGCAAGTAGATTAAACCCAAAGGACTAGTGATTAACATGCACTGAGCTGAAAGTCTGATGCTGCATGACACATATACTTATAACATGAAAAGTGAGCATCAAGGTAAACTGGAAATTGTAATGCAGGAAATGGGCTATTTAAACATTGCAGTGCTTGGTGTGAACAAACTAAAGAGGAGAGGATTGGAACATTTTGAGTCAGATATTGTAGGAGAGCTGATGTTGTCTCTGTCTTTAAAAATACAGAGCTGGGACATCAAACCCAGCCTGACATCAAACCCAGGGAGAATTCTGGAAACTATTGTAAAGTGGTCACTTTTCAATCACCTTGAAAACAATGCACCTATACCTAGAAGTGAACATGGATATGTTGCCATACATAGAAAAAACTGCATAATAATAGATAGTTTGGAATGTCACCTATAGCACTCCAAAACAGGGATCAGCCCTCAGGTTTCCTTAATCTATAAATAAAATAGCCAAAGAGGTTTTGAAGGAAAAATAGATTTATTGACAAAAGAAATTAATGAGAGACATATGCATATGTTGTGCCCAGGTCAAAACAAACCTAGGGACCTCAATTAATGGTTCAACCATGCTTTTATACTGTTTGACAAGTTTACTACATTCATGACATGTTCCTGTCTCGATATGTTCAAATGTGCCTATAGTCTCTTGCGTTGCAAAACTGCCATGTAAGTGGGGCCAAACTATCACACGTGTATAAGCATTATCTTGGCATCCCAGACATATAGGTTCTTCCAAGCAGGCTGACTCATACAGGTTAACAATTTTTCTTTTTTGGGTGGGCCCATGTTAGAAATTACTAGCAAATGATATGGGGCAGAGGAGCTGGCTGATGCAACATTAAAGCTCTCCCACACATCACACTATAGATTACCACAAATAACTAATTAAAATGGTTATACAACAGTAATGGAAAAACTTTTAGAGACCGAGTGCCCAAACTGCAACCCAAACCCCACTTATTTATCGCAAAGTGCCAACACAGCGGAGCGAACTCTGTGCTGGGGAAGGAAGTGCTCCCATTGGGCTGCTGGGTGGAGGGGTGGGATGAACTCTGTGTTGGAGCAACAATACACATGCCCACAGAGAGGGGTCTGAATGCCCCCTCTGGCACATGTGCCATAGGTTCGCCACCACTGTTATACAAGCTCTATTATGATCTTAACTGCAAGTTTATCTCATCAAGGGGAAAAGGGTCAGCCCTTTTCAGTAACAGGAATGTGTTTGCCATGAATGGAGGGGAAAGACTTCATGTGCGTGTAGAACAAGATGGCCAATGTGAAGAAGATATTTGGTAAAATTTTACAATGAATATTCTGTACACAAAGGTACATTTAGCTATAATTTTCCATTTTCCTATGTGCGATGACTTTTGGGACATCCTGTATATTGTGGACAAGAAGCTACAATTAACACAGAATAGAGAGAGACGGGGACATCCTGTAGAAATACAAACTAGAAGGAAAACATTCTGGGTTTTCAGAAGGTAATAAGTAGTTGGGTAAACCCAACATATCAGTAAACATTTTCTGATAGTTGTTTAGAAGATGAATGCATTTTATTTGCTTATTCAAGACCAAATTATGGAAAATAGTTTTCCAGCTGGGAGGAGGAATGGACTGCAGCTGCGGTTGGTTGTTTTTGCAATGAAATGTTTCTATGAAGTGTATTGATCTATTTATGGTATTTATTGTACTTTATTGTTCTGTTGTACTGTATTCCATTGTATTTTTGTTGCACTGTAATATTGATATTTGTGGGTTCTGTGAGCTACCCTGAGTTGGTTTCACCGAGCAGGGCGGCATAAAAGTCTAAGAAATGAAATGAAATGAAATGAAAATGTTGTTAACTACAAAAGACCAGATTACAACCATATAAAGTTGCTTGGGAGGGGAAAAACATATTCCCTATAGGTGATTGCATAATTTCAAAGAAAGCTGTAAAGTCTGAAGACAGTGGTAGTAGATGTCATTATCCCAGCTAATCAAATACTCCCACTATCTTGACCCTATGAGCCCTGCCTTCACTACCCCATTATCTCTTTGAAGTACCGCAGGAGGTGATTTCTTTTTCAAAAGTATCTGAAAGCAAAGTTTCTGTCCATGGTTAGTTTGTGTGCATCAGAAAAATCATTTGTAGACTTTAGAGAATTTCCTGGGAGTGGGATAAGAGAATCAGTTCAGCAATGAAATATTCAATATAAAAATATACCGCCATTGTCAGTAAAATGGAAGATATTATAACAGGATTTATTAAATGCAATTGCAAAGAGAGACAAAAATGTTTGCTTTAAACAACAATCAAAAATAAAAACAAAGACAACTCATGGCAGTCCTTTGAAACAATTTTTTAAAAAGGAAAATTGTGAGCAGCTTCTTTTGATTTGGGATGTTGAGTTCCAAACATCCATTGTTTACTAAGAGACGACGAGAACATGTTGACTTTGTCAAATACAAAAGATGTGGAGAGATGGCTGAGTGTGAAAGGAAAACTAGATGTTAAATCTGTCCCCAGTCAGAAGTCTTTTCAATTAAAAAGAGCTGATTGGCCAAATTGTTCAAATTATCATTACTTTACTTATTATTATTATTATTATTATTATTATTATTATTATTATTATTATTATTATTATTATTATTATTATTATTATTATTATTATTATTATTATTATTATTATTATTATTATTATATTTGTATGTCACACAGCTTAATTTATCTGCTTTCTGTAATGTTATCCAAACATCTACTAGCCATTTGCAATTCAACAGGGCAAAACTTCACAACTAATATAACAACAGAGATCCTGTGCTAGTAAAGGTAAAGGTTTCTCTTGCTCGAAAGCCAGTCATACTCATATGAGACTCTAGGGTTTAGTGCTCATCTATGTTTCAAAGCCGAAGATCCAGTACTGTCTGCTTCTGCAGATGTTTCCATTGTCATGTGGCAGGCATGTGGTCTCTATCTACTTGCAATTTCTTGCTTTCAAACTGCTAGGTTGGCAGGAGCTGGGACAAAGATGGGAGCTCATTCCATTCTGCAGTACTCGGGAATCGAACTGCTGATCTCCTGCCTTCTAGTCAGCATCTTAGCCACTTGAGCCACTGTGCTATTACCAGTTATAAAAATCCACATTGATTTATATACTTATCTGTTATGCTAACCAACCATTCCGTACCTGATGTGTATAACTTGATGCCATGAAGTCTCACTTTTACATCTGACAAAGTGGACTTGATCCATGAAAGCTAACATTAAAATATAGCAATTAGTCTTTAAAGTGCCACAACATTGTTGTCTTTTTCCTTTGCGTTGTTTACTCTCTGATATGCTTGAACCACAGACTAACATGGCTACCATGTAAAAAAAAAAAATAACAGAGCGTTTCACAAACCTTTTTGAACTATGTGAAATGGCCTTTTCTTTTCTAGCATTTTTATTTCTTCACACTCCTTTGTGAAATATTACAAACTGATTTGCATATGGGAAAACAGGAACCAAGAAGAGTCTCCTGTTTGCCAAGGAAGAACGGAGAGGCTTTTTCCAGACAAGGATGTGGATAATTGAATTTTACTACCTATTCTGAGGATACTGGAGAAGTACGTGGTGTGTTGCAAAGAAAACATGAAGCCAAAGACAATGCATCTCTGCCTTAGTTATTAACAGCCTCAAGAAGATTAGGTTGCACAAATAACAAAGCATCTGGTAATAAAACTATTCCTAGATGGTTTCACTTCAGGCTGCACATGTTGGTCAATCTTCCTGTACTTTATCTTCCACCCTAGGAGAAGTCAGAAGACAACAGGGATGTTCATTCAGATGCTGTTGCCATATTCATAGTTCCAAATAAATCCAAATCCAAATGTGATACGTCCAAATATCTAAAATAATAATTCCTAATATCTAAAGTCCCCTTTTCTTTGCAAAATTTCTCTTGTAAATATTTTTTTTCTTTAAGCAACTTACCTGGCTATTTTCTTAAGAATGCCTGAGGGCTGTACTCTTTTTTTTTAAGGGAGAGTTTTAAAGAGTGACAATAGGATATGCTCTGGAACAAGCCTGGACAACTTCAGTTTTTTGTGTGTTCTTCTCTGAACCCTGAATGCCCAATTGTCATTAATGGACTGGATGAGGGATCTGAAACTTGTCCAGACAAGACAGAGATGCTCCTGATCCATCAGATGGCAAATCAGGAAATAATGAGAAGACATGAGAGAGGGCCTTCTCAGTGGCTGGTCCCAAGCTTTGGAATGCACTGTGGTGGCTCATGTGGTTAAGACACTGGACTCGCTGACTGGAGGGTTGGAGTTCAATTTCCAGGTACTGCATGACAGAGTGAGCTTCCATCACTGCCCCAGCTCCCACCAACCTAGCAGTTCAAAAGCAAGAAATTGCAAGTAGATAATTGGGACCACTTTGGTGGGATGGTAAACAGTATTCCGTGCACTCCAGGCATGCCTGCCACATGTTCACAGAAACATCTGCAAATGCAGACAGCACTAGCTCTTTGGCTATAAATGGAGATGAGCACTGAACCATAGAGTTGGATATGAATGGCTTTCAAGCAAGGGCAACCTTTTAACTTTACCTAACAAGGCAGATTGGCAGAAGGCAGATTCCATAATCAGGAAAAGAACGTCCTTTTCATGCAAGATTTTAAGCAATAAGCATCTCAGGAATGTTTTGCTCTTTAAGTTACAGATTTTACATGTGTTCAAAAATGGTTTAAAGTTTTTTGTTTGATATATGATACGTTCTTTTTAATATGTTGCTTGTTTTATAGTTTTATCTGAGGTGAACTGCCTTGAGTTCCCTATAGAAAGATGGAATGAATGAATGAATGAATCATTTGTCACTGTTGTCCCTGATCTATAAATCCAGCACAGAAAGTGACTGTGTGGATGACAGTACAATACCAACTAGGACAATTCCCAGACCTTCTAGCAAGTTATGGAAGATAACCTAGTGAGGAAGACAGGCATCATGGCTTGAATCTCCCAGAACAAAACTTTTCCCAAGAATAAAGAGGAAAAACAACCACTTTATGAAAAGTATAAAATCTACAGCAAGCACCATATTTTTGGAAGAGGCTAACAAGCACAAAATTCCAGGCACTGAGACTGAGAGGAAAGTGGTGGATCAGGAAATAATGAGAAAACATGAGAGAGGGCCTTCTTAGTGGTTGCTCCCAAGCTTTGGAATGCACTGCTCCTTCCATTGCCTAACTAGCATAGGTGACTCTTAATTCTAAAACCCTGCCTAATCTGCTGACCTATATCCGGATTGCTTCAAATAGCCAGCAGTTCAAGGCCACCAAAAATCAAAATTCTTTGGAAAAAATTGGATGTTTAGAGCTCAAGGTTAGCTACTGTCACTTTTTGCCACTATTGTGCCACCCAGCTGTGAGTGGGATGGATCACCCCTGCTACACAAATATGGCACATGGGCTTACCATTTAATCCATTTAACCTCTGAATTTTTCCTTCATTCCCTGTGAAGTTGGGGAAAATTCATCTCACACCTCAAACTAAAGTTAGGAGGAGATCCATTTTTCTTTTAAAAATGGGAAAAGAAACATACTTGCCTTGATGGAGCTCTTTGGCCAGCTCTTGTTGAAGTATTACAATCATATAAGATTTAGTGGCTGTAATATTTTGGGACTGCCAAGCCAAAAGCTTTGCTTTTCCCACCTTTGCATGTCTTTGAATGTTGCCAGGACTCTTTCAACTCAATGGCTCCTTCACATTCCTCCAAAAAGTGAGGCATATTATTAAGAACTTTATTATGAAAGAGGAGGATGCTTTGCTGGAGGGAGAAAGGAGCAGGCTGCCTTCTGCTTCCAGCTGCTTACACACACTCCCACTGTGATCAGTCCCTTCATCCTCTCAAGAGCCCATTCTGTGCTTTGCTTCCTTGACAGGTGTTGCAAATAGCAAAACGATCAGCACTTCTTAAGATATGCCTTGTCCCCAGCTGTATATCTAATAGAATTTGGTCAAAGCAAAGCTACTCTTCTTCCATTTCTAGACTGTAAGGAATTAATAAAGGGGCTTTGCTTTTAATGAGTAAAGTAGTTTCCTTGAGTTCTTAATTCCCTGGCAGAGCAAAAGAAGCCTGGGAATTCGGTCGTCAAGGCAGGTGTTGATCAATCTACTTTGAATGTAGTCATAACAGACAGAAAACTGTGAGAATGGAACTAGGGTGATGAACTTTGTATGCTGTGCTTTAATTGGTTAAAACTCTGGAAGAGGAGGGATGAGTGGGAAATGATTTATTTTAATTATTATTATTATTTGCTATATGGGAATGTGGAAAAGAAATGTGATGATTTTGCCATGCTTTAGGATCACTTGTCACAATGTGTGCTTCTGAGCAAACAATACTAAAATATAGTCCACTGTGTTAGCAGGCTAAGCTAGGCTAGGCTTGGACAGAGAAATATAGCTTGATATGCTGTTCTAGTTTTATTTTGGGAAACAGACCAGCAAATATGTTCCTTCCCTCCTCTTCCATACCTATCTCTTTGTGTGAAAGTGCCAAAATAAAGCCACTTGATCAATGCTGACACTTTTAGGTTAACTCTTTGGCCACCTGGATAAGGTTAAGAATGTTGTTGGAATAAATGCAGAAAGAATGAGGGTCAATGATATTACACAACACTTTTGAGAAACAGAGCAATCTTAATACAGTACAGTATTTCAGTCTTAAGTCAATGTTCTCATTCTCACTGTGACCTCTCTTCACTCCCAAGAGGAGGAGGCTTTAGAAGTAGGAGTGATTCTACTCAAAAATCATTCTGGAAATTCCTAAATCAGTGATTTCCATCTTCTGGGACATGACAGCTTCATTAGAGTGTCTAATGTCTAAAGAGAGCCACATCTTAAATAAAAATGTAACAGAATTATTAACCTACTGATTTAGATCAAAAGTAAATATCTAAAGATCAATGAAGATATGTTAATTTTGTGACTACCTGAGCTTTGCTGGCTAGCAAAACACAGAGAATGGCCAAAAGCCTAGTATGGAGAAGAAGACCAGGAGGAAGCTGACAGAAAGAACCATGGAGACCAGAAGAAATAATATCGCTACTGTGTTTTTCGTAAGAAAGAGAAGAGAAAAAAACAACATGGTGCTGCTTGAGGCAGAGAGAATGATGTGGGTCTGAGGGAAAATGTCTTGAAGATAATAAGAGTACACAAGCAGGTTGGAGGGCCACACAGAAAGAGCTTAGGGGATGCACATGGCCCACAGGCTGCAGGTTGGGGACCCTATGTTCTAGACGGTTAAGACCATTTTATATTTATTGTGTTTTGTATAACATTTCTGGATTTTGCAGTACTTCAATGTTCTATCAGGGAACTCAAAGGCCCTTTAGTCAATGACTGGGATACTTCCCTTGAAACACTGCCCTTGAGGGTGTGGTAAGACTTGCAACTGAGTATTGGCTGCTACCGTGATTGCAGAGGCAATGAGTCTGGGTTATGGATCCAAACCACAGGGCCATCTAATGTATGCAAAATGTGGCCTAACTGCTAGTTTAAGTGGCTTCAGGCCACAAATGAAACCTGACCGAGTGGTAAATTGTGGCTGGAGTAAGGCCTGGAACTCTATAGCTTGCAATAGGAGCAAGATCTAAGGTTGAATGGGTCACTCATGCCTATTCCTATGTCCCTGCAAAAAAAAAGCCCTGGAAAGAGTTGTTTCAGCTGAGTAGGCCTAGGTAGCTTTGTCACTTTGTTGGAGGTGGCTGTCCAGCAGCCCAGGTGGTCAGGACAATCACAGATGGCTGTGAAAGTGGCCCTGAAGGGGAGCAACTCCTGTGGGGGTTCTGTTCCTCCCTGAGGAGCCTTCCTATCCACCGGACTCTTCCCTCAGCCGCCCCTGGCCTTGAGGGAAAGAAGAAACAGCTGTGCAATGTGGCCAGCTGGCTATAAGAATGCCACCACCACCAATGCTACCACAGGACTCTTCACTCAGCCAGCCCCGGCCTTGAAAGGAAAGAGGAAACAGCTGCCACTGTCACTGCTGCCGGACTTTTCCCCTCCTCCGTTCAGCCTGGAGGGAAGTGGACCAGTTTGAGTTTTTTGTAATGTATTCCCCCCCCCCCTGTGTATTGCTTTGAAATGTGTATTGGTCTTGAAATATGTATTGTTCTTGAAATGTTTTTTATATTGTGTTAATGCAATACTTTGTAACTGTAATTTGTGATACTCTATTTCTTTGTTAGCCACCCAGAGTTGCAGAGTTGCATCGTGAGTAGGGTGGCATACAAGTTTAATAATAATAATAATAATAATAATAATAATAATAATAATAATAATAATAATAATAATAATAATAATAATAATAATAATAATAATAATAATAATAATAATAATAATAATAATAATAAACAACCCTGGCCAGCCCTTTGCCCTTCCTCTTCTTGCCTGTCTTCCAAGAGTTCCACACTGTTTATTTTTAATAGCACAGTTTTGTGTCCTGTATAGTTTTGCTTTTGGGACTTCCCATTCTCACCAGCGTATCAACCTGGCCCCTGATGGCATACTTTCACTCCTGCCTCTTCTCCCAGACTGCTTTCTTCCCTTACCTTATGCCTTCAATTCCTTGACTATCTCTTAGCTGTTCTTTTTATTGACCTTCCCCATCCTCCTCCCAACCAGCTGAATGTGCCCCTCCCCACCTTTCTCTGTTGCTAGGCAACCCTTTTTTGGTTCCTGCTGGTGGAATTTATACAGTCAGCTTGCCGCTGTTGTCCTCTCACCAGCTCATCCTCCTCATAACAATGTCCTGCTCTAACATTTTGCTCACACAATTCTAACTGCTTTTCATCTCCCCCCCCCCCCCAGAATAGTCTCAACCCAAATGTAGACTCCTCCCTAGCCATACATCTGTTGTGGCTTTCCAGATTTTCAGCAGCATCTCCTTTGGGTCTCAGGCACACAATAATTATTCGTAGGCCACAGAAAACATCTGGAGTGTTTCACTGTGTTTGATGGTAGCTTCTGCAGTTTAAATATATATGTATTCCCGAATTAATTTTAGGTTCTCAGCTACACACAAACAAACATACCTCTTTTCATTATCTCCGTCATCAGTGGCTGATGTCTTTATCACCATGCCAACTACTTCTGCCTTCAATGCAACAGAGCTGTTCAGATGATATCCCTAATACAGACAGAAAGCAGAAATGCCCATATCCCGAAACAAGCTGTGAGACCCCAAACCTCTCTAACATGTACAGTGGATCAATCACTGTAATTACCTGTTCAAGCATGCAGAATACTCCTTCACATGGCTGTCTCCCAGACTCCTTCTTCCACCTCTACTTCATGCTGTGAAAGATCTCTATTTAAACTTTTTGTCAGAACTCAGACCAATAGCCATCATCACTGGATCCTAGACCAGAAACCTTTACAAAGATATATTTATTTTCCCTTCTTTTGCCTATTGTTTGAGCTCGGCCAAGAACCCATTGTAGGTGTTTATATTATGAATGGTACCAGGAAATAAAGAGATGCATAATGCACAAGTGTTTTTATTTTTTAATTTAAAAATAGATTGGAAAGGGTGATATAATGAACCATAAAAACAGGATCAAGCTCAATCATACAGCCTTTTATTTAATCTGAACTTTTCCCTAACTTCACCTGTATCCCAACATATCTAATCCTAACACTCTCACTCTCGTCTTTTTTTACTCCCTCTCTGTTTCAACAGTCAGACCCACCCACCCTGGAAGTGAATGACTAACCAGTGGAGACTGTCCAGAACTGGGCTGATATATTTGAATTTTTTCACCCTACTTATCAATCTTGCTGCTGCATTCTGGTCCTGTTGTAATATCCATATTAGGGCCAAGGTCTGCCCCATGTAGATTCTTGAGATGACCCCCAGCAACAAGACCTCCATCTTGTCAGAATTTAGCTTCAACCTGTTCATTTTTGTCCATTCTATTATCAAAAACAGACAGTTGTCAAGGCATCGCACTGTAAAAAAAAGAGATATATATAGTTGTTTGTCATCTGTATATTGATAATGGATGACCCCATTATTGGTGAACGTCTGGAATTTAAATAATCTACATGGCATATAAATAGGCTGGCTATTTTTAATTTTTGAACTGTAGTTATTTCATAGTCAAATTATGTTTTGCATGACAGTAAAGGTTTTGAATGCATTCAATTTGATTCAAAATTTGTTTTGAAAGAGTACTTTTGAGTTAAATTAAATTGTTCCTACATTTTGAATTATCAAGTCAAGATCTGCATTCAAACTTCTAATTGTTAGTAATATCATTACTTTTATTGTCCCAGTTTTTGTCATTCTGGAATAACATTTTAGCAGAAATTTAGGATTCTCAGGCAGTACCAAGTCATCCATACTTTAATTCCCATCAACAAATGTATGTCCTTCTCCCACTGGCTAACACTGAATCATTTTACTTAGTGGTGTGTGCTTTTCTATTCTTTTTACTGATTATTTTCTATTATTCTCCTTTTTTGCTCTATTAATTCTTGTAAACATAATTAGAATGATATTCTACCATCTTTAATTAATCACAGATTTTTCAGCTGCTTTTACAAAGGAAGACCAACCATTTCTTCTTATTGTTCCTATTTTTTAAAGGAATTGTTCTCTGAAGAGCCCCTGGTTTCTTAGATTATTCTGATTTTCTTTCCCAAAACAAATGGTAGTTATTTGACTAGCAAGTATACTTTTTTAAATATTAATCTAGCCAGGATGTGCTAGTATTGATAAAATGCCTCCAGAAACCTTGTCATCTGATTATTGGGATCTTTAGGAACATTGGATAAACATTGTACTGTACTATATGTTTTTATGTTTTAGCAACTTGGGATCCATCACTTTTTTCTTTTTAATGTTTATAATCCAAAGAGTATAGTATTAGCCATTATTTATTTAGGCTCCGCTCAGGACTTTAATTCCTCTCTTTGTTGTCTTCCCTTTCTCCAGACAATACCAAGTGTTATTTGTTTTTTAACTATTCATTTCTTTAGAGCATTTCTTCATTTGTTTAATGGTTCTTTAGGAAGCATTAAACAAATGAAGTACAAAATGGGGTTGGGGTTGTGGAGAGGTCCTATGTCTTGTTTCTGATGCTAATATGACATAGCTCATCGTTTCCACACAAAGGTCTCAAGAAGACGTCCATGACATATTCTCACCACATGCACTCAATTGATTGCTTTGAGATTTTCAGCTGCTTAAATTAAAAGTTGAAAGAAATCCCCTCACCTTACTGAGCAAGAAAGCATTTGACTTATCTTTATTTCTAACAATTACCATATTACAACACCCCTCCCAATAGAATATACCTTTATGCATTTTTCCTATTTCCTTAGATACATTACTAAAATAAAGCCCTTGATTTGTGGTGTAAATATTAATTATGTAACTTTTTCTTTCTATAATCAGGAATCAACCTCTTCCATCTCTTTTCATCAATTTCATCTTGAATTCACATCTTTTGGAAATCAAAGTTGTAACAAATAACAAATTATAATACAAGTTATCTGGTCCACCACCTTTGTGACCTTAAAAATCTATTCATTTTGTTTTACTTCATCCTATAATTACTGTACCCCACTTCTCTTAAAAAAGACACCGTTTCATGCACTGGCATCTGGTCTTTCCCATTCAATAGGACAAAGTCTGTAACATCACACCATGTATCTTTAAATTTATTCACTTTCATTCACTTTTCTAACTTTAATCTCAAATGTCAATATATCATGAATAGCTATACTCTTTCTTTATACCATTCAATAAATCATAATTCAAATCTTACTGTCCAGTTTTTTTACTATAATTAGTCTCACTTCAGTTACCAAAATTGTAATTAAGCTCCTCCTCCTCCTCTTCCTCTTCCTCCTCCCCGTCTTCCTCCTCCTCCTATCATGTCAGCGGGATATCCAAAGCTGGATAACAATACTGTTTTTGGACAGCAATCAACTTTCATAGATAAAATCCCATTCGTTTCATTAAACACTTTTCCCCATGTTTTCTGAATGTCCTCACATTCCCTGGGGAAGGTTCTGGACTATCACAGACTCCAGCTAGAGGGGTGGCACAGAGGTATAGAAGAACTTCCCCCCCACCTCATCAATAAAGGTCACTGGATTTATGCTTCCTTGCTTCCTGAATTATTGTTGGTTCCTATTTTTGAAGTTCTCTTCCCTTGCTTCTGATTCTGTTCCTGAAGACTTCCTGCCCCTTTTTCAGTTCCTATGAACTGCTATAGTGCCTCACCTAGATTCTTGCTTCTTGAATGCTATCCTTGTGCTTCTAAAGCCTGGAAGGTTTCAGGCTTGCTTGGGCTATGACCTGTTGTCCAGAACAACCCTCCACCTCTGTGAACCTCAGGTTTGATTTTTTTTTTAACATGGATTCTGCCTGTTGGCCCCTGCTCGCAGTCTGGGCTTGATCCTGATGGGCTTAACGTTGACTAGCTTTATGTCTGAGAATGGTAAAATGAGTACCCAACATGATTGGGATAAAAGGCTAACACTGTACTCTGTCAACTGCCAAGAAAGTGCTCTAAGTGTTATGGGTGGTAAGGTCATCCTTGCTCGAAAGTCAGTCATATTCTAGACAGGAGACAAAATCTCAGGAGAAAAAAAAATACTGATAATGTCTTCTAGCCAAAAGAAAAGGTTATTTGCTAAAAGAGACAAAGAATGAGTTGTTCATTAAGCTGCCAGATACCACCTGTTTATTCTACTTCTATATGCTAAGATATTCAGGTAGCAACATAGATTTTTGTGGTTCTAACGCTCCTTGTTAGACCACCTGGCAAAGCCAATCCTTGGTGTTCACCGTCTGTATTACCATCTGTAAAATATAACTATAGCCTCATCTAACTGATCGTATTTAAGAAACTCCATTACCATATTATTTGGGAATAGGAACTATAACTTTGCAAGAGGAAAATACTTTAATTTTCTAAGTTCATATTTTCAAGTCAAATAAATGTACTTTGGCTGTGAACTTTCTCCAGACTCATCTTTCCCAAGGTAGTCCAAACTTCAGAATAATTGTTGGAATTAATCACTGCTCTATGTTTCTGGGGACTCCAAACTAGTGACAAAAATTGCTGAAATAATCTTGTTTTAACTGAGAAGGCTCACCACCAGGGGGGAGTCGAAACTCACAGTCAAGAGACTGTTTATAGGCAGGAGAGAGTAGATACTTTACTGAGATAGGAACTCAGTATGGCATTTTGACTTCAGATCAACTGTGCAAAGTTGGGATGGTCAAATTCTCCTTCACCCAAATTCAGGAGTGGACTTTAAAAAAAAACATACAAGATTGCTTAGGACAACCCCTAGAGAACAAGCCTTATTTCTATTCTGAGATTTCTCACCATGCTAGTGCCTCCCAAGTGCATCTTATTGTACTGACCCTGCGGAAGAATAGTTGAGCTTTACTTGTCTTATTAAGGTGGTGGTGGTGAGTCATCTTTCAGAGCTTTTTCTCAGAAATATTTTAAGGAGTGGGGAAATAAAGCAGAGCAAGGACTTCTTTCAGGCCATCCTAAGATATAGGTAAGTCAGACAAGCTTCACTGTCTTTCGAAAGTCTAAGCGTGTTTCCACTGCAATTTTAATTCTGAAAAGGAATCGTGTCTAAAGTTTATGTTTGGGTTTCTCCTTCTGTCCTTCACATTCTCCCTTGAAAAAAAAAGTAAATTAAAGAAGTACACGGCAGGTGAAGCCAAGAAAAATAATCAAAACACTTGAATACGCAAAGTTGGCATATGCTTCAGATTTGGAAGCAAAGTGGTGGTATTTGTTTGGAAAACAAAGTGAGGAAACCCAAACTGGCACTAAGATTAGACTGTGGCTCTCCAAAATATCCATTGTTGCTAAAATACTTTGGATTTTAAACAAAACTGAATAAAACAAGAGCAGTCACTGGGACAAAGAAAGTTGTACCGGAACAAGAAGAAAATCAGGAAGACCAATCAGGAAGACCAAAGTAGAAGGAGATTGATAGGTGAAATTTGAACAAATATCTCAAGATCACTTCCAAATCTCAGTCTTGGAGCCCCTGGGAAGGAGGTCAAGAAATAGCTAATGACATTGACTTTCATTTCCCTTCCAAAGTCTGAGCCCTTCATTTCCCCTATTTTCATATTTTTCTACTACTCAGACAAATATAAATTTGGACATGTTATAAACTAGCCTGAAGCAATTTGGTTGTAAATTGTAAAACAAATAATTCAGATCAAATTACACAAACCTTGATCAAACTGTCTATTTTAATTTGTTTATTATTATTATTATTATTATTATTATTATTATTATTATTATTATTATTATTATTATTATTATTATTATTATTATTATTATTATTATTATTATTATTATTATTATTATTATTATTATTATTATTTCTTATGCTTCTGGGAACTGAAGTTCAAGAACACCTGGAGTGCCAAAGTTCACTATCACTGCTGTAGGGCATTTGCCACTTCTGCGTATTTAAAATACACGGACGGTGCCACCATGACCCTGCATTAATTAGGCCATCCTCCAGAACAGGGTGGATGTTTATTTTCTAGGTGGATTTTCTAATACAAAAATGGAAGGTGATAGCAGCTGTCCTGATGGCTAGGTAGGAAAATGAGTCTGGCTGGGGGTAGGGGGCTGAGTTGTGTTGATAAACTAATGGATAATGTTTCATCATCATATCATAATTACCTGAGCTTAGCTACATAACTGTTGCCAACTATCTAAGGGAGAGAATATGAAAGAAGAATACACTTTTTAAAAAAAAAATTAAGAAACTTGCTTGCTCTCTGTTCACTTGGAAGTGGGCCTGAAGCAGTACATCTGTTGTGGGACAGCTCACTGAAGTCTGAGCTATGCAGCTGGGAAACAGCATGATGTCTTCTTATTTATTTGTCTAGAATTGTAAAACCACAAAGAGTGATAAACCTGCTCTCTAGACAGCCTGATAATTACTTAAGAACACAATTAAAGCAGGGAGAAGACACATACCAGCACTGTCATAAAGTTAAATACACTCTTGGGAAGAAAGAAACAATAATCTCTGCTTCAAAATGAGAAGTTCCTCCCTAATGTGACAGGTGAGTAGATAAGGTAACAGCCATCTTATTCTAGTAAATCTCAAGAACTTTCCTTTAATCACTCCAGAGAATATTACTTGGTTACAGCTGAAGCTGGACCAGGGGTGTGACCTTCTAGATGTTGGACTGAAGCTCCTACAATGTATGCCTAATGGGAGTTGGAATCCAACAACATCTGGAGAACCACAAGTTGGGTCTCTTTTAAAAGTCCTCTTTTAAAAGTCCTCCTTCAACTGCTGACCTTCCACCTCCCAGTCAGCGTCTTAGCCACTTGAGCCACTGCAAGGTACAACTGTAATAATAACGTGCCATCAAGTCAATTCCAACTTATAGCAACCCTTTCTAGGTAAAGAGTATTTACCTGAAGTGGTTTATCATTTCCCTCTTCTGGGATCATTCTGGGAGTGGACAGCTTGACCAAGGCTACTCTAGTTGGCTGTTCTCAGGAGGCATAGCAGGGAATGGGACTCTGAACCTCTGGCTCTGCAGCCAGAGACCTAACACACTTACTTATCCAACTAGCTAGCGACAATTTACCACCTTGAAAAAACCCATGAATATCCTTTAGTTGGGGGGGGGGGTGTTAATGATAAAAGCCAAGCAGTTAATTGTCAGTTTTCAATAATGCCCAATTAAAGAACTAATGCATAAACAATTGAGTTATTAAAACATGTAAACAAAGTGCTTAAGTGATCCATTTTATTCCACCATTTGTAAAACGTGCTTTGATACTGTACAGTTATTTGCTTTGCATAAGAGTCCAACTGAACTGGTAAATCAATTAATCAGGTCCTATTAAGAGATGATTTTGGCTCTTGTGTTTGAGTCTCACAATCTGAGTTAGCTGGGCTGGAGGTAGCAACCTGCAGGTTGTAAGTTATATCTGTTACTGCATTGACTTTATCTTGGCAACAGTTTTCAGGTTATCCAAATGGATTTTTACTCACTCTCTCATTCCTCATTATCTCATTCCTGATGCAATGACCTCTGCTGGTTTCTCATAGATATTGCATTATTTATTTCCCATTTCACTGAATCAGACTCCAGAAGCGCTGCCACATGGTTCACCTTTATTCCATGTCCTTTCTCTGACAAACTACTCTAGCGAGAGGCTGATTCTTGTCACAAAATGTTAGCCAGGCAATTTGTATATAAAAATTTTGGGCAGGCAATTTATGAAAAATCTAAGTAGCAAAGAAACCTAATAGATGTTTCTCTGTGTACTGTCTTCTAAAGCAGTTTGGCAAAATGTAGGGCTGCAGATGGCTGCTTGTCTAGTCCTTATGGACAGGGACAAGGCATTTCAGCCTTTATTTCTACACTGTTGAGTATAATGAGGAATTTCACAGGGGTTTCCACAGAGATCTTGCACTGAAGCAACCAAAGGTTTTCTCTATAGGTATAATTTTCCCTCAAACCCAATTGCTTGGGTGGAACAATACCCAGGGGAGTAGTGTGCAATGAAGGTCAAATTGAAAAGTGGTTTCACAGCTTCTTCCAGAACATCCATGCAATTGGCTACAATTCGTACAACTTTTGTACAGTGAGCATAATTTTAAAGAAACAAGTATGATTAGAAATGTGTTTTGTTATCTTTTCAAAGTATCCTAAATTATCCCAAGAGGAAAGAATCTATTATACCACAGTACAGTTTCTACCAAATGGACATGATCCACTATTGATGATTTTGGGCCCAAAGACCTTCCTTTCTTTTTTCCAACACAGCAAGAGCAAAAGTCAAGTGTTATTATGGGACTTCATTCAAAATATTGAAAGCAAGTTCCTGACAAGCCCAAGTCGAGTACATATTTTCTCTTTGTATGGTTGGTGATCTTCCACTTTGGGGTCAATTTCAATGCATCCAGAAATACTTGTGAAACCCATGTGCATCACTGAATTGATTACTGACCATTTTAATAGCCATTCAGATACAATATGTTGAATTAAAGCAGGGGTTCCCAACCTAAGGCCTGTGGGCAGGATCTGGCCCATGGTGCCATTTCATGTGCTCCCACCTCCCCAAGGGCATTTGAGAAACAAAATGGCCATCCATTTGAAGCTGTTGGGACAACATCACGCAGGCATGTAAAATGGCTGCCTGGCCCTCAAAGTTGACTGAGAGAGCATCACCCAGCCCCCGGCTTGAAAAGGTTGGGAATCCCTGAATTAAAGCATGACAGAAAAGAAGATTTTGGTTCACCACAATTCAGTTCAACTGTGAATACTTTTGACATGAATTTGATTAATGTCTTACATTTTGGTTGGGTGGTCTTGCAGCTTTTGCGATGTAATGAAAATCATGTACTTTCGACAAGCTGCCACCACAAAATTAAAGCACCCATGAAAATAATGGTTACATTGACTGAAAGCTCATCTTGGCAACTTTCAGAAATGTAAAGAGCCATTGGCCATAAATACAAAGTGTTGACATCATTGCTTGCAAAAGTTGCCTTGAAAAAAATGCAATCTTGGGGGGGGGGTTTTGGGTCAATTTTCAACGGCCCAGTGACCAAACCACACAACCGATTCAGGTGACCCAAAGTGTGTTTGAAAAAAGAAAGAATATCCTTTGTGGTGACACTATTACATTTGAAATTGGATTTTTTTGGGGGGAGGAAACTAGAAACATTTTACAAAAAACCACTCAAACAAGGTCACAAAAGTGCAAAAATAAAAGGGAAGAACATGTTAGAAACTGAATATGACAACTTCCCAAATGCAACATGTAGAGAAGAATTACACCAAAGCAGGAATAAACAACAAAGAAATTAAGGAAAAACATGACTCATAAAAATGACATTTTCCGGGGGAGTCAGTTGGTGGTGAGCCAATGACCAAACTGATCAACTGATCGAAGTGATTCAATGTGTGATTGATAGAGGACATAATAACCTTTCTTGTGACACTTATACAATTTGGATTGGACTTCAGAAACATTTTCTATGAAGGTTAAAAAAAACCCCACACTTTCTTTCTACCCTTCCTTTCTTCAAATAAAAGTCTCTCTCCAACTCTTGCCTTCTAGCTGGATGTTCTGCTATGGAAGTAAACAGACTGTCAATATGTTTATTTCATGAAGGAAGGAAGGTGTGTGTGTGGTGTAAATCAGGACCCACCCGATAGCGAAGAGGCAAGCAAGAACTTTAAAAAGTTCTCACTTGCACCTGTTGCTTCTCGCTGACCTCTTTGCTGTTGGGTGGGTCCCGATGCCACCCCCCCCACACACACACACACATACACACTTTCTTTATAACCTTCCTTCCTTCAAAAAAAGTGGCAGGTAGAATCTAAGGACACTACTGTCAGGGATTTAGTTCATGAATTCGATGTATTGAATTAGGCTCATTAGTTCATTTATTTCTTTTATTTCATTCAGATAAAAAGAAATTGATGAACTAATGAGCATAATTCAACACATCGATGTCACAAACTAAATCTCTGATGGTAGTGTCCTTAGACTCTACCTACCCTCCCCCCTTTTTTTTGGACTTCAATTTCCAGAAGCCCAAGTCTCTGTGAATGCACATGAATGTATGCACTGTAAACCCATTCATGAATGTATGCACTGTAAACCCACTGGTTTTCTGGGAATTGAAGTTCAAAAACAGCTGGAGTGCCATGATTCGCCATCACTGGCAGAGGCGTAGCTACCGCCGTATCTGCCGTATCAATTATACGGGGCCCCAGGGCCACGGGGGCCCCCAACGTGCGTAAGCAAAACAAATCTTTACCCTTCCTAAGGGCCCCCAAACAAATTTTTATACGGGGCCCCGCCAAGGCACGCTACGCTTCTGATCACTGGTCTAGTGTGTCACTATCATTGATAAATTGCAATACCCAAACCGGAATTCCATGGAAGTACGGAACAGAATAGTAGCCCTGATCGGGACACTATACTTCTATTGATGCATTCTATTCATCACTTACCCCCCCCCTCCACATTACCCTGTTGTTTTCATGTTTGGCTTGTAGCCTCTTATGCCCCCTAGATCCTTTTCACACTTATCAATTGTATCATACATCCTATAAAAACCCATCAGAGGGAAGGCCATATTAAGAGGATTTTTCCCAGCTCCAATTATTTTTGTAATATACCTGTTGAGAAGAAACATGGAACATGAATACAATTGGCAAATAAATGCAAAAAGCTCAGGGTGAGCTGTGAATGATATACAAATACATTTAAATGCAGTTTGTTTAAATATCAGCATTTTCTCCAGTGCAGTGTTGGGGTCAAGGCTCCTAGTTTAATATACCTTTGGAATGATCATAAAAACTAGTTAAGTTCCTATTTAAAGTCCCTGGACACAGCAATTTGTTTCTCTGCTACCCTGAACTGCAACTGTGGAATTTTATACTGAAGTCTCCCATGTGCACACATCTGCTATATTTCTGTTAACATATGGTTTTTCGCTAATTAATTGTTAGCTATCAGCTAACTTTCCACTATTCACATTAAATGGGAATGCTTTGGCAGTATTCACAGTAATGAGCATTGTTCAGATTATGTAAGACAGGTAGCTATCCCTTTTCAACAATGATCTATCTGCTAGTATTTGGTTCAGGTGTATTAAAAAAACTGGTAGGCTCCATGCATCTTGTCCTTTTTCTGTTCTAGCTAACTCTTTTGATTTGTATGCCCAAAAGTCATTCTGGAAAGATGGGGTAACCTATACACATCCACTCTAGTGATATTCAACTTTACCTACAAGATTTTTTCTTGACATGAGGAACAATACATCCTGGTTACTGCATTATTCAAAATAGATAAAAATAACTTGTTATGAAACAGGTGGAGTTTCTCCAAATACGTGCAAAGGATTCATTTGCCATAGGAGAATGTAAACAAAGAGACAGTTCTAACTCAAACACAAAGAAAAAGTAATTGAGAGGATTGGCAGCTCAGGGGAAACAGGTTGGTCACCTAGGCCATGCAAAAGAAGAACAGAGAAAGAACAGCATCACCAAATTTTAAAGGATGTCAGAATAGAAAGGGAGGAACCTTATAGTAATTCATTAGATGCCCATTCAGAAAGAATTCTTCTTCTTGTGCCGTATCCAACTCTGAATATTGGCATTCAACATGGCGATCAGCCATGAAGACTGTCCTGCAAATATAATCCAGTGGCCTTTTATCTGCCTTCTGCATCACAGCATGACACTTGTACCAATGAACCAGCTGCAAGACTCACTTTCTGGTCCTGAGCCCTTTTGGCATGCAAAGTTCTCCTCAGCCCCAGACCAGGCTTGATGAAGCTGCTGCCCTCCATCATGGAGGGCAGCAGAAAGAATTGCTGCATTTTTAAACATAACAAACATCTCAGTGAACAGGTGATTGTGGTTGGTAGTCTGCTGCCCAGACGCTGCTATTTCAAGACCCATGCTTAACCTTTTTTATGTTCTTGCTATTTAAACATGATTTAAACCCTTCAGCCCTTGAAATACAAAATATTTTGCAAAACCTCTTCAATTTAAGGACTATTTCCTGAAAAATAGGTCAAATGGCTATGAGAAAAGAAATGCTAAACAATGGCCCAAATCCTGTTTAGAGTTTAATGTGATTTACTGCACTAAGCTCTAAACAACAGGATTTGGGACATTGTTTAATTTATAGATGAGATGACTTGCCAAATCCCTATTGATTCAATGGACCTAATCTAGTGTAATTTATTACGGTAAGCAACAGGATTTTGGCCAATCCATATCAGCTCAGAAGATGCCTTCTTTGCTGCCATGAAAAATATGACTTCTCTGAAGGTGTGATGGTCTAAAAAATAAACTGCAGTGTGTGCTGGCAATCATCCCATTTCCTCTCCACTATGACACCTCACATACAAGTGTGTGTGTGTGTGTGTGTGTGTGTGTGTGTGTGTGTGTGTGTGTGTGTGTGTGTGTGTGTGTGTGTGTGTGTGTGTGTGTGTGTGTGTGTGCGCGTGTGCGTGTGCGTGTGTGTGAGCGAGTGAGTGAGTGCGATTTTTAAAGACTGCTTTCTTTTCAATCTGAATGTTATTCTTATTTAAACTTATAATAAATAAATGGAAAAGGTTAGAGAAGGAGCTCAATTCCTCATTCTGATTCCAGAAAATTGTTCTGAGTACCAGAATTGGGGAAAATCTTGGGGCCTTCTGCTCAAGAATCCACTACTGGTTACTCATTGTCTTTATTTTGGCAGTATGCCTGTTGGCTTATTTCTGGAGGTCTATCTTTTAATATTCATATTTTCAAGAAAAGAATCAAGCATTGGCCGACTCTGCCTGCCAGAGGGTGGGGAAATTTGGCATTGCTCTCCCATTGCAGATCAAAGGCCAGGATCCCATTGTTCCCCACTGGTATTTAACTCATTCATGTGTAAAGGGAATGAGGCCTCTAGTTAAGGTGAGATTTCCAGAGGAAATGGTGGGGATGTAACCAGATGCTCAGGATGTTTGCAACTTTTTCTGAACTTGTTTCATCTGACTCAGAAGACTGGCTGCCAGTGAGGGACTTAGGTTGAAGGTTTTCGTGATAGATTCATGGTCTATGCAATTGGGTTGTCTCCATTGTGTATGTGCTGTTTTGGGCATCTTACTTCTCATGGGAGGAGGGAGGTCTGTCTGCCAATAATTTGCCATGTGTCCCCTCTTGATCCAATCTAGGGGTCGCCTGGACTTTTGGTTGCCTCATCTACTTTTCAAATCTTCACTGCTGCTGCTGCTAATTTTGCCTGGGACCCAGGACCCAGTATATTTTCATATTGTTATTATATCATGTTATGTTGTTCATTCATGTTTCTCTGTATTGCTGATTGTCACAGTTTTCTCCCTATCCTGTATTCTCAGTGTCTTTACACTTTGAAACGCTATGCATTTCTCATTTATATAAGGTTCCATTCATTCCTCTGCCTGCTAGATTCTACTTTTAAATAAATGCAACTTTTATTGGAATGTTCTTTCCTGATGTGTTTTATACAATGCACCCCCTTACTTTGGGACACTGCAAAGCTTTGGGTATTTATGTAATAAAGGTGATGGGTCACCCCCATGCACCCCCACAGGAACCCCAGGATTTCAGGTAACATACCTATTACAGCTGGGAAGTAAATAGCTGCATATACAATAGCTACCAATAATAAGTTCCTTTTTAAAAATCTAGTAAAATAAATAGTAATCACAAAATTAATTCAAGTGCAATGAGTCTAAGTTACTTAGGTTTAATGTATAACAAGTAATAACTTTTAAATGCTATTTTAAAAATACATTTTTGAAGGCATCTGGCAGGACTTTGTTCAGCATGGAATTTTCTTACCAATCCTTAGAGGCAAGAGAAGTATTCTTTAGCTTTATCTTTCATCTTTTTGCTTCCAGCATGCAAAATCAGCACTGGTCTCTAGGTAAAAATCACCCTTGCTCGAAAGCCAGTTGTATCTGACTCTAGGGTTCAGTGCTCATCTCTATTTACAGTCAAAGAGCTGGTGCTGTCTGGGTCTGCAGATGTTTCCAAGGACACATAGCAGGCATGCCTCAACACCAGAGTGCACAGAACACTGTTTACCTTCCCACCAAAGTGGTACCTATCTATCTACTTGTAATTTCTTGCTTTCAAAATGCTAGATTGGTGGGATCTGGAACATATATGGGAGCTCACTCCATTGAGTTGTACTTGGGAATCAATCTCCAACCTTCCAGTCGACAAGTTTGGCGTCTTAACTGTTTGAACCACCACAGTGCCCTCTAGGGAAAATGAAAGAGTATTTCTCTATTTTATTGTCCTGTTGGTGAAGTTATGTCAATACATGAAAAACACTAAGTGCAACAAAGTTTTGTGTGTGCGTGTGTGTGTGCACGTGTACATGCATATATGTGTTAGATAGGTTATTTTGCTGCTATTAAAAAATTGGGGGGAGTCAATCTAATAGAAGTAACTCTGAGATCTACTGCTAGATTCAGCTATATCATCTGCTCTTTCTTCCTGTAGTTAGTTAATTTTCTTCCTGTGGTAGAAAGGTATGGCACATCAACCAAGGAAGAAAGGAAAGAAAGAATGGTCTGAGAGAGCCCTCCCTTAGAAACAAAATATATACCAAGCACCAATTTTATTTTCCCATTATGTTTACCTAAATTGTAGTCCTTCTTTAGTCTGAATATAACATCTAGTTGATGGAAATTTAACTGCCCTAGTGAGAGCAAGCCCTTCAAAAAGTGCAATTAGATTTAGCCACTTGGGTAACAAGAAATCTGAAAGAAAGTGAAGATGGGAAAGATGAAGGAATGACCCTGGAAGCAAAACAATTGGAATGCGGTTAATGAGTCTGATTAGGAAACCTGAGCAGCCCCAGTGCAGCTTTAAAATTTTACTGTTGTCTTCTAAATGAAATAAACTCCATGATGTCCAAGCGAGCGAGCACAAACATTAGAAAGAAAGTGATAACCTTGAGAAAATTGAACAGAGATGCTGCTTAGAATGTAAAGAAGGTAAGCATACCATTTTTCTTCAAATGCCACATTCTGCTTCAATTGAGCTGCTTTACCAATAAGTGGCAAAGGTACGGGGTGAAATATCATGAGGAGGGAACTTGCACACTTGTTTTCTTGAACAGGAAATGAACTTGCAACAAATACAGATTCTATAAGGAGTCTGGATGATGGGTGCAACTGCTTTATAGTTTTAGAATACTGCAATGGCTTTGTATTAGAGTATATTTTATAACAGGAGCTATAAGAATGCAATTAGCATTCTTAGTTGCTATAAGAATGCAAGACAGAGTGGCTGTGGGTTAGGGAACCTGTGTTATCCCAGGAGTTACCACCTTTAGTATTGGATGGGTCTCTTTTGACTCAGACAGACCTGGTGCATAATCTGGGGGTCCTCCTGGACTCACGACTCCTGCTCGATGAGCAGGTGGCAGTCATGGCCAGGAGGGCTTTCACACAACTTCATGTCATCCACCAATTACTCCCACTCCTGGACCAGGACTCCTTGCTCATGGTCACTCAAGCACTCATCACCTTCCGTTTGGATTATTGTAATGCGCTCTACATGGGAGGCTGCAGCTGGTTCAAAATGCAGCTGCCTGTGTGGTGATGAGTAGTGTGGACATTGTGCCCATGCCTCACCTCTGCTACAGGAGCTGCCTTGGTGCAATTCAAGGTGCTGGTGATGACCTTTAAAGCCCTACATGGTAGTGGTCCAGGGTATTTAAGAAACCAAGGTCATCTGTCCATCCCAGTAGAGCAGACCAGAGAGGCTCCTTAAAAGTACCATCAGATAGAGAGGCTTGTCTCTCTAGCACTAGAAGGAGGGCCTTTTTGACATCTGCTCCAGCCCTGTGGAACCTCCTGCCGACTGAGCTGTTTCTCCAGACAGAGCTGTTGCCCTTCAGGAAAGAGCTAAAAACCTGGCTGGCAAAGAGGGTGTGGGGCACTGGGGATCTGGTAACGCCCCCTTCCCCCTGCTGCCTTATATAATGAGGGCCACTCATACTTTTAGTTATAATTTAACTGGCTTGGGGGGTAGTTTTTAGCATTGTTAATGGTTCTTTATTATTTAAGGTGTGTAATTTTATGTATTGATGATCCTGATGTTGTGAGCCACCCAGAGTCACTTGCTGAGTGGGCAGCAATACAAATTTAAATAAATAAATAAATAAATAAATAAATTTTCACAATGTAAATCCAGGATTGTGTGACTTTCCAAAGTTGATCAAGGAATGGTGAACCAAACAAAGCAAGAAGAAGGACACCAAAATCCCATTAATTAATCCTGGGAATATGGTTTCTGCTCAAATCCCAGCTATAAGACTCCAGATCTGTTCTGTCTAGGCTTCATGTCACAACCATATTAGTAACCATACAGCCCACCTGGGTTACAAGGTCCATTAATTCACAATAAGGCTATGCACTGGGTGGACAGATGCCAAAATGCAGATAGATTGGTGTTAGTTTCATTACGTGATGACCATGGGTACAAGAAAAAGCCCACAATTGCTCATTGGGTGAAGTGGCATTCCACAATTCCTTCACATTAAATCCAGCATATATAGGTTTCCAAATTTTAAAATTTAAAATAGATGCAAGACAGAAAAATTGCAAATACAGTACCTTGTTAAGCAGATGCTTGTCTTGTGTCAGAGGGACAAGAGACTGACAGGTTCATATTGTCAAGGAAACCCAATATATCTCCTGCACATTTCAGTCAGTAAGCTACTGAATGAGGTCCCTGTGCTGTTCTGTGATATTGTTGCATATGGTTGCATACTTGGTGGTATGGTTGCATATGGGTCTTGGATTCACCAATTTTCTTTTTTTGTTCTAGTTATTACTTACACCAAACAATTCATACTTTTTTATTTTTTCTTATTTATTATGAGGACTGAGGATGGCATGTGTGACTTGGGTAAACAGTGGTGTTCTTAAACAATTTCTCTTTCCTTATTGCTGTCGTGATGTCACTGCAAAAGCTCCTACCAGCTAGGAGTGTGTGGATACATTTTGATCTGACTTGTATCCAAATGTTTGCTATACAAATTGTGGACCACTTGTTCTGAGCTAATTTAGAGGTGCCTGGACTGATTTGTTCTTGGGTGCTTGCAGATATTTTAAAGTATTTCTATGTCTTCAAATTGGGGTTGAGCCTGTAAATGGGGAAAAGAAAGGGCTATGATCAAGGGTGGATGGAAGGGTGTTACATGGGCCCATCCATTTTTTTAATGTAGTTAGTTTGTAAGCACATCTCCCACAGCTTCTTTCCTTGCTTTCATCCTCCCTTAGGGAGCTCTGGTCATCAAAAACATATGATAGAGTGTAGACAATGTCTTCAGTGTCTTCAGCCAGAAACCTATCTTAACTAGAATTCCCTCCCTCATTGGCCAGCCTAAGCTGAAGTGCTTCTTGTTTGGTACTGATCCACCCTGCAACATACTCAGACACCTGCAATAAGAGATAAATTGAGTGCTCATGCCTTTTTAAGTAGTTACTAAAAGGCTTCACACAGAGAAAAAAATGTTGCTATGTTTGCAATGGACTGGGATAGGACTTGTATTAATTTTGCACAAGAGTAAAAGCATTTTAAAGTTACACTTGTCTTCAGCAATAATTGATGATTAAATAACTATGGATGGGACTTCTACTTACATGCCATATATCTCATCTAGGTTTTTCAATGAATTCAAGATACATTGGAAGGCTCTTATTCTCAAATTTGTGATGGCATTACAGTAACTCATTGCTTTTATTAATACCTATTCTTAAAGGCAGCTGCTAAGTTTTGTTGAACTTACATCTCAAGCAGTCAACACAATCCCTTTCATTTCTCTAAAACATCTTTTAACAGCAAAAATTCTAATGGGAAGGTGTGTTTCTGCCCTCAAAGTCTTATCAGATTGAAAGGAAAATCTGTAGAAGATGGTGAGGAAAGAAATAATTCTTTTCTTCCCTTCAGTGGCCTTCAGTCCCACTTACCTTCTGTCAGTACAAAAACTGAACTAAAAAGGTAAGCTTCCATAGGCAGCAGGTCAAGTTCATCTTGTCATGCCTCATCTTACTGAGTCATCTTCCAAATGGAAGAAGGGTACATTTGGTTCATTAAACTAAATGAAAAAGAAGACAGTGTCCCAGTGCCTCTAATAGATATGTGAAAGAAGCGATTTCAGCAGATGCTGTATATATTAAAAGCTGCACCTGCTGAAATTTTCTCTTCCACACAACTGTTAAAGGTGTGGACAGGTTCTCATTATTTCAACAGACCTCTGAGATAAGCCACAAATGGGGATGCAGCAGGAACAAGGGCATTTCTGTTAGAATACAGTGATTTCCCCAGGTAGTGAAGGTTTATTTCTAATCCTGACTTCTTATAGCTGGCTCATCTATGAGTGAGAAGTACACTGTGAGCCTTGTTTGAATCCATGGGACTTGCCTATAAGTGGACATATGTGGGATTGCATTGTTAGCTCTCAGTTCATTAAACCCCTTTCAGACTATCCAGGTTGTTCTGAGAATAAAGAGGAACAAACAAGTTCAGCAACCTGAGAAACACAGAAAGTAAGAGATAATCTCTTTCTTCATAGTCAGATGATTTTCATAAAACTCTCACTCTAGTTTTTTATTGCAATTAACCTAAGAAGAAAGAAGTAACCTTTCAAATTTTCACAACTGTCAAGCTGATCAAGGACTTAGTGTATTTATTTAATAATCTGTTTTAGTTTCTTAGACTTTAGGTAGGAATTGGGCTTGGGGTGTGGGGGAGATGTAGCCTTCAGAATTTCCCCAGTCCCATTAGCAACCAGTCATAGAAGCTAGGGCAGGGAGTCTCAACCTGCAGCACCATTTCATGCGCCTCCACCACACCAGTAAGTGCCATCTGGTGGAGGAAGGGCAAAATGGCTGAAGCTGCCTGAGGGAGCATGACCCAGCCCCTGGATTAAAAAGGTTGAGAATTCCTGAGCTAGGAGATTTAGAGAGTAGTACTCCAAAAGAGTACCTTCTCAAAAAATAGCTGCTGGCCTTTCCTGTATAAATGCCATTATCTATTCTAATGAGGGTTCATCCAGCTGTTAGATCAGTGGTAGGAGAAGCCCCTTTTAAAATAATAATAATCAAAATTGCAGATTTATTATAACTGATGGAAATGGCTTGAGCTTTAAAAAGAAAAAAAAAGTGCAAAAAGCAAGCCTTACAGATTCTTCCAAAGGGAATTATGGTGGTACAGATGTTCTTTTAAAAGTCTAGTACTGAAATTCTGTATTCCATCAAAGACATGGCTGAACACAGTGAAAAAATTGTGATACTTGCTGAAACTCCCTTTACTGAAGCTTCATTTTCCTAATAAGTACAAATGAATCCTGCCTTCCCTTCCACCTGGTCACTTTCGCTGCATCTGTACAGAAGGAATTGATTTTGGGTAAGCTCCTACTAAAAGATCCAACTGGATGGAATTGTATGCCTTTTTTCTTTGGAAACACTCACCAACAACTCACCATAACAAATACACTGGTACCTCGCTTAAAGAGCATAATGTATTCCATGGGATTGCTCTTTAAGTGAGTTTGCTCTTTAAGCAAAACACCATTGTAAATGACCAATTGTGACTTCGGGGGGGGGGATTGTGAACCCCAATTTAGTTGTTAAGCAAGTTTTTGGTTGGTTTTAGTTGTTAAGCAAGGCAACCATTCAGAGAAAATTCTGTTCTTTAAGTGAGTTAGTCTCTAAGTGAGGCACTCTTTATGTGAGGTTTTACTATAAATATGGTATCTAAATGTTTCATAATACAGGCTTGATCATTCTAAGTGGTGCTTTAAAGAATAGCTACCTTGTACTTTTCTATATATTGCTTTGCATGCTATCAATAATTGATAAGCAGTAGCAGTAAAAGTAATTACATTCAGCCAAGTGAGAAAGCCATATATTTAAATATCTGATTCTATGCATCCAGGATTTCTGGCTTTCAATCAGAAGAAGGTGGGATAATGTTTGAAAACTTGTCAGAAGGTCTTGTAAATGAAAGAGGAAACTCAGCTGCTCCTCTGAAAAGTCAGAAAAAGACATTGCCATCTATTTCACAGTTACAGTAAGGAATGGGAGATATTGGAGACAAACTTGATTTTAAAGGGGATGTGAATTCCAGTGGGGATGGTCTCAGTAGAGTGTCACTTTTTTCCATGAGCCCTGCTAATTGGTGCTGCAGCAATTTGTTCAGACCTTAATATAAATAAGGACAACAATCAGAATTCTGACATAGAAAATTAACAGGAGCTTCACACAGTTAGAAAGAAATTAACATTTACCACCCAGGGCCTCATAGCACTTTCTGAAAAATGAAATACTGTACTCAGTTCTACTTTTCTGGCAATAGTGTATTTCTGTGAGACAACTCCCCCCCCCCCCAATACTTTAATTTTAAGACTGAGAGCTTATACACACACACTTACCTATTGAATCCTATTGAATTCAGTGGAAGGTCCTTCTGTGCTGTCATCCATAGCTGCAGGTTTAGGTCAGTGCAGAACATGTGAATAGCTATCATGACATAATTAAAACTTACCAAATTCATATTTATACTATTTACTTTACCAGCAAGAATCAGATGGGTGTTCTACCTTTTCTATAGAAAGCTTTCATCTGAGAAGCTCACCTATTTATAGGTGCATATTGAATGGATTGGCTGAAACCTTCTTGCTTAATTCTTGAATAATAAGCTGCAACTAGAGTAAGCCCATTCAGTCAACAGAATTTATGTAGTTAATATGCCAAATCCCCTATTATTCTATGGGCCTACTCTAATGGTGACTTACTGAGGTAAGCAACAGGAGTTCTGAAATAACAAAATACTGTTAAACAGATATTTAGGATTCTAGTTAAACAGTGTACTGTATATGTTATCTGCAAGACTAGCTAATGTTTTTATTTTGTTTGAATGTGTTTTATATGTTTGAATAAAAATAGAAGTAGTAATAGCAGAAGCAGTAATAGTGTGCCATCAAATTAATTCTGATTTATGGCAACCCTTTTCAGAGGTTTCTAGCAGCGGTGGCCTTCAGTAGGTTCACACCAGTTCACCAGAACAGGTAGCAAAAATTCTGGCTGGCCCCACCCATCCAAGTTTTGAAATAAAGTAGTCCTAATTTGGGTGCAGTGCAGGGCTTTCCTCCTGGCCATGCCCACCATACCATGCCCACAGTGTGGCAGTAAACTTTTTTGGAGCCCACCACTGGTTTCTAGGTAGAGAGCATTCTTTTTTGGGGGGGCACCCTAGGACTGGGCAGCTTACACAAGGCTACATGAGCTGGCTCTTCTGGGACTCACAGTAGGCAATTGAATTCCAATCTTCTGGCTCCACTGCAAAAACCTAACTCGCTGACCTATCCATCCAGCTCATTAAATACTAAATACTGAACTAAAACTGAATTACCATACTTACTGACAACATTAGAATAAAGAAGTTAATACATTACATTTCTCGATTCCTCGATTTCTGGTCGCAACTCGCTTCCTATTCCTTTTGCTGCCATGCTCTTCTCCAGGTTTGACCAAAAGTCTTCCCATCATTTTGGGGGCCTGCCAACAGGTCTTTTTTACTCCTCTGGGATACCACTCAGTGACTGACACTCAAGAAATGTATCCAGCCCAGCACAATTTCCATTGATGATATTTGACAATAGCTTTGTTGATTCTGCTTTATTTTCTTATCTGAGCATTGGGTATGTGGTTGCAAAGGGATACTTTTAGAATTGATTTTTCCATGGCTCTTACCGTTCTTGATAGTTCTTCTTGGCCTTTGTTAATGAACATGTTTCACTCCTATAGAGAACCATACTGTCAAATTAAAAAGGGATCCCCCCCCTCCAATTTTCATATACCTACTGAAATACTGTGCAAGGGAATTCCATAACTCATGGTCATCAGCCTTTAAAATTTCTATTTGTTATATTGCCTTTTCCTGTGTCCTTGCCTGATGACATCTGGTGGACAACATGTCTTACTTTGCTTAATAAAACTGGGGGATACACTCCAATGGCTCAGTCAGTGCTGGCATGGGTTTGTTGAGGCGGGATGAGAACAATCCCTTGTTGAAGCTTTTGCAGATTTCTTCTTTTCTCATCCCTTCTTCTCCTCTTTCATCTTTTAATGCTGTTATCATTGTCCTATGGAGTGTTATTTCCCAATTACATTTCCTGATGCTACTTCATTTTTTCATCACCTCAAGGAGCTTCTCCTTACGGTAGTTTTTTAGGTCCTCTCACAGTCTCCTTCTTATAAGTTTACTGAGAAGGGAACATTCAACTTTATTTTTGGCATTTCTTGGTATTTCTTTCCTCTCCTGCAATAGGACTTTGGTGTTCTCTGAAATTCTTCCCCTCTCTTCTTTTGGCTTCACTATTCGTGCTTTATTTGCACACAGCATCAGTTTTTCAAAAAAAGATGCTGTAATAATCATTTATGTTCTCTTCCATGTTCCAGTCCACTTTCAAAATGCTTTCCTTAGCAGGGTTTTGATGAGAGATTTCGGCAGCCGCTTTTGGTTTGCAAAATTTAAGATTACACATTACATAACAAAGTAAAAATTCATTAAATTCGTTAAAACCATACTAGTTCACAATGCAAGGCTGGATGAATCACAAACTGGAATTAAGTTTGCTGGAAGAAACATCAACAACCTGAGATATGCAAATGATATTACTCTAATGGCAGAAAGTGAAGAAGAGTTAAGAACCTCTTGATTAGGGTGAAAGAGGAAAGTGTAAAAGCTGGTCTGCTTTTTTTAATGCTCAAAAAACCCAAGATAATGGCATCTGGCCCTATCTCTCCCTGGCAAATGGAAGGGGAAGCATTGGAAGTAGTGACAGACTTTACCTTCTTGGGTTCCAAGATCACTGCAGATCGTATCTGCAGTCATGAAATAAAAAGATGCTTACCTCTTGGGAGACAAGCTATGAAAAACCTGGGCAGCATAATAAAAAGTAGAGACATCACCTTCCCAACAAAAATCTGCATAGTCAGAGCAATGGTATTCCCAGTAGTAATGAATGGTTGTGAGAGCTGGACCATAAGGAAGGCTGAGTGAAGAAGAATAGACACATTTGAATTGTGGTGCTGGAGGAGGATTTTGAGAGTACCCTGGACAGCAAAGAGATTGAATCAGTCGATTCTAAAGGAAATCATCCCTGATTGCTCCTTGGAAGGGCAAATATTGAAGATGAAACTCAAGTACTATGGGCATCAAATGAAAAAGAGAGGACTCATTTGAGAAGGCCTTGATGCTGGGAAAGATCAAAGGCAAAAGGAGAAGGGGGCGGCAGAGGATGAGGTGGCTAGATGCCATTGTTGACACAATGGGCGTAGATCTCTGTGCCCTGAGAAGGATGGTGGAGGACAGAGGAGCCTGGTGTACAATGGTCCATGAGGTCACAAAAGGTCAGACTCGACTGTGCGACTGAACAACAACAAACAACAAAGTTCACAAGATATTAGAAGAACATTTTGTTTACAAATTGTGCTGATTACATTGTGTAACTTTGAAAAATCTGGTTTTGTAATGTTAATAACAGATTAAATTAGGCATAAGTGAGAAACATTCTGCTTGACACAGATGGGGCTAGTCCATATGGCTTCCGAAATAAGCTTTGACATTCTACATGGATTTATCTCCTTTTAATATCAACTATGGAATTCCCACTTGTTAAACACTGCTGTTGTATCTCCTTTATAATAATAATTATTATTATATGTTGTCAAGTCAATTATGATATAGTGTAACCCTTTCAACAATTTTCTAGGTAGAGAATACTCAGAAGTGGTTTACAGTTCCCTTCTTCTAAAGGCATTATGGGACTACATGGCTTGCCCAAGGCTACACAGTCTTTTCTCTTAGGAGGCACAATGGAAATCCAATTCCCAACTTCTAGCAGATATAAAAAACACTAATCTATCCTTAGAATTCTGCCTTCGAAAGATACAGTCATACTGGATCCTCTTTTGGGGAAACACATTTGCCTTTAAGGTAACCATGCTGTGATAACTGTCCCTGCAAAGGACAGAAAGTGTGTACCACCCAAAGCAAATAAACTGCAGGATGCAAATTCCCCCATTCTGTTTTCAGTTGTGCTTAGGCTGGCCCCATGACATAGCTCCTGTGTAGGTGTGTAGAAGGGAATATTTGGGTGCAGATAATTTGCACAACAAGCTCTATCCACTGCAATTCCCTACTTTAGTATGACTATGAAAGGTATGTATTCCACACCCTGTTTGTTTGGGTATTTTGTCTGTACAGTCCATTGGTATGTGGGGTTCAGGTCAGGGACTATGACTTTGTCATTGGTTTTCACAGGTGTTTAACATTGGTGCCATGTGTTCTCAACCAGCCTGCATTAACATTGCTTCATTTAGTTTAGATTATTCCACCTGGAAGTTTATCTCTCAACCCACACAAATTACACTCCATATGAAAATTCTGAATGTTTTCTCAAATGACAGGAACATTTTTAAAGAGCTCACTCTACTCCCTTGACTTGAGAGTTCAAGAAATGTCAGGACAATCAGAATGACAGATTAAACACATAAGGGGAATAATGTCTTCCATATCCCAATATTCTCCCCCCATTTTCCCCACATATGTGTTTTTGTAGTGAACACCTGAAATACTAAACAAAAAGCATGGTACATTGCTATCAAGGCATACTGTAATTTGATCTACAGATAACAGGTTAGGTATGCAAAAATCCAACTGAAAGCAGTGGGAAACAGACTGTGGTTTGAACTGTACTTAATAGTAAATTTAATCTAAAACAATGGTATTTGTCAGATGGATGTTTGTAATGTTGCTGATGGCTTTCATTGGCAATTAAGTGTGCCTCTCTTCTTCCTCATTGCATCTCACCAGAATTTAATCTTATGCAGCGGGAGCGTTATCAAAGACATAAAGAATTAAACATATTTAAGCCCACTGATACATATGCTTAGGCATAACTAACAACACATGTTAGGGCTGTTCATTGATAAAAGCTACATCTTTATGCACTTCTCACCTTTCTATAAACCATCTTCAACTTAGTAGAATTATTTTCTTGAGTAAATATTTACAGGTTTGTGTTCTTCCTGAGCACTTGGCCCTATTATTATTATTATTATTATTATTATTATTATTATTATTATTATTATTATTATTATTATTATTATTATTATTATTATTATTATTATTATTATTATTATTATGTTCGACTTATATGCCGGCCCACTCGTGAAGTGTCTTATTGACTTTTGCCACTGTTATAATTTGGATGGTACCCAGATGGTATCCAGATATGTAAGGGGACAAAAAATGATCCATCAAATGATCCTTAGTCCACCACCAAAAATGAAGCCATAGGGAACAACAAACACCAAAAAGGAGGACATATTTACATTAATTTTGGATATATTGATTTAAATTAATATATGTAAACATCACAAATAGATATTATTATTACTGTACAGTCCATTGGTTATACAAGATTGTGACTGTATAACCACCTTGGGATAAGGCATTGAGAGAAATATGAGATATGCATGAAATAAATAAATAAGGCATAATGCTGAAATGACCTGTGCTGTGAAGTTTGGAATTCTGGTAAAGTCTTCCCCCGACCCCAGGACCCAGTTAAGCAGCAGTCTTACAGAAAGCATGAAGAAACAGCAGCTTCCTTTGGATGGTGCATATGTTCTTCTCACTCTTTGATAGCTTGGTGCTTTGGGTTCTCCCAATCTCAAGATACAATCCATAGTTCCTTTCAAATATCTAGTTAACTCCTTTTACTGCTGTTTAGTGTACTCACTACCCTTATCTGTGTGGAGCACCTTGGAGTTACTTTCAAATTTGTTGCTCACCATGGCCAAGCGAACTATCTCATGTGTCATCTTGGAAAATCATCATCAGTGATGGCTCACTAAATGACCCACATAAAGCACTGTGAATTAAATTCAGCACCACAGAGCTCCTTTTTTCAGTCCTTAATTGGAATGAAAGTCTAACACCATTTTCTGTAATATAGCCTACACACCTAGTTGTGTTGGTTGTCTCATGTGGGTTTACCTGGATACCTGTTGCACTTTTGTGTCCCTAGAGCTGCAGGGTCAGCTTTGAATCTCCATGTACAAAGCAATGGTGCCACAGCTCCATGGTGTTATTATCTCTCTGGACTTTTGCTGCTTTGATCTACTGCTACACTACTAGATTTAAAGGCTTGGAAACACTGCATATTTCATCATATTTCTGTACTATGCATTATTTTTAAAATGCATTGAAAAATCTTTGTCATCTAAGGGTGATGCACTCAACATGATGTACTGTAATTGAGGACCATACAGAACATCACTTTGAGTGTTCTCACTGATATTATTATGCAGTTCACAATGTAGAATGCCAGTGCTTTTTCCTGTTATATCAATTGAATCCGCATTAGTAATCTGAGTACAGTAATACCTCATATAACATTAGTATCGAATAACACTAAAATCGCATAACATTAAGCAATCTGGGGGGAAGAATTGCATCGGATAACATTAAGATCCTATGGGATGCATCAGATAACAACCGCTAAAGCCTGTGTGGTTACAATGTATCTCTATGGCTCCCATAGGATTTTAACATGCATCGGATAACACTAAAAATCATATAACATCAAGACTTGTGGAACCAGGTTTTATTGTTATATGAGGTTTGACTTGTACTTTCTCCATAATTTTCATCTAGAATTAGGATTCTCTTATGAATGTGCAGCAACTGGTTGATCCAGAAGTGATAATACCATCACTTGGTTTGTGCTCAGCATTATAGGCCAAAACAAGAATAGCTGCTATTGCTTAGGAATCTCGGTGAATGGAAAATCCTTTGCCATTTGACCTTTCCTTACAATACAGTCAAACCTTGAGATAAGAATGGCTTGACTTAAGAAAAACTCAAGATACATGTGGAAATCTCAGGAAAAAAAATCAGGTTTGAGATAAGAATTTTTAATAGGATTTTTTCTAATACAAAATTCAATGCATTCCTATGGGAAAATCACGATAAGAATTTTTTGAGATACAACCAATTTTGAGGAATGAACTAAATTCGTATGTAAAGATTTGACTGTATTTCAGCAGGAATACAATTGGAATATATAGGGACTGCAGTGACTCAAGTGGCTAAGATGCTGACTAGAAGGCTGCAGGTCAACAGTTCGATACTCAAATACTGCAGGACAGAATGAGCTCCTGTCTTTGTCCCAGCTCCTGCCAACATAGCAGTTCGAAAGCAAGAAATTGCAAGCAGATAAATAGGGACCACTTTGATGGGAAGGTAAACAGCGCTCCTTACCCTCCGGTGTCTAGACATGCCTGCTATATGTGCACGGAAATGTCTGCAGAAGCAGACAGCACTGGCTCTTCAGCTATGAAACAGATATTAGCACCTGAACCCTAGAGTCAGATATGACTGGCTTTCGATCAAGGGTGACCTTTACCTTTACAATTGGTTATGAGGCATGGTTTTTTTGGTTGCATTTCTCATTCACCATATACAGTAATACCCTGGATAACGATTACATCAGATAACGCTAGAATCGGATAACGATGCAAGTTTTTTGGAAAAAACTTGCATCGGATAATGATTCATTAGCGTTATCCGAGGCAATGGTCTGGGGGTAGTGGTGGTTTGGGTAGAACTTCTACCCAAACTACCCCCTATTCACAGTTATCTCTGTGACTGCAGTAAGGTCGGGGGAAAGGCGCGCACCTTTCCCCTGACCCTACTTCAGTCACTGTGAATGAAGAAGAGGTGAGGGAATCCCCAGTGTGCGTGCTTGATTCCCTCACCCCTTCTTCATTCACAGTGCTGTGCATGAAGAAGGGGTGAGGGAATCCCCAGGGCGCACACTATGGATTCCCTCACCCCTTCTTCATTCACAGCACTTGTAGCTTGGAATGAAGGAAGGGGGGGAGAGGCATGATCTTGTGTCTCTTTCCCCCACCTACTTTAACTCCAAGCTAGTGCTGCGCTAGTGCTGCGCTAGCGCTGCGCTAGCGCTGCTGTTGGGTGGGGAAATACCCACCCACCCCGCAAGGGCAGTGACTGCCCTTGCGAGGGATGGGGTGTATATTCCCACCTCCACTAGCTTTAAAAGCAAGAAAATCCAGAGGAAAGAGACTGTTTCCTCTGTATTTTCTTGCTTTTAAAGCTAGCGTTGTGGGGAGGTTGGGGTGGGGAGAAATACCCTTCATAAGGGCAGTGACTGACCTCATTGGGGGTATCCCCCCAACCCCCCAACCCCAGTGCTAGCTTTAAAAGCAGTGGTAGCTTTAAAAGCAAGACGATCCAGAGGAAAGAGATAAGAAAATTTCTCTGGATTTTCTTGCTTTTAAAGCTAGCACTGGGTGGGATTGGGGGGGTAATACCCCCCCTGCAAGGGCAGTGACTGCCCTTGTGGGTGGGGTGGATATTTTTCCCCCAACCCCCCCCCCGCACTAGCTTTAAAAGCAAGAAAATCCAGAGGAATGTCTCTTTCCTCCAGATTTTCTTGCTTTTAAAGCTAGCCCTGGGGGTGGGGGTGGGGGGGAACTCACCCTGAATGGGCAGTAACTGCCCTTGTGGGGGTGGGTGGGTGGGTATTTTCCCCCAACCCCTCAAGCACTAGTACAGTGTTA
This sequence comes from Furcifer pardalis, assembly GCA_030440675.1. NCBI lineage: Eukaryota > Metazoa > Chordata > Lepidosauria > Squamata > Chamaeleonidae > Furcifer > Furcifer pardalis. The sequence continues at coordinate 68,985,045 of CP126893.1, forward strand.
GCTTGGAGTGCAGGAAGGTAGGGGGGAAAGAGAAACGAGATCGCGCCTCTTCCCCCCCCCCCCCCACCTTCCTGCATTCCAAGCTACAAGTGCTGTGAATGAAGAAGGGGTGAGGGAATCCCAAGCGGGCGCGCTGGAGATTCCCTCACCCCTTCTTCATTCACAGTGACTGCAGTAGGGTTGGGGGAAGGGCACATGCCTTTCCCCCGCCCCTACTGCAATCGCAGAGATAGCGGGGTGGTGAAGGTGGATTGGGTTGTCCAATCCATCACCCCCCTTAGCGATGACTTGAGGGACAAACCGTGTGGTTTGTCCCTGAAGTCAGGGCTTTTTTTAGCATTGTTCGATGCATGCATCGGACAACGCTAAAAATCAGATAACGTCATGACTTGTGGAACCAAGTCATAACGTTATCCGGGGTTTTAGTGTAATTTGAACCAGTTTCACCTGAGGTATCAGGAGAGCTTTTAGAAGCAATGCATTTTCCCTTCATACAATGCAGAGATTCTTCGAAACTAAAACTTTTACTATACAGAGCAGAGACAACAGTATCAAATTCTTCACCCATCACTGCTAAAATAAATTCTATTTTCTGTCTATCAGTTAGTTCAAAACCAGTTAGGTTCAAATTATCAAACTCTGTTGGTGCTTTTCTCAGTCCCTTTTCTTGTTAAGTTGGAGTCTTACAAACTCTCTGATAAAAACTGCCTCTGATTTTAAAATGGAAAAACCAAATGATCTTTCAAGGGCTTCTGGCATCTTCTTGGTAGTTTTGTAGCCTTTGATATAGATTATCAGTTTATTGAAAAGACTTTGAGAAATCATTGCTTTTCCAACTGAATCTTCAACCTCCCATCTAATTCTGGCTTTTGGTTCCCTTGGTTTTTCTTTCTTTAAGTGGTCATGAACTTCCATGGCTCTTAAATTAAACTGCTGTCTCTCCTTCTACTGAAAGAAATTCACTGAAGTTAGCTCTGGAAGTTTCCCAGAAAATGCCCTATTGAGATCAAAATTCATTCTTTCTCATTCTGAGGGGGGAGGAATCTCAGAAAGAGAGTTCAAAATTGAAGAACAGCACTGTTTCTCTCTAGCCAGTGACTGGGGATTTTAATTTCTATACAGTACACTTAATTATTCTACACTTAAATGAGGTTTTCGAGTGAATATTGCCAGTATACTGTATAATGATTTGGTTGTTGTTTGTTGTTATATGTGTAAAAAAGGTTAATTGTTGTACATTGCAGAGATTGGGAAAATAACTCAGATGGCCTATGAATGCAATAATTAAAAAAATAGATAAATATTGATTAAAGTTGGAAGGGAGAAAAAAAATATATAATACATTTAGAAAACAACCAACCCCAGGAAAAAAATGCTCTCTCTATTTTTGGTGTCCGACAACCTCTTTCAAAGTTTTGAATTTTAGTAAAATCTTTTTTCAGCTAAACAATAGCTGCAAGTACTGTATACCAGATTCCATCTCTAATCACATCTAGCACTTAATATGAAGAATAGCTCTAAAAAGGCATCTTGATAAGAGAAACAATTTACTCATAGTTTACTTGATTAAAAATTAAGAAGATTAAAAGGTGGTCTCACTCTATCTTTCAGAAACAGAGAGATGGAACATGCGAGGGATAAAGCAATTAAGGGAGGAGAGCAAACCGCACAAATTAGGAAGAGAGAAAGAGGCTGGGCTTTCCTTTAAATTCAGAGATAGAGAGAATCTAAACAGCTAGTGCTGAAAAATAGACAGTCACCAGTCCTTTCTGGTTACATTTACTTCCAGAAGTATGAAAGGTTGTTAAACCACTAACTTGCTTTGTATTATTGGAAATATATATAAAGTCTACTGTACTGTACGGTACCCTTTTTGACATTCTGGACCATTTTATCAATGTGGATTTGATGACTCAATTTTTCCATCAGTTCCATTGATTCAGTGGGCCCACTTTGTTGCAACTTACTATGTTAAAAAATAACAACAGGATTTCAACCTTGGCATAGCAAAACCCATGGTTCTGTACAAGGGCAGTATGACATTGGCAGAGTTTCTTCCCAAGTTCATTCTCTAATTATCCCTAACATGCAACTTGTCTTCATCACAATAACCACACACTGGGTTGACATTTTCTCAAATTCCCTCCTAAGATTTCTTTCCTGGTCAGCTATAGATCTTTCTTCTTCTTTACATCAAGTAGCATTTGCCATGATAATGCACTTCTCTCTTGTTCCTCCCACCGCCACAAATTGGGAGATATTATTTAGGGAGGTTCTCATTGTTTCTTTTTAGTCTGCTCCCTTCAAATATTTTAGTATTTTCATTTTTTTTGTATCATGTCAGAAGCAAACGAATGTGCTTTCTGTGTTGAAAATATTTTTGCTGGAGGAACTCAACTCATGGGAAACCCAAATGATGCCAAGATATTTTCCCTACCAAAGTGGTTCCTAGTTAGGTAAAGGTAAAGGTCACCCTTGCTCAAAAGCCAGTTGTATCCAACTCTAGGGTTCAGTGCTCATCACTGTTTACAGCCAAACAGCCAGTGCTGTCTGCATCTGCATATGTTTCCGTGGACATGTGGCAGGCATGCCTCAACACCCGAGTGAACGAAAAGCTGTTTACACACTGAACTTGACAACTGGATGGTTGGAGTTCAATTCCCAAGTACTGCATGATGGAGTGAGTTCCCATCTCTGTCCTCGTACCTGCCAACCTAGCAGTTCAAAAGCAAGAAATTGCAAGTAGATAAATAGGTACCACTTTGGTGGGAAAGTAAAAGGTCCCTATTTATCTACTTGCAATTTCTTGCTTTCGAACTGCTAGGTTGGCAGGAGCTGGGACAGAGATGTCCACTCATTTCATCATGCAGTACTCTGTTCTTAAACTGCTGACTTGCTGACCTTCCAGCTATCAAGGCGAACTTCTTAACCACTGAGCCACCACAGTCCCTATTGTCATTAATAAGGTTAAACCAACCTTATTAGTGTTTGTGTACATGTCTCTTACATTCTAAACACAGGACATCTCTAGATTAGTGTTTAGAGTGTTCTTTTGTGTTCTCAGGGGTCAGCAGAGATGCTGGAGTGCCACAACCTCTGACTGAGTTATTCTTTTTGAACCCTCTGCACTGAAATAAATGTCAATTTTAGCACCTCTGAACACTGGGATCAGTGTATCAGGAGAGCCAAATGTCTGCTTCCTTAGTAAACATGTGGTACGCTGTCAGGACCCGTCAGTATATTGGATGTTTCAGTTAGATAGTTCCACTTCTCCTCTGCTAACTGTTATCTTCCCCTTCTTGTCCAATCGTTATAGTGTTAGATCAGATAGGAGGATTTAAACAAATAAATAAGTTCTTATCTGCATTTTCCTTTTATTGCCAATTGACACTACAGCCAGCAATGGGTTTCCAATTGGCAATCACATGGGAAAAGGAGTGGGATAAAAATCCCTCCTATCTGATTCAGCACTTGTTGTTCAGCCGCACAGTCGATTCCAACCCTCTGCGACCCCATAGACCACTGTCCACCAGGCACTCCTGTCCTCCGCCATCCCCCCCAACTCGCTCAGCTCTGTGCCCATTGTGTCGACAACACCATCCAGCCATCTCATTTTTGGCCGCCCCCTTCTTCTTTTGCCCTCAACCTTTCCAAGCATCAAGGCTTTCTCAAGTGAGTCTTCTCATTTGATGATTCAGCACTATAACCATCGAACTTAAGTACAAAAATAAATAAACAGGTCTTCTGGCTGCTTGCAGAGAAACAGGCAGTGGTGGGCTCCAAAAAAAAATATACTACCACACTGTGGGCATGGTATGGTGGTCGTTGCCAGGGGAAAAGCCCTGTGTTGCGCCCGAATTAGGACTACTTTATTTCAAAACTTAGATGGGTGGGGCCAGCCAGAATTTCTGCTACCGGTTCTGGCAACCTGGTGCGAACCTGCTAATGCCCACCACTTGGAAAAGGGTAACTATTTCATTTGCCCATGTAGTAAAGTGGCTCATCAGTCACTTCATCGTATGGGCAAGGGTAGTTTGTGGTGTTCAGATGGGAAGACTGCTAAATGTAACTTAACACTCCCCCCTTCTGAAAGTGACTGGAAAATGAACAAGCCCAGGCTCCTCCACAATGGGCAGTCTGGTCATACTCACACTGAAATATCAAGTGGCATAATTGGATTCTCAGAATAAATCAGACAAATGGATGCAAGACAAACATCTGACATTAAACATTTGCTAATGAATTTACTCTTCTTCATTCGCAATTCAAAGGGCTGAAACTTCACAACTAATCTGAATAACAACCAGAGAACTTCTGCTACTACTAGTTGTAAAAAGCCATTTTGATTTGTATACTTATCTGTTATGCTAACATGTTGTACCTCTGTACCTGATGTATATAAATTGATGCCATGAAGTCTCACCCCTATGTCTGACGAAGTGGACTTGATCCACGAAAGCTAATGTTAAAATACATCAGTTAGTCTTTAAAGTGCCACAGACTCCCAGACTGACATGCAGTGATGGGATGTAGCAGGTTCTCCAGAACCGGTAGTAACTTTTCCCAGTGTCCCAGAGAACTGGTAGCAGCTTTTGGGGGGAACCACATTCAGGGCTTACCTTTTCACTAGTTCCCCCACTGCGCATGCGCACCAAGCGCATGGTGTGCATGCACACCTACAGTGCTTGGCACGTATGCACGGCCTCCTTGCTGTCCTCCCAATCGGGGAGGAGGAAGAGAAGCTGCTAGCCTGAAGCTTCCTATACCCTGCTCCCTAGGGTAAGTGACTCACCTTTGGATGTGGTGTGTCTGTGTGTATTTTAATGTGTATTCAATACCTTTACCTATATTGATGTATAGTGGTATAGTGGTACTGTGGGTGGGTGGGTTGAGGTGTGGGTGTATGTGTGCTTATTTTTATTTTATTTTTTTTCTTTGGCCACGCCCACATCATGATGCCATGATGTTAGCTCCACCCACACTGTGATGACATCAGGGGGGTAGTAGAAATTTTGACATCCCACCACTGCAAACATGGCTATCATTTCAAGAATATGATAGTGTGCTACTTGCATTAGAACCTGCTGCTCTTCTCAGTGATGAACTTCAGATCTAAACTGTCAGTGACTTGGCAGCTCTAGTCCAACTGCCCTCCAGCAGTTACAGACATGCTCAGATCTGTAAATGTCCTGGAAGGTGTTTCTGTTAATTTGGGTTGTTTCTGTTTGCCTGCTTGAATGCCTGGAAGCAGAACGGCGAAGAAGTACATTTTTCCATAAATAAAATGTTGTGACTCAAACTGCAATGCAAATTGTACATCATCCTATAGCTTATGGTGGTTTAAATGAGATTTGTGGATGGTCCATTGTCCAAGAATTGGATGAGAAATGACTTTGTGTTTTTTTTTATTAATGTTACAAATTTGTTATGTTTTTTCTTTTTTTAAACATAATACATATAACACCCAGTGCACTATTATTATTATTTATTATTTATTGAATTTATTACCCCGCCCCACTCGGGAGAACCCGACTCTGGGCGGCTTACATCGTCATAAAACAGAGGTAAAAGATAAAAACATATAAAATCATGAAGTTTAAAAGATTATCTAAAATTATTTGAAGTAAAAACAGTGCAAACTACACGCCAGTATCCCCCTGGTCCAGATCCAAAGTGGCACTCCCTAAGTAAGCCACTTAGTATGGGAACCCGTGTTCCCTGGTCCCCAAATATGTCCTGCCAGCCAGGTTTTCAAGCCCTTCCGGAAGGGCAAGAGCTCTGTCTGCAGGTGCAGTTCGATGGGCAGGAGGTTCCAGAGGGTTGGGGCGGACACGGAGAAGGCCTCCTCCTAGTGCTAGAGAGGCGTGCCTCTCTGGCTGATGGAACAACGAGGGAGCCTCTCCGATCCGCCCTGGTGGGCCGGGCAGATGTTCTTGGGGTGACTAACGTCCTTGAGTCTACCAGCCATCCCTTTTACAACTCAGTCATTCTGCCAAAAATTCATTGTATTCAGTGCAGGTTTTTCACCTTTATTTTCCCTCAATATATATTGCAACCAAGGTTTCCAAATGTCCCAAAATCTATTTTGTTTTATTAACCCCCTTTTTATATTTAATTCCCATGTAAGTTTTTCATTTAGTGCCATGTCCCAAACATCGGTATACCATTTACCAATTTCTAAGTTCATATCACCTTTCCAGTTTCTGGCCACTTGTTGTCTTGCCAAGGTTAAGAAAATAGATAATAACTCTTTTTTATTTTCCTCTAAGTTCAATTCTTCTAAATCTGTTAGTAAAACAATTTTTTCATTCAACTTTAAGTTGAAGTTTAAAATTTTTGCTATTTCTTGTTCCATTTTATGCCAGAAATTGGAAATAATTTTACAATCCCACCACATATGTTTGTATGTCCCAATTTCCTGATGACATCTCCAACACTTTCTTGAGTTGCTACTATTTATTTGGTTTAGCCGAACTAGCGTCATATACCACCGCCACAAAATTTTGTAGCTGTGTTCTTTAATTTTTGTGAACAGATTTCACATAATCCTATTTTTCCATTTTTTCTTCCAATTATTGGAAGAATCTTTTAAGAACATCCTGGGTTTCTTCGGTACTGTTTATCATTTTGTATAACTTACTTACTACTCCTTTTATCCCCATTGAACCTTTTCTTATCTTATATAACACTTCCTTGAAGTCTGTCAACTGTCTTGTAGGTTGTAGTTTCTCTTTATATTGTTTATTCCACCTATCCAACGTTAGTATTTGAAGCCAGTTCAACCTTAATTCCTTATAAATTTCTTTTTTAGTATCTTCATTCTCAATTCGATTCAACCAATCTTTTAGTAAAATTATATCATATTTATGAAATGGTAAAATATAGCAGAGTGCAGGAAGGTGGCTGGCTTTTGCTACACCCTGAGGTTTGAGAGTGTTTGTTGAGATACAGGAGACAAAAACAAACTCCGGCTCGGGTTGCAGGAAATATGTATTTACACTATTTACAAAGGTTGTGCACAAAGTGCAAGTTAACACTTGTCTTGAAGTCAGACCAAGTGGTGCAGCAAGTCCTTATAGTCTATGTGAGCTAATTAAGCTCTTATCTTCGATAAAGCAATGCAAGCAGTCCAAACCTTTATCTGTTGCTTCAAGGTCGGCTTCAGAGATATTCACCAGTTCATTCTAGCTACGGAGTAGCTCGGTTCCAAAACAGTCCTTGGTTAGGTCACCACAATGTGGCTGAGGTATGTGTTCCAATATCTTGCAATAAACGGCAAGTAGACATACCAGACAATCCTCAAGAACGACGAAGCTCCGATGGACGTGAGCACAGCAACAAAGCAATCAGAGAACAACAGGCTGGCTGGCTGGCAAAGACTGTTGCCTCAATTTATGCTAGACACAAACACTCAATGCTTGCACCTGGCTGTGGTAGCTGCACAGTCTTAAAGATACAGTCATTGGTTTGCTCTCGTTGCAAATCTACTCATATATCCTAACATACTCCTCCTTTGCAACGTGAGTGTTCAACCAATGATTGATGCATCACCATCTAAAAAAAACAGACAGGGGTACAGGATATACATTTACAACATTCCAAGCATTTCTACACAGTATTTGTGTTTCGTCATGGGTAAAGGCTTTGTGAAGACATCTGCTATGTTTTCCTCAGTAGGAATATACTCCAGCTTAATGATATTCTTCCGTACTGACTCTCTTATGTTTAAGTACCTCAGGTCAGTATGTCTAGACCTGCTCTTTACCCCGATACTGTTTGCTGTAGTGATTGCTGATTGGTTGTCCTCGTACACTACTACCGGATCATTACAGCTCACCCCTAGGTCTTGCATGAGCTGTACGAGGTTGATCACCTCAGTGCATGTTAGTGACAGGCAAGAGAATTCTGCCTCCATGGTTGATAGGGTGATATGTTTCTGGCGCAAAGATTTCCAATCGATTGGAGCACCCCCTAGCGTGACAGCCATTCCAGATGTGGACTTTCTAGTATCTGGGTCTGATGCAAAACTTGCGTCTGCATATACGGCTAGTGACAGGCTTCCTCTCGGCTCAAGATACAGCGCCTTTCTCATGGAATACTTTAAGTATCTCAGGATTCTTTTGGCCGCTTGCCAGTGTCTGACTTTTGGATTCTCAGAGTACCTGGCTAGCTGATTCACGGCAAAAGAAATATCTGGACGAGACCATGTCACAAGATAAGACAGGCTCCCTATCAACGATCTGTAAATTCCTTTATCGAACTCTGGCCCTTCGTTTACCTCCTGAAGGAACCCAGGAGCCATAGGGGTATTGCAGGGTTTTGCTAGTTCAAGCTTGTACCGCTTGAGTAATTGCGATATCTTGTCTACCTGCGAAAGTTTAAAACCTCTAGCTGTCTTCTCTATGTCAACCCCTACGTAAGTCTTGATATCCCCTAGATCTCTGATATCAAACTTGAGTTTAATCTTTCCTATCAGCTCAGCAGCTGATTCCTTGTCCGGTGCTATTACGGCAATATCATCTGTGAATACTAAGAGCAATGTTGTTGCTTTGCCTGACCCCTTTTTGAAAAGACATGGGTCTGCAACTCCCTGGTTAAAACCTAATCCTTTTAGGAACTCCACAAGGCACATGTTCCATTCGTACCCTGATTGATGAAGGCCATATAGGCTCTTCATCAGTTTCCAACAGACAGACTTACTATCAGGGCTAGTTAGCGTTGGGGGTTTCCTCAAGTATAATTCATATCTTAAAGGGGCATTGAGGTAAGCTGTGGCTACGTCAATATGTTTGACCACATGCCTGTGCTTAGCTGCCCACGTTAATGCAGCCCTCAATGTTGTAGCCTTCAGTGATGGGGCGAAAACCTCATCGTAGTCCCCTTCACTCTGGTTAAACCCTTGGGCGACCAAACGAGCCTTACAAATTCTTTTTCCATCAGAACAGTTTTTAACCTTAAAAACCCACTTACACCCCAGGACCTGTTTCCCTGCAGGTATGGGTACCTCCTTAAAAACTTGTAGGCTTTTCATCGCTGCTAACTCTTTATCCATAGCATCCTGCCATGGCTTTTGAGCTGTTTTTGGTAATTCAGCCAGTTCTGCAAAGCTGGCAGGTTCCACTATCGCAGAGCATGCCTGATATCTGTCAGGCTGCCTCCTTTCCCTAGTAGACCGCCTGACAATGGCAGGTGGTGTGGAGATAATGGGTGTCTCATCCTGGGAGTCAGAATCAGAGACCTCTGATTTAACCACTACTCTCTGTTCGCTACTAGAGTGATCAGAGACCCGATCCTGTTCATTGTCGGACTCACCCTCGCTCTTAAAATCATTCTCGTCTGATCTGGACAGTCTGGGACTAAGATTCCTAGATCCCCTGGTTACATCACCGGGTACAGGGTAACCGTTAGTTCTCGTAGGCGGGGAGCCCTGCTCCAGTCTTTCCCATCCTACGTTCTCCAAGAACTTGGCGCTGGCGCTGTTAAAAACTTCCCTAGTGCCCGGTTTCCAAAAACGATAACATTTTCTATTGGTCTCATATCCTACAAATATCAATTTGCGGGCACGGTGCTGTCCCTTGCGCCTTTGCTGAGCGGGTATGTGGACCAAAGACGGACAGCCAAATACCCGTAAATGGCTTATGTTAGGCTGACGTCCATGCCATAGTACATATGGTACCTGCCCCGTGGTAGAATTCACAGTGAGGTTTATCAAATGGGTGGCAGTAAGGGTTGCCTCCCCCCAAAGGGCATCAGGTAATTGAGCGTCGTTTAGGAGAGTGCGTACCGTACCTTGTAGGGTTTGCCCCCTGCGCTCCGCATAAGCATTATGCTGTGGACGGTACGGTGCACTGAGCCTGTGCTCAATACCTCTCCTTGCCAAGAAGTCCGAGAAAGCTTTATTGACAAACTCTCCCCCTTGATCGGTGACCAGGCATTTAAGGCGATTCCCTGTCTTACGTTCGGTGGCTTTAAGCCACTGAGAAAACTGACTCAGGCATTCACTTTTACGCTTCAGTAATTTCACAAAACCGTACCTAGAGTGGTGGTCAATAATATTTAAGATATATTTTGTCCCCCTAAAGATGGTTTTCTTGGTCCTATAAGGTCCGCAAAGAACAAGTCCATCGGTTGCTTTGTAGAGAAACCCTGCATCCTATTTGCTGGTGCAGATTTGGTCTTCTCTTCCCCACAGGCATTACATTGCAAAAATCTATTACAAGGTGATAGATTTATCCCTTTTACCTGGGACACAGTCTTCCCCAGAACTTTAAAACTGCAATGGCCCAACCTTCTGTGTAGCAGGTGAATGCAGTTAAAGTGTACAGGCCTGTTGTAATTACCAACACTGACAACAGGTGGGGATTGGGGTTCTAGCACATATAGCCCATTCTTGTGGTGGGCTGTAAAACATTTTGACTCTTTTCTGATAAAACATTCACCACTCTTAAATGTTACTTCATACCCTGCCTTGTCTACCTCCCTCACTGAGAGTATATTCATGAACCCAGGGATATACAACATGGGCAAAGTTGTCCCCAATGGGGTACAAAAAACTTCACCTTCACCCTTAGCAGGCACATCCTGCTTGTTGGCCAGCGAGACAACAGTGTCTGTCTCCTTTAAGAACTTAAAACTTGTCCTTGTAGCTGAAATCGATCTAGTAGCCCCACTGTCAATCACCCAGACTACCTCTGGTTTAGAGGTGTGGCATGTAGATGCAGCAGGCTTCGATGAAGCACTCCTCCTTGGCTTCTTTGGGTGTTTCACAACTTTGCTGGGGCAGGACCTGGCAAAATGCCCAGGCTTCCCACAAGCAAAACACTTCCGGGCCACGCTTATTGTCGTTGGCTGCTCGTTGCCTTTCTGTAGCTGGGGAGCGCTGGTCTCACGAAGAAGGGTTCGCTCCAGCCTCCATTGTGATTCCTCCAGCAAACGAGGCTTGATTTCATCAAACACCATATCCTGGCTTGGCAGAGCTCCAAGGGCAATCACAAACTCTTCATAACTTTCATCCAAAGAAGATAAAAGGATACAGGCTTTCTGCTGCTCATTAAAACCAAGACCTTTCCCCTCCAAATCCAGCAGCTGGGTTGTAATTAGCTGGATGTGGTCAGCCATACTCCCACCTGGAGCAAGGTGAGTGCGGAAAAGCCTCCTTGCAAGCTGAATCTGCGCACCCACAGTTGTCCTTACAAAAAGTCTTTACAGGTTCTCCCAGCACGCAGCTGCAGAAGTCTCCCCTCTGATATGCACTAAGAGGGTGTCTGCAACAGTGAGCCCAATCACTGCCAGGGCCTGCGAGTTCTGCTCAATAGCCTTATTGTCCCTTTCATCCTGAGGGTCCAAAGCTGCCAAGTCCACGGGCGTGGACACCATGCTCCACAAACCTTCCTTCTTCAGGAGAAGTGAGCATTTCGAAGCCCAAGCCTGATAGTTGGAGCCGGTGAGCAGAGGAACCAAATTCAAACCCCCAGAAGACATTGCTGCTACTCAAGTGTAAATTTCCACCAAAGCACACAGAGCAAACAGTCTCTACTACAAACAGGGTGCGGTCAATTTGCAGCACCTGGGCCCAGAACCGATGAAATGGTAAAATATAGCAGAGTGCAGGAAGGTGGCTGGCTTTTGCTACACCCTGAGGTTTGAGAGTGTTTGTTGAGATACAGGAGACAAAAACAAACTCCGGCTTGGGTTGCAGGAAATATGTATTTACACTATTTACAAAGGTTGTGCACAAAGTGCAAGTTAACACTTGTCTTGAAGTCAGACCAAGTGGTGCAGCAAGTCCTTATAGTCTATGTGAGCTAATTAAGCTCTTATCTTCGATAAAGCAATGCAAGCAGTCCAAACCTTTATCTGTTGCTTCAAGGTCGGCTTCAGAGATATTCACCAGTTCATTCTAGCTACGGAGTAGCTCGGTTCCAAAACAGTCCTTGGTTAGGTCACCACAATGTGGCTGAGGTATGTGTTCCAATATCTTGCAATAAACGGCAAATAGACATACCAGACAATCCTCAAGAACGACGAAGCTCCGATGGACGTGAGCACAGCAACAAAGCAGTCAGAGAACAACAGGCTGGCTGGCTGGCAAAGACTGTTGCCTCAATTTATGCTAGACACAAACACTCAATGCTTGCACCTGGCTGTGGTAGCTGCACAGTCTTAAAGATACAGTCATTGGTTTGCTCTCGTTGCAAACCTACTCATATATCCTAACAATTTATACATAATGTTTTTCAATAATTCTGAATTTTTAACCGGAAATGTTTTAAGATCTTGCAACTCTAATATTGGAGAGGTATTTGGTGCCAATTTTTCTTTTAATTTTACCCATACACTTATCATAGATTTTAGGACATTATTTCTTGGTTTTAAATTAAAAACTGAATTTTCCAAAAATTCTCCCTTTGCACACACATTACTATCTTTCATTTCTATCTCCCTCCATATAAGATCTTTTATCGTTAAAAGTTTTACCAAACCTTTAATTTGGAATGCCCTATAATATGATTTAATGTTAGGTAACCCTAAACCACCCTCTTTCTGTGACTTATGCCATAAACTTTTAGTTATCCTTGCTCTTTTCCCTCCATTGCAGTAATTATTCAATAAATTTTGAAAAACTCTTAATTCTTTTTCAGTTTGTTCAATTGGGAGGACCTCAAATAAAAAAATAATCTTGGGTAATAAACTCATTTTACAAACAGCAATCCTTCCAAACCAAGAGGTCTTCAACACCCGATATCTAACAATTTTCTTCTTGATTTCCTCTTTCACTTTATCATAGTTTAATTTCTTCAAATCCTCTACATTATTTGCAATATTAACTCCTAAGTATTTTATACTTTTCCTAATTTGAATTTTAAATTTTTCCCTAATTTTCCCTATCTCTTCCTTATTTGAATTACTAAAAATTGCTTCCGATTTCCCTCAAATTATTTTCAGGCCTGTTATCTCTTTAAATTTATGCAGATGATTTTGAATCTTTTCCATATTTTTTATAGGATCTTTCATTATAATCAAGGTATCATCTGCATACAAACTTATTTTTGTTCCATTTATCCCTTCTATATTTATATCACTCCTTATAGCTCTGGCCAATAATTCCATAGTGACTTTGAAAACATGAAATGTCACCTAGATATTAAAAGTCATGGTTTAAACCAGGGGTGCCCAACCTTTTTATGCTGTGGACCTGACCACGCCTCCAGACAGATGAGTGGGCTGGGTCAGGTGGTTCTCCTGCTGTAAACACTGCTGTAAATTGCATCCGTGGCTGTTTTAAATGCATTTACAACAATCATAGGTGCATTTGCATAGGCATGGGCATGTCAATATGCTAGCTGACTACTGTTGGATGCTCAAAAGGGAAACAGAAAATGGAAAGCAAAAGCGTGTTTGGAGGAGCATAAAAAAGAATAAGAAAAGGTTTCACACACAAAAAGAATGAACATGGAATGTTAAGTAAATATTATGAAGAAATTGTTTGTTTAATTATAAGAAATAATATGTTTAGTTCACTGTAATAAAATAGTAATTTTCTCATTACTCTTATGCTTTTTAAATCCAAAACCCTCATATTTTGCTATTTTGCAAAAAAACAAAAACAAACCCAAACTGTATGTGATGGGGGAAATCGAGGTCATTTTTGGATTCAGCACACTAGAAAACATAAAATTTACCAAAAAAAAAAAAAAAAAATCCTGTGCAGCTGATTTTTTTCTGACCTGTGTAATTATTCTGTCATGAAGGCCAGCTTGAATAATGCCTCTGAAACACCAAAAGATCTTATCTTCTAATACAGGTCTCTCTTTAATGTACTGTACTGTTATTCTGGTTAGTAAAAGTAAAGGTTTCCCTTGCTCGAAAGCCAATCGTATCCAACTGTAAGGTTCAGTGCTTATCTCTGTTTCAAAGCCAAAGATCCAGCGCTGTCTGCTTCTGTAGACGTTTCTGTAGTCATGTGGCAGGCATGACTAGACACCAGAGTGCACAGAACGCTGTTTACCTTCCCATCGAAGTGGTCCCCATTCATCTACTTGCAATTTCTTGCTTTCAAACTTCTATGTTGGCAGGAGCTGGGGCAAAGACAGGAACTCATTCCATCCTGCAGTATTTGAGTATCGAACTGCCAACCTGGTGCCTTCCAGTCAGTGTTTTAGCCACTTGAGCCACTGCAGTCCTGTTAGTCTGGTATTGATGCCTAAAAATAATCTACAGTACCTGGATATTTTCAATGGTAGTCTGGTTATTTATTTATTTATTTATTTAGTTCAAACATGTATGCCACCCTACTCTCAGGGCAGCTAACATAGTACTGCAGAACAACACAACACATCAAAACACCATAATCCCAACAATAAAATTCACCTCTAAAACCCAGAACATTCCAGTTAAAATTTAAAAGATTTAAAAGACTCAAGAGAGAGAGGGGCAAATTATTGAATCGTGTTACTAGAACCCCACACCTGCCCCACCAGCCATGTCTTTACACCTTTTCTGAAGAGGAGCAGCTCTGTCTGGAGAAACAACTCAATTTGCAGGAGGTTCCATAAGGCTGGAGTGGACACAGAGAAGGCCCTCCTTCTAGTGCTAGAGAGATGCACCTCTCTAGATGATGGGACAACTAGAGAGCCTCTCCGGTCCACTCTGGTGGGACGGACAGATGTTCTTGGGGTGACACGGTCTTTTAAGTATCCTGGCCCACTACCATGTAGGGCTTTAAAGGTAATTACCAGCACCTTGAATTTCACCTGGAGGCACACTGGCAACCAGTGTAGCTCCCGGAGCAGTGGTGAGGCACGTGCGTAATGCCCGCATCCCATCACCATGATAAATTCATTTATGTATCACTAGAACTCTGTGCTGCCAGTCGTGGTATTCTTATGTATGTATTCTAATGCATGTGTTCCAGTGTTGTTACTCCCGTGAAAATAGACATAGAGTTGCAGCTAATGGGGTTAGTAGAAGGCAAACTGGAAGATGAACCTGTCCAAAACCAGTACAGCCGTTTTGACATCAAACGTCTAGCAGAAGAAGCACAAGAAATAGAAGACAAATGTCTCCTTCGGGACATGTGTGGCACATCTTTGACAGTTGGAATAATTTTGCAGATTTTGTTTTACGAAACAGAAAGTATGTGTCAGAATAGAAATATTCAGATCCTCATCCACAGATTGCTTAGCCACAGGCAATGCCACTTGGAG
Organism: Furcifer pardalis; assembly: GCA_030440675.1. NCBI lineage: Eukaryota > Metazoa > Chordata > Lepidosauria > Squamata > Chamaeleonidae > Furcifer > Furcifer pardalis. The sequence continues at coordinate 69,000,251 of CP126893.1, forward strand.
GAACACGTCCCATTTCTAATACAGAGTTCAGTGCTTCTCCTGGCAAGCTGACAATTTGACCTTGGAAAAAGAGCTATTTCATGAAATCAGTTAGTCCATGGCATGCAGTTAATGTACAAAATAAAAACCTTTTTTCTGCCCTCCCTCTTCCATCCCTCTTTGAGCTTTCTGGTTGAAAAGTTTTCAGTCCAAAGTCTCTGTACATGAAGAAAGCAATTAGAGGCCAATTCTGGAGATGTGGATTGGTATTTGGGAAGAAAGAAGCTTGAAGTGGTTGGGTATTGCAAACACGTACTGGCAGTGGTTTTGGAGTGTGCAGGTTTGTAAATCCTGCTGTATGCTTTGAGCTGAGTTTGCTCTCTACATAGTTGCTACTTCCTGAGACTGCTCTCCCTGCCCTCTTGCTCCAGCTCTGGTTTCAGACGTGGGCTGAAGGAAGCAATAGATTGTAACAGAGAGCAGCAGAAATGATAACAATCACTTGAAGATGGCTGTCAAGTGTTCAAGGAGAGTTCTTGCAAAAAGTAGGGAAGTGTAGACAATTTTGTATTTACTACATGTAAATATCTCTTTCAAGAGATCCAATGGCTGTGTGGTTGTCCCTATGATAATGGCAGCCCTCCTGCCTTTCTTCCTGTAGGCTCAATGGCAAAAGGAAATGTAGCTTATTTCTTTAGGCTTTCATGGGGAAATGAAAATGGAGCATTTAGCTTGCCAACATAGCAGTAGAAGTTCAAATTAAATGTACATTTCCTTCAAGGAAATCTTACTCATGTCTTTTTGGAAGTCTCAGGGAGTACTTACACGTTTGCAGCCCACTTGTTAATTCCAGCCTTATGGATTGCACCTTGCATATGCTCATTTTGCCAATCAATGAATGGATGTTGATGATGATCATGTTGACAATGACAGTGATGAGAACAACAATAATTATGATGATGGCACCCAACCTGAATTTCTGCATGTCATTTTATCCTGTTCTTGCCTTATTGAAGAAAACACATTTGATCCCAACAATGTTATTGCAGTACTGTATTTAGTCCCTTCTAAATGAATTTCATTTACTCTCAGTGACACTACGACTAGATCTGTGCCCAGATATCAATGGGTTGATACTTGAAGGTGAAGTCGGATCTTGCAGAGTACTAAAGTTCCCTCCAAGTTGGCTGGGTAGTTCAGTGAGTTTGGTACCTGGCTGCTAAGACAAAAGTTGTGAGAAAATGGGCAAGCTGCACCTTTTTGAAGTGCCCTCAGATCAAGAGACTGGTAAAATCTTTTCAGACTACTCTATAGGACAGCAATGACTAGACAAAATGCTGCTGCTGCTGTTGTTATTAAAATCTACCATTAGATTCATAGTCAAATACTGTACTGGTATAAAATTATCAAATCAAAGACCTAAGAACTATCAAGGTAATGCTGTTGTTGTTTCCATCCATCTTCCTATCTTTTTATTTTTGTTCTTCACACACACACACATATACACCACACACAAAAGAACCCAACCCTACTACAAATTTTAAACAAGGATTTTAGTTTTGAAAAATCTTCAGGTACTTGAGCCACACCACATAAAGTATCTGCTAACATCTTCCATTACTTCAGATGTCATATCTACATATCGATGTCATCTGTAAGCTGCCACTGAGGCAACTGCCCTTTCTCAGTGAGCCAATTATGGGCCAAGGTCTCTGTTTCCTATATTGTGAGGAATGCTCAGCTGAACATTTTTCTTTATAATCAAATCAGAATACAGTATTATTTCCAACTGTGATAGAGCATTGTTTTCCCCTCCCATCCATCTATCCACGTGGAACTGTAGAAGTTTTTCAGTTCCACTTCCCATCAGTCTTATCAACTCTGTCTAGTGGTAGTCCATTAACATCTGGATGACTACACTTTCCACAGGTTGAATTGCCACCAATATTTTTGTTGTGACAGGTATATAGCACACCCTATAAGCTACATGCACACATGGTTGATCATGCTAGATATCGAGTGTGGAATAATGGAGTTTGGAAATGAGTCAAATGAACTTGCATCCAAATCCCATCGAGCTGTAAAAAAATCCCTAACACTTGCTGAGAAACAGGTTGAGCAACCCTCTGCCTGTCACTGTCTCCCAGTTTTGCTGTCAGTGTAGAATTTTCATGAAAATGCAAGATATTTTCTACACAAATTACCTAATCTTTTTGGAGGTAAGAGAGATACAGCTGTGATAAATGACAAACATTTGTCTTCAGTAATATGTAAAATAATTCATCCATCCCACAGTAACACTATGGTTAACACATGGCACAATGTGGAATGAATTGTTATGTTCCCAAGGGAATAAGCAGTGGAGGTGCTGTTTGTCAAGAGTGTTCTTGTGATGTGTGAGAACAAGTAGCTAAAAATACTCAACATACTTTGTGCAGATTCGGATAGCCTTGTCCTTTTTCCATCTTCCATGAAAGTGAAACAGATAAGTACAGTTTCTAGTCATAGAATAAAGGCATCCAGCTTTAGAAGTGCCCATTCTTTAGAATCTTGCTTTGTCTACAGGACTCCACAGCTCTTGCAAGGCTACTTGAAGAAGACAGGAATATTTTAGCCTCATCTGTCAGTGATCATGTTCAAAGACAGGCTAAATCTTAACAAGGTATATTTAAAAGACACAAATACTTGTGTTTTCAAAATCTGAACTTCCAGTTATATCAGCTAATTCTAAATTAAGCTTACAGTATTTTCATTGTCAAAAGTTTCATTTTCCTGTGCTAAGGTAAATCTATGAATAAGGTTAAACAATATAGAAGCTTTTGAGCATGACTCACTTTGAAGATGAGTGAATTAATCCATTGTAATTCTCTGCTTTTAAAAGACAGGCTAGTAACACCTTGAGCTGTACATCAAGCTGGTTTGGATGATATTATCACAGCCTCTATCCATATCTAGCCTGGTATGTGGAATGCGAGTACAGGGTGAAAAGCAACACCAAAGGTATGTAATTTCAATAGTAGGGTAATATTGCATGCATACAAATACTACACACATACATATGTTTTCAGGGGCACAATTTCCTATTTGAGGGCAAAAATGTGTTGGGTTTTTTTCACAGCATAGAAGGTAGACCTGGGACATGCATGAGTAGCGACACTTTGACAGCCCTTGATCTAACATTACAAAATTTCTGACCTAGGCAGCCTGGAGGAAATGTTTTGTTTATACCAGTAAATGCTTCTGAATATGTTGCTATAAATGCAAGATCATCCAAAGATGGCCCAAGTCTTTCTACCTCTGCATTATTCTATGGCCTTATTCTTCTATGATTTCTGTATTTAGGAGGAAATAGAAAGAAAGCTATAGAATGGTTTCTCATCATTGGGAAACAAATTTTCCACAATGCACTTCTTGATAATATCAGCAAAATATCAGCATATCGAAGCTTTTTTTTTTTTTTGCTAACAGAATGAAATGCATTCTGCATCATTGCCACTTATACTAAAGGTAGAAATTCTGCTCCTGCTCACAGAGAAAGAGGGATATATACCTGGAGCAACATTCCATATGTCTCTTATTCCTCATTAGTGTTAATCGAGAAGACCACTTCTACCAGGCAAGGGGCTTTGGGGAAAAGAGAGATGTCAGTGCTATTTGAAGAGGAGAATCTGAAATACCCTGTGCGTGCCTGGAGCAACCGTTAATATGAAGTTTTTCCTTTCTTTGTGAAGTTCAGTAAAACTAAAGTAGCAAAAAGAAACAAAATATTCACTAAGAATTTAAAGATAAGAAAATTAATCCAAAATATAGTTGCCTGACTACAGTTTTGTTTAGTAAATCAGTACTGGCTTACCCTTTTTAATGAAAACTTGAAAGCCATTAAATCTGGAATCACTTGAACATGCACCTTGATCCCTTCTATTTGGTAGGTAGTACTGACTTCCTAATATCCAAGCCATTGTCTGTTTCAGTGACATATTTTGTAAAAGTTGATCACGTTGTTATAGTGCCAACTACAGTAAACCCTTAAATCAGGGGTTCTCAACCTATGGTCTGCAGGTTGGCCTTGGCCAACAGCACCATTTCATGTGGCCCATGTCACCACGACCAGCAGAAGCAGATGCATTTATGGCAGACATAAATGTGCCTACAGCTGTCATAAACACATTTGCGACAACCATAAATGTGGCCACGGCTGTCATAAATGCATTTACGACAGCCATGGACGCATTTTACAACAGCATTTACAGCAGGGGAACCACCAGTCTGGTCTGCTCAGCTGTCAGAGTGGGCATGGTCTGGCCCACGGCTCGAAAAGTTTGAGAACCCCTGCCTTAAATCTATTGAATGTTAGTAAATTGACAATTATATATATTATGTTTTACTTTCCTAGGATCAAAGCTCACTGCAGATGGGGATTGCAGCCATGAAATAAAAAGGCGACTGATTCTTGGAAGGCAAGCAATGAGAAACCTGGGGAGCATATTGAAAAGTAGAGACATCACATTGCAAACAAAAATTCTTATAGTCAAAGCAATGGTATTCCCGGTAGCAATGTATGGTTGTGAGAGCTGGACCATTAGGAAAGCTGAGCGCAGAAGAATAGATGCCTTTGAGATGTGGTGTTGGAGGAGAGTTTTGAGAGTCCCCTGGACAATGAGGAGAACAAATTGGTCAATCTTATAAGAAATTAACACTGACTGCTCCTTAGAAGGCCAAATAGTAAAGATGAAGCTAAAGTACTTTAGACATCAAATGAGAAGAGAGGATTCGCTTGAGAAAGCCTTGATGCTGGGAAGGGTGGAGGGCAAAAGAAGAAGGGGGCCACCAAAAATGAGATGGCTAGATGGTATAGTAGAGACAATGGGTACAGAACTGAGCAAGTTGAGGAGGATGGTGGAGGACAGAAGTGCCTGGTGGACAGTGGTCCATAGGGTCGCAAAGGGTTGGAATCGACTATGCAACTGAACAACAACAAAAAATATATTATGTTGATTCAATAGGTCAATTCTAACTTGTACTAAAAGTTCAGTTTAGCCCTCTTAAGTCATTTTAATGATATTAGGAAAAGAATTCCATAAATGATGGTGGCTTAGTGGTTAAGACACAGAATTTGACAACTGGAAGGGAGGTGGGTCAGCAGTTCAAGACCCGAGTACTTCACAAACTCCTGCCAAACTAGCAGTTTGAAAGCAATAAATTGCAAGTAGATAAATAGGTACCACTTCAGTAGGAAGATAACAGCATTCTGTACGCTACTACATGACCATGGAAACAGCTGCAGATGCAGATAGCACTGGCTGTTTGGCCTTAAATAGAGAAGAGCACCATACCCTAGGGACTGATACGACTGGCTTTTGAGCAAGGGCAACCTGTACCTTTACCTTTAGGTGTCCATGACATATAACACTGGTAACAATTCTTTCAGGAAACAGCTGGGTAATATATGTCCCTGCAACAAGCTCTACATAGTAAAAATGCATAGGTTCCTTGATGTACATATAAAAGGCATACAGTATTGGCAAAAATAAGAGTAAAAGATCAGGAGCCCCTCTGGTCAGTTGTTTCATGAAAAACAACCATTCTGCGAAGGGTTTATGGTTCTTGGCTGTTGCTGCTGTCCATTCAAGGAATGATAAGACTCTGTTGACAAGGGAAATTGACTGGATACTGAAACTGGGTAATTGGCTCCCAAAAGTTTAAATGAAGAATTGGATGCCCTCCACCTTTTTGCAAGTATTACTACCTGTATACACTCCCCAGGTCTCGCAGGGTGTGCAACTGAATAACAGCTGGTATAAGATAACTTCCATAAATAGGGGATCTTTCTCCCAGTCTGGCAGAGCTAATCGGTTAGAGATATGTACAGTCCAAAATGGTGGTGGGATGTACAGTCCAAAATGGTGGTGGGATCTAATATAGACCAAAAATGTATAATAGCTACATCTGTCAAACAAATGCAATAATATGCTGGATGAATATTCTCTTTTTGAATAATTTATTTGAAAGTTTCAGATATTGTATGAATTGCCACGTAAAAATAGTAATATGTTTCCCCCTTTTTTGTTTAACTTTGTATAGCCCCTGAAGAAGGCAATAAATTCAGAGGAAACCCTTTGGACATTTTTAGAATGAAATACAATAATACCCCGGATAACGCTAAAACTTGGTTCCACAAGTCTTAGCGTTATCCGATTTTTAATGTTATGTGATACATGTATTGTATAATGTTAAAATCCTATGGATGAATTGCATAGAGATACATTGTAATTGGCACAGACTTCAGTGAACGTAATGTGATATATCTCATAGGATTTTAACATTGTGCAATGCAATTTTTTTTCCAGATTCCTTAACGTTATGCGGTTTTAGCATTGTGTGGTGCAAACATTATCCAAGGTATTATTGTAAAGTGTTTTTTAAAAAATATTCTAAGATTTGATTTCTCCTTCATAACCAGAGTTAACTAATGATACCAGATTTTTTACTTTTAAAAACAAAACAAAAATAAATAGCTAAATATTTTCTGAAATAATGCTGCTTTTACTTTCGTTAAAAAAATAATAGTTGTTGCTCTTGTTTATTTCATTTGTGTGATCTTTGCACAAGGTACCATTGAATAAAGAAGAATATTCTGATCAGGAGAGTAAGTTAAAATGGATGGCATTTGCTCTCCTAAACTTAAATGAAGATTTGGATCCCACACACCCCTTTTACAAGTACAGTATCACTACCTGAATGTGCTTCCCAGGTCTCACAGGGACTCATTAATACCATTAAGTTATATATATAATTTGATTAAAGGAAACAATGTTTCTCTTTTATTTTCATTATCCCTCAAATTATTCATATCAAGAATGATCTAATTATATAACTCAGGCTGAGATTTATTGGGAAAAGAATATTTTCAGACATTTGATGAAGGAATTTTACATTTAACAAAGGTATTTAATAAAGAATATAGAAACACATAACCTGAATAATGACAGGAATTATGGAGGTGAGGCAGCAGGCATTATGTCTAACAGTTATGTAAATATTACATTAATATTAAAATAAAGATAGATGCAAGATGCATATAAGATGAATATAAGATAAAGACAGTTACAGGCAAAAAAATTAAAACACTACAAGCACACGCGTGCAGCCTCAGTCCATTAAAAGCTCCCTTTTCTGTAGCAAGTCCAAGGAATAACAAGATGCTTCTGACAGTAAGTAAAGACAAGATGAAGAGGTCCAAGTTAATCTGCCTTAGAATGCTGTTTCATAGCATTGGAGCAGCCATGTACCAAATGCACTTGTGAGAGTGGCAGCTCTAAGGATAAGGTTGCCAACACAGATCTCCCTGCCCAGGCAGGTTCACGTGGGATTACAGTTCATCAGGTCATTGTCATCTGCAATTCATATTCAAGAATGCATTTTTCCCCGAAGCAGGAAAAATACCACTGGCGTGAATTTGTTTAAGGGTGGATCCAAGCATGCCATGAAGTGACCTACACACTATGATCATGGAGCCATCTCCTGCGGCATATATTAAATGAGATATGCAGGATTTAACACGGGAACTGCAATGGATTGCTGCAGCCTTGAGGATATTAACAAGGTGTGCCTTCACAGCCAGTCCATCTGGCATGGCCTCTTCCCCCCCATGACCTTTGGGAATCAGAGTTCCTCCTCTGCTCATTTTGCCATTGGGCCCAATATGATGGGTTCCATTGGCATCTCCTCCACTGAGGGGACCATCACCCCACCTAAAGGGGCAAATCTGCCTGTTGCTTTTGGCCCCTTTAGGGAGTCAGGTTATTTACTGCCACCCAACACTCGGTATTGAGTCACTGGCTTTACGGTCTACTCCATTCCATGCCTGAATAAAGGGTCCACCGATATTTCCTTTTATATGTTGCAGACCAACTAATATAGGCCCACAGGAGTCTTAGTGCATTTCTGGGTTCCTGTGAGGAACCAATGTATGAAAACAGTGAAACTTAAATAGACAGAACAGACAGTGTTATTTCTATGTCAGCTTCTTTCACTGTGTTTCCTCAAATAAGCTTTTGCTCTGTAAGGAGCCCTGAGAGACATTATTTTTTAAGAACCTTTTCACCATGTTTCCACTTCATCGCTGGTGTAAAGAAGAGTATGTAGGCAGATTTAGTGTTGAGCAGAGAAGGCTGGCATCAGGTGCCTTTTGATGCATCAGTGGAAGGGGCAGAGTCCATCATAGGCTGAAACAAAGCATTTTTCAATCTAGTCTCATTGTGCATCTGCATGAGCTGATGAGAGGATTTGTTGCAGAGTTTGACTGTTCAGGTACCCAGTTTTGTAGTACCCAGGGTTCTTGATTTGAATTTTGCGTGCCAAGCTACTACAGGGCTCCTGGGATATAGGCTCACCTTTTGTTGGCCTAATAACAGTGAATTAGGGGGCTAGGATCCAGTTCCGGCATGAATGCTCTGTCTGAAGAGCTACCCATCCATTCTTCTCCTGTGTCAGGGGAAAGCAGAAAGGTAACAACAGGGATGCAGAATGGGGCAGAAGACCTCCTGCACCTCACTTTGGCCAGGCAAAAAGATCCCAGTCCAATCTAGCTGGAAGGCCCTTGAGGTTTGGCTCAGTAAATACCTGAAGAGACATGAGGCAACTGAGTTGTCGCAAGGGTTTAAGTTTGGCTTTAGAATTCCAGCAGAGGGTTCCAGGTTTGCTTCTTCAGTGAGTAACCTCACATCGGTCAAGGGCACGGAGGCTGTAATAAAGACCAAGATTGCTAAAGAGGTAGCAGCTAGCAGGGTTGTAGTCCCTTACCCGGCCCAACTTTACCAAACTTTAGAGTGTCACCATTGGGGGTAGTGCCCAATAAGGCCACAGATGAATATTGCCATATACACCACTTATCATGCCCAGTTGGTTCTTCCATGAATGATGCCATCCCAGCTGAATTGTGTAGTATGAGGTATGCCTCCTTCAGTGCTGTGCTATGCATTGTCCAGGCCAACAAAAAGGAAGCTGCTTCTTCCATCTCTAGGCCAGAAGTGAAGCTGCCAAAATGAAGGCACCTTTGGTAAATTCATTCTGTAGTAACAAAATCTGCGTTTCACCTGTCCCCATTCTCGCAGCATATTTTAATTTGTTAGGGTTCCAGTTTTTAGGGAGATATTACATAGGGTCCAACCCATGGGTTGCTCCATTTCACTTGAGCCCCACTTGAGAGGAAAATTTATGGTTCAAGTTTATTTTATGGTTATGCATACTTCTAACAGTTAATCATGAGTTAATAAAGTGGCCCTAGTTACTCCACATATGACTCTGGTTCATTTCAGGTTGGATAGGCAAAGCACCTTGTTCCTCAAGCTAATGGAGACAATGGTGGATGTTCTAATCCAAAACATTGATTCTGTACCACTCAGAAGAAATTTCTTTCCTGCTTACCAAGACAACTTTTTCCCCCTTGGTGTGTTTTTACAATACTGTACTTAGCATTGGTCAGAGACCTAACATAGAAGCTAGGTCTTTATTCTGAATTATTCCATATACCTGTAGTACCATATTGGGCTCGAGGCTTGCTTGTGTTCATTGTATTATTTTTCCTGGATGTCCATAGAGAAGAAGGCACACTTTGTTGTATGTGAGTTGTACATTCTCAGAGACAGAAATGACACTGACCATGTTTAAACTTAAGGAAATGATGACCAAAAGGATGACATGATAGAGTGGCAGGATCTGTGCTCAATAATTGAGGAAAGCAGGACAGGCTGCAAGGATGAATATCAGAAAAAACATGTTCACTGTTATAACAGCAATGAAGCAATTACCCTGGGAGGTGGTGAACATGCCCACACTGGAAGCATTCAAGAGAAAATGAGACAATTGTTTGTCAGATCTGGTTTGATTTGGATTCCACCATTGAGTAGTGGATTGGACTTAATTGCCTCATAGACACCTTCCAACTCCATCATTCTATGATTTGATGGCCCTATGGATTATTATTTACACTAATTTGCATTTAAGGTGCTATGTTGGTTATGCTCCATTGTCATTTGAAAGCTGAAACATTGGAATCACTTGTTTAATCTCAGGGGATGTAATTCTTAAAAACTGTTACATTGTTAAAGATGATTAAAAAGTAAAACAGAACACAAGCATTTTCTCTACTAAGTGTTCATAATGTGAACTCTATGACAAACAAAAAGCGAGCACAATTTCATAAGCTAGGTTTCTTTTTTGAAAACAACACCACCACCACCCTTCATTTATTCAAGGCTAGACTTTTAATTAGGGCTCCAGATACCATCTGTAGTTGCTAGATTAATTGCAGAAAGCCTGCTCATTGTTTCAAATCCCCAGAGATATTTTTAAATTCAATGGGCAGTGAGACTGACATATGTTTTGTTGGCTGATGGCTGTTTCTTAGTGGGATAATTAAAACATGAAATATCCAATTTAGAAACATGGGCTTGTCTTAGCTGCCATTCGTGTCATCCATGAATTCTTTTCGCCAACACACCTGCACCAGCTGGCTAAGTAATGTGAACAAACTGCCTGTCGAATGGATTCCAAAAAGATTTGCAATGAGTGGCATGGAAATTGCATCCTTCAATTAGAGAATCATTCTAGAAAGGTTGCTGTGTAAAAGAGAAGCCTTAAAATAACGCTACGGAAGTCTCCTGTTTTCTAATGCTGCTTTTCAGTTCCCTGACAGTGTTTTAAATATAAGCTAGTCCACATTTACTGTGTAATTTGTTTCTTGAATGTTGCAATTTCTCTCTCTCCCCCCTCCCCCAGGGAATAAGTCATTCTAAAATAGAGAGGAGGGCTAGAACCTTTTAAACTGCTAGCATAACATTAAGCGGAACAATATTAGTGATTCCAAGTCAGATGGGGTGTCTTATATCTTCCTGTCACTTGGAGGAACTGCATTATATTTTCCTGTCATAACTGAACTCTTAGAAATTTAGCTTTTGATTGATAAATTTAGTTTTTGATTGACACAACAACAACAATGATAACTTTATAAGCTTCTGAGAATAGTTTTCAAAGCAGGATCAAGGTCAGACAGAAAATATGGAGTTTCCTTCTGAAAGCTTACATGTATACATCAAAAACAACTTTGTTAGTTTTGGAATTTTTTTCTAAGTTGAATTTTAATTTACTTTCTGGGTTTATAGATAACTGATTTTCTAATTTTTTTGTAATAGTAGCCATGTTAGTCTGTGGTTCAGGCATATCAGAAAACAAAACAAAATAAAATAAACAAAATAAAATAAAAACACTGTGGCACTTTAAAGACTAACTGCTATATCTTTATTGTGGTTTGAAGAAGTGGTGATCCACGAAAGCTAACAATAAAAATATAGCAGTTAGTCTTTAAAGCGCTGCAGTGTTTTTTATTTTATTTTGTTCATTTTATTTTATTTTCTGATATACTTGATTTTCTAAATATATTTTCTAAAGGGGCACCAATTTTTGTTGGGCAATCTTTGCAGAGTGGTGAAGTTTGTATATCCCAAAAGATAATAACTTGATACATTTAAGTGCAAGCTCTTTTCTTTTCTCTTTGTTGTTATTGAATAAATGCTCAGGCATAGCTTTAGCAGAAGGGAAAGTACTCAGACACAGCTTTAGCAGAATGTTTGCTTACATGGCTTATGTTCAAATAAAACTATCAAGTAGATGGCAAAAAAATTGTCACAGCACTTCACTTAATCTTGCTTACAACAAAAATAGGAAGAAAAATATTTCAAGCAAATGATGTTTCCAAGAGGGTAGTGAGTTGCTAGCTTTCCGAGTCTAAGACATTTTGAATCAGAAATAGCTAGACTGAATAACTGAATGCTCATAGCATACAGAGAGAACTGGACTACATTAGACCACTGCCCACACATATAGACCAGCATATTGTATATACAGAGTGAGAAAACAGTTACTTTTAGATTGAAGAAAATTTAGCCTGCTGATTTCCTGTTTAGATTCAAGCCAGGCAATGACTATGTTTGTTAAATGCTTGCCTTGTACAAAACACAAAGCATGATTGGATTGCCAGCTATAAACTCAACAATTTTGAGTTATGGCAAGACATTCAATAAAAGTAGCTGCTAAATTCTGATTCCAGCGAAATACCATTATTTAAATTGTAAACTAAAAATCTCTGTGAACATAATTCTATCTGCAGTTTATTGAAGTTTACCCACAAACAGCCTTTGTACACCAGAACCAGATCTCAAACTGGGAAAGCTGCCTAGTTCAATGCCATATGTTCTAAAGTTTCTAAGACCAGAATAGCATCAGGCACAGGGTCTAAAGAAAAAAATAGAAAGAATCTTCATTCTATGTCCTGTCCCGTTCCTGCCCTCCCCCCCAGCAGTCAATTTGAATTGATGAAACTGCCTAGACTCTATAGAGGGTGGTATAGAAATGTAAATAAATAAATAAATAAATAAATAATCGTTGTTTATTTCCTTTATAGCCAGAATGCATTATGTTGCCCTTCAGAATGCATATTGTATGCCTGAACTCATCAAAATTTTAAATTATAATGAAACCCACTTTTGTTCTGTGGTTGTTGAATTTCAAAGCATAGTGTACTATGGAACTCACATCTGTCTTTTGCAACCATTCCTTTGAGTACTTTACATCTTTGATTTGCCAAATGTTCTTTAGGAAATATATTCAAATATTTTCACAGCAGGAGGAAAAAACCCATTAATTATTTCCTTCCCCATGATAAATAAAATGATAACAAGAATACCAACCTGCAATAATTTTACTTCTGCTACCAGCAGAACTACAAATTGAAGACTTTAGAGAACCAGTATCAGGAACAGAAGGCCAGTTATTTCTTCAGACAAACTTAGCATTTTTCTCTTTAAAATTAATTGAATTTATTTCAATTTACATCATGTTTTGTTCTGATGCACATTCAAAACATTTTCCTATAAGATGAATAATATAATATGCTGAACAACAGTGCCAATATCTGCAATATTTAAAAATAACAATGGTATTTTAAAACCAACAAACATGAAAGATACAAGGATTTTGTTGTAGACAGCATCCAGTAGAATGGAATTGAGGCCTAAATTCTACTCTCCATTGTCTGTGACCCACAAAATTTCACTTAGAGCCAGACAAATATCAAAGAAAAGCCTGTCATATTTTAATATTAGAAGAAAAACACAGAGCGCTTCTTCTTCTTCATAAGTGATTTGTTTTAATCAAAAGGGGCACATGAGAAATCATATTCTTTCATTTACCCTCTTTCATTTATTTTTTCTCTCTCATCTATTGTCTGACAAATTACCCAGGAAATTTTTGCACCCAGTATCACCATGAGGGCTTCCCTCAGCAGCCAATCAGAGCATGCATCAGAAGTAGGAATTGTGAACTTATACAAGAGGCTAGATTGGTTGGAACACACTGAGGAAAGTGCTTTTTTCCTAGTCATTCTTGTGTGTGTTACCTCTGTGTGTTTGTATCCTTCATTTTAGATTGTGCTACCTGTCATCCTGTCTCTCTGCCTGTATCTTATATCCTATCCTTTTTTTAAAAAATCCCCCCTAACATTTTGAGAGATCTATTCCCTTTATTTTGTTTATTTTTGCTTCTGCCTGCCATGCAGGCTTGTTCAACTCAGGATTGGAGAGGAGAAGAGGAGAGAGAAATCGGGAGAGAGGGAGAGAAATATCCCCATATTCTATTGTTTTGGTTGGGGAATTTGATTGCAATTTTTGCCTTTATTTGTTGCTTGTTTTTCTTGTCTTTTAGGAAAGGGGGAGACTGCATTTTATTCTACTGGTTGACACTCTCCCTCTTTCTCTCTTTGTAGCTGCTTGATGAGGGTTGGGGGGTGGCTGTTTTGTTTTTGTTCTTTGCTTTGGTATGTCTCAGGCGTCAGGATGCTTCCTTGATTTTTTTTCTGTTGTGCTTCATTCTTGTTTGCGTCTGAAGAACACTACATTTCATAAATATACCAATCAATTTTCTTATAGGCAACATTAAGAACATTTGTGTTGGGTAGCACATCTTCCGCAGTATATGTTGATGGGTATTGACACAGGCGTGATATTGCCTGTTCTCTGCACTCACAAAGGACTGTGTTTGTGTGAAAACCTCCATTTTGTTAGGTTCACCTTGGTTCTACCAACTCAAGTCTATAATTTATTAAGTGTCAACCCCATTCTCTGTTTGACTGGATTAGACTTTCCCAGGGTAGTTAGTCCTTTTTCCCATATTATAACTCTGCTGTCATAGTTAGAATGGGGTCTGTGTGTTCTTTCAATCTGTAATGATTTCTGAGGTGGGGAGGAGTTATGATGCATTCCAGAGAAGGATTGATAGTCAAAACATGCTAGCCTTATTTGTGATAGGCATGTGCCACTGTGTAGTGATTGGCTGGAGTTATCCTGAAGGGGGAACTTGTTGAAGGTGATAAAAGGAAGGGGGAAGAAAAGGTTTTTTCTCTTTGCTCTTCACCATGCTTAGTAAGTAGTTCTCTGGAGTCTGCTTAGAACTCAGCAAACATATAGTCTTTTAAACCTGAGGGAGAAGCCCTTTGGGCTTCCACACTTAGTCAGGCTTTTATTATTTTTAATGTGCTTACTGATTTAAAATTGTTTCATTGCCTAGAATTGTTTTGCTTCCTGGAACTAAGAAATCTGTAACTTTTTGCTAAAATATACTTTTAAAAAACATGAAGATGACTGGAGTGGTTTAACTTCCTATGTGCTACCTTACTTACAGCTGGGACTTAGGTCAAGACACATGAGAAGGCAAGCTAACATCCTGAATTGCTTACCTGGAGGGTGTCAGTTCAGGTGTGGTCCCACTTCTGTGTAGACCAAGGTTCTACTCATGAGTAATGGGTCTGTTACATCTTCATTTCCTGCAAACCTGCTTCTGAATAAGTCTGATTATTTTTCTTTCTCATGTAATGTTCACAACATATGAAGTAGACTGATTCTCTGTTGCCCTGCCTGTCAGTTGTTTGGAGAAGGGAAGGGTAGAAATATTATAGATAAACTGACAGTTTTACGGATTGTGTAGGATTTAGTAACATAAGACAAAAGAACCTGAAAGAAGCTTTCTCCTTCAAGTTAAACAAAAAGACCAGTGTCAAAAACAAACACATAAAATAAAAAATGCTTTCTTCAAATATCTTGAAATTGAAGAGATGTGGAAATTTTCACTGTGCAAATCCTGAATGAATATCTCCTCAACTCACTCTGCAGATATAAATTCTCATATCTCATCCTCAAACTCACAAATAAGAAATTAACATCTTTCCTCTCCTCACCAGCAGTGGGAACAATGTGTTGCATTCAGGAGCCCAATAGTTTGCAGTAAAATTGTTAAAGAGTTGCACTAATCATATGGGTTGCCCAAAACACTAAACATATTTTCCCATATTTTAAACAATCAGCCAGCCCTCCATTGCTTGCTCTGTAGATGTGTTGTTTTTCAATTCAAATTAAAGTGAATTTGAGGATGGGAAAAGCCCTTTGCCTTGTTCTCAACTAAAGACAAGGGATATTTTGAGGTTCAGTAATTCTTTTTTGGTTTCTTGTTGTGATCAGACAACCTAAATTAACAAGAATGATGTATTCAGGGAGTAGTCATTCCATTCTGTTAGATATTTGAATGTCCAGCGGCGGGAAAACCGCCGCTTCCTATTGGTCAGTGGGCTGGGTCAAGCAGGGTATTTAATCCCCTGCTTGCCCAGCCGTTGTTGTTGTTGACTCATCGTGTTCACAATAAACTATTGTGTTCTTGGTTCACCAATAATGGCGTCCGTGTCCTCACTCCCGCGCCCGGATCTCCGGATCTAACACTGGCGACGAAGGTGGGATTTTGAGGAACGGACCAGAACCAACGAGCCAGCAAAAAACGGTACCACGCCATGGCTACTTATACTCTGCCGGCCCCCTTCCAGCCGAAGGACGAAAAATGGGGAAAGCTACCTGGACCGGTTCGAGTTCTCCCTCATAGCCGCGGAGCGGGGAGAAATCTCCACGGAACGGAAGAAGGCGTTCTTCCTTACCCACTGTGGTTCCAAGGTATACGAGGTGGCTCAGTCCCTAGTGGCCCCAACGCCGATAATGGAGGTCTCTTGGGAGGCCCTACAAAGGGCTCTCAGAGACCACTTCTCACCGGAGCCCCCCAAGTTCGTTTTTCGCATTCACTTCAGGGATCGCTACCAGATGGCCGGAGAGCCCATCAGCGAATTCGTGGCCACCCTGAGGACAGCAGCTATCCCGGCCGCATTCGGGTCTTCTCTCGAGGACGCCCTGATTGAACAAATCATCCGAGGGGTCCGAGACAACAAGCTCCGGAAGCGGCTCCTGGCCAGAAGAGATTTGACCCTGGCCACAGTGATAGACGAGGCGAGAGCATATGAAGTCTCAACATCAGCCACAATCTCTATCAACCGGGCCCCGTCGGCGCAGCATCAGGCCACCGCACATCACCAAGACATCGGCCCCGACGAGGACGACGATGAAGAGGCGGAGATGTGTGCGGCCGACGGGGCGAACCCAGGGAGAAGTGGCCAGCGCTGCGCCAGCTGCGGAGGACCACACCAGAGGGCACATTGCCGCTTCAGAGAAGCAATCTGCCATTACTGCGACAAGCGGGGACACATCGGAAAGGTATGCCGGACAAAGCAAGCTGGAAATCAGGCTGACCGGCACGTTCAAAATTTCCTGCCGGGCAAGATGGCCGCCAACCACCGATCAAATCATAAGCGCCAGGGAAACCACAGCGCCAAATTCGAAGATGCAGAAACCCACACAATCACGATCAGCAACGCCACCACAGAGAAGGGAGAGAAGTTTTACACAACGGTCCAGATCGACGGAGCAGAGTGCCCGATGGAGGTCGATTCTGGGGCCGCCGTATCCCTGATTTCCTGGAGGTGGATGAAACGAGCCTTTCCATCCCTCAGGGAATCGGACCTGAAAGCCCAACGGATCCGGGTCAAGGACTGCCAGGGCAGATTCCTCCCCGTCGCAGGCCAGAAGTGGGTCCGAGTCAAGTACGGACGGAGAGAAGAGTCCCTGCCGCTTACCATCGTCCGCGGCAACATTCCGACACTCCTGGGGACCAATTGGTTCCCAGCCCTGGGGCTGTCCATCGCGGGCATCCACAGTTCCTCCATCGACCAGGCCGGAGACACCTCGCTATGGGACGACCTGATGGCAGAGTTCCAGGACGTTTTCGGGGAAGGACTGGGCAGGTACGTGGGGTCACCCATCTCCTTCTCTTTAAACCCGAATGTTGCCCCGATCCGCCTTAAGGCCCGGAGAGTTCCACTGGCCCTCAAGCCCAGGGTCGAGAAGGAACTAGACAAGCTAGTAGCCCAAGGAATCCTTGTCCCCGTCGACCACGCTCGGTGGGAGACCCCCATAGTAACCCCCATAAAACCGGATGGGTCAGTGTGCATCTGTGCAGATTACAAATGCACAATAAACAAGGCGTTAGAGCCGAGCGCATACCCGGTTCCCGTGATTGACCACCTCCTACACTCATTGGGCCCAGGGAAGATCTTTGCCAAGCTGGACCTGGCCCAGGCCTACCAACAGCTGCCGGTGGACGACGCCACAGCCGAGGCGCAGACCATAGTCACGCACCGTGGTGCGTTCAAGTGTACCCGGTTACAGTTTGGGGTCAGCATTGCGCCGGGACTCTTCCAGAGCACCATGGAGAGACTCCTCCACGGCCTTCCAGGGGTGGTGCCCTATTTCGATGACGTCCTGATCATCGCGGGAGACCCTGGGCAGCTCAAGGACAGGGTCGCAGCTGTCCTCGCCAAGTTTAGGGCCGCCGGACTAAGGGTGAAGGGAGACAAATGCCTGCTTGGGGTTCCCTCTGTGGAGTTTTTGGGGTTCCGGATTGACTCAAAGGGCATCCACCCGACCAAGAGCAAGGTGGAAGCAATTCAGAACGCTCCAGCCCCTAAGAACAAGCAGGAATTGCAGGCATTCCTGGGGCTCTTAAACTTCTATGCGGCATTCCTGAAGGGAAAAGCCACTGCCGCTGAGCCATTGCACAGACTGCTAGCGGCCAAGTCGGGATGGGTGTGGGGCCCAGAGCAAGAGTCGGCTTTTGAAGCAGTAAAAAATCTCCTATCACAGGACAGTTTCCTGATCCAATACAACGCCACCCTGCCACTGGTCCTCGCCTGCGACGCGTCTCCCTACGGCGTCAGCGCAGTCCTGGCCCACCGGCTCCCCAACGGTCTCGAGGCACCCATCGCCTACTACTCCAGAACGATGTCACCTACGGAGTGGAACTACGGGCAAATCGATAAGGAGGCGCTGGCGGCAGTGGCAGGGGTAAGGAAATTCCATGACTACCTGTATGGCCGGACTTTGAATTGGTGACTGATCACAAACCCCTGTTGGGGCTCTTGGCCGGTGACCGCCCCACACCTTCGGCCTTGTCCCCCCGGATGCAGCGCAGGGCCCTATTTTTGTCCGGGTACTCTTACACTATGGTCTATCGACCCGGGAAACACATGGGGAATGCGGACGCTTTGAGCAGGTGCCCCCTCCCGGATCAGGACGAGGCAGAGAGCGGGGAGGCATCGGTGCTCGCCCTGGACGTTGTGGACTCTGCTCCCACCACCTCGGCTGAGGTTGCAAAGGCCACGGCGAAGGACGCCGAACTCCGGACTGTCTCCAGCTGGGTCCAACGGGGTTGGCTGGACAAGGGGGAAGGGGAGTTCAAAACATTTTTTGATAAGCGAAATGAACTGTGTTGTGCGGGGGGTTGTTTGCTGTGGGGAGACCAGGTGGTAATTCCCAGGAAACTTCGCCCGACAGTCCTAGAAACGCTTCACACCAGCCATCCGGGGGTAGTGAAGATGAAAGGGTTGGCCAGGAGTTATGTGTGGTGGCCCGGAATTGACAAGGATATCCATGACCACCTCAGGAACATCACAGAACTCTCTCTGCCTGCTGGAGAGGGGGAATGAGGGCCAACTGTGTGGACCAGCTAGCTCAGCCATAAAGACCTTGCTGCTACTGCTATTGCTGCTTCCATGACCACCTCAGGAACATCACAGAACTCTCTTTGCCTGCTGGAGAGGGTGAATGAGGGCCAACTGTGTGGACCAGCTAGCTCAGCCATAAAGACCTTGCTGCTACTGCTATTGCTGCCTCCATGACCACCTCAGGAACATCACAGAACTCTCTTTGCCTGCTGGAGAGGGGGAATGAGGGCCAGCTGTGTGGACCAGCTAGCTCAGCCATAAAGACCTTGCTGCTACTGCTATTGCTGCCTCCATGACCACCTCAGGAACATCACAGAACTCTCTCTGCCTGCTGGAGAGGGGGAATGAGGGCCAACTGTGTGGACCAGCTAGCTCAGCCATAAAGACCTTGCTGTCTCTCTTGACTGTATTGTATTTTTACACTGTATTTTATTGTATTTTTTTTTCTTTTTTGTAAAATTTATTGTGTTATCTGTGCTGCATCTGTTGTTATATTTTTATATTATGTTGTATTTATATTTGAGATTGTGATACTGTATATGTTTGTGTTATGTGAGCCCCTCTGAGTCGCCTCAGTGAGGTGAGTAGAGGGGCATATAAATCTAATTTAATAATAATAATAATAATATCGAGGCGTGGGTAGGCAAATGCACACCTTGCCAATCATCCCGGCCCAATCCTCCAGCAGCCCCAGTCAGGGAGTGGGAACAACCCGCGGGTCCGTGGCAGAGGCTCCAAATCGACCTAGCTGGCCCGTTCCACGGCCAAGTATTCCTAATTGTAGTGGATGCTTACTCCAAGTGGCTGGAGGTCCGACTCCTGAGTAGCACCACCGCCAGGGCAATTATTCGAGAGCTCAGGCAACTGTTTGCCACACACGGCATTCCGGGCACCCTGGTCTCCGATAACGGCCCGCAGTTCACAGCCACAGAGTTCGAGCAGTACCTGGCGTCCTTAGGGACCAGGCATGCTCTCACCTCTCCGTTCAGGGCGCAAGGTAATGGGCAAGCCGAGAGGTTCGTGCGCAGCACGAAAGAAGCCTTGGGGAGATTGGGGCCTGGAGACTGGCAGGAACGTATTGATACGTTCCTATTGGCACAACATAATCTCCCCTGTGCTGCCACGGGGAAAGCCCCTGCGGAGTTGCTGATGGGCAGGAGACTCCGCTGCCAACTGGATCGGCTGCACCCACAGTACTCCCCGGACAAGTACCGGGAAGGACAGTTGCGGGGCCGCACATTTCCCATAGACTCCCCCGTTTTTGCACGGAACTATGCACCTGGCCCACAGTGGGAAGAAGGGGTCATCAGCGACATGCTAGGCCCCTACACATACAAGGTTCACCTCACTGATGGTCGAGTATGGAAATGCCATATCGACCAGCTCAGGAGGCGGACAAGTTCCGACACGGAAAGTGACTTAACCCTCGGAGCACAGACCACCCCAGAGCCAGACATATACCCAATGGCCGAACCGGTCACCGACCCGGTTCAGCCAGACAACTTCCCCACACGAACGGCTCTGTCACCAGAGAACTTACCGTGCGAAGCAGGTTCACCCCCGGTCGCCGCAGAACCCGTCGCTCGTCCTCCGGAGCAGGCCCCGGCCCAGCCAGGGCAGAGCGAGAGCGACAGGTCCGCTCTGCTCGATGCCCCGGCGCCGACTGAACTGCGCAGGTCTGGCAGAGCACGGACACGCCCCCGTCACCTGGATGACTACGTATGTAAATAGGGAAGTAGTGCATTCTGGGGGGAAGGGGTGTTAGATATTTGAATGTCCAGCGGCGGGAAAACCGCCACTTCCTATTGGTCAGTGGGCTGGGTCAAACAGGGTATTTAATCCCCTGCTTGCCCAGCCGTTGTTGTTGTTGACTCATCGTGTTCACAATAAACTATTGTGTTCTTGGTTCACCAATAATGGCGTCCGTGTCCTCACTCCCGCGCCCGGATCTCCGGATCTAACACATTCTATACACTTTCACCTTCCACAAACACAGAAAAACATGTAATCTTCTGTCCATTATGAAATATCCATCAATAAAAAGAGGGACATTTTTTGAGAAGGAAGAATTACATTATTTTATGGTAGGGGTTGAGCTAATACTTACAGTTCTGAGGCACTGAATTTATTTTATTTTTATTTTCCAGAATGCTTCCCCATGCTGGTGTTTTCAAATTACAGAGAGCAAATGTGAAGGGAATATGCTGCATGATTTTCCAAAGGGAAAAAGAGCAATCTCTCAATCTTCTTTCTTCTGATATATTTCCTGCATTTTGAGCTACACTAGTTATCTTTGGAGCCCCTTCCATTTTTCTTTCATGATAGAGGAACTTTTCATTTGGTTCATTTTGTTTGAACCTTTTTCAAATTTTCTTTCTTTCATAAGCGTGGATGTGAATTTTTAAAAAATGAATATGAAAGAAAATTAAATAATAAATTCATCCATCCCAGCAGATGGCATTGAGAGCTTACCTTGTAAAAGTCTATTTTTGTGCCCGGTCTGTTCAACCACATTTGTGGTGCACAATTAGGATACAGTAGTTCTCCTATTTCTTCTTCTTCTTCTTGATCCTTGGCAGGCTCCTGAACTTTAACCCAACACAAGCAGCAAAATTTCTCTAATTACATTTTGTGCACTTTTGTTCCAGATTGTTAGCAATCCATTCCAGTTAACCATAAATAAATTTCTTCCCTACTCTCAATTCTGGAAGCATATTTCATCATTCATAAGGTATTCATATTTCATTATAATCTATTTGCACATATCATCTCAATGATACATTTCTTGGCATGTCATGCAGGTAGAAATAAAAACTATAAAATGCAAGAAAAATGCAACATAAATATCAAATGCAAAACAGAACTAAAAATTGAAATAAAACCACAATAAAATCGATGTTAGATGTACGTATCTCATTCTTTGGTATAAAATGTTAAAAACGAATTGGATGTATGTTTCAATTCTTAGTCATTCTTCTCCTGCTGCTCATTGCCTTATCACCACTCTTTATAAGTACAGTACTTTTCTCCCACTACCTGGATATGCAGAAATACTTTCTATATATTTAGTGAACTGAAAGAGCCAAATAAACTGAAACAGAATTGACTGAGGCCTTCATTGCTAGACAGCTCACAAGAAAGGCTGTGAAAAGACATTTTGCCCATGTCTGAACAAGACAGGTTTTCCAAGCACATGGACAACCTGTCAAGGATTTGCAAGGCCCAATGAGAGAGCTCAGCTCCCTCACTTTTTCTCCCTGTCATGGATTCATGACAACATAAATGATCTCCAGCATCTTTTGACTTTTCTAAGCACCCTTGCATACACACAACACCTACACATTGAGAAGACTCACTGAAGTACAGGATAGTAAAGGTAAAGGTCACCCTAGCTTGAAAGCCAGTTGTATCCAATTCTAGGTTTCAGTGCTCATCTCTGTTTATAGCCGAAGAGCCAGTGCTGTCTGCGTCTGCAAACATTTCCGTGGACATGTGGTAGGCATGCCTAAGCACAGGAGTGCATGGAACACTGTTTACTTTTCCACCTGTTTATCTACTTGCAATTTCTTGCTTTCAAACTGCTAGGTTGGCAGGAGCTGGAAGAGAGATAGCAGCTCATTCCATTGTGCAGTACTCGGGTATCGAACTGCTGACATGCTGCCTTCCAGTCAGCATCTTAACCACTTGAGCCATTACAGGATAGGGGCTCATAAATATGGAAACAATTGATTCAGTGCTTCAACCTTTACAGTGATGTAACATGATAGAAGTAACTATATTTTAATTGTGTGCATTTACACAAACATGGAAAAATTGATCTCACAAATGTGCAAACCCTTTTTGAAGCCCTCTCACAATTTCAAAGCAAATGTGAAAATATCTTCTTCTTTTTCGTCCACTAAGGATCAAGGATGAACTAGGTTACAATTTTAATCCCTGTGCAAAAGAAACATGTTTTAGCCTGATACAGAATTCATTAAATGAGCATGACTCACTTAAATGTAGCACTTTCTATCTAGTCATCCTCATAATTTTTCATTATTAATATAGTGCTTACAATCTACTCAATAATCATATAATGTTTACAGTCTATTGAACTGGTGCAAACAGTAAATAAAAAACACCACAGGGAGTACAGAAGTGATGCTGAAAAGTGAAGAATCTGTCTTAGAAGTGACCTGTCTCACAATTCTGCAGGTACTTCAGGGATGCAATAAAGACTCCCCTAACCAGCTCTGTTGCTCATGAGTCCCCTTGGTGTTTCTCTCTCTTGAAGAACAAAATGTTTCATTTTCCATTTTTCTAATCTGTCATCATGTTGGATTTAACTTCAGGGTTAGGTAAAATGCATTCAAACCAGTGGTGGGATGTCAAAAATTTTACTACCCCACCGTGATGTCATCACAGTGTGGGCAGAGCTAATGTCATGATGTCATAACATGGGCGGAGCCAAAGAAAAATAATAATAAAATAATAAAATAAAATAAAAATAAGCACACAGACACACCCCTCAACCCACCCACCCACAACACAAGGACAGCAAGGAGGCCGTGCATATGCACCAAGTACTGTAGGCATGCATGCACACCAAGTGAAAAGATAAGCCCCAAAGGTGGTTCCCCCCAAAAGCTGCTACTGGTTCTCCGGGACACTGGGGAAAGTTACTACCGGTTCTGGCGGACTGGTGAGAACCTGTTACATCTCATCGCTGATTCAAACCCCCCCCCCCAATCAACTCCACATAGGCTTATAAACAGTGATGGGCAGCAAAAAAATTTACTACCACACTGTGAGTGGAGCTGATGTCATGAGCAGAGCCAACATCATGATGTCATGGGTGGAGCCAATGACATGGGTGGAGCCAAAGTAAAAACAAACAAACATAAAAATACAGTACAGGCTGGCTGGAGGAGCCTGACACCCCCAGCCAGCCCGATCCCAAAGCAGGCAGGCTCCCTCCTTTAAGATCAGACTGGATGGCCGGGCAGGCTGCCTTCTTTAAGATTGGGCTGTCTGAGCCTGTCAGGCACCCCCAGTCAGCCCAATCTTAAAGGAGGCAGCCTGCCCGGGCTCCCTGTTTTAAGATCGGGCTGGTTGGGGATGCCAGTGACACCCCACCCAGCCTGATCTTGAAGCAGGGAGCCCAGGCAGTCTAGCGCATGCGTCAATTGGTATTTTGGCAGAAGCGTAGCGTGCCTTGCCGGGGCCCCGTATAAAAATTTGTTTGGGGGCCCTTAGGAAGGGTAAAGATTTGTTTTGCTTACGCACGTTGGGGCCCCCCGTGGCCCGGGGCCCCCGTATAATTGATACGGCAGATACGGCGGTAGCTACGCCTCTGTATTTTGGTTCATGCACACTCACCAGCAGCCATTTTGGGTTTCAGAGTCGAGCAGCTAGTGAGGCTACTGAACCGGTCACCTCCAAAAAAAGGTAACCATCTCAGGTGGTCTCCTGGGAAGGTTACTAGCCCCCCCCCCCCGGATTGTTACCACCGGTTCTACAGAACTGGAATGAAGCGGTCCATGCCCACCACTGCCTATAAGCACATTCTGCAACTGACATTCTGACCTTAAGTGAACAAGAGAGAGTAAAGGTCATAAAATAAATAATGACAAAATAATTATGTATGTATGTATGTATGTATGTATGTATGTATGTATGTATGTATGTATGTAGTTCATATTCCACCCCAATTGGTGGCTCACAGCAGAGAATATACAAAAACACAAAAGCAATAACATCAATCAAGATGATTCAAATAACACAATATAACAATAATAAACGATAATGAAATGTCTACCTAGATGACATCCAACAAATTAAAAAACCTTGCAATAGTTAATAACCTTCATTCTCTTATTTACAGCAACAATATAAATCTAATCAATAGATAAACAAATCAAATATTAATCAAGCTAATTAATTAAAGAGAATCCTGCAGGTGTATACTCAATTTGCTTATGAGGGAAATGCTTGCTGGAAAAAGAATGTTTTAATTGTTTATGGAAAGCCATAAGTGTGGAAGCAGATCTTATTTCCACTAGCAACTCGTTCCATAAAGAAAGGGTCACTGCGGAGAGTCTCAGCCTTTTAAATTTCTTTAGGCATGACAAGGCATAGCTTAAAAGCTTGAGTGCTCTGGGGACAGTTTCTTAGGAGTAATAACTCCTCCTTTCTCTTCTTATATTTTTTGGTAGATCAGAGGAATTCTGTGTTTGAAGTGCAATTGATTTTTGCAATGGATTTTGGCAACTTGACCCATTATATTATTGACAACCAGGTGGAAAAATTTGGGCTATATATTCTCCCAGAACTGAGATTCCATCTGATACTTTGCTGTTCTTAGGTGGATTTATAGTTGGTTGGTGGATTGTATTCAGAGGGTATTTACTATAGGTACAGTACTTCATCAGCCTGAGGTGACAATTTTCAAATAATATCAAGTCAAGAGTAGCAGCTAATGAATCAGAATTTGAGATTACCTTAAAATAACTTGAAGAATAATTATATTGATAGGCTTTCTATACAGTGTGATTGATATTGGTCAAATGCCAGAATCTTCTTGCATAGCTGCTTAAAGAGCATAATTTATGGAAACAAATTGTCCCAAGTTACCATAGACATTGCTGTCAAAATCGGATTCCAGAAATGACATCATGCCATGTGCTTTTGTTTACCCAAGTGACTGGAAGTGATGTCACACCATGTGCTTTTGTTTATCCACATGATCGGAAATGACGTTATCACTGTAATTAGGACCAGATTTTCGTATAGGCTAACTAGGCTTAAGCCTAGGGCCTCAAGATCAAGAGGGGCCTATATATTTATATATATCACAGTAATTATGTATTTTATTATCTCTCATGTAATTTACAAACTTAAAAATGGGAGGTGAAAGGGCCACATAAGTGGAATAGCCTAGGGCCTCTTTTCATGTAAATACGACCCTGACCGTCATGTTTGTTTACCCATATAGTTTGAAATGGCGTCATGGCCATGTGCACCGGAAATGATGTAGTAGCAATATGCCCTGTTTACCCATGTGACAGGAAATAATGTTCTTTGGAAGCCTCCATGACCGGAAGTGGTATGGCGAGTGCCATGTGGTAGGAAAGGCCACCCTGACAGGTATACCCCAGACTGGGAACATGGATTGCTGCCCTGGAAACAAGGGCAGGGCAACCCTAGCGCAGATTGGCTGTGTAGAGATACATGATACCATCTATAGCCTATATGACCTCCCCAGAGATGGCTCTTTGGAAACAGGCTTGGCATTTTGTGTGCTCGGACAAGTTCTGAGGAGCTGACATAAAGATGACAAGCAGACGGTTGAAGACCAAGGACCTTTCTTTACTGCATAAAATGCCGAAAATACAACAGAGGAAGAGGACTTGGGCAAAACATGTAAGCACCCTATTACCTGAAACAGATGTGGGTGCTGTGGGCATGGCCCTACCCCATGCACCCTTGAAGAAAAAACCTAAAAAGGTGAAAAGGTCTAACCTGCAGCCTAGGGGTTTTTCGTATCCACCCTTGAGTCTGAAAATCAACTCATTAGACTTGGATTTTTCTACAGCTTCTCAGAAGGGTAGAAAGAAACTTTTTTCTGAAGCAGAGAGCTTTTTCTGTAGCAGAGAGCTTACGATATTTACACCTGGCTAAGACTTGGATCCTGAAAGCACCACCCCGACAAAAAGCTGTTTGGAACGTAGTGAGCAGTAGACCTACTGTAGCCATGAGTGCGATCTAAAAGGACTGTTCTAAAAACTGCAGACCATAAGATCTTCAACTGTTAAGAGTTTTCCAAAACCTGTAGATGTTGTGGGTGGTGGGGATACTTTTCAAAGCCACCAAACCAAGTGGTGACAAAACAAGGAAGGAAGAATTTGGACCCACCTGGTCTCTGTCATGGTTATTGTTTGATGACCTTTTGGAAGAGGAAGAAAAGAAAGATGAAGACAAGGCAGCTTTAAATGAAACTCTGGAAACTGAAGTGGGCAAAGAAGCCACACCAGTAAGAATTTTATTTCTCAGTGTGTTTTTCTTGAGAAAGCATGTGTGCATGTGTGTATGAGAGAAATATGGGTAGGGGAGGTAGGGAGAGATGGAAAAGTTTACTAAAATGTTCCTCTATTTCATTTTTTACACAGGAGTATGTCTTTCACAGGGATCTTGCTGAAATCTGCACATCAGAGATTCAAAGACATATTCCCTTTCCTGCATGTCTAGCACATCCACCAGTCCTGAGAACTAAGCCTCCCCTGGCTGCTTTTATTTTTACCAATAAAATGATTTAGACCAACACCAGTGTATTCATTTATGTTTTAGCTGACAAAATGGCAGAGCATGAAAAAATCTTAAAGAATATATATTATGCACCTGGGGAGGCTGGGAGCTTTGGGGGTCAAGAGGAGAGGTCATCAAATGGCTTTCAGATGAAGATGCTTACACGCTACACAGACCAGCCCAGATCCATTTCAAAAGAAACAAGATAATTGTTTCTGGATAAGATGCCCAGTGGCAGGCTGACTTAGTAGATTTGCAGCCTTTTGCTAACTACAACAAGGGTTACAAGTATATTTTAACAGTGATAGACATCCTGTTTAAATATGCCTGGGCTATACCTCTTAAAGACAAGACAGGCAGAGAAGTGTCCAAAGCATTCAACACTATTTTCAGGCAAGATGATAGGAAGCCTGGAGAATTGCAAACATCCCATGGTCGTGGGTTCCTAAACCAAATTTCTAAAACTACACAGTGTCCATCACTTTGTCACCAATAATGAAGTCAAAGCAGGGGTGGTGGAAAGACTGAATAAAACTTTGAAAACAAAAATGTGGAGGTATTTCACAGTTAATAATACCTTTACCTATACTGAAGTACTACCACAGTTCATAAAAAGCTGCAATCCAGTACGCACCTGGCACCTGGCGGACAGGAACATCCTCCTGGTCCCAGGGTACAGCAATCTTTCATCCTTCTCTGGGCAGGTTGAGCCTGGAGTTAGGTGGCCTGGAGCTTCCTCCACCACCCAAATGCCACAGCTAGGCCCAGTCCTCTTCCCTTATTAGGTGAAGGGGCCCGAGGGTGAGCTGACAGTATGAAACCTTTCTCCCTCAGAACATAACAACCAGCAGAAGTCTTGAACACACAGACAGTATGAGGAGCATAGAATCAATAAGCTACACCTGTGTTGTTACAGTTGCAGAGCCCTTAACCTGCCTTTAATTTTTGCATTTTGCATTTTAATTTTACTGTTTTTAAATTTTAACTTTTTATTAGCGTTTGTGTTGGGTGGGTTTATATTGTAGGATTGTATAATTGGTATGTTTTGTTTGTTGTCAGCTGCCCTGAGTCATTCGTGAGGAGGGCGGCATAGAAGTATGATGATTAATTAATTAATTAATTGATTAAACATGGTACAGCTTTTTAAATTAAGGCATACTATCCTAGACAACCAGTTAGGCAAACACTTAGTACCTAACATCTTTAACTGTTGAAAAGTTGCAGAGTATTTTAGTGAGATATATGAGGTTATTATCAGCTGTGTTAGATTTAATTTTTTTAAAAAACCAAAGCTTAAAGCTTATTCTGGCTAATATTTCTCACACTAGGTCAGATGGAAGGAACTACAGATTGAACTCACCACAAGGTGACTTCATTTTGGTAGTTTAGAGTCTGACCTAGACACGAAAGAAGAAGATTGATGTTAGGTTGTATTGAAATGCTCTTTCTCCATTTTCTTCCTGTTCTGGGATGTGTGGTTATGGATTGACATGGTGGCAGTTGGGATGGGTCATGGAAATTGGCTGAAGGAATGGTCCAGTTCTTGTTCTTGTTACCTAATATTTTGAAACTCACCCTTTAGTTTGAGTCATACAGTATGGGGGAGTACTTTTAACAGATTTTGAGATTTATTACTGAATCAAGATACAGAGTTGTTTAACTTGTTCTCTCTTTGCATTTTTGGCAGCCTAAAATCCATCTCTTTTTCAATGTATGCAGAAACCTGTCAGTTGGTTAAGATTAGTCATTAAGGACTAAAATACTCTGCAACTTTTCAACAGTTAAAGATGTTAGGTACTAAGTGTTTGCCTAACTGGTTGTCTAGGATAGTATGCATTACTGTAAAACAGCTGTACCATGTTAAGGGCTCTGTGATTGTAACAGCACAGGTGTAGCTTATTGATTAGGTAACTCCAAGACTTTGTATAAAGCAAGGTCTCAGTTCACACTGCCCTAGCTTATGCGTGCAATAGATTCTATGCTCCTAATACTGTCTGTGTGTTCAAGACTTCTGCTTGTTGTTATGTTCTGAAGGAGAAAGGTTTCATACTGGTGAAGGATAAAAGACTGCTGCAGCCTGGGACTAGGAGGACTTTCCTGTCAGCACACTCTTGAGCCTTGTCACCACGTGAGGAAAGAGGACCAGGCCCAGCTGTGGCAATATTGGTGGTACCCCCTGTTCAGAAGAAGTAGCTAGCTTCTCCCTCACACTTAAGAGATGCCCCACACATAGGAATCATTCCAAAATATTGTGCATCTTCATGAAGTTGTTTGTTGTTCAGTTGCACAGTTGATTCTGATCCTCTGCAACCCCATGGACCATTGCCCACCAAGCACCCCTATTCTACACCATTCTCCTCAACATGCCCAGCTCTGTGTCCATTGCATCTACAATACCATCTAGCCATCTCATCTTTGGCCACCCCCTTCTTCTTTTGCCCTCCACCTTTCCTAGTATCAAAGCTTTCTCAAGTGAATCCTTTCTTCTCATTTGATATCCAAGGTACTTTAGCTTCATCTCTACTATTTGACATTTTAAGGAGCAATTAGGGTTGATTTCTTCTACAATTGATCTATTTGTTCTCCTGGCTGTCCAGGCGACTCTCAAAACTATCATCCAAAACCACATTTCAAAAGCATCTATTCTTCTGTGGTCAGCTTTCCTTATGGTCCAGCTCTCACAACCATACATTACCATTGCTTTGACTAAGTGAATTTTTGTTTTCAAGCTGATGTCTCTATTTTAACTGTGTTCCCCAGGTTTCTCATAGCTTGCCTTCCAAGCATCAGTTGCCTTTTTATTTCATAGCTGCAATCACCATCTGCAGTATTCTTTGATCCTAAAAAAGTAAAATCTGTCACTGCTTTTACTTCTCCTCCCTCTATTTTCCAGGGACTGATAGGGCCTGTTTCCATTATCTTTGTTTTCTTGATGTTGAGTCTCAGGCCAGCTTTTTCACTCTCTTCTTTCAACTTAAGCAGGAGCTTCTTTAGGTCTTCTGCACTTTCTTCCATTAGGGTGGTATCATCTGTATATCTCATATTGAGTGCAGTTGTTCAATAATTTGAACATTCTTTGGCATTACCCTTTTTAGGGATTGGAACATATATTGATCTTTTCCAATCCTGTGGCCATTGTTGGGTTTTCCAAATCTGCTGGCATATAGAATGCAATAATTTGATTCCATCATCTTTTAGGGCTTTGAAAAATTCAACTGGGATACCATCATCTCCACTGGCTTTGTTGTTTGCAATGCTTTTTAGGGTCTTTCTGACTTCACTCTCTAGCATGACGGGCTCAAGTTCAATGTTCTCATCATTGTGATTATCAGGAGTGGTGAGGTCCTTTTTGTATAGTTCCTCTGTGTACTCTTGCCATCTTTTCTTTATTTCTGCATCAGCTAAACTCCTTGCCATTTTTGTCCCTTATCATTGTCATTTTTGCTTAAATGTTCCCTTTATTTCCCCAATTTTGTTGAAAAGATCTCTAGTCCTACCCCTTATGTTGTTTTCTTCTATTTCTTTGCACTTTGCATTTAGGTAGGTTTCTTTATCTCTCCTTGCTTTTCTTTGAACTTCTGTATTCAATTGATCGAATGCCTAACTCCCCAGGCCCCAGCCACTCCAATGTGCATAGACTGCACATTAAGGCTGTCAACAGGTCCATCTGTCACCCAATATTTCTGCCAGGAAGGTGTCAGGACCTTCATTCAGCATTCCTGCCTCTGCATTCAACAGAGGCACCTATTTTTGGAAAATGGGGTCCATTTGTCTGCTTTGTGCTTGGAAATATTTCTTGCTGATCTTCATTCAGGTCTTGAGATTGAACTTTCAGTCTTGGGGTGGGGGGAGCCGGTGAGCAGTTCAATGATTCCTCCCCCGGTGGTGGGTAGCACTGGTGAGGCTGGGCCACACAGCCCTCAAATTCAGCAAAGCGAGCCTTGCATTAAGGGGCCATGTGGGAGATAATTGGAGCATGGCAGTTTGACACAATGCACCAAAGAACAATTGGCTGTGGGGGTTCGCCGGCTTCGCAGTCAGTTACAAAGTAGATACAATTAGGATGTAAGTGATACTAAATTGGAATTAGGAGGGCAGGTGGCTAAATTAATATCTGAAATAAATCCAAATAATAAACATTGATCATGTAAGATCTTTAAAATTGGCTAGTTGTACAAAAATGTTAGAAGCTTCACCAGTGCTACATCGGCCTGTGACTGATGGTTTAAACAAGTTGAACCAGTTAAGAAATAGTTTTTACCATTCTTGCCAATAAAGTGGCTCAGTTATTTAAACCAATCCTGGTGTCTGTCTCTTCACTCAGCGGCGCGGGGCAAATGTGTAACCTATGACAAAAAGAGCCATGTTCTGGGTTTTTACCCTGCCTGGTGTGTTTTTATGAGTAGAAATGAGCACTAAAGACTATATTGGCAGCTGATATTGGTGTCCTCAACATTCAGGCTGCCCTTTGTGTGTATAATTTGGCATCATTTTTCCTGTTGTCAATGCAGGTGATCTATCTATCTATCTATCTATCTATCTATCTATCTATCTATCTATCTATCTATCTATCTATCTATCTAATTTTTATAAAGCCCATCTAGGAGGAAGTTCTTATTCTGGATGGTTAGGAACATTTAAAAAATACTGTACAGTGTTTTTGAATTATGGATACAGAAACAAAATATTGCACATTCATAAATCATTTTTAAAGAATAGAATAAAGTCTTTATGCTATTATTTCCCCCCAATATGTGTTAGACATTTATAAGATTGAATAATAAAATCAATAATGTAATCATCTCCCCTCTCTTTTTCATAGTGAAAATGTTGTCCTTTCAACTTTAGTCATGTAATATTAATATTTCCTAATGGATCACCTGGGAACAGTCCATTCCACATGAAGCACCATGATTTTATGTGAGTGGACTGAAACATTTACTAAATCCATTTTACTTAAAATGTTCTTACTGAGGAAGATCTTGGTGAAGCTTATCCAGGTCTATCAAACAGTGGGTGGTTGACAGAAGCAGGGAGCAGTTATGAATAATGTAGTGCTGACAGGCCTTTAATAAAAAGGGGGGAAAGTATCAGATACAGTATAATGAAATTGGGCTCAGAAATTAAGCACCAATGTTGTAACCTGATTGTATAATTGTGAAATTTGGGCTGTATTAAATGTTAACAGATTTTATGCAGGAGAATGATCTACTTTTAAATCTTTAATTGTAAGTAGATCCAACTTTTTCCAGTTTGTTCACTGACATAATTTTCTCTAAGGCTAAATTCAGTGATGTGTGAGCAGACTTCAGATCGTTCAATTGGATTTCCCTTTCTCTCCTCTCTCCATACTGCAAAACCATTTAATCAGATTTGGGGACACAAATCACAACAAGGAAAAAGAAGAATTTGATCTGATAAAGAAGGCACCAATTGACTCAGCTGCAACAGAGCCATTGCATCGATCTCATATGCAAGGTGGATGTTTCTTCCACCAATTTTCACTCCTACTTCATCCGAATCTAGTCCTGCTTTCCATATTATATATTCTGCATACAGATTGAACAGATAAGAGGATAAAATTCAAAAAAGTAGCAGGTAGAGTCTAAGGACACTACCATCAGGGATTTAGTGTGTGAATTCGATGTGTTGAATTATGCTCATTAGTTCATTTTTTTATTTCATTTCATTCATTAGTTAAGGGTGGTGTTTCAAATGGGGAAAAATAAAGACATTATGTTCATAAAATTAAGGTTTTCATAAAATGTTCATTAAATCTAAGGTTTTGTGAGCTAAGGTAAAGGTCATCCTTAATCGAAAGCCAGTCATATCCAACTCTAGGTTTCAGTGCTCATCTCTGTTTATAGCCAAAGAGCCAGCGCTGTCTGTGTCTGCAGACATTTTCATGGACATGTGGCAGCATGGAACATTGTTTACCTTCCCACCAAAGTGGTCCCTATTTATCTTCTTGCAATTTCTTGTTTTTGAATTGCTATGGTTTTAACCCAAAACCAGAAATCCCAATTTCATTTGTGTTTATTATTTTTTTATATTTTATTTTTCAATAAAGATGCTTTTAACCTTTATTTTCCATTTTCCCTGACTCTACCCACTATGCACTCATGTCCATAAGCAGCCCACTGTACAAACAACAATTCACCACAGGCGAATAACTGCAAAGGACCTATTTTTAATAAACATTTCAATAGTCAAATTGCAAAGAAAAAGAGTTTTTGCTTCTGGATTCCTTGAAAGCAGTTCTTCAATAAGAGAGAAAGCCAAAAAGGAAACAGATTATGACTTCAAAGGAGAAACTTCCTACATTGTATCCATTCTCACACGAATGTATCTATTCTGGAATGGAGAGATACTTTTTTTTTTGAAGGAAAGAAAGTTAGAAAGAATTTTTTTTACAGAAAATGTTTCTGAAGTCCAATCCAAATTGTATAAGTATCAAAATAAAGGTTATTCTGTCCTCTTTCAAGCACACTCAATCGGGTTTTTTGTTGGATCACTGCCAAGCACCTCCTCCGCACAAATGTCATTTCAACGGGTCACATTTTTCCTCACTATCTTTTTTGTGGCTTCCTGCTTTGGTGTCATTTTTCTCCACATGTTGTATGTGAAATGTATCCACCTCAGGAAGTTGTCATATTCACTTTTTAAATTGGTTTTTCCTCCTTTTGGGGGGGTTTGTGTAACCTCTTTTTAGTGGTTTTTTGTAAAATGCTTCACAGATTATGTTTCTGAAGTCCAATTCCAAATCTGAAAGTGTCCCCCCGAAAGGTTAATCTTTCTTCTTTCAAACTCACTTTGGATCATCTAATTGGTTGGGTAGTTTTTTTGCTAGCCCCAGGACAACTGACCCCCCCAGCAAAACTGTCACTTTTCCGATGCTACTTCAGAAAGCGGTGATGTCATCACTTTGTATTTTCAGCTTTTGTGTTCTACCAACTCTTAAAGTCGCTGAGACGATCTTTCAAATGACATAACCCTTATTTTCGTGGGTGCCTTAGTGTTGGTGTTACAGCTTCTCAAAAGTACATGATTTTCGTTATATTGCAAGAGCTGTCATACCAGCCAACCAAAAGGTAAGATGTTCATAGAATTCACATCAAAAGAGTTTAATTTTCTATTGACCAAACTATTAGAAATAACATATAAACACACACCCCACCCAAACAGGTACCACTTCTCTAGCCCCTTCTCATTCACTAACTACAACACCAACAATAACAACATAAATGACAAAAATAACAACAACAAATGCATTCTTGTCTGACACCTTTGCCAAAGGAAACTATTTCATCCAGCCGTATTTTGTATTAATGGTAGATTCTTGCCCACAATATAGTTTACACATTATGACAATTAAGTGCTGAGGCACTTCTCTTTTCTTTTCATAGACCCATAGTTTCCCATGATGCACATAGTCAAAGCCTTTGCTGTAGCTTATAAAGCAATCCAGTAAGGTAAAGTTAAAGGTCACCCATGCTTGAAAGCCAGTCATATCCAACTCCAGGGTTCAGTGCTCATCTCTGTTTATAGCCAAAGAGACAGCACTTTCTGTGTCTGCAGATGTTTCTGTGGACATGTGGCAGGCATGCTTGAATACCAAAGTGCATGGAATGCTGTTTACATTCCCACCAAAGTGGTCTCTATTTATCTACTTGCAATTTCTTGCTTTCAAACTGCTAGGCTGGCAGGAGCTGGGATAGAGATTCCATCATGCAGTACCTGGGAATCGAACTCCAACCTTCAAGTCAGCAAATTCAGGATCTTAAATACTTGAGACACCACAGTCCTAATAAGTGCTCCAGTACCCATTGGATATTTGTAATATGTTTTTGTTGTTAAGTTGCACAGTTGATTCCGACCCTTTGCGACCTTATCCTACACCATCCTTCTCAACCCACCCAACTATGTGCCCATTGCATCAACAATACCCTCTAGCCATCCCATTTTCTGCCACCTCTTCTTCTTTTGCCCTCAACCTTTCCCATCATCAAGGCCTTCTCAAGTGAATCCTCTCTTCTTATTTAATGTCCAAACTACTTTAGCTTCATCTTCAATATTTGACCTTCCAAGGAGCAATCAGGGTTGATTTCTCCTAAGATTGACCTATTTGTTCTCTTCACTGTCCAGGGTATTCTCAAGACTCTCCTAGAACACCACATTTCAAAGGCATCTATTCTTCTGCACTCAGCTGTCCTTATTGCCCAATTCTCACAGCCATTCATTACTACCCAAAATACCATTGCTTTGACTATGCGGACTTTTGTTTGCAAAGTGATTTCTCTAATTTTAACTGTGTTCCACAGATTTCTCATAGCTTGCCTCCCAGGAATTAGTTCGGGGTTTTTTTTAATTTCATGGCTGCAATCACCATCTGCAGTTATCTTGGATCCTAAGAATGTAAAGTCTGACACTGCTTCTACCTCTTCCCCATCTATTTTCCAGGGAGTGATAAGGGCTGTTGCCATTATCTTTGTTTGTAGTATGTTACCAGTACCAGTAATAATGTTTCATATACAGTAATACCCCGGATAACAATTGCATCGGATAACGCTAGAATCGGATAACGATGCAAGTTTTTTGGAAAAAACTTGCATCGGATAACGATTCTTTTAGCATTGTCTGATACAATGGTCTGCGGGTGTGGGGTGGTTTGGGTAGAACTACCCAGCCCACCCCCTACCCGCAGCGGTCTCTGCCACTGCAGTAGGGTCGGGGAAAAGCACCCGCCTTTCCCCGACCCTACTGCAGTTGCAAAGCCTCCTTTTCTTTTTCCCTCCCTGTATTTAAACTACAGGGAAGGGGGAAAGAGAGAGACGTGATTGGTTCTCTAGAGAACCAATCACATCTCTCTCTTTCCCCCTCCCTGTAGTTTAAATACAGGGAGGGAAAGGGAGGGAGAGAAAGACGGAAGCAGTTTTTTTCCCTCCCTGTATTTAAACTACAGGAAGAGATAGGGTTGTGTTTTTTTCTTCCCCTCCCTGTATTTAAAACACAAGCCTCTCTCCCCCTGTAGTTTAAATACAGGGAGGAAAAAAGAAGCCATCGCGTCTTTTTTCCTCCCTGTATTTAAACTACAGGAAGAGAGAGGGTTGTGTTTTAAATACAGGGAGGGGAAGAAAAAAACGCAACCCTCTCTCTTCCTGTAGTTTAAATTTAACCGCTGTGGGTGGGTGTGTGGGGGTGGCTTTAAAGGCAGGGAGGAAAAGTTCTTTCCCTGCCTGCCTTTAAAGCAGTTTGTCTCTGAAGTCAGGGGTTGTTTTTTTTTAGTTTTTTTTTAGTGTTGTTTGATGTATGCAACGCTAAAAATCGAATAACGTCATGACTTGTGGAACCAAGTCATAACGTTATTCGGGGTATTACTGTAGTACTTTCCAAGCTAATGCATCAATGTTTTCAAAAAGAACTTGTAGTAACAAATGAAATTTCCCAGGGGAGGCAAAGAAAATTCTTAGTTCTTTTTTTGAAACTAAGTGTTCTACTGTCAATGTTAAATGCATCACTAAGAAAATACTGATGGAGCATTCCTGTATATAAGCTGAGAGAAAGCTCAAGAAAGATGTATTTTCATGCCTCATTACTGTGTATTTTAATACAAACATCAGGAGTGTTTTATGAAAGCAAATGGATTTTTCCTCGTTGGATAAAAAACTAAAGTTTATTTCCTTTGTTCTCTGTAAGCCTATGTGCTTTTTTCCCTGTTCCAGTTTCTTCCTTTTCTACCAACTTCCCTTGATGTTCTTTTTAAACTTATTACTGTAGAGCCCTTTAAACACTCTTAATTTTATATTTTGAAACAAAAAGCTTCCAGACATAAAACATCAAAAATGGTCCTTGACCTCAGTCTTAGAACTTTTACAGAAGTGTATATTAACAGGACCCTCTTAGCAATCTAACGCAGATGCTTATCCAAGTCTCTGCTTTTAAGAAAAAAATTTGTGACTTAATATGCACTCCAGACCAGGTATACTGTGGTTCTATGCACTTTTGTGGGGTATAATAGATGGGCTAATGGACTAGGGCTAAGGAGGTCTGGGTTCAAATCTTTGCACTGCCATGGAAATTCACCAGGAGTGTGAAGTTGAAAAAGCCACTTCTTAAACATCTTACTGCCCTGAAAGCCCTATTATGGTTGTAAGTTGGTTCTGACTTGAAGGCACATAACAGTAGAGACCACAAAAAGCATCTATTATGGTTGTTCCAATCTTAAATAAGCAAGTAAAAGCAGTTGTAGGTTAAATGGAAGTAAATAATCCTGATAAAACAGACAGGAGACAGAAATCCTCCCTTCCTCTTTTTTCTTGAGAGAAGCAGGAGTTCTATCTATACTTGCCCAACCACTGACTGCCTCAGAGGCACAGATCGGTCATCAATAAATGTCCACAGATAAGCACAAGACCTACCTGGACAGGGTGAAGAGCTGAAAATTTACTCAGACCACCTCTCTCAGCTTGTGGTTGGTCTTCTTTCCAGACAGGAAACTGCCAAAATGAAGCCACCTTTTGGTGAGTTCATTTTGCAGTTTCTTTTGCCTGAACTAGTGTGAGAAATATTAGGCAGCACAAAGTTGCCATTGCCTGAGGTACGCCCGATTTTGACTAAAAAAGGCCACAATCTTCGAGGAGGCTCTTTTGGTGTATGGTTGATGTGGCCCATATATAGACCATGTATGCATGTGAGATTGGCACTAGAGAAGCTCTTTAAACAGCTAGAAGTAGGAACATTTTATAACAGAAAGGGGAGGATGGTGGATCAGTGATACAAATCACTTTTTAACAGATGGCATTCAGTACAGTAATACCTCGGATAACGTTTACCTCAGATAACGCTAAAATCGCATAACGTTAAGTAATCTGGAGAGGAGAATTAAATCGAATAACTTTAAGGTCCTATGGGATGTATCGGATAGCAACCGCTAAAGCCTGTGCGGTTACAATGTATCTCTATGGAGCTTTAACGTTATCCGATACATCCCATAGGATTTTAACATGCATCGGATAACACTAAAAATCGGATAACACCAAGACTTGTGGAACCAAGACTTAGCGTTATCCGAGGTATTACTGATACTTTCATATATTGTTTCATTGGTTGCATGCTCATTTTAAGAAAAAGTTTTGACACTGGAAAATCTAGTTTAGTTAACTTTATAAATGTTAATGGCTCGACATAGTTAAAAACATGTTTCCAATTTCCTGCCAACAGATCTTTCTTTAGTCAGATGAGATTTAAGAGACTTGAAAAAGATCATGTCAGAAGCTGTAGACAAGACTAGGTTCCAGATAAGACTGTGATTTCCTTGTCTGAGTCTCAACCACAAAAGCTGTTTTCCAGTGTTTGGAGAAGGAAATGTTTTATTGAGCAAAGATTATCTCTACAGTTCAGCAAGCTAACTCAGAACATTTCATACAATGGGTTTCATTGTAGTTCTTTTTGAATGAAATCACACCAGAGTGGTGGGGGTAAAGGCAGCCGGATGGGGGAAAAATACAATTGTACAAATAAATATGCCTGTTACACTTTTTAAAAAATGAAATGAAATCGCAACAAAAGACAAAAATGGCAAGAGACTAAACTGAGGTTCCATCAGGACGTAATTGTAAAACAATCAATCTAAACTCCATTTTGTTCAAATGTTGCAGGGCCCTGCATTTCCCCCTCATATTTATATAAGGATTTTGGACCCTGCTAGTTAACTCTTCTCATAAATACATATTTGGTATCATATGCCTATAATTTAGATGAAACTGCCCTTCTCTGTATTTCTGCCATCATGCAGCTGGAAAGGAGAGTGAGTATAACCCCTCTTATAGTTAAAATGAGGCAGGAGGTGTGGTGATGTGCTTGTCTTACCACTGGTGAACTTTGGGGGGCTGTGTGCAAGAGCTGGGAAGCCTGCCTTGTGCCAAGGCCAACCTCTTTTGCTCTGCAGAAGCCTACAGTTTGGTTGTTGCTGAGATTCCTGGTGCATCTTGAAGCCTGACTTCATTGTGAGCAGCTTTTGACTGCAGACACCCACCTCCACCCCCCCCCCCTTATGTTGCCTTCCTGTACTTGCTGTCCAAGGACTTGCAGTTGGAAGTGGGCCATTGTGCAGGGTGGGTTATGCTTCAGCTAACAAGTATTTGGGGTGGGGGTGCTGCTGCAAGCCATGTGCATTGTTTCTGATAACCTGTCCCTCATTTTTACTTCCAGTGGGATTTCCCTTCCCCACATTCCTTCACCTTGTGGGGGAGAGTGTGGTCATTGTGCTCCAGCCTGTGGGTGGTCTCACAAGTGGAGGGAAGTATTCACAGCAGTGCCATTTTGTCTGGCCCACCATTTTTAATGGCACCAGCAGCCTCTCTTAATGAATATGCCTTTGCTCTATCCCATGCATTTAGTGTGATTCGGGTGGAGGTTGGTGTTGCTGTGCAGCCTGGTCCCTGGATGTATTGTATCCTCTACTCCAGGGCAATTTGCAGGGCTTCATTGCATCCTTAAAGGACTGCCAGGCTTCTTTGCATGCCAGGTGCATCTATCCACTGCTGCCTCTTTTCAACCAAAATTCTCTCTAGCCTTGGGAAAATAGGGTAGTGGAATAGCTCTGGGGGCAGAGCCAGAGGCTGGGTGTGCCTCCTAATAAGGGTTATAAGGGACAATTAGGTGCACAGTGAACAAACTTTAGACCTGGGTTGCGGGATGTTAGTCACTGTTTTAATTTGGTTGTTGCACCATGGTACTGAAAAAGAGTTCTAGTAGGTCTGGGAGCAAACAGCTCATTAAATCAACTGATAGGCTCCTGCCTCCTGTAATTTCTTCCTCTTCCGAGGGACAAGGCAATACTGAATTTTGAGGGCAAGATGGCACACATTGAGCTTGTAGAAAGAGATTGCGATATAGAGACTGGGAAGCAACAGTATGCGCCTTAGCATTCTCATAGGGTACCGTTTCCCAAACTATGTTCCGTGGAACACTGATGGACTTCATTTCCCAGAAGCCTAAGTCAGTACATTGGCTGATCAGTGCTTTGGGGAATTTACTTAGGCTTCTGGGAATTGTGAAGTCCAAAAAACCAAAGGTTGGGAAACATTGTCATAGGGAAACAAGGACCTACATGAGGTCACTGACAAAATTATGTCTTGTCTTGATGTTCTAGAGGCAGGTGCAGGATCTTTCATAGTGTCCTCAATGAGCAGAAAGTGGCACCACAAGAGGCCATCAGTCCTCTGGCTGAGTCAAGTGCAGATGTGTCTGTGTCCAGTCAGGCTGAGACAGAGGAATTGCCACTGGCGTCATGTGTGTTTCAGCCGCCCGGGGCAGAGCCCAAATTCGCCGCCCCTTGGGTGGGGCCCAGGATGCTGGCAGTGTAAAATTTTGACACCCCCAAAAGAGCCACCCTATGTGCCCCCTCCTGCTAGCCACTGAGAGAAGCCCCTCTCCTGGGAAACTCAAAGCCCCTATTTCCCCGCTCTCTCCAAGTGCCAATCACTCACTCACTCACCGGGGCTGGGAAAGCCATGGCCAGCCAATCATCTGGAAATCCTGGGCTGGGTGCAGGAGATTTGAGACCTGAGTCTCTGCACACAGTGCCGCCTTCCCTCCTTTGGGGAGAGGGGACTGATAGGGAGGGAGGGTGTGGCCTTTTAAAAAAATGTGGGGGGAAGAGCCCTGTGCAAAGATGCCCCACCCCCTCCAAGAGGAGCAGAAGGGATCTCGAGCTCATTTTTCATACCTTGGGCAGGCACTTAAGAGTTTGCATTTAATTTTAATCCCGTGCACCCAGAAACATAAACAATGAGGTGGGGAAGGCAGGAAAAGAGGCAGCAGGTGTTGTTTGTTCACACTTAAGAGGCCTCTCTTTGAAGTGCAAAGTAGATTAAAACCAGCCCAGACCTCTGAGTGGAAATGCACCAAGAGCGCTGCTTTGTTTATTTTGCAAACCATTGTATCAAGCAGGAAAGTCGGCACTTCCGAGACCCAGGGTGCTGCATGACAAATTGAGCACCCCCTTCTGTCCCAGCTTTTGAGGACATGAAAAAAAGCCTCATTTGGGTGTTTCCTGACTGAGCTGAGTTTCTTCTGCAAAAAAAATTCCTTTCAACCCAGAATAATTTCTGACACAAAATGGTTATTTATAGCAGGGAGGGGCGGGGGGGATAAAGGGCTGGGGCGGGGGGAGAACCGAACTAAGGGAGCAAAGCTGAGCTGGGCTTCACTCCTCTGCCTGGCAAGTGGGACTCACGGGTGGCACGAGGAACCAGTTTTTGCACCTCTCTTTAGCTCAAGTGGCTAAGATGACACTGACTGGAAGGCGGGAGGTAAGCAGTTCGATTTCCGAGTACTGCAGGACGGAATAAGCTCCTGTCTCTGTTGCAGCTCCTGCCAACCTAGCAGTTTGAAAGCAAGAAATTACAAAGAGATAAATAGGGACCACTTTGGTGGGAAGGTAAACAACGTCCCATGTTCTCCGGTGTAAGGAGGAAGGGATTCCCAAAAGACTGCACCCACTCCTCTCTCTCTCTCTCTCTCTCTCTCACACACACACACACACACACTTAAGCATGCCTGTGGCTGCCTCCTCTGCCTTCCTTGGGGATGCAACGGCTTCCCTCCTGCTGGGACATTTTGCCGCCCCTTGGAAAGGGCCTCCTGGGGCAGGCCGCCCCCTGCCCCCCCGCTACACAACTGGGAATTGCCCTTTAAACCAGAGGTTCTATTCTCTGGTTGTGTCTCAGCACCAGAAGGAGGCAAGTTTGTGACTATACCAGGCATGACTATGATCACAAGCACCCGTGGATTACCTGTGGCTCTGGGACCTTGAGGAGTTTGCCCTTCCCTTAGCTAAGCTTTGCTCCTGGGACCTACAGACAGCAGTTTTGTGAGAGGCTGTGGTATAAAGGGTTCTGTTCAAGTCAAGTTTGCTGCACTAGCATTTGAGGTCAAAGTGCAGGATCCCACCACTTGGGATTTCAGGGTGTGGAAGATGCTGGAATGTTGGTCTAAAGAGTATAATAAAGCAACTCCCTAACTTACAATTTTGAAGGGAATAAGAGATTCTCCCTAAGTTATTTGATGGAGCCTCCTAGATAGCTTTTTAGGGGTCTTTACGATTAGTGGGCTGGTAGAAGATGACAGAATATATCCTTCCTCAGAAGTTTATACATTCCTGAAGCTTGCAGTGTGTTTGAGAGGATATTAATGTGTATAAATCCATGCATATATTTTAAAAATGCTCATGACTAAAACATTTGAAAAGTGGAGTAAATCTTATTTTAGCCCATGCAAAAATGTTTACAAAAATGCATAGATAAAAACATATGTACATGCTGTTGCTTTAAAAAATCTGCACAAAAATTTATATGAATGTCTAAGGAACCTCTTTGTCTGATGTAAAAAAGAATGAGAATGTTTCTGGTAAATTGAGAAACTCACAAACAAGACATTACTCATAACTAGCTATAGAACAACACATATTTCATTTTCATTAATGGTTGTTGATTGCTACTTCAACAGGGAGTCTTTTGGTCCATTTGGCAGTGGTAATGGCTAGTGCTGTAAAAGTTTCGGCTAAAATGCAAATCATTAGGGAATCAAGCCAACTGGATATTTGAAGTCCTTCAAGAAGAAATGCCATATCATTATTAAATATTATTTCATGGATGGTTATTATATCTCATTCTTCAAAAGACAGGATGCCATATCTAAAGGAAAAAACACCACCATAGTCTTGAGGGGAAAATATACACAGCTAGATCTTAAGACTTTGTGCTATGACCTCCTTAAAAAGTGATCTATTTTAAGAAATATGTTTATGCACACATTTTACTATCTTATCTACTATCTCCTTCCCTTCCTTCTTTTCTTAAAAAAATGTTCCAATGTTTCAGATAGTTGTAGATATATAATTGGATCCCCAAGCCCATTGAAACAACATTATATATTCATTTTCTTCTGTTGCTGTTTCTGAACACTGTTTTCTGCCTGGTGGAACAGAAATATCTAAGAAGCACATTCATATCACATAATATCTCCCATTCCCTGAGGTCTTCAGTTCTATCACTTGCATCTAAATATTTGGCTAATGAATAGATTGGTTTCTTCAGCCTTAGCCAGCAAATTGTGTAAAGTTATAGGAACATCTTCAGATAATTTCACTAGTCTTGCTTCTGCACCATTGACTGACTTGCCTCAAATGCTTGCTTTGAGTCTGTTAAAACCTAACAATTCCAAATAAGGAGTGAACATATTAAGCTATATGAAAGACAAAAGCCCTAGTTGAAAAGCCCTATCCATCATTATACAATACTGCCTAATCAATCCCTCTTGTTTTTGCCATGCAATCAGTGAAGTGTCTGAAGAGAAGTTCCTGCTTATGTCTTGGCTCTTCAAGCAAGCAAGAATTCAGATTTTTCCTGGTCTTTTGCTCTCATGTAGCATCCAGTTGCAAACTCTACATGAACATGAACCTGTCCTCTTCAGACTCATCACTGCTTGGTTTCCCTGTAACCAAGCTGGTAGTGCTAAGGAAAGAATTGCTTGATGAA
Organism: Furcifer pardalis; assembly: GCA_030440675.1. Lineage (NCBI taxonomy): Eukaryota > Metazoa > Chordata > Lepidosauria > Squamata > Chamaeleonidae > Furcifer > Furcifer pardalis. The sequence goes on from CP126893.1 coordinate 69,044,039, forward strand.
GACCAGAGTTCCACTAATTTTTAAATAGTAAATGTTGCAAAACATAAAACATTTATTTCTAGTACGATGTTACCAGTGATGGGATGACCCTGGTTCTATCTGGTTCCCTGGAACCTGTAGGAACAATCCCGGAGGGTTCTCTGGGAGGGTAGTCAACTTTTGAGGCATCCGGTTCCGGACGCCTCACCGAAAGAATTTTTTTTAAAAAAAATTGGAGCCAAAATGGCTCCAATTGACTGCGCATGCGCAGAAACACAATGTGATGCATTGTGCATGCGTCAGATTGAGTTTCTGCACATGCACAGTCAATTGGAGCCATTTTGGCTCTAATTTTATTTTATTTTTCTTTTGGAGCCGGAGCTGCACCTTTCAGAGTGGCTCTGGTGGCGGTAGTGGTGGTAGCACCAGCCCTCAGAGGAGGGCACCTCCCCCGGGGCACATTGAGGCCTGCCTGGGCCATCCGCTGCCACCGAGCCCTCCCAGGGACTTGGGGCCGACAAGCCCCCACGCCCTGGGGATGCCCGGTGGGGCACACCGCCGCCGCCTGCAGCCTCCTCCTCCGCCGGGCACCTGTAAGAGAGAGATCAGCCTCATTCCCTTCAGCAATACCTTTGGGAGGAGGCCCACTAGGTTGAGGTCCTTCTTTCCCCCCCTCCAATAAACCTCTAGTCTAAGCAACCCACAAAGTCTTAGAATCGGAGAAGGAAGATGAGGGGCGAAGGGACCCACCACACATGATGGGGGGGGAGCCCCAGGCAGGGCCACACACACACACAGTGACACACGCCTTGATGCCCCCCCCCAGCTGGCCTCTCCCCACCTTTCCCGGCCACCAGGGCCTGCTGCCCGGCACTGCTTTCCCGAGCCCCCGAAGGAACGGACGGGCGGGCGGGCAGAAGTGTCGCACTCATCATGCCCCTCCCCCACGGCCCTCTGCATGCACCCCAGAGCCGCACCACTCACTGGCAGGGGCACGCTGAGGAGGTGGTGGAAGGTGGGCGGCCAGCAGCAGCTCCTCCTGGACGGGCGGGCGGCGCGGCTCCGGGAAGGCGGTGCATGAGAACGGGTCCGCGTCCAGGTACTGGAGCCTCACCTGCACTGGGGCCGCCCCCACCAGGTCCGGGCCTGCGGGGCCCGTGGGCTGCCCCATGGCCGTGGGGAAGGGGGCGGAGGAGGAGGAGGCCAAAGGGCTGCAGACAGCGGCAGCTCTTGCGGCGGCTGCAGGTGCAGGCGGTGGCTCCTGCGGCCGCGGCCTTCGGAGGAGGAGGAGGCAGCCACAGTCAGGGGCGGCGCGCCTTACCGGATGGCCCCGGGTCATGGAAGGTAAGTAAGTGAGGGTTTTGTATTTAGGGTGGGTGGGTGCAGTGGTGGGATGTCAAAAATTTTACTACCCCACCGTGATGTCATCAGTTGGGCAGAGCTAATGTCATGATGTCATGACATCATGGGCAGAGCCAAAGAAAAAATAATAAATAATAAAATAAAAATAAGCACACACACACACATACCCCTCAACCGACCCACCCACCCACAACACAAACCCGTAAATAAATAAATTAAATAAATAAAATACATTGAAATACACCCACGCACCCAAACACAAATCAACCAGAGCTTAAAGCTTATTCTGGCTAATCTTTCTCACACTAGGTCAGATGGAAGGAACTACAGAATGAACTCACCACAAGATGGCTTCATTTTGGCACTTTTCAACTTTTCAACAGTTAAAGAAGTTAGGTACTAAGTCTTTGCCTAACCAGTTCTCTAGGATAATAATATGCCATAATGTAAATGTAAAACAGCTGTACCTCCTTAAGGGTTCTCCAATTGGAACAGCAATTGGAACAGCACATGTGTAGCTTATTGATGAGGTAACTCCAAGAAGTTGCTTAAAAACCCCAAGCCAGGCTGCCAGGCCTTTTTAGGAGCTGTGGTAGTACGTCAATATAGGTAACGGTATTAAATACACATTAAAATACACACAGACACACCACATCCAAAAGTGAGTCACTTACCCTGGGGAGCTTCAGTCTATAGGGAGCTTAAGGCTAGCAGCTTCTCTTCCTCCTCCCCAGTTGGGAGGACAGCAAGGAGGCTGTGCATACACACCAAGCACTGTAGGTGTGCATGCACACCAAGTGCTTGGCGCGCATGCGCAGTGGGGGAACCAGTGATAAGGTCAGCCCCGAAGGTGGTTCCCCCAAAAAGCTGCTACCGGTTCTCCAGGACACTGGGAAAAGTTACTACCGGTTCTGGAGAACTGGTGAGAACCTGTTACATCCCATCACTGGGTGGGTGATTTATTTGTGTATTTGGCTGCCTCTCCTGCCACCACCACTTCCCATGGCAGTGGAGTGGGGGAGCATTTCACTTCCGGTTTTTTTATTTTTAGGTGTGTTTTTGGTGTCACAGAACTTCTGTTTTTGGTAAATTTTGGTGCCAAAGACACACCTAAAAATAAAAAAAGACACAAAAATGCTCCATCCCATCCAAGAAAAGCCTTGGAGGAGAAACCGGAAGTGCCAAAATCAGCACATTTTCAGCCCATTTTGGCATGGAAAAGGCCTGGAAAATTTTTAAAAAGTGGTGAAAATGCTCCCCCACCCCCACCCACCCCTCCACCACTGCTTCCACCAATGTAAGTACTGGGAACAAGGCAAAAATGCTCCCCCTCTCCACTGCTGCCACGGAGTATGCAAATACAGAAAAAAAAACCTCACACCATGATTGGCTCCACCCCCACCATGTTTCAGCACTCTACATTTGGGTGGAAAAGTAGGTAGAAGATCTTCATCTTTTGTGTGTTCTACCGGTTTGGGGATTTTTTCCTAAGTTTTTTGAGGTCCAGAACGAATTTTTTGTTTTTCAATGCATTCCTATGGGAAATCACATTTTGGATAACAAAAAATTCGCTGTATGAAAAAACTCAGAGAATGCATTAGTTTCATTTTCTGAGGTACCACTTTACTGAGATATTTTTCTGTCTATCTCAATGACAGTTTGCATTTATAAGAATGACTTTTCTGCAAATTACACAAACTGTGCAAATTGTGTAGCTAACTTATGAGGTACTGGATGGCTTAGTTGCTTCCTTTAGCTCACATAACTGACAGTCCAGTCCTTCTCTGTGTAGTACCTCTGTGTGTGTGTGAATGCGTGCACATGCTATGTTTCTTAAAGGGAATAAACCTTGTTTCACACATAGACATTCTGTGCAAATTGTGGAAAAACTTCATGAAAAGAAGCACCTGTCTCCTTCTCATGCTTGTTAGGTCTTCTAACATGTCAAAACAACATGTCTCACCAAGTAGGGTGACTATGTGAATTTTTTTCATATGCCCAATACAGTAGAACCCCATATAATAAAAATCTCTGTTCCACGGAGCTTTTCGTTATACGAATTTTTCATTATGCGAATCACTATTGGTGATACCCCGCATAAAGAATTTTTTTTTTGTTATACGTACCCCGTATAAGGAAAAAATGTTTGTTATGCGGGGTATACCCTGTATAATGAAAAAAATTGTTATGCAGGGTATCACCAATAGTTCAAAAGTGCATCATTATATGAATTTTTCATTATATGAAGCATTCGTTATACGGGGTATCACTGTATCTCTAAGACACCTAGAGAAAGGATCCCTCTCTAAGTAACAGCACAAATGCCATCTCTTAAAATTTTATTTTGAAATCTGCACGCAGACAACAATCTCAAATGGTGTATGTTTACTGCTTAACTATCAGATGTCTGCAAGCCATAGAAACCAAATTTGTCAAATGATGTGGGATCCACATCCGTGTTGGTTCTGTGAGGTTTTAAATGCAGAGCTGGCAGTGAGAATGCAACTTGCAATCAAGTAGTGTGATTTTTTTCAACAACAACAAAAATCTGCACCTCCTGCAAAACAGATTCCACTGGGTGAGTGTGCTCCAGATGGTTAGAGCCATGGCTCAATTGCTGTGATACAAAAACTGTATCAGAATCCTCAGAAGGAAGCTTTTACATGTCATATGAGCTTCCATTTCCCAAATTAAGTTAGCAGAGAAGAGAGGGTAGGGAGAGATTTACTTGACAACTAAATTGCATTATAGAAATAAAAATGTAGGCATAATCTTTAAAAGCAAGATGAATCACTTGCTGGTGGTTTCATTGGATATTTGCCCTGTACTCATTTTGCATACGCTGCAGACCAAATGCATTACCCCAGTGTTCATCCCTTCTGACAAAAAGGACTGAGATGAAGATATGATTAAAAGGAATGGTCCATGAGATTAAAACAGTTTAGTCTGTTTTGTTTCTTAGCATAACACCAGTGCCAGCTTTGTTCCATATATCACTTAGCAGGAGGTAAAAAGCAGTCCTTAGGGGGGAAAGAAGTGCTTTCTTGGATGAAACAACCTCATTATTTTATGGCAGAGCTTGATCTTCTTTAGCACTTCCTATTCATTAGCTCTAGAGCATGGGAAAATAGTTCATGGCAGTTTTAAAAATACAGTCAAATATGCATGTATTGGGGAGGGAGAAAGAACATATTTTAAAAACTTCCATTTATCTTTTTTTCTTTCAACTTATTTTCCAGTTACATGATCTTACTTTTATTTCTGTTACACAAACATCGAACACAACACTTCAGTTATCATGGGAATGAATAATGGAGAGCTTTCGGGTAAGCATCTTTCCTGTTTTACTGGCAGATGGAGTCATAAGGCTATTGAACTTAATGTCTTCTTTGACAATGATCCACGCATTACAGATCAAAGCATAGAAATAGTATTATTATTATTTCCTTGCTTACTATTCATTCATTTATAAGTGTTTTATGGTCCACTTTGACCTGAAAACTCTAAGTTGATGTACAATAGTAATGGAACATATAATACTAACAGGACACAATATGTAGATAAATTAAAATATGAATGTGGTTTACAAAGTCAATGGTAATAGAATGTGTGGAAGTCACATATAAACTGACTAAAACCCACACATTTTCACAATGTGTTAAATTTCTAAGGGAAGGGCATTCCACATTGCAATACAGGTTGGGCCTCAGAAGCATTCAGCATCCTCAGGTCGGCATCTCCAGATGAACTGAATGCCTATAAGGTAAAAAACAAACAGATTCTTAGGTGCCCTAAGTCCAAGTTGCTTAACAAACAAACCTAATAGGCTAATGGGCTAATAGTAAATACTAACCAGCACAGTTGGCTGTATTAGTTGTTTTCAGTAGGTTTCTATACTTAGAGTTCTGACAAAACATTCTCAGCTACAACTGTCAATGCTGGCTAGGGCATTCTGGGAGCTGTAGTCCAAAAAGTTAATTTCACCAAGCTCTCATATAGTCACATTTTAACATTGCCCAGGTCAATAAACATAGACCTATTTTGACAAAGAGAAATAGAATGATGATGATGAGTACATATGCAAACCTACAGGAATTATTTTTATAATCTTGCATAATCTATTTTAAATATTGTTGGGGAGCATCATCACTCCATGGTAAAAAGGCACTACTTGACTGCACAGGACAATGACTCATATGTTCCTATGGCTCCCACTACTGTCAACTCTGACTCATACCAGTTCTCCAAAATCTCTGACAGAGGTTAATCACAGCATATTGCATGAACAGTGCATGAATGTTGTTGATGATCCAGTCCAACACACTCAACACAGACCCATTGTGTGCATAGTAAATGCTGCAGTGAAATCCCAGGAGGTGCCTTTTTGCTGACGTTTTAACATTAGGAAGGCTAAATGGGTGAATTTTTGAGAGCAGTGGGATAAAAGTGAGGAGAAGAACCCCACCCCCGTACCCAGATATCTATTATGATTTTGTTCATATTGTGAAAGTAATATGAAGGAAAAATATTCCAAGAGGTGTCACACCCATAATCCAGGGCTTGACAGATGACATCAAACCTCTGCTGGACAGGTATCAGGCATGACTTTCAGGAAGATACTGTTGAAACTGGGGGAAAACAGATGCAGTCTGTTTTGTTTTGTGTCATTATTATTCCTTTTTAGGTAATATTGCTTGTTTTGTGTTATTAATTTTTTAAGATTCTTCTGTGTAGATTTATTTTTATAGTTTTGATATATTTTTTTCTGGTGATTATTTATAGCTTAAGATCCTAACTGGCTTTGTTATAGTTAATTTTGTATTACTTGTGATTTTGGATTGTGTATTTTTGTTGTTATTTGATTTGTTTGTCTCTGAGGTTATCACATTAAGAGATTGTTTTGGTAGAATGGGGTTTAGAAAGATCCCAGTGATGTTGGGCAGAGGGCATTATGATGTTTAAGGGGCAGTTGGTCATTAAAGGTGACTTCATTGTAGATGCCTGAAATCTATCCTGAGTTCTACCTGCCCTATGACCCACCAGGTGGAAGGTGACCAGCTCAGTCAACCCTCACAACTGTCCTGTCTGCTCTTGAATACCAACTCAATGAAAAATAAGTCTCAGCTGATTTGTGAATTACTAATAGAAGAACAGCCCAACCTGGCATGTATACCGGAAACCTGGGTTGGAGAAGGGGGAACAGTCACCTTGTCCTTAATTTGCCCACCTGGGTATTCTGTGCAGTACCAGGGCAGAGCTGAGGGAAGGGGAGGAGGCGCAAGGTTGCTGCCATGTATAGGAAGAACATCATTCTCAGCAGGGTTTCTGCCACCTCCAAGCCAGGATGTGAGGCCCTTCACCTGTCGGTGGGAGACAGGGAGAGATGGTCCATAGGGTCGCAAAGGCTCAGAATTGACTGTGCAAATGTCAGGAATTTTGCTATATGCTTTCTCTGTCTGATCTTTTATGTTTTATATATGATTTAATCTATGATTCCCTTTGGACCAAACCAAATCTTGGGGTGGTACAATTCTATTGGACTATGACATGGAGGAAGGTTTAAAACTCATTCTTCTTGATGTGCTCCTGTGCAATTTTCCTCTTCTGGAGCTTTGCAGAGGCTATCTTAGATATAAATACTAACCCTCCCTCCTTCCCTTGCAAATGCACAGACACCAGAATATTATGTAGCTATTATTTGGCTTTTTTCTTAATTGTTTTAAGGAAACTATAAGAAAAAGAAAACACATTAATAGGAGAAATAGAAACGTTTTGGAGATAAACATTTTGAAAACCCTGGAATGACTGTTTTATTTGTTCCTTTGTTTAGAAAATAAAATGCCTTGTGTAGTATGAGTGGGAGCTGGTACAAATTACCACAGGACTCCCTGCTGTAATATTTCACAGCTGGTTGAATTTTAAAGTAAAAGCAAAACTCACATTATCTGGAATCTAACATTTAATTGCATTTAAGCAAAGTAGATTACTGAATGGTAATGACATTAAAGTCTAATAGCATTTGTGGAAAATGGTTTGCCTGGCTCTGGTTCTTTCCAAATACACTACAGGAAAAAAAAGTGACTACAAGAAGAACATGTGGACACCTGCGGATGTGACAAATATTTTTGCAAGGGACATTAATCAGATGAAATTTAAAAGGCATTTACTTCTGGCCTTAAACTCTTTGGTCTGGAACGAATTTACCATGGAAATCACTCAGACTGAAGGCTTGAATCGATAGGGGTCATGTGGGAATACACATCCTCTGAGATAAAGGAATTGGTTTCCATGTTTATCATTTAAAACATCTGGATTAATGTGATTTCTACTGGTCTTTCTAGTGGAAGCTTACCAACCATTGCAAAGGTGCTTTAAAAGTATGAAGATGATAAATAGGTTTCTCTGAATGCCTGGCTTTTGAGAACATTAAGTGGTAGGCCTAAGTGTTTAATGGAGAATGATGAATTTGGTTTTCAGAAATTATGATAATGATGGTTTATAACAATAAGCTCAAAACATTTGCTAATATTAAAATGCTATTTGAAAGCAAGTCATTTTAAATTGAAATTTAATGAACTAGATACTTTGGCAAGACCAAATGTAATTTATATAGTAAAAAAAATATCAGTATTTTGGGTTATATTTTTATTGTTGTTGTTTTGGCAATCATTAGTTTTTATCCCAATCTTCTGCCAGGGATAAATGGTAAGAGTTAGAAATAAGCTGTAAGTCAGGTAAGGGCACAGTCCTAACTAGCTAGGTGGGACTGTGGTGGCTCAGTGGTTAAGAAGCTCACCTTGTTAGCTGGGAAGCCAGCAAGCCAGCAGTTCAAGACCCAAGTACTGCATGATGGAATGACTGCCTGTCTCTGTCTCAGCTCCTGCCAACCTAGCAGTTTGAAAGCAAGAAATTGCATGTAGGGAGCACTTCAGTGTGAAAAGATCTTGGGGACATGAAAGGAGCCTCATTCGGGCGTCCTCTGAGTGGAGTTTCTCTAGCAAAAAATCCTTTCAACCCCAAAAGCATCTCAGCTAAGGAGGGGAGGGACCTCAACCAGCCTAAGGGGACATATGGTTTGAATCTCAACATCAAGAAGACAAAATATCTGGTTATAAGCTGAACACCAACTCAAGGGAAGCTAATGGCAGGAACACAAGAAATCGAAAGAGTGGATAAAATTGTCAATTTGGGGAGTATATTAAATAAAAATTGGGATCCCAAAGTAGAGATTAAAATACAAATAGAAAAAGCAAGATCCACCTTTATTAAAATGTGACAGCTGTTATGCAGTAGAGATCTAACTATTGCTACAACGATCCAAATAGTGAGATGTTACGTATTCCCAGTGTTGCTATACGGAGTTGCAGCTTGGACATTGACTAAAGCATCTGAAAAGAGAATCGAAGCTTTTGAAATGTGGATCTACAGATGGCTGCTAAGGATATCATGGGTTGATCATATGACTAATGTAGAAATATTGTGACAGGTGGATAAAGAAAAGGCACTCCTGAAGACCATCAAGCAAATAAAACTCCAATACCATGGCCATTTATCTAATACTCCAACTTGCTCTGCAAGGAAAGATCCCTGGGAAGAGAGGCCCTGGATGTAGTTTGGACTTCATGGCTTAAGAACCTGAGAGGATGGTGTGGCATGTCCTCAGAAGAACTGTCCCGAGGAGTTAAGAACAGGAAGACTATTGCCATGATGATAGCCAATATCCAGAATGGATACAGCAGCTGAAGAAGAAGGGAAAATAGCAAAAAAGCAAAACAAAGAAATAAGAACCCCAAACCCAGCACAATCACCATGGAAATTGAGTTGGCATCCTCCTATCAGCTGATAGCAAACCAGTACAAGGGTTCAGCCAGCCCAAGGCCACTTCTGCTGACAGAAGGGGTTTATACCCACTTCTGTTACTCTTAATTTGGAGTTAGGATTGTTCCCTGAGTTAACATTTGGGGTAACATTTTATTTGAATTTAAACTGTGCATTGATTTATTAGAAATACTGTAAGTTGGAGCATAGAGTGTTTTTAATATTATCTTGTTCTGAAGGCTGGCTTCAACAGCAGATCTGAGTACAAAGCTCTTCTTTACAACATCAAAAGTCTATGCACACCCCCTCATCTCTCAGAAGAAAATACAGAGCAGAAGAAACAAAGGTTGCAAGAAAATTCCTCCATTTCTATTTCCTAAACATTTTGCTGTATGGAGGAAAAGAAAATCATAAATACATTAGCCCCAGGCCAGGTTTGGTGTGCTTGGGAAATCTTTGTGTGAGTGACACAAGGGATTCAGAACTAGTATCTGAGTCAGGGCTATGAGTGTTAAAGACCAGTATCATAGGTGTAGCCTATGTTGGGGAGATGAGATCCCCAACAAGTGAATCTGAATTGCTTGTGGATTCTGTTGTTGAATTCACATCAGCTGCCAACTGTCCCTTCCAAACAGCTTCTGCCATTTCCCTGTGCAACAAATCAATTTATACAGTCAGTCCTCCTGGTCTTGCAAACTTGATCCCCCTTCCCTAGAAATATAATCTTTTCCCCTGTTTATGAGTGGGATGCATATGGATATACATTCAGGTATTTGCATCTGAATGATTAAAACAGCAGGGGGTCCTCACTTTTATAATTGCACCTTTATAAATGAAGTAGGCCTTAAACCATTTAATCTGCTTATCTGCCCAGAGGTAGGCTCCATTCAGTTCACTGGGACTTAATTCCAGCTAGGAGAATATTCTACTGCAGCTTTAAATAATTATGAGTACCATACTTAACAAGGTGAGAATTCTACTGCAGAATACAAGGGTGTGACAGATGTTCTCAGTATCAAGGTTTGGCTCTGCCGCAGCATGTTAAAATGTTGCTGTTGTTTGAAAAACCATACACAATCCTTAGAAGTAAAGCTAAGCAGTTAGAAAATAAACCTCTATTCTTAAAAATCAAGTCTCATGCTTGAAGATTGTCATGAGGCATCTAGTCCATTTTAAGTGATATATGGATTAATGCATGTCGAGGTATGTGTGTGTAGGATTTATCCTGATACCGTACTAAGGAAGAGAAAGGAAGATAATGACTGAACCAGAAGCAAGGCTTGTGGACATCATTGAATTTGAAATCCCAAATAGTCTGAGTTATATCCCAGCTGGTTGGATAGATCTGTGCATTGGATTATGTGGCTGTGAAGTAGGAGTTTGGGAACTGATTCCCTGCTGTTGTGCAAAGAACAATCTGAAGACTTTTTGAGGGTGAAAAGGGCTATTTATTCAGGAACAGACACCTGCAGGCGGGTTTCTCTCAAAGAGAGGAACAATTTAGCAGTTCTCAGGCACACCTTTTATAGGCAGAAACTACAAGCAGGCAGACAAATGTACAGGTGGACACTTCCATATATGGTTTCAAACTGGGCATACACTTTCTGAATGGTTCACTCTTCTTTCATGCTTCTAGATTACTGGCTAGAATAGAAACAGACTGAGTCCTAAGACAATCTGTCATTCCATGTGTGTTGGCTGGCCAGTCAGGGATGCTGCGGTTAGCAGCACAGTACTGGTTCAGGATTGAAGGAATACTGAGCCAGGGCCTGCCCAGAAATAGATTCAGATAGATCCACATAATAGTCAAGCCCAAACGGAGTCATAGTCAGAGCCCATTTACTATTCACTTGTAGCCAATTACTCACAAGCCAGAAGAAGTATCCAAAACAGAGTTATGCCAGAGGCATAAATCAGATTGACAAAGAAGGGTGAATGCTAGTGGTGTCCAACACACACTCCTTCCTTTCACAGTGAGCCTCCCTCTGTGAATGTGTTAAATCAGGAGTTCTCAATTTACAGTCCATGGTGCCAAATAATCTGGCAACCACCCTCACTCCAGCCTCCAACAGAATCAGCCACAGACTCATTTATGGTTGTTGTAAGTGCATTTATGACAGCTGCAGACTCATTTACTGCTGTTGTAAACCAAGTGTAAATGAGTCTGTGGCTGATTCTGGTGGTGGTGGTGGCTGGACTACCAGTCCAGCCTGCCAACTGTTTGAGGGAGTGGGACCTGGCCCCCGACTTGAAAAGGTTGAGAAATCATGTGTTAAATGAAGCTTGCCAACAGCCCAACCTGTTAATTAGTCACAGCTGTTGTGGCCCTTTGCTCTTTCAAGCCTGTGAAGGGGGCAGATCTCCTTTGTTCCTGCAAATCCACACACATGTGCTATCTACATTGCTGTGACATAGAGAGTGCTTCATCTGAGCTACTCAGACCCTCAGCCTGGACCTGCAACCCCTCCCTCTGCAGGCTCATTAAACACCTCCAATTCAGCTGGGGACTGCTCAGCCACAGCCTCCTCCCTGGAATCTGGTCTGGCTTCTTCCAAGTCCACCTCATCCTCCTCCAAGGTGCTTTCAGGCATGCCGGGTGAGGCCATAACACCCTGATTGGGTAGGACATGTAAGCTCACGGGTAAGGCTGAGGGGTCTTCATTTTGACTAGGACACGTTGGCAAGCTTGTTGGTGGTTTTGATTACAAATTTATCTTGTCAAGGAAGGTAAGACTGTTTCTAATTGAAGATTTAATTTATAGATTTCCCACACCACTGTTCTCCCAGGAAAGGAGGCAGTCTGTGTAGCTTTGAGTGAGCTTCACAGTTGCAAAGAATCCCCAGAAGAAGGTAATAGTAAACCACTGCTAAGTGTTTTATAACTAGGAAACCATGGCAAGCTGGGCTGGCTACAAGCTGGCATCAACTTGGTCACACATAATTAATTAACAGCAACTTTGCCAATGACACCCAGTATGGTGTAGTGGATGGAATGACAGATCAATAATCAGGAGGCCTGGATTTGTATTACTATTCAATCATGTAACCTCACTGGGGGTGGTGCCTTAGACAACTCACCTACCTTTAAAGCCCTAGCAGGGTTGCATTAGGCAGGTATCTCTGAGGTGGCATGGAAAAGAGGTGGCAATGTTATGTCCTTTAATTTGCAATTGTTTTTCAAATCCTCTTATGGTGATGGGGTGGACGAAAAATTGTGATTTCAGCAGTTTGTCCATTCCCCCCCCCCCCAAGTTCAAAGAGGAGAAGAGTGACGAAGTAAAACCAGGAATGGGGTTTGTTTACATTATTTTTCTTCTAACACTTTATTGTAGTCACCTAACTTGAATTTGAAGGACCGCAGTGGCTTAGATATTAACTTGCTGAGCTTGATGACTGGAAAATTGGCAGGTCAGCTGTTCAAGACTCAAATGCTGCACAATGAAGTGAGTTCATCTGTCCCAGCTCCTGCCAACCTAGCAGTTCAAAAGCAAGAAATATCAAGTAGATAAATAGGTACCACTTTGGTAGGAAAGATAACAGTGTTCCATACAGTCATGCCTGTCACATGACCACAGAAACATTTGCAGGTGTAGACAGTACTGTCAGTTTGGCTGTAAATGGAGATGAGCATTGCCCCCTAGAGTCAGATACAACTGACTATTGAGCAAGGGAGACTTTTATCTTGAATTTAAATGATAGCTTAATATAAATTTAACTGTAAAAATCCCTCCCCTATGTTAAAGTTAACTCCATAACCCTTTTCTACTAACGTTGCCAACTTAGTTATTATATCAAAAAGAGAAAACAAAACTTATCTTCTTTAAAAATATTTATACCAAGCAATTTATTTTTGTTTTTACACTGTCTTTATCTTGGTAAATATATTTAATACAGAAAATCACTGCCTAAATAATTAAGCTGGAGTTTACTTGGATTCTGGGCTAAGCAAATTGTCCAGATTCTGATTTCGATAGCCAACTGAGCCACAAAGTTTTGCTTGGCAACTATGTCTATTTCTCTCCATGTCACGAAAGGCCCTGGCCCTGGTTTCAGTTTTTAGCCTTGAGATCTCAGGGGAGAAGATGCAACCACCATTTCTTGACCAATAAACAAAATCTGCTTTTCTCTCATTTGCTCATATGTGTGGGATTCTCTGAGCTCCTATTTGGGAGATTCAGTAAAATCCCATATGGTGATAGGTTGTGTCCTTGCGGAGCCAAATGCGCTGAATCTGTTATCGATGTTCTTTTCTACTACCCTTTTTACAGGAAATCCATCTCAGTTACCAAGATTCCATCTTAACCAAATTTAGTGAAGTCTCAGACTCCTCTACATTGCAGCTTCTCTTGAATGATGGCTCCACCAATTACATGGACTGAGTGGCTACCTTCCTGTCATGTGCCATCCGACTTCCACCATTCGGCAAAAGATGATGATCCTTGGTTTTCCATGTTTTAATTGTACCACTCCTTGTTGTCTCAACCATTTTTGATACCACTGGCACTTGTAGTGCCATTGTAATGTCAATAAAGGTTTATGTATGTGTGGGCTACACAACAGAAAGCAGGTAGAATGACTTATAACTATTAACTTACTGTTTTGTTTTAATGACTAGAAGACTGCCAATAAAATGGATACAAGGGCCCATAATAAGTTGGTAATTAAAAAAATTAAACCTACAATAATAGGCTAAAGAGGTATGAAGGTGGTACTGAATGTCAAATTCTGAAGTGAACATTAAGGTGTTTTGGAAACACTTTAAAGTTTACCATAACATCAAGAAAGTTTCCAACCCCCACTTTTGCTTCACAGTGCTACTGTAACCTTCTTAACATATAAATGAAACTCAGCAAATGCTACTGTCAGTGACTTTGGAGTAGCAGTCAAGCCATCGATAGAGAAGTCAGAATATTTCACCTGTGAATTCAGAGTTTGGCTTTCAACTAGACAATCAATATGAAGCCTCCAAGGAGAAAATAATAGTAGCTTTCCTGGTGATGTGCTAATATGAGAGCAAAATGCTTAGTCACTTCTGAACTTCTAACACTTTACAGAAAGCTAAACAAAAAATACCCCTTATTTTTCCAGGTAAAGGGGCTGGGGGATGAAGCAAATTATACAATCTAAATTATATAGATTGTATAAATCTAATTATACAATCTGAAAAGCATTAGAAATGACCTAAGCAAATTGATTTTTAAAAAACCTGATTACTTTTTAATTTAAAGAAATAATAATTGGAACACAGTAGGGGCCATTTGCATCAGATGACCCTTTAGTACCAGCCACATGAAAGTAAATTAGTTTCATGGAAGTTTTTAAATATTGAAGAATAAATAGTAGGTAAGAGTTGTATGTTTGATTAGATATGAAAATTTGCCTCAAGAATTCCTTGTGGCTGTACAGAAAGGTAGGAGAAACATTGGCTCATAGCTGGTGTACGTCCAGCTCATAAAATGGCTGAGGATGCCCCTCCTGCTCATCTCATACTGTCTTCAGGAACAACATCTAAAACTCCAAGTCTTGGGCAAAATACCAAAGTTCTGATCAGGTACTTTCACCTGAAAACAAGAAGGCCTTTAATTGTGATTAAGATGTTGGGACATGTATAAGCTCTGCCCCTAGATACTTCTCTTCCTATAATTCAATAAAACCTTGACATACTAGGAGTACGCTGTAACAGCAACTTTTTCATCTCTGCATCTCCATCACCGTTGGAATCCTTGCTGTTTTAGGGTTGTAACACATGATGGAGACATTCAAAATTCTTGGTTGTGGCTCAGGCAATAACACCAGAGTTCTCCAAAAGAGAATTCTCAGTACTGCACCAAGTTAATTCCCCCAGGATAGGATGGAGCCACAAAGTCAATGATGGCCGAAGTCTTGATGCTGCTTGTGGAGGAAAAGTGCTACCTTCATCTCATTTCTCTCACCATAGATGCCATCTTCTTTTCCCTCCTCCTTTCTTGATTGTTTCCCTTACTACCATTATCTTACTTCACCTCCTCACACCCAACATATCCATACCCCTTCAATATCCTTCTATCCCTAGCAGCAGTATCAGGGAAGCTGCTAACCATGTGTGGACAGACAGCACTTTTTTGCACAGAGCTTGTAAAGCAAAACACCAGCTTTGTGCATAGATGTGCTGTGTGCTTTGTAAAGCTAGTGTTACCAAACTTGCAAGATTTTGCAAAACACCCCTTAAGAGTCTCATTTTTGCCAACATGTGTATGTGCTGTAATGGATAAAAATTAAGCCTTAGCTTTTAGTGAGTTAAAGTAGATGCTGAGTTCTTTACTCCCTGAGCAGGGGGTGAAGGAAGCCTGGGAAACCACCTTCAAGCCAGATGCTAATTAGTTTACTTTTGAAAATAGTAGAACACCTTCTTTTGTTTTGATGGTAAAAGAATTATCTGGAGGTCTGGAAACAGAGCAACCTGGAATTAGGCAACCTTCTTTTTCCTCTTTAGTCTATGTCCATTGGGCTTTCTGTATTTTTCCTTAGCAAATGAAAGCAACAGGACTTTGGCCAATTAGCCAATTGATTCTAATCCTTAGTGTTGATGCAATAAAGCAAAAACAATATTCTTTTGTTCAGTTTGCATTATTTTCACTAAAGTGTTGGTTTATAGTAAAGAATTATCTAAACAAGGGGAAAATATTTTTCTCTTCTTTGGTTGAGAGAATCACAAAGTGACTTGTCCTCTCAGGAACCAAGGAGAATATGGCAGCCTTTTCTCTTCTTCACAAGCAAGGAAGAAACAAGCAAAACTGTATCCTGTCTTTAAATGCATATTTTGTTTCCTTGCTCAGTTATGTTTTTTCTCTGTAAGCAGAGGCTTTACCATGGAGGAATGAGTAACAAAGAATGACCCACTTGCCACATTAAGAGTGAACATGGCCTGAGCTGGCAGAGTGCCAGGCAAAGAGAATTGTCCCCTATTGCCACCCCACCACAGGTTCTCCCATAGCTGATACCTCGGAGATACAGTAGAGGTGCCTGTTGACTTGAGCTCTTCGGAGGAAAAACAGAACATAAACACAAGGAAATAAAAATGGAAATGAAGCACTCTGAGGATTTCCACATAGCATGCCAAGTGTGGGCATTGTACATCACACATTTCAGTGTTTATCCTTAAATCCTATTGTGTAAAGAAAAAACATGCTAGACCCATTGACTCCATGAAAACTGAGAATGACAAGATTTGAGGCATTATCTCATTATCTCTGTTGCAAACAATGTAAGTGGGAGTTGGGGTATAAAAACTGTGAAGCTTTTTGCAAGATTGCTTTGGCTGAGGACAACGTTCCTGACACCAACATCCACAATAGCGCTTGAAGCTCCAGTATTCAGCACATGCTGTCATCTGTTGTAATACATAGCAGAAAGCCCACTTGGCACTACATGTGAGTGAAATTTATTCCCTCCTTGTTGTTCTTTCAGCTTGATCACACATCTCATGGCCATGTAGAGACATAATATACAAAAAGAAGCAATGGTACAGGCTGCTTCTTTCTTAAGACTTTGGCATCTTTCATCTGACTGGCCGGTCCTGTAGCAAAGTATTGCAATTCCTACTTGAAGGGAATCTGCAAGATGCTCTTGCACAGCTATTCTATACCCAAGCAGATGTATAGCCACAACCAATGATTGTAGCCTTCTCAAAGCAATTGTTCCTTATGATGTTCAGCCCTGCTGGAATGATGAAATGTACACTGCAGAGCAAGGCAATACATGCAGCTTTGATTCAGAAGCATAATGTTCATCCTACAGTTACTTTAGTAGATTTTCACTGTGATCTCTTCACACCAGGTGTTGTTACCCTGCATGAGAACAGACAAAAGGGCTTCCATATAGGTTAAGACCATGCTAGTATTTTTCTTATATTGTGACATAAAGTGTGTATTCATTTGCAACCTCTAGAAATAATTTGCTCTTTTTGTTACATGCTGTCAGGTAAATGTGATATTTAAAGAGCAGTTTCCCCCATTCCACACCCCCAGTGAATTCCCATGTCTGAGAAAGGACTTAATATATCACTGTTCTCTATGCCACACTGGGCATCTACACAGTTATAAAATCTGCAGGCAGATAGATCCTCCTGCCTGAAATACATCTGGAGCAGATACACTACTCTGGCTAGTTCTTACTACTCCACATTTTTTTCACTAATAGCTCAGCTCCAATAGTAGCTTGCAGTATTAGGGTTGGATCCAAACAGCATGAGGGTGGCTAGCAAGAGTAAGTGATTCCCATACAGAGATCTGGTATAGAATCTTAGTTTAGCCTGGTGTGAAGTCCCATTGGTAAGCCCCTGCCCTCAGATGACAGGGAGTCATGGATTGTCCACATAGTTACCAGAGGATTGCCACACCTGCTACAACCTGCTGAAGGAGTTAGTGGTTGACATCGAGAGGCAGGCAGGTCTCTTGACAAAACAGATCTAATTCTCTAATCCTGGGCCATATACTGTTCCTTTAACCCAGGGGTTCGCAAAATTTTTGTGCCATGGAATGGACCATGTCCCCTCAGACAGCTGTGCAGGTGGGAGGTGTGGTTCCTCCTGCTGCTTCTGCTAGTTCTGGCAGTGGTGGTGGTGACAGCGGGTGCATTCATGGCACATTTTTGGATTTCCCCCCAACACTTCCTGTGGCGGCAGGACCAAGGGTGGCATGTTTTTGCCATTTTTGGTGAGTTTTCAGCACTTCTGGCACATTTTTTGACATTGCCAGTGGTGCCAGTGGTTCCTCACTCAATTGGCACCATGGACCAGGTCCAGCCCAGCTTTAACCAATAAAATTGTGGCCTTTTCTTCTCCAAAGAGTAGTATGCTCTCTTCTTGTGTGACCTGGGTTTTGCTTAGCACTAGGCCAACAACACTGATTACTCAAGGAGCCCATGGAGACATAAATCAGGAGTCATTTTTATAGCTAAATATATGTGTGTCTGCTGCAAGCAGACCCATTTAATATCCGAAGGCACACGGGTTGGCACAAATCATTCCATTACATCCTTAACTCATGACTGTGCATTTCATGAAACCCAGGTATGATGTATTGAAAAATTCATCTTTTTCCTCCAAAGCTGTAGGAGTTCTGCCACAACTCCTGGCTTGACAAAAAGAGATGGATGTTCACAAGCAGAATGCTTTACAAATAGGAAACCAGCCCTTAAAATGGAGGGCTAGAAGCTCTAAATTGCATAAAACCACCCACACTAAAGTTTGTCAATAACAAAAAAATCTAACAGTGTAATCTTTCACATGTCTGTTCAGTAGTAGTTCACCAAGTCCACCTTACACTTTTAGTTTTCAGGTTCTTTGTTCTGCAGAACAAAAGCATTTATTATTTGGTTATATTGTAAATAAATTGAGGTTGTCTAAATAGCTTAGTGATTTAGATATCTGGTTGTGAAGCCAGAGGTTGAGAATTTGATTCCTCTCTGTGGCTCTTGAGAAGAAAGCAAGCTGCTGTAGCCTTTCACAGTCCCAAGGTGGTCCCAGAAAAAGGGAATGGTAGACCACTTCTAAATGCTTAATGCCTAGAAAACCAGAGAAAAGTCACCATATTTCAGTACTGATTTATCAGCACATAGTTATCAATTACTGAACAAATATATCACATTTTGCTAGTAAGTGGCACTGTATAAATCAGTGTTTCCCAATCTTTGACTTTTGGACTTCAGTCTCCTGAAGCCTAAGTCAATTCCCAATGCACTGATCAGCCAATGTACTGACTTAGGCTTCTGGGATTTAAAGTCCCCCTGTGGGGCCTGTGCCCCACATTTGGACTCATTGGTATAAATGAATAAATATATTAAAATTAGTAGTAAAATATTTCTGCATTTATTTGTACTTACTTTTTAAAGTTTTAATGTGTGTTTGTAGATATGCAACAGAATAAATATCCATCTAAGGCCCTTGTCTACCCAGTGTTCTCCAGTCTTTCCCTTCCGCCACCCTACTTGGTAACTCAATACATAATATTGATTTGTTATTTAGACAAATTGCAGAAAAGTTCTTAGAATTTGGTCCACATATGTTGATATTTTCGCCTGCCCCCATTCCTATGTGCCCCTCTTCCCTTGTCCAGACCCATGGGACCTCCTGTCCAAAGTTCATTATACCATGGGTGGCACAGGACCTCCACTTAGACTGCCCATTTCCGAAACTCCATTTCACTTGCAGGCATTCTAGCAGTAGCTTAAGTGCCAGGAAATCCAGATCTACTTCAAGTAGAAAATTACTATGCTTGTTTCTTGTCAAAAGGAGAGCAATGATTGGCATGACCACAACACATGAGTTAAAAAAAGTCCTGTCTCATTTGAAATATTTCCAATAAATATTATTTTCCTTCATGTTTCATTAATCAGAATCTGTCTGGCTAGTGACCAATATAGCCACAGGATGGGTTTTCTATTCAATTATAGATAGTCTGTTTTTAATGTTTCTTAGAATACAATTCTATTGGGAAGCATTTAAGGCTTCTCCAAGGACAGCAGCCCAGGTAGGGAGGTTAACAAAACCTTGGCATAGGATAATAAGATTATGTGTGCTTATGGGAATGTCTCAATTGTGTGCATACATTTGAATTTTGCTGAAGGTTCTGGCACTGCCAGGGTATTTGAGTCAAACCTACTACTTAGGCAAAACCTGAGCATTAGATGTAGCCAAAATACATTAAAAAGAAATTTCAGTTCTTCTTTGAAGTCATTAAAACATTTGAAACAGCCATTCTTACTGAAACTGACTATGGTGATATTTTCCATTTTAATTCATTTGTGCCACGTTGCTGCCCTGCCCCTATTTTTACGTTGGGTTATGCCACAGCATGAGGTCTGCACAGGTATAAGAATCAAGTCCCAGTGCAGGTCCCAGGTTTCCACATATCCTTCACACATCTGTAAAGGATGGTTTGTATCTTTAGAACCTAGTTGGACAAATGGACACCTACCTGTACAATAGTGCTATTTTATTGTTATAGTTGTGTCCAATTAGGGTGCTCTATCCCTGGATTTTCTCCAATACAGAATCATGCTGAGGTGGCCACAAAGGTGCCTTTGTAGAAATTCACTATTTCTTTTCAACCTCACTGTAAAACTCCTTATATCCCAGTTTCAAGGCAAAGGTAGGGGCTGTGGTGGCTCAGTGGTTAGGAAGTTTGCCTTGTTAGCTGGAAGGCCAGCAAGTAGGCAGTTTGAGACCCTGGTGCTACATGATGGTCTGAGCACCTGTCTCTGTCCCAGCTCTTGGAGACTTGAAAGGAGCCTCATTCAGGCATCACCAGCACAGAGTTTCTCCAGCAAAAATCCTTTCAACCCAGAATAATTTCTGACATGAAATTATTATTAAGAGAAAAGTGGGGATACAAATTCAACAGAAACAAATAAGATATACCATTTCCATACATACATAGGTTTATTTATTTATTTATTTATTTATTTAGATTTATATCGCCGCCCACTCGCCATGGCGCCTCAAGGCGGTTTACAATCAGCAAAACAACACAGCACCAAAATATATATATACATTTTTCTAAATCAATAATAGATTTCTCTCTCCCTTCCAGCTATTGGTGGATGCCCTGAGTATCTTGAAAAGTTGTGAGAATCATATAACCATGGTTCAAACGTAGCTCCCCCTGGGCCTCTGCCATGTCAAATGGCAGTTGGGATCTTGGCTGCCACCTCCTTCCTGCTCTTGCCCTGGGGGGTGGGGGTGGCATAATGTTTCATTGACCTCCCCCTGGGCTTCTGTGATGTCATTACATACATACATACATACATACATACATACATACATACATACATACATACATACATACATACATACATACATACATACATACATACATACATACATACTTGGAACAATTTAAAAAAGGTAAAACATGAACATTTAGGGCTAACATATTTAAAATATAATACAAGCAAAGTGATATTAATTTTTATGGCAATTTAACACAGGAGAAATGTATTTCACCACAAATTATATCGTTAATTGGTTTGTATCAATCAGTCAAGAGATACTCCAAATATATTGTGATGTTGGCCTTTCATGAGATTCCTCATAATAAGACAATAAAATACAATGATAATTGAAATGAGCCTGATGATAATGTCATGAACAATGTCATTTCAGTTTGGATTACACAAGCACACTCATAGAAATTAGGAATGTAGTTGACATGAAACTTGAGTGTTATGTGACTATGTGGTAGTGTTTGTCTGTAAAACAAACACTACCATTTAGATAAAGCTGAACAATCGAATTGATAGCAGTTTGATCTCAATCTTGCAGAAACAAAAAGAACTAACTGGATAGATACTATAATACAACTTGACATGCCAAGAAACAACCAGAAAGCTTGGAGACTACTGAAAAGACTGAACAATAATCCAAACAAAAGGACAATGTATTCTAACATACTACCAAACTAAATAGCACACCAACTGCTCCAGGCAGGGAAGGCCAACAGTGAACAATTTTTAAAAAATAAAGGGATATTTAGATTGAAGCCAAAGAATGTTTTACTGCCTTCATATTGGCAGGACTAGAGGAAGCCATAAAAAGATATAAGAATGGCAATGTTGTGGGACTTGATATTTAGTTCAAGAAAATTATTTTTTGGGAGACAGAACAGAAAGGAACAGCTCCTTCAATTCTTTAATAAGTGCTAGCAGCTAGATGAACAAACACATGGAATATGAAAGTAATAGCTGTACTGAAACCAGGCAAAGTATCATCCAATCTCAAAAGCTAAAGACCAGTCTCTCTATTATGCCACTTATACAAAGTAAATGATGGTAAACTATCTTTAGCCCCTAAAACTAAACCTCTTTTAATTCCAGAATAGGCAGCCTAGCAAGAGCTGTATGGCTCAAATATTAAATCTAGCCCAGCAAACAGAATATTTTTAAATACAGTAAAACCTCAAATAAAGAGTGCCTTGCTTAGAGACTAACTTGCCTAAAGAGCAGATTTTTTTTCTGAATGGTCACCTCGCTTAACAACTAAAACCAACCAAAAACTCACTTAACAACTAAATCGGGGTTCACAATCCCCTCCACCAGAAGTCACAATTAGTCACTTATAATGGTGTTTGCTTAAAGAGCAAACTCACTTAAAGAGCAATCCTGTGGAACGCATTATGTTAAGTGAGGTTCCACTGTACTTAAAAGAACTGGGGCAGCAGTTATTACCTTTAAAGCCATATATGGTAGTGGGCCAGGATACCTAAGAGACCGCATCACCCTGAGAACATCTGTCCGTCCCACCAGGGTGGATCGGAGAAGCTCCCTTCTTATTCCATCGGTTAGAGAGGCGCACCTCTCTAGCACTAGGAGAAGAGCCTTCTCCGTGTCTGCCCCAGCCCTTTGGAACCTCCTACCAATGGAGCTGCGTCTACAGACAGAACTCCTGTCCTTTCGGAAGGGGTTAAAAACCTGGCTGGCAGGGCAAGTGTGGGGACCCAGAAACATGGGATCTCAGGAAGGGTGGCTGATCTAATGGACAGCCACCCCTGCGTCTTCATCTTTTTGCACTGTTGTAATTCTTTGGTGGTTTTTTAACAGTTTTAGGCATTAGTTTTAAACATTAGTTTTAACCTTGTGATTTTAACCAATATTGTAAGCCGCCCAGAGTCGGGTTTACCAGATTGGGGCGGGATAGTAAATAGGAGGAAATAAAAATAAATAAATAAATAAATTTGTCCAGCTTATACTCCACCATCAATTGCTACTCAGAAAGCGTTACTTCCTTACTAACAATCACAGACTAGCAAAAATGGTTGCTGTTCTACCTTGAAACCAAATATTTTGGTTGAATTCCAACAGAGGAACAGTTGCTAGAGGAATCAAAGGAACAGTCTCCCACAGTGTACTGTTCTGGCACCATTAACTTTTTTTATATTTACATAAATGATCAGCTGACATTTCCATACCCCAGAATTCCGTCTCTGCTCATTATCTTGCCTTGACAGTTCAGGAGAAAACTTTCCAGTCCATTGAGTACAGCTAAAAAGATATTTTCTTATTAACACCAAATAGAAATTTGCCACCAAGTATAATATACTTAGGAAACTGGCTGGGCTAGACTGTGATGCATACCCACAAATAATAGCAAAAGCTTTGTCCCTCAACTACTTCAGAGCACAATATGCTAGTGCTATGTGATATAAATTGCCACATGTCAAACAAGTGGATGAATGAATAATGCAGGAATATTACTAAATACTCAAAACCTATCACCAATGAAGAAGTCTATCATTTGACTGACATTGCCTTTTTATAAGTAAATTGAAGTAAAGGTCACTCTTGTTCGAAAGCCAGTCATATCCTACTCTAGGGTTCAGTGCTCATCTCTGTTTCATAGCTGAAGAGCCAGTGCTGTCTGCATTTGCAGACGTTTCTGTGGGCTTGTGGTGGGCATGCCTAGACACTGGAGTGCACAGAACACTGTTTACCTTTCCACCAAAGTGGTCCCTATTTATCTGCTTGCAATTTCTTGCTTCAGAACTGCTAGGTTAGCAGGAGAGTATGTTGAGAGGTGTTAGCAAATAATGAACAAAATATGGTTGTCATTGTCATTGCCTGCTACTCATATCCGAGCATACATTTTTCCTGGAAGTCATTTTTTTTTTCAGTTGATGAATGTGTCTCTGAGGACTCCATAAACCAATCCTGGCATGAAACATGCTGCCACACACTGATGGTGGAGGGTGTAGTTGAGTTTGATGAAGCTATCATGTTTGTCATTTAGCCTCTTTATGTCTGTGGTGTTCTCCTTTGAAGTAAGCAGTAGCAGCAGTGCTAGCAAATAATGAACAAAATAAAGTAGTACAGCACCAAACCCATTTACTGCATAGGTAGCAATCCCCTAGACAGAAGAGTAGCGTGCCTTGGCGGGGCCCCGTATAAAAATTTGTTTGGGGGCCCTTAGGAAGGGTAAAGATTTGTTTTGCTTACCCACGTTGGGGGCCCCCGTGGCCCGGGGCCCCCGTATAATTGATACGGCAGATACGGCGGTAGCTACGCCTCTGCCCCTAGATCAGGGTTCCTCAAACTTGGCTCTTCAGATGTTCTTGGACTTCAAAAGTCCTGATCAGCAGGTGTACTGCCTTGGGCCTTCAAGAACATTGCCTTCAAGAACACTTGAAGAGTGAAGTTTCAGGAACCCTGTGCTAGATGATGGCTAAAATCAAGGAGATGTTTTCTGCACATCTTTAAAGTTTTAACTATTAATGTTGAAAAGGATAGATTAAATCTATGAAAAGCAAAAGCAACACACCTTGCCAAAATGATGACTGCTACAGAATGTCTCCCACCAGGACAAGATTCTAGCTGGACCATCTGTAAGTCACTTAATATACTTTAAAATAAAGTAGAAAGATCAAAGAATAATCAAGTAAAATGGGACTACTTGAATATAGGACAAATTTTGTGTGACTGTGGAGAAATGTAATCAATGTATCACTCTTGTGCATGCAATTTATGTCCTACCACATGTACAAAAGTAGATCTCGTAAATGGCTAAGATAACATTATTGATGTAGTTTGCTTCTGGTCAAAAATAGTCTAAGTATTTCAACATTCTAATTTGTTTTGAATTTTACCTGTATTTCATATACATTCATAATTTTAAATTGTGCAGCATTCTTATATGAAGGAAGGAAAGAAGAAAGGAAGAAAAGCAGCACAAACACAGAGATCTACTGAGAACATCTCACTATCATTCTGTTATTTTCTGTCTCTTTCTCATTTTTTTGTATAAAATGTATTCTTTGTAAAGTCTCTGGAAGTCATTTCCTATTAGATTTTTCCATTTTGTCACTGTCATCAATATGTTTTGTGCCAGGCAATGTCCAAATCTATCTGCTGAGTTATGTTTGCACTTTAGCCAGGAATGTCATACACAGTGAAATGTGGATGAGGAAAAATCAGCAAAATGATTATGTCAGGGGAAAAATGATAAAGTACAGAAAGCTCTAAGAAAAATCTTTATGTTCTAAAGGGGAGGAGTGGGGTACCACAGCTGGCAATACTAAGGAAAGGCCATGAGAAGTCAAATTAGGTAGTGTTTTACCCAGTGGTGGGCATCAGCAGGTTCGCCCCAGTTCACCAGAACCAGTAGCAGAAATTCTGGCTGGCCCTGTCCATCCAAGTTTTGAAATAAAGTAGTACTAATTTGGGTGCAACACAGGGCTTTCCCCCTGGCCACACCCACCATACCACGGTAGTAAATTTTTTTGGAGCCCACCACTGGTTTTACCTCATTATGCAGATTATATTTTAGCTTAGCATGCCCATCCCAACTTTAGTTCCTCACCACTCGAGTTACAGTGATAGATAATGTAGAAATAAGCTAGATGGTCCAACATTTAATCAGGGTTGCAGATGTCATAAATAATGGCCAGATATGGCAAAAAGATGTAAGAAGAGAGCGAGGATCTCTCAGCTAAAGTATTTTGATGTCTCACTGATTTCAGTTTCTGTACTGTAGTTGGAGAAATCATCATAAGCTGTAGTTTCTTGGTCTGGAAAATGAATTTGTCCAGCCTGTAGAGTTTTGCTGCATTATGAATTGAACACAATTTTCGTCAGAATTTTTTTTTCAGGTTTCAAATGCATATCTCAGTTTTGCACCATCTCTATTTCAATGTAAAGGGACTGTGGTAGCCTAGTGGTTAAGATGTTTAGTTTGACAACTGGAAGGTTGGCAGGTCAGCAGTTCGAAACCCGAGTATTGCATGACGGAGTGAGCTCCCATCTCTGTCCCAGCTCCTGCCAACCTTGCAGTTCAAAAATAAGAAAGTGC
Organism: Furcifer pardalis; assembly: GCA_030440675.1. NCBI lineage: Eukaryota > Metazoa > Chordata > Lepidosauria > Squamata > Chamaeleonidae > Furcifer > Furcifer pardalis. The sequence continues at coordinate 69,070,014 of CP126893.1, forward strand.
ACGTAGATAAACAGATACCACTTTGGTGGGAATATAAACAGTGTTCTGTGCATTCCAGTGTTTAGTCATGCCTGCCACATGTCCACTGAAACATCTGCAGATGCAGACAGTGCTGCCACTTTGGCTATAAATGGAGATGAGCACTGAACCCTAGAGTCAAATATGACTGGCTTTTGAGCAAGGATAACATTTTTCAATGTGTGTTAGGAAGCCAGCTATTACAACTTTGATTAGTTAAAGTTGATGACAGGTTTCCACGTTATCTCTCCCACAAGAAGAAAGAGGAGGAGTGATGATCTCCTTTTGGGGACAGGGAGGCAATCTTTTTATTAGAAATAGCAATAACAATTATACTTTTGCACCACCCCATAGCATTTAAAGCACTCTCTGGATGTTCACAATGTAATTAACATTTTGCCCTCAACATGCTGGGTACTCATTTTACTGACCGTGGAAGGATGGAAGGCTGAGTCAACCTTGAGCAGGGTTTTGGCTGCAGCTTAACCATTGTGCCACAAAAGCTCATTACAACTAATATCCACTGATATTGCCATTCTAACTTTCATACCTATAACTGTCTGAAAGGTTAAATATTATTCATTTTCTCTAAATGAACAATGTGATGTGACAATTATGGGATGAAAAATTATTTTCTAATATCTATTACTCTTTAGGATGGATAACATCTTCTTCATGAGTGACTATGATTTCCTCAAACATCTAGCTATGACTTCCTGGGGGAAGCTGATCTTCATAAAGTGAGTCTAAAGTTTTATGTTTCTCTTAACTGTTTATTTTATTGGTATGGTGAACTAAAACAATTTTTTATCTTCTGTTGTTCATTAACAACATATTCACATCTAAATTTTCCTAGGTTGAACATAAGATACCATAACAAGGAAAACATAGTTTGAAACAAGAATGTGTGAGTAAAGCTATAACTCAACACCCCACCCCCTGAGAAACTCAGATCACAGGTCAAGCCCCTTACTCAATGCACAGGCACATCAATGTACCTTTCTTTTACTTTGATTTACACACCAGGTTAACACAAAAGGTGACTCTTCTCTTTGATCCTTGAAAGGAAAAGAAATTTTCTCCTAATGGGAAGAGTAGCACAATTCACCTGGTCTCATCAGCCTGCAGCCTTGGCCAACTGCTTTACTTCGCCTAATGAGGGTGTTGGACCTATAGTGAATTATGGTTCACAGGTCTCCCTTGCTTGAAAACCAGTCATATCCAACTCTGAGGTGTGGTGCTCATATTCATTTACAGCCACAGAACCAGAACTGTCTGCATCTGATGACGTTTCCATGGTCATGTGGCATGCATGACTGGATGCTGGAGCACACAAAGCACTGTTACCTTTCCTTCTGAAATGGTATCTATTTATCTACTTGAAATTTAATGGTTTTGAACTGCTAGGTTGGCAGGAACTGGGATGGATGACAGGAGCTCATTCTGTCATTCAGCACTTGGGTCTCAAATTGTTCACCTGCTGACCTTCTGGTCATCAAGCTTAGTGTTTTAACCACTAAGCCACCCCAGCCCCTAATGGGTCACAAAGGGCAACATTTATGTCTTTGTGCATGGTACCTGCTGTGTGAATACAGTGGTACCTCATACAACAATTTTAATCTGTTCCACAGGCCTTGTTGTTGTACGAAACAATTGCTATACAATGCATCGTACAACAATTTTTTTCGCTAAGTGGTTTTTCCATTGAAAAATTGTTGTTCGGATTTTTTCCATAGGGAAAATTGTCATGTGGGATGCTATTTCCCCCAAAACCTAATTGTTATGTGATTTCGTTGCTATACGGGGCAATTGTTGTATGGGGTTCCACCTTATCCTGAAATTATTGATGAGGATAAAATATTAGACCCAGTCAAGCTTCTTGGTTCCCCCACCCCCAAGTATTCACTGAGAAAACTTATAAATATTTGGAATTGAACCAATGACATGCCATCAATTCCTGATTAAATCTGTGGCCCCACAGTGAATATAACTTTTGCAAAATTCTTCATAGTTTTAGAATGGCTGCAGCCTTTTCTGTCATTCTTCCAATCCTTTGTCTACTTCCACTTATAATTTTTCTCACTAAATATATTGTCAAAGATCCTATTGTTTGTAGTGACATAAGTGCCATGGTGTAAATTGCAATGGTGACTTCCTGCCAGTTAACTAAAGTTGCCATGTGTACCTATTGTTGCACACTAACTGAAGTGAGTGGCATGGGACAAGGGATACATCTGATGATTTGTTGGCCAGCAGCCATTTCCCACTACACTGTATGTCACTGGATGTTTTTTTTAACCAATTTTGGGGTCTCTGACCCCCCCCCCCCCGCCGGGTCCAGGGAGGTGAGGAGACCCGATCCAAGCTGTTTCTGGGCTTCCCCGACGTCCTCAGCCAGTGCAGCAAGCCAGAATGTCAGGGTTCGAATCCCGACATTCTGGCATGCTACACTGACTGAGGACGTCGGGGAAGTCCAGAAACAGCTTGGATCGGGTCTCCTGCCTGCTCCAGAGAGATCAGAGGACCCGATCTACAGCTGCAGGGTGGCTGGGGAAGCTGACGGGGACTCCCTGTCGGCTTCCCTAGCCACCCGCCCTTGCCTCCGCAGCTGTGGGGTGGCTGGGGAAGCCAAAGGGGGAGCCCCCCGTCAGCTTTCCAGCCTCCCCACCCCTGCCTCCATAGCTGCAGGGTGGCTGGGAAGCTGAATGGAGAACCCCGTTCAGCTTTTCAGCCACCCTGCTGCTAAGAACGACTGTATCGGATAACGTTAAAAATCATGTTATTAGATACAAGATTTTTCTGAAAATCTTGTAACGTTATGCGGTTTTCATGCTATACGGTACTCGCGTTATCCGGGGTATTACTGTACTTGTATATTGCCCCTTGATGTTTAATCACATGTAACTGTCAATGAAGAGCAAAGTGAGAACAATGATTATTTGTTTCTAACAGATGCATTTGAATAGATAGGATTCTGGCCAATCCAATGTATCAACTGAGGTTTAATATATAGCTTAAAAGAGTGGAGTTCACAAACTCTGCAATGTTTTTGCCACAGGCAACAACAAAAGAAGAAAGTATCTGACCTTATTTCCCAGCCTTGGAAAAGTTATTCAGGCAAAGAATATTCTGCTCATTAGCAGCAAGCAAGAAAGAGTGAAGGAATGTATACTGTAATTTAAATACCACAGCAATTTGACAACTTTACTTTCTTTTCTTTTTTTGCCATCTGAGATTAGGTGTAATCAATGAGGATCTTTGAAATCCAAAAGAGACACTTAGGAAGAGTAGCAAAGAATGTTAGATAATATATTATTGCTGTACAATAGTGCAGTAATCAACCTGTCCAGCAGAGCAAATCAACATTCTAAACTAAATTATATATCTTTGATATATACAAATTTGGTCCAATTGTAGCAAACATTTACTCTTACTGTATGCCAAAATTGGAGACGTTTGAGCAGTTATACAAATTACACTTTTTTTGAAAGTAAAACTATTATCCCCCCTGGCCCCTCCCCCCCCCCAAAAAAACACACTCCAAATTCCACAAAGGTCACATGAATTGAAAAAGACCAATCTTGCTTATCTTGAAAGAGGACTGTTGGCGCCAACCACTTTTTTATTTGGAAATAATTCAGGCTATGCAGACTGGTTCGACTTACAAAAAATTCAACATAGAAATAGAAATCCTGGCTAAAAAAAATTTTGACATATAATTTTTTAATATGAAAAAATTGACATTTAAAAAACACAGTGTAGTGGCCTCTTCTGGTAATGCAATGTGTATTCGACAAATGTTTCGACATACAAAATAACCTCTTAGAATGGGGAAAAATCATATGTAGAGGTTTTACTGTATTTCAAATGGCAGAAGCAGTTATTTATTTTTTACAGTGGGCATGTGTACCTTGAGAGCAAGAACTTCACTAAACTGTACATTGCTCTGTAGCTAAAAGCTTCAGGTCAACTAAAGGTCTTAGCTATTATGGAAAGAGTCAAAAATGGGTTTTCTGTAAAGAAAGTAATGGAGTGACAGTCCTTCACAAAGGGAGACAGTTTGTCATGTATCTTCAGGGATTAGCATACAATTTTTAAGGCACATTCAAAGTACTTCCCCCCAGCTTAGAAAAGCAGAATTGTGGTTTGGTTCTAGTGCTTTCAGCAAATCCTTTTAGGATTTGGGGACAATCTGAACTTTTGAATCTGTCAGTGCACTAGCCAAATAGCTTGAATTTTTTGGAATAGCTGACACTCATGCTTACTTCTTTTATTGAAAGTAATGGGTTTACAAGTGCTTATGACCTTAGAACCGACATGTGGATTACAAAAACATTATCAAAAAAATTAGAAAGATATTTTGCAATACAACACTACCAAAGAATTACAGTAGATTCAAAAAAAGAGACCATCACAGTGAATTGAGTTTTATTGTATCTGTTGATAACTGTTTTATTTTACTTTTTTCTACTCTCTCTTACTTTTGGTTTTTTATATTTAAATTTATAATTTTTTAAGACCTGAACTTTGGTTTTCTAAAGCATGGAATCCAGAATACTATTAGATTTTTGTGTAATGAGTAGACACTTTGCTTTCTCTGCATTTAATTGTTCATTAAAAAAAACCCCTCAAAACCCCATGAAGGGCTTTCCATCCACATATGAAAAAAATGATGGTTTAAAAAAAATTATAAAAAATTTTTTTTTAAAAAAATCCCCCAATATACTCTTGCCAAATTCAACAAGCATGGCTGTTCTCACCATTGAGAAAAATATGTTGCATTCATTTACCATAGACATATTAAGATGTAGATCTTCAGATATCAGAAAAAGGAAGAAGGAACAACATTAATGAAGCACCAACATGGTTGAATTCAGAGGAAACTCAAGGTGAAGGCCTCTAGGGCAGGTGTTCTCAACCTATGGCCCATGGCACTAAATAATCTGGGCCCCACCCTCGCTCCAGCTGCTGCCGCCACTGCTGGAATCAGCCACGGATTCACGTACAGCCATTGTAAACACATTTATGACAGCTGTAAATGAGTGCAGACAGAGGAAGACAACGAGTCCAGCCCCCTCAACTGTTTGAGGAAGTGTAACCTGTCCCCCAACTTGAAAAGATTGAGAACCCCTGTTCCTAGAGCATTGGTTTTTGAGTATATCCATTTGTTTCAGCTTTTTCCAAATCCGTGATTTAGAAACATCTCACATGAGGGCCTTAACTTCCTACTACATGGTCTCCCTAGTTGCCTATTTTATTTTGGTACCAGGTGAAGACCTTTCTGTTCTTCCAGACAATTTAAACCTGTTTATATATTAGTGCAGTGTTACTTTGATTTTCTATGCTGTGTTGTGTTTATTCCTTGGTGCTGGTATTATCTTGACTTCAGTACATGCACTCCTTAGTAATTGTTTCACTATTTATACTTTATATTTTTAACCTCCCAGAGAGAGAGAGAGAGAGGAGAGAAGAACAATCAAAAGTTAAGTAAAGGAATAAAAATAGTCTTAGTTCCATTTCTTGCTCTTTTCCACATTTTCCCACAGAATCATCAGTTAAAGCCCTGTGAGTTTATTTGCATTTTCTGCATGTTAATTTTGTGTAGAGGCTAACAAGTTATTGTTTAGTTTTCAGTCCCCATTTTCTTACACCATATAGAAGCCAAGACCGTAAGATAAAACATATAACCACAAAAAAAAAAAAACTCTCTTACATGACCATCCACTTTCAAAAAGAGCTTTAGGTTTCTTTCTTAATAAATGCTGAACCAAGAAGCGGGGAACAGAATCTGTCAGGTATGTGCTGGTAACCTTATCTCTGGTCACAACCCTGAGATGTGTTTGTGTCACAAAGCATAATTAGGAACAGAAATAAAGAGACTTTTTCATTTTGGTTTGCAATTTAGTTTTGTTTTCAATGGGCATTATTTTTTCTTTCTTTAAAGACAGGGCCAGGAAACCCTTAAGGCATTTCTCATTTCTTTTTGTCTCTTTGTTTTCTTCCTGTCAAAGCATACATTTGGTGGTGTTTCTTGTTGCTCTGTATAACAGACAGATGGCATATATGCTTCCCTCAGTACAAGTGGAGCACAATAATATGCCATTGTTATGTAAGGACTATGACTCAGGCTTTATTTTATGTAAGAACATGCATTCCCTCCACCCACCCCTTAGTGTCTGGGGGAATAGAGGACGGTAGTACATAATATTTCTAGAAAACAAACTGAGGCTAAGTACAAGTATATCATGAAAACCAAAATCAGTTGCAGAGAGTTTTTATCCATGGAGTGAGCCAGGCCTTTTCTCTACATCACACCATAATTAAGGCTTCTTCAGTTTGGATACCCAGTTCTGATTCTGATTGCACCTACAGAGCTCCAACCCAATCTGATTTGAACCAAGCTTTGGAAATCTGACTCTTTGCATCTCCCCCTGACTTGTATTGGGAAACCAAAATGGATGGAGTGTTGTTTTGAACAAATAGAAGACACATTGGTACATGCTATCCCATTCAGAGCACTTAGCCTCACCAAATTGCAGACTGACAGATCCAGTTTTTCTGATACAGTAGCTACTTTTAGGCACTTTATTTGAAACAAAATACTTTTCTTTTAACATTAGCCATGTGCTCCATGCTATCCTTTATGCTGTTTGCTTTCTGTACCCTACTGTCTGTGATGTGTTTGTCCCCCATGTGGAATAGGACTGTAGAATAGAAATGGAGAAATAATTTGCCATCTTCAGTTTAAGCAGAAGACATCTCAATGGATTCTAAAGCCCACACAATTTTTACCTCAAGTGCAGTGTGAGACAAAGGGCTCTTTTTCTTCTCCTCTGGGTCTCCATAACTTGATTAAAATGTTCCAATTATTCCTTTGTATATAATGAAATTGCATGCACATATGCATACAGTGAGAGCCCAAAGAGTTGTTATGGAATTTGCCAAAAATGGGCACTGTTTTCTGCAAAATATTGTTTTGCCAATGTGAGAAATCTGTCAACAGTGCTAGGAATTATTTTGTCATGCTTGCTGGCAAGGGGGAAAATATTGCAATTCCTCATCCTTGTCTGTTAAGAGGAGACAAGAGAAAGATTAACACCCCTAGCTGAGACATGGAACAGAAAGGCAAAAACATTACAGTAAACAGAATATGAAACAAATGCAGGAAGAAGGTGATACCGTTATTGGAGCACTCAAAAAATAAATCATTTTGCAAACTTTCAAGATTCAAGATCACTTCATCAAGCAGTCATGCATCAGGAAAATTATCAATGAAAGTTCATGGCATGATGGTTCTGCCAGGCTTTCTTTTTACAAATGCATGTGGAAAAAACAGCAGGCTTTTATGATACTATAAAACAGATGGTACCACAGACAGACAGACAGACAGACAGACACAAACACACACACACACACACACAGAGCGCCAAATTGGAGGAGGGTTTTTGACATGAATTCAATGAACTTCTTATGTTTTGGTAGGGTGGTGTGACTGCGTTAGGCATGTAATAAAAATTGTGCGTATTTGACGAGTTGCCACAATGAAACAACAGCACTATTGAAAATAAGTATTATGCTGTTTGAAAGATCATCTAGGTTAAGGCGTCCAACACCTTACAAAACTGAATCCGGGATAGTGGGGCGGGGCCAACGTCATGACGTCATGGGCGGGGCCAACATCACGACGTCATGGGCGGGGCCAAAAAATAAAGGAGCAAAAAATTGCTCCAATAAACTGTGCATGCGCAGAAACTCAATCTGATGCATTGCGCATGCATCAGATTGAGTTTCTGCGCATGCACAGTTTATTGGAAAATAAGCCATGTGCCGATTTTCGGGGGGCTCTAAAAATATAAGCCACCCCCCGAAAATAAGCCATCAGGCCATTTTTGGCCATTTTTGGGGGGGGAAGAATATAAGCCATGGCTTATAATAGGCTATTATAAGCCATGGCTTATATTCTCCCCCAAAAAAATGGCCAAAAATGGTCTGATGGCTTATTTTCGGGGGTGGCTTATATTTCTATATACTCAGTATATAGAAATATAAGCCACCCCCCGAAAATAAGCAGGCAGCCTGCTCGGACACAGAGAATACACCCCCCAACTCTGCTTACCTTGAAGCTCTGCTTATTTTCTCTCCCGACTAACAGCTGATCAGACTCAGAGGCTTTTTTAAAAACTCCGGTAGGGAAACAAGGAAGGGGGAAAATTTCAGCGATGTGATTGGCTCTCTATGTCAGCTGACATAGAGATCCAATCACATCGCTGAATAGGTGTTTCCCCTATTCAGCGATGTGATTGGATCTCTATGTCAGCTGACATAGAGAGCCAATCACATCGCTGAATTTTTGGAGCCATTTTTTGCTCCTTTTTTTTTAAAAAAATGCCTGCTGCCGAAGAGAAATCGGGACAGCCGGGACGTCATGGGGGAATTCCGTGACCATTTTCCTAAAAATGGTAACTCGGGATTCCCCCTCTCAAATCGGGACTGTCCCTGAGAATCCGTGACGGTTGGCCGCTATAATCTAGGTGACTTTCAGGAATGCTAGGACTCAAAGTTTGGGAATGCAAAATGATGATGTCAAACTCAAAAGGTGCCTCGAAAAAATGACAATTTCGCTGGGGGCATTCTGTTGTTGGTGAGCCAGTGACCAAACCATGCAACCGATCAAGGTGATCCAAAGTGTGTTAGATAGAGGATAAAATATCCTTTGTTATGACACTATTAGAATTTTGGTCAGTTTTTATGACAACATTTACAAAAAAATCCTCAAACAACAACACAAAAGTGCTCAAATGAAAGGAACAAATCTGTTGGAAACTGTGCAAAACCATCCAACGTTCTCATCAGCAACCTCTATCAACCATGGAAAGTGGTTTGGCTCGATTTCAGACAGATTTGTCCCTTTCATCTGAGTTTTTTCAGGATTCTGGGTTAGGACATTTGGATAAACATTGTCATAAAAACTTTTTGGAAAGCCCAAACAAAATTCTAATAGTGCCAGAAAATAGGTTATTTTATCTTCTATCTAACACACTTTGGATTGCTACCATCGATTTAGTGGTTTGGTCACTGGCTCACTGACAACTGGATGCCTCTAGCGAAAATGTCATTTTTACAGGGCAGCTTACAAGTGTAATGACATCATCAACTTGCATTCTTGGCCATTGAGTCATAGCATTCCTGAAAGTCGCCGAGACGATCTTTCAAATGGCATAATCCTTATTTTTGTCAGTGCTGTAGTTTTGTTGTGGCAGTTTGTCAAAAGTACACAATCGAATTCAAGAACTAAATACCTGACGGTAGTGTCCTGAGACTCTACCTGCCACACTTTTTGAAGAACCAGTCTGCCCCCTGCAAAGTAATGCCTGACAGTGGTTCCGCAGGGTGGCGTGGGATAATGGGTTTTAGTGGGTAAATTCCCACACATTGTAAAGCAAGGGCTCCACAACATCTTTTGAAGATTTCCACCTGTCCTAATTAAAACAACAACAACACAGACACAGACAGACAGACAGACAACCAAAGCCACAGCCGTGCACACACGCGCGCACACACACACACACACAGACACACAGACACACACACAGACACACACACACACACACACACACACACACACACTCACACACGCGCGCGCGCGCGCACACGCACACACACACACAGAGGAAGCCAGGTACTGTATCTCTTTGTTGCTATCACATGGCCTTTGAATCTTTAGCTTCCTTTTGCCACTCCATTCTTTGGCAAAACAATTGGACCACTTTATTCAAAACATTAAACTGTTATTTGACCTCCATTGGGGCATAGTAGTGGGTACAATGGCAAGTGATTATGGGTAAGCCTACCCATATCTTCATAACTGGTTATTCAATGTGGAGAGTCATCCCCATTCACCATTAACCATTTTGGCAATCCAATCAAGTGATACCAAGCTGTCAAGCTGTGGTTGTCACTATTTTAATGGCTGAGGGCCCATTTGCCAGCCAGTAGACGCTGTCCACACCTTTGTCCTTTTGGCTGCCAAATGATCCCCAACCAATTTAGATTATTTCCAATCTCCATTTACCAGACTACTACCACAATGACCAGTTCACAATACAAATCCTCGATCTCCCCCATCTAAGTATGGGGTGGGCAAAAAATACCTGGGCCTTGTGGAACCTCCTGCAGACCGAGCTGCATCTCCAGGCAGAGCTATTGCCCTTCAGAAAAGATCTTAAAATCTGGCTAGCAAAGCAGGTGTGGGGTACTGATCATGAGGTAGCCCTCCCCCTCACTGTCTTATAGAATAAGGGCTATCCATGATCTTAGTTATAATTTTAATGTCTAGGGGTTGGGAGGGTATTTTTAGTGGTTTTGTGGTTTTTAAAGTTTTAAGGTTTTTGTAATTCCATGATGTGTATGTTTTATATTTGTGAGCCGCCCAGAGTTGCCTCGGTGAGTGGGTGGAAATACAAATTCAAACAAACAAACAAACAAATTATTTGTAGTGAAAAAAATCCCACCCAGCCCCAAAGCAACCAGTAACTCATACTTAGATAAAAGGGAGGGAGGGCAGGACAACTGCCCAAAGCAGTTGCAGCAGAAGTAGGGCAAGGCAGGAAGGAGTCACCCCTATATAGGGTACCTGGCTCCTCCCCACAACACCAGTGACCCATATGATGGGACCACCTGTCCCAGGGGGCAGGTGTGGCAAATCACATCCACATGGTATGCCCATGTAGTACATCCATTGTGGCCAGACAAAAGCAATGCAAAACTACAGGTTCCTTCCATCAGGGAGTTGGGGGTGTAATTTGGTTTGCACACTGGGTACACAAATTGTAGCCAAATCAAAGTCAAGTAAAAATATTACCTAGTGATTAGAAGTTTCTTCAATTTGTGGTGCTGTTGTGATGTTAAAAATTCCATGCTGTTCTTGATGTTGTTACCAGGCAGCTATCCACGTGTTTGCCTAGAGAATATGAAATTAAGTCCTTTTCACAAATAGACACAGCTCCTGATACTGGAAGTGTCATGCTAGAATTCCTAAAAACATTGGTGGATCATGATGGTGAAACTTCTCTCTCTTTCTCATGTTCAGTTTCTTTTTAATACTCCCCACAGTGGAGACAAGCTGGTTCATTCCAAAAGCCAGTGATCAGACAATATCTTTGCTGGAAACAACAGTCCATCCCCAGAGCATTCCTGCTCACCCTTTCTAGATCCCCTTTCTAGATCCTAAATAGTTTACTGGACCTAACTGCAGTCAAAATGAGGTCACATTCATTTGTTTATATATGTGACCAGAAATGATGTCACAACCATGCAAAATTGTATATGCACATGACCAGAAAAGACATCACAACCATATTCACTTACACATGTGACTGGAAGTGGCATGCCTTGTTATTTTCCGTGACTGGAAAGAGTATGGTTGGTGACACATGGCAGGAAATGTCACCCAGAAGTAGAAATTATCACCCTCTGGCATACCCTGAAATTGGAAATAGCCCTTTTCACCACAGACCAGAAACAATGCAGGCTGCCACCTCTACCCACTCCAGAAATGAGGCAATGCAATGTGGAACCAAAACCCTTACACTGTAATGCAAGCACACCATATGAAAGGCTAAAGAGTACCCTGTAACCCCTCTGCAAATACCTGTAGGAAGATAGGGAGAGATTTTTGAACTCAGTGAGACACACAGAATGATTTGAAAATGGCAGTGTCCCCATTGGCCTAGACACATTGATAGTGAACCTTGGCACTCCAAGTTCTCTTGGACGTCAATTACCAAAAAGCCCAAGTCAGCATTCCTGCTGATCAGGGCTTCTGGGAACTGAAGTTCAAGAACACCTGGTCTGTGGGGATCACATAGGGGGTCATCACATAGGGGGTCAGCATTAGGCCAGATTGATGCTAGTGAATCTCAAAATATATGAGAAAAAATTCACAGAATTTCACCAAGTGAAGAGGTGTTTTGAATTTTTTTCTTCACCTGTGAGGATGAAATAAAGGAAGATTTCACATCTGGCCTAGACACAAGGAGAAGGAGAAGAGGGGGAGAGGAAGAGGAGGGGGAGGAACCTTTAGATCCAGAACTACCCAATTAAGTTTGGAAACTGGGATTTGTCTTGAAGCATTGCAGAGTACTCATTATAATTTACAGAGCATGCAATACCAAGTGAGTTGAAGAATGAGTCAGTGACCAGGACTACTTTTTTCAGGAAGTGTGCATTGAGGGGGCCAGATTTGTGTATGCGTTGATGTTTATCCCACTAAATTTCCATTAGTCCTCCCTTTGGTTTAAATTATTTTTAATTTTTCAACGATCATTTTAAATAACAGCAGATTTTCTTAACTTTCACGAATGCTGTGGAGTTGAGATGAAAGAGACATTCATAGATGTTGCAGATACAGCAAGGGAAATGGTGTTATGCTGCTGCCAAATAGTGATTTGCTACTTTATCCCGTGTTGTGCTGAGGATGGGACAGATGGGGGAAAAGACTACATGAAGGCTTTTCCTTAGCCAGCAATTTAGATTCCTGCAGATTCAGCAATTCTGTACGTGTTCAGTATTTAGATGTTGAGACTCTCAGAAACTGCCAAAGGGTTAGAAACAAGGAGTCAATTTCTGAAGCACGTTCCAGTTTATTTTCAGAAAATTTGACACCAAACTAGTATTTTCACAATGTGTTACTTCTTTTAATCAGAGTGATGGTTCAAATGGGTAGAACTTTAGGGTGATATCTTTGCCCTTCTTTATTCAGCTTTGTCTGCAATAATTATTTTCTTAGTTTTCTTTGGCCATTTAAAAAAAAGCTTTATGGAAGCACAAATAAGAACCAATTATAACTTAATTTACCCTTAACCCTCAGTACAATAACCTTTGCACTTGTCCAACTGGAGTACTGCCATATTAGAGTTAATTGTTCGGTTTGTTGTTAAGTGTCAGAATGATTCCAGTTTAGAGGGCAATAAATGTTAATTGAACGTGTCCCTTCCCCAAGGAGCAAACATCAGCAATCTTTCCAACAAAGTTTCAGTTGCTATGCTAATGGGAAACACCAGTCAAATCAAATACTTTTTGCTTATATTCCCCCAGTTCTGGAATAAGGGGGTGAATATTTGAAAAATTAATGACATTGAGAAAATTTAATCAAGAAGGTTTTAAAGTCCCATTGGTGAATGCACATAGTATATTATATGTAATTTTGTTAAGATTTTTCTATGTTTTTTTTTGTTTTGATTTTTTGGTTTGTTTGCTTTTATGGGTTTTTCCCCCAATAAGAAACAAAAACTTAGAGAACAACATAATCTATAGGTGGATCTACTGATGACACCTCCTGGTCTTATACACACACACCTTTTTTTAATTTATTTATTTTTTTTGAAAGCTCAGGAAATATTTTAGTATGGGCAGATAGCACTATCCTCCTATACTCACCAGGGCCTCCATTCTTTCTCTCCATCCCCTAGACCTGAACCAGCAATGGTGTGTTAATTGTTTGCATTCTGTTGTATACCAACAAGTTGTGGGCAACTGGTACATTTTAATTCAACTTCTTTTTGTCACTGCACATAGTCTGCTGCAGAATAAAAAGCAGGGTAAAAAATAAATGTATTAGGGGGGAAAGCTCTTCATTCCCCCAGTGCATGGTGATCAGTGTGGAGTAATGAATGAATTTGCTGTTTATTTGCTGATCATGCATGTGAATTCCTGAAAAACTCCTTCATCCAATCCAAGTCGTATTCTACGACTTTCTTCTGCTAAGGATGTGAGAGGATTTTCTCTCACATTTTGACAACTGGTTTTTAAAATATATGAAGTTTTTCTTCCTATTTAATATTTAACATAGGCTGCAGTTGTTATTTATGTTCTTAAAATTCCATTGTACTATAAGACGAACTGTCATGACAGATCTATTTCCTTTTCTAATACAATTCATATGCCATCTTCTTACAGCATAATCAACAAATTAAAAAGGGGGAGGAAGAAGTTTTTATTTCGTTTCATCCAGCATTTATAATATAAACTTTGACACCTGTGCCTATTTTCAATATTGCTTATGACCCAAATAGTCACATAAAATACTAATACTCCTTTGCATATTGTCTATGTTCCTTGTATCCTGAAACAGACCAGGTGCTGAAAATTTTCCAGATTGCTATTTATACAACTACTACAACACTGAATCAAAGGCATTTTACATGCCACATACATTTGTATCAGCTGCCAAACTGGCAAGGTAGTATGTGTTACAAGACACATTTTCTCTGTTAATCAAAAATGATGCCATCATTACCCATTACTCAAAGTGATACCAAGCAAGAGAAAATCCCAGAGCTGGCTCCTCTTTTTCATCAGCTAATTACTTCTCACTCAAACACAAAGCAACTGTCATGACTGTTTTTTGACAAGAGTGAATGTTACTGAGGTAGACCAACTTGACTACTACTTACTTGAGTGAACTTTGGTCAAACTAATCTTTCTTTTCCGCCCTTTACTGGTATTTAATATTGTATTTCTTTTTAATGCCTGCTCTGGTCTACAAATAAATGGAAATGTATGTAGAAATCCAAGAATGAATTGGTTCAAATTATTTCCAGACTAGGCTTGGACTAGATTGGTCCCAATTTGCAATGCAAATTTTTGGCTATGACCTTCATCAGGCAGTATATACACACACCCTAAAACAGGGGTTCACAACTTTTTCAAGTTGGGGGCTAGGTCACACTCCCTCAAACAGTTGAGGCGGCTGGACTGGATGTCCCTCTGAAATTTATGGCTGTCATTAATGCATTTACAGTGGCCATAAATTAGTCTGCAGCTGATTCCAGCAGTGGTAGCTGGAGGGAGGGTGGGGGGTGGATTATTTGGCACTGCAGACCAGATATGCGGGCTGTAGGTTGAGAACCCCTGCCCTAAAAGAACTGTGAAAAGATTCTTACGGAATTATGATCTCTCCCCCTACTCTCCAGATGTTCAATGAGATATTAGAAAATAGAGTATTGGTTCTTTCTCCACCCAAGCAAAGGAAAATATTTCAATTTCTTTCTCTCTCAGTCAACCTTTTTTATTTCCTCAACCTGTTGTCATCTGTCTTGAAGAGGTGCATGAAATGAAAGTAATTCCATGTTTCTTGAAACAATCCATCCATCCCTGTCACTCCTTCTCTGATCAGAGTTCAATATTTCCCACCATGGCCAGTCCTATCATTTGATAGAGTAAGGAAACCATGTCAGTCCCAGACATCTAAGAAATTCCCATGGAGAAAAAGTACTGCACCTGTCCTAATCCTCTAAGCTAATTTTGAGTGTGTTGATAATACTATCCTTTGGTACTATTCAAGTAGAACTAAACTTTTACTCCAATCCATTCTTGGAATCCTGCTGTGGAGAGCATCATCATCTTAGATCCTGAAACAGGCAGGGAAATGTATACATCCAGCTCTTCCTCTCAATCCTCAAAGTTTTCCTTTTGAACTTTACCACAAGCTCACATTTTGTTTCCAGTGCAATATGCATGAGTCCACTTCAAGTATAAAATGGATGCTATAAAGTAATTTATGTAACAGCACTCTTGAAATGCCTCTCAAGTAATTTTAAACTTTCACTGAATTGCAGTGCACCTGCCAGATGATTATGGTACTTACTCCATGAGCCTACTTATAAATAAATTGGGTAAGGGGGGGTTGAACATACTTCCAAATGTGTCCATAACATTTGGAACTAGGTGACACATAAACAAAAACTATATCTCAGCAATGCTTTCAACACTCCTGCAATATTTTCAGACCAGACTACTAGTTTGAGCAGTTTTAAGTCCCTCTATACTGTATTTATAATATGAGGAAGAAAACTACTGCAGTGAAGCATGGTTGCCATGGAACCAGAGTTCTTGGGGACTTTTTAACAAGTTTCTTTCAGTTTTTGACATTCTAAAGTTTGGATAAGTGTTTTGGAAAAGGAATCAGCACAAACACGTAATTAGCCTTGCTGAGAAAGTAAACAGAAAATAATACTGTGTGCAGTAGCAACCTGTCATATGTCAAAAAGATCATGATCACACCAGGTAACTGCAAGGTGGCACTAGGCAAACAAAGATCATGATCACACCAGGTAACTGAAAGGTGGCACTAAGCAAACAAAGCTTCAGGTAGCATTGTAGGAAGACTGGGGCAGCTGGCTCTTGCCACCTTTCTCAGAGAGAACTTGTGTACAGTACTAAACAAAAAATTGTAGTAGTGAAAATGAAAATATGAAGTGAAAAATCTCCCAAGAATTAAAGCACCATATGAACAGAGGCAGCTGCTTAGCCCCTTGATTGTGTTCTATTCTGGGATAGCTAGTCTGGACTGTCCATATGTTTGATATTACAAATCCCATCAACCATCATGGATGATAGCCAAAGAATAATATAGGCTTGTAATCTGGCACATCTGAGGTTACTATGTTGCTTAGTTTGATCCTGAGACTATGCTTCTGGCCATGGAAGGCTTGTGGCTGAAGCCAACCCTCCCCAATTTTTATGAGTTAAAGCCCTCCCTTCTGGTCCATGAACCACCCCAGTTTGGGGCCTTTGTTTATGATTCTCAGGTAACCTCTTCTTAAATAAATTTGCCTCCTGTTGGTGAAAGGTTTTTGTGTC
The DNA here is from genome assembly GCA_030440675.1 of Furcifer pardalis. Lineage (NCBI taxonomy): Eukaryota > Metazoa > Chordata > Lepidosauria > Squamata > Chamaeleonidae > Furcifer > Furcifer pardalis. The sequence continues at coordinate 69,086,673 of CP126893.1, forward strand.
CCTTTTGCCTTTGAAGCCACTAATTTTCAGATAACGAAAAAGGCTTAACATTTACTCAGAAACCAATAAAGACTGATTCTATTGGTTTCTAAGAAGATTTAAAAATGTGATTTTGTTGTTGTTCAGTCGCACAGTTGAGTTTGACCCTTAGCAACCCCATGGAGCATGCTAGGCTCCTCTGTCCTCTGCCATCTTCCACAGCCTGGCCAGATCTATCAACAATGCCATCCATCCACCTCATTCTATGCTCCCCCTTCTCCTTTTGCCTTCGATCTTTCCCAGTATCAAGGCCTTCTTAAATGAGTCCTCTCTTCTCATTTGATGGTCAAAGTACTTGAGTTTCATCTTCAGTATTTGTCCTTCCAATGAGCAGTCAGGGTTGATTTCCTTCAGGTTTTACTGATTTGATATCCTTGCAGTCCAGGGGACTCTCAAGAGTCTCCTCCAGTACAACATTTCAAAGGCGTCTATTCTTCTGTGCTCAGCCTTCCTTATGGTCCAGCTTTTACAGCCAAATATTACTACTGGGAAGACCATTGCTTTAACTATGCGGACTTTTGTTGGCAGGGTGTTGTCTCTACTTTCTATTATGCTGCCTAGGTTTCTCATAGCTTGCCAAAAATGTGATAGTGGGCAATTATTTCTGATAACCCATCCTTCTTTCAGGTCCATCCTGTCCTCTTCTGTTATTGCAAAATAATGTTTGGACTGCTATAGATACATTGCAGACAAATGCTGGATTTGTCATAAAAATTGCAAATGCATGATAATACGTGTGCATACACATTACTATTTAATTTTTAATAGAGAGGGAATTGCAAATCATCTAGTTAATCCATAGAAGTGTTATTCAGACTCCTGCTCAGTATGACTATCACATTATACATTGTGGCACAGCAAAAGAGACAAAAGCAAACAAGCAATGTAGAATGAAAATGTGCTTAGTGAGGTGTGAAAGTGAGGCAAAGGGCACTTCAAATTAGTGGATTCGTTTATGGGATTTATTAAAGTTTTTGAACAGGGTAAATAAATCTTCATCAGGAATGTTGACCTGGAATAATGAACTGCAACACTCTAAAGGGAGCAAGTCAATTCTATTATGTTGCTGAATTCAAAATACAAATGGCACAAATGAGTTGTAAAAAGGAGTAATAAATTATGGCCAGTTTATGTTTAGTGGATTTTTCACACATCAGAAAAATGCAGTAAGGGGGAATGTAGAAGCTTATTAATAGGAATAAGAATTTGTTTGTGTGTCTAAAAGATTTAAACATCATCCATTGTCTTAGCGGGGTTTTGGAGTACTAAATCACTAAACTCCATGGTCTAGCAGTGGCTGAGAACATTGCCCCCTCCTCTGGGCCCACAACAACTGCCTTAGGAGAAGACTCCATCGCCTAGCAGTGGCTGAGACCATCTCCCCCTCCTCTGGGCCCACAACAACAGCCGGAGGGAGAAGACTCCATGGTCTGACAGGCGGCTAAGGACCTTGCCCACTCCTCTTGGCCAACAACAACGGCCTGAATGGAGTTAGTCTGTGTTCTGGTTTGTTTGTATTTTGTGAGGTTATATTTTATAATTTTTATTGTACTGTTGCTGTTTTGACTGTAAGCCGCCCTGAGTCACCTCAGCGAGTGGGCAGCAATATAAATCTGAATAAATAAATAAATAAATCAAACTGTAATTACATGACAAAAAAAGACATTTTTGAAAACTCATATTTTCAAAAATTTAAATGTCTGGTAAAAAAAACACCAATAGGTTACCTAGCACTCAAAAAGAGAGTCGCACAGTCGATTCTGACCCTCTGCGACCCCATGGACCACTGCCCGCCAGGCACTCCTGTTCTCCACCATCCCCCTCAACTTGCTGAGCTCTGTGCCCATTATCTCCACAATACCATCTAACCATCTCATTTTTGGCTGCCCCCTTTTTCTTTTGCCCTCCACCTTTCCCAGCATCAAGACATGAGACTTTGTGTAGGGTAGAAGCGAAAAGCCCCAAAAGCCCAGAACCCTCATAGGGCTCCTAATTTATTCCTACATTCGAGGACTCCCATGACGTGTCTCCCTAAGACAATCAATCTATGTCATACATGCTAATTGCGAGAAGACTGCGATTAATGAAGGTAAATAATTGCCAACTGTCAGAGTGCCAAAACATGACTAACCATGAGCTCATGTAAAAACAAGGTTTAAACCTGGCAGATCTTTTTGCCTTTATCTATACTTCCTTTGAAACTAAGCCGTTTGATGTTTAGTAGGGCCGTTAATTGGCTAATCAATCATTCCTCAGTATAGGCTGTCCAGCACCTGTCGCCTCTCCGAATCCACCTATCGTGGGGAAGAATCTCTTAACCCTTACTCACCAAGTTAGGCCCAGAAGCTTACCACAGAGGAAGGCTGCTGGAGTGACTAGAAGGGATAAATTCAGGAATGAGATTATAAGGGAAAGAATTGGAATAGAACCTATCTTAAACTATATACAGAGAAAATACCGGTAAGTAAAATGGGTTTGCCTATTTGGAGAGGATGTCTTGGAATTCCATACCCTACAATGTGGAAAGAGGAGAAGGACAAAGAGCACAAGGTAGACCCAGAAGGTGGTGGAGAGATAACATCAAAGAAATATTACAAGAACATCAAATAAGGCTGCTAGAGGCTGCTAGAAGGACAAGAACAGGAACCTTATGTCTCCCTTGACACCTGAAGGGATAAAAGAGGAAGTATAGAAAAAGATAGAATAAAAATCATTGCTAAAATACTAGCAGTTTCATCATATGGTAAAAGTAAAGTTTTCCCTTGCTTGAAAGTATGATAAATGATAATTTTGTAACAATTTAGTTGAATCATTTCCCACATCTTCAAACCTCTTGCATGTGAATACAAATTGATTATTTTGGTATTATACCAAAGTCTAGTGAGTTTGCAATAACATGGGGTTGGATCCAGGCTTAGTGGTTTTCAAGTATAGCCATTGGAAAAAAATGAGACATAATTAATTTTAGTTCCTCTGATTTCACTGGGTCTACTCTAAGCATAGGTAAGTCTGAATCAAACCAACTGCCGTTTTTACACTATTTTTCTTGTCCATATCCTGGTCAAACCAATAAATTAAACTATTAAAGAAATGTTCTGGGTGTGACTTTGTAAATGTCATAGATCAGTGATGGCTAACCTTGGCACTCCAGCTGTTCCTGAACTGCAATTCCCAGAAGCCCTGATCAGCAGAAGTCGCTACCTTTTCTACACATATCTGAAGCCTGGGTTGTCCAGCCAGGGAGCTGCAACTCAGAAGAACGCTAGTGCTACTGATTTCTTGAGGAGCATAGCATTATCTGGAAGACCATTGCCACGGTGCTACTCACCATGAGCTTTATTTATATTTTTATGGCAAAACATCTATTGCCCCAATAGAAGGCAATTGATCTTCCAAGTGGGTCATTTGTCACTGTCATTTCTTTGGGAACAGCAGTGCAGAGTTTAAAGAATGATGTTGCTGCTGTTGTGGTTTTTAAAATGGCAGAGTTGTGCCCTTGGAAAAGCTAATGGCATATTTCATGGGAAAAGTGGCAGGTAGAGTCTAAGGACACTACCGTCAGGGATCTAATGTGTGAATTCAATGTGTTGAATTATGCTCATTAGTTCATTTATTTCTTTTATTTCATTCATTAGTTAAGGGTGATGTTTCAAATGGGGGAAAATAAAGACATTATGTTCATAAAATTAAGGTTTTCACAAAATGTTCATAAAATCAAAGGTTTTCTGAACTAAGGTAAAGGTCATCCTTGATCAAAAGCCAATCATATCCGATTCTAGGTTTCAGTGCTCATCTCTGTTTATAGCCAAAGAGCCAGTGCTGTCTGTGTCTGCAGACATTTCCATGGACATGTGGCAGGCATGGAACGCTGTTTACCTTCCCACCAAAGTGGTCCCTTGCAATTTCTTGCTTTTGAACTGTTACATTGTGTTAACCCAAAACCATAAATCCCAATTTCATTTGTGTTTATTATTTTTTATATTCTATTTTTCAATAAAGATGCTTTTAACCTTTATTTTCCATTCTCCTTGACTCTATCCACCATGCACACATGTCCATAAGCAGCCCACTGTACACACAATAATTCATCACAGGTGAATAAATGCAAAGGATCTATTTTTAATACATATTTCAATAGTCAAACGGCAAAGAAAAGGAGTTTTTCCTTCACGATTACTTGAAATAAGAGGGAAAGCCTTCAAAAGAGAAACTTCCTACAGCGTATCCATTCTCACACCAATGTATCTATGCTGGTGCAGAAGAATACTTTTTTTTTTTTTGAAGGAAAAAAGGTTAGAAAGAAAGTGTTTTTTTTTTAAGACCTTCATAGAAAATGTTTCTGAAGTAAGTCTAATCCAAATTGTATTAATATCAAAAGAAAGGTTATTCTTTCCTCTTTCAAGCGCACTTTAGATCACTTTGATTGGTCAATTGGTGGTTTTTTTGTTTGTTTTTTGCTTTTGCTGGATCACCGACAAATGCCCCACCCCCACGGAAATGTCACTTTAAAAAGTAACATTTTTCATCAATATCTTTTTTGTGCATTCCTGCTTTGGTGTCATTTTCCTCCACATGTTGTATGTAAACTGTATCTACCTCGGGAAGTTGTCATATTCATTTTCTAAATTGGTTTTCCCTCCTTTTCTTGCATTTTTGTGACCTCGTTTGGGTGTTTCTTTGTAAAATGCTTCATAGATTATTTTTCCGACGTCCAATTCCAAATCTGAAAGTGTCCCTACAACGGTTAATCTTTCTTCTTTTAAACACATTTTGGATCATCTGAATTGGTTGGGTAGTTTTTTTGATGGCCCCCAGACAACTGACCCCCCCCCCAGCAAAACTGTCATTTTTCACATACTACTTCCGAAAGCAATGACATCATTGCTTTGCATTTTTGGCTTTTGTGTTCTACCAATTCTTAAAGACGGCAAGACAATCTTTCAAATGACATAACCTTTATTTTCATGGGTGCCTTAGTTTTGGTGTTGCAGCTTCTCAGAAGTACATGATTTTTTTACACTGCAAAAGCTACCAGACCAGCCAACCAAAATGTAAGATGTTCATAGAATTCACATCAAAATAAGTTATGGAAACCCTAATGCCAACATTTAGGGAATATTCATTAGTTACAGAAAAGTATCAGCAGTTCTCTACTGTATTGGGTCTTAAATATATGTTTTCAGTGGCATTAAAAGCAGGGCATTTGCCTTTATGCTTGCCTGGACACATGTTTGGAAACATGCTCACATGCCACTTCTTCTGATTCCGGAAATATGCCCTTCTGGAATGTAAATGCCAGGAGATTATGCTAGAAAATATGTTAGGGACTATCCTCATGTGGCACAGTATCCCAATATGACCCTGCATTGTTTCTCTTCCTGAGAGAAGAAAAAACATAAACTTTCTGGTGAATAAAATACAAGCTCAATCTTCTAAACCAAGAGTAAGTAACAGAGAGCCAACAGATAATGAAATTGTGATTTCTCTTGAAAAAGTTTTATTGAGAAGAAAATAAAACAAATAACAATTACCTTATTTCTTTTAAAAATCCTAGGAAAAGAAAGGGAGAAAGAGAGAAGAGTTACCACTTAATGACAGTCTCTGTTAGGGGTGTAAATCTTAACTTCCTTCTTCAAGGTGAGAGCAAGAAATTTTCCTACCTTCTGGATGAAATGTTGAGAGATTTTGCATATCATTTGCCTTTTGGCATTTTTTATGAGTCATGGCAGTAGTTTTCCTGCAAAACTCCTTGTATTCCATTTGCAAGACAAAATGTATTTTGCACAAAGTACTTTTTCTTTTCATGCAGTCACTCTCTCTATGACTTTTTTTTCATGCTGGGGCATCTATTTTAAATTGAGAACAAGAAATGTATGCATGTTTTACAACATCTTTTGCATCTCTGTCTTGACTCCAATGGGATGATTTTGCATCCAGATTTCTGTGGAATAGGGGATATATTGATATGTTGGGTAGGGTACTATGAGGACTATGTTGTGCATTGCTGAGTTATACTTGGTCAGATGCTACATTTGTGAAACCAGCGTACTTCCTTATTTAATTCATTTGTTGCGGTTACAATCCAAGCCTTCATCCAAAATGTCTAATCTAAGCAGTACATTTGCATCACAACTCCAACAGCAGCAGCAGTAACAACTTTCTGAGTTGCGATATGCTGAGTTTATGGCCACCAGCAGTCACTGTAGCTGACTTATCACTAGATGGGGAGCTGTCCACCTCCAGTTCAAAGAAAGAAAGGAGGAATAGATGAGTGGATAATGGAGGGTGTAAGAATATAAACAGTATATTAAAAATTGGTACTGAATGAATGTGACCAATTGTTAGTCACTGATGTGACACTAAACTTTTTGCTGTTGTTGTCAGTAATGTAGCTAGCCACCTGGAAAAGGGGTTATTTGTTAATACTTACTGAAGCCATGGGAGAATTCACAATTCCATCACACAGATTTGTTCAGCCTATAAAGTTCAGATGTCCCTTATTTAAACCACATGACAGACCATTGGATCCCATCACAAATTGATCCTATCTATAGTAGGAGTCATAGATGCCAAGTGAGGTTGAAGAAGTGCTGCACATCTGCCCTTAATCTGAGACATTTTCATTTTTTGGGAGGGAATGGGTTCTTGATCTTCTATCATACTTTTCTACATACTTCTTTCTGGGTGGAGACCTGCCTGCTCTCCATTGAAAAGTCCCGGAAAGACCCAGGGCAGGTTGAGGACTTTGCCGCCCCTCCCCCTGCACTCACACCAACGGCCAGGGAAGAAGCAACCAGGGCAGGTTGAGTACTTCGCTGCCCCCCCCCGGCCCCCATCAACATATTGTAATGTATTGTTCATAAGCTGCCCTGAGTCGCTACGGCGAGTGGGCGGCAATATAAATTTGAACTAATAATAAATAATACATGGCTTATGACAGCTACAGGAGAGACAGAGATACAGAAGAAGGAAGGACAATATGCCTTCAACAAAGACTTCTCAACCTAATTCTTCTGTACAAAAGACAGATAATGGAAAAAGAATAAGAATGAAGCCGATTTTGGCTCACTTCACTGGAGGAGTCTCTCCATAGATTTTGTAATTTCAGCCCCAGCAGACATAGCATATTTGAACTGAAGTGAAGAAATGATTACGGGTCAGCTTCCAATGCAGCACCTGCCCTGGAGAATGACTATTTGTGCTTGTGTTACTGGAAGTACTTCTAAGAATAACCACAAAGTGCTTGCAAAGGCAGTGGCATACTTCATTTCTAGGTTGAAGTTTCTGCTAGCAACATTTAAATGCAAAGAAGGCCAAGCAAGTGTGGCAGCAGAGTTGGGGCAGGCAGGGAACCATAAACTAATCCATTGTTGCATCCAGGTTAAATTACTTTAACATTCTTTGGAATGTGAGCAACCCAGCTGCCATACAGTTAGAAGCAGATTATGCTTTTATTAGTATGACAGAATGCACGTAGGTGGATGAAACGTAGAGGAAAGAGTGACCCCTTCATCTGTCAGGGCTTGAAATCTCCAAAGCAGGTTCCTCCTGCTTTTTGTTTACCAAAGCTTTTTGTGAACAAATTGTCACAGAGGGATACCAGCATGGTGTGTGAGGATTTATTTCATAAGAATGGCAGACTCATGCAATTTTCATGGCAATTTTCTCCATGCTATTATCTCTCTTTTCCTCCCGCCTCTTTCTTTTACCTCTCCAGAACCCTCTCCCTTTCTTCTCCTTCTTCCTTTCATATTAATATAGTCATTTTCATAAGGTTTCTGGATTTTCCCCCAAACATATTTAGCATTGTTTTAGAGCTAATAAAATACAGTTTTGTTGTCCACTCCTTAGTATTCATAATAATTATTTACTACATTTTGTTCAAGACCAGAGTTACTATACTTCCACTACTGTGATTTGATTGTAAAATAATTCCCAGACTGTGTAAATGGGTACACTAGACTGTGGTGAGAAAACAGAAATGTGTCAATTAAACAAAAACTCCCATGATTAGAAAACATTTCTCTACAGAGGAATAAAGCTGCCTTCTATCCAGGCAGAACATGTCTTCTTATTGTGGTGTTTTGTCTGCTCTGAATGGCAGCCATATTAAATTTCCTGTTGTTTGGTCAGAGTCTAAAAATTACTTTTCTTGATGCACCTCCCAGAATCATCACTGAACATGGCTACTGGCCATGCTGACCCTGGGATTTGAGGAGATGAAATCAAAAAAGCTCTTCACATTGAAGAGGCTTCATTCTATCCTTTCCCTCAGGTAGCAAAGTGCCTCGATGTGGTCATTTTGTGAGTAACAGCATAAGTCACCAGTTGGATCAGTCTTCTTAAGCTTGATCTTCACTTTGATGCAGTTTGCTTTAGTCCCGAAACCTCTGAGGCTCAACAAATTGAAAAAGAAAGGAGGAGGTACTAGCATATATAGTATCACCAGCATGACAGAGCAATTTAGAATTGCAAGGTATATAGCATCTCAGAGCAAAAACCTGAGACCAGAGGATTAGTCCTTCCATGCGCTTTAACATCTGGGATCTCTGGCTGAGGATGGCTATCTTCCTACTAAGTACCTATGTTGTACTCCCTTCCTTCACCCATGCCATGCAGCAACTCCAGGCCAGTAAGCAGGGAAATTGGGGTTGGTGGTGGAGGGAAGCTCAATGGGGGGGGGGATATATGATGGACTTGGGGTGGTCAGCACTGCTGGTGTGGAGATGTGTGGTGTGCTTGGGGTGGTTGTTGCCACCAGTAGTGGTGTGAGGGAGGTTGGTTGGCTTGTAGTGGTCACTGCCACTGGTGGTGTTGGTGGGGGAGTGTGGTGGGGTCAGTGTGGTCACCACCAGTGGCGGTGGTGTGTGGGGAGTGACATGGGTTCAGTGTGATGTTGCAGTGCCTTTGTGGGGAAACATCAACATTCATGCAAAAACCAATTAGTCAGGAGCATCTCAGGACTTCATGTCTACCACGATGACATGTGTTTCTGACCCCACTCATATTGGAAAGCATACTCTTGATCTTGCTTTCTGTGCTGGACAGGGTCATGATGATCTTGGTATGGTTCTCTGGTCGTGAATATATCACTATCTGCTTGGGTTTAGTCTTACTGGAACTCTGAATCTCTGCAGTGGTGGGGCAAGTAAAATGCCCACCCAGGAGACTGATGGAGCCAAGCAGTTTCCTGATGGCTATTTGGAAGTTCCCCACCATCTTGTTACACAAGAAAGTAATCTTGTTGAAGCTTTGGCTGATCACTGGAATGGATTGATGGCCATAGTTACTGACAATTTGCTCTGAAGAATCCCCTCACACTTGTTCAGTCACACAGTCAAGTCTGACCCTTTGTGAAGCCATGGACGACAGCAGGCCAGGCTCCTCTGTCTTCTGCCATCCTCCACAGTCCACTCACACTAAGTGCAGCCAAACTATCTTCTTCGTTTACTCAGCATCTGAGAATTGTGAAATGAGTGGGACATAGACTAGAGCAGCAATAACAGAAATGCAGCACAAACTTGCTCAAACATGGGCTAGAGGTCTTTGGAAATCCTACTCCTTGGTAGTAATGGCAGTGAAGAAGGTATTCTTCTATCACCATTCCATCTGCACAGAGACAGCTAGCAAAGCTGTTTGCAGTAGTTAAAGGCCTTTAACACAGATGGCCACAAAAGAAAATACTAAACACTCAACAGTCCACTGCGAAGATTTTACACAGCATTTGCCTGTCTGAGTAATTTAACTTTCATTTCTCAATATTCACCCCTGAGAAAGAGGTTTCACTTTCACTTCTGCAAGCAGAAACCTAACCTATTATTATTATTATTATTATTATTATTATTATTATTATTATTATTATTATTATTATTATTATTATTATTATTATTATTATTATTAGTTGGCATTTGGAGATCTTTGGAATGATCTGAATATGACATTTATTGGTGATTCTGAATCCCCACCCACCCAGTGGTGTAGCATGGGGGCTGGGGGGGGGCAGCCCACCCCGGGTGGCATTTTTTGGTGGTGGCAAAATTTCCCAATAAATAGGACTTCACTGCCCCCCTGGACTTCCTAGTGGCCAGGGGAAAGAGGCTACTGCGGGAATGGGTGTTGGGACCCTCCACTGCCACAGGCATCCTGAGCCCTCCCCCAGACCAGGGCAAAAAAGGCCGCTATGGAGGCAAGACTTTGCCACCCTCCTGGGACTTCCTAGCAGCCAAGGCAAAGAGGCCGCTGTGGGGATGGGCGCCAGGACCCTCCACCACTGCCGGTGTTCTGGGCCCTGCTCAGGGGGCAGCAAATTCAGCCTACACCCCGGGCGGCTTAAACCCACACTACACTACTGCCCCCACCCCCCAAGCCAAACATTCACTCCTAATTTCTGCCTATTTTTCATTTGTTTCCTTGCTTGGTATGTATATTTGGCAGTCAGATCTCCCAGTGTTGCCCACCTCTGCAGCAGTAAAATCAGTAGAGAGTGAAGAATTTCACAGTTCCAATTTTAAAAAATGCCAGCTCATGATAAAAGGCTTGGTTCTTCCTGTCTTTTTATTTGACTTAGATTACAGTGCCCAGGAGAATTCATTCTTCATAGCACGGATTAAGTGAAATTCCTTTCAGAATGTGCCAGTGTTGCTTGCCACACAGTTTGAAGCTTCAGCTCATTGTTCTTGTGTTATATATATTTTTAACAAATTCACTTTTTGGTGTTCTGGCCTCTTCTAAGTAGATTTCTCCATTCTTCTCTTACTAAAACAATATAAGGTGGATGTTTGTTTCTAGAGATCAGGCATGCATTTGTTTTAGATAATTGAAAATGTCATCTCATTTGATTACAGTGTCTTTGTAAAATCTTCCTCTAGTCTGAAAAAAAAAAAGTCATACAGTATTCCCGTAGCAGGGTGGCAAAGCCATGCCTATTGTGGAAAAAGCTGCGCAAAAGGTGTCAGAGTGAAAGTACAGTGATATTCCCTGTGTATCCAAATTGTTATTCTCTGAGTATCCAAATTGTTATTCATTTCACGGAGCTCCACTTGTTAGACCAGACATGGAGAACATGAAGCCTTTGAAATGCTATTTGACTACAGTTTCCGCCATACAAATATACTGGCTGGGTTTGAAGGAAGTTGGAGTCCAAGGACATGAAACTCCCTCAAACCACTCTCAGAAAAGAAATTCAGAGGCTCATAACAGCATGCTTCAAAGGTAAGACAAGGTTTTATGAAACCCAAGCTGATGTGGAAGAGAAGTTGCTAGCAGTGGCATCTTAGGTAATATGGTTTGTCTGACTCCAGGTAGGAAGGATGGTCTTCCCATGCATGGCTGTTTCCTATGGGACAAGAGTACAAACCCAAATGAGCAACACCAAAACAGTTGGATTCCTTGGGTAGCCTTCTGATGAAATATTTTGCATAACCCACTAATTTAGGCCTCTGTAACATCCTTTCTCACACCTATTAAGGAATCCATGGCTCTATTAAGGTGAAAATTGAGAAAAAACCTCTCTTGAAAATGGAGGTAGTTTTCCAGAGACCACTGAGTGAATGAATGAGATTAATTACCAATGTTCTTCCAACAAGAACTCTGGGAACATCATCCATTTCTATCTGAAAAGATTAATTAAATAACTATCAATCACTGTCATGCTGTCCTAGATGGCACCTTTCTTTCTGCAATCCCATTAATGTCTTAACCTTTTGCATTATCTTGCATTAAAATAATAAAATATTTTGTGATGAATGATTAGATGCATTTAAGAAAATAATCAACTGGGCTCTTTCAAAGAATTATGTCCAAACAGTCTAGACTTTTACAGTAAATATTTTTCTGGTTTGGGTTATGGCTCCTCCAAGTGGGTTATTATTATATCTAGGATAGCATGGCAGCGATCAATAGTTATTTATTATTACATGGGAATATTATTTTCTATTAATCATCCAGAATAGTGCTAGTCACTAAATCAGGTGGTATATTAGTGCTACAGGTGAACAAAGGAAAGAAATAACAAAATTATGAATACTACTAAATTTATTAGCATTAATTCAATTAAGAACATGTACACACACAGTCAATCTGCTTTGTAAGGAAGGATGAAACTCACGCATCCCTCCACACCATGGGTGCCCAAACTACAGCCTGCAGGCCAAATCTGGCAGTGACAGCGGAAATCCGGTCTGTGGACAGGAAGTTCCCCACTGCTGCTGGAAGTGCCAGAACACAGTGTTTTCATGCTGAATCATGGCAAAATCATGCAAAAAAAAATTAAAAATGGTGCAAAAATGTTCTGCTCTCACTCCTTCCTCCAAGGAAAGGGGCAGAGGTGGGGAAATTGCCCGGAAATGCAGCACAGATGTTTGCAGTACCACCACCACCGTTGGGAGTAACCACATGACATGACCAGCCCACTCAGCTGTTTGAGGGGATGTGGTCATGCCCCTGGCAGGAAAGTTTTGGGCACCCCTGCTCCACACCATATGTCCAGAGACTGTTGGACTGCAAGTCCTTCATGCCTCATGTCCATAGTCAATTATCAAGGATTATGGGTGTTGTAGACCAATCATGTCTGGAGGGACACACATTCCACATCTGTGTTCCAGTCTATTTTCAAAACTATCTAGAGTGACTGGAAAGATCCACCCTTGCCTATAATTTTTTCCTGCAGTAAACTGATGCTGCAAAACACAGTGGGTCATCTACCACTGAAGGAAGCCTTTTCAAATGCCTCTAGATACACAGACATTTATTCATCTTGACAGTTCAGTGGAAGAATTGTGATCATATTTCACCAATTATCTGGTTCATATTGTGGCAATCAAACCAAGTTGGATAAAAGTTGATAAAGCCCATAGCTTAGTAAAAGTATAGGTTGCCCTTACTCAAAAGCCAGTCACATCTGACTTTAGGGTTCAGTGCTCATCTCCATTATAGCCAAAGAGCCAGTGTTGTCTGCATCTGCAGACATTTCTGTGGACATGTGGCAGGCATGCCTAGACACTGGAGTTCATGGAACACTGTTTACCTTCCCACCAAAGTGGTCTCTATTTATCTACTTGCAATTTCTTACCTTTGAACTACTAGTTTGGCAGGAACTAGTACAGAGACAGGAGCTCACTCTGTGATGCAGTACCTGGGAATTGAACTCCAATCTTCCAGTCAGCGAGTTTAGCATCTTAACCACTTGAGCCACCACAGTTGTCCATAGTTTAATGGAATGTTAAAAAGACAATGTTAAACTATGGACTTCAGCAACTATGAACAAAATGGTTGTCCTGGAGTTGCACCACATTCTCTGCTGGTTAAGGCTATCTCATGTCAGATGAAGCTCCACCTAGGCAGGATATTTTAAACTAAGACTGATCCCTTAATAGACATGCTTCATGACCAAGAATAGTCATGTGCATACTTACACTGTGCATACTTACAATATACCTTGCATGCCCCCACACATTTTCATGTGAAACTTCAAATGGGGAGGTTGGCATATCTCAGACCATCAAAGATGACTCACCTTTTTTCTCTCCTGCACCATCTTATGAAACATCTGACCCTTAGTAAATTGTTAAGAGGTATTATATACCAGCACAACAAGGATTACTTTTGCATAAACCTGGAAGGGACTCCAGCATACCTTTTCATCTCTCTTCTTTAATCATCTGTGAGACAGACATAGCCTACAAAAATTCTTTACACTTCCCCCAGGTGACAGTTCCCCCCCCTTACTGCTGACAAAAGAACTGCTGGGGGAAGTGTGGTAGAGAACTAGTGTGTTTCTCTTTTAGCATAAATAATATAAATTCCTTCATTATTTTGTATATAAATTTATTTCTAATATTTATGTCTTTCCTTTCTTCTAGTGAATTCAATGCAATATTTATTCTCCTTCACACTGCTGAACCTGAGATGTAAGGGGATCTAACTGGTTTGTCCAACATGTTTCACCAAGAAGTGAGAATTTGTACCCAGTCTGGAACTTAGTCCACCCATCTGAAGTGGTAGAGCATATTATTTTTAAATATATAAGAAGCTTTATTTGATATAAGCTTTCATGGCCTGCTGTCCACTTCATGCCTCAGATGAAGTGGCTGCTGCTTCAGAGAGCTAATATCAAATGAAAGTTGTTAATCTTTAAGGAGTAGGAAGACTGTTGTTTTATATTTACACAGACCCAATTGCCCACACATCACTCAGTTACTTGTCTTAATAACATTTGCACTGCTGGTGAGAAAATAACCAAACTCATCAAAAGTTTGGTGAGTTTGGGTAAAACATGTCAGCAGTTTTCATCAAAATTTGGCAGAAGTATGTGAATTGTGCTCTCATTGTGCTTTCAATGATTATAGAAAAAGGTATTAAGTTGTTTAACTTCCACTTTTTAAACTTGCTTTAGTTCTTTCAATATGTGTTAGGTCAGGCTGAAATTGTGGACACTTATAGACATTAACCATGTAGAACTTCTTTGCCTAGTTTCATGTTATTAGAACAGGAGATGACAGTTTTACAAGCAAACAAATTCTGTGTTTTAAAACTGTTTGAGCTTTTATTTTCTTTTTTGCAACTCAATTTTACTGAAGGAGCACTCAGAATTGCACATGTTGTGAGGCTGCCCTCAGCTCAGCCTCACAAGTTGGGTGTGCTTGACAAATAATGAGTCACATAGGTTGCTGCTTGTGACCCACTCACAACATATGACTCATCCACCAGGATCAACATAAGTGGTCATCATGTACTATCTTTTGTTGGATCACTGATAACTTTTCAACAAGTTTCTGGAATGATCTATTAAGTGCTGGCAATAGGCTACCAAACATGGGATAAACTTTGGTTTAATACAGGGCTGGTCACATGCATGGTTCAGGGGGCGGTCACTATGGCCCGTGGTCTGCATCTAGGCACGCCTGGTTTAGTAGGTCATGAGCTGTCTAGGTGTCTGGGACAGATGGACACAGGAATTCCTTAAAATAAGTCCTTGAAAATGGCAAAGTGGCTATTTGGACTAGAAAACAAGATCTACAAGGCAAGTTCAAATTTTCATATACTACTAACTAAACTGCCTAGTCAGACATTTAAATTGATTCTAGGCAGAGAGAAATGGAGCATTCAAAGTACTTTATTATCATAAACTCATGTTATGCTCTAAATCTAGATTCTGTTTTTCTCTGTGAATTCTGTGTATATTTTCTGTCATGTGACAATCATAAATCTACTAGATTCCAAGAACATGCAGCTCCATAAAATCAGACAGTTTGTTATCAAGAACATCCATGCATTTGTTTAATCATTGCTATAGATAACTGATTTTGTCTATCCAACCTTGATTTGTGTTTGTGCTTAGGAAAGCTTTATAAAAAGTGCAAGATCTGGCTATTATATATAAAGTGGCATGAAATGGAAGAAAAAAACAGCCTTGGCATGAATTTTCCTAACGGCATTGTTGAAGCTGTTTAGTCAAGTTGGCCAGAGTTTCAGTTCTGGCCCCATATATATAGATTAGTGGATATAGCAGAAATAACTTTCCTATTGTCCTGTTAAAGTAATAAGCAGAAATTGAGAAAGAGGACACAGAGAGAAATATCCCTTCCATAGCCTTCTATTCTTGAGAAATAGGAATTCCAATTGTGGACTGGGGTTCTTGGAGAGGACCAGTAACATAGAAAGAATTGAAGTGAGGCTGTTGAGTTAGATATGAACACTACATGAGGAGTGGAAAGGACATGGAGCAGTTACAATTACATTCATATTCTAATCAGCCTCTGTTTAGCCAACATCTGAACAGAATACAATACTGTATTATAATAAAGAGGCTTTTTGTCTATCTACTGTGTCTTTCTTATCAAACTATTAAGTGACTTCCTAGTTAAATAAGAACTGCAAACTTTCCCTTGTCTTTATCACACTGTACCAAGACTTTAAGAAATGGGTGGGTAGAAGTCTATAGAAGACAAAATATCGGTTCTGGAAGAAATTTTGTCACTTAGTAATTAAGTCTCTTCCAAATTGTAATTTGACATGTAAACATTGTGACATTTCGTGGCAAGAAACATTCTAAACTTTGAGTTAGAAAGGGAGGAAATCCTCTGCATTCCCAATGGAACAGGGAAAACATTTTAATTTTTAATTGAATTGGATCGTTGAGCTGAGAACAATTCTATATACAACTACAAATAGTACACATCTAGTAGAGAGGAACTAAATGCATAAGTGAAACAGGAGTGAGGCTATACAACAAAACTCAAGAATATGTGGTTTATTTTTCAAATAACCTTAAAGCAGAACTGAATCGAAATCAAGCTTCAGAAGAGTGGAACCCCATAACCTGTTTTTGCTCCTTATGCTCAACCTCTGAAGATAAATGGCATGAATTTTAATGCAGTGTTTCTGATAAGAAAAAAAAATAATCTACTTGTTTCTTCTAGCATATCTTCCTGCCAAACACTAGTTTGAAGAGGACAGAAATGTCAACAAAGATCTTCTCAGCTAGGTTTGGATATTAATTTTAGTGGCTCATAATACACCACTTCAAAAATGAGGTCAACTTTTATACCCTTCATTTTGTGTGTGTGGCTCAGGTTGTGATCTTTGCAGGAGTGGCAAAATCCCAGCCTCTCTCTACCTTACTACATTTGATGTTTGCAAAAGTGACCAAGCCAACCCCATACAAATGTTTTTTTCTCTTTCATGTACAGTACCTGGAAAATAATAGTGGGAGCAGCATCAACAGAAGATGAATTTTGTTTCTTTCTTTTCTCTCTTTCATTGACCAAAAACACTGAATGGTAGCACCTTAGGACACAGAGGTTAGAGACCAATGATATATGTTCTTATTCTGAAGGCTGAGGCATGTTCCTAACTGCTATGGATGCCATGTTACCTAGCAGGTTCTCCCCCTCCCCCTCTGTCTTGCAGTCTGTGTGATTCCTCTAATGCTTTTTGGGGTTTTTCAAAATTTATGGCTCGAGGGTAGGAAATATGTAAGTCAACCCAGAATAAGGAAGAAATGAGAAAGCAGTTGGCATCCAACATATTCTACCTGCTTATATACCTCCATATTATGCATTGGCTTCAACAACATCTTTGTCTTCTTATTCTTTCATATCCTGATCAAACCCTGGACTACCAAAATGAAGCCACTTTTTTTGGCTTTGTCATTAGCCAAACTTAAGTCCTCATTGGTGCATGTTTCTTACAGTAATTGGCAGACTAGTAAATGAGATGGATTCTGTATCTCTCCACATTCACAAAGCATGTTGTTGTCCGCCAGCAGTCCCTACTTGAACATGTTGGTCTTACATTTAGCTGACTCCAACCCTCAGCCTATTCAGGGTCCTCCAAGTGACATAGGGGAGGTTGAGTTCCTCAGCTATATCCACCTTTCATGTTGTTCCTTGTCCAGTGCAATCATTCCTTCATCTTGTAATTTGGTTTTGCTCTTGTGTACCCATAAAGCTCTTACTGAATCTGAACTGGTGGACTTGAGGCTCATATCCATTCAGAGGATGTCGAGGGTCAGTCTCTTGCTTAGTTATGTCAGCATCCATTGCTACTGATCTTAAGTGGAGGCATACCAACGAGAGGGTATATTTTCTCAACTGGTGTAGGTTTGAGGCATCCTGTCACTATACACATGGCTTCATTAACAGTGATTCACTCCATACTGGAGCAGCATACTCTGCTATGGAGGTGCTCAGGGCCAAAGCTGATGTATGCAGAATGGATGGTTGAGTTCTCCATTTATAGTTTGTGAATTTCCTGATTATATTGTTCCTTGTACTAACTTTGGCTTTGATATTCAGGCCTAACCTCATTGAACCATGCAAGCTGCCTCACCACGGCCAGGATATTCAGGCAGTGCTGCTTAAAAGAGAGTGTCATGTCAAGTGTCACACCGAGGTATTTTGGTGCTGAACAATGCTGTTCCCTTGCCACGTAACATCCAACTCAACCCTTACCTCTTGGTTTTGAAGGTGGAAAGCACATACTTGAGTCTTGCTTGGATTAGGTTTCAAATGGTTGATGTTTTAATACTGTCCTAATTCTTCAAGTGCTCCAGTAGGTTTTCAAGATACCTCATCAAAGCTTGATCCTTGAACGGCCATTTTTGTGTCATTCACATAGAACAATTTTGTATTGTCAGGGGTACACAGAAAGAGCCTCCTCAAAGATTGTGAATACAATTGAGTGTATCCTGGGTAGTAATCTTGCCAGCTAATCTTTCTAACACAAGATCAAACCAAAGAAACCAAAGGAACATCTTTGTGAGCTGTGATTAGAAAAGATTATGCATTTTTCTTACATAGTTTCAGTGCCCCTCTCATTCCTTATTTTATTACCATGATCAGCAGAAGCCTAAAACTAGGATCAATCCTCTTTGAAAGTGGCCTCAAATTGGAAAACCTCTCTCCCTGGCACCAGCCCCTATTTCACACCAAATCACACATTGCACTGAAATATATTTAACACAGCAACACCCAGACACTTACATCTAGCTGCTAACAGGCCTATCACCTCTCTACTTTAGCGCCTATTTGACAGCTGCTTTTCTAAATGAAACCATGCCCTAAATGTCACTGGGCACATTGAAGATAACTGCTAGGAACAGTCTGGTAAATGGTGATTACTCTCCTTGTTTCTGAGGCAATTGGCCATAAGCAATTAAAGCAGTAGAGAGCAGACAAGGGTCATTGTGGCACAAACTGGACTCTCCAGCTGCATAGCTAGCAAAATTTTAATTTTGTTCTGATTGCAAATGTGTTTTTTTATTGGCATTACACACTGAATAAAGAAAGTTGACTGATATCTTTCTTCCTGCGAGTATGTTGTGGGGAAGCAATTCTCTTTCAGCTCAGTTTATGTTTGCTGGCTGGGGATTACAAAAGCATAACCCAGAGTGAATCTCAGAAATAAAATAATGAATTTTAAACCAGAGAGTCACAGATACACAGAATTATGAAATGGGTCTCAACTAGCATAAAGTAAGTTACTTCTTGATAGTATGGAATTGAATTTTCTAAGAAACAACAGAGCAGACATAGGAATGCATAAATAAAGTGTAGGTAAAGGTAAAAGTTTCCCTTGCTCGAAAGCCAGTCGTATCCGACTCTAGGGGTCAGTGCTCATCTGTTTCTAAGCCAAAGAGCCAGCGCTGTCTGCTTCTGCAGACGTTTCCATGGTCATGTGGCAGGCATGACTAGACAGTGGAGCACATGGAATGCTGTTACCTTCCCACCGAAGTGGTCCCTATTTATCTACTTGCAATTTCTTGACACGACCTCAGTGAACACACACTTTCGCATCTACTTTAATTCCAAAATATGGCCACTTCCACTTCCCTCTGTTTCACTTCTCCTTTCCTACCTTTCTCTCTCTCCTCCTACAACATAATTTTCCCTACAACATATTTTTTAATTTATACACTTTGCGACAGAAAAATGCATCACACAGAATGCATCACATAGAAAGTTGGATTTGATTCAGATGCAAGAGGAATGAACGCTGGAAGAAATATTATCTGTGCAAGATATGCCTATGACATCATATTAAAGTAGAAATTGAAAAAATAATTGTTGAACACCAAAAGAATAAATATCATGACTACAGTATCATTATATATTTTTAATCTTGACAATGAAGAAAATGAAATTCTTGAAGATTTTCTATTGTAAATCATTAGTCCCGATGGAAACTGCAGTGAAAAATTCAGAAGACTAATGCATGGAAGAGCCATCACCAAATGAATAAGAAAAGACCCTGAAGTATTGCACCTTCCTAACCCCAGCTGAAACCAGGCATTGGGGCAAAGATGGGCATTCTTCCCCTTGGCCAAATGAAGAGGCAGGGATAAGTGCAATGTTTTCTGTCACTGCTTGCTAACTGGAGGACAGAGCTGCCCAGATATTTAATACCTTGCCTACCCTCGGGTTGGCCTCTTTGCATCCATTTTAGACCGTGAAGGCCTGAGTCATTGGCTGGATACCTGTTGTGTTCTAATTATGCGTTGACAAAATCATTATTGATATTCCCTGAGCTTATGAACTCTGCCCATAGTGCACAGTTATAGCTGTTATTTGCCAGAAGCTAATCTTATGAGGCTTGATTAACTCTCTTATAACTTTCCTCTGGGAGAAGTGTTTCTACAGCACATGAGGGCTTAGGCGTAGCAAGCAGATTGTTGAAAAGATAAAGGAGGGGATTAAAATGGTCTTCAGTGTGTTCTATTGAAAACATCCTTAAGTCAAGTATAAACTTTCCTGAGCTCTCTCTGTATACAAAAATCCTTTGCTACACTTGCTGGTCCCATTTTCCCCTGCCCCCACAACTTCTGGAAGTCTTCTTCCTTTCATTGTTACTGTATTCCTTCCTCAGGGTCAAACTGCACTTGAAATTCTGGCCATGAGTAAAGCTAGTGGAAACTCAGCTGAGGATGAATATGAGTTCTTCCATATCTTCTCATGTCTCAATACGGATCCTTCCTCTCATGGCGCTGTAAGCCAGAGATGGTGCATGGGGCCACAATGGTGGTATGTGTTTCCCTCCACATCAGCAGTGGCTGGTTTAGAAGTGGAATTCAGAGTAGAGGCAAAGAGTTAGCTCTGCTTTTCTTGTTGCTTAGTCTTCAAAACATTCCTTCCTCCGTGGCTGCTTTTAGAAATCATAAATGTTTGTCATGGGAGAGAAACATAGCATCTAGTCTGATTCTTAGTGTCTTTCATATTGTCAACCAGGAGAGGCCACAGTGAACCCTTTCCCAAATGAAACCAACCCTCTTTCCCCTGCAAAAATTGATGGGAAAAATAAAAAAACCTGAAAATGATTAAAATTTGCTATTAAAAAAAGGTGAAGACCCTACTGAAAAACCTCTAGAAGCTTCTGGAAGTTTTCAAAAGGTAATGGCCACAAAGAATGCACTCATCATCTCTCAGATTTTTCTCATCATAGGATCTGGGAAATCCAAGGAAAGAGCCATAAATTTCAGCACCATAAAATAATTTCATTTGTTTGGGTTGAAATACTTGCTCTCTTTCCCTGGAGGGGACAAATTAAAGTGGCTGGAAGAAGACATTCCCTGTGAATTAGATCTGTTGTGTTTCTCTTTCAACACAGCTTGGGCATGATCTCATCAAAGTAACTGTTAATTCTCATGCAAGACATCACCAAAGTGACACTAGCTTTTGCAACAATAGGGCTGTATTATGCAGATTTCAAAAAGAATAACATTTTGAATTGTGATGCCAGAGAGGGATTAGAAACAGCTACAGAAAATATCTCTGTGTTGACAGATGGTAAGGTGACTGTATATTAGAAGCTCCTTACTATTGCTGAATGATCAGAGAGCAAACAGCAGTCACATGAGATGGTCCCTCTCTCCTTTCAGTCCAAGTCCAAATAAAGCAGGGTCAACCTTTTTAAGCCAGGGTCTGGGTCTGGACTGGTGGTCCTCCTCCCACCACCGCCACTACCAAAGGTGGCAGTGGCAATGACCACCTTGAGCCCACCACACACCCCAAAAGCCCCACCCATCCTTCCACACCGCTCTCCTGCTTATCAGCCTGGAGGAGCTGGATCCATTGTGTGAAAGAAACATGCCAGTGGATGCCAGAAATACCCCCACCACTGCTTCTGCCGCCACCACCTCATTTTTGTCCCCTTACATATCTGGATACCATCTGGGTACCATTTAAATTATAACCGTTGCAAAAGTCAATAAGACACTTTGCGTGTGGGCCGGCATATAAATTGAACACAACAACGGCGGCGGCGGCGGCGGCGGCGGCGGCGATGACGACGACGACAACAACAACAACAACAAAACCCCTAAAGGTACTTAAAAGCTGTTGAAAACATGTAAAGAGATGTTACTTCTAAAAAATAATCTTACAGCTGTGAACAAAGCTGTAAATTTTTATATTTAAAATATAGGAAGGCTGTAGGAAAATATTCAAGTATTTAGATTGTAAGCTTTTAGCTAAAAAGTTATATTAAAAACTTAAATCTTATTTCAATAAAAAAATACAAGAGCTTACAGCTTTTTAGCATATTTGGGGATACATATGGATAACTACTGAGTTTTCTATATGCTCATCCAGCCATCTGCCATTTAAAATCCACAATTTATCTGCTACCATTTTTTTCTGTTGCTGTTTCAATTTCTTTTTCCTCCCCAGATGTTCCTTGGCTCAGCTTGGTTTAACTGTAGTTACTTGACTCTGTCCCTGCCAGTATCTTGCTGACAGCAGTTTACTTAACCAGCAGACCTTTTATAGGCAAAGGATGTTTATACGTCCTAATATTGGTCTACATTACTCCACTAAAGTGGTAAATCTCTAGCCTAGCAGAGTCAATGGAAAATCCCATAGACTTCACTTGAAAATGAATGGGAGGTTTGCAACTGCTCTGGAATGTCCTTTAATAAAGTAACCCCTACCAGTAGCTCATTACTGTTCAAACTTTCCTTTTTTATTCTGTTTCCATGGTTACAATTCTTATACCCACATTCATTTAATACTTTATTTATATAAAATTCAAACTGTGACAGTTTGTATTAATTCCCCTCCCATCAGGTAAGTGTAGGGAACCCTTGTTAATAGGTTTCGCCTGTTGCTCAATAGTCCAGTTTGTTGGATACTGACATTCCCCTCTCCCCACAAGTTAGGAGTGAAAATGTCTTTACTTATTATTATTTTGTTGTTGTTGTTGTTCAGTCGCACAGTCGATTCCGACCCTCTGCGACCCCATGGACCACTGTCCGCCAGGCACTCCTGTCCTCCACCATCCCCCTCAACTAGCTCAGTTCTGTGCCCATTGTCTCCACAATACCATCTAGCCATCTCATCTTGGGCCGTCCCTTTCTTCTTTTGCCCTCCACCCTTCTAAGCATCAAGGCTTTCTCAAGTGAATCCTCTCTTCTCATTTGATGTCCAAAGTACTTTAGCTTCATCTTTATTATTTGACCTTCTAAGAAGCAGTCAGGGTTGATTTCTTCTAAGATTGACCTATTTGATCTCCTCGCTGTCCATGGGACTCTCAAAACTCTCCTCCAACACCACATCTCAAAGGCATCTATTCTTCTGCGCTCAGCTTTCCTAATGGTCCAGCTCTCACAACCATACATTGCCACAGGGAATACCATTGCTTTGACTATGCGAATTTTTGTTTTCAATGTGATGTCTCTACTTTTCACTATGTTCCCCAGGTTTCTCATTGCCTGCCTCCCAAGAATCAGTCGCCTTTTTATTTCATGGCTGCAATCACCATCTGCAGTGACCTTAGATCCTAAGAAAGTAAAATCTGTCACTGCTTCTACTTCTTCCCCATCTATTTTCCAGGGACTGATAGGTCCTGTTGCCATTATCTTGGTTTTCTTGATATTGAGTCTCAAGCCAGCTTTTTCACTTTCTTCTTTCAACCTAATCAGGAGCTTCTTTAGGTCCTCCTCACTTTCTGCCATTAGGGTGGTATCATCTGTGTAAGGGCCCTCCCACTCATGCTCCTGAGCATATGTTCATTTCTGGAATACATTTAACCCTTACCTTTCACCTTTGAGAGACCTGAGCCGCTTTTAAAAAGAACTTATTGAGCTCTGGCAGTAGAGCAGAACAAGGGAGGCCTCTTCTTCAGGTAGCATGCAGCCAAGTTGCCTTGTGTGTGTGTGATAAGAAAAACAACAATCTTCAAAGAGAAACAGGTGTTTTATTCCACAGGTTCATTGATAGTAAAGTCCATAGAAAAATGCAGATTAAAAGGTCATAAACATAAGATCAGTCCAGTAAACAGTCCAGGATCTTTTAAGCCATTGAGAAACAGAGATGAACTAACTAATTGTTCTCCAAAATGGAGAATTCCTGGTCTGGTGGGTTACTCTTAGCCAATCAGGTAACAGAGAAAACTTTCTCAAAACAATGAATTGTTTACACCCATGTGAAGACATAACGCTGTAAGCTCTGCAAGCTGAAACGATAACACGGGAACACTGGCTGAAAACAACCATCTCATGATAGTCTTGTGAGACACACAGAGATGGGAAAAGATTTTTTATGAGGCTTAGCTGAAAAATAGCAATTTCAAGCCTTGGGAAGCATTAGGAAATAGGTCTTTTCCTGACATATTTCAAATTGTTGATGTTTCTTCCAGCAATTTTGATCCCAAATTGTGATTCCTCCATCCCTCATTGTGCATTATGTGTTCTGTGTATAAGTTGAATAAGCAGGGTGACAAAATGCAGCCTTGTCTTACTCCTTTTCCTATTCCAAACCACTCCATCATTCCATTTTCTGTCCTAACTGTTGCCTCTTGATTCATGTACAGATTTCTCATGAGGCCTATAAGGTGTTCCGGTATTCCCATCTCTTTAATTACTTGCCACATTTTGTTGTGGTCGACACAATCAAAAGCCTTAGTGTAATCAATGAAACAGAAGTAGACTAGTTTCTGATATTCCTTTGTTTTTTCCATGATCCATCTTATGTTGCCGATGTGATCTCTAGTCCCCCTGCCTCTTCTGAAACTGTTGCATTCTATCCTGTATTATCTTGAGCATCACCTTGCTAGCGTGAGGGATGAGCGCAATTGTTCGATAATTTGAACATTATTTGGCATTACCCTTTTTGGGGAGTGGAACGTATACAGATCTTTTCCAATCCTGTGGCCATTGTTTTGTTTTCCAAATCTGCTGGCATATAGAATGCAATAATTTGATTCCATCATCTTGTAGGGCTTTGAAAAGTTCAACTTGGATACCATCAGTTCCACTGGCTTTGTTGTTTGCAGTGTTTTTTAGGGCCTTTCTTACTTCACTCTCTAGAATGTCTGGCACATGTTCAATGTTCTCATCATTGTGATTATCTGGGGTGTTGAGGTCCTTTTTGTAGAGTTCCTCTGTGTACTCTTTCCATCTTTTCTTAATCTCTTCTGCATCTGCTAACTCCTTGCCATCTTTGTCTTTTATCATGGTCATTTTTGCTTTAAATGTTCCCTTGAGTTCCCCAATTTTTTTTTGAAAAGATCTCTAGTCCTACCCCTGATATTGTTTTCCTCTATTTCTTTGCACTGTTAGGTAGGTTTCCTTATCTCTCCTTGCTTTTCTTTGAAATTCTGTATTCAAGTGACTGTATTTTTTTCCTTTCTCCTTGGCATTTTGCATTCCTTCTGTCCTCTGCTACTTTAAGAGCCTCATTGGACAACCACTTCGCTTTCTTACGCTTCTTTTCTTTTGGTATGGTTTTCCTTGCTGCCTCCTTCATGATGTCCCACATCTCTGTCCATAATTCTTCTGGCACCCTGTCTATCTGGTCCAAGCCATTAAATCTGTTCCACACCTCCACTGTGTATTCCCAAGGAATGTTTTCTAGGTCATATCTTTCTGGCCTAATTGTTTTTCCTATTTTCTTTAGTCTAAGCCTGAATTTTGCAATCAGTAGGTTGTGATCTGAGCCACAATCTGCTCCTGGTCTTGTTTTTGCTGACTGTATGGAAGTTCTCCATCTTTGACTGCAGAGTATGTAATCAATCTGGTTTCGATGTTGGCCATCTGGTGATGTCCATGTATAAAGTCTCCTCTTGTGTTGCTGGAAGAGAGCGTTTGCTATGACCAGTGCATTATCTTGGCAGAACTCTATCAGTCTTTGGCCTGCTTCATTCTGTGTTCCAAGACTAAACTTGCCTGTTATTCCATTTACTTTTAGATTTCCTACTTTGGCATTCCAGTCTCTTATGATAATGTGTACATCATTTCTTGGTGTCTGTTCTATGAGGTGTTCTAAGTCTTCATAGAACTGGTCAATTGTGGCTTCATCTGCACTAGTGGTTGGTGTGTATATCTTTACTTATAACTTTACTGAAATGCTCAATAATTCTATCCCTGAGTGGAGTTGCATTCTCCATTTGCATTTGTTTAGAATTCATCTGTTTGTGGAATGTTGCAGCTTTTCTTGCTTGGAGAGCTTAAATTGCTTATATTTCAATGCTGCAATCTGCAAACATCTAGTCCTTGTGTTGAAGTTTTGGACTTGTTGTTTGTTGCTCTAACCTGAAAAGAGATAGAGAGAAAAACAAAACACTTTTTAGTGTATGTAGACAAAAGGAAAGTGTGTGTCATCCTTAGGCTATTTATATATTTTTGCTGTTACTTGCATTTTACTGACATAGGTAAGCCTTCTGAAACTTAAAATACCAGACATTCAAAGTTGAAAAATGGGTGAATGCAACAGGCTTCTTTAAAAATGATATCTTTAAAAAAGATGCTGAGAAGGAGGAAATGTTTCCACTAGGAGATACTCTGCTTGGGTAAGCATGAATGCTTCAACGGAATGTGACTGATAATTTGCTTATGTTTTAGATCATGGATCGTCAATCTACAGCCCATTGCACCAAATCATCCAGCTCATGGAGTGGTGGGCATCAGCAGGTTCACACTAGTTCACCAGAACTGGTAGCAGAAATTCTGGCTGGCCCTGCCCATCCAAGTTTTGAAATAAAGTAGTCCTAATTCCGCTGAAATGCAGGGCTTCCTCTGGCCATGGCCACCATACCATGCCCACAGTGTGGTAGTGCATTTTTTTGGAGCCCACCACTGAGCCAATGCCTTTGTTCCAGCCACTGCTTCTGCCTCCTCCTCAATCCTTCTCTCCTCTGCTTGGCTTGGCATGTTCCTAGTGGCACTCTGTAGCAGGGCAGATGTTGTAAAATTCCATTAGGGACTCGCCAAGCAATGTGGAGGAGAAAAGGATTAAGGTGGTGATGGCGAAAGCCCACACAATGCAGCTCCTTCAGTCCAGTAAGTAAGCAGGGGAGGAGTGTGGGTGTTGTGATCCAGCCCTTTTCTGACTCCAAAGATGAGCTGGATCAGGGGGCACTTCCTATGCCCAGTCCGGTTCTGCCTGCACCCGAGCCTGACGATGCCCTGAGTTAGGGATCTCAGCTTGGGCCTGCCCCAAGTCTGTTTTCCCTGGTAGCTGACCTGTCAGATCAGGAGTCTGGCTCTGACAGTGATCAGCCCTCAGTCAGGGATAGGTCCAGGAAACAGTTACACCTAAGATGCAAAAAGGCTAGAGCGAAGCACCAAAGAAGGCTTCCAGATGATACCGATTAGCTGGGAGGCTTAGAAGCAAGCTTCTTACAGCCTGCCAGTGTCAGTACAACTCTTGTGCAAAGACTGATATCCTGCTTGTTTCCAGACTGCCTGCTTAGACCCTGACCTGCCTGCTGTGACTCTGATTTCTCTGCCACCCCTGATGATGCCCCTGGACACCCTTTGGATTAGACTACTGACTCAGACTACTGGTAAATAGACCTCAGCTTGCCTTTTGGTCTTTGACATCTGGACTATCCTCAAACAACACTCTGTGTAGTGCCACCATGAGGTGACCATGCCTGCATGGGTGGGTCAGCACAGTGGGAGGGGAATGGGGTGTTTTGGGATGTGGTGGGCTTGGTGTGGTCTGGCTCCTCAACAGTCTGGTCCTTCAATGTGACCCAGCCCCCAGCTTAAAAAGGTGGAAGACCCCTGCTTTAGACTTGAAGCCAGTTATAGTTTTAAAGCTATTACTTTTTGAAGATATATTCCATATAGAGTAAAACTCCAAGTTATGAGTGCCCTGGGTTATGTTTGCCGTGGGTTAAGATGGCAAATTTAATTAAAATAATTCCCGGGTTTATGATTTTTTTGTTTATGCCCAAAAATTGTGGTGGTGGCCATTTTAGAATTTAAAATAGCACAATTTTTGGGCATAAACAAAAAAATCGTAAACCTGGGAATTATTTTAATTAAATTTGCCATTTAAAATTGCCACCACCATTTTAGTATTTAAAATGGCCACTACCCCTCCATCCGAAGTCCCAATGCACATTATCAGCTGCAGTGCTGCCGAGGGAGCTCGGAGGAACATTGGAACTAAGTGGAGAAGGTCTTCAAATAGCATAGAAAATGTATGGAGATTGCTTCCTTTGCTTTTGTGGCTTTGTGTTTGTTTGTTTTTTGGCATTTAAAATTTTTGTTTCCCTTTTGGGTGTTTGCAGGATGATCATATCTGGCATTTTTTGGATGTTTTTGTGTTTTGTTTTTTGTATTTTTAAAATTATTTTCGGTCCACTGGGACTTTTTTTTATTTTCAATCCATTCATATGGGGAAACGTGGTTTGGTTATGAGTTTTTCATGTTATGATGGAGGCTGTTGGAATGGACTTCTGTCGTAACCCAAGATTTTACTGTATGTATTAAGGCTTTAAGGCTTTAGTTATTAAATTATTTTATATATATATATAAAAGAAAAATTACTTCAGTTAATCCTGTTTGTATATTCAATAAACAGAAGGAAAAACAAATAAGATATCTCAACACTTTATATGTGATTTTTGGGCAAGCCATTTAAAGGTTATCCAGAAGGAAAATGGTGTTTGTCTATAATAAATTGTCTGGTTCACAATGGATACAAAACACTTAAATATGGATTATTAGCTGTGACAGATTTCATATGCTGCATAGCAAGGAGTGTTATCATTATGGTGGCATACAAATCGATGAGGGTTTGTCAATTACTTGATAGCAGTGTTTAGAGGTAACTCTGATTCTCAGATTAATTTGCCTAATACCGTATATACTTGAGCATAAGTTGTTATGAATATCAGTCGAGGTACCTAATTTGGACCTCTAAAACTAGGAAAATAGATTGACCCAAGTATAAGTCAGGGTGGAAAATACAGCAACTTCTAGTGAGTTTCAATAATTAAGGTAAAATTAGTTAATTTAGACATTTGTGTGGGTATGTTTTTGAGTGTTTACTGTATTTTTATGGTATTTGCACCACCCAACCAGTGGTGGCACTGTAGGGGAAGTGGGTGGGTGGGCCAATTGCACTGAGGCAGAAAGCATTGTTCCAGCCTAGCTTCTTGCTCTCCCTGTGAGCAGAAAGTATGGTTTCTTCCCTCCATCTTGGCCACACTTAGAGCAGGGACAAAGACACAAAGGTAAGTGAAATCCTTTCTTTTTACCCACAGGTTTCGTTTCCCATAGAAATGCATTGAAAACAAACAAAAAAGCTTCAGAATAGAAGAAATTAATTTTCAATGAATTTCTATGGAAAACCACAATTTGCACACTCTTGTGGCCAGCTGTGGTAATGGCCCTTATTAGATTTTTTTCACCCTATCCAGAAGCTGAAGCTACTTTTAAGCTGACAAATCACACTGAATCCAGCACGGTTTTTGGACCCTCGTGGTCATTGACCAGTCAAGTCACCTTTTTAGACCTCGGGGGGGGGGGGGGCTAAAAAACAAGTTATACTCGAGTATATACAATAGTTACTTTTTTCTTTAAATGAGCTAATGAAGAATGTTATTCCTTTTTTGATATGTATTGCATGGCCATATTTTGCTACTTTTCAGGGTTACTAAGAAGGGGCATCTGCCTGTCACTCTTTTCTGACAACAATGCTGGCCTGAGGAAGAGAGAAGAAGAAGAAAGAATTACAAGGTGACCCATTTGTGCTGCTGCTTCATATGTCTGTCTTTCTTAATGAGTGAGCAAGGATCAAGCAGAAGACCAAGAGAAAAAGGAGGAAAGTGAGAGATTGGCCAATTCACAGCAAAGCAAGCTCTGGCCTAGAGGATGAAGACCTCAAGGATGGAAATGACTTGATCCAGGGAGACAAAGAGTGAGTGAGGGCACAGACAATTTCCTGCAGGCTACCCAAACAAAGCAAACATTTTGGCTGCCTCTTTGAGAAATTTCGGTCACCAGCTAACCAAACACTTCTCTCAGGGTGAAATTCATGTCAAAAACTTCACAATTAAGTTAAACACTAAAACCTAAGATTTAAATTTAAAATATAGCATTTACATTATTTAAGAGTATGAATTAGACAGTTCTTGCCCAAAACTGGGCAACATAATTTGCATTCTGTTGTGCTGTCATGAGGTCCTCCAATGTATATTAAGTAGGGCACAAGGGGCAGATGTACATAGGTGTGGTTGTCTGCTCTCTTCTTTACCTCCCTTTCCTTTTCATTTTTTCAACAATCCAAAGCAAATCACAAAAGGATATTCTTGAGTCATTAACCCCTAAATATCCAGAGTGGATTGTTGTGGAAGGGTACATGATGAATTTTCATGGGAGAACTAGAAAGTATTTTCCTTTGGTAACATGAATGGCAATGTGCTCTTAATTAGCAACAAAAGTTACTTTACCAGCCTGCAGAGATGCAAATACAGTAAAAACCCCGTTTTATGGAAAAAGTCCGTTCTGTAGCTTTTTCCATAAGATGTTTTCCCCCCTGTAAAATGAAGTACAACTTCCCATAGGGATACACTGATTTTTTTTAATGGTCCTGACTGGAATAATAATAATAATAATAATAATAATAATAATAATAATAATAATAATAATAATAATAATAATAATAATAATAATAATAATAATAATAATAATAATAATAATCCAGAAAATCCCAAAATGTGGCAGACACGACCCTCTCCCACAACCTGATCATTTCAACAGTGATCTCTCTACCTTTTCCATGCTGCTGCTGCTGCTTCCTGAGTGGTTTGTCTGGCCATGGGGGGTGTGGGAGTTGCCATCACCACTGCTGCCACTGCTGTCCCCACTGCTTCTAATGTCACTGGGAGAGTGCAGGGGGCATATCCGCTCCATTACGCTCTTCATCCATTCTCCCTTTGTGGTATGCTTTAGCTGGGAATGCACATCAGACAAAGACTGGAATGGAGTGGTCTTTGTCCAACATGCATTCCAAGCTAAAGCACGCTGCAGAGGGAGCACAGACGAAGAATACAATGGAGCAGATATGCTCCCTGTACTCTCCCAGTGCCGATAGAAGCAGCCGGGACTGTGGAAAATGCTGCAAAACTGCTGCAATCACTGCCACTACTGCCACGGTAAGTGATGTCTTACGACTTTGGGGCAGGTGGTGCAGGTTGGAATTTTTTAGTCTAAAATGGCACAGGGCAACCATTTTATAGTCTAAAATGCCAGGGCCTCCATTTTAGACTTATCAGACAGAAGGAAATTCTGGGGAAACCCATTCCATAAAACATCCCCCCCCCCCCCCGAAAACAGGACATGATTTCATTGCAACTTTCTTCCATAAAGTGGGGTTTCTGGAAAATGAGGCATCCGTAAAATGGGGTTTTATTGTACTAATGTACTGATGTCTGAGCAAACCATGGGTGATGGAACAAATTATTTATAAAAGAATTCACCAATATAAATTTGGCATTTGGTTAATTTTGTTAGAATTTAAGTGGAAGAGGAAATTTCATTGGGTGCAACTTTTAATGGGTTTCATCTGCTGAAATTTTTCTCCTACACATCTGTTAGAGGCACTGAGACCCTGACACACATATTTGACACACATATTCGAATACACACTTGTAAGGGGTCTTTGAATCATGGCAATAGTACATCTTGACACAGATTGGGCTGAGTATATCACACTCCCTTAGAGGTAACTCACAAGGGGAGTTCTATTGAACACAAAAGATTTAAAACTTCACAATTGTAAACAAACAAACAATTGTCATTATCTAATGTGTCACTGGCAGAAGTGACCCCAGGCCTTCTCCCTGTTGAATAGTGTAGTGCAGCCCTAGCATACAGTGGTGTTAGCACAATAACCATAGAGACAGAAATACTAGCCTAAATTAAAGGAAGTTGTCTTATATTGCTTGTCCCTAAGAAATCAATTGGAAAGTTTTCCTGTCCTTCTTTATGGGTCATCTGACCTATTTGCATGTATTAAGGCTTTTCATCTTCTCTCTTTCTCTTATTTCTTGCCTTTTGAAAGAGAAAGTTTTCTATTTGAGTTCCTCCATTTTGCAGGCTACATGGCAGGCCTAAAAGACTTAAAAGACCTAAAGGCTTTACTTTAACTTTACTTCTTTCTAAAACAATCTCACCGAGCTTCTTAAACACATGTATATTTCTCTGACCTAATTGTGAAATAAATGATATTTTGTTCTTTGTCTAAGCGTTTACTGCAAGTGTATTCATTGGGTGGACTAAACATGGAAGAAAGCTTGGGAGAACTTGCGTTCAAACTAAGATGGCCTAAAACTTGTCCCGTTTTACTGTGCTGCTGCTACATATTACTTAACACTTCCTATAGCTCCCTTCAGGTTAGTATCAGCTGGAGAACTGGGTTCCTTCCATTCACTGGTTCCTTCTGGCTGCAAGCTATCCTCTTTCCATTTAGAAGATGATTCAGTAAGGTGAGGCATGAGAAGGCGAATCTGCTTGTTTTCCACTCCCCCATAGTCCATAGAAACTTTCTTTATTAGTTCAGTTTGTTGTACTGAGAGAAGAATTGGGACCATCTTTAATGGACACTCCCTTCAACATGATAACAAGGCTTTGCAGACAAAAATAGTCCTTCCTATTAGATCTTTTGCTGTTGTCAGAAAATGTTTTAAAGAAATGAAGGGGATTGTATCCACTGCTTGTGAAAGGAAGTGGTTAATAATTGTTTTATGCTTTCAGAAATTGCTTTTAAGAATAGGCACTAATAAAAATAATGAGTTAATGCCATTAAGAATTTGAGAATAAGATCTTCCACTGAATGCTGCACTTTTTTGAAAAACATAGGTAAGAGATATGTCACAGATGTAAGAAAGTCCCATCCATAGTTACTTAATCATCAATTATTGCTGAAAGGAAAAGTAAGTTTTAAATACTTTCTCTCTTGTGCAAAATTAATATGTGCTTAGCTCAGTTCCTCACAATTTTGAAAACATAGGAAGGGTTTTTTTCTCTGTGTGAAGCCTTTTAGTAACTACTTAAAATGGCATGGGAACAGCTAGGCTCCAGAGCTAGAACTTTTTCATAAGTGCCCCTTATATAACACAGTGATTGAAAGTTATATTTCCTTAAATTCTAAAATCAAGTAGATATCTAATGGTTTCATTCCCCCAAGTTCTTTCCTCTGGTGGAAATCTGGTTTATTCAGTTTATTTTGCTTTTATGGAAACAAATGAACAGGCTTACTATGTCTGCCTCAGAATGTGTTTGCCATCATTTAAAATATAGTTATTTCATCTAGCACTTTTGCAATGTTAACACTGAAGTTAGAATTCCAGTGATGGGATGTAACAGGTTCTCACCTGTCCGCCAGAACCGGTAGTAACTTTTCCCAGTGTTCCAGAGAACTGGTAGCAGCTTTTGGGGGGAACCACCTTCAGGTCTTGCCTTTTCACTGGTTCCCCCACTGCGCATGTGCACCAAGCACTTGGTGTGCATGCACACCTGCAGTGCTTGGCACGTATGCACGGCCTCCTTGCTGTCCTCCCAAGCGGGGAGGAGGAAGAGAAGCTGCTAGCCTGAAGGTCCCTATAGCCTGCTCCCCAGGGTAAGTGACTCACCTTTGGATGTGGTGTGCCTGTGTGTATTTTAATGTGTATTTAATACCTTTACCTATATTGACGTACTACCACAGTTCCTAAAAAGGCCTGGTGGCCGGCAGGCCTGGCTTGGGTTTTTAAGCAAAGTCTTGGAGTTACCTCATCAATAAGCTACACCTGTGCTATTCCAATTGCTGTTCCAATTGGAGAACCGTTAAGGAGGTACAGCTGTTTTACATTTACATTAAGACACATTATCCTAGAGAACTGGTTAGGCAAAGAATTAGTACCTAACTTCTTTAACTGTTGAAAAGTTGAAAAGTGCCAAAATGAAGCCATCTTGTGGTGAGTTCATTCTGTAGTTCCTTCCATCTGACCTAGTGTGAGAAAGATTAGCCAGAATAAGCTTTAAGCTCTGGTTTAAAAGCTCTGGTTGATTTGTGTTTGGGGTGGGTGGGTGGGTGTATTTTAATGTTTTTATTTTATTTTATTTTATTTTATTTATTTATGGGTTTGTGTTGTGGGTGGGTGGGTTGAGGGGTATGTGTGTGCGCACGTGCTTATTTTTATTTTATTTAATGTTTTAATTTTTTTTCCTTTGGCCCTGGCCACAACCTCATGATATCATGACGTTGGCTCTGCCCATGATATCATGATGTTAGCTCCGCCCACACTGTGATGTCGTCACGCTGGGGTAGTAAAAATTTTGACATCCCACCACTGGAATTGTCCTTTGATATTTGAATCAGTAGCCAGTGATCATATGATAAGGACTTTTGGGTGCTTCTGGACTCCCAAACTTGATTGCTTACTGACATCACAGTCAATGCCTTTCAACTCCCCAGCAGCTTCTTTTCCCTAGTAGCATTAACTTGGAGGAAGGGCACAGGGCCAGAAGAAAGACTGGAACTTGTTCTTGTGGTAGTTTGACCAAAAATACTTTATCACACCTGTTATCAAGGACTTTTCAGCTTACTGACAAATGTTAAAGAAATGGTTGATTCAAGCGCTTCCCAAAATTGGGATGGACAATGATATCTGCAGTAAATATTGTAATGAAATAAAATGAGGACTTGCTTTTTAATACACTAGATTTATGTATGTTTCTCACTGCAGAGGATAGATACGTGGCCTTCAACAGTAGATAAAGACTAGTCATAATAATGTTGTGTTCTGTGAGAATGGAGCTTAGTTTTGATGACCATTTAATTCTATGTAGTAATTGGCTGGAATTCTTCAAAAGGAAGGCCAAAGGTGGAAAAATGTATTCTGATATGAAAGAAGAGTGGTCTTTTTCACCATGTTTGGAGAGTGCTTAGACACTGTGGGAGGCATAGGAACGCTTTACACCAGAGGGAACTATGAGTAGAATACAATCACAACGTAGTTCACTAATTAGACATAGTGTTGGATAGCCATAGCCTGAGAATGCATTTAGTTGTTAACACAAAAGCCGCCTTCTTTTAGGATTATAAACAAAATCAATTAAGAACCTAAATACTCCCTCAAACAAAGAAAGCAGCTGGTTATATTTAAAGACCACATGACAGTGTGTTGACTCATTGTGTTAAATGGCTTAAAGCAAAACATAAAGAAGTTTGGCAATTCAGTCATAGTCATCATTCAGGCATGACATTAGTATGTGGTTTAGTTTGATGTGAATCAGAGACCTAAATCCAATGTTAGTTCCTAGTAGAATAGGTCCAATAAAATCAATGGGCCCTAAGTTGGTTGTGGCTAAAAATTCTGTCCATTGATGCAGGGCTACTCAGGGAATTCTCCAGAAGTTTAAAAATAATGAATCACCAGTTGCTGTTGCTTTTATGTGCCATCACCTCCAACTTATGGTAACCCAACTAATTAATGATTTCCAAAAGAGAGCCAGTGTAATATAATGGATACAGTGGCAGATTCTAACTTAGTGGAGGGGCAATGATAAAACACTTTTTGAACATCTTGGGGTTAGTACATGTCAAAAAACTACTTGATGACATATAACAACACCAAGTCTTTGCATTAAGAACCCTCTTTAGAATCTTATTGAATGAATCAATCTCTCTGCTATCCATACTCATAACAATAGCAATTACACTTATATACTATCCCATAGTGCTCAGTGCACTCTCTGCACAGTACAACTTGACCTTTTCCTCACAAGAAAACAGTCTGTAGTCAAAATCACAAGAGCTTGCCTAAGCAGTGTATTTTTGAATGGCTGAAGTTTGAACATTCAGACAAAAGGCGAATCTGGGAAGCCCCTTCATATCTCTTCATTAACAGGTTTGCTAATTGGGTCAGCACTTAAGCAAACAGAAATATCTATTCTTATCTGAACAAGATGTCTGAATATCTGCAATGCAAAGTACTAACCAATGAGTGATAGAGAGAACTGACCACACAGCTGGTTTTAACATGCTTGTGTCTGAACTAGGTCACTGAACTGTGCTCTATGAAAGGAGTGTACAGTAAAACCTCATATAACACTAAAACCTGGTTCCACAAGTCTTGGTGTTATATGATTTTTAGTGTTATCTGATCCTCTATGGGATCCATAGAGATACATTGTAACCACACAGGCTTTCGCGGTTGTTATCTGAAGCATCCCATAGGATCTTAATGTTATCTGATGCAATTCTTCCCCCCAGATTCCTTAATGTTATGCGATTTTCGTGTTATTCGATACTAATGTTATATGAGGTATTACTGTATTGCAAAGTTATGCTATACGTTAAATATAATTATTTAAGACCAATTATAGAGAACAGGAAACAATGCTGACCACAGATTTTAGACAGGAACAAGAGAGGAACATCATGGAGTACCAGCATAACTTGTTTGTTCATGGGTATAAAAGTTAACAAAAGACAGCCATCAAGGTCCCCAGTCCATTTGCATGGACACCTACATGCATGTATCTGCTAAATTTCTTTTGTAAATAAATCTTTTTTTCTTCTTCAAGCAACTCATCCAGCTATATTATTTTTATTTTTAGGATGCCCAAAGGCTGATCCCTGTTTTTAAGAGAGTTTCCAGGTGAAAAGAGCATAGCCTGAGTCACCTCGGTGAGTTGGCGGAAATATAGATCTGAACAAACAAACAAATAAATAAATAGCCACTCTTTGTATTTTTCATCTTCCTAGTATTATTGCATTTTCTAGTGAGTCTTGTTTTCTAATGATATGTCCAAAGTCATAACCTCAGTTTAGTCATTTTATAATCTAAACTCTAATGAGTCTAGTGAGCATTCACCTTTGATTTGCTCCAGAACTCAGAGTCAAGGAATTAGTAAAATGGAGGAACTTGGGTTGTAAGGAGAAAAGATTGATATCTGTTAGCTCACACTTTGGATTGACAGACAGAAGGAAGAAGAACAGTGTTTGAAGTCACACAGTTGAAGTTTATGTTGAGAAAAAATGTGGCTCATGGTCACACACCAGGCTGAGCCTGTGTCCAAAGAACTGGCTAACTGCTAATTTAAAAGAACTGGTTACAGCTGGATAGATGGTTGGCAGAAGAATTACTTTCACTTAGAAGATTCAGGGAGCTTCAGATTCTAATTGGTGAAAATATCTTAAAGATGGATGACAGATACAAATCCAAGTTAAAAAGAGTGTCTCATCTATGGAGAGTTACGCCATTATGTTCTCATGGTTTGTGCAGGCCCAAGAACTTGCTGTTGTTGTGTAAATACTAGCTCAGGATTAGGTAGCTGCTCTCTATAGTTCTTTAAATACTTCTGGATTGAACGGACTAGCCATTTTAAAGCTGTTGCCCAGGGGATTATTATTATTATTATTATTATTATTATTATTATTATTATTATTATTATTATTATTATTATTATTATTATTATTATTATTATTATTATTATTATTATTATTATTATTATTATTTCGATTTATATATTTGGATACCCAAATGTGTTAGTTCATTCTCTGAGGAGGCTCCTATCATATCCAACCCAGAGTTATACTTTCAAACCAGCCCCCAATTGATTAAAATCCAGGAAAATGAGAGTTGGAAATGATACATGAAAAGAGCACAGAGAGCCAAAAGTTCTTTTTATTAAGTCAATGGAAGATGAGGACAAAAGTAGAATGGACATATGGAAGTCTATGTAGGATCAACATTGGATGGAACCAACAGTTGGCAACTGACTATGGCAATAGTTGGGAGGTTTGGAAATCCATAAATAGACTGCGCATGAACACAGCAAGACCTAGAGATACTCTGAATAAACGGAGATTCCTGGTGATGGCAGCCCTCTGTGATTGGTGAAAGGTGCAGACAACCACACATGTCCAATTGCCCTTTGTGCCCTGCTCAGTGTACATTGGAGGAACTCATGACAGCACAACAAAATGTAACCAATGTTGCCAACTTTCTTCACATAATCACAGGATAACTGAGTTGGAAGGGGCCTTTTAGCCATCAAGTCCCCCCCTTCTCCGCTCAATGTAGGGGTCTGAATTAAAGCAGATCCAACAATTGGTAGACCAATTTTAACTTGAATGCTTCCAGGGTTGGACAGCTCACCACCTCTAGATGCAATTGGTTCCACTGCCTTATTGCTCTAACTTGTTAAGAGATTTTTCTTAATATTCAGCCTATATCTGGCTTCCTGTAGTTTTAGCCTCTGGGATGATAGAGAACAGATCCTTCTTTGTGGAAGGATATTCATTTCAGCGAATTTTTTTTGACATATATTTTTATATTTTTAAGTGTACTGTTAAAATATGTCAAGTGTTACTGACAAGTATTTAACTCTTGAGATAATGAATAACAATTAAAATTGACAAGATAATTAGATAGCTCAGTGAGTGCCTGTTTACAGTATCAAAAAAATTGGGATTTGTTCCACTTGTAAAATGGGAGAAAATTATTATTATTTTTTATTGATTGCACAGTCTAAAGCACGGTTTTTCAACCTTGGTGCTCCAGCTGTTCTTGGACTTCAGTTACCAGAAGCTGAAGTCTGCACACCTGCTGATCAAGGCTTTTGGGAATTGAAGTCCAAGAACAGCTCGAGCACCAAGGTTGGCCATCCCTTGCCTAAAGGCTGATTCAAATATATTTGGCATGTTTTGCTCCCAACCCATCCTTTTTTGTTCAGCTACTGGGACCTTCTACTTTTTAATATCTGAAAGCTTTGAACAGGCATTTCATCAGGATTTGGTCACACAATTATGTAGCCAGTTGTGATTCTTTTTTTGTAAAGCTGGGGAATATCTGTAAGTAGTGTGTCAGTGATACAGTCAGTTGGGTACGGTGGTTAAGATTGGGAGAACATAGCCCTCATCTTTCCTCTCCCCCCCCAGCTGCCTCCATTAAAACAATTATTTGAGATTATCACTAGAGCAACCTTTCAGTTTATTTCTGGGTTAGTAGCTCTGCTCAAGAAATGGAAAAGAGTTGTTTCAAGGGACTTCTCTATTAAAAGACATGGTACTGCCATGGAGAAAAAGATTCTAAGCATTCAGCCTAGGAATAAGGAGAAGGGAATCCTGGGGTGTGTGTGTGTGTGTGTGTGTGTGTGTGTGTGTACATTTTAAAGCCCTGACTGTTTGCCTTCTCTGCATCCAAGAAGGGAGACAGGGCCATCATTAGTGCTAGAGCAGCCTTTCAAATTATTATCAAGTTAATAATTGAACAAATAGGGAGAAAGAGGAATGGAATCCCAAGTTAAATGTTGTGTGTATTCATGCATATCAAAGTCTCAATTGTTTTCCCTTGGACATTCTTGGGCTTTTATTAACAAGGTCACTAAGGAAATTCCCTTTTGTGGTTTTGATTGTTCTCTAACTACAAACACAAAACCAGCAAAACAGAGAACCCTAAAAAGATTGACAGAGATGGGAGCAGGAGATGGAAGTAAAGATTGGGGCTATGTGATGGAATCTCAATCACATCCCATTGAGTGTGAACACTGAGTTCCCAATTCATTCTGCAACCAATTATTTCATACATAATACGGATTGTGATTCAAATTGCAGCAAAGCAAACTCTTTCCAATTTGGTTTTCCATTGTAGCTAGACACTGTTGCCAGTGTGCCTCTGGGTGTAATTCAAGGTGCTGGTAATTACCTTTAAAGCCCTACATAGTAGTGGGCCAGGATACTTAAGAGACCATATAAACCCAAAAATATCTGCCCATCCCACTAGAGCAGACCGGAGGGGCTCTTTAAAAATACCATCTGCTAGAGAGGCTTGCCTCTCTAGCACTAGCAGCAGTGATGGGCTGCTACCGGTTCGGACCAGTTCACCCAAACTGGTAGCAGCTTTCCGGAGGGGATCACCGGGGGGGTTGAGAACCCTGGCCACCCTCCGGAAATGTATTTCCGGGCAGCCAAAATGGCTGCCCAGAACTGTGCATGCGTCAAACCTCCATTTGATGCATACACACTAAAAAATAGAAGTGTGCATGCATCAAATGGAGGTTTGATGTATGTGCAGTTCTGGGCAACCATTTTTGGCTGCCCAGAAAGGGCACAGGCAGCACCTGCAGAAGCGGCAGCAGTGGTGGTGGCCTTTCCTCACTGGGCCATGCTGGGCCGGGGGCCCAGGCTGCCACGCCACTGTGGCAGTTTGCCACAGTGGTGGTTTGCCACTGTGTCGCCACACATCCTGCCTGCCTGCCTGCCTAGTGCCTGCTCCCTGACCCCAGGCCAGGTAAGTGATGGGTGTTGATTTGTGTTTGGGGTGGGTTGATTTATGTTTGGGGTGGGTGGGTGGGTTTGTTGATTAAAATTAAACTAATCTGTATTTCTATTTAATTTAAATTTAATTTAATTTATTTTTTTCTTTGGCTCTGCCCACAATGTCATGACATCATGATGTTGGCTCCACCCATGGCATTGGCTCTGCCCACGGTGGGGTAGCAAAAATTTTGACAGCCCACCACTGACTAGAAGAAGAGCCTTTTCGGTATCTGCTCCAGCCCTATGGAACCTCCTGCCAGTTGAACTGCATCTCCAGACAGAGCTACTGCCCTTCAGGAAAGCTGAAAACCTGGCTGGCAGGGCAGGTGTGGGGAGGTGGAGAAGGAGCAACCACACACCCCACTGGCATTTTTAGAGGAGGATCACTCATGCTTTTAATAGTTTTAACTAGATTTTTAATTGGTGGGGGTAGGAGGAAGTTTTTCAGTGTTTTTAGGAATTTTAAGGATTTCTATAGTTTAAACATTGGGGATTTTATGTACGCCACCCAGAGTCACATGTCAATTGGGGTGGCTATACATATTGAATAAATAAATAGAGCCTTAGTTTGCTATATAGCTGCCTAGTCAGAATCTGGAAGTTCAATTCCTCTTTTTGATTTGAGGAAGAAGAACCAACCTGTGTAGTCTTATACAAGCTGTGTAGCCCCAGAGTACCTCCAGAGGAAGGGGATGATAAATCACTTCAGAGTACTCTGCAGCTAGAAAAGGTCACCATAAGTTTGACAACGTAACAATATATTATTATGATTATTGTTAAGGCCATGAATTTATTTGAGAGTTGAGATGTGCACTTGCAATCAGGAACGAGTAAACAGACTGAATAATCTGGTATTACTTTTTTATCATTTAGCAGCCTGGACTGTTGTCTCAAAGAGACATAAGCATGAGAAAGCTGCTGTAGTGACCTGCAACGTGTCCAGAATGTAAATGATATTTGCTACATTGCTTGTTCCCATCATTGTAGGTACAGTAATACCTCGGATAACGTTTACCTCGGATAACGCTAAAATCACATAACGTTAAGTAATCTGGGGAGGAGAATTGCATCGAATAACGTTAAGGTCCTATGGGATGCATCGGATAACAACTGCTAAAGCCTGTGTGGTTACAATGTATCTCTATGGAGCTTTAACGTTATCCGATCCATCCCATAGGATTTTAACATGGATCGGATAACACTAAAAATCAGATAACACCAAGACTTGTGGAACCAAGTTTTAGCGTTATCTGAGGTATTACTGTATCTCAACTGAACAAACAACTTCAAGGAAGAATTGTTTATCCTGTGAGATTTCTCACTTCCAGGCAATGCAAAATGAGGAATGCTATTTTTCTCATCAAGATCTTCATAATGCCTGTAAAATCTCTGCACAAAACTTCTATCTTTGTTCTTTGAAAAGCAAAGCAAAAATACATACAGAGGCTGACATATGCTGAGCACAAAAAGGGCTGATTGTTAAAAGAGACACAAATGCCT
The DNA here is from genome assembly GCA_030440675.1 of Furcifer pardalis. Taxonomy (NCBI): domain Eukaryota; kingdom Metazoa; phylum Chordata; class Lepidosauria; order Squamata; family Chamaeleonidae; genus Furcifer; species Furcifer pardalis. The sequence goes on from CP126893.1 coordinate 69,128,249, forward strand.
TCTCTTATCCAATCTTTAAAGCACATGCAATAAATGTTATGTTGGACAAATTGTATTATTTGCATTAAAATATTATTTGTGTAACAGCCTCAATGAAATTTGACTTAATTAGCACAATCAATATTTCTCCTTCTATTCTACTGTGGAGAGTGAAGCAAAATTCTGCACCTTCTCATGGATAGAGAAGAATAATGTTACAGTTCCTGTTCTTCACCAACTGTCATGTTCATTTCCCTGGAAAATAATATTCATCAGCTTGAGGCCCACCTATCCACACTTCAGTTCATTCAGGAAGATAAAGTGTTTCTGGATACAGCAGAGCAATAGAGGGAGAATGCCTCTGGGAGGTGGGAAGAACACAAAATGCAGGACAGAAACACATGAAGCAATGGAACACAGAAAGCAGGACTACCAGAATTAAGCATGCTTTATGCTTTGGGCTATGCAGCATAGTGAAGTGCAGTAAGTTGCACAAGAGTAGGCCCACTGAATCAATTGAAATTTGGTCAGTGAAAACCTTTCCAAATTCCATTCTGTAGTGTGATTTATTATTCAAAGCAACAGACCTTCATCCTGAGCCAACCTCTCTCCTTCAGTAGGGCTTGTGTGACACTGGAGGACAAATTACCTCAGAAGTAAAGAATACCTTTGAAGGTACATTATTTTGTAAGGAATATTCAAAGTGTTTCTGCATTTCAAAAGCCAGAGTAGTCATGTCTGTACTATCCTTGAGTAAACATTATCCCAAGATTCCTGAGACCCGGCTCCTGATAAAATTCTTCAAAAGAGAAATCATCTATAGGTCTCAGGCTATCTGAATTTTTGGCCCTGTCAATTACGACCCAGTTTACTGACTCTTACCTAGTTTTTAAATTCATTTCTAGCCTATTGGACTTATTACAATCATTTTTGTAAAGGGATTCTGTTGCAAAAATAAAAACAAATAGAATTTTTTAAAAAATACAGATATTGAAATATTTTTAATATGTAGATTTTTAAAAAAAAGAACAAATTTTCAGAAGCTCACTCATTTTATGCTGTGAGGTAACTAATTTTTGTTTTATGGCAGAAGATGGTGTTCCTTGAAGTTAGGAGAACTTTAATACCTATATCCTGTCATAGTCTCAACCACTCTATCCATCTTGTCAACATACAATTATTTGGTAATAATAATAAAAAAAACCTCCAAAGAATTATGTGCTATCAATTTCTTCTGGATTACATGACTCGAAACACCACAAATGCCCCAATATTGCTGCACAATATTGTGCCTGTGTTGCATTAAAAAAGGATAGCAACTTTTACACAACAATGGGCAGCCTAAAGATCGATGACACCAAAGTCAGCAGTCAAGATGGTCAAGATGCGTCAAGATGGTCAAGCAGTCAAGATGCCTTCTGGTGCTCATTACCATTCACAAAGAGACACCAACCTGGGACAAATCCCAAAACAAAATTCCTCCCCCCCCCCCATTTGAATGTGTCTTTCAAATTAAGTGTGTGCATTTAAGTACATGTCTGTCCAACACAATATCACACATTCATAAACTATACATTTCTTTTTTTTAAATGAATATGAAAAAATCAGTCCTGTCTCTCCCTCTCCTTCTCCTTCTCTATTGTGGTCACAAGGAGATGGAAATGTTTGTTACTATCTGAATTATCTATTTAAAAGAGCAACTCCAGATCTGGGCATACTGTAATTAACTTATGTTTTATTGAAAGATGTCCAAGATCAAACAATGGTTTATGTCAGGGATGCCCAAACTATGGCCCATGGGCTGGATATGGCCCACAATGCCAATTCATCCTGCCCATGAAGCCCTTGTCACTCCTGGAAGCATACAGGCACATTTTACTTCCGCTTCTGGTAGTGACAAGGGCTTCACAGGCCAGATGAATTGACATCAGGGGCTGGATCCAGCCCATGGCCCAAAGTGACCAGGCCCCTGAACCATGTGACCAACCCACAGCCCCAAACGTTTGGGCATCCCTGGTTTATGTGGATTTCAGTCCACAGTTTGCATGTTCCACTTAACCCGCTGGAAATCATGCAAACACAAATTGGGTATATATACAGTAATCTGTTTATATACCAACTACTGATTAAGCAGATGGAGCAGAGGTTTTTTTTGGAGATGCTCATATTATTGTAGAACAAAAATGTAAAGTTACAATCTATTAGGCAATTTCCTGCTATGTCAGAGCTGGAAGCAAGTGGATATAGAAGGAAATACTAGAGACCTAGTGTATCAAATCATAGGAATTATAGGAAGGACCCTGAAATGTGAGATGATATTTTTCTAATATCTAGCCCTTCTGATATTTGTTGGCAGTGTACTGAACATGTTGTGGGATTATAGCCTTCCTCTTTCCATTTGGAAATGCTGCCTTTACACAACAATGGGCAGCCTAAAGATTGATGACACCAAAGTCAGCAGTCAAGATGGTCAAGATGCCTCAAGATGGTCAAGCAGTCAAGATGCCTTCTGGTGCTCATTACCAGCAATCACTGTGAGGGATGTACACATGCAAATGTATAGCTGTCAAACTCTAGAACCGACAGCAGTTTCTCTACCACAAATCCTAATAAATACATGAGCTTTCAGTGAACAAATAATGCCATTTCAGCTTGCTAAATGATAAAATGCAGTCCCCACTGCTGCATTGTCTCTGTTTGCAGCTGTTTCTCTGAATGGAGCTATAGAAAGCAAACTGCTGTATCTGCTTTCTTTCGGTGTTATCTCCTATTTGAGGAAAAACAGGTTCAATAAGAATAGTTATTATTGAATTATCACTATTCTTCTATTGTCAGAGAAATAGTTGTAAGACTGGTGAGGTATGTCTAGGAAAGAAAACCTTGACAATAAAATAAAGATAAGTAAAAATAAAATTACTTTATTAACATTTGTTGAAGAAGGGCTTCTCTGCCTAACGATTTTGTCAACACTTGCCATACATTTTCTCAATATAAAGATAGGAATAGCTTACTAAATTTCAAAATCCTCCAGTAAAGGTGTAATGAGATCACTGGCAGCAAAAATAGCATTCCAAAAATGAGGAGAAGATGATATCTGTAAGGGAAAGTAGTGCTTACCTCTCTTGCATTTTTCCTGCCTTCAACCGCACCTCAAACTGTGCTCCCTTCACTCCTCTTATTCGAGACAGCAGCAGGGTGGCCAGGTGAAGAGGCCGAGGAACCAAGATCCATCCGATTTTGTACTTTTGGGACAGTTAGACAGTTTATCAAGGCCTTCCTTTCAGACTTCCAGGAAACAGAATTTTACTCCCAAGATAGGCCTGTAAAAAAAATCTGCAGTCTGAGCTGCTTTCCTTTCCTCTCCCCTTCACCTGGGTAAATTTCAAGGTCTTGTGATGGGAGTCCTGCAAGATCTCACACTTCCAGTTGTGAAATTATCTCAATGCTTGAACTAACAATCCAGTTCACAAAACAAAACATTCTTTTTTGTCTTTTGTAGGAAACGAAACCAAACCTGGCTCAGTCTTCCTTTCTATTGTAGAAGCGATGAGAAGCAAAGCATAATTCAATTAAATATCCAAATGAAAAGCACAGCTAAACTTAAACTAATAAACTCACAACACAGTCTAGAAATAAAATTCCCCATTTCTGGGTTCCTAATCTAAATCTAACCTAACACGCCACTTATAATGTAAAATAAAAACTTGGAGATTCCAAGTATCATCCTGGACTCATCTCTCCCCAGAGTTAAAGTCCAGCCTCGCTGTAATTCTGGCTAAGTGTCAGCCTGGTGAGATTTCATCTACCTCCCAAGTTGGTGACCTGACTTGGCCCCATGTAATCAGAGTGTCATCTCCTGATGTTTTCTTATCTCCTCCAGTGACATGGGCTTCACATCCTTTGAAGAAGCTCTCTTCTAACTTAACAAAAATTTGGGGGTTTTATGCACAATTTTCCCCTCTTACTCCCTCCTTAGGAATTTTCAGGTGACCTTGGACTCAGATCTTGAGATAATGCTTATCTCCTCAAAATCATTCAAGGTCAAGGCATGTTGGCAAAGTTCCATGCTCTCATTTTGTCCCCCCTTATATCTCATTGGCAGGGTCATTGACCGATGATTTGAAAGGGCAATGAACTTGAGTTGGAAAGTTCACTCCCATTCATTGAACTTTGAGAACCCCTCAGGTGTTTCTCTGTCCACTAGAGGCACTAAACCTGATGACATAATGCTTTGAGGAATCTCTTTGAATCGCTACGCTTTTAAAGCTCCATTTCTCAACTTGAGATGTGGTGACAAGTAACTTAAAACAAAGTAACTTTTCCAAGTTCATGACAACTCCTTCCTTCATTTGGAATACAGAGGCAACTCCAGAGCTGCAGGTGTTCTGAAACAGTGAGAGAGGATCGAAGGCTTTTATTTTCTATGAGATTATATTTGTTACAATTTAAATCTCCTGTCCCTCTCCATTTCCTTCCTTTCTTCCTTTCATTTAGCCTCAGGGAGGAGGCTGAACATAGGGACTGAAAGATAGGCTGTAAACAGACTTACATTAATGGGAGTCAGTACTGGGGGTTCCTATAAATATGTTTAGAAGCCTCTTTTGCTCTTTGTAGGTAAAGGTCACCCTTGCTTAAAAGCCAGTCATATACAACTCTAGGTTTCAGTGTTCATCTCTGTTTATAGCCAAAGAGCCAGGGCTGTTTGCATCTGCAGATGTTTCCGTGGATATGTGGCAGGCATACCTCAACACTGTTTTATCTTCCCACCAAAGTGGTCCCTATTTATCACCTTTCAATTTCTTGCTTTCGAACGGTAACCAGTCAGCCCAGAGGGATCAAAAATGCAAAAGGATTACAAATGAAAATTGCCAACATTTAAAAGATCCTGTTATGAAAATAATCCGCAGTATTGCTTTAGTGCTTAACAATTAGTATATGAAATATTATTCAAATCAGCACCCTCTTTTGTCATTGATGGGGCCTTTTTCCTTGTTGCTTCTTTCTAAGTGAAGGTAAAAACAGCTGGAAGATTTTCAGTGGGAAAATGGGGAAAGGTTTAAGATAAGCCCTGGAATTCCTTATTGTGCATTTGGTTCTTCATCTTAATTAGCAAATACATCTCAGTTTCACAATTTGTGTCTGCTTGTATGTGTTTACAAGAAAAGAAGTCCTATTCATTGGAAGGGGACATTTTTTGGTGATTTCTCTTTTCTATGGTTAGCAGAATGTCAGGTGCAAAACAACAACTGCACAGAGATAGTGTTTGTGAGAGCGTAGCCTAAGTTCCCATTAACCTGTCCCCTTCACTCACTAGCACTTAGAATGTTAAAAAGATCATTAGTGAAGCATTCTATAGTAGAAAAAAGTATCTTTACTTACAATTCCAGTACAGTATCTAGTTACATTCAAAAGAATAAGTAAATACAGTCTCAGTCATGTGCAGAAGATTGGCTCCAAGTGTCCAGATGGTCAAAAAGTTGAAAAGGAGAGAACCACCCAAGGAAGCAAAATAAGTAGACAGGAAAGGAAGGGGCAGTGTTCAATTGATCAGTGTTAAAAAGATAGCCCCTCCCACTTATACTTAATGTTAGTAGTATGCAAGATTATTATTATCCCAACTCTATTACAATACAATAATGTTATATGTGATTTATATAGAGGTGTCCCAAAAGCTGCTATACATAGGGAAAATGGAAATTTTTAGCTAAATATACCTTTGTTGTCAAAATATTCATTACAAAACCTTACAAAATATTCTCTATATGTTGTCCACTTTTCTATATACAGTGATACCTCGCTTAACTAGCAAAATGCATTCCATAGGGTTGCTTGTTAAGCAAGTTGCTCATTAAGTAAAACACTGCTGTTAGCAAGATGGATTCACCTGCCCACCCTGCCCTGTTGCTTGAGTGCTAACAGTGCTGGTTTGTGTTTGGCCAGAGGAGCGCTTTTCCAAGGGGAAAGGGCTTCTCTGGCCAAAGACAAACCTAACAGCAAGGGATTTGTTCTGCCTAACAGCATAGGCAAACCTAACAGCAAGGCAAAAGCAAACCTAATAGTGAGGGTGTAGCAACTCCTTGGAAAAGTGCTTCTCTGGCCAAAGGCAAACCAGCATTGTTAGCAAGACAGAGTCGCCTGCCCACCCTGCTCAAGCATCAGGGTGGGCAGGTGAATCCATCTCACTAACATTGCTGGCTTGCCTACACGCTTCACAGGCAAGCCAGGGCTGTCAGCGAGATGGATTCATCTGCCTATCCAACCTGTTGCTTGAGCAGATTGGGCAGGTGAATCCGTCTTGCTATCAGTGCTGGTTTGGGAAGCAGAATGGGGAGCCCAATCTCATTCCCAAACACAACAACACTGCAAGACTGTTCTCGTTAAGCGAATTTTTGCTCATTCAATGAGGCAGACCTTTTGGGGGAAATCCTGCTGATTAAGCGAGTTACTCGCTAAGCGAGATGCTCATTATGCAAGTTATTACTGTACACATGTGTGTGTGCACACATGCACACAAGCCATCTCCCCTACTTGTGGCAAACACATTCCAAGATCTGTTGTTATGGAAGGTGACTTTTGGGACACCCTGTATTTATGCTTTTATGAGTCTTATCATATCTGAAGTATAATAAGGACTAGGATGCAGGAGGCCAAAGCCAGGTGTTTGAATTGTGAGTTAAATGAGCATTTTAGGCAGTATCATGTTTGGATTATGCACTCAACTGATGCAAGACCTAATTTAAGCCTCATGCATGGAAATGCCCTTACCATAAGACTTTTAGCCAAATTTTGAAAACAATTAATTTTCTTGACTGAATATCTGGTTTGCTTGGAAGAAAACTTCATAAACACTGAGCAAAATATGTGAATTGAATACTAATGAATGATAAAGATATTAGAAGTAGTGAGACCCTTTCAAAAGTAATTAACCTGAGAAGACAACAGCTGAGCCACAATATATATCCAGCAGTTCTGGAGGCTTTTTACTTTAATGTGGGAGACTCAGGTTCAGTTCAAATCCCTCCTCATCGGCAAGATTTACTGGATGATTTAGAAAAAGCATTTGTATTTCAACTTAATCTGTCTGTTGTGAGAATAAAATAAATATGCATTTTAACTGTTATATATAATCATTATAAACAGTATCATTCAGAATGCCTGCATCCAGAGGCCAATGTAGAGCTGAGCCCAAATTTTCTCCCCTTGTTTCTTTCGCCTTCATGGAACTAGAAGTCTACACTGCAGGATTCTTTCTAATTATTCTCTACAACACTAATTGATTGCTTGGTTGACTCTAGTGAATCTCTGTCAAGTTCTGAAACCACACTAGATCTGAGGAATTAATAAGGATGCAAAGTAGTAGCCAGGCATTCTCAAACATTTGCTGTTATTCCCAAATGCAGAAGCAATGGAAACTCATGCCCCGCTGAAAATGAACATCTGGTCTATTGTTGTCAATCATTATGAATGAATGATAAACTGCTCATTTACTAACCTTTGAATGTAAGGTAAAGGTAAAGGTTTCCCATGCTCGAAAGCCAGTCGTATCTGACTCTAGGGGTCAGTGCTCATCTCTGTTTCAAAGCCAAAGAGCCAGCGCTGTCTGCTTCTGCAGACATTTCCATGGTCATGTGGCAGGCATGACTAGACACCGGAACACACGGAACGCTGTTACCTTTCCACTGAAGTGGTCCCTATTTATCTACTTGCAATTTCTTCCTTTCGAACTGCTAAGTTGGCAGGAAACCTTTGAAAGAATCAAGCAAAATTCTAGAAATCCCTCAACTTGACCTATAAATGAAGGAGAAAATTTGAGGGCCTATTTCTGCACACCTCTTGTTCAACAAATTCAACACTGATTTATTCACCCAGAAGTAAAGTGAACAGCTTAAGCATGGGAACTCATTTTAAATGGTATCAGATAATTCATTTGCTGTCCACCACACTGCTGCCTCATACCCTCAACACAGTGCCACTGGCCAAGATCTGAACCATGTGATTTCTCCCCTCCACTCTTTCCTAGGGCTTTACCTTTGTGATTGTAAAAGCAACTAAGAATTATGCTTGAGTGGTACTTTTGTAAAATAAAAGTGGCTGAGAAGAGTTTAGAAAGTATATTGAACTGTTGTTTTTGTTGCTTTCTATTGTGCTTATTCATATGTTCTTTTTTCAGCAGGAAAGGAAACAAGAAGTAGTGTTCTTAAATGTCAGACAGAAATGTCAGTGCAGACTGGTTTCCCCCAATGAAAGCAGAATCATATTTTGTAAAAGGGAAGTGAAGGTCATATTTGAGAGGATAGCTGCTCATTGATCAAAAGCATTCTCAACCCAATTTGAATGCTACCAGAATAATAGCAAACCAGCTGGCTATGCATGGATTGTAGGCAACATAACTACTGGAAATCTCTTCCTGAGAGAGCAAACACTATCCCCCCTACCCCTCCCTTCAAAATTATGCACTCAGGCAGGTTTGAATGTGATCTCTTTGCAAAGCCTATTGTCATTTGCCTTCAAGTAACAGAGAACAATGTTGACAGGTGATTCCCCTCTTTGCTGCTCACATTCTAGAATTTGTACACCTCTTAATTTATGCAAAGGAAAGTGGGATAGTTTTAGACTTTGCTACAGTGGTTTCAAAACTCATAATTGTGAGGATGGTATACATATGCAGAATTGGATACCACACCAGTGGCCTCCAAGAATAAGTCCCTCTCCTCCTACAAATGCTATTTTGTTGAATGAATAGTTGTGTTATAGAGGAAGTAAGCTTGAAAGTGATTTTACTGTGCATCTTTACCCCCCCCCCCGGCATTGCAATAACAGATGGAAATTAAAGGAAAGCAAATAAGAAATTGATAATAAATTTAGAAGTACAAATAGGAAGTAAAAAAACCTCAACTGGTCAGTGCGGCTAGTTACTATCCCTGTCCCTTCAAAAAATATGAGGTAGCATTAATAAAGAAGCAGAAGTTCTTGGAGAGCATGGAAAGCAGTAGGATGGAATCCTTTAACAATGACCTAAAGAGACTCTGGCGCTTGAAAGTTGAATGGGAAAATTGCGCCAGAAATTGCTCAGGCCAAGGAGCAGGCTCGCAAGCGACAGGAGGAGCGGGAGAAAGAAGCAGCAGAACTAGCAGAACACAATCAGAACAGTGCTAGCATCAAGGAGGAGCAAACAGCAAGCTGCCATGTTAATGCTGCCATGTAACGGTCTTCTTTAATATTGTTTAAGTACTCATGTGTATAGACAGAAATTTATGTGTTCAAGTCATAATATCAAAATAAGAATAACAGAATAAGATGAAATTTAATCCTGGACTCTTATAAGGATTACAGAGACCCAAAGCAAGAGGACAGAAATAAAATTACAGTCATTGCTGTTTATGATTTACACCTGCACATTTAATTTCATATCTAAAATATATTAAAACAACATATTTCATAAGAAATAGGACAGATAAAAAAGCACATGTAATGTGCTGCTCCCATCTGTTCTTGCCATCAGGTCATTTGAAAATATATTTGTTTTCTTTTGTATTTATTTATTAATTTACAGCGTTGGATAAACTGCTTGCATCCAAAAAAATTAAAGCTGTGTAGAAAAACAATAAGAACATACAATGGTTGGAATCATGTAGCTCTGTTATGTATGTTTTGTAATGAATGGATTGTGGCTGGGATTCTTAGCAGAATGCAGCATGCATTCCTATTGACTTGGCATGTGCAAGAATCCCAGTAGGGACTCATTAAGAAGGCAGTGAAAATTATGTCATTTGCCTTCAGCAATTGTAACCAAGGAGCAGAATTTCAGCTGAAAAACAACACATAATACCAACACATGACATTAATCTCTGTATAGTGGCTCAGCAGTGGAAGGTGAATGTTCGATTCTTTTTTTTCAAGGGCAATACAGGGAGATAGCTCTTTTAAAGTTTCTGACTTCCTCTGCTCTTCTAGTTTACTGAACCTGACATTAATGGTGCTCCAGTCATGAGGCATAATGATTTTGGCAATGACTTTGCCTCAGGGAGGACATGGAAGGTTCATTTCTAAGGTAAAGAGCATACTGCCTTCGTTAGTTTTTTCTTCTTTCCCTATTTCTGACTTCTACACATGAAAAATCATGGAGATAACACCCAATCTTACTAATTCTTCCTTGTTTTGTCTCTTGACAGGCCCAGAAATGTCCCTGATTCAAGGAAGGAAAGAACATCCCAAGGCTGCCATTTTATTTCTAGGGATGTGCACGGTGGAAATGCTGCATTTTTTAAAAAAAAAATTGACTTTTTTCAGAGATGTCTCTTTCATTTTTTGTATTTTTAATGCATGAAAGAAATGGGTCTCTTTTGGGTCATTTATTTTGTGTTTGCCCATTCATATTTTCTGACACTCCAAAAGCTATATAGAACACTTAAGAATTACAAAAAAAAAAGGAGAAGCAAGGCAAGAGAGAATCAACCTGTTTCATAAGCAGACAGAAATGAATGAAAAAGAAAAATAATAATCAGATCTGTCAAGGCTCTAGTTTATATTATCATATTGACCATCATTATTATTTCACATCACATTATCTTCATTGCCATTATCCTCATGAGGCATCAGTACATATTTGAAAGGAAAAAAAAATCTATGTAAGTACTACTTTATATTATCACATTTGACGTTATTTCCATTGTAGTTATCATTGTCATCAGCATCATAAAAGCATAATAAAAGACATACATGCACCTTCCTCCAAAAACAAAAAAAGCAAGCAAGCAAATAAATAGAGACAAAAATACTGTACAATAATAAGTCCTCAACCAACAAAACTACCAGAATGAAGGAAGACTTTACTCTTTCCTACCACTTGATGCCTTATCTTTCTTGAGTCCAGCAGGCAGTAGCAAGCAGGCCTGCCAGTAGCAAAAAATAATTCAAGAAAGGAACATAAGTGTGTGTGGGTCCCCCCCAAAGAATGTTTGTGAAGAAACAGCCCCTAGTGTGCAGTAAAAGTTTCTAAAAGAAGTTTTAAAAAGAGCTGTCCCAAATGGCTTGGGAGGGAAATTTTGCAGTAGGCTAAGTGGTGTGATCTATGTGACTTTGTTATCAGCCACTATTAGTTAGGCCAGCTGTACACACTGGACAAACAACAACAGTGGGGAGTGAGCTCATCCCAGGGGAGGGCTGTTGCTGGGCAGAAGAGTGATCTTACACCCCCGACATAATTGGTCCAAGGTATATTGTGTGAGCACAGGTAAGGTACACCTGCTCTGGGAAGCCATAATGGGGTTGGCTTATTTAGGCTAGGAGTTAGGTTGGAGGCTGTTATGCTGGCAGGAGAGTTTCACCCACCATTCTGAGCTGCAGAGGAGATCTGAACTGCTGGGGATGCATCAATAGCAATTGCTCTTTTAGAGGAGAATTTGGTGCACCCACTGATGCCAGGTGGCCCAAGGGTGTTTTTGACTGGTCCATGCATTTTTTTGATTCCTTCTGGTCAGGGCAGATAATTTTCGTGATGCCTCCAGGCTGTTCTGATTGTCTCTTGGCCTTGCCAATTCAAATGTTTGTTTTCCAACCCCTGGAAATCCGTTTTATTTGATGAGGGTTTTGTCTTTTTTTTTTGGGGGGGGGGTCTACACTACCCATCAAGCCTTGTTTTCTGTCCTGTTTTGTTTTGTTTAAATCAAGTTTTTGTGTATATGAGTACAGTTGATAGCCTGAGGCACTATTTGGGTCTTCTGCAGATGCTAAATTATACTAGTGGCCTTGCAAAGCCCCGCCTGAGTAAAGATGGTGTTTTCATGCTCAGAACAGCTACCAAGAAGCAGCAACAGGCAAGCAAATATTACTGCCTACTTTCCCCACCAGCCTTCTTGGTCCATATCATGTGTGTCTAAGTTGGATGGTGGGAGGCAGGGAAATGACCATCCCTCTCAGCCCAAATGTACCAGCTGCCTGAGGAATTTACCAGGAGCCAGTGTGTTGTGTCATGTGGGGCCAGTATAGAGAGACTCCCCCAGCCTTTGGGTGGTGGACCACCTTCACAATGTTCTTTCTTCTTATGTTGAATATAGAAGAAACAGTGACTTAAAAGAAACAGAAAATGTAAAATATCTGTTCCAGAATTTCCATGAACAGTTTTATTCTAAGTCATTTTTACTTAACTCCTTATTTAAGTCTCTATTCAACTGTATTGACCATTTGGCACTACATTATCAGTTTTTTATATACCAGTAACTTGTGTCTCTCTAATTAGTTTCATTGTATACCTTTTGTGCACACAGCCATAGTTCTCAAACTGGAGTTATCTATAATACAGTACTCCACAAAACCTCATTGCATTTCTTTCCTGATATTGCTCTCCTTATCGGTGAGTTACTGATAAATTGTATCGAAGTAAATTGAGTTTTTATCATATTTAATTTGATTCTGAGATATTTCATTTTTATGGTAGATTCCACTTACTTTATCTTGATTGAACACTGCTTTATCAAGTGGAGGAGAACAATTATAGTCTAGCTTCTTAGCTAATCAGGCAATCAGGAATTTCAGAAAATCTCGGGTAGTTTAGAATCTATGGCTCCATAATAATGACACTGTTATCATATGAAGCTATTAGTTTTCACTCCAGTGGAATATCAAGTTGTGCGAAAAACATACTGACACAATGGGGGGGGAGGCATTCCAAAGGTTGTAAATGACTTTTTAAAAGACAAAGAAAAAGGAGGGGAAAGAAAAGTCCAGAAGACTACAGAAGTGACTCATCTTAATTTAATTTAATTTAATTTAACTGCAGCATTTTTTTAAGGTTCAAAGCATGGTGACCTCACTCAGTGTCATCCCCAGAGTATTAGTACTTAGGGGGTTGCAGTTCCTGAGGGCAGGGGAGTGAGGCTGCCACTCTTCTTCTTTGGCATTGGCTCATCATCTTCCTTGTAAAATAATGACACTTTTGTTTTTATTTCCCTGAGTTCTAATTTGGCCATATCTTTCTGTTTTCACATGTTTAAGCTCTACAAATGCCAATTTAACATATGCTCTCTCTGGAGAATGGTTCTCCACCTGGTTACAACCACCCTGTGGTTATCATGGAAATGTGCTGATCCACCCAGGCAGGCACAGTCGCTGCATCGTGGCGCTACATAGAGTCTTGTTCAGGGATAGTCCAGATACCAAAGTCCAAGTGTCAAGCCAAGGTCTGTTTACCAGTAGTCCTAGTCAGTAGTCTAATCCAAAGGGTGTCCAGGGGCATCACCAGGGTTGGCAGAGTAGTCAGGGTCATGACAGGCAGGTCAGAGTCTAGGCAGGCAGTCTGGAGTCAGGATATTGGTCTTCGTACCAGAGTTGTACTATACGGATGCTGGCAGGCTGCAAGAAGCTTGCTTATAAGCCTCCCAGCTAATCTGTGTCATCTGTGAGCCTTCTTTGGTGCTTTGCCCTAGCCTGCCAGCATCTCAGGTGTAGCTGTTTCCTGGACCTCTCCCTGACTGAGGGCTGATCACTGTCAGAGCCAGGCTCTTGACCTGACAGATCAGCTGCCAGGGAAAACAGACTTGGACCAGGCACAGGCTGAGGTCCCTGACTCAAGGCATCCTCAGGCTCAGGTGCAGGCAGAACTGGACTGGGCAGAGGGAATGCCTCCTGATCCAGCTCATCTTCAGAGTCAGAGGAGGGCTGGATCACAACAGGAAAGAAGGTGTAGTGCTCTTCTACAGATTCCTGCTCCAATCTCCCTATGTTGATGGAGGATGGTCTAAGCACAGCAAGTGCAATCTCCACAGTTCACGTTGTGTTTCAGTATTCCAAATTCTTTCTTTATTCACATCTGATGCACCACTAGCATATAATAACATACAATGCTAAGATTAACACATCTAAAAACAAAACAGAATTAAAAGGGACTAGATGACATCTGCCCAATTTTGGGCCACATCAACAGCATTCCTCTTGCCAACATAAGGTCCTCCTCGGTGCACCTGTTTAAAGCTTTCTACACTGGCCATGGTTGTTCTTGGCCAGGCAGTAGAGAGTCACATGGTTCTGCCCAGTTATTTGGTATTTCCTTGCTTGCCTTTCATAGTTCTAAGGCAGTCTGTGGGGGCTGGTTGTTTGCAGGGGCAGAAGTGGTGAGGAAGCTATGCCTTGATTTCAGTCTCTGCTTTGGTGTTTGGTGTTGAATAGCAGGTGTGTTTCCAAGGAACTTGGAATTCCAACTTTTTCAAAGGCTATTATTTATAGAACCATCTTGATCTCTGTTCTCACCACGACAAAAGTCTGGAGGATTTTTATTTTTTAAAAAAAGACAAGTGCAACATTTTTGACTAATGCATTTACTAAAGCATGAGCTTTCCTGGCCACATAGTCCACTAATTCAAATGCAGAAAGAGAATTCTGGAGATTTCTTATGCATCCTGTGGGGTGTGTTTAGTAAGTAGAATAAGAGCAATGCAGAATAATAGCAGGTAAATTAACCTCAATGTCTAGTGCATGAAACTGTAGCTGGGTAATAGACCAGTTCTCGGCTTCTTTCCTTTTTGAAATTACATCCTAATGTAAAATAATTAAAGCTTGCCAAGAGGTGACTTGTTTCTGTAACCCCACAGAATACACAGTTGTGATCCAATCCAATTCAGCTGTATGTTTCAGAACTTTGTGTTCCTTTACTGGGAGTTTGTAGCTGGTGAATTTATGCAAATTCAGCTGTTTCAAGCTTTAATTTTGATTGTGCTGGCCCAAGAATTCTGGGAGCTGCAGACCAAGCTGTGACCCATGCAAAGTATTCTTTCTGCACTTACTCTTTATGCACTATTGTGCACTGGGATTATTTTTCATGCTAACCAAATACAATCAATGACAAGAATCTTACATCTTTAGCAGCTCTACAGAGTGAGAAATGAATATATATTTAAAAATCAGGGGAGAAATGCTGACAATAATGATGTAGACCTGGAAAGAAAATGTGTTTTCCCCTTAGTCCTGAGATTCATAGACAGGAGATTTTTTCCCCACATACTGGTTTCCAATCTTCAGTCTTTTGCTACCAGTTATTGTAATTATGTGCCATCAAGTCATTTCTGACATTAAAAAAAGAGAACGGTTTTATTATACATATAGATGTTCAATGAGTGGTTAACCACAGCCTCTCCCCAGCCAGTTTCCATGGATAAGTGGGATTTGAAATAAGTTATCATGAATCATGTTTGCTGTTAAACATTTATAAGTTACTCACAAAAATAATAAGAAAACCGACTCTCAAAAACATTAGACAAGCAACAACCAAGAGAGCAGGCTGGTTTCAGAAGTAATTACAGCACTACAGACCACATCTTCACTCTTACCCAATTTATTGAACGTTGCAGAGAATATAAGCTACCACTAGCAATAGCATTTGTTGACTATGAAAAAGCATTCAACAGCACTGAAGTAAATGCAGTCCCGCAAGCAATCGGTGAACAGGGAGTAAACGCTGAATACCTCAAGCTGTTCAAGGAAGCAAACTCAAACTGCTCCAACCATCACCTTATTTGAAAAAGGGATATCATTGGAGAAAGATGTCAAGCAGGGAGATACAATATTATTATTATTATTATTATTAGTTCGATTTATATGCCGCCCTACTTGGTGAAAACCAACTCAGGGCGGCTTACAACATAAAATCGAATACAACACAATATAACACATCAACAATACAAAATCACAGCATCCCAAAATGCAGTGCAACAACATAAATATAAATACTATATAATCAAAATACAGTCCATAAACAGTATACAATACCAAATGGACAATAAACAATATATTCACAATACAGTTCATATCCAATACAAAAAATAAATAAAAATAACCATACAGTAATCAATTCAATATTGTACAATACAAAACACCATCCTACTACCCATACACATCCCCCCTCCCCAACACACATGCCATCCAGTCCTGGTACGGTTGCGGCGAACACCCACCCCCTACCCCAAGTAGACTCTAGGCGCCGGCAGGGCAAAGTCAACTCCCCCGGACAGGGGTTCGAGTCCGGGGGAGGGTGAGATGTCTGGGCGGGCTGGCTCCGGGCTGATGGAATGGGCCCGGAGGGAGGCGGGGGCGGCGCCTCACCGCCCACAGCTGCTGGCGTCTCTGTCCCTCTCCGGGCCGAGGTGGCAGGGGCCCGGAGGAAGGCGGGGGCGTCCTCTTCCCTCCCCGCCGTCGAAGTTCTTATATTGGCTCCGGGCCAATGGAATGGGCCCGGAGGGAGGCGGGGGCGGTGCCTCACCGCCCACAGCTGCTGGCGTCTCTGTCCCTCTCTGGGCCAAGGTGGCAGGGGCCCGGAGGAAGGCGGGGGCATCCTCTTCCCTCCCCGCCGTCGAAGTTCTTATATCGGCTCCGGGCCGATGGAATGGGCCCGGAGGGAGGCGGGGGCGGCGCCTCACCGCCCGCAACTGCTGGCGTCTCTGTCCCTCTCCGGGCCGAGGTGGCAGGGGCCCGGAGGAAGGCGAGGGCGTCCTCTTCCCTCCCCACCGTCGAAGTTCTTATATCGGCTCCGGGCCGATGGAATGGGCCCGGAGGGAGGCAGGGGCGGTGCCTCACTGCCCGCAGCTGCTGGCGTCTCTGTCCCTCTCCGGGCCGAGGTGGCAGGGGTCCGGAGGAAGGCGGGGGCATCCTCTTCCCTCCCCGCCGTCGAAGTTCTTATATCGGCTCAACACATGCCTAGAAAAAGTTATGCGAAGATTAAACTGGGAAGAGAATATCAAACTGAATAGAGAGAAGCTAAATAATCTCAGGTTTGCAGATTATGTAGAACTAATTGTCAGAAATGCTCAAAGACTAAAAAAAAAATGCTCTACGAGGTCAACACAGAAAGTAGGAAAGTTGGCCTAAAAATGAATGGCATGAAAACAAAATATATGCTATCATGCAAACAACGGAAATTCCAAATAAAAATCCAGAATGAAGCCATCAAACAGGCTGACCACCACATCTATCTTAGCTGTCTGATTGGGATGAACAACAATCAGGGAGCAGAACTAGCCAGAAGAAAGAAAGTGGGATGAACAGCATTTAACTCCATCAAAGAAATTTTGCTAAATGAGAAAATCATCAAGAAACAATTGGCCAACCTTTTTAATACAACAGTACTACCGCAGTCCTCTGTGGGAGCAAAACATGGTCATTAATGAAGGCTGAGGAAGAACTATCAAGAGCCATAAGAGCCATGGAAAGATCAATGCTAAAAGGTTCCCTTTGTGACAACATCCTCAATGCCCAGATAAGAGAACAAAGCAGAATCAACTAAGCTGTTGCTGAATATCACAAACAGAAATTGCGCTGGGCTGGACATATCTCTTGAATGACAGAGGGGTGTTGGACAATAGCAGTCACTGAGTGGTATCCCAAAAGAGTAAAAAGACCCCTTGGTAGCCCCCCCCCCAAAAAAAAAAAGATGGGAAAACCCAATTGTGAAAAGTGTTGGGTCGATCCTGGAGAAGAAGAGCAGCGAAACAAATGGAAAATGAATTGCGACCAGCAGAAACTTATTCATTGATAGTCTGGTCAATCAAGGAATCAAGAATCATAATCCAGCAATCAATCCACCACATTACAGTGGCTGAAATCCTGCTGCTTTGCATGGTAAGTCATAGCTGGAGTAGCTCCACTGAATCTGTGAGAATTTGATGAGTCAACTCCTGCATACATTCAATTGATGCCACTTTGGCTACCCCAGTTGTGACTTCATTTAGTAAATGACTGAATGGAACCTACAGAGGAGTTGACTTACCAAATCTAATTTGTTTGATAGGGTTCAACCTATGGTGTATATATATCTGTGTACTGCCTTCTAATTTTGGCTTTAAGGTGAAGACACTAGCACCAATGTCATTGTTTCCAAAGATAAACCTGTCATTTTAACTTAAATACCACATGTTAAGAAAGTTAATTTCCCCCAGCAAGAATATGTATTTGTATACTAACAGGAAAATCAAGATCCACCCTCATAAAAATGCAACATTTAATCAGTAGAGATCTAACTCTTGCTACCAAGATCTGAAAAGTGAGATATTACATATTCCCAGAGTTGCTAATGGAGTTGAAGCTTGGACAGTGACTAAAGCTTTTGAAAAGAAAATTGAAGCTGTTGAAATGTAGATATACAGATGGCTGCTAAGGAAATAATGGGTTGACCATATGACTAATGTAGACAAGAATTGTTTAAGATCTTTACATAAAGAAAGCTCCAATTTCTTGGTCATATCATGAGGAACAACATGAAATATAGAATACTCCAACTCATTATGCAAGGGATGATCCTTGGGAATAGAGGCCCTGGCTATAGACAGACTTTGTGGCTAAAGAACCTGAGAGACTGGTGTGGTATGTCCTTGGAAGAACTGTATATATCAAGTGGGGAGATTGTAACTTCTGAATTACCATTTCTGTCTAATACAGTGGTTCCCAACATGGGGCATATGCCTCACAGGGCTGTCTGCAGTCAGCCACGGTTATGTTCAATTCCCAGAAGCCTAAGTCAATACATTGACTGATCAGCCCTTTGGGAAATTGACTTGAGCTTCTGGGAATTGAAGTCTAAAACCCAAAGTTTGGGAAATGCTGGTCTAATGCACTTTTACACCCATCTAAATGCTTAGAACACCCATAAATGACTAGGTCTTCTGGAAAATTTGGCAACCTCAGAAGCCATTTTGGTTGTAGGTGAGGCATCCCAAAAGCCAGCAGGAAGATTGTATCCCCCTCCTGTTCTGATTGCCTTCATTACCTAGTGAATTCCACCCACTCCCTTTCACTCTGATGGCGAATGTATGTACAGTACATCTAGGCTTTTGCCAACCATCTGCCATCTATTGATCACGAAACACCATTTAGTGAGAGCTCTTTTTTTTAACTAAGGTACCTTGTCAGCAACAGAAGGCTCTTCAACACTTTTGTCATTCACCATAGTAACTAGCTTAGATCATTCTGCATCTCTTTTTCAAGCAATTGAACATCAGATAACTGAATTTCTGCATTTTTCTTTCTCATTGCCCTCTTATGCATTAATGTGTAGTAGATAACTCTGGAAATCTGTCAAAGTAACTAGTGTGGACCCCTAGCCTTGCCCTAATCAAAGAACAGTTTTCTTTCATCTGCTTGATTGATTGGTTGAATGATGGATTATCCTGCTTTTCCACCATAATGGCTAACACTATTAAAACATAATTTAAATTATTTATATCTTAATGTACAGATGCCTGAACCTGGTTGTCTTCCCCTGTCTTTGTGATGACTCACCATTCCCCCATCCCACCCTGAAAAATGTGTTCTTCTCTGCCTTCTAATTAGTAGCTAAAATATTTTAAAATATAGATCAAGGGACTTCATAGGCCAAAACTATATTAAAAATAATTACATGTCACAAAATATATTCTTATTTATGAAGGCCCTTTCCAGGTATTTTTTAAGGTAGAGAATACACAGATTTAATGGCGGGCTCTGAGATTTTTTAACCATGACATCTTTAATAAAGGCAATTCCCTTCTCTCAGTGTTTTTTTACCAAAATTTCTCTGGTAGTCTGAAGTTTTCTTTTAACAAATTGGACAGATTTTAAAAAGATCCTAAAAATGAATTTTGGATTTGTTTTATGTGAGAGTTTAGGGGTGCAATTTTCACGATTTTTGTCCAATTTGGTCTCCAGGTGGTAAAAATAATCTAATGAGATACACGACATATGGAATGAATGTAAATTGGCAGCTAAGCAGATGGTACAAAAATGTGATGATATTCATGGAATAAAGCATTTTCCTCCCTCTGTGTTTTTGATTTTGTGCCAAGATTAAGGATGCATTGGTCAGGAAAAAGAGGCCCAACTTGTATATGAGAGATGACTTATTACAGAGCCAAAATTATGTTAGTGTTCAAATATTATTGATGGAAACAGGCGTCTAATGACTGAGAAATCAGGTTTAACTAATATGTTTACGGTCTATGGACCAATTACAAAAGCAATGTAAGCTAATTTGCAAACTGTAGGGAATAGAAAATTGTTCCAACAATAACACGTAATCAGCACTTACAGAATTCTCTCTTTTAGGAACATATCTGTAATCTAGGGTCTTAGACTAAAGTGCCAGTTTGCTTAGAAAAATTCGGTATCCATTTGTTTGTTTTTAAAAAGGATAGATGGCCAATTGCAGTATACAAACACACTCTATAATTAATTAAACGTGTTTTTAAAAATTTGTAGTCATTGAACAATCTACCAACTGGAATAAGAGAAAAATCTAAGACAAGTCTAACTAACCATTTATGTGGATACTCTGGCATAGGACCCAGAGTACTGTAATTGGTTAAATTGGAGCCATTAAAAAAAAACACAGCTTCCACATATGCAGTCATTTGAACTTCAAAATTATGGTGTATGTGCATTTTTAACATTTTGATGATAATAGGAGCATTTAAAAACATTTTGTTGACTGCTGAGAATTTGTTGGGCAAATGAAAGAAAAATCTCTGTCAGCAGAAAATGGAAATACAGTAATACCTTGGATAATGTTTGCCTCAGATAATGCTAAAACCATATAATGTTAAGTAATATGGGGAGGAAAATTGCATCGAATAGCGTAAAGATCCTATATCTCTGCTATTGTCACTACCATACCTTTGACTACACAGTTGTTGTTGTTTTTTTGTTGTTGTTGTTCAGTCGCACAGTCGATTCCGACCCTCTGCAACCCCATGGACCACTCTCCTCCAGGCACTCGTGCACAGTTTACTATGGATCAAATTAAAGGTATTAAACAAGGCAGGAACACTCCCTCCCAAGGCAAGTTAGTGTCTGACTATAGGCACACATGGAACTTGTCAAACAAGAGAAGGCTAAATAGTATTCATGAAGTCCAATGACATTTAGGTAAACGTTACCTGAACAAATAGTAAAGGTGTCAAAATCCTTCCTTCATTCCCATCTAATCACTTTAAGGAAGATGGTAATTTGCTATGAAATCACATAGGGCTATCCCATAGCGGATTCTTTTCCTTTTGCCCAGTCTTTGGTTGAAATCTTGTGTAGTGTGTGAAGTCAAACTAGAGCAGGGTCACTGAATAAGTGGGGATTTGGTGAGTCAATTCCTCTTCAACCTCTGATTTAAATTGACCAACTCTAATTGCAATTTTCTATGCTAAATTGTATCTGAATCAATGGGCATTACAGCACAGTTGACTTATCAAATCTCCATTGTTTAAATGAATGTAATCTAGAACAATTTACTACACAAGCAACAGGATTTCAGCCACAGTAGTAGTAGTAGTAGTAGTAGTAGTAGTAGTAGTAGTAGTAGGAGGAGGAGGAGGAGGAGGAGGAGGAGGAGTTATATTTTATGCCACCCAATCAACAAACATGATTCCGGGCGGCTCACAATAGTACACAATAAAATCACTCACAATAAAATACCTATCGTCCATGTACAAAAGTTCAAAACTGGCCACAGACAGTCCAGGGGCTTGGCTGGCCAGGCTGGCCAAGGGGGTGAGGTCCGGCTCCCACCCCAACGGCCAAGTCCCAGCACCAGAACAACATAACTCCGACCATGGGCGTGGTCAGGGGTCACAGTGGCTTTTCTGCTACCCAGAGCTGTGGCTCTTCAACCCTGGCCATGGGCATGGCCTGGCGCTCCTGCCACCCAGAGCAGTGGGCTCTTCGACCCCAGCCATGGGCGTACTACTATTGGTTTACTGAACTTGACACCATCAGTACTAATGTAAGCAAGAAACAGGTACAGCATAGATGTTTCATAAGGCACTAAAAGATCAGGAAAGGCAGGATGTGTTTGCGAGTTCTGGACACTTCATATTTCCAATTTGGATTTGAAATACCAGAGCAAGGCATACGTGCATGGAGAGTCAGTTGTCAGCTAGCATGGTTTATGACATTGCAGAACATCATAATTGACCATGGGGCACATGTCCTATGGCACCAGTCTTAATTTCAGATTTCCAGGCTTTCTAAAGTATTAGTCAAAATGAGATTTCCTTATCTCTGGTGTTCAAACAGCAGGTGCTTTGATAATCAAATATGCTTACATTCCAATATGTGTGTCATGGAATGTGTTATCCAATTTATTCAAGGACAATCCTGTGAGACCATATTGGATTTTTATTAGTTCCAGTTGACAGGTTGCAGGATCATCTTGAAGATGATGCACAGATGGCCTATAAAGGCATATTTTCAGTGGCAAACATCCCTAGTAATTGCTCCTTCAAGCTACCCCAGGGGTGCAAAAGTCTCTTTTGAATGCACATTTACACATCAGATGTTACAAGACATTTTCCCAGGGCTATCAAATCAGTTAAAAAGAAAAGAATATGTAACTTGATACGCATGCCATTTCATATTAGCTAGCTTAGCAAGTAAATAAAATGACAAAACTTGCTGAATTGTACATTTTGAAAATTGATGATGATGATGATGATGATGATGATGATGATGATGATGATGATGATGATGATGATGATGATGATGATGATGATGATGATGATGATGATGGACAAACATATTCCTGATGAAAGTCCCAAAGGAGCAGCCCTACCTACTTCACTGGGACCAATAAATTAATTATACGCTGTAATGATCATGCTACTATGTTATATCCATGCCAATCCCATCTGTCACAGTCCTTATATTTGAATAAATGATGTAATAAATTATTATTACCATTAGAAAATAACATATGGTAAATGACAAGTTCCTTTCTACCAGTCTTTTCTTTTGGATTAATTCAGTGGTCTCTTACTTAAACTGACTCTTAAGGGGCTAATCTATAAATTTTAAAAAAAAAAAAACACTAATACTTTTCCTGAAAAGTACCACTGTAGTCTTAAAATTGGCTGCATGTCTGCATGTTCTGGATGATTCCCTGCCCCTAAAAAAGTAAGATATTGGGGCAGATTGAACCCTTCTGCAGGACATAATCATTTCATTTGGGCACTGGGTATTTTATTATTAATCCTGAGCAAAGATTTTAGGGTGTAAACTGTCCTTGCACCTGCAGTATTAATCCATACAGTCCAGGTAGAAGTTCTGCTTAGTGTATGAACTAAACCAGTTTTCTTAGGGACAGGAAATTCAAAATCGCAGAAATCCAGGGTCATAGTCTTGAGTTAAGGATGGATCAGATGAGCCATCTTCTGCCCATATAGCCAAAAAATTGAGTCAGGGGTAGTTTTCTCAACAACTTATTTTCTGCTGAATTGAAGGAAAACATAACAGGAAGTCTGTGTAGCTGGCTACCAGAAAGATAGAAGAAAATGAAAGGGGAAAGGCCTAAACTATTGTATTCTAATGCCAGGTGCAGAAGATGAAAAATGCAGAAAATACAAGGATTGGCTTACCTCCGAAGTGGATAAGAAAATGAAGAACATGGTAGAACCTTAAAATCTAAGGTAACATTATTTCCTTTTTGTTTTAATTTTGTTTGAATCAGTGTTTCCCAATGTGAAGCACATGCCCCACAGGGGGACTTCAATTCCCAGAAGCCTAAGTCAGTACATTGACTGATCAGTGGTTTGGGAAATTGACTTAGGCTTCTGGGAACTGAAGTCCAAAAACCAAAGGTTGGGAAACACTGGTTTAGATATACTTATTCAGATGAATGGGGACTGCAGTGGCTCAAGTGGCTAAGACATTTACTGGGAGGCAGAAGATCAGCAGTTCTATTCCCGAGTACTGCAGGACGGAATGAGCTCCCGTCTTTGCCCCAGCTCCTGCCAACCTAGCAGTTCGAAAGCAAGAAATTGCAAGCAGATAAATAAGGGACTACATCGTTCCATGTGCTTCGGTGTCCAGTCATGCCTAACACATGACCATGGAAACGTCTGGAGAAGCAGACAGCAATGGCTCTTCAGCTTTGAAACAGAGATAAGCACTGAACCCTAGAGTCGGATACGACTGGCTTTTGAGCAAGGGGAAACCTTTGCCTTTACTATTCAGATTAATATGGTACTATTTTGAACACTACAATAAAAAGAAGGGTTTCTTTGACCAGACTGCCTGTTGTTGTTTGTTCAGTCACATAGTCAAGTCCAACCCTTTGCAACCCCATGGACCACTGCACGACAGGCCTCCTATCCTCCACCATCCTCTGCAGCCCACTCAGTTCTATGCCCATTGTTTCCAACCTGAGGGGCTCATCATTCAGCACCATATAGTTTTGCTTGTTGTCACTGTCCATGGAGTTTTCTTGGCAATATTTTGGGTGTGGGTTGCCAGTTCCTACACAAGTATACCAGACTGCCTAGCAGCTGATTATATGAAGGTTTATCCTTTTTTCATCATGCTTTGGCTTAGAATTCCAGGCCAGCATTAGGTTATACAATATGTAGAATGTTGTTGTTGCTGCAATGAAGAACCTTTCACATGCCATTGTATGATGAGAGTGTAAGGGGGAAATGCCACCTAATTTCATAATTGTATTCTGATGTCTTTGAACTTTAAAGCACTTTGCACTCTCATTAGTTTTCAAGGAGATTTGACCTTTTAGCTGGGGTGACTGCAATGCATATTTGAACCTGAAATCACTAAGTTGCCTTTATTCAGTTTTCTACTTTTGTGAATAGGAAACATATACAGGTTTTGCCTGCATCCCAGGTGTTTCTAAAGAATATGTGGTTCACTCATGAGAATGTTGTTATTGTAGATGAGGTTACTAGGAAGGACAGGAGTTGGGTGTCAAACTGCCTACCATGGCAAGCATGGCCAAAAAATCTGCAGCCTTGAATACACCAGCCTCTTTATCCAGCTTGAGACATTACAGTAAAGGGAAAGTGTGATGATGTGCAAAAAGAAACAATCTTTTAAAATAATTTGCCTAGGAAAATGACTGTCTAGGAGCTAAAGAGGTTATCTTTTCATTTTGTTAATTGGGGATAAGGCCTCCTGGGAGGACCAGTATGTCCCCTTTCTAACTATAAATGATACCACGAAAGAACATCTCATAAAGAGCAAGAATCTCCAATGTGTTAATCATTCTCTTGGGCATCATGTGTGGAAAGAGCAAGACTTATCCAAGTGAAAAAGCCAGCATGGCTCAAATGAGGCTAGGCAAAAAGAGATATCTGCTTTCTCAGAATCTATGTGTAGAGAATACTAATTTTGCTCCTTTTCCCTTCCATTTGGAATATATGAACTGCCCTTGATTGAATGAGAAACTGAGAAATTTAAATCTTTACCTATCTTGCTCTGGCTTGTGAAGATGAGGAACAGAGACATTCTTCTGCTCATACTCCAGGAATGAAGAATGTGGCTGTTATTCTTGATAGAATTCTCACACTGGCGGAAGTAATGTTTTGGAACAACATTGTCATTTTATGCCAAATGAGAAATTTGTGCCCTTGGGCAAATGGCACAAATCACCCAAATCTTGAACAACTGCACCTTTGTTTAAAACTTTGATGCATTGGATGGGTTCTTTGAGTAATTCTTCATAACCAGTTGATCCTTTTGTGCTTGATGTGCAAGGGTATGTGGATGTGTGATGTTTTTTTCAAATATCTTGCATACATTACCTGGGGTGAAAGCTCTTCCTCTCAGCTGGAGATGAGGGATATTACTGAGCTTTAAAATGACACACACACACACACACACACACACAAGAGAATACCAAACCAGTACATTGGTCCACTAGTCCTTGGACCAATACAATATATATATATCCTTAATGATGACAACAGACAATCAGGAAGAAGGAAATCTGGCAAAAAAAGAGAGAAAGAAGATTAATAAGGAAATAACAAAAATGGCAAGGCACGGCCCAATGGGAGGCAAAGAGACCAGCAAAACTGATTGAATTTCAGGAGGAAAAAAGGTACTAGATTTGCATCAAGTTCATTAAATTATTTCAGAGTAATGGGAAAGGGATATATTTTCCCTGTCTGGTTACAGGCTACAAGACTAGGCAGGTTAAAGGTACAGTAGGTACAACTTCCCCTCTAGGCTGCAGGCTTTATAAATTCACAATCATCCACATGGTTCTAACATACCTTAAGGTCAAATCTGAGATGACTTAGACAAGAATATTTAGTTAGACTCTTGATTATAGAAGCATTGGTATCAGTGGGAAGATCATGCATCTGGCTGGGAAGCTATGGATCTATTTCATTTCATTCATATAATCATTTTTCAAAGTTTACATGTTTCATTTGAAGAACTTACTGTTGAGCTTCTCTGTAAAAATGGGATCATTTGTTATTTTCAATAGAGAGAATCCCATAGAAATTATTCACTATCATATCAAGTGTGACTGAATGATGGCAGTTTGATCTCAAGAAGGTTTAGTAGTTTGTTTTCCTTCCTGTTGATGTGCCTATTATCTTTACTATGTATAAAGGGATCACAGAACAGTAACTTGCAGGACTCAATATTACTTTACTCTTACAAGGTTTTAAACAGATTCTTCCAAGAATATCATGGCTAATTTGATACGAAGCAATACAATTTCATTTAATGAATGTGGACAAATTCACGTTTGGATTTATGTGCATGCAAGCTTATAAATGCCTAATTGAAATGATAATAAAAGGCTTACAATTAGTAAAAATATTCTCAATTAACTGTCTGAAGAGAGTGGATTTTAGTTTCCATACACATCAGCATAAATGAACCTTAATTAAAAATGGGAGGGGGGAATTGTGATAGGGATTCTAGATTTCATGTCAGCATCACCACTGTTATGTTTGGCAATGCATGACTAGCTAGCAAAGCAGATCTTTGGATTTCTTATTGCATTTTTATCTTGTCCTTCCTCCAAAGAGCTTAAGGCAGCATAACATATTTAATGTATGCCAGGAAAGATAGCTATCATTCATTCACCCTTTGTCCTTGTACTTTTCAAGACTGCCTTTTTAATCTAGATTGACAACTCCTTAGTGCTCTGGGAGGCACTATTCTGAGCCCCCATGTGTAAGACAAGGCTGCATTTTGTCACCCTGCTTATTCAACTTATACACAGAGCACATAATACACAATGCAGGTATGGAGGAATCACAATTTGGGATCAAAATTGCTGGGAGAAACATTAACAATTTGAGATATGCAGATGATACCACCCTAATGGCAGAAAGTGAGGAGGACTTTAAAAAGCTCCTGATTAGGTTGAAAGAAGAAAGTGCAAAAGCTGGCTTGAGACTCAATATAAAGAAAACCAAGATAATGGCAACAGGTCCTATCAGTCCCTGGAAAATAGATGGGGAAGAAGTAGAAGCAGTGACAGATTTTACTTTCTTAGGATCAAAGCTCACTGCAAATGGCGATTGCAGCCATGAAATAAATAGGTGACTGATTCTTGGGAGGCAAGCGATGAGAAACCTGGGGACCATAGTGAAAAGTAGAGACATAACATTGCAAACAAAAATTCGTATAGTCAAAGCAATGGTATTCCCTGTGGCAATGTATGGTTGTGAGAGCTGGACCATTAGGAAAGCTGACCGCAGAAGAATAGATGCCTTTGAGATGTGGTGTTGGAGGAGAGTTTTGAGAGTCCCATGGACAGCGAGGAGAACAAATAGGTCAATCTTAGAAGAAATCAACCCTGACTGCTCCTTAGAAGGTCAAATAGTGAAGATGAAACTAAAGTACTTTGGACATCAAATGAGAAGAGAGGATTCGCTTGAGAAAGCCTTGATGCTGGGAATGGTGGAGGGCAAAAGAAGAAGGGGCAGCCCAAAATGAGATGGCTAGATGGTATTGTTGACACAATGGGCACAGAGCTGAGTGATTTGAGGAGGATGGTGGACAGACTCTGACTTGGACACATATTATTCTATATTTGGTTCATTTTGCCTCAAAATGAGATCATGCCCCTCTGCTTTGATCTGAACCTCATAGAATCCAATCCAAATCAACCAGTTTGATTAGTATTCAGACTTTGGTTATACCCACTGTAGAGTTTTAATAAAACCTTTTGCAGCAACAGACCAATTTAGCTGGCTAAAGTCTGCCTTAGTAAAACAAAACCCTTTGACAAGTGATCGAAAGACTGACAGAGTATTTCATAGCAAATTTGCCCCTGCCACACCCTTGCCTGCAGTGTTGATGATTTGTGGCTTAGGAGCCCAGAAAACACAGGCAAACAGTTCTTTGTGAGGCAACAGAAACTTTTACTCACAAGGTGAGGTGCAGGAAAAATATCTACACAGTGGCGTCGCGCAGTCTTCAGCCGCCTGGGGCGAAGAACAAACTCGCCGCCCCCCCAGCTCGCCGCTGCCGCCGCCCCCTCCCCCTGACCTAGGTAGAAGCCGGCCCCCTGCTGACTAGCGGCGCGCGCGAGCACACGCGCGCGCCTCACACCTCCGTCCGCTCGCCCACCACACACCTCCGTCCGCTCGCACCTCCGTCCACTCGCCCGCCCGGCTGGCCGTCGGGGGCTCTCCGCCGCCTGTTGCCCCTGGCAGCGGCTTTCAGGGGGCGGCAAAATGTCCCCTCCCCACCCTTTTGCTGGCGAGGAGGAGAAAAAGTGTTTTTTTTTAGGCGGACAATTCAAGGAGGGGCCCGCCCCCGCCGGGCTGGCTGTCGGTCGGGGGCTCTCCTGGCGGGCGGCCCGCGTGTGTGTGCACGCTGCCCACCTCCTCCTGCCCACCCAGCCCCCAGGGGCTCCCCGCCACGGCGCCACCCACCCCCGACAAGCGCCCCGTCTCACGGCAAGTTGGGTGGGTGGCTGGGCGGGCGGAGGCGAACAGCGTCTGCGCGCACGCGGGCCGCCCGCCAGGAGAGCCCCCGACGGCCAGCCGGGCGGGCGACCGGGCATGCCCCTCCTTGAATTGTCCGCCTAAAAAAACCCCCTTTTTCTCCTCCTCGCCAGCAAAAGGGTGGGGAGGGGACATTTTGCCTCCCTCTGAAAGCCGCTGCCAGGGGCAACAGGCGGCGGAGAGCCCCCGACGGCCAGCCGGGCGAGCGAGCGGATGGAGGTGCGAGCGGACGGAGGTGTGTGGCAAGCGGCGAAGCGCACGTGGGGCGCTCGCCAGCAAAAGGGTGGGGAGGGGACATTTTGCCGCCCCCTGAAAGGTGCTGCCCGGGGCATCCGCCCCCCCCACCCCCCCACGCTACGCCACTGTATCTACAGTGATTGCAAAATAACAAGCTTAGCTTCAGCATACAGGAATGGCATATATACAAGAAGTTCACAGTCCTTAAAGAGTCTCAGCTTCTCTTTGCTTATCCAGTAAGCTTTATCACAGAGTCCTTGTTGGTTCCTTGCAGACACTTGCAGACCTTGATATGAACAGTTGTTACGCAAGTTCTTGGTAGAAGTAAGCTCGAAGGCAAAACACCAACAATCCAAGCTGCTTGTATCCACTGATACAAAAGTCACTACCACGAAGTGGCAAAGGTTCCAAAATCACTGGCGAATAAAGTTACCTCCAAGATGAGCACTTCCAGCAAGATGACCACTCCATTAAGGCAAGGCATTAATGCGAGGTGAAGCAACTTGGCTTTTGGGCGTGCTACATTTTATGCACAAGAGGCTTCATTCATTAGCTGCTGAACCTGAGCAGCTGGCCATTCTCTAAAATAGTCCTTAAAGATATACACAACCATTTATCCATGATTCAATATGTGCCACGCCGAGGCACTGCTACTAACAAAGACAATGTGGAAATGGTCAACCTAGCCTTCCTAGTAAGGAATTGCAGAGTTACAGATGAGGATTTAACTGTCTTTCCTACAAGAAACTCCCCTACTAGGTGAGAGCCTTGTTGAGGCATGGGGTCTTAAATGGACTAACTAGTCAGTGTTGCCCATCTCTTGTTAATGATGTTAGGCAAGGACTAAAACTCACTAAAGCATCCTCCATCTGATCCCTTAGGCAAGGTAAAAGTGAAGGGCACACATCATTGTCCAGCTAGACAGGGGGGACATTATATCCAAATGGCAAAAAAAAAAAAAAAAACACCACATGCAGGTGGACTTGATTTTTCAAGTCCAATTGCATGTGCAGAATGTCATCATTGAGATGTCTATCAATGTGCAGACTCCTTGCTGACTATTGACTCCAAGGTATCCTACAAAAAATACATAACATTGATCATATGGATAATTCAATCCCTAACTGTATGCTGTCTAATGTAGGTTTGTCTGCACTTTATATGATTGATGGTCTACTAATTGATATGAGGCCTTTTACATTTCACCTATATATTATGCCCAGATATTGGATGGTTGCTGATAAGATGCTAAGATCATACATATTTCATGTACCAGAGACTGAAACTGTGGCTCACCCCACAATGGGATCAGGATTCTGATGAAACACACAGAGTGCAAATATACATCTTCAGTGTTCCCAATTCCTCACTAATGTAGAAGCTTCCATTTTTTGATACAGCTATTTCCAGGCATAACATGTGATTCAGGCTGTCTTGCTGCCTATGGAGCACAAGCTGGTCAGTAAAAGAAGAATAAAAATGACAATTATTCAGAAAGAGGAGAATAGCGGGGACATATTTCAGTCTTAAAGGACTTTGCTGCTGACCTAAAAGTTACACTGTTTAACAATAAACTTCAGACCTAAACTCTAGCATTGGAACTGTTGACTTTCTGTATGTTAAGTTGAAGCACTAATTGGGTACTTTCCAAAACTTACAGTCCCCATGTTGGCTCAAATTTCAATTGCTTCCAGTCAGCAGAGATAATCAAACCCTTTTTCAGAGATAACTTTGTAATAGTTGGTGAATATTTTGACATTTTACCATTCCATTCTTAGCAGGAGGAATTTTTTTCTTTACTTTTCAGTGCTCCGTGGGAAATGTCTGCTCTTCTAATGAGAATGCATGTAGCGTACAATGAAAATTCTGTAGAGCAGTATGGCATGTTACTAGAAAGCAAAGGCATTTTGGTAATGCAAGAGATTCTTGGGGATGTAATTCATGGCATCATTTATCCATAATGAACATTTTAGAAAAATATTTCAAATGACTAACAAAATGCAAACAAAAATTCGCATAGTCAAAGCAATGGTATTCCCAGTGATAATGTATGGTTGTGAGAGCTGGACCATTAGAAAAGCTGAGCGCAGAAGAATAGATGCCTTTGAAATGTGGTGTGGGAGGAGAGTTTTGAGAGTACCCTGGACAGCGAAGAGAACAAATAGGTCAATTCTAGAAGAAATCTACCCTGACTGCTCCTTAGAAGGTCAAATAATAAATATGAAGCTAAAGTACTTTGGATAACAAATGAGAGGAGAGGATTCACTTGAGAAAGCCTTGATGCTTGGAAAGGTGGAGGGCAAAAGAAGAAGGGGGAGGCCCAAAATGAGATGGCTAGGATGGTATTGTAGATGCAATGGGCACAAAGCTGAGCGGGCTGAGGAGGATGGTGGAAGACAGAGGTGTCTGGTGGGCAATAGTTCATAGGGTTTCGAAGGGTCGGAATTGACTGTGCGACTGAACAACAACAAAAAATCTAATGTAATTAAATGGCCTTATGTTATCTTAAAACTGATTTCCCAATGTTCTACATTGTTTTTACTTTACAATGGAGATAGACAAGATGGAGAAATACTCCGTTTGAAGTACATTGGTGGTATCAGACTTCCTCTATGGGGCTGTAGAGTCTATAATCCTTCTCCAGCTCTATAGACAAAGGGATGCCAGTCACTCTGAGAATCCTTCATTGCCTTCTATATAAGCAGACACTTGTTGATTTTGCTTCATATGTGGATAAATGCTGGACTTTTCCTTATGGTTTCTACTCTCACTGTTCTGCAGCAACAAGCCCAATGAAAAACCCTACAGGACTCAAAAGTGTGTCTTTTTCCTGGTATTTTAGTGATCCAGTCATGGTATTACCTAATGCAGGGGTTCCCATCCTAAGGTCCATGAGCCAGATCCAGCCTATGGCACCATTTCATTTGGCTCCCCACCCCTTCAAGGGCATTTGAGAAACAAAATGGCTGCTCCTTTGAAGCTCTTGGGACAAAATGCAGGCAGACAGGGCAAAATGGCCATCCACCCCTTCAAGCTGACTGAGAGAATGTGATCCGTCCCCTGGCTTGAGAAGGTTGGGAACTCCGGATATAATGCCTTGGAAGGAAGAAGTGCTTGCTTGGAGGGGGCCCAGTGGATTCTCTTTGCTTCTCTTTTTCATCCACCCCTCTCCACTCAGAGCTCCAAATTGTTAAGAGATATGTCTGTAAAGAGGAATTGAAGGTCATGTCATCCTTTCAATATGGGAGAAGAGTTTTTCACTTGAGTCAGTGGAAAGGAGCATTATTCTAATGCACATGCAGAAGAAACCTCTGTGCAGAGAAAGTCTGCTGATGTCAGTAGCTTCTTTTTATTTAATTTAACATTTTTAAATATGGGAGGAGGTACTTCTTCAGCTATTTCAGCCTGAAGCTGTTGTCACTCCATATTTGGAAGATGTTTCTGTGAACTAGCTTTGTGACAGTCAGACCTTAGAACTGGTGAACAGGACAATGCCACCATGACCATCATCCAGATACCCATTGCCAATAACCCCCCATCCACAATTGATATTGAGCCAACTTAGAATTTCAATTGTCCCAGCAGTCAGATTGGCATATTGGGGAAAGGAGTGTAGGGATCACAAGGAAAGAGAATACATAGAGCTGAAACTCAGAGGATTGGGTATATATTCAAATGACTATATAAATAGCCTCTTTTTAGCATAAGGATTGCTGCTGTTCTTCAATAATGCATACATATTGTTCATTAAAATGAGTGACCAATTAGCATAATAAATCCAATAAAGGAAGGCATTTAAAAAAAGTTTCTAGAAGTTAATGTCCCTTAGTTGGATATTAATGTATAGATAAAGAAAAAGAAGGATAACAAGCTATTATAAATGATGGCATAATATAAATTATGCTGATTCCTTTCTTGTTGTAATTGATGGGGGCAGAAGATGGAGATGGAGGAAGAGCCAAGTGCCACATTTGTCTATCTTAAAAGTTAAAATATTCTCAAAGGACTGTATTGTAAATCGGCTTTACGTGCAAGCACTTTCAAGCAGAAGTGACCTAAAAGGGCACGTACTTCTTCACATGCTAATTGCTTTTGCACTGCAATGATAAAGTTCCATTAGCTGTTTTGCTAGAACAGCAGATAATTGACACTTCTGACACCCAAAGCATTTCCCAGGAAAAAAATGACAAATTGCACATTTTGCTAACTTTTGTAGGAAAGGAAGGAATAAGCCACAATTGGCATGTGCTGAAATGGATGCAACTGGGACCCATGAGAGAGACTAATGTGTACCACATGTGTGTCTGCACCAGAACATGTCTTTGAATTGTACCTCTTAACTGAAATAGGCCATTTGACCATTTGTTTTGGCTCTGCCTATCTGGACATGGTGAAACGAACCAAATAGAAAGTGTGATTGAATATGATTTGCCAAAGGAAATGTGGAAAGCCATTACTAACCATTGTTAGTAAGATCTGGGGCTTGCAAATTTAAAAGTTTCCTAATCACCTATATGGCCAAGATAACATAACAGAGAATCATTTTAATATATATCTTGTCAAAAATAGAAACATTGCCAACATTCTCTCTTTTTTTGGGAGGGGGCAGTAAGAGGACTGCCAGAAAGAGAAATATGGGGTTTCAAAGAAATATGAATTCTCCAAAGACTTCCTATTCACATTGTTGATACATCCCACCAGTTGTGTACCAGCAGAGCTATTTGGCCAATGAGTCACAGTGCAGACTCATAAAATATATGAAGACCCTAGCTTTGGGGAAGCTGCAGTTAAGATAGAGAAATTTTGTTTCTAATGAAAAGGAAGGTGCACACCAGATTGGTACATTGTTCACGGAGAGGGAAGCAGCATTTTTATGTGCAAGCTGATGGGCAACAAAGGGTAGAAAGACAGGGCACAGAAATTTGCTGGCTGAAGAAGAAAAGCAAATTATGATCCACAACACCCAGGTCAAGCTATCTAGGACCCAAAGGTAGACCTGACACTTTAGCACATGACACATAACATCTTGCAAAACCTGTCCCCTGGCAGTATAAAGCATAAGGGTAATCCAGGAAAATTACCATCTCAGACTGCCTAATGATGGAGCTGACCCAGAATAGTAAGGTGGTTTGTCACTTGGTTTAAATAGATGGTAGAAGGAAATGAAGATAAGAAGAAGGAACTAAGACAAGAGGATGGAAAAAGAAGCAAAGAAAGTATAAAGTGTACATGGTATAGAACAGTGATGGCAAACCTTGGCACTCCAGGTGTTCTTGAACTTCAATTCTCAGAAGCCATGATCAGCAGAAGTGCTGACTTGGGTTTCTGCTAATTGAAGTCCAAGAACACCTGGAGTGCCAAGGTTCACCATCACTGGCATAGAAGGACGCAGCTGAAAGAAACCTGTCAGGTTCTGAGGCAGTTACAGGGCTCTGACTGCTGGGAAGAAATATCTGATTATAGTCTGATGAAGCTGTTGAGGCCCTGGTGAGCTCCACCCAGTGTGGAGAGCTAAAGAAGAACTGGCTCCTTCTCCTAGAAGCTGCCTCAGCAACAAGGGTTTTTTGATTGTGTGTGTGTATTTTGCATGAAATTCTTGCTCCAGCTGTAAAGTAACTTGCTTCAGTGGCTTCCTTTATTGACTTATGGCCTGCTAGAACCTCTTGCCTTGCTTCAGTCCTAAAGGTATCCTGTTTAATTTGTCTCCTTGATTGTCTGACTCCTGGTCTCTTGGATCTCCTGCCCTTGCTTCAGTTTTCAAGGTATCCTGTTTCAGTTGCTTGATTGTCTGGCTCTTGGCCTATTTTGACTATATCTCCTCTACTGGAGTAGTCTTGTTCCTTTGTCTGCTCCTGGCTTTGACTTTGGACCATGATTAGGATATGGATATGTTTAACCCTTAGTTTGCTTGCTCTGGCTCTTGGTGCCCATGCTTCTATTCTGTTGCCTATGTCCCGGACTCTGACAAAGCCAAATGTTTTTCTTCAAAATGCAGACTGTGATAGTAAAGGAAGTTTGAGACACTTTTGGAGGAAGAGATAGAGAAGACCTAGTCATAAGTCTTTGGGGAATCTCTCAGTTAATTCATCTCATGTCAAAATATGCCTGCTGTAATATGTGATTTTTGTCTAGGTCTGAGCATCTGTTACAAAAAAACAAAACAAAGACCAGATGCTAATGAAATATATCAGAAATCATGGAGAGGAAGCTCTGAAAATAGGAGGATCTCAAGTGTATGCATAGGAGGATTTATGCAATGGGACTCTACAATGGCATAAGAGTTTCAAACCAATTTGTGAGACTTTGAAAAAACATAAGGTGGCATATATTTGGGGCTTTCCTCTCTTTATAAGAATACATTGTGGAGATAAAGTTGGGCATTGTGATGAATCAGGGAAAATTGCAAAGTTGTTAAAGGATCTGAACATTACGAATGAAAAGGAGTGGGAATATTCACAGAAAAAGATGGCACTTCAAGAGGAGGGGGGGAACACCAGGTGGTCAACTGGAACAATTGGTGAAGGAGAAAGCTGAGGAAACATACTCAAAAGAGAAGGAGGGTGAAACATTGGGAGCATAAATAAATAAGAAATGAACAGGAGGATGTAGTATGCTGGTAAAAAACGATATATATAGTAATAATGATAATGGCTAAATGTATAAAATGGGAAGAAATAATTAAATAATAAACAGCTATTTTAGGAAACCAAGTTGTCATGGTTCAATAGGTTACAATTGGAGAAGTGGACTAAATATTGGTTAAACTTAAAGCAACATGTAATCAATGTGTTTTTAACTGTGTTTTAATTTTGTAAGCCACCCTGAGTCTTTGGATGAGGGCAGGATATAAATGTGATAAAATAAATAAATAAATGGTAATTGTAGAAAGTTAACCAAGTTTGAGGAATTGATAGTCAGGTTATACCAGAAAGAAATAACAACAAAGGGATTAATCAGCAATATCTATAAATTATCAACAGAGAGTCACAAAAAGCATTAATAATAGTCTGGGAAACAGATTAAAGGGTTAAAATGTTGAATGAGAATGGGATGAAATTTGGAAACAGAGAAATATGAAGAATATGTCTGTTAGAATCAAGGAAAACTGCTACAAAGCGATCTGGATGTGGTGTTGGAGGAGAGTTTTGAGAGTCCCTTGGACAGCGAGGAGAACAAATAGGTCAGCCAGCTGCTTCAATAAAACATTGTTTGAAGAGTCCTCAGGCCCAATGCAATGTGGGAGAAGTGGCTTAAAATCACTTCATTCATTAAGTCCAAAAACAATTCAAGATGCAATACACGATGACACTATGTAGGAAAAATAAAGTTCTGTTTGACAGATGTTGCAGTGAAAGGGTGGAGCTCTGCAACCTTGTATGACTACCTCATGACATTAGCTGTGCTGGCAGATGTTTTTGAGATCTGGAGTCCAGCCATCACCAGATGACCACTGCAATAGGCAGTTAGCTTTGGCTTTTGAAAAAGTAGCTTCCCTAAAGAAAGACAGGCATTATCTTTCTGTATCTTGAGTACGATTACATTGTTCATTAGGTCATAATGGGGAAATGATAAACAATAGACCTTTTCTTAAGAATCTAAATGATTCTTAATCTTTGTCCATGGACCTTGTGGCTTGAATCATGGCAACAGCACACTAAATTAGCATTTACTATATGAATGTATCCTGACATTTTTTTTGCCCATGCCATTTCTCCACAAAAATTATCTTTGTGATAATTTTCTTGATGCAGCTAGTTATGAGTTGATGAAGTTGCATTCCTAATCAGTAAAGGTGATCTTAAGAGTCAAATGCAATTAGAAACTGCAAGGCAGTAAGTGATTAGGAAATGAATTCAATGACAAGTTAAATATATATCAAAATAAAGGCAGATTTCAAAAGTATATCCTCAGTGAAATCATAACATTGATTGCTCTGTATATTGTATATTCTGTTTTCACACACACAGCACACTCTTAGATTAGTTTAGAATGTATTTTACATTCTTTGCATGCCACAGATTTAGCTTTAGGTTGCAATGAGGGCAACTGTTTTGGGAGATCATTAAGGAAGTGACTGTCACAATCAGTCTCTTCATCAGTTTAGCAGCTGAGCAGGCAAAGTGAGGAGAAGCACCAGTCCTGAGCTCATCTGTGGAGCTGTGTTTTGTCAGAAGCAGTGGCTTTGGGGATGGACAATATGAAGGAAGTCATCTTGGACATGTTCCATCTTCACAGGAATCACTGCAAGGGGATCACTGCATGATTACCTGCTCCCTTTCAGTTCAGAATTTAGCCAGTAAGGATAGCCAATGGGACAAGAATCTTTCCCCTGACAGACTGGTTATGTTAGGAGGTCAATTTAAAATGCTAATTTAAAATGTTGCCATCCACTCATATTAATCTTTGTGCAAAGACCTCCTGGCTTCATACATAGCAACAGAGGAGCAGCACCAAAGACACAAGCTGTGATTAACAACAGGAGCAATATTTTGGTAGCAAAGATAAATGGGGAAAAAGCATTATCATTATCATTGTCATCATCATCATGTGAAAATGCAGACCCAAGGCCAGATCACAGACTTAATGGTGTAGTCAACACAAAAAGACATCAATAGCAGCCTGAAAAACTGGGCAATCTCTTTTATTGTTATTTTTCATTCCCCCCCTCCCCGCCACTAAAGCAAAGGTCAGCCACTGAGAAGGAAGAGTGTGGGATTGTAAAAGGGCAGTGGGTGTATTATTTTTAATTCCTTCTTCAAAGGGCAATGAGGGGAGCCTGTTCTCCTACATTTTCCATCTTTTCTTTCTCCCTGCCTTCCCTGTTTCCTGGGCCTGAAATTAGTGGTGCTCCCACAACCTGAGGATTTAATCAACAAATTTGCAGCAGGAAAAGTAATAAAAGATCTTTTCCAACAAACTGGCATATAGGTTACATCTTGGCCCACTTTTGATGTGGTCTAGTGCAAGCGAGCGATGGGATGCAACAGTTTCGCATCAGTTTGCCAGAACCGGTAGCAACTTTTCCCAGTGTCCCGGAGAACCATTAGCAGCTTTTGCGAGGAAACACCTTCGGGGCTTACGTTTTCACTGGTTCCCCCACTGCGCATGCGCGCCAAGCACTTGGTGTGCATGCACGCCTACAGTGCTTGGTGCGTATGCATGGCCTCCTTGGTGTCCTTCCCCATGGTCACCCTGAAAATGCAAAAAACACCCCAATTTTAAAATACAGAAAAAGGACAATGCAACAACAACAAAAACATAAACACAAATAAATATAATACAATATAAATTTCCATGTGGATCCACTACCAGTTGGACTTTTAACCCTTCTCTATTAAATATTCTTGATATCTATTTTTTATATATATTTCCCCCTTTATTCCAAAATGACAGTATATTTGCACATTTGTTCAAAGAGGGTACACATCCCCATTTTATACCAATACTAAATGTTTCCTATATCAGATTTTGAAAGTACCATAATACAACATCAAATTCATTGAACAGCAGCTTTCAGTTGTTCAAGCCATTTATTAAAGATGGTCTTGCTGTCAACAGATACCACCATCTGGCAATTTAGCCATATGATTAATTAGGTCCTTATATCTATCTTCCAATCAGGATCCAGAAATATGAGGTGCTCTCTAGACAACTTGAAAGTCTGGGTGGTAGAAATGCAAGAAACCTCACCACTAACCAGGGAAGATGCAGTATAAGGAAAACTCAGCATTCCTGCTGGTAAAGCAATCGCTGTGCTTCTAGAATTGAAACTGAAGAAGAAGCGGACATTGTTAAATATTGCCTTGCCTTTTAGAAGCAGAAAGGTTCTTGGAAAGTTATAAAAATGGCTGATTTTGTGTTATAAAACAGTTTTAAACTTTTAATTATACTACTCCTGGATGCATTTTTTGCAAACAAGGAAAGCAAGGGAATAATATGAAATAGCATGGAAAATATCATTGCTACACTTCCATGCAGGGATAATATATGGTTCATCTTCTCTTTATTCTTTTCTGTCTGCCGGTATAAAATAAACTCACATTAGCTAAGGGTTATTTTTAAATATCATTAGTTAGCCATCTATTTCAAAGGATAGTGTGTTATAGAAGATAGTCTGATTAGGAGTTCAGAGATCTAGGTTTGGATCCTTAATCAGCTATGAAACTCACTGTGGGGATGACAATGGTAAAACCACTCCTCAAATGCCTCATATCTGTTTAAAATCAGTGATGGGATGTAACAGGTTCGCACCACTTTGCCAGAACCGGTAGTAACTTTCCCCAGTGTCCCAGAGAACCAGTAGCAGCTTTTGGGGTAAACCACCTTCAGGGCTTACCTTTTCACTGGTTTTCACTGTGCATGCGCTCCAAGCGTGTATGCACGGCCTCCTTGGTGTCCTCCCAAGTGGGGAGGAGGAAGAGAAGCTGCTAGCCTGAAGCTGCCTATAGCCTGCTCCCCAGGGTAAGTGACTCACCTTTGGATGTGGTGTGTCTGTATATATTTTAATGTGTATTTAATACCTTTACCTATATTAACATACTACCACAGTTCCTAAAAAGGCCTGGTGGCCGGCAGGCCTGGCGACTTGGCTTGGGGTTTTTAAGCAAAGTCTTGGAGTTACCTCATCAATAAGCTTCACCTGTGCTGTTCCAAGTACTGTTCCAATTGGAGAACCCTTAAGGAGGTACAGCTGTTTTACGTTTACATTAAGGCATATTATCCTAGAGAACTGGTTAGGCAAAGACTTAGTATCTAACTTCTTTAACTGTTGAAAAGTTGAAAAGTGCCAAAATGAAGCCATCTTTGTGGTGAGTACATTCTGTACTTCCTTCTATCTGACCTAGTGTGAGAAAGACTAACCAGAATAAGCTTTAAGCTCTGGTTTAAAAGCTCTGGTTGATTTGTGTTTGGGCTGGGTGGGTGGGTGTATTTTAATGTATTATTTATTTATTTATTTATTTTATGGGTTTGTGTTGTGGATGGGTGAGTGGGTTGAGGTGTGTGTATGTGTGTGTGTGCTTATTTTTATTTTATATTTTTGTAAATTTTTGTATTTTTCTTTGGCCCCGCCCATGACATCATGACATCATGATATTTGCTCCACCCACACTGTGATGACATCACAGAGGGGTAGTAAATTTTTTGACACTCCACCACTGTTTAAAACCCTATCCGGGTCATTGTAAGTCAGATGGTGCTTCACAGTACATAGTGCAATATTATCTATCTATCCTATCTATCTATCTATCTATCTATCTATCTATCTATCTATCTATCTAGACACCTACTACCTAGAGGGGCTACAAAGCAAGTGTCTTTTGACCAAAAGAGTGCTATATCAATCTGATAAACAAATAAAAGTCTAGAAAAAATTAATTGAAAATGGCAAAATATGCCCTCTTCCAGAAGACTTGGCAGGCACACTTGTCATTTGGCAAGTCAGCAGGCACTGCTATTGACAAGACATGGCTGGGCTTTTTTAAAAAATGACATTTTGAGTCTGGAAGAAGACTATGAATTTTTTACTGAAATGTGTTTTGCCTTTTTTTAAAAAGCACAAATCCTTGAG
Organism: Furcifer pardalis; assembly: GCA_030440675.1. Classification (NCBI taxonomy): domain Eukaryota; kingdom Metazoa; phylum Chordata; class Lepidosauria; order Squamata; family Chamaeleonidae; genus Furcifer; species Furcifer pardalis. Next base: position 69,168,740 of record CP126893.1, read on the forward strand.
GACTGCATGTAATCAACAGACCATGTTTTCTGGATGTCTGATCCAAAAAGGAATCTGGGTAAATATCTGGTTCACAAATGTTATATATTCCGCATTCATACAGGATGGCACTGACAAATATCATGTTTGTGTTGACATTGAGCAGTATTTGGATGAGTGCTTGTGTCTCTTCAAACTATTGCGTCTTTCTTCAAGAAATGAGAAAGAAAGGATATTTGTTAACTTTATGCCTACAAATTTACTTCAGTTAAGGAAGCTTGTTAGCATTTTAATGGCTTCATCAAAAATGTGCTTTTCATAGGCAACACTGTTCAATTTATGCAATGTGCATCACCAAAACAATGCAACATTCTTTAAGGATTATGCAGACTCTAATTATGCAGAGTCCTTCAGGGGAGAAACATCTCTTGTGGTATTCTGATGGAACATCCCCCAGGAAATCAAGGAGCTTCAAATAAGAGAGAGCCAGCTGCAGTGTAGAATGTTACTCATTAGACGTGCCTTAATCAAATACAATGTTTTTGAAAGGTAGGTTTCCCATGGACCTAAACATTTTTAAAATGTGAGATCCCCAAGCAGCCAAAAATTATTTGAACTGGAATTGACCCTGGAATATGGCATGAGCCCATACTGATAATATATATTTTTAATGCAGGTGGGTGACTGTAGCCCAGTAGCATAGGGCGGGTTTCAGTTGCCCAGGGCTGCAGGCCAAACTCACCATCCCCCCCAGGCTCGGCCCCCAGGTAGGAAAGTCCTACCTTTGGGCTTTGAGGCGGGGCGGCTGTGTGCCTGGGACCCCAACAGTGCTGGCGAAGCCCAGGGTCTGGGGCAGGGTGGCATGGGCCCAGTGGGGAGCCCACTGTTGGGGTCCCAGGTGTGCTGCCACCCCGCCTCCAAGCCCGGCGTTGGCAGCTCATCTGCCTTTGGTGGCAGTGGTGCCCAGGAAGGCGGGAAGCGAGGCCAGCGGTCAGCACGGAGCAGCGCCCATGACCGGAGCACCAACAACCAGGCCTCGCAAGGGGAGGTCCTCATCCTGGCCAGCACTGCTCTGGCCATGGGCGCTGGGCCACAATGACCACCAGCCTCACCCCTCGGGGCGCAGCTGCCACCGGGCTAGGAGGCGGGTTGGCCGCGCACCTGGGACACTGATGGTGGGCTCACTGCTGGGCCCGTGCCGCCCAGACCCTCGTCCTAGGCACGCGGCCACCCTGCCATCTACCCTGGTGGTGGCAGCAGCACCCAGGAAGGCGGGAAGCAAGGCCGGCGGTCATTGCAGCCCAGCAGCCAGAGCAGCACTGGCCAGGAATTGCAGGGGTGGTGTCCTCTGCCTGGCCGGCGCTGGGCCGTGGTGAGTGCCCGCCTCACTTCCCGCCTTCCAGGGCACCGCTGCCAGGCTAGGAGGGGGCGGCCATTCACCTGGGACCCTGAGGCCACACCGTGCCACCCTAGCCTGGCAGGCGGTAAGGAGTGGGCACCTGGGGAGGGGGGGATAGAGGAGGGATAGTGGCACCCCTGGCCTCCACCGCACCATTGGGCCCACACCCTCTCGGGTGGGGCCCAGGGTGCCAGTGGTGGCAGAGGGTCCTGGTGCCACCAGGAAGTCTGGGGCAGTGGTGCCATCGCCCCCACGAAGTGCCGCCTGGGGCGAGCCCCCCCTCGCCCCCCGCTCACTATGCATCTGGTGTAGCCAAACTGTTTTTATCAATTGTTATCAAAATTAAAATAAAGATTACAAGCCTGAGGGGTGGAGTATTATACTTCTTTATTTTTGTTTCAGAAGCATGTTTTTTCCCCCATTGATTTCCTTGTATTGATACTGATGTTATTTCTGGTGACAACTTTCTATTTGGTATTCAGACAATGTTTTTTGTAGGCCTGGGTTTACTCCAGAGAGATGCCCAAATAATTTGGAGTAGGGCAGTGTTCCAAAATCTTGCTTTTCCAAATAATTTTGGTATTTCTTATCTTTTTCTCTGTTCTTAAAGTAGAAGGCACAGACCTGTGATTTTATAGAGCTTGCTTTTAACTGGTTGTTTCTGTAATATAAGGAAAGATCTTCTAATGCAGAGGTTACCTGGTACTTTGGTTGAGCATTTGTGTAAGTGTTAAAAAGTAATGATGCCAGAACACTGCCTTGTGAGAGACCATTCCTTTGATTTCTCCAGTGACTGGGTCTCCTTTGAAATTCAACAAAGAAACTTTAGTTTTGAAGTCAAATGGTAGCCATTTCTGTTAATCTATGATTAAAGAGGTAGAGCTTTTTGAGCAGCAATTGATGGTGGGCAGGATTTCAACCTCTGGTACCCAGTATCATAGATATCTAGTATGGTGTAGCAGACAAAATGACAGACTAGAACTCTGGAGGCCTGAATTTGGAACCTATGCTCAGCTAGGGAAATCTACTGGTGCTGTGGAACTGGCAAAACCACTCTCTTAAATAGCTCATGTACGTTGAGTTTGATGTTTAACTCTGGCTTCCCAAGTCCTGGTTTGTCACTTTATCCACTACACCACACTAGGGCAGATTCTTCAAACTTAGCTCTCCAGATGCTCTTGGACTTCAATTACCAGAAGCCCTGATCAACAGGTGTACTGACTTGGGCTTCTGGCAATTGAAGTCCAAGAGCATCTGGAGAGCCAGTTTTGAGGAACCCTGTACTAGAGTATCTATGATGCTGGGTTACAGAAGATAAAATATTGTTGCTTAGCATTGTAAGTCATATCTAGAGTAGGCCTACTGAATCAATGGGGATTTGGTGAGTCAACACTTCATAAATTCCAATGATTCAGTAGGCCTACTCTAGTTGTGACATACTATACTAAGCAATAGGATCTTAGCAGGAGAGCGGAAGTGAATTTTTGGAGAAGAGAACATTGTGTGCCAGGCAGCTTCTTCTGCTAAACTGCTAAATCTCAAGCGCCAAACTGCTTCTATCATATATGGTGGTGGTAGAAGATGCTAGTCACCTGTGTTGAATTAATATCCATTACCAATCCAACCAGTTGCTGTACACAGAAGAGGAACATTTTGTACTTCATCTCTGGCAGCAAAATGTTTTGAACAAACATTGGACATTCTGAAGACACACAGGTCAATTAAAATGTACTAGAAAATAAATGAATGAGAAGTATAGCAGTTTTATCATTCACTTTTAAAAGAACATATTTCATGTCAGGATGAAAACTTGCAACCTGACATCAGACTGATCTATTTGGAGCTACTAATATAAGATATTAAGTTTAGATTATTAGATTATTTAGATTATTTTTACTTAGCTCTTTAGTTTATAGCCTTATCTTTAACTCATAATTATACTGTTGTTACCTGCAATCAGTTCACCTCCAATTTATGGCAACCCTATAAATAAATGATCACCAAAATGCCCTGTCCTTAATAGCCCTGCCCAGTATTTGTAAATCAGTGAGGATTTACAACTAATTTATGTAAAATTATTTTTATCAGGCAGGAAATTAATAATCCCATTTATATGGGATAAGGCATGATGCCCAGTTATGTTCTGTATCTCTATGAGTCCATGGCATTATATTACAGACCATTTAAAATCATATGTGAAATCTTTGTTTTAAGGCAAAAAGGATGTCAGCAAGCACAGGAATTCTGTGTTATCTATTAATGGGAAAAACATGGAAGAAGTGCTTCTTTTGTTGGTTGTTTTTTTTTCAATTGTCCTCTGGAAGAGAGTCTATAATACATTAAGCATCTTGATGGAAAATTGGTACATAGAAGCTTTATGTTCTTCTCTGTTACTTCTGTCCTACCTTCTCTTCACTCCATCGTGTGTGAAATTGCTCAGGAACCCTTTTCTTGAACAGTTTCTTGAAGGCTTCTTTAAACAACTAATCAGAATGTATGGGGAGAGAGACCAGAAATTTTTGAATCAGTAAAAGTGTCTGGCTTAGTTTTCGGAGCGTCTGTCTCTGGGTCACAGGGATAGGATAGGGATTGTGCTGGTGTACTTTCCTCCCAATGACTTGGCACTCTCCCGCTTTGTTTCTCAACTACAACCACCAGCAGGGGTTTGCTGGCTATGATAAAAGGGTACTGGACAGGGAATAATGATGAACAAAATATATACATTCCCACTCGCCATCTAATTTCAACTTCCCTCTGGGGATTCCAACCAACAACCTTATCAGGGATTCCCCTAGCGATATGTGTGGCTGGATAGCAGAGTAGCACTTTTAAGCTCTTACGCAGCAAAAGCCTTAGTGCAATAACACACACACATATGCCTTCAGTAGAAAGGTGCGCTTTACTTACAGTGAGGGGAAGACAGACATACACAGGACTATATACAACAGTCTCTCTCTCTCCCTCCAAGCCCCACAGTAGGTAGACAGCTTGGATTCCTCTGTTGGCTCCAATCCCAGGAGCAAGCATAGAGTCCAGGACCTCCTTTAGCAGTCTCTGTCTGTAGACTCTCTCAGTTCAGTCCTTCTCTTCAGTATGACAGCCTCTTTCAGAATAGCAACCTCCTCACAGATAATCTCCTCCATAGACCCTTCCCAGAGGGCCACAGTTATACCCCAGTGTTGCTGGGCAAATTCTCTAATCAGCCACAGCTGGGCTGTTACATGAGCAAGTGGACAAGGCATGCACAGCCTGGCCATCAGTTTGAGGCTCTATTATGAACACCTGTGTTCAGAACACATGGAGGGCCTTAAAGTTGTACTATTCCACTGGGCAGCAATCTTTGTACAATACCCCCAAATGAAAAATGTCCTAACATGCTTCTCCTATTGTACAAGATGGATGCCACAATATACAGGACAGAGTACATAGGCAATATATACAAAGACACAGTTACAGTAAAGCATTCTTTACAGTACACTCAGTTTCAGTATTTACAACATCAGCTTACAGTCTTCACATGCCTATTGGCACCAGGAGGAAACAGTTTATTACTTTTCTTTGCACCTTTGAAATACCTTGGTCTCCTAGACCTACACACCCTATGCCTTTCAGATTCTGGCATACACACAGACAGGTCCCGAGGTGGGAGTACTTCCCTGTCTGTCTCTGCCTGCTGTGCACCCGACTTTACACCTGGCAGTGCAGCTGTCTCCTCAGGGGTTTCTGGCTTTGCTTTATCCATTAACACCACAGTGGCCTGATATCTATCAGGTGGCCTTCTAGTCCGACTGGACCTACGAGGCAGGACTCTATCAGTGGTATCTCCCCCAGACTCCCCAGAAATGTCAGACTCCTCTGACTCTTCACTTATCTCTTCCTTTACCCCAGCTTCCCCATCAGTGGGGCTTTTGCTAACAAGCTCGCTACTGCTAGGTTGAAAGACAGGCTGCTTTGCCTCCTCCTCCTCAAACAGGAGTCCAGGAATGTGGACACTTTCCACATGTTCCCATCGGGAGTGCTCCAGGAACTTGGCACTCTTACTTCTTGTAACTTGGTTGGATCCTGGCATCCAAAACCTATTCTCCCTATGGTTCGCCTCATACCCTATGAAGATCAGTTTGCGAGGGCGAGGCTGCCCTGGGATGCGTACCAGGGCAAGAGAGCCAAAGACTCAATGGTAGCCCAAGTTTGGCTTCCTTCCATGCCACCTGCTTGCAGGGATGTCCCCAATCCCAGAATGATATACGTTATTCAGCAGATGGTTCGCACACTTCATAGCCTCTGCCCAGAGTGTGCAAGGGAGATCTGCATCACTTAGCATAGCTCTTGTCATGGCCTGGAGAGTTTGACCTCTCCCCTCTACAGTTGAGTTATGCTGAGGTCTGTGGTGGACTATCCCATGCTTCGCCAGGAAATCAGTGGTGGTTTTGTTTGAGAACACTGTCCCATCAGTAATCAGGGTCTTTACCTGTGTGTTTGCCTTGTTCTGGGCGAACCTTACCCATCTGGTTAAAGTTGAGCAGATCTCACCCTTGGACCTTAGCAAATACACAAATCCATATCTGGTGTGGTGATCTACGATGCACAGGGCATACCTTGAGCCACCAGGGCTTGGGCTCATAGGACCTATTAATTCAGCAGACACCACCTCTAAGGGCTGGGTAGTGCTAAAACCACCCACTCTACTTGCAGAAGTGACCATAGACTTCTCCTCCTTACAAGGATTACAGCTCAGAAATCTGCTGCATGGTTTCACAGCTATGCCCTCAGTCAGATCAATGGTCCTTCTCAAGTCTCGGAAATTTACATGTCCCAACCGTCTGTGCATTAAGTGTATGCATTTGTCATGGGGGAGCTTGTTGCTAAAACCTTTATCAGCCAGATTCGCACTCAGTGTACGGGAGCCTAACACAAACAGATCATTGTGTAGTGGCACAGTTAACGCCTTTTCTTGTCCCTTAATGACACATTCCTTCCCCTGGAATGTCACTGAGTAACCCATTTTCAGTAGGGTCCTAACAGACAGCAAATTATACTTCATCTCAGGAATATAAAGCATTTCTAGCTCTTCACCCAAAGCTTCACATCTTACCTGGCCTTTACCCAGTGCACGCACACGTGACCCATTAGCTAACGTGACAGTCTGGTTTGTTTTAGACATGTCAGTAAACATTTTCCTATTTTTACAGATGGAAAAAGATGCACTAGAATCAATTAACCAGGTGCCAGGTTCAACATCAGTAAAAGCAGCAACAGAGAGATTAGCTTTTCTACATGTCTTGTCCTTATCTGGGCTCGACCTTGCCTTACAGAACTTGGCAATATGCCCAGACTTCTGACATCTAAAACATCTCTTTGCTACACACACAGTGGGAGGAGGAGGTGATTTGCTTCTACCACTTTCAAGAAGAACTTTTGGTTTTCTGAATTCCTTCAGAGAACACCTTAACCTTTCTTGCTCCAGTAAGCGACCTTGAACAGACGAGAAATTTAACTCTCTCCTGGGCAAAATGCCCAAGGACGAAACATAAGCATCATATTCTTCCGACAAAGACGAAAGGAGAATATATGCCTTTTGTTCTTCAGTAAAGAACAAGTTTGTTTCAGCAAGACGCTGCAGCAAATCACTAATTGAATGGAGGTGCTGAACCATATCTCCACCAGGCTGGAGGCGTAACCTAAACAAACGTCTGGTGAGAGATATTTGGGAACCGACTGAGTCCCTTACATATAATTCCTTAAACCTCTGCCAACATGCGGCAGCTGACTTCTCCCCTCTCAGATATGTTAACTGACTGCCACAGTTAACCCAATTATTGCCAAAGCCCTTTGATTATCATACTCAAGTCTGTCCCTTTTGTCAGTGTCCTCTTCATCCAAGGCTTCCAGCTTCTGGGGATTCTCAACAATGTCCCAGAGCCCTTCCTTGCGCAGAAGCAGACTGCACTTGGTTGACCATGTCTGGTAGTTGGTGCCATCAAGCAGGGGCACCAGTGAGAGACTGGAAACAGCCATTCTTCCCTCACTTGCAGACTCACGAAGCATGCAGCTGGCAGGAACTCTCGAAGCGAAGTGGACGTCTTCTTGACCTCTGTTGGGGCGTCTGGTTGCGTTGGGGTGCTGTCCTGCAGGCGATGAGTCCTCCAGGGAACGCAGCTCCTCCGAACGCTGATCAGGGTTCCACAGCTCCAGTCCAGGCACACAGCACTTCTGGGCTTGACAGGCGAAGACTCACGGGCGCAGTTAGGGCGTCGGGCGTAGCTGTTAGGCGCACCCTGGGCCCATAACCCGTTATCAGGGATTCCCCTAGCGTTATGTGTGGCTGGATAGCAGAGTAGCACTTTTAAGCTCTTACGCAGCAAAAGCCTTAGTGCAATAACACACACACATATGCCTTCAGTAGAAAGGTGCGCTTTACTTACAGTGAGGGGAAGACAGACATACACAGGACTATATACAACAGTCTCTCTCTCTCTCCAAGCCCCACAGTAGGTAGACTGCTTGGATTCCTCTGTTGGCTCCAATCCCAGGAGCAAGCATAGAGTCCAGGACCTCCTTCAGCAGTCTCTGTCTGTAGACTCTCTCAGTTCAGTCCTTCTCTTCAGTATGACAGCCTCTTTCAGAATAGCAACCTCCTCACAGATAATCTCCTCCATAGACCCTTCCCAGAGGGCCACAGTTATACCCCAGTGTTGCTGGGCAGATTCTCTAATCAGCCACAGCTGGGCTGTTACATGAGCACGTGGACAAGGCAATGCACAGCCTGGCCATCAGTTTGAGGCTCTATTATGAACACCTGTGTTCAGAACACATGGAGGGCCTTAAAGTTGTACTATTCCACTGGGCAGCAATCTTTGTACAATACCCCCAAATGAAAAATGTCCTAACAAACCTCTTGCTTACAAGGCAAAATTGCAATCTCTAAGCCATAGCAGCTCCACAGCAAATAGGGCTGTTTTCCTGACCTTATCTTTGGTGGCAAAGGAGGAGAAGGCAGGCAGAGAAACATGGAGCCCTGCTCATTTGCTCGATTGTTCCGGGCATTGCACCATGTCTCAGCTCTTTGGATTGGCACCCAAGGGGGGCGCCATGGTTCTGGGGCCTGAGTCTCAGTAGCCCATTGGGCCAGGTCACCAGTGGAGCAGTAGCACTGACTCCCCACCACCACCACCACTCATGCCAGTAAACACAACAGGGAAGCACTTAGCAAAATAACAAAGAATATCATAGAAGAGCTGGTCTTTTTCATGCTGGATGGAAGGATCAAAACACAGAAAATATAGAAAAGGAAGAGGTATTCCCTAAAAAAAAATCTGACATAAATCAAATACAGAAATTTACTTTATAAGCTATAACTCTTCATAAGACAACAAAGCTTTAGGGTAGTAATGAGTTGTTCTAAAGGACAGCAGTAGAAGTTGCTGTTGCTTTTTGTTATATTTGTTACAGTCTCCATAAACACTACAAATTATATGCCACAAATTCACATAGATTGTCAACTTGTAAATTGTGATTGCTGGCATTGGAAGTTCAGTTATTGCAAGATTCTTTTGACACTGTAGAACATTACAGAACTTTCCCATCAAGTTTGACACCTAACCTACTTTTATGAGGTCCAGGTCAAAAGAAACAGATATATCCAGAATGTGTGTGAAAATAACTTTCTACCCACATGTGCTGTATGTAACCTTAAGTCTCTAGCTCACTAATATCCTTGCTATATGCTACAGTCTATAGATGTTTGCAGGTGGATGCATTTCCCCTTCCACATTCCTACTCTTATATAAGAGTCTTATTTTAATAAACATGGCCAGATAATGCTGTGCTTTACAGCCACAGGCTATGCAAGCAAATTATGCTAATGTTATAATATTCCTTACCCTATGTCTTATCAAGTGAGGGGAAAAGAATGATGGAGTTCATTGCCCAGGTACCCCCAGAGTAAGAGACGGACACAGTTGTGTTTGGTTGTAAAAATTGGACCGTTTTTATTAATTTGAAATGCAAACTTTACTAACTGGTAACTGGAATAATATAACTGCTTGGTGGCGGGCTGTGGTAGCACTGGTAAGGTAGATTTGGTTTTTAATACGTTATAATTTGTTAATTTAATTTTCTGTCCCTCAATCCAATCATATTCCCACTCCTTAATTTTGTGCTTGCATCCCAGTAAATGAAGAAAATGAATGCCAAGCTGCTCAACTTCAGTATTCCATGTTCCTGGGTCACTCTTGACTGAACAGCCACATTCCTCTCACTTTTTATTGCAACCTGGCTGTCCAGTCAAAAGCAAGCCTTACCACATTGAGAGGATCAATTACGTAACCATACCAGTGCTACTGGCCCCACCCTGATTAATCAAAACCTATACACTCGACCATCCACTGCAGTGTGGGAGGGGCGAAAATGGCAAGAACCAAGTGGCCCATGCAGGTTGAAGCAAAAATTCCCCTCCAGCCCACCAAGCGACCAAAAACTAATTACACTACAGCTTCAGGGAGGGAGGGATGGCGACCACGTAAAAGGTTGGAGGCAGGAAAGAGCACACGTCGGTTGAGTGCAGCCCCCTTTTAAGGAGACACAGTGGCTCTGCCCCAACACATGTACTTGTGTCTGCCTCTCCCCGGGGGCCTGGGCAAAGCACACACTGTTCGCAGCTGCTTCTGGCGCACGTCCATTTTCCATGTTTTCCTCAAGCAAGATATCATTAACAGGAGCTTTATGATAGGGAGTTACAGGGGAGCTTAAGTTTTCCATTGGTGCTTGTGCTGTCAGCCTCCTTCCCTTTGGTCTTGCAGATCTCCCACTCCATTTTCAGCATTTTAACACTTTGGAGCACATAAATGGAATTTGGTTCTTCAGAAAGCTGCCAATCAAATTTGAGCACCAGTTCAGGATTCCGCTACCTGCCTCAAATCCATTTATAAAGGGACAAGTACTCTTTCTTAGTTTCATTTTCTGATCCATATCTGAAATTTCAAATCCAAGCACATCTCTAGCTATTACCTTCTCCATTAGAACCAGAGAGGAGAAATTGGTCACTTTTCCACATGAAGAACGATGCTTTCAAACAGAGGAAAATTCTGCTTCTATATAGAGTTAGAATCCCAACCAGGCATGCATTACCTAGACCTGAATTGGTGAAGGTGGAGGAATTGCTCTGTCCGTAATATGCACATCCAGTATCTTGATTGAACCAATGGTTGGGGTTGCAATCATTCATAAAGATACCATTTCAAAGGGACCTCTGCTGTATTGAGTCTGGGTTGGGAAACCCTTCACTGTCTGTGGGCCACAGGGATAGGATAGGAATTGTACTGGTGTATTGTACTCCCAGTGATTTGTCATTCTTCCTCTCATGACTGGTGAATTTCATTCAATGTTGGGTATTTCCAGTCTGTTGCTCCTGGGGAATTTCAAGGTTCATGCAGAGGTGGTGGTTGTTGGGTGGCTTCAGAATTCCCAGAGCCCATGACCTTCATGTATCTATCTCAGCATGTGAGTGGCACCAGACATGTCACTGACCATACTTTCAATCTGGTTTTCTTGAACAGGCCATGGAGAACATTAACTGAATTGATGGATCTTGAATTGGTCCCCTTGTGCTAGACAGATTATTTGTTACTGAAATTTAGATTGAAGGCAACACTCACACCCCTCTGTGAGAAGTGGACCCAATTAAGATGGTCTACTCTCAGAGGCTACTGAAACCTTTTGGTTTCCAGGATGCCTTAGGATGGTTGATCTGATTGATGCTTCTGTCAAAGCCCAGGTTGTCAGATATTATTCAGAGGTAACCCAGGCTGTTGACACAATCACTCACAAGTGCCCTTTCTGCTGTAGAATATGTCCATCTCCTTGGTTTAAGGAAGAACTTCATTTGATGAAGCAGCCAAGGAAAGGCCAGAGAGCAGCTGGAGACAAGCTCCCTCAGATGACAACTTGGCTTTAGCAGAATATGTAACCAGTAAATATTTTATGTTCCACAAGAAAGCTAAGATTAAAAACATTTTCACCTGTCTTCCTTCTCCCAGCTGCTGTACATTATCAGCTTGTGTGGGTGATTTTTGAGGACTGCCATACAAGAGACTTCTCTATTGCTATTCTTGTTTATAAGCTTTATTTTACAAGACACCCTTTCCTACCAAGGAGACGGTTTAGCAATGTTTGCGTGCATCTGTGTGTGCCTTGGCCTTGTGCTTGGGGAACTCCAGAGTCAGTCAGAAGGCATTAATAATTAAGCAAGCAACATTCTTCTGCACACTAAGTGAAACTATGAACTTATCTCTTCTTTGGTCTGGAGCTGGTTTTCCAGAGCTTTCTGCGCTACAGAGGCGTTGTTCACCATAACTTTCAGACTTTTTAGGACAAGTCTGTTTCAGCATGAGGTGTGGGTGGGGAATCCTGAGGTGCATCTCAGTGTTGGTGCACTGAGGTGCATCTCAGTGTTGTGCCCACAATAATTATGATGACACTGAGGAGGAAGACCTTTCAATGGAATATTTCTGCCAGCACATTTGTGCATTTGGTCATGACATAGGCGTGTGACTGAATTCCACAGTTCCTTGTTGCCGCGTTACTTTTACACCAGTATAACTTTAAATTTCAAAAACAAGAAATTGCAAGTAGTTGAATAGGTAATGCTTCACTGGGAAAGGTGACAGCATTCTGTGCGCTCTGGCATCTTGTAATGCCTGCCAGATGACCACAAAAACATCTGCAGATGCAGACAGCACTGGGTCTGGCTGTAAAGGAGATGAGCACCACTTCTTAGAGTCAGATATGACTGGTTTTGAACAAGGAAGACCTTTACTTAAATGTATAAATACAATGAAATATTTGAGCATAGGATGAATGAGTCTACAAATGAGCCTTTGCCTCCAAGTGAATCAGGTGCAATTTGTGAGATAACTAATGAAAAATTAATCAAAGCAGACAGTACCTCTGCACAACTCTAGTAATGATTGAGTAGAGCTAAGGAAATAGCATTTTCCCAGCATACTAACTGAAATATGTTGTTTCAGCATATCCAGTGAAATTCCTTGCCAGCTAGGAAGTTATCTCTGGAATGTATGTGTGCAAGTGTCAAAGGCACCTGCTGGATATTGCTTGTGATACCATGCACCTCCATGCCATGTTCCAACTCCATCTCCAATGCAGACTGCTAGACTGGCTTTCTGCTGGAAGCCAGAGTTGCTACCATGAAATAAAAATTAGGGTGTGCAAACACTTCAAACAAAGCCTGAGTGCTGAAGTGAAGTAGATGAGTCCTTTGAAGCAAGGTGGCTCTGGCCCTCAAGTGCTCCAAAGTGAACCCGTCTCTTCCCCTGACTGCAGACCTACTTTGGAACTTCAAAAGGATATCTCCTGGATGTTTTTTCACCTGGAAAATTGATATATTTCTGAGTCAGCCTACGAGATTTCCATACAAGGAAAAACACTAAATGGTTTGTGCTTATGTAGACATCTGCACAAAATGTAACTGGCAGCTGTTTTAAAAGCCTTTAGGGAAGGATGACTTGCATAAAGTTTGAAATTAGGATAGGGGAGGACTATGCATTTAAAGTCCCCTACCTTCCTATCTATCAGGTGTGTACCACTGATGCTGCTCCACAGTCTTGCCTGGAGCAAAACAGAGACCTGCTTTGGCCAGATGTAGCCAGCTGCCATAGGAGCTGGGTTTGAACCGAGGCTTTCACAGTCCATTGCTAACTGCAATGTGTTAGGCCCACTTGAAAAGACAGAGAGAAAATAAATATGGCTAAAGATGATAGATTTATTCTTTTCTAATGTAACAAGCCAGATGAAACATCCTGCTTCTGCTCATGCATTACAACTCCAAATTAAGACAGGCTTTCTAATGAATGTTTAATAACTTGGGGATTTAAGAAGTCTGGATTTTGCTATTTGTGTGTATGTAAGACTATGTCTGTTACATACAAATGAAGATGAACAAGAATTTGGCAGGAGGAGTGATGCACATTTGATCCCCTGTTATAGCTCCAATATTATTTATGGCACTCTGCCTGGTTATTTATTTATTTATTATTCATATTTATCCACCACCAACCTGCCAACCTTACTTCCTTTTCTTTCTCTTTTTTGCTGCCTGATTCCAGGGTTGAAATGCCCTTGGTTGCTTGATGTTCAGCTATGTAGCTTATTATGGGGCCATTTGAAACTTTCTTTTTGGTTTGTGGTTCCCTTCTATGGAGAGAGATAGAGGGAGAGGAAGAAAGAGATACAATGGCCCTCCTCAGCAGGGCCTTTCCGTCAGCTTCTTTGTACATGTGAATCTTGGCATTAGAAGGTGTCTCTTCCTTGGAAATTCTACCCAGACCACACCATCAATGAAATTGCAACTGCCTATACTTGAGGAAGTAAAAAAAAAACTTCAACTAGAAGTTGAGATTTCTTGCTTGTGGCCCTCCAGCTATAGAATTCCTTGCCACCTATAATCAGAACTACCTCTACTCTGTTGGTTTTCCATAAAATGTTGAAAACCTTTCTATTTGTGGAAACATTTCCAAATTAAATTTACTATAGTAAATAGTGATTCTGGTGAGCTACTATGAACATAGAGTTAACACATTTTTAGAATTAATTTCTGTGATATATTATTATTGTACTGGTGCCACTGAGGTTGATATTTGTTTTGTTGGGTTTGGGTGGTTTGTGGTATTATTATTTCATGTATTTCTTATTGTGGGATGTTCTGTATTTATTTTGAGCCACCTAGAGCAGTGTGGAAAACTAATCATGGTGGGAAATAAATTAGAAAACAAAGAAAAATGTTTGCAGCAGTAACATCAACAACAATCTTTCCATCTTTTCTAATGCCAACAGCCCACAGGTTGGGAATTCATTTTGCTTTTCCAGGCTCTGTGATATATTATAATCTCTGATTTGAGGGCATAGGTAATTACTGGCAAATTATAAATGGCTGGAGCACAATTTTGGAAACTATTACTGAATGATATCAGTCACTCAGTCTCTTTGCATGCTCTAGAGAGCATGGAGGCCAGTTCCCACTGCTTACCCACAGGTGAAGGCAAACCATTCTGTTTCCTTCTCATCCATAGAGCTGCTACGTATACTTGATCTCCTCCCATAGAGAAGCTTCATATTAATAGCTAATCATTGGTTTAGCTTAAAGAAATATGTTATTTAATATTAACTAATGCATTGAAACTTTGAATTATAAATGTAAATAGAAATAATGAGGAGCTATAATGGATTACAAATTAAATTTAGCTCTTTAATCACATGAATATGAACAAAAAGGCAATAAAAATAATAGTGCTTGCTGTACTTTACAGTCACAATGATTAAAATCCTGCTGGGATCTTATACTCATGAAAGATGAACCACAGTAGGGACAGGCAAAATATGACTCTGAGCGCAACATTGCACCCATGGAGCATGTTACCCTACACAATGAATGAAAAGATGGATTATAACAATTGACTATATAACATCAGGGAACTCACACAATCCCTCTGTAAACAAAATTGCTACAGAATTAGTAATGTGATTCCAGTCTCAGATTGCATGTTTGACCTGTCAATAAGCAAAGTCTGGCTCCTTTGTCTGCCCCTTGATAAAACCACTTTCTGATCTTCCATATTTAGTAATGTTGGCAAGATGGGATCCACTTTAAACAAATTCATACCAATCACATTTTTCCTGCTTGAGGAAGAAATGCATTGCAATCGATGACAAGAAGTAATGTTGGCAACTTTCCCCCATTCATTTTAGACAGCTAGAACTCTAAATCCAAATCACTTTATTTAGAAGGGGGGGAGCTGTGGTGTGTCATTGGTTAAGAAGCTTGCCTTGTTAGCTTGAAGGCTGGTAAGTCAATAGTTCGAGACATGGGTACTGTGTGACAGATTGAGCACCCATCTCTGTCCCAGCTCCTGCCATCCTAGAAGTTTGAAAGCAAGAAATTGCAAGAGGATAAAAAGAGACCACTTCGGTGGGAAAAGATCTCGGGGACATGAAAAGAGCCTCATTTGGGTGTCCCCCGAGAGGAGTTTCTCCAGCAAAAATCCTTTCAACCCAGAAAAATTTCTGACATGAAATTATGATTATTATATTCTTGAATTAAGTGGTCATTCCACCTCAATCTGGACCTCATAGAAATCAGACAGAATCTGGCCAATTAGATTTCGGATCTGACTGAAACCGATACATAGGCCTAGTACAGATGGCTGAACTAGGGTAGATGGTTGTCACTTTTTACACCTCAACAGGGAATACATCTCTCTCCTTCCGAAATGTTCAGCAGCAAACTGCCTGTACTCCAGATGGCTTTACACATTAATGTAACTGAACATAGATGTTATTTTTAAACTCATCCATTAAATCAAACATGATCAACTTAAATTGTAACAACTACCTTAAAAATTCACTTGATGCAATCATAATCACAATAAATCATGGAAATGTATTGCCTGGCATTTTGAAAGAGAAGTAAAGCAAAAATGCCACCCATTTCTTATCAATCTAAAATTTCCATTTTTCTTTCATGTTTAAGACATTTCATGAGACATCTCTACATTCTGGAAATGGCTGCAGACACTGTTCGTGACTATTAAATACACAGACAAAATAGATTTATTTTCCTTGTTTAGTAGAGGATACAATTCTTGTCATATCTAAAAAGAAAAGCACTAAAATGAATTCACTGAGAGGAAGGAAAGGCTTTCCCTCCTCAATATATTTTGTGATGTGGAAGCAAGTGGCTAGAATTCTTGAATGAGAATACAGTATATGAAGTTGGCAGCAGAAACCATTACTGAAGATTGTTTATAAAAGTAAAACAAGGAGCTTTTGAAAAAAATCAGCATGGCTTCTCAGAGTGGAAATCATGTCAAAAGTATACAGCGGATGCCTGCTGCTTTCTCAGAAACAGCTCAAGAAAGGCTGGAGACATCCCTGGTTGGGTCATCATGTAGCTCCTCATGCCTCCATATAACTGGCAAACATGGAATAAGTTTTCCAAAACTAAAAATAAGAGAAAAATACATCTGACACTTAAACTTAGAGAATTTGGTACTTAACTATTTGCAGTGCAAAAATAAATAAATTAACATTTAATAATCTACCTGCTCCTTAAACCTGGAGAAATTAGCCTTCAGGTCAGAGTCTGTTGGTTCAAAACTGACCCCTCATCTTGGAAATGAAACTTCTGCAGGCACAAGGAATGGATAAAATTATATTGCTATATATTTGGAACTGAAAGAAAACTTCCTTCTGTACATCACTTTCTCCTTGTCGTTTCCAGCCCTTACGTTTTATTTAAAAGCCATGTTCTCCTAGGATGGCTTATTTGGTTTATCCAGTAAATTACTCTGTCTCAGATGGGTCTTTCCCTTACCAGAATCCTGTGTATCTGCCCTAAGAGGCCAACTATGACAAATGTTCCCTGACACATCAGAACAGTGAACAACAAGTCTTTCATCTGAAGCCAAATTGTCAACTTCTCCCCAAGCCAGGAGACACAGAAGCAGCAGCAGCAATGAAGAAGAAAGGGAAAAGCTTCCCTCTGGAATGAAATCAGGGTTTCAGTCATCAGAGTTCTTTTTCATCCTGACAAAAGTATTTATGTGATTTGCTCCACAGGCCTTCACTCATCTATTAATCCAAAACTGTTTTAGAATCATCAGGTTATATCAGGGTCCAGGGCACGGGTTGCTGGCAGGCAACATGAACATCAGGACAAATCTCAATCCACAGACCAAGTCTAAATGAAACTAGAGATACAGAATTAGTCCAGGCAACAAATATGTAGTCCAAATGAGCCAGGAGAACAGACATGGCAGAGAATCTCCAGGGGCTGGGAGAAGGCAAGGATGAAATTACAGGAGTAAGGATCCAGACAAGGCAACATAACAGTCCATAGGAACAGGGCAGGGAGTCTTCTGGAACAGGAGTAAGGCAGGTATCTTTGACAGCAGTAACAAAACCAAGCAGCTGTAAGTCTACTGCCCTCTTTTGCTGAGGCAGTTTCCAATAAGAAGGGCTGGTTCTTATATAGCTAAGCCACCAAGCATCTCCAGGTGGAGCTTGTGAGGCTGTAGCAGGTTGAGGATCCAACTCTTCAGGACTTAGAGGAGCAGCTGCAAATCCTGACAGGTTATAAAGTGAACTTAGCAGTGTTATGATTACTTCTACATGTTGTCCATTTTATACCACCAGGTATAATTCGTATAGTTGTATAATCAAAGCAATGGTATTTCTTAGGATCAAAGCTCACTGCAGATGGTGATTGCTGCCATGCATTAAAAAGGTGACTGATTCTTGGGAGGCAAGTGATGAGAAACCTGGGGAACATAGTGAAAAATAGGGACATCACATTGCAAACAAAAATTCCTATAGTCAAAGCAATTGTATTTCCGGTGGCAATGTATGGTTGTGAAAGCTCGACCATTAGGAAAGCTGAGCGCAGAAGAATAGATGCCTTTGAGATGTGGTGTTGGAGGAGAGTTTTGAGTGTCCCCTGGACAGCGAGGAGAACAAATAGGTCAATCTTAGAAGAAATCAACCCTGACTGTTCCTTAGAAGGGCAAATAGTAAAGATGAAGCTAAAGTACTTTGGACATCAAATGAGAAGAGAAGACTCACTTGAGAAAGCCTTGATGCTTGGAAAGGTCGAGGGCAAAAGAGAAAGGGGGCAGCCTAGAATGAGATAGCTAGATGGTATTGTGGACACAATGGGCACAGAGCTGAGCGAGTTGAGGGGGATGGTGGAGGACAGGAGTGCCTGGCGGACGGTGGTCCATGGGGTCGCAAAGGGTCGGAATCGACTGTGCAACTGAACAACAACAAATGTCTGTCAAGGCCCCTTCACACTGAAGAAGATATAACACGATGGCAAGTAGGATTATGTGACTTGTGGTCCAAAAAAGAAATATTTCCAAACTTCTTATGTATGCATGCATATCCCTCCCATAGTGTTTTGGCCATTTGAGCTCACTTTCAGACATGTTGCTATTGCTTTAAAATGTCAACCCTACTTTACTTATAAATCCCTTCTCCCCACTATCAGCTGCATATTTTGTACTTGAGCACCCCTTTGAGAGCTATCTTCTCTGTTGCTTGAATGAAATCTATTGGAAGGACAGAAAATAGTATCAACCCTACGGGTGATGAGGATTTCTTTTCATTTGTATTTTTGATAAGAATGTTCATGGATTTATTAATTCCTTCCTTCATTTATCAAAAATGAAGACCTCCTGCTTTAAAGCAGATGGATGTGAGATGGGCATAATTGGCAGACTCAGCCATTCAAATATTTATTTATTATTTGATTTATATTGCCACCCAATTCCAAAGACTGGGCGGCACACAAATAAAACCGATCACAATTTTAAAATTATAAAACCTCAAAAAAAAAACATTTAAAGCTCATACCAAAAAATTAGCCCAACCCATACCCATTAAAAGGGAGAGAGCGTGCCTCCTAAATTAGCCAACAGGCAAGGGTTGCCACGTCATTGGTGTTCCATACCTGCTGTGCCAGCCAGGTTTTCAGGCCCTTCCTAAAGGGCAGCAACTTCTCCACGCTACTCAATTGGCAGGAGGTTCCATAGGGCCAGAGCAGACACTGAGAATGCTCTGTTTCTAGTGCTAGAGAGGCGAACCTCTCTAGCAGATGGAACAGTTAGAGTGTCTCTCCCATCTGCTCAGATGTTCTTGGGGTGATGTGGTCTCTTAAGTATCCTGGCCCACTACCATGTAGGGCTTTAAAGGTAATAACCAGCACCTTTAATTGCACCTGGAAGCACACCAACAACCAGTGCAGCTCCAGAACCAGTGGTGAGGCATAGGTATACCACTCGCATGCCATCACCACTCTAGCAGCTGCATTCTGAACCAGTTGCAGCCTCCAAATGGTCATCAATGGCAGCCCCATGTCGAGTGCATTGCAATAGTCAAGTCTGGAGATGACCAGAGCATGTGTGATCATGAGCAAGGAGTCCCGATCTAGGAACGGGCATAACTGGCATATGACACAAAATTGTGCAAAAGTCCTCCTGACCATGACTGCCACCTGCTTTTCAAGCAGGAATCACGAGGACCCCCAGATTACGCACTGGGTCTGTCTGGGCCAAAATAGCCCCATCCAGAACCAAAGATAGTAGCTCCCGAGATAATGCAGGGCCCCTGACCCATAACCACTCAGTCTTACTGGGATTCAGTCATAGCCCGTTGTCCCCAATCCAGACCTCAACAGCTTCCAGACACCAGGACAGGACTCTGACTGTGTCACTGGGATCACCATGGGCCGAGATGTACAGTTGAGTATCATCAGTCTACTGAAACTATCTCACCACATGGGAATGGATGATCTCTCCCAGTGGCTTCATGTAAATGAATTTTTTGGAATAGTAGCCGTGTTAGTCTGTGGTTCAGGCATCTCAGAAAACAAAACAAAACAAAATAAACAAAATAAAATAAAAACACAGTAGCACTTTAAAGACTAACTGCTATATTTTTATTGTTAGCTTTCGTGGATCAAGTCCACTTCATCAGACAAAGAATGAAACTTACAGGCATGTTCTTTATATACCAAATTCAGGGGCTCGACAGGAGAAGGGTTGGTATCAAGCAAGATGACAGACAAGCAAGCACAAGAATGCAGTTTCACCCAGCCATTAGCAACAATAGATTATTCAGATGAACTCTAAAAGACTCCCTTTCAATCTCAAGGTTGCTGAGTAAGCCCACTGTGGTATCTGATCAACTTGTGACCTGCATGTCAGGGGGAAAAAACAACAAACTCCTATACCTGGTTTCTTTCTGTTTTACTAAAGAGAATTGGCAGGAAAGTTGTAATATAAAATCATATAGCAATCTCTGTATCAAATTTGATAATGTCCCAGAAATCCTTCACTAATATTAAGCCCCCTGTGATGGGTATCTAACAGATGGATGTATTTGATTTCTGCTGTCTCCCTTTCAATCCTAGTTTTGTAATTTCTCTGTTCCAGAATTGCAACTTTCAGGTCTTGGATAGAGTGTCCAGTTAGATTGAAGTGGTTTGAGACAGGTTTCTCCGTGTTGCCATTCCGGATATCTGATTTGTGTCCATTAATCCTTTTGCGTAAAGATTGTCCTGTTTGTCCTACATAAAGCACAGATGGACATTTCTGGCAAGAGATGGAATAAATCACATTGGCAGAAGCACAAGTAAAACTGCCTTTAATGTTGTGTGTGGTGCCATTGGGTCCAGTTATACTGTTTCCAGAGCGAATGTGGGGACATAGTTGACATCTGGATTTGCAGCAGGATCTAGTTCCCATATCTGCTCCACTTCTGTGTAGTCTGTTGTGTGTCAATAGTTGTTTGAGATTGGGGGGTTGTCTATAAGCGAGTAGGGGCCTGTCACCAAGGGCTTTGGAAAGTGAAGCACTCTTGTCTAAGATGGGTTGGAGATCCCTCATTATGCGTGTGAGGGGTTTAAGTTGAGTGCTGAAGGTGACAACCAGTGGTGTGCGATTGCTTTCCCTTCTGGGCCTGTCTTGTAGTAGATCACTCCTGGGTATTCGTCTAGTCCGGTTGATTTGTTCTTTAACCATATTGGATGGGTATTGTAGTGGGTATTTTGTTTATTTTGTTTTGTTTTGTTTTCATGTAAATGTTAAATAAAAGAGGTGAGAGGACCGAGCCCTGAGGCACCCCATACTGGAGAGGCCTAGGGCTGGACATCTCATCCTCCAAACACACCATCAGAAATTAGGCAAACCAGGACCACACAGTGCCCTGGATCCCCAGTCCTTGGAGCCATCCCAGAAGGATACCGTGGTCAACAATATCAAAGGCTGCTGAGAGGTCAAGAAGAAGAGCAAGGATAAACAGATGACCTTCACCCCGTTCCTGCCAAAGATCATCCTACAGCACGACCAACACAGACTCAATACCATATCTGGGCCTGAATCCTGACTGAAAGGGATCCAGATAATCCGCTTCATCCATGCTCCGCCACTGTCTTTTCCAAAACCTTCCCTAAAAAGGGGAGGTTGGAGACAGGCCGATAATTGGCCAATATTAGTGAATATTTCACTGGCTTTTTCAGGAGGGGGGCGCACCAAAGCATGTTTTAATGGTGCAGGAAACATCCCCCCCCCCCACACACACAAGGATGCATTGACTATTGCTCTGACCCAACTACTTGTCACCACCTTTGGACACTTTGACCAGCCATGCGGGACAAGGATCTGATAAACAAGCATTGGCACGAATAGATCCAAGGGGCCTGTCCACTTCCAGGGACAACTGGATCAAACTGATGCCAGATAACATGGCCAGACTACGATCCAGTCAACTCCAGGTCCACCGCATCCATGCTGGGGGTCAACTTTGAGTCAATCTGAGTGATTTTCTCCACAAAATAATCAGCAAAATCCTCAGCTGACCCTTGCCAACTGGGGCCAGGCCCCCCTCTACCAAGAACAGGGCCACTGGATGGTTATCTGTAGAAGCAATAAGGGTGGTGAAATATTGCCATTTCACCACCTCTATTGCCACCAGGTAGGCTCTAGTTGCGAATCTAGCCAGTGTTCAATTGGAATCACTATCAGTCTTTACTCAGTGGCGCTCTAGGTGTCTCTTTGCATGTTTGAGCTCACTCAGTTCCTCAGTAAACCAGGGGGAAGAGTGGAGCCTCTGCATGCAGAGAGACCATAGTGGTGTATTTACATCCAATGCCGCCGTCACTCTCTCATGCCAGAGGTTAACGACAGAGTCAGATAAATCATGTAGCCGGTCCAGAGGAAAAAACCTAGTTCCCTTTGGAAGCCACCCGGATCCATCAGTCACTGGGGGAGGGCTAACTTAACTGGCCCTGCCTGCCTACAGTGAAGCATCAAACCAAGAAAGTCCAGAGTCATGAGATGGTGATCCAACCATGGCACAGGTATTTGTAAATGCTGTAATTTCATATCACTCTTCTACCACTCTGACAGAAAGACTACATCAAAGTATGAATGTTTTATTCTTTAAAGTTTAAAAGCTGGGTCAGAATCTTAATGATGGGTGAGACAGCTATGGCCCTCTTAGTGTATTTAGACCAATGGTTCCCAACATGGGCCCCATTCCCCAAAGGGGACTTCAATTCCCAGGAGCTTAAGTCAGTAAATTGGCTGATCTGTGCTTTGGGGAACTTATTTAGACTTCTGGGAATTGAAGTCCAAAAACCAAAGGTTGGGAAAGAATGATTTAGACTGAAGCTCCTGTAATTACCCATATGTGAATGTGGTAATAGATGGACTATCACAGTAGCTCATCTCAAAGTTGGCCCATGTCAGATGCTTTTAGAGAAAAGGGGCAACTTAAGGACAAATTCAGTGTGTGAGACAGTGAGTTTTAACTTCTTCTCAACTTCTTCTCCTAGCTTTAATCCCTTGGAGACAGATATATTTCTAGCACTGGATTTTGGCCAAAAGAAAAGTACTTGTGGTAGGCACATAGAGGGGAATGTGGCAAGCAATGAAAGAGTTAGCACTGTTTCGCTACCTACTGTTTTTCCACTTCAATTTCCTTCTCATTTCACTTCTCAAAAACATGTATTTGACTGGTCTGCTATTGTTGGGTCCTCTTCCATTTTAAACACAGGGACTAGGGGAAGGAGAGACATAAAGAAAAAGGAGAGAAGGGGAAACACTTTAAAAATATGTTTGTGCTTTAAAAAACTCTCAAATAATCAGTTGGGAGAAGATCAAATTGATAATATTTAAATATTAAATTATCTATGCAGTTACTAACATTTACTATAATCAGTTTATAGCAGGGGTGCCCTAACTTTTTGGGCCATGGGACGGTCACATGGTTGAGCATGCCAGTCACATGGTTCCTCCCACGTGCTTACAACAGCTGCAGGTCATTTATGGCAGCATTCTGCACAAGTGTGGGTGCATTATGTGCACATGCATGCACATTTTACTTCTGCTTCCGGGAGCAGCAAGGGTGGCAGAGGCCGGGTGGAATTGTGTTGTAGGCCGGATCTGGCACATGATCCATAGTTTGGGCACCCCTGGTTTATAGTTCTGGAGTTACAATTTTTTAAATATTTTATTCTAACTGAGATAGAATTCAGAGGACAATTGTGCCCTTAGAGATCATAATCTTGGAGCTCCAAGGACAAAATAAAGTTTTTACAGGAGATTTTAAAGACTGCTGTGGACTTAATAATGACAGTTTGGGGGGCTCCTGTGAACATTTAGTCAATTATTTCCTACAGGCAAAGTAAGAAGTGGCACTTGCCTAGATGCAGCTTCCTGAGACCATCTGTCCCTTCAAGTGAGGTCATTAGACAAAGAATACCTTTCACTCTCTTACACACATTCCAGCCTGCCTAACCTTTGCAATTTGCCACTCAGGTACTTCCACTTTAAATATAATGAAGTCTTCTCCTAGCCTGAGGCTATGTAACTCAGTTAGGACTGGAGAGATAATAGAAAAAACAGAGACATCACAAATGAAGAAGGAATTTGGCTTCCTTGTGAAACATCTTGGCTTCATATTCCCATTGGTTATTTATTTTGTTTTGTAATCCTTATCATCTCACTAGATGAGGAAGACTTTTTAAAATACTTCTGCTGACTGGATGACTACCAGGAAAGCAAATTAAAAATTAGTTACGTGAAACCTTCACTTTGGCATCAGATGACTGATGTCTTTCTGTTGAAAAGTAAGTAGATAAGACAATCCCTACATTCTTCTCCACAAGCCTTGGGAAAGGTAAGGTGATCACTTCTTCCTTACTCTGAGCTGGCATCACTCATTTTTAATCTTTTCTACACCAAGTGGTGAAGACAGTGGCAAGCAAATGGATAGGTTTACTGGTTTTGGACTGAGCAATAGCATGAAAATGTTTTCTCTTGGTTGTCTCAGTTGTTAGTAGAATCCTATTGTGCAACTTCGCACTATTCAACTGTGATGTGTTTGATTTGGGGATTTAAAGTTTTCCTTTTCTCACCAGTGATGGGATGTAACAGTTTCGCACCAGTTTGCCAGAACCGGTCGTAACCTTTCCCAGTGTCCTGGAGAACCAGCAGCAGCTTTTGGGGGGAACCACCTTCGGGGCTTACCTTTTCACTGGTTCCCCAACTATGCATGGGTGCTAAGCAGTGATGGGATGTCCCCGGTTCCAGACGGATCTCTGGAACCGGTAAGACTAATCCTGGAGAGTTCTCCGGGAGGGGAGTCCACTTTTGAGGCGTCCGGTTCCGGACGCCTCACCGAAAGAATTTTTTTTTTAAAATCTGAGCTAAAATGGCTCCAATTGACTGCGCATGCACAGAAACTCAATTTGACGCATTGCGCATGCGTCAAATTGAGTTTCTGGACATGCGCACTAAATTGGAGCCAAATGGCTCCAATTTAAAAAAAAAATCTTCTGAAGCTGGATGGGAGGTTCCCCGTCCATTCATTTATCTCCCCCCTCCCAGCCTCCAGCTCTACAGCCCCCGACTTTACAGAAGAAACTGAATTTCACATTTCAGCAAAAATGCAGCCCTCGGAGAAGGGAAGGGTCAGGGTGGGAACCACCAGCCTCGTAAGGGGGAGACAAGGCCACCCTGCCCCGCAGAAACAGGGAGGACAAACGGGTGGCAGGGCGGGCGAGACGACCTCGTTGCTCTGCCGGAGGCTGAATGGCGGGAGTGGCAGACAAGAGGAGGGTCTCCCCCCCCCAATTCGACACCGACCGGGAAGGCTTCCAGACGGCCGAGCTGCCCCCCACATATACCCCGGCTCTCACCTTGTCCTCCCTCTCGCTGCGGAAACACAAGCAGACTGGCTCCGGCAGCAGCGGCGGCAGCCCTAAGAGAAGGGCACCTCCCCTAGCCGGCTACCTGGCTCCCACAGGCACGTTGGTGCCTGGCCGCGCCGTCCGCCCGCGCAGCGCCGTCCTAGGGTCTTTGGCCCAACAAACCCCCATGCCCTGGGTAAACCCGGCGGGGCTCGCCACCGCCGCATCCTCTTCTGTCGGGCGCCTGGAGCTTCCTCGGGCCGTTGCCTTTTCGGCCTGGCTCTGGCTGCGGCCATGGAAGGTAAGTGAGGCTTTTATATTTTGGGTGGGTGGGTGGGTGATTTAATTGTGTTTTGGGTGGGTGGTTGTACTTTTATTTAATTTTTATTTTATTTATTTCTTTATTTTATTTCTTTAAGTTAATTACAGGTCTGTGTGCGTGTTTATAATTATTTTTTATTTTTTTTTGGCCTTGCCCACAACGTCATGATGTCATGACGTTGGCTCCGCCCATGACGTCATGACGTCATGACATTGGCCACGCCCATGGCGTCCGTGACGTTATGGCGTGGTAGTAGAATTTTTGACATCCCATCACTGGTGCTAAGCACTTGGTGTGCATGCATGCCTACAGTGCTTGGCACGTATGCATGGCCTTCCTGTCCTCCCAAGTGGGGAGGAGGAAGAGAAGCTGCTAGCCTGAAACTCCCTATAGCCTGCTCCCCAGGTAAGTGACTCATCTTTGGATGTGGTGTGTCTCTGTGTATTTTAATGTGTATTTAATACCTTTACCTATATTGACGTACTACCACAGTTCCTAAAAAGGTCTGGTAGCCTGGCTTGGGGTTTTTAAGCAAAGTCTTGGAGTTACCTCATCAATAAGCTACACCTGTGCTGTTCCAATTGCTGTTCCAATTGGAGAACCCTTAAGGAGGTACAGCTGTTTTACATTTACATTAAGGCATATTATCCTAGAGAACTGGTACGATGACTATATCCATCTTGCAACATGGTGCTGCCCAGGAACTTATACTAACAGATAAGTGACGAGTTTGTTTGGGGTGGGTGGGTTGATTTGTTTGGGGTGGGTGTTTGGGTGGGTGTATTTATTTATTTATTTATTTATTTATTTATTTATTTATTTATTTATTTATTTATGGGTTTGTGTTGTGGGTTGGTGGGTTGAGTGGTGTGTGTACTTATTTTTTATTTTTTATTTGGGCCCGTCCACGACATCATGACATTAGCTCCGCCCACACTGTGATGACGTTACTGTGGGGTAGTAAAATTTTTGACATCCCACCACTGTTTCTCACCCTTCTAGGTTTGACCCTTTCCTCCTGAGATAGCTTGTGAGATGGGAGGGAACTCAGTAGCAGCCATAGTGGAAACTATTTAAAAAAGTTTCCTGCTCTATTCCATGACTCCCAATGGCTTCCTCAAAATGAAAGTGATCCGTAGGAATCCCCAGAATGTGAGAATGGAATAGGAAATTTTTAATTCCCCTCCCCCCAAAAAAGCCATGGTTTATGATGTCATAATGATTGCACCAGATGAAGTTGTGTAGCAGGATTCTGGCCACTACTTGTTTCAGTGTATTAAAATACTAGAATATTTCACCTTTCTGTCCATAATTAGAGTTTGGAAAATACTTTTCCTGGCTACAATTACAAGTGGCTATACTGGCTGGGGAATTTAGTGTGGTATACTTCAAAAAAGTAAATTTTTCCAAGCTCTCGGCATCAAACAACCATTACTGAAAACATAAAATCCAAATGAAACAACATTTTAAACCTTAGTAAACATCTATAACACTGTAAGCCAGCAACAATATTGTATTTCTAAACAAGTACAACCATGAGTCAGAATCATTTCGCATTTCACGCTGGCCTCTGAGGAAAGTTCTGCACCAGCTCTTGTGGATGTACACTTGCATACAGCAGATGCGGAGGCAGGAACTAACTTTCTCTTATAGCATCGAATTCCCTGCACAGGGAAACCAAAATGTCCAATTCATACCAAGTGAATTTGTTTATTCCACAATAAGGAAGGTTGGCTCAGAACCTTAGGTATTGTTATAATATACTCATTTATTTTAAGTCAGGGCTTAATTTAAGAGTTAGAAACAGAGCTGGCTTGTGCGATAAAGGTGTAATTAACCTCTAGCACCTTTCACAGCCTCACAAGTTGCAGATTAGCTTAAATCTGTTTGATGATTACTCATTGAGAAGAAAAAGCAGCCCAAACCCTGTTTAGTGTAGTAAATCATACTAGAATAAGGCCACTGAATCAATGGAGACTGAGTGAGTCAACTCCTCCATATGTTCCACTGATTCTAATGAAGCTAACTCTAATTGCAACTTATTATGCTAAAATAATTCAAAGCTAGAATAGGCCCGCTTGAATCAATGGGATTTATAAAGAGTGATTCACCCACTGATACAATGGGCATACTGTAGTGTGATTTATTAATCTTAGCAACTGGATTTAGACCAATATCACTATTCATTTCTCATTGTATATCTGCTGATCTCATTAGTTTTGACCCTTATGTTGTTTATATAGATGGTTATGCCTTCCCATCGAAAGACTGATGGAAAGGATGTCAGATTTTTCTATTATCTGACAATAGACAATTTTACAGTCTAGGCACTACCACTAAGAAGATCTTGCCTTATGAACTTACCCCCTAGTTCTTCAGGGAAAGCTAATAACCTCTTCAAAGCAAGCTTCCTCTAATGGCTGAAGTATATACCTATATTCATTATAAGAACATAATCATTTAATATTTCAGGCTTCACAAACCATTAGCTTTAAAGATCAGATCCAGAACACTGAACTGGCCCTGGAGACAGACTCAGAGCTAGTCCACTGGAGAAGAAAATGTATGCAACCATGGAAAGATCTGCACTCTTGTGGAATAAAACTTGCTCAGTGTAGATGGTGGTTGGAAAACAGCTGGACTGGGTATTCTCCTGTATAGCTATCTTGTTTTATTATTGACTTGATTAATAATAAAATGAATTCCATGCCCTTCTCTAGCCATATTCACTTGCTTGTATTATTCATGTCTCTTCTTCTACCTGACTTTTGAGATTTAAATTGCATATAATGTCTGCGGCAGTGAGTTTGGCCCTACCATCTTTTTGCTAAGCTGAAATTGGCTTTTAAGCCCTAGGGAGGTGGTAAGAAAATATTTCTCTTACTGTTATCCAGAAAATGCATTTGTGATGAGATGGATGAGATGCACTCATTCCTTCTTTGCCTATAGATTTTGTTATTATTATTTTTTACTTTTGGGTTGAATATCACAGCTCAGAAACACCCCCACCCCCACCCCGGTATCACTGTTATTAGCAGCTGAACTCTTCAATATTGGGGCAACAGACAAATTGGCCTCTTCTACTGCATAGTTGTTCTCAGCATCTTATCTACTGTACAGCAATCCTCCCTTTTCTATTCATGAATGAATGATGTACCTGTTCACTAAATTGTAAATCCTGTGACTGCAGTAGGTTTGACTTCCAAATAAATGCAAAAGTATTGAGTTGTTAGCTATCCTTGGTTTACAACTTTCCTATAGATTCATTTTTTTACATCCTTTTTAAAAAAACTATAATTAAGTTGTCTTTAGCAAGATACCCTTAGACGTTAAATTGTTTGAAGTCAAACTCTAATTACATTTTCATTTACAAGGAAACAAAACACTTCATGTGGACACGTCATCCCAAAAGGTAGATAATGTTTGGAAGAATGTTTCTTCATTTGTGCATATCAAAATATAGTGTGCTTGTCTGCAACACCACTAAAACGTCCACGGAGGAACTATAAAGCCTGTTTTTGCAGTCAAAACATAGAATGTATTTTTTACATTCAGTCTCCCTTAAGGACTAATTTTTAAAAGTCAGTTTTCATATTTGAATGCAGTGCCACACAACAGTGAGATGGACTGGTGCAGAAAGACCTGATCAGAATAACACAACTTTATGATGCTTAAACTGGATAAAAGGGAAATAAAAGAATGGGTTCATGAGGGTTGTGTGTTACTATATAGAATTGAAAGCTGAACATGTCAAATGAAGTGAGCAATCTCAGGGGCCAACCATTCAAAGGCAGAGTAAGGTGTTGAATGAATGACAGTGTAGAGGACTTGGAAGTGAACATGGTGTGACTTGAATCTATATACAAAGAGCTGATGGTAATGTAGAAAGGAATCACTTCTGTGCACATTCCCTTTTTCCTTTTCCTTCCATCTTTCTTCCCATTCCTGCCAAATAAAAAGCAAAAACCAGCAAACAAGAACATATGATTGAGAGGTCAAAAGAAAAGTCTAAATGGGAGGGGGACCTTTCATATATATATTTCTTATATCCTGTATGTCTGAGTCTATCTCTTGAGGAGTAACGGACAACTAATATTTTTGACCTTGGATTGGTGACTGGTAACTCTCCAGATATTGAGTTTAATTCCAGGTAACTTTGCTCATTGGTGATGTTGGCTAGGGCTGATGGAAATTGCAGCCCAGCAACATCTGGCAGGTCATGATGTTGCCTATGTTTTGACCATTCTGACTGTGGAAGTTCAATCATGGTTATGTAGAGGTTCCATTACAACACTGATTGCAATTGTAAAAAACTTATACAGCAATAAACACATGGGATCTGAAAGGAAGAGACGAAAACTTCTGGACAAAGAGAAGGTGTATAAAATACCAATTATGCCAATGATGAGTTGTGAAGGCCAAATGATGGGACTAATATATCTATCCTTCATTTCTCACATCATAAATAACCAGTCAGGGCTCCCTCAAGAAGACATGGCAACACTGAAGAGATAGTTTCTTATTCAGCTGCTATAGAAACTTAGAAATAGTATAGCAACTCTGACCCCAGAAAAAGAGAAAGTTCCCTTAGGAAAAAATGGAGCACAACCTAATTTTTTTTTAAAAGGCTTGAACAGAACATCCTCCTCTCTCTACATGAAACAGAAGTGGCATGATGAGTCCAGTGTTTTTTATTTGTAGTAAAGGAGTACACCCTTGAATGTAAATAACTTCTCTCCACACCCTAAACTGCCATTGTCAGCTAGGAAAAATCAACAACCTGCTGTAAATTCTTTACCTAGAGACAGTTTATATCGAAGCAAAAAGATATACTTCCTTGTACAAACCTAGTGTATCTCTTCAAAAAGTTTTCTAGTTCTTTTTGCTCTAAACAGTTATGTCCCCAGGTAGTCTAGCACCAAATATCTAGTGATATTTCCTCTGCTATTGAACAAAAGGAGCAGTTAGGTCCAGAGATCCACCAATAGCAGAAGGACTCTGGACCCAGGAGAAGAAACTGAGGTCTGACATTGGATGATTCTACTACAGGAAAAAGGAGAAGGAAAGCTATGTTCCCGTTATATGCTATAGCTTTCCATACAACCACCTACGTGGTTCAGAAGGTTTCACATCCCTTGAAACAGGTTTTTGTTTATAGGGTTGCGTGAGGACAGAACAATTGTAAAGCAACAATAAAAGATTTTTTTAAATGACAGGAGCCTATTGACAAAGACTCTGAATCCAACTGCAGACATTTCTTCTGATATTCTCAAAACAGTAACTGAAACATATTTATAATAAAATCAAAATAATAAGAATGGAATGCTTAAATAAAATACCTTCTATTCTTACCAGAATATAAATACATTTTAAGAAATGAACATTAAACAATCAAGCTTCAACACTTAATGGTTTTGGACCCCAAGTTCCTCTGAGCTCTGAAAGAAATGAACTGTTCTTATCTGAATGAAACTGAGTGAAATAATTTTCTTGTGGTCTTATTAGAATTGGTTATTACCAAGTTTAAATGTAACTTAGGGGGACTTCATAGAACCTTACTTTAAACAGTGATTTCCTCCTTTGCCATGTTAATATGTGCAAGCATATCACAGAGTAAACAAAAACAACAGCAAAAAAAGTGTCACATCTTAAAGACTAACTTCAGTATTTAAATGTGAGCTTTCATGGATCAAGTCCACTTCATAATTCATAGCATGGCTAACAACTATATTTCCTAGATTGGTTAGAGTGTCTGAAGCACAGATGGATTTCAAAATAGTAGCAGAAAAGATATTACACTGTTGTGAGGAGGTAAAATCAGAGGGATTTCCTATGTTTACCTAGGCAGGGAAACAAATCCTACACAAACAGCTCTAGAAAAACACCCGCATGGAAGGTTGTGGAAAGAGAAATAACACATTCTTTGGGAACAGAGAGGTCTGGAGGGTGTCTGGCAAAGGTGGCTTGAAACAGTATTGATTTGATTTGTGAAGAAGCAAGGTTCACACCTATGGTTTGGCCAGAATCTAGCATCTGTGAAGAAGTTAGAATTTGTTTGCCCATGGTTGGAGGTTATTTTTTGCAACAGCTGGATGCCAAGTTTGAATATCTGGAGCTGTTTCAAGATTATGGAGATAATCTATCCAAGCAATGATCCAGTCTTTTTCTGGGAAGCCTGCAAAGGTCCTTAGGGCTCTGTTGGTGGTAATTTAAGCTGATTCTACAGGGTGCCATTTGGCCAGGGGGGACCTGTGTCAGGGGTACCTTTGAACCTTGAATTTAGGCTCTCTGGAGAGATCTCCTTTAGGAGATCACAATTGTCAAGGTCAAAAAGTATGACACTCAAACTCCTCAGACCACCATGGAACTTTATAACATCCCTTGGTAATTTGAATTTATGGTGCTCTGTCAAAACTAACATTTATCCCCAAAAGGGTTAAATACCAATGTGAAATAAATAATCATGACAATGTTCTGTTCTTTTCTGTTTTGTTTAAGTTTATTCCATATAGACTCATTTACACAGTGTATGAAACATGGTAGAATGTTTCCATAGGATTTTCAGCCTGTTTCTCATACTGCGTAGTAGATCAAGAAGCATTTTTCAGCTTCAACTTCCAGGAGACCAGGATTTTTCGACCTTCTGCACCCAGATGTTATTGGACTTCAGTTCCCAGAATCTGTGGTCAGCAGGTGTGCTAACTTGGGCTTCTGGTAGTTGAATTCCAAGAACACCTGGAGGCCCAAGATTGAGAAACACTACCATAAACCGTGTAGGAATATTTTCACTGCTAAAATGAATACCTGTAAGACCCAGATGAACTGCCTGGCTCAGATAAGTAGAGGAAACACATGACATTCCTACTTACTGCCTGTTCCACAGAAACATGTACCATGACATTTACAATGAGTTGGATTCATTTAATACCAACACACTTTCAGGTTTCTTCCTTCATAGAACTTAAGGTCATGTAGTTTTCTTCTCTGGAACTTATGCATCCTGGGGCCAATTCAACCAAAACTGGTAAGCTTTAGCAATGGAATCCTGTGCCTTCAGCTGATTTCCAACCCTTCTGTCATTTCTACCCTGGTTAGCTTTACTTCCTGTTGGGCTAGTCCCAATTTAGAATGGCTGGAGAATCAGAAATGCCATAGCCTTTGACAGCATGCCACAAATTATCAGCATCATCTTGAGATGGAGAGAGTGAAAGGATACACATTATGTATAATTTGCTATCAAATTATGGTACTTATTGAATTTGGCTGGGGAAAATGTGTTTTACCATATTGCTAGTTTGTAAATGCTATGGTATGCTCTCTCATGACTGTTATGGGGACAAAATGTTTTGTAGCAACAGGCAGGGAAACAGCTGGAATTATACAACTAAAAATGTATATAAACTGCATCAAAAACATAGTATTCCACAAGTTAGATAAAGTTGTCAGACTCTTTGTTGATCACATAATCATTTCTCTCTCCTAGGGAGCCTTTTCCATTATGTCTTGAAATTCATTAACCCTCTTTCATAATAAAAAGGAAATTATTGATGCCTATATTATTTACATTGTAATGCACATCCAATTATTTTAAAGAAAAAGAAGTAGATTACAAATAGTCAATACAACAGTAAAATGCATTAAGGTAAATGCCTAGGATAACAGGGAGAAATGTTAGAAACTCTCTGTTATCATATATTACACTTCAACAGAAAATCAGCAGAATGGCACATTATGACACAGTTAATAGGAAATAAAATTCCTGAGCAAAAATGAGAAATGGAGGTTGCTTTGTGTGCTACACACTTGAATGCAAATCAGCTTCATGCTGCAGTGAGTGTGGAACACCGTGTTGATTACTGATTAAGCAAAAAAAAACAAAAACCTGCAGATGTGCATTGCCTATAAATAAAATAACAGTGGGAGAAATGCTATAAGTGTTGGAAGTAAGCTAGTTTGAAAAAAGAAAACATCTTTTACAGACACAGAAAAAGCTAGGATTTCTCTAAAATCTAGTAATGACAAAGAATGATT
The DNA here is from genome assembly GCA_030440675.1 of Furcifer pardalis. Taxonomy (NCBI): domain Eukaryota; kingdom Metazoa; phylum Chordata; class Lepidosauria; order Squamata; family Chamaeleonidae; genus Furcifer; species Furcifer pardalis. The sequence goes on from CP126893.1 coordinate 69,202,229, forward strand.
TTTTGTCTTACTTTGAATGCCTAGAGGACAGTGGTGGGATGTCAAAAATTTTACTATCCCACCGTGATGTCATCACAGTGTGGGCAGAGCTAATGCCATGATGTCATGAAGTCATGGGCGGAGCCAACATCACGATGTCATGACATGGCCGGGCCAAAGAAAAAAATAATAAATAATAATAAATAATTATAAAATAATAAAATAAAAATAAGCACACACACACACACTTCAACCCACCAACCCACCCACAACACAAACCCATAAATAAATTTTAAAAATAAATAAATAAAATAAAAAATACATTAAAATACACACACTTACCCACCCCAAACACAAATCAAACAGAGCTTTTAGCTTATTATGGCTAATCTTTCTCACACTAGGTCAGATGGAAGGAGCTACAGAATGAGCTCTTCACAAGATGACTTCATTTTGGCACTTTTCAACTTTTCAACAATTAAAGAAGTTAGGTACTAAGTCTTTCCCTAACCAGGTCTCTAAGATAATATACCTTAATGTAAATGTAAAACAGCTGTACCTCCTTAAGGGTTCTCCAATTGGAACAGCAATTGGAACAGCACAGGTGTAGCATATTGATGAGGTAACTCCAAGACTTTGCTTAAAAACCCCAAGCTAGGCCTTTTTAGGAACTGTGGTAGTACGTCAATATAGGTAAAGGTATTAAATACACATTAAAATACACACAGACACACCACATATGGGAGGACAGCAAAGAGGCCGTGCATACGTGCCAAGCACTGTAGGCATGCATGCACACCAAGTGCTTGGCGTGCATGCACAGTGGGGGAACCAGTGAAAAGGTAAGCCCTGAAGGTGGTTCCCCCCAAAAACTGCTACCGGTTCTCCAGGACACTGGGGAAAGTTATTACCGGTTCTAGAGAACTGGTGAGAACCTGTTACATCCCATCTCTGCTAGAGGATTTTTCTTCCTTCACTGATAAACATCACAATCTTATTTGCATCAATGTCATTGCTGTGGTCAATGCACTCACCTAATACCAAGCCTTCTAGGGATGACCTTTCCCAAATTTAGCTAAGTGAATTCTCTGATGACAAACATATATTCTGCCACCAAAGCTGCACAAGTAGTAGAAGCTGTCCAAGCCTAAGCTCTGCTTGCCTAGACTTCAAGATCATCTCCATTTCATTGGCATGGAAGCACTGTACTTTGTGGAGAAGAGTCCTCCACACCTCTATTTCAGCATTCTGTAGACTTCCCAATATTGCCATCAGACGATGCTGCTGCAGTGTTAGCGCCAATCATCACTTATGGGGTCACACTCTGTTCAAAGCTCTTGTGCCCAAGTAAACAGAAAGCTGTCACTAGCAATTTTCCCATCAAAAAATGAAGACGGAAAAATGCAAAGCACCACCTGATAGGGACATGGAGCAAATGATTTGGTGGCTTTGGATCCAGCAATTTTCAACTTTTCCTAAGAGACCCATTTTGGGCCTCATTTATGTCACCCGAGAAAATAGTGTCTCTATCCCCTCACCCAAATTCCTATATATCAGACTGAACAAGCAAGCACAACCATCTTCACCTTGAATTTTTTTGAATAGTAGCTGTGTTAGTCTGTGGTTCAGGCATATCAGAAAACAAAACAAAATAAACAAAATAAAAATAAAATAAAAAACACTGTAGCACTTTAAAGACTAACTGCTATATTTTATTGTTAGACCAGTCTGAAGAAGTGGACTTGATCCATGAAAGCTAACAATAAAAATATAGCAGTTAGTCTTTAAAGTGATACAGTCTTTTTTATTTTACTTTGTTTATTTTGTTTTGTTTTCTGATGCATCTTCACCTTGTTGCTCTGAATTAACCCAAATCAATGCTGCTCTGTATATTATTCTACCACAAATATTACCAGTTCATCTTAAATATTTGTAGTAACTGCTTTCACTCTAACTTTACATTCAACTAAAACGACATATAATATTTCGGTCTTCAGACCTTTCTACAGCCACAGAAAAGAGATTTCTAAGACTAGTTCTTAGGCAAGAATCCAATCACTAGTCTGAACTAGAGTAGACCTACTAAATCACTAGGCATTACAGAAGTGTTAATTTACAATTGAGCAGTTGATTCTATGGTCTGCATATGATGTATGGTTCTAACAATGACAGAGCAATTAAATAACTGCTGATCCAATATTGATTCTATTCTAGTTAGGCCAAGAGATATAATTGAGATCTTGTCTTCAAAAGTCGACTGGTCTTTCCATCTTTGGCAATGTAGACCTGAAACTCCTGTTTTCCTCCTGTGAATATAGGATTGCAGCCCTTGGTATGAAACTTGGTAGGTCTGTTCATGAAACAGATTGTCCATTAAATCATCAAGGGAGTATTAAAATTAATTGTAGTTTACTCTGACTGAGTTATTTAAAACAAAAAGTTAACAAGAAAGATAGCTTAAATCTTTAGATTCTCAACATTTTAAAAGATATGATTGTATAATATAGTTTAAATGTGTAGGAGGAAAAAGGAATTACTAGGATAATTATCACCACGTAAGAGAATTGTGATTAAGTGACACTTCAGTAATTAAAATTAATTATTCACAATGTTTAAATTGTGAAGTGCAAAGTAAGTACCTTATTAAACTGTCAGCTGCAGAGTCATCATTCGATTGGTGTATATCAAGACACTCACTATTCTGAACAATTCTAATTTTTTTTTTTTAAAAAAAAGGAAAATCCCCCAGCAATAATGAAGAAAAAAGAAAGAAACTGTGACTATGACTTTGTTGCAGTTTAAAACAGTTTAATGATCAGTAGAACAGTGGAGGTTTAAATGAAGGTAGGGTATTTTTGCAAATTGAAAAACCTGGTTGCTCTGAAGGGATGAAATAAATGTGAAATGGGAACTTCCAAAACACACATTATAGAAAACCCCCATAGTAGAAGGAGTTCTCTATGCTTCTGTTGGTAAGCTCCCATTTTATACAGTACCTTGCCAAAAAATATTGGCTAGAATCCTGTTCAGGTTGGCAAAAGTGTACTGGGTGACCACTATGATGCTGTTTGATGGTAAAATTTATTTATTTTATTAATTTATTTTCATACTTCTATACCGCCCTCCTCACCAGGGTGACCCAGGGCGGTCTACACCACCATAAGAAAACCACACAATACAATACAATCCCATCATCCCACGATCCCAACTATAAAATTTAAATTTTCAAGATTTTAATTTTTTTAAAATCAGTTAATTATCATAATTAAAAGATTAAAAACTAAGTCCCAAAGATAAGATTAAAAAATTAAATTAAAAGACCAGGGGAGAGAGGGAGCTCAAACTAACCACTGAGCTGGGGTCATGGTACCGCCAGGACCCCATACCTGTCATGCCAGCCATGTTTTTAAGTTATTCCTAAAAAACAGCAAGTCCATTTGTAGATGTAGCTCAGTTGGTAGGAGGTTCCATAAGGCCGGAGTGGACACAGAGAAGGCCCTTCAGAGAGATGTGCTTCTCTGGCCGATGGAACAACTAGAGAGCCTCTGGTGGGACGGACAGATGTTCTTGGGGTGAGCCAGTCTCTAAAGTATCCTGGCCCACTACCATATAGGGCTTTAAAGGTGATAACCAGCACCTTGAAGTGCACCCAGAGGCAAACTGGCAACCAGTGCAGCTCCCGAAGCAGATGTGAGGCATGTGCATACTGCCCACAGCCCATCACCACCCGGGCAGCCACATTCTGGACCAGTTGAAGCTTCCAAATGGTCATCAAGGGCAGCCCCATGTAGAGCGCATTACAATAATCAAGTCTGGAGGTGACCAGAGCATGTGTGATCATGAGCAAGGAGACCCGATCTAGGAGTGGGTGTAACTGGTGCACAACACAAAGTTGTGCAAAAGCCCTCCTGGCCACGACAGCCACCTGCTCTTTGAGCAGTAGTCCCGAGTCCAGGAGGACCCCCAAGTTATGCACCGGGTCTGTTTGGGACAGAAACACCCCATCCAGAACTAAAGATGGTAGCTCCCGAGACAACGCAGGACCCTCAACCCACAGCCACTCAGTCTTGCTAGGATACAGTTGAAGCCCGTTTTCCCCCATCCAGACCCTGACACCTCTAGGCACCTGGAAAGGACTTCCATTGCATTGACCCACAGCTCCCATTGAATGACAGAGGTGCATAAATGCTTTGTCAATAGCACTTCTGCCACATAGCATTTTCCTTACCACAGCTTCATATCACAAACGTGTAGGTATGGAACAAGATTTGAACCATAGTCATTGTGGAGAGGACCCTGGAGAAGAGGGTGACCCATCACCCCTACAGATATCAGTCTGGAGTTTCAGACATCAAGTTCTCCAAATGACTGGGGAGAAGATGATTCAGAAGGGATTGAGCTCATAGAAGACGTAATGGAGAAGACTGAAGAACAAAGAGAAAAGAGAGAGAACGGGGTAATGGATTTGGAGAAGAAAATAGAGCAGCTGGAATTAGGTGAAGGAAAAGAGTGGATGATAAAATGGGGGAGAAGAAGGAAAAGGAGGAAGAATGGTGACCAAAAGATGAAAAGAAGAGTCTAACTCCAGGTTGGACCTACTTATTTAAAGGGGATCCCTGGAGAGGGGCTCTGGTTAATATGCAGACAGGCAGCTCTGTGAGAAGATAGCCAAGAAGCCTTCTTATTGAGACAAAAGCGATGGAAAGAGAGAAGGCATGAGAAAGAGAGGGAAAGTCTGAAGGCTACATCAGGGAAAGGAGAGACTGACAGAGGATAGCAAAAGGGTATCTGCCCTCACTGCCAATGCCATGTAGTTTGTTTTTGAACTAGTCAAAGAGACTGTGTGAGCTGGTTGTAGAGAAACAAACTTGCAAATAGTTATGCAGATATTAAAGTTCTTATTTCATGTCCAGAATCAAACTTTAACGTGTCAAAATGGCTTTGTTACTGGTCAAAATTAATTCCTCATTAATACATAGATATTTGTTTTTGAATCACAATCAGGCATATCCTGGGCAACCTTGTTTTGCCAGCTAATCTTTGTCACACTAGATCAAACCAAAGGAACTAAGGAATGAATTAACCCAAAAGGTCTTGGCCAAGACCAATCTTAACAATGATCTCAATAAATGTTGAAGGGCTTTCTGGTAATAAGAGATATTAAGGTAAAAGTCGATGTGTTCTAAAAGAGCAGTTGGTTTGGATTAAAGTCCAAGTTGCCCTGGTGAGAAAGCATCCACAGTCACCCATTGTTGTAGACCAGGGGTGCCCAAACTTTTAAAGCCGAGGGCCGGTTCACAGTCCCTCTGGTTGCTCGAGGGCCGGTTCACAGTCCCTCTGGTTGCTCGAGGGCCGGGCTATTTTTTCAATGGGATCTCTGCCCTGCCCTCCTGGCCTCACTGCTACTAACCCTCCCCACCATCGCTGCCACCTCTGCTTCCAAAGACAAATGCAAAGGACAAACCAAACCAGAAGAGGAAGGAAGAGAGGGAAGGTTTGCCCTTTGTGTTTATCTTTGGAAGCAGCAAGTGGAAGGTCGGAGTTCGATTTCCAAGTACTGTACTGAATGATGGACTGAGCTTCCGTCTCTGCCTCAGCTCCTGCCAAACCTAACAGTTAAAGGTAAAGGTTTCCCTTGCTCGAAAGCCAGTCGTATCTGACTCTACGGGTCAGTGCTCATCTGTTTCTAAGCCGAAGAGCCAGCGCTGTCTGCTTCTACAGACGTTTCCATGGTCATATGGCAGGCATGACTAGACACCGGAGCACACGGAATGCTGTTACCTTCCCACCGAAGTGGTCCCTACTTATCTACTTGCAATTTCTTGCTTTCAAACTGCTAGGTTGGCAGGAGCTGGGACAGAGATGAGAGCTCATTCCATCCTGCAGTACTTGGGAATCGAACTGCTGACTTTCCGCCTCCCAGTCAGCATCTTAGTGACTTGAGCCACTGCAGTTAGAAAGCAAGAAATTGCAAGTAGATAAATAGGGACCACTTTGGTGGAAAGGTAAAGAGTGTTCCATGCACTCCAGTGTCTAGGCATGCCTGCCACATGACCACAGAAATGTCTGCAAATGCAGACAGTGCTAGCTCTTTGTCTGTAAACAGAGATGAGCACTGAACCCTAGAGTCGATTATGACTGGCTTTTGAGCAAGGGTGACCTTTACCTTTACCAGACCTCCCCCTACCATTCCTGCATCAAACATTAGCCCAGCCCACATTTTAAAAACACCCAAGCTCAAAGTTGGAGCCATGCGTTCCAAAATCGCATTGACCCTTGGGTGGAAAAGAAATTTCTTTCTTCAGTTCCCCAAACTTTGCTGACTCCATTTCATTGCTGGTCTTCCCCACTGTCTCTACCCTATGTAGAATTCCAAAAGCTCAACCACATTTCTCCTAAGAAAAGACATCCTGATGTTTATTAAGATTGCTTTTACATGCATTTGGGTGCATTTTAGTCAAATTATAGGTCAATCCCTGTTAACAATCTTAAACATTTTTTAAAAGGTAATGAAAAACAATAGAAAAAGCACATTGCATTTCAAAAATTCTTTGCAACTACTCAGTGATGGCAAAAAAAAAAAATGCTTTTCAAAGACATTTATCTTCAAAAAAATTGCTTTCAACAAGGAACTCCAAAATATTACTGTTAAAAGGCAACGTTCCAAATTCTGAAGCCACTGAGAAATTTTTAGATCTTTTTCCACCTGGGGAGAAATGACTCGTGACTGTCTCTGCCCCAGCTCCTGCCAGCCTAACCTTTCCAAAGCAAGGCATTGCAACTATAGCACTGTAAATAAATAGGTACCACTTTGGTGGGAAGGTAAACCGCATTCTGTGCACTTCAGTGTCTAGTCATGCCTGCCACATGTCCATGGAAACGTCTGCAAATGCAGACAGCGCTGGCTCTTCGGCTATAAACTGAAATGAGCACTGAACCCTAGAGTCGGATATATGACTGGCTTTCGAGCAGGGGCGACCTTAAAGGAGAGAGGGAAACCAACTGGGAAAGTAGGATGTCCCCCCCCCCCACCTCACCGCCGAGCTAGGGAGGAGAGTTCCAGCAAAAGTCTGCTTCAAAACGGCAAAGTGACAAAGCAAACCAAAAGAGAAAAGGGGGGTGGGGGGAGAAAGGAAGCCTGATTTTGCAAATCATTTCAAACAAGGGCGACCTTAAAAGGGGAAAGGAAGGCTGGCTTGGGAAAAGGTGGCCCCCGTCAAACTAGGGAGGTGAGCTTGGCGAGTGAACCCAAGACAAAAGTCCGTTTTGAAAGACAAACTGCCAAAGTCAAAGCAAACTTTAAAACAGGGAAAAAGAAAGCGGAGGGAGAAAGAGAAGGGGATGGAGGAGGAAAGGAAGGAAGGTTCCAAGGAGGCTAGATGAGGAGGGGGGGTTCCTGGTGCCACCAGCCTGTCCTATCCTGCAGCCTTGCTGTGAGTGTTGCAAAGACACCCCCCCCCCAAAGTCCAGGCAGTGGAGGGAGCGGGCTGTTGCAGACGCGTTTCTGATCACAAATGCTCGGGTGAGTTTGCAAGCACGGACGCTTTTGCACATTGGCGGGTGCATTCCCCATCCACTTCTGGGAGCTGGGAGGGTGCCAAGGGCCGGAGGAATTGGCGTCGCGGGCCGCATACGGCCCACGGGCCGTAGTTTGGGCACCCCTGTTGTAGACTGATAAGTAAGTAAGCAATAAATCCAATGAAACACTACAACTGATGTATGTCCCATGTTTCAGCACTTAAAAAAATACTAAAGGAGTCTCCTAAAAGTTTTGTAGGCACAAAGTTCTGAGGTTGTACGTGGAAAAACATTTAAAAATCACTGTTGAATCTGCTTCATTAATATGAAACAAGAGGTTGTTTCAATAGCTTAATAGTTTGTCTTGGGTGTATTTCTTATTGCCCAGAGTGGGAAACTCATCAAAGAGTGAGTCTGAAATTACATAGAATTCTTTGATCTATTAAAATAATTGTTTTAAAAAGGGTAGGATTGCAGCCATTATGCCAATTGTATACGCAGTCTTGTTCTCTGGATGCAGAGCTACTGTCTTGTTCATAACTCTCACCATTTTTCTAGCAGAAGGGTGGGAGCCCAAAAATGTCACTCCTGTGTTTTTGAAAAGAAGCCTAGCTTTACCTGGAAATGCTGAGGACTGAACAAGAAACCTGCAGTAGTTTTGTTCAACTACTGAGGTAAGCCCCCTATTTGATTTAAATTAAAATCTAGTGCTGATTTTTGCCTGCATCAGGTACAGAGCAGGTGCTTTTCCATTTGCAGCAGATAATCACCACCACAGTCTTTATGCTACATAGTGTGTGTGGTAGTTCCAAGCTAGTGGATGTCCATCATGGAACAGATCTAAGTGGACTCATCCCCAGGTAAATGGAATTTGTCTGCAAGAAAGATGAATGATTTGCATCAGTAAACAGCAGTGCCAGGTGGAAGTCCAGGTTGGCCCGAACTCTGAAAAGTAATCTTTTCTAAGGCTTATGCTGGAAAGAAAAAAAATAAGTTTTCCTTGGATTTTTTGCATTACAGATTAATGCTGGATATTCCATCACATTTACCCATGGTTTAATTTATTTCTCCACTGTCCTACTTCCTGAAGCTAGATGTGTTTCTGTAGGCAGTATGCTGTGCCAATGTATCTTCCTTACAACTTTGCTGCTATGAAATATATTGCTGAAGTTTTTTCCAACTCTCCTCTTTCCAAATTCAAGTGTCTCATGGAAGGCAAAACTGAGTTAATCAAATAGCCAAGTTGAAACCATCACTATGGTTTCACCATTTTGAGACATTCACTCTTCTCTAACTTTGGAAACACTATTTTTCTAATCAAAACACTGTATATACTGATTTGTAATTCTCGTATTAAGTTGCTTTGCAGAATGTGGGATATGTGAAGAATCTGGAGGCTCTTTGTTGTACCACAGGGACTGGGTTGGATTTTGCTATTATCAAATGCTTTCCAACCATTCCTCTTATTTTTCTTTACCTTGTTTTTTCCCTCCAGCTTCCCACAATTTTTTGTCCCTCAGTACACCTTTTGTTTACTCTTTGTGCTGCTCAATGGAAACTCTACCCTACATTCTTGTGGCACCTCTGTGACATCTTAGTACTAATGAGCCAGAAGAATGAAGAAGCAAATTTATTTATTTTATTTATTTATTTTCTCATTTGTATTGCTGCCCAACTCCGAAGATTCTGGGCAACTCACAGAAAATAAAACCAATCACAGTTTAAAAACAATTTTAAAAACCATTTAAAAACTACTGACAAACGTTTAAAAAAATTAAAAGATTAAAAGATAGTGTGTTGTACTAAATTAGCCAGCAGGCCAGGGTTACCACATCGCTGATGCTCTACACCTGCCCTGCCAGCCATGTCTTTAACCCTTTCCTGAAGGGCAGCAACTCTGTCTGGAGATGCAGCTCAATTGGCAAGAAATTCCATAGGGCCAGAGCAGACACTGAGAAGGCGCTCTTTCTGGTGCTAGAGAGATGTGCCTCTCTAGCAGATGGAACAATTAGAGAGCCTCTCCGGTCTGCCCTGGTGGGACGAACAGATGTTCTTGGGGTGACACGGTCTCTTAAGTGCCCTTGCCCACTACCATGTAGGGCTTTAAAGGTAATTACCAGCACCTTGAATTACATGTCATGCAAGTGCACAGTGGCACCAGATTGTTGCACGCTCATAACACAAACCTACTGTGTCCAAATGCAATGGTTTATGACAAATTTCTCTGTTCCCTCTTCCCCTTCTCTTTTGCCAAATGGTTTGGTGTTGTTTTTTTTTAAAGTAAGCCCTGATAATAGAGCCAGCCATTGCAAATTGACATAAGAAGCAGAAAAGAAAGCTCTGGAGTGAAGGAGGACATAAATTTCACCAGTAACCTAATCTCATAGCAGGAAAGCAAGACTCCCATCTGTTGACTTCCTAAACATCTTTAACAATTAGTGAACAAGGCCCAAAAAACATTGTGGTTTTCTATCCCCAAGTGATATAAAATGAGGAAAGGAAGCAGGAAGGAATGGTTTATTTATTTATTTATTTTGTCAAGTTTATATTCCGCCCTACTCACACAAGCGACTCAGGGCGGAGCACAACAGATGTAAAATAAACCCCTAAAAACACAAAAAGAACAAAGTAAAATTAAAATTAAAACCCCTTAAAAACTTAAAAAACTTCTCATTCCCTACACTAACCCACCGAATATAGGAATGAAGGTAGGAATGGGTGTGTGTGTGAAGATACAAGATGTCAAATAAGCCAGCGGGGGCGGGGGTGTGTGTCAGTAAACCCTCATTACCCCACACATTCCTGGCAGCCAGGTTTTCAGGCCCTTTCTAAAAGCCAATAACCCCATCTGAAGGCGAAGCTCCAGAGGCAGGTAGTTCCATAGAGTCGGAGCGAACAGGGAGAAGGCCCTCTTTCTCGTGCCAGAGAGTCGAGCCTCTCTGGCTGATGGAACCACTAAGGGACCTCTCTGGTCTGCTCTGGTGGGACGGACAGATACCCTTGGGGAGATGTGGTCTCTCAAGTAACCTGGCCCACTACCATATAGGGCTTTAAAGGTCATTTAGAGGAACTCTGAATGTATGTTTACATTTTAATGGTTCATTTAGTGGAACTCTGAATCTGGTCTAATGTTTAGTGGGTTTGTCTTGATCTACAGTTCCTGGACTGTCAGTAGACTAGACATAGTATAATCCATTTTTGGTTGATTCTGATCTTTTGGGTGAAAAAAACATACAGTGTGTGCATACCTCAGATGTATGCAAAATAGTAAAATCATATTCATTGCAGAAATGTGTTCAAACTATATTTACAGCTTTATACATCCATACAAACATGATTATTTTGGGGAGGGGAGGTATCAAAAAATGGGATCGGTTTTCTTCCATATAAAAATACAAATACTAACCTGTTAATCAATGTGTCGTCCACACACGAAGGTGGAACAGGAAGAATACACTCAGACATAGATTTTATAAATCCACACGTCTTCATGCAGATTAAATTTCATGAGGTTGCTGACAGAATATTGTACTATTTTAATTACATAGCATTCATTTCATGCCGGGGCCGGAGCCTCCCGACCCTCACCGCCTTTAAAACCTCCTGCGGCGTGGAGGAGGAGGAGGAGAGCGCTACCGCGTTCAGCCCCAGGACTGCCGTCACCTGGGACGGGGGCTGGACGCGAAGAACGCCTGCATGCCGGGGCCGGAGCCTCTCGACCCTCGCCGCCTTTAAAACCTCCTGCGGCGTGGAGGAGGAGGAGGAGAGCGCTACCGTGTTTAGCCCCAGGACTGCCGTCACCTGGGACGGGGGCTGGACGCGAGGAATGCCCGCATGCCGGGGCCGGAGTCTCTCGACCCTCGCCACCTTTAAAACCTCCTGCGACGTGGAGGAGGAGGAGGAGAGCGCTACCGCGTTCAGCCCCAGGACTGCCGTCACCTGGGACGGGGGCTGGACGCGAAGAACGCCCGCATGCCGGGGCCGGAGCCTCTCGACCCTCGCCGCCTTTAAAACCTCCTGTGGCGTGGAGGAGGAGGAGGAGAGCGCTACCGCGTTCAGCCCCAGGACTGCCGTCACCTGGGACAGGGGCTGGACGCGAAGAACGCCCACATGCCGGGGCCGGAGCCTCTCGACCCTCGCCGCCTTTAAAACCTCCTGCGGCGTGGAGGAGGAGGAGAGCGCTACCGTGTTTAGCCCCAGGACTGCCGTCACCTGGGACGGGGGCTGGACGCGAGGAACGCCCGCATGCCGGGGCCGGGACATGGCTTGGCCTGCGAGACGCCCGCCCCCCGCCGCCCCCACCCCCGTTGTTAAGATCTTCAGGGGGGATGTACCATCTGAATGGTGGCTGGGGCTATGGACTCAGGGAACAAGGGAGTAGAGCCTGCCAGCCAGCAAGTGGGGTCGGGGCTCTGTCTGATAGGGCGGGGGGGGTTCCATGGGGCTCAAATTAGTGTGGTGACGGGCATGGGGTGTTACAGCGGGTACCGAGGGGCGGGCTGCACTTGGACAACGCGGGACAGATGGTTGGTTGCTGTCCCGTGTTCTGGCCCCCCGGTCACACCTCTGGGTCCTGAGCAGCCGGTCAAGAGTGACCCCCACCTTAGGCTGCTGCTGGTGAATGCCAGATCAGTCTGCAATAAGGCCCCTCTGCTTGCAGATACCATCTTGGGGGAGTGGGCTGATCTGGCATGCATCACCGAAACTTGGCTGGCACCGGAGGATGGGGTTCCTCTGTCTGAATTATGCCCAGCCGGTTTCGGTATTTGGCACCAGCCTAGGGAGAGGGGAAGGGGCGGCGGAGTCGCCGTGATAGCTAGGGAGTCTCTGGGAGTTACCAGGGCCTCAGCTCCACAAATTCTGGGTTGTGAGACCTTGTTCTTGCGTGTGGGCCCTAAGGGTCAGCTGGGAGTCTTGCTCGTGTACCTGCCTCCCTGCAGAGTAGCAGACTCCCTGCCTGAGCTCCTCGAGGTGGTCTCCACGCTGGCATTGGAGGCCCCCAGGCTGATGGTTCTGGGGGACTTCAATTTGCCATCGTTGGGGACCGGCTCGGAGGCGGCTCGGGAGTTCATGGCTTCCATGGCAGCCGTGGGCCTGTCTCAGGTAATTCAGGGTCCTACCAGGAGCAGTGGCCACACCCCGGACTTAGTCTTTTTGTCGGAGCTGTGGCAGAGTGATCTGAACTTACAAAAATTAGAGACCACCCCAGTGCCATAGTCAGATCACTATCTGGTGACTCTAGACTTCCTTGGGGCTGGACTCCGCCGCAGGGAGGCAGGGCCGATTAAGTGGGCCCGCCCCCGGCAACTAATGGATCCAGAAGGATTCCAGAAGGAACTGGGGTGTTGTCCTCTTGACCTGCAAAGCGCTTCATCTGAGGCTCTTGCCGACGCTTGGGATAGGAGGGCGACGGCGGCCTTGGATGTAATCGCGCCACTACGGCCTCTCCGAGTCCATGGGGATCGATCTGCCCCTTGGTTCTCAGAGGAGCTAAGGGAGCTTAAACGGGCTAAGAGACGCCGAGAGCGCGGCTGGGTGAAGACTCGGAGTGAGTCTGACCGAACACTAGTTAGAGCTGCTATTAAAGACTACCTAGTGGCGATGACGGTGGTGAAGCGTCAATACTTCACCACCCTCATTGCCTCTGCAGATAATCGCCCAGCTGCCTTGTTCCGGGTAACCAGGTCCCTCCTCGGTAGAGGGGGGCAGGCCCTGGGTGGCAGGGTTCGGCTGAGGATTTTGCTGATTATCTGGCGGAGAAAATCGCTCAGATCCGCTTGAAGTTAAATCCCGGCGTGGAACGTACTGAGCTGGGGTTGACCATAGCACAGTCTAGCCATGTTACCTGGGATCGGTTCGATCCTGTTGGCCCTGAGGAAGTGGACAGGCTTCTTGCATCTGTTCGCGCCACGACCTGTGCACTGGACCCATGCCCTGCCTGGTTAATAAAAGCTTCCAGGTCTGTGGCAGGTGGCTGGGTCGAGGCGATCATCAATTCTTCTTTAATGGAGGGGCACTTTCCTGCACCTTTTAAACACGCTTTGGTGCTCCCCCTCCTGAAAAAGCTGTCCCTCGACCCCACGATAATTTCCAACTACCGTCCAGTGTCCAACCTACCTTTTTTAGGTAAGGTTTTGGAAAAGGCTGTGGCGCAGCAGTTGCAGGAGGTCCTGGATGAAGCGGATTATCTGGACCCGTTTCAGTCAGGATTCAGGCCCGGATATGGTACCGAAACTGCACTAGTCGCTTTGGTGGATGACCTCTGGAGAGAGCGGGATGGAGGGGAGCCGTCTGTCCTTGCTCTTCTCGATCTCTCAGCGGCTTTTGATACGGTAGATCATGGCATCCTTCTGGGAAGGCTCCAGGGTCTGGGGATCCAGGGCACGGTGTTGTCCTGGTTTTCCTCATTCCTGAGGGGCAGGACCCAGTCGGTGTGCCTGGAGAAGGAGAAGTCCAGCCCTAGGCCCTTGCTTTATGGGGTGCCTCAGGGTTCGGTACTTTCTCCTCTCCTGTTCAACATCTATATGAAGCCGCTGGGTGAGATCATCCGTTCCCACGGAGTAAGGTATCATCAATATGCCGATGATACCCAGTTATACATCTCTGCCCGTGGGGACCCAAGTGGTGCGGTGGAAGTCCTCTCCAGGTGTCTGAAGGCTGTAAAGGTCTGGACGGGGGACAACGGGCTACAGCTGAATCCCGGCAAGACTGAGTGGCTGTGGGTAAGGGGTCCTGTGTTATCAAAGGAGCTTCCACCTCTGGTTCTGGATGGGGCAGTTTTGCCCCAATCAGACCCGGTGCGTAATCTGGGGGTCCTCCTGGACTCACGGCTACTGTTCGAAGAGCAGGTGGCAGCCGTGGCCAGGAGGGCTTTTGCACAACTTCGTGTAATTCGCCAGTTACACCCCCTCCTGGACCAGGATGCCCTGCTTATGGTCACACATGCGTTGGTCACCTCCAGACTTGATTATTGTAACGCGCTCTACATGGGGTTGCCCCTGATGACCATCCGGAGACTCCAGCTGGTCAAGAATGCGGCGGCCCGGGTAGTGGTGGGGTGTGGGCGTTATGCTCATGCTTCGCCGCTGCTCCGGGAGCTGCACTGGTTGCCAGTTTGTCTCCGGGTGCAATTCAAGGTGCTGGTTATTACCTTTAAAGCCCTATATGGTAGTGGGCCAGGATACCTAAGAGACCGCGTCACCCCTAGAACATCTGTCCGGCCCACTAGGGCGGATCGGAGAGGCTCCCTTGTTATTCCTTCGGCGAGAAAGGCGCATCTCGCCTGTACCAGGAGGAGAGCCTTCTCCGTGTTCGCCCCGGTCCTCTGGAACCTCCTGCCCACCGAATTGCGCCTTCAGACGGAGCTCCTGCCCTTCCGAAAGGGCTTGAAAACCTGGCTGGCAGGACAGGTTTGGGGACCCGGGAACATGGGTTCCCATACCAAGTGGCTTATATAAGGACTGTCCCCTGGGTTGGTATATGGGAATTATTGGTATATATCCCTGCGTTGTTTTAACTTCTGACTGTTTTTAACTCTGATGTTTTAGTGTTGGTTTTATTCTTGTTTTATTCTGGCTGTAAGCCGCCCAGAGTCGGGTTCTCCGAATTGGGGCGGGGTATTAAATTTAATTAAATAAATAAATAAATAAATAAATGTAGTTTAGAAAATGTCAATTAATTATGGTTCCTTATACAATGAAAGTTATGTTTAAAAGTAAATTATCTCAATTTTTACTCCATCAAAATGTTTCAACATTTTCCCCCAAATAATGGCAAAGGTGGTAACATCCCATATTAATGTATCAATTTGCAATGTATCCTTTTTGGCATTTAAAATTAAAACACCACCCTGTAGTAGGTATATAATTGTTAGGTAAGTGAGCTGATATATTGTTACAATTGCTATAGAATCCTGTTGGCAAGTTAATTTCTTTGCCTGGAATTTACTTAAAAACTAGTTTTATTTCCAGAAATGCAGAAGTACACAAACTCACTCCTCTGTGATTTGCTATCAATACAGTCTGTTTAACAGAGGGCATCTCCAGAAACTGAACTGTCATTGTTTCTCTAACCCCATTTCAGATGACAACCCGTTGCCTTGGATGTCACCATGTAGGAGAAGCCCACACTCTTCACAGTATGTATTATAGTGTTCCTGTTGCTATCTAAAGAAGCATGAAAGGGTCAACTGGATGACCAGACCTATGCTGATAATGCCAGCTGTAGCCTTTGAACCTCCTCTTGAAGTTCAGTAGTCTGTGTATTTGCATGGATCTCCTAGGAAACTTGATGCAGACAGCAGGCCCTCTGGGAATTATTAGAACTTCCACGAGCATGCAGCACAGATGGTAGCCCTCAGGACAACATGACAGGTTGATCTGCTGCACAATTTAATTCAGCAGCAATGATATTGCCCATATGTTGCCCAGTGTAAAATCATAACTCTTCTGAGGCTGGTGTTGTACATCCCTTTTGGCCTGTGATCCTGAGAAGTACTGAGCAATTGCCATAACATAATTCTCCATAACTCCTCCAAAGTGGTTTGAAAATTTTACCTCATTGTGAGAAACAGACTGTGGAGAGTATGCTTACAAGTTTGTTTATTTTCCAATAGAATGATACTAGGATATAGGACATTTTATTTCCTAACACAAAATATATCAATTTTTTACAATAAAACCCTTTATATGTCTTCAGTTTCTTCATTGTTACTTTTTTGCTGATTATATCGACTCTCTTTCTGTTTCTTTCAGTGTTCGTTACTTGGTTATATAAACACATTAGTCATGTACAATCTAAAGCATGTTCAAGATGTAATCCCACCCAGTCCAATAAGACATTCAATTTTATGTACATAGGATTGAAGCCATGGTATGGTGTCTGGTGGATAGGTAATAATAATAATAATAATAATAATAATAATAATAATAATAATAATAATAATAATAATAATAATAATAATAATAATAATAATAATAATAATAATAATAATTTTAACATACAAGACAGTAAGCCAGTCAGTCCTATTTATTATTATTTCCCATTTGTTATAATATTTCTATCCTGCTCTGCTTCCCAAGCACTTAGGTAATTTTAAAATTATTTTACAACTAGTAAAGCAATTTTAACTAATTTTGAACAATTTAAAGTAATTAAGAACAATGCAACAAACTCAAATTATAACCAATAATCTGGAATTTTAAAAAATAATAATCCACACATACACACATTTATTTCTGTCAGATGTATGAAGATATTTCTAAATAACAGACATGTATTAACCTAATGAAAAATTTACTTGCCTGTACTGTGGATAGTTTCACGCTTTTATATATACATTGATTGATAGATATCTCTCTCATCATTAAAAGCAGTAGCGGAGGGGGGAGGGGGCAGAGGCTCCTCTGTGTCTTAATGCTGGCAGGAGGTGCATCTGGTGGAGTATCAGGAGACAATGTCCAGACCCATCACTCCAGTTTATGTCAAAGTCCTGCACCCTCTGAAAAACCACTTATCTAGGGTAAAAAGTTTCCAGAAAATAACTAAGAGCCATATACAACAGTTGCTTCTCATCAGTCTTGGAGCTGGGTTGGAAGGATGGGCTGTAGGGAAGGATGAGAGTATAATAAAAGAGGGAAAGGTGCAAGAACGGGGAGGCAGGTGAAAAGGCTGGAATGATAGAGAGAAGATTTGTTACTTGCCTTTGTAAGCCTGAAAGTCCTGATCTTGATGAAATTCCTGTACATGCCCTACACTCCAAATAAAAGAGAATAGTGCAGCCTAGGGACACTGAGAATGGTATGGTACCCTGAAGGAACTGCTGCAGATGGTGGGACTATATGGATAGGGAGACATGGGAGATATCATCTTGACTGTTTACCCATGTTTTCTGGGGCTCAATGATCCTGCCAGTATTTAGTAGCATTGTGCCAAAATTTCTCCCACATTATTTTTAACTCTACCCATTCAATTTGACAGCACAAAATTGTTCCAAAACAAGAAAGCATTTAAGAGAAATTATCCTGATTGAGCCAATGGATTTGGAGTAGGATCCTGTGTGTATCACATGATTTATGCAATGGCTGCTGCACATGGTCTTCAACTTTTTGGCCCTTGAACAAAGAGGTATCTAGCTCTTCATAGCACAAGTATGAGCAAGCTCCCTTTAATGGGGTTTTGCTGCTTGTGTACGATCACCACATGCACAGGTAAAAGTAGTCATGTTTCTATCCTTTGGAGCATTATGCTCTGCCATTGCAAGTCAAGAGGACAAGAAAAACGTGACTATGCTGAATGTTATTTTGGCTGTTTTCATGATCATGGCTTATTCCTTGTTTCATATTTTTCATTTGCAAGCTGCCAATAAAAGAATCATTCAGGAGAGATGAGAAGCCACCACTTTGTAGCAGTGTCCTGTGTCCTGCAGGGTGAGAAAGAGGGAGAGCAGAGAATTTATTTCCCAAAATATATGCATTAATAAATGTCACTTTTCCCTGCCTGCCCATTGCCAAGTAGACTGCTGCTCATGAAACTGACCAAGCATCATTTGCAACCTCAGCTTCTGTTCTCTAAAAGGTTAAAGTGTGGTGATTATTGAAAAAGCCAAGTGTGATAAGTATTATTGCTACCTTGAGTACTTTGAAAACCTAACAAAGGAGGCTGTGCCTAATGAATTTGGACTGCCACTTCTCTACTTTCCATTTGATCAATGAGAAGCTATACACATTTGGCTTAGATTAATAGCTCACATTGAATTAAAAGTAAAGGATGCATAGAAAATCCTGATAGGACTAGTCTTCTGGTATTAGGCTTCAAGGCCTCTAACACAAGCTCATGAGCTCAACTTTAGATTTAATTCCAGATGTCCTTTCCTTCTTGCACACGTGAATAAATAGGAAAATGATTTCTGTTAGAGACATCTCTGGTCTCTGCTGAAATGCAATCATCGCAGTGCCTAACGGTTGTGTGTACACTCTCTAACTCAATTTTCTCAGCATTATTTAGACACGCTCAGTGCTTAAGCCTGATAGGAAGGCTTTCCTCCCATACTAATTAAGCAAAACCTGCAGTTGCAATCTATCCTGTTGCCCTTGAGTTTTTCCTCCTTGCATCTGTTTATATGAAGCAGCAGGCTGTGAAGAGCACAAGGCTGCATTGTTCATTGTCACAGGCCTCTTTGCCACTTGCCTAGTTTCTGACAACACTGGCATTGGGACATGCAAATGCCCCTTCTTCCCATAATGTGTGACCACTGGGAAGGAAAATGGCAGGAATACATCAATTAAAATAAATACTAGGAATAGCATTCAGCATCTAAAGAATCTCAGTTTTATAAACCACATTTTTAGATTGTATGGCTGCCAAAGTGACTTGGAAGCAGATAGGAGAGTATTTTCTCATCAGCAGAAAGATGTTCAGGATGCTTTGAGTCAGTTTTTGGTGTTCTGCATCACTGCCTTTCTCCTTTCATAAATGTTATACAGAAGAGAAAATTTGCTTGATTTGCATAATTTATGTAGGATGCAGAATTCCACTTATTTATTTATTTTGGCACAGAATGCCCTGGGTTTGTGTGAACCAAGGACGTACAGTGCTAACTAAAATATTGGTAGAAACATTTTAATTTGTAGTCTCAAAGTGAAAATAAATACTGGTCTCTCTCTTTTTTTTAAGAAGTAAAGGTGTTGTTGCATCCTTCTTAGTCAATGGGCAAACCAGTTGGGCTTGTTTCTCAAAAACAAAAGACACTAAAGGCATTTTATGCAAATTACAAAGACCTCAAGGATTGAAAAGAGCTCTTTGTCTCACTCCTGGTAATGTTTATAATGTTTATAATTTTTAGCTTTGTGGCATTAAGTATGCAAATTGAAGTGTGTGTGTTTGTGTGTGTGTGTATGTGTGTGTGAACATTTCCTATTAATTATCATTGAAGTAGACATTACAGATATGGCTAACTAATTAGAAAACATTCACAGGTGCCTGGTGTCTAGAAAAATTAATAACCATGCTTATGTGTCACTTTGGAACCTGCTGAATGAAGTTAACATAAGCTAACTGCAGATAGAGCTCATTGGACTGTAATGAATTGTCACCACCTCCTGTGTCCCAAATTTCATTTTGTAGTGATAATACACAAACTGTTAAACAAATTGTGGAAGACTAGATTTGGAGCTGATTTTATTAACGCCCAACAAAACAAAAAGGACAGGAAAGCAAGGCAAATATTTCATAGTGTCTACTATAAATGAATATCTTGAAAGGAAGAGGTTGGTATAATAAAACACCTGACCTAAAAGGAGAGTCTCATATAGTAGCATCCATTCCAAGTTGTCACAGAAATGCAGCCACAACACCTCTATCACACCACCACTGTTACTTCCTATTCCTAGTCTTACAAATGGCTCCTGATTTATTTTCAGAATGAACAGAAGAACTTTGCGTTTGGAAGTTTCATCCCTTCTTTGTTGATGGTGTGAGAGTTTCAGCAGAGGATTAATGTGTTCTCACACAGACATACTAACACAGTCAAGTAACTGCGTTCCTATGAAATATAACCCTCCCATTCCTCCAAACAAAAAACTGCTGCTGTTAGCAATTATTAGGATGGCATCAGTGGGGAGCACATCATTCCTGCACAATCTCCCCCATAGATCTTCTCCAAGATGCAAATAAATTAACATACAGCCAATGAGATATGACCGCACAATTATGTTACTAAAGATAAACAAACATTCAGAATGAAGCCTATTCTCCAGCCCTCTGTTAGCTTAACATGGTGTAGCTTGCTGGTAACAATTTTGAAACTGATGTCTATATCTTGTATATAATTTTATTTGTTTCGTCTTTGCAAATTTATGACTCAAATACTTTCTTCTGGCTAAATTAGATTATTTAATTGCCAATGTCACATAAAGGTAATGGTTCATTAATAATGTGTATATAGAATCTGATGTATCTTGTTTGCATGTTTATTATTATTAAACATTGTAAGATTTTAAATTTGTTAAATGTGTAGACATTTTACTAATGATTATTGTTGATGTTATTTTATTTGAATTGTTTTGTTTGATGCTGCTGTTTTGTGAATTGTCTGTTCGTTGTTGTAAGCTGCCCAGAGTGGTGATTACACCAATTGGGATGGTGCATGCATGCATGCCTTCCTGTGTGCATGCCTGTGTGCCTGCATGCATCAATTGGTCCAACACCACACTGGGCAGTTTACAACAATGAATAGACAATCCACAAAAAAAACAGCAAACAAAACAATTCAAATAAAATAACTTCAACAAAATATTTACAAAGGGCAAAACTTTTGGTTAAAGGGTTTTTTAAAAAATCCTTGCCCTTAATGGCTCACATGCTACTGGCCATATCCTGTCAAGAACAAAGGCTTATTGTAGAAAAACATATCTCTATCTCTATCTCTATGACTCAAAATGAGGTGAGATTGCCCCCCACAAGTTAACAATCCATTATGTAATTTGCTTCTCTTGTTACTCTTGATTTTGCCTAATTGTATGCTCATTTAAGAAACAGCAATAATGAGTAATGATAGCAATGACTGGAGGTAAGGAACAATAAACAAGATTACAGCTTCTCTTTGCAGAGAAAATGAGAACTGGTTCTATGCATTAATTTTGTGCATCACAAAAGGCTTTTTGGCCCAGCAGACCAGAGATTTCAGGCACTGATTGAGATTGAAAACAAAGCCCATTTTAGCCTGTGCTGTCTGAGCAGACTGCAAAGGAGTTTCCTTGAAACCCCCCCCCCCCATATATATATATATATATATATATATATATATATATATATATATATATATATATATATATCCCCCCAACAAATCCAGCATCCATCACACTTAGCCAGCCAATTCTTCTTTTCATTCCTCACAGCCATGCCTTAATGGCTGTTGTCCTGTGACCAGGGTGTTACTCCTCCTGTGTTTTATCTTGCAATGCAATGCAATCACACTTATATACTACACCATAGTGCTTAGTGCACTCTCTGGGCAGTTCACAAGTTAATTAGCATTTTGCCCCAACATGCTGGGTACTCACTTTACCAACCTTGGAAGCATGGAAGGCTGAGTCAACCTTGAGTCCTGGTCATTATCAAACTCACAATCATTTAGTCGCAGTACAATAGTTTAACCACTGCCCCATCAGAGCTCACTAGCGTCGAATTAGATGTTGAAAGGAATGTGTATGTCATGCTATTAACACATTTCCCTTCCCTCAGCAAGGGTTCCTCAGAGATACATGATTCAGCAATCAAAATTCCAAATTCAGCCTGTATATATAATGAAAGCTTATATAGCAAAGGAAAAAAAATCTTTTAGGTGACAAAAAATTATTTGTGCCACTAACATTTGAAAATTTAATATTTCATAGTTTCTGTAGCCAGCAATTGCTCTTCTTTTTTATTGTTGTTATTATTATTTTATTAAATTTATATATTGCCCTTCTGTTCAAAAGGCCTCTCTGGTTGGTGAACATCAAAAGAAGATATATATTGTACACAGAGGAACATAAAAACAATTAAAATACAACAGGTAAAAGGCCAGTAGTACCGTCAAAATATGCATAATGCATTACACATAGAAAATAACCAGGTCACCACTAACAAAAAAAAGTTGAGCACCAGGCAGGGTTGGGGAGTGAGGGGTGGGCAAGGCAAATGTCATGAAATGCTATTTTCATAAACAGTTCAACCTTCAGAACTTTCCAGAACTCCTTTAGGGTGTGGGACAGGTAAATGTGCACTAGAAGGGGATTCCATATTCTTAGGGCCACAACCAAAAAGGCCCAGTTTCTCATTGCAACTTTCTGGACCTCCCATTGAGTGAGCAGATGAAGCCCTAATGCCTGGGAGGACCAAGTGAATTAGTCTGAATTTAATCAGAGGAGATGCTCTGCCAGGTAATGAAGTCCCAAGATGTGTATGGTTTTATAGGTTAGTACCAAAATCTTGAATCAGACCTGGAAGCTGATAGGCAACCTGTGCAAATGGACCAAGATTGGGGAGATGTGCTTGTTGTGTTCTTCTTGTTATTTTCAAAACTAGTTCAGTTAGTTCTTCTCAGAAACAGAGTGAACACAAAGCTAAGATACCCACTGATGCTTTATATCCTAGTTCAGAAGAACTGTGAGCCAGACAATTTTCTTGCATAAGTCAGTGAGTGTCTATAGGAGAGAAGAGGCTAATTTCCTGTGTAAAAACAGTGCACTCTTCAAGAAGAGAATTGTATCTTTTATTCTAACAGGAGTTTGCCTCAATCCACATTTATACCTTTTTGCCTTGAGGTATGATCTGACCCTGAGGGAAGTCAGGATCTCTATGACTCAGCACTTTATGTGCACACAAGAATTGCAGGATGTATGTATGAACTAGTTAAGATAGAAAAATGTCACAGCTTGCTACACAAATCACAGAAACTTTTTTGGGCTGCAACTGTCAAAATCTTTTGGACTCCACAACTGACTGGAGGATTCTTGGTGGCATAGTTCACAGATGTGATTTAGTTGTTCCACTCATCCACTAAGGGGGGGGGCAGGTAAACAGCTATAATTTGTTTTAGCGCCTTGCCCAGCACTGTAGCAGCAATACAGAGAACTGAACTGGCTGCTTTCCAGAATCAAATTGGGATTTTAGATGGCAGGATTTTAAGTGCCACCATAGATATGAGAGTAATCATGCCATTAGCCTTCTGTATTTTTTTAAAAAAAGATTGGTGTATCATGGGTCAACAGTGAAAGGATGACCAACAGGTCCATAGCCATGATTCTAAATTGGGAGAGGGGGTGAATATTTTTTCTGGAGGGGCAATAATGTCACACATACTGTCTATATAACATTGGCATCCCAGGGGTGGGCTGTTAGTTCAGGTGGTCACCCCCTGGCTATGGCCCTGAGGATCAAGAAGCCATACCCAAAGCATAGCAACCAGAAGAAGAAAACCCTATGAACTTTCCAAGATTATTTGTTTTTTAATGATGAAAGAATGTAGTAGGTCATTGCTGAATTTATAACCATTGAGGAGAAGTAATCATTGCTGGCTGAGGTCTTATTCATTCCAGCAGAAACATGCTGGGAGCGACCAGCATTGTACCATTTGATTGCACCATCAAACGCATGGTTCTCATCATGACTGTTACGCTGCTGAATCTTTGTGTTGCACATGGGGAGCTGAACACCAAGATTTCAGTCACTGAGTAGAAATCATTAGACTTCTTCTCTACATCTAAGAACAGAAAGAAATGGGAAGCAACCTCTGAAGAAGGAAAAGGAAGTAAGTGAGCATTCTGCATGTAGATGTGGAACAAAGCAAAGTGGGAAACATACCAGAACATATCTGATCATCTGTATGCCTGTTTCATTTCTTCTCCCCTCCATTGGTTCCATTTCTTCTAGATTTGCTAAATTTCATGATGACAGTTGAAACCTCAAGACATCACTTTGTTTCCTTGCATCTCCACGTAGTGAGACAAACCTAAAGGCTAGTTATCCTGTAAGAAGAAAAGTTGGATTCTTGTAACATAGCCTTAGAACTTGGGAACATATATCTATTCTTTCTTAGCTAGCACCAAGCCTCACTGTGAAGGTTTGTGCATGTGTTGTTTGAGCATTAGTGGGAGTACCAAAAAGCTTTTGGTGAAGAACTGGGAGAGACAGCAGGTATGTACAGAGACTCAAGTTCATCATACTTTTCAAAGCAAGGCAGGAACTGAGTGCCAGTGTCACAAATTGTTAGTTTTCTTATTACATGGCTCAAGTGGTTAAGATGCTGAACTTGCTGACTGGAAGTCCAGAGTTCGATTCCCAGGCACTACATGACAGGGTGAGCTCTTGTCTCTGCCCCAGCTCCTGCCAACCTAGCAGTTTGAAAGCAAGTAATTCCAAGTAGATAAATAGGGACCACTTTGGTGGGAAAGTGAACAGCATTCTGTGTGCTCCGGTATTGAGGCATGTTTGCCACATGTCTATAGAAATGTCTCTTTGGCAATAAACAGAGATGAGCACTGAACTCTAGAGTCTCATACAACTGGCTTTCAAGCAAGGGCGATCTTTACCTTTACCGAAGGTTTAGTACCTATGGTGCGGGTACTGGCAGGGAGCTTTCTCCATAAACAGCAGCTTACAGCCTGAATGAACTTCCCACTTGTCATTCAAACTGTAGAGTAAGTCTTATATTCAAAGGCAGCAAGTACAGAAGGTGCTGGTTCATTCTGCTACTCCTCTGCCAGAAAAGATGTTTTTCATTTCTTTTTTTTTCCTGAATAGCTATGTCACCTGAAGTAGGATTTATATGTCATTTATTTATTGTTTCCACTTATATACCATCCCATAGTGCTAAGCACTCTATGGGCAGTTCACAAGGTAATTATGTAAGCTACAATTTGCTATCAACAAGCTGAGTACTCATTTTACCAAGCCTGGAAGGATGAAAAGTGAAATCAACCTTTAGCTCATTGGTTTGGAACTCAGGTCACAACCAGAGTTTTAACTGCACCACAGGGGTTCTGTTTTACTAGGATTCCACTTCCCTCACACCCATTTCTACAATTTTCACAATCCACTCAGTGTTGGGCATTAGCAGGTTCACCCCAGTTTGCCAGAACTGGTAGCAGAAAAAAGTCTGATCGCACAACGTTAAAAAAAGCCCTGTTTCCCTGGAGCCTGCAGCAAGCCAGAAGGTCGGGATTTGAATCCCGACATTTTGGCTTGCTGCAGCCTCCAGGGAGGTGGGGAAACTTTGGAAACAACTTGGATCGGGTCTTCCGACCTCTCTGGAGCCTGCAGTAGGGTCAGGGAGCCCGAAATGGGTAAAAAAAAAGTCTGCTTTTTAAACCCATTTTGGGATCTCTGACCTCCCTGCCAGTGCAACAAGCCAAAACATCAGGGTTTGAACCCTGACATTTTGGCTTGCTCCAAAACTGGCCGGGGACCAGTTCTGCTAAAAGAGAAAGAAGACATGCTGCTTCATGTGGTATTTATTTATTTTTATTTTATTTTATTTTGTTAGATTTGTATCCCGCTCTCCTTGGTTTCAACTGACTCAGAGAGGCTCACAGAGTCCCCTAATATCACTATTAAAGTGCAAACAAAAATACAATAGCATACAATATAACAAAACAGTAAAGTACAGTAAATATCATGTAGTAGGTCAGTACACATTACACATCAATACACATTACAGTACTATCAAAATACAATGGCCTGTAGTGCAACAAAGCAATAAGATTCAAAAATATCCTATAATCACATAATAGTTTCAATCTTTTTCTTCTACTCGACCATCACTTGGGATTGTCACATCAATCAGCTTTTAAAATAACAATAATGAAAGCAACGACAACACTTCCAAAAGGTCCTATTTCAATATACCTGCTTAGTTCTTGTAGCTTCCTGTACGGAGTCAATTCATTTCTTATTTGATCTTCATTTTTCTCCTACTGCCTTATACTTTTCATAATATTATCTTTCCTAATGCCTGCTGTCTTCTCACAATGTAGAATTTAAACTGAGATTGATAAAACTCTGCTTTTAAAAAATCTCATCACATCCAACACAACAGCCCATGGCAAGATGCTTAGATCTCAGTTTCTTTTTATTCAGGTTAAATCTATGAATTCGATGTTATGAGGTACACATATCCAAAGAAGCAATAAAACAATAAGAAAACATAGCATTGGTATAAGTTGAAAATGTTGTAGTAGAAGGCTGGTGATCCAAATCTCTCTATGTTCCATGTGTCCTTGAATTCTTTGTCTAGTCTCAGAAAAATGCCGCAGTGTGTAGCCTAATAATATTCCTAAATGTTAATGGAAAATATTTTAGCATATATTTCTGATAGTTTTAATTAAAAACAGACCAAATCCTTTCTGTATTTAATTACTGAAACGAAACTTCAGTGAACACCTTATGCTTCAAAATGTATAGTATTCCTACCTTATGCAATCTCTGGAAACTGAAGTCTGGTTGCTATGGTTACACAAGCTCCCATAGTGCCTTCTGAGTTTAACTGGCCTATCTAGATCACATAGAATACTAATAAATGGTAAGAATCCACCCAGCAGCATTTCATTTCAGGCATGCAGTTTGCAAAAAAAATTAAATATCTGCAGTGAACCAATTTCAAAAATGTTTCTTCCCAGTGCTTTGTTGAAACACATACACAAAGTTGATAAATCTGATACATGACTTCCAACTCTGTGTTTTCCTCTGAATCACAGGCTAAAAACAAGGCTAAACGATCCTATCCATCCCCCCCCCCCATTTCTATTTTGTTTCTTTTTTCTTTAAAGCACAGATCTGTGGTGTAATCATAGAAACACATTATTAGGTAGTGGATACTTTTAAAATTAATAGGACTTTCTTTTAAGTAAGCATGTGCATCAGATTTGGATTTAACCTGATACTTCCTGGCATGAAG
The DNA here is from genome assembly GCA_030440675.1 of Furcifer pardalis. Taxonomy (NCBI): domain Eukaryota; kingdom Metazoa; phylum Chordata; class Lepidosauria; order Squamata; family Chamaeleonidae; genus Furcifer; species Furcifer pardalis. The sequence goes on from CP126893.1 coordinate 69,229,161, forward strand.
TAAATTTCCCTATGAGTAAGGCAGAACCTGAAATTAACTGATACTTTATGTGGAATATTGTCTTTGGAAAGGCAGGAGTATATACACTTAATAGTATGTTCAAGACTTTGTTTATCCATAGTGACAAAAACGGGAATAGAAATGAATGGTTGAGTCACAACAACAACTGTCCTGGACTGGACACCTCAAAGGGCCAGGAGGGACAAGGACTTAAGACTAGTCTGGACACACTGTCCTCATAGCCATGGCAGACATGAGCATATCCTGATAATGTCTCATCTGCTCACTTGCCATATGTCCAGACACAAATATCCACACCCTATAGTGTTGGTGGGTCTCCTTCCCATGGAGCAAGAGGAACTAATAAGGCCCCTTTCTTGCCAGGTGAGCTGACTGTCCCTCTCCCTTCACTTCTGACATCTGCCTGGAAGGCACTTTATCCTCAGTAGACTTTCCTTACCTGGGCTTGTGCTGCCCTTACCAGTTCCTGAAGTCAATTATTTCTCAGTGACCTGGAATGCCTTGCCTTTCAGAAACCAGGCCATGCCCCTGGAGGATCATTCCCTCCCTGGAACTAGAGGGGGGGAAAAAAGATTTTCAGAGGTAGGAACATCAATATCTTTAGCCTCTTGGAAAGGGACACTGACAAGAAGAACAAAGACAAAGAGAAAGAGGAGTGAGATTTATCTCAGAACAAGCATCCTGCTTGATCTTGGGCAAAATGGCTGCCCACCTTTTTCATCTATGCCGGCATAATACTTAATCAAGAACCTGGTGGACCCTATCTTTTATCAAATATATGAACATCATGTGCACAGGCTCTGTGGACTTCCCAGGCCATGTTTGGCTTTTGTATGATGAATTTTTGAGATGAACAGCACCCTTGCCTGTAACTACAGTTTATGACCCCCAGCTCACCCCCAAGTTAGGGATTGTTTTGACAGTGGGCATCTAGTTTAGAGGCCTGGAGGAGCCAATGCATCCCAAGCAGTGGTGGTGCAGTCTCTTCAACTCCCACTTCTTTCCTGGGAGTTCAGTTCTCAGGGTACCTGCAACAAGAAGCAATGCCAGTTATGGATTGAAGGCTCAATTTGAACCCCTTCACATCTTGTTTCAAAGGAAAGCCAAATAGGGGGATGTGCCAAGCACATGGCAGGAGCACATACACCCCTGTATTATTATTATTATTATTTTGCATCAAAAGGGCCCAAACCCAATTAATTTGGACATTTTGGCATACTGGCTAAAATAATACACCGAGAGAGGGGAGGCTAGTTATTTGTTAGGAGGTTCTAGTTTAGGTTTAGAATTCCCACTGAGGGTAGATATTTTGCCTAGTTGGCAGAGAACCTTGGATCTGTTAGAGGCAAATAATCCATTGTTAGATTGCAAAAGAGTTTAAGGCAGGCTGGAAGATTGGTCTATTCTTGACCCCACCTCTGCCAGATCTCAGAGTATTTCCCTTTAAGGTGATGTCCAAGAAGGCATCTGGTGAGTTTTGGCTTATCCACCACTTATCTTAACCCAATTTATTTATTTATTTATTTCCAACTTGTTATCCCGCCCCAATCGGGTCGAAACCCAACTCTGGGTGGCTTACATAAACAAATTTAAGAAATACATATTAAAGAATACAACTCAGTATACAGTATCCTCTTAATAGATTAAAAAAAATATAAATTAATACAATGTTCACAGATTAAGCTAAAAAGATTAAACAATTCCAATGTTGGTTCAGTGAATAACTCCATCCTGCAGGAGTTGTGCAGTGTTTGATACACTTCCAGGAATACCACAGTGTACATGGTGCTTTTGGGGCTTGCAACTGTGCAAAGTTTGGTCAGAGGGGCATGCTCTGGGAAGCATGGTTACCATTTGTTTTTCGGCAAGCGGGCAACAATATAAATGTGAACTAATAAATAAATAATATATAAGAAACTAAAAATACTTTTAGCAGCCATGAAGCATGCATGGGACATCATTTGCACCAAAAAAATCCACAAATAAAAACATTTGGTTTTGCAGCACATGGTTTAAATTTGCTATTTTATGACATAATGAAGTTAAAGGCAATGGAAGATCTTCAGTCAAATGCCAAGAAAATTATCAAATTTGTTAAGAAACATCACATCATTCAACAAACATTCACAAGCATTCAAAAGAAGAAAAGTAAAGGGTTTCGGAAGACTTCTGCAAAAACGCTGAAACTGCCATACAATAATGCTGAAAATCTCTTGGATGGAAAGGAAGCTCTACAACCAACTTTTATTCAAGATGGTTTACCACTCGGTAAATAAATAAGGAAGATTGTTTTTGGACAATAATGTATTCTGGGCTCTTGTAGAATCTACAAAAATTGCTAAAACTATAGCAAGAATTGCATCTGATGAATCAGGTTTGTCTCAGGTACCTGAAATGTTTTCTGAAATAACAAAGAAAATAACAGGACCTGAAGAACTGTTAGTAAAAACACCTAAATAATGGGGTAGCTGGGGAAGCCAATGGGGAAGTCCCAGTCACCCCACTGCTACGAATGATTGCATCAGATAATGCTAAGAGATTGTTATCTGACGCAAAAATTTTCTTAAAATTTTGCGTTATCCAATTTCAGCGTTATCCAATGCAATCGTTATCCGAGGTATTACTGTACTTTGTTATCTTCTACTTACTCACTGAATTTTGTTAATCTAAAATTTCCAATTATAACTATTCCATTAGTTTAATTAAATGTATTATTGTATTTTTTGTTAGTAAAATAAATATTTTTACTTCATTAATGGTATATGTAAACCTCATTTTGTAATGTAAGCTGTGGAATGATTTTGGAAACTACTATCTGAAATAAAATTCAAAGGAATAAAAATGATGACATTTTTGGAAAAATCTATTGTTGTTGTTTTTTAAATGCATTTATTTTTCCCTGCATATTTGGCATGCTTTACTTGTGCAAACTTTCCTCTTTTCAAAATTCCTGGAAGGTTTACATCTGTAGTGTGTGATTTATGTGAGTTTATGGTGCTCTGCGCCATGTGGAATTGTATGCTCCCAGCCTGCTAAAGGCTTTTCTTTCGAAATAACTCACACCCATTAGCTGTAGAAGCATTGATTGCATTTCCCCCAATTTTCCCATTTTCCCCCAGTCAATTTTCCCTTCCCAATTTTTCAAGGGAAAACTCCCAATTTTCCCATTTTTCACACACACACACACACACACACACCCCACACACCCCTTTACATCTCTAATTGTGATACACCTGGGTAGCAACGACCTGGCAAAATGAAGTTAAGAGCCTGAGTTATCTGGCTCCTGTGAAAGCTAAGTATCCTTCTACCAAGGTTGGCTCATCTGGGTGGTTTGGAGGGCTCAATGTGATCTTGGGTGTATTGACTATGCATGAGGAGATGTTAACAGAGAACTTCATAGAGCCATGCTTGCTGTTTTGTATTCAGTGGTTTGTCACTCACACATCAATGTGAAATGTAAAGAGAGATACAGAAATGATGGGGTGCAACTTTCAGTGTTGGGGCTTAAAATTTTCTTGCAGTATCTGTAGGAGGACCTAAGAGCTGAGTTTCTCAGCCTGGGTGAGGACAACGGAATGGCCAGTGTCTAGTCACCTTACTTTGGTGGGTAATGCAGATTGGTGTATGTTCTGGTGAGTTCCAAGAGTTTGAGTGTGAATCTGTGACCTTTATCTCACTGATCTGGATCGTGATGGGGTGGATGCACAGGTGATGGTCACTGCCATTGAACACCTGAGTTTTGCTACAAGGTGTCTGGTGATAGGGAAATAGCACCAATAAATCAGCTGGCTGGAAGTGGCAGCCTTCTGGTGCCATGCTCTTAGGGCTGGGTACTTACTAGTAGTGGGCTCCAAAAAAGTTTACTACCACACTGTGGGTGTGGGATGGTGGGTGTGGCCAGGGGAAAATCCCTGTGTTGCACCCAAATAAGGACTACTTTATTTCAAAACTTGGATGGGCGGGGCCAGCCAGAATTTCTGCTACTGGTTCTGATGAACTGGTGCAAACCTGCTGATGCCCATAATGACTGGGAGCAGAGTCACAGGGAACATCTACTCTACATTAGGCCCTCTGTGGATCTGGGAAATGAGTTATCAGTTTAAAAGTTAATAAAGTTGTGGCCCTCATTTACTCAAACACTGTGTCTGCCTCCTTATTTCAGTGTGTGGGAAGCAAAGTCTCACTTGTCACATGTAGCTGCAAAATGAGGCTGAAACATATTGCTCACAATTGCATATTCTAAAAAAGATATGTGTAAACTGATTTTTGCCCTAGGCACAATATCTTTTCTGCAGAACAGGTTTGGAGAATTTTTCCTTGTCCTCTGAAAGCTTGAGGACAGGCCTTGAATTATTGATTTATAACTGCATTTAAAAAGAGTACATTATAAAGAAATATTAATAGAATCATCCAGAAGGAGATGAAACTTTGACTTTGTTTATTATCTTATCTTATCTTCCAAAGAAGAACAAAAGAAGAAGCAGCTCCTGAGATTCTCATTTCATTATAGCAGCACAATGATATAGCTATTCTTTCTAGTGCACAATAAAGCAAATCAACATTTTACAAGGCAGTTTTTTAAAATGGGGGCAGCCAAGAGAAAAATAATAATAACTTTGATAGTGGACTTTGGATTAGCACAAATTTGGTACAAGTATAGCAGAAAGCTTTTTCTTGGTCTATGCCAAATATGAGGAATTGTGGACAAAGGTTTGTCAAGTTATGTTTTTTTAAAAGCTAAAACTGCTTTTTGCCCCTGTTCAGAAACAGATGACCCCAGATGACACTAGATTTAAAGTAGATCAAATAAATTGAAAAGACCAGTGTTGTTTGAAATAGAATGCTAATTTGGGGGCAATGGTGCAAGTCCAACCATACCACTCTTTGGGAATAACCATGGAAAACACAGTAGGCCGATATCATTTTATATTGGTTCTCTAGTTATCTATGTTGTCATACTCAGCTCTTGGAAGTAAAGATAAACTAGTGAAAAATTAATATACACTATATCAGTGTCATTTGGTATTGTTGCAAATATTCACAGTCATTCTTGAAACCATCTTAATTTCCTTGAAGAAGAATAGGTGGAAAAAAACTTGCCCTCTTGTCCAAATATCCTTACATTTCTTGTTTGGGATATGAGAATGAGTCAAGTGAGGATTTACAATAGGCTTTCTCAAGGTTTTTGGGTCACGGGCCTGACTACACCTCCTGGACTGCTGATAGGTCCGGTCATGTGGTTCCTCCCATCCAGAAGTGGAAGTAAAATGCATGCCGCACATGCACAGAATATTCTGTGCATACACAGAACACGTTTTAATTCCGCTTCCAGGATCGGCAAGGGCATCAGGGGCTGGATGAATTGGCATTGGGGGCCAGGTTTGGCTCATGGGCCATAGGACATAGGTTGAAAATGCCTGATTTACAACTTTCGTTAATCATATTACTTGATTTTGGGAGTGAATGGTTAAAGACTTTTGAATACTATAGAGAAAAGAAATGAATAGATTTTTCTTATTAACAATAAAGACGTCTCACATAGCAGTCACAGTAGATAAAATCTTGTTGGCATAATGTCACACTGGCATAACCTGATCAGGCACTGGAAAGATTTAATCTGCACTATATATTTTTTTTAAAAAAACCTTTTTTAAGAGAAAAAAGGCATGTTGAGATTATCAGGATAAAACTGATTTGATTTCTAGTTATGTTATGATATGTGAAGAAAACACATTTCCATGTTAGAGTTGAAGGGGGGGAGGAATGTTATTTAAATTTATTTTGAATAAGAATATATCACTATTTACAAATTTCTCCAAATCTGGGGATAGAAAAAAATGTATTTTTCTAAGAATAAAAATTCAATATGGGATTGAATAAATCTAGTAGGATGTTGACTCTTAAAAGTCTCAACTTGAGTTCTTACCTATTTTCTCCTTTAGTGCCAAACTGGGGCTGCCATGTCTTTTACACTCAAGAAGCTCCTAATTTTTAGTATTGATCTATGGTATGGAGGTGAAATATGGGATGGATCCATTCTAGAAATAACTATACAAAAAGAATTAGGCTGATGCAAATGGGACCAAATTTCATTTCAATCCATTTTTAAAGGATACAACCTCCTTTGCTAATGTCTTCATTTGCAGAATATTAGGTTTAAAAAATTCAGACATAAGATGGAGTCAAAGTAATAGATTTTCCCCATCCCTAGAATGAACCTGCAATATGTACAATATATATATACAGACTCAAAGAAACAAAATTAAATTGGCTTGAAGAACCTGTACAAAATTGTGGTTTTCTGTAACCAATAAAGAGGTTTGGAGAAGCATATCTTGTGTAGCTGAGATTTTCATTCTGTTTTTATGTAAAGTTACAAATATATATTTGGAAACAGTGTGGTCTGTTATTATTATTCTGTATATTTATAGAATAATCTTTCACATTATTTCATATTGTCAGCCTGTTGTCAATATTGGAGTTACTTCTCCATTTAGTGGGTTTAGATAATTATGAGAACCATGAGTTATCATTAAAGCAGTCTGAAGTTCATCTTACCTATTACACATTCAGTGTTATACGTGTTTTGGTTATTAGTGAACTTCAGTTAAAAAAAATTAGCATGTAATCAGTGGAACATATTTCTGGGGCAACTGAAACTACTTGGAAGATCATAATCATCAAAACTGTAATTTAATCAGACGAGTGATGACTTTCTTCTTATTTGTATGAAAGAGAATTTTATCTCTTCAGAAACTAATGGCATCATCCATAAACCATTCATTTGAGGGTGCCTTGAAATAAAATTAAGCTCAATGATCAAAACGGAAACTGATTTCAGACGATTTCCTATTCTAATAGAGTTACACCTTCTCTAAGTGGAAGTAGAAATAGACCCCATTAATATGTTCCTACTCCCTACTTCATGCCAGATAAGTGGAATGCATTCCCAGAAAATGATGCAATACAATATGTAATTATCTGTCCTTTAGCTGAGCATCTTTAGCTAGATTCCACCATTAAACGCCTTACTGCTTCCTTGGATGCACAAATTCTTTTTGTTCCTTAGAGAGGAAGGGAAAGACACAGTCTTGCTAACGTGGCATATAATATTTTCACATGCTCATTACATTCCTATTTCTAAAACTAGGTCATACTTACGTTCTTTTCAGAGAAATGTAGGAAAATGTGCCCCTAAGAATATTTTGTTAAGCATTTCCTCACCTCTATAAGTAACACCTTATTAGTGACAGGCTGTGGCATTGATTGAAATTGAAGTGATTTGCAGAAGGAAGTAAAATAAGTATGGACCTTTGTAAGGAATGTTTAATGTATCATATGCCCTGTGCAATGACAGAAAACATTCCATTGAAGGATGTGTATGTCCATGTTTAAGTGGTCCATGTTTAAATGGTGAAGCTACTGACTCTGTTCTGGAAGGCTATATGGCCAGAATCCTATTGATTAGACTCTAATCCTGCCTTTCATTATTTTTCTTTCAAAAAAGGGTAAAATAGCAATGGCTTTTCTGGGTTAGAAAATCTACAGATCTTAGCAGCGGGCATCCATATGTCACAGGGATGCAGGGACAGATTGAATTGGATGAACTGAATTTCACCTCTATAAATAGAAATTGTGTGTGTGAAGGATGGTAGGTTCTACAGTTTATGCTTAAAACACAGCTCCACAAATTAATCTGGATTTTGGAAGTGTGTGAGAGATAGTACTGTGGATGATCACTGTTGATTTTGAGATAGAAAAGGTAGAGAATATTTTATTTGCAGAAGTTTAAATTTTGCTGCCTCATCTCTGGCAGTTTAATTGCTATTCTGAGGGGATGAAACAGGAGATGAAGTGTTAATTCTGTGTTGAATATTTAAACTACATATACTGTTTCTGAACTGAGAGTAGGGTTGTAATTAGCATTATTGCTAAGATGTTAGATGAGACTGAAGCTAGTGCAGTGAAACAGCATTTTAAGGATTTGTGGACTCCCTAAAGAGACTTTTTGTTCAATTGTGAGAACAAGATGCCCCATTTCTTCCCAATGGGATTTCTAAAATTTGCAAATATATATATATATACTTTATTGATTGCCTTTTTGTGCCCAGCTGGATTTGTTTGTTTGTTTGTTTGTATAAGTCTTTAAGACCAACATAATTTTAAAAACACTAATCACCTACAAATATATGTATGCATGCCATCTTTACATCTTGATATTCTAGTTCTCCAGTATTCTGCAGTTTGAATAGCCTTGTCATTTGCTTCAAACGAATCCTCAATATTGCACAGTCAGTTCTTTTCCTTTCACTTTATGTCAGATCTTTGGTATCATCATCCTATCAACACAAGCCTCAAAGATTGTGGTACTTTTGAACCACAATCAGGCGTACTCTGGGAAAAGGGAACCTTGTTGTGTCGGCTAATCTTTCTCACACTAGGTCAGGTGAAAGGGCTATAGAATAAATACATCATTTCATTTTGGCAGTGTCACATCTGACCTAGACACAAAAGAAGTAAAATCAGTTTTAGTATCCAGTTAATGGTCATGGGACCAAAATGTTTTCTTTGGTCTGATCTTATGTCATTCAAGCCTGCAGCCTTATTGTTCTTCATTGTTGTATAGCAGTTCTCAATTTTTCATAAATAAAAGGTGCAGCAAGATGGCTATTTCTCCTCTTTATTCCTTTGGGGTTTTGTTTCTCTGGGTCTTCTCATAGTTTCACCATTTAATAACAATTGATGTGTATTTTGTTAAAGAGTGGTTTTACTCAATTCCATGGGGGGAGCTATTGGATAACCCTGGAGGTGCTTTAATAATTTCCATGCTTGGCAACTATTCTGTTTCTTAAGAGGCTGTTCCATACCTCTGATCTTTCTGTTGGAGAAGCTCTTGACCCATTTGTATGGTCTCCTCAGAAAAGGGATCCATTTCAAACAGCTGTTTTCCTATCTGGATAAGAAATGCCTAGTAACAGTGATTCTCATTGACTACTGTAATGCTCTCTTTGTAGGTCAACCCTTGAAAACAGGACAGAAACTTCAGCAGGTCCAAAATCCTGCAACCAAACTAAAAAAAATTTAAAATTTTTTTTTAATTAAATTTTAAAATATAAACATACAAAATAAAACAACATTACATTACATAATAAAGTAAAACACAAAATCAATAAAGATTTTTTTTCTCTGATATAGAGTATTTCCCATGTTAATAAACTTGATATGTTATATATTTCTTAAGTAATAAGTTTGTAATATGTTGATATACCATTATATATATGTTTACTTTAGTATATGTAATAATCTAATAATACACAATACTCCCAATATTTCAAAAACATAGTAACAAACAAAAATCATAAAACACCAGTGATATTTACTAAGCCTTGGAGATTGTGTCTGTCCTAGCATTATATTACTGCTTCGAAAAACTCAGTTTATCTGGCGCTGGTTTGCCACCTTTACATTTATACAATGTATATTCCACAAATGGTTTCCATATTTCCAAAAAATTATTTCCCTTAATTATTTCCCCTATTTTTGGTTCAATTCCCATGTAAGCTTATCATTCAACTCAATGTTCCATATTTCTTTATACCATTCATCCACTGTCAACGTTAAGTTATTTTTCCAATTTCTTGCAATATATTGTCTTGCAATTGTAAAAAAAGAAAGAAGATAACAATTATTTTTTGTCTATGTCTATATATATATCCGCAACATCTGTCAATAAGGTGGTACCTGTCTCCAGCTTAAGGTCACAAACCATTATTTCTGATATCTCCTTCTCTATCTTTAACCAAAAATCCCTTACCACATTACAACTCTACCACATATGTTCATAATTCCTCATGAATTATTACATCTCCAACAATGTTTAGTTTTTATATTATCCATTTGATGTAAAACCATTCTAATTTTTGAGACTCATAATTTCAACCACATATCCCCATTGCCTTCATTGACTTCTTCTTAATTTCTGTGTTCAATTCATGGTGTTAGTTATTAACTATGAAGCCCTTAATGGTTTAGGCTCTTGATACTTCTTGGAACATGTCTCTCAAATGTAAGTACCCATTTCACATGCTCCTCTCAATCCATGCTGCTAACAAAGGCCACTCCAAGGGAGGTCAAAAAGTTAACAACAAGAAATTGGGTCTTCATGGTGGTCATCTTCCATTTTTGGAATAAATTACTGACAAAGATATGCCAGACCTTCCCCCTCCTTCTTATATTTAGAAGATGGTTGAAGACAGAATTAACAAATCTGGCATTGATGACAGATTCTCTCAGATTCAAAATTGAAGTTACCAACCTAGAGACCAAGGACTCCTAACTCCAGAAATTACATAGTTTATGACAAGAAAAATTGTAATTTTGGTATTTCCATTTATGCTAGATTTTCACTAGCAAGGTGTACGTATATACAGGTTAATGTTTTTTAAAAAGTTTATATAAATCTTATCTTTCATTGGCAACAAAGAAGGCATTGATGACAATTTAGATTATTTATTTCCTTATTTAAAAGCATTGTTATTTGCTTTTCTACCCACTAGTGATTCTGTAAATAGCTACATGGACAGAATCAGGACATTCTGAACCTCTTAAGACATGAGTTGACTGGCTTGATGTCTTAGCCTTTGTATGACATTTTATCTTTGAAAATGTGTATTTTGACTGACCTGCTAACTCAACCTTTTAAAAATTATGTTGCAAGGTAAAGAACAACTGTTAAGAATTGTTCTAAAGGGAAAAGGCCACAAGAAACTGAAATAATCGTTACAGCCCTAAACCTTACTAAGGGAGCAATATGGCATTACACCAACTGTGGTCAGAAAAAGAAGACAAATCTTTGAAGCAGAAAATCTAAAATAAAGAGAATGAGAAAATCAATGACTCAAAGTTTATCCCTTCCTGGCAGCTGAAAAAGTCATAAAATCCTTGCTATCGATTTGGTTAGGATCAGAAAAAATAATAATTGCCTTGCAATGCTACGTTCACATTGTATAATGTCTCTGCATTTGTGTGTGCACTTCAAACTTGTTGTTTTATTTAAAAATCAGTTTAGGGAAAGCAAAATTATCACATCACATCGGAAAGTAAAGTAAACAAACAAAAAGACAAAAAATGTTGCAGCACCTTAAAGACTAACTCCTGTATTTAAATGTGAGTTTTAGTGGATCAAGCCCACTTTGTCAGACATAGGAGTGAAGCCTCATGTCATCAAATTATACACTTCAGATACAGAGATCAGCTTGCAAGGTACATCTCCTTGCAAGAGAAGGCTTCACAGCAAGTCTTCACAGCAAATTTGAATAACAGCTGGGGATTTGCTCCCCGATCCCCCAAATAATGAGGCGGACAACTGTGCTGGATTTTAAAACAAGGGCCACTTTATTTATAAACAATTAACTGTGGTTAACGGTCTGCATAGTGCAGTAGCACAGGTAAGCGATGAAATTGTCATAAAACTATGGATGTTGGACCATAACAGAAGTTGTATCTCCTTCTTCACACTTCTGCCCATTTTTCAGGTGAACGTGCTTAGCAACCACCAAGCTGGCCGGCTTGGTGCCCCTTGTTCTTGGACTGCATTAGATTCACCAGACCTGTAATCACCTTGCCTCGCTACCATCTAGTGAGTCCAATGCGTTCCTTACCTGAAATGGCTGAACCAACATAATTGGCTTACCCGTGCTACCCGCCACACAGAGAGCAGCACATTTTAGCTGCTATCCAACCCACCCCTGGCTGGAAGCTCAGCCTGGATGCCACCATGCAGACCAACAAGAAAAACAAAGGTGCTCCTCTCGGACAAGTGAACACTGTCCGGACAAAAAAAGGGCCAGATTGTCGACACGGAGGGCAGGGTGCTCCACTACAGTGCCAATTGCTTCCTCCCGGAAAAAACAGGCCACCAACTGGTTGACCCTGCGACACACATGATCAATACACACAATGTCGCGCAGGACCCTGTAAAACATATGGGGAACAATGGAAGACCATACAAAATGTGCGTAAGGCCACCTGCGGCAAAGCAAAGAGAGATCCCTGCGCACCGCGTGACCAAACTCCAGGGCAGTCAAAAGACCCAGATCATTGCCACCCAAGTGGATAACAAGCACAACTGGCGGAGGGCGATGTAGATTCCCCTCCACAAACGGGAGATGCCGCCACGTCAAACTGGCCTGCTCATGAAGGCCAAGATGGAGGCCACACGGTGCCTGGGACGCATGTCAACCAGTCCAGTAAACATAGCTGTGGCCCACAATCCTTACCGGGGAAAGACCCGGAAAAAAATGATGACCTGCAAAAGAAGAGAAAAGGTCAAAAAGACTCATAAAGGGTGAACGTACAACCAAAAACAATCTGATGACCACCTGCCCAAACACCTAATCTCCTCTGCAGTGTAGCCAAGAGCTGCCACAGTAGAAGCAGCACCAATCTTTTAGATTTTTGTAAATTCAGGGTTTAATTCTTTTTTAATTGACTTTTAAGTAATTTATGAACCTTAAGGTTTTAATTTATGAATTTCTGTAAGCCGCCTAGAGTCAGGTTTGCCTGATTAGGGCGGGATAATAAATCTAAATAAATAAATAAATAAATAAATAAAATAATGAGCTCCAGTGACCCCGACCATGGCCAAAGTGGAGCCCGTCACCTTCCAGAACTGGTACCGGGTGAGTGGAGACCCGTCACCATGGACGAAAAGCGCTCCCGGACAGCTGCCACAGAGAGCCAAATACCTGGATAGGGCGAGAACAGGGCAAACAGAAGTCACACTACAATGGAGGAGAAGCACAGTGGCACCCTTGGCCAGGGGGTCCGTCTTGGAAATGCGGACTGTGATGGGAGAGGTGGGAGAAAGGACCAGATCAGAAAGCCGGAGGGAACAGCCCGAGACGTCCCAAGAGCTAACCACTACAAGCTCACCTATACGCAACGCACCAAAAAATGCCAAGGACGCCGCACTGTGAAAAAGCTTGGCCTCGTAGTTGTCATGACAAAAGGCGGGCCAAGCCGAGGCAATGCGTCGGAGAACCTGTAGGGAAACAGGCTGCCTGGTGTCCGGGCAGTGGCCCCGTTCACGGGACCACTCGTCAAGAACCGTCCGAAACCTAAAATCCTGAGTGATATCTGGGTGACCAGAGGCCTTAGCCACAAAGGCCAATGGAAACAGTTTACCCCTGATGGTGGAAGGGGCCAGGCCATGGCAGTGCAAGTCAACCATAAAGGACAAGACATGCTGCACAGGCAATGGCCATGAAGATGACAATGCTGACCGGGCCCGAAAGGAATCAAAACTGTGGAGGGTTGTTAGGGCATTTTGTGTGGTATTGTACAAAGATTTCTGCTCAGTGTGTTAGTACAGCTTTAAGGCTCTGCAAGAGCCTTAAACACAGGTGTTTGGGATTGAGGCACAGACTGATTGCATGGCTGTGTCTACCTGGTGTACGTGCCTCAGCAACAGCACAGCTGTGGCTGATTAGAGGAATAGCATAGCAACACCACAGTATAGCTATGGCCAACTGGGGAAGGTTATACTGAGGAGGGTTGAACTGCTGAAGGAGGTTGAACTGCTGAGGAGAGTATTCTACTGAGAAGGAAGAACTGCTGAAGACTGCTGACAGACTGACCACTTACTTGAGAGAAAGATGTGCTGTGTGAAGCTCTGTTTCTCTGAGAACTGACAGGTACCTTATACCACTAAGAAGTAGCACACTGACTTTGCCAGCCTGCAATCAGTGCTCTGCTAGCAGGACTCTGTATATGCTCTTTGGACTGGAGCCATCAGAGGATCCCAAGCTCTGTTGCAACTGTGGGGCTTGGAGAGAGACTGGTACCTTTGTATATAGTTCTGTGTATGTTGTATTTCCCTCACTAACAAGTAAACTACACTTTTCACTGAAGCTATATGTGTGTGCGTTTTTGCACCTGAACCTTTCACTGCACAACAGCTTAAAACACTACTCTGCTAACCTGACACACATATCGCTAAGGGAAATCCCTGGGACAGAATGTGAAAATGTTGCCGCAGGCATGTTTGAGTTCACCGCATACTCACCAAATCCTCTGCCTGAGTACCCCGAAGGGGGAATGAGCAGGGGTGGCACAGCAACAGGCAAGGCAACCTTAAGGCCATCAGGCCCCAGAGCAGGCAAGGCCTGGTCCTCCTGAAGTGGGGAATCTGAAAGGCCTGGATCAGATTGACGAGGGCCCTGCAAATACGGCAGCCAACCATCCTGCATTCTGCGCGGCAATCCCATTTAGGTAGGGGGAATTTCGACTTACCCTTGTTTCGAAAATGGTACCGGACCTCCCCCGTTGCGTCACGGAAGCACCGGTTTCCTCTCCGACCGGCAGGCAGTTAAAGAGAAACGGAGCCGAAAAGGCTCCAATAAACTGTGCATGCGCAGAAACCCATATTGAGCGGCCTCCAACTCCTCAATCCTGTGCATCAATGCTGCCAGCTTGTCACCCCAATCAAGGGGGCGAGAGGTGGGGGCAGTGCGCGAAGTGCGGTGAGGCCGCATGGCTGAGAGTGGTGGCTGTACTGCGGCCCCCTCCAGGGCCGCAATCTGTGTGGCTATGGCTGCAGTGGCCGAAGAGGAGGCCACTGAGGGCTGTAGAGTGTGAGCCCAGCCAGGGCTGGGGAGGGTCCGCACTGTAACAGACCGAGTAACATGGACGGAGGCCTGGGCAGCGGCAGCCGACACACGAGGCGGCTGAGTGCTACGGAAGTTGCTGGGCGCTTGGGTGCCATTGTCCGCATGAGTCGGAGCTGTTGAGGCCGTAAAAGGCAGTAACAAGCCTGACTTTCACTGGCGCGGAGCTGAGGAAAAACGTAGCTCTCGGTGCCACCAAAAGCCAAAAATGGATGGCACGACGGGCGGGGCCAGGTCCTTTATATGGACCAAACCCCACCCACCTGTGCACGCAGCAGTTGACCGGCTCGTCCAGGCAGCGGAGAGCAAAGCACCCGCCCACAGATTCACTGCGGGCGCACATGCATTTCCATTACTGATAGTTATAAAAAGCTACAATGTTACTTTTCTGTTAGGCTGGCCAACCATTGTGTACCTCTATACCCAATGTGTATAAATTGATGTCATGAGGTCTCACTCTTATGTCTGACAAAGTGGACTTGATCCCTGAAAGCTCACATTTAAATATAAGTTAGAGGGCTTTAAAAACCCGCCAATGCTGTAGAGGATGTTGAGCCCTGGGCTCTGTTGAAGATGTTGAGCCCGGGCCTCATTGAGGATGTTGAGCAGCAATGACTTTTTGTTATTTAATTGCTATGTGCTATTGCTATGTGCTGTTTTAGTGTTAAATTGTGTTTTATTATGTAAATTGTATCTTATGGTATTTCATTGTGTTAATGTATATTGTGTAGATTTAATGCTTTTATTTTGTGTTGAAGATATGTTTTTTAGCTGCCCAGAGTCACACTTTACGAAGTCCAAAATTCCTATCCAGTGTCCATATAATGACCAAAGTCACTCTGGACTACAGGATGAGTGGGCAAGTCTTCTGTGTTGCTAGTTTAGAAAAAAAAGAGGAGGCTGATTTTGACATGAAGCCAGTTTAAATATATTTCATGCCCAGCCCACAAAGCTTCTGTGTAAAGACACTGCTGCATCAATTGCCCTTCCTACCTGTTCCCTGCTGTTAAGGATGGGGAGCCCCACCTTCCAGTTACTTAGAGGTGGAATTGTGAAGGTGGCATCCTTTTTATATACTCTTCTCAATAGATTTCTTCTTTATTTGAAAACACCCTTGAGTGCTGACCTTAAGGAATCACTTCATATACTTTTGGAAGCATGATTTACCCTTTCCAGATTGTCTGGATATTGGATAACCGGATCAATATCTAAGTAATTAAAACTCAGGCACTGTTCTTCCTCCAGACTCTTACTTCTTCTAAGAATATATTGGCCAGCCCTTCGCCAACTGTACTGTACAATATTCTTTACTCCTTAAATCATCTGACCATCATCTTCATTCCATTAACCTCTCTCAAAACCTCCCCCCAAAATGCCAGTACAATTCTTTCTCTGTTATCTCTTTAAAATCCCATTTCCTATTAACAGAAACATCTTTCTTCTCCCAGACCCAGTCTAATGTGTTCTTGCAGTGTAAAAAATAAAAGGCATTGGCTCTCATCATGACCTTTTCTGGGATACTTGATTCAGGATAACATTAATCTGAAATGCAGTTTTTAATTCTTTTTCCCATCTGCCCTTGCTTTCCATGATGGTGCTTTAAACTGAGCTAGAGTGCTGGTCAATCCAATCATTCTGACTCACAGCATCTCTTCAAGTTCTGAGGCAGTTGGCTTTTCCAGCAGAATTATAAGACTTCCTTTTGAACTAGTGATGATAGAGCCATGATGATGAACCTTGGCACTCCATATGTTCTTGGACTTCAATTCCTAGAAGCCCAAACACCCTGTGAATCCACATGAATGAGTTTACTGTGATTCATCCAGCCCGCACTGCCCTCGCTTCTGGGAGCAACGAGGGCAGCGTGGGCCAGATGGGAATTTAAGTCCAAGAACATATGGAGTGTCAAGGTTCACCATCACGGTTATAGAGTATGAACCTGAGCTCCTTGACAGGCAAAGCAGGAACACCACAAAGACTCGTCACATCACCAGGAGCTGTATTTCAGTGGATTTGCAATTAATTCTGATTTACTCATTTTTCCAGAGTTGTTTCCTTCCTCTTTATGTGTTTAGGTATCACCTTAAAAGTATAGCAAAGACATAAATAATCCAGAATAACAGCTGCGTCACACAGTAGTGACAAACATGTCAGAGCCCAGTGACAGCACTAAACCCTAGAATCAGATACAACTGGCTTTCAAGCAAGGGAAACCTTTACCTTTACCTAAGTAGAGTGTACTCAGAAGTGGTTTATCTTTCTCTTCTTCTGGAGGCACTCTGGAACTGTGCAGATTGCAAAGGCTCTTCTTCTTAGAGAAACAGTGGGGAATTGAACTTCCAACCTCTGTCACTGCAGCCAGATACCCAAACAACTGAGCTATCAAAAAGAAGATCAAAACCAAAAATGTCAGCAAAGCTACAGAATGGGGAAAAAGAATAAATAAAATATTGGGGTGAAGCAGATGGGGAAACATCTTCATTAGAGTCTGAGTTTATGACCTGGCAAATCATGGTTTGCCACCAAAATTAGTGCCTTCTTGGCAACTAGGAAAAGTCTATCATTACCCAGTATACTGTAAGATCCACTTTTGCATACATGTGCATCATGTACTCCTCAGTATCATGGGAGGAGCCCACATCATGTGATATGGTGAAATAGACCCATTTTGGCATAATGGTTATAGTTCTGGAGTTGAGACTTGAAAAAGCTATATTTTAGTCACCAATGCATGTAGCTCACTGGCTGACTTTGGCCCAATGGAGAGCTGTCTGCACTCTTTGGAGGAAAGATGAGTTATTGATATAAATAGCAAATATATAATAGCTGAAATATGGGTTGTAAATCTTTGATTATTTTGTTTGCACAGATGATAAAGAAAATCTTCCTCCAACAGGACAGAGTTATGGCAGTTTTTGTGCATTTCCATATTTCATTACTTTTCTTGTTTTGTTTTTGTGGAACCCTCCTGCAAAATATAAAATTAGTTTTTGTGCAACCTCCTTTTAATGTACATAAAAATGTATTTGCAAAAAAAAAAAAGTTTTTTCGCCCTACAAAAATAGACAAAATCCAAAATGCAAAATGAAAAAGCCCTTTTTTGGCTATTGTAACTTGTGTAAAGATGGAAAATATTGCAGCGGCTGATAATTTCCTCAGAAATTTTATTGAGAACAAATATTTTACAAATATTCATTACATCCCTAACTACACAGTAACTATTCCAATATTACAGAAAATGGAATGATCTGCCTTTATGGCAGGAACGGGACTGTGGAAGAATGAGTAAATATCCTGAATTGTATGAAAGCAGTCTCCATTGGGTTTGATGATTAAGCGAAGGTATACAATTTGTTTTGTTCATTGTCTGCATTAAATTTGTGCAGTCTTTCCCTAGTCATGACTTTTGTCTGCCAAAACTCTCTTTAGAACAAGGAAGAGAACATATTCCTGTTAAAATGTCACAGAAAAACATTTTCTGTAACCTTCAGAAACCAGAGGTTGTGGGTTGTTGTTGTTTCTTTGTTTTTGACAAACAAACTCCTAAAGAAATGGAAAATTCTGAGGCTTTGAATTCCCAGTACCCTTACAAATGAGAATTAACAGATATGTAACCCCCTTACAGCATTCAGGAGACAATAAAGGTTTCGGGGGGGGGGGAATCTTCTTTTATATTTGCAATAGCAATTAACAATAACAATTACATTTATATGCTACCCAACAATGCTTAGTGTGCTCTCTGGGTGGTTCACAAGTTAATTAGAATTTTGCCCCCAACATGGCAGGTATTCATTTTACTGACCTCAGAAGGATGGAAGTATTGAGTCAACCTTGATTTCTGTCAGGATCAAACTCACATTTTGGCTGCAGCACAGCAGTTTAACCACTGTGCCACCAGGACTTTTACATTTGTTTAACATAAAATGAGCACATAGCATGACTACTAGCCAAAGCATAAAACTCATATACAGTAAATGACATGTAGAATAAGTTGCTTGGAACACACTTATAAACTTACAGTATTGATAGAATGTGAAACATAGAATAATAATGCAAACTTGTCTTACTCTTATTTTAAAACATTTTGGTTTTATCAAAGCAACCCAAATGGAGACTCTCTTTCAGTTGCACTGTTGGGGTACACAGAAAGAGCCTCCTCAAGGATTGTGGTATTTTTGATCCACAATTGGACGTACCCCACTAGATCAGGCGAAAGGAACTGCAGAATGAAATCACCAAAAGGTGGCTTTATTTTGGCAGTTTCACATCTGGTCTAAACACAGAAGAAGAATTTGTAGTCAAAGTAACCAATAAAGGGCTAAAACGGTTTTAGAGAAACTGCAAAGAGGGGGAAATGCAAAGAGAAGACAAGAAAGTAGTAATTGTCAAATGAATTGTTGTGTGCATGTACAGTAGTTTGCTTTCTCCCCAGAGGTCATGTTTAAGTGCAGATATAATACTCAATTTCAAAGAAATTGCAGTTTAGCTTACAATATTTGGCTTCAAATCCTCCGTCCATTCCTCAAAGCAGCAAAACACAATAGGCATAATAATTTTAGTTCATTGCAATAATAGAAAATGCATTTTCATTCATCTACTTCTTTTCTCAGTTAAATGCCTTCTCTAACAAGACTACTTTAAGAAAATATTGCACTAAAGCATGATTACATTACCACTTCAACATGGACCTGCTTTTTGTTTGTCATGGTTGCTCAGCTGTGAGAAAGTGGTTGCATTTATACCCAGAAAATGATGTGATTCATTTATTTATTTATTGTTGCATTGTCTTCAACACATTATGCATATTGTTCTTGGCACCACCTTCTCTAAATGCTTGACTAGGTTTTTGTCATACTGCAGTTGTTCCATATTCAAATCGGATTTCTCCTCTTGACTTCTTCAACACACAAGATTAAATCTGAATTTTTGAGGAGGGAGAAGCACTCCACACTTGGTTTTTAACTTATTAGTTATAGCACAAATTCTTCCCTTTGTTTTATACCTTTTGATATAGCCTTGTTCAGTGTACCCTTAGCAACATTTTTATGCAACAAAGAAAATATTTTTTACTACCTACTCTGTGGGCATGGCCCGGGGGATAGCCCTGTGTTGCACCCGATTTAGGAATACTTTATTTCAAAACTTTGGATGAACAGGGCCAGCCAGAATTTCTGCTACAGGTTCTGGCGAACTGGTGAGAACCTGTTGAATCCCACCACTGCTGTTAGCTAAGCTAACACATATTTTTCATAGAGAAAGAATGTAGAGGAGGAACACTCCATTTTATTTCTTCTGGTCTGGCCCTCACATCTTCTTCTCCAGTAATTTAATTTAATTTCAATTTAATTGTTCGATTTTTATGCCACCCCACTTGCCTAAGCAAATCTGGGTGGCTAACAACAATACAAAAAGAACACAAAATATGCAGCTACAATCAAACTAGCATAATGCACAAAACATTTCAGAACTTAAAAAAAATCCCACTTAAACCAGTACCCCACAAACCCAGAAACCAAATCAACTTTTAAAAAATTAAACTATATATTTACAAAAAAACATTTACAAAGTTTAAAAAAGTTTAAAAGTTTAAAAAAGTTTTTAAAAGGTTAAAAAAGTTTAAAAGTTTTTTAAAAAGTTTTAAAAAGTTTAAAAGAGGGAGAGAGGGGTGGCTATCCCATCAGATCAGCCACTCAACGTGGGACCCAGTATTACTTGAGCCCCACACCTGCCCTGCCAGCCAGGTTTTTAGGCCTTTCCGAAAGGGTAGTAGCTCTATCTGTAGGCATAACTCAGTTGGCAGGAGGTTCCAAAGGGCCGGGGTGCACACGGAGAAGGCCCTCCTTCTGGTGCTAGAGAGATGTGCCTCTCTAGCTGATGGGATGATAAGAGAGCCTCTCCAATCCGCTCTGGTGGGACAGACAGATGTTCTTGGGGTGATGCGGTCTCTTAAGTATCCTGGCCCACTACCATGTAGGGCTTTAAAGGTAATGACCAGCACCTTGAATTGCACCCGGAGACATACTGGCAACCAGTGCAGTTCCCGAAGCAGTGGTGAGGCATGAGCATAACGCCTGCACCCCATCACTACCCGAGCAGCTGCATTCTGGACCAGCTGCAGCCTCCGAATGGTTGCTAAGGGCAGCCCCATGTAGAGCACATTACAGTAATCAAGTCTGGAGGTGACCAAAGCATGTGTGATCATGAGCAAGGAGCCCCTATCTAGGAGCAGGCGTAACGAAGTTGTGGAAAGTTGTGAACATAACACATATTGGCATGCAATTAAAATAAACTAGTTTAGTTTTGGACTCTACCACAAAGTTTTTGCTAAAGTATTACTAACAAACACTCCTCCGAGTGTGGGTTAATTTTGAATTTGAAAAAACAAACCAAAACCAGTTATTATTTTTCAAGATTCTTTTGTCATACCCCCTGAAAATTTTATAATACATTCAGTGGCATTCATTTCTTTAAGCAAGAATCATTCTGACCTTGAACATTTAAGTAACTCTTAGGGGAAGAAATCACGGTAATCTTTTCCCAGCTGTCAATCTTTATGTAAAGTCTCTGCAGCTGATTTTTCAAATTATGACTCAGAGGATATTTAAATATAGAATCCCATAGAACTTCCTGATAGGAAGTGTGATAAAATGTTCTAGGGATAACTGAAGATGCTAACAGCCATTAATATTTTGGATGAAAATCATTCAGTCATGCTTTTGGGTAGTAGCACTACACAGATATAACCTGTTTTTAGAGGGTCTACATGTTAGTATATGAATATGTGGTATTTGCTTATTATGAGGTTGTTACTGTCCTAGTCTAGTAAAGAGTTTATTTCTGAATTGAGGAAGTTACAAAAAACAATTACATCATATATATCGCATTTGTTTCAATATGTTAAATGTTAAATGTGAGACACATAGAGTGAATGCCTTGATTTTTTTCTTGTTCAGTTGCACAGTAAAGTCCGACCCTTTGAGACCCATGGACCACAACATGCCAGGCTTCTCTGTCACCTGCCATCCTCCATAGTCCACCCAGATCTGCACCCACTGTGATAATGATACTGTCTAAACATCTCATCCTCTGCTTCCCTCTTCTTTTGCCATCAATCTTTCCTAGCATCAGGGCCTTCTCTGGTGAATCCTCTCTTAAAATTACCTGAAATTACTGCACCCTTAATTGTACCAACTCTTCTTTCTGAGGATTGGGGAAGAATTTTCTTTCCTTCCTGGACACACTATCCATTTCCTTGACAATTTCTTGGACCTTGAAAATGTCATGCAGTGGTAAGCTAATCAATAGGAAGCTGAGCAAACACATAGGTCAATTGGCTCTTAACTTCCCCAGGATGGTGAAATGTATAGTGTATTACTACAATTGTGTATAAATTTGAATTTAAAGTATAAAATAAGGTGACAGAGATTGTGCAGATCAGTGCTCTATTTTGTCCTCTTTCTGTTAGGGCGCTGTTGAAACAAGATGGCATAGCTTTGTAAAAGGGAGGTATGATAAACTGACTATTTAATATGTATGAAGTGGCTGAGTTTTGATGGATCAATCAAAACAGTCACAGCACAATGGAAAGCTAGGCAGGAATTTGAATTGTTGAGTATTTTGGTTACTGGGGATTTGAGGTTTATTTATTGATTTTTGTCCAACCTGAGATATGCAGATGACACTACCCTAAGGGCAGAAAGTGAAGAAGATCTAAAGTTCCAAGGAGTAGGACACTCTATTTAGGTGTTAAGAGAAATATTCTGTATATAAATCATAAATTTAAGATTAATATATTTGATTGGTATTTGTTTAGTAATCTGTTCAAGGAAGAAGATAATGTTGTGTTAGTTATCATTAAAGTTTTAAGTATGGAAGCAAGGTTTTAAAATCTGAAATAAATAAATGTGATATTAACATGCTCTTATTTAAAATTGTATCTCAGCCTGTGAGAGCAGTTTAAAAGAAAATAAAAATAAAAATCTTACCAATGTAGCACAGAAGAGTATTGAAGTAAAATATATAGTGGGGGGGGGGGGAGAGAGAGACTAGGCTTTGAATCTCTCTGTGTGTATATCAGTATGAATTGATATGATATATAGGTGTTTGGCTGCAAGTCAGAAATTGGGAGTCTGACCCTCAATAACAACTGCCACCATCCTTTCCCCTTCCACCTTGCTTGGCATGTCCCTAATACCAATCTGTAGCAGGGCAGATGTTGTAAGCAGTGTGGGTGGAGCAGCATTAAGGACACACCAAGCCAGATGGAGGAGGAAAGGGTGGTGGCAGTGGTGGGAGCAAGCGTTTGGGCTGGATGGAATGGTGCCACAGGCCAGATCCAGCCCATGGGCCACAGGTTAAGAGCCCCTGGCATACACCATTATTAAAGTTTTTTTATATGTAACAGATACAAAACAAGCTTCAATGAATACCACACAAATAGACTAAAATTGCTACTTAAAAAATAGAATTGCATCCAGCACTAATGCAGAATTGTTGAATTTTTAAGACCACAAGGACATGGCTGTCTCCTGTGTTCCAGTTCTTTCTTGAGCCTGCCACTGGCAATGCCTGTGTTTGTTTAAGTCTTATTTTTATTTATTTATTTAATCATATTTATACGCCACCCTTCTCACAAGTGACCTAGGGTAGATAACATGACCTTAAAACAGCAATAACACAATACATCAATAAAAACCTATCAATGTGATAAAACCAATCTCAAGAAAAAATAGGTACATACTGCAAGGAGGAGTCACTTATTATTAATTACGAGAAGACAAAAGTGATCATATTTAGGAAAAGATCAAAAAAAATCACATTGGAGTATACAGGGACATGCCATAGCTCAATGTAGCTCCTTCAAATATCTGGGAGTTATATTTAAAGAGACCTTGAACTGGAAAGAACATATAGAAACCATCAAGTTATCCGCACAGAAGCTAGTTGGGTCCATTCTTAGATTTTATTACACAAAGGGAGGTCATCTCATTTATCCGGTCCTAAAACTATACATCGTACCTCATCTTTTGTATGCTGCCGAAATCTGGGGCTGGAAAGAGGATATAAACACCAACCTAGAAACTATTCAAAACCTTTTTTTGAGGCGTATCTTAGCCCTTCCAAAAGGGACAACAGCAGCTCTCATGAGGGCAGAAACCGGTTTGCCCTCTATTAGGGGCCGCATACATTTAGGCATTGTTAAAGCATGGAAGAAATGCAATTATGGTTCACCAGGCTCAAAGTTGTTCAGTAAACAATCATTTAAACAATATTTTGTTACGCTACTCCATTCCAGACGATCTGCTAAATAATTCAGCAGACAATAAGCAGCTCAGAGATTGGGTATATTAATCAGACTCCCTGATTGACAGAGCTTCAATCCTGCAATCTAAAAGCTCCCCCTGGTACAAATTAATAAAAACAAACCACCATAGATCCTTTTATTTAGCCCACCTCTCAAAACACAACCTTAGGGTAGCGTTTACTTCCTTGCGATTTCAAACAATGAAAACAGCCATATTGAGTGGGCGTTACCACAAAACACCAAGAGATCAATACTTCTGTATTTGTGGTGACCCAGTCCAGGAGGACCTCCCACATTACATTCTCACTTGTCCATTATATACAGATCCTAGAGCCAAATTTCTTGCCGGCATACTTGATGGGCGAAAAGACAAATCTGTTCACGATATATTGATGTTCTTGTTAGCAGATACTAATTTACGGGTTTCTAAAAATATGTCACTATTTGCCTTCGCGGCAAAGGAAATAAGGGCCAAGGAGGTTCGTCAGAGAGCAAATAACGAGAACAAGTGTAAGTGAAGGCAGATATTTGTTGTACAGGAATAGTCTTTTGGTGTTTAGTATTTTATCTGAGAGTTTACCTTTTCTTTATTTCCTATATTATTATTGTATTGAAATGTTGTGAAGTTTTTTATATCTGACACCAAATTGTAATGGCCTATGGCTACTTGCAATAAAACTTTAGAATTGAATTGAAGAAAAATTAAAATTTAAAAATTAAAAGTTAAAAGTTAAAAAAATTAAAAGATTCACAGAGAGAAGGAGTCAAATAAGCCAGCTGGCCGGGATGACCATCTGAACCGTAGCCCACCAGGTCTTAACAACTGTTCTGAAGGGCAGCAGCTCCATCTGGAGGCATAACTCAATTGGCAGAAGGTTCCATAGGGCCAGAGTAGACACAGAGAAGGCCCTCCATTTGGTCCCAAAGAGATGTCCCTCTCTAGCCAATGGCACAACCAGAGAGCCTCTCTGGTCCACTCTAGTGAGATGGACAGATGTTCTTGGGATGACATGGTCTCTTAAGTATCCTGGCCCACTACCATGTAGGACTTTAAAGGTAATGACTAGCACCTTACATTGCACTCGGAGGCAAACTGGCAACCAGTGCAGCTCCCGGAGCAATGGTGAGGCACAAGCATAATGCCCTCACCTCAACACGACCCGAGCAGCTGCATTCTGGACCAGTTGCAACCTCCAAATGGTCACCAAGGGCAGCTCCATGTAGACTGCATTACATTAATCAAGTCTGGAGGTGACCAAAACATGTGTGATCATGAGCAAGGAGTCCCGATTTAGGAGCGGGCGTAACTGGCATATCACATGAAGTTGTGCAAAAGCCCTCCTGGCCATGACTGCCACCTGTTCTTTGAGTAGTAGTCACAAGTCCAGGAGGATCCCCAGAGCTGCCCCATCCAGAACCAAAGATGGTAGCTCCTGAGGTAACACAGGGTGCCAAACCACAACCACTCAGTCTTGCCAGGATTCAGTTGTAGCCCGTTGTCCCATCCAGACTCTAGCAGCCTCCAAGCACCTGGAAAGGACTTCCACTGCATCACTTGGGTCTCCACAGGCTGAGATATACAGCTGGGTATAATCTGCATATTGATGATACCTCACCCTGTGGGAACGGATGATCTCACCCAGCATTTTCATGTAGATGTTAAATAGGAGAGGCAAGAGTCCTGAGGCACTCCATAGTGGAGGGGCCTAGGGCTGGATCTCTCACTCTTCAACCACACTGACTGGCTCCAGACCCTCAGAAATGAGGAAAACCAGGACCACACATTGCCCTGGATCCCCAATCCTTGGAGCCGTTCCAGAAGGCTACCATGGTCAACAGTATCGAAAGCCACTGAGAGGTCAAGAAGAACCAGGATGGACAGATGTTCATTATGCTGAGGAATAAGGAAGTCTCTTCTATTTTCAGATCATGAAATGTCCTATAAATTTTATCAGTTACTTCTGATATCTGTAACCCATTCAAACTGATACTTTGATGGATGTTGGTGTTATTGAATGTGGAAATCCAACTTCTCCCAAATCACTGGTGTTCAATGAAGGATTATTTTTCCCAACAATTTGTTTTTTATTTTTATTGCAATAAACAGATTAAACATTTTGCAGAGGCAAATATTTGATATCCAATATTATTAATTTCTTCTTAATTACTTGAAATGAGGAATTTGCTTTGCATTGATAAATTGAACATAATGCATAAACACTATAAATTATTTAATTGATTATAGAAATAAAGTTTTATGTTAACAAATCAAGGCTGCTTTAATATAGTTTAATGAACTGACTCGGTAAGTAAATTGCTTTTGAATTAATTCATCAAGTTACCGCATTCTCATGGCTCTGATAATTTATTTCAGTGGAGAAGTACAAATTATTTGAACATTCCATTTTATTGGAATAATTACCATTAATTAAGATTATTGCAATAAAGGAATTATAAGTATAATTTAGTCTATATAACCAATATGTTAAAATACAGTTGATTTGTGGCAATGGTTTTGCATACTCTGAAAAATATAGTTTGATGCTATTATGCAAAGTTTTATTGTTCTTATTTACACTTATGTTTATTTATAATCATTCAGTTAATTTATATCTTTTAATAGAAAAACTGTTCATTTTTTTTTTTACTACAAGGGAAAAATAGAAATGAGGATTATGCTAAATACATGACCATCCTGTTGATATTTCTGGTTTCACAACCAGTACAGCCAGATGAGCCCAAGATTTTATACACTATTCTGGAGGAGAGGGAGACCATGTTCATTATTTGTGCTAGCCCTGCTGTGGCCCCATGCATAGGTTGAGACAAACATCTGTAAAAGGGAACACATATAGGTTGGTAATTTTGAATCCAGTCACAGAATCTGTGTGCAACAGTCGCATTTTACAGGTGAATCTCCCAACTAGTGGTGAGCTAAACAAGAGGCCGGAATCCTATTGCAAAAGGCAAATGGTGGAAGTTGCAGCAGCTTCTCACTGCTTGTCAATGAATCCCACTTGGAATGTCAGGCATTCACCAGTCTGCAAGCAGGAAGTTATTAATTAGCAATGAGAAGCTTCTGCAAGTAAGAGCATTTGCCTTCTGCAGGTGTTAACTCATTGGTGGGCATCAGCAGGTTCACACCAGTTTGTCAGAACCAGTAGCAGAAATTCTGTCTGGCCCTGCCCATCCAAGTTTTGAAATAAAGTAGTCCTAATTTGGGTGCAACACAGGGCTTTTCCCCTGGCCACACCCACCATATCACAGCCACAGTGTGGTAGTAAAAAAATTTTTGAGCCCACCACTGTGTTAACTATACAATAGGATTGTGACTAGAGAGTATAGAATGTTTTGAGGGGGTGGAGTTGACATATTCTGACCCTTTCCCATCCTTACCACTCCATGTCTCCTCTCACCACAAAGTTAGTTCTCACATAGTTGGGAGCAAAAAACAGGATGAATTTCTTAGCAATATTGTATTGTTGTGATGACTGTTGAGCTGTTCCTTTTTTTAAAAAAAAAAAGTTAGATGCTAGAAATGGGGAAAGCAGCTTGTTGTTGCTATCAGATAATACTGAAATAATCTGATTATTGTAGCAGCTAGTCTTTACAGTGCCACAACATTTTTGGGGTTTTGTTTGTTTTGTCTGTTTGTTCTCTGGTGTGAATTTACTGATTAGCTTGGGATTTGCAGAGAATGGCATGTGGACTTTTATCTAAGATGCTTTGTGACTCCTTCAAAAAGATTATTTTAGTCTCTCAAATTGTCTTTTCCAGTTGGGAACCTTTTTCTTTGCTGTACTAACACATCCTCTAATATAATTGTAAACAGAAACATCCAACAAATCTGATTTCTTTTTTAAAGAAAGTTGTCCAAGAGTGGGATCTTGTCATACCACTTGTTCTTTTATATTTGATTATTCAACTGCTTTATTATTCTTAACTCTGCCATTGCTGGTCCCAAACCTGATGAGGCATAATAAAATAATAGAAATTAAATGTGAATAAAATAATAATCAAATGTTGCTTTGCTGCTTGAGAAACTAAGGCTACGTGTAGTTTAGAAAACTGCTTATAATAAAAAAAAAAAACCCCAAAAGTGCTTGTGTGTAGAAGCAAAGGTCTTGAAGTAATGTTTGCTTATAACGAAATGTACAAATTACCCAATATGAAACCAAAGGTTGACATGATCTCATTAGTAATGCTTAAAGTATATAGCCGCATAAAGTTGCTGCGTGGACACTTAGGAAACTATGTATGTTAGAGGTACAAGAAATATTACACAAATGTTACACAAATGTTATATACAGATAACCAACTGATCAGAAAGGGTAGAGATGACCTGGATCCAAGCCATAAGAAATGTTAACTTGTCCTGATTATAGATATAGATATTGTCTAAGGTTTCTTATGAGACCCCTGAAATGGGTAAACAAATGACACGGTGGAAGTTGATTAATAAATTTGACTAACCTGACACGATCATGTCACGGAAGAAGGTCAAGATGAATTTGGGTAAACAAAACAAAATGTAGGAAAAACTGTATAAAACGTTCTGTCTTTCACTGTTCAATATTCTCAGCTTTAGAGTGACAAAACACCTCTGAGAATCATTATGCATGCATAATAAAATCTTCTCTGTTTGACCAAAGGAATGCTGTTTTGTCCTGTCTTCAAAATGCTATAACAAACCTGGGGCAGAAAGGAGGAGGGTTGGGCATCAGGTTAGCACCGTGGTCCCATAAAACCTTATTGCTGAAGAAGAAAGAAGAAGTCTCACTGTCCAATATGCTGTAGTGGCAGAGACTGGCACCTCACAGTATGAGCAAAAAGTAAGAAAGAGAAGATTATTTTTATTTGTTTGTTTGTTTGTTTGTTTATTCAAATTTCTATTCCACCCTACTCACACAGGTGACCCAGGGCAGATTACAAAGGATCAGATAAAACATATAAATACAATTAAAACTCTAAAAACAATTTAAAACAACATCTTGTTCCTTTAGATAAAGGAGAGGGAGGATGGGTATGAGATGTTAGATAAGCCAGCGGGGAGAGGTTAGTGAACCATCACTACCCCACACCATTCCCACCTAAAAGCCAACAGCTCCGTCTGGAGGTGTAACTCTAGAGGCAGGTGGTTCCACAGAGCTGAAGCAGACATGGAGAAGGCCGTCTCTCTAGTGCCAGAGAGTGGAGCCTCTCTAGCAGATGAAACAGCTAGGGAGCCTCTCTGGTCTGCTTTGGTGGGACATACAGATAACCTTGGGGAGATGCGGTCTCTTAAATATCCTGGCCCACTACCATATAGGGCTTTAAAGGTAATGACCAGCACCTTGAATTGTACCTGGAGGCAAACTGGTAACTAGTGCAGCTCCCGGAGCAGTGGGGATGCATGAGAATAGTGCCCACATCCCAACACCACCTAGGCTGTCACATTCTGGACCAGCTGCAGGCTGCAAATGGTTATCAAGGGCAACCTCATGTAGAGTGCATTTCAATAATCTAATCTGGAGGTGACCAGAGTGTGGGTGATCATGAGTAAGGAGTCCCCGTCAAGGAGTGGATACAACTGGTGAATTACACACTACTGTGCAAAAGGCCTCCAGGTCACGACTGTCACCTGCTCATCGAGCAGGAGTCATGAGTCCAAGAGGACCCCCAGATTGCACACCGGGTCTGTTTGGAGCAGGCTAGCCCCATCCAGAACCAAAGATGATAACTCCTTTGTTAACATGGGGCCCACAACCCACAGCCACTCAGTCTTACCAGGATTCAGTTGTAACCCGTTGTCCCCATCCAGACCTTTATAGCCTCCAGACACCTGGATAAGACTTTGACTGCATCACCAGGGTTCCCATGGGCCGAGATGTACAACTGAGTATCATCTGCGTACTGATGGTACTTCACCCCATGGGAATGGATGATCTCACCCAGGGGCTTCATGTAGATGTTAAATAGGGAGGGGCCTCAGGCTGGACCTTTTCCCCTCCAACCACACCGACTGAGTCTGGCCTGTCAGAAAAGAGACAAACCAGAACCACACAGTGCCCTCGGAGTCACCCCAGAAGGATACCGTGGTTGATGGTATCTAAGGCTGCTGAGAGATCAAGAAGAGCCAGGACAGTCGGATGACCACCTTCACACCAGAGATCATCCACCAGTGTGACCAATGCAGTCTCAGTACCATATCTGGGCCTGAACCCTGACTGGAAAGGGTCCAGATAATCCATTTCATCCAGGATCTCCTCTAACTGTTGTGCTACTGCTTTCTCCAAGACCTTACCCAAAAAGGTGGTAATTAGATGCTACTGTATGGTTGAGTGAAGGCTTTTTTAGGAGAGGGCAAACCAGAGCATGTTTTAAAGAGGCTGGAAAGACCCCCTCCCGTAGTGATACATTTATAATAGTTCCAACCCAAATGTTTGTAACCGTCCTCGCAGTTTTTATTAACCAGGTGGGGCACAGATCTAAAAAACAAGTGGTGGCACGGACAGATCCCAGGAGCCCTTGCTCAAAAGCCAACTGTACCTGACTCTAGGGTGAGGTGCTCATCTCCATTTACAGCTAGAGAGCCAGCACTGTCTGCATCTGCAGACATATCCATGGCCATGTGGTAGGCCTGACTAGATACCTGAGCACATGGAACACTGTTACCTTCCCAAAGAAGCAGTAACTTTTGTCTAATTGAAATTTCTTGCTTTCAAACTGCTAGGTTGGTAGAGGCTGGGACAGAGATGGGAGCTTACTCCATCACGCAGAACTCAGCTCTCAAACTGCTGTCATTCCAGTCATTCAAGTTGGGACATAATTTCATCCTGTAAAAGTAAGCAAATAGAAAAGGTTTACAATTAATATTTTAGAAATGTAGTACTTCCACACAGTGGGAATGCCTGGTAACAAATAAGAAGCAATCTTATTGCTAACATAGGAAGGAGCAGTAGCAAGAAGGGAAGAGGTTTCCAGGTTATTTAATCCAGAGCAGTTTCTTCATGAACAGAGTGGACCAGAGTTTGGAAAAAAAATTGTGTGTTTTCACAATTTCCAGAATTTTCAATAAAGTAACTTTCCATGCTTTGTATGGAGCCTATTGGAGAAAAAGAAGGTATGCCTGATACAGTTGGACTTTTAATAATTTTTGTAGACCGCATATTGTTTTCCCTGCTTTACTCTACATAAGTTTTAAACATCTTGCCTAAGATGTTTAGCTCTTGGTTCTAGAGTTCAGGATTTCCAGTTAGCTGAGTTTACTAGCATTTTCAAGGTCCATAATTTTTATCTTTCTGTTATGAATCACCAATATTTTATCCAATTTGTTCTGATTCCTTTCCAGAGGAGAAAAATGTTGAAGGACATTTGCAGCTCTGGCAGATTGTGCAGTTACGCTCCTACTTGGACAGATAGTCTCTCATAACCCTGACCCATTCATTGATAATCTCACAAATTGACTACTGTAATGCCCTCTATGTGGGGCTGCCCTTGTGTGTGATACGGAGATTACAATAGGTCCAGAATGTAGCAGCCAGGCTGATGACAGGCTTAAATAAATTTGCTATTTCCCCAGCCTTCACAGGTCTGCACTGGTTACCTGTTGCCTACCATGTCAGATACAAGGTGTTAATGTAATCATACAAGGCCCTATATGGTTTGGGTCCTAGCTATCTGTTGGAGCATTTCTCCCTCAAAACAACTCCCCACCGTCCAGGTGCCATCCCCAAGGATGGCTTGAAACTCTTTAACTAGAAATTGAGCCTTCTAGATGGTGGCACCAACACTGTGGAATACACGGTGGAGCTGTCCCAGGCCCCATTACTGGCTACCTTTTAAAAAACAATTAAAAACTCTCTTCTTCAAGGAGGCTTTTCAGGGCATTGTTCCCTTACCAATAAATTAGCCAGTTAGGTTCAGTCCCATTGCCCTCAGATGCCAATTATTTTATTTTATTTTGTTATGTATTTGTCAGTGGTGAGTTTTGATTTGTTATGGGTATTGTTGTTATTGGTTTTCTGTTTGTTCACCACCCCCACCCAGAGTGGGATAACACCCAGATGGGTGGTATAGAAATTAAATAAATAAATATATAAATACATAAATGCATAAATACAGCAGTTTTGGTGGTGGTGGTTTGGGGGGGGGGAGGAAGAAAATCATGCCTCTATAGGTAGTCAGCATGAATTTGTTTCACATACTCCTTCTGTTATGCTTGCCATTATTTTGTGAACATTTAATTCCAAATAAATTTTATTTTTAAATGTTTCTCTGCACATGCCCAAATCACAATCCAACTAACACATTATTTGAATTCATTCACTTAGAGGACAAAGAGACCCTGGATAGAGATTAATGTGTCATATGTCCTCTATTTAAATTTCTTTTATAAAGTTTGTCAACTACTCACAACATTTTATACAATGTAATACTATTTCAGCTAAATTTTCCTTTACTGTAATAAAGTTGCTAAATACTAAGGGGGGAAACTTTACCCAGCTATGCTGCAGCCAGAATTTTGTTACGTATGGTGGAATGAGTCAAACAGTAGTAAAAAAAAGGAGCAAATTGCTGCTAATTAAGAAACTGATGCTTGTATTCTCTGTCATGCATCAGCTGCATGATATGGTGTGCAATGAAGGATACACACATCTGCTTTCTAATGAGCTCCAATTTGCTGTGCAATTCATGCCATTTGACCCAGGTTGCTGGCTGTAACTAATAGGATTCTGGGCATTATTTTACATTCATCAGATGAAGCAAAATGAAGATTTGTCAAATTAAAAGCAAGCATAGGTGAAAGCAGGACCACAGGACATGTGGAGCTGAGATTTAACTTCTCTCCCTTGTGATCTTGGAAGAGGAAAAGAACCCTTAAAGTGACAAGAGAAGAGAAGAGAAAATAATCTAATTTATAACAATTGGGTGGCTGGGTGACTACTATTGCTACAGGGTTAGGTAAAGGTAAAGGTAGTGACTTACATTTCCAAATCCTTGGGAAGAGAGGATTAAACTTCTGCTCCATTGGCTTGTTGCTGTGATAAGAGCTGCTCTGTCTATCTGGCTTGGTTTTGCTTTGTTTAACACCTTGATGTTACATCAAATAGCACATTTTTAGCAAAGCTTGTAAGTTACTTTTGAAAGGCAGTTAATTTGCTATTACTCAGTAATATAATCATGCCACCCCACAGAAGATCTCCTTCACTTCTGATTGCTTTCCCTTTTGTGTGTGCAACCCCAAAATTCTCCAAGCAGGACAGTCCTTCAGAACCACAGGTCACAGGAAAAAGCAGTCAGGAGTTTCTTGAAGGAGAAAGGAAGATGTATTCAAAGATACATGTGCATGGGTGCCCAGAAGATTAGGGTCCCAAACGAATGTTTCAACCAACTTTTATACAGATTCCCCCTCCTGTTATTCCTATCAACTATCTTGTTCTTAGCATTATCTGTTGTTCACTACAATTACCTTAAATTAATCACTTATACTAATTGTATATCATATTTAATTTCTACTTCCTCTATTTGAACAGCACATTCCAAGCATACTGGTCTTGGAGTTATCAAGTTAGACATTTGGTCACTTATTTCCCTATTTTTCAAGCTGCAAATACTTATGGCCAGTTTAAGTTGGCTCTGTGGTCTGTCCATCTCATGAAAGAGTGGCAGTAGCTCAAAGGTCAGACTGCCACCAGATGAAACAGGCATTTATGTGCAAGCATTTTTTGCCCCACCAGGTGTACAAAAGAAGATCTAATAAATGACTGAGATAATGCTATTGGAGTAACCTGCTTCTGATCAAGAATAATCTAACCATGTTAATATTTTTTAAATTTTTCAATATATTTCATATGTGTCCATAATTTAAATTTTGCAACACTCTGATATGAATAAAATGAAAAGAACAATTATAGAAATAAAAAATATCTAATGCTGCAAAGATGACACTGGGGAACAAAAAAAAATTTTTTTCTTGGTGCCTAAAATTTTTCAACTGATTTTGGGGCAGCTGATTCCGAAAATGCCATCCATTTTGTTCTAGCAGCTCTAGTTCATGAGATATCGATGATGTCATTATACATTGCTCTTATGACTACACTTGTATTTGCTTCACCATTCGTAAATTGATTGTTTTAATAATACTTATCGATGTTGTTCAAGCTCTATTCCTGTTGTTGTTGCAAGTGTAATTTAATTAATCTGACCTTTTTTGTCATTCTCTGTGCTCTCCTTTACTGTTGAGACTGGATGCTGTGCATCCTGAAACTAGTCCAACTCCGCAGCTGCTCCATGGGCTCATGCAGGGAGGCTTGCATTCTAGTTTTTTTCTCCTATTCTTATGATTTTGACATTTATTTCTTTTTTTACAGGCACTAATATGGCTTTATCAAGAAGAACATGTATAAATAATCCTGATGGTTTTTGTTTCATCTGTGGTGAATACACATTCAGTCAGCAAAGAAAACCCATAACGGACTTTATAAAAAGAGCTTATTTGGCTTATTTTAAAGTAAAACTGGGAGACCAAGATAAGGTTTGGGCACCTCACATTGTATGTAAAACGTGCACAGAGCATCTGCGTCAGTGGTCAAATGGGAAACGGAAGAGCTTGAAATTTGGGGTACCAATGATGTGACGAGAACAAAGAAACCATAGCGATGGCTGTTACTTTTGTTCAGTGAATGTAAAGGGCATCAATTGTAATAACCAAAAACGTTGGATATATCCCGATCTACCCTCCGCACGATGCCCTGTTCCACATTCAGAGGAGATACCTGTACCTATTTTTGCCAGTCTTCCAGAGTCATCAGAAGAAGAGGACGAATCAGCTGAAAGCGTTTCTGAGCAAGAAGACAGAGAATTTGCAGGATGTTCATCAGTTGTACCCAGCTTTAGTCAGGCAGAATTGAACGACCTCATTCGAGATCTAAGTCTTCCAAAAAAATCATCGGAATTATTAGCTTCCAGATTGGCAGAGAAACACTGTCTGTTGCCAGAAACAAAAGTCACATTCTATCGCAAAAGGGAAACAGATTTCCTGCCATTCTTCGCAACAGAAAACCAGTTTGTTTGTTTTGCACCAATGTTGAAGGACTCTTAATGAAACTGGGTGTAAGAAAATACATACCAAGTGAATGGCAGTTATTTATAGATAGCTCCAAACATAGCCTAAAATGTGTTCTTTTGCACAATGGTAACAGATACAGGTCAATCCCATCATCACAGAACCTTTGGTTGAAAGAAACAATATTATATTGCCCCCACTCCATATAAAACTTGGATTAATGAAGCAGTTGATGAAGGCTTTGAATAGATGGAGCATGTTTTGGCTATATATGTAACAAATTTCCTGCATTGAGTCTGGAAAAAAAAGCAGGTATATTTGATGGACCACAAATCCGCCAACTCATTAATGACCAGAAATTTCAAGACTCAATGAATGATACTGAGGCTGCTGCGTGATTGTCATTCAGTATGGTAGTGCGAAATTTCCTTGGAAACTACAAGGCTCCTAATTATGAAGAATTAGTGGAGAATATACTCACTAATTTTTGTGCACTTGGCTGCAACATGAGCATAAAAGTACACTACCTGCACAGTCATTTGGACCGATTTCCAGATTGTCTTGGTGATGTAAGTGAAGAACAGGGAGAGCGTTTTCACCAGGAAATAAGTTCAATGGAAGAATGGTATCGTGGACGATGGGATGTACATATGATGGCGGACTATTGTTGGAGCATCCAGCGTGAATGTCCAAGATCAATGCATCAGAGGAAATCACAGAAACGAGGATTCAGTGACCTAGTGGAAAAACTTTAATGAGCCTAATGTGACTTATGTAAAATAACTTGTGTATTTTATTGTATGTGAGTGATGTACAGTAGTTATATACAGGGGTGTAGTAAGGGGGCAGGGGGGGCAAATGCCCTGGGCGGCATGCTCCAACGGGTGGCATTTTGAAGGCCCCCCAACAAAAAGTTCCCCAATTTTTTTAAACATTTTTTTTTTGCCTCCAGGCACGCATCGAAGACTCCCAGAGGCGGGAGGGGTGGTGGAAAATTTTTTTTGGGGTGGGAAAATATTTGGGTGGGCAAAAAAAAGGTTGGGTGGGTTGAAAAATTTTGGGGGGGTGGCAAAATTTCACTCCGCCCCAGGTGGCTTACACCCTTGCTACGCCTCTGGTTATATATGAAACCAGTATGGTTAGATTGGCCTAATGTGAATAAGCCATATTTAAAAAACTAGAGCTGATGGGGCATAACTGAAAGCATTTTAGGAATCAGTGACCCAAATATAGCCAGAAATATGTGAAAATTGTGAGGCACCAAAATCACTGTTCCCCAGTGATGATCTAAAAGTTTCAATGCTCCTTTTCCGATGCAGCAATATTAGTTAAGATTTTTTCTAACTTTTAATCAAAGTTTCAATAGATATTATTAGCTATGGTAAGCCTAATGAACAGCTTTCCTATCTTTGCAAAGTCATTTAAACCCAGATGTTTTCCTTTGGATAGAAATCCAAATAGTGTGTGCTATAAATGATGGATGATCACCATTCATTCAACTCTTCTGAAAGAAATGTCCAGGCAGCTCAATTATTATCTGCTGCAAAATAAAAAATGCTGAAGAACTTGTTTATTTATAAACCAATAAATTTCTTGCCAGATTACCAGTAATTTCTCTTTGTTCTGTTCTCTTATTTAACTCATGTTTTCAGACTTCCTGGCATCTTGTGACTGTCACAAGACTTTATCTCCCCAGGATGAACTCCAAATACCTTCATGAATTATTTTGATTTAATGATTTCAATAGTACCTTACAAGTTGGAGAAGTCTTCTCAGGACAGCATATCATTAAAACATTGAAACAAAATGAAATCAAAACCAAACACATACAAACACAGTGGTATAAATCAGGGGTGGGCAGAGCAGATGTTAGTTGTTTGGGTGATTTGCAGTGAATTGACAGAGTCAATTTTCTATAGCACTTTTTATTTAAAAAATCCCCATATAGTCCTTGAAAAGCAATACAGTACTTCAAAAAAATGATATGGGGATGGAATCAGGAGTGTATTTGAATGGGAAAATTTATGATTGTGCTACTAATCTTAAAATTTATGAGGTGTGCATGTGATCATAAGCATCCTGTGATCATAAGCATATTATGTGATCATAAGCATATTACACAATCTGCAGAAACCAAGAGTAAATGCTGGTATACTGAACCCTATACAACCAACCCGGAAAATGTTAATCTGAATTAATGAATGGAGAGAGTTCTAGTTGTTGCTTTCATAGGGATCGTGATTATGCATTGATCCTCCTGAAATGATTGGAAAGCCTGAAAAACTAGTGTTTGTGACCATATGGAAAAGTTCCATGTAATTAGTCTGTTCGCCAGACTCACCTCTGTATGGAGACAGTGAAAGGTGGACTGAGACGACGCTAGGCATTCATTGCTTTTTCTGCTTTCCAAATGAGACAAATGCACCCCATTTTATGGTGGCACAAAATATGTTGGGAGAATAAGCAGATGTGTAGTTTAGATATAGGGCAATTATTTATAGCTAATAACATTAGTTAATTTGAGATATGGGTCATAAAAGAAGACTTTGTAAAATGGTCAGCAAACTCACATCTTAACGAAGTGACTTTCTGCCTCAAAGTGACTCTCAAAGTGGATTATATTTGCTTACAGTGATAGCAACTCATGTATAATACATTTGTGGCTGTAATAAAAATTAAATTGCAAATATTTACTGCTGCAAATTTAACCTTTGCTCAAATATTCTGTAATTTGCAATTGGAAAGGTCATTACAAATGACATGTTTTTTAAGCTTTGTGGTATAACATTAATAACTATCCCATTAGTAATATTTGGCACTAAAATGGCTTTCTGTTCACCCATATCTAAAATATGCTTCACCACAGGCTGACAAAGGGATACCAGGAAGCTGAATAATGAGTCTACTGATCTATTTAAGCCAGGACTTTTGAATGACTGGCAGCAGTTTTTGACATTTCAGGAACTATTATTTCCAAGCCCTAACTGGAGATGCCAGGGATTACATCTGGCCTCTCCTGCCTCAAATGTATTTGCTGTTCTACTGATCTACAACCCAGTGGATGGAATAGAGATTCTAAGACATGCCACAAATAGTGTCTGCCTGCTACAGTGGTAGCTGGTCAGTTAGCAAAAAAACTTTGCATGACCTACTATGGAACCATTTCCCCAAGCTTTATTACTTATGTAATTTGCAAGCACAGACCAATGCCAATTAAAAGGTTCATCTTTGGTCCAAGTGAAGGGGTCACCCATACCTTTGCATTGGCAAGTATTGGTGTAATGCTGTTTCAGGTGATGGCTGGAAAAGCAGCATTGGTGGGCACCCTCCCAGCAGTCTTGGGGTTGGTGTTAATGTCCCATTCCTGTGTCTTATAAAGCCCAGTCTAAAAGGTGTTGGAATCACCATAATAGGACTCAAATTATGCAGTTAAGGCTAGAATACTACACTGCAAACATATTGTGGCTACATCTGAGTAAGGAGACATATATAGGATTTATTGTGAGGTATCTTACTGGTGAAGTGGATGAACTGCTGGATAGCTGAGTGGTTTAGATATCCAGCTGCAAAGCCAGATGTTGAAAGCTAGATTTCTCACTGTGCCTCCTTGACAGGGGCTAAACTTGATGATCCATAGGTTCTCTTCCAGCTCTGAAGGTCTAAGATTATTATTACAAATTTTCTTCTTCTTCTTCTGTGTCTAGGGCAGACATGAAACTGCTAAAATAAAGTCTTTTTTTGTGTGAGTTCATTCTGCAGTTCCTTTTGCCTGACTTAGTG
The DNA here is from genome assembly GCA_030440675.1 of Furcifer pardalis. Classification (NCBI taxonomy): domain Eukaryota; kingdom Metazoa; phylum Chordata; class Lepidosauria; order Squamata; family Chamaeleonidae; genus Furcifer; species Furcifer pardalis. Next base: position 69,267,982 of record CP126893.1, read on the forward strand.
TGAGAAAGATTAGCTGGCATAGGGTGGCCGGGTATGCCCAATTGTGGTTCAAAAATACCACAATCTTCGAGGAGGCTCTTTCTGTGTAACCATTATTACTTCATTATCATAATGATGTCAACATTGGATTTACTTCAGCACTGAACTACATTAGAATGCATACAATGCAACAGGTAACGATGTTTTGGTATTTCCAGATTGTCAGTGAACTGTTCTAAAACAAATTTGGAAAAAAACACCCAATTATGGATAAGTCATGCAGCCTCTGTAAAGTCAACAAGGCTTACTTTGATGAGTTAGGTTATGTGAACATAAGACTGCAGCTTAAGTATAAGACTGCACAAAATTTTACTACCCGATTTTAATCACTTTCTTTTATGACAATAAATGCACTAAAAAGCATAAACGGATGACAGAAGTGGGAATGTTGATATCCTGTGGTCCTTTCACTGTAGTGATACAAGCCCACATACCATCTGTTCAGAGATTTTAAAAAATCTAAAGATGATGCAAACTGATTTTCCTTCCAATATGCTTTGGAGCCAAAAATGATGTGAAATGCACTGGGTTATGCGAAATGTCCATGTTGCTTTTATGCTAGCTTCAAATTGCTATTCAAAGACAAATATTAGAAGTGACATTAATTGCATAAAAACATTTAGCATGTGCAGTTGGATTATGTTATTAGTATCCAGAGTAAGGCAGAAGATGTCTTGGGACCAGAGGGTGTCGATGATTTTAATTATATCTAGAGTAATACAACTTAGTTAGATGTATTCTAAACCTAAAGAGGATTGGGCTACTTAGGAACAATTCAGACCATGTTTGTAGGGGATGCCATTGCTCTGCATTGGGGCCAGGTAAGTCTGGATTTGCAAATCTTTCAAGAGTAAATTGTGGCAAGTCCTTAAAGAGATGGGAGTATGAGACCACCTCACCAGTCTTCTATGAAAACTGTATGTGGGTCAAGAAGCAACAGTTAGGACCAGATATGGAACAACTGATTGGTTTAGAATAGGAAAAGGAGTTCAACAAGGCTGTATATATTGTCAGCAGACTCAATATAAAGAAAACCAAGATAATGGCAACAGGCCCTATCAGTCCCTGGAAAATAGATGGGGAAGAAGTAGAAGCAGTGACAGATTTTATTTTCCTAGGATCAAAGCTCACTGCAGATGGTGATTGCAGCCATGAAATAAAAATGCGACTGATTATTGGGAGGCAAGTGATGAGAAACCTGGGGAGCATAGTGAAAAGTAGAGACATCACATTGCAAACAAAAATTTGTATAGTCAAAGCAATGGTATTTCCGGTGGCAATGTATGGTTGTGAGAGCTGGACCATTAGGAAAGCTGAGCACAAAAGAATAGAAGCCTTTGAGATGTGGTGTTGGAGGAGAGTTTTGAGAGTCCCCTGGACAGTGAGGAGAACAAATAGGTCAATCTTAGAAGAAATTAACCATGACTGCTCCTTAGAAGGCCAAACTGTAAAGATGAAGCTAAAGTACTTTGGACAGCAAATGAGAAGAGAGGATTTGCTTGAGAAAGCCTTGATGCTGGGAAGGGTGGAGGGCAAAAGAAGAAGGGGGCAGCCCAAAATGAGATGGCTAGATGGTATTGTAAACACAATGGGCACAAAGCTGAGTGAGTTGAGGAGGATGGTGGAGGACAGAAGTGCCTGGTGGACAGTGGTCCATGGGGTCACAAAGGGTCGGAATTGACTGTGTGACTGAACAACAAAATTCTTATTTAATCTATATGCAAAGTACATCATGCATAATGCAGAGCTGGATGAAGCACAAACTGAAATTAAGATTGCTGGAAGATATATCAACAACCTGAGATATGCAGATGACACTACATTAATGGCAGAAAGTGAAGATGACCTAAAGAACCTCTTGACAAGGGTGAAAGAGGAAAGGACGTAATCTGGTTTGAAACTCAACTTTTTTTAAAAAAAACCCAAGATCATGTCATCCAGACCCATCACTCCCTGGCAAATAGAAGGGGAAGAAATGGAAGCAGTGACAAACTTTACCTTCTTGGGATCTAAGATCACTGCAGACCGTGATTATTGCCATGAAATAAAAAGATGCTTACTTCTTGGGAGGCAAGCTATTATGGCAAATCTAGGCAGTATAATAAAAAGTAGAGAAATTATCCTGCCAACAAAAGTACGCATACTTAAATCAATGGTCTTCCCAGTAATAATGTATGGCTGTGAGAAGTGGACCATAAGAAAGGCATGAAACTATTATTATGAAGGCTAAGTGCAGAATAATAGATGCCTTTGTACTGTGGTATTGGAGAAGACTCTTGAGAGTCCTCTGGACTGCAAGGAGATCAAATCAGTCAATCCTAAAGGAAATCAACCCTGGCTGCTCCTTGGAAGGACGGATACTAAAACTGAAACTCACAAGTGTAAGTGAAGGCAGATATTTGTTGTACAGGAATAGTCTTTTGGTGTTTAGTATTTTATCTGAGAGTTTACCTTTTCTTTATTTCCTATATTATTATTGTATTGAAATGTTGTGAAGTTTTTTATATCTGACACCAAGTTGTAATGGCCTATGGCTACATGCAAAAAAACTTATTATTATTATTATTATTATTATTATTATTATTATTATTATTATTATTATTATTATTATTATTATTATTATTATTATTATTATTATTATTATTATTACTGAAACTCAAGTACTTTGGCCACCAAACGAGAAGAGAGGACTCACTGGAGAAGGCCCTCATGTTAGGAAAGATTGAAGGCAAAAGGAGAAGGAGATGGCAGAGGATGAGATGATTAGTATCGTTGATGCAGTGGATGTAGAGCTGTGTAGACTCTGTGAAGGATGTCAGGTAACAGAGGAGCCAGGCATGCTGTGGTCCATGGGGTCACAAAATATTGGACTCAACTATGTGTCCAAACAACAAAAGTCTGGATTGGTATAAATCATGATGGCTCATCTGGTAAAGAAAGCCAAAGACTGTCTCTTTAAAGTATTGCAAAACAGCACCACATAAGAAAAAAACCTCAGGATTGTATGAGGCAGAGGGAAAGTAGACCTAGCTAGACCTTTCTTGTTGATGTTTTTCACTCTTGATTGAGAGTATTACCAGCACTTTCCAAATACTGTGTTTGCAAGAAGAAATTATATGATGCTATTTAATTACTGTATATTTTTACTTTTCCTATACAGCACTTCATTCTTTTGCTTTTCTAAAGCTCTGAGTGACAAATGATACCAAAAGCAGTGATAATTGTTATGGTTCATGTTGGTTAGTTTGAATCTCATCTCTTTACTTTCAAACTTTTTTTGGCAATTTGAGCAGCCTAGTCCTTTATTCATCTGGTTTTTAAGTTTATTTGAAGTAGCAATCTGTTTATTGAGTGTGAACCCTAATATGTCAAGCAATCTTCCCCACCTCTCTAACTTCTAACCTTAATTGGCCAAGAAGCTTACCAGTATTCTCCAATGAGAGTTGTTCCCTTAATCCTCAGCACAAAACAAGACAGAAAAGAAAAAATTCTAAACCTAACAGAAACGCATGTGTATGTTTTGAGTTCACAGAAACTCCATAGAGGTTAGAATAAAAAAATGTGGATTCTTGAATCTGGATGTTCAACTCACTTCACAAATAGAAGATAAATTTTCTTTGCCCTCAAATTCAGAACCTGAGGGTTGTGGGCTCAGTGTGTGTAGCAATTACCCTTATATACATTTCCCATAACACTTAGAACACTCTCTGAACAATGTAATCAGTATACTGGTACTCATTTTACTGATCTCAAAAGAATGGAAGGCTAAGTCAACCTTGAACCCTTTGGGGTTTTGGCTGCACTACTACAGTTTAACCACTGTACAATGAAGGCTCAAGAAGGAATTATGCCTGAAGCCTTAGAGAGCTGCTGCCAGTCAGTGTCCACTATGTAGGGCTAAATGGACCAAGGGTCTGAATCTCAGCAGATCCACTTCCTATGTTCTTATGACTGCTGCAATACTACAAATGCTCTTTATGTCCCTAGAGGGAACCCTAAGAATCAGGCTTGAGTCGTTTTAAAGAGCGATGAAGTGATTAACTCCAGAGAAAAGCATCTCTTGGATTATGCTGCAAAACCCTTGAAATCTTTTTTCAAAAGAGAAAGGTGATTAGTTCATTGTTAATCTCTGCATAGGTCTCTCATACTGTTTTTGTAGTTTTTATTCTCTCCTGCTAGGAAGACAGGCTCAACTCTCACTAACCTTTGTTTGGGGAATTTGCTGTTCCATTGCATTGTATTTCAAAGTCTTAGTTAGGGTTCCTTAATACAGTAATGGTATTGTTTGGTTTTCTATTTATAGGCTGTATGCCAATGAGACATGACCTCTTCTTGGCTAATGATGTACACTTCAGGGGGCTCAGAAGATTAAAAAAAGACTTTTGTGAAGGGGGAGGTGAGGAAAGAAAGTCTCTGCCTTAGGCTACATTGTTTTCTCTCCTCTTTTGAATGTATTGGGGGTTTTTTTGTGAGCTCTCTTAATTGTACTTCCTCTTATTCATTAAAGCAACCAGCACCCCCATCCATAGTAAAGGCTTCTTGAGAAGAATATAAGTTATCAATTGCCTGCAGCTAATACCACTGCATAGTTTAACCATCAGTCTGCATTGTGATTCATGCACATTCTTCACTAGGCTAGAGCTACTACTAACCAGATATAAGAGAAGGTCCACAAAATAGACTGGAATCCCAAGGTGATACTTTGGAGCTGGACATTTCTTTACAAGTTCTGCTGATGAATGCTGTTTTGCTAGACCCATGGGCTCTGCTTTCCCCCTCTATCATATTGAGCACTCAATAGATCAAAGTAGATATGAACCCACACTGCATAGAAGTGTTACAAGTACAACAATGGTGGACTGGAGTGCAAGGCTCCAAAGTCTGGTGCTTAAAGTCAAACCTTAGCTTTCTCAAAGGTCCTTGGATAGCCCTGATATGTTAGTTGAAATCTTGTTTCACATTTCTGTGTATGCCAGATGAAGTTGTGATGATGGAACTAACAAATGCAGCTGGAAAGAAGTGCTATTCACAAATCATTTCCACATGCACATACAGCAACAGGCTAAAGAAGCCTGATACAATTGATTGTTCACTCCAGACTGCCTTGGTATAAGACCTGTCACACCTCTGAGTGAACATAAATCAATAAAATGTATCAGACGTATTGGTCGAAATCATATTGAACAATTACACAAACAGCCTAATTTTTAGAAGTAAATTGCTATAAGTTAAGAAATCTCTGTTGATAGTATCCATTGCACATTCAACTCAATATGTAACAGATAATGTCTAGAAATACTTCTAAGATTGTAGTAATTTGCTGTGAGAACAGATTTCATCCAGGTCAAATTGGAACCAGACGGGAACTAGTGTCTTCTGTGCAAAAACACATAGTAGACACTTGTTCTCTGCCAAAATCCAAAATTCTCAAAGAAACTTTTGTGCTCCCAGAATCTTTGCATAAGGTATTTGGAGGTATACATCCTTTTACAATTGTTGACAGGCCATAAACATAGCAAAGGAAAGATTCCCTCTTAAAATTTATTTAAAATGAATATATATGAGTACACATGGCATAACTATTTCAAAACAAAGTTTCATATAAATGACAAATACAAAGTATTAGAAAGTATTAGAAAGTACTTATTGTTTACATTATTTGCTAACAGGGTAAATATGACAGTTAACACATATATTACAGCCTGCATATATGGTTATAATATCTGGAAATAAATTTGAAGTGTTCACAGCACCAATGAATTAATACATACTATATAAAGCATAAGGGAATTCCTCAAACAGCAGGAGTAGGCTTGTAGTAGTCCTCTGACTGACTTCATAATATAGAGAGAACTACATAAATTTACTTTACAAGGGCATGTTTGTTAATTTTCCTCCTCCCATGATTGTATCTAACTGTGACTCAATTGTGTGCATGCAGAAGAGGATCCCAAAGATTTCCAGTGATCAAGATTTGGTTATATTATATTTATAAATTATTTAGAAAATATACTGCACTTTAGGGCATAATTTCCTTTCCAAGACAACACACAAAATAATGATGACACTATTAGTATAGCAACAATGATGATATAACATCAGATAAAAAATACTCATTAAAAGTGGGCATTAGCAATAATTTTATGATAGCAAATTCCTAAAGGTGCCTCTTAGGGAGTATGTTTTGGTCATGACCTTTAAAATAGTCAAATGTATTGGGACCAGGTTATCCGAAGGACATCTTTTATTCAACAAAGTCTACTCAAGTTCTCAGAGTCAAGGACTCTGCTTTTCAACCACAAAGATGTTTTCTACACATACCAGGCTGGCACTGTCAACTGAAATAGATTGCTTTCTTTTTAGCCAAAATTTAGTCTCAGTATCTTCAGCATTAACCACACCACAGAAAGGATACCAATACTATTCAAGCTTAGAGTTGGTCAGGAAGGAGAATGATGAAAGGAAGTGTTTTGCCATTCCCTCTGTTTATTACATCTGATTCCGTCCCCACTACATTTTCACCTATTACAGTCTTTACTGCAATTCCTACCTTGCCCTTTTATTGCTCTACCAATGTTCCTTATCCCCAGCACATACATTCATGTAGTAAGTGAAATTACTCTAATTGAATTAGATAAAAGCATTCTTAGCATTATCTTACATCACCTAAAAATGTTAATTTAAAGGCATTCTTTTTGAAACAAGAACCTGCCTTATTATTCAACATAATACCATTGCTAATCACACACAGATCTATTATATATCTTGCTTCTTAATATCAGAACATGACAGGCTTTAGCAAGGCAACATTGTAAAATCATGTGTTTTTCCCATGAGGATCAGGGCAGGCCAAACCTGCTAGTCATTCACTAACCACAACTAATAGTTGTAATCCAGAGAGTTTGGGATGACCGCTTTGAAAAGAAGTTGGAACAGGAAGACTGAGTTGCATGTGAGACACACAACCTGCCCTGAAATGTCCAAATAGACCACTGCCCTCAAGAACAGTGTATGGCTCTCAATGGTGTTCTGGAACTTCAGAAGCCCTGATCAGCAGGTGTGTTGACTTGGGTTTTTGGGAATTGAAGTCCAAGAACACCTGGAGTGCCAAGGCTGGCCATCACTGGTGTAAAGTAACTGAAACTGACATTGAATGCAAACATCACTAGTCCAGCATGCTTTTCTGTTTCAGTCAGGAAAATGTCAAGGGATGACATTGTCCTGTTCATATAATTAAACACTTAAGAACTGGAAAGATTCCAGATATAGATACAGAAACAAATAGCATTATAGATACAGACACAAATGCAGGAATAACATGAACTGTTCCAATTCATTAAGACTAGGTATTGCTGGGGTGGGGGTGGGGATAATACAGGGTAATAAATGACAGAAAGACAATAAAATATTGGCTGTCAGGTGTATCGTAAAATTCCAATTTCACACTCTGACATCTTACGTTACTGAAAGGAAAGGTATAAACTGGTGCATTGATTAGGAGGAAGCCAAACAAATCATTTCCTTTCTTCCAGCTGTTACTGTGCAAGATAACATCAAAGCAATGTAAACATGCATTGACATAGAGATAGAATGACATCTACTGGCTGTTAGAGGCTGGGCTCAGACTGACAGAAATAGTCATTATCTTAGGTTTTACCTTTTAATCTTTCTCCCTCTTCCTTTTAACATAATTTGATGTTCTCTCCGCACACTGTGGAGTGTGCTGCTAAAATGTTTTAGAGGAAGAGAATGCAAACAATGGGCATTATCTTTAATTGTTTAACAGTGTAAGCAAAAGCCCTCCCATAATTCCCTTAAATGAGTCTGAATTGATTATTTTCGTGTATTTATACATTGCATGCCCATTGCCTGAGAAAATACTTAAAATTAATTTCAAAAAGAACAAAATTAAATTTATCATTGGGAAAATATGTATCTTAAGCAGCTTACCTTTACTTTAAAGTATCTGCAGTGTTGCTTCATAAAAGCAATCCTCCTTAATGCTTTTTTCCTGGATGAATTTAGTGCATTAATGTTAATTTGCTTTCTGTAAAAAAGCAACTGCTCTTGGGGAAAATCCACCTTATATAACCATTCCTTCCCCAGCTTCTGCCCTCCATCTCTGCTCTCTTTTCTCCTTCCCAACCATTTTTATAAAACTATATATTTGATTCCAAGAGTGAATTTCCTACTATTTGTCTGCCCTAATTTGGCCTCCATATTCCTAGTATAAGCAGTCTGAGGGGTGGGGGGGGGGAAAGAAATTCCTTGGATTCCTCCAAGAAAGAACTTAAATGTATGTCAGGTTAAGGCAATGATGGCCAACCTTGGCACTCCAGTTGTTCTTGAACTTCAATTCCCAGAAGCCCTGATCAGCAGAAGTCCTGATTATCCAAGAAGACCTGTAGTGCCAAGATTCACCATCATGGGGTTGAGGAATGCTCATGTGAACTCCAACAATGAAGTAAGTCCCATTGAATTCAGGAGGGTTTCCCCAAGGTAAGTGTAATTGTAATTCTCTTTCCATTTGATTGGGAGTCATCCTCCTCACCTGCAATGAGATTTATTTAAGAGGCAGATAAATATATGGAGGATTACAATGTAGTCAGGAGATTCACACAAGCTCACCTCCTGCTCCCAGGTGGTAGACAAGAATATGATTTTTCACTCTCCTGAGAAACACATTTGCAAGCACAAGAAATTGGTTCTAATACATAACCATCCATTAAAAGCAATCTCACAATTATCCTAGCTTTTTTAGTATCCCTTGCCTTGGAGTTTGCATATCAGAAACTATTTTTGACCTTTCATAATCAATCATTCCTAGATTTTAAAAATTCCTAATATTAATGTACGAGCTGAGCAGAAAGAAAAGCCAATCCTATTGATATCATTCTATAAATTTTGTTGTTGTTCAGTCACACAGTCAATTCCAACCCTTTGCGACCCTATGGACCATTCCCTGCCAGGGACCTCTGTCTTCCACCATCCTCCTCAGCCCACCCAGCTTTGTGCCCATTGCATCTACAATACCATCTATCCATCTCATTTTTGGCCGCCCCCTTCTTCTTTTGCCCTGCACCTTTCCCAGCATCAAGACTTTTTCAAGTGAATCCTCTCTTCTCATTTGATGTCCAAAGTACTTTAGCTTCATCTTTACTATTTGACCTTCTAATGAGCAGTCAGGTTTGATTTCTTCTAGGATCAACCTATTTGTTCTCCTCACTGTCCAGGATGCTATCAAAACTATCCTCCAACACCACGTTTCTAAGGCACATGAATGTCATTTTCACAGACAGAGAAGCATAGGATGCTAGCCTCACTTTTTAAAGGTAACAGCAGCCCTCAATAGCCAAATAACATGATAACTAAACAACTCCCATGATTCTTGATCTTTCTCCTTAATTTCTTGCTGAGGTACTTTGTAGTAGCAGGTACGCTCATTGTCTCTATACAATTTCATTAGTTGTAGCACCAAGGCAGCATGCACTTGGATCACACCTGTTCTTCTATACCTCCAGGACATTCCTCTGCATGGCCTTATATATCCTTGTATACAAAACCATGAAAAAATTCAACATGGTGTGCTCAAAGCTAAGATGTGTTCAAATCCAAAATTTATTTCTACTCCTAATAATGAAGATTGTAGAGTCGAGTTTCAAGACTATCTTATACAACATATCTTATTTGTGAAATTGAAAGTTAGAATCTGTGCATCTAAGAATGATTTCTGTTGTCATAAACCCCATTACTGGCCATGTTAAAGTCCAGCATCATTTGGAGAACTGAAAATGTTTCTCACCTCTGCTTTATAAAAATGTAGAGCAATGGTTAGAATAGAAATGAACAGCTGAGATCCTTGGCTAAACAATACACCTGGATTTAAACCTCCTTCCATCCCATCATCATAAATAAGGGTAAGGTTTCCATTAAAGTACTGATTGGCTTAAATTATTCAGTCTAAATTGACACTGTGGCACAGACATGTGGAATGTAGTTGCAATTAGTGTAGCTACAATGCAGTTGCAATGAGGGACATAACATGTACCACCCAAAGAATAAGTAGGCAGGACATTAGAAGTTTCTTGGACTACCATGATTGGACTTCTTCTCCCCTTCTGCTAGAATCTGAAATGCCAATCTCAATCCTACACTTTGCTTATAATATTATCAGGACCTAAACTTTGAGTCACAACTTTCATAGGGATGGTATAATCCAGGATTATCTCAATGAAAGCTAATTTTAATCATATTAAGTAATTATTCTTTAATCACTTTCTCTAAGCTCTCCTAAACTGTGATTTCAATGTAGTATAATTTCTAGTTTCTTTTAGAGTTTGGATGGAATACAGACAATCACTTGTGCCCTTTTGCCATTGTCTTTCCTGCTTTGAGAGGCTGCTTATATTGCTTCTGCCCACTCAATGAAAAAAGGGTTAACTCATTCCTACAGCTATGAGGAATGTTAAGAAATGAAACAGCTGAGAAATGGAAGTCATTAATACAATTGTTTTAATGATAGCTATGTATTAGTGCCTCCCTATACTTATTTTAAACAAACTTTCATGACATTGGGAGCAGCAAGTTATTATTTTCAATCACAGTCCTAGGTTAACATGTTTGCTTCACCAATGACATACATTTCTGTATCAGGTACAAGGTGCCAGTTTTTCTTTTAAGGCCCTAAGTGGTGTGGGACCTTCCTACCTGGTGGAATATCTTCCCCTCAGAACATCAGCCCACATCACTCATTCCTCCCAAATGGTGCAGCTCCAGGTGCTGACCCCAAGATTAGCAAAAAAGGCCATGACTCAGAGAAGAGCCTTCTTAGTGGAGGCACCAACTTTGTGGAACTCCATTGCAGTTGATCTACACCAGGTTCCATCTCTGCCTATAATTAAAAAACAACTAAAATACTGTAATTCCTTTTAAAGAGGCTTTTAAAGATATGCTGTATTGGCAATGGCCGAGCATTAGATTCCACCCTCCAACCATCACCAATAGGTTTTGTGGTTGTTGTTTCTGCCATTTTTTAAAATATGTGGGTGTTATTTTTGGTTTCTTGATATTTATAATTATATTCAATTTGCCTACATTTTTATTGTAGAGATTTTTTTAATTATTATTATATTGTATGCTGCCCAGAGTGAGAAAATATCCCAAATAGGCAAGATATAAATGTAATAAACAAACAGACAGACAGCCTTCTGTTCATCCAGTCTAAATTAATATTGAACTTTTTGTAGGCACATTGCACTCTTCGCTCTTATTTAGCTAGATAGCTAAAATAATTTCAAGATTATTCTTACTTTGTAGTATTACTGAGTCTAACATCTCTCATTTTGTAGCTGTGTGTTTGTCCCCCCTTCTCCATTGTGAATTTTACACTAATCCCATCTAATTTCATTTTCTTATTTTCATCCCAGTGCTTGACTCTATTATGACCTTTTTAAAGTTTCATTCATTGCTTACAGAGCATTAGCTGTACCATCCAATTTTGGATCATCTGCACATTTGATAAGCATTTCCTGCACCCCTTCATCAATAAAAACGTTGAAGAACACTGAGCTCAGAACTGAGCCTTGTGCTACCCCACTTGTACCCTTAAACTAATTGAGAAGGAGCCATTGGTAAACACTCTCTCAGTTCACTTCTGTAACCAACTGTGTATCCAGTTTTGAAAGTTTGGAGGAAGGGATCTTGGTGATTTTTCAGGCTTCACCATGCTGAGACTTCGCACCCAAACTTCTTTCTGCATCTGTAACATTTCTCAACATTTCTCCAGCCTTGCTTTTCCTTGCCCTCCCCTAGGGGTTTTTTTTGGGGGGGAGCAGGGGCGGCGGCGGCCTGGTCTTCTGCATGAGAATCTGGCAAATTCTGTGTAGCTCAATGACCATTTCCATGAATCTTTTGCAAGAAAAAAACATGTTGTCCAAAAAAGGGTCCTTTTCTTCTTCCTTCTGTTTCTCTTGTAAAGTGAGAGGCTATGAGCTTCACATCCCTAGTTTGAGCTATGGGTCAGACTTAAATACTGGGAGCACCAAAATGTTATTGTTGATATTGGTATGCACTCATTACCACAAATGTGTGTTCCCTTATGAAGGTTATCTACATTATTTATATGCCTTCAGATATTTTCATGCATGGCAAGCACACACACACACACACACACGCACACACGCACGCACGCACACTGCTTTAACGGCACATTGTGAATCTGTTGCAGCGTTTTTGAAGCTGACTAGCACTCCCACTTCAATCACCTTTTTCATGATACATTCCACGATTAGCAAGCTTCCCAAATCTTACATCACCCTTGAGAGATTTCTAGATTTTCATTCTCAGTGAATACTTAATATTATCTTACAGATGAAAGCTAAAACATCAGGAAAAAGCTTTTATGCTTGGAGCAAATTTTGCAGCCAATATTTTCAAACATTATGATCATTTCTGAAAGGACATGCAATATCAGCTTTCTTGGTTTAGTAGCAATACCTATTTCAACATTATTAGCATTTATCTATCACTAAGAGCAAGATGCATGTAGGAGGTTGTAATAACTCCAGCAAAGGAACCCTGAGCTAAGATGAATCTGAAGAACCTGAAGAACTCCATAGTCTGTTAGTGCTTGGTTCTGTATATCCCAGGCTCTTCAGGAAATGAGAACGTGAGTCTGTGGTTCATCGGGGTTCAGCGAATGAATCCTAGGAGGAGGTGGGATAATCTTGCATCATTCGGGAGCAAAGCAGATGTGTAGTACAATCCTAGCTAGAGCCCTCAAACCTAATTGCAGAAGGGTTGCAGAGTTGGCAAAGTGTGAGATTAAGTCCGTGATTCACATTTTGCCTGTTCACCCTGAAGATTGTGATTTGTTGGGATTTCCTGTGTTTTGCTTCTTCATTTGACAGGTCATAGAGTAAAATTTGATTACTTTTCATTCTCTTGAAATCTTCCTGAACATGAGCCAGACATCCTAGAGAGTGAAGTCAGAAAGTCCCTAAAAGCACTGCAAACAACAAAGCCAGTGGAAATGATGGTATTCCAGTTGAATTTTTTAAAGCCCTAAAAGATGATGGAATCAAATTATTGCATTCTACAGTCAGCAAAAACAAGACCAGGAGCAGATTGTGGCTCAGATCACAACCTATTGATTGCAAAATTCAGGCTTAGACTAAAGAAAATAGGGAAAACAACTAGGCCAGACAGATATGACCTAGAAAACATTCCTTGGGAATACTCAGTGGAGGTGTGGAACAGATTTAATGGCTTGGACCAGATAGACAGAGTGCCAGAAGAATTATGGACAGAGATGCAGGACATCATGCAGGAGGCAGCAAGGAAAACCATACCAAAAGAAAAGAAGCGTAAGAAAGCTAAGTGGTTGTCCGAGGAGGCTCTTAAAATAGCGGAGGACAGAAGGAATGCAAAATGCCAAGGAGAAAGGAAAAAATACAATCACTTGAATACAGAATTTCAAAGAAAAGCAAGGAGAGATAAGGAAACCTACCTGAATGAACAGTGCAAAGAAATAGAGGAAAACAATATCAGGGGTAGGTCTAGAGATCTTTTCAAAAAAATTGGGGAACTCAAGGGAACATTTAAAGCAAAAATGACCATGATAAAAGACAAAGATGGCAAGGAGTTAACAGATGCAGAAGAGATTAAAAAAAGATGGAAAGAGTACACAGAGGAACTATACAAAAAGGACCTCAACACCCCTGATAATCACAATGATGAGAACATTGAACATGAGCCAGACATTCTAGAGAGTGAAGTCAGAAAGGCCCTAAAAAACACTGCAAACAACAAAGCCAGTGGAGTTGATGGTATCCAAGTTGAACTGTTCAAAGCCCTACAAGATGATGGAATCAAATTATTGCATTCTATATGCCAGCAGATTTGGAAAACAAAACAATGGCCACAGGATTGGAAAAGATCTGTATACGTTCCACTCCCCAAAAAGGGTAATGCCAAAGAATGTTCAAATTATCGAACAATTGCGCTCATCCCTCACGCTAGCAAGGTGATGCTCAAGATAATACAGGATAGACTGCAACAGTATGTGGAGAGAGAATTACCAGAAGTGCAAGCGGGTTTCAGAAGAGGCAGGGGGACTAGAGATCACATCGCCAACATAAGATGGATCATGGAAAAAACAAAGGAATATCAGAAACAAGTCTACTTCTGTTTCATTGATTACACGAAGGCTTTTGATTGTGTCAACCACAACAAAATGTGGCAAGTAATTAAAGAGATGGGAATACCAGAACACCTTATAGCCCTCATGAGAAATCTGTACATGAATCAAGAGGCAACAGTTAGGACAGAAAATGGAATGATGGAGTGGTTTGGAATAGGAAAAGGAGTAAGACAAGGCTGCATTTTGTCACCATGCTTATTCAATTTATACACAGAACACATAATGCGCAACGCAGGGATGGAGGAATCACAATTTGGGATCAAAATTGCTGGAAGAAACATCAACAATTTGAGATATGCAGATGATACCACCCTAATGGCAGAAAGTGAGGAGGACCTAAAGAAGCTCCTGATTAGGTTGAAAGAAGAAAGTGAAAAAGCTGGCTTGAGACTCAATATCAAGAAAACCAAGATAATGGCAACAGGCCCTATCAGTCCCTGGAAAACAGATGGGGAAGAAGTAGAAGCAGTGACAGATTTTACTTTCTTAGGATCTAAGCTCACTGCAGATGGTGATTGCAGCCATGAAATAAAAAGGCGATTGATTCTTGGGAGGCAAGCGATGAGAAACCTGGGGAGCATAGTGAAAAGTAGAGACATCACATTGAAAACAAAAATTCGCATAGTCAAAGCAATGGTATTCCCTGTGGCAATGTATGGTTGTGAGAGTTGGACCATTAGGAAAGCTGAACGCAGAAGAATAGACGCCTTTGAGATGTGGTGTTGGAGGAGAGTTTTGAGAGCCCCATGGACAGCGAGGAGAACAAATAGGTCAATCTTAGAAGAAATTATCCCTGACTGTTCCTTAGAAGGTCAAATAATAAAGATGAGGCTAAAGTACTTTGGACATCAAATGAGAAGAGAGGATTCACTTGAGAAAGCTTTGATGCTTGGAAGGGTCAAGGGCAAAAGAAGAAGGGGATGGCCCAGGATGAGATGGCTAGATGGTATTGTAGAGACAATAGGCACAGAGCTGAGCGAGTTGAGGGGGATGGTGGAGGACAGGAGTCCCTGGCGGACAATGGTCCATGGGGTCGCAGAGGGTCGGAATCGACTGTGCGACTGAACAACAAAAAATGCCAGCAGATTTGGAAAACACAACAATGGCCACAGGATTGGAAAAGATCAGAATACGTTCCAATCCCAAAAAAGGGTAATGCCAAAGAATGTTTGAATTATCAAACAATTGTGCTCATCCCACACACTAGCAAGGTGATGCTCAAGATAATACAGGATAGACTACACCAAGGCCTTTGACTGTGTGGACCACAACAAGTAATTAAAGAGATGGGAATACCATAACACCTTATATGTCTCATGAGAAATCTGTACAAGAAACAACTGTTAGGACAGAATAAGGAATGACTGAGAGGTTTGGAATAGAAAAAGGAGTAAGACAAGGTTGCATTTTATCACCCTGCTTATTCAACTTATACACAGAGCACATAATGCGCAATGCAGGGATGGAAGAATCAGAATTTGGGATCAAAGTTGCTAGGATAAACATCAACAACTTGAGATATGCAGGTGACAATATCTTAATGGCAGAAAGTGAGGAAGACCTAAAGAAGCTGCTGCTTAGGTTGAAAAAAGAGAGTGAAAAAGCTGGGTTGAGACTCAATATAAAGAAAACCAAGATAATGGCAACAGACCCTATCAGTCCCTGGAGAATAGATGGGGAAGAAGTAGAAGCAGTGACAGATTTTACTTTCCTAGGATCCAAGATCACTGCAGATGGTGACTGCAGCCATGAAATAAAAAGGCGAATGGTTCTTGGGAAGCAAGCTATGAGAAACCTGGGGTACACAGTGAAAAGTACAGACATCACATTGAAAACAAAATTTGTATAGTCAAAGCAATGGTATTTCCGGTGGCAATATATGGCAATATATGAAGTACTTTGGACATCAAATGAGAAGATGATTCACTTGAGAAGGCCTTGATGCTGGGAAAGGTGGAGGGCAAAAGAAGAAGGGGCTGTCCAAAATGAGATGGCTCGATGGTATTGTGGATGCAGTGGGCACAGAGCTGGGCAGGCTGAGGAGGATAGTGGAGGGCAGAGGTGCCAGGAGGACAATTGTCCATAGGGTCACAAAGGGTCGGAATTGACTGTGCAACTGAACAACAAAATGTTTTTTTGTAAGCAACTGTATTTGTTAGTACATGTAACTGCAGCAACTTTATAAGGTTCATAGAACACTGGGTATAAATAATGAAATCATAGCCATCCTGGATGAATATTGACTGCTATATCATATTGAAGAATTTCCAGTTTGAGGCAAGATATTCTGAAGAGTGCTTTCACTTTCAATATCTATCTCATTCACTAGGAGAAAATTACTTTTTCTTGACCTTCTGTGTTGGCATGTATCACTTATTGACTGTATGCATTTATAGCATAATAGAAAGGACAGATATTGTACCCAGGAAGCTTAGAAATAAAAACAAATCATAAATTATTTCCTTCTTCATGTCAGATAATTGCACAACCCTCAAGTTTACAGTGCAATGCATCTGGATCAGAAAAGATTGGCCAGCTGTACGCCATTGCCCAGGGGTCACCCATGTATACTCACAATGGTTCCATGAACTTAGAGGAATAGTAGTAGAGACAATTCCTTCTAGCATTGGTCCCAGTTAACCCCATGTCTACTGAAATTAGTTGGAGGCCCTCTTGCTAATATCCTAGTGCCCTGAGGAGGTTGATTAGCTAGCTTCATAGTCCAACAACTCCAGTTCAGAAACCATGATAGAGGCATAGTCACCAACAGTACTAAGGCAAATATCCTTTTGCCCAGATACATTTATCCCAGTGGCAATAGGACTAACCAAACTGAGATTAGCCAGCAAAATAAGGTTGCTGTTTCCCAGGGTATGCCCAACAGGCTCTTTCTGTGTACCTTTCCTGCTAGAGTGCCAATTTAGGCTGAAATCCACTTCTGACTGCTGGCATATAGAATGTAATAATTTGATTCCATCATCTTTTAGGGCTTTGAAAAGTTCAACTTGGATACTATCATCTCCACTGGCTTTGTTGTTTGCAGTGCTTTTTAGGGCCTTTCTGACTTCACTCTCTAGGATGTCTGGCTCAAGTTCAATTTCCTCATCATTGTTATTATCAGGAGTGTTGAGTGTTATATAAATAAATATAACCATCATCATGATTCTTATAAATTTAATTATTCTAAAGTCTAATGCCAGAGACAACTTATTTTTCTTTCTGGAAATGGCCACCGAACTGAGCGAGTTGAGGAGGATGGTGGAGGACAGAAGTGCCTGGCGGACAGCGGTCCATGGGGTCGCAAAGGGTCGAAATCAACTGTGCGACTCAACAACAAAAACAACTTGGTAAAGGTAAAGGTCTCTCTTGCTTTAAAGCCAGTAGTGTCCAACTCTAGGGGGTGGTGCTCATCTCCATTTACAACCACAGAGCCATCACTCAGGTCTCAAAGTGCTGACCTGCCAACCTTCCAATCATCAAGCTCAGCATCTTAACCACTAAGCCATCATGGTCCTCATCTTGCACTCTACACCACAGCAAATCCCAATAGAAGCAAACATACAAAACATACAGGGATACAGTACTTTCTTACATTTGTGTTTTATTATTGCAAATGGCTCATAAATGCTCATAGCAGAAGGCCTGAGTCAGTTAAAGTAGGAATGTCATTTCATCTTCTATCAACCAGTAGTAATTATTCCATTCTGTTATTCAATACAATATCTCATTTTGATGGAGTGGACACAAAAATAGGAGAGTGGGTAAGTTATTTTGATTTTGTCAATATCATGTCAAAATATGTATTGCCCAGTCAACAGATCATTGCAATATTGGCTTTGTCAAAGTGAGAAGTACAGAAGGGAAATATACTATTCCTGTAACAATTTCAGCAGTGTACTACTCCTGTTTAAAAGAATGCATGAAATGTATAATTTTTCTTCTAAGAAAGAGAAATACTTTACTCTAATACCTTCAGAATATTGTCTGTGCTCAGGAGTCACATGTGGTAGATATGCATTGATTAATAGTTTGTAAAAAGTGAAACCTGTGGGGGAAAAGTATTATGTGATATCAGACTGGCTCAAGACATTTGAAACTTCAATGCCAGACATTTACAGCCTCATTTTTAATTTATAATAGAATCATCATTTGTTTATTTTCAGAGAGGTAATTTGATGTAGAGTAATTTGTATTGTCCCTTTTAGGGCTCAATAGTATTCTTTTCTGTGACTCATTGTTCATTTATCTACTACAATGCAGATATCAGTGGCGTCGCGCAGTCTTCAGCCGCCGGGGGCGAAGAACAAACTCGCCGCCGCCGCCCCCCCCCAGCTCGCCGCTGCCGCCGCCCCCTCCCCCCGACCCAGGCAGAAGGCGCCCCCCAGGCAGAAGGCGATCGCTCGCGCGCGCAACCCATCCTCTCGCTCGCTGGCAGCGGCTTTCAGGGGGCGCGGCAAACTGTCCCCTCCCCACCCTTTTGCTGGCGAGAGCCCGGCTTGCGCTTCGCCGCTTCCAGGCGAGGAGGAGAAAAAGTGTTTTTATTTTAAGCGGACAATTCAAGGAGGGGCCCGGCTGGCCGTCGGGGGCTGTCCTGGCGGCGGCCCGCGTGCGCGCGCACGCTGCCCACCTCCTCCTGCCCAGCCAGCCACCAGGGGCTCCTCGCCACGGCGCCACCCACCCCCGACGAGCGCCCCGTCTCACGGCAAGTTGGGTGGGTGAGTGGGCGGGCGGAGGCGAGCAGCGTGCGCGCGCACGCGGGCCGCCGCCAGGACAGCCCCCGACGGCCAGCCGGGCGGGCGAGTGGGCCCCTCCTTGAATTGTCCGCCTTTTAAAAAACCCTTTTTCTCCTCCTCGCCTGCAAGCGGCGAAGCGCACGTGGGGCGCTCACCAGCAAAAGGGTGGGGAGGGGACATTTTGCCGCCCCCTGAAAGCCGCTGCCCGGGGCATTTGCCCCCCCCCCCCCGCCCCCCCCACGCTACGCCACTGGCAGATATATGGAACTGTAGCTATATTGCTTTATTTCCTTGCACTAAGCTTTTGTTAGACTGGACATAAAATCAATCCAGTGAAAAAGAATTATAGCAAAAACAATACATATTCACCAGTTCTTTGAATGCCTAGCACTAGCTTCTCATGTCCCGTAAGTCTTTTATGGAGTTCTTTTTCATCTGCCTTCTTCCATGTTCCAAGAAGATGAATAATTGAGATTTGTACTATTTGGATTCAAATTGCAGCTCTTCTTTGTGCCTGCTTCCTGTTTAATGACTGTAGCAATCTATTCTTTAAATACACAAGTGTTGATACCATAATCTGCTTCTTCTATTAATTTAAGCATACTCATTGATCTCATCATGGATCAAAATAAATCCCACAGATGGGCAATGCTTTTATAACAACCAGTCAAAATGTCAGAAAGATGTGAAAGCTTTCATGTTCTGTAGTATTTCAACCTTTATGATGGATCATATAAAAATAAGAGAACAGAGAAATCCAAACATATTGTGTGGACAAGAGGTTTGCATTGAACCTCACTGATATGATGGTGATTGTGGAGTTAATTGACAATGGAAGATGTGTAGGGATGAAGTTATTACGAACAATGAGAACTGCAATGAAAAATCAATAATTGGTCTTTATTTCTGAAAGTTCAGGCAAAAGCTAAGTAAACACAGAGATGAGTTAGTTGACTTTTGAAGAAGCAGACAGGATCTTGTCTGCACATAACTTTGTTTTTTGTTTAAATTAGATTTCACCAAAACTGAGGCCAGTTTTATGGAGCCCATGGTGCACTTCCTCGAAAGAGTGCAAAATTTTCCTTTGTTGTTGGATTGTAAGATATGAAGAATGCAAGGCAAAAAGGTTCAGGAAAAAGCTATATGACCAGAGAAACAAGTGGGAAGTTTATTTAATAGCTCCTTTGTGGCATCTGAATTGGAGGAAGCTATAAACAGCACAAAACTGAATAAAGCAGTAGGTATTAATGCTATTTTAAAAATTGTAGATAAGGCAGTTTGTTCCTAGCAGTTTGGAGTGGCTTCTGCAATTAATGAACAACTGTATAGATTAATTTAAGATTCCTATATTGTGGAGATAGGCTAGAGTTGTTGCTTTATTGAAATCTGGCAAAGACCCAGATTACCCAAAAAGCTACCCACCAGTTTCATTCCTTTGTCATCTTTATAAGGCACTGGAATGGATGATTTACAATTGTATTTCTGAATTTAGGGATAGAAAGATCATGAAGGAACAAGCAGGCTTCAGGATGCACAGGTCATGTTGTGGTCAAATTCTTAACCCTTTACAACACACTGAGGAAGGCTTCAAAAGAAAGCTAATTATGGGAGTGGCTTTCATTGACTTAACAGCAACATACAATACTGTCAATCATTGGATGATATAAAAATAAGAGAATAGAGAAATCCAAACATATTGTGTGGACAAAAGGTTTGCATTAAACCTCACTGATATGATGGTGATTGTGGAGTTAAATAATAAATAACCTTACCAAAGATAACAAGCTTACCAGGGTCATTGAAAGCTTTCTTCAAAAACAGAGATTCCATGTCATGAGGAATGGAAAGAACAGCAGATGGAGGTTGCAGAAAATGGACTGCCCCAAGCAAATGTATTGTCTCCAATGCTATATAATGCTAGTTCCTGACAATACAAAATTGTTAATTTATGTGGACGACACAGCAATGGCCATTCAAGGAACAAGCTTTGATGAGGTAGCTGGAAAACCTACTAGAGCACTTGAAGAATTAGTACAGTATTACAACATCAACCATTTTAAGCCTAATCCAAGCAAGACTCAAGTATGTGCTTTCCACCTTCAAAACCAAAAGGCAAGGGTTGAGTTGGATGTTACATGGCAAAGGAACCAATCACAGCATTGTTCAGCACCAAAATACCCAGGTGTGACACTCTAGAGCTGATAGGTGATCAGCTGTAAAACAGATTTCCCCCCCCCCAGCTGCAAAGGGGCAGCCATTGAAGTAAAAGCCACTTTACAGCTGGTGAGGGCAGCCTTCCCCAATCAGTTACAACGTGGCCCCATTAGAGAAGCTGTCTGGTTGGAGACATCATGCATTTTGCTTTCCCTTCAACCTTAAGTGACTTTTAAAAAGCTGTTTTATATCTTAGTAGAGATGAATCCCACCTTATTCTCTAATAAAGACACAGTTTGCACCCCACAATTGCTATTATAAATTGTCCATTTGGAAAAGGAGTCTTATACAGGGAAAGACTTCAACCATTCAAAAGGTAGAAAAATTGCAGAAATAGTTCAGTGAATAGCTATTACAAGAAGGAAGGAAGTAAAAGGTACAGTTTCTACCATTTATTTCATTATTGGTTGTATAGGGAACATCTCTGCTGCAGGACAATCACATGCCAAATTTATTGCACTGTTGTATTATACACTAGTACCCCGAATAACGTTATGACTTGGTTCCACAAGTCCCGTCGTTATCCGGTTTTTAACGTTGTGCGATACATTGATCACACAATGTTAAAAAAAGCCCTGTTTCCCTGGAGGCTGCAGGAAGCCAGAACGTCGGGATTTGAATCCTGACATTTTGGCTTGCTGCTGCCTCCAGGGAGGTGGGGGAACTTTGGAAACAGCTTGGAGCGGGTTTCCCCACCTCCCTGGACCCGACGGGGGGGTCAGAGACCCCAAAATTGGTAAAAAAAAAAAACGTCCGTTTTTTTTTTACCAATTTTCAGGTTTCTGACCCCCCCGCCGGGTCCAGGGAGGTGGGCAGACCTGATCCAAGGTGTTTCTGGGCTTCCCTACGTCCTGAGCCAGTGCAGCAAGCCAGAATGTCAGAGTTCGAATCCCGACATTCTGGCTCGCTGCACTGGCTCAGGACGTCGGGGAACCCCAGAAACACCTTGGATCGGGTCCCCACACCTCCCTGGACCCAGCGGGGGGGTCAGAAACCCCAAAATTGGTAAAAAAACGGACTTTTTTTACCAATTTTGGGGGCTCTGACCCCCCCGCCGGGTCCAGGGAGGTGTGGGGACCCGCTCCAAGCTGTTTCCAAAGTTCTCCCACCTCCCTGGAGGCTGCAGCAAGGCAAAATGTCAGGATTCGAATCCCGACGTTCTCGCTTCCTGCAGCATAAAAGAGGGTGGGGGAAGTTCAAAATTAGCGCGCATCAGCTCTAGGGAGGTCGGGAGACCCGATGCGCGCTAATTTTGAACTTCCCCCACCCTCTTTTATGCTGCAGCAAGCCAGAACGTCGGGATTCGAATCCTGACATTTTGCCTTGCTGCAGCCTCCAGGGAGGTGGGAGAACTTTGGAAACAGCTTGGATCGGGTCCCCACACCTCCCTGGACCCGGCGGCGGCGGCGGCGGGGGGTGTCAGAGCCCCCAAAATTGGTAAAAAAAACGGACTTTTTTTTTACCAATTTTGGGGTTTCTGACCCCCCCGCTGGGTCCAGGGAGGTGTGGGGACCCGATCCAAGGTGTTTCTGGGCTTCCCCGACGTCCTGAGCCAGTGCAGCGAGCCAGAATGTCGGGATTCGAACTCTGACATTTTGGCTTGCTGCACTGGCTCAGGACGTTGGGGAAGCTCAGAAAAAGCTTGGATCGAGTCTGCCCACCTCCCTGGACCCGGCGGGGGGGTCAGAGCCCCCAAAATTGGTAAAAAAAAGTCCGTTTTTTTTTGCCAATTTTGGGGTTTCTGACCCCCCCCCGCTGGGTCCAGGGAGGTGTGGGGACCCGATCCAAGGTATTTCTGGGCTTCCCTGACGCCCTGAGCCAGTGCAGCAAGCCAGAATGTCGGGATTCGAACTCTGACATTCTGGCTTGCTGCACTGGCTCAGGACGTCGGGGAAGCCCAGAAACACCTCCAGAGAGATCAGAGGACCCGATCTACAGCTGCAGGGTGGCTGGGGAAGCTGACGGGGACTCCCTGTCGGCTTCCCTAGCCACCCGCCCATGTCTCCGCAGTTGTGGGGTGGCTGGGTAAGCCGATGGGGGAGCCCCCCGTCAGCTTTCCAGGGGCCCCTCACCCCTGCCTCCGTAGCTGCAGGGTGGCTGGGAAGCTGAACGGAGAAACCCCGTTCAGCTTTCCACCCACCATGCTGCTAAGAACGACTGTATCATGTAACGTTAAAAATCGCGTTATTTGAAACAAGATTTTCCAAAAATCTTGTCACGTTATACGGTTTTCACGCTATTCGGTACTCGCGTTATACGGGGTATTACTGTACTGTTATATTTATTGTATTATACTGTATTACTTTTGATTATGTTATATGTATGGCTTCTGTGAACCGCCCTGAGTCAATTTTTACCAAGTAGGGTGGTATACAAATTGAATTAATCATCATCATCATCATCATCATCATCATCATCATCATCATCATCATCATCATCATCATCATCATCATCATCATCAGCAGCAGCAGCAGCAGCAGCAGCAGCAGCAGCAGCAGCAGCAGCCGCAGCAGCAGCCGCAGCAGCCGCAGCAGCCATAACATTGTGGTGACTACAGTCATGGTATAGTAACGCTTGATCATAAAAAAAGTCCCTGTGGCTGTTCCTGCCACTGTCCCTGGCCTGTTCGCCAGCCCAGCAGGTTCTGCAAGGGTCAGCGGAAAAGATTGCTTTGGTCCCTGCCATTCTCTGAAGCTCAGAGCCTTCACTGTGACCAGAAAAGTCCCCCCCCCTCATTTTTCCCCAGTCATAATGAAGGCCTCCAATGCCAGTAAGTGATTTGTTTATGCTTCTGGCAGTGGGGGCGGGTGGAGCGGGGATGGATTTTTAGCATGCAAAATGGTTGTGCCACCGTTTTGAGTTCTAAAAATCTGAATTAAATACAGTCAAACCACGGATAACATGATGACTTGGTTCCACAAGTCATGACATTATCCGGTTTCTCCCTGAAGTAAGGGCTTTTTGTTAGTGTTCTTCGATGCATGCATCGGACAACGCTAACAAAAAGCCCTGACTTCAGGGAGAAACCGCTTTAAAAGCAGGGAGGGAAAGAAAGAGACACAATCGGGTCTCTCTCTTTCCCTCCTTGCCTTTACTTTAAATGCAGGGAGGGAAAGAGAGAGACCCAATCGTGTCTCTCTCTTTCCCTCCCTGCCTTTACTTTAATTGCAGGGAGGGAAAGAGTGAGACGCGATCGCATCTCTTTCTTTCCCTCCCTGCCTTTACTTCATTCACGCAGTGTCTTCAACTGCAATAGGGTTGGGGGAAAGGCACAGGCCTTTCCCTGACCCTACTGCAGTCGCAGAGACCACTGCGGGTGGGGGGTGGATTGGGTAGAAGTTCTACCCAAACCACCCCACACCCACAGACCATTGCCTCGGATAACGCTAAAGAATCGTTATCCGATGCAAGTTTTTCCAAAAAACTTGTATTGTTATTCGATTCTAACGTTATCCGATGCAATCGTTATACGGGGTATTACTGTACAGTAAAACCCCTTTCATAAGTCAGTTTTTTTCCTGTACATTGGGATACTGATTTACCCAAAAAACTCTTTATAACGCAAGGCATTCGTAACTTGAGGCATTCATAAATGGGGGTTTTACTGTATTTTTCCTGCAGTCCACCAATTACCCTGTAGAATGGATATCCATGTACTGTACAATGAATATACCCACATATATTTCTGTTCTTTCCATGAGGGTGAAGCTTATACAAGCATTATTCCTCCACACACAGAGGAACAAGAAGTCAGGATATATGCAGTGTACTATTTTCCACCTGTTGGCTCGGGCACCACAATTGGGTTGTAGCCTGATCTAGTACTGTGGGTAAGGGTGAATTAAATGTATCCTCAGCTCTAGGCCATGTAATGAGAATCTGAATGTTTTTACCATTTGATTGTGTGATTTACTTAGTCTGGTGAGTCACACTGTGAAAGAACAAAACTGTTTCTTGCTGTTATTGTTTTGAATTCCTTAACAGCAGAGCTTCATGCCAAGTTTAAACAGAGCCTCTAGTGGCGCACTTAATTATTAAGATGAGAATTTACCCATAAGGACATTCTCAGGTTCACACACCTTTACCCCAAGGGTTCAAGCACCTAAGAGTGGGGGAAGGGCAACCATCAAGTGACCTTGAAGCAACCTTGGTGACCTTGATGTTGGGGAAAGGGCAATCCCTTATAACAATCTAATCCCAAGGACATCAATTTCCCATGGTAAAACAGGTGCATCACACCTCATAAAACACCCTTTTTAAAGGGCTGTCAGAGAGAGCTAAATACACTTTTCTGGAAGTGCAGCAGAAGCCTTTGAAGCTGGAAGGAACACATTCCTTAGGGACCGAGAATGGACATCTAAAGTGAGATGTGGCCTTGGATGCTGTCCCTTAAGAAGATAATGAAAATGAGTCTTTGGACTTAGTCTTATTAAAATTCCAGTCTTGATACTTTGACAATTTTCTGACATCTTTGGACTTTGAAGATTTTTTGATAGCTTGACTAGCTACACTTAGAGAATGACCATGCTTTTTTATTTTCTAGGGACCAAGTGTTTAGAGTACTGCATTAGGAGATTAGTTTGCGAGAGGGAGCAGTTTAGAAGCTTGATAGCTTAGATTTCCACAGGAATGGGACATTTTATTTTGGTTTTGCTGAATCAGATTTTACTCTTTGCCAGTGTTATGCTTTGCTTTTTGGAGTAGTATTTTGCCTTATGGACTATGCTTTACTTTTTATTCAAATAAAAGCCTAAGGTCCTAGGTCTTATTTCCAAGGAATCTGGACTTTGCTTACCAACTTGCCAATGATCTAACAAGTTTACTTTTATATGCTACCACACTCAAACGTTCCACAGCTCAATGTTTTGGAGATTGTAATTGGGAGGGGAGAGTTGCTGATCCAAGAGTGATGCACTAGTCACAGGACAGGAGTTTGGAGCTGTGGGAGTCTAAATAGCCCTTATTCTGGGAAAAAGAATTCGGCAGGTGATGAGACAATCACACCAACCCTGTTCTCTCCCTGACGGCCCATTGTGACAGGCCAAAGCAGTGATAATATTATATTTAAGCCACAGTATACACTAGAAAACATGTTTTTGTCTTCTGGGTTTATCCATATTTGTGTCACTGTGGTTATACTTTTTCTCTTTGTATTTTTCTCTTTCTTTCTGGATTATTATTTATGCCCCTCCCTTGCTAGAATTTGGAATAAAAATATGACAAATACTATACTGATCAATAATAATGATGTGAAATCCAAGCAACAATCCATAAAAATGTTATTGACAGTGGCAGAATTCATCATGATTACTCCAAATCTTAGTGCTTCCTGTAGCAAGGTGTTACAGACTTTGCTTGTTCACTGCAGCTACAATATTGATTTAACTGAACCAAGCGGAGAAAGATACCAGAAGACTGTTGGTGTATCCTGTCACATTTTATTGTTTTATTTTTAGGAACCATCAATCCACAAAAGCATGTAATACTACCTGCATGGAACTGAAGTGACATTGCTACTGTTTATTGTTGTTTGAAACATAGTTATCCAGCAGGTGTATTGCGGGATACTGTATTAGAAAATGAATACAGTAAAACCTCATATAACACTAAAACCTGGTTCCACAAGTCTTGGTGTTATATGATTTTTAGTGTTATCTGATGCATGTTAAAATCCTATGGGATCCATAGAGATACATTGTAACCGCACAGGCTTTGGCGGTTGTTATCTGAAGCATCCCATAGGATCTTAATGTTATCTGATGCAATTCTTCCCCCCAGATTCCTTAATGTTATGTGATTTTAGTGTTATTCGATACTAATGTTATATGAGGTATTACTGTACTGTGTTCCTAAATGGAGAACCCTTTTGATCATCTGGAGCTATTGAGTAATTTCTTGCTAGAAGAAAAAGTCAATGTATTGAAAAGAAGTATAGATAGATAGATACTTGTGCATACTCTGTCTCTTTCTCTCTATTTATTGATAAATGAATAACATA
This sequence comes from Furcifer pardalis, assembly GCA_030440675.1. Lineage (NCBI taxonomy): Eukaryota > Metazoa > Chordata > Lepidosauria > Squamata > Chamaeleonidae > Furcifer > Furcifer pardalis. The sequence continues at coordinate 69,295,166 of CP126893.1, forward strand.
ATTTGGAAAACAGATGTCTGATCTGAAATAAATGTCAGTTATGGAAATATTGAATGAACTGTATTTTGTTCTTTCAACATAGCTCCTTTGTTTGCTCATATTAAAATATACTAACATTTTGTACCCTTCTCAACAGAGTAGATTCATGTCAGCATCCAGTCATCCTGTGCCTTTTTCTGAACTCAATATATTTATTTCTTTTCAATCCTGTTAGCCTTCTAGAGGCAACACAGCATGAGATATCTTTAATGAATCTTATCTCTTATACATATCCATTGCACAATACTTTGACTAGTTTGTGGATTGTATATAATATATTGTTCAAATAAGATGGTAGGGAGGGGTAGTGAGTATCGTGTGGAACAAGGATGTACTGTATATTTTGTTAAAGCCCCAAATCCAAGCCATTAGGCCTTCTGGATTGGTTCTGGTGCTTCTTCAAAGCAGACTTCCCTTCTGAGCAGTAAGAAATGAAGCATTTAAGCTTATGGAGAAATGTAGAAAGTAAACCCCTTTAAAGTATCTTTTTTAGGGTTTTATAGAAACTTTTGCTATGGGGGGAAAAGGGAGTAGAGAGAGCTTAGAATTCAGTAATTGGTTGTTATACCTTAAAATCATAGGGCAAATTTTAAAGAGAAATAACTGTGCATTATAACTCAAGTAAGAGTTCTGGTCTTTAATTTCTTATTGTTGGCCTACAGTTTGGAAAGAAAGGGAGCAAAGCTATAAATTATGAAAAGTGTTATTGCTTGTTTTAACTGAATATAATCTTCTTTATTTTTTTCTGTTTCCAAGTATCTAATTTATTACTACTCCAGTAATTTACTGGCCAGTAGACTCTTGCCTAAATTTCAGAATGGAAGACCAACAGTGCCTTACAGAAATAATTACTGTGTCTACCCTGTTCTGGCCAACTACTCTGTTCTCACAATGGTTTCAAGATCAGACATGCAGCTATTCACAAGACACAAAGACTGGTGAGGTAGGGAGGATATTTATTTAGTAAGTCATCTTTTTCACATTTATGTAACAGAATAATGGTCTTGTTAATTCTTTGCAGCTTTTGTGTATGCCCTCATATTCAGAAGTTAATTCATTTTCTTTCTCGAAAATCAATTGTTTTTCCTGTATTTTTCATGGAATGTGCATTCCTCCATAATGTTACCTGAATTTCAGACTCCAAGGCCTTAAGAAGTCTAAAATCATTTTATTTTTAATATTTAAGAACCTTTTCACAGGCGGAAGCTTTAAAAATGAGCCATAGACCAATTGTTTGATACATAATAAAGAAGTTTACTTGAAAATCAAATTAAAATTTAAAAAGCAACAATAATTAGTATAGATTTAAACAAGGAAAGAGCCTGTAGTTTTGACCTATCTCTAGGCAGATGTTAAAGCCAGGAGAATAGGCCAAGTCTACTGACTGCAGAGTTGTTGTTGTTGTTTTTGTTTCAGGGGCCCCAAACTAACTCTACAGTTGCAGTAAAACAAAGAAAGGAAGATCATGACTATTCGATTAAAATAAGTACACAGATTAAAGAGTAAATGTTACAGTTTTACAATCACAAAAGAAACAACAACTTTTGGGTCTCTGCATTCCTTTCTTGATGAGTCCTCATAGAAGTGTTAATCCAAAAGACATCACCAATCATCAGGAGGGATGGGCAGGAGAGGAAGTACTCAGCTCCTTTCTTTAGGCAAATTATCAGATGTTATCCTTAGCAGTGCAGGGAGACAGTATTGTATTCTGTATTGATTTGATATCAAAATTATCCTGTTGGTTGTAATTTTTCCATCTGACTGTCCTTTGGAATGAGGAGACACAAAATCCAGCATTAATATCATTGTCAAATACAAACAGAAGTTATCCTATAGAGGTTCCCTGTATATTCCTATCTTAAAGGAATCAAACTTCAGTGGACCAAAAGTCCCAAGCTTCAAGTCAAACATTTGCATTGTCTAGCAGGCAAAATGAGATTAACATTTTACACTAATTTCCAGACTCAATTTGAGTGTATTGTGTGAAGTTTAGGTTTACCACGGTCCATGAAGAGGGTGAGGGTATAAAGGAAATCTTTATTGATTAAAAGGAAATTTCTATTGATGTTAGATTAAGATATGACCAGGACATGGGTGTTAATTGATGCAGGCATTGTCTGCCATCTAGGTCTGTGTCCCGGAGAACATGAACACGTGATGATCACTTCAGGGGCCATCTCAAGGGAAACCAAAGAGGTTCAAACAACTTTATTTAAAAATAAATGAATATGTCTTAAACTAAAGGGTGAATTTCAAATTTTATGTAACACTAAGACTTTTCTTTTGTTTCTATTACAGTCAAACCTCGCATAAAGAGCACCTCACTTAAAGAGTAACTCGCTTAAAGAGCAGAATTTTCTCTGAATGTTCATTTTACTTAACAAATAAAACCAACCAAAAACTTGCTTCACAAATAAATCAGGGTTCACAATCCCCCAACCACCAGAAGTCACAATTGTTTTATTACAATGGTGTTTCGCTTAAACGAGCAAACTCGCTTATAGAGCAATTGTGTCTCTCTTGATTTTTAGCTGGTTAAATCCCCTCACCCTGATTTCCCAAAACATTAGAAGAAAAATTATATAATGAAAGCTTCAGTTTGGTCAAAACACCTAAGATGTGAAGACATTTGAGTTTCAAGAATAGGTACAACAACTATGTCAGTCATTCACAGGCTTGAGGGACCAAACCAGGTCTTTTTGAGCTCCAAACGTATTCTCTGGAGCATTATCCCTATTTTTCCACCATACATTTGATTTATCACCTATAACCCTTGATGTCTAACACACACCTCACTGGGCTGATTTGGCATTCATGACTTCCTGAACACAGCCAATCCTTACTTCTTGGTAATGATGGAAAAAGAGGCAGGCATTATTTCTCTCTCTTTCATCCATCGTTATATTTCCATGAAATCATGACATTTTGCCACTTAGCTTTCAAGATGTAGCTTTTCTTTTAAAGATATACTGAAAGAGAAGGTCATTTGGTTGTTGGGCGATATAGCATATGTTACCATGGAGAACCCCAAGTAAACAATTAGCACCAGTGAAACCTTATGTGAAGCTTCAGAGTCTCTCCATTGAGTCTATTCTTGGCAAGCAACATTTCCTACCAAGAGAAAACAGAGCTACAAAGAATATTTGCTAAGTTCATCTAACCAATCATGTTTCTGTTCTTTGGAGATTAATTTGGGGGCTCCCAGCCTAATGATTTTTTTTGTCTGAACTTTCAGAAAAGCAAAAATGAATGTCTCTGAAGGTTTGCACTTCCTTACTATCTTACTGTTATGTTTTGTTTTTCCCCTTTTCTGAAAAATTTTATGAAACTAGTTGAACAACTAGCTACATTCATGACATGTCTGGGTGCAATATAGAAAAGATAGATTTTTCTCTTCTTGCTAATGGTAGCTTGATGTTAATGAGAAAAACAATGCAATTTAACAAGGCTTTTGCAACATTATACAGTCGTTGCTGATTAATCTATTAGGTTTACTGTTGCTCCACTAAAGATTACTTTGGGGACTCAGAGATGGATATTGCACTTTGATGTGTTCTCATTCAATTTCACAACATAGTTTAGTCAAAGTACTTGAGTTTCAACCAATTTTACTTAGCTCATCAGCATAATAGGTTTGCAGGTAGTACTGTCAGCTCTCCAACATGCTTTTCCTGCTGATATGCGACTCTTTAAAATCCATTTGTTTGGCTGACCTGGCTTTTGTAGAAGACACAGTGCCACTGCTCTTAATGATCCATCCAACCACAGCTGTAACAAATAAGATCTTTGGGGGAAAATATTGAAGCAAATGCACCTTAGTTTTTCTAGTTTTATCTTTAAGCAAGGAGAAGGCTGGGAAGAAGTACAGCAAAATTTGTAAATTATTTTGCATCAATGTATTCTGCACAGAATACTAACAGGGCTTTCCTCCTGCCAACCTAGCAGTTTGAAAGCAAGACATTGCAAGTAGATAAATAGGAACCACTTTGGTGGGAAGGTAAACAGTGTTCTATGTGCTCCGGTGTCTAGTCATGCCTCCCACATGACCGCAGAAACATCTGCAGAAGCAGACAGTGCTGGCTCTTCTGCTATGAAACAGAGATGAGCACTGAACCCTAGAGTCGGATATGACTGGATTTCAAGCAAGGGTGACCTTTACCTTTATCAAACAGGGCTTTCAAAGTAAGTTAGTTATTTAAGGACTGGCTTTGTCAGTTTCAGTTCCCCAGCGTGTTTCCATGACATAGTGGGGAATTGAATCCTGTTTTCCAAAGTCCTAGTCCATCACTCTATCCACAACACCATGGTAGGTAGATCTAACCTATTTTGTTATAAAAATTTCAGATACCCAGTTTGTGATGGATTTGATATAAGCTGTAGCCTTGTCTTTAATTAAAAGTTTTCTATTACATTCCCAGGTTCTGAATATCTCTAAAGATCCCTTTCCACCATTTCTAGCATTTGAGCTTTTGAGACTGGGGAGCTCTTAACGTTGGAACATCACTGCTGCCAGTCCCACTTGTCCTGCAGCCTGAAAGGCTTTCCTATTTCTCCAACATGCTAGCTAGTGAGTAAGCTTTGCAGAGACTGAGACCTGCAAGTACCAGAGGAGTGCACAACAGGCTTGAATGAATTGTATAATAAGTGGAACCTCTTCTCCTGGAGATTTCTGCCTCCATTAAGATCCATGTGGCAGAGCAGTGGGTTTCAATAGGGAGATTTCATAAACCTCAGGGAGATTTCATAAACAGGGTTTTGTTGTTGTTCAGTCGCACAGTCGATTCCGACCATTTGCGACCCTATGGACCACTGTCCGCCAGGCACTTCTGTCCTCCACCATCCTCCTCAACTCGCTCAGTTCTGTACCCATTGTCTCTACAATACCATCTAGCCATCTCATTTTTGCCGCCCCCTTTTTCTTTTGCCCTCCACCTTTCCCAGCATTAAGGCTTTCTCAAGTGAATCCTCTCTTCTCCTTTGATGTCCAAAGTACTTTAGCTTCATCTTTACTATTTGATCTTCAAGGGAGCAGTCAGGGTTGATTTCTTCTAAGATTGACCTATTTGTTCTCCTTGCTCACCAGGGGACTCTCAAAACTCTCCTCCAACACCACATCTCAAAGGCATCCATTCTTCTGGACTCAGCTTTCCTAATGGTCCAGCTCTCACAACCATACATTGTCACCGGGAATACCATTGCTTTGACTATACGAATTTCTGTTTGCAATGTGATGTCTCTACTTTTCACTATGTTCCCCAGGTTTCTCATCGCTTGCCTCCCAAGAATCAGTCGCCTTTTTATTTCATGGCATCCGCAGGGAGCTTTGATCCTAGGAAAATAAAATCTGTCACTGCTTCTACTTCTTCCCCATCTATTTTCCAGGGACTGATAGGGCCTGTTGCCATTATCTTGGTTTTCTTGATATTAAGTCTCAAGCCAGCTTTTGCACTTTCATCTTTCAACCTAATCAGGAGCTTCTTTAAGTCCTCCTCACTTTCTGCCATTAGGGTGGTATCATCTGCATATCTCAGGTTGTTGATGTTTCTCCCAGCAATTTTGATCCCAAATTGTGATTCCTCCATCCCTGCATTGCGCATTATGTGCTCTGTGTATAAGTTGAATAAGCAGGGTGACAAAAGGCAGAGAAATTGAGACATTCCCTTGCATTAAAGGGATGTTATATTTCATATTAACAGCCACAATCCCAAATTTATTTTATTTATTTAATATATTTACATACTTGATAGGCCTGAACACTGGGCTTAAACCATCAGAATGAAATTTAACAGGGATAAGTGCAGAGTTTTACACCTAGGGAACAAAGACCAGATGAATGGTTACAAGATGGGGGTTACTTGGCTCAGTAGTACTACAAGTGAGAAGGATCTTGGAATTGTTGTAGATCACTGGCTAAATATCAGTCAATAATGTGACATGGTTGCTGCAAAAGGCTAATGCTGTTTTAGGCTGCATTAACAGAAATATAGTCTTTAAAACCCATGAAGTATTAGTACTCCTCTATTCAGCACTAGTTAGACCCTATCTAAAGTACTGTGTCCAGTTCTGGGCACCACACTTCATGAAAGATGCAAACAAATTAGAGCGGGTTTTGAGAAGGGCAACAAAGATGATCAGAGGGATGGAAATCAAGCTATATGAGGAATGACTGAAGAAACTGGGCATGTTTAGCCTTGAGAAAAATAGACTGAGGTTCACATGTGATAGCACTCTTCAAGTACCTGAAAGATAATCATAAAGTGGAAGGGGAGGATCTGTTCTCCATCATCTCAGAGCACAGGACACATAATAATGGGCTAAAACTACAGGAAGCCAGATGTAGGCTGAATATTAGGGAAAACATCTGAACAGTTAGAGCAGTACGACAGCGGAACCAACTGCCTTGAGAGGTAGTGAGTGCTCCAACACCGGAAGCATTCAAAAGAGAATTGAACAGCCAGCTGTCATATCTGCTTTGACTCAGATTCCTTCATTGAGCAGAGAGTTGGACGATGGTCTAAAATGCCCCTTCCAACTCAGTTATTCTATGATTCTATACCATCCATTTGGGACGCATTCCACTTTGGGCAGTTTACAATCATAAAACAAGTAGACATAAGATTATTAAATAAAATTAAAACTGCATACTACACAACATAATTAAGTCTGCCTAAGTCTACAAAAGATCTGGAAGGAAATTATTATAGCAGTGTCCATTAGCAAGTGCAAGTAAGCAAAAGAACAATGAAAAGGCTATGCAGACTACTTTGTTTTATAACACCTTTTTGCACAATCTAAACTAGTTCAGCATGTTGGAAACTTTGCTGCACATTTGCTTCAGAGATTGTCAAGAGAGTTTATTTCAATGAAAAAGAAGAGAAAAAATAAAAGCCATGCAGTACTCTGACAGATATGTATCATAAATATGTGGAAATGTTTAGGGATTCTCGTGATCAAAGTAACTGAACTGCCTATTCAGTTGTAGGCAGAACTCAAAATGCAACCCTACAAAACTGCTTCTACATGGATCATAACTTATCTTGTTCTACTTTGAGGACACTTAAAAGATGATTTATTTGTTCTGCAAGCAGCAACACTATAGAGAACTTTTGATATATAATCAGAGGTTTTTATCTAGATTTTGGATGAAACTTTTGATTCCTTCCTTTCGATGGATGAAAATATTTCTTTATAAGTGAAGATGAGGGAATATTATGTATTTCTTGCAAAAAATGCCTGCAGCTTTGTTTCATGGGCATTAAAGAATTTGAAACATTGGATGGGTTGCTCAAATCCTTATTTATAATCAGCCAATATTTTTTGTGTGTAGGTGTGTGTTTGTGAAGTCCCTTTTCTTGCATTTTGCAAAAACCACCTCACAGAGGGGGGCCTTCTTATCTCACACTGGCCTGGTGAGAGACTGCAGAGTTGGGTGAATGTTATGTTGGACAAAGACAAGAAATAAAAAAAAAAAAAAAATAGTGGAGGCACATTTTATGAATGGAGCCCTTCCTTCCATGCAAGCCCAATCATGTACCCAAGATATATTCTTTGAATTTATTGCTTTTAGAATGGCAGTAATCAGGAACTTAATTTTGTGGGTTTTCTGACTTTGTAAAAATAGAGGAAGGCATTAACTGATTGGGGGGGGGGGGGTCATTGCCAAAAATAAATTGAGAAATTGGTGAACATGAGACTTGGTGCTCTTCTAGAAGTTTTTATTCAGTTCCTGGGAGTGGCCTGGCTAGAGGTCAGAAGGTCATGAGAAGGGACTAACACCAAGGCCAATCAGCTTGTTCCCTGGTGCTGTATTAAATAGAAAGATGATTTCAGTTCTGTGAAGGGAGGAGACAGTAAGTGCTTTGTGAACAGTCAGAGGCGTTTGAAACCTGATTCACAGACCATCTGGAAAGGTCCAGAATGTGAAGTGTAATGTATGAAGTTTAATGTACAGATGTTACACAATCTCGGGTGGCTGAATGCCACTTGTCCCTCGTTAGCCATCCACAAATTTGATGAACATTTCCTGTACCTCTATCCAAGACTGAGCCTCGTGATACCCTACTTGTTACCCTCTCCCTGTTTAAGAAGGAAACATTGACAATCACTTTCTGACTACAATTCTGAAAACAACTGTGTATACACCGGAGACTTGTGCTGTACAAGCCATACCTAGTTATCTTACTAATTAGAATATCATGAAGTATTTTGTCAAAGCTTTGCTGATATCAAGATATATTACATATACAGCATTCCCACTGTTTACCAAGGAAGTTACCCAATTAAAAAATGAGATAAAATTTGTTTGTGACAAATCCAGGTTGGATTCTAGTTATTGGTGCATTGTTTTCAAGGTACTTACAGTGTGACTGCTTTGTAATTTGCTCCAGAATTTTCTCTGGGATTGATGTCATGCTGGCTTGTCTGTAGTTCCATGGTTCCTCCTTTTTCCCCTTTTTAAAGATAGGAACAATGTTAGCCCTGCTCCAATCATTTAGCACTTCACCAGTCCTCCATGATTTCAAGAAAATGATATAGACTGGTTCTGATATATTTTCAGTGAGTATGTTCAATATCCTTGGATGCAATTAATCCAGCCCTGGGGATTTAAATTCATTTCAAGTAATAAGGTTTTGTTGTTCAGTCACGCAGTTGAGTCCAATCCTTTCTGACCACATGGACCACCACATGCCAGGCTCCTCTGTCATCTGCTATCCTCTGTAGTCTGCCCAGATCAATGCCCACTGTGTCAAGAATGCCATTTCTTGATTATTTGTTTATCAATCTCAAAATATAATCCTGCCCGTTCTCTTTGTACTTCACATTTGCCTGTAGGGTCATGCCCTACTTTTGGGGAAAAGACCATACTAAACTAGGAATTGAGTACTTCTATCTTTTGTTGTTCGTTATCATTTTCCCATTGCCACTGCCCTGGATTCCAGCTGTCCTTTTTTGCATATCTTTTCCTACCACTTTAAAGTGACTCCAAGGTTTGAAATGTGCCCATTAAATAGGCAGGAACATCATATGGGACCAACAAACCAAATTAAACTCATACTTCTTTTAAGTATATAAATATATTTGAGAAGTTTAGCTATGTATGTACAAAAGGGAATAATAATAATGTCTGTCAAGCTCATAGATTAGTTTGGACTCTAGGCACTTATATTTTAGACATGTCAGTATGGTGAAATGCCTTAAATTTCCTCTATTGGTAATTAATGCCTATAGGCTTCTGTTTTCCTGAAACAAACAAACAAAAACATGAAAAGATTAAATCTAATTATAATTATTTCCCTTTCTGGGGCACAGCCTTTTCATAAATAATTATGTCTCCATATAAAACTGGCAGGGTTTAGACTCTCACCATATCATTCATAATAATGAGTAAGATAATAAGCCACAAGCCAAACTTTCACATGCTCATTAGTTACAGAAGGCTAATTAGGATTTTAACCAGAAATGCCACTAAGCATCATGCTCACAGACGTAATTACAGAGATAAAGACATTAAGACAGCAAAATACCCATTGGCCCACTAGAAAAGGTTCAAAACTTGCAAAAGATGACTATTCGAATGCCATTTTCTACTGTTCACAATTTTGGAATATGAAATTGTATGGTGAACAATTAGTCAAGGTAACATTAATATTATTTGAAATCTAGGGAGTAATCCTGCCTGAAGTGAAGGCAATGCCCACATCTAGATGTATTTCCATAGGATAAGACTCATTTAGATTACTTTTTCACCTTGACATTATTCCATGTTCCTTCAGCATGCAGAGCTCATTTTCAACTAAGTCAGAAGGTCGGGCTGAAAGGAAAGTTGAGAAGTGGCTACTTTCCTCTTCTCAGAAGTGGATGGGTAAGGATTCCAGGGTTGGGAAACTACATACCACCAGATGACATTGTCCATCTCTTATCAATCAGCATAGCTAATGATGAGAGATAATGGGTTTTGTAGCCAAAAAGCTGACTGACAAGTCAAAGTTCCTCCATTGATTGGCATTGATCCATGAGGTTAAAGGCTCATTTCAATCAATCTGGTATATGAAAACATCAAGGAGCATTGTAGCACCTACTTCTTCAATGCCTGCAAATTGGCCACAGTCCATGGATGTTTAGGCCAAATTAAAATTGTAAGTTTATGAGATGTAACAAGATACTTTAATGCATTAGACCAACATGGCTACCACCACCACTCAAAAAAACCTGACATATGAGATATTTGTGGAATACTTTCTTTGCCACTATATCCATCAGGAATTTCAGGAAGATATTAATTTGTTTCTATTGGATATATTTCTTCCCCTCCATTCCTCTAAGGAGCTGTAGATAGCAAATAAAATTATTTCTACTCACCTGATCCTCACAACTACTCTGTGAAGTGAGGCAGGCTGAGAGAGAATAAGAATCCCAAGATAATACAAGGAGGTTCATGAATTGATGTGTGCATGAAGTCCCAGTCCAGCATATTGGGGACATAGAAGGAGACTTCCCAAAGAGTGGAAAAGCAGTATTTCATACATTTACGTATCCCTAGGCAATGGATTGCACCCAACTAATTTTTCCTATCCTAAAGTGTTGTACTGTAAACTTGCTGATGAGCAAAATGACCTAACAGTCCTTTTTAGAACTGCAAATGACAATAATTTCTATCGATATAGAGGACATATCTTCAACCAAAGAGGAACTCTTTGGCTCACCCTGCCATGAATGGAAAAATGATGTCCTTTATGTCAAAATAATAATCATCATCACAGTGCAACTGAGCAGTGTTGCCCAAAGTTTCTGGGACATATCTAGTTGCTGAGAGGCCCCACAGACAATACAGTAATGTCATTTTTCTAAGATCAGGTATTATAGTCCTTTCCGTGGACTACGCTGAAGAAGACAACATAGAAATCTTGATGGTTGAACTGGCTACCTGTATAGTAGCATTAATTTATTAACCAGCTAATACACCATTCTGCTTTAAGAAGCCATCTACTATTGAAAACAAAAACACTAACCTTTCATAGTGACCCTTTGAGTGAGAGATCTCAAAAATGTCATGCCTGAACATCCTGCTCAGTTCTTGCAAACAAAATCCAATGGTTTTCCTCATAGAATCAACCCATCTCACATTTGGTCTTCCTCTTTTCTTTCTGCTTTCCAGCTATCCCAACATTGTTATCTTTTTCAGAGGTTCCTTTTTGCCTCCAGAGACAGTTCAGGATTTAATCCCTTCATTGCTACTCTTTCAAGTCTGAATCTTGGAATTGAGGAAGAGTAATAAAATTACTGTTGAAATGTCTTGAGATTGGTTTTCAAAACACAAGTGGAGGAACAACTTGAAAAATGTAAACTATGCTAAGAGTTCACATGTGCTTTGTCATGCCTCCCATTAACAGCAGCCGCCATCTAAATTTAATCCATAATTATCTCTATAGCAACGGCTGTACTATCTTCGAGTTCAACAGCAGAAACACATCAAAACTGGCGCCTATCAAGGGACGGCTGAACATTTTTCCTTCTGAACTGTTCCCCAATAGGAAACAGAGAAGTAGGGAAAGAATGGCTAAACATTATTTTTTTCTTTTGGTTGGCTCTTGTAAGCAGCCATCTTTATGTACTGTTAAACACAGTTTAAAGGCTACGCAGTAAATTAGGCTGTTCCCATCCATCCAGGTTTTCATAGGCATTTTACATAGTAATGACTCTTCAGCCCTTTGCCATGTCCTTTAATTTACTAAATTGGCAGCAAGGTCTGATCCTAAAAACCATTACATGTGCTGTTTGTTACAAGGATGTACATGCTATGCTCCATTTAAACAATCAGTCATAGCTATTAAAAGTCATCTATTTCACCTTTTGCTATTGATTGCATTTTATTACTCTGGGTGAACAAAAATTAATCCCACTAAGCCTACTATCAGTGAGATGCAAGCTTGCTCCTATGCCTTTGAAGCCTTGAAAGGGAAGAGAAACACTTTGGTCTATGTTTACTTTAGGGACAAACTAAATATTGTATAAAGTGGAATGAATATACTCTAAAATTACAATTTCCCCTTCCATAAGTAAGTGGGTTTCTTGTGATATATGAATTTCTAATCACTTTTGCAGTTACTTTCTAATGGCTGATCACAACCGCAAGATACACAGATGATAAAAAGAGCATAGAATGACAACTTTAGAGTTATCTACAAGTAACAGTTAGAGCAGGTTGGAAGGGCTAAATAGGGTTGCTAGGTGCTCTGGTATGCCATTTGGTGTGATCCTTATATCCAATGGTATTCAGAACTCAAGAGACTCTATTTGGTCTACAGCAGCCTGTTGTCAATTTACAAATATGGTGAAGTAGCTTTAAAAAATAGCCACTTCATGATATTGACAAAATAAACACTGGGGTGGTTGAGGAAGTGTGGGGGAGAGGGGGCTGCATATGTATCAAAGCAGAAACTATGTGATGTGACTTTTAAAAACAACATGAGATTTGTGTATTAGAAGTATGTATACCAGAGGTGGCCAAACTATGGCCCATGGGCCAGATCCGGGCCATGGTGCCCTTGCCGCTACTGGAAGCAGAAGCGGACATGCACAAAATGCTTCTGTAAATGCACCGATGGATGTTGTAAACACATTTACAACAGCCACAGATGTGTTTTATGGTGGGAAGAACCACGTGACCAGCCTGCTCAACCACATGACTGGCCACCCCTGATGTATACCTAATTTATGTGCCTAATAGACATATCACATTTGTAATGCACACACCTGTTGCTGTTTTTCAAGTGATGCAATACATATTCACTGTTGTAACACACACGTGAATTTTGGTTTACACTTCCTCAGTCCCTAGGAAATCTTTAATTTGCAAATATAATGAAGTGCCTCCCTTCATGATATTGGCAAATTAAATAAAGAAAGGCTCATTTTGAATTGTTTCCAGTGAAGACTCACACTGGAAATGGGCTGAAACAGAGTGACCCTATCAGCACCCAAAAATAAAAAAATAAAGATGCAGGTAGGACATATCTAGGGGTGGGCTGCTTGCTCCAGCAAAAACATCATCTGATAAACACTGTCAGGAATTAACCAGCCTGTCCCTATTGTGGGCAAAACATCAAGTTAAATGTTCATTGAAGCCAACCTTGCAATCATCAGTAAAACTAGTGAGTTGGAAAGTTAAGTGTAAAATGGGAGATACAAGCCACAAGACAAACAGAGAAAGAACTGGGAACAGAAAGCAGAGGCAAACTATTTCAACACTTTGAAGACTAAGATATTTTTTTAGTTCAGGTGAGTATTCATTGATCAAAATCCACATTCAAACACTCGCATGGTAGTGAGATTCATATATCCTCACCCAGACATGAATATCACAACTGTGAAATAAATACAGGGGGCATGCATTTGTATGCCTATGTATGAACAGGTGGATTTGGAGCCATAAAAACTAAGGGAGACTAACATGGCTACTTCTTTGGGAAGTTTTACATTAGGAGTTGTAGTATACATGGCCAAAGTCTGAGCAGAATCAGACTTAATAAGGACTCATCCTTTTCCTCCATAATGATTATATTGAATTTGGATGAGACACATTTCAATACAGTTGTACCTCGCTTCAAGAGCATAATGCGTTTCACAGGATTGCTCTTTAAGCGAGTTTGCTCTTTAAGCGAAACACCATTGTAAGTGACCAATTGTGGGGGGGATTTCAAACCCTGATTTATTTGTTAAGCGAGTTTTTGATTGGTTTTATTTGTTAAGTGAAGCGACAATTCAGAGAAAATTCTGCTCTTTAAGCGAGTTACTCTTTAAGCGAAACGCTCTTTATGACTGTACATGAGTGATATTGTGTTGCATCCAGATTTCTAAAACTTAAAAAACTACTACCTGTGCTCATTGTATCATATTCTGTGAGAAAGGACAAAAGTTGCAGGCATTTTTTTTAATTAAAATAAAACCAGGCAATTTTTCCATTTGCATGCACATCACTGGCAAACACAGACGGAAACAAATCAAACTGTGTAAGAATCAATTCAAGTAGCAATTTCCTAAAAATCATCAAGAGAGTGTGTGTGTGTGTGTGTGTGTTTCCAAATAAAATCTGAAGGTCTGTGAGCATCCCTATTCCACCATCATGTTTTTCATTCTACGGTATGTATTTTACCATTTGTGAGACATCAAAAATGCTGCCAGTGTTCAAGTAACAATTTGCAGGATAGAGCTGAATTAGGATCCATCCTATTTTTTTTTTCATCTATCTATTCTTCATTTTCCATCACCTAGGTAATAACTCTGCAGTGGCTATTGGATATACATGTGACAGCTAATCTCATTCCTTTATCTGTTTCTGGAGCAGAGGTTGAGAATAAGCTTCGCCTTTTCAGGAACTAGAACAGCTCATATGGGCATTGTACAGCCTGCAAACCATACTTGGCCCTTAAGGCCATGATCCTCTGAAAAGCAATACCAGCAAACTGCAGTGACAACCAGGCTCTTACCAGTAGGGATTTAAAAATATTTTTTCCCAGTTGGTGCTGAATCTCAGAAGTGAAAATGAAAAAGCAAAATGTTCAGTGTACACATCAGTTCTCATTACTGAAATGCTGAAGAAAAATATTACAATTATAGGAAAAACAAACTGGCCAAAATCTTACTGCTTAGTGTAGTAAATCATACTAAAGTAGGCCCATTGAGGACTGCAGTGGCTTAGTGATTAAGACGCTGAACCTGATGACTAGAAGGTTGGCAAGTCAACAGTTTGAGAGCTAAGTGCTGCATGACAGAGTGAGCTCATGTCTATGTCCCAGCTCCTATCAACTTAGGAGTTCGAAAACAAGAAATTGCAAGAAGATAAATAGGTACCACTTTGGTGGGAAGGTAACAGTGTTTTGTGTGTTCCAGTGTCTAGTCATGACTGCAGAAACATCTGCAATCACACAGTGTTGGCTTTTTAGCAGTAGGCAGAGATGAGCACCGTACCTTAGAGTTGGATATGACCAGCTTTTGAGCAAGGGCAACCTTTACTTTTACCTAGGCCCATGAGGGAATTGGTGAGTCACTTGCTCCACAAGTTCCATTAAGCATAGTAAGTTACAGAGTTTGAATCAATAAAACTTACAGAGGGGTTGACTCGCCAGCCAACTCCTCCCCACTCATTCAATGGTGCAATTTAGTACTCTAATAGAGCAGAAGGAATCTGGACATTGTAGGTTTCACTATTTGTATTAGAATGAAGGCCATGCAAAAAAATCATGATCTATTAAATCTGGGTTTTAAAAACATAATTTTCTGATCAGTCTTTCATATGGACAAGTGATTTTTCCCCCTCCAAACAACAAAAGATCTGAAAAATTGGGCCCACCCCTGTTTGTGAGAGTTTTCACGCTAACTGGTCTGGTTTGTTTTCAAGGATCCTTGTCACCAAGTTGGAATCTGTTGGAACTCATAAACCATTGCCTTGACAAATGTGGCTTTTGCCAGCCATCTGCATGTTGCATCTTTGAAAGACTAATCAAAGGCATCCATTCTGGAAGTTTTCACTGTAACCTTTTGGACACATATATTCTTCAAAGAAGACCAATATGACCTATATCTTACAATTGACACGTTCATTTAATCATTTAGGGGATTATGATGATCTTCTTTTAGTTGGTCATTATAATGTACTTTCTTCAGTGCAACCAAGGCACATTAAGAACTGGTATTATTGAGTACTCCTTCATAGAATCATAGCATTTTTGTTTGGCAAAATAATACCATTTGACAAACAGCACATTTTTGTGTGCAAAATTGCTGGAAAAGCTTTTTTCCTCTTTTCTATAAAACCAGTTTTCAATTATACTCATTTTTAAGCTGGTATGATATCAAAGCATCTGGTTTTACCTGTACAGTTAAATATACATTCCTGAAATTTATTTTTGAGCTGGTAGTACTCCTTAACATGTTGCCTGACAAACTGGTTGAGATATGTCCCAGACTTTGAGAGTGTGACAGTAAAAAAAAAGTATACTTAGGTTCAATCATCTATCTAAATGGGGCCTGCAGTCAAGAAGTCAGAAGAAAACTTGACTTGAAAGGGCAGCAATGAAGAATTTAGAAAATATCATCATGCTCATGTGAGGGTTGTTGGCAGATAACAACACACTGTTTGAACATGGAGAGATACAGAATCCAGATCATATGCTAGACTTGCAGTTATTACTGGAAGCATGTACAAATGAGGATTTACCTTTGGCCAACAACAAAGTCAAGAAGTTGACTTCATTTTGGCAGTTTGGACTACACAGAAAGAGCCTCCTCGAAGATTGTGGTAATTTTTAACCACATTCAGGCATACTCTAGGCAATGGCAACCTTGTGCTGGGTAATCTTTCTCACACTACGTCCGGCAAAAGAAACTGCAGAATGAACTCACCAAAAGATGGCTTTATTTTGGCATTTTCGCATATGGCCTAAACATGGAAAAAGAAGTATAAGCTTATGTCACTAGAGAGCGTTACCAAGATAATACATACTATTGTGTTCCTGATCACTATGTTTTAGTGTGAAAGCAGGACAGTAAAAAAAGCTAATAAGAAAAAACATTATTTGTTTGAAATATTGTATTGGAGGAGAGTTTTGTGGATACCTTGGTTTTTTTTAAATTTTTATTTTTATTAGGTATATAAAAGAAAAGACAAATACAGATATACATAAAATCATAAGAATCACAAAATAGAAAAGTAACAGTATAACATTAGAAAAGAAAATCCAATACCCATAAAATAAGTGTAAATGAATTTCTCACAGTTTCAATAACTAATATATAATATTCTCCTACCCTGTTACATTTTACATCATTATTATCACCCTTGTGCTATATACACTGTCCAGGGATTTATGTAACCTCATAATTTCCAAAAGTCATTTTGATCTTGGACAGGGGCCGTGCCTTTCTTCTTAACCAACATGTGATCAATAAATGGTTTCCAGATCCTCCAGAAACTATTCCCTTGCCTTTTACCTTTTCTAATATTTAATTCCCAGGTAAGTTTTTCATTCAAGGCCAGATCCCACGTTTGTTTATACCATTCCTGAATACTTAACTTTTCATTATTCTTCCAATTTTTAGCTATACACTGTCTAGCCACTGATAACATAATGGCCATCAATTCCTTATTGTCATTATTCATATCGTATTTATCAACCTCAGTTAGCAAAATTGTCTCTGACCCCAGTTCGAGTTGCATATCCAATATTTTCTTAATCTCATTTTCTATCTTTCCCCAGAAATTTGTGGATACCTTGAACTGTCAAAAAGACAAACAAGTGTGTCCTACAGCAAATCAAGCCTGAACTGTCTCAAAGGGCACTTTCAGATAGAGAGGTGCTCATGGCAGAATTTAGAAGGCACAGTGTAGCTATTCCATAATTTCTTCTTTAATGTATGTTTTACAGTAAGGCAAAGGATGGAAAAGGTGGGTATATGGATAAAAGAAATGAGGAGGGGTTAGGACTGGAGAAGATGACTGTGCAAAACCAACAGTAAACTCAGGGAATAAACAAAGCAATTGTATGATAAAGTGCTCATCAGGAACTGCATTCACCAAGCAACCAGTGGTAGAGTGGCTGAGCTCCAGATGGGACATGGCAGCTGCAGAGATTACCTCTCCTTTAGCTGAGGTTGTTATCTCTGTAGCTGTCATGTCCCATTTGGAGCTCAGCCATTCTACCACAGGTTGCTTGCTATAGATATTATCTATAGAGTCCTGTAGGGTTGCAGTGACTCAGTGGTTAAGAAGCTCACTGTTAGCTGGAAGGCCAACAAGTTGACAGTTTGAGACCCAGGTGCTGCACGACAGATTGACTGCCTGTCTCTGTCCCAGCTTTGGGGGACATGAAAGGAGCCTCACTTGGGCATCCCCTAAGCAGAGTTTCTCCCTCAAAAATCCTTTCAACCCAGAATAATTCCTGATAAAATTATTATTATTGAGTCCTAGGAAAATGCAAGACATGAGTAGATCAAAGTGGCTCATTTTAAGCAATGTTTGCCCTTCTGAAAGACAAATGAACTAGACTGAAGAATGTTATGCTTTTTCTTATTTCGGAGAAAAACTTTTCATTTACTGTGCAGTAATTTGGAAGCTTAGATTGTATATATTGCACATTTTCAATTTTTGTTCAGTCTAAGTCCCTCAGCAACCATTCTCCATATTCTTTCTCTAGAATAGTTTCTTCAGTTCTCAGCCCCCGGGCTCATTGCCCTAACGGTGAAGAAAATGAGGTCTATAACAGTAGAATAAATACTGTATTAATTCTCAGCTGTCAATTTCTACACTTCAACCTACTCTAATTCTGGAAAAATTTAACTCAAGAGATCTCATAGCTAATGGAGCATTCAGCTGAACAGGAAGTGGAAAGTGATTTATCATGTAGTAGAAAAACATGTTCATGTTTTAAGTTCAACAAAGCAAACCCTTCCACTCAATTTACTAGTTCAGGTATTTGAATCAATGTCCATTGGGAAAGTGCAGTTACTACCAATGTACTGATGGCTCAGGCAGGGGTATTTGATGGCTCAGGCAGGTATATTTGTAAACATTGAGTTTTCACACCACATGTCTCCCAGTAGAGGGATCTAAAATGGTTTTCAAAGGATTAGAAAGCATACATAACAAACATACAACAAATGTTATAAAAATAAATGAATAAGATTTCAGGACAAACATTTAAAGAAGATACAAGTATAACAAACAACAGGCTGTAATTAGTTAATCAGCTCAGTATACTTTCTTACTGCATTCTAGCTTTGTAAACAAAGTACTTCTTTCTTGTTTAACCACTACTAAAGTCTATTAGGGACTGCAGTGGCTCAAGTGGCTAAGACGCTGACTGGGAGGCAGAAGGTCAGCAGTTTGATTCCCGAGGACTGCAGGACAGAATGAGCTCTATCCCATCTTTGTCCCGGCTCCTGCCAACCTAGCAGTTCAAAAGCAAGAAATTGCAAGTAGATAAATAGGGACCAGTGTCTAGTCATGCCTGCCGTATGACCATGGAAATGCCTGCAGAAGCAGATAGCGCTGGCTCTTCGGCTTTGAAACAGAGATGTGCACTGAACCCTACAGTCGGATATGACTGGCTTTTGAGCAAGGGAAACCTTTACCTTCAAAGTCTATTAAAACAGAATATCCATATACAGCAAAGAACATACTCAATCATATTCTTTGATGAAGTTTCTTTATTCTCTTCAGAATCTTGTGATGGTTCCACAAGAAGAAATAAGTGGGACATAGAAGCCCAAGGCACGTTTTGCCATAAGAAATCTGAAGTATCAATGGTTATTTGCATCCTCGCCATAGTTGAAAAGACATCTCATTTACAGATGCCCTTCCTTCACTATGCTTTGAAATTTTCAAAACATTTCCCTCTCTGGCCTTGTTAAGTGAAATTCTCCCATTTTAAAAAAATCTTGTCAGAAGCACATAAAGGTGCTTTCTGGGTTGAAAGGATTTTTTCCTGGATAAACTCCACTCTGGGGACACCTGAATGAGGCTCTTTTCATGACCCCAAGATCTTTTCCCACCAAAGTGGTCCCTATTTATCTAATTGAAATTTCTTGCTTTCAAACTGCTCAGTTGACAGAAGCTGGAACAGAGACGGGTATTCATTCCATCATGCAGTACTCAGGTCTTGAACTGCTAACTTGCCAAACTTTCAGCTAACAAGGTGAGCTTCATTCAATTTCTCCCATTGAACTTGAGAGTTCTGCTTGTCACAATAGCTACTGAAAACTGACAAAGATTTAAATGGAGGTGTAGAATATGAAAAACCATGGCAGATTTTCCCACACTTTACATCTCCAACTTAGTCTCTTCATCATCAATTTAGTTCTTAGATAATTCTTAGAGGCAACTGAACTTATGGAAAACAGAATTGATGGAATTTATAGAAGAGTTGATTTACCAAATCTCTATAGTTTTAATGGGCCTACTCTAGGGCAACCTACTACACTAAACAGGATTTTGACCAGTGTCTCACCTTGGTCACTCACCTTGGAAGGAGACTGGAAGGAGCTGGTGGATAGAAGGAACCTAGTGGTCTAGCTGGCGACAACCTCGCGGAAGCCTGGGGAGAAGGGATGAGGTCAGTTCTGCAAATGATGTGCCAGATAATGAGGAGATCCTGGAAATTTAAGGCCTATTTATTCTAGAAAAAGTTGCTAGCTAAGAAGATTCAAGCAAAAGCAGTATCAGTGTCTCAAGACGTCTTGATAACCCATTGGAAACAGATGGATGTATGGAAGAGGCATACTAAGGGCTTTAATTTGATGAGCTACACTAATTAGTTGTCAGAAGACAACTCTCTAGGAACTTCTTATTTGTGACATTTTTTGCTTTGCCTGGATTCCTTGAAACAATTTATGACCAAAACTGTTTGACATCTACCTGCTCCTGCCATTAAAGGTGACAAAGTACTTGTACCAGACTGTTCTGCTTGAGCTATGGACACTGATACACTGATAATAGCTTTGTGAGAACTGGGCTGACTTTTAGTATACATCTCACTTGATACCCACAAGCATAACACTGTTTGAGACTATTCCAGAGATGCAAAATCAGCTCCTACCATAAGGATATTTTTTCCCTCGGAAACACTACCTAGCTCTCTAGTTCTCCTAATGCATTACAAAGGCCTTTGTTACCATTTGGGACTTATTTGGGCAGTCTCCTTAAGCAAAACCAACAGAACTGATGCCTACTAAACACATTGTTCTCATAAAATTCATTAAAAACTTTCATTTCAGAGCCAGCTATACTTACAACTGTGGAGAGGCAAAATGCAGTCTGCAGATGACATGCATTGGACAGCAGTGCCCAAAAGCTCAAACAGCCCAAGAGATGGTTTATTTTCTTCAAAATTGACCATTATTTTTACAAGAATGACCAAGAAAAACAATTGATCTCTTCTGGAATATCCAAGAAGTCAAAAGGAAATTTAAAGCAGATTAAAAATTCTCCCCTCCCCCTGTGCCTACACCAACTGCCAGGGGAAGGAGAAGCCAGGGCAGGTTGAGGACCTTGCCACCCTGTGCCCACCCCAACATATTGCATTGTATTGTAATGTAATGTATTGTCTGTAAGCCGCCCTGAGTCGCCACAGCGAGTGAGCGGCAATATAAATTTGAACTAATAAATAATAAATAAATAAAAGATAAATATGGGACCATGCTATTTTAGGAGGATAACAGAAAGGAAAAGTGGGAACAATATACTGAAGAACTATAAAGAAGAGATAAAAGGATGACATTCTTTTGAAGAGAAATCCTATGATGAAGAACCTGCAGATTTAGAAAGTGAAAGGAAAGCTGTTCTGAAAACATCATCAAAGGAAATGGAATATTCCAGACTAAAGAGATCGAATCTGTCAAAATCCTAACTAGAATATGACAACAAAATATGAAAAACACAGGAATGGACCCCAGTTCCCAAGAAAATAAAAGCCAAGCAGTGCAATAAGCTTTCTGGATACCCAAGACTGCCAGAAAAACAAACCACTGTGTGCTAGATCAAATTAAGCCTGAACTGTTTCTGGAAGCAAACATGAAAAAAACTGCAATATGTTGGGCACATATAAAAGACAAGACTCACTGTAAAATACAATAGTGCTAGGAAAAGTTAAAGGTAGCAGGAAAAGAGGAAGACTGAATATAAGGTGGGTTGACTCCACAAAGGAACTGCAATCTTGAGTTTACAACAGCTGACCAAGGCTATTAATGATATGACATTTTGGAGGTCATTCATTCATACTAACACCATGTGTCAGAAGCAATTTGATAACACAAGAAAACAATAAGAAAGGCTGGGACCACTGGGCATAAATAAAACCTTAGCTGTAAGCAAGGCTTCAAAGACAAGACATATTATTAAAGAAAACATTTCAGCAAGTACAAAGTGTACTACATGGTCTGGATTAACCTCAACTATTTCTTTATATTTGTCATCAATATATGCATCTCCTGGTATAGCAATATCAATAAACCAGACCTTCAGGGATTGGGGGATAGTGGTGAAGTCTGATAGGCAACTTCTGATGAAAGACTGCCCCCTGAGTGGACACTTTGGATGTTTGGATTCAGGGGCTGGCGTTGGTGATATCTCTTTGAGGCCAACAGGAGCCATGACTTACATAGAAAGGGACCTGGGGAGGCTAGCCGAAAGTTGGCTGGAATACAGTATGGTAGCAGGACTCAGGTAACTTATCCTTTAAGGGCAGGTGATATGATTAAGATTTGTGTCCTACACTTCACATTAAAACCATTTCAACTGCAGGAGAAGATGCTAAAGTTGTGGCTTATTCTCTGTGTCTTACCTCTTTATGCCTAGTTTGGAAGGCAATACCTTTCACTATAAAAGGGATGTTGAGCAATTTTGCTGTTTACTCTCCCCTCTTTTAAGCCTTGAGAGAAGCAGTTTCCTTTACTTAAACCAAGAGCCCCCCCCCATAAAATCCTAGTTTTTCATAATGCCAGAACATCCCTTCAATTGTTGCTCTATTCTCTTATATATCACCTGTACAGATAAGATTAGTATAGACAGGCCATTCGTTACTTATTTTACCCATCCCTGAGTTCATTTCATTGATATTTATGGGCAGTTCGAGACCCAGGTACTGCATGACAGATTGAGCACCCGTCTCTGTCCCAGCTCTTAGGAACATGAAAGGAGCATCATTTGGGTGTTCCCTGAGTGGAGTGTCTCCAGCAAAAATTCTTTCAACCCAGAATAGTTTCTGACGACGACGACGACGATGGCGACGACGACGACGACGACGACGACGACTACTACTACCATTTGGTTCACAGTCAAGGACTGCAATAAAATTAACAGTTGAAGCCCTAATCAAGGACCTAAGAGCTGTTAAGTTAACATCTGAGTATATATGCAGTCCCCAGTAGAGTTGTTTTTAATACAATAATAATAATAATAATAATAATAATAATAATAATAATAATAATAATAATAATAATAATAATAATAATAATAATAATAATAATAATAATAATAATAATAATAATAATTTTTAAAAGTTTGGATAAAGAGCTAGAACAAAATTCTGAAGTCACAAGCTAGATTCCAAAGCTAAATGCATGTCTGCCCTGTAATGAACAACTAGTGAATTCAACCCTGAGTTAAACAGGAGAACAATTCACTTAAACCTGAATTTGGTTGGAATTTAATGGGGTTTCCTTCTGTCTTAGATTTATTATACTGTACTGTCAAACAGTTTGTAACTTGCCAGGAGACCTCATGATAAATAAATGGCAGCGTGGTAAGTCTGACTTATGAAGGAGAAACATTCTTACTAAGTGCCTGGATATTCTGAGATGATTGGTGAATTACATGCCTTAAAGCATATTGTTAATTATTCACACAACTAAGTGTATGAATACATGCAACATCAATAATAAACAGGCTACAACTGCTGAAGGTCCTGGATTTGGAACGAAGACAAGTGCTAGACTTTGGAAAGTGTATCTCTCAAATACAGCTGGCAGGCCTGGTTGTTAACATCTCAGCTCTTGTCAATGTGTAAAATTGTTCATTATTTTATGCTCTGTGATGAATTCTCCAATTACTTACATATAAACTGCTCCAATGAGACTGCTTGTGTACATGCAAAGGTTTCTCAAAAATCAGCGAACCTAATGGCCAAACATTTCATCACACAATTTTGACCCATGGGTTCATTTTGGCATTTATAAGTGTGTAAGCATTTTTGCTTTCTGATATTTTATTCAGGATCATAAAGGTGGCCTTAAACTTCCCCATGAAAAGCAATATGTTAAAGGCCCCTTTGGTGTGGCTTGTTGATTCTCCTGACAATTTTTCTAGCATGGATTTCTAGTACAGTATGGTGATCTAGAGAAATAAGCTAAAAATTGCATGTTAAATAGGTTTTCTTTATAAATTGTTTGTCCCTAGCTAACACTCAGTATGATATAAGAACAAACTAGACACTGTGTTACTCTTATTGATAATGGTGGGAAATCTGCAACCCAGAGTTGACCAATCTGAAATGGTCAAATTCTTCATTTCTTAAGCATACCCTAGCCTAGCTAATACTTTTGGGATTACTGGCTTGAATCCTGCCAGCAAATTAATGGAGAAAAAGATGCCTGTTTTTTAAAACCTTGTCTAATGTCAATTTTTATATTGCTGCAAGAAAAATAAGGTTGTTTTAATAAGGCCATGTTTTTAATTAATTTGTGCATGGTCTGAATTTCCTTGCTTTGGATGGTAACTTCAGTTACATGTTTTTATCTTAAAACAGAGTGCTTTCTCTTTCTTTGGGTGAATAATTCTACTTCTTGAAATAGAGGAACACAAAGGCATCAGTGTTTGGAAAATAACAGTTTGTGGTAAGAGAAAAAAATTAGAAAAGCCACCAAACAAATAAACAGAGGAAATAGTGGAAATATAGCATTTTGAACTCACCATACAAAACAGACCAACGTCTTCCAACCAGTTCTACTAGACTCTCTAAGGAAACCACAGTTACTCATAAATGAGACAAAATTGCCATTTGGGTATGTCTCTTTAACAGAAAAATCTTCCATCCTACAAAGACCTGCTCACAAATCTGGCCCCTTCATATGTTGAAGTACAACTCAATGTTGTTCTTGAGAAACAAATTCTAGGATGTTTCCATCAAAATCTAGTCCTATTAATGAAGAGGAAGCATGATTCTCACCCCATAATGGGCTTTCTCAGCAACCTTGAGATTGAAAGGGAGTCATTTAGAGTTTATCTGAATAATCTATTGTTGCATATGGCTGTGTGAAGCTGCATTCTTGTGCTTGCTTGTCTGTCATCTTGCTTGACCACACCCCTTCTCCCTTTGAGCCCCTGTAAGTTTCACTCTTTGTCTGAAGTGGACTTGATCCACGAAAGCTAACAATAAAAATATAGCAGTCAGTCTTTAAAGTGCTACAGTGTTTTTTATTTTATTTTATTTTATTTTATTTTATTTTATTTTATTTTCTGATATGCCTGTCTCACCCCATAATTGCCACAAGGAAAAAAAATCACAAGAGGACACTTAAAGCTTTCAGAAGTTAGAAGGATTGAGAGAACAGTTATCAGTTACATATTCTCATGTCATCTCCAAATTATGGTGACTTTACAAAATAAGAGAACTTCAGAAGGCACGACCATTAATATCCTTGTCTGATCTTGCAAACACAAGGTTGTGTGTTAATCTATCCCATATTTGTTCTTCTTTTCTTCCTGCATTTAAAGTTTCCTACCATAATTCCTTTTTTTACCAAATAATGTCTTCTTATGGTGCACCCATATCATGACAGACTCTGTTTAGTCTTTTTTTTTTTTTTTTTGCTTTTAGTGAATGTACAGTCTTGATTTGACCTAGCACTTTTTCTTTTGGTAGACCTTCATATGCATAATGCTCTTCTCCTTCACAATATTTTGGATCATTTTAAAGCTGTTAGAATATGCTTTGGTGAAAGCAAACACTGCAGCAGTTTTCTCAGTGTCTTTTTCTGAACCATCAAGTTACATTTACATTCTCTAAATCTCACTGTATGTTGTTTATTTAATATAAGGTAAAGGTTGCCCTTGCTCAAAAACCAGTCATCTCTGACTCTAGGTTATGGGTGCTCATCTCTGTTTACAGCCACTGTCTGATATTGTTTTAATGGCTCTAAATCAAACTGGAATAGTCCTCAAATAATTGACTATCAGGAACAAACAATAATGATATTTACAAACTTTCCAACATACTGTACAGCGACTTTGCTTTTTTAATGGGATAAAAATTTGTTCTTGCAGTTTAAAATGACATGGACTTTCTTTATATCAGGGTCCGGAAGAAAGAACAGAGATTGCTATCAGTTAATAATTGATAAATGAAAAAGATACAGTTTATAATGTGATATACCTGTAGTTTAGTATTTAATAAAACGTTATACTATTCTACTCTGTCCAGAAATTTCAAATTGTTCAAATTCCAGGTTCTGAATGCAATTTTTGAATCCGAATGTTGGTACTAGTGCACGTTACTTCAAAAAAATACAGAAGACATAAGGAACTCCTGGAAAGAGTTTACTTATAAATATGTATATTTATAAATATGTTTATACTTACAAATATGTGTGTTCCACATGCACTGCTGAGATTTATTTTATCACCATTAAAATGATTGTGCCGTGAAATGAAATGTCTGGCTGTATTAAATGTTTTGTAGGATGTGGGTTTTTTTTCTGCTGTGTGGCCTGGCTTAGGTTTTATGAATCACTCTACCGGAAAATTAATGTTATGATATAATACTTTTTTGTGTAAATGTCACTATTCCAACTCAACAATATGATAGGCCTATTCATGTAGAACAGCTAACTCTGCTTCTTGCTTTCTGTGAAGATGCTTTGGGATTTAAGAGTTCTCTCTTTCCTCCCTCTCCTTGTGTGTGTGTGTGTGAGAGAGAGAGAGAGAGAGAGAGAGAAAGAGAGAGTGAGTGAGAGAGACCAAACTCTACAGCTGCTGTCTGTGACAAAGGGGCATGGTGAACTCTATGCTAGTGGGAGGGCGGCAGGGGCGTAGCTACCGCCGTATCTGCCGTATCAATTATACGGGGCCCCCAGGCCATGGGGTCCCCCAACATGCGTAAGCAAAACAAATCTTTACCCTTCCTAAGGGCCCCCAAACAAATTTTTATACGGGGCCCCGCCAAGGCACGCTATGCTTCTGGAGGGAGGAAATGTTTCTATTGGGCTGCTGGGCAGAGGGGCGGGGTGAACTCTATGCTGGGGAGAGGGAGGAAGCACTCCCATTGGGCTTCTGGGCAGAGGGGCTTGGTGAGCTCTGTGCTGGGGTGATGGTGTGTGTGCCCACAGAGATGGTTCTGAGTGCCCCTTCTGGCATGTGTGCCATAGGTTCATCACTACTAACATAGGGTATGAGGCCTAGAGGGTGAATTTGAGGCTGAGCCATTCAGCAGCATGAATGTGAGAGCTCAGGACTAGCATTGGAGTCTTACCACTCTGCAGATGTTTGATGCTGCTCACCAGAACTAATATATTCTCCTGATCAGTGATGGGATGTCAAAAATTCTACTACCACGCCATGACGTCATGGACGTCATGGGCGTGGCCAATGTCATGACGTCATGACGTCATGGGCGGAGCCAACGTCATGATGTCATGACGTTGTGGGCAAGGCCAAAAATAAAAATAATAATAATAAAAAATAAACATGCACACAGACCCGCAAATAACTTAAAGAAATAAAATAAATAAATAAATAAAATAAAAATTAAATAAAAGTACAACCACCCACCCACCCAAAACACAAACAAATCACCCACCCACCCTAAATATAAAAGCCTCACTTACCATCCTTGTCACCGACGAACCTCCATGTGGCCCGGGGCCACCTGACAAGGCACGCTGCCCCCGACTGTGGCAGTTTCCTCCTACGAAGGCCGCGGCCGGCCCTGCATCCGCCGGCCGCGGCCGCCACAGCCCCTGCCTGGCCACCGGACTCCCACAGGCACGTTGGTGCCTGGCCGTGCCGTCCGCCCGCGCCGCGCCCTCCTAGGGACTTGGGCCCGACAAACCCCCGTGCCCTGGGTAAGCCCGGCGGGGCTTGCCACCGCCGCATCGTATTCTGCCGGGCGCCTGCTGCTTCCTCGGGCCGTTGCCTTTTCGGCCCCGCCAGGTTTACCCAGGGCATGGGGGTTTGTTGGGTTTGCCCAAGTCCCTAGGAGGGCGCGGCGCGGGCGGACGGCATGGCCAGGCACCAACGTGCCCGTGGGAGCCAGGTGGCCGGCTAAGGGAGGTGCCCTTCTCTTAGGGCTGCCGCCGCTGCTGCCGGAGCCACTCTAAAAAGGGGCGGCTACAGCTTCGGAAGATTTTTTTTTAAAATTGGAGCTAAAATGGCTCCAATTGACTGCGCATGTCCAGAAACTCAATCTGACGCATGCGCAATGTGTCAGATTGAGTTTCTGCACATGCGCAGTCAATTGGAGCCATTTTAGCTCCGATTTTTTTTTTAAAAAAAATTATTTTGGTGAGGCGTCCGGAACCGGATGCCCCAAAAGTGGACTCCCCTCACGGAGAACCCTCCGGGATTGGTCCTACCGGTTCCAGGGATCCGTCTGGAACTGGGGACATCCCATCACTGCTCCTGATCTTCTTCATCATTGACACTTGATCATCTGCTGTGGCAAGATACAGCCAATTTAGCTAAGCAGCAGAAAATCAAACTAATCCAAAAGCAGGCAACAATAAATAAGAAAAGGAAATAATCAGATTTATGCAGGAACTTGTTTGCATGATCACATTCAGCATCATCATAACACAGCAACTGATAGAAAAACAAATAAGCAGTCAAAATTTAGAAAGCCACAGTATTAAGATTATAAACAGCATGAGTTTTTATTAAGATTATAAACAGCACCCCATAGTGTTTAATGCATTCTCTGGGCAGTTCACAAGTTAATTAGCATTTTGCCTTGAGGATGGAAGGCTGAGTCTACCTTGAGGACGCCGGCCGCCGAGCGCGGGAACGCTGCCGCCGCCGCTGCGCCCCTCCCAGCCACCATCACCGGCTGGGAGGTGAAAAGGAGCCCCTGCCGAGGGGCTTGAAGGACGCCGGCCGCTGAGCGCGGGAACGCTGCCGCCGCCGCTGCGCCCCTCCCAGCCACCGTCACCGGCTGGGAGGTGAAAAGGAGCCCCTGCCGAGGGGCTTGAAGGACGCCGGCCGCCGAGCGCGGGAACGCTGCCGCCGCCGCTGCGCCCCTCCCAGCCACCGTCACCGGCTGGGAGGTGAAAAGGAGCCCCTGCCGAGGGGCTTGAAGGACGCCGGCCGCCGAGCGCGGGAACGCTGCCGCCGCCGCTGCGCCCCTCCCAGCCACCTTCAAGCCCCCTGCCGAGGGGCTTGAAGGACGCCGGCCGCCGAGCGCGGGAACGCTGCCGCCGCCGCTGCGCCCCTCCCAGCCACCGTCACCGGCTGGGAGGTGAAAAGGAGCCCCTGCCGAGGGGCTTGAAGGACGCCGGCCGCCGAGCGCGGGAACGCTGCCGCCGCCGCTGCGCCCCTCCCAGCCACCGTCACCGGCTGGGAGGTGAAAAGGAGCCCCTGCCGAGGGGCTTGAAGGACGCCGGCCGCCGAGCGCGGGAACGCTGCCGCCGCCGCTGCGCCCCTCCCAGCCACCGTCACCGGCTGGGAGGTGAAAAGGAGCCCCTGCCGAGGGGCTTGAAGGACGCCGGCCGCTGAGCGCGGGAACGCCGCCGCCGCCGCCGCGCCCCTCCGTGCTGTTTTACACTATGTGGTTGTTTTACTATGTCATTTGTTTACTGTTGTTTTATGTTCTTTGGAAGCCGCCTTGAGTCAGGTTCACCTGAGCAAGGCGGGGTATAAAAATAAATTTGAATTGAATTGAATTTGAATTGAGCCCATCAGGATCAAACTCACGTCAGCAGTTTTGGCTGCAATACAGCAGTTTAACCACTTCATCACCAGGGTCCTTAATAATTACCTTGCTGATGCCTAGAAGATTTGATAGAGGCTATTCATTCCCTCCCCCTTCCCCCACCAGGAAAGATTCTGTGTGTGATTCTGCACCTTCCTCTTTTCTCATGTCAGAGGCAATACAGTGGTACTCCCAGAGGGGACAGATTGGATGAGTAATCTCAGTGCTCAGGGGACACCCAAATTGGTTCACAGTACTTACATTCTTTAAGAAGGCTCCTTCCATGTTCACTATCTTTTACCAATACAGTATAGTGGAATCATTGTTCTGACATTAAACCTCATCTGTATGAGATGCTGTATGATGGAGTGAGCTTCCATCTCTGTCCCAGCTCCTGCCAACCTAACAGTTTGAAAGCAAGAAATTGCAAGTAGATAAATAGAGAACACTTCAGTGGGAAAAGATCTTGGGGACATGAAAGGAGCCTCATTCAGACATCCCCTGAGCGGAGTTTCTCCAGCAAAAGTCCTTTCAACCCAGAATAATATCTGACATGAAATTATTATTATCAGGAGGCAGCATCCACTTGTCAACAAAGCAAGTTAATGAAACCATACATGACTGAACTATAAATCAATGCAGTATGAATACCTTTAATATTTGTTGTCTTCTAAAGTTTAATATGACAGTAATTAATCTTTTCAGTCCAATTCTCCTTTAAATAAACTCCTTTAACAAAGAGGGTTTGTCAAATCTGCTTGCAGCATGCCATGCTTAATAATATCCTTTATCATTAAAAGCCTTAATCTTGTAATTTATTGCTTAAAGTAGTTTACATGTATTAGTTTAATAAACAGCTACAAGTAAGGACTTGACTTGACAAATATGTATTTGTGTACAGAATAACAAAAAATCAAGACACCGTGAAGTAGCATTATGGTCCATTAATTGCAGTGGTACCCTGCTGAGTTGGAAAAAAAGTGGAATGAGGATGCTGCATAGTTCAGAGATCAAGGAGAGGGGTGGATTTGAACCATGGAAAACTATACACAACCAGGGTCTGTTGCCTATGGATTGATAGATGTATCCCATTTAACAAGTGTAAACAAAATTATACTGTTTTCCAGCCCTTACTCCTCATCTTTAGATTCACATTCCCCTTTTATCACAAAATAGGGAATTTTTTTAAAAAAAATGGCTTTGCTGCCCTCTGTGATTCTAACAAGCTGGCATTCCACTGGCAGCTGGATTAGAACTGAAAGTACAGCAGCTCAACCCATCAATCAGTATTAACTTTTACAGTAACCACCTCGAAGGCCATGCCAGGTGCTTCTAAGGTTAAATGACTGCTGGATACCACTGTAGGTAATGTGTAGTCCTCCAGAGAAAAGTAAGGTGTAACTCTAATAAGCCCTAGTCAGTATGCCCCCAACTGCCAGGAACTCTGGACAATGGAAACCAAAAATATCTGGAGAGTCATATTTTGCCCTTTCATGGACTGGATTTAGACATTACATGCAAAGATAAACAGTATACTTCACACACACACCTGGGCCTCCCTATCCTAAAAAACCCCCCAGCTTCATGAAGAGATGATGTACAAAAGAGAGGTAGGGTGAGTTGCTTAACATTTTATCCACTGTGTTGACTCCTCCTAATGTTGTTTTTGAGTTGAGAGAGAATTACACGGAATTTTGAGGGATGTTCTTGAGTCAAGCCTTCACTCTTACAGCTCACAAATTATCCCAGAATATTACTGTTTATGGCGGTTACACAACCTGGATCTACAATCCAGCACATCCATTCTGCTGCCCTGATATTCAGCTGGACAAAACACACGCTGTCTACAACAAAACAACCTTAAATAAAAATTACTTTGTTTAACATAGGTCTGTATCAGATGAGAATGTGAGGTTATATAAGTACCTGCATAAGATCACCAGCTCAGTTTATTCAGAAATATTATTGATGGACATTGGAGACAAGAATCTTCAAGAAAGCCTTCTTCACAATAACTTGAAGAAAAGACATTTTATCTTTCCTATATGACACCATATTCAGTGAATTTATTGTACTATTGTTGGCTGTTGATTTAAACTTGCCATAAATACATCATTTCTAAACTGCAAACATTTAAGCAACATAGGAGACAGTTAACTTCATTGCCAGCCTGTAAAGTACTGTTAAATGGGCTTTAAATGTCCTAGAAAGTAATTTCTAAGATTTATTCACTTCCTCTGATTAGCCTGAAGCAAGATAAAAATGCCACAAAAACTCATTGTAGCAGCACAGTCAGTTACTCAACACAGCTGTTTTTGTCTGAAAACATGATGCTTTATAAAGGTTTGCTGTTCCCAGGCTCAAACCTGTTACACAACTTTCACAGTGTTCACTTTTCCGTAAATCTGATGCTCAGCGTGATTAGAATTGGAGGAGAAGATACTATTTCAGTATGCAATTGGTATTGTTGTGCCATTTGCATAACCTGGAAAAGTGGATGTCAAAAGAGATGGGGTTAGTTCATATCAGAAACATTTGGAGTTGCTTGCAATAGTATGCAAAATTCATCAAACTGTTTATGGCAGTATTGATCATAACTAACCATGACATATATAATAAATTATTTTAGCTCTTTTAGCCTGATGATTGCAAATTTTACCCCATAATGCTTTTTAACACTTCTTCTTGTGCTGTATCCAATTCTGAATATTGGTGATCGTCAAAGTGATCAGTCATGAAGATTGACCTGTGACTATAATGCTGTGTGGCCTTTCATCTGTCTTCTGCGTCACACTGTGACACCCATACCACTGATTCAACTCAGCGAGTCACTTTCTGGTCCTGAACCCTTTTGGCACACAAAGTCCTCCTCTTTCTTTCTACTATAATGTGCATACACTCATGGGATTACTAATCCTTACAAATTCTGCCTTGTCTTCCAGTTTCTTCTGGGAGTGCCTACCTTTGGGCATGTAGAAAGCAAGCATCCTCCCCTTCATCTTAACTTCTTTGGCCACCCTTCCATTTTCTCAAGCAGAACACAATGATATGGGAAGGATAAAATAAGGAGGCAGCTTGATTCACTGAAGGGTGTTCTGTCCTTTGCAATGTTGTGTTTCTGGAGGTAGGGAGACAGATGCTTTGCATTCCCCTGGGCAGACTGAGTATTTTAAATTACATTGGGAATGTTTAATATTGTAACATTATGACTTCACATCATCATAAACCATTGTATCAAATTTATTATTCTCTCCTGCCATTGATACTACCAAATTCAGCATCTATCATGGGATGACACTATGGAAGAACTAATCAAGTTGTTCCATATATGACTGTTGCAACATAATGTCAGGATTTATTTATTTATTTCCTCAAGCTTATATAGCTGCTCTGCTTGCCGGAGCAACTCTGGGCTGCTCACAATGTTAATATTCCAGCGCTCAGAAAATTACGAACTGTTAAAACTAAAAATTACATAAATCATTAGTTTAAAACCATTAAAACCTGTTGCTAAAAAATACCCCCACTAATTAAAAAATTGAGATTAAACCTAAAGGTACAAGCGGCCATCATTGTATGAGCCAGCGGGGGGGGGGGGCTACTGTATCACCAGTACCCCACACCTGCTTCACCAGCCATGTTTATAGGTCTTTTCTGAAGGGCAGCAGCTCTGTCTGGAGATCTCATTCAGTTGGCAGGAGGTTCCATAAGCTGGGAGAAGATACCAAAAAGACCCTCCTTCTTGTGCCAGAGAGATGAGCCTCTCTAGCTAATGGCACTTTTAAGGAGCCTCACCGGTCTGCTCTAGTGGGACAGACAAATGTCCTTGAGGTGATGCGAGGCTGGAGGTTATGAGGGGGCATCAGGGGTGGTTGTGGCAGGGGTGGTGGCTGCATCTGCAATGCAGTCCTTGCACTGCCCACCCTCCGGATCCCACCACACCTTCAGTCCCAACTGCGGGAGTGGCTCAGTGTTGGCCGCTCAGCCTCTTCAGCCCCTCCTTCCCTCCAGTCCCAGAAGCAAGGCCAGAGGTTCTGAAAGGGTCTCAGGCAGTGGGGCAGTGGCAGCAGCAGGAACACAGTCCTTGTGCTGCATGCCCTCCTGATCCCACCATGTTGCCAGTCCTGAGCACCTCAGTGTTGGGTGCTTGGCCTCTTCAGCCCTTCAGAAGATGGGAGATGAGTTATGCATCCAGACTGGAAGTGGTGTTAGGAACATCCCATGTAAAAACACACAACCAGGAAATACTGCTGATATTATAGGTGGCACCATCCTCCCCCCCCACCCCCAACCCCCACCCCCAAAGCTGATAGGACCACAAAAGTAGTTCTGAGCAAAACCATGCACAGTTAGTCCTCCTTGCTGCTCTAAGTGCACTAATCTAAATGACAGCCAAACTGCAGATTACACCTGATCCCATGGTGGGCAATGATATCATCATCATCATCATCATCATCATCATCATCATCATCATCATCATCATCATCATCATCATCATCATCATCATCATCGTTAGTTGCTTATCGTATCTGAGTATACATTTTTTCCTGGGGCAAACAGGAAAAATACCACTGGCATGAATTTGTTTAAGGTTGATCCCAGCTTGCCATGAAGTGGCTGCTGCTGCTGCTGCCGTGCCCTCCCGGCCCTCGTCACCGTCCGGGAGGAAGATAAAAGGGGCTTCCCTAGGCGAGGGAAGCCCGAAAATCGCCGCCGCTGCTGCTGCTGCTGCCGTGCCCTCCCGGCCCTCGTCACCGGCCGGGAGGAAGATAAAAGGGGCTTCCCTAGGCGAGGGAAGCCCGAAAATGCTGCCGCTGCTGCTGCTGCTGCCGTGCCCTCCCGGCCCTCGTCACCGGCCGGGAGGAAGGAAGGAAAAAGGAGCCTCCCTGGCCGCGGTAGCGGCAGGACTTCCCCCGGCAGAGCATTCCTCGCCCCGCCGCCACGGAACACACCTGCGGCCGGGGGAAGAGACTACCGCCGGGCCCAGCCGGGACTCCCTCCACCTCTTCCGGAGGCTATGTTCAAGGGCTGCGGCGGTGCCAGGACTTTCGACAATTGTTAAATTTTTTTGTGCATATTTGATGAATTTTGTAGTTTTATTGTTGTTGAGATTGATGCTTACTGAACTTTTGTGATGGAACGATGTTGAGTTATATATTGTATATTGTATATTTATGTGATGTGTCTATGAATTTACTGTTTACTCTTTGCTTGTGAACCGCCCTGAGTCGGCCCAGCCGAGTAGGGCGGTATAGAAATTGGAGTAAATAAATAAATAAATAAATAAATAAATAAATAAATAAATAAGTGACCCACAAGGAGCCATCTCCTGAGGCATGTATGAAATGAGACATGCGGGATTTAACACTGGGACTGCAATAGACTGCTGCAACCTTTAGGATATTAACAAGGGTCACCTTCACAACCAGTCCATCTGGCATGGCCTCTCCTACCTCCATGACCATTGGGAATCAGAATAGTGAAGTGGTTCCTCCTCTGCTCATTATGCAGTTGGGTCCAATATAGATTCCAGTGGCATTTCCTCTACTGAGGTAGCCATCACACCACCTAAAGGGCCTCATCCACCCATAGCCATTGACCTCTTTAGGGATTCAGGTTATTTACTGCTGCCCAACACTTGGCGTTGAGTCACTGGCTGTATGGTCTATTCCATTACTGTAGCAGGATGTCCAGCCAGACAATAAGGCAATGATATACACTGTTTTGATTATGATCAGAGAAGTAAATTACAGTATTGATGGACCTTTGTGGACTCTTTCCTTGTCTCTATTATTGCTCAGTTTCACTTTTAATTGCATCTGCATCTTTCATTAAGGCACTTGTACAAATAGGCAATATTTCTCTCTCCCTCTGTCTAACTCCCTCTCCCCGTTTTATTTAGCAATATAATCTTAATCATTGACAATAACCTAAAATTATACTAAGAATGAGTTAGATAATCATTCTGAGCTCCAAATAACATCTGAGTTGTAGCCATAGCCAAAGTGATGCTTCTTGAATGGGTGAGCTGGCAGTGCCAGAAGCTTATGATGATTCAGTATAGCACAACTTCTTATATCATGAGCTGTGGGTGGGCTAACCATCCTGCCCAGTCAATTTTGCATTTACTGTATATACTCGAGTTTAAGCCTAGTTTTTCAGTCCCAAAAATGAGCCCCAAAAAGGGGAAACGGCTTATACTCGGGTCAATGCCCACAAGGGTCCCAAGGGTCCATCAGGTTGAGATGTGCCAAAAATTTAATTAATTTTCCCATGTTTTCATGTATTTTGATTATTGAAACTCAGTAGCAGTAGCTGCATTTCCCACCCTAGGCTTATACTCAGTTCAATCTATTTTCCTGGGTTTTCAGGTCAAAATTAGGTGCCTCGGCTTATACTCGGGTCGGGTTATACTTGAATATATATGGTACTAGTATTCCTGTGGTTTACATGTGTAATGGTAAACCAATTATGTGTATTCTTTACTTAGAAGACCCCGAGGAAGGGCCACCATAACTCAAAACTGCCTTGAAAACACACAATTGTTCTTATTTCCGAATTATAGCAACAGAGTGACAATTCTGAAAAACTTGTACAAACTGAGGCATAATTAATATGTATTCATTTATCCAGGTTATGCAATTTGGTGTAAAACAGCAACTGCATCACAGAACCAGAGTAAGATTTATCTTGGCTTCAATTCTCTTGTAATCTGGTCAGTAGCTTTTTCTGATAAACCATATTCCAACAGCCCACCACCTTTTTATGAGCCACAAGATCATCCATTTTGTAAATTAATGACAATGACAGTCACAGCACACACAAGTGTGGATATATTGGGTAGTGTTTTTACCATGCCACAATATTTTTAACTTTACAGGATACATGTATTTTTTTCTGGGAGCTACATATGGTCCCTTATACAAATTTAAGAAGGAAAAACTAGTACTGATTACATACAGTCTTTCAGACAATTTTACACACCACAGTGTACTTCTTATTTCAGATCTATGAACCTTCATATATATTTCTGGGACTATTTTCATTATTGCTCCCCATTGCACAGTAATACTTATAATACAATATACACTTCATTTAGAAAGCTATAAAGTTTAACTTAATATTGCAGAGCATTACACAGAACATTGCTTTGCAAAACCATGAAATGTAAAACAGTCTTTTTCTTTAAAATGTATGAATATATTGTATGATTATTGCTTCATTTTCAGACACAGTTTAACAGTTTAGCTGATATAATGGTAAATCTTGGAAGAGTAGGTGCTCATTGAGATAGTTCCCATGGTCAATCATCCAATCATCATCATCATCATCATCATCATCATCATCATCATCATCATCATCATCATCATCATCATCTGGTTTCCTAAAATGGAGCCAGGACTTATATTTGCTGCCCAATAAGGACTATGAACCAACAATAATTAAAGACAAATTTGAAAAAAATATATTGGAACTGATAATAAGTATAGGCTTTGTAAAGAAATGGATGAAACAGTGGACCACGTTATCTTACAGACTAACCAGAAAGGATGCTATAACTGAGTAGAAACAAAGGTACATTGGAATCTGTGCAAGAAATACAGAATTACAGAATACCATCTTTGAAGTTTCTCAAACCTGAAAAGATGGTAGCAAAGGTGGATAGAAAATGATAAGAAGCTCGGTCACAACACTGCATAAATGAATTTGACAGAAAATATTTGGTGGCCCTTTTCCAGGGTTTTCTAAGTACTTGGTGAAAACCAACTCAGGGTGACTCACAACATACAATAAAATACAATGTAACAGTTCAATAATACAATATCACAGTATCATAAAATATAGTACAATAAAATAAATATAAACAATATAATCAGAATACCATCCACAAACAATACTCAGTACAGAATAGACAATAAACAATATAATCACAATACAATCACTACCCAATGCAAAGATTACACAGTAATCGATTTGACAATAATAAAAGTTTTTCATTTGCAAGCCAAAAGCTGATTCCTGAAGCATTTGCTAGCTATTCTGGGGTGCTTTATCCAGTGGTCTGATGCTCCCCGTCAGCCAAAGCAAACATGTAACCATCGCTTAGAAAAGCTACCAGAGAGTAAGGGCAGGCAATTCAATCTTGCCTAGTTTTCACCCTTGTCTGGCTTGGGAGCAAGAAAAGTGGGTGGTGTGAGCAGAGTATTTTCCCCTTGGCTGGAGTGTTGTGATGGCCCAAAGAAGTCATACTGGGGTTTCAAAGAGGAATACTATGTAGTTTGGTCAGAGATGGTCTCCTGGATAAGCCTGAAGGAACATAATCTCCCGGAAGGTCCTCTGCGCGTCGGTCCGGTTCCGAAAGGCGTCGAAGATCTTCTTCACGGCCACCGTCACCCCAGTCTTTTAAGGACAGTAATCCATACTGTGACTTCAAAATACATTTGCACTTCTCCGGTTCTCCAGATTCAAGAGTTCTTGGAAAAGAATGCACAGAAGCGTAAACCACATGGATACTAGTAAATATAAAATGAACTGAGCAGGAGTGGTTAGCCCACCCAACTCTGAGAACTAAAGTACAGCATCTCTGGGAGAAAAGAGCAACAGTGGTATCAGTTGTGATAGGAGCACTGGGAGTCGTACCCAAAGGGTTGAAAAAACATGGAGTGCAATTGGCATTGATAAGATCTCAATTGAGCAGGTACCAGGGAGGTTAACAGGTGATACCTCATGGATGTTTTGGTCAAGGGCTCCAGGCAGTGGGGTTCCAAAACTCTGATCCAAACGTCTGGTGGACTGTGTACACCATTGGAAATAATAATAAAAAATAAGAGGCTTAACAGAGTTAGGCTTGCTGTGCATCCTTCTTGTGAACTCTTCCTGAGTGACATTAATGAGGGGGTGGTCTCCTGTTTATGTTAGTTGGAGGGTAATTCCGTGTCAGTTCAACCAGGCTATCTCACCCAACATCTCAGATTTTGGTGAAACTTGGCTTATTTGTTCTACCCACAAAGATAAGTACCCATGCCAAATTTTAACACTCTAGCTCACTTCTTTTCCATTTTATAGGCTTTTGAAGTTTTGTATTTTTGGCAATTGTAACCAACGGATGTCGCGAAATGAAGGTCGCTGACATTTTGAAAATAATTTATAACTTTTTTATTTACCATCCAATCTTGATGAAAGTTTGTAGTCTTTTTCTTCAGAAAATGAGGATTCTAGAAAAAAATACATAATACCTCTAAGAAAACCTACTAAGTGTCAGGAAGATCAACAATTGAGAGTACATGAGGTACAGGCACAGCGCAAATGTCCTCTCGCTTAGGCCAATAAAATGATGGGGATGGCCCTGCAGGATGTAAAAACTGAACTGTCACATCACCTTCTTCTTTGTTCAATTCAGTTATGATTCCAAAGTACCATAGATTGTCATATTTACAAGCCACGTTGCACGATGGGTTCAAATTTTCTTCTCTCACAAATGATGTTAATTTGTTCTTTAAGTCAAATGTGAGGGCTGGTTTCTCATCAGTACTGACACTTCAACTGGAAGGACCTACAGGTTTTCTGAAAAATGTATGAGGTCAATTGAAGAGAAAATGTCAAAACTCCATTAAATTTGTTACTGTAGAAGTTGAAGAATGTAAATATTGGAAATATCAAATACATTGGTAAGTTTCCAGACCTTATCGTTTCTTTATGTTGTTGAGTTATTCTAAAATTAAGTTATTGAAGAAGACAATTCTGGTTAAAATATTATGTTATCAACTGATGATAAAATAGGTAGTTGTCCAATCTTCATAATAGTCTAAACCTAGAGAATTTTAATCCCTTAAAATCCTTATTACTCAGTAAAATCGGTGAATAAAACAATTTGAAAAACTAATATATAACATAATGAAACACAACAAAGGTATCAAAACCCCATCAATTTTTTTCTGCATTTGATAGCCCATTTAGTAAGGATCATTTTGAAAAAAAAAGATTCTGTGATTATCACATACCTTTCTGTGATATGGAATTTTACGCTGACCTATGTTTTGGTTTTTAAAAAATACAAAGATGTAAACGAAAATATTTTTTCAGACTTAGTAGGTTTTCTTAGAGGTATTATGTATTTTTTTCTAGAATCCTCATTTTCTGAAGAAAAAGACTACAAACTTTCATCAAGATTGGATGGTAAATAAAAAAGTTATAAATTATTTTCAAAATGTCAGCGACCTTCATTTCGCGACATCCGTTGGTTACAATTGCCAAAAATACAAAACTTCAAAAGCCTATAAAATGGAAAAGAAGTGAGCTAGAGTGTTAAAATTTGGCATGGGTACTTATCTTTTTGGGTAGAACAAATAAGCCAAGTTTCACCAAAATCTGAGATGTTGGGTGAGAAAGTTAATTTTTTTTGGTTGAATTGATATGGAATGACCCCGGAGGAAGTCCAAAAATGGTTCCTGCTGGATATCTTTACCTATACAGTACTATATAGGCAGACTCTTACTCCTGATGAAGTGGACTTGATCCACAAACACTAACATTAAAATACAGCAGTTAATCTTTAAGGTGCCACAACATTCTTTGTCTTTTTGTTTTGCTTATTCTCTGATATGCTTGTGAAGACTAACATGGATACCATTTCAAAAATTGTATATGCAGTTTATTTCTTTTATAAAGAAATACTTTGCATTAAAACAGGGATAGATTGTAACTCTTGCTCGTTCTTAGGAGAATCTATTTTTCTTCTAGCTTCAGTGAGGACTGCAGATAAGGGAAATGGTCATAGCCTTTACTTCTCAGACAGTCCCAGTGATTCAATCCTGTGAGCCCTGATTTTACTATATCACTAGTAGAGTAACAGTCCCCAGGTTAGTAAGTGTTGGCAGGATCACCATCAGGTGGATAAATTGTGGCAGACTACTTCTATATGACAGCTAAGCACAGGTAGGAATAGAGGAAGACTTTGGTTCTCAAAGGACATAATGCTGGAGCAATTCTCTCTGCCAGAATGGTTGAGATTAAATAACCTAAGAGACCACTATTTGACCAAATGTTGCTGATTGCAACAACTTCAGTTTGGAGGATAGGCACAGTTCTGTTGGGACAAATTAAAAGATTATGATCTCACACTGGATAAGTGTCTTAGTTTTAACTCTCTAGCCCAAGAGTTCTCAACCTTTTAAAGCCAAGGGCTGGGTCATGCTACCTCAGACACCCTCAAGGGCCAGACAGCCATTTTGCCTTTCCTCCACCATATGGCACTTCCTGGTATGGTGGTGGCAGTGGGGGGACCACATGAAATGGTGCCATAGGCCGCATCTGGCCCATGGGCCACAGGTTGAGAATCCTTGCTCTAGCCCTTAAGAAATGGATATTTGAAGCACATATATATCAAGCCAGGGCTGCTATAGAAGATGTTGAGTTTTCTCATTGTTATTCCCAACTCCAAGTCAACTATGTGAGGCCACATTATTTGGAGATACTGACTTCCCCCCAATTCCATAAAGACTTTACGAAACTTAGGTTCCAACAGATGTCCTCTGCATAATGGAGTTGCTGTGGAGGAGCATCTATGTGTCTATGGATGCAATCAAACTGAAGACCTACTCATTACCTACTGTTCTGACCTCTGTACAATGACCCAAGAGTATAATTTTTTAAAATCTAATTGTCCAATCATATTTTAATTGCACCCCAGCAGAAATAGTGGTCAATCTACTGGTTGATAATCAGGTTTGTTATATTGCATGTGTTGTAGCTCAATTTGCTTTGGCAGCTAGGAAACTGGAATCCTATTTTATTAAAGATCATTATACTATTGAAAAGTTTTTAGTAAGATGCTAAAGGATCTGAGTTGTTTTAGTGAATATTATTCCTGGTTTTATTAGAGAATTTTTACAAAATGTTTTAAGTCATGTTCTGTTTTGTAAAGTCTGATGGTCATGTACAATGAAGACTGATGATGACTTTAACTCTGCCAGAATGCTTTTTGGGCTGACCACTGGACCAGCATAGATACCTCACTGGCTGAAGTAAGCCTGTTTCCTGACAACTTCCACCTCACCTTAAGTCCAACCAAACATACAGGGATGGAGGGAATCCCAGTGGTGTTCGTTCTCTGGGGTTTCTTTCCTCTTCCATCGGCTTCAAATGGGCATTTGGGCTACCCTTACTCTGCTGTTTATCCTCTGGCTAAGAGGATCCCTCTTAGCCAGTTTCTTGCCTTGCTGGGGTTGAGGGGGGATTGGGAAACCAACTCTTCCTGCGTAGCTCACAGACTATCTTCAGCAGAGGCAGCTGCCCTTTAACTACTATTGAGGTTCTTGTCAGGACTTTTTTCAATTTCCCAGAACCCCCCAAAATCATGCCTTCTATGGGACAAAGGGAGACCTTTTTTCCTGGCTGTACCCAGGTAGTGAAAATCCTTCATATTTTTCCTCACTAACTCTCAGATAGTCAAGGAACATCATTTTATGTAGCATTTGGGGTTTGGTTTTTACCTTTTTGAATTACAGTATTATGACAATATATTACAGTATTTTTGCTGTTTGTGTTGTTTGTGTGTTGTTGTTGTTTGTTTTTTCCTGATTGTAAACCGCCCTGAGTTGCCACGGCGAGTGGGTGGTAATATAAATCTAAATAAATAAATAATAAATAATGATTGTTGCAGTCAAATACATTTTTTATCATGATAGTTCAAATCTTTTTTGTCTGTTTCTGCTCTTTTTTAAAAATATTATGTGGTCTTTCTATCACAGTAATTGTATTCAAGCTGTGTTGAAAATGTTATCACTTTGGTTTATGACATTAGCCACTATGGGCTTCTTGAGAAAAGGCAGGTTTAGATATAAATATTTTAAATGATTAGCAAAACAATATGTAAATGCTCAAAAGAATCTTCTTTGTAAATTAGCTCACAAGTATTAAGGACTGATCTGGAACATACTAAGCCCTATACATAATTCACCCTCCTTCAGTCAGAGGAGAATATCCACCAAACCCATTTATTTATTCATTGTGACTGAAAATATTTGAGATCAGCCTCTATATTTAACATGCTAAATCATGCCTAATTCAATTTCTTTCCCTAGAATAAACTGTTTAAAAATCCTCATGCCACGCTGAAGTGTTCTGTGTCACATTACATTGTATTTATTGAATTAACCTTTACCTGACATTTATATTTAATGCTATGGGGAACTTTCCAATAAATCATTTAGTAAAATGGAAATGAAATGGTCTAGGGCAGGGGCGCCCAAACTATGGCCCACAGGCTGCATCCAGCCCACGGCATCATTTAATCTGGCCCTCACCCTTGTTGCGCACTGCCCAGGTGGCTCCTCTGCCTACCCAGCCTCACTGCTACTCACCACCACCACCACCACCACCACCACCACCACCGCCTCCTCCTGACCTGACGAGGTTCAGGCGGGACTTTTTTTAACCCACTACTGCTCTCCTCCAAGATGGCCCCCTTGGCCTTTCCTCATGAGATCAGGGTGCTCAACTCTACACAGTGCTAGTCAGGGGAATCCCCAGTGTGTGGTTTTGGATGGGAAACTCAGCCGCTTTCACCTTAATTCTACGGTTGGAAGTGGATTGGTGCAGATCACGGGTATGTCGCCAGAGCCTGGAGGGCAAAGGGCTCGCCTTCTTCCTTTCTTCTCCCTCGTCTTGTGGTAAGGCCGCCCCCTTTCTCCCCCACTCTGCACTGGGAAGATTCAAATGGGAGCAGAGCAAATGAAAGGAGCTGCTTAGGGACGGGGTGGAATGTTTGTGCCACCAAAGTTTGAAAAGTGGAATGCCATGGTCCTTGAGGAAAGAGGAGGGGAGTGATCCTGGGAGGGGGGAGGATGGTGAAAAGGCCCCTCCCCAGCCATCAAGGGCATCCCAATCTGCAACAGTTTTACATGGAAAGTAAGCCATCCCTGTTGAACAGGGTGGAAAGGAAGGGCAGCCTTCGGGCAGGGGCAGAACAGATGGTCTACTTGGGAGTAGGGGTGTGTGGTGGAGTATTGCTCCTAGGGGAAAGGGTGCCTCCCTCTTTCTCTCTCCACCTCCATATAGTTGTGGGAAGGGTGAGAGGGGCACCTAAGAAGTTCACCCTTTCCTGCCTCCTGAAATGCCAAATGTATATTTTGCCCAGCACTGGCTCTAATAATGGCTGGAGCCATAGTAAGGAAATAAAGGGGGAGTCGG
This sequence comes from Furcifer pardalis, assembly GCA_030440675.1. NCBI lineage: Eukaryota > Metazoa > Chordata > Lepidosauria > Squamata > Chamaeleonidae > Furcifer > Furcifer pardalis. Next base: position 69,338,845 of record CP126893.1, read on the forward strand.
AAAGTGTTGCTTGTTTTGAACTTGTGTAGAGGGAGGGGGAGGGGGAACCTAGGAATGAGTTGTCCCAATGCCTCTCGATCACGCGATTGCATCTTTTTTCCTCCCTGCATTTAAACTACAGGGAGAGAGAGGCTTGTGTTTTAAATACAGGGAGGGGAAGAAAAAAACACAACCCTCTCTCTTCCTGTAGTTTAAATACAGGGAGGAAAAAAGAACTGCTTCTGTCTTTCTCTCCTTCCCTTTCCCTCCCTGTATTTAAACTACAGGGAGGGGGAAGAGAGAGATATGATTGGTTCTCTAGAGAACGAATCACATCTCTCGCTTTCCCCCTTCCCTGTAGTATAAATACAGGGAGGGATAGAGACAAGGAGGCTTTGCAACTGCAGTAGGGTCGGGGAAAGGCGAGTGCTTTTCCCTGACCCTACTGCAGTGGCAGAGACCACTGCGGGTGGGGGTGGATTGGGTAGTTCTACCCAAACCATCCCACACCTGCAGACCATTGCATCAGACAACGCTAAAAGAATCATTATCCGATGCAAGTTTTTCCCAAAAAACTTGCATCGCTATCCGATTCTAGCGTTATCTGATGCAATCGTTATCCGGGGTATTACTGCATATTTATCTTCATTTACAACAGCTTTTTAATGGAATTTTTTCATTTCATTTCCTATTTACATTTGTATGCCACTCAATCACCATGCGACTCAGGGCGGCTTGCAACAATAAATTACTACATCAAAGTTACAATCATTATAAAACATCAAAAACATAGCAAAAAGAAAATTATTCAATAAAAAGTCCATATCAGCATACATAATAATTATAACATAGCTCACATCACAGCCCACACCCAAACCATTGGTAACCTCAGCAGCTCCTCATCTCCCCAGCCGGTGGGGTGGGGTGGGTCAGAGACAGAAAATCCTGCCTCCTTCCGGGCCTTGGAGGCTCTTTTCAACCCAGCTAGTGGTGGGGGCTGGGTCAGAGACGGCAAGTCCTTTACTCGGTGTATTGTGTTTACACATTTTGTTTTTGATCAAATCCATCTTCAAATGGAAAATTTGCTTCTCTCTCTTCTGACATGGAGGGAGGATTACAGGGTAGATAATCTAATATGAACAAGGTTTCTTTACCTGGATAACCTCCTGTCGCTTCAGGCTTGGGACACTTTAATGCTCTCTTTGAAGGTGATATTGGAGTTGACAATCCAGGCATCAACAAAAAAAGAGATGAAAAGAGATATTATTAAGCATCAACTGAATACAATTTAAAACATATTGTCATTTCTTTCCAGGTAATATTGTTCTTTTGGAAAGTTTTCCACAAATAAAAGCTTCAAATGTTCTTGTTCCTAAATATAATTTAAATATGTATTTACTAATATTAACAATCCATGTATGCTCACTCTGCCGTCCAGACTAGACAGGTGACTCCCTTGCCCCTGTGCATTGCTGTACTTTGACAACTACTACCCAGACCGGCTAGTTTAGGGAGGCATTTCCACAGATGTTTCCAACTCTAGTTGTGTTGGACATACCATGGAGGTGGCTCATGGTATCCCTTAAGTACCCAACTGATTTACCCAAATCATGCCAGGCACCTTTCACCTTGTCCAATGATGTCCTGAGGGATCCACCGCTATCACCTTGACCCAGCATTATCTGCTTAAATGTGACCCATTTAAATGACTACACACCTAAACCCCCTAATATCCCTTGAGCCAGAGTGAGAGAGGCAAAAAACTGCCCTCTTCCCTTAAAAACCAATCAGGAAGATAGGCTAAAAAACCCTGTCTGGACCTCTAAGGCAACCAGAAACACTTGAGCCATGGTGGGTTATTGCAATTCAGCACAAAGAGGTCTAAACTAGATGGTCTGGGTAGGCGGTGCAGGCCTTAAATCACTTTTGTGCCCCACCCCAGACTTCTGAACAGGGATGCTAGAGCATCCAATGCTCCTCCCTTCCTCTTCAGATCACAGAAGGCAAACTTCCCCCTTCATCCACGCTGCATAGCACCTGAATGTACAGAGGGTGCATTCTAATAATTAATACAATTTCTACTACACTATTAAATTGGAGTATTTGGTTATGTCATTTTACTCCCACAGATACCAATCCAGCAAATAAATAAATAAATAAATAAATAAATAAATAAATATTTTTTTTCCTTTTCAAGAGTGTTCCCAAACATTGAAGCAATCAACAGGCAGATCCTGTTCCTTGTTACAACATTCTCCCCTGGGTAGACACTTAAGAGTCCCAACACCTGGGAAGATCAGGTATTTTGAGCTGAATTTAATAGGAGGATATGATTTAATGCAGTGATGGCTGTCTTTGGCACTCCAGTTGTTTTTGAACTTCAATTCCCAGAAGGCCTGATCAGCAGAAGTACTGCCTTGGACTTCTGGGAATTGAAGTCCAATAACACCAGGAGTGCCAAGGATAGCCATCACTGCTCTAATGGAATTATGGGCTAATTTGTATGGATTTCCTGGTTTGCAATGTATTTTATACTACTGCCTCTAGTCAATCCTGTAATGCTTGAGTGTGAATGTGCTGTGGTAAAGGTAAAGGTAAAGGTAAAGGTAAAGGTTTCCCTTGCTCGAAAGCCAGTCGTATCCGACTCTAGGGGTCAGTGCTCATCTCTGTTTCTAAGCCGAAGAGCCAGCGCTGTCTGCTTCTGCAGACATTTCCATGGTCATGTGGCAGGCATGACTAGACACCGGAGCGCATGGAACGCTGTGGTAGGGTTGTCATAATCTTATCTCAGACAAGAATAGTTGAATGAGAAGGATCTGCTTGCCATGGAAGAGCTACTCAGATAGTAAGTATCTGTTGGGGGCCTTTGGCTTTCTATTAGCTGCTGTACAAAATTCTAAAAGGCAAGTTAGAAAAGTCACATACACATATGAGGGGACATTAAGAAGGTGAAAGATCAGGGGGTGGGGAAAACCAGAAGAACATCAAAAGCTCAGAACAATAGAATGATATCTTGCAGGAGCAGAGAAATTGTTTCTATACTGGCCCAAAATAAACAGTAAAAAATGAAGGTGTTTGTCCTTCTAGTCACTGCTAATCCAGCTTTATCTAGCTTTAGGGAAAGGTCAATTCTGCAGTTTGGAGATTATTCTCTGCAAGCAGGTGAGTTTAAATTTTTGGGGACAGGACTTCAGCTGCTATACAATATTTTCCAGTAGCAGAATCAATTTTATTTTAAAAGGGGAACTCAATAGAATTAATTACCTATACTTATTACTTTTTTAAAAGTCTAAGGCACTTTATTTTTATGCATCAGTGGTATGGGTGCTAATTGAACTGTAGGTTTCGTGTACTTTTACCTAGTATAGGGCAGGTGAAATACCTGGACATCTGCCATATAAGTATGCAGTTATTCCACAAATACACTAAATATTCTGTGATCTGCTGAAAAGTTTGTTTATATTCTTTTCGTTAGTCTTTCTGCAAAAATTAAAGAGAACATTCCACATTTATTTAATGTCAAGATGTTAATGCAAGTGTGCTTGGCACCTTTGTTAGAACAAAACCAATACTATTTTAATGGACTAATCTATCAGGCAATTTGAAGCAGCAGAGCCATTGCTGTACATCTAATTTATAAGATAAATGAATAAAAACAGTTTAAAGGACATATGAAACTAATTTTAAAATGCATAATATTTATCTTTGTTTTCCCTAACTGCTAGAGTTGTCAAATTGTTTTTATGATGCAATTGATCTTTGTATGTTTGGAAAGCATTGATTTTCCATTGTAATTTGCAGGGAGATTAAAATAAGAATAAAATTGTCCAGTATATTGTATATTGGTGTGGAATGTCCTCGGAAGAACTGTTTTGAGGAAGTAAGAAGAGGAAGACTATGGCTATGAAAATAACCAGTTTTTGGAATGGATATGGCACTTGAAGAAGAAGCATATTTTATATGGTTGCTTTAGCATCTGCAGTGGAGGCCTGATGCGTCAATGCAAGCAAACCTCAGTAAGCTATTTTAAAGCCCAGTATGATTCTTTGCCTTCATTTGAGACTCAGGGTATGACTACACTATTCACAGACATGATGTGTTTAAAATCACCAACAACACTCACACTGGAGCTGCAGATTGATTTGGGAGTTCGCCATAGTGGATACGTGAGAGGCATTCCTGCCCACCGCCACCCTTCCTTCATTTCTTCCATCTCCTGGTTCTGCCTCTGCTGATCCATTTAAGGTTTGCTGTGAAACTGCTTTCTCCTTTTAAAAGCTTCAGACTGTTACATGTCTCAAGACTTTTCTATAGAAAAGTAACATTGAAAGTTACTTCACAATCTAGGAATCCAACACATCAAAAGTTTGAACAGTAAATCTGCAAAATTCTTCATAATTCACAAGTCAGAATGATTACATAACAATGATAACCATTTCCAATCACACTTTCCCTTAATTTTACTAGCTCAAAAAAGTATGTGGCCAGAGATGACATAATTCCGACATGCTCTACTTGAAAGTTTGAGTCTTTCCTGTTTGAAAAACTAGACATCCCCAGCAGCAGAGAAGCAACTTTGGGAACCAAAGTATTTTGTCCATGTAGCCTCTCTCTTAGACTGAAAGCTCTTCTCCCCATCTGGAGCTACCTGCAATCAGCATGAGTTGTCTCTGTTGTCTTTTATGAAATAAAAAAATGGACAGAGAGGAATTAATTGCTAAGGAAGATGTAAACAACTCCTTCAATCCTTTTAATCTTTAATCAGGTTAACAGACATTCTAATTTGAGGCAACTTGCTCCCTTGTGTGAATTGTACGAATATGGATAAAAATGGACTATTTTGGTAGAACATCATTCTTGCCCTTGTGAGAAACCTATTGAGAGTTCCAGGAAATTTCTCATCATCCTTGCTGGTGAAAAGGAGAATGTTGCATTCTTTGTATGTGAAGATGAGATTGTTGATCCTAGTGTTGCCACCTCCTTTTAATATAAAGCGGTGGCATAGAACTTTAAGCTTAATCAAACATATATTTCTAATGGTACTTTGAATGGGTAGAAGTAAATTCAGTAAAATTTACAAAACAGGAGCAAGAGTGATGACCTCTCCTGATGTAGAAATGGAGCAAGCTTTCACAGCAAAGTAGCATATAAAAACATACCTAGGGAACAGGCTGTCATGTTGCAGGTGAAATATCTCTTGGAAGGACTGTGCAAGATTTAAGACTGTGTGCACTGATCTGAAAATAAATGTAACAGGACTCAGTAGGTTTTACTTTGAATAGAGATATAGAGGATTGCAGTAGTAGATGTTTAAACTATTAGGAATTGAATTCTAGTGAGCAAAAGGTAGTACTGTATATTGTTTTTTTCAGAAACTTAGACCACAATCTTATTGCCTAAACGAAGGATATAGAGAATATGAAGGACACAGAGAATAATTTTTAATAATTTTATTGTATAATTTATGTTCCTTTGGTTTTTGTGTTATATATACATTTTGTTCATTGTTATGTTACTATTTTATTATTCTTGACCAATCAGCACACTGAGAGCTTTTGGTACTGGAGTTAAATTTCTTGTGTTACACTTGGCCAATAAAGTCTCTAACCCAATCTAATCTAATCTAAATGTGGGACAGGAATAAAATTGCCCAAATACTCTTCCCATTCTAGGAGATTCCTCATCACATGGGATTTTTTGCACTGATTGTGAGAGTGGCCACACAAACAAGCATGAAAGTGGGAGCATGCATTTGGCAACTTGAGTCTAGGCATTATTAATTTATTTGTAATGCATGAGAAGCACATTCAGTGCACATTCTGATTTGTACAAAATAAAACCAATAGTGGAAATAGAAAGGAAGAACTCTGTTATGACACATTTGTAGCTAGTGACTGGATTATATTTAATGGATGTGATCATCCAATATTTTGCATTGCTTTTTTATTTCTTTAATTAATGATGTGAGGCTTAGCAGCTCTTCTAAAAGCTGTGGCCAGCATTCTCTGTAGACATCTACTTACAATCTAGCAGAGTCACAATGCAATTTGATACTGACTCAGGATTGTAGAAAACAATTCAAGAACATATTACCTTTAAAGCCCTATATGGTAGTGGGCCAGGATACCTAAGAGACCGCGTCACCCTAAGAACGTCTGCCCGTCCCACCAGGGCGGATCGCAGGGGCTCTCTTGTTACTCCATCAGCTAGGGAGGCTCGCCTCATGAGCACTAGGAAGAGAGCCTTCTCTGTGTTCGCCCTGGTCCTTTGGAACCTCCTTCCGACAGAGCTGCGCCTGCAGACGGAGCTCCTGCCCTTTCGGAAGGGCATAAAGACCTGGATGGCGGGTCAAGTGTGGGGACACAGTAACACAGGTTCCCACCTAGGATGGCTGATTAAAGGGCAGCCATCCCTCCCCCCACCTGGCATCTGTATCTGTATTTGTATCTGTTTTTATCTGTTTTATCTGTTTTATTGTTTTAATTTTTTATGAATTATTATGAACTTTTAAGGTTTTATATATTGTTATGACCATTACCTATGACGGTAATGTATGCTGTAAGCCGCCCAGAGTCGGGTCTTCCTGATTGGGGCGGGATACTAAATGCGAACAATAAATAAATAAATAAATAAATAAATAAATAAATAAATGTCCTAGTTTTATTGCCTCTGCCTTAGTTTAGTATATTGATAGTCTTTGCTTCTAAAATGGAGGTGGATTATATATATATATTCATTCAATCATGTAGAAAACTACCTTTATTCACACTCCCATTTAAGAGTACAGTAATACAAGATGTTGTTGGATAGCCTTCTTTAATTGGTATACTTTTACAGAAAAGCTATTTTAACCTTGTTAAATGTTTCTATATCCTGAAGCTGTACAGCACTGTATGCATGCGTTATACAGCTATTACCCATCGTCAATATAATGTCTTAATTGTTGCCATGTAAGTAGAAATTCAAATTCTTCATTTTCTTAATACATCCTTCAGCTCTATTAATATAACAAACAATACGTAAAACCCCAATTTACGTATGCCTCTACTTACTGTATATGCCGGCATACAGGGTGACTTTTTCACCCCCAAAAAAATGCCTCCAAGTGGGGGGTCGTCTTGTCTACCGGGTGCATGTCATTTGGGTTCCCAAATACTTACCGGGGCTTGGGCAGCAGCTCCTTCCCCGCCACCTTCTTGGAAGATCCCGCCCTAAGCTCCCCTTCGCCCAATCAGGGGAAAGGACAGGTCTTCCTGCGTGGTTCCTGTCCTTTCCCCTATCGCGGTTCTTGTGCAGCAGCGGAGCAACCACCCACACGGCTGGGGCTGCTTCTCGTGCCCGCGGCAACCATCCGCACGACCACATTGAAACTCGCCCGCATTCAAACTCGCCCACGTTCAAACTCACTCACATTCAAACTCACTCGCATTCAAACTCACCCGCATTAAACTCGCGCCCGCGGCAACCTGATTGGCTCCTCCGTCTCTTCGGGAAGATCCTGCCCCAAGCTTCCCTTCGCCCAATCAGGGGAAAGGACAGATCTTCCTGCGCGAAAATATACCGTAATATTTTCTGAGCAAAGCATATCAGAGACTAAACAAAACAACATCAAAAAACTTGTGGCACCTTAAAGACTACGGTAACTCTTGTATTTGCTCTTTTGCATGTGTGGAAGGTGTGCGGAAGAGGGGGTGGTCTTATATAGCGAGTATATAACAAACTCTATATTTTGAGTGGAAATGTTGGGGGGTCGTCTTATCTACCCAGTCACCTTGTGCACCGGCATATACGGTACATAAAAATCCAGCATCCTTATTTACACAAAAAATTGACTTACATAAGGAGTTTCACTGTCTTGTAATTCTAAGAGGGCAGCATCACCATCTTAGAATTACAAATTCCACCCTGTGCCACCTGCCCCCCTCCCCCATCAGAAGTCACAAGAAATTGCTTTCCTTGGTGGTGGTGGTGCAACCAGCAGTGATGGTGGAGGCACTTCTGCTGCATTTTCTGGAGTCCCTGCTACTTCTACAAGGACTAAGTGAATGCTCAGCTGTTTGTTGGAGCACATATTTTTTTTAAAAAAGGGGGGATTCCATGTAATTACAGAGATGGCCACTAGGGTTGCAAAGCACGATTCTCCATAGGGATTCATTGAAAACCAATTTCAAGCTTGTTTTCTTTTCAGTGCACCCCTATGATGCGTTGATTTACATAAAACCCCTATTTACGTAAGAAGCTAGGGAACAGACTTTTTACATAAATTGGGGTTTTACTAAAGTGGGAAAACATTAAAATCATAGTGTGGGATAGTTTCCTTCTTACAGCAGAATCCAACAGAACTGCCACATTTTATGCCATCTTGCAAAAATGTGCCACTGAAATGTACATTAATGGAGTTAAAATTGGCATCTGTGACAAGATTCTGGCTGTTGATTATTTTTTTCATTGTTGCATCTAGAACCCTATTATCAGCATTCTGGCACCTGCACTTTGGAAGAAAATAACTTTTCATATGTATAAAGAAGCTTGAAATGCCAAGGTTTACTGTAGTAGAATACTACTGTATATAGTAATAGCAAGGAGAAAATCCATTAAATTATGATTTTCCAACTATATTTTTTAAATAGACCTTTCAAGAAAGCTTCCCATTTTTGACAAAGTTTTCCCTTTAAAAAGGCAATAGTTCAATCCTAAACATATCTACTCAGAAGTACAGCAAGTACCCTTGAATTCAGTGGGGTTTCCTCCTGCATAAATTGTTAAAGAATATATTCACAGCTAAGTGCTGATATTTTAATAGTAATGGCATTTATGGCACATGTAGAGTGCATGAATTCAACGGTTACTCTACCATTTTAAATCTCAGAGGTCCAAAAATACATAAGCCACAGCAATGACTTCACTCATTTGCTAAACTAGTTGAAAAGCAGGAGAAAGTTCATTTATTCTAAACAGTTAAACAGAACAGTGACTGCAGGTTTTGCCTCAGCCAACAAAGAAGTTAACAGACCTCAGGTTCATTAGGAATGAATGTTAATGGTTAAAGCGATCCAAACTGACATAGCTATGTAGTGTTCTTACTCTCTTTTTTTTACATGAAATCTCTTTTTCTTTCAGTCTCATACATACATACACACAGAGAGAAATACACACACTTAGAGTTTGGCAAGATTTATGAGAGAGCTAGGAATACCAGAGCACCTTCTATACCTCATGAGAAATCTGTACATGAATCAAGAAGCAACAGTTAGGACAGACTACGGAAGGACAGAGTGATTTGGAATAGGAAAAGGAGTAAGACAAGGCTGCATTTTGTCACCCTGCTTATTCAACTTATACACAGAGCACATAATGTGCAATGCAGTGATGGAGGAATCTCAATTTGGAATCAAAATTACTGGGAGATATGCAAATTATACCACCCTAATCGCAGAAAGTGAGGAGGACTTTAAGAAGCTCCTGATTAGGTTGAAAGAAGAAAGTGCAAAAGCTGGCTTGAGACTCAATATAAAGAAAACTAAGATAATGGCAACAGATAATGGGGGTGGGAGATAGAGTCCTGGGAGCAGAAAGAAAATCTATGGTCTATGCATTTGCTTTTATATGATGTGCTAAAAAATGAATCGAACCATCCCAATCCTGCAGCACTTCCCACAACTTTGTCATTGTAGTTGATGCCTAAGAATGAACAAGAGAGAGAATGTCTACCTGTGCATGGGAGAATTAGAGAAAATAATGTTTGTTTGTGTACATTTCTCTCTCCCTTTTTTCTCCCCCGTATGTGTGTGTGTGCGCGCGCGCATGCATGCGCATGTGCGTAGTGCGTGCGTGTGTGTGAGAGTCTCATCCTTCCTGTTTTCTGAGTCTGCCTGTTATAGCTGCCTTGCCTACCTCCACATCAGCCATAAGAGAACTTGCTGCCTGTTCTTTTACTTCGTCATTTCCCATTTCTTTCACATGTGCTGTTTTAACCCATTCTACTATTTTTTTTACAGACAGGAGGCCTATGGATATAGTTTGGCAATCCTACAGCAGATAAGGTAAAAGTAACAGGAGAATAACTGAAAATGTCACTTCTCTGGGAGAAGCAGCCCCCCCTAAAAAAAAAAGTAACATTCAAGTTTAGAATCTATGAAGTTACTGATCGGGGGGGATCCAAATAACATTTTATAAATCTTTGCTACAAGAACTTATAGAATATGGCGTATACGGTATTTCTATTTACCATCTCAAAATCAATATAACACTAAAGGATGAAAAAGAATTTGGAACTCTTCAGTGTTTTAGAAATGGATAGTTTAGAAGCAGTCTGAAAACATTTTGTTATGGCAATTTTGGATAACATTTGGATTTAGCCTGATTTATTCACTTCATTAAAGAGGTCTAAACCCAATAAACAGGAATAAAACTAATAGCTACATCCACACACATAGCTTTGCATCATTATATCATTAGTCCATCTACACATATAGCTCTTTGCATGTTAGGTGGAGGTTTTCTGTGGCCCTGAATGCTGATATCTGTTTAAATGAAAACACCACTGATTTAATCTGTACCTTCTGTACACAAAGCATATGCTTTACAATTGTGTTAAATGTTCTAACAGTGGCACAGTGCATGCCAACTACAGTAAAACCTCATATAACACTAAAACCTGGTTCCACAAGTCTTCGTGTTATATGATTTTTAGTGTTATCTGATCCTCTATGGGATCCATAGAGATACATTGTAACCACACAGGCTTTCGCGGTTGTTATCTGAAGCATCCCATAGGATCTTAATGTTATCTGATGCAATTCTTCCCCCCAGATTCCTTGATGTTATGCGATTTTCGTGTTATTCGATACTAATGTTATATGAGGTATTACTGTACTTATATTCTGATCATAGCATTGTATGATATATATTGTATAATATAATCAATTGACTCTATCATCTTCATTAATCCTGTTATTATACAAATTAATACAAAGTATATCATTAAAACAATAGTGTGCAATACTGACATTTAAAATAGAATGTTCCAGCTACAGGTTTGGTTTACAGAATAATTACTGGTATGAATAAATTAAGGTCCATCGTTGTCTTGTACCCCTTTGATGATCTGGTTGATCTACCCAGATGTGAAGTAGTGGATCAAATAGAGCTTTGTTGGTAGGTAGACAAATAGACAGACTGATCTTTCTTTCCGAGCAGGTTCCAACTTTGCAGAAGCTAGAATACAAATTTCCAGTTTGCTTCATTCCCAATGGTTGTTGTTATGGCAACGCTCAGCTCGCATTTAAAAAAGAGACTGAGAGTTTGCCTTATAAAGAAGAGAGTAAAGGTGATCGAGTGAAGGCGAAGGTTTGGAAATTTAAAGCAACGTAGAAATCATGATACATTATTTATTTGCAAACCAAGACTATTAGTGAACAAATTAACCCTGTGATATTAAATGTAATCCATAATTCGAATAGACAAATAATAAAATGCCATATTATTTTGCTGCTTTGCTTCAGATATTTGCAGAATAATGGTAATGTTGAAACTGCCGTTTGAATCAAAATCAAAATCATCTTTAAATATCAATGGTTGGTTTTGTTTCCTTTAACATTCTAGAACATCTGGATGAGGAGTTATCCTACGTGTACACAATTTAATTGAGTGGGAGATTGGGGACAGATACTCCTAGGCAAGCACAGGGATGCATCTAAAGCCTGTGAAATCTTATACTCTCCCCCAAATTAAAATTAAAAGATGTACAAAGCCTCCTTCATTTACTCCTGTTTTTTATTTTGTGTTTTTAGGAACTTTGATCTGTTGCTCAAATCCGATACCAGATATTCCCATTTTCTAATTAAATGGCAAAAAAAAAAAAAGAGCACTGCAGAGTTGCATAGCATATATGAGCATATATGCAGCAGCAACACTGCTTGCCATTTCTCTGAATGACTTCACCAATAGTTTCAACATGCAAGGAACCAGATATGAAATATAGAAGAGTCCATTGAAAATCCTTAATAGAACTCCTACCACTTCTGTGAATTGTATTTTCCCCTGACAGTAGAAATCACAATAATTAGGTAATACTTTACAAGTACTTCGACCATGTCTCCAAAACATCAGAAAAGATGTTGGTATATTTAATACACTAAACTGGTCACAATGTCTTAACAAAGACCATCAGCCATGATTAAGCAACACATTTATCAAATGCCCACAATTTGACAAATAAAAATGGAATTTCCATATTATACCAAGATCAAGACAGTGTACAAACTCAACTCCATGAACCTGGTGTCTGTCTTTAAACCGTTCCATGGGATTGCTTTTAATGTGTTCCACGGGATTGCTCTTTAAACAAAACACCATTGAAAGTGACAGTTTGTGACTTCTGGTGTGGGGGATTGTTAAATGAGTTTTTGGTTGGTTTTATTTGTTAAGCGAAGCGAACATTCAGAGAAAATTCTGCTCTTTAAGCAAGTTTCTCTTTAAGTGAGGCACTCTTTATGTGAGGTTTGACTGTATAAGACAGTAGCACAGGACGGGGTAAGAAATGTACAACTCCTCAGTGGCAGGACAACAACACACAATGGCACAAGCTAGCACAGCTAGTAGAAAGGATGATGAGAAATGTAACTTATTTGGAGGTGACCTCCTGCCAATAACAGAAGGTGGTCTATCTCAGTACTGTTTAAGGCCCCAGTGTGTATTCCTTGTAAGCTTTGTGATTCTCAGTATTTTTACTAGACCTTACATCACTTGGGAACAGTTGGGTTGCTAGGAAAATGTGTGATCCTTTCTTTCTTAGGTAATGCTCCATGAGATATGCTGGAGCAAATGTCTGTTACATTCCCGAGTGGAAGTCATTATTTTATGTACTCTGTAAATGCCAGCTGACAACTCAATAGGGCTCGTTCAAATACCATGTGACCATTTTAGGGGAGAGGGGGTCGACCAAAAGTAACAGAAAGTCAGGGGGTCGGCATGAAGTTACATGACTCCAAAATTATCATTGCTTTTTGCATCCATCTGGATCTAGATCTATTTTCAAACCACATGATTTAGGGGAGCTTGGTCAAAGGTCACTGAAAGTCATGGGGGGGAGTCAAAAAGTGGCCTATTTTAGGTCACATGGTATTTGAAAGAGCCCATAGGTGTTGAATCCAAAACCTTCCAAGGCTAGAGATATAAAAAATGCCTTAAGGGTAATTACCTCTGTGATATATATTTTTTGCCACTTTTGCAGTCATTGTCCTGGGTAGGAGGATATTTGGAGTTGGCATTACATAGATTCATTTCAACTTACTTTGCCCTTCTCTGACACTCCTTTGGTTCTTCTGCTAGAAGCTATGGCCAGCAAAAAAAAAACAAAAAAACTTTCCTTTGTTGGCAAATCACAAGAATCTGTAGAATAGGATTCTGCTAGCAGGAAATTCTACGGCTGAAAGTTCCCCACTCCTTTCCATTAGCACCTCCGTGATTTAAGGAGGATTGCTCTGCTACCTACTAATGTGTGTCTACATCACCTTATAACTACTATTGATTCTACCTTGCTTAATCTTAGGGGTGTTTGGTGTTTTTTTTTTTAGCCAAAAAACCACAACCCCTTAATTATGTGTATATTTCCTGCTCTACAGAAGCAAATGAGCAGGTTATTAGCATTAAGAAATAGATGGATCCTTGCATTAAAACACAGTTAAGCAGTCATCCACAAACCTCCCAACAAGAATATTATTTTGATATACGCCTCCTGAATTAAAAGTAAAATAGAGGAGAAAAGCCTCCAGCCTTAAATCTTATATGCACTAATCTTTTCCTGTCACAATGCAAAATTCTTTCATTTTTGCATTCCCCTCCATATACCCTCCATCTATTTTAATTGGAAATTATTTGTTATGTTACAACATTAGGTAACAGGTGAATCCCAGACTGATTTATTACTGGCATGAAAATGCCATGAGATTTGTCAATGGAGTTCTCACTGTCATCTATCCATCTGGTCCAGCAGAAACAAAAGCATGCAGCAAGGGCAGAAGTCACTAATTCTCAGCGGCAGAGGAACCAGGCAGGTTAATAACACTGCTTGGGGGAAGAAAAGGTGGCTTCTTGGGGCTATCCAGGTGGTGGATAGTTTATGCTTTGAAACATAAAGCAGATTGTCCTCATTTGTTGTTCCTCGTCCAGGTAACAGTTTGTATTCTCAGTTCAATATGTCTAGATAACCTTAGAAGCAAAATGCCTTTCCCTCTCTTTGCTAGTGGAATTGCATTTCCTAATATTTACTTCTGCCCCCTCCCCTTTTCTGAATTCTTTCCCACAAACAGGAATCCTCCACTTGGATCAACATAGGGCTGAATATTGGCTATGTCACCCGGTTGGCGGAGGTTCAGATCTGGCATGGACTCAGCTCCTGTCTCACCCTGCCTTTCTTGCATCCTTTTTATGGCTCACCTGCTGCTAATTCTAGCTAGCAGAGCAGTAGGACTGGCAGATCCATCTGCCAATAGAGCTCTGACATCAGCTAGCACAAGGGGATTCTGCCAATGCAAGAGCTATGATACCAGTATCATATATGTCTACTTTTCCAGAGGCACCATAGCAATCATACATCTGAGTTAGGATTGCCTATTAGCTGCTAACTCCACCCCCATGCTATAGTAGTGAATACTGCAAGCTGGTGTCTTTAACACAAAACATAATAATACTGCACTACAATGGCTTCGCTATTGAGAATAATACATGTGATTTACATGATATCGAGTGTGCTGATTCCAAATCTGAACTCAGAATTTGTCCATCATGTACAGATTTTAAGTTATAGGTGTGCTATAGCTGTTCAAATGGTCAGTAACTGGGTAAAGTATGTTTACATGGGAACATTATAACTGTTGCAGCTACCACCATGTCTGCTGCCAACTCAGCTGAATCACGTCCCCTGGTGACATGCATGCAGTGGCGGCCATGGGCTGGTTCGCACCGATTTGGCAGAACCGGTAGTAACAATTCTGGGTGGCCTCCTGGGGGGGTAGTAAATTTCCTGGGAGTCCACCTGGGGTTGTTACTTTTTTTTAGGCGGCCAGTTCAGCCGCCTCTCTGACCCCCAACAGTGCAGCCCAAAATGGCTGCTTGGTTGGCAAGCATGCATGTTAAGATACCAATTGACGCATGCATGCATGCGTCAATTTATATATTAAAATGCATGTGCACCGACGAAGCAGTCATTTTGGGCTGCACTGTCAGGCAGCTGTTGAGGCCCTTAGCAGCCTTAGCAGCCTCCTCAGAGGTGTGGTGGCAGCAGTAGTGGCAGTGGCTGAGGCTCTTGTGCTGCATCACCGCACTGCTGGGCAGCCGCGCCACCACATCAGGCTGCACTGCACCATCATGCGCCGCCACAACATGCTGCCACATGCTGCCATGCTGTGCCACCAGGCTGTGCTGTGCTGCCAGGACATGCTGCCATGCCATGCCATGCCGCACCGTGCTGCCGCACAACCAGGCCATACCATGCTGCCATGCCACACCACACTGCCGCTGTAGTGAGTGTCCTGCTGCCAGGGTAAGTGACTTGGGTTTGGGTTTGGGGTAGGTGGGTGGAATGTGTATTTAATGTGTGTTTTAATGTGTTTTAATATGTATTTTTATGTGTATTTTTGTGTATTTTATTTGTATTTTTGTGTATTTTTATGTGTTTTAATGTGTATTTTGTATATTTAATTTGTATTTTTATGTGTTTTACTGTGTATTTTGTGTATTTTTATGAGTTTTAATGTGTATTTTTGTGAGTTTTAATGTGTATTTTTGTGTATTTTTATGTGTATTTAATTTGTATTTTTATGTGTATTTAATTTGTATTTTTATGTGTATTTAATTTTGTATTTTATATGTGTTTTATGCGGGTTTTTTAAAACTTTGGCTCCACCTATGTCATCATGACATTGTCTCCACCCATGACATCATGACATTGGCTCCGTGATGACATTGGCTCTGCCCATGACATTGGCTCCACCCAAAATGTGGTAGTAAAATTTTTGGCTGCCCATCACTGCATGCATGTTCCAGCAGTGGCCGGACATGTCTGGGCAAGTCAGTGAGCTGAAGTCAGAAATAAGTATATCAGGCAAGATGAACCAAGGGCTTGTCTCTAGTGCAAAACCATCTTATTGGATAGTACAGCTAGGCCATAGTGAGTCTGTTTTGAGTTAAATATGAGTAGGTGCAGCTGTGTTAATAAACCGGACAATTTTTGCTACATTTGTGGCAAATACACCCCACGTGATCAATGCAAGAACCTAACCAAGAGGGTGAGATTTGCTAACTTAAGATCCTGACATCCTGGGAAACTTTATCCAGGGTTTTCTAGGTAGAGAATCCACAGAAGTGGTTTCCCATTCCTTTCTTCTAAGAGCACCCAGGGACTGTGGTCCTTGTCCATATCTGATCAGGCTGGCTTTTCTCGCAGGAGGCAGAGTGTGGAATTGAGCCCCAAACCTCTAGTTCCACAACCAGATATTTAAACCACTAAGCCATCCAGCCCACAATACAAAACATACTGTGCAAAAACAAAAAAAAACCACTGTAAAGGCTGGTGTTGCAGCTGTTGGAATGCAATGCAAAACATTCTCTTCTTCATTTGTCTGTGACTTTTTTGGGGAATTTTGGTTATTCTTTCCAGTTAGCAGAATATGAGGTAGAAAAACCAACAATCACACAAAGCTCACTCTCATCTGTTTGTTTGTTTGTTTGTTTTGCACACAATTTGTATTATATAATCACTCTGTTCTTGTTGTTGTTTAGTCACACAGTCCAACCCTTTGTGACTCCGTGGACCACAGCACACTAGGCTCCTCTGTCTTCTGCCATCCCCTGGAGTCTGCCCAGATCCACAACCACCATATCAACTATGCTGTGCAAACATCTCACCCTAGAAATATTTAAAGTAGAAGAGATATTACAGTTATCTATAGATATAAATTGTTGGGGGGGAGAATTGTGTCTCCACTTGGTAGAAGATTGTCCATGCATGTTGCTTAGTAAAAGGTCAGAGGAAGAAGAAAGGACTATCAGGAAAAACAATGGAAGCAAACACAAACAGGAAGGGGGGGGGAGGGCTTGCTTCTCAACACCAGAGGATAATCCAGTTAGTGGCTGTGAACAATAACATTAGACTGCAAATCCTATCCCACTGATAATAAATAACTTTCACGTCAGAAATTACTCAGGACCGAAAGAATTTTTGCTGAAGAAACTCTGCTCAGGGGATGCCCGAATGAGGCTCCTTTCATGTCCCCAAGATCCATCATGCAGCACTCAGGTATTGAACCCCAACCTTCTGGTCTCCAAGGCAAGACTACTATTATTCCAACAAATACCCAGAGCACAAGGCAGCAGGATGAGGTGCTTGACCCACTAATTAAAGTCACAACCCCCTAATTATAAAAACAACTCACAAACTGAGTAGCAAAGCTACTATGTAACAAAACAAAATGTTTATTTTCACATCAGGGGAATATAATGAATTGCAATGTTCTTCCTAGTAGCCATGACAGAATCATTATGATGGCTGGAGTAAGGTTTTGCACAAAACTATGCATTTTGCTTATTTGCTCAAATTGTACAAATTGTTCAAAACTGAGATGATTACTCTTACATTTAACAATATAAAACACTCCCTGGGTTGTTTGCATATTTTCTATCAAGCAGCCAGTTCTTCTTGATGTTTGCGTGAACATTCTTTGCTCCTGAAAGAGAAAAGATACTAAAGGCACATTGTGCAAATTACAGTCGCCTAAAGGAGAGAAAGAGGAGTTCTTAGCCTTAATCTCTGCTCTAGATCTTGCAGCACTTTAAATTCCTCCAGGTGGAATCTCTTATTGTTGACATAGCTTGAATTGATGAGGGCAGAAGATGGATTGAGTAACTACATTGTAATAGCCACAATAAAAATGGAATGAAGATATCTTTCATTAAGTTACAATGGTAATAGAATGTAGCTGTGTTGGTTCTTATGGGAAAGGAATAAGGAACTAGCCATCTCCAAAAACTATTTATTTTCCATGCTCTGCACATAATCGAAAACCCAGCATGATCAAAGTCCCCCTCACCAACCACATATTGTGAAGCTTTCCTCCTCAGAGTTTCCCAGTAATGTGTGGATAATGAGAGAAAGGAAACAGTTGTAAACACCCACAGAAAGCTTCTATTACTTAATGATTGGCATACTCTACTTCCTTACCAAGATTTTTTTTTACACAATTGTACTTTTAAAAATACTTCTTTATATATACTTTAATGACAACAGTTTTTTGACTCATTCCTTTCTTTCATTTATCTTTCCATCTGCCTATTAAACTACCTTTTCTCCCTTGGCTCACTGTATCTGGACTCAGTTATTATCTACAGTCCTTGTAGCAGACAATGAGAGAGACTACACGAGAAGCATGTAAAAGTATAAGGCATAGCAGGGGAGTAATGTGACTTACATAACTGCATTTCAATAATATTTGTCATAGGGTTGAAAGGGACCTGTTGCCTAACCATAGCCAGCTGTGAGGTTGGTTCTGTTTCAGCTACAATGTGTGGGAGTAATGTGCTACCAGCAGAAGAATAACTCAAGTGGGGAAAGCATGGCACACTGGTATTATTTTTCTAAATGTAACTAGCAGAATTGTGTTTTTAAAAACGGTTTGCTTGTTGCTTTACCTTTTGTTGTTGTTACATTCCATCAAATTACCCCCAATTTATGGTGCCTGTAAGAATGAGTGATCTCCAAAATGTCACGTTCTCAACCTCATCCTCAGCTCTTGCAAACTCAAGTCTGTGTCAATCCTTTTCATATTTAGTGTTCCTCTTTTCCTCATGCCTTCAACCTTTCCCAGCATTATTGCCTCTTCCAGATAATCTTGCCTTCTCGTGATGTGGCCAAAGTAGGAGAGCCTTAATTTCATCATTTTTTCATCCATAGATAGTGACCAACAGCCTGAAGAAGACTGTAACACAAGATCACACACTTCTTAGTATTGCCCACTTACTCCCTCTTCCAAGCCATGGCATCTGAGTAGTACATTGCTCTGACACGACTCTAGGAATGATGATGACCCCAAATGTTTACTATTTCATCAGTTACGCTTGGGAAAGCCTTGATGTTGAGAAGGGTGGAGGGAAAAAGAAGAAGGGGCGGGCAAAATGAGATGGATAGATGGTATTGTAGACACAATGGGCACAAAGCTGAGCGAGTTGAGGAGGATGGTGGAGGACAGAGGTGCCTGGCGAACAGTGGTCCATGGGGTCGCAAAGGGTCGGAATCGACTGTGCAACTGAACAACAAAACTGATGCCAACAAATTACCATATTTGCTGGTGTATAAGACCCACTCTCCCCCCTCCCTTGAAATACACTGGAAAAATGAAGTGTGTCTTGTACTGTATGTAGTAGCCTATAGTGGGCTATTTTGGTTATAATGGGGTGCATCTTATGCTCCGATGTGTCTTATATGTCGGCAAATATGGTACTTTCTAGAGGGAATCTGCCACTGAGTAACATGGTGAATTATATTTTCAAAGTCAAAAAAATCTGAACACCTTGCAGCCCTTTCTTTGATGATTGGGGAGGGGGGAAATCTAACCAACACTAGCAGGGGTTGGATTTGAAACCTACACTCCTGACTTGTGTTTTCAGCATTTTAAACTTATTTTTTAAAGGAATAAACATGAAATGGGCATCTGCCATGACTCTGGGACCTTTTATATCTTTTCCTGCACTATCCACAATATATAGATACACAGTCAGAAGCACACTAGTCAGTGATGGGATGACACCGGTTCTGACCGGATCCACAGAACCGTTTTAAGGATTTCCAGAGGGCTCTCCGTGGGGGTAAAACCGTTTTTGAGGCGTCCGGATCGGACGCCTCACCGGGAGGAAAATTTAAAAAAAAATTGGAGCAAAAATGGCTCCAATTTAGTGCGCATGCGCAGAAACTCCGATTTAAAAAAAATTGGATCCGGCCGCCCCTGACTGGAGCCTCCTGTGGAGCCGCTTGCCGCCGTTTGCTGCTGCCTGGTGCTTCTATCACCACTGCCACCTCCTGCCATCGCTGCTGCCGTTGCCGTCCCCATCGCCGCCGGAACCGAGGAGGAGGCGGGGCGCTCCATGTCCATGTTGGCTCCAATTTTTAAAAAACCGGACCCGGAGCCACTGCCTGCTGCTACTGTCGCCGCTGCTGCCGCCTCCCGCCATCGCCATCGCCGCCGTTGCCGCCATCGCCCCAGGCCAGCGGAGCGCGCCTCCTCCTCCTCCGGTTCCAGCAGCGGCGGCGGCAACGAAGAAGACGGGATGGGAGCCGATCAACGGGCAAGGCGGGGAAGAGAAAGCTCCGGAACGAAAAGGAAGGAGGGAAAAAGCAAATGCATCTACCCGGATCAATTACAGAAACGCTCCCGGCACTCCAGTCCCCTCCCTCTCCTCCTTCCACCCCCCCCCCCGGCGATGGCGATGGCGGGAGGCGGCAGCAGCGGCGACAGTAGCAGCAGGCAGTGGCTCCGGGTCCGGTTTTTTAAAAATTGGAGCCAACATGGAGCGCCCCGCCTCCTCCTCGGTTCCGGCGGCGATGGGGCGTGCCTTGCCGTGTGGCCCCGGGCCATGGGGGTCGTCGGCCCCAAGAAGGGTAAGTGAGGGTTTTGTGTTTGGGGTGGGTGGGTGGTTTATGGTGTTTTGGGTGGGTGGGTGTACTTTTATTTTATTTTTATTTTATTTATTTATTTATTTTATTTCTTTAAGTTATTTACGGGTCTGTGTGCATGTTTATTTTTTTTATTTTTATTTTTTTTTGGCCTTGCCCACAACGTCATGACGTCATGATGTTGGCTCCGCCCATGACGTCATGACGTCATGACATTGGCCACGCCCATGACGTCCATGACGTCATGGCGTGGTAGTAGAATTTTTGACATCCCATCACTGACACTAGTATAATCAGTTTTCAAAATTTATTTGCCCTTCCTTTGCATTTTCAGAGTAAGTTGAAAAAATTATTACTTGTCAAGGTAAGATTTCAAGTTCTAATGAATGTAAGATTTCAAGTTCTAATGAATGTTGTCTTAAAGTCAATAGAAGAGGTGACACATTGGTCCTTTCCTACAAGTTGGCTTCTCTCATAAAAATCTAGCTCACTAGTAGTGAAATAGCTGAAGCATATGTTGCACGAAGTAATTTTAGACCATTCAAGACAGTACCACCACAGTTTGTTCCAACAGTATATAACAGTGATGCAAAATATGACTATTCTGTTCTGGGGCTGATCTAGGCTTAGGTGAACTGAGATTATTGCTTGGTAGACTAAAGAATGAGAGCTCCAAGGATGTTCATTCTAAACTCTCTGGCTATTACACAGTGCTGGAGGACAGAACTGTGATTCTACCATACAGTCTATCTTGAATCTCTTAAACTAGCATACTTTTTCATAAAGAGCAACATTCTACAACCAGGACCAAGGACAGTTTCCAGAGCAAGTCCAAACAGCTTCTGCACATGGAACAAGAAAAAGAAATATTTTGAAATCCTTTACCTTAGGAAGCAGAGGTTCTTCAGCCAGTTCTGCCTTGTTTCTGACCTTATACATATCAAGCTTCAAATTCTCTTCACATGGTAAAACATTGGGTACATTTTGCTCATTAACAAGTTTACAGTGCAATGCTTCTGGATACAAAGGATTAGCAAACTGCAGGCTGATGCCCAAGGGTACTTGCAATCCTTTCTACTCTTTGAGGAAGCTTCATTTATTTCTCTACGTAAAATAATTGGAGCAGCTTTTGTTATCCTTCTAGTGGCATTTGTTACTGTCCACCAACAATTGCTGCCCCCAAAATTCTACCTCCTTACTGAAGATCATGGGCTAACATAATTCCAGATTTGATTTATTTCATGCTACATAATAAAAAAAGGGGGGGGATTCTCACATATGCACAATACAAGATAACTTATTTTAAAATTCTAAAATACATCTCACCTATCTAAACACAAATATTAATATGAATAATGTACTGAACTACAGTACTGTGCAATCATCTTCAGCTGCCACCAGCTGGTATGAGGAAAAATCCATGAGTGATGGGGGTCATCACTCTGCCCAAGCCACCTAGGTAAAAGATAAAGCTCACCCTTGTTCCAAAGCCAGTCATATTTGACTCTAGGATTTGGTGCGAAAGAGCCAGCACTGTATGTGTCTTTAGATGCTTCCATGGTCATGTGGCAGGCATGACTAGACACTGGAGTGCACAGAAAACTGTTATCTCTCCATTGGAGTAGTACCTGTTTATCTACTGGCAATTTATTGCTTTTGAGCTGCTAGGTTGGCAGAAGCTGGGACAGAGATGGAAGATTGCTCCGTCATACATCACTTGGGTCTGCTGACCTGCCAACCTTCCAGTCTTCAAATTCAGCATCTTAACCAATAAGCCAGTGCAGTCTACCAAGCCACACCAAATTGTCTGTCAGTCTTCAACTGACACCCCTCTCAACCCTCTCTAAGTGAAATTTGGAGTGAGGGTGTCCAAATTATGCTTCCCCCATTCACTCATTGAATTTTCCCTAAACCAGCAGATGGTGGCCTAAGACATTTGCACAGTACTATGTGTGTCAGAGAATGGAGTGTGCACAACTGGCAAGTAACTAGGAAACAGGCCAAACAGTAACCACATCACAGTTCAGAGGCCAAGTCCAAGATCAAACCCAAGGAAGACAGGGACGGTCTGAACAAAAGAGTGTAGTTCAAGCAAGCCAAAATTTAGATGGTGAATAGAGCACATAAGGTACAGTACTTTCTGGGCTAGAGCAGAGCAAGGACAGGGCTCAAGGAGCAAGGATCTGGGCAAAGCACAACAACAGTTCACAGGAACAGAACAGGAAGTTTTCAGTAACAGGGCCCAGGCTGAATAATTCTGGAGACAGGAACCAGAAGCAAGGTAAAAAGTCTTCAAAAGCAGAATTCAGGAGTAAGGTATGAGAATTTAAAAGCAGGAACTAGCAATAGATCAGGAACCAAGCAACTGCAAATCCAGTGATGTCCATTACTGAGGCAACCTCTAGAGGGAAGAGCTAATGTATATATAGTTTGGCCTCCTGGTTGAGCTTATGATACTCCATAACCTTCCTTAATGTTCTCAGATGGGGCCTAGAAGCTGCAGCAGCGTGATGTCTGCAGGGCCATAGCCAGAGGAGGCGGGGAGGGGGGGGAAACCATCCCGAGCTAACAGCCCCCCAATCCACCCCGAGATGCCAATGTTATAGGTATGTGTGTGTGACATTGTTGCCCCTATTGAAAAAATCCCCCCACTGAAATCTTGAATGCTGGCTACGGCCCTGGATGCCTAACTCAGCAAGTACTAGAACAATGTTCACGGCTGGGGGTCTAATCCTGCAAGCTTCAAAGCAACCTCTGAGCAAGTCATCCTACAAATACTGGGGCTGCCTCAGATCCTGTCAGCATGAAATAATATAAAGTATAAATGTCAAATGACCCTGAATAACAATAGTGTAACTGTCAACGTGGTAGTTTTAAGGCTCAGTGTACAAGCAGCTAGCAGTTACCAGGGGTACCCAATGTTTTCTTGCCAGGGGCCAGTTCCTGCCACCATGGTCTGCTGTGGGGCTGGAGGTGTGGCTATGCCCACTACTTGTGTTTTTTTAGTCATCCATTTTAGTGGATTCTTGGACAGGCTCCACCACTTCCCAAGGTGGCGGGAGGCTTTTCAGAGCTCTAAACCAGGCCGACTTCCTGGTTCTGTGCTGAGATCCCAGGCACTAATATAAGCTCTGCCTGGCACCGGAAGTAAACCATGGTCACACTCCAGCTGCTGAGAAGCAATGGAAAAATCCCAAACCAGATGAACATTTATTATTATTATTATTATTATTATTATTATTATTATTATTATTATTATTATTATTATTATTATTATTATTATTATTATTACTACTACTACTACTACTACTACTACTACTACTACTACTACTTTTATGCCACCCACTCGACAACGCAACTCCAGGCGGCTCACAACAATACCACATCTTATACACTATGCATATATCACAATACAATACAATAAGATACAAATATCATACAATAATAGAAATAAATCACAGTATCAAAACACATCACATAAGTCAAAACATCACAAATCAACTACCATCATAAAATGTTTTAAAAGTCCTTCATCTAAAAAATTCAACATGTCGACCTCAAAAGAGTCCAAAGCCTAGGCTGGCCAGAGGGTGATATCCAACCCCCCGCCCCAAGTCCACAGGACCAGATAGCAAAAGGGGGAAGAAACTCTGCCACACCAGGTCCCCTGCCACCAACCCCTGTGTAACCAAGCCACATGCTCCGCAAAACCTCTTGCTGCCCTGGAAAGTGGCCAAGCCTGTCCAAAAACCTGGAAAAACATTGTGATTTCCACCACCACCATGGCAAGTGACATATTGTGACTTCTGGTGATGGGGGACAGGTCTACAGGTGCCCAGGTGATCACTGTGGGCCAGATTAATGATACGCATGGGCTGGATTAGGTCCGTTGGCTAGGGGCTGGGAACCCCTGAGTTACATAAACACCAAGATCCAGAACAACCAAATAACAGAACAAACAGTAACTATATCTCAATCCAGAGTCTATGTCTGAGATGGAGGATTGGTTCAGATGACAAAAGGCTGGTCCAAATGAGCCAGACATCAGATGACCAGGAGAGTAGACACAACAAAGTACCCTTGGGGTAAGGATGGAAGTCAAAGAATAATAATAAAATCAAGGTACAATAGCAATTCACAGGAATCAAGAACTAGGCAAAAAACCATGAGCAATATAGAGATCTTCAACAGAAGAAAGCAAGAAAGAGATCCAGCAGCCAAACAACTGCAAGTCTGCTGACCTCCACTGCTGAAACAATTTCTGAAAAGAAAGACTTTTTAAAATATAGCTAAGCCACCTAGGGTCTCCAGGTGGAGCGTATGAAAGTCTTGAACCTTCCCCAGGGCTCTCAGGTAGGGCTTAGCAGCTGCAACAGGGTGAGGGTCCAATCCTGCAGGATTTAGAGAAGCAGCTCAAATCCTGAGAGTTAAACTGCAAGGGATCTTCTTCTTCTTTGATGTCCCAGTCAAATGCTGGACTGCCTAAATGAAGCCACTTTCTTGGATTTGTCACTGGCCAAACTTAAGTCCTCATTGATGCATGTTTCTGGCAGTAACTGGCAGACCAGTAAATGAGTCAGATTCTGTATCTCTCCACATTCACACAGCATGTTGTTGTCCACAAGCAGCCTCCACTTGAGAATGTTGGTCTTGCATTTAAGGGTCTCCAACCATCAGCCTATACAAAGGATGGAGATTTGTTTTCATGAGAATGGAAATCAACCTTGCCATTCAAAATGAACAAACATATTTATCAGAAAATAACATCCTAAATTTGCCTCGATCAGATCACCCAGGAAGTTGCCCCAAAATAGTCCACAATAGTTTTGTATGCTCTGCTGCAAGCAAGGGACAGTAAAGAATGACACATAGCATATATTTGGATTGATTTTTTTTTTTAAATCGCAGAAGCAGATTCTTTCATTATGTGGAATTCCTTTATAATGGCCTTTTGAAACAGCAAGTGTCAACATATCTAGATGTGTCTTAGTGAAGGCTTTTCTTTATCAAAATTCATAAGGTCAGCCAAATAAAATAGAAAGGTCAGGGGCAGATGAGATATCATTTTGTAAAGAGACGCAATTCTTGAGGTTCTGGCATCCTCAGATTATATAGAACTAAAGGATGATGTTTCATTCCTCCCATTTGTGAAATGTTCAAAACAAAAATGCTCCCTCGTGTACTACATGAAGCTGAAAAGTCAGGACTTAGAAACTTATATTCATTAAAAATCATCCAGAATAAAGTTGCCAGCCCTTGTTGGCAATCCACCATTCAACTCATTTAACTCTAGTTAGACAGGGATTTCCACTAATACCAGAAATGGGCAGCCAGACTTTGTACTACCACACTGTGGGGGGAGCCGACATCATGGGCAGAGCCAATGTCATGAATTCATGGGTGGCGCCAATGTCATGATGTCATTGGTGGAGCCAATGATGTGGGTGGAGCCAATGTAAAAAAATAAAATAAAAATACAGTACACATAAAAAACCACATAAAAACACATTAAAATACACATAAAAATACAGATCAAAATACACATAAAAACACACATTCCACCCACCCCAAACCCAAACACTAGTCACTTACCTGGCTGGGAAGCAGGCAGCAATATCGATGGTGCTGTGCAGCCTGGCCCGGCAGCATGGCCTAGCCCAGCCTGGCCTGGTCTGGCCCAGCAGCGCGGCCTGTGTCAGAGGCAGTGTGGCCTGGCCCAGCCTGGCCCAGCCCAGCAGTGCAGTCTGTGTCAGCAATGGTGTGGCCTGGCCCAGCCCAACGGTGTGCTGTGGCCTGGCCTGGCATTGGCAGTGACTGTCAGTAGTGGTGAGTGGCAGCAGTGGCACGCAACAGCACGGTGGTATAGGGCAACTCAAGCAAGGGCTACTGCACCTCTGAGGAGGCTGCTGAGGGCCTCCCCAGCTGCCCCACTCTCCAGCCCAAAACGGTGGCTGGTGAGTGTGCATGCATGAAAATAGCAATTGATGCATGCACACTGAGTGCTGGAGGTGCACATGCATCAATTGCTATTTTCATGCATGCACACTCACCAGCTGCCATTTTGGGCTGGAGAGTGGGGCAGCCAGTGAGGAAACCGAACCGTTCAGCTTGAAAAAAATGGCAACCACCCCAGGTGGTATCCCAGGGAGGTTAGTAGCCCCCGGGGAGACCATCTGGGATCCATACTACCGGTTCTATAGAACCAGGGCGAACCAGCCTATGTCCACCACTGACTAATACCAGTAATAACATTAGCTTATAAAGCAGTCATTAACTGCTGGTTGAAAATTCTGTTCTGTGTTCCTTCAGATTTTTTAATGTTATCATACAGAGAGATGATACTTGGGTCATGGAAAACCTTGGTTCTGAATCAATTTTGTTGCTAAACTTGGCTTTTTAAGAGAGTATGTGAAACATTTTAGTTTTTCAGCACCAAAGCTCATTAAAACAACTACTGTTAGACCTCTGCGTTCAAACAGATATACATTCATAAATACTCTCTGTTCTACTTCAAAAGCAAAGATTCTTTGTTGAATATCAAGTTTTTCGATGGACTCAAAATTTCTTCCCTGGAAATCAAAGGTCCTGTCATCCACAGGATAGCATTTTGGCACCCTGATATTTTTTAATTTTTTAACAATTATATGAAAATGCTATTTATCTTTAAATTACACACATAATCCACTGACATTCCCATACTCCACAGGTTTTATTTATGGTGATGATCTTGCCTTCATAGTCCTTTTCAGGAAAAAGAATATAACATTTGAGATAATAAATCATAATAAAAAGCAGAACTGTTCTCCAGAGTAGGCTTGTTTATTTAAGACCATGATCATGGAAAGACACAGTACCAACAAGTCCGAACTAAGCAAAGGCATCATCCCCCAAATCACTGGCTTTTCCTAACCTTGTCATAATATGTGTCAATCATTTGTTCTGCACAAGGACATCTGGACATCTACAAATCAGATTACAAGATTTATAAATAGCAATATATTTTAGACAGTACAGTTTGTGGTTTGGGGTTGGCTTCGATTTAAGCTCCTCTTTTTAACATCTGTTGTAGTGATTAATTTCTGTGGTTAATTTCCAGACTACTGCTACTATTTCTCAATAGCTTCTTATCCAGAAGCTTAAACTTTGTGAGCTAGGTCAAGCTGTAAGTCCCACATGCCTGTTACTAATACATTGCTTGATTAATATAGTTAATAACATTTAATTTCTAACAATCCAAGGGGGAAATTTTGAGTTCATTGAGAACCAGCTAACATCTGCATTAGAAATTTTTTTTAATATTATAAAAATAACCAGTTAAAGACAGATCCTTTAAAATGCAGGTCTGGGTCATCTATCTATGAACAGGGAAGCAGAGAGGAAAATCTGAGTCAGAACATTACCCTATCCCAAAGTACACCACTTTGGGTCAAATTCTAACCTATTAAAAACATTGTCTAAACAACAAACAGAAAATTGCCACTAAAAGTGTATTATTTGATTGGCATTGTCTTTCTGGAAGTACTGTACATCGAGAGGTGTTAGCAAATAAAACATGAAATCAGGTAATGCAATACCAAACTCGTCTATTTCAATGACACTGAACCTTGGACAATGGGTGAAACTGAATGTGTGCAGCTGCTGTGTTTTGAGCACTTTAAAAAAATCTAATGCACACAATGGGATCTATCATCTTTTAAGCAATTGACTAATCCTTCTATGCTTGCTTTATGTGCACATGCTCTCTTCTGGAAGGAAAAATAGCGTTAATTTTTTAATAGACTGACTCAGGCATTTTGCATAAATCACCAAAAAAAACCTGGTGAGGAAAAAACAACAACACACCACTTTGTGTCATTCTCACACTGAAGGCAAGGAATTCCATGGGTCTTAACCCTTTTTTGTCTGATTGCCCCACTCTGTTAAAGCAGTGTAAATCATCAAGAACAAGGAGTGTTTCCTCTTTCCATCCCTAGCTATCACCACTGATCTTCAACTGCTCATTTCAGCCAGTAAGCATAGGCTCTTCCAGGCATTGCTCCACTACCAGTAAATAAAGAGGCAAGACACAATAGATGGGTTTCTGTACCAGAATTTTATTATATTGTGCTATGGGAGCAAAGGTAGCACATGAAAACTGGGGCCAGTAGCTTGGCAGCCAACATTATAAATGTTGAATGCGGGACAGTGGGGCGGGGCTGATGTCATGACGTCATGACATCGTGGGCGGGGCCAAAATAAAAATAAAATAAATAAAAATAAAATAAATAAAAATAAAAATAAAATAAATAAAATATTTAAAACAAACAAACAAACACACACACACCCCTCAACCCACCCACCCACCCACCCGAAACACAAAACCCTAACTTACCTTCCTGGGGCCTCTTCTTCCTCCTCCTCTGTCAGGAGCCGCTGCTCCGCCGCCACTGCTGCCGCCGCCATCATCGCCAACGGAGCCGGAGGCGGCGGCGGCGCGCTCCGCCGGTCCCCAGGCCATGGGGACTCGGCAGTGGTGGACGGCCCCGGGCAGGCCTCCTGCCCGTGGGACGTCGTCTTCGGCGGCCCCAGGGGAGGTGCCCCCCTATGAGGGCCGCCATCGGAGCCGCGCTTAAAAGCTGCGGCTGCGACTCCAAAACTTTTTTTTAAATTGGAGCCAAAATGGCTCCAATAAACTGCGCATGCGCAGAAACTCAATCTGACGCATGCGCAATGCGTCAGATTGAGTTTCTGCGCATGCGCAGTTTATTGGAGCCATTTCGGCTCCATTTTTTTTAAAATTCCTCTTCACCGGCTGGAAAGCGGGACAGACGGGACACCAAGGGGGAATTCCGGTACCATTTTCTTCAAAATGGTAATGCAGGATTTCCCCTCCCTAAATGGGACTGTCCCGCAGAATGCGGGACGGTTGGCCGCCCTTTGTAGGAATCAATGAACCCAAGCCCTAAATTCCTTTCTTGCCTCATAAGGCAATCTAAACATCACCCTGGTTTACAGGATGAGCAGGAGGGCTATTTAAGCTGTGAATGAGGCAAGAGGTCAGCTTTAGGACAGGACTGGTCTTAAAAGCTTCCCTTGGTGCTGCATGGCAGGAAAACTGCAGAGATACCATTCTTTTTATTATCTTCTTTTTCCCCCCTCAGTAGACATCCTACTCCTTGTGTTGTACTTTGCTTTCCACAGTACAATAAGCTACAGTCTTGCTACACTGGAATATCCTGACATATAAGGGACAGCCCTAGCATGCTATGACTGGTTGAAAATTGTAATAATAATAATAAAAAGAATCGTGGGTGGGAGAGAGAGGGTGGGAAGAGAGAGATTTCTGTCCTTTGAGACTAAAATTTATTTTAGCATGTGTGTTTTGAATTAAAGCCATTTTTAGAGAATTACCTCTTAATGCATGAAATTGGATGCTAAAATAAACCTATCCATCTTAATTGTGACACAAAAGACTTATTTGTTTGTTTCTCTCTCCCCCCCCCCGCTGCTTTTTATGCTAAAACAAACTAATATGGCTACCACTCTGAAAGCTTGTTTAGATGGAAAGTTTAGGACAACAGAATAGATCTTTCAATAGTGAAGCAAAACTTTTTAAAGGAATGGCTGAAGAATGAGAGGAGGGAAAGCTATTTGATGAACCAGTTTAGCCAAGATTTCTTTTGGGAGTTTTTATTTTTTATTTTATTTTTTCTTGTAGATAGACATGATTCTGAACTGAGCCTTTGGAACACATGAGCCAAGTTTTTGATATCAGTGAGAAAGGCACATAAATTTGTTGACTTTCCACTTTAAATCAAACAGATTGGAAAGTGGTGGGATCAGATGGCCATTAATCTAAAATAGAAATGAGATTATAATTGATGGAAATTTTTTTTAAAAAAAAAAATTGTATATTTAAAAGGTAGTTTATACTCCACAAAAGATTTCATGATCCAGAGATGAAAGGTTTGGAGATGAATTGTATTTTGTGACTCATACTCATCAGAGGTACATTTTGAAAAGAGTGAAGGAGCGGGAACAGTAGGTTTGTTAAAACAGTAGCCCATGTAATTAAAAAAAATGTATTTCTTTTCTCTGCATTATTCATAGAAAAGACAAAAGTCCCATGAGGGTTTTTTTTTAATTAAAGGGTAAGCATTTTTAAAATATTTCTCATTAAAAGCTCAGTCCACTATTTTGCAAACTGGATTCCTCTACATGATCTTTTGCTTATTGTCTTCTGAGTTTCAGCCTGTCATAATTGTTACACACAATGTCATCTGATGTGTTCATTAAAAACATTACCTAAATAGAATTATACAGGGAGAAGTAAATTGAAAACAACAACAGACTAGAATGAGAAAGGGAGGGGAATCTCCTTTAAATACAAAGAAACCTAATTCTTCAAAATGTCCATTGTGTATTGAAATTTGTAACACATTTTCTAACTCAGTCTCATCATTGTCTCATCATTGTCAGCTATACTATAATGTGCCTGCACAGCTTTTTAATGTATATATGTATGTTCATGGGTTTCAGACCTGTATTATTTCTCTATCACTGTATGTCAGGAGTTCTCAACCTTTTAAAGCCGGAGGCCAGGTCATGCTCCCTCAGACAGCTTCAGGGGCTGGATGGCCATTTTGCCCTTCCTCCACCACATGGCACTTCCTGGTGTGGTGGAGTTGGTGGAAGGCCACATGAAATGGTGCTGCAGGGCACAACTGGCCTGTGGGCCACAGGTTGAGAATCCCTCCTGTATATTATTCACCCTTTTTATCCCCCCCTCCCCATCTGTCAGGAATTAAGTACTTTGTATGTTTTTCAATGGGGTGTGGTAGAGGAGAATAAGAAACTCAAAGTTCTTTTCTTGTGGCTGCTTCAGCTTCCTGTCCTATGCAATTATTCTGTAAAATGTCGTCTGGAATTCTGCAGGATTTTTTTCAAGTTAGTTTCGTAACAGCTATAAAACGTCTCCCAAATGTCATAGCCTATGAATAACACCAATACTCAGATTTAATGCTCAGTGGAAAGCAGGGCCATAGCCAGCCCCACTCAGCCCAGGGACGCCTTCCACCTGTCCCTGGGGTGCTGTCCAGGCTGGGGCTTTAAGAGCCGCTTCAGCAGCAGGACTTTTCACTCCCCTGCTGCTGGGAACACCTGCGGGGATGCCACCACTCCACTCAGCCCCGGGACGCCTCCCACTTGTCCCCGGGGTGCCACCCAGGCTGGGGCTATAAGAGCCGCTTTGGTGGCAGGACTTTTCGCTCCCATGCCGCCGGGAACACCTGCGGCCAGACGGAGAGGCTTGTCACTTTTTTGTAATTTTTTTGTAATTTTTGTAATCTTTGTGTGACCTTGATTATTATTTGGAATTTTTGATTATTACCGTACTTCATATTGATGCCCGTAGAATTTTTAATGCTGTAATGATATTGTGATTTTTGATATTTTGTGGTATTGATATTGATTATTTATGATATTTACATATTGTGCTTATGAACCTGTAATTTTATATGTGTTGTAAACCGCCCTGAGTCGGTCCAACCAAGTAGGGTGGTATAAAAATTAAAAATAAATAATAATAATAATAATAATGTGGGTGGGCAAATATTTTTTCAGGATGGGCAACAATGTCACTATATATGTTGTATATAGAAACAGCCATGAGTTTGAGAATGGGCAAACTGCTAAATCAGGGTGGGCAATGCCCACCCTGGCCACCCCCTGGCTACAGCCCTGGTGGAAAGACAATAGGAGGGGCATGCCAATCACTGCCAATCAAACAGCTTCTGAAGCCATGGGGCTGGTTGCTCATTCTTCAAAGATCCCTCAACTAATCAAATGGACTCATTCGACCTGGCTGGGAGGGATAAAGGGCCGTCGACAGGAGCCCGGCCGAAGAAGCAGCCCCGGTCGTGCGGGTGTTTGCCCCACCGTATCTACCGTGAGGGCAGGTGAGGATGCCTCCGCCTCTCCCTCCCCCCCCCCGGACTCATTCCACCTGGCTGGGAGGGATAAAGGGCCACTGACAGGAGCCCGGCTGAAGAAGCAGCCCCGGTCATGTGGGTGTTTGCCCCGCCGTCTCGACCGTGCGGGCAGGTGAGGATGCCTCCGCCTCTCCCTCCCCACCCCGGACTCATTCCACCTGGCTGGGAGGGATAAAGGGCAGTTGACAGGAGCCCGGCTGAAGAAGCATTTGCTCCACCGCCCCGGCCGTGCAGCCACCGAACTTCCCTTGGCCTGTCCCGGCCTCAAGGGAATAGAGCACAGCTGTGCGAGGCGGGTGCTGACATAAGAACTTTGCTCCCACCCCGGAGCATGGCATACATTCCATTGGGAATAGATTGCAACGTGGCAATAAGAAGGTGTTATATTATAGTATCTCTGATGTATTTTTTAGGATGTCCTGATGTTTTGTAATTTGTAATTGTTACTGGAGATTTTTGGGATGTATTTGGATATGTTTTGTGATGCTATTCTTGCTATGTGATATTTGTAATTTGCTATTTGATATATGTAATTGTTTTTAATGCTATGGAATTTTGCTATGTAATTGTAACTGTTTCCTCTGTGAGCCGCCCAGAGTCGCTGTGCGAATGGGGCGGCATATAAGTCGAAATATACAATACAATATCAATACAATACAAAAGGACTGCAAAAAATGTGTAGCTGCTGACCCTAAAAGAGAGACAAAATGAAAGGCTGTAAGGGGGTTTTAATAGGAAGTTTCCTCATAACTTCTGCCCCCCTCCAAACAACCAGCCCCCACCGACAGCCCTAGCACTTTGGAAGGCAAGCAAGGAGTTACCAGATAACTGGGCAGAATCACTTGATTCTCTACTGCCTGGCCAAGAACAACCATGACCTGTGTGGAAAGCTTTAAACAGACTGTGTGCTGGGGTAGGAAGATCAAGGGCTAATCTGAGAAAGTGGGGTTAACCTGTAGATGGTACCCTGTGTGAATGAGGAGAAGAGCAAACAATCACCCATATGACACAATGCACACAATGCCCTTCAACGTGCACTGTGGAGGACTTTATGTTGGCAAGAGGAAATGCTGTTGATGTGGCCCGATACTTTTTGTTTTAGATATGTTAATTTTAGCTTTGTATGTTATTATATTCTGGTGGTGCCTCTGACACAAATAAAGAAAAGAATAGAAAGCATGTATGGCTCATAATTATCAACCAAAATCAATGTACCAGATAATTGGCTCAAGGTATACCAGTTTATAAAGTTTTCTATAATTCTAGATAAAAGATTGATTGAAATATTTCAACTGGTAATGGTCATCTCATGAATATCAAAGAAAAAGTAGGCTTTGCCTAATGAAATACGTGAGAATCCTATACACGATGTCCTGACTGTTCCTGAACTGCAACATGTTCAGTGCATCACGTTTGGATGGCAAAGGGTTTTCCATAATTTCCTAAAATGGACCATGCATTGTAAAGATGGATAATTCTGTGTCCATGCTTTTCAGTCTATAAACTAAGTTTAGATGAGCAGTAGCAGAACAACATAGTGCAAGCTCAAAGAGAAAATGGCAACTGCATGGAGCTATGGTATTCGAGGGTCATTTTGTTATGCCACTGAATCTCACCATAGGTTGATACCAATGAGTCTCTACTCTGGCATTTTGAAGCAGTGATTCTAAATGCTGCTCAAATGAGGTTTTGAAATCCATGCAGTTAACACAACAAGGTATATGAGCTACATTATAGAAAAGAGTGTTAATCTGTCTTTCTTGTGAAGGATTAAGAGAATGAGCAATAGAATGTTAGATCTGATGCACAGTGACTTGAATGCACCACTCAATATCTCATCACTGGGACATAAGAGATACAATATTTATAGATGATATTTTTTTACAGTCCTGTGACATCTACCTGCTGAAGAAGAAGAGTGAGACACACACACATGATATGCTGAAGAAGTATGTTGGCATGGTGAGCAACCAATCTGAAAGAAAAGGCTAGGCACTCCAGATGGACAATGGTTGTGAGTAACTCTTGCATCATGCACAAGCTTTACACTGACAAAATGCAATGCTGTAGCTGTAGAGGAAGGGGGTGAAGGAAGTGAGGAGGCAATCACTTCAAGATCTCCATGTGGAGTAGTGGTGGATCTTTTAGAAACATAAGAGATGATGATGACAACAATGACGGGTTCTGAAATTGAAGCATTAAAATTATTTTACATTATTTTAATGTAATTCTAAATTATTTTAATTTTAAACTGTTCATCACTTTAAGTTGGTTCACTGTCTGTAACCTGCATTGATATTGGGCTGGGATACCAGTAGTTAAATCAATAAGTAGCATGCCCCAAACTCCCAAAAGTACAACTGTTTTCAATAGGCATTAAATTTCCCCCTGTCCAAACAGCCCACAGAATCGTCTTCCAAGTATACTTAGTCTTTTATTTATATTTATCAAGGTTCAAAACATAGTTTGTAAATGAAAGATAAATGTGAAAGCAAAGCTATATTAATGTCATTTCTATATACAACAAGTAGCTTTCTGTGCTGTGGCAGGGAAGTTCCCAAAGTTGCCAGGTCAGATCACGGTTCTTTGCTGCTGCTGGAAAAAAATATGACTTACTATTGGCCTCTTCTATATCACATGCCTGGGCACCCTGACAAGGGTTTTTAAAAGTGAGAGGCAAATTGTATAGTACAGACAAAAACAGCAAACAAGCAAGCCAGTGATTGTTTATAAGTTAGAATGCTTTCTTCTCTCCAAATGTCCCATGCTTTTTTGATCAAGATATTTGGTAGGACAGCCAATACAGACTGAAGTACAGAAGGTTTTTCAGCCATATGAAACCATCACATAAGAGGGACTTGAGGCCTGAAACTGACCCTTTACTTCAAGAGATACAGAAGTAAAATAGAGCTCAGATCTGCTATGGAAGACTAATTTGAAGTGTTGAGAGACTAGAAGATGGTCAGCCTTCTGCACAAAAGAGTGATGAAGATTCAGAGTATTAGAAGAAAGAACTTGAAACAATAGAGTCTGGTATCTTCAAGGCCACCCACTGGTAGCTGATAATGAAGTGGAACAAGCGGTATCTGTGAAGTGTCATAAACATATCTGTCAATAAATTAAGGAGCTGGACTCATGAAATACACATTATGACTGGACATTGTTATGTTCTTATGATTATAAGAAATTGGCCAAAAAAGCTAGGGTCGAAATGCATTTTTTTTTCATATCCTCCTGTTATCTCCTGGCAGAAAACACTTCAAAGTGATATGACATTGCCAGGCTATGCTTTTATCAGAAGACAGGTCAAAGAGTCAAATGAACACTTCAAAAGGAGATGACACTTCTATGTTATCCTTTATCAGATAATATTTCAAAGTGGACTAAAAATAATACTTTCATGTTTATTCTATATCTCAAAATACTCTTTTATGTGTCTCTTGCGTCCCTAAGCAAGTTTCTTTTCTTGCTTAAAGGTATGTAAATCTTGACTGATGGAAGAAATGCTATAGAGGAAGCTATCCATCAACCTAACAACAGATAAAAGAAAATCAAGAAAGAGGAAAAGTTATTATTATATATGTTGTTACTGACAGCAGGTCATACAGAGAACACATTAACCTTATAAAATGAGTTGGAACTTGTCTATTGAGTCTCAGCATTTACTAGGAAGAAGAAACCTTGCCTCCCTGTGCCTTAGTCTTACTTATGAGGAGACTAAGTTCATGATGATTTATTCTGCTTTTTTGTGAATATAAAATAGGGTAGATAGTATTTTATTATTTTCTGGTGTGCTGTGCTCCATCTTTTGAAAATTGTCTGATGTCTGTTTATGCTTTTGCTTCTTTGTGTCAGGAAATCCATTTTTAAGCATCTGTGTGGAATATTTAACTTTTTACATTTTACAATAATTTTGTTATTTCTTTCTTTTCATTTCATTAAAAAAAGACACCAGAGGTTTATTTTATTCAGCTTCTGCATTTGTCACCACTATCTGCCTAAACACCCTTTACCTGTCTTGGATTTATTTTTAGTAATGCTCCTGCTTCTTGTTTGATGTGTAAGTGATTTTTGGACTGACAACTTACCTTTGGACTCTTAACCATTTTGTATAATTCTCTGACTATTCTTCCGTGTTTTAATGAACCAGATTAGCCTTGACAATCCAATTTCTGGCATTTGCCACCTGCAAATGTAATAGATCTCATGGCACTGGCTAAAGCATAGGTTCTCAACCTATGGCCCATGGGCCGGATACAGCATGTGGCACCATTCCATCTGGCCCTGCCCTCATTCCCACTCCCACCACTGCCATTGCCATCCTTGTCCCCTACACCTGGCTTGGTGTGTCCCTAACACAACTCAATAGCAGGGTGGATGTTGTAAGAAGGCTTACAACATCTGCCCTGCTATGGAGTAGTGTTAGGGACATGCCAAGCAAGGCAGAGGGGATAAGGACAGTGGTGGTGGTGGTGGCAGCTGCATGTGGCCACCTGCATCTTTCCTGTAGGTTACTCTGGCCAAGCGCAGACAAGGACAGTCAGGACCCCCCCCCATCATCCATGGCAGGACAGTAAACAGGGAAGTGGCGGCGGCAGTGTGGGGGGAGGGCTAGTGGTGGCAGTGGCAGCAGGGGTGCAGTGTTGGTGGCAGTGGCAGGGGGGTTGTTGGTGGGCCAGAGTGGTGTTGTGGAGGGGAGTGTTGGCGTCAGTGGCAGTAGCATAGGGAGGAATGTTGGCAGTAACAATGGCAGCGGCTTGGGGGAAGTGTTGGCAGGCCGGACTGGTGTCATGGGGGGGAGTAGTGGCGGTGGTGGCATGGGGGGGAATGGTGTGGGCTCAGGGTGGTCTTGCCACCGCCACTGCCATCCTGCCACCACCACAAAAGGCAGCAGCAGCTGGGAGGGAGCACCAGTCCAGCCTGCAAACAGTCTGAGGTCCCCTGGCTTAAAAAGGTTGAGGGCTACAGCCTCATGGAATCACTATACCTATTTGTAGCTATAGGTGAGAAGACAAATCTCAATGCAGGAAGTGCTGAAGGAGCAGTAAGTCTTACTGTTGCAAGTGATGTATATGTGAAGCCTTGAAGACCTATATTTACCCATTTCCAGCTACTGCCAGAACTCACTGACTCAGCTATAAATGATTGCATGTGTGTTGCACTGGTTTCTCTCCCAACCCTTGCTTCTCCCACTTCTGTTTAATTTCAAGGACCTTTGTCTTTTCACTTCATAAGGGGCCATCCTCTCATCCAGGTTTTGGATGTCCTTTCTCAAGGAGAGCTGTAGTTCAAGGCATCTGAACAGAAAGTGCCAAACAAAGTTTTGTTTTTAATGTGTGCAGTTTTTAAAACAACTCTGTACACAATACAGTGAATTGGCCATTTGACAGTACTGGTGAGTACATTCATGACTTTTCCAATGTCTGTAAAAGTAAAGAAGAAAAGTAACATGCAAATAAGACAATGATAACTGTGATTACCTTTACTGGGGCAAAATAGTGAGTAAAAGAAGGTATTACTCTGGCTAATGTTCCAAACCCTGACCTGGTTCCTCTCTGTGTTTGTTCCCTGGCTCTCTGATAAAGATAAGGAGGTGGTAAATAGTTGCGCGTTTCATTAAAGACATTATCTTTAATTTGTTTTACTTTAGACATCTCAGACACAATTGATGCAGATGCATTCACACAGTGAGCTCTTTGTTTTAAAATGATTGTAAATTGAACATAAGAAACTGATAAGAAAAAAAGGGCAGCAGCTACTTTGAAGTTCTTCTTCAGATTCAATTAAGCACTAATGCTCTAGTTTCTCTTTTACAAATGGACAAATAGGCTCAACACTCGGCTTCAAAGCAGGTTGTATGTTCTTGCTTATGTTTCCTGTATTTCAAAAAGACATTCTATAGGCAAGCTTTTCACATAAACCTCAAATTATTAACAGCAGCTTCTTTTGTTATTGCTGAAATATTGAATCATGCCACTAAGGTTGTTTTAAAAAAAACAACCCCACTATGGATGGGTCTGCAATGACAAGTTCTGATTTAATTAAAGTATATGGAGAGAAATGTTGTCAGGAAGGAAAATTTTAACTGAAGAGCTCTTCATATTTTTTTTAGCAACATGGCAATTATTGAGCACTCTAGGTGATAAGATCATTTCTCAGCTAAGCAAAATTCATGTCTACAAAGCAAGGACTTGCTTAAGAAGTCCTTTTCCTCACGTATCTCGGAGGGGGGAGGCACTCAACCAAATATGTACAAAAAGCACAACAATACTTATGCACCAGTTACCATTAAAAAATTGTTAACACTCTGTTCTTTCAAGGTATGCAGAATGTGAACAACACTACCAAAGTAAACAGGATATGGACATTGCACAATTATGTCGACTGCTCAATCCAGATCTAGTTTTAAAAAGTGTTCTATTTCTGTAAACAGGATTAGAGCTGAACTGGGTTGTGGCAAATGTTGCTGAAAGAGATACTGTGCTTGATTTTTCTTTTTATACCTATATTGTTGTCTGAATGGCACGGACTGGTATTTCTTCCCATTATAGTGTTTTCAACATTCCAGTTAGGGATTTCCTAGAGATGCTTTAAAATCTCATGTTCTTTTGGATCCAAATACAAAGAGGAGTGCAAATTTTGTTAAACTCTCCAACAATGAACTAAAGCCAAATGGCCACCACTTGCAGTGGCCAAAATCAATTAGTGTTATAGAAGAGGAGGGTCTCACATTTTAAAAGACAGAAAAAGGAAAAGAAAAAAGTTTCAAACCTAACTGATAAAAAGATACACATTCAAAGTCAGAGTTTTAAAAGTTAAGCCTTCAAAGCCCTAGACATACCAAACAATTTATCAGTTTGGATTTCTCCCATTTTTTTAAAAAAAAATCTCAAATTATTTCTACCCCAGGTATGGTTTCAGGGAGAGGAAATCACAAATGTTGGGATGTTTGGCTTAAACAGTTTTCTTGGCGATGGCCCCAGGATTGTGGAATTCACTTCTCTTTTCAAGTTTGCCAGGCCTCCTCCCTCCAAACATTCTGTAAACTGGTGAAAACAGAGTTTTATAAGGAAGCTTTCTCCAATATTTTCTGTATTATTTCTTTATTTTTAGTTATTTATTACATTTTTCTCCCTGCACTAGACCTTTTTATCAGCCCACATTTTATAATTTATTCTAAATGTTGTCATTGGTTTTATTGTTCTTATTGTTGTTGGATTTTTTAATATTTATATCTAATGCATATTTTAATCTTTGTGTGATGGTGGGTGGGTAGGGTTTTTAACTTTTTTTGTAAAGCAAAAAAATGTTTGTAATGTTTTATCATTAAATGTGTGGCATATAAATTTAAAAAACAAATAAATAAGTAAAATAAAATAGTGGCCTCATCCCTATATGCATAATATAGTGGCATTTGATTCATTACTACTGATTGATGATTTACAAGATTTCAAATGATCACCTGACTTATAAATCCATCCAGGTGTGACAAACAGGCAAGCATCAATCTATTGTGGCTCTACTTATAATAAAGTATAACTTTTCTAGTATGGAAAAACACATACTGTATGTCTTTGTTTGGAATTCCTTTTTTCTTATTGTTAAATGGAGTGTTCC
This sequence comes from Furcifer pardalis, assembly GCA_030440675.1. Lineage (NCBI taxonomy): Eukaryota > Metazoa > Chordata > Lepidosauria > Squamata > Chamaeleonidae > Furcifer > Furcifer pardalis. The sequence goes on from CP126893.1 coordinate 69,379,075, forward strand.
ATATTGTGGCAGAAATCAACAGCAGAGTTTTCAGTGTATATCAAATATGAATGTTACCCAATTGCACAGATTAAGATTATTCAAGAGAACAGAATTTAATTACTTCAAGCTGTCCTGCAGTTTCAGACTTTGGTGCATTTTATTTTTAACACAAAGAGCATTAAACAATCTTTATCATATTTAGCTGGCTGCTCACAGAAAGTACAGTGCATAAAGAAAGGAGCTTTGCTGCCTCTATTTTTAATATGTGTTCTATTATAATATCTTCAATGGGAGGAATAATTATATAAGATTAATTAACTGACAACAGCTTAGTGGATTTGCTATACAGATTCTGCATATAAACAAGACAAATAGAGGTTTTGCTAAATGAGGACAGAAAATTGGCAGCTACCAGTTTCCACCAGCATAATGCCTAAGTTGAAACAGATGAGTTAAGTGGGAAAACTTCTAGAAACTGCCTATGAGAAAGACACAAGAATTGGCAATGCAAAGTAGAAATACATCAAGTTGTACAGCCCCCAGTGCTCAAATTTCAAGAAGAAAGTTAGAAATCTTTCAGCAGTTCCACAAGCTTGATCTCACATTTATCCACCCTGGCTTTTTCTAAATGCCAGCTACAAATACCCTCACAAAAGATACCACAAATGGCTTTGATCATACTCTGAATTATGTATGCTTCTCCAATTAAACAGATATCCTAAGAACATCAAATTGATCCAGGTCTATGTACCAAGTTCTGACATATCACAGGAAGAGGTGAAGAAATTCTATGAAGGAATAGATTTGTACAATACTGAAGCTATCGGTGTTATTGTCTCCCAACTCAGTGGCGTTGGGTGACTTCAACATTCATTTAGAGGGGATGTTTGCTGCTGCAGGCTCAGAATTTATGGATACCTTGATTTCCATGGGCCTCTCCCAATGTGTCACCAGTCCAACACATGTGGCAGGCCATACCTTGGACTTGATTTTCACTATAGCCCATAGAGAGGAGGATCTGGAGGTGGTGGATATTGTTTCCTACATCTTATCATGGTCAGATACCCACCTACTGAATGTTAGAGTAAAGATACGAACCCCACCTCATGAGAATCCAAGACTGATTAAGATGGTCCACCCACAAAGACTGATGGCACTGCTAGGTTTTCAAGAAGTCTTGGGTGGGTTTCCAATTGACCTGGTTGGTGTTCCTGTCAATGTTCAGTTTGCCAGATGTTACTCAGAGGCAACCTGGAAGGTTGACATGATTGCTCCTGAACATCCTCTCTGCTGTAGAGCTTGGCTGTTCAGAGAGAAACTTCAGGTGATGAAACAGTAAAGGAGAAGACTAGAGAGAAGGTCAAGACAGGTCCATTTGGATGAAAGCCTTAGGTTGGCAAGACTGGCCACTTTAATTTACTTGCAGGATGTAAGGAGAGTGAGGAAGAGCTATAATGCCCTTCACATTCAAGAGGCAGTCAATTAACAAATGGTTACAAAATTGCCCACAGTCTCGCTGCAGGAGGACAATCTTCAGGCTCTCTTCAAAATCAAAGGAGTTGCAAGAATTTGTGACCCGTTATAGAACAAAAGTGGAGGTCATCCATTGAGACCTTGATTCCACAGTTGATATAAGAATTCAGATTGATATATCCAATGAGACCTCATGTCAGGATCTGTGGGAGCAGTTTTGGCTTGTATCATCAGTGGGAGCAGACAAATTTACAATCTCTGGCTCCAAAGCCAGATTGAATTCATGTTTACCAAAGGGGTAGGTGGATCTGAACACAGACAGTAGGGTCTTTCTAAGCCTATAGCTGGCAGAGAGTAGATTGTCAATGGCCCATGATGATGCTCAGATGAATGCTGTCAAGTAATGCCCCCTTCCACCTGGAGATATTGTCTCCCACCTATCACTATTCCTTTAACATTTTCTCTATGACCTTGGTAATTATTTATACAGATTTAGGAGTTAAGTGAGAACTTAAAGACTGTGATAAACAAGCATGCAGTCTTATTTATGGATTACATTTCTGACATGGAATTGGGGTGGGTGGATGGTGAATCAGTGGTGGTTCTAATAAGCCATTTTCAAAATGTTCAAAATGTTGATGTATGCTTAAAAAGCCCCCCCTTTTAAAAAAAAACCAACAACCAAGGCTCAAGAGAAAGGAACTGTTTCTCTAACATGGCAAAGTTAGATCAAAAATAAAAATCCTAAATTTGTGTTGTGTTGCTAATAGGCATCAGTTAGGTGTTAGATGAAAGAGACAGTGATTGCAGATATTCTGGGAAGGGAATGGTGAGGTGTACACAAAGGGTTTTGTCATATATCTGTCTATGTGTAGAGAAAGTGGAAATCATCGTAGAGTCAGGAAAGGATCAGATGTCTTCAGGAGAAAAGGTGAGGGCCTCTGACATAATCTGGCCCTACCTTCATGTATTGTAAACCATTCATGACAAGTCAGTAGTGATCTGTCTTCTGCTGCTGTTGGAACAAGCACATACTTTGAACACAGTAAATGGGCAGCCCTTATCCAAGGAGGGACTGGGAGGAGGAGTGAGAAAGGAGTTAAGTGGGAACTCATTCTCATTCATTGGTGCTTCAATTACAAAACAAAAGAAAAAAATCTTTGTAATGAGCTTTTCTGCAGCCTGCTGCTGTGGAAATTTAGAGATTATATTTAACCTTGCTTTAGAAGTCAAAGAAAGATTGGTCAGTCATTTATGCCACTCAGATTCACAATGTCAATGCCCAAAGTGCATGGAATTCTAAAAAAAGAATGTGTTGTTGTAAGCAGATCCGTATATGTACTTACAGTACTAAAAAGCCACTTTTCTTAAACTTAATTTAAATCCTGTTAACTGGCTTCATGCTGGTGTCCTATAAATATGGAAATCAGTCACTCCCAGCAGGCCACTGGTTAATATTCATTAGCAGTTCAAATAACAAATATAAATGTCCTTCATTAAAATTTAAAACTCCCAGTCACTTACATATTATCCCATTGATGAATCCAATTCTAACTGAGATAGACTCTTCTGAATAGAGTTCCTTTGTTAAATTTCAGATTCTAATAAATGGATAGGAGTGCTAGGAATACAAAGTCAGTGGTTATCTCAACCAGTGAAGCCCCTTGAGCAATTCCTTTCACTTTGACTTTAAAACAACAACAACCAAAAACCCTTCTAAGTGCCAGATATATTTTAATACAACAGACATTCCTAGTTTCTGTCCCACTATATATTTTAATCATGGCATGTGAAAGAGAGTCATGTTTTATTTCTGTTACGTTTGATTCAGAGGTGGGCAAAGTATAAAAGTTTTAAGATGAATTAGTATTATCATAGGCTTAACCTATGATTTTAATCTGTAAGCCGCTCAGAGTCGGGTTTACCCAATTGGGGCGGGATAGTAAATATGAGCAAATAAATAATAAATAAATAAATAAATAAATAATCCTCCAAAGGTAATCAAATCCCAGCAATCCACACCACTGGTTATAGGCTATGGTCGAAGCAGTAACATTGCATGGATTTCAGCTGCCCGGGACTTAAGCCAAATTTGCCGCCCCCTGGTCAACACCGGCACCCACTCCCACTAGGGCTTCTGGGAATTGTAGTCCAAGAATACCCATAGCCCAAAAAGCACCACCTGAGTCACTAGCCCTCCCCCCTTCACGACGCCACTGGGTTGAAGGGAGATGCTCCTGTAAGGTTATATTTTGACCACCTTGGTGGAAGGTCAATCAATGCCACATTCTGTTAATTATCCTGGCAGCCACACAAAGCAGAGCATTTTAGCAGCCAAGCTACTCTGAATCTGTTACACCAGGGATTCTCAACCTGTGGCCTGCAGCACCATTTCTTGTGGCTCCTCATTGCCTCCACCCACAACCAGAAGCACCATGTGGTGGAGGAAGGGCAGAAATGGCAGTCTGGCCCTCAAAGCTATCTGAGGGACCATGACCCAGCTCCTGGCATTAAAAGGTTGAGAACTCCTGTGTTTCACAGGAATCATGGAGAGATTGTATCACAATATGCCAGCTGTGAAGAAATCATACCAGGAAAGGGTGATTGCTCCCATGTTCTGCTTGGAGGCTTCACACAGGCATTAGATTGGCTGCCAGTATCTCTAACTTACTTGTGGACAGACAGTATAGTGCACTTTATCTTACTACCATAGATGTAATGGGAGCAGTCTCCCACAGCAGAGATGGCACATTTCAATCCATTGAGTCAACCAGCTCAATATTGTCATTTTGAGGAAGAAGATATGGTATGTTTTAAAAAGCACCTACTTCTGCATTTCTCAAAAAGTGGTGACTCAATTTCTTTCTCTCCTCCAGCCAAAATGTTTAAATCTCAGATGTTTTCTATGATGTTGAAGAAGAAATATGTGAATGTTGGAAAAATCTCCCCAACAACGAACCGCACAAAATTCTCAGCTATGTCTATTTGCCAAATTTCATAAGTACAGCTTATAAGAGACAATGTTGCACCTGTCTGACAGGTTGATATTTAAAATGAAGAATTTACAATGGGGAAAAAGTGGCAACAACCCAAGTTAGTCACAAGCATGACTAAAGAGAGCCAAATTCAAAATCAGAAAACACCTAGAGTCATGGCTGGATGAACAAATCCGCAAGTCATGCTTCACCTATAATCATTATTTTGAAATTTTCATGTCCTTTCCATTTTGCCTACAAAAAAGGGGCATATTTTGACATGTTCTTATGGAAAAGATTTTTCTTTTTAAAAATGACAGAGCAAAATATTCACGGGTCTTTTTACCTAATGTCAAGATAAAGTAAATTGATTTTAGATTTTAATTCCTGTCAGTGTTTCCATCTTGAAACATATCCCACAAAGACTGTGGAACCATTCCCAATAATTCTAGAACATCTGGATTTTAATGATGGGACTACAAAAGCACAGGTGCTATTTGTGACACACATATTGATATTTATTCCCATACTTCTGGGGATAATTTTGTATTTGAAATGTAAATTAAATCAGTAGAGCTCTTTTATTTTCTAGATAAAACTAAACTTTGATGAGCAGCAACCAATATAGAGAAACCTTTCAGTCAGAGTTAAAACAATTTGAATCATTTAGTTGTTTGCTTCAACAGATGGCAAATACAGTGCAACATAAACAACTGCAAAGTAATTAGTCAGGAAGCAAAGAAGCAAACCAAGAAACTTTGCTAAATGAAACAATTACACACCAAATTGATCAGGAAAAGGATTTGGGGGGAAAGGATATATAGAGAAAGAAGCAGCGGAAGTACCACAAGAATTTCTTCAGAGGTTTAAAAATTATTGTTGCAATGGGCTTTACATTACCGTATTTGCTGGCATATAAGACCCACTTTCCCGCCTTAAAATACACTGGAAAATGCAGTGTGTCTTGTACTATATATGGTGGCCTATAGTGGGCTATTTTGGTAATAACAGGGTGCATATTATACTCTGATGAGTCTTATATTCTTACCAATACAGTAGTTCAAAAACTAGAGAAGTAGATGTGGACAAATTCAAAATACAGAAAGTAACTCCAACAGGGAAGCATGACTACCTCATGTACTGATCTGTATCCAAATGTTTTTCACACTCCAGATTGATTCACTCCAAGTGGTTTTTGGGGTGGCCTGAACTGATTTCTTCTTGGCTTGGTGGGTATATTTATTGGTTCAGAATCAGCATAAAAATGCTTGCATGAAGAAAACAAAAGACAATAATATGGGGTGACAGAGTGCTAGGAAGTGCTATCAATTTTTGACACGCAATAACTGTGTGCCATCAAATCAATTCTGATTTATGGTGACCCTTTCCAGATTTTTTTAGGCATAGAATACTCAGAAGTGATTTACCATTCACTTCTCAGGCTCCTCAGCCAGATACTAAAATCACTGAGCTATCCAGCATATCTGACAGCAGAAAAAATTCTACTTAATCCTAAACTGCTGTTGTTGGCATAACTTTGAGTTAGGATTGCACTATAGCCTGAAAGCAATAATCATTAAATTCAACAGGGCTCATAGCAATATTACAGTATCTATTTGTTTGCCAAGGGGAGATTAAATGTACATTTACATTAACTAAAATTTACTCTGTTGGGTTTAAAAATTGCAATAACATTGGATGACCATCAATTTCAGGAATAGGAAATGAATTGCCTTATTCAAGGTTCCAAGACATCACTGAACCTTAAAATTTGAAGGACAACTTTTTTGGTGTAAAGCTGATTTTCCAAGTCCTGAGTTGTCAGCAGTGAGATTCCAATAAACTCTCATGGTAATAACATTCATCAGTTATGTTTAAAGAGTTAAATAAAGGGACTCATTCCTGACACACAATTTGCCAGAATCCTGGTAAAGCCATGAGACAATGGGTTCATATTGGAAAATGCCCACATTCAGTATTTGACTTCTTAATATAAATTAGGTAAGGCCACCAAGAGCTATAGTCTACACTGGCTATGAAAAAGTCTGTGTTGTAGATAATATTGAACTGAACAGACCGATGATCTAATACAGGGGTGCCCAACCTTGGTGCTTCAGCTGTTCTTGGATTTCAATTCCCAGAAGCCCTGATAGCAGGTGTGCTGATTTGAGCTTCTGGTAATTGAAGTCCAAGAACATCTAGAGCGCCAGGGTTGGCCAACCCTGAGTACAAGCTAGGAAAGTTTTCTATTTTTCTTCTTATTAGGGCTGTGCACAGGTCCCTGACTGATTTGGAGACCTATCTAAAGCTTTAGAACAGGGGTTCACGATGGTTTTTTCCAACAGACTGGTCCCACCCCCGATACGCAGCTGCGGGCACTGGAGGCAGGTTGCTCCCCATACCTACGTTGCCATTGTCATCAGCAGTGGCGGCAATCATGGTGGTTTTGGTGCTGTTTCCACAGTCTCTACCACTTCTCCTGGCAGTGAGAGACTGTGGGGAGCAGATTTGCTCCATTTTGGTGTTTGTCTGAGGTCCCTCAATGATGCTTTGGCAGGAAAAGCACACAGTTCTTTGACTTCCTGGTGTCCTGCTGCTGTTGCAGACAGTGTTGCACTGGTGACACAGGCAGTGACACAGACCAGTGCCTGCGTCACCAGCACGACACCAGGAAGTCCCAGAATGACATGTTTTCCCTGCTGAAGCGCCACCTCAGACAAACACTGAAATGGAGCACATATGCTTCCCACAGTCTCCCACTGCCAGGAGAAATGGCAGAGACTGTGGAAACAGCAGCAAAACCACCATGATAATCACTGCCACCATGTAAGTGATGTATCACAATTTTCAACAGTGGTAGGCAGATGAGGGGGTGTGTCAAGAGGTGCCCGGGTTCTCACCATGGGACAGATTAATGATATGCACAGGGCCAATTAGGCCCATGGGCTGGAGGTTGTGGATGGCTGCTTTAGAATGTATTCTGATTCTGTCTGGAGATACTGTATTCATAACCTGTCTCACTCAATTTGTGTCCAGGATCTGAATTAATCTGTGAGCCCTCTATTGCCTTACATTGGGAAACCAAAACAGTTATAACTTTGTGTGTGTGTCTTTACTGATGTATATGGTGCGAACCTGCTGATGCCCACCACTGATATGGAACCATTATAGACCATACGGAAGACAGCAAACCTCACAAAATTTTGGACAAACATTTTCAAGAGTTTAGATAGCAACATTAAAAAAGAGAGAAGAAAAAGACTAAAACAATTCATATTCACCCTCCCAATTTCCCACTTTTCCTCTGGTCGCCTGTTGGGTTTTTTCTTTCTTTCTTTTCAATTATCCCCATCAACACCAACCTCCATTCAAAGTAAAATGGGAAAGCTGCTGCTACAGTCACCATCTCTACCTCTGCTTCTCAGTTGTTTGGACACAGCTCCCATTGATGCTGTTCCATGCCCAACATATTTTACTGTTATAGTGTTAAAAAAATTTCTTGTTATGACAGCTGATTGCTGATCTGCTGTAGCACTAAAACAATAAGTATTTTCAAGCTATGGGAAATCGTGCAGATACAAAATGTGCTAACACATTCATGCACACAGAAGAATACACCAGTACAAATTAAACAAACCGGGGCGGAGTCAAGATGGCGTAAAGAGAACAACGCTTCTCGTTCTCTCTGTCTTATAAATGCGGTAACAATGGGATTGTGAGGAAAAAAAATTGATGTTGGATTACCTGGAGGCTGTGTTGATACAAGAAGATTGCTGAGGAGATAAAGGAAGGAATTGAAGGAAAGCGGAGGTTGAGCGGGGCACGAAGAACGAGCTCTGGACAGGGGGGGGGAATCGGAGGATTCAGCCCCCACCACAGTCCGTGGAACTCTTTTAAAAACAAAGTGTTTGGGTGCCGGAGTTCGCCTCTGCTGAGGAGTGGAGGCAAAGAGATAAGCGGTGGAGTTTTTTGGACGCAGTGGAGCTGTTTGGAGCCGTTTGGAGCTATTTGGAGGGTGACGTGGAAGACAGACGGAGATCGGCGAGTGGAGTTTGGTGAGCGGGGATCAGAGGCGGGGGCTCTGAGTGGCGAGTGAGGCTTGTCTCATCTTTCGTGAGCCCCGCTGGGACCCTCGGGGGAGCTGGAAGGAGTTGGAGGAGGTGGAGGTGGAGGACGAGCGCAGGAGGGGATGCTGCATTTGGGCATTCAAGTCTGATCTGGCTGGAGGAGATCGGGAGAATTAACTGTGGAACTAACTGTGGAATGCAAAGTTGCAGCTGAAGTAGGTTGGTGATTGGCGGCTTGTTTATTTTTTATCGAACATACTGGGACGTGGAGCTGACATAAAAAAACTTTTTCTCTTCCAACTGCTGGGGCTGTAATGGCGGATTAAGACAAAGTTTAAGGCTTTAAGGGGGCGGGGACAAGGTCGTCTCTTTGTCTCAGGAATTGCGCAGTAAAAAACATTGAGTAAAGGAGCCTCTTGAAAGAGATCAGCAGATTCACCTCCCAGCCCTGTGTTCGTCTCTGCCATGGCTCTTGCTGGAGAACTATAAATAATTGTTACACAAAAAGTAAAGGTCCAAACTTCTTGAGGAGTACATTTTTGGCGCACGATAGACGTTGTTGGTGATTTCTGTTTCCAAAGAAGCTGTGCTGTTCACAATTTTCTCAGCACTTTCATTAAAAACAGCCTCAGAAAGAGCTAAGACTTAATTCTGGTGAACTGAGTACTTTCCTATTCCCTACTCCCTCCCCTCATTATATATTTTGTCTGTTATACTGGGGTGTTTGTTGGGTAGGGAGGGAGAGGAGATGGAGGAAGTTGTTAGACCGAAAGGTCGGAAAGGTAAAAAGGGTAAAGAACAGGAAGAGGAAGAGAGGCACACTCCATCACCTAACACTGAGGCTCAAGAGACAGTTATGAGTTCCACAGCTGTGGAGCAGATGGGCTCCCTTGATCTGGCCCAAAGAATGGACAACATGACTACAATTCTTCAACAACTGCAGGCAACAATGCAAAAGCTGGATGAAAATCAAACTAAATTGAATAAAGCTGTGGAGGCCAACAGCGAGGAAATGAAGAAAGATAGGGAATTAGCCAGATTACAATATGAAAGCCTGGCTAAATCCCTTACTGACGTGAAGAAGGACGTGACAGTGAATACGCAAAGGATTGATGAGATTACAAAGACCATGAATAAGGAAGTCAAACATGCCATCATATCAGTAAATGAACTTTTTATTCAAGAGCATATTTTGGAAGATAAGATGGTGGCGCAGGAACAAAGAATGATGATGATGGAAGAGGGGTGGAGAAAATTTAATGTAGTGATTCGACATATGATTGTAAGGACGCCAGACAAGCTGAAAGAGAGGGTAGTGGAATGGCTGAACTCACTCAAAATGGGTAAAGAATTTGGTCCAGATGATATTGGTGCTGTGTATAGGGTGGGTGGAAGGAGAGATAAGAAGACACCTAGGAATGTTTTAGTTAAATTCGCAAATTGGGCAGATAAATTGAAAGTGATGTCTTTCATCAGACAAGCTGGGTCTGGCGTCCTAAAAATAGATGGAGTGGATGTGGAGGTCTATAATGACATAGCGCCCCAAGAGAGGAAGTGGAAGTACACGATGAAACCTGTTACAAAAATATTGATTGCAAAAGGTGTTAAGTATGTTTGGCGATTTCCACAACAGTTGAGATTTTTCTACGATAAAAAATGGCACGTCTTGGATGCAAATATGGATGCATTGTTGTATTTAACACAAATTGGTTTGATTAAGGAAGCTGATTCGGATTGGATACTAATGAGATCAGAGCTGGCCAAGGTGGGTGTGATGGGATCGTTAGTGGGCCGGGAGGAGGAGGGAGCAGTGGGAGGTTCGGACATTCCAGGGACAAGTGGCGAATAGGTAGGGTGAATATAATCACAAATTTAATTAAAGTCAGAGGGAGGAGGTTAATAGAAGAACTATATGCCTTTTTTCTCCGGTCCCCCCCTCCCCTCTTTGGAAAACAAAGGTGACATCGGAAAGGCAGATGTGGGGAGGGTTGAAGAAGTGAGAAGAATAGGTAAGGTTTTTTTTGTTATTTTTTACTTAGGTTAAATAGTATTCTTGTTTTATTGTATCTTATTTTGGTTAACTTTCTTATTTGCGGGGAAATTGGGGGTTTACTAGGAAGCACGTCCGGGGAGGCAAAAGAACGATGGGGAGTGGATTTAAATATAAATGGTTAAGTCATTGAAAGTTGTAACGTGGAATGTGAAGGGGGCAGGGAATGCACTGAAAAGAAAGAAGTTGCAAATATCGCTCAATAAAGACAGGGCTGATGTAATTTTTTTTGCAAGAGACCCACCAAAAATCTGCAAATGTAAATAATTTGACAGTGAGGGGAATTGAAATATACGAAAAAGCATATGGGACATCTAAAGCCAGGGGAGTCGCAACTCTGATCTCGGAGAAATTGGGGTTTACGGTGAGTAAGACCATAGCTGATCCAGAAGGAAGATATTTAATAATTAAAGGAAAAATTGAGGAAGAAGAGATAACACTGGCTAACATCTATGCTCCAAATGACAAACAGCAGGAGTTTTTAGATAAACTGGGGAAAATATTGAAGGAGGAAGGGACTAAGAACATGGTCATAGGCGGAGACTTTAATATGATGTGTTCAGACATAGATAGTACAAGCGTAAAAAAGAGAGGTAAAAGGTACATTCTAGAGGAATGGAGGAAGTTAATGGGGATAAAGGATGTCTGGAGAGAGCTAAAAGCCCAGGAAAAAGAATATACATATTATTCCCATGTGCATGATATGTACTCAAGAATAGACTACATATTCGTAACAGGAGAGTTGGTAAAAACAATTGAGGATATAAAGACTGGGACATTTAGAGAATCTGACCATGCAAAAATATCAGTAGACATAAATTTTATAGAGGATGAAAAAAGAGGATACATTTGGAGATATGATGCGAAGCTATACGGGAATGAATTGACTAGGAAACAAGTTATGGAAAAATGGGAGGAAAGTTGGAAATTCAATGAAAATAATGAGATCAGTGGGGGAGGAGTTTGGGACACAATGAAAGCAATATTCAGAGGGGAATCCATAAAATTAAAAAGTATTAGGAATAGGCAAATTAGAAATTGGAACCAGGAGCTGGAAAGGCAGTTAAAATATCTTCACTCTGAATATGCTAAAAAGAAGGATCAGGTGACACTTCAAGAGATAAAAAAAATCAAGAAAGAGTTGGATGGGAAGGATATTGAAAAAGTAAAGAAAGATTTGATTTTCCTAAAAAGGGAATATTTTGAATACGGCAATAAAAACTCCAAGTTATTGGCAAAAGCAGCAAGGGATAAAAAAAATAAAGGACAAGTAGGTGTATTGGTAGATAAAAATGGGAAAAGATGCAATAAAAAGAAAGAAAGCAGAGCTGATTGAAAATTTTTATAGAAAGTTGTATTCAAAAAAGGACGTAAATCTAAGTAAATTGCGAGAATATTTTGATCAGCAACAAATTAAGAAGATCACAGAGGAACATAGGAATAAAATGGAGGAAACAATATCGATTAGGGAAATAGAAGAAGTAATAAGAAAATTGAAAAAGGAGAAAGCACCTGGGGAGGATGGGTTACCAGCTGAGTTTTATAAAGATTTTATGCCATGGATTGCCCCGAGATTGCACAAGTTATATAACGGGATTCTAGGGGGAGATGCAACTCCAGAGTCCTGGAATAGATAGATAATTGCTTTAATTCCCAAGCCGGGCAAAAATTTAGAAAAAATTGAATCTTACAGGCCAATATCTCTGATCAATCAAGACGCAAAAATTTTCACAACGATTTTAGCAAATAGACTAAACGGTTTCATAGCCAATTATATCAACGAGGATCAAGCAGGGTTTGTTAAAAATAGACATATGGCAGATCTTATAAGAAGAGTTGTGGATATATTAGACATAACGGAAAAAAGAAAGGAAAAAATGGGTTTCCTAGCATTAGATATATTTAAAGCATTTGACTCATTACAATGGACAACGATCCACGAGATGATTAAACTATATGGATTCGGGGAAAAATTTCAAGGTGTTATTGGAGAATTGTATAAAAAAGGTACAGCAAGAGTCAAATTTAATGAAAGCTACACAAGTGATATAAGGCTAGAGGTGGGTACGAGGCAGGGCTGCCCCTTGTCGCCATCGTTGTTTATATTGGCTATGGAATTCTTAGCAAATGCAATTCGTCAAGATAAGGGAATAGTAGGGATAGAAGGAACTAAAGTAAGTCTCTATGCAGACGACACACTGTTGACGGTGAAGCATCCAGTGGAAAGTGTAGCTAAGGTAAATAAACATTTGAAAGATTTTGAAGAAGTAACAGGGTTGAAAGTTAACTGGGATAAAACAGAAATGATTTTAATTAATGGGAAGAAAGAAGATGAAGAGCTAATTAAGAGGAATTATAATGTACAAATTACACAGAAAATGAGATATCTGGGAGTAATTCTATCATGCAAATCAGGGGAACTTAAAGGATTGAATTATGACAGACAAAAGAAGGAAATAAAGGAGAAAATAGCACAGTACAGCAAATTAAAGCTGTCATGGTTCGGAAGAATTGCTATATGCAAGATGATGTTATTACCCAAATTGAATTTTCTGTTTGATGTTTTGCCATTAAAACACACTGATAAAGAGTTGAATGAGTACCAAAATATGATCAATCGGTACTGTAATGGGAATAGAGGAGCCAGAATAACTAAGTCGTTATGGTATGTCTCACAAAAAGAGGGAGGACTGGGAATTCCAAATGTTATAAAATATTATAGAGCCTTTCAAATAAGAAATGTTATAAAAATTTTAAATAGGGAAGAAACAGTTTGGGAAAAATTTGAAAGGAAAGATTTGTCGAAGGTGGGCAAGGCACAATTCTTATGTGAGGGAAAAGAAAGAGGAAAAAAGATGGCTCAGGTTTTGATGCTAAAATCAACAATAGAGACATGGAACAGAGTGAGGAAAGAGCTTACTTTAGGAACATCGCCAATTTTAGAGGTGGAAGATTTTCAAGATTTCCCGATAAAAATAGACACAAAGATCAGAGATATATTGGTGGAAAATAAAGTATTACTATTAAAAGACTGGGTCAACGCTTGCAAAGATCAAGAGAAAAGACATATGCTGTATTTGCAACTTTAATTGGATTGGTTCAAGATCCTCCAGATAAACAATTGGAATAAGAAATTTTTACGGGAAAATGGTTTAGACAGAGAATGTACGGAGTTTGAGACACTTTTGGCTAAAGTCAGAAATGGAGAAATGGGAATCAAAGGGATAGTCAGCAAAGTTTATAAAATTTTGAATAAAAGTCAAAACACACAAGAGGTGTTGAGAGAAAGCTGGGAACAAGAATTAGATATAAGGATTACAGCAACAAAATGGCAGAAGATGTGGAAAAGAAAAATAATGAGAACTTTGTCTGTGAGAGTTAAAGAGCACAATTATAAGTTGGTATGGAGATGGTATAGGACCCCAGTCGGCTTGCACAAAATGTACAGTAATATGAGCGATATATGTTGGAGGTGTAGAAAAACTAAAGGAACATACGAACATATGTGGTGTAGCTGTGAGGTACTTAAAAACTTCTGGGAAGGAATAAAAAAGGAAATAGAGAACATACTAGATGTACAGATCGGATTGGGGCCAGAAATAATTTTGTTAACAGACATAGAAGATCAGGATATGAATAAAGATAATAAAGAGTTATTAGCTATAATGTTGACTGTTGCAAGACAAGGTATTGCCAAAAAGTGGAAAAGTAGTGAACAAACAAGTCTACAAGTTTGGTATACACAAATGTGGAATTTAGCTCTAAATGAAAAACTTACTTGGGAAATTAATTGTAGAAAAGGGAAAGCTAATAACAATAAATTCTGGAGGATTTGGGAACCTTTTATAAATTATACGCTAAAGGAAAAAAAGGGCATACCCCCCGCAAAAGATTATAATGACTTTTGGAAAATGTGAAGGTATAGAACCCCCCGGACTTTGTATATAGCACAAGGGTGATTTTTAATGATGTAATAGAAAGGAACGTGAAGAAGATTATGTATCAAGAAAGGAGGAGAACGTAACAGCAATGCGTATAAAACATGTTACATATTCTTCATAAGCTTTTATACTTTTGTAATGTCTTTACTTGTATTTTTGTATTTTTGTATTTTTTTTAACATACCTAATAAAAATATTTTTTAAAAAAAGAAAGATGCCTTAAAGCAGGGGTTCTCAACCTATGGCCCATGGACCAGATGTGGCCTGCAGCACCATTTCATGTGCCCCCCCACCTGCTCCACCACACCAGGAAGTACCATGTGGTGGAGGAAGGGCAAAATGGGTGCCTGTCCCCCAAAGCTGTCTGAGGGAGCGTGACTTGGCCCCCGTCTTAAAAAGGTTGAGAACTCTTACCTTAAAGTATATGACTTGCTTTGTGTAAGGTTCTTTAGGCAGTTTTTACATCTGGAAATAATTAGTTGTATTTTTCAATAAAATGAGAAAATATACAATAAAAAAAAAACAAATTAAACAAACCTGCTCAGGTTTTAAAATAAACTGTATGTTGGTAAGAAAATGTACTTGACTACACCAAAACCTTTGGTTGTGTGGACCACAGTAAACTGTGGCAAGTCCTTAAAGAGATGGGAGTACCAGACCACCTCACCTGTCTTCTGAGAAATCTGTATGCGAGTCAAGAAACAACAGTTAGGACAGGATACAGAACAACTGATTGGTTTAGAATAGGAAAAGGAGTACAATAAGACTGCATATTGCCACCCTGCTTATTTAATTTATATGCAGAGTACATCATGTGTAATGTGGGGCTGGAAGAAGCACAGGCAGGAATTAAGATTGCTGGGAGAACAACCTGAGATATGCAGATGACACTGCCCTAATGGCAGAAAGTGAAAAAGATCTAAAGAGCCTTTTGATGAGGGTGAAAGAGGAGAGTGCAAAAGATGGCCTGAAACTTAACATCAAAAAACCCAAGATTATTGCACCTGGATCCATCACTCCCTGGCAAATAGAAAGGAAGGAAATGAAAGCAGTGACACACTTCACCTTCTTGGGATCTAAGATCACTGCAGATGGTGACTGCAGCCATGAAATAAAAAGACACTTATTTCTCTGGAGGCAAGCAATGGCAGACTTAGGCAGCATAATAAAAAGTAGAGACATCACCCAACCAACAAAAGTCCACATAGTCAAAGGTACCCCTAGTAGTAATGCATGGTTGTGAGAGCTGGACCATAAAGAAGGCTGAGCACAGAAGAATAGACACCTTTGAACTGTGGTGCTGGAGGAGGCTCTTGAGAGTCCCCTGGACTGCAAAGAGATCAAATCAGTCCATCTTAAAGGAAATCAACCCTGTCTGCTCCTTGAAGGACAAATACTGAAGCTGAAGCTCAAGTACTTTGGCCACCAAATGAGGACTCACTGGAGATGGCCCTGAGCTAGGAAAGATAGAAGGTAAAAGGAGAAGGGGGTGACAGAGGATGTGATGGCTAGATAGCATCATTGACACAGTGGGCATAGATCTGGGTGGACTACAGAGGATGGCAGATGACAGAGGAGCCTGGTGTGCAATAGTCCATGGGGTCACAAAGGATTGGACTCGACTGTCCAACTGAACAACAACAAAGAAAATGCATGCCCCAGCTATGCTTGTGTATTTCTCAGTATCTGAATCAATTCCAAACCTGGCAAACCAATGCAAATATAAACTTTTAGCTAATTAAGATGCACCCCCAGTTTGTGATCTAGGTATAAATTGATCTGTAAATTCATTTCATTCCACCCTAGAACTACCAAACCTTGTACAAATCAATCCCAATTATGCAGATGCATCCAGATTTGTAAATTTCTCCAAATCCTGTGGTTAGCCTTACTTCCACTGCTACATTTACAAAGTGTAATCTTGAGATTTTTCTTAATAGGTCTACAGTTTTGTCATCATAGTCTATAACTGTAGATAGTCCCTTCATCCTCAATATATTTACCCTGTCTTCCAAATTCATGGTCTTTACCATTATAATGGTCAACTAAAACCAAAGAAGTCACTTCAGCATTCAGGCATCACTGATAATCTAGACCCACTAGTGCTTTTTTTAGTTGAAGTAATATGTCTGAACCAAAAGCCTTAGGTTCTGTTTTTCAATTTAACTTGTGGTTTGTGTTCAGGTTGGTAGAATTAGATTCAAAAAATTTAGCAGGGAACACATGATGTACAGCTAAGTACAGAGAAACCTGGTCTTTCCCCATGACAAGTTTCTTTTTGTTTTGCTGGCCAGGGGTGGTTTATTTTGTACCAGTTCAGCTATCATCACTCTTCTGGATTTTCTGGCATGTGAAATTGCCTCTCTTAGTCCAAAGAAATAGCTGAGGAAATGTCCTCTGGTGATGTTGACACTGACATTCTGTGGTGCAAGGAGTTAGATCAGGATAATCCTCTCCTCAAATAATGGCTTGTTATCTTCCCTCCTCTGAACACCTGTTCTATTTTTTAAGCTATGCTTGTTAAATTTAGCACAGTTTCAGATAAGGACTATGTTATTTCTAACAAATAAAATTTTTAAAAATGGACAAAGGGAAGAGGTGGGAAAGAACATAATATTAAGAGGGCGGGATGTGTTCCTGGGAGGTTGACCGGGTTGTGAAGTACAGTAATACCTAGGGTAACGTTTACCTCAGATAACGCTGAAATCGCATAACGTTAAGTAATCTGGGGAGGATAATTGGATCGAATAATGTTAAGGTTCTATGGGATATATCGGATAACAACCGCTAAAGCCTGTGCGGTTACAATGTATCTCTATGGAGCTTTAACATTATCTGATACATCCCATAGGATTTTAACATGCATCGGATAACACTAAAAATCAGATAACACCAAGACTTGTGGAACCAAGTCTTAGCGTTATCCGAGGTATTACTGTATAGTGTGGATGGTTGCCATGAAATAATTAAACATATTGGCAATTTCACCTGCAAGAATTTGGTTTCAAAAACTTGAAAGCAAACTGGATGTTCCTACCTGTGCAACTGCTGGGCAACTATCAATTTACATACAAGGGCTATAACAAGTGTGTGGGTGGGGCTGAATATTGCTTGAGATTCCAATAATCTGTTATAACTTTCCTCACATGACTATAGTTTGTTACTTTCCTGATAGAATTTCATTTCCAGAAAATAAAAGGAAATGGTCAGAGGTCAGATCACAGTAAAAAAGAGAATTGTATTGATCCAAATGGAAATTTATACATGCCAGGGATTCTCAACCTGCAGCCCGTGGGTCGGATGTGGTCCACAGCACCATTTCATGTGCCCACCACCACCTCCACCACACTGGGAACTGCCATGTTGTGGAGGAAGGGCAAAATGGCCATCCAGCCCCTGAAGCTGTCTGAGGGAGCATGACCCAGCCCCTGGCTTTAAAAGGTTGAGAACTTATGCTATATACTATCCCTTTCTATCCAAAATGTCATATTAAAAATGTGAGGAGACACATAACATCACAATTATGTGCTTGTACAAAACTCATGCTGTCACCCTACATATGGCTGGTCTGTGACAACAGCTGACAGCTACTTAATTTAAGTGACTAAAATACTTTTTGGAAGTCAGCACAGTCTAATAGCACATTGGAAACAAATATATATGGCAGTTAACCAAAATTCCTCTTTCATGGCAGTGAAAGCACAACTACACTGAGATGTGATAAGCACATTCAATCATTCATAACTTGCTTCTTGCTGTAGATTGACTTTGCTGACTTCTGTTATTGGCTAGAGAGTGGTAAGTCATGCCAATGTCAAGTCCATGTTTCTAGTACACTCCACAGAAGAGTTGATTCATGAGCAAATTTTGAATTTTATGGGTAATGCTCATTTTAGTACACAATAACTGCAACTAAAACTGAGTAGATTACAATATCTGTTAGCAGACATCCCTGTATTTCAAGAATTCCCTCGTCTTTCTGTTTAATTAACCAATGGATGTTTTAATGTATTCATTTAATTAAATATATATTGAAATGTAATACATGATGCCATTTTCACAGCATCGTGGGACACTCAGATGTCTCTATGAAGCTGTAAACACCATTACAGATGTTATTACCAGTACATCTTTCCCCAGGAATATGGGGTCCCATGTTGGGTGGCTGATCTGATGGGACAGCCACCCCTCCCTCGCTCTTTTAAACTTTTAAAATCTTTTTAAACTTTTTAAATCTTTTAGATCTCTGTAAATTCATGGTTTAATTCTTTTTAAATTGATTTTTAAGTAATTTTGAACCTCAAGGTTTTAATTTATGAATTTTCTGTAAGCCACCTAGAGTGAGGTTCGCCTGATTGGGGCGGGATAATAAATCTAAATAAATAAATAAATAATAAAAATGGCAGGCGACAGATCTACTGAGCAGATCTTCTGTACAGAAGCAGCATGGAGGAAGAAAACATGGATCTGTAGAGGTCACTGCCACTGAAAAAAGAGATGAAGCAAGCAAATGCAAGAGGAATACAGTCAAACCTCACATAAAGAGCACTTCGCTTAAAGAGTAACTCGCTTAATGAGCAGAATTTTCTCTGAATTGTCGCTTCACTTAACAAATAAAACCAATCAAAAACTCGCTTAACAAATAAAACAGGGTTTGAAATCCCCCCCACAATTGGTCACTTACAATGGTGTTTCGCTTAAAGAGCAAACTCACTTAAAGAGCAATCCCGTGGAACGCATTATGCTCTTTAAATAAGGTACAACGGTATCAGAGAAATTCTTGTGCCCTCATGTACTTAAATGCTGAATAGATAACAAAATAGCAAGGGGAGGAGCATGAGATAAATGTTAAAATATTTTTTGTCTTTCAGTCATAAGTGTGATAATATTCAATATGTGGGGATCCATGGTAATTTCTCCTATCCTATATATTAACTGTAAATGAATTATATGGATTTGGATAAATATTTATATAACAACTCCACCAACTAAGTGAGTCTTCAAAGTGATAACTGTGTTAGTCAATGAAAGCATTTCAGACAAGAAACAAAGAAAAACAAAAGTAGAAAAATAGACAAAAATGTTGTGGCACCTTGAATATTACCTGCTTTGTTTTTAACATGAGCTTTCATGGATTGGCTCCTCTTCCTCAGACATAAGAACGAGACCACATGGAAATTGTTTATACATGGCCCCAAGATAAGGAGGCATAAATTGCAAATTTGAGTTCAGTGGGTGAGTCATTGTTCCCAGTAAGGACTTCAGACTGTGTTTCACATTCAGGTCCTTTCCTTTGAAGCTTTGATCTTTAAAAAGTGACAATGGTAAATAAGCTCCAGGTTATAGACGACAATGGAAAAAAACCAACTTAATCATTGCGACATTACACATTTTGTTTATAAATTTTATTTATAATTTTTCAATAAAAAAAATGACACAATAAAAAACAAACATACAATACAAAAAGAATCACAAGAATACTACACTTGATATGCATTGAATACAAAGAATAAAAATATTATAACACATTTTTCAACTTTTATGTCACCTCTCTCGAACCAATAATTCTAATATTTCTATTATCACTACAGTATGCATTCTTCATTACTTAATTCACCTCTGTGTTATATACAATGTCCAGGAGGGTTATATCCTTTTACATTTTCCAAAAGTTAACTTGTTCTGGTACAGGGTTGACTCCTTTATTTCCAACAATCACATATTCCACAAATTTCCTCCAGATTCCCCAAAATCCATTTACTTGAACTATGCCTTTCTTAACATTTAATTCCCATGTCAGTTTGTCATTAAGAGCTAATTCCCACATTTCCTTGTACCAATCTTGTATCTTCAATGTCACATTACTCTTCCAATTTTTTGCTATACATTGTCTTGCTGCGGACAGCATCACAGCCATCAGCTCTTTTTTTTTTAATTAGGGTTTTTACAATATTAAAAATAAACTAACAAAACAATCTACAAAACATAAAAGAAACAATTACATACAAAAAAAGTAGTTCCCACGTACATCCTACAACGTTAAAAAAATGAGAAGAGGAAGAGAGAAAGAAAAAAAAATATGTCAATATAATATAATGTAATCAAACGTTATTTTCTATACTTTTGCTATACTGTATATTTTCATCTTTATATCCACTCTCCTCTTTAACCACCATATTACAACTTTAATATTTTGTACATGGTTCCTACCACCCAGTGCACTACAGTCCTTGAGTCTACCAGCCACTCCTTTTACAACTCATTCATTCTGCCAAAAATACATTGTATTCGGAGCAGGTTTTTCTCCTTTATTATCTATCAATGTGTGTTGCAGAAAAGGCTTCCAAATGTCCCAAAATCTATTTTGTTTTATTAACCCCCTTTTTATATTTAATTCCCATGTAAGTTTTTCATTTAATGCCATATCCCAAACATCAACATACCATTTACCAATTTCTAAATTCATATCACCTTTCCAATTTCTGGCTACTTGTTGTCTCGCCAATGTCAAAAAAATAGACAATAACTCTTTTATATTTTCCTCTAAATTCAAATCCTCTAAGTCCGTTAATAAAACTATTTTTTCATTCAACTTTAAATGGATATTTAAAAATTTTTCTAATTCTTGTTCCATTTTATGCCAGAAATTGGAAATAATTTTGCAATCCCACCACATATGTTTGTATGTCCCAATTTCCTGATGACACCTCCAACATTTTTTTGAATTGCTACTATTTATTTGATTTAACCGAACTGGTGTCATATACCATCGCCACAACATCTTGTAGTTGTGTTCTTTAACTTTTGTAGACAGATTTCGCATCATCCTACTTTTCCATTTTTTCTTCCAATTCTTATCTGTAATAGTAATACTCAAGTCCGATTCCCACATTCTTTTAAGGGTATCCTGGGATTCATCCATGTTGTTTATCATTTTATATAATTTACTTACTATTCCTTTTATCCCCATTGAACCTCTTCTTATTTTATATACCATCTCCTCGAAGTCTGTCAGCTGCCTTATTGGCTGTAATTTCATTTTATATTGTTTATTCCACTTATCCAACGTTAGTATCTGAAGCCAGTTCAATTTTAATTCCTTATAAATTTCTTTTTTTGTTTTTTCATTCTCAATTCGATCCAGCCAATCTTTTAATAAGATTATATCATATTTATGCATAATATTTTTTATTAATTCTAAATTTTTAACTGGAAATGTTTTAAGATCTTGCAACTCTAATATTGGAGAGGTGTTTGGTGCCAATTTATCTTTCAACTTTATCCATACATTTATCATAGATTTTAGGACATTATTTCTTGGTTTTAAATCAAAAACTATATTTTCCAGAAATTCTCCCTTTGCACACACATTACTATCTTTCATTTCTATCTCCCTCCATATAAGGTCCTCTATCGTTAAAAGTTTTACCAAGCCTTTAATTTGGAACGCCCTGTAATACGATTTAATATTAGGTAATCCCAAACCACCCTCTTTCTGCGGTTTATACCATAGGCTTTTAGGTATTCTTGCTCTTTTCCCTCCATTACAATACTCATTCAATAGATTTTGAAAAACTCCTAATTCTTTTTCAGATTGTTTAATTGGAAGGACTTCAAATAAAAAGTTAATCTTGGGTAATAAACTCATTTTACAAATTGCTATTCTACCAAACCAGGAAGTCTTCAATACCCTATATCGAACAATTTTTTTCTTAATTTCCTCTTTCACTTTATCATAGTTTAGTTTCTTCAAATCCTCTACATTGTCAGCAATGTTAACTCCTAAATACTTTATACTTTTCCTGATTTGAATTTTAAATTTTTCCTTAATTCTCCCTATCTCTTCCTTATTTAATTTACTAAAGATTGCTTCTGATTTCCCCCAATTTAGCCTCAGGCCTGTTATCTCTTCAAATTTTTGCAAATGATCTTGTATCTTTTCCATATTTTTTATAGGATCTTTCATTATAATTAAAGTATCATCTGCATACAAACTTATTTTTATTCCATTTATCCCTTCTATGTTCGTATCACTCCTTATAGCTCTAGCCAATATTTCCATAGCCATTATAAACAAAATGGGGGAAAGAGGACATCCTTGTCTCATTCCTGCTTTAATTTCAATATCTTCTGTAAATGAGTCATTTACTCTTACCTTGGCATAACTACTTTTATAAAGTTGATTAACTACATTTTTAAATTTTTCCCCAAATTCTACTTTTTTAATTATTTCCCTGATAGTGACCCATTGTAAAGAATCAAAAGCTTTAAAAATGTCTAAAGATAATAATCCTATTTTACCTTCTTTTCTCTTGTTTATTTGTAACAAATTTAACACCCTTCTTATTAAGTCAGACATATATCTTTCCTTTAAAAAACCTACCTGATCTGTATGTATGTATTCCCCCAGAAAACTATTTAACCTATTAGCCATAATTGCTGTAAAAATCTTTGCATCTTGATTAATTAAAGAAATTGGACGATATGAATCAACCAATTCTAATTTTTTTCCTGGTTTTGGTATTAATACTATGATAGATCTAAGCCATGAATTTGGAGATTCTCCCCCCTCCAAGATATAATTATATAGCCTAGTTAATTTAGGAATAATATTTTGTTTAAATTCTTTATAAAATTCCGCTGGTAATCCATCTTCTCCTGGAGTTTTCCCTATTTTCAATTTATTTATAACATCTAATATCTCTTTCTCTGTAATTTGTTCTTCCATTTTAGCCCTATGTTCTGCTTTTATACTCTCCCCCTTGTGTTCTTGTAGATATTTTTCTAACTTGCTTAAATTTATTTTCTTATCTGTGTACAAATTTTGATAAAAAATTTAACTATGTTAAGTTTCTCTACTGTTTTATTGCACCTTTTCATATCCTCCCTTATTAAAGTTCCAATCTCCCCTTTTTCCTTCTTCTCTTTCACTGCTTTTGCTAACATTTTTGAACTTTTATCACTATACTCAAAATATTCCCTTTTCAGATAAATTAAATCTCTTTTAATTTTTTCAATATCCCTTCCTGCTATCTCCTTCTGTAACAGTTGTATCCTTTCTAAGGTCTTCTTCTCCTTTGTTTTGGCATGTTTAGTTTGCAATAATTTAATCTCTTTTTCCAACTCCAGTTGTCTATCTTTATATTGTTTGTTTTTTAAACTCTTAAATTTAATACACTCACCCCTGAATACTCCTTTCATTGCATCCCAAATTACATTAAAATTTGTTTCATTGTTATCGTTAATTTTCCAAATTTCTTCCCAATTTTTTATTATCTGATCTTTTATCCCCTTGTCTTTAAATAATTTCGGATCATACCTCCAAGTTCTTGTATTACTTTTATTTATTTTAAATTGTAATTCCACCATTACTTTGGCATGATTCGATTGCTTAAAAATTCCTACTTCTACATCATTTAAATCCTTCAATATATTTTGTGTTACAAATACATAGTCAATCCTAGAATATGAATTATAAACGTGGGAATAATATGTATAAATTCGTTCTTCCCCTTTCAATTCTCGCCAGGAATCTTTCAATCCAAACTTTTTTATCCACTCATCCAACAATTTAGCTTTCCAACCTTTTCTATAATTAGTTATATTAGTGCAATCAATATTTGACCTTGTTAGGTTAAAATCTCCAGCAACTATCATTCTATCACAGTTTTCTTTTATCAAAATATGACTCAATTTAGTCAAGAATTGGTCTTGATTCTCATTTGGTGCATAAACATTGACCAACAATATTTCTTCTTCTTCTATACTTCCAGCTATAATCAAATATCTGCCTTCTGGGTCCCCTATCATTTTTGTTTTCGTAAATCCCAATCTTTTCGATATCATAATCGCCACCCCCCTTGCCTTGGAAGAACCAAAGGCCTTTTCATAATACTGAGTCCAACCAAGATACAAATTATTTTTATCCGCCGCTTTTTGATGCGTTTCCTGTAAAAAAATGATGTCCGCTCTATCTTTTCTTAGGGCCATTTCCAACCGTTTACGTTTAGTAGGACACCCTGCCCCTTTCACATTCCATGACAATATCTTAATATTTTTCATGTTTTAACATTATTTAACCTTTTAAGAAATAGCTGGCAGACTTCAAAGGACGTGTTACCCACTACCCACAATTTGACATATATTACACAAAAATACATATAAAAAACAAAAAGATAATAACCCCCTTCTTTTTTCAAGAAAAAAAGCACCTCTACTAATAAGAGAAGGGGGGGAGGGGAATCATGTGGTTACAAAACTTATTCATTCTTCAGTAATACTTCAGCTGCTAATGTTACACTATCTTAATCGCCTCCAGTTGCTCCTTGAGCCTCTTCAGTTGTGGATTCTGATTTTTTTGCTGTGTTTGCTCCTGACAGTGATAATGCTTCTTTGAGCTCCTTCCACTCTTGTGTTCCGTTTTCCAGAATCTTTGCTTCTACTAACACATCCAACATGCATGAATCTTCCTTTATATGAAAGGTTTTCCCCAGGTGCACAAACCTCATCTGTTTTGAAAATTTCCAATTATATAAAATTCCTTTATCTCTCAATTTTTTTGTAACAGGCTTAATTTGATTTCTCCAAATTCTTTCTTCAAATGCTATATCGTTGAAAATTTCAATATCCACTCCTTCTATTTTGAGAACATCCGGACCAGCATTTTTAATATAAGACATCAATCTTAATTTTGCACTCAAATCTGCAAATTTTAAAAGCACATTTCTAGAACCCGTTCTATGTTTCTTTGGACCCAGTCTATACACACTCTCAATGTCCTCAGATGCAAAATCCCTCCCCATTTTCAATTCATTCAGCCATGTCAACAGTCTTAATTTCAAGTTGTCCGGTTTATTCTCAGGGATTTTTCTAATTATCACATTTTTCCTTCTTATCTGATCTTCCAGATATGCCATTCTTTTTTCATGATCAATCAATTTATTTGCTTTTTCTTTCTCTCTTTCTCTCGCCTCCACAACTTCTTGTTTTAGTTCCACCACCTCCTTTTTTACTGTGGCCATTGATTCTTTCATTTCCCCCATCTGCTTCAGTAACTTATTCATTCCTTCAGATGTGCCTTTTAACAAGTTTGTTGATGAGTCTTTTATATCTTTTTGAAGGATCTCAATAAGTTCTTGTTGCTCCTTGACTCGTTGAATTTCTGCAGCCTGTAGTCTATCAAACAATTGTCGTTTAAATTTGTCATAATTTTTCTCAACATTTTCTTCATGTTGTTTCATCCATGCTGACAAGACTTCACTTAAATCAGATTGAGGTTTGTCTTTTTCACTTATTTTCTTTTTTATGGCCCCCTGTTCAGCCTTTGACTCCATTTCTTGCTCTTGTTGTGATTTTTGATTTCGTTGTAGTGATTTGTCTCTGTGTTGTTGAAACTGTTGTTGTCGTTGTTGATGATGAGCCTTCTCCCTTAATCTTTGCAATTCCTCCGCCTCATCGATTTCTTCCTTCAATGATTTCACCCTTCCTTGCTCTGTTCTTGTCAAACGTCCAGTTCTTACCCAAGCAGGGTTATCTTGTCTATCTTCCAAAGATTTATCCCTTCTTTTACTCATCCAGATAACATTCACCACAGCAAAAAGCAATTATTAAAGTTCCATGAATATCCAGCAACAGGAGTCCAAAAATCACTTAACCGAAGGGGAAAACCAAAAAGAGATAACAACAATAGTCCTCAGTTTCACTTTCAGTTACTCCGGTAAACCGTATCCACAAGAGGGAAAAAAAAAACAATTCTTCTGCCAGCAATTATTCAAAACAATACAGAGTCTAAACAGTTTAATTGGCTGCTATCGAAGTTTTGTAGTTGGTAAGTGAAGGGGTGAGGACTTTTAAAAATTAATTGCCGACCGGTAGCCGGGAAGAGATCGTTATCTTCTGTCTCGGCTCTTCACATTCCCACACACTTCAGATGTACAGTCTGTATTTAACTTCTCAAGCCAACAATCTTAAGGAAAAAAGTATGTCCAAACTTTCCCTTAACTTAAAATTGGCTTGGAATTGTCTTCACCCCACCCCCACTTCATTAAAATGCTTATAGTTCAGCCAGCCAGCTTGAGTCCCTTATCTCCGTTATCTCCGGTAAAGCAGCCACAACAAACTTTTAGTTGAAAACAACTTTTAAATATTCGAGGCAATACAGAGTCTAAACAGTTTAATTGGCTGCTATCGAAGTTTTATAGTTGGTAAGTAAAGGGGTGAGGACTTTTAAAAATTAATTGCCAGGCGGCAGCCGGGAAGAAATAAAGAAAATATTGTTATCTTCCGTCTCGGCGCTCCGTATTCACACACATTCCAGATATATAATCCTTATATTTAACTTCTCAAGCCAACAATCTTGAGGAAAAAAGTATGTCCAAACTTTCCCTTGACTTTAAATTGGCTTGGAATTGTCTTCACCCCACCCCCACTTCGTTAAAATGCTTACAGTTCAGCTGGCCAGTTCGAGTCCCTTATCTCCGTTATCTCCGGTAAAGCAGCCACAGCAAACTTTTGGTTGAAAACAGCTTTTAAAAAGTTCCCCTTGACTCTATAATCCTTATGGTCCTTTTATTACATTTTTAAAGAGACTGTAACTACTTTTATCCCACAAAATGTGGCTCCATTTTTGCAGCTGAAGAAAGAACAACCTCTCAGGTCTCCATCTTGGCTCCACCCCCCAGCCATCAGCTCTTTACCATCTTTACTTATCTTATATTTATCCACATTTGTTATTAATGCCGTATCTGGTCCCAATTCTAACCGCATATCCATTATATTTTCCATTTCTTTTCCAACCTTGCCCCAAAATTCTGATACCACATTACAATTCCACCACATATGTACATATGTCCCAGTTGAATGCTTACATCTCCAGCATTTGTTGCTTATTTCCTTATTTATTTGATGCAGTCTAATTGGGGTCAGATACCATCTCCAAAGCATCTTGAAATTATGTTCCTTTACTCTTACAGACATAGTTCTCATTATTCTTTTTTTCCATTGTCTATGCCAATTCTCTTCCGTAATTGTCTTATTCAGATCTTGTTCCCAAATATTCTTTAAAACTTCCTGAGTTTTCCCTTGTTTGTTCATTATCTTATAAATTTTGCTAACTATCCCTTTAATTCCCATGTTTCCTTTTCTTATTTCAACCAGAAGTTTTTCAAAAGTTGTAAGTTGTCTGTCTAGACTATTATAAGATAAGACTCTCTTATTCCAATTATTTATCTGGAGAATCTGAAACCAATTTAATTTCAATTGTGAAAAAAGTGCCTTTCTTTTCTCTAAATCGCTACAAATCTTCAACCAATCTTTTAACAGTGAAACCCCATTTTCTAATAAAATTGCCTTAAAAACTCTATCTAATTTAATTGGGAAGTTATTAAAATCTTCTAATTCTACAGTTGGCGAAATCCCTGGAGTAAGATCTTCTCTTACTCCATTCCATTCTTCTATAGTTGTTTTTATCATCCTATTCTGTGTCCCTTTATATTTTTTACTATCAATTTTACTTAAAAATATAGCTTTACCCACTTGTGAAAAATCCCTCTTTTCAATTTTTTCCCATATCGATTCTTTCCTCATCAAAATTTTTACAACATTTCTTACTTGAAAAGCTCTATAATAATTATGTATGCTTGGAATTCCCAGTCCCCCTTCTTTTTGAGATATGTACCACAATTGTTTGGATATTTTTGTTCTTTGTTTCCCGTTACAAAAATTATTTATGATTTTTTTATATTCTTCCAATTCTTTATTACTGTGTTTTATTGGTAAAACGTCGAATAAAAAGTTTAATTTAGGCAGTAACATCATTTTACTTAAGGCTATCCGGCCGAACCATGATAAGTTTAGTTTATTGTATTGTGTGATTTTACCTTCAATGTCTTTCTTTAGTTTTAGATAATTTAGCTTTTTAAGGTCCCCAGTTTTGCTTGAAATTGTTATTCCCAAATATTTTAAATTGGGTTTAACTTGTATCTTATATTTTTCTTCAATATTTTCTCGCTCCTCTTTTTCCCCGTTACAATATATCATTTCTGATTTTTCCCAGTTTACTCTCAAACCAGTTGTTTCTTCAAACATTTGTAAGTGCAAATATATTCTTTCTAATGCCTTATTTGGTTGCTTTACAATTATAAGTGTATCATCTGCATATAAATTTATTTTATTATCCTCTATTCCACTTATTTCTTCATCTTGACGTATATCATTGGCTAAAAACTCCATTGCCATTATGAACAAAACTGGGGACAGAGGGCACCCCTGACGGGTGCCTGCTTCCAATTTTATATCCTCTGTATATCTATCATTAACTTTAACTTTAGCTGTTCCTTGTTGATATAATTTTGTAATTACACTCTGAAATTTGTTACCAAATCCATATAGACCGATCATTCCATGAATTGTTGCCCATTGTAAAGAGTCAAATGCTTTAAATATATCAAGAGATAAAAATCCTATCTTCTCTTTTTTCCTTTCTGTAGAATCCAACAGATCCAATACTCTCCTTACCAGGTCCGACATATATCTATTTTTCACAAATCCTGCTTGATCTTTATTGATATATTCATTTATAAAACTACTCAAACGCTTAGTCAATATTGTAGTAAAAATTTTTGCATCTTGATTAATTAATGAGATTGGCCTGTATGATTCAACTTTCTCCAAATCTTTTCCTGGTTTGGGAATTAAAGTAATGATCGATCTATTCCATGAGTCAGGAATTGATTCCCCTTCCAATATTTTATTAAATAGTTTACATAACTTTGGAACTATTACTTCCTTAAATTCCTTATAAAATTCGGCCGGTAACCCGTCTTCTCCTGGTGCCTTATTTGCTTTTAATTTTCCGATAACTTCCCAAATTTCATTTTGTGTTATTTCCTCCTCCATTTTTATTCTATGCTCTTCTGATATCTTATTTGTTTGTTGTTTATCAAA
Source organism: Furcifer pardalis (assembly GCA_030440675.1). Taxonomy (NCBI): domain Eukaryota; kingdom Metazoa; phylum Chordata; class Lepidosauria; order Squamata; family Chamaeleonidae; genus Furcifer; species Furcifer pardalis. The sequence continues at coordinate 69,408,506 of CP126893.1, forward strand.
ATATTCCTTAAGTTTTGCTATGGTTACATCCTTTTTTGAATAAAGATCTCGATAAAAACTTTCAACAATTTTGACCTTCTCTATACTTTTATTACACCTTTTCCCTTTTTTGTCTATCAATGCACCAATCTGACTCTTAATCTTCTTTTCTTTGGCTGCTCTTGCTAACAATTTCGAGTTTTTATTACCAAATTCAAAATATTCTCTTTTTAGAAAGATTAAATCTTTCTTAACTTTTTCCATATCTTTTCCTTCTAATTCCTTTCTTATTTTTTGAATTTTTCCAAATGTATCTTGGCTTTTAGTCCTTGCATGCCCCAATTGTAATTCTTTTAGTTGTTTTTCCAGTTCCTGATATCTGCTCCTATTTTGTTTATTTCTCGTACTTGTAATTTTTATAGATTCGCCTCTAAAAACTGCTTTCATGGTATCCCACACTGTACTATAACTAACCTCTTTGTTGTCATTCCATTTCCAGTTTTCTTCCCATTTTTCTATTATATAATTCTTAATAGCTTGCTCCTTAAAATTTTTTGAGTTATATCTCCAATTATATATTTTCCTTCCTGGGCCTTCTAATTTTATGTCCATTAGTATTTTTGCATGGTCTGATTCTTTAATTGTTCCTATCTCTATATCTTCCGTCATTCTGTTCAGACTTTCTGTAACAAAAATATAATCTATCCTAGAATACATATTATGCACTTGGGAGAAATATGTATATGCTCTTTCCCCACCCTTAATTTCTCTCCATACGTCCTTTAAACCAATTGTGTTAATCCAATTGTCCAGTACATTCTTCTTGGTCTTTCTTTTGTCTCCTGTAGTGTCCATATCCGATCTTATTAAATTAAAGTCCCCCGCTATTATCATATTCAGACTACCTTCTTTACTAATAATTTTTTGCATTTTATCTAAAAATTGTTCCTGATTGTCATTTGGTGCATAAATATTAACAAGTGTCAATTCCTCATCGTCTATATTTCCTTTAATTATTAAATACCTCCCTTCTGGATCTGAGATGCTTTGTGTCATATTGTATCCAGTTTTATCAGAGATCATTATCGCTACTCCTCTAGATTTGGATGTCCCATATGCCATTTCATAAATTTGCATTCCTTTTAAAACTAATTTATTTGCTTCCGCTGATTTTTGATGGGTTTCCTGTAAAAAATGATATCTGGTTTGTCTTTTTTAAGCCCTAATTGTAGTTTCTTTCTTTTCAATACACTGCCTGTACCCTTTACATTCCATGATACTACTTTAATGTTTTTGATCATCTATAGTTAAACAGTTTCAGCGTGTAGAAACCTTCCCTGGACGTGCAATCCACCACCCTACATTGAACAACCAAAAAAAACCCCTAAATACCTACCTCTAACTAAACTAAACAACTTACCTATTCTAATGGAATCGTTGAACCTCCCCACTCTTCTCTTCAGAGTTACACCTTCGTCTTCCAAAGAGGGGAGATGGGGACATGAAAAGAATGGCATGATCTATTTACAGTCCCTATAGTTGCCCACCCAGCTCCACCTATCTCTCTCGCTCTTTTTTTCTTTTTTTTTCTTCTTTTTTTCTTTTTCTATAAAAGCAGAAGGAAACAAAAGGCATAGAAAAAGGAAAAATAACATTCAGAAAATAGTAACTACTCACCTACCACTACCACACTCACGGAATCGTCAGTACCCCCCGTAGCTCCCTCTTCTTCTTCTTCTCCAGATCTATCTCTTTTTATAGCTCCAGATTCTAACAAATCCTTTCTTAAAGACATCCATTCCGGCGTTCCCACCTTGACCAAGCCAATCTGACACATATACTCCAATACATCCATTTCTGAATTAACAACGTGCATCTTTCTGTCATAATAAAAACATATTTGCTGTGGAAATCTCCAATTATAGGTAAGCCCTCTGGCTTTCAAAAGTTTTGTCACTGGCTTCATTTTGTATCTCCAAACACGTTCTTCCGGGGCTATATCATTGTAGACTTCCACAGAGGTCCCATCTATTTCCAGAACGCCAGCACCAGCCTGTTTAATAAAAGCCATCACCCTGAGCTTATCACCCCAATTTGCAAATTTGACCAAAACATTTCTTTGAAAGCTCTTTCCTCTCTTTCCCCCCATCCTGAAAACACTGGCTATGTCTTCCGTGACAAAATCTTTTCCCATTTTAAGAGCGTTTAGCCAATCAACTATTCTTTCCTTCAGCTTGTCTGGCGTTCGTTCTGGCATTTTACAAATCACAATATTTTGCTTTCGCAAACCTTCTTCCACCATATCTAATCTTTTTCCTTGTGAGCACACTTTGTAATCAATTTCTTTTGTTTTGGACTCCAATTCTTTCACATCAAGTTGTAATGTCTTTACATCCTTCCTCGTATTCTTCATCATGTTTTCCATCCTTTTTGAGTTGTCTTATCTTCCCTTGACAAGTCATTAAGAATTGTGGCCAAATTTTGGAAATTAGTGACAGTTGCATCTCTGTCCCGCTTCGTCTGCTCGTTGTTGACTTGAATCTCTTTTTTCAATTCTTGGAAGTTCCCTGTCATTGACTTTTCCATCTGTTCAACTTTCTTCATAAATTTACCTATCTCTACATAAAAGTGCACGTTTTCTCCTGCTGAAGACTCGGCCATCGGTGGTGGTGTTTGTCCATCTCTTTGTTCTCTTTGTTCCCTCTGTTCCTTTTGCCCTCTTTGGTCCTTTGGCTCTTTCTTATCCTTTCTCGTTTCAGGTCTCTTTGGCTTAACAACTTCTTCCCCCTCTCCACCCTTACCCCCTTCCATGACTATGCTCAATTAATGTGCAAAATCAATATTTTTGGCTAAACAACTAAAACCAATTCCCTCCCTCTTCTTCGCTCTCCCTCACTCCCCCCGTTTTTGAGTTTAAAAATAGCTTTTGAAATTCTCTAATTAATTTCAATTAATCAGCCAGTTTCAAATTAATGTTGCACACCATCAAGAGCCAATCACATCAAATCTACAGTAATCAAAACTTAATAATCAATTAATTTTCAATAAATCAAATATTCATATATTCAAATTAGTCGGTCTCAATAACATCAATCAATAAAATCTATCTCAATTCAATCAATTCCAATTATGATGTCAAAATCAATATCTGATACCCCTAATCGGTTTCAAATCAATAGTTTTCTATAAAAATAACTTTTTAATAAAAATCAGTTAATTTATATGTATGATCCAAATTAATTTCAAGAACATTCAATTTAATATCAATTTAATAATTTTTCTTAATTACTTAAAAATAACTTCCACAGCACAATTTATAATTGCTTTATTACCTTAGAAAGGGGGGAGGGATTTGAGAGGGGAAATCAAGGAGAAAGGAGTTTAACTTAAAAACTAAGGAGCAGTCTTTTTATAGATGAGAGAGGGCGGGTATGACACACAGTTACAATAAAGTTCACACAGTTACAATAAGACTCACAAAAGAAGAAAAAAGAAAAGAAGAAAAGCCTATAATTTATTAATTTATTTTATTAGAGATTAGTCTATATAACATATAAAGCCAGATATAAGAAACAGCAAGCTACTACGAAGTTATTAACTTAGAAAGAAAAAAGGAAAGCAAAAGAAGAAGAAAAGAAAAAAAATTGAACAAATGGGGACTAGCCCCAAAAATATAAAATAAAAATTAAAAAGAAAAAAAAGGAAAAAAAAGAAACTTCTTCTGTTCTCTCTCTCTCCCCCCTCAAAAATTGACTACTGTAATGCGCTCTACATGGGGCTGCCCTTGGTGACCATTCGGAGACTGCAGCTGGTCCAAAATGCGGCAGCCCGGGTAGTGATGGGGCGCGGGCGTTATGCTCGGGCCTCTCCACTGCTTAGGGAGCTGCATTGGTTGCCAGTTTGTCTCCGGGTGCAATTCAAGGTGCTGGTCATTACCTTTAAAGCCCTATATGGTAGTGGGCCAGGATACCTAAGAGACCGCGTCACCCTAAGAACATCTGTCCGTCCCACCAGGGCGGATCGGAGGGGCTCTCTTGTTGTACCATCGGCTAGGGAGGCTCACCTCGCTAGCACCAGGAAGAGGGCCTTCTCCGTGTTCGCCCCGGCCCTCTGGAACCTCCTCCCAACTGAGCTGCGCATGCAGACAGAGCTCCTGTCCTTCCGGAAGAGCTTAAAGACCTGGCTGGCAGGACATGTGTGGGGTTCCAGGGATGTGGGATCCCATGTGGGGTGGTTAGTCTAAGGATTTTACCCTTCTGACGACACCCCCAGATACTGTTTTAGTCTATGAATTTTTTAATTTTTTATTGATGTGTTTTAACTTGGGTTGTAAGCCGCCCAGAGTCGGGCTTGCCCGATTGGGGCGGGTTAGCAAGTATGAAAATATAAATAATAAAAGATGTCAAGAGAAAAGGAGATAAAAAAAGAGAGGAGGGAGGGAGGGGAGGGAGAGAAACACGAGAAAAAAGAAAAAAGAAAAAAAAGAAAGTTCTACGTTGTTTGGTATAGTACTTAATCCAACTGCTTTTAATCTTTAAAAAGAAATTTCTCTTTCCCCTCCCTTAAAAAAAAGGGGGGAGAGAATATGTTATTCTTTTAAAAACAGTGCTCTGTCCCAAAAATCCTCGTCTCACATGCAGTTTCGGTTTCCTTGAGTTTCGTTTCTGTCCCTCACGCCGCCATTAATCCAGACCGTACTGCTTCTTTACCCCAAACAACAAAAAGAGCGAGAAAAAAAGAAGACCCAAAAAAAGTAATAAAGAAGAAAAAAAACGCCCCTGTTCTCCTCTGCAATCTATAGTCCTATAATATCCACTTTATTTAGAGAAAAGAAAAAAGAATGTCTCTTTAAAAGCTCACTTTTCCTCCATGTGAGTTGCCGATCTCGTCACCCGCTGCTCAGCTCTTCAATTCACCGCTCACTCGTTAAGACAGCCAACTAACCACAGGTTCTCCGCACTTTCCGACTCAGATTTCATCACTCGGTACTGCGGGAGTTCCTCTGCTGATCTCCGGCTCCCGGACCGGCTCAACGGGACGAAACCGGCAGTCCGGAGCCTCTTTCGAGACCCCGGTCTACCCCTCTCCCGGAGCGCGATTCCCTCGAGCCCCGACCTCCTGCGGTGAGCGCGGGTGGCTCGTTCGGCTCCCCCCCGAACGTCTTGCTTCAGTCAGTGCTTAGAGCTTTTTTTTTTTGCTTTATTTTAATTTAATCCCGTTGAAAATCTCATTGACCGGTGGAGCTAGGCGCAATGGCGACCGCTCTCTATGCCATCCTTAGCCACGCCCCCGACATTACACATTTTGTACTGGGTTAAGAAGCCTTGAGTTTACTTTTCAAGCTTGTTCTGTAAAAATGGCAATGTCTAGTTGAGAAGGAACCTGAGCTATGGAAGATAGCAATAGATAGCAACAGAATTATTGCAGCATTTCATATTTGGTAATAGTCCAAGAATTCTTCAATAATATTAATGCTTTTGAGATGGATACCCAGCATATGTTTGTGCTCCCCCCCCTCCCCGGTTGTCTCTTCCTGGATTCTTTTGTAATGTTTCTTATCCAGGATAACAACTTTCAAATCCCATAAAGAGTGTCTGGATAGACTGAAATGATCTGAAAGAGGTTTCTATGTATTATCATTCCTGATGTTTGATTTATGCCCATTAAGTCATTTGCACATAGATTGGCCCAGAAGAACCAGCTTTGGCAAGCTACATTTTTTTTCTTGACAGAGTATAAAATTTCTTGCACTTGATCCGGACCTGTCAATTTACTTACCAAACTAGGGCTCCTTCTAGGTTTTGGATTTATGGTTGATCTTTTACCTCAGCTAAGTAATCTATTTTACAGATATTCTTCTGCTTCCTCTGCCTGGAATTTCATATTTAAATGAAAACTCCCGCACATGTTGTTTGGGTTTCAATTATAAATGGCTTACTTGTGGGGAGGGGGAATCCTTTGAATATTTATGGAATCAAACACCAAGAGGCGTATTGTATTCATTCCTGAATACTAATCAGTACTGAGCAAGCATAAATCAGGATGGTACATTTTTAGACTCCCATTCAATACCAATTTGGGGGCCACAGGAATTAATCTAGGGTTGGAAGAACTTTGCCACCTACATGTCAAGAAGGGGGTGTTGCATTCCTTTTAATACAGAGTACTATTTAAAATCCCCAACTGATGGATAGCATATATTGATAGTAAGAGCAGACAAAAGACAATGTTGCCTGCAAGTCATTCTGCCCAACTTCCTCAATAAATTGCTGCAAAAGTAATTTTCTTCATTAGCTGACCCTGACATCGTTTATAATAAAAAAAAACTGTGTATGCTATCATTCACAGGCTAAGAAACACTTTGGAAAGCTATGGATGCAATCTTGCAGAAAAGCAACTAATGTAGACCTTGTAGAAATAAATATGAGAGGTGAGTGTGGGAATTAGCTGTGTTTCCTGGTTGCACTACCTGACACACCAGATCAACCTCCCCTTTTGATTTCACAGAGTTCTATATCTCCTTTCCTACATCTGACAGGTGATGTGGCAAATGGCTTGGCTGCAATAATGGACTGGATGAGATGCAATAAACTAACATTGAATCCAGACAAGATAGAGACTTGGATGAATCAATGAGCACAATAAGGACAGTGGGTGTTAACATACACGCACACACAAAAGGTTGAAGCAGCTCACACAGAGCTCTGGTTCAGGACGGCCTCACTATAGGTTCAGGATGGCCTCTCTATTAAAAATGGTAGTGAATCCCATGATACTTTATATTACTCTTACTGGAACCAAGCACTTGTAAGCAGTGCTATCCAAAATTCTTTATGCCCTTGATATTTTCTGCCTTACACCATTTTACAAATTACAACAATGTGCTAGTGCTCTAAGCATCTTTGTTGGGCCAACACTACTGCCACTAAGACTTTGATCATTTAACATGAAAGAAGCCTTTAGGGAAAGAAAAAGACTGCAAGAGAATTTTCTAATTTAATAAAGAAACTAAGAAAATTCTAAACTGACATAATAGAGGTCTGGTGGAATACAACACAACAAAGGGGGATAAGGAGGGGGAAGAAAACAAGGGAGAAAAACATTTGTGTTTAGAACAAAATATAGTAGCTGGATTGCTTACTAGCATCAAATGAATGGAGCAGTTTTCTTTTCAGTCTTAAGGCAACAATGCAGGTTGTCAGTCAAAAAGTCAAACCAAAACTGTGGTTTTAAAACTTTGGCTTGAGGCTAGATTATTTTTCTCCATGTGTTTCCGACGCTCCTCCCCGAGGCCCTTGATCATCACTTTCATCCCATTTTGCAAGTGATGTGTGGGGTAACCCAAAGAGATTGTGCAATCCTGGCTGTAGAATATTCTTCCCAGAAAGTCTTGCTTGTCTCTGAGGTTTTTGGAATAGTAGCCGTGTTAGTCTGTGGTTCAGGCATATCAGAAAACAAAAACCAAATTAAAAATAATAAAAACAGAAACACTGCAGAACTTTAAAGACTAACTGCTATATTTTTACTGTTAGCTTTCATGGATCAAGTCCACTTCTTCAGACAAGGAGTAAAACTTCCAGGCATTGTTTATATACATCAGATGCAGGGGTCAAGATGTCACAAGGAAAAAAAAGGTTACAACACAATGAGTAATCCAGCAGAATGACAGACAAGCACACATATCAATACAGCTCCCTATAGCTAACAGTAACAATAGATTATTCAGATTAATTTTAAATGTCCCCCTTTCAATCTCAAAAGTGTGAAATTGCCAAGCAACTCATATTCTAATGAGTTTAACCTCTTTCTGGTTGACTTGATCCATATGGATCTTTAAAGTGCTGCAATGTTTTGTTTTTGTTTTTGTTTTATTATTTTTTGTTTTGTTGTCTCTGAGTTTCATACATTGTGAAAGACAGATGAAAACTGAAAACATATATATTACCTAGATTTCAATATACTGTATATATTAGTTTTTTGTCTTACTATTTATTTATCATGGGCAGTTATGTACTACCTACTCTTGCACAATTGTCTGAACTGTTTCCCTGATTTGGCAGAGAAATAGTTTTTGATGCACTGTCCATTTCTATTCTATCGATTTTACTTATCTGTCTGATAGCATCTTGGCCAAATAAATGGGATGAGAAACATCTGAAAATAATAAATAAATCAAAGGTATTGAATGTGATAGAGGGGATAGAGTACTCTGACTTATGTTAAAGAAAGCTAGGTTTACTCCTTGCTCAGCTACAAAATGCACTGTTCAGTCAAGTCAGGTCATTATCTCCCTAGTCTAATATAACTCACCTAGCTAATGTTGGAAGTCCAAAACTAAAGGAAGATAATCCCTATCCTATCAATGTCAACAATAATAAGATACTGAAACCTTATTTATGCATAACATATGAGTACCTGCCAAATTTGGGGGAGATTGGAAAAAGAGGTTTTGGGTTATTATTTTTAAAAGTAAAATTGTTTCACCCCCTTTAGAAATAGCCAACCCCAAACTACCTCAGATTTAAAATAGCTCTCATGTTGAAAAGATAAATATTGCTTATCTTGAAAGATAATTGATGGCTCCATACAGTTTTCTTTATTTAGAAAGGATCCAGGCTATAGGAGTTGAAATACTGGTCTTTCAAAAAGGTTTTTCAAGTGATAGAAACAATACTTCTAATAATAGAAACCCCATGATTTACAGGATTTCCAGGAAGAACAGTGGGTTTATAGAGGCTACATTTAAGCTGAGTGGATGGGGGAGAACTTCAGGGCAAATAAAGTCCACAGCCCATATGAAATTTGTCAAGGGTTGAACTGTTGAATCTCCAGGGCTTGGCTGGTGGTAAGAAAAATCCAGGTAAGACTTCACGGTTTAAAAGTGTCCTAACTGGTACAGTGTCAGACTCAAGATTTTCTTAGGAACAAGGGTCTGACATACAATTTGAATAGTGTTTTCTAAGGGATATTCAAACTTTCCCCCCATATGTTACAAAAGCACATCTCAGTTGTCTTTTGTTCTAGCATAAAGTGCTTTCAGTAAATAGTCTTTCAGAATTTCTGAGATCAAACCGTCTCCTGTCATAAGTTTTCAAAAGGGAAATTATCTGAGGCAATCTGAACTTTTCAACCTGTCAATTTAATCATCATCATCTTTGAATTGCAAAGCTGGAAGAGAGCTCACAGATCAGCCCCTGTCAGGGAGGCAGAGTGTAGAATCAAACTCCCAATCTATCTAAATCATGGAGCTATCCCAATTAGCTGATTCTCAAGCAGAAATCACAACACAATTGTTTGAAAATGCATTAGATAACTTTGCCCTGAAAATTGTAAATGAGAGATCTCTCCAATTCACCTGCCTCACAGAGTTCTTGTGAGTACTTTGGGAGTGACCTTCAACAACTTGAAGGAAAAAAATGGGATATGAAAGAAACAAAAAATGCTATTTTATTTTAACTGGCACCATCCATGGATTAAGTGATACAGTAAATGGTAAATGAGGATGAATATTTGAGGCATGGAGCAGGAAAGAAAAGAATAGTATTTTCATCAGAAGCAATCTCACACTTCTGCTGCTGATTCACTGGCTGGCCATAACCTTCCTTTAGCCTTCTCTTACACTAAACTAAACTAAACTAAACTAAACTAAACTAAACTAAACTAAACTAAAATAAAATAAAATAAAATAAAATAAAATAAAGCAGTTAGTCTTTAAAGTGCTAGTGTTTTTTATATTATTTTAATTTTAATTTGTTTATTTTGTTTTGTTTTCTGATATGCCTGAACCACAGACTAACATGGCTACTGTTCCAAAAAAACTCTTAAAATCTGGATGTGTTTTGGTCCTCTCATGAGCATAAAAGAACATCAGCCTTGAAGGAGCATGGCTGATACTTCTTTCCCATTACAGATGGTTGTGAGTGCTATCTACTAGGTTGCTTGGGGGCAAAAAAAACCCTCTCCAAATTCATATAAATTCCTTGAGGATTAATAATTCAGTACCTTCCAGCTGCTAGACATGTATGCCGTTAATCAGAAAGACATGTTTCTTTTATACATTTTGATTACTTTATGCCTCGAAGCAATAGATACCTGGAGATCTTGTTGAAAAACAGCCCTGACAATTCCTTAATGCTTGTGTGAGAATTATTCCACTGATGAAAAAAATGGCAAATTTTGAGGATCTTTCTCTTTTCCTGTGTCTTTTTATAAATGGTACTGAGCACAAGAGGTGATCCTATAGACCAGTGATGGTGAACCTTTTAGAGACCTAGTGCCCAAACTGCAACTCCAGACCCACTTATTTACCACAAAGTGCCAACATAGCAACAGGGGAGGGAGGAAACTCTCCCATTGGGCTACTGGGCAGAGGGGTGGGGTAAACTCTATTCTTGGGGGAGGGAGAAAGTACTCCCATTGAGCTGCTGGGCAGAGGGGCAGGTGAACTCTGTGCTGGGGTGACTGCATGGGTGTCCAAAGAGAGGGCTCCAAGTGCCACCTATGGCACACGTGCCAAAGGTTCACCATCACCATTTGGACTTTAGAATCATCAATAATAAGGTTGCCCTTTGTTATGTAAAGTTTGGCATTCCTTTTTCCAGCTGATAACAATGAGCCCAATATTATGCATCAACATCAGCCTATTTCCTGGCATTATGTAGATATAAAATTTATTTTCTTGCTGGCTTGACATCCAGAAGAAGACATTCAGGTCAGTGGACAGAGTTTATCCTATTCATCTCTCCAAGCCTTGACTTTTTATGTTGTACCTTCTACCACAAAAGTCATTGTGAAAAGAAGTCATGTAAGATTTGTGCCAGAAAACACCAAAGGATGATAACATTTCTCTCCTTCTCTGCTCTGTGAATTACCACCGTCTCCTAATTCACCACGGTGGTAATAGACTGGTAAACTAGAATGGCTTCTGTTATTATGCAAATTTGTGGAATGGCTCTTCTCATCTTTTGTGACCTTTGCCCTACCTAGTTCTATTAGCAGCTTTCCTGGAAGGTTAACACTGTGCCTAACTCTACAGAAGTTAAAATCCTTCACTACTACTATGAAACATGGACAACAATGGTGCAATATCCAGAAGGCAAATGTCAGACAGACACAGAAGTTGGTAGGTAGGCATACAGGTCGGTAAAGATGCTAATGGATGGGCAATCAACTGGCTCACTGGCAAAGAACATGACATGCAGACATTGTTTAGGATCTCATCCTTTATTTTCATAGTGGCTGGCATGTGAGGCATAAAGGATCTCCACAGAAATAAAGCTAAGCTGGTTAAGCAAATAGCAAGGCAGAAAGAGCTGAAAGTAGTCAGACACCAAAAAAGCACTGAGGTTGAGAGGTAGGCAGCAAGTTATCACTCAGCAGGACTTCCTTGGAGCATCAGCCATAGCTGATGGAAAATAATTAGTCATAGGGAATCCAAGCCATTATGAGAGATTGGCTTTTAGGAGACCAGCTCTTTGACCATGTTGGTCTCAGGATTTACAGCTGCTGCCCTTGGTCATCCAGGACTGGAACCCACAGCGTGGAAGCAGCTGCCCTAAGTCCTGCAGGGTTGGATACTTATTTTACTGCAGCTGCTAAGCTTCACCTGAGAACTTTTGGGAGGTTCTGGACCATCATAAGCTCCATCTGGAAACTCTGGGTGGCTTAGCTATATAAGAACCAGTTCCCAAAAGCTGCAACAGCTGTTATCTGTCAACTTCCCATGCCCTGGACTCTAACAATGACTTTCCAAATATGAGTGTTGAATAACCCTGATAAAGGAATTGCACTCTCTAAAGAGGCTTCATGGGGAGGAGGGCTAGAACACCTTCTTCTTGACACTTGAGTCAGATGAAGATAGAGGTTGCTGATAAATGCCCTGAAGGGGAGTCGGGCTACTTTCCAGTAACTCGGTGAGTTACAGGTGCCCTTTAGGACAACATTACCCTAGCCTGAGCTTTGGCTTTAGCCTCAATCATTCACTGTTTCTCTCAGAGCCATGTTGTTTTTATCATTATGAGCAGCCCCTGCAACGAATGTGCTGCTAATGCCTTTGTGTCTTCTGATAGTGCTGTGTGTAGGGGCCCAGATGGAAGGAATGTTACTGTTCTGTGAGTGACTGTGGCCACACTATCCACTGTGCATAGCTGTTTTGAACCTCTCTTCATTTGCAAGGCCTTTCTCTCTTTGTAAAATTTTGGTCCTTCATGTGACAGTCACAAATACAAGCAAACATCTGACTCTTGTTCTCGCACCGGACACTCCTCTGAGCCTTCATGTCATCCCATTTTAAAACCACAGCTGTTTCTGTTTTCAATGACTACTTCATTTTATCAATAAGCATAACAAACTAAGCTAAAGCAAAGGCATTAAACAATAACATGCTTACCAAAACCAGTGAGGTAGTATCAGTGCATGGCCTCAGTTGTTGCTTCCATGTGTGTTTTCGCAGTGAGCAGGTTTACTGTGTTTATATAACATTTGAAATCTATTTCCCCCTCCATTGTAAAAGAGGTCTCTCACTAATGAGTTTCTACTCAGCCAAGCACAGCACCAAGTTTGCTGGCTGGGTTTCATTTCAAAAGCTTAGTTCTCTCCATCCCATAACACTCCTTTACTTTTAGCTACACTTATGACAAGTAATGGTTTATGGATAGTAATTGGTTGTTTAAATGAATCCACTTTTTCAAATATATAGATGACATTCTTAAGATAGCAAAGTATGAACCTGGTGCTAAAGTGCTATTAATACTTTCTTCATTTCATTATGGCCTGCAGAATGTGCAGATGGCAGTGCTGAGCTTGAGTGTTCCTACACTTTACTCTGCTTCATTCATCAATTAATGTGATATTCCAAGACTACAATTGGACCTGTTACATTTTTCAGGGGATGTGACTCTGCTCATTTCTCTTTCCTTTTCTCTACATTTCCTTCCTCTTCAAGGACAACCACCTTTCTTTTGCTATAATAATTTTGTGTCAGAAATTATTCTGGGTTGAAAGGATTTTTGCGGAAGAAACTATGTTTCAGGGAACGCCAAAATGAGGTTCCTTTCATGTCCCCAAGAGTTGGGACAGAGATGAGCACTCAATCTGTCATGCAGTACCCAGGTCTCTAACTGCCCATAAATATCAATGAAATGAATTCAGGAATGTGTAAAACAAGTAACAAATGACCTGTCTATACTCTCAAACTGCCAACTTGCCAGCCTTCCAGCTAACAAGGCAAGCTTCTTAACCACTGAGCCTCTGCAGCCCCTTACTTCTTTTGCTGTACCTGGTCAAGGCTGTGGCAGTCCATTGCAGTCCTGGTGTTGAGTCCTGCACGTCTCATTTCATGTGCCACAGGGGATGGCTCCAAGATCATAGTATTTGGGTCACTTCATGGCAAGCTGGGATCAACCTTAAACAAAATCATGGCAACTACATTTTTCCTGCTTCAGGGGGAAAATGCATTCTGGATATGAGTTGCAGACGACAACAATGACCTGGGCTATCTATGACAAAAAAAGCCATCCATTGTGCTCATTGGACAATCCTTGACCTCTGCCACAGGGCACTCTCACGTCATTGTGATAGAGGAGGCTTCCTAGTAATCAATTGTCTTGCCCAATTGTACCTAAACATTGAATGTTCTTTCAATTTTTCCTCCTAGGTCTTGTTTTCCAGTCCTCTCATCCTCCTTGTTGTCCCTTCTGAGTTTGTTTAAGATTGTTGGCTTCCTTCTCAAATTGTTGTCTCCAGGACTGTACTCTAAATAAGGCCTAACTAGTTCCAAATAGAGAGGAAATAGTACTTCACAGAATTTGGAGACTATACTTCTGTTAATGCAGCCTAAAATAGCATCCACATTTCACTGTTGGCTCATATCCAGCTTTTGATCTGCAACAATTCCAAATCTTTTCTGCTTGTAGCATTAATGAGTCAAGTATTCCCCATCTTGTAAGTGCATGTTTCCGTATTTCTCCCCTAGGTGTAGAACTTATCATTGATAAATTTCATTATCTTATTTTTAGCCCAGTGCGCATGCCTATCAAGATATTTTTGAATTCTGTTGCTGTCTTACAAGGTATTAGCTATTCCACCCAATTTTGTTTTATTTGCAAACTTGCTAAGCATTCATTGCATCCCCTCATCTAAGTCATTAATTTAAAAAAAATGAAGAGGACCAGCCCAGACAAAGCTTTGTGGTACCCCACTTGTTACCTCCTCCCAATTTAAGAATTGGGCATGTACTGGGATACACTCTCTGAGTATGATTTTTTAATCAATTGTTCTATCCAGCTCACATATAGTGAACGTTCTGATCAAAATATCATGGTACACTTTGTCAGAAGCTGTGCTGAATTCAAAATATATTATATGAGGCTATTCTCTACTTTGAAATCAAGAAGTCCAATATAACATAACTTTCTCCCAGATTTCCTCTTGCTACTTTTTCTTCCATCAAGTCAAGGATCACGTATTCTCTTTTCTTTCTTTCTTTATTTATTTATTTATTTATTTAGTTATTTATTTATTCATGAGAAAATTATAATTAACACAATCAAGAATTTCTTGAAAGGGCAATATTTGGCTGAATTTGCCTCCCAAAATAAATTGGGATAATCTATTAGAATTTAGATTAATGATGTTAGGCAGAAACAAAATCTTTGTTTGGTTTCCTTCCTTTCAGAGAAGAGTGACTTGGTTGGCGAAGCTGGAGAGGTGGCAGCTTGTCATCTGACCATGCTTCAGAAACAGCAGAAATATAGTTGCCATATTTCACAGCAAAAGCAAAACATATTATGTAGCAGAAAAGAGATAAAAGGCAACTAGTTATAATCATCTCCTTTACCCTTACATCTGGAAATGCCACCATTGTGCTCTGATCAAGAGCTCTCTCTGTGTGTGTTTTATGCAAAGAACAGACTGTTGTGATATACTACCCACATGTTTATCCCTAGTGGCCTCTATAGTTGTGTTTCAACCTTTGATTTATCTGCCCAATAAGTTTTCAGTGGAAAATGCTAATATGCAGTACAGTGTGTTTAAACAGGGGACATCCCTGTTAAATGTAAACATAAGGTTTAAATAGAGGGAAATTGTCATTCCACAAGAAGCCAGATTGTTATAATTGCTCATGGCATAATTCTAACTTTGCATCTGTAAGGATCTGTTATCATTTCTACATCAGCCATTACAAAGCATAATAAAGTACAGTACATGGAAAACAATCTCTCAAAAATTCAAAGGTAATGAATGTGTTTACACAAGACATTAACAAAAATGGAGCCCATCAGGGAGTGTGAGAAACTTTGAGTACTTGGAGGAAGAATTTATAACACAGGTCACTTTTTATATCCATGGAGGATACATTCCAAGGCCGTCTACAGACACCTGGAACTGCAAAAAGCAGCAAACTCCATATTATATTCTACATACAGTACTTGAGTCATACATGTGCAGACAGCTGCAAATGATTCTGTTGATCTTTCAGATCCACCCAGCAAATGATTCTCGTTAAAACAATCCATTCCATCTCAACATTACGTGTAGATAGTGGCCTATAGTGGCTAGCTCTGATAATGCATCTTGGAAATATATATATTTCAGGGACCTTACAATGAATATTTTTGGACGTATGGATAACTGAATCTCTGGACAATGAACCTGCAGATGCAGGGATGACCTGTATATATGAATAATATTCAGTTAAGAGTGAATCAGCAAGAGGAGAATAATGATGTTTTCAGAAGTAAGAAACAAGAATCATGAGAACACAAAATCATTCCTTTGAAGGGAAAGGAAGGTCTTACTTTCTATAACAAAGCAGCATGCTATTAGTATCAACAAGATAAAACAGGAGTTCTCAACGTTTTTAAGCTGGGGGCCGGGTTACGCTCCCTCAAACAGCTTCAGGGGCTGGATGGCCATTTTGCCCTTCCTCCACCACATGACACATCCACGTATGGTGGAAGTGGTAGGGGGCCACATTTGGCCCATGGGCCACAGGATGAGAATCGCTGTGATAAGCCATTGCAAGGTTTGCTTAGTGTTTCAAAACACTGGCATATACTCCATTCACTATAATGGGATTTGGGTTAGTCAGTATCATTTTAGAAGGCATATGCAGTGAAAAGATCATTCAAAATACAGCCAGGACCTCCCATGAGAAAAAGAGTCACTGCAAAATTAATATACAATGAAGTGTTGTAATGACAAGGCAAACAGTCCAAGTATTAAGGTGTGTTTAAAAATAGCTAAGTTAAAATAGAGTGAAACAAAACTACCCTCCATTCTAATGCCAGCACAATTCCTTTTGCTGCACAAGGCAAAGTGTAAGGCAGAGACCCTTCCACAGTCCATGCATAAATGCTGAGTGGACTGGTAATTAAATTTAACTTTCTTGCTAATGAGGCAGAATGTGTTCTACCACAACTAAGAAAGCAGGTCTGTTTAGGAACCCAAAAGATGTACCTACTCAGCTCTCTCATTCAGCTAAGGAGGTAAATCCAGCTTTGTTTCTCACATATGGGAACTAGAAACAACAAAAATGTTTTTTTCTTTTGCCTGCAAGATATTTCTAGTCATTTTTGCAGTTTTTAGATCAATGTTTGTGAAAACTGAAGAAAATCTGTTTTTGTGTAAAGTTGTGGTAACTGCTGCCTCTTTGCATAGAGTAGACTGTTTTTTTAAACAATCATTGAATGTGTTATCATTAATCAGCTGGTTCTTTTGTGGTTATTGTATGCATGCAGATTTTGATTCACATATGGGAATGGGCATTTTGTAGTTTTGTGCTGAGACATTTCTGAAGACTTTGATAAAATAAAGGGTAGTTGTCCATATTCATGATAGAGACAAAAGCTCAAATGGGTTAATGAAATCCCAGCAGGCTGTTTTGACAGGCAGCCTGGCTCATAAAGAATTAGTATTTTAGTAAGATTTTTTTCCACATAGGACTGCAGTGGCTCAAGTGGCTAAGACACTGACTGGGAGGCAGGAGGCCAGCAGTTCGATTCCTGAATACTGCAGGATGGAATGAGCTCCCGTCTTTGTCCCAGCTCCTGCCAACCTAGCAGTTTGAAAGCAAGAAATTGCAAGTAGATAAATAGGGACCACTTCAGTGGGAAGGTAAACAGTTTTATGTGCACTCCAGTGTCTAGTAATGCCTGCCACATGACCACGGAAATGACCGCAGAAGCGGACACCACTGGCTCTTCAGCTATGAAACAGAGATGAGCACTGAACCCTAGAGTCGACTGGCTTTCAAGCAAGGGTGACCTTTACCTTACTACCAACAGAGGATAATAGGTAAAGATTTTATAATGAACAGCTGCTGGTGGTGGTGGCGGTGGTGGTCTGCTATGCTGTTTTCTAGCAGCAATGGCCTGATGAAGTTGTATCACTCTGCCCAATAACAGGGCTAGTTCATATTCATTGTAAAAAGTATAATTAACTTCATATACATCTGTTGGGAAGGAAAAATTCAATTTGATTTTTAAGGGGGGGGGGAATAACTCAGACATTGTAACTCTATACTTCACCAAACTTGGAGAGTCAGCAGAAGACCAATGTGTTGTGTGTCTAGGAGGCTCATGAGCTGAGTTATGCACCCCATCACTCATTGAATATTTTCAAACCAGTTGGTGGTGGCCTAAGACTTTTGCACAGTACTGTATTTCTGAGTTAGGGATGTCCATTCTTCCTCAGCAGATATGGGTTCATTTCTCTTGAGCCCAAAGTATACAGAGTTCACAGAAACCTAAGCTGGGGGCTCAGCTTCATCCTTGTTAAATGACTGTTGCTATGAATACATTAGCATACCTGGAAAGACAGCTACAGTTCTTTACTTGGTTATAAATCTTATTGAGTTCTGTGAGATTTACTCATTTGTCAATGTGTATAGCATTTTGTAGCTGTGAAGTTCATACAGTGCCTGTATGGGAAACGTTGTGCATGGGAACCCTATGGCTACTGTATAGAAGTCTTTGGAAGAAAGGTGGAGAATAAATATAATTACTAATCATCAGGTTATGTCTATTCACAATGAAAATATAATAAAGGCCCATTGAATTGGACATACTTCATCAAAAAGTGCAAACAGATTCATTTATTTTTTGGGATACAACTGGATGGTTAACTTCAACAAGTCTAGAATAATAATATGTATTGTTTCTGAGCTGCTTTTTCTTCCACCTTGAGAATCTACTTACTTTTGCTTCCAGATAGGAAATGTGTAACATTAATGAATGAGGGAGGCTTGAAAAGGTCATGTGCACAATAAACAAATCAGTCCACAATAATGTAATAATCACCGTGCTACAGCATTTGCTGTGATGTATTTGCAGGAAGATTCCTAATGATGGACATATTGTAGCTCATTTTTTTAAAACACTGACATTATTTAACCTCAATAATGACATGTTCCATTTATATATGTATCTCTGTCCAATTTATTTTCAATTAGTTAATGAAAACATATACTTCCCTCTCATATGTAGTAGTGTAGGACTACAGTATATGTGTTAACAAGAAAATAAAAGAACATGTCTAAAGTCTGACATTTTTATAGTTGATGATGATGCAGAGCTGAAAGGGATCCTATGGATCATTGAGTCCACCCCTGTCAAAAGAGGCACAGTGAAGAATCAAACTCCCAACATTTGGCTCTACAACCAAATACCTAAACCATTGAGTTGTTGCTCATACAGTGGAATCTTGGTTAATATAATTAATGCATTCTCCAGGACATTCTTACAGTGAAAATTACTTTAACTGAATTTCCCATAGGAATGCATTTCCCCATAGGGATGCATTGAAAACCAAAATACTTTAACCGGAATGTGATTTCCCATAAGAGTGCATTGAAAACTAATTAATCCGTTCTGAAAAAAAAATCCATAAACCAAACCACTATTTTCTATGGATTTCCTTTTGTTATGCGATTTTTATGTTAACTGAGCTGTTTGATACCTGAGGTTCCACTGTAGTTCTTTTATTCTGCACCTTATATGTATTCATGGATACTCTGTAGGTAACTGTTTCACTACATCTGGATGGTATGATACTTAATGTGTAGGCAGAAACATGTGCTGTCTTCCCTTTGTCTAAATGTGTACACATGATTTTTAAACTTAAGAGCAACACTTCATGGGGGTTGGGTAGAAGCTTCCCTGAAGAATTGTTGAATGCTAAACACAGTTTTTAATATTGCTGTAGGTCTATAGCACATTTCTGCTACAAAACTGTATTGTAATTTGTAGATCAAATTATCCTGCTATGGCAATAGAGTGGTCTTCGGTGGTGCCAAAGACCACAGGGAAGGGTGATGGTCCCCAAGTAGATTAAATCCCACTTGAATCCATCTTGATAGAGGGCAGCAGCTTCATCAATACTGGTCTGGGGCCGATGAGGACTTTGTGTCAAATGGGCTCAGGACCAGAAAGTGACATGCGGAACTGGGTCAGTGGTATGGGTGTCATGCTGTGATGCAGAAGGCAGATGAAAGGCCACTGCATCATATTCTCAGGACAGTCTTCATGGCAGGAGGAGGAGGAGGAGGAAAAGGAGAAGGAGAAGATTCTTTTTGACATAATACCACTGTGCAAGGAAAGTAGAGCATTATTTGTTTCTTTGAACTTATGTTAATAGTCCCTCTCCCTTTAATATGGAAAATCTACTTCCATGCACTCACAGATGTGAAAACATCCCTTCATCCCTTCTACTTCCACATCAAAGCTTCTTTTGCAATTTAGTATGGTATTATCATGCAACAAAACAGTTCCAGGAATGTATGTTCCCAGGTATGCCTTTTCTCAAACACATTGTCCTATCTTTGAAATAGAATCCATGGTAATCCCAGAAGATGGCAGGACATTCCAAGGATATACTAAGGCTAGAACTTGACTTCTGTTAAACCTCCATGATTATTTTCTCTTTCAGGCTTTGTCTCTCATTGATGAAGAAAAAAGGCAGGCTCCTGAATGGAAAACATGTCTTCTTTTCTCCAGCTTTTTGACAGAACCACAGGAATGTGGTCTAAGGCTCATTAGGCAATCAATCAATCAATCAAACTTTATTGCGGTCAATAACCAATGCATTAAAAAGAGTTTAAGTGCATGAAATACTATCAAAATGCACCCCCACAAACACATTCATTTGAATTAAAACAAAAGAGGGTGAAATCAGTTATTAAATTTATGCTTCATTTGGGACAGGTATCTGGTTTAAAAAGAATAAAACAGCATATAAAACAGTTTAAAAGTTATAGTTACAATTGTAAAAATAGGATAAAAATGTCTGTATATAAGTGCACATGGTGGATAAAATTACATGAGTAAGCTATAAAACAGAATTACTGGTGTTCATTAGGCAGTATAGGCTTTCAGGTTATTTTTCATAGTCCATTTCATGGGTTCTGTTCCAGCAGGTGTTGGATCAAAGGTCCCCAAATTGATGGTCTCAAACCTTGTAATCATACAAGAACCTGGATAAACCACAGCTGGTTTGATGGGATTCAATTGCTTTCTTCTTGTCTGAGCCCAAGCTCAGCCTGCTACTCCAGATGAAAAAGCTCAGCAAATGTCTATATATCTCTTTCTAATGCACTTGATCTTTGTTTAAATACTTATCTCTGTTCTGTTCTTTTCTTCATTGCTGTACTTGCAGTTTTACTTCTTGTTTCCTGTTTGAATCACAACTTTTGATTAAAATGGCATTTAGCAATACTTTGTGAGCATCTATAAGTTACTGCAAGTCTACATGTAGAATTCCTCTTTTTCCTTCCCACTATATGGATCTCTGTATTCAGACTGATTATTAGAACCATTGTTCTCATCTTAATAGTGGTGAAAAGCATTTAATCCTAGTTAACTATGCTTCTTAGGGGCTAAAGATTCTGTGCCTGGAAAGACTGTCATTACAAATGCTTCAGAATCTTTCATTTCTATTCAATGGTGTTCCATTCCCATCTGGCCTCTGGTGATATTCCATGACAAAAATGTACTAATCCACCAACTATGCTATGCTGCTAAAGTTAATGTAGCAACTTTTAAAATCTCCTATGTAAGCTGTTTGCATTATACCAGGCTATTTCCCTTTTGCTACTACTCCAATGCCTAATCATATTACCAATAAAAACCAGTGATGAGACTGGCATAGCTCACAAGAAACCCTTGGGAACCAAACCTTTCAGTGATGATGTCTCAAGATCATCCCCCAAGGACCCAGTGATAATTCAGAATGACTGGAAACAAGGATACATGTTCAAGTGTGTTAGACTGCTCCAGTCGCAGATGCTTTGCATCAGGAAGATGCTATAACTCAAAATCTTACTTTGCCTTCAGAATGTCTAATCTGATTTCAAGAAACTGAGCTTATGCATGTACAAAAAGTCAGGGACCTGTACATATCTGTGCATTATTGTAAGAAATCATTTTTGACATAGAGACAATGCTAAAATAAAATAAATTTTCTTTTTATTTACATAGAAAGGCATGACCTACCTGCTCTGTCTCTCTGTAAATGGAAGATAATATTTTATTTATTTATTTATTAGATTTGTATCACCGCCCCATCACCGGGGAGACTCTGGGCAGTTTACAACAAATCACAATCACAAAATAAAAACATCCCTACGATAAAAGACATAGTAAAACCTCAAGTTAAAATTATCAAAACCTAAAAATCCTCTGCCCAATTCTCATCTAACTAGCTAAAACTAAACTAAAATAGCTAAAAACCACACTGGATGGCTATTATATCAACCAACAGGAGGCGCTGCCACATTGACAGCACCCCACACCTAGTGAGTTAACCATGTTTTTAATCCCTTTCTAAAAGGCAGTAGCTCTGTCTGGAGCCACAACTCGATCGGTAAGAGGTTCCACAGGGCCGGAGCAGATATGGAGAAGTCTGTCCTAGTGCCAGAGAGACTAGCCTTTCTGGCAGGTGGAACCTTTAAGGAGCCCCTCCAATCTGCTCTGGTGGGACGGGCTGATGTCCTTGGGGTGATGCAGCCTCTTAGATACCCTGGTCCTCTACCAGGGCTTTAAAGGTCATTATCAGCACCTTGAATTGCACCCAGAGGCACACCAGCAGCCAATGCAGCTACCGCAACAGGGGAGAGGTGCGGGTATAATGCCCACACCCCATCACTACCTGAGCAGCCACATTCTGCACCAATTACAGCCTCCGAATGGTCATCAAGGGGAGCCCCATGTAGAGCACATTGCAATAGTCTAGTCTGGAGGTGACAAGCACATGTGTGACCATGAGCAAGGAATCCCAGTCCAGGAGTAGACATAACTGGTGGATTATGCAAAGTTGTGTTAAAACCCTCCTGGCCATAACTGCCACCTGCTCATCGAGCAGGAGTCGTGAATCCAGGAGGACCCCCAAGTTACAAAATAGCCCCATCCAGAACCAAAGATGGTATCTCCTGGGATAACACTAGATCTCTGACCCTCAGCCATTCAGCCTTGCCAGGGTTCAGCTGTAACCCATTGTCCCCATCCAGACCCTAAGAGCATCCAGACACCTGGATAGGACTCCCACTGCATCGTTGGGATCACCACAGGCTGAGATATACAGTTGTGTATCAACAGCATATTGATGATACTTCACCCCGTGGGAACAGATAGTCAGAACTTTTATATAATTGTAAGCCACTATGAAAGTAATGTGATCATCACCATAATAAGGTGTTTAGAATCAACTGACAGAGAAACAGTGCAAACCTATATATACTTATCAAAATTAAGTCTCATTCAGTCCATTTACTCTGGTAAGTAGATGTAGAATTACACTGAAAATACCTTACTGAATGTTGACATGATGGTGAGCCAGCAGCAGCCACTTTTACTCTGCTGTTTCCTCATAGCATCCTCAAATAAAGGTTTTGGCTACTCCTACTACCATGGCAGTACAAAGTGGTGGAAGCTTGTATGTTGCCATCAAAAGACTATATTCAGTTGAAACTACTATAGCAGTTACATCCTTAGAGTTCACAAGTGATGACTTTAGATTGCAAGTCTCCAACAGAGCTTTCACAGGAGCATCCTTGGAAGCAAATAATTTCTGACAAAGGGAGATATCTGGGTAAAGAGTTCACAGCCAAGCTCTAGGTGGAGATCACAGCAACAGTAACAATAAGTAACCTACCGTATATACTTGACTATAAATTGTCCCAAATATATATCAAGGTACCTAATTTGGACCTCTAAAACTAGAAAAATAGACTGACCCGAGTATAAGTTGGGGGCGGAAAATGCAGCAGCTGCTATTGAGTTTCAGTAATTAAAATACATGAAAATATGGTAAAATTAATTTATTCAGACATTTGTGTCGGTATGTTTTTGAGTTTTTATGGTAGTGTTAGTGCTTTTTAAAAAATGTATGTTTGAATTTGCACCACTGCGGTTTTGGGACCCTCTGGGTTGTTAAGTTGAGTCCCTTTTTTGGTTCTCATTTTTGGGGGCTAAAAAACTAGAGGGCTCTTTGACCAGGTCCTTTGATAAAGCAGTACAAGGGCAGTTCAGTGAGTATGTTGGCTGGGCAGGTGTATATCCCTAAGATAGAATAAGAGTTAATTTTCAACATTCCAGTGAAAGCAAAATGCAGAGACAGAAAAAAAGTACGTCTACTTTGGAAAGCTGAATTAGAGAGATTCAGTTCTTCTGGGAACTGATTCACAGTCTCAACTGGGATTGAAATCATAATGAGTGATCATACTGAGCTTGCAGATTGAAACAGAAGTTCAGTGTGGCAATGTGACTTACATTCCAATCCAACCTGCAAGACCCCCTTCTTTCCTTCTCGTGATCCAGGCTCTGTCTATCTTTCCTTTGTATTACCTTTCCTTTGTATGGTCACTGTTGCTTTTTTAAATTAAGTATATGAGAATAGCACAGCTTATTGCTCGGTCTTTGTTCTATTTCCTGTATTTGTCTCCTTGTACATTCCCCAGACAACATTGACAGAAGAAGAAATTCAGGTGAAATGAGATGTGTTGCTCCTTAGTTTTGAAAGAGTTACAGTGTTTGGAAAAGATGGTAGAGTTCCAAACAAAGCACAAGAAAGTTCATTTCATAAAAACAAGGACCTAGTAATAAAGTGATAGAGTGTCATAGCGCTATTCTCATCCACGTAATTTTTAAAAGGAGAGGGATTGGGGCAGATAAAACATTGTGGGGTATGTTACCACAGTCCTGAATGTCATTTTCAAAAGCTAACATCACCTTAACTCCACCTAATGGCATACCCTTCCCCTCTCTCCTTAGTGCATCCTGCATATCTGCATGGAAACAACCCTATTGAAATATAATAACATGTGAAAAATGGCAGAGTGAAGAATATGGTTTGGATCTCACACCAAGAAGACTAAATATCTAATGGTAGGAACACAAGAAATTGAAAGAGTGGATAAAGTTGTCTATTTGGGGAGTATGTTAAATGTAAAGTGGGGTCCCAAGGTAGAGATTAAAATACAAATAGAAAAAGCAAGATCCACCTTCATAAAAATGTGACATTTATTATGCAATAGAAATCTAACTCCTGCTACAAAGATTTTAATAGTGAGATGCTATGTATTCCCAGTGATGCTATATTGAGTCGAAGCTTATACATTGACTAAAGCATCTAAGAAGAGAATCAAAGCTTTTGAAATGTGACTCTACAGATGGCTAAGGATATCATGGGTTGACAATGTGACTAATGTAGAAGTGTTGCACCAGATGGATAAAGAACAAGAACTGTTTAAGACCATTAAGTAAATAAAACTCCAATACAGTAAAACACCGGATAACGATTGGATCAGATAACGCTAAAATTGCATAACGTTAAGTAATCTGAGGAGGAGAATTGGATTGAATAACGTTAAGGTCCTATGGGATGGATCGGATAACAACCGCTAAAGCCTGTGCGGTTACAATGTATCTCTATGGAGCTTTAACGTTATCTGATCCATCCCATAGGATTTTAACATGCATCGGATAACACTAAAAATCGGATAACACCAAGACTTGTGGAACCAAGTTTTAGCGTTATCCGGTGTTTTACTGTACCTTGAGGAACAACATAAAGTAGGGATTCTCAACATGAACTGTGTGCTGGATGTGGCCCACAACACCATTTCATGTGGTGCACCACCACCTCCACCACACCAGTAAGTGCCATGTGGTGTAGGAAGGGCAAAATGGCCACCCGGCCCCTGAATCTGTCTGAGGGAGCATGACCCGGACCCTGTCTTAAAAAGGTTGAGAACTTCTGACATAAAGTATAGAATATTCCCAACTTGCTCTGCAAGGAAAGATCCCTGGGAAGAGAGGCCCTGGATGTAGACAGACTTCATGGCTGAAGAACCTGAGAGACAGGTGTGGCATGTCCTCGTAATAACTGTTCTGAGGAGTTAAGAACAGGAAGACTATCGCCATGATGATAGCTAATATCTGGAATGGATACAGCACCTGCAGAAGAAGAATGGCTGAGAGAAAAATTAAATCTGAATTGTTTGGAGAAAGTCCTTGATTAATTCCACAGTTGTTAATGTTTTTAGTATGTTTTTATGTCTGTTAACTGCCCTGAGTCACTTCGGTGAGTAGGGCAGTATATAAATGTGAATAATAAATAAATAATTTGGATGCAAAAGTCCACAGATGAATTCAATTCAGTCTTTGTTTCATGCAGGCAGGGAAAAAAAACCCTTTGAAATCACCCATTATATAAGAGGAACAAATCCTGAGTTTATTGATGGAGGTTTTTTTTGTTGTTGTTGTTCAGTCGCACAGTCGATTCCGACCCTCTGCGACCCCATGGACCACTGTCCTCCAGGCACTCCTGTCCTCCACCATCCCCCTCAACTCGCTCAGCTCTGTGCCCATTATCTCCACAACACCATCTAGCCATCTCATCTTGGGCCGTCCCCTTCTTCTTTTGCCCTCTAACCTTCCAAGCATCAAGGCTTTCTCAAGTGAATCCTCTCTTCTCATTTGATGTCCAAAGTATTTTAGCTTCATCTTTATTATTTGACCTTCTAAGGAGCAGTCAGGCTTGATTTCTTCTAAGATTGACCCATTTGTTCTCCTCGCTGTCCAGGGTACTCTCAAAACTCTCCTCCAACACCACATCTCAAAGGCGTCTATTTTTCTGCGCTCCGCTTTCCTAATGGTCCAGCTCTCACAACCATACATTGCCACAGGGAATACCATTGCCCTGACTATGCGAATCTTTGTTTGCAATTTAATGTCTCTACTTTTCACTATGTCCCCCAGGTTTCTCATCGCTTGCCTCCCGAGAATCAGTCGCCTTTTTATTTCATGGCTGCAATCACCATCTGCAGTGAGCTTTGATCCTAGGAAAGTAAAATCTGTAACTGCCTCTACTTCTTCCCCATCTATTTTCCAGGGACTGATAGGGCCTGTTGCCATGATCTTGGTTTTCTTGATATTTAGTCTCAAGCCAGCTTTTTCACTCTCTTCTTTTAACCTAATCAGGAGCTTCTTTAGGTCCTCCTCACTTTCCGCCATTAGGGTGGTATCATCTGCATATCTCAAGTTGTTGATGTTTCTCCCAGCAATTTTGATCCCAAATTGTGATTCCTCCATTCCTGCATTGCGCATTATGTGTTCTGTGTATAAGTTGAATAAGCATCGGGTTGGGCGGCGAGGAAGAGCGCGCTGCCGACCTGAGCCCTTCCGGCCATTTCCCCCACGGCCGGAGGGAAGGAGACGGAGGAGAAGAGCATCGGGTCGGGCGGCGAGGAAGAGCGCGCCGACGACTCGCACCTCACCAACGCAACAGGATAACCTCGGCGGCCACCGGACAGCTAGCAGGGTGAGGAGACCGAACGCCAGAGGAATTCCAACCAGCGCCAGAGGAGTCGCAACTCGATGAAAGACCACTGGGCAGCTGAAACTTACTGCATGCATAGGATAAGTAACTCTCTAATGTAGCTGACTTTTGATTCTTCAGTAGAGACTTATAGAGAACTTACAGTAGAGAATTGATGGAGTAGTTGTCCACAAACACAATTTCTTTGGAAAGCACTTCTTCTCAATTACTTCTGTCAAAACAAATGTAAGTAAAATGAATATATTTATGCAGATTTTCAGAGCCCTGATCTGTTTTTGTTTTGTGGTGTAGCATTTTGTTTGTTTGTGGGTTTTTTTGGCAATAAATATGCCAAATATTCTTGAGTTACCTTAAAGATGAACAGGCTTTTTTTGGTATTGTTTTTCATGGACTATGTTACATTTCAATTGTATTTTAATAAATAAATAAATTTGATGAAGCAGACTGCACTATACTCTACGTACACAAAGAGAGCAAACAAGAAAGGGGTTAGGACAAATCACAGGTGGAGGGGGGAAGGGGAAGAAGAAGAAGTGATAGTAGTCAAATTGAATGGGGGAACAGGCAGAGAGAGAGAGAGAGAATGATAGGGAGGAAGAAGGAGGGAGGGACTACAGAAAGACAGAATGGTGTAGTGGTCATTGTCAAACTTTGACTTAAGCTACCTGATTTAAAACTCATGCTTGGCCAAGGAAACTAACTGAAGATATGAGTGATAAACTGCTCCTTGAGCATCTTTGGCTGCAACTAGACAAAGATACAGCTCACATTTTGGACTGCTTGTGGCATGGTCCAGTTCAAGCTATTTTCTGGTGATGAGAAGATATACAGGAGATTGTGAACTGGTCCAGTCATGCTTAAAGCCCAACCTGGACATTTCTGGTCCAATAGTAAGGCAAAGATAAAGGTCACCCTTGCTTGAAAGCCATTCGTATCTGACTCTAGGGTTCAGTGCTCATCTCTGTTTATAGCCAAAGAGCCAGGGCTATCTGCATCTGCAGATGTTTCCATGGACATTTGGAAGGTATACCAGAGTGCACAGAACACAATTTACCTTCCCATCAAAGTGGTCCCTATTTATCTACTTGTAATTTCTTGCTTTTTAATTGCTAGGTTTGCAGGAGCTGGGGCAGAGATGGAAGCTCATTCAGTCATGCAGTACTCAGGTATCAAATTGCTGACCTGCCACATTCCAGTTAGTGTCTTAACCACTTGAGCCAATGCAGTTCCTGGTCTGGTAGTAAGGGTGAGCTGAAACACTTCCTATATACATGGAAGAGTCAAACCTATGGAGTTCACTCTCAGTGAAGTGAATTTTTCTAAAGAAATAAGTGTAAGACTTTATTGCTGGTTTCAAGGGCTGTCATACTCTTACACTCCTTGAAATCTCTGCTGGGTTAGCATAAATTGGAAGTAATTTGATGACACATAGCAACAACATTATTACAGAAAAGGAACCTCGCTGAGACTTATTTTCTACATTCCAGTGCCTTGCCTTGAAATTCATGAAGGAACAGCTTTCCAATAGATACAAAGGGAGGGACTTGAGTGCACACATGCTAAATGAAAGCCTCATTTGTCTAGGAATTTGGATTGGTTTATGCCCCCTAAACAGCCATGACAAGTGACTTGTGTTTGGGTGAGAAGTGGTTCACTGATGAAAAAAAAAAGGGAACCAGTTTCTAGCATTTTCCCTTGCTTTGTGTCTCTTTGTGAATGGCAATGAGTATAAGAAGGGATCCAATTGACTATCAGGACAAGTGTCATCAACATTCTGATCTGCCTTTGCCATGTAAAGCTTGGCATCCTTTTTTCTTTGTGCAATGCTGGTCTATTACTGCAAGACAATGACAGGCTATTTCCTGGGATTTCTAATATTGAATACACAAACAATATCTAACATTCATAAACTGTTTTTTATTACTGGATATTAGCTGAGAGAGCCTCTCTGCATGCCATTTATCATTTATTTACTACATTTTTATCCTACATCTTGGCCTCATAGTCTGAATAGGATAGCTGACACACAATCAATTTTAAAAGCCCACAGGTGTAGCAATTCAAAGCAACATGATGCTAACAACTTGCTTAGCACTCATGCCTTGTAGGGAGTGAATGGCATACAAAATATACAGTACCAACATCTCTGCAGTAATGTGCAGAATATGCAAAATAAACAGGACAAATTAATAGGGGGAGATAAACAGCAAACACAATAGCAACACAAAGGCCAAAACATTGTGATTTCTCTGAAACTAACATATTTATTTCAGTGTCAGCATTTGCAGATTGAACTCCCCTTCATAAGATACATCATTTTAGAGGCCTTTGATGAAAGTTGATAGTATGTGTCACATAGCTAAAATGTTACAGACTAGGAAAAAGGGGTGTTTTTCCAGGAAGGAACTGGACATGGGAGTAATGTTTTATAGAGACAATGTTTACACATGTGGTGAGGTCCACAAATCTGATTGTGGATGATCAGTTGAGAGCTTTTGGATAAATTGAACCAGACAGGAAACTGATTGTGATATCAGTGTGGGAATTGGCTGCAAGCAGACCTTTTCCCAAGTAAGGAATTCTGGTGGAGCTCTTTGGAGTGAAGACCAAAAGGAGTCTGCCCAACACAGAGAGGATGGCTTGGTTTTCACAACAGAAGACAAAAGTTTCTTTCAGTGGTCTTGTGTTGAAGCACCCCTATAATCACAGGAGTGATCTGGTAAAAGATCTGAGGCAGTGGATCTGGCAGCAAATAGGTTTCCCACTGCCTTTTGTTACAAGTCTATGTGATCTAGTTACCAACAAAGATATGGCCATTGTTTCCTCCATCTATATTCAAGAATTTTCTGTTTAAGACATCAAAGGTGACTTCTTGCAAAACCCAGCTGGGCCTGCAATATAAAGGAAAAGAAAATTATTGGCATGATCAGTGTGACAATTGGCTACAAACTGCCAAGCCAGTAAGATTTGGATGAAACTTTCTTAGATCAGATTTCCAAACTCTCAAAAGAGGGAGATATAGTATTAATGGAGACTTCAAGTGTCCTGGTTCATTTTGGAAATTGAATTCTGCAAAGAATTATGTGCTGCTGGTGTCAAAATAGCTCTTAAAAGACAGAAATGGGATTGAAGGTAATTTTGAAAGGTTGCAGAAATGAATCACAAATGACAAAATGAATTTAAACAAAGAAGTGTAAAATGCTTAAATTGTGTAGCAAAAAAATGAGATACATAAGTAGAGGGTGATTGCTGTTGCGTGTATATTTAAGAGAAAGTTTTATCAGACTTCAAAATGGCATACATAAAGAATATCCTGCAGCTCAAAACTTTAATGCAATAATGTTCTGATGATGAAAGTCCTCTGTTCTAGCTTTCTTCAGTCAGTACTTCCTTCATCCAGTCCTGGGCCACAACATTTAAGAAGGATTGGAATGTGCCAAAAAGAGGATGACAGATATTGAGAGGTTTGAAGACTAGTCCAGTGAAGAGCTGTTGAAAGGCCTCAGCATATTAAATGGTGAGAAGAGGCAATTACAAGATGACATACCCATCTCTGATATTTGATCGCTGTCACTTCAATGAGAGATCATATTTGTTTTCTCTTGCCCTGGGAAGTAAAAGCTAAACCAAGAAGTTCAAGAAGTTAAGAATTCGGCTCAGCTTTAGTTTGATGATTGTTTTTAATGGTTTGAGTAGGTCAACAGTGAGACTATCTTGGAAGGTGGCAGGCTATTCCTTAGCAGAGTTTTAAGAATCAGAACCTGCATAACCATCTACAGCAGTGTTTCCCAACCTTTAGTCCTTGGTCTTCAATTCCCAAAAGCACTGATCATCCAATGTACCAACTTAGGCTTCTGGAAATTGAATTTCCCGTGTGGGCCCTGGGCCCCACATTGGGAAATACTGATCTACAGTATCATGTGACCTGTACTGGTAAGAGGTTGCCTAGATGCCTTCTGAAGTCCCCTCCATGTGATTCTATGATGTTATGAAATTTGCAGTAGAATTATAGGCCTCTTTGCTTGGACAACTAGTGTTGTTACTACTTGTGACTCAAGTGGATTGTGAGTCCACAACAGCTTCTGCAGTCTACTCTGTATTTGTAGTGAAGTGGCAAGAAGTAAGAATTATTATTCTTTCTCCCCAGCCCTTTCAAATTTTGGATTCTTTCTGTAACAATGAATTTTTTCTGAAGATTTGGTTTGCTGGTGCAAAAGAGACAATGATCTATTTTATATCTTTCTCAAAACTATGACTTTTATTAGACAGACTGAAATCCTGTTTTGCTGCTAAGTAAATGATGCAACATTTGGAGAACAAATTGCCTCAAGTTAAGAAAGCTCCATAGACATTATCCATTGTATACTGTCTGGCATAGCTCAACATGTGACAGAGAACGTCTATGGAGATTTTTAATTTAAGGTAATTTGCCTCCAAAAATTGTACCATTTGCATAGCAGCAAAACAGGATTTCTATCATTCATTCATATTTACACTTCTCACCAAAGGCAGGTTCCAGTCAAAATGAGCCCTTTTAGTCCTGTTTATTTCAGTGAGAATATAGTTAACACATGCTCTACTTTCACATTGATGAAGCTTATATGTACTCAATTTGGACTGGATTATACACCAGTTAACAAAGGATGTTGAAATGTATTTACTCAAACAGTTTTGCCTAAGCTATCCTGTCTTATTTTGCTTACATTTTCTAATTTGTTTTAGTCTAATACCACTGTGGGATTAGAGGCACAAATGTTTATTGTTATAATTTTGGAATGTTTCAAAATCCATTTATTCACCATGAAATTGTGTATATTTTCTTTGTTTTCTGTTTGCATATTTTAAACAAATCAAATGAGGAAAATGGAAATGTTATATATTATTCTATAGATATTTGTCAGCTGAACAAATCCTCATTGCTTTAGCATACTAATTTTAAACAAACATTTTACAGCATCTTTGCCCCTCCCCCAGTGCTCCTTTAATGTTGGAGTGACAGGTTGTTCTTTTCACTGAGACTGTGAGTGCATAAGACATCTTTCTCTAGCTGAGTGATTATAAGAAAGGTACATTTGTGTTCTGATGTTTCCCTAGCTTCTTTCAGTAATGCTGAGGAGTTATGTACTGTAGGTCCCCCTACTCAAGGTGTTTAAGTGTAGATAAAGATCACCCTTGATCGAAAGCCAGTCATATCCAACTCTAGGGTTCAGTGCTCATTTCTGTTTATAGCCAAAGAGCCAGTGCTGTCTGCATCTGCATACATTTCCATGGACATGTGGCAGGCATGCCTCAACACTGGAGTGCATAGAATGCTGTTTACCTTCCCATGGAAGTGGTCCCTATTTATTTACTTGCAATTTCTTGCTTTCAAACTTTTAGGTTGGCAGGAGCTGGGACAGAGACGGGAGCTCACTCCATGTCGTATGAGGGCCCCAGATTCCCTAACATGCCCAAAATGGAGAAACCCTTGTTCCCTAAAAGTTTCCAAAAATCATTTCTTCTCTGTGTCAAATACACTGGTTGTTTTTCAGTACAGTGAAATTCCATTCACTATCTCTTGTTAGTAGCAGAGGCCCTTGTTTTGGCTAAACTAGAACTATGGCTTTGCAGGTGTGTAAACAAATTTCATACTGTGGGAAAGTTCTCCTAGAAAAGCAGGAGAGACTCTGATTGGATGAGAGAGTACCACGTTGGTCAGCAAACTTCATTTTGGAGGAGAGGAGTTCACAGTTCTGTTTTGGATGTCTATGGATTAACGTGACTGGGGATATTGCTTTTTGTTCCAAAATGATTACCTAGGCCTAATGTTTTGCATTTGGACTGATTCTATGCAACTGAACTTTGTCTATGCTTTTTTATGGACTATGCTAATGGACTATGCTTAAGAAACTTAATTAATAAACCACGTTTTGCTTCAAGAACTACTCTTTTGTGGGTAAGAGGTAACTCAGAACAAACACACACAGAACGCGCTACCAAATATCTCCCTGACTTTATATAATTAATCCAATGGTCATCCATGGTTTTGGATGGGACCAGAACGGAGTTGCAGCTAAGGTATTTTCAACTGGAATTAGCAGGCCGGCTGTTTTGCTGGGTGGCTTTGGGGAAGTCCTGAGGGAGCTTTTTGAAAGACAGAAGTCCCTGGAAAGGGCGTGAGGAGACCCCAAAGCAGGGCAAGATGGCCGGTAACCTGACACTCCATCATGCAGTACCTGGTGTCATGAACTTGGAAAACATTACTTTGTTTTAAGTTACTTGTCACCATTTCTCAGATTGAAAAATAGACATCATTTACATCATCTGGATATGTGCCTCCAGTGGTCAGCAAAACACCTGAGAGTGAATCTTGAAGTTCAATGCATTTGCTTGAACTCTGAAAGTCAAGTTCATTGTCCTTTTGAACTTGTGGTAATTTACCTCACCAGAAAGAGAGGAGGAGTGAGAAAGAGAGCTTGGCACTTTGCCAACAAGCCCTGACCTTGAAAGATTTTGAGGAGATAAGATTTTATCTCAAGATCTTGCCCCAAGGACACCTGTAAATTCCTTAGGAGGGAGGATGAGGGGAAGATTGTATATAAAACCCCCTGAAATTGTTAAGTTAGAAGAGTGCTTTTTTAAAGACAGCAGAGCATTTTATAGTTTGGAGACATCAAAGGAAAGATTGGGAAAATGAGACTTTGATGGGGCCAAAGGAGCCATCAACGCCAAGACTGGGAGATGGATGGAACTTAGAGAAATCTCACCAACCTTACACTTAACCAAATTTGCATCGGACACCAGACTTACATTCTGCACATTTTCTTAAGTATAAGTATACATATTAGAGTAGAATTAGAGTAAGGACCCAGGAAAGGGATATTTTATTTTAAGAGTGTTTTATTAGATTAGTAGTTAAGCTATTGCTATATTTTGGATTTTGTTTTGCTTCTCATCATTACAATAAAAGGAAGGAGCCAGGCTTGGTTTTCCTTCCATGAAAAGACAAACACATGTTTTGTTTTGTGAACTGGACTGGTTATTTCAAGCACTGAGGTAATATTCGCTACCAAAGTTTTGGAAATCTGAGGGAACTTACAATACTCCCATTGCAAGTCCTTGGAAGATCACCCAGGAGGAGGGGGATCAAAAGAATAGGAGCAGGTCAGACTGGAGATACTGTCTCAGGGTTACCATGGGAGTAAAATCTTGATGCCCGGCAGTCTGAAGAGGACCTCCTTTCAAGGCCTAACCATCCCATTCTCGGCAGCACCTGGTTTCTCAACCCCTCCACCTGTCCACATTCCAATTTGGCCACAATTTGGAGGTGTGGTGGTTGCAACACCTGGGAATCAAACTCTGACCTTCCAGTCAGTGAGTTCAGCATCTTAACCACTTGAGCCACCACAGTACCAAAACACATAAAGCCTACTTGCTATTACCCTCCTGCTGTGCCAAGCCTTGTCAACACTGGATAACACTCTAGAAGACAGCTGTCCCAAGGAACTCAATCCTCCAGAGACAAAAATAGCCCTGCAAAGGGAAAGCATCTGACAGCTAGTTGGTTCAGTAGCAGACCAAAGATCCAAGACTGGATTTAGGGTCAGGTCTCCATGAATCTTAATATGCACTGGAAGCATCTGACAGATAGTTGGTTCCATAGCAGATCAAGGCTGGATTTAGGGCCAGGTTTCCAACTGATGACTCTTAATGTGCACTTTAGTTATGGAGAAGATTTCATTTTTATGGGATGAATTGTAAAAAGCCAAATGAAAGAGGGGGAAATACTTTTTGAATGAGCCAAAGTACAGAAAACACACAAGAACAATTTGGGATCAACTACAAGAGTGAAAGTAGTGAAGTTGCCTACCGCTTCAGGAAGGCTTTTAATAACTGTACTGCTGTGGGTTTTTTTAGCTTAGTAAGTCTGTTTTTAAAGATTTAAATATTTTAAAAATTTAATGTATTTCAATTGCTACTCTAGTTTAATTGTTTTAAGGTAGAATTTAATGTGTTTCAATATTATTAGTTTTTAACATTGTAAGCCACCTTGACTCTACCCATCAAGAGAAAGGCAACCTATAAACAAGTACATAAGTAATCGTAAAGTAATGAAACACTGGGAACGCAAAGTAGTAGTTGACAAAATTCTGAGCTGGCATAGAGTATGTATCCAGAGACAAGAGGCCAATCTA
Organism: Furcifer pardalis; assembly: GCA_030440675.1. Lineage (NCBI taxonomy): Eukaryota > Metazoa > Chordata > Lepidosauria > Squamata > Chamaeleonidae > Furcifer > Furcifer pardalis. The sequence continues at coordinate 69,443,491 of CP126893.1, forward strand.
AACTCGGTAGTTCTCTTCTTATACATTACACCCCTTAGTAACAGTGATGGTATCACTCAGCCATTCCAAACCCAGCTCCAATATAACTTTCTCAAACACTGGCAAAATTGCATGCCTCACTGAGAATGGTTATTGCCTCTTGGTGTTATTTATTTATTTTCATTTATACATGTTTTAATGGTATTGTAAACAGTGATAGAAATTGTAGTCCAACAATATCTGGAGTTCCCCCAGTTCTCTTCTACACAATGAATAAGTCACTCACATGGCTGGTTTCCAAGGAGCTACAACATAAGCATATTTAGCTGATGGAATCTCTGCCTTGTCACCTCTTGAGCAGTCACTCACAAGGATCTAAAAACAAAGTTGGACATTGTGTCAGGACTTGTAATTGTCAGGAAGAACAGCAGATTGTCCCTGACAGCTGCTTCACAGCAATCAGTTTGTTATGATGTAATGTGCTATATTTTGGGACATAAAAGTCATGTTTATTATCTGACCAACATGAATTAGGTTTACAACCAATATGAAATGGACGCACATATGCACACTGGAAAACCTTTCCACCCTACAAAATCTAAAAAAAGAAGCAGCATGCTGGAAAATATCAGAAGCTGACAATTATTTTTATATCAGTGTTGCATGCCTTTTTAAAAAAACGCAGAAAGCCCTACATGCTGAAATGGTTTGTCAAATATATCCTTGCCTCAGCTACAAAGCTTGGATCATGAAACAAATAACGAAAATGGATGTTTATAAAACGAGAGATAAAAGCCAGTGTTCTGTTAAACACCCGACTGGAGCTTTCACACTCTGAAAGGTGTTTGTGCTGATATCTTGGATGCATTCCAAGCTCACTAATTGCAACTGACTTCTCCAAATTCCTCTGGCAAAAAGCCATTTTCACTTCCACTGCTTCTTGTACATACCGTAGTTCTTCTCTTAATTCTCCAACAGCAATCAGAAGTTGGGTACATTTGTGAGACCCTCATATGCATTAGTATGAGTCCTGCTTTCCTATGCCCTTGAATCTTATTGAAGAAAAAAATTCAGGTCAGACAATGGATGTGCTTGATAACCATTAAGCATTGCTTGTTAGCATATAATTTGCAGTGCAATTTGATAATCTTGATTGCAAGTATTTTTAACCTAGTGGTTTAATTTTTTACTAATTTTATCTCTACAGCATAAATCCATTGTATTTTTTTTAAAATCACAGAGTAAATTCAGCACTGGCAAAACTTTCTAGATTTAGGGGTCAATTTGAATCATGCATGCACCCACTTGCCATTTAAGTCAGGGGTTCTCAAGGTTTTTGCACCCTCAGACAGCAGAGCGGGCCAGACACAACTATAGCAGGCAGATTTGTGTATGCACGGGTGCAGCTGCTTCCGCCTCCAGGGTCATTGCTGTGGGCTGGATGGAATGGCATTGGGGTCCAGGACTGGCCTGTAGGCCATAGGTTGTGATCCCCTGATTTAAAACATGTAACATTCTTATATGAAGAAAGAAAGGAAACCCACCCACAAAAATCAGGCCCCTCCATCATTGATCTTCTTGTTGTTGTTGTGCAGAGAGGGTAGGGAAGAAAAGGCTGTGCAGAGAAGAAGCAAATCATAGTTGTTCCAAAAGATAGCAGCAACAGCAGTAAAGGGTGTTCCATCTCTAGGAGAAAGAGCACAGTACACAGCTGATTTAATTTGGCTCACAATACAGATGAACTGCAGCCATCTCTCCCCTGCCCTGAGAATGGAAAATATAAGTCAATTAAATAACATAAAAACCTGCTGTCTTTTCATGACGTCCACAACCTTGTCTCAGGGGGGCCTGGACAATTCCTGTGTGGTCAACAGTGGACATAAGGGGTATGTTGTTTTTTAAAAAAAAAATCTAATCAATGTAGAATAAAGTATCTCAGAACATGAAAGATATGCACATTTTTAGAGATTTACAAGCAGAGACTCAATGGCTACCTACTATGGAGAAAGCTATAGATGTAATATATATTGACTTCACTAAAGTCTTTGACTCTTTAACGTGTCCCATGATATTCTGATTACCAAGCTAACTAAGTGTGGAGTGGATAGCATAAGTGTCAGGTGGATACACAATCGTACTCAGAGAGTGCTTATCAGTGCCTACTTCTCAAACTGGGAGGGGTAACAATAGGGGTAACACAAGACTCAATCCTGGGCCTGGTGATCTTCAACATTTTCATTCATGATGGGGTGCACAGAATAATTATCAAATTTGAAGATTACATAAAATAGCTAATACCTTGCAAGACAGGAACAGAATTTAAAAAATATATTTATAGGCTTGGACACTGGGCTGAAAAGTATAGAATTAAATTTAACAGGCATAAGCATGAAATTCTACAAAAGCAAATGAGAAAAAACAAATGCAGTTGCAAGGTGGGAAATACTTGACTTAGTAATAATATGAGTAAGAAGGATCTTGGAATTGTTGTAGATCACAAGCTAAATATGTCAAGAGTGTAATGTGACTGCAAAGAAAGTCAAATACTATTTTAGGCTGCATTAACAGATAATATATAGTCTCTAAAACCCATGAGATACTAGTTACATCACATCTAAAGTACTGTGTCCAGTACAAGACACCACACATTAAGAAGGATACCAACAAAGTAGAAGAAGTTTCAAGGATGTCAACAAGGATGATCTGGAACTAGAAACAAAATCCTGTGAGGAAAGACTGAAAGAACTGGGCATGTTTATCTTTGAGAAAAGAAGATTGTGTGTGTTGGGGGTGGTGTATGATCACAATTTTCAAATACTTGAAGAGTCTCAATCATCTCAAAGTGCAGAACACATAATAAAAGGCATGAAACTACAGGAACCAGATATAGGCTGAATGTCAGGGAAAATGTCTTAACTGTTAGAGCAGTATAATGGTGGAAGCAATTACCTTGGGAGGTAATGAGCAATTCAATGCTTGAAACACTCAAGAGAAAGTTGGACAGCCATCTGTCAGATCTGCTTTGATTTGGAATCCTGAACTGAGCAGCAAGTTGGACTCGATGGCCTCATAAACCCCATCTAATCCAAATGTTATAATATTCTATGAGTAATAATCATTAACTTATTTTGTACTGATTCTATGATTAACAGAAGAATTGTGTTTACAAATCAAATGATGCCAGTTGTGCTCCTTGGCCATTTCTTCAACAATAATAAATCGAATCCTCTCCCACATAACTTTGTACTTCAGTCCCACTTGTAATGGCTAAGCTTTTATCACAATATTTTAGCTTTCACTGCAGGCATGTCAACATTCTCCTAAAGCACTTCAAAATGCTGATCAAAGACTTGCAGTCACTTTGCTGATGTAGCACTTTCCCTGCTTGCTGCAGCAGCTAAACCAGATCAATTATTTAGTATGCAAATATATCAAAGGGAGCAAACCCTAGGAAAGGCTTGCTCTTGGAGACAGCTAGGATTTCCTTGAGATTTACTAAATTATGTTTCAAAGTGCAACCAACCAATTAAAATGCAAATCTTCTAAATGGCACAAAGCCTGAGTTGGTCAGATATGGCAGTTTGTCTTTTCTGTTTATTTCATGGCAACAAACTTTAATCAAATTCAGGAGGACCACCCCTGTTAGACTGTAGAATCAAACACAAGATAGTCCAGTGGAAACTCCAACATCAACAAATGCTGCATGTTTCAGAGTATAATTTATTAGGTGTGTGAAGTAATAATTTCTTAAATGCCACAGTAGAAAACATTGATTAGATGATAACATTATTTGCCTTTTTAAAATCTAGAAGGAGTAATAGACATGGTCTTAAATTAAATCCAATTGTCAGTCCCAATCAGAGCAGACTATTGAAGGAATAGGAACTTTATAAACCAAATGTGCCCAAATCAGCCTCATAGTGTCCAAGAAGGAAGTTTAAACCCTTACCATACCAGGTTGTGATTCATTCCAAGATGTTGATTGCCATTATGAGTGATGGCTTGCCTGCAAAGTGGTTGTAGGGGAACTATTATAGAGTTGAAATAGTGGAGCATTTGTTTTTCTTCCCTAACTAGCAGGAATGACACCACCATCTCCCACCACTCTCTGGATTCATTTTCAGATTAAATGAACTCTCATGGTACCATTCCTTAGGTCTGTTCAGGTGTACCAAACCGGGTCACTCTGAAAGTGTAAGCAAGAAATCATATCCCTGCCAATTTATGTGTTTCTATCTCCAAATCTCTGTGCTCCCCATCACCTATGAGACTTATATTTTCAATTTATGATTATTTTATTTCTATTAACAATATTTTATATATTCACCCCAACTTCCCAAAAAGTTATGTATTCCTGTCCTGGTTTTGTTCCTTTCATTTTAATTAAGATATGCTCTATACATTCTCCCCAAATCTCTTTGAAGTCTTTTTGTTTTGTTTTGTTAATCCTTTCTTAAACTTTAATTCACATGTTAGTCTGTCATTCATTACAATATTCTAATCATCCAGTACAATTTCACAATATACTTTTCGTCTTTTAACAATCAGTAGTCTAATGGCTGCTTCCATTGTTATAACCATTTCCTTCTTATTTCTTACTATGATGATTTTTCCAAAGTCCATTAATAAAGATATTCTGGGACATATGTCCAGTTCTATTGTCCGCTCACCGAAGGCAGCTCCCGACAGCGCACGCTTTGTCCCGACAACCCGGAAGCAGAGGGAATAACGGCGGCGGCAAGGCGATAGGGGTGGGGCTGAGCGCTGCCCTTGTAAGGGCAGCGCTAGCCCAGCCTTGCCGCCTTTTTTTCCATTTGAATCGGGCGCAGTTGCCCACCCTCCCTCCCTTAAGCAGCAGTGTGATATTTTTGGTCGCTCCGGGGCCAGGTGGGAATTTTTGCTTGAAACTTGATTGGCTCCTTGGTTTCTTGTGGTTTTTGCCCACCCCACACTGTTGTGTATGGTTGAGATATGGAGGTATCCCCTTTTAATTTGGTCACTTGGCGGGTAGCACTGGTAAGGAAATGAAGCAGATCCCTATATCATTGGGTCGGGACACATTTCACCAGTCAGGGTGGTTCACAGCCTAGAAAGAAAGATACCCTGGATTGGTTGAAATGTGGAACAGGAACAAGGGGCTGCATGCTTGGCAGCTTTCAGTCCCATACAATCGTTTGCCTGAGTGTGGTGTCAGAAGTAAAACCAGGTGAAGGTCACTTCTGACATGGGATCTAGAAAAATTGGTCAGTATTCAAATTTAAAAGTTAAGCTTAAGGTTAATGGAATAGATTATTCCAACAGCAGCCTTACCAGTGCTACGTCGGCCTGCTGCAGAGCAGCCTAACCAAGTTAATGCGTTTAACAAGTTAAGATCGTTATCAATTAATAAAGTGGCCCGATTTTTCAACCAACTTGATTGTGTCTGTCTGCTTACTCCGGGGGTGTATGGGGCAAAGACAGTATTTGATTAATTTCGTTAAAAACCTTATTCCATGTATTTATGGTAGGAATGTGAATCTCAATCTCTGTCTCTTTACACACAGAGAGAGAGAGAGAGAGAGATTCACATTTCCACCATAAATGTAGGTATGTCCCATACTCTTTTTTTCATCTCAAACATTCCTTCTTGTATATGGAGTTATAGTGAGTTAGTCATATTGATGTCATATACCACCTCCAAATCATTTTGTAGCAATTTTCTTTGATTCTAACAGACATATTCTTCATATTCCTATGTTTCCATATTTCATCCCATTCTCCTTCTCCAATCTTAGTGCTATTATTAATGCTTTTTGTGCTTCCTGATTCTCCATTAATAATTTGTTGAAATTGCTGATTAAACCCTTTGTTGTTATTACTTTATGGTCTAACTCGACTATCAGTTCCTCAAACTTGGTTAACTTTCTGCAATTACCATATTGCTTTAACCAATATTTAGTCCACCTCTCCAATTGTAACCTATTGAACCATGACCTGTTAGTTTCCATGGAAACAATGAGAAGCAAAGGAGGGGTGTCAGAATCATCCCCCTGCTCACACTTTCATAAGATCCCTATTTTGGAATCCTGTGTGGATTGACTAGAATTTTCCAGCAACTGCATAAATAGTAAACTACTAAAGCTGGGTTTTAAATATACAGATTATCTCAGATTCCTGATCCATTCTAAACCAGAGGTTTTTTTGAGAGGTTGAGGTAAATGATCAGTATGGATGTCAAACCTGTCTTTGCTGTGTGCTATTGCCCTCATCCTAACCAGCATCCTATATCTGTTGTGTTTTGTTTGTTTTTTGTTTGTTTCTTAAGAAGAAAGAAAGAAAGGTAAAACATATGTTGACATATTTTTGTATCATCCATTATAATTAGAATGTTTTAAAAAAACAAAATGAAACCAAAAATGTCAAGCAAATGATAGCCATCATGTAAGCAGAGCACAAATGAAGACAAGATGCAATGTGTGAAGTACCTACTTTCAACCTCAGTTAATAAGTCATAAACTATTATCAATTCTTGATTTAGGATGTAGTTTACTGGTTAAGATGATGAACTTGATGACTAGAAGGTTGACAGGTCAGCAGTTCGAGACCCAAGTATTCATTCATTCATTCATTCAAATGTGTATTGATGCCCCACTTGCAAGCGACTTTGGGCAGCTTACAGATAACAGACCTCATTCACATAAAATTACAACATAAAAAATGTATTGAATAACGAAATGAGCTCCTGTCTTTGTCCCAGCTCCTGCCAACCTAGCAGTTCAAAAGCAAGAAATTGGAAGTAGATAAATAGGTACCACATCTGTGGGAAGATAAGCAGCATTTCATGCACTCTGGTGTCTAGTCATGTTTCCCACATGGCCATGGAAACATCTGCAGACGCAGACAGCACTGGCTCTTTGGCTGTAAATGAAGATGAGCACCAAACCCTAGAGTGTGCCTGGCTTTCGAGCAAGGACAGCTTTTACCTTTATTCTCTTGCACAGATTATAACTACTATAATGTTAGTCTGCAGGCATTATGGCTACTCAAATAATTAAAACCAGTGGATTTTATTGCAAGGACTAGCACTGGATATGATGATTTTGGGAGGCCAATAGGGTGGGACTAAATGAGCAATGCTTTCTTTTCCATTCCATTCAGATGTGGGGTATGTAAAGGCTGGAATCTAGACTCTTTATAATAGATCTTTCATCTGGCTTTAGTTCAGAAGCCTCAGTGGCTGCTTTTACTATAATTTGGGATATGTATAATTGAAACCTCTGTTCCTAAAACCATCCCCTTTTTTCAGTCATGCCACTGATCAATGGAGCCCACCTTCTGCTCACTCCATTTTCTTCCTTTTCCTACAGGTGGAGAGTGGTGGCATAGAGGAGCCTTCTGTTCCTGAAATACACTGTTCACAGGACTTGGGAACATAGGAAATTAAAGTCTAACCATGGATTTTGGAGTTCACAGTCTGTAATGAATCAAAATGGAATTAGGAATGATGGGCATCGGATGCTGTGATATTGTTGGTTAAATTATAGTGAGAGGTGGAATGAAATATGAAAATTGGGTTTTGATACTGGAATGTGGCGAAGTGCCATGATTATTGTTATGTGTTGCATGTCCTTATCAGTAGGAGAAAGGAGCATGCTTATACTTGCCTGTGAGTAAACAGTAGAAAGATGTAGTCAAATGTGTTAGCTGGGTAGACCAGAAAATATAGATAGAAATGCCTTTTTTGTTTTATTCTGGGAAAGTAAAAATGTTCCTTTTTTCTATTTTGTACCTGATCCTGAACTTGATCATTTTTTTTTCATTTAAATAAACCAGATTGAAACAGAAGACATTGTACTTATTATATAGAGCATAAGTTAGTGGGAGATTTCTAGTTCCTTTATTTCTTTATTGGCAACACTACATTTTGCTAATTTACAATACCTGTCCTATCTGTTCTGGCTGGCTTGTAGGCATAAACCTTAGGTGATTGAAACCTATCATAGATTTCTCTAGCCTGGAGCAAGACCACAGGTACTCTGAAGCAGCACAAATGTTTTACGTGGGTTTCCTGAATGGGTGCAGGTCTGTCAGGTGAAATGAGTCCTATGGTAGTGGGAGAATGTGGGTTTGTTATCCTTACACTCTCTTCAGACTTTGTTCCCTCCACATTGAAGGGCAATGGAAATTATGATGGAGGAAAACATGTTTAGAGTTTCCCCTTCTCCACATGGTTAGATGTGTCAGAAATAATAATGAAGAAGAGTAAAGTGGTGTGTAATGGCTTTGCATGCCCAGATTATGTTTCAAAAAGGCAAGTTTCAGCTTGCCAGTTCTCTAATGTGACATGATAGATAAAGTGCAAGGGTGAACATATTTGGTTATAGATCAATAGCTATTTCTAGTTAAGCACCAAGTGATGCACTCTGTCCATTAGGCTCATGATTAGTCTGTCACTGTACACTGGTTACTCTTGTATGCCTTCAGCCTTGCCCAATATACACTGTGGAAGATGTGAGAAACACCGTAAGGATGAACCACACTGACAGAACTGATGCTCATTTCCTGACACCTCACTTCTGCCTAGATGTGGAATATATTCTGACAAGTGAGAACATTTCTTGATATTATAAGAAGGACTTGCATCTCTTTCACAGGCAGGTTAGCATGCTATGTAAATGCATAGCTTCCTATCTTATCTTTCCCATCTATAACATCAATCACTCTAAAGAGATAAAATGGAGAATTTCTGGTACTTGCAGGGACAAAACAAAATTCATAAGCCAAGAACTCTGTTACCTTATAATTATTTGTGTGTGTGAGGGGGGGGGTATTGAGATACTGGGCTACCTGGCATTGATATAGAGCCATGTTCCTATCCCTGTACCTGGCATTTATCTTGAATGAGCTGCCACATAGGCTAGGAGGGATAGGGTATTAGTGTTGTTTCTTGGAATAAACTCAAAACTGCCCAAGATATGAGCTGACATGCTTTTTTTTTTTTTGCTGAGCTGTCCTACACATTAATTCTCAGCAACAACATCCATAAATGTCTCATTCTGGGAAAATGTAATGATAATAAGTACTCTTGGATCAGTTGATTATTTTCCTCCTTTGATATGGTCCATACAGCAGGTGCTAAAGTGCCTCTCGACTTGCCTTCAATGTGTGACTTTCTGGCTTCCCATCTCATCATTCCATAAAGCAGGGTTTTTATTTATTTATTTCAGCTGTGTTTGCATCATTAGTTCCCTGGCAATCATCAAAGCCAAAATTATCCATGCAAGCAGCTTCATTTATTGAGGTCTCTTGGAGGAAGAGAGGAGCAATCCAATCAGTCAGCCCAAATTATACTTGACGTTAACAAAGGGCTCCTGTATCACTCAAAGAAATATCTTTCTTTGCCTAGCATTCGGCTGATTCTCTGACAGCCACGTCCAGCCTCAGAGCACAAAAGCAAGTTGGAAATAAAAATGTTTATTAAGAGCATGTAATTTTCATTGCTGCTGTTTGTTGTATTTGGTGTTTTAATAAGGCCAGCTAAATATACATTAGACAAGCTGCAGTAATTGACACATGAGCAGCCAAAAAAATATCATTCATGACAATTAACCAAGTGTCTATATCTTGAATTTGCACAGTACTTTGGTCTTGCCAGTTCTTGACATAGACATTCACCTATATGGCCTGGGAAGTTAATCATGTTGCAAAAGTTGTGACTTGTGGAAAGAGGAAAGCAGAACTACTTTTGCTAACCCAGAGAAGAGAGGCTCTAAGCCACAAGTAAATGAGACAGTCCCTGCCCCAGCTTGCAACCCATAGGGTTACCCACTGCTTTTAGATCTTGCTGTAATAATCAGTATGAACCTATTTTATGTTTTGCCTCTTCTAACTAGATATGTCCACAAATGCTATTGTCTTTCAAAGGATTAGAGGTGTGATTTTATTTGTTAAAATTCCTTTTGACATTGTGGTACTTTTGGTGACTACCTTTTGGATATTTCTCTTTGCTTTTTTTTTAATTGGTAAGAAAAATAGGGTTCTTAATGGAATCCTGGTATTTTTATAAGATAAATCAAATACAGTAAAGCCTGACATAAAGAGCACCTCACTTAGAGACTAACTCACTTAAAGAGCAGAATTTTCTCTGAATGGTCACCTCGCTTAACAAATAAAACCAACCACAAAGTCACTTAACAACGAGGGTCACAATCCCCCTGCCCGAAGTCAGAATTAGTCATTTACAATGGTGTATTGCTTAAAGAGCAATCCTGTGGAACGCATTATGCTCTTTAAGCGAGGTACCACTGTATAAGCTTATTCATTAGCCTGACCATTGGGACCTTCTGCTTCCATTTTTTAGTTAACAAAATTCGTAGTTTCTATATTTTGTCTTTTACTTCAGTTTGTGTTATAGTCATCAATCCCTTCCCAATTCCTTGCTATCATTTCATGTGCAGTGATGATGTGCAGTTTCATCTTCCTCTTACCAATGGCTGGGGAAGAAAAGGCCAGGGCAGATAGAGGACTATGCCACCACTCCCCCTGAGCCCACACCAACGGCTGGGGAAGAAGAAGTCAGGGCAGATTGAGGACTTTGCCACCACTCCCCCTGAGCCCCCATCAACATATTGTATTGTAATGTAATGTATTGTTTGTAAGCTGCCCTGAGTTGCTCTGGTGAGTGGGCAGCAATATAAATTTGAAATAACAACAACAACAACAACAACAATAACAACAACAATAACAACAACAATAACAATAACAAGGAGGAGGAGGAGGAGGAGGAGGAGGTGTGGTGGTGGTGGTGGCGGCGGTGGTTCTCCACAAATGTTTGTATTAGCTGCTTTTTGGCATCACTTTATAGTCATAGGTCTGGCCTTGAATGCATATTCCTATACCATAAATTACTAACTGACCCAAAGGAAAGCAAATAAATGTTTAGAGATGAAGTATAATTTAACCTAACTGTCTCTTTAGACACTTTAGTTGCCAAACAACGGGTTTTCCAGGGTTTCTAGGTTTGTATATTTTGAATAGCTGGTAAAATATAACAAACATACAAGGAATTTAGCACCAATACCAAAGCTCAGGTTTCTGACTAATCAAAAACAACGAAATAGTAACATAGCAGCAACAGAATTCATAACAGCATCATAACAGCAAACAGAATTAAAAACATTATTTAAATGGATGCTGCTATGAAGAGCACAAAGCAAAGTGCTAAGAAAATGACCCTGGGATATTGAAAGATGAAGACAGTCCAAATGTCCAAGATGGCCTTCGCTGATGATGTAGCTCTCATTGCTAGGACCAGTTCACAACTCCAATTCAATCTAAACCATTGGAACAGGGAGATGGAGAAAAGAGGGATGTCCATTAACAAATACAAAGACCATGGTGTTCTCCTAAAGTAAAAGGCAGCATACCATCCAGCTGAAAGGGCAAGTCCTAGAGAAGGTAGAAGACTTCAAGTACTTTGGTGTAATAGTTAATGAAAGGGGACAAATGAGACCTGAGATCAATCAGAGGGTGGCAGCTGCTGGCAGGCTCTTCTACGTGATCAGCTGGCAGTTCCTCAGCAAGGTCAAAGTTGGAAAGGCCACTAAGATGGCAGTCTACAAATCGACCTTTATTCATATGCTCATGTAGAGCAGCAATTCTTGGTCGCTCACCTCCAGGCATTACAGCCAACTGCAAGCAATGGAGATGAGATATTTGCGGAAAGTCAAGAAGAAAACCAGGCATGACCGAGTGCAAAACGTGACCATCAGACAGAACCTGAAAGTTCAACCACTGAGGAGTACAATCAAGAAGGGTCAGCTGTTTTGGTTTGGCCACGTTGACCGAATGGCTGATACCAGGTCATCAGCAGACATGGGAGACCCCGAGTGCAGGGTGCGAAATCCTAATGGAGGCCCCACATCAAGTAGATTGACAACATCAAGGAGGCCCTCCATGTTTGAAATAGTGAACTGAGGCGAGCCATGTCTAAGGAGAGATCTCAATGGAAATCCTTTGTGGAATCCTCTAAATTGTAAGGTAGAAGAGGAGGTGATTAAGTAAGTAAATAAGCAGTATTTAAATTTGTTCACTATGTTGCATAAATAATATGACTAAGTGTTCAGTTGCGTAATGGCATGTGGGGGAGGGACTATCCCTAAATCTAGTTGTTTTAGTATACAATACCCAATAACAGGGGTACCCAAATTATGGTCTGTGGGCCAGATCAGGCTCCCAATGCCAATTCATCCAGCCCACACTGCCCTTGTCGCTCCCAGAAGCAGAAACAAAACACACCATGTGGGTGCATTTTACTTCTGCTTCTGGGAGTGATGAGGGCATTGGGGGCCAGATATGGCACACAGGCCATACTTTGGGCTCCCTTGCCCTATAACATCTTAACAAAATTTAATATAACTATTAAACTATAACTATAGTGATGCTCCATATTTACTTTATATTTTTAACAATAATCAATCTCAAAACTGTTACAAATATAGCAATCATCTCTTTCTTATTCCATTCTATTTGCATATTTCCAAAATCCATTTATAATGCTGTTTTAGGACATATATCCAATTTTACAGACAGCATTTGATTAATAAAAAAATCCTCCATATTTTCTTCACATTCTTGAAGATAATATGTCCTCACTTCTTTTTTTACAACTCCAACAATATTTTGAATATTTTAAATCATAACAACCTAACTACATCAGAGACATATACCATCCCCATACTGTTTTACAGTAGTTCTCTTTAATTCTAACTGACATATTTTTCATAATTTTTTATTTCCATATTCTAGCTCATTCTAGCCCCAAGAGAGTCAGGTACTGTAACATGATTTTGCACTTCTGTCCCATCCTTCTTAAACAGCAGCTGATCTCAGCATGAGGACAAAGATGTTCTCCGTGTCTACCACTTTTAAAAGATAGTGAAATATCTGTTTCAGTGGAAAAGGCACTTCCCTATGCAAGCGGTTTGATCATTTAAAGAATGTGTTGAATCAATAGGGAATTATGTTTACATTTTTATGTTGCATGAACTTACAAAGCAGCCTTAGACTATGTCAGATATCTGACATGTTTAGTCGAGTGCTCTCTAATTAACAAGAATTCTTCAATGTCTTCAGTAGCATATTTTTGCATCTATATTACATAGTGGTAGACAAATATACATACAATTCAAGATCTCATGAGCTGAATTTGTACCTGCATGTATAGCATGGTAGCTTCCAGATGATGGAACTTCTGTTACCCTAGTCAGCAAGCCAAGACCAAACTAGATGTGAACCAGTGGAGCTGTTGTTCAAAATAAATAAATAAATAAATGGGGAGGATTGATAGATAGGGAAGGTTGTGTTCTAGCATTGAACTATAAATTCACCATTGTCTTAATTGTAATGGTGATTTTTTTTTTACATTTTATATCTTTTATATATTGTATTCTAGATTTTCTCTTGCATATTTATCTTGTACATTGGATTGTTTTTTAATGATTTTATTTAACTTTCAAAACACAAAAATACATGTGTAAAAAAGAGCAAAACAAAATCACATCAATACTTATCTTATTACAAAATTTGCATTAATTATTCATCCTTGTTTATATTGAATCATCATCATCATCATCATCATCATCATCATCATCATCATCATCATCAACAACAACAACAACAACAACAACAACAACAACAACAACAACAACAACAACAACAACAACATTATTTAACAATTGATAAGCACACCCTCCACTCTCGGTACCTTTTCTTCTATTCCACATATCTCATTTCTCTATTTTAACTTTTATACTTATCCCCATTTACAAAAACTAATACTTTCTTGACAAGACCTGAATCCTTTGGATATTCTTTTACATTGGATTGTGTGTTCTATATTCACCACTCTGGGCAGCCATTTGGCCAGAAGGGCAATATATAAATTTAATAATAAATAAGGTATTTGTCATAAAAGTTGCATTCCTCATCTTGTAGATTCCCAGCACAAAAATAAATCAGTTTCCCTGATATTATTTTTTACTTTTTAAAGTTAAACAAAAAGAATTGGAAAGAAAAAATTGAGAAACATTTAAATATACAGTGTTCATGCTACCTGAATTATTTGAGAGTAACAACTTATAACATAGGCAAACAAGGAAGATTAGCCATGTGATCCTTATTCAAATTGTAAAGAATGCAAAAAAAAAAGCAGGAAGAAGGATCACACAACTTTTTTTTAGTGATCCAATAAAGGTATCCCCTTCCTCCTGCATTTTTTGCATTCTTTACAACTTATACCATTTATCTTTGTGATGTCCCATCCCCTTTCCAAAACTGAATTGAAGTTTGGGCCTTCCCTTTTATTAATACCAACCACTTAACTAGAATCTGTTAATGATGAATCTTGCTGCCAATAACAAATTTAAGACTAACTATTTTCTTGTCCAATTTTTTTCCTCCTTCTCAAATATTGATAAAAGCAGCATTTTAGGATATGCAGCCAAATTTGGCTTGCTTATTTCATTTATTTCTATAAAAACCAGTTGTCAAATTTTCAAAATATTCTCACATTATCACCGCATATGGAGATAAGTACCTACTTCCTGGCACTCTCCAGCACATCTGGGGATAATTGCCATTTATTTGATTTAGTTTCACTGGAGTTAAATACCATCTCCAAACGAACATCAAAATTTCATTATTGACACAGATTTCAATATTCTAATGTTCCACATATTTTTCCAAGCACTGGTACTTGATATGGAAGAATAAATAAGATATAAATTCAAATATTTTTACTGAGCTATAAATACTCTTATAAAAAAGCTGAGTGAATGTTCTTTTAACAACAACAGCGAAAAGCTAATAGATACCGGTGGCTGTTTCTTTTAGTTCTGCTTATACATAATGTTCACACTGCAGCATGATTGTTTGAAATGCTTTGAAGGATAAAAGCTAAAATAACTACCTTCTGTTTCTCACAGTTTCTTCTGCTCCCCTCATATCCTCGAAATTCAAGAACTTGAGAACAAGTAGGGTGGGGAGAATATTCTAAAGAGGATAAAAATTGTTGTTGCATTGTGTTTGTGAATATCTTTTTAGCTGTCTTTATACTGGGACTGGAAAGTCAGAGTTTGATCCCCAGGTACTGTATGATGGAATGAGCTCCCATCTCTGTCCCAGCTCCTCCCAACCTAGCAGTTCAAAAGCAAGAAATTGCAAGTAGAATAGGGACCATTTTGTAGGAAGGTAAACAGCATTCCATGCACTCCGGTGTTGAGGCATGCCTGCTACATGTCCATGGAAAATGTCTGCAGACACAAACAACACTGGCTCTTTGGCTGTAGACAGAGATGAGGACTAAACCCTAGAGTTGGATATGACTGGCTTTTGAACAAGGACAACCTTTACCTTTTACCTTTACCTTACTGGGAGGAGGGGGGAAGGTTATGTTATCCCAATCATTGTAGGATCTGTGCTGCTACATTTTTCAAAGTTAACCCTACTGGTGTTGATAAAAATATGTCTCCCAACTCCACAGTCCCTTCACTCCTTTTTCAACACTGCTATCATAGGGGTAAGGGAACACAGAGTGTCTCAGCCACTAAACTTGAGTTATGATAAGCCTCAGTGCAACATTTGGCCTTGCAGGCAGATGGGTCACTGTCACAATGGGTGGAGGTCAGGATGATGAAATCCATTTCATTGGCTTCAGTTTGCAAATGGCTTTCCTTTAAAGTCTATGACACTGAATGCATGGAAAGGATAGCCAAAGAGAGCACACTAGTTTTAATTCATATTTTAAAAAACAAGACTAGCCCCTACCATTTTCCTGAATGGTGGTGGAAAATGCAATGTTTACTTTTTTAAAAACTTTTTTTAAAAATAGTATTCTTAACACTCCATGTGTTGGTGGAGGCTTGTTGTCAGGATTTTTTTGTCCCAAACAGAGTTTCATTTTTAAACTATAAGAGGTTGCCAGATCACCAGTTTCCCACTTTCTGATATTTCAGGGTTGAAAGCCAACATTGGAAGGAAGAACTTGTGGAGTCACAGAGGGCAATATAATGTATTTAGCAGATGGAGAGAAAAGGGAATGAAGAAGGTGGGACAGAGAATGAGACAGACAATGTGGACTTCCTGCAGTAACACCTCATGAAATATCTTCTCCAAAACACTCATAGAAACCACTTCATGCCAAGTCAATGATCAGGCACCAGATGAGATTAGGAGGAGATTCGAGCCAAGGCATGAAGCCACCACACACACACAAATTAGACTTGCTTCTCCCCCAGTACTGATTCCCCTAAGGCTGCCTCTCCTCTTGAAGACTCAGAGATGCACAACAGTTTCCTGAATCTTCAGCTCGTGCTATGAGACATGGCAGCCTTGGAAACACATGTGTAGAACCTGTGTAATATATAATCATCTCTGTGTAGAGAGGAGTTGCACATCTGGTGCCCTCTTGGGGATCAAGTAGGGATATAAATTAAATAAATAAATATATAAAATAAACTTAAACATAAAGAGTAAATGATGAAGTCAAAATTCAAATGAAAATACAAGAGCAATAAAGAGTACAATATAATATCAAAAATAATGTTTCAATTATTAAGGTTTAACCATATAGTCAAACCTCGCATAAAGAGCGCCTCACTTAAAGAGTAACTCACTTAAAGAGCAGAATTTTCTCTGAATGTTAGTTTTGCTTAACAAATAAAACCAACCAAAAACTTGCTTAACAAATAAATTGGAGTTCACAATTCCCCCCCCCCCACACACACACACACAATTGGTCATATAAAATGGTGTTTCGCTTAAAGAGCAAATTCACTTAAAGAGCAATCCTGTGGAACACATTATACTCTTTAAGCGAAGTACAACTGTATTATAATAACAATTATTCTAAGTGTTCACCTAGCCAAGCCAGATTGAATCTAAGGAGGCAAATTCCTGTTGTCCTCATCTACTGCTGCTGCTCTGGTAACATTTTGTCTGACACTCCTTGGTATCTGGTGTGTGTTATGTGACAGAACTGTGTTGATCCTAATGCTTCACCTATGTTTTTTCTGGTCATTATTAATACCTTTATCTACCTTCATTAACTATCAACAGTCATTTCTACTGGGTCTGGAGGTCTCCTGTATAAGCACTGAAAAGTCTGAAGAAGAGAAGCTTCAGGTGGTAGGTGTGGTTTACATGTGACCAGGAACAATGGAAAATTTGGCTCTTTGTTTGTGTGCAGAGCTTACCAATAAGCAAGAACAGTTCTTCTTCAGGCTCAATGATGCTGATGTGGAGAAACTGAAAATAGAAAGGGAGCCACTAGTATCTAATCCAGGGGTAGCCAAACTTTTCATGCTGGGGGCTGGTCACATAGTTCCTCCAGCTGTAAAATGTACCCACAGCTGTCATAAACACATTTGCGACAGCCATGGGTGCATTTCTGGCAGTGGTCTGCACATGTGCGGGCACGTTTTGCACAAGTGCGGGCATGTTTTACTTCCACTTCCAGAAGGGGGTCACAGGCCAGATGATTCGGCACCATGGGTTGGATATGGCCATAGTTTGGCCACCCCTGATCTAACCTGATGTCAGGATAAAGGCCTGAACAAGACTAATGTTTAATGGGACATATTTCAGGAACATGCATTTAGGACAGCAATATGAAAATTCCATGCAATATACATATTCTTAGGAGTAATAAGTGGAGCTTATCTCTGAACAGATTTACACAGGCTGGTATTGCAAATTACCTTCAATTCCAATAGAACAGTGTCATTTGGTATACTACTGTACTACATGTCTTTCTTTCACCAGTGCTTCAGTTCTTTACTCCTAAGGAAGTAATCAATTAAATCTCTGAACTGTTTTGAAAGCAGAGTGGCATCCTTATGAGTTACAACTATACATGACTCTATAATTCCATGAAAGCAAAGAAATAGAAATATAGAAGGAATAGAGTAATAACACGACATTCCAGGCATTGAATTATAGCAGGTTTCCCCTCCTGCTGTGTTACATTTCATATTGTCCTCCTAATGCATTCAGGAAAAAGATAATAAAGTAGTAGCAATGAACAATAGATATGCAATTGCACTTTATGCTGCCTTAACAATGTCCAAGATCAGAAAATAACTGGGAAAATGTTTTCTGACAAAGAGGCAATAGCTCTTCCTGAACTATCCCTGTGCTACAATGAATCAGAATGAAGAGAAAAGGAAGAGTAATGAAACTGCCAGAAAAAAACAAATGGGACAACAGCCCTGAACAAGTAAGTAAAGCCAAGGAGATGGAAGCTAATACAGTACTAGGGAAGACATAAAGCTAGTTGACAATGCATTGAGAACAGTCACAAGTTGTAGAAGTCAATTAATATTTTATCACACCAAACAGCAACATAAAAATTGGCTTCGAATGGCCATTTGCTTATATTTCCTCTACACCAACCTTTGGTTTTGGGACTTCAATTTCCAGTAGCCTAAGTCATTTTCCCAAAGCAATGATCAGCCAATTGACTGACTTAGGCTTCTGGGAATTGAAGTCCCCCTGTGGGGCATGGACCCCATGTTGGGAACCATTGCTCTAGACAGACAGACCAACAGGTTGATGCCCCAGGGCTGCATATCTGCCTGCTGCAGTCTTTTTCCTGTATCTGTCTCTTTCACAGACATGTGGATGCTTCCTCTTTCTCTCTCTCTCTTTCTCTGTTACACACACAAAAAACACTTTATTTCTTTATGCTAATCTTTACCAGCAATCAAATCAGTATATATCATGAAGGCCAAAGTTAGCTCCTATCTGTTTTTCAGCCTGATGCCAGCAAATGGTACTTTGGAAGTGAACTTTTCTGATCCCATAATATACTGAACAACTGAACTGATTATTTCCTTTAAGGAAAGAAAAAGGAAATGAAATTAGCCAGTAGAACAAAAAATTAAGTATCGAGGACAATCCAATATGTTTTGCTTTATCCATAAAATCTGATCAGAATATGCAGCATTTTTTAATTGCACAGCACTCTTCACTGCATCTGAGCAAAGCAATTTAGGTCATAGAGTCCAAGGCGAAGAAGTATGATATAGCTAGCTTTCCATTCAGTGTTCTATCACCATTGTATCTACATTGAAGCACTACTGTCCTCTGCCTACTGGTGGACATTTTGGCATTCTAAAAATCTAGTGTCCACAGAAGTAACTTTTTCAATTATGTTCTGTGTCAGCTTTGATTCCCCCCACCCCCAAGAAGACTTGGTCATGGTTTCTCTGACTGTAAATTGCCTGAAGTATAAACTGCAAATAGAGCAGGCTCACTGACTTAATGAAACTTACACAGGAGTTGAGATTAGTACCAGCTTCAAAAGGTGAGATTTTGCATATAATGAGTGATAAAATAATTAAGGTGGATATAGAAAAGCAACCCTGAAAAACTATATTGTTTTTAAAAATAAGCTTTTGTGGGTATCACCGTACCCCTGTCCTAAGACTCTGGTGGCAGAGGAATCCCCAGCCAATGAATCCATAAACTCCAGCTTGTTTGTTTGTTTGTTTTTGTCAAAATTCCATTCATAAACATAGCTGCCCTCAGAGGTAATGCTAGTGGGTTCAAACATTCCCTTTTTGATGTCTTGCAGTCACTTTTATTAAAGGTACATTAGCTCGTATGGTCCCTTCCTTCACATTTCTTGAGGGTTGAGTTTTTGTCACTAACAAAATGGTATGCTTGGCTTGGACCCTGGTTGAACTTTCTGGGGCCCTTGGAAGACCCAGTCTAAAGAGGTAGGTGGGTGCTATGACTTCTGACATTTTTATGGAGACCTTGTCCAGAGCTCTTGAAACTATGCTTTAAGGAAGGGAACTAATTAGAGGGTTTTAAAAGGGAATATCTGAGGTATGTAACAACAGTGGCAGGAAACCAAATTTCTTATAAATTCTTCAGAGTTTCCTTCCTGTGGGGCAGAGGAAATAGATCAAGGGACAAAAGGGTGGATACAAAAATCCTAGAACATTTTGGCTTAACATTCTTATTGTCAATAACTAAATCTTAGAAAAGCAATTTCTATCTTTTAGAATCTGGTGTGGCTGGGGGTGACACACACAAGCTGGGAAGCAACCAAGGATAGTTCCAGGAGGCAGAGGATGTGGTCATCTAGAGAACTGCAAAGGCCCAAATAGGGACCCCAGGAGGGATAAATGTAGCCTTAGGGGGTAATGTATAATTAGCAAGTACAGTACTAGAATACTTATCAAAATATTTGGCATAATAAGGATGCAGTTCTATATTCTCTTGACTGACTGTAAGCGCCAGTGAATGCAGCAAAATTGTTGAGTATTTCCAAGTACACGTGCTGGATTAGTAGTCTGTTAGTAGACTCTTGTAGTATTAGTCATCAAAATGTTGTTACCATTAGTCATTAAAATGTTGTTGCAAAAATCTATATTTGTGTTATCTCCTAAAAATCATTTCAAAAGTTATTCAATAACTCATCCATCTATCCTTCAGAACGAGTGTCTTAAATTCAAGTACCACAAGCTTCAATTTATTTATTTATTTATTTATTTATTTATTTATTTATATTCATATTTATCCACCGCCCTTCTCACCAAAGTGACTCAGGGCGGTTTACAAGTAATAAAAGACATCACAATAAAAACACAAACACTACCTAAAAATCTCAAATATAAAACTGTTAAAATTAAAATTTAAAATTTAAATCTAGAAATATTAAAAGCACATCAAATTGCTACTGAGACTAATACATTCCACTTGGAGTTTAGCCAGGGTTCTGCTGTTATGGGTGATGAGTGTTGTTACTGACATTGGCTAGTAACTTCTTCCCACCTATTTTGTTCCTTTCTCACTGGCTTTGCTTGGAGCTAGACATCATTTCATGGTTGATGGACAGGAATCTTCTTGGTTTCTATCTTTAGCAAGAGCCCTGTGCAGGGCACCATGAGAATAGCTTGTGACAACCCTGAACATTTGCTAAGGAATGGAAATGCAGAGACTGGAATCCATGGTTCTATGTGTGCGTTCATTCTGCTTTGAGACATGCATATTTAAAGAATGCAAATTCATGAATTAATGCAGCATCTTTATTCTCTATCCCAAAGAATGCTGAGAGGTTTGCCTCAGGTGGTTTTGTGAATACCTTAAACAAAGAGAGAGAGAGAGAGAGAGAGAAACTTCCATCCT
The DNA here is from genome assembly GCA_030440675.1 of Furcifer pardalis. Lineage (NCBI taxonomy): Eukaryota > Metazoa > Chordata > Lepidosauria > Squamata > Chamaeleonidae > Furcifer > Furcifer pardalis. Next base: position 69,464,644 of record CP126893.1, read on the forward strand.
CATCATTTTCAAGATAAATGTCCATGGAAGTCGTGACCAGTAGAAACAAAGATTTCAGCAAATAGTTCAACTCACATGCCCTTGATCAAGTGAATTCTTGCAGACAATTCAGAAACCTTAGTGTTTTCCCCAAAACCTATTTGATCCCTAAACCCTATTTGAATTGTTCAACTTAAAAAAAAATTTGCTTCTTCCTCTTTGTTCTTGTGTTTAACCTGTCTGAATCAGGTAAATTTCTTTTTTGAAAAGAGCTTTGATGAGGAAGGCTGCATTAATCTCTTAATGAGGAGAGCTCATAGCTAACAATTGAGTAGTAGTTGTAGTCATAGTCGTAGTCATAGTAGTAGTTGTTGTTGTTTAATTGCACAGTCAATTCTGACCCTTTGTGACCCCATGGACCATTGCCTTCCAGGCACCTCTGTCCTCCACCATCCTCCTGAAACCACCCAACTTGCTTCGGCAGCCACTCCCGGGCATCAGCCAATTGACATTGCAGAAGCCCAGGGGGAGGTCAGTGAAACGTCATTCCCCCCCCCCCCGGGCAAGAGCAGGAAGGTGGTGGTGACCAAGATCCCAACAGCCATTTGACATCATAGAAGCCCAGGGGGAACTACATTTTTTTTTGGTCCAGCAATGCATGTTATTTTAATCAATGGCTTAACACAGTTGACAAGGCAACAAAACCTCCTGACTGGAAACCCTCCCAACTCTCTTAAAAAGTAGTTGAACCATTTGAAAGTAGTACAGTAATGTGCATTCTCAAAGGCTTTGCTTACTGTCCTTTGCTGCTGGTGATGACGTTACTTGCCTCTGAGTTTTCTCCAACTCATGGTGACTCTTAAGAATGAGAGATCTCCAAAATATCCTCTTCTCAACAATCCTGCTCAGGTCTTGGAAACTCAAACCTGTGGCTTTCCTCATGGAGTCAATCCATGTTTGGTCTTTCTCTTTTCCTGCCACTGCAGGTTCTGACTCTGATCATCTGACAACAGAAAAGATCCCACTGACACCTGTGGGACTTCATGCCGGCTTTGAAAGGCAAGTGAACTGTCAGAAACGTTATGTGGCTTGACTCTCTACTTTTGCATGGTTAGCAGGAGCATACTTCTTTTTTTGTGATATTTTTTTTATTAGGTATTTTTTTAAAAAGAACAAATGCAAATATATATAAAATCATAAAAATCAAAAGATACAATAGCACAAGTAGCAATACTACAATAAAACTCCACTAGCCCTTAATTAAGTATCATGAACATTCCTCAAATTCAATTACAAATTGGAGACATAAGAGTACCAATTCATTCATCAACAGAGTTTGTCCTCATTTTTCTAATACATATTTTCTTACACTGCTACGTTTTACATCATTTTTATCACCCTTGTGCTTTATACAATGTCCGGGGAATCATATATCTTCATGGTTTCCAAAAATCATTTTGTTCTGGTACAGGGGCGATGCCTTTCTTCTTAACCAACGTATGATCTATAAATGGTTTCCAGATCCTCCAGAAACCATTCCCCTTCACTTGTCCCTTCCTAAGGTTTAATTCCCAGGTGAGTTTTTCATTAAGAGCTAAATCCCACATTTGTTTATACCAATCCTGTATTCTTAAATTTTCACTATTCTTCCATTTTTTTGCTATACACTGTCTGGCCACTGATAACATTACAGCCAACAATTCCTTATTATCATTACTCATTTTGTATTTATCTACCTCCGTTAACAAAATTATCTCCGACCCCAGTTCGAGTTGCATGTCTAATATATTCTTTATCTCATTCTCTATTTTTCCCCAAAAGTTTTTTAAACATTCACAGCTCCACCACATATGCTCATATGATCCTCTTTCTTTTTTACATCTCCAACATTTATCACTCAGACTATTGTACATTTGATGCAACCCTATTGGGGTCCTATACCATCTCCAAATCAGCTTGTAATTATGCTCTTTTACTCTAACTTACATAACTCTCATAATCCTTCTTCTGTGATTGTTACATTCATTTCTTGCTCCCAGCTATGTCTCATCATCTCCTGTATTTTTACCCCTTTATTCAGAATTTTATAAATTTTGCTTACAATGCCCTTAATTTCCATGTCACCCTTTCTTAATTTAGTCAGCAATATCTCAAATTCCGTGCTCTCCCTCTCTAATCCACCTTCAGAAAAAACCTTTTGGGGGGAACTACATTTGAACCATGGTTTAAGAGTAATTATATGATTCTCACAACTTTTCAAGATACTCTGGGCACCCACCAACAGCCAAAGGGGAGAGAGAAATCTATTATTGGTTTAGAAAAATGTATTACATTTTTTTTGTGCTGTGTTGTTTTGCTGATTGTAAGCCACCCTGAGTCGCCATGGTGAATGGGCAGTGATATAAATCTAAATAAATAAATAATAAATAAATAAATAAACTCTGTGCCCACTGCATCAACAATACCATCTAGCCATCACATTTTTGGCTGCCCCCTTCTTCTTTTGCCCTCCGCCTTTCCCAGCATCAAGGATTTCTCAAGTGAATCCTCTCTTCTCATTTGATGCCCAAAGTACAGTACTTTAGTTTCATCTTTACTATTTGACCTTCTAAGGAGCAGTCAGGGTTGATTTCTTCTAAGATTGACTTATTTGTTCTCCTTGCTATCCAGGGGACTCTCACAACTATCCTCCAACACCACATCTCAAAGGCATCTATTCTTCTGCGCTCAGCTTTCCTAATGGTCCAGCTCTCACAACCACACATTACCACTGGGAATACCATTGCTTTGATTATGCGAATGTTTGTTTTCAAGGTGATAGCTCTACTTTCTACTATGTTCCCCAGGTTTCTCATAGCTTGTCTTCCAAGAACCAGTTGCCTTTTTATTTCATGGCTGCAATCACCATCTGCAGATGGAGAGGAACTATTAATGCCCTTGAGTTGCCTTTTTGAGGAGGGCTGCACATTCCCCCTCCATAAGAAACTATGATATCAAAGTGACTGGAATACTGCGGGTGACAAAACTCACCCTTCAGAATGTTAATCTGCTCTCAGGTAATGTTCCAATTTAATCCTGGCTTGATCTCCCTCAGATAGGAGACTACAAGCAGCTCACAAATGCAGTTTGACCAGCAACCTCTGTGGATTTTTCAGAATTGACTGTCAGAGAGGTCTCTAAGCAATGGCATCTCCTTCTGCTTCACTGACTCCCGGGTGGTTCTCACATTCTACAAAAGCAACAGAGTCCTCCAATGCTCCCACTTCCCCTTTAACAATGCTGTGAAGAACAATATTTTGCAGTACCAGGTGCTGAGCAAAGCTCGCAGGGGTATTTGTGAATCTCACACAAAGTGAGGTATCATGTCCTCCTACCTTTAGGTTATGTAAAGATCACACAGCTATCTTTGCTGTTTTTCCAGGAACAAATTTTCTCAGTACCTATACATCACAATATTTTAAAGGCTATTATTTTTCCTTCAAAGCATGACAATCTCATTATAGTAATTGATGTCCCTTTTTTCCCTGACTTAAAAGCAACCTCTTTTAATTATTTCATATATTTTTTTGTCATTCTGGCTTGGAAAGCAGAAGTTCCAGAGTAAAAGCTGACATGCTTTTTGTTACCATTGAACTAATTCTTTTTTGGCTTCAAAATATTTGAATTCTCCCATCCCTTATTACACAACTATGCACTGGTTCTCCTCCTTTTCAGTTAGATGTACATAAAAGAGTAAAATGATAATCTTTTTAATATATTTTTATATATATTCTGCATTTCTAGGAAAAGGAAGCCAAGAATCAGTGTGAGATCTATGTTGAATCACAAAGACCAATTCCTAGCTCTACCCAGCCATCATTTTACTATGTATGATTGCCATGCCCACTCAATATTTGGTTTTGTTGCCCTCTGATGTATAGACCTCATTGTATCTGGAGATCATTCACTATTATTGCAAGCTCTCCATGTGAGTTAGGACTTGTAAAATCAGGTTCTGTGGAAAGCCCAGACAGATAGCAGAGGATGATCTCCAGATTTGGTAAGCATGTCATCATATGCATCCATTGCCCTGCCCTCTTTTTCACATGAAAATAGGCAACAGAAATGTTATGTGCATGTAGCTTTTCTACATGGACAATTTTTAAGAATGGAAATCTGATTGGCACAAACAGGCTACAAGGACAAAGAAGCCTCTCCTTTGTAGATGAAAGTTGTTGCATGTTGAAAATGTAAATGGAGGAGGATTGGACTAGCATGCTCCCCCTCCCCAGTGTGTATGATTTTTGCACAATTACTTGAATAGTGCTTAGGATGCTTATTATATTGAATCAGATGGATTTTTTTGCTTTGCTCCACTCCTTTGACAAAATCTTGGGAAGTGCCACTAATGTTAACACAATGGCTGAAATTCTACTGGGTTCAAATCTCCACTTGGCCATCGAAACTCACTCGGGGCATGCAGCTGGAAAAACCCCTCCTTAAATATCTCATTTACTTTGAAACCCCTATTAAGATCACCGTACGTTGCTTCTAACTTGATGGCACATAATTTCTGCTTGTATTTTCTATTACAAGTAAATGATGTAAAGAGTGGATATTAAGATATATACAATTTTATGTATTTTGCTTGATCACACTTCCAAGGTTCTGAAAAATATCTGATGGTCAGGTGAAATATTAAGGGGATTCCATATTTTCTGCTGTTATTAACATTTGTCCCTCAGAGACAGAGTTTCCTCAGAGCTGTGTGCCCAGGCAGTTAGACATCCAAATTAAGCCTTCATTTACCCTCTGATGGCAATCATAAAACAAAGGAAGGTGATTAGCAAGGGAGATGAAGAAAAATATATTCAAAAACAGACCATTTTCAATACATAGAGGCAAGCTGTTTCTCAATACAGTTTTAGTGTATCATATCATTTGACTACCAGCATTGGCTTGTGAGTCTGTTCAACTATACTTGCAGTTTATTCAACTGAAATGCACACACCAAATGCAGCAAATAGTTCCACTCTCCCAAGAGGAATCTATATGGGTAAGTCTATGCACCTAATTAAAATATTAGTTCTTAAAACAGATTTCACAAACAGACAATAACACTACATTTCTGTATACAAGCAGCTGAAAGAACTATTAAAGAAAAGGTGAGTCTCTACCAAACACAGATATGTTTAGTGGGGGCTCTTTGACTCTTCCAAGCCAAAGAAAATCAAGGCATTGGTGAGTATCATTTGCAGACTGTCAAACCAAAGAATGTCTGGTGGATAATTACTGGAGGCAAATGAGAACAATGGACTAAAATAAATTGTATGAACTGAGAATCCACCCTAATTATAGTCTTCTTCTCCCATGCCTAGGCCAGACATGAAGCTGCCAAAATGAAGGCACCTTTTGGTGAATTTATTCTGCAGTTCCTTTCGTCTGACCTAGTGTGAGAATGATTAGCTGACAACACAAGGTTGCCATTTCCCAGGGTATGCCTGATTGTGGTTTAAGAATACCACACTCTTCAAGAGGCTCTTTCTGTGTAAACCCACCCACCCCCATTATAGTGATCAACATAAAGAAAAAGCAGAAGAGATATATCACCATTTGAAGAACTAAGTCAGAGATAGCAACTTGTCACATAAGGTTTTTCAATCTGTGGCTGCCAACTCAACAAAGTAGCCTTGTGAGGGATTATTTGTAAGGGGAAATTGGTGGGTAACAAGCATAGTGCTTTTGAATAGCATGTACAGAAGGTCTGGAACTGGGTACTCTAAATCCCCAACCAGAATGGCCAGAAGTCTTGCTGGATGGGAGATTCTGGGAATTTTGGTACAAAAAATGTAACTTTTCCATTCCTAGACAAAGAAACCTTTCCAATGCAATGATTCATAGACAACAGCAATTTGATCTTCAAATACTTTTTATGGCTTTCAAAAACATGACACTCTTCCTCTCAGGCATCACTAAGTGTGAAAGTCTCTGAAGTGACCTGAGGACTCTTTTAAAGCATTGACTCCACCTATGCATTAATTTAAATATAGGCCAAATGATGACATTATGCTTCACTAATTTGAGAATGAAAATTAATATTGAGGATCCAGGGCAGAGAGCTTAGAATTCATAGGGAATGGCTGTTTTGTGGGTTAATGTGGCCAGATAAAACCAAGACAAGTCTTTGCATTCAGTAGAAAGCAGGAATTGTAACTCGCATGTAAGGAAAGTACATTTGCTACAAGCACCTTCTCTACACAATTCTAAAGGTGCAAGAGTTCCAATCTCTTTTTCACCTGATCCTGTGAGGCACACTTGCATCCTCACTATAGATACCTCACAGCACTATTGTTCCTCTGTAATGTTATACATTACTCTAATTCCTATTGAATTCAGAGGGGCTTTATTCTAAGAAGACATGTACAGAAGGTTCTCCTATTATTCTTTTCCTTTATATGTTTCACATGTGATTGGAATGAAAATTATCAGAAACAAACTGCTAGGAGTTCTTACTCTATCGACATTCTCCCCATTCCCCAGTATAGTCTCACCAGAAACTGATGAGTAAATGAGCTGGTGGGCATAGTCATGGTTCAAATATTATTTCTTGGTAACTGAGAAATCATTGGATAAATTAAGTGGGGGTTATGCAGATGACAGAAAATTATTTAACTCTTTAACTTATTTAATAGTTAATCATTTTCATCTAAAATATAAGAGGAACAAGTGCTGTATTATATATGGAACACCTCCAAACTGTACCAAAGGAACAGATTTTTAAGACACTTGTTCTAGTAGAAGCAAGGCCAACTGGGTGCCATGAATTGATTTTTGGAATTGGATTTGGAAAACATAATTTAAAATACCTTCAGTGCTCACAGGTGACCTTCCATCATTGTCTCAGTCTAATATAATCTTGCAGGGTCGCTGTAAAGATAAAGAAGATGAATGTGTTTAATCTTAGTGGTCAAATTAAAGTTGTGTGGAAGATTGCAACTTTGGCTTTAAAAATGAACTGTTAATTAAAATATGTTAATGCAATATTAAATGTGACAATTCCAACCATAAAGGTAATCTTTATTGGTTTGTTTGCTTGGAAGAAAGAAAAACTAACCACAGCACATCACTGGCTCTTGATCAAGTCCTCCATCCACTAATGACATCTATAAATGTGAAGGCCAGTATAAATGTGTGCACAAACACACAAATCAATCTATAAATGATAGTAGATATATAATAAGGAAATTGCCATATCTGTGATAAAAAAAAGATAGCCATGTGATCCTTAAACAATACAAATACACAGGAAAGGTGATATCTTTATTGGATCCCTTTAAAATGGCACAATTTCAGTCAAACAATTACAAAGTATTTTACTTTGAAAATCATAAACTCAGAAGACATGTAGTTGCTCTAATACTGAAACAAGTTGGAGCACAGAGGGTTAGGGACAATAATGTAAGAAGAGATTGAATATCCATCAGATGTCTTCGAAAACCCATCAAAATAACTCATTCAGGTCTGTGTACTAACTACAGATGCTGAAAAAAGTGAAATTGAAAGGTTTCATACAAGCATCCTGGAGAAAATTACACGTCAAGGTAAGACATGCTTATATTCTTAGTTGACTGAAATGCAAAATAGGATACAAAGCAGAACCAAATGTTGTTGGGAAACTTGGTATATGGGTCAAAAACAAATCAGGAAAACAACATTGAATCATGTGAAGCCAGCAGTCCTTTTTTCTTCAAATGAATGCTCCAAACAATCAAACAGACAACCATACATGGACATCACTGGATGGCCAATATGGAAACAAAATACATCTCGTAATTGGAAACAAGAGATGGAGAAGTAGATTGTGGTACTAATAATGAACTGTTAACATACAAAAGAATTAAAGTAAAAGAATCCTACTGCCAAAATATGTTTTAAACAATATCTCTAGTATTCCACATAACCCACATACTTACATTACTAAATTCAGTAGACTGAGAACAAGGAGAACTGTTGATTAAAAACAGAGATATTATTAGGGAAGAATACAAAAACCCAACCCCACAATTCCTTAGTTTAAAAAAAGGGAGAGAAGAAAATTTATATGAATGACAAAAATAAACTGTTTAAAACAAAGAGAGTCCTGTGATTTGAATGCAAGAGATCACCTTAAAATTGTGAAGAGGTGAGAAGCAAAAGTAAAAAGTGCTAGATAATCCTGAAAGCAATTTTTCAGGGACTGTCATGTGGAGACAAAAATAACTATTATAAAGGCCAGTGCAAAGAAACAGAATAACAACAGAGGACAAACAAGAGATCCCTTCCAGAAGACTCAAGAAACCAATGGGAAATTTAATCCTAGATTAGGAATGCTGAAAGACAGACTAGGAAACACACTCTACCAGGAGAACATAAAGAGAAAGTGAAAACAATATACTGAAGACCTTAATAGAAGAGATAAAAGAATTACAGATTCTTTTGAAGAAAAATCCTATGAAAAAGAGCATGCAGTTTTAGAAAGTAAAGTGAAACCTATGATAAAATCATTGGGAATAAATAAATCACCAGGGGTAGAATGGACATTGATAGAATTACTTTCAGCAACTGAGACTGAATCTGTCAAAATCCTAAAAAAGAATATGTCAGCAAATAAGAAAAACCAGACGATGGCCCACAGACTGGCAATGGCTGGTGATGCTGTAATTATTGGTCCATTGCTGTAATTATTGGTTCATTGCTGTAATTATTGGTCCATTGCTCTAATTTCCCATGCAAGCAAAGTGATGCTTAAGGTGTTGTAATAAAAGCTTTTACTGTAAATGGAGCATGAAAGCCTGATATTTAAGCTCGATTTCAAAAAAGGAGCAGACACTCAAGATCCCATGGCAAATATTTGTTGGCTAATGGTGGTGGTGGTGATGATGTGCCATGACATCAGGTTATGGTGATACTTTTCAAGGTTCTCTAGGTATAGAGTACTCAGAAATATTTTATCAGTTCCTTCCTCTTCTGGCATCCTTGGCCTATGTAACTTGCCCAAAGCCAAATAGGCTGATTTTTCTGAGATGCACAATGGGGAATTAAACTCCTACTATTTGGCTCCACAGGTAGATATTTAACTCATGGAGCTATCCAGACAACTGTGCTTCATAGATTACCCCAAAGCCATTTACTATGTGGTTTATGACAAGCTGTGGTTTGTTCTAAAAGAAATAGAGGTGCCTCAGCACTTCATTGTCCTGAGGTGTAATCTGTTTTGAGGACAAGACACTACCATTAGGACAGGAGAGACAGAATGGTCTCCTTTAGGCAAAGGAAGGATACATTTTATTTCCCCATCTGTTCAGTTTGCCTGTAGAACATTTTGTACACAAGGCTGGACTAAAACCAGGGCCATAGCTAGTGTCAGGGATTTCCCAGGCCGTATGTGTGTCAGGGTAGCAGAGTAGCGTTTTAAGCTGTTGCACAGCGAAAGGTTCAGGTGCAAAGACACACACGCATACAGCTTTCAGTGAATAGTGCAGTTTACTTGTGAGTGAGGGGAAGACAACATACACACAACTATATACTGTACAAAGGTACCAGTCTCTCTCCAAGCCCCACAGTTGCAACAGAGCTTGGATTCCTCTGATGCCTCCAGTCCAAAGAGCATGTACAGAGTCCTGCTAGCAAAGCACTGACTGCAGGCTGGCAAAGTCAGTGTGCTACTTCTCAGTAGTATAAGGTACCAGTCAGTTCTCAGAGAAACAGAGCTTCACGCAGCACGTCTTCTCCCTCTCGAGTCAGTGGTCAGTCTGTAAGCAGCCTTCAGCAGTTCTTCCTTCTCAGTAGAATACTCTCCTCAGCAGTACAACCTCCTTCAGCAGTTCAACCCTCCTCAACAGTTCAACCCTCCTTAGTATAACCTTCCCCAGTTGGCCATAGTTATACTGTGGTGTTGCTATGCTATCCCATTAATCAGCCGCAGCTGTGCTGTTGCTGAGGCACGTACACCAGGTAGACACAGCCATGCAATCAGTCTGTGCCTCAATCCTAAACACTTGTGTTTAAGGTTCTTGCAGGGCCTTAAAGCTGTTCTAAGACACTGGGCGGAAATCTTTGTACAATACTCCACAAAATGCCCTAACAGCTAGGATTCTAGATGTGGGTGGGCAAATATTTTTCGGGGCGGGCAACAAAGCCTTTTTTCAATGCATTCCTATGGGAAACCATGCTTTGTCAGGGTGGGCAAACTGCTAACTCAGGGTGGGCCAAGCCCACCCTGGCCACCCTGACTAGAACCAAATGAAAAAGGTGTTAAAATTGGTGGAAGAAACATCAATAATTTCAGGTATGCAGATGACACCAGGAAGCAGCAATGGCCTGAAACAACTTTTAGTGAAAGTAGAAAGTGTCAAAGTAGGACTTCAGTTGAATGTCAAGAAAACAAAAATTATGACTAGAGAATAAGTACACAACTTTAGCATTGACAATGAAGTACTTGAAACAGCAAAATAATTGTGATTCAATCCTCAATCCAAATAGAGACTGTAAGCAAGAAATCAAAAGACTGAGCCTTGGAAGGGCAACAATGAAGGAATTAGAAAAGAACACCAAGTGCAAGGATGTGACACTGGAGATGATGTGTCATGACTAAAGTAATCCATTCTCTGGTATTCCCAGACACTATATATGGGTGTGAAATCTGAGCAGTGAAGACTGGCAAGAAAACATTTTGATTCATTTGAAATATTGTGCTGGAGGTTAGGCTATACCCTGGACTTCCAGGGGGGAAAAGACTAAATGAGTATTAGAAGAAGCCAAACCTGAATTATCTTTGTAGTCATAAAAGAGAAGTTGTCAAATTTCTACTACCTGAAAAGTCAGGATTGGGGGGTGGGTGGGGACAATAATCATAGGAAAAGTTGAAGGTAATGGCTAAAGAGGAAGAACAAATATGAGATGGATTGGGCCCTTAAAGGAACCCATAGGCTTCAGGTTGTAAGAGATGAGCAGCGCTTTTGAGAACAGATCATTTTGGAGATATCTGATTCAAAGGTTAGTCATAAGGCAACCTGCCAGCACATAACAAAAAAAAGGTAGATAGCACACTAGTCCATGTTGTGTTTTCATTTACTGATATAGAAACAGCCTGATTCTAGAAATGGTAGCTGTGTTAGTCTGTGTTGCAAGCATTTCAAAGAATTAATAAAACAAAACGACGGAAAAAAAACATTGTGGAACTTTAAAGACTAACTGTTGTATTTTAATGTTAGCTTTCATGGTCTGACAAAGTGGACTTGATCCACAAAAACTAACATTAAAATACAACAATTAATCTTTAAAGTGCCACAACATTTTTTGTCTTTTTGTTTACTCTCTGATACATTTAATTCTAGAAAGTGAAGTTAAATCTATAGTGAAATTACTTAGGTTCCAAAATGAATCTCACACAGGCATTCAGATCCCAGTGATGGGATGTAACAGGTTCTCACCAGTTCTCCAGAACCGGTAGTAACTTTTCCCAGTGTCCCAGAGAAACGGTAGCAGCTTTTGGGGGGAACCACCTTTGGGGCTTACCTTTTCACTGGTTCCCCCACTGCACATGCATGCCAAGCACTTGGCGTGCATGTATGCCTACAGTGCTTGGCGCATATACACGGCCTCCTTGCTGTCCTCCCAAGCAGGGAGGAGGAAGAGAAGCTGCTAGCCTGAAGCTCCCTATAGCCTGCTCCCCAGGGTAAGTGACTCACCTTTGGACGTGGTGTGTCTGTGTGTATTTTAATGTGTATTTAATACCTTTACCTATATTGACATACTACCACAGTTCCTAAAAAGGCCTGGCGGCCAGCAGGCCTAGCAGCCTGGCTTGGGGTTCTTAAGCAAAGTCTTGGAGTTACCTCATCAATAAGCTACACCTGTGCTGTTCCAATTGGAGAACCCTTAAGGAGGTACAGCTGTTTTACATTTACATCAAGGCATATTATCCTAGAGAACCGGTACAATGACCATATCCATCTTGCAACATGGTACTGCCCAGGGACTTATACTAACAGGTAAGTGACGGGTTTGTGTTTGGGGTGTGTGTGTGGGGGGTTGATTTATGTTTAGGGTGGGGTGTGTGGGGGTGTATTTTAATGTAATTTTTATTTAATATAATTTAATTTATTTATGGGTTTGTGTTGTGTGTGTGTGTGTGTGGGTTGAGGGGTGTGTGTGTGTGCTTATTTTTATTTTATTTTATTATTATTTTTATTTGGCCATGCCCATGACATCATGACTCCGCCCACACTGTGATGACATCACGGTGGGGTAGTAAATTTTTTGACATCCCACCACTGGATCAGCCTCTTCATTTTGGAGATTTCTAGAAAAGGATATGGTTATTCTTGTTTTTGCAGGTGATTGTTATAAAAAAGGTATAAGAAGGGACCTTGTTGAGGCTACCTGTAAATATTTCAGAAAAATAGATGCAGAATCTTAGGTAGAAATACCAACCAGGGAATGATGGAAGGAATTTGTGTGTCACTGAAGTGCCCCTAAACTAGAAATTTGAAACTGTCAGGTATAGATAGAGGAGCTAGAGAATTATGGTTCACTTGATGCCCAGGTCATAGAATTGCATGCACATGCTTACTAAATTTACCTCACAAACATAAGCTTCATGCCTATGAAAGATCACAGCTGTGGGAATTAGGGCACCATACAGAAATCAAGAACAAAGTTCCATGCTCCTCCACAAGAAAGAGTACTGTAAAGATACAAAAGATCTGATGAATACCCCATGCTAAAATCAAGACTTTTCTTGTATTTCAGGCCCATTTTAATGTGCTCTTTTCATAGAATCCCTACTACTAAACTTAATAATAATGGCAGTGAAATTCCTCCCTCGTGGCATCCCACAGAGTTTCTTCTTTTGTAAAGACATCCACTTTGTTCGGTTTTTAAAAGGCATTTAAATTTTTTAAGGCAGATGACATGACATAAACTGGCAAAAATCCACTGCTGATTTACAATGAAAGTGCATTAATTCTGGAGATGGCAGAGGAAGTGAATGCTTACATCCTCCAATGGAAGTCGTAATCAGGCATGGTACCTGTCAGGCAGTGTTATCATCAGGTTTTGCAGCACTGGGAGAAAGCGTCATTAACAATTTGTTTGCAGTTTAAAAGGTCAAAATAAAGTCACAATAGAATATAATATCCATACATTGGTTCCTATGGGCAAATCAGACTGAATCATCATGATGAAATTGCCTTGCTTTGAACATATTTATTTCTAAAATGCATAAATCCAATGCATCGACTGCATCCCATATAAAATTAAATTAAAAATATAACATGTAAAAGTAAAATATTACAGTGTACATGGATACTCTTGAGGTGAAGATATGGGAGAGTCTTTTGAAATGAATGGTGCATAGCCAATGATTCATTATACAGTATATCATCAATACATGTCAGATTTACAGTGACCCTCATAGGATTTTCTAGATATAAAGTATTCAGACAATGTACCAATCCCTCCTTTTTTAAATAGTATGTGTGTAGCACTTTGCTGGGGTAATATGCCAGGTTCAGGGAGACCTGCATTCCCAGAAGACCCAGCAGAGCAACAGGATGTCCTCCCTGCATTGCACAGCCTGGATTTTCCTTCCTTGTTCCTCTGCAGTCAGCTTGTTTGCTTCCAGTTCTCTCCATCTTTCATTACTGCCTCCTCCCAGTTCTATTGCTTCCTATATGGCCTCTGTGCAGTTGCCTATTCCCACAGGTTCCCTAGGGAGCCTTACTACACACTCACCATTCCTGTTTCCTATCTACTTTTCTGCTCCACTGCCCTTCTCTTCACTTTCTACTTCTCTTCCCATCTGTCTCCATGCTTTTGTGTTTGTTATTTCATCCTTTGCCTCCAACCTTTTCCTTCAACTCCTTCCCACTTGGCTTTCCCTTCTGTTATTGAAGGCTTTACTTCCCACTCTTCTGCTGACAACTCTTCAGGTATTCTTGGGTTGCCTGGCAACTAATGCCATGTGCTGTGTGAACTGGCCACCTCATTTCAATGTACCACTGCATCTGGGATCCAGGCAACTATGGTGACAACCCATGTGCCATCTCACACAGTTTTAGCCCAGTAGATCCTACAAGTGACCAGTAACTACTTGGTTAAGCATGTCACCCAAGAATGGGACATTGGTAACTTTTTTCTTCAGGTTCCTCTTTCACCAACTTGGTTTAGGGTTTTTTCTAGACTGACAAACTCACAGCCTCTATTAAAATGGCTGATAATTTGCTGTTTCTCAATGTCCACAAGATATCTGGTCCCTATTATAAGTATTGAACTATAATTGGCAAGTATGAACCATACAAGTGGCCAGCTGAACACTTAACAGCTCCTAGTCCACATCCTGAGAGCTCAACAACTCAGTATAATGAGTCATTGTCAGCCTTTTACTAGCTTTAGAGTGGTGGTTTACAATGTGGGGCACAAGCCCCACAGGACTTCAATTCCCAGAAGCCAAAGTCAGTACATTGACTGATCAGTGCTCTGGGAAATTGACTCAGATTTCTGGGAATTGAAGTCCAAAAACCAAAGTTGAGTAACATGCTTTAGAGCAGGGATTCTCAACCTGAGGCCCGTAGCATCATTTCATGTGGCCCTCCACTGATTCCACCACACCAGGAAGTGCCATGTGGTGGAGGAAGGGCAAAATAGCCGTATGCCCCCCCCCCAAGCTGTCTGAGGGAGTGTGTCCTGGCCCCTGGCTTAAAAAGGTTGAGAACTCCTGCTTTAGAGTCTAAGTTGAAAGTAACTCCAGGTTTGTTTGTTGTTACTAACCTTAAAGATAGGATGGCATTTGATTTTCTTTTTAATGTTTAGAACACATAAAAATAAAGCAGATCAGTAGATGTAAGAATTGCAGTTTGTTGCAGTTTAAGGTGGCTTGTGGCCTAAGCAGCGGGATGCCAAACCCCATATCTCATGCTCTGGTCCTAAGCCACTGATGGTTTCTGTCTCCTCACATGTCCCATTTCAGGAGGTTCAAGGGAGAAGTAAAAAGAAATGAAGGAGTGCACAGATGGAAATGATACATTTCATTGCTTCCATTAAGGGAAAAATAAGAACAATATTGGAACAACTATATGAAGAATTCTACCATTTGACAATGTAATGCTATGAAAGTTGAACAGAAGTTCTCTCTGTGTTTTTCTTATACTTAAATTATGCACTTACCAGCTTGCAATATGGTCCAGAAAGAAGCAATCACTGCAGGTGATACATGCTAAAAGATACATAAACGTGTATTTTTTTTATATAATAACCCTTCTGTCAGGTATGTAAATATAGAAGTATTATAAGCATATAGTGTGTTTTACACTTCCTACCAGTTGAACACTACATTTATACACCTTTCTACTTAATATTTTGACTATATAGTGTTTAAGCTATAATTCTGAACACAGCAATTTAAAAAATAGGGAAATGGTTTTATTTCTGCTGGAATCAGAACTTCAGGGGATCCAAGGTTGTTCTTAAATTTTCACTGACAGAGCAGATAAGGTATTTCATCAGCCTACATCAGTTAAGAGTTCACCCTTAGCTTAAATATACTTTCAAGCCTGTTATCATTCCTTAACATTTTGCACTCCTGGGGATTAAATCATTCATGCAGATTTAATTTATGGCAGTTTGAGCTGTGCCAGAAAGTTAATAACTTGGGAATAATGTATGTGTATGTTACCGAGTTTAATCAGTGTCATCAGCTTCGCCTTTCTATTTACTACACATTCTGAATTAAAGAGGTATTTATTTCAGCTTAGTCTGCTAATGCCTTTCTCTCACATGATATCAGTTCATCTTCTCAAGTGTCATCTCCTCTATCCTCTCAAAGTACACAATGGTTGAAATATTTTCTATAAGTAATTTCACATCATTTTGGAGGAGGACAAAAATTGTCACTGACAAAGTCATACTGGCAATTAAAGACTCTCACCTGTTCCACACCCTCCAACAGCTTCCCCACAATGAAGAAGATCCCGTTGGAACCTCAGAACCTTTATGGAGGATCTGATTTTATTTAATTCTGAAAAATTGTTTTAGCTACTGACATTATCAGTCTGACTTGGCATATGTTATACTACATTGAGAAATAAAAAAGCAAATGACCTTTTAAGATGGGAATGTTGGTTCATGTAGATTTAAAGTGATATTTAAATTTAAAATACTTGTCATTTTGGTAGAATTTTTAAAAATTGCTCTGCTTTATACCTTAAAATTATGTGGATTGAGCTTCTCATCCCCCCCCCCCCAACTATTCTGTTTCTGTCTGTCCCAGCTCTTCCCAACCTAGCAATTTGAAAGCAAGAAAATGGAAATGGATAAAGAGGGAGCACATTGGTGTGAAAAGATCTTGGGGACATGAAAGGAGCCTCATTCGGGCATCCCTTGAGCAGAGTTCGTCCAGCAAAAATCCTTTCAACCCACACCATTGTGTGCTTCTGACATGATTACAAAAAAAAAAAAAAGTGTGGCCATCCCCTGGAATTATATAGGTTGGCTTTCATATTCATTATCTGCACCTGTTTGTTGCTATTTGGTTAATTCAATCTATTCCTGCTCCCACCCAGCATCCTCTCACATTTTTTCCCTAACAAAAAGAAGACCTTATCTTCTATTTATTTGTTGTTGGACAGAGAAATTTTTGCAGAAATCTTAAGAGGTTGCCATTACTTAATCTCAGGATCAGCGGGCCACATATACACAACCTGAATCCTACTCTTCCATTTGTTCATACAAAAATGCTTTTTACATGAACTCTACAGTGGCCAAAAATATTTTTGAAAACAAAAGTTGCAAAGGGAAGGTTCAAAGGGCTACAGGGTGCTTGCTGTGTATCAAAACAGGACAAAATTGCCCCATCCTCTAGAGCAGTGTTTCCCAAACTATGGAGACAGCCTTTTGCCACTGTGACTGATGCAGGACCTGTGTGGAAAGTTAAAAATCAACAGGAGGTAAAACATCAATAGCTACAGCTGCCTCATAGTCCTGAAGCTTTATGTTTTGTTATCTTTTCTCCCCTTCAAACATTGTACTAAATTATGATGCCCTATACTCACCAGTACAGACTATGGGGGTTAGTGAAAATTATCTCCCCCCTCCCATCAGTGTATTAAATTCCCCTACTCACTCAGGATGTCTGACTCCAAGTCTTTATTTCCCTACTATCTTTTTATCCACATCTAGCACCAGTCTATACCACTTCTCTCGACACCAAAAAAATTCTCTTTTCTGTGTGTGCTTAAGTGAAATGGAAGTAATGTGCAGTGCTATGCAGATTGAACAGATTTACCTAATAGCTAAACTGAAAGCAGATATTGTATGTTGCTCCTGTTTCTATCATAGAATGACATAACAGCTTCCCATTGTAAGCCAGAACTGTGTTTGCATGCCAGCTGCAATATTTAAAAGTAAAACAATTACCTGTAAACAGGATGGATTGGATTTAAATCACATCAATTAAAATCACAATTTAAATCATTAGTCAGTGTGATTAGATTTAAATCATGGCTTTCTAGGTAAAGACTTGTTGGTATAATCTTAATATTTACAACCGGATGAAGGTTTCATTTTTGCAATAACAACTTTTCAGATTAGTGTTACAGTTATATAAAAATTACTGATTTGGTTATGCTGTTTGAAACACTACATAGATAGATAATTATGACATTATTGCAAGGTGAATTCTCTGCAATTTAATAGGTTAATCAAGTCATTTTTGGACATCTTTTCTGCTGTATTTATTAGAAGGAGAATAATAATAATAATAATAATAATAATAATAATAATAATAATAATAATAATAATAATAATAATAATAATAATAATAATAATAATAATAATAATAATAATAATAATAATAATAATAGTTTTTTAAACTAAAACAATAATGTTATACCATATGTATTCTTGTGTTTAAACATCCACATTTATTAACTGATATGTTTAAAAATATATCTTTTTTAAAAAAAACTTATCCGTATCTCACTCATCTTGATCTTCTTGTTTCTTCATAATCAGAGGTGAGGGTGGGGAGAGTTTTCCTGCTTCATCAAGTTCCAAATGATTTCCCAGTTTACAATGAATGAGTACAAAGGAAGATAACGTTATTTTTACACCAGGAGAAAAAGCTAAAGCTATTAAAATTTTGTACAGACATCATTTTTTCAATTTTGTTTAATAAACAGTTCCAAGTAAGCTCAGAAACCTAGAAATGTTGCTCTAGCAGCAACAACTACAATTTATTTCTATCTCACATTTCTCCTTGTATGTTCAGAATGACTCACAACACTGATAAAAAGCAATAATAAACTACAAAACAAATAATTAATTAAAAACAGCATAAAGAAGGAGTGATATGTCTTGTGGTTCAACAGATCCAGCTTCAGGTTATTACTTATGTATGAACTGTCTGTTCTCTGCAGCAAATGTAATAATACCTATATACAATAAACTTTAAATTCCCAGCTAGAGTTTGAGGTTCAACTTTTAAAGGGAGAAGCAATGTACTTGAATGTTGAAATAAAAAACATGATTCAGTTTGTTTTGCAACAGATAGAAGCAGTTTGTCTATACCCATCCCCCAAGTAATTTATGCAACGAAGTAAAATTAAGTGTTCTTGTTCTTTCAGTAATTAATTTTTCAACTTTTTTTCCTCATGCTGATAGAACTGTACAAATCACTTACAGTCACAAGGCAGAACATCTTGCACCAAGGAACAGTTTGGGATAATTTGCCCACAAGAGATGTCACCTGCCAACCGACTACCTGCTGAGATTCTGGTTGAAATTTTAAGGCCTCCCAAGTTCATTACCATCTGCATCCCACTCTCATCTTTACAGTAATGCTTCATTTCATTTCATTTTGTTTCATTCCATGTAGTTTTGCTTGACAAATAGACAGATAATGTCATGGGCCCCAGATGGAGCAGGTTGAAAAATGCCTCCTACAGGACACAGAGTGGCACAGCCATTATCTGTATACCCAACATTCAGTTAAAGGGCCTTTCATATAACTCTACCTGATCCTAAAACTTATGTCAAGATGGTCCTAAGAAAGTGTTCACAAGATCAAAGTAAAGAATGGAGTTCCCACTGTTTATTCTTCTGACTTTGGTTCTCTCTATGAAACTAGAACTCTGATTTGGATTGGGGGGGGGGGAGCCATACTGAGATAAGAGTGATGACAGTTTGGAGTTGACATGAATCCACTAGACCAGTAGGTTTTCCCTAACCATACTCTCAACATGGAGAAAGGGGATGTTCCAGGGCTGTTTTAATGTAACCTCCCTTAAAGTACTTGCCACTAGAGAAAATTATTTTTTAACAAAAAAAGAGTGGGAGGTACACAACATGGAGAAGACAAAGCAGTCCTTCAGATTCTTTATGATTAATTCTGCCTCTTTCTCTCTCAGCACACACACAGCACGCACACATGTTCACATGCATGCACACACACACACACAGACCTCAATCATTCTGGTGGTTTAACTTCTGCCCTGGGGATCATCTTAGTGAGTGATAGTATTGTTGAATGGGAAGACATTTTTGACCTTATTTTTGAGGGAAAATGAGACCTGCTTAGCACAGACAACTAGTTGGAAGAAGGGAGAACATTATGTTCTCCCAGATCCATTTATGAAGTTGTCAGGCACAACGCTGGACAACATCTTGAGGTAAGAGAAGAGATGTTGGTCTTAGTTCATAGGAGTTCTGTCTGCTTAGCTAGATATCCTCAAGGCTTCAAGTGAAAGTACTGATTGTTGGAAATATGTGACATGATAAGGATTTAGTTCATATATCAGGCACCACAGTTGTTGAGCTGTCTCCCTACCTAAGCTGACAGACTGATTTCACATATGGTTGAAGACTTCAAGATCTATGGCCTAATTCTACTTTGTCTCAGACATGGGGATGGGGCACTCATGGTTTCTGTCACAATTACAGTCCTTTCCTTCCCAGGAGCTTTTTTGTGTTCATGAGCACTTTGTGAGGCTGAATAACAGCATCTCAAATCCAGGTGATCTTGGAGTATACTGAATATTTTTGATCCATTGCAGTCTGGTTTCTGGTCCACTGTGGTCATGATTGTCATCACTGGCTGAGGGAAATAGCCTTGGATAACTCTGATGGATGATTTATACTAGGGAATGTATGATGGGGGAAGAGTGATCCTATCACAACTCAAAAAAATCTCAGTAACTATCAGAGCCACCAACCATATTATCCTTCTAAAATGTCTAGGAGAATTTGGTTAGGAGGCACAGCAGTAGCTCCATTCTTTTCTGGGGGTGATGCTTGAGAACTTCAGTTCTGTCCCACCACTTTTGACTCTCAAAGTGCCACAAAGTTCCATTTGGTCTCCCATGTTGGTTAACATTCATATAATACTATTAAAGGAAGCTCACCAAGATTCCAGGGATTGACCTTCGGACCTTTTAAAAATTAAGAATGCCTTCTACCCTTAAAAAATATGCCTCCTGCCCTATACAGTACCCTGAACTGGTTATAATACCACAAAACTCACTCTGGAGCCTAGAATGGAGCTTTTAATATTAAAGCAATAAGGAACACTGTACACTGTTGAACCTTAGCCTGTCTACTTTCAGCAATCTGGATGTCAGCAAAAGTATTCTTGTGTACTTAACCTCAGATCAAGGCAATGATTTAGGCTCATTCAAATGCTACGAGTTGTTTCAGTATTGTGCTGCTGACAGTCCCTTCCTGCACATTTGGGAGACAGGAATAGGGGAATACATCCTGAATTTCAAGCACTCATGTACATTACTGCACAGAATTGTCACTATCCCTGCTAGTGTTAACGCATCACGAAATAACCAGTTTGACTGAGACAAATGCATTCTTTGGACGATTCCAACTATTTCAATGGGTTTATTAAAAAATGTTCAGGACGCTTGTGTTCCAAACATCTATTCCAGAGTTACTTTATCTCTTTTCTTATTTCAGCAGAAATGGTTTGCAATACAATTGGCCTGCATATTTATTCTGATTTGCACAAAATAACAGTGAAAGCAACAGCCAAAATTAAGTTATTTTCATCTTTTTAACTGAAAATATTGCTTGAACTCCTGCTTCTCCAAGCCCAGGTTCTTCAAGTTGTTGCCTCTCTTGTATTAAAAGCATTGTTAACACAGTCACTGAAAGAATGCAGCATTATTATTTTTAAAGTGCTAAGTGATGCTTTGGTTGAATGAGTCTCATATTAGCAGTGATTGAGGCAAATTAATCCACTCCATAGCAACATGAATGTGTTTACATCTGATCTTTATGAGGCATTAGGAAAGGAATGGCACTGAAAAATGACAGATGAACAGGCAGAACAAATAATTTGTCACAAGACTTCCTTTTAGCTGTAGACAGTAATTAATTTGGACATATATCAAATGTCTTGAGTTTCCTGACAGAATGCCATTAAAGGGATGAAGCTTTAATTCACCTTAGAACATTTAAAAAACATATTAGACCAATTCCTACCTAGTACATTTAGGTTGATGAAAGTAATGTCAAAACTGGACAGTCAAATACCAGGTGTGGAAATATCTGGACCACCAAACTTTCTTGCCGGCGCTCGAGGAATGCAACGGGACACAGCTGTGTGAGGCAGCAGGGAGGTATAAAAAATCTCGCGCCCGCCGCCTCCAACACCACCAAACTTTCTTGTCGGTGCTCGAGGAACGCAACGGAACACAGCTGTGTGAGGTGGCCATTGGGTGGGGAGAACGAGGACCACCAGCGCCACCCAGGCGGCTGCCTACATAAGAACTTTGCCGCTGTCGGCATGCCGAGGTTTCCTCTGCTAATGCTCCTGGGGCCCACATTCATACCGGTCTTAAGAGGCGGTCACGGCAGGATTCATCCCTTGACCGGAAGCGTTGGACTTTTCTCTCAGTGCACCTGAGCCGGCCCAGCCTCACAGTCAAGAAACAGGAACGCCGGACTCTTCTCTCGGTTGGTTTTGATCTCGAAAGAATGGAGCCCAACTGTCGGTAGGGCAGCTGGCATAAGAACTCCACTCCACTCCGCTCCACTCCGCTCCCACCTTCATCAGCACTGGAGTCTTCTCTCGGCCGGATACTCCAGCCTTGAGAGAATGGAGCACAGGTGTGGCTTCCGCTTGGTAGTAAGATTGTATTATACTATGTTACATTGTGCTGATATTATGCTGTTGTAATATCTTTTGTAATTGTGATATCTTTTGTAATTGTAAATTGGAGCTGAAACCTTGATATTTTGATACTTCGTTTTTTGGTTCTAAACCCATTTGACTGTATTGTAGTGTTTAGTTGTATTTGACTGTATTGCATTATGTTGTTATGTGATTATATAGTACTGTCTATTCTGTACTGAGTATTGTTTTTGGATTGTACATTGACTATATTGTGCTTATATTTATTTTGTGGTATTGCATTTTAGGATATTGTATTGAACTGTATTGTATTGAACTGTTGTATTCGATTGTATATTGTGAGCCGCCCTGAGTTGGTTTCACCAAGTAAGGCGGCATATAAATCTAATCAATCAAATCAATCAATCAATCTGGCCCACATCGCATCCTATTACAAGCAGTAAATGATTGTGTTTATTCAACTTTTTATCGTGCCTCCTTACTGGTCTACTGTGAGCATCATTTTCACACCATTTTGACCTTTAACTAAATTGCTACTCCTGCTGCATGCATTTGAATGCTCTTCCTGGTCTACCAAAATACTACAATCTAACTTTGCAAGATACACCTCTAAATTTAATGACTGTTTTGACAGTAGCAATTGTTGTTGTTCTCTTCATCTTCATTGTCATCATCATAATTGTCATCATCATCAAATAACTTAGCCTCAGCCATTGTTATTTTCTGTTCAATGTGTAAACATTTTTGCTTCAATTGTTATTTATTTATGCTCAGTGGTGGGATGTCAAAATTTTTACTACCCCACCATGACATCATCACAGTGTGGGTGGAGCTAACATTATGGGCAGAGCCAATGTCATGACATCATGATGTTGTGGGCGGGGCCAAAGAAAACAAATTAAAAATAAAATAAAAAATAAAATAAAAATAAGCAAAAACACATACACCTCAACCCACCTACCCATCCACCTACAACACAAACCAGTAAATAAATAAATTAAATAAATAAATAAAAATACAGTAATACCTCATATAACATTAGTATCGAATAACACTAAAATCGCATAACATTAAGGAATCTGGGGGGAAGAATTGCATCAGATAACATTAAGATCCTATGGGATGCTTCAGATAACAACCGCTAAAGCCTGTGTGGTTACAATGTATCTCTATGGATCCCATAGGATTTTAACATGCATCAGATAACACTAAAAATCATATAACACCAAGACTTGTGGAACCAGGTTTTAGTGTTATATGAGGTTTTACTGTACATTAAAATACACCCAACACCCACCCACCCACAACACAAATCAACCAGAGCTTTTAAACCAGAGCTTAAAGCTTATTCTGGCTAATCTTTCTCACACTAGGTCAGATGGAAGGAACTACAGAATGAACTCACCACAAGATGGCTTCATTTTGGCACTTTTCAACAGTTAAAGAAGTTAGGTACTAAGTCTTTGCCTAACCAGTTCTCTAGGATATCTAGGGGAGCAGGCTATAGGGAGCTTCAGGTTAGCAGCTTCTCTTCCTCCTCCCCACTTGGGAGGACAGCAAGGAGGCCGTGCATATGCACCAAGCACTGTAGGCATGCATGCATACCAAGTGCTTGGCGCACATGTGCAGTGGAGGAACCAGTGAAAAGGTAAGCCCCGAAGGTGGTTCCCCCCAAAAGCTGCAACAGGTTCTCCAGGACACTGGGGAAAGTTACTACCAGTTCTGGAGAACTGGTGAGAACCTGTTACATCCCATTACTATTTATGCTACATATTTATACCCTAGTATAAAAGCAGTGCTCAGGGCAACTTGCAAAACATGTGCCATGTGTGTGAGCAATAAAACATAAGGCATCAGTTTGATCACCTCCTCTCACCAGGTCAAATATCTGTTTAAAAATTCATGGGTTTAAAGCTTTGCTTTAGTCCTACAACCATTGATCAATTCATATACTTAGCCTTCACACAGTGTGTCCTATGGATTTCACATAAGTGTTCTCAATGCTCCTCATATCCACACAATAGGTTAGGTTCTATATTATGTTTATTTCTATAGTACACAAAGAGGTATTAAGCTGAGAAAGAGCTCATGGCCTAAACTCAATGGATAGTTGTACATTGAATGTATCGTTCTCAGTTGTTCAGGATAACTCCTGAGGCATAGTAGCTAGATCATCAAAGTAGACTCAGGAGAGATGGGTACAAATCCCCACTCATCATGAAAACTCACTGCCAGGTGGCAATGGCCATCCACTATTTGAATAGCTCACATAATGCAAAAACTGTTCTAGGGTCACCAGAGCTCAGAAATGACTCAATGGCACATGAAAACAATTCTCATTTCAGTCTTTCACTGTGCAGATGTCGGTTTACTGTTTCCTTAAGCAGCAAAGGACTGCAGTGGCTCAAATGTCTAAGACGTTGACTGGAAGGCAAGAGGGTCAGCAGTTCAATTCCCGAGTACTGGAGGATGGAATGAGCTTTGTCCCAGCTCCTGCCAATCTAGCAGTTTGAAAGCAAGAAATTGCTAGTAGATAAATAGGGACCATTTCGGGTTGGAAGGTAAACAGTGTTCCGTGGACTCCAGTGTCTAGTCATGCCTGCTACATGACCATGGAAATGTCTGCAGAAGCAGACTGCATTGGCTCTTTGACTTTGAAACAGAGATGAGCACTGAACCCTAGAATCAGATACGAATGGCTTTCAAGCATGGGAAACGTTTACCTTTACCTAAACAGCTAAAACCAGAAACAGGTACAGGAGGTAGGCAATGACTAAAGCAGGAAAATTATTAGCTAACTTCAATCTCTAAGAACATACAGTCAAACCTCGCATAAAGAGCGCCTCACTTAAAGAGAAACTCGCTTAAAGAGCATAATTTTCTCAGACTGTTTGCTTCGCTTAACAAATAAAACCAACCAAAAACTCACTTAACAAATAAATCAGGCTTCACAATCCCCCCCCCACACACACACACACACACAATTGGTCATTTACAATGGTGTTTCACTTAAAGAGCAAACTCACTTAAAGAGCAATCCTGTGGAACGCATTACAGTAATACCCCAGATAATGGTTGCATCGGATAACGGTTGCATCAGATAACGATGCAAGTTTTTTGGAAAAAAATTGCATCGGATAATGATTCTTTAGTGTTATCTGAGGCAATGGTCGGGGGGTGGATTGGGTAGAACATCTACCGAATCCACTCCCCCACCCCCCAGCAATGGATCGCTGCTACTGAACTAGGGTCGGGGGAAAGGCATGTGGGTGCCTGCCTTTCCCCCAACCCTAGTTCAGCCAGAGCGATTGCTGGACGAAGCCTAGCGGCACCTGGGCTACCTATTATTATTATTATTATTATTATTATTATTATTATTATTATTATTATTATTATTATTATTATTATTATTATTATTATTATTATTATTATTATTATTATTATTATTATTATTATCATTACTTGTATTTACTATCTTGTATTTACTATTATTATTACTTGTATTTATTATATTACCTAGCCCGAGCACTGCTAGGCTTCGCCGACAGCTCATCCGGGTTGTGTCTGAAGCTGCTGGGCTTTGGATACAGCCCGCAAAGGCTGCAGAAGAAGGCTAGCCCAGCCCGGCTGGGGTGGGCTAGCCTTCTTCTGAAGCCCTTCCATGCTGTGTTCAAAGCCCAGTGGCTGGACTAGCCTTCTTTTGCTGGGCTAGCCTTCTTCCGCAGCCCTTGCGGGCTATATCCAAAGCTGCTGGGCTTCAGACACAGAGTAGGTGCCTCTTCCCCCCACCCTACTGGACACTTAGCACTCACTAAAGGTCCAGTAGGATGAGGGGAAGAGGTACCTGCTCGCACACCTTGTACAAGGCACACCAGCGGGTGCCTCTTCCACCCACCCAACTGGACCCTTATCAAAGAAGCCTGGAGCAGCCCGTTTGGGATGTGTTCGATCCAGCTGAGCAATGACTTCAGGGACAAACTGTGCGGTTTGTCCCTGATGTCAGGGCTTTTTTTTAGCGTTGTTCAATGTGTTCATCGGACAACGCTAAAAACCAGATAATGACATGACTTGTGGAACCAAGTCATAACGGTATCTGGGGTATTACTGTATGCTCTTTAAGCGAGGTACAACTGTATCTATGCTACAGGCTTGTAGCATTTAGATACTGTTTTCACTGTAATGGCTTATATAGAATCCTGGAATTCCATTACTCAATGAGGTACTTGGCATTTTCAGCTAGACAACTCTAATGCCTTCACCAGAACCATAGCAAAGAATTTTATGCATCTCACCAAGCTACAAATCCAGGATTCTACAGGATAAAAAAATGGCAGTGAATGTGGGATCAAATTGCTATAACTCTGAAGTATAAGTATACACGCAGTATCACAGCACAGGCTTCTCTCACCTCTATGATTATACAGATTAGTTTGCTTTGTTTGATGATTAATCTAATGGATTTAAGCAAGGGGAGTCCTTTAAATTCAATTATTTCTAAAATACAGAAAGATTCCCATAAGCACCTCTCTGCAACATTAATGTGTTTCAGCTCCAGTTGTAGGTGCTCTGCAATGTCTGGGTCTGATCCCAGTAAATCAGCTAATTTATCTTCTTGTAGCAAGACGTGTTGCACCAAAGTGCTAATGGACTGTTACTTCTTTCTCACTCTTGGGTTTACTGCTGTCGACCACTTGTATGAAGCCTGCTGTGAAACCACAGGCCAGCCTGATGTTATCTTTGTGATATTTACCCTGCTTAACCAGAGAAGGATTTATTGATTTTCTTGAAATGTGTGTGGAAGGGAGAGGATGAGAGAAAGAATCCACTTCAGCAACAACAGCATAGAATGCTAACTAGCTCTGGGGCTGTCAGGAGAAATCCCACAGCCATCGTGCTTGTAGCAACACTTCTTTAATGTTTTGCAGTGCACTTAGAAAATTGTGAGTTGCAGCTCAAGATTTATTTATTTATTTATTTGAGTTTATATTGTTGCCCTCTCACCAAGGCGACTTCAGGCGGCTCACTAATATAAACATCAAATAACAATAAAACAGGAACCTCAAAATTTAAAAAAACAATTAAACCATTTAAAAACCCTCCCAACAACCACAAATTAAAACTGAACTAAAAACCCAGACGACCCTCATTATCTAAGCCAGCGAGGGGGGACTAACACACTGGCAGCACCCCACACCTACTGCACATAGGGCCAGAGCAGAGACCAAGAAAGCCCTCCTTCTAGTGCTAGAGAGGCAAACCTCTCTAGCCGATGGCACCATTAGGGAGCCTCTTCAGTCTGCTCTGGTGAGATGGTCAGATATCCTTGGGGTGACGCAGTCTCTTAAGTACCCTGGCCCACTACCATGTAGGGCTTTAAAAGGTCATCACCAGCACCTTGAATTGCACCCAGAGGCACACTGGCAGCCAATGCAGCTCCCGCAACAGAGGTGAGGGATGGGCATAACATCCACACCCCATCACCAAGTTGGCAGACTCCAATTGGTCATCAAAGGCAGCCTCATGTAGAGCACATTGCAGTAATCTAGTCTGGAGGTGACCAGAGCATGTGTGACTATAAGCAAGGAGTCCCAGTCCAGGAGCGGGTGTAATTGGCAAATACTGTGAAGTTGTGCAAAAGCCCTCCTGGCCACGAGTGCCACCTGCTCATTGAGCAGGAGTCGTGAGTCCATGAGGATCCCCAGATTATGCACTGGGTCTGTCTGAGGCAAAAAAGCACCATCCAGTACATAGGTGGTAACTCCAGGGATAATATGAGGGCCCTGGCCCCCAGCCACTCAGTCTTGCCAGGATTCAGTTGTAGCCTGTTGTCCCCCATCCAGACCCTTACAGCCTCCAGACACCTGGACAGGACTTCAGCTGCATCATTGCTTAGATCACCATGGGCTGAGATGTATAATTGAATATCATCTGTATGATACTTCACCCTGTGGGAACGGATGATCTCTCCGAGAGGTTTCATGTAAATGTTGAATAAGAGAGGCGAGAGCACCGAGCCCTGTGGCACCTCATATTGGAGAAGCCTAGGGCTGGACCTCCCACCCTCCAACAACACCAAATGGGTCCAGGCCCTCAGAAATGAGGAAAACCAAGACCACATAGTGCCCTGGATCCCCAATCCTTGGAGCCGTTCCAGAAGGATACTGTGGTCGACAGTATTGAAAGCTGCTGAGAGGTCAAGAAGAGCACAGACGGATGGATTACCTCCATCCAACTCACGCCAGAGATCATCCAACAGTGCAACCAATGCAGTCTCAGTGCCATATCTGGGCCTGAATCCACACTGAAAAGGGTCCAGATAATCCGCTTCATCCAGAACCCCATGTAGCTGCCACACCACTGCCTTGGATACAGGCCGAAAGTTGGCCAATATTGTCAGGTCAAGCAATGGCTTCTTCAGGAGGGGATGCACCAACACATGTTTCAATGATGTAGGAAACTCAGCCTCCTGCAAGGAATCATAGGTAAGAAAAGGGGCCAGAAGAAGAAAACACCTTGTCACAATCTGCCGATTAAGCAGCATCAGCAACATCAGTTGAGACTGGGTTCCACAGTTAATTTAGTCCATGGCTGTTCAAAAGAGAGACCCTTACATGCTATTCCAGAAAGACCAACTCTGCTCAAGGGCTCCTGAGCTAACACTGCTACAGTGGAGTAATATGATGTGGACCTCATAAAAACATTTTACATACAGACAGTTAACAAATGCATGTGAATTTTCAATATAATATCCCACGACCTTTGTAAATGGGCACAGATAATCCTGTGAGATATTTGGTGGAAATTCCAAAATCCTTAGGAAACAGCTCATGAAGAACCTAAAAATCATCTGACATTTGTTTAGAAGTTCAATCAGCTGTGACACATAGTCCTTCCTGTTGCAATAGATTAAACCTTTCTTCACTTTCTAGTTCTGCTGAACAAGCAGGATCTATGTGTTGGTTTCTGTACATAACAATAATCACAAAAATGATGAAGTATCTCTTCTTACATCTCACAGAGCCAGCAAATCTCATTAAATTGTACAAAGAGGTTTGCTGTACTGGGAAGAGACCATTCTTGCTACAGCTGAACTCTCATCATGACTGACAATCAGTGAACCAATGCCTCTGAGGGCAATTGTTTAGTGCCAGCCCATTACTTCTAATTCCTTTTAGTACTTGACTGAACTAGGGAGTCTTCTAAACCTGGAGATAAAATATACTGATATTCTGTAAAGCAGGTTAAAAAATTCAGCACATTGACTTGGGTTATGTTGATCAAAAATAAGTGTTTCAATACTATAATCCTAGGTATTTATTACAGAGCCCCCATACCATGTATTTAGTTATTGTGTGAATGGTTTATGTATTCATGTTCACTGAATTAGATGCCTCTTTCAATATTTTGTAGAATCTGGAACTCATTTATTTGTTTGCTTTTTATGTGTGGTGGTGGTGGGTGCAACAATAACTCTGACTCTAAAACAATGGAACCATGAGATAAATCCCCAATAGTGGTATACTTTACTAAAAGATTGGAGATTGGAGAACTTGTCTAAAACAGCCTTTAGCATTAAAATACAAAATGGGTTATGCTTTTTAAATATTGCTTTCTATTGTGTGCTATCATAGATGCCTTTGAGATGTGATACTGGAGGAGAATTTTGAGAGTACCCTGGACAGCAAAGAGAACAAACAGGTCGATCTTAAAAGAAATCAACCCCAACTGCTCATTGGAAGGTCAAACATTGAAGATGAAGTTAAAGTACTTTGAACATCAAATGAGAAGCGAGGAAAAAGCCTTGATGCTGGGAAAGGTCGAGGGCAAAAGAAGAAGGGATGGCAGAGAATGAGATGGCTAAATTGCATTGTTGATGCAATGGGCACAAAGCTGGGCGTGTTGAGCAGGATGGTGGTGGATAGGGGTGCCTGGCATGTGGTGGTCTATGGTGTTGCAAAGGGTCAAAATTGACTGTGTGACTGAATAACAATAACATCATCATCATCCATTATAGCAGCCAACAAGGACATGTAATTATGCCTCCAGTTAAGGCTTAGAAGACTGAGAGTCAGTTTCTCAATCAGTGTTGTATTTTTGTTTTCATGCAATATGTTGGCAAAACTTGTTCCTGAGCTGCCAAGATAAATCATTCCATTTCCTCTTCAAACTCCTGTTCTTAACCATCCCAATGTCAGCTTTGAGTCAGCCTTGCCTTCTATGTTTTTCAAGTATTGACCATGCATAACTTGTTTTTTTTCAGTTTGCAGCTCAACTTTTAATCCTTTTCTTTGTGCATTCACACATTGCACCAAATGGTAAGTACATCAAAATCCTCAAAGAAAACCTTTAATCAGCAGTAAATTAACCATGGTGATAAGATCATAAATGTCTTGCATGAAGAGCTGGGCAACAAAATTTCAGCTACTGAGTTATGAAATGTAGGTGAAATTCTGATAGATTTGGTCATTTGCGACACATTTCCAGCACTTCAGAAAGTTACTTTCTTGGGCTACAGGTCTCATAATCCCAAATCAGCTAACTGGTTTGTTCATGCTGATTGGAAGATTCTAGAGATTCCAGACGAAAAAATATGTTTTCTGAGGTCAGAGTATCTTGATTGTTAGATAATATTCTAAAACTCTTTGTCAAAGCATTGATTAGTGTACTTCATCTTAAATTAGAAAGTTGAAATTATGTAAATCTTCAAGATTCAGAGATGAGAGAAGGCTTCAGTTTTGAGGCTCACTCGCCTCCTGGTCAGTTAGTGAAGTGAACTTTTGCTAAATAGGCTTATGAGAAATAATCACCTTCTTCAGCTCTAGATATATATTCTCTTTTTAAACATTATTTTTAATAATCCATAGTGAGGGTTAGCACTGCACAAGAAACAAGCCACTCTAAGTTCCTTTTTAAAAGTGACCTTTCTGGAAAACTTGTGCAGTTCAAGAATTTTTTAAAATGGCAAATGTTATAATAATCCCTTTAGACCAATCTCTGCTAGAGCATTTAGGTCTAAACAATCCAAAATGTCTTCACTGCTGAAGTTTACATTTGACTTAAAGACCTTGCGATTGATGTTTTCAAATCTCCTGACAGGAAAATGAGCCAAGAGATGACTTTAAAAAAAGAAATGTAAGTGAGACACTCATATTTAGCTGTCTCAAGAGATATCGAGAGTGTGGTTACAAAGAGAGATGAATGACTGTCCTCAGAGAAGCCTTCTAATAAGTATTCCACAAAAGGGGTAGATTTCTTACAAAGCACCAAAGATCTGTCAGCCTGTCTACATTGCCACCAATCAATTTTTAAAGAAGTCTTCTGAATAATTGAGGATATAGCCTCATTAGAAAAATGAATACGTAGTATTCCTATAAATAGTTTGCAAAAATAATTTTTTCTGGATACCAAACATGTATAGTCTTTTTTTTTTTACATGAAAGGTGCAATTATCTTACCTCTCCTCATGGAGCACATCAAGATCGTAATCCAGCTCCTCATTTTATGAGCCTCTAACTAGCATTCTTCATGCGAGCTGCAGGGATGGCAGCAGGAGTGGGGGAAAGTTGGGAATGTTACTTTTTCTTTTAGTCTTAAACCCCTAGAATCACCAGGGGGATTCTGAATATTGTAGCATAAAAGCTGGTTATTCTAGGTTCTGAGAATACCCCCACACAACAATCACTCCACCAAGTTTAGGAAGCGGAAGGCATTTCCCCTCCATCTGAGCATGTAAGAATACAACTCCTTTATCCTGCAAGTAGACTGCATTCACTGTGCTCTCTGCAGGACTAATGTAAACTAATGTAAACTATCAGTGCAGGAACAGGGCTTGTATCTTCATAATGAATGTAATAGTATTATTTGGACCAATTCCAAAAATTGCACAGCCTGAACCTCCATATGTGGCCACTATGAATTTTGAGCTTTTATGTTTCTCCCCATTCCCCCACCCAAACTGCAATGCTTAGGTTGAAGAACAGTCCTGAAAGACTCAAACAATCATCTATTTTTGATATTTTAGTCATGTCACAAAAGTAGTACCAGACCTTCCCCCCCTCCCCCCAGTTTAGTGTGTGTGTGTGAGAGAGATGTAGTACAAGAACTGGAAAGCTTTTTAAAGATTTCCTGCAGAGAGGTCTCCATTGTCCTGACCTCCAAATACTTACTATAGTATGCTACACTACATCAGGATAGGATAAATCAACCCATTGGTTCCAGTCTGCAACTGCAGTAAGTTTTTGAAACTGCTGATGGAAATAATGTTTGTGCAGCTACTCAACACAAGGCTGATGACCTCATTTGCCACAGCAATTTTTTGAAAGCAAAATATTTCTGATTCCCCCTTAAAGTCCCAAGGGTTTTGTGGAATTCTTGCATAATGGGGAATGTGTTGGAAGGCTTTTGGAATACCTTTCTTTCTGAAAGTCACTACCTCTCTAATGACTTTATTGGTCATTGTTTATTGGTGATTTTCAGAAATTAAAGACTTCCTCCACCATACACAGTCCCCAATGGCTTCTGCACAATGAATGGATTCCAGGAGCACCTCTGAACTTTTGGATAGCAGGAAAAGATAAAAAAAATTATTTCTGAAAATATAATCATTTTGGCTGATGATGTCATCAACCTTATGTGGCATAACTGCATAAATAGGATACAAATGCTGTATCATGACCTCTTTACCACCTTAGCAACAAGTATGAATGTAACTGCAAGCTACTGATGACATTCTCTGTTTCCACCATATGTTGCCCAATGACAACACAATGGCATACATTTGACTCAGAGAGAAGGAAAACATTTTTGAATAAAATAAAATAAATTTATTGATGGGGTACAACAGAAGCATAAAAGCTATGTGTATGAATGCAATTCATTATGGATTAGTTTGTCCCTTCTTTGGTTTTCTTTTACTTGCTCCCTTGAATTGTCCAGGACTTAGAGAACCTTGTTAGTTGTGATAAAAATATTAAACATAAAAAATGAAATAATGTTAAAATAAAACAATGGCCAAAATCTTATTGTGTTCATTACCCTGGTGTAATGTGAACACTGTAACTTTTGGAGTGCAAAAGAATTTTGGGCAATAGAAAAATGACTAAAGAAGGCAGAACAGTAACAAACAGTAACATGTATCACAAACCAATTCATAAGAACAGCTTGCTATGCACTAAAAGAAATAGAGAGTACCATCCACTATAAAAATTTTTACCACCATTTTCTTATGTTCACATTTGTTTCAATGAAAGGAGATGTTCCCTTTATGCCCTTTAATGACACTTTCTCTTGTCTTTCAAAGCTGCATTCTATTCCCCTTATATACACAGCTTTCTAAGAAACACTGCTACTGTTCAGGATGAACATAAATCAAATTCCTTATAGAGCTGCAACTTCTATTTTCTCATTTTCCACAATTCAGTGAATACATTTTGTTTTATCAAGGCTATGCTGGAATTCTCATTATGAAATAGACTAAAATAATTGGATAACTTCTTGTCCTGGTAATTTTTCTTTGCATCTAAAATCTTTGAAAGTTTTTTTAAAAGTAAAAATAAAGTCTTCTGTTTAATTCAGTTCAAAATTGATGGAAAGTATAAGTTAAGCTATTGTTTCTAAGTGTAAGAGGTCTAACCCAAAAATACTTACTTCAGAGTCTCAAAGCAGGAAGGTTAATTATTTGATTACATTCCACATTCTAAACATCTTAGTATTCTTAACAAAATAGATTGGCTGCAACAAAACTCTCTTGATTAAAATAAAGGATCTCTGAGGAGTCTACCAAGATATCTTTCCACATAGGGTTCCTTCTAAATTATTTCAAATTACCTTATACTTTGTTTTATTTCTGTTTGCCTTGCCCCAACCATACATTCAGAGAAGACACCAGAAAAGGTTTGCTGTTAAGATATGAGCCATTTTTTACCTGAACTGATGCTAACAATTCAGTTAGCTGACACTTTGTCTCTTTGGTATGCTACTGGATTTCATGTACTTTTTTTTTGTTGTTGTTCAGTCGCACAGTCGATTCCAACCCTCTGCGACCCCATGGACCACTGCCCGCCAGGCACTTCTGTCCTCCACCATCCTCCTCAACTTGCTCAGTTCTGTGCCCATTGTCTCTACAATACCATCTAGCCATCTCATTTTTGGCCGCCCCCTTTTTCTTTTGCCCTCCACCTTTCCCAGCATCAAGGCTTTCTCAAGTGAATCTTCTCTTCTCATTTGATGTCCAAAGTACCTTAGCTTCATCTTTACAATTTGACTTTCTAAGGAGCATTCTGGGTTGATTTCTTCTAAGATTGACCTATTTGTTCTCCTCGCTGTCCAGGGGACTCTCAAAACTCTCCTCCAACACCACATCTCAAAGGCATCTATTCTTCTGCGCTCAGCTTTCCTAATGGTCCACCTCTCACAACCATACATATACTTTACACCTTAAGAAAGAAAACAAAAGTATTGTAAATTCATTTCTATAGTTCTATCCTACTTTACAATTCATTTTCAAAACTAATTTTGGAATATATTAATTTGACAACAGGTTCACCTCAGTACTTTGTAATATAAATATAGATTTGACTACCACATCACCACCTAATAATGGAAAGACTTCTGAAAATGGTAGTATGTTTCTAGACAAAGGATAATTGCCATTTTTATGCCCTTTCTTATTTTTCTTTCAAAATATTTCTAGACTTCAGTATGTTATTTGTCTGAAAATACCAATTGCCACTTATCCTTTGTGTAACATTGAAGAGTGTTGGCATAATTCAACAACAAAAGGGAAAGATAAGCTATATTGGACATAAAAGAACATGCTGAGACACTGAGAAAAAGAAGGAAAATGTGTATTCTCTCTTACTTTTTAAAAAATGAATACTGTACCTACATGCTTTTCCTGTTGATCTGTTCTCAGCCTGCAGTTTGCTTTATCTGATCATACCATTATACAATTCAGTAACAACAACAACAACAACAACAACAACAACAATAACAAAAACTACAGTATATTGTCAAGTCAATTCTGATTTATGGCAATCCTTTCCATCGTTTACTGGGTAGAGAGTGCACAAAAGTAGTTTTACCATCCCTTCTTCTGGGAATGGCTTGGGCACATACAGCTTGGCCGTGACTACACAGATAACCTCTTCTGGGATGCACTCTGAATAACTGAACTTCCAACCTTTGGCTTCACAGCCAGATATCTAACTCACACATTTGGAAACCTTTTTTGCAACACACATTGATGGATAATAAAGGAGAAAAACCTGCTCCGAATACAATGTATTTTTTGGCAGAATGACTGAGTTGTAAAAGGAGTGGCTGGTAGACTCAAGGACTATAGTGCACTGGGTGGTAGGAACCATGTACAAAATAATAAAGTTGTAATATGGTGGTTTAAGAGGAGATAGATATAAAAGTGAAAATATACAGTATAGTAAATGTATAGAAAATAATGTCTGACTACATTATATTATATTGATATGTATTTTTTTCTTTCTTCCTCTTCTCATCTTTTAACGCTGTAGAATGTACGTGGGAACTACTTTTTTTCTTTGTTTGTATGTAATTGTTTTTTTTTTATGTTTTGTAGATTGTTTTGTTAGTTTGTTTTTAATATTGTAAAAACTTTAAAATAAAAAGAAAAAAAAGATATCTAACTCACTGAGCTGGCCTGTGGCTTTGTTACAATTGTGGCACATGGTCTTCCATGATAAGTTTCCTTCTTACATTTTCTTTGTAGACAGTCTGTCCCTTTTGAATGCCAGGCACTCCTCATATTAGCTGGGGCTAATGTACATGATAACCTATGCCTACCTCCACATCAGATAACATTCCCTTTGGAATTGTGAAATATTTGAAGAACTAAAAGTCAATACTGAACAAACATCCTGAACTTCAACAATTTTATTCTTTCAGTAGGTGGTTTCTCCACCTGTAATATGGTGGCACCATGCCATTGCATTCAGCAGAAGAGAATGAATCAGTACTCCATTAAATCCACCTTTTTTTAAGTATGTAAAAATAGTACTGGCACAATGCAAGTGGAAATGCAAAGATAGATTGTCACTTTGGTAAAGCCTACAGGAATTAGAAAGAAGAGAAGGGAGCTATTAGGAAGGCTTTTAAGTCCTTAGAAGGATTTAGATAAACAGATTATTGATCAGCCAAAGAGAGTACAGACCCATTTTTCAGCGTATACTATTATTTACTAAACCTTGCACCAGAATGAATTATCTCAATCTTTATCTGCCACAGAAGCCAAAATTCTGTTATTTATGTAGTAAATTACTCATCCTTCTAATGAGTCTACTCTGTGACTTCCTTTAGCATAGCAAGTCACAGTTAGAGTAGTCTTGTATGAATCAATGGAACATAAGGAGAAATTGACTCACTAAATCCCTATTGATTCAATGGGCCTGCTCTAGTACAATTTACCGCACTAGGCAGCAGGATATTTGCCAAGAACTCAGATTCTTAAGTGTTGCAGTGTGTAACTGGTTTCTTGCTTCTGCCATTCTAAACAGATAGCTTACAAACAAAATCCACACAGATATCACTGTGGTTTAATGTAATTGCTCTCCTTGAAGGCAAAGAGAAGTTTCCAAGGTCACCAGGAGTGGATCTCCTGATCTTTTCTTTGGCAGAGGAAGGGGAAATGTGTGGCCATTCAGATGTTATAAAACTGCAGCTAGGGTTGCTTGGAGATGTAGCCCAATAACAGTAGCAGGGGCACATTTCCACACCAATATTAGGTACCTCTGGCCAGATACCTAAAGCACTAAGCTACCCCACCAGCTTATTAATGTTGACACTACAGATAATATGTACTCTCAGTGAATTATACCCAGAGATCAGTAAAACAAAGAAGAGAAAACCATTCAGCAAGTAAAGAGGAAAGATAATCTTGAAAACTGTAATAGTGACTTAACCACTTAAAAGGCATTCATCAAAGTCACATAAATACACCCACTCAATCCTAATAATCAAAATATGTTTATTTTACTGAACCAAATTGGCAATAATAGCCTTATCCTCCTTCAAGACATAAATGTGGCTCAGGGAAAGAATTCAGATTATCACTTTCATCTGTCCAAAACAAATGAAGAGCTTTGCTGGAACCCTTTGAATCGGTCACAGATCCTTGCATTGTCACATGCACATACTGCAGGTGCAAAGTGAGTTCAAGGAAAGATTTAAAGAACATTAGTATGCTTCTTGTTCTGAGATTACTCTCTTCTTTTCCTTGGGCACCCTTGCCACAAAACCCATAAACATTTTCTGAGATTACAGTCCAACCCTAAGGGTTTGGTATTGTATGCCTCCATCTAGGTCTCTGAAATTATACTCTCGTTAGGTCAATGTTTCCCAACCTTTGGTTTTTGGACTTCAATTCCCAGAAGCTTAAGTCAATACCCCAAAGCACTGATCACAGAATGTACTGATTTAGGCTTCTGGGAATTGAAGTGCCCCTGCGGGGTGTGTCCCCCATGTTGGGAACC
Organism: Furcifer pardalis; assembly: GCA_030440675.1. Lineage (NCBI taxonomy): Eukaryota > Metazoa > Chordata > Lepidosauria > Squamata > Chamaeleonidae > Furcifer > Furcifer pardalis. The sequence goes on from CP126893.1 coordinate 69,502,279, forward strand.
ACTGGGTTAGGTTAATTTCATGTGGCTCATATGTGTGCTCAAAAGGAGGTGTGTCCTATTGGTTGGCTCAAAGGGCCTTGTCGAAGGATGAATTTTGTAGCAATACATCAAAACAATAAATGTGACAATAAACGACTGCTCCTTGTCATTCCCCTGTTGCCACCTGACTTTGGACTTGTACGATCATGGCATAGTTATGAAGAGCATGTTGGAAATACATAGTACTTTTAAATTAATTATTCCCCTTCATTCCTTAAGGTTAGCTTTAAGATTTTTTGTCTAGTAGAACATGAAACAACTCTGACTTTTAAAAAGCACCTTTAAAAATATAAAGAATGGATTTGTGCAATCATGACTTCTGGCTGTGAGTGAGCTTACCAGATTCATATAAATTTATCATGTATGCTAATATAATACTAGAATAAATTGCATGATTGGACTTTATAATTGTTAATCTCTGGATTACATCTATTACCTCTTTGGATACATTGGCATTTTTAAAAGTATTTTCCTATCATATTTTATACCTTTTATATTTCAGTAACTTGCCTATAAATACACTACAGCAACATTAATCACAATGGAGATCAATGCACCAAGATCAAACAATCCCTTGGATTCTTTGTTAAATGACTGTTCAGCAAGATACTTTTTTTTTGCCAATATAGGATCCAAGATTGTTTGGAAGAGAATCAGAAGTACAGTATAGGCATATCAAAGTACTTTTTATCATTGATTCTTATCTTTAGTATTCAAAACAAGATTTGCTAGTTTAATCCAGTCAGTCCACTTTTTGGTGTATTTTGAGTGCACACAGTTGAGACCCACCAGTACATGTGTTGAGAGCACTAATTTAAATAGTTTTTCTTTCAAGAAGCAATTGATGAAGATTAATTATCCATGCATGCCAGATTTTTAAATCTCATGGAGCCATTCAGAATCAAATTCTGTCTTGGAATTTCATCAATAGTAGAAAAATGCAACATATTTTTTTAATAAGATGCTTACATATGAATCAAATTTGGTAGGCACTCCAGAAGGCCATCCTACACTAGGGGAACTGATAAATGGAGGGCCTGGAGCTACAAGGCAGATCTGTGTTTAAACCTGTCTTCAGTTTACCTTTCCTTATCAACGAATGAAACAGAGGCTCAAATCAGTCACAGCAGTCTTTCACATCCAACAGAAGGAAGAAAAGAAGGGGAAAACAAAAAGGGATGGAAAATAAATCAAATGTAGGATTATGTTATAGCACAAGCCAACTGTCTTGAGCAATTTACAGCTGGTTGCTCCACCCAACATTTAGTCACTTGTCTATTTAAACCAATAGCACCATAGAGAGACATCCCAAATACTAGTTCTGACTAGCTCTGTGTTGGGACAGTAGCCCAAGGATTCAGGTAACATTTTTTTCCAGCCTGACATGGCGATGCTAATGAAAAAAATCAGGGACCTTTTGCATGGAAAGTATTAACAGCACCACTGAGTTACAGCCCCTCTCTTCAAATGGCAGCCTCACTCATCCAGAATTGTCAGAAATTGTCAGTCCCTTCTGGAACTGATGGATCTTGACCTGTGGCTGCTATGTGGTAAGTTTTCCTGATACTCATCAGACAGTGAGGCATGCTTTGTGTTCTAGTTCAACCCATCTCCTTGCCTTGTAAGTTGATTTTAAGAAGAACATAACAGTCTGTCATCTTAGAAGTTTCAAACATAATACTAGCTCTGAAGATTTGGTGAGGCTACATCTTTATCTGAGGAATTTCCCAGGCCAAGGTCCCACTGCTGATGCAAACCCAAAGACAAACCATTAAATAAAGTGGTTAATTAGATGTTATTGTTATACAGTTACAACTCTCTTGGGATAAATCCCTTCTGGAATATTCCTAACATCAATCTTGATACAGTATCTGAGTCATTGCACCCTTAATGTCTCTTCTATTACAAAATGGATGGAAAGTAATTTTAAAAAAATATCACATTATAAATCCTAATTGGTTGCAAGTTGCTACAAAAAGAAGATTTGTGATTTTGCAGGTGGGCTGATCTCCTGAGAAGTTCAATTACAGATACTAGAAGAAATCCAAACACAGATACAGTAAGGAGTAGCAATGTTTGATTATTTCTGTGTGGAAGTCATAATTGTCTAGAATTTTTCCTAATAACTAGTTTTTGGCACTTCCAGCTTATTTGAGAGGAGAGAAATCTGGAGTATTGTGACAGGCATTTTTGGTAGAATATCCAAAATGAAACACAGAAGATGAAATCAAACAATGATTGACTATCAAACTACTGTTTAGTACTCTAAGTTGGCCACCAAAAGAGAAGGTGACAGCAGAGAATGAGATGGCTAGATGGCATTGTTGATGCAGTGGGTGTAGATCTGTGCAGGCTAAGGATGATGACAGATGAGAGGAACCTGGCATATGGTGGCCCATGGGGTCACAAAGGATCAAACTCAACTGTGCAACTGAACATGAACACTATGTTTATGTGATACTTCTGTAGCCTATAGAATTCTCCTGTGCCATTTCACCATGGTTGCAGATTTTTCCAGTCCACTGCCTTGAGACCTGTTTTCCACCCTTCAGCCACTACGGCTGTGGAATGATCTCACCCCCACAGATGAAATGTGCAAAAAGCAATGAGATCAGCAGAATTACATGGAGAGAAGAAGCTGTCTCATACTGAGTCTGACCATTGTGCTTTCTTTCCGGGGCTGCAGTGGCTCAGTGGTTAAGAAGCTCGCCTTGTTAGCTAGATGACTGGCAAGTTGGCAGTTCAAGGCCCGGGTACTGCATGATGGATTGAATGCCCATCTCTGTCCCAGCTCTTGGGGACATGAAAAGAGCCTCATTTGGGTGTCCCCTGAGCAGTTTCTGACACAAAATTATTATTATTAGTGGTCTTTCCAATCTTGAGATATGAGATTACAAGAGAGGACTGGAGACATTCTGCATACAAATCATGGTGAAATGGCCCTTTCTTTAGGGCAGGGACAGTAGATCCCATCAGTATCCTTCTTTGTAATGCAAGGGCATGAAGGAGATGGGTTAGGGCAGTGATGGGATGTAACAGGTTCTCACCAGTTCTCCAGAACCGGTAGTAACTTTTCCCAGTGTCCCAGAGAACCTGTAGCAGCTTTTGGGGGGAACCACCTTCAGGGCTTACCTTTTCACTGGTTCCCCCACTGCACATGCATGCCAAGCACTTGGTGTGCATCCATGCCTAGTGCTTGGCACATATGCATGGCCTCCTTGCTGTCCTCCCAAACAGAGAGGAGGAAGAGAAGCTGTTAGCCTGAAGATCCCTATAGCCTGAAGCTCCCTATTTTTATTATTTTGTATTTTTTTCTTTTGCCCCGCCCATGACATGACATCATGATGTTAGCTCCACCCACACTGTGATGACATCACGGTGGGGTAGTAAAATTTTTGACATCCCACCACTGGGTTAGGGGAAAGTTCTGCTGTAGCCTAAACCTGAATAATCCAGAATCACTGTATTGTCATTCTTACCTTATTTCTTGGTATTTTTCTTTCAGAGATGCAGTGAACTTGGAGAGTTAAGAAGTTATGGAGAATCTTATGTGATAAGCAAGTTTTAAAATGAGACAAGCTTCTTTTCTACCATCCCACTTTTCCTTTTTACTTTCACAAGCTTTACCGTGTTTTTAGCCCTTTTCCTTTCCCAGTCCCTTGACACTTTCTAAGCTCATTAGTAGTCCAAAGTATGTTATGCAACCACAGTGCCACCTACAGAATACAGCGGGCAGAAAGTATCTCCTTTTCAAAGGAAGGGCTGAAAAATGTAGCTAAAAACCAGGCATCATGTTGTACAGCCTGCAAAAATGAAGACCAGGAAATCTATTTATTCTTCAGTACAGTTGTACAAAAAATTTATTCTGCTGGCAAACAGTAGATTAAAGTTACGATGAAGCACTGAGGTCAAATTGACAAGATTAGAAAGAAATCCACCATCAGTAAATTCTTCTGTTTTCAAAACAAAAGCTGCAAAGTATTCAGAGATTTCACTGGGTCTTTTCGAGGCAGTTTATTTTATTTTTTTCCTATAAGAAATGGGAGAGAGGAATTTTTACTTCACTGGATGGTGAGATTTACTCTGGCAGTTCTCTAGACAAATGGATCTCAAACAGTTTCATATGAAATGTATGCCTCTTTAAATATAAAGCATCTCTCTTAACCCTTTTGCCATCATCTCCATCACCACCACAACTAACGTAAAACCATAACTCTAAGCTGTTTTGGACAAAGCTCACTACTTGGATTCTTTCCAAGGAGAAAGAAAAGGATATCTTTTCTTCTGTCCTGCTGTGTGATAGCAACAAGCATATATAGTAACTTTGTTGTTATTGCTCAGTCGCACAGTCGATTCCGACCCTTTGCGACTCCATGGACCACTGTCCGCCAGACACTTCTGTCTTCCACCATCCTCCTCAACTCGCTCAGTTCTGTACCCATTGTCTCTACAATACCATCTAGCCATCTCATTTTTGGCCGCCCCCTTTTTCTTTTGCCCTGCAACTTTCCCAGCATTAAGGCTTTCTCAAGTGAATCCTCTCTTCTCATTTGATGTCCAAAGTACTTTGGCTTCATCTTTACTATTTGACATTCAAGGGAGCAGTCAGGGTTGATTTCTTCTAAGACTGACCTATTTGTTCTCCTCGCTGTCCAGGGGACTCTCAAAACTCTCCTCCAACACCACATCTCAAAGGCATCTATTCTTCTGCACGCAGCTTTCCTAATGGTCCAGCTCTCACAACCATACATTGCCACCGGGAATACCATTGCTTTGACTATACAGTTTTTTAAAATTATTATTATTATTATTGCAATGTGATGTCTCTACTTTTCACTATGTTCCCGAGGGTTCTCATCGCTTGCCTCCCAAGAATCAGTCGCCTTTTTATTTCATGGCTGCAATAACCATCTGCAGTGAGCTTTGATCCTAGGAAAGTAAAATCTGTCACCTGCTTCTACTTCTTCCCCATCTATTATCCAGGGACTGATAGGGCCTGTTGCCATTATCTTGGTTTTCTTGATATTGAGTCTCAAGCCAGCTTTTGCACTTTCATCTTTCAACCTAATCAGGAGCTTCTTTAAGTCCTCTTCACTTTCTGCCATTAGGGTGGTCTCACCTGCATATCTCAAGTTGTTTAGGTTTCTCCCAGCAATTTTGATCCCAAATTGTGATTCCTCCATCCCTGCATTGTGCATTATGTGCTCTGTATATAAGTTGAATAAGCAGGGTGACAAAATGCAGCCTTCTCTTACTCCTTTTCCTATTCCAAACCACTCTGTCAGTCTGTATTCTGTCCTAACTGTTGCCTCTTGTACAGATTTCTCATGAGGCATATAAGGTGTTTTGGTATTCCCATCTCTTTAATGACTTGCCACATTTTGTTGTGGTCCACACAGTCAAAGGCCTTAGTGTAATCAATGAAACAGAGGTAGACTTGTTTCTGATATTCCTTTGTTTTTCCCATGATCCAACGTATGTTGGCAATGTGGTTTCTAGTCCCCCTGCCTCTTCTCAAACCCACCTGCACTTCTGGTAATTCTCTCTCCACGGGCTGCTGCAGTCTGTCCTGTATTATCTTGAGCATCACCTTGCTAGCGTGTGGGATGAGCGCAATTGTTCGATAATTTGAATATTCTTTGGCATTACCCTTTTTGGAGATTGGAACATATACTGATCTTTTCCAATCCTGTGGCCATTGTTGTGTTTTCCAAATCTGCTGGCATATAGAATGCAATAATTTGATTCCATCATCTTTTAGGGCTTTGAAAAATATAGTAACTAGGAAGGAATAAATGCTTACAAATTGTTCTAACTTGCAGACTTGCAGACTGTTCAGACTTGCAGACTAGTCATTCAAGGCACAAAAAGAAAGAAAACTGTTTATATCAGGCCCTGGGCCTTCTGTACTCACTCCCCATATTGGCGTGAGACTCTCCATGGCCTTCTTGCAGTGAAAGAGAGAGAGTACATCTCCCTTTTATTCTCACCCCATTTCTCTGCATCAGACCTTCCACGTGTGGGACTTCAGCCAATTGCAAATAGTTTATCCTAAGAAACACATTCCATTCTCAGGTTGTTTTGGCTGGCAAAAGCAGCAGGGAAAATTGAAGGCCAGAGAACTGGATTGTTCCCTGACACCAGTCATCAAATTCAGTGTCTTAACCACTAAGCCACTGCAGGGATACCTGAAATACAGTTATTCAATTGGAGGATAAAATGCTAGGGGGGGGGGGACCTCTCTGAAATGCTTCCATATTAACACCACACTTAACAAGCATGGAAGATGGCTATCTGGGGAAACTGGTATTTTGGAAAACAACATTGGTGGCCAGTTCAAACCCAGAATAGGAATGCTACATGCTGTAGCACTGTGTTGCTTATAAATTTTGTTTTTACTCTAAAGTATCTCCGTGGGTGCAGTTAGTACAAGATAAAGACAATAACATCATAAATAGAGATTCAGGGGGGGGGGGTTAATGAATTGATGTAGACATCCAAAACTTTATAAGATCCTTCCCTTTGCTGAACCAATTGTATAAATTGAGAAGCTAAATATGAACAGAACATAGCTCATCAGATCACAGACAACAAACTGGCAGATAGGGTTCAGTGCTCATCTCTGTTTACAGCCAAAGAGCAAGCACTGTCTGTGTCTGCAGACATTTCCACGTTCATGTGGCAAGCATGCCTCGACACTGGAGTTCACAGAATGCTGTTTACCTTCCCACTGAAGAGGTACCTATTTATCTGCTTGCAATTTCTTGCTTTCTAACTGCTAGGTTGACAGGAGCTGGGACAGAGACAGGAGTTCATTCTGTCGTGCAGTGGTTGGGTATCAAACTCCGACTTTCCAGTCATCAAATTCAGCATCTTAACCACTTGAGCCACCACAGCCCCTGCTTAGAAGCATTAGAAAGCAATAATTATTCCAGGTCAGTAAATCAAGTTCAGTAAAGCAAATGACACTGAGGATATCCACCTGGCAGAATTTTGTCATGTAAATTAAGGCAATGTTGATTTACTCTGAGACTGTTGATTGAAACACCTTTCTGATCTTCTCCAGTGTAATCATCTCTCCCTCTTTGTACCCGCGTTGCATTCAGACTGGGTGTTCTTATACCAAGATACAGGCACAAGTAAAAATATTTGAGAAATAGTTTGGTTCCAGATTCTTCTGGTAATCAAATATACATTGGAACTGATTATGACAATATTTCATACACCAGTGTGAAATGCAAAGAAACAAAAAGCCAGCATTTTCTTCCCAGTGAGCTCAAGGGATGCATATCTTACAGCTTTTGAAAAGCAGCTTGACTGTTTCTTCTTGAAGAAGATAATTGCTATAGCAACATCCATCACAACATGCATAGGAGTATTTAAACTGGATCCACTAAAACAGGGCTTTCCCCCTACTTACTCAGTCCACTGACTTTTCAAAGAATATCTGGCTCTTCTATAACAACATACAAAAACATACACACAAAGAGAGAGGAAGAATTTTGACCATTTCCTGAACACTGGGACATACCGTATTTGCCGGCGTATAAGACGACTGGGCGTATAAGACGACCCCCAACATTTTCACTCAAAATATAGTTTTTGTTATATACTCGCTGTATAAGACGACCCCCTTTTCCGCACACCTTCCACACACCAAATAAAACGTAAAAGAACATCAGATTTGATTTCAACATGTTAATTTATATTCAAATGCTTATGACATGCATCTACGATTGGTGGAACCTTTGCAATGTGTCGATGGGGAGGGAGGTAGAATGGGCTTCTTAGACTGTGCTCCCCCTCCTTCTCCTCCTCATGCTCCCTGCAGTCTGTACTCTGCACATGCCTAGGAGCCAGGTTGGAACTCTGCACATGTTCTTAGCCACCCACCAAGTAGCAGAGGCTTTGGGCAGCAAAGGGACCCAGTGGAGGTTTTCTTTGCAAATATGGAGGTGGGGTGGTGTTTTATATCCAGTATTTCTGCACATGCCTAGGAGCCAGGTTGGAGCTCTGCACATGTTCTTAGCCACCCACCAAGTAGCAGAGGCTTTGGGCAGCAAAGGGACCCAGTGGAGGTTTTCTTTGCAAATATGGAGGTGGGGTGGTGTTTTATATCCAGTATTTCTGCACATGCCTAGGAGCCAGGAAAGGAAGTAAGGAAAGATGACAGAAATCAAAGCCCCCCCCCCTCCCAATTGTGACCAAAAAGGACTGGTGGTTTAGCAGTTAAGATACTGAACTTGATAACTGGAAGGTCAGCAGTTCAAGACCTGAATACTGATGGAGTGAGCTCCTGGCATATCTCCAAGCTCCTAGCAGTTCAAAAGAAAGAAATTTGCAAGTAGATCAATAGGTATCCCTTTGGTGGTAAAGGTAAACAGCGTTCTGTACACTCTAGTGTCTAGTCGTGCCTGCCACATGACCACAGAAACATTTGCAGACACAGACAGTGCTGGCTATTTGGATGTAAACAGATAAGAGCACCAAATCCTAGAGTCAGATATGATAGGCTTTTGAGCAAGGGTGACCTTTACCTTTACTTTCCACTGTCTAGTTGTGCCTGCCACATGACCACAGAAATATATATAGACAGTGCTGGCTCTTTGGCTATAAACAGAGATGAGTACCAAACCCTAAAGTCAGATACGACTGGCTTTTGAACAAGGGCAACTTTTACCTTTACTTTATGGCATCTAGTCATGCCTGCCACATGACCATGGAAACATATGCAGACAGTGCTGGCTCTTTGGCTGTAAGCAGAGATGAGCACCAAAACCTACAGTCAGATACAACTGGCAAAGGAGACATCTTGACTGACCCTCCCTCAGCGACTCTCTTTTTGGCCCTTGGGAAGCCCTGGCTCAGTCCTAGCCTAAGCCCACTCCTCAGGGCTTTCTACATTACACTGGCCACCTATCTCACACCCTGCCTCCCTCCTCCCCCAATTTATGGCTTCAGCTGATAATAGCCAGGATCAAACTAAAGAGTGAGAGGAGGAATATGAAGCAGCCATTAATTGCAAACCTACCCATCCCAACCGGGGATAGGAAGTGGGGGGGGGAGTGGCCTTAAGATATAATTAGCTGTTTATTGAGAGCTTGGTTGGAGGAGGCTAATTGGGACGGGAGAAAATAGGAGTTGTAGGTTGATGGATGGATGGAGAGGGAAATCAGTAACGTTTTCTTTTTGCAAAACTTACTCTGCCTTGAGGACAGTTGAGGGAGGATCTTGGTAATAGCAAGAGACGATCTGAACAGCCAGGCCGGGGGGGGGGGGGAGAGGAATCCCTTGGTTTCATCTCCCTCGGCAGAAATTTCCGTTTCGCCTCTTGGAGGAAGGAACCACCAGCAGCACAGCCCCTCCCATTCCTCCTCCTTCTCTGCTGCCGAGAGGAGGGGAGGGGAGGGGAGGGGGAGGAAGAGATCGCCCTTGTTCAAAGGGAATCACAAAAGGCTGTACTCGCGCCTCTCTCTCTCATACACACACACGCACGCGCGCACGACTGTTGCTCAGCCACGCCGGGCAGCGCCCCCTCCTCACAGCCGTGCGAGCTCTGCCTCTCTTCCCCCCCCCCTTCGCTCCTCCATGCCGGGGGAATGGAAGGCTGCCGACAGCATTTGATTCTCCCGCCCAGGAGCAGTGAGCGATTCGCTGCTCCTGGGTGGGAGAATCAAATGCTGTCGGCAGCCTTCCATTCCCCCGGCATGGAGGAGCAAAGGGGGAGGGAAGAGAGGCAGAGCCCGGGCCGGAGCTGCTGCCGACAGCCTTCAATTCCCCGGCATGGAGGAGCGAAGGGGGGGGGGAAGAGGCCATGCGGGCGGTTGCTCCGCCCCTGCTTGAAAGGCCGATCCGAAGGCATCTCAGCCGGGGACAACAAGGGCGCTATGCGGGGACAAGACCCTCCCGGACCACAAGAACAGCGACGGGAGGGTGAGTCCAACTGAAGTGTACCCGGGGTATACGACGACCCCCCACTTGGAGGCATTTTTTCCAGGGGAAAAAAGTCGTCTTATACGCCAGCAAATACGGTAATTTATTTTTTTCTCTCTTTTTAGATTTTTTAGGAATTTAGCACATTGCATGAAATGAAAGAATAGTTAACCGGGGGGGGGGGGGGGGAATCTTATTGGAATCTTAAATCTAGCTTCTGCAAATCGGAATAGAGGAAGTTTATGCACCCCTGCAGAAAAGTCCACCAGGAATAAAACAATGTAGCCCCCACCAAGACCTATTCCTTGGGAAGACTGACATATACAACTCAGTGAAGAGAGGTTGTACTTTATCTCCAAATATAAATATTTGACTAAGTTCCACTGAACTCAGAGAGCAACTATGCCAAGGACTGCACTACATGTAAGCAACATGTCTTCTCCTGAAATGCAGACCAAGGTATCTCTTGTCTTGTGTTCTGTTGTCATGAACCACTCCTGCTGTTGTAGCACACTCATGCAAAGATGAGACCCAAGAGTGTTGAGCAAATTAGGCTACATCCTAACATACTCTACCTTCCAGATGGAGACATGCTAAAGTTGCTACCTCGCAGACTCTTTTGGAATGGAGAGGGGGGTGACCATGTTAGAGTAATTCAGCATGGTTTAAAGTTTTTAATATAGTACTTGGAAAGGAAATACCTTTACCTTAGTTCCTTCTAAATATCTTTTTAATATTTCTTAATATGAAAGTGTATAAAAGAGCCTTGGTGGCACAATGCTTACACTGCTGTACTGTCACCAAAAAGTTGTGAATTCGATCCTGACCAGGGACCAAGGTTGACTCAGCCTTCCATCCTTCCAGTAAAATGAGTACCCATCATGTTGGGAGCAAAATGCTAATTAACTTGTAAACCACCCAGAAAGTGCACTACTTGCTATGGGGCAGTATATAATTGCAATATCCTTCAGTCTTTCTCGCTTATCAAATGGGCCACTTCAATCTCTTATTCCGCTTAGAATTAAACTCTTAAACATTTAAGTGACTCATGTCTAGCATGGGAGATACACTGCACTCCAAAATATTAGAGTGAAGGTGATTATTCTATGCTTAATCATAGATTTTGATGGCATGATCATCTATGTGGTCTTGTGCACAAACAAATCATAAATCCCCACATACTATGAGGAAAGGCTGGAATGGTGTTGCTATATATGATGAAATTTCAAAAGACAAATTGCTTATTTTGGCTTTATATTTTGCTATCACAAAGAAAATCCAGAAGGACTTTGCCGATCTTAAACCACTTATACAAAACCAGCCCTCTGTACTGGATACTATACATGCATTCCCCACCATGAGAGAAAAAATCTATAGTGTGCAATGTTCCTCCCTGAAGAAATAGAAAGAAAACAAACTGTCCAGTCTACTACAGAAAAGCTTTCCCCACAACAAGAGAAACATGGACTTACAGAACAGCATCATAAATCTTTCAAGCCACTCTCTGAGCCAAACAGAAGAGCCAGTCCTATCACTGGGCCTGTCCTTCTGCCCCACCAAACCCACACAAATGATAGAATTCTGTGGAGACCTGGAAGCCTTCTTCCGCTGACTACGGCTCAAAGAATACAACCTGGAGAACAACCAGCATGACAATGCACAAGCTGTTCCTCAGTCACTACAACATGAGGAGGAAATATGCACAGATCCGCAGCCATCCCACTCCCAGCAACACAGGAAGAGGGATTTTACATGGACTCCTCCAGAGGGTCAGAACAAGGAACTGGGCTGCTGCATTGATTGCTTGCCCAAGCATGCCCAAGCAGAGATCATCAGCCAGGGATATGATTCAACAAACAATCCCAGCTGAACAGAACATGAGGCTATAAACAATTTCAAAAATAATTCCAACAACAGCATCAAAGAGGCAGACAAAGGTGGTGCTGTAGTTGTTATGGACAAATCAAGCTACACACAAGAAGCTGACAGACAACTATCCAACTAAATTTTACCAGCCCCTGACTATGGGCCCAACTACCAATATCAAAAAGAAATGCATCCCACACAAAGATGGATTACAAGCCATGAGGAACACCATTCAAACTGAAGATGAGCCCCACATGGTCACCCCCCTGCAACTTTGTAGTTACACACAATTAATTCACCTTCAACAATAAACCTAACTACAGATCAACGGAACTGCCATGGTTTACTCGCATGGCTCCACCATATGCTAATATATTCATGGCTGATCTAGAACAATGTTTTCTTAACTGCTATACCCATAAACCACTTATATATTTGAGGTACCATATTACTCGGACCAAAAGGCACACCTGACCATAAGACACACCCAGTTTTTAGAGCAGAAAAACAAGAAAAAATATTCTGAACCAAATAGTACTGGTATACTGAAATATTTATGTAAATAAAGCAAAATATGGTAACACTTAACAATGTAAACTCAACAGTTGTGTTAAGAACCATCATCACTTCCATTAACAAATGAGGAAATTAGAGACTCAAGCACTTTTCTAGTTTTCTAGTTTGGGCACCACTGGGTAAAGGTAAAGGTTTCCCTTACTCAAAAGCCAGTCATAGCCAACTCTAGGGTTCAGTGCTCATCTCTGTTTCAAAGCTGAAGAGCCAGCACATCCAAAGGTGAGTCACTTACCCTGGGGAGCAGGCTATAGGGAGCTTCAGGCTAGCAGCTTCTCTTCCTCCTCTCCGCTTAGTAGGACAGCAAGGAGGCCGTGCATACATGCCAAGCACTGTAGGTGTGCATGCACACCAAGTGCTTGGTGCACATGCGCAGTGAGGCAACCAGTAAAAAGGTAAGCCCCAAAGGTTGTTCCCCCCAAAAGCTGCTACCGGTTCTCCGGGACACTGGGGAAAGTTACTACCGGTTCTGGCGAACTGGTGAAAACCTGTTACATCCCATCACTGCCTGGAAGTGAATAAAGAGTCCTAGTCTCTTTTGAAAATTTGAGGAGGAATAAAATTGGATAAAAAATAATATATATATAAGTTAATATATTTTGTCAATAACCCTTTCATCATCAAATGAAAGAACAGAACCCTGATCAGGTACGTGGAACAATCAAATCAACAATCTATCTGAATTATTGGGAACCTACCATATAGATATTCTATCTGGACTGAGTGGAGGAAGTTTATGACAACTTTTTAAAGCCTATTAGCAAGTACAGTAAAACATCGGATAACGCTAACACTTGGTTCCACAAGTCTTGGTGTTATCCGATTTTTAGTGTTATCCAATCCATGTTAAAATCCTATGGGATGGATCGGATAATGTTAAAGCTCCATAGAGATACATTGTAACCGCACAGGCTTTAGCGGTTGTTATCTGATCCAGCCCATAGGACCTTAACGTTATTCGATCCAATTCTACTCCTCAGATTACTTAACGTTATGCGATTTTAGCATTATCCGATCCAATCGTTATCTGGTATTTTACTGTATAGCAGTTAACATATTAACACAGATATTCATTAGAGAAGTAGGTCTCTAGTTTGTACTTTAGAATCCTGCAGTCCTTGCTTTGTTTATGAACTATAGTAATATGGTCATTTTATAGTGAAAATGGCAGGAAGCCAGTTTCAAACAATCCACTTGATACCATTTTGGAATTAAGAGATCTGACAAGGCTTTCTACCATACACTAGGAAACCCATAAGGTACTGGGCATCTGCTGTTATACATGTTCATCATCACTGTCTTAATTACATCAATGCACAAAAGTGCAGCAAAAAGCTGTTACTGGGTAAAATTCAAGTGTCAAAAATCACGGTGGGAAAAATGTTTCTAAATCTTCTTCGAATGTTTTCTATGCTTTACTACAGGGATTCGCAACCTACGGCCCATGTGCTAAATCCCACCCATGGTGCCAATTAATTTGGTCTGTGGGAGGATCACAGAGCCGCTGCCACCAGAAGCACGGAAAACATGCCAAAAGCACCAAAAATATGGAAAAAACAGTGGAAATGTGGTGAAAAAGAAGAACATGTGGCAAAAATGCACCACCCTTACTCCCGCCACCATGGGAAGTGACGGAAGCAGCAAAAGCAGCCAAAATCTTGCCATGAATGTTACAACCAGAAGTGGTGGAAGCAGCAGGAGGAACCATGCCTCTGGCCTGCTCACTTGACCGAAGGGGCATGGTTCAGCCCACAGCGTGTAAAGGTTGTGAACCCCTGCTTTACTACATAGTTGCTAAGTGAAATGTAAAACAAAGCACCTGAAATTTTATTTCAGTAGAGGGAGGAAATCATTTTGCTGTAAATTATGTCTTGTAATTCTAGTAATGTCATCAATCAGTTAATTTTCACAAATTAAACATTACTAATCTCAAGGTAATGAAGGTGTCAAGGCTCCTATGTAATCGCTTCAATCACTGGGAAGCTGTTGGAGATGTTGGAATGAGAGGGCTACACGGTGAACTGCTGCCATCCAAATTTTTGATAGTAATGTACAATTGGGTTATTCACTAACAATGTAGTATCCAGATAGATCTGAATCTATCCACATCCAAATGTCACAGTTAAAAATATCGGTAATAATAATTTCTAATATTCAGATTCCCATTTACTTCTCTAGATTAGAAAGCAAAAGGTTAGGTTTCTGTCCGCTAGAGGCAGTGAAACTTGTTCAGCAGACATCCTGGAATGATTTCTTGAGAAATGAAAATCACATTCTTCAGACTGTCTGGTACCAAGAGAAGTGGGGGCAGAGAACTCAGGATCTCCTGCTTGGGTTGACACGGGTTCCCAAGGTAGGGCGCCTGGGGTGAGAGGAAAACCTGTAAATGATGTCTGTCTGAACCTATGAAATCTACAAGCAGGCACATATTTCCAAATTAATTCTTTCCGATTGAGTATTTGCTGTTTATTTATTTATTTTTCAAATGTATATATTGTATTGCTGCCCCATTCGAACAAACAACTCTGGGTGGCATTACAATAATATATAAAACATCCAAACGTAAAACATTAAAAAACCCTTTTAAAAAACCCCTTAATAAGCACCAAAATTACCCCCTACCTGTTAGGGTATGATTTGCTGAAATCCTGAACTGAAGCAGTCATCTCTGTGCCTATTCCTGAAGCCTTAACCTACATTTACATTCTCTACCTTTTATTCTATGTTGTTTACTTAACATAGTAAGGAATAAGATTTAGGATTAGTAGATTCATAATTTAATATATTATACATCAACATGAAATATTCTATTAGGTTTAGGTGTCTTTGAGGGTCTGTCAGCCATGGGAATACAATTTGTCATATAGTGATAGATATATTAATAGAGTTTGTGTCTCTCTGAGTTTGAGTTTCATCAAATGGCTGTGTTCCACCATAGCAGAATGACATACAGCACCTCTTTGGGTAGAGTCTGTGGGCTGCATGAAATGTGGGTATGGTAGAAGAAGGCTGCAGGAATGCTGTCTGCAGCCATTGCACATGCTTGGACTGAAAGGAGGGGAGAAACAGCCTACAGCAGCACTGTCTGTTTCTGCAGACGTTTCCATGGTCACGTGGCAGGCATTACTAAGCACTGGAGTGCACGGAGTACTGTTTACCTTCCCAATGAAGTAGTCCCTATTTATTTACTTGCAGTTTTTTGCTTTTGAACTGCTAAGTTGGCAGGAGCTGGGACAAAGACAGCTGCCTTGTTCAGCACTGACACTATGAAAGAGAAGCAAGCAGCAGTACAAAGTGTGTATCTCTTGCAATGAAGCAGCCTCTGGTTAAAGGTGGGAAAGATATGTGAATCTCAGATAGTTCGAGGGCAAAGCCCAAAAATAATGGTGAAGAAGGCACTTTTCTCCCAAAGTGCTGACATGCCAGAGCACTCCGACTGACAGTGTCAGCGTGAGCAGCAACAGGGCTGCTATTTTTTATAGCTGGGAAACACATTTATGAAGAGCACCACAAACTGTCTTCCATATCTATACAATGCAATTCAAGGAAGTGTTTACTCCCAGTCCTCCATTTCCAGAAAATCTTTTCTGTGCAAAGCAGCATTGTGATTGTGGGTGGGAACTGTCTTTCAAGTACTGTACATAGAATCTGACATTTGGGAGAAGGAGACTGAGAAGAATCAGGCCAACACAATTTCAGAAGCATGTGACATGGACAACGTCCCAGCCCTCCAGCTGCACTTGGCCAAACCAGTTGCTGGACCTCCAGTGAAAACCTGGAGTTCCCAAGAAGTCCATAATCAGGAAGTATTTTCAATAGTGTGCAACAGATCCTTACATGGATGTTTGCAGGCACTGCAAGAAGTTGTTCAAGTATTGGTCGGATTTAAGCTAACTGTACAATAGTAGAGGACATTGCTGCTAGCAAATGAAGTGGGCTTTGCGGGGGGGGGTGAGTGGATTTCTTATTGTGAAGCAGAAGACTCATCAGGGGACTGAGATCAAGCCACAGCAAGGAGCTAAAAGGATATTAAGCATCAGTAAGAAAGAGGACAATGTCAGCCAACTTCCATCACATACTGCAACAGTTACTGAAGAAGGTCCAGCTAACTTTGAGGGGTCATACAGAGCACAATGAAATGAGCAAGGTTCATAACACTCCAAACAACAGCACCAAAAACTGCATTTTAGAGTCTATGTCCTTCACTCCTACAATAGCAGGGCAATTTTTCTGGACCTCAGCAAGCATGTGCTCTAGATGCTTCCTTGGAAAAAGCACATGGGAAAGGCAGAGGAAGAGGCATAAATTTAGGAGCCCCACAAGTCAGAAGAGACTAAACACTTGCTTTGCTGTGAAGAAGTCTATTTAGAGAGGTCTGGACAAAGTGGCAGGATGTCTGCTGTCTTGTCAACCAACTCATGTGCCCAAGTAGAGAGTTTTCTCTCTGGCAGGGGACATTAACAGTCTAAATCACTCACACCTAGATCCACAGAAAAACTTATTTTCCTCAAGGTCAACCTGCTATTGCAGGCCTTCCCTGAAGCTTCCCGGCCCCTGGCTTTAAAAGGTTGAGAACTCCTGGGTTAAAGACATGTTTAAAGCAAATAGTGCCATATTAAAAAGATAAAGGTAGCAGATGCTATAAAAGACATCCATCTGAATGTTGCTTAGAGTGAGACTAGAACATCCTCAATTACATGAATGAATATTCTGACTAGGTGTAAGGCAGATTCCCATTGTAATTATCTTATCAGATCTTCAACAGTCAGATTCTCTTATACCTAAATTTTGATAGAGTTCTGTCATTGGCACCACATTGCAACAGTTATACATTTCACCATTAATACAGTCCCTTCTTAAGCATCTACATGTACTTAAATAGGGCAAAGGCAGCTACTGTAAATATTGGCTCTCTTGTCTGAGAATTGCCCTCCATGCCTAGCTAATGTCATCTAACACATCTCACTCATTAGACTTCAAGACCTAGAATGAAGATCATTATCTTTTCAGCAGACAGAAACAGAGATTGCTCAAGCGAAAACAGCATGCATAACACCAGCGATAAGTGAACTGACTGGATCAATAGAAAGGTGTGAGCCTTTACTGACAGACTCTTTTACCTTACAGATACTGGCCAATCAATCACATTAACACTGCACTCTAAAGCACATAAAGTAAATCACATTGACACCACTAAGACTTAACTCCAAGTAAATGTGTCCCATCTACCTGTTAAGAAACTCCACCTGAGGACACTCCAAATGGTGCAGGAACCATTACATTTATCTTTCTTTGCCTGGACTGCAGATCTTAGACATGCTCACAAAATCCAGAGCCTACAAGATACCTTACATCACAAAGTCTCAACTGGGAGTATGGTTTCCACTTGCTATTCACAACAGGGCTGGTTCAGCAACATGAAGCAAACACCTTGAGGCAGCTTATGCTGAGGGGTGGGAAGAAGACAGAGCTCTGTATTTTTGCTGCAAAGATAGCTCCTGTACATAGTACATTAACAACTCATTCTTTCTTTAGACAAACAAACAATGCAGTGATTAATGAGGCCACATGTTCTCTTTCCAACTGAATTTCAGGGGCGAAGTTGTCCATTGAGATGGTAGGGGCAGGTGGAGTTAGACACTCACTGGATCTACAGGATGAAGTTTCTCCACTATTTTATACTTTTCTCCATACACATACAATTTACATATAAAAGAACATTATTGTTATAATTATTCTTCCCCCTCTAATTGTTTACATATTTCACTCTCTCTCTCTCTCTCTCTGCCTGTCATGGGATTGAAATGGGGCCTTGTGCTTTTTTGAATCTGTAATGGAGATTTCTGAGGCTGTTCTTTGAAGGGGAAGAGATATGTTGCATTACGGTTATCGCTAGGCAAGTGTTGTGTTTTAGACTAAACAATCTTAATCTCATAGTCTGGGAGAAATGAAATTTAAAATTGGATAGACATGTAATACTGTATAATCATTTGCTGAAATCAGTGATGGGATGTAACAGGTTCGCACCAGTTCACCAGAACCGGTAGTAACTTTTCCCAGTGTCCTGGAGAACCACCAGCAGCTTTTGGGGGGAACCACCTTCGGGCCTTACCTTTTCACTGGTTCCCCCACTGCGCATGCACACCAAGCACCTGGTGTGCATACACGCCTACAGTGTTTGACGCGTATGCACGGCCTCCTTGCTGTCCTCCCAAGCGGGGAGGAGGAAGAGAAGCTGCTAGCCTGAAGCTCCCTATAGCCTGCTCCCCAGGGTAAGTGACTCACCTTTGGATGTGGTGTGTCTGTGTGTATTTTAATGTGTAATTAATACCTTTACCTATATTGACGTACTACCACAGTTCCTAAAAAGGCCTGGCGGCTGGCAGGCCTGGCTTGGGGTTTTTAAGCAAAGTCTTGGAGTTACCTCATCAATAAGCTACATCTGTGCTGTTCCAATTGCTGTTCCAATTGGAGAACCCTTAAGGAGGTACAGCTGTTTTAAATTTACATTAAGCCATATTATGCTAGAGAACTGGTTAGGCAAAGACTTAGTACCTAACTTCTTTAACTGTTGAAAAGTTGAAAAGTGCCAAAATGAAGCCATCTTGTGGTGAGTTCATTCTGTAGTTCCTTCCTAGTGTGAGAAAGATTAGCCAGAATAAGCTTTAAGCTCTGTTTTAAAAGCTCTGGTTGATTTGTGTTTTGGGTGGGTGGGTGGGTGTATTTTAATGTATTTTTTATTTAATTTATTTAATTTATTTATGGGTTTGTGTCATGGGTGGGTGGGTTGAGTGGTGTGTGTGTGCATGCTTATTTTTATTTTATTTTTTATTATTTTTATTATTATTTTTCTTTGGCTCCACCCACGACATCATGATGTCATGACATTAGCTCCACCCACACTGTGATGACGTGACGGTGGGGTAGTAAAATTTTTGACATCCCACCACTGGCTGAAATCCTTTGGGGAATGGCTATAGGGTAGAAATTGTTGGAGGAGATAAAAAGCAGAGAGGGGTGCTTTGAACTCCGCAAACATGTAGTCTATTAAACTAGAGGGTGAAGCCCTTCTGGGCATCAAAGCTTAGTCTGGTTTCATTGTTTTCAATGTGCTTTCTGAACTAAAGATCTTTCCATTTGCCTAGAATTATTTTGCTTCCTGAAACTTTGTTTATGTAGCCTACTTTTGCTACAATATACCTTTAAAAGACATGAAGATGACTGGAGATGTTTATTTTTCTACACATTACCAGGACTTCAGTCAAGACATTTGAGAAGCAAACTAAAATACTGGATTGCTTAGCCACTTACTTGTAGGCCATGGTCTTACTTGGGAGTAACGGGATCACTTACACTGCCTAATTAAATAAAGCTACTCTTTAGATAAGTGACATTAAACTTAGATCAATCATTTCATGATGTCTATTTGCAGAGAAACCACCTTCTGGCTGTTAAATTTCATGGCTGTTTTCAGAAGAGGCTTAGCTCAATGGAAAGGCTGCCAAAATTTTCTTTACTCTGAAAACTGACAGAGCATTTTTGTCGCATGGTCTGTTGTGTACTTTCACTCTGTAATTCAGTCACGACCTAGGCTTAGATGACTCAACAACTGATGCTGCTTTCTACTAAACAAGCTTCGGTGAGTCATTGTGTTCCCTTAGGATGGCACTCCCTCTACTATTCTATAGAAACAACATCAGAAACACTGGAAGGCTTTAAGAAAGTTTTATTTTTATTTTATTTTTTAAAAATCCCTCCTTAATTATGTTTTAGAAGTAATATAAACTGCCCATCGTTTTTAGGATATGAAAAAACTTCTATGGTTCAGAGCAAATTATACCTTAGAGCAGTGGTAGTGAACCTTGGCACTCCAGCTGTTCTTAGACTTAAATTCCCAGAACCCCAATTCCCTGTGAATCGCCACGTATGGGTTTACTGTGCATAGTAAACCCATTTGTGTGGATTCACAGGGACCTGCGTTCTGGGAATTGAAGTCCAAGAACAGATGGAGTGCCAAAGTTTGCCATCCCATCCCTAGAGATGGGTTCTTATCTGCTACACTTTCTGCAAATGTTCACTCTCAATGCCTACTGTACTCATTAATGAGTCCAAATCACTGTTACACTTGGGTTCTTTATTTCTGCTCAGATCACTGATTCAATCCACATTTAATTCAACACAAAAAGGCTAAGAAATTATGTTCCTGCAACACTCTTCAGCCAGGTCACTAGGACTGCATGATATAAATTAATGATGTCAAGAAAAGGATGAAAAAGATATTTTTGGCCTGAAGGCCACCTTCACCCTTAGCTAGTTTTTCAGGAATTGCATGCCAGAGTGGAATGAGATCAGACATAGGAGCTGTCAATAGTATGACAGATTAACATCCCCTTTTCCATTCTCTTTCTCTCTGACGCACACACACATAACTCATATGACATAAACTCTTTCACATACCTCATTTCCCACTCAATGTTTAGTAATCATCTAAATGGTTTTTCAGCAAGAGTTATCAATATGTTTATATTTTTTGGAATAGTAGTCATGTTAGCCTGTGTTTCAGGCATATCAGAAAACAAAACAATATAAACAAAATAAAATAAAAATAAAATAAAAAACACTGTAGCACTTTAAAGACTAACTGCTATATTTTTATTGTTAGCTTTCGTGGATCATGTCCACTTCTTCAGACATAGAGTGAAACTTACGGGCATGGTTTTTATACACCAAATTCAGGGGGTCAAAGGGAGAAGGGTGTGGTCAAGCAAGATGACAGACAAGCAATCACAACAATACAGCTTCACACAGCCATTAGCAACAATAGATTATTCAGATTGCTCTAAATGACTCCCTTTTAATGTCAAGGTTGCTTAAAAAGCTCATTTTGGTCTCTGATCAACTTTTGACCTGCATGTCAGAAAACAAACAAAAACACTGTACCTGGTTACTTTCTGTTTTGCTAAAGAGAATTAGCAAGAAAGTTGTATAATATATAAAATCATATAGCAATCTGTGCATCAAATTTGATAATGTCCCAGAAACCCTTCGCTAATATTTAGTCCCCTGCAATGGGTGTCTAACAGATGAATGTATTTGATTTCTGCTGTCTCCCTTTCAATCCTAGTTTTGTAATTTCTCTATTCTAGAATGGTAACTTTCAGGTCTTGAATAGAGTGTCCAATTAGATTGAAGTGGTTTGAGACAGGTTTCTCTGTGTTGCTATTCTGGATGTCTGATTTGTGTCCATTAATTCTTTTGTGTAAAGATTGTCCTGTTTGTCCTACATAAAGCACGGACATTTTTGGCAAGAGATGGCATAAATCACATTGGCAGAAGCACAAGTAAAACTGCCTTTAATCTTGTGTGTGGTGCTGTTGGATCCAGTAATGTTGTTTCCAAAGCAAATGTGGGGGCATAGTTGACATCTGGATTTGCAGCAGGGTCTAGTTCCCATATCTGCTCCACTTCTGTGTAGTCTGTTGTGTGTCAATAGTTGTTTGAGATTGGAGGGTTGTCTATAAGTGAGTAGGGGTCTGTCACCAAGTGCTTTGGAAAGCTAAGCATTCTTGTCCAAGATGGGTTGGAGATCCCTCATTATGCATATGAGGGGTTTAAGTTGAGGGCTGAAGGTGACAACCAGTGGTGTGTGGTTGCTTTCCCATCTGAGCCTGTCTTGTAGTAGATCACTCCTGGGTATTCATCTAGCCTGGTTGATTTGTTCTTTAACCATATTGGATGGGTACTGTAGTTTGAGAAATGCATTTTGTGAGTCCGTGAGCTTGGCATCCCTGTCCTGTGGGTCTGAGCAGATGCGATTGTACCTGTGGGCTTGGCTGAAGACAATAGATTTTGTTGTGTGTTCTGGATGGAAGCTGGAGGCATGCAGGTAGGTACATCTGTCCATGGGTTTGCAATATAGTGTGGTACTAAGATGTCCATTTTGTAGTTTCACAGTGGTGTCCAGGAAATGTACTTGTTGTGTAGATTGGTCCAAACTGAGTTTGATATTTGGATGAAAATTATTGAATTCTTGGTGGAATTTCTTGAGGGTTTCTTTTCCATGTGTCCAGATCAAGAATATGTCATCAATGTATCTCAAATAGACAAGTGTTTATAGAAAAGCAAAGTAATTACACTTATATACTGCCCCATAGCACTTAGTGCACTCTCTGGGTAGTTCACAGAGTAATTATCATTTTGCCACCTAACATGCTGGGTACTCATTTTACTGACCTCAGAAGAATGGAAGGCTGAGTCAACCTTGACACCTGGTCAGGATCCAACTTACAATGTTCTGGCTGCAGTTTGGCAGTTTTTAACAACAATGCCCCCAGGGCTTCTGGTGGTCTACACTCACAATGAGAGTGAAGAACTTTTCTTCCAAGAACCAAATTTCAAAAAGCCCAGTAGTTGATGGGAAGAAACCTAGCACAGCTATAAAGAAAATACTGACCTAATAGGTAGATGAGATTATATTAAAAAGCACCCATTAATTCACCTAAAAATGCCAGTCTTCAGCCATTCTTAGACACACTCAATTCATTTGTACACACAGCCAGCACATAGTTCACAAATAAATTACACTTATAAACAAAGTTCCTGTGTCACCAGCAGAATACCTTGGGAATTTTAACAATATTTGGGACTTGAGAGACAAAAGTGACAGAAAAAAGACAATGATGTTATGAAGCAAGGAAAGTGGAAGACAGTAGATGAGATGAATTTACTCAATAAAAGAAGATGAGATTTAATTTGCAAAACCTAAGCAGGTTTCTTCATGACAGGGCCTTATGGAGGTCAACAAAAGTTGAAAGTGACTTGATAGAACATAACAACAATAATTTGGAGGGATAGAAAAAACAATTTCATCAGATATAATGCTTTTGGCCTAGTCACACTTTCTCCACCTGACTTACTTCACCATTTGTTATGAAAATAGACATCAACAACAACAACAACAGTAAAAAAAAAAACAACTATCCTCATTGCTTTCAGAAGTATCACTTCTTCTTCAAGTGCCATGTCCAATTCTAAATATTGGCAATTGTCATGGCGATCAGCTCAGGACTCCCTACACTGCAAAGCTGTTAAAGAATCACCCTTTATGTTATTTATTTATTTATTTTATTTATTTATTTTTCAAATTTATACCCCGCCTTGCTCAGGCGAACCTGACTCTAGGTTTATTTAGAACATCTCCTTAATATTTTAGATTTTTTTCACCAATTTGGAGATAACCGCCTCTTATTTTATTTTTTTACCTAAAAACTCCTTATAACACCCTGTAGCAAACAGAAAATGAACAGTAGTCCTATCTAATTGAAAGGTTTTACTTTTCATCTTGGACTAGATGGCTGTCAGCACCATTCTATATATATATTTATTGGGATAGACATTACATTTTTCCTCAATGGACCTTACTGTTCACAAAGTGCATAGGTTTGTGGCCTCTGTTAATTAAAACATGCCAATTATCTCAGGATAATCCACTAGGAAATGTTGTGTTCTAAACTAAATCCCAGACAATATGGCTATTTCTTCTGACTGAAGTATTATTCTGGGATGTTCAGTACAAACAAACACCTCCAGGTTCCAATCTCAGGCATAAAGAGATTGTGTAGGCATAGAAAAATCTAAAATGTACAAAGTCAGGAGCTGACCAGTTTTCAGGTATTCTTGAAAGAAAATGATAGTATTGGTTTAGGCCATGACATAGTATCAAAACATCATTGGTCACTTTACAAAACGATCTCCGAAGAGTGACAGAAAAGGGGAACTATATCCAACTTAGTCCTCCTGGATACCTTTGTTAAGCCTTTGATACCATTGACTATGGCATCCTACTGGGAAAGCTACAGTCAAACCTCGCATAAAGAGCGTGTCGCTTAAAGAGTAACTCGTTTAAAGAGCAGAATTTTCTCTGAATGTTTTCTTCGCTTAACAAATAAAACCAAAAACTCACTTAACAAATAAAACAGAGGTTGCAATCCCCCCCCCCAAAAAAAAAGTCACAACTGGTCACTTACAATGGTGTTTCACTTAAAGAGCAAATTCGTTTAAAAAGCTATTCTGTGGAACACATTATGCTCTTTAAGCAAGGTACAACTGTATTGGGTATAGGGTTTGAGGGCTCTGATGTCCACTGGTTCTAGCCCTTTCTTGATGGCAAGTCTCAGATAATACAAGTTGGTGATGCCATCTCCACCCCTTGGTAGTACTGATATGGGTTGACATCTATCAGTGCTTTTCAACATCTACATAAAACCACTGACAGAAGTCATATGGAGGTCTAGGGTTCGCTGTTACCAGTACACTGATAATGGACAGCTTTCTCTTCTTCCCTTTATCTGTAGGTGATGCTACAAGGGTCCTTGAGTACAGTCGAGTGTCAATAATGAGGGCCAATAAACTGAAACTGAATCCAGATAAGATAGAGATCCTACTGTCAGAAAGATCATCAGATCGATTTGAGGAAAAGTTACCTAGCCTTGATGGAGTTACAAAGACTGAGTCTGCACCTTGGGGATCTTCATGGACCTAACACTCTCTATGGAGACTCAAATATTGGAAATAGCCAAAGATACCTCTGATCAACTCCAGTTAATTGCCCAATTGCACCCCACTTGGATAAGAAATGGCTAGTAACAGTGATTCATGCATTGGTAATCTCAGAAATAGAGTACCTCAATCTTCTCTATGTAGGACTGCCCTTGAAAACGGTATGGAAACTTCCCCAGATCCAAAATGGGGTGTCCAGATTGATTTATGTGACTAGTAAATCCAATAATATATCCTCAGTCTTGCTGCACCATCATAGACTTCCTGACAGTTTCTGTGCTCAATTTAAGACACTGATTATGATCTATAAAGCCCTTAGGATCTTATATTTGTCCAAACATCTCTCTCAGAAATCTGTTTCTTGTTTCACCAGCTCCTCTCAATCCCTAACACTAAAAGTCGCCACACTGAGGGAGGCCCAAATGTATATGATATGGAATTGGTCTTGTTTGGTGGTGGTAAAAAGAAAAGTATTCAGCTGAGATGCACCAAGCCCCTTCCCTTCTTATGTTCAAGAAAGAAGTGAAAACAGAATGACTGAAAGCTGCCTTCAACAATGGATTCTCCTGGATACTGTTAATGCTAACCTTTTTTAAAAAAAAATCTTGATTTTACTTTTCTGTTTTATTTTTAGATGTATACTTGTGAATGAATGAATGAATATTTATTAATTGATTAGTCTTTCGACCTTATCAATAACATAAGAGTTTAATACTTGTGAATCCCCACTTTGTTGAATGCATTTTGTTACATGCAGGTTTGTGAGGTTTTAGGTTTTAACCTATAAACTGCCCAGTACATAAATTAAATAGATAAATAAGTAAACAAATACATATTTTAAAGAAGATCAAGTTGACGGAACCCACACATCCTTGTTCCTATGAACAAGAATTGCTGTTTCTATAACCTTTGGTACAACCTTGGGTAAATCAGATGATGTAAGGAAACCTTCAGTGAAGACATATCTCATGCTCCAAGGGACAGGACAAATGCACACTGTCTTAACTCTTTATGTGTGATTAACCTTGATTTGTTACCTCTGGGTATCAATAACTCCCAGTTCCATGTCCTTGTAACTATCCTATTTTAATGTAGAAAAAGCTCTATCTGTGTTAGGAGCACTGGATCTATGGGGAAACATCTGCCCATACGCAGTTTATGCCTGCTCTCGGAGAACATTGAGTTGTCAGCAAGATTATGATGAAGTTTGCTAGAGGTTCTATATAAATATTAAGCAGGTAAGAATCCCCAAAGGGGTCTACAGCCAACTGTGTATTGGTTTTCTTGGAAGTCACTGTATTGTGTAGCCATTCATGTATCCAAAACTCATGGTCTGTAACAACACATTTTACCAAATTGCTACTGTGGGTTTTAAAACATAGATTTTTAAGAGAGGCATTGAAAGGATCCTTGGATAAGAGACTATAGAAGTATACACTGCCATATATTATTAAACCAGTTACACATGTGTTTTTCTCCCCTAACCTAAATATAAAGTTATTTTTCCATCTATTTTGAAGAGTAAATTGTGACCTAGGATTTTTTATGTTCTTAATAACATGGTTTGGTGTTATCTCATTTATTAGATTTAAAAGAGAATGGTATTACAGCTGACTTCTAAGCTCCATGCCTTGGTATTTACCCCAGAGAAAGAAACAAATATATGTAAATCCAATGCAGCTTCACAAAATGAGCATTGCAGATTGCCCTATTTGTGACAGCAAAAAATAATGCAATTTATGTGAAAATTCCTTCACCTTATCTTTTATCTGATCTCAAACTGAGTTAATCTAAATTCTACCCAATTTTTTCCCCCACAGAGAAGAGTAAGGATCAAACATTATCTACCCTGACTACAGAATGTATCCTCAGACAATCCATGCCATTTCAGTGTCCAACTAAAAGACAATGCAAAGCTTCTGTACCTTTAATGGTAGTGTACAAGTAAGTTGAACTGTAATGGATAGTACTTAAGACACTGGACTTGATGACTGGAAGGTCTGCAGTTCAAGACCCAAGTACTACACGACAGAGTGAACTCTCATTTCTGTCCCAGCTCCTGCCATCCTTGCAGTTCAAAAGTAAGAAATTACAAGTAGATAAATAGGTACCATTTCAGTGGAAAAGTAACAGCATTCTGGGCACTCTAGTCATGCCTGACACATGACCATGGAAACATATGCAGATGTTACAGTCTCATTGGCCATAAATGGAGATGAGCACTGCAGTCTATAGTCAGATATAACTGACTTTTGAGCAAAGGTGACCCTTACCTTTACCTAGGAACCATGATGGTGAACCTTGGTACTCCAGGTGTTCTTGGACTTCAATTACCTGAAGCCCAAGTCATCACTCCTGCTGATCAGGGCTTCTGGGAATTGAAGTTCAAGAACAGCTGGAGTGCCAAGGTTCGTCATCACTGGCCTACAAGGAGACATTTCAGAAGCTATCTCTTGTCCATACCTATGAAAGTATAGTCTCTTAGGAAATATGGGTAGCCTATTCCCTCTACTACTGGCTTAAAAGTTCCATGAGTTAGAACACCCTGGTCAGCAGATTGCTCACTATGCCTTGTCTGAGAAGAGCCACCCTGTGAAGCCTTGAACAGGGTGCACAGTCTCAGGTCACCTCTAAGAGAACCACTTCTGAGTGAGACATATCTAGAAAACCCTAAAAAGGTTTATCATAACTCAGAAGCAATTTGATAGCATCAAAGTTTTCTTGTTATTCACTCTTTTATAGTAATTTCAAAGAAAGGCTGAAACAAATGGTAAAGCTTGAAGGTAGAAGAAGAGTTAAGTGTTTGGACTTCCATGTACTCTTCCCCTCATGATGATGATGATGATGATGATGATGATGATGATGATGATGATGATGATGATGATGATGATGTTCGACTTATATGCCACCCAACTCGCAAAATGCAGCTCTGGGCAGATCACAACATGTCCTCACATAATATACATCAACAAAATGCAATAAACACAATTTGACATTAAAATAGCATATCACAATTAAGTAACAAAAAATATACAATATTCAATATTCAATATTCAATCTGACAATATACAAAAATGCAAAACAAACAGTATTACCATACTACAACACTGTTCAACAGCCTCTCAACCTCAGACACAAGTAAGTCCAGGAGCGGCTGCGGCAAAAGTCCCCACTGCCCATTGCCATTGCGGTGTAATTATTTTAATTTGCCATCCACTTCACGGTTGGTCTTACATGTCCACAAACACCACACTATACCATGATTACTTGCAGGTAAGATAACTGCAAAGGATTATTTTTAATAACTGCAGTTTGGTTTTGAAGACACATCAGACTTGGCCCTTTTACTTTATTTCATTGCAGTTATACCTAGGATGTCAAATAAATTAATAAAGATGTTTGAATGTGCTTTAAACCAGTGGCGTAGGCTGGGGGGGGGGGGGTTTGCCCCGGGCACCACTTACCAGGGGGCGGAAAAATATCCCAGCACAAGAAGCCTTGAGTCAGTAAAACGCATCAGTAAAACTCGTTCACGCTGCCTCTCTCTCCTGGCTCTCCTCTGCTCTTGCTAGATTGAGTGCATGACTCACTGGAGCCACCTGGTGGTGATTTAACAAACAGCATGCAGTAGTGAATTTACTCTTTAAAGCCTATATGGAATACTGTATACAGTACTGTAATATGTTTCTTTAAAAGTCCAGAGGTGTGCTCTTGTAGGTGTTTCACTCTTGGCAGCAGTCTAGGTTTTGATTGTTTAAACTGATTTCTAACAGATTTAACCAAATTATCAGTGAAACACTGCAGAATTCATAAAAGTGTTATCTAAGCTCATTGACATCTTGGGAATCAGCGAGTTAAAATGGAAGGGATGCGTGAATTCAGCTCTGGAAACCATCATATCTACTACTGTGAACAAGAAAACCTCAGAAAAAAACCACAGAGTAACCATAATTGTCAACAAAAGGGTAAGAAAAGCAGTAATGGGATATAATCTCAAAAATGATAGAATGATGTCAGTCAGAATACAAGACAAACCATTCAATATCACTGTAATCCAAATATACACACCAACCATTAGTGCAGATGAAGCCACAATTGACCAGTTCTATGAGGACTTAGAACGCCTCATAGAACAGACACCAAGAAATGATGTACACATTATCATAGGAGACTGGAATGCCAAAGTAGGAAATCAAAAAGTAAATGGAATAAGAGGCAAATTTGGTCTTGGAACACAGAATGAAGCAGGCCAAAAACTGATAGAGTTCTGCCAAGATAATGCACTGGTCATAGCAAACACTCTCTTCCAGCAACACAAGACGAGACTTTACACATGGACATCACCAGATGGCCAACATCGAAACCAGATTGATTACATACTCTGCAGCAAAAGATGGAGAACCTCCATACAGTCAGCAAAAACAAGACCAGGAGCAGATTGTGGCTCAGATCACAACCTATTGATCGCAAAATTCAGGCTTAGACTAAAGAAAATCTGTGCATTCCGGTGTCTAGTCATGCCTGCCATATGACCTCAGAAACTTCTGCAGAAGCAGATAGCGCTGGCTCTTCAGCTTTGAAACAGAGATGAGCACTGAACCCTAGAGTTGAATACAACAGGTTTTGGAGCAAGGGCAACCTTTGCCTTTACCTAACTAACAATTTGAGGGCTGCAGTGGCTTAGTGGTTCATGTTGTTGTTCAGTCGCATAGTCGATTCCAACCCTTTGCGACCCCATGGACCACTGTCCGCCAGGCACTTCTGTCCTCCACCATCCTCCTCAACTCGCTCAGCTTTGTGCACATTGTGTCTACAATACCATCTAGCCATCTCATTTTTGGCTGCCACCTTCTTCATTTGCCCTTCACCTTTCCCAGCATCACGGTTTTCTCAAGTGAATCCTCTCTTTTCATTTGATGTCCAAAGTACTTTAGCTTCATCTTTACTATTTGCCCTTCTAAAGAGCAGTCAGGGTTAATTTCTTCTAAGATTGACCTATTTGTTCTCCTCACTGTCCAGGAGACTCTCAAAACTCTCCTCCAACACCACATCTCAAAGGCTCTATTCTTCTGCACTCAGCTTTCCTAATGGTCCAGCTCTCACAACCATACATTGCCCCCGGAAATACCATTGCTTTGACTATACGAATTTTTGTTTGCAATGTGATGTCTTTACTTTTCACTATGTTCCCCAGGTTTCTCATCGCTTGCCTCCCAAGAATCATTTGCCTTTTTATTTCATGGCTGCAGTCACCATCTGCAGTGAGCTTTGATCTTAAGAAAGTAAAATCTGCCACTCCTTCTACTTCTCCATCTATTTCCAGGGACTGATAGGGCTTGTTGCCATTATCTTTTGCACTTTCTTCTTTCAACCTAATCAGGAGCTTTTTTAAGTCCTCCTCACTTTCTGCCATTAGGGTGGTATCATCTGCATATCTCAAATTGTTGATGTTTCTCCCAGCAATTTTGATTCCAAATTGTGATTCCTCCATCCCTGCATTGCGCATTATGTGCTCTGTGTATAAGTTGAATAAGCAAGGTGACAAAATGCAGCCTTGTCTTATTCCTTTTCATATTCCAAACCACTCTGTCCTTCCGTATTCTGTCCTAACTGTTGCTTCTTGATTCATGTACAGGTTTCTCATGAGGCATATAAGGTGTTCTGGTATTCCCATCTCTTTAATTACTTGCCACATTTTGTTGTGGTCCACACAGTCAATGGCCTTGGTGTAGTCAATGAAACAAAAGAAGACTTGTTTCTGATATTCCTTTGTTTTCTCTATGATCCAACGTATGTTGGCAATATGGTCTCTACTTCCTTTGCCTCTTCGGAACCCAGCCTGCACTTCTGGTAATTCTCTCTCCACATGCTGCTGAAGTCTATCCTGTATTATCTTGACCATCACCTTGCTAGTGTGTGGGATGAGTGCAATTGTTCTTTATTTTGAACATTCTTTGGCACTATCCTTTTTTGGGATTGGAATGTACACTGATCTTTTCCAATCCTGTGGCCATTGTTGTGTTTTCCAAATCTGCTGGCATATAGAATGCAATAATTTGATTCTATCATCTCTTAGGGCTTTATGAAATTCAGCTGCGATACCATCATCTCCACTGGCTTTGTTGTTTGCAGTGCTTTTTAAGGCCTTTCTGACTTCACTCTCTTGGATGTCTGGCTCAAGTTCAATGTTCATATCATTGTGATTTTCAGGGGTGTTGAGGTCCTTTATGTAGAGTTTCCCTTGCTCTGTAATATTTTGGTATTCTTCCTTATAAACTAACATGCTCTATTTTGTATTTCCAAAGCAGAAAACTCCAAAAATATTTTCTTTAAACTCTAGCCTGCCTCTCCAAAAGGTGTGTTGCTCTCCAAAAGTGGAACAATTAATCCCAGATGCCTGGAGGTCTATCAGCTCTAACTTCTGTGACTAATGAAGATTGCATTGTTACCTAAAAATCACCATCCCTTTTTAATGTGGAGATGCATTTTAAAATTAAAAAGTTCATCTGCTGGCTGAGCTCCCCAAGAACCACAGAGATTTAATTTTCAGACAAAAACAACTTTAGTTTATTGATAAAAATAGCATTTAAACAACAGAGGGCCCACTGCTGATCAAAAACCTATAAATATCTCACCCGTTTTTATCTGCTAGAAAAATCTACATAATGAGCTTAGCTAAGAAAAAATTGAAGGGAGAGCTGTCTTGCCCCCCAAACGCAAGACCTGTTATAATTTTCTGCTAATATTTAACATCTATCCAATTACCTATTGCTACAATATAGTGTATACAATAAAACAAAAGACCAGTCTCGAGATGACACATTCCCTAGCATTGGGTTACTTGCTAGACATTTGATATTTAGAACAGATTCCAAGGATATTGTATTGTTGTAACCCACTCTCCATTTAAAGCAAGGTCTTCCTACTATTGCTATAGTTAAAAGTCAGGGATGTGACATTTGAAAATCACTGTGCTTAGCATTTTGAATTGCAATTTTCCATTCAAACCCATCAGTGCAAATTATATGTACAATTTTTCAGAATGACACATAATGATACCTCAAATGCTGGTTATTTTCAGAGATATAGGACTATGACTAAGTACTATGAAATAAATCAATAAGAAGAGCAATGGCAACAAGAGACCAGACAACTGAGAACAAGCTTTAAGGATTGCATCATCATCATCATTTCATTCAGACCAGAATGAAAAAGGCTCATCTCCTCCAACCAGTTGCTTTGTAATTCAATGTAGTGCACGAGTTGGAAATACTGGATTAAGATTTAAAAGATTTGGATTTGAAATTTCCATTTGACAGTGGAATTCACATTCTCTAAACTCATTTTTTTATAGTTTTTCAATAAATGTGACAAATAATAACACTATTTTTTCCAATTAGAGTGGTAACCCCCTTGAAACTCTTTTGATCAACAGGATGGATATAAATCTTTAGAAAGAAAAACAACAAACAAATAAAATAAAATGCATAGTTTAATAGATTAATTTACATCAGGAATAAATAGCATATAGTCATCTAAAAGCTCTTAGACTGCAACTTCATTAGTTGTATCCAGCAGAGCCATTGGTAAGAAATCATCACAATGGTTGTCCATAAACATCTAGTGAGCAAACAAATGTTCCCTACTTCTGTTTTACAGATACAGTAATACACCAGATAACGATAGGACCGGATAGCGCTAGAATCGGATAACGATGCAAGATTTTTGGAAAAATCTTGCATTGGATAACGATTGTTTTAGCGTTATCCGAGCCAATCGTGTGTATGTGTGTGGGGGGTTGGATTGGGTAGAATATCTACCCAATCCACCCCCCACTCAGCGATGGATCGCTGCTACTGAACTAGGGTCAGGCGAAAGGCAGGCGGGTGCCTGCCTTCCCCCCCGACCCTAGTTCAGTAGCAGCGATTGTTGGACGAAGCCTAGTGGCGCACGGGCTACCTAGTCTGAGCACTGCTAGGCTTTGTCAACAGCCTTGTCTCGCCACCCGACACCAGCCTTAGCAAGCGCTAAGGCTCTTATCGGGTGGCGAGAAGTGTTGCCCACTCGCGCGCCACAAGGGACAACCTGCGGAGTTTGTCCCTTGTGGCGTGCGATCGGGAACCTTGTTTCGCTACCCGACACGAGCCTTAGTGCTTGCTAAGGCTCGTGTCGGGTGGCGAGACAAGGCACCCACTCGTGCGCTTTGTTGCGCGCCAGTGGGTGCCTGTTTCCCACACCGCACTGGCCCCTTAGCAAGCGGCAAGGGGCCAGTGCGGTGTGGGAAACAGGCACCCACTGGCGCGCAACAAAAGCTCACGAGCGGGTGCCTTGTCTTGCCACCTGACATGAACCTTAGCCCTTGCTAAAGCTCGTGTTGGGTGGTGAGAAGAGTTTTGCCCCCAAAGTAAAGCTGACCCTAAGCTAGCAATCGCTATCCTAGGGTCAGTTTGACTTCAGGTACAAACCACGCAGTTTGTCCCTGACATCAGGGCCTTTTTGTTTTTTTTAGCGTTGTTCGATGCATGTGTCGGACAACGCTAAAAATCGGATAACGTCATGACTTGTGGAACCAAGTCATAACTTTATCCGGTGTATTACTGTACCTATATGTGCTTCATTTAAATTGGAAAGTGCTTTGCAAGAATCACTCTAATAAATATTATTTACAATCATTTGCTATTGCTCTTTCTTTCCCTACCAACCCCAAAATGAAAAGGCAGCACACAGAGAAATTTTGTGCAAACGTAGGCCACAACTTTATTGAAATTTGAATAAAACACCTGACCTGCAGAGTGGCCTAGTAGTGCGCAACCTGGTACCAGAGCAGGCAAATTCCTCTCTACCTCTCTAGCCCAGGTTCGTAAATCCCTAGCGCCTGCCCAAGGTTGATTCTTGTCAGCTACTGAGCAGGCTGGCTGATTTGGGGAGACATCGCTATGATAGTTTCCAACTCGATTTGTGGCAATGGATGTTAGTCATATTGCAGCACTGTCGCATGGTGTTTCCAGCATGCCCACTGATTTACACTAATCCTGTCAACCATACAGTCTTCACCTCATCTAATAACATCCTGAGGGATTCACCTCTACCACTCTAACCCAGCACTACCAGCCATATTAATGTTGTGATCTACTTAAAGACGGAACCCCACCCCTAAGAGCCCTTAATGTCCCACAATGCAAGAGTGGAATAGGTGAAAAATGACCGGCAACCCTTTCTTAAACCCAGTGATGGGATGTAACAGGTTCGCACCAGTTCACCAGAACCAGTAGTAACTTTTCCCAGTGTCCCGGAGAATCGGCAGCAGCTTTTGGGGGGCACCACCTTCGGGCCTTACCTTTTCACTGGTTCCCCCATTGCGCATGCGCACCAAGCACTTGGTGTGCATGCACGCCTACAGTGCTTGTCGCGTATGCACGGCCTCCTTGCTGTCCTCTCAAGCGGGGAGGAGGAAGAGAAACTGCTAGCCTGAAGCTCCCTATAGCCTGCTCCCCAGGGTAAGTGACTCACCTTTGGATGTGGTGTGTCTGTGTGTATTTTAATGTGTATTTAATACCTTTACCTATATTGACGTACTACCACAGTTCCTAAAAAGGCCTGGTGGCTGGCAGGCCTAGCTTGGGGTTTTTAAGCAAAGTCTTGGAGTTACCTCATCAATAAGCTACACCTGTGCTGTTCCAATTGCTGATCCAATTGGAGAACCCTTAAGGAGGTACAGCTGTTTTACATTTACATTAAGACATATTATCCTAGAGAACTGGTTAGGCAACAACTTAGTACCTAACTTCTTTAATTGTTGAAAAGTGCCAAAATGAAGCCATCTTGTGGTGAGTTCATTCTGTAGTTCCTTCCATCTGTAGTTCCTTCCATCTGACCTAGTGTGAGAAAGATTAGCCAGAATAAGCTTTAAGCTCTGTGTTGATTTGTGGGTAGGTGTATTTTAATGTATTTTTATTTAATTTATTTATTTAATTAATTTAATTTATTGATTGATGGGTTTGTGTTGTGGGTGGGTAGGTTGAGGGGTGTGTGTGTGCTTATTTTATTATTATTATTATTTATTTGGCCCCACCCACAACATCATGATGTCATGACATTAGCTCCACCCACACTGTGATGACATCACAGTATGGTAGTAAAATTTTTGACATCCCACCACTGCTTAAACCTGCCAATCAGGAAAACAAGCCCAAAATTCCTATCTGGTCATTGAGGCAGGATGGACTTAGAAAGCCATGTAGCCCTGCAATAGAGCCAGCAAGTAAACATGCTAGAGCATCCTTCTCAATCTTGACACCTCATCCAGTCTGAGGGAGAGAAGCTCCCCTTCCCTTATGCCTTGTATAGGCAGGTATCTGGAGGATGGATACTGAGCTAAGAAGCAGATGTGGAGTTGCTTTGATTGGACCTTATAATCAACCTCTAGAAGACTGAGGGACAGCAACTTTCCCAAGGTTTTTGCACAAATTTAATGGCACAGTGAAACTGAAAAACCTGAGTTTCCCACATGAAAAATGAAAACTCTCAGCATCATAACACAATGACTCACAGAGGTTCCCACATGACTTTCAACTAAGTTACAGTAGCTAAAACAATGACTCATCCACACTGAAGGTGAGATTTCATTTGTTTTTATGTCTACCAACTTCTTAGCCAATGGACCATATATACTTTGTTCCTATGGTAAATTTAACCACCTGTTTCCTTAACTCCCAATCACATTTTGACTGTCAGGTAACATCCTGAACATCTTCTTGTTAAACAGGAAAAATATGCCTGTCTAAAAAAACCTTGAGAGCCATTCTCAGTCAATATTCAGACAATACTGAACCCGGTTTTTTAAAGGAAGGAAAATTTCAAAATGAGAAACATTCAGTACAAACAAAATCAACAACTAACAAACAGAAAAATGTGGTTAACACTGCACCTCCCAAAGTAAGGAAAAGTACAGATCAACACCCCCAACTCACACTAAACATAAATGTGTTGATACATTCTTCGTGTATCTTAAGTTTTACCAAGGACAAATTGCAGCATACTCCCACTAGCCACCCACTTCCAATATGACACATCATTTATGTTGTGGATAGGCTGACATGAAACATTATAGTTGATGCTGTTAAGATCTATAAGCAGCAGATTTATTGCAGAATCCTATTCACCATCAAAATCTTTCATAATTTTGCCAAAACTGGGTTATGTTTTACAGAAAGAAGTCTCCAAATATAAATCCACCAAGGACCTCAGCAATAACTACCCAACCAGCCATTCCTCTTTAGGATTGTCTACTGTAGCTTTCAAAGTGGTAGCCATGTTTGTCTCTTCAAGCATATCAGACAAGAAACAAAACAAAAAACAAATAAAGAAGGCAAAAACATTGTGATACCTTAAAGATTCACTGGTATATTTTAATGTGAGCTTTCCTGGATTTTGAACTTTCCTCAGACATAAGAATTAAATTACTCTGTGATTTCATTTCTTCCTCAAGCAAACAGAAAGCTAGCCATTTGCTTTCTAATTTATAGGAATAAATGGGAGTCTGAATATTAGGAACTATTATTACAGATATTTGGAAGTATCAAATTTAGATATGTTTTGAACTTTCTGAATATGGCAGCTGCATCTGAATGCACATCCCTGTTGTCTCCTGTCTTCTCCTAGGGTGGAAGATAAAGTACAGGAAGAATTACCAACATGTGCAGCCTGGAGTGATACCATCTAGAAATAGTTTTATTATTAGCTGCTTTGTTGTTCGTGCAACCTAATTTTCTGCTAATAACTAAGGGAGAGACTCATTGTCTTTGGCTCCATGTTTTCTTTGCCACTGAACCCTAGAGTTGGATATGGCTAGCTTTTGAGCAAGGGCGACCTCCCTTTGCCAAACTCTACATACTTCTCCAGTCTCTGCAGAATTGATAGTAAAATTCAATTCTCCACATCCTTGTCATGGGTGGAGCCAATGTCATAACATCATGGAGGAGCCAACATCATGATGTCCTGGGCGGGGCCAACGTTATGGGCAGAGCCAAAGGAAAAAAAACTCATAAAAATAAGTACACATAAAAATACAAATTAAATAGACATAAAAATACACATAAAAACACATTAAATACACATTAAAAATAAATAATACACTTTAAATAGACATAGAAACACATAAAAATATAAATCAAATACACATAAAACACATAAACACATAAAATACACATTAAAAATAAATACACATTAAATACACATTAAAATACATCCACCCATCCCATACCCAAAGGCAAGTCACTTACCCTGGGGAGCAGGTTGTAGGGAGCTTCAGGCTAGCAGCTACTCTTCCTCCTCCCTGCTTGGGAGGACAGCAAGGAGGCTGCTGAGGGCTTCAGCAGCAGCCACCAGTTCCTCTATAGCTGTGCATGGCCACCCGACGCTCTGTGCTGCCATACTCCAAGCAGCAAATGGCTGCTTGGCTCAGCAGGGAGAGCGCTGTAGGCGCACATGCACGCCAAGTGCTGTAGGTGTGCCAAGCACTATAGGCGTGAATGTGCATCAAGTCCTGTAGGTGCACATGCACACCAAGCGCTGTAGGCACACCAAGCGCTGTAGGCGCGCACGCATGCCAAGCACTTGGTGCACATGCTCAGTGGGGGAACCAGCAGAAAGGTAAGCCCCCAAGGTGGTTTCCCCCAAAAGCCACTACCAGTTTTCCAGGACACTGGGAAAAGCTACTACCCATTCTGACGAACTGGTACGAACCAGCTTCTGCCCATCACTGGGGCAGAAGCCGGTTCCTGCTTCCACACATGCAAATCAGTTTCTAATCTTTCACAAGGGGGTACAAAGGGGGGAAATGCTAGAAAAGAACATGCCATTTCATATACAGTAATTCAAAAATGTTTGTGAAATGTACACCACTCTTATTTTGGATAACATTATTGAAAGCAGATAGTTAAGCTGCTTGACATTCTTCATTTTTAAGTGAAGTGATGATAATTTGAACAATGATAATGAAATATCAGCCTTTTTTAAAAACTGAAAAGACTTCTTTTTGGGGAGAGATTTTCCATCTAGTTTTTCTTTCATACTCAGCCATCTCTCCTCCACCTCTTTTGTATTTCACAAAGTCAACATGCTTTTGTTGTCTCTTAGTGTAAACAATGGATGTTTGGAACTCAACAGCTGAAGTTAAAAGAAGTTGTTGGCAAATTTCCTTTAGAAAAATCATTTCAAAGGACTGTCATGAGTTTTCTTTGCTTTTATTTATGGTTGTTGGTCCATTTCCACTTTTATTTTTATAGCTCTAAGTCAAACATTTGTGTCTCTCTTAGTAGCTGCATTTAATAAATCCTGTTATGATCTCTTCCATTTTACTGACAAAGCCTGTACAGTATACTCTTGTACTGAATATTTCATTGCTGAACTGGTTCTTCCACTCTGCTCCCAAGAACTTTTGTGAAGTCTATAAATGACTTTCCTAATGCTCACAAACTGTCCAGGGACAGAAACTTTGCTTTCAGTTATTTTTGAAGAAGAAAGCAGGTTGTACTTCAAAGACCCATGAGATAACAGGGCAGTGAAGACAAGACTCACAGGGTCAAGGCATTAGGAGTACAGTATTTGATTAGTGGGGATAAATGACATCAGCTTCAGACTTCCCTACTTCTTCTAAAATTATGCAATCATTCCCAGGGAAAATATTTTTTTCTCCCTAGGAAGTATATGTGGCTGTAAGTTATCCTTATAGCAATAGCAATTACTTATACAGTATACTGCCCCATAATTCTTAGTACGCTCTCTGGACAGTTCACAAGGTAATTAGCATTTTTGCTAGGTGCTCATTTTATTGACCTTGGAAGGATGGAAGCCTGAGTCAGTTTTGATCCCAATAAGGCTCAAACTCACAAGGTTAGCAGTCTTCGCTGGAGTACAGCAGTTTAACTACTGTATCACCAGAGCTTATTTAGCTCAAAACCATAACAAAAACATTCTTCATAGTTTAGTCTTGAATGAGCAATTAAAAATGTATTAACTTTACAAACGACATTGAGATCCCCTAAATACATACTACTCGTTACCTTCTGAAAACTCCCAATATTTTCCTTTTGAGTAGCACTTCTACAGATTGCCTCTTTCCTTAGCAAACTGCAAGATATGTTTGGACTGCTCTTCACAAATCTCAGCTCTTATTTTCTGCATTTTATACAATAAATCATAAAGAGAACAGAGAAACTACCTACTCAACCTCATCCAGCACATTTTCTTGCTTGCTTGAATAAAAGGTTTAGATGAATTTGTATGAAAAAACCAGAGCTGTGCCTAGAGCTATACATTGTCTTCAGATAAATGTGTAAATATGAACCGTGTCAAAAGAAGTTGTGAATTTCTGGTTTGACCGTGAGTCAGACCAAAGACCACAGAGCCATTAAGAGGGCAGAGGGAAGAGCAGCATCCTCGTAGATCTATGGTGTTGAATCCAACATTCCCATATTATGATATGAAGTGTGGTAAGGAAAAGGGAAACTAAATAATATGATAAATTGGTGGCAAGAGAAATTATGAAACTATGATATAGTCCTAGAAATTAATCCTTCTTTTTTCACAGCAAACTCTGTGATTGAATCAAGGTTGTAGTTGCAACGCTAATAGTTTCAGAGCCATGAAACATGAAAGGCAAAGAGAAATACTAGAACAGAACATTCTCGTCATTACTCTTTTAAAGAACAATTAAAATACTATTGTGTCTGTTGATCTTTTATAGTCCCTCCTTTTCATGGTTGCCTAACAAAGCAAACCAGGGTCTTTTACAAGTGGGTGTAAAAATTAAATAAATAAATAAATCTGATTTTTTAAAACTTCCATTTGTACCTTCCTCTCCTACTTTTACCATTGTTTGTGTTATCTATCCTTATCATTTGTATTTCTCCATTCACAGGAATGAGGTCTCACACAAAACTAAAAAAAGAGAAGAATACAGTACTGTCATGAATTTAGATAAAGATTGTTTTAGTACACCATCAAATGAGCACAAGGAAAGTAAGCCCCAATCTTTGGTCTTTTTATTTAGCCACAGATTAGTTGGATGGTTTATGTCCAGTGATGGGCACCCAAAAAATTTGCTACCACACTGTGGGCAGAGCCAACAATGTGGGCAGAGCCAACATCATGGGTGGAGCCAACATTATGGGCAGAGCCAACATCGTAGGTGGAGCCAAAGTCACGGGCAGAGCCAAAGTCATAAAAACACATAAAAATACAAATTAAATACACATTAAAAACATAAAAATAGGGGGCGGAGTTAAGATGGCGTAGGGTGAACACCGATCCTTCTCTTCTCTGACTAATTAATGTGGTAAAGAGGAGATTTTGAAGATAAAATTGAGGGAAAATTTACCTGGAGGACTGCTTTTAAAGTCTATCGACGGTGTGGTTGCTGTGGTCGCTGTTGTTGCTTTTGAGACTTAGATCGGAGCCTTGAAAGAGAAGAGACTGAACGGGGCACGAAAAGCGGAGGCTTGAATCGCAGACGGGGGAGGGGGGGTCGGAGGACCTAGCCCCTGCCACTGTCTGTGGAGCCGATTGAGGAATTTGAAGAATTTCTTGGGTGCCGGAGTTCGTCTCTGCAAAAAGTGTGATTACTGGTGTGAGACGGGAGAAGCGATCTCAGAGATAAGGCTTGTTTGGAGGCTGGCGTCGGCAGAAGGAAGAAAGTGACTGTGGAACCAGCTGGTGAGCGGGGGTCAAAGAGAGAGTGTGACTCTGGGAGGAGAGAGAGTGAGAGTGTTTCGTCTCTTGC
The DNA here is from genome assembly GCA_030440675.1 of Furcifer pardalis. NCBI lineage: Eukaryota > Metazoa > Chordata > Lepidosauria > Squamata > Chamaeleonidae > Furcifer > Furcifer pardalis. The sequence continues at coordinate 69,543,029 of CP126893.1, forward strand.
TGAGTTTTACAGGGGAGCCTCGGAGCCTCAGAGCTGGGACAGAGTTGGGCAGAAATGTGTGAGTGAGGAGTACAGGTTTTGCTGGGACTTGGGCACATTTTTAACTGAGGCATAAAGGCATAAAGGCTGGTTGACAAGAGCACAGCTAAAGAAAGGGCTGAAACTTTATTGCAATTTTATTGAAACTTTGGTGCTGTGTTGGAGAACTTTTCTTTGTCCTCTCCCCCCATTGCCCGGTGCGTAATGGCGGACTAAGGAAAAACTTAAGACCACAAGGGGGCGGAGATGAAACTGTTTCTTTGTCTCAGGAATTGCGCAGCAAAAAATACTGAGTAAAAGACCCATTCAAGCGAGATCAGCAGATTCACTTCTCCGTCTTGTGTTTGTGGGTATGAAGGTGGCTGCTTGAGAATTATATACAGTAGATAAATAAAAATTATAAAGACTTTGAAGGCAGCTTAATAAAACTTTGAAGGCAGCTCAATAAAAACAGCCTCCGAGGGAACTGTGACTTAACCTCAGAAGACAGAGAATTTCCCCACTCCTTGTTCCCTCCCCTTGTTATATACTGCATCTGGTATACTGGGGTGTCTGCTGGGAAGGGAGGGAGAGGAGATGGAGGAGCCGGTGGTGAAACCAAAAGGTCGAAAAGGTAAAAAGGGGAAAGAACAAGAAGAGGAAGAGAGGCATACACCTTCACCCAACATGGAAGTTCAAGAGACAGCAGCGAGCACCACAGCTATGGAACAGGTGGGCTCCCTCGACCTGGCACAAAGAATGGACAACATGACAACAATCCTTCAACAACTGGCCAAGAATATGACTGATACTCAGGCGACATTGCAAAGGTTGGATGAAAACCAAACTAAATTGAATAAAACAGTGGAAGCCAACAGTGAGGAAATGAAGAAAGATAGGGAATTAGCCAGGCTACAGTATGAAAGCCTGGCAAAATCCCTTACAGATGTGAAAAAAGATGTTGCAGCGAACACGCAGAAGATTGATGAGATTACAAAGACAATTAACAAGGAAGTCAAACATGCCATAATATCTGTGAATGAACTTTATATTCAAGAGCACATTTTGGAAGATAAAATGACAGTACAGGAACACAGAATGATGATGATTGAAGAGGGGTGGAGAAAATTTAATATAGTGATGTGTCATGTGACTGAGAGGACACCAGACCGCCTGAAAGAGCGAATAGTGGAATGGTTGAACTCACTAAAAATGGGTAAAGAATTTGGATCAGACGATATTGGGGCGGTGTACAGGGTGGGTGGAAGGAGAGATAAGAAGTCACCTAGGAACGTCTTAGTCAAATTTGCAAACTGGGCAGATAAGCTGAAGGTCATGTCTTTTATTAGACAAGCTGGGTCTGGTGTCCTAAAAATGGATGGGGTAGATGTGGAGGTGTATAATGACATAGCGCCCCAAGAGAGGAAGTGGAAGTATACTATGAAACCTGTTACGAAGATATTGAATGCAAAAGGGGTCAAGTATGTATGGCGATTTCCACAGCAGTTGAGATTTTTTTATGACAAAAAATGGCATGTGTTGGATGCGAATATGGATGCACTGTTGTATTTAACACAAATTGGTTTGATCAAAGAAGCTGACTCGGATTGGATAGTAATGAGAACAGAATTGGCCAGGGTGGGGGTGATGGGACCGTTAGTGGGCCGGGAGGAGGAGGGAGCAGTGGGCGGTGCAGATCTTCCAGGTGCTAGTAGGGAACAGGTGGGGTGAAATCATGTACAAACTTAGTTAATGTCAGAGGGAGGAGGTTAATAGAAGATTGATATGCCTTTCTTCTCCGGTCCCCCCCTCCCCTCTTTGAAGATCAAAGGTGGCATTAGAAGAAAAGATGTGGGGAGGGTAGAAGAAGGGAATAAGATAGGTAAGTTTTTTGTTTGTTGTTGTCGTAATTTACATTTTTTTTCAGTTTGAACATTAGTTTTGTTTTACTGTATTTTATTTTGTATAGATTCTTTAGTTGTAGGGAGGTTAGGGGTTGGTTAGTGAACACGTTCGGGGAGGGAAAAGAGCGATGGGAAATTGATCTAAATATAAATGGTTAAGTCATTAAGGGTTGTAACATGGAATGTGAAGGGGGCAGGGAACGCCCTGAAAAGAAAGAGGTTGCGAGTATCGCTCAACAGAGATAGGGCTGATGTAATTTTTTTGCAAGAGACCCATCAAAAATCTGCAGAAGTTAACAATTTGGCGGTGAGGGGAATTGATATATATGAAAAGGCATATGGGACATCTAAAGCCAGGGGAGTCGCTACTCTGATCTCGGAAAAATTGGGGTTCACAGTGAACAAGATTATAGCTGACCCAGAGGGGAGATATTTAATAATTAAAGGGAAAATTGAGGAAGAGGAGATAACGTTGGCCAACATTTATGCACCAAATGATAAACAGCAAGACTTCTTGGATAAAGTGGGGAAAATATTGAGAGAGGAGGGGACTAAAAACATGGTCGTAGGTGGAGATTTTAATATGTTGTGCTCGGATATTGACAGTACAAGTGCAAAAAAGAGAGGCAAAAAGTATATATTAGAGGAATGGAGGAAATTTATGGGGTTAAAGGATGTGTGGAGAGAGTTAAAATCCCGAGAAAGAGAATATACATATTATTCACATGTGCATGATATGTATTCGAGAATAGATTATTTTTTTGTAACAGAAGAGCTGGTAAAAAAAATAGAGGACATCAAGATTGGAACATTTAGAGAATCCGACCATGCAAAAATGATAGTAAACATAAATTTTAACGAGGATGAAAAAAGCGGATATATTTGGAGATATGATGGGCAGCTATATGGGAAGGAGTCAATAAAGAAACAAATAATGGAAAACTGGGAGGAAAGTTGGAAATTTAACGAAAATAATGAGGTCAGCGGGGGAGGAGTCTGGGACACAATGAAGGCAATATTTAGAGGGGAATCGATAAAATTAAAAAGTAATAGGAACAGGCAAATCAGAATCAGGAACCAAGAATTGGAAAGGCAACTAAAATACCTCCACACCGAATATGCTAAAAAAAAGGAACAGAGAATATTTCAAGAGATTAAAAAAATTAAGAAAGAACTGGATGGGAAAGATATTGAAAAAGTGAAGAAAGATTTGATTTTTCTTAAAAGGGAATATTTTGAGTACGGCAATAAAAATTCTAAATTATTGGCGAAAGCAGTAAGGGATAAAAAGAATAAAGGGCAAGTAGGTGTATTGGTAGATGGAAATGGGAAAAGATGTAATAAAAAAAGGGAGAAGGCAGAATTGATTGAAATTTTTTATAAAAAGCTGTACTCAAAAAAGGAGGTAAATTTAAGTAAACTGCGAAAATTCTTTGATCAACAACAAATTAGGAAGGTTACAGAGGAGCATAGGAATAAAATGGAGGAAGCAATTTCGACTGGGGAAATAGAAGAAGTAATAAAAAAATTGAAGAAGGAGAAAGCGCCTGGGGAAGACGGGTTATCAGCGGAGTTCTATAAAGATTTTATGCCGTGGGTAGTTCCGAGACTGCACAAGTTATACAATGGGATTTTTGAGGGAGACGCGACTCCAGACTCCTGGAATAGATCGGTAATTGTTTTGATTCCCAAGCCGGGTAAAAACTTAGAAAAAATTGAATCTTATAGACCAATATCTCTGATTAATCAGGACGCAAAATTTTTTTACTACAATTATAGCAAATAGATTGAATGGTTTCATAGCCAATTATATCAACGAGGATCAGGCGGGATTTGTTAAAAATAGACATATGGCAGACCTTATAAGAAGAGCCGTGGATATCTTAGATATAATGGAAAAAAGAAAGGAAAAAGTGGGGCTTTTAGCATTAGATATATTCAAGGCATTTGACTCATTGCAATGGTCAACGATTTACGAGATGACTAAATTATATGGATTTGGGGAAAAATTTCAAGGTGTTATTGGAAAATTGTATAAAAAAGGTGTGGCTAGAGTCAAATTCAATGATAGTTATACAAGTGAGATAAGATTAGAGGCGGGTACGAGGCAGGGCTGCCCTTTGTCGCCTTCGTTGTTTATACTGGCTATGGAACTGTTAGCAAACGCAATCCGACAAGATGAGGGAATAGTAGGAGTGGGAGGAACCAAAGTAAGCCTTTATGCAGATGATACATTGTTGATGGTGAAGCATCCAACGGAGGGTTTAGATTGGATTAACAAACATCTGAAAGACTTTGAGGAGGTTATGGGATTGAAGGTTAACTGGGATAAGACAGAAATGATTTTAATTAATGGGAGGAAAGAGGATGAAGAATTAATAAAGAGGAAGTATAATATACAAATTACACAAAAGATGAGATACCTGGGGGTAATGTTATCAAGTAAAACTGGGGAACTTAAAAGTATGAACTATGACAGACAAAAGAAGGAAATAAAGGAAAAAATAGCAAAGTACAATAAATTAAATCTGTCATGGTTCGGAAGAATAGCTATATGCAAGATGATGTTGCTACCCAAATTGAACTTCCTGTTTGATGCTTTACCATTAAAACATACTGATAAAGAGCTGAATGAGTACCAAAATATGATTAACCAGTTTTGCAATGGGAATAAAGGGGCCAGAATAACTAAGTCGTTATGGTACGTTTCGCAAAAGGAGGGAGGATTGGGGATCCCAAACGTTATAAAATATTATAGAGCATTTCAAATAAGAAATGTTATAAAGATTTTAGACAGGGAGGAAACAGTTTGGGAAAAATTTGAAAGGAAAGACTTATCGAAGCTGGGTAAGGCACAGTTTTTATGCGAGGGAAAAGAAAAGGGAAAAAAGACGGCCCAAGTTATGATGTTACAATCAACAATTGAGACATGGAATAGAGTGAGGAAAGAGCTTACTCTGGGAATCTCACCAATCCTAGAAGTGGAGGACTTTCAGGATTTTCCGATAAAAATAGATACAAAGATCAGAGATATATTGGTGGAAAATAGAGTGCTATTACTAAAAGACTGGGTCAATGCTTGCAAAGATCAAGAGAAAAGACATGAGCTGTACTCGCAACTTCAATTGGACTGGTTCAAGATCCTCCAGATAAATAATTGGAATAGGAAATTTTTACGAGAAATTGGTTTAAATAGAGAATGTACGGAATTTGAAATACTTTTGACTAAGATTAGAAATAGAGAATTGGGAATTAAAGGGAATTAAATCTTGAATAAAACACAACTCGTACAAGAGGTGCTGAGAGAAAGCTGGGAACAACAACTAGAGACTAGGATAACAGTGACAAAATGGCAGAAGATGTGGAAAAGAAAGATAATGAGAACTATGTCTGTCAGACTTAAAGAGCACAATTATAAGTTGGTGTGGAGATGGTATAGGACCCCAGTCAGCTTGCATAAAATGTATAGTAACATGAGTGAGATATGTTGGAGATGCAGAAAAATAAAAGGAACATACGAACATATGTGGTGTAGCTGTGAGGTACTTAAAGATTTCTGGGAAGGAATAAAAAAGGAAATAGAGAACATATTTGATATACAGATCAGGCTGGGACCAGAAATAATTTTATTAACAGACATAGAAGACCAGGATATAAGTAAGGACAATAAAGAGTTATTAGCCATAATGTTGACTGTTGCAAGATTGGTTATTGCTAAGAGGTGGAAAAGTAATGAACAAATAAGTTTGCAGGAGTGGTATACGCAAATGTGGGAGATAGCCTTGAATGAAAAACTTACCTGGGAAATTTACTGTAGGAAAGGAAATGTCAATAACAACAAATTCTGGAGGATCTGGGAGCCTTTCATTAACTATACTTTAAAAGAAAAAAAGGGCATACCCCCTGCAAAAGATTATAATGACTTTTGGAAAGTGTGAAAGGTATAAAACCCCCCGAACTATGTATATAGCACAAGGGTGTTTTTCTTTTTGATGATGTAATAGATGCGTATGGGAAGAAGATTATGTATCAAGAAATGAAGAGATTGTAAAGGTAATAGGGGTAAAATTTGCTATGTGATCTTCATAAGCCTTTATATTATTATAATGTTTTTATTTGTATTTTTGTCTTTTCTTTCTTTTGTTTTTTTATGTATTTCTTTCTTTATTTACCTAATAAAAAATATTAAAATTTAAAAAAAAAACATTAAATACACATTCCACCCACCCACTCACAGGTGAGTCACTTACCCTGGGGACCCTTCCTTTGGCTTGTCCCTCCCGCGGGGGAGTTTTGGACAAGCTGACCCTTGCTTCGGTGCACCATCGTGCACCTGGGCAAGGGTCGTCTTGTCTGAAACTCCCCCGTGGGGGGATTTCGGACAAGCCACTCCTTGCTTCAGCTTGTCCGAAACAAGGAGCGGCTTGTCCGAAATCCCCCCGTGGGGGAGTTTCGGACTAGCCGAAGCAAGGAGTGGCTTGTCCCAAACTCCCCCGCGGGGGGATTTCGGACAAGCCGCTCCTTGGTTACGCTTCGTCCAGCAATCGCTGCTACTGAACTAGAGTCGGGGGGAAAGGTAGGCACCCACCTGCCTTTCGCCCGACCCTAGTTCAGTAGCAGCGATCCATCGCTTGGGGGGTGGATTGAGTAGATGTTCTACCCAATCCACCCCCCCCCCCCCCATGATTGTACCGGATAATGCTAAAACAATTGTTATCTGATGCAAGATTTTTCCAAAAATCTTGCATCATTATCCAATTCTAGTGCTATCCGGTACAATCGTTATCCGGGGTATTATTGTACAGTAATACTTCGGATAACGCTAAGACTTTTTTCCACGAGTCTTGGTGTTATCCGATTTTTAGTGTTATCCGATGCAAGTTAAAATCCTATGGGATGGATCGGATAACGTTAAAGCTCCCTAGAGATACATTGTAACCGCACAGGCTTTAGCGGTTGTTATCCGATCCATCCCATAGGATCTTAATGTTATTCGATCCAATTCTCCACCCCAGATTACTTAACATTATGCGATTTTAGCGTTATCCGAGGTATTACTGTAATAGACAAAGTTTTCAGTTTAAAGAGTCTGACACTTAATCATTGCTCCAGAACCCCTACAGCAATTTATATACATCCAGGGGGGAAATATCAGAAACCTTTTTTTGTCATAGCTCATCTTATTCCAATAAAGGGTTAAATCCAGAATGAAATTAGTTAGTCATTCCCAATCATATCAAAATTCATCTGAGTAATAATAAATCCGGACAACATTAGTGTGTCTATTTCCATAAGCTTTGTTTTTCTACATTGTTTCTATGTTCCGGAGCCACAGAAATACTTCACAATAAATATTGAAAAGCCTCTTACAGCCATGAAAAACTGTAGCCATAAATGCTTCAGAGCATGCGAAAATTAAACTTAAGTTGTAGGCAAATGCTTAAGTCAGAATTCAATCCTGCAGGGTCCCAGACCTTCAGAATACTGCAATGCCAAATCATTATGAAACACTGTAATTAGAGTGTGCTATGGAATTATTTCATTTCATTCATTTCATTTATTAGACTTGTATGCCGCTGTACTCAACGGTGCGACTCAGAGAGGCTAACATTCCATGAAACAACATTATTACAATATAAAATATAAATACAACATCATAACACAATACAGTTAATACAATCAATATATCTAAAATAAGAAGGGGAAAAATATGCAGTACAATAGGGTGGCTCTCTGTCCCTTCCTCGGCTGTATCTAATATGACTATCATACTTAACAGAGCAGGGGTTGGTAACCTTTAAAAGTCAGGGGCCGGGTCACGCTCCTTCAGACAGTTGAGAGAGCAGGACATGTGGTCCCCCACCATAAATGTTGCCATAAATGCATCCATGGCTGCCCCAAACATGTTTACAGTTGCCGTAAATGCATTTGCAGCCGCCATAAATGCGGCAATTTATGGCGGTGGCTGGAACAAGGGCTGGGGCCAGATTTGGTACAGCAGGCCAGAGGTTGCTGACCCCTGTAATAAAGTGTCATCTCCTATTTACATCCTACCAGGGATGGTCTTTTTATTGATGTTTTCTTCATTTTTACATATTCATGCTTACATAGTGCAGATAAGACACATCAAGCAAAATAAATATCCTTGCTCTGAAGTCTAGCTAACTACTGTACAGTACTTTGAAATGACTATAGTAAACAATAGATAAAATTGTTCAAACTTCAGTCTAAAGTAAAATGCACATTTTCAGGGCCAATCTCTTCCATATTCCCAAAAAATTTTCATCGCTCTATACATTCATAACAACATACTCTGACAAAGTGAAAACAGTGCATTAACAGGGAGTGGGAGTATCAAGCTGTAAATTGCTTCAATTAGCAAACTGTGGGCAGGGCAATAATGTAGGCCAGGTGGATTTGAGTGACATAAGAATGCTAAGAAATATTACTGGAACAGAGGTTACAACTGTCATGAAATTTGAGTGACTTTCACTGTGTAAATAAGTTACAGGTGTGTTAGTGTGATTTAGTTCATTACTGTATAACGGTTTGAGTTTTGTAGAAATGAAACTGCATTGAGTTGCATTGTACTTATGAATCTCTATAGAGAACCAATATGTCACCAATATAAGTGCCTCTAGTGCCACCTTTGAATTATTAAAGGGAGAATTTACCCAGTAGGACACATGCAAGTTCACACACTTTGAACTCAGGTGTCATCCACCCAAGAGAGGAGGAAGGAAAAGGTGTCCTTGAACCTTTAGATCAGTGGTTCCCAATTAGTGGTACGCGTACCCCCAGGGGTACACGAGATTGCATCAAGGGGTAAGCGCAGCAATCTCTTAACTAAAATATTAAATCCTTAAAAAACAATAATGCAATAACAATTGCCAAAAATTATTCAATTTAATTAAACGATCAGTAGGTAAGTCAATCGTATGCATCAAGCGCTTTCTCCCGCAGCGGTGGTTTTTCCCGTGCCTCCCACGTCTTGCGTCACCCGATTGTGGCCGCCCCCGTTCGCGCCTATTTGCTCGTCATTGTCAATGTGCACATTTGTCACATTAATGAAACATGTGTTCTCTGTCATTAGAATGTCTTTTGATGATAATAAATATAAAATACACCTGATTTCATTTTTTATTTAACGTTCCTGCAATAAGGGGTACTTGATATTTAATGTTCCTGCAATAAGGGGTACGCAAGTTTGAGGTCTTTCTTGAAGTGATACGTAGAAAAATCTAATAGGGAACCACTGCTAGATGTTTGACATTCTGAAGGAAGGGGTGAGTGACACTCTAGTGTATAAAAGTGGCCCCTAGATAGCCCAGACCTCAGTCAGTCAGACAGAAAGTCAGTCAGGAGAGAGTCATCAGTTGTCATCAGACTGGGGGAGGATCAAAGGACATCCCTGAGGAGATGCAGTGCACCTGAGAAGCGAGATTTTGAAGATGCAGCCTTCGAAGCTGTCTCCTTAGCGATTATCAGCAAAAAGGGAGACTAGCTGCTGGTCTTAGAAATATTTCCCAACCTTGGGACATAGCTGTTTTTCCATCTTCGATACTTAGAAGAATTTCTAACTGTGATACTTAGAAAAATCCTAAACCAGCGGTCTGAGGTGACACTTATAGACAGTATTTAAACCCAGAAATTGGGTATTTTATTTTGGATTTTTCTGAACCAGATTGGCATTCTAGCTGTTGCTATGTTTTGCTTATTGAAGCAGCAATTTGACTTATGGACACTGCTTTTCTTTTTATTGAATAAACTTTGAGACTACACCAGTCTTTTTTCCAAAGGATTTTGGAAATGTGTCCAGCTTGGTGTGATCCTGAGAGATCGGAATTTTGCCATATTTTATTTTCCCACTTACTCAAGTTTAAACTTTTCATACTACCCGAAATCTTCCACGGCTCGTTCTTGGGGAGCGCAAACCAGAGGGGAGACAGTGGCCACCCCAGGTGTAATGCACAAAGTTACAGGGATGGAGTTTCGAGAGCTGTGGGAATCACAAAATAGACTTTAGCCTGGGGAAAAGAATTTTGGCAGGTTGTTGATACTTCCCCCCCCCCCCCCGGGGGGGGGGAATCGTGAGAACATCCTGCCTTGAAAGGAAATGGTTTTATATACATAAGGTACAGGAAGCTTGGTTGTTAATATATGTAGTGTACCATGTTTCATGAGTATATACAAGTGCCTTACAAGTGTATAAAACATATTCAGTAAGCAAAGAAACTTTAATGTTAAATATAGGCACTTTAAAACTCTAGAACTTCCTCCTCCAAACCTGGTGACATGGAGACGTGTTGTCATGAGGGATGGCTCACAAAATGAATGGGGTGTACCTCACTCCCTAATGCCAAAAAGTATACCTCCTTTCTTCACTTGTGAGTTACCTGTGACTGGACAACAATTCATTTAAATTATTCTTTCTCCTAAAACATTAATTAAGATACAGAAAACCTTCTAAGCCTAGTTGTTTTAAAGTTCTTATTTGAAAGCATTAATTTCCTACAATTACATGCAAAAATAAAAGTATAATATTAAGGTATATTAAAAGCATATTTTGGAAGGAATAGAAAGAACATCTTTTGAGCTCAGTGTTATTTTTAAATTCTGACTTAAAAGCATTAATTTTCTACAACTATGGACAAAGACTAAAGAAACCCTTTAATGCCTTTTTAAAAAGTAAAAACATTTCATGTGGCATGTATTTTTCTTTATTATTATCAGCAGCAGCTGAAATAGGCAATGCAAGGAAGGATATATCGTTCTACTTGTATGTCTGTCTATCTCAGGGATTCTCAACCTGTAGCCCGAGGCGCCATTTCATGTGGCTCACCACCACCTCCACCACACTAGGAAGTGCCATGTGGTGGAAGAAGGGCAAAATGGCCATCTGGCTCCCAAACCTGTCTGAGGGAGAATGACCTGGCCTCCAGCATAAAAAGGTTGAGAATTCCTGGTCTATCTGCTTGTGTGTGACAGTCACCAAGTCAATTCTGACTCATAGAGATCTTTTTGAGGATTTTCTAGTATAAGAATACTTAGAAGTTGTTACTGTGCCCTTCTTCTGCCCCAACCTCTCAGGACTGTGTAGCTTGCCCATGATTACACAGGCTGGCTATTCTGGGAGGCATACAGTAATACCTCGGATAACGTTTACCTCGGATAACGCTAAAATCGCATAACGTTAAGTAATCTGGGGTGGAGAATTGGATCGAATAACATTAAGGTCCTATGGGATGTATCGGATAACAACCGCTAAAGCCTGTGCGGTTACAATGTATCTCTATGGAGCTTTAACATTATCCGATACATCCCATAGGATTTTAACATGCATCGGATAACACTAAAAATCAGATAACACAAAGACTTGTGGAACCAAGTCTTAGCGTTATCTGAGGTATTACTGTATTAGGGAATTGAACTCCCAACCTCTGACTCTGCAACTAGATACTCAACTCACTGAGTTATCCAAGCTATCCTCTATTACTGTGATGGTGAACCTTGGCACACCAGGTGTTCTTGGACTTCATTTACCAGAGCCCAAGTCAGCACTCCTGCTGATCAGGGCTTCTGGGAATTGAAGTTCAAGAACATTTGGAGTGCCAAGGTCACGGCCCTATTACAAATGGTTGCAAAACAAACTTCTCTTGTAATAGGGGGCCAGGCTTTGCAGCAGGTCTGAATAATAGCAGGGGATTTTGTCAGTTGAAAAGAGATACAATGTTACTATTCTGTTAGGATGGCCAATTATTGTGTCCCTGTGTACCTGATGTGTGCATAAATTGATGCCCTGAGGCCTCACTCTTATGTTTGATGAAGTGGACTTGGTCCACAAAAGCTCACATTTAAATACAGAAGTTAGTCTTTAAGGTGCCACAGCTGTTTTTTGTCTTTTTGCTGTTCTCTTTTGTTTACACTCAGATATGCTTGCACAGACTAATATGGCTACCACTTTACATGGGAAAGGATCCAAACCCTTGCATCTTACAGCCTATGGTTCCCTATATTTTTCTCCAACTCCCTTAAAAATAAACTGAACTCACAAGATATTGGTTGTTGTGCAACTACTGACATCAGGACTTCAAGATTTGAATGCAAATGTGGTAGCCGAGCTGAGGATTTTTATTGCTGGACGGGAGGGGAATAACAGTTTGGGGTTTTTTCTTTATAATATTATTGCAAAAATAATTTACTACGGGCCATCTGAAGAGACACATAAAGCCATGCAACCCATCAGACTGTAAAAAAGTGAAGTGCTAATGCTGATTAGCCTCACCAAGTTGTCTGATGGAATTTAATGCAAATGCTGCTTAAGAACTGGAACAAAATAGAGTGTTTTGTTTGGGCTTTCTCTTATTTATTGGTGTGACATCTACCAGCATGGTCCAGAGTCCCCAAATTATCTTGGAATAGAAAAGAGCCATCTCCCCCCAAAATGTATGCTTTTCTCTAGGCTTTTGCTTTCCCTACTAGCCCATTAGTGCTCCTTAGGGAGCAATGTCAATTATTCTGTCATCAATGCAAATGGCATTTTAAAGAGGCCCTGAAGCAGAGGAAGCCTGTTAATGCCAAAAGAGGTGTAAATGTTCCATGGGCTGACTCCTAGGAGCTCCTTAACCCATTGCACAGCTTTATTTGATCAGCTCTAATCCTAGCATGTTTCCTGACCCATCTTTGCTTTTGTCACTCAAATTCCCCCCATTAAAATGATCTATTTTCCAGACCCAGCCAGTGTGGAATTCAGGCAGCGGCAGCTGCAAAGAGATAAACTCCTATATAATGAGAAGTCTCCTGGTTTTCTTTGCATGATGGGTTATTCTTATTAAGATAAAATGTTTTCCAAAAGCTTCTTGGAAACCGACAGTGGAAAACTTTAGTTAATAAGAGAATGTAATGGGAATATTAACAAACTATAATTGCAGAATGAGGAGTTTGGTTCCAGGTGGGGACTCAAGCTGTCATTTAATTATTAGAATTCCTTCACAGATGGAGAGAAGCTTCTCCTTGTATATAATATCAATATCCCCAAAACATCCTACATCTGCCAAGATCCTTCATTGTATAGCTGTTTGGCAGATGTAAAGAAAGCATGCATATTATTCTTAAGGAATAACAGTGTTCTCCATCAAAAATTTGTTCCGATTTTACCATTGAATGCAATGAGACGGAGTACAAAGTGAGAGAGCTAAGCTGACACAAAATCAAGGTCAGCAGTAGATGTATCTGTTTCCTCTTCTTTATGTAACATTTCCATTTTTCCTCCAAGGACAAACTCATTCTGTGCCATTTTCACACCCCATTACAATTGTTTTCTCAAAAATCTGAACAAAGAACAATATTCATTCCTCTGTGCATTTTCTTAACCATACTCATTTCATTTTTGCTTTTTTCCTTAAGTTTTCAACATATAATCTATAATAAATCTATTTTTGTAACTTATGTTGTCCAATTTGCTCATTTTATACATTTTTAAACTAGAGAATCGCAATGCAAAATTCAGAGAAGTGTGGCAACAAAACAAAAATTGCCTATCAGCAGAGAGAGAGAGGAGGAGGAGGAGGAATTTGGTACTTAAAACCTTGTACCTTGTTAAAGTAGCACTGCTCTGCTATGGCCTTCCAGATTTGCAGGAGTCACATTTGGAGCACAGCTATTTTAACAATCTGGAAATAAAAATGAGTGAAATCTTCCTCCTTCTACCTCTGCCAGTTCCTCACTGTTTCACCAAGCTGCATACTGCTAGTTTAGCAAGCCTTTAAAGGTGAAAAAATGATGAAATGGGATGAAAAAGAGTAGATGAAGGCAGTCTCAGGCATCGGGATTGCAGAAGAGAGGATTCAAACAACAGTCTCTGTCTTCTTTTCTTCTTTTGTGTCTAGGTCATACTTTAAACTGCTTAAATGAAGTCACCTTCTTGGCTTTGTCACTGGCCAAACTTAAATCCTCATCAGTACATGTCTTTGGTAAAAATTGGCAGACCAGCAATTGAGCCAGATTCCGTATCTCTCCACAGTCACACAGCATGTTGTTGTCTGCCAGCAGCCTCCACTTGAGCATGTTGATCTTACATTTAGGCACTCTGACCCTCAACCTAATCATGGTCCTCCACATGACATAAGGGAGGCTGAGTTCCTCAGCCAAATCCTCCTTTAATGTTATTCCTTGTTCAGGAAGCTCCTTCCTCCGTATTTTAATTTGATTTTGCTCTTCCATACCCTCAAGAGTGTTTGCTCTTGCCATAAAGCTTTTCCTGGAAAAGCCTCTGTCGCTCCTGCTGTAACTGCTAGAATAGCTTCAAACGCAATGGCTTCATACCCCTCCACATCAGATCGAATTATTTTACCATCTGAACTGATGTGAATACATTTGATTCCAAAAAATAAAATAAAAGCCACAGTAGCAGAGGGAAAATCTACAGATGTGGGCAGAATTGGGGGGCGATTTGTATGGACTTGTATTTCATGTAGGTTAATGGAAAAGTTTTTAAAAGAAACAGACCATTCAAATCTTGGTAGCATCTCTAGCTTAATGTAATTGTGCCCAATGATCCAAGAATTTAATCCCTGAATGCATTATTCTTTAATGTGAAAAATTAATTGGTCTACTCATATTTCAAAATATGTTAATGAAAAATGAATCCTATTGGTATACTGTACCTGGTTTATGGAACATCTAATGCATTTCACTCAGTCAATGAACATTTTTGGGCAAATATTTATTTATTTAATCGGATTTCTATTGCCGCCCAACATGGCAATGTCTCTGGGCGGCTCACAACGATTAAAAACAATATCAAAGCTAAATAAAAACTCTTAAAACCCTATTAAAATGTCAAATTAATTTACCCCACACACCCCATTTAATATGTTGTATTAAATGCTTTCCTTGTCCCTTTACGCTCAGAAATGACAGGAAACTAGATCCAGTAGTTTCACACTAGATTTTTCTGTTAAAGTTTGTTTCTCTGTGAACAATTACTGTCAGATCAGAAGTTCAATGTCCTGTGAGGTTGGAATGTTCTATTAGCTTCTGAGTGATTTCCTTTCTTATGCCTGACTTGTGTCTATATATTACTCTATGGAGAGACTGATTTGTTCCTCTTATCTGCAACTCAGAAAGACACTGCCAGCAGTTTATAGAAGTTACTTTTCTGCACTAGAACTCACAGAATTCTACAGCTAGAATAGCCAGAGGGATTCTAGGACGTGAAGTTAAAAAGAGAGAGCAACCTTTCCAAGTTCTAAAATAGATTATAATGTATAAAACTGGGAGGTGAAAAGAAGGAAAAGTTGGATGTTGACATTAATCCATCAAATAGTAATGTGGCCTGAGAAAACATGTAATCCAAGACAAACAGCTTTTGCTTCATTTGAATGAACATCCTTGGAAACTTGTATAATTTTTCTGCTAATCGGAAAACTGTTCTTCCTTTTAAAGGTGTTTTATTTAATTATTATTATAATGCAAAAACATTCTCAAGAGAAATCTGATTTGATTTAAGCATGCTGATGAAGGTTTTGAAGGCTAATAAACATACAGGAAATACTTTCTGATTGTGGTATATCTGCCAGTGATATGAAGAATGTTATTTGAAATGGATTTTCCCATTAATGCCAGTAAATGCAACACTTCAAGTGAATTGTGTTTGTTCACTGTCCGTGTGAGAAATCTCCAGTAAAGCACGCACATATACAAGCATAAAAATACCAATTTAAAGAAAAAACTGCTGAAAATGCTTTTCTAAAGCTATGCATGTAATTGAAAACAAGTGAGGCATCGCGTCCCATCTTGTTCTGTTGGAGAAGAAAAGTTTTCTTTGTCATCAGGAGCAACACAATCAATCAATTGCAAATGTGCATAGATACATTATTAAATTGTTATGTAGGTGAAGCGCAAATTGGTATGTAAGAGATTATGAATGCAAGAAAATGGAATATATGGAGCATTCTTTTCCCACCTTTGGTACTATGAGTCTATGACAAATCTCAGGAGGTGGATATATCACCCACATGACTCCCACATAGCTACAATTCTTGTAACAGAATTGAGCTCAGTGGAATGCTCGAAACAATAGGGGGAAAAAGAGCTTTCGGAAAACACTGGTTCCAGAAAAGTATCTTCTTTCTCTTTTCAGATTTAGAAAATATGCATGTAGAGAAAGAATATAATGATATACTGACGCTATCTACAGCTGAATAGTGGTGGGATGATACTCTGGTCTCAAAGCATAAGCTACTACTGTTCACTTATTGATGGCTTCAGCAGGTTACTATATTTTACTTGGAAGAACAACCACTGAAAAGCACAGTAAGAAGAAACACTTTTCCATAGTCAAAACGCAACAGCAGGTATAGGACCATGGTAGCAGACATACTGTTTTGACTGTTCCTGCTCTGAGACTTCATTGCAGTAGACCTATTTAGACATATTAGTTACATATAAGCTCTACACAATGGTGGGACAGACCAGCACAGGATCTCTACTAGCCCTGTTCATTATTCCTTGCCATTATTGTCACCAGATGAAAATGCAGAGGGCATCTGGCGATGGAAGAGAGTCTCCTCTATTCGTGGAGACTCTCCCAAAGATTTTAGAACCATGGAAAAACACTGCTTTAGAACTTTTCCTGTTTCATTTGGAGATACATTTGCCTCTCCTAATAACAATAAGAATTGTGTGCATCACATCGATTGTGACTTTCCAGAGTTATCTAGGTAAAGATTACAAAGGAGTAGTTTCCCTTTCCCTTCTTTTGGGGTCATCCAGGGACTGTGCAGTTTGCCAATAGCTACATAAGCTGTCTCTTCTTCCAGGAAGCACAGTAAATAATCAAACTTCCAACCTCTGGCTGTTATCAAAACTACTGAGCTAGCTGGCCTTGTCTCTCCTACTAACAAAATTATCCTCCTTCAAGCAAGAACTCTCTTGCCATTTTGTTGGACCATTTCTAAGACTTCACAAAACTGTTTCAATCAAAGTAAGCCTGTGCAATTCAGTTGCTTGCTTGGTTTGTTTTGGTCTTTTCCTGAATTCACTGTCCACTACTCTGAAAAGAGGCATGGAAAGCATATTGGAGATGCTTACAGCTCCATGTCAACAATTCTGATTAGTGCTAAACAAAGCCCATCTGTACCCTGTCCATTGATCCCACAACCCTGAACATCAAATTACCAGCCCTAAAGGTACCCCTGATGCTTATCAAATGGAACCCCTTCCTTACCAAATCTGAACATCCCTGTCAAATGTGATCAAAGCAAACTGTTTAAACACCAAATCTGCTAACATTAAACCCAACTAGTAAACAGCTATGGGTTGCAGTACTTTTTTCATAAATATAAAATCCCATCAATTAGTTCAAAATAAGAGCTAGAAAAGCACTCTGTTTTATGTCTTGAAGAGTTTCTACTAGTCAGGACAGATAGTACAGAGATAAAGGGACCAGCAGGACAGACAAGGGGAAAACATGTTTTTATTTACCCCATAAAGAAGATTATTACCAAAAACTTAAACTATTCTGGGGAAAAACAACTACAGTATATCAATTGAGTGATGAGTCACATCATCAAAGCAACTTTTGTTTCATCTAACACCCACTGAATTTAGCTGCAACCCTGACAATAGCTTCAGTGAGAGATGAACCTTCTCAGCAACCAGCCATGTAGTTACTATGCAAAGCATTTCAGGATGGTTGTTTTGTTAAAATCTTTTTCGAATGTGGCTTTAAGACTGCCTCCAATACACAACCAACATTTACCACTGTGCTACTGCTGGAAAGGATTAACCCAAGTCACAAAGAAATGTTCTCTAGCATTGCTTCATCTAGCCACAATAGCTATAGGAACCTACATGTTTGGAAGAGTTGGACAGTTATTGCCTCACAATCTGCTTCTTGACCTCCTGGAGGCATCCGGTTGGCCACTGCAGCCAAACAACTAGGTGTACAATGGGTATTCTCTTTTGCTCTAAATAATTGATCAAAGCCCTTCTTAATGTCACATTACAACTTCCACAGCCCTTTGCCATTGGTTACATTGAATAAGGCTGATGGGGGTTGTAAGCCAAAACATCTGGGGAACCAAACATTCCCATTCCTGCTCTAAGAAAGGTTTGAAAATTCCACATAGTTTATAAAACCATTTCCTTTAAAAAGCATTTTCAAGACATTCCAGAGTTGCTGGAGTCTGTACAAAACAGACAAAATGGCAAAACAAGGAAAATGTCAAAGTGAAACCTATAAGGTAATCTATAGTTATGCTCGTCCAATGAACAAAATTTAGGGTGTTTTTTTTTACTTCACTTCTTAAAAGCTGTTATTTTCTGAAAGTTTTTCTGTGGTTTTCCACCAGCCCCTCCACCTTGGAACCCTTGCAAGTAACAGCAGCAAGCTGACTATTATACTACTAGAGCAGATGCAAGTTTAAGAAGACATATAAAGGTACTTGACACCTTGTGGCTCATGATGACACTTGGCATCTGATTCTCATTGTAGATATGTTTCCTAACATTTTTGCACCTGTTTCTTTCTGCTCATTGGACTCAAAAAAGGTAAAAGAAGAAAACAGTTTTCAAAATTGTTGTTGCAGTGGAAGCATGCCACAAATATGGTGTAAATAAATTTTGTTGTGAGTATTCTCTCTCTGTAGCAAACCAGGTTCAGTGATGATACACAGGAGGTCAGTCCAAATGCAGATCCACAATAAAACAGGTGAAGCAGTTAAAGTGAAATAACTAAACATTTATTGAAAAAGATACATTTTAGAGAGGAAAATTGAAATCCTAATCTGAACTAGTTAGACATCTGCTCCAGAAGGGCATATGGCCAGTGGTGGGGTTCAAAAAATATTTACTACCTACTCTGTGGACATGGTACGGTAGACGTGGCCAGGGGGAAAGCCCTGCATTGCACCTGAATTAGGATACAGTAATACCTCGGATAACGTTTACCTCGGATAACGCTAAAATCGCATAAGAATTGGATCGAATAACGTTAAGGTCCTATGGGATGGATCGGATAACAACTGCTAAAGCCTGTGCAGTTACAATGTATCTCTATGGAGCTTTAACGTTATCCAATCCATCCCATAGGATTTTAACATGCATCGGATAACACTAAAAATCGGATAACACCAAGACTTGTGGAACCAAGTCTTAGCGTTATCCAAGGTATTACTGTAACTTTATTTCAAAACTTGAATTGGTGAGGCCAGACAGAATTTCTGCTACCGGTTCTGGCAAACTGGGGTGAACCTGCTGAATCCCACCACTGCAAAGGAGAGACAGCATATTTCCTTTTTAGAGAAACAAGAAAGGATATTGAACTGAGGAAGACTGATAGATCCTGAGAACAGTGATGGGATGTAACAGGTTCTCACCAGTTCTCCAGAACCGGTACTAACTTTTCCCAGTGTCCTGGAGAACCGGTTGCAGCTTTGGGGGGGAACCACCTCCGGGGCTTACCTTTTCACTATGCATGCACGCCAAGCACTTGGTGTGCATGCACGCCTACAGTGCTTGGCTCACATACACGACCTCCTTGCTGTCCTCACAAGTGGGGAGGAGGAAGAGAAGCTGCTAGCCTGAAGTTCCCTAAAGCCTGCTCCCCTAGATATCCTAGACAACTGATTAGGCAAAGACTTAGCACCTAACTTCTTTAACTGTTGAAAAGTTGAAAAGTGCCAAAATGAAGCCATCTTGTGGTGAGTTCATTCTGTAGTTCCTTCCATCTGACCTAGTGTGAGAAAGATTAGCCAGAATAAGCTTTAAGCTCTGGTTTAAAAGCTCTGGTTGATTTGTGTTGTGGGTGGGTGTATTTTAATGTATTTTTATTTTATTTATTTATTTAATTTATTTACGGGTTTGTGTTGTGGGTGGGTTGAGGTGTGTGTGTGTGTGTGTGTGCGCGCACACACACACACACACACACACACACTTATTTTTATTTTATATTATTTTTTAATTTGTCTTTGTCCCTGCCCACAACGTCATGACGTTGGCTCCGCCCATGATGTTACGATGTTAGCTCCGCCCACACTGTGATGACATCTTGGTGGGGTAGTAAAAATTTTGACATCCCACCACTGCCTGAGAATATGAATGTTTCTTCCCTCCAAATTAGCTGCATTCAACTTCATATATACACTGAGCTGTGTGTGTGGATGATGCTATAATTCAACCAGTCTGCCTATTTTATTTGAGTGGTTCAGTGGTTCAGCCTAGATTAGTCTCTTTCTGACTCAAAATGTGTTAATCCAAGAAAAGTTAGTATATTTCATACTGTTACATTGTTAGCCGCTCTGAGTTGCTTCGGCAAGGAGAGCGGCATATAAATTTGAATTTAATAATAATAATAATAATAATAATAATAATAATAATAATAATAATAATAATAATAATAATAATAATAATAATAATAATAATAATAATAATAATAATAATAACCTCAGTACTTTACTTCATTTGCTCTTTGTGCCTCTGTGATCACTTAGTTTTCAGAAACCCTAAGGATATTTTTTTTTTTTATTTCCATCTTCCCAAATAACTGAAATGAAGAAGGAACATGTGGGGAGTGCAGGCATGTAAGTGGAGAGTACTTAATAAGTATTTTTTTTAATACTTTCCTTTTTTAAACCCATCCCCTTTCCTTTCCTTTCTCACCTGTTATTCTGTGCAGAAAACTCCCAGTTTGTATAATGCCTTTCTCAGTGAATCCTATGCAGCAATTTTACCATTTTGTAATGATTCCTAACTGGAATAATGTTGCCCAGTTTGGTGTTTCCTCCACCCTCTCCAGTGAGTCTTTCATGAGAAAGACATCATTTTATATAGGAGTTTTAATAGTTTTGCATAGCTTGGCATTCCCCCCCCCTTTTTTTTTTTTTTTAAAGGAACGAAAGTATATAAGAAACTGCATAAGAATCTTATGCAGAGGAATATTAGTGCAAGGAGAAAAGAGGTTTGGCTCCCTCACTTTCTTACTGACAGCAAGAGGCTGAGATTCTCATTTCCCTTGTTACAGGGAGTTAGCAGAGGATCTCCAGCTAGAGAAACCTGAAGGGGTAACTAATGAAAGTAAGGGTATGTCTTGATCATCAAATAAATTGGGTTTTAAAAAATATTTTATTTTTAAAAACAGACTTACTCGGCTAAAAAATAGCATAAAGGGACTCAGTTATGGTTATTAAAAGTCTGCCTGAAGAACTGGGTCTTCAACTGTTGGTGGGAGGATAAAAGGAATGTGGACACTGGAAACCCAGCTCCTATATTGCAGACCTATGTAGTTCTCTTCTGTCTAAAACCTAATGAATAACCAATATTACCATCAGAGGAATTTGTGCAGTCCAGATAGGGGACAGTTTGGGATCTGAGGGGTGAAGGAACTTATCCCAAAGTTTTGACATGAGCCCCAACCGCTAGGACTTCAACTGGAAATTCCACTGATTCATTTGGGATATTTGGATGCACACTAGCACCAGTGTGATAACTCCCTTTTTGAGTATTTGGAGTGTTTGAGGAGAGAAAGATCTCAGAATGCTAAATTTGTGTTTCCATGGAAATACCTCTTAAAATGTCTTTCCTACTGCAGAGAAATTTTGCAGTACCCTGGGGCTTCTCTGAGCAAATCTTAAAGCTTAAATGATCTCTCTACTTAAATGATCTTTATCTTTTAGCAGGAAGTTTCCAGACTAGTAGTGAGATCAATGGGAAAGCCCAGCATGAGAATGCCGAAAGAATTATGTTTTGCAGTATACTTGAGAAGCGAACCACTAAAAGGCCCTTGTAATATTTATGACATGAGCACTTAATCTTAGTCATTCGGTTTAGTTAATTTCAGTTATAAGTGAACTGTAAGAAATGCCAGGTGATCACTGTCTAGATAATTACCAAGCTATAGTTCTAAGCTAGGGTAGGTTTGGCATATGTGAATATGGATTCACTGACTAAGTTTAACTAGTGCTTTCAGCTTTAATGATTGCTTTTAGCATTATACAATGGAAGGACCTTTCTTACTCATTTATTTTAAAACCATATTCCAACCATCATATCACAACCTCATTGATTCATTTATATAGGGAAGGGAACGAATCACCTCCACTATAGAGGTTTTTTGGAATAGTAGTTGTGTTAGTCTGTGGTTCAGGCATTTTAGGAAAAACAACAACATTGCAGCACTTTAAAGACTAACTGCTATATTTTTACTGTGAGTTTTCGTGGAAGAAGTGGACTTGATCCACTAAAGCTCACAGTAAAAATATAGCAGTTAGTCTTTAAAGTGTTGCAGTGTTTTATTTTATTTATTTATTTGTTTTTGTTTTCTGATACAGTATGTCTATAGAGGTTGTAATTTGCATTTAAACACCTATAACAATGGTGGAGAACCTATGGGACACGTGCTAGAGGGGGTACTCAGAGCCCTCTCTGTGGGCATGCATGCCCTTGCCCCAGTACAGAGTTTGCCCCGCCCCTCTGCCCAGCAGCCCAATGGGAATGTTCTTCCCTCCATCCAGCTCAGAGTTCACTCTGCCCCTCTGCAGCACAGATGGCAAGCCTGTTGAGTTTGGGCACTCGGTCTCTAAAAGGTTCACCATCACTGACCTATAAACTCTTTGGATTTTAATGGGTGGGAGTAAGATGTACTTAGCCATGTTATGAAAATCAATGGAATTGTAACAGATGCTGCTTTGGGATAGCTCACACTGAACATTAGTAAGCATCTCTACAGAATTTTTCAGTCTACAGTATTAGAAGACTTAACAATTAGATTCATCTTCCAGAGGAATGTCAACCTGAAACTCTTACAGCCTCCTGAACTGTTGTGTTTGTTTGTTCTGGCTTAATGAGGCCTAATTTCCTCCCAACCGTGAAATAAAGAGGCAAGACACATAACTTCTTTGGTCTAAATTTTGGAACACATTTTATTGACTTTTGAAACCCTCGATCTGCAGTGGGACTTGGTAGTGCTAAAACTTGGTACCAGAACAGAGGAAGGTATCCCCCCCCTTCTAGGCCAGATGGGCAAATACCTAGCCTCCATGCGGTGCTGGACTGGGCCAACTACTGCCAAGCTTGCTGTTTAGGGGAGACATCCACACTGGTGTTTCTACTTCTATTCCTGAGAACAAATATTGGTCATACCACATGGCTATCTCATGGAATGTCCTGTATGCCCCCCTGACTCACCCAAATCATGTCAGGCATACAGAGCCCACCTCATCTAATGAGGCCCTGGGGGAATCACTGCTACCACCCTAACCCAGTACTACCTGGCAAACGTTAAATGTGGCCTATTTACTCAACCTGCCATTAGAGTGACATAATGTCCTGCAATCCAGAGTGGGATGGCCAAAAAATAGCTCAGCTTCATACCACCAATCCAGTCCTGCCCTACTTAAAAAAAGAACTATTTGTTTTGCTAACCTGGGAGGGAAATCAAAAAGCTAAAAGTGGGGGACAATAAGCAATCTTTGGGGTGCTGGATGATTTTAGCCACAAAGAGCCTTCTGACCTCTTTGTTGCAGTAAGTAGGAAAAAAAACCTCTTGCTTCTCAATTTTGATCATCAGTTTAGTCATATGCCCATGGATCTAGAAAATGAAAAAACAATCAGTTACAATTGTTCTGCATTAGCATTTCTTTATCTATAGTGTATGTTGTGTGGGGGATATGACATAACAAAGAAATATTTCAATTCTGAGAACACTGAAGTTAATTAAGAAGAGAGATAAATGTGAGGAAGAGAAATACATGGGAGGAAACTGCAGATCATTACAGTATAGATACTACAGCATCATCAAATCAGGAAAAACAGACTAAGATTGTTGGGAGGGAGTCTTAATTTACTGGATGTAATGCAGAGGTGACTAAACTTTTTGCGCCACGGGCCTGATCCCAAAACAGTTGAGTGGGCCTGACCATGCTCCCAGAAGCAGGTGTGTTTGCACATGCATATCCAGAAACACATCCAACAGTGGTGTGGACATGTTTGTGCATGCACAAATGTGTCAGTGCCATTCCTGGAAGTGGTTGCAGATGTCCTTGAAGTGGTTGTGGACGTTCCTACGCGTGTGCAAATGCATCCATGCCACACCCAGAAGTGGTTCTGGATGTCCTCATCCATGCTCAAACACCTCTGCACAACTCCCAGAAGTGGTTTTGGATGTCCCCGGAGATGCGCAAATGTGTCTATGCCATTCCCAGAAGTGGTTCCAGATGTGCATGCGCATTGTGAAATATAATTTTCGATAGGAATGCACTGACAATTTTAAAAATGTACCAGAGGTTAGAAAAGAGCCAAAAAACCCCATGTAATTTTTCTGTTCAAAACCATTTCTAAAGTGGTAATAACACCGCAAAAAATTCCAAAGTGCACTTTAGAAAGAGTTTGAAACAAACAAAAAAGTTTTTTTTTTTTTGGCTTTTAAGTGAGCTTTGGACCTGATTTTTAAAAATTATTATTATTTTCAAGGCATATTCATCACATTTCTGTCTTTGCCATCTAGTGGCCAGCCCTGGTAATTACAGGAAAAGTCCCCGCTTAACAGGTGATCGGGGCAGTGGGGCGGAATTTCCAGTACTTTCTGGTTGCAGGTAGAGCTTCTGCCAGAGCAAAAACTGGCGAACATTTTCAAAGATGGAGCAGAAATGCTCCAAACACCCTCCCATCACCCTGGGAAGTGTCGGAACACCGAAACAACTTTTCATATTGTGAGTTTTTCTGTAAATTAGGATGCCAATTTTCTTCTGCAAGTCAAGTTGTCCATTACCCGAGGTGTCCATAACCTGGGGTTTTACTGTATTAGTAATAATTGTTTTTCCTAGCCACCTTGAGTCAGTTTGAATAAAACACCTTCCCATGATAGCACAGAACGGATAGATCATGATCCATTGGAACACAAGCCAATTTACACTGGACCATCTAGCATCTAGGTTGGACCATATAAATTGGAAGGGCTCTTCCAAAGGTTTTGGGATTAGAGCAGTGGTTCCCAACATGGGGCCCATATCCCACAGAGTGAATTCAATTCTCAGAAACCTAAATCAGTACATTGGCTGATGACTGCTTTGTGGAATTGACTTAGGCTTCTGGGAACTGAAGTCCAAGAACCAAAGGTTTGGACACTGGTTTAGAGCTAGAGATGCACTTTTCAGAGCAAAAAGGGATCCAATGGATCTAAACCACAAACATGTTAATGGTAGAGACAAGTGATTGGGACAGTCTTTCTTGTTTGTAAAAACTAGCTGTTATAGGAAACTGTTTCTTAAACCCTGAACAAATAATATATTCTGCCTGGTGGTAAGGGAAGCTCATGCTATGATTCTCGGGCTTTGTCATTGGTAAAGGATTCCCCCTTCTAATCACAGGCTGAATATCAGTTAGCTCTGAAGAGAGCTGTGGTTTCCAATGTGGGTCATATGGTGTGTCTTTTTTTGGGGGGGGGGGGCAATGCAAGAATGAGGTATACCAGGTTAATGACCTTTTAGGCTTCCTCCACATGAATAGGAGTTCACTTTTTGAATAATAAGAATTATATGTCACAGCGGAGGGGGAATCAGGATTTTAGAGAGGTTTAGGTGGGGCATGGACAAAAAAAGGTTGGGAACAACTGGCCTATAGGGATGCTTTTTTAAAATAGCAGAGTAGTACAGGGATTCTAACTTCTAAAATGCAAGCTATATAAAAAACTGAAATTGGCTCTCCCCACTAATAGAATACTTAGTGGTTAAATCATAGATAAACATGAAATGAGAGATAAATAGTTAATCAGGTACTACAGAGAGAAAGAGAGAGAGAGAGATCTTGAGGGCTCTTGAGAGCAATATTAACAGTCAGTAAGGAGAGTATGGTAGTAGGCTGCCATACTTTTTATTGCAGCTGTCAATGAACCATCAGCTTTGAATGATTTACAGCCTTTGAATAGTTCTTTTCCTTTCTTCTTAATTATAAAATGAAACATTATTCTTCCCTGATAATGAGCTATTAAACCAGCCCACCACAAGCAGGATTAACACAGAGGTGTTTCCAGACAGGAAGCAGGGCTTTGTATGCGATTAGTTTACTCCCAAAGCATATGACTGCACCTTAAAGCAAAATCATGCTAACCATTCACTGATTTTTTAAAAAACTTTCATTGTAATAAACAGAAGCGTCGCGTGCCTTGGCGGGGCCCCGCATAAAAATTTGTTTGGGGGCCCTTAGGAAGGGTAAAGATTTCTCACAAAAGAAAAAAATGCATAAAATTACTTAAACGGGGAAATCCCGCAGCCTGCGATAACCGATGTAGGGTGTTGCCAACTTTTGAACACACGCTTTACAAAGCTGGCTTGAGACTAAATATCAAGAAAACCAAGATCATGGCAACAGGCCCTATCAGTCCCTGGAAAATAGATGGGGAAGAAGTAGAGGCAGTTACAGATTTTACTTTCCTAGGATCAAAGCTCACTGCAGATGGGGATTGCAGCCATGAAATAAAAAGGCGACTGATTCTCGGGAGGCAAGCGATGAGAAACCTGGGGAACATAGTGAAAAGTAGAGACATTAAATTGCAAACAAAGATTCGCATAGTCAGGGCAATGGTATTCCCTGTGGCAATGTATGGTTGTGAGAGCTGGACCATTAGGAAAGCGGAGCGCAGAAAAATAGACGCCTTTGAGATGTGGTGTTGGAGGAGAGTTTTGAGAGTACCCTGGACAGCGAGGAGAACAAATGGGTCAATCTTAGAAGAAATCAAGCCTGACTGCTCCTTAGAAGGTCAAATAATAAAGATGAAGCTAAAGTACTTTGGACATCAAATGAGAAGAGAGGATTCACTTGAGAAAGCCTTGATGCTTGGAAGGGTAGAGGGCAAAAGAAGAAGGGGACGGCCCAAGATGGGATGGCTAGATGGTATTGTGGAGATAATGGGCACAGAGCTGAGTGAGTTGAGGGGGATGGTGGAGGACAGGAATGCCTGGAGGACAGTGGTCCATGGGGTCGCAGAGGGTCGGAATCGACTGTGCGACCGAACAACAACAACATTTGTTTTGCTTACGCCCCGTGGCCCTCCTCCCACCTTTGGTCCAACTTTCCTCCCCTTTGCGTTATCTCTTTGCTTCCCGTTAGAAAACCTGTCCAGGGCGGGCAGGCAGGCGCTGAAGAGCAGCGCCACCCTTTTGCGGGTAACGGGCAGGAGGAATTGGGGGTTGGGGGGGCACCAAAGGAGACCGTCCCTTCTCAGGCCTTCCCACAATGACGTTGGCTTCGGCAGAAACAGGAGAAGTGGGAACCGCTGCAACCCGCGCTGCTGGCTGCTGCCCGTGGCCTTTGCCACCATTGGCAGGGCGGGTCCACGGCCGGGGAAGTGGGAGAGACCGTCAAAGCCCTCCCAGCCTCTTCCCGGGCCAGAGTGCCCTCCGCTGCTGTTGCTGCGGTCCCGCCGGAGGCGTCGCCAGCGCTCGGCGGCCTCTCCACGTGCCGCCCCCTCCCCAGTGAAGGTCCCAGAGCGTCCGGCGGTCCGAGTGTCCCTGGTTCATCAGGGGCCGCGCGCGCACCCCCGCTCTCTCGCATGAGTGGAGGCGACAGAAGCAGCGGAGAAAGGAGAGCCCTGCCCTCCCTTCTTTGTCCTGGGCAGGTGGGAGGGGGCAGCCCAAGGCCTCCCAGAAAGGCACCCGCCCCCAGCCCGCTTCCGGCGCCCTCTCCCAAGGCTCCCTGGCCGTCGCCTCCCTCCCGCTCTGCATTTGTTTTGCTTACGCACGTTGGGGGCCCCCGTGGCCCAGGGGCCCCGTATAATTGATACGGCTGATACGGCGGTAGCTACGCCCCTGGTAATAAACAAAGCTGTGTATGTTATGGGCTGTCAAGATGGAATTGATTTGTATCAACTCTAATAGGGCTTTCAAGGTCAGCAGGATATTTAAAGTGTGGTTTTTAACCAGCTCCCCCACCACTCCAGCCAGTTTTCATGGACAAGTAAGGATTTGAATTGAGGTCCCCTAAATTCTAGTGTGTCATTACACCACACTTGGTACATGTGTGGCTCTATAATGTAATAGTAACATTCTGGATTTTGAATCTAGTGATTAGAGTTGAAACTGTAGTATTACTTGTGCCCTTTACATAAACAATGAGGAAAAGCAACTTCTAGGTGGAATAATAATAATAATAATAATAATAATAATAATAATAATAATAATAATAAGAAGAAGAAGAAGAAGAAGAAGAAGAAGAAGAAGAAGAAGAAGAAGAAGAAGAAGAAAGTGTCAGAAGTTATTCTGAGTTGAAAGGATTTTTGCTGGAGAAATTCTGTTCAGGGGGTGCCTGAATGAGGCTTCTTTCATGTCCCCAAGATCTTTACCCACCCAAGTGGTCCCTGTTTATCTACTTGCAATTTCTTGCATTTGAACTGCTAGGTTGGCAGGAGCTGGGAGTCTGGGACAGACGACAGGCGCTCAAAACCATCATGTAGTACCCACTTCTCAAACTGCCTACTTGCCAGCTAACAAGGTGAGCTTCTTAACCACTGAGACACTACAGCCTCTAAAGCCCTAGTGTATTTCTCCTAATAATTAGTGTTTCTTGAACAGAGTCTATAGCCCAGTTGCTAAAATGATATAAATATTTTGGGATGAAGACATGAAGTACTTGTTTCCTTCACCAAACTCTGCAGCTGTGCCAGACCTGTCATGAGGGAAAGGAGATGACACAATGTGACCTCTTGGAGAAATCAGATTCACTAACTCTTACCTAATACTGTTTTAGGCCTACTGGGCATCACTAAATCATATGTGTGCTGCCAATCAGGCTCATTAATATGTCCCTCTAGGTACTCCTGCTGTCTGACTTGGTTATCTATTTTCCTTCCCTCCCCTTGCAATCTCAGCAGTATTTGGAGAAACAGCTCGCTGCCCTGGGGCAATGTTTTAATCCCTTGGCCATAAAACATGGTGTTGAATTCTTCCACTCAATCACCCTAACCAACACTGAAAAGATACAGAATCACCAGGTACAGCTCTGAAGTACAAAATCTGTAAGGAGAAAATAAACATAGCATTGATGTACATGCTGAAGTAGGCTGCTCTGAGCTGGAGGTGATGAGGAGCCACAAATATAAAGTTGTGCTGAGCAGAAGAAGGGTTCTTTTTTGTTTTTGTTTTTGTTTTTTTTGCAAGTGGAATCACTGATGTAGTATAGAAATATTATGGTAGTGGTTGTTGAAAATTAAAGTGTCCAATGTCAAAGACCTAACTGTTTTCTCTATTCTGAAGCTCCTTTAAAGCAGGAAAAAGAAACCTGTCAGGACAGATGGACAAGATTTATTGAGTGTGTGTGTGTGTGTCAAGGATCCATCCTGTCAATGTGAATGCAATTTAAAAAAATGAGACCCAGCAGACCCAGTCTCATATATCTCCAATGGCAAGCTCCATATAATTCATCCATTCAGAGAAAAAGAATGTCATCTAACCCGAATTTTCACATAATGTCAGATGGAGACAAGGTGTCACAACCACTTAGTCTAATATCTTAAGTAGTACCATGATTAGAGTGCTTATGGAGAATTCAAGAGAGCTGGCTTCAAATCTTGGCTCATTTGTGAAACTCACTGGATGATCTTGCACTAATCACACTCTATAAACTTTATCTGCCCTGCACGATTGTTGTGAAAATAAACTGTGGAGACCAGCAGTAGATACAGCTGCAGGCATGTTCTCAACCAGACAATTAAGACAAGTCAAGGAAGAGGGAAATATGTCCCTTGTTTCCCCTTCTTTCTTCTCCCTCTTACAGGAGAAAGTTTTGAATTATTTGAATTAAAATGGAGTGATCCTACCTACAACAAAACAGTAAAAGTCCCAGACAGAGACCCAGAATTAGGCAGGTAGCAATGGGGATAGCTGGTTTGTTCTAGCAATTACATTGTGTGATTGCTAAGGAAAGGAGCAAATCAACCAGTTCCCACAGTAAACCAAACAGCAGACTAAATGCCCTTCTGATAGCACTCTAAATAGCAGATTAAGAGAAAAAGACTTTTTTTCCTTGTGTGGTAGTTTTCTGGAGAATGGGATCGGAGTGCAGTATTCTTTGGAAAGACAACTTGGAAGGACAAATACTGAAGATGAAGCTCAAGTACTTTAGTCACCAAATGAGAAGAGAGGACTCTTGAGGAGGCCTTGATGCTGGGAAAGATCAAAGGCAAAAGGAGAAGGGGATGGCAGAAGATGAGGTGGATAGATGGAATCATTGATGCGATGGGTGTTGATCTGGCCGGGCTGCAGACAATGATAGAGGACAGAGGAGCCTGGCATGCAGTGGTCCATGTGGGGTAGCAAAGGGTTGGACTCGACTGTGTGACTAAACAACAACAACAACAACAACAACAACAACAACAACAACAACAACAACATTCTTTGTAAGTAGGAGGAGCCAAGATTTTCTGAGCTAGACTGGAAGTTTCTGATTGGCTGTCGGAATTCAGGTGGTTCTTTTGGGAACCTGATGCTTGATCAAGAGATGTAGTGCATGTTGCAGGTCTCTGTCTGCTTTCTCTATTTTCTGCTTCATCAGTTGTAGATGTCATCAATAGTATACATAGTTGTGGAGCACAAAAATTGTGAATTGACAATAAGCTTCCTCTTGTATTTTACCTTATTGAGGTAAAGGGATAAGAGGGTGTCATCAAAGCTGAGAGCAGAACTTTTGGAAGGCTAAACTCCATTATGAGTCTAGTCTCCTGAAGCAAAATGAGACATCAGACTGAGAGATGACATCCTTTTCAGAGATATCAGCAGATGGGAATTTATACTTCTAATAGTGACAGAAGTTGCAGAAATTCTTGAAGGACAGCTCCTGGACAACAGTAAAAGAAGATGAAAATAAAGAAGATGCCAAATAAGGAAGATGCCAAGACAAGGCATTGATACCTGAGCTAACATTTGTGAATGCCAAAGAGAAACCCAAGGCAGAACACTCCTGAAGATTTTACAACTAAAAAATCACTATCATGAGACAATCAAAACTGAAGCAAGACAGAGACAGTGCTTGTAGATGAGACTCTCAAGTTGGAAGGCACTCAGTTGGCTACTGGGAACGTCTTCTCATTTCTGGACAGGAAGATTTAGTTTATTGCATATATGCTCTTCTAAGACAGCTTTCCTATTTTTTCCCTACCACATGTACAGTATTCCAAAAATGGTTCTGTTATTTGCTTTTTGCATTTATTCATTGTTTTCTTGCCTTTTATTTTTAATAAAATCAACATTTTAAAAAATAAAATACAGATTCGGTATGTGTATATTTCCTTATTTATTTCAACAAAGTCATAGGATTCAATGGTTTTTGGAAACCATGGTACCTTGAGTCATATCAGCATCCGAGTTTTGTGATAAGGAAGAAAGCAGAAAGAACAGAAAGGTGGGTTGAAAAAGGCAGTAATTGGCCACAAACTATGTGCATCATCAAAATGTTCTTCAAAGGTCATTTTAACCTACAAGGCATTTCTTTGTTTTTGGAGCAAAAAAGGAATGCTTGAGGTTAATCACATGCTGGTGTGGGACTGGAAGACCTTCCAGTTTTAAGGTTGTTGCCAAGTCTCCTTCAGTTTGAATTAATGTTTGAGAAGGAAAGAAGGATTGGGAAGACAACTTAGGTGCCTCTAGCTACAGAGAGATACTTTTGTAATATTTAGTGTGCAAAATTCCAAGTGAATGAAGTATTCCCTGGAAGAACAACAATGTATAGTTTAATCAGATTCCCAAAGAATCATCTGAGCATTTTCCCAGGTTTAAGGCAAATATGGTAATGACTAGGGAAAGTTTGTTTTTGGGAGTCTCAACTGAGTGGAGGAATGTTCATGAAAAGTGATGTAATGCTAGATGACATGATAACACCATGTACTGGACAGAGATACATGACTGAAACTGGAATGGAACTGTGGTTACTCAGTAGTATGCAAGACAGAAGAGTCAGTGAATACAACTATGGTTTGCCATGTTTCTGGATCTATTTATGGAGAAGGTGAACTAAACAGGATAGACCTGAAATCTTAATAGGTAAAGGTCACCCTTATTTGAAAGTGGTGCTCTTCTCCACTTACAGCCAAAGATCTAGCGCTGTCTACATCTGCAGACATTTCCATGGCCATGTGGCAGGCATGACTAGACACTACAGCACACAGAACACTGTTACCTTTCCACCAAAGTGGTACCTATTTATCTACTTGCAATGTCTTGCTTTCAAACTGCTAGGTTGGCAGGAGCTGGGACAGAGACAGGAGCTCACTCCGTTGTGCAACACTCGGGTATTGAACTGCCAATCTGACAACCTTCCAGTCATCAGGTTCAGCATCTGGCAGTAAATATGTTTGAATGGATAAGTATAGAAAGGAACAACTTATTCAAAGGAAAAAACAGACAGAAGGGAGCAGCATTATATGAAAAGAGTCTACATGTGAGGAAATGTATTAATCTATGCATGGAACATCAGATAAGAGCATTTGAGAATAATAGAAAGAAAGAAAAATGTTACTATAATATGTCATGCTAGGCCAAAGTCTATCATTTCCAGATCATAGAATCTAGAAAATTAAACTCTTCTAAAAATCTGTACTACTAATAATAAATGCCTGTCTTAGTTGAAAACGTCCAACAACCACTCCAAAAGTCTCCTCCCAAATGTCTCAGGTTCGATCCTTTTGTACCATTCCAACCAGAGACACTCTTTGTGTCACTTAAAGTCTTTATATTTCTGTGTTAACACAAACAATGAGGGGAAATGTGTGATTCCCCCCACACACACACCTAATAACATATGTTTAAAAAGAAGAGTCAATGCTGTAAAAGTTAAGACCTGTCTGCAATGTAAATTGGAAAGGGAGGGGAGTGAAAAACATTAAAATGATTTTTCTGTGTGATCTATTTCTATTAATTTTTTTGCAACACTCTATGAAAGGTAAAGAGGCAAAAGCCTGGATTGGTATAGTGGGTGATGATGGCTTATTCTCACATTGTCTGTCCTCAAGTCCACCAGTCTTCCTCTTCTGCACCACAAGTGCAATATGTGTTAATTATTCATTTCTTTGCCACTTAATAATTTCCTGTGTCTTCCTACCACCTTGTGTGATATTGGACAGTTTGAAGAAAGGAAATCCATTTACAGTACTGGGATAAAAGATCTGAAGACCATCAATTTCATCTCTTGTGGTCATCCAGGAGGAAATAAAGATGATGAGGGACTATTTCCAACATAATGAGCTGAGCTATATTTAAGGAGATATGGACTGAATTTGCAAATGCTTTATCACTTCAGCTTCTTTATTTGCTTAAAATATGATCTGGACCTTTTGCCCATGACAAAGTGAACTAGTTTTAGTAGAGCTCCATGATCATAGTGTGTGGGTCACTTAATGGCAAGCTGGTATCCACCTTAAACAAATTCACGCCAATGGCATTTTTCCTGCTTCAGGAAAAAATGGATTTTTGGATACGAGTTGCAGATGACAACGACAACTATTAATTTGTCTATGTCTTCTTTCATGTCTAGGTCAAACTTTAAACTGCCAAAATGAAGCCACCTTTTGGTGAATCCATTCCAAATATAATGAAACTTACCGTAGTATGCGAGTGAATCACATGCTATTAGAGGTAGTTCACAAACTGTGTGTATATCTATGCATGAGGGGGCACATACGTACACATATAGCTTGCTGGGTGCACTGATGTTTTAGTATATAGATGTGAAGCCAGAGACTGGAAGTTCAGTTCCCCACTGTGCATCCCAAAAGAGACAGTCTTGTGGCCTTAGGCAAGGTGCACTGTCCCAGAGTTGCCTCTAGAACAGTATTTCCCAACCTTTGTTTTTTGGACTTCAATTCCCAGAAGCCTAAGTCGTCTCCCCAAAGAACTGATCACCCAATGTACCGACTTAGGTTTCTAGGATTTCAAAAACCCCTGTGGAGCATGAGCCCGATGTTGGGAACCACTGCTCTAGAAGAAGAAAATGGTAAAATCTAGAATATTTATTTATTTATTTATTTATTTATTTATTATCTTCTTGCAGTGATGAAGGTATCTCACTACAGAGCCAGAGGCTTGGAGTTCAATTTCCCATTATACATTCCAGAAGAGCCACCCTGTCTGGCTTGAGCAAGCTGCATGTCTTGGAGTGCCTGAAGTACAAGGAAACATGTACTACTACTCTCTACCTAGGAAACCATGGAATGGAATGCCTTAAATCAGAAATGACTGAATGTCATTTGATGATGATGATGCAACGTAGCCCACTTCTTTAGCTTAAGGTGCTCCAAGACTGCTGTTTTTGCTGCAACAAAGTAAATAGCTGCTCCACTCCTTATCTGAAGTATTTCTGAACAATTATTCCAACTTTATCTCTTTATGTTTGCTTTTGCTTTGCCCACATGAAAAATATCATAGTTCCATTAACCAACAACAGGCAACCGGAGGAGGGGGGGAAATAGGGATTTTTTTTGATATTTGTTGTTTTTAATTGCACTAATATAATGGACGTGTAGCATGGGTATACCAATGTGGACACGCTTTCTCTCTCTCTCTCTCTCTCTCTCACTCTCTCACACACACACAAGGGCACCTTTGAGACAGCGACTGTTGTTCGAGAAGGGTCTTTGCCGCCCCGCCCCACCCTGGTGGTCAGGTCGGAAGACAACTGTGTGGAAGCTGGGGATTGGTGGATTTGATCTTTGGGGGCGTGGTATTTGTTGGGGATCTGTGTCCTGTGTTCGAGTTAATTCTTTGTGGGTTGGGATTTGGTCGGGTGCGGACGTGTTTTGTTTCGGGGAATCTTTGTAGGCCATGTCCAGAAAGCGAGGGCAAGCGGCGGTCAGCTCTGAAGAGCTGGCTTCCCAGCCAAAGGGAGCCAGGGAGGCGGTGGAGGAGTCGTCTGAGGAGGAGTATGAATTAGGGACCTTTGACGACAGGGTGAGGGCCCTGGAGGAGGAAGCGGGGGGTGGAATGGAGGTTTCCCGTACGCAGAGCTCAGGCACCCGACGAGGAGGCAGGAAAGGGAAAGGTTCTTGGCGGGAGGCCATCAGGCAGCTTGAAGAAAGGCTTTTGCTGCTCGAGGGAAAGAAAGTTACTCAGTCGCAGGAGTTATTGGGGCCTGCGAATGTGGAAATGGAGGCGGAGGCCGTCGGGGCGTTTGGCCCGTTGGTGCCTAGCCGTGGCGAGTCGGGCTTGAGGGATTCCTCGGCGGAAACGTCGAGCGATCTGGGAGGCGGCGCGAAAAGTTCGGCCGAGGCGGCAGAAGTGGGCGCGTTGGCGCAGAGCCAGGAGATGTCCGTGCGGGGAGTAGGTGAGTCTGGGGGCTCGGGGACTTCCAGAGCAACTCAGAGTGATTGGGGGTGGCCGTGGGGCTGCTCGTGCGGCCCTCAGAGTTGTGGGAATAGGGAGGGGGTGGGTAGGACATCAGGGGAACGGGGGATGGGCGCGGTGCCCCCAGGGGGGGCGGGTGCGAGACAATCAGGAGCGGATGCAGGTGGGTCTGCTACTCTTGGGGGTCAGGACAAGGGGGTAGGGGCCCGGGGTCCTGGACCCGTGGCGATTGGGGGACAGGAGAGTGGGGCCGGTGGTAAGGGGGTGGAGACCCCGGCAGTTGCGGTGGCTGAGAAGAGTGGGGGGGTTGGTGCCATTGGGCGGGAAGGTTTTGGCGGGAGGAGATGCGGGGTCGGGCGCGCCTGCGCGCAAGAGGCGCTGCCCGTTTGGGGATCATTTGTCTCAAGCTACAAAAGACAAGATTTTAAAAGGGGAATACGTGGATTTGTTTTCCTTGCTTAACCGGGAGGTGGATGTGAAGGAAGCGGAGAAGTTGGATGAGAGGGAGAAGGAGTTGGTGAAGAGAAAGAAACCTATTAGAAATTGGGGGAGCTGGCTTCCAGCTTATTTGATTTACATGGGGGTCATTATTTATGAAAGGCCGGATAGGGCGCTTTCGTTGTTGAAATATTTGGACATAGTGTACAGGGCGTACACGGATTTTGCGGGGGGGTCATGGATGAAATATGATGAATTCTTTCGATCTTTGGCTCAGCAGGAGCCGGATATTAGGTGGGATGAGCCTCATTCCATGCTTTGGTTGCAATATTTGGCTCCGGCCAGGCCGCTGTTGGGGGAGAGGCACGATAGTGGGCATATGGTGTTACGTGGACCTCCTCTGACGCCCCCCAGGGTTTCTGGGGGGCAGCTGGTTCAACCCAGGTTGGTCTGCTGGGAGTTTAACTCGCATGGATATTGTGCCCGCAAGCAGTGTAGGTTTAGACATGGGTGTTCGCAGTGTGGCGGCACACATCCGGTCACAGCTTGTGGCCGGGGGAGAGGAGGGCCGACGAGAGGGGTACAAAACCAGGGTAGGCCTGGAGGGCAAGGACCTCCTGGGTTCAATTTACCCCAGCCCAATTAACTTGGAGAGCTTAGATCATTGGCTGGCGTCTTACCCTAGGAGGCAGGACGCGGAGCTGTTGGCAAATGGTTTTCGTTTTGGTTTTCGTATTGCGGTGGTTGGGGGGGTGAAGGGCCCATCGGCTGATAAGAATCTGAAGTCGGTTAAGGGTAATGAGGAACAAGTGAGGGAGAAGATCAGAAAGGAAATGGTTTTGGGTAGGATAGTGGGGCCCTTTCGGTCATGTCCTCTGGATGGGCTGCACATTTCGCCTCTAGGGTTTGTGCCGAAGAAGGTGCCGGGGGAATACCGGCTTATTCATCACTTGTCCTACCCGGAAGGGGGGTCGGTGAATGATGCTATTCCCGTGGAACTGAGTTCTGTCAAATATGCTTCGTTAGACGAGGCGGTGGCTATGATCAGGAAGGCAGGAAAGGGGGCTTTTCTCCTGTGTTCGAGTTAATTCTTTGTGGGTTGGGATTTGGTCGCCCGCCCACCCTCCCTAAAAATCGAGGTGGCTTAGTTGGTCGCAATATTTTGGGCCGGGCAGGAATTTTTGGGTCACGGCTGATTGGCTTTGCTGGGACCTTTTTCGCCTGCCTCATCTCGATGAGTAAGGGTATAGGGCGACAGCATTGTCGGGTAGGGCGGAAAGCACGGGGTGTGTGGGTGTTATTTTGGGGGTGTTTGAGCCCTGTGGGAGGGGGAGGAGTTTGGGTTAGGGCGGGGTTATGTTTATTTGGCCCAACCCAAATCTCCCCCCGGAGTTTGGCCCCCCCCGTGCTTTGATGGCCCCTGCGGTTAGGGTTGTAAAGTTTATTGTCACTTAATAAAGTGGCCAATTTTATTCCACAAAGTTGTCTTGTGTCTTTGTGTGGGGGGGGGGGCCTGGGGTGGCAAGGGACAGGTGGTTCCGCATATGGGCCTTTGGTGTGGCAGAGAAGAGCTAGGTACCCTATATAAGGGATGACTTGTTCCGGCCTCACCCTCTTTCTCAACTACAGCTGTTTGGACATGTTATACTTTATCAGGCAATTGGTTAGCCACATGGCTTTACCATTGCGGGCCATGCCCAATGATTTGCTGCGGTTGAACTGCGATCGTTTAGGTAGCATTGAAAAAACATTGGGTGAGGGTAGTGCTGTAAATATGTGCTCTGAGCCTGGTAAGACTGGTAAGACTCTGAGCCCGGTAAGACTGAATCCTGGTAAGACTGAGTGGCTGTGGGTCCTGTGTCAACAAAGGAGTCACCATCTTTGGTTCTGGATGGGGCTAGTTTGCCCCAAACAGACCCAGTGCACAACTTGGGGGTCCTCCTGGACTCACGACTCCTGCTTGATGAGCAGGTGGCAGTCGTGACTAGGAGGGCTTTTGCACAGTTGCATGTAATTCGCCAGTTGCACCCACTCCTTGACAGGGACTCCTTGCTCTCCGGTCACCTCCAGATTAGATTACTGCAATGCGATCTACATGGGGCTGCCCTTGATGA
The DNA here is from genome assembly GCA_030440675.1 of Furcifer pardalis. Classification (NCBI taxonomy): domain Eukaryota; kingdom Metazoa; phylum Chordata; class Lepidosauria; order Squamata; family Chamaeleonidae; genus Furcifer; species Furcifer pardalis. The sequence continues at coordinate 69,580,823 of CP126893.1, forward strand.
CCATCAGGAGGCTGCAGCTGATCCAGAATACGGCAGCCCGGGTGGTGTTGAGATGTAGGCGTTACTCTCATGCATCCCCACTGCTCCGGAAACTGCACTGGTTACCAGTTTGCCTCTGGGTGCAATTCAAGGTGCTGGTCATTACCTTTAAAGCCCTACATGGTAGTGGGCCAGGATACCTGAGAGACCGCAACTCCCCAAGGGTATCTGTTTGTGGCGTACTGGTTTGTAAGTGGGATTTTTTTTTTTGAAAGTTCTGAAATGTTTTGTGCATTATGCTAATTTAATTGTAACTATATATTTTGTATTCTTTTTGTATTGTTGTTAGCCGCCCAGAGTCGCTTAGGCAAGTGGGGTGACATAAAAATCGAACAATTCAATTCAATTAAATTAAATCTGTCCGTCCCACCAGAGCAGACCGGAGAAGTGCCTTAGTGGTGCCATCTGCCAGAGAGGCTCGGCTCTCTGGCACTAGGAAGAGGGCCTTCTCCTTGTTCGCTCCAGCTTTGTGGAACCGCTTGCCTTTGGAGTTGTGTCTCCAGACGGAGCTATTGGCTTTTAGGAAAGGTGTGAAAACTTGGCTGGCAGGTATGGTGTGGGGTAATGATGACTTATTGACCCCTCCCCGCTGGCTTATTTAACATTTTATTTAATACATTATACTTACCCTCCCTCTCTTTTACTCCTTTTACTCCTTTACTTAAAGGAATGAGATGTTGTTTTAAATGGTTTTAAATGGTTTTTAGAGTATTAACGGTGTGTTGTATGTTTGTTGACTGGTTGTAATCCACCCTGAGTCGCCTGTGCGAGTAGGGCAGAATATAACTTCAAATAAATAAATAAATAAATAAATAAATATTGTGATTTAAAATAATCTGAAATTATGCAAGAGTGGTGGAGGTTCATTCGGCACTGAATGGACCCTCAGCCGTTAAATTAGTGATTACCATAGCTGGACAGCTCACACACACACACACACACACACACACACACACACACACACACAGTGAACAGCCATAATGAGCAGCAATTTTACTCACTACTATGCCCTAGCAGATCAAATAACAGTTTGTTATATGTTTACGGTTTGAATAAAGTGGCCCAATTGTTTCTCCAAGAATTGTAGCCTGTCTAATCAATTGGGGGCATTCGTTCATGTGGCAACAGGCTTAAATTTTATAAAGGAATGATTGACTTGAAATGAAAGAGACATGTTACTTTTTCTGTTTTATATTTTAAATTTGATTTTTTTCATCATTGATTTAACTGTTTCTATCCCTCTTGTACAATTTGTTGGACAGATTTTTATTTTTATTTTGAAAGTTGCTCTTGGGATCTTTTGAACAAGCAGATAAAATAATTCATTTCCAGCATTCTCTTTTACGTTGCATAGGGCACAGAGTAACTGAACACAAGTTCTTAAATTGCATTCCCATGTACACTTCCCCAGGATATATTATTGAACTAATTGCTTTACAAAAACATGTATAGATTTGGGCTTTAGGGTGGAAGGTGTTCACTGAGAATTACAAGCTGACAGATGTGATTGCTAGTGAGTATTTTACTCAGATATTAACTTGAAATGTTATGTTAAATAATGAGTCTATTTTGTATTGATTTTAGTTTGACCCATTAATGCTAGTTTATCTAGACTTACTTACTAGAATGCATTACATTTCTGAAAACGTCTGTGGATACTGGTGAAATTGGTTCCATAGCACCCACTGCTGTGTATTGTAAATGATCCCAAGTGAAAATATTATGACAATAGGTTTTAGACATGTAATGCAACATCTCTTTTACAAGATTAAAGGGAGGGGAAAGCGAATACAAGTTCACAACTGTACTTGAAGCAAGCAATAAAAATATACAGCGGTTTTTTGGGGATTAGAACAGCAGTTTTATTATTTAATTTTTATTTATCCAATTTTGTTATCCCGCCCCAATTAGGTAGACCCCAACTCTGAGCGGCTTACAACATTACAAAAAGACATAACTTAAAACAATAGTGTGTAGTATGTAGCCAGCCAATCTGGCACTTCAGCATACCTAGTGCCTATTAAAATTCAATACATTCATTACAATTATAATTACAATTGACTAAATGTTAAAAATTCAGTTAAAATTAAATTAAAATTAATTTTAAAAATTATGAAAGTTATACTTACATAGCTTCAAACCAGCAATAGGTCAGAGCAGGGGAGGGGGGTGGCTGACTCAATTAGATCAGCCACCCAGCATGAGATCCAACATTCTTGGATCCCCATACTTGCCCTGCCAGCCAGGTTTTAAGACCCTTCCGAAAGGGTAGGAGCTCTGTTTGTGTGCAAAGACAATCTCCCACAACCACTGAAGCAGAGGAAAAGACATTGTGAAAATCTGTCACAATGATGATCCCTCTAAATTTAGAGAGAAGCTTTCTTTATATGCAGTCAAGTAATAGATTGTCAACTAGCATTTTATGGGTATAGTAAATACAATAGGTAAAGAGGAAGCTCAAATATGAAATTGACTCTTCTTCTTTCATGTCCCAATCAAAACCTTGACTGCCAAAATGTCTTCACTTTGTCATTGTTCAAACCCAAGTCCTCATTGGTGCATTCTTTGGCAGCAATTGGCAGATCAGTAAATGAGCCGGACTCTGCGTCTCTCTACATTCACACCGTATGTTGTTGTCTGGCAGCAGTCGCCACTTGAGCATGTTGGTCTTGCATTTAGGGACTCCAACCCTAAGCCTATTCAGGGCCCTCCAGTTGGCACAGGGGAGATTGAGATCTTCAGCTATATCCTCATTTAATGATGTTCCTTGCCCAGTGAGTTCCTTCTTCCATCTTCTAATTTGGTTTTACTCTTGTCTACCCTCAAAAAGAGCCATAAAACTTTTCCTGGTTCTGAGCTGGTGGATTTGATGCTCATATCCATTCAGAGGGTGTCAAGGGTCAGTCTCTTGCTAAGTTCCATCAGTGTCCTCTGCTACTTCTCTCTTGATCTTACGTGGAGCAATACCAGCAAGAGGGTATATTTTCTCAACTGGTGTAGGTTTGAGGCATCCTCTCACTATATGCATGGCTTCATTAACAGCGATGTCCACTTATTTTGCGTGTGTGGACGCACTCCTTACTAGAGCAGCATACTCTGCTGCAGAGACACTCAGGGCCAAAGCTGATGTGTACAGTGTGGATGGTTGAGTTCCCCATTTATAGTTTTTGAGTTTCCTGATGATGTTGTTCCTTGTACTAACTTTGGCTTTGGTATTCAGGCAGTGCTCCTTTAAAAGAGAGTGTCCGGTAAAGCATCACCCCAAGATATATTGCAGCTAAACTCGTATGAAATGGACAGACTCTATAAAGGATGGCACAAGATTGAATGTAGATGAGCTGAGCAGAACTGTTGAGGACACAATATTTTGGAGGTCAGTCATTCATAGCATTGCCATACATCAATGTCAACAACTTCATATAACAAAAGCAAAGGTATCATTGGGGTCTATATTTAGGTAACTAATTTTCATTCAATTAGGCATTTGTCAATTACCAAGTAAAAACTATCCTGAGACTCTTATGTCTTAGCAGTATAAAACAAGATGAAACATATTTTAAATGTTTGTCTCTAAGATTTGTGACAGATTTTCACTTCACTTTTAATTCTGGCTTATAGAGACCCTTTCCGGGGTATTCAATCACAGACTGCTCAGCTATTGTTTACCAGTCTCCTCTTCTGGGAGCAACCTGAGAGTGTTCAGCTTGCCCAAAGTTACAAAACTTGGCTCTTCTCCTAAGATGAATGGTGAGGAATTGGACTCACAACTTCTTGTCCTGCAGTCAAAAACCTGACTCACTGAACTGTCCACCCTCACTTTAATTTATACTGACATAATTTTAGAATTATAGAGAAATAAATAGAACCAGAAGTGATTCCACGGGTCTTCAGGTCCAAACATTAATAATGTAGGAAATGTAGGAAATCCACAAATAAAAACAGCTGGCTACCTAATCTCTGTTTTAGGCAGCCAATGAAGGAGAGTTACCACCATCAAAAATTGTGCATTCCAATACTGAACAACCCTTAGGAAATTCTTTCTAATGTTCAGTCATAATCTACTTTCTTGCAATTTGAATCCATTGGTTTGAATCCTTCCTCCTCGAGATATAGAAAACAAGTCTGTTCCATCTATGTGACAGCTTTTCACATATTTGAAGATAGTTATCATAACAATTTGAAATATTCTCCTTTCTATGCTAAATATACTCCACTTCTTCAAGTGCCATATCCAGTTCCAAATATTGGCTATCAACATGACAATCAATCATGAAGATTGTCCTGGGAACAGGACAGTGGCCTTTCATTTGCCTTTTGCATTGCAGCATGACACTCATATCACCGATCCAGTTCCACAAGTCACTTTCGGGTGCTGAGTCTGTTAGTCCTCAGGGTTGACAGGCTAGTTAATCACTATCTGATGGTTGTCGTTGAGTTGTTGACAGTATGGTCTACTCTATTACCATAGCAGGATAATGTGGCCAGACTTGGATATTCAGTTACTGAACTGTTTCTCATAGGATTTAGTTTCCAGATCTTTACCATCATGACTCTCTTTCTCTGGATATGTTCCAGACAGTTTCAGAGAAACAGTTAGACTAACAGTTATAATGTTGGCACTCAACCAATGCTACATTACTGAATGCCAAGACATCAATGTGGAATTATCTAGAAATCCCTTCCTGCATGAAGTATATCCTTTAAAATGCTGTGCTGATAAAATGCAACATCTTCATGATGAAAAATCTATTTCTAAATGAAGAGCATTCATTGCTGTACCACAGTAAGATGCCATATGGTTACACTGGTTATTGCTTAGGGCTCTTCAGCTGCCAGATAAGGACTGTGAGAATTTCTCCCATCTGCCTCAAGCAATGGCACAACTGATGAAATGATTTGGGGCATATTCAGGATGCAGCAATACTCCTAAATTTGGTTGATAACATTTATAGCCTTACTATAAATAAATATCCAAGATGGCAACATCTTTTATCAGACTCCAGGGTCTGCAGAAATAGGCCAGTGTAGGCCTGCTATACAAGATGTGTCAGAAACCACAGTAAAAAGATGTATTCTCGATTGTTATTGTCATATTGAGAAAGCAACACTCTCCTACCTGGAACTACTATGTCGTGTTTCTCATAAATGGGATATCTTCTCTTCATATGGTTTTCATGACTGTTGCCTCAAAACATGTGAAATCTGGGTGTTTCTCTGGATGTAATGTGAGGAATAGAGGTTCAGCACTTTCCACATCACTGCTTTCAGTCATTTCTTGATTCATTATCAATATTCTCAGCCATTTCTACCACTTAATATTAAAAAAAAATACCAGTTATGTGGAACACTAATTTCAAATCACAAAACCTATGAAATAGCCTACTGGGAGGCTGACATTCCAATACCTATCGTACCCAAGTGGGTTCTGTACTTGATTATTATTTTATACTTACTAGGGTTCATTCATTTTTGCTAGTATGAGCTGAATGGAATTTATACCCCATACTTACATATATGATTTCTTGCTAATTGTTGATGTAAATAGCTAAATTTTGAAGAAAAAAACTCAAATAGATTATTTTACTAAGAATGAATAAGTGGCACCTATATAGTAATAAGATAAACAAAAGCAATTTCCATATAGCCTGACAACATTATACCAAAAATGTGTTTAAATATAAATATATTTTCTTCAAACCCATATTTAAATGTACATTCTTCAGCAATCCAGAATCACATATTTTCACCTTATGACCCATTAAAATTTTGAAAATTATTTACCTTAACATGTGAGCCCATGGTTTTCAATTGTTTTCCAGCAAAACTGCCTGGTCCCAGCTTGCCACCAGAAGTTAAATCAGTTCTGAGTACTTTATACCTGGAAAATTCAAGGTTAGTTTGAATTAAAGTCAAATTGCCTTGACAGAATATGATTGATTAATTAAATTTTGTTATCAGATCTTGTTTCCAAATGAGGTTTAAACCAATATACACAAAGAATGTCTGGCCAGTTTTGAAATAAAGTAGTCCTAAATTGGGTGCAACACAGGGCTTTCCCCCTGACCATGCCCACCATACTACACTCACAGAGTAGGTAGTAAAATTTTTTGAATCCCATCTCTGATATGGGGCACTATATAAGTGTAATTGCTACTGCTCAGAGTGAGCAGTTTCAGATTTCTTCTAAAATCTTCTTCCTTTGTTTCTGTCATACCATAGATACACCTTCCAGACCCTACATTCTTTCATTCTCCCTCATAACCAGACAGAAATCCCAATCTGTTTGTCCCCTTGTCAGGAAAAGACCTATTTCCTAATGCTTCCCAAGGCTTTAAATTGCTATTTTTCAGCTAGGCCTCATAAAAAAATCTTTTCCCATTTCTGTGTCTCTCACAAGACTGTCATGAGATGGTTGTTTTCAGCCAGTGTTCCCGTGTTATCGTTCCAGCTTGCAGAGCTTAGAGTGTTATGTCTTCACATGGATGTAAACAATTCATTGTTTCGAGAAAGTTTTCTCTGTTACCTGATTGGCCAAGGTAAAATCACCTGACCAGGAATTCTCCATTTTGGAGAACAGTTAGTTAGTTCATCTCTGTTTCTCAATGGCTTAAGACCCTGGCTATGCTGGGACTATGTTTTGCTTTCTTTTCACTATGATTACCTAAAGATACTTGGACTGTTCTTATTGGACTGATTCTTTGTTATGACCTTTTAATCTACGGTTTTTCCATGGACTTTGCTATCAATGAACCTGAAGAATAAAACAGCTGTTTCTCTTTGAAGATTGTTGTCTTCCTTATCACACACACACACAAGGCAACTTGGCTGCATGCTACCTGAAGAAGAAGCCTCCCTTGTTCTGCTCTACTGCCAGAGCTCAGTAAGTTCTTTTTAAAAGCGGCTCAGGTCTCTCAAAGGTGAAAGGTAAGGGTTAAATATGTTCCAGAAATGAGCATATGCTCAGAAGCATGAGTGGGAGGGCCCTTACAGAGACGCCTGAAGTCTGACACCCCTCCATTCTAGCCCTTTCTACCTAAGTTTCACCAGACAGAGGTAGCATAAATGGACATGAAAAATACACTTTATTAGCTCCTTAGCCTGACATTGGCTAAACAAATTATATTTTTTTTTAAAAGCCCTACAGAGAAACAGAAAACATAAATATATGGGCATTGTAAATAACATAGCTTTTTAGAACTTAATAAAACAAACTATTATCCCAAAACACACTGTACAAATGGAGAAATTTACTAACTCTACTAATTGATCAAAATCTACAGAAAGAAAGCCACTATCTCTTAAACCACTCAAGCTCACTCATCAAAAGCAAAACTCCTATAAACAAGGCATTTCATATCTTTGTTTCTTCTAAACTGACATGGGCTGTTGTTTCCTGCACTACCAAATGTAACATCAGCCCACTGAATCATTTTTAGAGGATAAGCCATAGATAATATCACCTCTTCCCAGTTCCTGGTGATAATGGAAACTGTTATTCATCCGATATGCAGGCTTAAAATAAAGCTGCTCCAGTGCCTATATAGGATGTGCCCTCCAAGATCTGATTAAGGTTCATCTAGATAAGGAGATTCTTCTTCTTATATGTCTAGGCCAGATGTGAAACTGCCAAAATGAAGCCACCTTTTGGAGAATTCATTCTGTTGTTCCTTTCACCTGATCTAGTTTGAGAAAGATTAGCTGGCACAAAGTTGCCATTGCCTGGGGTACACCTGATTGTGGTTCAAAAATACTGCAATATTCAAGTAGGCTCTTTCTGTGTACCCCTAGATAGGAGCAAAAAAAGTGTGATATTTCTTATCTTGGACTGCAGCTTCCATGTCTCCTAGTGAGCATAGCTAAGGACAAGGAGTACCAGGGCATGTGACCCAACTCCATTGCTAGGGCCCTTTCTTTCCCTCTGACCTGATGGTCCAGGCTAAAGCAAGACTCTCTTCAAGATTCCCATCAACAAAAAAGTCCTAGTCAGTTCACCAGAGATTACAAAGCTGTCTCATAATTTTGTCCCTCCCTACTGTAAGCAGTGCTCACCTCTGTTTATAGCCAAAGAGCCAGCCCTGTCTGTATTTGCAGATGAGCACTGAACCCTAGAGCCAGATACAACTGGCTTTCAAGCAAGGGGAACCTTTACTTTTATTGTAAGCAGAACAGGGACTGCAATGGCTTAGTGGTTAAGACACTGAACTTGATGACTGGAAGGTTGACAAGCCAGCAGTTCAAGATCCGAGAGCTGTTTGATGGAGTGAGCTCCTGTCTCTGTCCCAGCTCCTGCCAACCTAGCAGTTCAAAAGCAAGAATTGGCAAGAAGATAAATTGGTACCACTTTGGTGGGGATATAAACAATGTTCTGTGCACTCCGGTGTTTAGTCATGCCTGGCACATGTTCACGGAAATGTCTGCAGACACAGACAGCACTGGCTCTTTGGCGACAAATGGAGATGAGTAATGAAATCTAGAGTCAGATACAACTGGCTTTCGAGCAAGGGTAACTTTAACCTTTATTTTATTGTAAGCAGTGAATAGTTGCTATTTACTGATATGCAACCCAGGTGAATACTCAGACACATGCTATTCACAAAATGGCTTATATCTGGCACTCTGGAAATAATTATTTGAAGAAGATAAAAAGTTTCAGAACTTTAAATGCACATTTTCTAACTCTATTTGTCCATGTGATAATATTTTCCTATCTTCAGTGAGCTGTCGTGTTTCTGTTTGAAACTTGAAAATCATTCTTGTGAGTGGTTAAACATAAAGCTATTTTTTAAATGGAAAAAAAATCTTCCTTCACAGTCTTTTCTGATACTTCTCAACCCTGGAATTATATGTAGAAATAATTTTGCAACTCACTCTGAAATGCTTAGTATAAATATATTGCAACTCATACTCTTTGACTAGCATTGCGTTAAACAGGAAAATGGGACCATAAAACATGTATCAACAGCTCCCCCCATTGGAAAGCAAAATTATACCTGCCATCTTATGCTTCATTTTAGCACTATGCAAAGTATGTTAATATTCAACATTGCATTTTAAACAGTTATCTGCATCTAAGCTTTTTGTGTAAATGATATACTGTATGTCTCCTCATTCTCCAGGCTACTTCAATATACCATAATTTAAAGTCTAAACAATGTTATTGCATCCGAGTGGAATTAAGCAAAATCATACTAAAGAAAGGAAAGTTACTTCCTCCTATACCTTAATCATATCACTATAACATTTAAGTTGTTTGGCAGTTCTAATCACACAATGATGAACTCTCAAAGAAAAGATTTCGATCAATTTTCTCTGCCTTTGTATAAGTACAGAATGATAATTTCCCCAGTCACTATTGTTTAAAAAGATGGTTGAATTAAAAATACCAAGGAGCCAGACATATTAGACTTCAGCTGTTTCACAAAAGAAAGAATTTTCTTTAGTCTAAATACTCTACCATCCTATGATTCAAATACAAGATTCTCAAAACATAAAGTTGTTTGAAAATTTTGCAAAACACTTTTTTAGATTTTGGAATTTCCAATCTAATCCTCTCTAACAAACAGTACAGAAGGCATCAATATACATGTTGACTTAGTTTTAGCCCTACTGAAGTTTCTCATAAGACCAGCAATAAAAATGCATTTTGGCCTTTGGAGCTCCATGGAGCAAAAGGTAACACCTTTGGCCAGCTGTCCTTACACATTAGCAAGTGGAATGATATCCAATGCTATGTTAATTACCCACTGTTTCTGTAGTTATATATACCTAGGCTTTCTCAAATGAATCCTCTCTTCTCATTTGATGTCCAAAGTACTTTAGAAGGGGGTGGCCAAAAATGAGATGGCTAGATGGTATTGTAGACACAATGGACACAAAGCTGAGCGAGTTGAGGAGGATGGTGGAGGACAGAAGTGCCTGGTGGACAGTGGTCCATGAGGTCGCAAAGGGTCAGAATCGACTGTGACTGAACAACAACAATACACACACACACACACACACACACACACCTAGGGGAAAATGGCAAATAGGTTAATGACTGGAATGCTCCAAAAGACATATTATTGTAATGTGATAAATGTGATAATTGTGCCTGAAATAAGGAAAAAAACATATAATAGGGTGATGTTTGTTAATGAATAAACAAATAATATCATGCACATTTCTCTTTTCAGTTTCAACCTGGTAGTGCTACTTTTTCCTAAAACAAATAAAACTTAGGGAGTGTGTGTCTTCCTTCTCTAAAGTCCAGACTACAATTATGAAACATGCTTAAGCTACATAAGGAGACTGCAGGACTGCACAGTCATTTAGGTTCCAATTGCCTGAACTTTTCCATTCTCACTTTAAGCAACGACTATTATTGGACTGTGAAATGCTTACTTGAAAAGCAATTATATAACCATGTTCTAAAGTGGATGGTTACTATGGCTTCAAAGGAGCAAGCACATGATTCTTTGTTAGATTGTCATAGACTAGGGATAAGCAACCTACTGCCTACAGGTTGGATCTGGCCAGTGGCACCAAATCAATTAGCCCATGCCTCGCTCCAGCTGCCACCAGAATCAACCACGGACTCATTTACGGCTGTTGTAAATGCATTTATGACATCTGCAGACTCATTTACGGCTGTTGTAAACATGTTTCGGGCTCTTCATGATAAGGAAATGAACTGATTTTGTTACATGGCGTTCCACCGTAATTCTGAATTCAAAACCTAAATTCTAAATATGAAGTTTGGTGCTATGGCACATCTGCGGAATCAGCCGTCGACTCATTTACAGCTGTTGTAAACATGTGCATTTTGGCACTTCCAGCACCCCTGTCTAGTGGCCACCTCTAGTAATGCACCAGACCAATCCCAACAATCAGCTGTCTCCCCTCCCCCCTCCTCACCACTCCAACCACTCTCACCTTATCTAGGCAGTTGATTGGTCAGCGACTGAAAAGCCATTTGACTCCAGTGGGTGGTGATGGCAGCTCAGCAACATACAGGAGCATGTTGTGAGGGGAGATGGCACTGCCTGGGACCACCCACACTCCCTCGCCTCTGCCTCTTGCCTTGGCTGCCAGGGTGATTTTGGACTTCCTGGTTCTAGGGATGGAACAAGTCACCTCTGGAAGCTCTCCCCTCACCACCACCCCCAGAGCCAGAAAGTCTCAAACTGCCCTGGCAGCTATGCATTGGAGCTGAGCACACTGTCTGAAAACCTTAAAAATCTTTCCATATCTCAAAAAAAAGAAGAAGAAAAGAAAAGGTAAGTCAAAGCATTATTTTCTCTGGATTGTGTTCCTTATCATGAGTTTTCCATTACGCAAGGTGACCATAATGTGGAGTTCCACTGTACAGCCCTTTTGGTTCTGGACTTTGGAGCTTTTAAAAATTTGGAATTTCTAGATATCAAGATACAAATTATATAGCCATTCTTTTCCCCATTTAAAAATACACAACATTGTAAAAGGATTGCCCTGTGTTCACAATCCCACTGCCAAAAACCAGCAATGCCTCGGTATGAGTAAATGACTATAATGGACATACTGATTGAACCTTGATCATAGGGAATGCCATCAGGGGAAGCATTGGGGAAGCAGAGAGAAATCATCCTGGAAAGTGGGCCAGTACCTTGGGCAGAGTGGAGCAGCAGATGGCCTGTGATGGGTGGGAACTGTGCAAATAGCATCAGAAACAGCACTGTTGAATCAGTGAAATCATTCTTGGAGCAGCAGTAGCAGTTAGAAGAATGACAGGCAAAAGGAAGGAACACCAAATTTAAGCATGACCCCTAGTACTGTGAGCAGAGTGTACCATCCTTTCTTAGTTAAAGGGGTCTTCAGGGAAGCTCAGCAATAGTAGGTCAACCTTAAGGAAGGTAGGTTTTTCTATGGAGCCAGATTCTAGTGTGAGCCGTGCAAACTGACAATGTCCCTCCCCTAAGGGAACACACTCTCACTGGGCAGACTAGTTGGTGAGCAAGACAGCAACCCCACTGCCACTTTGGCCAGAATTCCCAAAACAGACTGCTTCTGTAAACCTAGTAAGACAAGGAATGGTTCTTGTTTGGCTTGCAGTGCTGGCTCTTTGGCTTGAAACACAGATGAGCACTGTACCTTAGAGTCAGATATGACTGGTTTCTGTGGGTCTTGGAGGAACATGGGGCTCTACATGGGGCTGCCCTTGGTCACCATTCGGAAACTCCAGCTGGCCCAGAATGCGGCTGCTAGGGTAGTGATGGGGTGCGGGCGTTACGCTCGTGCCTCGCCACTGCTTCAGCAGCTGCACTGGCTGCCAGTATGTCTCCGGGTGCAATTCAAGGTGCTGGTCATTACCTTTAAAGCCCTATATGGTAGTGGGCCAGGATACCTCAGAGACCGTGTCACCCTAAGAACGTCTGCCCGTCCCACCAGGGCGGATCGGAGAGGCTCTCTTGTAATGCCATCAGCTAGAGAGGCTCGCCTCTCTAGCACCAGAAGGAGGGCCTTCTCCGTGACCGCCCCGGCCCTGTGGAACCTCCTGCCTATCGATCTACGTCAACAGACAGAGCTCCTGCCCTTCCGGAAAGGCCTTAAAACCTGGCTGGCAGGACAAGTTTGGGGATCCAAAAATACCGGATCTCATGTTGGGTGGCTTATCAGATGAGACAGCCACCCTTGTTCTTACCTCCTCACCCCGGTCCTTGTTTTTTAATAACTTTTGTAATTTTATATCTTGGAAATAACTTGGAATTGTTTAATCCCTTTTTAGCCTAAGCTTTTAGCCTAAGCTTTTAATATTGTATTAACTCATTGTTAACTGTTAATAGGGTACTGTATATTGATTCATAGTCTTTAACTATGTATTTCTCGAATTTGTTTATGTAAGCCGCCCAGAGTTGGGTTTCGACCCGATTGGGGCGGGATAACAAGTTGGAAATAAATAAATAAACCCAAGAAATGTGTGTGCATGCCACTTGGTACCATGTTGTTCATATGCCATGATGACCAAGTGAAGTACAGAACACATTACTCGCCCTCCAAATTCTACTGTTCACTTCTAATGTTTTGCCACAGTTCTGAGTCAATAGATTGTCTCCACAGGATCCCTGAAACAAGTTTGCCTTTCTGCACATCAAACTCTTATTGTTACCAACCACTTAGTGTCCTACAGACTAGCTGAGCCTCTACCCAATATTTCAATCTTTTTGGCAGGTGGTTCCCAGAGTCTAGCTATGCTTTCCAGACCTTTTAAAATGTACACATATTCATCTGCATGTATTTTCTCTTTTGATGAGCCAAGAAATTTTATGAAGCTGTTTATACTACAATTAAGCCAATATAAATACACGCTAAGCAATATCAGAAACAAAATTAAAACTGTACGTATACAAGGCATTGGTCTCAGGATACCAGTATTAAACATCAAGTCATTCAGCCAATCAATCATTTTATGTATGTAATGCCTTTTCATATGGGGCATGGGGTTTTGAGAAAAGTAGAAAAAATAAAAATAGTAAATGAGTAAATAATCAGTACCAAACTGATTAATAAATAATATAATTATCAACAAAATCAAATAAACATCCTTTCATCTGGTTATTTAACAGAAGAAGCAGGTGAAAAGAGTTTTGAAGGACCTCAGAGCCAGGTATCATTCCAATAGTATGAAGAAGGTAGAACATTTTCAGGGGTGGATAGGAAGCAGAGCTATCTCTTCTTGTGTTGGCATTAACAGATCATCCCATGTCTCACATCAGCATTTGTTGTTGTTCAGACACATAGTTGAGTCTGACCCTTTGTGTCCCAATGAACCATCACATGGCATGCTCTTCTGTCCTCTTCCATCCTCCTAATGCATTAGGAAACATTTTACTGTATCCCATTCCAGTAGAGAAATGATGAAATATTCCCCAGATTTGCAATTACACACACCTGTGGATTCAAAAGACCCATTCAGTCTGTCTGCTGCAACTCTTCACAACACATATAATTCTGTCTTCTCCTGACCTCCTTTTAATGACTTTCTATTGGTACTTTTAAAAAAATACTGTATCACCAACTTAAAGAATAACTTTATGAGGACAGCTAAAATTGCTTCAGAGTGAAACTCTGTTCTCCTTTCAAAGAATAAGAGAAGAGGGGGTGGTTGTGGTTGAGGGTACACTCAAGAGTTTGGGACATTTTAAAAACTCTGATATAATGTTTTTATTTTTAAAAAGCAATACAAGTTGCTTTTACTCATGTTCCTTATTTTGGAAGAGCAACGTGCTACTAATGTGTTACTGGTTTTAATTTGTCTAATTCACTTAAAATATGAAGTGTCCCAAATCTCCTCAAATGACTTTTCCAAATGTTTTTAAAAGAAATAACATGACATTGCGAGTTATAGATTGTTATTTCTCTCTTTTTAAAACATTATTAAAGTATATTTTGATTGCCCCCAAAAGTAATGAGTTAACAGATAGTGCCATAACAGATAATATGTAACTGGGGATGTATGGCTGGGTGAAGTAAGAAGAGTTTGGGAACACTCTTTTAGGACATTCAGAACCCTGCTTTGAAATTTCATATATCTCCATAAGACCACAGTCCTAACTAAAGCAAGCCTGGTCTAGCAATCAGAACAGAATTAATTCAGAGCATAAAAATCTGCTGCATCCTCTCTGACTCTTCCTTTCTTAATTGTTTCTGTATTGCTTAGCCAAGAGTAAGGGAAGCTTTTAGCCAATTGTTCTAAAATCTTCTTTTCCAGAGAGAGAACTTTTTTCTTTCTCCACAAAAAAGTGCATTACATCCTTGGAAGGTGATTGGAGATACCTTCACTTCAGGCATACTCAGTAACTATAGCTGGTTCCGCATAAAGCTGAAAAAGCTCCCCTCCCCTCTAGCGAGTCAATCACTGTACTTTTAAAATTGCTACAAAAGTTTTGAGCAGAAATGTATCCGAGGCAGGGAGAATGTTAATGCAGTACTTTAAATTAAATAGAGCTGGGAGGAATTGTCATGTGAGTCAGTAGCAGTAAGAGCCTACCTACTGATAACTTCATTTCAAAACACAGAGTGAATGCAATAAAAGCTTCACTCTTGCCCTAGCTTGGTGAACGCTGGCAGATGGCCCAAGAGAATGCCATTAGTAAGCAAGTGAGAAGGAAGGAGTCTTAAGAGGAAGGTTCTGGTATTCCGATCACAGGAGAAGGGATGTGGGAGATAGGCAGCCTTGAAATGGAGGCAAGGAAATACCACCTCCTCTACTTTCCTGTTATCTAACTTCCAATATAACTAGTACCAATAGGATTCCTATCAGCTTGGCTGACTACATGTTATGTCTGCCCCAAGAATCCAATCACACCTCATCTCATCTATTTATTTACTTACATAGCAGAAGATAAGCCTCACAAACTAAATTTCCAAGACAACTTAAAACATTCTCCCCAACTCAAAAATGCATACAGCTTTTAATATGAATAGGAGGTGTTAATCTAAAACACACCATGTAAGCCAAAGAGCAACATAAAAATATCTTAGGTGTTTTTTCTGGGAGGAGACAAAAATTAATAATTAAATATCTAGATTCCAAATAGACAGGGCCACCAATTGGGGGGGGGGGAATCTCTGAAGCTGATCCATCAATTGTCTTCCAACGACATGGCCAAGAGCAGCTCCTCAGAAATTGATTTAAAGCATGGGTTGCCAATCTTATTAAGTCGGGGGCCAGGTCACGCTCCCTCAGACAGTTGAAGGGGCTGGACTGGTGGTCCTTCGGCCATTTACAGCTGCCATAAATGTGTCCATGGCTGTCATAAACGAGTCTGCAGCCAATTCCAGTGGTGGTGGCAGTGGCAGCTGCTGTAGCTAGAGTGAGAGTGGGGGCCAGATTATTTGGTGCCAGAGGCTGGGTCCGGCCCATGGGTTGATTTAAAACATGAATAGGCTTATGTGTCTGCAAAAACCTGCATATACCAAGTCTCAAACCTGCCCTTTCAATTGAACCTAAACCACTGTATTTTTGCTGATTCAGAGTAGTAGATGTATACAGTAATTGATTTGCCTCTTTCACAAACTCCAACCCACTGAAAGCATCCTCATTGCCACATTTTATATCAGTTACAGTTTCCACATCATCTTTAAGTGCTTCCCCATGTCAACAAGAGTATAATTTAGTTTGGATATAACCAGAGCACACGACTCTCCCCAAATAGGCCAGTTCTTCTGATACAGCCAATTCTTGTCTATACCATTTGAGGAGAATGAAATCGGAGATCTAGTTACTGACTTTTCCAGAAAAAGGAGAAAATCTTCAACAGGTTCAAGGAGATTGTTCTCATTATCAACACAGTTTTGTACTTTTCATTCCATTTTTTAAAAACATTCTTACACTCCATATGGTGTAAAAATTTGTTCTCTGTATATAAATTACCAGGGGCGTAGCTACCACCGTATCTGCCGTATCAGTTATACGGGGGGCCCGGGCCACGGGGGCCCCCAACGTGCGTAAGCAAAAATAATAAAAACTTCCCAAATTTTAATTATGATGAATAAATATTTCTTTTAATTTTATGCAATTTTTTTTCTTTTGTGAGAAATCTTTACCCTTCCTAAGGGCCCCCAAACAAATTTTTATACGGGCCCCCGTCAAGGCACGCTACACTTCTGTAAATTACCTAAACTCTATTTAGACATTATTTACAAACCCCTCTGAAATGCTTATTCCCCAGGTAGGTTTTATGATTATTAGCAGAAACCTCTCATCCTCAGACACTGCTTTCCATTATGTAGAAAGCATTAGCAGAGAGGTTGCGGTGAAGCAGCCCTCTTCATCTAAATGTTGTCATTACCAAGAACTACTTTGCTTGCTGCACCCATTTTGACTGGTGTATCCCTGTGTTGAAAATCATCTGTCAAAGGGTGACATATTTTTAGCCCAGAAATCAGAGATTAGCCAGATATCCTTGGTAGTCTTTTCCTCAAAGCATTTAATTCAGCTGCTTGAGCACCTGCATATGCTGAAGTTAAAGTTCACATGCCATGACTTTTGCAGGCTTTAGTTTCCTTAGCAGCCATAATCATATCATAACACTCAGTTCTGCTTCACAGTCCTCAGCCATTGCTCTCTAAAAGCTAATTTCCCTATCTTAAAAGCTGGCATGTGGGTCTATATACATCACCTAATTTGCTGAAGAGAACAGCATTAAGTATTGTGCATGAGTTAGTTCATATCCCATAATGATTTGTATAATTTTGCAGTTAAATGCCTTTTGTAAAGAATCCATTCCTCTAAGAATAATCACTGCACCTATTTTTGATCGATCTGTGTTAAATAAAGGTCCCCTGAGAATTAGAACTGGTTTGACAATGCATTACTGGGGCAAATCTGCTAAGACATTGTATTGCCAAAATGTTCCCATATATGCAAGCAATACTGAATCATTTTATATTTATGTCTGAGGGGACACCTGTTAACAATGGTGTAATATCCAAAGCCCCCAAAATGACACCTTCATATTATTTTAAAACTGATTATTTTTGTATAGCTGGAACTACATGTAAGAACTCCCAGTTCCACATGGGCGGCCAGTCCCTGGAAGATTTTGTTAGTCAAGGAGGTAAGGATCATAAGTCATCAATCTCAGACCTACAGGCAGCTTGTCAACATCCCCAGGCAGCATGAGCTGTGAAGAATTGCTAAGAAGGGGAGCCAACAGTGTTTTGGTTACATCCATCTCATATTATGCCAAAAACATCAAGAATGTGTGACCTTTTAAAGACTAAAAACTTTTGTTCAGCATAAATCTTTGTGGCCTTTGCTTGTAGGCTATAACCTACAAACCACTTCTTTGCTTGCATGCTAAAACCTACAAACCACTTCTTTGCTTGCAGGCTAAGACCTATGTGAAATAAAATTTTATGTAAAATGTATATGAAATAAAATTTGTTAGCATGACACAAGACTCTTGTTTTTGCTGTTTTTGTTTTGTAAAATTGCTTATAAAACCATCAGATCCATTTAAAAAATGGTCACAACAGACTGATATGTTGACCCACTACTAAATATGCTGTAGTGGGAAAAGAGTGGAAATTCATGGGTCATTGGGAAGGAACAATGATCAGCCATACCTTGAACATTTCATGTGGCTTGAAAACCCTATTAGGGTCACCATAAGTTGAAAGCAACATGAATTAACAAAGCAAACATCTTACCTTCCCAAAGAGTTCTGATGGCCTTCATTGCATTGGCACAGTGGTGCAAAACAAGGTTTCTTTAATGCCATTATGGATGTTGCTACACTTCAGTTCCCATCAGCCCTAGCTAGCACATCCACTGATGAGGAATGGTGGGATTTGCAGTCCAGCAACATCTGTAGGGTCAAGCTTTGTCCTCAAAGGTCCTTATTAGGCAACCATTTGCAAAACTACTCCTAATCATAGTTACCAATTACATAGCTCAGGGTAAAGCCAGGCAGACATGTACTCCCAAACATTTTAGGATCTGGAAATTGGAGAATCATCATAAAACAAAGTATTTGCACTATCTGAATTAGCCTATCCCTCTTTCACCAGTTTGCTTCTGTTTGTTACTTTTAGATGCCTAATCTTTATCTCTCCCAGCATTTCTCTATATATTTTCCATTCATTGCTATTCCTAAGGTTTTATTGCATACTTCCTCTATGAGATACAAGCACAGAAGACATTGATGCTAGCAGGCCTTGTGGGAGGAACAAAAAGAAATATTTTAGGTTCTGGCAGAAGTTAGGAAGAACAGATGGGCCCTGCATCACCTGCTCAAAGGCCAGGACAGTTTTCTAAATTTTGTAGATATTGTTCTGTGTTCCAGCAAATTATCATAAATAATAGCTTGAGAAAAGTATGGCAGAAAGTTGGCTTTTATTGCAGTGAAACAGAACTGTTAGTCAGTAAAGTGCTATAGTATTTTGTTCTTCTCCTCTCCCCACAACTTTTTTGCCTAAATGTTGACACAGAATACAAAGCTACTTTTTGGAAATCAATACTACTACAGTAAAACCCTGACTTACATACGCCTCGAGTTACATAAAATTCGACTTATGTAATGATGTTGCACTAAAACCATGTCTTGATTTACGTAAATGTCCCAATTATGTAACACAATTTCCTATGGGTTTGCTTCGAGTTACGTAAAAAAAAAAAATTCCCCCTGTGGGTTTGCTGCAATTTATGTAAAAATTCATTTTCCCATGGGTTTGCTTTGATTTACATAAAAATTCATTTTTCCTATGTGTTTGCTTCGAGTTATGTTAAAATTCATTTTTCCTATGGGTTTTCTTTGAGTTACATTAAAAAACACCCAATTTACATAAAAGCCTATGGAATTGACTTTTTACGTAAGTAGGGGTTTTACTGTATATATACGGTGATGTCCATATACAAGTTCAAGCTCATTGTACTATTGCTAATGCCTTTTCAGAAATAGTGGGAGGTTGGGATCCAATATCTGTTTTGTTATACAATAGACTGTGCAAGAAAAGATTGCAATTTTGTCTTCTGGTGCAACTGCCTTATTGAGGAGTCACAGAAGATTTAAGGCAATGCTAGTGGGAGACATCAGTGTGCAGGATTGCTTCCCATATGTGAAAGTTTTCTTCATCTGCACTTCCATTTCCTCTGTCTTTTCCACTTAATGTCCCCTGCAGGGCCTGTTCCTCAGTATTTTCTATACTGCTAATCCCCTTCTTTTCAGGAATTATGCTTTACTGTATTTTCACTTCTACTTTCCAACACCTACTTTTTCATCAGGAAAACTGACAGCCCTTCTTGATCCATTTACTCTACATGGAGTTGCAGCAATGTGAAAGCTTTGTTTCATGCATATGAAAGGGTGCCAAATAGCAGGAAATGCATATTAAAGAATTATGAAAGAGTAGTAGAAGAAGGGAGAATTCTTCTCCCAATTTTTTTTCTGTTTTGTTTTCTAAAATGAAACTGGTGCAACTTTTTTAAATTTTGAGTTATTCTTCAATTCTGTGCCCCAGTTGTTTAAAATCAAAACCTAGCCTAACATTGACTGGCAGCACAGCACAAAAGAACAATACACAGAAGTACATGTCAGAATAGAAATTAGGCTTTTCAGATTGCAGGTAGAGGGCTGTATGTTTTCTGGCTGGCAGCCTGACACTCTCCTTTTAAAGTCTGCAAGTCAAACTGTGTTCATTTTGATTTGTTACTTAGTAGGGGGCTTGAAGATCTAATATTGCCTTCCACTCCAGCCTGTGTGGTCTCACTGTTCCAACGACATGTATACAGCATGATTTATATACAGTCAAAAAGTACTTCAGTCAGTCTGCCAGTTATAATGAAGGGTAGCATCTGATGGTGCATTTTGAATTTAAGTCTGTGTTAACAAAAGCACTTCCATCATGCCAATTATCTTGGGAGGCAGATGGGAAATTATGGAATAGAGAGAAGAGGGAAAGAGAAATCATGAGCAAGATCAACATCACAAAACTTAGATTACATGTCCGTAGCTGCAATAGTGTCCAGAGAAACAGAAAACTACTTTTTAAAAAAGATTTTCAAAAAAAGGATGATTTTGGTTATCATAGCTAAACAGGAAATGGTATGACAATTCCTTTGAAGATGGATGATCAATGCTCAGCACAGCAGGTATAACAAGAGTGACATAGAAGAGGGTGACCCATTTAGCAAGTAGTAGAAGGAACCATGACCTTTCCTAGAGTACTGAGGCAGAGGTAGTCCACTTGACTATTTCAGATCTTCTCTGTTCCCAGCTGCTCAATTATGGGCAGTTTGGGGACTTTAAGAGATATAAAACATTGCTGTTTGCCAGGTGGGAGGTAGACACTTTCCTTACCTTTCACTAGTTCTATACCATCTGCCCTGGCAGATGGCTACTGTTCCCCTTTGAGCATAATTTAAAGCTTGCTTATCTTGAGAACTGAAACCCTTAGTAGTTTCACACCCAGTCCTTTGAAAAACTAGGTATAATAATTTGTACCTGGCTGGGTCTTGCCCTCACAAGTTTAACCTTTTTTGATTGCCAAGAAAGATCAGCCATGAGAAACAGATCTTTCCCAGCGGCATTGACCAACATCTGTGAAACTTTCTTCCCCAGGAGTTCTTTCTGAAACAGACTGTCAAGATTCATTTGTTATGCATCGTCTTTCCCAATTCATTTGATTCTGTTATAACAAAGATTCAGTAGTTCTCTAGTGTCTAACAGTAACAGACACTTCCAACATATTGACAAAGGGATTTTTCTAGCATTAAATACAACCTAGAAATACTATTGACCATTTTATCAATAGCAATAACTCAAATCTTGTTCTGTAGTACAGTAAGAGCTCATCTACACTAGATCCTTTGGAGTGCAATAGTGCAGTTTAAATACAGTTGCTTGAAGACAGGTGGAGGAGTGGTATGCCATTTGGTGTAGCCCTCATATCCAAATGGCACATGGACCTGAAGCAACCCTATTTAGTCTGGCTCCTTCCAATGCCAATTTCATTCATTTCATTCAATTTCTTCGATTTATATGCCGCCCTACTCAGTGAAAACCTACTCAGGGTGGCTCACAACATACAATTTCCAGTACAGTATTGTGAAGTGCTTTAATAAGG
Organism: Furcifer pardalis; assembly: GCA_030440675.1. Lineage (NCBI taxonomy): Eukaryota > Metazoa > Chordata > Lepidosauria > Squamata > Chamaeleonidae > Furcifer > Furcifer pardalis. Next base: position 69,602,444 of record CP126893.1, read on the forward strand.
CTGTAGAGGATGAGACGTCTAGATGGCATAGTTGAAGCAATGGGAGAAGAGCTGGGTGGACTGCAGAGGATGGTGGAAGATAGGAGTGCCTGGCATGCAGTGGTCCATGGGGTTGCAAAGGGTTGGATTCAACTGTGCGACTGAACAATAACAAAAACAACAAAATAAAAATTAGATCTGGATTGAAGCCACTGTTAAATGAACTCATTAGTTTAGAATTACACCTAAGGCACACTGAACGGGATTCTGCCCAGTAGGTAATGGCTTCACCATTTTCATTTTCTGTGTTTATAAACCCCAAATGTTGATTGATGGTGAAAACTCCAACTAGAAAGTGGGTGCTTTGATTTCCCACATCAGATGGCTTCTTAAACCAGAATGGTATTTTAGATGTTTTATAAATCAATGCTATTGTACACACAGTCAGTTTGACCATCAGGATTTTTATATTATTCTCTTCAGTGTACTCTGTTAAGAAGACTATAATGAGTGGTGGTCATCAGCAGGTTCATACCAGTTCGCCAGAACCAGTAGCAGAAATTCTGGCTGGCCCCGCCCACCCAAGTTTTGAAATAAATTAGTCCTAATTCGGGTGCAACACAGGGCTTTCCCTTGGCCCCGCCCAGCATACCAGCCCACATTGTAATAGTAAAAAAAAAAATTGAGCCCACCACTGATTATAATACTTTATCTTTTTTTGTATTTGTAGTTGGATTTGAATGCCACTCTATTTGCCGAAGCGACTCAGAGCGGCTAACAGCATAGATCACAAAATACAGTATCACATAACAAAACATATCAAAGTAACATATATCAGAGTATCATATATCAGTAACATATCAAAACATCACATATCACATACATTTCAGAAAATCCCCCATCGCAATTACAAAAATTAAGACATCATAAAAACATTTCAGAAACCCTTCAAACAGTTCACAAAAATCACAACCCTATCCCCCCTCACTAAGTCCAATTCCCCACTGCTTTTTTTCCCCTCAGCCTAGTTGGCTGAGAAAAGGTCCATACTGGTGGACAAAAATTGCATTTCAACGTTGTTTGCGGGGCCTCTCAGCCACTTGATACATCAAATTTAGTCACTGTTGATCATTTCCTCTGTGAGTTTCTTGGACACAGTGAGTGTCACATTTCTATTCAAGGCAAAGTGAAGACAAGAATTATTGCAAATTATTAATACTGGGGTGCACTTAGTGATTAAGACACTGAACTTCGTGACTAGAAGGTCATCAAGCCAACAGTTTGACAGCCGAGTGCTGCATGATAGAGTGAGCTTCTGTCTCTGTTCTAGCTCCTGCCAACCTAGCAGTTCAAATGAAAGAAATTGCAAGTAGATAAATAGGTACTGCTTTGGCAGGAAAGGTAACAGTGAGGTTTCTTTGTTAAATTCTGACAAAGTCCCTGGGTAAATTAAAAGAAGAGTCAGAAAGGTGCAGGTAGGGATGATCTGGGGATGGATTGGTGCACTTTTGTGATTACTTAGTTGTCTATCTCCACAGTGTACAAAGTAGGACCAATGCCCATTAGAGTAAGCCCCAAGTTACAATTAGAATAGGCAATTTATTGGAGATTATTCTCAAGAACTGTGGTTCAGCATGAGCCACATTTAACCCACTGAAAAGATAGAACTTACAAATAAAATTGATTCCCACTGATTCAATAGGCCTACTCTAGCTCTGTCTTATGGCATTAAACAACAATATTTCAGCCTCTCTTTTCTTTCCATGCTGTCTCTGGAAGATGGCTAGCTCTTGCTGGAAACTGGAACTGTTGCCGGTAATGCTGTGCTGAATTTTCTGCTGCCTCTTCTTTTAAACCCAATTTTATTCAATTTAGCTAAAAGGAATTTCAAAGGAGGAGAGATTCTTGGAGAAATAATCATGGCTGAAGGTCAGGATACTTTTGCTTGTGAGGTAGCTAAGAGATATGCGAGAATGCCCTCTCTTTCATGATGCAATAATATTTGTGCCAGCCAGATGCTACCCCCATATTCCCAGTGCGCAGCCTTAGGTCCCTTACCGGAATCCAAGGTGGCCTAGAATGAAATGAAATTATGTATTTCAGCTAAAGCCCCAGGGAGGATTTCATAAACAAACTCCTCTCATGGGGCTTCTTTTGGATTTACCAAGCATTAGGCAGTTTCCCCTACGGAATAATGAATGCAACAGCTAGAAGTCTGTGGAGCAACATCTTCAATAAGCAAAATATATTCTTCTTTACCTAGATTGTGAATGAATATATGTATGTCTGATAATTTTTTTGTCTAGCCCACAAAATCCACATTCTTCGCTCACACTTTGTAAGAAAGAACTTATTTACAGTGTGGAATACTGAAAGGTCAACCAATAATTTACTGTTAATGAAGAAATGTATTCTTGTTGAATAGTACCACAAAAACAAATCCAATTTACCTCATTTTTGCCCCACATAGATTATAGATCACTCAATTATTTTGCATTCCAATCTAATTACTGTTCCAATTAATTATACCTCTTCATGCTCATATGCAACTGTTCTTTTCACTGATTACAAGAGATTTCCCCTTTCCTGTTGTGTGGGTGGCTGTGGAAGAAGGACCATTAAGAGATTTTGGAGTGTGTTCTAATGAGATAAAATTAGGCAGGTAAATGAGATTATCTGAGGTGTGAGAGTGGTGGTGCATCTAAATAGAATGTTGGCTAAAATTGCTAATAAATCCTGGCCTATAATTACTAATCTGAAACTGGAGCAAGACTTTCATAATAAGATTCAGAATTGCATTGCCATTGGCCACTCCACACTATTGATAGCACTATTTCTATCAGAACTACTTAATAGGGTGTTGAAACTGCTTAATTCCAGTTGTGGCAAATTTTGACCTCTGACATCAATAGACCAGATTAGTGCTTTTGCACAAGCCTTCGCAGGAATACCAGAGGAAACACATGCAAGACCTTTGTACTTTTCTCATCAAACGACCAGCATTAGAACAAGATGTCAGGCTCCTACAACTACAGGCTGATGCACTTGCCAGTACTTATTGAAGAAGGAAGAGCACAATATTACTTTTTTATCCCTTGCCCTTGCCCTATTTTCATGGAGATAAAGTGGTTAATGAAAGAGCTGCCTCTTGAATAATAGCAGAAAAAGTGGATACTGCAAACATCCTCCGTTCAATGTTGTCTTCTATAATCTGCTATCAAGGGTGTCTTGTCCAACTTAGATTTTTTTAACAGGGGAGTGATGCTTTGAAGGGGTGACTTTGCAACACCTCAGCAGTTAGCATTTGCACACAGTCTGAGTAGGCCCATGGATCACCTGGAAACATTGTCCCCTCACTATGATGAAATGTATTGCATTTCTATTTAAAACGTAATAGACATTTCAAAATTTCTATCCATCCAAGTATGACATACACATTTTCCATCTATTTCTCTGATTGTTCTCTGTCTCTGTCTCTGTCTCTGTCTCTGTCTCTGTCTCTGTCTCTGTCTCTGTCTCTCTCTCTCTCTCTCTCTGCGTGCATGTGCGTTTGCGTGTGTGTGTGTGTGTGTGTGTGTGTGTGAGAGAGAGAGAGAGAGAGAGAGAGGTATTTTCTTCTTTCTGCTCATTTTAAAATCACTATTTTGTTCAAGCATGCCAGCTTGTAAACTTACCAGAAAAAGGATTGTTATACCATGATTTTTGAGAAGAAACACAATGTGGTCAGTCTCCCAGGACAAAACTAGATGGTAAATCCATCTGTATCTCTAATGTAGTGGTGCTCAACCTTTTTTTTCCTTGTGGGCCAGTCCCACCCCCGACAGCTGCAGGGGCCGGAGGTGGGCTGCCCCCACTGCTGACAGTTTTGACGTCAGCAGTGGTGGCGGCGGAGGCACCAACTGTGTTTTTTCCAGGCTGCTCCGAGCAGCCTCTCACTTGATCCTTTCTCCTCAGCAGCCTGTGTTGAAGCCGATCGCTGCTTGGGGAAAATTTTTGGAGCCTCCTGCAAGTCAAAATTCATGGTGCTAAGAGAGGCACCTGGCGGGCTCAGGATGATGTCATCCTGAGCGTGCCAGGGGGCTCTCTTAGCACCACGAATTTTGACTTGCAGGAGGCTCCAAAAATTCCCCCAAGGCAGAGATCGGCTTCAGCACAGGTTGCTGAGGGGAAAAGATTGAGTGAGAGGCTGCTCAGAGCAGCCTGGAAGAAGCGCAGTTGCTGCCTCCATCACCACCACTGCAGACGTCAGGTGGTGGGGCGGGGGGGTGGTCCATGGTGAAGCCCGGGTGCTCACCGTGAGCTGCATTAATTATATGGAGGGGGGCAATTAGGCCCACAGGCCAGAGTTTGGGCACCCCTGCTCTAATGCATCACTGGCCAAAGATGTCTGTGACAACTTGTTAAATTTGCTGAGTGTGGCAAAAAAATAGCAGTATGTTTCTTATATTTAGCTAACAGAAATACTGTACCCATACCTCCTCCTAAATCAGGTAGCTGAACTCAAGAAAGCTTTGAGTGAAACAAGAATTAAAGCTGTGTGTGACATGATTTGTTTATAAGTTCAGGTTACAATAATATGGGCAAATCCTTGGGTGGACCATGTGCTCAGAATGGCGATAGCTTGTGTTCTGTCCCATTTCTAGAGGAGTGATTATGAATGGTTTCTCTGACTGATGGATTTCCAAGTTGGTGTGTGTGTGCGTGCGTGCATATGTGGATCCCCTAAAGCCTCCCTGTCCCTGCCATAAATCCTTTAAAGCAACCATGAGGAATTTGCTAGTGCTAGTACGATTACTGCCCAATAATGTTTCTGCTTGATTTCCCCTTAGTGAGTAGAGCAAGATGCCAGTGATATGCAAGATTAATTTCATGTCAGGCTATTCACCAGTTATTCACATCCTGATCCATTGAGAAAGACAGCTCAAAGAAGCTGTACTATAAATCAGGAAATAATGGCATGGGAGAAATGTTGCTATTCTTTTATCTGGGTTGTTTTTCATTTCTTGGGGGCAAGAAAAATACTATCCCAAAGCAATAATTGGGGGGGGGGCACTTATCCTTTCCAAGATGGGAGCTGTTCTTCTGTTTTCTCTAGACTTCCTGGTGCCTCGTTTATCCCAGTAGGTTTTCAAATATCTTTGTTGATTCAGGGTAAATGAGAGCAAGTTGAACTAGGCTGTCCCTGTCAAGGGCTAAAGGGGCCAGATAAATGGACAGCCTCCAATGTAATGGCATTACAACCCTCTATTTCAACTGATTTTTCAAACACATGTTGACATTAGAACACCTTTGGCCAGAAAGCAACTAAATGGGTGCAGGACTATATGGCCCTTGCATTTCTGTCCTCCAATGAGTCTTTGCTGATCCTTAACATCTGTTGACCAAGGCAGTTGACATGTACTTTTTATGAAAATCTTCTGACTCCCAAAGGCACATTTAATACTTTTGGCAAGCATCAGTCCAGTTCTGGATGGAACTTTGTGCACAGTTAGTTGGAGAAGAGCATAACAAAGATATTGACAGCCAGACACCTAGGCTGAAGGACTGATGTGGTCCTCATTCTGCCTACACCATATCAGGCACAGAGTGGCACAGACTAGGTTGGCAGGTTTTTAAAAAGTTTCATAAGTAAACTTCAGCTAAATGAGAGATGTAAATGATGAGCTAGTTTTTGTCCTTGCATAGTAAGTAAGAATACGCACTTTTTTTTTTTTTTTTTTTGCTCTTGAAAGATGAAAGAAATGATGAGTGGGCGGGTTCATCTTGAAGGGATGCTTCACAGTTTTGTGGCTGATTTCTCCTCTTTTTTGCAAGCACACAGAATTCACCTCTGCTTTAACATTTGCCTTTTTATTTTTACAACTAAAAGTGTTGGCATCAGGCCGCCTATCTTTTTGTGCTTGCTATCTGTTTGCAGGCATGTGTGCTCTACTACACAAGATTGAAGACATTAGCTCAAAGACTACTTGTGCAAATTACAGAGAAGAAGAAAAAATAAAAGTATTTGGTGTTTCAGTCTCAAGGTAGAGCTAGATCTATTGTGGGACTTGCAGAATGTCAGCAGGCTGTTTCGCTATACTAAGATGGCAAGTTCTGATACAAAATTTAATGATCAGTAAGGTTTACACACACACACACACACATCCCTAGTGAATTTGTTGTATCAAAAGAGATGTACATGGCACTTCCCATAGTTCTTAGCATGCTTACATCATGTTGCCCACATGCATCTGGCAGGGTTAGCTGTATCATTCTTGCTAAATTTCTGAAGGATATGACTCTAATAGAACAGCTTTCACAATGAAATTGTGTGAACTCTTGTTGGTTGGAAACAAACCAGGGCTGTAGCCAGTATTCTAGATTGTGTGTGTCTGTGTCTGTGTCTGTGTCTGTGTGTGTCTCTGTGTGTGTGTGTCTGTGTGTCTGTGTCTGTGAAAATTTTTTTAGGAGGAGCAAAAAATGTTCAGGTGGGACAGCAATGTCACACTCACATACAGTCAAACCTCACATAAAGAGCACCTCACTTAAAGAGCAGCTCGCTTAAAGAGCAGAATTTTCTCTGAATGTTTGCTTCGCTTAACAAATAAAACCAACCAAAAACTCGCTTAACAAATAAATCGGGGTTCGCAATCCCACCCACCCACAACTGGTCATTTACAATGGTGTTTCGCTTAAAGAGCAAACTCACTTAAAGAGCAATCCTGTGGAACACATTATGCTCTTTAAGCGAGGTACAACTATATATAATATTGGCATCCTGGGGTGGGATGGGGTTGGGTGGGCTGTTAGCTCAGGAGGGTTTTCACACACACCCAGCTATGGCCCTGAAACTAACAAACAAACAAACCTGTCATGGCTTGCCATCTGTTTGTTTTATAAGCATAGCATTAAAAGCCCTAAAAAATAATGCTGTTAAAGTGATGCACTCAATATGCCAGCAAATTTGAAAAATGCAGCAGTGGCCACAATACTGGAAAAGGTCAGTTTACAGTCCAATGTCAAAGAAGGGCAATGCTAAAGAATGTTCAAATTATTACACAATTACACTCATCTCACACACTAGCAAAATTTTACGCACTAGCTTTCAGCAGTATAGTGGTACCTCGCATAACAAACACATTGTATAGTGAAAAATTCATACAACAAAGCGTTCATTATGCAATGGTGTTATGCAATGGGTAGTTGGTCATAACCACGGGGTCGATGGATAGCTTCTTTAGGAGGGGGAACACCAAGGCATGTTTTAAGCTAGCAGGGAAAACCCCCTCCCGAAGTGAGGAGTTAATAATGGCCTTGACCCTACCACCTGTCACCGCACTGGCAGATTTTACCAGCCAGGCGGGGCATGGATCTAATGCACATGCCTTGGCATGTACAGATCCCAGGAGCCTGTCCACTTCCTCAGGGACAACTGGATCAAACCGATCCCAGATAACATGACCAGACTGCACTTTGGACAACCCCAGATCTAACATTTCCATGTCACAGATCACAACAAATTGTGGCAAGTCCTTAAAGAGATGGGGGTAACAGACCATCTCACCTGCCTTCTGATAAATCTGTATGCAGGTGAAGAAGTGACAGTTAGGAGTGATATGGAACAACTTATTGGCTTAGAATAGGAAAAGCAGCATGAGAAGGCTATATATTGTCACCCTGCTTATTTAACTTATATGCAGAATACATCACGTATAGTGTGGAACAAGATGAAGCACAAAGTGGAATTAAGATTGAAAGGACAAATATCAACAACCATAGCTATGCAGCTGAAACCACCCTAATGGCAGAAAGTAAAGAAGTTCTAAAGAGTCTCTTGATGAGGGTGAAAAAGGAGAGTGCAGAAACTGGCTTGAAACTCAATATCAAAAAACCTAAGATCATGGCATCCAGCCCCATCACTCCCTGGCAAATAGAAGGGGAAGAAATGGAAGCAGTGATAGACTTTATTTTCATGCAGCCATGAAATAAAAAGATGTTTACTTCTTGGGAGGTAAGCTATGGCAAACCTAGGCATCATAATAAAAAGGAGAGGCATCACCATGCCAACAAAAGTCTGCATAATCAAAACAATGGTCTTCTGTATGGCTGTGAGAGCTGAATCATAAGGAAGGTTGAGCACAGAAGAATAGATGCCTTTGAACTGTGGTACTGGAGAAGACTTTTGAGAGTCCCCTCAACTGCAAGGAGATCAAATCAGTGAATCCTAATGAAAATCAAACCTGAATGTTCCCTGGAAAGACAAATACTGAAGCTGAAGCTGGCCACCAAATGAGAAGGGAGGATTCACTGGAGAAGACGCTGATGCCAGGAAAGATCAAAGGCAAAAGGAGAAGGGAGAGGCAGAGGATGAGATGGTTATATAGCATTGTTGACACAGTGGGCATAGATCTGGGCAGACGTCAGAGGATGGTGGATGACAGGGGAGCCTGGACTGCTGTGGTCCATGGAATTGCAAAGGGTCAGACTCAACTGTGTGACTGAACAATAACAACATTTGTATAAATACTGATAATCTAAAATGAGGAAGCAAGGAAAATGAAGCCTGTGGGCCACAGGTGGCCACCATTACCCATTTTTGCAGACAATACCATCATTATTATTATTTTGCTGCTGTCAGCATCTAAGTGTGGTTGCCAAGTTTTTTGGTTATACATTTAGCAATGGCTTAGGAAAAACACCACACAATTTGAATTTGAAACAGCAACAATATGCATGCTAAAGAATTACCTGTAAAACTTCAAGTATATTTTATAAGCTGCTCTTCTTCAAGACAGCATAGCAAGATTTACTGTCACCTTGTTGTACATACAGCTGGATCAGTCATGTTTTATTATGTCTGCTACTCATCTAGTGCTGAAATAGAATTGCTTATTCTTGTTGAATCGTCACACTCAAGAACAGCAGATAGGGCAAAAGTCTCCTTCCAATTATATATTGAAGCTCATGCTAAATATAGATAGAAATAGATGCAGCTATGTTTGTCTATCGCTTTTTTTTACCTGAGATACTGAGTTAAAAGAAGAAGCCAGTGTGAATGTAAGTGCTGCTCTACTTTGTGGAAATACCTGCAATTAGGTAACAATTTAAATTATATTTAAACACTGGTACATTTCTTGCTAGAGTCACAGTGGTTTAGTGGTTAAGATACTGAGCTTGACAACCAGAAGGTTGGTAGGTCAGCAGGTCAAGATGGCGTGAGCTCACATCATCTGTCCCAGCTACTGCCAACCTAGCAGTTCAAAAACAAAATAATTGCAAGTAGATAAATAGGCACTGCTTTGGTGGGAAAGGTAACATTGTTCTGTGCTCCCTAGCATCTAGTCATGCCTACCCAGGGAAACATCTGCAGCTGCAGAAAGCCCTGGCTGTTTGGGTATAAACACAGAGAGAGGAATAATGCCCCCTAGAGTTGGACATGCAAGGGAGACTTTACCTTTACATTTCTTGTTACATTAGTCTTATGATGGCTTCTTCATTCGTTTTCCCTCTCCTTGGGGATGGGGCACTAAGACATGGAGAGATCACAGAAGGGCTACAATGACCTAACTGTAACTACTCAAACAGAACAGTACAGGTTGCCCCACCCAACCCATCCATGGGTTCATCACCCATGGTTTCTGTTATCTGCAGGTCTAAAAACAGTCAATTAAAAAAAATCTGAAATAGATATGTATTTCTATACATATAGAAATATCATTGTCTGCAATGTAAAATATTCTGTGGTTTCAGGGATCCATAGCATCTCATGGAAAATATCACCTATAGATATGGTGTGTGTGCAAACCTGTACAAATAAATTGTTCATCATCTTAGCAAAGTGGTGAAAGTAAAGAAGTTAGGAAATGCAACATACTATATGGCCATTCAGACCGAGAGAGAAGCAGATGGCTCATATCCACTGAACCAGAAAAAAAAGAAGATTATTGAACTTGTGAAATTATTATGCTTCCAGAATGCCCACACAGTTACAACAACCATGGCAACAGACTTTCTTTTCAGAGAGGAAAGGGAAGCTCTGCCAAACAATAGAAAGTACAGAACATCTATAGGAAAGCTTTTGTATCCAACAACCACTACTAGAACACACATACAGTAGTTACCGCTGTAGGGATACTGAGCAGAAAGGTTAGTTCACTAACACAAGGTGACTGGACAGCTGTCAAGAGAGTAACTCGATACCTAGAAGTAAATACTGTATGGAGTTTAAGCTAAAACTGTCAGCCAGCAAAACTCCAGTGGTTAAACTATACACAGATATAGCCTGGGCAAAGGATAGCATAGACTATAAAGACCCCAGTGGGTTCCTGTTTATATGTGTATCAGAAAACAAAACAAAATAAACAAAATAAAATAAAATAAAAAACACTGTAGCACTTTTAAAGACTAACTTCTATATTTTTATTGTTAGCTTTCGTGGATCAAGTCCACTTCATGGACTTGTTCCACGAAGTCTTGATCTAAGACTTGATCTATGTGGTATCAGGATATCTATGGTCATCTCTGCAGTAGGACAGTAGTTCCTCTAGACGATCCCTTTCTCAGTAAGGTCACATATGAGGTGGCACCTCATACCAATATGGGTAGGTACAAACAGGATGACTTTGCCTTCCACATAATTCCTTGTTGCAGAAAACTGCTGTGGCTAGAGAAGCTGCTAAAAGAATTTGGAATAGATTGAGTTATGCCAATCCAGGTGATGAAAGGCAGCCAGCACTGCATCAAACTGTCATAGAGGGAGTAAATTAATACACACCCCAAACACATTAGTATGAGGTGCCACCTCAAATGTGACCTTACTGAGAAAGGGATCATCCAGAAGATCTACTGTTCTACTGCAGAGATGGCCATAGATGTCCTGACAAAGCTCCTATGAAGAGATTGGTTTGAAAACTAGCAAAGCAAGATGGGATGAAGATTCTTGAATGTGATCTTGCATGCACTAACACAGGGGATCAGTGGGAGGAGTCTATAGATTCTGATATGATTGTCTTTTGCCACCCAGCTCAATTGGTAACGTGCTTCTCCTACTTCTGGTATTTGAATCAAGCTCCTTCCTTCCTTCCTGGTTTTTTCCCCCTTGCTTCTATTGTTTTAGTGATACTCCTCCTCTTTTTCCTCTGACCAAATAAGAAACATACAGGTCCTCGCCATGTGCTAAAGACTCCATTTTCCTTTTTTATTCTACTGAAGTTAACTACACATGTTTTTAGATTAATTTTATCACACAAAGTGCAGATTTGAGTGAAGGAAACCAAGGAAGGGGGCAATGATGTGGTGGGCTAATCTCCACATTTTTCTCTCCATTGCTGTTTTTTCTACCTCATACTCTGCTAATTAAGAATTTCTTCATCCCTGCTTTAACCGAAAAGTAAACTGCCACAATTTGATTCCTTTACACCTGTAGAAATAGGTAGCCCCCTCACCTGAGCAACAAATGATGGATTAACTACTGTCTGGAAGACTGCCAACATTACATTTAAACTTTGTGGACAGTGCTACTGTAACTTTGAGATTTGCCTGTTGTAATTCCATCTACATGGGGCTCCCTTGAAAACAATGTGGGAAATAGAACTGTACAACATACAGCAGGTATGCTATTAACAGATGTCTTCCATCATGAACATATGATGCCTATTTTGTGCTAGCTGCATTGACTGTGATTTTCTGGAATCAATTCAAATAGTTGGTTATTACCTATAAAGTACTACATGTGTGGGATCCACTCACCCTACTGCACAGCCACTACACACAAGAGTCCTTGTGTCAATTGAGACTATCTTCTAAAGATGTGAATTGTTAAAACTGTCTGGCTTGACATATTACACTTTTGAATTCTCTTTCTGTGTCATTTTCAAGTATGATATCCCTCCATGGATTCAGGAGGCAGAATTGTTTCAATGGGTCTTTGGAAACCAGGAAACATCTACCGCATCATTTATAGGTCAACATTCATTCTAAGTTTGTAAGATAAAATTGTCTGGTAGGCTTCAGATTTTTGTTAACTTTTGTTTCTATTTTTACTTTTTTGTGATATATTTTATTATTTGTTGATTATATGGTATTGGGGTGCACAACATTTTAGGTGTATTTGAACAAAAGATCAACAAACAATGAAAATAAGAAATAAGCCATGTTCAATATGTGTGGAACTCCAACTGCATCACTTGATCAGACATGTAACCACATGCCACTGGCATCTCATCAGTCTGCCATGGCACCTAAATGTGAACAAGTTACTGGCTAGTATCTTTTTCAACCCCTAGTCAAGAGTAAGCAAAAGCTCTTTGGCTCTTCCCAGTTAACTATTATACATGAGTTTCTGTTCAAAAACAAAATTTAGAAATAAATTTATTGTTGAAATAATAATAATTGCGTGAAGTTGATTTGGATTTAAGGTGATTCTTTCCAGGGTTTTCTAGGAAGATGGTACTCAGAAATGGTTTGACATAGACATTTTGTGCATAGTGTTTGTTTCATAGATAAATATTGCTGCTTCTCTCTCTCTCTCTCTCTCTCTCTCTCTCTCTCTCTCTCTCTCTCTCTCTCTCTCTCTCTCTCTCACTCACTCACTCACTCACACACACACACACACACACACACACAGAGTGAATGAAAGCTATTTAAGTCACACCAGCTGAAATATTTTTATATATACAAAGGGTTAATTATATGGACAATAATTTCACGAAGACTGCCATAAAAATATTCTTTACTTCTTTCTCTATTTTTAAAGCAAAACATACTTCCTTCATGATCTATAATTTTATATTTTTAATTTAGATAACTGAGATTATTTACTGGCAAGATTTTCTAGCCAGAAATAAGATCCATATTCATGAAGCTTGATTTACTGTAATCATTTTTCTTTAATGTTCTGCATCTGCAAATACTTCAAGTATATCAGTTCTGATTCATGGCTAATTATGTGGGCATATCTTATGAGGAAGTGCTAGGGGTGATGAAATTGAGGGGAAAGTTTTCCATGGTGCAAGGTTGCTCTGAGGTGCCCTTTTAAATTACAGTGAGCTGACATTTCAGCAAGGCCCAGTCTCCTGCCCTGCTCAAAGACAAATTCTGCAAAGTATTTTAAGAGCTTTGCTTGTTTGCCATTGATATACAGTCATCCATTTCTTTTGCTTCATTCTTTTTTCCCCCGAAACCCCACCACCACCACCACCACCTATTTCATTGTTTATAATTGCCATTCAGTGTCAAACTAGACAATGTGCTTAGCACACATTTAGCAGTGGTATTCCCTCAAATTGTCACGGAACAATTTTTTCTCACCTCTGTATCTTGCATGCTGGTTGTTTTGTTTTTTAATATGTCCTTCAAAGGTAGACACAAACTTACCTTGTGAATCGAGATGCGGAAGCATACCCCTCTGAGGAATTCCTCTTGCTTTGGGTGAAACTTGGTAATTGCGGACAATATACTGTACATTTCTCTTAACATCTAGCTCAGGGGTTCCCAATAGTTTCCCACCGTAGGCCAGACCATGCCCCCGGACAGCTGAGAGGGCTGGTCACATGGTTCCTACTGCCATAAACACTGCCATAAAATGTGTCCATGGTTGTTGTAAACACATGACAGCCGCTGGTGCATTTACGGCAATGTTTATGGCAGGCGCAGGTGTGTTTATGCATACATAGGTTTGTTTTACAGCTGTCGTAAATACATCCGCTTCTACTTCCAGTAGTGGTGAGGGCAGTGGCAGGCCACATGAAATGGGGCTATGGGAACATCTAACTTGATGTTCAGATAAACTTTAAATATTGTCTCTCTGCTGCTCTTTTATAGTTTCACCTTCCCTGTGAAGAATCATGGAGATGACGCAAACTATTAATGTTCTTCAGAAACATGTGATCAGAATTAGCTGGTCTAAAACATAGTAATGCCTGTTCATCAGTCTACCTCAAGAGCAACCCTTGGGTTGCTGTTTATTTTGTTATAGACCAAAGAGCTGTCATATTGTTCAGTATTTGCTTCCCCACTTATTTACTATGGAAACAACTGCATTAAATATAACAGACCCCCGCAGTTACACACTACTTCAGCAATAGTCATAAAGCAACCCCTTATAGACTGAATCCTATATTCTCATTGGAGCCAATGTTGAAATACAGTAATACCTCATATAACATTAGTATCGTATAACATTAAGGAATCTGGGGGGAAGAATTGCATCAGATAACATTAAGATCCTATGGGATGCTTCAGATAACAACTGCTAAAGCCTGTGTGGTTACAATGTATCTCTATGGATCCCATAGGATTTTAACATGCATCAGATAACACTAAAAATCATATAACACCAAGACTTGTGGAACCAGGTTTTAGTGTTATATGAGGTTTTACTGTAATAATTTGGTCCATGGACAATTTTCAAACCATATTTCCATTTGCTTCTCCTCTCTCACCCCCCCCTCCACCATCTTGCTTCTATCTCCCTTGGTTGTTTTTTCCCTTCACCTGCCTGACTTAAATTGTCTTGCTTTCACCCACCTGTCTTCCTTTGTTTCTTCTGTCTTTGCTTTCTCTGAGGTCAGTGTGGCAATTATAGAGGACATAATATTGAGTTTTGGACTCTAGTTGGAGAGTCATTGAGTAACACTGGAATAGTTACAAATCAAGAGGCTGTAAAGTGAGCCATTGTAAGATGGGGATTTGCTGTAATAGGGATGGATTACAATACAGTACTGGTTGGTCACCTCTCTAATGCAATAATACTAATGGTGGTTATCAGATGTGTAGAATGTTAAAAGAACTCCTAGCAACCCAGAGAGAGATGTTGTTGGTATGTGTCATCAAGTGAGAACTGACTTATAGCAACCATAATAACATTTCCAAATGTAAATGAGATACTGTATTTAAGAAGATGTTTAAGACGTATTTTTATCGGTCCCACTGATGAGTTTCCATGGCAGAGTGGATAAAAATCTGCAGCTTGAACACATAATTTATTTTTTCCTGTTAACTGAACCTTTTTAATTCTTTACCTTTTTAAAAAACTTATTTTTCATTTGCAAACCCTGATGATGATGAAGAAGTCACAAGACATTATACTCATATGTCCCTCTGGACAGTGTCAAGACGTGTGTTTCATGTTTAAGCCTATTTGTTTTGGCAGAAGCATTCTTTCCTCTTTTTCACATAAATATAAGACTTCTTTATAATTCTAAAATACCTTCAGTTGATTCTATATATATGTAGATGGATGGTTGTTTTTCTAAACACAGGGTCCAAAGAAGGCATGGCTCCAACTGCATTCAGTACAAATCTCTAATCTCACAGCCCTTTCTTCCTAAATCTTTCACTTTCACTCACACATGCCCTTAGACAAAACAGTTTCTCTCCAACCAGGAATCATATCAACCAATTGGAGACCATTTACAAGCTTTCTTCCATATATCACAACTGTTTTAACTGTCACTTCCTGCACACATCCAATGTTCTATCAAACCCAAGTGTTCCCCCAGAATGTCTAGCTTGATCCTTAGTTAAATTTTACTTGCTGCCCCGTCTCCCCTCTCCTTGGCTCAAAACCAACTGTTTAGGAGCAGTGGAAAGGCATTAATAAAATGGCCATTTCAGGAGAAAGAAAAGCTAAACGCTGGGAGTCATTCTGAGTGCTTCAGTCAGTAATATTTTACCAAGAAAGATTAAATGTTAGTCCCCAACCCAAACTAGCTGGAAATGGGACTTCCCCACTATGCGGCACACTGTCTTTATGGATATAGCAAGATATCACTACAGCACATTTCTTATGCATTGGCTTCATTATATGGGGAAAAGGAGGTTGATTTTATACCATTATACAGTCAGCTTCACCCATTCTCTCATTTTGATAACAAATGGAAAGGCAAGGGTGACAGGCCTATTAAAGCAGCTCAATATCAACAGAAGAAAAACCACTTCACACATGTCATGCTCATTTAATAGTGTTCACGTTAGAAATAAATGAGCCCAGTCATTTTGTATTTTTGATCTGTGCTCATGACCTAAATGTCCATTAATACCACAGTGTTGGATTGATTCTTGTTTACGAGGATCATCAGGAAGATGATTATTGATGAAGATAAGTGGGATGAAGACAAGGAGCTGAGTGTAAATTTGAACATGCTTGCTGGATTTTGGCCAGGGAGAATGTCTAGTGATCTTTAAGATAAACTTCTGCATCTGTGGTTCAGTTTAATGAGCAGCTCCATTAGGGTATCCAACTGCTGGAATTGGAGAAGCCCTAGTCGGTGGCCACCATCTCATAATAGAATATATATGTCTCTTTCTTCAAACTGTTACCCATGTGTGAAAATATATGGCCGGGTTTTTGCAACCTATCCCACACAGCCTTAAAATATCAGATGTGCAAAAGGAAGGTGGTGGTGGTGGTGATTTGCTTCCTAAAATCCTAAAATCAGTGATTTTGTAAACATGTGATCACACCTGCAAATTTTCAGAACTTGATTCCTGGCCTTTAGGCTTGACCATTTGGTCTATCCCAGGGGTCCCCAAATTTTTTGGGCTGTGGGCCGGTCACATGGTTCAGCGGGACAGTCATGTGGTTCAATCACGGGCACATTTTACTTCTGCTTCTGTGAGTGAAGAGGGTGGTGTGGGCCAGATGAATTGGCATTTGGGACCGGATCTGGCCCATGGGCCATAGTTTGGCCACCGCTGGTCTATCCCAAGCATCAGCAATACTGAAAAATGAGAAGTACAGCAGCAACAACAACAAAGTCCTGTCAGCATGCCACCCTGCCATAGTGACCATGCACCAACCATAAGTAATACAAAGGCAAGGCCATTTTGATGGTGTCATCCTAAGAGACATACTTTAAAGAAGTTACATCTTTTTATCTTGAGCACAAATATTGATTGACCTGCTTTCTGCTAGGTACTGAGGGCCTCTGGGCTTTCACAGAAAATGAGAGGCTCTCCAAGGAGATGCTGGAGAAGGAAAAGTAGGTTATTTTTGAGAACATGAAGAACTGAGGAGGGCAGAAAAGACACCATAGGGCTCTAGCTGTACATTTCAAACTTTATACAAGGAGACGTAATCAGCTCACTTCCCCAGACTTACCTTTAAGGCACATGCACTGGTGACTTGAATCTTGAAACATTAAACATTATGTCACATATTTGATCGGTGTGCTGAATAGCTCTTACCTTTATAAGTAGATTCCTCCCTGATTTATTTTGAACATCCTAACTCTGGCAGAGAGGATTTTTCTGTCCCAAAAGAAGCATCATTAAAATAATACCACTGACATGGGGTGCTCACTCTAAAACAGGAATTTTCAACCTGCAGCCCATGGGTCTGATGTGGTCCGTGGCACCATTTCATGTGGCCCACCACAACCTCCATCACACCAGGAAGTGCCATGTGGTGGAGGAAGAGCAAAATGGCCATCCAGCCCCTGAATCTGTCTGAGGGAGCATGACCTGGCCCTTGGCTTTAAAAGTTTGAGAACTCCTGCACTTAAAACTAATTGTTAATTTAATGACAGATAGTGGAATTCAGCTTGTGTTTCCATTTAGATTAAACTGGTTTGCAACGGCTACCTTTACCAAGTCTACCTCTGAAACTCAAATGCAAAGTATTATTATTAGTTCAAATTTATATTGCCATCCACTCGCCGTAGCAACTCAGGGCGGCTTACAAACAATACATTACATTACAATATGTTGAGGTGGGTCAGGGGGAGGGGCGGCAAAGTCCTCAACCTGCCCTAGCTTCTTGCCTGGCCGTTGGTGTGGGCACAGGGTAAGTATCCCTTAAATGCAGCAGGATCCAATGATCTTCACTAAGGAAAGGTTAGGGCCACAATCAGGTTTTCTTTTGGGAGTGAAAGGGAAAAATACAGATCCATCACATCATACAAATGTTCCATTACCTCACTCTCTGAATTATTACACCAACTTCCTGATTATGAGGGTTTGCTGGAGACCTTTTCCCATACAGCACAAAGATGCCTTCAGTCTACTCCATGAACAAAATCAAGATGGATTAACAGTTGAATATTACTTCAATGTCAATCACAAACCAATGCCCTCTTCTACTTGAGCAGCAGCCAACTAATTTAGGAGGTAATTGGAGTCTATAATAGAACAGAGAAGTGGTTCTTCCAAGGAGAGGTGATGGCTGCCAAGGAGGCATAAAAATGAAGAGGTTCCTCTCAGCTAACAACATCTCAACCATAACATTTTTAACTCTTAATCTATTTTTCTAGCTGATTTTCTAAAAGCAATGTGAACACTGTGGATTTGGGATGACAAAATCCATTGACTCCATTCAGAGGACCCTTCAGGCACCTGTTGGTACTGGGGAAATGTTCAACCCTATACTAAAATCATAGCTACTTATGTTTGCTAACTGTAGCTTGGCTATAGCTTAGCTCCTGCACCTTTTAGACTCTAAAATATTACTTAGCAAGACGGTCATTACAATGGGCTACAATGAACTTGTCAAGGGTCTTCCATACTTCAGACTAGGAATTAAACATCTCCTACAAGATACTCCATTATATAGATTATGTCTTGTGCTTGATTCAGATTGAAGAGGAAGACCTCACCAACTGGGTGATCTTATGCATATATTTCATCAAGTAATTCAAATATATTGAGTAGGGCTTGTTCTCTAAACAAGCATGTTTTACACTGCCATCTTAAGGCCAGCGAGTCATATATCACGCTGCTGAGAGAGAACAAAATGAGGGGGTTGCTTGAGATTGCTCCCTAGGCAGCTCCATATTTCCAATCCTCTCATAAATGATGAGCAAGGCATGAAGTAAGAACAGCTACTTCCTTTCCTTGCATATCAAAAAGAAAACAACAACAAGATTGCGGCAGTTTCCTTTCCATGTTTACACACTTCCATGTCCCCATTCCCTGGGGCAGAACTGATACTGAGTGAGATTATCTACAAAGCTGTATGGCTACAGAAGTTCCACCTTTCCTGCCTTTTATTTCTTTTCTTTTTTTCAGCCTGTGCTGCAGTCAGAAGAAGGGAGCAGAGTTTGCTCTTTACCATTAACAACTCCTGATTTTCCTTTTTCCCCTCCAAAAAATTAGGGGAGGGGACTGTTAACACATATTAAATTAAGCAGAAAAATAGGTTTCTCATTGACAAGACTGGTCTTCAGCACCAGCTCACCCCACACTGGACTGTAAAGCATGGGTGGGCAAAATCCATCCCTTCTGGTGCTCTTGGGCAGCAATTTCATTCGCCTCTTCCCAGCCAGTAGTAAAGGTATGGTGATGTAGGTTACTGCCTAGCAACATTTGGAGGGCTATATGTTACTCACCATGGTTAGAAAAGGGAACCTGCTAACATAAACAGATATAATGATAATTCCATGTCAGACATTATTCTGGGTTGAAAGGATTTTTGCTGGAGGAACTCTGCTCAGAGGATGCCAGAATGAGACTCCTTTGATGTCCCCAAGATCTTCTCCCATTGAAGTGGTCCCTATTTATGTATTTGCAATTTCTTGCTTTTAAACTGCTAGGTTGGCAGGAGCTGGGACAGAGACAGGTGCTCAAACTGTCATGCAGTACCCGGGTCTTAACTGCCGACTTGCCAGCCTTTCAGCTAACAAGGCAAGCTTCTTAAACACTGAGCCACCACAGCCTCTACATAAACAGATGAACTGTGAGTTATTGTTACACTCTGTCCTGTCAGGTTGGAACTGTTTTATAGTTTATATAGACCTTAATGGGGCTTTCAAGTTAAATGTAATATTTATGGAGTGGTTTGCCCACGATTTTCCATGGTTGAACTGGGATTCAGACCCAGCTGTGGTGAATACTGCTCCCCTGAAATTTTCACAATTTAAGTTGTTCTCCTTCTTTCTCTACTAGATGGCACCATGTGTTGCCTGTGTGTGCGTCTGCATGTGTGTGTGTATGCATTACTTAAAGTTGTCAGGCCTGACTCATAACAACCCCTAATAGGGGGTTTCAAGATACAGTATGTGAAATATTTAAGAGGTATTTTGGCCAGTTCCATCCTCCCCCCCCCAGCCAGTTGTAATAGCTGAAGGTCGATTCTAATGCAGATCTCCTGAGTCCTTGTTCCTTAGTCTATCCACTACATCACACTAAGTATCTACAGTAAATTAGGAGGCAACAATGTCCATTAGGATTTTGTTGCCCACCCTCTGGACAAAAGCAAGATTTAGGAGCAAAAATATTACCCACAAAGTTTCTTGATGATGTTCATTCTACACTGTCAGATAACTACAAACATAGCTGGAATTCACCTCTTCATCTAAAATGCCTTCTCTTCCCTTCTTCAGTATATTTTTTTCAGACAAGAGACCCAGTTCTATTTCCTTGCCCTGCTGTCACTCAGATGTTCTTAGTCATGCTTATTGCCTCTCGAGAGACTCCCTTGAACCGTACTTTCTGTCACAACCATCGATTAATAGTAATGGAAACACCTTTAAGTTTTGTGGATGTTCAAAACCGAATGCAAGATGTCAGTGAGCTTAATTAAACCTTGTGCCTGGTGTATACCTGGCGGAGCTTCTTTGGAGAACATCAGGAACATTTATTGTCACGATTTATGGGAGAACTCCAAAGTTGTAGATGTCAAGGCTCTGTGTAGGATAGAGAAGAACATGAGCACAGTGTTTTATTTAACTTTTTTGAGAAGAACTCCCCCCACCCCCCTAAATTTAGATTAATTGCTCTCAGGGCAGTGAGAAGCACAAAGGTTAGAGCAATGCTGCCATCTGCAGGCAAAACAAAGAAAAGTCAGGGAATGGAGAAAGGTAATAGAGATGGAAGCAGGGAGGTGTTTTTAATTGTCAAAGAGTCTGCAATAAATTAAACCAAAGCTACTTAACCTTTAATTTACTACTGCTGATCATGTCCACAACATTACCATCCAATGCCTCTCCCCAAGTAATAAATAAAAACTAGGACATAAATATGCCATTGCAGATACAACAATTTATTTCTGATATACAGCTGTATTTATGGTACAGCTACAGGCAGGGAATGAAAAGTCATCTTTTTTTTTATTACAAGTCCAAGAATCCATGACCAGAATGTTTTCTTTGTAGAATCCTTGTGAATATATGAGGAATCATTGTTTTGGTATGAATTTTCCCTGTCAAACTAGGCAGATGCATTCCTATTTGATTCTTCTCTGTGGTGTGCTGTTTTTAAGAAGAAATCTTGTATCTGGGATTTTATCATCACAATGGTTTGAGCAATTTTCCACTACCGATGAGCAGAAGCCATTGGAAGCAGGAAGAAGGGACTGCCTAAAAATCTCCAAGTCTTTCATTTGCAGGCAAAAGTTCTGGATGACCTCCCAACCAAGATTTGTTGAATTCCCACCCCACACCCTACTTGGACCCTATGGTCCCAGTTAGGAATAACTAAATGATACGGAAAGCCTATCCAGGCAATATAAAGCATACAAGACTCAAATTAATTTGCAAAGAGAGAGAGAAGACTAGTCCAGTCCGCTTTTGTTCCTGGCCATGTCACTATTTATGCATGGAGGGCAATGAGCTCAAAGGCAAATACTCATGTACCTATATGCAGTGGTGGGCATCAGCAGGTTCGCACCAGTTCACTGGAACCAGTAGCAGAAATTCTGGCTGGCCCTGCCCATTCAAGTTTTGAAATAAAGTACTGTAGTCCTAATTTGGGTGCAATGCAGGGTAGGTAGTAAAAAATTTTTGGAGCCCACCACTGCCTATAAGGGTTCAAAAAATGAAGTGGAACTGCTGGGGGGGGGGGGAAGTGTTCTAACTTTCATGGAGAGCCACCACCACCACCACCACCCCGATAGTGGAAACTCCCTAATTTATACTGACGATTTTTCACACATAGAAAAGAGATTAGAATTAGGAATGAAAGAGGTGAGGTTAGCATGCTCCTCCTTCATGTTGTTTTTGTTAGATCCGGAGATCAGGGCGCGGGAGTGAGGACACGGAAGCCATTAAGGGTGAACCAAACAACACGTATGTTTATTGTGGTTAGCACAGACAACAACAACAACGGCTGGGTCAGCAGGGGATTAAATACCCTGCTTGACCCAGCCCACTGACCAATGGGTAGCGGCGATTTTCCCGCCGCTAGGACATTTAAATATCTAACACCCCTTCCCCCCAGAATGCCCCAGTCTGCTATTTGCATACAAAATCCTCCAGGTGACGGGGGCGTGTTCTTACTCGATCGGACCTGCGCAGTTCAGTCGGCGCTGGGGCATCGGGCAGAGCGGACCTGTCGCTCTCGCTCTGCCCTGGCTGGGCCGGGAGCGGATCCGGAATACGAGCGTCGGGCTCCGCAGTGACCGGGGGTGAGCCTGTTCCACACGGTAAGCTGGCCGGTGATGGTGCTGCGTGAATGGGGCTGTTTTCTGGCCGAACCGGGTCGGTGACCGGTTCGTCCATCGGGTGCATGTCTGGCTCAGCGCCGGTCTGCACTCCCCGGGGGAGGTTGCTATTCGTGTCGGGACTCGTTCGCCTCCTGAGCTGGTCGACATGGCGTTTCCATGTCCGACCATCAGCGAGGCGAACCTTGTAGGTGTAGGGGCCCAGCATTTCGCTGACGGTTCCCTCTTCCCACGGGTGGCCCGACGCGTAGTTCCTAGCGAAGATTGGTGAGTCAATGGCCAGTGTCCGGCCCTGTGGTTGGTCCCCCCTGAACTTGTCTGGAGAGTACCTAGGGTGTAACCGGTCAAGCTGACAACGGAGTCTCCTACCCATGAGTAACTCTGCGGGGGCCCTTCCCGTGGCAGCGCAGGGAAGGTTGTGTTGGGCCAACAAGAACGTGTCTACGCGTTCCTGCCAGTCCCCGGGTCCTAGCCTTTCCAGGGCCTCCTTTGCGCTGCGCACGAATCTCTCGGCCTGCCCATTCCCTTGCGCCCTGAACGGGGATGTGAGAGCGTGCCTGGTTCCTAGGGATGCCAGGTACTGTTCAAACTCAGTGGCCGTGAACTGAGGCCCGTTGTCAGAGACTAGGGTGTCGGGAATGCCGTGTGTGGCAAAGAGTTGTCTGAGTTCCCGGATCATTGCTCTGGCTGTGGTGCTACTCAGGAGTCAGATCTCCAACCATTTCGAGTAGGCATCCACTACAATCAGGAATGTTTGGCCGTGGAATGGGCCGGCGAGGTCGATGTGAATCCTCTGCCATGGGCCCGAGGGCTGTTCCCATTCTCTGACCGGGGCTGCTGGTGGATTGGGTCGTGATGATTGGCAAGGTGTACATTTGGCCACCCACGACTCTATGTCCTTGTCAATACCAGGCCACCACTCGTAACTTCGGGCCAACCCCTTCATCTTTACTATTCCCGGGTGGCTGGCATGCAGTGTTTCTAGGACCTTGGGGCGGATTTTCCTGGGCACCACTACCCGGTCCCCCCACAGCAAGCAACCCCCCACACAGCACAGTTCGTCTTTCTTGTCAAAATATACCTTGAACTCCCCTTCCCCCTTGTCCGGCCACCCCCGCTGAACCCAGCTGGAAACGGCCCGAAGTTCGGTGTTCCGCGCCGTCGCCCTGGCAACCTCGGCCGACGTAGTGGGGGCAGAGTCCAGGATGTCCAGGGCAAGAACCGATGCTTCCCCCCGTTCCGCGCCTTCCTGGGTCGGGAGGGGGCATCTGCTCAAGGCGTCAGCATTTCCCATGTGTTTCCCGGGCCGGTAGACTAAGGTGTATGAGTACCCCGACAGGAAAATGGCCCACCTTTGCATCCGGGGGGACAAGGCAGAGGGCGTAGGCCGGTCGCCCGCCAGGAGTCCCAATAGGGGCTTATGATCAGTCACAAGTTCGAAGTCCCGGCCGTACAAGTAGTCATGGAATTTTCTTACCCCTGCCACTGCCGCCAGCGCCTCCTTGTCGATCTGGCCATAGTTCCTCTCCGTCGGCGACATGGTCCTGGAGTAATAGGCGATGGGCGCCTCGAGGCCGTTGGGCAGTCGGTGGGCCAGGACTGCGCCGACGCCGTAGGGAGACATGTCGCAGGCGAGGACCAGTGGCAGGGTCGCGTTGTATTGTATCAGGAAACTGTCCTGGGAGAGAAGATTTTTGACAGCAGCGAAAGCTGACTTTTGCTCGGGTCCCCACACCCACTCTGCCTTCGCGGCCAACAGTCTGTGTAGGGGCTCAGCCGTGGTGGCCTTTCCTTTCAGGAAGGTCGCGTAGAAATTCAGGAGTCCCAGGAACGCCTGCAGCTCCTGCCTGTTTTTCGGGGCCGGGGCGTTCCGAATCGCTTCCACTTTTCCCTTCGTTGGGTGGATGCCCTTGGCGTCGATGTGGAACCCTAAGAAGTCCACGGAGGGGACCCCCAACAGGCACTTATCCCGTTTCACCCGGAGCCCAGCGGCCCTGAATTTAGCCAGGACAGCGGCGACCCTGTCTTTGAGCTGCCCGGGATCCCCCGCAATTATCAGGACATCATCGAAATAGGGTACCACCCCCGGGAGTCCTTGGAGGAGCCTTTCCATCGTACTCTGAAACAGTCCCGGAGCTATGCTGACCCCGAACTGTAGCCTCGTGCACTTGAATGCCCCCGGTGTGTGACAATGGTCTGGGCTTCGGCCGTAGTGTCATCCACCGGAAGCTGTTGGTACGCTTGGGCCAGGTCCAGCTTGGCAAAGATCTTGCCAGGGCCCAGTGAATGGAGTAAGTGGTCTATGACGGGAACCGGGTACGCGCTCGGCTCTAATGCCTTGTTGATCGTGCATTTGTAGTCTGCACAGATGCGCACTGACCCGTCCGGTTTGATGGGGGTCACTATGGGGGTCTCCCACCGAGCGTGGTCTACGGGAACGAGGATTCCCTGGGCGACCAGCTTGTCGAGCTCCTTCTCGACCCTGGGCTTGAGCGCCAGTGGGACTCTCCGGGCCTTAAGTCGGATGGGGGCAACGCTCGGGTTGAGTGCAAATGAAATAGGGGACCCCACATACCTGCCCAATCCTTCCCCGAAAACGTCCTGGAATTCGGCCATCAGGTCGTCCCTCAGCGAGGCGTCCCCGGGCTGGTCAGTCGCAGTGTTGTGGATGCCAGCGATGGACAGTCCCAGGGCGGGGAACCAGTTTGTGCCCAGTAGCGTCGGGATGTTACCGTGGACTACGGTCAGCGGTAGGCTCTCTTCCTTCGGTCCGTACTTGACACGGACCCACTTCTGTCCTGCGAGGGGGAGGAACTTGCCTTGGCAGTCCTTGATTCGGATCCGCTGGGTCTGGAGGTCTGATTCTTTTAGGGCCGGGAATGTCTTCTTCATCCACCTCCACGGAATGATGGATATGGCGGCCCCAGAGTCGACCTCCATCGGACACTCTGCCCCGTCGATCGTGACTGTGGCGTGGTACTTCTCTCCCTTCTGTGTGGCGGTGTGGCTTATCGTGAGCGTGTGCGTCTCTGCATCTTCGAATTTGCCACTGTTGCGTCCCTGGCGCCTCTGATTTGTCCTCTGTTTGGCGGCCATCTTGCCCGGCGGGAACTTTTGAATCTGCCGGTCAGCTTGGTTCTCCGCTTGCCTTGCCCGGCAGACCCTCCCAATGTGTCCCCGCTTGTCGCAATAGCGGCAGATGGCCTCCCTGAAGCGGCAATGTGCCCGCTGGTGTGGCCCTCCGCAGCTGGCGCAGCGCTGGCCGCTCCTGCCCGAGTTTCCCCCGTCGGTTGCGCACACCTCTGCTTCTTCCTCTTCGTCCTCGTCAGAAACGACGTCTTGATGGTGAGCGGAGGCTTGGCGGGGCGCCGACGGGGACCGGTTGAGGGAGGATGCGGTCGACATCGAGAGCTCAAAAGCTCTGGCCTCCTCGATGGGCCAGGGTCAGGTCTCTCCGGGCCAATAGCCTCTTCCGGAGCTTGTTGTCGCGGACTCCTCTGATAAGCTGCTCGGTCAGGGAGTCCTCGAGGAATGGCCCGAATATCGCCGGGACGGCTGCTGCCCTTAGGGCGGCCACGTACTCGCCGATGGTTTCCCCTGGCATCTGGTATCGGTCCCGGAACTGGATCCGGAACACGAACTTCGATGGCTCCGCGCATAGTGGTTCTTGAGGGCCAACTGTAGTGCTTCCCATGAGACGTCCAGGATTGGTGTTGGATCCACCAGGGACTGGGCCACTTCGTAGACCTTGGCTCCGCAGTGGGTGAGGAAGAACGCCTTCTTCCGCTCCGATGCTATCTCTCCCAGTTCCGCAGCTAGCAGGGAGAACTCAAAACGGTCCATATAGCTCTTCCATCTCTCGTCCTTCGGTTGGAAGGGAGCCGGTGGAACGTAAGCAGCCATGGCGAGGTGCCTTCGTGAGAGATGGCTCTGGTGTGTGTGATGGTTCTGGTCCGTTCCTCAATATCCCATCCTCGTCGCCAGTGTTAGATCCGGAGATCAGGGCGCGGGAGTGAGGACACGGAAGCCATTAAGGGTGAACCAAACAACACGTATGTTTATTGTGGTTAGCACAGACAACAACAACAACGGCTGGGTCAGCAGGGGATTAAATACCCTGCTTGACCCAGCCCACTGACCAATGGGTAGCGGCGATTTTCCCGCCGCTAGGACATTTAAATATCTAACAGTTTTAACGTATGAAAGATCTCCTGCTCTTCTGAAACTTGTATAAACAATTGTTATGCAGGACTAAGACAAGCGGCAGCTTCTGTAATCTCCTCCATAGGCATGGATGCAATCCATTGCACATATGCCTTGGAATGCATTCCACTGAACTCAAAAAGCCCCAGATCTGAACAGTTTAGCCCAGACTGGTCTACAGTCATAATAATTACATGTTGCCAAGCAAATTCTGACTTATGGCAACCTTTTCTAGAGTTTTCTAGGTATTGAATACACAGAAGGGACCCTGAGACTGTGCATCTTGTCCAAAGCTACAAAGGATGGCTTTTCTCCCAGGAGACTCGGTGGGGAATTAAACTCCCTGACTGGCTCTGCAGTCAGATACCTAAATTACCGAGCTACAGCCCCATTGGGACTATACTACAAATTTACCCTATTTGCATCTGGTCATTCTATTGAGCTATATATCAGATTCAGTTTCAAACAGGGGAACATGGAAGATTCCTCCCCTATGATTAACAGTCGGGTGTACCTGAGTGGCTGAAATTTCCACCACTGAAGCATTACACATTACATATACAGTAAAACCTCATATAACGCTAAAACCTGGTTCCACAAGTCTTCGTGTTATATGATTTTTCGTGTTATCTGATCCTCTATGGGATCCATAGAGATACATTGTAACCACACAGGCTTTCGCGGTTGTTATCTGAAGCATCCCATAGGATCTTAATGTTATCTGATGCAATTCTTCCCCCCAGATTCCTTGATGTTATGCGATTTTAGTGTTATTCGATACTAATGTTATATGAGGTATTACTGTATACAGTTGTACCTCACTTAAAGAGCATAATGCGTTCCACAGGATTGCTCTTTAAGCGAGTTTGCTCTTTAAGCAAAACACCATTGTAAATGACCAATGGGGGGGGGGATTGCGAACCCCGATTTATTTGTTAAGCGAGTTTTTGATTGGTTTTATTTGTTAAGCAAAGAGAACATTCAGTGAAAATTCTGCTCTTTAAGCAAATTACTCTTTAAGTGATGTGCTCTTCATGCGAAGTGTGACTGTATTTGGCATAATGACTCACGCAAAATGGCATTTTTCAGTGCCAGGCTGCAGGTGACATCTCTGCTCATTTACTCACTGAGTTTCTTGGCTACTACTTGTCCTTTCCTCATGTCTTTGTTACTATAACTAAGACCAGGAACATGTATGCATAGATATTTAATCGCCCTAGTTCTAAAGCCTAGAGAAGACTACAACTGTAGAGTTCACCATGGGAGTGCTTCCCAGTCTCAGAAGTCCATGTAACATGTGGGTGGTGACCCAAGGACCAAGCGGAGTTATGCATTATCATGACATGGTGCTAGAGGTGGAACTTTCTACCACCATCCTCTGTATCATTGCCTCTTCATAACAATGCAGAGGACTTGAGGTTTACAGGATCAAAACCTTTGAGCTTTTTGATTGATAAGGGTGATCATTTGCCACCAAACTGTCAAGTCTCCCTCTTCCCCCTCAGCTTAACTGCAGGCATCAGAGAACCTGGTAGAAGGAGGTGTGCTTTTCCACAATAATATATTGTTTTGAGATATTCCCATTACAGTGTAAAATAGTTCAGAATGGCATAGTCATGAATGGACAATTCCTTAATTAGTTTACAAAATACCATCTCTTGGTAGAGATCAAAATTGTTAGAATGATTTTATTAACATGGATCAGCACAGCTGCCTGTATTTTTTAACTTAGCTTGTAGGCATTTCTGGGGGGGGGGGGCTTTTATGATGAGCACCTGCTTTTCACAATTTACCAATACTCCATCACCCATGCTCTTCACCTAAGGAATGTGTAAAGAG
This sequence comes from Furcifer pardalis, assembly GCA_030440675.1. NCBI lineage: Eukaryota > Metazoa > Chordata > Lepidosauria > Squamata > Chamaeleonidae > Furcifer > Furcifer pardalis. The sequence goes on from CP126893.1 coordinate 69,630,819, forward strand.
AGCTCACATCTCTTCTCTTTAGGGACCCCAAGTCGTACTTTCTAATGCAAGCCTGGAAAGCCTATTTCTAGCAAGCAACCAAATTTTGTTAGGACATTCAAGAGTTGATGCTAGCAGATTTTTCTCTAATCCTGTGACAGTTTTGACCACTGCCAAGTGCAACATTATTTGGTCCATTGCACAATCACATCTATTGCAGTGTACATTGCTACTGTCAAACTCCAGAAGGCTAGCCTGTGCTTAGGCTCAGTATGGAATCACAAGCCACTTGACCAACTTTAGCCCATGATGGTATGACTAGAAGCCAGCACAGGCTATCAAAACAAGCATGGGCTTCAGGACTGAAATGGGTTGAAATGTCCTGTTTCTGATATTTCTACTAACTTTTTTCATTTGCAATTCAACTTAGCCAGTTGAGAGAAGGGTGATCTGTTTCTGCTTTTCCAGAGATTCAGGAGAATCTCTGGTACAGACAACTACATTTGGCAAAGATCTAGGCTACCATTGCCCATGTTGGCAGGGTATGATGGGAATGGGATGACAAAATTTGAAGGGATATGGATTTGCCACCACTGTTTTAGAGTTAGTTGAACTTGCCAATCCTTCCATTGCTAAACAAAGGTTAAACTATACAATTACAGGTGCACATGAATAGGCAAAGGTAAATTTCTCCCTTGCTCAAAAGCCAGTTGTATCTGACTCAAGGTTTTAGTGGTCATCTCCATTTAAAGCCAAAGAGCCAGAGCTGTCTGCATCTGCATATGTTTCAGTGGATATGTGGCAGGCATGTCTAGACACAGGAGTGCATGGAATGCAATTTACCTTCCCACAGAAGTGGTACCTATTTATCTACTAGCAATATCTTGCTTTCAAACTGCTAGGTTGGCAGGAGCTGGGACAGAGACAGGAGCTCACTCTGTCATGTAGCACTCAGGTTTCGAGCTGTTGAGCTGCCAACCCTCCAGACATCAAGTTCAAAGCCCTAACCACTAAGCCACCACAATAGAACACAACATTTCATAACTACTGGACAAATCTGATTGTCATATCAGATTTTCTCACATAGGTTGCAAATTAAATTGTCTTGTAATTGATTTTTGGGAGCTAAATATGAGCTTCATCTGGAAATCTGACATAAATGTCTACCTGAATCACTGGAACACTAACACAATTCCAGTTCTATTGATGAGCAACTGGTAAAGCACAGTTTGGCCTCAAGGCAAGTATACCTGGTGTGGGAAGGGTGTGTGGACAAAAGTACATAAGTTGTCTTCAGCTCTTTGGGAAAAGGTCAGAATATAAAATTAATGTGATGACATAACAAAAAAGTCCCTGACCATTTTGGAAAGGGCTTTGTCTTTTTTTTTTTAAACCAACCACCACTATATAAGTACTGGTACAAATTGCTGCTATTGCATACAGCTAATTAACTAAACCATGTTATTAAAAAGAGAGGAAATAAGTGGTAACCATATAAGAATTATTTTTCTGTATGAGGCCAAAGCTCTATCTTGTGGGAGACTTACAAACAGATTATGATTATTTTTACTTCAGGGTTCAATAACTAAAGACACACTGTCTCTAATCATGGAAGTTCTATTTGGCTTGGCATGGCTAACATCTGCTGATAAACCAGAGAAATCTATTTTCTGCATCTGTGGCATTCTAAAATAGAAGACATAAAAATGTACACCATCTGGCAACCTTTTCCGAGGTTCCAGAATTAAGCAGCATTTATTCATGATAAATATTCATGAGCATATGACAGTTAGCAGAAAATCCTAAAAATAACTTTCTTTAGTCCTGAAATGGCCCTATACCATTAACTACCTGCCTCAAAAACAAACCTTGATTAGCGACACACATCAGGAATGGACCCAGCAATGCTTGTTAAGGACAACAGTGTGATTCATGGTTTTGAAATTTTCTCTGAACAAAATCATCCTAGCAGGCAATGCATTTCTTCTAATCTTCCTATATAAGTGTTGATTATGTCGCTGTCTCCTCTTCTGCTGGGAAGATGACTCATAAGAAAGAAGCAGTGCAATACAGTCACACCGTTTAAGGCTGATTGCTAGTTTTCCACTGCAACAAAATGAGACATATTTAGATTATGCCCCATCTAAAGCAACCGACATGCCTGTCATACGCACATTATGAAACAACAGAAACATGCACTGTCCATTAGAGCAGTTCTTCTCTTGACAGCAGGTATTACTAAGACACATGTTAGATAAGATTCAGATAAGAGGGGGCACTATTTATGGTTTAAGTGGGGATGTGAAACTAAGGGTCAAACAATACATAAAAGAGAACATGTATTTCCAAATATTAACCCATTTTCTCTCCTATAATAGAATTTCCTCCGAGATATGGAATACTGGCTCCAGAGTGTGGCATTACAGTTATAAAAGGATATTGGGAGGCTGAAATGTGCCCAGAGAAAGATGACCAAGATGGTAGAAGGCCTAGAAGCCAAGCCCTATGAAGATTAGTTGAGGAGCTGGGTATTGTCATTTTGGAGAATACTGAAAGTTAATCTGACAGGCAACTTCAAATATTTGAATGGCTATCATGTGGAAGGGGGAAAGAAGCTTTTTTTTGGTGAAGGATGAATGAATTTGTTCAAATCAATGGGTTCAATTTATAAGAAAGAGGATTTTGACTAAACATTTGGAAGAGTTTCTTGACAATAAGAGATGTTCAACAATGGGAAGAACTACCTTGGAAGGTAATGCATTCTCCTGCATTCAAGATTTTTAAACCAATGTTGAATGACCATGTATGGGGGATATGTCAGTTCCAGATTTCCTACTTCTTCAAAGGGTTAGATTTAATGACCCTTGGGCTCCTTCCAGCTGTAAAGTTCTACTATATCTGACTAGGTAATCAGACATGCAAATTAATCCCATGATTATCTACCAACTAGGGTCTCTCATTTATGGATGAGTGAGAAGTTAAATATATGCTCTCCCATCAGAACACTTTAAGTGACCCTTTAAAGAAACATTTTCCCTCTTCCTTTAAAGAGAGGCAAAGAAAGTGTAATCCCCTTCCCTCCCCATTTCTGTTTGTTGTACCACTGGAATAGTAAAGGGAGGGGGAGATATTTTTTCTATTTTCCTCTTTGATTGCCAGTCAAAGCCATGATTTTGAGTCATGATCAAAGAGAAAAATAGGAGGGGGCAATTACACTTTCTCTGGCCTTCTGCAGTGGAGCAGGAAAAGTGTATAATGAAATCATACTGGACGTCGACAGAGGAAGCAATCTTTGAAGGCTGCTGCCTCAAATGGTTTCCAATGCATTCTCTGTCAACATCCAATGCATGTTTAAAAAAAGTAGAAAGCCCTCATGTGGATTCTAAAGAAGCACTGGGGTAGTGGTTGGGGTGCTCCAGCATCAGCAAAATGCAAATGTAGCATGCCCAGACTGATCCCTGAGAGTAAGAAAGAGCATACTAAGTGACCATCTACGCATGTTTTATGTCTGTTTAATATAAAGGAGACAAGCAATAAGGCTTTCAATCTGGAATGCTTCATAGTAATGTCTGGGAGAGGTTTCCATAACATATTATTTTAGATGGCATTGATAACCCCTTAGGACAAGTGTGGGTAACATTTTCTTCTTTTTAAGTACAGTAATTGCAAGTAATAGCAAACTAACAAATGAAATTATGCAGCACCTAGTATTCTTGCAATGAAAGGCATGATCCCCAAATACTCCATTATTGATGAAATACCCCTCTTTCACTACTTACAACTACAGTATTTTAAAGATTTCTGTCATTTTAAAAAGTTTTCATAATGATAAATTGAGCGTTCCCTGCAGTTTTAGCTTTGTTTTGACCAGTTTTAATAGTAATCTGTGGTTTCTATGTACTAGCTAGTCTGTATTTGTTGATATGTGAACTCTCAAGTATTTAAAATCTGAGAACCACAAAATACAGGTTGAATTTTTTAACAAAAATTCTAGCTGTGCCTAAATAGTTTTGATTTAATGCAGTTTATCTCCAAACTTTTATGTTGTTTAAATTAATTTAAGACTGATTTTTAATTCAGGCAAGACTGTCATGGGGCCCTCTAAAAACACATCAGTATGGAATTAGTATTTTTGTCTAGTGAAAGGAACCGCAGAATGAACTCACCAAAAGGTGCCTTTATTTTGGCAGTTTCACATCTGGCCTAGACACTTAAGAAGCAGCAGCAGCTCCATATTCTTCTTTCATAATACGAGTTCTATTACATCATCATTCTTTGGATGTAGTAGCAGATATGGTACTTGATTAAGTTCTTCTGCTTGTTGTATGGTACAACCTACAAATATTTTTGTTCCAGATAACAGTTAGTTTGGATGAGTAGCCACAGTATTAAGAGATCTATTTATTCCTCAGCATTGAAGTAAATACTGTAGCTTTAATTCTTGCGTCTTCTCTAATGTCTCTAGTGCTAAGTGTTGGCAGTTTATTTTTGTCCTGGTGGTCCAGTGTCTAAACTGCTGTACTGCAGCCAAAATGTTGTGAGTTCAATCCTGACGGGGATTAAGGTTGCCTCATCCTTCCATCCTTCTGAGGTTGGTAAAATGAGTACCCAGCATGTTGGGGGGGAAGGCTAATTATCTTGTGAACCACCCACAGGATGCACTAAGCACTGTGGGGAGGTATAGAAGGGTTATTGCTAATTACTTCTCTATTGAAGGCAAATCTTGCGATGACTTTTACCTTTATTAAGTATATCATGAAACTGACTCAGGGTGCAGCTGTAATGGCAAGCGGAACCACTCAGATCCTGCTGGATTCAGTCTTTTTTTCCATCTGTATTTGGTTTGGTGACCACATACAGACCCTGGGCTGTTTCAGTGCCAATGTCTACGTTTGTTACTCAAACCTTTGCAGTCTGATTTGTGCCTTTAGTCTCCCTTCCTTTGGTTGATCTTCTGTCTCTCCTTTTATTATACTCTGCTGTCAAGCAGTTGTGCCTGTCTTTCACAAATCCTTTGGGAGGTTTCTGCAGTCCAGGTAACACTGTTTCTGCATCTTCCTCCTTTGTCAAGAGAAAGTACAGGAGATTTTTTTTTGAGCCATGTAAGTAGACGTGTGGCCACATTTTCCTCCTCTCTTTCCTCTGCTAGACATCTGAATGTTACGTTTTTGCAATGATTCATGTTTCCCATATTCTCTAACTTGTTCTTGAAAAATCTGGTGCAGTGAGGTTTTTAATTAGAATGTCATATTCTATTCCCTTTTCTAATGTTTCTGATGTGGTGCGTTCAATGTTGCTTATTTTTGCAGTTAGTGTTGTTAGTCTCTTGGTATTAAAGCTTGCAGCTCTTGTAGTTCACTTTGTGCCTGCCTTAATAACTCCTTTATTGATTCATCTGTCTCTTACTCCTCTTTTCTGAGAGCATTTCTGTACCTCTTTGATATCCTGGATCAATTCTGAAACCCCCTTTTCGACTGATCATGCCTTCATTTTTCTCTCTCTCTCTCAAAGCCTTCAGTTCCTGCTGTTTGCATCTGCTATCTAGGGCTAGGGCCATGATGGCGAACCTTGGTACTCCAGATGTTCTTGGACTTCAATTCCCAGAAGCCCAAGCCCCCTGTGAATCCACACAAATGGGTAACTGTGATTCATCTGGCCTGCGCCGCCCTCATTGCTCCTGGAAGTGGAAGTAAAACGTGCCTATACGGGCAGTGGGACACATGAAACTGTGCTGGGGAGGAGGACTTTTGGGCTCCTGGACTTGTCTCACCCAATCCCCTGCCCCTCCGGGACCCCAGCCCCACAAGTAAGGACTAACAAGCCCTACTCACCCTTTCCCTAAACAGGCAATTCATCTCAGTTGGGAAGGGACGTCAAAAGCCTCCATTGAGGGTTGATGTTTCCCTCCGTCCCTCCAGGGAGAAACAAAATGTCCACCCCATTGAAACTGTTGGGACAAAATGGCCACCCCTACTGTGCAAAATGGCCGTCTGGCCCCTCAGCTGTCTGAGAGAGCATGACCTAGCTCCCAGCTTGAAATGGTAGGGAATCCCTGGCTTATATAGTGACTGCAGGAGTCGAGGAATATCAGAACCCTTTGCAGTAACATCTGGAGTGAGGCAGGGATGCATACCATCGCTACTATTATTCATCACCTACATAGACAGCATAAGCAAAAAAAAAGCTAAGCCCATGAATGGAAACAATATCAATGAATTACTGATAGCAAGTACAACTAAGGAACTACAACACCACCTTACATCCATGAACCAAGAATGTAAAATAAATGATATGAGAATCAATAAAGAGAAGACTGAGCTAATGGCAATTGGAAGGAAATTGGATACTCTAGGTATCAAAATAGAGGGAACAAGTATAAACAAGTGGCAGAGTTCAAAAACCTAGGAAAAACACTTACTGAAAATGGCAAATGGATGAAGAGATTAACATACGGTGCAGTAAGACAAACCAAATCTTGGAACAGTTAGTTCTTACAACATAAGGCAATACCAATCAAAATAAAGAAACACCTCATACAAAACATATTCATTCCCATCTTATGTTAGCAGTGCAAAACATGATCACTTACAACAAAACATAAACAAACGTTGGTCACCACGGAAATGAGATTATAAGTGAAAGAATTTGAATAGAACCAATTTTAAATTACATACAGAGACAACAAATAAAATGGTTTGTCCATTTGGAGAGAATGTCTTGGAATTCCATACCTTACAAAGGTGTAAGTGGAAAGAGGAGAAGGACAAAGACCACGAGGCAGACCCAGAGGAAGGTGGAGAGATAACTACAAAGAAATATTACAAGAACACATAAGAACACCAGTGGAGGCTGCTAGAAGTGCCATAACAAGAACTTTGCATCTCCTTGACATCGTTGATGAAGTAAAAGAGGCAGCAGAAAAGAAGAGAGAAAAAGAAGCTGCTGATATTAACATTTGCCATCAATAGCAGCATCTTCTATTCATGTATAGCTCCCTGGATTTGAAATCCTACAAGTGGAAGAGAAAAGCATTGGAAAGTGAAGAAACTCCAATTGTAAAGAAGGAGCTGTGGCTTGGAAACTGCTCTGAATTTAGTTCCAATGTATTTTTCTAATCTGAACCTGTCAAGTCACCCCTGCAACCCAAAGCTTTTTTGGGCCTGACAAATCTGTCAGTCACACTTCAGAAGAGTCTCTGAAACCTTGGCAGTCACTTTGGAAGGAAGATGAAACGGATTTTAGTTAAAGTGCTCAGCTACTGATCTGTAATAAATAATGAATGCTTTTGATGGAATATGAATATTGATGTACCAGTTTGACCCATTTCTGCACGCACATGGGGAATTCCATCTTTCCCCTGCATCGTACTTCATTAGTAGCTCTCTTTGTTGAACTAGGAGACCGACTTCTATGCTCAAGATTCGTCTGAAGAATAATTTGTACATCTTCTAGTAAGAGGGGCTGCTGAAATACAGTGAACACAAACACAAAGGTTCTGAAAGTGAAAATCTGGTGGAGTTTGATTTTGTCCAAGGGGCTGTGTGTCATCTTAACGTTTCTTGCAAGGTACTTTGAAGATCATTGAGGGTCTGAACATGGCAGTTGGTTCTGACACATATCCATAAATCAGTATATCATTAATTCTGTTTTATGGCTGAATTAAGAACTCCTATAAGAGAACAATGAAGCTGCACTTAGTCACTGGCAATTCACCAGAGCAGATCGGAGAGGCTCTCTAGTTGTTCCACCGGCCAGAGAGGTGTAACTTTCTGGCACTAGAAGGAGGGCCTTCTCTGTGTCCGCTCCAGCCCTATGGAACCTCCTACCAACTGAGCTACGTCTACAGATGGACTTGCTGTCTTTTAGTAAGAACTTAAAAACATGGCTGGCGGGACAGGTATGGGGTCCTAGTGGTACCATGACCCCAGATTGCTGGTTAGTTTGAGCTCCCTCTCTCCCCAGGTCTTTTAATCTTTTGTTTTTAAGTTGTTTTTAACTTTTTAATAATTATTGGGACCTGTTGATTTTTATAAATTTTAAAAACTTTTTAAATTTTATAATTGTAATTTTGAAGTTTTTTAACAATGGGTTTGGTTTGGGTTGTATTATGCTTTTATGATGTTGTAAACCGCCCTGGGTCGCCCCGGTGAGAAGCACGGTATAAAAATGGAAATAAATAAATAAATAAATAAATAAATAAAGGTGATTTTAAATATGGTTCTCATTAAGATCAATACTGCTTGAGGAAAATTAACAGAAAAGGGTAGTGAAGATAGAGCAATTAGCAAATATAAATAAAGTATTTTAGAGTCCCCGAACCATATTGGAGATGGCAGATGTTAAATTAGTAAAGCAAAAGTGAATAGTTTAGAATGGAAAACTTTGTTAGGCTGAGATCAGATAAAAGATGGCTTTCAAGTGGAACTTGATTAACCTTCAGGTATTATTAGTTTGGCTGACATTTTGAGGCCATTTTCTACACTTCTGCCTTGAGCGACAGATTGTTCAGCAAACATTAGGGAGTGATGGCTTATCGATTTTATAAGGTGTGCTGCAGGTTCAGATAGAACTCAGAGTGAATTAAGGTGATTCAGACAAATTGAGAAAATGTCTGAACTGAAAAGGACTCTTTTGGATCAGTCTGACAATTCCTTGAGATATCGATATGATAGGCAAGTAGGGAGAGGTAGCATATCTCGAAGTCATTTTTGAATTGCTCCACCGCACCCTTGATTTTGAGTGCCTGGACTTCAAAATCATCTCATAACACCACTGACCAGCAAAACTGAGAACCAGCATAACACAATGGTTAGTAGTATCTTGGGTTAACTCAGAACACCTGGCTTCAAATCCCGATTTAGCCATCAAGCTCACTGGGTAAGCTTGGACCAGTCAAGCCCTCAGAATGATTTACTTCACAGGACTGCTGTAAGCATAAAATGTGGGAGAAGAGAGCTGAATCTATTTATTTGAGCTCATTAGGAGTGGTGCACAGAAAGGGCCTCCTCAAAGATTGTGGCATTTTTGAACCACAATTGGGCAGACAGGCAACAACAGTCTTGTTGTGCCTGGTAATTTTTCTCACACTACAGCAAAAGGAACGGCAGAATGAATTCATGAAAAGGTGGCTTCATTTTGACAGTTTTACATCTGGCCTAGACATGGAAGAAGAAAAATTGGAGAAAAGTGGGCAATATACATGCATATACTGTACATGCAATGAATTAAAAAAAATTCCCATGACTATTCTGTTTTTACTAAAGAAAGACAATAATGTTCTGGTTTAGCTTCCTGACCACCTTGTCCTCTTAAGTCTTACATAACAAGGCCCAGCTCCTTGTTAAGTCCAAAAGCATATTTATTTATTTATTTATTTATTTATTTATTGTTCACATTTATTATCCCGCCCCAATCGGGCGGCTTACAAGACAAAACACAATCACAAACCCAACCCCATCCAATAAATACTAATAATTAAAATTTTAAAACTGTAAAAAGGATCATAAAAACAAGAAGTAAAAACCGGGAACAAACAACCCCGCGGAATAAAACCCACAGCAAGGGAAGCTATCCCTTAAAACAACCACCCTGTGTGGGATCCCACATACCTTGGTCCCCACACTTGTCCCGCCAGCCAGGTTTTTAAGCCCTTCCGGAAGGGCAGGAGCTCTGCCTGTAGGCGCAGTTCAGTTGGGAGGAGGTTCCACAGGGCCGGGGCGAACACAGAGAAGGCCCTCTTCCTAGTGCTAGAGAGATGAGCCTCCCTAGCCGATGGAATAACAAGAGAGCCCCTCCGATCCGCCCTGGTGGGACAGACAGACGTTCTTAGGGTGACGCGGTCTCTGAGGTATCCTGGCCCACTACCATATAGGGCTTTAAAGGTAATAACCAGCACCTTGAATTGCACCCGGAGACATACTGGTAACCAGTGCAGCTCCCGGAGCAGTGGTGAGGCATGGGCATAACGCCCGCATCCCATCACTATCCGGGCCGCCGCATTTTGGACCAGCTGCAGTCTCCGAATGGTCACCAAGGGCAGCCCCATGTAGAGCGCATTACAGTAATCAAGTCTGGAGGTGACCAAAGCATGTGTGACCATGAGCAAGGCGTCCCGGTCTAGGAGCGGGCGTAACTGGCGTATTACACGAAGTTGTGCAAAAGCCCTCCTGGCCACGACTGCCACCTGTTCTTCGAACAGTAGTCGTGAGTCCAGGAGGACCCCCAGGTTACGCACCGGGTCTGTTTGGGGCAAAACTGCCCCATCCAGAACCAAAGCTGGTAACTCCCGAGATAACACAGGGCCCCTTACCCACAGCCACTCAGTCTTGCCGGGATTCAGCTGTAGCCCGTTGTCCCCCATCCAGACCTTAACAGCCTTCAGACACCTGGAAAGGACTTCCACTGCACCGCTTGGGTCCCCATGGGCGGAGATGTACAACTGGGTATCATCTGCATATTGATGATACCTTACCCCGTGGGAACGGATGATCTCACCCAGCGGCTTCATATAGATGTTAAATAGGAGAGGAGAAAGTACCGAGCCCTGAGGCACCCCATAGTGTAGGGGCCTAGGGCTGGACTTCTCCTTCTCCAGGCACACCGACTGGGTCCTGCCCCTCAGGAATGAGGAAAACCAGGACAACACTGTGCCCTGGATCCCCAGACCCTGCAGCCTACCCAGAAGGATGCCATGATCGACCGTATCAAAAGCCGCTGAGAGGTCGAGAAGAGCGAGGACAGACGGCTCCCCTCCATCCCGGTCTCTCCAGAGATCATCCACCAATGCGACTAGTGCAGTTTCAGTACCATATCCGGGCCTGAATCCTGACTGAAACGGGTCCAGATAATCCGCTTCATCCAGGACTTCCTGTAACTGCTGCGCCACAGCCTTTTCCAGAACCTTACCTAAAAAAGGTAGGTTGGACACTGGACGGTAGTTGGAAATTACCGTGGGGTCGAGGGACGGTTTTTTTAAGAGGGGAAGCACTAAAGCGTGTTTAAAATGTGCAGGAAAATGCCCCTCTTTCAATGAAGTGTTAATGATCGCCTCGACCCAGCCACCTGTCACAGACCTGGAAGCTTTTATTAACCAGGCAGGGCATGGGTCCAGTGCACAGGTCGTGGCGCGAACAGATACAAGAAGCCTGTCCACTTCCTCAGGGCCAACAGGATCAAACCGATCCCAGGTAACATGGCTAGACTGCGCTATGATCAACCCCAGCTCCGAACGTTCCACGCCGGGATTCAGCTTCGAGCGGATCTGAGCGATTTTCTCCGCCAGATAATCAGCAAAATCCTCAGCCGATCCCTGCCACCCAGGGCCCGGACCCCCTCTACCGAGGAGGGACCTGGTCACCCGGAACAAGGCTGCTGGGTGATTATCTGCGGAGGCAATAAGGGTGGTGAAGTATTGGCGCTTCGCCACCCTTATCGCCACTAGGTAGTCCTTAATAGCAGCTCTAACCAGTGTTCGGTCAAACTCGCTCCGAGTCTTCACCCAGCGGCGCTCTCGGCGTCTCTTGGCCCGTTTAAGCTCCCTTAGTTCCTCTGAAAACCAAGGGGCAGATCGATCCCCACGGACTCGGAGAGGCCGTAGTGGCGCGATTGCATCCAAGGCTGCCGTCGCTTTCTTGTCCCAAGCGTCGACAAGGGCCTCGGATGAAACGCTTTGCAGGTCAAGAGTACAATCCCCCAGTTCCCTCTGGAATCCTTCTGGATCCATTAGTCGCCGGGGGCGGGCCCATTTAATCGGCCCTGCCTCCCTGCGATGGAGTCCAGCCCCTAGGAATCATACATTCCTAGTGGCAATGATTTTGTATAGAAAAGTGGCACAAAGGGTGAGTTAATCCATTTCTTCCTATTGCTTAATAGCTCAGCATCATATACACCAAGCTGTGCAGAGTTCAAAAAACATATATTTAGCATAGAACTCATATACTTTTCAAACTTTATGTGTGAGGGAGCTGTAGATAGTGATCTAAACAGTTGTAGGATAAATTTGAGATGTCATGTCAACCTTTGCCAAACTTGATAATCTAATCTATGTTGACACTGGGGCAGGCAATATTTTATATGTTGTTGCCATTACATTGACTCTTCACATTAATGTTTGAAAAATAGCATTGTCAAAGCATTTGTTCTCCTCAAGGGGAGAAGTCAATATCATTGTAAAAATTTTAGCGTCCTGATTAATTAAAGAAATTGGTCTATATGATTCCATCCTCTCTGGGTCTTTCCCTGGCTTTGGTATAAGAGTTATTATTGTCCTAGTCCAGGATTCAGGTAACTTTTCTCCCTCTAATATTTTATTGTATAATTTGTGTAACTTCCCAATCACTATCAACTTAAACTCCTTGTAAAATTCTGCTGTTAATCCGTCCTCACCTGGGCCTTTATCCAACTTAAGTTTTCTTATCGCCTCGCCAATTTCTTTTTCTGTTATTTCCTCTTCCATAGCATTTTTGTGACTTTCTTCTATTTTTCTAATCTTTTGGGACTCAAACAATTCCTTGAGTTTGTCCAAATTAACAGGTTTTTTTTATGTAGAGATCTCTATAGAATTTCTCCACAATTTTTAATTTATCTCCACTTTTATTACATCTCTTCCCTAGGTCATCTATCAACACACTAATTTGTCCCTTAAAATTTTTTTCTTTAGCGGCTCTTGCCAGTAGTTTAGAATTTTTATTGTTATACTCAAAATATTCTCTCTTTAAAAATATTAAATCCTTCTTGACTTTCTCAATATCCTTGCCTTCTAATTCTTTCTTTATCCTCATTATTTCTCCCAGTAACTTTGGGTCCTTGCTTTTAGCGTGTTCCTCGTGTTTAACTTTCAATTGTGCTTCCAATTCCTGATATCTATTTGTCTCTTGTTTTTTCTTTATGCTTGCGAATTTTATAGCTTCCTCCCTGAATATTGCCTTCATGGTATCCCAGACCGTACTGAAGTTAACTGATTCGTTATCATTCCACCCCCAGTATTTTCCCCATTCTTCTATTATTTGCTTTTTGATGTTTTGGTCTCTAAAAAGTCTGGAGTTATACCTCCAATTGTAAAACTTTTTCCTTATTTCACCTAATTTTACTTCCATTATAATTTTCGCATGATCTGATTCTTTAAAGGTGCCTGTTTCAATATCTTCCACATTTTTAATTAAATTCTTTGTAATTAAAAAATAATCTAATCTGGAATACATATTATGTACTTGTGAGAAGTATGTATAAGTTCTCTCTTCCCCTTTAATTACTCTCCACACATCTTCCAACCCTATCTTTTTCATCCAATTCGTCAGTAAATCTTTTTTATCACCCCGACTTGCCCCTGTGGTGTCTATCTCTGACCTAATTAAGTTAAAATCCCCAGCCACTATCATATTTTCTGATCCCTCCTTTTTTATTATCTCCATCATTTTATTTAAAAATTCTACTTGTTGTTCATTTGGTGCATATATATTAATTAGTGTTATATCCTCATCGTCAATATCCCCCTTTATGATTAGATACCTTCCCTCTGGATCTGTAATGCTATATTTAAAATTAAATCCTAATCTTTTTGATATCAACGTTGCCACCCCTCTGGATTTGGAGGTTCCTGTTGCCATTTCATATATTTGCATACCTTTAACATAAAGTTTATTCGTTTCAACCGATTTTTGGTGCGTTTCTTGTAAAAATATAATGTCTGAATTGTCTTTTTTTAATGCTAATTGAATTTTCTTCCTTTTTATAGTGCAACCTGTACCTTTTACATTCCATGATAACACCTTAAATCCCCTTACCATTATAATCTGTGTAAATGCTGAATTGCTTAACCTGGACACGTGACACCTTACCCAACATATAACATCTATAACAAAAAGCGTAAAAAAAACAGAATACCACAACTTACCAACAAAAACTTTACTGATTCTCCTCCCCACTCTACATTTTCGAGTATCGCCCTTGAATCTCAAAGAGGGGAGGGTGGGGCTAGTGGGACTTGACATATATATATGCTTTTAACCTCCTCCCACTTCTTCTCTGCTCGCCAATTATATTTTTATTCCAATAAAACTAGGCTTCCCAGTGTGTCCGACCCCCGCGTCGCTCCCTCCAGCTCCTCCCCCAGTATTGAATCCTTCTCCAGCGCTCCCGATGCTTGCAATGCTTTTCTCAGGTCCATCCATTCTCTGGAAGCAATTTTAAACAGACCAATTTGGCAGAAATAATCTAATACATCCATCTTTTCATCAATTACATGCATTTTTTTTCATACATAAATCTCAATTGTTGCGGGAACCTCCAGTTATATAATATGCCCTTAGTCAGCAGGAATCTTGCCACCGGTTTCATCTTATATCGCCACACTCTTTCTGTTGGAGAAATATCGTTGTATATTTCCACATCCATTCCATCCATCTTCAAGACCTCAGAACCGGCCTTTTTAATAAACGCCATGACTTTTAATTTGTCCGCCCAGTTTGCGAACTTCACCAATACATTTCTACTTGATTTTCCCCCCTTCTACCTCCTAGTCTAAAAGCACTTACAACATCTTCCAATACAAAATCTTTACCCATTTGTAAAGAATTTAACCATTCCACCACACGTTCTTTAAGTTTGTCGGGTGATCTCTCTTCCATCCGTCTAATTACAATACAGTAATACCTCATATAACATTAGTATCGAATAACACTAAAATCGCATAACATCAAGGAATCTGGGGGGAAGAATTGCATCAGATAACATTAAGATCCTATGGGATGCTTCAGATAACAACCGCGAAAGCCTGTGTGGTTACAATGTATCTCTATGGATCCCATAGAGGATCAGACAACACTAAAAATCATATAACACGAAGACTTGTGGAACCAGGTTTTAGTGTTATATGAGGTTTTACTGTATTTTGTTTTCGATTCTCCTCTTCCAACAGATCTAACCTCTTGTCTTGGGCTATTATTTTAACATTTGTAGCCTGATCTGCTATGTACAACCCATTCAGTTCAGTTTTGATAGTATCCATCTTTTTGTATACATCCGTCATCATGGCATTAATCTTCGTGGTGTTTTCTGTAACTTCCTTCGAGATATCTGTTACCGCTGTCATCAGGGATTGGTAATTGTGTTTGGCAGCTTCCCTATCCTTTTTCATCTCCTCCCTACTTTTCCTTATCTCTTCGCAGCTTAATTTAAATTCTTTTCTCATTTGTTCACTGCTAGCCTGTATTTCCTTCCTAATTTCCTGCATGTTGTCTACCATTGTCCTGTCTAAAAAGTCCACTTTCTTGATAAACTTCCCGAATTCTACAAACATCTGGACGTTCTCCATTGCTGAAATTTCCACGGGTGGTGGTGTTGGCATATCCTGTCTTTCCTTCTGCTCTTTCTGGTCTTTCTTCTCTCTTCTTGTCTTAGGTTTCACTGCTTCCTCCTCCTCTCTGTTTTTCCCTCCTTCCATTCTATTCTTTTTGGTCACTTGAACTGTGGGGTTCAACGTTTTAAATTTGACTTAAGTATAATTATTTTTACCCAATACCGTTCAATTAGATTATTATTATTACTATATTATTTTTAATTATATTGTTTTGTTGTTGTTATTTTACTATTATTATAATTACCAATTGTTCAATTTTTGTACCTTTCGTTATTCCCAAAGTTCAATTGGCCAATATATATCTTATATTATATATCTTATACCAATATATATCTTCACCCAATATATATCTTCACCCACAATATTATATTTATATTTTGTTCCCTTTTTCCAATGAGGCCAGCAAGTTATCAAGTTAACAGTCAGGCAAGTTATAGCTTCCAAATGAAGTAACCAAATTGAAGAATTCAATATAATTTATAATTCAGTGTCAATCCCCCCCAGCCCCTTTTTTTTCTCCTCCCTCCTCCTCCTACCCCTTTCCTTTTCCCTTTTCTCTTTTCAAATTAGTTATCAATTAAGCAACTATTTAACAATTACGACAATCTGCTTAACAGTAACCTTATTAATGTATCTATATAGTATATAATGTACAATATATAATATGTGAGGAGGTGGGAGAATATTGCTGAAAACTCTTATTTGCTTCAGAGACAACCTTATTAACTTATTCAAATCGAGAGAAGGAGAAGGAAAGAGAAAAGAAAAAAACAAAAAACAGGTGTGCTTTAGAAGAGAGCAATATACAATATCCCAAATAATAACTATTATAATGACTATGCTAATAACTAATAATAACTGACAACTAATAACAAAATTAGTCTTCTTATCCCCTCACTTCCACTACTGATTAATTTTAACAGTTAACTCAAACACTAAAAATGGAGGTCGTATTTAGCTAACGTGATGACCCGAAAAAAGGGGGGGGGTGAGAAAGAGGAACAATAATACAGGGAGATAGATATGGGGTGGGTGGGTGGGAGAATCTCAATTATATGCTCCAATATGTGTTATAGAAATAAAGTAAGAGAAGAGGAGAAGAAAGAAAAAACCCAAATTGTTTTAATGTATTCCGTCGCTATTCTGGCCGGAAGATGAAAAAAAAACTGCTGAGCTTCTTTTCCTGCTGTTCCTTTTATATCCCGATCTCCTCCGCCATTTTATACAAAGCTTTATACAAAGATTTATACAAAGTTTCTTTCTCTTCCTCCTCTAATGTCCAATGTCTGTATGTCACTTTCACTCACAATAACACGTCTAATTTTGCTTTATTTCTACTGAAGGGAGAGTTCAATAGTCCTTTGACAAGATCCTCTTTTTTCACTAGAAGCAGGGGGGGGGAGCAGGGAGAGGAGAAGAAAAAAGGTGAAATACTCCCCACACGCTGTCAGAAAAGGACCTTTTCCTCTCCAATTCCCCTCCAAACTCCTCTCATGTAGTGTTCAGACAGCTCTCCCCCAACAGTTATACGGACCTCTGATCCTTGGCTGTCTTTGAAAAGCCCAGCTTTTCTCTCTATTTCCCCTCTAAAGTCCGCTCTCAAGACGTTCAGACAGCTCTCACCCGTCAGATGCGCAAGCCTGCAATCCTCCGCTTTCGTTGAAAGTTCGTTTTCCTTTAGGAACCACAGTGGATTAAATCAGAAAAATCCAAAAGTGCACCCCCAAGGCTTTTCAAGCAGCCGCTTGCTTCCAGCCTCACACGATCTCCTCAGCCCGACCTTCCGATTCTCCGCTGATTTACGCTGATTTACTTGCGGTTTTCAGCTTCCATTTGCTCAGCTCCAGCACTCGGATCGGCTCTACAAACGGCAGCTCACAATGGGGCCTCCTCCGAGGCCCCGGCCCCCTCGCCGCTCGGAACTCGAATCCTTTGTGCCCCGCTCCTAGTTGGTTTCCTCGCCTACCGCTTTTTGCCACACGTCGCTGATGTCTTCCTGGTTATTAAAGGTTCTATTCGATATTATTTATGTCCTGTTTTACTTTTAAATTCTCATTGGAACCGCATTGAAGTGGCAGAGCAGAGGAAAAGCGTGCTCTTCTCTACGCCATCCAAACCATGGAGAATATATCGGAGAATATATTGATAAAGATCAAACAGGGTTCCTGAATAACAGATATATGTCAGACCTAATTAGGAAAGTACTGGACTTAACGGACACAGCAAAGCGTAAAAAAGTAAAGATTGGATTTTTAGCATTGGACATATTTAAAGCATTCGATTCACTACAATGGACTACAATACGGAAAATGATAAGCTTGTATGGATTTGGCAATAAATTTCAAAGTGTTATAGATAGTTTATATCAACAAAGTACTGCAAAAGTTAAGGTTAATGGAGAGTATACAAAGGAGATACAACTAGAAGCAGGTACCAGACAAGGTTGTCCGTTATCTCCAGGCATATTTGTAATAGCAATGGAGTTTTTGGCCAACGCTATCCGACAGGACAAAAATATCATTGGTTTAGAAAATAATAAAATAAATCTTTACGCGGATGACACATTATTAGTAATCAAACACCCTAATCGGATGATAGATAAAATATACCAACATCTAAATACTTTTGAGGAAATTACGGGCTTGAGAATTAATTGGGAAAAGTCAGAAATGTTATATGTTAATGGGGATGTAGAAGAGCAAAATAAAACTAGGACTAAATATAAAATCCAAATAAAGAAGTCAATTAGATATTTATGAATAACGATATCAGGGAAATTTGAAGATCTCAAAAAATTAAATTACGGGAAAATGAAGAAAGAAATAGAAAGAAAAATTAGGCAGTATAAAGCTTTAAATTTATCTTGGTTCGGTAGGATTGCACTTTCAAAGATGACGTTATTACCAAAATTGAACTTTTTGTATGACGTGTTACCGATTAGACATAGTACCAAGGAACTGCAGGAGTATCAGAAAATGATAAATAGATTCTGCAATGGGGATAAGAAACCGAGAATAGTTAAGTCGCTGTGGTATCAATCTCAGAAAGAGGGAGGACTAGGGATACCGAATATCCACAACTATTATAGAGCCTTTCAAATTAGAAATGTTATTAAAATATTAAAGAAAGAAACACTGGGTTGGGAAAGATTAGAGATGAAAGAAATAATACAATTAGATAAGGCGTATTTTCTAAGTGACGAAAAAAAGAAAGTATACAGAAGACGTACTCAAAATAGGCTACTAAAAACAACACTAGACGAGTGGGATCGGGTAAAAAAATACATGGTACCGGATACCTCACCGGCTTTGGAATTAACAGATTTTAATGATTTTCCCATAAACATAGATGATAAGATTAGGAATTTACTAATAGACAAAAATATTTTATTGCTAAAGGACTGGGCAAAAACATGCAAGGACACTGTTGCAAAGAAGACCTTATACTCACAATTAGGATTATCCTGGTTTCAAACTCTCCAGATAGATAAATGGAATAAAAAGAAAATATATGAAAGTAGCCTAGAGAGAAAACTCACAGATTTCAAAGAAATTCTAGTTCAGATTAGAGAGGATAAGAGGGGTATTAAAGGGGTGATCAGTAAATTATACAAAATATTGAATAAAGCAGGGAAAATACAGGAAATTCTTAGAAATACGTGGGAACAGGAATTAGGCCTAACAATTGGAGAAAATAGATGGCAGGATATCTGGCGAAGGAGGATTATGAAAAACATGTCGGTTCGAGTCAAAGAACACAATTACAAGCTGGTATGGCGCTGGTACCTGACGCCGGTCAAGCTGCATCATATGGATAGTAAAACAAGTAATATATGCTGGAGGTGTAAACAGGCAACGGGGACCTATATACATATGTGGAGGGAATGTGTTACACTGAAAGAATTTTGGGGAGGAATAGAAAAAGAGATCAGTTATATATTTGAGCAGAAGCTTGAGTTGGGTCCAGAACCAGCGCTTTTGACAATATCAGATAAAATCAATCTGAAAGGGGAGGATAGAGAATTACTGTTAATAATGCTATCAGTGGCCAGACAGTGTATTGCAAAAAAGTGGAAAAGTGGTTTAAAAGTTAAAATAGAAGACTGGTACAAAGAAATGTGGCAATTGGCGCTCAACGACAAATTGACCTGGGAGTTAAATATAAGGAAAGGCATTGTTCGGGAAAACAGATTCTGGAGAGTTTGGAGAAAGTTTGTAATATACGTTATGGAAGGAAAAGGAGGTGTCAAACCTGCACCGGAACAAGACCATTTTTAGACACAATAAACCAAAGCTACTCCTGGACACAATATATATAGCACAGGGTGTTTTGTCTCATAAAATACAGTATTGTTTTTTTTGTTTTTTTTTCTTTTCTTTGTATTTACTATAATTAAGAATGTACCAAGAATGTAACAAACAAAGTGTGATCCAAGAGTTTATTTTTGTACTGTAGTGTAATCGTGTTATAGTCTGATGATGTCAGTGTTATGTGTTGTGGTTTTGATTTTGTGAGAAACCAATTTTAAAAAAAAGGGGGGGAGAAGTCTTCTCTCAAGGAGACCTTGATTCAGTGGTGAGCATCAGCAGGTTCACACCAGTTTGCCAGAACCGGTAGCAGAAATTCTGGCTGGCCCTGCCCATCCAAGTTTTGAAATAAGGTAGTCCTAATTTGGGTGCAACACAGGGCTTTCCCCCTGGCCACACCCACCATACTACACCCACAGTGTGGCAGTATCCGGAGTGCCAAGGTTAGCCATCACTGGCCTAGGATGAAGCCCCATCTTTTCCTGAGATCCAGTCTTAGACTTTCCACAGAACAAGATTCTCCAACTCTCTGAGGGTTTCAGGGCCTAAGTGGCTGCTTGTCCTCTATCTCTTCTGGCCCCAGAAACTTAGGGTTATCATCTGGGGATGGGGGAAAAGGACCTTTGAAAACAGTTTTTAAAAATAACTGGAATACATTACTCTTCATACCTGAATAGCTAATGCCAATGCTGCTGACTACATTACTTTCAGACTGTAATTCTGTTATGTCTGCATGACTTTCAGTTCAATCATGCTCAGTTCTAGTCTTCTTTTGTACAAATGGGTATCTCTCAGCTATAAAATAAATTGTATTTAGGAGCTGAAAGACAGAATTATATGCAGTCATCAACTCCTAATTACAGAACTGCCACTTTTAAGGTTGCAGCTATTTGACTGAAACTACTTTAACTATATCAGTCAATCCTCATTTTTGTAGCATGCTAAGAAACTGTCATTTTCCTCCAAAGAGGAAAATTGGAGATTAATCGCAGACAGCAGTAGTCTATAATAGAGTATCAGGATTCTTTCTAGTTTCAGTCAGATCATATTATTTTAGTGGGAAGAAATACGTTCAGGGGATGCCAGTTCTAAGAGAGAAAAAGAAGTGTACTTTGTACTGGTTTTATTTTCTAGTTGAGCCCTGGTGGCACAGTGGTTGATGTTCTGCAACCAAAAGGTTGTGCGATCCTAACCATGGCTCAAGTTGACTCGGCCTTCCATCCTTCCTAGGTCAGTAAAATGAGTACCCAGCATGTTGGGAGCAAAAAGCTAATTGACTTTTGAACTGCCCAGAGAGTGCACTAAATGCTGTGGGAGGGTACTATATATATAGCTTTTGCTATGCTTTTAGTTGACAACATGTTTCACTTCAGTCCTCTGCATTTTGACACAGATGTAGCAATGCACCCCAAGTTCAAAGATGCAGCTTCATTGACTTTTCTAGCATGTCTTGCTTTCTGATGATGTGCCCAAAGTAGGAAAGTCCCAGTTTTGTCATTTTTCCCTCCAGAGAAAATTGTTTGACTTAAGAGTCACTGAAAAACTACATTAAGGTTGTTGACCCTACTTCTGTCACCTTTTACTTTTGCTTCTTACCTCTCCTTAACAATTTGAATGTTTCTTCCATCATCCATCTACATTTTCTTAAGATCCCATGACAGAAGATGCTGACAACGAAAGGAATCCAAGATGGGCGGGGTTCCTTTAAAAATATGGGTGGTGGTTTCTTTAAAAAGGAAATTTTAAAGACACAATTCCAGCAAGAAAAAAAGTTGAGAGACAGCCAGAAAGACCAATGTAGCTTCACAAAAAACACAGAGAAGACCTGAAAATAAAGGACATGTATGGTAAGTGGAAGACCAGGCAACAAAGCAAGTGTGTATATAGGTAGCAACGAATTGCAAGGATGGTGTTAGGAAGGAAAAGCTGAGAATGAGCTAAGGTTAGCATGAGATGCTAAAAACAACAAAAAACATTCTTTAAGTAAAGATAAAGGTTTCCCTTGCTCGAAAGCCAGTCATATCCAACTCTAGGGTTCAGTGCTCATCTCTGTTTCAAAGCCGAAGAGTCAGTGCTGCCTGCTTCTGCAGACATTTCTGTGGCCATGTGGCAGGCATGACTAGACACCGTAGCACACAGAACGCTGTTTCCTTCCCACCAAAGTGGTCCCTATTTATCTACTTGCAATTTCTTGCTTTCGAACTGCTAGGTTGGCAGGAGCTGGGACAAAGACGGAAACTCATTCCGTCCTGCAGTACTTGGGAATCAAAGTGCTGACCTTCTGCCTCCCAGTTAGCATCTTAGACACTTGAGCCACTGCAGTCATGTAGCAAAAGACAGAAAAGAACTAGTGGTCCAGGCTAAGGTTGAAGTTAGCATAAAAGCTGTTGAAATCCTGGCAGAATTTCTCTAGGGGTTCCTTTCAATGGGTCCAGATCAAAAAGTGACTGAAGTGGTCCTTCAGACAAAGGACACACTTTAATTAATTTAATTAATAAAATAACCTTGTGATGCACACCCTCAGGGCCTCTCAGGATCCATTGCAGTTACCTTGGTTTCATGAACTTGGATCAGTGGTATAGATAAACAAAAACTTTTATTACTATAAGATGATAAGCATCTTATAGTGGAAATGGTAGTGCAATAGCTTTACAGATGGGCACTGAATTCGAAAAACCCTATAGCAATACAACATAGGTTATTAAAGAAAGCCAGCATATTATAATGGTTGAAGAACATCTGTCCGTCCCATCAGAGCGCACCGGAGAGGCTCTCTAGTTGTTCCATCGGCCAGAGAGGCACATCTCTCTGGCACTAGAAGGAGGGCCTTCTCTGTGTCCACTCCGGCCCTATGGAACCTCCGACCAACAGAGCTACGTCTTCAGATGGACTTGCTGTCTTTTAGGAAGAACTTAAAAACATGGCTGGCAGGACAGGTATGGGGTCCTGGCAGTACCATGACGCCAGCTTGCTGGCTTGTTTGAGCTCCCTCTCCTCCCTGGTCTTTTAATTTTTTAAATCTTTTATCCCTGGGACTTAGTTTTTAATCTTTTAATTATGGTGGGAATTGACTGATTTTAAAAAATTAAAATCTTGAAAATTTAAATTTTTATAGTTGGGATTCTGAAGCTCTGGGATGATGGGGTTGGACTGTATTATGTAGTTTTTTTGTGATGTTGTAAACCACCGTGGGTCGCCCTGGCAAGGAGGGCGGTATAGAAGTATGAGAAATAAATGAATGAATGAATGAATGAATGAATAAGTACTGGGCTGTGGTCAAGATCCAAGAGCTCATTGAAATAGAGCAAATTGCTCTTCAATAAAGAGCTGGTTTTGGACTGGTTATTTTGGAAGGAACTTTCAGACCCATGCTTTTGCAACATAGCACCCCCATAGGAGTGAGGGACCTCTGACTTTTATGTTTCTGTGAGTGGGAAATGATGGGATATCTTGTTTCATAGTGGTTCTGTGAGGTTCCTTTTAGCAATCACACAGATTCTTCAGGATCCGTATCTAAGATCTATGTTGTTGCACCAGGTGATGCATGCAGTATGGGATAAATGTTCAGGGTCTAGCTAAAGAAGTGGATAGGATCAGTGGTGGATTCAAAAAATTTTTACTGCCACACTGTGGGTGTGGTATGGTGGGCGTGGCCAGGGGAAAAGCCCTGCATTCCACCCAAATTAGGACTACTTTATTTCAAAATCTGGATGGGCAGAGGGGCCAGCCAGAATTTCTGCTACCAGCTCTGGCAAACTGGTGCGAACCTGCTGATGCCCACCACTGGGTAGGATGCATGAACTGACAGTGGCTTTGGAAGGACTTTTGTTCAATACACATGGCTCCATGAGGGTCAATAGCATGAGAATGCTATGCAGCATGGAATTCTTGTTTTTTTTTAATGGTTCACCCTATGGGTACGGATGGGATTGATGATTTGACAGTGGTTTGGGAAGGATTCCACATAAAATTAATGTAGAGCCATGTGTTGGATCCACATATTTTTGCAACATTCCAAAGCCATGCGGTGAAGGATTTGCTATTTCTGTGGTTTAGTCTGTGAGCCCACAGGGCATTTATGGTCTGATGGTGCTCTGGGGGCAGAGCCGATGTGAAAAAATCATGCAGACTCTCAAGAGACAACAATTTAGATCCATGTTTCATGTCAGTGTAAAGTCACAAAGTGAAGGTTCCCTCATATCCAGTGATGGGATGTAACAGGTTCTCACCAGTTCGCCAGAACCGGTAGTAACTTTTCCCAGTGTCCTGGAGAACAGGTACAGCTTTTGGGGGGAACCAGGTCTTACCTTTTCACTGGTTCCCCCACTGTGCATGCGCACCAAGCCCTTGGTGCGCATGCACACCTACAGTGCTTGGCGCGTATGCTGTCCTCCCAAGCAGGGAGGAGGAAGAGAAGCTGCTAGCTTAAAGCTCCCGATAGCCTGCTCCCCAGGGTAAGTGACTCACCTTTGGATGTGGTGCGTCTGTATTTTAATGTGTATTTAATATCTTTATCTATATTGACATACTACCACAGTTCCTAAAAAGACCTGAGGTGTGTGTGTGTGCTTATTTTTATTTTATTATATTATTATTTTGCATTTTATTTATTTTTTCTTTGGCCCTGCCCACATCATGACATTATGATGTTAGCTCTGCCCACACTGTGATGACATCACGGTGGGGTAGTAAAATTTTTGACATCCCACCACTGCTGATATCCATGATTTAGTCTATAGGCACAAATGAGGTCTAAAAAAATCTGATGATCTGGGAAAGGTTCTGTGTAGAAATCATGCAAAATCATGTTGATCTGCACTTCGGTGGGAAATGCAACAGCATTCTCTGTGCACTGGTGTCTAGTCATGCCTGCCACATGACCACGGAAACCTCTGCAGACTCAGGCATCGTTTGTTCTTTGGTTGCAAACGGAGATGAGCCCCAAACCCTACAGTCGGATACGACTGGCTTTCGAGGAAGGGTGACCTTTGCCTTTAAAGGCAAGTACCTAGCAAAGGACTTTGCCGCTTTTCCGAACCATAGGGGAGCCAAAGCACCCTGAATCCCCTTTAAGCGCCCGAAATGATGTAGGGAGCTAATTCTCCCTCCGACTCCTGTAACGCCTTTGCGAGCGCCTCTTCGGCTTCTTCTTTACAGGCGAGGCCGGCCCCAGGCTGGATGTTTTTGATTCGTTTATGCGTTGGGAGCAATAGCCAATCACAGGGCCAGTTCCCTTTTCTCATTTGCATAAAGGGGCGGAGCTTGCGAGTCAGCGACCGTCGGAACTTGATGAAGCTGGAATGGGGCAAAAGAAACCGAGAAACTTTTTCAGGGTTCTTTTAGGATTTAGGGTGGGAAAAGTCCCATACTAGGAAGGAGAACTTACGGCGGAATATTACTATTATTTTAATAATAATTTATTATTTTTAAAATAAAAATTATTTTTTTTAATAATAATTTTTAAAAAATAATAATTTTTTTTTAAAAAAATTACTTTATAAGTTCTTATTTATGAATTTATATTTCTTGCAGGGTCTGTTTAAATGGGATTATTTATCTTTTTATAATAAGATTTTAACTCGGGACATCTGCCGACCTCTATTTTTTTTTTCCCAACTCCCTGCGCTTTTCCTCCTCTTGCGACGTAAGGTAGGTACGGTAGGAGCGGGTTTGATGGGGTTCCTATGATGGATGGTCACGGGGGTGGTTGATGGTCGTTGACCTCCCTTCGTTGTTGGAGGTTGCCAACGTCCAGGGTCCAGGAGCGCGTTTGCGAGAGGGAGGGCAAGTCTGGACATGCCACCTAAAAGTTGGGCTCCCCCGAAGATCAGGGCTAGCAGCGGCGCACGTGTGTATGTGCTTGACTTTTCCAAACCTTTGAGCCCCCCAAGTCCGCTAACTGGAAACGAAGGCAAAAGCTGGGGCTGGGAAAGAAGAAAACACGGATTTCTAGGGAAAGCTCCTTGTCTCTTTCAAGGTCAGTAATCCATCTAGCTCAGTGGTGCCTAAATGTTTCGGCTGCGGGCCAGTCATGTGGTTTAGCGGGCCAGTCATGCGGTTCAGTGGGCCAGTCATGCGGTTCAGTGGGCCAGTCATGCGGTTCAGTGGGCCAGTCATGTGGTTCCTCCCACTGGAACAGAAATAAAACACACGTTGCAATCTGTTTTGCAACAGGGTGAGATAGATTTGAAGCTGCCATTTTCTCTGCTTAAGCCCAGAGTACCCGTATCTGGCCCCTGACACCAATTCATCCAGCCCACACCACCCTTGCCACTCCCGGAAGCGGAAGTAAAATGAGCACATTCTACTTCCGCTTCCGGGAGCGACAAGGATGGTGTGGGCCAGATGAATTTGCATTAGGGGCTGGATCCGGCCCACAGACTGTAGTTTGAGTACCCCGATCTAACTTCTTCGCAACTTCTCTTTTGCAGTTTTTCTTTGTACCATTTCATCAAATGCAGTCACTGTAGCACTCATGTATGGTAATCAAGCATATATGGGCATTCATGAGTGATTCTTTGGCCTCCAATCCCTCACCATCAGCCTTACTGATTGATGCTCAAATACTACCCATCTTCACTTCTGTTCCACAAGCTTATGTTCTCTAGATGTGCAGGAACTGGAACCATCACTTCCCAGCCATTGGCATAAGCTTCCATGCAGGGAATAAGGTGGCTGGGGTGAGTGGGTGTTTGTAGTTAAATATATCTGTCGGGCACCATCTTGAGGGAGTCTGCTGTTTTGTAGTGGTAGGAGGAAACATCATCATCCTGCAACTTCACATATCAATGTTTTGCAGTTGGCAATAATTTTAAACTGTATCTTGTATTTCAGATGATTGAAACAATTACAGCACGTGAGGCTCAGGGATTGCTGGACCAACTGAATGTGTTGCTAGAGCAGGAATGGTGGAGTCAGCCAAAGATCTTCGGCCTGAGAATAATCGAATTGGCTCACGATAACGGTCTCCGGATGACTGTGAGGTTACGAGACTTCGAAGTGAAAGACCTGCTTAGTTTAGTTCAGTTCTTTGGCTTTGGTCCCGAGACCTTTTCCCTTGCTGTGAATTTCTTAGACAGGTTTTTATCAAAAATGAAGGTAGGTCCTCAAACTGCTAAGTGATAAGCTAATGTGTCTGCTTTTGTGTAAGGCTTTCCAAGTATAGAGATCATTAAGTCTTCTGCTGTGGAGACTGGTTTGCATTCAAAACAATGTCATGGGCTTATGCTGTGCAAATCTTATTACAGTACTGTACTTGGAGTTGGGACTTAAATACTGTAAATGTAATGAATTCCATCTCCTTTTTTGTCCCAGAAATACCAGATGTCATAATCATTTAAACACAGTTAAAACATAATTTTTGAGAAACCTTGTCTAAACTTCCCTGCCCTTTTAGAAATATAGTTATAGGAATTATATCTTTTATTTTAAAAAAAGGAAAACGTATTAATAGGATCACAAATGTTCACACTAACTTTAATTTGGATTATTTATCCTCGGCATAAAAGACCTGTTTGCTGGTTCTGCATTAGTTCAAATGTAGAATGTTATCCTGAATGGGGGCATATGCCACAATTATCACCCAGACATCTCGGTGTTTGAGAGTGGTTTTTGTTAGACTGTGACAAAAGAGGCTATTGGTTCACATGCTGTACTTGATACTCCAAGTGCTTTAAATAGACACTGGATAAAGATTTTGTAGTGGGACTGCAGTGGCTTAGTAGTTAAGATGCTGAACTTAGTAGTTAAGATGCTGAACTGCTGAAAGGTCGGCAGTTCAAGACCCAAGTGCTGCACAATGGAGTGAGGTATCTCTGACCCAGCTCCTGCCAATCTAGCAGTTTGAAAGCAAGAATTTAAAAGTAGATAAATAGGTACCACTTCGGTAGGAAGGTAGCAACATTCCATGCACTCTGGTGTCTAGTCGTGCTTGCCACATGACCATGGAAATGTCTGCAGATGCTGTTTGACTATACATGGAGATGAACACCAAACCCTAGAGTAGGACATGACTGGCTTTTGAGCAAGGACAATCTTTACCTAAAGCAGGAGTGCCCAAACTACTCCCCATTGGTCGGATCTGGCTCCTGACACCATTCCATCTGGCCCAGGCTGCTCCCAGAAGCGGATCTGTTTGTACGTGAGCGAGTGCGTCCACATTCATTTCCGGGTGTGGCACAGACACACAAACGCATCCTCACCACACCCGGAAGTGAATGCGGATGTACACAAACACATCTGCTTCCGGTGGTGAGATCAGGCTCGCTCAGCTGTTCTGGGGGCATGGTCAGGTCTGTGGTGCAAAAAGTTTGGGCACCCTTGACCTAAAGGTTTTAGAGGAAGGCCTTGCATCTGAATAGTTTTACTGAATAAATCACTGTAGGCCTGCTTAATGTTGATTCAGATATCAGCCCTAACAGTATTCCTCCTGTGGGTGTTGCATTGAAGATTAATAGGAGGAGTGTTTTGGGAGTGGATCATCACTAGACATGAATTTTGGGTGCCATCTTGAAAAGAATACAATATAAGATACAGTAATACCTCGGATAACGTTTACCTTGGATAATGCTAAAATCACATAACGTTAAGTAATGGGGGGGGGGAGAATTGGATCGAATAATGTTAAGGTCCTATGGGAGGCATCAGATAACAACCGCTAAAGCCTGTGCGGTTACAATGCATCTCTATGGAGCTTTAATGTTATCCGATGCATCCCATAGGATTTTAACATGCATCGGATAACACTAAAAATCGGATAACACCAAGACTTGTGGAACCAAGGTATCCGAGGTATTACTGTACTGGCATACTTGGCAGAAGGGTGGAAAGTGTGGTTTTTGCTGGTTGCCTTGTAGATGAGCCTGACCATGTTTTATCAATTCACTCAATAGGAACTGAGTTCTTGTTATTGTAAACTAGCTGCTTCTACTGAGCAGCTGTTCATGGAACAAAGTTGTGTTTAGGGCAGTGGAAGATTTCCAATATTAAAGCCTTACTCCCACTGGTCAGCTGCCTCATGTCCTGAGGCTGCCAAAGGACTCCTCAAATCAAGAAGGATCTCTAGGGAGTCTTGAAATTGGTAGGGCAGAGATATACATTTTAAAACTGAATTAAGTTAGATAAATGTCACCTGCTTATGACATCATCAGTATTCATGTCACACAGCTTCAGTTAGCAGGATTTCTGCTGTGATCTCATGTTGTTCCAGAGTCTTTGGTTTAGAAATAATTGTGCATGCATTGCTGCTGGGCGAGCAATTCTAGGACAGCCTGTACATTTATCTAAATCAGGGGTTCTCAACCTTTTCAAGCCGGGCCTGAGTCACGCTCTCTGTCAGCTTCGAAGGGCAGATGGCCATTTTGCCCTGCTTTAATGATGGTGGTGGCCATTTTTCCCAACAGCTTTAATGAGGCAGCCATTTTGTTTCTTGTTTTCCCCTTGGAGGGATGAGGGGCTACATGAAATTGTGCCATGGGCCGGAAGTGGCCCATGGACCTTAGGTTGGGAACCCCTGATCTAAATGATGGGCTGAATTCAGTTTCATTGCATTTAGAGTAGATATACAGTACTGAAATCGGCAAGAATAACATC
Organism: Furcifer pardalis; assembly: GCA_030440675.1. Lineage (NCBI taxonomy): Eukaryota > Metazoa > Chordata > Lepidosauria > Squamata > Chamaeleonidae > Furcifer > Furcifer pardalis. The sequence continues at coordinate 69,660,051 of CP126893.1, forward strand.
AGTCATGTCTTGATTGTCCCATTGATTTTTAGAGGGCTGCTTTAACCATTTTGAGAATGGTTAGGGAGCTGGTGTATTTAACATAGCCCAATATCTCAAACAAACTCAGTACTTAAATGCAGAAAATATTTAAAAAATATTTAAAAATTTAAAAATATTTAAAAAATCATAAAATCATAACTAGTTATTTTATAGTCTATATAAAAAGAGGCTACCTGATTTTAAGGTTCATCATCTTGTGATAGTCAAAGTTCTAATTGAATGCAACCATGTTTATTCAACAATAGACTGTGTCAGGGTGAAAGATTGAATGTAAAACATCCAAATTGTAAATAGATATCGGTGGAAAGCCATTTCAATGAAAATATTACACCTTGTTTTCCAGGTTCAGGCCAGACACTTGGGCTGTGTTGGACTCAGTTGTTTCTATTTGGCGGTGAAAGCAACGCAAGAAGAGAGAAATGTTCCATTGGCCACTGACTTAATCCGAATCAGCCAATACCGGTTCACAGTGGCTGACATGATGAGGATGGAGGCAATTATTCTAGAGAAGCTTTGGGGAAAAGTAAAAGTGCCAACTGCCTTCCAGCTTCTGCAGCTTTATCATTCCCTTCTGTATGGTAGCCTGAGTAGTGAAAGGTAATGTTTCTCTTTCCACATTAATTAATTCTTTAAGGCAGAGGGAGTGGCAAATAATGGGGGAGGCAATAGTATATATTTGTAGCATGAAAGTAATAATTTGGTGAATAAGTAGAACACAAGATCATCAAAGAGAGTTTTCTCTTGCTTAATTAGTGTAGTTCAAACTAAAGAGAGGCAGAAAGTAAGTCAGTGAAGCCAGGTATGGCATTGGTACAAATAGTTTGAGGTAAATGTCATTCGTCAGTGGTGCCCAAACTAGGGGCCGGGTGCAGCCCCTGACACCAATTCATCCGGTCCGCGAAGCCCTCATCACTCTTGGAAGTGACTGGTTCCCTGAACCACATGATTGGCCCACAGCCCAGAAAGTTTGGGCATCCTTGACTTAAATTGAGCCCAAAGTGCTGATGAACTTATACTGAACCTGGACTAAATTAATTGTTGTACTCTTGGAGAATCAAAAACAGTTGCAATTAAGTTTTGCAATATAAGATAATAATAATTTCGTGTCAGAAATTATTCTGTATTGAAAGGATTTTTGCTGGAGAAACTCCTCTCAGGGGATGCCTGAATGAGACTCCTTTCATGTCCCCAAGATCTTTTCCCACCGAAATGGTCCCTATTTATCTACTTGAAATTCTATGTTGGCAGGAGCTGGGACAGAGATGGGCACTCAAACTGTCATGCAGTATCCGAATCTCGAACTGCCAACTTGCTGTTTTCGAACTGCTGACTTGCTAACAAGGCGAGCTTTTTAACTACTGAGCCCCTGCAATATAAGATGTGGATTAAAAATGTTAATATTGAAAATTCTTATGGCTGCACACAAATTTAGTTTTTAAATTACTAAAGTGGTTGATAAAATGTAGCTGTTCCAAGCTAACAAGGTCTTGTGTTATCTTTTTACCAAAACACCAGACTCACTAAAACTAAGCTTTATATTCTTTCAGGAAAAATTGTTTTAATTTAGAGAGGCTTGAAGCCCAACTTAAGGCTTGCCACTGCAGAATGGTTCTTTCTAAAGCAAAGGTAAGGTTTTTGATCAATGTTTATAAGAATTCTGTAAATGGGTAACATTTTAACGCTAGCTTAATAGCTTTTTCTTCTCTTCAGCCATCAATGTTGGCTCTCTCAGTCTTAGCCCTGGAAGCTGAAGAAGAAAAACTGCTGGAGTTGGTGGAAATGATAGAAACTCTCCAAATACATTCCAAGGTAGGCATGAACTAAATGTTTCTGTGTATCCTGGAAGGACACTAGAATATATGGGGTACCCAGAAAGAGCCTCCTTGCAGATTGTGTTATTTTTGAAACACAATCAGGCTTGCCCTGTTGTCTACTTTGTGTTGCTGCTAATCTTCCTCACACTAGATCAGGCGAAAGGAACTGCAGAATGAATTCGCCAAAAGGTGCCTTTATTTTGGCAGTTTCATGTCTGGCCTAGACACGGAAGAAAAAGACTAGGTCAAAAGACTCTTTGGTCATTTCACAGTCCACAAGATAATTTGTTGACCCCTTGAGAGCACTTGCTTCAGTTACATAAAACTTTAATGCATTTCAAGGAAAGACATCTTACAGAAATGTTCAGCATTATTAGATTACAGTTCAAGAGAACTGTCTGTATTTCAATGGTATGAGGCTAAATGTTTTAGAACCAGGGCTTGTCTGCTACTGTGCTATGGGGCATGCCAGAAAATATTATAGGATCAGTCTAAAAATAACAATTTCCTTACTGAATACTCACACTGCAGTATGTCTGTTGTGTTGCTAATATTAAAATGTCATCTGCATCTCAGATGGCAAGTGTGTCACCATCAGCATAGAAAGCTCTGTAGTTCCCTCTTGTAATGGTTATTGCTTGTGGTCATTAAAATAGAGTGGCTGTTCTCTAGAGCAATGAGTCCTTCCCTCCAGATGTTTTGGGCTTTGATTTGGCTGTTGCCCTATAGCTTTTTTGGGTGGTAATGACTGCCTTTTATCTTCAAGCTTGTCTTTTACAGATAAATGACCGAGAGCTCTCCATTTGGAAGGAACTTGTGTCAAAGTGCCTCTCAGAATATTCTTTAAACAAGTGCCCTAAACTAAATGTTCATAAGCTAAAATGGATTGTGTCTGGTTGTACAGCAAGGCAACTGAAGCACAGTTACTACAGAATTGCCCATCTACCTGCTATCCCAGAAACTGGTCTTTGAATTGTAAGTAAGTTTTTTAAAAAGGTCCAGAAGTATGCTGTTAATTATTTCAGTAGAATCTGTAATTGCTCTCCTATTGTGAGTTTAAGTATTGTAAAAGTGGATAAAAAGTACTGTTGCTTAGGTTTCCCCAACTGCATTTCTGTGAGGGAAGGATTTTCTGCATTTTTTGCCACTAAATTTATTTCTAGGAATCTTCAAAAGCATGTCATATGAGAAGTGTGTCAGCTTCATTTCCTTTTGTATTGGCTTGCGTTGTCTACTATATGTGGATGCTGTTTTTATAACGTGAGGAGCTTTTGACAGAAAAGGTTTGTGGCTCTTGAACTTTAGTCTAACACTTTGGTTCAAGGCTGTAGTTGACATCTAACTTTCTTGGACTTCTGGTTCTGTGCTGTTTTGTGTGACTTGAGATTATGGTTATTTGGGCAGCCTCAGAGAGGTTCTGCATGCCACATGGATGACTGTTGTCATCAGACTCCTAAGTACATGGTCCTTTTCTTGTCCCAGACATATTTCCCCAGCTACAATACTTATTGTAGATGTGTTGATTCTCCTTTCATAATTACCTCAGCCTAGCCAAAACACACACACACACACACACACACACACACACACTCTCTCTCTTACCACCACCCCATAGCATTTGCATTCTCTGGGTGGTTCACAAGTTAATTGGCATTTCTCTTCTCCCCCCCCCCCAACATCCTGGGTACTCATTTTACTGACCTTTGAGTGGTGGAAGACTGAGTCAGCTTTGACTCCTGGACAGGATCGAACTCACAACCTTTTGGTTGCAGCAAAATCAGTTTAACCACTGTACCACCAAGACTCTTAACATCCAAGGAAATGTGGGAATTGAGTAAAAAATGACAGCAGGCATTTGCCATGCTATTAATTTGGTTTGAAGGGCAGTAATGAGGGTGGAGCTAGATTGCTGTCAAAGAGGATCAGTTTAGTGCCATCATGCTAATTCCCTAAAAGTCAAGTGCTGTTTCCATGGCTAAATACTAGAGGCCAGGCACTGTTCTTATAAAGAAAGGAATGAGCAGCACAAAAAGATTGGGCAGGATCATTAAGCAGTGAATGACCAAGCCACAGGCTTCTAACTTTATAGTAAAGTAGAATATTTTGGCTTAGTTTTTTAATAGTTATGATTGTAATTATTTGTTGCATTTATACTCCTAACTTTATGAAAAGCTACCGGTAATCCTGTCTTTGCAACCCACTGCCCTCTAGATGTTATGGACTATAGCTCATAGCATTTTTGACCATTGACCATTATGGCTGAGGCTGATAGGAGTTGATGTCCAAAACAGCTGGAGGGCACTAGGTTTGGAAAACCTGGTCGGGACAACAAATTAGCAAATAAATTTGTTTTATACTCAGAATAGAGTGCAATCAAGTACAGTGTTACTCTTGCTGTAACATTTCATTCATCCAAAGTGAAATACTTTACTTGCTGGTGATACTGTGTAGATGAAATATTGTACATACCTGTAATTTTCTTTTCTTTGCAGTAATAATCCTCCCTATCCCCATCTCTCTTTTGGCTAGAAATACTGGAGAAGAAAAGGATGTGGCACAGACTGGCAGCCTTTAGGATTAGAATTTCATTTCCATCAGAGATTCTGTCTGAGGCTCCTGACCCTACAGAAAGCAAAATTCCATGATGGATTTACTGATGGTCATTTGCCTAGTTTTGAGTTACAGGACAGTACAATGTGTTAGATTAAGACTGTTGTTATCTCCCTCAAGGTCTCTTATAACAGGAAATGTGCTTGTGGCACAATGACTTGGCCTATACTATAGCTATGACAGGTAATCTAGTGTTCACATTCTGGCCTGGGATCACTGAAGTTCATGCTACTGGTTTTGTTTGGTCCGAAACATTTCTGTTCCCATACAACTCTTCCTGGACTGACTGACTACAAGCAATTAAGTGTCACCTGACAAACCAGTATGGGCTTTTACGTCTTTTCTGTTAAATTCATGTGTTACACCCTTCTTAGAGGACCCTTGTTTAATTGTGACTCATGTAACAGAAGTAGTTTCTAACAAGGTAACAACATTTCCAGGTCAGTCCAGAATTCTATAACTGGATTGGGAAGCGGGGTGGGGGGTGGGGTGTGCACTTTAGAAGTATGGAACTTTATTAAATGTACAGTATTTGCCAGCATGGGATAATAAAGTTGCTGGATTTAATTGATATTGTTCAAGAGTTTATTTCAGGTATTCTTTGGGTGATGTGACAAACACCATGATAGATAAAAACGTAAGTGCAGTTTTTTTTAATGAGCTTGACAACACTGTCAATGTAAGAAGAATTAAGAACAGCAAAATATCATTTCTGGCTGGTATTGTATAATGCTGAAAAGTAGAAATGTAGACTGAAGGAATGCACTATGAGTTGAATTTTGGGGGTCAAGCAACAATTGTAGTCTGGGATTAAGCACATGGGGCTGGATCCAGAGGTAGTTACACTTAGCTAGCATTGTCAACAGTGGATCCAGGTATTCGTAATAGGGATTGAGTCTGATGTGTTTAAGTGAGAATTAAGTTTTACTAACTTTGTTTAGACCGAGCCTTTTTGTCTGATAGGTTAAATCTTTTAAGACTTCGTGATTGTACATTTGAAAGGTAATATCTTTTCCCTAGGCACATCCAAATGAACATAGTTCTAGCTTTTAGATAGTACTTCTTTGTCTGATTTGCAGTAGGCCATTTAATTAAGTTCGCATTACTGTTTTGAATCTGGTGATATACTTCAATAGTATCAGCAATATGAAATCAACACCAGAATGTCCTTGAGCTCTGAGTCTATTTAAATGGAAATTACAAATGTGGAATCTACTGACAGAAAATGCTTCTTGCTGCCAGTGCCAGGACTTAATGCTGTTTAGACTGAACAATTTATAACCTGGTTGGATTCAGATGGAAGCAGCATCATGATTCTTTGTCTGGTGACATATAACAGCCTTGGGATGAAGATGGTAGATAGTTTAAAGCCTCCTGAAATATGATGTAAAGAGCTAGACTGTAGTTTTGCTCTATTGTCACTATGTTGTCAGTATACTGTTGATCTTAATGCCTCCAAGCTACCTCACTGACCCTTTGGAGAATCCTCAGTTTCTTCCGGTTGTGTTAACTTCAGTGTATTCAGTGGTTTTTGTCAGAGTGTAGTATTTTAATTATATGAATTTACATAAAATTGGTAGCTGAATTTTTTTTTAAGGAATTTTGTTGCAGCCTCAACTATTGAAGGACTAGTTTTGTGTTTTTGTAATCACCATGAAGTCAAGCGTTAACTTCCTTTTGCCTTGGTGGTATTAATTAAAACAAACTTATTTATGCCTGGCATTCAAATGAAAAAGCAAGTGATAATGAACAATGTTGTCATAATAGTTCACGAAAGCTAGTTTTGTTCACTTGGTAAACCTTTTACCTCATTACAAAATACTATTCAAGGGGAACTGGTGTGATGTATTCTAACCTGCCTTTTTTTTTACCTGCATAGAGTGCAAAACAAAAAGTGAAATGGTAATCAGTGTGAAGGAAATCCCGTGACTGGTTTTCAAACATGTCATTGTGCCTTGTACACAAATAATTTACTTTTCAATAAAAGATTAAAATAAAATTGCATTTTGTTGGCTTCATGATTTGCAAGCAGCAACTTAAGAGAACGATCTTTATTGTAAGATATTGCTAGATGTTTCCACTGAATTTTCCAGAATCGAAAAGCAAGTGTAACCACAGAAAAGTAATACACTTAACTGTGAATGAAACCACACAAAAACACCTTTTACCCTAAGTTTAGGTGTATTACTTTTACAGCATAAAATTTCAGGTACACTTTCTTGTCCTTTTCAAAAGCCTAAGTAATTTAGGAGCACAGTGTGGCAAAAGCAATCCTTGACCTTATATGCCACAACTAGGACATTTGTGTCACTGCAAACAAAGCATTGAGAACACCTACTGGATTTCATTGAAACAGTACTATAGCAACTCATTGCTTTAAAGGTCAGAACGGAAGAAATGAGGATTAAACTACAGTAGACACTTCAGAGAAAGGATCCTACAAATGAGTTTTTTTTTAAAAATTGTCTAGAATGGGTGTTATAGAGAAATTAAAATAGATCCAGACCATTAGTTTAATGAAGCCAACTGGTAAGAATTGCACAAATGTACCTCAAGTATTTGCATGAAAAAAGCTATTCCTCCTCTGTGGTGGGATGTTTTAACACTAGCAAAAACTACCTTCACTGAACAATATAAAGTGAAAAGAACAGTTAAAATAGTGGAGCCTTATTGTACAAGATCTCTTTAAAAATAACTGCATCTTTTAAAGAGAATTGGAGACATTTCTACCCATTCAACTAAGTGTGTTGTCTTTACAAGATGGCTGACAACTTGATAGGCTTATCAACATCTTGGTTTTTTGTCTGCTGTTACATTAGTTACATTTTCTTTAGGATGTCAATCCATGTTGTATTTGGACTTCCTTTTTTCCCTGCTGTCAGCTTCCCAGCATTCTCTTTTCTAGGTGTTGCCTTCACATGATGTGCCCAAATACTGACAGTCAGTTTCATTATGTTTGCCTCCAGAGAAAGTTTAGGCTTGACTTTCTGAGTCTAGGACATAGTAGTTTGTCTTTCTGATAATCCAGAATATCTGCATAGCTCTCCTTCAGCACCATTATTTCAAATGAATCAATTTTCCCTGTTACCATTCTTTACTGTCCAGCTTTCATACCCATAACAGAGCATAAATTTCTATAGTTAACTGGTAAGAATATGGCTTGCATATTAAGCAGTCTGGGCCCTATTTTTTACTGTATACATATACTGTATGTTTCGGCTGGATGTATTTTCCTCAGAAACACTGCAGTAGCTCAACCTGAACATGTTATTTTTGCACAACTTTTAACCTTGTTTCTTTTGCAACCATCAAGTGTGCTTAAATCCAAATGAAAGATAAACGGAAGGAGTGGAACAAGTTTGATTGATCTGTACATAACACAATTTCTACATACAACATCTCAATAGCTGAAACGGCAGCTTTGAGTACTTGAGAAATAGCTTCACAGTTTAATAGTGTAGAGCAAATAGCAAAGTTGTTTAATACATTTTAAACTCCATATTAATGTTTTTCCCATAGGTAACTGTTTCTAAGCATCAATAGGTAAAGGTCATCCTTGCTTGAAAGCCAGTCGTATCCAACTCTAGGGTTCAGTGCTCATCTCCATTTATAGCCAAAGAGCGAGCACTGTCTGCATTTGCATTTTTCTGTGCTTTTGAACTGCTGACCTGCCGAACTTCCAGTCATCAAGTTCTGTGTCTTAATGCATAAACATCAATACACAACAATTACAGATGCAAGAATATATACTAAGGAGAAAATCAGGCAAACTTCAATTGAAATTTATTAAACTCAAATACAGTCAGAACCTGAGGTGCTCAAGACTTCAGAACTTGGTGTGACTAACTCAATTGAACTGGCATTTTTTAAACGGGCACAATGTTGAAGTACTTTAAGAACTTTATTTGTGAGGTTTTGTGGATCAAATGCCACTTTGTCAGAAACAGGAATGCAAATATGGCTTGAATATATGCATCCTCATGACTAGGTAAGGATAGATAATACATTAAGTGAATATGATTCATTAACACAGGAATGGGATCATAACACTGTTAATTCTATCAATTAGCACAGCTTGGCCATGGTAATAAGGTGTAGGAGAAACCGACTTGGCTGTCTCAGGAGTACTAAGATATGTTCATAGAGCAAAGATCAGTCAAGCAAAGTGCTGTTTCATATCCATAAGATATTAAACTTGATTTATTAATATATGCAATGTGCTAAGAAGTCATCTATATTGAGGCCCTCAAAACTTGCTTATGTGTCTAAGTTCTGCTATCTCCCTCTTAGGCGTCTCTTAATAACCCCCCCCCCCAAAACAAAAAACCCAAAACAAAAACAACCTAACTGCTGTATTTTAATGTTAGCTTTTGTGGATCAAGTCCACTTCCTTGATCCAGGAACCCTAACATTAAAATACAGCAGTTAATCTTTAAAGTGCAGTAACTTTTTTGTTTTTTTTTTTTTTTTTTTTGTTTACTCTGATAACTAATGTAGTTAAACATCTTGACAGTCCCGTTACTATGTTACCAAGCCATTGTTACCAAGAAAGTGGATTATGATTCATGAAAGCTCATGCTGAAATAAAACTTTTAAAGTGCTGCAATAGTTTGCCAATTTTCTTTCATTGCCAACATGCTGAGACATCAACATGGCCGCTTCTCTGGAAACTGATTTAGCTAGAAATTATTTTGTAACTATGCAGGGACAATGGCATCCTGAGTCTGAAGACCAAACTTTAAAAACCAAAAACATTAGTTTTACAAGATATGTGTGCAAATAGAAACAATGGATCATAAGTCTGCACACACATAAGGACCTGACCACTGTTTCTGAAAGAAATGGGGGAGGAAGGCTGAATGTAAAGCTGTGTGGCAAAATGCTTCTGTAACCTTCACTATGCTCAAAAGCAATCTGCATTATAACATAGAAGGTGGCATGCTGGTGTTCGGAGAACAAAGCATTTAGCTTATGTCTGAAGCATGCTTGTTTAAACAAGTCCCTGTATATTGGATTCTTCAACTTAAACCAGTAATCCAACACAACCCGTTAATAATTTTCCCCCCCAATTTGTATTGCCGCCCAACTCAGAAAATAAAACCAATGGCAGTTTAAAAAGCAATACAAAACCATTAAAAAACTGCTGACACATTTTTAAAAAAGATTAAAAGTGTGCTCTACTAAATTAATTCAATGGGTACCCAAACTTTTCAGGCCACTGGCTGGTCTTGTGGTTCCTCCCAACGAAAGTAAAATGTGCCTGCTGTAAATGCACCTGTGGCTGTCATAACTGTGATTAGGACAGCCGCGGATGCATTTATGGCAGTGTTCTGCACGTGCATATTGCTTCCAGGAGAAGTGAGGACGGTGTGAGCAGGATTAATTGGGGTCGGGGGCACCCCTGCCTTAATTGAAAAGGTGGTAAGGTCTTGGGAACACAGGCAACCCAGTGCCCTCCCGATGTTTTACCTTACAATTCCCCAAAAGTGCCAGCAAGCCAAAGCAATGTTATGGGATAAAAAGAGCTGTGGTCTGAAATACGTGGAAGACACTAGGCTGCCTACTCCCAGAATAGGAGTATGGAACAGGCAGGCCTCCAATCATTCGACGGTTATTCCCATCAGCCCAAAATTCAAAGACATACCCTTTCTCATTCAGAATTTGAATTACAGTGGCATTTGACACAGAACCACTGGAAATACTCATTACATCACACTTAAACATTGTTAGGTCTAGGAATCCAATTTCTAGAGTACAATGTAATCTGTTTTAAATTATCAAACTCTGTTTATGGAACAACATAGCACATCTAAAAGGTCCAACACTATAACTGCAAACTTTTTTCTACCCTCCTAAACTAGGAACATGTAGGTAATGTTATCCTCCCTTTCCAAAATGTGCAGCCAGCAGTTCTCAAAGTAACTTATTGCTGGTACACCGAAAAAGCAATTAGGCTTTAAACAGGTTGTTTCGATCATTATGCAAGTAATACTAATTTTTATGTTTCCATTCATAAATAAAAGGCTTTATCATTTTATACTTCCAAGCTCTTCAGACAAAAGCACTAAGCCAATCCAAAGATGTCATTGATGAATTCTTTGACTAAATTTTATTCATTTATAGTGCTGCTGCTTTAGTTGATGGAAATGCAGTTAAAAGCACACAGCTATCTTTCAAGACTTGAGAAGTCTGGCCCTCCTTTGCTGTAGTTTCCAGAAATTTCTGCTCCACTGAAGTCAAATCCAGGGTTCTGAAAAAGAGGTTATCAGATTTCATTGATAGACATTTTAAGTAAACCTGCTAGATTAACATTCAAGATTGTTTACCTCTTTCCCAAACCAACAGAGCATACATTATATGCCATTTTATACACATTGAAACAACAAAATTATATTCAGGAGAACAGATTTCAAACATATATCAGTAATTACATTAAGGGTATAACTAAACTGGAAAGCCAAATTGGAGCAATTCAGTACTGCTACAGTTTGAATCTCAACCTCAATTATGTTTGGAAACATATTAGGTGCTCTCACTGGGCTTGTAATTTGATTTGGCAGTTCAGTGTTCACATGCAATTGAAATTCTAGCCCATTCCAAACTACATCCCTTCTTTCCTTTCTTTCTGAAGGGGTTTCAAATATATTTGAATATTACTACTACTTATAAACATATGGTCCCCCCCCCACACACACACACCCATCTAACTTAAGCTAATTTTGTTTCTGCAGATTGCTTGCCTGGAGGATTTGTGGACTGTGAAAGGAGGTGAGGGAAGATAAGGAGAGAAAAGGGGAGTTTTGAACAGTTCTTTCCAGGGATGAGAAACAGGCATGAACTGAGTTTGTCCTGTCCTTTGTGTAACCCTTACAGTGACTGATCATGGAGCTAGAAAAAGTGTGTTGTTGCTCAGTGGCACAGCACAATGGAGTCTGGCCCTTTGCACGGGCCACTGCACGCCACCATCCTCTGCAGCCCAGTCAGCTCTACCCCACTGCTTCAACAATGCCATCTAGCCATCTCATCCTCTGCCCCCCCTTCCACTTGTTTTGATCTTTCCCAGCATCAAGGCCTTCTTGAGTGATTCCTCTCTTCTCATCCGCTCCTACGGGGTGAAATATCATCAGTTGTACATCTCAGCCCGTGGGAACCCTGGTGATGCAGTCAAAAGTTCTATCCAGGTGTCTGGAGGCTGTGAGGGTCTGGATGGAGGACAATGGGTTACAACTGAATCCTGGCAAGACAGAATGGCTGTGGGTTGTGGGTCCTGTGTCAACAAAGGAGTCACCATCTTTGGTTCTGGATGGTGCTAGTTTGCCCCAAACAGACCCGGTGCGCAATTTGGGAGTCCTCCTGGACTCACAACTCCTGCTCGATGAGCAGGTGGCAGTCGTGGCTAGGAGGGCTTTTGCACAGTTGCGTGTAATTCGCCAATTGCGCCCACTCCTTGACAGAGATTCCTTGCTCATGATCACCCATGCTCTGGTCACCTCCAGATTAGATTACTGCAATGCGCTCTACATAGGGCTGCCCTTGATGACTATCCGGAAGCTGCAGCTGATCCAAAATGCGGCAGCTCGGGTGGTGTTGGGATGTGGGTGTTATTCTCATGCATCCCCACTGCTTCAGGAGCTGCACTGGTTACCAGTTTGCCTCCAGGTGCAATTCAACGTGCTGGTTATCACCTTTAAAGCCCTACATGGTAATGGGCCAGGATACTTGAGAGACCACATCTTCCCAAGGGTATCTGTCTGTCCCACCAGAGCGGACTGGAGAGGTGCCTTACCATAGGTGTGCCATCTGCCAGAGAGGCTCAACTCTCTGGCACTAGAAAGAGGGCCTTCTCCTTGTTCGCTCCGACTCTGTGGAACCACCTGCCTTTGGAGTTGCGCCTCCAGACGGAGCTACTGGCTTTCAGGAAGGGTCTGAAAACTTGGCTGGCGGGAATGGTGTGGAGTTATGATGGTTCATTGACCCCTCCTCGCTGGCTTATTTAACATCTTACATTTACCCTCTTATCCCCTTTTATTCCACTCATTCCTTTAGTTAAAGGAATGAGAGGTTGTTTTAAATTAGTGTTTAATCTTTTACTTTGTTTTTTAGAGTTTTTGACTGTTTATTGTATGTCGATTGTGATCCTCCCTTAGTTGCCTGTGCGAGTAGGGTGGAATATAAATTTAATTAATAATAATAATTTGGTGGCCAAAGTACTTTAGCTTCATCTTCAATATTTGCCCTTCCAAGGAGCAGTTAGGGCTGATTTCCTTCAGGATCGATTTATCTGATTTCTTTCCTGACCAGGGGACTCTCAGAATTCTCCTCCAGAATCACATTTTTCTGTGCTCAGCCTTCCTTGTAGTCCAGCTCTCCCAACCATACATTACTACTGTGAATACCATTGCTTTGACTGTGTGGACTTTTGTTGGCAGGGTGGTGTCTCTATTTTTTATTATGTTCCCTAGGTTTCTCATAGCCTGCCTCCCAAGAATTAATCGTCTTTTTATTTCATGGCTGCAGTCACCATCTACAGTGATCTTGGATCCTAAGAAGGTAAAGTATGTCACTGCTTCCATTTCTTCCCCTTCTATTTGTGGAAAAAGTGTGAAAAACAGTATAAAAGAGGGGTGGATTCTTTGTTGCTTTCCTGCTTGTAGTGTGTTTCCCAGAGGCTTTGCTCAGCTGATTAAAGAAACTGTATTCAATCTCTCCTTGTCCAACTGTAATTGGTTCAACAGCTGGCAAGCATGGTAAGAAGGGAATAGCCCTCAGATCTCCAACACTTTCTTTCTTCCCATCATTGCTCACCAGCCATCCTTATCAGGTTTGACCGCTCTAAGCCAAAGAAGAGTTAGAATCATGCTCGGTCAGTGTTCTAGCTTGGGCTAAAGCTGATACATCGTACAGTACAGTATTACTGTATCACAATAGTACAAGCCAGTTCTGCACTGGGGGGGAGGAGCAGAAGCCAAGGCAAAGGGAAGGGAAAGGACAGAAGTCCTGTCTCATGTCAATCTGTTATCTTAATAATCTAAAAAAAACCCCTGCTTTTCTGTCTCTTCCCTTCCCTTTGTATGATTGTATTTTTCTTCTTCATGCAGAATTGGGTAGTATTATTCTGATATAGTAAGACACTGTATCGGCACCAGATGGGGTAAAAGAGGAAGCAAAGAAAAAGATTGACATTAGTCATTTATTCAAAAAAATAAAATAAAATTCAGGGACACTTGAGAAAGATCACAAGGGTGTCCCTGCAATCCTTAAGTATCCAGTTGCCTATGTCACCACATACACATGCACACATCAGAGACATGCCCCACTTCCTTTTACACTTTGGAAATGCTTGCATGACAAAAAAAGTCTGATCAAATCCTTCTGGCTTGAAAAAAGTAGAAGTCCTCACTGGTCCAGAGGGGGGGGGGGGAAGCTGTGATGGATTCGATTCAGCTTTTTCATCATGCAGGCAGTTAAAAAAACACCTTTCAATTCACTCATTGGATTAGAGGAGAAAATAGTGATATATCTGACCATGTAGTAAAGTGCTAATAAAAGATAATAGTGGCTATACTTCTACAAATAAAAAGTGGCTTCATAATATCTTCTGAGAATACATTTCCACAGTAGAAAAGAAAAATAATCTAATGTATAATAAATTTATAGAGGCTTTCTACAATTCATCTAACAAAAGATTATATTTCCCAGCATCTGGCACTTTAGATGGCAATCTGAATCATTCGTTAACTCATAGTAAAATCTTCTATACCTCTACTCAATTACTAGTTCTACTAAGTTCAATGAGACAGTATCTCAGACAGACATCTAGGAACACAACATTATGTGGTAAAAGATGCCTGCTGCCTGCAATATAAAAAGAGAATATTCACTATTAAATTCTAACTTGCACATCTAAATGAAGAAAGAGAAGACAGCAGGTTTGATTTTTCAGGCTTCAAGTATTTTTTTTATCCCTAGTCTCCTAACCAGTGCATGGTTGCCACAAAGGAAATGGGATGATAGATCCCTCATAAAGAAAGGGGTGCCTGATGTCCTACCCTCAGACCTCCATCTGGTTAGGGATTGAAAAGCTGTGCTGGCTCAAGCGGCAAAGACAGCCTGCCATCCCATACCTGGACTTCCACCTGTTCCCCTCCCCCTGGGCTCCTACCATCGGCCGGGGAGATGAAGAGCAGCTGTGGCAACTGTTGCCATCCTCTGGGCCCTTCCTGTGGCATGGCATGAATTGTACAGAGACGGTTACTTTGTTGACATGGACTTGTAAATTGAACTTATGGACTTTTAAATGATTTTTCCTCGCAATGTTTTTTGTGATGTTTTATAATGTTGTATGATTCTGTGGTGTTTACCTGTTCTGTGAGCTGCCCAGAGTTGAGCAATTGAGGGGGCAGCATATAAATGTGTAAAATTAAATTAAATAACCAACTGTTCACAAATTTTCTTTGCAGATGGCAACACTAACACACCTCTCTATAAGAGGAATCTACAAGGCAGTTTGCACATTGAGGGGTCCCAGGCCAGGTGTGTTTCCCCGCACTCTCATTCAGGTAAGCAACTTACATAAGTCTCAGTTGATGCGCCAACTGTGCAGACACTCAATGACCAATGGCTTAATAAAGCATAGTGTTTAAGTTCTATTGAGATTAACTTATATTGTGGATGAATTTCTGTATACAAAATTCAACCCTCTGCACTCCTAACAGACAAGCCTGGCTTTCAATATACAAATGGCTACACATATAAATTGATGTCCAGAGACTTGCCTCTCGTTGGAACCGTTCCAGTGTAAGCTTCCTTTGCATTTGATCTTGGACCCAAGGATCAGCAGCATATTCGTTTTCCAGCAGAGAAGTCCAGCAGTTTCCAGCATCACGATTCGTTTTTGTCAAGGCAATTCGTATAAGTTTGTTGTCCTCTTTAAAAGAAGGGGAAAAGGTGAGGTGGAGGGCAAAATATTAAACAGGATACACACACACGGGCACCTATCTAGACTTGCTTTCTTTTATCAGCATGGAAAGGGACATTATCAAATACGACACAATAAAGAAAAAGCAAAACTCTGACTTACATATGCCTCGAGTTCTGTAAAATGTGACTTATGTAAGGATTTTTCACTAAAATGGTGTCCCAACTTATGTAAATGTCCCAATTTACGTAATGCAATTTCCTATGGTTTTGCTTTGATTTACATAAAAATTTCATTTTCTCCTATGGGTTTGCTTTGATTTATGTAAGTATTCATTTTCCTATGGGTTTGCTCCAATTTATGTAAAAAATTATTTTTCCTATGTATTTGCTTCGTTTAACAAAAAGATTTACGTAAAAGGCTACAGAATGGGCTTTTTACATAAGTCGTTTTACTGTAATGCAATTTAACATTACAAGTAGCATTTGGACAGACAAGACTGAACGAAGTAACTAGCTTTTTCTTTATAATTATTTCTTTGCCTTTATTTATTAATCCTAAAATTAAGTAATATAATAAAATAGATTATCTGCATTTAGATCTCATCATTCAGCAGTATCAGGAGTGATCATGCAGTAACTCACTTGTCTAAAGAAACAGCCAGAGATTCAGAAATTCATTATTAGTATGAACGTAACTCCTAGCAACTGATGTTTGAAAGGTGGCAGGATTGACAAATAAAAACTGCATTGTTTAGAGGGAAAGACAATATGAGATGCGCATCTCATCATTGTTTCTTTCAGGCTCCGCAATCTATGAGAGCAGCATTACAGGCTGTAATAGAAATGTACACAGCATTTTTCATCCAACCCTCTTTCTAAACTTGGTCAAACTTGGGGACAGCAGAAAACAAAGGTGGTCTGGATATACGGGAGCATTCTATAGACACTGATCCTCATAGACTGCCTGCAGCATTTTATTTATTTATTTATTTATATTGCCGCCCACTCGCCAAGGCGACTCAGGGTGGCTTACAGTCAAAACAACAACAGTACAATAAAAATTATAAAATGCAACCACATAAAACAATCAAACCAAAACACAAACTAACTCCCATCAGGCCGTTGTTGTGGGCCCAGGAGTGGGCAAGGTCCCCAGCCATTGCTAGGCCTTTGCATCTTCTTCCTCAGGCCATTGTTGTGGGCCCACAGGAGGGGGCGATGTTCTCAGCCACTGCTAGGCCTTCGCATCATCTTCCTCGGGCTGTTGTTGGGGGCCCAGAGGAGGGGGTGATGTTCTCAGCCACTGCTAGACCTTGGCATCTTCTTCCTCGGGCTGTTGTTGTGGGCCCAGAGGAGTGGGCAAGGTCCCCAGCCATTGCTAGGCCTTTGCATCTTCTTCCTCAGGCCATTGTTGTGGGCCCAGAGGAGGGGGGCGATGTTCTCAGCCATGCATATGGTAGGAGAAAAGGGGAAGAACCCTAGGGCAATCTTCCTGTACCCTTTCAAGTTAAACCATAGGAAATCATCATTGATAAACAAGCAAACTATGAAGATAAATTCTATCTTGGAAGTTTCCCAAAACACAGGAATTACCTAATGTCCATGTTGCTTCATCAGCTATCGTGGAATCAAAGAGCTTACCCTGAGGGGGAAAAGTATAAATAGTTTTAAATGATCATAACCCTAATTTCAAAAGCAAAATTATTAGGGTCAGCAGCTGTTAATAGTTCAACTTGGCCAGAGAAATACCACTGCTTCTTAAATGGCAGTCGCTGATAATTGTTGGATTCAACATTGTATTTTAAAATCCTCATTTGTTCAACAGTATTTACTTTCAATTCCACAACCGACAGTGGCTGTACTGTCCTTTCTTAAGTACAGTTACATGAACTTTACAAAACTGAATTAGAACTGATCAAAGCAGAGGTGCCTATTCCATGCATAAATGGGGCTTTAATGAGACACCATGTCAACGTGGAGCTGCAGAATAGCAATAGCTATTGTGTTGGATTGGGAGAGATTTCAATATCTGGGTGATCTCAGAGAGCTGCACTCTTTATTACCTGGTTATTTATTTATTGCACTTTTATACCGTCCATCTGAGAAATGCTCCCACTTTGGGCAGTTTACATATAGGTTATAATAATTTCATGCTAAAAAAAAGTATTGGTTGAAAGGATTTTTGCGGAAGAAATTCCGCTCAAGAAACACCTAAATGAGGCTCCTTTCATGCCCCCAAGAGCTGGAACAGAGACAGGTGCTCAATCTGCCACTCTTCCAGATAACAAGGTAAGCTTCTTAGCCACAAAGCCACTGCAGCCCTAGGTCTCCCTTGCTCGAAAGCCAGTCATAGCCAACTCTAAGGTTCAGTGCTCATCTGTTTATAGCCAAAGAGCTAGCGCTGTCTGTTTCCATGGACATGTGGCAGGCATGCCTAGACACCATAGCTCACGGAAACGCTGTTTACCTTCCCACTGAAGTGGTCCCTATTTATTACCTACTTGCAATTTCTTGCTTTTGAACTGCTAGGTTGGCAGGAGCTGGGACAGAGATGGGAACTCACTCCGTCATGAAGTGTGCGTGTCTCGAACTGCTGACCTGCCAACCTTCCAGTACTCAAGTTCAGCATCTTAACCACTCGAGCCACCGCAGCCTCTTACATATAAAGGTAAAGGTTTCCCTTGCTCAAAAGCCAGTCGTATCAGACTCTAAGGGGCCAGTGCTCATCTCTGTTTCTAAGCCAAAGAGCCAGCGCTGTCTGCTTCTGCAGACGTTTCCGTGGTCATGTGGCAGGCATGACTAGACACCGGAGTGCACGGAACGCTGTTACCTTCCCACCGAAGAGGTCCCTATTTATCTACTTGCAATGTCTTGCTTTCGAACTGCTAGGTTGGCTAATAATAAAACCCTAACATAAATGTAAATCCAACCTGGCGGTGTCAGGTTAAAAGCTGAAAACAGTGTACAGTAAAATATATTTAAGTTGAACCCAAGTTTTTCCCCCCGAGTCCTGATCCGTGGCTCTACCCGACACGCGAGTAGGGGGCTAATCCCCGCCTCCCTACCTTGAGCACCTCCTTGCCGTCCACGCTGAGAGCGAGGTGCCGGCTCTTGAGGCTGCACTGGACGTCCTTGGCGCGGGTCCCCTGCGGCACGTTCACCTCCACAAAGACCTCCTCCATGGTCTGGTACCAGACGCCCCAGGGCGTGGCGCAAGGCACCAGCCCGCTCCGCTCTTCGAACGGCGCCGACATCCGCCAGGCTCACCCTCGCTGCCTCCCACCGGCAAAGGGCGCATGCGCTGAACGGACGGGACGTAGCTTTCGCCTCCCCCCCCTCAAGAGTCACCCTCGCTTCCGCCAGCGTCTGCGTCGCATAGAGCGAGGAAAAAAGAAGAGTGACCTAGAGGGACGTTTTGTTGTCGCCACACTTCTGTTTCGAACTCAGCAAAGTTCGCTACGGTGTATTATTTGGGGGGGGGGGGGAACCAGCTGTAGTCTGCGGTGGCTCAGTGGTTAAGCAAATCGCCTTGTCAGCTGGAAGGTTGGCAAGTAGTCACCAGTTCGAGACCCGGGTACTGCATGGTGTATTGAGCGGCCGTCTCTGTCCCAGCTCTTGGGGACATGAAATGAGCCTCATTTTGGGCATCCCATGAGCGGAGTTTCTCCTCCTGCAAAAATCCTTTAAACTCAGAATAATTTCTGACACGAAATTAGTATACAGTATCCGACCTGGTAATGTACAGTAGGTTAATTCGTGCAAGGCAAAATAGAGGTTGAGAATTTTCCAACGGGAAAATAATAAATGAAAGCAAACTCTACAAATCCTAGCTCTACAAAAAGTAAAATTTTTTATTGATATAGATTGTTCTATGTTTTTATTTTGATGTAAGCCGCTCAGAGTCGGGTTCTCCCGATTGGGGCGGGGTAGCAAATGCAATAAATAAATAAATAAATAAATAAATAAATAATAATAATAATAATAATAACAACAACAACAACAACAACAACAACAACAACAACAACAACAACTTTACTAAGAACAGCCTATATATTTAGACAGGGAAATTGTAAATAAATCTAAAAATCCTTACTACAAAAAACTACTAAGAACAGTCTACTCTATACTGTATATTTAGATGAGAAAATAGTAAATAAATCTACAAATCCTATTCCTAACTCTACAAAAACCTTACTAGGAACTTAGACGTTACCTTAACAGTTCTTAGGTCCTTGGTTAGGTCTGGCACTGTTAATTTTATACCAGCCTTTGGCTGTAAATCTACTGATCGAGTTGTACAAAAATAATACCACCATTTAGATTCTCAGTCAAAGACTGGCATAAAATTAACATATGTGAGAGTAAATAAAACAACAGCTACAAAAAGACAGAAACGTTGTGACACCTTAAAGACTAACTCCTGTACTGTATTTAAACGCGAGCTTTCGTGGACCAAGTCCATTTCATCAGATGTCTAATGAAGTGGACTTGGTCCATGAAAGCACACATTTAAATACAACATTTTGTGTGTCCCCCCTTTTTTTTGCTGTTGTTTTGTTTACTCTCAGAATATGCTTGCACAGACTAACACGACTACCACTTTAAACATAAAATTAACAGTTCGTGCCCTAACCAAGGACCTAAGAATTGTTAAGGTAACGTCAGAGTATATATGCAGTCCCTAGTAAAGGTTTCCCTTGCTCGAAAGCCAGTCGTATCCGACTCTAGGGGTCAGTGCTCATCTCTGTTTCTAAGCCGACGCTGTCTGCTTCTGCAGACGTTTCCATGGTCATGTGGCAGGCATGACTAGACACCGGGGCGCATGGAACGCTGTTACCTTCCCGCCGAAGTGGTCCCTATTTATCTACTTGCAATTTCTTGCTTTCGAACTATGTTGGCAGGAGCTGGGACAGAGACGGGAGATCATTCCGTCCCTGCAGTACTCGGGAATCAAACTGCTGACCTTCCACTTCCCAGTCAGCGTCTTAGTGACTTGAGCTACTGCAGTCCCTAGAAAACAAGGGTCTGCAAACTTGGCTCTCCAGGTGTTCTTGGACTTCAGTTCCCAGAAGCACTGATCAGCAGGAGTGCTGACTTGGGCTTCTGGGAATTGAAGTCCAAGAACAACTGGAGAGCCAAGTTTGCAGATCCTGGCCCTAGTACAGTAGAGTTATATTTCGGATGTTCAAGTCCAATAAATCCAAAATTTCCAAATATCTTCTAATCTAGGGAGTTCTTTAGGTATTGCTCCAAGGCAGGGCTCCGATCACTATGGGTACAACAAGAGATTTCTTCCTCCATAAACGCTCCACTTCAATTTGCAAACCATGATAGGATGATATGATGATGGCTCCTCCTCCGCCGGCGGAATCTCCGATTGGATGGTTCGGGCGCTCCTTAAAGAAGGCGGGCTGGCGGTGGCTTGTTTGAATCGGAAGAGCAAGCGGAGGTCCTGGCAGGGCTGCGCCATGTCTTTCCCGAAGGCTCCCATCAGGCGCTTCAACGAGGCCCCCAGTAAGTCAATGGGAGGGATTGGGAAGGGGGTTGGGCGAGGGTCTTCCGCTTGTATAGTCGGGAAGCTGGGGGGGGGGGGGTGTCACTACACGGGGCTCCTCCGCAAGTCTCAACTCTCACTCCCTTCCCAACCTCCTCTCTGTCTGCCTTAATCAGAAAACCGAATTAGATAATGATAATACAGGATAGACTGCAACAGCATGTGGAGAGAGAGTTACCAGAAGTGCAGGCGGGTTTCAGAAGAGGCAGGGGGACTACTAGAGACCGCATCGCCAACATAAGATGGATCATGGAAAAAACAAAGGAATATCAGAAACAAGTCTACTTCTGTTTCATTGATTACACTAAGGCCTTTGACTGTGTGGACCACAACAAAATGTGGCAAGTAATTAAAGAGATGGGAATTCCGGAACACCTTATAGGCCTCATGAGAAATCTGTACACGAATCAAGAAGCAACAGTTAGGACAGAAAATGGAATGATGGAGTGGTTTGGAATAGGAAAAGGAGCAAGAGAAGGCTGCATTTTGTCACCCTGCTTATTCAGCTTATACACAGAGCACATAATGCACAATGCAAGGATGGAGGAATCACAATTTGGAATCAAAATTACTGGGAGAAACATCAACAATTTGAGATATGCAGATGATACCACCCTAATGGCGGAAAGTGAGGAGGACCTAAAGAAGCTCCTGATTAGGTTGAAAGAAGAAAGTGAAAAAGCTGGCTTGAGACTCAATATAAAGAAAACCAAGATAAAGGCAACAGGCCCTATCAGTCCCTGGAAAATAGATGGGGAAGAAGTAGAAGCAGTGACAGATTTTACTTTCTTGGGATCGAAACTCACTGCAGATGGGGATTGCAGCCATGAAATAAAAAGGCGACTGATTCTTGGGAAACAACTTTGAGAAAACTGGGGAACATAGTGAAAAGTAGAGACATCACATTGAAAACAAAAATTCGCATAGTCAAGACAATGGTATTCCCTGTGGCAATGTATGGTTGTGAGAGCTGGACCATTAGGAAAGCTGAGCGCAAAAGAATAGACGCCTTTGAGATGTGGTGTTGGAGGAGAGTTTTGAGAGTCCCATGGACAGCGAGGAGAACAAATAGGTCAATCTTAGAAGAAATCATCCCTGACTGCTCCTTAGAGGGTCAAATAGTAAAGATGAAGCTAAGGTACTTTGGACATCAAATGAGAAGAGAGGATTCACTTGAGAAAGCCTTGATGCTTGGAAGGGTGGAGGGCAAAAGAAGAAGGGGACGGCCCAAGATGAGATGGCTAGATGGTATTGTAGAGACAATGGGCACAGAGATGAGCGAGTTGAGGGGGATGGTGGAGGACAGGAGTGCCAGGCGGACAGTGGTCCATGGGGTCGCAGAGGGTCGGAATCGACTGTGCGACTGAACAACAACAACAAAAAAATATTCGGCCACCCAAATATCCATGGCAAATAATAAGAAGCCAGCTTGGGATGGCACAGAGCTCTTCTCCAGGCTGGGCGTCCCAAT
This sequence comes from Furcifer pardalis, assembly GCA_030440675.1. NCBI lineage: Eukaryota > Metazoa > Chordata > Lepidosauria > Squamata > Chamaeleonidae > Furcifer > Furcifer pardalis. The sequence continues at coordinate 69,682,462 of CP126893.1, forward strand.
GGGTCCTGCGATGGGGGAGACGTGAGAAAACTGAAGCTTATCATTTCTGATCACATGAGAGAGAGAGAGAGTGAGTGAGACTAAAATGAAGGCAATAAAATAAACGCAGGAGAAAGATGATACCTTTTATAGGATCACTTTAAAAAAATCAAACATTGCGAGATTTCGTGATTCAAGATCACTTTTTCAGGCACGCTACTCTTCTGGGAAACACTCCCGTTGGGCAGAGGGGCAGGGCGACCTGTGTGCTGGGGGAAGGGAGGGAGTGCTCCTGCTGGATAGAGGGGTGGGTGAACTCTGTGCTGGGGGAGGGAGGGAGTGCTCCTATTGGGCTACTGGACAGAGAGGCGGGGCAAACTCTGCTGGGGAAACCGAATGGGTGCCCACAGAGAGAGCTCCGAGTGCCACATCTGGCATGCATGCCATAGGTTCACCAGCACTGTCTTAGATGGGGGGAACAGCAGACTGCTTCCTTTTACAACCCCATTCCACAAACAGGAAGCCAGGTATTTTCACATACAGTACCTTCTCAGATGATTCTTTTCTTTGAAGCTAAAGAGCTTTCTTGGTGGCTAGGGGGAGAGGCAATCCAAACCAGAGCCCTCCTTCAGGGAAATGGGTAACAAATTTACTTTACCTACTACGTATGCCAATCGTAGCCAAATCAAAGTCAATAAGGAATATTACCTAGTGGAAGTTTGCCAAATCTGTGCTGCTGTGTTGATGTCTGGCTTTGAACAAAAAGACAATGTCCAACCATTTCCAAATATTTGCACATTAAAAATCCTATGATGAAAAGTCCTAATTTCCCTAGCTTGCCTGATGAAGTGATCTTATGTATGGCTCACACCGTTGTCTTTGCTTATTAAAATGGAGACTGAAACCTTAACTAGCCAGTTCAAACTGGAGTGCTATTCTCAGATTATTATCAGGTTGCATCTTGCAGTGATGTTGCCAGAGTAAGGTCATCCGTGGGGCAGGACTCATACTTTACATGGCCATATATTCAGAATAGTCAAGTCCTGGGCTTCATGAACAAACACTCTGATTTGATACATAGCAGGGTACGTAGAAAAAGCTTCCTGGAAGATTGTGATGTTTTTGAACCACATTTGGGCATACCCCAAGCAATGGAAATTCTGTACCAGCTAATCTTTCTCACAATAGGTCACCTGAAAGGAACTGTGGAATGAATTCATCAAAAGATGGCTTCATTTTGGTAGTTTCATATCTGAATATACAAGTTTCTTGTTACAATAGGTTATGGCAACAAAGCTCCCCCCCTCTTTTCAAATGGATTCTTGCAAGGAGGTATTTGATCTTGGTTCTTTCACACCCTGCCTACTCCCCCTTCTAGCTTGTGCCCCACCTCCAGGTACTTATGATATCAAAACTTCAGACCCTTCAAAGGGAGCTGTATCTTTTGACAAGTCTGAACGATTCAAAACACATGAAGGTAAGTAAACAAACCTTAAATTGCAACAGCCTGGCTGGCATGCCACGTTGCTTCCTTCCTTTTAGCGTGCTTCTGAGATGTGCCTAATGCATTCAGCTTTTATAGCTTTTTTATTGCTAACATCTGTATTGCTTAATATAAAACACCCTGTTGATCTTGATGTCTCCTGATCCTGTGCATGCTTAATCAGGAAACACCCCAATGAATACAATGTTGTTTGCATTCATATAAATGCACGCAACTTGGAGCAGCATTCTGTTCTTGCCCTAATGCTTAATGCTGTGCCAAGATCTATAGATTAACATTTGCACACCTTACCTTGCAGAAGAAAGGGGAAGTGTGAGATAGTATAGGCTTACACTGGTCTGTCTATTACAGTATTTAATAAGTGGCAGACTTTGTAGCAGTTCGCTGTGTGTTTGTCAATTTCAATTCAAAATTTGCATGAAAAGTGTTGATTTTCCTGAAATTGCTAATTAACGAAGCCTGAGCTACTAACACACGCTTGATAAAGGTTGTTTGGGAAAGTTGTAAATTTTGCATCTGTCAACTAAGTCACTGCAATTATTTTGAATGTTACATATAAATATAAAATTTAGTACACTGAACAAACCCAAAACTGAGTACAGTAAATGCTCGGATAACGCTAAAACTTGGTTCCACAAGTCTTGGTGTTATCCGATTTTCAGTGTTATCCGATGCATGTTAAAATCCTATGGGATGCATTGGATAACGTTAAAACTCCATAGAGATACATTGTAACCGCACAGGCGTTAGCGGTTGTTATCCGATGCACCCCATAGGATCTTAACGTTATTCGATGCAATTCTTCCTTCCCAGATTGCTTAACATGCAATTTTAGTGTTATCTGATGCAAACGTTATCCGAGGTATTACTGTACATTGATCTCCAAAGCAAACAGTAACAGTCTCCTCCTTCATCTTGTTCCTACCTCTTCACCTTGCTTCTAAGATGTTCAGTCAATTTAGTAAAAAGCTATTATATCTGTACTGTGTACCTGTTCTATATTCTTAAGAAAAGAATTTTTCTTGAAATCTTGTAAATTAGAAGAGGCCTATCTTTTAAACATTGGGGAAGAGAGTGTCTCCTACTCTGGACAAGAACCACATATATAATGAAGTCAGTTAAGCTGCTTTTAAAGTCAAAAACAATTCTTGTCTTTATAAGCAGGAAATCTGATAGTGTACCAGGCTATGTTTTGATTTGTCCACAAACCTGAAAGCAGTTCTTCTTGATTGAGAATTCTTATACTGTATTTACCACCTCAGGATGCAGCAAAAATGTTCTGGAATGTTATCTGATGAAAATATGTTATTGAAAATGAACCACTACATTTCTCATTTTGTGTCTTCACAGGGGATCCTGAATCTCAGCAAAATGCAAGCAGTCAAAAACCGCCACTCTCTCCCTCAAATGGTAGAAAACTTGAATCTTTTCGACAAAGAGTAAGATTCACGTTACGGCTATTCCATTTCTGTTACCATTTTTCATTGCTATATGGTTTAAAACATTCCATCATTTGATGACTTTGTCAACCTGGTGAAATTAAGAGATTGTTGTTCTCTAATCAGGAGTTTGTAGATAGGTGATTTGTTACCCATACCAATGCTACCTGTTACATACCGCTTTTAAAAGGCAATCCAACAGATAGTATTACCGTTACTTTTTACTGCAGTGAACAATATTTGCTCTTTAGTTTTACTTTTTAAATTGATTTTTGACTGTTTTTTGGGGAGAGGGGCACAGAAATTCTTGAAGGACAGCTGTGGGGCAGTAGTGGAAAATGACAGCGGCGGAGGATCCTTCATAGATCACAGCAATGAGAATGGGGCTAACGCTTGTTAGTAAGGTAAAGCAGGTGCTGTAAATTGAATGCAAAAAAAGGCAATAATGTTTCATTTGGTCATGTGTGTTTTTCAAAATTTCTGCAGGCTTAGCTTCATTTATCTTTCTTATGTGGCTTTCTACAACAAGTTTGGGAATGATATTAATCTTCTGACTTAAGCTGTTCACAATGAAACTGAGATCTTTTTTCTGTGTCTTTTTGATTTAAAGTCAAGCAGTTCAGGAAGGAAGCCTGAAAGAGATCTGACTTCCATGAAAGACTCAAGAAAGCAAAAGGAGTTAGAAAAAGAGGTACAGTACTGTTGCTACTTCCTTTCTGTGTGTCTTGTTCAGTGGCAATTGCAACTGATGTGAGGGAAGTATCATGTTTGTTTTTTTCCCTTAAATACACGACATGAGGTGGTATGAATAATTCAGAATATAGCATGTTCTACAAGTGTCTTTCCTTTCAGTTCAGACTTTCTAATGAAGCTAGATAGGTTACATGGCCAAGATGATGCCTGTATCTAGGATTCTGGGATGTTAAAAGGATCTTGCTTGGTTGTTTGTGAGAATCTTAGAAAAATAACTCTTTGATACTTTAATTGGGATTAGTATACAGACAAGCCTGTGTGTGAGTTTGGCAAGGTGGGTTAATATATGCCTTTCGTAAGCCTGTGTTCTCTAAACTAACTTGAAACCTTTAAGAAAAGTTAGGGTACCAATAGCAGGAATAAATGGTATCAGCAAATGGTGAAGAAAGGTATAATGGTCTATAGCAGTGATGGTGAACTTTTTAGAGACCGAGTGCCCAAACAGGTGCTGTGGGGAGGGAGGAAGCACTCCCATTGGGCTGCTGGGCAGAGGGGTGGGGCAAACTGTGCTGGGATGACGGCATGTGTGCCAACAGAGGGCTAGGAGTATCACATCTGGCATGTGTGTCATAGGTTCACCATCACTGTTCTATAGTATACTATATGTTAACACCACTCACCACAGAAAGTTTAAGGGAACTTGATTTCTGTTGCCATTAGTTAATGTCATATACATTTTTTAAATAGATTCGGGTACTGATTGGTGATCGAAACCAGAAGGATAAAAGGCTGCAGGCTCTGGAGGATGATCTTGCTAAATCCGAATCAAAGCTCTCTGCTTTATTGAGGGAGAAAACATTTCTCTTGGCCAATGTTGCTTCACTGGAGAAACAGCTTCTAGAGCTGAGGAGAAGCAATGAACTGCTTAAAACGAAGGTAGATAAAATTAATGTTTGTATACTTGCCTGTGGATTTTGCTGTTTCCAGAAGCAGCACACCTGCTTGACTTGTCTTGGCAATTCTTGAGGGAAAAGTGCCATGTTCTGTGGAATCCATCCCATTCTAAATGAGGCCAAATGATTAAATGGCACAGGGAAGTAATTTCGAGTACTTTTAAGAATCATCATCATTTCAAAGCTAAATGTTTTTATTTGTCCTTTCCCCCACGATTCTTGCTGGAACAGTTGTATGTTGTAATCCTCTATAATGATGGCTTTGATGTTCAAATAAACACTTCAATGGCTCAATCCAAGTTTTAGTCCCAATCCCAGGTAGACCAATTAAATAAAGAGCTCAGTCAACAGTGACGTAAGTCCTACTGCTTTAGTGGGTCTGCTCTTGTTGGAATTAACAATAAGATCTGGTGCTTATGTGGCAAAACTGTTTACCATGGCTTAAGCATGACACTGTCAAGTAGGGGTCATGCTGTGGTGAACTTTAGATAGCAGGCTAAGTATTCATCCAGCTCTACATGCAAAACACCATCAAAGGGTTTGGGGGGCTCTTGACTTGTACACAGTTCAATAAAGTCATTGTACCTTGAAATCAGAGGGACTGCGGTGGCTGAGTGGTTAAGACACTGAGCTTGATGACTGGAAAGTTGGCAGGTCAGCAATTTGAGGCCTGACTTGCTGCACAATGAAGTGAGACAGCGCTGTCTCTTTGGCTATAAACAGATAAGCACCGAACCCTAGAGTCAGATACAACTGGCTTTCGAGCAAGGGCGACCTTTACCTTGAAATCACTCAAGGAAGCTTTTAATGCAGTGGCTCCACCATTCTGCATGTAAGTGCCACAGGATAACATATATTATAAGCACTTAAACTGGACTTAAGTTTTTAGTGGGGAGAGGTGAGTAAAATTTCTGATACCCCTGTGTGTTATTTGGGAGCTAGCCTAATTGAACATTAAAGGACTTAAACTCTAAGTAGATATTTGTAGATTTGTGCTGTTACTCACTTAAATCAATGCTTTGTCCTAATTAGCTGGATTGTCCAACAGTGTAAGGTTGTATGGCTGCTGGGTTGCTCCTATAGGTGACTTGGTCAGATTTAAATCTGAAAGCAAAATCTTTCTCTCTGCTTCCCCAAATTTAAGTGTTTTGAAGAAGGAACACAAAAGAAAATGAGCAGTTTGTGGACAGAGGTGATGAAACTTAGGAGCCAGTTGAATGCTAAGAAGGTAAGTTTATTTATTTCTTATAGTGTTTGCATACCACTTAAGATCTCTAAGTAATTCACAGTCAATTGTAAACAAAAACAAGCCACAACACTTTAGTAGTAATAAAGATTTCATTAGATAGTGAGCTGGAAGTAGAAAATCATCCAGCAGTCAATACAAAAACAAAGTGGAGATAATCAAGAATGAAGGGAATTAATGGGAAGAGAAGGATATTTCAACAATATATATTGATGACACATCCGTTCGGTAAATGTAATGAATCAGGGGCTTCAGTGGCTCAGTGGTTAAGAAGCTTGCCTTGTTAGCTGGAAGGCTGGCAAGTCGGCAGTTCGAGACCCAGGTACTGCATGACAGATTCAGTGCCCATCTCTGTCCCAGATCTTGGGGACATGAAAGGAGCCTCATTTGGGCATTCCCTGAGCTCAGTTTCTTCCACAAAAATCCTTTCAACCTAGAATAATTTCTGACATGAAATTATTAGTATTGGTGCTGGTAAATTTTGTTTTCTTTGGAGTTTTCTACAACATGGGGGTTCAGATTGCTAAGGCAAAAAGTCAGCAGAAATTGTGTGGGTCAGATAAAATTCTCATTTAGTTACATGGTTTTGGTTTTGATCATATATTTTGAGTGCATGTGACCTGAGGCTCAAGTGGTGTAAATGGTGATATATAGATGTTTAAACTAAAAATCTGCTATTATCCTGTATAACACCTGTCTGGGCTTTCAGATAGCTCATGTTAAGCAGCGAAACATAGAAACAAAGCTCAACACAGCTCAAGAAGTTTTGGAGTGTTCAAAAGAAAAAGAAGCACCACTGGAAGAACAGCTGTAAGTTAATGCATAGATTTGCAAGTATCAATCCTTTTTAAATGTTCCTAAAAATGCAAAGTGAGAGATAACCAGTTTGGTGAAGTGGGTAACATGATACACTAAGACTTGAGAAGTCCGGTTCGAATTCCTGTTCAGCTATGGAATCTCATTGGAGGTAGTGGAACTGGTAAAACCATTCCTTAAATATCTCACTCCCATGCCTGACAAAGTGGACTTGATTCATGAAAGCTAACATTAAAATATAACAGTCTTCAAAAGTGCTACAGGGTTTTGTTTTTGTTTTGTTTATTCTCTGATATGCTTGAAACACAGACTAACAGCTACAATTCCAAAAAACCATCTCCCATTCTCTGCATATTTCCAAAATCCATTTATAATGCTATTTTAGGACATCTCTACTATTGTAGACAATATTTAATTGATTTCCAAAAAAGACTATTCCCCATATTTTCTTCACATTATTACACTCCCACCATGAATGAAAATATGTTCTATCTTCTTTTTTACATCTCCAACAATCTTTTGTATATTTTGTATCATAATAACTTAACAGCACCGACATATACAATCTCCATATTGTTTTACAACAATTCACCTCAACTCTGACTGAAATATTTTCCATAATTGTTTCCATATTCTAACCCAGAGGTAACCCAGAGGTAGGAAACCTATGTCCCATGGGCCGGATCCGGCCTATGGCACTAAATAATCTAGTCCCCGCCCTCACTGCAGCTGCCGGAATCGTCTACAGCCCCCAACTGAAAAAGGTTGGCAACCCCTATTCTAACCCATTCCTCCTCTTCAATATCCCAGATGGGCAGGATATAAATGTAATAAACAAAAATAAATTTGCCGCCTAAGTCTGTTTCTCAAGTTAACCTTAAGGTTTGTTAAGCATTATATTCCAATAATATTTTATATATTTTACTGACTAACCTCTTTGCTGTTTCCTTCTGTTCCATCTGTAGTGTCAATTATTCAAACTTTTTGAAGGAGTGTGATACTCTGACCAACAGGATGTTTGTTCCACAGCATCATAGCTAAACAGCAGTGGCTAAGCAAATTTTAAGGTCTTGGTAAAGGTGACAAAAGGGAAACAGAAAATACGAGGGCTGTAGCTTTTCATCAAGTTCTGCATTTCCATAATCCAATCTGATGCAAGTTTGGGCTTTTAAAAACAACAACCCAAAAATCTCTTTCTCTGGGCTAGAGAAGAAGACACAAAACAATAGCATTTGTATGTACAGTGGTACCTCATACAATGATTTTAATCCGTTCCATGGGGCTCGTTGTTGTACGAAACAATTGCTATATGATGAATGTATTGTATAGTGATTTTCCCTATGGGATGCATCGTGCAATGATTTTTTGTTTGTTTTGCTAAGTGGTTTTTCCCATTGAAAAATTGTTGTCTGATTTTTTTTCCATAAGGAAAATTGTTCTGAGGGATGCCATTTCCCCTCAAAAAACCTAATTGTTATGCAATTTCGTTGCTATACAGGGCGATTGTTGTGTGAGGTTCCACTTGTATTTATATATGTTGTTCTTCTGGTCAAGTTCTTATATAGGCCACTAGGTGTCTGAATCTGACCTTCGTTTTGGCCTGTTTCTGATGCCACGCTCTTTCAAACTTCCTTTTAGTACTGCAAGTGAGAGACAGGCTGAAGACAAATGTGACTCAGAGAAATTGTTGGAATATATTGCAGAGCTTAGGTAAGTATTGAAACCCTCGTTTGTTGAGTCTGAGAGAAAAACACTGCCTAATAAAAGGATCTAGAACTTGCTTTATACATGCTAGAAGTTACAATGCATGCTTACATCTATGTTTGTTCAACTGATGGAGAGACAGCCAAAAAGCCAAAATTTTAGTTTTCACAAGCTATAGTTTTATATGTGCAGTGTTGATTCCCATAAATGTCATTCACGGCTTTAGGTGAAGGCTACAATTTAGCTTCTGTCTGGATTGTTGATGCCAGAATAAGGTAAAATGCTTTTAGACATTTGATACTGGTAGAAGAGGCCTAGATATAAACATCCCTTTTATAAGAATAGGCAGCAGGACTCCTTTGGATGGGCTAAAAGAGATTAGATTTGTTCCCACTTCAGGTTGCAATTATCTACCTATCTTTGGATAGCCAAGAATCTCAACCTTTAAGATGTTTTCATTTGTGGGCTTTTGGACTTTGAAGGAATAAGTGCTGCTCAAAAATGAATCTGGAGGACTTCAGCAAATATACCACACAACCAATTAGATTTGTAAACATCTGAGGTCAGGAACAAAAGAAAAAGAGATTAATAGTAACTTTAACCCCACTCATCTTGAAAACCTGAGATTTTTATATTCTGTTTCCTGCCTTGATTAAAACACTAGCTTTTTCAGGAGTTAACATTTTGGAACCCTACTGCATGCTGATTACTTGAAGATCTAAAAAAGACTCTTCAGGAATACCTAGCGAGGATGATCCTATGCTCCATACTGGAGCCAAAAATTGGGAGTCCTTTTATAAAGAAGCTGTTGCTGTCTGTTTTCCTACTTGGGCTCCACTTGGTTACTTTCACACAATTGCTTGGAACAGATAATTTCTAATAGAGATTCCAAAAGAAAGCCTGCTGCACTGAATTGCAGCCCTGACAGAAGTTGATGAAATGAATTAAATATTTACAAATATCTGTAAATTATACTGACAAACTATATTGGTGTTTGTCTTTCCCCAACAGCAATGTTGCAGCACAGTTTGATGATAAATATATACTGGAAATTGCCAGGTTAGAGGAAATAATAGAAAACAAGAATAAGGAAATTGAACATTTGCAAAGTACTCTTCAAATGAAAGAAGCAACACTGTCTACACAGACTGAAGAGCTGAATGAAAAATGCAAGATGCTTGAACAGCAAAAAGGTGCCTCCTAAACTATTATGTCCTTTGGCAAAACTTTTCTGTGCTTCCGAGCAGACTATAGTTGATTACCTTTGCTTAGTACAGTATATAAACTCTTGGTTGATGTGCATTTCCCACCCATGAATAAAGAATACTGCAGAAAACAGTAGAAACAAAATTCAATTCATGTCAATTATAGCCATCCCATTTGTTAGGCAGGGGCTTAAACAGTCACATACAACAAGGTCTGTCTCTCTGTACTACTAGAAGCCCTGCTTCTCCTCTTTAAATAGGTTTGACACTGTCTTGTACCTTGACAAAAATTTCTACATAAAAGATATTTCCCCCCCTCAGCTTAAACATGACACACTTGTCATTAAAAGAGTTGTGTATCAAGGGCTAAGAGGAGAATGGGCTATGTTCAGATCTGGACCACAGAAACAATCTTTCTTGACAAAAATAGTCTGATGTATATTTACTCCTAGTTTTTCATTTATCACTGAGGAAAATCTAGGCAGTCCTGTTCTGTGAATAACTATCTAGTCTTACTGATACAGTGGTGCCTCGCTTAAAGAGCATAATGCGTTCCATAGGATTGCTCTTTAAGCGAGTATGCTCTTTAAGCGAAACACCATTGTAAGTGACCAATTGTGGGGGGGATTTCGAACCCCAGTTTATTTGTTAAGCGAGTTTTAGGTTGGTTTTATTTGTTAAGTGAGGCAAACATTCAGAGAAAATTCTGCTCTTTAAGCGAATTACTCTTTAAGCGAAACACTCTTTATGCGAGGTTTGACTGTATTTTAAAATAACTTTTTGTTGTTTAGTTGTCATTCAAAGCCACAACAAGGTACTATGACTTGACTTCCTTAAAGTGATTACATGACAGTAAGACTGGATGAGTTGCCTAACCAGAGTGATCACATACTCAGCAACTTATTCTTGTTGAGAAAAAGCAGTTCTAAAAACCCTTTATGATTTGTTTCTGTTTAAATTGCTCTCCTGGGAAATGAGGTCTGACCATTTCTGGGTAGTTTCAAGATGATGTTTCTGTACTTTTTCCCTTTTAGGTTAGTGTAAGTTGTCTTCATTGAAAAAGAAGTTGTGGATAGAAATGCAAGCAGTCAGATTTCTTGCTACATTTTTGTTTTGAATGCAAAAGCAATCTGGGAATATAGAAAGAGGTGCAAATAGCAGCACAATATTTAGATTCATTGTGTGTATCTATAGTAATCTCTCGTTCTGCTTGTATCTGGGTATGTGTGTTATCTGTATGTATATCAACAGACTGCATAATGAGTAAATTTTCTTTTAGAAACAATTTTAAGCAACCACGAAGAAAAGGAGCAATCTCTGAATGCTGAGATAAAACAGCTAAAAGAACAACTGAATCTGGAAAAACAAGAACACCACAAAGTGAAAGAAATCTGCAGGGTAAAGAAAACAGAATTTGTGTGTACTGAACACTAAGGATTTGTTTCAGCAGTTTAGTTTGCTAGACAAAATAATAAAATAGAAGTTATTTTGACAGAGTACACTCCGTATATTACTCATACTACTTCAAAGCTCCTGAACCTAATTTGCTCTGATAACTGGAACATAATGGGTATGATTTGGGCATAGTACAAGTTACTGTACTATATCAGAGTAAAAATACACACAAAGGGACATAATGCAGGTTGTTGCATTTTGTCTAAACGTCACCAAAATTATTTCCCACAAAAATGCGTCGGTAGTATCCAACAACACACTGCCCTCAGGCATGACAGTGAAATTGAGAAGAGTGTGATCTACATGTGTTTCTATTTCTACAAGTGGCTGCTGAGAGTTGGGGAAACTTCCAAAATATTTTTTGGGCAGTGCAGAAGGATGCAGGGAGATGCGGGGGGGAGGGGGGATTTATTTGTGCTGTGCTAAAGTTGGCCTTGTCTCTAAAGGATTTTAAATGTGTAAGTTAGTGAATACTGTGTTAACAACAAAAGCCATGTAAATCAGAAGTTAGCTTGGTTAAGTCTGCTTCATCTGTTAAACAGACTGTGTTCTTAAGGGAAGAAGAAGAAATTGGCAAGTTGCTAATGGTCAGTTTGGGCCTACATATTCCTTTGTCTCTTTTGTCCACTTCAGGAGGACTCGATTGCTATGCAGCAGAAGCTGCTTGCATTCCAAGAAGTAGTGGCTGAAGAGAGAGAGATTTTAGAGAGAGAATTGAGAGAAACAGTGAACGAAGTGGATAAACTGCACATGAAAGAGGATGAAACTGAGAAGCTTTTGAAACACTTGGAGGAAGAATCTAAATCCCAAGCTGAGGAGCTAGCACAACTACAAACAGAATTGAGAAGGTTTGTAGCAGAACATCCATATATACTCAATTTTAAACTTTGGGTTTTGTCTAGATATCTTGTCTACTAGTAGAAAGAGATCCCCTGCAAGCCTCCAAGTCTCCTCTTTGGAGGATTCCTTTGGGGAATACCAGGAAAGGATGGAGGAGGAAGGAGAGGAAGCAGAAGTCCTGATGCACAAATAGGCTTCATCTCATGATGTTGGATGGAGCTTCTATAATTGTGGAATAACCTCTATTTGGACTCAATATTTCAAAGTGCAAGTGAGGGAATCACATGATGGGGACACTCAGTTTAGGAAGTGACTTCACGGGAGCATCCAGTCAGGTTAGCCTCACCTTTGTCTGAGGCAACGTTCAGCTGCTGAAGTAAACCAGACCTAACGCCATTTCATCCATCAATAAGAAACAAGCCGAAAATTAGAGTTTTCTTTGCAGGAAATGACTTTCATGATTCCTATGTAGAAAACAGCGAAGGTGAAGGACAAGCATACATTTGGAGTATGACAAATGGTGATGAAGAAATTCTGTTCACTAGTTCACTATATATAGGAATGCTCTCTCTGATGTATACCACAAGCATCACTCTTGCATAATAAAGTGGGTAATAAAGGGTTTATAGTGTTCTTAAGAATATGGTACATTACTGTTGCAGGCACAACATTAGTGGTGCTTTGCAATTTTGTTCCAAATCCCAAAATACAGTAAAACCCCAACTTACATATACCTCGAGTTACATAAAATTCAATTTACACTAAAATCATGTCCCGATTTACATAAATGTCCCAAATTATGTAACACAATTTCCTATGGGTTTTGCTTCGAGTTATGTAAAAAAATTCATTTTTCCTATAGAGTTGTTTCGAGTTATGTAAAATTTCATTTTTCCTATGGGTTTGCTTCGAGTTAAATAAAAAACCTATTTACGTAAAAGCCTATGGAACAGACTTTTTATGTAAGTAGGGGTTTTACTGTACCACATTTGTACAATGGTTATTAATTATAGATAAACCTTATATATGGATAAAGGTAAATATATCTTACAATTATCCCAGTGATACATTTATTATATCTATTCTTATAATAACAGAATGAATTCATTACCCTATAGTATATCAGCATTTAAGTGTTCTTTCAGGATCTTAAAAGACTTCTATTCAATCTATTTTCCTTTATGAGTCTTAGCAGTATACAGTAAAGTAATACCTTGGATAACGATAAGTAATAACCAGTAATAACCTTGGATAATAAGTAATAACCAGTAATACCTTGGATAACGATAAGGCTAAAATTGGATAACATAGGGAAATTTGAGGCAAACATTTGTATTGCACAACGTTAAGATAACGTCTGATGGAAATGTTTGCTTCAAATTCCCTGAGGCGTGGCACACTGAGGATTACACCGTCTGATCCTCAGCATGCCTTGGGAGGGGGGGGGGGTGCCTGCTCTCTTTCTCCCAAGCAGGCACACAGAAGATCACAGCGTCTGATCGTCAGCGTGCCTCCTTGGGAGAAAGCATGCAGGCCACTCCCTTTCTCCCAAGGCATGCTGAGGATCAGACGCTGTGATCCTCAGTGTGCCACGCCTCGGAATTTGAGGCAAACATTTGCATCAGACGACGTTATCTTAACATCCGATGCAAATGTTTGCCTCAAATTCCCCAATGTTATCCGATTTTAGCGTTTTCCAATGCAATCGTTATCTAAGGTATTACTGTATTCCACACACTTCCTAAAGGCAGTGGTGGGGAGCAAAAAAAATTACCACACCGTGGGCGGACTGACGCTGCTCTGTGTGCCTGCTCGGGAGAAAGAGAGCAGGTGCCCCCCTTCTCCCTAAGAGGCATGCTGATGATCAGACGCTGTGATCCTCTGTGTGCCTGCTTGGGAGAAAGAGCAGGCTCCCCCCCCTTCTCCGAAGGAGGCACACTGTGATCCTCAGTTTGCCTTGAGAGAAAGCGAAAGGAAATGGAACAGGGCTTTTTTTTTTTTTTGAATGATGTGCGATCAATGCATAGCACATTAAAAACCAGATAACATATGACTTGTGGAACCAAGTCATAATATTATCCAAGGTACTAGTGTACTTTTATTAGATCATCTCCTCCCCCCCCCCCCAAAAAAAAAAAGGTTGGATATGACTTCACATGTTTCATAAGCAAGGACTAAAATACTGAAATCAATTTAAAGTGTGAAGCATATAACATATCTTTGTGTCAACCGCCCTGGGTCTTTTTGAGGAGGGCGGCATAGAAGTTTGATTAATTAATTAATAAACAAGAGGATGGCATTGGATCTTAGGCTGGCAATTTAAGGCATTTAATCCCATTCTTTCAGTGGTGGTGCAGGTTCTTAATAGGTATATCTCACTTATTTTTCCCCCATACAGAAAAAATGCAGAATTAAAAAAGATGGCTGAATTACACAGCAGTGTGGTTGGGAAGATGCAAGAAGAGCATAACACTATTGTGTGCAAACTTGGAGAGACCGTTGGTGAATTTGAAATGTATGTAAGGCTTCAAGTAGAAATGTTGACTCCTATTTCTGTGTTTGGGTAGTGTATGTGAAAATCCTTCAACTGTGTCTGCTCCAGTACCATGCTCTGCAGGCATGTTAGGCTTGTGATGTTACTCATTTGTTTCAAAATGCAAACATTTCCTATGTGAAGTTTATATACAGCTTTGCTAATAGGACTTGAATTCTTTTAAATTCTTTCCTTCATGCAATGTTTATTTTGAGTGCTTCACATCATTGTGGAACTCTATAAGAATAGTTGAGACAAGATGTGAAGTAAATTTGATACAACAAAGTGCTGTTGTAAAAGCAGACATTCAGAAAAAAAGTGATAGAAACCTTAATAGTATAAAAGAAAGCTGCAGTTGGTGAATGAACTTTCTGGTAACAAACTGGGAGGGGAAGCATGTACTAAATACTTTCCAGTAGAAGAATGTAAGTACAGATAAGCCAGCCAGCCCAAGGCATTGGGTGAAGGAATGCTTACACATTTGTTTCCTCAGTTGGAACTTCAGGCTTAAATCCAATTGTTAACCCCAACAAAAGTAAATGAGCTGAATTAATAAAACAAAGTGAAATACTGTATTGACCCATTTGCTATCCATTGATGCAGTGAGTTTATTCTACTTGGAACTAACAATTACATTTGGTCACAACTTTGTAGCATGCAGGACTTCTACAAAAGCAGGTCAGTTTGCCTGCAGGTGAAGACATTTGGAAGCACCATGTCTGACTCAAACTGTATACTCAATGTTGTCATCCCCATAGTTACAAAGCTCATACAACTGAGGAAATTGTGTGCCTCAAACAAGAGAAAACGGTTATGGAGGAAACATTACTTGAAATGAGCAAAACAATCCATCAAAGAACTGAAATGATGCAAGACGTTCAACAAGCTAAATTGGATGCAAAGGAAGAATATGGAAGGTATGGGCATGTGGTAGACTGGATTTAAGAAAAACAGGTGGCTGTGTTACAATACTGTATTATATATTTCAGAATCTGTTTACAGTGATTTAGCAACTGACACAGGTCATAGTAAAGTTTGATGTCACTTCTCTTCAAAATTGCTTTTAATTCACTTAGACGAGCATTTCCCAACCTTTGGTTTTTGGACGTCAATTCCCAGAAACCTAAGTCAATTTCACAAAGCACGGATCAGTCAATGTACTGACTTAGGCTTCTGGGAATTGAAGCCCTAATGTAGGGTGTGGATTCCACATTGGGATTCACTGATTTAGATAGAATGAGGGATTTGTTTAGCTACAAGAGCGGGCGAGAAGTCTTTTCATAGTCAAGATGAGTACAGGGTTGTTTTGTTGTTGTTCAGTCACACAGTCGATTCCGACCCTTCGCGACTGCATGGACTATCGCACACCAGACACCCCTATCCTCCACCATCCTCCTCAGCCCGCCCAGCTTTGTGCCCATTGCGTCAACAATGTCATTTAGCCATCTCATTTTCTGCCACCCCCTTCTTTTGCCCTTCATCTTTCCCAGCATCAGGTTTTCTCTTTCCTCATATGATGTCCAAAGTTCTTTAATTTCATATTCAATGGAGTCATGCAAATTGTGATGCTTTCACTTACATTTTGGTGTATACTTATACATTAGAAGAGATTGTGTAGATGTAGGAAGGTCTGGCTTCTAATTGCTGTAGTTGACTCTTGTAACAACAGATCCAGTGCTACTTCCATTTGGAAATGTGTTCTGTGTGTAATTTCCCTTTGTTCAATCTGAAGTGATATCAATGTCCAACTGCACTTTAAATTAAGAAGAGTCTCTTGTTCATCCATCTACTTTTAGGATCCTCCTGGATGCCCACTCAAACCTAGAGTTAAAAGAGGAGGAAATAAATAGAATCAAGGAATCAAGTGCTGAGCAAATCACTAATCTACAAGCAAGACTAGAAAAGCAAAATGAAGATTTCAAGAACCAACTTGAAATGGAACGGCAAGTTTTACTTCTCTCATGCTTTTTTAATGGCTCAAAACACCTGAAAACAAATGAACTGGAGTCTTTAGCAAGCACTGTCTGTTATCTTAAATCCAGAGTTTTAGAAAATTAAATTGCATTTCTTCTCTTATTTTAGGAAAACTATTGCGGAAAAATTAGAAGCACATTATAAAGAAGGCATAGAAACCTGGCGTGTACTTTACGAAGACTTGTCTAATAAAGTAAAACCGTTCCAGGTTGGTCTATGCTGAACAGTGACTTAGCAATATTTTAGAATATTTGGTGGCTTTCAACACCGAAGTTAAGATGGAACATTGATTATTTTCTCCAGTTGCTCCCTTTATCACAACTGGTAGCATCCTGTACTGCAGATTAGAAAATTTATTAAGGTAAAGATTGCCGTTGCTTGAAAGCCAGTTGTATCTCACTCTAAGGTTCAGTGCTCATCTGTTTAGAACCAAAGAGCCATTGCTGTCTGCGTCTGCAGGCGTTTCCATGGACATGTGGCAGGCATGCCTCAACACCAGAGTGCACAGAATGCTGTTTACCTTCCCACCGAATTGGTCCCTATTTATCTACTTGCAATTTCTTGCTTTCAAACTGCTAGGTTAGCAGGAGCTGGGACACAGACGGGAACTCACTCTGTCATGCAGTACCCAGGAATCGAACTTCCAGTCAGCAAGTTCAGTGTCTTAACCACTTGAGCCACCATAGTCCCATTAGAAAATTTAGTGCAGATCCCACAAATATGGTGGACTTTGGTAACTTTAATCCAAAATAACTTCAGAGCATTATTTTGCATGTATAACTTTACTGAATTGGCTAGACTTTAAGGATACCACAGTTCCTTTGAATACAGCATCTGTGATCCAACAGATTCCACAAGGTAGCCATGTTCGTCTGCTTCAGCATGAATAACACAAAATACTTGCAGTATAAAAAAGACTTAATTGGTTTATTTCAGCGTGTACTTTCAGGAATTACAATCCAGTTTCTCAAACAGAATATAATAAGGTCATACAACATTATAGACTTAATGGAAAATTGGTGACCATGGGACAAAAAGCAACCTCCCTTTCCTGAGATTGTCGCTTCTAGAAATGCCTATCAGTGCAACAAGGAAGCAGAACTAGCTATTTCTCCTGACAGAGCACTAAGCCCTTTTAAAATCAGGTTTGGGAGCTCCTTCTAAACTGAATAGCAGCACACAGTTGAGGCTCCGCAAAAGGATAGAGCAGGGGTTGCCAACTTTTTTCAGTTGCAGGCCAGGTCACGCTCCCTCAGACAGTTGAGCAGGCTGGACTGGTGGTCCCTCCGCCGCTTACAACTGTTGTAAATGATCCCACAGCCAATTCCAGCGGCAGCTGTGGCAGCTGGAAAGAGGGAAGAGGGGGCGGATTATTTAGTGCCACAGGCTGTATTTGGCCCCTGGGCCGTAGGCTGCCTACCCTGGGATAGAGGAATACCAAAAAAGCAACCTCTGTCCCATTATATCGAAGGTGAAGCCTCTGCCAAATCAATCAGCTTGCCATTGGTAAGCAACATATTTGGATACCCAGAGCAATTGAGATGCCCTGAGTCCTTGTTGGTCAATGTAGCTCAACACATGCCATATCTTATGTTTCAGCAACAACTCGATGCATATGAGGCAGAGAAGAACGCCCTTCTGAATGAACATGGTGCTGCTCAAGTAGAGTTGAACAAAATTAATGATGCCTATGCTAAGTTGCTGGGCCATCAGAATCAGAAGCAGAAAATCAAGCATGTCACGAAACTGAAAGAAGAGAACGTCCAATTGAAACAGGTGCCTCTTGCTATTTGAAACATTGTGGTTTTTTCTGCCCAAAAGGGGCTTGCATGCTTGGAAGCAAAATAAGCTCCTTTAAAAAAATGGGTTAACAGCTTCCAAAAGATAGGAAAAGTATACAGTTTTGTAAGGTAATGGAAATTTGCATTTTGGACGGCCTCCAATACCTATCTTGACTTTGAATCACAACTGATCCTGCAAAGATAAACCAACCAAGTGTGGGAGAGAATGTGATTTGGAAGCAAAGGAAGTTGGGCAGATTTTACCACTCTAAGACTATTTTTTGTGAGTGTTAGCTTAGGAAAGGAGCGGTGTGGGGAATTTTGGTACAGAAAGTCCAGATTTCCCCAATCAGCATGATGGGTAGCTATACAAATTGGGTTGGGGGTGTGTGTCTACAGCTTGTAGTGAAATAAGTAATTTCCCTGAGCACTATAGTCAGTGCAAAAGAGGATAGAAGGACAGAGTTTAAGGATAGAGATGGAACTTTGGTTGTTTTTTTCTTTGCTACAACTCCCAGAATTCCCATGGAATTGCCCCAGGCAGAATCCTGGACGCTGCAGCCCAAAACAGTAGTTTAAGAACTTTAAAGTACTGTGGACTTCCATCGCCATGATACTGACCTTTCAAGAAGAATGAAAATGCTTGGGAGTGGTGCAAAGTTTCATGGGACTTGCAAGGGTGGACAGGATGATTAGTTTCAGTGCCTGTTTGCCTCTTAAAGCACTATCTGTTGTGGTGGTGCAGAGGTTTGTATTGAAACCAAAATGTTGCAAGTTCAGTCCTGACCCAGGGCTCTTGGTTGACTCAGCCTTCCATCCTTGCAAGGTCGGTAAAATAAGTGACCAGCACGTTGAGGGCAAAATGCTAATTAACTTGTGAACTGCCCAGAGTGTACTAAGTGCTAGGGGGCAGTATAGAAGTGTCATTGTTTTGCTCCTACACCCCCATGACCATCCCATGAACTCTTCTGTCACATACAATTGCCATTCCAAAGATTCTGTTTTGTAGAATTGTGTTTTAAAGACCTTTTTTATTTTTTAAAAAAATGAGTTCGTATATTTTCTTCTTAGTCTTCCTTGGTCTAGCACAGGGGTTCACAACCTACGGCTTGTGGGCTGGATCCGGCCCATGGTACCATTTCATGCAGCCCACTGCCCTTGCTAATGCTTCTGCTGGAAGTGATGAAAACAACAAAACATGCTGCAGCCAGAAGCAGTGAGAACAGCAGAAAATATGCTGTAAATGCACCCACGGCTGTCATAAATGCGTTTATGACAGCCATGGACACATTTTATGACGGCATTTATGGCAGGGGGAACCATGTGTCCAGCCCGCTCAGCTATCTAAGGGGAGGTCAGAAAATAAAATAATGGTCTTTTATCTGTTTAAATCTCTTTATAAAGTGGCTAAAACACGGTGAAAAATTCCAGAGTACACTTTATGAAGAGTTCTGAACAGAAAAAAAATACATTTTTTTACTTTTTTCCTGACCTCCTGAATGCATTATTTGGTTTTCAATTCATTCCTATGGGAAAACGCACTTTGAGATATGAACTTTTTGCCATAAGAAGAACCCCAAGGAATGGTGAATTGATTTTACATGTTGGCTATCTTTTTCCTTAGGAACTGTCAAGGCTACGCTCCCAACTAGCAAAGGAAAAACAAGTTCAGGCAGAGCTCCAAGATCAAATTAATGCAATCCAGGGTGTCAAGCGATTTGATCCTTCCAAAGCTTTTCAGCACAATAAAAAGGAAAATGTGGCTCCCAGAACTCCTTTCCAACAAAGTGAGCATCTATGAACGTATCCTAGAACCTTGGGGACTTTGGCTAGTGTAGTGTTCCAGTGAAATTAATGACAATAAAACATAATCTTATTTTTGAAGCAGTTTACTGGTTTTTTACTGCCCAGCAGGTAACAAGAAAAGCCAAGCTGCATTCTGCTGAAGAGGAATAAATCCACATGTAGAAGCTTCAGTAGCTGCCTAAGAAAATAGCTGATCCATTTAATTAGAATTGTGTTGTTATATATAGGATATTTCAATGCTATTAGACAACAAGATGTAAGTCATTATATATCCATTGTTAAATAATAAAGCAACTTTATAAAGCAATCTTTATAATCTTTTTTTTTTGTCTCATTGGCCCTACCCCAATGGATTTAATGTACCAGCAAAGTACAGCTGTTTCCAACCATCTGCTAGCATATGACATGTCAAAAATTCTCTCAATTAACTTCATATTTTTCATAGATGTAGTTTTATTATACATATATATATATATTAGATGTTTTAGACATATTGTCATAGATCATTTAATTTTTTTGTAAATGTTTTAATAAACGTTTTAAAGTATGCCCTGTTTTTTTTATCTATTGTATCTAGTGCATTTATTTAATTTTTATACTGCTCAATTGGGAAATTTCCCACTCCGAGCAGCTTGCACACAATATCAGATAACAATGTTTGTCCCACCATACAATTAGCCCCCACAAACCATCTTCGAACTATGGAAGATGAGCAAGGAGCTACCAGATAACTGGGCAGAACCGCAGGATTCTCTACTCCCTGGCCAAGAACAACCATGGCCTGTGTGGAAAGCTTTAAATAGACTGTGCAGGGGTATGAAGATCAAGGGCTAAACTGAGAAAGTAGGGTTTCCATGTAGATGACAGCCTGTGTGAATGCAGAAAAATACAAACTATCCCATGTGATACAGTGCACACGATGCCCCTCATCATCCAGAGGATGACCTTACGTTGGCAAGAGGAAATGCTGTTGATGTGGCCCAATATTGGGCAGATGTCATCTAGCCCTTTTTAATTCTATTTTTAGATGTGTTCATTTTAGCTTTGTATGTTACATGCTTGTGGTGCATCTGACACAAATGAAGAAAGTGGTTAAGAAGCCCACCTTGTTAGCTGGAAGGCCAGCAAGTCGGCAGTTTGAGACCTGGGTCCTGCATGACAGATTGAACACCCATCTCTGTCCCAGCTTCTGCCAACCTAGCAGATTGGAAGCAAGAAAAGATCTTGGGGACATGAAAGGAGCCTCATCCGGGCAGCCCCTGAGTGGAGCTCCTCCAGCAAAAAGCCTTACAACCCAGAATAATTTGAGACACAAAATTATTTTTAGTTGTTCAGTTGCACGGGCAAGTCTGACCCTTTGTGACCCCATGGACCTCCTGTCATCCTCCGGAGTCCTCTTTGGTAAAGTTTGCCCTTGCTCAAAAGCCAGTTTTATCTGACTCTAGGCCTCTAGGGTTTGGTGCTCATCTAAATTTACAGTCAAGCCAGCACTATCTGCATTTGCAGATGTTTCTGTGTCAGGTGGCAGGCAGAACTAGAAACTAGAACACATGGAATGCTGTTACTTCCCCACCAAAAGCAGTAGCTACTTACCTACTTGCAATTTTTTGTTTATGAACTGCTAGGATGGCAGGAGCTGGGACAGATGAGTGCTCACTCCATCCTGCAGAATTCAGGTCTTGAACTGCCAACCTTCTGGTAGTCAAGCTCAGCCTCTTAACCACTAAGCCACCTCAATCCCTCCCTCTTTGGTACCTGAGGCTTCATACTGTTTACTTGAAGTAGACTTGGTCCATGAAAGCTCACAGTTAACTACAGGAATTAGTCTTTGAGGTGCCACGTTTTTTGTCTGGATAATGTTATGATTTGGTTCTACAAGTCATGACGTTATCCGATTTTTAGCGTGCATGCATCGAACAACGCTAAAAAAAAAAAGCCCTGACTTCAGGGACAAACCGCTTTAAAGTCAGGCAGGGAAAGAAAGAGACCTGCCTGCCTTTAAAGCCATCCCCACCGCTGTGACTGCAGTAGGATCGGGGAAAGCACCTTTTCCCTGACTCTACTGCAGTCTTCCCTCCCTGCTTACCTTCTCTTGCTGAGCTGCACGCTCCGACTGAGCCAGGCTTGACCGGCCGATCGCTCGAGGCTTGTGTTTTTTTCTTTCCCTTCCTGTACTGTATTGAAACTACAGGGAAGGGGGAAAGAGAGAAATGTGATTGGTTCTCTAGAGAACCAATCACCTCTTTCCCCCTCCTCCTGCTTGGGAGGACAGGAAGGAGGGCATGCATGCGCACCAAGCACTGTAGGTGTGCATGCACACCAAGTGCTTAGCATGCATGCGCAGTGGGGGAACCAGTAAAAAGATAAGCCCCGAAGGTGGTTCCCCCAAAAAGCTGCTACCGGTTCTCCAGGACACTGGGAAAAATTACTACCGGTTCTGGTGAACAGGTGCAAAACTGTTACATCCCATCACTGCGTATACGACTTCTAGAGTTCAGTGCTCATCTGTTATAGCCAGTGATGGGATGTAACAGGTTCTCACCAGTTCTCCAGAACCGGTAGTAACTTTTCCCAGTGTCCTGGAGAACCGGTTGCAGCTTTTGGGAGGAACCACCTTCGGGGCTTACCTTTTCACTGGTTCCCCCACTTCGCATGGGCACCAAGCACTTGGTGTGCATGCATGCCTACAGTGCTTGGTGCGTATGCACGACCTCTTTGCTGTCCTCCCAAGTGGGGAGGAGGAAGAGAAGCTGCTAGCCTGAAGCTCCCTATAGCCTGATCCCCAAGATATCCTAGAGAAGTGGTTAGGTAAAGACTTAGTACCTAACTTCTTTAACTGTTGAAAAGTTGAAAAGTGCCAAAATGAAGCCATCTTGTGGTGAGTTCATTCTGTAGTTCCTTCCATCTGACCTAGTGTGAGAAAGATTAGCCAGAATAAGCTTTAAGCTCTGGTTTATTTGTGTTGTGGGTGGGTGTATTTTAAAATTTATTTATGGGTTTGTGTTGTGGGTGGGTGGGTTGAGGGGTGTGTGTGTGCTTATTTTTATTTTATTATTTTTTTAATTTTTCTTTGGCCCCGCCCACATCATGATGTCATGACATTGGCTCCTCTCATGATGTTGTGATGTTAGCTCCGCCCACACTGTGATGATGTCATGGTGGGGTAGTAAAATTTTTGACATCCCACCACTGGTTATAGCCAAAGAGCCAGTGTTGTCTGCATCTGCAAACATTTCTGTGGAACACTGTTTACCTCCCCACCGAAGTGGTCCCTATTTATCTACTTGCAATTTCTTGCTTTCGAACTGCTAAGTTGGCGGGAGCTGGAAGCTCACTCAATCATGCAGCAGTTGGGTCTCGAACTGCTGACCTGCCGCCCTTCCATTCAGCGTCTTAGCCACTTGAGCCACTGCAGTCCCCATAGGCTAATATAAGGTAAAGGTTTCCCTTGCTCGAAAGCCAGTTGTATCCGACTCTAGGGGGTCAGTGCTCATCTCTGTTTCTAAGCTGAAGAGCCAGCGCTGTCTGCTTCGTTTCCGTGGTCATGTGGCAGGCATGACTAGACACCGGAGCGCACGGAACGCTATTACCTTCCCACCGAAGTGGTCCCTATTTATCTACTTGGAATTTCTTGCTTTCGAACTGCTACTTTACCTCTAAATACATAAAGAGTCTTATTAGCTCGTCTCAGCTTTATTGCCCGAACGAAAAGGTGGAACCACCCCTCCCCCACGTGACCTCGACCCTCCCCCAAAGCCGCCATATAGACCACGGCCCTTTTAAACCCTTTGGGAGCCGAGTCCGGAGCCCCTTATGAAGTCACCGCCCTCACAATGGCGGCCGAGGGCGTGGCGTGAGTGATGGGGGCGGTCCGCTCTTCCCTGCAGGCGGGGCGCTCCGAGGGAGACCAATGAGCGCGCGCTCGCGGTCCAGGCTCAGCCAGTGGCGGTGGAGCGAGGCCCCTCCTAAGCCCCGCCTTCCGAGACTGTGCCAGCCAACCCGCCCAGCTGGGCGTGCAGAACTCTGCGGAGGCTGCCCAAGGAAGGAGGAGTCGGACAGAGGGTTCTACGCGGGGAATGCTTTGTGGCCGCCGCCGCCGCTGCTGCTGCTTCCTCCTCCGTCGGGTGCTTGCTTGAGCCGAGGCCGGAGGGATGGTGGGCAGGGAGAAGGAGCTGCGGATCCATTTTGAGCCTGGGAAGTGCTGGCTGGAGGAGGTGAGAGAGAGGCCGCCTATTATTGCCCTCTGTCTGGCTTCTGCGGGGTAAACAAGCAGCCTCCCTTCTCGACCCCCCTCCCTCCTTCGCCCATTTTCTGGGGGTAGCCCAGGGTGGGTTCCCTTCCCTCCTGCTGAGTGGGGCCGGTGGGAGTCGCGGTGGGGAGTGGGGGCGCTTTGCCCCCCAGTGATGGGATGTAACAGGTTCTCACCAGTTCTCCAGAACCGGTAGTAACTTTTCCCAGGGTCCCAGAGAACCTGTAGCAACTTTTTTGGGGGGAACCACCTTCGGGGGCTTACCTTTACACTGGTTCCCCCACTGTGCATGCATGCCAAGCACTTGGTGTGCATGCACGCCTAGTGCTTGGCACATATGCACGGCCTCCTTGCTGTCCTCCCAAAAGGGGAGGAGGAAGAGAAGCTGCTAGCCTGAAGCTCCCTATAGGCTGAAGCTCCCTATTTTTATTATTTCGTATTTTTTCTTTGCCCATGACATGACATCATGATGTTTGCGCCACCCACACTGTGATGACATCACGGTGGGGTAGTAAAATTTTTGACATCTCACCACTGCCACTCTCCATCTCATTACCCCATGGACGTCCGTGGGGTTTCGGTCTCCGGGCTGAACGCAGAGAATGTTTTTATGTGGGGCTGTTCTGTGGGGAGGAAACACCGCTGAATTGTCTTCTCCCCCCCCCCCTCGCTCTTTTGGACTTCAGTTCCCAGAAGCCCAAGTCAGCACACCTGCTGAGCAGTCATGCTGGGAATGCAAGGTTGAGAAACCCTGCTTGGCGAGGGGAGGACATTTCGAGCCATCAAACGTGTCTGAAATAGGGATATAAATAGCCACACTTGGGCTTCCTGTACAAAACATATATGTGCTTGAAGTGGAAATGAGTTGTGTGGATGTTAGTGGGATGTGTTTCAGATAGATGTGCACATAACCTTTTATGGTCCTGCCCTGGGTGTCGAGGCATGCCTGCCACATGTCCACGGAAACGTCTGCAGGCACAGACAGCGCTGGCTCTTTGGCTATAAACAGAGATGAGCACTGAACCCTAGAGTCTAATACAGTGATGGGATGTAACAGGTTCTCACCAGTTCTCCAGAACCGGTAGTAACTTTCCCCAGTGTCCCAGAGAACCTGTAGCAGCTTTTTTTGGGGGAACCACCTTCGGGGCTTACCTTTTCACTGGTTCCCCCAGTGCGCATGCATGCCAAGCATTTGGTGTGCATGCACGCCTAGTGCTTGGCACATATGCATGGCCTCCTTGGTGTCCTCCCAAACGGGGAGGAGGAAGAGAAGCTGCTAGCCTGAAGCTCCCTATTTTTATCATTTTGTATTTTTTTTCTTTGGCCCCGCCCATGACATGACATCATGATGTTAGCTCTGCCCACACTGTTATGACATCACGGTGGGGTAGTAAAATTTTTGACATCCCACCACTGGTCTAATACCGACTGGCTTTCGAACAAGGGCGGCCTTTACCTTTCTCTGAAAACAGTCCTGTTTATTTCTGTGCCCTGCAGGTTACTCTGGTGCAGGGATCAGCAAACTTGACTCTCCAGGTGTTCTTGGAAGGCAGTGACCAGAAGCTTCCAAGTCAGTACATCTCCTGATCAGGGCTTCTGGGAACTGAAGTCCAAAAACATCTGGAGAGTTAAGTTTGCTGATCCCTTGTTGTTGTTGTTTGGTTGCATAGTTGAGTCCGACCCTTAGCAAC
This sequence comes from Furcifer pardalis, assembly GCA_030440675.1. NCBI lineage: Eukaryota > Metazoa > Chordata > Lepidosauria > Squamata > Chamaeleonidae > Furcifer > Furcifer pardalis. The sequence continues at coordinate 69,708,330 of CP126893.1, forward strand.
CCCTGCCCTGGTGTAAAGTCCCACTGAGAGGCAGATAAGAGATATATTCAGGTGTGTGCTTATATGAGAAGATGCCCTATTAAAGTTGGTTTTCTTTCTTCTTCATAAACATAAATGGACTTGGGCTGGAAGAGCTGCTTTTGGGGGTCTCCAACATGTCACTGAAAGTTTGAGTTTTCTCAATAGCAATTACCTTTATCTACTGCCCCATAGTTTTTAGTGCATTATGATTCACAAGTTAATTAACATTTTTGCCCCCATTCTGGGTGCTCATTTTACCAACCTTGGAGGAATGGAAGGCTGTGTCAACCTGTAGCTGGTGTGCTACAGTGGCTAACCTGTTGCTTAAAAACAGACACAAAGTTGAGTTTGTTAATTTCCACTTTGCTTTCCTTAAATCTCCATTTTATGTTTATGTAATTCCATAGGACTTTATCAAGGAGAGGTGAGGGAGAGTTGTCAGTTTTGTCACAGTACAATGTTTGCTTAGTTGTCAGTTTATTATCTGTAGTGATCCAGATTAGTTAAATTGGGTTTGAAGGTATACTGGGCTGTGATATCATGCAGCAGTCTTATTTGTGTTAAAATACAGAGGGTGCCAAAATGTATACACATATTAAGAAAGGGGAAAAAACTACATGTAAACAAGTCATTGGACAACCAAGGGGCTGCTGTGGCTCAGTGGTTAAGAAGCTCGCTTTGTTAGCCAGAAGGCCGGCAAGTCAGCAGTTCAAGACTCGGGTACTGCATGATGGATTGAGTGCCTGTCTCTCTCCCAGCTCTTGACATGAAATAATAATTATTGTTACTGGAAAACCATCTGTCATATCTGCTTTGATTCAGATCCCTGCATTTAGCAAGTGGTTGGATCTGATGGCCTAAATGGCCCCTTCCAATTCTGCGATTCTTTGAATACATGTTTGACTTCTGCAATTACAAGAGGTGCTCAAAGTGATTACCATCAGCATCCAGACACTTCTGATTATGGTGAAGTAGTGCTTGAGCAACATTGACTGAAGTGTCCACTTTTATATCTGTCCATTCAGCATTTTGCTGTTTTACATTTTGCTGTTTTAAGAATGCGTCATATGCTTGTGCTGCTACTTCCTGTCTCACGTACACATTGTTTGGCAGACTTATGTGGCAAGCATTTAAACTGTCCCAACACCATAGCAGAAGAAGCTGTGAGGCCTCCACATACCTTCCCTTATTTATATCACACATAGTGCCTTGCATCTCAAACGTATCACAAACTTGCATTTGTTAGGTTAGGTGTGTTGGAGGTTCTGTTGCATACTCACACCTCCATTATTGTCATACTTCCATAGTGATCTCAAACAGGGGTCCCCAAACTTTTTATACCGCAGGCTGGTCATGTTGTTCCTGCTGAAAATACAGTATAATTAATTAATTTAGACATTTGTGTGGGTATATTTTTGAGTGTTTAGTTTGACCCGAGTATAAGTCAAGTCCCATTTTTGGACCTCATTTTGGGAGCTAAAAATCCTGATTTATACGCAAGTATATACGGCACCTCTTTAAAATGGTCTTGCAATCCTCGAAGTACAACTGTACTTCTGCCACTTTTCTTTGGCTGCCCTGACTGTCACATGGTGACACTTTTATTCATTCTTTTGAGCAAATGTCATACTATAAATTACTACCATAATTCAATTTGACTTCGAAAAGAAAGACATAGTTAGCATCTCTTAAAATGTATATATATTTTTTGCACCCCCTGTAGAAAGTTCTTATTTAGTCTGACAAAGTGGACTTGATCCACGAAAGCTCACATTTAAATACAGGAGTTAGTCTTTAAGGTCCCACATTTTTTTTGTCTTTTTTGTTGTTTTGTTTACTCTCTGATATTCTTATTTAGAGATTTAAAGTTTTCATCTAACTTACGTTAGTCCCCTTAGGAAGGCTTTTTTCTGAATAGTCAGAGTAGGAAAACAGGTAAATAAATAAATACATACATATTTGTTCTATTTATTCACTTATTTCTTTCTTTGTATCAGAAGCAGTGCAGTACAATTGGTAAATATATCAGTTTGTTTTTGTCCAGTCATGGGTGACATCAAGAGCATTTGTGAATTTTTGGTACAATTCAGTTTTAATGTATAGTAAACATTTGTAAGCAGAGTTCTCTTCTTTCTGAGACTGGAAATACAAATGCATTCTGAAACAGAATTTTCAGATGTTTTCTCCATTAACCCACACTTGGGCTTCCTGTACAAAACATGTATGTGCTTGAAGTGGAAATGAGTTGTGTGGATGTTAGTGGGATGTGTTTCAGATAGATGTGCACATAACCGTTCATAACTTTTAAGATGCATATTTGATTTTTTTACAGGATGATGTTGATATCCCAAATAGACGTGTTTTGATTACTGGTGCCACAGGGCTGCTTGGAAGAGCTGTATATAAAGAATTTAAAGCTAATAATTGGAATGCTGTTGGCTGTGGATACAGGAGAGCTCGGCCCCTGTTTGAACAAGTTAACCTTCTGGACGCTGCTGCTGTTCATGACCTAATCCAGGATTTTCAGGTGGGAGTAGTGGAACGAAGAGGGAAGAAGCCAGCATCCATATTACTCAGAAGATATTTATATTTGCTTGGTGTCCAGTTCATCTCTGATCATTTCAGGTTTTACTGCTTCTGTTTTGTGTAGCTTGTTGTTCTCAGACTGGTGAGGTCTGAAAATAATATTTTACCTTTAACTCTTTCAATAGTTTTCAGCCTTTTTATGTATATCTTCTGCATCTTGTTTTTGTGACTTCTTATGTGACTGTTCCTAAGATGCTCATCTTCAAATTTGGTTGCTTGTGTACCTCTTATATGGTCTGCAGTGACTCAAGTGGTTAAGATACTGAACTTGATGACTGGAAGGTCAGCAGGTCAGCAGTTTGAGACCAGAGTGTTGCACAACGGAGTGAGCTCCCGTCTCTATCCTAGCTGCTGCCAACCTAGTAGTTCGAAAGCAAGAAATTGCAAGTAGATAAATAGATACCATTTTGTGAGAAGGTAAACAGCGTTCTGTGCAGTCCAGTATCTAGTCATGCTTGCCACATGTCCAAAGAAACTACAGTAATACCCCGGATAACGATTGCATCGGATAACGATGCAAGTTTTTTGGAAAGAACTTGCATCAGATAACGATTCTGGATAATGATTCTTAGCATTATCCGAGGCAATGGTCTGCGGGTGTGGGGTGGTTTTGATACAACTACCCAATCCACCCCCCACCCGCAGCAGTCTCTGCAACTGCAGTAGGGTTGGGGAAAAGCACGCGCCTTTCCCCCAACCCTACTGCAGTCGCAGAGACACAAGCAGTTTCTCCCTGTCTTTTTCCTCCCTGTATTTAAACTACAGGGAGAGAGAGATGGTGTTTCTTTCCCTCCTTGTATTTAAACTACAGGGAGGGGGAAAGAGAGAGACGTGATTGGGTCTCTAGAGAACCAATCACGTCTCTCTCTTCCCCCCCTCCCTGTAGTTTAAATACAGGGAGGGAAAGAGACACAAGCAGTCTCTGCGACTGCAGTAGGGTTGGGGGAAAGGCACGCCTTTCCCCAACCCTACTGCAGTCGCAGAGACCGCTGTGGGTGGGGGGTGGCTTTAAACGCAGGGAGGAAAAGAGAGACCTGATTGGGTCTGTTTCTTTCCCTGCCTGCCTTTAAAGCGGTTTGTCCCTGAAGTCGGCTTTTTTTTTAGCGTTGGCCAACGCTAAAAATCGGATAATGTCATGACTTGTGGAACCAAGTCATAACGTTATCCAAGGTATTACTGTACTTGCTGCCAGATTTTTAAAAAAGGGTGAATTTGGAATGTTTTTTTATTTCCTGCCTGGTGCAAAGTCTGAATCAAATCCATCCATGGCTTTTTCTCTCTCTCAAAATGGCTTTTCCCCCTCTGTTGTTGGGGTCATCTACTTTTTTCAAGCCAGAAGAATTTAGTCACACCTTTTGTCATGCAGGCAGTTGTTTTGATGTATAAAATGATGTGGGGCGAGGCTATGGGTGATGTTGTGGTGACATAGGCAACTGGGGTGTGATGCTTAAGGACTTCAGAGACACCCTGGAAGATTAGAGAGGAAGGTGCTAAAAAAAATTTCTTAGAATAAACAAAGCAATTGCTGATATATTAATTCAGTAATACCTCGGATAACGTTTACCTCGGATAACGCTAAAATCGCATAACGTTAAGTAATCTGGGGAGGAGAATTGGATCGAATAACGTTAAGGTCCTATGGGATGTATCAGATAACAACCGCTAAAGCCTGTGCGGTTACAGTGTATTTCTATGGAGCTTTAACGTTATCCGATCCATCCCATAGGATTTTAACATGCATCGGATAACACTAAAAATCGGATAACACCAAGACTTGTGGAACCAAGTTTTAGCGTTATCCGAGGTATTACTGTATATCAGAATAGCCCTAGCCAGTTTTTTAAGACTTGTAGCAAAAGGAGGGGAAGAAATGGTAAGAAAGGCTTGTTGTAACTTATAAAGCTAAAACAGGGGTTCCCAAACTATTGCCGGTGGGCCAGATCTGTGTTGGGGTGCCAAATAATCCAGCCTGTGTCACTCTCTCTGCTTCTGGTGGGAGGAACCACATGACTGACTCGCTCAACTACGTGACTGGCCCGCAGCACAAAAAGTTTGAGAACTCCTGAGCTAAAAGGTTATACAAGCCTTCCCTTCTTTCTCTCCTGTTCCCTTTGCTTCAGTTCTTGTAGAACTGGTTAGCACTGTTCTGATATATTAATACAATGGACAGTGGAACCTCATACAACAATCACCCCATATAACAACGCATAACAATTAGGTTTTTTTTTTAGGGAGAATGGTGTCCTGCATAACAATTTTCCCTATGGAAAACATTGTACAGTTGTACCTCGCTTAAAGAGCATAATGCGTTCCACAGGATTGCTCTTTAAGCGAGTTTGCTCTTTAAGCGAAACACCATTGTAAATGACCAATTGTGTGTGTGTGGGGGGGGGGATTGTGAACTCTGATTTATTTGTTAAGCGAGTTTTTGGTTGGTTTTATTTGTTAAGCGAAGCGAACATTCAGAGAAAATTCTGCTCTTTAAGCGAGTTACTCTTTAAGGGAAGCATTTTTATGCGAGGTTTGACTGTACAACAATGTTTCAATGGGAAAAACCACTTGCAAAAAAAAAAGTTTTATGATGCATCCCATAGGGAAAATCGCTATATGATGCATGTATTGTATAGCAATTGTTTTGTACAACAGCAAGCCCCGTGGAACGGATTGAAATTGTTATATGAGGTACCACTGTATCAGTGATAGCCCCAGGAACAGTGATTCAAGAGAACTTGTGTCTGTCTCTTTCTAGCTTTTAGCAGCATAGGTACTGAGGGAGGGAACAGCATGGGAAAGCAAGATCAGGCAGGTAGAACAAGAGACAGAGGAGAGAAGTTGAACTCTCTGGTCTCCTGACTTTAATCTAGCACCCATTAGTTAACCACTGGGTGGGTAAGTTGCCACAAACTCTCTCTTACCCACCACACAGAGGCAAAAACTGCAGCAAATGAGAAGGAGCAGATGAAAGGTGGTTTGCTTGGGTTGGGAGAGGTAAAATAAAAATAACCCTCCCTCTTGCAACTCTTCCTGTTGCCCAGGGTGACACAGCTGATGCTGCCAGGAGCTGCTGTGTTAAACTTTACTGAAGAGGAGGTGGAGGTGACAGGCAATTCCAGCAGCAGTTCCATAAAACAAATGGTAGAGGCATGACAGTAGAAGAAAGGAATAAAGGCTGGTCATGGACTAGAATGCCAATCCCAGTGCTTCAGTGTATGAACTCTGAACTCCTGAAGCAGTTTGCAGTCCTGTGTGAGCAATGATCCCCATTGAAAGCTATGAATCAAAGCAAAGCCAATTCACCATCCTAGTGTAATCCTAGCCTTAGGCACAAAATTGTTATGAATGGCTCCCGCCTAGTGCAGAAAACTAAATGAAGCACTGGCGGAGAAATGTAAGCCTCTGGATATTGTTGGATCATGATGCCTTTCAGCCCTCAACAACAGTTAGTGCCAAAAGTTCATGGGAGTTGCAATCCAGTTACATTTGGATGACCACCACCTTATCATTGTGTAGATTATTCACTTGCATGTTTAAGCAGATCTGCAGTCAGATCTTTTTATGTTAACAAGGTGGAATTATTGTAACTTCATGTTTGTTATATACTCAATGTGTGTTTAATTTCCAGCCCCATGCCATTATCCATTGTGCAGCTGAGAGGAGGCCAGATGTTGTAGACAAACAACCAGATACTGCTTCTCAGCTCAATATAGCTGCTTCAGGAAACTTAGCAAATGAAGCAGGTAAAAAGATGATGTAGTTCTTCTCAATATATATAATAATTTATATGGTGTTACATAGTACAACCATCTTTAAAGAAATAGATCTGACTAATGTGCTTAATGTGGTTTGCTGAAAGATGTGGGCAGTGGGATCCAGTTGGCCATTGCTGGGCCATAATGAGTTTGACTTGATTCCTCAGGGCTGTTATTGATCAAAGATAAGCAGCTGTATGTTGCACATTTAATACTGCTTTCTTTTTCTTCTAGCACAAATAGGAGCATTTCTGGTCTACATTAGTACAGATTATGTATTTGATGGAACAGATCCTCCCTATCGGGAGAATGATGTGCCTAATCCCCTAAATCTATACGGACAAACTAAACTAGAGGGTGAAAAGGCAGTTCTGCAGAACAATACAAGTAAGTTTTGGTTTGAAGTTGGTAAGTTTTTCAAATATAAGTTCCCAGCTCTGTATCTGTGGGGGATACATTCTGTGGCTACCTAAAACTAAATATAACAGCAAACCCTTGAGTAAAAGGTTGAGTAAGAGGTAAAGGAGGGGTTTCAGATTTCTCTGCATTTCTACATAATAGCTATTGAAATATCTGCTTCCGTTCTTTGTAAACATTACATCGCAGATAGTGGCCAACTCTGGTAATGTACCCCCCCACACACACACACACACACACAGCGCCAGAGACATAGAGGAGAAGGAGGGCAAGGAGCCAAATTGGAGGAGGGTTTTTAATAGCCATTTTGCCCCCCATGAAGTAACGCCTGACGGCGGTCCCGTGGGGTGGCAGGGCGTAATGATAGTTGCCATATTGTGCCCACTTACTTGGGAGAGAGAATCACTGGATTTAGTGGGATTTAAGAAAAAAAACATATCTGGAGTGTGTTGGAAGTGTTAAAGAAATGTGCTAAGTAGGCATAGTCTTCTCTAGGATGGAGTCCAAACAGTAATACTTAAGGAAGGAAAATGTCCATACTGGAAGGAACTTAGAAGTACCAAACAATGTTGTCTTTAAGGGCTAATGTGGCTACATTTGTTCTTATGCGTTTTAAAGGAGGCAGTTAAAAAGACACAGACGGTGATTAACAAGGAAACTTATAAGCTATTTTTAGTCACTATAGTAGGAGATCAAATAAAACTTAGATCATTACCATGGAAAGACAGACGGGTCTAGTAAGATGGCATTGTGATTAGAAATGCAGAGAATGCTGAAAAGGTTACACAGCTTCCCTTAAAAAAAATAAGCTAGTTGAGGCCTCAATGTGGCATCAGTTCTAACTGAACAAAAAATAAGCTAGTAATAGTAGAAATTAAAAGAATTAAATGGAAGAACACCTAAATGTACCTCAGCTTGGTGGCTCAGTGGTTAAGAAGCTGGCCTTGTTAGCTGGAATGCTAGCAAGTCAGCAGTTCAAGACCGAGGTACTGCATGACAGTTTGAGCGCCTGTCTCTGCCCCAGCTCCTGCCAACCGAGCAGTTCAAAAGCAAGAACTGCAAGTAGATAAGTAGGGACCACTTTGGTGGGAAAAGATCTTGGGGACGTGAAAGGAACCTCATTCGGGCATCCCCTGAGTGGAGTTTGTCCAGCAAAAATCCTTTCAACCCAGAATAATTTGGTTGCTTGAAATTATTATAGCTCCAATTCCCTTGCTGTTCAGAAAGAAAACTTCTAGCTACAAATAAAGTAAGAACAGGAAGCTTGGGTGAACTAAACAGAGCAAGTCTTCAAAGACTTCTAGTAGTAAAAACATTTCATGTCTAGGTTTAAAAAAAAACCAGTACTCTGTATCGTTTGTGTGGTATTGTGTTTCATGGTCAATTGTAGAGGGCAATGTATTTCATTGGCTGGGGCTATAATTATGAAGACCTCCTTAGGAATATTGTATACTATCAGAGAGAGAGACTATTCCAGGAATGACTGCTTTTCTTGTCATGTAGGTGCTGCTGTGCTTAGAATTCCTATATTGTACGGAGATGTTGAACGACTGGAAGAGAGTGCTGTGACCGTCTTGTTTGATAAAGTGCAGTTCAGCAATAAATCAGCTAACATGGACCACTGGCAGCAGAGATTTCCTACCTATGTTAAGGATGTAGCCAGTATTTGTCGGCAGCTAGCAGAGAAGAGAATGCTGGTGAGAATTTCTGTAAATGAACTTAAGGAAGAAATGAGATTATAGCAGCATAAATAGTAATTTTATTATACTGTAGTTTTAAAGTGTATTCAGTGTTTCAAATGTACATAGCAAGTATTTGGCAAGCTTGTAATAGGACTCTGTTAACATTTTAAAATAAAACGTTCATGAAGTTGTAAAAATTTATAGTCTGTTCTTTGCCCTGGCAGGGTCCCTTTCCAATTTATCTGAAGGGCAGGAAAGAGAAAAGGCATATGCACACACATTCTGTAGACTGGGAGATATGGACTAAATTGCAAATTAGTGCCTTTATTTTTCTTCTGTATCTGTATCTGAATATTGGCAATCCTCATTATGATCATCCATGAAGACTGTCCTGAGAACATCTACCTTCCACATTGCAGTGCGACACCCATACCACTGATCCGGTTCCACGAGTTGCTTTCTGGTCCTGAGCCCTTCTCGCATGCAAAGTCCTCATCAGCCCCAGGCCAGGATTGATAAAGCTGCTCCACTCCATCAACATTGATCCAAGTGGGATTTAATCCACTTGGGGACCATCATCCTTCCCTGTGGACTTCGCCACTCAAGCCCATTAGCCCTCAGGGTTGTCTGGTTAGTTAACAGTCACCTGACACTCAGAATTGAGTCGCTGGCAGTATGGCCTACTCTATTACCACAGCAGGATAACCTATTTATTCTAAAACTCATAGGTTACATAGAGGTAAAGGGAAGCCTCTCCTCAGACACATAGCAAAAATTTCCTCTTTCGGATGCTGGTTCAGGACACTTTGCAGCCATCTAAGGAAGACTACACAAAAAGCTTTCCCAGGCTTCGAGTGGAGGTTAATGCTCCACCAATTGGTACATTCAGAGATGTTATCTTTCTTAGGGACTTTAATGATTTCTCCTTTTTGCCATTCTGGTACTATACCACTTTTACCATTACCTGGTTGCCATGTTTTAAGATCTCTGCAGCTCATCTAAACCAGCTGCCTTGTTGCTTTTAATGCTTTTAATAGCAATGTCTGCTTTTTTCATGGTAATGTTACCAGTATTCACTTGGAGCTTCTGGTGTGCATGCTCATCCTTAAAACAAGTCTGGCTTGTTAAGAGATTTCCAGAGAGATTCAAACCACATTTTATTCTGTTCTTGGATATTCAGGAGCATCCTGCTCTAATCTTTCATCGGAATACTGGAAATGTTTCTTGTTCGAGTCAATTCGTTGGCAATGTGGTAAAGAGTTTTTAGCATCATTTCAATTGGCTGCTTCTTCCCACTTCAATATTTTTCTGATTCAACCAGTATTTGATCCAAGTTCTGTATATCTTTGGATCATTTCCTCTGCTTCATTTGCATCTTTGTCCTGGTCCCTTTTTAGCTTTATAACTGTTCTTTCATCAATCAGCTTCAGTGTCCTGTCCTGGATCCTCTGTACCTTCCATCTGCCTCGTCTTCTCCCAATTATATTTAAGCACATTCTATAGTGGTGTTCCTAAAGTTATTCCTGAGGCTTTCCAAATCCATCACATCTTCAGAGATGTCAGAACGATTTCGCAGTTCTAAAGCGAAGGAGTTGACGGTTGTACAGTCCTTGAGATTCACTGTTGCATATGCCTTTCTGGTATGCCCTTGCATCATATAGTGTCAAACTCCATTTCTGACTAGTCCACCCAGCAAGGATTTTTGTTCAAGAATGTGTGTGTTTGGTGGCCTTGCAACAGTCCTATTTTGGATGTTAGTTGCAGCAGAAATATGTACAATGCAGGTCTCATATGTTGTACAAAGATGATAATGAACCTGCATTGCAGTCTATTCAGCAATTAGCTGCAAGAGCAGTCTCTTCTAAAATATAATTTTATAAGAATAAGATGTGTAAATTGTTCCTTTCTTAAAGCAGAAAAACAAGCTTGGAATTTCTTTAAGATTGCTGCAAACCCTGATTTAATTCTGGAATCATCTCAGCTGTGGTAATGAACTCTAAGGAAGTAAGTAAAACCTTGCATAAAGAGCGCCTTGCTTAGAGACTAACTCACTTAAAGAGCAGAATTTTCTCTGATTGGTCGCCTCGCTTAACAACTAAAACCAACCAAAAACTCACTTAACAACTAAATCAGGGTTTGCAATCCCATCACCACCAGAAGTCACAATTGGTCACTTACAATGGCGTTTCATGTAAAGAGTAAACTCGCTTAAAGAGCAATCCCGTGGAATGCATTATGCTCTTTAAGCGAGGTACCACTGTAGTTATATATTATTATTTGTATAGTTTTTGTTACAATGTTATGCTATATTTTCAGTAAGATCAACAGTTTTAAGTACCATTTCAAGGAAATGTTGATAGCACAGATCTCTGTTCATAAAAGTGAAAAGGAATTGCTTTACAGGAATTTGGGGGGGAAATCCTGTTCTTCAAAAACTTCCAGTTTATGAATGTGGAATATTATGCTTGCATTATTCAGAACTTACATTATTGCTTGGAAGTGGGGTGCATAGGAAGAGAGAACAGCATAGCAAGAGATGCTGTTGGTTTGTAAGATCTGAGCAGAGCTATTAATGACAGAAGGTCATTAATCATAGTCACCACACATCATTTTGGAGGCCATTAATCATATAGTCACAACACATCAAAAGAGACTTAATGTCCTGTAGTATATTTGGTAAGTTTTTTTCTACCAAACAATTGCATTGTGATAAGACTGTGTAGAAATGGGTACCAAAGCTCTACTAACATCAGGTAAAATCATTGCAGACACCAAGCTAAAACCAATAATTTCACAGATTAAAGGAATGAGCTTTTGAATATTTGTTCTCTATACTTTTAAATATCTTTATAACCAGGAACAAAATCCCTTTTAAATACATGTTTGGCTAGGATGAAGTCAAAAAGTTATGAGTAAATTAAAAGTTCTCATGAGTAAATTAAATCCTGCCTGGAAGATTAAAAATTTCAGATTGCCTCAGAGTTCATAGAATCTGCAACAATATATCTTTACTTTGGAATGTTGATACTGGTAAAGCTGTTTTATGCTGTTTATAACAGTAATTATTTCACTTTCTTGAGAGGCTTTTATTCAGAATCAGTATTTCAGTCCCTTTAGCTGGATTTCTTCTAAATAAGAAAGTGAGTGGGACCAACCATAGGCATTCAAAATAAGCAAGATTTGTTTTTTCAATGTATATGAACTATTTTAAATAACATGAAAACCCTTTGTCCAAATGTCCACTAATTTGGCACAATGCAAGAACAGATTGGCTGCTACAGCTGTAACAGGTTTGATGTTTGGGGTGTCCCGTTTTTAAAATTGCACAGTGGACTGTTGTTTTGCTTTAATGCATAATATAGTTATATGACAGATGAAAGCAAAAATTTCCACATTGTGTTCTGCAGAATAACAATGGGCAAACTGTTAAAAGGAAGAAAGCTGTAGTAAGAAATAATCCAATTACAAATTAACATATTAAAATTCTTGCTTTTAGTTTTAGAACAACTACATATAAAGTTATTTAAGCAAAAAAACAAAACAACTTACTCCAGAAACATTAAATTGAGTTAAACATTATCATATTTGCTTATCATCTCTTGTTTGGATTATTTTTTTTCTTCCCAAGCATCTGAGCATGATAAGCACAGGAATATAAACATTCCATGTTTTTCTTTTCCCCCAAGGATCCTTCTATAAGTGGAATATTTCACTGGTCTGGTAATGAGCAGATGACCAAGTTTGAAATGGCCCGAGCCATGGCTGATGCTTTCAACCTTCCCAACAGCCACTTGAGACCAGTAAGTAGTAGTATAATTCTTTTTTAAGCAGAAAGCAAAACTATCTACATTTCATCTGATAAAAGCTGGAGATGATGCAAGTTGATAAACCATTTATTTGAACTAGTTTTACTCTTTTGGGACAATTCTGTGTTTTTGTTTCTGTTGTTCATCGGCAGCTTTCCCTAGAAACTTAGTCTGGAAGTTCATGTGTACAGATATGTATATTCTGTTCAGATTACAATTTCTATTTTGGCTGCAGTTTAGCTGCCCGTCTCCTGCCTATTTAAAGCACTTGCTTGGTTGCAAGAGGGAACACTCTTCAAGAAATTGCAGTTAGAAAAGTTCATGGAATGCTATGCAATTATCAGGCTGCGGGGAGAGTTGAAAAATTAAGCAGGTTCTCAAATGAAGAAAGCTCCCATATCTTCTCATTGTAGAGCAGGGGTTCTCAATCTACAGTCCACTGGCTGGACTCGGCCCGCGGCACCATTTCACGTCACTGCCGCCAGCAGAAGCAGTTGCATCTACGACAGCCGTAAACACCCACAGCTGTCGTAAACGCATCTCCAACAGTCATAAATGTGTCTGTGGCTGTCGTAAATGCCTTTACCACAGCTGTGTATGCCTTTTACAGCAGTGTTTACGGCAGGGAGAACCACCATCCAGTTCGCTCAGCTTTCTGAGGGGGCATGGTCCGGTCTGTGGTTTGAAGACGTTGAGAACCCCTGTTGTAGAGATTTAGTGTGATGCTAGAGAATTGAAACAGTCCTGGGTTCCCCCTTTCCAGCCCCAGTAGACCTGCATTTGAAAGTACAGTTTTACCTCGCTTAAAGAGTATAATGTATTCCACACGATTGCTCTTTAAGTGAGTTTGCTCTTTAAGTGAAACACCATTGTAAGAGACCAATTGTGACTTCTGGGGGGGGGGGGGATTGTGAACCCCGATTTATTTGTTAAGCGAGTTTTTGGTTGGTTTTATTTGTTAAGCGAAACGGACATTCAGAGAAAATTCTGCTCTTAAAGCGAGTTACTCTTTAAGTGATGTGCTCTTTATGCAAGGTTTGACTGTAAAGTGGATTCATTTTGTAAGAATACCTTCCGGAGCAGATCTTTAAAGAGCATAATTGGCTACAGTGAAAACTCATAGGATGTAGCCATAAGTAAAGATGCCTGAATAAGACTCAGTGAATTGTACTGGCAGAGAAATGGTTCTGCATACCCTTTCAATACTAATGGGAAATGGTTCTCATTGTTCAAAGCTGTGGTGGGAAAATAGTCATGCATCTGAAATGAGGTGGTTGACATGTGCCTTGCCCGAACACCTCAAATATACCCAGTATTTTTATCTCTTTTGGTGAAAGGGAGACATGGGGAAATTTGTCATGTTTTGATGAACCCATCAACACTCTGGATTCCATCCAACCCCATTTTTAAAAAAAGAAATATTGGCCACTAGGGGCACAAAGGAGCTTTTCCCATTAAATCAACAGATTTTTTTTTTGTAAGAAGAAAGTCATGGGGCCATTAGATCAGGTGCAACACCCCTGAGAGTTCTGGAATTTGCTTGCTTTTTATATTATTATTATTATGGGTAGTCCTAGGGCAGTGGTGGCGAACCTATGGCATGCGTGCCAGAGGGGGCACTCGGAGCCTTCTCTGTGGGCACTTGCACCATTGCCCCAGCACAGAGTTTGCCCCACCCCTCTGCCCAGCAGCCCAATGGGAGTGCTTCCTCCCCCCCTGCCCCCAGCACAGAGGTTGTTCTGCCTAGCAGCCCAATGTTAGCACTTCATCCCTCCCCTCTCTGGGGTAAGGAAGGCAGCTCATATGTGGCATGAAGGTGCGGTGCAGACAGCAGCCTGTTGTACTTGAGCACTCAGTCTCTAAAAGTTTCACCATCACTGTCCTAGGGGATGAAGTGCCATCATTTTTGTTCTAGAAACTATTTCTCCTCTTCCCTGATATTTAATTTTTATTTGAAAGATTACAGATAGTCCCGTAGCGGGTGCTCTTCGCCCCAGGAATGCTCAGCTTGACTGTTCCAGGTTGCAGATGTTGGGCATTGGACAGCACACCCCTTTTCGAATAGGGATCAAGGAATCTCTCTGGCCTTTCCTAATTGACAAGAGATGGCGGCAAACTGTCTTCCATTAGTTAGTAAATATTGTAGTGTAAGTATGGTATGAGGCACTTTTTTAAAATGGGAGAAAATAATAGTTTTATATTGTGTGTTTGGTGTTTCAGGCTTAACTCAATCAGGTAAAAAAAATTTATTGCACTAGTGGAATTGTAACAATTGCCAGCAGACAAATTTTGCTTGAGATTTTGTCCCTCTCACTGGCTTATCATAAATATCTGATGACCTGTGATTAATAATAGCTGTGTAGAATCTTACTCAATGTTTATTTCCCTAACTGCCAAAATAACAGTAAATAAAGTATAGGACTTTCTGTTTTTTCTTCTTTTTAAATCATTTTGATGTGATTGAAATTGAATGTGGAAAACAGTGGAGTTCACTTTGCTTTAGCTGTGATCAAAATATACTAAAGTAACACTTCATTTTTTCAGATACTGTGTAGAGTTTATGTTTCAAGGAGTTTTGCATCAATCTGCATTTTTAAGTTCTTGTACTTTTCTTCTGTTTGTACTATGTAGTTAACTTACTTTTCTCATAAACACATGCTTCTATAAGCACACTAATTTGGAGATTTGAGTGCTATCCTTTCCTTTCTTACCTTAAAAATCAGATTCCATGGAGTTCTGAGAATGATTAAATCTTCTCATCAAAAAGTTCATTCAGATGTAGGATCAGCGTCTTCCTAGTTTTCGTTGTTCCTATTTATTCCTTTCTCACAACATACATATAATTGATGTGGCTACTTCAAATATTTGCATTCCCTTGCTTATAAGAATAAAAGGCTGAGCTTATAATGAGACCATGTAATGCTGTCTGTTGTGTACATCCATTTAATACTAGTTTCCTAGTAAATTTTGTGTTCTCAGTAAACAGCAAAGTGCTGGACTTTGCATGTTATGAAGTTATAGAAGAACCCCGCATAACGAAAAAGCTCCATTCCACGGAGCTCTTCGCTATGCGTTTTTTTTGTTTGTTATGTGGATCAAATGGGCAATACCCTGCATAACGAAGAAAAACTTCTTTATATGGGCTTTATACTCTGTATAACAAAAAATTGTTATGCTGGGTATCGCACAGAGCTCACAAACTTCATTGTACTGATTTTTGTTACAAGAAGTGTTCGTTATGCACGGTTCCACTGTACTCTGCTTAAAGCAGTTTAAGAAAGCTTTTAAAGTCATTTTTCTGCTATAATCCTTTCCCATACTAACCAATCTATCAAGGTAAAGCATCTGTGAAGAGCATACTAATAACTTCTAGTTTTTTCTTCCCAAATATATATAATCTAAGAAATCCAGCTCATGAAACATTTGAGGCCACTGTTGCTGTCCATTCATTTCCTTAAGAGCATAGTATTGCTTTGTTCTAGTCTGAAATCTTGAAATGCGCTTGGTAAGTTCAAAATAAAAAATGACATTAAAAGATGTATTACTTGCATAATATCTTGTGTTGTGTTCCTTGAGTCTCTCTTGTCAAATTAAACATTTCTGTTCTACATTTCCTACTCAGTTGTCAGAGAATTAATTCTGGTTTTGTGGAGGGTGGGGTGGTAAAGCGTATTAAATATGATGAGATGCATCATAGGAATACTAATTTTCTTAGCTCATCTCTTCGGGGTTTAGGGGTTAGCATAGAATATATCTAGAGGGCCTCAAACAAGCTTTAGATTACTAAATTTCCTTCCTAATTTTTTAAGTGAGCCTGTTTAAAGGCTGTTGTAAATGATATTAATGAAGTAATCGTTGCTGTTTTAACATTGGGTCCTCTGCTAGGTTTTAGTGCTGGCAAGTGTTCAGCAATGCCAACCCTCAAAGCATGCCCTGTTTAGTGTCTCCAGCAGTAACATTTACATTCATCCTTTCTCTCAGTAATGGAAATCAAGGCCTCTTGCAGTAATAGTTAAAAGTAAAATCAGACACACAATCAACATTAAAACAGAAAACACACAAAGGCAAACCTCTCTTACATCAGAAAATAATCATTTTCCAAAAGCCGGCAGAGGAAAGATCTGTATTTGTATTTAATAGCCATCCATATAGAGTAGGTCTACTGAAAGAGCCCTCTCTTGCATTCTTAACAAATTTGCCTGTGTAGGTATTGAAACCAAGAGTAAGATCTCCTAAATTCTCAACCTGGGAAGGTTCATGAGGGGAGATTTGCTGTTCAGAGAATGTAGATCTAAGCTGTCTATCCTTTCAAGGTGTTTATGGTGAGCACACAAGCAGGACAAGAGAATACAGTGAAACCCCGTTTACGGAAAAAGTGTGTTCTGTAGCTTTTTCCTTAACTCATTTTTTTCCCTGTAAAATGAGGCATTACCATAAGAATACATTGAAGGGGGGGGGAGTTCTCCACCCCCCAAAATATATATAATAAAAATTTTAAAAAGTTAACTGCTCTCCAAATCACTCTACTGCCACCCACAGGGCTCAGAATGGCTGTGGGTGGTCTTCTATAACCCACCAGGCACAATGCGCTCTGGGAAATCACATTCTGTAAAATGGGTTTTCTGTAAAACGGGACACGTTTTCAACAAAAAACATATCTTCTGTAAAATGGGGTTTTATTGTAGTTGTAACTTCTGCCTCATATTTCACAGCAACTGGTGTTTGCAAGGACTGCCTCTGAGTCTAGAGATTATGAAAAGCCATGCTAACCAATAACATTTTATAACCTTAATATTGAAGATTGTATTTAATCTCCTTTTAGAACTGTCCTAATCAGCAGCCATAATTTGTGTCTCAGAAGTCCACTAATTGTTCCCTGTACTTCCGTATTCTGAATCAAAGTAAAGTTCTGGAATATTAGAAGAACCATTACACTCTTAACCTAGGGTCCTCAAACTTTTTAAGCCAGGGGTCAATTCACGGTCCCTCAGACTGTTGAGGAACCAAACTATTTTTTGCTATTTTTTTCACACACGCATATCCCCTTGCACCATGAAAAGATCCCTTCTTGGGCTCCTGCTTTGCTGCACGCTGCGCTGCCTCCAGTGCCACCCTTACCCCGTCCCTCATTATTACCTGACGGTGACTACTTTCTGCTCAGCCTGCTCACCACACAGGTGAACATATTCCACCATCAGTCGTAGGCCCGCAGCAGGTGAGGAGCCAAAGAGGCAGGTCTCCCTGATTGGGGGCCTCTCTGCCTCCTGCTCTCTCGCTTGCTCTCCACCCAGCCCTGCTTTGCATGCACTCCTTTTTGGTGTGCCATCATGTCAAACTGCATCTCCCTGGATCGGAAAACATCCTTTAAGTGTCTGGTGGCTGAGAGGTAGCCTTGCCCCATCTTTGGTTTGGTGGGACGGAGGAGAGGAGCTGTAAACAGCTCTGCTCTGGACCTGTCAAAAAGGAAGAGTCGGGAAGATGGAGATGCACTGCTTATGAGGAGAGCTCTGTGTGACACAGGAACCCTATGGCAACAACAGCAGCTATAACTCCCGATAACAGGGCTACGCCTGCTAATTATCATTAAATGTGATACCTGCAGCGCCACCCATGGCTGTAGCAAGGGCTGGATTCTTCAATGTGGAGGGCCGGATACGGCCCAGAGGCCATAGTGTGAGGACCCTTGTTTTTATTTATGTGTGTGTGTGTCTTTTCACAGTCTTAGGTTACAATTTCTGCTAACTGTCAATTGGCCCTACTTTATTAAACATTATCCTTTATAACAAAAAAATAATCATTTTCTGATTTTTTAATAATTGGTCAAATTTGCAAGTCAGAACACCTCTTAATCTTTTACTTGTCTTTGTGATATTTGCTATTATCCATTCTCTAGCTAGCTGTTGTCTCCCCCTCCCCCCTCCACACACCCCTTTTGTGGTTGGTTGGTTGGTTGGAGTTGAATTGGAGGTGGGCAACCAATTGTGCTAGAAATAACTCGGGTGACAACTTTGTGCAACCTACAACCCAACTTCATAGCCATTTCATAGAATCACAGAATAATGGAATTGGAACGAGCCTGTGAGGACATCAAGTCAAACCCCCTGCTCAGTGCAAGAATCCAAGACATGGTTGTCCAATTTTCTCTTGAATACCTTCAGTTTTGGAGTGTTCATCACCACCTGAGGTAAATGTTCCATTGTTGTACTGCTCTATTAGTTAGGGAGTTTTTTATTCAGCTGCTTTTTCTGTTACTTTAACCCAGTGTTTCCCAACCTTTGGTTTTAGGACTTCCAATTCCCAGAAGCCTAAGTCAATTCCCCATGATCAGCCAATGTACTGACATAGGCTTCTGGGAATTGAAGTCCTCCTGTGGGGTGTGGGACCCACATTGGGAACCACTGCCTTAGCCTATTATTACATGTCCTGCACTCTAGGGTGATTGAGAACAGGTCCTTTCAAATATTTGAAGAGTGCTAGTCAGTGGTGGGCAGTTAAAATTTTTACTACCATAACTGGGTGGAGCCAATGTCATGGGCAGAGCCAACATCATGACATCGTGGGCGGAGACGATGACATGACATCATGATGTGGGCGAAGCCAATGATGTGGGTGGAGCCAAAGAAAAAAATAAAATTAAAATACAGTACACATAAAAATAGAAATAAAAAACACAAAATACAAATTAGACATTAAATAGAAATAAAAAACAATACAAATTACATTAAATAGATATAAAAAACAAATACAAATTAAAATAGACACTAAATAAAAATAAAAGCACACTACATAAAACACAGTGTTTTAAAGCACCCATCCACCCCAAACACAAACCCTAGTCACCCTGGCTGGGGTCGGGGAGGAACAGGCAGGCGGCAACAGCAGTGGCACAGGAACAGCAGTGGTGTGACAGACCGGTGGAGCGGCCTAGCTCTGCCTGCTCTGGCCCGGGAGCGCAGCATGGCCCGGCCCGGCAGTGCATTGAGGAAAGACCACCATTCCTCCAAAGAGGCCGCTGAGGACCTTAACAGCTAGCCGCTGCACCCTTCCTTACAGTCCAAATTGGCTGCTTGTAAGTGAGTATGCATCAAAATACCATTTCACGCATGCGTGCCTCCAGTATTTAGTGTGCATGCGCCAAATGGTGTTTTGACGCATGCACACTTACGAGCAGCCATTTTGGGCTGCAAGGAAGGGCGGCCAGAGAGGCCACCGAACTGGTTGCCTCCAAAAAAAAGTAACCATCCTGGGTGGTCTCCTGGGAGGGTGACTACCCCCCCCCCGGGAGACCACCTGGGATTTTTACTATCGGTTTGGTAGAACCGGTCCGAACTAGCTGTTGCCCACCACTGGTGCTAGTCTATTTCCCCTCAGTCTTCTCAAGAGTTAAACATGCTCAGGTCTTTCAGTCATTCCTCATAAGTCTTAGTTTCCAGTCCCCTGATCATACTGTTTGCTCTTTGAATTTGTTCCAGTTTGTTAGAATCCTTTTTAAAATGCAATGTCCAGAATTGGATGCAGTTCATGAGATAAGGCCTAAACAATACCAAATAGCTTTTTATTAGACAAATTAAGTATAATCTTCATAAAATTAGTCTTCCAGCTTCTACTAGGCACATTGTAGAAACCGATTAAGTGCTGATAACACTTACTGAATACTGTCATTGGCTTTTTGGCATACCTATGTAGCCGCTTCTTCTGTGATCATAGCAGTTAATATAACAATTCTGCTCACCCACTTTCAAGGATATCTTCACAACATTTCCCCCCAAAATATGCAAGAGAAATCAAAATTCTTCAGAGGCTGCTTTCATAGTATGTTTGAAACACAGTATCTCGGGAGACATTGCACTTTCTTTTGTTGACTATCTGTCAAGGATACTTTAGTTGTGGATTTCCTGCACCAGGATTGAGTTGAACTACATGACCCTTTTTTGTTGTTCAGTCGCACAGTTGATTCCGACCCTCTGCAACCCCATGGACCACTGTCCGCCAGGCACTTCTCTCCTCCACCATCCTCCTCAACTCGCTCAGCTCTGTGCCCATTGTGTCTACAATACCATCAAGCCATCTCATTTTGGGCCACCCCCTTCTTCTTTTGCCCTCCACCTTTCCCACCATCAAGGCTTTCTCAAGTGAATCCTCTCTTCTTATTTGATGTCGAAAGTACTTTAGCTTCATCTTTACTATTTGACCTTCTAAGGAGCAGTCAGGTTTGATTTCTTCTAAGATTGACCTATTCTCCTCACTGTCCAGGTGACTCTCAAAACTCTCCTCCAACACCACATTTTAAAGGCCTCTATTCTTCTGCGCTCAGCTTTCCTAATGGTCCATCTCTCACAACCATACATTGCCACCGGGAATACCATTGTTTGACTATACGAATTTTTATTTGCAATGTGATGTCTCTACTTTTCACTATGTTCCCTAGGTTTCTCATCGTTTGCCTCCCAAGAATCAGTCGCCTTTTTATTTCATGGCTGCAATCACCATCTGCAGTGAGCTTTGATCCTAAGAAAGTAAAATCTGTCACTGCTTCTACTTCTTCCCCATCTATTTTCCAAGGACTGATAGGGCCTGTTGCCATGATCCTGGTTTTCTTTATACTGAGTCTCAAGCCAGCTTTTGCACTTTCTTCTTTCAACCGAATCAGGAGCTTTTTAAAGTCCTCCTCACTTTCTACCATTAGGGTGGTATCATCTGCATATCTCAAATTGTTGATGATTCTCCCAGCAATTTTGAGCCCAAATTCTGATTCCTCCATCCCTGCATTGCACATTATGTGCTCTGTGTATAAGTTGAATAAGCAGGGTGACAAAATGCAGCCTTGTCTTACTCCTTTTCCTATTCCAAACCACTCTGTCCTTCCGTATTTTGTACTAACTGTTGCTTCTTGATTCATGTACAGATTTCTCATGAGGTATATAAGGTGCTCTGGTATTTCCATCTCTTTAATTACTTGCCACATTTTCTTGAGCTCCAGACAGTAAAAGGCCTTAGTGTAATCAATGAAACAGAAGTAGACTTGTTTCTGATATTCCTTTGTTTTTTCCATGATCCAACGTATGTTGGCAATGTGGTCTCTAGTCCCCCTGCCTCTTCTGAACCCCGCCTGCACTTCTGGTAATTCTCTCTCTACATGCTGCTGCAGTCTATCCTGTATTATGTTGAGCATCACCTTGCTAGCGTGTGGGATGAGCGCAATTGTTTGATAATTTGAACATTCTTTGGCATTACCCTTTTTGGGGATTGGAACATATACTGATCTTTTCCAATCCTGTGGCCATTGTTGTGTTTTCCAAATCTGCTGGCATATAGAATGTAATAATTTGATTCCATCATCTTTTAGGGCTTTGAAAAGTTCAACTTGGATACCATCATCTCCACTGGCTTTGTTGTTTGCAGTGCTTTTTAGGGCCTTTCTGACTTCACTCTATCTGGCTCAAGTTCAATTTCCTCATCATTGTTATTATCAGGAGTGTTGAGGTCTTTTTTGTAGAGTTCTTCTGTGTACTTTTTCCATCTTTTCTTAATCTCTTCTGCATCACCTATCTCCTTGCCGTCTTTGTCCCTTATCATGGTCATTTTTGCTTTAAACGTTCCTTTGATTTCCCCATTAAAAAAAAAAGATCTCTAGTCCTGCCTCTTGTGTTGTTTTCTTCTATTTCTTTGCACTGTTCATTCAGGTAGGTTTCCTTATCTCTCCTTGCTTTTCTTTGAAATTCTGTATTCAAGTGGTTGGGTTTTTTTTCCTTTCTCCTTTGCCTTTTGCGTCCCTTCTTTCTTATGCTTCTTTTCTTTTGATATGGTTTTTCTTGCTGCTACCTACATGATGCCCCGCATCTCTGTCCATAATTCTTCTGGCACTCTGTCTATCTGGTCCAAGCCATTGAATCTGTTCCACACCTCCACCATGTATTCCTTAGGGATGTTGTCTAGGTCATATTTGTCTGCCCTAGTTGTTTTCCCTATTTTATTGAGTCTAAGCCTGAATTTTGTGATCAGTAGGATGTGATCTGAGCCACAATCTGCTCCTGGTCTTGTTTTTGCTGACTGTATGGAGGTTCTCCATCTTTGGCTGCAGAGTATGTAATCAATCTGGTTTCGATGTTGGCCATCTGGTGATGTCCATGTGTAAAGTCTCCTCTTGTGTTGCTGGAAGAGAGTCTTCAAATCAACAGTTCTATAAGTCTGCAATATTAAGACAAATTAACTGTGGGCCTTGTCATGACTGAAGCTAGTAGGGTGAGGAATGGAGTTGGTGTGATTGTCTCAGCACCTGCCGAATTCTTTCCCAGGATAAGGGCTATTTTGACTCCCACAGCTCCAAGCTGCTGCCCTGTGACTAGTGCATCACTCCTGGTCAGCCTCCCCTCCAGTCACGATTTCCAAACTTTGAGCCATGGGAGATTTGGATTTTCAGTAGCATAATAAAAATTTAATCCTGGTAGATCCGTTGGCAAATTGGTAAGGAAAGTCTAAACTCCTTGGAAATAAGACCTAGGACAGTCTTAGGCTTTTACAGTCAAATCTCGCATAATGAATGTCTCGCATAGCAAAAAACTCACATAACGACCGGGCATTCCACAAACCTTTCCAACTCGCATTACGAAAATTTTCTTTATCTGAAACCAGCATTTCCTATGGAAAAACTCACATAACAAAAATGTTTGTTATGCAAGTTTTTCCATAGGAATTTTCGTTAGATGAAAAAAACCTCGCATAACGAAAAACTCATATAGTGATCAGCCTCGCAGAATGAAATATTTTCATTATGCAATGTTTGACTGTATTTGTCCATAAGGCAAAACATAACACTGGCTAATAGTCTACAGTTGTACCTCGCTTAAAGAGCATAATGCGTTCCTCAGGATTGTTCTTTAAGCGAGTTTGCTCTTTAAGCAAAACACAATTGTAAATAACCAATTGTGATTCCTGGTGGAGGGGATTCTGAACCCCAATTTATTTGTTAAGTGAGTTTTTGGTTGGTTTTATTTGTTAAGTGAAGCAACCATTCAGAGAAAATTCTGCTCTTTAAACGAGTTACTCTATAAGCGAGACACTCTTTATGCTTGGTTTTACTGTACAGTACTTCTAACTAAGAAGCGTATCAGTTGTGCGCGCGCTCTCTGGCAATCTAATCTAATGCAGTACTGTAAATACAGTTGCCCGCTATGCGAGGTTGCTCATTATGCGAAACAAACAAAATTCCTATGGAAAAACTCACATAATGAGCATTTCAAGGGGGAAAACTCACATAGCGAAAAAATTCGCTGTGCGAGTTTTTCCCATAGAAATGCTCGTTATACAAGTTTTTCCATAGGGAAAGTGACTCGCATAGCGAAAATTTTTGTTATGCAAGTCAGACCACTTAGCAAAAAACTTGATCGTTATGCGAGTTTTTTGCTAAGCGAAAAGCTCGTTATGCGAGGTTTGACTGTACTTGGTTCCTTAGAAAATAACAAAGTGTGATTATCCTCTAAGTCTAGCTAGGCAAGCTATCAAAATTCTTCTAAGTCTGAAGAAATCAGAAAAATGACAAAGTGTCATTTCTGGAATCCAGGCAAAGTCTGAAGACTCCTTTTCCCCTTATCTTAATGGGCGGTTTCCAAGGCCACATCCTGCTTTAGAAGTTCATCCTCGATTGTCTGGAATGTTTTCTTCAAAGGCTTCTGCTGCTTCTGAAGAAGTCTCAAAAAAGTTCTCTCAACTGTGTCTAAGTGCTGACAGCTCTTTTTATCGTGTGTTTTACAGGTATGATGCACCTGCTTTCCACGGTAAATTGATGTCCTTGGGATTAGATCATTATCAGGGATTGTCTATCCCCCAGTGTCAAGGTCGCTTCAAGGTTACTTGAAGGTTGCTTGAAGGTTGCCCTTCCCCAACTCTTGGGTGCTTGAACCCTCGGTGTCAAAGTGTATGAACCTGAGAAAGTATTTATGGGTAAATTCTTCTCTTAATAATTCTGAGCTCTGTTAGGGGCTCTGTCCAAACTTGGCACTTAGGCCTGCTGTTAAGGAAGTCAAAACATTGATAGGGAGAAGCAGTTTTGCTTCTCCAAAGCATGACTCACCAGACTAAGTGAATCAGTCAGGCATCTTGTGTACCTAATCAAATGACGAGATCATTCAGATTCCTTTACAGGCCTATCTCAAAACTGATAGTTGAGCATATTTTTAAACCAAACATTGGAAAAAAAGATTATTGAGGATTTTTTTCCCCATAAATGATATAGGGGGACGGACAGAAATGGATATGGAAGATAAAGCCCACAAGATAATATTTCTTTCAGCATCTAAGCTGCGGAAACCCAGTGGGAGTGCAATGAAAAAGAAGATGGATGTTGCTGATCTTTCTAAAGCCTTGAATGATAGCCCATTGTTCATTAATCTGACTGAAAGAGGTCACATTCTGCAAGCAAGAACAAGTGAGATGTTTAAAGGCGCTATCATTATACTACAGGCAATTAGGACGATTAAAGGCTTTTGGTAAATGTCAGGATCAACTAGTGTTTAATGTATGTGAAACTGAATGGATAGTTTATATATCACTTTGAAAGAACAGACAACAAGCGTATACGCTCTGTACTTGCTGAACGGAGCAAGTCCAAAGAAGAGAGAAAATAGTAATAGTATCATGCAGCAAAGCAAATCAACATTCTAGAAATCAATTCAAAGAGTTGGGGCACCGAGCGAAGAGATTTGGGACCCAGTTAAGGATAGTGGGTAATGGAGGGTCTAATTAAGGAAACTACACACCCACACGCCAGTAGGCTCTTAGAACAGGAGATACAAGATGCCAGTCCTGATAATGTGCCCTACTACCTGATTCTAAGAAAGGCAGGTTTCAGCCACACCCAAAGACGAGTCCATAGAGCACAAGAGATCTTATGGAATTCCACCCAACCATTCCAACATTGGGTGAAGGTGGCAGTGGTCTCACCCAGCATGGCATATGACAGCAGTTATTGAAGGTTCAGTGGTCTTTGTGCATCCTCTAGTACAGTCAACCCTCGCATAAAGAGCACCTCGCTTAAAGAGCAGAATTTTATCAGAATGTTCGCTTCGCTTAACAAATAAAACCAACTAAAAACTCGCTTAACAAATAAATCAGGCTTCACAATCCCCTCCCCCACCCCATTGGTCACTTACAATGGTGTTTTGCTTAAAGAGTAAACTTGCTTAAAGATCAATCCTGTGGAATGCATTATGCTCTTTAAGCAAGGTATAACTGTATTGTGTTTGCTTCTTCATGTTGCTGCATCATATTGCTAATGCGTGTTCAGCTTGTGGCAACGGGTAGTCTTTAGATCTCTTAAGGATACAAATTATAATGTGATAAGGATCAGCTTCTCTATTTAGAAAGTGGCCCTCCCTGAAAGTCTAACATATACCACTGTACTGTCTTTTATTCTTACTCTACTAATCATAGAACTGTAGAGCTGGAAGGAACCCCAATGATCACTGCTGAAGGAGGAAATTCACAGCTAATGCATCCCTGACGGCCATTCAACCTCTGTTCAAACACCTCCAGAGAAGAAGATCTCACTCATTTCTAGTGACCAAAAGCTTTTGCTATCAGTAGTTCCTTCCTGGCATTTTGCTGATTCTTTTCCCCCCTTGTACTTAGAATTTGTTGCTTTGGATCTACTCTCTGAAGCCAGAGAAAACAAACTTGTTCAGTCTTCCATGGGAAAGCATTTCAAATATTTAAATCACCTATTGTACCAACTTTTAGCTTCCTCTTTTCCAGACTAATTATAGCCAACTCTCTCAGACAGTTCTTCACAGAGGTTGTTTTCCATCCTTTGTAATCCTCTAATATCATATTTGCTTCCCCTTCATGCTACTGCATCACATTGCTCATGCATGTTCAGCTTGTGAACTCTTAATAAGACCTGTAGATCTTTTCCTCACATTCTGCTATGAAGCAGCTTGTCATTCTGTCTTTGTAAATCTGATTGTTCCTGCTTATTTTTTTCTTTCTGATACTGAGGTCCTTCAAATCACCAAAGCTTGCTCCAATGTAAAAACAATGGAGCAATAGTACTTGGCTATATTTGTTGTAGCAAAAGGCCAAAAACAGAAGGAGATTGATAGCAGCAGCCACAGTGAAAGCCAACACTTTTTCTTGACACACTAATTGCTGAGCCTTGGAGAGGATTCACATGACCTTTACAGGACTCTTATTTGCTCTGCACTTAGCTGACATAAAAGCCATTTTGCATACATGGCAAGGAGGGTGGTGTCCATAGCTTATTAGACTGGCTGAATTCTGGATTTTATTTATATAGTTGTACCTCGCTTAAAGAGCATAATGCGGTTCACAGGATTGCTCTTTAAGTGAGTTTGCTCTATAAGCAAAACACCATTGTAAGTGACCAATGGGGGGATTGTGAACCCCGATTTATTTGTTAAGCGAGTTTTTGGTTGGTTTTATTTGTTAAGTGAAACAAACATTCAGAGAAAATTCTGCTCTTTAAGCGAGTTACTCCTTAAGCAATGAGCAATTTATGTGAGGTTTGACTATAGTTTTTTCTTTCCAATAGCTAAACTGAGAGTTTATTACTCTTAGGTTTGAGTGTGTGTATGATGGATGACTGCATATCTTGTGCAGGCTTTGACTTGGTGTGTCAAAGTAACACTAGCGCGCGCACACACACACACACGCACACACACACACACACACACACACACACACACACATGGACCTCTAATTGTAGAATGATTTGGGTTGTTTCATTTTGTTTTGCTCAGGGTACCTAAGTAACTTTCAGAATGAGTGGATACCAAACTTGCAACATTCAGATTTAGGTAGGCAGTGAGTGGACAGACTTGAACAAACCAGGCTACTGTCCAACAACATCATTCACACATCTTTTCTCTGAGTACATTTCCCGGATGAGGCAAAAGGAAGGAAGCAGACAGACAAGCAAGTCGTAGGAGCTTTGCCAACACAGTGAAAGTTCACATTCTTAAAGTGGTTGGCACTATTTAGAACCTTCATACCAGATCATAAATCTTTATTTTCTAATTTTTAGAGGGCGGAACCCAGAAAAAGAAATAAGATACAAAGATATGTAGAAATCTGAGGAAAAATTGGTTCAGACCACCTCTAATTTAACTTGAGGCAGGACAGTCCCAATTTGTATAACAAATATTTAAATTCAAATTAGATTGGACTGTTTCCACACCTCTAGTTACAAGTAATACATTTAATTATTTTTGTAGCAAAGATGCTACAAAACTACATTTCAAAAGAAACAGAATGAGTTTATTTCAGTTAAAAAAAACATTCCAGTCTAAGAAGTAACATTTTCTACTTGCTATTAAAGTTGCTTCTAACTAGCATTCTTACGCATTTTAAAGTCATTTTGATCAGATTTTTCCACACGTTTTACAGTACACTGTTGTTGGTGCTAAAGAGTTTCAATGTAACAGAGGTCAGTAACCTGTTGACTTTTTCGTGTGCTCAATGGCAGTTAAAGAAGGGATTTTTCAGCTCTTGACAGCATGCTTGTTCTATGACTGGTCATGCAAATGATCATGTGCAAGACACACCAGCAATTTGGATGACCAGTCTTGTATACTCAGATGATTCAATAAGATAGCAGCCAGAAATGTAATGACTAGCCCAACAAGCTTCTTTTTAAAAAGAAGAAGGGGGTGGGGGGAGAGAGAGAGAGAGAGAGAAATGAAATGAATTTATTTGGGTAGTTTACATTGTAATGAGAAGCAGGAATAAATCACATTTTAAAGTAATTTTTCAAGTTCTGCAATTAGTAACAAGACAATTTTGTTACTTCCCACCTCCCTTTTTGACAGCCTTTCAGATATTCAAAGCATCAGGCTGCACATTTTAAGCATGATATTTCTTGTGACCTCTTTGTTTGAATACTGTGGCCTCATGCGTTCAACTCCATGGGCTCCTGAACAACGATAGCAAGTAGGTCACTGCTGACAGTCAGTCTGAAGCACAGTCTACAGCAGGGGTGGCGAACTTTGGTGACTCCGGTGTTCTTGGACTTCAATTCCCAGAAGCCCTGATCAGCAGGTGCATTAACTTGGGCTTCTGGGAATTGAAGTTCAAGAACACCTGGAGTGCCAAGGTTGAGAAATCCTGGTGTAAAAGTTATGTATGGCTATGAAGAGATCCACAAACAGTAACAGGATATTTTGCTGGAGAGAATTTGGATAAAAATTGGAAGAGTCAAAGACAATAATGATCTCCCTGTGGTGATCTGTTACAGACCTCTCCACCAGAGTGGAGTTTTGTTTGATGCGCTCATAAAATAGATTAACAAACATCCAAAGGGAAGAGATGCAATAGAAATGGGTCACTGCACCTATTGACATTTCCAGGTCCAACCCAGCAAAAAGAAATATATAAATAAAATTAAAATAGAGTATGTCAAATTTTTCAGCTTCCTTGAAAACAGTCATCTTTCAGAAAGAGGAAAAAGGAACAAAAACAGCAGCCCCCCCCCCCCCGGGTATCTGGTCATTATGTTGGGGAAAGAAATGAGTTAGGAAACAAAGTTAGTGGGAACTTTGAGTGGAAACTATCATTCTTCTGAAGATGGTAAAATGAGTAACCATCATGTTGGGAGCAAAATGCTAATGAACTTGTAAACCACCCAGAGAGTGTACTAAGTGCTATGGGATGGTACATACCGGTAAGTCTAATTACTGTTGCTATTGCTTTGCTTTAATCTCTATAGAATTGTTGTACTGAGCAAGTTGAAGGACGATTGTAGTATAAACATGCATTCTGGTCTTTAAGAAAGCTGACTTCAATAAGCATAAGGAAATACTTTGTAGTACCCCATAATAAGAATAATTTCATCTCAGAAATTCTGGGTTGAAAAGATTTTTGCGGAAGAAACCTCATAGTGAGAAGTACTCAAAGTAACCCCATAATGAGAAGTACTCAAAGAGAATAAAGTACAGTACATAAAAGATGGACATTTCTTACCACTACAAACTATTCCTACAAAACATACTAGAAAGAGACAATATGTTAAACAAATGGGAAGTTGAATAAGGAGCATTCAGAAGAGCTATGATTTTAAAGGGATATATATAGGAAATGGAGAGGGTGAGGAAAATTGCCAAGAAGTGTACAAATGAGTAGCCATTATTTGCAGAGAAAAGGACAAGAGAAAGAAAAATTAGGAAAATAAGGCAGGAAAATAAGTTTTGAAACAGAATATTTGGTCGCTGGCTTCACAGCAATGTGTGGAAAGGATGTGGAGATCTTAGTAGAGTACAATGTTAACATATCATTGGTGTGATGCAGCAGAACCAGGGGGGAGCAAAAACAACATTAGATTGCATCATCAGCCTCCATAGGTAAAGGTTGCCCATGCTCAAAAGTCAGTCATATCCAGAGTCGCTGTGCAAGTGGGGCGGCATATAAGTTGAAATACAAATACAGTAAAACATCGGATAACGATTGGATCGGATAACACTAAAATCGTATAATGTTAAGTAATCTGGGAAGGAGAATTGGATCGAATAATGTTAAGGTCCTATGGGATGGATCGGATAACAACCGCTAAAGCCTGTGTAGTTGCAATGTATCTCTATGGAGCTTTAACGTTATCCGATCCATCCCATAGGATTTTAACATGGATCGGATAACACTAAAAATCGGATAACACCAAGACTTGTGGAACCAAGTTTTAGCGTTATCTGGTGTTTTGCTGTACAAATGTTCATGCTCAGTAAGGGGAGATTAGATGTTTCTAGATATAATGGGGAAGGGGAGTGAGTGGCTTATGGAGTTTCTTAAATAAATCAATACTTACATTTCTGGATGGAGATGAGGTATAGTAGTGTTGCTACAAAGCCTCTATAGATTGTCCACCTCTTTACCTTGAAAATTCCTTATCCAGTCTGATGGATTACTTAACAGGTTGGAATGAAACTTTGCTTCCTGAAACAGAAGATAACATACTGAAGGAATGCAAATACTGACAAGCCTTACAACACAACTCCAATGTGTTGGGCAGTTTTGCATTGCTTGCGCAGGTTTGTGCAATGGACTCAGTGGCTCCATTTGCTCAGAGTCAGGTAGCTGAAGACAGCGTATCAAAATATTCTTCGGGAATTGATCAACTGTTAAGCAGATTGAGTTCACTGCTATAGGCCGTGGATGGAATAGCAACAGTATCTGTCACTGGCTAGTTCTTCCTGAGCCTTTCTCTTGGCTCCCCTTATTCTTGAAGGACAGATTTGTTTTGGAGAACAGACTTTCCTACTTCCTTAAACTGGCTTGCTACCTGTACGTTTCAGTAGTGGCACTGTGTTGTCCTTTGTTTCAGGTTGTAAAATAGCAATAGCAATTAGACATATGCCACCCCATAGTGCTTAGTGCACTCTCTGGGCAGTTCACAAGTTTGCCCCCAACATGCTGGGTAATAATTTTATTGACCTCAGAAGGATGGAAGTCTGAGTCGACCTTTATCTCTGTTCAGGATCAAACTCACAACTTTTTGGCTGTAGTAAAGCAGTTTAACCACTGTGCCAGGGCTCCAAATGTCTCCAACTTCTACTTTTCTTCTTCATCTGCAATAATTTCAAGATAATTGCCTAATCTTGAAATTTCTTGAGCACATTTTATTCATGGCAGCGGATGTTTAAGGCAGGGATACTCAACCTGCGGCCCGTGGGCCAGACATGGCCCACAGCACCATTTCATGTGGCCCTCTACCACTTCCACCACACCAGGGAGTGACATGTGATGGAGGAAGGGCAAAATGGCCATCCAGTCCCTGAAACTGTCTGAGGATGTGTGTCCCGGCCCCTGGCTTTAAAAGGTTGAGAATTCCTGGTTTAAGGTCACAGTTGTTGGTATCAGCTGGTGCAAATCTGTTGGTTGCTATTTTAGCATTGTGGGTTCATCTTCTCCAGTCTGAATAAATGGGCAAATGAAGCAGAATGCCATCCCTTCACACACCCCATATCTATACTGTAGTGTTTGAAAGCTTTATAAGTAGGTCCTCTTCAGTTTAGGAGTTTTTTAATTGGCTTACCAGTTCCAAGTCAAGTATTCAATGGAGAAGGCTTCAGACTTAGATAAAACTGAATGCCAGTGGGTCTCTGTGCACTGAAAACATAGTAACTGTAACATCTAAAGACAGTGATTGAAATCTCAATGCTTGGCATAGTAAGCCATAAGTGGAGAATGCCCACTGAATCAGTGAGGATTTGGCAAGTCAACTGTTCCATATGTTCTATATGTCAAAGGGTCCTGCTTTAATTGTGATTTACCTTAGTAATGATGTACTTCAAAGAGTAACCAGTTTTGTTTGGCAAAGGGTTTTGTGTGTTGCAGCTCACTTCTTCAGATACTCATTTTAACCTACTTCAGAAGATGCAGATCCTAACATATGCAAAAAAACAACAACATCCAACTCAACAGGAACAAAACACCACTTGGCTATTGCTCAGGAAACAACGGAAGAGAAATGTTGTGGCTGCTAAGAAGAAAGCCACTTGGAATTTGCTTTCATTTTATCTTCAGATCTATTGCCTGGGCAGATCAATCCAATTTGATCACTGTTCAGTATAAATGTTGAGAAACAATGTCCTGGAAAACAAAGAATGTGGCTATCAGGTAACGACCTAGCAAACTGGAATGTGTTTCTTTGTCAGTACCACAAGGGGTCAGACGTGCCACACCAAAGAAACTGCTTTTTAAAATTTTTGCTTCATGGGTACATAGCAGATGGGATTTATATAAACGCATGGGAATTTCACATTTTCAGGTAGAATGAGACAGGTAGTTAAAAATTTATATTGTGTATTATTTCTTTATGGGCTTATATTGATGGAAGTGGCAAAAGAGGTAAATTCATCTTCATTTGCTAGATTGATTGGCACATGCTAACAATCCAAATAGGTGGTTCAGTTCCGCTCTGATAGACCAATTACAGGAAATGGGGTATAAAGCCCGAAATGTCACTATGATAATGCGTAAACTGAAGTGAATGGAAGGGAAGCTGGACAAGTTGAGAGGTCTCTGTCATTCATATCTCTGGGCCTTGCCTATCTATTGTGTAATTCAATTGACAGGGGAAAGCATGGCAGGTTTTGCAATGATCTATTTACTTCTAATTTAGAAGCATCCATCTGCAGCTGATGTGGCTCAGCACGTGAGCTTCAGGAAATAGAAACCTGCAATCTCAATAGCACAGGTTCCATAAGAGTTTATTAAGGGGCAGACCTGTGTCAAAACTTGATGTTTTTGCTACCTGTTGGACATTGCTGACTTGCACCCGAATTGAGGTCAAACCAGACGGGCTATTAAATGTGTCTCTGAATCCTCTACTTTTGCCTGTCCTCACCATTCTTTAAAAAAACAAAATTGAAATCCAATCAACAGTAACCATGGTGACCCCTAGTTCAGATCATAATGAATGAGTGAGTGGGGAAGAATGGAAGGGATTTTAATTCTTCCTCTCCTCTTTGTTTTTTGCACTGGAAACTGCTCCTTCTCCATACTACCATGCACCCTAGAAGCTTTTAATACTGAAAATAGCAACTTAGTGTGGCAGTCTATATGGTTTGCCATGACAATCTACTTTTATTCTTCTGTTTTAAACCTCTATCTATTACCCTTCATTATCTTCATTACCAGTAGAGGACATATTTCTTAAATCTGAATGCCATGCAAGAAAACACAAATATTTAATAACCATAGGGGAAAAAAGTCTCAGCATCTTAGTGCAGTACCAGCTAAAACCCAGAATGGATTAACAGCACACTCAGATCTGTAGTCATAGCTGCGATTATGAACAGCATATTCAAAACAACAATAAACAAGGATCATGAAGCTAAACGCCAAAATGTAATAGTCAGAGAGCAGAGAAATTGGGATCACCCAATAGTTTTCTGCCCATTGGAAATGCTACTTTAGTGACCAAAAATAATATAATCAGAAGAACAATTTCTGGTTTGCAATTGATTTCTCCCTTTCATGTATGCAAACACTTTAAACGATATTCATCACTCTGCTTCTTGTCCCCAGTGTTTCTTTTTGCTATTATTACAATTTTAGGCACTATGACAGGGGTGCCCAAACTCTTCAGGCTGTGGGCTGTTATGTGGTTCAGGGACCCGGTCACTATGGCCTGAGGGCTGGATTCAGCCCCTAATGCCAATTCATCCGGCCCACTAGACCCTCGTTGCTCCTGGAAGTGTAAATAAAATTTGCCCATATGCTTCCAGGAGCGACGAGGGTTTTGCTGGGCGGATAAATTGGCATCGGGGGCTGGATCCAGCCCCAGACCGTACTTTGGGCACCCCTGCACTATGACATGGCAAGGAGGATTAAATGAAAGAATGAGAAGAGATTGAAATGTCCTATCTATATATTTTTCTGATTATTCCTTGGACTAGGACATTAGGTATACTCCACGGCCATCCATCTCAATATTGACAGCTTTTTGTACTTTACATTTTCAATTGCTTTCTAATGGCTACTTCTTGATTTGGAAAAGTTCACCTCCAACATAATGGAGGTGGGGGATGGGGGAAGATTCATTTAAGAACATTTTGCGCAGTGAATGGTTGCTTTGTCTAGAAAATCCTCTTGATGGCACTGGAGCCTTGCAGATATTCTCTAGTCCCATCTTTTGGGTACTAAATCCTATTATCTAGGTTAGCTCATCTGTATTCAAAAGATCAATGTTGCATTATTACAACGATCCTTTCAAGTGTAAAAAGGATGGCACTTCATTACAGAAAGTAAAAGAAACTAATCAAACTTTCTTGGGGAAATCATTGACTTTTTTTCCAGCAAAGGGCAAATTTAAGAATTTGAAAGTCCGAGATGTGAGTGAGCGGGACTTGGAGCTCCTTGCTTTGACTTAAATCTTGTGTAACACATCTCTTGGATTTTCATGTAACCTGCAGAAGAAAGAGGCACTGTACTGCTCTCTAAATGGATTCCAATTACATAAACATTGCTGCTCACGCTCCCCAAATGTTCAGCAGTCTCTCTCTGGCAGCATGCCTGGTTTGTAAGAGGTTTCTTGCGTAGTGGAGAATTGGAAAAGAGCAAAACTGCCACAAGCAAGCAAGGTGAACCACTGTCTACCACAGATGGGGGAAATGGTTTGCTAAATTTGTAACCACAAGCATTTGCCCTTAAAAAATGCAGAGCAGGTGTCAGCAAAGGATTAGCAAATATTGCACGAGCAATCATTTCTTTGTAGGATTCCCCTCCCTCCCCTTCCCTGGGTGCATGTGTGTTGTGCACAAACAGATTGCAAGGAAATTGCATTTGTTCACTGCTGGCAATCTAAAAGTTGACATGTAGTAGCAATTTTAGTTGCATTAACACTTGATTTCTCTTCACTAGTTGTATCATTGTGATGGTTAAAATAATTACAAACTCTAATTTGTGTTAAAAATTAGATATATATTTTTAAAACATAACTTTCCGTGCTGGGTAAAGTATGAGAATTCAACTGTAGAATATGAACAACCAGGACTGCATATATGGCTTTGTTCAAACCTGTGCATTTAACTCCATAGGTACTTTCCCTTGGATTTTGCCAAAGGGCTTAAAAAGAACATGCAACTTGACATTCTAATACTGTGGTATACTTTTTATGGCAAAAGCAACTAAGGAGAAACAAGATGACACTCCCCGCCCCCTCCCCCACTTCATAGTATGGAGGAAGTGAAGAAGAAAAAGATCCCTCTGCCTCCAACTGCTTCCAGTAATATAAGTCAAAGTCAACCACTCAAAATGAATGGTAGGAGATTTGGGAGGGATAAAAAGAAGTGCAACAAAGACATGGCTCAATATAACTGGAATTCACTGCCACAAGATGTAGTGACAGCTGCTGCTTGGATGGCTTTGAAAAGAGATGAGAGAAAATTATAGACAATAAGGCCGGAGTCAGTAAACTTTTGCAAAGCTGTTGCTGGGAAGCATACACTACACAGAACTATTGCACCCATGTCTTATTTCTGGGCTCTCCAGAGACAAACAGCTGGGAACAACATATGTGAACAGAATACTGAATCTAGCTGGCATTTGCTGTGCTTGATTGAGGCCCTACTTAGGTACACTGTGGCTTACTTGGGATGCTCTCACCACTAATTCCACTTTCTATGGCAGGGTGGGAATGTGTGGCATTATTTCATGTTGTTTCCCGCAATACCCAGCAATATTCATAATTTCCCTGGGTGGATTTTGATGGTAGCAATATGGAACCTGTCACAGCTCAACAGGTAAAGAGTTGAGGTCATCTGGATAATCAAGTAAAGACAAACAGATATAAAGATAAAAGACAGATAAGAAAGATGAACTTCTTATCCATCTAGGTCAGGGATTCGCAACCTATGGCCCATAGCGCCGATTAACCCGGCCTGCATTGCTTAACACACACACCACTGTCAGAAGTGCTGAAAATGCACCAAAAGTGGCCAAAACGTGCCCAAAATGTGCCAGAAGTACCTGAAAACAGTCGAAAATGTGGCAGAAACAGCCAAAAATGCACTCACTTCTGCCACCATGGGAAGTGGCAGAAGCGGCTAAAACAGCCGTGAATGCACCCGCCACCACCAAAGGTGCTCAAAACTAGCCCAAAACATGATGGAAGAACTATAAAATGGCCAAAAAACATGCTTCCCTTTCTCCCACCACCATGGGAAGCAGTGGAAGCAGTGAAAACAGCCACAAATGCCACTGCCACCGGAAGCAGTGGGAGGAACCATGTCTCCAGTCAGCACAGCTGTGTGAGGGGACGTGACTAGCCTGCGGCGTGAAAAGGTTGTGAGCCCCTGATCTAGGTTGTATGCTGGTGCCAGGATTTACTACAGAATGTATGCTGGAGTGGTAACCAAAATTTAGAAATGGTTCTGGTGGATGAAAGCTGTGTCCCCCAACCCACCCACCCACCCAGCTGTACCACCACCACCACCACCATATAAGCCATATGAGAAAGCCATATAAGCCATATGAGTTAGAGAAAAACCCTGGAAATGGCTTGTCTGCCATGCTTCTCCCTCCCTCTCAGTTCCCCTTTTCACCCTACAAATGGCAGCTTTTCTTCTCATCTACCATATTTTAACTAGGACAGTATTCCTTCCTTCACCCCTCCTGCTCCACACAATCTGCCATCTTATCCAGATATCGGTCTGACAGCTTTTCTGCCCCATTTCTCCATCTTACAGCACCACTGAAAAAGAAAAAAGAAAGAATAACCCCAAGTTTTGCTGCATACACAAGGCAATATGGGTTTATATGTGACTGTAGGGCTCTACAAAGAATTCAGCCACTCCCTAAGTGTTTATTTGTTCTTTCACAAGGGACAGCAGACAGGAGAGTTAGATGTCACCTGCAATTAGCATTATCCCCCACTCTAATTAGTAACATCCAACACAGTGTCTGTATTCCTCACCTTTTTGCCTTAGAATCTTTATTAATTACTTTATATAATGTCACCATCTCTTGATTTAACAGTTTCTCTTCTCACATAGAACTAAACTGAGCTATCAACATTGAACACTTACAAATGTAAACCACTTGATTGATTGGATTGTACTGAAAACCCACACTATATTTCATTCCCGCCTATAACCTTGGTTGCAGGACTGAGTTCACAGTAGACTAATTTACTAAATACAACACTGACTAATTGAAAATGTTAATATTACATGGCCAACTTCCCTCCCCCCTGGCTACTTCCTGAATCAAAACTCTATCTGCTTTTTTTCTGTTATGTTGCCCCCACAGACTCATGGCCCTGATTCTCACATTATAAGCTGGAGTGATGGATCTTCCAAGTACCAGCAAGGCCAGCCAAAGTATGCCCAGGCAGTTTTCTGAGCCTTGAAAAATCTCATATTGATTAGGGTGCAGAAGAGGGTGCAGGATCAACTCTGGATGTTGTACCACAACATCAGTATACAGTATATGAGATCATATTTCAAGAAATGAGTAAACTTGGACGCACATACACCTCCATCTCGTCTGGAGTGCTACATCAAAACTCAGCATTTGCAAGAGGAGTAACACATTGTGGTGAAGTAGAATGGAAGGTTTGGAATCCCAGACCCCACCACCACTATCAAAATGTGGTCATATTTTACCTTCCTGGATAACATGTTTGCCAGTTGTTAGTTGTTTGGAGAATTTCCCTTTTCTCTTTTAGATTTGTGTTTCTCTCCATATTTTTCTTCCAGTCTTGTTTAATCTTCTCTTCCTCAAGAATCCAAGATTATTTTTTTAAAAAAAGAGGTTACAAATATTTCCTAATTATAACCTAATATTTTTAGACATCCATTATTATCTATCCATATGTGTGACCTATGATGCATCCTATATTATATCCAAAGTTACATTTCATGCACAGAACAACAGGTTCATATACTTTTTTCCTTTAAATCTTTTAATGAATTGTGTATAGTTTTAAATGAATTTATTTATAGGAATTTTATTGTTGGTGATAGATCATAATGTGGCGATACCATGACAGCTGCCCCGAGTCGCTCTGCAAGTAGGGTGACATATAAGTTCGAATAAATAAACAAATAAATAATTACTTGGACTTTGTTACAATTGAACCCATTATGCTTTTGATTTCTTTTCTATGGTTAGAGAGCAATCTAATTTTTTTTTTCATTTTCAATATATATATATATATAAATCTTTTGAAAGCTTCTTCTATGATATATTCTGCTACAGATATTGAAATAGCTACCTGGCATGGACAGATAAAAATGCACTAGTGCTTTTCAAAAGGTCAGCTATTTTTGATGCTATCACATGCTTCAAAACCCTAACAATGAATCTAATTTACAAGAAACAAACATGACTTGATATGTTTCTCTGCTTTATTGTACACACTGCAGTCCTATGCCACAATTAGCAATATTGCAATAGTTACATTGTAGAAAAACAATTAAGGCAAAAATCATGATGGATGGACAATTTCCATATGATGAAGGGGGGGGGATAAGAAAATGAATTATGGTAGCATAATGCAATTATATTTGGATGACAGATGCAAAAGTAGTCTGGAACAACTGCCAAAATGTTATAAATAAAAGGGTCTCTCTCTCTCTCTTTCTCATTCTCAAAACATCCCCCTCCCCACTTTCCTATCCCTTTTCTTTTTCCTGAACCTTGGGAAAGGGTTCTGGATTTTATGTGAAATTTTTAGTAAACATTTTTAGCAGATGAATGCAGTGGGACTATATCCATCTCTCCTCTTTGTATCCCCCATGCCATGTCTATATCTGTACCAGGGTGTGAACAGGCTAATCAGTTACAGCTTTCAATAGCCCCTGGACAGCCCCTGAGCTGAGTGTGCACATGACCTACCCACTACTCCCCAAACAATTACAATTACAATTACAATTACAATTACAATTACAATTACAATTACAATTACAATTACTATTACTATTATTATTATTATTATTATTATTATTATTATTATTATTATTATTATTATTATTATTATTATTATTATTATTATTATTATTATTATTATTATTATTATTATTATTATTATTATTATTCTGGGTTGAAAGGATTTTGTGGAAAAAACTCCATTCAGGGAATGCCCAAATGGGGAGCCTTTCTTGTCCCCAAGAGCTGGGACAAAGATGGGCACTCAATCCATCATTCAGTACCCGGGTCTCGAACTGCTGAATTGCCAGTCTCCCAACTAACAATTTGACCTTCTTAACCACTGAGCCAATGCAGCCCCTCCACCCCATAAAGAGGCACCATGAGGGAGTGTCTTCTTCGAAGAGACAGTCCAGCTATTACCATATGGATCTGTCTCCATACATCTTAAATCCCCCCCTTCAAAGCTGTGACATGAAAATATCCCAATTCTTATTTGGCTAGCCCCATATTTTCTAATACACTAGTACCTCGGATAACGATGAGACTTGGTTCCACAAGTCTCGTTGTTATCCGGTTTTTAATGTTGTGCGATGCATTGATTGTACAACGTTAAAAAAAAGCCCTGTTTCCCTGGAGGCTGCAGCAAGCAGGAACGTCGGGATTTGAATCCTGATGTTTTGGCTTGCTGCAGCCTCCAGGGAGGTGGGGGAACTTTGGAAACAGTTTGGATCGGGTCTTCCGACCTCCCTGGAGCTGGTAGGGGGGGTCACGGAGCCCAAAATGGGGGGAGTCAATTTTTACCCATTTCAGGCTCCCTGACCCCCCTGCTGACTCCAGGGAGGTCGGGGGACCCAATCCTCACTATTTCCAAAGTTCCCCCACCTCCCTGGAGGCTGTAGCAAGCCAAAATGCAAGATTCGAATCCCAACGTTTTGGCTTGCTACAGCCTCCAAGGAGGTGGGGGAATTTCAAAAGTAGCTTGGTTTGAGTCTCCCGACCTCACTGGAGCCAGCAGGGGGTCCAGGGAGCCTGAAATGGGTAAAAAAGTCCTTTTTTTAACCCATTTTGGGCTCTCTGACCCTCCCCCCTGCTGGCTCCAGGGAGGTCAGGAGACCCGATCCAAGCTGTTTCCAAAGTTCCCCCACCCTCCTGGAGGCTGTAACAAGCCAAAACGTCAGGATTCGAATCCTGACATTTTGGCTTGTTGCAGTCTCCAGGAGGGTGGAGGAATTTCAAAAATAGTGCGTATCGGGTCTCCCGACCTCCCTGGAGCTGGCAGATGGGGGGGGGGGCAGGGAGCCCAAAATGGGTAAAAAAAGTCCATTTTTTTAAATACCCATTTTGGGCTCTATGACGACCTTGCCAGTTCCAGTGAGGTCGGGAGACCCGATCCACAGCTGCAGGGTGGCTGGGGAAGCTGACGGGGACTTCCCGTTGGCTTCCCTAGCCACCCTGCTGCTAAGAACAACTGTATCGGATAACGCTGACAGATCTTGTTATCTGAGGTATTACTGTACTGTACAATCATTTTGGTATAAATTACCCACTTTATTGGTTATGGCTGCGAAGAGCCCATGGTACTTACAAAGGGGACAGTTCCTCACAACCACTGCACCTGATGTCAAATGCAGACCACGGAGATGGACACAGATTTAATCACATGGACATCAGCCACCACATGTCCCCCAGGAAGTAAGGGAACCCAACCACGATCACCTAATTCCATCCACACACTCCCAAAATGCCAAAAGAGGCACAAGGAGGTTAAATATTCCATCACCTCTCACAAAAGCTAGCACAGCTACAACTAATTCACACAGCTTGCCTTTTATAGCATGTAACTACATATCTATTCCCAATCTGAAAGGTGTGCAGTGTCCAAATGAAACAACTTGGCTACTCAGAATGACAACACTGGATGCGCAATCACCCATCCACCTGACTCCCATACAAAATATCCAGTTTTGTTTGTCATCTTCCTTCTAGCAACATCCACTCTTGCAGCATCAAATGTCTCCCTTCAAGCCACTCTTGCATGCCAGTGTCTCCCTTCAAGCCAGTCTGATCCCAGAACAACTGTTTCTGGAAACAAGATTTTCAGCTCAATTAAATCACACTTAGCTGCACACAGTAGATCGAAGCTTTTCCTTTCCGCCAAGTCATTTTCACCTAGTTGAATGATTAACATGTCTGGCTGCTGGCACTCCTTGGCTTTCTTCCTTAGCATGGGAATCCATTGCTGTCCAACAAAACCAGCGAACCTGAAGTCTGTGCTACAATCAGAGGCAGGGTTCCTGTCCAATTGACTCAGGATACTGTTGAGTAATTTTGAATTTTGGTAAATTATTTGGTAATTAAACACAGAAGTACAGCAAGCTTGAGGAAAGAATAGCATCAAACCCCATCATCCAACCCTTTTCGTTCACAACTACCAGCACTTAATATATATAAAGATAGACAAACACATTGAAGTAGTAAAAAGATTTTACTCACAATTATAACTGATTAATCATCATTGTCATCGACTGCAACTTGTATCCAAGAATGCATTTTTTTCCTGAAGCAGGAAAAATGTCACTGGTGTGAATTTGTTTACGGTGGACCTCATCTTGTCATGAAGTGACCCACACACTATGATCTCAGACCCATGACCCATGACACACATGAAGCGCGGCATGCAGGATTTAACACTGGGACTGCAATGGACTGTGGCAGCCTTGAGGATATGGACAAGGTGTGCCTTCACAGCCAGTCAAACTGGCATAGTGCCTTCCGCCTCCATTACCATTGGGAATCAGAGTTCCTCCTCCACTCATTTTGCCATTTGACTGAATATGATGGTTTCCAGTGGGATTTCATCCACTGAGGGTGACCATCATCCCACCTAAGGGGGCTCATCCACCCATAGCTGTTGGCCCCTTTAGGGAGCCAGACTAGTTAACCGCTGGCTGACACTCATCATTGAGTCACTAGCTGTACAGTCTACTCCATTACCATAGCAGGATGTCCAGCCAGACTGGGCTTAATCACATCAGAAGAATAAAGAGAAAAAAAAATACAGGATGATCTCAGTCTATCTCAGTGATGGTCATATGTGTGAATGCAATTGCATGCTCAAAGATAAGGAAGGGAGGAGAGAGGAGAAAAGGCAGAAAACACACAGAGCATGTATATCTAGTGAGACAGTAGATCATCTGAGGGTACCTTTTTTGGTCTGGTCACACACCAAGTGGTATTTCATACCATCGCATTTGGTGTATGTTTCCATCTTCTCACTCTGTGACAGCTTGATGCAACTCTGGTTGTCTGGTTGACCAGGGCTCAAGGTGGACTCAGCCATCCATCTTTCTGAGGTCAGTAAAATGAGTACCCAGCATGTTGGGGAGGATTTGTATGTTTGTTTGTTTATTGGATTTATATAACCGCCTTTTTCACCTGAGCGACCCAAGGCGGCTCACAACATCAGCTAAAACCCATACCCAATACCAATTAAAACCAAATATTATATAATGCTAATTAACTTGTGGAACCACCCAAAGTGTGCACTAAGCACTT
Organism: Furcifer pardalis; assembly: GCA_030440675.1. Taxonomy (NCBI): domain Eukaryota; kingdom Metazoa; phylum Chordata; class Lepidosauria; order Squamata; family Chamaeleonidae; genus Furcifer; species Furcifer pardalis. Next base: position 69,750,522 of record CP126893.1, read on the forward strand.
TGGGGCAGTATATAAGTGTGATTGCTTTGCTTTGCTTTGCTTTGCTTTGCTTTGCTTTGCTTTGCTTTGCTTTGCTTTGCTTTGCTTTGCTTTGCTTTGCTTTGCTTCCATCACCTGGATTGGCATATTTTCATCTATCTCAAAGTATCTCAGCTTTCTCCTTCCATAGTATTGTTCTGTATCCTTCTGATGCAGCAATTCTGTGGAAGACAAAGGTACAACATCTTGTCTATGACTAGGCCATGAAATATCCCAATCACCATACATAAATAGGCTCGTCTGAGGCTTCCCCCTCCTGTAATTAATTTTTTAATGTTAAGATTTTGTAGAATTTATATTTGTTTTTAGATAGTTGATGGCACAGTGGGGTGGGTGGGTAATACTGTTATGTTTTTAAGGGTTTTTTATTTGTTTTATATTGTTTTTAATTGTGTACACCACCCATAGTCCTTTTGATAGGGTGGTATATAAATCTATTAAATTAAATGATTGGGTGCAAAATAAGAGCTGCAAATGAAGCTTATATGGCTGACAGATGTGCTGAGATAAATAAACATGTTTTTTTCAACATACATAAAAAGATCAGAGAAGTTACCAGCAGAAGACAACAGAAGACACATGCATTGTTAAAGGACAAGGAAGGGAATCTTGTGGTGGAAAGAAGGGACAATATGAATATATGGAAATAATACATAGGAAAGCTCTTTAGTGATAAAAGAGGAGAACAGCCTGTCATAAATTATTTTATTTATTTATTTATTTAAATGGCAATACTGGACAACCAGTACTGGAGAGTGAGGTTGTAAAAGCAAAGATCCAAAGATGAGAGAGCAAGAGGGCCAGATGAATGAATTCCTAGTAGAAATTTTGAAACTTCTGTCCCAAGTTAACGTTAAAAATTGACAGACCTTTTTAACACCATTTAAGAAATGGGTATCCTTCTGAGTGATTGGTTACTATCAACATTTGTTACATTGCTGAAGAAACCAAACATGAAGTCCTGTGAGGAGTAAAGAATGATTCTCCTCATGAGTCATGCTCTTAAGGTCTTTTTTTTAAAAAAAATCCATAGTAGAATATACAAAGTGTGAAGAAAGCACAGGTGAGATGTAATATGGTTTCTAGAATTCTATGGGTACCAGAGAGGCCTCATATAAAAATATAAAGACATGGGATGTGATGTGCATACATGTTTTATAGATTATGCAAAAGCCTTTGACAGATGCCAGCATGAGAAGATTACAACTCTGAAGAAAATAGGTGTAGATGATAAAGATATTAGAATCATCACCAACCTTTATTGGAATCAGTCAGCTCAAGTCAGAATTGAAGAGCAACTGACGGAGCAGGTTCAAATTTGCAGAGATATGCGACAAGGCTCTGTGTTGTCTCTGACACTGTTTAATATATATTTGGAGCGTATTTTTTTCAGAAGCACTATCAGATTTAAACATTGGCATTACAATTAATGTGTTGTTGGCATATCATGAGGAACATCATATTGTATAGAATGCTCCAAACTCTCTCTGCAAGGAAAGATCCCTGGAAAGAGAGACCCTGGATGTAGATGGACTTCATGGTTGAAGAACCTGAGAGCATGGGCGAGGCCCAGGGTCTGGGGTGCTGTGGCGCAGGGCCAGTGGAGAGCCCACCATCAGAGTCCCACGTGCACGGCCGCCCCGCCTCCGAGCCTGATGGCGGTAGCTCGTCCGCCTTTGGCGGCAGTGGTACCTGGGAAGTGAGGCTGGCAGTCACTTGCAGCCCAGTGCACATGGCCAGAGGACATCCCCCCACAATGCCTGGCCAGTGGTACTCCAGCCGCAGGGCTGCAAAGACCACCGGCCCCACCTCTCTGGGTGCCAGCACCGCCGAAGGCAGACGAGTTGCCACCACCGGGCTAGGAGGCGGGGCAGCCACATGCCTGGGATGCTGACAGTGGGCTCACCGCTGGGCCCATGCCACACCACCCCAGCCCCTTGCCCACGCCATCAGGGCCCCAGGCAACGTGGCCGCCCTGCCTCCTAGCCCGGTGGTGGCAGCAGCAGCCAGGAAGGTGGGAAGTGAGGCCAGCATCACATTCAATTGAGAACAGAATGGAGAGGATGTCCATTTGTACCCGGAGCTGTTTTCATTTTCAGCAGACGCTCTTCAGAAGCTACACCAGACAAATCCTGACATTTAAAATATGGAGACTCTGATTTGCTGCGATTGAAATGTCATATTCCACGGTGCACCAACCCTGAGGTGGTATTGCTAGAAATATAATTGCAAGATTGAAATATTCAGTGGCTCAAAGGACTGCAAATGAGAAAGGAGTTTTTAACCGCAAGGTCACCAGTTCAAATTTTGGCCAAATGAATCATCTCAAGTCAGTGGGATATCCACTAATAATCTACACTTAGTAATGTGTCTAATGCTAGAGGCCTATATTTGAAAATGTCAGCTGAGGTATTTAATCAGAAAGCATGTTGAGTAAGTATTATTTACAGAAGAGATATTATGATTCTTAAATGATTTGCATAAAATATTGTGTCCATGTTACTTTGGTGATATATAATTAGACTTTACATCTATTTAAAGAGTTTGTAGCCTTGGCCTAGATAATAATTATTGTATTTCATCTTATACCAAACAGTGCAAAGCAAAGATTAATATTAGACCCTGTTAAACTTTTAAAGGACATTTCATTTCCCTGAGCTGTTATGAAGGTCAATTTATATCTCCCCCCCCATCTTTTTAAAAAGACAGTGAGAAGACCAATCATGCTCATTTGCAAAGTGGGATTCAGTGTGTAACCATCTCTGTTGCTGAAATGGTGAAGAGGGCAAAAAAAAAAGTGTATGAATGTCTGAAATCCCCATCCCTTGAAGATAAAGTATAAGATAGGAAGACAAGTAATGGCAGAAAAAATTCCTTATGCTACTCAAGTATATCCCTGATGGTAGGATGCTATCAGTTGGTCTAGAACAGGGGTGTCCAAACTTTTTGGGCTGTGGGCCAATCATGTGGTTCAGGGAGCCGGTCACTAAGGTCCGGGGGCCAGGTGCGGCCCCCGATGGCAATTCATCCAGCCTGCGAAGACCTCGTCACTCCTGGAAGCAGAAGTAAAATGTGACTGTACGGGCACATTTTACTTCCACTTCCAGGGGTGACGAGGGCTTCGCAGGCCAGATGAATTGGCGTCGGGGGCCGCACCCAGCCCCTGGTCCTTAGTTTGGGCACCACTGGTCTAGAAGGAGAATTATGTAATCAGTTATCAGATGGGATACTTCTGGCAAAGTCTTTGATGCATACTGAGAACTCTTGGCGACAGCATCATACATTTCCCTTGTGAATGCCAGAAGCTCCTTGAAGCTAGTGATTTGTTGAATCATAGGGGCAGGTTGGTGATTGTTTAAATCATATGAAATATATATATGAGAAGAGCTCTGATGAATTATAATTTGACATTCCACAGTTGACAATGAAAGGACTGTTGTCACATTTTCTTACCTGTAATATCTATTGTCAAAGACGTTCTGTTTTGCAGAGGGATCCTGACAGGTGAATCCATTTATATTGTGATATCAAACTTTAGGCTGAGATGCTTTGATGTTGTGCAACATTCATGACCATTTTAACTTTTGAGAGAAAGAAACTGTCAGGCATATAATGTTTGCAAATCATTTAGCTTCTGTGTGTAAAAGGAAAAAGATTGGTTTGGCCACAGAAAACACAAGGCTAAAGGATGAAAGAAATAATGTGGTCAAATGGCAGAGAACTGGGTCGTGGAAGGTAGAGCTAAGCTATGTGGGCTTCTTGCCTCTGTTCCAGCGAAGAAGAAGAAGAAGAAGAAGAAGAAGAAGAAGAAGAAGAAGAAGAAGAAGAAGAAGAAGAAGAAGAAGAAGAAGAAGAAGAAGAAGAAGAAGAAGAAGAAGAAGAAGAAGAAGAAGAAGAAGAAGAAGAAGAAGAAGAAGAAGAAGAAGAAGAAGAAGAAGAAGAAGAAGAAGAAGAAGAAGAAGAAGAAGAAGAAGAAGAAGAAGAAGAAGAAGAAGAAGAAGAAGAAGAAGAAGAAGAAGAAGAAGAAGAAGAAGAAGAAGAAGAAGAAGAAGAAGAAGAAGAAGAAGAAGAAGAAGAAGAAGAAGAAGAAGAAGAAGAAGAAGAAGAAGAAGACGGCGACGGCGACGGCGACGGCGACGACAACAACAACATCCCTGTCTGTGGCTTGCACATACTACAGAGGATAGTATATTCCATGCAATGGCTGCTCTATATGTAAAATATCCTATACGCACTCACTGTCACAGTAAACACAGAGACCACTGGCTCACAACTTCAGGTTTCATATCCTAGTTGTTGGCCAAGAATACTTATATCCACAATAAATAATCATGTTGGGTGGGGATGATGGGAACTGATGTCTAACAACATCTCAGGACCAAAGATTGGGAAGCTACTGACAGATATCTATGTCAGTTGCCTTATATTATGTTAGAATGGTTTTGCAAGAAACAGTGGAAAGATGTGCTAGGCACATTTTTATCCACATAAGAAAACTTAACTAAGATTTGCTTAAAGTATTATGTGGGGAAACAAACATTCTCAAGTGCATTATTTCACTGCATGAATGAACACACACACACACACACACACACACACAGAGAGAGAGAGAGAGAGAGAGAGAGAGAGAGAGAGAGAGAGAGAGAGAGTCATAAAAAGCTGAGTATGATGAGCAATTGTTGCCATTCAACTGGCTAATGAAGTGATCTGTTTCTAGTTTTGTTGAAACTGAACCTTTGATAATTTTGAAGACCTTACATTTTTTTCCCATCAGAGGATGGAAAAGGACAACATCTATGGTTAAGCAAGCACTTAATTACTGCCCTATCTTTGGTAATAAATTACTGTTTACCTGTCAGCTGAAATGAGAACACCCACAAGGTACTCTTTGAAGTTAACCTATTGGATGTAAGAAGTTGTTTAAAGAACTGCTAAAGAACAGCTTGATCGTCAGACAAGGTCCTTTGAAGTTGAGCGCTAATGGCAGAATATTTTTATTCCAAGTGATCAAGCAATTAATGAGATAAAATAGTGGGGAGACAGGCTAAATAGAATTATTGTGGCTCATTCATGTGCTAAACATACCTTCAAGTGCTATGTAGGAAAAGAAGCCAAAAACAAGCAAGAAATTGAGTTGCATCAGTTCAAGGCAGATACAAAATAAAGTGGAAAAATATGCCTTAGACTTTTTTTAATGGTCTTTGTTAACCTTCTGCAGCAGAAATAAAAATATCCAATGCCTGCCTTTCACATTCCAGTTCTAGTAAAAAAAAAATCAAGTCTTGTACACATGGGCAGAAAGAAGAGTATTATGTAAAGTGTGTCTTTGCTGCTATCATGTATGATTATTTCTTCGGGCACTATAGAAAAGTGGGCACATGAAAAACAAGAATAAAGATGTTTGAAGCGGTGGCCGTGTTAGTCTGTGTAAACATATCAGAGAGTAAACAAAACAGCAAAAAACACAAAAAAATGTTGTGGCACCTTAAAGGCTAACCACTGTATTTAAAAGTGAGCCTGAGCACATGCAATGTAGAACTACAGTAAATAAACTGGATGAAAATGAATGCATTCATTGTTTGGGCAATGTTACAATTATGTATCTGAAAATTGGGCATATAATAAGGCAAAGAATATTGTACCATTTAAACACACATTGAAGAAAAATCCTTGCAGATGTGCTGAGGGTCCCCACTGCATAAGAATCTTAATATACAGTATAGATTAGAATGATCCTAGAAGAGATTGCTCAGTGGTCTAAGTTGGGAGTTTGATTCCCCATTTTACCTTCTGGGAGAAGAGCCAGTCTGTGTAGTCATTGGGCAAGTTGCACAATTCCAGGGCACCCCCAGAAGTAGGAATGGTAAACTATTTCTGTGTATTTTATACCTAGAACATCTTGGAAAGGGTTGCCATAATTGACAGCACATAATTATTATTACACCATCTAGAGACTCTGGCCCAGGCATGGGAGGAAGAACAACTATGGGGTAGGCTCTGGGACTTTTTCCTCCCCAGGTACCTGGAGCCCCCCCCCCCCTCCAGCCAAGGCATAAGAGGCTGTTGCAATTGCAGGCAGCAGGACATCATCTAGAGACTCTGGCCGAGGCGTGGGATGAAGAACAACTATGGCCTGCTGGAGGGAAGTGGCAGCAGCTGGGTCCAGGCTCTTGTGACCACAAAAGCGCCACACCACAGATGCTCCAGACTCTTTCCCTCGGCCCGGCCAGCTGGAGGGAAGTGGGAGCAGCTGGGTCTCAGCTCCTGTGGCCAGAAAAGTGCCGCACCACAGATGCTCCGGGCTCATTCCCTCGGCCCTGCCAGCTGAAGAGAAGTGGGAGCAGCTGGGTCTCGGCTTTTGCAGCCACAAAGCTGTGCCTGGAATTTGGGGGGGGGGGGAGGAGATGGGAGAGTGGCTCGCCAGTCGGGGGAAAGGGACAGCGCCCCATCTAGAGGAAGCAATGAGGTTCCTGGGGCCCAAATTGGTGTTGTGATGGGCATGGGGTGGTATGGCGGGAGCTGAGGGGCGGGCCGCACTCAGGGAATGTGGGATATATGTTTAATACCTGTCCCCTGTTCTGATCCCTTTGCTACACCTCTGGTTCCTGTACAGCTGATCCAGAGAGCTCCTTCCCTTAGGCTGCTGTTGATGAATGCCAGGTCAGTCTGCAATAAGACTCCCCTAACCTTAGATTCTATTCTGGAGGAGCAGGCTGATCTGGCATGCATCACTGAATCCTGGCTGGCACTGGAGGATGGGGTTCCTCTGTCAGAATTGTGTCTGGCTGGGTTTGGTATTTGACACCAACCTACGGTTGATGGGAGAGGCGGTGACATCACCATTGTAGCCAGGGAGTCACTGGGAGTCACCAGAGCCTCTGCTCCCCAAGTTCCGGGCTGTGAGGCCCTGCTCCTGCACGGGGGCCATAAGGGTCAGTTGAGAATCTTGCTCCTGTACCTGTCTCCCTGCAGTGTAGCTAGTGGTAGGAATCAGCAGGTTTGCACCAGTTGACCAGAACTGGTAGCAGAAATTCTGGCTGGCCTCACCCATCCAAATTTTGAAATAAAGTAGTCCTAATTCAAGTGCAACACAGGGCTTTCCCCCTGGCCACGCCCACCATACCACGCTCACAGTGTGGTAGTAATTTTTTTTGGAACCCACCACTGAGTGTAGCAGATTCCCTGCCTGAGCTCCTTGAGGCCGTCACCATGTTGGCATTGGAGTTCCCCAGACTTACAGTTCTGGGGGACTTCAATTTGCCTTCATTGGGGGCTGGCTCTGGGGTGGTTCATGGCTTCCATGGAAGCTGTGGGCCTGACTCATGTAATTCAGGGCCCAACCAGGAGCAGTGGCCACACCCCGGATTTAGTTTTCTTGTTGGAGCAGTGGCAGAATGATCTGAATTTTCAGAAATTAGACATCACTTCTGTCTATCTGGTGACTCTGGACTTTCTGGGGATGAAATTTCACCATAGGAGGGTAGGGCCTATTCAATTGGTCTGCCCCTGGCGACTGATGGATCTGGATGGATTCCAGAGGGAACTGGGCTGCTTTTATTAGTGCAAAGGCACCCTATGTGTGTGGGTATCTTCATCAATGGCCTAGACATCCTCTGCAGGGAAGAGTTCCATATTTTAATTATTCTATCTAGTGTGGATGGTTAAGAGATTCACAGAGACAGGCTACCATATACCCAATTATCATCCAATTTTGTGTGGATGTTAGTTGGAAGCTGCCACTCTCAATTGAAAAGTGAGGTATAAATCTAATTAACACACTGATTAAAATCTTGCTCCAGAGAGACCAGAGCTCTAACCAACAGTCAAATAGAGCTGATAACTCAGCCCAATTTATTCCACAGAATACTTGTCAAAATAAAATGAGCTGAACCTGATGCATACCACCTTCAGCTACTTCAGAATAGAAGTGTGTTCAATAAATGGCATTGTTGACACAATGGGCTTAGAGCTTAGTGGGCTGTCGAGGATGGTGGAGGATAGGGGTGTCTGGCATCCAGTTGTCTATGGGGTCACAAAGGGTCAGACTCAACTGTGCGACTGAACAAAAACAAAACAATAAATAGGACCCCCGATACTCCCATATGCATTCTAGAGTAATGCTTACAGCAAAAGAACTCCAGCAATTGTCTTTGACATTCTTTGCTGTAATTTTTCTTTCAGGGTTCAGAGAATACAGTATTTGGTGTGTTTTTTTAAATGAAACTTTCCACCAATGCCTGCCTTCAACTTTATCCTCCTCTCTGTTGAGGAAATCATCAGAGTCACACTTGAAGGGGGTGGGGGAGAACAGGGAGGCAGTTCAAACATTTCTTGAGCAAACAAAATGTCAAAAATGTAAAAGAAAATAGCCCTTGAAAGTGACTGGCCATCTTGCTTGATCTCTTTGTACCCTTCACTCTAGCTTCCATAAATCACGAGGAAATGGCAGAGGATTTCAGCCTTGTATTGCGTAGGCTGCAAGATACCACTGACAAGGGGCATGCTGAAAGCTGTGGCTGCTTTTCACCCCCTTCCTAGAGACATTTCCCCCCCTTCATCCTCTGTCATGGGCTCAAAATGGCAGGAACAATTGTGGTCATTACTGTAAAACACAGGGAAATTAGATGGATATGTGAATAGTCCATCACTGAGGAGAGAAAAGTGCATAGGCAGAGGGCACTGATGGAGGGAAAAGGTTTTGCTGAGAGAAAGAATGGCCTTTAAGTATTTTGCTTGTTATTCAGTGCATTTATTTCTCACCTTCATGGAACCCTGCAGGCAGTAAACTGCCCAGAAATATGGCTGCACAGATGGGAAAAGTTCTTTTTTCTTTGCTTAAAATTCTAGCCAGGGGGGCTACTGGTCATAATGGCTTTATACTGGCATCTTTTTTCTTTATACCTTTATAGTGGCATCTTTTTCACACTGTCCATAGTGGCATCTTTTTCTGCCCACACCCTCAGCACTATAACCCACCCACAGTACCATAACCCATTTTAATTCTTGATTATTATGACCTTATGCCAATATGAAAGTGCCATTTTTTAAGACCTGGTGTTATACTCTTCTCAACAGACTCTGTTGAAGAGACCAACAAAGATATCTTGACAGGAGAACTGGCTATGTGTAGAGAAACATTGATTTGCAATCTATCATTCTGCTTCAAAAAACATAATATAATATGGAAAATAAAACCACTCACTCTCTTCTTAGAGGTTTCAACAGCCACAGCAACACGTGAATGAACACAATGATTGAAAAGGTGAAGCCATTATAAAACGGGGAAAATCCTATTCAATGTTCTTTGAAGAAGCCCTGATGGTGCAGTGGTTAAACTGCTGTACTGCAACTAAAAGGTTGTAAGTTCGATCCTGACCAGGGCACAAGGTTGACTTGGCCTTCCATGCTTCAAAGGTACACTGAGTGCTATGGGGTGGTACATAAGTGTGATTGCTTTGCTATAAATGATCATAAATACAAAGTTCATTTGACAATTACAGATGGCTGAAAGCTACAATTCAGATCTATTTTTGTCAGCAAGTCTATAGCTCAACAATGTATTAATAGCATAATTTATCCTAACCCAAAAACCCAGCAAAGACCCATCCTAAGTCATATCTACTTAGCCATCCAACCTCAATCTATACTATTGTGTAGGAGGTATAATTTCAAAAAGGTCAAATGGAAAATGTTTGCAACAATGCTAGGTGCAGCTATGCTTCAGATTGGACCTCAGTCAGAGAACTATGATAAATGTGTAACTTCTATTGTGGAATGTTCTCATGTCTCCATTCGTAGAGAGTGCCACACCAATTACATCTGATGTCTCCTTCTGGAAACACATTGCCAACACTTAGATTAAATTTCACACATTGGAAAAAAACTTTTTTTCAGTGAACATACAAATTTGATCTTGTCTTGACTTGTTGGATAGACATGGAGCTTGACATAGCAAAAAGGAGAGGAACACAGTTGGGAAATATCAGGACCCCTTATCCTGGCAAAACATCTTCAGGGATTGTGTCTCAGTGGTAGATTTTGGGTGCATTGGTCCTTGCTGCTGAATGGGAATATGTCGTTCAACATTTTTGGACTATCGTGGAGACTTCCGACACAGCATTTCTCTATCTGAATAGAAGTTCTTGGATTTGCCCTTCTCCCAAAGAATGGCAAATGACTATTGCTGAGAACTGGACACAATACTATAGATGAGGTCTGATTACAGCAGTATAAAGTAGAACCATTACTCTTCGTAATGTAGGCACTTCCATAGGTGAGATTTTGCTGCCACCTGACATGTCTGAATTACGTCAAAATTGGTTTCTGATCTATTAAACCTTTAGAGATTAGCTTTTCCTAACCTGGTAGCCATCTGGCGTGGTAGCTGAAATATGGTTTTCATTATCTGTGGTCATGTATAGTTCTGGATGTGGAAGATGAGTAGCATAGCCCAGTACAGCTGGGAAACATTCAGTTAGAAGGACTTCCCTAGATTCTTTTCACTTGTGCAGCAGCTGAGCTAGTTTGTCATCCAGTCTGAATTTATGCATATTTTCCCTACCTAAAAGCAGAAATTTAGAGTTATCTCATGAAGAAGGATGGAGCAAAACAGAAGTTTCTCCTTTGTCCACTGGTTTTTAGTTACTTGCTTTATTAAATCTAAGAAGGACTAAGAAGGACATCCCAGTAAGGGTAGATGGTCCTGATTTGGAAAATTCCAATTTCAGTTCTAATAATTCTAAACATAATTAAAATGATGATAACAGTTACAGTATAATGACGATGATGATGATGATGAATGTAGTGACATCATGCGAAAGGATTTACTACTGGGTGGCATGCTAGAAGAATTCAGCAAACAAATATTAGAATTAACAGTGCAAGAACTGGCCAGTACAGACATAACACAACAGAATTATTTAGTGCTAAAAGTTAGACTCCATTGCCTTAGTCATTTCTAGCTCTTTTCACTGTTGATGGCATTTGAAATATCTCCAGTGCTTAGCTATGATATTCTGTACAAGTACAGCCAGTGTCAGATGGGTAATTTATGGATGCAATTACCATAATGCTATAAACAACACAGGTGAAATACACAGGGTGTAAAATATGGGCACATTTTCTGAAAGAAAAGGCTGAATAAATTTTAGAGGTGCTTCCATAAACGACAATTTACAGACCAAGGCTATAAAATAAGACTTCTAACAGAATTAGAAACCAATTATTAATTTCAGCCCTGATGACCTTGTTCCTATAGCACCAAAGAAGTTTAATTCATCTTATTTAGGAAGTCAGTAATATGCTGCACAGTGCCACTAAAGAGGTAGCGGCAAGTACCACATGTTAGTGTAGGTGTAATCTCTTTAAATTAATCTAAATATGATAAAAGAAAACAGATCAAATAGGCTGGGTCTTAACACCAGTCTTAATATCAGACAATATAAGCTGTAGTCATGAGTAAAGTGGGGAAGAAATAGATATGCCTTCTAGAATTAGAAGAACATGCAGGATAGACTGTCAATTATTGCTTTTATCTTCATCACTGCCCCTGTGTCCCACTAAGCTTCCCTGCCCTATTATTCCTACAAGAAATCTCTTTACAGCACATCCTGTGAACTAGCTGATAACAAGTCAGTGGCAAAAGAAAAACTATCCATTGATTGTGGGATCTAACCAGTGCACAGAAATATCATAATTACTACTGGCTTCTAATCTTGAAGTTGGAAAGGCAAACTCAGCCCTGCCGTGGTATGGACAGCTGAAAAATTCCAATTCCATCATAAAAGTGTCACACTGCCATTGCTGAGTTTAATGCCATCTCTATCTCTCACTTGCTCTGGGGTGCAGCAGAAAAAGTACACACTAGCATTGGCATTGGCAGGTAAAGAGAGAGGATAAAACAACAGTTACTATAGCAACACCGGGGCAGACTGAGTATCTCTTCCTGTAGGTGCTCAAAAGTGCCATAGATTACTTAGGATGTCGGAGTTAGCTCCTTGATACATTCAGGAGAGATTGACTACTTTCTACAGAGACATCTGGTTATTCTGTACGAATAAACTCTAATAAACTCACACAATTCTGTCTTACCTTGAAGGAAACAGCTAAAAATGTTGTTGAAAATTAATGACACCAAATACCATCCAAGGTTCCAAACAATCACGTTGTTCCTTTTTCTATTAGGCCAGTGCAGGCCCTTTGCTCAACCCCTTTTGTTAGTGCAGAAGGATAATGTGGCGAAGAAGTGGAAAATATTAGGTATTTTGTTTCCCTTTACGACCATGAAAGGTGTATTATTATAGCATACCACTGAATGAGGCAGTGATAATATCCTTACTTCACTTTTGAAAGAGGTCTTCTGAAGAGCAGTTGCATTTTTTTTATCTTGTAAGGGTAAGATATGCCAAATGACAATTGAGATACATTTCACACAAAGAAGCCAGTGCTACATTCTCTATTTTGAGATTAGCACTAGTTTTTTTATCTGTTTTGCTTTTAAAAAAGAATCACACCACCTTCCTAGCACAAAGATGAATGACCCATCTTTAGTTGGTGCTGCTTGTGGCATCAGCTTTTCACCTTCAGCCTTTTGAATCCCATCCAGCTGCTCCTATATGTCCCAGAAGTGGTGATAAGTCTCCAAATTTATGACCTTGGTAGCATTGTCCCTTTAATATTTTAAGTAGTCATTTAAATATGATTCTCCTTCCTTTTGTCTGATTCACAAGAAGCAGTTAGAAATAAACGTATTGTCAAAAATAATGAAAAAAGTTGGCTTTGACAGAGACACCTATGTTCATTTTAAAATTTGCATAAGTGACACTATCCTCAGCCTTCTGCCCCATATTCTTCCTTTGACGTCCCCTGAGATCTAGGTTGATGTACCTTGACTCTGTGTTTCTCTCTCAATCTCTCTCTCTCTTTTACCTCACAGGTATTCTGGGCAAACTAATAATGAATAAAATCACATTGAGAGAGAGAAATGGTTTAATGTATTTTTCTTTAAAACAAAACTGTACTGTGTTTCAGGTTTGGGATATACACTGAATATCTGCCATCCAGATCGAAGTCAACAGTACTCTGTTAAAATGGCAAATCATGTTAGATTGTATAGGAGACCTAGTTGATATGGTTTGTTTTTGTTTTTTTCCTGCTCTTTGGTTATAGAATAAATTTCCCAAGGAGATGGCCAGTTTGTTTCTTTGTTTTAACATACTCTTGTAAGTTTGCAAAAACATATACCAGTTATACTTTATTTAATTTGTTTTTAATTTTTTAATCTGTTTAAAATTTTATATTGTAAATATTTTTTAATATGTTGTACACTGCCCAGAGTGGGAAAATATCCCAGATGGGAGGGTGATAGATAGATAGATAGATAGATAGATAGATAGATAGATAGATAGATAGATAGATAGATAGATAAAACCACTAATACAGTGATAGGGATTATATGATGCTACAAACCCAGATGCCAGCTCTGCCCCAACATTATCTTTGGTAAAATGATGTCAGGATCCAACAATTTCACAAACAACATCAAGGACACTTTTACTTATTCCTCTGCTGATGTGATCTATGCCATATTTTGCCAGCAATGTTCATTTGTACTCACATTCGATATATGATATGACCTGTGTGCAAGAGATTTAATAAGTATGAAACAGACATAATCTATCTGGACACTCTTCCAAGGGGTTGAGGGTTGAGATCCTGGAGAAGAAACATTCTACAACAAGGATCCAGAAGGAGACAGAAGGAGACAGCTGAGATAAAGTTTATATATATGCTTGATACCCATCTCAATAGACCAAATATTAGTCAAGGGTTCTTGAGCCATTCCTGAATGCAAAATGCTACAGATTGTTGTTATCTGCTGTCACTTTTCGAAGCCTCGGTTTCTTCCCAACTAAACACTCCATCTTCAGGAGAACAAGCTTCCAAGAATAAGGGTCTTTGGTAAAAGAAACAGATATCATTTTAGAGTCTTGAGATATCACTAGGTTGAAAATGCCACATTGTCTCACTCAATTTGCATCTGTATTGTTATTTTTAGACTTATGTTCCTGCACCCAACTACCATTGCTACTGGGGGGAAACAGAATTTCACACAGGGATATAATATCATCACAAGGTGGGAGATTCCCCATTTACTCACACAATTTGTAACTTGTGTCCAACCAATCACTGTCTCTTTATCCAGATGCCATTTATAAATGTAGCCACACCCTTATGACTGAAGGAGTGGAATCAATCCATGAAAGCTCACGTTATATAGTTAATCTTTATAACACCACAGCATTTTTGTCTTCTTACTTTTTAAAACTTTTTTCTTGCTTCTTGTCTGATACATTTGCACAGACTAACACAGCTACCACTTTGAAAACTAAAACAAACTGGGAAATTCACTAAAATAGATTGAGAAACTCAAGAAATTCATTCCACCATACTATTACAGAATTAGTGCACTTCCACTCTTTGTTTAAGTGCATCCAAAGAATGAGCTGATTTTTTTTAAAAAAGGAAACCACTGCATGTGTTAAAAACAAGAACCAGCTGATATTTTACTCAGCGTATAAAAAGCCTACCCAACCCAAACCGTCAATGATCTCTGTCTTGGACTCATGCAGACAAAAATATGTCGCTTGCTGATTGCCTCCCCACTCTATAATCAAGTGCTTCATGGTTGCGAGCACACTTTTTCAGTGTGTTGTAATTGCCCTTTGTTTCAGTCAAGAGACTGGTAATTACAGCTAAGGGCCACATTTTTCGTTCAAGCAGCATTTGATTGCAACTAACCATTTATTGTGGTAAAAATCTAACGCCTTGCTGCAGTGTTTATAGATAAACCTTCTGCATGACAGACATTTAGCCTAATCATCCATCCGCTGGAGTCAAAATACCATTTTCTTAAGATGATTCAACAGTGCCTTTAGACTGTATTTGCCTTTCAGACACATTTGAACAATGAAACCTTGCTTGAAAACTTTGTTTTAAAGAATAAAACCAAATATAATCAATAATTGTGAGCCATCACATCAATTCTAACTTACAATAACCCTTTTCTGGGTTTTCAAGATACAGAGAGAGGTTTTCCATTCCTTTCTTCTATGACTTCCCGCAGACTGTGCAGGTTGTGAAAGCTACACAGGCTGGCTATATTCCCTGGAGGGGACTCATTTCTCTGGGTGCTCCAACTCAGTGAGCTATGCAGCGATCTAAATAAAATCTATAGGCATCTAATACATTTGTTAAGACCTATTGCAGTTCATAAAACTGCAAACTTTTAAATTCTCCAGAATTCTTATGGTTTGGTTTCAGGTAGGTAGGTAGATAGATATTTCCTTCACTTCACCTCCAAGAAGTCCTTACATCTCATACTGCCCCATTTGCACACGATGAGATATGGGCATGTGCATGCCTGTGTCTTCAAGTAGACATGTGCATGCAGTGTCTTACTTTTCAGTTCCCACTTGATGTGACCTTGAAACCTGAAAAGTTCTATGTATCTATGCTATAGAGTCAAAAATCTCTAGACACTGATATTTCTTATGGTCCCTCCACAGTGCTTAAAGGGGTTGGCTTTTTCTCATATCCTCATTTTCTTCCTATCTGACTTGAGTTGAGAAAATACTAAACTTTACCCCCCCCCCCTTCAACTGGTTAATCTGAGGCCATGAAATTTTACATTGAAATACCTGGACAAGGAGAGCTTGAGATAAGGAAAGTAATAGTTTATTTCCATCCGATAGACTTCACTGAACCCAGAACATTACTGTTGACTGTAAAACTGGGGAAGGTCCAGGGAACCTTTCTTCCTCTGTCCCAGATAATTTCCTCCACAATTTTGACAGAAAGGTTTACTTTAGAACTTCTGCCTAAACTTTAGTTTTTACAGACTATGCAAGCAGAGAAATAGGAGAGATACTGACACCCCGCTATGCACAGCTGGTGGTGTATGTTGCTTTGCTCATACATTGTGTTGGACTTCTACATCTCTCTCTTGCTTCTCTTCCTGGAATAATGGTAAAGCTTTCTTTTTGTATTGAATGACACAAATTTTTTTTCTCTCTCTCTCTGGCTAAGTTTGTATTTCAGTCAGAGAGAACAATTAACTGCAGGGAAAGAATCACAACAAAACAGATTGTACATGCCTTCTATCAACTGGATAAAATTAGTAGGGGCAAACACATGTACCTGAATGCATATATCCCTAGACATGATGAGGTTGAGCAAACATAATTATATCTGTGGGTCAACAGGGAGATGCAACACCGTACCATTTCAGTTAAGAGGAAAGGGAGTCTTTCCCACACCCTAAAAACAATTTGACTCCAACTTTTGTTTCAATATGTCCTCACTTTTCAACTCTGACTTGGGGGATGAAGGAGTAACCTGCCTGCCACTCTCTTTGAGTCTTTTTGCCACAGCTCTTCTCCTGGAAGTGCAGGGCTGCCATGATCGCCCTTTGACTCTGCATTTGAAATGACTGCAGTGTCAGACCTCATGCTTTGAGCAGCACAGCAGGTGCTTTTGGGCTTGATATACAGACACCGTGCAATAGAGCAGCCTTTTCATGTGGAATCCCCACAGGGGGAAGTGTGGGTTTGGTGCATATTCAGAGGGAAGAGAGTTGTTAAGTGTGCATCCCCCCCCCTTTTATTGTGCAAGGTGAAGTTTTAGACACTTGGCAATTAATCTGAGGAATTCTTCCGAAAATGAGGTAAGGGAATAAAGATAGATACTTGTTGTTCTTGTAACTTTTTATTGATTTTGCATCCTGCCTTATAGGTAAATAACTTCCTCAGGGGTTTCTACTTGTAAAGTAAAGTAATACAATTGGGAAAAAATAATTTCTTTGCTTTGTGACAGAATATTGCACAATTTATGGATGCATTTGAAACATAGTTAAAATCAAACAAATTAAACTGTTGAAATAATTAGGCCTTTTTTTAACCAGAAGCAGGCTACTATGATAGTGTTATCTTGGCCATTTACAAGATGTCATGTACATAGTAGGGCATAAATTGTATCAGTAAATGTTGCAAACTCCTCTCCCTAAAACCACATTTCAGTTGGTGAATTTTAACTTTTAATTTCTTTTTAATTTTTAACCTTTAAATTTTAACTTTCTGAGATGGGTGGATATTTTATCATGGGTTTTATTGTTGATTGTGTTTTTAACTGTTGTTCGCTGCCCTGAGTCATTTGTGAGGAGGCAGCATAGAAGTGCGACTAAACAAATAAATAAATATGGTTAAGTTTTTTATTTTAAAAAAACACACGAGAAAAACACTAGAAATGTTGACTTGTATTGTATGATCTTTTGTTAAAGCAAACCATTGTGTGCTCCCCTCCCCATGAAACCTATTTTCCATGTGAAATAGAGTAGGTGTTGGTGACAATAATATGAACTACACTAAATATGGACTATATGTCCGTGATTTATAAGCCTTATCATGCTTTAAGGTACTTTACTTAAAAGTTGTATGAGTAATTAATAAGAATTAGTGTTTATATGTGCTCAGCACTCTGAATACACTGCAATGTATTTTGCTGCTTTAATTTCTAGTTGCTCTGAAGCTCATTGCTGAACTTAGAGTCATGTATATGTTTGAATATTTATGAGTCAGGTATTGGCGGAAGCTGCTGCATTAATCTGATGACATACTGGCTGCACATGACCATGTGCCTAGTTATGCAGCTGGGTCTGATTGCCACTACAACTTCTGCAGTTGGAGTAGGATATGGACCATAAAGTTTTGTTAGTCACTCAGGATTTTTATTTTATGCAGAAGAATAATTATATGCCATGAAGTCAGTTCAAAGTTATGCTGGCCTTTTTTGGGGTTTTTTCTAGGTACAGAGTACAAAGAATGAGGGTCCCCTTGATTTGTGTGTGGTTTTTCAAGGCATGTAAGATATTTAGGGAGTGGTTTTATTATTTAGTACCCCCACAGTGAATTTCTATTTAGGTCTCCTCCATATTCGTCTGGGACCTTATCTACTACATGAATTTGTCTATTGCCAAATCTTGAACACAGGCCAAGCCTAGCAAAAAGAGATGCAAACAAACACACAAACAAAATATATCCCATAACTTTCCTCCAACTGTCTTATCTTTAAAATGGGCAGAAGGAAAATCTAACTGGGGCAAATGCATATGTAGTTTAACTATATGTAGCTAAAATAGCATACGGCATAGCCTAGGGCAGACAAGAAATGACGTCACATGGAGCTATGATATTTTTCAGAGACTGGATTCAAAATGGCATGCGATTTAATAAGCAAGGTAAGAAAGAAATTACTTATTCCAAGACTTCCTGATTCTACAGATAATCTCTGAAGCATTAGCCTTAAATATAAATGGATCATCTTTTGAACATGAGTCAGGAAATATGACTGTGTTATATAGAGCTGTAAGAACCTGAGTCTTCGCAGTAGTCCACATCCTTTAACCTAACTTCAATAATTCAGTTCAATCTTTTTGTGTGCTTTGAGCACTCTGTGTTAGATTGCTAAATTCTCTGCAGTTCCTCTTTCCAAGAGTTTACATGACGATAATAACCCTTTTGTATTTGGCAGAAGTTGTGCAAGGGCAAAGACATTACAGAGGCAGACTTTTATACACATATATAAACTCTGTTTATATTTACAGCATTCCCCTCCCCCACACAAAAGTGCTTTGGTTTTGTTCATGTAGTGATGTTATATTTTTTTTCCACAGAGTTGCCAACGGTCCTACATTAGCCAAGGACAGATGGTTTATCAGTTAAGAAAATGGTTGGTGGAAGGATAAGTCGTGGCTTGTGTGTGAACTTTTGTTTGTTTTTAAATCTCTCCTACAATTCAGGCTTGAGTACTGGAAGAATTCCCTCCTCCCCTTCTAGAGGCAATTGCCCTAACCATCTCACAAAGGCATATGTAGCCTAGCTACAATTAGAAGAGAAAGAGTAAACCTAACACTGTGAGCTGAAATTAAGGGGCTTTGGAACGAGCAGCATCTGGTTATGTTGTGAAGCGATTGAATAAAACAAATTGGAGTTGACATGATTCTTAAATGATATCAGCTTCTCCAGTGGTAGTTCACTGTGATTGCTTTCTTTGCAGCCACTGAGAAGTTTCAAATAGAGCAACTAATGCAGTGACTACTTTTCAAATCTGAGGGCAATTTCTGCTTGCTTTGTTCCCTGAAAACTCTTATTGGAGTAGAATTTCACTGCTTTTGGCCTTTAGCAGCCAATTTAGGCATGCAGAGCAGGTTTCATGGAAATTCTTTTCTCACTTTTCTGCAAAATGGCCAAAGTATTTTCCCTCTTCCATGAAGAAGGCAATGTTTACAGGTGTCAAAGGCAACTTTCAGATGGAAAAATTCACCTCAGCCTTGGGTATGTGTCTGAAATGTTCTAATTAGAGGGAAAAGCCAATACTTCCTTGATTTTCTTCACTGGAGACCCATGTATCACATGGAGATAATTGACAAGACTTTGTTTAATGCATTACCCTCATTGACTATGGAATCAGAGACTCTTAGCTGTGGAAATGTCATATTGCGATGTAAGATTGAGGGCAGTTAAAATAACCTTCTATATATGCACTACACAAAACTATAGTTTTCAGCTGCCACCCTCTCAAATGGGCCTTAATAAGCTGTATTTAATAATTAATGTGCTTCTCTCCTGCCTCTAGGCATTTAAGGGTGCCTTGCTTCTTTTATATAAAGACCTAATTGCTGGTACCAAGAATGCAGCAAAGCTTTTAAGCATCGGTTAGACGTAGGGAGTTTAAATTCAGAGCTATAGCAAAGCAGGAGATATCAAAATGGGTTTATTTTTGAGAAACAAGAAAGCACAAGGCATCCACACTTAAGGTTTTCAAGTACAGTAATACCTCGGATAACAATTGCACCAGATAATGCTAAAATCGCACAATGACGACAAATTTGGGGGGAAGATTTGCACCGGAGAACATTCTTTTTAGCATTATCTGATACAGTCGTTCTTAGCAGCAGGGTAGCTGGAAAGCTGAACAGGGTTCTCCATTCAGCTTCCCAGCCACCCTGCAGCTACGGAGGCAGGGGTGGGGAGGCTGGAAAGCTGATGGGGGGCTCCCCTGTTGGCTTCCCCAGCCACCCCACAGCTGCGGAGGCAAGGGCGGGTGGTTAGGGAAGCTGACAGGGAGTCCCAGTCAGCTTCCCCAGCCACCCTGCTGCTGTAGATCGGGTCCTCTGATCTCTCTGGAGCAGGCAGGGGACCCGATCTACAGCTGTTACTGGGCTTCCCTGATGTCCCCAGCCAGTGGAGCAAGCCAAAACGTCAGGGTTCGAACCCTGACCTTTTGGCTTGCTCCCCTTGCTGAGGACGTCGGGGAAGCCCAGAAACAGCTTGGATCGGATCTTCCCACCTCCCTGGACCCAGCAGGGGTGTCAGGGAGCCCAAAATTGGTTTTTAAAAAAGTCCATTTTTTTAACCAATTTTGGGCTCCCTGATACCCCTGCCGGGTACAGGGAGGTGGGAAGACCCGATCCAAGCTGTTTCCAAAGTCCCCCCCCCCCCCGGATGCTGTAACAATCCAAAACGTCAGGATTCGAATCCTGACGTTTTGGTTTGTTGCAGCCTCCAGGAGGGTGGGGGAACTTCAAAATTAGCGCTCGTCAGGTCTCCTGACCTCCCTAGAGCCGATATGTGCTATTTTTGAAGTTTCCCCACCCGGGTCCAGGGAGGTGGGAAGACCCGATCAAAGCTGTTTCTGGGATTCCCCGGCGTCCTCAGCAAGTGCAGCAAGCCAAAACGTCAGGATTCAAATCCCGACGTTCTGGCTTGCTGCAGCCTCCAGGGAAACAGGGCTTTTTTAACGTTGTGCGATCAATGTATCGCACAACGTTAAAAACCGGATAATGATGAGACTTGTGGAACCAAGTCTCATCGTTATCCGAGGTACTAGCGTAAATAGTTAAAACTCTGGTAGGAACACAGATTGTCTTTGTATCAAAAGTATCACAAACAAGTCCTGAATTTTGAAAGTGATCACATGTTGTCTCTATCTTCTGAGGAGAGTGGATCCAAGCAAATGCTGATCAGTCAATCTGAGATCTATGTGAGTAAAGATTCTAGAATAGAGACTTGAGGAAGTGGACTTGATCCATCAATGCTCATATTAAAATGTAACACTGAGTGAGGAAGGTGACTCAAATTTTTGTCTTTTATACTTTGTTTTTCCATTTTTTGTTTCTTGATTGAGAGACCTGAACAGTCATTCTGTAAGCACCTGGAAAATAATACAGTAATACCTCGGATAATGTTTGCTTCAGATAACACTAAAATTGCATAACGTTAAGCAATCGGGAGGGGGGGAATTGCATCGAATAACATTAAGATCCTATGGGATGCATCGGATAACAATCACTAAAGCCTGTGCAGTTACAATATATCTCTATGGAGCTTTAACATTGTCTGATGCATCTCATAGGATTTTAACATGCATCGGATAACACTAAAAATCGGATAACACCAAGACTTGTGGAACCAAGTTTTAGCATTATGCGAGGTTTTACTGTATAGTAAAACCACATATAATGATTTTAATTCATTCTGTGGGTCTGTTCACTATGGAAAAAATAGTACAACATTTTTTTTCGCTAAGTGGTTTTTCCCATTGAATATTCATTGTACAATTTTTTCCATAGGTGCCATTTTTTTTAAAAAAAACCCTATTCATTATGCAATTTCTTCACTATAGGGAGTGTTTGTTATACGAGGTTCCACTTTATTATGATTACTAGATTTAACCAGCAAAAGTCATGCCAGATTAATCTTACTTGGCTAACAGTTAAAAGCTTGGCAAATCAAGATAATGATGTGGATGTAATCGATATTGATTTGCCTCAGACTTTGACTAGATCTCCCATGGTGTTTTGACAGAGAAGCTGGAAAAATGTGGCCTAGACAATGCTATTTTTAGATTAATAAGTTATGTTTTTGGTTAATGAACTGTATCGAAAGAGTGTTCACCTATGATTCCTCATCATTTGGAGAGATATGCCAACTGGGTTTGGTGTTGTTTGACATCTTTATAAGTGACTTGGATGACAAAATACAAGGTACTGTATGACAGAATGAAGTATACCCTGTGCTTTATTCTCATTCAATATGGCGATTTCAGATCAGGGGAAGAGAAAATGGTATGTAAACCATATGAGCTTCATGGTGTAGAAGAAATGAAACTTATTGTATGATTGACATGTCTTGCTGTAAGATCATTGGTTGGAATTCCTAAGGGGGAGGGCCAAAGGTGGACCCTATGGGAGGAGATATATCCCAGAGACACATGCACACACATTCTCTGGAATGCTGTGCTTTTAAGCTGCCAAAATGTGGAAGCTTGAGAGAAAGGGTCCCCTGTGGGCTATCCCTTAGAGAACCAGTTTTCTTTATTTCCGTGCTTGAAATGCTTCCTGATCTTTTGCTGGACTGTATCCTGAATCTTGCTATGCTTTCAATATATTTCTAAAATACCTGAAGATTACTTGGCACACGTTTCCTGAATCTACACTAGATTCCTGTGCACCCTTTGCTCACTACCTAGATTTCAGCCAGGGGTGACTGGGCACACTGATAGGAAGAGCTCTGAACTGCTGGGTCCGATCTGGGACAGGGAAGCAGGATCAGGCACAATCCTATTGCCAGGAGGCCAGAGGACTACTGAGTCCTACCTGGGAGTAAGCAGATTATTACAGAAGGGATGCTCATCAAACCTTCCAGTGGTACAAAATTGGGAGGGACAGTTGATACATTAACAGATTGGAAAAGCAGAAAATATGAATTTGGGAAAGGAAAATGTAAATGTCGTACATAGGCAAGAAAAACCTGATGCACAAATATATGTTGGATTTGAATGAATGTTTATTAATTGATTAGTTTTATGACCTTATCAATAACACAGCAGAAGAATTAAAATATGTTCAATACAATGGAGTGCAATGAAAGACATATATGCTGGATGACAATTTTGCCCATCTCAACCCTAATACAACAATATAGATGTGAGTGTGTTTCTTCTATATAATCCCACAATAAGTGGCATACATGGCTGCCCTCTCTTTAGTCACAGTGGGGAATTGAACTCCCAATCTCTAGCTCCATAATCAAATTTCTAATTTACTGAGCTATCTAGCCAGCTTTGCCTTTTTTTAGGATGAAACTTATCAATAGGGATGTGCTCTAGGTTCTGGGAAACGGTTGTACTCAGGTTGGTAAGAGTGCCCTATCAATGTTTGATGTTTGTTTCGGTGCTTTGGGCATTAAAAATTCTGACATCTGAACAAAAATGTTTGGCACCAGTTCCCCATAGTAAAAGAAAGAAGTGTCAAAATAGAAGGATGTTGACAGCTGAATGAAAGATAAAACATCCCTTGAAAACTCAACTTTTAAACCCTGGCCATTAATTTCTATAATGGCAAATGCATGGAATGGGGTGGGTAGAACCTTGCTATCTGTACTGTATACCTTCTCTGATGAAGTCTTTTTTTGAATATTATGTTTTTGTGATGCATGCAGGGCAAAGATCCCACTGTCAGTCCAGTTTTGGAGGAGGATCGAGAACAGATATAGCTATATCAGAATGCTCTTTGCTCAAAGTGTCCTAATGCTGCTTTATTTTTAGGTTAATTGAATTTCATCAGATCAAGACACCTCTGTATAGATCTAGGAAAATAAGTTCACATAAATATCCTTAAGCATCATATTTTGACATAAAGGTGGGCAAAATGGCAGCTGTTGGTGGCACGACAATCCCAGTCCCCAAATATGGCAGCTATACCCACTACAAAAGTCCTTTAATTTGTTTTCAGATTGATAAAAATGCTCCCTCTTGGAGGAATGAGAGATGATTTTTTTCCCTTTTGGTCCCCCAGGATCATGTCCCCCAATGCCCCCCCCCCCATGTGTTTTGGCCACTAGAAAGTGTGAAAACATTTTCAATAAAAACTCTTATAAAAACCAAAAAATATTGAGGTGTATAAGCCATAGCCTTGTAGGTGTGGCCTTGAAGATCAACAAACCAGTGTTGCTTTAACATGGGGATTCAAAAAGTCCAACATTTGTTGTTTTGTTCTTCATTTCTTAACCCAATATCCAGTATAGAAGTAAGTTCTGGGGTAAAGGGTTCATATGCCTTTCAGGATTAAACACTGCCCAGAAAGCTAGTTTAGGTATTTGGGCAGCAAATCTTTCAGTTTTAAGCTGCTAAAAGACTATCTCCACCACCTCGCCCAGAAGTTAAAAATCACTGAAAGTTTTTCAAAATCTGATACATAAAGATATAGTAAACTTGTTGAGAGAAACTAAGGCACTCTACTTAAAAAAGCACTCCTAATATTCATCATCAATTCTTCCAGGATCTTTTTCTTCTAATTGATCTATTTACTACAGCCAATGTAATAGGAAATTAATCGATAGGTGTAATTTATGATTAACTCATTGTAGATTCTCTGTCTGTGAGACTGAACACTAGCAAAGTGATGATCCAATCTATTTTAAGTGAATACAAACTTTCTTATAAATATTTAATGGATACTTGTTTGCAGTTTAATAGAATTAGATAATTCTATTAGAGTCCTGCTTGAAGATTTACATGCACCATACATCATTGTTGAGGACATGGTGAATAATTTAGACTAAGTGACTAGTAATTAGAGACACAAGTCAGAGTAAGTTGAAGCTTTCTTATTTTGAGCTACCTTGGAATATAAATTGTTTAATTGCAGCTTTAAGTTTTACATTAGCTGCCCAGAACAACTAATGTAACAGTCTGGGAAATGCCTTAAATGTGGTAACAAAGCATGAAGCCCCCAGGGTTTATTTGGTACCTTATCCCCTGAGTTAATGAGATGGAAAATAGTTCTCTGTTTATATACACTAGATGGAGCAGATGCCACCAATTCACTTTTTATGGAAAGCAATCTTGGAGAAATTGTCTTCTTCCTATTACACTTTCATGGGCTGAATCTCTATTGTCCTCTCTTAAGCAGTGAGAGAACATTTCCCATGTTAGCTATGGAATTGATAAAAGATCAGCACAGCAGAACAAACCAACAACAGGATGATCGGATAGCATTTGAACAAAGATCTTCACCAATGACTGGCTGAAAGAGAGAGAGGGAAGCGATCAACTGTCTGAAAGCACTAGCTTAAAATACTTTCTAAAGGATTATGCCCAAGGCATTTGTTATTGTATTCCATCAGTGTCACATTTGCATTAGGAAAGGTGTGTACCACACATGTTGAATGCAAATGATGTCCTATAACAGCAACAGGTGAGATTTTTACAGGCAGCAAGAAATGTGGCAGATTTTGAATATTCAAGGTTTGGCATGTATGTTAGATTATATAATATAGATTAAAAATATAATTCATATCAACATTTAAATAGACTTGGCTTGACTGGCTAAAAGAATGCAGTTAAATATAAAATGTGTCAAACACCTGTCAAAGAAACTATGCCCCATGGGCCAGATCTGGCACATGGCACCAAATCATCCACCCTGTGCCAGTACCAGAAGCAGGAGTAAAATAATAATAAGTAAAACATAATAAACATGTGCATGCACATAATGCACCCATGCATGCACATAACACACCTGGGACTTCTGCGGCAAAATAATCTGAGGCACCACTACACAACTGGCTACAAGAGGGTGCAAATCATGATTTTCCATTAGAATACATTGAAAATCAAGTTTAACTCTGAAATTTGTTTTCAATTAATTCCTATGGAAAACCACAGATGAAGAAAGAAGCTCTACATTACAATTATGTCTCCCTTCCAAACTGGTGTGGAAAAAGAAAGGATTTCACTTACTGATACCTTCTGCCTTTGTCTCTGCTCTGCCCAAGATGGAGGAGAGAGCCATGCTTCTTCTTTGCAGGGGGAGCAAGAGGCTAGGCTAGAGCAACACTTCCTGCCTCAGTGCAATTGACCGGCCCACCCACTTCACCTGCAGCGCCACCACTGGTGGGTGGTGCAAATACAGTTTTAAAAAATTGCTAAAATACTTAATTTTACTGTATTTTCATGTATTTTAATTACTAAAACTCAATAGCAGCTGCTGCATTTCCCACTCTCAGCTTATATTTGGGTGAATCTATTTTTTTGGGTTTCCAGGTCAAAATTAGGTACCTCAGCTTATATTAGGGTTGGCTTATATTCAAGTATATACGGTAGCTTTGGCCACAGCAGAGTATTCTGCTCCAGTATGGAGCACATCCACAGATACAAAACAAGTTGACATCATTGTTAATGAAGCCAAACGTATAGTGAGAGGCCTCAAACCTACACCCGTTGAGAAAATATACCCTCTTGTTGATATCACTCCAACTAAGATAAGGAGAGAAGTAGCAGTGGGCAACAAGAGAACTAAACAATAGAATGACCCTCAACATCCTCTGAACAGATATGAGCCTCAAGTCTGCCAGCTCAGATCCAGAAATTACTTTAGAGCAAAAACCAAATTAGATGATGGAGGAAGGAGCTCACTGAACAAGAAACAACATTAAAGGATGTAGCTGAGGAACACACCAACAGCTGGGGAAAGAAGAAGCCAGAGTAGGTTGAGGACTTCACCACCCCACCCCCTGAGACCCCATCAACATATTGTATTGTATTGTATTGTATTGTATTGTATTGTATTGTATTGTATTGTATTGTATTGTATTGTATTGTATTGTATTGTATTGTATTGTATTGTATTGTATTGTATTGTATTGTTTGTAAACCGCCCTGAGTCGCTACAGTGAGTGGGCAGCAATATAAATTTGAACTAATACATAATAAATAAATAAATAAATAAACTCAACCTCCCCTACACCACTTGGAGGACTCTGAATAGATTGAGGGTTGAAGTCCCTAAATGTAAGGGCAAAATGCTCAAGTGGGGGCTGTTGGTAGACAGCAATACTCTTTGTAAATGTGGAGAGATACAGAATCTGGCTCATTTACTGGTCTGCCAATTACTGTCAGAAACATGCACCAGTAAGGATTTGATTTTAGCCAACGACAAAGCCAAGAAAGTGGCTTAATTTTTGTAGTCCAGGATTTGATCGGGACATGAAAGAAGAAGAAAAGATTCAAAATCCTTTCCACCCACCCCAGACATCTTGACTGGCTGGTGACTGCAACCCTCATGACATTATTATATGGAAAATTTCCTGGACAATTCAACAGCCAATATGTGACCATTGATGGAGTATCTTCCCCCACTGCAAGCCATCTCATTAGCTGAATTAAAAAGCTAGTTTGTGGAGTGTACTTCTTCTAAGAGCTTGCAGCAGACTGGGTCTTCTTCTTTTACACTGTTTCCTGAGGCAGTTGTATCATCCTGCCTAGTGACAGAGCCAGTCTTGCAAGAAGACTAATTGAAGTTACTCTGCAAGCATTTGTTACATTTTCATATCATTCTGAAGTAATGTTATGCACACTTGAAAACACATTTTCTTCAGTCAGCTGAGAGTCGAAACAGAGAGAAATCCAGAAGCACTGGGAATGGAGCACAGGATCTGATACATAGTATTGTGAGGAGAGTTTGACTTCCCTGATTATTTATAAAAATGCTATCTAAGCCAGGGGTGCCCAAACTAAGGCCTGTGGGCTAGATTCGGCCTCTGGGCCATAGTGACCAGCCCCCTGAACCACATGACTGGCCCGTGGCCCAAAAAATTTGGTCACCCCTGATCTAGGCAAATCAATTACAGCTACAGTGACAGGGAATAGTAGCAAGAATGGAGTCAAGCCTCATTACCAGTCTTTCCTTTTCCTCAAAGATTTTTGACTGGGTCAACAGAAGCACTCTGAATGTGGGTCAAGGACCCGAGCTACCCTCATTTATCATCAGTAAAGGTTGAGACAAGAGGAATCCGTTTGTTTTGACTCCATCTGCAGAAGTGAACAGCTCATTTTGGTTTAGTGATGATTTGAGAGACTCATCAATAAAATCACCAATACTCTTTTCAGTGTAGTAATCCATCTGTGTCTCAATGCCCCCTATGATTGCTGGCTGCAAAACACTGGGAGAGTCTGAAAATTCCCCTATTTACTGACACCATTGGCTGCTCTAACAAATTCACCTATGTTTGATCCTCTTTGTTTTTCTTGACAGCTTCTTTTTACTGAACAGGGATAATTTTGAAACAGATAAGGAGATAAATATATAAGTAGCATGGTAGAAGGAAATGGAGAATGCAAAAGAAGCCTAGGATAGCGAAGTCAATGACTCAATATATTTTTATTTTTGAAATTAGAAACCTTCATTCATTTTTCCATAGGAATAGTCAACTTCTGTAATTCATGACTACTCCTCATGCCATCTTCCAACACCTCTATTAACATGCGGAAGTTAAGATTTTGTTGTTGTTGTTGTTCAGTCACACAGTCAAGTCCAACCCTTTGGAACCCCATGGACCACCACACACCAGGCTCCTCTGTCATCTACCATCCTCCATAGCCTGCCCAGATGTACACCCACTGTGTCAACGATGCCATCTAGCCATCTCATCCTCTGCTGCCCCCTTCTCCTTTTGCTTTTGATCTTTCCCAGCATGGTCCTCTCTTCTCATTTGGTGCCCAAAATACTTGAGCTTCAGTTTCAGTATTTGTCCTTCCAATGAGCAGTCAGGGTTGATTTCCTTTAGAATTGACTGATTTGATCTCATTTCAGTCCAGGGGACTCTCAAGAGTCTCCTCCAGCAACACAGTTCAAAGGTGTCTATTCTTCTGTGCTCTGCCTTCCTTGTGGTCCAACACTCACCACCATACATTACTAATGGGAAGACCATTTCTTTGACTATGTGGACTTTTGTTGGCAGGGTAATGTTTCTACTTTTTGTTATGCTGCCTAGGTTCGCCATAGCTTGCCTCCCAAGAAGTAAGCATCTTTTTATTTCATGGCTGCAGTCACCATCTGCAATGATTTTGGATTCCATTTCTTCCCCTTCTGTTTGCCAGGGAGTGACGGGACTGGTTGCCATGATCTTGGGGTTTTTTTTTATGTTGAGTTTCAGGCCAGCTTTTGCACTCTCCTCTTTCACCCTCATCAAGAGGCTCTTTAGGTCTTCTCTTTCTGCCATTAGGGCAGTACAATCTGTATATTTCAGGTTGTTGGTGATGCGGTCTCTTAGGTATCCTGGCCCACTACCATATAGGGCTTTAAAGGTAATAACCAGCACCTTGAACTGCACCCGGAGGCAAACTGGCAGCCAGTGCAGCTCCTACAACAATGGTGAGGCGGAGCCTAACACCCGCACCCCATCACGACCTGTGCAGCCACATTCTGGACCAGTTGCAGCCTCCGAATAGTCACCAAGGGCAACCCTATGTACAGTGCATTATAATAATCAAGTCTGGAGGTGACAAAAGCGTGTGTGATCATGAGCAAGGCGTCCCGGTCTAGGAGCGGGTGTAACTGGCATATTACACGAAGTTGTGCAAAAGCCCTCCTGGCCATGACTGCCACCTGTTCTTCAAGCAGTAGTCATGATTCCAAGAGGACCCCCAGATTATGCACCGGGTCTGTTTGGGGCAATACTGCCCCATCCAGAACCAAAGATAGTAGCTCCCGAATTAATGCAGGACCCCTGACCCACAATCACTCAGTCTTGTCAGGATTCAGTTGTAGTCTGTTGTCCCCCATCCAGACCCTCACAGCCTCCAGGCACCTGGAAAGGACTTCCACTGCATCGCTTGGGTCCCCACAGGCTGAGATATACAGCTGGGTATCATCAGCATATTGATGATACCTCACCCCATGGGAATGGATGATCTCACCCAGTGGTTTCATGCAGATGTTAAATAGGAGAGGCGAGAGTACCGAGCCCTGAAGCACCCCATATTGGAGCAGCCTAGGGCTGGATTTCTCACTCTCCAACCACACCGACTGAGTTCGGTCCTTCAGAAATGAGGAAAACCAGGACCACACAATGCCCTGGACCCCCAATCCTCGAAGCCTTTCCAGAAGGATACCATGGTTGATGGTATCAAAAGCTGCTGAGAGGTCAAGAAGAGCCAGGACAGATGGATGTCCACCATCCCGCTCTCTCCAGAGATCATCCACAAGCACCACCAATGCAGTTTCTGTACCATATCTGGGCCTGAATCCTGACTGAAAAGAGTCCAGATAATCCACATCATCCAGGATCTCCTGTAACTGCCGTGCCACTGCCTTCTCCAAAACCTTACTCAGGAATAGAAGGTTGGAGACAGGCCGGTAGTTGGTCATAACCTCATATTTTACATATTTACTTTGTAAAACTGACCAGAGAATGTTTTATCAATAGGGAGTTGTATATGGGCAGATGTATTTGCATTTTGCAGTCATATTCTAGTTTATACTGTGCTGGCTTTCATTATTATTTACCTACTTTGTAGCTTTTTTGGGCAATATGAGACACCTTGGCACTTGAAACACCCAAGTAAATGGCACTCCCTACCTCATTTAAGGCAGCATTAATCAAATCTAAAGCCATCCAGGTCCTTTGGGTACATTAGACAGAAAACTATTCAAGCACCTCTCACTCCCCCTCCCCCAACTCCAAATCCTTGGCAGTAAAAGGATAAATAAGAAGAAAATCAATAACAGTTTCCAAACAATGCAGTCAAACTGCTGAATGTTAAAAGAATTCTAAGCCAACCATTCTGAACCTTTGGCCTTCCAGATGTTTTGGACTTCACTTCTCAGATGTCACAGCTTGCAAGACTAATAGGATTTCAAGCAGTTCTTCTGACCCCCCTGAACCCTCTCTGTCTAAATTCCCAAACCTACTCTACAACGCAGAGTGCTTGACATTAGAGTGGCAGAAGATGGTCAACAACAGTAGGTGTTACATTTCAGAAAAAGCAGCATCCTGAGAGAATTGCAATCTCTTCACTGTTGTAGACTCAGATCTTGTGGAGCCAGCCAGCTTGTGCCCAGTTATTGGGTGAACAACAGTTGTGTGAATGATGGTTTATAACATTTCATTTTTTCAGGAAAGGACTGTTAAGAAATTTTACTCAGGGCTGAAGGAATGGAGATGAAATTGTGGTTTAGATGGCCCAGGTACAAAAAGGAGTTTTTGTGAATATGAGTTAAGTAATCAAACTGCTGGCTGTGCCCAATAGCATGTTGTGATTTCTTCTATGCTTAAATGGTTGATGCATTTGTCCTCTTTGTAAGCCCCCAAATGATGTCCTCTATTTGAGTATTTTTGATCCGTACCACATTGTCATTTTAAGACTAAATATGAGATAAGACAGGAAGAACCAACCATTGCTCAAGAATAGATCCTCCATCTGATGGGATTTTAACGAAAACAAGGAACATTTTATTTTGTTTTGAATTACACTACACTTTAGTCACTCTAGCTAATAATATTTTTAATACACAGAGAGAGAGAGATTTTACAAAAAGGGAGAAAGGTACCTTATCATTAAGTTTTTTAAAACAGAAAAAAGTATCACTGAGGAAATACCTACCATTGGATTGTCTTAATATTTCTTGGGTAATTTCTTTTGAAAAGTGTTCTGCTCAGGTCTCAATAAATGTATTTCATTGGGCCTTCTAACTCAGGGTGGAACCTGTCTAATCTGGCTGGACTACTGTCTCACATATCATTGTACCTAGTCAATATCCTATTATTGTAAGTTAAGTGGTTTGCTACAGTGTTCTGGTGCAAGCTATTAGAAGGCATGTTATCTAATTTCCTAAGCAATAATGGAATAAACAGGATGCATCTTTTATTATTTTTTAAAAAACCTAAAAGTTGCCTTCTCAACATTAATGGATTTTTATATATAATTGGCACTTGGGAGACTAAGTCATAAATCACAACAAAATAAACTACAAGGTATGTGAAGATGACCTTGGGGAAAATAATTTGTTATGAGATCAAAATATTTTACCTCAGCCTAGACTCCCCTTGAACGTTACCTGTACCTGGTCTCCCCTTGAATGAATTCTACTTTCTTGATTAGATTTGGCTATGATGATGAGTCTGAATAAATAGAAGCTGAATATATGATATGTAACATCATCAACTTGGGACATGTGAGCATATTCCTTGCTTAAAAGCACTGTCATGTCAAATTCTGTCTCTATTTGAGAAGTGCATTCATTAGAGTAACAGCATTCTATATGCTTTGATTTACACTTGTGACAGAATGTTGAGTCTTAACTTGAAGGTTCACCCAAAATATGCCATTTGCCAGTTCTAGACACAGAATTTAACATAACCACATTCATTTTAAGCTGTAGTGTCATCTTGATAGATCTTATCTAATGGTTTTACCTAGTGATGGGCTCCAAAAGATTTTACTACCACATTGTGGAAGTGGTATGGTGGGTGTGGCCAGGGGGAAAGCCCTGTGTTGCACCTGAATTAGGACTACTTTATTTCAAAATTTAGATGGGCATGGCCAGCCAGATTTTCTGCTACCGGTTCTGGCAAACTGATGTGAACCTGCTGATGCCCACCACTGGTCTTACCAAGATTTAGGCTACCACAGTATAAAATAATAAGGGGATACTCTGATATCAAACATGACTTAATTTCTTCACTATAAAATACTATGGGATACAAAGTAAAATTCAGACTAGTTCAGAAGGTAGAGACACAAACAGAGCATGCTGATTATGGGGTTTCAGTCAAGTCTAACAATTCCTGTAACACCAGATTTTTGTGAGACCACCTGTGATACTAACAGTGCTTTGTTTGTCTTGTGCAGTTTATATACCTTTTTCTCACTACAAAAACTCATAAGCCCATAAGCAATTTAGTAACTGATGCTCAGCCTTGGCAGTACAAAACATCATTCTATGCACTTATTAAGTACCAAACTACAGAGATATGTACAGTGGTATACATAAAGCAAGATTCATGTTTCAAATAAAAGGTGCCCTGGAAACATTTTCAAACAATGGCAACCTAGTGTGAGAATATTGCTTTAGAACATTGGAAACCTAAGTTGAGGGTGTCCTTTGGATGACATCCCATGTTTATACATGTAATGTAAGAACATTCTTACCTTTGACATAAGATTCATGGATGTCAGAGAAATGCCTAATTCTTAATTTAATTATAAATTTAATTATAAATTATAAATCCTTGCTTAAGATTTAGTGACTACATATTCTAACTAGTTCTCTGCAGCTGGCCACCTAGAAAGGCAGCCGGGACCTTGGCTGGCTTCAGGAACACCTCTGCTGCCTCTGCAGAACTCTCAGCTGTGGGGCAGCTGGCCCCACCCTCCTAGGAGGACATTGGATGGGGGTTGGGGGAATGTGGATGGGGGGAGGGAGAGAAGGGCCTGCCAACCAGGGAATAGGGATTAGGCTCTGTCTGGTATGGGCGTGGGGTTTCCTGGGGCACAAATTGGTGTTGTGACAGGCATGAGGCATTACTGCAGGAGTCGAGGGGCAGGCCGCACATGAGGAACATGGGACAGATGTTTAGTTGCTGTCCCTTGTTCTGCCCCCCTGGCTACACCTCTGGTTCCTGAGCAGCCGGTTAAGAGTGACCCCTCCCTTAGGCTGCTGCTGGTGAATGCCAGGTCAGTCTGTAACAAGGCCCCCCTGCTTGTAGATTCTATCCTGGGGGAGCGGGCTGACCTTGAATGCATCACCGAAACCTGGCTGGCACCTGAGGACGGGGTTCCTCTATCCGAATTGTGTCCAGCCGGGTGCGGTATTTGGCACCAGCCTAGGGAGAAGGGGAGGGGCGGTGGTGTCGCCATAGTGGCCAGAGAGTCACTGGGAGTCACCAGAGCCACAGCTCCACAAATTCCAGGCTCTGAGGCCCTACTCCTGCATTTGGGCCCTAAGGGTCAGTTGGGAATCTTGCTCCTGTACCTGCCTCCCTGCAGTGTAGCAGATTCCCTGCCTGAGCTCCTTGAGGCTGTCTCGAGGTTGGCATTGGAGCTCGCTAGACTTATGGTTCTGGGGGACTTGAATTTGCCATCATTAGGGACTGGCTCGGAGGCAGCATGAGAGTTCATGGCTTCCATAGCAGTTGTGGGACTGACCCAGGTAATTCAGGGTCCTACCAGGAGCAGTGGCCACACCCCAGATTTAATTTTCATATCGGAGCTGTAGCAGAGTGATCTGAAACCACAGAATTTAGACATTATTCCTGTGCCATGGTCAGATCACTATCTGGTGACTCTAGACTTTCTGGGGGCGAGGCTTCACCACAGGGAGGTAGGGCCAGTTAAATTAGCCCAGCCCCAGCAACTAATGGATCCGGAAGGATTCCAGAGGGAACTGGGGTGTTTTCCTCTTGACCTGCAATGCGATTCGTCTGAGGCTCTTGTCAACTCATGGAACGAGAGAGTGACGGCAGCCTTGGATGTGATTGCTCCACTACTGCCTCTCTGTGCCCACGGGCATTGATTATCCCCTTGGTTTACAGAAGAGCTGAGGGAGCTCAAACGGGCAAAGAGATGCTGAGAGCACCGCTGGGTGAAGACCCGGAGTGAGTCTGATCGAATACCTTTTAGAGCTCTCATTAAAGCCTACCTAGTGGCGATGGGAGCGGTGAAACAACAATATTTCACAGCCCTTATTGCCTCCATGGATAATTGCCCAGCGACCTTGTTCTGGGTAACCAGATCCCTCCTTGGTAGAGGGGAGTCTGGCCCTGGTTGGCAGGGATCAGCTGAGGCTTTTGCTGATTATCTGGTGGAGAAAATAGCTCAGATTCGCTTGAAGTTTAATCCCAGCATGGAAGAGATAGAGCTGGGGTTGACCAGAGTGCAGTCTGGCCGTGTTATCTGGGATCGGTTCGATCCAGTTGGCCCTGAGGAAGTGGACAGGCTTCTTGGATCTGTTTGTGCCACTGCCTGTGAATTGGACCCATGCCCTGCCTGGCTAGTCAAGGCATCTAAGGCTGTGTCAGGTGGTTCGGTCGAGGCAATTATAAATTCATCTCTGCAGGAGGGGTTTTTTCCAGCACCTTAAACATACTTTGGTGCGTCCCCTCCTGAAAAAGCCATCCCTTGACCCTACGGTACTTACCAACTACCGACCGATATCCATCCTACCCTTTTTGGGTAAGGTCTTGGAGAAGGCAGTGGCGTGGCAGCTACAGGATGTCCTGGATGAAGCGGATTATCTGGACCCCTTTCAGTCAGGATTCAGGCCCAGATATGGTACAGAAACTGCATTGGTTGCATTGGTGGATGATCTCTGGCGAGATCGGGATGGAGGTCATCCGTCCGTCCTGGCTCTTCTTGACCTTTCAGCGGCTTTCGATACCGTTGGGGATTGGGGATCCAGGATACTGTGTTGGCTTGGTTTTCCTCATTTCTGAGGGTCTGGACCCAGTCGGTGTGGCTGGAGAGTGAGAAGTCCAGCCCTAGGTCCCTTCAGTATGGGGTGCCTCAGGGCTCAGTATTCTCACCTCTCCTATTTAACATCTACATGAAGCCACTGGGTGAGATCATCCAATCCAATAAGCAGATGACACCCAGCTGTATATCTCAGCCCATGGAGATCCAATTGATGCAGTAGAAGTCCTTTCCATGTGCCTGGAGGCTGTCAGGGTCTGGATGGGGGAGAACGGGCTACAACTGAATCCTGGCAAGACTGAGTGGCTATGGGTAAGGGGTCCTGCACTATCTCGGTAGTTGCTATCTTTGGTTCTGGATGGGACAGCTTTGCCCCAAACAGACCCGGTACGTAATCTGGGGGTCCTCTTGGACTCACAACCACGGCTCGAAAAGCAGGTGGCAGGCATGGCCAGGAGGGCTTTTGCACAACTTCGTGTAATACGCCAGTTATGCCCGCTCCTAGATCGGGACACATGCTTTGGTCACCTCCAGACTTGATTACATGGGGCTGCCCTTGGTGACTATTCGGAGGCTGCAGCTGGTCCAGAATGCAGCTGCTCGGGTAGTGATGCGGTGTGGGCATTATGCTCATGCCTCACCACTGCTTCGGGAGCTGCACTGGTTGCCAGTATGTCTCCAGGTGCAATTCAAGGTGCTGGTCATTAACTTTAAAGCCCTACATGGTAGTGGGCCAGGATACTTAAGAGACCACGTCAGCCCAAGAACATCTGTCCGTTCCACCAGGGCGGATTGGAGAGGCTGTCTTATTCCATCAGCTAGAGAGGCACATCTCTCTAGCACCAGAAGGAGGGCCTTCTCCGTGTCCGCCCCGGCCCTTTGGAACCTCCTGCCAACTGAGTTACATCTACAGTTAGAGCTCCTGCCCTTTCAGAAGGGCCTAAAAACCTGGCTGGCAGGGCAGGTGTGGGGCTCAAGTAATATGGGGTTCCATGTTGGGTGGTTGATCTGATGGGACAGCCACCCCTCTCTCGCTCTTTTAAACTTTTTAAACCTTTTAACTTTTTAAATCTTTTTTAGTGTTTTGCAAATTTATAGTTTAATTTTTAAAATTAATTTTGGACCTTAGGGTTTCAATTTCTGAATTTGTAGGGGTATAGTGGGATTGTTTAGTTTGTTTTGCACTCATTATGTATAATCTTTCTCTTTTTTGTAAGCCGCCTAGAGTCAGGTTTGCCTGATTGGGGTGGGATAATAAATCTAAATAAATAAATAATAAAATAAATAGAAAGGGCCACTATATTATTATTATTATTATTATTATTATTATTATTATTATTATTATTATTATTATTATTATTATTATTATTATTATTATTATTATTATTATTAATTAAATTTAATACCCCGCCCCAATCGGGAGGACCCGACTCTGGGCGGCTTACATCCAAAATAAAAACAAAAATAAAACCCAACACTAAAACGTCAGAGTTAAAACCGTCAGAAGTTAAAAACAACACAGGGCTATATTCCAATGTTCCCAGAATCCAACCCAGGGGGGCAGTCCTTATATGAGCCATTTGGTATGGGAACCCATGTTCCCGGGTCCCCAAACCTGTCCTGCCAGCCAGGTTTTTAAACCCTTTCGGAAGGGCAGGAGCTCTGTCTGAAGGCGCAGTTCGGTGGGCAGGAGGTTCCAGAGGGCCGGGGTGGACACGGAGAAGGCTCTCCTCCTAGTACAGGCGAGGTGCGCCTTTCTCGCCGAGGGAATAACAAGGGAGCCTCTCCGATCCGCCCTGGTGGGCCGGACAGATGTTCTTGGGGTGACGCGGTCTCTTATATACAGTGAATACCGTATTTGCTGACACACAAGACACACTCCATTTTTCTGGTGTATTTTAACTGGAGGGGGGTGGGTGGGTCTTATATGCCAATAAATATGATGCATCTCTTGTGAACAACTTAAATGTATTTGACAGACTCAAGGTAAACATTTTTTGAGCCTTTCTCAACAAGAAAAAATAAGGGGTGTCTGTGACACAACCAGATGGTGCTATGGGGACACTTTTTAAAAATCCCACAAGAACCATTGTAAAGTGGTAGAGTCAATTGGAGGACCTTGAATAGAACTGAAATTACCTAGCTGTAGACATTTTGCATGATGAACACATGTGTTCCATCAATCACTTGAAAGGGTACTGTTGTTTTAACTAAAACCCAAAGTGGTCATTTCTGATTTTTAAAAGATGTGTTTATTTTTAATTAAAAATATACTTATGTTTTGTACACATTGACTTCCTTCTTGTCAAGTGGAAACAGGTGGGCACAGGTGTATGGATGAAACCTAAGCCTTTAAAAAGTAGGGATTAACAAAACTTTTTTAAAACATTGGTTGAACACAATTTTTATCAAGACATTAGTAACCCACTTATTTACTAGTAACACCAACCAGACAGGTTGAAGTCATGGTTTCAGTGGAAGAAAAAAGGGCTATCCATTTTTTTGATAGAAAGCATATGGAAGGCACCATGCTGAAAAGCTAATATCCCAGTGAATCCACAAGGACCTGAAGTGACTAGAAGTGTCAGTGAAACATGTCAAGATGCCATCAAAATGGCTTATCTCTATGGGATTCATATCACTGCCTTTCTGCTTCAGCATGGAAGCCTCCTACGGGTAGTAACATGAAAGAATGGAGAGTACTGATACACACACACACACACACACACACACACACACACACACTTTTACACTTTTAAAATATACCTATAAGGATTTACAGCTTTCTTCCAAGTTTCTTTGAAGCCATTTTTCCCGCTTTAAATATAGTTTTGCCTGAAAAATTGGCATTCAATTTGAATAAAATTGAATACATTTCAGGGTTTAAGCAGCGTGTCTTCCATCTGAAGTAAAACAGGGATGAATTTAAATTAGATGCTCCCATTATAATCTGTCTCCACCTGTAGTTTTCATCAACATTACTAGGAAGTGTGATCTAATATATGATCAGGTTTTGCCCACTGGCTGCAAGTTTGCCTATTATTAGCCATATAGAAAGGAATGTCTTGCAGTGAAGGGCTTTAATTGTAGTCTGTACAATTGTAATCTGTGTATAATTCAGAAGATTCGTATGTCTATCCCCTCATTCTCTCCCCTACCCCCAGAAGATGCCAATTACTAGTTCCGTTGATGAAATAACAATGTTTCAGTCAAAGCAACCTAGTAGTTAAATAATTACTGTAAAATGCCAATTTTATGGTCATATTTTTTGAATGGATTTAATTTATGGAAATTCCTCCAAAGAAATATCAAGACCCTGTGCTCTTTCAAGTTATATTAGTGTGTTATTGAGTTAGCACAGCAGAATATTTATAAGCCATATCTGGTGTGACAACTCAGATGCATTTAATACTCTTCTAGTACAGTAATACCCTGGATAACGATTGCATCGGATAACGCTAAAACCGCATAACGACGACAAATTTGGGGGGAAGATTTGCACCAGAGAACATTCTTTTTAGTGTTATCCGATACAGTTGTTCTTAGCAGCAGGGTGGCTGGAAAGCTGAACGGGGTTCTCCGTTCAGCTTCCCAGCCACCCTGCAGCTACGGAGACAGGGGTGGGGTGGCTGGAAAGCTGACGGGGAGCTCCTCCGTCAGCTTCCCCAGCCACCCCACAGCTGCGGAGGCAAGGGCGGGTGGCTAGGGAAGCTGACAAGGAGTCTCCATCAGTTTCCCCAGCCACCCTGCAGCTGTAGATCGGGTCCTCTGATCTCTCTGGAGCAGGCAGGGGACCCGATCTACAGCTGTTACTGGGCTTCCCCGATGTCCCAGCCAGTGGAGCAAGCCAAAACGTCAGAGTTCGAACCCTGATGTTTTGGCTTGCTGCACTTGCTGAGGACGTCGGGGAAGCCCAGAAACAGCTTGGATTGGGTCCTCCCACCTTCCTGGACCCGGCAGGGGGTTCAGGGACCCAAAAATTGGTAAAAAAAATTGACTTTTTTTAAAAAAACCAATTTTGGGCTCCGTGACCCCCCTGCCGGGTCCAGGGAGGTAGGAAGACCTGATCCAAGCTGTTTCTGGACTTCCCCGATGTCCTCAGCAAGTGCAGCAAGTGCAGCAAGCCAAAACATCAGGATTCAAATCCCGACGTTCTGGCTTGCTGCAGCCCCCAGGGAAACAGGACTTTTTTAAACGTTGTGTGATCAATGTATCACACAACGTTAAAAACCGGATAACGACGAGACTTGTGGAACCAAGTCTCATCGTTATCCGGGGTACTAATGTACTTTGAATTCCATTTGCAGTAGAGATCTTGCTCTTCCTTGACACCTTCTTTTTGCTTATAACCTTTGAAGGTCTTTCTTTGTGCCCAAGGCAGTGACAGGATTTTGGTCTCTCTACAAAGATTTGAATAGTGAGATGTTATGTATTCCTGACATTGCTATATGAGTTGAAGCTTGGACATTGAGTAAAGCATCTGAAAAGAAAATTGAAGCTTTTGAAATGTGGATTTATAGATGGCTGCTAAGGAAATCATGGGTTGACTATGTGACTAATGTAGAAGTGTTGCATCGGATGGATAAAGAACAAAAACTGTTTTAAGACCATTAAACAAAGAAAGCTCAAATATCTTGGGCATATCATGAGAATAATCCAACTTGTTATGCAAGGGAAGATCCTTGGGAAGAGATCACCTGGACATAGACAGACTTCATGGCAAAAGAGTCTGAGAGACTGGTGTAGAATGTTCTTGGAAGAACTGTTACAAAGAATTAAGAACCGGAAGACTTTTGCCATGATGATATCCAGAATGGGTAGAGCACTTGAAGAAGAAGGTCCTTGTAAAAGATTCCATTATCTTCATTTCCAAAGTTGTTGGGACTATCTGTTCCACTATTCCCTTCCTGATAATAAAATAAATTAATTTTACACCTATCTGGCTAAGCAACCTGGTAACAGACCCTAAAGATTTATACTCCATATATGTTGATATACACACACACATGAAGAGAGAGTGAGAAAGAGAGAGAGAAAGAGATTTACTGGGACACATTATTACTTGCATGCTATCATGTTTTATATTTTAGAAGTTTGAATTACTCAGTTTCTTGGTGGTGCTTAAAAGGCTTCCAAAATGACAGATTGATAATATCTATCACAGCTGCTGTTATTAATTTGTTCCTTGCCAGCACTACTATGAAACTGAAATGCCTTAATTAATACCAAGAATCCCAACACCTGACATGTTGGAGGCTTCATTATTATCGTGCAGCTTGTTGACTTCCCTTACCCTGCCTGGTTTGGTTAGATACTTTAAAACAATATAGCAATGAGATGAATTATGAGCTTTTGTGTAATTTTGTTTAGGGTATTTGATTTTTTGATCTGTTTTATTAAGAGCATCAGATGTATTCATTGCTCATGGTTGACAGAGTTAAATTGGAGATACTCTAAACTGTCAGGCTGAGGCTATGACATGCTGTTGAATTACCTATAATGATCAAAATATAAAGCGGAACAAAAATCCCATGTGATTCTTCATTTCTAGCAAGATTTTGGCATCAATATATAAGTGGAGGAATTTTTTCTGCAGTGAATTCTGAATGTTCTTCAGAAAACACATATGTTGTCCTTGAGCAAGATCCTAAAGAAGAGTTGATAGTATCTTTACTGAACTACTAACTATTCTTAACATACAAAAAATACATTCAAGCTCTACTGTTCATCTGATATTTCTCATGTTTCACCTATCAGTCTCCTCATTTTAACCTCATTTCATGTTTGGAGGGACAGATAGGTATTTGTGTGTGCGTGAGCAAACACATGCATGTGTGTGTGTGTGTGTGTGTGGGGGTTAGTGGGGTAGACTATCACTGAAGATCATCAACCATCCTATTGTATCCAAGCATTTTTTTTCCCAATTGGCAACACTTGTCAAATGGCAATTTCAGGTTTCCTGATCACAAAAGTTCTACGACTTCTTTCATATGCACATAGTATTAGGCTTTCTGTGATGCTGCCGAAACCATCACACTCCTAAATTATTGCGGTAAGCTGCTAGGAGTAGCATTGTATTAAATGAGCTGTATGTAAAACAAACCAAATCAATTAATAATTAAATGAAGAGAAGGGCTTACATGCACATCTTCATTCTTGTTCCCATTTTAGCTTTACATATAATCAGGAAAGCACCTGTGAATGGCTCGATGTATTCCTAGATGTGTAATGTGTGATTTTCAATGATAAAACTGCTTTCCTTTTCTTTTCTTGTTTAAATGGTCCAAATTACTGGGCCATTTTTGTTATTAGGCCATAGTTGTTCTAATTCTCAGCAGCATTCTGATATTTTATTTGTTACTAGGCAACAACTTTCGGACCTGGGTTGATTGTTAAAGGGACAGAAGAATTCATATAATGCAAAGGCATCTCTCTACTGGAAGCTGACAATAGGTATTCTTCCCTGATATGCTGACCAGTTCGAGATTCTGGCTAATATTTCAACAGCTGACATAACATTCTTCCTCTGCTCTTCTGAGGAAATTAAAATCCACATTGAAATGTGAGGAGGAGATAGTAGCAAAGTGAATAAAGTTAGGGACTTCAGGAGAATGACACTTCCTGGACAAAGCAGGGTTCTGAAGTGGATGATGGTGATTTTATCTTCACAAGATAAAACTTGCAGACAAGTGATATTGTTTGCAATGTAACCAGAACCACATAGTCACCACCATACTTGACCTTCTATATTGCTGAAGTAGGAGAAAATGAATCTATTTGCATTACAATGCAGATTGATATATAACTATGCTAAATTAGAGATATTGTGGAAATTTGCAAATTTTTGCCCCAGTCTGCCTGCCAAAATCAAAGTGCAGCTTAGATTTTTTTTCCTGTGATACATCTCATCCTTGCTGTTGCTTACATTGGACTGATTGCCCCTGCCCTCATAGCATGGTCAGTATTTTCCATGTAGGCATGTTGCCATGAATGAGTCTCTGTGGAATATAAATCAATACATTGCTTTTATTATTGCACTACTCTTGACATGCCAAATATTTTTCTGATTTTAGGACTTAAACAGGGTCAGGTCTAGTTAGTATTTGGACAGGGGACAAGGAGGGGGGATGTTAAGCACATCTAGGGATGGCTAGGAAAGAGGCTTTCTTAAAAAATCAACAGAGGGCTGCTGCTTTCCAAGTGGGAAATCCTGGACTAGATAGACTGAGGCTCCGTTTCAGTATATAGCTAATTCATTAAAAAATGTTCCTATATAAGACACAACCATACATTTGATAGTAGGTGAGCTGATGGGATTATGGATCATGTGGTGTTTATTTCACAGAGTGACACAGTCCAGATCAAATGTAGGAACTCCAGTTATTATTTGTACAATTTCTTCTCTCCTGTTACTTTGAAAAGGATTGGTCATCCCAAGAGAACCTCTGTATGACTGGGCATTTGTTATGGAGGGGCAAGATTTGTGCTGCTTTTCAACTTTTAATTTTAAATTTAATTTTCATATTTATATGCTGCCCTACTTGCCGAAGCAACTCAGGGTGGCTAACAGAATATAAAAAAGTATAGCAAAGTGCAGTAATACCCTGGATAACGTTATGACTTGGTCCACAAGTCATTATCCGATTTTTAGCGTTGTCCGATGCATGCATCGAACAACACTAAAAAAAAAAAAGCCCTTAGTTCAGGGACAAACCACTTTAAAGGCAGGCAGGGAAAGAAAGAGACCCGATCGGGTCTCTTTCTCTTCCTCCCTGCCTTTAAAGCCACCCCCCACCTGCAGCGGTCTCTGCGACTGCAGTAGGGTCGGGGAAAGGAGCTTATGTCTCTTTCCCTCCCTGTATTTAAACCAATCATGTCTCTCTCTTTCCCCCTCCCTGTAGTTTAAATACAGGGAGGGAAAGAAATAGACACAGAAAGAAAGAGACACAGGCAGTCTCTCTCTCCCTGTAGTTTAAATACGGGGAGGAAAAGAGTAAGACGCGATCACGTCTTACTCTTTTTCTCCCTGTATTTTAACTACAGGGAGGGGAAAAGAGAGAGACGTGATTGGTTCTCTAGAGACCCAATCACGTCTCTCTCTTTACTCCTCCCTGTAGTTAAAATACAGGGACGGAAAGAGACACAAGCAGTCTCTGCAACTGCAGTAGGGTGGAGGAAAGGCACGTGCTTTTCCCCGACCCTACTGCAGTCACAGAGACCGCTGCAGGTAGGGGGTGGATTGGGTAGTTCTACCCAAACCACGCCACATCTTCAGACCATTGCCTCAGATAACGCTAAGAATCATTATCCAGAATCCTTATCCGA
Source organism: Furcifer pardalis (assembly GCA_030440675.1). Taxonomy (NCBI): domain Eukaryota; kingdom Metazoa; phylum Chordata; class Lepidosauria; order Squamata; family Chamaeleonidae; genus Furcifer; species Furcifer pardalis. Next base: position 69,794,193 of record CP126893.1, read on the forward strand.
TGCAAGTTTTTTCCAAAAAACTTGCATCATTATCCGATTCTAGCGTTATCCGATGCAATCATTATCCGGTGTATTACTGTATAACAAAGCCCAAATTTAAACAACAAAACCCACAATGTCCCAGACGGAGCCTGTGGCTCAACATCCTTGACAGAGCCAAGGGCTTGATGTCTGTGACGGAGCCTGGGGCTCGACGTCCGCAATGGATCCTGGGGCTCAATATCCATGATGGGGTTCAACATCTGAGATAGAGCCTGGGCTCAACATCTTTGATGGAGCCCAGGGCTCAATGACCTCATTGGATCCTGGGGCTCAACATCATCATCTGCCAGTAAACTGAGTGCATAGGTGCATCAGGTAATGACAGCAATGGCAGTGCAGGTTTTAAAGCCCGTCGGTCCACCAGGTGTTCCTCCTCCCGTCCTCAGGCAGGCTGGCTGGAGCATGTGCAGCAACGGGGCAGTGGTGGCAATGGTGGTGAAATTTCTAAATCCCTCTGGGATGCCAGGTGTTCCTCCTCCCATCCTCAGCTGGGCTGGCTGGAGCGCGTTCGGCAACAGGGCAGTGGCAGCAATGGTGGTGCAATTTTTAAAGCCTTCCAAGCTGCCAGGTGTTTCTCCTCCCGTCACCAGCCAGGCTGGCTGGAGCACGTCTGGCAACAGGACAGCGGCGGCAATGGTGGTGTAGTTTTTAAAGCCTGCAAGGCTTGCTGACCCTCCCTTTGAGAGTTTGTAGACAGAGATTTCATGGCTGGCTAGATACATGGCTCTGGAACAAGATGCTGGAGGTTCAGTTCCCCACTATTATGAGAGAAGAGCCATCCTAGGTAGCCCTGGGCAAGCTGGACAGTGTCAGGATGTCCCCTGAAGAAAGGAATGGCAAAACACTTTTGAATATAACTCTTAAGCAGGGTCTTCATAATTTGGAACCAATTTGATGGCATACATGAATTATTATTGAAAGGAATGGGCAATTTCAGAGGGTCTGGGGGCTACCCCCATGATCTTCCAGAGGTTACAAAGATTGCCTAATAAAACCAGAAAAAGCCACAAATTCACATTTGTTTCTGAAAAGTGGATATTATTATGTTCAACATGAGAGTGTGTTTTATCAATTGAAAGGGTGAATCATGGCTTCCAGTGGCTTCTAGGAACATCCGCACTTCTTTTTTGGCTGGAGATTTTTTTTAGTAGGGCAGAAGATGTTTGCTAGTTCTGGAGGTGTCAAGAGGTTCAGAAACACCCTTGTGGGCCTTTATGGGGCTCCACGGCTGCATTAGTCCCTCCCCCTGTTTAAGGATATTCAAACATAATGTGCCTCTGTATATTATTTGCCTTGCTATCCAATGTCTGGGCTTTCCATAGTCAACCAGTTAGCCGCTGTGCAAACAGAATGTTGGATTGAGTACAATGTTGGTCAAATCCAGCACATCTCTTCTTATGGACTGAAATCTGCATGAGAGTAAAACAAAGCAAAAATCTATGCTTTGGGCTGAACATTTATTTTCAGTCTGCTTTGCATAGTATTAGTAAATGCTGATATGAATATGCACTCAGGCGTGCACATTCTAGTATTGCATGATTAGAATTTACAATGAAATAAAATGCATTGTACAGCAATGTCTCTAACTCTGTGGTTTTTCCCATTGGCCATCCATCATACTGGGTGTTAAATTCTGCTATTCTGACTTTGCAGAAAGAATCCAGCAGCTGGACATCCACCCTGAGAAAGGTACATAATGTCAGTACATGCACAACATAGGTTGAATGGCACCATGTAAAATATTAGCACAAGCTGAATGTTGTTTTCTATAGCTTGGCCTGTACCTGAATCCTTTGGAAAGAACTCTAAAAGGCTTAAGAGCTGGGAACTCGGCATGGCGCTGAATTATGTCAAGAATAAATATGTACTTGACCTGCAGGAGCACCATTACAAAGCATAAGGTAAATCAGACTCCAGGAAAGCTATCACCTGCTCTTCTTTCCTGAAGGAAAGAGTTCTCACTGTGCCTATATGTAATGGCAACCTATGAATGCTCATGCTGGTTTCATTTAGCTAACTGCATCAAAGATCAACTTCGAAGCTGAATTGCAGTAGGAGACCCATAAGCAACTTGCAGTTTTATCATCTTCTTCCTCCATAACTCAGAACGTCAGTAATACCTGCACCCCAGGTGTCAAGAAATCTTAGTCAGGAAGATGGTATATTTTATGTTATATATTTATTTGAATTACTTTTATGCCACTTTTCAAGGCAGAACAAAAGATAATGCTTCAGAACAGTGGTACATGATAGACTGCTTATTTGTATTGAAACAGGTTTACTTTGGTCTAAAGTAATCTCTTAGATGGAAATTAAAATAAGGTGGTTCCCTTTGCACCTTTCACATAACTGATTAGGCTGGCAGGTGACCCTCTTTCCGTGGCATTGCTGCAGAGATATTGTCCTCTACCATACAGAGAGAACTGACTGTGGTGAACCTGTGGCATGCGTGCCAGAGGTGGCACATGAAGACCTCTCTGTTCACCCCACCCCTCTGCCCAGCAGCCCAATGGGATCACTGCCTCCATCTGCCAGTACAGAGTTTGTCCCTCCCCTCTGCCCAACAGATCAATGGGAGCACTTCCTCCCTCCCCCCAGCACAGAGTTCTCCCAGCCCCTCTGCCTAGCAGCCTAATGGGAGCACTTTCTTCCTCCCCTGTTGCTATGTTGGCACTTTGCAATAAATAAGTGGGGTTTGGGTTGCAGTTTTGGCACTCAGTCTCTAAAACGTTAACCATTACTGGACTAGACAGATTAAGGCAGTTTACATGGGATGCACAGCTTTGTCCACCAAGAGTGGGGACAGATGCAGTGGTGGGATTCAAATTTTTTTTACTACCTACTCTGTGGATGTAGTATGGTGGGTGTGGCCAGGTGAAAGCCCTATGTTGCACCTGAATTAGGACTACTTTATTTCAAAATTTGGATGGGCTGGGCCAGCTAGAATCTCTGCTACCGGTTCTAGCGAACTGGTGCAAACTTGTTGAAGCCCACCACTGGACAGATGCTTTTACGGGGATCATCCATGAAGCAGTCATTGGTACCCAACAGGATATGCCACCTGAGAGAGTTAACTCACTCAGCCTCAGGGTAGGGCTAGACCTGGAAATCAGGATAAAAAGGCAACCCTTATTAAGTTCTGCTTGATGCATTACTGTGGAAGCTTATCTGTAGCTTTTCTCCCTTTTTTAAATGTTTAAATATCCCCTCTGCAATTTAAATTTGTATCAAACAAAAGAGATCTGATTTAGAATGATTCTTTTTCTGAAAGAAAAAGAAAGAAAGAAAGAAAAAGAAAGAAAGAAAGAAAGAAAAAGCAATATTTCTGTCTGCTCGTCATCTGATCCACTGATCCCTGGATAAACTTTCTGTTATAAGAGAATTCAGGTTTAAGTACATTGGACAGCAGTTCATGTACAGCAACCTGACAATGTAAGTTTTTCATGGCACTTACCATTTGAGTCTGCCTGATTTGCAAGGAGGATGGAGCCGTTACAAAATACAGTGTGTCAGCGTATTTATCTTTGAGAAAAACTGGGTGTGCTGATAGCATGTCAAAAACAGAGGCACATCTCCCCTTTTCCCTTTTGCAACTGTTTCTGGTTTTTAAAATTCAAAATTCATATCCCTAGAATCTCTAAGGATGCAACTGACTTTGGGATAGGTACTTCACAGTGGTCCATGATATATGCTTTTAATATTTCAAATGGCAGCAATCTATTAGGCAGCTGGCTGTATACCTCAATGAGTTAAGTATCTGCCTGCAGTCAGAGGCTGAGAATTCAGTTCCCCACTATTCATCCCAGAATGTCCAGCCTATATAGTCACAGCCAAGGTGCAGTGCTCCATGGCATCCCCAGAAAAGGGAATGGAAAACCACTTCTTAGTGGTCTCTGCCTAGAAAATACTGAAAAGGGTTGTCTTAAGTCAGAATTGACTTATGTATCCCTACTAGGTTGTTCAAAGGCAGACAGCAATGAGAAAAAATAGTAAACTAACAGTTTAAAACCACACTTAGAATATAGCAACAAGACACTCAACAGCAGCAGATCTAAAATCAGAATATGGCAGTAAAATTATTCTAAACCCAGAGAGATTTAGAAACCACAGATAATAAGGCTGTAATTCATAGCTTAGCTGCCTTTCTAGAAAATAATTTTTCTATAGCAGGGTGTTTCAGAAGATGTGAGAGGGACAAGATAAGGGTAAGGAATTGCTATGTTATTCCTCTCACTGGTGAGAATAGTGAGGAATTTTCTAGTGCTGTTGACAGTATTCTTGCAAGAATTAACAAAATTGTGTAAATTGTGCAAATTTCCTAAAACCAGGAAGGCTGCCGCACTGTTTATATATGTCAAGCATCAGATGGATTGTTTGTGTATTTCCTAACAACCAACCAATCCTTTTCTTTGTGAGCATGCTTTGATTCTGAGAGGGAAAAGAGACTGGGCATATTCTGAGCAAATTACAAAGAATTTGGAGGGAAAGTTGTTTGTTGGAATCAAGGGATTTCATGAAGGTTTAAAATACTTGGTTGCAATGCTTCTTTCTGCTGAGCTAGCCTAAATCAATAAGGTCAAGGAATGTTTTGAGTATGTTTTCTAACCCTGCTGTGAGTAGAACACCTTTGTAAAAGATTCAGTTTTTCAGAATGCAGATCAATACGAGTTTGGTTACATGCATTAGCTAATTATTGCAATCACCCATGAATAGCAACGAATCAAGCTTTCCTTAGGGCTGGTGCTTTGGATGGGGACACTATCTGAGGAAGATACCCTTGATTCATACAGCTTCAAAGATGGAAAATTTTGAAACCCCAGAAGGTGTTGCACTGTAACTCAAAATATTTTCCACTACTGTCTGTGCTTGTAAGGGCTGAGAGTTGTACATGAAAAACATACCTCCTCACCTGATGAATATGAGCTTACTGTTCCACAGTGAGGTGAATGCAATTTTCATTCATTTGTTTATTTATTGCACTTTTATACATTTTAATATTTTTATAAATCTAAGAAAAGTCTTCCACTTCCTCCTCCTCCTTTATGGGGTCACCAGATCTCAGAACTGAGATTTGTACTGCATGACCTACTTTGTTCTGTATTTGGTCCTTATAATGGGGTTTTCTGATTTGTTCTGAATTAAAATCTCAAAACGGTACAGTTTAGTCACCATCAGAACAACAAGGACTTTGTAGCACACCAGCACAATGAATACTCTTAGTTCCTACCTAAGTTCCATAAGTCTGGGAGATCTTTCCACCCACACGGTTAAAAGCCTATATGTGTGGATAAATAGGCCTTTTACTTCTTTCATCTAACCTTTTCGGTACAATTGACCTGCCACATCATTTTACTTCAACTAATAATAGAGAAAACATGGCCTGCAGTGAGATGAAGGTAAAAAATAGGTTATTGCAGGTCTCAATTCAGTTACTGGCCACTTGGTGCCACTCTAGCTTTATGAACTGTAGTATATCATCAAAATACACATGAAATCTACATTTTCCCTCTAGGCTTATCCCTCCCTCCCCCTTCTAGGGCTAAATATATAGTCCTCTAAAACCATTCCTCAGCTGTTTGTGATGTTCTGATCCTGAAGGACATGGAGGGTGATGAAAATGTTGAAAAGTCAAGAAGTGGGAATGGTGTAGGTCACACTGTAAATGTTACTTTGTTGAAATTGTGGTATTTGTGGCGTGATGCTGCGGGCACTTATTTGCCATTATTTTTTCTGCCATCTCATTAGCAAGCAGGCATTGTGAACTGCTGGGCTGCCTCTGCTAAACTGCAGTTGGAATGGGGTCCCATTAAATGTGGGCTGCATTTCTATCAAAACTCACTGCATTCCAACAGCATGCTGGAGACCATATTCCATACTTTGTTAGTGATGTGAGGTATTCTATATAGATGGGGGAAAGGCAAGAGCTGAGCAACTCCCTTTCAGAACCTGATGTCCCTATTAACTCAATATTGTGTGCTCACAGTTTTATTAAGAGCCTCTCTCTCCCACTTTCAGTTTTAATTGTGTAGTCAACATTAAGTAAACAGCAAACAGTCTGGAGGGGGGCAGGATGTGTCTGTCAATAAATAGCATGCTTATTGATATGAGTTTACAACAGGGATGAGCATCTAGCTTAAATCCTTATTTATTTTTTCATTTCTCACTCCCTGATTCAACTATTATAATTTGTCCTTGTAGAGGCTGGGTGACGAAGCTGGAAATGGGACACTAATACATATCTTTTGTGAGAAACGGAGGTTTTGTTGACCAAAACATTCATTTTGAAAGGCACAAGGATTAATGGTGCATTGAGATTCACTCCAAGCATGACTATGTATGCAGTGTGTGTGTGTGTGTGTGTGTGTGTGTGTGTGTGTGTGTGTGTGTGTGTGTGTGTGTGTGTGTGTGTGTGTGTGTGTGTGTGTGTGTGTGTGTGTGTGTGCACATGCGTGTGGGATGACACTAACACATTAAAAACTTTATTGGTTCAGTAACTTACCTTGATACCTTGGATACCTTGGAGTCGTTATTCAGTGAATAATAATAATTACATGTCAAATCAATTTTGACTTATGGTGAATACTCAGTAGTGGTTTACTTGCTAGGTGCAGAATAGATAGAAGTGGTTTACCATTCCCTTCTTCTGGGGGAATCTTTGGATTGTGCAGTTTGCCCAATGCCACATACTGGTAGGCTGATTTTTCTCCTAGGAGGAACTGTGGGGAACCAAACTCTTTAGGAAAATGGGAAAATTAAAAGTTTTATTTCTCTCATTCTCTCTCTCTCTCTCTGGGTGTGAGCATTTTGCTGGTAAACCCATGACGATTCCTAACGTAAATGTTCATTTTTCCAATCTCTACAGATAAGGATGAGAAACTGTGTCACTCTTCTCATCACCAATTAGATTAACAAAGAATAACCTGATGCTTCTGACAGTTTTCTTGCCTGGTGAGAATGATGTGTCATGCAAAAAAGCCCTTGCTTCTTTTGCACAAATTTGCTTTTAGGCCAAATTTCACAGTTTTAAAAGTTATGTGAATTATTCAATTTGTGCAAAACTAGGATGACTGATGCTTTTAAAATTGGAGGCACTAAATGGGTATTTGGCATCTTTCCAAAAAATCAGCCAGTCCTTCTGTTCTTGCTTTGTGTGTTTTCTTCTGAAGCAAAATGACACTAGGGATATTTTACAAAAATTACAGTGGTCTTGATGAGTGAAGAGTTTTATTCTCTACCTCTTAGATGGAGACAAGGAATCTTTTCAGGCATTAAAATTCTCACAGAAGTCTCTTATTACATTGGGATAGCTTAAATTGATAAGAACAAGGTGTTTAATGGGTATTCTTTCCATAATGAGCTCTGGGAAGGCTAAAGTAACATGTGTTTAGTTTGGAAGTGTGTTCTGGTAGAATATAATAGACATGGGATGGTGGGAATCCTTCCCTCTTACAGAAAAGTTAAAACCCTTTTACAAAAATATCACAAGTACTTATTTTGTGTCTTCCCAAGGTACACAGTTTTTCACACATCATTTTTTCATAGGGTTTACTAATCTATTTAACAAATGTTCACCTTGAACTCAAATACAGTGGACAATGCTAATAGAAGTGAGGATTAAATTCAGTTTCTTATGGTCTTTTGGTAAACTTTCACTTGGTTGTAGAGCTACATTTTCCTCCAGAGGAGTACTATGAAATGTATGGCTTGCCTTATTAATTCCTTGATGCCAAATTCTTGGATAGTTCCCCACCCCCATTGTTTGACTATATTCGAGAAGTGCCAGCTTCCAGTTGCTTAACTTGAAAGGAGCCAAGGATGTAATGTGAAGGCACAAAGACTTGATTTAACAGAATCTTCACTACTTTCCTAATTGTTAAAATTAATAGTTACCCCTATTTTTAAAAGACTTTTTAATTATTATTTTTTTGCTATTTTCCTTTATTGGTTATTGGTTTTTTTTAAAACAAGTGTCTTTGCTATATTTATTCCTATTGTAAACTATATTGATATTCTTTTTTTAAAAATAAAGGAATGAAAAGTATATGAGAACTCTAAAATAAATGAGTGGACAAGACAGATAGATAGTCGGCTAGACACATAACAACAGTCTGTACTTGTCAATCTGTATTTTTTTAAAAAGAACCTGGTTGGTTTGAATTTATCCATGCCATTTCCCCCCACTTTGTTGGAGGGAGGGGTATGGTACTCTAAAAAAACGAGTCATGTAAATATTCAAGTTGTGAACCTATGTCCAACAAATCTGAACAAATTGTATCACAGAACTACACAGCAGGGAATATGGATTTTTGTGGTGTATACGCAGTGGAAGGCAAAGCAGTCAACAGGTTTACAATTGGAGGTGGTACTATTATGTCCATTATGTACTTACACATAAATGTCATACCAATACTGAAACTGTTTGCACAGAGTGGTCTAATCTCAGGTTGATGATGGGGTGACAGTTATTGAAGTCCTGCAGGAACATTGAGTTCCATGAATTCAGATGTAATCAGAGTCATCAATGTCCCTCAGGAAGAAAAGAGGCTTGTGGAGATAAAAGGCATTGTTCTGAATTGGCTATAAAATTGTTGGCATATTGTGGAGCCAGAGGACATGTCAGTCATCTGGAAATGTGTTCTTCCCCAGAACTGAAGCTATTGTGGCTAAGTCCAAAATGGCAAAAAAATGTTACATTGCCAGGTATGACATTCCTGTTGGCTTATAATCCATTTTTTTGTAGAGGACATTGATATGAGGAGCTTTGGAAGACATGGTAGTTAATGTGAAATTTTCTGGAAAATTGTCGATGGATCACAGTTTCTTTATGTTGGAATACATTGTCTGTGTTCTATTTAAAGTTTTGTAATAAGCTCCTTTAGTTCACTATAAAAACAAAAGGAACCTTCATTATGTACTCTTCCATTGACATGAACAATTAGAATCTGGTCTCAGTTCAGCTTTGGAGAACTCAAGTATAAGCACATGAGAATTGTTTTTTAACAAAATTGAAATCGATTAAGCAAATGGCTCTGAATAAGAAAAATAAATATATGCCAGTCATGAATACCATTTAAGTATTAAGCAAAATAAAGACACAAAACACAAACCTAACAAGATTTCAAAGCTATGTAGAGCTGTTTATGCAGTGGCTCAAGTGGTTCAGATACTGACTGGGAGGTGGAAGGTAAGCAGTTCAAAACCCGAGTACTGCATGATGGAATGAGCAACGTCTCTGTCTCAGCTCCTGCCACCCTAGCAGTTCAAAAGCAAGAAATTGCAAGTAGATAAATAGGTACCACTTCAGTGGGAAGGTAAACAGCATTCTGTGCACTTCTGTGTCTAGTCATGCCTGCCACATGTCCATGGAAACATCTGCAAATGGAGACAGTGCTGGCTTTTTGGCTATAAACAGAGATGAACACTGAACCCTAGAGTCAGATACAACTGGCTTTCAAGCCAGAGTGACCTTTAGAGCTGCAACAGAGAGAAGAAGTCAGGATGGGCTCAGGAACTGTAGATGTGGGAGCACAGAGCATGTCTTTAAAAACAGCTGGAAGAAGTTTTTACTTCTTAGATTTTAACTTTTAAGGATATTTAACACCTTATCCAGTGAATGTAATGATGTGCCAAATCTGTTTTTTTTCCCCAGAATCCAAATAGGTACTGTATAGGCATACATAAATAAAGTCTGATATGTGCCCAGCCTTTTATTTAGGTCTTTGTGACTTGAAGATTCCAAGCCCTTCTTAGACTTTAGGGAGCATGTTGTTTTTCATGATCACTTTCTCAAATAGCTCTCTCTAGCCAGCACAGGAACCAAACCCAGTTTTCCTTTGTTTTAGATTGGTGGCTTTTGCTTAGCAGAAATTCAAACATAAGTAATTGTTCAAGCTGTTGACCTTCTTTCTCTATCAATTGACCTCTAACCTAATTGACCTTCATACAAATTTCTAATCCAAGACTTAGTCCAAAGAGTTGTATTGGATAGAATCGATCTATTATTGATCTAATACGTCACACAAGCCCTTATTCCACTCAAGAAGTAAGCAAAGGCTTCTACACTTAGGAGCATCTCACATCTAATTTGTAACTTATCCGGGGTACACCGTTATGGCTGCAGTGATAATCATGAAGCCTTAATGAAGCCAGCAGGGGGACTGAAACCAGTATGGCAGCTTCCATATAGATCTTTCTCAGTGCTCTGGATGCCAAGAGACTTCCCATTGGCTGAAGGGGGGAGGGATATTTTCCTTGACATCTTCAAATTGGGATTCTAGGCATGTGAACCAGAGAACAGCAGATTTCAAACCAGTATGCCTTCACAACAGCCACTTGAGACTGCAGTTGCCCCCCCTTCTCTAAATAATTGCATGCTTTAATTCTATTGTTTAGGTTTTGGCAACTTCAGGCATGCTCAGCATGAGTCCAACAGCATAGTTGCTGTAAGTGTAAGGCAGCCAACTTTATTAAAGTTGAAAGCGGGACAGGACCGGTGGGCGGGGCCAACGTCGTGATGTCATGGGTGGGGCCAAAATAAAAATAAAATAAATAAAAATAAAATAAATAAAAATAAAATAAATAAAAATAAAATAAATAAAATAGAATTAAAATATCAAAAACAAAAACAAAAACACACACACACCTCAACCCACCCACCCACCCACAACACAAACCCGTAAATAACTGAAATAAATAAAATAAAAAAGTAATAAAATAAAAATTAAACAAAAATACACCCACCAACCAACACACAAATAACCCACCCACCCACCCACCCACCCGAAACACAAAAACCTCACTTACCTTAATCCTGGGGCCTCTTCTTCCTCCGCCTCTTCTGTCACCGCCGCCACTGCTGCCGCCGGCGCCATCGCTGCCACCATCGCGATCGCTCCCTCGCCGCGCACGGCGAAGGAGGGGCGGCTGTGGAAGGCGAGCGGGCACAGCGAGGCAGCCCCGACCGAGGCCCTCCCCTCGGTCGCCGTGGGGGCTCCCCAGCTGCGCCAGCCTGGCACTCTCCACCTCGACGCTGGGGTGGGAGTCCAGGACCAGCTCACGCGCCCCGTCCCGTAGGCAGGTCAGCTCCAGGCGCAGCCACCTGGAGCACGCCTGGAGCTGACCTGCCACGCGCGCCTGGAGCTGACCTGCCTGCGGGCTGGCGCAGCTGGGGAGCCCCCACGGCGACCGGGGGGAGGGCCTCGGGGCTGCCTCGCTTCGCCCGCTCGCCTTCCACAGCCGCCCCTTCACCAGCTACAGCTCCTTTTGCCCGATCCCAAAGGATGCAGCGGCGGAGCCAGAAAGAGGGAAGGAGAGACGGCAGCCAGGCTCACTCACCCCGGGGCCCTCTGACTGCCGCCATCGGAGCTGCGCTTAAAAGCTGCGGCTCCGACTCCAAAACTTTTTTAAAAAATTGGAGCCAAAAATGGCTCCAATAAACTGCGCATGCACAGAAACTCAATCTGATGCATGCACAATGCGTCAGATTGACTTTTTGCGCATGCACAGTTTATTGGGGCCATTCGGCTCATTTTTTTTAATGCCTGCTGGTCGGAGACTGCAGAATGCGGGACGGTTGGCCGCCCAGTGTAAGTGGAAACCCCCCCCCCCTGTAATTTGTTTATGTGTTTTGAGATACAAAAGGGAATTGGTTTGGTTGAAGGTATTAGCTCTGTAGGTCTTTCTGGTAATCTTCAGTGAGAACTGTATATCCAACAATTTCAAAAGGGTGATAATTCCCCCTTTGTTAACCTATTTAATTCAGACAGAAGTACTGTTTCTGAGGCCATAGAAGCCATCATGCTCCACATGCCTCAGTGCAGCTGGTTCAATATCTTGGCTTGAGTGCAGCAATGGAAATACAGTATATACAAATCAAATGGAGTGATATTACTAGTTCTTCACCATATTACTTTGAGAGGATATTTGTTTAGAGGAATTTTAGGAAGACAGTGGCTATTTGTTGGTACACCAGTTATTAATGATATAAATATTCCTTGTTTCATAGATAATGCAGAAAAAATGATACAGAATATTATCATGCATGTGAGCTTGATGAAACAAAGGGAAAGCTCTCTAAAACAATAGAGCTTTCCCCCTGCCTAGGTAAGAGTAAATGTCTCTTTTTTCTTGAAAGGCAGTTGTGTCTGACTTTAGGGGTGGTGCTCACCTCCGTTTACAGCCAAAGAGCCAGCACTGTCTACATCTGCAGACATTTCCATGGTCATATGGCAGGCATTACTAGATGCCAGAGCACACTGAATGCTGTTATCCCTCCCATCCTATTTATCTACTGCAATGTCTTACTTTTGAACTGCTAGGTTGGTAGGAGCCTTCCAGTCATCACGCTCAGTGTATTAATCACTAAGTCACTGAGACCCCTTTTTTCTCTGCCTAGTTAATGTCAAATATCTGTTTTAAATGTGCTTTTGTTGTGGCTAATATATGACCATAAGAGTTGTAGCAATAACCAGTAATTTATGTAGCTTCTGAGAAGATTAGACAAATTCACACAGAGATGTATGTAATGTTATCTAAGTATCAGACACATTGCCATGTGGTAGGATGCCACTATCCTTATGACTTGCTTTTAGTTTTCAGAACTTTATTAGTAACTGGATGGTGTCCTTACCTAAAATAATGAGTTTTGCCCTATTTGCTTAAGATGAATGATTGCTGAACAAAAGCATGGTTACCTCTCTGAGAATTTTAATTTTTTTATTCATCTGCTCCACAACTTTTTACATTTTTACCCATCAATAAGTGAAATTCTAAACTCTACATGGCAGCTTAACCCAAATGCATCCACTTGACTATTTATCATGGGCCGCATGGATTACTGTTACAGTTTTAATGCTAAGCAAACATGTGCGCTCCTGTTACAATGAAACTGAGAACTGTGACCATTTGTTTTACAAGATGTCCATTAGTGTCAGAGCTAATGCAGGGTTTCATTTCCAAGGAAGTTAATTACTGAGAAGCAAGAGACGTGTAGAGAGGTGCGTGTACTTCTTGGTCTTGCTTCATTGCTTAATACTACCATACTGCAAAGTGCTTCAGCCATGGTCTTACAGGAAGAGAGTGTGAAAACAAGAAAGGTATTATTTTTCTTTTTCCCTGTCTAACTTCATTAGCACTTGAGAGGAAAACTTTGAAGGATTTCCGGACTTGCATTTACCTCTCATCCACCAGTGTAAAAAAAAATCTGTATTGAATGATCTGTGGGACATTTTCTGATTCCATCAGGATTCTAGTTTACTGCTGGTTTCTAGTAAGGTTGGGGTTAGGATTTTAACACCTGTCTTGTTCTTCAGCAGTTTACTGAGAATTTTCAGTGTTCTCCCTGAATGGGGCTAAGTTTCAGGAACCCAGAAGAAACCCGCTTAGTTTCTTAGCATCAAGAATTACCAAAAAAACAGCATTACAATGGCAAGGACTACAAAAGCATCCTGGTGGGAAGCATTTTATTTTGTCCCAGCCATCTCTTCCTTGTAAAACAAACAAATATTCCACTAACAACCATGAACACAATATAGAACCTTACATGGCAAATGACTGAAACTCTAGGACATTGTTTACTGCTGACAGCAAATTTAAAACATTTGCTTTTATCTCTATTTTTTATGATTTCTATTTACTTGTAACGGACATGGCAGAAATTTGAAAGGAAACCGATTATTCACTCCCACTAGATCTTATTCCTGGTCAACAGAGATGGAACAAATGTTAAATGAAGACTTCAGCTGTGATAAGAACAGTGTTCTAGCAGTGGCTGAGAACATCGCCCTCTCCTCTGGGCCCACAACAACGGCCTGAGGAAGAAGATGCCAAGGCCTAGCAGTGGCTGAGAACATCGCCCCCTCCTCTGGGCCCACAACAACAGCCCGAGGAAGAAGATGCGAAGGCCTAGCAGTGGCTGAGAACATCGCCCCCTCCTCTGAGCCCACAACAACCGCCTGAGGAAGAAGATGCCAAGGCCTAGCAGTGGCTGAGAACATTGCCCCCTCCTCTGGGCCCACAACAATGGCCTGAGGAAGAAGATGCCAAGGTCTAGCAGTGGCTGAGAACATCACCCCCTCCTCTGGGCCCACAACAACAGCCCGAGGAAGATGATGCGAAGGCCTAGCAGTGGCTGAGAACATCACCCCCTCCTCTGGGCCTACAACAACGGCCTGAGGAAGAAGATGCCAAGGTCTAACAGTGGCTGAGAACATTGCCCCCTCCTCTGGGCCCACAACAAAGGCCTGAGGAAGAAGATGCCAAGGCCTAGCAGTGGCTGAGAACATTGCCCCCTCCTCTGGGCCCACAACAATGGCCTGAGGAAGAAGATGCCAAGGTCTAGCAGTGGCTGAGAACATCACCCCCTCCTCTGGGCCCACAACAACAGCCCGAGGAAGATGATGCGAAGGCCTAGCAGTGGCTGGGGACCTTGCTCACTCCTCTGGGCCCACAACAACTGCCTGATGGGAGTTAGTCTGTGTTCTGGTTTGGTTGTTTTATGTGGTTGCATTTTATAATTTTTATTGTACTGTTGTTGTTTTGACTGTAAGCTGCCCTGAGTCGCCTCGGCGAGTGGGTGGCAATATAAATCTAAATAAATAAAATAAAATAAATAAAATAAAATAACGATATGATTTATTGGATAAATGGAGATAAGTATTTTAATGCCTCTTTTAAATTATCTCAGGTGGAAACAAGTCCACCTGTTACATGTTTGTGTTAAAATCAGTTTACAGTGGCCACATCAGTTATCTCCCATGTGGCAACTAAGTACATGTAAACACTGTTTCAGGATCCAGTTCAATGTTTTGGAAGGTGGCTTGCTTAAGCTCAAACTGGTTTGGGGCCATTCACTTTTTGGCTTGAACCAAAGTCAAGATTCAGAAATCTGAAAGTTTGTGATTTGCATTGACTCTCCTTGGAAAGCCAAAATCAGCTGCATTTTTTTCACCCTCCCTCATAATTGCATGAAATTTGCAGGTAAAGTAAACTAGCAAGAGGAAATCAAAAGGATTGCCTGTCAAAGTCCAGACAAATAGGCTTAAAGGTTCTTGTAGTACATGGCCTCAAAATTTTATTTTCTGCTAGAACTGAATGCTATTATTAACATGTACATATAATTTAATAATTCATGTTTTGAAACTTGGTACAGATAATCATGGAATCATAAATATTGAGCATTTAGTTTTCTTATTAGACAGATGACGGATTGTTTACCTGTATCTTCTGAATCAATTTGACATATATTTAGACTCAGGTATAAGAGCCTATTTTTATTTCAAGCCTTTCATATCACCATGGCAACAAAGTCCAAAGCATGGCAAGTATAAAGTTCCACAATCAAAGCCAATAAGACCTCTATTATCCTTCTGAAAAGTTCCAGAACTTCCACAACAGGTTACACTTGTGATACAGAGGGGCTTCTAAGAAGGCTCTACACAGGTATGAGAGGTCCAAATTTCTCACCAGATCTTAATCTGTAGAAATAGTCTCATGGAGCATATGCACATTTATCCTTAGATCAGGTGTGGGCAAGAGTAGCTCTTCATATGTTGTTGAATTACAAATTCCGTCAGATGATATTTAAGAATAATGGCAGCTTTTCTTTCCCATAATACCTGGAGGGCAGGTAGATTTTTGAAGCCCAAAAAGTAACTTTTGCAAGGTCCAGTTAGGGAAACATTGAACATTAATCAGAATTAGCACCAAGGGATTCACCAGGTCAGTCAGTCCCAATGGCAGGGCATTGAAGGAAAGGAAGTCAGAACTGTATCACGCTTGGATGCAAAAGCACGAGTATTGAGTCCATTCAAGACTGTAGTACCTTCCAATAAGTAAAGGAATTGTTTCAAAACTTTTCTGATTCATGAATGCATATCGGGCATGAGTTGTTGTTGTTCAGTCGTATAGTTGATTCCAACCCTTTGCGACCCTATGGACCATTGCCCTCCAGGCACCTCTGTCCTCCACCAGCCCCCTCAACTCGCTCAGTTCTGTGCCCATTGTCTCCACAATACCATCTAGCCATCTCATCTTGGGCTGTCCCCTTCTTCTTTTGCCCTCCACCCTTCCCAGCATCAAGGCTTTCTCAAGCGAATCCTCTTTTCTCATTTGATGTCCAAAGTACTTTAGCTTCATTTTACTATTTGACTATCTAAGGAGCAGTCAGGGTTGATTTCTTCTAAGATTGACCTATTTGTTCTCCTTACTGTCCAGGGGACTCTCGAAACTCTCCTCCAACACCACATTTCAAAGGCGTCTATTCTTCTGCACTAAGCTTTCCTAATGGTCCAGCTCTCACAACCATACATTGCCACCGGGAATACCATTGCTTTGTCTATGCACATTTTTGTTTTCAATGTGATGTCTCTACTTTTCACTATGTTCCCCAGGTTTCTCATCGCTTGCGTCCCAAGAATCAGCCACCTTTTTATTTGATGGCTGCAATCTCCACCTGCAGTGATCTTTGATCCTAAGAAAGTAGAATCTGTCACTGCTTCTACTTATTCCCCATCTATTTTCCAGGGCCTGATAGGGCCTGTTACCATTATCTTGGTTTTCTTGATGTTGAGTCTCAAGCCAGCTTTTGCACTCTCTTCTTCAAATCTAAGCAGCAGCTTCTTTAGGTCTTCCTCACTTTCTGCCATTAAGGTAGTATTATCTGTGTATCCCAAGTTGTTGATGTTAGTCCCAGCAATTTTGATCCCAACTTGTGATTCGTTCAACCCTGCATTGCACGTTATGTGCTCTGTATATAAGTTAAATAAGCAGGGTGACAAAATGCAGCCTTGTCTTACTCCTTTTCCTATTCCTAACCATTCATCATTCCGTATTCTGTCGTAACTGTTGCTTCTTGATTCATGTACAGTTTTCTCATGAGGCATATAAGTTGTTCTGGTATTCCCATCTCTTTAATTACTTGCCACATTTTGTTGTAGTTCACACAGTCAAAGGTCTTGGTGTAATCAATGAAACAGAAGTAGACTCGTTTCTGATATTCCTTTGTTTTCTCCATGATCCACCGTAAGTTGGCAATGTGGTCTCTAGTTCCCCTGCCTCTTCTGAACCAAGCCTGCACTTCTGATAATTCTCTCTGTATCCTGCTGTATCCTGTATTATCTTGAGCATGACCTTGCTAGCATGTGGGATGAGTGCAATTGTTCAATAATTTGAACATTCTTTGGCATTGCCCTTTTTCGGGATTGGAACACCTACTAATCTTTTCCAATCCTGTGCCCATTGTTTTGTTTTCCAAATCTGCTCGTGTATAGAATGCAATAATTTGATTCCATCATCTTTTAGGGCTTTGAATAATTCAACTGGAATACCATCATCTCCACTGGTTTTGTTGTTTGCAGTGCTTTTTAGGACCTTTCTCACTTCACTCTCTAGGATGTCTGGCTCATGTTTAATGTTCTCATCATTGTGATTATCAAGGTGCTGAGGTCCTTTTTGTAAAGTTCCTCTGTGTACTTTTGCTATTTTTTCTTTATCTCTTCTGCATCAGCTAACTCCTTACAATTTTTGTCCCTTATCATGGTCATTTTTGCTTTAAACGTTCCCTTGATTTCCCCATTTATTTAAAAAGAACTCTAGTTCTACCCCTTATGGTTTTTCCTCTATTTCTTTGCACTGTTCATTTAGGTAGGTTTCCTTATCTCTCCTTGCTTTTCTTTGAGATTTTGTATACAATTGATTGAATTTTTTCCTTTCTCCTTTGCCTTTTGTATTCCTTCCTTCCTCTGCCATTTTAAGAGCTCCATCAGACAACCACTTTGCTTTCTTACACTTCTTTTCTTTTGGTATGGTTTTCCTTGTTGCTTCCTGTATAATGTCCCAAACCTCTGTCCATAATTCTTCTGGCACTCTGTCCATCGAGTCTAAGCCATTAAATCTGTTCCACACCTCCACTGTGTATTCCTTAGGAATGTTGTCTAGGTCATACCTGTCTGGCCTAATTGTTTTCCCTATTTTCTTTAGTCACAGCCTGAATTTTGCAATCAGTAGATCTGAGCCACAGTCTGCTCCAGGTCTCATTTTTGCTGGCTGTATGGAGGTTCTCCATCTTTGGCTGCAGAGTATGTAATCAATCTGGTTTTGATGCTAGCCTTCTGGTGATGTCCATGTGTAAAGTTACCTCTTGTGTTGCTGGAAGAGGGTGTTTACTATGACCAGTGCATTATTTTGGCAGAACTCTATTAGCCTTTGCCCTGTTTCATTCTGTCTTCCAAGACCAAACTTGCCTGTTATTCCATTTACTTTTTAATTTCTTACTTTGGCATTCCAATCTCCTATGATAATGTGGACATCATTTCTTGGTGTCTGTTCTATGAGGTGTTCTAGGTCCTCATAGAACTGGTCAACTGTGGCTTCATCTGCAGTAGTGGTTGGTGCGTATATTTGGATTACAGTAATATTGAATGGTTTTACTTGGATTTGGACTGAAATCATTATGTCATTTTAAAGATTGTATCCAGTTATTGCTTTTTTCACTCTTTTATTAACTATTATCACCACTCCATTTCTTATAATATTCTCTTGTCCACAGTAGTAGATATGATGGTTTCCAGAGCTGAATTCGTCCATCTCTGTCCATTTTAACTCACTGATTCCCAAGATGTCAATGCTTATTCTTTCCATCTCCATGGGGCGGAGAGGCCACCGCAGCTGTGGATGCCAGGGCCACTCCATCACCGTTGCCCCACCAGGGCCGGGCTGCCTCAAAAGATGCCACAGCAGCAGACAGCAAGACCTCTCTGCCTTTGCCTCCGGACTCTCCACCGGGCCACCACAGCTGTGGGTGCCAGGGCCACTCCACCACTGGTGCTCCACCCTGCCCAGGCTGGCTCAAAAGATGCTTCCGTGGCAGACAGCAGGACCTCTCTACCCTCAACTCCAGAGTCTCCACTGGGCAGAGAGGCCACTCCACTGCTGGCACCCTACCTTGCCCTGCCCACCTCAAAGGACTCCACACAGCAGATGGCTCTTACTGGAACTGGATTTCTTCTTTTTTGGACATCTCTTGGACTTTTTTCCAGCTACTTTCTGTAGGATTTTGCTTATAATCATTGCAGGATTCAGTCAATATATTCTGATACTGTGATTATTGTGATTATTATAATGTGGAATTTGTGACTTTTATGCTGTAATTTTTTATACTCTGTAAGCCTCCTAGAGTCAGGTTTGCCTGAGCAGGGTGGAGTATAAATTTGAAACAACAACAACAACAACAACAACAACAACAACAACAACAACAACAACAACAACAACAACAACAACTCCTTTTGTAGCAAATTTGCTCATCCCATTCCACCTTTATCTTATGGCAGCCAGCGGGGTGGGGGTGGGGTGGGGAACACCAATCAGGAGGTGAGGGGGACCTTGCCTAGGCAAGTTCACTTGCAAAGCCAATCTCTTCTGAGAGTGAACTCATCCGCTTTCCCTCCCCGCTTCCTGATGGCCATCAGGGGCTGATTGGGGAGGCCCCGTTCCCAGCCTGGCTAAAGCAGGACAGGGCTCAGGCTTTGAAAGAAGCTCTCTCAGAAGCCCTGATCCCAGCCCAGTGTTTGTCACACCGAATCTCATCAGTGTGTGTGTGTGTGTGTGTGGGGGGGGAGAGGTGTTTACCAGATTATAAAATGCACTCTGTTTCCCCTGCATATTTTAAGGGGAGGGGAGTGCATCTTAAGTAAGTAAGTAAGTAAGTAAGTAAGTAAGTAAGTAAGTAAGTAAGTAAGTAAGTAAGTAAGTAAGTAAGTAAGTAAGTAAGTAAGTAAGTAAGTAATCATGGGATGTAACTTACCCAAACACACATTAACCCTCATTTGTATGTTTGTGTGTTGATGCAGATTTAGAACAGCAATAACATTCCCTTCATACAGACATCAGCAACAGAAGAGTTAAATAAAATGTATGCAAAATTAGAGGGCAGTAAAAGAGAGCAAGAAAAGGTGAAGAGTATGAGGAAAGAGCTACAGTATACGATTTTCACTACCAATGTTAAAACTATTGATTTTCTAATCATTTACCCCAGAATAATGAGGTTTGAGCTTCCTTTTTGGGCCAAAGCATTTAGTGTCCTTTTCTTAGAAGAGTATCTTTTTAATTATGAGCAATAGCTTTGGATAATTAAATGGTGCCTGAGAGCAAAGAATCCCACACTGAGTAAATATTGGTAAATATTTAAATTTTGTCAAAGTTCTTCATTGATTAAAACAATATGATTAGTCAACAGATATCAATTGTTTGCTCTTCTTCCAGGTTTCATATCAGCATTATTTATAGCGTCTGACACAATCTCCACCATATCTGTAGAAAACCAACCAACCCATATGTTTACAAATATTGCTCTTTGAAAGTAGCACCTTGAAGCATTTTGTAGACTGCAGTACTCTCTTAATTTAAAACAGTGTCCTATCTGACCTTGAGTTCTATGAAATCTGCTTGTTTGCCTCCTACCACTTAGTGAACATCACACAGTTTATTGCTTGGATAGGACAAGCAGAGTGAATTACTGATCCTGTAAATGTGTAAATAGCTTTAGGGATTTCTGGGAAGAAAACTCAGGGAATTAAGTGAAGGATGTGCAGGGAATTAAACTAGATTGTTGGCTTGTATGTGCATGTGCAGACATGCACACAAAGGAAAGGAAAAGACGAATTGGAATGGAAGGGGTGGGAGACTATCTATTTTCTCTTATTCACCATTTCTGGGGTCCCAAATATTTTACAGTGATGTTCTTTTTTACTATGTCCAAATACCATTTGAGACACCAACAAAGTTTGGAAAGAAGTAAATGTTGTTCAAAATTACTCCTTTTCCTATTCCAAACCACTCCATCATTCCATATTCTGTCCTAACTGTTGTTTCTTGACTCTTGTACAGATTTCTCATGAGGCATATAAGGTGTTCTGGTATTTCCATTTCTTTAATTACTTGAATTACTTGAATTGTACCCGGAGACATATAGGTAGCCAGTCCAGCTCCTGCAGCAGTAGCGAGGTGCAGGCAAAACAACTACACCCCACCACTGCATGGACCACTGCATTCTGGACCAACTGCAGTCTCTGGATGGTCATCAAGGGCACCCCCATGTAGAGCGCATTACAATAGTCCAAACGGGAGGTGACCAGGGCAAGGACTCCAGGTCCTGGAGGGGGCTCAATTGATGAATAACACACTTGCCTGAAAGCCCTCCTGGCCATGGCCATAACCTGCTCCTGGAGCAGAAGCTGAGAGTCCAGGAGGACCCCAGGTTTCACACCTGGTCAGATTGGGACAACAATGCCCCATCCCAAACTAGCAGTGATAAATCCTTATGAGGACCGGGTCCCCTCACCCACAGCCACTCAGTCTTGCTGGGATTCAGCTATAGTCTATTGTCCCCCATCCAGACCCTAACTGCCTCCTGGCAACTGGTCAGGACCTTGACCGCATCACTGGAATCACCATGGGTAGAGATATACAACTGAGTCATCAGAATTCTGATGATATCTCACCCTGTGGGATTGGATCATCTCACCCAGTGGTTTCATTTAAATTGTCAGACTTCAGGCGTCTCTGTAAGGGCCCTTCCACTCATGCTCCTGATGCATATGCTCATTTCTGGAACATATTTAACCCTTACCTTTCACCTTTCACAAGGGAGGCTTCTTCTTCAGGTAGCATGCAGCCGAGTTGCCTTGTGTGTGTGTGATAAGAAAAACAACAATCTTCAAAGAAAAACAGCTGTTTTATTCTTCAGGTTCATTGATAGTAAAGTCCATAGAAAAATGCAGATTAGAGGGTCATAACAAGGAATCAGTCCAATAAGAACAGTCCAAGTATCTTTAGGTAATCATAGTGAAAAGGAGAGAAAATCTCATAAGCCAAACTGAGGTCTTAGTCCATTGAGAAACAGAGACGAACTAACTAACTGTTCTCCAAAATGGAGAATTCCTGGTCAGGTGATTTAACCTTGGCCAATCAGGTAACAGAGAATAACTTTCTCAAAACAATGGATTGTTTTTACACATGTGTAATCAGTGTTCTGGCATGTAGACAAAACATGGACCTCAGCTAGCTAGAAAGATAAGAAATACTGGAAAACAGGCAATCTTGTGACATGAGTCTATGAGGCATACAGAGAGCAAAATGGATTTTTATGAGGCCTAGCTGAAAAATAGCAAATTCAAGCCTTGGGAAGCATTAGGAAATAGGTCTTTTCCTGACATAAATATTGAAGAGTAGGGGTGAGATTCCTTTGGAAAGAATCCCAGAAAGCTGAAACACAGTGCAAGAGATACAGGTCTAAATCTACAATGGAGGAAAGGCAGTGTATCATTTTTTGATGCCCTTTAGGCAAATGCTGCTAGAAATTGTAAATCTTGGTTGCAATCTGCTTACAATTCTAGTCAATTCAGGCAGTGAAGAAAATTATATGCCAAAAGAGTCCTTTATTATATACTGAATTCTGGAAAAGGGTTTCCATGACTGGGCAGGGATTTGAACTCAGGACTCCTGGGTTCTAGTCTCTTACTCTATCCACTACATCACATTGGGTATCTATCAATCTATCAATTGATCTATCAACTAACAAAGAAGTAATTAAGCATTATGCTTCAGCTTCCGTCATCTTTGGTTGCTTTTGTACAAAATCATATAAGAAACAGCTAAATGTAAGGATTTCAGAGTGATTTATTTTAGGACTCTGGATCCAGGATTGTCTTGGTATAATTAGCAATAGTTTTCTAGAAGCAATTAAGGAATAGTCTTGCCAGCAGGCTATCACACCATGAAGCCTGGGACTGAGTGTACAAAAGTGCAAACACATTTGGGGGTTTAAAGGAAAAAGAAAACCTCTTATATGCCAATATTTACGGACACGAGAGAGAGGGTGATGGTAATTTGAAGGAGATGGAATGTAGCTGGGGAGAAACAGAAGGATACAATCTGCACGCCTGTGTCTGGTCTGTCTCCTTTCATGATTGCTGTTGAACCTGGGGTTGCAAGAAGCATAACATGCCAGCCCAGTGTATGGATTATTATCTCCATGTCAAGTTCCCTCTTGATTGTTTGCATTGTAATACAAAATACTGATTTCCCACAAATATCTTTCTCTGTCCCCCCCCCCCCTTCTCTACAGTCAATAGAGCTCTACCCACTCATGCCCGGGCTATTACTTGACATTTTGAAGTTTATTGGCTGTGACTCTCAGCACTTATCACATTCCAGACAGACAGTCAGTCAGTCAGTCAAACAGATAAATGCCACTGAGCAGAATATATAGCCTTGCTTCACTTGGCCTGTTATTTCACTGTGTACATAGCACTGTTTATTGAATCTGTGCCATCCATCCTTCACTTCTCTCTTTTGCAATGACAACTGCCTGGTTAAGTAGGTGTTCTTTTACAATCACTAGATTACCCTCTTCCTCAATTTTAAGGAACGAGGACCCTAACCTACTCCCATTTTCTGCTGGACAAAAGCTTTGGAATGACAGTTTGAATTCTGACTTTGTATTTTGCTCCCTGTGTATACAAGGCTGAGCCAATTTGCAGTTTGCATGTCTTCTCATCTGAAAAGAATTAATGCCAATGTAGATAAAAGCCAAGCCTGGCCCAGTGACTCTCATTTGCACTTCTGCCTGACTTTCCGCTCTCTTCCATTTTAAGACTCCCATCTCTGTTCATCCTGTGTATTTACTGCATATGCCAGGCTTCAGCACACTTTCAAAGCTGCCTTTTCGAGTCTCTAATTGCTTTCAGGAAGACTTTCAAGTCTAGGGCTGATCTAGGTAGAGAAGGCCCAGGAAGTGCATTGGACAAGCCTTTGATTGATTAAAACCTTCCAAAATTTCAAATCTTTTCTTGCTTCAACCTCTCACATTTCCAGTGACTTATTGCATGGGAGTGAATCTGGTGTCCTGAGATAATTTATCTTTTTTCACTTTCTTCACTCACCCCCAGTAACTGTGCCATTTTCCTTTCAAATATTTTTTTTTATTTACTTTGGAGGTGCTTACGCAGTAGGTAACTTTCCTTTGCTTTCATTCGTATCCTTCACATCAGTTTTCACTGAGTCTGTAAGAATGGCTTTTCCTGTGACCTTATGGATGAAGGGTTGCCGTTTCAGTCAGTATTTCTCTTAGAGCAGCATCCCCGAGGAACAACTCAAAGGCATCGAGCTTATAGTATTACCGATAACATTAAATACTTCTCTCAGAAGGCGTGCATTAAAGCGATGGTCCCTCTGCTGCCGTTCTCTTTATCTCTTGCTTTCAAGGATTGCTGCCCATTCTATGTATAGAAGCAAGGAGAGCTGGCAGGGTGGGTAGGGTTAGCTTGAGTGATTTAATGATAAGGCATGAAAAAATAATAATTCTGTCTGGATAGATTACTCCTGAACCCTCCCTCACCTAAAAAAAGTGATAACCAAATCACTGTCCTTCTAAGCCTTGTTGCAGCTGAGACGTAGGATTAAGCCACTGCTTTCCCAGAAACCAAGACAAGCTGGAGGCTGTCACCAACAATATTACCCATAAACATAATTAGTTCTAACCACCACCTGTGAAATAGCTGTCTTGCTGTCCATCTACACTACACAGTTACAGTAAATTGATCCTAACACTAACTGCCATGGTACCATTCTACTGTGGTTCTTGGTCTGGATTTTGGCCAGACTGCCCTCTTTCTCAACTTTTGCTCATCAGTTGATCCCAAGGTATCAGAATCTAGGAAAGGACTAAAAGGAGCATTGAAATTTGGTATCAAGCGCAGACTTAAGGGGAGCAAACATCACCTGTGTTCCCTCATATATTGAGCAAATCTTGTTGCATAACTTTGTGCCTAGTGTAACCCAGTTTAGACTCCAGAAACATTTAATTTACCCTAAATAACACACAGCCCAAGTTTATATTCTGAGGCTCCTTGGCATTGTCTTTTGCCCTTGCAGAAGATTTTGGGAGGTGGAGGATGACGGTGGAGCTTTAAATTGTTCCAATCACAGCATCAATGATCCAACGGCAGGTTTTGACTTTTAAAGAGTTCCCTGACTCCATCCTGTGGTTCCCAAAGACTTCCTTGGGGCAAATGGGAGAGCTAGGCAGCCTCAGAACCTAAAACTAGGGGATAGGCAGCTTTCTGGTAGTGTAAGTTAAATATTTCCTGTGCCCAGTCCAGGTTATGCTGGGTGTAAGATTGCACAACAGGATTTTGCCTACTCAGTATCAAAACCAACAACAACTCCCCAAATCTCTAACTCCAGCAGCAAGTATCATTATGGGGATAATGAATGGAGGCAGCCATACTTCCTGAACCAAGGAGCTGGCTCCTTTTGTTGATTTCCAGCTCCAATGGTTGCTCCTCAGGACCAAAGCATTATGGAAAGAGTAGTGTTTGAAGTCCACTGTTTTTGAGGTGGGCAGTGCTAGGATGAGAGGTTTCTTTTTTAATGGTAGGAAAGTAATAGAGTGGGATACCACCCAAATGGTGTGCATGTGTGTTTTTACCCTTTCTGATGGACAACTCTGTACAGGTTCTTGGCCTCCTTTGGTCTGGATGACTGTTTCAAATCCTTCAGAGTATTTGGAAATAATTATGTTCATTTTCAGTCATCAGCCTCAGTCTATTTGTTATGAAGATGCTATACCTGATGCTTGTGATACCATCGATATAGTCCAGAATTGTCTGTAATGGTTGGTACCAAGGATGGTTGATGAAGGCAGAGTCTGTTCACTACTTGAGCCCCATTCTATCTAGCCTCTCTCTTTTGCTCCTTGTCAGGCCCGTGCTGGGTGCTGGTGTGAGGGTGCAGGACAGGGAGGGAGGGCACGCTGGGTGTAATGTGGCCTCCTGCTGGATGGAGGCTGCACTGGAGGACTCACTGCAGGGTGAGTGAGTGATGGAAAAGGGACACAGTGCCCGCTTTGTTCTTCAGTCATGCAGAACAGCTGAGGAGGAGGAGGCCCCACTGTCATCTTGGAAAGGGTGCTGGTGCTACCCTTCTGTCCCCTTGGCAACCATGTTTCCTCACCTTGAATTCAGTTCCTCCCTCTCCGTCTCCCCCTACTGTTGGTGATGGCTGGTGGAGGAGAAGCATCTCTACTCTCCCCCTTCGACTGGCTGCCTCAACCAGGGGGACCAACTCCTCGGTCATCACATTCTGCCTGGAGCTGATGGATGGAACCAAATGGGGCCAAAGTTTACCCAGGGGAGGTAGAGGGAAGAAACTTAAAGGCAGGTGACGCTGGTGCTGAGGGAGCTCTATCTCCCCCTGCTTTTCCCAGGTTGAGGTGGAGTTAGGGAGTTTCCTAAGAGGGAAGGAAGGAGGAAGTGAGAAGGCAGCAATGGAGGGGTTGTGAGCAGGTTGCAAGAAGCTCCCTGAAGGTGATGGAGGAGCCAAGTCCATGTGGCACAACCACCACTCTGGGGGTCAGGGCTGGGTGACTACCAAATCCTCTGCACCAGCAACCTCCACACAGAGGCAAAGACAGCGTGTTTGCCTCAGTGGCAGTGTACAAGTGCACACTGCCGCCATCCCGACTGGAGCCCCAACTGGAGCCCCGACTGGCAATAGTGTGTGCCAGTAGAGCAGCTGGGGGCTTGGAAACAAAAAGGGATGGTACGCACAGTGGGTTACCTTACCCACACAGCTCTAACAGAGGGTGATTGTGTGGTGAGTAAGCTTGGACTGCCATATGTTGTATTCAGTGCTTTGGAATACCAAACATAATCATAATTAAATTAAATAAATGGTGATGGATTCATCAACTGAATGAATTCAATGTGTCCAATTAATTTCACACCATTGAAAAGCCTCCCCCTTTTGCCATTTCAGAAAAGGCTGCCCTACAGAATGCTGGGAGTTGTAGTTGGATGAGGTACATAAAATTCGCTACTACAGTTGGGAGGAGCTCTTTGGCAGAAAATTCTAAAACTCTCACCAAACTCCAGGCAGAGCATTCCACAAGATAGACCCATTACAGTTCCTCTCTCTTCTCCAAACTGTTCTACCCATCCTCATTTTTTGATTCTCTGTATATGAATAAATAATATTCCAGGGTTTGAAATAAATGATGAAACACTGTGCTTAATTGTTTTATTTCTTTGTTTCATTTACTTTCTGGTCTATACTGCCATACATAGACTTCTGAACTTTATGGGTATTTGAGAAGCTGATCAGTATAAATTTAGATTTTTCGTGCCCTGCACCTATGTATTTGGACATTGTTATATAACAGACCAAAGCTATAGGGCTAGTGAATAGTGATTGCATTTTCCAGAATTCTTTTGGAGAAATACATGTCTCTTCAAGTAACTGGCTAAAACTGACACAAGTGTATATCTCTTCTAGTAGTGCTACTATCCTCACTGATTTGGTGAACATATCTTGGTTTTTCAGAAGACTGTGACTTAAACCTACAATTGCTGCCTACCTGCTTCACTCCTTTGTGCTGTTCTAAAGGAGAAATGTGCTGGTTTATCCTGCAGTTTAAGAAACCATTGTTCTCAGCATAATTATAGTGGCTAAGAATTTGGTCTGATTGACAATTCTGTTCATTTCTGGAAGCAAATGTGACCAATTTTTAAGAGGTCGGAATATAGGCCAAACTAGAAATAACAGCATTGAGAACGTTTAAAAAGCCTAATAAAAAGAAACTCTTTCAGCTCATTCTGATATTAACCACTCAATTACAACCATAGTAATTCACTCCATCTACCTAATTAAATAATTTGATACAGTCTTTTGACAGCCAGCATCAGATAGCTAGGATCAGGCTGACAAAGGAAAGGGTCACTGAGCTGTTTGATATTTTATTCTTCCCCATGGCAGCCTCACAGTGATTCTTCAAGAAATTGTTTTATCTTTCAAAGATAATGGGACACATGCTTTCTAAATGGAAGATGACAAAATATAAATAATTGTTCTGCATTGAGCCACACATGAGTTAAAAAAAAAGCTTATCACAAACATTGCAGACATGACATTAAACACTTTTGATGGTTCTTCAACACTTGATTGACCAACAAGTCATGAAGTCTTCCAGGTGACTGGGTGACCAAAATAAATTATATAGACATTCAGCTACTTCATTTAGCTTTTAGAGAGAAAGAGATGAAGGGATAAGTTATTCACTGCTCACTTGTTTGGAGGGGAGTGGTGAACATGAAAATAGTTTGCAAGACCAGGGTAGGCAGAGGTGGGAGTACAGCCATCTCTTGTTTGACTAACTGGGATCCAAGAACACCACACCCTGGGATAACCCTGCAGCAATCCAGTCAAAATTTCTTCAGGTGCAGACAATCAAACCCCACATTACACCAATGTTTAATTTAGAAAATAAATGCCCTACATGTTTTGATCAGCTTGCCTTACTGGAACATAATCTACATCAGGGATTCTCAACCTGCGACCTATGGGCCGAATGTGGCCCCCAGCGTTATTTTATGTGGGTCCCCACCACCTCCACCACAACTGGAAGTGCCATGTGGTGGAGGAAGGGCAAAATGGCCATCTAGCCCCTAAAGCTGTCTGAGGGAGCGTGACCCAGCCCCAGGCTTACGAAGGTTGAGAATTCCTGATCTATATTGTCTTCCTAATCAAAGCATATTCTGAAGGAGCTCATTTAAGGATCTGCTGCATAAAATCTATATAGATTCTGCCTCACTGAAAAGCTTTGCTCAGAAATACTTGGGCCATTTAATATTTAAGTAAGTAATTGAGGGTACCTGTGACTTTTCCCCCCTGGAGGAGTTCCTTGGTGATGCAATGATAGTTCTCATTTCCATCTTCTTTTATATTTCTTCCTCCCTCCCTTATAGCTAAAGATAATAACTGGGAATTGTTAATACAGAAAAACTGGGTCACTTCCTCCTGTTTCTCATTTCATCTTGAACTTTGACTGAAATATCCCACACCGTTGTACAGTAAATATGAAGAGGAAGCGATGTTAATTAAGAACTACATAAAAATTGGAATGTGCTGACATCTCTGATAAACTGAGATGCCAGTAAGCCCTTGTGTATCATCCTTGAATTATTCTTGTAATGGTTGCATTTTCTTATATCTATTAATAGTTTGACCTTTGTATGCATGTGTGTTTCTAGTTTCATTTTCTCTGCTCTAGGCCAAGCTGACATACTCTAAATCATTAACCTTACGCTCCAGGGAACTGATCCTTTTGGCAATATCTTTGATATTAGATTGGTATCCTTCCGGACTGAATTTAATTGACTGGATTTCTAGGGAATAGCTGGTTCCTTTAGGCTTCCACTACTATCCAGCTGTCCTGATTGCTTCAGGAAATTCATACAGGTTGGATTCGCCTAGCTATCCCTTTAGATTTTTTGCAGTAAAATCCTATATATGTCTACTCGGGAGTAAACCCCATTGAGTTCAGTGTAGTCTACTAAATGGCCATAGAGTTACAGCCTAAAATGTCTCCTCTAAAGAAGGCAGTAAGGACTGCAGCCAAGAAATTCAAAATCAAGCATTTCAAGAAGCATCTTAAGCATGCTAGATATTTGCACTCTTATCTTGCTGCTCTTTTCAGCTTAATTTTATACTCTGTAATGTTTTCATTCTTTGCTGTTAGTTTTATCTTGATTTTATATTCTTCTTCATCTAACCATTGTTTTATTGGTTTGCTATTTTATTTTATGATCTAAACATGTTGTAGATTGCACAGAGAACTCTGTTTAATTGTTGATTCCAAAGTGCAACAAACAAATATATGAGAGTTTTTTATAATAGCATGAGAGAGAGAGACAGTCAGCGTGTCTAAGCTTATAGACTCTTGGCTTTTATATATTGTATTGTTAGCTTTGCTTATACATTCCTTCACTGAGGGTTAGATTTTCCATGTTGATGTAATTAGTAAATAGTTGTGTTGTAAAAAGAAGAAGTTTAGATATCTCCTTGCATGCTTAAACCAAAAACTCTTGTAAAATAATTAAATAAAAAGAAAGCAGACTCAAACAAAATTTGCCCTCAATAGGCCTTTTCGTTTTAGGTTATGAAATGGGGTCTGGCAACTTAAAATATACTTTCCCTTAAAACCACTATTGATAGTATGAATCCGATTCAGAACAGAGTTTGGAAAAGTTATTTTTTTAAGGCTACAACTACCAGTCTATCTCAGCTAGTATGGCCAGGTGTAATCTAAGCACTGTTTAACAGTTTCAAGGTCTCTACATTGCTACCCTAACTGTAAGTTCAGAGGGGTACATTTTACTCAGCATTCTGCATTTTCTTTCCTTAACGAGAGGATATAAAGGCTGACTCTTGACTTGCTTTCCTTTGCTACCCACCCTGACTGAATAAGTGTTAGGTTCCAGTTCTGATGTAACAACTTCCTGCTGCTAAACCTCAACAGAATGGTTCATCCAAGAGTCACTCATTTGTGCATGAAAGGATCCCTTTAACAGAAATTACCATTACATTAGAAAAAAAGTTGAAGTTACATTTAGCAAAGGGCAGCTTGAAAGATTTTTTGCACACAGGTTGGCACATGATGTGGTTTTCACGTAGGAAAGATGTGAAACTAAGAAGGGCAGCATTAAAAACAAAGGCATCTAAAGGAAAGGATAGGAATCAGGAAAGAGTTTGGATGATCCAAGAATAAAGGGGTGTTAAGAGTTAGTGAGAAACCAGAAAAGGAAGAGGATTAAAGCCAGATGCATCAATGCTTAAAATAATAATTAACATCAATGAAATCACATGTAACTCATTACTTTCTATATGAAGGGCTTAATTGTGTTGTACTACAAGGACAGTACTGAGCTAATCAACTCTGTTAACGGTGGATTTTTTTGTGAGGAGTTCATAGTGAGTAAAATTTCCAAGTTAACCAAATCGTTTTATTAAGTTGTTTTGAGCCATTTTGAGAGGCATTTCCAATGGAATTTTCAAGTTTTTATGTAATTCTCAAGTGTACTTTTAATTAACAACAAGAACAAAAGGATTAACAATTTTTACAGGGCGTTAACTATCTTAATGTGTCAGAGCAACAACAAAAAAGAGATCTGTGACTCTTTTAAGACTGTTAAGTTTTATGCAATACTGTATAGCATTTAATGCAAAGTGTACCACTTCTTCAGATACTGGATCCAAAGGAAACAAAATTACATGCACAGAGGCAAATAGAATAATGGGATACTTCCTATGAAGTAATGAGATTTGAGATAATCTTTTCCCACCATTATGGCACAATAACCTAATATGTGTCCACACTGGTAGTTGTCCTCAAGACATGTTGTTACCTGTGGCAGAACAGCAGCAGACACAATTTCTACACCAAGGTGCATAGTAACCAAAGTCAGGTTATTTTCCTATGTGAGAAAGTCTTTTTTTTGTTGTTCAGTCGCACAGTCGATTCCGACCCTCTGCGACCCCATGGACCACTGTCCGCCAGGCACTCCTGTTCTCCACCATCCCCCTCAACTCGCTCAGTTCTGTGCCCATTGTCTCCACAATACCATCTAGCCATCTCATCTTGGGCTGTCCCCTTCTTCTTTTGCCCTCCACCCTTCCAAGCATCAAGGCTTTCTCAAGTGAATCCTCTCTTCTCATTTGATGTCCAAAGTACTTTAGCTTCATCTTTATTATTTGCCCTAATAAGGAGCAGTCAGGGTTGATTTCTTCTAAGATTGACCTATTTGTTCTCCTTGCTGTCCATGGGACTCTCAAAATTCTCCTCCAACACCACATCTCAAAGGCATCTATTCTTCTGCACTCAGCTTTCCTAATGGTCCAGCTCTCACAACCATACATTGCCACAGGGAATACCATTGCTTTGACTATGTGAATTTTGTTTTCAATGTGATGTCTCTACTTTTCACTATGTTCCCCAGGTTTCTCATCGCTTGCCTCCCAATAATCAGTCGCCTTTTTATTTCATGGCTGCAATCACCATCTGCAGTGAGCTTAGATCATAAGAAAGTAAAATCTGTCACTGCTTCTACTTCTTCCCTATCTATTTTCCAGGGACTGATAGGTCCTGTTGCCATTATCTTGGTTGTCTTGATATTGAGTCTCAAGCCAGCTTTTTCACTTTCTTCTTTCAACCTAATCAGGAGCTTCTTTAGGTCCTCCTCACTTTCTGCCATTAGGGTGGTGTCATCTGCATATCTCAAATTGTTGATGTTTCTCCCAGCAATTTTGATCCCAAATTGTGATTCCTCCATCCCTGCATTGCGCATTATGTGTTCTGTGTATAAGCTGAATAAGCAGGGTGACAAAATGCAGCCTTGTCTTACTCCTTTTCCTTTTCCAAACCACTCCGTCATTCCATTTTCTGTCCTAACTGTTGCCTCTTGATTCATGTACAGATTTCTCATGAGGCCTATAAGGTGTTCCGGTATTACCATCTCTTTAATTACTTGCCACATTTTGTTGTGGTCAACACAGTCAAAAGCCTTACTGTAATCAATGAAGCAGAAGTAGACTTGTTTCTGATATTCCTTTGTTTTTTCCATGATCCATCTTATGTTGGCGATGTGGTCTCTAGTCCCCCTGCCTCTTCTGAAACCCGCCTGCACTTCTGGTAATTCTCTCTCCACATACTGTTGCAGTCTATCCTGTATTATCTTGAGCATCACCTTGCTAGCGTGAGGGATGAGCACAATTGTTCGATAATTTGAACATTCTTTGGCATTACCCTTTTTGGGGAGTGGAACGTATACAGATCTTTTCCAATCCTGTGGGCATTGTTGTGTTTTCCAAATCTGCTGGCATATAGAATGCAATAATTTGATTCCACCATCTTGTAGGGCTTTGAAAAGTTCAACTTGGATACCATCAACTCCACTGGCTTTGTTGTTTGCAGTATTTTTTAAGGCCTTTCTCACTTCACTCTCTAGAATGTCTGGCTCATGTTCAATGTTCTCATCATTGTGATTATCAGGGGTGTTGAGGTCCTTTTTGTAGAGTTCCTCTGTGTACTCTTTCCATCTTTTCTTAATCTCTTCTGCATCTGCTAACTCCTTGCCATCTTTGCCTTTTATCATGGTCATTTTTGCTTTAAATGTTCCCTTGAGTTCCCCAATTTTTTTGAAAAGATCTCTAGTCCTACCCCTGATATTGTTTTCCTCTATTTCTTTGCACTGTTACAAACATATATACCCCATCTCTAGTAGCAGAAATATAGAAGTAACAAACTAAACAGTGATTTACTGCCATTTTATGACATCCAAAAATCTGTTCCCAGAAGCAACAGCCTCCCCTTGCCTAAAACTGGGTCCAACCCTATCTTATTGGAAGATTGTGTGACCTCAAGCCATTTTGGCTCAGCAGCAGTCCTTCAGTTTTGTTCTTTTCACCTCGAGTATGCAAATGTTTATTTTGTGAGGCATCTAAAGTCCTTGCGACATTGGCAAATAGTGTATACTTACATAATAAGAAATACAGAACTAGCTCTGCTTACAGTTAGAAAGGCAACTTGTTCAACTGCCAGATAAGAGCTTCATAATCTTTTTATCACCTCTATGCTGCAGCTCCTTCAGTGGCTTAATGGTTAAGGTGCTGAGCTTGGAGACTGGAAGGTTGGGTTTCAATACCTAAGGGCTGCATGGGGACATGAAAGGAGCCTCATTCGGGTGTCCCCTGAGTGGAGTTTCTCCAGCAAAAAATTATTTTTACCCAGAGTAATCTCTGACATGAAATTATTATTACCTCTAGCTGGAGGGTTTCCTAAATGGGTCTTTTAGCAAATATGGGTCTCTTAGCAAAAATGGGTCTCTTAGCAAATACTCATAGCAAATATGAGTAGTAAAGTAAAGTAAAGTCTCTTCCTACATCTACTGGTAGCCTTTTTTCAAGAAAGTCTGCTAGTAGCAAAGGATTCCTTCCTACCCCAACACCAATGAACAGTTCTCATTATGTCAACAGATATGTGAATCCCCACTAAACTGCCCCCCCCCGGATGTTACATGAAGAAGGAAGGCCAAACTTTCCTGTCTCAGCATAGCATTTGCTGAGCTGGATGTAGCCTAAGTTCAAATAGTATCATTACATTTACTGCTAGTATATTTTGAATGAAAACACAAAGGCTTTTAAATACGAGTGAAATCTTTTCCATAACATGTCAGAGATCTGTCTCTTAAGCATAATATCTTAAAGTAATTGTGAAAAGTTTGCACTCTGTTTCTTAGGCCACAATAGATGTCACCATTTTTTCATGAGGGTAAAGGATGTGGAACTGCAGAGACTAAAGTGGTTAAAATGCTGAACTCGACGACTGGAAGGTTGTGACCTCAGTTCGATTTCTGAGTACTGCATACTGGAGTGAGCTCCCATCTCTGTCCCAGCTCCTCCCAACCTAGCAGTTCAAAAGCAAGAAATTGCAAGTAGATAAATAAGTACCATTTTGGTGGGAAGGTAAATAGCATTCACATGCCTGCCATGTGTCCGCAGAAATGTCTGCAGATGCAGACAACACTGGCTATTTGACTATAAACAGAGATGAGCACTGGACCCTAGAGTTGGATATGACTGGCTTTTGAGCAAGGGTGACCTTTGTCTTTACCTAAAAGTTGTTACATGACCAGTCTTATGCCAAAGGCACTACTGTTATAATTTCCCAGTCTTAAAATATGACAGTTTTTATATTATGGGTTTTAAACAGATGCAATCTTATATCCATAATAAGTAAACATAATTTACTTTGAACTGAATGTTTAAATCATGTTTCACTTCTAATGCGAGATTTCCCCATCAATAAACATTAACCTTTTGTTTTCATATTTACTTCAAGATTTAAAATGGATTGTCTAAATGCATATGGTAAGCTGTGTGGTGTAGTGAATGGAGTAACAGGGTGGAATTCTAAGATCAGGGTTTGAATCACTGCTCAGCAATGGAAACTCACTGGAGTTCTGGGATTGATAAAACCCTTCTTAAATGTATCATTACCTTACCTTACCTTGAAATCCCTCTTGGGGTCGCTATACATCAGCTTTGACCTGAGAGCACGCAACTAATTAAATGCATGCAGCCACATCTCTGCACCAGGCAATGACACAAACTAGAAAGAGCTCACAGAATGAATACTTGTGCCATTTTTAGGACCGAGGAGGAATATGTTTTTTGATTCATAAAATCTGGGACACCTTATACCATAGGCTAAAAGCAGTTTTCATTTGAGGAAGAAGGACTTTCTTTTTCCACAGATGGTAATGCATGCATCTCAGTAAATGCAGACTTGAAAGTCAAAGTTGAGATGGAGCTGGCTGCATCACTTGATCTCTCTCTCAGTGTTATTCGCATGATTATCAGAGTTCACCAGCTCAGCAGAAGAAAGAGGAGGGAGGGAGAGAAAGAAAGAGCGATAGAGAGAGAGAAAGAAATTTCATATTTGCAAGAAATACAGTAAGGAGGGAGACAGAATTATCTTAGCCATTACAGAACAGGATTCTTTGTGTATATTGCTGAACACTGCAGCTGTGTGGCTGGAGTTGGGGTGTGTGTGAGATCTATTTTATTTTATTTAGGTGGGAGATTAATTTAAGGTCTTATAGCTAGTAGTGAGTTTTAGAAAATAAAGGAAAAAGATGGATCAGGGTCAAGAAACAAGGCAGAATAATGAGTGGCAGAAGTATGGAATTGTGGAAAAAGAGGGAGAAAATTTCATTGCATCAAAATATTCTTTAAAAAAAAGGTACTGTATAAGAAAAGCCAGGCAAGGCTTTCACATTCATTTCACTGGCTCTGCCCTATTTTACATTTGAATGGCCCCTGCATTCATTAGGACCTCATGGACAAAGAATGGAGTGCAGTGAGGCAGCAAGGAAACTCTGGATACAAATGTAATGGTGCTACGATGGGAAACAAAGGGTACCAGCAGGGCAGCAAACTATATTGTAAGAAGAAAAGTGAATCTCTTTCAACCTGTGAATGTGCCTGTGTGAATTTGAGGAGAAGGAGGTGGTGGAAGGTGGTACTTGCCATTAGCACAAATAGCTTCATTCCACATGCAATAAATATTGCAGGCTTATACCTTTTCTCCATTTTGAGTTTTACCATCTTTAGTAGTTTTCCCTTACTATAAAACATTCTTTCATGGTTGGTAGCTTTCCCAGCAGTCTAGTGATAGCAGCTGCAGAGATGCTTTAGGCCATTTCTTACTAATCATCTTTGTCATTTACCTGTCAAACCTTTCCCTGTATTTTCCAGGTCTGTCTTATCCTACAAGAGAACAGCAGGCATGGTATCTTTGAGATCTAACATGAAGGATGGGATGAGTCTGATTCCATAATGTTTTTCATAACATGCAACAAAGTATTTCTAGCAGCACTACAAGTGCTTTCTCCCCCACCCCCTTTCTAACACAGAGTTAAGAGAGATAAAGCTAAAAACCTGTGCCCATGGTGTGGCTGTTTAGTTTAAAAGCTAGATAAATACAGGGTTCTCATATTTCACTGGCTCCGTTTCCAAGAGGATCTAGGGCGAGATGCCCTTATTGATCTCATGCAAAATTTGGCAGGATGTCTTTGCCATGGGTTACATGAAAACAGAAAGGCAAGTGCCTGTAGTCACAGTGAGGGAGTGTGTGGTCAAGAAGGCAATAGCTGGGAGGACAAGAAAGTGCTGTTGTTCCAACTGCTGTCAACCAACTGAATCTGTCCATGGTGAGAAAGAATGGTGCCAAGTGAACACAAAATACTAGCTGCTTTCCTCTCTCTCACACTCTTCTGCTCCACATGAGGGAAAAGGGCATGTCAGCCAGTGAGTGGCAAGCAGCCATGGACTAGCAATGTTCAGTCCTGATGCTTGGCCCAGGTTTCCATTTCACAAAGCTAGAAACTAATGAAGCTCTAATTAAGCATCACAGAACGGATGATTCATTAATACAACTTTATGAAGGGATCAGGGCAGATGCTCATTTTTATTTCTTGAAAAGGATCTGGAAACCCACAGATAA
The DNA here is from genome assembly GCA_030440675.1 of Furcifer pardalis. Taxonomy (NCBI): domain Eukaryota; kingdom Metazoa; phylum Chordata; class Lepidosauria; order Squamata; family Chamaeleonidae; genus Furcifer; species Furcifer pardalis. The sequence continues at coordinate 69,831,127 of CP126893.1, forward strand.
AGTCACAGAGCTGCAGACGGAGCATGTCCTGTGGGGTACAGAGTAGTTTGCTCCTAATCTACAGTATATCCTTTTTATAGTGGATCTGAAGACTTCCATAAGCCCTTGTGTGTAACAATAGAGAAGTCTCCCAGTTTTGCTTTCCTTATCTGAATGGTAGAATCCTCAAGTGCTTTCCACAGAATTCATGAGAAGATGTGCACACTGAAGAAAGTTTGAATAAAAAAGGGAACCCAGGAGAGTTTTCAACATCACGCACTGACAGAATTTGTTTGATTAGCTATGGAAGGAATGATGTTATATCTTTTTTTTAACATGATCTTACCAGAAAACAAACACTAATGAATCTGTAATGTTTTTATGAACGAAACATGGAAAGTCTTCTGTTTGGATGGGCAAATCTGTCAATTTAACTTTCTTCTACATATCCCCAACTTGAGAGTGATATGACTTGAAATAGTCATCTGATCTCACTGAGTGTACAGCTTTACCTACTTACTGTAAATTACTAATGAGCAAGCAGTGGCTCAAGTGGCTAAGACGCTGATTAGAAGGCAGGAGGTCAGCAGTTCGATATCCAAATACTGTACTGCAGGACAGAATAAGCTCTCCTCTTTGTCCCAGCTCCTGCCAACCTAGCAGTTCAAAAGCAAGAAATTGCAAGTAGATAAATAGGGACCACATCAGTGGGAAGGTAAACAGCGTTCTGTGCACTCTGGTGTCTAGTCATGCCTGCCACATGACCATGGAAATGTCTGCAGAAGCAGACAGTGCTGGCTCTTTGGCTATGGAACAGAGATGAGCACTGAACCCTAGAGTTGGATACAACTGGCTTTCAAGCAAAGGTGACCTTTACTTTTACCTAAGCAAATTGATATTTCTTAATAATAATTTGTGTCCACAATATATATATAAAATGGGGTGGGTGGTGGAGGGCTTTTCATTATAGTAACAATAGGGTTCAGTTAAAAGTGGTGGCTTTTGTGTGTGGAGTGGAAACATTGATCTCCTCTTAAATTATCACTCTACAAGAGTGCAGTGATGCAATTCTGCTGATGGAGCAAAATAACATTTTACGTGGCAATCCTAAAAATGGAGTACTGTATGTCCAAATAAACAATTATAACTTTGAAACTGAACTTTCACCAAATTTTACATAGGTGCAGTTCTAGCTCTGTGTCACATATAGTTGTGTTTTGGCAAAGGATATAAAAGTTAAGATATTTAAAAAACATAGAGCTGTCCCCCACCACATAGAAACAAGCAATCCAATACATCCGATATAAATTGAAAAGAACAATCTTGCTTACTTTTCTTTTTAATTTGGAAAGAAATCAAGGCTGTAGGGGCTGAAGTATTGGCTCCAGTGGTGGGATTCAAATTCTTTACTATCTACGCTGTGGGTGTGGTATGGTGGGTGTGGCCAGTGGGAAAGCCCTGTGTTGCACCCAAATTAGGACTACTTTATTTCAAAACTGGGATGGGTAGGGTCAGCCAGAATTTCTGCTACTGGTTCTGGCGAACTGGGCTTAACCTGCTGAATCCCACCACTGATTGGTTCTGAGGAAAGGGCATTCAAATGTGAGGAATAAAGAATCCCTATCATATTATGCATGTGTGAAAGATGCTTACTTGTGAGAGCTTTGTAAAGTAGATCCAGAGGTGGGCTCCAAAAATTTACTACCACACTGTGGGCATGGTATGGCAGGTGTGGCCAGGGGGAAGACCCTACACTGCACCCAAATTGTTGTTGTTGTTGTTCAGTTGCACAGTCGATTCCGACCCTCTGCAACCCCATGGACCACTGTCCGCCAGGCCCATCTGTCCTCCACCATCCCCCTCAACTCGCTCAGCTCTGTGCCCATTGTCTCTACAATACCATCTAGCCATCTCATTTTGGGCCACCCTCTTCTTCTTTTGCCCTTGACCTTTCCAAGCATCAAGGCCTTCTCAAGTGAATCCTCTCTTCTCATTTGATGTTCAAAATACTTTAGCTTCATCTTTATTATTTGACCTTCTAAGGAGCAGTCAGGGTTGATTTCTTCTAAGATTGACCCATTTGTTCTCCTTGCTGTCCAGGGGACTCTCAAAACTCTCCTCCAACACCACATCTCAAAGGTGTCTATTCTTCTGTGCTCAGCTTTAGGACTACTTTATTTCAAAACTTGGATGGGTGGGGCCAGCCAGAATTTCTGCTACCGGTTGTAGCGAACCAATGCGAACCTGTTGATGCCCACCACTGAGCAGATCTATTGTTGCACCTAAATGGGTGTGGAAGGGAGATGTTGGCAGAGTAGCAAAACAAGATAGGTTACAGAAACCGTGTCAATACATAGGTGGTGGTGGTAGTTTAAAAGTTTAAAAAGAGGCTTGGTTTAAAGAAAGTAATGAAATCACAGTCCTCCAGAAAGTGGGACATTTTGCCATGTATCTGCAGGGATTTAGTATACAAGTTTGTAAGGCATGTTTAATTTTTTTCCTGACTTACAAAGGTTTGGCCTAGCCATGAATGCTTTCAGTAAACATTCTCTCACAACTTCTGAGACCAGTCTCCTGATACGAGTTTTCAAAGGAGAAATCAGCTCTACATCTGGGGCAATCTGAATATGTGTTTGGGTGAGAAGTGGTTAATTGATGTAAAAAAGAATCTGCTTCTGGGATTTCCCTTTGCTTTGTGAACTGACTAGGCTTTCATGTTAATCTTTGTCAGGTACTTTCAAATTTTTCCTTTCCGCTTAGGTAATTAGTTCATTGTAATTTGTTTTCCATTGATTTTTTTTACATGTGTAATCCTACCTCTCTCTGGATTTCATTGTCATTATTTTTAATTGTTAAATTGCCTGCCAGTCCTCTGCAAAATGGAATTATTTTTAGGATTTTAAGCATGGCAACATTGTTTCAGATGGTAGATTACCTATTTTTCAAAGCAGGATTTCCATAACTATAGTTTAATAATCATCATTTAGGACCAATCTTTTTTTTTTCAGTTCATCATCCATACAAAAGAGTCAAAGCAAACAACAATATGAAACCATTGACCAGTATTATATAAAAGATAAACATTTTAAACACAAACCTAAGAATCTGTTAAATAGTGGTATATTATGTATGCTGTTCCCAATACCTCCATCGTCTACTGCCCTGATGATGTTATTTTAGAGATTTGCAGTTAGTTATAATATTTTATGAAACTCCACATCATTGTTCCCTGGGCCCTGATGAATATGTTTGCTAAATATTTGCACTGTGTTTAACAGTGATTATATCTCTGTGAGACTTTTTGCCCATAGTTTTAGGCCATTCATGTATAACAAATGATTGCTTTTTCCTGCTTGATCTGAAATAATTTTAGTCCAATTCATTTTGATTTACAATTATTGACAAGGAGATTAATGAGATGTTAAAATGGTGACAAAGAATCCCCTTGAAATATTCTTCTTTTGATATCAACTTCCCTGCTCTCCATTGTTCCATGGTTTTCTAGAGAAATGTTTGAATATTTGTGCTAATCTCAAATAATCTTAGGCAGGTGTTAATCCAGCTGTGTAGCAATGAGACAAATGCCTTTGTCCACACCACATTAAGGTTTGTTTTGTCCTTTTGAGTTCTTTAGTACTACCTTGTCAATAGTCCCTTTCCTGTTCAACTGGATATAGAGAGTTTTCAACTAATAATTATATATTTATCTTGCAACTACGTCTGTATGTATCTTAAGCATTGTTGGAATGCATGCAAACATTCAATAATTATTGGGTTCATTGTCTTTTTCTTGCTGTTTTATTGCCAGGAATGTACAACTACTGTAATTCAGTCTTCAGTTGTGAAATGTTGAAGGTGATTAAATTGCATTGCTATATGTTGATGGAGACCTATTAAATGTTTTACTCAAATTCTGTGCAGCTCATATGTTCCGGGTGACTCCATTTTCGCCACAGCCTTTGCAAGTTTTCCCACCTTGAGTTATGCCAGGAGGAGGTGAGCGATGAGGGTGGGGCTTTTCCAAAGTATTTCTATCCCCCCCATGCAGGTACCATAGGGAAACATAGCCCCCCCCCGCTTCCTTGCTTTTTTCAGGGGGGTTCTTTGGGGAAGGGGGATATTTGGAGAGGAGGTTTAAGAGGCATAGAGACACCTCCCCCATTGAAAGGCATGGAGTGGGAGCATGAGGGGTCCCTTCATGCATGGAACATGGGTCCCCCCCCCCATAGATGCCCTCATCACCCTGTCCAACACCCTTTCAAGGTACCCTGTACAAGCCTGGCTACTTTGTAGATATCTTTGATTCCTGTGGCATATTAAAGATGCCCACTTGGGGTTTTGCGAGTTTAATTACAAAATTTTAAAGGATCTTCTTTACATGTGCCTACTCCCCCGGACTACATTTTCTCCTAACATTTTATAAAATATTCATTGGTTGTTTCAAAATTGCATGTTCTCCCTATATAAGTGGCCCTCGTGCCTTTTAATTTTCTTTCTGTTGCTGTTACTTGTTGTTTTAATTCTTCTGTAATTTCAATTATTACTTTCCTTTCCAAGTCATATCTTCTGTCTAATCTAGATTTTACTTCTTTATTTTTAAGTTTTAAATATTTCAGTAATTTTAAATTGCTAATGTGTGCACGTAATTTGCTTATTTTCATTTCCAGCCAATTTTTCCAGAGGGTTGGGGTGAACTCTGTGCTGGGGTGACTGTACAGGTGCCCGCAGTGATGGCTCTGAGTGTCACTTCTGGCATGTGTATCATAGGTTAGCCCCCACTGGTATAGGGCAGTATTTTCCACATGCAGATAGGAGAGGAAGAAAGGGAAAGACAACAACAAAGTGGTGATATTATATGTTTACCTCCATGTGGTGAACAATGACAAACCTGTTCTCACACTAAATCAGGGGTTCCCAATCTTTTCAAGCTGGTCACACTTGCTCAGTCAGCTTCGAGGGTCAGATGGCCATTTGGCCATTTTGTCCCAACAGCTTCAAAGGGGCTGGTCATTTTGTTTCTTAAATGCCCTTGGAGGGATGAGGGGCACACATGAAATGGTGTCATGGGTCATATCTGGCCTGTGGGCCTTAGGTTGGGAACCCCTGCACTAAATGGTGCAGAATGTGAAAAGAAGAAACAAATATTTATTTCATTTGGGTGCTTCTTGTCATGGACTTGACCCTTGACGGGGTTTGAGAGGCTGATTCCAATCAGTAGACTGTTAGATTTTCCATTACTCCACAACTCCCTTAACAGCCTACCGGTCACCTCTCCTTCCAGAACCCAGGTCTCCGTGCTCTCATCTGTCTGACAGAGGGAGTGTGGTTGTTGATTTGGTAGAGTGTTAAGCAGAGAGCAAAGTGCCTGAGAAGTAAATTCCAACTCTGTACATGTTAAAGCTCAAATAGAACTTTATTTACAAGTTGCAATTTCATAGATGCAAAGCATAATACCTGTAAAAAGAAAACAGTCCATAGAGACAGAAGTCTCAGAATTCCATCAGTTCATTGGGCAGGAAATACATCTCCAAGATAGAATCCAATCCAATCCAATCTGACTACATCCTGCCTTGGGGTCTTCGTTGTTACCTCCAGGGAATAGAATTCAGCTAACAAGAGCCTGGTAGCCCTCAGTTAGAAAACTAGTTTGGGGTCTCAAAAGATGCCCCTTTTAAAGAGAAATGAGTGACTTCTGCCACCCTTAGGAATTCAATGATTTCATCCTAATTACATCAGAGGACATTCCTGACCCTGCAGGTGTTCCCTCCTCCCTCTAGAATGCATGAGATTATGGGAACACATCTGACCTCCCAAGGTATGATGGGATTGATCTCTGTCCTCTGTTTGCTGTGTCTGGATGTGAGGGGCCAAGGGCCAGATGAGAAAGGTTGAGAAAGAACATGCTTCCTTTGATGTCACTTCTGGCTGACAGGCACCTGGTGTTGACCCTAATCTCTGTGGAATCTGAGATATGTATAAATAAAAGAAAGAATGCAGCTGCTTAGCAAAGAGTTGTCAACCTAAGATCTTCACACTTCTAACAGAGTGATTCTCAAACTGCGGCCTATGGCACCATTTCATGTGGCCCTCACTGCCCCACCACACCAGGAAGTGCCATGTGGTGGAGGAAGGGCAAAATGGCCCCCTTGCCCCCAAAGTTATCTGAGGGAACGTGATCCAGCCCCCAGCTTTAAAAGGTTGAGAACTCTAACTCAACACAAATTTATCTCTGGTGATTTCTTTCTCATATATCCCTTCTTCTTCTTCTTCATTTGCATCTGGAAGCCACATTCTTGGCTTTGCTGTTGGCCATAGTTAAATCTTCATTGGTACATGTTTCTGGTAGCAATCGGCAGACCAATAAATGGACCAGATTCTGTATCTCTCCACATTTGCGCAGCATGTTGTTATCCATCAGCAGCCCCCATTATCTCTGAATTGGGAAATGTTTCATCTCCCAGTCTCTGCCTCTCTTTCTCTCTCTCCCCATCCTTGCCCTCTGTTGGAACTCATCAGTGAATCCAACTGCTCCACTGTTGTTTCCACTTTGTTGAAAAATCGGTGCTTATGTGCTGTCCCAATGCTGCTGCTTCTGCCAAACCCATTGAGCTGGCTTTTTTTCTGATACACTGTGAATGGGCACTTCTCACTTATTACATCTCTTAAATTCAATTAGTGCCCCTTATACCACGGGAGGCCACCATAATATCTGAAATGAAAGAGAGGCAACATTCCAAGAGCGATTTCTCATTCATCTTTCTTAGCTTCTTCTTGGAGACTAAGAAAGAGAGAGAAAGCATCCGTTATGAATTTAAATTCTGTTCGCAGCCAGTGTCACAAATCAGTGATTGTTAGAATGCATTATGAAGAAATAAACATTTATCAAATTGCTTTTTGAGAAGGTGAATAATTTATCTGAGGGGGAGAAAAAGAGTCCCTGACAACAAAAACCACACTGCTGACTGACAATTTATTTCATTCCACTGAGATACAAAGAGCCGTTGTGTGTTGAGTGAATATTGATCAGCAGTACACAGAGAAATGAAATTTCATTTAGAATTCTTGGCTGGCTAGCTTGGTACCAATTAAAACTAAACCACATGGTCATGAAGAAAAAAATAGAAATACTCCTGAGGGCTAGGGTTTTTTGCCCCTCATGTAAAAGAACACAGACTAAGCAAGGCGAGCAGTCAAAAGATGTATGATCGAAAGTGTTATTGGTCTAATTTTGCTCTTACATAGTCTTCAGAACTATCAGTATTTCATATCAGCCTTTCTGATTTACATTTCCTCTTATTTTCTTATGGCATATTTTCGTTATGACTTGGTTGTCACATTGAATTCATTCTTCAGTTCCTTTGGTTTGATCTGGTGTTAGAAAGATTAGCTGTCAAGGTTGCCACCCAGGCAACCTTGACAGCCAGGCAACCTGAGTCAGTCTTTACTGAGTAGAGCGGCATACAAGTCTAAATAATAATAATAATAATACACCTGATTGTATTAACAATCTTCATGGAAGCTCTTTTTGTGTACTCCATCACATTTAATCAGATGCATACATTGAAAAGAAAACAAGAGAGGGAAGTCACATTATGTAAATACTTTGTTTCCTGTATTTTGAAATGGGAGAGTTTTTTCTTACTCTCCTCTAAGAAACAATGCCTAGCACAATATCTTGCCATGAACTTTTGGAATTTTCATCGATAATTTCTTGCACTATCTGCAAGAAATGTGTGCATGTCTGAAGACATAATCTTGAATCATGAAAACTTGCATAATGTTTGATTTTTTTTGATGATCCAATGAAGGTATTGCCTTGCTCTTGCATTCTTAAATTTAGTTATTCTAGCTTTTTCAGACACTGCATGGAAGAGAGTTCTTTTTCTTTTCTCTTCAATTTTTAAAATGTTCTTAATGTCTCTCTTCCCTTAGCTTTTAACCGAAGAGAAAATACTCAGTGGAGCTCTTCATGTGCAATGTTAAATCTGAACTTCATACATTCACTCTTACCATATGTTTCTCAGCCATAACTTGAGGAAGCCTCCGCTGCTACTTTTCATCTAAGTAAAGTTTCTTGTTATATCTAAATTCGAAGGTACCCTATTTAGAATAAACCCTGGTCTATTTATATGTGATATAATTTGAGCTACCGTATGTATGTAGGTGGTTCCCAGCCTTGGGGCTCCAAATGTTCTTGGATTGCACCTCCCAAAAATCTTGCCCAACACAACTAATGGTGATGGCTTCTGGAACTTTTAGTCCAAGAATATATGAGTATCCAAAGTTGTGATTTGCTGATGTGTGCAATCCCCTAAAGCTTATTTTTCTAAATTTTCCACATTGAATTGAACACATACATGCTAGTATATAAAAACAAAAACAAAAAGAGATTAAAATATATAGATAAAACTGAAATTTGGATTGCTTGTGGTATGTTTGTTCTAAAGTGTGGTGAAGAGATTGTAGGCAAATGATTCACAGTCCTTGATTCATATATTCTTAGTATTGCTTGGAAACTTTATAATTGATGCCAGAGGTAGCCAGCCTTGGTGCTCCAGCTGTTATTGGACTTCAATTACCAGAAGCCCAAGTCAGCAAACCTGCTGATCAGGACTTCTGGGGAATGAAGTCCAAGAGCAGCTGGAGTACCAAGGTTGGCCAGCACTGATCTAAACTATACAGCTTATTGTGTTTAAAGACTTCTAGCAAAGGACAGCTTTTCCTGGTTATTTAGCTCCATTGACACAATATTCACACCATTGAAAGACTTTGCCTGTCATTCACTGCCTGCATGAATGAAGATCCCTTTTCAACATCTGATGACTTCCTTACAGCAGTGGTTCTCTTAAAAATAAAAATGACCAGACAGGTTTTTAGCCCACTCATTGGAGTTCTCAGGGATTACCCCAACCTTTCTCTCCCCTCTTCACCTCAGCACTCCTTTTGGAACCTCCGAAAGAACACTTGTGGGACTTTTCACTCTGTCAGCATTATTCTGATCTCGACAGTTGCTTGGTTCCTGCCTTGTTCCTGTAGAAATCACATTTCTCTTTGCCCAGTTTCTGTTTTCCTGTGGACTGTTGTTGTGGCATGCCTAGATCCTTGTTCTTTGAACACTGGTGATTGATGGCTCCTGGATCTCTTGCTTGGTTTCTGCTGTCAAAGATCTCTGCCTTGTTCCTGATTCCTATTCCTGAAGAATTCCTGCTCCTGAAGACTCATTGCACTATTCATGTGGACTGTTGTTTTGCCTTGCTTGGATCCTTACTTATAAAATTCTGTCCTTGCCCCTGAGGATTCTCTGTCATATCTGTTCTCCTGGTTGTCTGACTTCTGGATCATTTGAACTGTTTTTGTTGCCTGCAGCTCTGGTTTCACATGAACTTGGACTCTGGACTGAGATTTCGTTATTGTTTAGTTTGCTATCTGGTTATCCTGGTTCCTGACATTCATGTTGCCTGCCAGCTGCCTTCATCCTGGACTCTGACAAGATTTCTATCTGCTACCTACTGTCTTCTACTAAGTCATATTGTATTTTATTTCTCTTTGCTATTTGTAGGAAGAAAACCAACAGACCTTCTTCTTAAGCCTTTGGTTTGAAACAGAAAATAATGGAATTTGCTCAGAGTTATTATCAAGCTGACAATGCAGTTCTTTTGATTACAACATTTTGCTGCTGTGTTGAACTGTTACCACAGACAGTTTTGGAAATGGCATTGAAATCTGGTCAATAGGAAACTTGAAAGAGACAGCTAATAAACTTGAAAGAGACAGCACTAATAAAAGGTAGGCACACTGGCAAAAGGCCTTCCTATAAGAATTTAGCAGTATCTTCAGATCTTTCTCTCTCTCTCTCTCTGGAAAAAGAAGCTCAGATGGATCCTTATCTTGTTCACTGAGACAAATCTTTAAGAATCCCCCCCCCCTCGAATCAGAATTTTGCATGTGATTTGGGAAATGACATTATACTGTACAGGCAGCATTAAAAACACGCCATCATTTCCAATAGCTCTAGGCAATGAAAGTATTGATTCAGCAACAACATTGTGTTTCATAGAGCCATGTTAGTTGGCTTGTTTCTGAAGAGTGTTCAGTGGCTACAGGCTCTGCAGCAGGTATCTAATAAAGCACTGAAATACAGTGTGGGGGCCGTGTTAGCATTACCAATGCACTAGAAGAGCATATTCCAGAGGAATTTATTAAAAGGCAAACAAACATTGCAGGATGCCTGCTAAAAGAGAGGGCAGATTTTAAAAAATATTATTGCTTCAGTTCCCAACTAGCTAAGAAGTTAACTACTGTGGCACCCATAGGCACTGGCATCTTAGCTCAACGTGAGGTGCTATTGAGTGTACATCTGTTAATAATAAAACTCCTAAGTACCAAATGGCATGCACTAACAATATTCTGAGGTTTCAAACAAATTTGAACCATTTTGTATTGTCATGTGAATAGCCAGACAATAAACCATGCTGTGATTTATGTGGAAATGGGAAACTACAAAATAAGCTAGAAGAGCACTGCAGCTCTTTTTTCATCAAAGAAGAGAGAAATAGGAGTTTTGGGAATAAATATGCGGGAGGGGAGAGACACCTACTTCCTAGGTTTGTGATGTTGAGTTTTTAGAACCATGTGATTTAAAGGTTTAACAAATGTATTAAAAGGTACAGCCAAAACTCGCATAATGAGTGTTTCGCTTAGCGAAAAACTTGCATAACAAGCAAGTTTTTTGCTAAGTGGTCTGAGTCGCATAATGAATTTTTCGCTATGCGAGTTGGACTTTTCCCTATGGAAAAACTCGCATAACGAGCGTTTCTATGAAGAAAACTCACATAGTGAAAATTTTTCAGCCTTTCACCAGGGTACTATTTCAATTTTGCTGTGAACCGAGAGCCTCCCTAACTGCAAAATGTCAAAGGGGTTTTGGAGGCAGTACAAAATTAAAGTTATGGCTGAATTTTCACCGACTTGTCCTCTTAATGGGCTCTTATTCTTCTCCCTTTCTAATACAGTCACACCTCACATAATGAATTTAATTCGTTCTGCGAGGCTGCTCGCTATGCGAAAAATTCGCTATGTGAGCCTGACTCGTATAACGAATTTTTCGCTATGCGAGTCAGACTTTTCCATATGGAAAAACTCGCATAACGAGTGTTTCTATGGGGAACATTTTTCGCTATGCGAGTTCGTTATACGAGTCAGGCATGCATAGCGAATTTTTCGCATAGCGAGCAGTCTCGCAGAACGAATTAAATTCGTTATGCAAGGTATGACTGTATTAGAAAGGGAGAAGAAGAAGAGCCCGTTAAGAAGACAAGTCGGTGAAAATTCAGCCATAACTTTAATTTCGTACTGCCTCCAAAACCCCTTTGACATTTTACAGTTAGGGAGGCTCTCGGTTCACAGCCAAATTGAAATAGCACCCTGGAGAAAGGCTGAATGTTAATGATTACTTTTTATTAGTGATACACTGGTATCCCTTGAGTTTTTCAAGGATCAATTGCTTACAGCTGGGATGGGAAATGTGTAGGCTTCCAGGTATTGTTGGAAATGACTTTGAGTTTTCCCCATCTCCCTTACCTAGCTGGCTGGGGTTAATGGGTGTTATATCTGGAAGATCCCATATTCTCTATACCTAACTTAAAGGTATACAGTGGAACCCCACATAACGAATGTTTCACATAGCGAAGATTTGCATAACCAATCCCCCCATTCGTTATGAGATGGTTTTGGTAGCTGGGGCATACCTGCTCAATGGGAACCCCAGTTAACGAACTTTTTTTTCATTATGAGAGGTACCGCCAATGATGCTTCACATAATGAAAAAATCCACATAACGAAGAACTCCATGGAATGGAGTTGTGTTTTTTTTTGTTATACAGGGTTATACTGTATATGATTTATTCTTATGTTTCTATTCCTTTCTTTTTTGCCCTGGCTGAGCTCGTGTATTTGTATTCTCATACATCCATTTCCATACACTAGGCAACAAAGTCCATGATTGAAAGATTGGAATGAGCAAGAATTCTATACCTACATCAGACAACTTTAAATTTCAACTAGAAAATCAGATCTATGATGTAAACCTCTTCATGCCTCTTCATAGATAAGACCCATTGAGATCTATGGTGCATTTGTTGTTCAGTCGCACAGTCGATTCCAACCCTTTGCGACCCCATGGACCACTGTCCACCAGGCACCTCTGTCCTCCACCATCCTCCTCAACTCGCTCAGTTCTGTACTCTACCAGAAAACATTCATCCTTAATGACTAAATGGGTCACTAAGATGACCAGCAAATGTCTCTGATGTCCTCTCCTCCCCTCCCAACATTGTTCTATTTACATTTCAAGTCAACAGGTTAGCACTTGTCTTGTTAAACTCCTTTATTCTTGCAACATATCACAGGAAGGTAGTTTTTAAATTATGTGAACCAGATTATCTGGTACACAATATACACATAGCATCTAATTGATTATCTAACCATTTTCTAGATATTCCTATATGCAAATATAAAATTTATTTCCCAGGGTATTTTAAGGGGAGAAAGCCATTTTTGTGGCATGCTAGTTCCTCAATTGTGGATACTCATGAGAGCAAAATTACATAATTCTCAAATACTGGCTTGTGGCAAATTAATTGTAGATTTGTTTTGGAGTATAGATGTTGCTTATATCATACATTGTTTGAATTTATATATTTTATCTGTAAGCTTCTTGGAGACTTTGTCATCTTTATCTGAAAGTTGGCAATAGGTTTCAAAAACTGTTGAAATGCAAAAAGTGTACAGAAAATGATGGCGGAAACTGTCATTCCTAATTTTATGGAATGGAATAGGCATGACTGGCAGCCTGGGATCTTGATCTAATAAAAATTAAAGTTTTACATTCATTGACTGCTACTCCATATATATTAATCTACATGGTTTATTGAGATTACAGCTATCTACATTTTTTATCAGCATCTTGGCATGTCCCTTCCCCTTACAAAAAAAAAGCCAAAGAAAAAAAACCACCAACAAAACCCTACAGTCATTGGAGTTGATTATCTGACAGCAAAATCAGTGGCATTATTGTGTTTTACATTTTAATTGAAGGGGGAAATGGATCCTTAAAAATTGCTCTCAGATATGATTATATAGAATGTCTGCTCAACTGGAAGCTTCGACCCACATATATGATTGTTACAAACAATTTGTACTAATTATTTCCATTACAAGGATTCAGAATGCTATTTCCATAATGGGAATGATGACGTGTAAATTATAGAGGAAAATGTACATAAAGTTCTTTGAAGCAATCTGTCCAAAGTCATAGTCAGAAAATGGGAGCACAGCTTTATCGGGAATACCCTAAAGCTAAGAGTAGCTTCACAACTTGATGCCAGTTATTCAGTGCCATAGTAAATAAATAAATAAATTTCATGTCAGAAATTACTCTAGGTAGAAAGGATTTTTTTCTGGGAAAACTCTGCTCAGGGGATACTTGAATGAGGCTCCTTTCACGTCCTCAAGATCCATTGTGCAGCACTTGGGTATCAAACCCCAACTTTCCAGTCTCCAAGCTCAGTGTCTTAACCACTAAGCTATTAAGATTTGTATCTGGTTGATAGGGTTGGGTGGTTTTTGATGTTATGTTATCTGACTGTTCTGTTACTATTTTATTTATATCTCTATTGTCTAACATTTTCCTGTATTTATTGGGAGATGTCTAGTGTCAAATTCTAATTATTGGTGGGATATAAATTAATTAAATAAATCGTCGGTTGCAACTCGTATCCAAGAATGCATTTTTTCCTAAAGCAGGAAAAGTGCCATGGGCGTGAATTTGTTTACGGTGGATCCCAGCTTGCCATGAAGTGACCCTCACACTATGATCATGGAGCCATCTCCTGTGGCACATATGAAATAAGACATGCAGGATTTAACACTGGACTGCAATGGACTACCCCAGCCTTGAGGATATTAACAAGGTGCACCTTCACACCCAGTCCATCTGGCATGGCCTCTTCCATCTCCATGACCATTGGGAATTAGAGTTCCTCCTCCACTCACCTAAATGGCAAATTAAATAAATAACAATTCAGTAATCGAGTCTACTACTTCCAAAGGGTGGTGGATACTCATGCACTGGAGTTTTTAAGGCTGGAGGGTCAAAAACAGAGCTAGATTATCTTATTGTTAGGTGGATTTTCAGTTACCTGATTGACTATGGCCTAGGAGTGCTTCATCAAGGGATCTTCACCCTCCTGGAGAGAAGTGACAATCAGGGTGCCATTAGGTTCCGTTTTGATCTATCTTATTCAACATCCTTATGAATAACTTGGATGCTCTTCAAATCTGCAGACAACATCAAAGTAGAAAGAGTGGCTAATGCTTCAAAACACAAAACCAAGATTTGGGGCAACCTAATTAGACAGAGGCTGGCTAGCTCAGTAGTTTAAGTATCAGACTATAGAGCCAGAGGTTGGGAGACTGATTTCCCACTGTGATTCCTGGGAGAAGAGTCAAACTGTGTGGCCTTGGGCTAGCTGCACACAGTTCCAAAATGTGCCCTGGAAAAGGGAATCATAAACCATTCTGAGCACTATCCAGCTAAAAATAACTGAAAATGGCTGCCATAAATCAGAATTGACTTGATGGCACACTATTATTGGATACAAACCAACCATTTGATTCACAATCAAGGACTGGAATGGAATTAACAGTTCAAGCCCTAAGCAAGGACCTAAGAACTGTTAACATAACTTCTGAGTATATATGCAATTCCTAGTAGAGTTGGGGGGCTTTTTGGAGCGTTAGGATGTTCAAGTCTGATAAGTCCAAAATTTCCTAATATCTAGGGAGTCCTAGTATTAGTCATTAAAACCATTGAAAAGTCTGACATGTTAGTGGGCCAGGGTACTTTACAGACCGCATCACCCCAAGGACATCTGCCCATCCCAGTAGAGCGGACCGGAGGGGCTCTTTAAAAATACCAACTGCTAGAGAGGCAAGTCTATGGAACCTCCTGCCAGTTGAACTGTGTCTCCAGACAGAGCTGCTGCCCTTCAGGAAAGAGCTGAAAACCTGGCCGGCAGGGCAGGTGTGGGGAGGTGGAGAGGGAGCAAATTCCTCCCTCACTGGCTCATTTAGAGGAGGATCACTCATGCTTTTAATAGTTGTTAACTAGATTTTTAATTGGTGTGGGTAGGAGGTGGTTTTTCAGTGTTTTTAAGAATTTTAAGGGTTTCTATAGTTTAAATGTTAGGGATTTTATGTTCGCAACCCAGAGTCGCACGTTGATTGGGCTATACAAATTGAATTAACAACAACAACAACAACAACAACAACAACAACAACAACTACTACTACTACTACTACTACTACTACTACTACTACTACTACTACTACTACTACTATTATTATTATTATTATTATTATTATTATTATTATTATTATTATTATTATTATTATTATTATTATTATTATTATTATATCTACCGTTAATTTCACAATTGAAGACAGGCATAAAATTAATAGTTCAAGACCTAACCAAGGACTTAGAACTGTTAAGGTAACATCTAAGTAAATTGGCAGTTCTTAGTAAAGGTTTTTTTTTTTTTGGGGGGGGGAAGTGGGCCTACTTTAGATTTATTTATTTTTTTATTTCAGCCATTAT
This sequence comes from Furcifer pardalis, assembly GCA_030440675.1. Classification (NCBI taxonomy): domain Eukaryota; kingdom Metazoa; phylum Chordata; class Lepidosauria; order Squamata; family Chamaeleonidae; genus Furcifer; species Furcifer pardalis. The sequence goes on from CP126893.1 coordinate 69,846,764, forward strand.
ATGTCGAAGCATGTGGTAAATTTTTCAACCAATAATATAGTGAAGACTGTTACAAAGACATGGCAATGCAAACACTTAGAATATCTAGGGGGAATTTGTACAGTGGCCTGGAACTCAGTAAGGAGTGTGTGACAGACACCAGGCTGGGATGTGGGCATCTGAGAGAGCTTCTCTCAAATCCTGAGGCCTGCCCTAGCTGCATGTTTGGACACCAGGCTGGGATCAGGACCTCCCCTCTTGGCCCATGATGGCCATCAGGAGGTTGGGAGGGAAAGCGGTTGAGTTTGCTCCCAGAAGAGATCACCTTTGTGAGCAAACTTGCCCAGGCGAGGCCTCCCCCCACCTCCTGATGGGTGTTTCACCACCCCCACCTAAGGCGTCCAACACCTTACAAAACTGAATCCGGGATAGTGGGGCGGGGCCAACGTCATGACATCATGGGCGGGGCCAACGTCACGACGTCATGGGCGGGGCCAAAAAATAAAGGAGCAAAAAATGGCTCCAATAAACTGTGCATGCGCAGAAACTCAATCTGATGCATTGCGCATGCATCAGATTGAGTTTCTGCGCATGCACAGTTTATTGGAAAATAAGCCATGTGCCGATTTTCGGGGGGCTCTAAAAATATAAGCCACCCCCCGAAAATAAGCCATCAGGCCATTTTTGGCCATTTTGGGGGGGGGGAAAGAATATAAGCCATGGCATGGCTTATATTCTTTTTTCCCCAAAAAAATGGCCAAAAATGGCCTTATGGCTTATTTTCGGGGGGTGGCTTATATTTCTATATACTCAGTATATAGAAATATAAGCCACCCCCCGAAAATAAGCAGGCAGCCTGCTCGGACACAGAGAATACACCCCCCAACTCTGCTTACCTTGAAGCTCTGCTTATTTTCTCTCCCGACTAACAGCTGATGAGACTAAAGAGGCTTTTTTTAAAACTCCGGTAGGGAAGGGGGAAAAATTCAGCGATTTGATTGGCTCTCTATGTCAGCTGACATAGAGATCCAATCACATCGCTGAATAGGGGAAACACCTATTCAGCGATGTGATTGGCTCTCTATGTCAGCTGACATAGAGAGCCAATCACATCGCTGAATAGGTGTTTCCCCTATTCAGCGATGTGATTGGCTCTCTATGTCAGCTGACATAGAGAGCCAATCACATCGCTGAATTTTTGGAGCCATTTTTTGCTCCTTTTTTTTTTTTAAAATGCCTGCTGCCGAAGAGAAATCGGGACAGCCGGGACGTCATGGGGGAATTCCGTGACCATTTTCCTAAAAATGGTAACTCGGGATTCCCCCTCTCAAATCGGGACTGTCCCGGAGAATCCGTGACGGTTGGCCGCTATACCCCCACCCCCTCTGGCTGCCATAAGCCAAAGGGGGTGGGATGGGATGAGCAAAATTGCTCCAAAAGGAGCGATTCATCCACTGCCCCAACTGCCACTGCAGGCTGCCAGAGGGTGATGGGGGAAAGATTTCCCTTCCTTGTGGATCCTGCTAGGGAGGTCAGGATCTGCATGGAAAGGGCTTTTTCAAGCCCCCTGGCAGGATCCATGAGGAAGAGCAATCCTTTACCCATCTCCAAACTGAGTGAGGCAGGAACTTTGTTTGTAGAATGGGGTGGAAGGGACCCAATCCTGGCTATCGTCCTCTGTGCTAAAACCATTCATCTCACCAGCCCTGGAGAGGAAGGGAAGCAAGGAACGGAAGCCTCACCCGAGCAAGTTTGCTGGCCAAGGAGCGAACTTGCCCACTTTTCATCCCTGTCTCCTGACAGCCAAAGGTGGTGGGATTGGCCAGGCAACAGGCTTCCAAATGAACTCTCTTGCCTGGCCAATCCCTCCCTTTCTGCCACCTGTAGTTAAAATGTAGAAAATTATTTTTCCACTTTAAAATGTGTCTAAAAAACAGGGTGTGTCTTATAACTCGATGTGTCTTATAAAGCAGCAAATACAGAATTTTGATGGGGGAGGGGATACTTTTTTGCCTTCTTTTGGAAAATATTGATTCCTATTTGCCTTGCTGCACGTTTGAAATAGTTTTAAAGGGTTCTTTGGGGTTTTGTAGTGCTGGAAAACATGAAAGAGAAATCTGTGAAAGAGGCTCTCCCCTTTGTGCTAAATGGAAGGATTGGTTCATTAAAACCATTGAAAAATGAAAGAAAATGAAAAGGGAATCAGGGGAAAACCCCAAAGTAAAGGAAATACATGGCGTTTTTATTGGTTCACCCCTAGTGGTAACTTCAAGGGAGCTATCCAATGTACTAAACCAATTTGGAGACTTGGGTTTAGGCAGTGGAAGTGGGTATATATTTCACTGACTTGCTTTCAGGCTTCCAGGTTTGTTCAGATGAGTCAATTAAGGAAAACTATCTTAATGTCAAAAGAGAATGGAGTTAAAAATAGAATAGTGAGTGACAGGCTGTTAGCCATCAGCTTACAAAATGAAGAATAAAATGAGAGCTATGCTAAAACTTGCTCTTTCCATGGGTACCCATTATCCAAAATCACATTTCCTTTATCCCTTCATTTGCTGTCTGTAGCACACTCAAGACAAGAGGGCAGTTGTTCCTTTCAAAGCAGCAGCCCATTATTTTAATTGAGTTCATTCTCCTTTTCTCTTGTGTTGTATTGCCAGGTGGGTTTATCCAGGCTCTCTCAAGCTGTAATTATCTTTTCCTTTAATGAATATAGTAGCTGATCCAGATTTATTGTAGTTGTTAGAAGCTTGTGTGAATAAAATATCAGACCAGTTTGGAATCTGGCAGCTATCTTTGTTTGCCAACTCTTCCAATTTCTTCCAGGTCATTAGGCCCATCTCAAGTAGACACTTTGCTGTCATTAGGAAATGCAGTGTAATGACATTCATTGAGTCAACAGCTTCCGCAGAAAAGAGGAAGTGAGGTTAAAATGTCAGCAGAGAGCAGGAGTAATTTTCTATATGTCTTGCCTTGCTGCCTGTTTAACCCAGGAACATCAATAGGATTGTACTAGATGGAACTAAAAGCAGAATTTGTCCTGTGATTCAAGGGTAACTGTGTAAAGGTTGAAAGTCCATCTGCCCATAGTGGGTGGGACTGATTTCTAGATGAATGAAGAAATGTATTCTAAAAGGGACACATGCTGATTAATGACAGGCTCTGTAATGCAGATCAGAAAACTTCTCCTTCAAGCTCTTAATAATTTTCAGATGCCATTATTTGGTCTCAAGTCATTTTGTGTGTCTTACATTAATAGAACTCCACATTTTTGTGAGCTTACACAAAAATAACTTTTACTCTCAAACAACTTTTCTGCTGAAGAAAATGGCAGCATGTCATCAAGTGTAGTTCTTGAATAGCAAAACCAGAATGAGGCTTAAAGGTTTTCTTCTCCAGTGCCCTTCCTTCTACTTTGGGCCATGCTTCTACAGTCAACACTTGACCTAATAGACATAAGTAGTAAACACATTTTCCAAGCATCTATCTTGAAAACAGCACCTTCCACACAAAACAGATACTGAAAGCTTTCAAGGAGTCTCAAGGTTATAGGAGAAGGTGGTCTAAGCACGAAGCAACAGTGTACGCCACACTCTCTATTTTCACAATTTTCATCATCCCTGTGTGGAAGATAGTTTTCCAAAGTGGGCCTGAGTGTGTAGATGCTTTGAAAACACTGTACTTCATTTGCTGTCAAGAACCTAGCACTCAAACTGGACTTGGATATAGGCAAAAAGATGGTAGAGACACAAACCAGGTTCTTAAACTGAAGCATGGGACATCACCAGCCTGGTTCAAAGGAAGATCACAAGGTCATGAAAAAGAAAACAATACTCATGCCCTGGTCAGTGTAAGATCAGGTGAGGGGACAATGGGAATAATAGTTGGCTGGAAAAAACATGACAACCTCAGGACAGTAAGGAATGCTCCATAAAGCATATCAACACCATTAAAGTAGCAAGACAATATTATAACATCTAATCGATACATAGCACTGTCAACCAGCAGAGGTATAGCTTTTGAGCTACTTGAGACAGGACAAGTGAAAGGCCTAGAGTTTACTGTTGACAACTGTAACAAATTGGCAGAGTATTTTAGAACAAAAGTGAGACCTCACTACCATGTTTCCTGAAATAGATTGCTTGTATATGTCCAGTATATCATCTGCTCCATGTTTCTTGGATCATTTTTGGCAGGTAACATCTCAGGAATCCTCCATAGAACTTGCTGGTTGCATGACCCTTGCCCATCTTGGCTCTTGAAAGCTTCCAGTGATGGGAGTAACTGTATGGGTTGAGGAAACCATTAAGTCTTCATTCCAGGAAGGTATATTACCTCCACAGTTGAAGGAAACTATTGTCCAATCTATCTTGGTGGGAAAATCTAACTTGGCTCCAGAAGACCTTAACAACTATCATCCAGTTGCCAAAATCACAATTTTAGGCAAGGTTGTGGAGAGGGTGGTGGCAGACCAGCTGAGGTCATATCTGGAAGAGACTGGATGTTTCAGTCCACATCAGTCTGGGGTCAGGTCTTGCCATGGTACTGATATGATATTGGCTGCCCTCCTGAATGACCTAATGGAGGCTGATGTTTAAATCCTCATTATTGATCCTTTTGGATCTCTCAGCAGCCTTTGGTACTGTCAACCATTGTATCCTCCTGGACAGATTCACCAGGGTGGGTATTATTGGCTAGACCCTGGCATGGCTCTGACCCTTCCTATAAGAGTAGAGTTTGGGTAAGAATTTCCAGTCCTTTGGTACAACTGTCTGGTATGCCTCAACGGTCAGTGATCTCCTTGATGCTATTCAACATCTATATGAGGTCACTGAAACTGAATCCAGATAAGACATACTGGTTGCGGGCAACCAATCTTAGGTTGAGTAGATTCCCCTTAATTGAAGGGTGTCTCTCTTCAATTAAAGGCGAGCATTCACAACCTGGGTGTGCACCATGTCATTGGAAGGACAAGTGTAATCTGTAGTCACATCCACTTTTTACCACCTGCGGTGCCCAGTTCTACTCACTTCTGGACAGAAACTCTCTGATAACACTGATATATTCCCTGGTAATCTCCAGAATCAACTATTGCAATTATCCCAATTTGCAGCTGCTGCTCTAAGTCCTGCAGGACTGGACCCTTATCCTGCTGCAGCTGCCAAGCCCCACCTGAGAGCCCTGGATAAGGGTCTAGACCAACATAGGCCACACCTGAAAACCATGTGTGTCTTAGCTATATAAGAATTGGTATTTTGCCCCAAAAGTTGCCTCAGCAACTGAGAATAACAGACTTGCAGTTGCTTGGCTCCTGGATTTTCTGCCTTGTTCCTGGTTTCTAAAAATTGCCTTCTTGTTCCTGATTCCTACTTGTTCCTGTGGACTGTAATTGTGCCTTGCCTGGTTCCTGGAAGTCTGTTCTTGTCTTGCTGCAGCCATTGTGGATACCTTGTAATGTCTGGTTACCTGCCTTCTGGCTTGTTTGGACTATGCTTTTGCCATTTGGACCAATCCTGCATCTTTGGCTTCACTAAGACTTGGACTCTGGACTGAGATACAGTTACTGCTTGGCCTGTTAACTGGTTATCCTTGGTCCTGGTGTTTGTGTTATCTGTCAGCTGCCCACACCCTGGACCAAGATCGTTTGTGGAGGTGCAGAAATCTCTGTGCCCAAACCTAGGCAGTCATGAATGTGGATGTGAGCAATGCCATTTTATCTCTGCAGGCCCAAGTGCAGGTTTTGCAAGGGAACCATACTGTTATTGCTTGCAGCATGGGATTGTTAATTAAGTATCTTCCTGAGGCATGGAATGAGGTTGAAATTTTGGACCATCTGTTATTGTATTATGTTTTATATGTTGTTGATGTGGTACTACTTCTTTTAACTGTGTGTAAGCCACCCACCCAGAGTTATCTTGTTATGAATGAATGGAAGATGTATTTAACATTTCATATGTATTATGATTATCAAGAGAAGGCTCAAGTTGTGAAAGTGAAACTAGCTTTCTTGGGCATGATCTTGGATTTTCGGACTTGGAACTGAAGTAGGTCTACCCTTTAATATTTGGTGGAAAACTAAGGAATGCTTCCTAAATTCTTCGTTCTAATTACTTGTAGACTGTCTCAAGTCAACACAACACTTTGATAACACCTTAACAAGGAATTCTGAAGCCCTGAACTATCTGGCACTTTCAGATGAGAATATAATTTACATAGACTATCTCTGTGTGAAATTAGTGCCCTGTTTCTTGCGTTCATGAAGGGAGAGCAAGCACTGGCTGAACATTTAAAATAGAATTAACCATGCTCTGCAAGTCTTCTCATTCTTACATCTTCATGCAACAGAACAGCAGCCATTGCCATTTCCCCCAAACTGCATTTAATACAATTTAAATTGTTTGAACAATTTAATTTTACTTGTCAAGTGCCGTGAAAGGTTAAACTCTTTCGCAGGAATAATTTTGCAGCTCCTTGTGCTCACCTGCCGGGATGAGACAAGCCAAAATCCTTGCCATCTGCAGGTTTTGTCATGATGCAGGACAGATGGATAGTCTTTCTTTCGAGGTTTATGTTTCTTTTCCTCCTCAAAAGCACTGACATAATGCCAAGACTCAACACTATTTGAAGAATCCATCGTGTTTTGATTCTGACTCTTTCCTCCCAACTCCAAAGATATGGAAATATTAAAAAGAGTTAGAAATCCAACAAATTCCCTTGTGCTTAGAAAGATGGTAGAGGCAGTAAGCTGGGAAGATTCTACACCATTTTTGATAAGTGGAAACCAATGTCTTCTAAGAATGTAGTGTTTCTGCCAATGTGTTAATGAGCTTCTATTATTTTCGTTCTTTCCCTATCTATTACCCCTGTTGCCCACTAGGTGGACAGTTGGAGAAGGAGAGTTCACTCTGGCCAGAGGTCAAACTAGGCCAGAAGTGGCATGTAATATTGGCATTGCAGGTTGTTCAAATGCCCATCCTTGATTTGCTGTAAAATCTTTTTAAGGAGTCTACTTGCCTCAGCTCCATCTATTTCTGCTCACAGAATAAGCCCAGAAGGTCTTCATTTGGAAGAGACATTCTCCATTTCTCAACACTGATTGATTTGACTGATTTTGGCGAATTAAAATTTGATTCTAAGGGCTTGCTTGACTAGTAAATATCTGAAAGTTTTAGATATTGCTACTTTGTTGCAGTCTGTATTTCTTTGTTTGTAAGACATTTGAGAAGAACATAGGCCTTTGAAAATGGGTTCTTCAGCTATAATTAGATTCTGACACTCCAGTTAGACAGTCAATGTCAGTGATTGTGATTCCAGAGGAAAATTTCAAAGCAGAAGGTCATGGAACATCTGAAAAGGTGCAGTTTAACCTACTTCTTCAATTGACCACTTATCCTGACAGCTCTAATTGTTCACCAGTGGACACATCTATTCATTAAAATGTCTTTCAGGATTGTTTTAAATCAAAGGATAATCTGACTGCAGTCATCAGGTTTGAATTAGGAGGCTAATTGCATCTCTTCCTTGAACCTTTAAAAGAGTTGCTTTTTCAATTTAACAAATCCCCAATATGCTTCTTCAAGCAGTTACTTCGTAATAGAGAGACAATCTCAGAGACATGCTCAGGCTGTTTGCCAGGACTGGAAAGTTCACTGTGCAGATAGGTTGCTTTCAAGAATGGCAGTTGTCTCTGTGGTAAAGATAGTTTGCAGAATAAAGATCTATTTAAGAAATGCTGAAAGCTAAGGAGTGAGAGATCTGCCTGCCCCTTTACCGAGCATTAACTGGAATACTTTCCACATAGCTACAACTAATAAAATATAAAAACCATGATCTACCTTCCTATTTGAATTTTTTTGTCTGAGAATTTGAACTGCACCTTGGAAAGTCTGAAGGCATCAGTCCACTGTAGAATCTTTCCTTGCATCTTTCTTTGTAATGTTTAGTTCTGCTTTTCCACATACTAGTAGTACAGTAGATATTCAGGTAGAACTAAGATATTTTGCTGCCTGAGGAGAGGAACATAAGACCCTTCTCATTCCATGATACAGAAGCCATATCTGGAAGCGATATATAAAAAGCCAGTAACACAGGAAGACCTCAAGCTGGACTAACAGGCCTTAGACCCGTGATGGCGAACCTTGGTATTCCAGATGTTATTGGACTTCAATTCCCAGAAGCCCAAGCCCCCATGAATCCACACGTATAGGTTTACTGTAATTGATCCTGTCCATGGCACCCTTGTCGCTCCCAGAAGCTAAAGTAAAATGTGTTCATATGGGCACGTTTTACTTCCACTTCTGGGAGTGATGAGGGCAGCACGGGCCAGCTGAATCACAGAAAACCCATTCATGTGGATTCACAAGGGCTTGGGTTTTTGGGAATTGAAGTCCAAGAACATCTGGAGTGGCAAGGTTCGTCATCACGGCCTTAAACAAACTGTGTGTCAGAGGAACAACTGGGAAGGTGAGTAGGAAGAAGCAGGAAGCTCTTCCCACTGCACCCAGCATGGGCGGCCTGAGGGAATTGGTTCACTTTATTTAATTGTGTGGCTTAATGGTTAAGATGCTGGGCTTGATGAGCAGAACGTGGGCAGGTCAACAGTTTGAGACCCAAGTGTTGCATGGTGTGTCTACAGGGTAGAGAGGAACTACAAAACATACCACACAGAAGACATGTAGTACGGAAAAGCACATTCTTCATTCATCACCCCAGGAAAATTGGTATGTGGTATCAAGTCAGAATCAAATTATAGTGACCTCAGTAGGGCTTTCAAGGTAAATAAGATATTTAAGGAGTGGTTCTACTAGTTCCTCACCTCCAGTGAGCTTCCATGGCTAAGTTGGAATACAGGTCTTTTGAACCACAGTCTATTTCCCTGTCCACTAACCATATGGGACATCAGGAAATACCTCTGGAAACATAAACATGGCAAACCTACTCTCTGTTGACCTTTAACTCAATTCTATCAATAGGCCTCATTCCAGGCCTGCAAGATACCCTGGTGCCAAGGAAAGTATTCTGCTGATGTAGATTTAAATTGAGTAGCTGGCAGCTGTTTCAAAAGTTATACAAAGTAACATTTCCATATCCTAATCAGAGATGCATTAGACAAAAGTGAAAGGAAACACACTCATATCATGAGGCATTAAGAAACCATTCAGATGTGAAGTAGCCTTTCTTGGGAAAGGCTTTTAATAACACAGTATTCATAATAGAAGGCAGTTGTCAAATCAGTCATAGGTAGCAAGTGTTTTATTCTTTCTTTCAGTCTGAATTCATGTTATAAAAACAGTCAGAAGATAGAGTTATTAATAAAAAAGTCACTCTCTAAGAAAATATATGTTTATAGCCTGATGGATACAGCAGATTGAAAGATAATATGCTGTAACACCCAACCATCCTACAAAATGCATAGATGCATACAATGAATGTGTGTAAATTAGAATTTGCCTTTCTATTATAAAATTTAGACCTGTCATCATCAAGAAGATCATAAATCAGAAACAGCATAGATGCCATACATTTATTCAAAAATACTCTCTATTTTTTTAATAATAAAAGCCTTCATTCAAGACAGACAGGAGCCTAATACTTTTCTGTTTGATTTAGGCTTCATTTAAACCATTTTAAGATAGCCGTTTTACCTTCTTAAAAATATACTAGGCATTGTGCTTCCCTCAGAGGCAGAAGAGACAAAGCCAGTGAGTAGTGCTCAGTCTTATTCATTCATATACAGTTGTACCTTGATTAAAGAACATAATGTGTTCCACAGGATTGCTCTTTAAGCGAGTTTGCTCTTTAAGCGAAACCCCATTGTAAATGACCAAGTGTGTGTGTGTGTGTGGGGGGGGGGGATTGCAAACCCCAATTTATTTGTTAAGCGAGTTTTTGGTTGGTTTTATTTGTTAAACGAAGCAGACATTCAGAGAAAATTCTGCTCTTTAAGCGAGGTGCTCTTTATGTGAGGTTTGACTGTACTACACTCAGTAATCCTGTAAAAAATCTATACAGTAATACCTCACAAAATGAGCATAACGTGTTCCACACAGTTGCTCGTTATGCGAGTCATTAGTTAAACGAAAAACATTTCCCATAGGGAAATGTATTTCGCTGTTCTTCGCATGCGGTGCATTTGTGAAGGTATGGGGAAGATTCCCATACTCTCTCCAAACACCGTGGAGACGCTCGGAGCGTGTCAGCTGCGAGCTTGGGAAGGGTACGGAGATCCTCTCTGTACACTCCTCAAACCCCATCTGATGCACGTGCACCCACATGGTGTTTGGAGAGGGTACAGGGAAGATCCTCGTACCCTCTCCAAACACTGTGCAGACGCGCGGCGCGTGTCAGCTGAGAGTTTGGGGAGGGTATGGAGATCTTCTCCGTACCCTCCCCAAACCCCGTCTGACGTGCAGGCACATGCACGGTGTTTGGAGAGGGTACGGGGAAGATCCCTGTACCCTCTCCAAATACTGTGCAGACGCGCAGCGGGCATCAGCTGAGAGTTTGGGGAGGGTACAGAAGATCTCCGTACCCTCCCCAAACCCCGTCTGACATGCAGGCACATACATGGTGTTTGGAGAGGGTACGGGGAAGATCCCTGTACCCTCTCCAAACACTGTGCAGACGCGCAGCGGGCGTCAGCTGAGAGTTTGGGGAGGGTACGGAGATCTTCTCCGTACCCTCCCCAAACCCCGTCTGACGTGCAGGCACATGCATGGTGTTTGGAGAGGGTACGGGGAAGATCCCCGTACCCTCTCCAAACACTGTGCAGACGTGCGGCGCGTGTCAGCTGAGAGTTTGGGGAGGGTACGGAGATCTTCTCCGTACCCTCCCCAAATCCCGTCTGACGCACGCGCACCCACACGGTTTGGAAAGGGTACAGGCTCTAAACACTGTGCAGACATGCGCAGTGCAACTGCAAGGTGTCTTGGAATGCAGCAGGGAGCCCCTGTCTGCATTCCAAAACACCTTGTAGCCGAGCGACCTGTCAGCTGGGCGTTTTGGAACATGGACGGGGGACTCCCCCCTGCGTTCCAAAACACCCAGCCAGCACGCTCTAGTTTGCGGGGTGTTTTGGAACGTGGTGGGGGAGTCCCTCATTGCATTCCAAAACACCCCGCAAATGTGAAACTTCTCGTTAAGCTAGTTTTTGCTCATTCAATGAAGCAGACCTTTTGGGGAAAGGTCTGCTCATTAAGCGAGTTACTCGCTATACGAGATGCTCGCTATGTGAGGCATTACTGTAAATCCCCCCTCAACACACACTTTTGTCCATCCACTATAAACATGTCCTACTTTTTCCTGTTACTTGTGCAGATACACACACACACAGATGCACACATTCATCATCCATTCTCCTGTCCCCTCTCTCTCACATATCCATCAAATCATTTTAACTCTCCTGTCTCTCTGTAATGTAAATACACATGCATGTACACACTCAGATTGATCCATCTCTCTCTCACACACACACACACTCACACACACACAAAGATCTTCTTTGAAAGTGCAGGCTCTGCACTTTCCAATAGTTCTTTAAGAGAGGATGCTTCATATTGGGTAAGGTTAGGGACTGCCTATGGCCTAGCCCATAATTTGCTATCTCTTATTTAATTATCTAATTTATCTAGCAACCTTTCCTAAAGGTGCTATAAAAACTGTGCATTTCATTTTTCCTGATCCTTTTTTTTACCTTGCTCAAGATGGAAGAGAAAAGAGGAAGCAGGTCAGTCATAGCAAAGTTCTCCAGAAAAAATAATAATATCAGTATTGCATTTTACCTCATCACACTTACTCCAAATAGGTACTGGTTTCCAACAAATCCCAGGAAACATTTTGGTTCAAGGGGTAGGTAGCATGTATTTTTCAGATGTCCATAACATATAAAGAACTGCATAATATAGCCTTTGATCCCAGATTTTCTCAGGGGGGGGGGGAATGAACATCAGGATCCAGTCTTGCTGCTTGAGGAGAATGAGCCTGTCTGGAAAATCGATTTCTCTCATGTTGACTACACTTTATTTTAAACTGACAAAGGTTGTCCACCCCAGATGGGGATTCCTTGGGGTCTTAGAGCCATAGTCTTCCTGATATCCAACCCATGCACAGTTTGAAGAATGCAATGATGTCATGTAGCTGTCCCAGTTTGGTGGGAGAGAATTATGGCAACCCAACATTAGTCACATGATCAACCCATGATATCCTTAGCAGCTGTCAGTAGATCCACATTTCAAAAGCCCCCTCCTGTTTAAGGGATTTATTTAAATTTAATAAAATGCAGCCCAATTTTCAACCCAATTGCAAGTGTTATTTGTTATCTTCCTTATTTGATTTATATAAATGTGATTTGACTCTGAGGCCCACATGACAGTAACATGGTCTGTGATTCTGTCCTCTGTGTGGGTTTCTTCTGTAACGTGAAAGAGCCTGAGAATGTGACTACACAGCAACAAAAATGTTAATTCACTCACTGCGGAATCACACCTGGGAATTCTAGTTTTGAATTAACTGACCACACTGGGAGAGAGGATGAAATTGGCTAAACAGCCTTGTTTGCAGCTTGTTACTTTTGTTCTCCTGCAGGAGCTACAGCTAAACTAGAACTACTATAATAAACTGTAAACAAAGACCACATAGCAATTTCCTCATCTCATTTCAATTTCTTTCTTTTTTTCCCTTTTTCTTCTTTCTTGTGTGACTAGGTACCCTAGTACTACATCATTGTCATCAGGCGGGGTTTTTTTGTAAGTAAGAAAACTGGCATTATTCTGACTGGAAGGGACTGGTGGAGAGTGAAGTCCACACAGAATTACACCTTTCTGCAATAGTTCAAATGATCACATTATCTGAACTGATTGAAATGGTTACAACATCAGAGTGGGAAGGACTTGATATTTTAAATTTCTTCATCTGGAGGAAAGTGACTGATATTTTAAACTGAAAATGTGTAAAAGGAGGAAGGGTTAAGCAACCTATGTTTACCTGTTGTTTTCCTCAGATACAACTTCTCTCATCTGCCTAATGTGCCATTAAAGAGCATGTGGCTATGTTGGCAAGCAAAAAAAAATACTAATTTTCAGTGTGCCTCTATGTAAAAAATAGGAAAAAATTAGCAGACTGATAAAACAAAGATTAGAAGCTCTGTAAGCAAAGGGACAATCCTCATGTTTCCCTGGCTACATTTCTGACAGCGTTATCACAGTCATATTTCTAGAAAGGAACTGATTATGTGTAACAGTGAAGGGACTAAAGGAAATTAGAAATACATGAAATAGTAATGATTGTGGGGTGATCTTTTGAAGCTGACAGTGAAGAAACTAAATTATCTTTTAAAAAGATCACGAAGGGAGTTTAAGGAATGAGATGTTAGCTAAGGCAGTATCAAGGTGGCTAATTAATAAAATTGTTCCAAATGCCTCACTTTAGCAAATAAAGAGATATATGAAAGGAAATTGAATCCAAATATGTGACTGTAGCTTTCAACCATATGTGCAAATTAAAGATAATGGAATCAGTTGGCTAATGTGCCAAATGAAATTAATTATAACAAACTACCCTCCATTCCTTAACTCCAGTGGATAAAAGAACAAAAGAATCAATGTAATTTTTAGCTGATTAAATTGTGGCATAGCTGTACTAGAGAAAACAATCTGCCTAGTTGGCCCTTCAATGCCTCTAAAACAGAGAGAATTATTTACATTTAAGCAGCATGGGGAAACTAAAATTCATACTAGGCACCAGCATGTTACTTGCCTCCTCCTCCTGACTATAGAATTTAGTAAATCTGATTTGTTTTCCCCTAATTCCTTTTCAAATAATAATCTTCAATATATACGTCTTGTTGTACATTATTGTATATTTCCAAATTCAAAAGAATATAATGACAATGGCTCCCATTATGAGCATACTACTAACTTGGTACTGAGGGACTGTGGTGGCTTAATGGTTAAGATGCTGAACCTGATAACTGGAAGGTTGGCAGGTCAGCAGTTTGAGACCTGAATACTGCATGATGGAGTGAGCTCCCATCTCTGTCCCAACTCCTGCCACTGCCAGCCTAGCAGTTCGAAAGCAGTAAATTGCAAGTAGATAAATAGGCACCACTTTGGTGGGAAGGTAAACAGTGTTCCATGCACTCCAGTGTCTAGACATGCTTGCCACATGCTCTTTGGCTATAAACCTCAGATTGGGAAATCTGCCAAATGAGCGGTATATAAATAAATAAATAAATAAATAAATGAAATAGCCTTGTTCTACAACCACGACTAGGACCAGAGAGGCTCTCGGACCGGAGAGTCTCTCTAGTTGTTCCATCAGCCAGAGAGACGCATCTCTCTGGCACCAGAAGGAGAGCCTTCTCTGTGTCTGCTCTGGCCCTATGGAACCTCTTGCCAACTGAACTACGCCTCCAGACAGAGCTGCTGCCCTTCAGGAAGGATGTAAAAACATGGCTGGTGAGGCAGGTATGGGGTACTGGCCACTCGGTGACTCCAACCTGTTGGTTAATCTGAGTCCCCCCCCCTTCAATCTTTTAATCTTTTAATGTTTTAATTTCTTGACTTGCTAACCTTTTGATTGTTGGATTTTAAACTTTTAATCTGAATTCTAGGGAACAGTCTTGATTTTTAATAATTTACCATTACATTGGTGTTTTTAATGTTTTATTATGACATCCCAACCCACCCAGAGTTGCCTCGGTGAGTGGGGTGGCATAGAAATGCAAATAAATAAATAAATAAACATATGTCTAGAATAGCTGAGACCCTGTCAGTGTAGACCAAGTGTCCATAAAAAGTGAGCCACATATATCCTTCCAGGGGCATTTATGTACCTCCAGGACCTCCCAAAATAAAAATAAAAATATATGGACTTTTTTTTAAGTTCTCAATGTTTAGAGGATCCCCCACAAGTTGTCCCTCCCTAAAATCTAAAACAAACCAGAAAGTGTCCATCTGAACATTCTGTTAATTTTGTTTTAGAAAGGGTTGAAAACAGCAATTTTATGAACTCATACATCCAGAAGAGAATGGGCACAAATTTCACCTCCAGCCCCCATAGCTTGCACACCCTGATACAGACCATGGTGGCAGTGTTCCAAGTATTACTAGGGTGCCAGATACGGCTGATGAAAGTTGCAGTCCAGTAACAGCTGGAGGGCCACACATTTCTCCCCTTGCTAGTGAGGATCCTAATCTCATTGAACAGATAACCTGGCCCTGCAGAAGATGGCTTCTACTGAGATGATTTGTTGATAAGCCATGGTGGTGCAGTGATTAAACTGTCATACTATATCCAAAACATTATGAGTTCAATTCTGATGGGGATCAGGGTTAACTCAGCCTTCCCTCCTTCTGTGGTCGGTCAAATGAGTAACCAGCGTGTTGAAGGCAAAATGCTAATTACATTGTGAATCAACCTGAGAGTGCACTATATGCTATGGGGTGGTACATAAGTGTTATTGCTATTACTAAAGGATGGACTAAACAAGCTTATTCAGAGCAGAAGCACTCCTTACTTTGTAAGCCTCCTTGAGTGGTGTTTGCACCAAAAAGGCAGGGTATAAATGTGAATGAACGAATAAATACTTTGCGATATGGCCTGCTCTGACATAAATGTGCATGGGAATATAACCAGAATTTTCCAAGGGCTAATTAAATTTCCACAGAAAGGTCAAGAAAAACAGCTGACTGTGATGCTTGACCCAGAGCAGGGATTCTCACCCTGTGGCCCGTGGGCCAGATGCAGCCCGGGGCACCACTTCATGTACCCCTCCACCACACCAGGAAGTGCCATGTGGTGGAGGAAGTGCAAAATGACTCCCCGGCCCCTGAAACTGAGGGAATATGACATGGCCCCCGGCTTAAAATGGTTTAGAACTCCTGACCTAGATCCTCATCTGTCATGGAGCCTTGTCGAAAAAGTGCTGCTGTTCCACCAAAAAGCATGGCTTCTTATGTGAACTGGTTTGAAACCAATGATTCAGCCTGAGAAGCAACTACCTTAGTTCCATTTTCCTTCTCGTAGTAAATGAGATCATTGCTTTAAAAAAATATTTAATTAACAAATCTATCAATTATTGTAAGCAAATATGCAGATATGAGCATCATCATTTCTTGCTGTATGCTCAGATGTGGCATTTATTAAATATTCCTCTCCATTAGCACTGAATATTAGAATCGTTTCACAAACAAGGCAACTGTTAGAGCTTGGGAAAGTGTCTGTTTTACCTTCTTTAAGGCCGCAACACTCTATAGCAGTGGTGGGCACTGATAGGATGTAACAGGTTCGCACCAGTTCGCCAGAACCGGTAGTAGCTGTTTCCAGTGTCCCAGAGAACCGGTAGCAGCTTTTGGGGGGGAACCACCTTCAGGGTTTACCTTTTCACTGGTTCCCCCACTGTGCATGTGCACCAAGCACTTAGTGTGCATGGACGGGCCGCTTGCTGTCCTCCCAAGTGGGGAGGAGGAAGAGAAGCTGCTAGCCTGAAGCTCCCTATAGCCTGCTCCCCAGGGTAAGTGATTCACCTTTGGATGTGGTGTGTCTGTGTGTATTTTAATGTGTATTTAATACCTTTACCTATATTGACGTACTACCACAGTTCCTAAAAAGGCCTGGTGGCCTGGCTTGGGGTTTTTAAGCAAACTCTTGGAGTTACCTCATCAATAAGCTACACCTGTGCTGTTCCAATTGCTGTTCCAATTGGAGAACCCTTAAGGAGGTACAGCTGGTTTACATTTATATTAAGGCATATTATCCTAGAGAACTGGTACAATGACCATATCCATCTTGCAACATGGTGCTGTCCAGGCACTTACACTAACAGGTAAGTGACGGGTTTATGTTTGGGGTGGGGTGGGTGGATTTTGGGGTGGGCAGGTTATTTTAATGTTTTTTTATTCATTTATTTAATTTATTTACAGGTTTGTGTTGTGGGTGGGTGGGTGGGTGTGTGCACTTATTTTTATTTTATTATTTTATTTTTATTTATTTTTTTCTTTGGCCCAGCCCATGACATCATGACATCATGATGTTAGCTCCACCCACACCATGATGACATCACAGTGGGGTAGTAAATTTTTTGACATCCCACCACTGGTGGTGGGGAATATGTACCTAAGATTTTTTTCAGGTTAGCCTGTGTAGTCAAGTTAGGCAGATGTTGCTTGAGGTCTTCTAGATGTTACTAGACTACAGCTCCCATCAATTCTCACCAGCATAGACAATTATGAAGTATGATGGGACTTGCAGTACATGGTTATCAGTGGATAAGTCCCACTAAACCAGGGGTAGGCAATCTACAGTTCACGGGCCAGATCCAGCCCATGGTACCAAATAATTCAGCCCTTGACCTCGCTTCAGTTACCACCACTGGAATCGGCTGTGGACTCATTAATGGCTGTCGTAAACACGTTTACAATAGCTGTAAATGGTGAGAGAGGCAGTTCAGCCTCCTCATCTGCCTGAGGAAGTTTGACCCCAACTTAAATGGTTGGTAACCCCTGCACTAAGCATATCTTTCTCCCAAGCAGACTCATATAGATTTTTAGCTTTACCCATTCATTGCAACTCTGGATTGCATCTAAAGAATACAAAGTCATGCTGCATCATTTTCAGACTTAAATTCTTGTGAAAGAAAAAATGTGTTGAGATGCTGGTGATGTTAATTAACCTTCATCCACACAATATCTCTGATCTGTTTTCTGGCAGGACATAATTAGTCTCTGAGATTCATTGCTATGGAACACATAATTATAGATAATAAGAGTTGGAAGGAAATATAGGGGTCATCAAGCTGACCTTCTACCATGAGATATGAATCCTTATAAGCATTTAAGTATTCTAGTGATAGTGAGAAAGATGTTCTCACAGTAATGCAAACCTATCAAATTCCAAGACCAATACATAAAGAAAAAGTTATCCTTTGGGACTTTCATGTCTTTGAATCCTACGAAGCATTTATTTAGGTTTAAAAAAAAACTGTGTATAGATATGTATTTTCTAGGAAAGTGCTTGCTCAGAAAAAATATCTATAGCCTTCTCACAAAAATGCATATTTTAGTGAACAAATCTATATTTTTGAAATGGTTTGGCAGATCATGACCTGAGTGCTGCACGATGGAGTGAGCACCCATCTCTTTCCCAGTTCCTGCCAACCTAGCAGTTTGAAAGCATGAAATTGCAAGTAGATGTTATAGGCACTGCTTTGGCAGGAAAGGTAACAACAGTCAGTGCACACTGGTGTCTAGTCATGCCTGCCACATGACCATGGATAAATCTGCAGATGCAGATAGCGCTGGCTCTTTGGCTGTAAATGGAGATGAGCACCACATCCTAGAGTCAAATATTACTGGCTTTTGAGCAAGTGAGAGATTTTATTAAAATAAGCACTTAAAAAAAAGAACAAACTGATACAGAAAAAGATGGGCTCAGTTGTTCCATGTGTCTCCTTACATGGAAAACAAAATTAATGGAAGCTGGGGTTGTCTTAGCACTAACAAAGGGCAGGGGAAAATCTGAGGATTAGATGAGGAACAACCCCTACCACAATAGAGATTTCCCAGAGGGAACCCCCTTTCCTACAAAGCACAACCATGTCTTTCTTGATAAAAGAATGTCCCATGAACCAATGGCTTCATTTATTTCTTTGTGTGAAAATATGCATGGAGGCATCACTCCATAATGCCAGGCTCAGAGATTTGGGTAAAAGAAGTGTAGAACTAAGAAAGATGTGATTGCTTCCAACATAGTTCATCCCAAAGGATGTGATATAGGACACAGGGCACTTCACAAGGCCAAGACAGTCTCTCCTGCCTACTCTAACATAATTTTAAAGCAAAATGAAACAAAACAAAATGCTGGCTTTTAATTAAAAACAACCCATCAAAAATCTCTAATTAAAGAATGTTTCTATCTTCTTCTGTGTTGCTTTGGAGGCCCCCCACATGGAGAAAATTTACACTTAATTTGTTTAAATAAATAAATACAGTATTTGCTGGCGTATAAGACTACTCCCCCCCCCCGAAAAACATGCCTCCAAGTGGGGGGGTCGTCTTATACGCCGGGTGCACTTCAGTTGGGATAGACATAGCTGCCCATTGTAGCCTCCCGATGCTCGTCCGGTGCCCATAGTGGCCTCCCGATGCCCGCCTAGTGCCAATAGTGGCCTCCCGATGCCTACCCACCTCATTCTACATACCATCCAGTATCGTGCGGTATTCAGTGTGGCTGCGGTGAGCGTCAGCAGCGAGATAGGGGTGCTAGCCTTTTCGGAATGACCGGCCTGTTCTGCTTGGCGGGAAGCATCGGCGCTCTGCCCCACCTCTTGTCTACGCAGAGCTCGCACATGCGCACTTGCACACTAGTGCCGGCCACAGGGAGATGTTGAAATCAAATCTGATGTTCTTTTATGTTTTATTTGGTGTGTGGAAGGTGTGCGGAAGAGGGGGTAGTCTTATACGGTGAGTATATAACAAACTCTATATTTTGAGTGGAAATGTTGGGGGGTCGTCTTATACGCCCAGTCGTCTTATATGCTGGCATATACGGGTAATTGTAAATAAATACATTCATAAATACATTCAACTTATACACAGAGCACATAATGTGCAGTGCAGGGATGGAGAAATTACAATTTGGAATCAAAATTGCTGGGAGAAACATCAACAGTTTGAGATACGCAGATGATATCACCCTAATGGCAGAAAGTGAGGAAGACCTGAAGAAGCTCCTGCTTAGGTTGAAAGAAGAGAGTGCAAAAGCTGGCTTGAGACTCAACATCAAGAAAACAAAGATAATGGCAACAGGCCCTATCAGTTCCTGGAGAATAGATGGGGAAGAAGTAGAAGCAGTGACAGATTTTACTTTTTTAGGATCCAAGATCACTGCAGATGGAGATTGCAGCCATGAAATAATAACTGACTTTCTTGGAAGATAAGTGATGAGAAACCTGGGGAACATAGTTAAAAGTAGAGACATCACCTTGCAAACAAAAAATTGCCTAGTCAAAGCAATGATATTCTCAGTGGTAATGTATGGTTGTAAGAGCTGGACCATTAGGAAAGCTGAGCACAGAAGAAAGCTGAGCCTTAGAAGGTCAAATAATAACGGTGAAGCTAAAGTACTTTGGACATCAAATGAGAAGAGAGGAGTAACTTGAGAAAGCCTTGATGTTGGGAAAGGTGGAGGGCAAAAGAAGAAGGGGGTGGCCCAAAATGAGATGGCTACATGGTATTGTAGATGTAATGGGTACAGAGCTGGGCAGGTTGAGGAGGATGGTGGAGGACAGGGGTGCCTGGAGGGCAATGGTCCATGGGGTTGCAAAGGGTCAGAATCGACTGCGACTGAACAACAAAATAAATACATTCATAAATAAATGAATGAACACTGCTTCCAACTGGATCTGTATGTAAATGATGCCTCCTGTCAGCTCTACATTATTTTGATAAGCATTTAAGTAGATGCAAAAACATAAAGAATGTACAAAATTACTGTAATGTAATGTACTGTACTGTAATGTAGGAATGAAAGTAAAAAAGTAACATCTAAAAGCCTCTGGGAAGACTTGTGTATTTGACCTTGAGGGGGTAAAGTTCTTGATCAGATATGACAATCAGAAAATCCCACTTTGTCAAGCCAATGTTCCATTAGGTGATAGCAACCTTCCTTAATATTAATTTATAATTAGAGCCAGATCCTGAATGGCATGAGCTTAACTGGTACTGATTTGTATGGAAATTCCCAAGTTAGTTCCTAAAAGGTAACAGAATGTGAAGTGATTTGAAGTAACCAGGGTGGTTGGGATATCTATAGTAAGGGTGCTGGGAGAGCAGATATTGTATCTCCAACTGACTAAATAAGGAAAGGTGCTTGGATGGAAAACAAGGGGAGCTGGACTTCATTCACTGATACTGTATATAGAACATGCAGTCCAAAACCAGAATTTCAGCCTAACTTTTCAAACCATGCTTGCAGAGAGAGAGAACTGTATAAAGTCACTGGAGTTATACAGTGAATTATCTCAAGCGGTTTTCCGTTCATTTTGCTGTTAGGTAAAGGTAAAGGTTACCCTTGTTCGAAAGTCATTCGTATCCAACTCTAGAGTTCAGTACTCATCTCTCCTAATAGCCAAAGAGCCAATGCTGTCTGCTTTTGCAGACATTTCCATGGACATGTGGCAGGCATGCTGCAACACTGGAGTGCACAGAATGTTGTTTACCTTCCCACCAAAGTGATACCTATTTATCTACTTGCAATTTCTTGCTTTCGAAGTGCTAGGTTGGCAGGAGCTGGGACAGAGATGGGAGCTCACTCTGTCATCTAACACTTGGGTCTCAAACTTCTGACCTGCTGACCTTACAGTCAGTGTCTTAACCATTTGAGCCACTGCAGTCCCCATTTAGCTGCTAGCACTTAGCAGATGACAGAGCTGGTGATGAATTTTTTGGGATAATGAAGGAGCAGTCCTGTTAGACTGTGTAAGCATATCAAATAGTAAACAAAAGGAAAGAAAAACAAAACACTCACAAAAGGAATGAGAAAAATGTTGTGGCATCTTATATTTTAATGTGAGCTTTTGTGGAACAATTCTACTTCTACACAAGCACTCCGACTGAAATGTTTTGTTGAAACCCTTACATTATATTAGAATTGTCAATGGGCAAAGCCCAACTCTCTTCCCTCTCTTACACCACCTTGACATGTTCCTTAATTTAACCATTGCTGGCCAGAATCCTGTTGGCATTCTGTATGTTTTTTGTCATTAACTGATGAGGTACTACGGAGAGTCTTGGCCAAAGACTCTATTGCGCTACCAAGATGCATCCCAGGATCTTGTGGTAAGTTATGCAAATCACATATAAACACCAATAGGATTAAGGGTGCTATTATATTACCATGATATATAATAATGACTTTGATTACATCAATAATCAGACCTCTGGGCAACAGTAATAAAATGCACATGGTACCATAGGGATGGGTGGAGGGGGGAGACTGGTTTGTCTTCACCCACAGGTGCCAATGGGACCAAGCCCTCTCTTATCAGGGACATGCTATGTAAAAACAGAGACCAGAGGCAAGCAGGGGGAATAAAGATGACTGTATTTCCACTTCTGACATCTTCAACGTCTGGAGCTGAAACCTCTCCAAATCTGAGAGATGGACCTACTGAGAGACAAAGCAAGCTGCCTGGATTGTCACCACTGTTGTAAAGGCAAAGGTCTCTCTTGCTTGAAAGCCAGCCATGTCTGACTCTACTGGGAGGTGCTCATCTCCATTTACAGACAAAGAGCTGTAAATGAGAACCTGCCAACTTTCCAGTCATCAAACTCAGTGCCTTAACCAATCAGCCACCAAATTGATTAAGATAATAGTTTTAAGATTAATTCAATTGTGAGAGGGAAAGTGTCACTTCAGCTTTAATTTTTGGGAGCAGGATAGTGGATAAATTTTACCACTGACTCTCTGTCTTCATGTACATGAGCTATGCCATTTTGACTCTCTGTTCCTTTGCTACTGATAAAATCCAATTTGGAAACTCCAACGCATTGCAGCCTAAAGTGCTTAGTAAGTGAGATGATCCACCTGCTAAATGCCTCCTCCTCCTCCTCAGAGCTATACAAAATGTTAAGATTTTACTGGCCACTTGCTGTTCTTATCATAATGGCTTTGTAGCTATTTAGAGAATTTGCTCACTTAAGCAATCTGGGCCCATAAATAAGAGCCAGCAGCATGAAATGGAACACATTCTTGAGGTTTTTTTTTTTAAGGTAAGAGATTAAACACAAGGCATTTGTCTCTGTTATGGCTTCTAGGTTCTGCTAGATGACACTTAATTGTTCTTTATGGGGCAATATTTGTGTTTGTCAAATTAGAAGGCGGCAGTATTGGAAGCAGAAATCTTCTGTTTCTCAAAGGAAGTCTAAAGTGGTGCAATCTCAGCAAACCCCTGAGTGGAAACAGCAGGCAAATTGATCAGAGATATGCCAGGTAGAGGTTTCCACTCCAGAAGCTGATAATGATAGAAGGTGAAAGGGGGTGATCTTTAGTCAACCCACAGGGAGTATGTATTGAGCGATACTGCAGAGTCTACTAACAACATCTCTGTACTTCCCACTGTCTTAATTTTAACCAAGGGGGCTAAAGAAGTTGGTGCTGAAGATAAAGATTAGTTCATATTTAAGAAAAAGTTTTGTTTAGCAAACTCTTTTGAAGAGTGGCAGAAGCTTTTCCAAAAGGTTGTTCCAATGCTGGATGTGATTGTATCATTCATGTACTATGGAATTGTTACTGGTATGCACCTATAGTGGGAGGAAAAAAGTTTTGCGCTTTACTGCACCAGGCACAAGATCCCAGAGACTAAAACGACCACTGTGCATAAAGATGTGAAGAAATTTTGCCAACAGGTTTTTATGATGGAATTCGTGATGGCAATACAGACCCTGAAAGATATCTCGGAATGAGTGTGAGACTAAGCGTTTTCTCTCCAACCACTTCTGTGACTTGTTCAACTTGTAGTCTCTACAGTCATAGAACCAATGTTTTTACTTCTTAATAGAGCATGCAGGTATGCAGCAGCTAAGTTGTTTAAAAATGTTCATGCTTAAGGAAATGTGCAAAAATTGATCTTGCAGATGTTAGACCAATTATTTGACAATAAAAGGGGTAAAAACAACCAACCCCTTGTCAATATCTGAAATACACTGTGTGTCTCTGGAAGGCACTTAAGCCAAAGAACAAAAGATTCAGCCCATAGTAAGGGTCTTCAGCCTCTTTTTCATGGTTTCTGAGGCCTAAACTAAAGAGAAGCCCCACATGTGAGTTTGCCCCTGCCCTTCTTATTTTGAGTTTTTTACAAAGTGTTTGGTACCGCAGTACTAAGTGCAGTGAGGTGCACTGCAAGGTAGTTTTGAGAGAGAGAAAGGAAGGGCTATGATCTTTCTACCTATTTTAAGACCAAAGATTTCCATTAGAACTGTTCTTGGTTGGGCACCAGCCACCATGTGCCAACAACACGACATGGTGAGTTTGCATGTTACTCTATTATGTAATTTGATTTTGTCTGTTATTCTGTGATCACAGAGAGCAGACATGTTTTCTAAAGTGCCTGATGTATTTGCTTTTCTTTTCTTCCATCATTTAGTTTTCATTAAGAAGTAACCCTTGATGCACAATTGTTAAACTGTGCTCTACTCATCCATGGAAACTCAGTGGGGAAGGAGACTGGTTTTTCTTTTTTCATGTCCCAATCAAACCCTGGACTGGCAAAATGAAGCCACTTTCTTCACTTTGTCATTGTCCAAACCCAAGTCCTCATTGGTGCATGTGTCTGGCAGCAATCGGAAGACCAGTAAATGAACTGTACTCTGTGTCTCTCCACATTCACACCATGTGCTGTTGTCTGCCAGCAGTCCCCACTTGAGCATGTTGGTCTTGCATTTAGGGACTTCAACCCTCAGCCTATTCAGGGTCCTCCAAGTGATGTAGGGGACATTGAGATGTTCAGCTATATCCTCCTTCAATGATGTTCCTTCCCAGTGAGCTCCTTCCTCCATCTTCTAATTTGGTTTTGCTCTTGTGTACCCTCAATAATGTTTGTTATTGCCATAAAGCTCTTCCTGGATCTGAGCTGGCAGACTTAAGGCTTGTATCCATTTAAAGGGTGTTGAGGGGCATTCTCTTGCTTAGTTCTCTCAGCATCCGCTGCTACTTCTCTCCTGATCTTACGTGGAGCAATACCAACAAGAGGGTATATTTTCTCAACTGGTGTAGGTTTAAGGCATCCTGTCATTATAGACATGGCTTCATTAACAGTGGTGTCAACTAGTTTTGTGAGTGTGGATGTGTTCCATACTGTATCAGCATAATTAACAGCAACCTTGTTGGCTAATCTTTCTAACACCAGATCAGACCAAAGGGGACTGGTAAAGCCACTCCTTAATTATTTCACTTACCTTGAGGTTCCTATTACTGGTAGGGTAATTATAAGTCTTTTTCTGCTCAATAACCTATAACTCTCACATATGCTTCAAATTACTACAGGGTTTTGACCCTAGGCATTTCAGGCCCACTCTGAGTGTGGCGATCAAGTCAATTCCTAAAGGCAGGTTCTCATTTGAATTGATCCTGCTTTTTGGCTTTCTTTTGAATTGTTCTGACCTTTTGGCTTCTGCTTCCCCATTAATAGAAATTGTTAGGAAGGCTTCAGAAAGCCAGGGGTGTCGTAATGGTGTCACAGTGTTGGCAAGACTTATATGTCATAAAAAACATACTTTTCTACAAGCCTTTGTGGTATGAGATTTGTTTGATTAACTAGCCTTAATTCCCAGGAAAGTCTCTTTCTGCTTGTCTGCATGACATTGATGATTTTGTGTGACTACCTGAGTCCTTGAGATGACAATTTTATTTTTCTTGGGGGGGGGGGGAATGCCACTGAAATAAAGTCTCATACATCTAAGGTACATATCTGATATTGTATCAAGTTGATCTTATTTGTATAATGTATTAATTGGTAAACACCAAAATGCAATCCATTGATTAGCAATATCAGCTTAAAGACATAATGTCGGCTTGGTTTCTCTACTTTTCATTTAATTAATGGCTGGAGCCTAACATGTAACAGAATGCTGCCTTTATTTTATGCTCAGTTGGCTGTCCAAGCAAGGCTGCCATACTTGCTGGGGAAAGTAGTAAGTCCCATTACTTTTGAATATACATGTGCATGGTAGCACTGTAAGTTCACCAAATGAGTGGTAATTGTACAGGGATGTTAATTTAGGAAAAGACAATTAGATCATAAATATTTCAGAAACAAGAGAATGCATTTGTAATGCAGTTAGTGTTTTAATAGCATAATACATTCATTATGTAACAACTCATTAATATATCTAAGGGGAAAGAAAGATGTGACTGTTCTAAGAGGAGATTCTGTCACTGACATGAACATGTGGCTTCCTAGTGTCCAGTAAGACCTTTTTATATCAATTGACGTGACAGTTTTTAGAATAATAAATACATCCAACGAGTTCCTCATATAACTAAAGATCTTCCAGTCTATTGTCCGCATGAGTTATTTTTATTTGACTGTATAATTCTCTTGTTTATACATTCTTGCCCAATTTGAAAATAATCCACCTGTCCAAATGGTGAATAAAAATGTGGATGCTAAAGTGGTGATTACTTGTAGAGCCTTTTGCCTTTAATATTAATGTGTAGTAATCATATGAAATTGATCAGACATAAAACCTCATGGCTTTATGTTACATGAATGCAGGAAAGGCCATAGTAGTTAAAACCAAAGGTGTGGCTCATCCAGCCTGGGAGGAGGAAATGGAGGAGAAAAATAGGTCAGATGGGCAAGCTGCCTCTGATACAAGTGGAATACTAGGCTGGATGGGAGACAGAAGTTTGCAGTGCTTACCTGGTATTCACAATGAACAATACAAACCATAGTTTGCATTCCGAGCCAAAGCTGTATAAATTTTACAGCATCTAATTGTATACTTCATTTTTCATTCTCTGCCACCAGGCACTAGCTCAGGCAAAGCGTGATGCCTTAAAATGCCAATAAAAGTGTAACAATGAAATAATTTAAAAGACTAACACTAGCAATTAAAGCAATCATCATGACATCCACAGAAACATCCATAACAATAGCAGAGCAGCAACCACAAATCCCGTCGTTTCCACCCACTGGTAAATGAACAGACAACAGAAAAGTACCTGAACGTGCTTTTGGATGCAGGGAACCTGTTATGCAGCAAATGCCTTTGTAGCTCTAAAACTCAAGGCATGCAGAAGCACCTGTCCCTGATCCTGTCTGGAGCTCTGTGCTGGACAGCATTCTGGGAAAGCCTTATCTAAGAAGGAAGTCCAGTTGATAGATTCTCTCTTGCTACTTCCTTATCTGTCTTTAGAACTTTAGAAAATTGCTCTTCACATGCATCTCATGTTGGATTTTAGGGTGCAGAACACACGGATATTTTGATATTGCTGCGATGGAATTAGGTTTCTTTTCTCATTTTTTTGGTCTATCAATAACAGATGTCATGATGGCTGCAAATAGGGTTGGGCTGATTCATTTTTTGGAATTTCAGCTCCTAGAATTTCCCAACAGTTTCCTCGGCAGAATTTTGGGAAATTCCAGCCCCTAAATACAATCTAAATCTGGCCATCCTAGAGAAAGGCTTGAAATTGCCATGCATCTATTTTTCATTATTATTATTATTTAAAAAGAAGAAAGCTGCAGGGATGCTTCCTGTGAGTTGTTGCTCTTTGGGAGGTGTTCTCTATAGAGTTTTTTGGGGGTATTCCTCCCAACATCCTCTATGCTGAGAAGAGCCTGGCCTCTGATGGTTTGTCAACTGCCACACCATCATATGATTAGAAGAGTCTGCTTCCTCTGATGGCTTCTCACCTTATTTCTCCAGGGTTCCAACCTTCACATGGAGCTCCAAAAATAGAGTGTCTTCACATACAATGAAATAAGGGGGGATGAACTAAGCTAGGGGGCCTCCATTGCCCTGTGTTTTTAACTACATACAAATCTGACCCCTGGAGAGGGCTCTGGTCTTGTCCTCCAAATCAGCAAAGAGTAGGTCTCTGTTTCCTTGTATTATGTGCCTTTTCAAATGGCAAAATGTGTGTGAGGGAGGGGTTTCTTGCTAGATGCACCCATTAGAAAAGAAGCATGTCTTACTTGGTTCTCATTGAAATAACTGACAAAAATATCTGCCATAGATCAGACACATCCACAATCAAATGAAATTTCCATTAACTTTATGGGTGTACCTAGAATATTGAATTCAGCAGGAGAGAAGACAAAAGAAAATTGCTGTGAGTGTTTCTTTGAAGCACCTTCACTATTGTCACACTAGGTGGTTTTTTCGTGTGAATCTCAGCAAGCAATTTTTAAATTAAAATCAATGAATCATATTTTTTTGCCAACATGCTGTACTATCATTTCATTTTAGTATGTTTTTATAGAAGCAAATTAAATTTGAGGACAGAATTTTCACAAATGATTACATCTCCTGAAATGCTCACTGTGGCTCTGCCTTTTCTGAGGAATAAAACTGAGAAAATGGATAAAATAAATAAAATAAAATAAAACTGAGAAAATGGATATGTCCTATTTTGGGATTATGCTTTTAGTTTCTGTATCCTTAAGGTTATTCTTCCCCTTCAATGTCCTGCAAGAAACAGAATATGACTATCCTTGAAGAAACAGTGCATATGTGTTGATGCCATTTTTAAGAGGGATTGATGGAGAGAAAGATAACATTTCAATGACAAAGAAGCAAATAATATCAAATATCAGCTGGCTTCTTTTGGAACCTCCATATTCACAAATGTATAAATACAATTTTCATACATTATGTTACCATTGTCAGACACAGAGACTGAGCAAGCAACATGAATGGGAAGATAATCATTTGTGAAATGAGGTGTCTCCTTTCAACTGTTAATAAAAATAGATAGGATCAAATAAAGAATGAATCTATCAGAGAAATGCCTGGTATTGAATTAGTATTGAGGCAGATAGACAAGCAGACTTTTCTCTAGTATAATTGGTTTCAAAGGAAATGAGGTATGAGTTGTGTGGCAGAAACATATAATGAGAAAGTATATGCAAAGGCCTTACTGAAGCTTCCTGTTCACTCAAAGAAAAATATTTTGTATTAATACAAAAAGGGTTCCTAGCCCACAGATGAGATAAATCAGATCATTTGATTTAAATACATTTTAGTTCCTTTGACTGTGTCCAAATACCCACCTTTTTCTGTTGTTTGTGGAATAAACTAGTACAGTCCTGGTTCTATGTATTTTGCTTGTAGTTAATACCACAAGAATCTGTGGAACGTACAGTAGCTAAGTTAGAAACTCAGCTTTAAGCAAAGTTTTGTACTCATTAGCTGCTGCTTGCTTGCTTCCCAGTTTTAAGATCTAGCAACTCTTACTCAGTGGAGGCTGGAGGCTACAATATCAATGGGGTTGTGAATCCATTCAGGTGTTTAACCTGGAATGTACAGGAGGCCTCCCAATTGCTGGATGCTATCCCCAAAATAAACCTATTGCCTTGGAAAGATCCTTTACAATTCAGAATAAAACCCAGAGTGGATTCACCACCATCTCATTAACACTGGAGAAATGAGGCTCCATTGCCCTGACTCATATCTCCCATGAGATGGATAATGGGCAAATCAATAGGTTTTTTAAATCAGATCAGATGCACACAAAGGTGCTTTCTGGGTTGAAAAGATTTTTGCTGGAGAAACTCCGTTCAAGGGATGCCTGAATGAGGCTCCTTTCATGTCCTCAACATCTTTTCACAATGAAGTAATCCCTATTTATCTACTTGCAATTTCTTGCTTTCGAACTGGTAGGTTGGCAGGAGTTGAGAAAGAGAGGGGCTCACATTCCGTCATGTCTGAAGTCCCAAGTACTTAGACAATCTTCCACTGCAATTTATGGTATAGACTCAGCAAGACAAGCACACTCTGAGAGCTATATACGTATTATGTTTGCCTCAGAAATTGTCTCCCAATTTAATTTTGTTTCTTTAAACTGGCAACCTGGATTTGAGCTTCACCTCTTGTTGGACTTCAGGAGGTCAATCTTTTCTGTTTGCTTCTTTTGGGACTCACACCTGATTTGTATCCACCTTGAAGTGTCAAATCCTTCATTCTGCATAATAAATGATCTGCTTTGGTTTCCATCTTTTTATTGTTCAGTACAGTTAGAAGCAATGAACCTAATGATAATAATAGTGTAAATGTAGTGTAAGCTGAAATAGAAAGAAAGACTCCAAATGAATACCATGCTAGGTGTTTCCTTTCCTTAAATTCTGTGGACCATTCCACCACCTGAAAACCCTCTGGAGGGGACACAGTTGGTTGCAGGATGCCCTCCTTTCAGTACCACCCAAAGAAGCAGTTCCATCAATTGAACAACAGTGTTGCACTGTGACATACACAGCTACAGCTACATAACATTTATAAAGAAACTCAGCACTCAACAAAACTGCCCTTCTGATGCAGCCATTGCCTTACTTAAAAGCCAAGCTTGAAATAAAATTTACTCTTTGTTCTCAGCAAGAACTAATGCTTATCAAATGCACTGGTCAAACACAATAAAATCACACTGGGTAAGGAAATTGCTTTTGTAATTGATTTACTACTTTTCATAGAAAAGGCATTTCAATATCATTTTCATTAAATTGCTCATCTACAACAAAGAAATCCTACTTTTTGCATGTTTAAAGGCCAAATACCTTGGTTGTCGTGAAAAAGCATGAAATGATGGAGTCTTGAACAAAATGATGTTTCATGCAGCCAAAGGCTGAGCAACAGAGTGAAATACTGAGATGTTATTCTGAATTGTCTTGGTTTTGGAGAAAATGGAAGAAGTGCTTTGCGTGTATGGAATTGTGAAGTCCATCCTTTGTGTAGTGGGAGGCAAAATAATTTCTTTCTCCCTCTAATCATCTACTTTCCTCAAATTTTCTCTATTTCTCTCTAAGTCTACATGTAGAAGAGAACTATGGCATAAAAGTATGGATAGCCGTAACTATAGTGAGGGTGTGGAGATGCCTCAAAGTCCAACCTCAATGTCATCCCATCCAGTCTGGAATAGTGTTTTGCCAAATGTGTTCCCTAGAGCCTTCTTTTATTAAGATTATTGCACAAATGTATTACTATGCTCATCATACATTGGTCTCAGTCTCAGGTGGGGAGATGCTGGGCTGTGTTAACATGCACCCCTATCCCCACCACGGTTCAAGCTTTTCACATTTTAATACCAAATCACTAACATGATGTCTGTTAGAATTACCCCGATGAAGATTC
The DNA here is from genome assembly GCA_030440675.1 of Furcifer pardalis. NCBI lineage: Eukaryota > Metazoa > Chordata > Lepidosauria > Squamata > Chamaeleonidae > Furcifer > Furcifer pardalis. The sequence goes on from CP126893.1 coordinate 69,877,588, forward strand.
TCAACCATGCCTCCCGCACACTCTAGAAGAGGCCTTTTCTTAATTTCTGATCAAACACAATTGAAAACAAAAATCTAAAACACCCCGGTCATATCTTGGAGCAACATATGCTGCTCTGGTTGTTATCCTAATGGTGTCTTAATTCTCTCCTGTCTTTGCATCCTTTTACCACTTTTTCATCTTGTTCTTTATTACACAGTTGGTTGTTTTAAAAAGCTTCAGTGTTTAAACTAGGGGTTCCCAAACTTTCCACACCATGGGCTGGACCCTCTGGACAGCTCAACAGACCAGTTACGTGTTTCCTTCTGTTGGAAACACTGCTGTAAAATGCATCCACAGCTGTTGTAAATGCATTTATGACAGTTGCGGGTGCATTTACAGCAATGTTTATGGTAGGCATGGGTGTGTTTACACATGTGTGGGCATGTTTTATGGTTGTCATAAATGCATCCGCTTCCAGCAGTGGTGAGGGTGGCAGTGGGCCACATGAAATGGTGCTACAGGCTGGGTCCAGCCCATGGGCTGTAGGTTGGCCACCCCTGGTTTAAACTATAGTATTCCAGCCAAAACTGTTGACATTGTGAGTTCGATCCAATATTAAATCAGAAGAGGCTAGACTAAACCTGTGGAGAGCAAAAATAATATACCTTGGTGAATGGATGAATACCAAAGTATCTCTCCCAACAGGAGAATATTCTGGCTTGACTGTCGGGAAGATACTTAATAGACTATGAAGCAAAGTAGGAAAATCAAAATGTGGAGAAATTAAATCAAATCAGCATTTATGTGAATGCAATTTATAGGCCACCTTGTACAAAATAAGATATAGTAAATGGCCAATGTAATGCTATTGAAGTTGCCCACATCAGGTCACAAACAGACTAATTTTTCAGAATTTATCTATAGTAAAGGTAAAGGTTTCCCTTGCTTGAAAGCCAGTTGTATCCGACTCTAGGGTTCAGTGTTCATCTCTGTTTCAAAGCCAAAGAGCCAGTGCTGTCTGCTTCTGCAGATGTTTCCGTGGTCATGTGGGAGGCATGACTAGATACCAGAGCACACAGAACGTTGTTACTTTCCCACTGAAGTGGTCCCTATTTATCTACTTGCAATTTCTTGCTTTTGAACTGCTAGGTTGCCAGGAGCTGGGAAGGAGATGGGAGCTCATTCCATCCTGCAGTACTCGGGAATCGAACTGCTGACCTTCCGCCTCCCAGTCAGCGTATTAGCCAATTGTATAAAACGTCAGGGGAAAATCCAGTTCTCTGGCCTTCAATTTTCCCTGCTGCTTTTGCCAGCCAAACAACCTGAGAATGGAATGTGTTTCTTAGGATAAACTATTTGCAATTGGCTGAAGTCCCACGCATGGAAGGTCTGATGCAGAGAAATGGGGTGAGAATAAAAGGATGGGTGTGGGAGATGTACTCTCTCTCTTTCACTGCAAGAAGGCCATGGAGAGTCTCACGCCAAAATGGGGAGTAAGTATAGAAGGCCCAGGGCCTGATATAAACAGTGTTCTTTCTTTTAGTGCCTTGAATGGCGAGTCTGCAAGTCTGATTTCCTATACTATAATCGTTTCCTTAATTTACCTTTAATAACACTCATAAAATATATATCCCTTGTGTCTATTTAGTTGGGAGAAGGGGCTGGTTGAACTGCATGCTATAGGCCACGAAAGCTACAAAATCTTCAAGCCCTGCACACTTTCACTAACCAAAGGCCAGGTGGAGTCTAGGGGAATCCAAGAGGGGGATTGCCCCACCCGGAAGGGACAGGCCACTGTTGTTCAGGAAGGCTCTACAGTGAGGTGTGAGCAGGTGTGGATAAATAAGTAGATAAAGAGATTACTACCATCATACAACACTCTAATACAAAACAAGAAAGGAAGAAAAGAAAGGACATCATCCTGATAAGCAGAAAACTGAAAACAAGGTTCCATGTGAATAAAATCTATGCTTGCCACTGTATATACATGATCATAATTTCCCATATTATGCTTATTAATTATAATTTCATTTGATTTAGACCAGTGGTTCCCAATGTGGTGCCCATGCCCGACAGGGTGACTTCAATTCCCAGAAGCCTAAGTACATTGGCTGATCAGTGCTTTGGGGAATTGATTTAGGCTTCTGGGAATTGAAGTCCAAAAACCAAAGGTTGGGAAATGTGCTTTAGACCATTCCAGTCACATGATACTCAAGATTTTACTTCTGTATACTGTACTGTTGCTTAGGAAAATCCATATGGAAGATTTTGAAGTCAGTAGGTTCAAAACAATAAATATATACAGCTTTGGTTTGAGGTTCCCAATGTTGTAACCTGGATAAATTCTTGAAAGTAATCAGAAACTGTTTAGCAGCCCTCTAACACTGTTAAATATTCCCAATGATTTGATAGATTGATTATGGGTTTGATATATTAGGTGAAACCTTGCCAGTGTAATGTACCATCTACTGAAGACTTTTTATCTTGTTTCCTTTAAATTAGTATTGATTGATAAAAATGTTAGAGAAGATTGGAACACTGCCAGTCATTTTCTTCCAAGGACCTATAAAAAGCTATCTTCCATGACTGTATGTAAAATGGATTATCTCCACTAATGACATTTGGAGTTCATTATAATGAATTAATATTGATAGTTCAATGAAAATAACAGTAGCATCTACAAAAGATTTGAAAAGTATGTGGGTGCTAGATGATTTGTTTGTTGTGTTTTTGGAGGGACAACTGATATGATTATAGATACAGATGAAAAGACAACATAAATAGTTCCAGACATCTACATCTGAATTTATCAACATACCAAACACTGCATAAACCTTTGCTCCTATTCAAGCATGAAAACCATGGAGATTGTCATGTGCTGCAAATTTATTTGTTTGTTCATTTGTTTGTTTGTTTGTTCCCACTTATATCCCACCCTACTCCCAGAGTGACTCAGGGCAGCTGACAAAGTATAGCAAAATGTCACAAAATATCACAAAATATAAATTCAACAATAAAACACATTGCCCTCTGTTGGCACCACAGCTGGATGTTAGTGAGGCCCTGGGGTCGGAGCCCCAGGCTCAATGTCCTTGATGGAGCCCAGGCTCAATGTCTTCGATGGAGTCTGGGCTCAATGTCCTCAATGGAGCCTTTGGCTGCCTCAAGACCCCAGCAGCCCTTTATCCTCCTCTGGCATTGGTGTGGCCGAAGGGGAGGAGACATGGCACTCAGCATGTTTGGCCTCCTCAGGACCCTGGCAGCCCTTTATCCTCCTCTGGTGTTGGTGTGGCTGAAGGGGATGAGATGCGGTGCTCAGCTTCTTCAGCTGCCTCGGGACCCCGGTGGCCCTTTATCCTTCTCTGGCGCTGCTGTGGCTGAAGGGGAGGAGACGCGGCACTCTGCATGGTTGATGCAGCACTGGCATTATGGACATGGATGAAGATTCTATCTTTTCAAGATCAGTATTCCCAATTTAGTTCAGTCTAGAACAGTGTTTCCCAACCTTTGGGTTTTGGATTTCTATTCCCAGAAGCCTAGGCCATTTCCCCAAAGCACTGAACAATCTGACTTAGACTTCTGGGAATTTAAGTCCCCTGCCCTGTGGGACATGGGCCCCATTTTAGAAACCACTGGTCTAGAATCAGTAGTTACTCACATTTCCTAGGGATTTGCATCTGACAAAGTGGGCAGAAGTCCACAAAACCTTACACCAAAGATCTGACTAGTCTTTAAGTTTCCACAAAGTACTCAAAGATATGTTTAGATCTTTGATTGAGCTTGGCTTACAGCATGGCTTCTGGATCATAGATGGCCATTCTCCATTTTGTATTTAACCATTTTGTTACCTTCCTTATGGGTACATGCAATGTGTTATAGAGGACAAAATGACAGACTAAGGAGAGCCCTTGCTCAGCCATAGAAACTCACTGGAAGGATGGAATTGGTAAAATCACTCCTTAAATATTTCACTCAGCTAGAAAGCTCAGCTAGAGTATTTAGGGTACTTTTTACTTCACACAGCATATGTTTCCCTTTTTACTATCAAAGTGAATCTTTGAGGAGAAAAGCTGATTGTTTGATTCTATTTTGCTCATAGATTGAGGGAGAGACGTGAACTTCCATGTGCTCTCAAGGTCAGTAACCCATTTCCCCTAAGATCGAATTATATAGTTACAGAGAGGTTAACTCTGATGAGCTGTAACTTATCAGATTTGATCTATAACTGCAACCATCCTCGGCGGTGGCGGTGGTGGTTGCAAGAATGCATTTTTCCTGAAGCAGGAAAAGTGCAATTGGTGTGAATTTGTTTATGGTGAATCCCAGCTTGCCATAAAGTGACCTATACACTATGATCACGGAGCCATCTCCTGCAGCACATATGAAATGAAACATGCAGGCTTTAATACCAAGACTGCAAAGGACTGCCGCAGCCTTGAGGATATGGACAAGGTAAGCCTTCACAGCCAGTCCATCTGGAATGGCCTCTTCTGCTTCCATGACCTTTGGGAATCAGAGTTCATCCTCTGCTCATTTTGCCATTGGGCTCAATATGATGGTTTCCAGTGGCATGTCCTCCACTGAGGGAACCATCACCCCACCTAAAGGGGTTCATCTGCCCGTAGCTGTTGGCCCTTTTAGGGAGTCAGGTAATTTACCACTGCCCAAGACTCAGCATTGAGTTGCTGGCTGTATGATCTACTCCATTACCGAAGCAGGATGTCTGGCCAGATATTTGACTGCAACCACATCAGTTTCTAAACCAGAGACATAAAAAGCAGTGACAGGATTTACATTTGTAAGATTTATTTATTTAGTTAGATAGTTTTATATTGCCGCCCACTGAGTTGTCATGACAAGTGGGTGGCAATATATAACTAAATAAATAAATCCTACGAGGATGGTGGAGGACAGAAGTGCCTGGTGGGCAATGGTCCATAGGGTCACAAAGGGTCAGGATTGACTGTGCGACTAAACAACAACAAAAAATCAAACACCCAAGCACTCCCTCACTTGTCAAACAGAAATAACCAAGTATTGTTGTAATTATTTTTGATAATGCCAACGTTGGACTAAGTATGTAAAAAATTTCAGTTCACAAAGGCCTACATTATATTTTTCATGATAACTCAATATCCTTTTGATCAGCTGATTAGCATGCAAAGTGAAGGCAAAGAGTTCAAAGTAAACACGTATAATAGTGAAGACAATGGAAAATATTTGCCATATGCCCAGTTACAGCTGGAAAATCTTTACTTTAGGTTCTTGGCTGCTGGAAATGACTGCTATAATGAATGTTGGGAGAAAACCTACCTTCCAGAACAGGTATTTAATAGGAGTCCACTCAATTTCATCAAATAATTTCCAATAACCAGGAACACAAGTAGAAGTGGAGTTTTTTCCATTTGTTATTTTTGTGAAAAAGTTATGGTACTTTGTACATGTCTCTCAAATGTAACAATTTGATTTGAGTTAAGCTACTATGCTAGTACAGTAATACCTCAAATAACGCTAAGACTTGGTTCCACAAGTCTTGGTGTTATCCGATTTTTAGTGTTATCCGATGCATGTTAAAATCCTATGGGATGTATCGGATAACATTAAAGCTCCATAGAGATACATTGTAACTGCACAGGCTTTAGCGGTTGTTATCCAATACATCCCATAGGACCTTAACATTATTTGATCCAATTCTACTCCCCAGATTACTTAACGTTATGCAATTTTAGCGTTATCCGAGGTAAACGTTATCTGAAGTATTACTGTATTTGTATTCTATGATATAATAATATCCTATCCTACTCTATATAATATTATATATTGCAATATACTAAGCTAACTATTAGTTTATCACCCTATATGTGAAATCTGTGAAACTAGCAGCAATGGTGATACAGGCCTGTAAGAAATAGAAATAACAAGATTATTTTCTAATTTTGTGTGTGCATATAAATCTTATCACTGAACAATGTAAATGGAGTTTAGCATTCTTTTTTAAACAACTGAGTAGCTCTGTAAGCAGTACAGACAGCTGGAAACAGATTGGTTCTGAGAGATACGCATTTTTTAGGTTTCTTAACAACATGTTCTGTGCCTTCTTCTGAGACAAAACTACTTTATGATCAGATATAATGAAAAGTATTATCCACTGGCCTAGGATTAATTTGTGCCTTTAGAGTGAAGTTGCCATGAAGTATTATAGGTAAAGGTAAAAGTCGTCCTTGCTCGAAAGCCAGTCATATCTGACTGGCTCACTTCTGTTTATAGCCAAAGAGCCAGCACTGTCTGTGTCTGCATCTGCAGATATTTCCATGGACATGTGGCAGGCACGCCTCAACACCAGAGTGCATGGAACGCAGTTTACCTTCCCACTGAAATGATCCCTATTTATCTACTTGCAATTTCTTGCTTTTGAACTGCTAGGTTGGCAGGAGATGGGACAGAGACAGGAACTCACTCTGTCATCCAGTACCTGGGAATCGAACTCCGACCTTCCAGTCAGCGAGTTCACATCTTAACCACTTGAGCCACCACAGTCATTATTATTAAGTATTGTAATTCTCCAAATACTAAGTATTAATATTGTAGCTCCCCAAATATTGCTAATTTGAAAAATACTTACTCAAAGAGCTGAACGCAATCAAATTAAGAATGCAGACATTTGCAACAATACACCTTTTTTTGGAATCCAATAGGTCATTGATAAATAGTTATCATAAACTGCTAGTTCTGAAGCTAGAAATGAGATGACTGCATAAATAATATAAACATTTCACCTTTTAAGGGGCAGTGGATTGATTTCCATGAAAAGGCCATTGCTTGTAGAATGTTGATGAGGAAAAAGAGAATTCTCAAGGATGACCTCTGACATAGAGATGAAGTACATGAAAGCAGAAGAAATATTTAACCATCGAACCAGAAAATTTAACCTATCATCTTCCATGTTAAGGCTGTTTAGTTTCCTTTCCATGTATGCAGCAGTTGCTTCTGGTGTTTGAGAACTGATAGCTTTTCTGTAAGATATTGCCACTCTGCAGTCATATGCAATGATACATTTGGCAACTATATGCTCAAAATGTTGGCTTTAGTGGTTGCTTATCCAATGATTTCAGAAATAGGTGCAAACATCAGCTGTTCATGTCATACATCAAACATGGCAACAAAGCTATTGGCATTCCATAAAAAACCCCATATTTTTTGATATGCAGGTGATAAACTTACTAATGCAGTAGGTCTTGTCAGTAATTTTTTCATCTGAAGATGGCAGGATGATAAGTACTGGTGATACAATATTGGGTTTATGGTGCTGTGTTGAAGGTAAGTGCATTAGTTTGGGATCTGCAAAGCAGAAATCTTTATATTTATTTTGAATTGGGTACTTTAAGGGACACATCTCTTGTTTTCATTTGTGTGTGCATGTGTATGCACCATCCCTTTTATTTCATATGAATTGAAAAGCATCTTCTCGGTTTTTGATTCATGTTTCCCCACTTGTGTGTTCTGCTACTACAAAACCCTAAAGAACTGGTTAAAAACCAATTCCAAAAAGAGAGAAGGCTCTGTCCCCAGCATTTAGTGTGCTGCATTCTTGTCACTCCTGTTGTGATTCACAGTAACAATTTCTTCTCGCACCACACAGTAAGAAAGAGAAGGAAATTGGGCTTTCTCAGCAACTTTGAGATTGAAAGGGAGTCATTTAGAGTTTATCTGAATAATCTATTGTTGCTTATGGCTGTGTGAAGCTGCAATCTTGTGCTTGCTTGTCTGTCGTCTTGCCGACACCCATTCTGTCGTCTTGCCGACACCCCTTCTCCCTTTGAGCCCCTGAATTTGGTATATAAAGAACATGCCTGTAAGTTTCACTCTTTGTTTGATGAAGTGGACTTGATCCACGAAAGCTAACAATAAAAATATAGCAGTTAGTCTTTAAAGTGCTACAGTGTATTTTATTTTATTTTATTTTATTTTTGTTTTCTGATATGCCTGAACCATGGACTAACATGGCTACTACGATCCAGTTCCACTAGGCATTTTCTGTTCCTGAACCTTTGTGGCACACAAAGTCCTCCTCAGCCCCAGGCCAGTATTGATGAAGCTGATGCACTACATCAAATTGGATTCAAGTGGGATTCAATCCACTTGGGGACCATCACCCTTTCCTGTGGACTTCACTACCCAAGGCTGTTTGATAGAGACATCAAGCAAAGAAAATATCCCAGAAGGTTAAATCTGGTGACATTTGAGGATGGCAGTTTCTAAAATGCCCCCCTTTCTGGAGGACTATCACTCTATTATTGACTTCAAAATAAGCCTCTTTTTCAACTTTGTTTCTATCACCTAACATTTCCCTTCTTCACCTATGAAGCTGCAACAATGTATAGTAGTACCTTGCTTAAAGAGCATAATGTGTTCCACAGGATTGCTCTTTAAGCGAGTTTGCTCTTTAAGCGAAACCCCATTGTAAGTGACCAATTGTGACTTCTGGTGGGGGGGATTGCAAACCCAATTTATTTGTTAAGCAAGTTTTTGGTTGGTTTTATTTGTTAAGCAAAGTGAACATTCAGATAAAATTATGCTCTTTAAACAAGTTACTCTTTAAGCAAGGTGCTCTTTAAGCAAGGTTTGACTGTATCTACTTTGCAATGCTCTCACTAGCAAAGCTCTTCCACACATATCCATCCCCTGCAGCCTGGATTCTTTCCAAAAGAAAAAGATAAGCAACCTATATCAGCTACTTTAAATCTGGGAACATTGGGAGTTGACATTTTCTAGACCGGGCTATAACAGTTTTACTTTCAGGGATTTAGTGTGTGAATTTGATGTGTTGAATTATGCTCATTAGTTCATTTATTTCTTTTATTTCATTCATTAGTTAAGGGTGATGTTTCAAATGGGAGAAAATAAAGACATTATGTTTATAAAATTAAGGTTTTCATAAAATATTCATAAAATCTAAGGTTTTCTGAGCTAAGGTAAAAATCACCCTTGATCGAAAGCCAGTCATATCTGACTCTCGATTTCAGTGCTCATCTCTGTTTATAGCCAAAGAACCAGCACTGTCTGTGTATGTAGACATTTTCATGGACATGTGGCAGGCATGGATCACTGTTTATCTTCCCACCAAAGTGGTCCCTATTTATCTTCTTGCAATTTCTTGCTTTTGAACTGCTATGTTGTGTTAACCCAAAATCAGATATCCCAATTTCATTTGTGTTTATTATTTTGTATATTTTATTTTTCAATAAATATGCTTTTAACCTTTATTTTTCATTCTCCCTGAATCTACCCACTATGCAAACGTGTCCATTAGCAGCCCACTATACACACAACAATTTACCACAGGTGAATAACTGCAAAGGACCTATTTTTAATAAATGTTTCAATAGTCAAACCACAAAGTAGAAGAGTTTTTCCTTCACGATTCCTTGAAAGCAGTTCTTCAATAAGAGGGAAAGCCAAAAGGGAAAGTGGTTATGACTTCAAAGGAGAAACTTGCTACAGTGTATCCATTCTCACAACAATGCATCTGTTCTGGTGTGGAGAGATACTTTTTTTTTTTAAGGAAAGAAGGTTAATAAGAAAGTGTGTTTTTTGTTTTAAAAATTCATAGAAAATGTTTCTGAAGTCCAATCTAAATTATATAAGTGTAAAAATGAAGGTTATTCTGTCCTCTTTCAAACACACTTTGGATCACTTCAATGGGTCAATCAGTTTTTTTCTTGGCTCACTGCCAAACACAACACACACACACACACACACACACACACACACACACACAGTGGAAATGTCATTTTAACAAGTCATGTTTTTCCTCAATATATTTTTTGTGGACTCCTGCTTTGGTGTCATTTTTCTCCACATATTGTATGTGAACTGTATCCACCTCAGGAAGTTCTCATATTCAGTTTCTAAATTGAGTTTCCCTCCTTTTTATGTGTTTTTGTGACCTTGTTTGAGTGGTTTTTTTGTAAAACACTTCATAGATTTTCCCCAAAGTCCAATTCCAAATCTTAAAGTGTCCCCACAAAGGTTAATCTTTCCTCTTTTAAACACACTTTGGATCATCTGAATTGGTTGGGTTGTTTTTTCGCTGGTTCCCCTACAACTGATCCCCCCTCAGCAAAACGGTCACTTTTCTGATGCTATTTCCAAAAGCGATGACGTCATCGCTTTACATTTTTGGCTTTTGGTTTCTACCAATTCTTAAAGTTTCTAAGACGATCTTTCAAATGACATAACCTTTATTTTTGTGGGTGCCTTAGTTTTGGTGTTGCAGCTTGTCAAAAGTACATGATTTTCACTACATTGCAAAAGCTGCCAGACTATCCAACTGAAACGTAAGACATTCATAGAATTTACGTCAAAATTGTGCACTACAAGAGTAAACAATCTGCTACACCTATGTCAAATTCAGTGCTGATCTGAGGTTCTGTTTCAAAGTTAAAAATTGTTTTGTAGTTTCTCCATTTTTAAAAATTGCTTTGTCAAATATTGTCGTTGTCATTGTTCTTCTTCTTCTTCTTCTTCCCCACCCATCTAGGATGGACTCCCATCCTGGGTGGCTTATGCTATTAAAAAAGTGAAACAAACACAATTAAGACAATAAAACAACCCCACCCACCTAATAAAAATCAGAACAGAGGACCCCAAACTCTTGTAACAGAAAGGCAATGGGAAGTTCTCCTATTTAGTCTTCAACAAATTGCTAAAGGACTCCTCAAACAGAATGGTTTTCAGTTGTTTCTTAAAAGTCCCTAAGGATTCAATCAAATACAGTTTTCACAGCAGTACATTCCATAGAACCAGAGCTGCCACTGAGAAAGACCTATGGCAGGTAATGGACTTTCTAGCCAACCTGGGAGTGAGAACATGGAGTTGAATTATTTGAGAAGAATGGGTTAAGCGGGCCTTATTTCTGAGGGGAAGATGCTCCACCAAATAGGAAGGTCCCAAACTGTTTAGGGCTTTGAAAGTTAAGACACCCACCTTGAGCCTGACACAGAACAAAATGGGCAGCCAATGCAGTTCTGCCAGGACTGGGGAGACAAGTGTGAATACAGTATTGTTGTATTCTGTCAACACAAGGTCATTGCTGCACTCTTGTGCAGCAACAATGAACTCTTGTGCAGCACTAATGCTGGCTAGACTCAGAAATGGGTGAGACTAGAGGGAGCATGGCTCTCATGCACAGCCTTTTCTTTCCTTAAAGAGAAAGGAAGTTAACAAAGGGCTGGCCAACCCCAGGTCTCAGTCCATTTCCTTTGACCCACACAGGTTATACAGACAGGCTTCACCTGAACACCCTCTGACCCTCCATCTGACTCTTCCATACAAATGAAGCACAGGCATACCCAACTTTTCTTCCTTGGCATCAGGCAGGCAGCAGTCCAAATGGGAGGCACCAGGAAATGAGCACAGACTAATCCCACGAGAAAAGACTGAATCAAAGAGTACTCCCCAATATGTTCCAGGCCCTTTCACAGATTCAAAATGTATTCCCCACCCCTTCTTGGACATTCTGATTGACTGGTGATAACCCTCACAGTGTTATTGGATGGGAAAAAAATCTGGTAATTTGATAGGCAACAAGTGAAACGGTATCAGAAAGAGGGAACATGAACTTCCTGTTCTCTCTTTCATAAATCCTGCATAATTTATGTTTAGAGATTCTCTTTTCACAGTCACTGAATAAAATTACACAAAAAGAGTGACCAATTTGTGTTTTGAGCCTTTCACTTAGACACAACAATCTTCTCCCTAGTTTTAGTTCCAATCAATGAAAAGGTATGAAGAATGAGGGTAAGAAAAATATGGAATTTAGGTACCATAGGGGTGGAATGAAAGCTGCAGGAATGCTCTGGATAAAATAGGCATTGGGTATTAGAGTCATTGTTACAATGACAGCATGCCTTTTAAAGAGGTTATCCAGGTTTATAAAACCTTTTGAGTCATTTTTTTAAAATTATGGTTTGTATTATATTTAATTCTGAGGATACAACTCTACATAATTTGTCTCTACGGTGTCTGGATTGGCAGGAATTCCTATAAATTTGAATGTAATTAAGTTTACTTTAAAGTTCTTGGACCATCAGATTTTACCCCATGGCACAAAGACAGAAGAAAGGAAACTATGAGTTATGAAAGTTGCAATTACATTAACATTTGACTGTGGGATTGAGACAGTTCTTGTAAATTATTACCTTTCTTATACACATGTGTTGAGATACACATACACACTGAATTACTGTTTTTGACGCCTATAGAAACAAAGAATATCCATTTAAATAAATTTCCTGTAAATATAATGCACCATTATAAAACCCAGATCAGGCACTTAATATACTTGCTTATATAAATGACACTTCTCATGTTACCAAAATAGTAATAATAATTACCCCAATCTCGCTCTGTTTAATGTATTGTAATTCATGGATTAGTGAAATTCATAATTGAATAAACTGTAGAAGTCACCTAGAGGTACTAAAGCAATTCTCTCTCATAATTGCTTGACTAAATAAGAATGACACTAACTCTAGTGTTTTCTTTCTGATTAGGACTGCTATAGGCTAGTAGTCAACTCAATGCAATATAAATCGAGAAAGAATAATTTTCCAGGTGGTAAATCGATTGTCAGTTCACAGACCCTAATACCTCAGTGCAAGATTTATCGGAAAATGGATGGCAGTCTTGTTAGCAGAGGTACTGAAAGCTGTACGGGGACATCTTCATGTAAAACCCAAACCACTGCATTCACAGCAAAGTCAAGTAATCTAAAACATTAACCCTTCTGTTGGATCCGGGGATCCGTGGGCGGAGTGAGGACACGGACACCGGTAGTTGAACCCAAACAACACGCCTGTTTATTTCAAGTCACAGCAACAACAACAAACAACGGCTGGCCAGCAGGGGTTTAAATACCCTGCTTGAGCCAGCCCACTGACCAATAGGAGGCGGCGATTTTCCCGCCGCCTGGACATTCAAATATCTAACACCCCTTTCCCCCAGCATGCACTTAACCTGTTATTTGCATACAAAATCGTCCAGATGACGGGGGCGTGTCCTGACCCTGTCAGACCTGCGCAATTCAGTCGGCGCTGGGGTGTCGGGCAGAGCGGACCTGTCGCTCTCGCTCCGCCCCGGCTGGGCCTGCGGCGGACCCGGAATAGGAGCGTCAGGTTCCACGGTGACCGGGGGTGAGCCTGCTCCGCACGGTAAGTTGGCTGGTGATGGAGCGGGCTGCATGGGGATGTCTCTTGGTCGAACCGGGTCGGTGACCGGTTCGTCCATCGGGTGCATGTCTGGCTCCGGGCCGGTCTGCGCTCCCAGGGGGTGGTTGCCTTCCGTGTCGGGGCTCGTTCGCCTCCTGAGTTGGTCGACATGGCGTTTCCATGTCCGACCATCAGTGAGGTGAACCCTGTAGGTGTAGGGGCCCAGCGTGTCGCTGATGGTACCCTCTTCCCATGGTGGGCCAGACGCGTAGTTCCTGGCAAAAACCGGTGTGTTGACGGCCAGTGTCCGGCTGTGTGGCGGATCTCCTTGGAACTTATCTGGGGAGTACCTAGGGTGTAGCCTGTCAAGCTGACAGCGGAGTCTCCGACCCATGAGCAATTCTGCGGGTGCCCTTCCAGTGGCAGCGCAGGGAAGATTGTGCTGGGCGAGTAAGAAGGTGTCTATGCGCTCCTGCCAGTCCCCGGGCCCCAGCCTTTCTAGGGCCTCTTTTGCGCTGCGGACGAACCTCTCGGCTTGCCCATTTCCTTGTGCTCTGAAGGGGGAGGTGAGCGCGTGCCTGGTTCCAAGGGATGCCAGGTACTGCTCAAACTCCGTGGCCGTGAACTGGGGGCCGTTATCGGAGACCAGGGTGTCCGGAATGCCGTGCGTGGCCCATAGTTGCCGGAGCTCCTTAATTATGGCTCGGGCCGTGGTGCTACTCAGGAGTCGGACCTCCAACCATTTCGAGTATGCATCCACTGCTATGAGGAATGTGTGTCCGTGGAAGGGGCCGGCAAGGTCGATGTGGATCCTCTGCCAGGGGCCCGTGGGCTGTTCCCATTCCCTGACTGGGGCGGATGGTGGATTGGGCCGTGATGACTGGCAAGGTGTGCATTTGGCCACCCACGACTCAATGTCCTTGTCAATGCCTGGCCACCAGACGTAGCTTCGGGCCAACCCCTTCATTTTCACTATCCCCGGGTGGCTAGTGTGTAACGTTTCCAGGACCTTGGGGCGGAGTTTCTTGGGGACTACTACCCGGTCCCCCCACAACAAACAACCCCCTACACAACACAGTTCGTCCCGTTTATCGTGAAATACCTTGAATTCCCCTTCCCCCTTGTCCGGCCAACCCCGCTGGACCCAGCTGGAGACGGTGCGGAGTTCGGCGTCCCTCGCCGAAACCCTGGCAACCTCGGCCGAGGTGGTGGGGGCAGAGTCCAGGACGTCCAGGACGAGCACCGATGCCTCCCCCCTGTCCGCGCCATCCTGGGTCGGGAGGGGGCACCTGCTCAAGGCGTCTGCGTTGCCCATGTGTTTCCCGGGCCGGTAGACCAAGGTGTAGGAGTACCCCGAGAGGAAAATGGCCCACCGTTGCATCCGGGGGGATAAGGCTGAGGGTGTGGGGCGGTTGCCGGCCAATAGTCCCAACAGGGGCTTATGGTCCGTTATAAGTTCAAAGTCCCGGCCATACAGGTAGTCATGGAACTTCCTTACCCCTGCCACCGCCGCCAGTGCCTCCTTGTCGATCTGGCCGTAGTTCCTCTCCGTCGGTGACATCGTCCTGGAGTAATAGGCGATGGGCGCCTCGAGGCCGTTAGGCAGTCGGTGGGCCAGGACTGCGCCGACGCCGTAGGGAGACGCGTCGCAGGCGAGGACCAGTGGCAGGGTCGCATTATATTGGATCAGAAAACTGTCCTGTGAGAGTAGATTTTTTACTGCCTGGAAGGCCGCCTTTTGCTCCGGTCCCCACACCCATTCTTCCCTGGCCGCCAACAGTCTATGTAGGGGCTCAGCCGCGGTGGCCTTTCCCCTCAGGAAGGCTGCATAGAAATTTAGGAGCCCTAGGAATGCCTGCAGCTCCTGCTTGTTCCTGGGGGCCGGGGCGTTCTGGATGGCTTCCACTTTCCCTTTTGTTGGGTGGATGCCCTTGGCATCGATGCGGAACCCGAGGAATTCCACAGAGGGGACCCCCAGTAAGCATTTGTCCCGCTTTACTCTCAGCCCGGCGGCCCTAAATTTCGCCAGGACAGCGGAGACCCTATCCTTGAGTTGCCCCGGGTCCCCCGCGATGATCAAAACATCATCGAAATAGGGCACTACCCCCGGGAGTCCCTGGAGAAGCCTTTCCATCGTGCTTTGGAAAAGCCCCGGGGCTATGCTGACTCCGAATTGCAGCCTCGTGCACTTGAATGCCCCCCGGTGCGTTACAATGGTTTGGGCTTCGGCCGTGGCGTCGTCCACCGGTAGCTGTTGATACGCTTGGGCCAGGTCCAGCTTGGCAAAGATTTTGCCGGGGCCCAGTGAGTGTAGCAGGTGGTCTATGACAGGGACCGGGTAGGCGCTTGGTTCCAAGGCTTTATTTATTGTGCACTTGTAGTCGGCACAAATGCGCACGGACCCGTCCGGTTTAATGGGGGTCACTATGGGGGTTTCCCACCGGGCATGGTCTACGGGAACGAGGATCCCCTGGGCAACTAACTTGTCGAGCTCCCTCTCGACCCTGGGTTTGAGGGCCAGTGGGACCCGCCTGGCTTTAAGCCGAATCGGGGCAATGCTCGGGTTGAGCGCAAAGGAAATGGGCGACCCCACATACCTGCCCAAGCCTTCCCCGAAAACGTCCTGGAACTCGGCCATCAGGTCGTCCCTCAGTGAGGCGTCTCCGGGCTGGTCGGTGGCGGCGCTGTGGATGCCCGCGATGGACAGCCCCAGGGCGGGGAACCAGTTGGTGCCCAGCAGCGTGGGAATATTGCCATGGACTACGGTCAGAGGTAGGCTCTCCTCCCTCTGTCCGTATTTGACTTGGACCCACTTCTGCCCGGCGACGGGGAGGTACTTGCCCTGGCAGTCCTTTACCCGGACCCTCTGGGTCTGGAGATCCGATTCTTTTAGGGCCGGAAATGCCTTTTTCATCCACCTCCAGGGTATGATGGTGATGGCGGCCCCGGAGTCGACTTCCATGGAGCACTCGGCCCCGTCGATCGTGACGGTTGTATAGAATTTCTCTCCCTTCTCCGTTGCGGTGTGCCCAATGGTCAGCGTGTGTGTGCCGGCATCTTCAAACTTGCCGCCGTTCCGTCCTTGGCGCCTCTGATTGGACCTGTGGCTGGCGGCCATCTTGCCCGGCGGGAACTTTTGAATCTGCCGGTCGACTTGGCCCTCTGCTTGCCTTGCCCGGCAGACCTTCACGATGTGGCCCCGCTTCTCGCAGTAGCGGCAGATGGCTTCCCGGAAACGGCAGTGTGCCCTCTGGTGTGGCCCCCCACAGCTGGCACAGCGCTGATTTCCTCTTCCCGAGCTTCCCCCGTCCGTCGCGCACACCTCTGCCTCTTCGTCCCCGTCCTCGTCCTCGTCTGGGGCGACGTCCTGGTGGTGAGCGGTGGCTTGGTGGGGTGCCGACGGGGACCTGTGGAATGCGGCCGCGGCCGACGTGGAGAGCTCGAAGGCTCTAGCCTCTTCGATGGCCCCGGCCAGGGTCAGGTCTCTCCGGGCGAGCAGTCTCTTCCGGAGCTTATTATCCCGGACCCCCCTGATGAGTTGCTCGGTTAGGGAATCCTCAAGGAAAGCTCCGAAAACGGCCGGGATGGCTGCGGCTCTCAGGGCGGCCAGGTACTCGCCTATGGGCTCCCCGGGCATCTGGTACCGGTCCCGAAATTGGACCCGGAAAACGAATTTGGATGGCTCCGGCGCATAATGGTCTTTGAGAGCCCGCTGCAGGGCCTCCCAGGGGACCTCCGTGATGGGCATCGGATCCACCAAGGACTGGGCGACCTCGTAGACCTTGGGACCGCAGTGCGTCAGGAAGAACGCCTTCTTCCGCTCGGGTGCGATGTCCGCCAGTTCTGCCGCCACGAGGGAGAACTCGAACCGGTCCATGTAACTCTTCCACCTCTCATCTTTGGGCTGGAAGGGTGTCGGTGGGACGTAGGTAGCCATAGCGATGTGCCTTGCGGATGTTGGCTCTGGCGCGTGTTGGTTCTGTGCCGTTCCTCAGTATCCCACCTTCGTCGCCAGTGTTGGATCCGGGGATCCGTGGGCGGAGTGAGGACACGGACACCGGTAGTTGAACCCAAACAACACGCCTGTTTATTTCAAGTCACAGCAACAACAACAAACAACGGCTGGCCAGCAGGGGTTTAAATACCCTGCTTGAGCCAGCCCACTGACCAATAGGAGGCGGCGATTTTCCCGCCGCCTGGACATTCAAATATCTAACACCTTCATTTATCATTCATCAGCATGATGCTATTAGCTACTTTGTGGAGTGAGGGAATACTAAGATCAATGCTGCCTTTGCAGCAGGAGGAACTGTCTCAGTCAGCAATGTGAACTGACCTAATTTCTTCTGCCATACATCATGATACATCAGTGTTACTTCACCAAGCCCTACTGTCCCCATATACGAGAAAGGAGAGGCATGTCATGCATTGCAAAATAGAGATGTGCAGAGCAGGATTAAGATACTCTGAGTCCCTAAACTTCACTCAATTCAAGGGGCCCTGTAGCACTACCAAATGTTGCAATGTGTTTTATTTTACCTGTCAAAGGAGCTAGTAATAGTAGTGCTGCATTCAATGCCTTGAACTACCAGAGAACAGATATGTTGTTAAGAAGCTCACCTTGTTAGCTGGAAGGTTGACAAGTCGGCAGTTCAAGACCCGAGTACTGCATAACGGGATAACCGCCCATTTCTGTCCCAGCTCCTGCCAACCTAGCAGTTCAAAAGCAAGAAATTGCAAGCAGATAAATAGAGACCACTTTGGTGGTGGTGGTGGTGGGGGAAACATTCAGGCATCCACTGAGCAGAGTTCCTCCAGCAAAAAAAATCCTTCCAACCCAGAAAGCACCTTTGTGTGCTTCTAACACAATTAAAAACAAAAAACAACAACCCATGTTGCCTTACACAGATGGTGAATTTGTGCATTTCCAGAGATGACTGACTTGAACTTCCACCATCCACAAATATTGACCATTTTGGACAGAACTCATGGGAACTGATTTCTAATAACTGCTGGTGGACTGCACGCTCTGAACATGCAATCCTCTCAACATTAATGGAGCAGGTTTATTTCAGGATACCAATAAGCCACACGATTAATAAAGGGGATTAAAGAGAGCAATCAAGTGCTATTTTACAGGAAATAGAATTTTTTTATCATAGTAAAACCTATTTTCTGTAACTACCTGCCCAGAATGGATCATCAGACAAACTCTGCCCAAACTGTAAGAAATGCACAAATATATATAACAGATAAATATACATGATAAATACATAATTTCATATAGAGGCTGATGGGTGAAAGCTTGTGATTGATAGGAAAGAAAAAGGATCTTGGGATACTGATAGTCACTTAGTATGCATGTTTGTTGTGAACTAAACATTATCACGTTTAATGGGGTGTCTTCTCTGGTAGGTATGCATAGAATTTGGGGTAAAAGGGCATTTTATTGTTCAGTCGCACAGTCGATTCCGACCCTTTGCGACCCCATGGACCACTGTCCGCCAGGCACTCCTGTCCTCCACCATCCCCCTCAACTCACTCAGCTCTGTACCCATTGTGTCCACAATACTATCTAGCCATCTCATTTTGGGCCGCCCCCTTCTTCTTTTGCCCTCAACCTTTCCAAGCATCAAGGCTTTCTCAAGTGAGTCTTCTCTTCTCATTTGATATCCAAAGTACTTTAGCTTCATCTTTACTATTTGCCCTTCTAAGGAGCAGTCAGGGTTGATTTCTTCTAAGATTGACCTATTTGTTCTCCTCACTGTCCAGGGGACTCTCAAAACTCTCCTCCAACACCACATCTCAAAGGCATCTATTCTTCTGCTCTCAGCTTTCCTAATGGTCCAGCTCTCACAACCATACATTGCCACCGGGAATACCACTGCTTTGACTATACGAATTTTTGTTTGCAATGTGATGTCTCTGTTTTTCACTATTGATACCTAAAATTTTGAATAAAGCATTATAATTAATCAAAACGTTTATTAAATCACAACACAACACACACACATGGAAAATAAGGTAGAAGCCAAAAGTTAAATCATACGATGGGAATGCTCTCAAGGAGGAAGGGGGATTACCCAATAGTCAATAGACTCTAGCAAGGAATGTAAAAAAATAAGGTCCATTGTGTACTGGGTCAAAGGGTGTGAAAACCGGTTTGTCGGGTGTCCTGATAAGCAGAAATTCCTTCACAAAGGAAGCTGAATGACTCATTCCTCTGGTTTGATTAAAGTTCAATTAAACATTGATTAGAACACTGACCCAAGGATAAACATAGCAAAATTCTGTGGGGAACACAAGAACCATGGAAGCCCAAAATTGATCAGGGGGAGGGGGAAGAGAGGACGTGACAAGTCACACACACCTGGCAAGGTACAAAGGTTAACTGGAGTTCACCCTGGGGACCACTTAACTTAAAACTTTTCTCTTTACTTAAGTAACAGGCATTTACTTAATCTGTTCCTGTCTATCCAAGCAGTTTCACACCACATTAAGCTGATGCAAACGAAGATGGACTGGCCGGTCTTGCCTTCCAGAGAACAAAGAGATATTCCTGTCAACCACAAATATGCTCCTTTGACCTAATGTAAACTCTCTACAACCGGTTTTTTCAGCAATAGCTGTAATCTGCCGCTTTTGTGTAACTAAATTCTCTGACCTCAGAGCTGCCTTTGTTTTATGTTTACATGTAATTAAAATATGTTGATTGCCTTACCTCCTCCCAAACTCCTCCCCTCCCCTTGCATGCAGAGTTAGTTCAGATAGAATAGTTAAATACCCCGTCCAGGTGGGTGGGGGCCATCTTCTGTTCACCAAATTTTGTGAGCAGAGATCACGAGAGGGTTTCTCCTCAAAACGATTGAGGGAAGGTAGCTGTTTAGATTGTAGGTCTGGCCAGACTATAAATTTGAATAGCTTTCCTTTGCTTGTGCTCCCAATAAATCACCTTGTTTTGATCGATTTACCTGTCTCGTTGTAAGTTCTTGGGTTTTTCTAACACCTCTGCCAGAGAAACGTACCTGGGCCCCAAATTTTTGGGTAACACTATGCTCCCCAGGTTTCTCATTGCTTGTCTCCCAAGAATCAGTTGCCTTTTTATTTCATAGCTGCAATCACTATCTGTAGTGAGATTTGATCCCAAGAAAGTAAAATCTGTCACTGCTTCTACTTCTTCCCCATCTATTTTCCAGGGACTGATAGGGCCTGTTGCCATTATCTTGGTTTTCTTGATATTGAGTCTCAAGCCAGCTTTTTCCCTTTCTTCTTTTAACCTAATCAGGAGCTTTTTAAAGTCCTTCTCACTTTCTGCCATTAGGGTAGTATCACCTGCATATCTCAAATTATTGATGCTTCTCCCAGCAATGTTGATCCCAAATTGTGATTCCTCCATCCCTGCATTGTGCAACAAACATAATTTTGGTATTTTTTTAAATACACACAACAATATTAAAGAGCCTGGAAAGTTACTTTTTACGAAGAACAGCTGTAACAACATTCAGAAGCCATAACTAAGCAATGCCAGCATTATGATCTGAATCCTTAAACATCACCCTATAGCCATTGAACACAGAAAGAGCTTCCTCGAAGAGTGTGGTATTTTTGAACCACAATCAGGCATATCCTTGTAATGGCAACCTTGTGTTGCCAGCTCATTTTTCTCACACGAGGTCAGGCAAAAGGAACTGCAGAAGGAACTCTCCAAAAGGTGGCTTCATTTTGGCACTTTCACATTGGGCCTAGACACAGAAGAAAAAAGAATAACAGTGACTGTCTTACCCTATAGCTGTTCTGTTCAAGTAGGCTCCAGTTTGTTACTGCATTAATTCATCTTGAAAGAAACTTTCCAAGCTTCACAGGGTGGCATTGACCAAAGTTGTCTAGAATTGAAGAGCTGTGAGTCTGAATGTTTACTGAAGCATCTTAATTTTTATTGCCACTGAACTTCCTCCTCTAGCAGATCTAATCACTGTTGTTTTAGCAGCAACCCAGCTATTTTGTGTCTAGAGCTGACAAAAGAACCGAAAAGAGGAGAGCAGACTGTCAAAACTTGCTGTCACAGTGAATATGTACAGTGTGAAATTGAGGTAATAACTGGCATATCTGCAGCATCTGTTCAAAGGTTTTTGACAATTTTGGCCAGGCAGGGTCCTCCAACTTCGTCTGAGTGATGATATTTAATATCTGCCAAAACATCTTTGTCTTTCCCCTTCACATCTAATACAGTGTCAGATGTCTGCACATTGATGGGAAAAAGCTTTCAAATTGTTAGGATGGATTTAAAGCTGACAGTTCAGTCAAAGCAGGGATGTAAGGGACAAGAGTACATAGGGGACATGCATGGTTGACAGAAAGCTTAACTTGGACTTGTTAAACAAATGGTTCAGGAGAGAGAGAAGAGGGGAAGTTGCTGATGACGTCAATCGCCTCCTTCTCAAGAACAGTTACATGCTGTTGTTAATGACTTCATTGCTTATGGCAATACAGTACTAGCCCTAACACCTGGGAGAATGTTGCAGGCACCTCAGGTAGCAGATGCTAAAAGATGGAGAGGGAGCAATGAAAGTCATTCATCTGCGTTCCCTGCACACTCCAGCTGCTCCCTTCTGTTGAAGGGTAGAACTGTGTGTGCCACACAGGCAGTTCTGAACTGCTTCAATTATAGTTGTGTGTGTTTTCTGTCTTCAAGAGAGAAAGACTTAGAGTGACCTTACAAGACCATTTCATGATAAGTGAGATATTGAAAGAATGGTTTTAAGAGTCAGCTGCCAGTCTAGTGGGTTTTCCTCTGTTCATGTGGGAGAATGTGGTGTCTTCTTCTTTTACCAGCAATGTTGTTTCTCTAGGGGCCATGATATGGGGGGGGGGGGTAACTAAACCAAACCAACATGAAACAAACTAGCAAACACACCTGTTTCACATGCATCCAAAAGATTGATCCTGGCCATTGATGATGTTAGGCTTTTTACTTTGAGTAGATTTTCCCCTTTCCTATGGTGTGACAAAACTAGGACTTATCTCTAAGAATTCCCAAAGCGGTTAATGTGTTGCGTGGAAGACCTGCTTCTTGAGGCTTATAAAACTATAGGATTTTTGAAAGTATGGAATGACTCAGGATGTTACTTAGAGTCAGGGCATAACTAAACATTTGGGATCCATTGCTAGCCTGTGAAATTTGATGGCCTTGCCTTCATATCTTTCCACATTTAGAGCAGGCCTTGAGACTTGAATGGATTGCTCCTTATAAGAGTGTATGACTAGAAATAAAGGGGTCTGTGAACACTCCTTTGGTCAAGGAAAGCTGCGCACATACAACAAGGTTCTGCTATAGAAAGTCTCAAAACCAGTTCCTGTACACACAAGCATAGCCTTATTTCTTTCTGTTTCCAGTTCCAGGTTTAGACATGCCTAAAAACCAAATGCATCTCCTACCCATTGGGGAGGAAGGAACTCTCCATGTGAATCACAATTAATTATCCTTAGAAGTACTTCGTTTGGTTTGGTTCTTCACAGGTCAGGGAGATGTGGACTTGATCTATGAAACTCATATTAAAATACAGCAGTTTTTAAGGTAGGTCAAGGTCAACACCATACTTGCTCAAAAGCCAGTCATATCCAACTCTATGGTTCAGTACTCATCTCTGTTTATAGCCAAAGTGGTCCCTATTTATGTACTTGTAATTTCTTGCTTTTGAACTGATAGGTTGGCAGGAGCTGGATTGAGACAGGAGTTCACTCTGTCATGCAGCACTCTGGTCTTGAACTCTGACCTTCCAGTTCAGCATCTTTAACCACTTGAGCCACCACAGTCCCCAGTTTTAAAGGTGCTACAACTTTTTTATTAATATATTTGTTTGTTTGTTCAGATTTATATTGCCGCCCACTCACTGAGGCGACTCAGGGCGGCTTATAGTCAAAACAGCAACAGTACAGTAAAAATCATAAAAATCATAGGGTTCCCTACCTAAGGCCTGTGGGCCAGATATGGCCCATGGCACCATTTCATGTGCCCCCCTATTCCAAGGGGATGCAAGAAACAAAATGACTACCCCATTGAAGCTGTTGGGACAAAATTTGTCTTTTTTTGTTGTTTTGTTTTGACAGTGAACAATATGATTCCTGAGCTTTCAAATTTTCAGCTTTGTGGAGAATGATTCAATGTAAGATGGCCACAAGCTTAAATAGGCAATGACATTTTTTTAAAATTGTTGGATTAATCAGGATGTTAAACCATGCAGACAGCAATGCAACAACATCCAAATTTATTTTATATACAAACATGTCCATCACTAATGTTTGAAGTCTTGGCAGATGTCAAAATGATGACTGATGTTGGCATATTTGTGGTCATGGTTGGTGCTAGAGAGTTTGAAAATTTAGTTTTTTATATGAGGCTTTTTAACAGACAGATAAGTAAGTACAGTCGAACTTCACATAAAGAGCGTCTCGCTTAAAGAGTAACTCACTTAAAGAGCAGAATTTTCTCTGAATGTTCGCTTCGCTTAACAAATAAAACCAAACAAAAACTTGCTTAACAAATAAATTGGGGTTCGCAATCCCCCTCACAATTGGTCATTTACAATGATGTTTCACTTAAAGAGCAAACTCGCTTAAAGAGCAATCCTGTGGAACGCATTATGCTCTTTAAGCGAGGTACAACTGTATAGTAAAAGTAAAGGTCACCCTTGCTCAAAAGCCAGTTGTATCCAACTCTAGGATTCAGTACTCATCTCTTTTTTCATAGCCAAAGAGCCCTATGTCCCCAAGGTTATCCATCCATCCCACCAGAGCGGACTGGACAGTCTCCCTAGCTGTGCCATCAGCTAGAGAGGCTGAACTCTTTGGCATTAGGAGGAAGGCCTTCCCTGTGTCCGCTTTAGCCCTGTGGAACCACCAGCCTCTAGAGTTACATCTCCAGATGGAGCTGCTGACTTTAGGAAGGGAGTGAAGACTTGGCTGGCAGGAATGGTGTGGGATATTGATGGTTCATTGACCCTTCCCCGCTGGCTTATTTAACATCTTATACTCACCCTCCCTCTCCCTTATCTAAATAAATAAATAAATAATAATAATAATAATAATAATAATAATAATAATAATAATAATAATAATAATAATAATAATAATAATAATAATAATAATAATAATAATAATAATTAGTGCTGTCTGTTTCTGCAGACATTTCTGTGGTCATGTGGCAGGCAGGACTAGACACTGGAGAGCACAGAATGCTGTTTACCTTCCCACCAAAGTCGTCCCTATTATCTACTTGCAATTTCTTGCTTTTGAACTGCTAGGTTGGCAGGAGCTGAGACAAAGACAGGAGCTCATTCCGTCCTGTAGTATTTGGGTATTGAGCTGCTGACCTGACCCCTTCCAGTCATTGTCTTAGCCACCTGAGCCACTACAGTCCTACATAAGTATAGACAGACAGACAAATACAAAAAGCAGCTAAGTAATAAGCAGTAGCAGACAACAGTTGCAAAATATAAAAGGTCTGATGTCAATACTACTGTTCTTCTTTCGAAGATTACACACAGGCTTTAAATACTGTTTTGAAAAGTAGCTCACCTAGAAACCCAAGGGAAATACACCAACTCAATTTTCTTCTTTTATGTATGAGTGTGTTTTCTCTTTTTCAAATAATTTGTCAGAGCTCACCCTCCCTTCCCATGAATTTCTTCCAGAGAAAACAAACTTTTCCTCATGTTGAAATGATTGCTTCACTGCCTCACAGCTATTTGTGGGTATATCAGGAAGAGATCTAACTGATTCAAGTGACATCTTGCTGACAGACATATCAAAAGGCCTGGCAAGGATGTCATAATCTTTGGTTATGCAAATCTGTGGATCACAATTGCTTGGAGGCAGACTGTGGAGCAGATGATAATGTAGCCACCTTGTAGTACATCAGGAATTGTTTTGACAGATGAATGGAATGTTTCAAGAATAACAAGGATGGGAGGAAAATATAGGTGGCTTTATGTTCCTAGATTGTTTATCATCAAAGCAAAACTTAATCCCACAAAGATGTGAATCTTTGACACCCTCTTTGTACACACATTTTGATGAATGGAAGGAAGGAATGTATATATAATGCACACCTTCCCTTTTCTTTTCACCTATTGTTCCATCAAAGAACATCGCAAAGCTCAGGAAAATATGCAACACTTATTGATATGGTGATCCCCAAACCTTCAAATTTCTACAATGATCTGGCTGATGCTACTTGTTTCATACAAGTTACTTTTTCTGGGGCTACAGCTCCCAGAGTCTCTATTGAGCCTGGTCATGGACAGAATTTATGCTACTTTGGGATTCTAGGAGCTAGAGTCCAAAAAATGTAATTTTTACAAACACACAACAAGATGCACATTTTTGTCCCACTCCTTTGTACTGCATACAAAGAGATATTTATTTTGAAAGTAATCATGGTAACTATGAGCTTCCATCTCAAAACAGTGGAACTCTTCATCTGATCCATGATCTCTGTAGTGGAGGTTTGCTTAAAAAAAAGTACCGGTATGCAGCTCTGATATTTAACACAAAGATGTTCCTGTGCACCAGAGCTTCCTGTGGGATGGCCTTCTCATTGCTGTATTAAGAAAGCATGACATTACAGTATTGTTTTGGTGATGCTGCTTCGGTACTGCTTGTAGATATGTTTGGACACATGACTGCAAGCATGCTGGAAGATTATCACCCATACACACTCATGCATAGGAAGCTAAGGCAATATATAATGTCAATCCAAGAATAATTCCAAACAGACCCACAGACTAGAGTGTGAATCCTCTGGGGGAATTTTTTTTTTTGGGGGGGGGGTGTCCGTGGGAGTTCTTCTTAATACATTTGGATTTCAGTGTAGTTCTTCTTTGTTCCATAGCCAATCACATTACCAATGGCCAAAAACTTTCTACAAACCAAGGTTTGACAGCTACAGAGAAACTATAAACATATGGGATTGAGAGAACCAAAGTATGAAGTAATAAAATACTGCTAGAGCAGGGGTGACCAAATTATGGCCTATGGCCAGATCCAGCCCATGGCACCTAATAATCCGGCCCATGACACACACCTGTTGTGATCCAGCCCTCCTCTGATGATTAGTTGGACCAGGAGGCACTCTGTATGCCCAGTCCGGTTCTGCCTGCACCCAAGCCTGAGGATGCTCTGAGCCAGGGACCTCAGCCTGCACCTGGCCCAATGCTGTTTTCCCTGGCTGCTGACCTGTCAGATCAGGAGTCTAGCTCTGACAGTGATCAACCCTCAGTTACAGAGAGGTCCAGGAAATAGCTACATCTGCAGGCAGGCTAGGGGGAAACAAAAAAGAAGGCTCTCAGCTGATACTGATTAGCTGGGAGGCTTATAACCAAGCTTCTTGCAGCCTGCCAGCATCGGTACAACTCTCGTGTGAAGACTGATGTCTTGCTTGACTCCAGACTGCCTGCCTAGAACCTGACCTGCCTGCCTAGACCCTGACTACTCTGTCAGCCATGATGACGCCCCTGGACACCCTTTCAATTAGACTACTGACTCGGACTACTGGTAATAGACCTTGGCTTGCCTCTTGGACTTTGGTATCTGGACTATCCCTGAACAAGACTATCTGTGTAGTGCCACCATGCAGTGAGTGTGCCTGCCTGGGTGGGTCAGCACAGCACCACTTCCAGAAGTGGAAGTAAAATGCACCCATGCATGCCCAAAACACTGCTGTGAAGCAGCCACAGCTGTCGTAAAAATGTTTATGACAGCCATGGATGCATTTGTGGCTGCATTTTGCACATGCACGGGTGTGTTTAACCTCTATTTCCAACAGAAGGAACCATGTGACCGGCCTACTCAACCATGTGACTGGCCAACAGCCTGAAAAGTTTGGGCACCCCTGTGCTAGAAGTTCAAGAAGAATCCTTGTCCCCACAATCAATCAACCCCCTGAGGCTCACTCACCATGAGAATGTTGTCTGCATTGACCTCTCTGCCAGATGCATGTTTTGAGTACACCAATCCTTGTTCCAAGACTGTGATCCTTCCCTATTATTGCTGGGTAATACACCCCAGGCACAAAGGAACAGTGGTTCCAGAGGTAAAAATGGACTATGGTTGTATATTAAAGGAATACACCATTTCAATAACTACAGGTATCTTTGCTGTGACAGTTTTGTGGTCTCGAAAGTATGTGGCAAAGAAGCCATCATTGATTGCCATTGGTATTCATTGTGTTTTTCTACAGCAAGTCTAACAGAGAAGTAAATTGAGCCATAGTGTCAACACCCATGTTAAGAAGTTATGGCTTTCATTACAATGTTATAATGATGTGCATTTCCAGGCAAGGCTTCAGGTTACTTTTCTAAAAATAAACTGGGTGCTGAACAAAGGTGATTGGATTCAAATAGAAATACAGAGTCTTAAAGATCTGTCATCTCTCTCGCTCTCCCCCCCTCCACCTGCAGAGCAACTTTCTTCAACAAGGATCCTTGGGGGTTGCCACACATGGTGTCACCCCTTCAATCTCAAGGCTCTTCTCTGAAACTCCACATGTTTCAGTGCTATTGGAACTCTGTCATTGTAAGAATGTGGGAAATGTTAACCTATATCTGAATTGCCTGTCACTTATGGGATGTCATTGGCAAGAGCCCCTTGGAATTTGCCTGTCATGAACATCTGAGGCAACTATTAGGCTTTTCAGAGAAGGACTGCAAACTGCCATTTGTCATGGCACATTTCTGCCACCCATACTAATATCATTCTTAATATTCCTGCAGGTTAAAAAAGGGTGAGGAAAAGAGGGGGGGAGATTAGTTGCTTCTATCCTACAGTCTCTATGGAACCTCAAAATATGATCACCCTCCTTCTTCTTAAAACTATAATTCTTGAAAATGCAAAAAAAAAGCAGCTCTATAACAAACACACACAAGCATACCTACCTACCTGATAATTGTAAATGAGTCACTAATAGATACAGCTTTGCTGGGGGTGGGGGAGTATCTCCCCTAATTTTTTAAATATCTGCCAGGACCATACTCTGCTGCAGGGATCCTGATAAATGACTACCATTTACAAATGAACAAACGCTTACCTTTTCCTCCGACAAGTCACCTTGGATGCCATCTGTCATTCTCACAGGATGCCCACATTTGATTCCTTACAGCAATTGAACAATGTGCCTGGGAGAACTCTTCAAAACCATATCACTAAAGTTTGTTGTGTGTGTGGGGAATGAATCTATAAAGCATCTTGGAGGTTGCCTCCCTATTATTATCTCCTTCCACTTTAGTTCTTTTCCAGTCATCTTTAGAGACAACAAATAAATGCAGTCAAGCAGGCACAGGACACCTTTAAAACATTTTTAAAATAATAATAATAATGCTCTAACCATTAAGAAGTTTTTCCTAATATTCAACCTATACCTAACTTTCTGTAGTTTCAACCAGTTATTATGCTTCCTGCACTCTGGGATGGAGAACAGATTCTGCCCTTGCTCTTTATGATTATCTTTTTAGTTATTTGAAGAGTGTTATCATATCCTATCTCAGTCTCCTTTTCTCAAGGCTAAACATGCCCAGTTCCTTCAGTCTTTCTTCATACAGCTTGGTTTCCAGGCCTCTGATCATCCTTATTTCCGTTCTCTATACCTGCTCTAATTTATCTGCATCTTTCATAAAATGTGATGCCCAGAATTTGTTGTCTCTGCTTTTCAAACAAAGTTCTGTCCACCATTGGCTCTGGGCATAATTGGTTCTTCTCCTAACAACCACAATGGGCACTTTGGGGTATTCTTTAAATCACTGGGTGGGTTCTGGGGCTTTGTCTTGTATTTTTTCTCCTACAAATGTCCAGATTTCCCTAGTTATTAGGCTAGCAGCTGTATTGGTCACAGGGATCTGAGATTTTAGCCTCCAACAATTGTTTTTTCTGAGCTGTGTCCTATTTGACCCTTGCTTGATAGCCAGTCAAGTCCGACTCTAGGGGGCAGTGCTCATCTTCATTTACAGCCAAAGGGCCAGAGCTGTCTGCATCTGCAGATGTTTCCATGGTCATGTCACAGACATGACTAGACATTGGAGTGCATGGGATGCTGTTACCTTTCCTGCCAAAGTGGTCCATACTCACTCCATCACGCAACACTCCAGTCTCAAACTGCTGATGTACCAACCTTCAAGCTCAGCATCTTAACCACTAAGCCATCATGGTCTCTGTTTGACCATTATAAAATTGTTAATCATGACCAGAATCTGTCTTGCTTCTATCTCTGCAAAACACTATGAAACATACAAAATCTGCAGATCCATGGTAACTTGCTCCTGATAGTTGTTCTCCCTCTTTTATGCTCCTGTTGCCCTGTACAATTCTACTACTCTGCATAAATCAGCCCAGGAAGCAGGGAATATAAAAATGAACATCAGCCAGCTTTTTTTCTAAATCTTCCACGTGCTTCATGTCTTCAATTGCAAAGAGTTTCCCCAAGTGTTTGAAAACCTCATTGCCGGTAAGGTTTACTTTTAATTTCATGGTGTCACTTGTAAAAGAAATAAAACCAGATTCTTAATTGACTTTGGAATGTACCCTACTTAGCCTTTGTCAACATAATTTCTCACCTTTCCCACCAACGACATGATCTTTCTTTTTAAATCTTGGCGAGCCGCTGATTTCCTTTTTATTATGCCACAAGCTGTAATTCGCAAAATGAGCAGAGATTGTACTTTCAGTTATTTGCCATTTGCATTAATGTTATTGCTCCCATGAAAGCCACTGACGATACAGGGTAGTTAGGCATTAGCTGTAGCTGCTATAACGGTACCTGCACCTGCAGAAAAACGAGGAAGGCTTTTATTTGAGTGGGTAATTGGCAGGCAAAGAATATTCAGTGGTACTAAAGCAAAATGCCATGTTACATTTATTTTCCAAGGGTTCTGTAGTGTGTCCACCTTTCCTTAAGGGCAAAAGAGTCACCATGGATCAGTGGTGGGATGTTCAAAAATTTTACTACCCCACCATGAGGTCATCACAGTGTGGGCAGAGCTAACCTCATGATGTCATGATGTCATGGGCGGGGCCAAATAAAAAATAAAAAATACACACACACCTCTCAACCCACCCACAACACAATTCAATTCAAATTCAATTCAAATTTATTTTTATACCCCGCCTTGCTCAGGTCTGGACACTTCTTACACAAGTCTGTAAATTAATTAATTAATTAATTAAACAAATAAATACAATAAAACAACATTAAAATACACCCACTTAAACACAAACCATCACTTACCTGTTAGTATAAGTGCCGGGGCAGCACCATGTTGCAAGATGAATATGGTCATCATACCACTTCTCTAGGATAATATGCCTTAATGTAAATGTAAAACAGCTGTACCTCCTTAAGGGTTCTCCAATTGGAACAACAATTGGAACAGCACAGGTGTAGCTTATTGATGAGGTAACTCCAAGACTTTGCTTAAAAACCCCAAGCCAGGCTGCCAGGCCTTTTTAGGAACTGTGGTAGTACGTCAATATAGGTAAAGGTATTAAATACACTTTAAAATACACACAGACACACCACATCCAAAGGTGAGTCACTTACCCTGGGGAGCAGGCTATAGGGAGCTTCAGGCTAGCAGCTTCTCTTCCTCCTCATCACTTGGGAGGACAGCAAGGAGGCCGTGCATACGTCCCAAGCACTGTAGGCATGCATGCACACCAAGTGCTTGGCATGCATGCGCAGTGGGGGAACCAGTGAAAAGGTAAGCCCTGAAGGTGGTTCCCCAAAAAAACTGCTACCGGTTCTCCAGGACACTGGGAAAAGTTACTACTGGTTGTGGCGAACTGGTGCGAACCTGCTGCATCCCATCACTGCCATGGATGTTGGGTAGATGTGTGTGGGTTATTTCCACTGAAGCTACTTTGTGCATTATGTTTCTTGTTACAAACTTAAATACACTCTGCAGTAATGGCTACTAAGAATGCAAGTTCTGAATACCGTATCACAAACAAGCTGTATGTGCTGCTGGATAGGACCCACAGCCACTTCAGGGGGAGTGGGGCAGGACAGTATTTTCCCTGAGCAAACACAATCATTCCTCCCACACACATCTACCCAACATCCATGGCAGTGAAGGGATGCAGCAGGTTCGCACCAGTTCGCCACAACCAGTAGTAACTTTTCTCAGTGTCCCGGAGAACCGGTAGCAGCTTTTGGGGGGAAACACCTTCAGGGCTTACCTTTTCAGATTGTACCCCTTCCTTTTGTGGCTATGAAAACGTTTAAAATATCCCAGACCTCTTGCTCCATTACTACTACTGATATTTGACACAGTGGTACCTCAGGTTACCAATGTCTCAGATAACAAAATTTTTGGGTTACGAATGAAAATCCATTGAAAATAATGCCTTGGGTTATGATTTTTAATTTAATTTAATTTAATAGATTTATATACCGCCCTATCCAAAGGACTCTGGGTGGTGTACACAGTTAAAACCAACATAAAACAATTAAAAAATACTTAAAAACATAGTAATATTGCCATTTACTATCTAAAAACAAATATAAATTCTACAAAGCCTTAACATTAAAAAATTAATTACAGGAGTGGGGAGCCTCAGACAAGCCAGAAAGGGGAGCTTGTTGTCAATCCTGGCCCCCAGACCCATTTTGACAACCACATCTTCAATTTTTTCCTAAATGGTCGCAACTGTGCATGGAGGTGTAGTTCTACTAGGAGGAGGTTCCATGGGGCTATGACCAAGAAGGCCCCTTTCCTTGTGCTGGAGAGGCGAGCCTCCCCAACAGATGGTACCTGAAGGGTGCCCTCTCAGTTTGCTCTTGTGGGACAGGTCAATGTTCAAGGGACGATGCGGTTCCTGAGGTAGCCTGGTCTGCTACCATGAAGGGCTTTAAAGGTGACAACCAGCACCTTGAATTGCACCCAGAGACATATAGGCAGCCAGTGTAGCTCCCGCAGCAGGCACAGGTGAAATGACTGCACCCCACCACTGCATGGGCTACGGCATTCTGGATCAACAGAAGTCTCCAGATGGTCATTCCAAAAATATGATTTCTAATTGTTACTATTGATCTCTGGCTGAAACAAGCCTGTGCAGAGCATGTATAATTTTGCCTGTCTTCTCCCATTACTTTCAATTATTTATTTAATCCCTCTATTCTTTTTCCATGACACTTTTGTGTGTCCACTGTTCCTGCTATTGTCAACATTAAAATGCTATGTTCCTTGGGGCACGGCCCCTTTAGCTTTGTGTACCTTTTTATATTTTGTACCTACTACCCAAGTCTCTGCCATGTTATACTTCATGGAGCAATACATTTTATTTTATTTGTAGTTTTCCTTTTCTTAACTCTCTCAAAAACTTTTCAGGAAGGTTCTAATTAGCACTATAGCTTGCTAGTTGGTTGAACCTCACCACTCAAGCTACACACAGTGAAGCAGATAAACAAAACAGCGGATTTAAAACCTACAAAGGCATTTCCCCCCTTTATCTTGTCACTATTGACTTATGTACTTGGCAAGTCAAAACTGTCCATACTGAGATCTTATCCTCATTAGCTGCGAGAAAGGTCAGCATATGTACAACACTGTAGCATATGTCAGATTAGTGAAACAATATTATTATTATTATTTAAGATAGCATATCTTGGAGGTATGTTTCATTAAGTTATTTGGTTTCAGATGCAGATGGTAATCAGAAGTTGACCTTTTACAACAAAAGTAATAGTCTTGCTGACATTCTCATGACAGAAATAAAAAGAAAACTGGTTCCAGAATGCTGCATTGTAGAATGTATCCATATAATTGGGATATAACACAAGTACAAAAATGACTTTTTTAAGCATCACAGCACCACTGGAATGTATCAGATAAGTGCTAAGATCAGCTCACCATGTTGAATAGTTGGTTTTCAATTCACGCAACGCTTTATTTTAGCCTTCTTAAGCAAATCATCCTAACATACCTTATGGTGTGAAGTGACACAGTGGTTAAACTGTTGTACTACAGCCAAACTATTGTGAGTTCAGTCCTGATGGGACTTCAGGTTGATTCAGCCTTCTATCTTTCTGAGGTCAGTAAAATGAGTACCAAGCATGTTGGGGGCAAAATGCTAATTACCTTGTGAATCACCCAGAGAGTGCACTTAGTGCTATGGGGCAATATATAAGTGTAATTGCTGTTGCAATTCAGACTTGTATCGAAGAAATCTTTATCAATGCTATTTTCACATACATTAGCAAAACGACGGCAAGAATCCTACTGCTGTTCACGTACGTTGCTGCCGTGCCATGTCTTGTCTCTGACATATTTCTGGTCATAGGCACAATTGCACAACTGAGTCATATGCTAACACCTCAATAATTCATCATGTATCTGTGGCAAGTTCCATAAACCTTCCATGAACACCTGCAGGATTTTGGTCCATGAGTTTTAAAAAGTGAAATAAATTCCAGATAGAGATTAAGCTAAAGTTAGTTGTAGCCAAGAGTTTTCTAATCACTACCAGTGTGGGGTAGTGGTTAGAGATTTGGGACTCAGAAGATGTAGGTAAGTCAAGAAACTCAGTGGGCAACCTTGAGGCAGTCACTTTCTTAGTCTGACTTGCTTTCTGAAGATGGCTGTCAAAATAAAGCAAGGAAGAGGAAATCCCTGTATGCTGCTATTCCTCACTGAAGAATAAGGGTGATATAAATGTAAGAAATGCACAAATGCAAAGCGCTCACATGTGTTCTGTTATATAACCAGTGGCATCGTGTGGGTTTCAGCTGCCAGGGGCAGAGGCCAAATTCGCCACCCCCTGGTATGAAAATTTGCTGCCCAAAAAAGTGTCCCCATGCCCCTCATGCCACTGGGGGACTCACCCCTGCTGCCTCCAGGTCCCCCACCCCTGGCGCGCTGCCACCACCATCAGACTCCAAAACGAGAGATTTTTTTGAAAATATACTCCATTGGACCCCAAAGGGGAGGAGGAGACAGGAGGGGGAGGGGAGAGGAAGGAAAGTCGGGGGAGAGGTGATGGCATGTGCCAGAGCCCTCTCCGGGGGCGGAGGGGATGGACACAGGAACAAGCGCACGGGCTCCCTTTCTCACCTGGCTCCAAGGGCATCAGCAACAGGAGCCCCGAGCTTTTGGCTTTGCCCCTGGGAAAGAGGAAGAGGGGGAAGATCAGCCTCGAAGTAAGGCAGAAAGCGCTGACATATGAGCGGCCAAGGAGAGCCTCTCCCAGCCCAGCCTTGCAGCCACAGTGTGTGTGTGTGTGTGTGTGTGTGTGTGTGTGTGTGTGTGTGTGTGTGTGTGTGTGTGTGTGTGTGTGTGTGTGAGAGAGAGAGAGAGAGAGAGAGAGAGATCTTGGTGCTGAATGAGGCTACTTCCAGCTTCCCCGGCAGTTCTAGACTCAATTACTGCATGACGGAACGAGCACCCAATTCTGTCTCAGCAGCTTCTGCCATCCGAGCAGTTGGAAAGCAAGAAATAGCAAGTTGATAAATAGGGACCACTTCGGTGGGGAAGATATTTTTGTGACACGTAACAATTGACTGGCCTCCCCCTCCTCCTCCCCCAGGGAGGTAGCGGCTTCCCTCGACACACTGGAACATTCTGCCGCCCCCTGGAAAGTGCCACCAGGGGCTGGCCACCCTCCCTGCCCCCCTGATACGGTACTGTATATAACTCATGTTGTTAGCATCAGCCCTGTGTTCTAGTCTGTTTTGAATCCCTGAATGCAACTGCTGTAGGGCGTGCTTTCTGTCATCTGCAGATTTGTTTCAACCTCTCTAAGTGCTTATGGAAGATGCTGATAGAAATATAAACCAGCACATTGTCCTGAATAAAACATCATTCAGAACCCATCTCTGATAGCATGCCATCAAAACTTATTGATTTTGCTTGTTCAACCCACACTAAATACACTTAACATTTTAGCCCACATTTTACCTTCTTATCAACCAGGAGATCACCAAGCAGCACCCATATCAGTCCAATCTGTTTAGTTATTTGTGATTTATCCAAATTTATCACTCAGCCCTATTAACTAGTGCAGTGGTGGCAAACCTTGACACTCCAGATGTTCTTGAACTCTAATTCCCAGAAGCCCTGATCAGTAGGAGTGCTGACGTAGGCTTCTGGGAATTGAAGTCAAAGAACACCTGGAGGGTCAAGGTTGGCTATCACTGAACTAGTGCTATACTGCAAGGCATATACAGTCAAACCTCATATAACACTAAAACCTGGTTCCACAAGTCTTGATGTTATATGATTTTTAGTGTTATCCGATGCATGTTAAAATCCTATGGGATCCATAGAGATACATTGTAACCACACAGGCTTTAGCGGTTGTTATCTGAAGCATCCCATAGGATCTTAATGTTATCCGATGCAATTCTTTCCCCCAGATTCCTTAATGTTATGCGATTTTCGTGTTATTCGATACTAATGTTATATGAGGTATTACTGTATTTCAATGAATAAGCAGCACCTAAAGCAAGATAAAGTGTAACAGTTCCTCTTGCTTGAAAGACAGTCTAGCTTTCTGTCTTCATCTGTAGACATTCCCATGGTCATGTAGGAGTCAGCAAAATGCTGTAGAAGGATCTTAGTGCACAGCGTATTATCTGTTTCCTGCCAAATGTGGGTTCATGTTGAAATGTTGAAGTGAATAATTCACCAACACACATATAAATTCAAGTGAGATGTATGGGATGGAAGGGTCATCATGACTTAAAATCTAATCCCCTACTGAGTCTTGGGAACTAATCTTTAACACCCAAATAAATTCATGGTTCCAATTTTCAACATGAAGCATTCTGGATTCTTTTTTATCTCTACTTTCCTCTACAGATATCTAGCAGTATAATTTTAATGTAAAGGCATATTGCCTTAATTTGTGTTGGTATTATTTTATACGTGGGAATTTTGTTGCCACTGACTTGTATATACAAGGTTAACATTCATTATGAAATATGAAGCCAATTCACAGCCTCTAGAATATGTGCATTTTGGAGGTCAATTTTAGGAGTTAAGAGGTTGTAGGTGAGGATTTCTTCAGCCATGATTTTCTCCATTCATTCTAAAGAACAAAGAAATATTTCAGTCTAATTCTTGTTTATTTTACTGTATAATCACATAGTAATTTAATTTTATAAGCTATTTTGGGTCCTGTAAGTGAAAAAGGCAAGCTATAAACTAAACTAAATTAATTATTTATTTGTATAAATAAATAGAAAATAAAATCAGTTTTTACCTATTGTCTTTTTAATGTCTTACTGTGTGGTTTCATATCAAAGGATAATGAATAATAGATTACAGAAGGCTAGTTCATTATTCTTGAGACTATTCATGGTATTTCATGTGGTTGTCATTGTGGCCTTTGGACAACAAAAATGTGTGCCACATAGTCTGGGTCAAATGGCACCATCTCTCCTCCCCCCCCCCGCCCACATTCTACTCTGAGATATGAACAGAGATCCCCATTTTTTTAAAAAAAGTTATATCTCCCCCTCAAAGGAATAAAAGGTTCATACTTTCAGAAAGTGAAAAGGTAAAGGTCACCCTTGCTCAAAAGCCAGTCGTGTTTGGCTCTAGGATTCAGTGCTCATCTCTGTTTCTAGCTGAAGAGCCAGTGCTGTCTGCATCTACAGACGTTTCCCTGGACATGTGGCAGGCATGCCTAGACACCTAACACTCCCCTGAATCTTCACCACTAGATTTTGATGCCTTTTAAATTTTGATGTCCTGGGGCAAAACCATAGTTGTCCTGCCCTACTTGGAGTCTTGCCCATAAGCTCTGCTCCTCCAGCATCATTCCACGTGGTAGGCAATCAATGTTTCACATTTTTAATGTGAAGTTCTGCAAAGGAGCCTGTGAGCTGAACACTTTGGTGATTCAGAACTTTCCCCATGGCCTACCTAGCTCTACATGGATTCAGGATATGGCTGCAATAAATTTTGTGCTAAGTGTTGTATGAATATTGATGGAACCATGGGAAGCAATTGTTTCTGGCAAACTTATGTGCTTTCGGTAATTTGGTAACTGGTCACACACAACATTTTTGTTGTCTCTCCAGTTTTTGTCGTGAAATCATATCAACAGAAAATAAAAGAAACCAACCAAAATAAATGGTGGGAGTTCAGAACTGAGGTAAAGGTCTCCCTTGCTCAAAAGTCAGTCATATCCAACTCTAAGGTGCAGTGCTCATCTCTGTTTACAGTGAAAGAGCCAGCGCTGTCTGTGTCTGCAGATGTTTCTGTGGTCATGTGACAGGCATGACTAGAAACCAGAGCACATGGAACACTGTTACTTTTTCCACCAAAGTGATACCTATTTATCTACTTGCAATTTCTTACTTTTGAACTGTTAGGTTGGCAGGAGCTGAGACAGAGATGGGAGCTCACTCTGTCATGAAGCACTCAGGTCTCAAACTGCTGACCTTCCAACCTTCTGGTCATCAAGTTCAAGAAACCTGTTAAAAACACAAACAAAGTGAAATACAGAAACCTCATTTCTGCTGAAGATTTCTGTCACATGGCAAATGTTGAAGAATAATCTCACAAGGAACAGTTTGGCTATGAAATGCTCAATTTCCCAGACTGATCCTCCTAGAAACTTTTCAAGAAAGTAAATCCCAACTTTTAAAAGTTCCTGGGGAAAAAAGCCCTAGATGCTCTGAATATGTAAAGAAAAAGAACAATGCTACCTCTTCTGGTTTTTGATACACCAAGATCAGCGATAAAATGATCTCGGGTGCTATAATAACCTTGCGCTCTGTCCTTTGAAGCCATTCAAAGATTTCTTTGCTGCAGCCCACGCATCTTGCTCGCACTTATCCTCTTTGCAGCACTGCTGCTTTTGTTTTTCAGGGAGCAGCCTGATCTGATCTAATCTGCGCTGTCTTCTTATATTGAAATTAACAAGCCATATACCCTGAGGCACAGGCTATATCTACGCCAGTGAAGCACAAATGAACTTGAACACGAGGTCAATCAACTGCACAAAATACATCACACAGTTATTCCAAGCCTCATGCTGTGTCTATAATTGCCCCTTGTTCTGTCATTAGAGCTCCCCTACAAGTCATTATTTTGAGTCAGCAAAGCTGCAGGGAGCATTCAGCCCAACGGTTAGTGGAAAGCCGGATAGATAATATAAATATCTCCCTATACTCGCATATGAGAAGCAGGTATTTAGATTAGCTCTTATAAAGTGCGCAGCTGTTTAGTCCCTTTATGAACCCAAAGCAAAGCTATAATCATGAAACATTCAATATGGGTTCTCTTTTTATATGTTCCCCAGGAAAGAAGTAGGAACTCCACAAGATGATGGTGCTTCAAAGGGAAGGAGCAAAAAATGGATCCAATGTCTTCTATTATGGTTCTAAACTGGGTTTTAAGGATTGTAACTACTGAAATGCTGAAGAAGAAGAAGAAGAAGAAGAAGAAAAAGAAGAAGAAGAAGAAAACATACAGTGAAGCATCACAAAAGTGTGGCCTTGAAAGTTGTTATAAGTGAACTAAATGCTTACCTTGGAGGACGTTTTACAATCCAATCAGCTTATGGAAAGATAATTATCTAGTATATGGTGTGCTTATTTTTCCACTTTTTCTATTTGCCCATCTGTATCTACAGGGCAGGGTCCAACATCTGAAGACTTGACCAAGTTTGAAAATGACTCAAATCATTTTAGGGTGTGACTGGACAGGAAGGCTGTTCTGCTCTGATTCAGGTTAATTCTATGTTTCTTATTGCAGTCAAATCACTGTTTTCATTCAAGTGTTTAATTTTCAGTGCAAGACCCTAGTTAACATCTGTTGGAATGCTTTTATTTATATTAATAGAATTTTAATACACTTTTTCCTTTCTTGGAATGTGTACACATTTGTGTGTGTGTGTGTGTGTGTGTGTGTGTGTGTGTGTGTGTGTGTGTGTGTGTGTGTGTGTGTGTGTGTGTGTGGATGCCAGAATGTATACACTAAGAAAGGGGGAAAATTATATTAAACTTGTAATACTTAATATATACTGATAACAAAAGATGAACACAAGTCACATTCTATGTCTGCAACTATAAGAGGTGCTTAGAATGGTTACCATCAACATCCAGACACTTCTGATTATGGCTAACAACTGCTTGAGCAACACTGACCAAATTGTCCTCTTGTATTGCTGCACATGCCATTTCAATTCCTTCCCAAAGTAATGTCTCTGTAGCCAGTTTTCTATGGTATACCAGATCCTTTAAGGTCCCCCACAGGTTGAAGTCAAAGGATATTAGGTCATGAAAATGTGGGGGAAACTCAACTGCACCTCTTAAAAATGGTCTGCCTCCTCAAATGATACCTCTCCTTCCACCATTTTCTTTTACTGTCTTGCCTGTCGCATGGTGATTCTAGCAATAATTCTTTTGAGTGAATGTCATACTACCGACAGATACATATATATTTTAAAAGTATGGTCTCAAAGGGGTTTTGTAAATGTGGAAATTAGACTCTCCTCACCATGGATGAAACTGTTGAAATTACTGGGGTTCAAAGATAAAAGATGGAGATTTTTTTTTAAATGAGTACTTACTGGCCTGTTGATGGAAAAACTCAAGAAAATACCCACAAAGTATATGCAAAATATGGAAGGTAAAACAGGATGACATCATGTAAATAGACAATGTCTCTTTTGATTGTTTGTGAGACTGCAAACTCTCAAGCCAGAGATTCTTCTATTGAGATCATTTTGGATGAATACAACCATGGTTAGCTGTTAATCTTCCCACTTCTTATTTTTGCCGATGGAAACTTCTGTTGTCCCATTGAGCTATAGATCCCACCAAACAAAGTCTCTGCAGGAATTTTGAAGCTATTTCCTGCATGCTTATTACTCTGGTAGCTCATGATTGTCACTATATTTGTGTTGTTATTTTTTGGAATTTATTGCATAAGATAAGGGTGCCTGAGAAATCTCTTTTCAGTCTATAATTTGCCTCTTCTACATTCAGGTTGTGCCACTGCAGGTAAAGTCAGAGACAAATGAGTAAGATTGGGAATTGAAGGAGTAGGTGAGAAGCCAATAAATAAGGGCAAAAGATGAGCAAAAATAGAGAGAGATAAAATCAAACCCACAAAAAGGAGAGAAAAGAAAGAGAGAGAGAACCCTATGGTGGATGTTGATGTAGTAGCAAGTGAAGTCATCGACACTGCTATACCATAAGGATTCACCAGAATAGGGAAAAAGACATCTATTGTTTTAGTTATTTGCTGATGAGATTATAGTACAATAAACTGGGTTTTTAGGAAGAACAAATGAAGTACTGCAGTGTATGCATCTTGAATGGCAGTTCAGCTGGTTTATTCTGCAGATGTACAGCACCACACTTCTATGTAAAGGCAAATCTTCCTTTTCTTGAATAGAGATTGAATAAAGCACATGCCAAGAACTTAAATTCCTCTGCATTTTATTTCAAGCTTTTGTGTACATGATGAGCTAGAATAACCTCCATGAACTGAATTATCCTTCTGTACTAATGGTTCAGTGAACATCATTATATTCCAGCACAGCTTGAGTGATCTTTAATGCCAAAAAAAATCAGCAAGAAATAAAAATGTTATAAAAATATTGAAACAATATATATCTATAAACACAACACACAGGATCATGTATACTTTATTTTGCTTCATTTTCAAGGTCAACAGAGCTTGAGTGTGGAAAATTAAAGTGCTCCCAATGTGAATGTTGTTTGAAAAGAGATATTCAGAGTTCACTCTTAAAAGGCAGAATTCCAGCCCTGGAATCTATTGTAGGCTGATTAAGAATAAAAAGCCATTATTTTTCCTGGTAGTTAGAACTGACAAAGCTAGTCAAGTGTGTTTTTCATTCCTGTTCCCCTCTATGATCCTGCTAATATTGAATTCAGCTACACCAGAACAACCATGCCCAGAAAAATAGAAGCAGTTTTGTGGCTTGCACAGCGAACATACTGCTGCATCTGTAGTCTTGTTGCTAAGAATGCTGGTGTGTGTGTGTGTGTGTGTGTGTGTGTGTGTGTGTGTGTGTGTGTGTGTGTGTGTTGTGTGTGTGTGTGTGTGTGTGTGTGTGTGTGTGTGTGTGTGTGTGTGTTGGGGGGAGGCTCCTGTCCACCTATCAGTTCAAAAGCAAGAAATTGAAAGATGATAAATAGTCATCACTTTGGCAGGAAGGTAACATCTATAGATGCAGACTGTGCTGGCTCCTTGGCTGTAAATGGAGATGGGCCCTGCCCCCTAGAGTTGGACATGACTGGCTTTCAAACAAGGGAGGCCTTTACCTTTAATTTCATCATACCTGGCTTCTGTAATCAATATTGTAAAGCAGGGGTACTCAACTTATGGCCCATGGGAAGAATCCAGTCCACAGCATCAAATCATCCAGGCCAGGCCCTCGCTGTGGTCGTGGGTGGTGCCATGGGTGCCACCTCAATCCTTGCTCCCTCCCTCCTTTGTCCCTGGGCACCACCTCAATCCTTGCCCCCTTCCTCCCTAGTCCCTGGGTCCAGTGAGGTGGCGAGTGATGAGGCAGTGAACCAGTGATGGGATGTCACCGGTTCCAGACGGATCTCTGGAACCGGTAAGACCAATCCCGGAGGGTTCTCCGTGAGGGGAAGTCCACTTTTGGGGCGTCCGGTTCCGGACGCCTGACCGAAAGAAAAAAAAAATTAAAATCGGAGCGAAAATGGCTCTAATTGACTGCGCATGCGCAGAAACTCAATCTGACGCATTGCACATGCGTCAGATTGAGTTTCTGCGCATGCGCAGTCAATTAGAGCCATTTTCGCTCCGATTTTCAAAACATTTAGAACTTTCAGGGCAGCGGCGGCGGCAGCAGCCCTCTGAGGGGGGCGCCTCCCCGCGGCACGTTGAGGGCTGCCTCGGCCGTCCGCTGCTGACAAGCCCCATGCCCTGGGGACGCCCGGCGGGGTACACCGCTGCCGCTGCCTCCGCCGGGCGCCTGTGGGCCGGGTGCCTGTACCCGCCGTCCACAGCCGCTGCCCGCCGCCGCCGGAGCTGCCGCTGCCTGAATCCCTGTGGACTCCTTCTTGGGTCGGTCCCTTTTGAGCTCGGCTGCCGCGCGCTGCGGAGGAGGAAGCTGTAGGCGGCGGCGGTGCGGCATGGGGACGGCCCAGGGAGGCGCGGCAGCCGCGGCTGCCCGTCGCCCCTCGCCATGGCCGGAGCCGGGCTAAAAAGGTACCGGCCCAAGGAGGACGCCACAGGGGTGCAGGCAGCTCCGGCGGCGGCTGTGGACAGCAATCGGGGTGCCGGGTCCCAAGAAAGGTAAGCGAGGGGTTTTTATTTGGGGTGGGTGGGTAATTTATTTGTGTTTTGGGTGGGTGGTTGTTTTTATTTTATTTATTTATTTGTGTCTGGGTGGGTGGGCTGAGAGGGAGGGGTGTGTGTGTATGTTTATTTTTATTTTTTATTTATTTTTATTTTGGCCCCGCCCACAACGTCATGACGTCATGACGTCGGCCGTGACGTCATGATGTCATGCCATTGGCCACGCCCATGACGTCCGTGACGTCATGGCGTGGTAGTAGAATTTTTGTCATCCCATCACTGCAGTGAACACTGAGTGGTGAACAGCAAGACAGCAAGTGGCAAGCAGCAAGTGGCGAGTGGTGGCAGAAGTGGTGAACGGCAGAAGTGGGAGTGGTAACATGACGTATGGCAAGCAGCAAACAGCGAGCGGCAAATGGCGAGCATCGGAGGCAGCAGAACCATTTAGGATTATGAGGGTGTTTGAAGAAAGGAAGGTAGGAAGGAAGACCTTACACCTCAGAGTTTCCTCAGATGGAGCTTCCTGGCCTTGGTGGGTTGTCTCCTTCCCCCACCTCTCCCCCAGCCATAGGCCAAGGCTTGGGCCCAGTCAAGCCAAGATGTGGCCAGTCGACCTCCTGGTAGGGACTGTGAAGAGCAGCCATGGCTCTTTCAAGGAGACTCTGTTCCCTTACTGTGAGAGACTCCCAGGGCACCTCCGCTGCACTGTGCCTTTGGGTTGGGACCGCCCTGGTTCTCAAGCAGCTCACTCTTTCCTTCAGGAGGATGAAATTCTCACTTCCTCCGCTCCATCCCCCACACACATACACCTTTTCTCCCCTTAGCATCCACTGCCAAAAGAAGGGAGGGTTTGTGTGTGTGTGTGTGTGTGTGTGTGTGTGTGTGTGTGTGTGTGTGTGTGTGTGTGTGTGTGTGTGTGTGTGTGTGTGTGTGTGTGTGTGTGTGAGAGAGAGAGAGAGAGAGAGAGAATGTGTGTGTGAGAGAGTATTTGTGTGTGTGTGAGAGAGTGTGTGTGTATCTGTGTGTATTCATTCATTCATTCATTCATTAGACTTGTATCCCACCCTACTCGACAGTGTGACTCAGAGCAGCTAAATACCATGAAGCAACAAATATTACAGTATCAAATATATATATAGCATCATAATACAATACAATCGATACAATCAATAAATCTAACATAAAAATACAAATATGATACAAAAAAGGATAAAGAGCTGCCTGACTGTATGTGTGCAAGAGAGTATTTGTGTGTGAAAGACAGTGTATTTGTGTGTGAGAGAGAAAGAGTATGTGTGTAAATGAGAGTGTTTGTATTTGTGTGTGTGTGTGTGTGCTTGTGTGTGAGAGTATTTGTGTGTGAGTGAGTGTATGTGTATCTCACAAGCCAAAAACAGGCTCACAATTCCCATTAAAATGCATTTGTTATTGTAACAGTGATTAATGTGATAGTGCAATTTTTGTGTGTGTTTGTTTGACTGTTGTCTTGTTTTAATAATAATAATAATAATAATAATAATAATAATAATAATAATAATAATAATAATAATAATAATAATAATAATAATAATAATAATAATAATAATAATAATAATAATAATAATGTAAAAAATTAAAAAAAGAAGTGCATTCCATTCAAAAAATAGTCTGGCCACTCAACAGTCTGAGGGACCATGAATTGGCCCCTGGCTTAATTTTTTGGGGGACCCCTGTTGTAGGGGTTTAAAATGCATAATTGTTAATCCTTTACTCTCAGTGATATAGTCTTCCAGATATTCTGCAACAAATTGCATAATTTTAAAGTGATTGAATGAAGTGTTTGGGTCAATACCTGATCAGAAAACAATCACTTTAGACAATCAATATGCATGTTTCTTCAGAATTTTCATAGATGGCAGAAAATCAAGATGTTTGCTTACTTTTTCCTGATAACCTCAACAAAAGGTCACTCTGAAAAGCTGCCAAACCTTTTCCTTATCATCTCAACAATATGATTGTATTAAAAAAACCCATTTTTATCTTCCATGGAAAGTTATAAAAAATGTCTCTGTGTGCTAAAAAGAAAAGTACAGTTGTACCTCACTTAAAGAGCATAATGTGTTCCACAGGATTGCTCTTTAAGCGAGTTTGCTCTTTAAGCGAAACACCATTGTAAGCAGTGAGGGGATGTAACAGGTTCTCACCAGTTCACCAGAACCGGTAGTAACTTTCCCCAGTGTCCCGGATAACCAGTAGCAGCTTTTGGGAGGAACCACCTTCAGGGCTTATCTTTT
Source organism: Furcifer pardalis (assembly GCA_030440675.1). NCBI lineage: Eukaryota > Metazoa > Chordata > Lepidosauria > Squamata > Chamaeleonidae > Furcifer > Furcifer pardalis. The sequence continues at coordinate 69,922,345 of CP126893.1, forward strand.
CACTGGTTCCCCCAATGCGCATGCGCGCCAAGCACTTGGTGTGCATGCATGCCTACAGTGCTTGGCGCATATGCACAGCCTCCTTGCTGTCCTCCCAAGTGGGGAGGAGGAAGAGTATCTACTAGCTTGAAGCTCCCTATAGCCTGCTCCTCAGGGTAAGTGACTCACCTTTGGATGTGGTGTGTCTGTGTGTATTTTAATGTGTATTTAATACCTTTACCTATATTGATGTACTACCACAGTTCCTAAAAAGGCCTGGCAGCTGGCAGGCCTGGCAGCCTGGCTTGGGGTTTTTAAGCAAAGTCTTGGAGTTACCTCATCAATAAGCTACACCTGTGCTGTTCCAATTGCTGTTCCAGTTGGAGAACACTTAAGGAGGTACAGCTGGTTTACATTTATATTAAGGCATATTATCCTAGAGAAGTGGTACGATGACCATATCCATCTTGCAAGATGGTGCTGCCCAGGCACTTATACTAATAGGTAAGTGATGGGTTTGTGTTTGGCGTGGGTGGGTAGGTGTTTGGGTCTATTTTAATGTAATATTTATTTATTTATTTATTTATTTATTTATTTATTTATTTATTTATTTATGTTGTGGGTGGGTGGGTGGGTTGAGGTGTGTGTGCTTATTTTTTTTCTTTGGCCCCACCCATGATATCATGATGTCATGATGTTAGCTCCACCCACACTGGGATGACATCACCAAGGGCAGCCCCATGTAGCGCACATTACAATAATCAAGTCTGGAGGTCACCAGAGCATGTGTGATCATGAGTAAAGGAGTCCTGGTCTAGGAGTGGGTGTAACTGGTGTATTACATGAAGTTGTGCAAAGGCCCTCCTAGCCACCACTGCCACCTGCTCCTTGAACAGTAGTCGTGAGCCCAGGAGGACCCCCAGATTATGCACTGGGTCTGTTTGGGGCAAAACTGCCCCATCCAGTACCAAAGATGGTAGCTCCCGAGATAACACAGTCCCACTGACAATGCCAGTGGGATTATACTGTGGTTTGCAGTCCAAGAAGTCGTTTCTTCCAGGCTCTGGATATCAGCTAATGAAGCTATTCACCATTAGTTTCACCATTAGTCTTTTCTATATCCACTCCTACGTATGTCTTGATATCACCTAGATCTTTGATATCAAACCTATGTTTAATCCTTTCTATCAGTTCAGCAGCTGATTTCTCATCCGGAGAAATAACTGCAATGTCGTCTGTGAACACCAGGAGCAACATTGTTGCTTTGCCCGACCCCTTTTTAAACAGACATGGGTCTGCTATACCCTGGTTAAAACCTAAACTCTTAAGAAAATCCACTAGGCACATATTCCATTCGTACCCAGATTGACGAAGGCCATATAGGCTCTTCGTTAATTTCCAGCACACAGACTTGCTTTCCGGGCTAGTCAGCATTGGTGGCCTCCTCAAATATATTTCATGCCTTAAGGGCGCATTGAGGTACGCTGTGGCCATGTCAATATGCTTGACCACATGCTTGTGCTTAGCTGCCCACGCTAATGCAGCCCTCAACGTGGAAGCCTTCAGTGATGGGGCAAAGACCTCATCGTAGTCCCCTTCACTCTGCCTAAACCCTTGAGCGACCAAGCGAGCCTTACATATTTTGTTTCCATCAGCACAGTTTTTGACCTTGAAAACCCACTTGCACCCAAGGACCTGTTTTCCTGCAGGTATGGGTACCTCTTGGAAGACTTGCAGGCTCTTCATTGAAGCTAACTCCTTGCTCATAGCCTCCTTCCATGGCTCTTGGTCTGATTTAGGTAATTCAGCCAGTTCAGCGAAGCTGGCTGGTTCTATTATCACTGAGCAGGCCTGATTCTGTCAGGTTGCCTCCTCTCCCTAGTAGACCGCCTGACGATGGCAGGTGATCTGGAGACGTTGGGTGTCTCACCCTGGGAGTCTGAGTCAGAATCCTCTGACTTTACCATTACCCTCTGCTCGCTATTAGAGTGGTCAGAGACCCGATCCTGATCACTATCGGACTCACTCTCTCTTTTGATATTATTCCTGTCCGGTCTGGACAGTCCGGGACCAGAATTCCTAGATCCCCTGGTTACGTCACTAGGTACTGGGTAACCGTTAGTCCTCGTAGGCAGGGGGCCCTGCTCCAACCTTTCCCAACCTACGTTCTCTAAGAACTTTGCGCTGGCGCTGTTAAACACTTCCCTAGTACCCGGCTTCCAAAAGCGATAGCATTTTCGATTGGTTTCGTAACCGACAAATATCAACTTGTGGGCACGGTGCTGTCCCTTGCGCCTTTGCTGAGCTGGTATGTGGACCCACGACGGACAACCAAAAACCCTTAAATGACCTAAGTCCGGCTGACGTCCATGCCAGAGTACATATGGTACCTGCCCCGTGGTAGAGTTCACTGTAAGGTTTATCAAATGGGTGGCAGTAAGGGTTGCCTCCCCCCAAAGGGCATCAGGTAGTTGAGCGTCATTTAGAATAGTCCATACCATACCCTGTAGGGTCTGACCCCTGCGCTCCGCATAAGCATTATGCTGTGGGCGGTATGGCGCACTGAGCCTGTGCTCAATCCCTCTCCTTGTCAGGAAATCTGAGAAAGCCTTGTTAACAAATTCTCCCCCTTGGTCAGTGACCAGGCATTTAAGGCGTTTCCCTGTTTTACATTCGGTAGCTTTAAGCCACTGGGCAAACTGATTCAGGCAGTCACTTTTCCGTTTCAGTAACTTTACAAACCCATATCTAGAATGGTGGTCAATGATGTTCAGTATATATTTTGCTCCCCCTAAAGATGGCTTTCTTGGTCCTATAAGATCTGCAAAGACCAGGTCCATCGGTTGCTCTGTGGAGAAGCCCTGCATCCTGTTTGCTGGTGCAGATTTAGACTTCTCTTCTCCACAGGCATTGCATTGCAAAAATCTATTGCAAGGCGATAGACTTATCCCTTTTACCTGGGACACAGTCTGCCCCAGAACTTTAAAACTGCAATGGCCCAACCTTCTGTGCAACAGGTGGATGCAGTTAAAGTGTGCAGGCCTGTTGTAATTTCCAACACTAACAACAGGTGGGGACTGGGGTTCTAAGACATATAGCCTGTTCTTGTGGTGGGCTACAAAACACTTCGACTCCTTTCTGATAACACATTCACCATCCTTAAAGGTTACCTCATACCCTGCCCTATCCAACTCTCTCACTGAGAGTATATTTAGGAACCCAGGGATGTACAACATTTGCAAAGTTGTCCCCAATGGGGTACAATACACTTCACCTACACCCCTAGCAGGCACATCCTTGTTGTTAGCCAGTGAGACAACTGTGTCTGTCTCCTTTAAATTCTTAAAGCTCTTTCTTATGGATGAAATTGATCTTGTCGCCCCACTATCAATCACCCATAGCTCCTCTGGCGTCGAGGAGCAACATACACCAGCTGGCTTCGATGAAGCACTCCTCCTTTGCTTCTTTGGGCGTTTCACAGCCTTGGTGGGACAAGACCTGGCAAAATGCCCAGGTTTCCCACAAGCAAAACACCTCTGGGCGACTCCGACTGTTGCTGGCTGCTCGTTGCCTTTCTGGAACTGGGGAGTGCTGGCCTCACGAAGTAGGGTTCACTCCAGCCTCCTCTGTGACTCCTCCAGCAGCCGAGGCTTGATTTCATCAAACACCATATCCTGGCTTGGCAGAGCCCCAAGGGAAACCACGAAATCCTCGTAGCTCTCATCCAGGGAAGATAAAAGGATACAGGCCTTTTGCTGCTCGTAAAACCCAAGACCTTTGTCCTCCAGGTCCAGGAGCTGGGTAGTTATAAGCTGTACGTGCTCAGCCATACTCCCACCTGGAGCTAGGTGAGTGCGGAAAAGCCTCCTGGCAAGCTGTATCTGCGCACCCACGGTTTTTCTCACAAACAGTCTCTTCAGGTTTTCCCAGCACGCAGCAGCAGAAGTCTCCCCTCTGATATGTACTAAGAGGGAGTCTGCAACAGTGAGCCCAATCACTGCCAGAGCTTTTGAGTTCTGCTCAATGGCCTTGTTGTCACTTTCATCATCAGGGTCCAAAGCTGCCAAGTCCACGGGCGTGGACACTGCGCTCCACAAGCCCTCCTTCCTCAGCAATAAAGAGCATTTTAAAGCCCAAGCCTGATAGTTCGTGCCAGTGAGCTGAGGAACCAAACTCAAGCCTCCAGAAGTCATTTCTGCTACTCAAGTGTAAAATTCCTCTAAGCAAACAGAACAAACACTCTCTGCTACAAACAGGGCGTGGTCAATTAGTAGCACCTGGGCCCATAACCATTGAGATGGAATTGATATAGCAGAGTGCTAGAAGTGGCTGACTATGGCCACACCCCAGAGTGTGAGAGTGTTTGGTTGAGTAAAGCACAAAACAAACTTTCAGCTTGGGTTGTAGGAATTTTCTATTTACACTATATACAAAACTGAGCACGAAGTGCAAGGTTACACATGTCTTCTATTCAGACTATGTGTTGCAGCAAAGTCTATACAAAGTCTATAAACAGTCTTTGGAAAGCTTCAAACGTCTATCTTCAGCAAAGCAAAGCAAACACAGTCCAAACCTTATCTGTTCCTTCAAGGTCGGCTCTGAAGATAGTCAGCAGTTCCTTTTCGCTCTCTCTCAAAACACAGAGTCTTTTATCAAGGCACCACAATGTGGCAGTGGTATGTTATCGAATGTCTTGCAGTCCGGCAAGGCAAACATACCAGGAAAACGACGAAGCAGTCCAACAGCTGGCTGGCAACGATGGCAACAGCAGTGTCAGACAGCAGGCAGGCAACAGCAACAGCAGTGGCACGAAGCACACAATGGCAGAAGCGATGCAACGGCATAAAGGCAAAATGGCATAAAGAGCAAAGAATCTGAGAATGTTGCCTGAATTTATGCTACCTACAAACCCTTAATGATAGCACCTGGCTGGAGTAACATGCAGAGCCTTAAAGGTACAGTCATTGGTTTGCTCTTGTTGCAAACACTAGCTCATGTATCCTAACAGTGCTGTGCTATCAAATTCATCTGGCTTTTTTCTCCAGTGTTCTGGGAACACTCTTTTGGAACAGTTATTCCAAAGTTTGGTACTTTTGCTTACTAAGTTATCCCTTTTGGGTATTGACAGAACTTTGCCCCTCTTCTCTAATAGCTGGGAGGCATATTTGATTGCTGATGGATAGCCACAGAAAACTTGCAGGGGAGAAGAAATATGTCCATTGTGAGTCATCTCAGGCAAAAGCCCACTGTGCATACATAAAATGGACTCAAACCTGTCCGTCACAAGCAATGAAAGGAAACAAGATGACAAATATCAGAAATGTACTGTGTGGAAACACAAGTTACTGCGCAACTGCTTCCCTACCTCATTTGGCTTATTCTAAGGCGATATCAGAGGGACAAAGTTATAGTATTTTTCCTCTTAGGCATGCTTTTGAGAAGGACAGAGGTGGAAAGAATGGGCTGTACAATTTTCTGGAAATAAGGGGGTTTTTTTTGTTTATATTGTCTGCAAAATTGAGAAGTTGGTAGCAAATAACAACAAGCATGGAAGAGAACAAGAAATGAAGAAACCTTTACTGCCCTAGCTGTCTCTTTGGCCGTCTCCTGCTGTTTCACATTTTGCAAATACAAGATACCAAACACACCCTTTTCATCTTGGAAAGGGAGAAATTTGCCTCAGCTTTACTCTGAAGTGAAACAAAATACAGCTATTTTTTAAGTAATTAGTTGTGTTACTTCTGAAAGAAATAGTACTTGATAGAGGGTATATATCTAGGCAGTAATTCCTTCCTCCATTCTATTCTTAATTTCACTTTCATCTCCATTTTATTCTCACACACACACACACACACACACACACACACACACACACACACACACACACACACACACACACACACACACACACACACACACACACACACACACACACACACACACTTCAACATTCTGTACCCCCTGAACTCTTTGGACTTCCTTCACAGGTTTTCTCTAAACGTTTAGTTTGTGCTTCTACAAATGTTGGGATTTTCAAAGCCTCCGATTATTCCCTCCCTCTTGTGCATTGATAATGCTCTTTTAGCTACTAAAGAATCAGCTCTCAATGAAATTGCTTGCTGTTGATAGGAAGGATTCTTCTATCTGTGGTCCTATTTATAACAGGTCTAATGGTAAGTCACAACTGGAGTCTGCTTTTTGACTCTTGGGGATTTGGTAAGTCAGTTCCTCTGTTGATTTAATGGGCCTCCTCTGATTACGGATTATTAGCACAATTCACCCATGAGGAAGAGGCAAATTGTCTCCCTCTATACTAGTATGTGTGCTGTGTTATCTAAGAATACATTTCAGTATGAGCAATCATCTAACCATTGCTGGGAGCAAGAGCAAATGCTTGAACTTAAAGCACCTTGATCTGGCCTGGAACAATTGCATGTTACAAACCAGAATGTGCCACAGCTTATGTACCATTTTATCTCCCTTTACCCAGAGAAAAAATTGCTTCTCTGCCCCAGAAAATAGAGCCCTTGGTCACTTTTAAGAGAGCCAGAACAAATCTTCAAGTTGTAATAACTGCCTCTTAAGTGAATTAACCTTGTTTCCCCTTGGGCTCATGTTAAAGAAAGAGGGATTGTTGCCCATTACTTGCTAGAATTATGGCATTCTGCCTGCACTGTACAAAATCTACTATTGGCTTTTGGGGGGATGGAGGTGGGGGGAGCTGGCACTAGAAGATTGTTTCCAGAGCATTAAGGCAAGTGTTTTGCACTTTCACCTTCTTAAGCATAATAAAATGCCAGGAATATACCAAATGAATGCAGAATTCCCTGCGGACACCATAAGTAGAACCACTCTGCAGTGCAGAGGTATTTATGAAAACAAACCTCTCTAATGTTATATTAGGTAATTTAGTGGCAGCTAAGGACACACAATCTGCTGAAGGGTGCTGACAGTTTCTGATGGATGGTCATTACTAATTTAACAAGCAACCGTCAAATCTGCAGCAAATAACAAAAGGATCTGGCCTTACACGTGTAATGTGCAGCGTGTGCGAAATACTTAGTGCTGTTCTCTTTGAAACCTAGGAGGACAGTGATTAAAATTTTATGGCACAAATTAAAATTTAAGATTAAAATACAAGATCAAAAGAAACCTTTTTCCCATCACACACATACCTCCCCTATCCCCGCTATTAGGAACGAGCCTCCTAGAAGGAGAGAAACTCGGTGTCTTCCTGTCACGTCCTTCCCCTCTGGAGAGCTAGATTAGAACTAATCAGAGCTGACTACAGAAACATATCTCCCTATATTTTATTGTAATGAATGAACAAGCCTCTATTACTTTTTAATGCATTAAGTTACCATGAAGACATCCATTAACAAGTGCCTCTCTTTTTCCCATTCTTTGGAAAAGCCACAAACCAGTTTGTCAGGAAAACATATGCAAGGGGCTGCTGTGACCATCAAAGTCATACAGAAAAAGATAAACAAACAAACAAACCAACAAACCACCTCTTCTCCAAAAAGGAAGTGGCTTCTTCATAGCACCATAGATACATTGACAGCTCTTTTCTGGATAGCAGTTTGTCATCTGGATGCCAGACGCCGTCCAGCATGTGTTAATTTTTTGGGTCACTTCATAATAAGGCAGAAAATCAATAAAATTATCAGGAAGCAATAGAAAACAAATTAGGGGAATAAGATTTAAATGCATACAGTAATCTATTTTACCATCTGTTTCCTAGGTTGAAATTTCACTACAGCAATCTCTGTCTTTCTTTCTCTGCATGCTTTGAGCTATTTAGTTTGATGAAGCAGATTGGTAATAGAACCAAATAAGGTACACAGGAAGTAATACAACAAACAAATATGATCTGTACAAATAATAATAAAAAAGAAAGGCTTTGGCAGCCATTAAAAAACTCATTCAACTAAAATATCCCCAGCACAGAGACTTGCTGTAACATTGAATCAAAGAAGCCCTAAATGGTATATTAAAGTTGTAAATTATCAGTGCTTTTCAAATGTTAGCTAACAGGTTACCATTATTTTAACAATGTACTTAGTATGTAGATATCTCATTAGGAGAGTGAGATATGAAAGGGTGTAACAAAGGCCCTATCAAACCTTTCAATAGTGGGAAGTCAATGAAATGGCTTGATAATATGGGTTTTTTAAAAAGAGCAGATTTTTCTACCGTATTCCAAGAGCAACATAGAAAACTTGGACTGGGAAGAGTCCACAAGGAGTTACATTTGGAAAAGAGGATTCTGATTCATGAAAGCTCACACTGAAATAAATATGAATCTGTCTACACAAGCATCTAGCCCACTCTTTGGGATGTGCATACGTTAATCAGGCCAATCTACCCCAATCTGCCCATTTTGAGATCCTATCAGTGGTTTAACTAAACTGCTCCATTGTATTCTATCTCATCCCCAGCCTATATATACCCTAGAGACAGGATAAAATAGAGCATTGCCCACTTTTCTGTTAATGGGGGAAGTGCTTCCCTCTTCATCTAGAAAATGGCTTTCCCTCAACTGTGCACTTGTGGATGCCATTATGTGCCAACAAGTTACTTCTGATTTACAGTGACCCTAAGAATGTTTCATATGGAAATGACTAGGTGCAATTCAGCTTACTGTCAAGAAGATGTATGTTTTTGCATGGGGAAGAGGAGAAAGAAGACTTCCTCAAACTTCCTAGATTGAACTTAATCTGCTCTATGCTTCCTTCAACTTTATTATTTTTAGGGATGAAGTCACTTTCCTCCCTCTCACACGCTTCTGCCAGGAGAAGACATCTTGCCTTTGTTCACAAGGGATGAGAGGGATAATCATGGCTCCAGTATTCACACCTCCAAATTACTTAGCTCTCAGATTTCTATCAGCTTTCCTATCACAAATATATTTCTCTAATAAACATAGGGTTTCGTATTTCCTTAGAAAGAAGTGTGGACATAATTCTGTCTGAAGCCACAATTTAACATTGTTCCTGTTCTGCAATGTGTTTATTATTCAACACTATCATTAACATTCCTGCTCATATCTTGCAAAGTCACAGTCATGGTTTTTTTAATTGATTCTGTCCACCTCATATTTGGAATTCCTCTTTTTCTACTGTCTAACACTTTTTTCTAGTACTACAGTATTGTCTTTTCCATTGATCCATGATATCTCGAAAGTATGTAAACTCTGCTGAGTCATCTTCTAGTGAGAGTCTAGTCTGCAACACCCACCAATTCATCATTCAGGCAGCCCATGGTACCCAGAAATATTTTCTCCAAGACCACAACAAATGAATCTCTTTTTTCACCTGTCAGCTTTCTCCAGTGTTCACATCTGTACAAGATAATCAGGCGTACCATAGTAGTCATGATTTTGTCATTGACCACCAAGGATACAGCCTTACTTTTAAGTATATTTTGTATCACTGTATAGTTGCCCTTCCACATGTCATACTTCTACTGATTCTTTGGCTGAAGTTTCCACTGGGTTTGATGACCTCATTGTCAACATTTAAGTTTTGTCTTCTTCTGTAGTCATAGTTTTCTCTGTGCATTAGAGAATGCTAAGGGGCTGAGTGCTGGACTACAGAAGATCAGAGGACCTTTGTATGGTTCAATATGGCCCTAAGGAGAATCTTGTGGTGACAGCTCCAGGAGAAAGAGATGCAAGTTGAAATCCTTTGGTGCAAGCAATGGGAATAATGTCATCAACAAAAATAGATTGCTTCAGATTAAAGATGGCTTTATTCATTCTCAGGATGAACGCAATTTTGTCTCGTTGTATGTGAACCATGCACATCCTGAAATTAAAAATTAGTATTTAATCAGCAGCAATCTTCTGCTGACATAGTATCATTCCTGTTCTGTGAGCTAATTTAACTAAAAGCATCCATATACCTACCTTTGCAATTAATCAAGCTTCTGATCCAAATACAGAAAGAAATGTAGGAGTCATGACTGCATAATTACCTATAGGTAAGGTTACCTAAAGTCAACAATGCATATTTATGACTGTATAGGCATACATTGTAAAACCCACTGAACTTTAGCAAAAGATCTCCAGCCATATGAAAATCAACTAGTAGCTTTTAGTAAGAAAAATAAAAACAACCAAGAAACTATGGCAAAACCAAGAAACTATGGCAAGAGACACAAACTTTACACAGATAACAGTAGATTCTGGCCAACTTTTTCTACGGTGTGCTTGGCAGATTTATGGAGGAATGAACAAATGAATCTTAGATGGACAGCTAATGTGAATCATGTTTATATTGTATTCATAGTGTCACTGCCAGCTTCACTGTTTTCTAATTTCATCATGTGAGAAACTAATGCCTGCAGTTCTTTCAAATGGTCTTGTAAAGATAAAAATATCACCTCTTGTCTTCAGGAGACAAAATTCCCCACAAACACTTTATGGAAAATAAAGCGTTTGAAACCCTCTGTGTCAATCCTGAACACAGGAGAAGAGCAACCCTGTTTACATTCCTAGGATTGAAATATATTAATTGAACAGATTTGGCATAATCCACTTCATGTATCTTGAGAACTAAAGAATAAAGGACATCATCAGGATCCCAAAGAAAAACTCCCTAGACTAACAAGCATTAGTTACAACAATGAAGAAAACACATTATACAAAATCTTTAGCTACAAAACTCATTAACAATAACTTTTTTAAAAAAAGGAGACACACCAGACTGTCTTCCATTATAATATCCGAAGCCTGACCATCTGAAGTTATCAGTTTCTCAGACATGTGCATCAGTGAAGCCAGATAGATGAAGAGTCAGGCTACACCAAAGAGATGTAATTTTATTTGATAATACAACAGAGGGAAAGAGCAGGAACAAATGAGGAACATGAAATAGATTGGAAAGGGGGTGGGTGGGTATTGCTTTATCTCTGAAGAGCAAGAAAACAGAATTGGCTGTACAATATAGATGGACTGCCAAGAATAAAACAACAGAGAATCAGTACGCTGTAGTATTACTAATGTTATACAAACTAGCCCTGTTACAATCTGGCGTTTGGCTCAGGAAAAACATTTAAGCTCTTTAAAATGGCAATACACGATTCTGGAAAATAATATTCAAGGAAAGTAGTCAAACCATAGCTCATTCCTGATACAGATAACAAGGCAATGGGAACCAATTTCTTCTTGTTGTCTTTATGGGAGATTAAATTCCTTTATTTGGTTGCTATGGCACTGTTTCACTTTCTTTAGGTTCTTCTATGGGTTCTGTAAGAACTCAATAGCTTTTTCCTGCACTGCATACCCCTTGCTTTGCCTCTTTCCAATTTCCTTCATTCCCTTCTTTACCCTTCTTTCTATTTCTGACTCACACCCCTCATCCACCCATATTACACCCTCATTGGTATTTGAAATTCTGATATAATTGGGATATGGGGAAATAGTGGGTTAAATTGATTTAAACAAGGCTTGAATTATTCATAATTATCTGAAGTCCTACTGACTTCCCAGACCTATTTTTTCAGGAAGTTCTCTCAATAATAATTTTGGCTTGCCCTTCCAAGGGTTTTCAGCTTAGCATTGGATTTTCTAGTGTAGCCAAGCAGCAGGAATTTTAAAAAAAATAGATAGTAAATAAGTGGGTTTGGGGATAGTCCTAATTCTACTTTGACCTATTCAGTCAACAATTAAAAATCAGAATCCATTGCCCAAGCTGCATTTTCATGAATACTCAATCTTAATAAAGGTTATCAAAATTGGCTAAGAAAAAGGGGGAAAGGTAAAATAAAACCTCAAATACAGCCTGCTCACTAAGTGATGATACACTCTCTCTCCCCTCCCCGCCATGCAAAAAATGACTTCTCTTTTGGGCAGATGAGAATGTATAGAGCAGGGGTTCTTAACCTTTTCCAGCCGTGGGCTCAAACAGCTGATTGGGCTGGACATATGGTTCCCCCCATAAATACTGCCGTAAAACAAATATGTGGCTGTTGTAAATGTATTTACAATAGTTGCAGGTGCATTTACAGCATATTTTCGGCTGTTTTTGTCGCTTCCGTCACTTTTGGCAGCAGCAGTGGGAGTGAGGGCAGCAGGCCACATGAAATAGTGCCACAAGCTGTGTCCAGCCCATGTGCCATAGGTTGTGAACCCCTAGTATAGAGTCTGGTGAGGTTGTTCCAAGTCCTCTGTTGTGGCTGCGTGCTTAGAACATTCCCAACGTTTTCCCACCAGGGGCCGTTCCAGCCCCGACACTCAGCTGTGTGGACCAGAGGTGTGGTTGCTCCCAGTGCTTATGGTTTTGTTTGTTTGGTTTTTGTTTGTTTGTGGCGGTGGCTGTTTGTATTTAAACATTTCTTAAGACTTGTAATTGCTACTAAAGTGCCCATTTCTGATATGATGTGATTTAGAAATGAATGATGTGCTTATTGGTTCAATTACGTGTGATGTATTATTTGGTACATGATTTTCAGATTGTGTCCAGAAAAACTCTGGGGTTCATGTGAAGCTTATGGTGGGATTGATTTCACTAAGGTTAAAGGAACATTTCAGCATTGAGAGTGTCAGGCTAGAACTCAGGAGACCAACTTCTTAATCCCCATTTGGTCATGGAAATTTAGCATGTGAATGTCCATGACAAAACCACTCATTAAGCATCTTCCATGATGCAGAAACCTTTTTAGGGTCAACTTGTTGGGACATAGGAACAACAAAACAATAGCCTTTGACAGCTGTGTGTGTCACTGGATATATCTCTAAGGCCTCCTATGCATAAAGTAAGTAAACATAACACTGTAAGATTAGTTGGCTCTAGATTTTGGCTCCTCCATTCTGTGGCCTGACATGAAAGGGGGACATCAATATTGTTTCCTTCATGAAATAATATAGGTCCCAGATATGGGATCTAGGAGACAGCATAATCAAACAATCTGCTATGCCCAGAAAACAATCCCACATATTCTCTGATTAGTTTGCAGCAAATGAGTTTTCCAACTATTTCAGTAAGTCATTGATTCATTCCTGGACTGGAGAATGTTAAGATCCATAAATCTGAGTTTGAAGCTTAGATAAATGAAATGAAACCATATCATGGAAAAGGTGAGTATCATAATAGGCTGAAAATGAGCTTTCCATGGATAATTGTCCAAATACACTAGAGAATACTGTAACAAAAGACTGAAAGAAAAATAGGCATATTCCATAGCTGTAGCAATGGATGTTATTTCAAATTAATTTGATTAAACAGAATATGCCATTTTACTCTTTTAATAATTTATTTATATATCACACAAGCTGATGAAATGTAATATTTGCAGTGCCATTAAAATAGTAAAATGTAATTTCTTTTGTAGAGTGAATAAATTGTGAGATATGTACAGAGTACTTTCCCTTTTTTGAAGGTAAAATTTTGGCATTTAATTATTTCCTGTATTTCTTGCCCTTCTTAAAAAAATGTTGTAGAAGGGAGGGGGCAAGAAAGAAAGGAAGGGGGAAAAGGAAGAAAGAGAATAGCTCTACAGAGCATTTACTGCTCTGGACATATCTATGTCCTAGCTAATACACGCCTGTAATCAATTTTTGGGTTGCCACATTTCCAACAAATTTATTGTGCTTATTACAGCACATTATGACATAACCTCAACAACTTGACAATTACAGTCCATTTATTGCCAAGTTCTAAATGGTCGCACAGTCTAATTAACTAAATCAATACATTGATTTATTAAATTAGCTGATTAATAAAGTGCTCTAAGGTATTACTTGTGTTTTGTGTTTTTGTACAATGACAACATAGTTTTAGTCTTTTTCTATTGAGTATGAAAGCTACAAAGAATAGCTGCTCAGCACACTCTGCAAGAAGTATACTATGTGGAGGATTTCATCTTCCTTTAGCCATTGGGCGATCCTTTTAGTTTGGTTCCAATTAATAGTTTTGTTTGCTTATGATACATGTAGTTTCCAACTTTCGGATATGAGAATTTCCATTTTTCCCTCTGCCTTTGCCCCAACCCAAACAAGGGCTATATACTTTGATACAGGGCAACAGACTCCATAATGGCTGAATGACTGCCCTTTTCCTATGCAGATGAGGGGAAACAATGAGTTCTGCATTGCCTGAGGTGAACCAAAACCAGTTTCTTGAAGATTCTCCAATATTGAATGGTCAAAAACAGTCCTTGCTTCAGACGTACCATATCCCTGATTGGTTCACAGCATCCTGCATGACGTGCTCATTGGAGCAGCCCAAAAACCCACATTACTGCCACATGTTACTGCCATTAATGGAGGTATTGACATGTACTCCACCCCTTTCCCTTATCAATTTTGGACGTTATAATTTTTCCTATGCTCATTATTTACATAAAAACTTGTCATTGTATCTTGAATTTAAGGTGCTAACAAACCATTGTAAATAAAGGTTGAATATTTACTTATGAATGAAACCCCCACTGCTGCTCTTTTGTAAACTTTAATGTAGCAATTGGTAACTGGATAGATGTAAAGATTAGCAGAAAAGTATAACAGGTCTTGTGTTTGGAGAGCAAGTCAGCTCCCGTCAAATTTGTTAGGGAAGCTCAGCATGTAGATTTTTCTAGCAGACAAAGATGGATTAAATATAGCTGTTTATCCAGCAGTTGGGGGGGGGAGGTGCTGCTTAGATGCTATTTTTCTCAATAAACTAGTCTCGTTTTTGTCTGAAATTAAAATCTCTGTGGTTCTTTGGGGGCTCCGCCAGGAGACAATTTTTTTTTAAATTTTAAAACACATTTCCACATTAAAAAGGGATATCGATTTTTAGGCAACATATGAACCATTCAAAAAACTGCACAGTAAACAGTTCTTTGAACAGTTTATGTTAAGAGATTTAGTAATATGATGTGTTATTCTCCATTCAAGGAGAAACAAATAGCATAACAGAGAAAGATAATTTAAAGAGTGTTTTCTCATTTTAAAATACATTTGTTTTGATAAATTCTTCTGGCAGTTGGTATGCAGTTAAGGTATCTGTAAAATATTACTCATAACAATAGTACAAATGATATTCACATATCTGACAAAGGGTCAACCTAGACCAGGAGTATGTAAAATGTGTCCCATGATCTATACAACTTTCCCCAAATCCACAGTTTCTCAATACAGTGGTACAGTATATATTTTAGACCCCGAAACAGCAAAATGAACCCTCAGAAATATCTGAGCCCAGAGGGGAAGCAAAAGTATCTCCAGAGAGGAAGATTGTACCTCCTTCCAAGGCAGAAACCAGAAGAGGCATGGTATAAGATTTCTCAAATTAAAATTTTGTAGGGATTAGGAATTCAGAGGATAGATACACCATATGAAGGCCCTTTAAAGGGCAAAAATGATTTTTCAGAATTTATCTGTCCAGGAACATCTTAATATGTTTGTTGCAAATTTTTATTAGTGTTTTTT
Organism: Furcifer pardalis; assembly: GCA_030440675.1. NCBI lineage: Eukaryota > Metazoa > Chordata > Lepidosauria > Squamata > Chamaeleonidae > Furcifer > Furcifer pardalis. Next base: position 69,937,739 of record CP126893.1, read on the forward strand.
TTCTTTTTGCAGAGAGACTTACTCAAATGGGAGAAACCATTTATTTATAGTAATATGTGATTTCTCTCACTTTCCATGTGTGCTTCCTTTCATAATTTGTTATTGGATGACAAAAACAGTTTTAATTTACAAGACTGATTCCTAAACACTGTCCTTTTGAGGTATTGCTCGCTCAGAAAAACTTTTATATCCTTGCCTTATAAGGTACTAAAAGTGTTTTTCATAATTATGACATTATGTATTAATAAAACAATATGAGGTGCATTTATAACAAAACAACTACATTACACAGTAGGGACAAGTTCTTTGTATTCACATCCCACTCGTTTAATGAAGAATTAACATTCATAAATATATCTTTATCCATAAAGTTTAGGAAACAAATATACCTGTTTCTCTGTTTCTTTAATAACTTTCATTAAAATGTTTAAAATAAATGCTTTGGCATTTCCCTCCATTTCTTCCTTTTCCCATTCTTTACTTATATCTATAATTGCAATTTTTCAATTTCCTTTTTACTGCCGGGATAATTTATGTTCATTTTGTAACAGGAACAAAATGATCTGTCTTGGAGGCAAATCAATTTTTTGTCCTAAGAAGAGTGTAAAAAAGACAAATCAGATATCATATTTTTATAAACACTACAGGTTCTGATGTTTGACTGTTAAACAAAACATAAAAATTAAACCAACAAATAAATGGAGTAAAAAATCAATAATGATTATAAACTGGAATGAGAAATTGGCTCCCTGTAATGTTCAAGGACAAATTTGCAAGTCAATCTATAATGTATGAACTAATTTAATCTGATGAAACACTGGAAGCAGTTACCTGGAATTTACCTGGAAATATATAGTATATATTCCTTATTCAGAAATGATACTGTTCAGTTATGATGGCTTCATATGATTATCATAAGGTGACATTTTACAGCCATAACCTGATGAAGACACATGTGAAAGCAGGTTGCAAAAACAAAGCAGCAGGAGCTCAGCCACAATTTACCAAACACTTGGGGAAACTATGCCTGTCATTTGCCCCCCCCCCCAACCAGGCACATGTGTTGCCATAGCATACAAATATATGCAAAATAGGTATGCTAATATCAAAGGTTGAGCTTTACAGTCAGCACTGCTTAATCTCCAGTGTACTTCAGTTTTGCTGACAGCAGTCAAGAAAGCAGAGATTGATGATTGTGACGGCTGGGAGAGGCTTAGAAGAACTACTAACCCACAATACAGACAGTACAGTTAGTGCAGGGGTACACAGAAAGAGCCTCCTTGACAATTGTGGTATTTTTGAACCACAATCAGTCATACCTTGATGATGGCAACTTTGTGTTGCTAGTGACTCTTTATCACACTAAGTCAGGCAAAGGGAACTGCAGAATGAATTCACCAAAAGGTTCCTTTATTTTGGCAAGCAAACAAAAATAAGCCACGTGACCCATTCATAAAATCAAACAAATGCAGAAGGAAGGGGATACCTTTTATATGATCACTTAAAAAATAAAACATTGCAATCTTTCATGACTCAAAGGTCACTTCATGGCATGATGTTCAAGCCAGGTTGGTTTGCTATGTTCCATGGGAAAATAGACAGCAGGCTACATATTTTTACAGTCCAAAAATAGGAAGCCAGGGATTTGCATATTACCTTTCCCAAATGACCTTCTTTTAAGCTAGACAGGTTTCTTTGTGGCCAGGGGTGGGTGGGTGATGTGATTCAAACCCAGTGCCCTCCAGAATTTGGCAACAAATTTACTTTACTCATTAGGCATGCCAAATTAGTCCAAAACAGTCCAAAATCAGAGCCATTTAGGAATATTACCTAGTGGAAGTTCTTCCAATCTGTGTTCCTGCTGCACTGGTGTTCAAAGTCCCTGTAGAATTAATTGATGCAGCTATTTGCAGCCAGTGGAGATGATGGTATTCCAGTTGAATTTTTCAAAGTCCTAAAAGATGATGGAATCAAATTATTGTATTCTATATGCCAGCAGATTTGGAAAACACAACAATAGCCACAGGATTGGAAAAGATAAGAATACGTTCCAATCCCCAAAAAGGGAAATGCCAAAGAACGTTCAAATTATCGAACAATTGCGCTCATTCCACATGCTAGCAAGGTGATGTTCAAGATAATATAGGATAGACTGCAGCAGCATGTGGAGAGAGAATTACCAGAAGTACAGGCGGGATTCAGAAGAGGCAGGGGGACTAGAAACCACATTGCCAACATACGTTGGATCATGGAAAAAACAAAGGAATATCAGAAACAAGTCTACTTCTGTTTCATTGATTACACTAAGGCCTTTGACTGTGTGGACCACAACAAAATGTGGCAAGTAATTAAAGAGATGGGAATACCAGAACACCTTTATATGCCTCATGAGAAATCTGTACATGAATCAAGAAGCAACAGTTAGGACAGAATATGGAATGACAGAGTGGTTTGGAATAGGAAAAGGAGTAAGACAAGGCTGCATTTTGTCACCCTGCTTATTCAACTAATACACAGAGCACATGCAGGGATGGAGGAATCGCAATTTGGGATCAAAATTGCTGGGAGAAACATCAACAATTTGAGATATGCAGATGATACCACCCTAATGGCAGAAAGTGAGGAGGACCTAAAGAAGCTCCTGATTAGGTTGAAAGAAGAGAGTGAAAAAGCTGGCTTGAGACTCAATATAAAGAAAACCAAAATCATGGCAATAGGCCCTATCAGTCATTGGAAAATAGATGGGGAAGAAGTAGAAGCAGTGACAGATTTTACTTTCCTGGGATCAAAACTCACTGCAGATGGTGATTGCAGCCATGAAATAAAAAGGTGACTGATTCTTGGGAGGCAAGCGATGAGAAACCTGGGACGCATAATGAAAAGTAGAGACATCATATTGAAAACAAAAATTCGTATAGTCAAAGCAATGGTATTCCCTGTGGCAATGTATGGATGTGAGAGCTGGACCATTAGGAAAGCTGAGCGCAGAAGAATAGATGGCTTTTATATGTGGTGTTGGAGGAGAGTTTTGATGGTCCCCTGGACAGCAAGGAGAACAAATAGGTCAATCTTAGAAGAAATCAACCCAGAATGCTCCTTGGAAAGTCAAATTGTAAAGATGAAGCTAAGGTACTTTGGACATAAAATGAGAAGAGAGGATTCGCTTGAGAAGGCCTTGATGCTGGGAAAGGTGGAGGGCAAAAGAAGAAGGGGACGGCCAAAAATGAGATGGTTAGATGGTATTGTAGAGACAATGGGCACAGAACTGAGTGAGGATGGTGGAGGACAGAAGTGCCTGGCGGACAATGGTCCATGGGGTCGCAGAGGGTTGGAATCGACTGTGCGACTGAACAACAAAAATTTGTGGTATCCTCGGTATTTCAGTAAGCAAGAATAAGCCGTGTGACTCATCTGTAAAATCAAACAAATGCAGAAGGAAGGTGATATCTTTTATAGGATCACTTAAAAAATAAAACTTTGCAAGGTTTTGTGACTCAAAGGTCACTTCATCAGGCAAACTTTCATGGCATGATGTTCAAGCCAGCTTGGGTTGCTAAGGTGTTCCATGGAAAAATAGACAGGAGGCTATATACTGTATATATATTTACAATTTTATAGTGATCATATAAAAGGTATTGCCTTCCTCCTGCATTCATTTTGGCAGTTTCACATTTGGCCTAGACATGGAAGAAGAAGAAGAACAGTACAGACAGCTTTCATGGACTTGAGAGCAAAATGGTGTCCTAGGAAGAAGTGTTGTAGCCTGCTACGGAAGGGCCTGTGAAAATCAGTGTGGTACAGTGGACTGAGATTTTAGAGACATAGCCTCAAATTCCAACATGACCATAACACTCACAAGTTGACCTAGAAGCAGTGGCACTGTGTCAACCTGCACTTCTTCACTGGGTGGGCATGAAGTTGAAATAGGCAGGAGGGGAGGCGTGCATGAGTCTTTGAACTCTTGGGAAGAAACACAGGACAGGAGTGTAACAAACAAGTATACATGTGGCACATAGTTTGTAGCTAGTATGGGTTGCACATAATCTAGTGGCGACACCAGACTGAAGATGTCCAAGTAATATCACACCTTGTATACTTTGCTATAGTTATTTTTCTTTTGATTGTTTTAGTTGAGTTTGATGTCCATGTGATAAATAAGCAGCTCCAGGAAGTATCCCCAGCTTGTCTTTGTGATCCAGGGAAATGAGTCCATAAACCAGCCATTATGTCAGATGACTCTGTGCCAAAATAGAGTCCATATTAATTTTCTATAGTGGGCTAAGCAGAAGTGGGCGATTTTAGAACCCTTTCTGGCATCTACTACTCTGGAGAGAAAATTTTCACAGTTCATTAGCTCAGATGACATCAATCACATTAACAGATGGAATCTTTGTCGTGTCAACATCTTTAAAGAAATACAGTAATTGTTCACAATTACATTGTGAGAGGCCTACTGCCCAGTCAGTGCCTGTTTCGTAGGGCATTATCTCTCCCATTTCCTCTCCATAGAATTGACAAAGGTATTTCCAACAAAATGGGGTTTAAACTGGGAAGTGGGGGTTACAACAAAACTAGTATCAACTAGTATCACTGGAATGCCACTAGCCCTGATTCAGTCTTAATTTTTCCACCCTAGTATGGGTGACTCTATATGTCTATTCACTACATAATGCCATGTTGGTCCAACCCTTCAGATCTGCAACTCTAAGCTCACAGTGAAGCTAGGGCACATATCTCATCAGGGCCTGAGTCTCTCTTCTTGTTGGATTTGAAATTTTGTCCTGCTGTGCTCAGAAGTGATGCTGAACCTCTCGCTGACTCTTTCTCCACCAGCATCAGAACTAGGTCACCTCTGGTCTTCCTACGTTGATGCAAGTCTGGTCATAAGTCTCTTTCACTCTAGGAGTAAGGGTGTGAAGGAAAGTTACAGTTCTGGTGTGTTTTCCTTTCCCCTTTTGATCCCTTCATTGATACTGCAGGGTTCTGTATTGTCTTCCTGTGTCAGAGTTTGATGCTCTCAGGATTGGACATCCAGCTTGGAGGGCAGTTCTAGTGCTTGTAGGATTGGACCCTCATCCTGCTGTGGCTGCTAAGCCCCACTTGAGAGTTCTGATTACTGGACTATCCTAAGCTTTACTTGGCGTCCCTGGTGACTCAGCTATATGAAAACTGGCTCTTCCTTCCAGAAGCTGCACTAAGTAACAAAGGTTAGCAGGCAGTGGTGGGCTCAAAAAATTTTACTACTACACTGTGGGTGTAGTATGGTGGACATGGCCAGGGAGAAAGCCCTGAGTTGCACCCAAATTAGGACTACTTTAATTCAAAACTTGGATGGGCGAGGGCAGCCAGAATTTCTGCTACCGGTTCTGGTGAACTTGTGCAAACCTGCTGATGCTCACCACTGTTAGCAGGCTTGCTGTTGCTTGGCTCCTGTGCCTTGTTCTTGCTTTAGAAGATCTGCTATGTTTCTGGCCACTGCTTCTGAAGACTTCATGCCCTATTCCTGGTTCCAATGGACCGTTGTTTTGTCTAGCCTTGCCTTGCCTGGATCCTTGCTCCTTCAACTTCATCCTTGCCTTGATCCATCCCCTGAAGGTACTCTGCCTTGTTTTTTCAGTCGCCTGATTTAAGGCTTGCTTGAAGTATGTCTTTGTCATCTGGACTAAATCTGTATTTTGGACTTGATTTTAGACTCATACTCTGGATAGAGATACAGTTACTGTTTGACCAGCTATCTAGTTGTTCTGTGTCCTGGTGTTTGTGTTGTTTGTCAGCTGCCTATGCCCTGGATTCTGACATCCTGGTCTTCCTCTACTTTGTAGATGTGTCTCAGTTCCTCTTAGGTATTTCCCCAAGCACCCTTGTTCCCACTCCTTGAAGGGACCTGTAAACAGGTCCTCTGCTTGTTCAGTCTTGACCCCAGGTTTGAAGTCATAGGTCTTTCCTTTTCCTCCAGCTGTCAAGATGACTGTCCTGCCTTCACTACCATATTTATAGTCTCCACTTACCACCTGGCCACTGTTCCCCCTTGAGGAATTGCTCTCCTTTGGTGAAGGTTTCCATTGGATAGGACCTCCATCTGGGTTGGATTAGTGTGGGTATAAGATTTCTGGGATGGTGAGACACATCTTCCTTGGAGTTGTTTTTGGATCAGCCTGGCTGTTATTCTGAGGCCCTTGGCTAGGGCTAGGCAGCCCTCCACCCATACTACTGTCCCAAACCTATATTGCAATAGTTAGCAGATAGTTTAAAACTATTTCAATTGTTTTGATAGTCTCAACAAACTTATGTATTTGTATACACTACTGGCTCTTGCAAGGCAAAATACACCCTAACTCTCAAATCTCCATATTTGTAGTACTTTTTGACATGAATGACACAAAATGTATGCAATTGAAAGGTATGCACCAGCACACTTTTGTCAACGGGGAAAATGTGTTTATTATGAAAAGGGGGTAAATGTGCACATATTTGAACCTGTGTACAAACTTTGCATACAAGGAATTTAAAAAAGTGTCACTAACCAAGGCAAACAGGGTCGTATAGGAATGCAAGAGGGTACCAGAGAAAGGAAACAAAATGGAGACTGAGAATGCTTTAGATGCTTAAGTTAGGTTGACAGACAATAATTCAGCCAAAGCCAGACAGAGAGTTTATGGAGTGCAGCAAAATTCACACCCCTGCTTTCACAATCTGTACAAGGCCAATGTGCTAGCACTATCATCTCTTTTACCACTATGATCCTAATAAACTGATTTTATTTCACAGTAGGATCTCTCTCTCCCTGTAGCTATAACAATATCATTTTTTTTTAAAAAAGGAATAGCCTGGAGTAATATATAAAATCATTAACTGTATCCAGGAGTGGTGTGTGGCTACTAGAGGCGTTAGTGAGCTTGCATCAATTATTGTTGAATCAATTATTTTGCTTTCAAGGACCACACATAAGCAAATCCAAAGGCAACTCCAGATTGTTGCCTGTGATAGAACAGAAAATATATCATGGCTTTTTACACTGGATTTATTAAACTCATTAGAAAGAAAGCTGTTACATTTGGGGAATAGGGAAAAAATGAGGTGGGAAAAATGGAGGGGAGAGAGAGACTCTGAAGCATTGATAATGTTAACCAAGTGAGTGACAAAGATGCCCCTATTGTACAAAAAGAATGACAATGATATTATATGTTCAACCTTCTTCTAGTTCGTTGAGGCAGATATGCATAGGCCACAATTCAGCATAGACTAAAGTACACCAAGTCTTTGATCTTACGCTCCTCTTGTTGAATTACACAGAACGAGCCTCCTCAAAGATCATAGTATTTCTGAACCACAATCAAGAGTACCCTGATAATGGCAACCCTGTGTTGCTGGCTAATCTTTCTCATATGAAAGGAACTGCAGAATGAACTCACCAAAGGTGTCTTTATTTTGGCAGTTTCACATCTGGCCTAGAGATGGAAGAAGCAGTAGCTCCTCATGTTCTACACTGGAATGTGGCTACTAGAGGCAATATTATCAGCTAAAAATATATTGTTTGATCTATGCACAAAAGACAGACATGGAGATAATAGTTTGGAGAATATTATTTGTGTGTGTTTCTGGACACACATGTGCTTCAATTTTTTGCTACCTATTCTGTGGGGGCTCAGTACTGAGCACACATTTTGAATAGATGGAAACATTCAGAGGTGTTGTACTTGGTCCAAATGGCTACTTCTACCTCAACAAAAAAGAGGAGGGATGGTTGGATACATTAAAAAAATCTCCATGTAATTTGCAGAATGTCTCCTTAAAGGCAGTAAATCAAGGGACCATCATTACATTTTGTGTCAGCCAGTTCCATACATTAATTGTAGATAATGTCTGAAATGCTTAGCCCTCTCACTTGAACTTAATAGAAGTAAATACTTGCTAGTATATACCCTCTGCTCTTACAGTCTGGGGAAAAAACAGAGCTTGTGTCAGCTCCCTTCTCTCTCACATACCTGTTTTTATCTTTTTATGGACTGCCATTCTTTTGTTCATACAGTTGCCTGCTGCTTCACTCTCATGAAATTTAGTGAGGCTGCTTGTAGCCTCAAGTGATCCTCAGCATGTAGACAAAGACAAAAAGGGAGTCCCAGTGTGTGCCCCTGTATTTTTCTTCTTTGAGGCTAATACATGATATAGCAAAAGCAGTGTGTTTCACACCTGAGGTTCTGGAATTTCAGAGTACTTTTCCCTCTGCAAGATCATTTCCTGATTATCTGAATAAGATGGTTGAACTACTCTACCACTGCAAGTATCAGCTTATATTTATTTCCATATATGAGGGAAAAACCAAATCACCTGCCATTGGCATGTTTAATAAGGAAGCTTCAGTGGTCTTCACCTGAACAGACATGCTCCACTGCTGTTCCCCAGGACCAGGTCCATAGCTACCCATGTCTTGTGTAGGAACAAGGTTTGCCACACCATGTGTTCTGTCAATTGACCATCCCTGCCCTAGAAAGTAAAACTAGCCAGGCCACTATCATTTCAGTTCCTAGGATGTATTGAGGGGGCAGAGTGATCAGCCAAGAATTGCAAAATGGTTCATGTGTGTGAGAGTCTTTGTCAGTGAGTGACATACAGCAAAGTAAGACAGGAGATGCCCATGATGAAGTGGTGCCCAAGACCTGCATCCTAGTGTTGTTGGGAGACATTTGAGGGCTAAAAGTGCAGCACATGGAAGTAAGTATGAAAAAGAAAGGGGATCCTGTTTTTAAAGCAAAACTGAAGCAATAATAAATTTGAGTCAATCAATAGATCTTTGAGTGACCAGCAGTATATAAGATGAACTTCAAACTCAGTCAAGGTTGTCATGTCAGTGGCATCCCATCCCCTGAGATTTCAAAGCTAAAACCTAAAATTTGAATCATTGGGCTAAAGCCTGAGATCTGACAACTCTATATAGAAAAGAGGAGTAAACCTGTTTTGTATGAGGCCTTTGTCCCTCTGGAACAACCTGTCATGGGCTGCATGCCAACAGTGAGCAGGCCTGAAATTAATGGTGGATGAGACCTGAACCAAAAATCAACCTCTCTTTGTCACATCCCCACTTTTGTTTTTTCTTCTTCTTTAACTCATTACTTCTATACAGTAGGCAGATGGTAAAGGTACCATTCTATTTTGCAGGGATCTAAGCTGGTCATTTTCCGGGGTCTTTTGAAACTAGGTCAAAGTTATCTAACCTTGAAATAAAGAGTATCACATTCCCTGGGAGCCAGTCTCTTTTTGTATTTATGGTTTTATTATACAAATGGTAGGTAGCTCACAATTGAAACAGGGAGACATGTTTCACCCTGAAACTGAAGAATAAAGCACATATTTTCCCGTTATCCAAACTGGATGGGTAATACCCTATTGTCAGTCACTTTTCTTGGTTTCTTGCCATTGCCACAATTTCCAGTCAATATGATATGGCCTGAACAAATGACAGAGGAATAAAGACTGAGCAGAGCATAATTTAGGAACATTTTTTCAAGTATTGCCTCTGTGAAGAGGAATCCAACAACGAAGGATACTCAAGGAAAGCCTGACTGACAGGTACTGTAGCTAAGATTAGGCTGCCATTACATCTCAGCTTTCCATCTGGCCCCGGGTAGAAGACAAGCAAGACAGAAATTGTACCAGCTTTGTTTCTTAATTGTGAGTGCAAGGAGTCCAGAAGAATGGATGTTGTTGTAGCTTGTGTGAAATGAAACAAAGCCAGAAACATCTGGCCTCTGGCATGAACAGGAAAAATCTTCAAAGGCATTGTGGCTATTTCACCCCTAAGTAGACAAGAGGTGTATTTCACCATGTGTTATCCAAGTGTACACATGGAAACTGAAGTGGACTTCTGCATGTGTGGTTATATGTACTGATGCTGGGAAAGGTTGAGGGCAAAAGAAGAAGGGGCGGCAGAGAATGAGATGGCTGGATGGCATTGTTGATGCAATGGGCTGGATGGGTTGAGGAGGACAGTGGAGGATAGGGGCGCCTGGCGTACGATGGTCCATGGGGTTGCAAAGGGTCAGACATGACTATGTGACTGAACAACAACAAAAAATCTCTGAAATGCAGGCAGGCATGATTGGTGGTCCACAATTCTGTGTGAATCCCAACAATTATGAATGGCAGTCCACCTGGAATTTGATAAATCTCTTGTGTTTTTTTTTCTTTTAGCCTGTGACTGAGTATTAGTTTAACAAGCAACTGGCTGTACTCAATAAATGACAAGAGGAAATGGATTTAACTTATAGTTGCCAATTAACAAAACAAAAACAAATCCTCACTTGATTAAGCTGCATTTTATATTTTGTTGGCTTGTTAATATTTATGTTCTGTACATTTTGTAGCAGGTGTATTCACTTTAGATGAGACCTGAACTAAACTGAGATATTCTGATTTTGAGGTCTGTCTTTAGCTCAGTGGATGTCCTTTGTATCCACTTGAGGGATTACTAGTTCAGTTTCTTAAATATTTCAACATGTGAAGTCTTGGTTTTTTTTTTTAAATTATTCTTTTATAGTTTTAGAAGAGTATGGGGAAAACAACAGCAGAGAACATGTGAAAGAATAGCCCAAGTCTCAAACTGAATTCCATTTTCATAGTTATTAGCTGACGGAGTGAGCTCTCATCTTTGTCCCAGCTCCTGCCAACCTAGCAGTTTGAAAGCAAGAACTTGCAAGTAGATAAATAGGGACCACTTTGGTGGTAAAGTAAACATCATTCCATTCACTCCAGTGTTTAGTGTTGCCTGTCACATGACCATGGAAACGTCTGCAGAAGCAGACAGCACTGGCTATTTGGCTATGAAACAGAGATGAGCACTTAACCCTAGAGTCGGATATGACTGACTTTCGAGCAAGGATGACCTTTACCTATAGTATAATCACTCTGGAAATGTTAGGAAGAAAAAAATTATCTTTATTTACAGTTACAATCTGTAGTTGTAATTTGAAGAATAAAATACAAAATGGAGTCTCCTTATGGAAGGCCTCTCATGCTTGCTGCATGGTCAGTGGGTCAGAAGAGAAGTGAGAGAACAATGGATGTGAACAATAAACAGAAAGAAGGGGGAACAAGCCATAGATTGAAAAAGGAACTTTACCAATGGGTTAGTGGTGAAGGTCAATTATTTAAGGTTGTAAATGTTTCCTTCCCACATATACCCAGTGTCAGTGTATGGAAGATTGTTGCCATGTCAATATGAAAATGGTGTGAACCAGTCTGAAAAAGTATCAGCCATATACAAATATTCATCATCATCATTTTTCTTTCTTCAGTAGTGGTTGAAAAAAATCCTATCATCTCATTTGTGAGCACATGAACACCTAGACCTCAAAAAGCAGCATAAGATTGACTTTCAGAATGAGTCAAATTTTGTTATACCCAATTAAGATCTAAGTCTGATTGGCCATCTTGTTTGGGAAGAGTTGTAATGAAGAAGATAATTTCCCAAACTCTTACTTCTGATGCTTTTCTATATTACCAAGCCCTTCTTTATCTCTTTTTGTACATATAAGAAAAACAGTGGTTTCTTCGGATGATTAATAATGCTATAGGTGTTACCCAATTGAAGATTCTCATATGCAAGGCCCATAAGAACATGATTTGAATTGCCCTGCTCTGTCTGCTGTTTGTAAACTTCTTCATAATAAAGAGAAACTCATCAGAAATGTATTGGTCTTCCTGAAGGAGTAAAAATTGTCCTTTCTAAAAGGAAGGAATCTATGGAAGTGGATTTGTTTATCTAAAGACTTGTTTGAAATAGAAAACCTAGAGTTGGTGTCTTGATTATTTATTTAAAAAACCACAATTCTTTATCATTCCTTAATGAAACAAAAATTACTCCCTTTGTCTCATTCTGTCCCACCACAAAACTACCAAAGCCTCCTGATAATATGTAAAATAAAATAGAAAAACTGATACACAGTGACATCCAAGAAGTTACTGACTAATTACTAGGCTTTCAATGTTTATAGAATGTATTTTGTAAGGGCTGCCAGTTGGAAAGTAGACCTTGTGTGATAAAATGAGGCCCCAAGTTCTTCAAATATCCAAAATGGAGTTTAGTAGGTTTCTAGTCTATAGTAGAAATGTGGCTTCTTGTGCTAGCCAAAAGGGCCATTTGGTTGTTTTTCACACTTTGGGGCCCAGGAAGGGAAGAGATAGACAGAGAGGCGCCCATTGTAAACAAGACAACCAGAGTTGTTTACCCAACTCTGGAATCTGATTGGAAGTAGCCTGATTACCTAGGTTCACTTGATACCTGACAAGGGTCTGGCAGAAAGATAGTTCTAAAATGGTTGTCAACTAGGGAACATCGACATGAAAGAGATGGGCTTTCCAATTAGGCCTTATCTCTGGAAACCTTAATTATGGTAACTTAGAATAGATAGACAGATTCCTTTTTATTTAGAGGAATACTTGTCTATAACATCCTTTCTGTAAAACAAATTAAAATTAGTTTATTTTTCTATGCTGAGATCTGTAACCTGATTCATCAAGAACCATGCTACCAATTTAAATAAAAATATTTTCTTCAAACAACGCGTGTTCATTGAAAATGGGATACCGGGTTAAAAGACAGTAAATCCCTCTTTTTTGCCTCTTGAAAATGCTACCGTAACCTCTCAAAGTAAATGGGCTTTTCTCTGTAAACAGGGGAGCCAGATTTTGGTCAGCCGGGTGTGGCTGGAGAACGAATGGTGAACATCCTTTTTCTTGCGTGAGTTTTGGGTGAGTTCTAGAGGGGATTTTTTTAATAATCCACCTTGGATTGAACGCAGAGAGGTCCCAGAGCAAGTGAGGAAGAGTGTGCATTCATCATACCTTGTCACACTTTTCCAAATTCAGTGAAAATTGTTAACCCCTTTTTGAACTCTGGTAGGAAAGGGGGTGGGGGAGATTGTGAAACATTCTAAAACATTATATTAGGTATTCCAGATTGCTCGTTGTCTAGTTCTGTCTGTGGTGAAAATTGACAACATGTGAAGAAGAAAGCATGGAGAAAAGGCTTGTGAGGGGGTGTTGAATAACTTAAGCTCGTCCTCATGGCATGTGACTTATTTCCAGTCCTTTCTTTCCCAACCACTCAACAGCATTAGTGTCTGAGGTGGAGATGCCATTGCCCCCCTATGCCCGCACAAAAGAGACTGACAACAATGATATTGGTTCAAAAATTGGGCCACTTTATTTAAGGTCAACTTGGTTAACTTTAACCATTTCAACAGTAACTTAATGCAGCAAGGGCCGCAGTAGCACTGGTGAGGTCAACGATATCCATTCCAAACTTCACTTGGATATCGGACAACCATATCCGTACAACATTTAACTGTCCCGGTCAGAAGTAACCAGCTGTTATCTCCTTCTGACCCCACACCGGGCGAACTCTATATTGGGGCTGCCTGCTGCCGAGCTGGGCAGTTACCCAAGTTCGCGGTCCGCATTTTGATCAGACTCACAGAGTGGCCGATCAAAACACGTTCCTACCCGGTTCACCTGGGACCAAACTTATTCCGCACCAGTGCTACCCGCCCCCTAAAGTGACCAAAAGAAATCCATTCCGGCTCACCAAGCAGTGCAGTGTGGGATGGGCGAAAACGCCAAGAGACCCAACGGCCAATCAAGGTCTCAAGCAAAAATTCCCATCCGGCCCCGAAGCGACCAAAAATTAATCACACTGCCGCCAAGGGAGGGAGGGCGGGGCTCGCTCGCCTGTCAAACGGGACCGGCGAACGAGCGCAGGGAGCGCGCCGCCCTTATAAGGGCAGCGCTTAACCACGCCCCCTGCGCTCGTCCCCAGGCCAGTCCCTTCAGGCAGGCACCGGGGCAAAGCGAGCGGCCGCCGCAATTGCCGCGGCCGCTCGACCATTGCCCCCCTATGCCCGCACAAAAGAGACTGACAACAATGATATTGGTTCAAAAATTGGGCCACTTTATTTAAGGTCAACTTGGTTAACTTTAACCATTTCAACAGTAACTTAATGCAGCAAGGGCCGCAGTAGCACTGGTGAGGTCAACGATATCCATTCCAAACTTCACTTGGATATCGGACAACCATATCCGTACAACATTTAACTGTCCCGGTCAGAAGTAACCAGCTGTTATCTCCTTCTGACCCCACACCGGGCGAACTCTATATTGGGGCTGCCTGCTGCCGAGCTGGGCAGTTACCCAAGTTCGCGGTCCGCATTTTGATCAGACTCACAGAGTGGCCGATCAAAACACGTTCCTACCCGGTTCACCTGGGACCAAACTTATTCCGCACCAGTGCTACCCGCCACACGGGGGGAGTGAAACTACTCACCGCCCCACCCCCCCGAGACCGACAACTCGGTCACCAGGCCCTGCTGCAAAGCCGCCAGGAACAAAACCTGGCCGTTCAGTGACGGGTGAACTCCGTCGCTCCTGTACAGGTGGCCCAACTCCGAAATATGAAACAGCGGATGCTCAACCACTGTGCCCAGACCCCGGGCCTGCAGGAAACGTGCAACGGTGCGGTTCACTCCACGCCGCGCACGATCCACAGCCCGATAATCCACCGCGCCCCTGTACCGGGCACGCGGTATCATACTCGACCAGACAATTCTGGTCGCCGGCCAATGCTGGTGCAGGAGATGGAAGTCCCTGCAAATGGCCCTGGCTAAATCTAGCCCCATTCGCTGACCTAGGTCGTTCCCACCCAGGTGCACCAAGAGGATATCAGGGGGCGGCACGTGCCAGCTAGACATCAAAAAAGGCATCAGCTGATCCCACAACATCCCCCGCATCCCCCGCCACATGAGGAAGGCCCACTGCCGCAGGCCAAGGTGGATCCCGCAGGGAGCTGCACCAGCGAAACGGGCCGCCCAGTAGATGTAGCTGTGGCCGACCATCCAGACCCGGGCCACGGCGCTCCGAGGGAAGAGCTCTGAAAGAAAACAAACAGAAAACAAACGGCAGCAAGGCAGGTCATGGCAATAATGGTCGCACATATGTTCGAAAACACGCGGACCCCCACCGCCCCATCCTCATGATGTCCGCATCGGAATACCCGAAAGAGGCTGCAGTGGAGGCAGCCCCAATGCGGAAAGAGTGGGTGCCGTAACGGGCACCAGGGATCCCCACCTCCGCCAGGGCCGCCCCAGTAACCCTCCAGAATTGGAAACGAGTGAGCGGGGACCCATCCCGATGTACAAAAAGGGGCAGGTGACCAGAAGGGCGTATGGCCAGGTAGTGCTCTAGCGCCCCCACCGGACAAATATCTGCAATACTGCATCGCAGGAGCAATAAAGAAACCCCCCTGCCCAGCTGGTCAGTCTTAGACATCTGCACCGTCAGCCGAACCGACGAAGCGGTGAAGGCGACATCGGCCAGCTGTAACGAGCGGCCGGACATATCCCCTCGGGACGCTACCACCAGTTCCCCCACCCGGAGAGCCGCAAAAAATGCCACGGAAGAAGCAGCGTGAAATAAGGCCGCCTCGTACCCATCAGTACAATGGCGTGGCCAAGCCGCAGCCAAGCGCCGCAGCACCGCCGGTGACACCGGCTGTCGGGCGTCCGGGCGGCGGCCACGCTCCCTCGACCAGCCCTCCAAAACCCGGCGAATACGGAAATCGCCGAGGGTATCAGGGACGCCATTCGCCCGAGCGGCAAAGGCCAAGGCCGACAGTCGCCCCTGGATGGTACGTGGAGCCAGACCCGACCTCCGCAGGTGAACCATGAACTGAAGCACATGGTCCACCGGGAGCGGCCAAACCTCCGGCAACCCCTGCTGGCTTCTAAAGGTGGTAAAGGCTTCACACGCCAGGCGATAAGCACGGCGTGTGCGACCCGATAGGGAAAGGCCGATGGCCCGATTCACCTCGGCCCTCCAATGTTCCAGACCGCGTCCGGCAACTCCGAAGGAAGTGCCCTGGCACCGGGAGCCAACGCCCTGAACCGCGCCATCTGAAAGCGGGACAGTGCATCAGCAATGGAATTGTCCACCCCCGGCACGTGGCGTGCGCGAAAAACGATGTTAAGCCTCAGCGCAGCCAGGACGAACGGCCTGACTAAGGACATAACCCGGGGGGAGCGGGACGTCTGCGAGTTGACCACCTGGACAACCGCCGCATTGTCACACCAAAAGGTGACAACGGAGTTTTCCCAGAGACGTCCCCACATGTTGATCGCCCCCCAGATGGGAAAGAATTCCAGGAAAGTCAGGTCCCTCACGACATCGGAGTCCTGCCAGTGCGGCGGCCATGCGCCGGCACACCAGCGGCCATCAAAATAGATGCCAAAACCGCAAGACCCCGATGCGTCGGAATGGACCTGAAAACTGGAAGAGAGGAAAAGGTCAGAGCGCCAAAAGGAAACCCCATTGAAGTCCCTAAGGAACGCCAACCAGACCTCCAAGTCCTCCCTCATCCCACGGGTCAGCCTAGTTCTGTGGAACTTTTTGGTGAGGCCGGCCATCGCATCGCACAAACGGCGAGCAAAGGCGCGACCGGGGGCCACCACCCTACAGGCAAAGTTGAGATGCCCGTGAAGCTCCTGCAATTCGAGCAGGGTGACCTTTGTCTTGGGCAGGAGCGCCTCTATCCTAGCAACCATGCGCTGAACCTTATCGAGGGGGAGACGAGAGGACATGGCGACGGTGTCCAATTCGATGCCCAGAAAAGTGAGGGTAGTGGCCGGACCCTCAGTTTTCTCAGGCGCCAACGGAACAGCCAACTCCTCCGCCAGGCACTGAAAAGACCGGAGCAGGTGAACGCAATCCCCAGTGCCTGCGGGCCCCCCAAAAAGAAAATCATCCAAATAGTGGGCGACCCTGTCAGAGCCTGCCTTCCTAACTAAAGCCCAGTGCAAAAAGGTACTAAAGCGCTCAAACGCGGCGCAGGAAATAGCACAGCCAAAAGGCATGGCCCGGTCGACGAAATACTGGCCCTCAAAACGAAAGCCCAGTAGCTCGAAGTCATCGGGGTGCACTGGCAACAGCCGAAACGCGGACTTGATGTCGCATTTGGCCAAGAGTGCACCCGGACCGCAGGACCGGACCATGCGCACGGCCTCGTCAAAAGACGTATACCGGACCGAGCACAAAGCGTCCGGGATAGCGTCGTTGACAGAAGACCCGGCGGGGTAAGACAGGTGATGAATCAACCTGAACTCACCCGGGGCCTTTTTGGGAACTAATCCCAACGGGGAAACTTTAAGGTTGGGGAAGGGCGGGCTGCCGAAAGGGCCCGCCACCCTACCTGCTGCTACCTCCTTAAAATTTTGTGCTCTGGCCACTGATTCCATACCCACCAGAGATCGTAGATTGGGCGCGTCCTGCGGCCCCCGCGTCCCCACTACAGGGATACGGAAGCCAAAGGTGAAACCCTCTGACAGGTACTGTGCATCAGTGGACGAAGGATACTCCCGCAGCAGGCGGTCCAGGATGTCAATCCTAATTGGGCTGGGGCCCTTTGCCAGGGGCGGTGTCCGCCCCGGCCCGTTTGGCCCCCTGTTGGTCCTTACCCCGGCCCCGGCCCGCCCCTCCTCGAAAACAGGAGGTGGCGGGGTGGGCGCCCGCGCAAATCGAGCATTCGTGCTTGAATTTGCACTGTTTTTTGGAGCAGCGACCCGAAGCGGAGTACTCCCAACAAAGCAGGCGGGCCGGAACCGCCTGCCCCGCCGGCTGGCGGGGTGACTGAGAAGGAGTAGGGCGCTGGATCAGGTGGCCGCAGTCATAACGCTCACCAAGGGCTGGGCGTGTCGGGGTCATAAGCTGCATCCACAATGCGGAATGCAGCTCATCCCAGCGCATGCCGGGGCGGATGGCCGCGCGCATACGAAATTCCTCGTCATACGACAGCCATGCCTGCCCCGGGAAATCAACGTAAGCCCTGTAAATAATGTCCAGGTATTGAAACAGGGAAACCCCTAGCTGAGGGAAAGCCCGGGACAGCACACCCGCATATATGGTGAAGCCTGGGAGCCAATTGGCCCAGGTGCGAGGAGGCTTCTTCCCCTTGGCCCTCTCCTTATCCGCGTCATCCGCCTTCTCCCTCTCCTCCTTCGTGGAGTCCCGATTGAGGAGGGAGAAGAAATCAACATACTCACCCCGAAGAATCTTATCCCGGGTGGCAGGGAGCAAGTGATCGCCGAGCGGCAACGACTGGTCGCCGTACGGCATGGCCAAGCGAGACACCGAGTTATAACCCGTGTCTCCAAAGGAATAGCATGGCCAACCCGGTGCCGGAATAGAAGGGCCGCCGAAAGGCGATGCCGCCGGAGGCGGCGGATACGGCGCCCGCCACGTGCCAGGCACCGGCTGGGCCTGCGGAGGCAGGACCGCCGCCGACGGGGCCGGTCCCGGCCACGCAGGGGCCGACCCCTGCCCCGGCGGAGCCGGCGGCAACCATGGGAACCCGGGCGCCGCTGCCGGCCAAGGCGAAGCCGCGGCGGCCACCTGTTGACACGGCCAGGGCCACTGCACCGGGGGCTGCGGAGCAATGGGGGGTGGAGGCGCGTCCACCGGAGGGAGCTGCGGGGTGACAGAAAGCGGCTGCTGCGGCGAAGCGTCAGGGAGGGTGGCCGTATCGGCCCCATACTCACCACCGGCCCGCGTGTCGTCGACCGTCGGAGGGACCAGGACCGGGCGAGCCGTGCTGGGCCCCGCAGCGGGTTCCACCGTCACCGTGGGCGCGGGATCCTCCATCCGGCCCTCGGCGCTGCCAGGGGGCTGTTCTTCGGCGGGCTGGAGCGGCGGCAGGCGAGCCTCAATCTGTGCAATCCGTTGGTGGATAACCTCCACCAACCCTGCCCAGTCGGCAGCAGTCGGATCAGTCACCGACTGCGCGGCCCGTCGGGCCGCCCCCCGCGAATCCGGCACCTGCTCCGTGGCAACGGCCCGTTCCAGGGCCGCGACACGGGCGAGGAGGGCCGCGGGGCCGACGGGGGCTACCTCCAACCCCTGGGCGCGGCGGCTAGGCCCCCCTTCGGCGGTAGCCCTGCGGGGGGCGCGGCGAGGGCGGGGCGCGGCCTGCTTTTTGGGAGCCATGGCCAACAAGTAACCAAAATGGGCCACCAAAGGAAAGATAAAGGCAGGGCACAGATACACTCAGCCGGGCCCAACCTTGAGCCTTCTGGATCAAAGCTGTCCCAGGAGTGAAAACTGGAAAGGCCAAGGCCAATCAGGGACAATAGCCACCTGAAGTGGTAATGAATAACCCCAGTAAAGCAGCCACGAAGCTGTACTGCCCGCAGATGCAGGCAATGACCACCAGGGACCAGCCAAAAGGCCAAATTAAAGGTCCCAAAATGGCGGGCGCAACTGTGAAGCCCCACAAGATGGCGGGCGCCACAAAACGGCCCGCAAAATGGCGGTCGCTACTGCGAGCACGCAAGGACCACCCGGAGAGGAGCCACCAAGAGAAGGGGGGGGGAAGCCGGAGGCCCGCAAAGCCCCCTAAAAGGGTCGGAAACCACCTCAGAAGAAGAACGCCCAAAAAAGGACCTGCAATTCGCCCCGCTCCAGGACAAGCCGCAAAGGTGAGGGAGAGTTAACACCCGGCTCGCTCGCCTGTCAAACGGGACCGGCGAACGAGCGCAGGGAGCGCGCCGCCCTTATAAGGGCAGCGCTTAACCACGCCCCCTGCGCTCGTCCCCAGGCCAGTCCCTTCAGGCAGGCACCGGGGCAAAGCGAGCGGCCGCCGCAATTGCCGCGGCCGCTCGACCATTGTCTGTATTAAAATGAACAGGACAGGAATGGCTAGCTTTGGTGGAATTAGAATCAGCATTTTTCTTTTTTCATACCTTCCCTTTGAACATGCAGAAAATCTAGAAGGAAATTTTTCCAAAATCTCAAAAATAACCAAAACTTAAAGTCTGGTGTATTGTTTTTTGATCAGTGTCAACCTGCATGATCTCCAATACATATCTTTGTGTCAGAATATACATTTTGGCTATTGTATGTAACATTCATTTCTTTGATGTGTAGGGTGAAGAAAAATGTATGAACATGTGAAGCTTGTCCTCCCTACCCCCCACTTTGTTGTTTTTTCATTCCTTCAAATGTGTTTCCAATGCTTTCCTCTGCCAAGAGATAACCTTTGTCTGGTTGAAGTGATGTCTTGTCTCTTCAAAAAAATTGAAAGTTGTAGAAACAAAAAATAATAATGGTGCTTTCATCATATACACTGGTATGTTCTATGCATCTGTGTCACTCCTTTGGCCATAAGGCACATGTATTTATTCTGACATGAAAATATAAAGACATTTATAAGCTGTGCCTCATAAAATAGTCAGCAGAAGGGTTTACTACTGAGCTCCACAAGAAAAATCATGCATTTTCTTGTAATTATGCTACTCTACCAAAATAGTGTAGGAAAAGCAGCAAAGGGGGGTGGGCACAGTAATATGAACTTAAATAAAAGCATATTGGAATTCAGAGACTGAGAGTATACAATAAAATATATGCTGAAGAGGCAATGTGAACAAAAATGAGATTCACACAGAGTAATAATAAAACACCATTTGGAGAAAAACATGAAGAGACATAAAATAGAACTGTGTCTGCTGATCTTGTTCTTTGTGAATGTACAGCGGCTTTTGCATAAAGACATAGCCACTGATTATAATTAGTTGAAGAAGATTTCCCCCCAATCTTTTAAATGCAAATTAATGGATTCTACGACAAAAAAGTCCTTGACACCTCTTGAAGGAAGACTTGTGTTAAATGAATTATTCTCTAAGAACAGCAGCTAAAAGCTATCAAGAAAAGATAGAACTTCATCTCACATAAAGTGGACCAGTCCTGTTCAAAGACAACCATAATTTCAAAGTAGTTTCTCTGCCATGCAAAAGTTTTCACTGAGTAAGATAAAGTACCTCTGAGCATGTATATTTAACTCAAGTTCCAGGAAGCTTGGAGGATTTAATTTAAACATGTTACTTCTTTCAGTATGCTTGTTTTTTGGGGTTTCATGGTTATACTCTGTATTTTTTAAAAAATAGTTTACTCATGGAATTGTAAGTAAAAAAAACCCCAATAACAGAACCTTAATTGAATATAAATGATGGAGAAATGTAAGTTTTGCTTTTAACCCCATACAGATTTTTATTCAGCTCAGGCTCTTCCCATCTCAGATGAACAATTTGCAAATGTTGCCATAGTCTTTCTGAATTTCCTTACCATTCTACCATCAGGTTTAGCAAGCAAAGTCCTCTTCATTTTTAACCACATATGCAATGAACCCATGCAAGCCCCCTCCCTGCTTTCCATAGTGCTTGCTAACCTCTGGTGCATGTGGAAGCCACATTGCTTTAAATGAGATGATGTGTGAGGTGACCTTTCAATCCTATTTCAGTCATAATGCTGACCATGCAGAGGATTGAGAACCTTAACCTTATACAGTCAACCCTGCATCTAACTGGAGGAATTCTCCAATTCTGAAGTTATTTCTTACCTTCAAGTATAATGATGGTGATGATTCGCAATATGAAGAAATGTGAGAGTTCTTCGCCCAAACTTTACCAAAAGAGAGCTGAAATAAAATCTAAACCATATATAGCACATGCACGAGATGCTGAAGCTAATGAACCGGACCTAGGGGACCAAGTTGGCAACCTGAAGTGCAGCTCCACCTCTGTCCTAATGCCTATGGGAAACCCTGTGACCACCTAACAACAAACATCCAAAACACAAATCTGAAGCTATAGGCCACTTAGAAGAAGCATATCACTCCTATGAGATAACAGATTCATTGGCTGCAATTCAATTTCTGGCCCAATTCAAAGTGCTGCTTATGACGTATAAGGACATATACACTCCTAAGTCTTGGTTATCCAGTGGATCCTTGTATGCCCAAAAACCCTTCTCAGTTCTCAAGATCTATAGAAGAGGAGCTTTTCCAGGTCCCATCACATTCACAGGCACTTCTGGTGGGAACATGAAAGAGGGCTTTTTCTGTGGCTGCTACCAGCTTATGGAAGGCCTATCCTTGGGAGCCTAGTTTGGTCCTCTTCCACTTGTCCTTCCAGCAACATGTAAAGGTGATATTTCTATAGACAGGCTTTTAACAACAAATTTGGTAAATTTTGATCCCACTAGCTAGAATGCTATCATTTTTATGTGTGCTTTTAATTTGTTTTAAAGGGTTTCAATAGCATCAAGTAATTTTCTAATAAAGTTACGTGTGTGTGTGTGTGTGTGTGTGTGTGTGTGTGTGTGTGTGTGTGTGTGTGCGTGAGAGAGAGAGAGATAGAGAGAGAGAGATAATGTGCTGTAGGTTTAGTCAGACTTTTATAAGACCTTGTGAGACACCTGGGGTCTTTAATTTGGAGAAAGGAAGCGTACAAATGAAAATGAAGAAATAAATAAATTAATCCAATAGAAAGTGACGAAAAGCTGAAATGAAACCATTAAAACACTTCACAGCAGATAAACAAAGACTTGACACATACTTGTATTAACTTTCTGCAAAACATAATAGCTGAAATCCAGTAGTGAGTCAAAACTACAGTAAATCTGTTGAATCAGTGAGTATTGGTAAGTTCCATGCATGCAGTGGGTCTATTCTAGTTGCAGCTTACTACTGGCTTTCAGTCAATATGTTTTGCAGCTGAAAGATTATGAAGGAATGGACCAATCCATGTTGCTGTTGCTGTTGTGTGCCATCAAGTTGCTCCCAATGTAAGGCAATCCAATGAATGAGCATTCTCAAAAAAATTTCTGTTCCCAACAACCCTGCTCAACTGCTAAACACAATGCAGAGGATTTCTTTAGGGCAGGGGTTCCCAATCTTTTCCTGCCAGGGGCCTGACCATGCTGCCTTAGTCAGCTGAGGGACCTATCACATGGTTCTTCCTGGTGGCAGTGGTGGCACTGGTGGCATGTGCATTTATGCCATGTTTCCAGGCATTTTCCCACCTCCACCGCTTCCCTTGGAGGAGGGAGTGAGGGAGGGACATTTTTACGCCATTTTTAATGTTTTCACTGCATTTTCGCAGTGTTTTTGATGTGAAAATGGGGCACTTTTGGCATCGGCAGCAATTTGGCCCAGGGGCCAGATCTGGCCCATGAGTCATAGGTTGGGAACCCGTGCTTTAGGGAATCAATCCATCTCATGTTTGCTTTTCCTCTTTCCCAGCTGCCTTATCCCTTCTCCAGCACTATTGCCTTTTCGAGAGAATCTTGCCTTTTCATGTTGTGGGATAGCCTCAATTTCATGCTTTTTGCCTCCAGAGATAGTTCAGGTTTTATTTGCTCTGGATGCCCTTAATTTGTCTTTCTGGCAAAGCTCTCTTCCAGCACCAGGTTTCACACAAATCAATATTTTCACAGTTAGCTTTCAGTATTGTCTACCTTTCCACACCCAGATTCTGAAAATGTTGGAAGTGACTGGTGCAACCCAGCCTACACCCAAAGAAGACATGTGTCATTCATTGGGATAGAGACAGGACTTCCTCAGGCTACCTAAACTGGCCTTCACCTACTCCATCCTCTGCTGTCTTTCCTTCAACCTTAGATTGCCATTATTTTCCACACCAACACATAAGTACTGCCTAGGTAAAACACAAAAGTTAAAACCAAGAAAGCCTGTGCATACTTAGAAAATTTATTTATATATTTAAATTGCTTCTAGGTTATATTGTGGCTGAAGACACCTTTCACACCCAAGCCAACTGATATCCAGGCAGTGTCCAGCTGTGAGTTATATTAATGGAGAGAAATTCCTAGAATGTTCACTTCTCTTCCACAATGAGCACTGAAGATTCCAAATACAATAAAATCCTCCATAGTCTTGTAAGCACCACTAAAATGGCTATAATGCAGGTCTTTTATGTGCCATTTGACTATCATTCAATAGGTAAGTAGACGTGTTTGATTTAGTTGCACCATTTTTAAATTGTGTTATCTGACAAATTGGGTAGGGAATGCATAATTAGCTCATGTTGCTGCATTTATGCTAATGAATGCTGCATTTGCAAGACTTGAAGCTTCACAGTAGGCAAGTGTTTAATTTTTTATGGCTGTTTCTGACAGGTAACATTTTTTATCCTGCACATGCATTTGTACTGGAATACTGTTCATGCTCATGACTGACATCTGGAATTTTAGTCTGAGGGCCAAGGAGTATATTTTATTTAAGCACATTCCCATTTTCAAACCTTGCATTCCAAATTATCCTTCCTTTAATACTCACCCATGTTTAAGTAACTAAGAAAGTCTTCAGGTAGGTAAAGGTATTTTCCTTGTGAAGCTTATGTGTTTTATAACTAGGAACAAAATAAAATGAATAATTGATGCATTTTTTTAGACTGAATATAGCATGAAGGATGGAGTAGAAAGGAGGTATAGTGCTACATAGCACTTGTTTAGGATTGATTCACACACATGCCTTCATAATAAGGAAACATCTAGCCATGTTCAGCTTGTATGGGTCCCTGGAGGAAGGAACAAGTAGTATTAATTCTCCCCCTATCTTCACGCCTTTAACAAAGAAGAGATCCTCAAGTAACTATAGTTTTCTAAAAATCTGAAGTCAGGGATTTCCCCTGCAAATGATCACACCAGTAGTTCAGGAATATGACTTTGAACTCCAGTCTACCTAGCCCAATGTAGTCAAGTCTTGCTGTCAGCAATGGGTCTTCAAGGTGACTGGCAGGACTCTTCCAGTTTTAACTAGATAAGCTGAGTTAAATTCCAGACCTTGTTCTACCACTTAGCTGAAGACATTTTCAACACAGAAGCTGCTGTTCTTGAGTACTCTCCTAGGCAAGTACTAGTCAAGCTGACCTGTGTTATAGGATTCACAGAGTTCATGGGGAAGATCGCTATCAAAGCAAAGAGAAAGCCACCCATTTGCTCCAAGAGTGTGAGTGTTGGCAGAATGAGGAAGATGCTATCCATAGTATTGAGCAAAAAAATAAATAAGGGTAGCAGTGTCTGGGGGAGAATTCTGGCATCAAAAGTAATTGATGCCAGAAGTAATTCCTCCCTCTTTCTCAGCTTATTTTTATTTTGGGAAAATTTTCAGGATCTAATAATGTAGTCAAAAATCTAGCAATTGGTTTTAGACAGTGGTGGGATATCAATTTTTTTACTACCCCACCATGATGTAATCACAATGTGGGCGGAGCTAATGTCATGACATCATGACGTCATGGGCTGGACCAAAGAAAAATAAAATAAAATAATAAAAATAAATAAAAATAAGCACACACACACACACCTCTCAACCCACCCACCCACCATATGGTCACTCAAAAGGGCAAAGCGAATGAGCCGTATTGTTATCAAATGGTGGCTGGTTGTCACTGAGAAAAACATTCATGCACATAGACTACACCTTGTTAGTAGGAGTATGTCTTCTCCTGCAGAATGCAGAGAACTCTGGTATGAAGCTATATTATCAGAAAGTAAATAACTTTAGTGAGAAAAAAATCATTTTCAGAGGAAGAATAATAATGGTACACAACTTCAAGAAATTATACCCTTGACCTATGATCTCTTTTATCATATGGCCTCAGTAATATTTTTGTTTGGGGCAATTGGTTTGTGTATTTGTGGAAGCAGCCACTCCCAATAAAAATTCTTCACTGGTGTCAGAAAGTTTTCTGATTCCAACTATAAGTATAAAATGGCCCTAGAAAGTCTAGGGCAGTGGTTATCAACATGAGGCACATGCCCCAAGGGGGACTTCATTTCCCAGAAGCCTAAGTCAGTACATTGGATGATGAGTGCTTTTTGGGAATTGAAGTTCAAAATCAAAGGTTGGGAAACAGTGATCTGTGGTGATAGATTAGGCCATGCAATTCACTAGCAGATGGAGGTGGGTTTTTTAAATTGATTTCCTGGTTTCCCACAGCTTCTGTCATACAGCACAGTTAATTTCCATTGCTTTGTAGATACGTGTGAAACTACTTAAACTACCAACACCTCCTGTGCTCCATTTCCTCACTAGAAGCATTCCAGAAATTCACCAGCACTGAGTTGTAACTAAACTGGATCCATGCCACTGACTCTTTTTGCTCAACTAGTACATGAACCGAATGGCTGAAGGGAATCATACTCAAGTAGGGAGTCCTCTGGCCCTAGACCCAGTCTCTACATCAGGGCCTGCTGAGACTGCACAATTCTAGGGCTGTACATCTTCTTTATTATAAACAAAAACTGTTCAAAACCAATGCTTGTAAGAATAATTGTAGAATATTTGTTATTGGGGTTTTTTTTACTTCAGCCACTGCAAACCCCATGACTGGATGCTGTATTTACTACCCTTGTAATAGGAGGCATGAATATTTTATTGGAAATACTTTGGTCAAAGCTGTACCTCACAGCAAGGTAGTATGTGTAGTGAATCTATTTTTCTTAATAATTGTATGCCTCCTTGATGCACTTAGGAAAAGCTGGTACATTATTAAATGGACTAAAAATGTTGAATAGCTGTACCCTGGCCATTATTTTGTTTACCTATGGGTTTACTGCAAGCATACATTTTAGATAATTAACTGCTGTTTGATTTTACTCTCTTGCAGTCCCACTGCTGAATATTGGACCAAATTATGAGACGTAAATGTGTCTCATTGCTTGAAGTGAAAGTATAGAACAAAATTGGATAAGCATGGTAGGAGACAGCACTGGATCTTGCTTTGCAACTTTAGGAAACACAAGAGATACAGAGAAAGATCGAGTTAGAGAGCAGACATTGGAAACCTATTGTATGTACTGCACTAGGTCAAGATAACCTAAAAGTCTGATAGTCGCACTGAAAATACCTTTTGGGAAAGCCATGTGATGTTAGGAGATGACAAGGAAATCATATCTCAAAGCCATAAACTAAAACACAACAGATCAGTGGAATGTCACTGAGCATTATCACACAATGGAACAGAGCAATCTTCTCTCCCACACATGTCTTCCAAGCAGAGTATGCCTCCCTATGCTGGTAGAACACAGCACTGCATCATCAAGGAAAAGAGGAAACACTGATATATGCCTTGAGGCAAAGCCTCTGGCAATGGCCATCCCAAGCACCACTTGATGGAACTGTGGAGTATACATTTGACTTGCAATTAAATAGGTTAAAGAAGTTGTGAGATTGTTTGGCAATTTAGAACAAAATAGGTTCTGTGGAATGGATGAATGAATGAATATCTTTCTACTGAATTTCTCATCTTGCCTGGAAAATACTATTTCCTACTTCTCTTTTGGACTACATCTTATGTTTTACCCACAAGCTACAAAGTGAGTGTTTAGGAGCACCACAAAGCATCACAGTGAGTGCATTTTTGTTTCTCACAGATCATAACTGTCTCTCTGATCCTTCAAGCCATTGACAGCTACATCTGGATTTGCTGAGATGGCATCAATTACTGATGTTACCTTCAAATCAATGGACAAACTCCATCACATGCTTCTTGTAGATAGTAAATAACATGGGAGACAAGATGTAACCTTTGCAGCTCCCATAACATAAACACTAGAGCAGGGGTTCCCAACCTTTTTACGATGCAGGTCTGACCATGCCTCCTGGACTGTTGAGTGGGCCTGTCCATGCCCCCAGAAGCGAAACCAGGCATGTTTGGGACAGCTATAAATGTGCCCAGTTCTGCATTTACGTCAGTTGTGGGTGCATTTACACATGTGTGGGTGTGTTTTATGGCTGATATAAATGTGTCCACTTCTACTTCTGGGTGTGGTGGCCTTGGTGGGCCACATGAAATGGTGCTGTGGGCTGGGTACAGCCCATGGGCTGTAGGTTGGGAACCCCTGCACTAGAGCATAAATGCTGCAATAGCACTCTTGCAGAACCAATTTCTGGAATGGAGCCACTCAGTTAGGAGGAGGGCCCCCCCTGAATCTCTGACCTAGAGAAATAATCTGGAATAAGTGTGGTGAATGTGTGGTGTTACAGATATTGCTGAAATGAAAATTCCATCTTTCTATCCTATGTTGTGTGCTCTGTTGTGAAAACTGCTAAAGCATCCAGAAAAAAATACATAACCTCATACTACTCTTGTGTTTCTTCTATTTTTGTATAGTAGCTAAATCCAGTCAAAGCTCAGAAACATCAGTTTCATCTGGAATGATGAGAGTTGACTCCTTTCCCAAGAAGATATTCTGTGTTACAAATGTATGATCATTTTCATACTCAGGATTAGTTACTGAAATTTTATTAGATGTCTTCAGATGTTTTTCACTTGAGATCTTGGGTGGCCACAATTGTTGCAAATTGCTTGGTTCTTATTGTGCTCATGCAGGTTGTCCCTGTTTTCCATGGGGTTCCATTTTTGCAGTTTCAGTTATCTGTGGGTGTAAATATGTTCAATAATGTGGTTCATTATAAGAGCAAGTCATCATCTGCAATGTAATGTTGAGAAGGAAAGAATTGTGTTTTTTTTTATGGTCACCATTTTGTTAGTATTCATACAGAACTATAGAGGCATTTGCAACCTACTGCCTTCTATGACTTAGGTATGTGTGCTTAAAAATTAGGATCACTGTTTGCTACAATTTCAGGAATCTGCAGAAGGCCTTGGAACATATTCCCAGTTGATGGAGTGGGAGGGAGTGGGGACACTTGGCAACCTGTACTTTTGTAGGCAGAGAAAGAATCCCATTTTTAAAAGCCACGCCTTACCCAGACATGACTTGGAAATGATGCTAGAAAGAGGTTTTGATTTAGCTTTCCCAGCGTAGTTCTCTCCAGTATATTTAACTATACAGTCAAACCTTGCATAAAGAGCATCTCACTTAAAGAGTAACTCACTTAAAGAGCAGAATTTTCTCTGAATGTTCGCTTCGCTTAACAAATAAAACCAACCAAAAACTCGCTTAACAAATAAATCGAGGTTCACAATCCCCCCCCATTGGTTATTTACAATGGTGTTTCGCTTAAAGAGCAAACTCGCTTAAAGAGCAATCCTGTGGAACGCATTATGCTCTTTAAGCAAGGTATAACTGTACTTATTATCATTTTCAGCCAGCATAGCAATGTAAACTGGGCAGGTATTGTGTCAGCTGTGGATGGACTGGATTGAGTCACCTGATTAAAAAAAATTAAACTGCTTTTTCTTGCCAATGCGAGTCAATTTTATTTTTACTTCAACGTTTTTAACTTCATCGGTTCATATTATCTCTGGGCTATTGGCTTACTTAATGTTTATTTAATTGTACTCCATCTTTAAGTATATCATCCTCATGTCACCATTATGTGATATCTGAAATAGAAATTTTAGGAAAGAGGAAAGCAAAAGTGAGAGAAGAAACATGCCCCCAAGCTTAACTCTCCTGTAGTGAGGTTAAGTCATCTATGGAATCACCCTAGACACCCAACAGAGACAATTAGAGTGTAGACACTTCAAAATACCCTCTAGCTACCTACTGAAACTGCTAATTAGAAACACACACACACACACATATACAGCCTACAGAGAGGATGATGTTGTACATCTCTTACCTCCATGTAAGGAAGAAACAATTAGATCAGAAAATGTACAGACAAATGTGGCATGAAATATAAGCAGATCTCATGTGTTTGGGTCAAGAATTCTGGAAACCATCAGGCTAGTGTTTGTGCTGAGATCCTCACAAACAGTAATCCATGTGAGTAAATCGCAATCACTTGAGATCTTTATGTCAATAGGATATAATGTGCCATTGTCTTAAACCAATATGCTTGGTTTCCAGATGAGAGGCAGATGAGGGCAGCTCCTTCAGTTACTTGTTTGAGAAAGTGATTGAGGTGTATTATGACTAAAAGTAATAGTGAGGGTTACAAATGTCATTATGGGGCTCCTCTATCCTCATATTTCAAGCACTCTAATGAGCAGGGGATGCCAGTGAGTGTGATTTCAGGAATGATAAAATGCTAGTTTGGGTTTTAGTATCAACTTAAACTATCCAAAGGGCTGGACTGATTTCAAGGATAGGCTTCAGTATCTTTTGTAACTTCTGCCAACTGAAACTAAAAGCCAGAATGGGTTCACCATCCCTGTAAAACTTGAATCACCAGTTAATTACTATTTTGAATTGGAAAACATTCCAATTCCATTTGGTTTGGGAACCTGTCATTTCTAGGTTTTTGTGTTAGTCCATTTTTACTTGTTTCGCTGTGCTCCACAAAGTACTTTATCTTTGAAGAGTCATCCCTATCCTACAACACTGACTTAAATAACAAACAAACAAGATAAATTGACTCTGTTACATCCATTTCTTCCAGTCTTTCACTGGTTAAAATGACTTACAGATGGATCTTCTTCAATTGACTCTGAAATTTTCAAGCCCTCCATGGAAATAGGAAAGGTCTTCAAGTCTCTGGGACATCTCCAACTAAGGTGCAATCTCTCGGCCACCCTGGGAAATTCCAATTACAAATTTCTTTCTCTTGCTGTCCTTCCCTTCTATTCTATCCCACCCCCTTATTAAGAGATAAAATGCAGGATCAGTCATAAAGTATGTCTCACACATTCAAAGAGCTTTCACATCTTCATGCATACTTATCATGCATTGCCTAACTTCAGCCACTTCTTTTTCTCCTTACCGCTTCTGCTATTCCTTTGAGCAGCTCTTGGATTTAAATTGCTGCACCCTGCCTATCCCATGTGTTTCCATCCCTCTCTTGCCAACAAGTGGGTAGAGGAAAAGGAGAATCTTTAAGTGAGAAACCTGATTGTGCATAAATTAACATTTTAACAAATGTTGAAACTTTAGCATTGGAACAGAATAAATCAGTAGTAAAGAAACCTGCACATACATGCAATGTGTACATGCATGCATGCACATGCATTTGCGTGCATCCACACATGTGTGTGCACAGACACACACAGTTATTAAAATGACTCAGTCCCTCTTGTTGGAGAAGTGGCTATAGTGACACAATTCATAAAACAGATTTTACTGATGCCTAATGAGATTCACCTCCATCAAACTATTAGACTCCTGTTGTTCATGTAAAGTATTACTAGTCATTTCCACTTTGGGCTTCCTGCCATAAAAAAGCTCAGATTATCCAGCTTGCTTTAGCCTTAAAGCTTGAGCTCCTTCTGATTTAGAGAATGTAAATTCTTTTTCCCTGCAAGGTAAATAATGGCTGCATTTTAACACTTGTCCTAACCTCCTGCTCTGTCTTTTGCATGCAAAGTGATATGGTCCTTGCATTCATATTTCTTCTTTCCTATTGGTTAAATGAGAGAAACGCAGCTGCCTCCAGATTGTTGTGGCCTCTGCAGCAGGAACAACAATTGCACATTTTGCTGGCATATAAATGAAATATGAAAATAATTCCTTTGCATTTGCATGCTCCCAAAGGGATTTACTTTGTTAGAAAGTTAATGGAATGAGTTTCTAAAATGCCTTTTCCCCCTTTGTTTAAGCCTGTAGTCAAAGATAAATCTTAACACCTTGGAATGTGTTCCCAGGGACACATTCTGCTTATTTTGTACATAGAGCAGCTAGTGTCCAATTCACCTTTATTAAAAAGGAAAGAAAATATACATTCTCTCCCTCCCCCAACCTTCGATTCAAAGCAGGGCTTTGGTGAAGGAATTCTTCTCAGAAGGCTAATGATGCCAGCCATTGGATGTCACTGTTGCTCTACACAACGCATTTGCTATAAGAATTTTTTCCTCTAGAAAAAGCGAGCGTCTTAAAAAGGAGTTGGAATAGAGACACAGTCATAGCCTTTTCTTCTGAAATCATCAGAATGGTTTCTATCCTTTTTAAAAAAGAGTCTTATGAAAAATAAATTTAATTGTAGTTGGGATAGATGGGAATCAGGAGGTGTGTTCTCCAGAAATGAAGGAGGGGGATTTCCCGGAGGTTGCAGGGGGAAAATGAAATTTAGGGGTTTATTCACTTAGTCCTGAACAGATTTCTGTGGAACAAAAATTTCACAAAGTATATATCAAAGCCTCTTTTTCTACTTTCTCAGTTTAGCTCGAATTTGGAATTAGTATAATTCTAAATAATAATTCTTTTTCTTAAGTGTCATATCCAATGCCGA
The DNA here is from genome assembly GCA_030440675.1 of Furcifer pardalis. Classification (NCBI taxonomy): domain Eukaryota; kingdom Metazoa; phylum Chordata; class Lepidosauria; order Squamata; family Chamaeleonidae; genus Furcifer; species Furcifer pardalis. Next base: position 69,969,711 of record CP126893.1, read on the forward strand.
ATATTGTCTGTCCTTATAGCAATCAGCTATGAAGATTGTCCTGAGAATATAATGCAGAGGCCTTCCATTTGCTTTCTGCATCATAGCATGAAACCCATACCAATGATTCAGTTCTGCAAGTCACTTTCTGGTCTTAAGACCTTTTGGCATACAAAGTCCTCCTCAGCCCCAGGCCAGTATTGAAGCTTCTGCCCTCCATCAAGATGGATTCAAGTGGGATTTAATCCATTTAGGGACTATCACCCTTCCTTGTGGACTTTCCCGTCTAAAGCCATTAATCCTCAGGGTTGTCAGATTATTTAACTGCCGGCTGACCATTGGCATTGAGTTGCTGGCAATATGGTCTACTCCTGTGGTGGTGAACCTTGGTACTCCAGATGATGATGATGATGATGATGATGATGATGATGATGATGATGAATTAGACTTGTATGCCGCTCTTCTTGCCGAAGCAACTCAGAGCGGCTAACACAATATGAGCAACTTATATTACAATAAATCAGCTATAAATACAACATAATATAAATAGTACAACAAATACAATAGAGTAAATGCAGTCAACAAATCTTACATAAAAATAAAAATACAATTTAGTCAAGAAAATACAATATAGTCGGGAGATTCCTTATCCCTTCCCAGCAGAGAGTTGGATGGCTGTGGAACAGTTGTGGCAGTGGTGGCAACAGTCTTAGGCCAGCCAGCTGGTCTACGCAGCTGCGCCTCATTCCACCAGCCCGACTGGCTGGGGAGAGTCCAGTGGTGGTCATAGCAATGTCAACGGCAACAGCAGGGTCTTTATGGGTGGCCAGCTGGCCGGTCCATGCAGCCGTTCCTTGTTCTGCCAGCCTGACTGGCTGGGGAGAGTCTTACATAATTATTTTGTGCTAAAACCATGTCCCGATTTAAACAATTTCCTATGGGTTTGTTTCAAGTTACATAAAGATTCTTTTCCCTATGGATTTGCTTTGAGTTATATAAAATTCATTTCACTAATGGTTTGCTTCAATTTACAAAAAATAATAATAAATAAATCATTTTTCCTATGCGGTTGCTTCGAGTTACATAAAAAACCTATTTAAGCAGAAACCTACAAAACTGACTTTTTTTCATAGGTAGGGGTTTTACTGTAATTTAGAAAGAGTATAGGGTACAGTTATACTTTCTTACCATTGGTTATGTTGGTTGGGTCTTCAAAAGAAGTCCAAAGTGGTCTCCTCTCTGAGGAAGGTGTCAACATGTTTGGTGAAGTGGCCCATTTTACATTAGTTTTAATTTTGCAGTTAACTGTAATTATCCTGTCCTGCTAGTAGAGCTATTCTTTAGAAATTAGAATTTTACTTCCTCATGGAAAAAGGCCAGAGACATTGTAAAGAATTTAAGCACATAAAAATTGCCATGATGGATCAGGAAATACATCTACCTAGACTAGCATGATGTTCACCTAGTGGTTCATGGGAAATTCTCAATGAGGACATGAAGTCAACAGTACTCACTATCATGTGCTTCACTTCACCTGAGATACAGAGGCATATTGTAACTGGCATTGGGGGAAATATCTGTCCAGCACACTAGTTGGAATTGTTGGTTATTCTTCTTAGTTAGCAGAGTATGAAGGTTAAAACAAAAACCCAGTAACAGTAACACCAAGAAAATGTGGAGATATCCGCTCAGTATTAGTCTCTGCCCACACCCATGATATCTTTTCCTCACTCAAACAAGCACTTTATATGGGGGGGGGGGAAATCACTTAAGAAACATTTAAATTAGAAAAAAAGGCATATTTACTTACATAGCATTTATAGTTACATTCAAAAGAAAAAACAGGGGAACTGGAGTCTCCAGCACATGGAGAGAATCTCCTTGCTTGCTACTTCATTGGAGGCAAGAGCAAGAAGAGAGTGTTATCAACAAAACAATAGAAGCATGATGAAACAGGAAGAGGGGACAAGGGTTTGCCTCAAATGCCACAGGTGGGAAAAAGGTTTGCCTCAAATGCCACAGGTGGGAAAATAACTTTACCAATTAAGTTAGTAGCAAAGGATGAGCACTGACACCCAGTGTTAGGGTATGCAAGACAGCTATTATCCCTACACATAACCACTGACAATCACTTATTGAATTTGCCCCATTCCTTTGTAAAGTTGTACATGTTGGCATCCACAACCATAACTTCTGGTAGTAACACAACATGGATGCAGCCATCCATCTGTCCATTCAAATGCAACAAAAAACACAAAGAAACATCAATCAACACTATCTAAAGCAGAATATTATAACAATAGCAAAATACCTACCTAGATGGCATCCTAGTGAATTAAAAATCTTACAATACTTAATAACCTTCATTCTCTTATTTGCAGCTACAATATAAATCTAAATCAACAAATCCAAAACAGATCAATTAATAATTAAATTCATTCATTCATTCATTCATTCATTAAAGGGAATATTTTTTGTTGTTGTTCAGTCGCACAGTTGATTCCGACCCTTTGAGACCCCATGGAACGCTATCCGCCAGGCACATCTGTCCTCCACCATCCTCCTCACCTCACTCATCTCTGTGCCGATTGTGTCTACAATGTATAAATCAATTTGCTTATAAATGAAATGCTTGTTGGAAAGGATCATTTTTACTTTTTACGAAAAGCCAGAAGTGTGAAAGCGGAACTAAATTCCACTGGCAACTTGTTCCATAAAGAAGGGGCCACTGCAGAGAAAGAACTTTATCTCATTGCAGCCTTTTAAATGTCTTTAGGTTTGACAATATGTAATTTAAGAGCTTGAGTGATCCAGGTGCAATTTTTATGAAGAGGTGTTCCCATAGATAGTCCTAAACCATTAAGGGCTTCATATGTTAATATTAGCACCTTAAATATGGCAGAGAGTGTGATGGGCATCAATGTAAGCTCTTTAGGACCAAGGTAATATGGACAGGAAATGCCAGAATCCCTCAGCCAGTAATTAGGTGGTATACCTTTCCTAAGTATACCCAAGGAACAATTTCCCTTTTTATAATAGCTGTACAGTGTCCACCTCAATCCCTTGTTCATCTGCTGCTAGCTCAGATCCCATCAGTATATCTGTGAAAGTAGGGATTACTTTTGTTTTCAATATGCATCACTTTAGACTTGCCTACATAGGATCTTATCTGTTACTCATTCCTTTTGGTTTCTCCTGTAAATGAAGTTTATATTAAGTGAAGAATTATTTATTCTCAGCAGAATTAGACTTTTGCTTATATACAGTGGACTGGCTGGCAAGGAAATTGGTCATGAGGCTTGAAACCATACAGATCAAAATCTGCTTAATAAAAATAACACAGATAAGGGCAGAGACTCAAGCGATCGGTCCTTCTCTCTCTTTCTGTCCATCACCCATGCCTGCTTCTGATGGATTTTGTCTCCTTTAATCGTCTGGTTCTGTTGTGTTCATAGCGGTAACCTTTATGAGTTGCTGGCAAATTTACAATCAGGGGTAGTCAGCTGTACAGCTAGAGAGGACTAACAGTCACTAGGTGAAATTGGATTGGAAACAGAAGTCCTTATAACAGGAAAAGCAGATTGGTACTGTGAAAGAACTGCAACCTTCATTGTGTGATGGAGGTTGTTATAGGGATGTAACCTTGACATGTCATGGTGGATTATTTTTATAGAATAAATGTCTGTGTCATCCAGGCAGAAGTTAATTTTAAAGCTGAGATACAATCAGCAATGAGATATAGATCAGTCCCACTATGTGAGGATACCACCTTGAACTTTTTTTTTTTTGAATCATGCTACTCTTCTTGCCTAAGAAATCAGAAGAAGACTGAGACTTGGAAGGGCAGTCATAAAGGAACTAGAAAAAATCCTGAAATATAAGGATGTGTCAATGGAAACTACAGTGAAAATTCGCTATCCTGTGGTGTTGCTAATTAACAGGTATGAATGTGAAAGCTGGACAATGAAGAAAACCAACAAGGAGTAAATATGGTTTTGGAAGAGAGTTTATGCCTTGGATTGCCAAAGGAAGACTAAATTCTTCTAGGAAGCAAAATTACTACACTAAGGTTGTCATACTTTGAGCATATAATGAGAAGACAAGACTTGCTGGGAAAGACAATAATAAAGTGGAAGGTAGCAAGAGAAGAGGAAGTCTAAATAAGAGGTAGATTAACTCAATAAAGGAAGCAACAGACTTTATTTTGGAAGAGCTGAGCAGTATTATCAAAAACTACACTTTTTGGAGGAACATTCATAGTCTCAGCTTAAAATAAGCAGCAGCTGAAGAAAGACATTTTAGAAAGTTCTTTGTCACCCATCTCTTGCTATCATCATCTTGCTGTTGATAATATGAAGAGGCAGTGATGTCCTTTGTTGCCATAACCCAAGATTTCATTGAGGTAATAAACTTAGTCCTACCCAATCAAAGCAACTTTTGGTGTCATCAACATGTGTGCAGTGTAGTACATAGCCCCACTCCACTCCTGATTTGTTCTAACAGTGACAAAGGATGAGAAGTTCTTGTTCTTATGTAGAGTCTGTGCATGAGTAAATACCACTGAACTTCATACTCTTGTATCATTATGCATACAAAGCAGCCACCATGATGGAGCTATGTGCTCTCTTCTAAGCAAGCTGCTAAAACTGGAAATTCTTATAGATGAATATTCATAGTGTTTCATCTTTGGTGTTTCATATTCCTGGTGTGGGCTCTAATGATGGAATGGTCCTTCACAATAAAAACACTTTCTCCTGAGTACAGACTTGTGGTGGAAAAGACCAATGTAGCCTAGAATGTTGCATGACCTCCAGGGTTTCATTCTTTCTTTGCAAGGGAAAACCACTTAATCATTAGACACTTCTTCTACAGTCATAAGTGATACACAATAGATACAGTTTTAGACAATTCTGAGTATGGTTGTGTGGGAAGTACTAGTGAACATCAAGGGCCTACTTCTAAGTGGGCACACATATAATTGCCTTGTTATTGTCTCAGTGAGAGCTAGGCCTCAATTTCCATTTTTCCATTAGCTTTTTCTGACTTCTGACCATTCTGTATTTTTCAACTTACTCTTTAAAAAAGGTTTATACATACAAAAAAAAGTCTTGCTAGTGTGTGTGTGTTTGTGTGTGTCAGTGAGTGTGTGTGCCTAATGCTACTAGCATAATTTCCCTTAAAAGTGTCAAATAACCCATTACTGGGTCTAAGTATGTACGTATTTATGAACAACAGGGGATCTGCACATTATGGGATGCATGCTGGGTATGTAATGATCAGGAACATTTGGCTGGTTCAGTAAGAGAAGCAAAGGAGCACTCTGAAAGATTAATACACTGAAACCATTTTACTTATGAATCATGGTTGTGATGGAGGCTGAAATAGCATCAAGGACAGGTTGCTTTTACATATTTTTCTCCTGTAGGCAATTAAAATCTTAAAGATGTCAGGTATGATGTTGTTACCAGTATTATCATAGCTGCAAAATAGTGCAGTTGTGCAGAGCACATCAACACGCTACGAGGCAAATTTAAAAATTGAGGAAGCCCAAACAAAGATTATAACTTCGATACTGGGCTTTAGATCAGCACCAAATTGCCATGGGTGTAGGAGAGAGTACTCTCTTGTTCTGTGCTAAATATGGAAAGATTTGGTCAAAGGGTTTTCAGGCTATGATTTTTTTAAACATAAAACTATTTTCCCTCCCTTTCAGAAGATGATCCTAAACACCCCAGGATTAAAACGGCTCATTTAAATTGAAAATACCAGGATTGCTTATCATGAAAGAGAAGGATTAGCTCCACCCATTTTATTTTTAATTAGGGAAGAATTCAGGCTGATGGGGCTGAAATATTGATTCTCAAGAGGCTTTTCAAATGGGAAAATTAATGACTTTAATAAATGAGCATGTGTGAAATAGACTTACCAAATAAAACGTTGCAAAATAGATACATTGTGGCAGCTGTGTGAATGGGGAGAGATGAAGGGCAATAAATGGTCACAGAAAGAGTCAAAAGAGTGATTTTCTTTAAAAAGTAGAAAGAAAAACAGGTGTGTTTTAAAGAAAATGATAGTATGACAGTCCTTCAGAAAGGGAGAAATATAACTATGTATCTCCATTGAATTAGCATACAATTTTGTAAAGTATATTCAAATTATTTTTGCATTACAAAAGCACAGAGCAGTTATGTTTGTCTCAGGCCTGCATGCTTTCAGTTCTTCTTTCATGTCCAGAGCAAACACTGGACTGCCAAAAGGAAGCCACTTTCTTGGCTGTGTCATTGACCAACTTTAAGTCCTCAATGGTACGTGCTTCTGGCAGTAATCAGCAGATGTGTTGTTGTCCACCAGCAGCCGCCACTTGAGCATATAGGTCTTGCATTTAGGGACTCCAACCCTCAGCCTATTCATGGTCCTGCAAGTGACATAGAGGAGGTTTAGACTCTCAGCTATGTCCTCCTTTAATGTTGTGCCATGTCCAGTAAGCTCCTTCCTCCATATTCTAATTTGGTTTTGCTCTTGCATACCCCCAAGAACAGGGGTTCTCAACCTTTTCAAGTCAGGGGCCAAGTAACACTCTCTCAACCAGTAGATGGGCTGGGATGGTGGTCCAGCTGACAACAGTGTCAGAATAGGTCGCAGACTCATTTACATTTACGGCTGTCATAAATGTGTTTATGATGGCCGTATATGAGTCCACAGCCTATTCCAGTGGTGTCTGGATTATTTGGTGCTGAGGGCTGGATCCAGACCATGGGCTGTAGGTTGAGAACCCCTGCTCAAGAATGTTTGTTCTTGCCGTAAAGCTCTTCCTGGATCTGAACAGATGGACTTGCGCCATATATGCATTCAGAGGATGTTGAGAGTCATTGACTGTATCATATGCTGCAGTTAGGTCAATGAAAGCCAGTCATGTAATTAGCTTTCTTTCAAAGCCATCTTCAATGTATTGCATAAGGTTAAGAATTTGACCACAAAATGACCTGCACTGCCTGTCTCAAGGTTTCTGACACCAGCCTCTTGATACAAGTTTTCAAAATGGGAAATCAAGATATTTGGTTATTCTTGAGTTGAAACTAGTTTCTAGTGTTCACTGACTGATTTTTTTTAATAAGGCATATTAGCTCAAACCCTGAAAACATTTACTTGGCAGCTTTATTACTAAGGATGAAATGCAAAGTCTCAACAGGCCAGATGAAATATTGTGCAATGGGCACTTGTGTTGAAAATTATATCACTTCATTTCACTTGGAACCTGATTTGCTTGCTCCATATCTTGGGCAATCTGAACTTTTGAGCCTGTAAATATGAATTCAGTTTAATTTTTAACTCCATCCTACCCAAACAGCGAATTATGCTTACAAAGGAATTGTGTCTCATTTTAAACATATTTAAGAAGTTATTTAAAAAAGAATAGAGAACTAATATTCAGAAGCTCACTTTTTTTAAGCTGTGAAATTACCAGTTTTTGCTTTCTGGAGGTAGATGGTTTTGGCTGAGTTTTGGTCTCTATATATTTTCATAGTTTCATAATGCCCATTTTGTCACTATTGTCTGGTAATAAAAAAAAATAATCCAGAGATGTTATGTGCCAAAATGGCCTCCAAAATGTCATAACAATTGTGCTCAGATCTTGGAAACCAGCAGCATCTAATGTTATTTTGTTCCCTCTTCCTATCGCAGCTGCTTCCAAGTAATAATGCCTTTTTCAGTAAGTTCTAATCAGGTCTTGCAGACTAATAGCTATGGATTCCTTTATTGAGTTAATACCTCATATTAACCCTTCCACTTTTCCTAATGCCCCTTCTAGCACCTGGAGATAATGGGCTCAGCAGATGATGATTGTGACTTCAACAAAATCAGTGTGACCCTAACATTATCCCCCTTTAAGCTCTGGAAATTGGTTAAAAATCATATAAACCTGTGTTTTGAAGTAGAATTTGCTTGCTTACTAATTAATGCATTCAATTGGCTTGTTGACCTGGAAATGAATGTTCCCCAATTAAGCTTGTCAATTAGCAAGATAGGGTTATGAGAGCAGATAGGAAGATTTGACAGGAGAAGACAGGAAAGATAAGATGATTCAGAACTCATCCATGTCCTTGATGGCTAAGTTAACCAACACCTGCAATGCCTAATGAGTAGAGAGAAACCCTCTTACAGGGGATGAAAGGGATAAAATAGATCACAATAACCTTTTCCTATACAGTTGTTTTCCAGACTGATAATTAACAGTAATGAGTGGATGTAACTCATACCTGCAAGGATATTATACCAATTAATCTATACCAGTTATCAACACATCTCTCAAGTGAGTGGCATAGTGCCAAGGGGAATGAGAGAGTACCCTAGCTGAGGGTATAAAAACAGAAAGGGTTAACCCCCAGACCTAAGAGCATTCTATAGATCAGAAGTGCCATAGGCATCCCTGCTATCTATCCTGGGCTCCCAGGTAGCTTAAGAAGGAACAGAAGGAAATCCTTGCTTGGTATGCATTGCTTGCTTAAGTTCTTGCTTCTCTTTCCTGTTCTGTTTCAATTAAATTTTGCCTTGAGAACTGTTTAATAAACTTAGCTTCAACCACTGAATAATGATTATTGTCTCTGAGAGCCTAAGAACCTGATTCCATCATGCTTGGATTGTGCTCATCTGCATGGCAAGATACTCCTCCTCCATTTTTCCTAAAAATATTGCTTTTTCTGATCTGTTCTGCATTCTCTTTATATGTGCAAAGCATGATAGTCTCAATGTATTCATTTTAACTATAGTGAGAGTTTGGACATGAGCACCCACTTATCTGACTTTCTGGCTTGCTGAGATATGCATAAGGCTATACTCTAACATCACAGTCTGTTTGTAGAGTGTTTGGTCCAATATAGCTTTTCATCCATAGTTGTTTACCCCAAAGAAATGGTTAGAAATTGGAGAATAACTTTTTAGTCTGCGTTCTTTAGAGTGGGCAGGAAAAAGGATGGAAAATATTACATAATAAAGAGCAACCTGACAACCTCAGTGATGATGGACAGTCAAGATTGATGGACAGATGCCTGCTTGTGCTCACTACCATTCACATTTATCAGCAAACATCCATGATAATTGTTTATGTTTATGTGAGAGGTAGTTATCTGATGAAAAGAAGGACTCCGCTTTTTGGGTGTTCCTTTGCTTTATGTCTCTATGTGGAAGGTAGTGAGCACAAGGGGGTATCCTATAGTCTCTCTAGACTGCTGACATTAGTGCCACACTCACATTACTCCCAAGTAGGGCCTTGGCCTACAAGTTAGTGGGAATTCACCTGAATTAATGCCCTGAGGCTGAACAAATCAGGCTTTTGCTTGCATTCTTGCAGATCCTGACCTGAGTCAGGAAGTTAGAAAAGTAGTGGATAGAAGATTAAATAACTCCAGTCCTTCATTTAAAATAATTGTGTATTTTAGCAAAAATAGGTTACAATTCAAAGTTTCAGAAAGCAAAAATAATTCTAGGCAAATGTAACATCTTCAGTTCATAAAGCACATTGAAAAAAAATTAAAACCTTTCTAAGTTTGGAAGCCCTAAAGGGCTCCTCCCCCTAGTTTAATATGCATGATTACTGAGATCAAAGCACCCCCATGGACTCACTTAGACCATGTGGAAAGAGCAAGAAGCCAAGAGACCGCCCTCTCTCCTCCCTTTTTATCTCTTCCAACCAAACTCCACCCTGGGCCCTTCCTTTGAAGGATTCCGGTCAATCATTACACAGAATTACATGTCCATCCAAATTTAGGTTTCGTTTTTCCCAAGACCATGAGATTAGATTGTTTTGACTATCAATCCATTTCTTCCCAGCAACAAACTAGAATACTTCACTTCAGTGAATGACACTCAAAAATCTCCATTACAGATTTTAAAAAAATACAACCCTGCATTTTAAACTGTACAAATCCATCACAATTGGTGTTGTTAACAATCAGGCTACCCTTTGCTATGTAAAGTTTGGGCATTTTTTCCTGTTGGCAACATGAGCACAATACTGGGCTGCTTTTTTTTTTGGCAGTTTGTCTTGTGAACGCAGAGCTACAATATTCCACATTCACGAATCAGAGGTTTTTTTAAAGAATCAAATGGATATACTCTGAAAGGTCAATTGCCTTGTACAATTGCCTCATATAGATCCATGGCTTCCCCCTGGGATCCTCTTTTCCATTACACACCTGTATTCTCCTTATAAGTGCAGTTTCATTATCAGCAGTGTGGGAAAGAAGCAGAGTAGATTCTGCAGCATTTTAAATATTTATGGAATGCTACAGGTATTCAAGAGACAGCAGTGGCTTAAGGGTTAAGGCCAGGGGTTCTCAATGTTTTCCCACTTTGGGCCAGACTATACCCCCTCAGACAGCTGAGCAGGCCGGACATGTGGCTCCCCCTACCATAAACACAGCCGTAAACAGCGGAGGGCATGTTTGTGGAGGCATGAGCGTGTTTATGGCTGTTGTAAATCTGTCTGCTTCCACTTTCAGGGTCATTGCCATGGACCTGATGATTTGCCACCATAGGCCAAGGCCAGCCCATGGGCCATAGGTTGAGAACCCCTGGTTAAGACACTGAACTTGTTGACTGCATGACAGAGTAAGCGCCCACTTCTGTCCTAGCTCCTGCCACTAGCAGTTTGAAAGCAAGAAATTGCAAGTAGATAAATAGGTACCACTTCAGTGGGAAGAGAACAGCATCCCATGTACTCTGGTATCTAGTCATGCCTGCCATATGACCACTTAAACATCTGCAGATGCAGACAGCACTGTCTCTTTGGTTGTAAACAAGGATAACTCTGGAGTTGGATACGACTGGCTTTCAAGCAAGGGTGACATTGATCTTTACAGGTATTCAAATATTTGTAGCGAAAGTTTCCCCCATTGCAGATACTGTATTGAAATACTACGTACTGTATATACTTGAGAATAAGCCTAGTTTTTTAGTTCCAAAAATGAGCCCCAAAAAGGGGAAATGGCTTATACTCTGGTCAGTGACCATGAGGATCCCAAGACTGCATCAAATTGAGATGCACCAACAATTTAATTAATTATACCATATTTTCATGTATTTTGATTATTGAAACTCACTAGCAGCTGCTGCATTTCCCACTCTTGGCTTATTTTTGGGTCAATCTATTTTCTTGGGTTTTCAGGTCAAAATTAGGTACCTTGGCTTATATTCAGGTGGGCTTATATTCAAGTACAGTAAAACCTCATATAACACTAAAACCTGGTTCCACAAGTCTTCGTGTTATATGATTTTTAGTGTTATCTGATCCTCTATGGGATCCATAGAGATACATTGTAACCACACAGGCTTTCGCGGTTGTTATCTGAAGCATCCCATAGGATCTTAATGTTATCTGATGCAATTCTTCCCCCCAGATTCCTTGATGTTATGCGATTTTCGTGTTATTCGATACTAATGTTATATGAGGTATTACTGTATATATGGTATTTATTTCTATTGCATTTGCTCCAACAAAGGAAAACTTTTTAATGCCCAGAAGATTTTGTAAGCCACAGGATGGGAGGAGGAGCTTTTAATGCCCCAGAATTGTTTCTAACAGACTTCCCTCTGGTATCAGGACTGCTGGTGGTGATTTTCTGGCATTAAAACTACTTATCTCATGCTCCCAAAAGATTCCCCAGATACATTAGACATCCCAACGAAGCCTAGGAACCTGGCTAGAATAGACTTATAAATTATAAAAGTGTGCAATTTTCCAGAAGATGATTTTGGTTAATATTTTCCAACATACGCTGGGCATTGCTGGAGAATGAACATGGCACTTTGAAAAACATTATTCTCTCTTACTTCTGATGTTTGTCTGTTGTGCTTTCTCCTTCTTTTTCTATTGTTCTCATAATCAAAAAGGATGGGTTTCAAACTGTAAACAAATCTGTCAATATATTTTGATCAATGTTTACTCTCTGAATGAAAATCAATTTTAAAAAAGAAGTGTTTAAAGAAGTACAAGAAATATGGAAGGGATTTGTAATAATGACAAGACGTTTTAATATGGTAATAAATAAAGAGAAAGATAAATTAAACCCTATTAGGGAAAAACGAATAATATGGTTTTGAATAAAATGGTAGGGACACCTAATTTGAAAGATGAATTGAAAGGAGAAGTAAAGCAGTTTGCTTTTTATATAAAATACCCTAGGATTTATTATATTTTTGTATCTAAATATTTGATTTTTTTATGATAACATAATTACAAACAAAAAGAAAAAACAACACACGAGGATTACACAATTTAGAATTTTTTTCATAAGAGCCTGAAATACTTTGTTTAAGAAACCTTATTCAGTTGGTTCATTCCTATTGGTGGTGAAATGAAATGTATTTCTCTTTTTCTCAATAAATCCAAGGAGAATTATGCAGATTGAAGAAAGCACCTTCATCACAATGATGTCAGACAAGACCTCTTATTTTGGAGAACTATTTGTATGCATAGGAAAACATTGAGAAACTAGTAATAAATTGCTATGGCGCTTGTTTCTGGCAGCCGTGTTAATAAATCAGGATGAAGGGGAGTTCTGAAGGGCAAAATGTTTCTGTCAGTGGGTGTCCAATTTAATTTTGCTCAAAATTAATATTTCGGATGTGATAAGTGAGCTGGCAGGAACAGATTTCATGATTAATTCTACAAAATCAAAAATGCTTTGATGGGACTTTAATAGCAGTTTTGATTGTCTCAGAGCACCAGAAATTAACACATGCACCTTAGCTTCCATGGCATATGACAAGGAACTTTAATGTTACTCTTCAAGTAAAAATTGGATGCTGTTCAGTTTAAATTCTGGGATGAAATTTCAGTGTTTTATGGCCAACTTTAGGTACAACTAAAAAAATCTCATTTTCTAACAGTTTGATCATACCTATGCAGTGATTTTGGCTGAATTATAATAAGAATCTTAGTACTGAAGAGACTGTATGGAAGGGATTGTATGCATTTAGAAAGCAGCTTAAATCACTTCTGTTTAGGGAGGCTTTCGAGAAGGGATCATCATCTGTCTAGTTAGGTGTCTTCTTGGGCCTCCCCTGCTGTTAATTAATTAAGGTCTGATATTTGTATTTTTTATTGTGTGGTTTTAAAATGTTTTTAATATGTTGTTGTTAGCCATCCAGAGTAGGGAAGACCCCCCCCCCCATGGGCAGGTACAAGTGGAATAAATAAAATAACCTCCGTTTGATGCATGTGCAGTTCTATTTTTTAGGGTGCATGCATCAAATAGAGGTTTGACGCATGCACACTAAAAAAAAAGAACTGTGCATGCAACTGTGTCATGACATCGGCTACGCCCACGACATCCATGATGTCACAGTGGGGTATCAGGAATTTTGACAACCCACCACTGTCTGTTGTGCTTTCTTCATTTAGACACAGGGAGTCTGCAGTTCTTTAGTTTGGTAGCGTGTAAGGCAGAGAGCAATTAATACCTGTATATGCATGTTAAGATAGACTTCAACACAGACAGTTAGTAAAACTCAAAAAGAGCTTTATTTTTCCATAAACATTTTTGTAGAAGCAAAACATAATAGCATACCTTAGAACAGATAAAGAGTCCGACAGAGTTTCAGATTTCCAAGATAAGATTGGCATGATATTCAGTCCATTTCCATCCTGCCCTGAGGGGCTCATGTCTCCTTTCCATGAGTGAGTGTTCCCCAAGGGAGATAGGGGTCCATACTAATACAAACTGGATAGCTCAGTATTAAAGGACCAATTTCTATCTGAAATCTTCCAGTTTATATAGGCAAAATGAGTAGTCTTCCTCCCACAAGAATTCAATGATTTCACGCTGATTACCTCATTTGGAACTTTCCATTAGGTTCCAGTAGGTTCTGGAAGTTGGTAGAAGCTTCTCTGACCATAGGAATGCATGTTCATTTGTAAGACATCTAACTGACCATCTCGATCTATTTGGAATCTGAGATAAGCAAAGCAAGAATGCAGTAGCCTTAGTTACTGGCTGTTCGACCTAAAATCATGACAAACCCCTGCCAAGGAGTTGTCAAGGAGGCACAGGTGTCCACAATCACACACCTAAACCACTGAGCTATCCAACATATATTCTGAAATAATTGTTTGTAGGGTTGAAGTCATGCAGTAGTTTCAGCTTATTCCCACAGATCTCAGTAGCCCATTCTCAATATTATTTTTAATTTGATATATTTATACTCAGCTAAACTAGGCACATGAGTTCTTACTCTAGGCCAGGAGTTCTCAACCTTTTAAAGCCGGGGCCCGGGTCATTCTCCCTCAGACAGTTTTGGGAGCCAGATGGTCATTTTGCCCTTCCTCCACTACATGGCTCTTCCAGGTGTGGTGGAGGCGGTGGGAGGACACATGAAATAGCACTATAGGTTACATTCGGGTCATGGGCTGCAGGTTGAGAATCCCTGCTCAAGTATAATCACAATTTTGTTTATCAGAAAACAAAACAAAATAAACAAACAAAATAAAAAACACTGTAGCACTTTAAAGACTAACTGCTATACAGTAAAACCTCATATAACACTAAAACCTGGTTCCACAAGTCTTGATGTTATATGATTTTTAGTGTTATCTGATGCATGTTAAAATCCTATGGGATCCATAGAGATACATTGTAACCACACAGGCTTTAGCGGTTGTTATCTGAAGCATCCCATAGGATCTTAATGTTATCTGATGCAATTCTTCCCCCCAGATTCCTTAATGTTATGCGATTTTAGTGTTATTCGATACTAATGTTATATGAGGTATTACTGTATTTTTATTGTTAGCTTTCATAGATCAAGTCCACTTCTTCAGACAAGAAGTAAAAAGTACTACAGTGTTTTTTATTTTATTTTGTTTATTTTGCTTTGTTTTCTGATATACCTGAACCACAGACTAACATGGATACTATTCCAAAAAATTCACAATTGTTGTTGTTGTTCAGTCGCATAGTCAAGTTTGACCCTTTGTGACCCCATGGGCCATTGTACACCAGGCTCCTCTATCCTACACCATCCTCCTTAGCCCACACAGATCTATGCCCATTGCATTGATAGATCACAAATAAATACACTTAAGCCTGTAAAGGAATGTCCGGAGATCCAGCAAATGCTTACAACTATAAGTTGTGCAGAGGAACGATATCTGTGATGATGGTCAGACTCTCATTCCTCAGGAAATCTTGAGTCTGAGATTGTACCAGCCATGATGTTTTTAAACTGCGAAGCCTGGCCTGGATTTTTCTTAACACCAGACAAGACCTGGGATCTTCAATAGCTCAATCCCTGCCTAATTGACAAATTACAGCCTGCCCTCTTCTTAGGGTTAGCTACTAACCAGTGTTACTGCCTATTCTTGGTAGCATATTATTATTATTATTATTATTATTATTATTATTATTATTATTATTATTATTATTATTATTATTATTATTATTATTATTATTACTATTACTATTACTATTACTATTACTATTACTATTACTATTACTATTACTTGTATTTACTATCCCTCTCCAATCGGGTAAACCCGACTCTGAGCGGCTTACAAATTAAAATCATAGGTTAAGCCTATAGTAATACTAATTCATCTTAAAACTTAATGCTTAAAACTTTTAAAAATTCATAAAAACATTAAAACAGCACCAGAAAATTAAACTGAAACTGTCCCTTAGACCAACCACCCTACGTGGTTACAAACAAATATACAAACAAACTCCCTTTACTTGTGTAAGAAAACACAAGGGCTTGGATTATTTAAAAGGTTTATCTAACACAGTAGACCCACACTTTTTTTTTTATCATGGGCCAGTCCTGTCCTCAACACGCAGCTGTGGAGGCCGGAGGCAGGCTGCTTCCACTGCTGACAGTAGTGGCGGCGGCGGCAGCAATTGTGCTTTGTCCCTGCTGCTCTGAGCAGTCTCTGGCTCAGTCCCACCCCTTCTGCAGCCTTTGCCAAAGCCGATAGCCACATTGGGGAAATTTTTGGAGCCTCCTCTGTTTCAAAATCCATGGTGCTAGAAGGGTAAACCTGGTGCACTGCAGTGACATCATCCAGGACGCACCAGGGGGCTCTCCTACTGTTGCAGATTTTGAAATGGAGGAGGCTCTGAAAATTTCCCCAGCATGGTGATCGGCTTTGGCAAAGGCTGCAGAGGGGATGGGACCAACCCAGGGGCTGCTTGGAGTAGCTGGGACAAAGCACGATCACCGCCGCTGCCGCCACTACCACCACTGCTGACTTCAAGCAGTGGAGCAGGTGAAGGGGTGGTCCACAGTGAGCCCTGGTACTCACCGTGGACCACATTAATGAAATGCACACGCCTAACTGGGCCAGCCAGCTGTAGTTTGGACACCCCAATTTTACACAACTTAGGTATTTCCAAACATCAATAGTCAGATTTCAAAAGGGGGAAAGCACAAAAGGCATCCTTATCAAATACTAAAAAAAAAAAAAAACCACTTCAAGCAAGACAGTTCCATGCCTTACCCAGACATTGGCAAAATAACAAACCTCTCTTGCTATTCTAGAGAAATCTTCTTATTCCTACTCAGCTGGATGATTCCTGGACAGCAGCTATTTTCAAAACCCCTTCATTTTCTTCTCTCCCTATTTCTCCTCAGCTGGATCATTTCTTCTTTGAAACCCCTTTTTTCTTAATTCACCTCAGTATTCTCTAGAACCTTCTCTACCAATCATTCAATCTCAACCAATCATAGTCCATTATGCAAATTAACTATTCTCAACATTGTTTCTATCCACTGCTGTTAAACTTCCCTGGCTTTGCCTGTCCTATTTTTACCAACACTACTTTCTGTCCATTCTTACCTAACACTCATTCATCTACTCTAAATACATTCATTCTTTACAATGTCTTTCTAAGCTTTACTGCATAAATGTGTCTTCAAGCATTTCTTGAAGGCTAACACTGAAGAAGCCTAATACAGCTCATTTGGTAAGTTTGTTCTACATAGTGGGTGCTGCCACCAAAAAGGTCCTTTGTCTTGTTATCACTTTCCTGGCTGACCTCAGTGATCGCCCCACAACTGTGCGTAAGGAATGTGTGGTGTGGGCATTAGATTTGCTGGATGTCTAATGACTTGTGAACTGCAGAGATCAACTCTCACATGCATAATTGTTTGGAAATGTCATCTTTTGAAATCAGTGGAATTTCTATCCCAGTGTGCTTAGGATCCACTGAAATCAATTAACTAGTAGCCATTGATCTGTAGAGTAGTCCTGTACCATACAGCTTGGGCAAACAGTATACTTTCCTGACATTTTGAACTGGTTGAAACAGTAATTATTTCATTAATTCATAACACCATTTTTAGCTAGTGTTTCACACTGCAAACTTGAATAATACTAAAATTAGTGCTAATTTTACATATGCAAGATGCATTAGAATAATTATCTGGTTTTACCTAACAAATTCTGTTGGCTTACTCTGCTTACCATTTTAGAATTATGGTATTAGACAAGGGGTTTCCAACCTTTTTACACTGTGGGCCTGACCATGCCCCCTCCGACCAGCTGAGTGGGGGCACACCCTCCAGAAGTGTAAGTAAATGTGCCCACTTCTGCATTTACAACAGCCGCGGGTGCATTTATGGCTGACATTAGATTTATTTGCAATTGTTTGTGTGTTTTACAGCTGTCATAAACATGCCCACTTCCACTTCTGGGTGTGGCGGCAGCAGCAGGTCACATGAAATGGTGCAGTGAGCTGGGTCTGGTCCATGGGCCATAGGTTGGGAACTGCCTGTATTAGACAGAAGCATCAATATAATGTGACAATGTTCAGCACACACCTTTTAAAAAGTTCCATTGAACTCACTGAACCTTATTTCCAAGTGGCTCTCTGTAAGAAATTGAGCAGTTCTGTGCTCTTAAAAAAAACACTTCCACAGTAATAGTAATGCATTGCAAGGATGTTAACAACAGTTATGTGCTGCCAAGTTGATGATAATAATTTTGTGTCAGAAATTATTCTGGGTTGAAAGGATTTTTGCTGGAGGAACTATGCTCAGGGGATTCCTGGATGAGGCTCCTTTCATGTCCCTAAGATCTTTTCCCATGAAAGTGGCTCCTATTTATCTACTTACAATTTCTTGCCTTCAAGCTGCTAGGTTGCCAGGAGCTGGGACAGATAACGGGTGGTCAATCTGTCATTCAGTACCTGGGACTTGAACTGCTGACTTGCTGGCCTTTCAGCTAACAAGGTGAATTTCATAACCACTGAGCCACTGCAGCCTCCCAAGTTGATTAGTGACCTTATTTTTTTAAAAAAACTTAGATGTTGTTTATCAGCCTCTCCTTTGGGTGGCACTCCTGGGCTGCACAGCTTGCCAAAGGCCACACAGGTGACAGAGTACCTATCATCCACACTTTCTCCGAGTGAACTCAGATGGTCATATTTCCAGGAGGTCACAATGGTGACTCTAACTCAGTCCAACCCACTGAGCTATACTCATTGCAGACAGTTCTGCAAATTCATTGAAAACAAGCCACAAACTACTAGAAAAAAATAAACAATGAGTAAAGTGAAATTGTTCTGCAAATGGAATTTGCCCCCCGACCCCAAATGATGAGACTGACAAGCATGCTGGGTTTAAAACTGGGCCACTTTATTGAAAAACCAACTAAAACTGTGGCATAACTGTCTGCGTGGTGGGAGTAGCACAGGTGAGCAATCCAACTGTAATTATTAAAGTTATACTACTATTTGAGTTAGTCCATAACAGAAGTGGCCTCCTGGTTCATATTTCTGCCATTCTTTCAGGTGAACATGATTTGGGGCTCCCAAGACCTCCAACTTGGTTACCCCTGTTCCTGGAATGCATTTAACCGACCACCACTGACCTCACCTTGCCTTGCTACTTTTTGGTCAGTCAAATGCGCTCCTTGCCTGAAATGGCTGGACTAAGCAATGGCTCACCCGTGCTACCCGCCAAAACAACAACCAAAAACATACCCCAATACTCAACCCGTGATGCAGTGTGGGATGGGTGAAAACTCCATACACCAAAGGGCCAATCATGGTGCATGCAAAAATTCCCATCCGGCCCACAAGGCAGCCAAAACAGTCACACTACACACAGGGAGGGAAGGGGGAGAGAAAACTGTTCTCAGCTCTGTCGAGGACGCAGGCAAAGAGGCCGCACCAGAGCATGCCCCAGCCTTAAATAGGCCAGGCTCAGTGCAATGAAGGCCAGCCGCTAGTCCCTCCCGCCCTGAGAGGCGGGAGGCAAAGCGCGCTCCAGGTGCGTGGACATTTTAGCACAGCTTGGAAGGAACATGTTAGAATTATCCAAGTTATCTGTAACAAGCTACTTTTGTAAAGATGTACTGATGTTATAGTTCAAAAGTAAGGTAATGGTAAGAAGTTGTTTTTCTTGGTGTAATTCATGTAGTTATTTTCAAAAGTAACTTTTAAGGCATTTTTAAAAGCATTGTGACAAGTTTTTCACATTTTCTCCAATATGCTTATCAATCCTATTTTTTAAATAATGTGTAAACTAGGGAAAATAATGAACAATGCAATGATAAGACATGTTACTTTTCAAATACTGCAGTGAGTGTGACAGGTCATGTAAAAAAATTCCTTTCCATTGTCACAGCAAACAATAAAAATGAATTATTTTTGAAACAGCACAACAATTAATTTGGATAAATTATTTTTAAAAGTAACTTTCCTACAGATGTGTAGATCTTCTGAATTAACATGTGTAGAACTGCAGAGTTTGGTTCATAGTTCCCTTGGCTGAATTTAACTCAGATATGAGCTGCAACAAGCTTGATGCCTTTGAAATAGCTTCCTGTGCCTAAGTGATTTGTCACTAAGACCAGCTGTGAGAAAAAGACTCTATTAAGTTAATTTTGCAGAAAGGGGGATAAAAAGAGACAAGTTTGCTACTGATAAAAGTGATGGCCATGTTGGATATGAAACAGGGGGAAGAGAAAAGGCAGTTTACCTTGTACTGATCTGAAAGTGGTAGGTTTGCATAATGAAGGCAATTTAAATGACCAAGAAAAGGCAGATATACAGAGAAGGAAAGACAACAATGAGCTTTTAACAGTGGAGGGGAAAGAACTCCCCATGGCTATTCTAAACACATGGCAGAATGAGTCCAGTCCCATTGTTTTTGAAGAAGTTGATACAATTGTTGTTCAAACTTCAGAGAAGTACTCAGGCATCTTTTGAAGCATCAAGAACGAAAAAAAGAAAAAAGAAAGGATACAACTCAAGTGTGTCCTAAAAATAAATATATCTATGTGCATGTTTGCAGAATACAAACTAAAATAGATAACTGCATATACTGTGTAAGTAAACTGACTGAATGCTGGCTGACCATTGGTGTTGAGTTGCTGGTAATATGGTCTACTCTGTTACCATAGTAGGATAACCTAGCCAGACCAGGAAACAATAGTGGCACTTATTCTATATTTTCTATTTTGTGCAAGTACTCTTTATGAAAGTAAAGGTCACCCTTGCTCAGATGCCAGTTGTATTCAACTCTAGGGTTCAGTGCTCATCTCTGTTTCTAGCCAAAGAGCCAGTGCTGTCTGAATCTGCAGACATTTCCATGGACATGTGGCAGGCATGGCTAGACACAGAACACTATTTACCTTTCCATTGAAATAGTACCTATTGATCTACTTGCAATTTCTTGCTTACGAACTGCTAGGTAGACAGGAGCTAGGACAGAGCTGGGAGCTCATGCCATCGTCCAGCACGCGGGTCTTGAACTGCTGACCTGACAAAATACTAGTAGCAAATACATTGCATTTAAAGCGAGGAAAGTACAACAATTTGATTTGAATTTACTTTGTCCTTTAGCAATATTTTTCCAAAAAAATTTACATTTCTCCAATAATTTAATGAGAATAACTTTAATTTTAAAAAAGTTATGAGAGAATATTGAACTGTGATACTCTCCCATCCAGACAGAAAGGTTTGAGCCCAGTGACCTCCATCAGGGAATGGAGGGGGGGGGGGAGAATGGTATTTGGTGTATACACTAGGTGTTTCAATTTAAGCCAATTCAAAGTCAATTAAAAGTGCAGGCACAGGTAATACCTAGTGGTTCAATTTGTAGTGCTGCTGCCCTGATGTTAAAGCAGGGGTTCCCAACCTACGGCCCATGGGCTGGATCCATCTCATGGCACAATTTCATGTGGCCCCTCACCCCTCCAAGGGCATTCAAAAACAAAATGGCTGCCCCTTTGAAGCTGTTGGGACAAAATGGCCACCCCATAATCAAGAAGGGAAAAATGGCCATCCGGCCCTTGAAGCTGACTAAGAGAGAATGAGCTGGCCCCTGGCTTGAAAAGGTTGGGAATCCTTGTGTTAAAGGGTCTATGCAGCTCAGACTGCTATTTCTTGGTATCCTAGTAGTTACATAAACAAACTCAGCCATGTGATCCATGTATAAAATCATTGCAAGCTTTCATAATTCATGATCACTTCTTCAGGCAAGGCAGAGCTTGGACATTAACTAAAGAGCTGAAAAGAGAATTTTCTTTTCAGCGGCTGGACTTTTTGATAATGTTCAAATCTTTGTGTAAATATGATGAATTTTGTAATTTTTGATTGTTGTTTGAAATTGATACCTATTGAATTTTTTATGATGTAACAATGTTGAGTTGTTTTATGGTGTTGATACTGATTTTCTCTCTCTTTTTATATTTACATGTTGTGTTTATAGACTTGCTGTTTACTCTGTGCTTGTGAACCGCCCTGAGTCGGCCCAACCGAGTAGGGCGGTATAAAAATTGGAGTAAATAAATAAATAAATAAATTCTAATGTAGATCTACAGATAGCTGCAATGGATATCATGGGTTATCCATGTGACTAATGTAGAAGTGTTGCACCGGATGGATAAAGAACAAAAACTGTTTAAGACCATCAAACAGAGAAAGCTCCAATAGCTTGGCCATACATGAGGAACAACATAAAGTATAAAATACTCCTACTCCCTCTGCAAGGAAAGATCCCTGGGAAGAGAGGCCCTGGACATAGATAGGCTTCATGGCTGAAGAACCTGAGATACTGGTGTGGCATGTCCTCAGAAGAACTGTTCCGAGGAGTTGAGAACAGGAAGACTATCACCATGATGATAGCCAATATCCAGAACAGATACGGCAGCTGAAGAAGAAAGCTGCAACTAAAGTAGGCCGATCGAATATATGAAACTTATGGAAGAGTTAGTTATGTGTTCTCAAGTCAGAAGTGACATAACAATCTAATAGGGGTCTCAAGGTAAATGAGACATTTGTGGATTTTTTGGTTTTGGTTCTTCAGTTTATCCTTTGAACATTTCCTTCCCTCCTTTAATAAGGAACAGGTTATCTTTATTTTACGCTGGAGAAAGTTTGGTGCCTTTAAACCAGGGGTTCCCAACATTTTCAAAATGGGGGCTACGTCATGCTCTCTCAGTCAGCTTAGAGGGCTGGAAAGACATTTTGCCCTGCCTCCATGATGGTGTAGGCCATTTTGTCCCAACAGTTTCAAAGGGGTGGCCATTTTGTTTCTCAAATGTCCTTTGAGAGGTGGAGGCCACATTAAATAATGTTGTGGGTCATATCTGGGTTGGGAACCCGAGCTTTAAACAAAGGTCTTATCATGTGCCAAGAGAAGGCAAATTCTGTGACATTAATATGAACACAGTTTACTTATGGTGAATCACTGAATTCACTCAGTCTTTACTGCCAAGGGTTGATGAGATGACTCAGTAACTCCTGAGAAGAATGGACTATACTGGAGAGAGAGATAATTAACTGATTATCATATTTTTTCCCTTCCTTTCCTTCTTTAAAAATTATCTATTTACTTTTATTGGAGGGTACACATTTCGACCATGCAAACCCCACCGATTTGCTATGTTGTGCTTGTTGTTGTTCAGTTGCATAGTCTTGTACTAGATACACATGATAACATATACAGTACATTTGTTTTTAATATAACAAGAATAAGCACACACACACATTAACTGGATGAGTTCTCAGAAGGAAGGCAAATAAGTTCACAGTTAATATGTAAATTATCATGGGGAGAAAAACACGTAGCTCAAATGAGAACTCCATTGCCCTTAAAAGTGAATTCTTGGGTACACAGAAAGAGCCTCCTAGAAGACTGTGGTATTTTGGAATCAAAATTGGGCTTACCCTGGTAATGGCAGCTTTGTGTTGCCAGCTAATCTTTTTCACACTAGGTCAGGCAAAAGGAACTGCAGAATGAACTCATCAAAAGGTGCCTTCATTTTGGCAGTTTCACGTCTGTCCTAGACGAGGAAGAAGAAAAATCTCCAACCAATAAAAAGCACATACTTTCTAAAAGGCAATCATGATAGAATAGCTATGATTCTAAACTGGGACTATATTTTTCTGTGCCCTTAGGAATAATATTAGCCTCTCATTGTTCACATTCTTCTTGAGGGCTTTCTCCACATAAATTGTTTTCCATTTTCCACATATAGTAGGCATTGTTATTCACTGCTTTCTTTTTATTCAGATCCTTAACCCATGTTCCATAGGTACATTTCCTATTAAATTGTGGTATGATGAGGGGAGAGGGATGTTCAAAATGGACCCTCAAGAAGAAATCAAAACTGTCCCTCTGGCCATGAAGATGGTAGCAGCTTGGTAGTTAGGAATTCAGAACTGCCAGTAACACAGGCAATTTCTCAAAGTCTCTTTTTCCATCATAAATCCATTTAGCTAAGAACAATATAAAACAAGCAATGGCATTGTTCACATCTAACACCTCACACTTTGCTGTCAGTTGAGGAAAATACATGTTGCTTTTAGAGCAGTCACTTCCCCACCATCACAGCCTTTACTTTTGGAATAAATGTGAGAATGCTGAGGAGGAAATGAAAAATAAATTCTCTTACACAAATTGGCCATTCTAATGATAAATTAACAACTATTTCTCCCATGTTGCCACAGAAACATAGAAAAACCAAGTACTCCTATGGTTTCAGCTCCCTGACTCATTCCTTAAAATTAATGCAATCTTTTTATTTGAGGGAGTAGGTTTAGTGGTGGTGGGGGAAACCATCAGAAGCAACACTTTGATGTTTTTCTGTTGCTGAGGAAAAACCTTTAATTAGGTCACCTAAACTTCATTTTCTTTCAAACTGTTCACTTTTATGACTCCCTTTTTCTTCTGCTCCCTTTGATGTTTCAAAATATATGCCAGTGATATTTAAGTTTATTTATTACGTGCAGGCATTAAACTTCTGCTATTAACATTTTATTCATGCCTTTGAAAATTGATTAGTTAATTAAGTGCAGAAGGCCTCTTATGGAAAGTTATTCATTCATGTTTCATTTAATAATCTGCATGTACTATGTACAGTACATACTCCCCCACCCCATCCAGCAATAACAACTGCTACTTATATGATATGGCTTTTTACAATCTACAATAGGGTGACATTTTAACTGAACTTCTCTTGGTGCCCTTAGTAAACTCTTGTGTAACTTGATATAACAATGGACTTGTTTGCTGCTAAAATTGAGAAAGCCTTGATGCTTGGAAGGGTCGAGGGCAAAAGAAGAAGGGGGCGGCCCAAGATGAGATGGCTAGATGGTATTGTAGAGGCAATGGGCACAGAGCTGGGCGAGTTGAGGGGGATGGTGGAGGACAGGAGTTCCTGGCGGACAGTGGTCCATGGGGTCGCAGAGGGTCGGAATCGACTGTGCGACTGAACAACAACAAAAAAATGGTAACATGATTATGACTAGGATGAAACTAAATCATGGATTTTGGCTGTTTACCTTCAGAATTAAATTGGTTGACAATGTAGTTATGTTTCTGGACTCTATTAACGGAATAATAATGTTCTTTGGTGGAGAACACAAGTTCTCCAGACATTGTATTGTATTGTGACGTTGTTGTATATTATTATATGCTGTTTTGGTATATTGAATTTTCTATATTGTATTACTGTGTATTTACTGTGTATATTGTTTAATTATCATGTGAGCCGCCCTGAGTCGGGTTCACTGATTGGGCAGCATACAAGTGCGAAAATTAAATTAAATTAAATTGTGCACTCTGGTTCCCATCAGCACCAAACATTGGTCAGTGGTCGATCAAGAGTTGTATCTCAGCAACATATGGTAGACATGTTTCCCTCCTAAGGCTATAAGATGTTTTTAACAGAGATGTTAGCCTGGCTGAAGAAAAAAAAATGTAATAAATTACCTGGAAAGGTGCATTGTCTGCATACAGTTGTAGGCAAGTAACTTCATTTTTAACAGGTAGATTGCCACCATCACTGTCTTACTCAAGACCCAGAAATGTGAGGAGTTTCTAATCTAAACTAACTAACCTGATGATTCTCTTCATTAGCAACTCATTCCATGTACTAAACAAACATATTGCTTATAATAAGTGACAACTGCATTTCCACATGTGAACATGATCACGTGATCGTGCTACGTGATCGTACCACTACGACCTCTCTGCGCCAATGGACAACAACCTACCCCTTAGTTCACAGAAGAACTTAGGGAGCTCAAATGGGCTAAGAGATGTTGAGAGCACCACTGGATGAGGACTCGGAGTGAGTCAGATCGAACACTGATTAGAGCTGCTATTAAAGCCTATCTAGTGGCTTTATTGCCTTATTGCCTCTGTGGATATTTGCCCAGCGACCCTGTTTTGGGTGACCAAGTCCCTTCTTGGGAGGGAAGGTGCTGGCTCCAGGTGGCAGGGGTCTGCTGAGGCTTTTGCAGATTATCTGGGAGAGAAAATTGCCCAGATTCGCTCTGGGCTCAATCCTGGCATGGGCAGTGATGAACTGGGGTTGCCCAGGGTACAGTCTTCCCATGTTATCTGGGATCGGTTTGACCTGGTTGTCCCTGAGGAAGTAGACATGCTCCTGGGAACTGTCTATGCCACCCAGTGATGGGCTGCTACTGGTTCAGACCGGTTCACCTGAACCGGTAGTAGCTTTCACCTCTCCGGCCGCCCTCCAGATGACAGTTCTGGGCAGCCAAAATTGCTGCCCAGAACTGTGCATGCATCAAAACTCAATTTGACACATGCACAATAATAATAGAAACGCAGAGCACCTAGAGGAGTGGCAGCGACGGTGACCTCTCTTCGGCGCACTGCCTGGCCGTGCCATGCCAGGCTGCACTGCTGGGCTAGGCTGCACTGCACTGTGGGGCTCGGCCCGCCCTGGCCGGGCTAGGCTGCGCCGCTGCACTGCAGTGCTGTGCTGCTGCCATGCCACCACAGTGCAACTGTGCCTGCCTGCCTGCTGCTCCCCGACCCCAGGGTAAGGTAAGTGATGGGTTTGTGTTTGGGGTGGGTGGGTGGGTTGAGGTGTGTGTGTTTTATGTAGTTTGTTTTAATGTGTATGTAATGTATTTATGTATTACAGTATGTCTATTTATTTTAATATATACAGTATATATATATGTCATGATGTCATGACGTCATGACGTTGGCTTTGCCCATGATGTCGGCTCCACCCACGGTGGGGTAGTAAAATATTTGACAGCCCACCACTGGTGCCACCACCTGTGCTTTAGATCTGTGCCCTGCATGGCTAATAAAAACTACCAGGTCGATCCCACATGGTTGGGTTGAATAGATCATAAATGCATCAATGCTGGAGGGGGTCTTTCCAGACTCATTAAAGAATGCTCTGGTTCGCCCTCTCCTAAAAAAGCTTTCGGTCAACCCACAGTAGCATCCAATTTCTGCCCTGTATCCAACCTACCCTTTCTGGGTAAGGTTTTGGAGAAAGCAGATGCGTGGCAGTTACAGCAGATCCTGGGTGAAACACATTATCTGGACCTTTTTCAGTCAGGAATCATGCCCAGATATGGTACCGAGACTGCATTAGTTGTGCTGGTGGATGATCTCAGATGTGAGCGGGACGGTGGCTATCTGACCGTCCTGGCTCTTCTTGATCTCTCAGCAGCCTTCGATACTGTTAACCATGGTATCCTTCTGGGGTGGCTCCAAGGATTGGGGATCCAAGGCACTGTGTGGTACTGGTTTGCCTCTTTTCTGATGGGCTGGATGCAGTCAGCATGGTTGGAGGGCGAGCGGTCCAGTACAAGATCCCTCCATTATGGGGCGCCTCGGGGCTCATTTTTCTCACCTCTCCTATTTAACATCTACATGAAGCCCCTGGGTGAGATCATCCATTCCCATGGGGTGAAGTACCATCAGTACCAGATGATACTCAGCTGTACATCTCGGCCCGTGAGAACCCTGGCGATGCAGTCAAAGTCCTATCCAGGTGTCTGGAGGCTGTGAGGGTATGGATGGAGGACAACGGGTTACAACTGAATCCTGGTAAGACTTAGTGGCTATGGTTCGGGGCTATGTTAACTAAGGTGTTACCATCTGTGGTTCTGTATGGGGCTAGCTTGCCCCAAACAGACCCAGTGCACAATTTGGGGGTCCTCCTGGACTTATGATTCCTGCTCAAAAAGCAGGTGGCAGTCGTGGCTAGGAGGGCTTTTGCACAGCTTCGTGTAATATTCCAATTGCCCTCACTCCTTGACCGGGACTCCTTACTCATGATCACTCATGCCCTGGTCACCTCCAGAATGGATTATTGCACTACGCTCTACATCTGGAGGCTGCAGCTGGTCCAGAACGCAGCTGCCTGGGTGGTGTTAGGTTGTAGGCATTATTCCCATGCATCCCCACTGCTCCGGGAGCTGCACTGGTTACCAGTTTGCCTCTGGGTGCAATTCAAGGTGCTGGTTATTACCTTTAAAGCCCTACATGGTAGTGGGCCAGGATACTTAAGAGACAGCATGTCCCCAAGGTTATCTGTCCATCCCACCAGAGCGGACCAGAAAGGCTCCCTAGCTGTTCCATCTGCTAGAGAGGCTTGCCTCTCTGGCACTAGAAGGAGGGCCTTCCCTGTCTCCTCTCCAGCCCTTTGGAACTGCCTGTCTCTAGAGCTACGTCTCCAGACGGAGCTACTAGCCTTTAGGAAGGGTGTGAAGACTTGGCTGGCAGGGCAGGTATGAGGCAATGATGATTCATTGGCCCCTCCACACTGGTTTATTTAACATCTTATATCCACCCTCTCTCTCTTTTAGGAAAGGAATGAGATGCTGTTTTAAATTGTTTTTAGACTTCTTAAATTGTATCTTGGAATTTGTGATTTTATATGTTTTATATGAGTGTTTGTAATCCGCCCTGAGTCACTCCTGTGAGTAGGGCAGAATAGATTTTCAATAAATAAATAAATAAATAAACATAAAGACTAAGACATTGTGTGATACTGACATTTTGTGGGCAGATTCCCTACCATGAAACACAATAACTGGAGGTAGTAGCCCTACTGTAATATTAAATTCAGATTTTTCATGAAAGAGTGAAGACAAGCCTTCAGCACAAGTGGTTGTTTTTTTGATAAGCAATCTTGAGTTGTTATGTTGTGATATCTTCTAGAGACAGGCATAGCCATTTATTTTAAACTGGCTTTCGCTTACCCAGCGCTTTCCAGAAGTATTGCCCAACTGCCTTCAGAAAGGATGGCTAAACTATTTTTGTGTCCCTTCTCAAGTTGATGGTTTGGGTTACTTTGCCTACTTTCTTCTTCTCCTGAAGTACCATACATTTTTGACAAACTGAAAGTCAGGGATGACAGGAGAAACTAATATATTTGAAAATTGTATCTGTTACTATTTTTAAAAAATCCAACTCTCCAGCAAGACATATACCATTTAACCATGAAGGAAAGACTTTTAATTAGACTTTAAACTCCTATTATGGAAAACAAATACTGCTACTTAACTGCTTATATATAACATGATGAAAATTACTGACATAATTAGATTTTAATAGTGTTAATGAGTTTTGTTTCTTATTAGTAAGAATTAAGGCTAATGCTACGCTGTAAGATGAAGGATTGCTATGGCCTGTTCCTACACTTCCATCTAAGCATAATCATACCTATTTCCACAGCAGATAAGTTCAGTTTTAATATTGTCTCTGATATGATGTCCTTAATACTGAAGCGTTGAACGCTGATCCATTTTTACTGTGCTCAGAGGCAGAAATCCCAAGCAATCTTATTTAGCAGGTAGCTGCTCAGAAAGAACATACAGCCTTTTACAAGTACAGTAATACCTCGGATAATGTTAAGACTTGGCTCCACAAGTCTTAACAGTTATCCGATTTTTAGCCTTATCCAATGCACGCATCAGATAACGTTAAAATCTATGCAGATGCATCAGATAATGTTAACACCATAGAGATAAGCAACATAGACTTCAAGGGAAAGTCAAGGAAACATGCTGGAACCTTTGTCTAAAGGGTAAATACAAAAGCTTGCCAGATATGTCTGACTAGTTTAGGTTAGCAAAAGCAGGAATCAGTTTTAAAAGCTAACAGCAAGGGTGCCCAAACTTTTCAGGCCACGGGCCAGTCACGTGGTTCATGGGTGCCCAAACTACAGCCTGTGTGCCAGATCCAGCCCTGACACCAATTCATCTGGCCCGTTCCACCCTCGCCACTCCCAGAAGCTGGGTGTTTTACTTCCGCTTCTGGTGTCATTGGCTGGATCCGGCCCATAGACCATAGTTTGGGCACCCCTGGCTAACAGGGATAGAAGCAGGACCCAGAATGAATGCCAACATTTACCAACATGCAAGGTGGCCATCTGGAGCCATGTGCACAGGAATCCATTGATGTCATGGGCCAGATCTGTCCCACAAGGCCTGTTAACAGCAGGGGTGCCCAAACTTTTCAGGTCATGGGCCAGCCACGTGGTTCATGGGTGCCCAAACTACAGCCTGTGTGCCAGATCTGGTCCTGACACCAATTCATCCAGCCCGCTCCACCCTCATTGCTCCCAGAAGCGGGAGTAAAACACACCCAACTTCTGCTTCTGGAATCAACGGGCATGGCGTGGGCTGGATGAATTGGCATTGGAGGCTAGATCTGGCCCACAGGGAGTAGTTTGGGCACACATGAACCATGTGACTGGCCCATGGTCTGAAAGGTTTAGGCACTCATGCTGTTAGCAAGGCTTCTGGGCCAGATCTGGCCCATGACACCAATTCATCTGGCCCACACCACCCTCATCCCTCCCAGAAACGGAAGTAAAACGCACCTGACTTCCGCTTCCGGGACCAATGATGGTGGAGTGGGCCGGATAAATTGGTGTTGTGGGGTGGCCACCTTGCATGTTGGTAAATGTTGGCATCCATTTTGGTCCTGCTTCTATCCCTGTTAGTCAGGGGTGCCTAAACTATGGCCTATGGGCCGGATCCAGCCAATGACACCAGAAGCAGAAGTAAAACTCACTCAGCTTCTGGGAGTGGCGAGGGTGGAACAGGCCAGATGAATTGCTGGATCTGGCACACAGGCTATAGTTTGGGCACCCATGAACCACGTGACTGGCCTGTGGCCTGAAAAGTTTGGACAACCTTGCTGTTAGCTTTTAAAACTGATTCCTGCTTTGCTAACCTAAACTAGTCAGACTGGTTTGGCAAGCTTTTGTAATGTATTTACCCTTTAGACAAAGGTTCCAGCATGTTTTCTTGACTTTCCCTTGAAGTCCCCCCCCATCCCCCCATGTCTTGGTGATCTTGGAAGGTCAGTGCACAGTACACAAGCAGTGCACAGTACACAAGCTAAAAATTGTTTTCTTCTCACCTAGTTTTCCTGGTGTGTCATAGCATCATTGAAAATACATGTCAACAAACAGAGGGAGCAGATCTTTTAACATAGCAAAGTTAAAAAAAATCTGTCTTCTTTTATTCACCTAAACTAGTCAGACTGGTCTGGCAAAGTTTTATAATGTGTGATTGTTATTGAGATCTTGCAACCTTGAGATAAAGAGAGCAGGCAGCCCCCCCTTTCTCCCAAGAAAAACTGGTGAGTCACAGCCATGCCTCACGGAATTTGAGGCAAACACTTGTATGAGAGATCGTTGTTATCTGATGCATCGGATAACGTTAACATAACGTTATCCGATGCAAATGTTTGCCTCAAATTCCCCAACATTATCTGATGCAAACGTTATCTGATGCAAACGTTATCCGAGGTATCACTGTATGGCCACATTCTACAGAAGTCTCTACAAAGCCCAATATAGTAACATATTATATTATAATATTGCATAATATGCAATATTTCATAGTTTTACAATCAGAAATGATTCCTTCCTTAGGATGCTAAAAAAATACAGATGCAAATAAACTTTATACATAATTTGTTAACAATCTGATAGCAAAAAAGAGAGCTGTGGGGTCAATTACAACTTTTTGATTGCACATCTATGCTTCTCACTTTAAAAAAAACTTTAGGGAATGATCTGCTTGTGTGAATCACAAATCTTTGCTAAAGGGAATACAGTAATACCCTGGATAACGATTGCATCGGATAACGCTAGAATCGGATAACGATGCAAGTTTTTTGGGATGAAGTAAAGGCAGGGAGGAAAAGAGTGAGATGCGATCGGGTCTCTTTCTTTTCCTCCCTGTATTTAAACTACAGGCAGGAAAGAGAGAGACGTGATTGGGTCTCTCTCTCTTCCCTCCTGCCTGTAGTTTAAAAGCAGGGAGGGAAAGAAAGATACGTGATTGGGTATCTTTCTTTTCCTCCCTGCCTTTAAAGGGCTTTTTCTTTAGTGTTGTTTGATGCATACATCTGACAACGCTAAAAATCAGATAACGTCATGACTTGTGGAACCAAGTCATAACGTTATCCGGGGTTTTACTGTATAGTCCTATAATCTCAACCATATTGCTTTACCTGTGGAATTAGCTCTCTCATTCACATTTGCGTATTTATTACCCAAGGACTTGCATAGTAACAACTAGGTGGTTTGAAATATCAAGTGCTAGCTTGCATGTGTGAATGGGCCATCACACAGTTAATACTAGAGACAGAATTTCATGCTGCGCTGGATGAACTCAAACAGGCTGTAGTCCAATAGTGATGGCTTACCCATTCATCTGCCATTCATCAAAGTACTTTTTTACCTTTTCAATATTTCTCAACAAAGACACAGATCTCACCCTTGCCATCACATCTATACTGTGCCAACTCACAGACAAACTATACATGGATAGATGTGGCTACATTTCCCTTGCTGGTGCTTCTGCAGTAGCATTCCTGACAGTGTAAATGGTACTACATGAGTATTGTATGCATGTATGGTATGCACAGTTTTGTGAGTATCAGCACATAATGCATTGGGTGGATTTGGTGCAGATAGTTTTGATAATGCCAGCAAGTCAGAATTTGAGACTGGCTTTGTAGGTCATGTCTATGTGGATGAAAAGTCTTCAAGTGTACAGTAATAAGAAGTTTTGCAATCATGAGGTAAAGATGCATGCACAAGTGTATTAATATGGTCTAAAAAAGAAAAAATATTTCAGGGCTCGATAAGCCCATTAAAGAAAGGTTAGTTTTGTACCAAACCATTCAGTTTACTTTTATTTTTCTTCTCCTCTACGTTCTGTGTAACAAGGCTGCTACCACCGTAGAATTTCTGTACATAGAAAACAGACTTTTAGATGCAACAGATATCCACCAGTGCCTTGAAGTCTTTAGCTTCTACTTCCTTTCCTGTTTGAGGCAGAGGAAAGATCATTGATTGTACAATGGCAATATAGACAGAACCACTTTTTCTTCTGTGTCTCGACCAGACGTGAAACTGTCAAAATGAAACCACCTTTTAGTGAGTTCATTTTGTAGTCCTTTTTGCCTGACCTAATGTGAGAAAGATTAGCCAGCGCAAGGTGGCCATTGCCTGGAGTATGCCCGATTGTGGTTCAAATATACCACACGCTTCAAGGAGGCTCTTTCTGTGTACCCCCACTGATTAAGTGGAATTGCCATTAGAAATCACACTGAAATTCACAGCTTGCAATCTTGTGGAATTTACATCATTAAAAATGATGATATTATCTAAGACCTGGTAGTGGCTGCAAATGGCTCAGTAATTAAGAAGCTCACCTTGTTAGCTGGAAGGCTGGCAGGTCAGCAGTTCGAGACCTGGGTATTGCATGATGGATTGAGCACCCATCTCTGTCCCAGCTCTTGGGGACATGAAAGGAGTCTCATTTTGGGCATTCCCTGAGCAGAGTTTCTTCTGCAAAAATCCTTTCAACCCAGAATAATTTCTGACATGAACTCCTCCTCCTCCTCGTCATTCTCATCATCATCATTCTCATCATCATCATTGGCCTGGCATCACAAAGCTGTTGTCCTCCATCCAGACTCTGTGCTGGTTCTATCATTATATGTTTCTCATCCTCTGATGCACAACCCAAAAAATGACAATTTGACACATTTTGTGCAGCCTGTCTTTGCATGCTGTAATCTGCTGATGCTTGAACAGTTCTATTTTCAAAGGCAGGAAACAAAACCAGCTCCATAGGTAGACAGAAATTGGATTCTCTGCAGTCAGTCATCTCCCCCCTGCAGCCCTCCTCCACTTCTTTCCAGTCTAGCATATCTAGTTTTAGCACCTGTCATCAGTTCTAGTGTATTTTCTTTGTGGAGAAACACTGAATGATGGCCTGAGGCTGCCTTTTATTCTGGCACTCAGTAATAATGGACAGTGTGTAAAGATCTGTAATCAAAAGGTAAACACTCCAGTGTTGTGTACAAATAACTCTTGAGATATTTACCCTGAAAAACAGCAAAGTTAACATTACTGGAAGAGACGCTGGGGAAAAGCCCACCTGATCAGTGAACAAATGCCTTTGTCTCTCTCCCCCCCCCCTCCGTATATTGGTTGCTAAGCATATTGCAGTTTCCAGGCTTAGAACATGAAATTTATGCCAAAGGAAGGCCCCTCACCCATCTTTTTAACTTCCGCTTCAGATCAGGGTATCCCAAGCCAATTTGAAGCAAACTGTTCACGTTTAACAGTACAGTATTGTGTACTGGAGAAGTTGATTTAAATGAGAAGGCAAAGTCAGAAAAACTGAGATAAAAGAATGTGTGCTTTTGACAAACATGGCCAGAACTATCAACAATCATCTGCAGTTCTATTTATATTTTTGATGATGATTTTCTAAAATAAAAATAAAAATGGGTGGGGGGGTTGATTTACAGTATCAGAGTAACAGCAAAACTTTCTAAATTGCTTTTGTTTGCTTCCAATGATCTGCATGCAATCAAATCTCACTGGCTATATGCACTGGCTATGTGCAGTAGGATGTCATGGGATGGTTTTCTATTGGCAAGGACTGCCTGTAAAATAGCAGAAGAGGCAGAAGTAAAAAGGGAGGATATGTCATTGGCTGAAATAAAAAATTAAAGTTACACAACATACTCTGATGCAGTGGTGGGATTCAATTTTTTTTACTACTTACTCTGTGGGTATGGTATGGTGGGGTGGCCAGGGGAAATGCCCTACGTTGCACCCAAATTAGGACTACTTTATTTCAAAACTTGGATGGGTGTGGCCAGCCGGAATTTCTGCTACTGGTTCTGCTGAACTGGGGAAAACCTGCTGAATCCCTCCACTGCTCTGATGGTATCATCAGTTGCAACTGAATTTTGACAACTGAAAGTTAGTCCTGGGAAGTCCTTGAAGACAGTGGAATGGGATAGGCAGTCTTAGATATCTGAAAATTGTAATGGGGCTAATGGTGGTGATTTTCAGAATTTAAGAATCCTTTTCCCATCCTGCTATCTTAAAGGCTTCCCCAGGACTAACTTTCAGTTGTCAAAATTCAGTTGCAACTGATGATGCCATCAGAGCAGTGAAGGGATTCAGCAGGTTTGCCCCAGTTCACCAGAACCGGTAGCAGAAATTCCAGCTGGCCATGTCTATCCAAGTTTTGAAATAAAGTAATCCTAATTTTGGTGCAAAGTGATCTCAAGGGAGCCAAGAAACCTTGGGGGGGGGGGGCTTTTAAGTACCAAAATACTGTACAAGTGTGTCAGGTAACATCATCAGACATACACAACATAACTTTACATTGCTGGATTTTAGCCTGTGAAACAAAGCAATAGGGAAAGATAACAACTTATGTCAGGAAGAAAAATGTCAGTGATGCCACAATTAGAAGTTTTTTCTACATGCCAAGACAAGTAGGATGTTCCTTCAGTGCAAAGTGAACATCTTTAAAAAAAAGATCCATTATTGATACTAACTGAATTTCCTCCTGAAGGACATATAAATTAAATGTATATGTGTATGTTCATCATGTATGACAAATAACACATGAGATTTGATATGGTTCCCCATATGGAAATCACATGACCATACAGATTTTTTCTTCTTCTACATGCATGAACTAAGGGGGGAAAAGATCCCTCACATAAGAATTCCCCCTTCCCTCAAACAGATCAATTACGGCATCATCCACATTTCTGTAGGCTTTGGATTCAGGACATGGCTTTGCAATGAAATGTGGAAAAATGTTGCCACTAACAACAATTTGATTGAAACAGGTCATCTTAACACATTGAGAAAGTCTGACAAAGGATTTGCCAAGTTCCATGACAGGTTTGGCCTCAAGTGTGAGACTAAGACATCCAGCAGTTTCATTTTGTTTACCACTCCTTTTGCAACTAACTCGGTATAAAGCTAACATCTCCCTTTTTGTGTTAAGCATGCATACAACAGACAGATTGATTGAAAAGACACTAACAAATGACCCAGCTTCCTACTTTATAATAGTCCACGTAACAGACTGATGGTTATCACTGCTTAAAATTGTGTACCTTTACAGAAATATGCATGAAATAATGGCAAATTTGGACACTTCTCTCCAAAAGTTTTGACTCAGAAGACCTCCCTTGCTGGTTATTGTCAGCTATGAAGAATCTGGCAAAGTGAAGATGATGATGATGATGATGATAATAATAATAATAATAATAATAATAATAATAATAATAATAATAATAATAATAATAATAATAATAATAATAATAATAATAATAATAATTTGTTTCTAAGGTAGCTAGGCGAAAAAAATGAGGCAAGGTTTCTGCATTATTAATAGCCGCATAAGAGATGGAATTTCATCTCATGTAACTCATGTAACTTACTTCTGGCAGAAGCTAATCTTCCACACATTTATTAAAAGTGCAAGTGTTATGTCCTCATCTGCATTTGGCCACCTTCATTGTATGTTCATATAAACTAGGAATGAGAAGCCAGGTAGTTTATTTTCAAGCCTTCCCCCCCCCTTTTTTTTCCTTTTCACTTGAGGAAGTGTGCTTGTTAATGGACTGGAAATTACAACAAAGCTGGCCTTTCAGGTTTTCTCTTCTCCAAATAAAACCGTTTTCACTCCTGTGGCAAAGCAACCTGTTGGTGACAGCAGAGGTACATATAAGCAGACTGTGTTCAAACACAGAGCCATTCCAAGCACAAAACAATCACACAGAGGAATGGACACAGCTTAATGCATTTTCATTAAATTGCTTAATTACTTTGATATGAAAAGCACCTGGATTCTTCTATTTATAAAGTAATGGTCTGACCTACTAAGATGAGAACAGCAAAAGAGGGCAAAGAGGAAATTGCTGGTGCTGGGGAAAAGATCTGTATGCCTTTGAAATGAGCTGAAAATTCCACAGTGAATGGAGAGAAGATGGTGGATGAACACTTGGGTTGGAAATCCCTTTGCCAATTAGCCCTGTTGGAGGAGGGAGAGACCACCACAAGCACCAAGGGACTGGCACCATTGACCTCCTTGTTGGTGCCCATGCATGCTTTAGCTGTATGTGACTACCAATAAATAGTTGTGAAATTTGAGCAGCCATGAAAAGTTCTGAGTCTAATAAAATAATGAGGGCTACTGGCAGTGGTGCCTTAGTTATTAAGGCATTGAGCTTGATGAACAGAAAGTCAGCAAGTCAGCATTTCATGACCTGAGTGCTGCAAAATGGAGTGAGTACTCATTGTCAGTCCCAGCTCCTGCCAACCTAGCAATTTAAAAGCAAGAAAATGCAAGTAGATAAATGGGTACCACTTTGGCAGCAAAGGTAACAGAGTTCTGTGTGCTTCAGCATCTAGTCAAGCCTACCACATTACTACAGAAATGTCTGCAGAAACAGACAGTATTAGCTCTTTGGCTGTCAATGGAGATGAGCACCGACCCCTAGAGTTGGACATAACTAGCTTTCGGGCAAGGAAGACCTTTACCTTTACTAATGACAGCTAAAGGTGTCTCACAAATGGTGGCTGTACTCTCAAGGATTCCATTAACAGCAGTAGCAACTCACTCCATTCTTGGCTTCCCCATGTTGAGATTAGGGGAGATGTTCTAATCATGTTCACTTATATGTGAAAACTCTATATTCAAGCAGGCACCTAGATCAAGCAAGATCTCATGCGCACAGAGACGTCCACTCAAGTCTGAGATAATGCAAATAAAATTCTTTCTTCTTATCATGTTATCAAGGTCGGAAACTTCAAGAGGCAAAGCTCAGTGTGAAGGAACACATTAGAGATGGACAGTCTGATGAATAATGATCTAGAAATATCTGACAAGAAAGCATGAATGGCAATTCTAGCTATGACTTGGTGATAGTACTCCTATTCTCAAATCTGTTGAACTTGTACCTAAAGCTCTGGAATTTCCTTAGATTAATTTTATGTGTAGACACATTGTGGTGCGATGCTTACATTATTTGTTTATGTATAATCAGCTCATCAATGTTTATTCTATTACATGTTCAAATATCTGGCCTACTTATTTACTGAATTTGCTAGCTGCCGGGCCCTGCCTCCACGCCGGGCTCAAAAGCCACCGGCCGCACCCGTTACTGCCACCTCGGACATCAGCCCTGCGGGATGGGAGGAGAGCCTTGGCCGGGAGCGCAAGAACTGCTCCCACCTGCTGGCGCTGCCGGGCCCCGCCTCCACACCGGTCTCAAAAGCCGCCGGCCGCACCCATTACTGCCACCTTGGACTGGACGGGAGGAGATTTGGACAGTAGCAGGGAATGGTCTTAGTGGACTTAGTGAGTGGGGTAGAGTTTGGGATTTTTGTGAATTGTTCAAAGTGTTTTGATGTGTTTTTGAAATGTTTATGAATTTTTGGTTTTGTGATCGGGATGGAGTATTTCTTGTAATGTTCTTGATGTTTAATGCTTTGATGTGCTTTTGATATATGATTTTTGTGATGTAATATTTGTACTTAATGAAACATTGTTTTGCTGTAAGCCGCCCAGAGTCGCTATAGGCGAGTGGGACAGCATAAAAGTCGAACAATAATAATAATAATAATAATAATAATAATAATAATAATAATAATAATAATAATAATAATAATAATAATAATAATAATAATAATAATAATAATAATAATAATAATAATAATAATAAAATGGATTAATTGCATCAGTCCTTTTCTCCTCATAAAATAAAATAAAAAAACCAGAAGATTGATCTACTTATCACTCTTGATCTGATTCTAAACAATCTTCTTAGTAGTGTTTGTCAAATAATGAAAAGGCCATAGGCTGAAAAATATCTAGCATTGGTGACAGTAATTTTGGATTGAACCAACATTGAGTCGAGACCACATCAGTGTGATTTGTCTACAAAAAGGAAGAAATGAGATCTCAACCAAATTCTAGAATGTTGCCTGTTAGTTTTCAGCAGACTATTATGGTGCCAACCTGACTATAGTTTGGCAAGTAATCATTATCAAACACATACCTGGCATAAATGTTTTCTTGCTATATATTAACTTTCTGAATACAGGAACTTCAGCCTTGGTGCTATTATTACTCCATGAGTAATTTGATGTTACACATAGCACCACAACAAGATTTGAGCCTTTAAGTCTTAGGCAGAAGTATATACACACTTTTCAATCTATGGTCAGGCTAGATGATACGGGGAGTGTGTATTTCCTCTGATTAAACTGTTCCCTGTGATGCCAATGTTTAAGATGTTGTATTCCAGTCAAAACTGTGTTTATAATCTGAGTTTGATCCTGATGGGCTCTGCCTCCCTACCGCAAAAAGAAACACGGAAATGTATGTGGAGTAACTAGGGCACTTTATTAACTCATGATTAACATCAGAACTGTGTATAAACATAACGTAAACTTGGACCATAACTTTCCCTCCTAGATCTATGGAGCAGCCTCAAGTAGTGCATATCACTGTCTTAGTGTTTAAGATGCTGAACTTGATGACTGGAAGGTCAGTAGATTAGCAGTTCAAGGCCCGAGTGCTGCACAATGAAGTGAGATCCTGTCTCTTTCCCAGTTCCTGCCAACCTAGCAATTCAAAAGCAAGAAATTGCAAGTAGAGAAATAGGTACCACTTTGGTGGGAAAGGTAACAGCATTCTGTGCACTCCAGTGTCTAGTCATGCCTGCCACATGTCTACAGAAACATCTGAAAATGCAGACAGCACTCACTCTTTGGCTATAGATGGAGATGAGCATGGAACCCTAGAGTTGGATATGACTGGCTTTCGAGAAAGGGCGACCTTTGCCTAATTGCAAAATATTACAGTGAAGGAAATAATATGGTATGGCAAACAGACAGTTTTCACCACATATATCAAATAATCATAAACTACCCAAGACTCCAGCCTGAAATGCTATGTGGACTGGATTTGCATTTGAAAATCTGCATATCTGATGCCTTTGAAAAACATTTTTAAAAAATGCACAGATTGAGAAAGGTTGCACAGATAAATGCCTTTTTTTTAAAAAAAAATCATACATTACAAACACACTTTATTGAGCGGACAAATACATGCAAACTATGAGAGTGACAAGAAAAATATATGCAAAAATATGCACAGAAATATGTAGGTTTCCCCCATAAAGGTGATATTTGCATTAAAAACATCCCCTAAAATGGCAACATGGATTATTTAAACATAGAAAAGCAGGAAGCCTTCAGATGAACACTTGACAGATTAATGCATCCCTCTGTCCCTTATACAAATCCAATGTAGCTTTATTTTCAGGATTGAACTTTACTCCTTTTTATATTCTTGAGACTTGTAAATATATTTTTCTTGCTCAGAATTCTTTGTATCTGGACATGTTCTTTTACCTATCCTTCTTGTGAGTCACCTGCATATGTTCTCTCAGAAATGCTCATAATTAGTCATTCCATATGTGAAATGCCAGTGACATTTTCCCAATTTCTCCTTGTTCAAAACACTCCTTAAATTAAAATGAAATCCTACAAAGAAGAGGGAAGAGGATTCTTGTGAGTACTGGCATTTTTCATTGGCATGTGTTTTTCTTTCTCTTAATTAACTTTTCTCTTACATTCCCTTGTAGTTTAATGTAAGAAAAACAGAACATTTATAATGTGCATGAAAATACAATAGTGCTCAAATATTTATCTTACTGTTACATTCTTTTGTTTGGCTATCTCTACCTCACTGAGTTTAAACTCCCTAATTTTAAGGAACAATAGCAATAACAGTGTTGCGGTAATGTTTGAATAATAATATCATAGAAGAAATGTTGAATTAAATATAGTAGCATTGTCTAGAATAGACTAAGAAGATGTGATTTCCTATGCCCTGGAAAAACATGTTATCTAAGACTTGCAGATATCCCAGTTTAGCTCATGTGTGTGGAAGAAAACAGGAAGCAGCATGAACTATATACACTGGATTTTCGAAAAGGAATGTATGGTTGCAGGTGTTTTGTGGAGGAACATCTAAATGTGTGAAAATATCAAAGTCCTGGAAAATTACTGGACCTTGTTTGGATGCCTACAAAAGGCTGTTTGGTTTTTGTAGTTGGTGCAGCATTCCAAGCAGTGGTGGGAAGCAAAAAAAATTACTACCACACTGTGGGTTGAGCCAACATCATGGGCAGAGCCAACATCATGATGTCATGGGTGGAGCCAACATCATGGTGTCATGGGTGGAGCCAATGATGTGGGTGGAGCCAATGTAAAAAACCCATAAAAATAAGTACACATAAAAATACAAATTAAATAGACATAAAAATACACATAAACTACACATTAAAATAAATACACATTAAATAGATATAAAAACTCATAAAAATACAAATTAAATACACATAAAACACATTAAAATAAATACACATTAAATGCATATTAAAATACACACACAAACCCCACACCCAAGGGTGAGTCACTTACCCTGGGGAACAGGCTATAGGGAGCTTCAGGATAGCAGCTTCTCTTCCTCCTACCTGGAGGAAGAGAAGCTGCTATCCTGAAGCTCCCTATAGCTTAGGAGGACTGCAAGGAGGCTGTGCATGGGCGTCAAGTGCTGTAGGCACACATGCACACCAAGCGCTTGGCATGCATGTACAGTGGGGGAACCAGCAAAAAGGTAAGGCCCTGAGGTGGTTACCCCCCCCCCCAAAAAAAAAAGCCGCTACCAGTTCTCCGGGTCACTGGGGAAAGTTACTACCGGTTCTGGCGAACTGGTGCAAACTTGTTGCTGCCCATCACTGATTCCAAGGCAAACATCTATTGGATATGTGTGCCCAGTTTTTGATTTTCTAGATCAATAAAAACTAATGTTGTAATGTTTTTGATGTACTTTTCATATGTGATTTTTGTGATGTAATACTTGTAGTTATGAAACATTGTTTTGCTGTGAGCCGCCCAGAGTCGCTATAGGCGAGTGGGGCGGCATAAAAGTCGAACAATACAATACAATACAATACAATACAATACAATCAATTTTTGCTAAAACCTTTTATTCAGACCTTTTTATTGGCAAATACTGGTCTGGGTATAAAGATACTCCAAAGCAAGAAATTGCAAATAGAAAAATAGGTACCACTTTGGTGGGAAAGATAACAGCATTCTGTGCACTCCTAACAACAGTAATAAGAACAACCAACCAACAACATATGTACTTTATCATTTCTTATAATGGTGTTGGGACAAAAGAGAGTAGGAATAGAAATATGATACATTGCTTACATCTGCATAGTCCACTTCTTTAAGTGAACTGCTGTAGCTGCTGCAGATGTTTATCTAGTATGAAGTAGCAAAGTCTAGTAAAAAAAAACTTTTTACTCTGAGCTTTAGATGTATTATATATAAACTAAAAATTACAGGTTCCTTTAAAATGTTCTCTTCCTTATTCGCTGGCCTGACATATATATTTTCACTCTTTGCTGATGAACCCACACACTGGCCAGGACATGGCTGGTGGCTTATTTATCCTAATCACATCCACAGATTTTCCCTCCCTAGTTCTATTTTCAAGCCAGGACTGCATGTTAGAAAGATGAAAATGAAAAGCATAATAGGTCATAGAACCAGCTGAAGCCTTGCACTGGCAAAATGTTTTTGGCTTAAACAAGAGGTGCAGTTCATTTCATCTCTGCTTTACATATTTCTTAGAAACCTTTCTCTGTAAGCCGCTGGAAGATTTAGGCCCCCAAACCTTGAAACCTTTGATTTTCATATAAATGTTTCTTCTGATTTAAGAACAGGAGCTGTTTAATTCAAATGAGCACAGCACACTCTTCAGCTAGGTAGAGTGTGAATGTACGAGATAGGACAAAATCAAATGGAGCCTTGTAATACCATTATCAGTGCTTTTAATGCACTTTTTTTGTTCTGGAAGCTTAGTTCCTATGTTATATAGCAAGAAAGAGAGAGACCATGTATTACTTTTAAAGAAGATGTTAAATGCCATGTTATTATGATTCACAGCACTGAAGTAGCTATCTGTGATTAATGTCCTGGAGACGAGCATTAAAGAAGAGCTGTACATAAAGCAAAAATGTTTCTAAGTTGGCATTACACTCTGACTCTGAGTACATTAAAATGTAGGCATGAGATAATAAGAAAAGTCCTAAAGAGTCCCTTTGTCAGCCCACAATTTTCATTGCTGGAAAGAGCAATGCCATTGGACCACCAGAGCTTTATGTCTGAGGGTCAATAATATACTACAGTCCCAAATGGCTAAATGTTAATAAACTAGTGATGAACTGGTACCCTTTAACTCATTCGTGTGGAAATACAATATGGTTGGAAGGAAATTCAAATGGTATTTGCACTGCCAACTGCATTCT
Organism: Furcifer pardalis; assembly: GCA_030440675.1. NCBI lineage: Eukaryota > Metazoa > Chordata > Lepidosauria > Squamata > Chamaeleonidae > Furcifer > Furcifer pardalis. The sequence goes on from CP126893.1 coordinate 70,012,668, forward strand.
GTGTATTAAAAAAAGAGCTCAGTGCAGCCCTTTACACAGTTAACATATGGCGGGAAACTTAAATTCTAGAGATATAGTAAAACATACCAGAAATTGTTCTTAAAGTGACTTTGTAGTGTGCACACCACCTAAACAACAGCAACTATCAGACATCGGGAGTCCCATTTACAAGGGCACCTCCCTGGTCAAGTTCCTGAGCCTCCTGCTCATTACTGGAACTTTAACCCTTGCCTCACCTTTGGGAGAGCCGAGCTGCTTTACGGAAGGAACTCTTACTATGATCAGGCAATAGTGCAGTAGAGCATAGAGCAAAACAAGGGAGGTTTCTTCTGGTAGCGTGTCTTTGTGTGTGTGTGCCAATAAAAAGAACAATGATCTTCAGAGAGAAACGGCTGCTTTATTCTTCAGGTTCATGTAGGATAGTCCATGGAAGAACGTAGATTAAAAGGTCAAAACAAAGGATCAGTCCAGTACACAGTCCAGGTACATTAGGTAATCATAGTGAAAGAAAAAGAATAGTCCCACCATAGCAAGGGTCTTATGCCATCGAGATCCAGAAATGAACTAACTAACTTCTCTACAAAATGGAGATTCTGCAGTCAGGTGGGTTAACTTTGGCCAATCAGGTAACAGAGAGAAACATTCTCAAAACAAAGAATTGTTTACACACGTGCACAATCAGTGAAGTCAAAACATGCTAGCTAGGGAGATAACACAGGAACACTGGCTGTAAACAGACTGTCTCATGACATGAGTCTATGAGACAGAGAGGGAATAAAGGATTTCTATGAGGCCTAGCTAAAAAGTCTACAACCTCAAGCCTTGGGAAACATTGTCAATACTGTATTACAGAATTACTGCCTCCCCTCTCACCTCCCCATTGGCGGATGGAGAGGGATGGGTGGGGAAGCAGTGGTGCCATTAGCCATCAGTGGGGCAGGGCTTGCCCATGACAGCACATGTGCCCACAGAGAGGCCTGTGCATGCCACCTCTGGCACATGTGCCATAGGTTCACCTATACTTATCTAGGGGGTAAATGCCATCCAGACATCCCTGCAGTTGAGCTGCCCCATTAAAAAGGAGAAATAACACTTTTGTCACCACACTCCTGCAGTTATGCCATCTGCTTTCATTGCCTCCCCCCCTCTCAAAGAATGAAAGCATGTGACCAACACTTTCCTCAAGGACATAAATGAAACTCCTGGATATTATTCTCTAAACATTCAGGTATAACATAGGATGTTGTTATTCCTAGGTATAAAATTACAGTGCTGCCTCTCAGGCATCCAGCCTCTGATATAGCAGAGCTTTGCCTAGCTGATAAACTGAAGGTGGAATTGAGGAAGGGAAGACAGGGCAGCTGCAGTGGAATCATATCTTGTACTAGCAGAGTTCCAAACAGAAGTATGGAGAAGGGATTATTAGGGAACAGAATGGACTCCTTTTGCATTTTCTGAATTAATCTTGTTTAATGTGAGCCAGGCAACATTTGTGTAATTTGTTTGCATAAATGGAAGGTCTTATTGTATGTTAGTGTAACCTTGCAGAGGATGTAATGCTTGTATGGAACTGTGCCCTTCAATGTCTATGACCAGGTGAAGCGGATTGATTTCTCATGTCTTCTTCTGGTTGCTCATCTAAGCAGGTGGCAGAAAACCTCTAGCTATTGAGACTAATGTTTCACAAGGTCCTTATCCTTTAAGACAAGCAAGTTGAAGGTGAAGACTTTAATGATGACAATGTGATTTATCGGATCAGGATATAAAATAAATTCATATTAAATTATTTCAAAAAATCTACTAAATCTGTGGTAATAAACTCCCTTCATATCTTTCAGTTTCATTCATAGGAATGACACCATAAGCATCAGTCAAATCACCGGCTATTTTCCAGTTTTCAGGCTACATTAGACTGTTGTTTATTACGTGTTCTTTCAAAAATTCATTGAATAGCTTGGAAATGATGTCATTTTGAGAAATGGTACCAATATCCACCTGGAAATAATTTACCTGAAACCTCAGTAATATCACGATAACATTAATATGACTAGTGTATGATATGTAGGGATGGGCCTTTCATCTTTACATGAAGCAAAAACAAAGAATGAACGAGCTGTTCTTGTTTTTATTTTATTTTTGTATTCTTTCTCAAATCTGATAGAAAGTCTCATAAACACACCTGATTTGTTTTAATGAGAGAGGGGTACATGAAAGTTTCATTTTATTTCATTTTCTTCTCTTTCATTCACCCGTTCTTTCAAGCTTTGTCTGTCAAATCTTTGGTGAAATTTTCCATCCAGTAGTGTCACAATGGTTGCTATTAGCAATTATTCAGAATACAGTATCTAGATGAGAAGAAGAGTGAGAATTTTAATTCTGTAACAGAACCTGGATTGGTTGGAACCCAAGGTCTTTCTTTGCTTTAGTCATTCCTTATGGAAATGCCAGCTCCAGATATTCTCCATTTTTGATTGTGTGACTGACTCCCTCTGGATCTCCATGTTGAATCTTTTCCTTTTCTGCCTTTTCTGCTTGATTTTTTTCTTGACCCCCCCCCCCCTTTGTCGTATTGTTGATGCAGTTGTCAGCCTGAGTGTGCCAGCATTCCACTTGAGGGTTATTTTTGTTTTGAAAAATATCCTCTCCCTGATTTCTTTGGAGATTTTTTTCTGTTCTGATTTGTTTTTGATCCTTTTCTTTTTTGGATTATTTGTCCTGCTGCCTGCCCTGCCTATGCCCTGCCATCTGCTGGACTTAGAGGAGAGAAAGCATTAAATGGTGGGACGAAAAATCTCACTATATTGTAATTTTTGCCTTTATTTGCTTGCTTTTCTTTGGTTTTGAGACAGTAAGATTTGTGTGTGTGTGTTTTATTTGTTAACTTTTGCTTCTCTCTGTGTGAGTGATTGGGTGTGCATTTTTTTGTTTGACTGATTATTTTTAAAAGTTAGGATGGAGAAAATAAAAGGTAGGTGCTTTATCTGCATATTGGAGGTTCGCCCATAGTTGATGGTCTTGTTCAGCCTAAATCAAAGGTGTTTATTTTTCCCATTTTTATTTTCCCCCTCCCCTCCACTATTTGGACAGAAGCAAATACATTGAAATGCCTGGATAGGAACTGAAACAGTTCCTATCCAGTAAATGCAAAACATGTACATTACTCCAATAATTTCTTATCTAGACATATAATTATTGATAGAATACAATTTGAATATTAGTTTGAGTGTGTCTTTGGAAAATCTGCTTTACTCAGATTTCCTTCTGTGCTTAGAGGTTCACACACTATTTGATATGTACATGTAACCTATCTTCTCTTTATTTTAGGAAACATCTGTAGTATTAATTTTAATGGATTAAATTCTATTTTGTTGTTCAGTCACACAGTCGTTTCTGACCTTTTGTGACCCCATGGACCACTGTCCGCCAAGCACTCCTGTCCTCCACCATCTCACTCAACTCGCTCAGTTCTGTGCCCATTGTCTCCACAATACCATCTAGCCATCTCATCTTGGGCCGTCCCCTTCTTCTTTTGCCCTCGACCCTTCCAAGCATCAAGGCTTTCTCAAGCGAATCCTCTCTTCTCATTTGATGTCGAAAGTACTTTAGCTTCATCTTTATTATTTGACCTTCTAAGGAGCAGTCAGGGTTGATTTCTTCTAAGATTGACCTATTTGTTCTCCTCGCTCTCCAGGGGACTCTCAAAACTCTCCTCCAACACCACATCTCAAAGGCTTTCCTAATGGTCCAACTCTCACAACCATACATTGCTACCGGGAATACCATTGCTTTGACTATACAAATTTTTGTTTGCAATGTGATGTCTCTACTTTTCACTATGTTCCTGAGGTTTCTCATCGCTTGCCTCCCAAGAATCAGTTGCCTTTTTATTTCATGGCTGCAATCACCATCTGCAGAGAGCTTTGATCCTAGGAAAGTAAAATCTGTCACTGCTTCTACTTCTTCCCCATCTATTTTCCAGGGACTGATAGGGCCTGTTGCCATTATCTTGGTTTTCTTGATATTGAGTCTCAAGCCAACTTTTGCACTTTCATCTTTCAACCTAATCAGGAGCTTTTTAAAGTCCTCTTCACTTTCTGCCATTAGGGTGGTATAATCTGCATATCTCAAATTGTTGATGTTTCTCCCAGCAATTTTGATCCCAAATTATGATTCCTCCATCCCTACATTGCACATTATGTGCTCTGTGTATAAGTTGAATAAGCAGGGTGATAAAATGCAGCCTTGTCTTATTCCTTTTCCTATTCCAAACCACTCTGTCATTCCGTATTCTGTCCTAACTGTTGCCTCTTGACTCTTGTACAGATTTCTCATGAGGCATATAAGGTGTTCTGGTATTCCCATCTCTTTAATTACTTGCCACATTTTGTTGTGGTCCACACAGTCAAAGGCCTCAGTGTAATCAATGAAACAGAAGTAGACTTGTTTCTGATATTCCTTTGCTTTCTCCGTGATCTAAAGTATGTTGGCAATGTGGTCTCTAGTCCCCCTGCCTCTTCTGAACCCCGCCTGTATTTCTGGTAATTCTCTCTCCACGTGCTGCTGCAGTCTATCCTGTATTATCTTGAGCATCACCTTGCTAGTGTGTGGAATGAGCACAATTGTTCAATAATTTGAACATTCTTTTGCATTTCCCTTTTTGGGAATTGGAATGTATACTGATCTTTTCCAATCCTGTGGCCATTGTTGTGTTTTCCAAATCTGCTGGCATATAGAATGCAATAATTTGATTCCATCATCTTTTAGGGCTTTGAAAAATTCAACTGGAATACCATCATCTCCACTGGCTTTATTGTTTGCAGTGATTTTTAGGGCCTTTCTGACTTCACTCTCTAGGATGTCTGGCTCAAGTTTAATTTCTTTATCAGGAGTGTTGAGGTCCTTTTTGTAGAGTTCCTCTGTGTATTCTTTTCATCTTTTCTTAATCTCTTCTGCATCAGCTAACTCCTTGCCTTCTTTGTCCCTTATCATGGTCATTTTTGCTTTAAACATTCCCTTGATTTCACCAATTTTTTTGAAAAGATCTCTAGTCCTGCCTTTTGTGTTGTTTTCTTCTATTTCTTTGCACTGTTCATTCAGGCAGGTTTCCTACTCTCCTTGCTTTTCTTTGAAATTCTGTATTCAAGTGATTGTATTTTTTCCATTCTCCTTTGCCTTTTGCGTCCCTTGTTTCCTCTGCTATTTTAAGAGCTTCATCAGACAACCACTTAGCTTTCTTACGCTTCTTTTCTTTTGGTATGGTTTTCCTTGCTGTCTCCTGCATGATGTCCCGCATCTCTGTCCATAATTCTTCTGGCACTCTGTCTATCTGGTCCAAGCCATTGAATCTGTTCCACACCTCCACTGTGTATTCCTTAGGGATGCTGTCTAGGTCATATCTGTCTGGCCTAATTGTTTTCCCTATTTTCTTTAGTCTAAGCCTGAATTTTGCGATCAACAGGTTGTGATCAGAGCCACAATCTGCCCCTGGTCTTGTTTTTGCTGACTGTATGGAGGTTCTCCATCATTGGCTGCAAAGTATGTAATCAATCTGGTTTCAATGTTGGCCATCTGGTGATGTCCATGTGTAAAGTCTCCTTTTGTGTTGCTGGAAGAGAGTGTTTGCTATGACTAGTGTGTTATCTTGGCTGAACTCTATCAGTCTTTGGCCTGCATCATTCTGTGTTCCAAGACCAAACTTGCCTGTTATTCCATTTACTTTTTGATTTCCTACTTTGACATTCCAGTCTCCTATGGTAATGTGTACATCATTTCTTGGTGTCTGTTCTATGAGGTGTTCTAGGTCCTCATAGAACTGGTAAACTGTGGTTTCATCTGCACTAGTGGTTGGTGCATATATTTGGATTACAGTGATATTGAACGGTTTGGCTTGTATTCTGACTAACATCATCCTATCATTTTTGAGATTATATCCCATTAATGCTTTTCTCACTCTTTTATTGACAATTATGGCTACTCCATTTTTTCTGAGGTTTTCTTGTCCACAGTAGTAGATATGATGGTTTCCAGAGCTGAATTCGCCCATCCCTGTCCATTTTAACTCACTGATTTCCAAGATGTCAATGCTTATTCTTTCAATTTCCTTTTTATCACTTCCAGTTTTCCTTGATTCATATATCTTACATTCCATGTCCCTATACAGTATTGTTCCTTACAACATTGTATTTCTCCTCCCCCTTTCCTGTTCTTCTCCTTCTTCTGATGTGATGTGATGATCATTCTCTTTCTTTGAATACTGCATAATACCAGCTGTGAAAGCTAGTTTGATGCTTTCTCCAATTTACTGTTTAAAACACGAATGGCAATAATTTTTGTTCAACCCTCTTTTGTGAGGAATATGCAGGTTATCAGGTTTGCAAATTTGCTTCTCCTAAGTAACTTGTCACAAAAGATTAATGAAGCTTCCTCTCATCTCCAGAGTGTTTGGGTGCTTAGTTTACCAGTTGCTTTGAAAGTGAAAGGAACAGTGCACTTCAGTGAGATTTTAGATTTACTTTTTATGTTTCATTTCCCTGACTTTTCAATTTCGCTTTCTAACTGTCGGAGTTAATTCTCATTACTTCTCTTTGTCTTTTCTGGTTAAAATCTCAATTTTAGATCTGTCTTTTATCTACAGGCCACAGAGCACTATTTAACAACAACGTGAGGAGATTACTTTAAATGCATAGTCACTTGGCTGGGAAATATATATTTTTAAAAAAGGTTTTAAACTCACCTGGAGAGATTTCCCTGGGAAATAAATTTCATGTCATGGTCTGTATTCAGATACATTCAAGGAGCATCTCCTGTGCTTCTGGCATATAAGGAACATACAGTTTATCCACTGGGAGGAAATCACATGAACTGTGGAGTACATTTGGCCCTTCTGAAACTCCCAGAAAAATCCATTTCCTTAGGGGGAAAGTGGGGAGCAAATTCCAACTTTAAACCCCCAGGAAACAGTCCTCTAAAGCAGGGGTGGCCAACTGTAGATCTCCAGATGTTCTTGGACTTCAATTCCCAGAAGCCCTGATCAGCAGGAGTGCTGACTTGGGCTTCTGGGAATTGAAGCCCAAGAACAGCTGGAGATCCACAGTTGGCCACCCCTGCTCTAAAGCAAGGGTCCATGGAGATTGTCCATCTCTCCTTGAATTCACAAAATCCAGTATTTCTTGATTCACACCAATCAGGCTGACAGGGGATATCACCAGGCAACACTTGGATTCTTTGAATCTCATGATGATAAGTAAATGAAAAATAAATAAGACAGGTGCATATAAATGGACCCGGTTCAAACCATCTGCACCAAACAGCATGAGGCAACCACATCTTACCTGCTGAACAATATTGCCTCTCATTTTTATATTTTCATAATTAGAATTTTCAAAAAGTTGTCACAGTCTTCACAAAGACTGCTACTTGCTAAGCATCATAACTAGCCTAGTAGGAAAATATACACATCTAGTAGCTAGAGGTAGCATTAAATTTCATGAAAACATTCACAGATGAACTTATTATATTTATTGTGACACTATGTACTTTTATCTACTTCATTTCTAAGTAACTACCTGACCACCTGCTTTTTGCAGGCAGCATGATGATCAAGATATGTTCAAATCCTGCTTTTAAATGTACATTTCCTATTGATCTTTGTTAAGAAGAAGGGGATATGGGGATATAGAAAATCAAGAGCAGGCACAGGAGATGAGCTATTAAACTTTGATAATAGCTGGCACAGAAGGGGAAGTGCACACAAGCAATTTGAGCAATTATGATGTCATAAAAAAGCAAGGTGATAATATGTGCAGATGTTGTAGAGTAGCTAGTCTTTAAATGGCATAATGGGATTCGTTTCCTGCAATTTCCGACCCAGGGATTTAACGAGGGGATAATTTATTACATTTGATCAGTAGGTTTCTTTTACAAGGGAGTCTATCCACCCATTTCCAGAGAACGCAGGGCTGGCCGTTCTACTAGGCTGAGTGAAACAATCAGCTCAAGTAGTAAATGGAGCCCCAGGCTGTGCCCCTCTGTTGGAAACCAGTGCTAAGTTTCCAACAAAGTGCCACACTTCCTGTCCTGGGCTTCAAGAATGGCCCTTCAGCCCTCAGGAATGGTGGAGAATGCTGCCATGTCACCCATGTTACAGAATAAAATGAAAAATAAAGAATAATTCAGTGCCCCATTTGATACCAACTGCTTCTTCCCTTGGACAGCCCTTGAGGAGAATGGCAGGGCAAAGTACCTCTTTTCCACTTATGTATCCAGAACTTTGAAGTGTTGCCTTTCTGGCCTACAGCTTTCAGAAGCCCTCAGCCACATAGAGAATTTTAGTCTAACAAGGGAATCTTTGCCACTGTGTCTGCAAGGAGTAAGGATACTTTGCCATGCCTCGCCCCTGGTTATGGGAGTGGCACACGGCATGGGGACTCAGGATTGGCTTAACAAGAGCAGGGGAGTTTTGTTGTTTGAACTTGTTCTGGAAGTTTCAGTGTGTGTTAGGTTTGCAACGGTCACTTTGTTGCCAGCTTTGGTAGTTATGCCTAGGAAGAGAGGTCAAGGAGAAGTCGGTGGAGAGGAATTGATTCCTTCTAAGAAGCAGATTTGGAAGGAGGGGGTCGAGGAGTCCGCAGAAGATGAGGCATTGGAGGAGTTAGCCCTGTTCATGGCACACCTTAGGACAATGGAAATGGGTGGGAACATGTCCGTAAATATTCCTCTGCTGCCCAGTTCAGCCGCGAGCAAAAGGGGGGCAAAAGGGGAAAGGGGAGCCTCAGTTAGGAATTTGCTAGAGGATATGGAGGCGAGGCTGTCCCAGCTAGAGGCCAGTAGAATGGCCATTCCTCCATCTCAGCTCATGAGTACAGGGCAGGTACTTTTAGAGGAGGACAGAGAAATGGTGGAGGCTACAGAGTTTGGTGAAGGGGCAGCACTGATGGGGGATCCAGAGGTGTTTGTACAGGCTAAAGTTTCAGAAGAAAGTATGGTCTGCGGGGAGCATCCGTCGGAGGAGATGGGCCCAGGTGCGAACAGGCCACGAACAGAGCAAGCTTGCAGGCAGGGATTGATAGGGATTTCGGTGAGCATGGAGAGCACAGGCAAGTGGACAACCTAGGGGGAGTTGGCTCTCAGTTCCATCTGGTGCCTTTCTGGCCATGGTCTTTCACTTTGAATGATCCTGCCAGGGGTCAGTCTGACTGCCGGTGGGATGGTGGCTGGAGGCAATGGGCTGGGAGGAATTGGGAGTATGGGAATGCCTGGGGGACCTTCAGGCATAGGCCAGCTGCTCTGGGGTAAGTCTTGGAACCTAGCCTGGTTGGCAGGCCTGCCAAGGAAGGGAGCATCGGTGGGGGAGTTGGGAGGTGCCAGGTGTCCTGGGGCTCCAGAGACCTCAAGTGATCAGCAGGGCAGTCCAGAGAAGAGGGCCGAGGCAGTGGCCGGGGGGCATGAGGAGAGTGCAGACAGTGGGGCCAGAAAAGTAGTTCTGGAGGGAGAGAAAGGATTAGGGTTGGAGGTGGTGGCGAAAGGATAAGCGGAAAGGATTAGTAGCAAGGGTGGGTCCTCAAAATCGGTGATGTCTCCATTCGGGGAGCATCTTTCAAAAGCCATGAAGGAAAAGATTGTGGAGGTTAAGGAAATGGAGAAAATGCAAGAGAGAGAGAAGGATTTATTGCGTTAAAAGAAACCACTCAGAACATGGGGGAGTTCGTTGCCGGATATGGGAGTTAATCATCAGTGAGAAACCGCATAGAGCGATGGAACTGTTGAAATATCTCGACCTCATGTACAGGGCCTACACAGACTTTGGGGTAGGGCATGGATGAGGTATGACAAGACCTTCCAGGCAAGGGCAGAGATTAACCCGGAAATGAGCTGTGAGGAGGCAAACTTCCAATTTTGGCTTCAGGCCATAACAATCTCAGAAATAATCCCAACATCATCATCAAAAAGGTAGACAAGGGTGGTGCTGTAGTTGTCATGGACAAAACAAGCTACACACAGGAAGCTGACAGACAACTTTCCAATTCTACATTTTACTAGCCTCTAACTATGGACCCAACCACCAAATATCAAAAAGAAATACAGAACCTTCTAAAATCTGTTCCTGGAAATGTACGTGATCAAATCTTGACTGAGACACCACAAGAACCTCAACCAGCTACCTTTTATTTGCTACCTAAAATTCACAAACCTGGAAACCCTGGGAGACTCATTGTTTCAAGCATCAACACTGTCACCGTTGGAGTATCTGGATATGTGGACTCCATTCTCAAACCATATGCCACCAATGTACCCAGCTACATAAGAGATACCACAGACTTTCTAAGAAAACTTCAAAACACACATGACTTCCCGGATAACACCATCTTAGCTACAATGGACGTGGAATCTCTGTACACCAACATTCCACACAAAGATGGATTACAAGGCATAAGGAACATCATTCAAAACAAAAATGAAGCCCACACAGTCACCTCTCTGTGCAACTTTGTACTTACACACAATTACTTCACCTTCAACAATGAAACCTACCTCCAGATCAACGGAACTGCCATGGGTACTCGCATGGCTCCACAGTATGCTAATATATTCATGGCTGATCTAGAACAACGTTTTCTTAACTGCTGTACCTATAAACCACTTGTCTATTTGAGATACATTGATGATATATTCTTGATCTGGACGCATGGAAAAGAAACCCTGGAGAAATCCCACCAAGACTTCAATAATTTTCACCCAAATATAAAACTCAGTTTGGACCAGTCTACACAACAAGTAAATTTCCTGGACACCACTGTGAAATTACAAAATGGACATCTTAGTACCACACTATATCGCAAACTCACAGACAGATGTACCTACCTGCATGTCTCCAGCTTCCACCCAGAACACACAACAAAATCCATTGTCTTCAGCCAAGCTCTCAGGTATAATCGCATCTGCTCAGACCCACGCGATAGAGATGCCAAGCTCACAGACTTACAAAATGCATTTCTCAAACTACAATACCCATCTAATAAGGTTAAAGAACAAATCAACCGGGCTAGATGAATACCCAGGAGTGATCTACTACAAGACAGGCCCAGAAGGGAAAGCAATCGCACACCACTGGTTGTCATTTTCAGCCTTCAACTTAAACCCCTCACATGCATAATGAGGGATCTCCAATCCATCTTAGACAAGAGTGGTTCACTTTCCAAAGCCCTTGGTGACAGACCCCTACTCGCTTATAGACAACCCCCCAATCTCAAACAACTATTGACACACAACAGATTACACAGAAGAGGAGCAGATATGGGAACTAGACCCTGCTGCAAATCCAGATGTCAACTATACCCCCACATTCGCTCTGGACCCAATGGCACCACACACAACATTAAAGGCAGTTTTACTTGTGCTTCTGCCAATGTGATTTATGCCATCTCTTGCCAGAAATGTCCATCCGTGCTTTATGTAGGACAAACAGGACAATCTTTACGCAAAAGGATTAATGGACAAAAATCAGATATCCGGAGTGGCAACACAGAGAAACCTGTCTCAAACCACTTCAATCTAACTGGACACTCTATCCAAGACCTGAAAGTTGCAATTCTGGAACAGAGAAATTACAAAACTAGGATTGAAACAGAGACAGCAGAAATCAAATACATCCATCTGTTAGATACCCCTCACAGGAGGCTAAATATTAGTGAAGGGTTTCTGGGACATTATCAAATTTTATGCAGAGATTGCTATATGATTTTATATTACAACTTTCCTGCCAATTCTCTTTAGTAAAACAGAAAGAAACCAGGTACAGGAGTTTGTTCTCCACCCCACCCCCCTGACATGCAGGTCACAAGTTGATTAGATACCATAGTGGGCTTACTCAGCAACCTGGAGATTGAAAGGGAGTCTTTTAGAGTTTATCTGAATAATCTATTGTTGCTAATGGCTGGGTGATATTGCATTCTTGTGCTTGCTTGTCTGTCATCTTGCTTGACACCAACCCTTCTCCCATCGACCTCCTGAATTTGGTATATAAGAACATGCCTGTAAGTTTCATTCCTTGTCTGATGAAGTGGACTTGATCCATGAAAGCTAACAGTGAAAATATAGCAGTTAGTCCTTAAAGTGTTTTTTATTTTACTTTATTTTGTTTATTTTGTTTTGTTTTGTTTTCTGAGATTCCATGGTAGTGGCGCTGGGATACATGGAGGACAACATCAAAAGGGTGGGTAGGTGGACATCACATAGATTTTGTTCCTATGTGAGGAGGCTCCTGGATGTTTAGGAAGGGTAAGGGTAAGAGTGCAGCACAATTTGAAGTTAATAAAAGTTAATGAGTTTTCTGTTTTACACATGGCCATTCATCACTTCAGGAGACGATTTGGGTTTGTGGGGATGAGCACATTGTGGGGATGGCATGCTAAGCAGCCGAGTTGTTTTTCGGACTGCATCTGGGGCTTGTTTGATTCAATGTGGTCTGGGGCAGCGACTCTAGCCGGGGGTTTCACTGCATGAAGCAAGAGATCATAGCCTTCGGGGGAAAGGGCATTCCCACAGTGCTGGTGGTGCACCGAAGGGACTATCATGGAATGAGCAGGCCAGGCATTCAAACTGCTTCGGGCAGCCTGACCCAGATCTTCTCTTTTCTTTTCAGAAATCTTGCCCATTCCGGAAGGGGCGGCGGAAGGAGATATAACAGTGTTCATGTTCAGATGTATAGAGTGATTGTTCATCAACTCCAGGAGAGTAGAGACCCTGATCAGGAAAGGAGCCTGCATCATAGGACACCCAGCCATCCAGTGAACCAATCAGTCATGTTTTAGCTGGGATGGGAGGAGTTTAAGTAAACGGGGGAAGGATTTTCTCTTGAGAGATTTTCGCAGAAGTGTTTGCAGGTGCTTAGAAATGGTAGCCTCGGGTCTGGGTCAGGCCCTCAAGCTGTAGTGGAAATCACAGAGGGCACCAGTTTTCAGTAGAGGGAGGGTTTTCCCAGATAACCTTGGATAGGGAGGGTCTGGTCACTTCACCAGCTTGGGGGGTGGAGTGGTGAGGGTCCCTTCTGGGAGACCTCCCCTCCTAGGGTCTTAGGTGGCCCTCTCTGTGTTTCTTCAGCACCTGCTTTGTTTATGTTGTTTAATAAAGTGGCCTAGTTAATTCCATGTCATTGTCCATTTCGTGATTGGGGGGAAAGGAGTGGTAAAGTATCTTCTCAGTGTCTTCAGAGTTTTCATTTTATGTATTCATTTATTATTGTTGATAGCCTTCCCTCCAATGAATTTAAATCAGAGAGTACATTAATATCCTCCACACCTTTCTGTTTGTTAGGGAATATATGGGGAGGGGGAAGACTGGAGATCATGGAGGCAGCGTTGTAAGGTCTAGGGATGGGCACTTGAGACCTCTTGGACCTCTAAAGGTTGCATACCTCTGCCTTACAGAAATAGTGGGCAATACCTGAAAAAAGCAAGCAAGCAAATAGTGCTTCTAACCCTGAGCATTATAGTTTTGCTGCATTTCTAAATGAGGTATCAAAAAACCCATCTCCTCATACATTTTGAATATGCATATTACAAGGCAAGTTAAAATTTCAAATTGGACTGTTTCTTTAGCAGCAGGAGCTTCCTGAAAGTATTTCTGCTTCTCCATTTTCATAGCATGCTTCACTGGGCTCCAGTTTATGTTAGTTTCATCTTTTGAAACTATTGCAAATTCCTTTTGTCTTGTTTTGCTATTGCTGTTCAATACAAAAATACATGTCTTTGTAAATAGCTCAGTTTTGCACTCATTTTGATGAAGCTTGATTTTTCAAATAATTTATTTTACATTACTTTAGATAAAGGGATCAATTGCTAGTGTACATACTGGTTTTCAATTAAAGATTTGTCACCCAAGATAAATTATGAATCAAAAGTTTGCATTTGAGCATAGGTTTCACTTTAATGCATAGTTTAAAAAATTGTATTTGAGGAAAGTACTTAAATTTAAAATATTTCCTCAAAATTATAGGTTTCTCTATCGCAGAGGATCAAAAGATACCTAACATTTATGTTTAATTTGGATGATATTTGTAAATGCACTCTCAGAACCTAATACCCGTCCCACCAGAGCAGACCGGAGAGGCTCTCTAGTTGTGTCATCAGGCAGAGAGGTGCACTTCTCTGGCACTAGAAGGAGGGCCTTCTCGGTGTCCACTCCAGCCCTCTGGAACCTCTTCCCAATAGAACTCTGCCTGCAGATGGAGTTGCTGCCCTTTAGAAAAGGAGTTAATGATTTTATAATTGCTGCAAATCGCCCTGGTTCCCTTTTGGAAGGAGGGCGATAAACAAATTTAAATAAATAATAATAATAAATCTGTACAAGTCTATTATTTGTTTTTACTGCCAAAAAGGGGTAATATTATATTGCTAAAATAGCTATAATTCTTGACATCAATACATTCCTTATACAACATGCACATTGTTATTATTTTATGGCTTTGTAGACGTCTGGTACTGTGAAGGCAAGTTTCAGCGGTTGCCATTTTAGCATATTTATCCAGAAGAAGAAACTTTAATTGTACCACAGATCCTACTGTTTAGCACCTTATATACAGCAGGCTGAATATTCTGAGATCTTTCGTATGTTAAACAGCACATATATAATATACTGTGTGTATATATATATATATACAGTAAAACCTCATATAACACTAAAACCTGGTTCCACAAGTCTTGGTGTTATATGATTTTTAGTGTTATCTGATGCATGTTAAAATCCTATGGGATCCATAGAGATACATTGTAACCACACAGGCTTTAGCGGTTGTTATCCGAAGCATCCCATAGGATCTTAATGTTATCTGATGCAATTCTTCCCCCCAGATTCCTTAATGTTATGCGATTTTAGTGTTATTCGATACTAATGTTATATGAGGTATTACTGTATATATTATATATTTTTGAACCCTTAAATTTTTTTAAATGTCATCTCTTGAGATAAGAAAAAAAGAAGATATTTTTAGAAATTATTACATATATATAAGAATAAATAAACACGTGACAGGTTTTATTTTAAGAGGAAGCCCATTAAAATGTTGTTTAGACTTTTATTAAAAAGCTGGGCATGTCTTAAACACTTATATTTGCTCAGGTATTCATAACTTCCAAGTGCACATGAGTTTTCTTCTGAACCATGTGCTACACATGATTTTCAATATTAACAGTCGAAGCTGTGCTTCAAGACTGTTATATCTGTTTTCAATTTCCCATGCATCAATGGAGAGGGGTTCTATTCAGCATAGTTTGTGTTAATTTGGAGCAAAACTAGATAGAACTGAGCTTTATGCCGCTAGCAGGGAACATACAGGGATGGATAAATCTCTATGTCTTCTTTCCAGAATGTTCAAAATTTTAAGGTACATTTCCATATCATGGAAATAAATAACCATAAAAAGCCTTATTCTTATATCCCTCATTTCCATATCAATTTACAATGGTTATAAAGCCCTCGAGAAAATTTATGTACATGTTTATACATATTTCATATATAGAAATGGTTGAATGCATTTTAGTCTAGATTTCCCTCGACTATATACATTTTTGTTAGCAATTTCCCCTAATATATGTCTTTGGGTATGGTTTCCTCCTTAATGTTAACATTTTTGTATACATATTTTGATTAGAGAACTAAACTATAATATTCAGAAATGTGTGAAAACCAAAACATAATACCTTTCTGTTTCATGTATTAGTTTGAAAAACACCACATTTAGAAATGTACAGATTTTAAACACAGACCTAGGTCTGGAAGCTGCACTTTAAGGAGGATACAGGCAAGCTGGAACCTGTTCAGAGGAGGGCTGTTAAGGTAATCAGAGCACTTGGAGCAAAGCCTCATAGGAAAAAGAGAAATTGCTGGGTATATTTAGTCATGAGAAAAGAAAACTGTGGGAGACTGGATGTCTCTCTGGACTGTTTCATCCTTTCCCAGCAACCACATTCAAATTATGCATCTTAGGGAGATAGTGTCAAACCTTTTAATTCAATGTTACAGAGTCCCATGGGGATCTACCATTTCTTCTATATTATTCAACATCTATTTGAGGCTCAGTGAGGTGATTTTTGGATTTGGAGTTTGCTAGCTCCAGTATTCTGATGATACACAGTTCTATCTCTCCTTCTCTACCTTAGCAGTGGAGATTGTTAAGGTCCTGAAGCAATGCATGGAGGAAATTGGGCAATGGACGAGGGAGAACAAGCTGAAATTCAATCCCAGTAAGATGGGGATTTTATTGTGTGGAAACCTCCCTAGGTTGGGTGATACCATCTTAATACCTGGGGATCAGTTTCAAAATTTGGGTATCTGACTGGACCTGGCACTTGCTCTGAAAGAGCAAGTTTTGTCCATGGCCAAAGCTACATTTTTCCGGACTTAGTTGATTGTCCAGCTTTGCCCATATTTGGACAGAGGAACCCTGACAACATTGGTAAACTCTAAGATGAATTGCTGTAATGCTCTCTATGTTGGGCTATCCGTAAAGTTGGTGTCAATTCCCCAAAGCATTGATCAGCCAATGTCCTGACTTAGGCTTCTGGAAATTGAAGTCCAAAAACCAAAGGTTGGGAAACACTGGTGTGGAGCTACAATGGGTTCAAAATGCAAGAGCCAGACTCACCATGGGATCATATGATCATATAGCTCCTGTTCTGTTTCACCGTCACTGTTTGTCCATTGTATTCTAAACCAGGTTCAAAGTTCTGGTTCTTACCCATTAAGCCCTACATGTTTTGGGATCTTGCTACTTGACAGAGTAACTCTCCCATAGGAATTCTACCCATACTACGAGGTATTCCCATGCTATGCTGCTAAAGGTGGCTACCATGAAATAAGCTAAAAAGACTGACACCAGGAAGAGAGTTTTCTTGGTGATTTCTACCTTACTGTGGAATGAGCTCTGTGGAAAATAATCAACCTCCCTCTCTTTAGGAACGTAGAAAATTATTATTAACAATAATATTATGTCAGACATTACTCAGGTTGAAAGGATTTTTAGGGGATGCCCAGATGAGATTCTCAAGTATCAATTCTCAAGTATCAAAACCCAGCCTTCCAGTCTTCAGCTCAGCTACTTAACCACTAAGCCCAATGGGAAGATTTATATTCAATTTTTTTATTTTACTTTTTGTTAGATATTTATGAAACCTTAATGTGTTGTTGTTGTTGCTGCTGCTGCTGTTTTGGTGGAGGGATGTTTGATCATGACATTTTGTTGTATTGCTTTTTAGTTGATGTTTGTATGTATTAAAAAAGCAACACCCAGATAAGAATCTGCACTAAGTCTGGCAGGATATAAATACTAATAATGGATGGATGGGAACTTTTCTTTCGAGACAAGCCTTCTTGAAAATTCTTCCACAATGGGAAGATTTATATTCTATTTTTGATTTGACTTTTTGTTAGATATTTATGAAACCTACACCCTAATGTGTTGTTGTTGTTGTTTTGGTGGGGGGTTTGCTTTGATCAGGAAATTTTGTTGTATTGCTTTTTAGTTGATGTATGTATGTATTGAAAACACCCAGATAAGAATCTGCACTAAGTCAAGCAGAATATAAATACTGATAATGGACAGACAGGCGGGTGGAAGGGCTGGCTGGCAGGCAGGCGGGCAGGCAGAACCTAGCAATTATAGAAGAAACTGGAAATTCTTCAACTACTAAATGCTATTTGTAGTATTGCAACCAGAGAGGCCCTGTGAAGATATAAGGTCTTCTTCCTATATTTAGAATATGAAGTTCTACGAAGGCTTTTAAGATATCAGGTAAACAGTTTGAGACTGAATTCCTCCTTTCTTCCAAGCTTTTTGTTCTCTTTTGGTTAAATATGTGTAACTTCTGACCTTTCATATGACAGATATAAATGTCAATACCTTTCCTCATTCAACTGCCTCAGAGACAATTATGTATATAGTCTCCAGATGCTATGTGATAGTAACAAGAATGAAAAGAGCCTGAAGCAAAGGTACTATAAATGTCGATGATCATATGTTCTCTATGAAAGCACAGATATACTTACTTATTTTTCCTCATTTAGTTGATTACAGGATTCAGCAAGATGTTTTCTTCTAGAATAGGAAGTGTGGAGAGAAAATAAGGAAGAAAAGAAAGACTGAAAAACTATCTAGTCCATTATGAGTTTAATTGGAAAAGGTATTATTGTTCAGTCACACAGTTGATTTTGACCCTTTGTGACCCCATGGAGCACTGCCTTCCAGGCCCCTGTTCTCCACCATCCCCCTCAACTTGCTGAGCTCTGTGTCCATTGTGTCTACAATACCATCTAGCCATCTTATTTTTTGCCACTCCCTTCTTCTTTTGCCCTCCACCTTTCCCAGCATCAAGGCTTTCTCAAGTGAATCCTCTCTTCACATTTGATGTCCAAAGTACTTTAGCTTCATCTTTACTATTTGACCTTCAAGGGAGCAGTCAGGGTTGATTTCTTCTAAGATTGACCTATTTGTTCTCCTCACTGTCCAGGGGACTCTCAAAACTCTCCTCCAACACCACATCTCAAAGGCATCTATTCTTCTGCGCTCAGCTTTCCTAATGGTCCAGCTCTCACAACCATACATTGCCACCGGGAATACCATTGCTTTGACTATGCGAATTTTTGCTTGCAATGTGATGTCTCTACTTTTCACTATGTTCCCTAGGTTTCTCATCGCTTGCCTCCCAAGAATCAGTCGCCTTTTTATTTCATGGCTGCAGTCATCATCTGCAGTGAGCTTTGATCCTAGGAAAGTAAAATCTGTCACTGCTTCTACTTCTTCCCCATCTATTCTCTAGGGACTGATAGGGCCTGTTGCCATTATCGTGGTTTTCTTGATGTTGAGTCTCAAGCCAGCTTTTGCACTCTCTTCTTTCAACCTAAGCGGGAGCTTCTTTAGGTCTTTCTCACTTTCTGCTATTAGGGTAGTATCATCTGTGCATCTCAAATTGTTGATGTTTTTCCCAGCAATTTTGATCCCAACGTGATTCCTCCATCCCTACATTGCACATTATGTGCTCTGTGTATAGGTTGAATAAGCAGGGTCATAAAAGGCAGCCTTGTCTTATTCCTTTTCCTATTCCAAACCATTCTGTCATTCTGTATTCTGTCCTAACTGTTGCTTCTTGATTCATGTACAGATTTCTCATGAGGCATATAAGGTGTTCTGGTATTCCCATCTCTTTAATTACTTGCCACATTTTGTTGTGGTCCACACAGTCAATGAAACAGAATTAGACTTGTTTCTGATATTCCTTTGCTTTCTCCGTGATCTAAAGTATGTTGGCAATGTGGTCTCTAGTCCCCCTTCCTCTTCTGAACCCCACCTGTACTTCTGGTAATTCTCTCTCCACATGCTGTTGCAGTCTATCCTGTATTAACTTGAGCATCACCTTGCTAGCATGCGGAATGAGTGCAATTGTTCGATAATTTGAACATTCTTTGGCATTTCCCTTTTTGGGGATTGGAACGTATACTGATCTTTTCCAATCCTGTGGCCATTGTTGTGTTTTCCAAATCTGCTGGCATATAGAATGCAATAATTTGATTCCATCATCTTTTAGGGCTTTGAATAATTCAGCTGGGATACCATCATCTCCATTGGCTTTGTTGTTTGCAGTGCTTTTTAGGGCCTTCCTGACTTCACTCTCTAGGATGTCTGGCTCAAGTTCAATTTTCTCATCATTGTGATTATCAGGGGTGTTGAGGTCCTTTTTGTATAATTCCTCTGTGTACTCTTGCCATATTTTCTTAATCTCATCTGCATCAGCTAAGTCCTTGCCATTTTTGTTCTTTACCATGGTCATTTTTGCGTTAAATGTTCCCTTGATTTCCCCAATTTTTTTGAAAAGATTTCTGGTCCTACCCCTTATGTTGTTCTCTATTTCTTTGCACTGCTCATTTAGGAAGGTTTCCTTATCAATCCTTGCTTTTCTTTGAAAGTCTGTATTCAAGTGATTGAATTTTTTCTTACTTGATCTCTAAGAGATCTTACTTGATCTCTAAGAAAGTGATGGATGGGATGGCACTTCCATGTTTCAATTAAAGAAATGGCATGAGCATATATAAAACGTTGTTTCTTTGATATTCATGTTCTTTCATAGATTTATGAAAAAGAGCCTGTAGAACACAAATTATTTGTACAATCAAAATAGAGGTGCACAAAAGTTTTGTGCTCTTTTGTTTTTTTCCTCTCTTGTTTAATCTTGCTTTCATTCTTTTTATATAAGTTTTATTTCACCATTTCTTCTTCTTCTGTGATAAACAATGTCACAAAGACCATTGCAAAGGCATGGTGGTGTGGCCAGCAAGGTTTATTAATAGCCAGTCATTGGAGAAGGGTCGGAATATAGAATGGTGGAATCTAATGAGGAATTATGTTCTGTTTTGTTGTTTTGTGTTTCAGAGGCTTTGGCTGCCTGTCTCCATCTCTGTTTTAGATTCTTTACATGTTTGTCTCTTTTTTTCAGGGTGGTGGTGTGAATATTCCCCTTTTTCTTTGTATTATTTTTTATGCTGGCTGGCTCGCTGGCTGTAGTTGTATGCCTCCTTAAGATTATATTTGGATCCACCCTCACACCCCTTTTTGAGAGAGATTTCCACACTTTGTGCCCCCTTATTTGCTTATGGGTTGTTGTTGTTGTTTTGGTGGGGGACCAGGGACTATTGTGTCTTTTTGCTATTTTTTCACTATATGAATGAGTGGATAGCAGATGTAATTTGATAAATTACTGATTATTTATTAAAGTTGCATATTTTATTGTATTTTCCCAAAAGGATTTTTATTCCTATTGTACTGTGGTCTGCTTTTGGAGTAGACTGAGTCACTGCATTTAATCTGGACAATACTGTGGTTTCAGATCTTGTTAGAGTACAGACGTTCTACCAAGGCACCTCTCTGATTGTTAAATAGCAATATCCTCTTTGCTTAGAGATAGCCCAGAATAAAGCTATGTTACCTGTATTAAATATGTTATTAATTCATTATTAACAATCCAATTCTTCATAATGTTAACTTCTGGTTAATTGTTGGGTGAGTGTCATTGAGAAATGTTGCCAATTGAGGACTGAAAAGTTTAGGTCATAAGTTTGTGAAAAATTATTCTACATATTTACTATTCAAAGGTCTTTTTGAAGGCCTGTACCATCAATGATTTACATGCAAAATGCTGTGGAAATGCTGGGTAAAAGTCTCTGTCTGAAATCTTGAGAAACTGCTCAGACAATGTCCAGAATCATACCAATGATAAGGATCAAGGACCCATCTCCATTGTGCAATTTGGTGCATCCTGGCATCTAATAACTTAGCTGCAGTTTCTGGGTAGTACTGATGAAGACTGCTCATTGGTCTGAACAGCTAAATAACTTTTAAAAAGTTTTGCTTTCTGCCACACTTTTTTTATTGCAAAGTTTTGTCCCTGTCAAATTCATTTAAAAAAATCTCTGACATTTTGAAGGCATGTATAAAATACATCCGGCATCTGCAAAGGCCAAATTAAATAGGTATATTTCTCTCAGTATCAAAATGTTGACACTGCAGTTGCCAATATGATGCTGTTAAAGTCATGGAGCTTCTTCTCCCACCAAAGAGGAGGCAAATGGAATTCATCACCCTCAGACACAGCTAAAGATACACCCAGCCATTTAAGACCTAAAAACTCTGCCTGGAAGAGAGAATTCCAAGTTCTTTTTTTAAAACTGATGAAGATATGTGGAAATTTGTAATTTCTCATCCCAAAATGATCCAAACAAAATTCCCACCCATAAAGCTGCTTCCTTAGCAGGGAGCTTTCTTTGAGAAATGCATGCTAACACATCATTTGAGGAAACCATAAAAATAATATTCTGATTCCTCATCCTGTTCTTGAGAATTCCATTACAATTCATTGGTGGTTTTCAATATACATGAGACTACAAAAATTATCAACTAGTCTGTAGGCAGGTGAATGGTTATTCTGTGTAACTGTAAAATAATGGATCGTGTACCCACATGTTCTTTCATGTTGTCTGTTACTCATAATTAGGTATTTATAACATCTCATCTCTCCTTAGAAAGTCTGTGTTATGCTTCTGAATGTCACACTGACACCTATAAGGCTGTTTGTAGTCATTCTGACTTAATACTGAAAGCATGAATAAATAGTGAGAGGTTTAAATTATGTATGAGAAGAAAACTTTCCTTATGGAGATTAGCTCTCCTCCAAGCTGTCTCTCTCAAATTATAGTACCCTCTTTTCCCTTCTATGAAAGGTCTTAACTTCAAGTTGTTGCTACTGATTCCATTGGCTGAATCCCACTTTTCCAGGCTTTCCTTGTTAATTTGCTAGAACAGCAAAGTGGCAGAGTCAAGCCTGCTTTGGAGAAATAATTTCACCCTAGCTGCCAGAACAGCAATGAACTAGCATTAATAATCTCTTTGTGTTGACAGCGAGCTTAGCTAAACCTAGTTATAAAACTGTGGAAAGGGAAGATAAAATATTTGGCTTCCTATGGAAATATTCTAATGCACCTCAAGTGCATTTTTATAGCGGCAAAGTTTGCGTTTATTGGTACCCCATTATGCATATTAAAGAGTAAGAAAAGGGCATTTGTCTTCAGTTACAATCTGATAGCACATCAGTTTTTCTCTAGGACAAAAATGATCCCAAGGGAATTTCAGAACCTTCCAGGGAGAGGGGTCTTGAAAATTTTAATTCCGGAGAAACAGCCACAACAGATCATCTGTTTTATATAGTGTCAAGCTCCACAACAGAATTTCAGGCACTATTTAAAAGTAAATAAGAATAGGATTTTCTACATTTTATAGTATTATGGGGTGATCATACCTTCATCCACACTCAAATACCTCATGCCAAAACTTTCTTGAAAATCAAGTTTGCTTAGCATGTTTTGTGATGCATTATATAAATTAGTAATTACATTTTGTTTCAAAAGCAGATTTGGCACAAAGTATTCTTGAACAATAAGTATTCTTGATCAATAGCCAATATGTTATGATGGATCTTGTGCCAGACTAATTCTTAGGAGACCTTGGTTCCAAGGACTGATAGGGCCTGTTGCCATTATCTTGGTTTTCTTGACGTTGAGTCTCAAGACAGCTTTTGCACTCTCTTCTTTCAACCTAAGATGGAGTTTCTTTAGGTCTTCCTCACTTTCTGCCATTAGGGTAATATCATTTGCATATCTCAAATTGTTGAGAGGATCACCTAAATGGCATACTGCTGTAGTGGGATTAGCTCCTATTAAAGCTAATTTATGCCCCCACTTCCCCTCTGGCAGATAATTTATGGCATGAACCCAAAGCCCTGGGCAAATGTCTCAACCTTTGGTTAAGCAGGAGGGTGAGGTGGTATATATGATTTATTCTAAGAGCTGATGAGGTATATACATAAAAATATAATACAGTTTTTGTCATTTATCCCCCTCATTACTAAACTACATAGGAGGAACCTTAGTAAATGTGTGTGGCTTATAAAACTTTACCCAAATGTCTATTATTATCGGATAATAAAGTTTGAGGGAAATCACATTTTCAAACACTGGCATTCTCTCAAAGTTCCTATTTTGGCAAAGCTTGAAAGAGACTGAATAATGAAATAGAAAGGTATTTTTCTATGTGGTAGTAATACAGTTTCTAGTTTTAAGGCAAGACATCAGGTGTGTATGCAACATATCTGTGCTCTCTTTTCTTTTTATCCTCAGGGAAGACACAGATCTCAATTCCCAATATACATTGTTTATATCCATATCCCACTTCTTTGAGGTACATCTGACACCAAATTGAACTATGAAAAGTGGAAGTGAAGATGATAAAATACCTGCATCATTCTCCACCAAATATATATGTGCTATATAGGGTCTTCATTTATGGAGATGACACAGCAATCACTGCTCAGGGAACAAACTTTGAGGAAGTAGAGAGTAAACTGGCACCTGCTCTTAGAGAACTAACTGCCTATTATGACAAAAATCACCTGAGACCTATTCTGGAAAAAGTACAATTATGTGCATTCCATTTACACCTGTTAATAAAATCTTCTCACTCATTGGTTTAGCACCTCCAGATATTAGAAGACAAGTAGCAGTAGAAGTTGAGAATTGAAAACAAAAAACAGATTCAAGTCATCCAGGGTTGGAGTTCAACATCATCCATCAAGGTTGAAATCAAGGAAGAACTCCTTAGAAACAAGGGCATCAATTCCATCTTCAGTTGAGGCTCATTGAACTGAACTGTGGAAAATAATATCAGCTAGAGCAAGTATTCTCAACCTATGATCCATGGACCAAACTTGGCCCTTGATGCCAATTCATCCAGCTCCCGATGCCTTTGCTGATCCTGGAAGTGGCATTAAAACACATTCTGTGCATGTGTGGTGCACATTTTACTTCTGCTTCTGGGTGGGAGGAACCACATGACTGACCCGATCAGCAGTCCACAGGGCGTGGTCAGGCCCACAACCCCAAAACCTTGAGAAAGCCTGAGCTAGAGGATTATGGGTGATGAAGGAGAAGTGAATAGCATGTTACTATCTCCAATATGGGACATGGAGGAGGCTGAATAGGCTGAGTACTGGGGTGACACACAATGCAAAAGAACCCTTGTAAGGTGTGGCCTCATTGACAATCGATTGTGAACAATGTGAATGAAGCAAGATTCAAGTCTGATCACCTGCTAATCTGCAGTAATTTGCCTGAACAGAAAAATATTGAGGATTTCTTTGAAGCAAATGACAGGGCTATTCAGTCTGCTGAATAATGTAAAAGTAGAGTGTGAATATGCAAACATGTAGTTTATGTACATACTGTATAGATTTTTAGATGATTAAAGATGTTTTTATTTTGTTGGCTTTAAATTTTAGCACTTTGATCTCGGATAAATAACTTTCTCCTTCACCACAGTTCAAACACAGGTCACTGAGCTGGTACCAATCTTTCTGGCCTCTTTCAACCATCCATGCAGTCCAGCTCATCTATGCCTGAAATCTCTATATAAAAGAACTTCCATAAATTGTACGTGACTTAGTCTATGACTAGTACTACTACTTACCTGCTAGAGAGATATGTCTGTGTGAAGAGTCTAGTTGTGAAGGTAGAAGGGCACAATATGATGAATGAGTAGATATTACTCATTACTATTACTATATTAACAAACAAATGGCTTCAAAATTAAAGCCCAAAAACAAAACAGGAATACAGGAGATATTATTAATTTTAAAGTCCTTTTCATTATAATTCCTTCAATACAAACAGTTAATGGTACCATATTCACAATATATGTACTATTCCTTATACTTGACACATTTTTGCTCTTATCTCAACTTCCGTACACTTTCTGGAACCTCTCATGTGCGGAGATCTCTGTGTGTGCTCTCTCTCATGCACAGGCTGGGTGTTTTCATCTGATAGTCTGTGTAACAGTCTTTGAGGACAACAGAAAGGGATGGGGGAATAGAAAGATCTCCCTCATCCTTCCACCTCATGGGCCCTCTGCACCAAAGTAAGCAAAGTTGAATGATAAGTGGGAGTTTGAAAGATGGACAATCAAAGCAGGTATTTTGGCATTGGAGTTGTTTGAAAGCAAGAAATTGCAAGTAAATAAATAGGGACCACTTCGGTGGGAAGGTAACAACATTTTGTGTGCTCCAGTGTGCCGTCATGCCTGACACATGACCATGGAAATGTCTGCAGAAGCAGACATGGCTTTGAAACAGAGATGAACACTAAACACTAGAGTCGGATACGACTGCCTTTCGACCAAGGGAAACCTTTACCGTTACCTAATAGGGTCTTAGTGTGATACAGTAGAATTTAACATGAGCATATGCATATGTATGCTTGTAAAGCTCACTTCTCTCATATGAGTTTCTGAAGGCTTCTGACTTCTCAGTAAAGCTAGCATTTAATAAACTTCCTGGTGTACTGAACATATATAGAGCTACTATGTTTTCTATAGGACAAAGTCAGTAGCTCTAACATATCTGTGAAAAGTCTTCTAGGATAGTATTCATTAATTCATTCATTCATTCATTTAGGTAGGTAGGTAGGTAGCTAAATAATAATCTTAGAACTGCAGAACAAGAAGGGACCAATAGATCATTGAGCCCAGCCTGGTCAAGGAAGCACACTGGGGAATTGAACTCCTCACCATTGGTTCTACAGCCAGAAACCTAAAACACTGAGCTATTCAATAATTCTCTAACTATTCTGGACTACTACTCCCAGACTACTTTAGTCAGCCAGGCTACCTGGGAGATTCTGGGAATGATGATACAAAATTAACACATTTCTAAGATTAGGTTCTGAGCAAGCTTGTTCTTACTAGAATTGTTGTTCTAGGTTACATAACCTGTTTGTGAGGGCCTATTCATGGTAGTTTTCATTTCTTTTGCTTCCGTTAAAATGAATATATGCAGAACTAAGGTTCAAAGCATTTTAGAAAGAAATTAGAAAGATAGGGTGCAGGTTAGTATTTGTTAGTGTTTTTTAGGTTTAAGCAATTATTTTATGGGGAGTTATATGTACATTAAGAAACCCAGTGTGATGTAATAGTGACAGACTATGACTAAGGATGTCTGAGTTTGAATTCCCATGGAGAAAGGGTTGCAATGATAAAACTATCCCTTAAATATCTCTATCTGGAAAACCCTGTTTTAGGGTTACTATGAGTCATGTGTGACTTGACAGTACATAACACACATATGTGGATTAACACAGGAATATTAAATTAGATCTAGCACTAAACCCCAGTTCCAGTTCTCAGTTATGTTTATTTGTGCAAATTTTTAGACAAATTTTGTGAGCTATGGTGAACTCAATACAATGTGCCAGCTCCCAATGTCCCATGAAGGAACGGAGGCACCTGGAATTCACTAAATGAGAAATTGATGGGCCTGATATTTTCAGTGGCATAGCAGCTTGTGTAGAGGTATTGCTTTAAGATCAACACATTATGAGTGTTGCTTCCATGTATTGATCCTATTTGTAAATAAGTGGAAACTACTACTTGGGGTCACAAATACTACTTTCCATAGAATATATATTAAGGTATTTATTTAGTCTCTCTTAGATGTAAAGAGCTATAATTTATGCATACACTTAACCCTGTTACTTTGCACTGGGGCACCAACTATATGCTAGTGTTTATTTTTCTAATTAAGTAAACATGACTTATGCAGAGAATTAAGGGCAATAAAACATTTTTACAAGATAATCAATCTTTTCTTTCTGATGCA
The DNA here is from genome assembly GCA_030440675.1 of Furcifer pardalis. Classification (NCBI taxonomy): domain Eukaryota; kingdom Metazoa; phylum Chordata; class Lepidosauria; order Squamata; family Chamaeleonidae; genus Furcifer; species Furcifer pardalis. Next base: position 70,039,910 of record CP126893.1, read on the forward strand.
GCCATCCCTATCTCAAGCTTGATAACATTATTTACCTCAAAGCCATGCTCAACGTCAGGATGTAATTGGAAACATTTGCCATGACCGTTGGCTAGGATGAGAGATCAGGTAATTTGCATCTCATCTATTTAGAAATTAAAAATGAAGGACTGACCACTTGACACCACAGAAGTTCTTGAAATAAAGCCTGCTGAGATCTATTTCCAGGAGCTGCTAAACGATTTTGCTCGTCAATTTGAATGCATGATGAAATTCCTATTAGGATACAGAACTGCAATTATTACCAGCATAAGGGAGGTGTAAGATACTGACAGCAAAAAGTCTTTATTTTAACTCTTTATTTACAATATCTTAAATGACATTCAGTATATAAAACATGGAATAAATTTTTATATTTGGAGTTTTCTGTTCATCTATTTCACTTTCCTCATTGATTGAAGGTATAAGTTAAAGGTGACAGAATTTTACAAATGGCCCATCATTATTGGTGCATGAGACAGCTGCAGCAATCTTGTGCTGGCACAGCAAATTAATGTTCTACAAGGCAATTCTAAAAAATTGAGGAACCCCAAGCAGAAAATTATAACTCTTTAAGTGGACTTCAGATCAGTACCAATTTTGACACAGTAGGGTTGAACAGTCTATTGTTATTTTGCTCTAGATTTGGTAATGTTTAGAAGATCCTACAATATCACTGTTTAAATTTCTTGTTGTTGTTCAGTCGCACAGTCGATTCTGACCCTTTGCAACCCCATGGACCACTGTCCGCCAGGCACTTCTGTCTATAAAATGCATCATTGTATATATGTGTGGCAATATATTGAAGACACACTTCATCATACTGGATAAATCACAGCTGCAGAAATCATAGGTATGAATGGTAAAGAGATTAATTAAATTTACAGTTCCATATGGAAATAACAATATTTCATCTGGATACTTTAGCAGAAAAGGAACAGATCTTGTCTTAGAAACCTCCTATTATATGCATATTTAAAATAAGTACACAACGGAAAATCTTTAATGTGAAAAAAGCACAACAATTTTCCAGTTAACACACCGAAAAAAAGGTAAATTAGTAAAGTACCATATTTGCTGACGTATAAGACACATCTGTTATTACCAAAATGCAAAAGCTGGCTTACTTAATATCAAGAAAACCAAGATAATGGCACCAGGCCCTATCAGTCCCTGGAAAATAGATGGGGAAGAAGTAGAAGCAGTGACAGATTTTACTTTCCTAGGATCAAAGCTCACTGCAGATGGTGATTGCAGCCATGAAATAAAAAGGCGACTGATTCTTGGGAGGCAAGCGATGAGAAATTTGGGAAGCATAGTGAAATGTAGAGACATCACATTGCAAACAAAAATTCGTATAGTCAAAGCAATGGTATTCCCTGTGGCAATGTATGGTTGTGAGAGCTGGACCATTAGGAAAGCGGAGCGCAGAAGAATAGATGCCTTTGAGATGTGGTGTTGGAGGAGAGTTTTGAGAGTCCCCTGGACAGCGAGGAGAACAAATAGGTCAATCTTAGAAGAAGTCAACCATGACTGCTCCCTTGAAGGTCAAATAGTAAAGATGAAGCTAAAGTACTTTGGACATCAAATGAGAAAAGAAAATTCACTTGAGAAAGCCTTGATGCTGGGAAAGGTGGAAGGCAAAAGAAAAAGGGGGTGGCCAAAAATGAGATGGCTAGGTGGTATTGTAGAGACAATGGGCAAAGAGCTGAGCGAGTTGAGGAGGATGGAGGAGGACAGAAGTGCCTGGCCGACAGAGGTCCATAGGGTCGCAAAGGGCCGGAATCAACTGTGCGACTGAACAACAACAAGCCCACTATTGGCCACTATATACAGTACAAAATGCACTCCATTTTTCTAGTGCATTTTAAGGGGGGAGTGGGTCTCATACACCAGCAAATATGGTAATTCAAAATTACATATGGATTTAAAAAAGTAGGCACACAAAGTATGTGTAAATTTCTATGAAAAAAGGTCTTATAATACAGTAGGACATGAAACAGAACAGGAATGTAAGTCAGCAAGTGATAGATTGAGAGACAAGGGGACTACCATCTTTGCTTTTTATAGAATGTGTACAATTGCAACACCTTGTATCTCTTTAACATATTTTGCTTTGATTTTAACAGCTCACCCAGTTTTATACTGTATAAAATTAATTGCATAGTCATTGTCTAGATGTAAACCTTTGGATCTTTACATATTTTGACTTTCCACAATTAATGGAGCAAAAGTCTCTCCCCACTAGGTACTGTGTAAAAGAGGACCCTTTCCCTTTTTTTGTGGTGGGGGGAGTATAGAGCCTCCTGCTCAGTACATAAACTATTGGCGCTCCCTCTCCCTCAAAGCCAGCCTTTTATGGAAAAAAAAATGTGTTTGAACAAAAAGGAAGGTATATGAGAAGGCCCTTTGGGGTCAAGAAAGGAAAATGTACTTATCTGATTTTTCTTATGTTAACTTACTTAAAGATTTAACTCTGATCTGGCATGATCGAACTCATTATCCCATAGGCCCTTCCACTTTATTCCAAGGTTGTTCCCTTTTGAAAGCATACTCCCAACAAGCACTGAATAACTGCTTGGTTGTTTAGAAAATTGCAAACAACTCTTTCAGTGCTTCTATTCTTAACATTGTATTCAGCTGCTTCTAAGCAAGAAAGCAAAGGCAGGATGGTAAAAGTCTCACTCTATGTACATATCTTCAGTAAAGGGTAGGGCGGCCAACCATCCCGCGTTTTGCGCGGCAATTCCATTTAGGGAGGGGGAATTTTGACTTACCCTCGGTTCGAAAATCGTCCGGACCTCTCCCGTTGCGTCACGGACGCACCGGTTCCCTCTCTGCCCGGCAGGCAGTTAAAGGGAAACTGAGCCGAAAAGGCTCCAATAAACTGCACAGGCTCAGAAACCCAGTTTTTAACGTTTTAATGTTTTAAATTTTTGCTTCTGATGAACTCGTGAATTTTTAATGTTTTATGGTGTTGTGTGTTTATAGATTACCATTGCGGTAATACATTTTGTAAGCCGCCCAGAGTCGGGTCTTCCCGAGTGGGGCGGGGTATCAAATTCGAACAAATAAATAAATAAACCAAACAACCATTACCTCTCACCTCTCCATTTATTCTTTTGTAGCATGAATTCCCTGTCCATTCTACAACATCTCTGAAAGGGTCTCCATGTTATAACACAAATCTATGCAGGACAATGGACTAATGGGGTTGCCTTTTGCTTATCTATCCCTTTTGACATCCCTTCCACCCCTGAATATAAATAATAACAATTTGAACAGCTGAAGCAATGTGAGGAAGCTGCTGGACCATTTCACAAGAGAAAGACTGGATCAAATATTTAACATTTGCAGAAGCGATTGGGTATTAAAAGGAACACCAAACTGACAATCTTCTGGTTGCTGAGCCTGCAAAGTGAATGATGAATCAAAACATTATGATAGGAATAGGGGAAATGAGTCTATTTGTAGCATCATATGAACATGTATTTGCAAAAAATAAAAATAAAATAAAAATGCTGCATATTTCCATAATTGGTCTTGCCTCACTTGCTAAATTACCCATATTTAGAATAGTGGTTTTTTTTTAAGGCAAATGAAAAGTTGAAGTGGAAATATAACTGCAAACCTCAAGTGTGCTGCTGTTATAAATTGCTCAAAAGGTTTGGTCCAGCTGAAAGTGTATTGCAATACTATTCTTCATGTATGAAAAGTAGCTAAGCGGTGACATTACATTTATGGCTATGATATTATGAGTTTTTCTTCTGCATGATGGTCTACTCAAGCTAAGGGAAATGATTTTTTTAAAAAAATAACCTTAAATCAAATAATGTGGAGTGTGCATATATGTATTCTGGAAACATTCTACAATTTGCTGGCATTTTAAACCCACTATACCTTTGCTTAGTGCCTACCCCAGGAACTGATAGGTGGAGCCAGAGTAATTCTAGTTTTATCCCCATTCTGCTCCTTAACTACAGGGACATAGTTGTCTTTACCTTCATGAATCACCAGTTGCAAAATTTGTGAGATGAATACTGAAAGCAGGAGTTAATCCACCTCCACCTCTTAGGTAAAGGTAAAAGTTGCCCTTGCTTGAAAGCCACTCATGTCTGACTCTAGTGTTCAGTACTCATCTCTGCTTATAGCCAAAGAGCCAGGACTGTCTGTGTCTGCAGACATTTCTGTGGACATGTGACAGACATGACTAGACACCGGAGTGCACAGAAAACTGCTTACCTTCCCACCAAAGTGCTACCTATTTATCTACTCAAAATTTCTTGCTTTCAAACTGCTTGGTTGGCAGGAGTTGGGATAGAGATGGGAGCTCACTCAATCATGCAGGACTCGTGTCTCAAACTGATGACCTGGTGACCTACCAGCCACCAAGTTCAGTGTCTTAACCATTAAGCATCGCATTCAACTCCTTACTATTGGCCATTTACATATTCTTTTCTTCTATGTAATAATAAACAATGGTTCACATGTGCAAGGATGAGCAGCATTTACAATTCAACTAAGTGAAAAAAAGAGACTCAAATAAGGCACAGGCCAAATTGCACTCTGTCAGTTTTTATTTTGAAAGAAAAGAACTCCTTGCTTTTCTAGTACCTAGACCCACTTTTCTCATTTAGTTTCCAAAACACCTACATTAAGTGTGGTTTCCCCTTTTTTCTGTTTTGGAATTCCTATCCAGTACTGATATTTGGCTCTTTGGAAAGGAGAAGGCATCTGACAAGACAAACTAGTTTTGACCTGCGAGATCACTACTAAGCAAAATCACAAGGTATTTCAAGGTGCCTCTTTACCTTTCTGCTCTTTCTTCCCATCCTTTGGAAAGTGCACTCATTTTCCAGGTAAGATCACAGATTGGTTTCAGTTCTGCTTTGGTCAAATCAGTAGGAATGTGAAATTTTCCCTCCAGTAGCAAATCCGGGCATGCTTGGGGGTCCCTTCCCTGCAACACAATTGGTCAGAGATGTGCAGGAGAAGCTCTCCTATTAGGCTATTGTATCAGATAGCACAGTCAAATAGGAGGCCTGGAGGCCACGGTGGCTTAGTGGTTAAGACACTGAGCTTGATGAGCAGAAGGTCGGCAAGTCAGCAGTTTGAGACCTGAATGCTGCACGATGAAGTGAGTGCCCATTGTCTGTCTCAGCTCCTGCCAACCTAGCAGTTCAAAAGCAAGAAATTGAAAGTATATAAATAGATAACTCATTTGCAGGAAAGATAACATTGTTCCATGCGCTCTGATGTCTAGTCATGCCTGCTACATGAACAGGGAAAGTTCTGCAAATGCAGACTGCACTGGCTCTTTGGCTGTAAATGTAGATGAGCACTGCCCCCTAGAGTAGTATATGACTGGCTTTTGAACAAGGGTGACCTTTATCTTTACTTATACTTGTGCAGCTTTACCTAACCAACATGAAAAAGTAAAATGGAAAAGATAAAGAAATATAGCAACCTATACCTTTTGATCTGGATAGGAAACACGCATGAAATATCACCAGAGTTTTCATTGCAGTGTGAAGAATGATGAGGCTGTGGAGCACCAAGCAAACAGCTTTAGAATAGAAACACTCATATATACTCAGGTGAATGTAAACAATTTGCTTCTCACCCATGTAGCTTTAGCCAAAATGCTCTTACTTGCTTGCTTGTAGTTTCTATCAAATTGAACAAAGATTTTTTGGGGAAAGTATGGAAGGAGTATCATAACAGCACTTTGGAAAAGACAAATGCCAGACTCATTTTATATGAGGCCCGGTCATTCCAGAGGCCTAATGCCACAAGTCTCATGAGGTACAAATAGTAATATTCTTCCTCCTCCACCTCCTCATCTTCATAATGCTGTATAAAAATGTCCTTAAACTATATGGGAAAACCATTTAGGAAAGTGAATTATTTGTGCATGCAGTCTGAATATTGAGCAGTAATATTACAATGGATTTTTGAATAAAAATTGAGCAACTTTATCTGTAAGAAAAGGAAAATTGTTGAGTCAGAAGAAATACAGCTGGCTGAGGGAAGAGCCATATGCAGAATCCTTAAATTGAGACTTAGCAGTGGAAATATCTTAAAAATGATAAATATGTGGGTGGTACTAGTGACAAGTTATAGTGCTGGTATTGTAGTTTGGATGATGATGACTGAGTTGGATGCTTTGGGATTGTGAACAAAAAAGTTGATGACTGCAAACCATGCTCTTTATCAGCAAAGTGTTGTGGATAGCTTATATCTGCTGTGGGAGGATTGAGAAGGAAGATTGTGTGCAAGGAAAGGAGAAAAAATCTCTCTGTGAATCTGTTTTTAACAGTAAGTAGAGGATGTTGAATTAAGTTTCTAATGATGGTATCTTCAAGAATGCTAAATTTAAAAATGCATAGAAGTGAGGAGGTGCTAAGGAACTGAATATATGCTTGGAAGCATCCCCTGAACAGAGTTTCTCCAGCAAATATCCTTTCAACCCAGAATAATTTCTGACACAGAATTATTATAATAATAAACTATTACATGTTCAATATATTTTAAAAAATGAAGCCAAAGTGAATAGAACTAATCATTTGTTATAGCTAAAATCTGGTATCTTTAAACAAGGAGACAGAAGGACTTATATTTGCTGCCCAAGAACAGGCATTATGAACTTACATTATTAAAGGAAACATTGAAAAAACTGAAATGGACAGTAAGTGTAGACTTTGTGAAGAAATGGATGAAACAATGGATCATCAATGGATGCAGGTAAATCTCACAGACTGACTACAAAGGATGTCATAACTGAGTTGAAACAAAGTTACATGGGAGTCTGTGGAAGAATTATGGAATATCATCTTTGAAGTACTGATGGAAACACAAATGTGAAAAGGTGGTTGAGAATGAGGATAAGACAGCTAAGATCTTGTGGGACTTTAAAATCAAAACTCAAGTTCAAACACAACACTCCAGACATTACTGTGGTTGAAAAAAATATGGTTAAGCTTATTGATGTGGTGATCCCAGGTGATGCTTGGTGGAACAAAACAAGATGAAAAGATCATGAGATATCAGAATTTGAGAACTGAAGTACAGTATATCTGGGAGAAAAGAGCAAGCATGATATCAATAGTGATAGGAGCACTGGTAGCAATCTCAAAAGGGTTGGGAAAAAACATCTGAGTGTGACTGGCATCAATAAGATGAAGATCGAGCAGTTGCAAAGAGTACTAACTATATCATCAGATGATACTTCACTGACTCTTAGGTCCAAGGCTAAGGCCTGAGCAGTGGAGTTCCAAACTTCTGGTCCCAACATCTGGTGGAATATATACACTTTTGATGATGAAGATGAAGATGAAGAAGACCCTTTCCAGCTTTTCTATGTATAGATTACTCAGGCATGGTTTACCATTCCCTTCCTCTGGGGGACCTTAGTACTGTGGTGCTTGCCCAAGGCTACATAGTCTGGCTCTCCCCTTCTGTAAACCCGGGAGGAATCAAGCTTCTGACCACAGGATCAGCATCCAGATACCAGACTCACTAAACTATGCAGCTAGCTCTTGGTTATAAAGTGGAAAAGGATTTATTGGACTAATAAATAAAACTATCAGCTTCTGTTGTTTAATTGTATAAATCTCTTACTTTAGCATTTTTCCAGGGTGGGATTGCCTGAAAAAAAGGGTGATAATGAGATAAGATTAGTCATACTGTATCTCCTTAGTCAAGACATACAGATCTACTTTTCAATATTAGGGTTTATTAACAAACCACAAAGGATAAAAGCAATTGTTAGTCAAAAATGGAATAGACCTGTTAGCTAAGACCCATTGGCACAGTTCTGTCTGCCTTTTCATTCTGTTTCGGAGAACTTTTTCTTCCTCTCCACTTATGAATGTACACTCTTGGAAAGAAATATGAAATATTATTCACATCATGAGAAACAACAAGTTTGGTCCTTTGCTTTAATGTAGAAACTGACTACTAATAGCTACAATGTTAACAGAGTAATTTTTTTTTAGGAAAAAAATCCTTTTTATTCAATATTATAATCAAGATGGTGTAGATTATGCCCCATTATCTTCTTATGCCTGTGGAGACATGTAGACATAAATATTGATTATCACAAATTTTCATTTATGATTAGTTTTGCAATGTAAGCACCATGACACAATATCTTTTTGAGAAATTAATTCTTTCTATATTGAGTTAGGGTTGGCAGATATTGTTTAAGCTGGGTTGTAATTTATTATTTTGTGTTATTACTTTATTTTTTTTTTAATCTAACAATCACAAAATTATCCATTGCTTTCTTTTGGAAAAATCGCATTTCTCCCTAGTTATCTGGTTATTTTTGAATATAAAATGCAGTTGTAAATTATGAAGTGGATAAGCAAATTACAAGCAAATGACCGCGCGCCGGCAGGAGCTTCCTGGCGGCGCGCGCCTTGCCCCAGCGGCGGAAGGGGAGGAAGCCGGATGGCGCGCTCCGTGGGCGGAAATGCGCAGCCCTTAAAAGGGCTGCGCGTTCACGGAGCGGCGCCATTATTTGAACTTGCCGAGCGACGGCAAGCAGCGTCGTTTCTCCTTTTCCGGCAAAGACGGGGGAGCTTTTGGCGGGCAATTTGAAAAACGTTTCTGCCCGCTTTTCTTTCCCCCGCCTTTGACCGGACAGCCTGTCTCTGCCTCCTCAGCCGCTTTTACCCGTTCGGGTTCCGGCGCTCAGAGGCAGAGCCACGCGCTCCGAGGACCCGGCCCACGGCCTGGGACGTGCCCTCGGCCGACATTGCTGGGGGAGCTTTTGGCGGGCGATTTAAAAAAAGACGCGTCTGCCCGCTTTTCTCTCCCCAGCCTTTTACCGGCGATACAGACAGCCGGTCTCTGCCTCCCCAGCCGCTTTCCCTGTTTGGGTTTCGGCGCCTAGAGGCAGAGCCACGTGTTCGGAGGACCCGATCCACGGCCTGGGACGGGCCCTCGGCTTTTTTGCTTCCAACAGGGGAGCACGCACTACCCGCGACATGGCTCCGAGGAAGACTACAACCAAGAAGGCAGCCATGCCGAGGTCGCGCAGGACCACGCGGAGGAGCCTCGCAGCCGCTGGCCGCCAGTCCGCCGTGGCGGGGCCTCTCCCCGACCCGGAAGGACTGGCCGACCGCGTGGCAGCCCTGGAGGGGGCTGCGGGCCGGAACCCCCCAACGGCCACGCACGCTCCGGCCCGCCGGGCGGCACGCGCTACACCGGAGGCCAGCGAACCCGACATGAGGACCCTCCTCACGATGTTGCTCCAGCGCCTGGACCGGATGGAGGCGGACCAACAGCCGGCCCAACCCCCCGGCCCGGACCCGCCGGCCCACACCGAGGGACAGCCAGCAGACGACTCCGGACCTGCGGCGGCTGCGGTTACGGTGGATGAAGGACCGATGGAGGCCCCTACAACCACGGCGGCTACCTTCGGTGAGTGTACGGTGCCACCAAGCGTAACTCCGGGCCCCCCTGCTGCGACTACTGGACCGCCGGTCCAGTGGCCGTGGGCACAGCAACCGCCCATCCCGGTTTGGCCACAGCCCGCGGCGTCGCCCTCGGCCGCCCCCCTGCCCCCGGCCTCTTCTTGGCCCGCCCCCTCTGGTCAGCAGGCCAACGCGGGGATGGCACAACATCCCCCTCCGTGGCCGGCCGACACCGTGCCGCCTGCCCCGCCCATCTGGCCGACGGGCACCACGTGGCCCCCACCGGCCGAGCAGCAGGCCGCCCCATGGCGGGCGCCATATCCGCCCCCCCCGACGGACGCCAATTTCGGCCACCCAACGCTCCCGCCGCCGGGTTGGCCCTATGGCGCGGTGGGTAATACCGGGTACAACTCGGTCCCCAGGGCCGCTCTACCGTTCGGGGACCAATCCCTACCGCTCGGTGACCATTTACTCCCGGCAACCCGGGACAAGATATGGCGCCGGGAGTATGTGGACATCTTCAGTCTCTTAAACAGGGACTCTACTAAAGATGAGCGGGAGAGGGAGGATGACCATGATAAGGAGCTGCTGCGGCGTAAGAAGCCGCCACGCACATGGGACAACTGGCTTCCGGGTTTCATTATCTACGCAGGTGTTCTTACCAAGGCATACCCGGACATGGCCATCCCCCTATTCCAGTATTTAGATATCGTTTACCGGGCGTACGTAGACTTCCCCGGCCAGGCATGGAGGGTCTACGATGAGACTTTCCGGATGCGCGCCGCCATCCGGCCCACCATGCGCTGGGATGAGCTGCACTCGCAACTCTGGCTGCAGCTGATGACCCCATCTCGCCCAGCCCTCGGCGACCGCTATGATTGTGGGCACCTAGTGCAGCGCCCCGGCCCGACACAGTCTCCCCGCCACGCGGCGGGGCAGGGGGTTCAATCCCGCCTGCTGTGCTGGGACTTCTCTTCCACGGGGCGATGTAACCGTAAGCCATGCCGCTTCCGGCACGAGTGCGCGGTCTGTGCCGGCCCGCATCCCGCCTCGTCCTGCTTTAAAGCGGGCTCGGCCCGCGGACGGGGGAGGGACCAGTCCGGGGGAAAGCGCCCTGCACCCGACGCAGCCACTGCCAAAGGGCCCCAGCCCAATTAGGCTTGGGGTCCTTGACAGGTGGCTGCGGGACTACCCAAAACGGGCGGACGCGGCCTACCTGGCTGACGGTTTTGCCCACGGTTTCAGGATCCCATTTACCGGTCATCGGTCACCCCAAGATGCGCGCAACTTGCGCTCGCTCGCCGGCCTCGAACACGTGGCCAGGGAGCAGATTTTCAAGGAGGTGCGCATGGGTAGGGTGGCTGGACCCTTTGACCAGCCCCCTTACCCCAACCTTAAGGTGTCCCCCTTGGGGCTGGTGCCCAAGAAGTCCCCCGGTGAGTACCGCTTGATACATCACCTTTCTTACCCCGAGGGATCGTCAGTCAACGACGCTATACCGGACGCACTCTGTTCAGTCCGGTATACATCGTTTGACGAGGCCGTGTACATGGTCCGTTCCTGTGGGCCGGGAGCCTTGTTAGCTAAATGCGACATTAAGTCGGCGTTTCGGCTCCTCCCGGTCCACCCGGATGACTTCGAACTACTGGGCTTCCGTTTCGAAGGCCAGTATTTCGTTGACCGGGCCATGCCATTTGGTTGCTCCATATCATGCGCCGCATTTGAGCGCTTCAGCACCTTCCTACAGTGGGCATTGTCTTGCCGGGCACGCTCAGACATGGTTGCTCACTACCTAGACGACTTCCTTCTGGCGGGCCCGGCCAGATCCGGTGACTGCGCACACCTCCTGCGCTCCTTCCAGGAGCTGGCGGCCGAATTGGCTCTGCCGCTAGCTCCCGAGAAGACCGAGGGCCCGGCCACCAACCTCACGTTCCTGGGAATAGAGCTCGATACGGTCGCGCAAACTTCCCGGCTACCACCGGAAAAGGTCGAGAAGGTCGCCTCTTTAATACAGCAGCTCCTCCGCAAGCGTAAGGTTACGCTCAAGGAACTACAGGAGTTACATGGCCACCTTAATTTCGCTTGTAGAGTGGTGGCCCCAGGCAGGGCCTTTGCGCGGCGCATCTGCGACGCCACTATCGGCCTGACGAAACCCTTTCACCGCGCAAGGATGACGCGGGGAATGCGGGCCGACCTCACGGTATGGCTCGACTTCCTTCGCGAATTCAATGGGGTCTCATTCTGGCGCACTGACCTGCCGTTACACTCCCGGTTCCAGGTGCACTCAGACGCATCGGGGGCGTTCGGGTACGGCATCTTTTTTGAAGGCCAATGGTGCTGCGGCGAGTGGCCGCCACACTGGCGTGACGCTGAGATTAGTCGCGATCTCACATTTTTGGAGTTTTTCCCGATACTGGGAGCCATCACCCTGTGGGGGACGTTGTGGGCCGATTCTGTCGTCACATTCTGGTGCGACAATGCGGCCGTGGTCCAGATTGTTAACACTCAAACCTCGCGTTCCACCAGGGTCATGGCACTGGTGCGGAAGTTTGTGCTGGCGGCGCTCCGGCATAACATTGTCTTCAGGGCACGTCACATACCTGGGGTTGATAATTCTATTGCTGACGCCCTGTCCCGCTTACAGATCTCAAGGTTCAGGGCGTTGGCACCCGGAGCCCACCCAAGCCCCCTTCACCTTCCGGAGGCGCTGTGGAACCTTGGAGAGCTGAGGTGATCAGGGCCTTGGGCCTCTCCCTTTCCGCCCGAACACGTCGGGCCTACGAGCAGGCCTGCCAGTCCTTCTCAGATTTCAGGACCCACGAACAATTACCAGACGTATGGCCCTTGCCGGTCGACCATGTATTGCGATTCATGGTTTACCTGCATGACGCCGGCCTGGCACCCCGGACCATCGGGGGGCGGCTTTCGGCACTCTCGTTCGCCGCCAAGGCTAATGGATACCCCGATACATTGGGGGATTTTCGCATACGACGGGTTTTGGAGGGATGGAACAGGGAAAGGGGCACCAAGCAGGATTCCCGACATCCGATTTCCCCACAGGTATTGCGGCGTTTGGCTGCAGCCTGGCCGCACATCTGCAAGGATCTCTACGAGGCCTGCCTTTTCCATGCAGCAGCCTCCGTGGCTTTTTTCGCTGCCCTACGGGTCGGGGAACTAGTGGTTAGCTCCGCGAATGACGGGTCAGGGAGGGCTCTGGCCTTTGCCGACGTCAGCCTTCTCGGTGAGGTGGTGCGCCTCACTATACGCTTCTCTAAGACCGACCAACAGGGCCGGGGTACCACCCTTTTACTACGCACTTGTAGCTTTGCGGACATCTGCCCAGTGGGGGCGGTGTCCCGCTACCTGGCAGTGCGACCCGCCAGCGCGGGCCCCTTTTTCATCCACGCCGACCGCTCTCCGCTTACTCGCTTTCAATTCTGGAAGGTAACGGGGACGGCGCTGTCAAGGGTGGGGCTCCCAGGGGCGCGCTATGGGTCTCATTCCTTTCGGATTGGCGCGGCCTCCACAGCGGCAGCTCTCGGCTACGGGGAAGCGGACATTATGTGGATGGGGAGGTGGGGGTCCTCCAGGTTTAGGACCTACGTGCGACCGCTTTCTCAGTAACTGTTTGGCTGGCACAGTGTCTTTTCTCTCCCCAGACCTACCACTGCCGACGGTTCCCGCCCGCGTCTGGATCGTTGGACACAGCTATATCTATTGGGCTGCCCGCCACGCTTCCGCCTCTGAGTGCGGCACCCACTTGGGCTTAAGGGACCGCGCTGGCCTCCTGTGGCGGGGAACCAGGGGCATGGAATGGAATGGACTGTTGCGCTTCGTGGAAGCTGCTAGCGGGTCCCCGCCACCCGATGTCCTTGTCATCCACCTGGGGGGCAACGACTTGGGTCGTCGGACGGGCATTGATCTGTCCAGGGCGATATGCCAGGATTTGGCTTATATCAGTGCCAGGTGGCCCACTACCAGGATAGTCTGGTCGGCCATTATACCACGCCTGGTTTACCGGGGCGCCGGTGACCCACGACGCGTTGATCGCGCCCGGCAGGGCGTCAATCGGGTCGTTGCCCGCTTCTTCCGGCGGGAAGGCTTGGGCACAGTAGTCGAACACCCGCGCATAAGGGTCGAGGACCCGCGTTTGTACCGCCGAGATGGGGTGCACCTCTCGGTGGAAGGCCTGGCGTTTTTCCTGGCGGCCCTGCACCTGGGCCTGCGGGCGGAATTACCGCCCTGGGCGGGGGGGGGGGCGGTGTGTAGTTCGCACTCCCCCCCGTGTGGCGGGTAGCACTGGTAAAATTCCGACCCGATCCCTGTTAATCTGGTTGGGACGCAGCTCATCAGTCAGCTCTGGGAGAAGCATAGAGAGAACGGGAGCACTGGCTGATGAGAGGCGGCCCGGGAACAAGGGAATGCCAGTCTGGACAGACTGCATCCCCGCACAATTGTTCACCTGATTGGGAGGTCCGAGGGCCTACGGTGCACTCGGACAAGGGATCTTCAATTTGGCAATTTAAGAAACTTAAAAAACCAAATGAGGTTGTTAACCCAAGGCATCTAACCAGTGCTACTTTGGCCCGGTGCGGGCATGTTGAAGTTAAGCGTTAAATGCGTTCAGTTTAGTTAAGCGAATAAAGTGGCCCAACTTTTCAACCAACAAATGTTGTCTGACTCCTCATTCCGCCTTATAGGGGCAATGACCGCGCGCCGGCAGGAGCTTCCTGGCGGCGCGCGCCTTGCCCCAGCGGCGGAAGGGGAGGAAGCCGGATGGCGCGCTCCGTGGGCGGAAATGCGCAGCCCTTAAAAGGGCTGCGCGTTCACGGAGCGGCGCCATTATTTGAACTTGCCGAGCGACGGCAAGCAGCGTCGTTTCCCCGCCCTCCCTCCCTATAGCTGCAGTGTGACTATTTTGGTCGCTTCGGGGCCGGATGGGAATTTTTGCTCGAGACCTGATCGGCACTTGGTCTCCTGGAGTTTTCGCCCATCCCACACTGCTCGCAAGCAGCGGAGCTGGGAGTATCTTAACGGTCACTTGTGCGGGTAGCACTGGTAAAATTCTGACCCGATCCCTGTTAATCTGGTTGGGACGCAGCTCATCAGTCAGCTCTGGGAGAAGCATAGAGAGAACGGGAACACTGGCTGATGAGAGGCGGCCCGGGAACAAGGGAATGCCAGTCTGGACAGACTGCATCCCCGCACAATTGTTCACCTGATTGGGAGGTCCGAGGGCCTACGGTGCACTCGGACAAGGGATCTTCAATTTGGCAATTTAAGAAACTTAAAAAACCAAATGAGGTTGTTAACCCAAGGCATCTAACCAGTGCTACTTTGGCCCGGTGCGGGCATGTTGAAGTTAAGCGTTAAATGCTTTCAGTTTAGTTAAGCGAATAAAGTGGCCCAACTTTTCAACCAACAAATGTTGTCTGACTCCTCATTCCGCCTTATAGGGGCAAAGATAATTGTATGATGAACAATTGATCCATAGAACAATTGAGCATCTTTATTTTAATGTGTATTCTTATTCTTTATTTCCATTGATCTGATGTGTATTCACTGAAACTTCAAGTAAGATTAACACAGGAATGCAGAACTTCACATGTGATAATTTCTCCAAATCTTTTGCTCCTCTGACATCCTTTTCCAAAGTAATTTATTGTCTGTGAAATTGATTGAGAGTGGTTGAAACACTCATGGGTTAGATTTTTGACAAAATCTTAGTACAAAGAAATACTGAGAGGTTTTTGTTGTTGTTGTTCAGTTGCACAGTTGATTCCGACCCTTTGCGACCATTTGTACATATTATTTGGTAAATAATTGAAACCCTTTGGCTGGTGCTGTTTTCCACAAAATATTGTCAACATCCTGACAAGATCCTGGTTGCACTTCTTTGACTCAGTACTTTCCCTTCACAAAAATATTCAAATTGTAATTAATCCCTTGCAAAATTTGAGTCCAACCAATATGCATCTGAGAGTGTTTACACATCTTTTCCCCCTTTAGAAACAAAAGTTGGTTCATCCATTCCGAAATAATCTTTTGGAGGATTCTATGTAATTCCTATGAGAGAAAAAGTAGCAGATTGTCTGAAAGTCCTGACCAAAAAGAAATCACAGTGATTGAGAAGTTTCTACTTCTATACAGTCCAGATGCTGAAGCCAGCAGGGGAATTGTAGAGTGGTACTGATTTACTTAACTGGCCTAAGAGATTATTGCTTCATTTGTCTTCATGGCATAATTTATAATTTTAATGAGCATGTTTCATATAAACTTCAATCATACCTCTTATAGCAGGAGTGCCCAAACTACAGCCCATGGACCCAATTAGGCCCCTGCATATCATTAATGTGGCCTGTGGTGAGTACCAGGGGTCACTGCAGACTGCCCCCCTCCCGCCCCACTGCCTGACATCAGCAGCGATGGCAGCAGCGGCTGCAATTGTGCTTTGTCCCAGCGGCTCCAAGCAGCCTCTTGCTCAGTCCCATCCCCTCTGCATCCTTTGCCAAAGCTGAACGCTGCTTTGGGGAATTTTTCAGAGCCTCCTGTGTTTCAAAATTCGTGGCACTAGGAGAGTCCCCTGATGTGCCCGGAATGACATCACCGCCAGGTTTACACTTCCAGCGCCACAGATTTTGAAACAGAGGAGGTTCCGAAGATTTCCTCAATGCAGTGATTGGCTTTGGCAAAGGCTGCAGAGGGGATGGGACCGAGAAAGAGGCTGCTTGGAGCAGCCAGGACAAAGCACAATCACCGACGCCGCTGCTGACATCAAAACTGTCAGCAGCAGGCACAGCCCACCTCCGGCCCCCGCAGCTGTGTGTCAGAGGCGGGACTGGCCCGCAAAAAAAAAAGTTTGGGCACCACTGTCTTATAGGCTGTATCTTCAATCTTATCTTGGTTGGGAAGCAAAACCAAATGTACACATTTCCATTAACACTCAAGAAAGTTTTTACCCAGTTGAAAAGCTGCAACTTGTTAAAAAATCATAGTGCAGATTGTATTTTCTCAGCCTTAAGCTCAGAGATGAACATGATGGAAAATCAATAGACTGCTCAGAGTACACTTTCGTCATTTATTGATTTACATGTCATTTGTCTCCATAGAAAATGCAATTACTGCTTAAATACAATACAAGATTTTGCTAATAGGATACAAATGTCACCACTGAGTATAAAGACCAGAGAAGCAAGTAAATGGTTGTCAGTTCAAATGCATGCTTATTACTCCTTTTAGTTATTAATACCCGAGGAGAAGATCCTGCCTCTGTCTAAGTTAATGGATGTTTTACCACTGATTATCAAGGGAGTTTGATTCTTTTCTTTGGAATGATGGTGTTGCTCTTCATTGATTTGGGAAATGTGTATTGGAGGTAGGCCCTCCCTTTCAGCATGTGATCCTATTTCATCAAGAAAGATGGAGAGAGGAGATTGAGCTGTAACATCCTTCATCACAAGCAAATCTGGTATGATAACAGCAAGAGAAATTAAGAAATGTTACAATGGTATGCAAGAGTTATTCCTAAAACACTACCTTGCTTTCTTGTAACTTTCTTGATGTATTCAAAGGTACCTACTCCACTCTAATTAAAAAAAAAAACAAATTCTTGAAAAAATGTTCAATTTATGAATATGGGACATTGTGCTGCCAGAAAGGCAGAAATGTGAGTGCTTAATCAAGTCAAGCTTGAATTCTTACTAGAGCAAATAAAATTTGAAAAGAGTCACAAGACCAATAATTTTCCTTCAATATAAGTCAGATCTCTCTTTTTACAATCTGGTGTTGATCTACTTACAATCTAGTAACGCATAAGGTCAGGTGGCTTTGCATGAGAGGGGAATAAAAACAAATTTGCTTTTTAAAAAGTCAGAACTAAGAAACCCTCCCCCAAATTTGGCACAGAGCAAGAGAAAACTTCAGATTTGGTGCTGATCCAAAGTCCAGTTTCAAAGTTACATTTTTGTTTGTACTGCCCTTATTTTTAGAATTGGCTCATATAATGTTATTTGGTCTGGTACACAATAACATCTAGATATATACAGTACAGTACTCAGCTAATGACATGTTGGCAGTTGAATCAAAACACTACAGCTGCATTAGCTGGGTATATATCTAGATCACACCTTGGTAGCCTAGGTATTCTCCCAACTAGAGGAAAACAGAATCAATGAATTTTTATCACTTGGTAGCCAAAGTATTCCACATAAAGCTTATTTTATTTCTAACTTGATCTGACTGGGTCATCCAAGTTTTCACACAGTTGTTTCTTTTTTCTAATCATGTCTTATAACTCTGATCAAAATACTGTACAGGGATTTCACAATTGGATATAATGGTCACCCCCAGTATCCATGGGGGATACATTCTGAAATGTATTCCAGATACCTAAAACTGTGGATAACAGTGAACCCTATACTCAGCACATGTATTTGTGTTGATTTTGAGATATGACACAATCCACTGTACCAATGCTAAAGATCTTTGTTCATTATTGCTGTTTATATAGCTTTTTCTATTCAGAAATATTTTTTCTTTTTTTTCTATAATTCAGTGCATTTAGCTTGGCTGAAATATAGTAAAACACTATCTGGATGTATGTGTGCATGCGTGCATGCTTGTAGGTGTTGAGGACTGCATAGTTTCTAGCACTTTAAACTGTTTGAGTTTCACCTTCATTCAATGGGATTTTTAAAGAGAGATTTTGAAATGCACAAAATAAAGCCCTGGAGCCAGAAGAAGAGCAAACTGGAATGTCTTATTGAGGTCACAGGGCAGATTGACCACAATATGTATGCTCTGTATTCATGTACAGATTTCATGTACAGGTTAATTTTTTATAACTTTATAGTAAAAAAAAAACTTTAAAAAAACCCTCTACTGATACAATTTTTACCCATCTAATTTGATTTGCTGCACAGATCCAAATAGATCTGTGAATTCACTTTCTTCTCTACAGAATCAAATTTGGCTATCCTGCTTCTTTCCAAACTTTGTCCACATTAACCTGATTCCATTCACTTTGGAGCCATATGGGAATTTTGTATATTGTATATATTAGCTGAGGCCTGTTTTGAGGACTACATTTCTTTCTCTATTTCAGTACAATTAAATTGTGATATGTATCACACTGTCTTGTACATTTCCTAGTGTCTTTTAGATAACTATTTTAGATAACTACATCTCTCCATGTTTTTTTAAAAAATGTAAATAATTGCTGATCTACAAAGAATTGGAATGGGAATTGCTAGGTTTATAATTAATTCTTTTTGTTTCATCCTTCTTACTAATTGAAAATAGGTTTTCAACACAGAATGTTTTGAGACTGGGAGAGAAACTGGCATTGCAAATGAACTTAATTAACGATTATCTGCCAAAATCAATCAGAGCTTGATAGTGCCTCTGTAACACACAGGGTTTATAATTTAACTAGAATTGTTGGTACTCAGTATTCCATAACTGACCTGCAGTCATTTTACCGGGGAACAAGTGTTAGTTTATTACAGGAGTTTAATAGGATATTGCATTACAGTACTTGTTATTAAATGGAAAGACAAGACACTCAGGAAATTTCAGTTTAGAATAAACTTTCCCTTTCCTATGCAAATATGACTTGTGTCTACATTAATTATTTTCAACAGTGAGCAGTAAATGAATTTAAAATATGAAACAATATGTGTTCATTTTTAAAAAACAATAATCAGGGTTTTGAAGCAGATATTTATTTTTATTCTTTATTTCATTCTAACATAACTAGGATTATAAAGACAATTGTAAAACATAAGCCAACATCTTATTGCTTTGAGTAGTAAATTGCCCAAGAGTAGTCACATTGAATCAATGGGGACCTAGTGAGCCATCTTAATAAGTTGCTTTAATTCAAATGGGTATAATTTAACCATGATTTACTGTGCTAAAGTAAGTCTCAGAGTAATCCCATTTGAATTTATAGATTGAATCACAAAACCTCCACTTATTCAATGGACCTCCTCTAACATGTTTTACTAGCCTAACAACAAGATTTTGACTAATGGAGAATGGGTAGCATGCTGCAGGAAGATGGCATTTGTGTATGCTAGGCAAAGTGATATAAGCAGTAGTCTAAGATTTGGGGGTTTCACACACACGCACACGCACATGCACACGAAATCTGACAAGTGAACTGGAATCAGTTTGCCTTGTTACACATAAGTAACATTATTTCCCTTTCTTAAGAAAAGAGGTACACATTGTTAAATAAGTGCCAATTGTGTGATAACTAATTCTGATGTAGCTATGACTGCAGAAGGCTGATGATATCATCTTTAGGGGGCAATGATTTGAAATTAAAGACTTCATTTTGTTGTGTGGCTCCCACAGTTTCCAAACAATGAAAGGGGTTACACAAAGCCTATGGTACAAAAGTAGAAAATGTTTAATTTCCAGAAATAAAAAAAAATCATCTGCCAGGCTCTTGATGTCATCAATCTTCAGCAGACATAGTTATGCCATCAGGATTTCAGCCATCATATTGCAATAGTTTCACTGTAAAAATTATGACCCAAAAAAAGAGTAGACCTAATGAATCAATGGAACATGCATAAGTATTGACTTGCCAAGTTCTAATTGAATCAGTGTGTTTCTTGAGATAAATAACTGGATTCAAGCTATTGTTGATTGTGTCCAATTTGCTATTTTGTTGTTGTTGAGGCCTACTGGATAGGAATTCCAACACGACAGAGCAGCAGAAAATGAGGAAAATCAATATTATTTATTCTGAGTAGAAACACATAAAAGAAAACAAAGTGAATGCATTGAAGAAAATTAAAGAATGTGGAGAAAATTGGCAGCTTACAGCCAAATAAAGCAAGTAGAAGTTGAAGAAGAAACATGATTCATACTGTTTCCCAGGTCTTTGTGAAATGATTTTAAAAATAGAGTTCAGAGGGAAAAATGAAAAATAGCAGACAGGAAAATGATACAGATAGTAAATAATGATTCTGTACGCTTCTTCCTACTGAAACTAGCAATGATATGTGTGACAGTGTGACAGTGCTCTTTTAGAAGCAGAGTTTATGGGAACAGAGCAACTACAACTGAAAAAAAGAGAATATGACAAATTACACTTGATCAAATCAGTTTTTGACTGGATAATCAAATCATACTGCTGTGAGGAATAATAATAGTGAAGAAACTGTTTTGACTGCATGTGGAAAGTGTTTTATGATGTCTAGTTCTGCAGCAATACTTTTTTATTTACAAAAATAAAGAGCCTGATTTTATGACTGTCAGTAGAACCTTGATACGCTACTCAGTTAAAGCAGTGTGATTCTACCTTTAACTGCCATGGCCCCATCCTGTGGCATGTTGGAATATGTAGATCGGTAAAATATTTATAATGTTTTCATTGCAACTCCAGGGAGTCCCCTAAACCTCTCTGTGATCATTCTATGTACCTTAGTAAAGGTAAAGGAAAAGGTATTGAGTGCTTGAAAGCTAGTCGTATCCATCTCTAGGGGGCAGTGATAATCTCCATTTATAGCTATAGTCAGCACCGTCTGTGTCTGTAGATGTTTCCATGGTCCTATGGTGGGCATGACTCAGTAGTGTAGTGGGGGGCAGCCTGCCCCTGGCAGCACTTTCCAGGGGGCGGCAAAATGTTCCAGTGCATCAAGGGAAGCCACCGCATCCCCGGGTGAGGAGGAGGCCAATCAATTGTTACATGTCACCAAGATCTCTTTCCCATCAAAGTGGTCCCTATTTATTGACTTGCCATTTCTTGCTTTCCAACTGCTCGGTTGATAGGAGCTGCTGAGACAAAGTAGGGTGCTTGTTCCGTCATGCAGTAATTGGGTCTTGAACGGCTAACTTGCTGACCTTCCTGTTTCCCCGGCAGTTCGAGACCTGATTACTGCATGATGGAACGAGCGCCTGACTCTATCTCAGCAGTTCCTGACAACCGAGCAGATGGAAAGCAAGAAATGTGACACGAAAGTACTGTAGCCTCATTCGGGCATCCTCTGAGCAGAGATCCTCCAGTGTTGCAGAACCTATAAGGTGTGTGTATGACACTAAAGGCAGACAACTTGAGTAGCTTGAGTTGTCAGATCATCCCACTTGGAGAAGTTGTTGTTATTATTATTATTATTATTATTATTATTATTATTATTATTATTATTATTATTATTATTATTATTATTATTATTATTATTATTATTATTATTATTATTATTATTATTATTAATCATGTCAGAAGCATTCAAATGTGCTTTCTGGGTTGAAAGGATGTTTTTGCTGGAGGCATCAACTCAGGCATTCAGGCATCCATTCAGAGGATGCCTGAATGAAGCTGCTTTCGTGTCACCAAGATCTCTTCCCCACCAAAGTGGTCCCTATTTACCGACCTGCCATTTCTTGCTTTCAAACTGCTCAGTTGGCAGGAGCCGCTGAGACAGAGTCGGGTGCTCATTCCATCATGCAGTAATCAGGTCTTGAACTGCCGGGGAAGCTAGAAGTAGCCTCATTTGGCACCTGGATCACGCCCCTCCCCCCCAGCTGCAAGGCTGGGCTGGGAGAGGCTCTCCTTGGCCACTCATACGTCGGTGCTTTCCACCTCACTTCAAGGCCGATCTTCCTCTTCCTCCTCCTTCCCGGGGCTGCAGCCAATGGATCATGGTTCCCGGGGCTGATACCCTTGAAGCCAGGCGAGAGAGGGAGCCCATGGGCTTTTCATGTGTCCACCTCCCTCTGCCCCCGCCGCCATCCAGGACATGCCATCGACCCTTCCCCCAACTTTCCTTCCTCTCCCCTCCCCTGCCTGTCTCCTCCTCCTCTTTGGGATCCAATGGAGCATATTTTCAAAATAATATCTTGCTTTGGAGTCAGGCAGCAGTGGCGGTGCACTGGGGGTGCGGGCCCCAAAGGCAGCAGGGGCGTCCCCCAGTGGCATGGGGGTACTTTTTGGGGCAGCAAAATTTCATACCGACGGCTCTTGTGCCTTGCCTAGGGGATGGCAAATTTGGCCTCCACCACGGGCAGCTATGACTCTGTCTATGTCTGTAGATGTTTCCATGGTCCTATGGTGGGCATGACTCAGTAGTGTAGTGGGGGGCAGCCCACCTCTGGCAGCACTTTCCAGGGGGCGGCAAAATGTTCCAGTGAATCAAGGAAAGCCGCCGCATCCCCGGGTGAGGAGGAGACACAGACATATATATATGTTTTCAAACTGCTAGATTGGCAGGAACTGGAGCAGATGATGAGAGCTTGTTCCATCATGCAGCACTCAGGTATGGAACTGCAGATCTGCTAACTTTCTGGTCAGGATCTTAACCACTAAGCCACTGTGGCCCTTCTATGTACCTTGGTAGACCACAGATCACAACATTCCATAGGATAGAGTAATGGTTGCTAATGTGGTATCACACCTGATGGTGCACCTGGACATTTTCAGGGTGGGAGGTTACATCTGACCAGATAGTTGAACCTATTGAAGGAGGCTCTGCAATATCCACATAACCTCCTAGCTATTATGTAACTTACAAACTGAGTATTCTTAGCTCAACCTTTCACAAGTATGTCCCATTGAGTTCACTGAAGATTACTCCCAGGTAAATGGGTATAAGATTCCAGAATTAGGCTTATCTCTTCAAGGATGTCTCTGTGACATGGTCAAAAAACAAGCTATTGAGATGGTTTGCAGAATATGAAGTTCAAACAATGTTTCAGATGTTCCTCATCTCCGTGTCAGAAGATACTTTGCAAAAGTTTTAAATGTCTTTGATTTTCTCACAATAACTGGTAATAACTGGTTTCTTGAAATAATTGTCATTAACAATAAGAAGCACAATCTTATCTGCTGTGTGAGTAATTTGTATACCTCTCTCACTTTGCCTGATTAAAATGAATTCATGCTTGGGGAAAGCAACCTTAACGACCGATTGATATAACATTGGGACAGCTAAAATCTCAGATGAGAGCTACATGACACACTCTTTTATCAAGAGTAAACATAATATTAAGTTCTCAGAATTTTAAACAGTCAGGGACTAAGGAAATATTATCTTGTTTTCTCCAGCAAGTGTTGAGCAAGTATTTTTCACTTCTCTATGTGGATGTGCCCACAAGCCCTTTTCAAGGGATTATTTAAATAAGAAAAGGAAGGTATTTTTCCTCCTTCTCTCCTTTAGAATTAGGTTTTTAAATGATAAAGTAAACTCCTCTGTTCCCATCTGATTTTGGTTCAGAACTACTACAGCTGGTTATTCCTATCCCTCTGAGGTTTCAATTCCTCTGAACCAAAGTGTCAGTGGTGTTGGCAACATCATCATCATCATCATTAGCTTGTTGTTGCTGCTGCTGCTGTTGTTGTTGTTGTTGCTGCTGCTGCTGCCGCCTTGGTAGCATCCTGTCTAAAAACTGCACCTGTGAACAGGATGTGATGAAGAGAATCGGTGCTACCCCTTCTGCATTTGGTCCTTTATCACACCGGGTCTTCATGAACAAAGATTTAACAGTTCATACAAAGTTCATATTGTATGGCAGTAAAACAGGGACCATCTATTGCCAAGACATCAACAAGCTTGAACACTTTCACCAAGAGAAGCTAAGGTCCATCTTGAACATCAAGAGGGATGACTATGCCACCAATATCACAGTTCTCAAAAAGGCACATGTAAATAGAATTGAAGCTTCCATCATAGGCCATCATCTTAGATGGATAGGGGAGGTCCACCGTATGGACAGTTACAGGTTTCCTTGTCAAATTCTTTATGGGGAACTTAGCTCCAGTACAAGACCTCATGGAGGTCTTATAACACCTCCTTTGAAGTGTTATAAGGGCCAGCTGAAATAAACCATGAAGGGAAGGTGTCAAGTATAAACCCACAAATCTGGGAGGCAGCAGCCATTGGTCACCCACTTTGGCACCAAACCATCTCTGCTGCTGCCAATCACTTTGAAGGAGAACGCCACAGACATGAAGAGGTTAAGCAACAAGGATGGAAGATTTGTCAAACTCAAATGAATGATGTCCTCCATAGTTGTGTGTGGTTGCATGTTTCATGCCAGGATCAGTTTATTGAGTCACCAGAGACACATCCATCAACTGTGAAAATGCCTTCCAGGAAAAATGTATACTCAGATACAAGTAGCAGCTCCTGCTGATGATTTTTCCTTGATGTTACTTTCATAAGATGGACAAATTCATCATATTTAACCAGGATGTGGAGGAATCTTCTCCACACTTTTATTCAACTGCTCTCAAAAATTCACCCATTTAGCCTTCTTAAAATTAAAACATCTGCAGAAAGGCACCCCCTCCATCTACCACTATTAAATGATGCAGACAGTTTCAGAGCATGGACAAATCAAGGTCATTGATGTCTCCCCAAGATGCATTTAATGATTAGGAACAGTGAAAAATTCAGTTTAATGTGACCTAAAAGCTGCTTATTTGTCTTTCTAGTAGTCTGTGGCAGTGTTCTTCAACCTTTGGGTTTTGGACATCAATTCCCAGAAGCCTAAGTCAATTCACCAAAGCACTGATCAGCCAATGTACTGACTTAGGCTTCTGGGAATTCAAGTCCAAAACCCAATGGTTGGGGAACAATGGTGTATGGTACCCATTAAGCTCCCCTTCAGTACATTTCAAATGAATCATCTCCTGTCCTATTAGCTTTCTTAATTTTCCAGCTGTCAGGTCCATATATATTAATTTGGAGCACCATAGTATGAATGAACTTGGCATCCAGCAAGACATCTTTACACTCAAGGAGCTTTACAGCTGTCCTTCCAAGTCCTCCTCTTATGATTTCTTGACTGCAGCTTCCATTTGGATAGATGATTGATCCAAGATATAAAAAACCTTTAGCAATTTCAATATCTTCATTGCCAAACATTAAAGTTTCTGTAGCTGTATTTTCTTTTTAATGTTCAATTGTAATCTTGCTTTTCCACTTTCTTCTTTAACCTTTATCAGTAGTCATTCAACTCATTGTTTTTCTGCCTGCCAGTTATACAGTGTCATCAACACATCTAAGGGTGTACTGTATTTTCTATCAGTCTGTAGTATGGCAGCCATAAATTCCTCATCTCTTATTCTCTGTAACGTGGTCATGTTGATACATGATTTGGCACATAACAGCAACTTACCTGTTGGTTCCTCAGCTTGGGGTAATTTTCTTTGCCCTATTTTGTTCTTTGGGTTGACAGACTTGATGTTCCACTTTGACCAGCTGAGTCCATTTGGAAGAGGGAGTGTAGTTTTGAGAAGCTGCTGCATTTGGGAAGCTCAATATATGCAGGCTGTCAGAGAATAAAAGCTGCCGAAATGTGTGTGATCTTTATCTGAATGTCTTGTACAGCTAGGACTTCATAGCTGAAATAAAAATTGATGAGGGAGATGTCAGAAGCAGCAGTTTCATACAGAGCAGCTGTACAAAATGTGGATAGAGTTCAAGGTCTGATTTCTAAAATCAGATTGTTTCCACCTATTTTCCAAGCAGTCCTCCTGCATCTGATTTCCTCCCTCTGTGCCTCTACACGTGTCCTAACCTCAACTCAGTCACACTGAAGAGTCCTTTGTATTCAAGCCTGTCAATCATAAAATGGGTACTATTGAGAGCCATTAGCTCAACAGGTAGCCAATCAGAACCAGTATCTAACAGGCACTGCTTAATCTGACACTTTCTGTCTGCTAAAAGGGCCTCCCTATTAGAACCTATTGCTTTTGAAAGAAAAAAAAAATCCTGGGAGCAATGTAAGGAGGGATAATATGTTTAAATACACCCCTGAGCTGCCTTAACATGGATCCAATTGCTGTGGATAGTTTCCTTCCTACTGCCCTTTATTTAACACTTGCAGAAGATATGTACAGTCTCTCTCTCTCTCTCTCTCTCTCTTTCTCTCTCACTCATTCTCTCTCTCACTCACTCACTATAAGGCTGAGGTTCTCCCTTGGTAGCGTTGCCTTCCCCTGCCTTGGTTCCCTTCGAGACAGAGCACACTGTTCACAAAACTTCTTCACATCAGCCACCATCCCTTCCCCCCAAAAAAACAACAACAACAACAACAAAAACACATCTTGGCCACTTTGTCTAGAGTAGCTTTAAAGTTGGCATGCTGCTTGAAATCAGAACCATGGGCAACTTGCATTAATTCGAGCCGATGTCCCTCGGGAACCACCAATTGCAGATGAGGCTGCTTCCCCCAGCACATGTTTTTTCACTGTCCACACTTTGATGCAGAATGGGAAATTTTACAGAGGCATGTTCGATGACAGCTGTCTCCAGAAGACATCATCGACGAGATGTTGACCAGGGAGACTATTTGGGTTGCGATGTCCAATTATGCGGCGGAGATCATCTTGGAACTTAGACGTGTGGAGAGACTGCGAAGAGGGCAGCCAGAGGCATAGAGGAGGGCGAGTAACCAAATTGGAGGAGGGTTTTTAACAGCCGGTCTCCCCCCCCCCCCAATGAAGTAATGCCTGATGGTGGTCCCACGGGATGGTGGGGTGTAATGGGAAGTGGTTTTAGTGGGTAAAAATCCCACACACTGTGAAGCTGAAGCAAGGGCTCCACGGTGTCTTTTGAAGATTTCCATCTGCCCTTAAACTCTCTCTCTCTCTCTCTGGATTATGACATTTATTATCCTGCTTGATGAACAGTGCTTTCTTCTGTTTTCTTTCTTTTTTGTGGCTTGTATCACTGTGTGTCCTTGATCCCATGAATATCTGAAACCTCTACAAATATATTCAAGATGGCTAAAAACAATATTTTTTTTCCTGAGACACAGTAAGTATATCGTATTCTACAGATTAATTAATACAAAAAAAAAATTGCTCAAGAATTGCCGGGGATGCCGTCCACCTGCCCCAGGGTCCTGCCCAGGCGGGAGTTTTAAAAACCGTGCTGGGTGTGCATTGTATTGACCTTTGAAGGATGAAAGGCTGAGTCAACCTTGATCCCATCAGGATAATTTTGGACTGATGAAAGCAAAAAGAAAAAGGGAGTGAGCATACATTCCTTTTCCAATGCTTCTCTTCATGGATGGTCACAAATGCTTCCAAATGGCTTTGTTGAGCGCAACAGGCTTCATAGTATCCTTTCAAAAAATACTACACAGCACACTGTGATCTGCATTCCCATCCGGGCAAGAGATCCAAATGAAATGATAGAGGACTAATGGACTTGGTGTCAGGGGATAGGGATCTTCCCAATGTAAACCTCTTGAATTCCCTAGCTAGTAATGATCAGTAACCTACTGAAAGGTTACGCAGGTCATGCCATTTTTAGAAACCACTGTACTGTGCTTGGTGTAGGATGTGGTTGCATAATCAAAATGTGAAGTGGAAGATTGTGAAACAGTTCCATTCTTAACAGCCTGATTCTTGAGGAAAACCACATGGCAAAGAGGCTCCAGTATGACAGCTAGACATTCAGTTGTGGTATGGGAGTAGGATTCCTGAAAGTACCTTGTGCAGGTGAATTCTTTATATTGTTTGATTCTCTCTGAGATCATTCCTGATAGATTGTCTTTGAGAAAAGAAGCTGGAGAGAGAAACTGGAAGGATGCCAACCTCAGAAAAGAGGGATGTGCAAAACTATATTGATTTTGTTCCATTTATCTGAATGTCACTTGCTTTCTAGTACCATCCTTTGTTTCTGTTTCTGAGGATTTTTTCTACCTACCTCTAATTTTCATAATATGCACATTTTTATCCCCCCCCCCAAAAAAAAGTGTTTTGCACACATCAGTCCTGTTGCCATCTATGCATTTCTCTATATTTTGCAATAGTATACACTTTTAAAAATGTGCCCGCAAGAATTCTATCGATTCATACAAAGTAACGCTCTAGCTATTGTAGGAAATATCATTGGCTGGAAGCCAGAGAAACTTTCTGGAGTGGCTAAACCTTTGGTCCAATTTGGCCTTCTGCCAAATGGGTTGTGTGCCACTTTGAATGGTGTAGGGCCCTTGTTTTCATAAATAACCCTCTAAGTGCCTCATATGGATAATGATAACACTCATCCTTGACCCAGAGAGTGGAAGAGTAATGTAACACTAATGGAATGTGGCCAATCGAACAAATTACTTTTTGAAAGCAGCATTCCAAGTTCTTAATAGTGTCTATTTTGTGAGAGTGCAGAACAGAGTAGGAATGTGATGAGTACTCATAAAATTTCTCATTCTTTTTTGTCCAGGAAAACTGTTCAATAGTAATACTCTTTTTAGTTTTCTGTTAATTCTTCACAGAAAAGTTGTAGCTCTGCACAGGATTTACAATGATCCTGCATGTGTGATGTTTCTTCTTCTGCCCTTTCCAGGTAGATTTTTGCAGAAAACATTGCATAGTCTGGAAGAATTGAAATACAGTTGTACCTCGCTTAAAGAGCATAATGCGTTCCACAAGATTACTCTTCAAGCGAGTTTGCTCTTTAAGCGAAACACCATTGTAAGTGACCAATGGTGGGAATGATTGCAAACCCCAATTTATTTGTTAAGCGAGCTTTTGGTTGGTTTTATTTGTTAAGCGAAGCGAACATTCAGAGAAAATTCTGCTCTTTAAACGAGTTACTTTTAAGCGAGGCACTCTTTATGCGAGGTTTGACTGTGCAGTAATTGAATATAAAACTTTTGTCAAACCTGGGAGATTTACTCCAAGATTTCTATTTTTTTTAAAAAGAACCAATCCAAGAATCCCACAGCAAAATGGCATGGTGAGGAGAAAAGAAACTTGCTTTCTGTCAAGGCGTGAGGAGAGCAAAATGCACATGACTACAAACATTTATAAGTATAACTATTTATGTTCATGATGAAGAATCCTGAGTGCACTTTTGTGGCAGAATGAAGCATGTCCATGTACCAGTACTTTGAAAATACAAAGCAGGACAAAGAGGGGCAAAATGAAATGTGACAAGATATGCCATTAGAAAACACAGCTTGCATGAATGCACAAATTTCTCTCATCACGTTAACTTAAGAACTGAGGTGAAGGATTGTAGGCCCAACAAACAGTTCATTAAAGATCCACATGCAGTGAACCAGGTGCCCTGCCCTCCATGAATAATGTAGGACCGCTCTCCCAGGCCATTTCTGCATCTTCTCCATGAAGGTTGCCTTTGTTATACAATACTACCTCAAAGGCATCAGTGCATTTTGATTCTGTGAATTAGGACTAAATATTACTCCATTGTAAAAGTGCACACTTTAAAAAGAGTACTATTTCACATAAAAGGTTGCAGCTATTAAAGATCTATTAAATATCATTAATATTAGAATAATCTGAAATGCTAAAACATATTATTCAGGCTATTGCAGAACTGCCTTTGAAAGGCAAATGTGCTAAATTGATATAAAGTATGATAAATAAGTTAGTTGTGAGAGTATGATAAATAAGTTAGTTGTGAGAGATGAACCATGTTAGGTAGGCATAGCAAAAGTCTGAGAGATCTTTCAATGGCCATGGCTCCCACTGACTGAAGGTAGAACTCTGTCTTGGACAACATTTTTTCACTCAGATTTTTTTCCAACTAATATTCAATTATCTAAAGTTTTTTCTTGCAATGCTTACGGACAAAATGAAATGGCTCTAAATCTGTTCCACATTTTCTGTCATCACAAGAAATTTGAAGTTGCACAGATATCTTCCTGGACATCCACCATGTCAGTCACTAAGAATCTCCAGATCCTAAATGCATCTAATTGTTGACATTGTTTTATGTTCCCTCTTCCTCCCCTTTGTTTCTAACTTTCACCCCTCTAAAAAGCCACAAAAGCCAAGCAGGGATGAAAGGGTAAAAGGCACATGTGCTTATGAAGAAACCAATTTTCTATCCAAAAATTCAATCAAGGTTCCTTTAATCAGGACATAAATCTTTCAGACATATATCACAAAATGTTTCACAAATCTGACAGTTGTTGGTGTTTTTCCAGCTTTTCTGCATTTGCAGCTGTAGAGACACAAGTGAAGGAAAGGGGAGTTACCTCTGGACAGGAGAGAGGGACCCTTTGAAAGCAGTTTCAAAGATGATGAACTATACTTTTCATTTATTTAAGTCTGTGGGTTCAGTCCTTTGGGGAGGGAATGAAATGAAATTGGTCTCTGGAAATCAATACAATGAAATTTTCTTTGAACAGATGCACTATAAACACCAAATCAGCCTTCCTTCATCTTTCTACAGAAATTCCTTGTGATTTGGTGTCATCTCATTGGTGAAGAGTGAAAAATGGTAAACATAAAAGGATGATCAGCATTGGTGCTCATGCTGTAGATGAGGAGAAATAATTTGAATGATCTTCACTTCAAAGTCTTCAGCCAGATGTTCCTTTTATTATATTAAAAAACTTGGAAAACTTTGCAAAATGTCTTCATAAATTTCACAAGAAGGAGTATTGTGTCTGTGTGTACAATGTGTACACAATGATATCCCTCACATCAGATGTGTGGGAGTGATCCCCTCAACGTGGAGAATGGCTGATTAAAGCTGTGGGGTTTTTTTTTAATGTGAAAGTGTGTAGAAAACTAAGTGACGGATTTATCCATCCATTACTGAAGAGCTTTGAGTGATGAATTCCTGAACTCTGGCTTTGAGTCACTGAATCTGTTGCACAGTTTCACCCACATTAATGGTGATGGCATAGAGCTTTATCTTTGTCTTCACAGGCTCTTCATCATTCTTTCTAAGTAGCAGGCAGTTTAGATATGATTCTCTCCATGCTGGGGATTGCAGTACCTATGAAGTTTGATCAGGGTATATAATATAGAATTTTCTTGGTTCATTTTAAAAATGAACTTTCCAAAAATCTGTCATTTCCTTCAACTAGAAACCAACAGATTTATCCACCACGCCCTACAGAGAGCATATAAAATGTTTCCACAGTTCTTCCCTAGGTGCTCCCACACAATGAGGCATGTCAGGTAGCCATTACAAAGAAGGCATTTTTGTTGGTTGTAGACTACCCTCTCTTAAGAATCTGTCTTTGGAGAGCTTCATTTTTTTTTTACAACTTCCAATGCATTGGCCACGATCTTGTGGTATTGTACAGCTTGCTCCAGCTGCTTGCAGCTAATTGACTAGGTGCTAGGATGCACCTTAGTCATTTGTTCATGTAACACTCTTGTTTCAATGTGGCTATATATGCATATTATTTTTAAAATATATGCATTTGAATGAATATGTAAGGCGGGCCCCTGTGGGGCCAGATGTCTATCATTCTAAAAGGTTCACAGCCCAGAGTTCCAGTGGTGGGATGTCAAAAATTTTACTACCCCACCGTGACGTCATCACAGTGGGCGGAGCTAACATCATGATGTCATGATGTGGGTGGGGCCAAAGAAAAAATAAAATAAAAATAAGCATACACACACACACACCTCTACCCACCCACCCACAATACAAACCCGTAAATAAATTAAATAAATAAATAAATAAAAATTACATTAAAATACACACACCCCAAACATAAATCAATCCACCCACCACAAACACAAACCCGTCACTTACCTGTTAGTATCAGTGCCTGGGCAGCACCATGTTGCAAGATGGATATGGTCATCGTACCAGTTCTCTAGGATAATATGCCTTAATGTAAATGTAAAACAGCTGTATCTCCTTAAGGGTTCTCCAATTGGAACAGCAATTGGAACACCACAGGTGTAGCTTATTGATGAGGTAACTCCAAGACTTTGCTTAAATACCCCAAGGTATTAAATACACATTAATATATACACAGACACACCACATCCATAGGTGAGTCACTTACCCCGGGGAGCAGGCTATAGGGAGCTTCAGGCTAGCAGCTTCTCTTCCTCCTCCCCACGTGGGAGGACAGCAAGGAGGCCGTGCATACGCGCCGAGCACGGTAAGCATGCATGCACACCAAGTGCTTGGCATGCATGCGCAGTGGGGGAACCAGTGAAAAGGTAAGCCGTGAAGGTGGTTCCCCCCAAAAGCTGCTACCAGTTCTCCGGGACACTGGGAAAAGTTACTACTGGTTCTGGAGAACTGGTGAGAACCTGTTACATCCCATCACTGCAGAGTTCCCAATCTCTAGCTTACTACGGTAGTAGACTTTGATAGTTGCCTTTGGACAGAGGAGGTTGAATTAGCTAAGGGTTTCCCTGGTATAGAGGCGGTTTCTAGTGGTAAGGAGATACCAACAGCAGGGGGAGCCAGGCTGGGGAGGTGAGATGAGCTGGTTAAGGTAAACAACACTTCTTTGACTCATAGACTGTCTAAACATCCTGGGAATGGAAAATATAAAGGGGATTCTTGAGGCATCTGAAAGAGAGGAGCGAAAGGTGCAAGTGGAAGAAGTCTGGAGAAATACATTGAGGGATTGGAAGACAGCATCTTTGGGATACAGAACCCTGTTGAGACCAGCCCTGAGGTTCAAGGGATGAGACCAACTACAGAGCAAAGTCCACTGTCCTTGTGCCCACCAAGACCCTGTCTTATTATAGGCTCATGGGGACTGGTCAAGTCTTTGACCTCATAGACTGCAGACTCCTAAGTGGGTTGGTACAGTGAACTCAAACCTGTAGGGAGCATTCTACATAGTTACCTATTGCCTTGATGGCTGGATAAAGTTAGTTACAGCAAAAGCTAGCCTGGACATGCTTGAGACATGAAACAAGGTGGATGGACTCACAGACATAAACTTTAGAATTTGTTGTTGTTTAGTAGCACAGTTGAATCTAGCCCTTTGGAACCCCATGGACCACTGCATGCCAGGCTCCTCTGTCATCTCTCATCCTCTGTAGCCCACCCAGATCTATACCCACTGAGTCAATGATGCCATCTAGCCATCTCATCCTCTGCCACTCCCTTCTCCTTTTGCTTTCAATCTTTCCCAGCATCACGGCCTTCTCTAATGAGTCCTCTCTTCTGATTTGGTGGCCAAAGTACTTGAGCTTCAGCTTCAGTATTTGTCCTTCCAAGGACCTGTCAGGTTTGATTGATTTGATGTCCTTGCAGTCCAGGGGACTCTCAAGAGTTTCCTCCAGCACCACAGCTCAAAGGTATCTATTTGTCTGCACTCAGCTTTTCTTATGGTCCAGCCCTCACAGTCATACATTACTACTGGGAAGACCATTGCTTTGACTTTGTGGACTTTTGTTGGCATGGTGATTTCTCTACTTTTAATTATGCTTTAGAATAATGTTGTACCTTAGATAACAAAACAATGGGAATTATGATACAAACCAGCCGAAAACTAGATGCTACTATTTGTACACCCCATGTTCTTTTCACCAGCACCAGAGCAAAAGATGTTTGCCATAACAAGAAGAACAGAAATGTCTCTTTGAATCCAAATAAAAACAAAGTCTCAGATATCTTTATTGGCCAAGGTAGGGCATCCACAGCATAAAAGAATCAGCATCAAATATACAGTCTCTAAACCCCTAAAATAAAATGCAAATGTAAATACATAAGAATATTGTGTATGGAGTCCCCCTTCTTCTCCCTCTCCTGCACAGACATATTCAAATTCTACTACCTAAACCAGTGTTTCCTGACCTTTGGTTTTTCTATTTCAATTCCCAGAAGCCTAAGTCAATTCCCTAAAGCACGGATCAACCAGTGTACTGAACCGCTGAACTAAATGAATGAAGCAAGGGCCTGATCATTCTTTATGGCAGTGATGGTGAAACTTGGCACTCCAGATGATCTTGAACTTCAATTCCCAAAAGCCCTGATCAGCATCTGGTAACTGCAGTCCAAGAACACCAGGAGTACCAAGGTTCACCATCATGGCTCTATGGAAAGAGGTTCTCCTGCATCTTGGTTGCATAAAGTGCTATATGAACAGGTGTTTAATTTCAAATGAGGGAAAGTATCAACCTGAGAAATGAATGGCATACATTTCTAGTTCTGGTATTGGAGATATATGTATTTGGAGGCACAAAATACTTCTCGTGGAAAGATCCAATCACTTCTTGAGGAGAAGCAACACTAATTTTTGTGGCAAAAATTGGTGCAGGCAAGAATAGGAAGGGGCCTCAAAATATCTTAATGTGACTAAGACATTATAGCAGTATGTTACTGTGTGGTTTTCTGGGTGTAGTCAACATTATATGTAGCTACACTATTTTCTTATTTAAGAGAAGAGCATTCTAAAATTAAATTAGCAATTTGTGCATGGGCAATAAAGCTCTGTATAGCTCAAATTCACATATGCCCGTGATGTTGAACCTTGGCACTCCAGATGTTCTTGGACTTCAATTCCCAGAAGCCCAAGCACCCTGTGAATCCACATAAATTGGTTTACTGCGATTCATCCGGCCCACACTTCCCTAGTCGCTCCTGGAAGCAGAATTAAAACGTGCCCATATGGGATTTTTTTACTTCTGCTTCTGGGAGCGACGAGGGCAATGTGGGCTGGATGAATCGCAGTAAACCCATTCATGTGGATTCACAGGGTGCTTGGGCTTCTGGGAATTGAAGTTCAAGAACATCTGGAGTGCCAAGGTTCGCCATCACGGACATATGCCATCCAACCTCTTCAAACAAAATGTAACAATAAGATGATGTAGAAAAAAGTTACCACATTCCATCAAAAGCTACAGAAAATATCTTTCAAACTTTGCTTATTTAAAAATGCAACAACTTTATAAAACCTTTCTCTGCAGTAGTGTTACTTTTCCAGATACCGTTGAGAAGATGCCTCCTTCAATCACTAAAGCTCGAAAAAGGAAATGGCTTACTCACTTATGATATAAACAATTGAACAGAACATCCTATAATAATCGCACACATTTTTCAAAGAAAAAGGTGTCACATCCTTACAAATCATGCTAGTGTTTTCTATACCATATGTTTAAAACATGAGATGGGAAATACTTTTACTTTAGTTATTATGGACTAAGAGGTTAATTACTGTAGATACTTGGGTTATTATTTTATTGTCTTTTGGAATTCATGTGGGATTTCTTACAATTTGCTGTGTAGAAAAATACTTGGAGTCCACTCTGGACAGAGCCAATTTTATGTCTATCAACTGCTATTTGATGATGGAAACAACAGAGACAGAAGGTGTGTGTTCTGTGCTGAATATAGATTAGAAAGAGGTCACTCTGACACACATAATTAGTTCAGGAATTACAGTTAATAGGTAGGGTCTCTTTATGGATCTGCACACTGACAGTGAGGGTAGAAAAGATTTGGCGCAGTTTCTTCTGCTTTTTGTCAGCAGTGCTACACTCCTGGCGAAATAAAAAATGTGTGTACACAGATACACACATACACAATTACTGTGAAAACAGCATTTGCATAATATATGTTCATGCTGCTTTCACTTCCCTTTGGAAATATTTGTGCTGTTAAATAAGTATGCAAATAACCAATAGATGGCTAGCTGGAAAGGATATATCATCACACGTTAGGCTGAGATGCTTAAGCAACATCAGAGTGCAAAACTGATGTGAAAGACCTGAATGCTGAAAATTTTATTTATTTATATCTGATTTATTTATTTTTCATGAAATGCATAGGCACTATATGAGACCTTCCTTGTTGGGACTAATCTGAATTGACTCATATCAACCTTCTCCTTTGTAATTTCTCCATGTGGAGAAAAATCTATCTTCAGAGATATTCCTTCTAAACTCCTTGCATCCCAAGCAATAAATGCCAAGACAACATATCAAAAATCAGTTGTGTTGCGTTTAGGCAAGGAATAGTAAATTGAAGAAAAATAGGCTAGGTTTTGGAATTTTTTTGGTTCTAAGATGTCATCGTCAGCTGCTACTCATATCAGAGTACACATTTTTCCTGGAAGTCATTTTCACAGTTGATGGATGTGTCTCTGGTGTCTCAATAAACCAATCTTGACATGAAACATGTGACCACACACATTACACTAAATAGTTGGTGGAGGTTGTAGTTGATTTTGACGAAGCTCCCAAGTACAGTAGAACCCTGTACAGTCAAACCTCGCATAAAGAGTGTTTTGCTTAAAGAGTAACTCGCTTAAAGAGCAGAATTTTCTCTGAATGTTTGCTTTGCTTAACAAATAAAACCAATCAAAAACTCGCTTAACAAATAAATCGGGGTTCGCAACACCCCCCCCACACACACACACACAATTGGTCACTTTCAATGGTGTTTCGCTTAAAGAGCAAACTCGCTTAAAGAGCAATCCTGTGGAAAACATTATGCTCTTTAAGTGAGGTACAATTGTATAATGAAAAAACTCTGTTCCATGGAGCAATTCACTATACAGTTATTTTTGTTATACGAAGCGCTATTGGCGATACCCTGTACAATAGCGCTTCATATAATGAACTTTTTTTCATTATATGGTGCATTGCCAATTATTGTAAAAACACTTCGTTGTACGAATTTTTCATCATACAAAGTGTTCGTTATATGGTGTTCCATCAATCATGATGTTTTTATTGAGGAAACACGTTAACAATTATGTTTTAAGACAGGAAAACCCTAATTAAGTTTCATATATCATTTGCTAAATTTGAAATCAATAACTAGTACAGTACGGTCTTAAATACTAGATTAGGTGCCAAAATTCTCAGAGAGGTTAAAATCCTAATAAACATACTTGCAGCCTAGGTTCCACAACCTGTTTAACTTGTATAGGATCATGGCAGTGTATGGATTACAAAAGAACCAGAATCCCAATTTAAAAACAATTGAGACAATGTTGCAGTTTTGCTCAGTGTTACTCCATGGCTTAAGCTTCTTTTGTGTTTACAACATTCTTAACATAAATGGTGACTTGTAGCCCATTAATTAAGATTGAATAGCTTTCCAAGTGTGTTAGTTGAGTTACTTATGGGTCACATGGATGGCTCCTTTGGGGTGCTTTGGAGTTAGAATAACTAATTGTTTATATGTCTTGCCTTCTAATTTGAATTCTTTTGGGACAACCATGCCTTTGATTTTACCCCTCTTTTAATTGTTCCTTCTCCTTAAAAATTGAGCAGTTTCAGAAGAATCAGACTCATCTTCTGCTTACTGATTGTTTTAGCCTTGAAAATTTACATCAGGAGATTAAGAATATCACAGTTGCTGACTTGTTGCTCAAATCAAGATGACATGTTGGTCATTGACCAAACTCTTCTTGTTTTGAAACTAAATGGGTTTGGCCAAATTTGTGTTTTAGAACATAAATAATTCTAATTCTAAATTGAACATCGTAGCTAGAAGGACTCATACTCTGAGAGATAAATGTTGTCATTGTAAACTGAGCAATTTTGTAAACTGACACCAAAACAGTAGGAAATCTTATTTTCATTCTACCTTATCTGTATGCCTTTTTTCCTATCTGTATCTCTCCTTTTTTGCAAGTAACTTTCAAAGTTTCTACAAACCTTAGAGTTAGATTTGTTGAAAGTTATGATGATGATGCAAATCCTTTTTTGATGGCACTTTAGAAGTCACGTGTTTTAACTGGCAGCTTTGAAATGGCAGGGTTTCCTTTGATGTTGCCATATATTGTCAATCAGTGCTTTCTAATTTCCTAATTGAAATGTTCTTTTGACAGTCAGAATTCTGGACAGCTGGTCTTTTGTTTCAGACATAATGTCAATTGAATAAAATGCCAGTGAATAATGTTTTCATGCTGTTTCACAAATACCCAGGGGGGAAAGCAATAATTTTATTTCATAATTATCTTTTAAGGGGAAGATAAATGTAGAAACAAAAACAGCATGTTTATTTCCAAAGGAGGAAACACTGATCCTTTGACAACCTCTTATTAGAATGTCTTCCTTTCTATTATTATACCAGATGATTGATAGGTCACAAACGAAAACATTTTGTCCTGTGGGAACTATTGAACTGCATTGAATTTCACACCCTATTAATTCTGATTTGTTGAATCCTTCCCAGTATTTTTACTATGTTTGTTATTTGCTTCCTATTCAGCAGTATGCTTCCAGTTCAAGAATATGGTACACAATTTGTTTACATAGTTCTTGTATATCTTTCCTCTAGGAAAGCTAGTGAAGTGTTGTGGTACTGAAGTACTACATGAATGGTTGTACTAGAGCTCAGGAGATCTGGGTTCAGTTTTAGGTCAGCCATGGAGACTCACTGTGGGATGGGAAGATCCATGAAAATCTAAATTATTACGAAAACCCTATTAGAGTCACCATACATTATATGCGACTCAGTGGTGTGTAGTAGCAAAAATGACAACGTGTTCTCTTTGCAAACAGATAAGACACATTGGTGCCACA
Organism: Furcifer pardalis; assembly: GCA_030440675.1. NCBI lineage: Eukaryota > Metazoa > Chordata > Lepidosauria > Squamata > Chamaeleonidae > Furcifer > Furcifer pardalis. The sequence continues at coordinate 70,078,532 of CP126893.1, forward strand.
TTTCCTGTAAACTTTGTAGGCCGTAAGTGATATAGATCAAGATAATTGAATTGGTTTTAAGAGCAATGAGTGAGTGTGATCAGGTGAATGGCTCTTTCTTGAGTATTTGGCACAGTTCATTAATAGGTGACTGCACAGGTAGAGAAGTGTCAAAAAGGATGGGCATAAGCACTAAAGACACATGATTCATGGTCTCGACCCTTTTTCATTTCATAGCACTGGAAAATACAGCTCCTTGTGTGTCAATCTCTAAGTGAAATCTAAGGACTTTTCATGCTAGCTCCACTAGACAGTTGACTTCACTCTTCAGAGAAGATCAGGTCTACCATCCTAACATCAATGCTGGCATTTCAGCTACCAATGTAGTGTCTGCCTTGGCATCACATGAGCAGAGAATGGATCGATTGTGCTCTCTCAGCTACAATAACCTCTTACAGCCTTTCGTGACTCCTGGTCTCACTAGGGTAATCTCCTTTCCCTTGACAAAATGGGGGAAATCCACCTGAATACAAAGGGCAGGTTTTGCTGAGTCTCCAATAGTTGCTGAGCCATTCCTCAGTGTTAGATCATTCTTCTCCTTCCTCTTCAGGTTCTGAGCTCACCCTTTTATATCCTCCTTATTATACTTTGTCTGTTAACCTGATTCTTCCCTGGTGACATTTGTTATCAAGGCCTATGTCCATACCAAACCACTCTTCTGCCCCATCTTTCTCCCTAACATGAATAATGTTACCTGTGGGCTGTCTATTCTGCTAGGCTGTATGGAAATCCACAGCTGTTGGGGTTAAAGTCTGAACTCTCTAAAAGTAGATTGTAGCTGGGCCGGGTCATTCAACAATAAATGCCATATCTCGGTGCCATCTGACCAGCTCTACTAGGCCCTGACCATGTTATATGGGAGGTATGCAGGTCAACTCTGATGTGACACCTCCTGTGGTCCCTTCACACTAATAAAAAAAAGATACACTAACTCTGGAAAATTCTTAATTTGCAGTTCTTATTCGTTATTCATGACAGCACATTATGCTATCTACCTACATTCATTCAGTCTTTCCCCTTAGGTAATACTGTATACAAAATCCTAGGCCAGGAGTTCTCAACCTTTTTAAGCTGGGGGCTGGGTCATGCTCCCTCAGACAGCTTCGGGGGCCAGACAGCCATTTTGCCCTTCCTCCACCACATGGCACTTCCTGTTGTGGAGGAGGAGGTGGGCCCACACATAAAATAGTGCTGTGGGCTGCATCCGGCCCATGACCCACTGGTTGAGAATCCCTGTCCTAGGCAAATGTGAAGTACAAAGGAAGAGGGGAAGATTGCATCTTCAGATTAGTAAACAAATAGTCAAAGAATACCTCATTACTTTGAATGAGTTCTCATTTCCAGTTCCATATTGAAGGAACTGGCTGAAGAGATCTCAGAATCACTATCTATAATGTTCTTGAAATAATGGAGGATGGGTGGAATATCAGAAGATTACAGGAAGGCTAGTTTTCCTATCTTCAAAAGGGAAGAATCAGGGAACTACAGACCAGTTAGTATAATCTGGAGCAGATTATAAAGTGATCACTTTGCAAGAACCTTGAATACAATGCAGCAATAACTAAAAGCAATGTAGATAGGTCAACAACAAATCCTACCAGACTAATCTTATCTCATTTTTCAATCAGGTAACTTCCTTGTTAGACAGTGGGAATGCTGTAGATGTAATATATCTTGACATCAGCAAAGCCTTTGACAAAGTGCTCCATGATATTCTGATTAGCAAGATAACTAAGTATGGCCTGGATAGCACATGTGGATATACAGTTGTATACAGAATTGTACTCAGAGAGTATTTATTAATGGCTTCTTCTCAAACTGGTGGTGGTGGGCAACAAGTGGCTTATCATATGGCTCAGTCCAGGGCCAAATGATTTTCAACATTTTTATTAATGACTTGGATGAGGGAATACAGGGAATACTTATCAAAGTTGTGGATGACAAAAATTGATAGGAACACAATTCAAAAAGAATTTAATTTAACATGGATAAGTGCAAACTTCTACACCTGGGGTGGGGGTAAATAAGTGCACAGTTACAAGATGGATGATACTTGGCTCAGTATTACTACGATCAAGAAGGATCTTGGAGTTGTAGTAGATCACAAGGTGAAATATCAATGTGACATGCTGCAAAAAAGGTCAATGCTATTTTAAGCTTCATTAACAGAAGCATAGCATCAAAATCCAGTGAGGTACTATTTCCCATGTATTTGGCACTAGACAGACCACATCTACAGTACTCCACAACAATGGCATTGAAAAGAAGGTTGGCAACCATTTGTCAGATCTGTTTTGATTTGGATTCCTGCATTTAGTGGGAGGTTGGACTCAATGGCCTCATAGGCCCCTTCCAGCTTAATTATTCCATTATTTTCTTATTCATATCATAAAAAGGCATTTTGGTTTGTACTCGTGCACTTTTGAATTTTTAAAATAAGATTGCATTGTTTGTCCAATCACTGATTCTCTTTTCTAACTTCAGCAGTTCAGTGCCCTGGGGATACTTTCTCAAACAGAGGTATACTTTAGTTTTATTTATCCCTTGGTGCCATGGCTATACAGGTGCATGCTCTCTTTTGCAATGCCACTTTTGTATTGTTTCCCAATGTCTGTTTTGTAATCACTGGGGAGCAAGGAAATTAATATTTTCTACCTATTTCTTTTACCAATGCAAAATCCACTCTAGAATATTATACAAAGGAATGGTGACTGGTAATCCAAGAGGTCACCATTCATCCATTTCTATAAATGCCATTGAGATGGAAAACCTCTAATTTGATCTTTTCTTTTGGTAATTTGAAATTCATGAGAGCCGGCACAAAACAGAATGGGTAGCATAAAGTGTGTTTTTTTAAAAAAGAAACTCCTTCCTATTAATAAATGAGTGTGGAATATTAAGGATGATATACATTCTGCCATTTCTTTTATTCTGATTTTAGATATGAGGAGGATTGGAGAGGCAAGGCTATGCCATGGTTCTTTGTTGTCAATGACTGTCCAATTTTTTTTTATATCTCTGAGTTTTGAGCTATATTTTATCCCTTTGCCTTTTTTAGACAGGGTGGGACAGCAGTGGCTCAAGTGGTTAAGATGCTGAACGTGACAACCGGAAGGGTAGCAGATCAGCAGTTCGAGACCAGAGTACTGTATGACGAAATGAACTCCAATCTCTGTCCCAGCTCCTGCCAACCTAGTAGTTCAACAGCAAGAAATTGCAAGTAGATAAATAGGTACCACTTCGGTTGGAAGGTAAACAGCATTCCATACACTCCGGTGTCTAGTCATGCCTGCCACATGTCCACAGAAACATCTGCAGACACAGACAGTGCTGGCTCTTTGACTGTAAACAGAGATGAGCACTGAACCCTAGAGTTGGATTTGACCTGCTTTTAAGCAAGGGCAACTTTTATGCTGGTTCATCTTACCAGGCCAAGATGAACAAGCCAGAGAGATTCAATCATGTAGCATGTATGGCTATTTTCTTAAAATCCAATACACAGACCGATGACTTATCAAGTGTACATTCTTTATCTTAGGACTGCATGCAAGTGCAGACTTTATAGCTAAAATTAATATCTTCCCTGCCCCACTTTCCCCCATTACATGGCCTGATAAAAAAATCTTGAAAATTCTAAAATCTGCATGTCATTGCAATTGGTCCTAATACATAATATTCTCCACCAATGGATTTTTCCAGTTTGTTTTTGTTGGGATGGAATAATGTGGCTAACTTTATTTTCGTATGTGCATCCTCACTTTCAGACAAGTGTGCACAGAGTGATAAGTAATCTGCAGAACTATCAATGAGTGAGGAATAATGTTGCAAGGAGAATAAGGGGGAAAGATTGCTTGTCCCCATAGTGGACTTTTGTTTTAAAATCTGTACATACTAGATAGATATGATTTGATGGGATTTCTGCCATCCTTGGGCTTGTTTCATAAAGACTCCTTGCTAGAATTTTTATGCAATTGAGGATTCCATTCCTTGACATCATCAATGGCAAAATGACTGGCTTCTCTTCCTTTCATTCCAGGATGCAAATGGGTGTTATACTGGCAGATAGAGGGACTGCAGCAATATCCCCCTTCTACTCTGAAGTTTCTTTTCATTGGTCTCTTCCTCATCCCCTTCTTCCACCTCCTTATGGGAGTTTATGATGCCTCTTACATGGCAGTATGTGGCAGAGTAGTGCTTCACTTGCTATTCCTGTGTACAGGTGATTTTGGACCATCCCTGTCCTTTATACATATGGCAATGTTCATGCTGGGTAGGTTGCCTTGTATGTGCCTCATCAATAATACTTGCATGCTATCAAGTCCATTCTGACTATTTCTGATCCTTTTCAGAGTTTCCTAAATAAAGAATGCGCAGAAGAAGTTTTCCATTCACTTCTTCTGGGAGTACATTGGGACTGTGCAACTGGCCCAAAGGTACACAAGCTGGCTTTCCTCCTAAAAGGGACAGAGGGGGATCAGACTCCCAAACTCTGGCTCCACAGTCAGATACCTAATCCACTGAGCTATCCAGGCAGCAGTAGGTACCTTATTGCTATTCTCTTCACCCATTTTCAACAATTTCATCCTGTATTCAGAATTTATAAGGGATGTTAAGGTGTACACACTTCTGCTTATGTTTGTACACAGAATATGTTGTGTCATCATGGTTGAAGCAGCAAGATTACTACCAGATATCTACAATGCAAGTTCATTGCAGTGATGACCCCAAAAGCTGTATTTTGTCACTGAACAGTTATTCTGTGGGCAGTGAAACTAGAGAACTTGCTAGAAGAGAAAGACTTGTCTTTGTATGAGGAGAAGTTCTTGGTATAAGTCACTGATGTATCCAAAATAAAAATTTGGCTTTAACCAATTCCTTCAGTGCTTGATGTATATTTTTAAAACCCAGGTTCAAAACGTTGTGAATCCTAATCCAAGTAAATTCCCACAGACTACAGTTTAAAAAGCATATATCTTTAAAATGCAGCCCCTATACATTCTTCATGGCTTAACATGGCAAGCTAAAGGTCCCATAGATAAAGGTAAAGGTCACCCATGCTTGAAAGCCAATCGTATCTGACTCTAGGGTTCAGTGTTGATCTCTGTTTATAGCCAAAGAACCAGTGTGGTCTGCATCTGCAGATGTTTCCATGGACATCTGGCAGGCATGCCTCAATGCTGTTTATCTTCCCACTGAAGTGGTACCTATTTTTCTACTTGCAATTTCTTTCTTTCGAACTGCTAGGTTGGTAGGAGCTGGGACAGAGACGGAAGCTCACTCCGTCATGTAGTACCTGGGAATCAAACGCCGACCTTCCAGTCAGTGAGTTCTTAACCACTTGAGCCACGACAGTCCCCAAAAGGTCCCATAGAGGTCCAGGTATAAAGAGAGTGAGATTTATTCATCCTCTAGTCTATTCTATGCCCTTTAACTTCAAAGTAAGAGAATGTTCATTTTAAATTTGCCATCACTCATGGACACATACAAATGTGTATTTGATATGTTGTGATGTTTGTGAGCCGCCCTGAGTCAGCGTATGCTGAGTGGGTGGCATACAAATAAAATAAAATAAAATCAATCAATCAATCAATCAATCAATCAATCAATCCAAGTATCAAGTGTGATAGACATAGTGTATGTCTAAACATCCCCCATTGAAATCAAAAGATGTACAGTACAGAGTACAAGCTCAAAGTCACACACGTTTTGGGTAATCTTGTGATATGTGGTGTGGATAAACCAGCCTATAGAGAATGAAAGTGAGTTCATATAATTATCCATGGATCTTAGTGGATTTTCCAAAAAAAAAAAAAAATGTCTATATCCAACTGGGCTGATGTCAGATTTAATAACTGAGGAGGGAAGGGGTGATAACATCTTGGGTGCCTCTTTCTATTAGACAAAATTACAGTTTCTGCAAACTTGTCACAAGCTTTTCCTTTTCCTCTCTAAAATGCTTTTCATAGAATGCATGCAGTGCTAGGAGCCTTTTTAGCTAATCCTGGAGCATTAATATATTCACTTTCATCACTTCAATGAGACATGACATTTTTTTCAATACTGTTAGTTTCAGATTAGGTTGTTATCAGAGACACAATACAAGAGGAGTGATTTGTAAGGAATAGCCTTGTATTCGTTCTTCTGAACTACCTGTGTTATAGATGCAGAATGTGTTGCTTGATAAATGAACAAAAAACAAAAGTACCTATAAAATGCTCATTAATATTGCGGATGTTGTAAGTAATCCCTCTCACAAAGATTGACTACCATCCTGATTATACCTTGCTGATGATTTGTTCCTGAAGCAAACACTGGACCTATGTAACATCTTCCCTACCTTATTGATCCATTTCATTGAACAGGGAGAAGCATTTTTATCCAGCGGTCCATTAATGTGCCAAACACTTAGAAGTTTATCTGGGAAAGAGTAATGATGTCATCAGCGGTGCTATAAAACCACCAGTTCGATTTCCTACACTGAAACAGTTGCATGTTATTTCCTCTACCTCAAGCAAGGATGCAGCTAATTATGCCTTACTAATTTCCTTTGCTTGATTACACTGGGACAATATATTTCAGGAGCTCAATCTCATTTGCTGCCAGCATGTGTGGATATACCATAACAGAAAAATCTATTTCAGAGGGAGGGGGGCTGGAAACTGGATGGCTGTCAATCTGTACTTTTCACACTCATTGGGAAGTCAAAATATGGAACTTGGCTGTGCTTCTCTTTCAGTCTTTATCAGTGTTTGCCAGAATTCATGTGTTTTAGGTCTTAATGGGATTCTGCTATGTTCAAGGTGTCCTGATTTGAAATAATGAGGCTCTCGCCTTGACTCAAAATGTTAGTGTCTTCTAAAAGGCAGGAATCACAATTGTTGCTTGCATTTTCTTTAGTCAGTTTTGAACCAGTTTTGCTGTCATGGCTTCCCACTAAAAACACAGGAAGTTGGATTTTAATGAATGTTCAAATTTACTAAATCTTATGTTAGAGGTTTCTAATTTCCTCGTCCTTTTGTATCATTGGGGAATAAGAAAAGGATCTACCAAAAAAATAATTGCTCTTTCCCCTAGATCTTCAAGCACACACAGAGACAAATACATACCCAAACCCTTGCATAACATTTCTGTTCCAGAACCATTTTATAATAGCAGCAATGACCTTGGCATCTAACATCTCAAAGGATTAATGATAATTTAAATTAATGGCCCTTAGCTGCACTTTGGGACATCAGCTCCTCCTAGGTTGTCATTAGTCCCCAGAAAATTTGTAGTGCTTAAATCATCCTCACTTAATTAGGTAGCATGAAACTGCATGTTAATTGCTGCATTATAGAAGGCCAAGAATGAACAAGTGGTTGCAAAGATCACTATTATCTGAATAGAGCAGCCCAATTTCCCATCCTATGAAACTTGCAAATTAGTCATTTATTGAAGAATTTCCGGATCAGGTCTAGTTCACTTTTTTTGTATTCTACCTATAGCATTAATGTTATTCAAAATTAGTGAGAGGGTTCAAAGGGTCAGAGTCTGTGGAATTGATATGCAGTATTGGTGAGTCTTGAGTTTCTGGGGATTCACAGCTTTTCCATGGTTACAGTTGTTAAATAAATCCACCGTCCCAGTCTGTCTTTAACCAGAAAAGCTGGAGGCTGAGTGGAGGAACCCCCACCCCAAACTGGTCCAGTTTTAAATCTAGCTAGCTCAACGATCAAGAGCTTACATCTGGATCTAGATCAGGAGTTCTGAACTTTGTTAAGCTGGGGACCAGGTTGTGCTCACTCAGACAGCTTGGGGGGGGGGGTCTGGAAGGTCATTTTGCGCTTCCTGCATCACATGGGACTTCCTGGTGTGGTGGAGGTGGTGGTGGGCCACATGAAATAGTGCCCTGGGCTGCATCCGGCCCTCAGGCTGCAGGTTAAGAATCCCTGATCTAGATTGTGGTCAAGGGTGTAAAATATGACAAGATGCTTGCACCTTTAAGATTTTTGTGGAAAGGAAATTAATGTTACCATTAGCTCCTATAGAACGGGTCGATCATTTCTTTGGTGTCATGTTCCAGTTAGGAGGCACATAACTGGATGTGGTGTGTTGGAGCAAAGTCTCAGCTCAGACAATAAGAGTCCACTGTTCAAGTACTGTCACATATCATGAAGGTAGGCAAAGCTGAACCAAGCTTGGAAATATAAATTTCTGGGGAAATGGATATTTAGTAGAAAAATACTTCTTTAAAAATTTGAGATACTTTGCAAGGGGAATTGAAGGCACCAAAAATAAAAGAAGAGAAGACCTCAAACATGAGACAGATTGACTCCAGAAAGGAAGTCACAGCCTTGAGTTTGCAAGATCTAAGAATATATCTTAATGATATGATATTTTGGAGATCATTCACTCATAGGGTTATCAGTGGTCAAAAGTGACTTAACAGCACATAACAAAAATGGCAGAGCTAAAGTCATATCATTATTCAAGCATAATTAGAAGAAACATTTCAGTATTTTAATTGAACTTGCTGCTAAAAAAATTACCATTCAATTAAGCAGTGTGTGTGTGTGTGTGTGTGTGTGTGTGTGTGTGTATGTGTGTGTGTGAGAGAGAGAGAATGAGAGACTATGATACAGTTGGCATTTCATTAGAAGTGGAACTACCCTAAGAGAAAAACATTTATTTGTCACAGTGTGTCTCGCTGTAATTCCAAACATTGCAAATTAGACCTCCGTGTGTGTGCTTAATTTTTTGAAGAATTTTGTGACTATTACAACTGCATGCCAGAAAGTGGGAATGAAGAGATTGACAAACAGCACTTTAAACTTATTGAAATGCTCTGCCTCTTAAATTTGTAATCCCCATTTTAATATTTTCTTTTCTATGTATAGAGAATCCTTCATTTTTCCTTGCCATTTGCACTGTAATTCATATTCATTATACTATTACTTTAGCAAGGACTATCATGATGATCACCACAGATGGAACCTAATCATGTCATGGTTAATTAGTCAACATGAATTAGAGAAAATCTTACCTCTTGCAAAAAAAGTTTCTGGGTGAATAAGTAGTTCTCCTGTGACACAGGTTACCTGGAAGCCCATGCAATAACGAAGATGTCACATTTCATTACAAGAAGATAATATAAACTCAGCAAAGCTTTGAGCCAGTTAAGTGTGGTTCCTATACAATGAGAAACAAATGGCATAATTTGTGAGCTCACAAAGCTTTGTAGGTGAGGGAAGCCAAATAAAAGAAATAAATAATGATTATACCCACACACAAAATTACTTCTTGCCCTTACCCTCTTCAAGGTCTGTATTGAGTTTCTTTTCAATAGCAGTGTAGCCTTTTTTTATCTCATGGCCTATGGCATACTTACAATATTTCACTAAGAACATGCTGGATAATTAGCTAGAGTTCCTTCATTATATTTTTCTGCAAGTGATTTTGGATAACTAAAAAGGTGTGATCAAATGGGCATTTAGCCTACTGTTTCATCTGACATGGAGATTGATTAGTTTACTCCTTTCCCCCAGTGATTACACTACATAGCCTACCCTGAGTGTTCCTACCTACACACTTCTGGTCTTTGAATATCCTTCTTCTATCCCTGGAAGGAAAAACCAAAGCAAATTTGGGTCTGTCAAGGAGCCTTCCACTGTCAATTTCTCATGGTTTTGGCAAATTAAACATTACCTCTACTCTTTGATGGAAAGTAGAGGAAGTACATTTCTAAAACATATCAGAGAGTAAACAAAATAAAACAAAAAAAGTTGTGGCACCTTAAAGACTCACCTTAAATGTGAGCTTTCGTGGATCAAGTCCACTTCATCAGACATAAGAGTAAAATCTCATGGCATCAATTTATACATACAGAGACACACAATGGCTGGCCAGCCTAACAGAAAGGTAATGTTGTAGCTCTTCACAACTGACAATAATGGAAAATCCCTGGTTGTTATTCAAACTTGCTATGAAATCTGCCCCTATTGATTTGCAAATGGTTGCAAAACAAACTTCTCTTGCAAGCTGATGTATCATATCCAAATGATGAATGCGAATCAAACACTGTGGCATTGCACATTTGCCAATGAGTTAGCATCTATTGATAATGGTCTTTTGTGACCCAGGCAAAATTGCAGCATATAACAACCTGTAGTTGTGGTGCATCAAATGTGATAATGTCCCAGAAACAGGGTGGCACAGATGAGCAGCATTAATTGTTGTTGGTTTTTTAAATGTAAAACCTCCTCCCAGAAGTAGGACAAGACAGTAGGGGGAATTGAGAGGCATTTCTTTTATTTTCTTTGACTTATTTTAATGTTTAATTGAGAACATACTTGCAGCTGAATCCATCACTAACAGCCTGGGGTGAACATGACTGTGGGTGTGTTCCAACAGAATCTTGATGACAAGTCAAAGAAAAGGGGGAAATCCCCATTGTTGCACCCTTCTGTCTTCTCCTACTTGTGAAAGAAACTTTTATTTATTTATTTATTTATTTATATGTCATGCAACACATCCTACTGCTGTAATGCACTCTGTACAGAAAAAAGAAGTGTTTAACTTGCCAATATCCTGGAGTAGTTCTCATTTTAAGACTCTTTATGATATGGGAAATTGACAGCTGAAGACACTGGCCTAGATAAGGCCAGCTGAGGTCCACTATGCTTTTTAGATACAAGGAGTATCCCAAACAGAATATCAGACGTATATTTTACTTTAAACAACTCTTTTTAGCCCACACCAACCCTGTCCAATTAAGCCTGTGTGGAAAAGTCTTTATTAGTTGGCTTTATAGGTGTGATACTTCTATCTTGCTTGCTTGTTTCTTTCAACAAAGTGGTATTTCTTTCCAGATTTGCATTCCAAAATAGGAATTAATTATCCCCTCCCATAATAATTAAAGTCAATGTTCAGCCTGAGCTGGTATTGTTGTTGACCAGTCTTCATGAGCTGTGCCACCATCTGTCACTTTCCTCCCAAGACTTGATTAGTCTATTACTGATTTGATAGAATGCTTAAAAATTTTTATGTGTGAAGGTAGAGAGAGTCAACAACAAGAGCATGAATAGAAAAGAAAAAGCTGCATTTGATTTCTGAAAAGAAAATATGTGGCTATTCTGCTTGTGTTGTGGCACAGTATTTTCTTTTCTTTCCTCCACCCCAAGTAATTGAACTTTCCTATTTCCACTACATGATGGCCTTTTGAAATCCTTGCACGTTCCTTTTCAGAGGTTTCGTCTGCATCAAGTCCTTGATTAGGTGTTCAGTAATAGAGTGCAATTACAATATTCAGGGGTGTTTTTTTTTGGTTGCACTAGTTACATTATTCCAGAGGCTTTCAATGGGACTACCAAGCTCATCCACTTGTATTTCTATGTAAGAATATGTCTTTTTTCCAATACTCCCCTTTTTATTTTTACTGGGTTTTTGAACATTTTACATCCTTTAATTGTTGTATCCCAGCCATGGGAGTCATCCCACCAAGTTTCAGTTATCCCTACCATGTAAATTAATAAGGTAAAGGTCACCCTTGCTCGAAAGCCAGTCATATCTGACTCTAGAGTTCAGTGCTCATCTCTGTTTATAGCCAAAGAGCCAGTGCTGTCTGCATCTCCAGACATTTATGTGGACATGTGGCAGGCATGACTAAACATCGGAGTGCACAGAATGCTGTTTACCTTCCCATTGAAGTGGTACCTACTTATCTACTTGCACTTCTTTGCTTTCAGACTGGTAGGTTGGCAGGAGCTGGGAAGAGATGGGTCTCGAACTGCTGACCTGGTGACCTTCCAGTCGTCAAGTTAAGCATCTTAACCATTAAGGCACCACAGTCACTATAAATTATTACACTATTTTAAAAACAATTAAACCATTATACTCTTAAGACTAATGTGTGAAAATTGTGTAAAACTATCATAAAATCACACTACAGGTCATAACAGCATCATTTAAAAAGCCTTCTTACAGATAGTCAGTTGTTGGGGGAAAAGTCTGCCTGCAGAGGAAGGTCTTTGCCTACTGATGGAAGAAAAGGGAACAGGGCTAGCCTGCCTTCCATGAAAGGGAGATCCACAGCTTGAGAGGAGCAACAGAGAAACTCTCTTTCATGTCCTTACTGATCATAGCAGTGAGGTTGGCAGAACTGATCAAAAAGCCTGAGCATCCTTAAACATTTCAGTACTAATTTGGGGCTCAGTCTTTCTTTTTGCTGTCTTGTGTTTAGTGATGTTTTTGCCTGTTTTCCTCTTATTAACTATACATCTCAGTCTTTCAGTTTTTTAAAATAAACAGAGAGTGGAATCTTTTTGGTGTTTCCGTGAGGTTTCTATTAACCTAATAGCTGTTAATTAATGAAGTGTGCAGTCAAGCATGTGACCAAGTTCATGTCAAAGATACTTTCGTAGCACTTCATTAGTTAGCTTCAGTAGGCCACCACAAGTTATACACACCACACAGAAAGTCGAAGAGGATTCTTGCTATATTTTAAAAAGCCAGCTCCCAGCCTTGCTATACAATTGACAAGAGAAGATTACAACATAGTGGTGATATTTCAGTGGCTCCAGGGCGTAAAGAGCATATTGTGCATGGGAAGGAGAAAGGGAGTCAAAAAATCTAGGAAAGTGGAGAGTATTTCTCAGCCAATAACAGTAAGTACTGCCCATAATCCCAAATTCATTCTGCTTTATTTCTCCCGGTTCAGGTTCTACATGGTTTAGTTCTGTTCAGAGCTAATCTAAGTTATCAGATGTTTTCTGCATCAATTGAACTGTTCTTCCATTATGTTTTACAGCTTCATTAAGTGCAAAAACGGATATTGAAAGGAGAAGGAAACTGAATCAGAAAGATTATGGCTGTACCCATGGTCCTAATTTTCCCCAATGTCTGAGAGTGAGCAAATAAATCTTATCCCATTCGTGTTTGTTGGTATAATGCTTTCCACATTTTCCATTTCCCCTTCAACCACACTCAGCTATTAGAGGATGCCATTATCCCATATTATCTCAATTAACAAAGCAAATGTAGAGGGAGCAGAATATAAATCAATTCTCCATGTAAACCAGTATACCTTTCAGATTGAGTTTTCACAACAAAAATATTCCCTGAAGCTCTGGCAGCAAAAGTAATTCTTCTTATTGAGGAATATGGTTAAAACAGAAATACAAACTGAAATAAGCTCAGCTATTCTAAGCCTGCAAGCTTTATTCCATGAAAAGAGCTCATTCACTAAAGTATCAGGAGCTCATTCACTAAAATATTTCTCCATGGATGACAGTAGGCAGAAGATCTCTGAATATTTTGTGGCCAGGCTTCCTTGACATATATCCTTGGTGCTAAGCTTCTTTCAGTGATTCCATATTTAGAAAAATAATCTTGATGGTTCTGCTCTATTAAATGTTGAAAACGTTTTTATTACAGCTAATTACAATTCTATAAAATTGTACAAGCTTTAGAGCTGCCCTAAGTACTATGGGGTGGTATATAAGTCTAATTGCTATTGCTATTAAACACTAAAATTATAAACCATAGGCAATAACAACAACAACAACAGCCATCATATAACACCAAAGCACTAAAAGAGCCTGTATGGTGCAGTGAATGGAGGATTAGATTTGGACTCAGGAGACTTGGGTTGAAATCCTTGCTCAGCCATAGTGAACCAATCTCTCAACATCTCACATACACCCCAAGCCCTACTAGAGTTCCTACATATCAGAAGAGATTTTATTGCCCTTAGAAACACCACCACCAAGCTATTGCAGAGAAAATAGCTAAGATTTTACTAGGGGTGGTCTCAGACTGATGGAAGTAGGGGTTGCTTGTGGCTCCTTTAGTGCAAATTGTGGAGACTCAGCTTTTTCCCTATGTACTAATCATTTATTATGTGATCCTCTAAAGACTGAGTAAAGCTTGTGTCAGGAAATGAACCTATTTCCTAAGGCTTGAAATTGCCAATTTTCAAATAGGCCTCAGAAAAATCCATTTCTCTCTCTCTGAGCCTCAAGGCTGTGTAACAGCATGTTTTTCCACCATGTTTTTAGTGTCAGTGTACCCGTCTTATCTCTTTAGCAGAGCAATGTTATGACTAGCCCCAGTGCATTCTGTGGGCACGTGTATAAACAATGTACTGTTGTTTTGAGAAAGTTTTCTCATTTTGCTTGCTGTTACCTGATTGGGTAAGCAGTCCCACCTGACTGAAAATTCTCCATTTTGGAGAGAAGAAAGAGTTCGTCTCTGATTCTTCATGGATTAAGACCTGTTTTTGATTAGAGAGCTTTTGTTTCTGCATCTCAATGGGCTAGAAATCTTTAGCCTAGGAGCTATGCATTTTTGCTCCTTAAAAATGGTTACCTAGATTTACCTGTGGACTTTATTGGACTGACTTATGCTACTGACTTTTATGCTTTATGAACCTGATCAATAAATCTTCATCATTTTTCTGAACAACGTGTCTTCATTGGACTAAAAAGGGTAAGAGCTGCCTTTCACACACACAAATCTTTGAACACGCTACCAAATAAAAACCCCTTAAGAGCTGATAAGCAGCTGAGAATTCTATCTCTGTTCTAATTAGCCGTCCAGCTCGCCCTGTGTAGGTTTGTTTTGGTTTCCAGGGGTTTTCCAAACGTGAGGGGGCCGGCTGGATCGTGACATGTTGGCCTAGCGGTGGGATCTACGAGCCCTGAAGCAGTTTTTTTTTTTGTGTGTGTGCATGCTCTAAGTCTCTGCCCGGCAAGAAGAAGCAGCCTTTGTTTGTTTTTGGCTGAAAGCCTACAGCAGAAGCTGAGAAAGTGCCTCCTTGGACTGCTTTTGTTTTCCTGAGATAAGGTGCTGAAAGGAAAGCAACTGATTGCTGTTTTGAGTTTTGAGTCGGATTCTCAAACTCCCAGATCTGAGGGCCGTGGGCCGAGGGCCGTTTCCAGTGCTGGCAGTTCCAGAGAGACTGAGACGTCTTCCAAGCCTACAAGATGGAAGGTAAGCCAGTGGCTGATGAATGTACCCCCTCACCACAGTTAGCACCCCAAGACAGACTCCATTCCAGATGGGTTCTTGGAGAAGGTGCCCAGATGATGTTTAGCCAAAAGGAAGGGCCCAGGGTGGGTGAAGCTTGTCCAGATGACTTCTGAGACTTCCCCAGACGCCCAGCAAGCCCCAAGCCCTAAGTAAGACTCTTTTGTGTTGAATTGGAGTCAAAACTCCACAGAGTGCCTATTTTCACTCAGAAGCAGTTCCTTGAAGTTAATTTCCCCCAAAGCCAAGAAGGAGTGGAACCCTTCAGATAAGATTTATTTTCCTGCATTGAAGTTCCTAGTTGCTGATTACATGTGCTGTTTGGTCTTTGAAGACCTGGAGAGTTTGCAAATTGCCTCATTGTGTTTGAGATACCAGCGTAAAGGTGGAAGAGCTCCAACGGACTCCTCCACGTGTCCAAGGAAGAAGTTTGCTAGAGTGTGTGTGCCAGAGCCACCACTCTGAAATGTGTTATCTACAGGCTGTTACACTACGCTGTTTTGGTCAGCTAGTGGGAAGTGGGAAATAATTGCCGGATGCAGTGTTTCCCTGAGTTTTACTACCCTTCGAGAAAGCCAAGAGCTGAAGAAGGGAGTGGTCCGTAAAGATGGCTGTGGGAAGCCCAACTAGCGGTTCCAGCAATAGCAGAGGCCAGATCCAGATCCAGATTCCCGACGTACTGAGGAGAGTGAATGGAATTCTGCGTGCTCTTGAGTTGAGACGTTAGTCAAGCCATCAATTCTGTTGCCTGTTTAGTTCCCAAACCTCACAGGGATGAGGATGCGGGGTTGTTTGATTGATTCCTTTGGACTGTGTTCTGATTAATACCTTAAAGGTTGTTTCTTGAGTTTGTTTTCTAGGAGATGCACATGTTTCTGACGTCTGAAAGAAGAGCTGATAACGGAACTCTAAATGGACTTTGTTCAACTGGCTGGTTTAACTGTTTGCAGGTGCAACATCGAAGAAGACGAAGAAGGGGGGAAATGTTATTGTTTCTTGCTAATCATCTGTTTATTTTTCCAGAGGCTCGTACAAGCGGCCTCTGTGACATGTGTGGTGTTACTGACCTGTTTTCTGATTTAAAGGTTGTTCTGTTTGGGCAAAATGTGTTTTGGAAAGGGAAAACCTTTGGTACCTGAAAATGCCCAAGTCTTTTGTTCCAGCAAGGTTTTATACCTGAGTTTGCTTGCAATGCAGAATGTAACTTATGTAACGTGTACCTCCAGTAACTAAAACTGGAAGAAGCTTTAACGCTTGATATCCTACATATATAAGGGATAGCTTGTTTGCTCAATTGCTTTGCTCACATTAGTAAATAATGCCTTTTGGTAAAGTCAAACCCCCGGTTTGCCTTTCCAGAAAGGAGGGCGTGTCAGGAAATGAACCTATTTCCTAAGGCTTGAAATTGCCAATTTTCAAATAGGCCTCAGAAAAATCCATTTCTCTCTCTCTGAGCCTCAAGGCTGTGTAACAGCATGTTTTTCCACCATGTTTTTAGTGTCAGTGTACCCGTCTTATCTCTTTAGCAGAGCAATGTTATGACTAGCCCCAGTGCATTCTGTGGGCACGTGTATAAACAATGTACTGTTGTTTTGAGAAAGTTTTCTCATTTTGCTTGCTGTTACCTGATTGGGTAAGCAGTCCCACCTGACTGAAAATTCTCCATTTTGGAGAGAAGAAAGAGTTCGTCTCTGATTCTTCATGGATTAAGACCTGTTTTTGATTAGAGAGCTTTTGTTTCTGCATCTCAATGGGCTAGAAATCTTTAGCCTAGGAGCTATGCATTTTTGCTCCTTAAAAATGGTTACCTAGATTTACCTGTGGACTTTATTGGACTGACTTATGCTACTGACTTTTATGCTTTATGAACCTGATCAATAAATCTTCATCATTTTTCTGAACAACGTGTCTTCATTGGACTAAAAAGGGTAAGAGCTGCCTTTCACACACACAAATCTTTGAACACGCTACCAAATAAAAACCCCTTAAGAGCTGATAAGCAGCTGAGAATTCTATCTCTGTTCTAATTAGCCGTCCAGCTCGCCCTGTGTAGGTTTGTTTTGGTTTCCAGGGGTTTTCCAAACGTGAGGGGGCCGGCTGGATCGTGACAGCTTGTTGTTTCTTTAGTTCAACAATTGGAAAATGCAGGAAACAAAATTTTAAGAGGTTGAAAAATCTGTGAATCTTTACTCCTACATGTTAAACAACAACCATGCCAGAAGATCAGCTTCATTGATCTATATTTTCTGGTCACAAATATTTTTTGTGAGCCATACACCTATATGGTCATAGACGACATGCAGTTTCATAACAGTTGCTGGGGAAAGAGTGGACTCCCACACAGAGTGTAGGAAGCAGGTAGCTGAGCATAGCATATGTTCTTGTTCTCACTTAACAACTAGCTATGTTTGGGGATTATGACTTCATACCAGCAATGTCAGTTCACCTTCACTATTGTTCACCTTTTAAATTTATTCTTGCATTTTAAAAAAAACCTACCTTGTCCTTGAAAAGACTAGGCTGCAATCCTTATCTCTGGCATGTATTTTGTTACAGTGCTTCAGTATTCAAGTCTGTATCTCCAGTCTTAAGTGGCAGATATAGGTTTATCATCTCATTGTGAAGGAGGCAACTAATTGAGAGAAATGGCATGGAATGCTCAGATGTTCAGTAAATCACTGGTGAAGGACAAACAAAAGTATAGGAATGAGAAGATGAGAATAAACTCATGAACATGAAATCACTCGCAATCTTATGCACGATATCAGAGCCTAGTCTTGTTTACCTGAGCCCTAATTATGATAACACCTGTTATTTTGAGAGGGGAGTATAGCAACAGTTTGTAGCATGGTGAGCAAGTCTCAAGGAAAAGAAATGTCAATGTCATTGCTTAACTGTTGTGTGGTAATGGATGGCTATTGGAAATTATTGTAGTCATCCCTCTTAGAGATAGATTCCCAAAATTTGCTTCTCTATATGACAGTGACTCTGGAAAACCCATGGGAAAAAGACAAGGTTTTTATATCAGAAAGATTTTTAAAAAGCAGTAGAGTCAGAGTCCAGGTGTTGCTAGTTGCAGGTGGGCAATTTCCACACACACCCAATCTACCACTTAAGGGTTTCTTAAATCAGGCCCAGAGTGGATAGTCCTTTAGATAAGGACACATTTAAAAAGAGCACTGTCATCTGGCAGCCCCCCCCCCCCCCCCGTGAGAGGGCTCTCTTGTGTTCAGATGATGAGGAGTCAGATGAAAAAGTTGGATCACTACTGCTTAAGACAGAACAAGGCACTGACATGTGGGTAAATAATTTACACTGATGGAGAAGGAAGAAAGTGTGGTTAATTCCAGACAGATATCTGTGGAAGGGAAAGTGGTAATAAATTCCACTCCTCTCCTTAATTCTTTTTAGGTTCTGCACTGAGAAATACTATTTGACGTTGGCTGTATTTTGGCTGTCAACTCATGGGTTTTCATTTAGGCCAGGGGTGTCCAAACTTTTCAAGCTGCAGGTAGGTCATGTGGTTGAGCGGGCCAGTCACATGCTTCCTCCTACTGGAAGCAGAAGTAAAACATGCCCATACATGCGCAAAACACTGCCGTAAATGCACCCATGGCTGTTGTAACCAGGTGTTTTATGGTGGGTACTTTGTGGCAGCATGTTTTACTTCTACTTCCAGGAGTATCAAGGGAAGCACAGACCAGATTATTAGGTGGTGACGGCCGGATCAAGCCCACAGGCTGTTGTTTGGGCACCCCTGATAAATCGTAGGAGGGCAGAGCCCAAGAAAACTCTAACTTTCCCTGTTCATTGGCTCCTATTTTACAACTAATTCTTCTGCCTTAATATCAGGCTTGTTATTTTCTTGTTTCCTTCCCTATGATAAGGAGAAATTGTGGCTAATATCTCAAAATATTCCCTCCACTTCTTTTCTTTGCTCTTCTTTTTTAAAATCCTTTAACTAATTACATAATGAGACAAAAAATGTCCATTCCCAATCACCCTCCAATGTGTTTTAATTAAAGAATGTCCTTGGAAGGTAAGAGATTGCTGCTAAGGTTCAACTAATTTGATTTTGGATGGTCCACAAACACTCAATGGCTATAATCCTTCTGAAGCAAATGCATGTTCATGAAGTAAACTTGGCAGTCACTTACAGAACACACTGGGTATAATTAAGAAATGAAAACATATTAGTTGTTAGTATTTTACATAATCACTGTTCATGAACAGCTATTCCTTGCAGCAAACAAGAAACCATACTTATGAAAATAAAACCCAAATTTAACATTACCATATGCAAGCATCACTGTGGAGAGCGCTAAAGGTATATGTCTGCACCATAGATTGTAGCATTCTCATCCTATTACCAACTGCTGTGTTAGTTGTTTCTTCTTCTTCTTCTTCTTCTTCTTCTTCTTCTTCTTCTTCTTCTTCTTCTTCTTCTTCTTCTTCTTCTTCTTCTTCTTCTTCTTCTTCTTCTTCTTCTTCTTCTTCTTCTTCTTCTTCTTCTTCTTCTTCTTCTTCTTCTTCTTCTTCTTCTTCTTCTTCTTCTTCTTCTTCTTCTTCTTCTTCTTCTTCTTCTTCTTCTTCTTCTTCTTCTTCTTCTTCTTCTTCTTCTTCTTCTTCTTCTTCTTCTTCTTCTTCTTCTTCTTCTTCTTCTTCTTCTTCTTCTTCTTCTTCTTCTTCCTCCTCCTTTATTTATTTATTTGTTCCAACTTGTTATCCCGCCCCAATCGGGAAAAATCCAACTCTGGGCAGCTTCTTCTTCTTCTTCTATCCAATTCTGAACATTGGCTGTCCTCATGACAATTAGCCATGCAGATTATTCTGGGGACAGAAAATAATGCAGCAACCTTCCATTTGCCCATGGCATCCATACCACTGATTCAGTTCTGTGAGTCATTTTCTGGTCCTGAGCCCTTTTGGCACATATCAGCCCCTGGCCAGTATTGATGAAACTGCTGCCTTCCATCAAGATGGATTCAAGTGGGATTTAATCCACTTGGGGACGATCACCTTTCCCTGTGGACTTCACCACCCAAGACTGTTAGTCCTCAGGATTATCAGGTTAGTTAACCACTGCCTGATGATTGGCATTGAGTCACTGACAGTATGGCCTACTCTATTACCATAACTAGAAGCATAACAGATGCCATGTGAAGTCTAACATTATTTTTTTCTATTGCTGTAACTGCTTAATATTTCCACCCTATTATTTCCTCTTTTTTCCTAGACTAGCTATTGAGTCAAGCACAGTGATAAGACATTACTTCACCTATAAAACACTGAGATGTGGTGTGATGTATAAACCATGTTGCACACTCCTATTTATGTGTGTCCATGTGTCAATTCCTATAGAAGATTCTTAGGAACTGTTTGTAAAGCGTACTTTGTGGGACTGGATCCACATATGTATCAAACCTTTTGCCTTTGTCTGATCCCTTCTAATTTCACAGCTGAAGCAAAATTCCCTTTTCGAAACATAGGGAACTGCCCTATGGGTGTTCTCTTCATTTACAGTTGAAAGTTCTTCCAAATCCTGCCACTTCAGAGGCATGGTCTACTCGGCACCTGTCTTATGCTCTCTAGGGAGCCTATTAGCTATGTCTTTTCTTATGGTATTAGACAGGCCACTAGTCTAATCAACAATGGCAATGCTTTTGGAAAAAGATTGTCTTTTGCAAATCAGAATATGAGGTCACCCTACATCAAGTAGTTAAGAGGACATCCAATTATGTTTGATCTCTTCATAATTGTATATACATAACAGGTGCCTGGAGGGCTTAGGTACCATTCAATCTATAACCATATCACCCAAATCACATCTGATTGGTTTCTGAAACTAAACATCACTTTACCTGGTTATTTATTGTATAGGAGAACACCAAAATCTCCAGATAGGACTAGTAAAGAATCCATCTTAAAGCCCTGGATAAACATTCCTAGGCAGAATTCTCAATAGTCTGGAATAGATTGCTAAATGCCATGCTTCAGTATAAGGGTGCTTCCTATGTACTAAATTGCCAATGGAGGAATAACAGCTTCAAGCCAAGAATTATGGTTAGGGTAAGGTCCTATTTAGTTTTCTGGTATCTGCCATTCATCTTATACCAAAAGTGGAGAAAATTCAATCTTGCAGCTGTTTTGGATTTCACGTCCCAGAAGTCCCAGTATCACCAATATACAGGATTGTGAAATTGTGCTTCCAAATAAGTAAAGGGCCAAAAACTTCCCTAGCCTTACCTCACAGTTTATGTAGAAAACATAATGGGTAGTCAATACTAGGATTTGTACTATTCATATGATTTGTTAAAGCTTGGATGCTCCATATAGTCATTGACAATTCAACTTTTTGTTTCTATTCTTTTAAGTTTGGTTACTTCTTTATTTCTCCACTTCAGGATGCAATAAAATACTTAAGAATGCCACACATCATAATGTCATAACATGTCACAAAGCACACTGTGATATTTCTATATATGAAGCATTTGCTGGAATTTTTGCTAACTCTACTAGAATTTCTGTACAGAATCTTAAAGTGTGCACCTCTCTATGACCTTAAAATTGGGCTTTCTGCATTTCAGATATACCATCTATAGTTATAGATTTAACTATATGACCTTTTGTGCCAACATATCTAACAAGTCTACTTACTGAAATGCAATTTTCCTCCAAGAGGAAAGTATGTGCTTCTTATAGAGTCAAGCCCTCAAGACACAAACTTTTCTCAGTAAAAATTGTCATGAAATTCAATAGCTGAGAAAACCTTGCCTAAGCAACATCAAAACAGAAAGAGGTCTCAACATTTAAATGATTTTAGATTGTTCAGTCCAAAGTTTTAGGAGGGTATTTCAACTAGCATATTCAGCAAAAAAGGAAAAGAAGTCACTGTAACTAAGGCTGTAATGAATATATTGGCCATTTTTACCAGAAGCAAATATTATATATTTTTTCTTTGACTATGTATCCTAGATCAAGCAATTGTCCTGTTTGTGACTGAAAGCCAACAGAAAAACCAGTTCACTTACGAGTGCTGGTATTCTATGGAATATTTAGAATTCCAGTTTGGGATGCAAGTTATACTGAATGCTATGTAGTAGGGGATGTGGTGGCTCAGTGGTTAAGAAGCTTGCCTTGTTAGCTGGAAGGCCAGAAAGTTGGCAGTTCGTGACCCAGGTACTGCATGACAGACTGAGCACCCATCTCTGTGCCAACTCCTGCCAACATAGCAGACTGAAAGCAAGAAATTGCAAGTAGATAAGTAGTACCACTTTGATGGGGAAAGATCTTGGAGACCTGAAAGGAGCCTCATTCGGGTGTTCCCTGAGTGGAGTTCCTCCAGCAAAAATCCTTTCAACCCAGAATAATTTATGATACAAAATTTCTGACTTTTGGCATCAGAGCAGTTAAGAAGTTAAGAAGCTTGTCTAGTTGCAACCAAACTGGAGATCAAGTAATTATGATACAGGAAACTACCTTATAATCAGGTCAGGTTATTTCTTCACTTCAGCCCATTTGTATTGTGAATGCCACTTTGGAGTGGTGCTTTCAAGCCTCAGGAACAGGGCATTTACTTTAATTGACAGTTAGTCCTTTTTAAGTAATGAGGAAGATCAATGAAAAATGCAAGAATTATCCCCTCTCCCAATCTTTTTCTCATCAGGGTACTTATACTTGGAGGATCAGGGAAACAGAACAGCATGCATGAATCTTGCCTTAGGTGTCTGTAATTTCAACAGTCTCTGTGTCATTCTTACCTTACTAGTTGATTTCCTGGTATGACTTGATCCATGAAAGCTAACAATAAAAATAGAGCAGTTAGTCTTTAAAGTGCTACAGTGTTTTTTATTTTATTTATTTTGTTTTGTTTTGTTTTCTGATATGCTCCAAGTATGGCAATCACAATTTGTCAACACCTCTTCCTGCTCCTGCCATGGGTTATCAGATCTAGACTGAGAAGGTGTGAACAGTTTCTGAATCCTTTCCTAGATGACTTTTTAAATGGTAGATCCTAAAGTAACGGCAGAGTTATGTGTGGGTTTACACTTCTGCTGAAATTGGTAAGACTAAAAAGTCTTAACACTTGTTACACCTTGTGATGTTGCTCCTGTTGTTATACCTACCATGCAACTGCTTTAGCAAGCTTCAAGACTTCCATTGACCTAAAATCAAACTAAAACCATAACAATGACCAAATTCTGCATGGAGAAAGTTGGTAATTAAAAAATCTATTGG
This sequence comes from Furcifer pardalis, assembly GCA_030440675.1. Classification (NCBI taxonomy): domain Eukaryota; kingdom Metazoa; phylum Chordata; class Lepidosauria; order Squamata; family Chamaeleonidae; genus Furcifer; species Furcifer pardalis. The sequence goes on from CP126893.1 coordinate 70,101,812, forward strand.
ATTGGATTAGTTTATTTAAACTTTTTACAGTGGTAATCACAGGTTATATGAAGGCCGTTTGTATTTTTAGAGACTAAACTGCTGACAGTTTCTATGTACACCATATACAGTAATAACTTGGATAACAATTGCATCAGATAACTCTAGAATTGGATAATGATGCAATATTTTTTTAATTGCATCGGATAACAATCTGTTAGCGTTATCTGAGGCAATCGTTCGTAGCAGCAGGAAGGCTGGAAAGCTGAACGGGGGCTCCCTGTTTGGCTTTCCAGCTATCCTGCAGCTGCAGAGGCAGGGGTAGTAGGGGGGCTAGATACCCGATGGGGGTCTCCCCCATCGGGTTCCCCAGCCACCATGCTGCTGTCAAGGCAGTGGCAGGGGGCTAGATAGATGAGGGGGGCATCCCCCATCGGCTTTTCCAGGCACACTGCAGCTGTGGGTGAGGTCCCCCGATCTCCCCAGAGCCGGCAGGGGTGCCGGAGAGCCCAAATTGGGCAAAGAAAACTTCCCTTTCCATAGAAAGGATCCCTCTCCGGCACCCCTGCCACATCTGGGGAGGTTGGGGGACCCAATCTGCGCTGTTTCTGAAGTTCCCCAACCTCTCCGGCCACTGCAGTAAGCCAAAACACCAGGATTCGAATCCCAGTGTTTTGGCTTACTGCAGCAGCCGGGGAGATCAGGGAATGTCAGGAACAGCGTGGATCGGGTCCTCCGACCTCCATGGAGGTGGCAGAGGCAGCGGGGAGCCCGAAATGGGTGAAAAAATAAAAGTTGTTTTGCCCATTTTGGGCTGTCTGGTACCCCTGCCACCTCTGGGGAAGTTGGGGGACCCGATCCATGCTGTTCCCGACCTCCCCAGACCTCCCCAGGCACTGTGATCACAGCATGAGATCGGCGCTTGGTTGGGGGTTTGAATGGGCTCACACCTGGTTCAACCCCTAACCCAAGCAGCTGATCCCATGCTGCGATCTGCATGCCTCTTTGGAAAGGGCAGTGGGGATTCCACACATGGAATCCCCACTGTCCTTTCCAAAGAGGCAGGCTGATTGCTCCCCTGTTCCCTTTCCTCTTCAGAAAGGAAACAGGGCTTTTCTTAACGTTGTGCGATCAATGCATCACACAACGTTAAAGAACAGATAACAACGAGACTTGTGGAACCAGGGCAGATTTCTTATCTTCACTTTTAACTTCCTTTCTGGGTCATCAACTTAACTCTTATTAGAGTTTGTATTTGATTATATACCTGATTATTGCTATGGTCTCATATCTTACAAGTACTGTTGCATGGAAAATCTATGGAATGCCTGGAATTCCAGTCTGGGATCTTAAATCAGGGGTTCACAACCTTTTCAAGCCAGGGGCCAGGACAGACAGCTGAGAGGACCAGATGGCCATTTTGTCCTATCTGCATGATGGGGGTGGTCATTTTGAGGTGGCTATTTTGTCTCAACAGCTTCAAAGGGGTGTCCATTTTATTTCTCCCTGGAAGGAGGGAGGGAGATGTCAACCTTCAACAGAGGCTTTGGAACCCCCCTCCCCTTTTGACACTAATTAGATTAATTGCCTTCTCTGGAAAAGGGTGAGTGGTGATTTTTAACCAGGCTAGTCCTTCCTTGTAGGGCTGGAGTTTACCTTAGCTCTGGGGCCCTGGAGGGGGGCAGTTGGATGAGACAAGGCCAGGAACCCAATGGTTCTCCCTCCATGGTTCCATTCCATGTGGCCTGCTGCCCTCACTTCCACCACCGCCGCTGGAAGCTGTCCCATGCGTGGTTCCTTTTTAATATAAACAGCTTTGAAATGTTATTTACTTTTAACAGGAACCATACATGGCACAGCTTCTGGTGGTGGTGGCAGCAGCAGTGAGAGTGGTGTGCCACATGAAATGGCACCAGGGGCCAGATCTGGCCCACAGGCCATAGGTTGGGAACCCTTGCCTCAAACCAAAGTTGTGGGGTGTGTAGTACTCCAAGATGTCATATATGCCATCTTGTATGAAACCAAGATAACCTTCAAAAAGTTTTTGCAGTGTTTTCTTTTAATTTTTAGAAAATACAACAATAACAACCAAGTACTGCTACAAACAAGTTTATATATGTTGATGATATTGTGCTGACCAAACAATCTGAAGAATTCAATACTTCTGAAAAATACTTTGGAAATGATTTAAAGGAAATAGACAGGTTTTTCAAAACCTGGAGGCTAAAACCCAATACCAACAAAACTGAGATCGCTTGCTTCCACTTGAGTGATAAAGCTAACTATACACTGAAAGTGGAATTTGGGAATAAGCTGCTAAAGTCCAACCATAACCCAGAGTAACTAGGAGTGTCCCTTATCTGGTCGCTAGCCTATAGGGAACACTTAAGAAAAACCAAGGATAAAATGAAAACCAAGAGTAATATCCTACACAAATTTTCTGGCATTAACTGGGGAGCAATAGACACAATTCTTAGACATCAGCTCATGGCTTGAAATACCCAGTGGCTGAGTAATGCTGCCTTTATGGCTAAACAGTGTATATACAAAAGCAGTGGACACCCAGCTTAAACACATTATCACTCTAATATCAGGAACCATTAAATTCACACCACTCAAGTGGCTACTGGTATTATATAATATACTGCTCACACACTTTAGAAGACAATTCGCTTTAAAAAAAAGTAGTGGCAGAAATGTAAACCAAACTGGCTATTACCTATGCATGAGAACTGTCACAATCAAATATTTAAACATAAATTTTAGAAACAGCCATGGAAACTTGGACAGCAACTTAGCCAGAGAATACTCTGAGGTTAAGGCAGCTTGGCACCAGGAGTGCGCAACTTCTAATCCAGATTTGTTCAATTTAGTATATGATCTGATATAATGCCCTTATGGCTTTGATCTTCCAAGAAAAAAACTGGTCTGTGCTTAACCGGATTTGAACTAACCATGGCATATGGCAATACTGGAGACATAAATGGGGGCTGGTCTGTAATTCTAATTGTGACTGTGGATACCTCCTGCAAACATTGCAATGGAATTGCTTTAAACACCATATCTAGATGACTGAAAGATACAGTATCACCATTTATTTATTTATGTATTTATTTTATTGTATTGTATTTGGACTCAAGGAGGCTTACAATATATTTTTAATAATCTAATTAAAATTCAGTATTTAAGCCATTAAGAAGAATTAAACTTTCATAATAATTAAAACATATTAACTAATTAAAACAGGATCAAAATATTTAAAACTTTAAAAATGGACAAACCATTAAAACAGTCAATAAGGTAGCTAAAGAAAGGGCATCCAGGGATTCAGTTATAATTACTAAAATTAAACATTTTCCTGAAGAGATTAGTCTTCAACTGTTTACAGAAGGATAAAAGGGAGGGAGCACATTCCATAAACTGGGAGCTGCCACAGAAGAAGCCCACTCCCATGTCCCCATTAAGCATACCTCTGGTGGCAATGGGATTGAGATGAGGGCCTCTTTTGAAGCTCTTCAGAAGGGAGTGGGCTCATCTGGGAAGTTAAGTTTCTTCAGATCTCCTGGGTCATGACCAGCACTTTGAACTGGACCCAGAAATGGACTGGATCAGTTGTCGTAGTAGAGGTATTATACACTCCTTATACTGGCCCCAGTCCACAGTTTGGCTGCTGCATTTTGGACCAGCTGAAGTTTGCAAACCTTCTTCAAAGGCAGCCTCATGTAGAGCATCTTATGCTATTGCTTGTCTCTTTCAAAAAACAAAACAAAAAACCCACCAAGGTTTCTAAAGGGTTTTTTAATTTGAATATTCTCTCAATCTGTATGTACTGTATATACTTGAGTATAAGCTGACCCAAATATAAGCCGAAGTCCTAATTTTGACCTGAAAACCCAGGAAAATAGATTGACACGAGTATAAGCTGAGGATAGGAAATGCAGCTGCTGCTGGTGAGTTTCAATAATCAAAACACATGAAAATATTGTAAAATTAATTAAATTTTTGGCACATCTCAATCTGATGCAGTCTTGGGACCTTCATGGTCAATAACCCGAGAATAAGCCATTTCCCCTTTTTGGGCTCATTTTTGGGACTGAAAAACTAGGCTTATACTCGATTATATACAGTATGTCAATTTATATGAACTTCATATTTTATCACTAGAAGAATTTCAGAGGAAGCATAAAAAAAAGTGTATGAAGGAGTAACTGCAATGTATGAGAATCAATGGCACTGAAACAGAAAATTGATGTCAATGTTGTGTTGCCAGATTTTCCACACTGACATAAATGCCACCAAACTTGATTGGATTCAGGTTGAGAATAAATAAATGCCTTTTTGTTAAAACAGCTGGATACAACAAAGATAAGACACACGTCTTTACAGTTTGCAAAGGATCAAAAGTGAGAAAGGAAGTCACTGCTCATACATCCTCTCTTGCTCATATGGATCATAAGAAATGTACCCATAACTGAGCTTTTCTTAAGTCCATTGCTTCCATCAGGTTTACTATTGCATTTAAGAGACAATTTTGCTTGCAATATTGACCATAGAATGTAGGCATAGAAATAAGTTTTGTACTTGTGTTAAATTGCCCAATGTCTGCTAAACTTAATTGCCTAAAGTTGTTTCAGAATTTCCATTTGCAGCTGCCAGCACTTGCAGGTGTTCACATGAATATTCCATAGATATTTACTTAAACGTACCAAAAATGTGCCTCAAAAGGCTGGGCACAATTTATGGTGATGATTTGGATAGGCTACAGAGGCTAGAATTAAATAATTAAATATTTCCTAGATGTGCTCATTGGGAAGTGGTAGTGCAAAAGCTGCCGTGGAATACATTCTGTAGATTGCATTCCTGCCCTAATGCACAGTGATACTAGGAACTCTGAGAAAGAAATCAATGTATACAGGATGTACACAAGACAAAAACAGGTGGGTGATGTAAAAAATAGCTCTTAAGAACAAATGCATTAAAACCATCAGAGCAAAGTTGTGCCAGAATGACGCAATCAGATATTAGTTTTCCCCGTATTTTTCCCTCAATACTTTTTAGAAATGGCAAAGCATAGAGGCCAACAACATGCTGCCCATGAGCTGTATGCCTATATGTTAAGGACACTGTGTGCCATCTCAGCTCTCCCATTTCAGCAATGATATTTGGCAGTAAAACTTAAGGAGTACTTAAAAGCAATAATTATTCAAGAGAGGTTCCTTCCTTCTTTCCTTCTGTTCAGCCATGAGTAGACGTTGAAGAGCTGTATCCCACAACAGTTGTAAGAAGGGGTTATTAGCCTCTCAATTACAATCCATTTGTAATCCAAGTGTTTCACCAAAGCCAAGTTCTACAACCATTAATGTGTAAAGTTGACCAGTAAGAGGGAAAATTAAGACCCTCTTTTTACTGTTACCTCCCTTACCTCTTCTCACATGAATGAACTGAATAGTGATAATATCTTCAATGGACAGGACAATTAATTAATGAAAAACATTCTCAATGTAGATCTTTTAGCTCTCTTTTTGTAAAGTTGTGTCCTCCTATTAGTCTAAAACTACTTCTTGCTTCTTTATTCCTATGTATGTGGGACAAAAGAATTGGATGTTTACAATCCTAAATATACTGTCTTCATTTTCTTTCTCCTTCCTCCCACAGTTCACACATACTGAGATATGGAAGATCTCAATTTAAACCATGGTTATTTCAAGGTAATTCTTGAAAGAGATTAATCGTATGTCCAGAGCACAGCATAGCTGAAGGGAGAGTCCAGTTAACATATATATCCGCTTCTTATTTTAATAATTTACAGTGCAATTTTTCTAGATTGGAAGGATTGGTTAGCTCTACACTGTTGCCCAAGCAATAATCAAGTGTACTTGCAATGTTTACCACAATGGGGCCACTTGGATGAAAGACAATTTTTTGATGAATGTGGAGAAGTTCAGTTGATGAAACATTTTCACAAATGAAATGTATGTCTTATCACATGTACCAAAGATCTAGTAAATTTCTGAGATATACAGTTCTGGTGAAAAATAATCTAAATATTTTTAACCTATCATTCAAATACATAATTTTAAATTGTGCAGTCCTTTGATATGAAGAAAGATTGTAATCATGATGTGGGAGCTGAATGTGACATCAAGAAAACAATGTTTGCCTGAAGAAATTGGTGTTCAAAACCCCATGCAATGAATAATCTGTCAAAACAGTGTTTCTAAAAGTTAAAAAATAACCTATTTGGTTTGTATATAGTTATGGGTTTATTTTTATTTTATTTTTATTTTTGAATCACCAACATGTTCAGATTAGGTTTCTAATCCTAAAAAGACAGGGTGGCATGATAGGATGACATCATGTACATTCAAATTCCCACATATTTCTGTTTTCCCTGCACTTCTCTTTTCACCATTAATTTTCTAGAAATGGATGCACATATTGACTTGTTTTTCAGGAGGAACCCTATGGAGGTTATCTCTGTCTCTCTTGATTCTGTTTTCCTATGATGCCATGTGTAGTATTTGCTAGGAGTCTTCTGAGTACATTATTTCTTGCTAGGTTAATTGCCAACTAGTACAATCAGATATTCCACTGACATTCGTTTCTCAGTGGGGGCACCATTTCACTTTATCAGGGTAAAGATGGAAATCCACTGCCTGCTTGATGATGCTTACAAATGTTAGTGTCAGTCTCTGGAAAGTAAATCCAACTACTGTATAGTGTTATTTGACTGTTGATTTTAAGTCTAGTTGTTCTACACAGGTTGCTTCATACAAGTGGCATTTACACCATGTAAGAATTGCAATTAGAGAGGTGTACAAGGCCCAGAAAATGTGTTATTTTCTTTCAACCTTCCCCCGCCAGAAAGAAAATATTCCTCCCTTACTTCCCAAACCCCCCCCCCCCACACACACACACACACTATTTTGACTCTTTCTCCCACTGCCTGCTAACTCTCCAAGAGAGTTGCCATGTTGGAACTTTGTGATAAATAAGTGGGTTTTGGATAGCAGTTTGGGCATTTGGTCTCTAAAAGGTTCACCATCACTGGTCTATGCAGTTCTACTAAAGTCAGTTCTCCATGTAAGTATTGTTTCTCTCTCACCCCTTTTTCAATTACCCAAAGGGAAAAAAAAACAGAATTATAATATGGTTAAGTAATCTCTTAAAAATTCTTCAGTGTGACACTGAGAAACAAAAGCAATTCCCAGAAGACTGAAGTCCCTGGTCTTCACACTGGAATAACATTCCCATTAGTAATAGTGACAATTCTGCAGTCTCTGGCTGCAAACGTTCAAAATTAGATGGCAAAACCATGCAACAAAAATACAATTAAGAGTTATTCACCCACGCAATATAACTGAACAAATAAATATGGAGAATTACAAACTCATGATCTAAAACTCAATGAAGCCTGCTGTTGAAAGGATATTCTGTGGGAGAAAAGAACAAAACAAAGAAGCATAGTAAAGCAATGAAGCAGCATAGTAAAGCAATGAAAAAGCATAGTAAAGCAATGAAGATAAATTCAACCACTGTTGTGAAAAGCAACTTGTACACCAATGTAAACATGTGAATGAAGACCATAATTTTCTTCTCCTTGCCTGTATTTTTTGTCAGTATGGACAGGAATCAGTTATCACATTTATGAAAATAAGGTATTCTGGAGGCTGATGTTCAAGAAATGTGAATGCTCTCTGCCTATGTGCTGCCATAATTCCACACAATGTATCCAATGCCCTAGATATTGCTGGTGGAGTTTGGAGGTGACAGAATCTTAAGTATTGAACTATGCTTTACTATGAAGTCCACCTGAAACCAGTGGTGGGATTCAGTTTTTACTACCTACTCTGTGGGCATAGTATGGTGGGTGTGTCCAGAGGGAAAGCCCTGCATTGCACCCAAATTAGGACTACTTTATTTCAAAACTTGGATGGGCAGGGCTCGCTAGAATTTCTGCTACTGGTTCTGGAGAACTAGGGTGAACCTGCTAAATCCCAATACAGCCTGAAACCCATTCTGATGTCAATTCATCCCTTGGCTTTTTAACTTGAGGATTAATTTAATGCCCCCCCTGCCCCCACTATACAGCACTTAGTCTGAAATCCAATTGGCTTTAACATAGTGTAAAAGTTAAACCTGTGGACAATCAGATGGAGTTAAGTTCAGACAGCCCACATTATGTTCATGACTGCACTATTACCTGTGTAATCCGCCACACGACATGCCTATGGGTTGGATATAACTTCTGCGTTTGTACAAATTTTGTTACTTCTTCCAGAACTTTAAGTTATGTGGAAATAGCAATCCAGGAAGATTTCAGCCACAGCATAATGCATCTTGGATGACTTTGTGGCTTTCTATGCATTGTGCATGTCTACATTTATTTTTTAAAGTTTGTGATGTAAATTTGCTGTATTGCTAAGCATAATTATAACAATTAATTGTATGAAGGTCATAAGCACATAATGGATTAGAAATATAAGCCACTTTGAAATTCAATGAAAACTAAAAGCAAAAATACTTGAAATTAGAAGAAATGTATTAAACCTTTGAAATCAATCAGAAACCATCAGAAACACAAGAGGTATTGACAGGTATCGCAGCAGGAGATTCTATTCTACACCATCCTTATCAAGTGTGCAATGTCTGGAACTTGTCATGACTCCAGACTCCAGATTTTATATTTTACAAACACTAATCTCATTTATTTCCTTGCCTGCCATTTCCCCCAAAGCATATGGAATCCATAATGCATTTCACTGATTGGAGGTAGGTAGGATATTATTTGCATATGATTTTTACAATGAGAATAACCTGTTTTGATGAAAAGACACCTCAGTTTGACTTTTGTTTTGGTCTATTGTGATCAATAAAGCATTTAAAACAATAATACATATCAGGCATTTTTATAAAAAATGCTCATTCTTTGGACACACTGTTAAAGTCAAGTAAGCAGTGAAGTCCCAGAGTGCTTCAGGAGAAGTTTCTGACAAATTCTCAAAAATGCTTGCAAAGGAGGGAGAAAACTAACTACCTCTCTTGCTGGTAGAGAAACAGAATGTGGAAGGACTCCTGAGGATTCAGTGCAGAGCTAATCAAAACACAAGTGGTTTGACCAAGTTGGAGCAGCCTTTTCCAAAAACTGACCTTCAACTTAAGATATTAACAAGACATGGGGAGCAGAAATGTGTGCATATATATATGCACCTGGCTGCACAACTGAGCTCCCCCAGGATCTTATCAATCAGCTGCAATTAATCATAGCAAGTTACACAAACTTCATTCTTTCCTTGGTTTGGGGCTTTATTAGCCAGTAGCTTTGCTTGCTTCACCCAATGCACTACAGGCCAATGTGTGACTGTATAGCCTGAATATAGGAAGGTGCTTTGTATTGAGTTCAGTCCATGCATTCATCCCGCTCAGTGTTTTCAAAATGGGCTTGCATGGGTTTTCTTGGGTTTTGTTGTTGCTCAGTCGCACAGTTGATTCTGACCTTTTATGATCCCATGGACCACAGCATGCCAGGCTCCTCTGTCATCCACCATTCCCCAGAGACTGCCCAGATCTATTCCCACTGCATCAACAATGCTGTCTAACCATCTCATCCTCTGATGCCTTCTTCTCCTTTTGCATCCAATCTTTCCCAGCATTAGGGCTTTCTCCTGTGACTCCTCTCTTCTCATTTGGTGGCCAAAGTATTTGAGCTTCAGCACAAGTTTCCCCAGCCCTACATGGAGACACTCTGGGAAATGAACTTGAACTTTCCCCCATGTATAGCAGATGTACTGCAAGTGAGCTGTGATCCTCTCCAAGAACTTTCTAAAGAGCAATCTTTAATGGGAACAGGTAATTTTTAAAGAGACATCTTTTTAAAAACCATCAGCACTAAAGCAATAAAGGTGGTGTATTTAAATGTAATAATTAGTTTAAGGATATTACTTTTCAATCCAACTGAGTTAAAATAACTTAAAGAGAAAACTCTTCACCTCTTTTAATTCTATTTTTAATTGAATACAACCATCAGAAAGCTGCTAATGTATTTTCTTGGAGTGCAGTGACCTCAGCTAATGTATAGATATGTTAGTAATAGAATAACTGCACTAATGAGCAGCATTTCAAGCACATGAAATGTTTCAAAAGTTTGAGGGCAGGCATTTCTTGATTTTCTGGGGTTTTCCATATTAAGCAAAACCAAAGTACCACATCATCGGCCAACAACCAATAAGATTGTAAAAATCTACTGGCATTGTTCTGTCTTTAAAAGTATTTGAATTATCATTCCCAAGATGATCAAGGAGGTGTTTTCTTCACATTATTAATTTTCAATAATAACTAAGTCCAATATTACATTTAGGATGAAGATACAAACAGACCCAGTTTAAATTAAGTCTGTTCCTGTTAGTGGACCTTGGATTGTAATGCAATCAGAATGGCAGAAGGGATATCAAAACTTTCTTGTTTCACACAATAATGATGATGATAATAATATCTTAGAGTGCAGAGCTGGAAGGGAACATGTGGATCATTCAATCCAGCTGCTGTCAAGGAAACACCATAGGGAATCGAACTCCCAACTTTGGTTCCTCAGCCAGACAGCTAAACATATCCCTTAGTTAACATTAGAGTGAAATTCAGAAGAATATCTGATGCTATATTGTGGAACATTTTTGGCAATTTCATAAATGGGAAATGTTGCACCTCTTCCCCCAACTTTGACACCAAATCACAGCCAGGTCTCATATTGGATCCTTTTCCTCATTTCCTGCCTGTCTCTGTATTTGCCTTGTGTATATCCTAGAGGAGGAGCCTGGCACACTGTACACTTTATAGGACATACTATTAGGCAAAGTACTTGCACATTTCTGATCATGGAATAATGGTTTAGTTGATCTGGTCTGTTTCAATAACTGGGAAGTCTAGGGTCAACACCTATGACCCTGTTGAGGCTTGTTTCTTCTTCTTATTATTATTTATTTATTATTTATTAGTTCAAATTTATATTGCCACCCACTTGCCGTGGCGACTCAGGGCGGCTTACAAATTCTTCCCATAAGAGAAAATAATAAAATTAATGGCAGTGAATTTTTCCCTTTCTTATCTCTGAGATAGGAAGTAGTGGTCTTTTTTAATTTTTATTTTCCTGTGCCATTTTCCTGTAGAAGATGAATAACAAGCAGTACATAGAAGGAAAGAAAAAGAGAGAGAAAGGCAGTCAAGCTTACTGTATACAGAAATGGGGAATAGTGCCTAAAACTCTGTGTGGCTATGCAAAGAGCTTGGCTTTTGAAAAGAACTTCCTATCAATGCATAGTGTGCATAGGAGAGGATTTGTAAGCACTAGTTTATGAGGAATTGACTTTTTTACTTTAAATAACTCGATGCCCTACTTTGGGTAACCCACACATTTCATTGAAAGTTGTTATTTTCTGTAAATAAATTAGGAGATCTAAGGAAAAGGGACCCCCTACTCTTCGTTTGACTTCATTTATCAACATGTTCCCTACTTTCGAAGTTTAAAGTACTGTCAAGTCCATTCTGCATCAAGAAATGAATCAGCAAACCCCTGGTACCTGCCAGAAATCATGCAGAGCCAGTTAATTATCTTCTGAGTTGAAAGGGAGATGGTACAGTAGATCAGAGGCACAGCCGAACAGTTGGGGGTGCCTTAACTAGTAGTAAATAGGGCTCCTGTCACTTCACCTCTGAACTTCACTTGCCTACTCATTTTACTTTGGAAAGATAGGTGGGGAAGTACAAGATAATTCCTCCTCCCATCCCACCCCCCAAAGAGAGAGAATCTCTCTCTCTTTTTTTTTTTAAGAGGAAGTTTTGAAAGTACTGTTACTGAGATAAAAAGAAGCCCGCCCCCTCCACAAGCGAAGAAAGAAGTCTGGCTGAAACCAAAAGTTTTGAGAGATGAAGGTTCAGATCTAATAGACTGCACAATTAATGCATGTAGTGTGATTATTTTGGATCCTCTTTGAAACAGTGATACTGTGGCCTGGGTCTTTTGGAAGGAGATCTTTGTGTTGTCATACAACTTGGGTGACCTCAAAGGCTGGTCAAAATCACACAAAGCTCATGCAACACCTTTGGGAAACAATCTCACTGGCTTGTTTGATGTGTGATAGTTGTTTAACTTGCATTATGTCTTAGATGTTATTATATTTTATATCATACCTTTTCTTATACTTTGCATATATTATGATTTTTACATGATGTATATATACTAGATCTTATTTAATCCCACCACTGTTTATTCAATTGTATTGTAAATATTTTATCTCTATTCTGTTGTGGTCTTTGACTGTAATAATAAATTGAACTGAATTAACTGGCATTATAAGATGCTTTTAGACAATAGTTCCCTAAATTTGTGTTACTCAATACTCTTTCCTTCTGGGATACATGCCATAATTTCTTATTAATTGTCAGCTTTTTATCCCAATTACAATAAATATTTATCATATTTTGCCATTGTTTAAGTCCTACCTTAGAAAGTCAAATTGTAAAGATGAAGCTAAGGTACTTTGGACATCAAATGAGAAAAGAGGATTCACTTGAGAAAGCCTTGATGCCTGAAAAGGTGGAGGGCAAAAGAAAAAGGGGGTGGCCAAAAATGAGATGGTTAGATGGTATTGTGGAGACAATGGACACAGAACTGAGTGAGTTGAGGAGGATGGTGGAAGACAGAAGTGCCTGGTGGACAGTGGTCCATGGGGTCGCAGAGGGTCGGAGTCAACTGTGCGACTGAAGAACAACAAAAAAAGTTCTACCTCAGTTAGTATCATCCCATTAAAAATCATCTTTGATAAGATTTTCATCTTACATATTGATATTCTTCAGAATCAAGATATTATTTCTCCATCATACATTTAAGCTCTTCTTTTATTTTATCAAAATTGTATGTTCTTTTTTGTATATTTTGTGATATATACTTTAAGTAAAATACTTAAAAGATGTTTTTACTTTTATAATAAACTTATTTTTAATACAGCTGTACCTCGCTTAAAGAGCATAATGCATTCCACAGGATTGCTCTTTAAGTGAGTTTGCTCTTTAAGCGAAACACCATTGTAAATGACCAATTGTGGGGGGGATTGTGAACCCCGATTTATTTGTTAAGTGAGTTTTTGGTTTGTTTTATTTGTTAAGCGAAGCAAACATTCAGAGAAAATTCTGCTCTTTAAGTGAGTTACTCTTTAAGCGAGACCCTCTTTATGCGAGGTTTGACTGTACATTCAATATCCTCTTTATCTTCGTTAAACAAATCATCTCATTTTTATTCCAATTAATTTTAAATCAGTTGCCGCTTCAAAACTTTTTAAATGATCTTGAATTACATCCAAAACATATTTAGGTTTTTTAAATAGTCAATAAAGTATCATCAACAAACAAGCTAATTTTTATTCCCTTTTCACCTATTCTGTTTAGTGATTGTCTCGTTTTATTATGTTAGCTAACATCTCCACCATCAATATAAACTATATTGAGAACAAAGGATATCCTTCTCTAGTTCCTCGGTTTAGGTTTATTAGTTCTGTCACATCATCATTGACTACAATAGATGCCTGATTTTTAGAATAGGTAAAGGAAAAGGTCATCCTTGCTTGAAAGCTAGTTACATCCGACTTTAGGGTTCAGTGCTCATCTCTGTTTACAGCGAAAAAGCCAGCACTGTCTGTGTCTGCAGACGTTTCCATGGACATGTGGCAGACATGCCTCAACACCTGAGTGCATGGAACACTGTTTACCTTCCCACCAAAGTGGTACCTATTTATCTACTTGCAATGTCTTGTTTTCAAACTGCTAGGTTGGCAGGAGCTGAAACAGAGACAGGAGATCATTCCGTCCTGCAGTACTCGGGAATCGAAGTCTGACCTTCCAGTTGACAAGTTCAGCGTCTTAGCCACCTGAGCCACTTGAACAGTCCATGATTGTTAGAATACAATTGGTTTATAACTTCTTAAAATTTACTTCTAAATCCCATAGCTTGAATCAGTTTTTTCCAAGCTGGCCATCCTATTTCAAGATGAAGTATTTAAGGAGTGATTTTACCAGTTCCATACCTTCAGAGAGGTTTCCATGGCTGAACAGGGATTCAAACCCTGAACTTCTGAGTCCAGGTCTGTCATTCTATCTACTACACCATACTGAGTATCTAGATAACCCCTACATGTTCTGCAATATATTAATTTAGGACCTCTTTTAACCTGTTCAGAAAGTTGTTATAATACTTCAGAAATAAAGCAGACCTATCTTCTTTGTCAGGGGGTTCCAGAGCCTTGAAAGACCCCCTATTGTCTCTCCACTGGAATTATCTCTAATGACAGAAGGTCCAAAGAAGGAGCTACCCTTGTCTTAAAAACAAGGGAGTTGTATAATATCTCTAATTCAGATAGAATTAGGATGCAGCATTGACTAGTTTGAATCTCTAAACACATTTCAAAGGCAGTCCCAAAAATAGCATGTTACAATAGACTGAAAAATGATGTAGCTAAGGCACACAGCAATCTAGCCAGATTAGACACTCTAGGAATGGGCACAGGTGGCATACTAGCCTAGCGGTACAAATGTATTTCATGTGATTTGCGTGGAAATGGAAGACAGAGTTGGCCATTGTGAATGTAATGATGAGTGCCATTGCAGTGGACTCTGAACTCAGGACAACATCTCCCATTCATTTCATGAAAGATTAGACAGAATGGAGAGTGCCCTTTGGCTGGTGCAAAAAAAAAAGTCTCTCAATAACATCTGAAGTTACCCCTCTAGGAAAGACAATAGTCACCATAAAACGGTACCTCCAAGTCTGATAACAAATGATACCATGGTCAAATATTTGCTTCTTATCCACTGAAACCAAATTGATGGGACATTTTGATGAGGAATTTTCTAGCTCTGTCCACTTAGAGGTGAGAGCCAGCTTAAAAATATATTTAGTAGTTCTTCAGTTTGAAATAATCAGCACCTTTAGAGGGCAGAAACTAATCACAAAGCAAATAGCAAATCAATCAAATTTATATACTGTCCCACAGTACTAAATGCACTCTCTGGGCGGTTCACAAGCTAATTAGCATTTTGCCCCAAACATGCTGGGTACGCATTTTACCAACCTTGGAAGGATGGAAGGCTGAATCAACCTTGAGCCCTGGTCAGGATTGGACCCACAAACCTTTGGTTGCAGGATAGCAGCTGAACCACTATACCACCGGGGCTCATGCCACCCTTTCATTTGCTTCCTTTGCTGAGAGGAGGCCATGTCTTAAGGAGAAGTGACTGCTTCTTGCATGTGGACCCAACATGTGAGCAAGAATCCTGGAAAATCTAGGTTCTTGTTTGTGGGTGGTCTCTATATATCAGCAGGTTTTTCTCCTTTTCAGTTATGTAGTTGCTCACATGAACAAAGTAAGGGAGGGAAGTGGTGCAATTACTTCCTTCTCCAACTGTGTTGAGAATTCTGGGTTGGAGAAGAACTGAACAGGCTCTATAGAATTCTAATTGTTCTCGTCTGTAATTTTTGCAAACCATTCCTGTATAAAACTAGTTTACTTCCCTTTGAGAAGCAAAGTATACAGGAACACACAACAGGCCCAGAACGACATGATAATTATTTATAATGTTGCAAACATCTTTTCTGATGTTTATAATCCTTAAAAAGCCATGAAACGGAGCAGCTGCTATCACTGTTCTGCGGGATTGGTATAACTTGCTTTTGAGTTTTAGTTGCATAATTTTGCTTAATTTGCACAAAAAAGCAGCTCTTGTTCTCATTGTTTTCTCACATCAAGGACTCCACAAAAATACCTCAAAAACAGTTTTGTGGCTCCTCATCCTCACATGCGTGAAGTTGACTAGCAAAGATCTACATCTCCCAACACAATGTTTCATAAGCTTGGGTCTTCACAGTTTATTGAAGTACCATTCTTAAAATTCCTGGCTATTGACCATGTTGGAGGGATTTCAGAAGCACTATTACAAAAGAAACAAAAGGGCCATTTCTGCCAGAGATCAAGTTTTATTGTCACACATATTTTTCCTTTTGCTATACAATTTCCATTCAGAAATTTAGGTCTAATGATTTAAATGGATCTACAGAATATATCTCAATCCAAAACAATTGGAGGTAAAATGCTACTGCACAATGCAACATTTTGCCCAATATGGAACACTAAAGACTAAGTGGAAATTATCAAGGATATAGATACTTTTTGAAACATAGATCTCACTGCTGGACTCCTTTAGGGAAGAGCCCTGGTGGCACAGTGGTTAAACTGCTGTCCTGCAGCCAAAGGTTGTGAGTTTAATCCTGACCAGGGCTCAAGGTTGACTCAGCCTTCCATCCTTCTGAGGTTGATAAAATGAGTGCCCAGCATGTTGGGGGCAAAATGCTAATTAACTTGTGAATTGCCCAAAGAGCACAAAAAGTGCTATGGGGCAGTATATATGTCTAATTGCTATTGCTATCTTATCAAGAAGAGTTATCTTTAGTATCCCCAACTACTTAACCAATTATCCACTGGCTCCTTTTTCAAAACCAGAAAGTTTTATATGCTCGTTTTACACATTATGCCTGTGCCTTGCCACTGCTAAGGGAGCTACATTGGTTGCCAGTATGCCTCCGGGTGCAATTCAAGGTGCTGGTTTTGACCTTTAATCGTGGTAGTGGGCCAGGATACTTAAGAGACTGCATCACCCCAAGGTTTTCAACCTGTCCTACAAGAGCAGACCGTAGGGGCCCTCTAATGGTCCCATCAGCCAGGGAGGCACATCGCACTGGGACCAGGAGGAGAACCTTCTCGGTATCTGCTCCAGCCCTATGGAACTTCCTGCCACTTGAATTGTGCCCCCTGGCAGAATTGCTTCCCTTCAGGAAGGCCTTAAAATGTGGTTATGCCAGCAGGCTCTTCGGCTTAGAAACAGAGATGAGCACTGACCCCTAGTGTTGGATACGACTGGCTTTCGAGCAAGGAAAACCTATGCCAGCAGGTGTGGGGTACAATTGGTACCCTGCTGGCTTATTTAGCCCTGCCCAGGCTTTTTATTTACTCCTGCCTGAGTCTCCTTCTTTTTAAAGGGGTTTGGGGAGGTTTTATAGATGTTTTTAGATAGTTTTATAGTATTTGGTTTTAATTGGTATCGGGGATGGGTTTTAGCTGATGTTGTGAGCCACCTTGGGTCACTTAGGTGAAAAAGGTGGTGATATAAATCCAATAAATAAATAAATAAATAAAGGCCTGTTATCCAGTACAGATCTCAGCTTTCCAAGGATCTTACTTGCAATCTCAGGTTGTACAAATAGAAAAGTACCCATTTTAATTGGGTAAGCAGCTTGGTAAACAGTGGTATCACTGTCCCAGAATAGGATTTTTACATGTACTGTAGCCCATGTTCATCCAGATTCCTTTTTTGCTTTCTGCTGGTCTTGTTATCCCATTCACTGCACATCACGACAGCTGGTAGGATGTTTCATGGAACTGAGAGAAAACCACACTGGAAGAAAACTTAGAAGGAATCTCTCTGAACATGAGTGACATTACATAGGAAAGCCTTCTCTGTGACAGTGATGGCATCAAAGATATTGCTTCTGTCTATCATTGCCATCTCTGGGTGAAGAACTGGAGAATGATGTTACTTTTCTAATGTCATCTTATGTATACATGAGTCAATTAGACCAGTGAGCACATAGGCACTAATAGCCACAACTCAATAGCCTTCCATCACTCTCAGAAAATCATGCTCAAAAGTGTGAAGATACTGTCAGAGCTGGCATAATGTGTGGCTAAGACACTGAGGTAGAAAATATCGAAATGGCCAGAGAACATTTCAGTAATTAAATAAATAAATAAAGTGTTCTCAGATCCTGGTAGCCTATGGTGAACCTCAGCAACTGCGAGGAATAGAGGGCTGATAATACTGCCAGCATAAAGTACATGGTTGTGTGTAATGAAGTATTGCTTAGAAACTGTGTTTATCTCTCTGGAGTATTTTATAATGACATAATATCTGGCCAAGACAGTTATAGACCAGATGAATCAACCCTAGAACAGCTGAGGTTGTGCTTAATTCAAATCCAGTCCCAGGAAGCTGTAACATTGACTATCCTTATCTTTTTTTCTTCGTACTCTTGTCCAGCTTGTTGTCATGTGAAGGTCCATAGCAGAGCATGGCATACTCATGATGCTCATTTTGGGAGTGGGGTGGGACACCGCCGCTAATAGCAACATCTTAATATGGTATAGCAACACTGAGTGTGAACATTGGGAGATTTTCTTCACATATTCAACTAAATATACTTTAGAGTCCTGGTAGCACTGTGGTTAAACTGCTGTACTGCAACTAAATATTGTGAATTCGATCTTGACCAGGGATCAAGATTGACTCAGCCTTCCATCCTTCTGAGGTTGGAAAAATGGGAACCCAGCATGTTGGGGGCAAAATTTCTAATTAACTTGTGAACTGCCCAGAGAGTGCACTAAGTGTTATGGGGTGGTATATAAGTGTGATCACTCTGTTTTTGCTTTCCATTGTCAAGAACCGCATGCCTTCAAGTAACACATGGACTCCAGATGTCCGTGCTGTAAATGAAAGGGCTTTGGAATTAATGGAAGGTTTTGAGCATGTTTAGTATATATTTGTATGTGTGTGTGGGGGGGTATCCTTTACAGAAATTTTCACTCAAGTGCAGGGACACTATGAGTGAAATTCACCAAAGGACTAATGCATGTGTCCCCTTCCCCCATATATATCCATCATGAATTCCTTAATGTACCATACACACTATCCTGCCATCCTAAACAAATTGGCATCATGTGACTTTGTAAACAAATCAGG
Organism: Furcifer pardalis; assembly: GCA_030440675.1. Classification (NCBI taxonomy): domain Eukaryota; kingdom Metazoa; phylum Chordata; class Lepidosauria; order Squamata; family Chamaeleonidae; genus Furcifer; species Furcifer pardalis. Next base: position 70,120,625 of record CP126893.1, read on the forward strand.
CTTTGTTAAGAATTGGATGGGAGAGAACCAGGGATTTCCAGAACTGAGCTAGGAAAGAATCATGACTGAAATGCTGGATTGGTAACCAGAGTTGACAATCTTGGGCTGGACGGATGAATGGTCTTATTCAGTGTATGAGAACTAACTTAAACAGGTTTCATGCTGCTCATTTTGTGGCTACGTACATTCACCTATATAGAGTACTGTGTAACCTGAAAGCATACATACTCTCCTATCAACAAAATATATCAAAATACTATTTTAACACACTTTCCTATACACATTCTCCAAAAGCATTTTAAAAACAGCTAAACCATTGCAGGGCATCTGAGAATAGCAACGGAGGAATCAAGATTTCTAATTTAGTCACAGAATCTTGTCCCTCTACCTTACACAATATACTGCATGTAACTGTATTGTTATTGTATCAACTTTTCAAGAATCCCAGGCTTAAGCACAGCGTATATGAGACTGTCCATGTTTTGTCTCCAACTGCAGTGGATAAGTTTATTTTTTGGAGGAAAGTTTATCTGTATCACTTAGGCATTAAAAAACAGCAACAAAGTGGCTAGAATACCCTCACACAGGTACAAAACCCAGAGGCAATAGGGTCGGTGTCCTGAGAAGTGCTGGTATTTATAGAGAGCAGTGTCCCACTGCAATAGGAGTTATTGGTGTGAGGCTTGCACAAGGGAGAGCAGGATGAGTTTGCTGGGATCCCTTTAAGGCTTGTCTGGCAGCAAAAGAACAGCAGAGCACATCGCTGCAGCTTATGCCTACAGAATGAAATGGTGCAATGTGGAAGATTTTTGTCTTCCTTTCACCTCATATGCATTTCCATGAACAAGGCAGAAAGCAGCACCGATGCTTGTCAGCCAGTGCTTTGCTAATGTCTGCAGAATTAACTGAACACTAACTCAATTACAGGGGGAAGAGAGGGAGAAAGAAAGAAGGAAGGAAGGGGGAGAGAGAGATGTTCTCTGACATGTTCCTGCACTGGGTCTCATTGTAAAAGACAGAAGGAGCAGCCTCAGCAACCTGGCAAGCACTGATTATAACTCTTCCCCCTTAATAAAGGGACACAGAAATACTTTGAGAATCCAGTTTCTGATCTGTGCAGGGAACTCTCAGGCTTGGCTTGTACCTGGAAGTGTTAAGCACACCTTTGTGTCTGATTCACTTAAGGACGTCCTCCAACCCTTATCAAGAGAATCTCTCACCAGGCAGGTAAGAGATTTCTACATTTCTGCCACTCATCTGGGTTGGCTTTCATTTTAACATCATGGACTCCTAAAATTGTATTTACCTCATACTGACTTAGGGCATTCTCTTTCCTGCTTTTGAACAACTGCAATGCTGTGGAAATGTAGACACTCAGATTTTGCTTTCTACCCTGGCATGTTCTGGTGTTTTCTTTATTATTGTTGTTGTTGTTCTGCTATTAAAGCACAGTTTATTTAGAATAGAAACTTAACTGTGGGTACTCCTTGCAGTGTAATATTTGTAGGCTTGACACTTGTTTTAAAAGAAATGTTCAGTCTGCTTTCACAGAGACTGCAAACTTTTCAAAGTTTTCTCAGCCATCCCAACTGCAACAGTATGGTTTACAACAACTTTCATTTTCATCACCCCTGCTAGGCTTTTTGTTGCTTGTGTGTATATTGGGCAATGTGTAACCTGTTTAAGACTGTACAGTTTTGAGAAGAAGAAAATGTATTGTTATCCCTTTTGATATATTCAGTCAGCCACAGTCTAGTATCTTGAAAAGAATAATGTTATCATCATGTTGATGTACAAGAACTGTCCTTCTTTTGTACATAAAATTGGGAACATAGTTTATTTCCCTTCACATAGAGTCTTTAGCAAAAGTTAATGATCTAAAAAATTAAAAACGATCAGTCTCTTAACCTGCCAAGTGGTGTCAGCATGATGACCTGACAGTACTCACATATGAATATATCCACTGTTTTATTATCTCCGTGCCACTCAAGGTCATTGGGAAGTATTCTTTCTCTTCTTAGTCAGCATTGTTCCTTAAGTAATACTGTTTTATAGAGTTTCTTGTGAGCATTAGTCCCACTGTTCCCATCCCTATGTGAATCAGTTTGCTACCTGATCTAGTCCTAATAAGACTTTCTGTCAAGAAGATAGTTATTTTGCTCCTGAATATTGAGCACCTCTATGGAAATAATTGTGAATGATCTAATTATGTATCTAAATTCCAAGACATCAGCTCTTCTGTGTCAACTTCTGTTTCTTTTCTGTTTTAACTTGGAGTTTTAGTTGAAATAAAGTTGAATAGAGGGTTCATAAAAAGGAAGGTCAGCTACTATGCTAATTTAGGGAAAGGGAACATTCACCAACTGTCTATGATCCTTAGACTGAAATAGTGGAAATAGAAGCTTGCAACCTATTTTGAGAGTTTGAATGTGTAAGTTATATATGAAATCATAATCAGAAAAATGAATGTATAACTGAAATGATGAGAATGGGGTCAGAATCCTGAAGGGATGATCTGTATAAAGGATAAATAGAGCAAACAAATGCCTTTAAAAGAACCAATTCCTACCGAGCTTCCCTTTTTAACTAAATTTGTATATTGTTATAGTTTGTTCCATCTCTCTGCATTGCATAGGAGCAAGTGAAATCTGCTGAAATATTTACATTAAAATCTGGATAAAAACTTGCATGACAATAAAATTGGAGGTTGAACGTTAATTTAAGTTTGTCTCTTTCAGGAAATCTAGAACTCTAAGCTCTCCTGATCTGTTGCCTCATTTACCTGTTGTCTGTCATTACTGACTAGTGGAGCATTGTTTCCATCACAATGCTTTACACTTTTGACGTGCTGCTAACTATTTGAATATATTATGATAGCACTTGTATGTTTCTATCTTTAAATATTGTTAAATATTGAATTCCTCTAAGAAAATACGGTAAGGTATACGCCAATATTATGATAGAGTTGAAGAACTATAGAGTTTATTTTTTTAAAAAAAATACTTTGAATTAGGCAATTTAGTTAGGTTTACTGTTTCATGAGCACATCATCAGATTTTATAGGAGACTGTGGAACTTTCATCATTTAAGAGTTACTTTTCTCATTGTACTCACACATACAGGAAATGAATCCTGCTTCAGATATAAGGCCCAATAAAAATGGCAGATCATTTAAAACTTTTTCAGCTCTGATTTACATTGGATACACAAGAAAGTCAAAGCTTGATTTCAGTCCATGAGCATTAATTGTATTAAGAAGTCTTTAATCTGAGGATGCTCTGCTGGTAAGAAAATCCTTAAAAGGCTAACCAAAGGCACAGAAAAAGTAACTTTTTTTGTTTCTCTTTGCTACAGTTTCTAATACAGTATTCAATCTATATACTGTATATACTATATATCAATCTATATATCTATATACTATAAGGCAGGCATTTGCATGTGCAATTGTGCAATTAGAGTGCCCTTTGCCACTCTCTTCTTCTCCAGATGGAACTGGACCACCTTATTGGGGGCCATTCATGTTTGGCAAAGGTCAGCGGGAGGGTTTTCATGGATGGTTATTTTATGTGCTGTTCTCAGTGGTGACCCTTCTGCCCACCCCTAGGTTCAAGACAAGATTAGTTGGTCACTTCGGGGCTGGATGGAAATCTCTGGCTCATACTACAATTAGCTGGTAGTGTGGGTCTTTTTGTCTGTCCTGTTCTGTACAGGGGGATTTGGGCAATTGTTTGGGATGTGTTGCTTTAGGTCATATCTGGTGGATAGTGTGGTCTAATTCATCCCAAGGAGTCCCAGGGTAGTGGATGTTACTCACAGCTACTTAGAATCTCCAAGGGAGGGGATGATCTGGTCACTGGAAGTTCTCTCTGCCTCTTCCGGGCTGTACATCAGATAAGGAGGCATCTACTTATAGTAGCATCACTGGAGGGTAGTTGGAAGCTGCCTTTCCTGGGGCACAGGCCCACCCTGACCTCTTCCAGGTGGAGGTTCACTGACATCATCTGTCCATACTGCACTACTTCAGGTACCTGATTAGATCGATAAGGGTTGCTGTTTGATAGTTGCATTCTGTTTGTTAATAAAGGTAGTCCTAGTTGAATCCATTCATGTGTCTGACTCTTAATTTGTGGAGGAGGGGCAAAGAAGTTTTATAAACTCCGATGAAAGCCCCATGAGGTCCATTGACATTATAGACTGTATATTTATGACAAAATGTAGCAGAAGGCAGGAGTCAACTTCATTTGTGTTTTGTCCCTCCCAACATTATAATGTATGAAGAATTAGAGCTGAGAAACTTTTATTTAAAGCTAGCCAAGTGCTTCCTACTGCAACATGAAAGAAAAGTTGTAGCATGATTCAAGGGATACATATTTCACAACACTAATGACCTACAGTTCAACAATGATACTACTGTATTATAATTCCAGAGGTCAACTGCTGTAGAATGTTAGCTTTGGTGCCACTGGGAAAAGGGTCCATTAAATCACCATATCTTTGGCATCCTAATATCATTGTCTGACCTCACCTAGAAGTGGGCAATCCCACCTTTGCACTCTAGCCGCCACTATAGACTAAACTAAATGTAGCAGTAGATAATTTGGCTTTTTAAATACATATTAAGGAAAAATATATACATATTACCAGAGTTGGCCATTCAGTGGCAATTATTGACAAAATAATGTTTTAAGCATTTCTGAAGAGATGTTTTAATGAATGGTGTTTCTGAGGGAGCCATTGTATTAGAGTACTGGAAAGATCTTTGCCTCCTTAACAGGAGACTCTTTACTTTGGCTTTTGGCTTATAAAGGATAGAGACATTTGCAACAACAATCATCCCTGCTCACATGCCTCTGGTACAGGAGGTGTAAAACAGGGTTCACTTCTTTGCACAGCTCCAGGTATCCACTGAAGATATTGGAATGTATTCCCTCATGGATAGGGGGAGTAGGGGAGGGGGCTGCTGTAAACATGATGGTCATTAGTGGATTCTTTCTTTCATTTGGGGATCTCTAAAAACTTGCAATTTGAAAACAAAGGGTAGAAATAGGCTTTGTAAAATGTTGCATTTTAAACTTGGGGAGCCCTAGAGTAAATTTATAGCTTCCAAACAGCATGTGGTTCCATCTCAATTATATTTATGAGCATGTAATAAATTAAATTGGTGTTGTCAGAAATGTAATAAATATCAGGCATGTTGATCAAATTCAGGATGCAAACTATGCTTTACTTCTGGAAAGAGAAATGGAAGAGCAAGTACATACTGAAATGTATGCTTTCCATTGCCAAACTTAGCTAGAAACATTTCCCCTGAAACTGGCAAGGGCAAAGTGAAGTAGTAGCTGTTGGACAAGAAATCATTGCAACAAGAGGGAGAGACAACTGAGTCTAGTTAGTCAATATCCTTAGACTTTATATCCCCATACTGTACCTGCTAACTGGGTGGAGTGCTGAGAATAAGGTGAATATTGTCCATCTGCCAAACAGTAGGGTGTTGGGTGTACATTATCTGTGAATCCTTAGAATAGACTATATTACATATCAAGGCTTTAGCCCTTTGAATCATAATAATTTGAGCTCTGGATATTACTGGTGTAAAGTCAGAAGATCATGGTAGAGCTCATGGTAAAATGTATTGCTATTTGTCTTGGTAGACAAGGTTGGAGACTGCTTCCTTTCTCTACTCTGTGTATTATCATGGTAGGAGTTGAAAATATTGTCCCATCTCTCTGTGACACCTCTATGTTTCTTTTCAGTTACAAGGCATAAACTAGAGCAGTCTTGCCTTCAGAATCTTATAAAGCACTTACATTTTTTTGGCAGGTGCAATACCTGCAAGGCATCATGTGAAGCAGTGCAATGATGTTATGCCAGCCTTCTGCAAGACTCCAGGAAAAGCATGGCTGGCCCTTTATTTTCTCTCTTCCCAGTCATAGGGGTGTAAAAAGAATTGGGCATAGCTGAGAAACAGACCCTTCTAGCCCTTGGCAAACATTATACTATAGTCATTCCTCTCACCCAGTAGTTTTGCTTTTCTTCCAGGAGCTGTGCTTCAGCATGTTGTCAGGATAAAAGCACTGTGATAGACCTGTCAGACCGATATGAACTGACACTTATTAATTCCTGTCACCTCAAGGTTGGCACCGAGCAATATGAGAATAGATTTTGACCAAGCTTCCTTTTCAGTTGGCTTTACTTGAAGCGGGGGACAGAGCAATTTCCTGACTTTTATTGATAGCTAGAAAGGAAAAGCAGACATTATTCAATGCTATTGATTTTGTATTTGGAGCTCAGTGATCTCATCGCTTCCAAATTGCTTCGTTGGAAGAGCTGTGTGTTGGCCGATGTAAAATGCCAAACAAAAACAGCTGTGAGCTCACTGGATTGTGAGGAAGTATTTGAAAATATCTGCACCACCAGCATCGTTGGTGGTAATACATCATCCAGAGTACCATAAAACTGGCATGTTCACTTCCATATAGGATTTAAAATCAGAGAAAAGCTGTATAATGACGTCAATAAAACCTTTTGCGTTGTTCTATAGCTCTTTCATAGACATCAGTTCTTTGCTTGCTGTGCAGTGTTCTTAGAAATGACAGATTCACCAAATGTAAGTGCCTAATGCCTGCAGTGCACACAGAGTTGTTCTCTGTGTGGTCACTGATGATGATTCATGCAGATTAACACAACCAACCTTGGTGGCATGTCAGTCATCAGGCAGAATGATTAACAGCAGCAATGAAGCCCTGTAATAACAGGTTCTTCTTCTCTAAAGTGCTTCCAGTTTCTCTTCTTTGAATAGTCCTACAATACCTGGAAATGCTGACCTCTGAAATGATACTCTTCTTCCTCTTGAATCCATTTAGTCTGTCCATTCAGATTCTGTGGAGCTAGCAAATATACTCAAAATGTGTTCAATTAGACACAGCAAGCAGAAGTAGGATGATTATATGTACTCTTTTTTATGTTCCTTTGGTTCCTAGGATTTGCTGTCCTGACACTAAAATCTATAGTGGTTCTAGTCTTTGTTTTTGTTGTACCTCGCTTAAAGAGCATAATGTGTTCCACGGGACTGCTCTTTAAGCGAGTTTGCTCTTTAAGCAAAACACCATTGTAAGTGGCCAATTGTGACTTCTGGTGTGTGTGTGTGTGGGGGGGGAATTGCAAAGCCCAATTTGTTTGTTAAGTGAGCTTTTGGTTGGTTTTATTTGTTAAGCAAAGTGAATATTCAGAGAAAATTCTGCTCTTTAAGCGAGTTACTCTGTAAGCGAGGTTTGACTGTACATATTTTCTGTGCAAATAGTACCAACTTGATGTATGGAGGTGGGGAAGAGTAGGGCTGATAATTATTAAGATCACAGCAGGAACCCAGAATGAGTTTTTTTTTTCTTCAAAAGAAGGTGTGGTTCAAAATTGCTCCTCCCATTTTGCTGTTTCCCTTATAAAGCTCCTTTTACCACCAAAGGTTTTTCCTAGTGCAAATAACGTCATTTTCAGGCCTATCTTCATCAAGTATACGTGAGGAGGAAAAGGCTAAATATTCATCCAACCAACTGTGAACTCAATGGCTGTCACTCACACACTCCACAAAGTGTACACATTCTGCAGTTAAGAAATACCCCAACCCTGCATGTCTTGTTTGGTCTTGAGTGCAAGTCAGTGTAGCCCGGTACATAAAAACAGCCATCCTCAGAAGAGAAAATGGGCAACAAGTATATATATGTTGAAAAAGTAGAATAAGGTTTGGAATTTATAGAAGATTCTGATGTTGCGATAGAGTTTCAGGCAAGGCTGTACAACAAAGGCAGAGTTACTAACTAATTCAGCATGTCTCATACCAGCTTGTGAGAGGTATGGATTAAATGCAAAAAGTTAGATCTCCTCTTGGAGGAGTGTGAAAGAAGTGGACAAATCAGTTGGACTGATGTGGACTACAAATTTCATTTTCACCAGTTCAAAATGTGTGTGTGAGAGAGAGAGGGGGGAGGGAGAGAGAGAAACTGTTTTCATTTTCCAATGAAAGTCAACAAGAGACTTGTAAATTAGGTACAGACTGAATCAGATGGGGCACAAATAATTTCAAAACAAATTGGAGTCTGAATCAAATTAACGGAACCATTTATATCCTTAATTTCAATATTAATGTTAGGAACTATTCTAAGGAATACACCAGAGCAATGCAAAGGGTTATTGAATGCAACTCTCATTAACTCTACCCAAGCTATCCAATGAAAGGGGCTGAGAGGAGCTGTGGCCTAGCAACCTTAAGAATATCATAAATTGTCCATCCCAGCGTATAGAATTAGAAGAAATGGCTGTGCACAAATAACTGTGGCTGCATTGTCCTTCAGGATTGATGGTTTATTAGTGAAAAAGTATTAGATTAAATTTGGAATGTGACTGTTCATTTATTTTATGTAGGTATGAAGAAAATGTTACAGAAGTTTTCTTCCCTTTTGGGTAAGATAATGACTTTTTTGTGAATTGTTTGTATTTCTGCATTTTTGTAAAACATTTGCATAATTGTTACATGCATTTAAAAAACTTTTCTTTTGTTCAGAAGTCACCATGCTGCACACACAAGTCCTTGTGTCTTTCTCAGAAACACTTATATTTTGCACAAGTGCAATCCCTCCCCGAAGGGGTTGGGAACCCCTACAGGCTCTTTGATAAAGTTTCTGCTGTTGGAAAACATGCTAGTCTTTGGGCCGTCACTTGAAAGCAAAAAATCTTGCAGCAGTTGTGTAGTTTATAATCGAGGTATCACAATGTTTCAAAACACCTTTTTTTTTTAGAGGACAAGAAAATGTGTTCATTTGAGATAATTATATACAATTTTCGTAATGAGAAAGTGAGATGGACAGAGAGACAGTTATGAGAATTCACAAAGTCTGAAAAGAATGTGTTCCTCCACTCAAAATGTTGAGAAGTGACAAAGACTGGTTTTAAACATGTTAAGGGCAGCCATCCTTCCTAAACCCTAGCTTAATTTTTGGAGCTGCTGATGGAGGCTGATGGGATCTGTGAGACAACAGTGCCATGAGATGGCTTAATGACTGTCATGAATTGTTATTCAGAGACACATTTATTGGCTGCTCTCCCATCACAGTTGCATAAGTTTGGAAGCAGAAAGTGAAGAACCAAGTAACAATCTACCAAAGATTCAAAACACCACAACTTCATAGACACAGTTCTGTTGTGAAGTGGTACATATATGCTTCTGCATGTAGAAAGACCAAGGGGTGAATTCAGCAAACAGCTGGGTAGTTCTCCAGGACTTAGATTTAAATGAGTTGGTCAGGAAGACTTGGAATGAAGAGCAATGGAAAGTTCTACTGTTGCTTTTAAAGATGTTCAGAATCAGACTCAAAAGCAATTCATTGACAGGTGCAAGCAATTATGCCACCAGTTGTTTTAATAGTTCTGAAGCTAATTATGCCAGGTGAGGATATGAGTAATAACGGCAACACGCTATTTGTATTCATTGCTGTTCTCATGTGTAGTAAATTAGGCATTTTTTGGGCCTGTGCTATTACCAGGAGATGTTTCTCAAGTATTTAGAACTAATGTGGCAGAAAACATATGACAAGAGGACAGAACCACCTGTTGTAATTCAACCAATAAACCACCAATGATTTAAAGAGTTGGTTCTACCAGGAGCCTTGTTAACTTGATTGAAAGATTCTCAGCATTGTTGAGAGAACTCATTTTTATCATTTTTCCTCCCTGTTTTCCCATTAAACAGCTGAGAGAGGCTGAGCCTTGGTTTACCTTTTCCAAGGTGATCCTAACAGTTTGGTATTTTTTTCTTTTGGTGAATTGATTGCCACTGAGTAGGTTATTTGTGTAGTGAAAATAGACCCACTACATGACTATTATTTTTAAAAAAATGTTGATGCACTACTTTGAAGATATGGATGAACATTAAAGTCTTGTTCACATAGTCTAGATCTTTACTGCTGATTTACACTTACATAAGGGAAATCACATATGTAGATGCATTTATGGCAGCCATAAACACACACACACACACACTTGCAAATGCACCCACCACTGTTTACAGACATATTTACAGTGTGTGTGTGGGGGGTAACCACATGTCACACCTGTTCAGCTGTCTGAGAGGGAGTGGTCCGGCCCATGGCACTTAAACCTTGAGAACCCCTGCTCTGGAGCAACGGAGGAGCACATTGAAAAGTGACAATGGGAATAGAACACAAGGAAACTGTTCTGAGAGAAGCAGTGGAGTAGTACTTCTTTTCCATTATCCTGATATGGTTGGCTTTGTTGGGAGTTAGTTTCTTAAAGGCAAATTACTGTGATGTTTCTTTCCCCCCTTAGTTATGTATATGTTGAGAAACATACTCTTTTAAGTGTAGACTTAGATCCTTCCATGCTATGTAGCATATTGGGCAGTAAGGGCTCTCCAGTGGTTTTCGTCTTGGGTGAGTGCTTCGGTATCCTCCAATGTCATTTCCAGGATCTTTTAGTCTCCCATGAAAGTTCTTCACCATGTATTTTGAGGGCATCCTCGTTGTTGTTTGGCATTAGGATGGGTCCATCTTATTGCCACCTTAGGGATCCTGTTTTTCTCCACACGGAAAATATTGCATGCCATTTGGAGTCTTTGTTGTACAAAAATGTTATGTAATTTGCATGAGCCACTCCTTCAAAGCACCTTCTCATTAGTAATGTGGTCAAAATAACAAAGTTTTAAAGTTTGTTAGAGGCATCTCTGCTCAAAGATACTTCCAGGTCTCACAGGCATAAATGGATGTTGGGATCACTACGGGGGAGAACAAATTAAGTTTAAGTATATTAGAGGGAAATGCTTAGAGTCATCCACAGGTATGTCACCCCTCGAGTTAGCTTGTAGAGTCTCAGAAAATAATATTTGTTCATATATCTATTTTGATGGAGTACATGAACACCTTGTCTAGTTTGGTATCCTGAAGTGGCCTTGCCATTGCAATGGCAGGCTATATGTTTACATAAGGGTAAGATTTACCTCCCACTATTCTTCTTTAGTAACTGAAATTAACTAGAATTAAAATGCTGATTCTAATACTGGGATCTAGAGGTAATATAAACTTATAACATGTCCCTTGGAAATGCAATAGCCATTCGAGAATAACTCCTATGTAGTGCAATGCAATATAATAGATGGATACCTACCTACTGACTGACCCATCTACACCGATGTAGGTAGGTAGGTAGGTAGGTAGGTAGATACTATGTGAATAATGGCTATAAACTGCTGATAGCCTGATTTTTCATGAATGTATTTAATCTACTTTCAATACTAACTAAACAAGCTAGTGATTACAACTTCATTTCCAGGTATAAAATTTCATACATCAGCTATATCAAGAGCAAAAGCAAAACAAAACCCTCCAAGTTTAAAAACTTTTCTTTGGAGTTTCTACAGCCCTGTGATCCTTTTGTTTACCATTTTTTGAACCTTTACTAGTTCTACATTCCTAGTTGTCCAATAGCTTTTCTTGTAATGCAACAACAGACACAGTGCTTCTTGCCAAGCTGCACATCAGAGTTTTATAGAAAGATTGTTGTTTTAGTATTGAAGCAGGTGCTTGAAGCTTGGGGTGTCCAAATCATTTTTCATTTTGTGATCTGATTCACACATTTGTTCAGGAGTGTAAATCCTGATGAAAATTGCTGCTGCATTATTGTGGCTGCATGAAGAGATTTGTGTCAACTGTCCATATTGGCCAGCTGGGTAAAATGAGGAATATGAGAGGTAAAAGGACTGACCTTTGCTATGTAATATGGATCTCCTATGCATTTGAAATGTAAAACAATTTACTAGTGTTCTGTAAACATGGAATAGTTTACCATACCATCCATTAAAACATATGGCTTCTCTTCCCCAATTCAGACTGTAATTCTGAACACTCACAAGACATGAATGAGTTTTTTAAAAATTTCCATCAGAAAACATGTGGTGAGTCCAGATGCTCTGGTATAATGTATCCCTGTAGGATCATAAAATAATTAAATACTTGGGTTGGTATATAAAATACATAATACAGTACTTTGTATAATGTAAATTGAAAATATGAAAGTAGGTACTAGATGCAGGTTGTTGTTTTTAAAGGAGAAATACTATGGCAGAATCATCAACTAACTTGTACTGATGTTTTAATTGGGTGAATATATGAACAGTGCAAAATCTGTATGTGGCTACTCAAGTTGGTCTTGTGGAATTCAGTGGGTTTACTCCAGTGATGGGATGTAACAGGTTCTCACCAGTTCGCCAAAACCGGTAGTAACTTTTCCCAGTGTCCCAGAGAACAGGTAGCAGCTTTTGGGAGGAACCACCTTTGGGGATTACCTTTTCACTGGTTCCCCCACTGCGCACGTGCACCAAGCACTTGGTGTGCATGCATGTCTACAGTGCTTGGCGCGTATGCATGGCCTCCTTACTGTCCTCTTTGCTGTCCTCCTTGCTGTTCTTGTGTTGTGGGTGGGTGGGTGGGTTGAGGTGTGTGTGTGTGTGTGTGCTTATTTTTTTTAATTTATTATTATTATTTATTATTTTTCTTTGGCTCCGCCCACAATGTCATGATGTCATGATGTTGGCTCCGCCCACACTGATGACACCACGGTGTGGTAGTAAAAAATTTGTTATCCCACCACTGGTTTACTCTCAAGTTTCAACCCAAGTCTCCTCTGACTGAGGTTCAGACTAGATAGTACTTTTAGCAGGTCATTAGAAAAAGTGCAGAAGATATCTGCTTCTGGAAACACATACTTTCATAGAGCTATTCATTCATTCAATTTCTATACCTTCTGTATTAGTGGCGAGCCATTACTCTGGGTGCTGTATATAATAAAACCACCTCAGCTAACATAATTAATGCATTCTCGGGGATGTTTCTTACAACAAAAAATACTTTAACCAAATTTCCCATAGGAATATATTGAATGCAATTACCCATAAGAATCCATTGAAAACCAAAATACTTTAACCAAAACACAGTTTTCCATAGTAATGCATTAAAAAACAAATTAATCAATTCCAAAAAAAATGTCCATAAACCAAGCCACTATTTTCTATGGATTTCCTTTTGTTATGCGATTTTTATGTTAACCAAGCCATTTGTTAATCGAGGTTCCACTGTACCCTGATCTTTCTATGCACATTAAAAGAATAGTAGATCATCTTCAGGATCTGGCTTTGGTGCCAAAGTTTGGGAGTTCAGTTCCTCACTGTGCTTCCCAGGAGAAAGAGCCAGCCCGTGTAGCATTGAGCAAGCTGTACCAACCTTGGCGCTCACAAATAAAGAGAATGATAAAGCACTGCTGTGTATTCTCTCGCTAGAACATACAGAAAAGGCTTGCCATAAGTCCCAATTGACTTGATGGCACAGGATTATTGTTATTATAGATCTTCTTTCAGACTTCTTTTTCTATTTCTGCACAATTTTTTTTGTTTTCCTGATTTTGTTTTGGATTTTATGTTTATTTCTCTGTAATTACCAGTTTTCGTTTACCATTTTTGTCTCTTTCTTTAGCTCTAGTATTTTTTCTCTCTCATCCACTTATTTATTTATACTTATATTTTTGTGATAGATATTGTTCACATATACTAAGACCTCTTTCTTTAAAGTAAGTCACCTTTGTAGCTGTGCAATTTGATTGTATAATCACATTGATGTTTTCATGAATCACTTCCTTCCCAACAGTATATGAGGTATCTTGAATTAGGAGGAGCAACAGAGATCCCACTGCTTTTCTTAGTGATCCATGCATTCACTAATATTACACCATCTCTCACAGCCTTATCTGCTTTTCCTTTGTAAGTTTCTTCAATTTAAGCGGCTGCACAGCAATGACAGGATTATGATTTGAATTCACAAGTCAGATATACTTTTTTTCACCAGTGTAACATTGGGTCTGGCTAGCTAGACCAGGGGTTCTCAACCTACAGCCTGAGGCACAGCGGCCAACCGTCCAGCATTCTGCACGGCAATCCCATTTAGGGAGGGGGAATTTCGACTTACCCTTGTTTCGAAAATGGTACCGGATCTCCCCCGTTGCGTCACGGAAGCACCGGTTTCCACTCCGACCGGCAGGCAGTTAAAGAGAAACGGAGCCGAAAAGGCTCCAATGAACTGCGCCTGCGCAGAAATCCAGTTTGGCGCCAGATTGGGTCTCTGCGCAGGCGCAGTTCATTGGAGCCTTTTCGGCTCCGTTTCTCTTTAACTGCCTGCCGGTCGGAGTGGAAACCGGTGCTTCCGTGACGCAACGGGGGACCAGGTACCATTTTCGAAACAAGGGTAAGTCGAAATTCCCCCTCCCTAAATGGGATTGCCGCGCAGAATGCGGGATAGTTGGCCGCCTTAGCCTGAGGGCCAGATGGAGCCTGCTACACCATATCATGTGGCCCACCACCACCTCCGCCACACCCAGAAGTGCCATGTGTGGCAGGCAGGGCAAAATGGCCATCCGGCCCCCGAAGCTGTCTGAGGGAGCGTGACCTGGCCCTGGGCTTGTAAAGGTTGAGAACCCCTGAGCTAGACAGTTAACTTGGACCAGGCTATATTGGCCTAAATAGGCTCACTAGAGTTTTCTTAGAAATATGATACACCATTTTATGTGATCCTTGCATCCACCTCAGACAATCTGATTTGCTCCACCTTTCTTTAAAAGCAAAGAAAGGAAGAAAATAAATTAGTTTCCCAGGATCATTAATTGGCTAAGCGGACTACTTAGGCCATTTAACAATATAGGGAGATTGAAAGGAGTAAGCTGCCTGCTTTGGTTTTATCCCAGTGATTACCAGTGCTGAATTGAAACCAAACTAGAGTGATCCTACCCACACCTACACAAGAGCAGCCTTTCGCAGAAAGCCAGAAAGGTGGAGGTAGGAGCATTCTGAGGATGGACTGGGTTGTGCTCACACTTACATTGTGCGGTTGCTGAGAATAGGAGTGAACCAGCCCATCTCCAGAACTGATCAAGAACAGGACAAATACTCATGGTTGTGTTATTGTTTCAGGAGCTCTGATTTTATTTATTTATTTATTTATTTATTTATTTATTTATTCAGATTTGTATTGCCGCCCACTTGCCGAGGCGACTCAGGGCAGCTTACAGTCAAAACAGCAACAGTACACAATACAAAATACAACCAAACCAGAACACAGACTAACTCCCCTCAGGTCGTTGTTGTTGGCCCAGAGGAGTGGGCAAGATTAACTAGGATATAATCTATTTGCTTTTTAAATGCTGTTTTTAGTAATTTTCCTGCATGTAGTCTCTCATGTAGTTCAGTGTTGTTCATGATTACAAGCGGTTTTTCTTTCTTTTTAAAAAGAATTATTGTTCCTTTTCTGTATTTTACAACAAAATCTCCACAAGCTGCTTTGTCTGTCTTAGCATTAAACCCTGGCATTGTGAAATTTGGATGTTTTAAACAACTCTTGAGTTCTTCCAAGGTCAGTAAAATGACTACCCAGCATGTTGGGGACAAAAGGATAATTTCTTGTGAACCACCCAGAAAGTGCGCTAAGTCCTATGGGGCATTATACATAAGTGTGATTGCTGTTCATAAAAGTTCCTCCTGGTCTTTAGCAGGAGTTTGGGCAGTGGTGGCTGTGAATTCAATTTCAGTGTGGAGACAAACTCAGAGCAGCTCTAGCGCAGCTGTAAAACTGAAGTTACCACCTGACACTAAATTGGGGGATATGGTGTTGTCTGGGTATGATATTAATGTCTATGGAATTTGCCTATACAGTAGCTGATAAACATTATAAGGTAAAAGTCACCCTTGCTTGAAAGCCAGCCATATCTGAGCTAGGGTTTAGTGCGCATCTCTGTTTCAAAGCCAAAGAGCCAGCACTGTCTGCTTCTGCAGACACTTCTGTGGTCATGTGGCAGGTATGACTAGACACCGGAATGCACCAAACACTGTTTACCTTCCTACCAAAGTGGTCCCTATTTATCTACTTGCAGTTTCTTGCTTTCAAACTTCTAGGTTGGCTGGAGCTGGGACAAAGACAGGAGCTCATTCCATCCTGCAGTATTCGAGTATCAAACTGCTGACCTGCCACCTGCCACTCAGTGTCCTAGCCATTTGAACCACTGCAGTCCCTTGGTAAAAATTACCTGATGTGAATAAGCCAAATATTTTTGTGACAGCTGCTCTCATTATTATTATTTTGTTACTCTGACTGAAGCACCTTAACAGTGCTATGTGCTTGAATGATCTCTAGGAGGCTTTAACCTGTGGTGATTTTCCATTACCAGTTATGTCTTTGTGGTTACGCTAATTGCCATAGCTGCCATCATTCCCACATTTCCTCTCTAATACCTGATATTGTAGCTGCCCAAACTCACATGGGGTTAAGAAGTGATTTAATTCATCCAGGTTCTACAAGTAACCTGGCCAATCTTCTCTACCTGAAACTGTTGGCTTTTCCTGGGGTTAAGTTAATTAACAGTTGTCCAATTATTCAATGCACTGCTGGCCCTTCTGTTCATTCTCCATCCTCTGTATTCATCAGAGCAGAGAAATTGCTAGATTTATTTCCTGATGAAGCCAAGGTTCACTTGCATTTTGGCCAAACCATTTCAAACTTCCCTCTTGGTCAGAACTTTCCTCCAGGCAGCAGCCGCTTCGTAGAAGGGAAGAGATATTGCTCAGGATTTCACCGAGCTCTAAAGACCAACTGACAGGGAACTCATCAGTCTCTAATAAAAGTGGTCTGCAAGATCTTTTCTGTTGTTATAAAGGTAAAGATCACCCTTGCTAAAAAGCCTGTCATATCCGACTCTAGGGTACGGTGCTCATCTCAATTTAGAGCCAAAGAGCCAGAATTGTCTGTATCTGCAATGTTTCCATGGTCACGTGGCAGCCATGACTAGACATGCAAGCTCATTTCCCACCAAAATGGTACCTATTAATCTACATGCAATTTGTTTCAAACTGCTAGGTTGGCAGGAGCTAGGACAGAAACTGGAGCTCATTCCATTGTGCAGTACTCGGGTCTCGAAAGACCATAATGGGCTTTCTCAGCAACCTTGAGATTGAAAGGGAGTCATTTAGAGTTTATCTGAATAATCTATTGTTCCTAATGGCTGGGTGAAACTGCAATCTTGTGCTTGCTTGTCGGTCATCTTGCTTGACCACACCCCTTCTCCCTTTGAGGCCCTGAATTTGGTATGCCTGTAAGTTTCACTCTTTGTCTGATGAAGTGGACTTGAGCCACGAAAGCTAACAATAAAAATATAGCAGTTAGTCTTTAAAGTGCTACAGTGTTTTTTATTTTATTTTATTTATTTTGTTTTGTTTTGTTTTCTGATATGCCTGAACCACAGACTAACATGGCTACTATTCCAAAAAATTCAAGGTACAACTGTATCTGAAAACTCAGAATAACACCAGCCAATGGAAATCAAGCCATGATGAAGAGGAAACTAGCTCCTTTCTCTTCTTAAGGTGAATAGACCTTCCCGCCTTCATTATTCTCACGAGCCCAGCAGCAGTAAATCTGCAGCAGTAGTACATTTGGGTGGAGTGCATCAAAGAAAAAGTTGCTTTTTAAAAACCCTTAGTGTGAAGTGGACTTGATCCACGAAAGCTAACAATAAAAATATAGCAGTTTGTCTTTAAAGTGCTACAGTATTTTTTATTTTTTTTATTTTTTTATTTTATTTTGTTTTCTGATATAGTTGTACCTTGCTTAGAGAGCATAATGCGTTCCACAGGATTGCTCTTTAAGCGAGTTTACTCTTTAAGCGAAACACCATTGTAAGTGACCAACTGTTACTTCTGGTGGGGGGGGGATTATGAACCCAGATTTATTTGTTAAGCGAGTTTTTGGTTGGTTTTATTTGTTAAGCGAAGCAAACATTCAGAGAAAATTCTGCTCTTTAAGTGAGTTACTCTTTAAGCAAGGCGTTCTTTATGCGAAGTTTGACTATACCTCTTTAACTTTTGAAGAGCACATGGAAATATAAACCACGGGGGTAAAACATGCCAAATCTCTGCTTACCATTCCTATTGCTGTTTATCTACATTCCCAAATTCATCTGAAAGACATGAAGAGTTTTCAAATGACTCTTAAGCTTAACATTATAAAAATTGTTCTTATAATTAGATGATTCTGGACCTCCTATCAGACAAAAAAAAATCCCAATAGTAGTGTTATATATATTTTAAAGGGAAAGTTTTTGAAGACTGAACAGGGAGAGCTCCAGTATCTTTGGGGGTTTACCCTCTTGTTGCTTTTCACATGTAGGAGAGAACATCTCTATACCTGACTTTCTACAAACTTTCTAATGCCAGAATAGGGTGAGTATTCTAGAAGGAGGTTTCAAACACTACACACTTTATTTTGCATGTATGTGTTTTAAACGAACTGTTGGAAAAATAATAAAGGCTTCATGCCCAAAATAGGTCATCGTTGTTAGTTACAAAGATTACAGGCTATGCAGTCGACCTCTCTCAGATGCATCTAGGATTTTCTAAATTTTGGCTGCTAATAACAACATGTGAAAAGAAAAGGACACACAACTTCACTTGAAAGCAACTTAGCATTGTTATTTGTAGGCTTAATTGAGGAATCCTGTTATAGCGCCTCCTTGGCTAGTAAGATAATCCTTACTGGGTCTTGTGTGATAGACTTAATTTGGCAGCTGTATATCAATTCAGTATTATAATATTTGTTCACCATGACTTTAACATTCAGAAAATTATCCTGACTTAATTAACTACAAAGTCTGGCTACATCAAAGAACCCCAGGTGTAATTCTTGTTTACAGAGAGCAAAGACATCTCCACCATCCCAATACAATTAACTTCCATATGTACCTGATCACAAATGCAGCAACATGTTTCTAGAGATAAACCTGTAGTGACAGAGCAATACCTTGGATTATACTTCCCTGTTTTAATTTTCTATATTTCTGTTCTGCATGAGTCCCTGAATTGACTGTTAACCACGTATTGGTTTATAGTAGACATTTCATTCCTCCTTACTTAGAGAGTGATTGATATGTGCAACAGACAGTAGTATTCTTCTGACAGGTGAAGGTGGAAATCATTTTAGGCCCAAATATGTTATGAGAACAACTGTTATGCTAGTGCTTTTAAAGTTATTTCCTAGAAGTTCCTGGAATTAAAAAAAAAACTTCTGAGTATCATATATACTTGTTTATAAGTCATCCCAAATATAAGTTGAGGTACCTAATTTGGACCTCTAAAACTAGGAAAATAGATTTACCCAAGTATAAGTCGGGGGTGGAAAATGCAGCAGCTGCTAGTGAGTTTCAATAATTAAAATATGGTAAAATTAATTAATTTAGACATTTGTGTAGGATCACAATTTTATTAAATGTTTAATCCCCTAACCTGTGGTGGGACCTAAGGCAGAGCATAAAAAAGGAGTGAGAGCAAGTAGACCATCCTGGCCCTTCTCCAACCCAGACTGGGCTTGAGTTTTTACAGTCATGTCAGTGTCTTTTTAAAATGTATCTTTGAATTTGCACCACCTCATTTTGGGGACCTAAGTATAAGTTGAGTCTCCTTTTTCGTCCTTATTTTGGGGGCTAAAAAACTAGACTTATACTCGACTACATACAGTACCTATAATCTATTTTATTTTATTGGCTACTATTCTAGCCCACTTTTGTGCCAATGAGGTTAAGGTGATATGAATATCTTCCTTCTGTTCTATCTATTTGTACTTTTTTATCGCCCAACCAGCACATAAATAGGTGAGACACATTAGGTGGGTTTCAAACAAGGATCGCAATTTTATTAAACGTTTAATCCCCTAACCTGTGGTGGGACCTAAGGCAGAGCATAAAAAAGGAGTGAGAGCAAGTAGACCATCCTGGCCCTTCTCCAACCCAGACTGGGCTTGTGTCACCAACCTTGTCTTGGGCAGCTCATTTCTGGAGGCATCCCCAGGCTCCTCTCTACTCTGATTTATTAAATCAAGAGTTGATGTATCCCAAGGCTGCCTCAGAAGGTCACCAGCTCCTCCATAGGGTAGGACAAGTGATGAATGAGCTGAGTTCTTCTAATGCTGCCTTGGGCACAATTCTTAGTTGGGACAACCTCCAACAAGGTATTGGGGAGGGAGCTTGAAGGCCTCACCACCCTACCAGTGGCGTCCTCTTCATCAGGTTTTTCTGGAAAATATTTGCTCCTAAACCCTTAAATGATCTTCTTTTCCCACATCCCTCAAGAATATGACATGGCACCCAGCAGGCATGTCCTATCCTATGGGCATATCTGTTCCTATCCACATAGATGCTGGCAAACCTGGAAAACTGGGAGGATCAATCCCACCACAAGGTCAAGTGCCTTGATAATGGTATGAACAAAAACAAGCTGAAACAGAACCCTGTCAAGACATAGGTTCTGATGTTGGAGGGATCATCTGTCTGTCTAGGTGGCATGGTCCTCCCTTTAGATAGGGTGGCTCTTACCCCTAGGGATGTGGTTCGCATCCTGGGGGTACTTTAAATCTGACCCTGAGCTTCGACTCACAATTTTTGACAATCTGTAAGGCTGCCTTTTTTCAACTCCATCAAAATGTCCAGCTGTGTCCCTTGTTGGACAGATGTTCCCTTACAACTCTAGTGTATTCAATGGTGATCTCACAATTGACTACTTGTAATGCTCTCTACATGGGGCTGCCCTTTTCCCTGATAAGGAGACTTCTGTGGGTACACAGAATATATCTGTCAGAGGATCTCTCTCATAGAACAACTTCCCTTATCACTCATTCCTCACAGTCAGGACAGCTCCAGGTGCTGACACTGAGAATGGGGAAGAAGGTTGTGACAAGGAGAAGGGATTTCTTGTTGGTCACATCCATATTTGTGGAATTCTCTGCAAACAGAGCTTTGCCAAGGCCCATTCTTGGCCATATTTAAAAACCAAAGACCCTATTCTTTAAAGAGTCAGTTCAAGATATCCTCCTCAATGCCATGTAGTAGTTCAGTTCTAGTATTAATTTATTATTTACTTCTGTCATTGCCAGTGGAGACTGGATTGTTTTGATGCTTTGTTTATTGTTGTGATTTGTGATACTTTAAAAAAATGTTGTGCGCTGCCCATAGTGGGAGTATCACCAAGATGGACAGTATATAACTAGCTAGATAGATAAAGTCTATGCAGCTTGCCACAATCGTTGCACAAGTATAAGGCACAATCCTCCATGTACTCAGTAATTAAAGAGGTGTCACCCTAAATGGGCCTTCAAGGTTCAGCATTGCACCTACTAATATAAGCATAAAGGTGCCGAGGCCCAGCCACACCAACCAA
Source organism: Furcifer pardalis (assembly GCA_030440675.1). Taxonomy (NCBI): domain Eukaryota; kingdom Metazoa; phylum Chordata; class Lepidosauria; order Squamata; family Chamaeleonidae; genus Furcifer; species Furcifer pardalis. The sequence continues at coordinate 70,141,926 of CP126893.1, forward strand.
GCCATCTGAGGTGGTATCCAGTGTGGGCACTAGCTTGCCTCCCACAGAAGCCAGGGGTACTCTTAACAAAATGCTACCAGATGCCACAAAGGAGTGTTCAGTTCCATCAAACACTTTCAAAGGAAAGAGGCTGGTTTGGGGCAGGACCACCCTTAATAGCCTAATGTCCCACTCCCAAAGCCATTATGCAGTGACACCAGTGATGGGATGCAACAGGTTCGCACCAGTTCGCCAGAACTGGCAGTAACTTTTCCCAGTGTCCTGGAGAACCGGTAGCAGCTTTTGGGGGGAACCACCTTCAGGGCTTACCTTTTCACTGGTTCCCCCACTGCGCATGCGCGCCAAGCACTTGGTGTGCATGCATGCCTACAGTGCTTGGTGTGTATGCACGGCCTCCTTGCTGTCCTCCCAAGTGGGAAGAGAAGCTGCTAGCCTGAAGCTGCCTATAGCCTGCTCCCCAGGGTAAGTGACTCACCTTTGGATGTGGTGTGTCTGTATGTATTTTAATGTGTATTTAATACCTTTACCTATATTGATGTTCTACCACAGTTCCTAAAAAGGCCTGTGTTGTTCCAACTGCTGTTCCAATTGGAGAACCCTTATGAGACCACTTAAAAAAAAACATGCATATCTTGTCCCACATTTAGCCCTTGTTTGAAATTGTGAATTTCTGTTTGGCTGGGAGAAAGGGCAGATTAAAGCCAAATTAATTTTACCTAGTGGTTGGAAGTAGGTGTTTCCTGCAGTTTGTAGACTGATATTAAGAGTCCAAGAGTTTTCTTGGTGGTACACGGTGTGGCATATGCTTGTACAGTATCTTCATTTCCATATGTAAATGGAAATTTTAAAATTTGTGACTGTTTTTATTGTTAGTTTTATGCTGTTAGTTGCCCTGAGTAGGAATGATCTTTTTCCTAGAGGGGCGGGTTAGGAGTATAATAAATAAATAAATAAATCGTTCTGAAACTATACAGGTTTATTAGTCCTGATGGAGAACTCTGGGTTTTTGTGCTGCTCTGTTGTTTAGCCAAACAGAAACTCACCATTTCAAAGAAGGTTACATGAAGGACAGTATAAGGATATTTACCTAATGTGATTTTGTTTGAGGAGTTGGGGTTTGATATCCAATCAATAGCTGCCTGGGGTTTTATTTGAAAGCTATACCTCCAATACAGCATGGTTTCCCCTACTTCTGTGAAATAAGCCCGGCAGAATCATTTGCCATATTTTTGGGTATTCTCATTTATACTATTTTTCTTCACTGACCACAAAACATCAGTACATTGGCCTGAGAAAATGGACTTCAGCCCACCAAAGCTTGCAGAATATTTGATATATTTTAGTGGTCATTAAAAGTATCACCTACTCTTGAATTTGTATTTTGTAAGGACCACAGGACTCTCTGTCTCTTTTGGAACTAAGAAGAGGCTACAGTGTCATATTGATTACCTGCATTTATGTAGAGGCCTTATCTATGTTCATTGAATGCAGTTTCCATTGGAGGGTGGAACGATGAAATAAGTTTTTGAGGTATAGGTGTACCCCTGTATTCCCCAAGTCCCTGCAAGAGAAATGCTAGTGTAACTCCTGGGCAGCAGGTTCATATGTGCATACCCATTTTTCTAATGTATTATCACATAAATTTTCTATGGGTACACTGTATTTTGTTGTAGGTTACTAATGGCTACCATTCTGCTTCATTTCCATTTTCTCAATTAAAAAAACCCACAACATTTTCATATATTATTCAGTGGAGATTACTTCCTGCAGGAAAAAAAGTTAATGGCAACAAAATGAATGGAATGAAATTATAAATCTCTGTGGAGAGGCAACATAAATATCCATTCTGTAACAAGTACGGTATAAGAGCCTTCATTGATCATGTCCATCCTTAGTTTTTAGGTGACACTGACAAAAAGAATCAACCATGCTTACTCCCCTTCAAGGATAGACAGAATTAATGCAGGCTAGAATAACCGAATCAAGACAAGAGATAACCAGTTGAAAGAGTAATTTATCACAGATGTCAGATTCTTCATAATTAAAATCTAGTCTCTTGTAGAACAAGTAACCTCAGAAGAAAAAACAATATTTCTGGTTTGTGAGATTCTACCATGAACAAATGAGAACAGTTTAACACAGGGATTCTCAACCTGTGGCCCATGGGCCAGATGAGCCTGTGGTACCATTTCATGTGGCTTCCCACTGTCTCCACCACACCAGGAAGTGCCATGTGGTGGAGGAAGGGCAAAATGGCTGTCTGACCCCAAAGCTGCCTGAGGGAGCATGACCCGGCCCCTGGCTTAAAAAGGTTGAGAACTCCTGTTTTAACATAACAGAATATTAAATGCAGCCTTCATTGCACTGGCTTGTTTCAGGACTCTATGGTTTATTGTGGGATTTGGTGTGAGTATGTGTGGCCTTATTTAAAAGCTAATGAGCTGTATTCATTGCTGTAAGTGGGAGCGATCTGGCCTAACAGGGATTTCCTGCCCTCTCGCAACTTAATGGACTGCTTTCCGTGATGCCAGCATCATATTTATCTGTGCGGAAACAGCATCAATCGATGCTCTGGTCAATGCACTGGCCAGCAAGTTCACTGAGCGACATTCACTGTCTTTACACCAATATGACAAATAGCCTGGATTTTTATGGCAGTGATATTTGTCATTGAGCTAAGGATAGATGAGCTTTAATGGATAGTTAAATGTCTGCCTCTTGGTCTTTGGACAGATGCCTGGTGTTACAAGGCATTATTTATTCATGTACTAATTAGAGGACAAGTCCAGCAATGAATAAAGTCCAGAGAGCCAAATGGAAAACAAAGCCCTAGGCCGCGAGTCAAGCAAAGAGTACAACGAAGTTTCAAATCTTATGCAGGATAAACACTAGGACCCCCAGATTTCTCTGAGGGACTGAGATACGTCCCCAGTTCAATTTATTGAGGAGAATGGAATGAAAATGTAATCATCCAAACCATAGTGGATTTATCATTTTAGTGCCTTTGGAAATGACACCAAATACCATAGGACTGCAAGCTGCAGATAGTGCCAAGATGTGCATGACTGGCTTGCTATACTCAATGTAGCTTGGCTCTTGTGGGTGCCTGAGTGAGGGCTTGAGGGGGTTGGAGGGCAGTTGTAGCCCCCATTTTCTCTCTTCACCCCACCTAATTTTTCATTCAGTGCCTGGGAGGGCCTTGGAGGTGGGATATTGCAGTCCCCCCCCCCCTCCATACACATACACTGGTCTGATTGTCATTTGAGTCAAGTGGGAGGTAGCATTCAGTGGAGCTGGCTGTTGTCAGCTCAAATCTTGCTTGCTGCTGGGTGACCCCTGCTATCTCTGGAGGCAAATTGCAGCATTGTAAGCATACTGCTTGCATTGTGAGTCTGAGCTTTAGGTGTTCTTCTTTAGATTGACTGATACATTCCCAGACACATGTTAGGTGGGACAAACATCTCTACTTTGGTATCTTTGTGCACCATAAAGGGCCAAACATAGGGCTCCCAGGATATCATGCCAGTTATTTCCACATTGGATAATGAGGATATGCCAGATTTAATGATATTGTTGTGTGTTTTCAGGCATGGGAGAGAGATAGTGGAAGGCAGTTTCAGGAGTCACTGCCTGTCCCTTCCCCCATCTAGGTGCTCAAGTAAGGATAGATATCCTTTGCTCAAAAGCCAGTCGTATCCGACTCTAGGATTCAGTGCTCATCTCTGTTTCAAAGCTGAAGAGCCAGCGCTGTCAGCTTCTGCAGATGTTTCTATGGTCATGTGGCAGGCATGACTAAACACCTGAGTGCATGGAACACTGTTACCTTCCCACCAAAGTGGTCCCTATTTATCTACTTGCAATTTCTTGCTTTCGAACTGCTAGGTTGGCAGGATACAAGGAGGCAAAGGGTGGTTCAGATGAGTCAGTGGGCTGGAACTTTAATATCTCATACATCAAATTTAGAGTGTGACAGGCAGGTCCATCACAATTAACCAGGGTATGTGGCTTTGCAAAATGCCCCCTGCTGACCATCCTATTGTGGCTATGACTGGAACATCTGATTCTACAGGATTTTGGTGGTGGGCATTCCACCTGCTCTTGACCAGACAGGCTTCAAATCCGGCTGGTCCATCCAAGCTGACAGCTGGTGGGGCTGGGCCAGGTAAGTGTTTAAGGACACATAACAGGGTGAGGTGGGATGAGTACAAGGGCTGGTCCTCTGGTGAGTGTCACTGCTGTGCCTTTTTGGACATGGCAGGCTCCCTCTCTTCAGGTCAAGTGTATGATGCAGTACATCATGGCTCTATGACACCTTGGCATGCACCTTATCCGCAGTGGACATTTCCAGTGGTCATACCTAAAGCATCCCAGACATGCTTTAGTTATATCCCCTGGGGTGTCCACCTGTTATAATTCAGTACCATGGGTGGTCTTTCCCCTTTAGAGACCAGGTAATGCTGTTGGGTGACCATTTGTTGCCAGCTACTAAAGATAAGATTGGAAAGGGAGATTATGTTGATACTTTTAGCCTTCTTAATAGGGATTCAGATAAGAAGCATAAGGACAAGGAGGACAAAAAAAGAAAAGGTGTCAGTGTGTCATAAGCACCTGCGCAGGATTTAGTCTAAATGGCTCCTGGCTTATATCATGTATGCAGGTGTGGGCCTACCTCCATAGGACAATCCCCCTTTCCCATACTTGGACATTATATATGTTGATTTCCTGGAGCAGGCATGGCTTTTGTATAGTGAGATTTAGCATGTTGCTGCTGTGATGCCCCATGCCCTCACAGGGTGGTCAGTTCAAGTCCAGTTTATTTGCTGGTAATTTTGCAGCATAGAGCATTTGCAATAGAAAGCAATGTAAATTCAGACATGAGAGCTGGCAAAATTTGAAATCTGCTGTGGGTATGGAGAACATCATTAGAGCCAAAATTGCTAAGGAGGTTAAGAAAGGCAGGGCCCTGAATCCCTTCCTTCCTTCCTTAGTTAGTAGCCTTGGGTCTTGGTCCCAAGAAAGCACCAGGGAAGAGTGCCATCTCTCATACTCCAAGGCCTTGTCTCTTAATAATGTCTTACTGCATAGTGAGGTACACATCAATGGATGATTCTATTCTAATGATCTGGCCCTGTGGTGTGGGGGCACAGATGGCTAAGTGTGACATTAAGTTTCATTTTTGTTTTCTGCCTGGACACATACAGGATTTTGAGTTGCGGAGCTTTTCCTTTGATGCCCTATTTTACATGGATAGAGCCCTACCTATGGGTTGCTCTATTTCTTGCGTTGCTTTTGAGCACTTCCATAATTTTTGGAGTGGGCCCTGAAGCAACACAGGGGTTTGTCTAGTGTCATACATTATCTTGTTTTAGTGGGAAACAGGGTTCGAGTGACTTTCAGCATTTGATAGAAGGGTTTCAGGAATTAGCCAGGGAGCTGGGTGTCCCGTTGGCAGAAGAAAAAAATGGAAAGTCTATCAGAGGTTTCTGGGCGGAGAGATTGACAATGCATCAATTATGTAGGATGCACTAGGTTAAATTGCTGGACATCTGTCATGAGATTCAGGGATTACTCATAAGGCTTCCCTGTAAGAGATGAAGGAGATGGTTGGTCACCTTAATTTCGCCTGCAGAATTGTAGCACCAGGGCAGGCTGTTCTTAGGCAGTTAAATGAGACTACAAGGGATGTTCATAAACTCCACCATAGATTTAGGATTACAGCTTCCATGAGGGCTAATCTGACCACATGGCACCTGCCATTACAGTTCTACAACAGTGTGTCATTTGGGAGTTCAGAATTAATTGTGGAGCCAAACGTTTAGGTGCATTGCAATGCAGCAGGTTTCTTTGGTTTATTGTTTACTTTAAGGGTCCTTGGTGCTCAGGGACATGACCTCAGGATTTGCATGACCAAGGATTAACCAAGGACTTAACCTTCTTGGAGTTGCCCCCCCCCCCCCGGAACATTGGCCTTACTTGAGTGGATGGGCAAGCGAGGCATGGTGTGGGATGAGTGGTTCTGCTTGGTGTGGCAGGCCAATGTGTATGAGCATTCTGACATATTGGTGGTCATTTGTGAGGTAACAAATTAGGCAAGTGTTTGATCCTCCAGATTCTGAATGCTTTTTGTACTGTGAAATGCAGGCGGACAAGCATGTGAGTGGTGTGGTCCACTATGATTTCCAGACTGGTTTGAAGGCCTGGCTGTGATCCCATAGCGATTAACAGAGCCTGAATGGATGTGGTCTGTGAGATTTAAAAGGCTCTGTGGGAAGGCCTGGTTCTTTTCCCACCACTGGCATTTGAAACAAACTTTCACTTTCCCCTCTTGCTTGCTCCTGCTTGCATTGTTTTATTGAAAGCCTTTTCTTCTTCCTCTGACCAAGCAACAAGCATAGAGGTTATCTCTATGTAAATTAGGGCCCTGGTTTTCCAGAGTCTTGGTTCACATGGGGATCTCTCAAAGCAATAGGTATTATAGAATAATTATAGTATATAGGCATTGTAGAATCAGTACTCTGAATCTACTTTGAGAAGACCATCTAGATGCCACATCAGAGATAGATCCTGAGTCTTTAATTCTATTCATATTTATACTTGTCCAGTTGGTTCTCCAGCTGATCATAATAGCCTTTCCAAGTTCTCCCATGTTGGAGGATACTTTAAGGAGCTTGATCAAATTTATTAAAAGTACTGTATACAAGATGTGACAGTGTGCTAATGAAACAAAGCCGTCATTTACTACTAGAAAGTTGTCAGTAAGGTAGAATGGTCTTCTCATCTCCCCTGCCAACAGGAAAAGCCTCTTCACTTGAGGCTTGTGATCTACTGTAAGACAGGGACTAGACTATAGTGCTCACTTAAACTGAGGAAATTTGTTTTCACATCCTCCTTTGGCCAATCAAGCTCCTTAGGCAGATTACAGCAGTCCTGCTCAGTCAATCAAAGTTGATGGGAAAGAAGTGGAAGTGTCTGTGTGGTATGGTTGTACTGGATCTCAATGGATCCTATGGGAAGGATATTCATAGATGGACTCTGTAACTCAGATGCATGTGCACCATGCAGGACTCAAGGTTAGGATAAATAACCTGTCCAATAGTTATGTACATAGAACTCCTATTGTGATTGCTGCCACAGGGAGACGGTGAAGCCACACCAGCTTCCAACTGTGCATAACCAGCCTTTTGTCAGCAACCTATAGCAACTTCAATGGTTGGAGTGCCATGCACATAAATATTAGACAGGTAGATGCCATCTCCCATGCAGTATTCACAGACTTCTCTTGCATACTTCTCAGCCTGTCTACTATGCAGTGGTATATCATGAAGTCAGTGTCAAGATAACACAATAAACTGCTCTGAAATTACATGATGCTACTTCCCCAACAATGTGTCACATATTCTGTGCCTGCAATAATGCTGGAGCTATATCACCCTGAGTTGTACAATGGAAGAAGAATGGACATAAATGTGTTAAATATGTAAACATCCCCGGCTGCTCTGAACTCCTTGAATAAAAAGCAGAGTGTAAATGGAACAGGACAGAAGGAATAAATGAATACACAGAACAAACTGAAACTGAATAAGATATTTGGCAACTTTAAGTAGCATTTCATTGGGTTTTTCATAATTAAGGTTCCAGCGGAATAGCAAGATCAACTTGCACAACTCCCCTAACACCAGCTTTTTCTGGAAGCAGCTCTTCTTTGTAGTTATCTATCACACGGCCTCCCTGGAAGATGGAATAACATACATTTGAAGTGATATGCCCAGAAATGTACTCACACATGCCCTTTCTATATCTCTCAGTGTATATTCTCCTAATTGGGCTCTTTGGATCTTGGCCTCTGAAAAATCAAAATAAATTATTCTAGTAAGTGATACTCACTGCAGCCACAATGAAGCCTTTGCTAGGACCTTTTCATACAGGCAGGCCTTTGGCAACTGAGAGCATAAATGTGAAAGGTCTGGGATTGCACTAAGTATCTTGCAATTTTAATGCAGACTCTGACTTGCTTCTCCATCCCATTCCAATGCATTCAATGTGGGCAAGAATATCATCAAAATCTAATAGCCCCTCTGGCAAGAAGATGCTGGAGCAGAACTGGTTGCTTGCTACTGGACTCCCCTAAAGATTTTTAAGGATCTATGCTAGCCTGAGGAACACTAGAAGGCTAGTTTTCTCTCTGCTTCAAAATCAGCACCAACCCACTCATATATATATCCTGGTGCATTGGGATCCTATGCAACTTGTAAGACAAGTAAGAACACCGTTCCTTGACCTGGCTACCCCAAGGGAGACTCTTCCTCACTTACTGCCAGTAAACAGATCCACTCCAAAGACTACCAATCCCCCCAGCCAGTATCAAGGGGAGTAGTTTAGTACAACCAGATGTTACCTCAATATGCACTCAGGACACTTGCAAAATGCTCTTAATATTGCTCCTAATATGGCAAAATGTCTAAGTAAATGGCAAGATTTATTCACCAAGAAGGCTCCATAGGCATGAATGGGCCACAACACAGAGCAGGCTGCTAGATACCTGGGCCAGAAAGGAAAGTCATGTGGTGCCATCCCATTCCTTGGCTATCACTACTTCTGAAATTCCTTTGGATTTTCTCAAGTCATAATGTCCATTCGGCCAGTGGTGTGCTGACTCACAGAGATACAGGGACTTATCCTGGTGTGCCTTAGTGAGTGTTGCCCCCTCCCCAAGGCAGGCAGAGGTAATAGGAATGTATGGGATTTCTCTCCCAACCCCCCAATAGGCGCCCCCATCACTTCCTGCCCTCCCAAGGTGCTCAGCACACCCCTGCATCCAGGTTTACATTTTGCAGTCACCAAGATATCTGTGGACTTGCCTGCTGCTAAACCTTCTAAGCCTGGATGAAATTTAGGGACTCCAGCTAAGTAGGGTGCTGCAACCTCTTAATGTGTTGATGAACTGACTTGAAGAAATAAAGGATGGATGCACCCAGCAGACAATCCATGGGGCTTATTAGGGTAGGAGATGGCCTATGCTAGCCTCACTTTGAGCCACAACGCTACCCCACTCATCCACCATTGTGGGCACGGGAGACTTCCCTCTCTCTTCAGAAAGCCAGCCACCCCCAGCACAAATGGTGACTCAGCTGCTGCCTGGAAGAAGGCTGAAGTTGCCTCCCATTGCCTCTTCTCCCTGCCTCCTCTAATGAGTGGCTCTAATGAAGTAGTTGTATGGAAGCCATCCAAGAGGCTTCAGCCTTGATCCTAAGCACCTGGGAGGCTGATTGACCATATGGTGATCCAATGAAATCTATTTGAAAGCAGCAGTCCAAGGAGACTGAGGTTGGCAGGGAGGACAGGCTTTTAAGGCCTCTGGTCCAGCCCCCATTGCCAGCAAAGCTTAGATGCCCGTGCATCACTCAATTGCCCAACCTCCTGATTACTGACAAGCAGGAAATACTTCACCTCTGTTCCAGCTGCATGGCTGCAGGAATCTCTAGACAGCAATAAACCAAGAACAAACAAATTAAATATAAGCTGTTTCTTCTGTTGTACCTTCATAGGGATTGAACTACAAGAAGCAAAACAAGGCAGGTTGTTCTCAAACAGTGCTGGAATTTGCCTTCCTTGCCAGTTGTACAGATTTGCTTGCTTCACTTGTTTTCATTGCTTTCCAAGGAGCTCTGGAACATTTTTGTTCTTCACTGTGTTACATGAAATTATGCTGAGGTTGGCAGTATTTCAAAGGGAAATGGTTCTGTTTGTTCATTTTTGTTTAGAATTTCATGATCCCCCTGGAGAATAAATCAATATTTGGGAGACTCTTGTGGGGACAATTTCACCACACAGACTTGAACTGTTAATTATTATTTTTTAATTCCACCTTAAATCCATTGCAAAAATATAGGGCCATTTTTGTCCAGTGTCAGTGAAACATCTTCAGCCCGTGGTGTTTTCCCTAAACTGCTCGAGATCTTTGGCAAACAAATAGTGTCTACATTTATTTTTATTTATATAAAAATATTTACAGAGACAACATTCATCATTAGAAGATATTTTATGTGCCCCTACATGTTAAAATAATAAATAAATATGGAACTTGGACTGAGTAGGGAGCAAACATCTCTCTTGCCTCTTTTGCACAGACATCCTTGACTTTCATGCCACCTTGGGCAAAGGCAGCTAAGCAGGAGGGAAAAGATGCATTTCCCCTTTAGAAATAAACTACAGTCAAACCTCGCATAAAGAGCGCCTCGCTTAAAGAGTAACTCGCTTAAAGAGCAGAATTTTCTCTGAATGTTCGCTTCGCTTAACAAATAAAACCAACCAAAAACTCACTTAACAAATAAATCGGGGTTCACAATCCCCCCCACAATTGGTCACTTACAATGGTGTTTCGCTTAAAGAGCAAACTCACTTAAAGAACAATCCTGTGGAACGCATTATGCTCTTTAAGCGAGCTACCACTGTATATTGAGAGCACATGACTCATTTTAAAGTACAGTTACACTCTTGAAGTCTCCTGGAAGTGAACTCATGCCCTAAAACAAGGGTCCCCAACCTTTTTTGCACTATGTACTGGTTTCATGCTAAATAAGGAAGAGGGGCCCAGCTGCCTACCAGCCACACCGTTTGACTTGACAGTGAGGTATCACACTGCACAAAGGCAGGGACAGAGTCCTACCATAGTTAAGCAATGTGAAAGAGGGGTCCAGCAACCTGCTTATTGGCTGTGTCTGAAGTCCATGCTCTTGCTCTGTTTGCCGGGAAGACCCAACAGAGTATGTTGAAGGCAGAGGGATCCCATCGGGGATCCCAGTGCCACCCACCCTTATGGCCCAGTTTAGGACAGCCCGTGGATCAGTAGCGGTCTATGGCTCAATGATTGGGGACTCCTGCACTAAAACACAACTCCCTCCCATGATTTGTTGTGAAAGAGAAGTGCCATTTCTTGCTAAGCTGGAATTTGGCATGGAATGTCACATGACTGGAATCTGGTAGACAATTTGGTGCTGCTGCAGTACAGTTCAGATGGGGTGTTTGTGTCTAATCTGGCTCCCAGGCCTACAGAAATCATCTCCACCCTTGCTATAAGGAGATGCATCTTGATCCTTACAAGAAAAGGCCCAATATATGTATTGCTCAAGATTTTCTGCCTTCGGGGCAATAGAATCATTGGTCTACTGCTAGTGGTGGGATTCAGCAGGCTCACCCCAGTTCTCCAGAACCAGTAGCAGAAATTCTGGCTGGCCCCCACCCATCCAAGTTTTGCAATAAAGTAGTCCTAATATGGGTGCAATGCAGGGCTTTCTCCCTGGCCATGCCTACCATACCATGCCCACAGAGTAGGTAGTAAAATGTTTGTGAATCCCACCACTGTCTACTGCTCCTGGACCCTGATCATTTTCTTAGTACAGTATATAACATAACATGTTCATATGTTGCAGTGCTTGGTAGAGGTAGAGAATCAAAATGAAACTGCAACAGATGTTAGAGGTTGCTGGTGACTAGTGCAGAAAGCATGTTAATGTTAGAAAGAAATGACTGACTTTACAGGTTTGTGGAATTCAAAGTAATCCCATGCTTAAATTCAGAAGATCAGCCACCAAACAAAGCAAATTAATTTGCACACACACAAAGATGAGAAGAGTCCTTTCTGTAGTTCTCAAAGGCCTTTTTTTAATTAAGGAACTCTCATTTATAGATATGGGTCTGTTCTGCTGCCTCTTTCTGGCCTCAGTGTTCTTAGTGCCATGAAGAACAGACAAGTGGTGTATAGTACATATACCTGAGGCTGTGGTTATATCAGAACTTCCTTTCTCTCTCTTTCTCATTCTCATTCATATTCTTTCTCTTGTGCTACACTTGTCTTCTATTTTGATATTGAAATCTTGTTCACAGAAGGCAATATATTCAAGCACCTCAATTAGAATATAGATGACAGTTTGTTGTTAGAAATCAAGTCAGAACTGACTTTATTGTGACCGTAATCGGGCTTTCAAGGAAAATGAGATGTTTAAGGAGTAGATTTACTCCTTAGACTTCCTGAGTCCTAATCTGTCACTCTATCCACTCCATCATGTTGCATATCTTAGATGAGAGTAGATGCCTTTAATTAGAGGTGGATGCTTCTTTCTACCAAACTAATGCAGAAATTTTGAAGTGAAAATCTTGAAAGCAAAATAAATGATCTTTCCCCCATCTCACCAGCTAAATTCAACCAATATGACTAATTTCAGAATGGAAAGAAGGAAGTTGCTTCAATCCACAATAAAACAGTGCAAGATGAGAAGCCTGTGAAAAAGAACAAGACAGCAAACATTCTATTTCAGAATCCACAAAAATATTTAGATACTGTTGTGGCCTGGGGTCCTGGGTGCAAGGAAGAGGACATGCAGCCAGTCTGGCTGCCTGCTGCTGGCTCTGACTTGGACTCTGAGGCCAAGGGGGAGCCCTTGCCAGTTCCCCAGGCTGACCCAGCTCAGATCAGGAGGCAGAGTCGGAAAAGATAGATCTGGCACCAGCACCACAGCCAGTTGTCACCCCAGGGGAAAGCCAGGTTGGAGGACCGGAACTAAATAAATGGGCCAGGTGCTAGCAGGCAGACTACTCGGGAGCAGGCCAGCACACCTACTCATTACAGGAATGAACTGAGGCATCAGATTCAGCTGAGGAGGAGGAGGGGTCTGACTCCTCTTAAAAGAAGAGAGGCATGCCAGCAGGCCCTTTATTGGATCAACTTGTCAACCTTGTGGACCCGACACCGTGATGTTAACTTCCTGGCTTGATGTACTGGACTCTAGACCTCTGATTGACCCTGACTTCATTTCCTGGAAAACCCTGGTAACCCTGACAAGACTCAACTGGCTACTGACCCTGAACTGGTGACAATGATTCTGCTCCAAGGCCTGAAGTAAGAGGAATCTCCCCTTCCCCCACTGCAGCTCTACCCAGCTGTTGAGCTCCTCCATTGCTGGACCATGACAGATACCCATAGATTCAAATCTAGACTTTGAAGGACAAAGGACTTGGTGGAGGCAAATCACTTTGCTTTATTCTCTGGCCAGAATCCTATTGGCATTTGCATATGGTTTGCACAGTCTGCCAAAGCTAATTGACAATGTTCACAGATGCATCTCAATAGCATGACTCGCTATGCACCTAATATGCTTCACCAGCTCATCAACTCGCTCCAGCTAGCCATAGCAACATACATAGCATACATAATGTATGCATTATTGGCAGTGGTGGGATGTCAAAATTTTTACTACCCACCGTGATGTCATCACAGTGTGGGCGGAGCTAACATCATGATGCTGTGGGCAGAGCCAATGTCATGAAGAAAAAATAAAATAAATAAAATAAAATAAAATAAAAATAAGCACGCACACACACCTCCAGTGCCTTTCCTGTTATAGTGTCTTCAGCCATCCACTCCATCAGGGCAGCCCTTTATGTCAGGATCAGAGTTGCAGCAATGGAGGGTGTTTCTGAAAGGTTGTGAAGCAGAGGCGGAAGTGCAGGTGGGGATTGTGGTGGCATCAGATGAGCCTCCCCTTTGCAATAGAGGCTGGTGATATGGAGTAAGTGAAAATAAAGAAAAAAATCCTATGACTCAGAAGTGGGGAAATTGGGAAGTTGCTTTGTGGTGATGGTGCAGCGTTAATAAAACCTGTTTAGGCAAGGTTTCTTCAAAGGATGCAGAAAAAAGAACAAGTGCATGTGACCTTCACTTGATTAAAAAATAAAACCCAGATTGGAATCCTGATTCCCTTAACATTCAAGATATAGCCTCAGCTCTTGGCACTGAAAGAAATGATGAATGCAGCCAGTTCCATTACTTTCACTAGGAGACACAGTTGTTATAAGGTCTTCCATTCCAGTCAGCATGCATATCAAAAGTTCATGACCTAACAGTGGACTCCATTTCTCCTTGTGAATCTCAGCACTCTATCATACACTGCTAGTGGAACTATTGCTATTTAATTTGATTTTTATGGCTCTTATAGGATATTTCACCACTCATCTAAGAATTACAGTGTTGGTTCTTCATGAGAAATTGTGAATGGGAAGAAAATTACCATTACAGAGTATGCCAGAGTGGCTAAGATTTGCTCATTAAGAACAGATTAACTAAAACAGGCTGGGATAATCCTATAATCAGACCCTGATACACTTATCCTTAAAATGCTGAGTGCTTTAAATAAATAGATGATTAATGCTTTTCTCTCCCAAAAGTGTTGTGCTTCAGTGACAAACTGTATTTCTGGAAAAAGCTCATTTCCTCATTAGTAACATTCCTTATTAGATTTCATTTCATTTGCCACCTGCACGGTGTATAGAAACTGAGTAAGAAAAATGAATTGCATTAAAAATATAGTACATCCTTTGAGACAGACATAAGGGCTCATAATGTTACTACTGTTAACAGATATTGTAAGAGCAGATGCTACAGAGACATTTTTCCTTCTTCCAATGCCTTTGGAATCATATATGAGTCTCCTCAAAAGTAACCATCACTCATTTCAATTGGTTTTACCTCCAGGTAAGTCCATACAGGATTGGAGATAGAATGGTAAAAAACTGCCAATGGGACTGGCTGAATTAAAAGGGTAATTGGGTGTCCATGCAAAATGAACTGGTATTGTATGTAAGACTAAATTGTTATTGCCCCTCTTTAATGAATTCTGTGACTTTTTTTACCCTTTTCAAATGAACAAAAGGATGGAAGGTTGAGTATGTTTACCTGAAAGTTATTGTTAGGGATTAGAGGTAATGAAATATATCTGGAGCATGGTGCTACATGGTTGGGCTGCTTAATATGTACAAATTAAATCTTCTCCTGAAAACACACTCATAAAAACAATGAATTAAACATCAGGACTAAGAGATTTTAGGCTTATTAATACAGTGTAACCCTATTCAGTGAACTCCAATTTGCTGAACACAGATGTTGCCAGCAAAATAATTAGTGGAGAAAATGTGTATCCTAGCAGAATATCAAATGTATCACATATTAAATTTTAATGTCTGGTAAAAAGTTGAGGAAAGTGATTTGCGATGGGGAATCGTAACCAATTTTATGGCTTAAACTCTGAAAAATGAAGCGGCATACTGAAAGCTGAATATTAAAGAAAATCCCCTGGGATGGCATGGTTGGTCTTTTACAGGAAAACTTTGGTAGCACATACTGGCACCATTAAAAAATACCAAACTATCAGGAGGAGAATTAAAACTTTAAGTAGTTATCTTGTAGGAGGCACAGTACTGCTTGTTGTATTGTTTGTTGTAAGAATGTGAAAGCTTATGAAGTAAAGTCATGCAAAAATGATTTGCTTGATGGATTTAGTAAAAAAATTAAAAATACAAATATGTATGAGTGAAAAGGAACCATACACTACTATGCAAAGGTCTTAGGCCACCACCAATTGGTTCGTGGGAAATTCACTGAGGTTTTTTTTTGGGGGGGGGGGCGGGGGGGGGCGGGACATAAATTGGACACCCTAACTCCATACTTCACCAAACTTGGAGAAGGTTGAGAGGAGAATCAGCAGAAGACCCTCCACACTTTCCGTATTCCTAACCTTGTTTAGGACTGCTGAATGACCAATAGGGGAGCATACTATTTGACCAGTAGAAAACATAGAGGAGCTGATGTCATTATATTGAATAATTATACAGCACAGATAAAAGGATTATAAACTCCTTTGAAGAAGAATCCTATGAGGAAACATTTGCAGTTCTAGAAAGTGAAGTGAAAGCTGCTCTCAGAGTACTAGGAAAAAATAAATCAGTACATTGCATGCTGCATTGGTGTGGTAAGCTCAAAAATATAATTAAAATTCTTTCTAGAGAGCCCTGAAATCAAAACATTAAAATGGAAATGACTTTGATGTGGACACAACACTTTGGAGATAAGAAACTATGAGATATTTTTAGCTTCATATTGTTCCTGAGCAGGATGCACTGCTACACTCCCATGTAGAAGGCTTACAAAGAAGGGATTTTATTTGCAGAAGAGACTAAATATATCTACAATGACTCTTCCAAAACTGTGTATACAGAAGCCTGAGGAAGGAGTTGAACTTTGGATGGCAACCAAAATTGCTCAGAATATATTTTTCTTTAAAAAAATTAACAGAGATATTCTTTTTCATACTTGCCTAGAAATAGTAGGTCAATTTGTAGCCACTATTTTCCTTTTGTGGCTTTAAGCACTTTAAGCAGTGCAAGTGTGAAAAATAAAAATCTTTGGGGAAGGGGAACTTCAGATTTGTTCTTTAACCCCTGCTGGTAGTAAGCTTTGTGTCAGAAAAATAGATGCCAAATTATTTTTCTCCTGGAGAAACCTGGGGAAATTCCTCTCCCTGATGATGATGATGATGATGATGATGATGATGATGATGATAATAATAATAATAGTAATAGTAATAATAATAATAAAAGTGCCTGGCGGACAGTGGTCCATAGGGTTGCAAAGGGTTGGAATCAACTGAACAACAACAACAAGAATAATAACAACAACAAGAACAACAAGAACAACATTTTTATGCCCAGGTTTTCTGTTCAGGATTTCCAAATGCCAATGGGCATCTCTGGTGGTAAAGAACAGATCAAACTGCAACAGCCTTTTGGAGTAGTAAATGAGGCCACCATATTTTTTTTCCATTAAACATACAAAACCTCCTCTTATGGTCTGCTGGTCGTTTCAAAAGCAACATGGTTTCAAATTCTGGTGGCTTTTCCTGCTACATAGGCTCTTACCTAGAGACCCTGGACATAGCCACTAAAGCCTTTCTTAAAACTAGAGCTAGCTACTCCAGCATGCTTTAAAAGACTGTGTTTAAAGTATGAAGCTACAGTGGTACAAAAGAAAACATAGCCTCCCGAGGACTTATGATAACACCAAGGTTAGAACATGTCACCTGAAAGGCAGAGCATCTGCATTGGTTCCCAGTTAATTTCCAGGCTAAGATTAACATTTGGTTTTGACACTTAAAGTTCTAAACATCCAGCAACCACTGGATTGAAGGGACTGTATTGTTTTCACATAAATATGTTCATGGCTAACAGTAACCATGGAAGTTTTGCCCCCTAACACATTTCTAGTTAATATTCTGTTATTGGGTATGAGAGACTTTGCGTTCTTGATAACTATAGTACATTTGTGGGTCCTTCTCTGTGGGAAATTTGACAAGCAAAATTCACACCATTTGACACATTTTCAATTTTAATACTATTAAATTTTACTCATTATTTTGCTAGATGTTTGTGTGTGCTTGTTTGGTATATATGTGATGATCATGAGAGATGGGGAACTGGTGTTGATGCTTTGAAGGAGCTGCTTGCAAAAACCTCTCCCATCCCTACTGTCTTTATACAATAAAGGGCAAAGAGATGGTGGCTGGCCTGCCTTGTAGAAGACATTCCAACACTATTGGATCCTGCATCTGTGACATTATCTCTGTTTCTGCATCTTTACTTAAAATATTCCCACAGACAGGAGAAACATGATCAGAAGTGGCTATGTGGTGGCTATTTGTGTGATCTATCCACTCTAAGCTCATTTAATTTAATTAATTAATTTTTAGACTTTTATGCCGCACCCTCTCACAAAAGCGACTCTGGGCGGCTTACAGGGATACAAAATACAGTTACAAATTACACATGATCAAATAACATCATACTACGGATTAAAAATCATCACAATTTAGATAAACCCAGAACAATAAATACACTATTAATTAAAAGATTTGGCTACAATTAGCAAAATACTAAAAAACAGATTTAAAAGTTAAAGTTAAAAGTTTAAAACAGCGAGAAGGGTGGCTGTCCTATCAGATCAGCCACCCAACATGGGACCCCACATTCCTGGGGCCCTACACCTGCCCTGCCAGCCAGGTTTTTAGGCCCTTCCGAAAGGGTAGGAGCTCTGTCTACAAATGTAACTCAGTTGGTAGGAGGTTCCAAAGGGCCGGGGCGGACACGGAGAAGGTTCTCCTCCTGGTGCTAGAGAGATGCGCCTCTCTATCTGATGGAATGATAAGAGAGCCTCTCCGATCCACCCAGGTGGGATAGACAGATGTTCTTGGGGTGACGTGGTCTCTTAAGTATCCTGGCCCACTACCATATAGGGCTTTAAAGGTAATGACCAGCACCTTGAATTGCACTCGGAGACATACTGGCAACCAGTGCAGCTCCCGAAGCAGTGGTGAGGCACGAGTATAACGCCCGCACCCCATCACTACCCAGGCCGCCGCATTCTGGACCAGCTGTAGCCTCCAAATGGTCACCAAGGGCAGCCCCATGTAGAGCGCATTACAGTAATCAAGTCTGGAGGTGACCAAAGCATGTGTGATCATGAGCAAGGAGTCCCGATCTAGGAGTGGGCATGAAAGGGTGGGAGTGAAAGGGCACAACAGTCACCCTTCCAAAGTCACACATAGGGTCAGCCATAAGAGTGCAATGGGTATCAATGCTACTGTAAACTAAACTGAGTGGGAGGACAAAGAAAAAGAAGACTATTCCAGAAGGCAAAAAGGGTATTTCAACACTAATGCAAGGTTTCCTCTTGGACCTACAGCTCTGCAAAAAGGCTGGCAGATTAGCTGTAAAATACATACTGTGCAGTGAATTCAAGCTGAGTCTCCTGCCACCAGAACCTCAGTAGTTAGGGTGTCTGAGGGGGAGATCTTGAGCTTTACTTAGGGGTCCAGCTGTCCCTTGCCATCTTCTCTGGCACTAGCATAATCTGTCTGCCGGATTACTTCCTGTTTCCTCTTTCCTCAAATTAACTGTCTGGTTGTCATTCTACAGATGCCAAATGATATATAAAAGATCTGCTATGGTGTCGCTCTGCCTCAAGGGTGAACATTAATTCATAGAATTGCTACAAGTCAGTAGTGACGTGATCCCACATAAGAGCAATTTTACAGAGTGCTTCAAGGTACAGATATTCAGAAGCAGTTTAAGATTGCTTTTTCCATTGCGTAGATATCCTTCACCATTGTTGCCTACTGCTACTGTTCCTGCCCCAATATCTACCCTTCTAGAATTTCTGCACCCCCAGCACCACTGGAATTGTCAATTCACTTCTGCTGAGGTGATTTTTAATTTCTAAAGAGGTTGGATATATCTCAGTCTGATGATTCATCTTTGACCACTCTGTCTTGGCTATCAGTTTATCAGAGACACAGAAATCCCATCATTGTATAAAGATGTGCATCCAAGAAGGGAATAGAATATATAGAAATAACTATATTAACAAAAATAACATTCATAATGCTGACATCAATCAGAGTATGTTACAGCCCCTTACTGCTTTTGGATCCCACTCAAGGATGGTTTGGCTGACCATGTTAAGGCTGTGTTCTAGAAAACTATAAATTCATTGAATCCCACAGTGTTTGTGGTCTGTGCTGCATAGACATCAATGCTTACTTGGGCAGCCTTTGGCCTCTTTTGTTACCTTACCACCCTTCCGGTACAGATTGGTTTTACTTCATTTGTTTCAAATAGAAATTCTGGATTTAAAAAGCTGGAAATGATCATTGTGCTTCTGTGTATCAACTGTCAGATTTCCATCTCATGCCATGGTTTATACTTAAAAATTAATGTTTATTTTAATTTCTTGGTACATTCCAGGAATTCAGAAGAAACTCTGTGAGTGCTGGGGCACTATAATTTAACTGACAACTGCTGAAGTAATGTTTTGTGTAAACATTAAACACAGCAGATTTTGTGTCTATAATTAAGAGTTTTGATTTAGTACCAGGCAGAATTAGAGGGTAATTATTATTTTAATGGGATTATCATATCATACTACATGCTGAAAATTATATTTAAAGAATCATTTTGTCCTCATGCATGCTTTAGCCAATTATGAATAATATATTTTGGCTTTATTCTGTGCTAGATATACACACATACACATCAAGATTAGAAGCAACTAATTAGAGATAACTAGTTGCTTCTAATTAACTCTTTTTCAAAGTCATATTGCATTATAGTCATAGTTTGATGAGAGATACACCCTTAATTTACAATGTAACTGTAACTTCTGACACATTTTTAGAAAAGAGGAGAAATATCACATACTCTGTTTTGGATTTTGAGATGAAAGAAATTGAGTATGGTTCATAGTATAGGCAAGAGTCTTGCAGCATTAAGATTTTTTGTGTAACTAAAAGAGTGAAATGATTTCATTATATCTGTGAGAAAATTAAGAATAGTTGGCCTTTCTGCTGGTGTGGCATAAAGCCAGTAGTGTAACTTTCAATGACAAGCTAGTATAAGTTTAGAAATCAAAGTGCCGGCATCTATAAAGAAGCCATATGTGAGATATATAACTTATTTAGTGTATTCAAATAATTTAACCTAGTTGTTACCCAAACTTATACAACTGAAATGTTGGCTTATCCAGCAACTGGGTCATCAGGCATAGCTAGTAAAAAGCATCCCTCACTTTGGAGGCAACTTGGGATTCCGTGTACAATAATAGATCCTAACTACAAACCCCCTCTTTCCGCAGACAGGTTGAACGTTATCTGATCAGAAAAACCTTCTACTAACAGCATCAGAAATTGCCTCTTGATATTTCAGCCCATATCTTGCCTCAATGTACTTAACGGCTTAACATAGTGGTAAGAGATGGATTTAAAAAACCACCAGTTTGTTTGTTTGAATGCAGGGATTCTCAACCTGTGGCCTGCAGGCCAGATGCAGCCCATGGTGCCATTTCATGTGTCTCCTCCCACTGCCTCCACCACGCCCAGAAGTGCCATGTGGTGGAGAAAGGACAAAATGGCCATCTGGCCCCCGAAGCTGTTGAAGGGAGAGTAACCTGGTCCCCAGCTTTAAAAGGTTGAGAACTCTTTTAATGATTGGAACTCTCCAATTAGGTCCTCTCTTAAAACAAAGGGCAGTATCAACCAGCAAAAAGAAATACCTCATACTAAGTATATTAATTTCCACCTTATATTACCAGTGTCAAACTTGGCAACTTACAGGAAAACATAGACAAAAGTTGGTCAACATATATACAAGATGCCTGATCAAGGCTGCTGTAGTGACTAGAAGGGATAAAATCAGGCATGAGACTATAAAGGAAAGAATTGGGATAAAATAAACAAATAAATTGGTTAGCTCATTTAGAGAGAATGTCTTAGAATTCCACACTGTACAAGGCATATACGAAGAGAGAAGAAGGGCAAAAAACACAAGACAGTCCCGGAAGAAAGAGGAGAGATAACATCAAAGACATATTACAAGAACATCGAAAAATGCCAGGGACAGCTGCCAGAAGTGCAAATGCAAGAACCTTGAATCTCCCTTGACCATCCACAAGGTGGTGGTGGTGGTGAAGGAAGAGGAGAAGGAGGTGGTGGTGGTGGTGGTGGTGGTGGTGAAACTGTTTCAGGCTGGCATAAAAAAAATAGTGACAGTTCATTCTTCCTTGGAATCCAAAAGCTTTGCAGAGAAAAGTGTTGGCAATGGGTTCCTCACTATATCAATCATGTATGATCTATGAACTATGTTCTAGATTTAAAATAGAAATAGCATTGGATATATATAATCCTCTTGAGAGAAAAGGTATTGAAACTAACTTTCTACAGTTGATTGCATTTGTTACCATCCTTTCAGTGAAATTTATATTTCCTAATTTTGGGATAATTTACAAATCCCGTAAACAAACACTGACTTGTTGAAGTACATTCTTGCCTGACAGTGACCACAGTTCCAGTGACAGATGGAATTTGAACACTTGAGATCAATTTTGCTAAATCTTAGTTTGCCTTCTGGAAAACAATAACCTAACATCATGATGCTCACAAAGACACACGGTTTTACAACATTAAATGCTCAATGCACTAAGCTGTTTGGCAAAAATCATAGCAAACAAATCAAGCCTTTTATGGCTTGCAGCCTGATCATAAACATATTAACTGGAAGAAAGTCTCTTGGAAATGATGAGATTTATTTCCAATTAATGTGTTTACGACCAGGATGCTATTGTAACAATGAAATTTACTGGAGTCATAGTTTATGCTAATCACAATTCACCACTTGGCTTGGCAAAACTTGATGGTTCTCCCTACAAACTTCTTTCAATAAAATGCATGTCATCTTTCATTGGCCAAGCTCATTTGCCCCCAGTTTTTCTATAAATTCAATGCGTTAGAATCCTGAGCTTGACATAAAAGAGAAGTCTGAACAAGTGAGGTGAGGTTAAGAAGAAGGATTTGATAAATTTTCAGGATTTAATAATTAGAGACATTTGAAAAAGTGCTACATAGATAAAAGTAAAAGTCTCCCTTACTTGAAAGCCAGTCATGTCTGACTTTAGGGAGCGGTGGTCATCTTTGTTTATAGCCAAAGAGCCAACACTATCTCTGTCTGCAGACATTTCCATGGTCATGTGGCAGGCAAGACGAGATACCGGAGCACATAGAATGCTGTTACCTCTCCTGTCAAAGTGGTACCTGTTTAGCTACTTGCAATTTCTTGCTTTCGACCTTTCTAATTAAGCATATAAAGTCCTTAATGAAAAGCACAAAGCCATTATATAATCTGTGTGTGCACACAGAGACAGATGGATAAATAGGTCTTGCAACCTGATGGGGTAAAAGAAGAAACATTTTAATCTCAGTGCTGAAAATGCAAAATAATAATAATAGATTTCTGGATGTATTCACAGCGAGATAAGATAAAGCCTTTGAAATTATGTAAACATAGATACAGTACTCTCATTCTGCATGTTGGCAGGCAAAAGCTGGCTTGAGACTCAACATCAAGAAAACCAAGATAATGACAACAGGCCCTATCAGTCCCTGGAAAACAGATGGGGAAGAAGTGGAAGCAGTGATAGACTTTACATTCTTAGGATCACTGAGATCACAGCAGATGGGGGATTGCAGGCATGAAATAAAAAGGTGACTGATTCTTGGGAGACAAGCTATAAGAAACCTGGGGGACATAGTTAAAAGTAGACTCATCATCTTGCAAACAAAAGTCTGCATATAGTCAAAGTAGTGGTATTCCCAGTAGTAATGTATGGTTGTGAGAGCTGAACCATAAAGAAAGCTGAGTGCAGAAGAATAGAAACCTTTGAAATGTGGTGTGGAGGAGAATTTTGAGAGTACAGTTGTACCTCACTTAAAAGAACATAATGCGTTCCACAGGATTGCTCTTTAAGCAAGTTTGCTCTTTAAGTGAAACACCTTTATAAGTGACCAATCATGACTTCTGGTGGAGGGGATTGTGAACGAATAGGTCAATCTTAAAAGAAATCAACCCCAACTGCTCCTTGGCAGTTCAAATATTGAAGATGAAGCTAAAGTGCTTTGGACATCAAACGAGAAGAGAGGATTAACTTCGGAAAGCCTTGATGCTGGCAAAAGAAGGGCAAAAGAAGAAGGGGGCAGCCAAAAATGGGATGGCTAGATGGTATTGTAGACACAATGGGCACAGAGCTGGGTGGGTTGAGGAGGATGGTGGAGGATAAGGGTCCCTGGCATGCAATGGTCCATGGGGTCACAAAGGGTCAGACTTGACTATGTGATTGAACAACAACAAGCTTTTTACATTAAAAAAATCAATCATGCTTATTTATTTCCTGTGTGTACTAGAAGGTCTAAACCACATAATGTTTAAATGAAGATGTGTAATCTCTAGTTGCCCAAGCCAAGGACAGTGTTAATTCTTGATTAAAAACAAAAATATTTTTTTTCAAAGATCTCCATTAGGAAAGTGGTAGAAACTGAGACTCAAACTCTATTTTGGCAAATTTGCACTTCATTAAAAAAACAACAACACTGTTGTGCTCTAGATTTGACTTAAAAAAAATCAAACAAGTTTAGGTAATGCAAACTCCACTATTTTATTATAGGTCAAAGTTTTAGTGTCAGATGTAGCTGTGAAAAGTATGTCTAGATCAATCAGTTCCTTTCTGCTCCACACTTATTTTAAATGTGTTTACTAATGAGCTTGTTCCCTCCTGTTTCAATACAGGTTTTCTTTTTTTAAAAAAAATCCACACAAAAAGCTTTTAAATCCATATGTGTAACTTTCTGCTCTCAAAATACATACATCTAAATGTAAGTTCTGTCTAAACCTGGTTATCTTTAAAGATATATGTTTCTAAATTAGGTGTGACAGCACCATAAAGCTATCACTGCGTTGACTCAGCAGGGATGTTCTGTGTAGGTTGTTGACATCATTAAATAGTATCATACCAATGGGTTTGTTTTTTTACTTCTGCTACTGAAAGTATAGCCTAATCACTGCAGACTTTGACAGGTGAGTGCTTTTTATTCAGAATCTGAAACAAATCATTGCATTTGTCCATTTCCAAAGCAGGGAACCTGAAGTAGTACTTGGATCAAATTGAGGCTCTCCAAAGCCCCAAATATTGCCTCAGTGCTTCAGGAGATTAAATAAATTTACCAGTTCACTAGAAGTAATAGTGTAACAGGAACAGGAAGTTTGAAGCAGGAAAAGATTGATAGTTCAAGTACCAATGAAAATCCCAGGCTCTACTGGAAACTCCAGCCATTACTGGGATGCAGTTCCTTTGCCCATATGACTAGTGGTCATTTTGTGAAGATAGCATATTGGAAATTGGAATTCACTCTCTTTTTAAGGGCAACTGCCAATTTCAACTCAACTGAATGAATGCCTGTGTGTGAAAATCGAACTATTGTACAGGATTTGAGTGTGGTAGCATTAGGAAAATGAGGAATATGGTCTAAGTTACTTAATTTCCATGGCTCCTGATTGGCAGGAAGAAATGGTGGGAGCTTTACCTGTACATTGGAGGTCCATCAGAAGTTGGTGCCATTGAATTTCACTGTTTAGCCCATGTCTTCACTCTTTATTTCCTCCAGTTTTGTGGGGGTTTTCATACTTTTTGATAAGTTTCATGTTTCAGACTTATATAAATACTTGTAGATCTGATTGTTCAGCTATGAACCAAGGTGTGCAGGCTATAGATCAGCTCAAAGCTAATCAGTTGCAATTTGTATGACATATAATGCAGACCAAACCAAAGCAGATGGTATTCCCACATTTGTAATCTTTACACCAGTCACATTGGAGCCCCTTCTTCAATGCTTGCTCAGTTGCCAAATCAATTTACTACTAGAACAGCTCAATAACACCTTCTTTCACAAGGTATGTGTTAGCATGTCTTGTGCCTGCAGATATGCATAAAAATGAAATAGTATAATCAAAGTGTACCATTCAACAATCAATGAACACTACTAGTAGTGGTGGTGGTGGTAGTAATAGTAGTATTCTGGACTATGTTGGTAGGGATATAAATACTCATTCATAAGGTTATTTACTCCCCAAAGAAGGTAAGATGTTTTTCAGTATTCTCAACAACAATCTTATGACATTAACAATAATTCTTTTTGTGCAAGTTTCAAGTTCAAGATTCAAGTTTACTTAGGTTTAATAGTCATACACCATTCAAGGTTCAAATTTTAAAACACTAAACAAAAATTTGCCACATCTACTGCACAATTTTTGCAAAGGCTATTCAGGAGCAATTTTAATCTCGAGGTGTCAAAGAAGGTTGAAAATGTTAGCTATTTTTTTTGAGAAATTTTTCTCTTGCTATTAAATGTTTCAGGAAATAAAAAAATGAGTGGGCTAATGTATCAAGGACTAACAGAAGGCAATCACAGCACCATTGGTCTGAAGGCATCTTAAGAAACCATACCATCATCTAAGCCATTGGCAGCATTTTATAGCAAGTATGCTATAAAATATAGCATATATGACCCCCTAAGCTTTGGAACGGTCAATATCTTGAAATAAAGTAGTAGGTCAAATTGGGTGATATACTTAGATTTCCAAGAAGAGTGTAGGAAATTTCCACCTTGCAAACTCTTGAAATGCATTCCAATTTTGTCTGATCAGTTGATCCATAAGTAATTTTCCCCTTCTCTTGTTTGGATCTACTATTTTCTGTAATTCTTTATGTACAAATTGTGCAGCAGCAGAACATTGCTACATCTGCTGTTCTGTTGCATGGCCTTTTAAAGATGAATAGCAAGGAAGAGATGGCATGCATTTTCTTGAACCCCCCATCATTTTGCACAAACTGTGGAATTTTTGAAAGAAAGAAAAAAGCCCTCCGTGTTTCCTTCTTGTGAAGGAGATGAGAGGTTTTGTGCTGTTTGAATGTTCCTCCTTGAAGTAGCTTGTCTTGAATTTAGCAAGTATTCTTCATATCCTAGTGCAATAGGATTGTAGCTGAGAAGGTGAAGATTCAGGCTGTCCTACCCCAGCATTGCAATTGCAACCCCACTTGAAGGGAAACACTTACAGTGGAGTCAACTTTGAGGGAGTTTTGTGTGACTTGTTTAATATAATGCTTAGGTTGACAATCAGCAGATGACAGAGGGGAGCACAGCAGTTCCCCCCCTCTCTTACACATGTACTAATACATATAAATGGACTGCTTCTTCAACAACTCTTCCAATTCAAATTAGGAGTTCATTGTTTAATACAAGACTAGTGGATTTCATGTCATTCCCTTAGCATTAGCAGTCCTCATAGTGTCATATAATTGTTTGCCGAGGTACACAGAAAGAGCCTCCTCAAAGATTGTGGTAGTTTTGAACCACAACTGAGTATACCTTGATAATGGCAACCTTGTGTTGCCAGCTAATCTTTCTAACACTAGGTCAGGCAAAAGGAATTACAGAATTAATTCACCAAAAGGTGCCTTCATGTTGGCAGTTTCATGTCTAGTCTAGACATGGAAGAAGAATTGTTTTCGCAACAGCATATCAAAAAGTGTAAAACACCTATTGTCTAAATGTGGAGGCATCCTTATCAATTGAAGTGTCCCCTTCCTTACTGATGTCAGGAGCCACTGGAGGAAAAGAGGTAATAAACTTGTTGTATTTGAGGGAAGGGGAATTAAGTAAAGCCTCAGTATGAAATGTAGAGTCTGTGTTGCTGGCATGAATAGAAAGGGAAAGAACATAGTAGAAAAGGTGATGTCTGTGGGCAAAAATCCAAAAAGGTGGCCAGCAGCGTGAACAGGGCTGAACATCAAATTATGATTGGAATGATCCGGCTGTCATCATCCACAAAATGGAAATGTGTATGCATACTTAGTTGTGCGAGAATGTGGAAGATAATGGACAATTAAACTGACATCTTTAAAAATGCAAGCTGTTTGGAGGCAAGGTGCTAAGGGCAGATAACAGTATCACAAGCATGTGTGCTCCATTGGAGTTTGGGTGTATATCTCAATTACGCCTGCTATCACAAACCAGCAAACAGTCGCCTTATCGGGCTCAGAGTGCAAATACTTTGCTCACAGCTTTTGTTTTGTGACTCCTTCAGTGTCAGAAGAATTGAAAAGACATGTTTAACTTGTGATGGTGTTACTCAGCATTATGACGGGCATCATATTTTCTGACCTTTCTCAAAATATATCCATACCTGGTCACTCAATTGAGCAGAAGTTTTTTGTTTGTTTTTTGCAAGAAAATGGACTCTGAGGGGGAAAAATCATCTTATTCTTTTACCAGTCCCTGTTCAGAAACCTTACTGTTTAGTTTAAACTTATTCTGTTCTGTACCAGGTTGTGCTCATGCTGTTTTCAGTACCGGTCTCAGTGTGACAGACTATTTCTTTGATGTTAATATTAATTTATTGTTTTACTTATATATTTTGATATTTTAAAATTCTTAGCATTTAAAATAATTGATTTTTATTGTTGCAATAATTAATAATTGCCAATTAAAAACTATTTGCTAAACATAGAAAGTATTCTGCCTTGTTCTAATTTAATGTCCTAGGGAACAAGCATGAGAGAGAGAGAATGAACTAAAAATGTATGGGTTATGAAACTTCTAACAGTTTCAATGTCAAAACATAATTATATATGTTCAAGAAGTATACAGCTTGGCAAAGCAGAACTGAGCAGTATGTTGGGCAGAGAAAATGGTTGTTTTAGGAATCTTCAGTTATAAGAAAGGTCTGCTCCATTCCCTCTATCTAAAGCTGTAGTTCCCAATGTGGGGCACACTCCACACAGGGGGGCAATTTGATTTTTAATGGGGGCAATTCAAGAATGTTTAGACCAAGTTAATGGCCTTTTAGGCTTCCTCCACATAAATAGTTCAATTTTTAAATAATAAGAATTATATATCATACGGGGGAGGGGAAATAAGGATTATAGAGGTTCTTAGGTGGGGCATGGCCCCAAAAAAGGATAACCCATAATTACAGCTGATGCTAGGAAGAAATGACTGAGGCAGTCTTTGAAGTTTGAAAGCCAAACTTCATATAAACACACTGATTAAGTCCTGAAGATCAGCCTATAAACATCTTATATATATAGTCCTGGGATTGGGTGAAGTTCCTTTTGTGACCTTCAGTCACTTTCAATGGTTAACAATTTTCCTTTTCTAAGTAGGAGCTGGCTTAACTGCATCCCTGTTTCAGTGTTTGCTTTGAGAAGATGTGTCAAACAAGAAGAAGAAGAAGCCATTGACACCACCAACGCCGATGACATTGTGGCACCTTAAAGAGTTTGATTTTTCTCTGGAAAAGTCCACTTCCTCAGACATGTTTTCACAGCCTAAAATGGGCACTTTTTGAAAACTGCTATTTTGAGTCAAAGTGGTAGCTTTTAAAGAATAGGGGTATGCAAACAAGTCTAAGGAAGCAGACTTGGATAACCAGAGCAATGCCACATCCACGGAGTTGCCCAGACAATTATCTAGGGACCTATGAGAATGGCTTTAGTCTTGCCCTTTCCACTTTCAAAACATCTTTGTATAGCAGTATAATAAACTACTTCCAGTCCAACAGTTTAAAAAGCCAGAAAGAGCAATCACAATAGCTGGCCTGGTTTGCATGGGGATCTTTCACTAAGGCTCACTTATCCTGTCTGGTTTATAGCAGCACATCTATCCAGAATTAACTTTCAGCCAAGGAGGCCAACATTAATTTGTTGGCAGGTGCAGGAGTGTCAGCATATGATGAAGTGCTTACTCCCCCGCCTTGATCAAAAGATTACAGCTCTCATCTATAAATACAAGTGGAATGAATATATTTATGGCCTTGCCACTTAGCATCTCTAGATTTGGCCCCTGCAGGATGCCTGTGTGTCCTGGGTATTTATTGTTTTCGTTATCTCTCAGAGGTTGATAAAGTAGCAAATTCAAAGTAGATTTCAAGAGGGCATGCCGTACTAATGTTCAGTATTCATGGTGCGAGCAGAGTGGAATACACCACACACATCCATTTATGTGCTAGTCAGACTTCTGTCAGCTTCTTTCTCAAGGCTAACAGTCCCCTGGTGCTTTTGTCTTTGTTTCTTGGGGGAGCATTAGGGTACAAGACTTAGGGTGAGGGAAAATAACCACCCTACAAGGACAAGGGGGGGGAAAGAGTTACTGCCCTCTGTTATGTAAATCCAATGTGAAAGAAAGACCTCACATTTTGCAAAGGATCAGTGATGGGATGTAACAGGTTCCCACCAGTTCGCCAGAACCGGTAGTAACTTTCCCCAGTGTCCCGGAGAACTGGTAGCAGCTTTTGGGGGGAACCACCTTCGGGGCTTACCTTTTCAGTGGTTCCCCCACTGCGCATGCGCACTAAGCACTTGGTGTGCATGCACACTTACAGTGCTTGTCGCGTATGCACAGCCTCCTTGCTTTCCTCCCAAGTGGGGAGGAAGAAGAGAAGCTGCTAGCCTGAAGCTCCCTGTAACCTGCTCCCCAGGGTAAATGACTCACGTTTGGATGTGGTGTGTCTCTGTGTATTTTAATGTGTACTTAATACCTTTACCTATAATAACGTACTAGCACAGTTCCTAAAAAGGTCTGGCAGGTGGCAGGCCTGGTGGCCTGGCTTGGGGTTTTTAAGCAAAGTCTTGGAGTTACCTCATCAATAAGCTACACCTATGCTGTTCCAATGCTGTTCCAATTGGAGAACCCTTAAGGAGGTACAGCTGTTTTACATTTACATTAAGACATATTGTCCTAGAGAACTGATATGATGACCATATCCATCTTGCAACATGGTACTGCCCAGGCACCTATACTAGCAGGTAAGTGACAAGTTTGTGTTTGGTGGGTGGGTTGATTTATGTTTGGGATGGGTGTGTGGGTGTATTTTAATGTAATTTTTATTTAATTTATTTATTTAATTTATTTACGGGTTTGTGTTGTGTGTATGTGTATGTGGGTTGAGAAGTGTGTGTGTGTGTGCTTATTTTTATTTTATTTATTATTATTCTTTGACCCCGCCCACAACATCATGATGTCATGACCTTAGCTCCGCCCACACTGTGATGACATCATGGTGGGGTAGTAAAATTTTTGACATCCCACCACTGCAAAGGATGTAAAAATGGTGGTCATTAGAAAGTAAATATCCAGAAGGCATTATCCTAGTACACACAATGGTACAGAAATCATATGGCATCCTGATTGCCTTTATAATGGTCCTGATGAACTGGATTTGTCAGTCGTATGGACTAAGTACACCAAAATGAATGGGGATGTATACAGTGTGTCCTATTGGAGGACATATATTTTGAGCATAAAAAAATTAAGCCTCATGTTTGGCGGTTAAATTGCTGGAAACCTCTGTGTTGTTTTTCTTTGTCAAAACGCCCATATAACTGCTTTTCAGATGTATTCAAGATATATTATATTTTTGGAACAAGCAGGCAAATATATAAAATTAATGGTATCAAGAATATTCAATGGAGAAGATTTACAACTTCCTGGTGGTGGATGCACGTAAAAAGTTATATTGTGCTATATGTATTTTTGTTTAGGGTTTTGTTGTTGTTGTGATAGTGGTAGTGGGGGTGTTTTTTTAAAAAAAACTTCTGTACTTTAATTTAAAAAAGAAAAAAAAGACTGCTGCTCAGTATTAAATTTCCAACTTTTCAGGAATCACCATTAGAATCTGTTGTTCACACACATATGGATGCATTTCTATCTGGCTGAACCGTTTCCTAGACACAGCATTTATGTTAACAAAGTGATGTCCATTCACACAACCATTATTCACACATATAAAGAATTGCCTGTTATCAATCAAGTGAATACACTTAAATGAATAGTCTGTCTTGTCCATGCCTGAAATCTGTGTGAATGTTTGACTGCCTGTGGATCTGTGAGTCAAGGCAAAGATGCAGTGCTTTTAAAAAATCTAACTTAAAATGTCATCTGTCTTGTCATGTAGGTCAAACAGCTTGTTCTATAAAAATGCTCTCTATGGGACTCTCTGCCTAGAGAGGCGCACTTGGGCCAGTTTACTGAACTCATTTAAAAGGAGCGTTAAAAACTTTGCTTTTAACAGAGGCATTTGAGTAGATTGGCTGTTGCAGTTGCTGATGCTCTGATTTATTTTATTGCTGGCTGGATTTATATATATATATATTTGGGGGGGGGGGGTTTAGTAATTTTGTTACCTTCTGTTTTATTGCACTTTTCACAGTCTACTTTAGTACCATGTCAGTATGCAGACACCTATTTTCCCGCTGACCTATCCATGAAAGACAAGGAGAAATCTGTACATCTCTTCCTAATCATGACCAGAACAGTTCCCTTTATCTGCTTACAGTGGTACCTTGCTTTATGAAATTAATACATTCCCCAGGGTTTTTTGTATTACTTCTCTCAGGGGACACTGAGGAGTGGTGAACAAAAACAACAACAGAAAGAAGTGCCAGCAGCCAAAGCCAGATCTTTAGCTGGGGGTAATTGGGGGGGGGGGGCTTTCCCACCTTCCAGCAAAGACTCTCTCAATCACACATATCTCTTCACATGGTGGAAAGGTCTGCCCCTTCTTGGGTTCCAGCTTTGCCACTCCAGCACTGCCCTCGCCCCATTCCTCATTATTACCTGATGGTGACCACTTTCTTCTCAGCTGGCTCACCATGCAGGTGAACATCTCCTACTGGCCATCATAGCCCTGCAGTGGGAGAGGAGGAGTCAAAGAGGCAGGTCTCCCTGACCTAGGCCACCTCTGCCTTTTGCTCTCATGTTCACTCTCAGCCTGGCTCTGCTTTTGAGCACTTTCTTTCCTTTTAGACATGCCATTGTGTCAGACCGCATCTCCCCAGCCAGGGAAACATCATTATAGCATCTGGTGGTGAAGAGGCAGCCTCACCTTACCTTTGCCCGTGGCCACAGTGAGGTCACCTCTCTTGCTCAGTCATTCCCTCCAGAAGGGCTGGGTGAACAATGAGGAGTGTCCCTGCCAGAGCTCTGTAACAGGGTGGATGTTGTAAACCTTACAACATTTACCCTGTTATGGAGCACCAGCAAGGATATGATTGAGGTAACATGTGCAGTGCCACCCCCAGATGCCACTATAAACATATCAGGTGCAATGCATCCAGGGGAAATGTGCTTCATAATGTGAAAAAATTCTTATTGTGAGGCTTTATTTTCAATAGATTTCCATTCATAATGTGAAAATTACATTGTATGAGGCATTCATAATGCGAGGTACCACTGTATAAGGTACATGAGTGGAAATTGATCATTATTTCCACCAAATCTGGCCCTGCCATTCATTGAGTTGCCAGATGCCTCAAATAGCAGGTACTGGTTGCTGGTGGAGAGAGTCGGCTTACTCAGCAGCCCAACAGCTAGCTTCCA
Source organism: Furcifer pardalis (assembly GCA_030440675.1). NCBI lineage: Eukaryota > Metazoa > Chordata > Lepidosauria > Squamata > Chamaeleonidae > Furcifer > Furcifer pardalis. The sequence goes on from CP126893.1 coordinate 70,174,562, forward strand.
ACCTTAACATATAATATAATTCTCTATCCCATTGCCAGTGGTTGCAGAAAGATTGTACTTTCAAGTTTTGAACATATCAATGGATGGAGTCATTGAGTTCTTCACTTCCAGCTGCCCAGTCCTGATTGACACCAAGAAAGCAGAGGAAGAGAAGTCACACTGCTTGGAAATATGGAAGATAGGAACAGATGATCTGCCCCAGTCCTTGTAATGCTTCATTTATTATGTGTAGATACTAAGGCTTCCTTCCTCTGTAATTTGTGGGCATCATGGGAGCATCTTATGATGACTGGTATCAGGATTGCATTTGAAATCCTGTTCCCAGAAAAATGATGGTGCCTGACATCTGAGTTTTGTTCAATTTATTTGTATACCACATTTCACACAACATATTTTACACAACAGCTTGTGCTTTTTATAAAAAAACACACACCAAATATTTATTTATTTATTTATTGTATTTCTATACCACCTATTTGGGTGCTATCCCACTCTGGGCAGTGAACAAACAGATAACAAATGACAACAACAACAAATACAGTAAGAATACCAATAACTATATTATTTTTTACCAATTGCAATTCATTTAATGTTTCAACAATGTAAATATGACTATCAGATATTCAGTAACTCCATTAACAATACTGGATATCAATATTAATTCACTTTACAGAATTCACTGTCTGCATTAAGTGACCATTGAAAGATGCCACTCTGACATCGAACTCATAGCAGGAGGGGAAAGACATGTGAAACAACTGTAAGGCATTTTATAGCTCCCCCTCAAGCAACAGAAACACTCTCGCTCATCAGAATCCTGAGCCAAGGGGAGCTCTTTAGGTTGCCTCCTAAGGAGTAGAACATTAAGGAAAATAACTGGGAAACAAAACCTATCCTTGAGAATATCCCCCCCCCCTTAAGTAAGATAGATTAAAAACTCAACACAGGTGCCATCACATGTTCATTCTGCATTTTTTATTACAGGGAGGTGTAAGCATCTAGAGCTGGGGCAACTCCAAAGGAGGTGGAACCAGCCAAAATTTGCTAGCAAACACAACAGCTGAAATTCTGCTGCTTAGTGTAGTACTGTATGTCATTCTAGGGTAGGCTTAATTTCAAATGGTTGGGATTTACTATCCTTCCATACCTTGCCGTTGCAGGGGTAGTTATATTATATTATATTATATTATATTATATTATATTATATTATATTATATTATATTATATTATATTATATTATATTATATTATATTATATTATATTATATTATATTATATTATATTATATTGCTATTTTAATGTTGTGAACTTCACGGAGTACAGAAACCACCCAGATGGACAGCAGGTTAATTCAATCAATCAGTCACAGACTAAGTCTATTTGAATCAATGGAATTTACAGAAAGTTGATTTACCAAATCCACACTGATTGAATAAATCTCCTCAAGAGTGACTTACTAAGCTAAGCAACATGATTTCAGCCAATGTCTTTCTCCTCTCCACATGATATGTGTGGTAAACTGCAATGAGCATCCACATATCAGCAGATTCAGCTGCAGTCAAAAAGCCATGAATGCATTAATCAGTTGCTTGCATGTTGGCTTCCACACACTTAAGACCAGTGGTGGGTTGTCAAAAAATTTACTACCCCACCGTGACATCATCACAGTGTGGGTGGAGCTAACATCATGACATCATGATGTTGTGGGCGGGGCCAAAAATAAAAATAAAATAAAAATAAGCACACACACACCTCAACCCACCCACCCACCTACAACACAAACCCGCAAATAAATTAAATAAATTAAATAAATACAATAAAATTTACATTAAAATACACCAACCCACCCACCCACCCACCCCAAACACAAACCAATCACTTACCTGTTATTATAAGTGCCTGGGCAGCACCATCTTGCAAGATGGATATGGTCATCATACCAGTTCTCTAGGATAATATGCCTTAATGTAAATGTAAAACAGCTGTACCTCCTTAAGGGCTCTCCAATTGGAACAGCAATTGGAATAGAACAGGTGCAGCTTATTGATGAAGTAACTCCAAGACTTTGCTTAAAAACCCCAAGCCAGGCTGCCAGGCCTTTTTAGGAACTGTGGTAGTACATCAATATAGGTAAAGGTATTAAATACACATTAAAATACACACAGACACACCACATCCAAAGGTGAGTCACTTACCCTGGGGAGCTTCAGGCTATAGGGAGCTTCAGGCTAGCAGCTTCTCTTCCTCCTCCCTGCTTGGAAGGACAGCAAGCAGGCCATGCATACATGTCAAGACTGTAGGCGTGCATGCACACCAAGTGCTTGGCGTGCATGGGCAGTGGGGGAACCAGTGAAAAGGTAAACCCTGAAGGTGGTTCCCCCCAAAAAGCTGCTGCCGGTTCTCCGGGACTCTGGGAAAAGTTGCTACCAGTTCTGGCGAACTGGTGGGAGCCTGTTGCATCCCATCACTGCTTAAGACTCCCCATCACATAGGTGTCACTTTTGTATGAAATACTGTGTACGAGCACCTGCTTACATGACAATGTGGGCACTTAGATGACAACTCTGCTATGTCAACACAAATGTTGTAGAGCTGAGCACCATGCCATGGCAGATCAGGAAGTACAGCCCTACTTACTTTATGGTATTTGTTTGGTGACCACCTTATAAATATTAAGGGTGCTCAAGTGTTGGGAGAGGAATGAGGAAGTAATGTTCTACTGAGCTCTAGAAATCCGATCACTATGTCCCAATTTTAGTAGGTTACCCCAGTGATGGGCATCAGCCGGTTCGCACCAGTTTGCCAGAACAAGTAGCAGAAATTCTGGCTGGCCCCGCCTGCCCAAGTTTTGAAATAAAGTAGTGCTAATTCAAGTACAACACAGGGCTTCCCCCTGGCCATGCCCACCATACCACGCCCACAGTGTGGTAGTAAATTTTTTTTGGAGCCCACCACTGGGTTACCCTCTACAAAAGCACTTGAATGGTAAGACAAACATTTTACAGTTAATAAAGAATTTTAAAAACTGTTTCCCATTTTTAAAGTATGCAATATATGATGACTAAGGCTGAGCCAACACTCCTACTCTTCAAGAAATTCATCTTCTCTTTTCATTTAAGCAGGCCTGAATATTAACTTGCTCACACTGTTTAACTCCTAATTCATCCCATAATTACTACTTGGTGTTAAAACTGAGAGGCTATATATTTAATACAGTAAAAGTGAAGCTGTCCCCAGGGAGGCACAACTCTACACCATTATGACTAACACTAATGCTTTCATAAAATGAGTATTTTATGGGTCTATAAAAATGTGTTCAAGATTTGGAAGAAGGAAGAGAGACTTTTTGGTACCTTTTAAAAATTCACATTATGTGCAATCTATGTCCTTTCTCTTGAGGTCTGTGTAACTTTTGTACAAAGGTTGCTTACAAGTGGACTTGAAAACAAAAGAAAGCGAGAACTCTAGACCTCAATCCAATCCGACACACACACTAGAATAGATCCGCTGAATCAACGAATGAATTATGAGTTAACAAACAAGCCAATTGTTTTGGTTCGATGGGCCTGCTTTAGTTAGGACTAGCAACAGGATTTAGGCCATGATCTACAGCCCCACCCTACTGTGCATCTGCACCTTTCTGTCTTTATTTTACCACAAAGGAGCCGGATAGACACCTGATGTGAAGACTAGAACAGAGATAGCCTTCAGATTTTGAACTTAAAAATGTACAGTGCAGCTCGCAGCTTGAAAAAAGTAGGAAATGCTTATTCAGCGGGGGTGGGTGGTGAGTTTAAAAATCTAATTTTGTGAGGGAAAGTGTTGAAGTGCACATTTGAATTATACATACTCAAGTACAACGTTTTATGTGAATTTTAAAAATAAAAGTTCACAGATCAATCCAGCAGCAGGATGGAGTGAAACGATGAGTCAACATAAATGGAAGTGACATCGAATGGAAACAGACCAAGCCATTGACTCCTGTTACTACTTGTTTAGCATTATTTTAAATAGTTATGAAGGTGGAAAGGCTGCACTTTTTTCATTACAGACAGATAAATATGTTCATTCTTCTCCACACATCACTGTCATAGAGTATGTCTCTTTTTTAAAGTTTATGATATGAACAATTTTCATGGGCTCATTGGTTGCAGAGAATCCAATTCCATTTGTGCTAATTTGTAGACCAAGATTGCATCGTGATGAGAGTGTTCCCTACTGATGCCACAGGAAATAATGAAAGTGGCATAGAGATGGAAAGTCATAAACATGGTATCTCCCCAGTGGGAGAAGGCAGACCTTTCATGCAGCCTACATTCTGTTTGATTTGCCTGATGTATGTCTACTTTCCTCAGCTTTTCACACATAAAATTCTTGAACAGAATATCACTTTTCAACACATCCTAGAATTCTTACATTTTTTGATGAAGCAAGGTGTATTTCCAGAGACCTAACAAGTTGCACCTGTAAGCTGAGCAGGACTCATTTATTTCCAAATAAAGGATCCTGGTGTTATTTGACTTTTCATTCAGCACTGGCACCTGAACATGGAGATCCAAGCAAAACTATTTGAAGTTGTACAGCAGATCTGCAAAATAAAATGTAAAAATTTAGTACAGTATGTCATTAATGCACATAGAAAACTCAGCGTGACTGGGTAGTATCTAACTTTTATTTATTATTTCTCAGGCAAAAAATAGCAGTCAAACTGCTAATGTCCCATTATGTCCCATTGCATGAGTGGAGGGGAGGTTTCATCATTGGGGTTTTAAACTATACAGTACCTTCTTGCACTATTCCAGCCAATGTGTGCACAACTCTAAACCACAGAACATAATATACCACAGATGAAGTATTGCAGTCTATGTTTGATGAAGACGATTCTAGCCATATTCTGAACATGTACAAATAAATATTCTCTGGGAAATATGGGGAAAAGATTTGGATATTAAAATTCCAGAAGTAAATTGAAAGAATAAATGGAAGAGAATGATTATGAGAACTATGTCTCTTAGAATTAAACAGCATAATTATAAATTGTTGTGGAGGTGGTACCTGACTCCAGTTCAGCTACATCAGATGAACAATACTAAAATGAAAATGTGCTGGAGATGTAAGAGCACACTGGGGACATATGAACACATCTTCTTTCTTTCTCTCTCTTTTTTTCTTTTAGAATTTGTATACCGCCCTCCTCGCTGGAGCAACCCAGGGAAATGAAAGTTTTTTCCACCCATTTCTGGCTCTCTGGCACCCCTGCCACATCTGGGGAGGTCGAGGACCCGAGCCACACTGTTTCGGAAGTTCCCCGACCTCCCTGGCTGCTGCAGTGAGTCAAAATGTCGGGATTTAATTCCCAGCATTTTTATTTATTTATTTATTTAGATTTATTATCCCGCCCCAATCACGCAAACCCAACCCTAGGTGGCTCACAAAAAAGAAAAAGATTACACAAATGAGTGCAGCAGCCAGGGAAGTCAGGGAACTTCAGAAACAGTGTGGCTCAGGGTGCCAGAGAACCCAAAATGGGTGGGGGGAGGGAGAAAGTTTATATTTGCAATGTTACAATGTTTTTTTAATGCAATTCCAGATTTTTTTGCCAAAGGTCTCATGGAATTCTTTCAGTGTAAGAAGGCCATAGCTGGCTGGAGGACTTGAGTAAGAAGTCTTCAATTACTGAAAAATTGATGCCATCCTGATCAAACCATCCTGATGGCATCATTTTCAGTAATTAAAAACTTCACAATAATGAAACGAATTCTACAGGGGCCTCAGGACATTTTAGGGAGAAATAAGATTTTTTCCCCAAAAAAATGTCTGCAACTGTTGACACCATCAGCATTATGTTGTGTACCTTTCGACAACAGGATTTCAGCCAACTTACCATTTACATTGTGGAGATATTGTGTATATGTATTACTTTCATTGGAACCGCTGTGGGCACCATAAATCCAGATGAAACTGTTGAAGAAGTCCAGTCATTATCGATTTGAGGGACATACATGTTACAGCCCTGAGGGGTCAACAAATAAAACATGCCCAATTTTGCCTTGCACATTTCTGTAACTGTTATTTAAACATTTCAGAGATGTTGCAAAAAAAAATATGCTCCTTTCAAACTAGAGATCTCAGCAGGTGGCATAGAAAGCCACCACTTCCTCATGAAATTTCATGTATGCTTTGCCAGTGCAAGGTACTCATTTCTAAGATAGTGAAACATTTTCTAGTATATTCCAGGACAATGACTGAACTCATCTATTTTCCTTCCAGGAGCTGGTTTCTCCAGATTCTTCTGAAGAAACAATAGAGCCAGACACAGCAGTGTTGTTACTATAATGAAATGATTTGGCCAGTGTCAGTGGTTGATCATAGCTTACCAAAATTCAGAATTTCCTCAGGAATTGGATAGAAAGAACTTGAGGCTTCAAAAAAATTCTTAATGTGAAACTGATAGGGGCAGCTGAAGTGTTGGATTAGTTTTGCTATATTGTGGTTAGATCAATATGGAATAGATGAGGTTTTCTTAGAATTAATTATTTGCTTATCACAAAAATTACACAAGTAAATGTTGAATTATGCAATCTTCTTGCATCTGGCTGTGATATGGTACATCAGGTTTATTACCAAGTCAATCTCATTTCCGTACACTTTGGCCTCTATATTAATCAGCAACCACATCAGAGATACCCTTATGTGCTAAAATATTAATTACAATAAGCACAATTACCGGGGGGAGGGGGATCTCCTAAGAAACTGTAACAATCATTTATTTTTACTAATTTCCTAATACAACAGGGCAGCTGACCTCTGTCTAAATTGAGAAGGGGGTGAGGAGGAGTACTCGTAATACATTTCTTGCAGTTATACTTAAGTAACAAAAACATTCCGGTATTTAAAAATTCTTCAAATTATTTCATGTGATTACAAGGAAATGTGTCCATTCACAATATTTCTTCTGTGTTATGTATCACAAAAATGCCTTGCTGTAAGAGTATTCCTATAGGACAGTGGTGGTGGACCTTGGCACTCCAGCTGTTCTTGGGCTTAGATACGCAGAAGCTCAAGTTTCTGTGAATCCACATGAATGGGTTTACTGTGTGTACTTGGGCTTCTGGGAATTGAAGTCTAAGAAAACTGGAGTGCCAAGGTTTGCCACTACTGCTGTAGGATGACAAGAGGCCTAGTTCAAATCCCCACTTAGACACGGAAATGTACTGGCTGTGGGGAAGCAATAAAACCACACCTCAAATATTTAATTTACCTTGAAAGCCCTCTTAGGATCAATATAAGTCTGTTTCAACTGAACAGCACATAAGAACAGCAACAGCAAATATGGGAGTTTTAATGGATAAATTCAGCTATTTAAGCACCCTGTTGAGTCTCTGTTGTGGTAGTTATGCTCAGTTGTAGGTCACCCATTTGTATCCATCTGAGCTGTAGAGTGGGGTGGCCAAACTTTTCATGCCATGGGCCAGTCATGTGGTTGAGCAGACCTGTCAAATGGTTCCTCCAGATGTAAAATGTGTCTGTGACTGTCATAAATGCATTTATGACAGCCGTGGGTGCATTTATGGCAGTGCTATGCATGTGTGCGTTTGTGTTTTACTTCCACTTCCAGGTGGAAGTGCAGGTGGCATGGGCCAGATGATTTGGCACCATGGGTCAGATCTGGCCCACAAGCCGTAGTTTGGCTACCCCTGCTGTAGAACATGCATTTATTTCTCTCTCAAAGATGTTCTACTTCAGGGGTTCTCAACATTTTCAGGTTGTGGGCCTGACCATGCCCTCCGGGCAGCTAATAAGGCTGATCACATGGCTCATCCCACTGGAAGCAGAAGGAAAACTGTAGTGTGCAACCCGGTACCACAGCAGGTAGATTCATCTCCAACTCTTTAGCCAAGACTAGCAAATACCTTGCCTCCACACTTGTTCTCACAATACTAAGTACATACTACTTTTTTTAAAAAATGCATTGTTGTGGGCCTTATAATGGAGACAGAATGCTCTTTGCAAGTCATACTGGTTGAAACTGGAAAACTGAAAATGAATTATATAAGGAAGTTCAAGTGGGACCCTGGGCAACTTGGTAGGGCTTACACGTAGCAGCATCCCTTCTATTTGATATTTAGTTCACTGACAAACAGCAGTAAATGTAATTATGCTATTCCTTATGGTAGTGATTTTCTAAAAACATGCACATCTGCTACGATAAAGCAATCTGCCAGCTCTAGGGAAATATCACTTAGGAAAACATGTAGTGCACAAAAAGCAATTTCCAGCAAAGTTGTTTGCTAAACTAAAGCCAACATGCTGGAGCTAAGAAAACTGTAGATGAGAAACCTGAGCAGCAACAAAAGCCCGTGTACCTTGGGACACGGCTGGTGCCACTCTAAACTGGAGTCTGAAGTGCAACATTGAAATATATCATAAACAGTCTTTGAGTACAGAAATGCTCAAGTGACTGGTACAAGTGATAGGATAACATATCTATTATGGATGGGCCCAGGCCCCCTTACCCATTCTATGCCTGAATGAAGGGCACACTGTACCTTTGGTGATTTATTTATTTATTTAATCACATTTTTACTGCCACCCTCTCGCTGAGGTGATTCAGGGCGGCTTACACATATAAAAACACCACAGATAAAAACTCTACAAAACAATAGGATAAAAAATCATTAAAATATTAAATTGTTAAAATTTGAAAAATTTAAAATGCCCTCCCCCAGTGCCACATCCTCAAATTTCTAAAACTAACACGAAAAGCTGGGTGATACTCTGAACTTAAACTTTTTTGGGTCAATGGTCATATTTGTGAACTTCTGCTGCTCTGCAAAGCCCCCATTTCTATGGATTAGAAAATGGAAACATTCAATGCATATATCAGGATTCTGAGGGCAGGACGGGGGGGGGGGAAGCAACACTCTGCAGAGCTGGAGGTGCTCTGTTTTATTTTATTTTTTACAGCCACCAGGAGGCAGTCCATATTGTCTTCTTGAGACATCAACAGGAAACAGTGGGAAAAGACTTTAAAATGGCAATGAGCGTGATGAACTTTGTTATCGTTGTTGTTCAGTCACACAGTTGAGTCCAACACTTTGTGACCCCATGGACCACTGCATGCCAGGCTCCCCTATCTTCTACCATCCTCTACAGCCCACTCAGCTTTATGCCCATTGCGTAGAACAATGCTATGTAGACACCTCATCCTCTACCGTTCCCTTCTCCTTTTGCCTTTGATCCTTCCCAACATCAACGCCTTCTCAAGCAAGTCCTCTCTTCTCATTTGGTGTCCAAAGTACTTCATCTTCATCTTCAATATTTGTCTTTTCAAGGAGCAGTCAGGGTTGATTTCCTTCAGGATTGACTTATTTGATCTCCTTGCTGTCCAGGGTACACTTAAAATTATTCTCCAGCACCATATTTCTATTCTTCTACACTCAGCTTTCCTTATGATTCAGCTCTTGCAACCATACATTACTACAGGGAATACCATTGCTTTGACTATGCATACTTTGTTGGCAGGGTGATGTCTCCACTTTTTATTATGTTCCATAGTTTTCTCATAGCTTTCCCCCCAAGAATTAATTGTCTTTTTATTTCATGGCTGCAATCACCATCTGCAGTGATCTTGGATCCTAAGAAGGTGAAGTCTGTCACTGCTTCCATTCCTTCCCCTTCTATTTACCAGGAAGTGATAGGGATGTCAGGAAATGAGTTTACTCATGAGTATATCTTCTTGTCACCAGTGGTTGCTTCCTGCTTCTCAGCTACTGCTCTCCAACTAAGCAACCCAGGATTCTAGATTAGTGTAGATAAGGTAGCCAAGTAAATACTCCAGGCATATTCAGGCATTTTAAAAGTACAGTGAAACCTCGCATAAAGAGTGCCTCGAGAGCAGAATTTTCTCTGAATGTTCACTGCACTTAACAAATAAAACCAACCAAAAACTCGCTTAACAAATAAATTGGGGTTCACAATCCCCCCCTCCAGAAGTCACAATTGGTCACTTACAATGGTGTTTTGCTTAAAGAGCAAACTTGCTTAAAGAGCAATCCTGTGGAACACATTATGCTCTTTAAGCGAGGTACAACTGTATATTGTAATCAGAGTAAGTTACAGAAGAAAGTTTAACAAAAGTTCAGAAAGCACATCAAAATAAAGAAAACTTTTCTAATTGAGGAAGCCCAAGGGCCCCCCTACTGGCTTAAGCAACTACATGTTTGCAGTTCACCTTTAGCTCAGAGCATTTGATCAAGAAAACATCTTGGCCCCACCTTCTGGGTTTTATCTCTTCACACACAGTCCACCCCCTTGCCATTCCCTAAAGGATTCCAGCCAATGATCACACAGTATAACATGTCCATCACACATTAGGCTCCATGTCTTCCAACCCATGAGGCCAGCATGTTTACACATTCCAATTCCTCTGGTATGTGCTAAAGGTTCTCCCATGGTTGGAAATCTGTATCTTTGATGACGATAAAACCAAGGCACAAATCCTGCCCTGACAAGGACCAGTTGCCATTATCTTGTTTTTTTCTGGTGTTGAGTCTCAGGCCAGCTTTTGCACTCTCTTCTTTCACCCTAATTAAGAGGTTCTTTAGGTCTTCTTTACTTTTTGCCATTAGGGTAGTATCATCTGCATATCTCAGGTTGTTGATGTTTCTCCCAGCAATTTTAATTCCCATTTGTCATTCATCCAGCCCTGCATTGTGGAGGATGTACTCTGCATACAAGTAAAATAAGCAGGGTGGCAATATGCAACCTTGTCATACTCCTTTTCCTATTCTAAACCAATCAGTTGTTCTGTATCCTGTATCCTGCTTCTTGACTCATGTAAAAATTTCTCATAAAACAGTTGAGGTGGTCTGGTATTCCCATCTCTTTAATTACTTTGCCACAGTTTATTGTGGTCCAAACAATCAAAGGCATTGGTGTAGTCAATGAAACAGAAGTAGACTTCTTTCTGGTACTCCTTTGCTTTCTCCATGATCCAGCACATATTGGCAATTTGATCTCTGGAAATTCTCAATCCACGTACTGCTGAAGCCTAACTTGAAACCAAGGAAGAATACCATTGTAAACATTGTATTCTTCCTTTTTGTCCTCATCCTTCCTCTTCAGATCTCAAATTAGTAGTCCTGTGGCCACAAGACTTTGATGATATCTCAGGAAATTACTGGTTTCCTATAGAGAGAATAATTGATAATCTAGGGGAAAAATAGTTTTCAAAATTCTGGGGCTAATGTAAGTCATGGTTCTTTCTTTCTTTCTTTCTTTCTTTCTTTCTTTCTTTCTTTCTTTCTTTCTTTCTTTCTTTCTTTCTTTCTTTCCACTATTTTTATAACAATTTATACTTCCTGGAATTCTTATTGATTCAACTGCAACTGTTTTCTTGTGTTGAAATTACTTTTTCTTGCCAAGGAACATTTACAGTTACCTCTGGAGATCATGATGTCCACATGAACACTCTTTCAGTTCAGAAAGCTATATAAAAATAGGAGAACCTCTGGCTGGCCCTTCTATTCACCTATCTTCCAAATCCACACTTTCCTTTCTCCTTCCATTAAAATCTCACTTTCCAGGTCACAGCTATGTTTTGTCAATGGGAAAAAAACAAAAAGGAAATAAGTCTCTGTATTCTTTGTCCTTCATGTGTGTGTTAGCATTACATTGACTTTGTTTGCTTTGGGAAATGGCTCTTTTATTAGTCTTACTGTTATGGCTTCGGCCTTTGGTAGAATTATATTCCTCTTGGGCAACCATGTCCTTTATAATATGGCAGATGAAAGACTACACAGGAGAAGCTTACCGTCATTTATTTTGCTACTGCTACCACTCAACTGACTGTAAGTGGTGGTAGTGTGATGTCATAAAACCAATATCCATTGTTTAGAACCAAGGGAAATGTTCATTCCAGCCCTGCCTTCCTCTTTCATCACTTCTGTGACCATCACCTCCCTCACATGGGGAAGCAGATGAGCAAGCAGATCCTTTGCTGTCCATGGGAGTTTCTTGTGAGAGTGAGGACTTCCCAACCCACTTGGAGACACTTCAGGGCAAGGAGAGCTCTCCTTCTTTAGATTCTTCACATTCCATGGCTTAGACTAGAGGGTGATGAAAATGGGAATGGAATGATGTAAGGTTATGGTCTTGTTTTCTCCTATAGGTGAACAGTTTTAAATTATTGAATTGAAATAATGTGTGACACAGAGACAAAACCCTTGTTGACTAATGTGCAAAATGTTGCGAATCCTGAAATGCAAAGCAACAGGACTCCTACCGTATATCCCAGACATTGGTTTAATGGCTAGCAAGTATAGCTGTTCATTGTGAAAGATTCTGCATCCTATGAAGAGCTGCTGTACACCTCTCTGTCATAGAGACTGGAAAGGGGAAATAATTTTTTCAGCAGTCCTTCTATTGGGTTAAAGTTTTGCTTTTGGTCAGGCCACATTTGTGGTCTTGGGAAGCACCAGGTAAGGCACAAATGTCTCATTATCATTATTGATTGCACCTTGCATTTCATTCGTAAAGGTGGGCATTTTTCCCAGTGCATCTGTTGTATCTGGGGAATATGCCAACTGCTGACAGTGCAAATTTATTTCCTCTAGAATTATTTGCATTTATGTGAATTTACATGACTTTTGTTATGTATTGTAACATTTGGTGTTATGTGAAATCCAGTAGATAGTTGCCTTCTGATTCTCAGACTGTTTGGGGAGTTGCAGATCAAGTCAGTTTGTATTCAAATTCATAAATACTAAATTCTCCAAAAGCCTTGGGAGAACATAAGCCAGCTTTATTTCCACAAAGTGTATCATACAATAATAATGCATTGTGTTTATGAAAAGAAGATATATATGTTAGTTTTCCATTGGCCTCTCAAGTACCACTGACATATAATAAATGGGTTGAGATTGTTTTACGGTGTGAGTAGTTGGTGAGTAATATCTTAGGGCAGCGAGCTGACAGCTACAAAAAAAATACCTTTCTACATCCACTAAACTCACAATGTTTAATTAATGTATTTTATCACTCTTTATCGTTTCATCAATATCAAAATACTGCTGTGCTATATGATATGAATACGGTATGTGTGACTTGATTAGTGTTCTTATTTGAGGAAAATATTAATGCATGGGGGGGGGGATCCGATTGAGGGCAGTAATATCCCTAAGAACCATGATTAAGTAGAGATCAAGAATATTTAAACAGCTGCTAATTGGATTGTGGAGGGAACTGTTTGGAGATGACAGTGCTTCGTATTACAGTGGGAAAGATGACCAGAAATATATAGCTCTAAGATCCTAGGGCCAATGTAAATTGTTATACAAAGGAAGGTACTGTATTGGCTATTTTGGACTGAAACTAAGAAAACAGTTATCTCAGCCTAGTGCAAATAGAATGAAGGAGGCATTGAGTGGGGTGCCACCTTAGATAAGTAAAGAAGTGATGCAAGAAAGCCTAGCTATTTTAAATGAATTTAAGTCTCTAAAGCAAGATGACCTTTATCCAAGGGCACTAAAGCAATTTCAAATGTTCCACCTGAGCCCAGTGTTCAAATTCTTTATAAATAACTTGTATAAAAAATTCAAAGGGATGCACATCAAATTTGCAATGGTACCAATGGGAAGTAGTAGTCAATACTTCAGAAGGCAGGGTCAAGGTTCAAGAGGAATTTAGTAGACTGGAAAACTTGATCAAAACAAACAAAATGAGTGTCAATAGTTAAAAATGAGAAGTTCTGCATTTAGACAGGAAAAAGATAGTTGCACAAATATAGGATGGGTGACAACTGGCTTGGCAGTGGTACCAGTGTTAAAGGGTCTAGGACAGGGTTGGCAATGTGCAGCCTATATTGTGCAGATGGTGCTTTAGGAGGGTATTTCTACAGCTCCTTGGCACCTCTGACCCCTATACTTCCATTCCAGATTTAAATTGTTATGGAAAAGAATTGCTCAGAAAGCCAGGGTCATGAGGGACCATATTGCCATATTTTGAGGGGGCCCACATAATTTTTTTTACAAAAATCATTCACTAGAGAGGTGAGATAGCTTTCTCAGTAAAAAATGTCCTTTTTAAAAAAGGTAAAACACTTTTCCAAGGAGCAAAAACACATTTACCCAGTTGTTTGTCTATGTCTTATAGTCCATTAAATGTCATTAACTTCCATAAAATGTCTCTTGAATCTTTTGCAGACACCAATCTTGATCTGGAGGCTTTAGTAGACTATAGTCTAAGCATGAGTCAACAGTGCAATGTTATGATGTCCTCTAGCTCTAATACAAAGGTAGCCCATTCGTCGCTTATGCCCCTACAGCAGGGGTGGTCAACCTTTTTTCATTGTGGGCCCGACCACATTCCCAGACAGCTGAGTGGGCTGGAGAACCCACCCACCTTCAGAATCAAAAGTGGGCACATTTATGGCTGTTGTAAATGTGCCCACTTCCACATTTACAACAGCTGTGGGCACGTTTGCTCTTGCATGTGTGTGTTTTATGGCTGATGTACGGTAAATGTGGCTGCTTACACTTCCGGGTGTGGCAGAGGTGGTGACAGGCTGGATGGGATGGCTTTGGGGGCTGGGGCCAGCCTGCAGGCCATAGATTGGGCACCCTTGCCCTACAGGATCTTTTTTAAAAACTCCTCTGGCCTCCTGAAGCAATCTCACTAAAAGAAAACAAATGTGTGGTTTACACTCTGCAAACCCACAAAAAATGTGAATGTCCTTTCCTGTGCCAGTTCTTTTCCTCCTCCTAATTTTTAGAGGTTGTGAAAAGTTCTGTGCATGGACAGTTGACTTCTTGTAATACTGGGACTTGCCCATTTCAGAGCTAATGTTTGGGACACAAGACTCTTTTGAAGACATTTCAAACATCTGGATTAGTGCATAACACTGCTGCCAGAATCCAACAAGGCTCTGAGCTTTTCTTTTGTTTGCTCGCTTTATTTCATTCTGTTCTGTTCTGGGTTTTGTTGTTGTTGTTTTTGCTCCCTTCATACCAGTCTCTCGCTTCTGAGTCCAATTCAAAGCTTTGATACTTTGAATACCCTGCATGAGGAACACCTACTCCATTTCAAGCTAC
Organism: Furcifer pardalis; assembly: GCA_030440675.1. Taxonomy (NCBI): domain Eukaryota; kingdom Metazoa; phylum Chordata; class Lepidosauria; order Squamata; family Chamaeleonidae; genus Furcifer; species Furcifer pardalis. The sequence goes on from CP126893.1 coordinate 70,189,653, forward strand.
CCCTACTTTAAGATAATTTGCCTTTGATTTGTAGTAACAGCTGCTTCACCCATGGAGGAATAGAGATCAGTGAAGAAGATATTATTTTATTTTTATTTTTTTGCCATGGTACCTTAGTATTTGTATTTTGTTGTCCTAGCCTTTGGTCCTTTAACTTTGCTGGGGTTGTTTTCAGTTTGTTCAGTCCATTTACATCTCTTTTGTAGTTTTTTTTTAATAGCAATGAGTCGCTTGTGCGAGTAGGGCGGAATATAAATCTGACTAAATAAATAAATGGGCAATCTGTTACTGGCTTGCTGGTCCTATTAAAACTTCACCAGAGTCCCTTGGGCCAGGATTTTTTGGGATAATCCAGGATGGCTTTCATGGCCACTGTAGTGGTCCTGTGTGTAAGGCCATTCCATACTTTGCTCAGTCCTAGCAATCCCTTAATTGTACCTGTTTCTACCTTGCATGGTATGGACATAGGGTTGGACTTTGAGAGGATAATGTAAAGAAACAACACACTGTACTCTAAAGATCGAGATAGAAGGAACAAGTATAAAACGAGTGGTAGAGTTCAAATACCTGGGAACAACATTTGCTGAAAATGGCAAAATGGATGACAAGATTAACGTATGGTGCAGTAAAGCAAACCAGATATTGGGACAGTTAGCTCTGCTCTTACAACACAAGGCAATATCAATCAACACAAAGAAACACCTCATACAAAGAAATATTAGAAGAACACCAAATAACACCAGTAAAGGCTGATAGAAGTGCCAGAACCTTGCATGTCCCTCAACACCCAAGGAGGAGGAGGAGGAACAATGATGAAGACGATGACAACAGCAGCAACAGCAACAGAAATAACTTGTTATTAAAATATTATTCTCAAGGATGGACTTTTAGAGCCAATCAAATTTATTATCACTCATGCCTATATTTTAAATTTTGGTGCTGCTTTTGGCATGGTTGTTTTTTGTTTGTTGTTCTTGCTCTGTTTATACGTGGTAAGATAAATTATTGTATTGCTATCTTTTTATGACATGCTGACTTTTAGTAGCATGCAGTTGAATAAAAATTGAAAAAGCTACAGTATAAAAGCTAAAAGGAGGGATTTTAAAACTCCAGTTTTTAAAAGAACATGAATATTTCATTTTTTTTAAAAAAAAATTGCCATGAGAAATTTACAAGAAAAAATAAGAAATATAACTGAATGACAGCATCACTGCTACTCAATAATAGTGTACAACAATTTGGGTGACAATATAAACCATTATAATTTAGAGGGCTCAAGGTTTGGGGACAAGATCTTCCAATTTTATTTGTTGCTGAAGTCTCTGCATCTCCCTTCCATTTCTCTCATCCCTGAAATTATTACAAGAGATGGATCCTCCCTCCCCATCAGCCTAGATCTGTTCTGCAGGACAGCTAGCTGACATGGGGATACATTCTGGCTGCTGTTTTGATTACCAGTTTTCCATTGAATAATCTGAAATACAAGTCTATTCATTCATTCTGTCATTTCAAGACAAGCCTTGTATTCTGGCAGGAACAGGACTTGGGAAATGGGTTGCCTATCTGCATTTTATATATTTCAAAGGCAGGCACTAGGGAAAAATTTTGTTTGAAAGAGTTATGAAGACATCCAAGACATTTATAGGCATTGAAAAGTTATGTGAATTTTTTAATGACATCTACTTTAGAAGTTTAAAAGGGCAACACATTCACTAAATACACAATTATATGGGATGTGAAGATGCATAATTCAGAATAAACTTATATATGCAATCAAACTATCCTAGCAGGGTTGAGTATTGATCACCAGAGTACCATATATTGATTTGCATATAAAACCTGATGCTTATCTAAGATGAACACTAAAGATAAACACTAATGATAAATCCTCAATCTCATGCAAAAGATGGGAGGGAAAAAATTCAATCCTTATTTTTGTGAAGAAGGAATCTACTTTTTAAGGACAAGAACTCCCAGAATCCAATCCTCAACACACACACACATATATATGAATGTCTCATACCTAGTTGTGGCTGCAACCCTGTGAAGCAATCACAACCTCTGATTGTTTGTCCTCTCACAAATGACCACCCATGGGTCATACTGTGCAGTGAAGAGGAAGTGGGTGCACTAAGAAGAGGTGGGCCCCAAACAATTTTACTACCACACTGTGGGTGTGGTATGGTGGGTGTGGCCAGGGGTAAAGCCCTGTGTTGCACCCAAATTAGGAATACTTTATTTCAAAATTTGGATGGGCGGGACCAGTCAGAATTTCTGCTACCGGTTCTGGCGAACTGGTGCGAACCTGCTGATGCTCACCACTGGCATTAAGTCTAATCACAGAATCCTCACTTGGCTTGAACAGTGACCACCACAGTTGCTAGCCAGGAAACGTTGGAGGTTACAGTGTCAAAAATTACTTTTCCGATCTTTGGCTTTGATGCACAAGTGTGTAATAGAGGAAACATTAGACGTGAATGCCCAAGCGGGTGAGGCAACTACTGTTTGTATGAGCAGCCACCTCTACACACTGGGAACATTAGTGGTGACTGTTCTCCCCAAACCTTCCTGCTGTGCTACCCAGAAGGGAAAGTAAATACTTGGGAAGCAACAGGAAATCTCATTGTGTCACTTAACCTTTTCTCTGTCTCAAACATGGCACAGGAACCACATGCCGCCTAGAATGAGTTATTGCCTAATCTGTTGCCTCTGCCCACTGACTTTCTTTTCTCCTTCCTCTTCAGCTGCACAGAGAGAAGGATGGCAATGACTGGCCGGGTGAGGATAAGTGGGCTTCCTAGCAGCCATGTTGCCAGAGCACTGTCTGAGATGGTGGTGAGCACTCCAACACTGGAAACATTCAAGAGAGAATTGGACAACTATCTGTCTGATCTGTTTTGATATGCACTGGCCAGGGGGTTGGACTCGATGGTCTAAAAGGCCCCTTCCAACTCAATTATTCTATAATTCTATGTAAGTCTGTACAAAAAAAGATGCACTTAAAGGAATAAACTCCATTGACTAATTTGGGTCTTTCCTAAGAGTAGACATGCATAAGGATTGTGCTGTAGGTTCCCTGCAAAGGAAAAAAAAGGAGTGGCAGAAGTACACAAATTGTCTCTTCTGCAGAAAAAAATTAGAATGTTGTATGGTTCATGAAGAAATATTATATAACAACAATGGAAGAATTGTGTAGTTTATCTTTAAGGCACGAAGAAACAACTTGAGTAAAATGGAAAAAAATTACTTGAAACTGAGGGGGTCATGTCTACTCCCAGTTCTCTTTTAAGCTTTTATGCAGAACCTTGCATGAAGGAATAGGGTTTCCATCAACTCTCACAGTGCATCCCATATAGCATGGTGAACACTTTACAGACTTATGGGGAGGGAGGAAAAGAAAAGAAATTTGACAATGCAACTTGGCCTTATGGTGTTGGCAATGTGGAAGTGGGCGATGAGCAGGATGTATAAACTCTGCCACAACCAGTTATAGTCTGGTTTAATCTTGGTCACTCACCCTAGCACATTCCAGCTGGTGACTCTAGGACTAAAAAGGTGTTTTTTATCTGCCACCTTAACAGTGATTAACTTTCAGTTAATCTGCACAGATTCAATAAAAGATAGGAGCAATTGAATTAGTGTGACACTACCAAAAATTGGCAATCATAACAAGGACTAACATGAGAAGCAATACACAAGTATTATTCGTAAGCACCCAGAAACAGTTTTATGAAGGGGGGCACATAATTTGATCTGGTACCTAAGAGCAAGAAAAGGAACATTTGGGGCTAAACTTGAATATGTATTGGGATAATAGCAATCTTGTATGTACTAACACTTGAGATCAGTTGGAGGGGCTTTTACAATCTAATGTGATTGTCTTTTGACATTAACTTGATTGGTAAAGTTCTTTTCCTGCCTTTGGCATTTCCTGCCTTTGGCATTCCCTCGTTTTTAAACTGTAACTACAAGTGGTACCTGTAAGTAAAGATAAGTTTTTATACTTTAAATACTTCTACAGGGTGGCCCATAAGTCCCTATCTAGCCATATGTATTATATATAATTTTTTTTCAGAGAAATATGGCTGATTTAAGCCCATTTACATTAAGAGCGTATTGTGACAAGTACGTGGGTAGGTAAAGGTTTCCTTTGCTTGAAAGCCAGTCATATCTGACTGTTCTTTTCTGTTTCATAGCTGAAGAGCCAGCACTGTCTGCTTCTGCAGACATTTCCATGGTCATGTGGCAAGCATGACTAGACACCAGAGTGCATGGGACACTGTTTACCTTCCTACCGAAGTGGTCCCTATTTATCTACTTGCAATTTTTTGCTTTTGAACTGCTAGGTTGGCAGGAGCTGGGACAAAGACGGGAGCTCATTCCGTCCTGCAGTACTTGGGAATCAAACTGCTGATCTGCCTCCTTCCAGTCAGTGTCTTAGCCACTTGAGCCACTGTAGTCCCTTAGTGGGTACATGAGCCAGAGAGGCTCTCTGGTTGTGCCATTGGCCAGAGAGGTGCACCTCTCTGGCACTAGAAGGAGGGCCTTCTCTGTGTCTGCTCCAGCCCTATGGAACCTCCTTCCAATAGAACTACACCTGCAAACGGAGATGCTGTCCTTCAGGAAAGGATTGAAAACCTGGCTGGCAGGTCAGGTCTGGGGAATGGATCAATCAATTTCCCCAGCTGGCTGGATGGTTTGACACCCAGTGCCTCCTAGCTATAATGCCTAGTTTTTAATGCTAAGTTTTTGAGCTTCTTTTAAAACTTTTAAAACTTTTAATTTCTGAACTGGTTTTAAATTGTTGTCTATGCTGTTGTGTTGGGAATTGCCCTGGGTCCCTTCGGGGAGGAGGGTGATAAACAAATTTAAATAAATAAATAAATAAATACTGGTGACCCCCTGGATACAATAAGTGGAAAATTTAGAGAAAGATTCAATAGGGACTTCAAGGCCACCCTGTAGAGTGATTTTATCATTCAAAGAGCAAGTTTACATGGGAGGAACCAAGCATGGGGGGAGCAGTGATGAGACTCGACTAATCTCTCCACATTTTCCCTGTGTTGGTGTTGCTTTTTCTACCTCATTCTCTGCTAACTAATATTCCCCAAAAATATCCAATTGAAGTCTTGGGGCAAACATAAACTGGGAAGGACTCACTTGACAAAAAGAGGTGAACCTTGGATGGCTTATCCTTTATGGCAGTTGTTCTCAACCTTCTGATACATATGGACCACATTAGAGTGTCCAATGATTAAAAAGAGCCACATATTGTATCAAAATGTAACAACATTATTAATCTACTGATTTAGACCAAAGGTAAATATGCAGATGCCAATGAAGACCTTCTAACTAGCAAACTATCCAGAGGATAAGACCAAGAAAAGGGAAGGGGGTGACAGAAGGAACCAATGAAATCAGAGAAACAAGGTTGCTAGTGTCTCTTTTCTAAGAAAGGGATAGGAAAAACAGCAGTAGATGGTGCCCCTAGACTAGAGGCAAGAAGAACAATGTGGACCTGAGGGAAAATGCCTCAAAAGTGATAGCAATGAACAGGCAGGTTGGAGTGACACACAGAAAGAGCTTGGGGCCACACAGAAACTGTGGGCTGCAGGTAGGGGACCGCTGCTTTAGAGTCCTACTGATGAAAGATGGCAATATAAGTCAATCAACATTAAACTGAACTTGTCCATGCACTGATTGTCTCAAGGTTTGATCATCATAATACCCTCTACTTGGGACTACCTGTGAAGCTGATACAGAAGTTTCAATGGGTCCAGAATGTGGTGGCCAGATTAATTGTGACAGGTCATAAATTCGATCATATCGTCTCCACTGAATACCTGTGTTTTTCAATATCAGATTCAAAGTTATAGGACTGGTGTAGAAAGCCCTATATGGTTTGGGACCTCCCTACCTGTCAGAGCACATTCCCCAAAAAGTAACTATCTGTCCAAATGTATCTGCCTACTCTGAGATTGATAAAAAAGGCAATGGCTAGAAACTGAACTTTCTCAGTTGTGGTGTCTACCCTGTGGAACTCATTGCCATGAGAGAAGTGCCAGGTTTCCTCTCTCCCAGCTTTTACAAGATTTCCCAAAGAAGCATTTGTTGACCCTCCCTCAGGGAGAAATCTAGCCTCACATGTTTGTCCTGCCATCTTAATATTGATGTATATTCATATTGTTTTATTTATATTGGTTTTATTGTAGGTGGGTGTTTTCCTATTGTACTTGTTGCCCAGAGTAGTGAATTTTCATTAGGTAGACAGGATATAAATTTAAATATAAATAAATATGCTGTTTCTAATGATACTTTATAAAGAATTCTCCCAAGTATGTGTCAATGAATCCATCGAAAATTTTCCTCCTGTAAATTGCAAAGGATAAAAATTACTTTGGTTTTTGTAAAGGTTTAAATAGTAGGTCCTAAAAGATGAGTCCTAAATATCTAGTTGCATGAAATTTATGTTTGAGAGATCTTATCGAAGTCGTACCAATCACTGCAGTTACTAATAGACCCAATCTAGATGTTACTTCTGCTTTTTCTTTCCAGCGCTTTGGCTTGATTGAAGGCTTCTGATTTGTGTAATCATTATATGATGCAAAATTATCTAAATGGTAGCATGTAAATTGTTGTTCATTGATTGACTGATGGCCATTACTGACCATTCAGAGAGCATAGATTTTCACAATCACTTTGTGCTTTTCTCCTGTAATGGTTCAGAGGATGTTCCAATTATCTACTTTGGTGATTCTAATGTTTCTGTTCTGATTGGCTGCTGTATTCAGAACTCTCAGACCTACTTGCCCAAGAAAAAAAAACCTGCTATATCAACTTTTACTCTTTGAAATACAAGGCTCCTATCCAGAGGAGGAGAGGGAGGCAAAGATTTATCTTTTTTTAAAAAAGGCGTTTGTGCCAGGACAGAATTTAAAAATAAATCTGCCTTTGTCTTATGGTTTATGTTTTTGCCTGTTATTTCTTTGCTTTGGTTCTTTGTTAAATACTGTATTATCCATGAGGGTAAAGATCAAGAAACAGTAATGATCAGTAACTTGGATGTCAATTTGGCTCTCTCAAATGGGGTCTCATCTGACCACTCTCTTTTTCACCCTAGGTTTCACCTTGGTGTCACGTAGACTGGGTTTCACTGCGATATTGGATTTCTGAGTACAGTATCTGAAATATCTTCATTTGCTCAAATAGGACCCACAAATGAATATAACATTGGGACACTTTTATGCAGAATTTTAAAATGTAGCAGGATAGTAGATAGCAAAGAGAGGCTTTGCCATTCAATCTAACTTATCAGAATTAAAAGAGTGACAGCACCATCCAGTTCAATACGTAGCCAATTTTTTTCTCTACAGATTGGGACCAACCCACCCTGAAATGGTTTCGTGCTGGTCTGAATACATAGTTTTAAAGTTAGTGTGGGTATTTGTATATATTTATATGTGTCTGAGTTGGGGGAGATTGTACAAGATAAAAGCAAGGGGTTTTGGTCTGAGGCAGTTGAGGGCAAGTTACATTGCCATCAATTTCAGGGATGTGGTGGCCTTCAGGGTGTAGACAAAGCTCTTATTACCTTTCTTCTTTCTTCCCCAAATTCTGCAAACCTAATTTTTTCATAGCTCCCACTTTTCTATGAATCCACCCCATGTCAGCCAGCAGCAGGCATTATTTGTTTGTTTGTATTCCGCTCCTCTGGAGAACAAACATTAAAAAGTAGAATAAATGTTGTCATTTAAAAAGTGATATAAAGATCATGAAGAGGTAGATAATGATAAACCCTAGCACTGCTTTGAACTGTCCAATCAAACCCCACACAATAGAATCAATAATCCTTTCCACATCTATGCATGCACTCAAATCTAAGGCTCAGTGTTGTTTGTTACCTGAAAGGAAGAAGTTTATAGAATATGGACAGTCTAGTAAATAATATACCTCTCTCTACTTGACATGCCTTGAAGCCAAATGACTGCTTGTTTGGATGGAGAGGAATATATAGCATCTGATGAGGTCATTCTGAGCTCTCCACAGGTACTCAGCAATTGGCATTTTCAAGGCAGGTTTTAACTTTCACTGGAAAGAAAGGAAGTGAAACCCCATTCCCCTTGAAATGTATTTCCATTAATATGAATGAAATATTTTTCCTGTATATTTTTATGCAGACTCAACACTGTCTATGGCTCTACTTTCTAACTAGCCTACGTGTCCAGCTACTGTAATCCACCCTTTTACAGAAATACATCAGATAACATTTTCACTTAATGGGAGTATACAGAATAATTTTTTTCTGCACTCTCCAATCAGGTAGGAAACAAGCCTGGCAAATAATCAGAACATTCCTAATCATATGGAATATAGTTTTATATTCAACTAATGTCATTTAAGAAGCTGCCTGTCCTTACTATTTCCCTGTAACTTAGAACTGAAAATAAAGCAAAGGGCATTTGACAAGGAAGTAGGCAAAGGTGCATGGAAGCTTAATGAATCCCTGACTTGCAAGGGGGATGATGGAAAGCATACACATTAAATCTCTGGAGTTTCAGTACAGGTTGATTCTCTAGCACAGCTCCAGTTTGAAAGCCTAAGCTTCACAGCTTACATTTACTAGTTTCACATGAGCCTTCTTCCTGCAGCCTTACACATTACTCAGGAGCCAAAAGCGACTCTAAGCTTTGCTGTTCCTCTTAGGAAAAGATTTTTCTTTCTACAGTTGCATCCTGGGCTAGTCCCTAGATTTATATTGTCCAATAACCCTCAAAGCTGCAGTGGCAAATTCATGACTTTTCCCTTAAAAAAAACTGTTATTTTTGGGAAGATAGTAATGTTTCAAAATCCCCTTTAAATCTGCTTCTTTGGAGCTCGTCAAAATGGATGCAGGATATCTTAAATAATGTATGGGTCAGTCTCCTCCATGGGTATTATTTCAAGCACATCATTTTCCTAGAACTCCAGAACAATATTTACTGATATTTTAGAGATGTGCAAAGGCTAGAAATTCTGCCTCTTTTCCTACTAATTTATTCCCTTGTTGCACTCCCTTCTCTAGCAGCCCAGCTGAATGAATTGGACATGTTCCACACCAAAGCTGGAAATTCTGCTTTAGGGAAAGGTAGACTCCAAATGGTCAGGTCTGAAATGATCTCAGAGAAAAACTAAAACTGTAATTTGTATGAGTGCACTTCCTCTCCTAAAGCTACTGTCAGATCATGATGAGGAAAAGAGTACAGTAAACAACAATGTCACATCATAAAGAAGGAAGGGTGTGTATGCACAATCACCTGAAAATTACACAATGGCTTTAAAAGCAGTGCTCACTCATTTCTGGAATAATGCCGTTAGTGGAAAAGTACATTGGACACTTCATTATTCTGTGCTTCTGTGATAGCCACTGTCCATTTCACTTTTGACAAGAAGCAGAATTTAGTGGGCTGTACTATTAATATCATAATAGAGGGGACAAGTGTAAAACAAGTGGCAAAGTTCAAATATCTAGGAACAACGTTTACTGAAGATAACAAAATGGATGAAGATATATATGGTGCAGCAAGGCAAACAAAATATTGGGACAGTTAACTCTGCTCTTACAACAGAAGGCAATATTGGCCAGTGCAAAGAAACACCTCATGCAAAGCATATTCATTCCCACCTTATGTTATCAGTGCCAAGCATAGACGCTTACAACAAAACATAAATGAAAGTTGTAGATCATGTCTGCAGAAGGCTGCTGGAGTGACTAGAAGGAATGAAATAAGGAATGAGATTTTAAGGGAAGACCCAGAGGAAAGTGGAGAAATAGAGGCTAGTAGAAGTGTCAGAACAAGAACCTTGTATCTCCCTCAATACACAAAGAAAAAGTAGTAGTGAGGTGGCATGTTCCATTGTCATTTTGTTTTACAGAGATGCCTTACAATGAGTTGAAATATTGAGGGATTGCAGACATCCTGACCTCTGATGAACAAGCTGCTCAGTCATAAGAGAAGAGAAACCACTTTACACAAAGTCTGAGACCATTAGTCTTTCTTTGGGGCACAGGATAACCATCCGAAGTCTTGTACTATACATGCCCATCTGTATCCACTCCTCAAATTGTCCACCCTATGCATTATTTAATAAAAGGATGGGTTTTTGATAAAGTCCATGTGAGATCATTGCCTCCCATGTCCTGTAAGGTAGAAGGTGTGTGTGTGTGTGTTTGTTTTGTGTTGTGTTATTTTGTTTTCCTGTTTTTGAGGTGTCATGAGGAGTCTCAGTGATGGTAGGGTGGTAGGGTGGGAAAACAGTGTCCTAGAGGGCTGCATGCATCTCATCAGCCACAGGTTGTCCACAGTGTTTTAGCTCAACCTTATCAACTCTGAACTAGCAATAGCTTTCTATGGCTTCATTCATGATTCAGTCTCAGCCCTGCCTTAAAATGCTTGTTATTCCCAGCTGGCGTTCCATTCAAGTACTAATCAGACTCTACACCAATGGTTTACAACCTATGGTCCATGTGCGGGATCCAGCCCATGTCACCAAATAATCCAGCCCCTGACCTCACTCCAACTGCCCCTGTCACTCCTGCCACTGGAATCGGCCACGAACTCATTTACGGCCATGGAAACGCATTTACTACAGTCATAGTAAACACACTTATGATTTCATAAGTCAATTTGCAGGAAGTAAAACCATTTGCATGAGATTCTTTTCAATTGATTTTTTCTCCACCAGGACACATTAAGGATGCACAGATATACTGAAGAAGGGTTCAATATGTATCATCTGTATACTGATAATACATTGATGCTTTTTTCTAATGTTTTTTTCCTATTAGTGAATAGTTATTTAATATAATTAATGCAATTTTAAAAAATTCCATCTTCAGTTGTAAACTTTCCATGATATCAGAAGCTTTTATAAAATAAAACATAATCTGGGACAAAGTCAGGGCACTCATTGGGGTCCAGTGGATAGGGTGACAGACTAGGACTCATGAAGTCTGGATTTGAATCCCTGCTCAACTGTGGAAACTTGCTAAGGGTGATAGAATTGGCAAAGCCACCCCTCAAATATCTCACTTTCCTCAAAAGAGTCACTGTAAGGCAATCCCAATTTGACAGCACATAATAACAACAACAAATGACTAAGTACAATTTTGGAGTAAATCTTTACAAAATCTCACTCCCATAACAATTCATAGGCACCTCCAGAAATTTCAGATCAGTTCTGTTCTTCTTCTTCTGTGTCTAGGTCAGAATAAAGCCACCTTTGGTGAATTCATTTCATAGTTATTTTTGCCTGACCTAGTGTGAGAAAGGATAGCCAGCACAATAAGGTTGCTTGGGGTATGGCCAATTGTGGTTCAAAAATACCACAATTTTTGAGGAGGCTCTTTCGATGTACCTCAATCAATTTACTAAGAGTCGTTTGAAATCCCTGAAAATCTTTAAAGGTCTTCAGTATTCTATCAGTAAAATAGCAGGTGTGCAACAGCCTTCATTATCAAGCCTTTATAACAAGGCCGAATGTACAGGTGTTTGAGCACAAAAGAGAAAGTACACCAGCATTGGACCCCTGATTCCTGCCCTTCAGGGATCTATTTCTATACAGAGTGGTACATGCCAAACAAAATTGGAAACTGTTGGCCCATTAGAATCATACACTTATGTAACACCTTGCTGAAATAATGCTGGCAAGGAAAGATTCAAAGACAACTCTTGAGGCATACCTGTCAAGTTAAAGCTCTTTCACATCACTGATTTCGACACAATCATCTATGCATTTTTTATGTCAAGATCAAAAGTGAGAGTAATTTCTTGCATCTCAAATCCATGTCAGATCTAGAGTAGAAATTACTCTTGCTGGGAAGAAGTGCAGAAATGTCAGCTAAATTCTACTGGGCATCCACGGACTATTGCATTTACTTTTGCCAATTAGACAGATGCTGGCAAGAGTTACAAAGCAGTCCAGGGATTTGTATTAATTCCTGAATGGAGAGCCACCTCTTTTTGTACAAACTAGTAGACAAAATTAAAATACATTAACCATGACCCAGAAGAAGTTAATGTTAGTTTTCAGTCTCTTCCTACAAAAATGTATACACTGAAATATGTAAGTCTAGCTGACCAATGGGACTTACTTCCTATAATATATGCAAAGCATTACAGCTTTAGTTTATTATTTTTGATTGACATAAACTTAGAGTAGGTTGTACCTGTTTTGCTTAAAGGACATCTGGTAGCTGAGAATAGCCTGCCTAATTACAGCCAGCAACAATGACTCTAAAAGATTTTCTAATTACATGTCATGTGCAGAACAGTATAGGTAAAGGTAAAGGTCTCAATTGTTGGAAAGCCATTTGTATCTGATTCTACAGTGTGGTGCTCATCTTTATTTACAGCCCAAGAGCCAGTGCTGTATGCATCTGCAGACATTTCCATGGTCTTTTGGCAAGCATGACTAGACATCGAAGCACATGGAAAGCTGTTACCTTTCCCGCCCAATTGTTATCTATTTATCTACTTGCAATTTCTTGTTTTCAAACTGCTATGTTTGGCAACTTCCCCTACCAACAAATTCCTCTTATCTTGCTTTTTTCTACTTCTTTGTACTGGAAGTAGAGTTTAGCAATATAGCATTTTCCTAGCATTACAGTCCACCTTTTATAAGAGTTCTCCTCTCCCAAACGGCTGTTCTGCTGTTATTCTGCTGTTGAAACAAAAGACATGGATGGCTAAGAGGGGCATTCCTAGGATGTCCTGCAGAGCAAATAGGGAAACAAGTACTCCTGCACAGAAAACAATATACAGTCAAGCCTTGCATAAAGAGCACCTCGCTTAAAGAGTAACTCGCTTAAAGAGCAGAATTTTCTCTAAATGTTTGCATCGCTTAACAAATAAAACCAACCAAAAACTCGCATAACAAATAAATTGGGATTCACAATCACCTCCCCCCCCCCAGTTGTTCATTTACATTGGTGTTTTGCTTAAAGAGCAATCCTGTGGAACACATTATGCTCTTTAAGCGAGGTACTGTACAACTATACTTCTTCTGCCGCCTTGGTTGCTGTCTGTCCATTAGGGGCTATGCGTGGGAGGAGATTTGAGGACCCTGTTGAAATCTGAAGGATTGAGTTTTGTTTCTCTCTGCACCGTTTTTGGTGGGGAGCAGTTAAATCTCTGACGATGGCTAAAACAGCTAGATGCATATACCTTAAATCCCTGATCTTTGGTTCCCACAGGTTAGGTAATGGTAAAGATCGCCCTTCCTCGAAAACCAGTTGTATCCAACTCTAGGATTCAGTGCTCATAACTGTTTATACCCAGAGAGCAAGCGGTGTCTGTGTCTGGAGACATTTTCATGGTCATATGGCAAGTATGACTAGATGGTGGAGTGCATGAAACATTGCTGCCTTCCCACTGAAGTGGTACCTATTTATCTACTTGCAGTTTCTTGCTTTCAAACTGCTAGGTTGGTGCTGAGGCACATAGGATTCTGTTATCTTTCCAGCCATAGCAGTATCTATTTATCTACTTGCAATTTCTTGCTTTCAGACTGCTAGGTTGGCAGGAGCTGGGGCAGAGACAGGAGTTCACTCTGTCATACAGCACTCGGGTCTCAAGCTGCCAACCTGCCAACCTTCCAGTTGTCAAATTCAGCATCTTAACAACTAAGTGACTGTAGTCATGGGTCCTACCATGAGTCCTACCATGGGTCCTACCAAGCAGGAAAAAAAGGGAGTTGAAAACATGCATCACCTGGACGACTCCTCAGTCATAATTAGCTTTAACTACACTGAGGTCACCTCAGCCTATAATATATTCTCTGCGGTACACTAGTACCTTGGATAACGTTAAGACTTGGTTCCACAAGTCTTAACATTATCCGGTTTTTAATGTTGTGTGATGCATTGATCACACAACATTTTAAAAAAGCCTTTTCCTAAGGAAAGAGAACAGGGGGCAATCTACCTGACTCTTTGGAAAAGGCAGCAGGGATTCCAGCCAAGTGCCAGCTGGGTTGGGGAGAGAATGAGCACATCCACATTGGGGGTCAAACCAATGAGTGCTGGTTGCTTAGGGCTGCTTAGCTGTTAGGCTGTTAGGTTTGCCTCACTGTTAGGTTCGCCTGAAACAACAGGGTGGGCAGGACGAATGAATCCCTCACTGTTAGGTTTGCAAACCTTTCTCTGGCCAATGTCAAAGCTAACAATGAGGGATTCATTCTCCCCCTCCCCTGCCCGTTGTTTCAGCAGGGGAGGCAGGGCGAAACTCTCTCACACACCTTTGCCTTTTGCCTTTGGGTTGGGGGCTGAACCGGAGCCCATACTTCCCCCCAACCCAAAGACAAAAGGCAAAGACAGAGAGATTCACCCTGCCCCCACCCCCACCCCACCACAACTGAAACAACAGGGTGGGCAGGACGAATCCCTCATTGTAAGGTTTGCTAGCCTTTCTCTGGCCAAAGGAAAACCTAACAGTAAGGAATTCTTCCTGCCCACCCTGTTTTTTCAGCAGGGGGGCAGGGCAAATCTCTCTGCCTTTGCCTTTGGATTGGGGGTTGAACCACACCCATCCTTCCCCCCAACCCAAGCCCACAGGGTCCAGCCCTGCAGACTTTGAGGCAGAGAACAACGTTGGGAATTTGAGGCAAACATTTGCATCGGACAACATTATCTTAACATTATGCGATGCAAATGTTTGCCTCAAATTCTTCAACATTATCCGGTTTTAGCCTTATGTGAGGTAAATGTTATCTGAGGTACCGCTGTATATTATAATATATATTGTATTATTTAAATAATAAATTTAAATAATAAATTGTATGCTCATATTTATGCTTATCTAACAATGTTTCAAGAGTTGTGTTTTGAAGATTAACGGGTATATGTAGGATTGAGCAAGTGACTGTAATCCACAAAAGCATATTAAAAAATGAAACTGTCAGTCTAAACACTGCCACAAATCTCGATCTCTTTTTTAAATTACAGTTGTTAATTACCAAGGTCGGCTTAAAGAAAGTTTTCCTTGCCTTGCCCATTCACAGTGATAGGGTTCTACAGCTTTCTAAGGAAGTGTCATTTAATATTTCCAATATAGGTGAGAAGCATAATCAACTGTTTTTCAAGTGGCTGGGCCTCCAAATCATGGCTACATTTTGAGGACAGAGAAATTTGTCCCTCAGTACCAGTAATTAGACTCCAAAATAACTTCTCAGGGTACACCAACTGATATGGGGAAAATGAAAGGAACATTACTAGATTTGGGAGTGATGGTTCCCTTGGGAGATTTCCATGATACCTGCTGCCAATATTATATGCATAAGTTATATTTTAGGCATTAATTTATTCTAGCAGATTGAAAATTATGCTATTCAACTATTTCTAGTATAACAAAGATTAAATGACTATGCTATATAAATTTTATATGCCTGCAGCACATACATCCCAGGTTGCTTCTGTCTGTATTGCAGTTGAACATCCACAGGTGTGTCTTTGATAAAACACATCATCATATGGAAGTTTTTCCTGACAACTAGACTTTAGTCTTTGGCATCTATGGCAATATATTTATCCAGAATTTTACTGGAGCAAAACAAACAAAAGAAAAAAGGGGTTGCACTTTTTTAAAAAGGGAAAGTAATGTCACAGGGTAGATTTTGCTTCCATTGAAGGTTTTTTTTCCAATGGAAGGTTTTGCTTCCATTGAAGGTCATCATGTTTGTGTTATATGTAGCAGATGTCACAGTTCTGCTAATTCCTTCTCCTTCTGACATTTTAATTCTTACAATATTGAAATAAATGATGTTACTTACTGTATATGCCGGCATACAAGACGACTTTTTCACCCAAAAAAAATGCCTCCAAGTTGGGGGGTCGTCTTGTATACCGGGTGCATGTTATTTAGGTTCCTGATGAACTCACTGTGGCTTGGGCAGCAGCTCCAGGGAGACCGTCAAGTCCTTCCCCGCCACCTTCCTGTCGCGGTTCTTGTGCAGAGGCAGAGCAACCGCCCGCACGACTGGGGCTGCTTCTTCGGCCGGTAGTTCGGAATTGCACAACGCTTCCTCTCTGGGGCCGTAACGAGAGGAGGAAATGTCGTCACTTGGGCTAAAGGTCTTCCTCAACCCCCATCCTCCCTAGAGGAAAGTGAGGGCAGCCGAAGAAAGGGATGGTCATCTAGGAAACCTGGGTGTTAATGGAAATCGTGGCTTTCTAAGACCACTAATATCCGCCGATGGGGGGGGTGTCTATCAGCACAACCCAATCCCTCGGAGGGTTTTAGAGAGCTACTGCCGATCCCTTGGAGCTTGCATGTGTGCGTGATTGTGTGTGAGTGCTTACAATTTGTGCATACCGGGACTTCCCAGTGATTATCCAGCCCCGAGGATGTTTTGGAAAAATTAACAAGCTTGCAAATTGTGTGTGTGTGTGCATGTGCATGGTTGTGTGTGTGTGTGGGGGGGGGAGAAGTTGCCTATAAAAGGATACCCGCAGATTCTTTCTACTCTATTTTTCTCTCTCTCTCTCTCCTGGTGGCTTTATCTCTGGCAAACAGCCCAAATATACATTAAATACAGTATGTAAAGAAATCAACCCAAGCACAACGGCCCATCTCGCCCTGTGGGGGGTTGAACATGAATTTTTAATATCTCCGGGAGGGGAGAAAGGGAGGGGAGAAGAAGAAAGGGAGAAAGGGGGTATGAGAAAAGAAAAGAAACTCTTACGGTATTTTCCATCGCAGCAAAGCCGCGGCTGTGAAATTGATTGATTGGTTGGTTGGTTGGCCATTCCCCTCACGCAGTGCCTGTGGAGCCCGTGGTAACGTCTCTGTGGGAAGAACCCGCCTCAAGCGCCCCTTCGCCCAATCAGGGGAAAAGACTGGTCTTCCTGCGCGAAAATATGAGGGTGACTGGTAGCCTGTGGGAATGAAGCGTAACGGCTTCTCGTAGTCATGGAAATGCCCCCCCCCCTTCATGTCTAGTCAGGCCTTGGAAAGTATCGGTAACTCGGAGAACACGTTAGAGTTCAGTGGTTGGTTGGCTGTTATATTGGCAATTAGAAAAGGAAAGCTCTTTAGTTTCCTGTTTTATTCAAATATTTGAAGTGGTAGCCCTTGTTAGTCTGAGCAAAGCATATCAGAGAGTAAACAAAACAACATCAAAAAACTTGTGGCACCTTAAAAACTAACTCTTGTATTTAAACAGGCCTCGTATACAGCCAACAGCCAACCACAGTACTGCACAGTACAGTACAGCATAGAAAATGTCCAGCAGTCAAAACCCTATCAACCCTATCATGGCACCAGCAAAAAGAAAGAAATATGATGCAAGTTTTAAACTTAAAGTTGTAAACTGTGCCGTGGAACATAATAATTGTGCTGCTGCAAGACAATATGGAGTAACAGAAAAGATGGTTCGGGACTGGAAATCAAAGGAAAAAGCATTAAAGAGCACGCCAAGGGGTAAGTTTGCATTAAGAAGACACACCCCATACTGGCCAGAATTCGAAAAACATGTAGCAGACATGGTGGCTCAGCATCGTCAAAATGGTTATGTGGTGACACGAAATGCAATACGCTTGTTTGCACTTCAGTGGGCCAAATCTAACCCAGATCACAGCAATAATTTTAAGGCCACTGCATCCTGGTGTAGTAGATTCATGGCAAGGCATGATCTGGCACTAAGGCAAAAGACAAAAATTGCCCAAAAATTACCTGCAGATCTGGATAACAAAGTGGATAGTTTCCATTGATATGTAATACAACAGCGCACTAAACATGGCTATGTGTTAAGTAATATTGGAAATATGGATGAAACTCCAATGAATGTTATCAGGGATTCCCCTAGCGATATGTGTGGCTGGATAGCAGAGTAGCACTTTTAAGCTCTTACGCAGCGAAAGCCTTAGTGCAATAACACACACACATATGCCTTCAGTAGAAAGGTGCGCTTTACTTACAGTGAGGGGAAGACAGACATACACAGGACTATATACAACAGTCTCTCTCTCTCTCCAAGCCCCACAGTAGGTAGACAGCTTGGAGTCCTCTGTTGGCTCCAACTCCAGGAGCACTCAAAAAGTCCTGGTGATCCTTTAGCAGTTCTTTCTTCTCAGTTGAAGAAAAGCTCTCAACAGCATCACCTCCTTCAGTGTCTCAGTCCTTCTCAGTATATAGACTCCTTCAGAATAGCAACCTCCTCACAGATAATCTCCTCCAGAATAATAGCCTCCTCCATAGACCCTTCCCAGTGGGCCACAGTTATACCCCAGTGTTGCTGGGCAGATTCTCTAATCAGCCACAGCTGGGCTGTTACAGGAGCACATGGATCAAGCATGCACAGCCTGGCAATCAGTTTGAGGCTCTATTATGTACACCTGTGTTCAGAACACATGGAGGGCCTTAAAGTTGTACTATTCCACTGGGCAGCAATCTTGTACAATACCCCCAAATGAAAAATGTCCTAACAAATTTTGATATGATTGGAAATAAAACTGTCCATCAAAAAGGTGAAAAAACTATTTTGATAAAAACAACAGTACATGAGAAGTCAAGTTTTACAGTGGTACTAGCATGCACAGCTGATGGCAACAAACTGAAACCTATGATTATTTTTAAAAGGAAAACAATGCCAAAACTCAAGTTCCCTGCTGGTTGTTTTGTGCACGTGCATGAAAAAGGCTGGATGGATGAGGAGGGTGTGAAACTATGGCTGGATAATGTATGGAGCAGACGACCAGGTGGTCTACTTCAAAAACGTAGTCTACTTGTGTGGGGTATGTTCAGGGCTCATTTAACTCCCACCACCAAGGAAAGGCTTCCGAGAATAAAAACAGATGCAGCAGTTATTCCTGCTGGATTGACATCATTGGTACAGCCCCTGGATGTGTGCCTAAACAAGCCATTTAAAGATCGCATTCGAGAACAGTGGAATGAATGGATGGTTAACGGCAAAAAGTCATACACAAAAGGAAGAAACATGCATGCTCCACAGTTGGATGTTTTGTGCCAATTTGTCATAAAAGCCTGGAATGATATTGATGCACAAGCAGTAATCAAGTCTTTCAAGAAGTGTGGCATATCAAATTCATTAGATGGTATGGAAGACGAGTACTTGTGGCAAGATGAAGAGGAAGCTGAAGCTGAGACCACATCATCTGACACGGAATTACCGGTAGATCCATACGATGACCGCCTTGAAACTGTATCACAAGATGTCATTGATGAACTTTTCATATCAGATGACGAACAGGAGTTTGAAGGCTTTTAAAGGGAAACTGTCACGCCAGCAAACTTGCTAGGGACTTGCACTGTTTTATGTTTACTTGCACTTTTTTATGTTTACTTGCACTGTTTTATGTTTACTGTACATGTTTGATAACATACAGCCTTGTGACAGTTTTTCTGCATGTCATAAGCATTTAAATATAAATTAACATGTTGAAATCAAATCTGATGTTCTTTTACGTTTTATTTGGTGTGGGGAAGGTGTGCGGAAAAGGGGGTCATCTTATACAGCGAGTATATTACAAAAACTATATTTTGAGTGGAAATGTTGGGGGGTCGTCTTATACACCCAGTCGTCTTGTACACCTTGCATATACGGTATATTGGTGAACATGAAGAAAAACATGATAGACAGCTATTGACAATTGGCTCCAGTCTAGAGAGACACATTTTAATTGAATCCGGAACTATAAAGATAGAATTAACATGCCTTATGTGTTTTGGTTGTTTTTCTGTAACATTAATTTTCAAAATCCAGTGAAAATCAAGTTCTGCATGTGAATTTCATGTCTCCTGAGCAAATCAGAACAATGGAATAACCCTTGTTAATAATAGGAGATATTCACAGGCCAGCCAGATCAAAAATCAGCCAGCATGAGATGGTTGTCTCAAGCCCAGTGCCACCTAGAATGGTATAGTCCTTTCTCACCCTCATCCTGACAGAGCTTCTCCCATTCCTGAAAGCTGATTGGGCTCCTTGCAGCCCTGCAGAGCTGTACCTTCCTGAATTTCTGAATCTATTTTACTCAAAGTTATGTAGATAAGAAATGAATTGACTAGTTCTA
Source organism: Furcifer pardalis (assembly GCA_030440675.1). NCBI lineage: Eukaryota > Metazoa > Chordata > Lepidosauria > Squamata > Chamaeleonidae > Furcifer > Furcifer pardalis. Next base: position 70,209,715 of record CP126893.1, read on the forward strand.
CTTTCTATGAAAAACAGCTGAATTCTCAGGCTTGTTCCTCTATTTGCCTACAAACATACTTATATATTAGCATATGAAAATTCTAAGTAGATTTGTAACCTATAAGCCTGGGGCCTGAATCTCTTCCATGTCTAACCCCCTCCCAGTTGCTTCCATCTGATGCCTATTATGGTTTGTTCACTGCTACCCATGGCAAGCAATTTCCTCTCATATCAAGCTGTAACTCCTGATACAGTGGCATACTCTGATAAAATAATGTCATCGAGGAGAGGATGAAACTGTAATTACAATCAGAGTTCAAGCTCACAGTAGATGGGGTACAAAATTAAACGTGCTAAATCTGTGGCATTTTGATTATCTGAAACCTTCCCCAAATCTTGTAGATGACTATATTTAAATGTGTAGCTAAGTGGCTTCTTATAAATCAAGTCATAATTGTTCAGGGCTCTGCTGCAGAAGCCACTGTCAATTTTCCACTCCTTGTAAAATTCTAGGCTTTGATTAAGAATGAACTGAGGTATGAATAATAATCACCTCTCCCATTAGCCCCTCTCCTCACCCATAAATGCACAGTTTCACAGGAATAAAGTTTGTAATATATAATAGAGCATGCTGAATGATTGTCCACAGGAAGAAGTTCAAACTATAAAATGTTGAGGGAGCAAATAGCTGCTATTTTGCTGTGATGTCTATTTAAACAAAAAAAATTAGCCACAGTCCAATATGCTAAAAGGATAGAGGATTATGCAGTTTTTCAGATGACATGAGAAGGAACTTTGAATTGTTATCAAGTTCATTTGTTATGGAGAAGACCTCAAGGGCTAAATGCATGTAATTATCTATCCACACCTCACCAATTTCTACTAACCTCCTTTTCAAGAAGAAAAAAAAATCTACCAAAGTCATCAGGTCACAAAGCCGAAAGTCTTACTCAGTCCCTTAAGGCAGCCATCTCATTTTACACTTTGGGAGAGGCAATGGAGGCATTGTTATTGGCAACTTGTAGTAGACTCACCAAGTATTATGTAGAGTGATCTTACAGGGTTGATATGTATGTTTACATGTCCGAATACTCCCTCCATGGAGATTTTGTGAAACCAATCAACCAGTAGCATGCTGGGGGATTGGACAATCAGGCAATGTCCCACTCCACCCCAGCAATCTCCGACCCTGTGGGTGGAATTTTTATTTTTATTTTTTTCTTTAACCAAAGGGCGGGAAGGGAGAAGCCAAGCCAGCGCTGCACAAGGGGAAGCAGGGATGGGGTGGCAACACTGGCAGGATAGGTGCCTTCTTCCCACCTTATCTCTGGCCATTATACATGTTCCAGGGCCATAGCTAGGGTGGGAGGGTGGATGCTGCCCACCCTGAGCTAACAGCCTGCCCACCCAAATGAGGCAGCCAGGGATTTTTTCAAAACAATGCACATGCTCACTCTTGTTGGGCTAAAAAAAAAATGGGTGCCTTTGGGACCATTTGCAAGCAGCCTTGTGTCTCTACTTAGCAGTGAGCACTGGTGTAGCAGCAGCCTCAGATCAGCTGCCAACAAAAAAATTTAGAGAATGGGTTGATCAATTCCTGTGCCCCTCTTTGGAGTAAAATGTACTAAGGGAAGGGGTTTATCCCCTCAGCATCTTGAGGACCTCAGGTGTCTAAAAGGCAATGGGTTGCTGAGTGAAGTTCCTGTGTGTGTGTGTGTGTATGTGTGTGTGTGTGTTGAAAACAGTGGCTCCACTACCAATGGAACAGCTTTTGGCACTCTTATAACAGAGAACTCTATGTTAACCAGAGAGGATATCATTGCTTTTAAATTCTGAGCTGTAGAAGCCCTAAATAGGAATCAAATTCTGCCTCAGGAGAGACCCTTTGTTTGAAGAATGGATGCAACATGGAACAGAATTATTATTATTATTATTATTATTATTATTATTATTATTATTATTATTATTATTATTATTATTATTATTATTATTATTATTATTATTATTATTATTATTATTATTTTAAATAAATAAATAAATCCTAAGGGGGAATCAAACTCAGTACCTTTGGGGCATAGTCAAAAACACTAACCATTTATCCACTAAGGATTTATTTATTTATTTAGATTTATATTGCCGCCCACTCGCCGAGGCGACTCAGGGCGGCTTAAAGTCAAAACAACAGTACAATAAAAATTATAAAATGCAACCACATAAAACAACCAAACCAGAACACAAATTAACTCCCGTCAGGCCTTTGTTGTGGGCCCAGAGGAGTGGGCTAGGTCCCCAGCCACTGCTAGGCCTTCACATCTTCTTCCTCAGGCCGTTGTTGTGGGCCCAGATTTTTTTTAAAAAAAGCAATGATATCCTCTGGTTAATATAGAGTTCTATGTTATAAGATTATCAAAAGCAGTTCTCTTGATAGTGGAGCCACCATGTCTTAGAGGTTGCAATTTTGCCTTGTAAACAGTAGATTGTTGGTTCAAATCCCCAGAGGAGAGTTGAAATTAGAAGGCAAGTGGAAACACATATAATTTTTTAGGGTTAGACACCCTAATCACCCCCTGTCCAACACCCTTTTAGTGTCGCCTGCATGCCCCTACAATCAACTATCTAATATTGCAGTGGTGGGATGTCAAAGTTTTTACTAACCCACCGTGACGTCACCACAGTGTGGGTGGAGCTAATGTCATGATGTCATGGGCGGGGCCAAAGAAAAAATAATAATAAAATAAAATAAAAATAAGGACACACACGCACACGCACACACACACCCCTCAACCCACCCACCCACCCACAACACAAACCCATAAATAAATTAAATAAATTAAATTTAAAAAATCAAAATTACATTAAAATACACCCACCCACCCCAAACATAAATCAACCCACCCACCCCAAACATAAACATGTCACTTACCTGTTAGTATAAGTGCCTGGGCAGCACCATCTTGCAAGATGGATATGGTCATTGTACCGGTTCTCTAGGATAATATGTCTTAATGTAAATGTAAAACAGCTGTACCTTCTTAAGAGTTCTCCAATTGGAACAGCAATTGGAACAGCACAGGTGTAGCTTATTGATGAGGTAACTCCAAGTCTTTGCTTAAAAACCCCAAACCAGGCCGTCAGGCCTTTTTAAGAACTGTGGTAATACGTCAATATAGGTAAAGGTATTAAATACACATTAAAATACAGACAGACACACCACATCCAAAGGTGAGTCACTTACCCTGGGGAGCAGGCTATAGGGAGCTTCAGGCTAGCAGCTTCTCTTCCTCCTCCCCACTTGGGAGGACAGCAAATAGGTCGTGCATACCCGCCAAGCACTGTAGGCGTACATGCACACCAAGTGCTTGGCGCGCATGCGCAGTGGAGGAACCAGCAAAAAGGTAAGCCCTGAAGGTGGTTCCCCCCAAAAGCTGCTACCGGTTCGCCGGGACACTAGGAAAAGTTACTACCAGTTCTGGCGAGCTGGTGAGAACCTGTTACATCCCATAACTGTAATATTGCCTTGGTGGTGTGACCTGTGATTTGTAAACAAGCTACTCTGATATCTCTGTAACAATCTGATGATATTTGAATGCTCACCTCTTGTAGGAGAAAGCACTTCAAGAGAAATTATATAATAATAATTTTGTGCCTTCAAGTCAATTCTGATTTATGGCAATCCTTTCCCTGACTTTCTAGATAGAGAATACACAGAAGTTGTTTACCATTCCCTTTGTTTGGAGACATCCTGAGACTGTGCAGCTTGTCCAAGTCTACACAGACTGGTTTTTCTGGGATGTACGATGGGGAATTGAACTCTCAGTTTCTGGCTCCACAGTCAGATGATCTATAGATGTTTTGCTTGCATTAAACCATTTATTTATTTAGGATAAATACATTTGCTTGCATTAAGCTATTCATTCACTTAAAATTTAAATGAATAAATGATTTAATGTAAGCAAAATTTCATCTATAGATCATCTGAATGTTCTTATATTCTTCTAATGCTTTCATTTTTAAATCTAATAACCAGCCATTTCTGTGCAGTATAATGATCTTTTAGATTTTTTTATAACTGTACCAACTATGGTGTGTTCTCCAGCCCAATTGGAAAACTGGTTTCGCCAGATATACTGTCAGATTTAGTGTCAAAGCCCTATTCGCAGTGAACAGTAGAATGAGCATAATATTATACATAACATTATGCAACAGATATGGCATAATAACAGTCTAAACATATTGAACAATTATAAAAACTTAATCCCATGTAGACAATAGTGCTCAGCAGACTCAGACAGTAATGACTAGGTTAAAGCCCAACAGAACTCAAACAATACTCTATTTTAAGCCCCTTTCTTTCTAAGGGAGAAATTCAGCAAATGCTTTTCTAAACTGATAATTTTTAACATTCTCTTAAAAACCCAGAGGAATGAAGCCTCACGCCAAATCTGAAGCTCTGACAATTTGTCCAGCATACCATGGTTGGTGGTCACACAATTATCTCCTTCAAATAAGGAAGCAAACAGAGGGGAATTATCAGTGTACACGGCCCATTCTCCAATTATTTCACTGGTTGATTTAACCAGCCAGAATGGGCAAGGGTCAAGAGGAAAAGTGGATGCTTTCCAGACTGCAAGTGCCCTGATGACAATATCTGATGTAACAGTCTGAAATTAACATCAGAGAAGATGGTGCATTAGACATCTGCTGATTCACTGCACTAACATGGGAGTCCAGGTCCCAATGGATGGCCTCAACTTTGGATCTAAATGTCACAACTTTGATCTGAGACAAGTCTGGACACTCAACATTTAGCAATCAGTCAAATATATATATATATATTTAAAATTCCATTTGATTATTTGATGACTCCATAGACATTTTCAATTGTATGCCTTTCTAGCTGATCTTATCACATTGACATAACCATAGGTGCATTTATTTACAGCAGCCAAATTAACATCTGTGGGAGCTTTCTGTCCCCCCCCCCGGTTGTGTTCTAGCCTTCTCCTACATTGTTTCAGTTTCCTAGTTCATCAGTGTACCAGGATGATGGTCAGGATCTGGCATTTAGGAGTGATCATGTCAATTGCCTGGGTCACAACTGTCAACCTGACAAGATCACCAATCCCTTTGGTTGCAAACCCTCCCAAAGCAGTCTGGAAATCAGTTGAATTCTATCAGCTTGCGAAGGCAGACCATCCAATTAGATTTATGGCATCTGACTGTGTGACTGAACAACAAAAAACTGTGCCCAAAACGCCAACAGACCACACCATTGTGGTTTATTTGATGAGGTATATAGAATATGGGGGAAAGAGATACACCATTGTGGTTTGTTTGATGTGGTACAGTATATAGAATATGGGGGAAAGATTACTGTAATGTGCTCTACATGGGGCTGCCCTTGATGACCATTCAGAGGCTTCAGTTGATCCAGAATATGGCTGCATGGGTGGTGTTTGGGTGTGGGTATGCACATGCGTCACCACTGCTCTGGGAGCTGCACTGGTTGCCTATATGTCTCCAGGTGCAATTCAAGGTGCTGGTTATTACCTTTAAAATCCTACATGGTAGTGGGCCAGGATACTTAAGAGACCGCCTCACCCCAAGAACATCTGCCCGTCCCACTAGAGTGGATCGGAGAGGCTCTCTAGTTGTTCCATTGGCCAGAGAAGTGCGTCTCTCTGGCACAAGACAGAGGGCCTTCTCAGTGTCTGCCCCGGCCTTCTGAGTTACGGAGTTTAAAAACATGACTGGCAGGGCAGGTATAGGATGCAGGAGGGACTATGACCCCATCCCACTGGTTGATTTAAGCCCGGTTTGCCCTCAATTAGTTTTTAGATTTTGATTTTAAAGTTTTAAATTGAGGGTTTTTTAGGAATGTTTTTAAGAGTGTTTTATTGTGTTTTTTTATGAATTGTGAACCGCCCTGGTTCACCTCGGTGAGGAGGGTGGTTGATAAGTATAAATAATAAATAAATAAGATATGTCAGATTCAAAAGGAAGTCAAAAAAGAAAGATGATCAGGGCATTCAGAAAGCCTAATCCAAAGGCAAATGAAAATTCTGGAATGCAGCTAGTCAAAGAAATATTGCCTGAAATCCAACAATAAGTCACAGCTAGAGGAGATGCATTGAATCAACTCATTGAGAAATTGATTCACCAAATTCATATTGATTTAATGGGCCTACTCTGGTTATGACTTACTAATGGATATCAGCCAATCTATCAAAAACATTCCTTGCCATGCCTGGATTTAAAGTGGCTGTTTGTGTTTGTGGATGGAAAATAGAGTCTGATGAAGTTGATCTGAGACCTCTCCAGGCCTCAATGACTAGAGTTTCCAGGATATTTTTTGGCTTTCAGTGGAGCTTTTGGGGTCTTCTGCTTTGATGTTTCCTTCTTCTCCTACAGGAACTGGCATCAAATGCAAAATGAGTTTAAATCTTTACTGAGAAAGGGGGAAGGAGGAATTTTTCATAAAATAAATTGGAGGAAACTGAATCAGGCAATGATAGAGCAAGAAGAGAAGAATTTTGGAGCTCTTATATGTTGCCTGAAACCCAATGAGAGAGTCAGGCAGGCAAATTTTTTTGGCTTCCCATTTCTTACCTCCCAGTGCTGCTTTTTGTGAGAAAATAGAACCAAATCCCACACAACATTTTCTTTTCCACACGTATGTATCAAAAAGTTATGTTTCTCTCAATGAGCATAAGCAGTGATGTCAAACCTTGTCACTCAAGGTGGAGTGCTGACTTGGGCTTCTGGTAATTGAAATCCGAGAACACTTGGGGTGCAAAGGTTCAACATCACGGGCCTATACGCGGCAGCTGCAACTCATGTCCGAGTATACATTTTTTTTCTGATAATGTTTTCAGGAAAAATGTCATTTGCGTGAATTTGTTTAAGGTAGATCTTAGCTTGCCATGAAGTGACCCACACACTATGATCATGAAGCATCTCCTGTGGGACGTATGAAATGAGACATGCTGGATTTGACACTGGGACTGCAATGGACTGCCTCAGCCTTGAGGATATTGACAAGTTGTGCCTTCACAGCCATTCTATCTGGCATAGCCTCTTCTGGCTCCATGACCATTGGGAATCCGAATAGTTAAGTGGTTCCTCCTCCACTCATTTCACTGCTGGGCCCAATAAGGTGGTTTCCAGCGACATTTCCTCCACTGAGGGAGCCATCACCCTACCTAAAGTGGCTCATCCAGCTGTAGCTGTTGGCCCCTTTAGGGAATCAGGTTATTTACCACCATCCAATACTCAGCATTGAGTCGCTGGCTGTACAGTCTACTCCATTACCATAGTAGGATGTCCGGCCAGACATCCTTGGGGGACCTACATAATCTACTTGAAAAGACTTGTTTTCAGTGGTGGGCATCAGCAGGTTCACACCAGCTCATCAGAACCAGTAGCAGAAATTCTGGCTGCCCCCACCCATCCAAGTTTGGAAATAAAGTACTCCTAATTCGGGTGCAATGCAGAGCTTTCCCCTTAGCCACACCCACCATACCACGCCCACAGTGTGGTAGTAATTTTTTTTTTGTAGCCCACCACTGGCTGATAAAAGCCCACGATAGCTGATAAAGTTCGGCGGCAGCAGCAGGGTGAGGACTCCTGGCTCACTGAGTCCACCCCTGGGACTGTCTCCATCTGTCCCTGGGGGTTCCGCCCTGGCCAGGACTTAAAAGCCGCTACGGCGGCAGGACTTTTTAAAGCAGCTACCACTGCCAGAAACACCTGCGGTTTGTCACTTGTTGCGGGATTTAGTAACTGTTTCTTGTTTAGTCTTCTGCTTTTGTAATTCTTGTGTAAACTGGACTGATATTTGGAATTTTAGATTGTTGCTTGATATTGTTATCTATTGAACTTTGATGCTGTAATGATTTATATTATTTAGTATCATGATTTATTTCTTAGGATGTCCTGATGTTTTTTAATTGCAATTGTTATTGGAGATATATATACTGTATACAGTATGTGATATTTGTAATTTACTATGTGATATTTGTAATTGTTTTTATGTTATGGAATGTGCTATGTAATTGTAACTGTTTCTTCTGTAAGCCGGCCAGAGTCACAATGCGAGTGGGGGGGCATATAAGTCGAAAATACAAATACAGTACAAATATTCTTAGTTTAAATGGCACTTTAGGTTATTTAGGTTCTCTACCTGAACAACATAATTTGTTTGAAATAATCCTTAAAGTTATATCAGAAAACAAAATAGAATAAACAAAATGAAATGAAAAAAAACTTGTATAAGTATAATTCAACTTCTTTTCTTTCAGTGTCTAGGCCAGACATGAAACTGCCAAAATGAAGCCACCTTTTAATAAGTTCATTCTGCAATTCCCTTTGCCTGACCTAGTGTGAGAAAGATTAGCCGGCAACACAAGGTTGCCATTACCATGGTATGCCGATTGTGGTTCAAAAATACCACAGTGTTCAAGGAGGCTTTTTCTGTGTACCCCATAATTCAGCTAAGGAAAAGGAAACATAACATAACAAACACTTTTTTGTTATATAGAAGTACAACAGTTTGGAAGAAACAATTACAGTTTTGACAGAAAGGATAGCCAAGTTAATCATTTAATTTTTGTGTGTGTGAGAGAATCAGATGATGTACACTTCTTAGATTTGTACCCAGACAGAGAAAGAAAATTCATATTTTCTGTTACAGTCAGCTGTTATTGCACCAAATTAGAATACAGAAAACATAATTGTGGAATGACACCACACTATCACTACAAACACTCTGAACCACCAATCAAGGAACATATTTCTGTAGATCGGCCAAGTTATTTTGACTCCTGAGGAAGAAAATCCAACACATATTTCTTTTTGCAATAAACATAGAAACAGAAGTGAGTAAAGCAATGGGAAATAGCTTGCCCTTTTATGGTGCACCAAATAAGTTGACTAAGGAAGCCATCTAACTTGACTCCATGATAGGATCAGATTTACTCCTTAGGACAGAGTGCCAACATTGAAGAATTACAAGAAAGAAGGTTAGAATCTATGTTCCAGCCAAACAAAGATATCCACGAGGAAATGATTTTTAGACTGCCAGCTTTTGCCTTGCAATACACTTCTGCTCCATGTTGTGATACATTTCACCAAAAGCAATCATCAGAGAGTTGAAAAAAATACACATAATGTTAGCACTACTTGTACTTGTGGAACAATCTAATCTTATTTCTGCATGGGACCTAATTCGTTATGGAAAACAAGAAATATATGCTCTCTGTCAATAGTATCATGTGGTTACTTGCAGATCTTAAGTAGCCAAAAGCAGGATCTGAAACTTGATTAAGTAGAATAATACCATAGCAAATCAGATGAAATAGTCAAACAAATTGCTTTTGTAACAAAACAGTGAGAAGTAAATCCAACTGCTTGATTCTCATTAAAACCAATCAATTAATTGTAAACATTATATAAGTATTAATAGTCTGATTGAATTTAATTAATGTATCAGTATTATAACAAGACTGGTGGGGTGATATGAAAACATTTGTGGGTTCAGTTAACTCTAGTTAGAAGAGGTCTTAAGAATAAAAGGATAACAAGGAACATTTTAGAAAAAATATGCAGCAAAGCCAGCCAAATAGTTTTCATTTCAGCAAAGACCCACATTTTAGTACATAACTGACTTGATTGTGGCATGACTTAATCAAAGAGGATATACATAAAATTACTTTGAAAACTGATTGATTTCAGTGATAAATAAGCACAGGCATAGAAACCTTCCATTGTGCCAATTGACTGTTTCAAATGCATGAACTATTTATTAATGGACTTAAAAAATAAAAATAATCTTATACTATCTCAAATCCCCATGACTTCCCATCCAAAAACATTCAGATAACACATTTATCAGGCCATATGGTTTTAGTCTTTCAAAATTTTCCATCATATTGGGTGTAGCAAAACTTCAGAAAGTGAAAAAAGGGGGGGATCAAAATTAATCAGGACCAGATGATACAGTCATGAAGCTATTGTTAATTAAGTTTAAAAGGTGAGTCTGCACACTTAAATACTTAGCTTCAGGTTTGGTGTTAATCAGGCTTCACCTCTGAAGAAGAAAAATCAATTGCCTATTCTCACCTCTGTCAACACAGGGCTTGTAAAAATTTGACAAACTCATTCTTCATTACCTTTTCAGTTGAAACATATGGTCCTTGTGTCGGTATAGATTATATGGGAATATCTGTCTCCAGCCAAGCTGGAGATTCTGTTTAGCTGGGTCATTAGGCAAAAGAGTCAACAGACATCAAGGTATAATATTACCAATTTTTTAAAAAGAAGATAAATCTTTGATGTATGCAGTCCCTCTTGATCAAAACTCCCTTACATCCTGCCCTAAGCAGTGATTTTTGCTACTCTTCGTCGAAGCAAGTGGCCCATAAGTAAAATTCTGGAAGCAACATTAGTTAGTACCTCTACTAACTCTTTTATCTCTCTCTCTCTCTCTCTCTCTGTGTGTGTGTGTGTGTGTGTGTGTCTTTCAGAACTTTTCATCATGTTTGCTGTAGCAGGGGTGGGGGACTAAGTTGGAGAGAAGCAGAAAAGTTTAAAAATTCAGCTTGTCCATATGATATCTCTCTAGTTCTTAAGCTCCAAAGTGGAGAGTGTGAGTTTGGGGAGTCAATCTAGAGGTGTGGTGTCATCTATTTGCTCAGAATATAGAAAAAGATGCTTCTCTACACCTACAGGCAAAAAAGCTTGCAGGGACCAATCATGAAAGAAAAGGAATATGACACATACTGACATCATCTCACACTGTCTTAATGCATGATCATCTTTTTTAGAAAGTTTGTTTAAGGTGATGTCAAATTGTTGCCTGTGGTCTTTGATCTTCCATACTACACAAATTCTCCCATTCTTTCTAAAAGACAGGTAGCGCTGCATTTTGTTTAGTCTAATGGGAAAAGGCACGTCTGCTTGCATCAGCACATCTGCTCTTGCTGTTGAGTTGTATCCTCTTCTTGACATAATTGTACAATTCTTGCTTCTTTATGCTCCAATCAATCTGAGCTGTCCAAAACAGCAATTACAATCAATGTGGATATTGACAAAGGCAGAGCAATAATGAGAAACTGTAGGTCAGTAATAAACATGTTGTTGCATACTTTTTAACAGCTTGCAGTAGAGAAGGGATGGGCCAATTGATTAAGCCATAAACTATAAGTTATTTCAAAACTGTAAACAGTCAGGTATATTTTTCAACAAATGCATAGGAAAAGGCATATGTAAATGTGTTCATAAAATATGATTAAGGAGAGGAATAACACTAATAGAAGGCATGATACACGAGATGTGACATCTCATATATTCATTCTATGGGGGGAGGTAAGCTCATAAATTCTAAGGGTTTAGTGTTTTGTGCACCCTCTACAGGTCTATTCTGTATTTAATCTGCTACCAGTTTTCAACACTGGTAGAATTTGCAATCATTTTTAGATTCAGGGGCCAAATGTGATAAACAGTAGGCAGCTATTTAGAATACTGAAGGTACTTGAATAGCTAAAGGCAGAGAAAAAGCAAGGCTGTCAAAGCAGTTATGACCAAAGGTTTGTCATTGAGTATAGGCATGTTTATTTAATCTATTTATTAAGTACTTAACCCCTTTTTCAAAACTTTCCACAGGAGTGTTTACAAAAACATGAAAACACTGCACAAGGGGACACAATATCAGAATTCACAAAGCCAGTGAACCTGAGCTTACTCAATATTTACAAACCAAAAGCTGCTGAGCTAGGACCAGCACAGTTGGTGCAACATTTTGGGAGGATGCACAAAGAGGAATATAATAGCTTCATACACAAACTTAAGCCTTTTTAATTTAATTAGTTTGGTTGCTTTCTCTGATCTCCTCTTGCACAAGGGAGTTTGCATGGATTTACAGTTGTAGAGTGTTATACTCATATGGCCTAAAACAGGTATCTAGACTTACCCTTCTAATTTGTTGTAACTAAAAACGTAGTCATGATAATCTCTTGAAGAAAATCTAATACAGAATCTTGTTGCATAAACTTCCATGGGCTAATAATCCACTTTATCATATGCAGGACATGCACCAGAATTTCAGGTGTGTAGAAGAAATTTATCCAATGTATTATTTATGGTCAAGACAGAATATATTGACATGGATGTTGTCACAGCATCCCATTTTAGAAAGAACTTGTTAACTTTGCTCATTATTTCTCCCACTTCCCAAGTTGACCTCCCCATTGTCACGGCTCCAATTCTGCAATAATTAGCTGTGGTGCATCTATTGACATATTGTGTTGTTATCAACAGGATAGAAAAATGGTTCCTTCTAGTTATCCTTCTTTTACATTTTGTGTGACTGACAATTAAATTTAATATTGTCCCTTGCATATAAAACACAAAAATACATATACTGTACGAAAGAATATTTTCCTAGCCATTTAGGATTGATAAGCTTGATAAAACAATAGATTAAAACATGTTGTTTTGTTAAAATATCCTATAAAATAACTTTTGAAAACAACTAGATGTTACTCGTTACAGTTCAATAGCTTTTGCATTTCTAATTAGCTCTCAGTAGCCAATTATTGATGTCTCCATTGTGCAAGTAATTATTTGTGTTGCGTATCAGTAATTTAGCATCATGCTTGCAAATTGCTAAAATGCTGAACTCATTGACTGAAAGGTCGGAGTTCAATTCCTAAGTACTGCATGACAGAGTGAGCTCCAATCTCTGTCCCAGCTCCTGCCAACCAAGCAGTTCGAAAGCAAGACATGGGAAGGTAAACAGCATTCCGTGCACTCCAGTGTTGAAGCCTGCTTGCTATGTGTCCACGGAAACGTCTGCAGATGCAGACAGCATTGGCTCTTTGGCTATAAACAGAGATGAGCACTGAACCCTAGAGTTTGAGACAACTGGCTTTCGAGCAAAGGCAACCTTTGCTTTTACTAAACAGGTGTTGATCCCAAATTCTTTGAGAGAGTTCTCACCTCCAGAGTGAGACTGAAACACCAAACATTTTCAGAGGGGGACAGTTTGTACAAGATATCTCTAGTACCTTTTTCATTTCTAAAGGAAGCTCAGAGCAATCTTATTATGGCATCCTTACACTGATCCATGCTCACACCCATCAAGTGTGTCTACTTCTTAAAAGTCTATCACTAATCTAGTTATCCTTCTTTTTCATTTTGGGTGACTAATAGGTACATTAACATGAACCTTGTAAATTCTCTTAGAGATCTGCAAATTGGACACAGAAAGTAAACATGAGATTAGAGGTAGGATTATAAACAGTGAAGTCGGAGAAAGTTACAAATTAGCAACACAGTACTGAAATTAAACTTCTAGAAAATAGTTCATGTGACTAATGAAATGAGTTAGACTTATTAAGGGTAAGGAACCTGAAGACCACACATGGCCTTCGAGGTTCTTAATAATTTAAAAAAACTCAAAACCACAGCCATTCTTAAGTACATAGTAGTTGGATTTTTAAAAAAAATAATGTACACTTTTAGTACTGTATATCTAATTAAAGTTTCTTGAATGCGGCCTTATTTGATTACAGTTAATCCAATGTGATCTTCCAATAGGAAAAAGATCCCCATCCCTGGGCTAGATAGTCCATAAAATCTCATGTGATTATGACCTTCATAGTCTTGGAAAAACATTTCTATTTATTTTGGTTTAGTAACAGACTCCTTTGAATCAGACACTGTATTGTTTACTGTAGAAGTTATATGTTTGATGAATGGCACATTTTACTCAATATCCAATAATATGTGACTCAATTGTGGATGTTTTTGTTAGTAACTGAACAATTTTCTTTGACATTGATCTGTTTTCTTGTTAAAGGGACACATTTATTTTAATTTATTTTATGTGTTTTATGTATTTATTTATTTTACTGTCAGATCTCTAATACAATGCTTTTTTCCACTGCATCTGTGATTTATGTCTTCCTGTTGATATGTTTATTTTGATTAAGGAGAATATAAAACATTAATTATATTTATTTTATATTTCACAGCATTTCTAAATCTGTGTGTTAGGACATTTTTCATTTGGGGGTATTGTACAAAGATTGCTGCCCAGTGGAATAGTATAACTTTAAGGCCCTCCATGTGTTTTGAACACAGGTGTCCATAATAGAGCCTCAAACTGATTGCCAGGCTGTCCATGCTTGGTCCATGTGCTCCTGTAATAGCCCAGCTGTGGCTGATTAGAGAATCTGCCCAGCAACACTAGGGTATAACTGTGGCCCTCTGGGAAGGGTCTATGAAGGAGGTTATCATTCTGGAAGAGATTATCTGTGAGGAGGTTGCTATTCTGAAGGAGTCTATATACTGAGAAAGACTGAGACACCGAAGGAGGTGATGCTGTTGAGAGCTTTTCTTCAACTGAGAAGAAAGAACTGCTAAAGGATCACCAGGACTTTTTGAGTGCTCCTGGAGTTGGAGCCAACAGAGGACTCCAAGCTGTCTACCTACTGTGGGGCTTGGAGAGAGTGAGAGACTGTTGTATATAGTTCCTGTGTATGTCTGTCTTCCCCTCACTGTAAGTAAAGCGCACCTTTCTACTGAAGGCATATGTGTGTGTGTTATTGCACTAAGGCTTTCGCTGCGTAAGAGCTTAAAAGTGCTACTCTGCTATCCAGCCACACATATCGCCAAGGGAATCCCTGATACTGTGTCAAATGGCAACTGCTCTAGTGTCAGATGCTAAAGTTAGGTCAGTCCTCACATGCAACTTAAAAACATGTCTTTATTAACCTTCAAATAGACATATATAGGATAAGGGTGAAATATATATATTCATTTAATATACTATTGTTATATATATTAAATGAATTTTAATTGGATTGAGGGCAAAATATATGGCGATAAACAACCTTTCCTATTGCTCACCTCCCCCACCCCCATGATGAGGCAGACAAGCGGAATGGTGTAAAAAAAAATGGGCCACTTTTATTAATCAAAACTGTATTAACTATAACTACCTGCCTGGTGAAAGTAGCACGAGTGAGGGATGGCATTCCTCAGCCCTTTGATGTTATTGTGGGGAACAGATCACTGCCCTGGATGTTTCCCCACCTCTAGCTAAATTCAGGTGAACAAAATTTGGAGTCCACCAACCACCAATCCGGTGTACTCCTGTTCCTGGAACACGTTTGGCTCAACACCGCTGCCTTAACCTTGTCACACACCCCTTTTCAGAGCCAAACACGCTCCATACTTGAATGAGTATAATACAGTCATGTCTCACCCGTGCTACCCACCACACGGAGAGGACTGCTTTTTAACCACTCCTCTAACCACCCACCCAAGGCAGGAAAGTCAAGCAGAATACCACTATGGAGCCCTGCAAGGAAAAATCACATACCATGCTCCGACAGATGGATACCATCGGGCCGGTACAACCATGGGGCATCCACCATGATGGACGGGTGTTCCACCACAGTGCCCACCCCCTCCTCCTGAAAATAGTGAGCCACACTGCCGTTCACCCTGCAACAGTTGCGATCAAGTGCCCCCGCATCACGCTACAAGAAATACCCAGACCGGGGGATAATGGAGGACCAGATAAAACGAGTCGTAGGCCACCAATCTCAGACCAAAGACAGGTCCCTGGCAATCATGACACTCAGGTCTCCTGGGACGACACCAATGTCGTCCCCCCCCAATGTAAAACCAAAATATCAGGAGGAGGGCAATGTCGGTGCTCCTCCAAAAACGGGAGGAGATGATGCCACTGCATGCCACTGCACCCCAGCCAGGACACCACCACTCGGCCCACCACACCGATGTGCGGCCCGCATGGAGCATGTGCTGCATGCCGACCAGCCCAGTAAACATAACTGTGGCCCACCATCCAAATACGGACTGGGCTGGCTGGGGGATCCAAACCTAAGGAAAAGAGAAAAAAAGAGTGGACAGTCAGAAAGGACACACATAGGTCTGAAAGCAATCCGAGGCCCAACGTCCCAGACGCTTGATCTCCTCCGCCGAATACCCGAGGGATGCCGCTGTGGACGCAGCGCCAATACGAAATGAGTGGGAGCAGTAGCAGGCCCCCACCACACCCACCTCCCACAATACTGACCCCGTGATGCGCCAAAACTGGTACCTGGTGAGCAGCGTCCCATCCTGATGAATAAATAGTGGCCCCTGGGCAGGGCCCCGGAAGGCCACGTAACAGTGTAAGGCATGTACTGGGCAAATGGAAACGTGCCCACACTGGAGCAGCAAAACCTTGGCCCCCTTCCCCCGTGGGTCCGCCTTGGCATATACGGTCAAAATAGCCGTGGAGTAGGACAAGGCAAGGTCAGAAAACAACAGCGAGCGATCAGAGTGGTCAGCTAAACCACTGACCATGAGCTCACTGATCCGTAAAGCCCCAAAAAATGCCACTGCAGAGGCAGCATGGAAAAGCCTCACCTCATAAGCATCATGGCAAAAACGTGGCCAGGCCACCGCAATATTGCTGAGTACAGCGACCAAAACAGGAACCCTCCCATCAGGACGGTGGCCACATTCCCACGACCAACCTTCCAAAACCTGCCGTACCCAGAAATCTTGCGTCATGTCTGGGGAACCAGACGCACGGGTAGTAAATGCCAATATGGACAAGCGCCCTCGAATGGTCGAAGGGGCCAAACCACGCCCATGTAACATCAGCATATATGCCAAGATATGGTCAACTGGGATCGGCCAGATCTCAGGCATGGCCCCATCCCGGCAAATGGTCATTTAGTCATGCCAGGCCGCAGCATATGCCGTGCGAGTACCCGGCGCCAATGAGGCAGCTATAGCCCAGTTTACTTCCCCAGTCCAATTTTCCAGGGCTCCAGCGGTTCCTCGCAGGCCTCCGGGGTGAGGGCGCGGAACCTGGAAATCTGTGAACGGGACAAAGCGTCAGCAATATCATTATCAACACCAGGTACATGACGGGCACGGAACACTATATTATATCAGAAGGCTAGAAGAACAAACCTGCGGACTAACAACATGACCCACGAAGAGCGTGAGGTCAGTGAACGTAGTACGTGCACTACCGCCATGTTATCAGTCCAAAAGGTCACATCGGAATTGGCCTATTGCGGGTGAGATCCGTTAGCACAGCGATGCCACGCTGGAGGCCAAGGTCCGTAGCACCTTCTGCCCTTCTCTCTCTGCTCTGCCCAAAATGGAGGAAAAAACCATGCTTGCAGGGGTAGCAAGAGGCTAGGCTAGAGCAACACTTCCTGCCTCAGTGCAATTGACCTGCCCACCCACTTTACCTGCAGCGCCACCACTGGTGGGTGGTGCAAGTACAGTTCTAAAAAATAAATAAAATAATTAATATTACTGTATTTTAATTACTAAAACAAGTACCACTTTGCACTTGCACTGTTTTATATTTACTGTACATGTTTGATAACATACAGCCTTGTGACAGTTTTTCTGCATGTTATAAGCATTTGAATATAAATTAACATGTTGAAATCAAATCTGATGTTCTTTTACGTTTTATTTGGTGTGTGGAAGGTGTGTGGAAGAGGGGGTAGTCTTATACAGCGAGTATATAACAAACTCTATATTTTGAGTGGAAATGTTGGGGGGTCGTCTTATACACCCAGTCATCTTGTACACCGGCATATACGGTAAATAACTTCAAAATCCTCCTTATTGGTACACTTGTATTCCATTCTAGCTGTTAATTCATACAAAGTTGTTTTTCATAATTGTACCATTCTGTAGAAGGGATAGCTGGACTGAGTTGTGAAATACCTTGGATGTCTCCATCTAAAGATCCAAGAGGAAGAAAGATGTCTAAAATATTTACAAACTCAATAATTTCTTCTCAAATATTGTTTGTTTGCTTACATAATAAGCAATCCCCAGTTATTTCTGCACTTGTAAGCTGTTCTTTTTTCTTTTTTTGCAATTCGTGTAATAATAATAATTTTGTGTCAGAAATTATTCTGGATTGAAAGGATTTTTGCAGGAGAAACTCCACTCAAGGAGTGCCCAAATGAGGCTCATTTCCTGTCCCCAAGAGCTGGGACAGAGATGGGTGCTCAGTCTGTCATGCAGTACCTGGGTTTTGAACTGCCAACTTGCTGGCCTTCCAGCTAATAAAGTGAGCTTCTTAACCACTGAGCCATTGCAGCAGGCCAGACTACAGCAACTTCATCTTTTCTTTTTCTTTTCCCTTTTTGCTATACAGTATCAGTTTGGTAAATACCATAGACAGTAATGGTAAATGTTATACTTTCCTAATGACTGAGCAGGATGATATAATTTCTACGCCTGCCTCTGTGAGAAAGGAACATAATCAACTATCCTTGTCTAGTATTAAAAACAAAACAGAGGCACAAAACATACAGCCATCCTCTCTTAATTACATCTAATGACTGTGCAAAGATCTCTAATGACTTTTTTCAGACAATTTATTCTAAAAGAAGTATATTTATGTCTGCAAAGAAGAGAATATAAAAGGTACATTTGAAGATCTCATTGGACAGTTCTTCTTAGAAAGTTCTCTAAAATACCAGGTTCTTTTCTTCTCTCTCTCTCTCTCTCTTTACTTCCTGAGAAAATATAGAACAAATTCTGTACCATTTAATTTCCTGTTCATTGTGGTCTGCTGGGTGAGTTTGATTTGAGTCTTATCAATATTTCATTCCAGAATATCTCTTAAATTTCAAATTAGTTTCCAGTTGAAAGGAACCAGCCATATTACCCAAATTTATCACATTTTTCTAAGTAAGTAGCCATATCAGTCTGTTGCAGCAAGAACAGTAAAGAGGATGGTAATACCTTAAAGATTGGCAAATTTTCTTTAATATCCACAATTAGAGTCCATATATTTGCCTGTCTTCCAATATGAGGTATACCAAACACTAGCACGAATGTCTTAGAGCATCTTTCATTGGACAAATGGACCAATCTATGCAAATGGGAAAAAAATTAGACACAAATTTGACAGTATAAACCAGGGGTGGCTAGGCGTGTGCTGGTATATTGGGCAATCGGGCTTTGTCCCACCCCACCCCACACTCACCTCTGGTACCCGGGGGTGCCAATAGCAATGTATGGTACTCCCAACCCCAACCCCCAAATAGGCACCCCAACACTCCCTGTCCAGTGCCTTCCCATGGTGCCCTGCACACTCCTGGGGGTGGGCAACCTTTTTATGCTGCTGGCCCGACTACACCCCTGGACAACTGAGTGGGCCAGACCATCCCCCCCCCCGAAGCAGAAGCAGGGGCATCTACAGCTATCATAAACATATCCATCTCCATGTTTATAACAGCCATGGGCATGTTTGCACATGTGCGGGTGCATTTTATGGCTGGTGTAAACACACCCACTTCCGGGTGCGGCAGAGGTGGTGACGGGCCAGATGGAATGATGTCGTGCACTGGGTCCAGCCCACAGGCTTTAGGTTGGGAACTCCTGGTATAAACAGTAATGGTCAGAAACCAATGGGATTGAATTTCAGCCTGCACAGCTGTTTCTAAATGTACTATTCCCACCCTTGAAACAAATCAACCAGAGCCAAATTTCAAACAAAAACAGCTGGTGATTTTTTTTTATCTTTCATACAGAGAGACAAAATCAGCTCATTCATTCAGGCATGTCTTTATCACTAGCCTACAACACTAGGATCTCTCACTGAATAAGGTCTTATGGACAGACCAAAACATACCAAAGTTTTAAAGCAATAAATATCATTTTACAACATCTTGAAATGCATCTCTCCTGTTTGCGTGATCTAATTGAATGTTTCTATTATGTTAAGAAATGGTAGTGGACCAGGATACTTAAGAGACTGCATCGTCCCAAGGACATCTGTCCGTCCCACCAGAGCGGACCAGAGAGGCTCTCTGGTTGTGCCATTGGCCGGAGAGGCACACCTCTCTGGCACTAGAAGGAGGGCCTTCTCTGCATCTGCTCTGGCCCTGTGGAACCTCCTCCCAATAGAACTACGCCTGCAAACAGAGCTGCTGTCCTTCAGGAAAGGATTGAAAACCTGGCTGGCAGGTCAGGTCTGGGCAATGGATCAATCCCCAGCTGGCTGGCTGGTTTGACACCCAATGCCTCCTAGCTATAATACCTAGCTATAATGCCTGGTTTTTAATGCTAAGTTTTTAAGCTTCTTTTAAAACTTTTAATTTCTAAAATTGGCTTCAAATTGTTATCGTGTTAGGAATCGCCCTGGGTCCCTTCGGGGAGGAGGGCGATAAACAAATCTAAATTAATTAATTAATTAATTAATAAAGAAACCTTCAAATCTCAGAACTGCAGTGTTTAAAGTAAGAACTGGAAATATTCAAATGGGTGGACAAAGGGGCAATTTCCTTTCTTTTATTTTTCTGTGATGGGGATGTTTGTATGAAAATGGCACATATTGTAGAAATTTGTATAGGCAGTAAAGCTTCAAAATTTTAGAACAGGCACCTAAACTAGGAGGTGAAAATGATTAAAGCCTAACTAAAGGCATCTAGAATTTCTGCTCAGTTTGGCATATTTTGCAGAAAGTACAATAGGTTATAGTTGAGTACAGTGGTGCCTCGCTTAAAGAGCATAATGCATTCCACAGGATTGCTCTTTAAGCGACTTTGCTCTTTAAGCGAAACACCATTGTAAATGACCAATTGTGGGGGGTACTGCAAATCCCAATTTATTTGTTAAGCGAGTTTTTGGTTGGTTTTATTTGTTAAGCGAAGCAAACATTCAGAGAAAATTCTGCTCTTTAAGCAAGTTACTCTTTAAGCGAAGCGCTCTTTATGCGAGGCACCACTGTAATAGAGAAGGAACATACAGTGACTGAGGAAGAAGGATTTGAACATCCAGTATTTTTCAATGAAGCCGAACTATTTAACCCAGCCTACACAAATCTCACTGACTCCATAAAAACTCTTAATGTCCTTGCTCATGGGAAAGGAAACTAGGATTTTTTGTTGTTGTCAAATAACATAGGAGAGTTTCTTCTCTCAGTTACTTTTAACCAGGGGCGTAGCTACCACCATATCTGCCATATCAATTAAACGGGCTCCCCGGGCCACGGGGGGCCCCAACGTGCGCGAGAAAAAATTAATAAAAACTTCCCAAAAAATTCAAAAGTTGGCAACACCCTACATCGGTTATTGCGGGCTGCGGGATTTCCCCGTTTAAGTAATTTACTTCAACGGGGGAATCCCACAATAATCGATGTACATACGATGAATAAATATCTCTTTTAATTTTATGCATTTTTTTTCTTTTGTGAGAAATCTTTACCCTCCCTAAGGGCCCCCAAACAAATTTTTATACGGGGCCCCGCCAAGGCACACTACGCTTCTGCTTTTAACTGTAGAGTTGTACTTCCTTTAGATCTGTGACTCTACTGTGTTCCTCTGAAAATGAAGTAAGAAAAACTGTAGAAATCTAGGTTTTAAATAGTTGTAACAGGGCGACACTGTGTTCTCCCCCTCTCCCTCCTTAAAAAAAAGGTGCAATCTGCCAGAGAAAGATCTAGTTGGCAAAGCTTCTCACAATCTATGGATCCTATAACCATTCAGTTTTCAAATTTGACACTCCTAGGGGATTAAAGTCAGGATGGAGCAAATTATTACATAAGGTTTTAATTAATTAGAATTATTTGACCAAATATATCAATATAGAGAAACACCTTTATTTGAATAGATTGTATCTTTGAGGATGCCTTTCTCAGGCAGCCTATTATAATTGTCATGATTCCCAGAGTAGACATTTTCTGTACAAAACAATCTTGAACCCTAGCCCTTTCATTTTGGAGACCATCAAGCTGACTAACTCCCATGGAACTTTTCATAGCCATAAGTCATTTCTCATAACTATGGTTTCAGGCAAGAGCATACATGTCAACATCAGCTGACCTCTGACAACCTATTATTCTCCCAAGCATTTGGAGGCACTTTGAACAAGTGCCTCAGGCAAGATGGATTGCTGCAGAAATTTGTTATTTGTACATCCTCGGCCGGAAGAAATTGTTAAAGACATAAAGTTTATGAATTATTAGCACCTTTCACAGACATCCAAGCAAGCAAAGTCATGCTGTGGAATAATTAGCTCTGTCCTATATGTTTATTAAGTACTATTGCAAAATATTTACACTTGATGCATGTACTGTTTCTGAAACGCTTAAACAGTTCAACAAGAGCTACTATACCACCATTTCATGAATCATAGGGCTTCTGAACTGACTCAATTTGCTTAGTATGGTTTGCAGGACCAGAATGTACCACATTCCCAAAACAGTAGAAATAAGCTGTCTTTTGGGAATTGTCTTTGTGCTTGATACTAGACAAGTGCAGCTCTAAACGTTTACTATAGCTCTGTTGTCTGGATATCTGAAGGTGACATATTCATCCAGGTGTGAATGAGTATCTCCCAGCCTAATACTTGTCCAAACATGTGCCATAGAGGTTAGAATCAACCAACTTCCAAACTTCTTTGAAGATGACCTGAACTGATTTGTTCTCAGGTTTATGAGGGCACCTGCAGGTCTCCTGATCAGTGTTTTTAAAAAAACCTGTAAATGGGAGAAACAAAAACTATTCACTTTGTGTAGCAGAATATGGTGGATCTGAAAAGGTTCTATATACTTACTTTTCAGACAGTCATGCCCTTGTTCCTGTGTGGGGGAGAGTTGCTTCTAAAGTAACTTATTGCACCAAGAAAACAGGGCTAGGCCAGATCATTCTTAAGGCAAGGCAACAGCAGTATTTGACTGAGTATGTAGAAATGGGAATAATGCCTAAGTGATTCTCACAATAAGTACAGCAGTGTCTATAAATGTGTACAAGCGAGACAGTGTGATTCAAAAGTGTTAGTCAATTAATACATTAAAAAAGAGGAACATTCCAGAATTCAGCTTCTTCTTCTTCTCTATTTCCTGTTTTTCTCCTTTGGGTGTTAAGGGAGATACCAACTTTTTGTTCTGGTACTTCCAGTGACCTCCACCAGTATTATTTGATGTTCTTTTAATATTTCTTTGATGTTGTTTCTTCACAGTCTTCTGGGACTCCCTCGTGCTCTTTGTCCCTCTCTTCTTTTCATATACACCTTGTATGCTATGGAATTCCAAGAAATTCTCTCCAAATGGACAAATCATTGTGGTTTGCAGAATGCAGCAGCTGGCCTAAAAACAGCTTTCTCATAGCATGCTGACTAAATCTGAAATGGTTGTCTTGCATGGCGATTTATATATACAGTACTTGACAAACCCCCTCTGAACCTTCTTTTGGGTCTCAGCTTTTGGAGTGCCCAGGAGAGTTCTAGCACTTCATTGGTGACTCAACTGTCAATATCCTCCTCCCATGGCATTTTCTCTTGTGCTACTGTTTTAATCACAATACTGCCAGAACAGTCTTACTTTTGAGGGCAATTGGGGAGATGCCTTGCTCCATCTTGACATCCAAAAGATGGAAATATTCCTGATTTTGTTTTTCCATGTTTTCTCTGAAGACATTGCTCATCTCTACTACAATGTTTTTGGGTCTGTTTAGAGATTGACAAAAGAAAAATCACCATGCAGTAGACATAATCTTCCTTTTCCCTGTGACACCTTGTGACACGTGATTGGGCTCAGTATGCCCCTGTAGTTATTAATTGACTGGGTTGATGAACCTAACAATACAGTTTTCCATTTACTGTTGATGAGTGGATACTGACACTCCAAGAATAGGCATCTTAAGAAATGTAATGGCATGTGGGGTGCCTCTCTGGAATGTTTTTAATGGAACTGGGATTGATAAGTCACAAACAGGAGCTAATGCGACTTGATAGTGTCCAAATGTCAAACAATCCCACTGCTTCTGATTCCTAACTTTTGCATTAGGTAAAGGTAAAGGTTGCCCTTACTCGAAAGCCAGTCGTATCTGACTCTAGGGTTTAGGGCTCATCTCTGTTTATAGCCAAAGAGCCAGTGTTGTCTGTGTTTGCAGACATCTTTGTGGACATGTGGCAAGCATGCCTCAACACCTGAGTGAATGGAATGCTGTTTACCTTCCCATGGAATGGTACCTATTTATCTACTTGCAATTTATTGCTTTCAAACTGCTAGGTTGGTAGGAGTTGGGACAGAGACGAGAGCTTATTCCGTCCTGCAGCACTTGGGAATCAAACTCTGATCTTCCAGTCATCAAGTTCAGCATTTTAACCACTTGAGCCACTGCAGTCCCTTTTGCATTACATTTTTCTTTTTTTGCCTTATTCTCCATCTTACTTTCTATCAGCGTAAGACTGAGTTTTCTATAATTCTGCATCAATCTAAGGTGTTATGTGCAAGATTTCATTAGTTATTTCATAATTGCTTTATTGAAGCCTTTCCCCCTCTAACACATTTGTAACACTCAGATGAATGATAGATTCTTGGGATTTTTTTAAAATTTAATTTTTAATTATAATTCACCTTTGTATGAGCATTCTCATAATTAAAAAAAGAATGTCTATGGCTGAAACCCTCTTGTGTAAGTTACACCTATGGAAGTGTGATGACAGCACTGACTGGGAAAGGATTTTGATAATTAGAGACCTCACCCTTCTCTGCTGTGGCTTGTTGACTTACAAGGAACCATTTTAGCATGTGAACATTGTGGGATGGAAGGAGGAAGTATATAATTACTGATATTGCCACAGCTGAATAATGTTACTGGCAGGAAGATATTTTCAGTAACTAAAGATTTCCATCTTGCCACAGGAAATCTTTAATGACTGACAATCTCCTCATGTCTGTGACACTATCACTGTTCCACAAGCTTCTCTTACACCAGAGGATTCAGTCATTATGGTGAAAAGGGAGAAAATATTTGAAAACCATGACCATAATTCTGTATTCTACTCTGAAGTCTGAGTTTGTGAAATGCAACATTTACCAACATTGGTAAAACTGTGCAGATCACGAATCACTTATTTTGATCTTTTAATCTCCCAGCTAAAACCATGCTGCCAGGATGAAGCATAAGCCTGGTCACATATTAATAAAAGTGAAATGACTGTCACTTTGCTGTGGAAGAGAGGGATGTCTATCCAAAAGTTCCACACTCATCCTTCCCTAACCCTCTAATTTATAGGCATACTATACTAAGTTGGGAGTTCAGTTCACCCTTGTGCATCCCAGGAGAGTCAGTCTTCTGGCTTTGGGCAACCTGAGCCAGGGCACCTTCAAAAACAGGAAATGGTAAACCATTTCTAAGTACTGTATCTTGTACCTAAAAAAATCCTAAAAAGGGTTGCCATAAGTCAGAACTGATTGAAAACACACAATTATTATTATACTCTAGATCCATGGGCCCAACAAGGAACACATGCCCCATGAGAGGGGGAATGTGATTTTTAATGGCGGGCAATTCAAGTTATTAAAAGTGAATGACCTTTTAGAGTTCTTCCACATGAATGGGAGTCCACGTTTTGAATAATAATTATATATCATGGGGGGTGGGGTTGAATCAGGATTTTAGAGATGCTTAGGTGGGGCATGGCCAATAACAGGTTGGGAACCACTGCTCTAGTCATCCTTTCAGTTATACCAATAATTTTGAGCTATGCAATGGATTTGTCACCATTACCGCTATTTTCCCCCTTACTCCAGTAGTACAATGGAGGAGGGATATAAAATGGCCTGTTCCTTCACACTTATTTTTAAGAACAGAGCCTGGCAGACCACCATGCCATTAACATTTGGACTTTCATCGATGATTTCCCTAACTTTGCATGCCTGAAGAAATGGTCTTGAATTAAGAAAGTTCACAACGATTTTTTGTTTGTTTAGGTATCGTCTGTTTCTTCTACATTTGTTTTGTATATGGATCACACAGCTGATTTGTTTGTTTCCAGTAGTAATGATTCTGTAGTAGGCGAAGAAGTATTCAGGGATCATTTTCTTTTTTAAAGAGAGACCGGTGACCATTGTTTTAAAGACTAAGAGCTTTCCAATGTCTCCTGTAATCAAGCTAGCTGGAATTGCCCCATGTCACAGATATCTTTAAGGACTCTTGCTTGTAACATTATGGTCAACTAATGGTAAACTCATGTTAATAGACGGCAGGCAGTGCTAGATGAGAGATATTTGATAACAAAAAGAAAAATCTTCTCTTTGGCTAAAGGTGAAAGTGAATCAGTCTTGCTTGCTTTCTGTTCTGCATATTTAGTACCATTATATAGGATTAAAGAAAAGTTTGAGATTTCCTTCAAAAACTAATACCTTTTCACTACTTCATTTTTAAAGGGCTTGAAAGACTGAAAGGAGAGTAGAAAGGATATTTATAGTCAGTGGGCATTAAATAATAATAACAATTGTGTGCTGTCAAATCAATTCTGACTTGTTTTCAGGGTTTTCTAGTTCGGACTCAGAAATTGTCTCCCATCCCTTTCTTCTGGGAGCACCCAGGACTATGCCGCTTGCCCATGATCACTCAGGCCGGCTCTTCTCCCTGGAGTCTTAGTGAGGAAATGAATTTCCAAACCCTGGCTTCACAGCCAAATAACTGACTCACTGATCTATCCAGCCAGCTGCAATCTGATAACAGGGAATCTTTAAGTTGTCATCAAAATGTGTAAAAGTGAAGCGAAGGCAAAACATTAACTATTTCTATTGGGAATGAAATTAATCAAGATTATATTTTTATCCTGAATTAGACATTTCACGTTGTTTCTTAGTACCAAGATGCTCTGTCCTGAATGTGTTACAGAAGTAGCCCAGGATATTTCCTTATATAGATGCTAAATGGGCAATGTTGAATCTTAGCTCATTCCTAATGAGAGTCAGATAGTAGTCAAAAATTATGAATGGCCAATTGTTAGCCTACAGTCCTCTTTGTCAGGACTATAGAAATTCATTTGGCTAACAAGTAAATCATTGCTCCTAAGTATTGATTCTTGCATCTAGATCAGCTCTTGGGAAGGAAAAGGTTAATTCCTGATGAGGTTGATGGAGAGCCCAAGTTTTTTTTTTTAGACCTTCCAGTATCAGATAATTAACTTTCTTGGTCTTGCTGGAAATTTGTTATACCGTCCTCCTCTGAAACCATTGTTTCAAGCAGTTTTGTTTTGTTTGTTGCTATATCAATGTTGTGCCTAGACTGTTGTTCCTGGAACAGTTTTGTGGCTTGCTGCCTCAGTCTCACCTAGTTGCATATGTGTCTTGAATCTGGTTACTTTTGCCTATTTGGAGGTTGCTAGCCTAGGGCCGTGATGGCGAACATTGACACTGCAGCTGTTCTTGGACTTCAATTCCCAGAAGCCTAAGTCTCTGTGGATCCACACAAATGTATTTACTGTGCATACACACTTGACAGAGACTTGGGCTTCTGGGAATTGAAGTCCAAGAACAGCTGCAGTGCCAAGGTTCACCATCATTGGCCTAGGGCACTGTGTCATGTTCTGTCTTCTTAGGGGGCCTTAAAGATTTAATGATAGAATATCATGTAAATTTAGTGTCTAAAGTATTACTCTGATGTATGCCCCATTAGTTTTGATATCAGTTTCTCTTTTTTGAAAAACCATTGTTCTGTTGTTTTTTTCATTTTTGGTCCTTAAAAGCAGCCTGCAGTTAAGCAATATGATTTTCCTCCTTAAATGTACACTGTGCTGCTATTAACATTATCTTAAATATTGGTTCAGAAGCCTACATGTGTGAATATATACTGTACTGGTTTCTTCTGTTAGCTACTTTGGGGACTATAAAACAACATACATAGAGATTCAGATTTAGATGCTGAGTGAATTGTGTGTCAAAGTAGGTATATATCTGAGTGAAGCTCAATGGGATTTTTGGACCTGTCATTAGGCTGAATGAAGTAAACAGCTTAAGGAGTTGGTTGTAGGTTTCATAAGGGGACAATAGATTTTGGGACATTTAACTAATTTATTTTTATTTCTGTTGCTAGAGTAGATGATGCATTTGTGGTATTTTTTCTTCCTTGAGTGGCAAAACAACTTAACTTGCCTGAAGCACTTGAAGTGGAAGGCACCATTTGCTGCTTTGCCTCAGGCATCAAAATATCTTGGGAAAGCCTTGCTTTAAAAGATTGGGGTTTGGAAACTAATTGCTTTTCAATTACAAGCTCAGTGAGTCTTGTGCTAGAAATAAAATCCATGCCAAAATGTGGATTAGTAATGTTGCATGCTATTACATTTGCATATGCAAATATAATATGCTATATATAAAAGCTAAACATATATTTGGTAGCCTGTTGAGTTTCAAAAACTTACTGATCTCAGAATACATTTCTGAGTGCAATACAGCTGTGAGATACAAACCTTAACAAACAAAATTTATTAATGGCAAAAATGGTTGTTTCAGCTGTTTTTCTTTGAAGCAAAATAGTGGCACCCAGTGGCCACAATTTTTTTTTTTTTTGGGGGGGGAGGACACAGAAGGAAATGTGTTTTTCCTTCTACATTTAAAGAAACAACAAAAATGGGAAGTTACTGCCAAATGTTGTTTACGGACAACATTTGCTCTGGCTAAATCTTTTTAATATGTCTTTTAAAAATACAAATATAATCCTAACTTTCCAAAGACATTGCAAAGAACATATCTTATATGTAGACAATGCCAAGAAGAAAAGTGCAATAATTTCATGACAGAAATTATACTGGGTTGAAAGGATTTTTGCTGGAGAAACTCCACTCAGAGGACACCAGAATGAGGTTTCTTTCATGTCCCCAAGACCTTTCCCCCACCAAAGTGGTCCCTATTTATCTACTTGTAATTTCTTGTTTTCAATCTGCTAGGTTGGCAGGAGCTGGGACAGAGACAGGCACTCAATCCATCATGCAGTACCTGGGTCTTGAACTGCTGACTTGCTGGCCTTCCCACTGACAATGCAAGCTTCTTAACCACTGAGCCACTGCAGCCCTACGGTGCAATTATCATTGATCACTGTATTGATTCTGCCATGCCTCCTTTCCTCTGTGAGTGAAAGTGGCAGTTGCCTGGAATCAAACTCCATATGCATTTACTTCATGCTTGATGTATCCCCCCCCCCAAAAAAAAAAAAATGCTGATTGTGAATCTCAAAACTCCACATGGATATACAGTAGTGGTTAAGACCAACATATATGGATCTCAGGTGTTGTGGAGCAGAGTAGCCTAAACAAAATCATATGCTTGAATTTAAATAAAATCATAAACAAGATGAGAATCTTTTTAGTGGTTGTTTATGGGGAAAGAAGCAACAGTACTGATGTCACAAAATCCTTTTGTTATCTATGTCAACTGAGGATTAGCAATAACAATTCAATTCAGGTCCAGAAATATTGGACCAAGGATAACCTTTTTGGCATATGGCTGCAGTCAGGACTGTCAGCTTTAATCTAAGGGGGTGAAAAAAGTGGAACATTAACCACAGTGATGGGATGTTACAAGTTCACACCAGTTCGCCAGAACCGGTACTAACTTTTCCCAGTGTCCCAGAGAACCGGTAGCGGCTTTGGGAGGGAACCACCTCAGGGGTTTACCTTTTTGCCAGTTCCCCCACTGCGCACTTGGGAGGACAGCAAGGAGGCCATGCATAGGCACCAAGCACTGTAGGCGTGCATGCACACCAAGTGCTTGGTGTGCATGCGCAGTGGGGGAATCAGTGAAAAGGTAAGCCCCGAAGGTGGTTCCCCCCAAAAGCTGCAACTGGTTCTCCAGGACACTGGGGAAAGTTACTACCGGTTCTGGAGAAATGGTGCGACCCTGTTACATCACATCACTGGCCCCATACTATTATTATTATTTATTATTATTTCAGTTTTTATACCGCCCTACTCAGTTGGGCCACAAGCATAGATAAAACAGCAAGTTCATAGACACAACATGTAAATATAAAAAGCAATCAGTATCAATACCACAAAACATCTCAACATCATTACAGCATCGAAAATTCAATAGGCATCAATTTCAAGCAACAATCAAAAATTACAAAAATTACAAAACTCATCAAGTTTACACAAGGATTAAAAAAAACTAAGCAAAAAATTACTAAATCCCACAACTGCCAAGCCTCTTTGCCTGGCCACAGGTGTTCTTGCACTTAGAGGACTCTCTGGGCAGTTCACAGAATAATTAGCAATTTTGCCCCCAAAATGTCAGGTACTTGTTTTGGCAATCTTGGATGGATGGAAGGCTGGATCAACATTAAGCCCATCAAGATTGAACTCAGCTCATGAGCAGAGTTTTTGGTACTGTAGTTTAACCAATGCATCACAGGAATTGCAATTTGTTTTACTCAAGAAGTCAGTATTTCATCTTCCGTCAATATCCAGTGTGATATAATGGACAGAGTAATGAGCTAGATTGCAGAAGGCCTGTGCTTGAATCCATGCTCAGCCATAGAAGATCACTGGAGGAATAGATCTCATAAAATGACTCCTTAAATAGCTCATCTTGAACACCCTATTAAGGTCAATCTAAATTGGTCTGACTTGACAACACATTACAGCTGGTCTACAAAAGTAAGACAAAGCAGAGGAATATTAGGAAGTGGCCAAGAATTTGCAAAATATTCAAAGGGAATTTCTGTTTTTCAGAACAAAGTTTGTATATGTTTTGCAGTACAGTATTCCAAATTAAAAATGTGTCTAATATTCCTCCCCCCATCCCAATTCATTAACCCAAAGTCACAAATTGCTTGAAATCCAGGATGAAAAGAGCAGGACATTTAAATGGTGGAGAAATAAAAAATTGATAGGTTGGTTCAGTGAGACTCAGGGGTTTAATTTCCTAACTCTTAAAAACAATTGTTTGAATCCATGCCAAGTCAATATGTTAGCATTAGGCTCATTACACTACCCTTTTTTCTACCTGAGAGGCTGTTTATTATTATTATTATTATTATTATTATTATTATTATTATTATTATTATTATTATTATTATTATTATTATTATTATTATTATTATTATTATTGTTGTTGTTGTTGTTGTTGTTGTTGTTGTTGTTGTTGTTGTTGTTGTTGTTGTTGTTGTTGTTGTTGTTGTTGTTCGACTTTTATGCCACCCCACTCGCCTATAGCGACTCTGGGCGGCTTACAGCAAAACAATGTTTCATTAAGTACAAATATTACATCACAAAAAATCACATATCAAAAGCACATCAAAGCATTAAACATCAAGAACATTACAAGAAATACCCCATCCCAATCACAAAACCAAGAATTCATAAACATTTCAAAAACACATCAAAACACTTTGAACAATTCACAAAAATCCCGAACTCTACCCCACTCACTAAGTCCACTAAGTACATTCCCTACTACTGTCCAAATCTCCTCCCGTCCCGCAGAGCTGAAGTCCGAGGTGGCAGTAATGGGTGTAGCCGGCGGTTTTTGAGCCCAGCATGGAGGCGGGGCCCTGGAGCGCCAGCAGGTGGAAACAGTTCTTCCGCTCCTGGCCAAGGCTCTTCTCCCGTCCCGCAGGGCTGATGTCTGAGGCGGCGGTAACAGGTGCAGCCCGTGGCTTTTGAGCCCGGCATGGAGGCGGGGCCCTGGAGCGCCAGCAGGTGGAAACAGTTCTTGCGCTCCCGGCCAAAGCTCTCCTCCCGTCCCACAGGGCTGATGTCCGAGGCGGCGGTAACGGGTGCGGCCCGTGGCATTTGAGCCCGGTATGGAGGCAGGGCCCTGGAGCGCCAGCAGGTGGAAACAGTTCTTGCGCTCCCGGTTAATCCAATGAAGCAGGTTGGATTAATTTCTGTTTATTTCTGAGTAATTTACCAAATTTTTCATTCTCATGACAGAAAGAAACATGAGGTTTAGAGAAGCCAATATTGTGAGCAGAGAACTGGCAATAAATTTTGCTTGGCTGCTTTCTATCTGTCTTGAACAACTCTCTTTCTATTGAGCATCTTTCCATCACTTTACAGTCTCTCAAGCTGTCTGTACCTCCTGCTAAGGAAAAAAATCCAATGGAATGAGTAACTGCCTTACATATTCCCTTACAAAATGGAGAATTGGCTGGACTGCACTCGTATCGAAGACAAAGTTACTTGTACAGTATAGTAAAGGATGAAATATTCCCACAACCTTTGGCTGCTTTGTCACTATGGTAAATGCTTTTCGCTTACTGTTGTATCAACATTACTGCTATATCAACGTTAATGTATATTAATGTAAATTAATGATATAACATTACTGTTATATCATCATTAGTGTAGATAATGATCATAAATTTGCATTGATTCAAATTTTTAACCAAAATTTTATAAATGTTTGAAAAAAAATCTATTTGCCACATATCAATATTTCCCTTTTAAAAGAAGAAGAAGAAGAAGAAGAAGAAGAAGAAGAAGAAGAAGAAGAAGAAGAAGAAGAAGAAGAAGAAGAAGAAGAAGAAGAAGAAGAAGAAGAAGAAGAAGATGGTGATGGTGATGGTGATGGTGATGGTGATGGTGATGGTGATGGTGATGGTGATGGTGATGGTGATGGTGATGGTGATGGTGATGGTGATGATTTTTTTGACCTAGAACTAGATGGGAGGAAATCCCACTGGATGAAATTTCAGCACTACTTTTGATTAACACACAGTGCACTAGGGCAAACCAAACTCTGGGACAGTTGACTCTGCTCTTACAACACAAGGCAATGCCAAACAACACAAAGAAACACATCATACAAAGCATGTTCATTCCCACCTTATGGTACCAGTGCTAAACATGGACACTTACAGCAAAACATAAACAAAAGTTGGTCACCACGGAAATGAGATGTCTGAGGAAGGCTGCTGGAGACAACAAATAAAGTGCTAATTTACTAAAATATTCTCAAAATATACTCATGGAGTACTGTATATATTTTAGTTTTGCTAAAATCTCTCCTTTCTGCCATCCACAGCTTGGATATGGGCAGTGTGATACTTCACTGCATACAGGGGGGGGGGGAGTTCCAATGGAGCTCAAAAACAAGTAGGAGGGCCCCAGATGAATGCCAGCCACAATATTTGACTCAGGCAGTGGGGTATCACACTGCACACTGCACTCAGGGGGGGGCAGAGCCCCACCGTAGTTAAGCAATGTGTAGGAAGGCCCTGGCCACCTGCCTATCTGTTGTGTCTGAAGCCCATGTTCTGGCTC
The DNA here is from genome assembly GCA_030440675.1 of Furcifer pardalis. Classification (NCBI taxonomy): domain Eukaryota; kingdom Metazoa; phylum Chordata; class Lepidosauria; order Squamata; family Chamaeleonidae; genus Furcifer; species Furcifer pardalis. The sequence continues at coordinate 70,242,762 of CP126893.1, forward strand.
AATTTGCTGAGCAGACCCAGTGGAGCACATTGAGGGCAGAAGGCTGCCATCAGGTCTCCCAGCACCACCCATCCCCATGGCCGAGTTCACGACAGCCCATGGCCCATTGGTGGTCATTGTCCCAGTAGTTGGGGACCCCTGACTTAGATGATATCACAATTGGTGCCCATTTTGGTGAAATTAAACATTTCCTATTCTTTCCTGAACTCAGATTCTGGAGAGGCCTAGGGATCAGTTTCATTCTGGGAAAGATTTTGGGAGCTGTGATCATTACATTAAATAGATACCTCAACCATTCAAAAGACAGCTATTTTGACTACATTTTGTTTGCTTAATCTTCCAACAAGAACTTCCCCAAAATTGCAAGTTATTCATAAATGCAATGGAGGAAAATAAATGTGAAAGAAAGTGAAAACTCTCAGCTTCACTTGGCTATATTCATGTTCCTGAGTGGTTTGCTTTTGAAAGACTGGCTTTGAACTCTTTCATTTTGAATAGTACTTGTGGAGCTGAGCTTGATGGTAGGAAAGAAGATACAACAGAGTCTTCTCCACAAATGTGGTAGCTGTTCTTACTGTCAGTATATTGGATTGAGAATTCTATTCAGTTTGGTTTTTTGAAATTAAGAATTTACCAGAATGTGCCAATTTCTTCATTAATTCAGTGGAAAGAAATTGCTATCTTGATCACATTGAAATCCAGGAGAAAGTGACATTTAGAGGTTTGTTCATCCTTAGAAAACATGAAGAAACCAAGCAAAGAGGTGGTAATTAGGATATTTGAGATAACATTTCCCTAACTCAATTGGAATGCTTTTAAACAAGCACAATACTGTTCAGCATGGGACCTTGTCCTTCAAATTACTTCTATTCAAAGGATTATCTTCCATTTCCTAGCAAGCTTCAAGATGTGTTGCTGTCCTCTCAAATATAAATATTTGTCCAGTTCTGCACTAGCAAGATAATTGTGATTCTCAGCTAGCAAAGACAATTGTGGTTCCTAGCTAGAGAAGCTGCATGTCACATTACAGTATAGGAAGATGTATAGGGCAGATACCAAATCACTCACCAAAGCAGTCAACCATTGAAAAAGTCAAAGCCAGATTAGTATCCACCACAATCTACAAAGAGGTTCCAAGGCATATTGCAAATTCAGGAATCCAAAATGGTTGTTGAGATAGGAGCCAGTTTACAGAAACTAGTGTTATGATAGCTTGATCCTACCTGGCTAGTTGAACTCAGAAGTGCCCAGGAAGTAATACTCTGAAAGTTATGAATGTTTCTGGGGACCAGGTTAGTCCTATTCAAAAGTGAATAAATAATGGTTTTCTTTAAAGAATTTGGAACCATTCCACATTTTAGAAATGCATTTATGACCCACAGGATTCAAACTGGCATTGCCTCTCCAATAGAAATAATAAGCCACAGATTAAAATATTGATCATGAAAAATATTTATCCTGATTTGAGCAAGAAACTTGTCCACTTTCTCAAGTCCCACCAGCTGAAAAAAATCATTTCACAAAGCTGGAACAGACAATGCTGTGGATGCAACCATTAATATACTGTCTTAATTGTGGAATGTTAGTCATCATTTCCTACCCCAACCAAAAAGCAGACTGCTTTATTTTCCATGTTTTCTGTGTATATGCAAAGATACAAAGGGCTAATTCAAAGACTGACATTCCAATCCACAATTATCTTTCATCAATACTGGAATAAGGAATTTGCTCCCTTCATAGCTCAGTGGTTTAGGTACTTAACTGTACAGCCAAAGGCTAGGAGTTTGATTATCCACTGTGCTTTCAGGGTGAAAAGTAGCCCTATGTAGTCATGGGCAAGCTATACAATAACAGGAGAAGGAAATGGGAAACCACTTCTAAGTATTCTCTACCTAGAAACCCCTGGAGAGGGTTGTCATAAGTCAGAATTTACTTGACAGCATGCTATTGTTGTTGCTATTGTTACTATTTGTATTATTATTATTCTCCATGAATAAACCGAAAAGGTTTAAAAACCTGGCTGGCGGGACAGGTTTGGGGACCCGGGAACATGGGTTCCCATACCAAATGGCTCATATAAGGACTGCCCCCCTGGGTTGGATTCTGGGAACATTGGAATATAGCCCTGTGTTGTTTTTAACTTCTGATGGTTTTAACTCTGACGTTTTAGTGTTGGGTTTTATTTTTGTTTTTATTTTGGATGTAAGCCGCCCAGAGTCGGGTCCTCCCGATTGGGGCAGGGTATTAAATTTAATAAATAATAATAATAATAACAACTAGGGTGGCAAGAAGTTGATGGGAACTGGAATCCAACCACTGATCTAATATAATGAATCAACTATTGGAGATATTTCACTGTGACACATAAAAGGTTATGAACTATGCTCAGTGTGAGTAAACAAAGGTTTTAGGTCAGTAAAATTGGCTTCCCCCTATTTTCAATATTGGAAACATTCAGTAGTTTGAAGGTGGTGTCTACTTAGCTGGAAAAATGCATATCTTACATTGAATTATTTTAAAGCAGGCTATAAAACTGATTTCAAAAGAGAACTTCAAGAAATAAAACATGAAGGCTTTAAATAAAGCATGTTTAATGTCCCATGAGTCAATAAAATTACTTTGTGGTTTAGGCTGATTTTATATTATTAATAGGGCTGAACAACCATCTCTTGCAACTATCTTATACCACTGGTAATAACTTTTTTCTAGTGCAAACATAGAAAATAGGAAGATGTATTGGGAGATGCTAATGACTGTGAAATTAAGATCTAAAAAAACTTGCATAAACTTTGAGTAGGCTGCATTTTATTTGAGTTTAGATTTTGTAATAGTACTTCAGTCTTGAGATAACTTTCCTTTATGGTTATTTTTTTTTTTACTTTTAATATTCATTCCTTAGGAAAAAATGTGATGAGGTGTAGTTTCTTAGAATTATATATGTTGGAATTCTCTGTTGTGTAACAACATATCGCAACAGCATACAGTAAAACCTTGCATAAAGAGTGCCTCGCTTATAGAGTAACTCGCTTAAAGAGCAGAATTTCCACTGAATGATTGCCTCACTTAACAACTAAAACCAACCAAAACTAACTTAACAACTAAATCAGGGTTCACAATCCCCCCCACCAGAAGTCACAATTGGTCACTTACAATGATGTTTTCCTTAAAGAGCAAACTTGCTTAAAGAGCAATCTTACGGAATGCATTATGCTCTTTAAGTGAGGTACCACTGTATTCTATGATTCTAAGCAGTTGCACATTTTCTAAGTTGTGCAAGGAGTTTCTAAAATTAAGAAAAGGAGAGCTGGGTATTAAATGTAAGTAAGATATATAAGATTTTGAATAAAGGAGGTAAAGCACAAGAAATTTTGAAACACATTTGGGAGGAAGATTTAAATATTATAATTTCTGAAACAGCGTGGAAGAAAAAAATGGAAAAGAAGGATTATGAGAACTATGTCTGTAAGGGTCAAAGAACATAACTACAAGTTGTTATGGAGATGGTACCTGACCCCAGCCAGGTTGCACCAGATAGATAATAAAATAAGTAAGATTTGCTGGAGATGTAAACAATTAACGGGAACGTATGTTCACTTGTGGTGGGCTTGTAATGTGTTAAAAGTTTTTTGGGAACAAATAGAAAATGAAATTGCAAGTATTTTAGAAATGCGACTAGAGCTGGGGCCGGGTACGATCCTATTGACTGATGTTGATAAGTTTAATGTAGATAAAGATAAAAAAAGAGTTGATATCTATAATGATAACGAGACCCAGACATTGTATAGAGAAAACCTGGAAAAATGATGTGGTATTAAAAATAGAGGATTGGTACAAGGAAATGTGGGACTTGGCATTAAACGATAAATTAACATGAGAACTGAATATTAGAAAAGGCATAGTTAATGAAAACAGATTTTGGAAAAATTGGCAGCAGTTTGTGGAACATTTAATTGTCAGAAATAAAGGCATTAATCCTGTACCTGATCAAATGAGTTTTTGGAAGGTATGAAAATTTGTTCTGACTTGTTATAGCATTCTGGACATTGTATATAGCACAGTGGTGATTTATAATAGAATGATGATATTAAGAATTGGTAGAAATGGAAAGAGATGATAGAAATACTATATATACAAATGTAATAGAATTTCAATGTGAAAAATATTTGTATTAAGTTTTATTTTATTTTCCCTTTGTATGTTGTATCCTTAGTATTGTATGTTTTACTTTAATTGTATTTTGCTTGGAAACTTTAACCCCTGTTGTAAAGTATGACTAGAAAAACAAATCTTGTCATTTGCCTCTTTATTTCAAAAGAGACAGTTTTTCTTATAAAGACAAGATTTGTTTTTCTAGTCATACTTTACAACAGGGGTTAACAGCTTACGGCCTGTGGGCCGCACCTGGACCCCAAAGACATTCCATCTAGCCTGCAGAGATGACCCTGGAAATGGAAGTGGATGCATTTATGACAGCCGTAAACACACTCACACATTTGAAAATGCACCTGCTGTGTTTTACAGCAGTGTTTGCAGCAAGGGGAAAACACGTGTCCCGCCTGCTCAGCTGTCAGAGTGGGAGTTATCCAGCCCATGGCATGGTAAGTTTGAGAACCCCTGGCTTATAAGAAAACAACTTTTGATACAAGTTGTCTTATCTCCATATCAGCAGGTTCAGCTTCTGCAGATTAATTTATCCATAGGTTTAAAATTATTCAGTGAAAAATCCTTAAAATACATAACATATAGGTATTTCCATGGCTTATTACCAGAGGTGGCAACTAGAGGTTGCTATCTACAATTCAATTTTGAGAAGGAACATATTGTCTTTCCAAGGTATCCATTTCATGACTAAACATAAAAAACTTGATGGATGAGTTTGGAGCAAGCCCTGTTTTTATGATTCAAGCAAGAGAGTTGTAATATGGGGTTTGCGGTTTTCTGTCATTTTAGGCATATTTGGAAAAATCTTGGAATATATCCCCTACAGATATTTTGTTGGGGTAGGGGAAATCTGTATTGTCTTACCTACAAAGAATCATTTGAACTACAATATCCTGTTTCACCCCCAAGAGATGAAAGGAATGTGATTTTACTTTTTGTCATTTTCAAAGATCCACAGATATATCAGGAAGGCATCAGGCAGTCATTTTCCTTGTGCTTATTTTCTACTCTTATAAGAACATTGATAATTAAAATCAACATAAACTACAATCTGTTATGTCTGAGTCCTTAATCATTTGACAGTCTGCCAGGGTATCTAGTATGCCATAGTGGATATCATCACATGCTACTTGTTTTTAGCCATTGTTTAGGTAAGTCACAATTACAGTAGATCCATTGAATCAATGAAACTTATTGGGGAACTTATTCCCCAAATGCTCACTGATTCAATGGATTTCAGCAAATGACCACATGGGTCTAGTATTGCATTTCAAGAAAGGCTCCCTGAATAAAAAAAAATAGGAGTACAAAATGAAAAAGATTTTATACTGAACAGAAATAATCTAGGGGACCAGTTCAAGAAGGAGGTAGGATGTTAGAAGGTAGGATGTTAGGAGGTCAAATGGCCATTAGAGAAGTACCTCCTCTAGAAGTTTGCCATCTATGGTGAGTTCTACTTCACTCCTGTCTGTCAGATACAAGGTAATCTGCTCAGACTGCCCTCACATATGTTCCTGCTGCTGTTAAATGACAGATCGGTAAAAATAAGTGACAGGTAATCTGTGACTTAGTAGTAGAAGAACATGTCAACCTGGTATGTAATATGGTGACCTAGGTAGGTAAGGGCGGACAAGTGGCATTTTTTATAATATGTCTACCTGGACATAAAATGCACCATCAGGGTGTAACTGATGGGTGGGTTTGCTATCATTCACAGGAATACTATCACTCTCAGCAAAGTCTCCATGGTCTCTTGACTAGGTTAAAATTACAAAGAGATAAATTGGGATTGTGTTTCATTAGTAATTTCAAGTCTTAACTACTGTAATGCTCTCTATGTGGGGCTGCTCATGACCCTACTAAGGAAATTATAGTGGGTCTAGGTCAATTTCTGGGGTGAATACATTCAATCATATCACAGCAGATTTTCCTTTGCCCCTTCCTAAAATCTATTGTTGGTATCTTCTTTTAGAGTTCTATTGATTCTGTGGGAATGATGTCACTAGTAGCAGCAGATTTATTCTAATTAGATAGTTTCTTTTTCAATTTTAGGATGTACATGACTCACAGACAAGGATACTGGCCAAAATATTTAATAAATTAATATGAAGTTGACACCACATTTCATATCATTCATTCTTAGTATACACATTTCTATCTGTCATCTAATTCATTTCCTAATCTCTCTCCCCTTCTCTTTTCTCTTCCAACTGACCTACTTAGGGCTTGCCTAATACATTTTGCTTCACCTCTGAATCTCTCTCCCACACATTTTTTCCTCTAACCATCTGTCATTAAAACTCCTTTCACTTTCCAATTTTGCTCCTGAGGCTTTGACAATCCCAGTGACCATTAACTAGAGGGTAAAGACACATTTTGACCCCGCCCATCCTCAATGTGAAATGGCAATTATACAACACAGCTGTGCAATGCTGAAAGCTTAACCAACCACTGGATAGTTATGCTATGTAGTTGTCTCCTTTTCAGCTCCCTCATGCCTGCTGCCTAATAGACCCAAACTCAGTGATGGAGAACCTTGGCACTCCGGCTGTTCTTGAACTTCAATCCCAGGAGCCCCGATCAGAAGAAGTGCTGATTTGGGCTTCTGGTAATTGAAGTACAAGAACACATGGAGTGCCAAGGTTCACCATCACTGCCTTAACTGATTAACAGGTCATCAGTACGATACAGGACAGCAGACCCCTCATTTTTTCAGCCAAAATCTCTCAAAAAAATGTAGAAGGAAATGACTCTCTTGGAAGAATTTAAGATTTAAATAAATATTCACAGAGTTCAGGCATTATCATACTGGCCACGTCCCCAGATTCAGTTCAATATGATGCCCCAGCAGCATGAATTATAGTTAGTCTGTCAGTTTGGGTCCAGTAAGGTCAAGATCTCAGACAGTTCTTAGAAGTGCTAAATATGACCTCCACTTCACCTTATTCTTGAAGGAACATTTGAAGTATCCCCAAGGTATGACGCTTACTGATGGTTCAATAGTTAAACTACCATCAGGAATTTGATGTGCCTCCAAAGTATCGTCTTTCTGCTTGTGTCTGTGGAATTGGCAAGAGCTTTCTTTGGTGGTTAATTACATTTGTAAAATATATAAGCCCCATGCAGAATCTTTAACATTTCTCCTGACTTTGTCATTTCTTGAGGACAATTAATCTTTTTTATAGAGCCTGTATAGTATGACTTATATTGACAGTGTTGAGAAAAACACATTAGACTTTCTCTAAACAGTATTTGAGCTCCATTTAAATAGCTGCTGGGGGGAGAGGGAGAAGTTTCTGCAATGCTGTGCTCCAGAAACACATCCAATATTGGATTATTTTGTCTTTCTCCTTCCTTGTAGCAAGCAGAGATCTCAAGGAAAGTCAAGCTAGATATTAAGAAAATTGCATACACCTTCAGATTTGCCCATCTACCCTCTTAGTATGGAATTTCCTCAGAGATACATGACTCACTAATCAGATTTGCAAATGAAGTCTGTGTTTACCTTCTAATAAACAATTGCAAAACAAGGCACATAAAATGCAAGATATGAAGATAAAGCAAGTCTTGTGTTATGATAGACACTTTTTGCCACTTGAGAGAGCATCTCTTCTAAAATATGTTAAACCAATTGCCTAGTTTGAGCCATAATCACAAATTCTGTTCTGGCATTGCATTATCCAATACAGTAATACCTCAGATAACGACTGCATCGGATAATGCTAATGATGCAAAGAAATTTTGCATCAGACAACAATCTATCAGCGTTATCCGATGCAGTTGTTCTTAGCAGCAGGGGGGCTGGAAAGCTGAATGGGGTTCTCCATTCAGCTTCCCAGCCACCCTGCAGTTGCGGACGCAGGGGTGGGGGGGCTGGAAAGCTGACGGGGGGCTACTTGTGGAACCAAGTCTCATTGTTATCCGAGATACTAATGTATTCTGAATTGCTTACAGGGGAAATACTGTCATGCCTCCCTCATTCCCACTAATGCTCTTCTCACACTGAATCTGAAGAGGAAATAATCAATTCTTCTTCAGACTCAACACTAAAAGCAAAGGTGGAGTGGGCAGTGGCTAAACAGTTTCTTTGAAATAGATTCAGAACACAAACCATAATGCATGAATAGACCTTTGAGACATAAACTGGATATGTTTAATGAAGAAAAAAATGTACAATTGTTCCATAGTTTTCATCAAATTTGTTTCATCTGCTGCCTTCTGTAACAGAAAGTCTAATGCCTTCTAAAATAAAAAATACCCACTCTAACCAGAAGAATCTATGGTGGTGGTTCATCTGTTTCTTAGGCAGTAGGGTTTGATCAGCATTTTAGACACTCTTTCTCAAGCTGGTTTGGGCAAATGTATCTTAGGCAAACTCATCTCTGGAAAGAAAAGTACTAGGAAATCTGACAACATCCTAACATGGAAATGAGGTGAATCAAAATGATGGAGCAAGAGACACAAATGTGAAAGCAATAAGCAGTGGTGGGATGTCAAAAATTTTACTACTCCACCGTGATGTCATCATAGTGTGGGCAGAGCTAACATCATGATATTATTATTATTATTATATTTGAATTTCTATACCGCCCTACTTGGCAGAGCCAACTCAGGGCGGTTTACACACATGTATAGTTACAGTCACAACATATCAATAAATCAATAGTCAATATCAAACGAAAATAGTCAATAAATAGTCAATATCAGAATCATAGAACATCAGCACATAAACATCATTACAGTAAAAGTAATTCAATAAACAGTAACAAAAAAATTCAATAAACATCAATATCAAGCAGTAGTTAAAAAATTTCATGCCATAGGTTCACCATCACTGATCTAGTTCCTGCCATTCTGGAACAGGGAAATTATAAATCTAGAATTCAGAGAGAGAGAGAGAGAGAGCAGAGATAAAATATATACACATGCTGGACACTCAATGCAAAGGTCTGAATATTAGCCAGGGGTTTCTGGGACATTATCAAATTTTAAAATGCTACAACTAAGAGGTTGCAGAACAGATTTTAAAATGTGGGGAGGAGGGAAGGAGATATTTTTCAGGACAGTTGACCTCATATCATATCATATCATGATGTCATGGGCGGGGCCAAAGAAAAAATAATAAAATAAAATAAAAATACACACACACACACACACACACACACACACACACACACAACCTCAACCCAGGCCTTCTGGCCGCCAAGCCTTTTTAGGAACTGTGGTAGTACGTCAATATAGGTAAAGGTATTAAATACACATTAAAATACACACAGACACACCACATCTAAAGGTGAGTCACTTACCCTGGGGAGCAGGCTACAGGGAGCTTCAGGCTAGCAGCTTCTCTTCCACCTCCCCACTTGGGAGGACAGCAAGGAGGCTGTGCATATGTGCCAAGCACTGTAGGCATGCATGCACAACAAGTGCTTGGTGCACATGTGCAGTGGGGGAACCAGTGAAAAGGTAAGCCCCAAAGGTGGTTCCCCTCCAAAGCCGCTACTGGTTCTCCGGGACACTGGGAAAAGTTACTACCAGTTCTGGCGAACTGGTGAGAACCTGTTACATCCCATCACTGGTAATAAGTAATTATATTCAGTTGGCTTGCTTGTCTCTGTTAGAGCCCACAGAGATGTGGTGCTAGGGGAAAGCATGGTTAGGAAGAAAATTTAATCTGGTTTAATGTGATAGACTGCATGCTTCTTTTTTTGAAGAAGTTGCATGGGGAGGAGGGCATGAAAGCATTTGCATGGGAAGGAGGGATGAAATCAAGAGGGAAAGACTGGAAAAATAAACCTCCCATTATCATTTTCCTTGCTGAAAGCTTTTAATGGCAGAAGAACCCTTTGATTTGAGCAGTAGACAGCAACTCTGAGTGCTAAATGCTATGATTTCCCCCTAAATTGGCAAAATGTTACTGATATTTTGGAATGAAAATGAAAGAAGATCATTATGCTCTCCTTGATATAATACAGGAGCAGAAGAAGAGGCTAAGTATGCCAGATAAATTATTCATTATGAATTGCTGGCCTATATCTATACCAAACCCAAGCAGCTTATCTTCATTATGCATTTAATCCCCCAAATCTTTCATTTTAATAATATGTTGTCATCTTTAAAAGCCATCCAGGTTTTTTTTTTATCTATAACTCATCAGGTTTGTATTCACATGTAACACCAAGATGGAAAAGTTCGTTAAGTCTATTAAAATGGAAGTGCAGTGTTACTTGGATTTTGAGGTTTTAAACAGAGCTCTAACTGGCTGGAAGCAAGAAGATATGAGCTTGCCAAAATGTTCTCTGTAAAGCAGATGGAGAGGTAACTAACAATCTTGCTGAAGTCATTTGGCTCTGTCTTCTGAGTATCCATAAAACTCTTCAAATTAACTCTATCACTGCACTGTATAAGATTATTCCTCAAATCAATCAAAAAACCTTGTGGTTTTTTTTCCTTCTTCTAGTACCCAGGATAAATAATTAAATCCTTCATTATTTTCTAGTGTGTTCTGTTTTACTAGGATGACATGTATAACAATGATGATGAAGGGACATTAAAGAATATTCAAGTGCTATAATAATCTCTTCTGCTTAACTGCAATACTCAACTCTAAGTAATTCCATCTATTCTCTCAGAATCTGTATTTTATATACTGAAGATGAGGCTTTCTAAATCTTCTCAATCACATTAGCACCCCTGCTTAATAAAGTGATCAGTTTTGTATTCACAAAATGGCTTAATTACAATATAAGTAGGCACTTACATATGGCTAAATATGCCCTGTGAGTGCTTCTGTTTCATAAAATGAGTCAAGTGATTCTAAAAGGAAAAAAATGGAGTTGTGGCTTTTTAGTCCACTCCAGTGTCTAGTCATGCCTGCCACATGTCCACAGAAACATCTGCAGACACAGACAGCACTGGCTCTTTGGCTATAAACAGAGATGAGCACTGAATCTCTAGAGTCAGATACAACTGGTTTTTGAGCAAGGGTGGTCTTTACCTTTACTATTGCCATACTACTGAGTCTTGGGCCCAATGGCAAAATGAGTGGAGGAGGAACTCTGATTCCCAACGGTCATGAAGGCGGAAGAGGCCATACCAGATAGACTGGTTCTGAAGGTGCACTTTGTCAATATCCTCAAGGCTGCAGCAGTCCATTGTAGTCCTGGTATTGAATCCTGCATTTCTCATTTCGTGTGTGACACCACAGGAGATGGCTCCAAGGTCATAGTATGTGGGTCACTTCTTGGGAAGCTGAGATGCACCCCGAGCGGCACTTTCAAGGGGGTGGCATCCCCGGGGAAAGCAGAGGAGGAGAAGGGCACAGGCATGCGTGAGTGTGTGCGTGTGTGTGTGAGAGAGAGAGAGAGGGGCACGAGTGCAGCCTTTTGTGAATCCCTTTGAACAAGGGTGATCTCTCCTCCTCCCCCTCCCCTCCCCTCCTCCCTGCAGCAGAGAAGGAGGAGAAAGGGGAGATTGTGCTGGTAGGGGAGATTGTGCTGGTGGTGGTTCCTTCCTCCAAAAGGCGAGTCATTGCAGGGAGATGGAACCAAGGGATTCCTCTACCCCACTTCTGCCTCACTGCTCAGATCGTCTTGCTATTACAAAGATCCTCCCTCAACTGTCCTCAAGGCAGAGTAAGTTTTGCAAAAAGAAAACGTTACTGATTTCCTCCTCCATCCATCCACCTACAACTCCTATTTTCTATGTAGGGAGGAATCTCCTGCCCCCAATTAGCCTCCTTCAACCAAGTTCTCAATTAATGACTAATTATATCTTAAGGCCACTCCCCCCCCGCTTCCTATTCCAGATTGGGGTGGGTGGGTTTGCAATTAATGGCTGCCTCATATTCCTCCTCTTGCTCTTTAGTTTGATCTTGGCAATTATCAGCCAAAGCCATAAATTGGGGGAGGGGGAGGCATGGGTGACAGGAAGAGGCAGGGCATGAGATGGGTGGCCAGCATAATGTAGGAAGCTCTGAGGAGTGGGCCAGGGCTTCCCAAAGGCCAAGAAGAGAGTCACTGAGGGAGGGTCAGTCAAGATGTCTCCTTTGCCAGTTGTTTCTGACAGTAGGTTTTGGTGCTCATCTCTGCTTACAGCCAAAGAGCCAGCACTGTCTGCATATGTTTCCATGGTCATGTGGCAGGCATGACTAGATGCCATAAAGTAAAGGTAAGGAGGAAAGGATCCAGCATAAAAAACTTTGGGGATTTCTGTCTCTCTCTCTGCCTCATTTCCTAAGACCTAGAAAATCCCTAAAAAAGTTAATGCCAAAGAATGTTCAAATTATTGAACAATTGCACTCATCCCACGTGCTAGCAAGGTGATGCTCAAGATAATATAGGATAGACTTCAGCAGCACGTGGAGAGAGAATTACCAGAAGCACAGGCTGGGTTCCAAAGAGGCAGGGGGACTAGGGACCACATTGCCAACTTATGTTGGATCATGGAGAAGACAAAAGAATATCAGGAACAAGTCAACTTTTTACACCAAGGCCTTTGACTGTGTGGACCACAACAAAATATGGCAAGTAATTAAAGAGATGGGAATACCAGAACACCTTATATGCCTCATGAGAAATCTGTTCATGAATCAAGAAGCAACAGTTAGGACAGAATACGGAATGACTGGGTGGTTTGGAATAGGAAAAGGAATAAGACAAGGCTGCATTTTGTCACCCTGCTTATTCAACTTATACACAGAGCACATAATGTGCAGTGCAGGGATAGAGGAATCACAATTTGGGATCAAAATTGCTGGGAGAAACATCAACAACTTGAGATATGCAGATGACACTACCTTAATGGCAGAAAGTGAGGAGGACCTAAAGAAGCTCCTGATTAGGTTGAAAGAAGAAAGTACAAAAACTGGCCTGAGACTCAACATCAAGAAAACCAAGATAATGGCAACAGGCACTATCAGTCCCTGGAAAATAGATGGGGAAGAAGTAGAAGCAGTGACAGATTTTACTTTCCTAGGATCCAAGATCACTGCAGATGGTGATTGCAGCCATGGAAATAAAAAAGCAACTGATTCTTGGGAGACAAGCTATGAGAAACCTGGGGAACATAGTGAAAAGTAGAGGCATCACCTTGCAAACCAAAATTTGCATAGTCAAAGCAATGGTATTCCTGGTGGTAATGAATGGTTGTGAAAACTGGACCATTAGGAAAGCTGAGCACAGAAGAATAGACACCTTTGAGATGTGGTGTTGGAGGAGAGTTTTGAGAGTACCCAGGACAGTGAGGAGAACAAATAGGTCAATCTTAGAAGAAATCAACCCTAACTGCTCCTTAGAAGGTAAAATAGTAAAGATGAAGCTAAAGTACTTTGGACAGCAAATGAGAGGAGATGTTCTACTTGAGAAGGGCTTGATGCTGGGAAAGGTGGAGGGCAAAGAAGAAGGGGGCGGGCAAAATGAGATGGCTAGATGGTATTGTAGATGCAATGGGCACAGAACTGAGTTAGTTGAGGAAGATGGTGGACGACAGAAGTGCCTGGCAAACAGTGGTCCATAGGGTCGCAAAGGGTCTGAATCGACTGTGTGACTGAACAACAACAAAGACAGAAAACAAACAGCCACTACTTCTGGCTTTCACCCTTGCACCCCAAGGTCAAGCTGTCCTGCAATGACTCTCGCTGCCGCTCTCTTCTTCCAAAACCTGAGTCTCCACAGTGAGCGGCTCAAGCGAGGTTCCCCTTTCAGACTCCTGCCTTGAAGATTCCTGTTCAGGTCTTGCCCCAAAAGTCTTTCCTGGGAGGTCAAAACCAGCCCTGGGTCTTCTTGGTGCTGTGAAAACTTTTGAGAAGAATGTATGTTCGTTCCTAAACCTAACAAAAGAAATACCGGTAGGCTTCTCCCCTCCACACAGTTCATCGCGAGGTCCCATAGACTTCGTCCCATACCTATCCACATTCATTCATAACCCTCTGGACTCTGGAGAGTAATTCATAGCCCACCTGGACCCTTCAGAGAGGGCAAGAAAGGTATGGGTGGTGGTGGCAGCGGCGGCTGCAGCAGGCAGGGGAGGAATGGTGGTGGTGGTGGTGTGCGCTTAGCAGCGCTTCCCTTCTGGCAGACCTTTGGAGCCTCAAATCCCCTGCACAGAGGCAGACAGTCATGGGGTGCCTCACCCCCTAATGGATGCCTGCTCACCATTGTGTCCAGCCCCCGGGCTGGCTGTTTTGGTCTGCATAAAGTGTGTGTGTGGGGGGGTCCCACCCCCCACCTTGGACGGACTACAGGTGGCTTGCCCCTGGAGGTGGGGGCTTGGAGCCCTCACCCTCCACAAACCAAAATGGCTGGCCTGGGGGTTGGCCTGTCTGCCTCTGTGCAGGGGACTTCAAGACCCCAAAGGTCCGCCGGAAGGGCAGTGCTCCTAAGTGTACCCCACCACCACCATTTCTTACCCCCCTCTGCTGCTGCCAACTGTACCTTTCTTGTCCTTGGATGCTTGCAGGAAAGGCGTTATTATAGAGGTGCTCTTTCTCTGAGGGGGCGGCAAATTTGGCCTCCGCCCTGGGCAACTGAAACCCATGCACCGCCATTGGATCCACCTTAAGCAAATTCAAACCAGTGACATTTTTCCTGTATCAGGGGGAAAATGCATTCTCGGATATGAGTTGCAGTCAGTGACAACTAAGTCTAAACATTCCTTCCATTCAGCTGACAATGGGAGACATCTTTGGCTATTCCCACTACAGTCAAACCTTGACATATGAATGGCTTGTCTTAAAAAAAACTTGTGATATAAAAAGAAATCTTGGATATATATTTTTGAGATATGAATTTTTAATAGTGTTTTTTCAAAAAAAGAAAAAGAAAAGAAAAAGTATACAGTGGCCTCTAGTGGCCACTTCTGGTAATGCAATGTATTTTTCGTTGTGTTTCAAATACTATTTTTTTTTTTTTTGCGCTACAAAACCCCCGAGGAACAAATTAATTTCATATCTTGAGGTTTGACTGTATATACATGTCATATTAAAGTTGAATAACAATGTACTAACACACCGAGGTTCTAAAGCTGTGCTCATATTATGGGAGAAAGATTGGAGACTTCATGACTGGCATCATTCAGTCAACTTCATAAACCATATTAATTCCTATTTAGGAGCCCTGGTGGCACAGTGGTTAAACTATTGTACTGCAACCAAAAGGTTGTGAGTTAGATCTTGACCATGCCTCAAGGTCAGTAAAATGAGTACCCAGCATGTTGTGGCAAAATACTAATTAGCTTGTGAACTTCCCAGAGAGTGCACTAAGTGCTATGGGGTGGTATAGAAGTGTGTTTGCTTTGTTTTATTCTTACACTTCAATAGAAGAGTGCAAATTTATACACAATTTCCATACGCTGATTTGTACATGTAACTAAACCAAACAACACACACGTCATCCACTGTGATGGATGCTGAGTCTGGTGTCCATGTTATCATTTTTGGTAGACAAATACAATGAAATTGTTCTTCCTTCAACCTTTATTATTCATTTTGGTAGAAAGGAAATAGCCTTTTAAGGAATAAATAAAGAGGGGAGTGTCGTGATAGGATCCATTTTTGAAAGTTAAGCCTCAAAATAAAGTTTAAAATGGAGTCAGCTCCTAGCATTCCTTATATAGTTGACATGAAAGGCTGGTTCTCCCTTTTTCTTGCTCTCAAAGAGCATTAAACCAGGGGTTCTCACCTTACAGCCCGTGGGCCGCACCCAGCCCACAACACCATTTCATCTGGCCTAGAAGTGGAAGTGGACACGTTCACGTCAGCTGTAAAATGCATCCGTGCAAGTGTAAATGCACCCACGGCTGTCATAGACGCAGAAGTGGGTGCATTTATGACAGCCATAAATGTGCCCACTTCTGGGGGCATGGTCTGGGCTGCTCAGCTGTGCGGGGTGTGTGGTCAGGCCTGCAGCATAAAAAGGTTGGAAATCCCTTCATTAAACTGTTGGTGAACATTTGCTTACAGGTTTCCCACACACCCAACATGAGGTGTGTTCTGATATCACGAATCCCTCTTCTAGTCTATATCAGGCTACTGGCCTTAACCTGCCAAAGATGATGCCCAAAACGTCATCCCAACAACTCTGTGAAAGGGAGGTTGTTTAATAGTTTGATATTGTATCAGCCTAGTAAACAAAATAGGCAACTGTGCCTTTAAAAAAAACCCTGTTGTATTTTGCCTTGTATTTTCTCCAAATGGTCGCCTTGTAAAACAACTAAAAACTCACTTAACAACAAAATCACCCCCGCCAGAAGTCACAATTGATCATTTACCATGGCGGTGGTGGCACTTTTCCCAAGCGTTTTGCTTAAAGAACAACTTGCTTAAAGAGCAATCTCATGGAACTCATTATGCTCTTTAAGCGAGGTACCACTGTATTTGAAATAAGTTTTATTTTTTCTGCTAAAGTATTTAAAGTTCAGATGTTAAACTTCTGTTTAATCATGCCTTTGATTCCTGAGTAAAAATTGCCTTATTCCAGATGCTATGCTGATAAATCTCTCAGAAGGTATCAGCTTAAAAGAAAAGTATTTTCTCTCTCAATGCAGCTGGCAGAAAGATTTACTATTTTCCTGTTTGTTGACATAAAGACTTTCATTGCCAGGCCATTTATCTCAGTTGCTGGCAGGGAGTTAAACAAGGCCATTAACCTTTCAAAAGCAACTCTTGTGTCTGAAGAGAGTATTGCCTAGTAGGGTGAGCAGTAATAGTATAGTATCTTACTGAACTGTATTGTCCCAACTGTGTTCTTCTTGCTTCATATTCAAGCAACACAGACACACTGATGAAGTTGTTATACATTTCTTTGGTTTGTTATTAAAGGTCATATCTGCCTTGATGTTATAAGTTCATATATTCTTACTGCTCAATTAAGTTGTTCAATTACCATAGAAGTATTAAGTTACTCATACACATTTCATAAAGTTAATAATTTCTTTGTAATGTTATATATTCTTACTAAAATATATGAAGTTTATATTTGTATTATTCATTGGTGTGCAGTAGGTTCTTTTGAATACAGTTGTTTATTCTATAATCTAACCTTAAAGTAATTCATTCTCCATACTTACTTTTAACCTCATCTGATTGTGTCAGTTTCTTATTGATTTAAGCAACAAATGCTTTTCTGATGATGTCTTATTATTCATCCAAGATCCAGTCTTTGTTATTCTTGTACCGATACACCATATATATGTGTGTAGTTATTCATATAAAATGTGGTTAAATAAATGGAAAAAAGGAAACACTGTCATCTATACTGCCTCTCCATAAATCACTGTAAAAGGGTATAGACCTATAATTAATTAATTAATTAATTAATTGTTTATTCATGTCTGATGGAATATAAATTTCATTGGGGTTTTTAGATTTTGGGCAGGAATCCTGAATCAGAGATTTCATTAGATATGGGGAGGAAATTTGCTGTGTCTAAACATTTGGGCATAGGGATTTTGTAGTGTATCAGGTCAATCTGACCAAGACAGAAGTTTTTAAACCTGGAGCTCACCACCACCACTCAAAGCACAACCTAAAAGAACAGTGATGTGATGGAGCCATTCTTTAAAATCTTGCTACCCCATCCTCCCAGTGTTGGGAGACTAGCGATGCTAAATGGTCCTGCTTACTTCCTAATAGTAAACTCCTAAGTTCTGCTTTCTTCTTGAAGAGAAGCAGTGAATATTGTCCCATCCAGCATCAAACCAGAGGCAACATTCCTTTAAAAAGAAACAAAAGGAGGAGAATTTTATTTTGATAAACTTTCTGGGGTGAGGTTCAGGTTTCCTTTACTTACTCTTCTCATCTGGCTGGGAAGTGCCTATGCATGTCTCCTATTTTATTGTACAATCTACCTTTATGAAAGCAGCAGGGTCCTTCCCCTGCCATCAGCTTCTTCCACTCTTTAAAATAAAAATCAAAGGGGAGGATATCATCAGGAATTTTTTAAAAGAACATATGTGATTTTTTTGGAAAAAATAGAAAGTGTGGGCAACCTGGGAAGCTGCAAAATTATGAAGAGATATATGGAAATATTTTTAGTGCAACACGTGTAACCCACAGATTTATAGTAAAGTCAGATATATAACAACAGAAAAGTTCTTATGGGCCCTAAGAATGATGCAGAAAAATGGAAAATTCTTTCAGGAGGAAATACAATTGGAGAACCAATTATAACATGGCATCACCTTCTTCCTTGAACTGGAGAAAAACTGACCTCCTTCATGCATATCAGAAAACAAAATAAACAAAACAAAATATCTGCTATAGAGCTTTCAGAAAAGAAACTAAATTATACGTGTCTGTGGTAGAGACAAAATATTTGTCCAATGTCCAATAGAAACTTTGGGAATCCTAAGAAAACTGGTTTTCATGAAGGTTGTCATTTGGAAAGACCTCCAGCTTCATCTTTGTCCATGAGGATCAGTGTCAGCATGCAAATGAAGAGAACAGGAATACAGTGCTCCCTTCAGCGTGTGGGAGGTATGCATGATTTCTTCGGAATTGAAGGCTTACATCTACATCTGTATTAGATTTTTCATATCAAAAGTCTTTTGAGAGTGGCTCTCCATTCTGAGCAGCGAACTGGCTGAAGTGACAATTGGATCATTTAATGTTCTATCATGATGATGATAATGTTCTTGGACGCGTTCAGAACAATATGGCAGTACAGTACTTCTATTGCTCCAGGGCAGTGTAATACCTTTAATAGAAGCCAGTGAATGAAGAATTGGATGTTGCCATAAGTACTGTACTCTTGTTTTCTCAACAAGTCCATCTGGTTTCAATAAAACTGCTGCCCAAATGAGCACATACGTGATTCTTTAATTGGCACCCAGAACTTTGCTGCTACATAGTATCCTCAAGAGAATGGGTTTCTTAGAAGACATGGTAAATTTTGCTTCCAAATGACTCTAGACCAGTGGTTCCCAACGTGGGGCCCAAGCCCAGAACCCTAAGTCAGTACATTGACTTATCAGTGCTTAGCCTTCTGGGAATTGAAGCCCAAAAACCAAAGGTTGGGAAACACTGCTCTAGTCTAAACATTATACAGTAATACCCCGGATAACGATTGTACCGTATAGCGCTAAAACCGCATAACGTTACAAGATTTTTGGAAAAATCTTGTATCGAATAACGCAATTTTTAGCATGATCTGGAACAATCATGTGGGGGGGGGGAAGGGTTGGATTGGGTAGAACATCTACCCAATCCAACCCCCCCAGGGCCCGCCCGCACAATGTTTGGAAAGGGTATGGTCCCCCATACCCTTTCCAAACATCGTGCAGGCACGCGCCTGTCAAACAGGGCTTGGGGAGGATACGGAGAAAATCTCCGTATGCTCCCTAAACCGCGTTTGACATGCGTGTGCCAACGCGCCTGATGTTTTTTAGCATTGTTCAGTGTATACCCGGACAACGCTAAAAACCGGATAACAACATGACTTGTGGAACCAAGTCATAACGTTATCCGGGGTACTAGTGTAGATGCATGTTAGTGCTGCTACAACCTCTTTTGCTGGTAGACTATGTGCTTTTATTTACCTTTCCTTCTAGTTAATCTATATCAGTGATGGCAAATCTTTGCACTTCATATGTTCTTGTACTTCAATTCCCAGAAGCCCTGATAATCAGGAGTGCTAACTTGGGCTTCTGGGAATTGAAGTCCAAGAACACCTGTAATGGCAAGGTTAGCCATCACTGATCTAGATGGACAATCAGTTAAAGGTTACCTTAGTCACATGTTATTGTGAACACCAATGTTGGGTGACAGTACTTTTACTTCAATAACTCTTGAAAGGCTTCAGTGTGGGGCAATCTTCAAAATGTGTTTTTCTCAGAGTTGAACTTACACAATACATTAAGCAAAAATGTAAATGTTTTTGACCAAATGGATTGCAAGAATCCAAGTTCCGTTTCCTTTACAATTACATTAATTGAATTAATGCAGTGAAAACAGGAGCACATTGATATCTAAGAATGGAGACAATTTACTTTTTTCGAAAACCTTGAAGAGCATGAGAAGGAGAAAGAAATACAAGCAAATGAAATAAAACCACTGAGGAGATTATTGACCCGAGAAACACTAGATGAGCTAGAAAATGTATTTCCTATTTGTCCCAAGTTGTAACTTTTCATTATTGGCTTGTATGGTTATCTGGGGAGGATTGTTCTTTAGAGCATATTTAGTACAAGAAATTGGACTCATTTATTTTATTTATCTGGAGAGATTCATATACCTCCACAGAGGCAAGGCATCTGATTTTGTTATGAAGAATAATGAAAATAGTAAGAAGCCGGTGAGACTACTCTTAATCAGTTGTAAATTGAAACAGTTGTGCGGAAGTGAGCTCAGTTAGGCCAAATCAAGGCTGCAGTATCTATTTATTTGTAACTTATGTTACCTGGTTCTTCCTCCAACAAGCTCTTGGTGAAATGAGAAGGTATGATTTCTAAGTGACATCTCATCTAGGCATTGGTCAGGGACTAAAAAATTTGATTTTTCATGTTTGTTGATTTAACTATAAATCACATACCTCTTAAGATGCTTCGAATATTGTTCACAAAAACCAGCTTTTAAAGGATGAGATTTATATGGAATGTTCTGTCTGTAGCAGGGAATGTTTGCTTGAGAGTAACAGGATAATAGAAACTGAAGGAAATCCAGAAGTCAGCTTTCCCAACTACAATTAACATTAAAATTAAAAACTTTTAAAATTCTGGGGTTCTTTCAGGAGTATTCAGGAAAAAAAACTAGTTTAATTAAAAAAGGATAATTCAACTGTTTGTCCTAACTAAAATTTACATGTTGAATCAATAAAGTTGCATGAGGATTGACTTATCTAGTTCCATTCATTTAGTAGGACTAGTTGAGGCTAACAAATATCTCTTCAAATTATTATTTGGATATTACTTTTATGATTTTTTTAAAAAAATTATTGAAGTTTTAAAGAATTAAGAAAAATACCAACAGAACAAAAAAGATGAGCAAACTACATACAGTAATACCTCGGTTAACGATTGCATCAGATAATGCTGAAATCGGATAATGACACAAATTGTTTAGAATTTTTTTGCATTGGATAACGATCTGTTAGCATTATCTGATGCAATCGTTCATAGCAGGGGGTGGCTGAGAAGCTAAACAGGGGCTCCCTGTTTAGCTTCCCAGCCACCCCTCAGCTATAGAGGCATGGGCGGGGGGGCTAGAAAGCTGATGGGGGACTCCCCATCAGCTTCCCCAGCCACCCCGCCCCTGCCTCAGCAGCTGTGGGGTGGATGGGGAAGCTAACGGGGGGAGTCCCTGGTTGGCTTCCCCAGCCCCCCGCTGCTGTGGAGGCAGGGGCGGGGTGGCTAAAAAGCCAACGGGTGAGTCCCCATTGGCTTCCCCAGCCACCCCGCCCCTGCCTCCACAGCTGCAGGGTGACTGGGGAAGCCGACGGAAAGGGAACAGGGTTTTTTTTTAACATTGTGCGATAAATGCATCACACAACATTAAAAACTGGATAATGACAAGACTTGTGGAACCAAGTCTCGTCGTTATCCTAGGCACTAGTGTATTTTAAAGTGCAAAGTTTGAGTTCATCTCTCCCCCTCCCCCTCTCTCTGCATTCATTTCATTTGTAACAAGATTAAAACTTGGTTGTAACAATGGAGAAAGAGCTAGAACTGCTTTTGACACTTAGTGGCATTTTCTTGAAATAAGATATTTCTGTCACAAAAGTATTTGCCCACAAATGTAATGTTTGTTCAAAGAATAACTGTCATAAGTTTTTTGAAAATATAAGAAGTGGTTTTTCCAAACACTGTCAATATTGGGCATATTTGTTTTTTGTGGGTGGTGGTGGTACTCAACAACAGATGTCTGTATTGATGATTGGTTGCAATTCACTGCTGAGATTAATACCAATTGTATCATACCAATGTGAAAATATAATAGGGCTTTGAATTTTATTATGTGGAACATGACACTTCCAAGCGCTATCCATATGAGCAAATAAATAAATAAATAAATAAAAGCCAACGGGAGAGTCCCCATTGGCTTCCCCAGCCACCCCACCCCTGCCTCCACAGCTGCAGGGTGACTGGGGAAGCCAGTTTTTTCAGATCCTCATATTCCATAAAGCCATAGGTCATTCAGGTGTATATAAATATGTAAGGAAGGGGAATGTATTGCTGCTTTGCTCATTATGCTTATGTAGGTAAAGGTAAAGGTCACCCTTGCTTGAAAGCCAGTCATATCTGACTCTAGGGTTCAGTACTCATCTCTGTTTACAGCCAAAGAGCCAGAGCTGTCTGTATCTGCAGACATTTCTGTGGACATGTGGCAGCAATGATTAGACACTAGAGTGCATGGAACACTGTTTACCTGTATGGTAGGTCATGTGTCATAGTGCTTTCCTGGCAGTTTTGTTAGTGATATATTGTTTTCATGAGGAATCGAAGAGGAAGGTAAGACACTTGCTTATAAATACGCTAACCACAACAAGGATAGAGTCCTATATGATGAAATATTGGAATTTTCTTTTTTTTCCAAGTTCAAAGTGAATGCTTCTCTGGCTGTCTGGCTAGCGGCCAGGTTTATGATGTTTTCGAGGTTAACTCTATTCAGGGCATTGTTGGGTCAAGTATCACATCACAGTGACTATCAGTGTAGTTAAAAAGTGATATGGTATCTGCCTAGAATTATGTTCAGAAACTGCTGTTACCTGTGGCTTGTGTTCATGGCAGTATATATTTAAGGAATGGCTGAAACATAAAACCCTTAAACAAAGTCTAATAAAATTTCCTCTCCTTGGGAGTTCCCTGAAAACAAGTAGATTCTTTGCTATATCTTGAGTTTCTAAAAGAAAATGACTTTTTGATAGGTTTATTATATGTTTCTAAGCTAAAATGCAATGGGAACAACAGTGATTTAGTGGCCGAACAATTGTTTACTGACTATACTTCATGTTCGCTCAGACAGTTCAACCTTACTTCTCACCTGTAACTACAGCCTCTAAATCATAATCACTCAAGCACCATTGGTATATTATTATTATTTTATCACTCTCTGTTTATAACTCCAGCTGCCCTCAAACAGGTTCTTTGTATTTGTTACCCTGTCATGGGGGAAGATGCATTGACTTGTGGCACTGCTCTGCATTATGTTTGCTGCAAATTTAGTCCCATTCAGGTATCTTCTTTATAGGAGGTGGTGGCATGGCTAGAATGCTTCAGGAATTTAGCACTTTGGCTCATCTCAGCATTAATAGTGATATTTCTGCAATGAGGCAGAATGGGATTATTTATTGTTGGAAAATATCTACAAGTACAGAAAAGAGGTGAAGTACTAAAACAAGATGGGCCAGTTCGAAGAATTCAGTAACCATTTTTTTTCCTGAATCCCAGAACCTTATGAGAACATGCCTAGTTCCTCAAAATATATCTAGAGTAGATCTTCTGGGTTGTTTTTTTTTTAACTTGTCTTTTATTAAATGGTTATGTTTCTTTTGCTGGCTTGATAGCTCTATGGTTTATATATTTGGCTGAGGAGCAAGAAGTTGGGAATTCTTTCAGTTCCATTTGAGTCACCCTATGTAGACACAGAGAGATTAAACAGTTCCAGTGTGCTCCCTGAAAAAAGGGCCTGTTAAACTACTTCTATTTATTATTTGCCTAGAAAAACCTGAAAAAGGGTCACCATAAATCAGAATTGACTTGACATCATGCAATTATTGTTATTGTGTTTTTTAAATGTTCTAGTTTTTTAAAAAAAGATTTTAATGAAACATTTAATTTTATTTTCCTTTGGGGATGGGGCACTCAGATGCCTGGGGACTGGTATGCAATCTGTAGTTCAGACAACTCTCATCCCTGCTCCAGCACTTAGGACACTGCTAATTATCATCTACCCAGGCAATAGAATCCCTATTGTACAAGAAACAGTTGGAAGCCTGAGTTAGTCATATAGTTCTCTGGTGGGATTTATGTGTTTCATGATGTGATTGTTGTACGCCACCCAGAGTTGCTTGCCGAGTGGGCGGCAATACAAATGTGACTAATAAACAAACAAACAAACTCTGTCATATTAGCCTGTAAGTACTGAATCCTATTTTACACTGAACTTCTACCCGGAGGGGGGGGGGGGAGAAGTGGTGCCCTGGGGGTGCAGTTGTTAAACTGCCATACTGCAGCCAGAACATTGTGAGTTAGAACTTGGCAGCGATCAAGGATGACTCGGCCTCTATTCTTCCCAGGACAGTAAAATGAGTACCTAGTATGTTGGGGCAAAATGCTAATTAACTCTGTGAATGCCCCCCCCCCCCGAGAATGTACTAACATGAGACAGGGCCCTACTTGCAGTCTCTTGCTTTCAAACCCCTGGAACCACTCTCTGGTGAGGAAGAAGGCAGAGGAGATGGTTACAGCCAGCTCAAGGAGGAGGCAAGATGCATGCAGCGGATGGCGCCAGAGGAAATGATGATGAGGCTCCTTTCATGTCCCCAAGATCTTGCTTTATTTATTATTATTTATTTATTTAATGCATTTGTTACCCCACCCCAATCGGGAGGACCCGACTCTGAGTGGCTTACAAGAAATAAAAACATAAAATGATCTATATCAATAAGAAATCCACAAGAGTTAAAAAAGTTATCAAAGTTAAAAACCGTACAGAAACAACCCGTAATCCCGCATTCGGATCCAGGGGTGGCCATCCATTAAATAAGCCATCTACTATGAGAACCCACGTTCCCAGCTTTCAAACAGCTAGGTTGGCAGGAGCTGACATCAAGCTGTATCCCCCAAAGGCAGTCCCCCGCTACCTCCCTGTCCACCGCCCTTTTATCATAGCTAGCATGCCCTGGGGGGGGATATGATTCCATGTGCCAGCAAGCACTGCATCTTGTGTCTCCAGGACCCTGCTCAGACAATTGAAATCATTAAGACAATTGTCTGATCAACCTCTACATCAGAGCAAGCACTGGGAGGAACTTAAAAGAAAAGGTACTATCTGTTCCACTTGCCAGCAAGTCTGCTATTTTCCATCTCTGCTCTTGTCATTTTAACATAAGAAGGACCTTCCATCTTCCATCATCATCCATGCAAGTGTTTTTGCCACCAACTTTTCCAATGTGTGTTAGAAATCTCTGCCATTACTGAGGCCCCCGACAGATCTGGTGCTGATCCCATGACAATATATGAAACATTGCTTCTGAGATGACAACCTGTAAGCAAGCAAACAAACAAAATCATGAATTTTTTGCAATAGTGTTACCTTAAAAAAAAAAACCTGTGTGCTCTTCCCTCACAGGAAACCTGTGAGTTGTAGCAACTGCTTGAATTTTAAAAGGGCATCTGCTGGCTGAGCCTTCCCCAAGAACCTTAAAGATTTTTATTTCAGACAAAAACAACAATAGTTTATTGATCAATATGGCATTTAGGCAACAGTGGGCCCCCTGTTGGATAAAGTCCTAATCTCACCCATTTTAGCTGAAATAAAATCTACGCACAAGCATCTCTAAAAATTGGCAGAGAGCTCCTTCATCAAAGCTGCTGAAAGTTTTTATACATTCCCACCAACTAATCCTATCACTTATGCTAATAAAGTTTATACAATGAAACAAAAGTCCAACAGAGGGATTTCTTATCATACACAAATAAACCATCTTTAGTCACATTGAGTCGGTTAGCACCTTAAATTCAAGTTACAATGACAAGTTTGTATGCAAATAATGATTGTAGGAAAAGATTACAAAGTCTGGAAAATGATAAAGGGAAAGGGGTGGGGATACATGTATTGGAGGATCTTTGAAAACTGGTTTTGGTTTTTTACTCTGTATTTCCTTCTCACAGTACTCCATAGACAAAAGTAATTGTCCTTTGTTTCACATGTTAATGGCAGACCAGACATAATTTAGGAGATACAGACAGGACGGATGTTCTTTATGGTAATCAAGGAAACCTCTGGGCAGTTCCCTTCAGTGTTTTGGCAGGGTTTGATACTTTCAGGTAGTTATGCTAATTGGTTTCTGGGTGAGAAGGCGCAGTGTTCTTGGGGTGTCCAAGCATCCTTTTGAAAGGAAATACCTTTGAGTACTGTCCTACTTTGAAAATATAGAACATAGCATGTTAGTTTATAGGAAGAATACCAAAATATTACACAGCAAGGGAAATACCAAAAGGGACCCTTTTATTAACGTTTGTATAAAGGGCAATCTAAGAGCCCCCATTCATGATCTGCAGAACATCAGGAATTTCAGTTCCCCCACTCAGTTATGTTAACAGATTATTCCTAAGGCAATTTACACCTTTGCCTCAAGGTAAACAGGATTCCCAGAGAGTCCACTGTATCAATGAATAGGGCTTCCTGTTTGCCCATTTGGTCTGAGAGGAAATCAGTTTGAGATCTTTATAAATTTATTAAAAATCAACCCTTGCAGCCATCCCACCTGCTAGCAATCACGGCACAGTGTGGTGCTTGTGAACATGTAAGACTAAACTTGAAGTGGATGGCAAATTAAAATAATGAGAGAAGCATATTTTATTGAAAATAAAAGTATATATAATACTAAAAATGTTAATTTCAAAATTCAGGTTACAATAGTAACCGTGTTAGTCTGTGGTTCAGGCATATCAGAAAACAAAATAAACAAAAGAAAATAAAAAAAACACTGTAGCACTTTAAAGACTAACTACTATATTTTTATTGTTAGCTTTCGTGGATAAAGCTGAAGAAGTGAACTTGATTTTATTTTGTTTTGTTTTCTGCTAAACAAAATCATGTCCTTGTATGGGAAGTTGAGAAATGTTTTTTCATTTGCCATGAGCAGATAAACCAGAGCATTCATGTTCTCAGATTGTTCATACAATTTACATCTGAGTTGTACAAAAGATAAATACAACTAAGATGGTAGATGAATTGACTTGACAACTTTTTGATAAAACTGAATGCAGAGTTTTAGATTTTTTTACTTCCTTAATTATTGTTTTCTTTGTAGCCCGTACATTATTCTATCTGTTCTGTACATTGTCCAGGATTTGTAGGAAGCCTGTGAAAAAGATATATATTTTTGCCTTGTGGAAGATGCATGCTAATTGCTAGTTTGACAGTATATAATAATAACACAAGAGCAACCGTGAATGGGAAGAAAAGGAGCAGAATACGCAATTATTTTATAAAAAGGGTTTTTTCCCCATTGAGGGAAAAATCTGTGCACTTACCATCTGTGACAAAGGAAACGTGGAGCTCTATAAGTGAATTACACCTCACTTTGTGTTTATGAAATGGGTTGAACTTGAAATGACATTAAACAATTTTGATATTGCAGGGGGTGGATTTTTAAAAAAGTATTAAACCAAAAAGCTGCACTAAATCTTCTTAACAGAACATTTTGATGAATGAGTCACAATGCCAAAAAACATACATGGAATAATCACAGAGTTTAGACTTTTCTTGTTTCATGTAGATTTAAATTTTTATTTCACAGTGTATGATCACACTCATATATCCAAATCCACCTAGTATGTCACGTTCCTCATTCAGTAGCACATACAATTATGTCATTTGTATTTTGTAATAGTTAGAAGTGCATCCATTTGAGTGGCATAATTCAGTATTAGTCCTTGCCCTTGGGGGCTCATGCTGTTCAGCAAGAGGGAGTTCAACAGAGTGAGGAATGAAAGATGGTGTGAAATAAATATTAGCAGGATCCCAGTGTAGCCATGCATAGAACAGATCCACTGAAATCATTAAGACTTGAGTTACTAAGTGATCTCATTTATCACAAATGGTTTACTCTTAGCACTTAAAATGATGAGCTGAATTACAAGTATTCATGATTGTAGAGGGGTAATATAGTGGGATGAATGATTGTGAAGAAAAATTTGGGTACAAAGATGAATTTAGTGGGGAAAGTCTTGAAAGTATCACATTGAATGGCCCCAGGTCCAGACAAAGGCAGCATAGAAGATGAGGGAACGTGCAGTTACTTGATGAAGGTGCAGATACTGTAGGTGGATGCCCGAGGATAGAGCCAAAGTAATGAAAGTCATGTCTGTTAGTTTGTCTAATCACATACATGAGAACAGAGAGATCCAGATACATAAAGGAGAATGCTAAACTTTTAAGGTAGAAAAGGAGGGTTGGATGGATCAAATAGGAAACAGGAAGGAGTTGTTGTTTTTGTCATCCTAGAGTGCAGGATACATAACAATGGGCTCAAGTAACAGGAATCCAGGCTGAATGTCAGCAAAAAAAAAAAAAAACTTTTTAACTATGACTGCAGTACAACAATGGGACCAATTACCACCGTAGATGGTGAGTGCTCCAATGCTGGATGTGTATGATTGTTTTTATGAAGTTAGCTGCCCTGAGTAGGGATGATTTTTTTCCTTAGAGGGGTGGGATATAAGTGTAAATATAAATAAATAAGTGTTCAAGAGAAAATTGGACAACCATCTTGAAATCTGTTTTGATTCTGATTTCTGCACTGAGGAGGACCCCCTTCCAACTCTACAGTAAAACCTCGCATAAAGAGTGTCTTACTTAGAGAGAAACTTGCTTAAAGAGCAGAATTTTCTCCGAATGGTCACCTCCCTTAACAACTAAAGCCAACAAAAAACTTGCTTAACAACTAAATCGGCGTTCACAATCCCCCCACCAGAAGTCACAATTGGTCTCTTACAATGGTGTTTTTTTTTAAAGAGCAAACTTGCTTAAAGAACAATCCCGTGGAATGCATTATGCTCTTTAAGTGAGGTACCACTGTATTTTATTATTCTAAGCAGTTGCACATTTTCTAAGTTGTGGAAGGAGTTGTCTAACACTTTGTTGAGTAAACAGTTCTCCCCAGTATGTATTCCATTTTAGTTTTAATGGGGTTTTTAAGAGTATTTTATGATACTGTAGTTTTTATATGTCATTATTTTTGTAGTTCTGTATGTTGATTGATTGTCATGTGAGCTGCCCTGAGTCGGGTTTCCTGAGTGGGTGACATAAGGTAAAGGTAAAGGTTTCTCTTGCTTGAAAGCTAGTCATATCCAACTCTAGGGCTCTGTTTCAAAGCCAAAGAGCCAGCCCTGTCTGCTTCTGCAGACGTCTCCGTGGTCATGTGGCAGGCATGACTAGACACCGGAGCACACAGAATGCTGTTACCTTCCCACTGAAGTGGTCCCTATTTATCTACTTGCAATTTCTTGCTTTCAAACTGCTAGGTTGGCAGGAGCTGGGACAAAGACGGGAGCTCATTCCACCCTGCAGTACTTGGGAATTGAACTGCTGACCTTCAGGTTGCATAGAAATACGAAAATTAAATTAAAATTCAATTCAGTTTTTCCTGATACTTCATTAGCCGTGAAGATTGGGCTGCCAGAACAGTTCAAGTCCACTTACCATCAGCTTAGAAAGATACTGGTCACTCTCCTGGGAGTTCCCAGCTAGTTCTGTAGTTGATGAAAACAGTCCGTGATCAGGCTGGTGCCTCCTCCCTTCTCTGTAAGCATGGGCTCCCACTTGTGTAGAAGTGAGGATTTTTGTTCCACTGGCATTATGTATTTCTCAGTGCTATTTAAAAAAAAAACCCTGTTTCTGCAAATTCTACTTTAAAAAGAAAATCTTGAATTTTATCCAGATGATTCGTGATATCCTTTATGCTAGCACAGTAAGGGTCAATTACTATGTATACTGTGATGTAAATTAAATCATCTGTTTTAAGTAACCATTAGGCATGCATCTTTGGTTTAAAACATATTACGTTCTTTGCTGTGAGGCCACAAAAAGTGTATCTACCCAAGCCACCAGCAGGTGCCAAAACAAGAGGTCCAAAGACTACAATCCATCTTCTGACCATCCCTGTTGTTTACTGCTATGAAACATATAGTGCCTTCCCTAGCCTACCTGATTTCTTTGAGGATGCAGCTATTTTTCTTTTCTTTTGAAGGGAAGCTTAAGTGACACCATGAGAAGGATAAAAAATGTCATTTTTATTGACATAGGACAAGAGCCCTGCATGCCTCATGTAGTTCAGTGGCAATATTAACCTTGTTGACTTCTGTGTCAGAACCTTGAAGCGCTCAGCTTTTTTGTATTATCCCTTTCCTTTGGGATTGTTTTCACTGAATGGTAATAAAGTTGCATTGTGAAAACATTGCCAAGGTAAATTAGTGAGGATGTCAGTATATAAAGAAATCATCAAGCAAATGCCAGAAATCTAGATAAATGTTTATTACTAAGGAATTTAGTCCTATGGATTTTCAATGCACAGTCTTCATTTCTGTTAGCAGAAAAGAAAAACCATGGATATCAATATATTTCTAGCAAAAATGATGCAATCTGAATGTTTGATGATATTTTTTATTTTATATTGTATACATTATTTATATCCCAGCTTAGAGTTGATATCTCAACAAAAAAGAACAGCAAAGGAAAATAAAATAAAACAAAACAGAGAGAACCACAAAAACAGGAGGCTAAAAAACAAAAATAGAATCAACCAGGAGGACTTGTCAGAAGGGAAAAAGCAAAGGAACATAAGCATGTTCAAATGCCATTAAAATCTCATGAGGATAACTAGGATTTTGCTGTTCATGTAAAAGATAATAAGGAGAGTGTCTAGTGCACATAAGTCAAAATGGAGCTCAGTAGTTTGTAGCCTTGAATCTCTGCTGCTGCTTCTTTTTTTTCATGTGTTAGTAGCTGATATCCCAACAAGTCCTTGAGCTAAAAGAATGTTAAGGTTTCAGTCTAGCCCCACTAAAATAAATACAGCTCCCAAGTTTGTATTGGGACAAAGTTATGTCTCAAGTTAGACCTACCGTAAGTTTTCATCTGCCAAACAACATTCTGCGTTAAATATGTAGGCTCCAACTTGAATAAAATGGCTCCAACTTGATGGCTCCAACTTGAATAAAACTCTTCAGTCAATAAGATTTTCCTAAGAGTTTCGTTAACATTCAGCAACTGATTCAGTGGGTAGTATGAGTTCACAACTGACTTTTTTGCTTTCTGACTAAGAGAATTTGTTGAGTTCAAGTATGGTGATTCTGCATTCTGTGTGCATTTTGTTTCCAGGTTTGAACTTGTTTGCATGATATTGACTTATAATTGCACGTGGGATTGTTATGATAGTTGAGAAGAGTAAAGCGGTTAATTAATTTATTAACTATGGGACAGTTTATGTCAAAATATTACATTAATTAATTTATTATTAAAAATTATGTAACATCCAATAGTGTGCACATTCTCTGGGCATTTACAACATACTAATACAGTAACAAGAAAAAATAAAGTACAGAAATAGTATAGTACAAGAAACATATCAAACAAAAAGCAGGAAAAATAAATAAACCTCTGAGATAGCCATATGAAAAAATTATAAATAAAAATACAGTTGGACATCAGCTAACACATACAAATAAAAGTCAGCTTTAAACAATTCTGTTTCCACTAACCTCTTAACAACTGGGTTCCTAGTGAACATCTACTTGAAGTATATTCCAGAGCTGTGGGGCCTCACCCAAAAAAGCCTGATTTATGGTGCTAGCATTTTTTTTAATTCCCTAAATATTAGTGTTTTTAACAGCATGGACTGGTACAAGCAGGTTGGATGGGTAATTATTTTGTAGGAGAAATGTTTCAACAGATATTGAGGTCCTAAAACATTTAGATCTTTATAGGCAATAGCCTATAAATGGGTAAGGCAAAGGTCACCCTTGCTCAAAAGCCAGTCATATCTGACTCTAGAGTTTGCAGCCAAAGTGCTAGCACTTTTTGTATCTTCAGATGTTTCCATGGACATGTGGCAGGCATGCCTCAATACCAGAGTGCACGGAACGCTGTTTACCTTCTCACTGATGTGATCCCTATTTATCTACTTGCAATTTCTTGCTTTCAAAAGGCTAGGCTGGAAGGAGCTAGGACAGAGGCTAGATCTCTCTCCATTATGCAGTACCCAGGAATAGAACTCTGATCTTCCAATCTGCAAGTTCAGCATCTTAACCACTTAAGCCATACAGGTTGCCAATAAAGACATGCTAAAACTGGAGGTATTTGTTCATATTTTCTGGTTCTTGGGACCAGTCTGTTTGCTACATCTTTGACCTGCTGAAGTTTCCATACTAGCTTCAAAGGCAGCCATGCATAGACATTTTATAGATTACCAAAGCAAGAACCACTGTTGTTCAGCATTTCTTCAGCTGGGATATAAACCAAAACTGATAGATGACAGTCTTGTCTATAGCAGATATTTGCTCTTCCACAGAGAGAACTGAATGCAAGAGTATACCCAAACACTTGACCCTATGAAGCCCAGGTAGGTCTGCCTCATTGGCACAGCATGGGGTGGCCCACCTCAGGCAGCACTTTTTGGGGGCAAAGAGGCCACTGAGAGGATGGGTACCAGGACCCATCCTGAGCCCTGCCAACATCCTGGGCCCTGCCCAGGGGCAGCGAATTTGGCCTATGCCCTGTGTGGCTGAAACCCACACTATGCCACTGATCTGCCTTTGACTAGTAAGATGAAATCCTAACAAAAGGATGTCTTTTTCAGTAACTGCTGTTGCTATGTCTGTTTTGTCTGGATTCAATTACAGTTTATTAGCCCTTGTCCAGTCCATTTTCATTACTGAACAGCACTTCAAGGCATGTATTGCATCACCTGCTGATGAAGAAAAGGAGAGATAGAGCTGTGTGCCATCAGCATATTGATAGCCACAAATCCCCAAACTCTAAATGACCTCTCCCATTGGCTTCATATAGATCAAAGATGCCCAAACTTTTTGGGCCACAGACTAGTCACATGGTTCAGCAGGCTGATCACATGGTTCAGTGAGCCAGCCATGTAGGTCCTCCCACCAGAAGCAGAAATAAAGCACATCTTGCAATCTTTTTTGCAACAAGATGAAATAGATTTTAAGCTGCCATTTTATCTGCTTAAAGCAGGGGTGGCCAAACTATGGCCTGTGGGCCAGATCCAGACCCCAATGTCAATTCATCTGGCCTGTGCCACCCTTGTCACTCTAGGAAGCAGAAGCAAAACACACCCCATGGGCTGTAGTTTGGGTACCCCTGATATATATATTAAAAGTAATAGGAAAACTGTTAATTCCTGCAGGACTCCATGACTAAGGTCTTAAGAGGTGGACATCACCAACCTGTGCTGTGCTTTTTGGGAACAGCTTCAGTGAATTCCACTCACAGTCAGTACAAATGTTTTCTGAGGACAATGGTTTGTGCATTTGGAGTATGGATTCAGTGTATTTTCTAAGGATTGAATTCTGTTCAGAATTTCTTCCTCCTTGCTTCTGTTTGTTCATTTACCACTCCAACTAAATTTGATAGTCATCACCTCCTGAAGAAAGGTGTGATAATGTGAGGCAATTACTGCTCTTTTTCCTTGCTGCTTCCAGGGTGTGCCCAGGCAACAGCAGAAAGGAAGAGTTTGGGAAGTGTCTGGGTTTGGCCCTGGAGCTCCTTCTGGAATGGGGCTCCAGTGATATCCATCCTGACTTCTGACTTTGAAAAAAGCATCCTTTCCTTTATATATACTGTATATCCTTTATATATCCTTTCATTTTATAAATATCTAGACGATCCCTGCAATCTCAAGACCTACCTCCTGTGATTCCTCCTTCTAGATAAAACACCAACAAGGAGAATGCTTTCATTGTGAGCTGATGCTTTGATGGGATAAAATGTCTACTTTCTGCATTGGAAGCCCAGCTTGTTTCTTTATCCATAATATGACTGATTATGGCAAATGATATAAAGTACTTAGGACAGGGATTTGAACAATAATGATGTTGGTATTGCAAATGCCAGTGTACTAAATCTGAAGACATTTCTTAATTAAGGATAACAAATGAAACACCAGTCAGCTGAGGAGTGGGGGGATGGGGAGTGTACCTAGAGCCATATGGACCATTCAGAATAACACAGGCAAATATCATCTTCCTTCCTTTTTCCTCTTCCAGATGTTCTGGAATGGTGTTCAGGGAAAGTGGAATTGGAAAGACAGGCTTGTATTAAGCTTTGTGACTGTCTCTGGCACACGCACACACACAGAAGCCTCAGCCTACTTTATCTTGGAACCAAATTTTACCTGAGAAGATAACAAAGATTTTAGTTGCTGAAACTTAAAAACAAAGGGAATGAGAGTTTTAAATGTCTAACAAGTAGAAATCGATTGATTTGCTCAAATGTGTTCAGACCGTAAATCCTTCAGGGTTTCCTTTTTCTGCAAAGGCACATTAACTTGCCTCAGGCAAAACCATCTTTCCTTATCATGGCAGGATCAAGGCTAGTGAAGACCTAATCCTGTAATAATTTAAAATATGCCCAGATTTCAGAAAACGATTCTATCATCTTTCTGCCTGTAGCAGAGGAATGTATTGGCAAAGGCTTTGTAAGTGCGACACAAACTATGCAGCCCAGCTTCCCTGTCATTTTTACTTGGAGGGTTTTAGTAATTAAAAACAGCAAGAATAGATCAAAGGGCTTGTAGGCATAGTTATGCAAATTATGTAGCTACTGAAGCCATATGTTAGAGAAGGAGGAATGGTAAAGTTTAGGTTCCTGGCATGAAACAACTACAATTGCCACAACAATTTAGGTTGGCATTCTATTTTCATTGTTGCAAAACAATTTATTTTTAAGGATAGTTAGCAGCCATTGCACAGAAATATCTCTGGCTAGAAGTTACAATAGCTGGGTATCTGGCTGAGGGGCCATTGTGACTCCTGGAGGGAAGAGCCAGTCTGTGTGGCTTTGGGTAAGCTGAAGAAGTTCCAGGATGCCTTCAGAAGAAGGAAATGGGTGAACTACTCATTACTCAATACTGTACCTATAAAAGCTGAAAAGGGTTGCCATCACTCAGAATTGACTTGATGGCATATAATTATTAAGATTGAAGCAAACAACAAAGTGTCTGCTTTTTTTGTTGCCCTTTCCATATACCACTACACTGACTGTTACTTTGGATATTGACTGAACTAAAAATATGGAACAATTATATTTTCCATGTTTTTCTAGGCAGGAGGGAGAAAGAGGTGCTGATTTCTGTGACAGCCAACCAGAAATCTCCTGTGACTATTAGTTTTTTTATTATTATTATTGTTTGGTTGATTCATCCCCAGCCAAAAGTACATACTTATCCTAATCATTCTTAAGAACCATTCTTTCATTATAATATGAAATTTTCTCAGACGATAGCAAATTAATTATACCATCAGAAAAATGTAACCAAATAACTCACACCTTCACAGTAATTTTCTTCTATAAAGCCCATTACAATTTCAGAATTTTAATACACATAGGTATATATTCTGCATAAATGTACCTCTGAGGTTATTTTTCCTAAAAGCCACAGCCCAAGAAAAACACAGTTTAGTTTAGAACATTGCTTTCAAAGAGTTTGTCTATCTGTTTGTTTGCTAGCAGTTCAAATGTATGGATGACGGAATTCAAATTTATGGATGACAGAAACTATCTTATCCATGAAAAAACCCTGGCTGAGTTTTGTGATATCATTTGATTTAGCCCAACTGTGTTTGACCAGCAGGAGAAAAAGAAAGAATAAGCTGGCTTAGTTTGTAAATGCATATGCTGAAAATACTTTCCTTTACATTTTGAATAAAGTACAGTATATGAGCTATTTCCAATTTGAAATTTAGACTGTCTGGGTTTATTTTTTTACAGGCTTCTGGATAAAGCTTCAAATAATTCAACCACCACTAGCTAATTTGGGGAAAATTCAAGGAGTGATTTGGAGGGCCATGACTCAGACATTATAATGTCAAACTTCACAAATATTGGAGAGGTTTGAGAAGAGAGTCAACAGAAGACCCTCTCAAATTTTAATGTGTCTAGGTGGTTCTGGGGCTGAGTTATACTCCAACCAAGTCACTCATTGAATTTTCCCCAAACCATCTGGTGTGGCAAAAAAAAATTGTACAGTACTGTAGTTAGACATAGTTTTCTGGCAAATGTATATAATGCATTAACAATAAAGCTGTTCTGAAATTCATTCCTTGTAAAACCTATTCCAACATTATTGAAATATTCCTGTGTCCTTCTAGATGTCCTCCCAGAGGGCAGGGCATACTTCACATATTGTCCTCTGCAGGTTGAGAGGGAGTCCCATCTGAGGAAGTCTTTCCTGGAAAGCAGCAGAGATTTTTTTCTGTCATGGTTGCCCTGCCAACACTACTCTTTTGGCAATAAGGTCAAAAAGGGGCATCTTGAAGGAATGTCAGAAGCCGCCTTTTGATCAGTTAGCTCAAAAACCTCTTTCTAGCCTGTATGAGCCCAGTGGGTTTTCAGAAGTAGCATATTTATTTATTTTTGGCCACAGACTTCTCTTCATCCCTATACAATTGCTCTTTACATTTGTTATCATGTTCTAGTGACTGCAGCATTATATATAAAAATAAATACAACATTGTATAAAGAAAATGCTAGATGACATATGAGATGCTTAATCCACTTCATGTTGACTGAGCTTGAACAAGCAAAAGACTCAAAAAGCAAAGCCTCTAATATTCTGTCAATATTTTGAAGAGTATTTAAATGTGATTTTATCTAAAATTAAGAATTATGTCAATGACATTTCAGCAGCTCTCTGTAACAGATAAATAGACCAGTAGGAAACATAAGAAAGTACAACTTTATTTCTGAGTAATTCTGTTTGATCATCTGTGAAAGATTTATAATAGGACATATATTTCAAGGCCAAAATGTGATCTCTTTTGTACAATGGCTGTGGGAATATAGGACTGTTAGAAGCCATGTTTGTAACTCTTACATTAATACAGAATCATGGGCTAATTTGGATTCTTTCTCTATTTTCTACTTATTATGAACTGAACTTATTATGAACTTTTTCATCAACAAAGAACTGCACACACACAAGGCCTAGCTACCAAACCTCCCTTGTTTGCACCATTGCCTGAGCATAGTAAGAGTTCTTTTAATGCAGGCTGGTTCTCCCAGAAGGCTGATAAGGGCTGGCGGTTCCCGTAATGAGACAGGGGTCTCAGGAACTGGAAGGGAGGGGCCTTAACTGGGACGACCAGATTCTGACACCATCTTTAACAGCTCTACTTGGATCTTGCAAACCCATAGTACCTCATATTAGTTGGTTCTCTCTTTCTAAGCCCCTCCTTCGTAGGAATATTAACTTTTTAAATATGTTTTACTAGGTCTTGTAAACTAACAAATGTAGTTTCCTCTGTTGAGTCAACCCATCTCATGTTAGATCTTCCTCTTTCCTCACACAATTTATCCAACAATACTATATTTTCTGACCTGTTCTATATTTACATTATATGTGCAGGGCAGTATAGTCCCAATTTAATCATTCTTGCTCTAGTTGTTGCAAATACTGTAGGATGCAACAGTTTAAGGCAATATAAAAGAAGACATAAAGCAAACATTAGAAGTAGTCTTCTATGAAGAAGAACTATACCACTGAAAGTCACAGAAAACCCTATAAAGCAAAATTGAAAGCTGCATAATGCAATATTTATAACAAAAGCTATATTATGGGAACTTCTTCATAATTTTTTGTCCTGCATTTTATGTTTTCCTCACTTAATTGCCCTACACAAATGAAACACATCCAAAGTGTTTATAATTGATAATATATGATTGATCATGAAATATGAAAAGGAGTTTTGCCTTTAGAAGGAAGAATGATACTTTTTTTGTCAAACATTTGTTTCAGCCATA
This sequence comes from Furcifer pardalis, assembly GCA_030440675.1. NCBI lineage: Eukaryota > Metazoa > Chordata > Lepidosauria > Squamata > Chamaeleonidae > Furcifer > Furcifer pardalis. The sequence continues at coordinate 70,280,617 of CP126893.1, forward strand.
TCTCATATAGTATCATTGCCAGTATCTCATATTAGATAGCTTTGTGCTCTCTGGGGGAAAGTATGGTGCTCGGTCAATCAGTCAAGTGACCTAAGTTCTCCCCATCTGTCAAGATAAGAGAAGAATGACTTCTGCATATAGCTCCTGGGTAATTTTTCCCCCTTTGAAATGTCCATAGCACTTGTCAAGTGTCCCTCAGGTATCTGCCTATCCTTGTTTCCAAACTACTATTAGAAATAATACTTCTTAGGGACAAGAAGCCAGGCATTTTGGATAAGTCATTACACTCCTGAATTCCCATGGCAGTGTTTACTGAACAACAAGGATCATTCTCTATCCCCTGAGAGCCATATGGACAAATCATACAGTATGAGTACAGTGTTAAATTGCTACGTATGTGGATTTTTTAAAAATGAAATGTCAGAGATACACGGTCACATAAAAGGATATTAGTGAATGACATGAAAAATAGCCAAGAGAAATGTAACTTGCAGAGTGGCAAACAAAAGTAAAGAACTAGCGATGGCTGAGATTTTGGTAGAGATGCCTTGAGGTTGTGCTTTTTTATACTGAGTTTACAAATAATTTTTACCTATTTCTATTTTTTTAATTTATTAAAATCCTGCCCCAACTTTTTCACAGTAAAGGGACCCAATGTGGTTTTCAAGGATTTAAAAACACAAGTACAGTATTGTAAGAACAAAAAATGGGATGGATTAGACTGTTTAAAAATAATAAAATGTACACCTCATTAAAAGATACTAAATAATATCATTTTTTTAAAATTCATGAAACATGATTTAAAAGATATAAAAAAGATAACTCCTCCCTCTAAAGTCCTTTTCTGAACAGTAACATTATTAAAAGTATATACCATCTTTTGCCTGATGGTGAAAGGACAGCTGGAAAAGGACCAGACTGATATCATATGAAAATTAGTTCCATAGCTCAAAAGCAGTCACTGGAAAGTCCCTTCCTTGTGACTGTATCAAATATGTTTGAATGGGCAGTGAAATTGAGCAAAAATCTGCTGAAGTCCTTAAAACTGAGGGATGTCATTATGTATAATGTGGTCTCTCAGATAATTTCTACCCAGAAACTATCTACACAACAAGGAAATGATTTCACATGGACTTCTGTGAATACATCAGATCAGGTAAAGGTTGCCCTTGCTTGAAAGCCAGTTCAGTGCCCACTTCTGTTTGTAGCCAAAGAGTCAGTGCAATCTGCATTTTGCAGATGTTTCCGTGGACATGTGGCAGGCATGACTAGACACTGGAGTGTATGGAATGCTGTTTACCTTCCCACCTATTTATTTACTTGCAATTTTTTGCTTTCAAACTCTTAGGTTGGCAGGAGCTGGGACAGAGATGGGAGCTCACTCTGTCATGCAATATTTGGGTCTTGAACTGCTGATCTGCCAACCTTCCAGTCATCAAGTTCAGCTTCTTAACCACTAAGCCACCACAGATCAGGTACACAGTTGCTAGCAAATGAAATATGTGCACAGTGTCAAACAGATAACTAAAACAGAAGATTAGGGAGAAGGTGGGATCCTTTAATGATTATCATATATCCAGATAAAATGCCAGTCCTGTAACAGGCTGTCAGTGCAGCAGATTGGTGAAACTTCCAGCATGAAGTTGATGTGCAGCTGTGAATGCATACCTTTGAAGCAGGACTTGTATCAGTTGAAGTCCCTTTCCCAGCAACTACACCACATTAGTTAGCGATGACCATTTTTAATTAAATAATAATAATTCTGATGCTCAACTCCAGGTTCCAAGGCTCTCTTAGGATTCCTTTCATAACATGAAAACTCTTGGGAGGAACAAGATGGGGAGACACATTTCATTTCCAAAATTGAAGATTTCTTCCCACTAGACTGCCCTCAGTAGCTTCCCCATAATGAAAGTGATCTCAGGAGAGCTACAGAACATTTATGGAAGTTGAATTGGAAAATTTTAATTTCTGAAAAATAACCACAGCTACAACATTATCAGCATTGTGTGTTGTAAGTTATGCAACAGGATTTTAAACAATGTTAGGCGTGTAGCTGTTTAATTAGTAGGGTAGTCATGTAATATCTTCTCTACCCTTTTTTTGCCACATTTCAAATGACAACAACCCTAAACTCCTATGATAAGGGGTTCCACTTAAAATTGGATAATCTTGTGCATTATCTCTATTACCAACTCAGGCAAAGGGTCAGTGATTCCTTTTACACCACTGCTTTATCATAGCTAAGGGCTCATTTCACACTGTTCTTTTTGTTGACACTATGCAAATCATGTGCCATGGCACTAACCCAGTGGTGGGCATCAATCAGCAGGTTCGCACTAGTTCACCAGAACCGGTAGCAAAAATTTTGGTTGGCTCCTCTGCCCATCTAAGTTTTGAAATAAAGTAGTCCTAATTTGGGTGCAACACAGGGCTTTCCTCCTGGTCACGCCCACCATACCACAGTGTGGTAGTAAAATTTTTTGGAGCCCACCACTGCATTAAGCAGTCGTATATGTGGATAAAATGTCTTGTAACTGATATCTATAAAAATCATATGCAGGGGTTGCGAATGAGGAAATGTTATTAAACACACACACACACACACAAATAAAAGGCTCAGTGAAAAGATTAAACTAAAGTACAAGAACAATGTTCCAGGCTGTCAGTTTATGCAATATATAATCATAAACCTTTACTTTTCTTCTGTATAATTTTTCACACTTCCTGTTCCTTAAATAGATACCTCCTTTGACATAAACACCAAAATTACCACATTATTATTCACAGCTTCTTCTTTAAAAAGGACCACATTCAGCTCTAATTATCAGCTCTGTCAGACAGCATTAGGTAATCTACTGCTCTTAACTAGCACACAACTCTTACTCTGAATAAATCACTCTCTCACAGACACATACATACACACTTATATACAAGACAGACCCTCTCCAGTCAAAAACGTACAAGATTAATCAGCACACAGTTCCATTCATAAACATTCTTTTACACTTCTTGATTGTCCCATGTGGCACACATTCCCCCATACAACAGTCAATCAACCCCAGACACTTACCATTTAATCCATTACAAAAATATGCACAAGCTATATGTACCATTTAAAACCAACACATTTAGTCACTCATTTAGAGCACAGCATGGGACTGGTTCCTACTACAATTTCCTATGATTAGGTGTTGGTAATTCCTATCAATAGAGTCATCATTGCCATCATATTGGGAACTCTTGAGAGTATTGCTTCTCATCAATTTTTAATTGCTGAGTGAAGCATTCAAGGATTTGGAGTAGGGTGTCATCAATAAACAGATTCGCCTATTCTGTCACTTCTTTTTCATTCAAATGGGGATAAGATTAAGCAGATGCTAGCAGACAGGTGAGCCAAAGAAAAACAATAATGCTGGTGATAAATTAACAGCCAGTGAACTGAACTTCCCGTAGTAGTATTTGCTTACCCTGGTGTATGGTGCTCATGCTCTTCCAGAGGGTGATACAATAGGCAATCAGTTTTTAATTTGGAAGTGGTCACTAGTGGTCATCATGTATTGTGAAACTTTCAGAAAAGTTTGGCAGTACTTATCATGAAAGAGGCAGTGAAATTGGAAAGCAGCTAGAAACCATGGTCAAGGGTAGAGTTACAGAAGGAAGGAGGATGAGGAGTGTTACTCAGTTACTTCAGCTAGGAAATTGTGTCACCCAAATACCATCTTTCTCTGAAGCAGTTTGGAGAGAAGGGGAACTGACAACCTCACAGCTACCTCTTTGCTTTGGATCATGCAATCATCACGAAAGTTGACAAAAACAATACCAACCCAACTGGAATAAATTTAAATGGCCTGCCAACTGAACAAAAAAAAAGAAGACATCCTTGGTGAAAAGGAGCCATTTCACAAGAGACTTCAATGCATCAAGTTTTATGTCATGTACTCACCAGGTTTTAATGTGGATTCTTCTGTGCCAAATGCAGTGCAAATCATGGGATAAATGGGCAATCTTTTTGCCCTTGTAGACTGAGCTAGAAAAAAACCTGGAGAAATAGAAATACAGTAACTATGTGGAATCAACTTAATACTGTAGGCTTATTAAAGAAACAGGTTGAAGAGAGGTGGAGGGATTTCATTATTTCTTTCACAGAACTGGCTTCTTCTTTAAAAAGTCTCACTAGAGAAGAGCAATATGTGCAGTGATTGAATAGTTCCCATTCCTCTTGGAATAGTATGTGCACAGATAGTGTTATCTCCTTTTGGGCGTATCTGTTAGTCACGTTATCACTGCACACATGTGCAGTGATGTTATTGTGTGGCAGAGCAAACCAACATTCTACAAGTCAATTCTAACAATGGGGACACCCACAACAATAACAAAAAAAGTTTCAAAAGACCTTTGAATCAGAACCAAGTATAGCACAATAAGAGTAAATAATCTGATGCTGTTCTGTGCCAAATGTGGCACCATTTGATTAAGTGCTTTAAACTTGGGACTTTTAAAATATACAGGTTATTTAACTCCCCCAATCAGACACAAACAACTTTTTTCCTCCACAGATAAGAAATTGTGGAAATGTATTTTTTAAAAAAATAAAATAAAAAACAGTTTTAATCATAAAAACAATATCAATTATCTTACCCGAGTTTCTATTTGTAGCAAATCTTCCAGTAGATTGAGAACCTAAAATGGCTCTTTCTAACAGGAAAAGTTGTCATTTCATAACTGAGAATACTTAGTACAAACTTGTCAGAAAGAACAATGGCTAACAAGAATTTACATGCCATTACTTTCTGCATAGTCCTTCACCAATTGAAGGAGTAGCACAACAGTGACCTGGGTTGTGATGACCTTTTGTTCTGAAAGGGCCAGACACTGTTTAACAGTTTCTAAAGTCTTATCTCCCTCTGCTTTAAGAAGGCAGAAATTCAACCAGACTACTGGGGTTGTGGTGGCTCAGTGGTTAAGAAGCTCATCTTGTTAGCTGGAAGGCCATCAAGTTGGCAGTTCGAGACCAGGGTACTGCATGATGGATTGAGCACACGTCTCTTTCCCAGCTCCTACCAACCTAGGATTGAAAGCAAGAAATTGCAAGTAGATAAATAGGGACCACTTTGGTGGGAAAAAGATCTTGGGGACATGAAAGGAGTCTCATTTGGGTGTCCTCTAAGTGGAGTTTCTTCAGCAAAAATCCTCTCAACCCAGAATAATTTCTGACACAAAAATATTATTACAGTATTATACTTCTTACTTCCCCTGGAGGGAACACTGCTTTTTCCTCTTAACTCTACTGACTGGTTTTTCACTTTAAAATCCCTTCAGTTCTTTTGAAAATTTCTCCCTTTCTCTTTATTTTTCTCTAATCTTCACTGCCTTATGATCACATACTTCTGGACTCTGTCCTCATCATTTTAACACATTAGAATTAATAATTCCATATTTGTGGGTGATATTTCTCAAATATGAATACAAGAATATAATAAGTAGGGTTAGTGTAACCAAGGCCTAAAGTTGTGCACCACCCAGAGCAGGTAGAAGGGTGGTATACAAATGTAATGTATTGTAAATAAATAAACAGCCCAAGCTTTAAAAGCAAATGAACTCTGGCAATGGAGATTCATGCATGGACTCTTAAGAAAGAAATTACAACAAATAGCTTGGAATTGTATTTGTATTCTCCCAACTACTCTCTAATTTGCATTGAATTTAAAAAACCTAAATCCTTCACCTGGTCATTGGGGTGGCAGAGACACTGAGTAAAGTGATGACACATTGGCCACACTACCTGCTGGTTATGTCCAGGAGTCTCTTGAACAGACTACAGAGCCACATAATTGTTGGAGCAGTATCTCATGGGGTGGTGGTGGGTGAGGTTTAGAAAGGTGTTGTAGATGAGGGCTTGAATGTGGTCTGTAGTGTGAGGAATCCAATATGAGGCAGAGAAGAAAGGAACACTCTTTTCAACAGAGATGGAATCATGCTTGTGCCAATTGGCTACTTGGGAAAAGCATTTTTCTTCTTGTTCCTAAGGAAAAATAGCAGTGAATTGGAGATCTCTCTTACGAAGACTAATACATAACCTTTCCTCTACCTTTGTAAATGGGAGATCTCCCCATTTACAGCAATTTGGAGAAGAAGTGGAATATGAACCAAACCTGGAAACCCTGGGAGACCCATTGCTTCAAGCATCAACACTGTCACCGTTGGAGTATCTGGATATGTGGACTCCATTCTCAAACCATATGCCACCAATGTACCCAGCTACGTAAGAGATACCACAGACTTTCTAAAAAAACTTCAAAACACATATGACCTCCCGGATAACACCATTTTAGCTACAGTGGACGTGGAATCTCTGTACACCAACATTCCACAAAAAGTAAATGTCATTTCATGTAATTTTATTTACTTTATTTCTTTTTGTTCTTTAATGTATTCTAATTACATGGATTTTATTTCACAGGTGAAACAAGGCATGCCAAAGTGAACTATACTGACAGTCTTTGCTAACTCTGAGCTCTCCTTTTTTCGCCCAGAAGGTGAGGGAACAGGTTTTGAAAACATGTTCACAGAGCTTTTGGTCAAATACAACTTTTCTTCATCAGGTTGCCTAACTCAAACAAAAGGTTTAGAAGTTTGAGCATAGTTTTCTAGCATGCATTTTAGGGACTAGGCATGACTTTAGTCAGTCATGGGCAGCCAAATTGTTTACTACCACACTGAGGGTGGAGCCAATGTCATGGACGGAGCCAACATCATGGACAGAGCCAACGTTTAAAAAACACACATAAAAATACAAATTAAATATACATAAACAACACATAAAAATACAAATTAAATACACATAAAACATGCAAAAATACACAATAAAACACTTTAAAATACACGTTAAAGCCCATTTGTGTAGCAATAGCAGGCCATTTCCTGGTGTTCTGAAGCATGGATACAGAAGCACAATGTCATACAATTCATACATTGGAGGTATTTTGAAGAACTGAATATTCTTTACCTCTGACACCTCTAAAAAAAAGAGGAAACAACTCAAAATGGTGCTTCTCTCAGCTTTCACATAATTATCCTCTGACACTGTGCCTCCTTTCAGTGCCTGATTCTCTTGCTCAACTTTTCTTGGTCTTTCCACTTTTGGCCTCTTTTATTTTGCCTCATTTCTTCTGTTTTTCTTGCTGCCCTTGGCGCCTGGCCCAATAGAAATAAATACACACTTAGAATCTTGTTAATACTGCATGAGGACATGTCAGGAGTGTGCTAACTGTTGCAGAACTATGAACACGTTGTAGTCTCTTTTGATATAGCCCTGTCAAAAGCTGGTCTGAACTCTTGGCCTATGTTCACTTCACAACAACTTCCACCGAACTAAATCTGGACAGTTTATACATCCATGACAGCAAAACTTCTGAATGACAATTCTTGACATCTGCTGTGCAACACCTTTAGTTTTAGAAGTTAGAATCTTTTGAGCAGGACTTTCTGACTTTTACTACTGTATACTTGAGCATTAGCTCCTCATTTTGTTTCCACAGGTTTTCTTCCAGTAAACTGAGATTAAAATTTGAGAAGCCCATGCGATTCTGGATAATATGTATGCAGGGTGGCTATCATTTATAGAAACAGAGAAGAGGATAATAACAACAACACAACCTGGAAAGCAGCTTTGCCCATATTTCCTGAAGCAAAGAAATAGTTCCTTAAACCCCACCTAGCATGTTAGACATTACCAATCCTTAAAATAATCTGCTTTGTGCCATGCAAACAAGAAACATAATCCATGGACCATTCCCTAGGAGAGAACAAAGAGGGAGAAAGTCAATTAAGTTTAAGTGAATTTAAGTTTAAAGGGAGATCCATTATCTGGAGATTGATCTCTATTTGACAGCTAAGCAGAAGACCAAGTAAAATGGTTGCTATTTTACTTCCCTGAGCCAAACACATATACCAGCCATTTTACTAGGATCTTCAGGTATTTCATGTAATTCTTTCCTTGATCAAGAAATTATTTGTGACCTAATGTGCAGACAGTCCTATTCATATGAATATGTTTCCCACATTCATGGATTTTTTTCAATGGCTGGGGAGGTTTTAGACATACTCATGAGCAATACAGCTATTGATGCTATTCATCTGCTGCTGAATGAATCCTAGTTATAAGGAAGCAACAATGTGACATGCACATTGTCTTTATGTCCTACCTCTGGGCTTACTGAAGGAATCTGGTTTGCCATTAGGGATGGAAATATGCTGGACTTGATAGTTATTCAGCTTGATCTTTTTAATTGGGGGTTTATAATTTTTGTTCTTGTTGATATTTATATTCATTCAATTTGTTTTATTTTTATTGTAAATATTTTTTAATATGTTACAAACCGGCCAGAGTGGGAAAATATCCCAGATGGGTGGGATATAAATGTAATAAAATAAATAAGTATATAATAGATCTAGCAGGGATCTCTTCTTGTTTATATTAGCTAGAATAGCTTTAAAATAGACGAGACAAAATATGGATGGCCATTAGTCATAGGTTCTGCATGAAATCTCCATATTTAAAGGTATTGTGTAAAGATTACTACTTGATGGGAAGAAACCATGATGGAATGGCATTGCAACTGTGACTTAGTCAAGTTTGACATTATGTCTCATTTGTAAGCTTACTGAAGATAATTGTTATCAACTAGAACCAGAAACAAACCCTTCTCTTTGGCTGTCCTTTTCTGTCTTGTGTGCTGCGTTGAAATAGATTGTGAGAAGTTGGATTCTGAGCCAAGAAACATTCCAGCAGACCATCATCATGATTGCCTAAATGTTTGTTTAATCTAATGCTTGGGGGTTTCCCCCCATTAAATCTTGCATACTAGAAAAGGACATCTTAGCCCTCACGGATCAAAACATTCTATGACATTATCACCTCAGGAGTTGTCAGCAATGTTGACCAGTTTCAACCACTTGTGTAATGGTGGGAATGTACACTTCCTGTAAACTGGCCTTTTTTGGTAAGAGAGGGAGACGTTTTGTTCTTAGAGGGTTCTGGAAATATTAAAAAAATGACTAAAATTCTTACCACAGTGCCAAACTGGTTGCTAATATTCAGTATATTGGAATTTTCATACAAATCTCAGAATTGGTTTAATGCAAGCCTTGTCTGAAAAACAAAACAAAAAACAAACCCTGGAATTCAAAGACCAGATATAGCTCTTTTCCTGAAACTGTGTCCTTCAACCAAGCTGATCAGTTAAACTAATTTATCATCCTTTTGTCCATGAACATTCAAGGTGATCTACAACAGAATTACTGTATTTGAAAAAGTACTATTTTTCACAGCAGTTATCCCTCATCTTTTCTCAAAGGGACACTCAAAGTTCTTCCTGCATGTATATGACTCATTTAGGTCAATTTAGGTCAATTGCAATCTCAAGGGGATTTTCCTTTTTTTTTTTGGGTAACATTCTAGCTGTAATTTTCATTGGGAGGAAGCTCTGTTTCTGTTTTATTAGTTTCTTTTTCTAATTCAAAAGGCTCCAGAATATATCATTATTGTAGCAGCAGCTTTATTATTAAACATGCCATCAGGGGAAGCTGAAAACATTTATAAAGGCAACCTTTTTTTTATCTTTTCTTTGAAATCCAGTTTATTTACAAAGGTGCTTTGCATAGAGATATCTCAAGGTACTATCAACTCTCTGTTTAACCGGTGTAACAGATTGGCCAGAGCTGAGTTTGGAAATAACATTTACTAGAGGGTAATGAGGACATAACATTCATTTTGCCAGACAATGGCTAACAATTGAATTATTTGTGTGCACTGTGAGTAAAATTTATTAACTATTTTTGGAGAAATCTGGATGTGATTTTTTTTTAAATGGTCAGTTTTCTAATTTTTAGTCAAACCCCCTAGAAGAACAGGGGACAAACAACAACTAGTGATGAATGTGGAGGATTTTATTTTTTAAAAAAAGGTTGGAAAATTGAAGAATAAGAAATCTGAAGCAACAAGTTTCAAATTTTCATTTGCTTTCATTTAAATAAAAGAGAACTACTAAGAAAAGATGTATTCAGAAAAAAATTGAACTAATCTTCTGATAAGTTTTCATAATATAACATTGAAGATCCATAGTACAGACTCTAGGGGCCACGGTCTGTATATCCTGTGATCTACAGAGCAGAATGCAGTCTATTAGCTCTACCAGGGCTTGTTACATGTTTTCTAAATTTTGCTATATGTTAGTGAATTGTGAAGAGGCTTCCAAGTTATCAAGATGTATTTGACTTGGTGGGACAAACATTGTGTGGACCTGAAAAACCAAATAAGAATAGAAATGATCATGGGCTGCAGTCTATGAACTATGACAGTGGAGCACTAGATTGTGAATTGGCCATAATATGCTGCAGGGCTGAAAGAACTTCCCTGCTTTCCCCATTATTACAAGAACCCTACTGAGCCAAATCAAATTTCCATCTGTTTCAACATCCCATTTCTAACAGTGGCTTGGCAGATAACTACCTTTATTTCTTGTTCATGGGCTTTCTGGAAAGCTATTCCATTCTTGTTCATCCTCAGCAACCAAAGCTACATAATTACTGAACAGAGAGGTTTTATGCTTCTGAAACAACAAAGTGAGATAGACAAAGAGAGCTTCATCATTTTCTGCTGTGAAAGAAGAAAAGCTATAGATCAAGGACAAACAAAAATATTTCTGGCCGAGAACAGGAAAAGAGCGGCGGGCACCAGAACTCTTTGCTCCATCTCCGGTGCCCGGGATTCCACACACACACCCCGGTCACAGCAGAAAGCCACCCAGGTGCTGGGAGGCAGGATGCCACCCGAGACCCTGGGCAAGGCCAGGAAAAGAGCGGCAGGCACCAGGACTCTTTGTTCGATCTCTGGGGCCCAGGATTCTGTTGCCTTGGACTAAGGAGAGTGGGAACAGTTGTGTGGGTCCTTGCCAGTCAGTCACTGAGGGTAGTGCTCTGTCTGGGAGGTTTTTTTGGGGGGGCTCCTGGGGCTGTAATTAATGTGGTGATGGGCATGGGGTGTTATAGCAGGTACCAGGGGATGGGCCATTCTTGGGGAATGCAGGTTTAACTGCTATCCCACGTTCCAGTCCCCTGGCGACATCTCTGGTTCCAGGGTACCCTGTCCAGAGTGACCCCCCCCCCAGGCTGGTGCTGATGAATGCCAGGTCAGTCGGCAACAAGGCTCCCCTGCTCACTGATTCCATCCTGGGGGAGTGGGCCGACCTGGCATGCATCACTGAGACCTGGCTGAGACCAGAGGACACTGTATCTCTGTCAGATCTCTGTCCAGCTGGGTTTGGTATTGGGCACCAGCCTAGGGAGGAGGGAAGGGGCAGAGGCATCACCATAGTGGCCAGGGACTCCTTGGGAGTCGCCAGAGCTACCGCTCCGCAAGTTTCGGGGTGCGAGGCCCTGCTCCTGCATGTGGGCTCTAAAAATTGGCAGGGAATCCTACTTCTGTACCTGCCTCCCTTCAGAGTAGGGAGCTCCTTGAGGCCATCACCATGCTGGCGTTGGAGTTCCCCAGACTAATGGTCTTGGGGGACTTCAACTTGCCATCGCTGGGGATTGGTTCTGAGGTTGCTCGGGAGTTCATAATTTCCATGGCAGCTGTGGGCCTGACTCAGGTAATCCAGGGCCCGACCTGGAGCAGTGGCCACACCCTGGACTTAGTTTCCTTGTTGGAGCAGTGGCAGAGTGATCTGAAATTACAGAAATTAGACATTACACCTGTGTCATGGTCAGATTACTTTCTGGTGACATTGGACTTCCTGGGGGCGAGGCTTCTCCATGGGGAGGTGGGGCCTATTAAATTGGCCCACCCCCGGCAACTGCTGGATCCTGATGGATTCCAATGGGAACTGGGGGATATTCCTCTGGACCGGCATAGCGATTCACCTGAGGCACTGGTGGACCTCTGGAATGAGAGGGCAGTGGCAATCTGGGATGTAATCGCTCCACTATGGCCTCTCTGTGCTCATGAGCACCATTCATCTCCATGGTTCATGGAGCTTAGGGTGCTCAAACGGGCTAAGATACGCCAAGAGCGCCGCTGGGTGAAGACACGAAGTGAGTCTGACCGAACACTAGCTAGAGCTACTATTAAAGCCTACTTAGTGGCGATGGAGGGGGTGAAACACCAGTATTTCACCTACCTCATTGCCTCCACAGATAACTGCCCAGCTACACTGTTCCGGGTGACAAGGTCCCTGCTTGGTAAGGGGTGGTGGTGGTGGTGGCAGGGGTCAGCTGAGGCTTTTGCTGATTATCTGACAGAGAAAATTGCTCAGATCTCCCTGAAGTTGAATCCCGGCGTGGAAAATGTAGAGCTGGAGTTGCCTGAGGTACAGTCTGGCCATGTTATCTGGGATCGGTTTGATCCAGTTGTCCCTGAGGAAGTGGACAGGCTCCTGGGAGCTGTCTGTGCTACTGCCTGCACATTAGACTCCTGTCCCCCCTGTCTTGTTAAATCTGCCCGGACAGTGACTGGCAGCTGGGTTGAAGCAATTATTAATTCCTTGCTCCGGGAGGGTTTTTTTCTGGTATCTTTTAAACATGCATTGGTGTGCTCCCTCCTGAAAAAGCTTTCCCTTGTCCCAACCATAATGGCCAACATTCAACCTGTATCCAACTTACCCTTTTTGGATAAAGTATTGGAAAAGGCAGTGGCATGGCAGTTATAGGAGTTCCTGGATGAAGCGGATTATCTGAACCCTTTTCAGTCAGGATTCAGGCCCGGATATTGGATGGAAACTGCATTGGTCATGCTGGTAGATGATTTCTGGAGGGAGCGGGATGGCGGACATCCAACTGTCCTGGCTCTTCTTGACCTCTCAGCGGCATTTGATACCATTGACCATGGCATCCTTCTGGGAAGGCTCCAAGGATGGGGGATCCAAGGCACAGTGTTGGCTTGGTTTTCCTCATTTCTGAGGGGCTGGACCCAGTCAGTGTGGTTGGAGGGTGAGATGTCCAGTCCTAGGCGGCTCCAATATGGGGTGCCCCAGGGCTTGGTGCTCTCACCTCTTCTATTTAATATCTACATGAAACTGCTGGGTGAGATAATCCGTTCCCATGGGGTGAGGTACCATCAGTATCAGATGACACCCAACTGTATATCTCGGCACGTGGGGACTCTAGCAATGCAGTGGAAGTCCTTTCCAGGTGCCTGGAGGCTGTCAAGGTCTGGATGGGGGACAACGGGCTACAACTGAATCCTGGCAAGACTGAGTGGCTGTGGGTTGGGGGTCCTGTGTTATCTCAGGAACTACCACCTTTGGTTCTGGATGGGGCAGTTCTGCCCCAATCAAACCCAGTACGTAATTTGGGGGTCCTCCTGGACTCGCGACTACTGCTCAAAGAGCAGGTGGCAGTCGTGGCCAGGAGGGCCTTTGCACCACTTCGTGTGATTCGCCAATTACGGCCATTCCTAGACCGGGACACCTTGCTCATGGTCACACATGCCTTGGTCACCTCCAGACTTGATTATTGTAATGCGCTCTACATGGGGCTGCCCTTGGTGACCATTCGGAGGCTTCAGCTGGTCCAGAATGCAGCTGCACGAGTAGTGGTGGGATGTGGGCATTATACCCGAGCTTCACTGTTGCTGAAGGAGCTGCACTGGCTCCCAGTTTGCCTCTGGGTGCAATTCAAGGTGCTGGTTATTACCTCTAAAGCCCTACATGGTAGTGGACCAGGATACTTAAGAGACTGCATCATCCCAAGGACATCTGTCTGTCCAACCAGAGCAGACCGGAGAGGCTCTCTGGTTGTGCCATTGGCCAGAGAGGCACACCTCGCTGGCACGAGAAGGAGGGCCTTCTCGGTGTCCGCTCCGGCCCTTTGGAACCTCCTACCAATAGAACTACGCATGCAGACAGAGTTGCTGCCCTTTAGAAAAGGAGTGAAAACCTGGCTGGCAGGTTTGGTCTGGGGAGTGGATGGTGCAATTTCCCCAGGCAATTGATTGGTTTGACCCCAGTATGCCTGTGTTGTAATTTTTGGCTTTTAATACCAAGTTTTTTAAAAGTTTTTAGAGTTTTTAATTTTTTAAAATGTTTTTATAATTGTTGTAAATTGACCTGGGTCCCTTTTGGGAGGAGGGCGATAAACAAATTTAAATAAAATAAATAAATAAATAAATAAATAAATAAATAAATGTCAAGTTACAGATTTGGTGCTTCTGGTTGACACAGTCTCAGGTTCCATGCTTTCCCTTGAGATCTGAGAACTCTGCTAGTCAAAGTGGGAGATATTATAATATTTATTTATTTATTTATTCACAAATTAGCCCCAGGCCAGTATTCATGAAGCTACTGCCCTCCATCAAGATGGACTCAAGTGGCTCAAAAAACTTTTACTACCACACTTTGGGTGTGGTATGGTTGGCGTGGCCAGAGGGAAAGCCCTGCATTGCACCCGAATTAGGACTACTTTATTTCAAAACTTGGATGGGCGGGGCCAACCAGAACTTCTGCTACCAGTTTTGGTGAACTGGTGCAAGCCTGCTGATGCCCACCACTGGATTTAATCCATTTGGGGACCGTCACCCTTCCCTGTGGCCTTCGGCATTCAAGGCCATTAGTCCTCAGGGTGGTCAGTTTAGTTAACTGCCGTCTGACACTCAGTGTTGAGTCACTGGCAGTATGCTCTACTCTATTACCATAGCAGGATAACCTGGCCAGACGGGATGACGCTGATGAGGATTTTGTGTGCTAAAAGAGCTCAGGATCTGAAAGTTACTTGCAGAACTAGATCAGTGGTATGGGTGTCATGCTGTAATGCGGAAGACAGATGAAAGACCATTGCAGTATATTCCCAGGACAGTCATCATGGCTGATTGCCATGAGGATCACCAATATTCGGATTCGGATATGGCACAAGAAGAAGATTCCCAAATAGATAAATTGTCTAACTCATTATCAGGAAGCTTAATATCTTGACTCTCCTACATGACAATTTAAGAAACAAACCTTTTTGCCTATTTATTTATTTACTTACTTACTTACTTACTTATTTATTTACTTATTTATTTATTATTTTACTTGCATGCTTCCCACTTGAAAAGTGACTCTGGGCTGCTAACAAAGAGCAAAATAATTACAATCACAACTACAAAGCATCTAATCAGAAAAACATTTCAAAAGCATTTCAAAAAGAAAGAAAAAATGTATACATCCTAACCACAGTCACAAGAAACGTTTGGTCGGCAGCAGTGGTTTTATGGTCGGGCCCACCATGCAGCTACTGCTCCTCGCTGCTCCTCCCTCAAGGCAAATGGAGCAAATGGCATAAGTGACACACCACTTTTGGAGGCAAATTACCTTAATTAAGAAATCACTGAATACACAATCTGTTGTTTGATGTCTTACCAGGATTTCTTAACTTGGGGCAATTCGTATCCTAAAGATGTGCTTCTAATCTGGCTAAGAAAGATTATTTTTACCACTATATCATTAGTACATAAATCATGGGTTAGATTAAGTTGATCTTATTTCTTTCTAACCTTTCTTAATGTGATCTCCCAATTTGAGAAAGCCAGCAGCATCACAATAGTTAATGAGGTACTTGGTGCATTTCTTCCATTTTATGAATCCTTTTGAGCAATAAAACTTAAATCTCAAGCCCTCTGTTTTGAGCACAGATGCTGTTTTTAGTATGATAGTACTTTCTAAGACTCTAAACATCATGGCAGATGTTTTACCTCGAGGTTAATATCTGACTTGTTTTTAATCCTATCTGAAAAATCACTGGAAACTTAATCAGGTCTGCTAAAAACAAATCCCACTTCTTTTGTAACAGAGAAAGCAAACAAGTACAACATTTAAAGTGTCAGAATACTGTAATTTATATGAAGGAGATGGAAGGCACGCCCAGATCCAATAGAATGAGCTAAGGTATGGGATGACTGGGAACATTCTTCATCTGATTATTTTTGACTGCATGTGACAATTTATTCATTCCAATGTGGGACTCAAAAAATTTACTTTCCTGGATTCCCAGAGGAGGAGATTCCTCCTTTGAATCTCTGCAGGAATAATTAGTTATCTTTGAAAGCAAAAGGCTTGAGGTCTGGAGCATCAGAAAATAATGGAGTCACTTCTCCCTCACTTTCAATTCAAGTTTAAAATTCTTCTGATGAAGTTCTTCATGCTACGTCCAAACACATTTCCCCCAATTTTTGTGAGGTGGAGTACACCTTCCAGGAAGCAAAGCAATGGCCCCAAAGTCCACACTACGCCACTGATGGAAAGAAAGAATTATGCAACCATGGGCTTTAGGAGTCATGGCAATCCTTCTGTCACGTGCCTAATCCATCCTACAGGGAGATAACATATCTAGCAGTTCCATTGATCTTACAGGCAAATTAGAGCTTCAATTCCACACAGTGGGGAATCTCCTGCTACAACTTGTCATCTTGTTTGTAGGGGGTGGATTTGTTGGCTCTGATTGTCTAGGCTGGCCTCCCACATCTACTCACAGGGCTTCCTGTATTGTATGTCTTCCTCTCCATGCTCTCTGCCAGACTCATCTTCATAAATTTGAAAGCAGTTTTTACAGTTTCAGTCATGAAAAGTATCCTCTCATTCTTTTGGTCCTAGCTGTAAATCTTTTCTCTCTTATTTTGGTTCTACCTGTGTATCTTTTCTCTCCTTAGCATTTCCCCCCTCTTCTTTGTTTTGCTATTATTTTACCTCTAGTGCCTCCTTTGGTTGCTGCTGCATGATAATTCTATGTACTCTTGAACCTCTCCTATAGCTTCAAGCATGGACACTAACTACTCTAGTCCTTTCATTATTTATTCTAACAGCTTGCATTTTCTGTTTGTGTACACTGTGTTGTTCTCAGGAATGAAAACAAACATTGCACACATTTTTCAGGTCACTACCACCGAAGTGTCTAGTCTAGGGGTTCCCAACCTTTTTAAACTAGGGATTGGATCATGCCCCCTCACACTGTTAGTGGGCTAGACTGGTGCCCACATGTGGCCTCTGCTAAAGGCAGCGGTGGGAGGACGAAGTTATCTCACTGCCACCACCACCAGAACCATCCCTGAGCCCCCAAGCCTTTGGCAGGGGTGGGGGGAACACCAGTCCAGCCCACCAACACTTTTCCCCATGCCACCACTGCCAACACTCCCCACACGGTCACTGTCACTGCCAACACTCTCTCCACACACCACCAGTCTGGCCTGCCAACACTCCCCCCACACCACTAGTATCACTGCCAACACTCCACTGTATGCCATCAGTCTGGCCCATAAACACTCCCCCACGACACCACCATCACTTCCCTTCTTACCAGCCTGCCGTGAGTAAAGGAGGGGCCCTAGCTGTCATCACCCTTGCTAGGCCAGAGTGGCACCCAGAAAAAATGTGAGGAGCCACATGTGTCCGTTTCTTCTGCTTCCACCACCACCCTTGTCCCCTCCGCCTGGCTTGGCATGTCCCTAACACTGCTCTGTAGCAGGGCAGATGTTGTAAGCAATGCATTCTATGTTTACATGGCTGTTAAAGGTAAAGAAAGGTTGACAAGTTCCTGATTTAGGAAACTCACAAGAAGACAGATTTATCTTAAGTGTTTATCTAAACCTATAATCTTGGTTCACTATCTATCAATTGAGCTGATGGCAAGGCAAGATAACATCCTGCTAATCTTGTGGAGAATAATTGGACAAAAAGCCCTTACTGGGATTAAAGAGTTATCTGTTAATTTCTGGCTAGGAATAATAAATGGTTTTGCATTTTCTGTAACAAAGCATTGGAATTCAGTCATTGTATACAAAACTACTTTCCATCAAAAATGTTAACTCAGATTGTTCTGATCTGTGGATGCATGAAAGCCACCTGCTAAATTTTACATTCCTTGAGGATATAATCAGATGGGCATTTAGTCCACTATTTGGCCCACTGCAGGGATGGCCTGGTTCACTAGGAAGGGGAAATGAGATGAATTTTTTCATTTCCTTTTATACTTATCTAAAAGGTCAGGTCACAAATCTTCCTGCAGCTGAATCCTACCTGTGTATCCTACCAGCTGAGAGCTGTGCTCTCCCCTCCAGCCACAACATCACTGGAGGAGGAAGATAAAAGGGCCGCCAGGGTTCCGAGGCAGCCAAAGATCCAGCTGAGAGCTGCACCCTCCCTTCCAGCTACAACATTACTGGAGGAGGAGGATAAAAGGGCCACTGGGGTTCCGAGGGTCCATCTCCACTGGCGCATGGGACTCGCCCCTGCTGGGCTTTAAAAGCCATCATGGCAGCAGGACCTTGTTGCCCCCTGACACCCGAGAAACACCTGGGGCTGGAGCTGGGATGATGCCATGGCAAACAGCACTGGATCCATCTCCACTGGCTGGGGCTTTATGGGTCGCTGTGGCGATGGGCGGTGGAACTTTTGTCACAGCCACCCCTGGACTGATTTGCGGCTTGGGTGGAGAGGCTGTTTGAATTTGGTATTGTAATGTGGTCCTGTGGTTTTGTATCAAATATTGTGTTTTGTTTGAGTGAATATTTTGTGGGGTTTTTCCCCCTGCTGTATTGACTATATTGTATACTTTTTGTGGTCAGGACCCGCCTCTGACACACAGCTGCAGAGGCCAGAGGCGGGCTGCTCCTGCTGCTGACAGTTTTGACATCAGCAGCAGTGGCAGCGGCGGTGATCACGCTTTGTCCTGGCTGCTCCAAGCAGCCTCTTGCTTGGTCCCATCCCCTCTGCAGCCTTTGCCAAAGCCGATCGCTACATCGGGGAAATTTTTGGAGCCTCCTGTGTTTCAAAATCCTCAGCACTGGAAGGGTAAACCTGGTGCGCTGTGGTGACATCATACTGGGTGTGCCAGGGGGTTCTCCTAGCACCATTAATTTTGAAACACAGGAGGCTCTGAAAATTTTCCTAACATGGCAATTGGCTTTGGCAAAGGCTACATAGGGGATGGGACTGAGCAAGAGGCTGCTAAGAGCAGCCTGGACAAAGTGTGATCGCCGCCATTACCACCACTGCTGACGTCAGGCAGGCAGTACCTGGGTGCTCACCATGGGCAACATTAATGATATGAAGGGGCCTAATTGGGCCCACGGGGTGTAGTTTGGGTGCCCCTGCTCTAATGAGTTCATGTTAACAGGCCCTTTTAATCTCACCTATGCCAGAAACTTTTGAAATTTTATGTCCAAGAAAGAATTTCCAGATCTCCATTACATTTTGTTGTTGGTTCCCTCTGATGACAATTGTCTCACATTCAGGTATACAGCTATACAAATATATGTATTTTTATGCTTTTCCACATTGGAATCTGGTCTATATTGGGTTTCCTCAATATACATTGTATACATTACTTTTTGTTGTAATGGCAGCAATCTTTGTTTGGGGAATTTTTTCCCCAAATATGCACATTTCAAGTTTATTATCAGTAGTGTAGCGTTGATTTCAGCCACCCAGGGCTTAAGCCAAATTGGCGGCCCCTGGTGGATGCTGGCACCCACTCCGGCTAGGGCTTTGGGAACTGTGGTCCAAGAACAACTGTACGCCAAAAAGTGCTGCCCAGGGTAGGCTGCCCCACTGCCCCCACCCCACCCCACACCACTGTGTATTATGTTGCTTGAATACATTCAGCCCATTAACAAACAATGTCCAGAAGTTCATTTGATAATAGACTATTATCAAATATTCTAAGACATCTGGCTCTGATGGGAGAGTACTGAACTAAACCATATGTTGCTTTTAGCAATGTTTTGGATTATTTACAATGCACACATTTTCCCAAGTGCATTTTAAAAATATGTACAGCATTTTTATACATTGGTCAACCAATGTTCATCAGTGTGAGTATTGGGAGTAAAAATGGTATATTTCTCACACAAGGTTCAGAGTTATTATACTATTAATACACTGAGACAAGTTCATAAACACATAGGATAATTTGCTATTATTTTCAAAAACACCTTTGGCTTCTCTTTCTATTTTCCCATTCTATTTCATCTCAGGAGGACCTGCTCAAATATTGTTTTGACTTGTACTTCAGTGAAATTTTTTTATAGGACCTCTAACATATAGGTACTTTTTAAAGTCAATTTTATAGGTGCTGAAAACACCCCTCTTTCTTCAATAAGGCATTTTGAAACTTTTGACTTAATGTGACCATGTTTGTAATATGCATTATTTCATTATTTTAATAGTTTACTACAATTAGAATGAGCCAGTAAGAGGTAGCAGATACAGTGTTCTACTAAGATTCAGGAGAATTGGGTTCAGAATTAAGCGAGTAATTTTCCCTAATTTCAGGGACTGGTGGGAAGATAACTATTACAACATTTAACATGTTCTCCACCACTAAGTTAAATGGATTGCCTAATGAAACCAAGTCCCTGGTAATATTTCTCCTAAAAAGCTAAACCTTCCTTGAGATTTCTGTGTGGAATTCGTAACTCATACCAAGTAGTATGTGATAATCATGTGGCTAAGTAGATTATGTATTTAAGAAATATGCAATGAAATGGAGGACAGGAAACATCTCTATTACTTAGCCCTCACACTATATTAATGTTTTATGAAGAAACATTTCAGTACTATTACCTTAGATCCCAATTACATGAAGAATCTACAACCCTGGTATAGTTTTTGTACTATCTAATTGCACACAGATTTTTTTTTTAAAAAAAGACACGCCTCTCAGTATTCCCACTAACTAGTTTAAGGTCCTGACTTTGCATTATAAGAAGATTATAGGAATGCCTGAAGGACAATTCTGGATATAAAAACAAATGCCTCCATGCAAATTAAAGTTGCAAAAAATCCTTTTCATCATATTATTAATTGTATAATTAATACATCCTGTGTACTGATAAGAATAATGCCATGTAATTAATTTTTAAGAATCCAAACCTCCTCTTTATCAAGCCTTATGGTCCACTTTAATGTTTACAGCTGTGAATGTAGATCCGCTTATCTAATTATAACATGACTGGTTCCATTGTTTCAAATAGCGCCTTCTGTTTTTCATTTTAATTTTATTTGATTAATGATAAGATTGCCAATTTTTTTTAAAAAAGAAAGAAATACCAAAGCACCAGGAACTTTTCTTTTTCAGGCTTATCAGTAAAATTAGTCTGTTGGTTTGGATAAGGTGCTGTTGCATTTGTTTGCTGTGTCTGTTTTGTGTTCCATGATTACCCATTCTGTTTACAAAAAAGACTCAATTAGCATTTGAATGGAAACTCAAGAGAGCAGACAGGTTGAGAATTCTTATAGAACTAATTTGGCAGGCCTCCTTCATTCTCTTTCCTCTCTCCCTTTTCAAAGACTCTTTCTTTGCCTCTAATCAAGCTCCAGTTATTAAAGCCAGAATAAAATAACTGATTTTCTATTACACAAATGCATGCTGAACAGTCTTGTTTTGTCTCTTCTTTCAGCTATGCTAATTGGGCTCAAAGGAAATATTTACTTTATAATAGCAAATGAAGGACTCATTAAATTATAGTAAGGGAGAAATATAATGTCACCAATAGGACCAGACCATGCTTTTTTGTTATCCTTCCCTCTTTTTTTACACCCTCTTTCAAGGGCACATATCTTAATACTGGACTACAAATAACAATTGCCTTACTACATTATCAAGGCTAACGACTTCAGACAAAGAATGTTTAACGTCATCATGAGGCCAAAAGGAAGATCTTGAACTGTTGAAGAGTTACAGAGTGAAGAGACGTAGACCATCTTGAATGGTCTGAATGCAGTAAACAGACACTAAATACAATCCAGTTCAGTTTTAAAGGCTGTAAGAGGTGTGTTCCACAGATTGCTTTTTCTTTACATTTTCAGAGTCTTTCATTTCAGACTTAATAAGGAGATCCATATTAATTAGTAGTGATAAAGAAATAACATTTTATTTAGCAAACCAGTTCTAAACTTCTATAGACACTTATTTAGCCAGAAATTCAGAGGAATTTATAGCCATGATTTATAGTTGGGTATCCAGTGCCAGCAAGATATAGACTTCTTTTCCCACCACCTTATGCTGTAGCATTATATCATGGTAAAACCTCTGGGTCACACAGCACTCCATAGAAGATTTTAATGGTGCATAAGGGGTTGAAAGGGGCAGAGGGTATTCTATATTTCCAGTGGAAAGTCTGTGATCTAGAGGAAGTACATCAGTGGATTCTTCCATACATTTGAGTGAACATCATTATTATTATTATTATTATTATTATTATTATTATTATTATTATTATTATTATTATTATTATTATTATTATTATTATTATTATTATTATTATTATTATTATTATTATTACACTTGATACCCCGCCCCAATCGGGAGGACCCGACTCTGAGCGGCTTACATGAGACTAAAAATAAGAATAAAAACATAAGACAATCTACAGCAATAAAAACATCAAGTTAAAAAGTCATCAAAACTTAACCACAAAAATTAAAACAATACATAGTCCCACTTCCAGACCCAGGGTGGCAATCCATTAAATAAGCCACCTGGTAAGTGAACTCGCATTCCCGGGTCCCCACACTTGTCCTGCCAGCCAGGTTTTCAAGCCCTTCCGGAAGGGCAGGAGCTCTGTCTGAAGACGCAGTTCGGTGGGCAGGAGGTTCCAAAGGGCTGGGGCGGACACAGAGAAGGCCCTCTTCCTGGTGCAGGCGAGATGCGCCTCTCTCGCCGAGAGGACAACAAGGGAGCCTCTCTGATCCGCCCTGGTGGGACGGACAGATGTTCTTGGGGTGACGCGGTCTCTTTGGTATCCTGGCCCACTACCATATAGGGCTTTAAAGGTAATAACCAGCACCTTGAATTGCACCCGGAGACATACTGGCAACCAGTGCAGCTCCCGGTGCAGCGGTGCAGCGTGAGCATAACGCCCACACCCCACCACTACCCGGGCCGCCGCATTTTGGACCAGCTGGAGTCTCCGGATGGTCATCAGGGGCAGCCCCATGTAGAGCGCATTACAATAGTCAAGTCTGGAGGTGACCAACGCATGTGTGACCATAAGCAAGGCGTCCCGGTCCAGGAGTGGGCGTAACTGGCGTATTACACAAAGTTGTGCAAAGGCCCTCCTGGCCACGGCTGCCACCTGCTCTTCAAACAGTAGCCGTGAGTCCAGGAGGATCCCCAGATTACGCACTGGGTCTGTTTGGGGCAAAGCTGTCCCATCCAGTACCAAAGATGGCAGCTCCTGGGTTAACACAGGACCCCTTACCCACAGCCACTCAGTCTTGCCGGGATTCAGCTGTAGCCCGTTGTCCCCCATCCAGACCTTAACAGCCTTCAGACACCTGGAAAGGACTTCCACCGCACTGCTTGGGTCCCCACGGGCGGAGATGTATAACTGGGTATCATCTGCATATTGATGATACCTTACCCCGTGGGAATGGATGATCTCGCCCAGCGGCTTCATATAGATGTTAAACAGGAGAGGAGAGAGTACCGAACCCTGAGGCACCCCGTATTGCAGGGGCCTAGGGCTGGACTTCTCCTTCTCCAGGCACACCAACTGGGTCCTGCCCCTCAGGAATGAGGCAAACCAAGACAGCACTGTGCCCTGGATCCCCAGACCCTGGAGCCTTCCCAGAAGGATGCCATGATCGACAGTATCAAAAGCCGCTGAGAGATCGAGAAGAGCAAGGACAGACGGTTCCCCTCCGTCCCGCTCTCTCCAGAGATCATCCACCAAAGCGGCTAGTGCAGTTTCGGTACCATATCCGGGCCTGAATCCTGACTGAAACGGGTCCAGATAATCCGTTTCATCCAGGACTTCCTGCAACTGCTGCGCCACAGCCTTTTCCAAAACCTTACCTAAAAAGGTAGGTTGGACACTGGACGGTAGTTGGAAATTATCATGGGGTCAAGGGGCGGCTTTTTTAAGAGGGGGAGCACCAAGGCGTGTTTAAAAGGTGCGGGAAAATGCCCCTCTTTTAATGAAGCATTGATGATCGCCTCGACCCAGCCACCTGCCACAGACTTGGAAGCTTTTATTAACCAGGCAGGGCATGGGTCCAGTGCACAGGTTGTGGCGTGAACAGATACAAGAAGCCTGTCCTATAGAAGATTCTTGGTATACATGCTGGATCTTCTGCACTTCAGACAAATGTTTAATTCAAAGTTACACTTAGGTGGCTGGATAGCTATGTGAGTTATCTGGCTATGGAGGTATAGCTTGGGAGTTTAATTCCCACTTGGCTCCCAGTGGGGGTGTGGGGAAGCAACCTTTTGTGGCCTTGGACAAGATGCACAAGTAACCCCCCAGAAAAAGGTACACAACTTCTGTGTACTCTCTACCCAGAAAACCCTGAAATGGGCCACCATGAGTCATACCTGCTTTAACAGTACACATTTATTAATTATAAACTTTTAAACCTTTTGATTATGAAGCTTTTTGTTTTCTTTGGTGTCCACTACATGAGGAAGTATTATTTCATTCCATAAAGTTGTGAATTTGCATTTCTCAGTATGGAAACTAACAGAGATATGTGCCAGTAAGATGTGCCAAGATTGGGGATATGTGCTAGTAGTTTAATGGACCTACTTGCTATCAAAATTGGATTCTGGAAGTGGCATCATTGTCATGTGCTTTTGTTAACCACGTGACTGGAAGTGATGTCACACTTCCAGAATCTGACTTTGACAGCAAGTAGGTCCATTAAACTACAGTACAGTACTTGTATTCATATCGTTTGCTACCTATAATCAGCCTTGCCACCGTATTTTGAACCTACTGAAAATTCTATACTGACTTCAAGAACAGGCCTATTTAGTGAGCATTTCAGCAGTCTATTTTAGAGATTACAAGAGCATAAACCACTGTTTTTTAGGCATGTTACTCTCCAGGTGGGGTACAGTTGGGCAATGAATTGAAGTTGATAGAAGACACTCTTGGCCGCAGCAAATATGTGTGTCTCCATAGATAGCACTGAATCCAAGTGTATACTCAAACTGCGAATCTGCTCCCTCAGGGGAAGTGTAACACTGTTGGGGACATAAGTATAATCCTCTAACTCTGTGGTTCCCAATGTGGGGCCCATACCCCACAGAGGGACTTCAATTCCCAGAAGCCTAATTCAGTACATTGGCTGATCAGTGTTTTGGGGAATTGACTTAGGCTTCTGGGAATTGAAAGCCAGAAACCAAAGTTTGGGAAATACTGTTCTAACTGGTCTGATCATTCTTTCAGCAGTAGATCCTCTGTCTTGTATGGAGTCAATTTCAATTTATTGACCCTCAGCATCGTCTGCAGATGAAGAGAAGAAGAGATACAGCTGTGTGTCATCTGATCTGTGTAATGAAGACAACAAACTCTAAATCTCCATGGGTCTTCTGTCTGCAACTTAATATAGCTTTTCAAAAGCATTGGGGAAATGGCTGATCTCTGAATGACTCCATAACGGAGATCCAAGGGGGTAGACAATGCCTCCTTAAGCTGTTCCATCTAGAATTGGCCCCCAAGAAAGGACTGGAACAACTGAAGAATAGAGACCCCAGGTTCCAAATTCTATAGCCATCCAAGGAGTATACCATAGTTAACTATATCAAAGGCCATAGTGTCAGGCTCTGAAGTAGCTTCAGGGTTCCACTTGCTAGGGAAGTAGCACTAATTAGAGTTGTAGCAGCTGAAGCCCTAATGAGGTCCACCTGAAACCCTTGGGTGAAGACCTATAGAAGAACAGTCAACCACAAGGAACCTGGCCTTTCTATGGGGGCCTACAATGTTTTCCCCTCAAGAGTTTACCTCCCTCCCTCCCTCCCTCCCTCCCTCCAAGAAGTCCAAACTTTTTAGAAATTATATATACATCTGTGATATTGATTTTGTCTGCTGTCTTTTTGTTGTGCTGGTAATTTCTATATTTAATTCTCACATTTTGCATTTATTTTAATACTTTTATGTTCACCACACTCAGTGTCATTTTGGTCAGGAAGGCAGTATGTAAATTTAATAAATAAATAAGTACCAGACCTGTTCCAATCAGGTGTGTTTCCACATGTATGTTGAAGTCCCCCAGAAGTAATTATGGGATTAAAGTGGAAAATATTTAGGTGTATTAAATCTTTCTATGAGTAGGCATGTTTTAACGTTAAATAGTAATGTTGTCTTCCCTCCTGTAACATTGTAAGGAACATTTCAAAAAATTCCTTTTGCTGCATTGTGACCCCAAAATGAGCTAAAATTATTAAACCCCTTCCCTTAAACAAAATAAGTATGCAGTTAAAGATCACAATTAAGCTTGCATAACCATTTTAATTATTTGTGCTGATCTGTGGTATGGAAAAATCCAGTTGTACAAAAGTCCTGTGTCATTTATCTAAGCAAAGTTGACTTGTGTGACTATGCATTTCTGTGCATTCTAAATTTATGCAATGTCAAGATAAAAACATAAAACACCTTTGCCCTTCAGCCCAAGAACACGGATGACAAGTACAAAACCATGGTTGAATCATTAATTGAGGTTCTTGAATCTGCTTGGATTCAAGCACCACATATGCATATGTTATGTTACAATTGATTTTGTTGATAAAATCGCTTTTTCCTTCAAAACCTCTTTGGCTGTTTTATTGATAGATTAAAGAAAGCTAAGAACTGATCCCTTTTAGAGTTTTCAGGTGATAGCATGCATATGTTTTTTTGTGGAATAAGAAAAAATGGTCTATTTCACACTTCTTGTTATATTGTCAATTTTATACAAAAGTTAGAAATGTGTCTTTTTTTATTTGTGTAAACTGTATCAGGCTGAGGTGTTTGCAAACTAAAATTTAGAAACTGAATGACTAAGAATAGGAATGGAGGGAAGGATCCTATGTAGTAATTTAAAATGGATTTTATTGTCATTTTGACTGGTCCATGAGGGACACCATCTGGCCTACCAGGTTGGTTTAGGCCTTAGGGGAAATCCAGCTTCCATGGCCAGTACAGACTTTTATGCTTGGTTCAAAGTCATAGAACTAACCTTACAGTGTGCCATCAATCCACTGATTCTTCAGGCTTACTGGACAATTTCCTCTCATGTGCTTAAGAAAAGTTTGTTGCTTGGGAAGAAGCTTAAAAATTACTTTTATATAGTTCATATAAGGCACGTCATAAGTTCTGTAGCATCTCTAGGAAAACAAGAACAAAAAATAAGAATGGATGGCATTTCAAAGAACCAAAACTGCCTTTCTTCAATGCAATAAAGCTAACTAATATTTCACTTGCTAAAGAGAAGAGGGGAGCCTTTGATGGGTTTATTGCTGAAGGAGAGATTTCACTGTAGACCAGCTGCTGATAGTCATAGAGGCTATTTGATCGCTAAAATACAAGCTTTACGATGATCTGTTTGCCCTGAAGTGCTGCTGGAGATATCTTAATAATTATTGCTTTCCACTGGCCTGTTAGTACAACTAGAATGTTTTACAGTGTTAAAGAAGATTAAGCTGACAAGCCATTTGCAGTTGTCACATGGACAAATATCTATGCAGTTTGCTTTTAGAGTTTAGTAAAAATTAATTATGTATGTTGAAGGAGAAAATGCAGATTTAATTTGAATATTTGGTTGGTTTTATTTCAGCAGTCTGGAAGCCATTTCAAGATTAACGGCTTTAATTAAACAAATTAATAAACTCACTTGACAGTGGGTCAATTCCTGAGATAAAATAGCCACAACCTTTCTTTTTGGAAAATGTTACTCAGATATGTAATTAAATGTTGATTTTATTGTTGTTCAGTTGCACAGTCGATTCTGACCCTTTGCGACCCCATGGACCACTGTCTGCCAGACACTTCTGTCCTCCACCATCCTCCTCAACTCACTCAGCTCTGTGCCCATTGTGTCTACAATACCATCTAGCCATCTCATTTTGGGCCGCCCCCTTCTTTTTATGCCCTCCACCCTTCCGAGCATCAAGGCTTTCTCAAGCAAATCCTCTCTTCTCATTTGATGTCCAAAGTACTTTAGCTTCCTCGTCACTATTTGACCTTCTAAGGAGCAGTCAGGGTTGATTTCTTCTAAGATTGAACTATTTGTTCTCCTCGCTGTCCAGGAGACTCTCAAACCTCTCCTCAAACACCACATCTCAAAGGCATCTGTTCTTCTGCGCTCAGCTTTCCTAATGGTCCAGATCTCACAACCATACATTGCCACAGGGAATACCATTGCTTTGACTATACGAATTTTTGTTTTCAATGTGATGTCTCTACTTTTCACTAAGTTCCCCAGGTTTCTCATCACTTGCCTCCCAAGAATCAGTTGCCTTTTTATTTCATGGCTGCAGTCACCATCTGCAGTGATCTTTGATCCTAAGAAAGTAAAATCTGTCACTGCTTCTATTTCTTCCCCATCTATTTTCCAGGGACTGATAGGGCCTGTTGCCATTATCTTGGTTTTCTTGATATTGAGTCTCAAGCCAGCTTTTGCACTTTCTTCTTGTCAGGGATTCCCCTACCGATATGTGTGGCTTGATAGCAGAGTAGCACTTTTAAGCTCTTACGAGCGAAAGCCTTAGTGCAATAACACACACACATATGCCTTCAGTGGAAAGGTGCGCTTTACTTACAGTGAGGGGAAGACAGACATACACAGGACTATATACAACAGCCTCTCTCTCTCCAAGCCCCACAGTAGGTAGACAGCTTGGATTCCTCAGTTGGCTCTAATCCCAGGAGCTTGCAAAGAGTCCTGGTATTCTTGAGTAGTTCTTTCTTCTCAGTTGAAGAAGCTCTCAACAACAGCAGACCCTCATTCAGCAGTCTCTGTCTGTAGACTCTCTCTCAGTAGCTCAGTCCTAGTCTTCAGTAAGACAGCCTCATCAGTATGATAACCTCCTTCAGAATAATAGCCTCCTCCAAATGATAACCTCCTCCATATACCCTTCCCAGAGGGCCACAGTTATACCCCAGTGTTGCTGGGCAGATTCTCTAATCAGCCACAGCTGGGCTGTTACATGAGCACGTGGACAAGGCATGCACAGCCTGGCAATCAGTTTGAGGCTCTATTATGTACACCTGTGTTCAGAACACATGGAGGGCCTTAAAGTTGTACTATTCCACTGGGCAGCAATCTTTGTACAATACCCCAAAATGAAAAATGTCCTAACATGCTCCTCCTATTGTACAAGATGGATGCCACAATATACAAGTCAGAATACATAAGCAATATATACAAAGACACAATTACAGTACAGCATTCTTTACAGTACACTTAGTTTCAGTATTTACAAAATCAGCTTACACTCTTCATATGCCTATTGGCACCAGGAGGAAACAGTTTATTACCTTTTCTTGCGCCTTTCAAATACCTTGCTCTCCTAGACCCACGCACCCTATGCCTATTAGATTCTGGCATACACTCAGACAGGTCCTGAGGTGGGAGTACTCCTGTCTGTCTCTGCCTGCCGTGCACCTGACTTTGCACCTGGCAGTGCAGCTGCCTCCGTAGGGGTTTCTGGGTTTGCTTCATCCATTAACGCCACAGTGGCCTGATATCTGTCAGGTGGTCTTCTAGTCCGACTGGACCTACGAGGCAGGACTCTATCAGTGGTATCTCCCCCAGACTCCCCAGAAATGTCAGACTCCTCTGACTCACTTCTTATCTCTTCTTTTACCCCAGCTTCCCCATCAGTGGGACTTTTGCTAACAAGCTCGCTTCTGCTGGGTTGAAAAACTGGCTTCTCTGCCTCCTCCTCCTCAAACAGGAGTCCAGGAATGTGGACACTTTCCACATGTTGCCACCGGGAGTGCTCCAGGAACTTGGCAGTCTTACTCCTTGTAACTTGATTGGATCCTGGCATCCAAAACCTATACTCCCTATGGTTCGCCTCATACCCTATGAAGATCAGTTTGCGAGGGCGAGGCTGCCCCGGGATGCGTACCCAGGCAGGAGAGCCAAAGACTCGAAGATAGCCCAAGTTTGCCTTCCTTCCATGCCACCTGCTTGCAGGGATGTCCCCAATCCCAGAATGATACACGTTATTCAGCAGATGGTTCGCACACTTCATAGCCTCTGCCCAGAGTGTGCGAGGGAGACCTGAGTCATTCAGCATAGCCCTTGTTATGGCCTGGAGAGTTTGACCTCTCCTCTCTACAGTTGAGCTATGCTGAGGGCTGTGGTGGACTATCCCATGCTTAGCCAAGAAATCAGTAATGGCTTTGTTTGTGAACTGTGTCCCATCAGTGATTAGGGTCTTTACCTGTGTGTTTGCCTTGTTCTGGGCGAACCTTACCCATCTGGTTAAAGTTGAGCAGATCTCACCCTTGGACTTCAGCAAGTACACAAACCCATATCTGGTGGGGTGGTCTACAATGCACAGGGCATACCTTGAGCCACCAAGGCTCGAGCTCATGGGACCTATTAAATCAGCAGACACCATCTCTAAGGGATGGGTAGTACTAAAACAACCCACTCTATTTTCAGGAGTGACCTTAGACTTTTCCTCGTTACAAGGATTACAGCTCAGAAATCTGCTGCATGGTTTCACTGCAATGCCCTCAGTCAGATCAATGGTCCTTCTCAAGTCACGGAAATTGACATGGCCCAACCGTCTGTGCATTAAGTGTATGCATTTGTCATGGGGGAGCTTGTTGCTATAACCTTTATCAGCCAGATTCGCACTCAGTGTACGGGAGCCTAACACAAACAGATCA
The DNA here is from genome assembly GCA_030440675.1 of Furcifer pardalis. Lineage (NCBI taxonomy): Eukaryota > Metazoa > Chordata > Lepidosauria > Squamata > Chamaeleonidae > Furcifer > Furcifer pardalis. The sequence continues at coordinate 70,311,257 of CP126893.1, forward strand.
TTGTGTAGTGGCACAGTTAACTCCTTTTCTTGTCCCTTAATGACACATTCCTTCCCCTGGAATGTCACTGAGTAACCCATTTTCAGTAGGGTCCTAACAGACAGCAAATTATACTTCATCTCAGGGATATAAAGCATTTCTAGCTCTTCACCCAAAGCCTCACATCTTACCTGGCCTTTACCCAGTGCACAGACACGTGACCCATTGGCTAACATGACAGTCTGGTTTGTTTTGGACATTTCAGTAAACATTTTCCTATTTTTACAGACGGAAAAAGATGCACCAGAATCAATTAACCAGGTGCCAGGTTCAACATAAGTAAAAGCAGCTACAGAGAGATTAGCTGTCTTTCTACTTCTCATTATCTGGGCTCGACCTTGCCTTACAGAACTTGGCAATATGCCCAGACTTCTGGCATCTGAAACATCTCTTTGCTACACACACAGTGGGAGGAGGGGGTGATTTGCTTCTACCACTTTCAGTATGAACTTGTGGTTTTCTGAACTCTTTCAGAGAACCCCTTAATCTGTCCTGTTCTAGGATGGGACCTTGAACAGACAAAAAATTTAACTCACTCCTGGGCAAAATGTCCAAGGAGGACACATAAGCATCATACTCTTCGCTCAGAGATGAAAGGAGAATATATGCTTTTTGTTCTTCAGTAAAGAACAAGTTTGTTTCAGCAAGACGCTGCAGCAAATCACTAATTGAATGGAGGTGCTGAGCCATATCTCCACCAGGCTGGAGGCGTAACCTAAACAAACGTCTGGTGAGAGATATTTGGGAACCGACTGAGTCCCTTACATATAATTCCTTAAACCTCTGCCAACATGCGGCAGCTGACCTCTCCCCTCTCAGATATGTTAACTGACTCTCTGCTACAGTTAACCCAATAATTGCCAAAGCTCTTTGATTATTATACTCAAGTCTGTCCCTTTTGTCAGTGTCCTCTTCATCCAGTGCTTCTAGCTTCTGGGGATTCTCAACAATGTCCCAGAGCCCTTCCTTGCGCAGAAGCAGACTGCACTTGATTGACCACGTCTGGTAGTTGGTGCCATCAAGCAGGGGCACCAGTGAGAGACTGGAAACAGCCATTCTTCCTTCACTTGCAGACTCACGAAGCATGCAGCTGGCAGGGACACTCGAAGCGAAGTGGACGTCTTCTGGACCTCTGTTGGGGCATCTGGTTGCATGGGGGCGTTGTCCTGCAGGCAATGAGTCCTCCAGGGAACACAGCTCCTCCGAACGCTGATCAGGGTTCCACAGCTCGAGTCCAGACACACAGCACTTCTGGGCTTGACGGGCGAAGACTCACGGGCGCAGTTACGGCGTCGGGCGTAGCTGTTAGGCGCACCCTGGGCCCATAACCCGTTGTCAGGGATTCACCTAGCGATATGTGTGGCTTGATAGCAGAGTAGCACTTTTAAGCTCTTACGCAGCGAAAGCCTTAGTGCAATAACACACACACATATGCCTTCAGTGGAAAGGTGCGCTTTACTTACAGTGAGGGGAAGACAGACATACACAGGACTATATACAACAGTCTCTCTCTCTCCAAGCCCCACAGTAGGTAGACAGCTTGGATTCCTCAGTTGGCTCCAATCCCAGGAGGATGCAAAGAGTCCTGGTATTCTTGAGTAGTTCTTTCTTCTCAGTTGAAGAAGCTCTCAACAACAGCAGACTCTCATTCAGCAGTCTCTGTCTGTAGACTCTCTCTCAGTAGCTCAGTCCTAGTCTTCAGTAAGACAGCCTCATCAGTATGATAACCTCCTTCAGAATAATAGCCTCCTCCAAATGATAACCTCCTCCATATACCCTTCCCAGAGGGCCACAGTTATACCCCAGTGTTGCTGGGCAGATTCTCTAATCAGCCACAGCTGGGCTGTTACATGAGCACGTGGACAAGGCATGCACAGCCTGGCAATCAGTTTGAGGCTCTATTATGTACACCTGTGTTCAGAACACATGGAGGGCCTTAAAGTTGTACTATTCCACTGGGCAGCAATCTTTGTACAATACCCCCAAATAAAAAATGTCCTAACACTTCTTTCAAACTAATCAGGAGCTTTTTTAAGTCCTCATCACTTTCTGCCATATCTCAAATTGTTGGCCCACAATAACATATCTCAAATTATTGGCCCACAATAAGGTTTACTTCTTAACATTTATGGAAGAAAAACCCTATTCAAATGTTACTGCAAAAATACGTGTAAAAATACAAATTTCCTGAATCTCAGAAAACAAAACAAAACAAACAAAACAAAATAAAATAAAAAACACAGTAGCACTTTAAAGACTAACTGCTATATTTTTATTGTTAGCTTTCATGGATGAAGTCAACTTCATCAGACAAAGAATGAAACTTACAGGCATGTTCTTTATATACTAAATGCAGGGGCTCGACGGGAGAAGGGGTGTGGTCAAGCAAGATGACAGACAGGCGAGCACAAGATTGCAGTTTCACCCAGCCATTAGCAACAATAGATTATTCAGATAAACTCTAAATGACTCCCTTTCAATCTCAAGGTTGCTGAGTAAGCCCACTGTGGTATCTGATCAACTTGTGACCTGCATGTCAGGGGGAAAAAACTCCTGTACCTGGTTTCTTCCTGTTTTACTAAAGAGAATTTGCAGGAAAGTTGTAATATAAAATCATATAGCAATCTGTGTATCAAATTTGATAATGTCCCAGAAACCCTTCACTAATATTTAGCCCCCAGTGATGGGTATTTAACAGATGGACGTATTTGATTTCTGCTGTCTCCCTTTCAATCCTAGTTTTGTAATTTCTCTGTTCCAGAATTGCAACTTTCAGGTCTTGGATAGAGTGTCCAGTTAGTTTGAAGTGGTTTGAGACAGGTTTCTCCGTGTTGCCATTCCGGATATCTGATTTGTGTCCATTAATCCTTTTGCATAAAGATTGTCCTGTTTGTCCTACATAAAGCACGGATGGACATTTCTGGCAAGAGATGACATAAATCACATTGGCAGAAGCACAAGTAAAACTGCCTTAATGTTGTGTGTGGTGCCATTGGGTCCAGTAATACTGTTTCCAGAGCGAATGTGGGGACATAGTTGACATCTGGATTTGCAGCAGGGTCTAGTTCCCATCTCTGCTCCACTTCTGTCTAGTCTGTTGTGTGTCAATAGTTGTTTGAGATTGGGGGGGTTGTCTATAAGCGAGTAGGGATCTGTCACCAAGGGCTTTGGAAAGTGAAGCACTCTTGTCCAAGATGGGTTGGAGATCCCTCATTATGCGTGTGAGGGGTTTAAATTGAGGGCTGCAGGTGACAGCCAGTGGTGTGCGATTGCTTTCCCTTCTGGGCCTGTCTTGTAGTAGATCACTCCTGGGTATTCGTCTAACCCGGTTGATTTGTTCTTTAACCATATTGGATGGGTATTGTAGTTTGAGAAATGCATTTTGTAAGTCTGTGAGCTTGGCATCTCTATTGTGTGGGTCTGAGCAGATGCAATTGTACCTGAGGGCTTGGCTGAAGACATTGGATTTTGTTGTGTGTTCTGGGTGGAAGCTGGAGGCATGCAGGTAGGTACATCTGTCTGTGGGTTTGCGATAGAGTGTGGTACTAAGATGTCCATTTTGTAATTTCACAGTGGTGTCCAGGAAATTTACTTGTTGTGTAGACTGGTCCAAACTGAGTTTGATATTTGGGTGAAAATTATTGAAGTCTTGGTGGAATTTCTCCAGGGTTTCTTTTCCATGTGTCCAGATCAAGAATATGTCATCAATGTATCTCAAATAGACAAGTGGTTTATAGGTACAGCAGTTAAGAAAATGTTGTTCTAGATCAGCCATGAATATATTAGCATACTGTGGAGCCATGCGAGTACCCATGGCAGTTCCGTTGATCTGGAGGTAGATTTCATTGTTGAAGGTGAAGTAATTGTGTGTAAGTACAAAGTTGCACAGAGAGGTGACTGTGTGGGCTTCATTTTTGTTTTGAATGATGTTCCTTATGGCTTGTAATCCATCTTTGTACTATTGCAGGCACAATCGCATCTGCTCAGACCCACACGATAGAGATGCTAAGCTCACAGACTTACAAAATGCATTTATCAAACTACAATATGGATGCCTGAACCACAGACTAACACGGCTACTATTCCAAAAAAATACAAATTTCCTGGGCAGTTAAAACAGTTGGTAAGCATGTTGGGTTCAAGTCAAAGGCTCTAACTCTGCAGTAATATGGTATGGTTAGTTGCTTATCTATTTTATTATTATTATTATTATTATTATTATTATTATTATTATTATTATTATTATTATTATTATTATTATTATTATTATTATTGTAACATTATAGTGTTTTACATATCTGCACATAGATACAGTCAAACATCGCATAAAGAGCATTTCGCTTAAAGAGTAACTCGCTTAAAGAGCAGAATTTTCTCTGAATGTTCACTTCGCTTAACAAATAAAACCAACCAAAAACTCGCTTAACAAATAAATCGGGTTTCGCAATCCCCCCCACAATTGGTCACTTACAATGGTGTTTCGCTTAGAGAGCAAACTCGCTTAAAGAGCAGTCCTGTGGAACGCATTATGCTCTTTAAGCGAGGTACAACTGTACATATAAAATTGATATACAGTAAAACCTCGCATAAGAGTGCCTTGCTTAGAGACTAGCTTACTTAAAGAGCAGAATTTTCTCTGAATGGTCACCTCGTTTAACAACTAAAACCAACCAAAAACTCACTTAACTAAATCGGGGTTCAAAATCCCCCCATGCCAGGAGTCACAATTGGTCACTTACAATGATGGTGTTTCACTTAAAGAGCAAACTCGCTTAAAGAGCAATCCCACGGAACGCATTATACTCTTTAAGTGAGGTATCACTGTATGTTTCTTATTTATTTTACCCTAGACTTTTAGAGCATAGTTTGGACGTGAATTTAACCTGCCATTGATCTAAAGCACTTGCCTTATATCTAGGTCTTAAAAGCATTAGGACACCAAATACAGTCAAACCTTGCATAAAAAGTGCCTCGCTTAGAGAGTAACTTGATTAAAGAGCAGAATTTTCTCTGAATGTTTGCTTTGTTTAACAAATAAAACATACCAAAAACTCACTTAACAAATAAATTGGGGTTCACAATCCCACCCACCCCTCCAGAAGTCACAACTGGTCACTTACAATGGTGTTTCGCTTAAAGAGCAAACTCACTTAAAGAGCAATCCTGTGGAACGCATTATGCTCTTTAAGCGAGGTACAACTGTATATGACCACATACTACACAAACATTATCATACCCAAATATACTTGCAGAAAATCTAAGATAGGAAAGAATTATTGGAGTGGAACTTTTGAACTGAATTGTATAATTAGTCCATCAATGGTCATAGTTATGAGAACATAACTATTAGGACAATTACCTTTCCCTCACTTCCATAATATAGCATACTGATTGCAGCATTCTGCTTCAAATTACAAAGGAATAACACCAGACGGAAGATAAAGGCAACTAGAATCTTATATCAGACATGATAACAACAGGTGGGAGGTGGGGGGGGGGAGGAAAATTAAAAAAAAAAACACAAGGAAAACCATCAGCTGCCTTGACTTTTTAATGATTTTTTAAATGCAACTTGGAAGTTCCCTGCTCCCCAGAGCTTGAAAAATTATTTGAAAGAAAAATATAATGATATTCTATAACCAAGTATTTTGTTGTTCAGTCACACAGTCGATTCTGACCCTTTGCGACCCCATGGACCATTGCCCTCCAAGCACCCCTGTCCTCCACCATCCTCCTCAACCTGCCCAGCTCTGTGCCCATAGTGCCTACAATACCATCTAGCTATCTCATTTTTGGCCACCCCCTTCTTCTTTTGCCCTCCACCTTTCCCAGCATCAAGGCTTTCTCAAGTGAATCTTCCCTTCTCATTTGATGTCTAAAGTACTTTAGCTTCATCTTTACTATTTGACCTTCTAAGGAGCAGTCAGGGTTGATTTCTTCTAAGATTGACCTATTTGTTCTCCTTGCTGTCCAGGAGACTCTCAAAACTCTCCTCCAACACCACATTTCAAAAGCATCTATTCTTCTGTGGCTTTCCTAATGGTCCAGATCTCACAACCATACATTACCATCGGGAATACCATTGCTTTGACTATGCGAATTTTGTTCTCAAGGTGATGTCTCTATTTTTAACTATGTTCCCCAGGTTTCTCATAGCTTGTCTGCCAATAATCAGTCACTTTTTATTTCATGGCTGCAATCTCCATCTGTATAGCTGAGCAAAGATAGGATAATGCTGTAGGAACCAGTGTTATCACCGCAGTGCTGAAAATTGAGCAACATATAACATATAGATAAAATGGGTCTTCCCTGGAAATAACCTGATTTTATTTTCTGTATTGTGACTTCCTAAGAGATCAGAGCCAGCAGAACCAAACTTACAAATCAATCCCATTTACCATCCAATGACCAATCACAGCAAAAAGCAGCCTATACTGGAAAGGGCAGTACAGTAAAACCTTGGTTAACGTTTGTTGTGGATTACAACACCAAATTGTACTAAAATGATGTCCTGGTTTACAGTTTTTCTGGTTTATGACCAGGAAATAGATCCCCATTTTAGAGTCTAAAATGGCACCCACCCGCCCCCACCAGAAATTGTGATTTTTCACTTACTGCTGCGAAGGCGGAGGCAGTGGTGGTGTTGGTGGCATTTTTGCCACTATATCCACACTGTCCGCCACTTCTACCAGCAGCAGGAGAGTGTGGGGACCATATCTGCTCAGTTACAGTCTTCTTCCAAGCTCCCTACATGGCACTACAGCTGGCAACGTGCATCTCCTCCAGGGCAGTGACATGGAAAAGGTAGAGAGATAGTTTTATCCCTTTAGTGGGGGTGGGGGGATGATCATGTCTGGCATTTTTTGGATTTCTTTTGGTGGTTTTTGTATTTTTACTTATTTATTAGTTTTGGTCCAGTTAAGATTTTTTTAAAAAAAATTTCAGTGCATCCCTATGGGAAAATGTGCTTTGGTTTACGATTATTATTTTTTTGGTTTACCACAAAGGCTGTTGGAATGGACCAAAGTCCTAAACCGGGGTTTTACTGTAATGAGAGGAAACATAGGCAATGACAAATAAGCATCTTTCACTACTTTCACTACTTGAAGGCACAACATTTCTAGATATAAAACGAGCATCTGGTTTTGTTTCAACATGGAGGGCTTCAGCAAATTATTTTTGTTCTCAAAAGTAACTTTCTAAGCTCTGGGTGCTTTTGTTTGTTTTTCTTTTTGGTCACGTACCAGCTGGCCCTCTCTCTGGGAAACCCCTAAACCAAAGAAAACATCCAAAGGGCGGGCTGGACTGCAAAACAGAGTTACAGCTCTTAACTGCTTATCAGGCAAAAGGGGTTTTAATTTGGTAGCGTGTTCAAAGGTTTGTGTGTGAAATGCAATGCTTCTCTTATCCTTTTAGTCCAATGAAGACACGTTGTTCAGGAAAATGATGAAGATTTATTGATCAGGTTCATAAAGAATAAAAGTCAGTAGCATAAGTCAGTCCAATACAGTCCACAGGTAATCTAGGTAACCATTTTTAAGGAGCAAAAATGCATAGCTCCTAGGCAAAAGAATGTTAGCCCATAGAGATCCAGAAACAAAAGCTCTCAAATCAAAAACAGGTCTTAATTCATGGAGAAGCAGAAACGAACTCCTTACTTCTCTCCAAAATGGAGAATCTGCCATCAGGTGGTTTAGCTTTAGCCAATCAGGTAACAGAGAAAACTTTCTCAAAACAATACATTGTTTACACACGTGCACAGAGAGTGTTCTGGAACATAGACAAAACATTGGATCTCAGCTAGCTTAGAGAGATAAGAATTACTGAAAAACATGCTGTCTGTGACACAGCCTTGAGGCTCAGAGAAGACAAAGGATTTCTATGAGGCCAATTTGAAACTACTACTTCACCAAGCTTTGGGAACATTAGGAAAAAGATGTCGTTTCCTGACAATCTTTTTAGTAAAAGTGACTAAAATCTGCAGCAGACCATTTGCCACCTTCTGCCAGAAGCTGAGGAAGAAGCTACATTGAAGTACTCAGTTAAGTCTTCAAGTAAGTTATACTTAGTTTGATAGTTCCCCATGTGTACTTGTTAGCCAAAACAAACAAGAAAAATGACACTGAAAAAAGCATGAGGTTTTGCAATCTTCTGCATAGTTATCTGAAAGCCAGTTCCATATTAAAGCATACTTTCAGAAAGATGGGTTGGCAGATAACTGTAAACTGGATGCAAATATTGCAAGAGAGCCTCCGATTATGACAATTGGAGACAGCACCCTGGCAAAAATTTCACCCATAGAAATTTCAGAGGTGACATTTTGGAGAAATGCTTGTGGTTGAAGTTCAGAATTCTTGGAGATTACTTCATGTTTGAGGAGGCTGAGGAGTTTATCTGAATGTCCTCTCTTTTGTGGTAAGGCCATCTTTGGGGCAGCCTTCCCAGCTGATGTAATAAGGTAAATTCTCCTGCAAACCTTTTTTAAGACCAGTAGGGGCAAGCAAGAAAGTGATGAAGATATGTATAATAGAAATAATGGGAAAGAAGACACCATCCTAAGGTTTGGAATGTTACGGTGCAGTTAAAGATATGTACAAAAGGCTGTCAAAGCCCATAATCACTCATTTTCACAGTTGAAACACTAGGAAATATCTTGCTATGTAGCTTTCCTGGCCCTCAAAATTGAGCTGTGGTATGGTTTTATTGCTGTCTTAAAGCATATCTATGTAGATTATTTTCCACCACCTTTATTTTTAAAAGATTACTGATATAAAAGCAGATGTTTTTCCTAAATGTTAGCATGATTTCTTCTGTTTTCCTTTGTTGAACTAGTTGCATTTCCACTGATTGGTTTCCTCTGGTCAATTATGCCTATACAATTTCTGCAGAAGCTCGTGGGGAATTGATCTCAGAGAACTCAGAATGCAAGACTAATATAAAGTATCAAAATATTTTGCTGAAGAAAAAAATACACACCAGCCCCAAGGTCAAGTTCATTTTGTACTCTATAGCTTCTTCTATTAATGTCGTCATTTGCTTTTCTGACACAAAAGATTCCATCTGCCGCTGCATTCAGTTCTGAGTCTACCGTCTAAACCTCTTGTGCTTCTGGCTATAATAAGCATGTGACAAAAATGAGGGGAGAAGAGGTCAGTGCATCTCTTAGAAGGGCAAGAGAAGAAGGCAGGCTGGAGATTATATTTTGTACTTGCATGCTTCAAGCAATATTGATATAAATGGTTAGCAGAACAAGCAGAAATTGCCTACAGAAAAAAAAGTGGGTCTGTACTGTTGGCACATAGATTGGTTGATAGGCTCCAAACTCGATGTAAAACAACCACCTTTCCAGTCTCAAAATACAAAACCACTTCACTTACAAATGACAACTGAAACTGTCGGAAGGATCTACATACCTATTACACTTGTCCCTTGAAACACCCACAAAAACTGTGCTACATGTGTTCCTTTCATAAAATGTCAGTCAATGGCCCCAATTCTGTGACATAGTTGCAATGATGGAAAGGAAAAGTCACAACTTGCAGTGGCAAATTGGCTTGTGCATGAATCTTAGTGTTCAGTCAGGAAACCATGCTTGGACTCATTAATTTGCCACTGCAAGTTGTGCCATATCCCTTTCACTGGCTAGGCACACAATAGGATTCTGGCCAGCATGTTCAAGCTACAGAGTATAGCAATAGCAATCTCATTTATATACTGCCCCATAGTGCTCAGTGTACTCTTTGGGCAGTTTATAGGTAATTAGCATTTGCCCCAAACTTGCTGGGGACTCATTATACTGACCTAGGAAGGATATAAGGCTGAGCCAACTTTGAATTCTGTCAGGATTGAACTCACAACGTTTGGTCTGCAATATAACATTATCCTGTCGCATAAGTATGTTTAAGTGCTTCTGCAAGAAGGTTTCTAATTGCTCCTTTAGCAAGAGGAAGTACTGGTAACTAGAATAGGCATTCTCCACCGTCTTTAGTTGTAAAACTGAGATTGAGCAGAACTGCTTCAGCAAGGCATTAGATGGTATTTAACAGGATTCTCCTCACTATAATTATAGCTACTTCTCCAGGTAGCTTACAGCAACTTCAAATCACAAAAACATAAAACATAAAAGTTTTTTTTAAAAAAAAGCTGGTGTCAATATTACAAATTAAACAAAGCCAGAGATCACCCCAGCAGGTTAACCTTGTTGGAATAAATATAAATTTACCAAAGAATAAATAAATCCAAAGAGATAATTCTTTATACTTCAGGAAGAAATCACCATGAAAGACATATAGATTGCTGCCCCAGCAGTGTCTTCTCCCAAGATGGAAACCTGAAAGTCAGTTCTTCTAATTAATAATCAGACAGGATGGCATAAGAAGGAATTGTTCCTCTTTTGTAGGAGAATAAAATCATGAGAATATTGGAGGCAGTCTTACACTGTGTAGAACCATTGATGTATCAACCCTAGTATGTTCTGACTGATAGCAGCACTCCAAGATTTCAGACAGAATTCTTTCCTAGCTCTAGTTCAAAACTTCTGGTGTTGCTTTGTATTTTCCCATTTTCACCATGGTTAATCTTTCTTTGGTTCTTAAATCAGAAAAGATTGGCTGGGTTCAGAATGGTATGATGGTACCCTGAAAGAAGCCATTCAACTGGTCAAAGGCACTACTCACCACTATTGAAATATTGTCATCCAGTTGTACTGGTAAAGTCAAGCAGCAATCCCACATCTGATTTTTCAAGGGAAGTACAACCTCACTTCAAGGGCACTGTGTGGTCCTGGTTTTCCTCATTTCTGAAGGACTGGACCCAGTTGGTGTGGTTGGAGAGTGAGAAATCCAGCCCTAGGCTGCTCCAATATGGGGTGCCTAAGTGCTCAGTACTCTCACCTCTCCTATTTAGCATCTACATGAAACTGCTGGGTGAGATCATCCGTTCCCAAGAGGTGAGGTATCATCAATATGGTGATGATACCCAGCTGTATATCTTGGCCCATGGGGACCCAAGCGATGCAGTGGAAGTCCTTTCCAGGTGCCTGGAGGCTGTTAGTGTCTGGATGGAGGACAACACGCTACAACTGAATCCCAACAAGACTGAGTGGTTGTGGGTCAGGGGCCCTGCGTTAACTCGGGAGCTACCATCTTTGGTTCTGGATGGGGCAGTTTTGCCCCAAACAGACCCGATGCATAATCTGGGGGTCCTCTTGGACTCACGACTACTGCTCAAAGAGCAGGCGGTAGTTGTGGTCAGAAGGGTTTTTGCACAACTTCATGTTTATACGCCAGTTACACCCACTCCTAGACTGGGACTCCTTGCTCATGATCACACACATTTTGATCACCTCCAGACTTGATTATTGCAATGCGCTCTACATGGGGCTGCCCTTGGTGATCATTTGGAGGCTGCAACTGGTACAGAATGCGGTTGCTCGGGTTGTGATGGGGTGCTGGCGTTATGCCTGCGCCTCACCAGTGCTCAGGGAGCTGCAGTGGTTGCCAGTATGCCTCCAGGTGCAATTCAAGGTGCTGATTATTACCTTTAAAGCCCTATATGGTAGTGGGCCAGAATACTTAAGAGACAGCATCGCCCTAAGAACATCGCCCTAAGAGTGGACCGGAGAGGCGCACCTCTCTAGCACTAGGAGGAGGGCCTTCTCTGTGTCCGCACCAGCCCTATGGAACCTCCTGCCAATTGAGCTATGTCTCCAGTCGAAGTTGCTGCCCTTTAGGAAGGAGGTTAAGACCTGGCTGGTGGGACAGGTATGGGGTTTGGATCAGACCGTTGCATTGGCTTGTTGGCTCATCTGACCCCTCCCTCTCTCAATGTATGAATTTTTAATCTTTTAACTTTGCTTAGTTTTAATCTCTTTTAAAATTAATTTTAGACAGGATTTTATATTGTGTTTTATGTCTCTATTGAAACTTTGTTAGATGCCCTGGGTCTCTTTGAAGAGGGTGGCATATAAGTCTGATTAAATAAATAAATAAATAAATAAATAAGGTCAGTTTTTCTCCTGACCAGAAGCATCCTTATCTTTTCTAGACTGAGCTTTAACTTGTTGATCTGCACTAACCCCAATGCCACTTTTAAATGCCAATTCAGACCCTCAACAGCTGTGCTTGCCCCCTAGCATACTGATAATGCCACACTCCAAAACCAGTAGTATAGGGCAGCCTCATTTCTATTTTCAACTGAGGAGAAACTGTCATCTTCTTGTATCAGGCATATTCATGTTTTTGCACTGGCTTGTTCAGATAACACATATTTAAAACTAACTATAGTCTATCCCAGTTCAGGAAAAAAAGAGGATGTACTTAAGTATAAAATCTAAGTGGATGTTACCACCTTCTTGTTTCTGGTCTGCCAGGCCAAGGTAAGAAAATGCAAATGTTTCTTTTTTTAAAACTGCAGTTTATGTATGTGAGATATTTTGCTTTGGAATCCACAGTTCAAAATGCCAGGAAATGCCTATGTTGCCAGCTTGGAAAAGAATGCCAGGCTTTATATTGCAAAGGGCAGACTGAATGCTGACAGCACCAATGGCAGCAGTGAAGATTTGGATACCCTTTTGTGCTTACTACCATTCACACCTGTCAAAAAACATCCAAGACACTTGTTTATTGTTTGAGCGAGGAGTGGCAACCTGAGGAAAAAAGGAGTCAGCTTGTGAGATTTTCCCTTGCTTGGTATCTCTATGTGAATGGAAGTGATTGAAACTGAAAATGATTGCAGTATCTCAGTTGCTGCTACTCATGGATAGAGCAAAGAATCCAAATGGGGTTCCAGAGACAATCTTTACTAACTCCCTCTTTTGTGCCCATTTTCTTGACACTGCAAATCCTATATTAACTAATGTACTGCTATTGGTGTTGTCGATATTCAGGCTGCCCTTTACTATGCAAAGTGGTGCTGCGATGGCTCAGTGGTTAAGCAGCTCACCTTTTTAGCTGGAAGACTGACAAGTTGGTACTTTGAGACCAGGGTACTGCATGATGGATTGAGCACCTGTCTCTGGCCCAGCTCTTGGGGACATGAAAGGAGCCTCATTCAGGTGTCCCCTGAACAGAGTTTCTCCAGCAAAAATCCTTTCAGCCCAGAATAATTTCAGACACAAAATTATTATTATTACTATGCAAAGCCTGGCATCCATTTTTTCCTACTGACAACACAGGCATGATATTATGCCACAATATTGGGCCTTTTCCTTGCATTTCCAATCATGGATAAAGAAGCACATTTTCTCACATACATAAACCAGAGGGTTTTTTTAAAATATAATTTCCTGACTTTAAAATATATATATAAGTACCAGTAAGTATCCATACACTACTCACTAATTCCAACAGAAACCTCCCTTGTGCATAATTGCCCAATGTTAGGAGATCCCAGATGATGAACACTTCATGTGTATTCTGTAGCTGGGAGATGACAGAAACAAGGGCAGTTGACAATAACATTGCTGTGATAATATGGTGCCTTGACAATATTGTAGAATCTGTTAAAATGAAAAATGTCTTGGAAAACTTTCATCTTGCAAGCTCATCTACTACTGATTTAATTCTTTCTGCTGTGGATATGTTTTTAGCTTTAAAAATACATTTTTAAAAATATTCCATGTTCTAATTTTAAAATATATAAAATATAATAGGAACTCATTAAATGTAATTTTCCACGCCCAAGGTTGGCTGAAGAAGTACTTTGTAGTCTATCTCTTATTGAGACCAGCTATCAAGTGTGTTCAAGAACTTCCTTGATCTTAGCTTAGGTAATCATATTATTTATTTAGAAACCATGGAAAAGTATCACAAAGAAGAATAGCCTTTTTGGATTAATATACTTTTTGGTTCATTTCATGTTCCATTTCCCCTCAAATGTAATCAAGGCAGCACCACTGTCCTAAAATAAATTGTATGAGGTATACTATGTCTTCTACTTACAATTCTTATGACAAAGTTATCTAGCACTCTTTCTAGGTCCAACATGTCCAAAAAGAACTAAAAGGGCAGAAAGGGAGATGGAGTCATTATATATGTTACTATTCTTCATTGGGAGGAATTTTTGTCTCTAGGAAGGCCAACTGGCAGGTCTTACCCCTGGTCCCTAAAGCAAAGAAGGTTGAACAGGCTTGAGGGTTCAGCAGTCCTGCTCGGCACAACCCACCTGCCGCACTGCACAGAGTCAAAGAATAAACTCCCCCCACAACATAAACCACATGGCTCCACTGATGTGCCACTGTTCCTCTGAGTGCTACAGAGTGCATGTGAGTGGCAGATCTAGCTTCCTTGCCCACTCATCCAAGCACTTGATGCCCTCCTCACCATTGCTTTCACTACAGAGGGAGAGGCCACAGCAGAACCAGTCTAAAAAGGGATGGTGCCTCTGGCCATTCTTTCCAACATGTGGAGCTCTAGTTGGCTGCTGGGGTAGTCTGCCTCCCTCTTGGGTAAGGGTGCAGCAAAGGGCCCCCTCCTGGCAGCTGTACACTGGTCAGAGGCAAGCCATAAAGATTTACTAAGACAAATGAGGCAAAAAAAAATTAAAACACTGAAGTAGGATGTCAAATTAAGTTACTTGCTTCAATTGGTTTGGAAAATGTCTTGCCAAGCAGGCCTGCACAAGCCAAGCCTGATGTTCTTAGGATCTCAGAGACAATAAGCACTTAGTGGTTGAAGAAACAAACTTTTATTTGACAGTTTTCAAAGCTGAACATAAATGAAACCAAACAGGAAACAGAAGCAAGAACATAAGCAAGCAATGCATACAAAGCATGGAATCCCTTCTGCCCCTTCTTTAGCTACATGGGAGCCTTGGGTAGGTAATAGCGACACCTCTAGCACTTTTGATGTATGGATAATTCCAAAGTCTGAGGGCTAAATTTGTCTTTTTGTATACCCTTAGCTAAGGTGTTGTCTCATTCCACTTTGCTCTTTGCTCCTCTCTTGATTGCTGTATTGATATCGCTAAACCTAAAGAATGGCTGTCTGAATTTGGCTAATTAGTATAACATCCTTGCAGGTGTGGGTTATATTCATGCATTACCAGTAATTATTAGCCAAGAACACAGAAAAGGGTCCCCTTGCCTATCTTATCCTTTTCATAACCTGCCAGGGGATTTCTCCCTGCTCATTAGGCATCCCAGGTGCTGGTTAACTTATCATTCAAGGACATGGATGAGTCCAGCTTTGTCTTATCTTTCCTGGCTTCTGGCAAAAACTTCCTATCTGCTGTCATAACTCTTACTAATTGGCAAGCTTAATTGGGAAACATTTCTTTCCCAGTCAGCAAGCCTGTTAAATGCATTGATTGGGAAGCAATCATAACACAGGTTCTTATTATTTTTACCCAATATTCAGAGCTTGAAGGGGAAGAATGGCAATGCCACAAGGATCTCCTTGAAATCACAACAAAATTCCACAAAGCCCATTATTCCCGAGCATTACAGAAAAGGGAAGTCTTATGGGATGGGATGGCGTTAGCTGCCTTAAGTGCTTATGTTTTCCCATTGTCATTGCGTGTGTCATACCTCCTAGCTTCTATTAACACTAAATGTGTAGAAGGAGAAGAATGAGACAAGGGCTCCATTACTGGCTCTAAAATGTCAAAAATGCAAGAAACTTGGTGGAAATGCAACAACCATCTGGAACTATTGCCCAGGAAATTGCTCCACTGAATGGGGCTGGGATAAAGACTCAGTGGTTAATCCTGGCTAGTTTCATCTTTTGTCTTGATCCATAATTATAGATACAATGCAGATACAAGGATGGATCTGATCTGAAGACCAGATCAGAAAGTGAATATTCCCTTAGTACTATGAAGACCTCTAATGTACACATAGGATGATAAATCTCAGACTAAATAAATTTGAGTGCAGAAATCTATTGTGAATATAATCCTACAAGACAAAAATTAATCTATTAGTTACCTCAACTCTTATTATTTCAGCATTGTTAATGCAGGGGGGAGGAGATGTCAATGTGTTTTTGTAACTTTAAAGTAAGAAATCTTTGCTAACCTACCAAAATCTTACAATAAATCCTTATCTATCTTCTCATGATTAAAGAAATTCACTTCCAGGGCAACTACAGGTAGCTCAGTCTTGTATTTCTAATCAGGTCCTATTTTACATTCTAATAAAGAAATCTGACCTTGAAGAACCACTGTAGGAATCAGAAAACACATTTCTTCCCTTGTTCAACCTAATCTCTCACAATTCTGCCTTATTTAGTGCCAGCTGTGCTATAGGGTATGAAATACTGGTTCATTAAAAACTAAACAAGTCATTAAAGAGTCATCCATTAGCAATGCTGCTTTTTGTGTAGTCTGAGGCAGTGACCAAAAATTAATATACTGTATGTAAATTGTGAAAAGACCTAAAGATATAAAGAGAACAAATATTCAAGGACATTGTTGTATGTCTTACAAGTATTGCCGGGCAGGGGAGAGGAATTTATAACACTGTATGCCCTTCCATTGACATCAGGGAGTATCATTACTATTAGTATTCCATAAAGATTATGTGTACAGTATAGAGATTTGCAGAAACAACTGGGAAATGATCCATATAATGGAATGGATCTCGTTCAGATACATCTTCTAAATCTGTCAATTTGATGAAATAAATTTGTTACAAGTAACTTTAAATTTGATATTTCACAATGAGAAGTAGTCAGAAGAAACATTAGGTGTTTAATTGTCATGCACAATTTAAATAATTTTATGCTACTTCTGGTAGCTTTCCTCCCAAGATCCTGGGGACAGTAGTGCTTTGTCAGAGTCCTTATTTACTCAAGATTATTATTTACAATACAAATTTGAAACCTTTCTTCTTCCTGAAACCTTGAAGTGTTGTTGTTGCTGTCATTGTCATCATCATCATCATCAACAGCAACAACTCTGGCTCCACCTTCACAGAGTGATCTGAAGTCAGCAGCTTTATTTCACTCAGATTCAGTAATACTTGTATACCACCAGAACCTCACTGTGATCAGCTTCCTACACTCCATAATTCATGCACAGAGGCATCCCAGCAATGGGACTTGCAGGCTCCACCTTGACTCTCTGGCTCCTTTAGTCTGTATCATTATTTTTAACTTCTTTCCTTTTGGTAGTTAATTGTTCTTGGCCACATTTCTCTTTAGGACAGGCAAGTGATGGACATGGAGATGTGGGGAAGGAAGGAAAGTAAAACATTTGAGACTGGAAGTCTATTTACATGTATTTGCTTGGGGAGAAGCACCATGGAATTCACCAAGTCTTACTTTTTTGTAGAAATGCACGAGTACTGCCCGTGTTTAAATCTTGTCACAAAGAAGAGGAACCAAAGAAGAAGAAACAAAGAACCTATGAGGAAGGAATTTTGAATTTTCTAGTGTTTTTGGTGGGGGTGTATGCTTTAAAGCAGTGGTTCCCAATGTGGGGCACATGCCTCACAAGGGAACTTCAATTCTCAGAAGCCTAAATCAGTACATTGGCTGATCAGTGCTTTGGGGAATTGACTTAAACTTCTGGGAATTGAAGTCCAAAAACCAAAGGCTGGGAAACACTGATTTAAAGGAATACAGCATAGGATCAGTTCTTAATTAATGCAATCAGTTGGCTTTTAGGAGGGTTCCAAGTGTAGTCCACACTTTCTCCCCCTCTAGCTCTCCTTCTTGGATAGGTTGTTAATCTGTATTTCAGTTGCTCACTTGCTGGTCCTTCTCCCTACCCATGCTGGAATGATGTTTGCAGGTGCCCATAGCCTGATCCTTCTTGAGAGGAAACATGCTCATTTGGCAGCTTTCCTCCCTGCTTCAAAGCCAGGAGATCCTGCTGTCTGCCCTTTCAAATGCAGTTGACTTGAAGCCACAGGATACAGCATTTGAAGAGGTAAGAGGGTCATTAACATGTGAGGAAGTTCTGTGAGACTTTTAAGTATGAGGGTGTGAGGTTGCAGAACCAAAACAAGCCAAAAATGTACTTCTTAGGAAGGAACCTCCACTAAATTCCAGGGCACTTATTTTCGAATAAACACAGATAGAATTGAAAGGCCTGTAAGCATTCAGATGTAAAGGCTTTACCTGTAAACACACTGGCTAGGCATCAAAGGAAATATGGACTTTACTCTTAAATAACATTCTTATGACTGAGTTGCAAATGTATCTTTAAAATCTATAATGTAGTCTAACTGTGCTACAGTTATCTTAATTTCAGTAACGCTGCTGCTCTCCTACAAAGAAAAATACCTTTAAGGAGCTATGAAGAAATTAACACAACTTCTCTATCTTCATTAGCTCAAAATCTGTACTATTTAAAGTACTTTCTCCCTTCTCCATTATCTGTTTGCTGCCAATTTGAGCTCTTTATTAGTTGCTTAGCATTCATTTCTTGGAACAGAGTCTCCTATCAATATAGTTAAATATATTCCTATAATGTCTCAGAGATTGTTCCTCAGTTATGCACATTGATTTTTACTTGGTGTATACAATGGAGTATACTTTTATTTATTTTATTTATTCCACTTGTACCCTGCCCATCTGGGAGGTTTCTCATTGAGAAAAGTGACAGATGTGGCTATGTAATTTCTGAAGGTACACTATATTTTTGTTACTGGAACAGTAAACCAGATCTGACTACTCTACACCTAGAAAACCTTGAAAAGGGTTGCTATAGGTTGGAATCAGCTTGGTGGCATGCAATTATTATTAGAAGGAAGTTTCTTTATTTACATCACGGTGCTGCATAAATTAAAATTATGGACATACAAGAAAATTAGTTAATATTTACAATAAATTAAAATATTAAGCTAATTAGACTATTTCTGAACAGCAGTGGCCTATTTCAGAAGCATTATATCCACCATTTAATATACCTTTTTTGAACATGTGATGGGGCATAAACTGCATCCAGGTTGCCTGATTTTACTTGAGTATTCTTTGATCTTCCTACTTCATTTTCAACTTTCTCAGGAAACTGACCTTGACAGGAAGGATTATTCCAGTCACTTAGACATTCTACACAAACCTTTTCTGGTGTGGCTTATTTCTGAGAAGCTAACATGCTGTGGTCAGATAAATCTCCCTGTCAGGCCCTTTTCCCACAGTCTAAACTCTTAGATTTCTTACCGTTTACGGGAGATTCAATTAAACCACCATGTGGTACACTTGGTTTGCACATCAATCTTGCAAAGTAGTACACACCAAATACCCAGAAAATACATGACTTCTTGTGTGGCAAGAGAATCACAGAAAACCCTATTTACACAAGGAACCAAATCAGATTTTTTTAAAAAATTCTTACTTAAAGGTGGTTTAACATTCCAAAAATACTTAAGTATATATGCAAAAAAGGTTCAAAACTTCCAACAGTAACAAAAAAGAGTAATAACAGTCCATATTACAAGAAACAGGTAGTATAGCTCCCCAACACCGAAACACATCAATTATACCTTTCTCATTATCTCCTCTTTCCTCTTTACTATGGCTCATGCAACATATATGGTAAAATGTTTACTTGCTCCAGTGGGTGTGTATGTGTGGCTTCTTGGTTCCAGCAGCAAAATGTCATGATGATGAATTTATGTTTCAGATGAAGGCTAGCTCTGGTTTGTTGGGTTACTAGGAGCAAGCTAGTGTTCAGGGATCTCCCATTTGTGGTTCATGGCCTGTTTCTCTAATAGCTGTTTTAAGGTTGCTTTATGAAAGAGAGAAAAACTTTTGCAGTTTACTGTTCTTTACTTTAAACTCCTCACCTCCTTCTTCAGATAGATGATTTAGTTTGAGACTGTTGTGTTGAAGGTTTGTTTTAGAAGTGGTAATGACTTTTTTTCCTGACTGATTTTTTCTGACTTTTTTCTGTCCCTTAAGCCTTCTGCACTTCAGAATTTCTGAAATGACCTACATGGTGTCTTCTAAATGAGTTGGACTATAGATCCAATAGCAAACAATTTATGGATGTTAAGAGTTGTAACCCCACAATCTGGGGAGAAACTGTTTAAACCAGGGGTGGCCAAACTTTTTGGACTGTGGGTCGGTCATATGGTTGAGTGGGCCAGTCACGTGGTTCCTCCCATTGGTAGCAGAAATAAAATGCACCCACATATGCACAAAATGCTGCTGTAAATGCACCCGTGACTGTAGTAAAAGCACTTACAAGAGCCATGGGTGCATTTATGGCAGCATTTGGTGCATGCACTAGTGCATTTAATTTCTGCTTCTGGGAATGGCATGGGCTGGATTGTTAGGTGCCACAGGCCAGATCCAGCCCATAGGGCGTAGTTTGGAAACCCTTGGTTTAAGCAATGGTGACTTTTTTTTGTTTGGGCACTATTGAAAAAAACCTGGGCACTCATTTTTTTAAAAAAAAAACACCCTGTTACACACTTGTCTCTTAGTAAACTTATTAGATGAACAGCACGATTCAGTGAAAATCTATGCAGAAGAAGATTCATTAAATTCGATAGGACTTTATTCTCATCTAAGTGTGAACAGATTTGAAACCTATTTGTATACATTAGCAGTATGCCTAATTTAAAACAATGGGAACTTATCTCTTGTCTTTCATAAGATTGTCTTTCTTGTGGCACAATCCTGTATGTCTAATCAGAAGTAAATTCCATTGGATTCAGTTGTTTACTCTCACACAAATGAAGTAGAGATTTGCAGCCTCAGCCCTTCTGAGTATGCAGTTAAAGCAGTGATGGGCAGCCAAAATCTTTACTACCACACTGTGGGTGGAGCTGATGTCGTGGGTGGAGCCAACATCATGATGTCATGGGTGGAGCCAACATCATGACATTATGGGATGAGCCAACAACATGGGTGGAGCCAAAGCAAAAAAAACACACCATAAAAATAAGTACACATAAAAATGTAAATTAAATAGACATAAAAACACATAAAAATACAAATTAAAAAGAAATACACATTAAATACACATTAAATACACATTAAATAGACATTAAAACACACAAAAATACAAATTAAATACACATCAAACACATAAAAATACACATTAAATGTACATTAAAATATGCCTGTCCATCCCACGCCCAAAGGCGAGTCACTTATCCTGGGTAGCAGGCTGTAGGGAGCTTCAGGCTAGCAGCTGCTCTTCCTCCTCCTCCTCTCTTGAGAGGACAGCAAGGAGGCTGCCAAGGACCTCAGCAGCAGCCACCAGTTCCTCTGTGGCTGTGCGTGGCCACCCAATGCTCTGCGCTGCCACACTCCAAGCAGCGAATGGCTGCTTGGCTCAGCAGGCAGAGCGCTGTAGCACCAAGCGCTGTAGGTGCACATGCACACCAAATGCTGTAGGTGTGCATGCATGCCGAGCACTGTAGGCGCACATGTGCAGTGGGGGAACCGGTGAAAAGGTAAGCCCCTGAGGTGGTTCCCCCAAAAGCTGCTACAAGTTCTCTGGGACACTGGGGAAAGCTACTACCGGCTCTGGCGAACTGGTGCGAACTGGCTGCTACCCAACACTGAGTGATATGTTCCTCAGCATGCTGATATTTCAGTGGTACAATAACCATCCTATGTAGTATTATCTATATGCATTTTAGAATGAGAACTATAAAATTAATTGGGATTGCTCCTGAGTAAAAATACATGGTCATGTATTTAAGAGTTCAAAATTATGGTAACTGAAATATACATACTGTATTGGGAATATATATTTCTAAAACATGGAATATAATCTCTTCAAATGAAAAATGGGTGGATAGGAGACCAGTATTTTCACCTTGTCTTTTATACAAACTTTATTGTAGCAGAAAAAAAGTTGTGAGGACAGTCATTGATCAGAAGCACTTTCCCATTGTCCTAGCCTGTAACTTTCTCAACAGGGCATTTTCACTGTGTATTGAAGATTTTATACAGAAGATAAATTATGGACAAAGATGCCATAAGGTTCCATTCTTTCTGTCTATGAACTGTCCTTCCTGTTAATTAGAGTACCTTTGATATAGTGTGGCTCAGGCAAGCACCATTTCGTAAATGTTTTTCATTAGTGTGGCAGTAGTAGTAAATGACTTTAAATTGTAATTATTATTATTGATTATATTAATTTTGGCCAGAGATTTCTCCCCCTTTTCAAACAATGAAATGTTGTCCTCTTTGTGTTTATCTAAGTAATTGTTCAAAACTGATTTTTTTTTTAAAAAAAAAAAAAGAGAGAGAGAGAGAGAACAAAGAGACTTTGAAAATGGGTTGCTTAGGGGAGAAGGAAGTCAAAATGAAAGTATAAGCTCTTGCTCAGAAATAGTGTTTGGCCTAAACCTCCTTCAGTTGCTCTGAATAATACTTCTACCAGAGCAACTGAAGATGGCAGCATTCAAAAGGTGTTGCTTAAATACCTGCATTCATTAGCCACTCTTATAAGTGTGTGTGTTTGCAAACAACAACAACCAACAACTGCATCTCTGAAATTTGATTTGGGTGAGGAATGGTTAACTGACAAAAAAGGAGTCAGTTTCTGGGATTTTTCCTTGCTTGGTGTCTCTTTGTGAATAGTAAAGGACATAAGATGGCATCCTATAAACCATCTTGACTACTGAAATCAGTATTGTCAACCTTCATGTTGGCCTTTACTATGTAAAACCTGGAGTTCTTTCTTCCTGCCAGCAACATGTGCATGATATTGCACAGTGATTGTGGAGCATTTCCTAGTGTTTCAAATTGTGGACACAGAAGCAATATACAGTATCCCACAAACAGATGTTTTTTATATGAATTGAATTTTCTCTAAATTAAAAATAGGATTTATCTCTCTCCCTCCCTCTCTTTCACTGTAAATATACACATAGGTAAAGGTACTGTAAAAGTTAAGGTCACCCTTGCTTTTTAAAGTGGAAATCGCCCTGGGTCCCTTCGGGGAGGAGGGTGATAAACAAATATAAAATAAATAAATAAATAAATAAATAAATAAATAAAGTCATATCTGACTCTAGGGTTCAGTGCTCATCTCTGCTTATAACCAAAGAGCTGTCTGCATCTGCAGACATTTCCATGGACATGTGGCAGGCATGAATATACACCGGCGTGCACAGAACACTGTTTACCTTCCCACCAAAGTGGTACCTATTTATCTACTTTCAATTTCTTGCTTTTGAACTGCTAGGTTGGCGGGAGCTGGGACAGAGACGAGAGCTCACTCTGTCATGCGGCACTTGGGTGTCAAACTGCTGACCTGCCGACCTTCCAGACATCAAATTCACTGTCTTAACCACTAAGCCAATGCAGTCCCATGTATACATATAGTGCACTCATGTTCCATGTAGGAACTTCTGGGATGCTTATATCCCAATACTAAAACTTCTCTGACTATATGATCCATACTATACTTTTGTCCTTTGTTAATCTGTCTGTGAGCTGGTGTGTATGTGGGAGAACCAAGAACAGATGGAATATGTCTGCAGTTCCTCTGTGCCAAAATACTTTAAACAGTCTTTTTTATTCAATGAAATGGTGACACAAAGGTGTAAGAGTGTACAACATACAAAAGTATATCTTCTCAGGCATACTAATGTTGCTGTGACTTTCATTGCTGATAATGTTCAGCTTTGTTCATAGCAAAAAAATTGTCCTTTGTTAATCTGTCTGTGAGCTTTTCATATCAAATACTAAAATAAACATCCTTGAAAGTCTTGGTTAGGCTGGACCTGGGGAATGGATTGTATTTCATGAAAAAATGAGGTAAGTTATATATAAAGCTTTGTAGGTGTCAGAATCTTGTGTGTGTATTTGCATCCTAAACACAAATCTGATTTTGCTTTTAAAATGTAGATATATAAAATAAAATGTCATTTTTTTCTTGAGCTTTGTTTATGGTTTCTTAACTTCATGTAATCAATTTACATGGAACATGTTGAGAAGTACACACCTCTTCAGAAAGTAGTATCAAAAAGTAAAGGTAAATGTAAATTTTCTCCAGTATCCATTAAGACAGCCAAAGGGTTGCTCCAGGGAGAAATGTTTCCTGAACTAAGCCATGTCACTATCAATGTGGGCATGTTCAGCTGCAAAGGAAGGACAGAGGTGGTAATAGTGAAGCCTCGGTAGTTATATAAAACTCAGTTCTACCTGCATTTGGCATTTGTCTCTTTGTAGCAAAGGTGAGCAACTGTACCCATCAGAGCCCATAAATCCAGGCCAACAAAGCTAATCGTGAAACATTATGGGAATTGCACTCCATAAAGTCTGGAAGGCCACAGTTACCACACACACACTGCAAATTACAAAATAGCTACCATATAGTTAGTAAATTTAAGCTGTTACCTAACTGAGGTAGGTAACCTGAGGAAGAAAAGCCATTTAGGCACAAAAGCACTACTAATATGTTGCTACAATATTTTCCAAAGCGTATCCCCAACCACAGGGTCTATAAACTTGCCTTTTAAAATTAAAAGGAAAAAAGGGGAGCTTGTATTAAAAGTTATCATTGGAGATCTTGGTCAAGATCATTCATGCTATCATATACCTGATACCCCCCCCCCCAATAACATAAAGGTAAAGGTCACCCTTGATCAAAAGCTGGTTTTATCCGACTCTAGGGTTCAATGCTCATTTTTGTTTATAGCCAAAGAGCCAGTGTTGTCTGCTTTTGCAGACATTTCCATGGACAAATGGCAGGCATGCCTAGAAACCAGAGTGCACAGCATACTGTTTACCTTCCCAGCAAAGGTACTTGCAGTTATCTACATGCAATTTCTTGCTTTCAAACTGCTAGGTTGGCAGGAGTCCCATAACATACAGACAGTGAAAAAAGCAAGCAAGAAAGTCCTCCTTTATTAACTTCCTGAACCATAGACTCTTCACTTTTCTTAACGTAGTCATTGACACTGTACTTTTCTTTAATGACGATGATGATGGAACAGAGGAAGGGCAATCAAGAAGAAGAAGACATAACCTGAGAAAGATTAACTTAATAAAGGAATCCACAACTATTAGTTTTTAAGACCTCATACCAGCTGGCAATCATAGGACATTTTGGAGTTCATTAATTCATGCAGTCAGCACATGACAGAAGTGACTTGGCAAGCCATAAGAACATCTCTTTTTAAATGACTAAGGCATATTATAAAGAGAGATAATAGAAGAATTTTCATAATAACTAGTTTTTGGCGCTTCCAGCTTATTTGAGAGGAGAGAAATCTGGAGTATTGTGACAGGCATTTTTGGTAGAATATCCAAAATGAAACACAGAAGATGCAATCAAAGCAAACAATGATTCACTATCAAACTACTGTTTAGTACACTATGTTTGGTCACCAAATGAGAAGAGAGGACTCATTGGAGAAGGCCCTGATGCTGGGACAGTCCAAAGGCAAAAGGAGAAGGTGAAAGCAGAGGATGAGATGGCTAGATGGCATCGTTGACACAGTGGGTATAGATCTATGTAGTCTATGGATGATGACAGATGAGAGGAACCTGGCATATGGTGGTCCATGGGGGTTGCAAAGGGTCAGACTCAACTGTGCAACTGAACAACAACACTGTGTTTATGTGATACTTCTGTAGCCTATAGAATTCTCCTGTGCCTTTTCGCCATGGTTGCAGATTTATCCAATCCACTGTCTTGAGTCCTGTTGTCCACTCTTCAGCTACTACTGCTGTGGAATGATCTCAGCCCCACAAATGAAATGTTCAATAAGCAATGAAACCAGCAGAGTTACATGGAGAGGATAATTTGTCTCATACTGGGTCTGACCATTGTGCTTTCTTGACTACTTCAATGAGCAGGTTACAGTGGTCTTTCCGGGGCTGCAGTGGCTCATTGGTTAAGAAGCTCAACTTGTTAGCTGGCAAGAGGGGTGGAATGAGTGGATTTGTTGTTGCATAGTGTCATCTCTAGCTTATGGCAACTATATAAGACAACTCCAGAATGCACTTTCCTCAACAGCCCTGTTCAAATCTTCCCTTACAGCAGGGGTAGGCAACCTATGGCCCATGGGCTGGGTTTGGCCCATGGCACCAAATAATCCAACTTCCACTCTTGCTCCAACCCCCACTGCCCCTGGAATTGGAATCGGATGTGTTTATGGCAGCCATAAACACTAGTCCAGCCCCCTCAGTGGTCAGAGAGAGCATGACCCGGCCCCCGACTTAAAAAAGTTGCTGACCCCTGCCTTAGAGAGTCAATCACTCTTATGTTTGGTCTTCTTCTTTTCCCACTGCCTTCAATCTTTCCCAGAATTATTGTCTTTTCCAGAGATTATTTCTTTCTCATAATGTGCTCAAAGTAGGACAACCTCAGCATCATCATTTTTACCTCCAGAGACAGTTCAGGGTAACTGCAAAGCACTCTTTCAGCATCATGCTCCAAATTAATTGATCTCCCCCACCATCAGCTTTCCTTACTCTTCAACTTTTGCATCCAAACATAGTGATTGGAATGCAAGTGTGTGAATGAGCTTGTTGTTGATCTCCAGTGACACATCCTTACACTTGAGTTTTTTTCCAAATTCCTTCATAGCTACTAAACTACTGACTGGAGCCCACAAGAGGAAGAAAAGCTATAATGGTACAAAAACTCTACTAACACATAACCTGCCTGCTTTCCAAAATAAAACTTGACTTTGAAATAAAAAGAGATGCAGGTCTAATTAGTAGAATTCTCCCTCCTTACACTCAGTCAGGAAGGGGTATGAATGTGTTTCCAGAATCTCATCTTTCCCTCACAAGCATGGTATAATAAGGCATTTTTCCTTTTAATAAAGGAGGAGAAGTCCTCTTCTTCAAATAACATTTGGGTAGTGATTCTTTCCTTTCCCATTTCCTTAAAAATGAGATCCCAATTCCTTCCATGATTTTCAGAAAATCCATCCTGGAATCTCTTTTAAACCTAGAGTATGCATATATAGATTGTATGAGTACATGTGTGTGCTTGTGTGTATACACAAACGTGCATCCCCAGATAATTGGCTGAATAGCATTGGACCATGTGTCCAAATTTGCTTTTTAAAAACCCACTTCTCATGAAGGAATTGGAATCTCATTTAAAATCTTTCAAAATGTAATGGAAACTATTTTGAAATGAGTCACTATATTTGATTTTGTGTTTGTTTTGAGTAATAATTTAGCACTATTTCACCCATTCTTTTTTCCATACATTTTAACAATTTATCTTGTCTTCTTGCTGCCATGATTTCTCTTTTATTTTATTCTGGTGCCACAACTGCCAGAGTTTTCTCTATTTCTGTCTCCATTTCTCTTCCTTTCCGCTTTTTCTTCTGCTTTGTTCATATACTCTAGTTCTACATCCTTTAACCCTGGCTTTCACTTCTGATTGCTACCTCTGAAATCAGTCTTATTCATTGTTGATCTTATATTTTGTGATTCCTTCCTTATTCCCAGCTTTTTCTTCCTCTTCTTCTGACTGCTCTGCCTTATCTTTTTGGCTCTCCTCACATCTGGGGCTTCAATAGGCTTTTCTGTGACTTGTCTCTTATTGTGATTAAAAAGAAAGAAGAGGTGGGGAAGAAAAAGAAACAAGAAAAAATGGAGCTGTTTAAGGAGATGGAAAAAAAGGAGGTGGAAGAGCAATAATGAAAATGTTCAAAGGAGAGGAGTTGAGACAAAGCACTAGCCAAATGGATTGTAGAAGGTAAACATGACCAGTTATGGTCAATAAGCCAACATGTGTAGTGCCCATAATGTGGCATATAATAGAAGATTTGTGCCAATTGGTACCCTGTACCAATGGTAAAAGCCTTACCTAGTTTAAAAATACTATGCCTGTAAGATCCATGGTTTCCTGTAGAATGAGAAAGTTGGTTGCCATCTGCTTCTGGGAAGCTGTGGCTGGATGGGCACAAAATGACATATCCCATTAAATTTGCATCCTTCATCACGCAACAGTTATGTAGGCTGATGTATGGTGAGGGGTACAAATGGCACTTTATTAGCTAGGAATTGCACTCAGCAGTGTATCCCATTGTACTTATTGCTGGCCAACTTTTTAAAAGTCTACATCAAGATAATGTGCAGGGACCAACTTGCACAGAGGGGATAAGATACATTCATTTCATTACTGAAATTGTGTAAACAAATAAGCCTTTGAGAAGGAGGTGCCATTATAATTTTTGGCTTACTCTGGATTTTGTATAACTTGGAATATAAAAACTTTATTTCTGCCTCGTGCCTAAGACAATTTAAAATTCAAACAATTCATGTAGATGATAAAATCTATATAAGGTGTTACAATTCTGTCAGGTAAAAAAAGCAGAAAGCCCTGCAAAATTATTCTCATTGGCCAAGCATACTCTGTGCCAATAGTAGTTAATGTGCTGCTGAGCAAGGGTGAGGCATTCATTAAAAGTTTCACCTTGGCAAGCAGTTGAAAGACATGCTATACATAGAGATAAATCTATTTTATATCATGCCTATGAGTGTTAATCTTGCTGTAGAACGTAGTGATTACAGCTTGCATTGAATTACTACTTTTTATAATGCATTGCAGTGAGGTATTACTCGGTGACATCTCCAACCCGGTCTAGCACTTCATAATTTTTAAAAGAGAAAATTGAACAAGAAAATTATTTCCATTGAACTCTTTGCACAGTTTCATTTTCTACAGGGCACCAAAAGTATATATCTAAAAATGCATATCTAATAATACTGGAAAAGTGATTCCATTCTGTAGTTTACACAGAACATGCAATATCTCTATGTATCTTCCTGTTCAATCTATAAAAAACCATCCAGTTTATGAATGTGGAATATTGTAATTTTGTATCATCAAATGGAAAATGCCAGGAAATGCTCCTCATTGCTTTACCATTCCTTTAATCTGAGGACACCCTAAAACTGTGGAGTCTTCTACAGACTAGTAAAGGAATAAAAACCTCTTTTCTTTATTTGTGTCAGAGGCACCACCAGCATATAATACCATACAAAGCTAAATTTAGCACATCTAAAAACCAAACTAGAGTTTGGGCCACATCAACAGCATTTCTGTTTGCCAACATAAGATCCTCCTCAGTGCATGTTGAGGGGTATTGTGTGCATTGTATCATATTGGAGATAATTTATAGTTCTCCACATTCACACAGGCTGTCAGCTACACTTTCTCACTTTCTCAGATTAGCTTAGAGGTGTCAAAATCACAGCCTGAGGGCTGGATCTGGCATGTGGGGCCCAAACATCCAATCTGTGCCACCTGCGCCACTCCCAGAAACAGAAGTAAAATATGCATGGATGAGCACATAATGCACCCATGTATGCACATAATGTGCTGTAAATAACCCATGGCTGTTGTAAATGCATTTACAACAGCTGTGGGTCATTTACGGCAACATTATGTGCATGTACAGGTGCATTATGCACACATGTTTTACTTCCACTTCTGGTTAGAGAAACCACGTGACTGACATGTTCAGCCACATGACTGGTCCATGACTCAAAATGATTAGGCACCCCTGGATTAGCCCTTGATCTTCCTACCCCAGGACAAAGTCTATTTACGGCATTCCACACAGGCCATGGTTGTTCTTGGCCAAATGGTAGAGAGTCATGTGGTTCTGCCCAGTTCTCTGGTAGCTCCTTGCTTGCCTTCCATAGTTCTAAGGCAGTCTGTGGGGGCTGGTTGTTCAGAGGTGCAGAAGTTACAGAGAAACTGTGCCTTGATTTCAGTCTCTGCTTTGGTGGTTGATGGTCAAATAGCAGGTGTGTTTCTGAGAAACTTGCTTAGACCCACTCTTTCTGAGCAACACTTTCTTGACAAATATTGGTAGAGGGATGCCAGCTTATTTATTTATTTATTGGATTTATATTGACACCCCCTGCCAGTGCGACTCCAGGCAGCTCACAATAAACATTACAAGAGTCAAGCATAAAATGTCACATAGTAATAAAATCACAAAAACCCTTAAGCTTAAAAACCATTAAAAGCCCTTAAAAGATCCTCATGACAATACAACAGTTAAAACTAACTAAAAACACTAAGTGACCCAGTTGGTTTTAAATAAGCCAGTGGAAGGGAACTTCCCCACCGGCAGCATGGTCAAATCACTTAGGCACAGACCAAATCAATGGATGATTTGGGAGCCACTGATCAACTGATTTTAGCTTTAAAATAAATATAAAATAAATGAACATGAATGTTGAATGCTTTGAAAAGTACACATGGAAATAATTTTTTTGCCCATTTCTGGTTCTTCTTCTTTTCAACAGCAAAGGTTGTTGGCTATGAAGGAAACAAGACCTGATACCCATAGGAATCTTGACAGATCATGATAGGAATGGAATAGAAGAGACAAAATACAGCCAGGAACTGGGGGAGGGGAGGGAGGAGAAAAAATTATCTTTTTCCTCATTTTGGGTGCATCTTTGTCCATGTAAAGGTGCAATGGGCTTTTAAAAAATTCTGCTCATTTGCAGAGAACATTCAGTATTGTTAAAAGAACTTTTCCTTCTGAGTGATGAGGTGAGAGAGAAAATAATGAGGTACTCCTAACAGTGACAATACAAAAAGGAGCACAAAGGGTGGGTAAAACCTCTGATGTTTACAAAGAATAGGAAGAAAGGGCCCTTCTTATTTACTGTCAAAGCCATTTTAGCAAAACGTGTTACGTCTTGTAACACACATTGTGAGAGATCAAAAAACATACAAACACTTATCATTGCAGGAGGTCTGTACATGCATGCATTTGCCTAACCTCGACCTTTCATCAAGTCCTCTTTGCTTTATAGAAATAAATCATAAAAATAACTGAAAAGAGAAAGATCAAACACATTTATTGTTTTACTGAACACTTCTGGACTTGACGAGACCACCCTGAGAAAGGAATCTTGACTGAAATCGAATGAAAAGTCAGATTTATTATCCTTTCATGGATCAAGGAATAAGATCCTAGGGAACAGTATAGCAACTGTGTATTTCCTACTGTGCGCTCAGATTAAACTATCACAATTTTTCCTGTGATCATTTTCCGTTTCAATATTCTATAGTTCTGTTTTAGAACTAGAGATGCATTCATCTCCACCAACATGTATCGGTTTTATTCTCCATGCGACGTGTACAAAAACCACTGGTAAAATATCTGTTAAAATGATATGGTTCAGTTTGGATAAATCTGTGAGGTTTTACAGACTCCAGCACAGAACGCTCCTTAGGGAAATTTGCAACTGACTGGGCCACAGCAGAGATGTGAAAATTGATCAGCTTCAAATTTTGTTGTGTTTCTCAGCATTGCACCAGCACTGCAAATAAGTGTGTGTAGTTTCACAAAATGTACACATATCTTTTATCCATTTTTCCTAATACACAATTCCCCCCCCCCCCAATCTGACAACTGAATAATGCTTTACTGCACCTTTTTAATACAGACATGGAGGCTGAGGTGGCTCAGTGGTTAAGAAGCTCACCTTGTTAGCTAGAAGTCAGGCAAGTCATCAGTTCAAGACCTGGGTAATTAATGACAGATTGAGTGTCCGTCTCTGTCCCAGCTCTTGGGGACATGAAAGGAGCCTCATGCAGGCACAACCTGAGCAGAGTTTCTCCCGCAAAAATCCTTTCAACCCAGAATAATTTCAGACATGAAATAATAACAACAACAACCACCACCACCACCACCACCACCACCACCACCGACATGTTTTTAAATATACACCGATGCTTCTGAAGAAATCTAGGATGAAAAAGTCACTAAACATTTTCTACAGGCAATGAATAAATATTTTAGGTTGGAAACTATATTTTTTTTTTACATTTGGCTATTCAGCTGCCTTTTCTTTTTTTGATTTATATTCCATTAAAAGATAGTTGAAGTAATTTTCAGCCTGGCTTAGAACTGTAACATTAAATAGCAATAGCAACATTAAATGGCAATTTAATGGTAACTGTATCCATTTCAGGTTCCTAATATGAACAATCAGTTATCAGCAAAGACTTTCCAGTCAGATTGCTTTCTGTTCTGTTGCCTAGTCATTGTTTGAATATCCAACAAACATGCAGCAATTTTTGTTGTTGTTCGGTCATACACTTGAGTCCTACCCTTTGTCACCTCTTGGACCACAGCATGCCATGCTCCATAGTCATCTGCTAATCCTCCATAGTCCACACAGATCTAGGACCCTTCACCAATTGTGACAATGGTAGACTTCTGTTATTGCTTTTTGTCAATGCGTTAAAAGAGGAATGGTTGGACTTCAGAATAAATTGATACTATGGAGTTTCAGAATTTTTTTATTTAGTCTCAAAACTGAATGGAGGTGACAGTCCTTTCAAACAAAAATCCATTTTTATTTACTCTAAGTTTTGCTTTCAGAGCTGTAATCAAAGATACTAAGAGAATACGGATATGACAACACTTTTGCTGAATTTGTAGTTTTCAGCCAGGCAAGTTATTTTGACACATTGGACAAACTGTCAAGCAATCAATGATCCCTGTGGAAGTTCTTATCTCCATCATGCAAAAGAGGAAGTGAGGGCTTTTTTTGTTTCTGGCAAGACATATATTTTTCACAAAATATTTATGTGAGAAACATTGTCTTCAGTCTTAGGGGATGGTCTCCCAACAGTAAACACAGAAGGAATAGATGATTGATTAAGAAATGCAAATCATCCTTCATGCTTCCACTTTCTGAAAGTCCGTCTAAGACAGCAACTACTTTTTGCACAGCTGCACAATTTGCAAAGAAAGCACTAACAGACAGAGGCGAACTGCTTTATGACATACAGAGAAATCGTAAATACACATATATATAGAAAATATTCTTTTCTATAATCAAAGTGAGGTTTACCATTTGCACCAGCAATAATGCTTCACTAATTCTACACACAAACTTAGAAACAATTGTTTTGTCTGCTGAGAAATTTCTTTTCTCTTTCTCTGTTTCAATATAAATTCTCTAATGAATTAATGTTATGTTTGTGAGGAGATAACCATCTCTTTTGGTTGCATTGTACGAAGAACTCCTTGCTCCTTGTTCAAATATGCAACTGTAAATAAGCAAAGAATATTGTAAATAAACAATGTCATCCTTTAAATAATGCAGTGTGTATAATTAGGATGGATCAATTACAGGAGTATAAGAGCTGTCAGTGTAATAATTAGTTTTCCAGAAAACTGTAA
Source organism: Furcifer pardalis (assembly GCA_030440675.1). NCBI lineage: Eukaryota > Metazoa > Chordata > Lepidosauria > Squamata > Chamaeleonidae > Furcifer > Furcifer pardalis. Next base: position 70,344,348 of record CP126893.1, read on the forward strand.
TTTGTTCCAATGTAAATGTTTCTCCGTAATTCATACGACTCCCTTGAGTTGTTACAATAATAAACAAATTTCTGCAAAACCATTCAGTAGTTATAGCATGCTCCACATCCCAATATGTTAATCAAAGAGGACAGCTGACTCCAATATAAAAAGACCAACACTTTATTATGAAGGGAAAAAGACACACCCCAAGCACCATATCAAAAGACAGAATAATTTATTAAGAGCTGGTGGGCCCAAGGTCTTTTAATCCTATTCCTTTTACAAACCTCCTCCTTTGATATTATATTTGGAGGTAAACTGTTTCACAGATGACTGGATTGCATAATCTCCCATTTACAAATCTTGTTATTCATTTTCCCTCAAACTATAGTCCTATATGCATTTTTGGGACATGCATCTTGTGGATTTCCATGGGGGCTTGGAGTGGGGGTGGGGAATGGGATTAGAAGAAAGAGAGGCACACTTAATAAATTCATATATTTGTTTCTTTCTTGAACATATCTGCAGAGCACCATGCCCTGCAACCAGGAGTATACATAACATTCAGTATTAGAAGTGTAAAACAGTAAAAAAGGCAATAAAAACAGTAAAAGGATAGAAGACCCAATTGTATACTCAAAAGAATGATTTGTCCTGACTTTGACAAGTAGAACATATCATTTTTGAAGGATAGATGATTAATTTTATTTGTTATCAGGGTGCTTTTGAGAGGCAGCAAAGATAATATCCTGCCACTTCAGTTGATATTATGGTTTTATATCATAGGACCAATGTAATTTCCTAGACAGTATAGTCAGGTCACAACACTTCCTTTGAAAAGTAGTTGACCATGAATGTTATTTCAACAATCGTACAGTTGCTTGGAGAGCATCAATATTTGTGTAGTATGTGCTGTTCACTTAATTTTTCTGTAAAATTTAAGTATGTGGAAGCTGCTCTATCAGTAATAATTGGCACCTTTCTTATATCTGCAGTGAAGACAATAAATAAATTTTATTGGTAACAAGATGTAATTGTTTCAAGGAGATGCCTTTATATTATAAAAAACAACCAGGTGAAACCAAACTCTTTAAAAACACAACTCTGCTCCTTCTCGTTAAAGAACAGAGAAGCAGAAAGGAAATTCTGAATTAGCTAAGAAATATATGGGCAGTACCACAAATTATATGGGGAGTACCTAGATTAAATCTTGATCTGCAATATATATATATACTTGGTACCAGATCAGGAGAACCTTGCCTCTGTGCAGTGCTGTAGCTGCTACTGCCCAGGCCGACTATGTCAGAGAGGTATCCCTGTGGGCGTTTCCAACTCTATTCACATGAATGGTTGTGGAGATACCACAGATCTGGATTATGGTGTTCACTGCTTGCCCAACTGATTCACCCGAATCATGCCAGGCACCTCCTCCAATGACATCCTAAGCAATTCACTCCTACCACCTTAATCCAGCACTACCTGCCACTAGAGAGGGCCAGCTCATCCTTGGCTCATCTCTCCCTAACTGCCTCCAAAGACAGTTAGAATGTCCCTCTGTAGATCTCTCAAAAATATGTCAGCTCTGCATCTGATAGATGGACCCCATTCCCACAGAATAAACGTTGATGGCCAAACTGGATGGTCAGGTGATCCAGATATAGTCTGCCATTATTATTGACCAACATCTTGAGTTCTCTGTTCACTCCTCAGCAAGCCCAGTCTAAGCTTCAGGAATCAGACACACCTTGGCAATATGGCAGACCAAATACTGACTAATTTGGGCAACTGCTTCTTCAGCTCCATGAGATCCCTTATCCAGTGGTGGGCAGCAACAGATTCGCAACCCCGGGAGACAGGGTAGCAAAATTGGGTGGTTACAATGTATCTCTATGGAGCTTTAACGTTATCCGATCCATCCCATAGGATTTTAACATGCATCGGATAACACTAAAAATCGGATAACACCAAGACTTGTGGAACCAAGTCTTAGCGTTAACCGAGGTATTACTGTATTTTACTTATCCATCACAAATTTTTCTTTTGACTCTATTTGGTATATTGTGCTTCCCTGGAATTCAAATCAAACAAATGTGGATACAGGGAGTATGGAAAGAATAAGCCAGGTTTAAAACTGGAGATGCCCTAATGAATTTTGATTTCTTCAACAACTGTACTCAGGTTCACCTTTCAATAGAAGTTATCATGACTGAAGCAGGAATGTTTGATCTTTTGGCTTGATGCTTTTTTACAACTCACAATTCACTATAATCAAGAGAAAAATGAGGGCAAAACTACATCAACAAACACTACAATCATGTTGCACTCAGTAGAAATGTCTCCCTATGGGAAAAGCCAAGACAAGCACTCTACTAATGCACTTTGTACTGGAGGTCTTCTTCTTCTTTTGTTTCCCAATCAAACCCTGGACTGCCAAAATGAAGCCGCTTTTTTGGCTTTGTCATTAGCCAAACTGAAATCTTCATCAGTACATGTTTCTGGCAGTAACTGGCAGACCAGTAAATGAATTGGGTTTTGTATCTCTCCACAGCCACACAGCATGTTGTTGTCTGCCAGCAGGCCCAAATTGAGCATGTTGGTCTTACTGTTAGGTGCTCCGACCCTCAGTCTATTCAGAGTCTTCCAAGTGACGGAGGGGAGTTCGAGTTTCTTAGCTATATCCTCCTTTAATATTGTTCCTTGTCCGGTGAACTTCTTCCTACATCTTCTAATTTGGTTTTGCTCTTGTGTACCCTCAAGAATGTTTATTCTTGCCACAAAGCATTTCCTAGATCTGGGTAGGTAGACTTCATGTCCATATCCATTCAGAGGGTGTCGAGGGTCAATATCTTACTTAGTTCTCTTTGTACTGGGGGATAAAAAAGTGGTCTAATGGCCCTTCAGAGAATCTGTGCCCGACAATTATAATACTCACAATGTTTAGGGTCTGTTCTGTTAACACAGGAGCAGAAGATCTCACCCATAATACACTGTCCTGGAAATATGAAATTTATTTTAACTATTTTTAGTGGAGTATATCAGCAAAATTCCTTGGCATTGATGGCATAAACAGTGCTATCCATGCACAGGAGGGCTTTTGCACAACTTCGTGTTGTGTGTCAGTTACGTCCACTCCTAGATCGGGACTCCTTGCTCATGATTACACATGCCTTGGTCAGCTCCAGACTTGATTATTGTAATGCACTCTACATGGGGCTGCCCTTGGCGACCATTTGGAGTTTTCAACTGGTCCAGAATGTGGCTGCTTGGGTTGTGATGGGGTGCGGGCATTATGCCCGTGCCTTACCACTTCTCCGAGAGCTGCACTGGCTCCCAGTATGCCTCTGGGTACAATTCAAGGTGCTGGTTATCACCTTTAAAGCCCGACATGGTAGTGGGCCAGGATACTTAAGAGACCGTGTCCCCTGAGAACACCTGTATGTCCCACCAGAGCAGACCAGAGAGGATCTCTGGTTGTACCATCAGCTAGAAAGGCTCATCTCTCTAGCACCAGAAGGAGGGCCTTTTCTGTGTCCACTCCAGCCCTATGGAACCTTCTGCCAAGTCAGTTGCGCCTCCAGAGAGAGCTGCTGCCCTTTAGGAAGGGAGTGAAGACCTGGCGAGCAGGACATATGTGGGGTGTGGGCCAGACGGTCAGTACAGTCGGCTGGCTCCTTTGAATACCCCACCTCTCTCCCTGTTGTTTTTAACTTTTTAATCTTTTAACTTTAATTTTAATTCTTATTGTAATTGATGTGTTTTTAATTGTTTTAAATTATAAGCCACTCTGAGTCTTTGGATAAGGGCGGGGTATAAATGTAATAAAATAAATAAATATTTTTTTCTTATTAACTTGTATCCTGCAAGCACTGTTCCCTTAAAAAGATGTAGTAGAGTAAGTCAAACAGGAAGCATGGCAAAATGGAATTTTAAAACCAAGGTGAGTTGCTGCTGTGGGCTTTTTTCCTGTGTGAGAGAGAAGGGTCCCTCTCTCACTCTGAAATGGAGAAACAGCTGTCTATGGACAAGAATCTGAACAGTCGCCAGCTGTTTTATAACTGTGTTAGCCTCCAACCCTCATGAGAAATTTCATTCTCCTGAAAAATAAATTACAACATCACTAAATAGTGCCTGATAAAGCTAAACAGAAGCCATACTTCTCTGCTGCAAATTTGCCCATATTCTCTCAGTAGGCAGACAAATAAAAGCACTTCATCAAAATCAGACAGAGAAACTCAGGAATACTCACTGGAGACCACTGAACCTGAAATACCAATCAATTTTGCCAACTTTTTGTCACACTCATGAGTCTCCTTAAGCACTGTCTTCCGGAGCTGCCAGAAAGCAGATGTTTGTTAAGAGAATAGAGGGAAGGTAGAAGGCTCTTGCAAAACACACAATTGAAAGTTCATGTGTTTGTGTGTATTCTCAATGCTCTTCTTGCTGGTTGCAGGTTGCATTAGGTTTGATATACACAAAAAATGAAGGCATCTATTTTCATTTAATGATCTACTATGTTTTTCCATGATGAAAAATATGCATAAAACAAAATACTGCTGTGTTAACTTACACCAGTGTTGCGGAATTGACATCACTGCAGAGATAGATCAGCCCTCATTTAATAGTGTGCTGTGATTCCTAATTTCATGTGACCTGGAATCCAAGCAAGGGCTCATTAATTAGTGACTGCCACTAATTAAAGAGTCGCCATTTGGATTTCAGGTCACAGGTAAAGCCACATAACTTGCACTCATTGAGGAAGCACATGAGGAATTGGAGCAGTGACTTTAATGGGAAGTGATTGCTCTGGATTAACCCCTGTGCTTACCCTATGCCTGTGTAAATTCCACAATTGTCTGGACAATATGAGTAATCAAATTAAAATTATACAAGGAACAACGTCATCAAGGAATTTGCAAACTATAAATGCAGAACTCAACCATCCCCATTTCGCAATCAGCTTTGGCCCTAAGATTATTCTGCTGTAGTATGGAGCCATTCACACATGAAAAAAAAGTGACATCACTGTTAATGAAGCCATGATGTGTATAGTGACAAGATGCCTCAAACTTACACCAGTTGAGAAAAAAAATACTCTCTTGTTGGTATTGTTCCACCTAAGATAAGGAGAGAAGTAGCAGTGGGTGCTGAGAGAACCAAGCAAGAGAATGACCCTCAACATCCTCTGAATGGATATGAGCCTCAGGTCCTCTGGCTCAGATCCAGGAAGAGCTTTAATAGCAAGAACAAACATTCTTGACGGTACGCAAGAGCAGAGCCAAATTAGAAGATGGAGGAAGAAGCTTACTGGACATGGGACAACATTAAAGAAGGATATAGCTGAGTAACTCAACCTCCTCTGTGTCATTTGGAGGACTTTGAATAGGCTGTGGGTTGGAGTGCCTAGATGTAAAACCAACATGATCAAATTGGGGCTGCTGGCAGACAACAACACACTGTGTGAATGTGACAATATACAGAACAGCTCATTTACTGGTCTGCCAATTAATGACAGTAACATGCACTGATGAGGACTTAGGTTTGGCCAACAGCAAAGACAAGAAAATGGTTTGATCAGAAAATGAAATATTGTTTCTCACCAATGTCAACTGAAGAAACTGAACACAATCTACGTGCTCCCCTGCTGCAAGCATATTGAGAACACATCAGATACTCTAACACCTGAGTAAGCCACAAATCTCCAGTTGCACTCTAGGTCCACCAACCCACACTGTATGTGTATTTTCCAACGTTGTTTGGATAAATTAAACTGGCCTACATTTTAGCCATTTTATTTCTACTAGGCAAGTGTAAAACCCTCCAGGCTGCAATAAAAATGAATTGTTGATTTCTGACTGTTCTAGTTGGTTAGAGAGAATGCAAATTGAAACAAGAGTGATTTTTTTTTTTAAAAAAAAAGTTTGTTATGTTGCCTGCTGTGATTTGTATATGTAATAGCCAGCATGGCATACAACAAAATATTTAATAATGAAAATTTTATGAGTTTTCAAGAAATAAATAGGTAGCAAGTAAGAGAAATAAATAATATTAATGCTCACTGATCTGAAGAGAATCCTGCTATGATGTTTATTTTATAAAAAGTGTATTTAACTCATTCATTTCATTTCATTTATTGTATTTGTATGGTGCCCAATCTATCGTGTGACTCATGGCAGCTTGCATACACCACAAAAACCTTCAATAATACAATAAAAATATAGCAGCATACAAAAACAGACAATACCAAGCAATACAATCAATGGAGTCAATAGCATACAATATAATAAAAAATGCAAAATATAAGGGCACATTGGTGGCCACAGCGTCTTTTCAACCCTCCAGCCAGGCGAGGCCAGGAGGGTGGCGATGGCAGCCGCAGCTGCTTCCTATTTCCGGCTGATGGTGAGGGTGGTGGTGGGGAGCTGCAAGGTCCTCAAACCCATTGGCCATGGTGTCTTTTCAACCCTCTGGCCAGGTGAAGCCAGAAGGTTGCTGATGGTGGCCGCAGCTGCATTCTATCCCTGGCCAGTGTGGGGGAGGGAGTGGCAAGGTCCTCAAGCCCGGTGGCCGTAGCATCTTTTCAACCCTCCAGCCAGGAGAGTGGCGATGGCAGTCACAGCTGCATCCTATCCCTGGCTGGTGGTGAGGGTGGCAGGTGGGAGCGGTGAGGTATCTTGGAGCATGGCTGCTCTTTTGTAATTTGTTTACTTAAAACAACTGGTTTATCATGGACACAAATGCTGGACCAGGTCTTTGTAAGTATGAAATATTTCATACTTGAAAATATATTTCATTAAGGTGGAAAGAGAGAGGATGGCTTGTGTGGGCATTTCAACTAGGAGTGGGCATCTTTGGCAAAGGTATGGGTTAATATTCTTCTCTCAGTTCACCTGGAGACTGCCCTGATTGCCAGTAAATGAAATTGGAAATGTCTGAAAATGCTCTTCTGATTAAAAACAACCCTCTTACTTTTTGTGGAAGTGATGGCTAACTCTGTCATGGACTATCTAGGTCCATCAACAATGATCATAAAAATGGAAGTGGGTGGGCAGGTTTACCAGAGTGTGAAGAACAGTGTCTGTTCACCTTTGCTTGCAAAGGATTCACATTTTTATCCTCAGCACTGAGATCTATGTTAGGTGCCCATTACCTTTTTCCAAGAGGAAAAAAATGCTAATGTTCTGTGAACTGCCCAGACAGTGCTTCAAGCACTAATGGGCAGTATATCAGTGTCATTGGAACTTCTGCTAGGGCTATCCACAAAGCAAGCAGCAGAGGACTGTAGTTTGCCCTGTAGAGCCCTGGTGGCACAAGAGCCTTGGGGGTCCAGTGGTCAAACTGCTACACTTCAGCCAGAACATTGTGAACTCAATCCTGACAGGGATCAAGGCTGACTCAGATTTCCATCCTTCTGAGGTCAGTAAAATGAACACCAGTGGCTTGGGGGCAAAATTCCAATTAACTTGTGAACTGCCTAGAGTCCACTAAGTGCTTTGGGATGACACATAAGTGTAATTGCTATTGCTATACTACCCTAATGGCAGAAAGTGAGGAAGGCCTAAAGAAACTTCTGTTTAGGTTGAAAAAAGAGAGTGCAAAAGCTGGCTTGAGACTCAACATCAAGAAAACCAAGATAATGGCAACAGGCCCTATCCAGTCCGTGGGAAATAGATGGGGAAGAAGTAGAAGCAGTGACAGATTTCACATTTTTAGGATCACTGAGATCTCTGCAGATGGTGATTGCAGCCATGAAATAAAAAAGTGACTGATGCTTGGGAGATGAGCTATGAGAAACCTGGGGAACAAAGTGAAAAGTAGAGATATCACATTGCAAACAGAAATTCACATTGTCAAGGCAATGGTATTCCCGGTGGTAATGTAGGGTTGTGAGAGCTGGACCATTAGAAAAGCTGAGCATAGAAGAATAGATACCTTCGAAATGTGGTGTTGGAGGAGAGTTTTGAGAGTCCCCTAGACAGCATTGGTCGATCTTAGAAGAAATCAACTCTGTCTGCTCCTTAGAAGGTCGAATAGTGAAGATGAGGCTAAAGTACTTTGGTCATCAAATGAGAAAAGAGGATTCACTTGAGAAAGCCTTGATGTTGGGAAAGGTTGAGGGCAAAAGAAAAAGGAGGTGGCAGAAAATGAGATGGCTAGATGGTATTGTTGATGTAATGGGCACAGAGTTGGGTGGGCTGAGAGGGATGGTGGAGGATAGAGGTGCCTGGCATGCAATGGTCCCTGGGGTCACAAAGGGCCGGAGCTGACTGTGTGACTGAACAACAACAAATTACTGATGGATTAAATCACTGGCATTAGTTATGGTTCAATCTAACAATATTGGCCTAAGGATATTTCAGACTGAAATATATATGCAAATATAAGTTAAGCAACTTCACAGACTTGAAGGGAAGATTTGAACCCATCCACCCCCAGAATCCACTACAAGTAACATTGACACAGCATTTGCCAAACTTACAGATCCAGCAAAATATGGTACACACTATGGTATTTCTGTATGGTGCAGGGAGACTCCAGGACCCTTGCACACCACAGGGTCTTATAAAACAATAGAGCAGAGTGTCTTTTCTCCTTCCAGATGAGATGGGATGAATAGAAAGCTGCTACAATTTGATAATGTAGAAGTCAGAATTGTTGATGTATCACAGAGGTGTCAAGATGGGGTAGAAAATAAGAGAGATAAGAGTACAGCCCATGGCTATGAGCTGCCCATGCCAGTTTTATTTTGTCACATCTTTCATTTCCTATTTAAAATAATCCACATTTAATGTTCTTTTTTCTTGTACAGTGGTACCTCGCTTAAAGAGCATAATGCGTTCCACAGGATTGCTCTTTAAGCAAATTTGCTCTTTAAGCGAAACACCATTGTAAATGACCAATTGTGTGGGGGTACTGCAAACCCAAATTTATTTGTTAAGTGAGTTTTTGGTTGGTTTTATTTGTTAAGCGAAGCGAACATTCAGAGAAAATTCTGCTCTTTAAGCGAGTTACTCTTTAAGCGAAATGCTCTTTATGCAAGGTTTGACTGTACTTATCAATTCTATTCTGTATTCTTCAAAGTCCATGACTATTATTAGTTGTCTCCTCAGGATGTCTGCTGGACTAAAATCAAATTGGAACATCTTCCTGGCAACTAAACAAAAATATCGGCAAAACCAGGATGATTGGCAAATGGAGTACATGTGCAAACCAGCACTGCACATCTGGGATACCATTTTGAAATGTGACCCATTAAGGCTGAGTAAAGGTCATTCACTCCCCCTGTCAACAGTACTCTTAAGGGAAATGAATCATTTCTTGACACTTCAAAGAGTCCAGATGTTAAATCAAACAAATTCAGCTACATTTCAAAAGAGATCAACAAAGTAAGGAAAACTGATGTTTCAGTGATTTATTAGCTGTTACTTCAAGGAAGGTTGATTAGCCTGATTGATAACTGAAGCTTCCAGCTAAGAGCAAGTCCAATCCAGCAGTACCATAGGAATCCTTTGAATAAAGTGCAGGCTAGCCCTGCCAACAATAATCCTAATGAAGCAAATTAGAGTTTTTATCAGAATTAAAGATGGTCTATGTTAAGTTGTCTTTTTGGGAGGTATATTTCGAATACAGTTCTGGGGATACTTTGCTCAGGTTTCACTGCTCATACTAGATGGCTATTCTAGGAGATCTAGTCCAAAATTTGTGTTTCTTTTTTATCCTCAACATGCATTGAATTCTGGGAATGAAGCAAAATGTTCTTTGAAAAAAAACTAGAATTGCCCTTCCTTTATTTATTTTTCAGAGCCATAATAGACAATGAACCACTATCTGAAAATATGTTGAATCTGAAATAGGAAAGAACCAGAGTAGTATAACAGGAGAAATTGAAATAGGAGTTTACAAAACTACACAAAACATGGTGTGGAACATATATATTCATTAAATAAAACTGATTTGTGATCAGGTTTAGATTTCAGTATGTTCAGGATCCTATACTCCAATCTCAATTGAATCCCATCATTAGAGACAGTTCTGCCACTTTCACTTTAACTGGCAACTGGGTCTGGATACAAAGGGAGTTCTGTAGATATACCTTCAGGTTGTGGGCTCTAAGCATAGCAGGGAAAGATATATCCTGTGATTCTGCTCTAAATCCTGAGGATTGGGAGTAGAAGGGACCAGGAAGAAGGTGACAAGAGACTAGAGAAGGCAGGCTGAGGACAAGCTAGCAGATATGACTTGTAAGCAACTTATTGATCAGGAAGTAATCTGGCTTGAACATGGCTCCAGGACAAACACTATGAATTACTATAAAGCTTTCCAAATTATAAACGTTGTAAAGATATTAATGGAAGAAGAAATGATATGGGAGATGATTGAGATGACAGAGTTATCACAAATAGATTAGGCAATATTTTTAAATAAAATGGATAAAATAATTGGAAAGAAAAGTAATCAAAATAGAATGTTAAAAACAACACTGGAGGAATGGAATAGAGTGAAGAAGGATTTGGCACCAGGAATTTCACCGACTTTGGATCTCTGGGATTTTAATACTTTCCCAGTAAAAATAGACAGAAGGTTCAAGAGTGTTTTAATAGAAAAGGGGGCTCTAATGCTTAAGGATTGGGTTAAAATTTGTAGTGAACATGACAAAAAAGTGGAGCTTTTTCACAACTGGAATTAAATTGGTTTCAGACTCTCCAGATAGACAAATGGAATAAAAATTTTATACATGAAAGATGTTTAGAAAGGGAACTAACGGTATTTGAAGATCTTTCAAGTAAGCTAAGAAAAGGAGAGACTGGTATTAAAGGGATAGTAAGTAAACTATATAAAATCTTAAATAAAGGAGGAAGAGCACAGGAGATATTAAAGAGCATTTGGGAACAAGAATTGAATGTAACAATTCCAGAAAAAAATATGGAAGGAAAAATGGAAAAGAAGAATTATGAGAACTATGTATGTGAGGGTTAAAGAACATAATTATAAACTTTTATGGTGCTGGTATCTGACCCTAGTCAAGTTGCATCAAATAGATAATAAGATAAGTAATATGTGTTGGAGATGTAAACAATTAACGGGGACATATATACATATGTGGTGGAGTTGTAATGGGTTGAAAGAATTCTGGGGAAAAGTAGAAAAGGAGATTAGAAATATATTTGGAATGCGACTAGAACTGGGGCCAGAGACAGTATTGCTTACAGATTTACATAAATTTAAAATGTGTAATGATGATAAAGAACTAATGATTGTAATGATATCGACAACCAGACAATGTATTGCCAAAAATTGGAAAAACGATGTTGTATTAAAAATAGAAGATTGGTATAAAGAAATGTGGCAACTAGCACTTAATGATAAATTAACATGAGAGCTGAATGTTAGAAAAGGCATAGTTCATGTAAATAGATTCTGGAGAATTTGGCGAAAATTTGTAGAACATGTAATGGTTAGAAATAAAGATATTAAACCTGTACCAGAACAAGCTAATTTTTGGAAGATACGATACACTATAACCTCCTGGACAATGTACATAGCACTGTGGTGATTTATATTAGAAGAAAGTTAGCAGAGTGTGGAAGAAGCATGTAAATGTAATATGGAATAATGTGATAGAAAATCTAAAATGTATAAGCTTCAGTAGTATATGCTTATTTTTTACCTTTGATTATTAATCTTAATTTTTGTTGTATCTCTATATATTATGTATTGATTTTCTATGTAGACCCTTTATTCTTTTTTCTGTTATATTTCTTTTTTGTTGAAAATTTATAAATAATAATTTAAAAAAGCAAACAAACACTATGAATAGTCTGACTTCCAATCATATGGAAACAGTTTAATAAAGCAGTTATAGTTATCCTAGCATCTGCATCTGGCCTCCTCATTTCTAGTGAATGAACAAATGGACACATCTATCCATATACCTGCCAGTATGACTTTTGTCTGTCTGCCTGTCTTTTCCTTTTCTAATCTATGTATGAGCCTCTGCCTGCCTGCCTGCCTGCCTCCCAGTTAGCAATACTTTTTCTTTTATCTCTCCCCAGAGACTGGAAGAAAAAGAAATAGAGAAGAGCTGGCAAGCTAGTTTAACATCTATGGTCTCACAGACATCAGTCTGCCTTCTAGTCAGCATTTCCCCCCCTCTTTTCCCTGAGAAAAAGGTGCTCCCGAAGCTCTGAGACAGCATGCCTAGCAGCCTTCCTCTGATCTGCATCTCTGTCTCATTCAGTCTGCTGAGAGTCATGTTGATTGGTAAGCAGGCAGGCACACAAAGAGAGAATACTGAACATGTTATATAGGGAAGTGATTCCACATCTTTTTTTGCTGTGCCCCACCTAAGCAAGGGTGTGTCTTTTGTGGTTGACTTTCTACCATATCAGCTTGTCTCTTGTCCCTCTTGTTTTCCTTGTTTTGTGAAGAGTACAATGACATACAAGTTGAAAACAGAGATAGCAAGATCATTGGAGCTCATAAGCTGGTTGAGAGTGACCTGACAACCCTAGCCCAGTGTGAATGAAGACTTTGTCAGACCCTCCTTATTATCAGACCCCAGGGTTCAAAGGGGACAGGTGCTTTAGATGAATTAGACCAATTCCACCAATTGTGTCTTTTCCCACATGTTAGTCCTAGACCCAAAGGCCAAAGCAGTCAATTCCTTTAACTCCAAATGGTACTCTGCCTGTGGCTGTTCTTCATTCTTTCTGCAGATGTTCTTTACTGTGCCAAACTTCTGTGCATGAACCTGCTCAATCCCTTTCCCCCAATGGACCCAGCAAAATGGCTTGCCACTGCCCACTCCCTGATTCACTAAAAACAAGTTGCTGCTGCTTTCTGACATAAAAACAATTCTGAATAATGTCTTGTAGAACTCCAGCCTTTCATAAACAGTCTGTGGTTGTGGAAAGATATGCCCTAGGCTAGACAGCATGTTGTCCTTCACCACTGTACCTTTCTCCATACCATGTTCAAAACTCTGAAGTAATATCTGTTATGCACACCTGCATGGGCAATGTGGGAGACTACAACCACTTTACACCTGGCTGCTACCTCTTCAATATTCTCAAATCCTTGGCTGCCAGCCAAAATCAGGGTTTGCTATTGAGCTACCCAGAGGAATCAATAAAATATGTAAAGGCTTATCACCACAACACTCAGGAAGTGCAAGAAGACCTCACCTCACACCTCTCTGGCTTAACCACGGCACACTTCTTGGTCCCCACGCATAAGCTGAAAAAAGTTCCCTTCTATGGACCCTATTTACTAGTTAGCTTTCATGACATGGGTGAGGTAAAACCATTCTTTGGCACCAGAACCCAAAACACTGCTAACTCCCCACTGCCACTCAGAGTTACTTTTGCCAGTCCTCCTCCTTTCTAGTGACAGATTTTCAGCAAATAAAGAGAACTAGATCAGGCATTTCCAAGTAAGAAGCTGAACAACTCAGCCTTCCATCCTTCTGAGGTTGGTAAAATGAGTACACAGCATGTTGGGGGCAAAATGCTAATTAACTTATGAACTGCCCAGAGAGTGCACTATGTGCTATGGGGGGGGTATGTAAGTGTGATTGCTTTTCTTTAATACAGGAGTTAGTCTTTAAGGTGCCACAACATTTTTGTCTTTTTTTTTTTTTTGCTGTTTTATTTTCTCTCCGATATTTTGATTTCTGGTGACCTTTTTCAGAGTTTTAAGAGGTGGTTTACCCTTCCCTTCTTTTGGGGAATGGGACAGTGCAGCTTGCCCATGGCTACACAGGCTAGCTTTTCTCTCAAGAGGAATTGAACTCCCATCCTCCTTCTCTGTTCCCAGATACTTAACTCACTGAACTGTCCAGCCAGCTGGGAGACTGAAAGGGGAGCCTAAAATTGGATCCTCTATGTCCTTACATTGAGATATCCGACATTTCCCAGGACTGCAGTGCTTACATTTAAATAAGTAGTGTTTACATCTAAGTAACAAGTTAATATTATTATTTTTTTAAAAAAATCAGTTCCCCCAATATCCTGGAATGAAATAGTTGAGTTTATTTGAGTTGTGGATTGGTCTAGGAGTAAAAAGTTGGATGGTCAGTGATGGCTTCTTACACAGAGGGATAAAATGAATCTTTCTGAAAGAAGAGCTTTTCTGAACTAAGAACATCAAAGATCATTTCATAAGACACTAACATACGATGTGCTGTCCCTTGTGATTGAAGAAGCCAGATTGAAAGTCCCTATTTCCCTTAGATGATAAGCAATGGAATTAAATTTCTAACGAACAGTGACATTTCATACGGAAACAAGGAAATGGAAATTCAACTAAGTGATTAGACAGATTTAAATGATAGATACAGGCAAATAGCTATTAGGTAGTTTGAATGAATGAAATTGCACATCATATGTGATGGAATGATTTTTGGTTTAAATTAAAGCAAATCACTAGTCAGTCTGGATTTACTTTTGTTGAAACAGTTTGGATGGTGTTCTCAGTTTAGGGCTAGAAACTAGATGTAACACAGGATGATTCCCAATAAGGTTCTTCATACTGGTTAACACAAATTATTGGGTGGATGGGGGGTACACAAAAAGAGACTCCTCAAAGATTGTGGTATTTTTGAACTACAATTGGGCAGACCGATTTTTCACACTGTGCCAGGCGAAAGAAACTGCAGAATGAACTCCCCAAAGGTGGTTTAATTTTGGCAGTTTCACATCTGGAAGAAGAATTGGGTGGAAGGAAAGAGGAGTTGGGATGAAGTGCAAGTTGTTTACCCTTATACTCTTGTGTTGTTTTCTAAATCACAGTCCCTTCCATGTATCTCAAAATTAGGGATAATCCATTGGTTGTATCTTATGGTAAGATTCTCAGCTTGGATCTCTTGAAATTGATCATAGATAGAAATGCAACTTTAATTTGGCAACCCACACATTTTCAAGTTTACAATGCCATTTAAAAAATAAACCTAGAAGATCAGCTTTCAGAGACAACAGCAGTGACACTCCATTTAACTATTGGTAGCACTATGTAACAGAAGGCAATGATAAACCTTTGCCATATATCACTGGATAGATGAAACAGTAGTCCTGAATGCTAATTAATAACCCAAAATATGCCTTATCAATTAGTCAAAGTTAAAATTCCGCATGCCATACTAACATTAAAGAAGCATGTTTGAATGCACAAATTCAGAATTGGAATAATTCAGGACAAAAGACCACAATTTCAGAGTACTGGACTATATTGTTGCTTGCCAGTTACAGTTTCTATAAAAGGAAAAGTAGAGGCCAATTCAATTATGTTGTTAAGCAATATAAGCAGCAAAAAGCACAGTTTCTAATTTCCCCCTTAAAATGATGATCAAACACTGCCCAGAAATATGAATGGTTGTTTTGCCAACACCACACACAGAAATGATTACATTCTGTCTGAGTGAAAGATTTGACATGCAAACAAAAGAGGGTTTTATTTTATTATGAAGCCAGGGAAATGGGATTGTTTTCCTTCCAACAATCACTAGCTTCTTTTGTAAGGCTTTCAAGTTAATGCCATTTCTAGAACTGTGTGTTTTCTTCAAAATAAGCTGTAAATTGTGAGAGTCAAAGTAAATAATGGAAGACAAATATTATGTCCCTATAACTCTACCTTTCCCATTTTCCACCAACTTGATTTTATAATTTTCAATTTCCCCCTCCCTTGGAAATCTTGGCAGAACTCTTTGTATATTGACAGCAAGCAAACCTGTTCCACTTCACCCAAAGTAGTTAAACAGAGTTGTCACATGGAATTGATTCTGATTGGAAAAAGCCATGATCCACAGCCAAAGTAGCAGGATCTAAATCAATGCTTGATTAAATCCAAACACTTCATTTTAACAGAGTTACAGGCTGTTCTGTATCAAATCATAAAAATATGTCCTTTGAATACCCACAAATTGAAATGGGATTTAAATAAATATTATGAATTTTAACCCATCTGTGTTAAGTAATTACACAAAGCTTAATAACAATCAACAACATCATGTTCTCCTGCTCTTCATTTATTTTTTTCTATTTTTTCCTCCATTCAGATATGCTAGTTAGGGAGGGCAAAAATGCTAGGAACCCAAAAGGACAATTTTTTCATCAGCTTTTCTTTGTAATGGTTATAACCCAACATACAGAATGGAGAAAGGAGTTTAAATGTGGAGCACAAAATAACAAGTCACACTTTCGCTGCACTCAATGCTTTCCTTATTTCCCCAGATCTAAATAAAAATAATAGCAGTTCAAGTAAAACAAAGATATTTGTATATGGATAAGTAACAAAACAGCACCACACACAGTTTGTTGGCTACTAAATCTCCATCCTTTCCCTACTTTTTCCTTGCTAAATACATCTCACAAGAAGTTGACATATACTGAGTCAGGCTATTTGTCCATTTTTTCCCCCAGCATTGTCAACACTGATTGGCAGGAGCCCTACCTGGAGATGTTGAAGGTTGAAAATGGAACCTTCTTCATATAAGGCATAATATCCTCTGTTGAGCAATTTCCCCTTTGTTGCCAAGGCAGACAGATGAAACAGTAAAAGACAATTACTCAATTGATGTACATCAATTAGCATACTACCTCCACTTACCCTTTTAGCCATCTAGCATTTGGGGGCTATCCAATCAGAAGCTATTTATAGGAGCTGAGACAGATTTTGAGAGTAAAGTGTGTGTGTGTGTGTGCACATTATATTTCCACAAATTCACTCTTCTCTTAACCAAGCAGCTGGATTTTCTTCCACTTCAACTGATATCTTTGGATGGGAAGATACAAAATATGTCCTTTAATTGCTTTTGCTTTACACAAGAGCTCAAGGGAGAATCAGTGAACTTTTTCAAAAGCAAAGTAAATCTGATGTTCCCCAGTTCCACATAACATTAAGTTTTGTATTTAATGAAGCAATCTCATAATTTGCTCTAAAAACTACAAACATTTGTGATGGTAATCCTGCACAACTAGTATAGCATATGAAATATTGGCTCAAATCCTGTTGTGCAGCACAGTGGTGAATGGATAATCAACAAAATAGGAAAAAATGATGATTAGAATAACTGAGTTGGAAGAAGTCCTTTAGGCCATTAGGTCTAACACCCTGATCAAGGCAGGAATCTGAATCAAAGCAGCTCTGATGGATGGTTGACCAATTATCTCCTGAATACTTCCAGTTTTGGAGTGCTCACCACCTCTTGAAGCAGTTGGTTCCACTGTCATACTGCTCTAACCATTAAGATGTTCTTCCTAATATTCACTCTATATGTCGGTTCTTGTTGGCACAGTGGTTAAACTGCTGTACTGCATCCAGAAGGTTGTGAGTTTGATCCTGACCATGGATCGTTGACTCAGCCTTCCATCTTTCCAAGACTGGTAAAATGAGTACCCAGCATGTTGGGGGCAAAAAGTGCACTAAGTGCTATGGGATAGTATATAAGTGTGACTGATTTATTATTATTTATTATTTTATTTATTTGCTTTACTGTAGTTTTAGACTGTTATTGCACATCCTGCACTCTGGGATGATGGAGAACAAATCCTTCTCTTCCTCTTTATGATTATCTTTCAGGTATTTGAAGAGTTCTGTCACATACCCTCTCAGTCTACAGGCTACACATGGCCAGTTTCTTCAGTCTTTCCTCATATGACTTGGTTTCCAGGCATCTGATCATCCTTGTTGCCCTTCTATGTACCTGCTTGAATTTGTTTGCATCTTTCTTAAAGAGCAGTGCCCAGAATTGGACACCGTATTCTAGATGTGGTCTAACAAGTGCTGAATAGAGGGGGACTAGTACCTCATGGGATTTGGAGACTATACTTCTGTTAATGCAACCTAAAGCAAAGTTGGCCTTGGGTAGAAGCCACATCACACTGTTGACTCCTACTTAGCCTGTGATCTACATAAATTCCAAGATCCTTCTTGCTTATAGTATTACTAAGTCAAGTATCCCACATCTTGTAACTGTGCATCTGGTTTTTCTTCGCTAGGTGCAAAACTTTGCACTTACCCCTGTTAAATTCGATTCTGTTAGTTTCAAGATCTTTTTGAAAACTGTGCTTGTCTTCCAAGGTATTAGCTACTCCATCCAGTTTTCTGGCATCTGAAATTTTGATAAGATTTCCTTGCACTTCCTCATCCAAGTCATTTATGAACATTTTTGAAGAGCACAGGGCCCAGGAACAAGCCTTGTGGTGCTCCACTTATAACTTCCACCCAGCTTGAGAAGGAGCCATTAATAAGAACTCTCTGAGTATGATTCTGTGATTAAATTAATTTCAGGTGACGTTATACACAATTTAATAATATCACATGCACCACCACCACCACCCCAGAATCCCCCAAAGAAGCCATAGATCACACTGATTGGCCACTTATGATAACATCCTCCCTGTTGCACATGTGGAACTCTTCAACAAGATTTCAGGCTTTCAAGATTATTTCTACGAAACAGCATCCTCAAGAGTGTTCATGTCTTTTCTAGGGAAGAATCTGTCCAAGACATCCTTCACTCCTAGTTCACCTGCCTCCAGGCTAGAATAACCCAACAATAAAGAAAAAAAGCATGTCCCCAGTTTTGCTAGTAATGGAAGCACATTCCTCTTAAAGGGTGAGTGGGCAAAGCCCTCAAGCCTCTAGACCAAAGATATAAAGAATGCTCATTGAATGTTTTCTTTCCATCACCTGTCTCAAACCACTTCAATCTAACTGGACACTCTATCCAAGACCTGAAAGTTGCAATTCTGGAACAGAGAAATTACAAAACTAGGATTGAAAGGGAGACAGCAGAAATCAAATACATCCTTCTGTTAGACACCCATCACAGGGGGCTAAATATTAGTGAAGGGTTCCTGGGACATTATCAAATTTGATACAGAGATTGCTATATGATTTTATATTACAACCTTCCTGCCAATTCTCTTTAATAAAACAGAAAGAAACCAGGTGCAGGAGTTTGTCTCTCTCTCCCCCCCCCCCCCATGACATGGAGGTCACAAGTTGATCAGATACCATAGTGGGCTTACTCAGCAACCTTGAGATTGAAAGGGAGTCTTTTAGAGTTTATCTGAATAATCTATTGTTGCTAATGGCTGGGTGATACTGCATTCTTGTGCTTGCTTGTCTGTCATCTTGCTTGACACCAACCCTTCTCCCGTCGACCTCCTGAATTTGGTAAATAAGAACATGCCTGTAAGTTTCATTCCTTGTCTGATGAAGTGGACTTGATCCACAAAAGCTAACAATGAAAATATAGCAGTTAGTCTTTAAAATGCTACTGTGTTTTTTATTTTATTTTATTTTGTTTATTTGTTTGTTTTATTTTCTGAGGTTCTTTCCATCAGTTTGCAAGTCCTATTTTGACTTGGCAGGACACTTTTACAGGGAATTCTGAAGCCTTACAAGGTTCCCGAAACAGTGTCTTTAAAAAAAAAAATCTAAGCATGCATAAACCTCAAGCACAGTAATGTCTGGTTGATTTTCATAAGGCACAAACACAACCTCTGGTGCTTCTGATTCTTAAAAAACAAAGAAGCAAACAAAGCAGTGGCCACTGACATTTTGCACAAATTGCTTTATTTTCTTCCTTTGCAAATAAAATGAAATAGAAAATTCTCATTCTTTTCTATAGGTACATAAAGCATGTCACTCTCTCAGAGGATAAGAAGAATTTAATTTTTCAAAAGACTGTCCAGTTTATGAATGTGGGATATTGTTCTTCTGTAACCATAATTCAAAATGCCAGGTAATTGCTCAATATTACTACACAATATCTGTCAGGGTCGCCAGCAGGAAAAAAGGATGCTAGGCTTTATATAGAAAAGGGCAGCTTGAATGTTGACAGCATCAATGATGGCAGTCAAGATGGTCTACAAGATACCCTGTTGTGCTCAGTAAAATTCACATTTGTCAAACAGCTATTACAATTGCTGTGTGTTTGGGTGAAGAGTGGTTAACTGATGAAAGAAAGAGTCAGCTTCTGGGATTTTCCCTTGCTTCCTGTATTTATAAGAGTGATACTATGTGATTGACACTATTCTCCATGTGAACGTAGACCATCTTGACTCATGTCATTGGTATTGTCAACATTGTGTAAAGTTTGATGCTGATCTGAAGCCCAGTTTCAAAGTTACATTTTTTTAAAATCTGGGATTTCCCCATTTTTAGAGTCGCCTTGTACAACACTGTTTTGCTCTGCTGCACAACAAGTATAATATTTTTGCAGATCCTTGTCCCCACATATAATAAGAACATGAGCAAAGATTTTGATCCCCACTGGGATGAGCCAAACACACTGCAAATTGAGGTAATCCACATCAGTCAAATGGTGACCACCAGTTAAATGAGAATATTATCATCATGGGCCTCTTGAATGGATGCTTTAAAATCTTACTATAGCATAACTGCTACCTACAAATTATATAAGTGTCTAGCAGAAATCTCCTTCACAATATAAATGAAAACTGGTGAAAGAACATCCCTTTAACCCCTGGATCACAGCACAGATAACAATTACTTAGTGCCAGCAGTTACTGAACACTTATGCTTCAGGCCCAGATAAGTAATAATCACTGTCACTTGACTCATTATAGCAAATGAAAGCACTTAACATTATTACCACAGGAGTTCTTAGGCACATTATGTCACTATGAGATGTTCTGCATCAGTTGAAACAATTGATCAATCTGTAATTATGTCATATATCTATGAATCAGATAATGACACATTGTAAATCCAGAGCATGATAGACATGCACATCACTATTTTCACTGGGTAATTCTTCATTTTTAAAGAATATTCTTGGTACAAAGAAAGCTTTTATCCAATCTGTTTGGGATGATGTAAATGAATGTATTCAACATTTCCTTAACAAATGAACCACCATTCTGATTATTATTTTGTTAACATTTGCTGCAGTTAATGGTATCATCCATCTAAGGATTTCCTACATCTATCCTGTTTATATGACTGCTGAAACCTTTGCAGAGGAATCATTAATATATTTGCAAATGTCGCTGAGTCCAAATGCTTTGATCACAGGAAGATTTGCCCACCCCCTGTCATTGCTAGTCTCTGATGAATTCTGGCTGATTTGCTTTGTACATCAAAGACATAAAAGGACCTCTCAGACTCTCCATTTTTGGATTGCACTTTTGAAGTCTCTTGAATACACATGAGCATATTGTTACTGCAAAAATAAAAAGTTACGGCCCAGTGTACACATGGCGGACAATGTGACTCTGAATTTACACAGCCTTTTATCAAAGACAAGATCTGCATCTTCAGGGTCCCAAAAGGCCATAGTATCGAGTTGCTATAATTGTAATATCTCCCTGAGACTTTAAAATTAAGAACAAATGGGTATTGTATCGCACTGTAAATAGCCTGGCAAGACCTGGAGATATGATCCCAAAGTGATATTCTGTTTCTTAAGAAGTACTGAAACCACAGATTTCTGCCTTGGATGTCATGGGGAGTGGTGGATGAGCAGGTCAGAATTTCTGTACCCAGAAGGAACAGCAGGAGAGAAGAAGAGGGTCAAAGCTAAAGTACCCATTCAGAAGGTTTAATCTGAGTCTGATAAATCTTGGCTCACTGAAGCAGTGCCCAAATCCATCCAGTGTCATTTTTATTCTAGTTTCTTCCTTTCTGATAATAATAATAATAATAATAATAATAATAATAATAATAATAATAATAATAATAATAATAATAATAATAATAATAAGAAGAAGAAGAAGAAGAAGAAGAAGAAGAAGAAGAAGAAGAAGAAGAAGAAGAAGAAGAAGAAGAAGAAGAAGAAGAAGAAGAAGAAGAAGAAGAAGAAGAAGAAGAAGAAGAAGAAGAAGAAGAAGAAGAAGAATTTCATGTCAAAGATTAGGGTTGAAAGGGTTTTTGTTGATTGTCCTTCATTTGCCTGTTAGGAAAAAAAATCAGCATATTAATTTATATAATGATCTTATTTTTCCCTCTTTTTCTGCAACAACACCTTGGCCTGACTTTGAAATGAACTCAGTTAATTTATCAAGAAATTTGAGAATTTTTGGAAAGTTGATGGAAACAAGGAAAATCTGCACCCATCTTTACATTTGTCTTATTCCACACTGGGATTTTATTAGTGAACAAACATGTTGTGCTACTTCTGACTCTTCTCTAAGAAATTAATTTAGTTCACCTGTTGTTTTTTTAATTAAGTCTCATGAAGAAACATTTAATTTGCTTCCAAAACCAGGTACAGAACAATGGCACTCCTTAACCAGGATGTGAAAACATTCACTGCCATAATGGCAAACAGACTGAATAAGTTTATGAAACACTATATACATGAAGACCAGGCAGGGTTTGTAAAAGGGAGACAAATGGAGAAGTTAATAATGAGATTAATAAACATCATAGAGTTAGCCACAAAGAAAAAAGAAAAAAATATCCCTTGATATATATATAAAGCCTTTGATTCAATTAAATGGGAAACAATAAAAGAAATAGTAAATAAATTAGGATTTGGGATAAAATTTCAACATGTAATTGATCAATTGTACAAACAAACTCAAACAGTAATAAAAGTGAATGAGTAATATACTGAAATGGTGAAATTAAGGTCCCTGTCTCTTTTTATATTGGCAATGGAAGCTCTTGTAACAACAATCAGGAGTGACAGAGAAATTAAAGGACTGGGAAATAAGGAAGTCAGTATGTATGTGGATGATACCCTACTGGTGTTAAAGGATCCCCCAAAAAAGCATTAAAAAAGTTCAGAATCATCTGAACAAATTTGGAAACATTATGGAGCTAAGAATTAACTGGGGGGGCAGAGGTAATGACATGTAATTGTAATGAAAAGGAAAAAGAGAAGATAAGTCAAATTTATCAAATTAAAACCAAAAATAGCTTGAAATGCTTAGGTATTTACATATCACAGAATGTCAATGATATTCAAAGACTAATCTTTGATAAGCCAAAGGATGAAGTTAACAAAACAATTGAGCAGTTGAATAAACTGAAACTTTTGTGGTTTGGAAGAATAAATTTGTACAAGATTAAAATAGTACTGAATTTTTTTTTTTGTATTGGGAAATCTGCCCAAAAAAGTAAATGAGAAGGATTTAATCAGTTGGCAAAAATATTGAATAAGTTCTGTAATGGGGGGAAGAATCCAAGGGTCATGAAATCCCTATGGTACTTGCAGCAAAAGGAAGGGGGCTTAGGGATTCCTAGCATATGAAATTATTATAAGGCCTTTCAATTGAAAAGAATTATCAAAAAATTAACACAGGAAGATACAAAGAGCGAAGAATCCAACTGGATAGAATTTAAGAAATTGGGAGGAGGTCTGTTTTTGAGTAAGCAAGAGTATAATATTAAAATAGAAAATAAAACATTGAGGGATTTACACAACTTCTGGAAAGTTTTGAGGGTTAAGATGGCCCCAGATGAGTCTCCAATAATAGAACTTTTGGACAGGACAGACTTCCCACTGAGGAATTTTAAAGAAATAGGGCAATTTTAAATACAGAATAAAATACTCCTATTAAAAAAATAGATTGTAAAATGCGACAATCGTCAGGATAAAAATGAAATATATGCAAGGTCGGGGTTGAATTGGTTTCAAAGAGTTCAAATGGAAAAATGGGATAAAAAAATTAGAACCCAATCGTGATGGAGATTCTTCAGTCAGGTGGGGTATCTCCTAACCAATCAGGGTACGCTCTGGTTGAAACGTTTTGGGATGGCTTAGCATTAACAAAGCCAGGGGATAGTTCCCTTTTTGTTGTATCATGATTACCTAGGAGCTTTTCTTTTGGACTGTCTGTGGACCGACTAATGCTACTGATCTTTATTTACGCTTTTCTGGAATATCCTTTAAGAAACCTGATCAGTAAAGCTACTGTTTTTGCTTGAAGATCATCTCTTTCATCAACAGAAGCTGACACCACACACACACACACACACACACACACACACACGAGGCCTAGCTACGAAACCTCCCAAACTTGTTTCATTGCCTGAGCACAGTAAGAGTTCTGACAGCAGACCGGTTCTCCCATAGAGCTAACAAGGGCTATCAGTTCCCGTAAAGAGACTGGGTCTCTGGAACTGGGGGGAGGGGCCCTTGAGTTGGGACGGCTGGATTCTGACATCAGGAAGATCATTAACATGATTTGAGGAGCTAACATATAAATTAAGGAGACGTCTAATTTCAAATAAAAGCATTGTTAAATTATACAAGGAATTAAGCAAAGAAAACGACATGCAGCAAATGTTAAGGAAAACATGGGAGAATGAATTAGAAATTGAAATAAAGAAGTACACCTGGAAAAATAAATGGAATCAAAGAATAATGAAGTTGCTATCTGTTAAGGAAAAAGGACATAATCATAAAATCCTGTGGAAGTGGTGTATGACCCCTGTTTGCATACACCAAATGAAAAAAATTGTGTCAAACAGTTGTTGGACGTGTAGTAAAGAAATAGGAACATATTTGCATATGTAGTGGGGCTGTGAATATACCACTATGGTATATACTTGACGATAAGTTGTCCTGAATATAAGTCAAGGTACCTAATTTGGACCTCTACAACTAGGAAAATAGATTGGCCTGAGTAGTAGTTGGAGGTGGAAAATGCAGCAACAGATAGTTAGTTTCAGTAATTAAAATACGGTAAAATTGATTAATTCAGACATTTGTGTGGGTATGTTTTTGAGTTTTTATGGTAGTGGCAGTGCTTTTTTTAAATGTTTGAATTTGCACTACTGTGGTTTTGGGACCCTCGGGCTGTTGACCCAAGTATAAGTCGAGTCCCCTTTTAGACCTCATTTTGGGGGCTAAAAACAGACTTATACTCGAGTATATACACTAATTTTTGGAAACAAAGAGAAAAGGAATTGCGAAATATCTTGGGGATTACAATAAATCTAATTTAAAAATAGCAATGTTTGGGGAAGTAGACGAGATTGGCATGGACAGGAATAAGAAAGAACTGTTGATATCATTGTTGTCACTGACAAGGCAATTAATTCCAAGCAAATGGAAAAATAAGTTTGTGATAACCAAGGGGAGATGGTACAAGGAGGCTTGGCAATTGGCCCTGAATGAGAAACTAACAATGGAGCTGAAGGTAAAGAAGGGGATAACAACACATAATGAATTTTGGAAATATGGAAGCCCTTTGCAATGACAAATGAAGAGGGTGTTAAGCCGAGCCCAGAAATATATACATTCTGGGAAAGTTAAAAGCAGTTATTAAATTGTAACATGTAAGCAAATTCTAACTTGTATAGCACTGGGAAGATGAGAAGGGATGGGTGAGGGTGTAGAGTGGGGTTGGATTATGTTATGTATATATATATCAGCCTGTGGAGATCCAATTGATGCAGTAGAAGTCCTATCCAGGTGCCTGGAGTCTGTCAGGGTCTGGATGGGGGACAACGGACTACAACTGAATCCCGGCAAGACTGAGTGACTATGGATAAGGGGTCCTGTGCTATCTCGGGAGTTGCCACCTTCGGTTCTGGATGGGGCATCTTTGCCCCAAACAGACCTGGTGCGTAATCTGGGGGTCATCTTGGACTCGCAACTACTGCTCGAAGAGCAGGTGGCAGTCGTGGCCAGGAGAGCTTTTGCACAACTTCGTGTAATACGCCAGCTACGCCCGCTCCTAGATCGGGATTCCTTGCTCATGATCACACATGCTTTGGTCACCTCCAGACTTGATTACTGTAATGCACTCTACATGGGGCTGCCCTTGGTGACCATTCGGAGGCTGCAGCTGGTACAGAATGCGGCTGCTTGGGTAGTGGTGGGGTGCGGGCGTTATGCTCATGCCTCACTGCTGCTTCAGGAGCTGCACTGGTTGTCAGTATGTCTCCGGGTGCAATTCAAGGTGCTGGTTATTACCTTTAAAGCCCTACATGGTAGTGGGCCAGGATACTTAAGAGACCGCGTCACTCCTAGAACATCTGTCCGTCCCACCAGGGCAGATCGGAGAGGCTCTCTTATGATTCCATCGGCTAGAGAGGTGCATCTCTCTAGCACCAGAAGGAAGGCCTTCTCCGTGGCCGCCCTGGCCCTTTAGAACCTCCTGCCAACTGAGTTATGTCTACAGACAGAGCTTCTGCCCTTTCGGAAGGGCCTAAAAACCTGGCTGGCAGGGCAGGTGTGGGACTCCAGTAATATGGGGTCCCATGTTGGGTGGTTGATCTGATGGGACAGCCACCCCTCCCCCACTCTTTTAAGCTCTTTTAAACTTTTTAAACCTTTTAAAACCTTTTAACTTTTTAAATCTTTTAGATTTTTGTAAATTCATAGTTTAATTATTTTAATTGATTTTTAAGTGATTTTCAACCTTCAGGTTTTAGTTTATGAATTTGTAGGGGGATTGTTTAATTGTTTTGCATTGTGTATAGTCTCTCCCCCTTTCTGTAAGCCGCCTAGAGTCAGGTTTGCCTGATTGGGGCGGGATAATAAATCTAAATAAATAAATAAATAAAATAAATGTAATGTTATGTTTCTGTTTTGTATTGTCATGTTTATGTTTTAAAATAAAGTAAAATTATATGAAAAAAGAAATGTTTAATTTGAATCCCTAGTGGAATGACACTCAAGAAGTTACAAGTACAGTAATACCTCGGATAACACTAAGACTTGGTTCCACAAGTCTTGGTGTTATCTGATTTTTAGTGTTATCTGATGCATGTTAAAATCCTATGGGATGGATCAGATAACGTTAAAGCTCCATAGAGATACATTGTAACCGCACAGGCTTTAGCAGTTGTTATCCGATCCATCCCATAGGACCTTAACGTTATTTGATCCAATTCTCCTCCCCAGATTACTTAACGTTATGTGATTTTAGTGTTATCGTAGGTAAACGTTATCCGAGGTATTACTGTATGTTGTTCCAAACTTATTTTTACCTTTATATTTACTAATCTCTCTCTGTTGTCTGCCTTGTCCAGTTTAACAATAAAATTTGTAATTTATTCCTTTTGTACTGTTATGTGTCACATATACTGATGCTAAGTATATATAAACAAATTATTATTATTAATCTCGGTATTACTTACCTTTGATTGTTCCACAATTGAACACAGGGAGCTAAATGCCATTCTGGTGTACACTTTATATAGATGTTAGTACAATGTAAAACATACCTTTTAATGCATAACGTTTGGGAACAGGTGTGAAACAAAGATTTGTAATAGTTTGTTTTTTTAAAAAAAACACCCGCATGAAGCTATCAAGGTTGTTAGACAAGCACCCCTTCACTCTGGCTGTGCTTTTTTCAGAAATCCCGCAGTAATGTATTTAGTTTGGGACACTTGGATGGCAAGACATAGATAAATGGAAGGGAGTATAGAGAGACCAATACTACTGATTAGATAGCTGGGGGGATTGATTTAACTGCCTTAAAATAATTGAAGTAAACACTGAGAGTGGATGATTATTTACCTTGGTACAAAAGAGTGTTAATTAGGGGTAATGGGATAAAACCAAGAAAAATAAATGTGAGCAATTAGGTAAAAATTTCTAGCAGCATTACACTACAGAGTAAGCTGCCATAGGAAGGAAAGAATTTGAAATGCTGCAGAGAATGTTTGAAACACTGCAGAGAATGCCCAAGTTTCCATAATGGGACAGCCATAATGCTTGAGATGTATCACAGTTCACAATACTTCCCTCAGGGCCAAGAAACCACCCAAATAATCCTTTTTTTGTTTTGTTTTTCTATCTCTTCAGCTTCTGTTTACTATATGTCTTAAGATGCTCAAGTGAAAGCTGAGAAGGATACATTCCTATTCCCATTCAATCCTTCCTGTATTAGAAATCTTTGTTTGTGGAGAGATGGGGAACTGTGATTGCTGCTCTTTACCTTTAAAGTAACATTTTTCAGAAGATGTGGAACAGTTATGTCGAACATACTGCCAGTGATTAAAGGGCTAAACAACCTCTTCTCATAGCCTTAATCATTGACTTCACAGCTTAAAAACCCAGAGCTTCACAAGTAACAAAGTAATCTGTAATGAGTTATTATTTCTGAATCATATAAAAAATCTTGCAACATTACATTTCAAAAGCAATGAAAGGAAACGAAATAACTTTCATGATGTTAACAAATAACAATTACTTTTCAAAAACTATAATGGGTAATCTGGAGAAAACATCTTGAAAGTTACTTTCAAGTTCTTAGGAAACTTTGCTGAACCAAACCAAACTCCATCTAATCGAACAGTTGGTTCTTGTTTAGTGCCAGCAAGCCAAATCTCATATATGTTAACTCTATAAATGAGTAACCTTCAAAAAGTCCTATCAGCAGATGTCCAGCCTACATCTCGCAAACTCAAGGATGTAGCTTTATTTATTTATTTATTTATTTATTTACAGTCAAACCTCACATAATGAGCATTTCGCTTAGCATTTCTATGGGGAAAGCTCGCATAGCTAAAAATTCACTATGTGAGTTTTCCCCATAGAAACACTCGTTATGTGAGTTTTTCCATAGGGAAAAGTCCGACTCACATAGCGAAAAATTCATTATGCGAGTCAGACTCGCATAGCGAATTTTTTGCATAGTGAGCAACCTCTCAAAACGTATTAAATTCATTCTGCGAGGTATGATTGTACTTATCAAATGCATGCAGCTATGAGTCTTTGGTGAGAACATCCATTGCATTGATTCCTTCCCTCCTCCTGGCTCTGGCCGCTGGTTAGGCTTGGAGGTCTGCATTAGTGTCCTCTGTTGCCCTCCCACCTGTAGTGACTCTGCCTGGGTGTCTGCGATGGTAACTGGGCAGTTGAGGCCTTGGTCTCTGCCTATTACTTATCTCTTTCAATTCCTTCATTGCTACCCTTCAAAGTCTCAGTCTTCATATGATTTCATGACTGTAGTGTTAATTTGGACAGATTTAATCAGTCTACATATCTCATGACTGTAGTGTTAATTTGTACAGATAATTTAATCAGTCTTCAACAATTTCTTCATGGACAATATTAAAATGATTTTGTTCTTCTGTAGTAATTACTCTTATTTATTTATTATTAGTTCAAATTTATATTGCCGCCCACTCACCACAGCAACTCAGGGGGGCTTACAAATAATACATTACATTACAATACAATATGTTGATTGGGGCACAGGGGGAGGGGTAGCGAAGTCGTCAACCTGCCCCGACTTCTTCCTTGGCTGTTGATGTGGGCTCAGGGGGAGGCGTGGCGAAGTCCTCAACCTGCCCTGACTTCTTCCCTGTCCGTTGGTGTGGGCACACTGTTCATCTGCAGTGCTGCTTTGCCACTTCAATGTTTCATAGTCACAAAGAGTCATTTTACGTAATTGTTGCTTTCTGCCAGTAATATAATGATAATTTAAATTATTTATTTTTCCTCCACCGCTTTTGTTCTTTTTTTCATTTAAATCTCTTTCATCTTTCTTTTATAAAATAGTCTGCATGCAGATTGAAGAAACAGGGTGTAAAAATATAGCCTTGTCTGATACTTTTCCCACAAGAACAAACTTCATTTCGCCATATTCTGTCCTAATATTAGCTTCTTGTATGGAGTATAGGTTATATATCAACAAAACCAAATGTTAACTGCTCACAGTCTTGCCACAGTATTTGCCCTATAGCAGGGGTGGCCAGGTGTTCTTGGACTTCAGTTCCAAGAAACCCAAATCAGTACACCGGTTGGTTGAGGCTTTTGGGAATTGAAGTCTAAGAACTTCTGGGTCACCACAAGGTTGAGCACTACTGACCTACAGCTACTGACTGCCCATGTTGGGTGTTATGATGGAGGCTGAGTTCAGATTCTAGAGTCATTTGAGGACAGGGAGGGGAGCTAAATGATGTTTAATCTACTCCCTATATCCAAATAGCAGACACAACCTAATTGCTCACTTCATGCTATGGGTAAAGTAAATACTTTCCCTGCTCCTCTAGGGAGCAGCAGGGCAAGTGATTTATTTTTTATCCTGTTTGATTATTGTTCCTTTACATTGCTTTGGTGATAATAAAAATATTTTCTTTCTTTTTCTATGTAGCACTGTTCAAAACTCTGGCTGCAGGCTGTTTCTAAATTGGTTCTACATAGAAAAAAGGAAAAATATATGTTATCTAAGCAATTAAATGGCAGGAAACAAAATAATTTCACAATGGATCAGGAATTAATTTTCATAATTTAATCTAATATAAACTAAACCATGTTTACCAAGAGTCATTGATGTCTTTCTTTCTAGTGTGTTTTCTTTTTTATTGGCACCAGAGAATTGAAATAAATAGCTTTTAATTCAAAGTGGAGAAGAATCCACCACTTTTATTGAGGGAGAAGTTCATATTCATGTAAACTGAAGTCAGGTGAGCTTTCACTAGCATCATCTGAGAATCATGTGAGATTCAATAGTTCATTTCCCATATTACATTGGAAGAATGGATAAGACATCATCCGGAACTTGTTTGAACCAGAAAAATCTGCCACAATCTGCAATCCTTTATTTTTCTAAGGAATAGAGAGAAGAGCAGACCTGGTGATTAGCCATTTTCCCTTTAATTTTTAGCAAGGATTACCTCTAATTAAGTCTCTTGGTTTTAAAAAAATATCAGAGACTGAAGTTTAGAGGGGGCAAATGGTTGTGTAAACAATATCCTAAATTAGATTTTTTTTAATGTTGCCAAAGCTCTGCTCTAATAATATAAAAGATCCTCCCAGTGGTGGTCTTTTATGATACAAAACTGTGCCAAGCTACATCTGAGACAGTAAGATGAATCATGTTCTGTGTAGTTTCTATCTTCCATTTCTCTTGTCAGGGCTTAATTTAAATATCTGGCTGTCTATAAGTGGAAAATTGCCATTCTGAAGTACTGCCTTTCACTTGTTCTGCTAGCTCTGTCAGATGAGTAAATGTTGGAAGAAAGTTAAGTCTGATGCTGAAGAGTCTAGATCCATGAAGTTGGTTTGAGTTCTTTAAAGCATGTTAACATTCTTTCATGATGACTGGATGCATCATTAACCCCCTTATTGTTGATATCCTATGGAGACTTGATGTGTAGTCTTAATTATTTTAAAAGCCACTTCTTTCTTATTTAGCTGATGATTAAAAATACATTAAAATGACAACAGAAGACTATTTTTGTTCATTAGCTGATCTTTGAAAAACTAATAATCTAATAAGGGATTAATTTTCATATAATTCTTAAAATAAGTACACAACTATGAAAATTATTTGTGTTGCTTTTACCAGTTAATTAACAAATCATAGGAACCAGAGAGCTAGACAGAGATTAGTTTCTATTAAGCAAACTAAAAAGTCAAGAGTAGAAGCTTCAGTCAGGACTTTTAATAATATTTCATGAGCTCTTATTGATTCTTGGCCTGGAAGTGCTGGATTCAGCAGAAGAGTGAATCAGTTAGTACAGGTGTTCACAATTTTTCCCCCTAGGGGCTGGACCCACCCCCTGACACTTCCCACCAGGTGCCAGAGGCATGTTTGCTCCTTGGACTTAGGTTTTTGTCATCTTCGGCAGCACGTGTGGTGGCTATCACAAATTTCTTCAGGGGTTTTGGACAGCCTCCGCCATTTCCCATGGTAGCAGGAGGCATTTCGGAGCACGATTGGTCTATTTTGAAAATGTTCTGCTGCTTCCCCATTTGGTCCCAGAAGCCAATCCATTGCACTTGGATCAGTAGTGGGCTGCCAAAAAATTTACTACCACATTGTGGGCGCACCTGGTGTCATGGCGAAGCCAACATCATGATGTCCTGATGTTGTGGGCGGAGCTGACATCATGACATCATGACATGACATCGTGGGTGGAGCCAAAGTAAAATAAAAAAATAAAAAATAAAGACTCAGTACACATAAAAATAACATGAAAACACACTACATAAAATATCCCCCCACCAGAAACACAAAGAAAACAAACCCTAGTTCCTTACCTTTGCTGGGGTCGGGCCATCAGGGACTCGGGGAGCAGATGATAGGTGGTGGTGGTGGTGGTGGTGGTGGTGGTGGTGGAGCGGTGAAGAATTTAGATGGCTACTGTGAAAAAATAATGCTGGATTAGATAAGCCTGTGATTATGAACACTCTTCCACTCATGTTCCACAGTAATAAGAGTCAGAAGCTTTAACTGTCTCTGATACTCAAGGTTATAGCCATCATGACCTGTCAACCTCAGTATCTTACCCACTAAAACACTGTGACCCACACTCTAGAACCATGATGGTGAACCTTGGCACTCCAAGGGTTCTTGAACTTCAATTACCATAAGCCCAAGTCAGCACTCTTGCTGATCAGGGCTTCTGGGAATTAACGTTCAAGAACACCTGGAGTGCCAAGGTTCACCATCACTGCTCTATAAGAAGGGAATGGTAAGGCATGTCTGATTAGTCTGTACCTAGGGAACCCTGGCAGGGATCACCATAAGTCAAAATCAACTAGATTGCATATAAATGTGAATTTTCCCAATTGCTGGCTAGAGAGTCTGGGACCTGGAGTCCAAAGAATTGTATTAGTTTCTTATTAAGTGATGTATAGATTGAGATAAATTCATCCAAGAAATCTAGCAGAAGGAAGAAAAATTGTGCTGCCTCTTTGTGAGAGTTTCATTTAGTCCTTTACTTTTGTCTCATTCACCCCATAACTCAGAAGTTAAGCCAGGGGCTGAGTCACACTCCCTCAGACAGCTTGAGGGGCCAGATGGCCATTTTGCCCTTCCTCCACCACATGATACTTCCTGGTGTGGTGGAAGTGGTGAAGGGCCACATGAAATGGTGCTGTAGGCCAGCCTGTGGGCCACAGGTTGAAAATCCCTACTGTAACACAGAATATACTGCATAATGCAGAGAAAGCATCCCTGAAAAGGGTAGGCCCACTTTTGCTGCAGAGATCCCCTTTCACTGAAAACATAATCAGGAACTTATTTTTTAAAAAATCAATTATACCCTGTCATTAATCCAATAGTGATGAAGAATATGTAGCCAAATAAAGGTATAAAGAACTACATATATTTATAATCAGCTTCTGTCATAATAACAGGGCACTGAAGTGCATCACAGGGAGTTTTGAGGAAAGACCAGAAAGTTAATTCATGCTTGTATCCCAATTGCTTGCTTGTTTATTTGTTTAATTTATAGTCTGTCAACAATTAGTGTTAAGCACTACTCTGGGCAGCTTATGACAGTTAAAACAATATAACAGCACAGGGAATCAAATCTATTAAATCAGAGTAATTACTTCTTAGACTGTTTTATGGCATTTGCAAAATTGAATCTTTTGGACTTGTTTCGTTGCTTTTCTGTTGAGTCTAGATATCTTTCTTTTTTCTTTCCTGTCCCAATCAAACCGTAGACTTCCAAAATGAAGCCATTTTCTTGGCTTTGCCATTAGTAGAAAAGACTTCTTCCTAGAAGGTAACATCCCATTCAATTGCTAAAGCTTGCTTATTACTTACTGTTGAGGGAGAGTACCACCAGATCCAACACTATCATTTATTTTGTTTTATCTCCTCCTACTCCTCATTGGCTGCTACTCGTATCCAAGCACACATTTTTCCTGGAGGTAATTTTCTCACTTGGTGGATGTGTCTCTGATGCCTCCACAAACCAATCCTTGCATGGAACATGCGACCACACACAGTATACTGAACAGATGGTGGAGAATGTGGTTGGGTTTTATGAAGCTTCTGTGCTTGTCACTTAGCTTCTTCATGTCTGTGACATTCCCCTTTAAAGTGATCAGTAGCAGCAGAGATGGTATGATGCCAAAGTATGCGATCTTCAGCCATTGTCTTCCAAGTTTGTGTGTTTATACCTGACACCTTCATGTTTTGTTTCAGCTGGCCCTTGTAGTGTTTCAGAGGAGCTCCATGAGGTATTGTACCAGAGCTAAGTTCCCTGTACAGTACTTTCAAAATGGTGATTCCAAATCAGGGGGAGAGATAAGAATGTAAACAATATGTATCTCATGGAATTGAAGAAATGAAACTTCTTGTGTGATAGGCATATTTTGCTGTAGGATCGTTGGTTGGAATCCCTAAGGGGGAGGGCCAAAGGTGGACCCTGGGGGTGAATATATAACTCAGAGGCACACAAACACATAGGACATTCTCTCTGGAATGCTCTGCTTTTAACTTGCCAAAATGTAGCGGCTTGAGAAAGGAGGGGGGCCGTGGGCTTTCCATGGAACATATAGCTTGCTTTATTTCTGCTTTGAAATGCTTCCTGATCTTTTGATGGACTGTATCCTTTTTCTTACTATGTTTTCAATATATTTCTTGAAGAAGTTTGGAGTGGTTATTTGGCTTGTTGCTACTTTATCTACACATATCAGAGGCCTGGGTTGTCCAGCCAGGGAGCTGGAACTCAGAAGAACAATAGGGCCTACTCCAGGGTAAGCCTGGTATTGTTACACCATCCATACAGCAGACATGCCCTATCCATCTAAGACTATGGCCTATGATGGAAACTTCAATGCTGTTCACATTTGCTTTCTTGAGAACTACGATGTTGATGACAGTCATCCCACTTGATGTTCAAGATGGATCTGAGATTCTGTTGGTGAAAGCGCTCAAGCTTTTTGATGTCCTGTCAGTAAAAGGTCCATGTATCATAGCCATAGTTTGTTTTATCTATTTATTGACTTACTTCACTTGGCTTGTGACCAATAGTTTAGAGGACTATTTAAAGTACAATGCAATTCATTTAAATGATTAAAATACAACTAAAATTAAGATCATTTGAAATAATTTTTAAATAATAGTAATGAAACTATTTTGCTTTCTTATGGCTTCCTTCTGTATGAATTCTGCTGAGCAACTGTTTTCAGGCAAAATTTTCAGCAGCAGAAGTGACATGTATTAATAGAGAATAGTATATGCCATTCTTGCTTCTTATATAAAAAGAGAACAGATTAGGATAAGGCAACATTTAAGATAGCAGCTGGCACAGCTGAGCATGTTTAGAACTCTGGAGCCAATGAAGCAAAGCCTCTTAAAGATGTTGGCAGTCAGAATAGATTTGCTACTATCTGTCAGTCCCTAGAATAGAGATTATTCTTCCAGCAGTTTTCTATATACCTGCCCCTGCATGCGGTATGGTTATCATTTCCACCTGACATAGTGAAGCAGCTGAAGACTAAGCTACTCAGAGGTCAGAAAGCATGATAAGGAAAAAAAATGAAACTTGTCTTCCACCTGAACCATATACATTCAGCTCTGTAAATCTGTGGCATTAGAGCAGCTACCTCCTTTTCCATTCACCTGCGTTTCCTTGTGTCTAGTAGCAAAGAGCCCCAAAGAAATAGAAAGCTATACCCACAATCACCTTTCCACTATCGATTTCCTGATTGTTGAACACCCTTCAACAAGAGACATACTGCATTTTTATCTGATGGCTTGGGCAGACGCAGAGCACAAGAGCAAGCAGGAAAAGTGGAGACAAGAAAATGTACAGGAAGGCAACAGCTTGACTCCGAAATATCTATTTGGAAGGAAGACTGTATGGATATTGCCTATTGCATTTAAGCAGTTTTACAGCTCACTGTTTCCAAAGGGCTGAAATATTTGAAACTTTCTTTTCAATCTTAACCATCATATTTAGCAAAAAGGATGTTTTAGCATCTCAGAATTATGAGCAAGAAATTGACACCTTTTTTGAATAAGTAATTACAATTAAAGTGCCTTGCTATGTTAAAAGAGAGCAATGAGAAGATTTTTGTGTGCAAATTAATCAAAATTACACAAAATAATATTTCAGCACAACCAATGGTTTACAGGCCCGTGGTGGGGAGAGAATTTACCAAGATGGACAGGTGCGTACTGCTGCTCAAAACTGCTGCTCAAAGCCCATCCCTTAAAGGGAAACACCACCTTGGCATTTTCCGCTTCATTTCCTCTAGCCAGTCTCCACTCTGCTCCATAGGAGAAAGTCCGGAGCACTTCAGGCAGCTTTGGCAGCTTCTCCCAAAGCTGCCCAAATATCTTTGGACTTTCTCCCATGGAGCAGAGTGGAGACTGGCAAGAGGAAGCAAAGTGGAAAATGCTGAGGTAGTGTTTCCCTTTAAGGGATCGGCTTTGAGCAGCAGCACATGCCTGTTCATCCTGGTAAATTTTCTCCCCACCATGGGGCTGATGATTTAAGAAAAGACAATGCAGTTGTGTAAAATGATTATGGCCTCTGTTTTGTTCCATGGACTTTTAAATATCAGAAACGCCTGACAGAGTGACTGTGTCTCATTTATCAAGCAGCCCTTTCTCTGTGTTTGCTGTATGTGCATGCATTTGCTTCTCAAAGGAAAGGGATTAAAGTTTTGTGCAGGCAGTTTGTGGCAATTATGGACATCATGATCAGGAAAACAGCTAGAACTTGTTTTGCTTTCACCTGGATTTGAGGAACCTTGTAGAGCTTGAAATGTCTTGTTGAGATATCTTGTCAAGTCAAGCTAGTTTAAAGTGATGAGAAAAAGATCATGCACCAAAAGTACTGGGTGGACCGTAAATCCCTACCCCATCCATAAGTCCCTACCCATTCTCCGCCCCTCTGCCCAACAGTCTAATGGGAGTGCTTCCTCCTTCCTCCCATCACAGAGTTCACCCTTCCCCTCTGCCCAGCAGCCCAATGGGAATGCTTCCTCCCACCCTCAGCAGTGCCTACTCTCTTTGTGCCTGAACGTTAAAGGCAGCTGTTACCACAACATTTGGAACAATAACCCCTGCTATGTTGAGGGAAATGTCTCACACAATATTATGCAGTGAGAATGAGGGACAGCACACAGATACACTGGATACATAAGATATATGGATGGGTAGGGACTTATGGGCTGGGTAGGGACTTGCGGGCTGGGTAGGGACTTGCGGGCTGGGTAGGGACTTACGGGCTGGGTAGGTATTTATGGGCTGGGTAGGGACTTATGGGCCAGCCTGTACATAAACACTTGGGAGGAATCCAGAAGCACAGTCAATAGGCCAAGGCAAGTTATACATAGTCCTTTTGGAAAATCAAATAAAGTAAATCCAAGCCATAGTCAGTAGCAGTCTAGGTCTTATCATTTCCATTCAGAACAAGCAGTTGTTGGATAATCTTTGCAAGGTGCTACAACTAACAGTGTAGCCAAGGATTAAGACTGAATACAAGTCCTCCTCAGTTCCCAATTTCCTCTTGGCTAGTTCAACTATTCAACAAATACTCAGGGACAGCTTTAACAAAAGGGAAATGATTATTTACAAGGCTTGAATTAAAGTAAAGTTATTAGGTAGATGGCAAAAATCATCTTAGTTGCAAAAAAACAGGAAGAAAAATCCCTCAAGCAAATGATGATTGTAAGAATCACTAACTTTCTGAGACTAACTCATTTTGAGACAGAAGATTAAACGAGGCTAAACAACTGAACCAATTGGAGAGAATAGTCAGACTGACTGAACTACAACAACACCTACTCAGAGAATTCAACATATCTACAGAATAGAAAGCAGTTGCCTTTGGAGTGAAGAAACATTTAATCTGCTGACTGGTTGTTTGGTTTTAAAACAAGCAATGACTATGTTTGTTAAATGCTGACCCTCTTCTCCTCTAAGTTAGTGTTGAAAAACAAGCACAAAGCATGTTTGGATTGCCTGCTGTAAACTCACCAGAAGTAGTCAGGGATATTCAAAGAGGTAAGACTGAACACAGACCGTAGTAGTCTAACAAATACAATAATGATAAGAAGCAAGGTGTGCAGGAATGAGTAGAAGATCTGGGAAATATTGTGTCTATAACAGTCTTACTCTCTGAGTACTGAAACTTATATTGTGTTTATTTTGTTTGTTGTTTGATGCTTAAATTTTAAAAAATCTTATACACTGCCCAGGGTGGGAAATTACCCAGATAGGTGATATATAAATGAAGCTGATAGAGAAGCCTCATCTATTCTGGTGCTCCTGGGCCTCTCAGAGGCCTTTGATATCATCGACCATGGTATATTCCTGGGTCGACTTTATGTCTGAGTTGGGTGTTTGGGGCACTGTTCTACAATTGTCCCGCTCCTTTCTGGAAGGTCATTCCCAGATAATCCAGCTTGGGGAGTCTATGTCAGCTTCCTGTGTCCTGCAATGGGGTGCTCCCCAGGGATCCATTATCTTCCCACTGCTATTTAATATCTATGTTAAGCCACTGGAAGGCTCATCTGGGGATTTGGAGAGTGGTATCACCAATATGTGGATGACACTCAACTCTATCTCTCATTTACATCTCCAGCAGAGGAGGTGGTCCAGCAAAGTGCAGGGGTGGCGGCAGCGGTGAAGTCCTGCCACCTGCCACCTGCCACCGTAGTGGCCTTTTAATAACTAAGGAGCAGCCATGGCCAGAATTACAGGTGCCAATATTTGGCTTTGGTTATAAAACTTGATTGGTACCTAGTTTTCTCGTGGTTTCCAAATCCTTCTGAAATTCTTGCACAAACAGTCAGAAGGAATTAAAAACAACATTACTACCTAACCTTTTTGAAAGATACTCAAGGAATACTAAAACTGTCCTGAGACTGTAATTTACAGACTGTTGTATCGAGAGCATTGTCTGTCCAACCCGAGATAGAACAACATTCCAATAGCAATCTAGAGTCTTTTTCACTCACATTGTTTGTTTTAACTGCAGCAATTCTTCAAGTAGGTCTCTATTGGCAGCTTGTCAGCAGATGCCAGCGTCTAATCATTTTGGTGGAAAATATATTAAATCTACTTTAATTCTATTCCATGTCAATGTAAGCATTAAAATTCAACTGTGGAAAAACAGACTGATTCTAAAATAAGTATGTTATTTCACATGCAGTATGTGGAGGGCTGCAAATGATTTTTTTTAAAAAAAATACAGTCATATTTTAATTCTTTCCTTGGCAAATTCAAATTTGGACACCAGAGAATGGGAAATGGCGGAAATAGAAAAAATATCTTACAATATCTTCATGAAAAATCCCCTTTGTGCTTTATCAAGAACTCAGTAAAGAGAACAGAGGCTTAGTGTGGAAGCTTTATAATAGGCACAGATCTTCTACATGGTTGCACAGGCCAAAATGGAAGCATCAGTCCAGTTCCGGACATGCATGCTGGTGGTCTATTTCAGTCTGTAGACTAGAAAGAAACCTCTAAAACAATAGTAGTAATAGGAGGAGGAGTTATGATGAATGATGAAGAGAGAGCAATGCTAGAAAGGGAATGAACACACCTACCTTCCTTGGCAAGAGGATCGGAAAACATGTGTGGGCTTGGAAAGAGTTTGACATGGCAGCAACAGGACCTCCCTTGGGCTCCTCTGTGAGGAAATGGTTATGAACACTGTAGCTGAAACATGATTGGGAACAGAAGATGAGGAAGGGGTACTGCTGCCATGCAGGGAACCTCTGATAACAGTCTTTTTACATTTAAAGGTGGAAATATGCTCAGGGATTGCTTTTTGCTTTTGATCTCTCTGTCTGTAATCATACTCTTACTGCCCCCCTTAAAACACACACACACACACACACACACACACACACACACACACACACACACACACACACACACACACACACACACACACACACACGTCACTG
Source organism: Furcifer pardalis (assembly GCA_030440675.1). Classification (NCBI taxonomy): domain Eukaryota; kingdom Metazoa; phylum Chordata; class Lepidosauria; order Squamata; family Chamaeleonidae; genus Furcifer; species Furcifer pardalis. The sequence goes on from CP126893.1 coordinate 70,383,880, forward strand.
GTTACTAGTGCCTGTGATGCGGCCATGAAGAAAGGTTCCGGGAAAAACCGCCACACACTGGTCTATTGGTGGAATGAGGAGATTGCTGAACTCCGGAGGCTGTGCCACCATACTCGGAGAAAGGCACAGCGTGCCCGAGGTAGTGAGGACTATGAGGTTTTGAGGCTTCGACATCGAGAGGCACGGGGGGCCCTGAAGAGAGCCATCAGGGATAGCAAGAACTGCATGTGGAAGGAGTTGTGCAATATGGTCAACAGTGACCCATGGGGTAGGCCATATAAGACAGTAATGGCCAGATTAAAAAACTGTACAATGGTCCCACCATCTTGCCCAGTGCTTCTCAAAAAGATAGTGACTACTCTCTTCCCAAGTCAACCGGGACTCGCCTATACCAAGGATGTGTCAGCTGATCACTGCCTCGACATACCAACTATCTCAGAGGAGGAGCTGATCAGGGCCTGTAGTAAGATAGGGGATGCGAAGGCCCCTGGTCCAGATGGTGTCCCCAACATTGCCCTTAAAACTGCCATCAGGTCTCGACCAGAAATCTTCCTAGAGATGTACAACATGTGTCTCGCTAAGGGAATCTTTCCAAGCCGGTGGAAATTGCAAAAATTGGTCCTTCTTCCGAAAGGGAAAAAGCCGCCAGATGATCCATCATCCTATCGACCAATATGCCTGCTGGATACAGCAGGTAAGGTACTCGAGAGGATTATTTGTAACCGGATGGAAGAGTTCAGCGAAGGAGTTCGGGGATTGTCCAATAGCCAACATGGATTCCGGAAGGTGAGAGCTACCGTGGATGCCATCAACATAGTCTTAGACATTGCCCGCAAGGCTATAGAAGGCAAACGCTGGAAGAGAGGCGCCAAGAAGTACTGTGCTATCATCACCTTGGATGTGAGGAATGCGTTCAATTCAGCAAACTGGGACTGTATCCTGGATGCGCTGAGATTGATGGAGGTTCCGGAGTACATCAGACGCATAATTGTAAGCTACTTCACAGATCGAACCTTGATGTATAACACCGATGTCGGTCTTCAAACCTATAACATCACAGGAGGTGTCCCACAGGGTTCAGTGCTCGGTCCCTTATTATGGAATATCATGTATGACGGGGTGCTCCGGTTGCCTATGCCAGTGGGGACAAGAACAGTTGGGTTTGCAGATGATGTGGCGGTAGTGGTTGTCGCTAAACATCTGGAGGAAGTTGTCCAAACTGCAAACGAGTGTGTTGCCAAAATCCGCCAGTGGCTCTCATTAGCTGGTTTGCATCTAGCAGATCATAAGACTGAGGCAGTTCTTGTGACCAGTAGGAAAGCCAGAGAGACTATCACCCTTACTGTTGGAGGCTGCAGTATTCTCTCGTAACCGTCACTACGATATCTGGCTGTCCAGATAGACGTCAGGCTACGCTTTAATGAACATTTGCAAATTGTGAGTGCAAGGGCTGGAGCAGTATGTAATGCATTAACAAGGATCATGCCAAATATTGGAGGTCCACGGCAGACTCGCCGAAGACTCCTCTCGAGTGTTGTTAGTTCCGTGTTGCTGTATGCAGCCCCGATTTGGTTTGAAGCCACAGCAGAGACATCATACATGCATCAGATAAATTCAATATACCGTAGGAGTGCCCTGCGGGTGGCTCGGGCATTTCGAACAGTCTCGTACGATGCTGTGTGTGTCATTGCTGATATGATGCCAATCCATTTAATAGCAGAGGAACGGGCAGAGATTTACCAGCAGAGGCGAGAAAACCAGGAGAAGGAACGACACACAATTGCCATAGAAGCCAGGAAAGAGAGGATAACACAATGGCAGCAGATCTGGGATAAATCAACCAAGGGACGGTGGACTCATCGCCTTATCCCAGACATCAGGGCGTGGTCGACAAGACAGCATGGAGAGGTGGACCACTACCTCACACAGCTGTTGACAGGACATGGCTGCTTCAGAGCCTATCAACACCGCTTCAGGCTGGATGATGATGCTTCATGCCCCGTCTGCCAGCCCGTGCAGGAAGATGCAGAGCACGTGTTTTTTCATTGTCCACGCTTTGATGCAGAACGGGAAATTCTACAGAGGCATTTTCGACAACAGCTGTCTCCAGAAGATATCATCAGTGAGATGTTGAGTAGGGAGACTACCTGGGTCGCGGTGTCCAATTATGCAGCCGGGGTCATCTTGGAACTTAGACGTGTGGAGAGACTGCGAAGAGGGCAGCCAGAGATATAGAGGAGAAGGAGGGCTAGGAGCCAAATTGGAGGAGGGTTTTTTTTTAATAGCTATTTTGCCCCCCATGAAGTAATGCCTGACGGCGGTCCCGTGGGGTGGCAGGGCGTAATGGGAGGTGGTTTTAGTGGGTAAGAATCCCACACACTGTGAAGCCAGAGCAAGGGCTCACAGTGTCTTTTGAAGATTTCCACCTGCCCTTAAAACACACACACACACACACACACACACACACACACACACACACACACACACACACACACACACACACACACACACACACACACACACACACACACACTTAAAAAAGGAAAGAATCACACAACATTAACAGGGGCTTTGTTTATACAGAATCAAAAGACAAATTAAGAGTCCTAGGACTGTGTCCCATTCTCTATGGAAAAGGTTGTGTTATATAGTAATCACCACCTAGATGCCTTAGGTAAAGGTAAAGGTCTCCCTTGCTCGAAAGCCGACACTCATCTCTGTTTACAGCCAAAGAGCCAGTGCTGTTTGTACTGCTAGATGTTTCCATGGTCATGTGGCAGGCATAACTAGATACTGGAGTGCGTGGAAGACTGTTACCTTTTCCTCAAAAGCGATACCTATTTATCTACTTGCAAATTCTTTACTTTTGAAATGCTAGGTTGGCATGACCTGGGAGAGACAATGAGTGTCAGGGCAGAATTTATACCTTAGCCCTTAGCCTCATCCAAAACGTATATTTCCATTTGTGAGAGAAACTTTTAGAGCAGGGATTCTCAACCTGTGGCCTGCAGAACTGATGCAGCCCACAGCACCATTTCATGTGGCCCTCCACTGCCTCTGCCACATGGTGGAGGAAGGGCAAAATGGCCATCCAGCCCCTAAAGCTATCTGAGGAAGCATGAGCCAGCTCCCAGCTTTAAAAGGCTGAGACAAAGATGGAGACACAGCGAAAATGCACCGCCCTCACTCCCACCACCACAGGAAGCAGTGGAAGTGGCAAAAACAGCGAAGATCGCGCTGTGCCAGCACCTGCTGTCGCCACAACAACCAGAAGTGGCAGAAGTGGCTGGGAAACCCTCCAGCCTGCTCACCCGTGTGAGGGCGACATGACCGGCCAGTGGCGCAAAAAGGTTGGGGACCGCTGCACTAGGTTTTGCCCTGAAAATCTCCAGGTCAGTTAGCACAGCTGTTCATTTGAATCTGATCACCACCTAAGCATCTCTTCTTTACTGAGCACTGCTAGATGTCTTATCTAGTTTTTGACAGCCGCCTTCTAAAGTCTTTGAAGCTATTCTGCAATAGCCAATCCATCCTTGAACAGAATTAAGTTTAGAATCGCTATATTTCCTCTTAATGTATTTCTAGTCAATACCTCTTTAAAAATGAATTTAAAAAGCTCACAACAGTTGGTGACACAGGAATAAAATACACTTCCTTGAGAGATGCAACAATGAGATTTACAAGAATAAAAACCATGTGTGGTGGTATTCATTCCAAAACTATTAATCTAAGACTGGTTTTCCTATATAATATACAGTGACAATTACTATATTATTACTCCATAGTATCTTTCTATGCATAATTACAGTGTTCCCATTATTCCAGTCACTAAAATTAATGGTGTGATTAATATGTTTCACAACAGCAGGTTGGGATTCTTATTAAGAAATATTAGCCTTGTAGCTTCCCATTAAAAATTTTAAAAACATGCAAACTATGTGGAAATAATTTAGCTAGCTTCAATTCAGCTCCAGACCAGACTGGCACAAATATTATATAGTCCCAGAGGCTGCATATATTTCCTGTAAAATGCAACAGAAAGACACAAAGGTGATTTTAAGCCAACCATTTCCTTTTAATTTTGGATCAGAGACTGAAGTGGTCCATTTTAACATTTTCAGGAGTTGATAAAAGGCCTCTGGGAGTACTCCCAGGACAAAGCAACACACTTATAGATCTTCAGAATATTCAAGGGTTAAAGTTTCTTAGTGATTTGCAATGCAGATTTGAAGTATGCCATCATATCAATAGATTGAGCCGCTGACACTAAAGGAAAAGGAGAGTGGTAGATGAATCTATTAATAAAGCCTAAGATCTTCCCTGGATGCTCCAACCACTGTGATACTAAGGGAAACAGCCATAGCGTTGAGATTAAGGAATGCTCACTGTGGACCATCTGCTCCCCTGCAGCAACTCAGCCATCCATTTTGCATAGCAGCAAATCAAAAGGGACAGAATTGCCTGCTCTAGATTAACATATCTCAGTCTGGCCAGGTTGCCCTGCTATGGTAATAGAGTAGACCATACTGTCAGCAACTCAGCGCTGAGTGTCATGCAGCAGTTTACTAACCTAACAACCCTGAGGATTAATGGCCTTGAGTGGCAAACTCTACAGGGAAGGGTGATGGTCCCCAAGTGGATTAAATACCACTTGAATTCATCTTGATGGAGGGCAGCAGCTTCATTAATACTGGCCTGGGGCTGAGGAGGACTTTATGTGCCAAAAGGTCCCAGGACCAGAAACTGGATCAGTGGTACAGGTGTAATGCTGCGATGTGGAAGGCAGATGGAAGGCTACTGCATTATATTCTTAGGGCAGTCATCATGGCTGATTGCCATGAGGATCACCAATATTCAGATAAGGTAAAATAATAAGAAGATTAACATATGCATTTTTCTTTTTCTTAACTTAGTTTACTAGATTATATGCCTGTGATTTCACATAGGGTTTGAGTGAACAGATCAGAATTAGAGCTTTTGGTCACTCAGCTTATTGGCACATCTCTTCCAGTACTATGATTTATGCCTGACATGGCAGACCAATAACAACCTAAAGGATGAAAAAGAAAGAATACAGAAGCAAGGACACATGCACTGTGCAGATCAGTTTATTTGCAGTTTGAGACTGATAAACTAAGAGTAAGGGAATACCTTATGGATTGAAATGAGTTTTTTTTAAAAAAAAACACCAGGATCTGATGAACTGCATCCAAGAGATATTGAAACAAACTGGTGTGGAGATCTCAGACTCATTTTATATAATGTTCTTGAAATCATAGAGGGCAGACAAAGTGCTGAGTGACTGGAGGAGGGTTAATGTCCCTTTCTTCAAAAAGGGCAAAAGGGAGGAACCTGTTAGCGTGACATCAGCCCCAGAGAAAGTTATGGAACAGATTATAAAATTGTTTGAAAACAATGTAGTACTATGTAGAAGCCAGCATGGATTTGTCAAGAACAAATCCTGCCAGTCTAATCTTGTCTCTCTTATTTTATTGTACAACCACCCTGGTAGATGGCAGGAATATGATAGACAGAATATATTTTAACTTCAGCAAAGCATTTGACAAAGTGCACCAATATATTCTGATAAGCAAGCTAACTAGGTATGAACTGGATGGAACAACTGTCAGATGGATACAGAACTGGTTACAGAATTGTACACAAACAGTACAAATGGGAGGAGGAAACAAGTGGGGTACCACAAGGTTTAGTCATGAGCCAGCAGTGTGATGTGGCAGCAAAAAAAGGCAAGTGCTGTTTTGGGCTCTATTAACAAAAGGATCATTTCTTTGGCTGTAAACAGAGATGAGCACCGAACCTTAGAGTTGGACATGGCCAGCTTTCAAGCAAGAGAGACCTTTACCTTGACCTAATGCTTCTAGGTGGTGATTATTATATAACACAACCTTTTCCATGGAGAATGGGACACAGTCCTAGGACTCTTAATTAGTTTAGCACTGGTCAGGCCTCGTCTTCAGTTCTGTGTTTAATACTGGACACCACACTTTTAAAAGGATACCAACAAACTGGAACAGGTTCAGAGAAGGGCAACAAAGATAATCAGGGAAATGGAAACCAAGCCCTGTGAGGAAAGACTGAAGGAAATGGGCATGTTTATCCTTGGGATAGGAAGGCTGAAGGAAAACATGTGAGCACTTTTCAAATGTCAGCTGAATATTAGGGATATCATCTTAACTATTAGAGCAGTACAACAATGGAACCAATTACCTTGATTCAGTACCTTGCATCATTGGAAGCATTTACGAGAAAAATAAACATCCATGTGTCACATCAACTTTGACTTGGATTCCTGCAATGAGCAAGGGGTCGGTCTTGATTTCTTATACAGTAAAACTCTGGTTTATGATTGTGGTCCGTTCCGACAGCTTTTTTCGGAAACTGGATCAATCGTAAACCAAAGCACACTTTCCCATAGGAATGCATTGAAAATTTTAAAAAAATGTTCCTGACCTCCCAAAAATATCCAACACCCCCACCCCAAAGTGGGACACTACCTTTCCCTACCTTGCCTGGGCTCTGACACTTCTTCCTCAGGGTCAACGTCGGGCGACAAAGAGGAGAGGTTTGTCCAGCCACCAGGACACGGCCAGGGCTCACCTGCTGAAGATGCTGCAACTGGGCAAGATGAACTTCTGTGCCTGGATTGGCATGGCAAAAGGGCGGGGGGGGGGGAGAGCCGATTGCAGTGGGCGACCTTGCCTTGTGCATACATGGCATGTTGTGATCCAGCCCTCACAAGACTCTGAAGATGACTTGGATCAGGAGATGCTTCTTAGGTCCAGCCCAGTTCTGCCATCCCAGCCTGCATCTGACCCTGAGCTCCAGCTTGTACCTGAACCAGAGGATGACTTGAACCAGGAACCTCATCCTGCTTCTGGCCCAACTCTGAGGTCTGACTGTGAGGTCTGACTTTGACAGGACTCAGTATTCAGCCAGAGAACAGTGCTGAAGAGTTCTGCAGCTGAGACATGAGAAAGCCAGAGCTTAGTATCAGAGGAGGCTCCCAGCTGATGCTCATTAGCTGGGAAGTTTATTAAACAAGCCTGTTTCACAAGGCATCACTGGTACAATTTCTCAGTGAGATTACTGACTCCCTGCCAGATCCTCTGTGTACCTTGTGACTGACTGCTGTGACCCTGACTGTAGTAACGGCATGCAGACTCAAGTTGTCATTGGGAGGAGGCAATCCAGAAGGAATACCTTGAACCCTTTTATTCCTGAAAAAGGTGCTTCCCCGTGTGCCCTGTGGCAGTCACGAGGGGTGATACAGAAGAGAAAAGGGCCAGATAGGAAAAAGCATAGTGTATGTATATGAAGCAGACTATCTTTAGAGCCAAAACCCTGCCCGCCCATAACACCTGGGGACAGATATACATAAATGTTGCCAAAAGCATGATTAAAGAGTGTGACGACTCGCTTATGCCTGCCTAGAGTTTAAGTGGTTTCCTCTTTTGAGTCATACGGACCACAGTGTTCCACCAGCCCCCACCTGTCTAGGGTCACAGACCATTTGTCCCCTCAGCACCTGACTTCTGCTTACCTTGATGACATCCTTTGAACTCAACTCGCTCACTCTGATCCTTACTGGTACCCTGACCTTGGCTTGCTCTTTGGACTTGACTATTGGACTCTCCTTGGATAGACTTTTGCCAGGACTCTCCTGTGTAGCACCACTGTGTGACAGCCCCTCCTGCTGGGTAGTTCAGCATACGGCGCCTCTTCTGGAGCCATCACTAAGACACAAGATTTAAAAGACATCCTGTGTTTTAGCAAAGGCTCTGAAAGAAGCGCTGTAAATGTGCAAGGTGAGGTCACCTGCTGTGTCTGGCTCTCTCCCCCTTTGCTACACTGACCTTAGCACAGAAGTGGGGAGAGGTGATCAATAACAGTGGGTGACCCTGCCTTGCACATTCATGGCACCTATTTTAGAGCCATCACTAAGGTGCAGGATTTAAAAGACATCCCGTGCTTTAGTGATGGCTCTAGAAGAGGCACAGTGAATTTGTAAGGCAAGGTCACCCACTGTGATCGTGCCATCCACAGAGTCCAAAAAGGCTGCTGCTGGTCTTAAATACCCCTGCAGGCATTTTGGACTCTATGGAATTCCTGGTTGTAAGGTAAAAAAAAAAAAACATCGTACACCAGGATGTCATTTGCTCTGGATTTGCTATCATAAACCATGGCAAATATAAACCAGGGCAGTAATAAACTGGGGTTTTACTGTAGACCCCTTCCAACTCAATTATTCTATATTCTATTTTTCTAATTCCTGGACTATTTTCCAGGTGCCCCTGTATTTTCTGAAAGCATAGACTGACATGTCAACTTGAACTACTCTCCCTTTCCAGAGTATCCAAGTAAAAGTTCCTTTGTTTTTGATTTGGTTTTGTCAAATGAGGTAAGTCACCAGACCTCATCTTCTTGTGAGTTTTACAATAACTTTCTACACATGCAGTTAGCAGGAGTGACATTGTGGAAACAGGCTTAAACTTTCTGGATTCTGCAAGAAAATTCAATGAAAGGCTTATGTGGGTGTAGGTCAATGATAGTGAACCTTGGCACTCCAGGTGTTCTTGGATTTCAATTACCAGAAGCCTAAGTCAGCAATCCTGGTGATCAGGGCTTCTGGGAATTGAAGTTCAAGAACACCTAGAGACCCAAGGTTCACCATCACTGTTGTAGGTTGATGGGAAGTAGACAACATTTCACAACAGAACTAATATATATGATTGTACAAAGATATGTCATGATCGCACAAGGTTCCTCTTGTAAGGTCACCTTATACCCAAGGGAAAAGTGCCTTTTGCAGGGAATTATTCCCCCACCCCCAAGTTCCTGAAGATCATTGGAAGGGTCAAAAACCCCTTCCTCTCCTAATGAAGTTTCTGAGAGTAAGGTCTGGCTCCAAGAAGACAGTTGTTTCCAGCCCCTCTCCCCCATTCATTTCTTCAGGGGTGGCAATTTATCTATACTGATGTGGCACATGTGTCAGGGCTTTCCAGATGCAACAAAGGTATAGGTTTCCTCAAAACTCCTTCTTGGAAGACCTCCATCGATGCCACTAGAAGACCTGGCTGGTTGGTTGTAAGTGGACAAACCTGTGACCTCATAAGCAGATCCAGGTGGATGAGCCTCCTTATTGTGCATTTTCCTAACCTGAACTTTTTTGCTATGCTTTCTCTATACATCCCTATATAAACAAACATTATGAAGCCTGCATGAGTTTGGGACAAAGGATAAAACTTCTTCAAGGAACACGGATGAAAATGTTGAAGTTAGAAATGACATGACTTGACATAAGCTGGAAAACTGATGGCATTTCTCTCTTTTATCTATCAGTTCAAAAACTGCTTGGCTCCACACTTCCTTGGATATTATGTAGGAATATAGGGCTGCAGTGTCTTAGTGGTTAAGATGGTGAGCTTGCTGATTGGAAGGTCGATAGATCAGCATTTGGAAACCCAAGTGCTGAACAACAGAGTGAAAACCCTGTCAGGATCCTCTTACTCACAATTAGTACCTTGGCCTCCTCGCAATGGGATACCTGATACTGCCTGCTCTCCTGGCAAAACAGTTGATGCTTTTAAAAAGCTTGCCTTCTCACTCCTGATCTGAATCTAGTTTGTAAGCAAGGTAGTGCATAGGAAATTAAATAGTCCAGTCAGCTTTGGGTATAAAGTATATTGTAATGAGAGTAAGTTACAAAATATAGTTCATCAAATGTTCAGAAAGCATATCAAAATAAATTAAGCTGCTCTATAGAGGAAAGCCCAGGATCCTTCCTTCTGGCTAAAGCAACTACATGTTTGCAGATCACCCTTAGCTCCAAGCATCGGGTCCAAGAGAACCTTTTGGCCCTCACCTTCTGAGTTTTATCTCCTTCCTTGTCATTCCCCTAAAGAAATCCAGGCCAATGATCATACAGCATAACATGTCCATCACACATTAGGTTCTATCTCTTCCAACCCATGAGCCCAGCATGTTTACACATTCCAATCCCTCTGGTATGCTGCAAAAGGCTCTCCCATGGATTGAAATCTCCATCTTGGACAGGGCTAAGACCAGGACATAAATTCTGCCCTGACAGTGTTTTCGTGGCATTTTTGCCACATTTTTGTGACATTTTCACCACTTCTGGTGCTTTCAGTGGTGGCGGGAGCTCCAGGATCCTCACCACAAGTGACCTAGAACTAATTACTCCCACCCTTTGGGGTGGGCCTCTAAAAGACTGAAGGAAGTAAATGAGCCTTATTCACCGGCTCATCAGATATGCCACCTTAGCTTATGGCTGTGAGTGCAGGTCTTCTCTTGACTTGTCCTCACAGGCAAGGATAAGAAATAAAAACATTCATCTCCTTGGCAGTAAAGATGAAGAGGATAAGCACAGTGTAATTATTAAGTTTGGGGAAAGGTTTGGTAAAAAGGTATTATATTTCATTGATTCTTTTGCAGAGAACTGCACCAATGCATGCAATCTGCTATTTTAAATAGGAACTGCAGAATACACTTGGATTCCCCTACATTATAATCAAGTTGGTTCTACCTTGTCTACCTCAGTGCTTTGTCTCACTAATTCCCTACCCCAAATGTTCTTCTTTATACTGATGTTCTTTTCCTAGCTCCATCATAATACAGTGCTTGCTTTCCCCAGTACTCACTTCCACCAACATGAAAATGAAGTTCTTTATATAGAAGTGGGAGAATACCAATTCCATAATCACATTCATATCCTAAATGGAAAACATTCATTTTATACAGCATAATCAGTAGGAGAAACCAACAAATACCTAAGTTCAGATGTCACTAAAGCTGATAATCAGTGGCATTCAGTGAGGCTCTGAGGAAACCAATTTTGAGATACAATGATCCGAGGTATTTAAGTTGAGGAATCAGTTGTATCTGTGCAAGTGTATACATTTCTAGGTGCCACCATTTCTTTCAGAATAAACACATTTTAAAAAACATTTGTAACTTCTTACATGGTAGTTGGAGGAAAAGAAACCATCTTTAGGGGGAGCAAAATATATCTTAAATATTATTGACCACCACTCTAGGTACGGTTTTGTGAGATTACTGAAGCGTAAAAGTGAATGCCTGAGTCAGTTTTCTCAGTGGCTTAAAGCCACCGAACGTAAGACAGGGAAACGCCTTAAATGCCTGGTCACCGATCAAGGGGGAGAGTTTGTCAATAAAGCTTTCTCGGACTTCTTGGCAAGGAGAAGTATTGAGCACAGGCTCAGTGCGCCGTACCGTCCACAGCATAATTCTTATGTGGAGCGCAGGGGGCAAACCCTACAAGGTATGGTACACATTCTCCTAAACGACACTCAATTATTTGATGCCCTTTGGGGGGAGGCAACCCTTACTGCCACCCATTTGATAAACCTCACTGTGAATTCAACCACGGGGCAGGTACCATATGTACTATGGCATGGACGTCAGCCTAACATAAGCCATTTACGGGTATTTGGCTGTCCGTCTTGGGTCCACATACCCGCTCAGCAAAGGCGCAAGGGACAGCACCGTGCCCGCAAATTGATATTTGTAGGATATGAGACCAATCGAAAATGTTATCGTTTTTGGAAACCGGGCACTAGGGAAATTTTTAACAGCGCCAGCGCCAAGTTCTTGGAGAACGTAGGATGGGAAAGACTGGAGCAGGGCTCCCCGCCTACGAGAACTAACGGTTACCCTGTACCCGGTGATGTAACCAGGGGATCTAGGAATCTTAGTCCCAGACTGTCCAGATCAGACGGGAATGATTTTAAGAGCGAGGGTGAGTCCGACAGTGAACAGGATCGGGTCTCTGATCGCCTCTAGTAGCGAACAGAGAGTAGTGGTTAAATCAGAGGTCTCTGATTCTGACTCCCAGGATGAGACACCCATTATCTCCACACCACCTGCCATCGTCAGGCGGTCTACTAGGGAAAGGAGGCAGCCTGACAGATATCAGGCATGCTCTGCAATAGTGGAACCTGCCAGCTTTGCAGAACTGGCTGAATTACCAAAAACAGATCAAAAGCCATGGCAGGATGCTATGGATAAAGAGTTAGCAGCGATGAAAAGCCTACAAGTTTTTAAGGAGGTACCCATACCTGCAGGGAAACAGGTCCTGGGGTGTAAGTGGGTTTTTAAGGTTAAAAACTGTTCCGATGGAAAAAGAATTTGTAAGGCTTGTTTGGTCGCCCAAGGGTTTAACCAGAATGAAGGGGACTACGATGAGGTTTTCGCCCCATCACTGAAGGCTACAACATTGAGGGCTGCATTAACGTGGGCAGCTAAGCACAGGCATGTGGTCAAACATATTGACGTAGCCACAGCTTACCTCAATGCCCCTTTAAGACATGAATTATACTTGAGGAAACCCCCAATGCTAACTAGCCCTGATAGTAAGTCTGTCTGTTGGAAACTGATGAAGAGCCTATATGGCCTTCGTCAATCAGGGTACGAGTGGAACATGTGCCTTGTGGAGTTCCTAAAAGGATTAGGTTTTAACCAGGGAGTTGCAGACCCATGTCTTTTCAAAAAGGGGTCGGGCAAAGCAACAACATTGCTCTTAGTATTCACAGATGATATTGCCGTAATAGCACCGGACGAGGAATCAGCTGCTGAGCTGATAGGAAAGATTAAACTCAAGTTTGATATCAGAGATCTAGGGGATATCAAGACATACGTAGGGGTTGACATAGAGAAGACAGCTAGAGGTTTTAAACTTTCGCAGGTAGACAAGATATCGCAATTACTCAAGCGGTACAAGCTTGAAATAGCAAAACCCTGCAATACCCCTATGGCTCCTGGGTTCCTTCAGGAGGTAAACGAAGGGCCAGAGTTCGATAAATGAATTTACAGATCGTTGATAGGGAGCCTGTCTTATCTTGTGACATGGTCTCGTCCAGATATTTCTTTTGCCGTGAATCAGCTAGCCAGGTACTCTGAGAATCCAAAAGTCAGACACTGGCAAGCGGCCAAAAGAATCCTGAGATACTTAAAGTATTCCATGAGAAAGACACTGTATCTTGAGCTGAGAGGAAACCTGTCACTAGCCGTATATGCAGACGCAAGTTTTGCATCAGACCCAGATACTAGAAAGTCCACATCTGGAATGGCTGTCACGCTAGGGGGTGCTCCAATCGATTGGAAATCTTTGCGCCAGAAACATATCACCCTATTGACCATGGAGGCAGAATTCTCTTGCCTGTCACTAACATGCACTGAGGTGATCAACCTCGTACAGCTCATGCAAGACCTACGGGTGAGCTGTAATGATCCGGTAGTAGTGTACGAGGACAACCAATCAGCAATCACTACAGCAAATAGTATCGGAGCAGGTCTAGACATACTGACCTGAGGTACTTAAACGTAAGAGAGTCAGTACAGAAGAATATCATTAAGCTGGAGTATATTCCTACTGAGGAAAACATAGCAGATGTCTTCACAAAGCCTTTACCCATGACGAAACACAAATACTGTGTAGTAAAGCTTGGAATGTTGTAAACGTATATCCTGTACCCCTGTCTGTTTTTTTTTAGATGGTGATGCATCAATCATTGGTTGAATACTCACGTTGCAAAGGGGGAGTATGTTAGGATATATTAGTAGGTTTGCAACGAGAGCAAACCAATGACTGTATCTTTAAGACTGTGCAGCTACCACAGCCAGGTGCAAGCATTGAGTGTTTGTGTCTAGCTTAAATTGAGGCAACAGTCTTTGCCAGCCAGCCAGCCTGTTGTTCTCTGACTGCTTTGTTGCTGTGCTCACGTCCATCGGACCTTCGTCGTTCTTGAGGATTGTCTGGTATGTCTACTTGCCGTTTATTGCAAGATATTGGAACACATACCTCAGCCACATTGTGGTGACCTAACCAAAGACTGTTTTGGAACCGAGCTACTCCGTAGCTAGAATGAACTGGTGAATATCTTCGAAGCCAACCTTGAAGCAACAGATAAAGGTTTGGACTGCTTGCATTGCTTTATCGAAGATAAGAGCTTAATTAGCTCACATAGACTATAAGGACTTGCTGCACCACTTGGTCTGACTTCAAGACAAGTGTTAACTTGCACTTTGTGCACAACCTTTGTAAATAGTGTAAATACATATTTCCTGCAACCCAAGCCGGAGTTTGTTTTTGTCTCCTGTATCTCAACAACACTCTCAAACTTCAGGGTGTGGCAAAAGCCAGCCACCTTCCTGCACTCTGTGAAATTGAGACTCTGAAAAATGCAGCCAGTTATTTAAGCTGTGACATCAGTAACCTGTATCTAAAAGTTTGTGTTTCTACTTCTTACTTTTCTGGGATAAAAAAAGAAATCCCCAAATATATTTGTAATATTTGAAGCACTAAGTGAGTTTCTCAAGTCTTTGCTGACAGTTATCCAGTCTCCTGTTACTTGTAGTGTGTGTATCTGTGCTTTGCTTTTCAAAAGAGCAGAAGACACTTGATACTTTTAGTGCAAATTTCAGAGATATGACATGGGAAAAATTCTCTGTCATGAGACCAGAGACAAAGAATCATGTAGTGTTTTAAATTTCTAGTCAAGATTTCTCACCTTAAGGCATGATTTTGGAGGGTGTGTGATACCACCAAAATTGCTTTTTGGGGTACATATAGTATGTATTCCTGCTGTAGTGTTATTGACAATCAGCTCTGCTCATGGAACACACAGCATCCAGTTTTCAAAGATTCTTCCAACTTAACTCTCCAACTTACTTCCAGAGCAGATTTGAGTATGCTCTAAGTCAGTGATGGCTAACCTTGGCCCTCCAAGTGTTCTTAAACTTCAATCCCCAGAACCCCTGATCAGCAGGAGTGCTGACTTGGGCTTCTGGTAATTGAAGTCCAAGAACACCTGGTGTGCCAAGGTTTGCCATCACTGCTCTAGGAAAGGACACAAAGTAAGTAGAGCAAATAATCGAAAACAGAGTACCCAACATTGAAGAAACTATTTTCAGTAAAGTGAAAGCCATGGTTGGATAAAATCCAGTGTAAATGGGATCTTAGCTAATAGACTCAGAAAATGTAATGCACACAATATACACAGCTGTAGGAATGTTAAAATGCAAAAACGAATACAGTCATGCCATATCCAGTCACTCTTAAGGCTGTGGCCCTAAACAACCTTGCTAAGGAGTAAATCCCAGAAAATGCAGAGGGACATATTTCTATGTACACATGCCTAAGATTGTGCAGCACAGCTCCTTGATGTGGATGAGTTCAATAAGTATGTGCTTAAACCTCTCTGTTCAAATAAAATGAAACTTCAATGTGACTTTCTGCTAAGTACAATTATTTGGTACTATGGTATGAATGGAATATTAAAATATGCTCCTGAACTATATGTTTAAGAGTTTAGAATAAGGGAGATAGAGGAGAAGCATATCCACTTGAAGCATGTCAACGTATGCTGAATAAAGCATTTCACTATATGCGTCTATCTGAGAAAATGCTCAGTGCGCAGCGTTCAGGTCACCAGCTTTTTGTCACATCAGTGAAATTATCATAAACAGTGGGCAATGAACAGAGATTCATTGCATGACAAGTCTTCACCAAAATCAAGAATTCTTTAAATGGTTTTCTTTACAAAAATAAATAAATAGGGCTTGGGCATGGAAATTTTGTGATAAGGAAAACTAAGTGTAGAATATGTGGCCATGAGCTGGTCTGAGTTGCCTTTATTAATTTCAATAGCTTTGATTCCCTGGGCATCCAAAGGGGTGAAAGAGGAAATAACAAAATAGAATAATAGTTTTGATCCCTTTATACTACTTTAATACCCACCTCACTTTCTGCCATCATTTTTCTACCCTCAACATTTTGATTCCTTTACCTCTCTTTTCCTTAGGCTTTCTTTAACCCTTGCTTGCAACTCTTTTCTTTCAGGAGACATAAAGAATATATTCCTTATTAAGCTTGTCTTATGGGCAGCTTTCTGGACCTCCCTCCTGCCAGGGTTCTATGCAGTGGTGGGATGTCAAAATTTTTACTACCCCACCGTGATGTCATCAGTGTGGGCGGAGCTAACATCATGATGTCGTGGGCAGGGCCAAATAAAATAATAAAATTAAATAAAAATAAGCACATACACACACTCCTCAAACCACCCACCCACCCACAACACAAACCTGTAAATAAAATAATTAAATAAATAAAATAAACATTACATGAAAATACACCCACCCACCCAAAAATAAATCAACCCACCCACCCCAAACACATAACCGTCACTTACACCAAGTGCTTGGTGTGCATGTGCAGTGGGGGAACCAGGAAAAAGGTAAGCCCCGAAGGTGGCTCCTACCGGTTCTCTGGGACACTGGGAAAAGTTACTACCGGTTCTGGCGAACTGGTGAGAACCTGTTACATCCCATCACTGGTTCTATGCTGCTTTCTGTTATCAGAAAGAGAAAATAAATGGCCTCAAGAGGCAGCTGCGGAAGATGGCAAATAGTTGGAGGACAAAACTATAGGAGCCATTTAGTCTGCTCCATATTCTCTATGGTCATCCAAGTAGACAATGACTCCTTGCTAGTGATGAAATAACATCTCACTGCCAGTCCATTCTGCTTCTGTGCATGGACCTGGAGGTAGGTGCCAAGGCTATCTTGTTTTTCAGCTCAGACAGGAATATGCCTAAAGCAAGATCTGAAACAATTCCCATTTCCTTCTTGTCAGTTACGCAATCAAAAGAATCATTTGCTTTTCTCAGACACTTTGCTATCTCTGTACTATAGACTACCTCCCCCTCTGGTCATCCCAAAAAGAAATTTAACCACTGCCTGAGTAGGATGAGGGTGGATAGCAATAGAATTATAGGTGGTTGACACCTGCTGGCATAATGATAATCTGATAGAATCAAGCGGAAGAGAAATATATAATTAATATTGAATACACTTAGCTGGATATACATACAATCAGAGTAACTGGGATTCCTGACAACCCCACACTGTAATTGACTTCAGAACCCTGAATGAGTATTAACCATAGGCTGTTGGTTACCTTAACTTCATTTCAGTTTCCATCAGTTTAGATTAATGTCTTGAGCTATCAGTGACATTTTTCCCTTTGAATAGAGAATAGGATGGAATTTATCCAGGCTCCTACAGTGTTTGTGTGTGATGCTTTTAACATTCTCAGATGGTAAACCTTTTAGATACAGTCAAACCTTGCATAAAGAGCGCCTCGCTTAAAGAGTAACTCGCTTAAAGAGCTGAATTTTCTCTGAATGTTTGCTTCGCTTAACAAATAAAACGAACCAAAAACTCACTTAACAAATAAATCGGGGTTCGCAATCCCCCACCCCCATTGGTCATTTACAATGGTGTTTCACTTAAAGAGCAAACTCGCTTAAAGAGCAATCCTGTGGAACGCATTATGCTCTTTAAGTGAGGTATGACTGTATTGAATATCCAAACTGCAACCCCAATTATTTATCACAAAGTGCCTACCTAGCAACAGGGGAGGAAGGAAACACTTCCACTGGGCTCTCCCACTGGGCTGCTGGGCAAAGGGGCCGGGCAAACCCTGTGCTAGGGTGAGGGAAGAAGCACTCCCATTGGGCTGCTGGGCAGAGGGGTGGGTGAGTTCTGTGGTGGGGAGAGGGAGGAAGCACTCACATTGGGCTGCTGGGCAGAGGGGTGAACTCTGTGCTGGGGTGACTGCGTGGGTGCCCACAGAGAGGGCTCTGAGTGCCATAAGTTTGCCATCACTGCCCTAGCATATTCTGTTCTTTGGAATAGGTTCCTTGCTTTAGCTCTGTTAATTTGTTGTGCTCCCCAAGTTCTTGATCTGTCTCTTTAGTGCAATGCCTAGCTTGGCTTCCTCCGACCCTGCAAGCCAACACACACACACACACACACACACACACACACCCCTGATTGCAATCAACTTTATCTTATGCCCCTTGCTGGATGGAATTGAACACACAGAGATCAGCTGAAGCCAAGCTTCATAAATTTGATGTGGAAAACACAGAGGAAAGACCCCTAGAGGAATGGGTCTTAAAAACACACACAGATGTTTCTGAGGCAAGAGTTGAAGAATTGCCTATGAAGGAGTGATACATCAAGAGATGGCCCAGTGCAGTGGTTGGGACTGTAGTGTGATGGCAGAAGCCATTTCATTGCATTAAATGTTATTCAGCAATTAACATTTATTTTGCGGCAAGTCTACTTTGATTTTCAGTTTCAAGTATCTGGTTGGGGAAATAATTGACCCTCTACTGCTGCTGTAGGAGGTCATCTATTCTGCAATCCCTTACACCATTACTGCTCCTTCGGTACCTGTTCTAATTAACATAAATTTGCATGCCAATATATCCCTTTCCCTCAAAATAAGCCACATTTGATATTAGGCAAAACAGATGTAAACAGAGGAAACCTATTTAGTCTGATGATGCAACTAAAGTTTTGAATTTCTTTAATACCTTAGATGAAGTTTTCAAGAACATTTCTACTTTTCATACAGCATGTTGATCAAGAATTCAATATATAGCCAGCTAGGTTGTGTGTTTTTTTAAAAAAATGCCTGAAGCCATTGTTATTCAAGCCCTGGCCACTTCTCTTATTCCTTACAGATCTCATGCATGCAAATGTGTATGTCTCTTCAGAAGCAATTTCATTCATAGCTCCATATACACTACTAGTAATTTATTTGCATCCCTGGGGTTGAGAAATTAATGCAATGTCCTGTCATCAAGGTATAAAATTTAGCAGGTTCCCCCTTAAACAGACACACGGAAAGAGAGATAGTAGGAAAAGTTTCTGGGATTATGACAAATTCTCCAAGTTTTGAGTTTCAAACTGAATGTGCAGTTTCACAGGAACCAATTTGCATCTGCATTTCTTTATTCTGCTTTTGCCAATTCCACGCTTGAGTCATCAAACCTTTATTTCTTGGTCTATTGCTTTAAAAAGAGAGAAAAGAGCTGGAGGAGCTGTTGCTTGTGAGATGAAAAGTGATGCACCTGTGCCTCTGTTTCACACCACAGATTACCACTTTCTGTTAGAAGAAGCCCCTTATTCCTTGCAAGACCACATTAAGTGGTTATGTGGCTATATTCTATTTACAAAACTGCAGAGGACATTTATTGGCTCTCTAATGATTAGTGCATTAGTTCACAGAGCAGTGCTTGCTCATTCCCCATTGGCTACCTTCCATCATTAGGTGATAGAAAGTTCCTCTTTATCCAGCTCCAGTAAGACAAGTAGCTCAATTTGGTCTGCAATCATATATACACAGACCTGTGAGTAAGTGTCATTCAATGTAATAAACTTTCTTTTCAGTAGACATGTATAAGATTCACCTTTTCATATTATTTAAGACGAGTAAAAGATTTGTGTGTGTGTGTGTGTGAACCTGAATTAAGCTTTGTGCTGATTATCATTCTATAAAGCAATTCTAAAAATGGGGGGAAACCCCCCTCCCATGTATAATATTTAAACTGGCTGTCAGAGCAGCAGCAAATTTAGCACAGGTTTGGCAGATCATCTGTCTTTACTAGGTGCCAAATTTGGGGTGGTTTGGGCAAACAGATTTCAAATATGATTTTTTTTTAAAAAAAGTAAATTACCTATAATTTATATATTATCTGGTTTGATTTATTTTTTACATTTAATTTTATACTGCTATTTTGTGTGTGTGTGTGTGTGTGTGTGTGTGTTATTTTGTTGTATTGCCACTCAGAGTCGGAGACTATCCCAGATGGGCGAATAACAAACAAACAAATAAACTTTTTCCCCTCAGAAATAGGAATCTATGAACACCCCTAGATTTATTATAGCCCAGATACATTGGAAAGAAAAATCATGGTTATCTTGAAAGGGAATGGTTGACCCTACTCCCTTTTTTTAAATTTGAAAAGAATCCAGGCTGTTCTCAAAAAAATGACCTTTTGAATTCAATTTTTTGATTTCTTAATACGCCAAGCATGAGCAGCACAAGTTTCCCAGCAAGAGTTTTACCAATCAGATACAGTACATTGTTGCACCTTCCTGGATTCTAAGGCAGATATTTGTAGATCTCTAGGGCAATGAAATGCCACAGAAACAGAGTCAAAAGGTAATTTGGGAAGAGTTAGAGTGGAAAGATATTTGAAGAAAAGGAAATGCAATTTTTTGGATAAAGATATGACAAAAGTAAAGCTAAGGTGTAAAATAACAAAAGCAATGATGGAGTTGTTGAAAATATTGAAGAAGAAATTAGCTCCAGTCATTTCCCCAATTGTAGAATTGGAAGATATTAAATCTTTTCCAATTAAAATAGATACAAGAATAAAAGAAATACTCCTGAAAAATGGAGTGTTCCTGCTGAAAGATTGAATACGGGTATGTAAGGATGTTGAAAAAAGATTGGAAATATATAATCAAATGGATCTGAACTGGTTTCAAAAAGTGCTACTGAATAAATGGAGTAGCAAATACAGTAATACCTTGGATAACGTTTACCTTGGATAACGCTAAAATCGCATAACGTTAAGTAATCTGGGGAGGGGAATTGGATCGAATAACGTTAAGGTCCTATGGGATGGATTGAATAACAACTGCTAAAGCCTGTGTGGTTGCAATATCTCTATGGAGCTTTAACGTTATCCGATCCATCCCATAGGATTTTAACATGGATCGGATAACACTAAAAATTGGTTAACACCAAGACTTGTGGAACCAAGTCTTAGCCTTATCCGAGGTATTACTGTATACGGATGTAACCAGTTTAGAAAGAAAAATGACAGATTTTGAAGAATTAATCTATAAAATAAGAAAAGGTTTACTAGGAATTAAAGGGCTTGTAAGTAAGATATACAAAATATTAAATCAGGAAGGAAATCCACAAGATACAGTGAGATCAATTTGGGAGCAAGATTTGAAAATAAAAATTATGGAAGCAAATTGGAAAAGTAAATAGAAAAAAAAGAATTATTAGAACTCTGTCTGTCAGGGTTAAAGAACACAATTACAAAATGCTGTGGAGGTGGTACCTGACTCCAGTTTGGTTACATCAAATGGATAACACAAAAACAAAATATTGCTGGAGATGTAATAATTCATGGGGAAATTATTGACATATGTGGTGGAGTTGTAACGTGAGAACGGATTTTTGGACAAAGATTGAAAAGGAGACATCAGATATAATGGGTTTTGACCTTAAACTGGAATCGGGTGCCACCTTACTGACAGATGTTGAGAATATATACAAAGATGTTAATTTTTGTGGGAAATAAATGTAAAGAAAGGCATAGTTCATTCAAATGGTTTCTGGGGAATCTGAAGGAAATTCGTGGAATATGTGATTGTTAAAAAGAAAGGAGTTAGCCCTGTACCGGAACAAATTAATTTTTGGAAAATGTAAATAGATATAACCCCTCTGGACATTGTATATAGCACATTGGTGAATTAAGCAATGAAGAACATATGTAGTATAGATAATAGAGGTATTAGAGTTATTGATTGGAGAGTGATGATATAAAAGATGTAAAATGTACTATTGTTCCTCTTTATATTAGGGTGGCCAACCGTCCCGCATTCCACGGGGCAATTCCATTTAGGGAGGGGGTAGTTCGACTTACCCTCCGTTCGAAAATCCTCCCGACCTCTCCCGTTGCGTCACAGACGCACCTGTTTCCCCTCTGCCCTGCGCAGAGACCCAATCTGGCTGCATTCTATTCTCTTGCCACTAGTCTGTGCTGTTGCATAAATTTCTGACGCCAGATTGGGTCTCTGTGCAGGCGCGGTTCATTGGAGCCTTTTCGGCTCCGTTTCCCTTTAACTGCCTGCAGGGCAGAGGGGAAACAGGTGCGTCTGTGACGCAACGGGAGAGGTCGGAAGGATTTTCGAACGGAGGGTAAGTCGAACCACCCCCTCCCTAAATGGAATTGCCCCGTGGAATGCGGGACGGTTGGCCGCCTTACTTTATATTCAATATGTTTCAAATGTATTTTTAGGAATATTCTCTTTTTTTGTATTGTTTTTTGTCTGTACTGTTTCTTTTTATTAATGAAATTCATAAATAAAGAACTTAAAACAGATGTTAATTTTTGTTGTTGTTCAGTTGCACAGTCGATTCTGACCCTCTGCGACCCCATGGACCACTGTCCGCCAGGCACTTCTGTCCTCTACCATCCTCCTCAACTCACTCAGCTCTGTGCCCATTGTGTCTACAATACCATCTAGCCATCTCATTTTTGGCCACCCCCTTTTTCTTTTGCTCTCCATCTTTCCCAGCATCAAGGCTTTCTCAAGTGAATCTTCTCTTCTCATTTGATGTCCAAAGTACTTTAGCTTCATCTTTACTATTTGACCTTCTAAGGAGCAGTCAGGATCGATTTCTTCTAAGATTGACCTATTTGTTCTTGCTGTCCAGGGGACTCTCAAAACTCTCCTCCAACACCACATTTCAAAGGCATCTATTCTTCTGCGCTCAGCTTTCCTAATGGTCCAGCTCTCACAACCATACATTGCTACAGGGAATACCATTGCTTTGACAATACAAATTTTTGTTTGCAATGTGATGTCTCTACTTTTCACTATGCTCCCCAGGTTTCTCATCGCTTGCCTCCCAAGAATCAGTCGCCTTTTTATTTCATGGCTGCAATCACCATCTGCAGTGAGATTTGATCCTAAGAAAGTAAAATCTGTCACTGCTTCTACTTCTTCCCCATCTATTTTCCAGGGACAAAAGAATTATTATCTATTCTTCTGACAACTGCAAAACAATATATAGCAAAAAATTGGAAAATAACTAAAATTTGAAAGTGGAGGAGTGGTATAAAGAAATATGGAATATTGTGTTGAATTATAAGTTGGAACTGGAATTGAAAAGGGTATACAGTAATTAAAGAAAATAAATTTTGGGAAATATGGAAACTATTTGTGGATTATACATTGTATAAAGGTAATGGTGGCAGACCAGTGACAGGTCAACTGAGTTTTTGGAAGTTGTAATACATCTGCTAAGGCAAATGCAGTCTTCAGTGCTTTGTAAATATCACTGGTGTTTTTGACTTTTCTTCTTCTTTTGAAATACCGGGAGTATTTTATGTTGTTGGATTATTATATGATAGAGCAGATATTTATATAACTAAATATTATCCATAGACATTAATATTATAAACTTATTATAAAGAAATGTGTAATTTAGTAATATGGGAATTGCTCTTTATATTAGAGAAAATTTTCCCCCTTTCTTCTTGGTTTGTATTTTATGTTTTTCTGTATAATGTAATGTTTATTTGGTTGTTTGATTTTTTTCTCTTTATTTTGTATGTTATATCCTAAAATTTAATTAAAAAAATGTAAAGCAAAAAAGAAAAAGTCAAAAGACAGATCTTAAAGAGTTAAAAAAAGGCAAACATTAAAGAAAGTAATGAAGTGTTATACTCCAGAGGAGGAATGTTTTTCTATGTGTCTTCAGGGAAATAACAAACAATTTTGTTAGGCATATTAAAAGTATTTCTGCATTATAAAAGTACAGAACAGTTTTGTTTGTCCCATATCTTAGTTCTTCCAGTAAATATTCATTCAGTCACATCCCAGCTGTTCTTGGTTCTGCTTTCTCCTGGCAACCCTAGTGGAGACAATGTGCTGATCTGGGATATTGTAGCATTGGGTGATCCTACGTTAAGGAAGTTGCAGTTGTAATTTGTGTGTAGTGTATGTATACTTAAACCTGCATTTAAAAAAGCCAGGGAATTCAGGTCTTCAAAAACCTCTAGTTTATGAATGTGGGATATTGTGCTTCTCTAGTTGTAATTCAAAATGCTAAGAAATGTCCTGATATTGTTGTACAATATCATGCCCATGTTGCCAGCAGGGAAAAGGATGCCACACTTCGTCTAACAAAAGGCAGTCTGAATGCTGACAACACAAATGACACCAGTCAAGATGGTTGACAGAATACCCTCTTGTGCTCACTGCCATTCGCAAATGGACATCAAGCAAGGGAAAATCTCAAGACCTGGTTCCTTTTTTTTCCACAGGCTCACATCCAAATACAAAATAATTGTCAGGGCTGTTTTTCAACAAGTTCATCAGTTTCCCTTGATACTCACACACAGTGGTGGGCAGCAACAGGTTCGCACCCACCGGGGAGGGTGTGTGAAGCAAAATTGGGCTGCCTCTGGGCAAGGGTGTGTGTGAAATTGGGTGACCTTTGGGCAGGGGGTAGCGAAATTGGGTGGCCATGCCCACCTCCCTGCCCTGCCTCATCAGGTTTTGTCTCTGCATGTGGTTCAAGGTCTCCCATGCTCAAAAGCCAGTCATATCTGACTCTAGGGTGCAGTGCTCATCTCCATTTACAGCCAAAGAGCCAGTGCTGCCTGTGTTTGCAGATGTATACATGGCCATATGGCAGGCATGACTAGATCACCCATGATGTAGGCTCCACCCATGACTTAGGCTCCTCCCACAGTGTTGCAAAAAATTTTTGCTGCCCACCACTGCTCACACAGACCTCCACCCACTGTCCAGACAGCAATATGAAATTGTTGTGCTTAATAGATTCATTATGTCAGTAAAGCACAGTAATGGGAAGAATGTTGCAGTCCTACCTAATGAGATTTGGTAGATGAACTTGTATATTTACATCTATAGTGAATATTTGATATCCATCTGGTGCTATGAGCAGTACTGCAAGAGTGAAACACAAATCATTTTGAATATTTTGTGTTGTTACAGTGTCATTTAAAGCAAGTTTCCTGTTTCCCACTGACTATTCCAATCATAACAGAGCACTTCAGGAGGTCCTCATTCTAGATGCCAGCCCTGTTTCATTTCAAAGTAATTTCAAATGGTAACACAGTGGTTTCATTCTGAACAGAGAAATTTTAATAATCATAGACATGCAGATACACATACACATGCACACACACAGAGAAAATACATCCTATACATCTGCTTTTTTTCCAGAAAATAATCAGCATTTTTTTAAAAACAGTAAGAAACATAAAACTGATCAATCACACATAGTTGCATGGTAAAATAGTTTTGTAGTGTTGCTTTCTTGAGGCTTTATCTTACAGCTGCAGGATTCCAGTAGATCATGCTGCCATCATTTTAGATGAGCAATAGAATAATATGACTGTTTTGTTCTTCACAGCAGTATTAAAAAAATTAAAACAACTTTTTTCTTTGAATTTATTAGGGCACTGAACAATTTAAAATTATGAACTCATATGGAATATTAAATTCAAACAAATTAAAATGTTAAAATGATTTCACTACCTGTGACCAGAAGCTGGCTACTTCAATAGCAAAATTTTGACTATTTACTAGATCTTGCTTTCGACATCTAAAAGGGCATACATTTAATTCCAAAAAAATTGCTGATTTCATTTGAAAATATGTCCTTTACTGAAGTAGCCCCATTTTACTGGATTCTCCTTTGATTTTCCTACTTCACTTCAAAATCTGTTGACTTCCAGATGGTCTAGCCAGAATCTTGTCCTGGTAGGAAACAATTTTGACAGTCACCCATAGCTTCATAATATTACCCTAGTTTCTTCTGGTTAAATATTTATAGCTTGAGAGGCGTGCAGGGCCATCATCTAGGGCAGAGATCAGCAAACATGGTGCTCCAGGTCTTCTTGGACTTCAGGTACCAGAAGCCCAAGTCAATAACACCTGCTGATCAGGTCTTCTGGGAACTGAAGTCCAAGAACATCTGGAGAGCCATGTTTGCTGACTCCTGGGTAGTTGGTGTCCCTTAAGTGGATGGGTTTGGTGCTGCATTACATAATTTCATTCATTATTCCTTACCACCTTTCAATATGTTTCAGGAGGGATGTACTTTTGGAGACAAATAATAGTGGGGGTAGGTTTCTGGAAGTCAATAAAAATCCTGCATGATTCATTGAGAGCTACATCCACTTGCTTGGCATATACTGTATTATACCATATTACATTAGCATATTCTGCTGTGGAGTAGCACAGGGAGAAAACTATTCCTAATGTTTGTTGGTGTGTACCTGATTCTGAACCAGCCAATTCCCTAAGTACTGTATATTATTTCTGGTGATAACTTTGTTTGGTGTTTAGATAAGGTTTTTGTAGGTCAGGGTTTGTTCCAGGATAACACCCAAATACTTTGGGGTAGGGCTGCATTCCAAAATCTTGCTTTCCCAGATAACATGGAGTTTTCTACTTGCTTTTCTCAGGGCCATAGCCAGGGGGGGGGGGGCCTGCCCCTACAGAAAAAAAAACCCTTCCTGAACTAACAGCCTGCCCCTCCAACCCACCCTGTGGTGCCAATGTTATATATGTGAGTGTGGCATTGTAGCCCCTCCTGAAAAATTTTGCCCCTCCTGAAAAATTTTTCACACACACCCAAATAATAATAATAATAATAATAATAATAATAATAATAATAATAATAATAATAATAATAATA
Organism: Furcifer pardalis; assembly: GCA_030440675.1. Lineage (NCBI taxonomy): Eukaryota > Metazoa > Chordata > Lepidosauria > Squamata > Chamaeleonidae > Furcifer > Furcifer pardalis. Next base: position 70,410,275 of record CP126893.1, read on the forward strand.
ATAATAATAATAATAATAATAATAATAATAATAATCTAGAATCCTGGCTACAGCCCTGGCTTCTCTGTTTCTTAAATAGAAAGCACAAAGGTATGCTTTTAAACAACTTGGTTTCAGCTGGTTGTTTTTATACTACTAGGAAAGATCTTCTAGGGCAGAGGTTAGGTGGTGCTTAATGGACTCAATGCTTTCCCTCTGGACCTCCAAGAAAAGAGCATCAGATTAGATGAACCCATGGCCTTAGGGACATTGGTTGATCATTTTTGTAAGTTAAAAAAAGCAACAGTGCCAGGATGTTACTGTGTGGGAGACTTCTCTTTTGATTTATCTAGAGACTGTGCCTCCCTTGAAATTCAAACAGATTATCTTTGGTTTTGAAGTAGAACTGTGACCATTTCTCTTCATCTGTGCTTTTTAGTAAGGTAGTAGAGCTTTCCAGGCAACAATTGATGGTGGATGGTACCTTATGCTGCTGTAAGATCAACAATTGCTCCTCCAATTTTTTTTACGTATTTCAAAACCATCTTCTATAGGCTGGGCTAGATTTAAAATTTGAGCCATATAGCTCTTGAAAGGCTAAAATCTATCTGCTCTGGAATTCAAAAAAGGATCTGTTTTAGGGGCTACCATTCATTCAAACATTTTGGGTTTTTTAAAATGATTTTATTTATAGTTTTCAAACAGAAAAAAGAATAACAAAAAATAATAACAATACAATACTACAATGTTACAAAACTACAAATACAGAAAATCATAACTTGAATTTTAGTTCTTGTTACCATCTTACTAAAATATACATTGACTAAAAGAAAAATCACCCTTGTGCTATATATAATGTCCAGGAATTACATCAATTCATTTTTCCCAAAAGTAAGCTTGTTCTGGTACAGGTTTTATTCCTTTGTTTTTAACCATCACATGTTCCACAAATCTTTTCCAAATTCTCCAGAATCTATTTTCACAAACTATGCCTTTTCTGACATTCAACTCCCATGTCAATTTATCGTTAAGTGCTAGTTGCCACATTTCTTTATACCAATCTTCTATTTTTATAGTTAACTCATTTTTCCATTTTTTTGCTATATATTGTCTAGCTGCTGACATCGTTATTAACAGTAATTCCTTGTCATCAATACTCATCATACATTTTTCTAAGATTGTCAATAGCACTGGTTCTGGACCCAAGTCAAGTTTCTGTTCAAATATGCATTTAATTTCTTTTTCTATTTCCCCCCAAAATTCTTTCAACTTATTGCAATTCCACCACATGTGTATATATGTCCCCGTTGATTGTTTACATCTCCAACAAACATTACTTGACCTATTATCTATTTGGTGTAGCTTGACCGGGGTCAGATACCAGCGCCACAACAACTTATAATTATGCTCTTTGACACGTACTGACATAGTTCTCATAATTCTTCTTCGCCAAATTCCTAGCCATTTTTTTCTGGAATTATTATATTCAATTCTTGTTCCCAGGTATTTTTAAAATTTTCGTGTATATTTCCTGTTTTGTTTAACATTTTATATAACTTGCTAATAATCCCTTTGATACCTGTCTTATCTTTTCTAATCTGAGCTAAAATTTCTTCAAAACCTGTCAAATCTCTTTCTAAACTTTTTTCATATATTATCTTCTTATTCCATTTATTTATCTGAAAAATTTGGAACCAGTTTAATTCCATCTGTAAAAAAAAGTTCTTTTCTTTCATCACTATCCTTGCATACTTTTGCTCAATCTTTGAGAAATAAAACTTTTTTGTCTGTTAATATGTTTTTGATCCTTTGATCTATTCTGATTGGGAAATTATTGAAGTCTTCTATTTCTAAGGCTGGTGAGGTACCCGGTGCCATATATTTTTTAACCTTATTCCATTCCTTCATTGTTATCTTTAAAAGCTTATTTTGTATACCTTTTTATATGTTTTCTTCTCATTGTTACTTAAAAATGTTGCCTTAGCCAATTGGGATATCTCCTTCATCTCTATTCTTTCCCAACCCACTTCTTCTTTCATTAGTATTTTAATAACATTCCTAATTTGAAAAGCTTTATAATAATTTTGTATATTTGGTAAGCCTAAACCTCCCTCTTTTTGAGACACATACCACAGTGACTTAACAATCCTCTGCCTCTTATCTCCATTGCAAAATTTATTTATCAAATTCTGATATTCATGAAGCTGTTTAACACTATGTTTAATTGGTAAGGCATCGAACAAAAAATTCAATCTTGGTAATAACATCATTTTTGAAAGGGCTATTCTACCAAACCAAGACAGATTTAAGGTTTTATAATATGTTATTTTTCTTTCTATTTCTTTCCTCACCTTCCCATAATTTAATTTTTTAAGGTCTCTAAATTTCCCTGTTATTATTCCTAAATATCTAATTGAACTTTTAACTTGAATTTTGAATCTCGTCCTAATTCTATCTTGTACATCTATTTCTCCATTACAAAGTATCATTTCTGATTTTTCCCAATTCACTTTCAGGCCCGTAATTTCTTCAAAAGCCTTAAGATGCTGATAAATTTTGTCTAATGTCTGGATTGGATGCTTAACTATTAATAATGTATCATCTGCATAAAGATTTTTTTTTTACTTTCTAGTCCAATTATTTCCTTGTCTTGACGAATGGCATTGCCATTATAAATATCACTGGAGATAATGGACAACCCTGTCTAGTACCTGCTTCTAATTTTATCTCCTCTGTATACTCCTCATTAACTTTGACTCTTGCAGTACCTGTTGATACAATTCAGCCATAACTCCTTGAAATCATTCAAACATTTTGCACAAGTTGCATGTAAGCAGATTGCCTGGTAGCTTTTGGGATCTAATTATTTTTGCCTGGTTTCAGTAGAGCATATTTTTTGGGATTTTTGGTCATTAAAGAGTTAAAGGCCCATTCCTTTGTATTTAGTCCAAAATACTTAATTTGTTTAGTCCAAATATCATCAGATATCACCACTTTGCCATTCCTACATCTTACTTGCTTACTCTAGTTCATCCAATATTAAGGCACTATAAATTTGATTAGATTCATTCTGAATATTCCTTTGATGTACATTTTTATTATGTATTGGTTGGTCTAATGTTGGCCTTTATTATGCATTAGTAGGAAAGTGCAAAATTTGGCTTGAACTCAACATAAAAAAAAACCAACAACTCCAAGATTATGGTGTCCGGCCCCTTAACTCCCTGGCAAATAGAAAGGGGAAATGGAAGCATTGACAGGCATTACTTTCTTGGGATCCAAAATCACTGCAGACAGTGACTTCAGCCATGAAATGAAAAAGAACTCTTGAGAGGCACGCTATGGCACACCTAGGCAGCATAATTCTTCTTCTTTCATCTCCAAATCAAACTTTGGACTGCAAAAATGAAGCCACTTTCTTGGCTTTGTCATTGGCCAAACTTAAATTCCCATTGGTACATTGTTTCTGGTAGTAATTGGAAGACTAGCAAATGAGCCGGTTTCTGTTTCTCTTCACATTCACACAGTATATTGATGTTCACCAGCACCCCTACTTTAAACATTGATGGTCTTACATTTAGGCACTGAAACCCTCAGCCCATTCAGGATCTTTCAAGTGACAACGGGGAGGTTGAGTTCCTCAGCCATATCCTCCTTTAATGTTATTCTTGTTCAGTAAGCACCTTCCTCCATCTTCTAATTTGCTTTTGCTCACCCTCAAGGGCCATAAAGGTATTTCTAGATCTGGTGGACTTGAGGCACATATCCATTCAGAGGATGCTGAGGGTCGTTCTCTTGCTTAGTTCTCTCAGTGTCCACTGTTACTTCTCTTCTTATCATAGGTGGACTGGTACCAACAAGAGGATATATTTTATCAACTGGTGTAGGTGTGAGATATCCAGTAACTACACACATTGTTTTATTAACAGTGGTGTCAACTTGTTTTGTGTTTGCACTTGTGTGTTTCATACTCTGGTGCAAGATGCTCAGGGCCAAAACTGATGTACTATGTGGATGGCTATGTGCTTCCCATGTATATTTTGTCAAATCCCTGATGATATTGATCATTGTCCTTTACCTTTGGTATTTGGACAATGCTGCTGTTTAAAAGGGCATCCTGTTAAGTGTCATGCTAGGATACACAGAAGCAGCATCCTCAAATATTGTGGATACCTTTTACATATTTGAACCACGAGTGGGTGTACCCTGACCAACAGCAACCTTGTTTTTCCAACTACTATTTCTCACACCAGATTAAACCAAAGAAACTGAGGCAGCATAATAAAAAGCAGAGACATCACCCTGTCAACAAATGTCCACATACGTAGTTAAAGCAATGGTTTCCCCATTATTAATGTATGGCTGTGAGAGCTGGACCATAAGGAAGGCTGAATGCAGAAGAATAGACACCTTCAAACTGTGGTGCTGGAGAAGACTAGGAAAGACTGAAGGCAAAAAGAGAAGGAGGTGGCAGAGGATGAGTTGATTAGTTAGTATCATTGATTCTGTAGGTGTGGATCTGGGCAGACTGCAGGATGGCAGGTGACAGAAAAGTCTGGCGTGATGTGGTCCATAGGGTTGCAAAGAGTCAGACTTGACTGTGTAAATGAACAACAGATTGGTTTTCCTTGCTAGGAACAGTTGTGATTTGGAGTTATATTTGCATACAACATCCTTTTGTTTTGGTCATTGTTCTGTTTTCAGTAGTCTCCAAGTTTTCTAGCTGCTTCATGTCAAGCTTTGTTATAATGCCTATCCATTGAGTTCTTTTTCTTTCTGCCAGAGTTGAGATCAATTTTTCCCCAGCCTTTATCATATATTCCCTGAAAGTATTTGAAGCATGAAATATAATCTAAGAACTGGGCGTGTTTTTCTGGAATGAGATGGGGGGGGGCATAGAAGGAGCCTCCACAATGAATGAAAACCATTGTTAGTACTCAGGTGTGCTCTGAGCAATGGTATATAGCAGGGGTGGCCAAACTATGGCCTGTGAGCCAGACCCATTTCATGTGGCCCGCTGCTGCCCAAGCAGCTACTGGAAGTGGAAGTGGATGCATTTTCAACAGCTATAAAACATGTCCCCACATGCATAAATGCACCCGTGCATGCCATAAACACTGGCATAAATGCATCCTCAGCTGTCATAAAAGCATTTATGACAGCTGTTGATGTGTATTATGGCAGCATTTACAGTGGGAGGAATCACATGACCAGAGGGGCCGTGGTCCAGCCCATGGCACAAAAAGGTTGGGAACCGCTGGTATACAGGCAGCTCTTCTTATCCTGAAGTAAAATTTAAAATAGTGAAGTTTTTTTAAAATTAAAAACATTTAAACATTTTAAAACTGTAAAAATTAAACTGCTTTGTGTCTTGTGGTGTTATAGTCCTTCGTTTCATTTGGTAGAAAGTTTTGAAAGCTGTGCCTTACACAATATTTCCTTTTCCCCTCCTCTTTACACAGTCAACTAATGCAGTATGTTACCTTTATTGAGTTTTCTTGCCTTTATCAAACTGTGAACCTATTTCTGTATTCTTCAAACAAGTTAACTGAGAGTATCATGTCTGTTTGCAAAGAAAGGTAAGAGTCTAGCCATATATGACCTATGTGCTACCTTATGAAATTTGGCTACTTAGAATCTATTTTTTTTCCTGGTTCATTTCATGTGGGTACCTATGGAAGAAAAAGATGCTACAGAATATGTACTGATATGTCTCCACTCATGGCAAGATTTACCTTGGGGAACTACAAAAACAAGAGGCACTTGCAAGAATACTGTCATTTATGCTTTTGTTCCTTTCAAACAGTTAGTGAAAATATTCAGCAGTTCTGTGATACTTCCATTATTTTTAAATTATTTCTACTGGTTAGTTGATTCCAAATTGATTATTACAAATATGTGCACTGCAAACATCTTGGTAAAAATAAAATGCCTTGCACTTTTTAACCTCAAATTTGAGTCTTCAAAATAAAAAAAAAATGATGTTGTCATTGTGAGAACCACAAAACAAGGTGTTCTGTTAAAGCCAAAAGGAGATTGTTTCAATAAGCCCATATTCACTCATGTTGGACTATGGTGGCTTAGTGGTTAAGAGGCTGAACTTGATGACTGGAAGGTCAGCAGGTTAGTAGTTCGAGACCCAAGTACTGCATGATGAAGTGAGCTCCTGTCTCTGTCCCAGCTCCTGCCACCCTAGCATTTCAAAAGCAAGAAATTGCAAGTAGGTAAATAGGTACTACTTTGGTGGGAAGGTAAATAGCATTCTGTGCACTCCAGTGTCTAGTCATGCCTACTACATGTCCAATAAAACATCTGCAAAATGCAGACACCACTGGCTCTTTGGCTATAAACAGAGATGAGCACTAATAAATACATTTCATGTCAGAAATTACTCTGGGTTGAAAGTATTTTTGCTGAAGAATCTCTGCTCAGGGGATGCCCGAATGAGGCTCCTTTAATGTCCCCAAGATCCGTTGTGCAGCACTTGGGTATTGAACCTCGAACTTCCAGTCCAAGCTCAGTGTCTTAACCACTAGGCCATTGCACTGAACCCTAGAGTCGAATACGACTGGCTTTTGAGCAAGGGTAACCTTTACCTTTACTCATGTCCAGTCATGCTGTTGGGCCTAAACAGCTTAAAGTTCAATTGACTGTTCATTTTGCCAATGTATGCATTGGTCCTGAATTTACTTTCTTTCTCCATACTTTGGAATCAGTCAGCAGTGAACTTGGGTTTGTGACCGTCTGTGCTCCAGATGCTTTAGAATACTTGGTAGCATACCCTGTCTTGCCCCTCCTTGATGTTTGCAGACGAGCAGTCATCACCAAGACAAAGATTAAGTAGCTAATTAGCTAATGAAATTACTGTTTGTAATTCACATGAAACAAAAGAGATGCACTCTGGGTTAATCAGTATGCACATGGAGTCTACTGATCTTCAGACAGAGAAAATTTGTGGTGAACAGCCATTCAGAATTTAAAAATGATGGGAAGTGTCAGAAAAGTTCTTTGATTGGGGTCTTACTCAATTAATAAAATCTTCCAAGCTGTGCAAAATTCCTCTATTAACAAAGTCCAGCTAAGTATTAAGGTAACTGGCACCTACCAAAAGCACATCTATTCTTTTTATATGCTATCAAACATAATGTCCTTCACAATCATAATCATAAGCACCAATAATTTAAGTACTTACTATATAGAGACAAATAAGTTCATTGTCCCCTTAATAACCTTGATTTTTTGCGGAATGTAACCTGACTTTCAATTTCTCTATGCAGGCATCATTTCTGCATCACCATTGCAGGTTTGTGTAAGAGAAAAGCAGATCTCACAAGAAGATAGCAGAAGTATTATAGTGGTATTTAAAATGGCAGTGAGGCTAAGGCTCTTGATATTAATGTCCCCTTAGACAGAAGTCTCTGCTTGGTTACCACCAGAACAAAACCCTTCTCAATTCTTTGGATGTCACAGCTCTGACATTAATAATCCATGAAACTCTATGGAAAAATAAGTAAGACATGAATGTTTGGAAGCCTGATGTTACATGCTGGTTTAGAACAGGACCCAATGTCCTTCATAATCCCAGGGACATGTAAAAAATATGTTTCCTCCATGCTGTAGCTGAGATCTGGCTTAAATAAAGCTTCCTGGAGGACATCAGTGAAAGAAACTAAGCGGACTGTGAAGCTAGTGAAGTGTTTTTATGTGTAGAGTGAGGAGAGAATGTGGCAGCATCTTTGAGGTTGCAAAAGAAACCTTTGTTTCTCAGTCTTTTATATATTAATAAATGTCAGGCTCAGACATCAGATTTTGTTGAAAACTGCCAAACTCAAGCACCAGAGTTTTCTAATTCTAAAGCAGGAGGAAAAAAGTCAAAAAGATTGTGTTGGCTGTCACAAGTCCAGAATTGACTTTTTGAAAAGTAATGAACAAAAACTTTCTTCATTTCTGTGGTTTAAATTGGGGTATATATGGATAAATTCCTTCCCAAGCCACTGACAAATCCAGACATTTAATTTAGCACCACATTCCTAAAACTGAAGGACTCTCTTGGCTCATTAAGTTGTAATTGAATAGTATCAAGAAACTATCAACCTTGAAAAAATATGTTTTGGAGAACCCAGGGTTATGAAGAATTGTGGGGAATGGTAAGTTTAAGGAAGTCTTCTTTTTGGAACTGTTCCAACTCGGATCATGCCCAGACTTTGACATTATGCCATGACAGCCATGTGTTTTGAGCTAAACAAAACAAAGAGTCAGGCTTTTGTTGTTGTTCAGTCGCACAGTTGATTCCAACCCTTTGCAACCCCATGGGCCATCGGACACCAGGCACCTCTCTCCTCCACCATCCTCCTCAACCCACCCAGCTCTATACCCACTGTGTCAACAATACGATCTAGCCATCTCATTTTCTGTCGTCCCTTCTTCCTTTGCCCTCCACCTTTCCCAGCATCAAGACTTTCTCAAGTGAATCCTCTTTTCTAATTTGATGTCCAAAGTACTTTAGCTTCATCTTTACAATTTGACCTTCCAAGGAGCAGTCAGGGTTGATTTCTTCTATCATCGACCTATTTGTTCTCCTCACTGTCCAGGGTACTCTCAAAACTCTCCTCCAACAGACTCCTCTATCCTTAAATTCATGTTGAAGTGTTAGGCTTATTTATGGATGCATATTTCTCATATGTTGTCTTCAACCTCCCACACTTTGTTTCTTTCCCACATAATAAACAGTAATCTTCAAGTCATAAAATTTTGACATATGTGCCTGGAAACTCTATGGTATTTTTTCTAACTGGATTCTCAGACAATTTAATCCCATTTACCTTACAGTGAACATTTTGTTCTTAAAAATAAAGCTGTGACAAACAGGATTAGCCAAATGGTTAGCTAAATTGTTAATCCTGACATAAAATGGACTTTTAATTCAAAACACATGATTTGCTATATTCCCAGTGGGAATTACCAAAGCTGACAAAACCTGGTTTACAGACAACATTACTACTCCTCTGTCCCACCTGCTTTAAAGTATAATTAAACAATGATTCAAACTTGTTCTCAGCTTCCTTTCTTTGTTTCCCTAAATTCATATAGGATGGCTATAGGATAGTGCTTAGGAAATAAATGCATTTTTCACATGCTACAAGAACACAGATAAAACATATTATAAAATACAATAATGGTGTATGAATGTTTGGGTCTCACTGACTAATGGTTGCAAAGATATTAAACCTATTGGGCTGCCTGCAGAAGAAAATTGAACAAACACACACCCATGTTATTTTGTGTATACAAGACACACTGATGATCATAATGGATTCTAGTGGGGATTGCACTGTCTTTGTAGAAATGTGAAAAATTAGTTTGAAATCAGATGAAATTTATATTTTGCAGGTAACTGGGCTGGGATTGGCTAGTTCTCTCCATATCCTCTAAATTGCATGTAAGCATAGGATGAACTGAGACTATGTACCACCTAGTGTACCACGTAAAAAGGTAGCGGCCCTAACTGACAAATAAGGTTGGTGACTTAGTGGTTAAAATGCTGAGCTTGACAACCAGAAGGTCAGTGGATCACCAGTTTGAATTGAGTGCAGTGCAATGGAGTGAGACTGTCATATGTCTCAGCTCCTGCAAACTAAGATTTTGAAAGCAAGAAATTGCAAGTAGATAAATAGATGCATTTCAGTGGGAAATATAACAGCATTCTGTCTGCTTCAGCATCTAGTCATACTTGCCACATGACAAGGGAAACATCTGCAGATACAGACAGTGCTGGCAGAGATGAGTACTAACCCCTAGAGTCAGACATGAACGGATTTCCAGCAATGGAGATCTTACAGGATTGTTGCGACTTAGGACTGTACTTAAAGCAATTTTCAAAGGAGAAAGAGATAGCTCAGATTTTCCTTTGCAGTGAGAAATGAGTCTATGGTCAAAATCCAATTATCTTGAATTTGTTTTGTCAAATCTACAAGCACAGCTATTCACAATGGTTGATGTATCATAATTGTGGGTGGCTGAATGTCTCAATTATTTAGATCAGTGGTTCTCAACCTATGGCCCATGGGCTGGACCCGGCCTGTGATGCCATTCCATCCGACCCATTGCTACTACTGCCACCACTGTTGCCACCGCCACACCCAGAAGTGGAAGCAGACACATTTACAACAGCCATAAAATGCACCCGTGCATGCACAAATGTGGTTATGTCAGCCATGTTGTAAACATGAAAGCTGGCAAATTTACTTCCACTTCCAGGGGGAGTGGTCCAGCTCGCTCAGCTGTCTGGGGTGTGTGGTCAGGCCCTCAGCCTAAAACAGTGTTTCCCAAATGCTGGTTTTTGGACTTCAATTCCCAGAAGCCTAAGTCATTTCCCCAAAGCACTGATCAGCCAATGTACTGACTTAGGCTTCTGGGAATTGAAGTCCCCCTGTGGGCTGTATACCCCTTGTTGGGAACCACTGGCCTAAAAGGTTGAGAACCCCTGATTTAGATCTCTGGCTCTGGAATCAGAGGTTGAAATTTCAATTTCCCTTTGTGCCTTTGGAGAGAAGAGCCAGCCTGTGTAGTCCTTGGCAAAGTGCACAGTCCCAGGATGCCCCTAGAAGAAATACTACATTCCACCTACGAAACTCTGAAAAGGGTCATCATAAGTCAGAATTTACTTCATGCCACATTATTATTATCATAATTGTTGTGGGTTTTGATTATATTTGATGCTAATGATAATCTACAAAGAGCCAAAAAGGACTGCATCCCACCTTATTTTGAATTTCACATATGCTATGGTAGTAGGCCTTTACATATTGCTTTCCCAGATGCATGCATGTTTGTTTTAGAAAGCAGAATCAGTATTAATTTACAAATCATGAAGAAAGGTTACCAACGACAGCTATTAATTAGCTGGCACATCTGTTGGGAAGGTGTTTCTGCAAGCCTTGTCTTAAGTATTCTCCAGCCTCTTCCATTTTGGGGATCAATGCTAATTTCCAGTGCTTACTAGCAATCATAGCTGACTAGCAGTTAAAAAACCATCAGCCCTGTCACATTTTTCCAGTGAACAGAATCCCCTTCCAGATGGCCCATCATTTGGATAATGGGCAGCCTGAGGGGATAAAAATGTCACCTGTTGAAGCGAGTCAATCGCATTAATAAAATCACTATTCATTAAATGGGCAGGAACCAACAATAGCTTTAGAAATACATACTGTAACTGTGATCTCCCATTTTATTTAAAAGATTTTGCATAGATTGAAATGTTGTTCTTTATTCATAACTCTCCTGGTAACGTATGTTGCTTCTTCATTGATCAGAATGATGTAAGATTAAACAATGTGTGCATAATGGAGAATATAACCATTAAAATGCCAGATGCTTCTATAAAAACCAATAAATTTGTATATTATGTAACATATGAGATATAAAATAGTTCATAATCCTTTTTTTTGGCCCATCGTATGCAAACATATGGGAAAACATTGTATGGATTAATCAAGAATATGAATAATTACACAAGGGGATTGAATAATAAACTATTCTTAGTATGCTGGTACTGCTAAATAATCCTACTCTTTTCTGGAGCCAAATTTGGTGGATTGACTCTGCTCTTAATTATTTTTAGGATAGACCCAGCGTAGTTAATGTGTTGTAAGTGAATTATGACAAACAGGAGTCCTACTGACTTAACATATGTTCAATAGGGCTAAGACTGGATGGAGCCCAGACTGCTTCCATGCTAGCACTTTGCTGCTTAATTATTATTTTTATCCACACATTGTTATAGTTTTAGTTTCATTATTTCCTAACTGTTGACTTCTGCCTAGGAAGCACTTGGTATATATCAAGTCAAACTCAACAAAGACTGTTGCAAGCAAAGCAAAGGCTCAACCATTTTTGATACATATTTTTTCAGACCTAAGTTGTAGTGACCTGTGTGTGGGAAGGAAAGTATTTCCTCATTATTGGGCTCATTCTTATTGATTAGTGAGTAGTAAGGACAGTTTCCTAATGAATAGCCCCTTGTGAATTAATCACTATCAGTTATTTTTCCCACACCTAGGTGGGAGGATTTAATCATTGATTCCCCCTCCATATTTTTCATCTTGTTAAAATAGCGAAATTGTCTGTAAGTGATGGAGCAGTTCTATTTATAATGCAGCATCAATTGCTACAATTAACACATTGTGAATTTGGCTGAAATCCCATTGCCATTAGTTATGCCGTGTAAGGCTGGTTATGTCATCAAGAGCAGTGACTTGAGGGTCACATAAGTCAGGCTAAAAGAGTCCTGATAGTAACACATGCCAGATTCTTTTGGCTCACAATGTTTTAGACCAGGTATCAGCAATGTAGCCATCCTACAACTGCCAGCACCTTAGCACCAACTGCCAGCACCATGAGGATCATGGGAATAGTAGTCAGAAAGCACTATTTTCTCACCACCACCACCACCACCACCACCCCACTACAGACCAAAAAACCCGTAAGAAACAGCTGTATTTAGCCATCCATCCAAAATGTCATAAAGGCAGCAGCTAAGCACATTTTCTGAGCTTGCTTTGCCTACCTTGAAGGATCACAGGAAATTCAGTTATTTATTACTATAGCAGATCAAATGGGTCTGAGCGATTTCTTGGAAGTGGAGTGAAGTTGATGACTGTGGTGCATATTTCAAACTAAATGTGGTCATGATTAAGACACTGGATACCTAAAATGCTTAAAAATTATAGTGCTGCAGTATTTGAGATTTTATGTTTGTTAATCTTAAAATAAAGATTTCTCTGATGAATAGTATTAGATCATATAAATCAAGGCCATAAAGCAGTTGCATTTTTATGAAGAGTCATACCCATCTGTAAAATTGAGATCTGAGAGCCTGAAATAATATTCAAGTGATTTACCAGAAAAGACTTTGAACTATTTATATTAGATCCATTTTAATGCTATAAATAGTTCAGCACCACTCTCAGTTTTGAGCACATATCCATAAAAAGGCACATTTTATCTCTTCTTTGGAACTATATTTATGCACCATTGCACTTTGGGAGCACATACATATTCTTCAGCTCTGTTTAATGCATCTGCAATCTTCCCCACATTATTGCTCTCCTTCTTATAGGCCAGTGATGGCAAACCTTGGCACTCTATGTGTTCTTAGATTTCAATTCCCAGAAATCCAAGTCTCTGTGAATGGACAGAAATGGTATTACTGCATGTACTTGGGCTTCTGGGAATTGAAGTTCAAGAACACCTGGACTGTCAAGGTTTGCCATTATGGTTATAGGATGACCCTCTTCAGCAATGCAGAACCCTCTTCACACACACCCTTATAATGTTATTTGAATTTGTCATTCTTTTTCTATATTGATCAAATCCTTCATAACTGTTTTCATAATTGTGGTATTTTCATCATGTATTTATTTTTTTCTCTCCTGTGGGACACTCTCCCCGCCCTTGCTTTAATCTAAGGATGGGATCCATCAGGGTGCTTCTTCTGCTGATAAAACTGACCCTTTTCAGTCAGGATTCAGCCCAGGATATGGTACGGAAACTGCACTGGTTGCTTTGGTGGATGACCTCTGGAGAGAGCGGGATGGAGGTCATCCATCCGTCCTGGCTCTTCTCGATCTCTCAGCGACCTTCAATACCATCGATCATGCTATCCTTCTGGGTAGGCTTCAAGGTTTGGGGATCCAGGGCACTGTGCTGGCCTGGTTTTCCTCATTTCTGAAGGGCAGAACCCAGTCGGTGTGGTTGGAGAATGAGAAGTCTAGCCCTAGGCTGTTCCAATACGGGGTGCCTCAGGGCTCAGTACTCTCACCTCTCCTATTTAACTTCTACATGAAGCCACTGGGTGAGATCATCCGTTCTCATGGGGTGAGGTATCATCAATATGCAGATGATACCCAGCTGTACATCTCGGCCCGTGGGGACCCAAGCGGTGCAGTGGAAGTCCTCTCCAGGTGCCTGGAAGCTGTCAGGGTCTGGATGGGGGACAATGGGCTACAGCTGAGTGGCTATGGGTAAGGGGTCCTGCGCCATCGCGGGAGCTGCCAGCTTTGGTTCTGGATAGGGCAGCCCTGCCCCAAACAGACCCGGTGCATAATCTGGGGGTCCTCCTGGACTCACAACTACTGTTCGAAGAACAGGTGGCAGTCGTGGCCAGGAGGGCTTTTGCACAACTTCGCGTAATACACCAGTTACGCCCACTCCTAGATCGGGACACCTTGCTCATGGTCACACATGCTTTGGTCACCTCCAGACTTGATTATTGTAATGCGCTCTACATGGGGCTGCCCTTGATGACCATTCGGAGACTGCAGCTGATCCAGAATGTGGCTGCTCGGGTGGTGATGGGGTGCGGTCGTTAAGCTAGTGCCTCACCTCTGCTTCGGCAGCTGCACTGGTTGCCAATATGTCTCCGGGTGCAATTCAAGGTTCTGGTCATTACCTTTAAAGCCCTATATGGTAGTGGGCCAGGATACTTAAGAGACTGCGTCACCCCAAGAACATCGGTCAGTCTCACCAGGGTGGATCGGAGAGGCTCTCTTATCATACCATCAGCTAGAGAGGCGCATCTCTCTTGCACTAGGAGGAGGGCCTTCTCTGTGTCCGCCCCGGCCCTTTGAAATCTCCTGCCTATGGAACTACGCTTACAGACAGAGCTCCTGCCCTTTCGGAAGGGCCTAAAAACCTGGCTGGCAGGGCAAGTTTGGGGATCCAGGAATGTGGGATCCCACATTGGGTGGCTGATCTGATCGGACAGCCACCCTTCTTGTTTCTTGTTGTTTTAATCTTTTTAACTTTTTAAGTCTTAAAGTTTTAAATTCTTTTAGTATCCTGTAGATTATAGTCGGTATTTTTAAGTTAATTTTTAAACTAATTGTAATATGCCTCATAGGATTCTGTGTTGTCAATTGTGTTTTTTAACACCGATGTTTGTAAGCCGCCCCGAGTCGGGTTCGCCTGATTGGGGTGGGATATTAAATTTGACTCAATAAATAAATAAATAAAATACCATCAGTAGGACCAAAAGAAGGATGTCAACAATTCTTTTAAAAAACTGAGCCAGGGGATTGGCATATTTTTTTCAGAATTGTAAAGTATTTCATTGTGTCAAAGCAAACATTATGTTCTCTAGTGCAGTACAGGTTTTAGACGCATGTCTATTTTATGTGACATAACAATATCTGTAAAAATATATATTTGCTGAATAATCTTTCTTTCAAATATGCTGCATGCTTGTTCAATTTTTAAAATAATTTATTATTTTAATTAATATTTATGATTATATTCCACAATAAGAAATTTATTCAGCCTTAAAGTGAATGAAATTTCAATGGGTTCAAAGTGTGACAGCCAGGCCAATCACAGAGACAATAGATATGCACACATATCTCCAGTATTGGCACATCTCCATTAGCTTCCTGTTACTTTCCACGCTCAAGTTTTACTAAATGGTTTCATATCTCAATGCCTGTTTGAACATCTCTTCTACAAAACAGCTACCCATCCTACCAGGTCTTTCCAATCCATGATGCTAAAAATGGTAACACCAAAGAAGGCCAGGAGAGTTAACATCAGAAATTGGCTTTTATGAATTGTAGCCTCATTCCTCTGGGACAAATGCCCAACAGAGCTTCACCAGTTATCTTCTTTCTCAGTTTTTAAGAAATTAGTCAGTACATATTTGTTTAAAGCTATCAACTATTAGTGATGTTACCTGATATGTCAATATTGTTTATTTATTTACATTTATATCCCATCCTTTGCCCCCCAACCCCAAATGACGAGACAGACAAGCGTGATGGGTTTAAAAATTGGGCCACTTTATTGAAAACATATAACTGTGACCAACTGTCTGCGTGGTGAGAGTAGCACAGGTGAACAATCCAATTGTTCTTGATGTTAAGCTAATACACTAGTACCCCGGATAAGGTTATGTTGTTATCCGGTTTTTAGCGTTGTCCGGGGTATACACCGGACAATGCTAAAAAACATCGGCCGTGTTGGCGCGCGCGCACCAAACACAGTTTGGGGAGGATACGGAGATTTTCTCCGTATCCTCCCCAAGCCGCGCTTGACAGGCGTGCGCTTGCCCGATGTTTGGAAAGGGTATGGGGGACCATACCCTTTCCAAACATCGGGCGCGTTGGCGCGCGTGCGCCAAATGCGGTTTGGGGAGGATACGGAGATTTTCTCCGTATCCTCCCCAAGCCGCGCTTGACAGGCACGTGCTTGCCCGATGTTTGGAAAGGGTATGGGGGACCATACCCTTTCCAAACATAGGGTGCGTTGGCGCGCCTGCACCATACGCGGTTTGGGGAGGATATGGATATTTTCTCCGTATGCTCCCCAAGCCGCGTTTCCAAACATTGGGCTGGCAGGCCCTGGGGGGGGTTGGATTGGGTAGATGTTCTACCCAATCCAACCCCTCCCCCCCAGACGATTGTTCCAGATAACGCTAAAAATCGCATTATTCGATACAAGATTTTTCCAAAAATCTTGTAACGTTATGTGGTTTTAGCGCTATACCGTACAATTGTTATCTGGGGTATTACTGTAATTGAATTAGTCCATAACAGAAGTGGCATCCTGGTTCACACTTCTGTCCATGTTTCAGGTGAACTTGATATAGGGCTCCCAAGAGATCCAACTTGGTTACCCCTGTTGCTGGAACGCATTTAACTGACCGCCACTGACCTCACCTTGCCTTGCTCCTTTTGGTCAGTCAAATGCGCTCCTTGCCTGAAATGGTTGGACTAAGCAATGCGTCACCTGTGCTACCCGCCAACACAGTTAAAACAAAACTTACCCCAATACTCGACCCACAATGCAGTGTGGGATGGGCGAAAACTCCATGCACCAACAGGCCAATTATGGTGCATGCAAAAATTCCCATCCGGCCCACGAGGCAGCCAAAACATTCACACTACATACAGGGAGGGAGGGGGGAGAACAAACGGCTGCTTTCGGCTCTGTCAAAAGCGCAGCGAAAAGAGACCGCACCAGAGCACACCTGGCCTTATATAGGCCAGGCTCCGCCCCTTCTGCGCATCGCCGCTTGCCCGTCTCGCCCTAGGAGGCGGGGAGCAAAGCGCCCCCCTTGGAGACAAGCTCCAGGTGCGCGTCCATTTGGTGCAAGCACCACTCAGGGTGGCTCTAAATTTGTTTATATATTTAAAGATACATAGAGTCACCTAGTTCTCTGGTTTTATTGTTTTTTTAATAGTTTTATGATATACACTCTTATATTGTATTTGTTATTTTTGTCTGTGGTGGTAAGATTAGGTTGAGAACCACCCAGAGATTGCTGTGAACTATTGGGTGGAATATAAATTGATTACTGTAATGCTACATGGGGCTGCCCTTGATGACCATTCGGAGACTGCAGCTGATCCAGAATGCGGCGGCCCGGGTAGTGATGGGGTGCGGGCGTTATGCTCGTGCCTCACCACTGCTGCGGGAGCTGCACTGATTGCCAGTATGCCTCTGGGTGCAATTCAAGGTGCTGGTCATTACCTTTAAAGCCCTATGTGGTAGTGGGCCAGGATACCTAAGAGACCGCGTCACCCTAAGAACGTCTGCCCATCCCACCAGGGCGGATCGGAGGGGCTCTCTTGTTATTCCATCGGCTAGGGAGGCTCCCCTCACGAGCACTAGGAAGAGGGCCTTCTCTGTGTTCGCCCTGGCCCTTTGGAACCTCCTTCCAACAGAGCTGCGCCTGCAGACGGAGCTCCTGCCCTTTCGAAAGGGCTTAAAGACATGGCTGGCGGGTCAAGTGTGGGGACACAGTAATGTAGGTTCCCATCCAGGATGGCTGATTTAAGGGCAGCCATCCCCCCACCTGGTATTTGTATCTGTTATTATTTGTTTTATCTGTTTTACTGTTTTAATGTTTTAAATTTTTATGAATCTTTATGAATTTTTAAGGTTTTATATATTATAGATTACCTATGACGGTAGTTTATGTTGTAAGCCGCCCAGAGTCGGGCTTACCCGATCGGAGCGGGGTACTAAATGTGAACAATAAATAAATAAATAAATAAATAAATAAATTGACTGACTGACTGACTGAATGAATGAATGAATGAATGAATTGCCGGGAACAACATTACAGAGGCATTATAAAGATTTTGCATCACCCGTACTTTTGAAAGCCCACTTCACATGTAACAATTTTATGGGTCATGATACAGCCTTGGTACCTAATATCACTGTAATGCTTAGAGTGCAGACACACTTCTCAGGAAAAAAAATCCTTTTCATAAAAAAATTGTGCAAAGAACTGTCTGGAGTCTTGGTTTGTACCTCCACTTGTACAGAAGTTTTTTTCTGCACATTTTGGTAATATGTTCAATACTGCTGCCCTACTGCAGGGGCTATTAAAAGTGGGAGCATTGAATTGGCTGTTTGTTTCTTCCAGTGTTACTCCCCTGCAGTGCTTGTTATGTTATGTATCCTTTACTTCACAAAAAGAAAGGATGCATCTTCTGCACAGAATCAGGAGTTATCTATAAATTGTATTTTGAGCATATTCCACAAATCACCTGGATGAGACAATTGACAACTTTAGCCCTGTGCTGGAGCCTTATGTTTTCAAAGGACAGAGAAAATCATTGTATTTCATCATGCTGTAATGGCTACTTTTGAATAGATTCTTGGAATTTTGCAATCTTCTGATACTGGTCTAAATACAGTATGGCAGGCAGGCAGGCAGGCAGGCAGGCAGGTAGACAGACAGACAGACAGACAGACGTAGAAACTCTAATGAAAAAAAGGTACAATTTTGCTCATGTACACAGGATTTTTGAATCATCATCAGTGCTACATATGGTTCTACTCTAGTTGTGACCTGCTGTGCTGAAATGCTAAGCAGCTTTTTAAAAAATAATAATAATATGAGACTCAATCTAGTTTACCAGCAGTCTGCTTTAGAAAATAAATCAATTCCAAATCTACCCTAACGGTATGCATTTTGTTAGTGACAGTCATTCACTTCCTTTTTCTCTTTCTCAGTTTATTTCATTATTAACTGAGAGATTCAAAATGTTAAAATGCTGCCTGTTTTCAATACAATGTCATTTTTTTGGGCCAGGAGTCCTGTAAAAATATGCACAGTTGAAAATTTTCAACCACATTATTATCTGCCAAACTGAGGTAATATAAGGCAGCACCTTGTAATGCAGATACAGTAATACCTCATATAACATTAGTATCGAATAACACTAAAATCGCATAACATCAAGGAATCTGGGGGGAAGAATTGCATCAGATAACATTAAGATCCTATGGGATGCTTCAGATAACAACCGCGAAAGCCTGTGTGGTTACAATGTATCTCTATGGATCCCATAGAGGATCAGATAACACTAAAAATCATATAACACGAAGACTTGTGGAACCAGGTTTTAGTGTTATATGAGGTTTTACTGTATATAGGATTGCACAAGGGTCATTGTCATGGACACTCAGCATGTAGAACTAGTGATTCAAAGGCCCCAGAACTGTGCAGTCAGTACACTGGAGTCAAAGATTTCTTTCCTCTTTTTCTCTTTCTTTTCTTCCCAGACACACCTTGCTATGATTGTCAACCTGCCTTTGCCTAACTTATGACCTTAATAGGAGAAATGCTTTACATCCAGAGAAGAATTAGAACCTTTCTATGGACAAGTTAAAAATAATGTGAAGTTAGTTGAAGGAAAGGCTTCGCCATAATCACTCAGCTCTGCAATGGATAGTAACAGACAGGTTCAAGTTTTCTTCCTGCTTTTCCGAAAAAAACAAAAATCTACATATGAGTCCTTTCCCCCGACTGAGGACTCTCATGTTTTTTAGTACAGTACTCTGCTTCCTGCTCAGTTGCTGTGTTCACATTGTGTTTGTGCATAAAGAGGCAGTGAGTACAACCTGGTAATTTTGAGGATAAGCTGACTGCTGGTGTTGTTAGTACATATTATTCAGTTGTTAAGATGACCATGTCTATAAATTTATCCAGGAGTAAGACCTATTGATTTAACATATGCCTCTGCATAACCATGTACAGTCTTGCTGTATGAACAGATTTCTAGCAAGATGTGCATTCTTTGCTATACTGTATGCCTTCTCTAGTGCCATCCAAATAAAGAAACAAGGCATGGTCTTGCTAGAAATTAGCTTTGTTTATTTATTTATTTTGTATTTGAAGGCAGGTATATGCAGTCCATATTTGATTAGAGGGGTGATTAGGTATTACTAGAGGGGCATCTTTCATCTGCATAACAGCACTACATAAGTTACCTGCAACAAACAGTGGCCCAAATCTTATTGCTTAGAACAGTGATGGTGAACCTTTTAGAGACTGAATGCCCAAACTGCAACCTGAAACCCACTTATTTATCACAAAGTGCCAACATAGCAATGGAGCCAACTTGTAACTTTTGGTTACTTTCCTCCCTGATAAACAAAATAAACGATTTGGCTTACACTAGTTAATAGGATTCAGTCAATATCATTCAAACCTCTTGTAACAGGTAAGTATAAAAAGCAATTGAGGTAAACATGGGACTATTCTGTGGAGATGAGGCAGGCCCAAGTTCTTTCTCCTGGGCTCATTCCCAAACTGAAAGCCTTCTAAGCCTGGGCCAGGAATATTTCTGGAGAACATAATTTGGTGCTTGACACATTAATTGCAGTATTGAATAGCTCTTTATTGTGAATGCTGCTGCAACGTTAATTTGTGACTCACTGGTTGTTGTTAATGCGTCAAAAATAATTTTATTCCATATGCACAAACAACAACAACCACCCAGCAGCAGTAATACTGTTCCTTCGTACTCTGTCACTAGGCAGCAGTCTCAGACTCTGCTGGTGATGAAGAAAGTGCTGGCTTTTCAAATATGCAGGAGTGAAAAAATCTTGCTGTGGCTGACAATTTTTTTTTTGACATAGTGTCTCACTATGTTGAGTCATACTTTTTCTGTTGTTGTTGAGGATGAGAAAATTGATGAATATTCATTACATCCTAACTCTTGGCACACTTAGATTTCTTCTAAACCCTGAGTGTATTGCTGCGCTGATTTTTTTGTATTGCTAGCATTTTTGTGGTATTGCTTTGTGACTATGGGCTGAAGCAAGAGCAGTGATACAGTGCCTAATTCCAACTCCTTTGGACAACATTCTCAGTCTTTCCTCCCCTCCCTGCTTTTGCTGCCTTGACTCAGATGGCGCAGCAGCCTCTCTCACACACATTCATCTCTTTAGCACAATCACAATAGGGGACAGGTAGAAAGGAAGAGAGGGAGGAGACAGAACTGTAAGAGCTAACAAGTACCAACTCTGTGGCTTCTCTTCCTCCCCACTTCTCTGTCCTCTTTGATTTCCTTGCTGTACATCTCCTTCTCTTCTTGCTTTTAGGCTATATCACCAACCTAATAACCATAGTTGGCAAAGCCCATTATAATTAAGGGGGAGGTAGAACAAGTTAGTTTTAAAATAATAATAATGGCATGCATCTGTCAATAGAAAGCCACAGTCTCCAGTTTACAAGAGCTGAGCAGGGTTGTGGAAGACAGAATGTTTTGAACATCACTCCTTGATGGGGTCTCCATAAGTTGGAGGCAATGTGACAGCATATAGGAACAGCAATATGTGTGTGTTCATTTACAGGCAGATAAATGAATTACAAGTAACACATTATTTCTTAACACATTGCTGCCAAGCTCTGTTCAAAACTGAAAACCGGGATGACACAGAACGCAAAGGCCTTCTGGGTATGTTTCTGAATATGAGAAGACTTCAAATAATCAAATTGAAGGAATGAATGTATGAGACGTCAGATGATCAGGGCAAATAATTAGGGAGGAAATGTAATGTGGTGGTTTTTTTTTTTTTTTGCACTACTTTCCCCACACACCATGATAAACAGCAGGAGAAGAAAGATCATGCAAAATAAAAATAAGCAAATGTTTTATTTGCATAATTTATATCAGTCACATAATTCCACTTTCTTTGATGCAGAATTTATTAATTTTAAGGATTTGTTTTTGGCACTGAATATATATATTGTAGTGCCTATGAAAGACATCTGTCCAACCTCCAAGGTTAATATCAAAAGAACAGAGCTGTTTGCACTATATTGAAGTATGTTTTAGACCCAGAGGTTTTAAATTAGTGCTATGCCCTTTTGCTCAAACAGTCAGTATTCTACAAATATCATCCACCAATATTGTTCACTTGAGGGTAAAAGATTCTGGCATGAAGAAATGCAGGGCTGCAAGTAACTTTGACAGTGGCAGCATCTAATCACAATGCAACTTTGACACTTCTTGCTTGCTGATATGGAACAACACAGGCACCTTTTCATTGTTGAACAAGACACCTCATACATCGTTGTCATTTATGAGAGATGAAGCCAGTTCATGTGATATAAATTAGGGAGAAATGTGTTGCAAATGCCAGATGCTGTAAATAGTAAAATATTCATGCATCTCAGAGACTGGTGCATTGCTTGTAATCACAGCTATCTAAATTATAGGAAATAGAGCGTGCGTAGCAATCTTTGTTGCTATTTTTAAGCAAGTGAAATTAATCTAGCAAGCAAGAGTAAGGGAGATTAGTCTGCAGATTTTTCTCTTCCCAGCAGAGAGAAAGCAAGAGAGAAAGAGGGGGAGAGAGAGTACCTGTATTAACTGGATCCCCAAAGAATATTATCAAGCGGTAGAAATGTGTATTTCTTTGCTGTGTGCCAGCAGCAATGTTTGCAAGCTTTAAATTAAAGCACACAAAAAGTGGAGGATGGAAATGTATTGACTTGGTATCACCAGGAAGGCAGATGCCACTGGATCAATGCTAAACTCTGACTGTGACAGAGCTGTAATGAAGGGCTTTTCACAGAGCCTTCACTCAGCTACACTCTAAGCAATGGTGTGGAACAGTTACTGGAAATGGGATGTGTATATATGAACTATACAATCTGTGACCTGATAAAATGAGAAAAATAGAGGGACATACTCTTGAGTAAAATAACAAATATAACTGGACTTAGATTTCCAGTGAAAACAATTTTGGGATAAGAATTGATATTTCTAAGTTTGTTTCCTTTTTAAAGAGTTGAGACCTTTGAAATCCAGGGAAAATGTGGAGTTAATGAAGGTGATATTCTGATGGAAGGAAAATGTTTGTGTTTGTAAATGACAGGGGTGATTCTAAGGCTGAGAGTACATACTTGAAATCTGCAGCTGAGACCTCTGCCGTCATAGTACAATAGTATAAAATAACTTTACAGCTCCAGTCAAACCTCCCATAAAGAGTGCCTCGCTTAAAGAGTAACTTGCTTAAAGAGCAGAATTTTCTCTGAATGTTTGCTTCGCCTAACAAATAAAACCAACCAAAAACTTGCTTAACAAATAAATCGGGGTTCAAAATCCCTCCCCCTACACACACAATTGGTCATCTACAATAGTGTTTCGCTTAAAGAGCAAACTCGCTTAAAGAGCAAGCCTGTGGAACACATTATGCTCTTTAAGCGAGGTACAACTGTACTTACTGTAAAAGTCCTGCAGACAGGCCTTTGGTATACTTTTTCAAAAGCATGTCAATGCTCCAAACTGCTAGTCTAATAGCCAGGTCAGAATGATTACAAATGAACAAGAGTTTAAAAATTAGAATACAGTAATACCTCGGATAACGTTTACCTCTAAAATCGCATAACGTTAAGTAATCTGGGGAGGAGAATTGGATCGAATAACGTTAAGGTCCTATGGGATGGATCGGATAACAACCGCTAAAGCCTGTGTGGTTACAATGTATCTCTATGGAGCTTTAACGTTATCTGATCCATCCCATAGGATTTTAACATGGATCGGATAACACTAAAAATCGCATAACACCAAGACTTGTGGAACCAAGTCTTAGCGTTATCCGAGGTATTACTGTACTTGATGCACTGTGTGACACCAATCATAAAATTGTGAAATTAACAGCAAGAAATGTTGTTAAAAGAAAAACCAAGAAGTAATTTACCACCCTGTTTAACATTACAGAAGAACTATGCAGAAAAAGGAAATGGGGGAAAAGATGGTCAAACATACTGTATAGTGGTGTCTGAGGTTAAAGAAACAGTAAAGCTGAAAAAAGAGTTCAATAAATGTTGGATAAAATGAAAGAGAGAAGAATATTATATAACCTAAATATTGCAACATAGAGATGCCAACTGGATAAACAAAAATACAAAGCAAGAATCCTGGGAAGAATGCTTCAGAATGGTCGAGCGGCCGCGGCGATTGCGGCGGCCGCTTGCTTTGCCCCGGTGCCTGCCAGAAGTGACGGGCCTGGGGACGAGCGAAGGGGGCGTGGTTAAGCGCTGCCCTTATAAGGGCGGCGCACTCCCTGCGCTCGTTCGCCAGTCCCGTTTTGACAGGCGAGCGAGCTGGGTCTTTTTCAGGGTCCTGCGGCGTTTCCGTCCGTTTCCCGTCTCTGTCCTCCGAGTTGGGGCTTGTATCGCCCTGTGGTTAGTACCCTTTCTCGCCCCCATCCTCGTTCCAGCCAATTTTTTTTGGGGGGCCTTTTCGGCTTGCGCCACTTGCGGCCGCCATTTTGGGTGTCCTCCAGTTGCGCCCGCCATTTTGTTTCGGCTCTCAAGTCGCATCGGCCCCTTTCTCCTTCCGTCTCTGTTGCTTCTTGCCTTAGGTTAGCCCCCGTCTAGACCTGCGGTCCTCCATTGGTCTTCCCCCTTGTTCCCTTTCCAGCCTCAGGCCCCCTTTTTGGAGCCTTTTCGGCGGGGCGCTATTGGCGGTCGCCATTTTGAGCGTCCACCACTTGCGCCCGCCATTTTGTTTGTCCCGCAGCATTGGTTGCGCAGTGGTTAAACCGCTGTACTGCAGCTGCACTTGCTGCGGCTGTTGTGGGTTCGAGCCCGTCGTGAGTTCGAGCCCGACTAGGTTGACTGTCGGTCGCATCGGCCCTCTTGGTCTCCTTTGGCCATAAGGGGCCTGCAGATAGCGCCTTTTTTGGGCACCCGGTAAAGGGCCTATACTTGGGGCAGTTGTGTCCGGTGCTAGGCTTCCGTTGCGAGGAGCCCTTCGAGGCCGACCTCGCAGCTCCCGGGTTGTTGCTGTTAGTTGGGGTCGCCCCTGGTCCGGAAGGCCTTAGGGAGTCCTCAGCGTGGTCTTCGAGCCTGCAACTAGCGGGCCAGCGTAGTGAGGCCTTAGTAAGGGTGGGTCGCCCCGTTTTGCCATGGCCCCCAAGAAGCAGGCCGTGGCTCACAGTTCTCAGGCCGTGCCTCGCCCCCGCCGCATCCCCCGCAGGGCTACTGCCACAGGGGGTCCCAGCCGCCGCGCCTCGGGGTCTGAGAGTACCCCCGTTACACCCGCCGCCCTCCTGGCTCGTGTGGCGGCCCTTGAACGGGCCGTGGTCGCGGGACAGGTGCCGGATTCGGGTGGGGCGGCCCGTCGGGCCGCCCGGTCGGTCACAGATCCGTCCGCTGCGGACTGGAGTGGGCTGGTGGAGGTCATCCACCAGCGGATTGCCCAGCTTGAGGCCCGCCTGCCGCCTATCCCGCCTCCCGGCGACCAGGTCCCCGGCGACGCCGAGGGCCGGATTGAGGATCCTGCCCCCCCCGGCCGCAGCGGAACCCGCGACCGGGCCCAGTGGTGCCCGCCCGGTCCTCATGCCTCCGGTGGTTGCAGATGTCCGGGCCGGTGGTGAGTATGTAGCCGATCCGGCTAACCTCCATGACGCGTCGCCGCAGCTGCCGCTTCCCGTCGAGCAGCCGCCGCTGGTTGACCCGCCCCTGCCCATCGTTCCGCCGCACCCTCCGGTGCAATGGCCGTGGCCGTGCCAGTCGGCTACTCCCGTGGCTTCGCCCTGGCCGGCGGCGAACGCGGCGCCTGGGTTGCCGTGGTTGCCGCCGGCGCCCTCGGGGCAGGGGCCGGCCCCTTCGTGGCCGGGACCGGCTCCGACAACGACCGTTCTGCCTCCGCCGGTCCACCCGGTGCCTGGCACTTGGCGGGCGCCCTACCCGCCGCCTCCGGTGGCTTCGCCTTTTGGCGTACCCTCTATGGCGGCCCCGGGTTGGCCTTGCTACTCCTTTGGCGACACGGGTTACAACTCCGTGTCTCGTTCAGCCATGCCGTATGGTGACCAATCGCTGCCGCTCGGCAACCACTTGCTCCCCGCCACCCGGGATAAGATCCTCCGCGGGGAGTATGTCGATTTCTTCTCCCTCCTCAATCGGGACTCCACGAAAGAGGAGAAGGAGAAGGCTGACGAGGCGGATAAGGAGAGGGCCAAGAGGAAGAAGCCTCCCCGCACCTGGGCCAATTGGCTCCCAAGTTTTATTATCTATGCCGGTGTGTTGTCCAGGGCTTTCCCCCAGCTAGGGGTTTCTCTTTTCCAGTACCTGGACATTATTTATAGGGCCTACGTGGACTTTCCGGGGCAGGCATGGCTGTCGTATGACGAGGAATTTCGTATGCGCGCGGCCATCCGCCCCGGTATGCGCTGGGATGAGACGCATTCCGCGTTGTGGATGCAGCTCATGACCCCGACCCGCCCGGCCCTTGGTGAGCGTTACGACTGCGGCCACCTGATCCAGCGTCCTACTCCCTCTCAGGCACCCCGCCAGTCGGCGGGGCAGGCGGTTCCGGCCCGCCTGCTTTGCTGGGAGTACTCCGCTTCGGGTCGCTGCTCCAAAAAACAGTGCAAATTCAAGCACGAATGCTCGATTTGCGCGGGCGCCCACCCCGCCACCTCCTGTTTCCGAGGAGGGGCGGGCAGGGGCCGGGGTAAGGACCAACAAGGGGCCAAACGGGCCGGGGCTGACACCGCCCCTGGAAAAGGGCCCCAGCCCAATTAGGGTGGACGTCTTGAACCGCCTGCTGCGGGAGTATCCTTCGTCCACTGACGCTAAGTACCTCTCACAGGGTTTCACCTTTGGCTTCCGTATCCCAGTGGTGGGGACGCGGGGGCCTCAGGACGCGCCCAATCTAAGATCTCTGGTAGGTATGGAGTCAGTGGCTCGAGCACAAATTTTTAAGGAGGTAGCGGCAGGCAGGGTGGCGGGTCCTTTCGCCAGCCCACCCTTCCCGAACCTTAAAGTTTCCCCGTTGGGTTTAGTTCCGAAAAAGGCCCCGGGGGAGTTCAGGTTGATTCACCACCTGTCTTACCCTGCCGGGTCCTCCGTCAACGACGCTATCCCGGACGCGTTGTGCTCGGTCCGGTATACGTCGTTTGACGAGGCCGTACGCATGGTCCGCTCCTGTGGTCCGGGTGCGCTCTTGGCCAAATGCGACATCAAGTCTGCGTTTCGGCTGTTGCCGGTGCACCCGGATGACTTCGAGCTACTGGGCTTTCGTTTTGAGGGCCAGTATTTCGTGGACCGGGCCATGCCATTTGGCTGTTCTATTTCCTGCGCCGCGTTTGAGCGCTTTAGTTCTTTCTTGCACTGGGCTTTAGTTAGGAAGGCAGGTTCTGGCAGGGTCGCCCATTACCTCGATGATTTTCTTTTTGGGGGGCCCGCAGGTACTGGGGATTGCGTTCACCTGCTCCAGTCGTTTCAACACCTGGCGGAGGAGTTGGCTGTTCCGTTGGCGCCTGAGAAAACTGAGGGTCCGGCCACTACCCTCACTTTTCTGGGCATCGAATTGGACACGGTCGCCATGTCCTCTCGTCTCCCCCTCGACAAGGTGCAGCGCCTGATTGACAGGATAGAGGCGCTCCTGCCCAAGAAAAAGGTCACCCTGCACGAATTGCAGGAGCTTCACGGGCATCTCAACTTTGCCTGTAGGGTGGTGGCCCCTGGCCGCGCCTTTGCTCGCCGTTTGTGCGACGCGATGGCCGGCCTGACCAAGAAGTTCCACAGGACCAGGCTGACCCATGGGATGAGGGAGGATTTGGAGGTCTGGTTGGTGTTCCTTAGGGACTTCAATGGGGTTTCCTTTTGGCGCTCTGACCTTTTCCTCTCTTCCAGTTTTCAGGTCCATTCCGACGCATCGGGGTCTTGCGGTTTTGGCATCTATTTTGATGGCCGTTGGTGTGCCGGCGCATGGCCGCCGCACTGGCAGGACTCCGACGTTGTGAGGGACCTGACTTTCCTGGAATTTTTTCCCATCTGGGGGGCGATCAACATGTGGGGACGTCTCTGGGAGAACTCCGTTGTCACCTTTTGGTGTGACAACTCGGCGGTTGTCCAGGTGGTCAACTCGCAGACGTCCCGCTCCCCCCGGGTTATGTCCTTAGTCAGGCCGTTCGTCCTGGCTGCGCTGAAGCTTAACATCGTTTTTCGCGCACGCCATGTGCCGGGGGTGGACAATTCCATTGCTGATGCCCTGTCCCGCTTTCAGATGGCGCGGTTCAGGGCGTTGGCTCCCGGTGCCAGGGCACTTCCTTCGGAGCTGCCGGACGCGGTCTGGAACATTGGAGGGCCGAGGTGAATCGGGCCATCGGCCTTTCCCTATCGGGTCGCACACGCCGTGCTTATCGCCTGGCGTGTGAGGCTTTTACCACCTTTAGAAGCCAGCAGGGGTTGCCGGAGGTTTGGCCGCTCCCGGTGGACCATGTGCTTCAGTTCATGGTCCACCTGCGGAGGTCGGGTCTTGCGCCACGTACCATCCAGGGGCGGCTGTCGGCCTTGGCCTTTGCCGCTCGGGCAAACGGCGTCCCCGACACCCTTGGCGATTTTCGTATTCGCCGGGTTTTGGAGGGCTGGTCAAGGGAGCGTGGCCGCCGCCCGGACGCCCGACAGCCGGTGTCACCGGCGGTGCTGCGGCGCTTGGCTGCGGCTTGGCCACGCCATTGTACTGATGGGTATGAGGCGGCGTTGTTTCACGCTGCTTCTTCCGTGGCATTTTTTGCGGCCCTCCGGGTCGGAGAACTGGTGGTAGCGTCCCGAGGGGATATGTCCGGCCGCTCGCTGCAGCTGGCCGATGTCGCGTTCACCGCGTCGTCGGTTCGGCTGACGGTACGGGTGTCTAAGACTGACCAGCTGGGCAGGGGGGTTTCTTTATTGCTCCTATGGTGCAGTATTGCAGATATCTGTCCGGTGGGGGCGCTAGAGCGCTACATGGCCGTACGCCCCTCTGGTCACCTGCCCCTTTTTGTACATCGGGATGGGTCCCCGCTTACTCGTTTCCAATTTTGGAGGGTTACTGGGGCGGCCCTGTCGGAAGTGGGGATCCCTGGCGCCCGTTATGGCACCCACTCTTTCCGCATTGGGGCTGCTTCCACCGCAGCCTCTTTCGGGTATTCTGATGAGGACATCATGAGGATGGGGCGGTGCGGGTCTGCGTGTTTTCGAACTTATGTGCGACCGTTACTGCCATGACCTGCCTTGCTGCCGTTTGTTTTCTGTTTGTTTTCTTTCAGAGCTCTTCCCTCGGAGTGCTGTGGCCCGGGTCTGGATCGTCGGCCACAGCTACATCTACTGGGCCGCCCGTTTTGCTGGTGCAGCTCCCTGCGGGATCCACCTTGGCCTGCGGCAGTGGGCCTACCTCGTGTGGCGGGGAGTCCGGGGAATGTTGTGGGATCAGCTGATGCCCTTTTTGATGTCTAGCTGGCATGTGCCACCCCCCGACATCCTCCTGGTGCACCTGGGTGGGAACGACCTGGGTCAGCGTATGGGGCTAGATTTAGCCAGGGCCATTTGCAGGGATTTCCATCTCCTGCACCAGCATTGGCCGGCGACCAGAATTGTCTGGTCGAGTATGATACCGCGGGCCCGGTACAGGGGCGCGGTGGATTATCGGGCTGTGGATCGTGCGCGGCGTGGGGTGAACCGCACCGTTGCACGTTTCCTGCAGACCTGGGGTCTGGGTACGGTGGTTGAGCATCCGCTGTTCCATATTTCGGAGTTGGGCCACCTGTACAGGAGCGACGGAGTACACCCGTCACTGGACGGCCAGGTGTTGTTCCTGGCCGCTTTGCAGCAGGGCCTGGTGACCGAGTTGTCGGTCTCGGGGGGGTTGGGCGGTGAGTAGTTTCACTCCCCCCGTGTGGCGGGTAGCACTGGTGCGGAATAAATTTGGTCCCAGGTGAACCGGGTAGGAACGTGTTTTGATCGGCCACTCCGTGAGTCTGATCAAAATGCGGACCGCGAACTTGGGTAACTGCCCAGCTCGGCAGCAGGCAGCCCCAATATAGAGTTCGCCCGGTGGGGGGTCAGAAGGAGATAACAGCTGGTTACTTCTGACCGGGACAGTTAAATGATGTACGGATATGGTTGTCCGATATCCAAGTGAAGTTTGGAATGGATATCGTTGACTTCACCAGTGCTACTGCGGCCCTTGCTGCATTAAGTTACTGTTGAAATGGTTAAAGTTAACCAAGTTGACCTTAAATAAAGTGGCCCAATTTTTGAACCAATATCGCTGTGGTCAGTCTCTTTTGTGCGGGCATAGGGGGGCAATGGTCGAGCGGCCGCGGCGATTGCGGCGGCCGCTTGCTTTGCCCCGGTGCCTGCCAGAAGTGACGGGCCTGGGGACGAGCGCAGGGGGCGTGGTTAAGCGCTGCCCTTATAAGGGCGGCGCGCTCCCTGCGCTCGTTCGCCAGTCCCGTTTTGACAGGCGAGCGAGCCCCGCCCTCCCTCCCTTGGCGGCAGTGTGATTGATTTTTGGTCGCTTCGGGGCCGGATGGGAATTTTTGCTTGAGACCTTGATTGGCCGTTGGGTCTCTTGGCATTTTCGCCCATCCCACACTGCACTGCTTGGTGACCCGGAATGGGTCTCCTTTTTGGTCACTTTAGAGGGCGGGTAGCACTGGTGCGGAATAAATTTGGTCCCAGGTGAACCGGGTAGGAACGTGTTTTGATCGGCCACTCCGTGAGTCTGATCAAAATGCGGACCGCGAACTTGGGTAACTGCCCAGCTCGGCAGCAGGCAGCCCCAATATAGAGTTCGCCCGGTGGGGGGTCAGAAGGAGATAACAGCTGGTTACTTCTGACCGGGACAGTTAAATGATGTACGGATATGGTTGTCCGATATCCAAGTGAAGTTTGGAATGGATATCGTTGACCTCACCAGTGCTACTGCGGCCCTTGCTGCATTAAGTTACTGTTGAAATGGTTAAAGTTAACCAAGTTGACCTTAAATAAAGTGGCCCAATTTTTGAACCAATATCACTGTGGTCAGTCTCTTTTGTGCGGGCATAGGGGGGCAAAATCATTAGCAAATAATGAGAGAAGAGCTCCACAAACATAAGTACTGTACACAGAAAACAGAAGATAATTACAACCCCACAGAAATAGTTAATCACATGAGTAGACCACTTTTAGATCCCCCAGAAGTGATAGAAAGGTAGAGAGAAGACTTCAAAGAACTCCTCCATCCTCTAGGAGAGTAGCACAACAAAAATGTACAAGACTACAAAATAATAGTACTAGAACCAGAAATATAAACTGAAGAAGTAACAAAAGCTATTAAATCGGGGGTGGCCAACCTACAGCCTGTGGGCCTAATCTGGCACATGCATATCATTAATCTGGCCCATGGTGGCCACCCAGGGACCTCTAGTCCTGCCCAGTGGTGGGCTGTCAAAACTTTTGCTACCGACGTCATGACATCATGGATGGAGCCAATGTCATGACGTTGTGCATGGAGCCAAAGAAAAATAAATAAATAAATAAATAAAAATACACATTAAAATTAAAATAATCAACCCACCCACCCCAAACACAAACCTGTCACTTACCTGGCCTGGGGTCAGGGAGCAGGCACTAGGCAGGCAGGCAGGCAGGAAGCACAGTGGCACAGCAGCAAACCGCCATTGCGGCAAACTGCCGCTGTGGCAAACCACCACTGCGGTGCGGTGGCCTGGCGGCGTGGCGAGGCGCAGCCCGGTGTGGCCCGGCGAGGAAAGGCCGCTGCCGCTTCTTCAAGCACTGCCTGTGCCCTTTCCAGGCAGCCAAAATGGCTGCCCGGAACTGCACATGCGTCAAACCTCCATTTGACACATGCACACTTCTATTTTTTAGTGTGCATGCATCAAATGGAGGCTAGCGGAAATACACTTCTGTAGGGCGGCCGGAGAGGTGACCCCCCCGGCAATCCCCTCCAGAAAGCTGCTACTGGTTCAGGTGAACTGGTCCAAACCGGTAGCAGACCATCACTGGACCCAGACCCCCCCCCCCCAGAAGTTGCAACATATCAATTACCATGACAGTGGCTGGAATCATGATTTTTCCCCCCTGGTTCTTGGACAGGCTCCACCACTTCCCAGAGCCTTTTTGGAGCATGATCACTCCAGTTTGGGATTTTCTGACACTTTTTTAAAAGTATTTTTTATTAGAGTTTAACAAACAACAAGGAAAAAAAGTATTAAAAAGAGAAAAAACTGAAAACAATTACAAATCACATCTTTACAATACTGAAAATAAAAAGAAAATACAAAGCAATATAACATAATACAATAACATAATAATTCTATTATTTTCAATGCAATCAATGTCTTAACCATACTGTTTATATACATATATAATATATACTTTCACATTTTGTATCCATTGTCCTCTTCAGCATGGTACAACCTTTTTTTTAACATAATACATATATCACCCAAGTGTGCTAAGATCCTTGGGTCTGCCAGCCATCCCTTTTACAACTCAGTCATTCTGCCAAAAGTACATTGTATTCGGTGCAGGTTTGTCCCCTTTATTTTCCCTCAATGTATATTGCAAGAAATGTTTCCCAATGTCCCAAAATCTATTTTGTTTTATTAAGCCTCTTTTTATGTTCAATTCCCATGTAAGTTTTTCATTAAGTGCCATATCCCAAATGTCGGTATAGTATAGCATTTACTAAGTTCTAAGTTCATGGCACCTTTCCAATTTCTGGCCACTTGTTGTCTTGCCAAAGTTAAAAAAATAGATAGTAACTTTTATATTTTCCTCTAAGTTCAATTCCTCTAAATCTGTCAATAATTTTTTTCATTCAGCTTTAAATTGAAGTGTAAAATTTTTGCTATTTCTTGTTCCATTTTATGACAGAATTTGGAAATAATTTTGCAATCCCACCACTTATGTTTCTATGTCCCAATTTCCTGATGACATCTCCAACACTTTATTGAGTTGCTACTATCTATTTGATTTAGCCTAACTGGCATCATATACCACCACCACAACATTTTATAATTATGTTCTTTAACTTAGACAGATTTCGCATGATCCTATTTTTCCATTTTTTTTCTTCCAGTTTTCATCCGGAATATTAATACTTAAATCCGTTTCCCACAATCTTTTAAGAACATCCTGCGTTTCTTTGGTACAATTTATGATTCTATATAACTTGCTTACTACTCCTTTTATCCCCATTGAACTTTTTCTTATCTTATATAACATTTCCTCGAAATCTGTCATCTGTCTTATAGGTTGTAATTTCTCTTTATATTCTTTATTCCATCTTTCCAGCGTTAGTATCTGAAGCCAGTTCAACTTTAATTCCTTATAAATTTCTTTTTTAGTATCTTCATTCTCAATCTACTTCAACCAATCTTTTAATAAAATTATATCATATTTATAAATAATGTTTTTTAATAATTCTACATTTTTAATCAGAAATGTCTTAAGATCTTGTAACTCTAATGTTGAACAAGTATTTGGTGCCAATTTTTCTTTTAATTTTACCCATACACTTATCATAGATATTAGGACATTATTTCTTGGTTTTAAATGAGAAACTGTATTTTCCAAAAAATCTCCAATTGCACACACATAAAACTATCTTTCATTTTTATATCCCTCCATATAAGATCCCTTATTGTTAAAAGTTTTACCAAACCTTTGATTTGAAACGCCCTATAGTACGATTTAATGTTAGGTAACCCTAAACCTCCTTCTTTCTGTGACTTATACCATAAACTTTTGGGTATTCTTGCTCTTTTCCCTCCATTGCAATAATTATTCATTAAATGTTGAAAAACTCCTAGTTCTTTTTCTGTTTGATTAATTGGGAGGACCTCAAATAAGAAATTAATCTTTGGTAGTAGACTCATTTTACAAATAGCAATCCTTCCAAACCAAGAGGTCTTCAACATCTGATATCGAACATTTTCTTCTTAATTTCCTCTTTCACTTTATCATAGTTTAGTGTTTTTAAATCCTCTACATTATGATTTTAAATCTTTTCCATATTTTTATAGGATCTTTCATTATAATCAATGTATCATCCACATACAAACTTATTTTTGTTCCCTCTATTCCTTCTATATTTGAATCATTCCCTATAGCTCTAGCCAATAATTCCATTGCCATAATAAACAAAATGTGAGGAAGAGGACATCCTTGTCTCATTCGAGCTTTAATTTCGATATCCTCTGTAAAAGAATCATTTACTTTTACCTTAGCATAACTACTTTTATAAAGTCGATTAATTACATTTTTGATTTTTCCCCAAATTCACCTTTTTAATAATTTCCTTGATAGTGACCCATTGCAATGAGTCAAAGGCCTTAAAAATATCTAAAGATAGTAGTCCTATTTTTCCTTCTCTTCTGTTTTTTATTTCTAACAAATTTAACACTCTCCTTATCAAATCAGACATATATCTTTCCTTTAAAAACCCTGCCTGGTCTGTATGTATATATTCCCCCATAAAACTGTTTAACCTATTTGCCATAATTGCTGTAAAAATCTTTGCATCCAGATTGATTAGAGCAATTGGATGATATGAGTCAACCAATTCTAAATTTTTCCCTGGTTTTGGTATTAATATTATAATGGATCTAAGCCATGAAGTTGGAGATTCTCCCCCTTCCAAGGCTAGAATTGAAGAACAAATTACAGAGAAAGAGATATTAGATGTTATAAATAAATTGAAAATAGGGAAAACTCCAGGAGAAGATGGATTACCTGCCGAATTTTATAAAGAATTTAAACAAATTATTATCCCAAAATTAATCAGGTTGTACAATTATATATTTCTGACACTTTTTGGCTGTGCTTTGGCAGCTATAGTGTGACCGTGGCAACCTCCAGTGCCAGGTGGAGCTTACATCAGTGCTTGTGATCTCAGTGTGGGACCAGGAAGTCACCCACAGTTGTGCTGTAGCTGCTAAAGCACAGCTGAGAAATGTCAGAAAAATCCCAAACTGGAGAGATCATGCTCTGAAAAGGCTCCCACTGATATGCAACAAGCAGTAATAATAACACTGTGGAAAAACAAAGGGAGTAAATGAGAATGTTCACATTACTCTGGTCTCTCACTCTTAAGCCATGCAGGGCAAATGTATGTCAAGATAATAGAAATGAGGTTGAGAAAAGTCATAGAACCACAATTAGCAGAAGAACAGATGGGCTACAGGGGAAAAACAGAAGCTATACAGATGCAGGATTTATGCTTAAACAATTAACAGAGAAAAATATAGACCACAACAAGTATATCTTAGTCACATTTGTAGACCAAGAGAAGGCATTTGATAGAGTAGATAGGAAATTGCTATGGCAAACATTGACCCGTTATGGAGAAAGTGAACAGTTTACTAGATTGTGTAAAAGCTTATAAAGCAACTGCAGAAGTCTAATTAGAACAAATCAAGGAATATCTGAATCCTTCATAGTAACATGTGGAGTGGGGCAGAGATGTATACAATCACCATAATTGTTTAACCTCATAAGCAAATAAACTATGTGTATTAGTGGAAAAAATATAAAAAAGTTTTATTATTTATTTATTTATTTATTAGTTGCACTTACTATCCCGCCCCAATCGGGTAAACCCAACTCTGAGCGGCTTACATCATGGTTAAAACATAGGATAAGCCTATATTAATGTTATTTGTATTTAAAACTTAATGTTTAACTTTAAAAATCATAAAAAGTTAAAACAGTGTACACAGTGCACACAGATTATCAGTTTTGCTGATAATCAGGCATTAATAGCAAGTACACCCAAAGAATTATACCCAACACCTTATGTTCATGAACCTGGAATACAAGATAAACAATATGAGAATCAGTAAAGAAAAAACTGAGGTAGGTCTCAAAACCTCTTACTGACTTGCCTGCTAGCTCATTACTGGCTGACAAAATTAACCCAGAGTGACATGAAGCCGTAAAAGCTATGTGACCTTTTCATGCTGCCATCTGTACAACATCATCCTGGCCACTGAATGTCAGGATCCATGTAACTCAGGTGCTGTGCATGTGAAACACCTTTCAATTTCATTGGGAACTCAACAAAACCAGAGTGCCTCCTTCCCCCTCCCCCCAAAAAAAAACTTCCCATCAGTGTGAACTATTTAAAGACTCACCCATAATCCCCCAATCCCAACAAGCAACCAGTATGGGATAGGAAAAAAAAACATTCCCGTCGCCAAGCCAGTTTGGTGATGAGGCAAAATTACCTATCTGGCCCTAAAGTGACCAGTTAGTCTCAGACTAAACTTGCTGTGAGGGAAGGAGGGCCATTTTGTACTTCAAAAGAGGCCAGGTCTAGGGAGGAGCCAGCCGAAATTGGCTGGCTTTTCCATTTTAGCCAGATGATGAGAGCCTATTGGCTCTCCCTGCTAGTATGACTGGCTTCCTGGAGGGAAAAAGAACTAGCAGTGTTGTGCTGGGTAGAGGATGGCCTTCGCAGTATATACAAAGCTGCATTTTAACCAAAATGGTTCTGAGCAGGAATCCCAATTTCTTTATAACTGAAATTGGCTTTAGCAGGAAAAAATGATTATGAAGCATATTAATCTTCATTCTTTACACTGAGTTTTATTTCTTGATGCTGGAAGCAACCACTAAAGCCATCAACAC
Organism: Furcifer pardalis; assembly: GCA_030440675.1. Classification (NCBI taxonomy): domain Eukaryota; kingdom Metazoa; phylum Chordata; class Lepidosauria; order Squamata; family Chamaeleonidae; genus Furcifer; species Furcifer pardalis. Next base: position 70,446,963 of record CP126893.1, read on the forward strand.
TGAGGGTACTCAGATGTAACTTTGATTAAAAACTAAATGAAGGGAATTAGTAGTAGCCTTGTGCCTTGATAGTTCAGAAGTATATAGATGGGTGAGTAAAATGAAGTGGAGGAGCCGTGGGAATAAATTAAAGAACAAGGATAAGGAAACTTTATAAAAATCAATTAGAATGTGTACATTTTTCACATTCACCAGGGGAGAAATGAACACACCTGCCTCCTCCTTTATTATCATGAGGGAATGAAAAAAATGTCAGACTTTTCAAATGCTAATGAACTGGTGCTCCTGCCATGCTCCACCATTGACCAGGTTGCTTTGGGAAGCCATATTGACGGCAATTGTGTTTAACAATATCTGAAGGAATACCAGTTTCCCAGCAATAACAAAATGTATTTTGATGTATTTGTTATCATTGAAGAAAAAATTGTCCTCAGTCCTCGTTAGATGGTCAGGTTCAAGGCTACTTGTCTAAAATAGCTCAGGATGAGCATTTCATTTAACGGTCTGAAACACTTTAAAGGTGTCTCAAGAATCTGAACCAAGCTCGAAGTGGCTTTGTTTCCCTTTTCAACTCTTCCCCTCTCTACAAAGGAACATCAAATCAGGTCAGATCCCCAGCCCAAGTGGACCTGCTGTGCTTTTTTCCTTCTTCAATTAATGATTTTAAAAGAGAAGGCACTATGAGCATAGCCACAGTGGCAGTTATGGAAATAAGTAATTTTCTTTATTTTTTTATGTTATTCTCAGGTAGAAAAAAGTCATTGGGTGTGGTATTTGTGGATCTGAAAAGTCCTGTTACTCACTGAGTAGTGATACTGCTGAAAAGTAAGGCTGGTTTTGTTATGAAAGGAAATGAGAGAGCTTTCTCAAATGGTGGAGAACAAGAATTTGGCACCTTTATCCCTCCAAATGTGTTGCCCATCATTTGTTTGCTACTTCATGAAAGTGTGAGGGTTTAGGCCACTCCTGGCAGACAACTTCCATGTGGGAGCTACTCTGTCCTCCAAGTCAATGTAAACATTTTTGCTTTCACAATACTTCATAGAAAAAAGAAAGGGCTTTAGTTTTTGGAAACCCCTTTGCAGCCTGATGCCCAAAACTTGTTCCCTGTATGATTGCATTGCTTCTGAGGGAACTGTATCATATTGGGTGCTGAAGAATGAGGCAGATGGAATTCAGGTGTATGCCTGTTCACACAATTATCAAATCAAGCAGGGCCTTGCACACTTGCAAGGGCTCGTTTAACAAATATGCTCCAATTGCTGATTACATTTGGAGACCTTGATGGTTTGATATATATATAAAAACTAGTCAAGTGCCTTGCTGAACAAGCATAATGCATTTCCTTCAAGATGTAACTCCTGATCTGACACTGGAAATGTCTAGTTACACATAACATAACATGCCACTTAACATCTTTTTTTTTTTTGCAATAAGAGCTGAAATTCTGTTGAGCAAAATTATACTTCACAAGGATGATGCATGAGCCATGGCCATTTTTAGGGAATTCAAAGTTTTCAACTCTCCACCCCAAACTCAGGTTCTGAATGTCTCTGGAGATCTCTTTTGTCTTGAGGAAGACTTTGGGAGCTGCAGGTGGAGGGTAGTCTTTAATGCCCTAAAATCACTGCAGCTAGGAACTTTAGTAGGGATTTTTAGGCATTAAAAACTTCCACCTACCCCATGGACTCCCAAAGTCTTCCCCACAATGATCCCAAGGGAACCTTGGAACCAGTGAAAGCAGGTGAGAACCACAACCTTAATTTCCCAAAAATAGCCTTGGCTAATGACATTATCAGCTTTATATCAGTTTATATTACTGGATTTCAGCTAATACGGTATAAATATGTTACATTATAGTTGTGATACAATGAGAGATGCAGTTACACATTTTATGGTGTAACCTCACCTGTTTCAATGATTTTTCAAATTATATGATGTGTAGCTTCAGTACATCAGTGTGCTTTATACCGCCACACAACAGTTCATAGCATTTTGATGTTTTAAAATGTGGCTTATAAATAATAATGACAATTACAACTGAACAACTTCAAGATTAAAGAGTTATTGCTTAAAAAACTGAAGCCATAACAATAACTACTTTCCTAATTACACAACTGTAATTAATTGCATCTTAAACTGAATTTCCGAGGTCTGGCAGTTTAGTGAGAGCTGTCTTTCAGCTAAATATGAATAGGGTTTCAGTCTTAATACCTCTGTCTTCCAATGGTTTCCTATCAAATGATTGCACTGGAGTTACAAACAAGTTATTTGAAAGTGATATTTTGTTGTGCTGTCTACTGGAAGGAAAGTTTACCTTGAATGGGGGGAACAGTTGGTATTTATTATTTGTTTTTTGTTTTTTGTAAGCTACTCGAACTCCTCAACTGTAAAATGGAAAAATAATAACCTTCATTTAAATGAGTGTTGTGGGATTCTTAAGTAAAACACAAAATATCAATTGGTTTAAAAAAAGAAAACTGGACAAAATAAAAAAAAGTTTTATATATATGAACAGTAGTCATACTTTAATTTCAGACCATTACATGCTGATCAAAGGGCTCTTTTTTGTCCTATTTGGCCTCATTATTGGTAGAGTGGATTTTCAGTATTTTTAGGGGAACGTGATTTCTTTTTCATTTACTTGCTACAAGCAATGCAGTGGTAGTCCTTTCCAGGTGCCTGGAGGCTGTCAGGATTTGGATGGGGGACAACGGGCTTCAGCTGAATCCTGGCAAGACTGAGTGGCTGTGGGTTGGGGGTCCTGGGTTATCGCGGGAGCTACCATCTTTGGTTCTGGATGGGGCAGTTTTGTAATCTGTGTGTGTAATCTGGGGGTCCTCTTGGACTCACGACTACTGCTCGAAGGGCAGGTGGCAGTTGTGGCCAGGAGGGCTTTTGCACAACTTCATGTAATACACCAGTTACGCCTGCTCCTAGATCGGGACTCCTTGCTCATGATCACACACGCTCTGGTCACCTCCAGACTAGATTGCTGTAATGCGCTCTACATGTGGCTGCCCTTGATGACCATCCAGAGGCTTCAACTGGTCCAGAATGCAGTGATGGGATGTGGGTGGTATGCACATGCCTCGCCTCTGCTTTGGGAGCTGCACTGGTTGCCAGTTTGCCTCCTGGTGCAATTCAAGGTGTTGGTTATCACCTTTAAAACCCTATATGGTAGTGGGCCAGGATACTTAAGAGACTGCATCACCCTAAGAACATCTGTCCATCCCACCAGAGTGGACCGGAGAGGCTCTCTAGTTGTTCCATCAGCCAGAGAGGCACATCTCTCTGGCACTAGAAGGAGGGCCTTCTCTGTGTCCACTCCAGCCCTATGGAACCTCCTACCAACTGAGCTATGTCTTCAGATGGACTTGCTGTCTTTTAGGAAGAACTTAAAAACATGGCTAGTGGGACAGGTATGGGATCCTGGTGGTACCATGACCCCAGCTCGCTGGCTTGTTTGAGCGCCCTCTCCCCCCTGGTCTTTTAATCTTTTATCTTTAAGTTGTTTTTAACTTTTTAATTATTATTGAAATTTGTTGATTTTTATAAATTTTAAAAACTTTTTAAATTTTTATAATTGTAACTTTGAAGTTTTTGATAATGGGTTCGGGTTGTATTATGTTATGCTTGTATGATGTTGTTAACCACCCTGGGTCGCCCCGGTGAGATGGGCAGTATAAATAAATAAATAAATAAATAAATAAATAAATAAATAAGACTCTGGAAAGGAATTTCCTCCTGTACTTTGTTTCTGAAGGAGAACATGCATTTGTTGTCCTTTGAAGGCAGTGCTCTTGTAGCCAGGGTTGGAAAGAAAATACTCATCTTGGTCATTATAGTGATTGCTGCTTTGGAAAGGATATCATTGGCTTGTTAGTGATCCATAACATTTCATAACTGCTCAAGTTGGAAGATGTCTTCAGAGGTCTGTTGCAATTATGTTAGGCATAATCATACATCTTCCTTGAATTACATTGGCCTGATAAGTCACATTACTGAGTCCTGAATAGATTGAACAATTTCAAAGCAAGCAATTCCATTATTGTTAATGGGTGGTCTAGATCTTTCGCTGATTTTACATCAGGCATCATGCCTCTTGAACTTTAATTAAAACAAAAGGCAGAGCTTCCTAGTCCCATCTGAGCATAGGAACAGATGTTAAAGAAAGTTCATCAACGGAGCTGAAAGCATATCCATATGGGAGAGACATCATTGAAACCACCTTTCATTTTTGAGAAACCTGATCTCAAAGGAATTCTATGCAGAAGCCCTGAAAACCAATCACAAACAATTTGCAGATTATCTATCTGTATTTATTTATATCAGAGTGCTGCAAAATTTAAAATTATAGATATATATGAAATGTAGGTAAAATTCAAAACAAATTTAAATGGTAATATATTTAGACTATTTTTGACAGGACTGGGCTTTTTGGTGGCAGTTTTCTGTTTGGAGTTTAGACAAGGTATTTTTTAGGTCAGGTTATCCAGAGTAACACCCAGATGCATTGTGGATATTCTGCCATTGGGGGGTATGGCAGTGTTTCAAAACCTTTCCATCCCAGACAACATGTAGCTGCCTCTCTGCTTAAAATGGAAGGCACAGATCTGTGCTTTTAAAGAGTTTGGTTTCAGCTGGTTGTTTTTATACTACAAGGAAAGATAAACTAAGGCAGAGGTTAGGTGGTGCTTGATTTACTCAATGCTTCCCCCTGGACTTTCAAGACAAGATCATCAGATTAAATGACCACCTAGCCTATAGGGACATTGGTTGACCATTTTTCTAAATAAAAAAACAATAGTGCCAGGATGCTACTGTGTGGGAGACCCTTCTTTTGATTTTTCCAGAGGCAGTGCCTTCCTTGAAATTCAGCAGATTATCTTTGGTTTTGAAGTAAAACTGTGGTCATCTCTGTTCATCTGTGCTTTTTAGTAAGGAGGTAGAACTGTAATTGATGGTGAAAAATATCTTATGCTGCTGTAAGTTTGACAATGACTGCTCCAGTTTTGTTATATGTTTGAAAACCACCTTCTATATGTTGAGTTAGATCTAAATTTCACCCATACAGTTCTTGGCGGGCCTAAAGCCTGCCTATTATGGAATTCCAAAAGGTTCAATTTTAAAGACTGCAGACTTGGCTCTCCAGATGTTCTTGGGCTTCAGTTACCAGAAGCCCTAATCAGCAAGAGTGCTGACTTGGGCTTCTGGTAGTTGAAGTCAAAGAACATCTGGAATGCCAAGCTTGCAGACCCCTGGGCTGGATCATTCATTCAAACACTTTGTATAAGCATGACATAAGGTAGATTGTCCGTTAACCTCTGTGTATAAATATTGATTTGTTTGAAATATGGATCTGGGGGAGACAATTGTGGATATTCTGGAGTATCTTTTAAAAATGTGTGGGTATTGTGCTGTAAGCCTCCTAGAGTGGGAAAATATCCCAGATGGGTGGGGTATAAATGTAATAAATAAATAAAAATCAAGTAGCAGAAAGACAAAAAAGTGGGTCCTAGAGCAAGTCGTGATTTTTAAAGATGTTTTGTAAGCCACCCAGAGTGGGGAAATATCCCAGATGGGTAGGATGGAAATGCAATAAATAGATAAATAAATAAATAAATCAAGCCTGAACAATATCTGGAAGCAAAATGATGAAACTGAAACTCTCCGTCTTTGGGCACATCGTGAAAATGCAAGATTCTCTGGAAAGGACAAGATTCTCTGGAAAGGCAGTGGGAAAAGAGGAATTCTAAACCTGAGAATGGATTGACTTTGTGGGAGAAGCCACAAACTTTATAAGGGTAAAGCAAGGTTGTTGAGAACAGGACACTTTGGAGCTCTATCATTCAGAGTCACTAAAAAATTGGAGGCAATTTAATGACATGTAACAACACCTATCAAATATGGCAGACAGCATGCCTTTCATCTCTTGAGAGAGCACCACTTCCAGTTACATGCTAATTGTAGTCTTTAGTTCTACTCATAGTCTACTCATAGACTTCTGAAAGGATAGATACTTCTTCTGTCCAAATATAGATCAGAATATACACTACATTTTCTGGTCACTGTTTAGCTGTAAACTAAACTTGAAGTGCAAAATAAGAAGAAGAAAAAGGCAAGTTGGCAGCTTGAACAGTATGTTTGAGCAGACCATGTGTGTGACCCATTGATTTGCATAGTGATATGTGAATGATACTCTTATTGCTTTATCAGATTTCAAAGTAGATGTACCCAGTTGCCATGGAGCCAATTACCTATTCTCAATAAGAGAAGGGGAATGTCCTATCATATACAGTTGAAGATGCATGGTGGAGACCTTCTTCTAAGAAAAGGAAAAAAAGATGAATGTTAGTTACTTTAGTGAGCAGTCAAAATTGCAATTTATAAAATAATAAGTCCTTGTTATTATCATCATCATTGCCGTTGCAACCATCAACACCATCTATTAAAGCTTCCTTGCTAATTTTGCTGGTTTACTCTATGTAGTGTAGATGAGTCCTCCTGGCACAGTGGTTAAATTATAGTACTGCAGCCAAAACTGCTCCCATGAATTAGATCCCAATGCTCCCAAGGTTGACTCAGCCTTCCATCTTTCTGAGGTCGGTATAATGAGCACCCCACATGTTGGGGGAAAATTGTTAGTTACATTATGAACAGCACAGAAAGTGCTCTAAGCACCATGGGGTGGTATGTAAGTGTAAATGATATTGCTATATCCTTCATGTTTTTTGCTATACATAGTACATGAACACTCTTCAGTTTATCTAGCTCATTAGACACACATTTTGAATGTTCCCTGTGTAGAAAAGATTAAATTTATGAGCATTATGTAAAATCTGATTCCAGTGAATGCATGAGGAACATAGTACTAGAACAAAGCTGAGAGTAATATATAATAGTCAATGCTGGCTTGACAAGTAGAGCCCCCTAAAGTAATATTTTCCAGCTAAGATTTACATACATAAGATCTTGTATTTCTATTGGTGAGTGCAGGGAAATAACATACAGTATAGTGTTAACTTCCGAGTAAGCACATAAAAAATCTCTACCATTATGAGTATTCTGAAGTTATTCAAACAATGCTTTAAATTATAGTATTTTTTTTTAAAAAATAGCCATATAATGAAGTCCCTGAAGTGAAGGAGGGTTATATTAGCACTGTATATTCCATTCTTGAAAGTCCATACTGTTGTTGTCCACATTACGTCCAATCATGTAACAATCCCAAAACATTATCAATGCCCAATGATAAAGAGTGAAGAGTCTCTAAAAAAGGCCTCTTAAGAAGAGTACAGTACAAAGAAAAGAACACCCGGAGAGAGATTTCTTACAGAGGACAGCATATTAAAATGCTATGAGATGATATCCCTGGTTAGGTTTAAAGAATTAATGAAGAACAAATGTTCCAACTGACATGTAAGCATGAAAATTTCTCTCAGTGTGTTGACCTTCATTCTTCTGCAGTTAACTAATGAGGGTTTTCTTTGTTATTTATCTTGCTGGTGGACCTCTGGGCCTTGTATCATTATTGAATGAGCACAATGTCACCTCAGCTGGCAGAAATGTTTTGTCTCTTCTCAGAGATAGAAGTTTGCTCATGTCAGATGGTGAGAAGCATAATACAGCAACAGGCAATTGAGAGCAGACATTTCAATTCAGCTAACTTAGCCCCATGGAGATGTTTAACCTGCTGCTGTTGTTTTGATCAGAATATTTACACTTGCTTGTTATATGACTCTTGTAGCTACTTCTGGAGTTTGGAAAGGGCTGTTATAAATTAATGATAAGCCAAAGTAATTTATCTTGAGATCTGCTCACCACATTCCCTTTTAGCGGTTAATTATCATCAGCGGACTGAACTGTACATATTTGGAAAATGAATACTTGTACAGCAGCTGTTTTTTATGTTATTCATAATGGCAAGTATACCATTTCTATCAGTGGCACTTAGAGTTGAGAAGAACACATTTGTTCGGGGGGTGGGGTCTAGAGACATAGATTGCATTGTAAAACTGTTCTACACAAGAGGGAGTACCCCAATATAACCTCAGAACATTTATGTCCACTTCACATAGGGATTCACCTGGTCAAGAACAGCAAATAATATTATATTTCATAATTACAACCAATGATACTGACCTTTGGTATATGAACTCCAGGCAGAAAAGCTAAATCAGTTATTGAGGAAAACCTCTTGGCCCTTCCAATCCAAAGGCATTTTTATGGTTCTAGGGAACATTCTAGGTGACACTGCTATGAGCCTCTAAGAAACTATTGATTGATTGAGTGATTTGTTACCTTCAGCTATTACACAACAAAACTGCTTGTTTTCACATGACAGTAGTAAAAAAAACAAAAACTATGAAATAGGAATATGATAAAAATAAAATAAAATCATTTTTAAAAGCATAAAACAAATAGTAAAAAATAAAATAGTAGAGAATAAAATAAATAGGAAAGCCAATGAAAATTCACAGATTCAAAGAGTACTAGCACCATTTTGAGAGATAATTGTGGATTCTTTATCTTTTTAAACAGGTCAGACTCCCACTTGAAAATATTATCTTTTTTGCATTACAACTCCCATAATCCCCTAGACAGCTTGCCACAAACACACACAGGTGTGCTGTGAATGTGGAGAGATAAAGAATCCAGCTCATTTACTGGTTTGCCAATTACTGCCCAAAACATGCACCAATGAGGACGTAAGTCTGGCCAACAACATAACCAAGAAAGTGGTTTCATTTTGGCAATCCAGGGTTTGATTGGAACATGAAAGAATATATACACACAAGAACGAACGAACCTGTAAACTCTGGAGAAGATTATGAGATTGTAAAGAATACACAAGATAATATGTGTGATGGTGGGGTTGTGATGTACAGTAACTCATGTGAGTGCAGAGGTTTGTCCAGGCAAGACATTGCCAAAATGGAGGGGAAGAAGCTATAATCTGAGAGTGTGTCACTTGCCTAAACAATAGGCACAGGCACTGTCTCTGGACAAATGTAGAAAACTGAAACACATCAAGCATTTGAGTTTTGGGATGGTGGAGTGAGGAGCTGCTTTTCACCCTCAAGACAGAGTAACACCACAATGTATTAATGATATTAATTTCAGTATTCACAGTGTTTAAATCATTTCAATGGAGGAAAGGAGAAAGAGAAGGTAACACGATAAACCTTAGTTTATGATGCCGAAAGATAAGGTGAGTAAAAGCTCAACTTCCCAGTAAAATTAGTTCTCTTTCATCCATGCACTCAGGATTCTCTTAAAGTGTTAGACCTCATTAGGAATAAATCCACGGCTGCCTCTATAACAACCATCATGGGGTCTTGTGAGGCACTGATTGTAGCAGAGTGCTGAGTGTGTTGTAGTCTACCACCACTCCCTCTCCTTTAGAGCCTTTGCCACCTCTTCCAAAGACCCAGGGTTATTAACTCACCAAATCACAGGGACTGCAGTTGTTTCAATAGTAGCATGGATGTAGCAGTAGTAGTGTGGCAGAAGCAGAGAGCAAAGTGCCAATGCTATGCCCAAGTAGAAGCCATCCTCCACAACCTGCTCAGCTCTACACCCACTGTGTTAACAATTCCATGTAGCCATGTCATCCTCTAACGCCCCCTTTTCCTTTTGCCTTTGATCTTTCCCAGCATCAAGGCCTTCTCAAGTGAGTTGTTTCTTCTCATTTGGTGTCCAAAGTATTTTAGCTTCATCTTCAATATTTGACCACAATATTTGATTTCCTTCAGGATCAATTTATTTGTTCTCCTTGCTGTCCAGGGTACTCTCAAAATTCTCCTCCAGCACATCTCAAAGGTGTCTATTCTTTTGCGCTCAGCCTTCCTTATGATTATTATTATTAGTTATTTATTTATTAGTTCAAATTTATATTGCCGCCCACTCGCCGTGGCGACTCAGGGCGGCTTACAGAAAATACATTACATTACATTACAATACAATATGTTGGGGTGGGCACAGGGGTAGGGGCGGCAAGGTCCTCATCCTGCCCTGGCTTCTTCTTCCCCTGGCTCTCACAACCATACATTACTACTGGGAATACCATTGCTTTGACTATGTGTACTTTTGTTGGCAGGGTGATGTCTCTACTTTTCATTATGTTTCCTAGGTTTCTCATAGTTTGCCTCCCAAGAATTAATCTTCTTTTTATTTCATGGCTGCAGTGACCATCTGCAGTGATCTTGGAAGGTAAAGTCAGTCTCAGAAAGTAGATAATCACTTGAGAAGCCCATTAATAACTTGAGAAGTCCATTAATAACGTTGGCCAGAATCTAATTGTTGTTTGGGCAAATTCTGTGTAAATTTATGGTAGCTAACTGTGGCTATTTTATGAGGTGCTGGATGTGTCTCAGTCATATGCTTGGTTACATGCCAGATAATTCAACCCAGATGCATTCCAATATCTTGTCAATTAGCTGAAATTAGCTGTGGCAATGTACACAAATTAAAGGTGAACACCATTATCTGTTATTAACTAAATCTGTACTTCTGGATTATTGGGATGAATGCATTCATCTGCATTCGTTTCATACTATGTAAAGCAAGAACAAGCCAGAACTGCTGATGAAACATGGTTTGTTACATAATGCCTCTATATTATATATGGACAAACCCCCATAAATATCATAATGGCCACTTAATGCTAAAAAAGCAAGTGAGGAAGATGCCAATATCTGTAACTTCATACATTATTATGCCTGAGCTGTGGAGGGTTTTTGGGATGGGGAGAACAGATTTACAAAAGTGTAAAACAAGCTCAGTATTTCTAATAACACCAACAGATGTACTAAAGCTCATTATGGGTAATCATGCAATTTCCTTCTTTAACTGGATACCCAGTTTATTGGGTAATTCAAAAGTCCTGAGAGTCTGCCTGCTGTGATCATATCAACTCCTTTGTAAGACAGGGGTATAAACAGCATGACAAAGCCAGCATTACCAATAAACTGAATTGTTGGTGAAGTGATATTTTGAGTACAAGAGCAGCAGAGGTAGTTATATCTGATTATTTATTTATTTTTAAATTATCGAACAATTGCGCTTATCCCTCACACTAGCAAGGTGATGCTCAAGATAATACAGGATAGACTGCAACAGTATGTGGAGAGAGAATTACCAGAAGTGCAGGCGGGTTTTAGAAGAGGCAGGAGGACTAGAGACCACATCGCCAACATAAGATGGATCATGGAAAAAACAAAGGAATATCAGAAACAAGTCTACTTCTGTTTCATTGATTACACTAAGGCTTTTGACTGTGTCGACCACAACAAAATGTGGCAAGTAATTAAAGAGATGGGAATACCGGAATACCTTATAGGCCTCATGAGAAATCTGTACATGAATCAAGAGGCAACAGTTAGGACAGAAAATGGAATGATAGAGTGGTTTGGAATAGGAAAAGGAGCAAGACAAGGCTGCATTTTGTCACCCTGCTTATTCAACTTATACACGGAACACATAATGCACAATGCAAGGATGGCGAAATCACAATTTGGGATCAAAATTGCTGGAAGAAACATCAACAATTTGAGATATGCAGATGATACCACCCTAATGGCAGAAAGTGAGGAGGACCTAAAGAAGCTCCTGATTAGGTTGAAAGAAGAAAGTGAAAAAGCTGGCTTGAGACTCAATATCAAGAAAACCAAGATAATGGCAACAGGACCTATCAGTCCCTGGAAAATAGATGGGGAAGAAGCAGAAGCAGTGACAGATTTTACTTTCCTAGGATCAAAGCTCACTGCAGATGGTGATTGCAGCCATGAAATAAAAAGGTGACTGATTCTTGGGAGGCAAGCCATGAGAAACCTGGGGAGCATAGTGAAAAGTAGAGACATCAAATTGCAAACAAAAATTCGCATAGTCAAAGCAATGGTATTCCCGATGCTTATGTATGGTTGTGAGAGCTGGACCATTAGGAAAGCTGAGCGCAGAAGAATAGACGCCTTTGAGATGTGGTGTTGGAGGAGAGTTTTGAGAGTCCCCTGGACAGCGAGGAGAATAAATAGGTCAATCTTAGAAGAAATCAATCCTGACTGCTCCTTAGAAGGTCAAATAATAAAGATGAAGCTAAAGTACTTTGGACATCAAATGAGAAGAGAAGATTCACTTGAGAAAGCCTTGGTACTTGGAAGGGTCGAGGGCAAAAGAAGGAGACGGCCCAAGATGAGATGGTTAGATGGTATTGTAGAGACAATGGGCACAGAGCTGAGTGAGTTGAGGGGGATGGTGGAGGACAGGAGTGCCTGGCGGACAGTGATCCATGGGGTCGCTGAGGGTCGGAATCGACTGTGCGACTGAACAACAACAAAATAGCCTACTTTTTGATCTCATTTCTTAGATGCACAAGGTAGCTAATACCAAAGAATTTGCCATGTAAAAGCAAAACATAGACAGCCATGAAAAGAAACATTTAAAAGCCAAGGTGATAAATATGCTACCTTCTTTGAAGTTTAATTCCTGAAGTCTCAGGAATTAAACTGAAGTAAGTCCTGAAGTATGTTTCACTTTCTAAATAAGCCTGTGTAGTTGATAATTTGACCTATAGTTGATATGTTCCTTAAAGAATGAACCATCGCTGGGTAATAACTGCACAGTTACCCTTTCCTTATCAAAGAAATATAAATAACTTGGAAAGTTGGTTAGGAGGTGTATCCTGCAATTGGTGCCATCAGGGTTTTCCAAGCTGAGCAACACCTTATTTAACAAAATAAAGTGTGAATTAATTGGGTCTTCCTGGGGGTTTTGTTGTATGTGCCAAGGCTGGCACCTCTGGGTAGCTCAGAACATCATGGTCTCCATGGTAAACATCTCTATGACTTCATAATAGTTGGTCTACCACTCTGGGATGGCACATTTTCAGTTTAACATTTTGCCATGTTGAGTGGAAAGACGATTGGATGAGTAGGGTGTGTGGCAATCATAGTCTTGTTACAGATGTCACTGAAGTAAAAATGTCACTGAAGAATCCATGCTGGAACGTACCATAGGTCTAAACTGAGCTTAAATTCACTCAGTGCCCAACAAGATATCCATAGGAAACCTGATCACTGGGATATAAGGCTAAGCGCTACTTCAACTTCTGCCTCCAATGGCTGAGATGAACAATCGGAAAGGGAAGGGGATTTGCTAAATTAAATCCCTTCTTCTTATTAATTTAGGCTATTTCAACATGATGATAATCCTTGATTAGGGATTGTACATCTCTGCGGAAATCTTTTATCAAGAGCAAGACAAAAGAAATTAAAATATGCTTCAATTTGGAATTTATTTGACAAACAAAGCAAAGCAGAGTTATTTATCCATTATCAAATGGATATGAAATGAAGTGTTGAAGCCTGGAGTGGCACTCAGGTCATTCTGAGGTTCTCCAAAATGCCAAAATATACTTAAGTATTTTGAAGTTTACATATTAAAGGCAGCAGCTTTCATTTCTGAGGGTCCAGAGATGACTGGCCAAATTAAGACAGTATGGATTCATGGAAGGGCAGGAACTGGCCATCTAGCCCTTTTAATTCTATTTTGTTTTAGATGTATTGATTTTAGCTTTGTATGCTATTATTTGCTGGGTGGTGTATCTGACACAAATGAAAGAAGCTGGCCATGGCTTTCTGAAATGGGGAAGGAAGCAAGGAAATGGTAGGAACATTACATGTACACCATAGACTGAACTGTAGTGGATGGTGCTGAATTTCAGTCCTCATTCCAGACCAGCTCCCTATATTTACCCTAATTGCACTTTTCCCCCACTCTTCGGGTGATATGTAGAAATACTTTACAATATTTGAGTACAAATCCAAGGTGTCTTGCAGCAAACAGGGTTTAGTTTTTGTAAGACAAAAAAACTGAAATAAATTAAAGTGGATGGTATTTGCCCACTTCTAGATACCAAGGACCTATTGCGACCATGCTGTTTTTAGGAGCAAACAGCTCTTTCTCTATCCCACTGTCACTTTACAAGTGCCCCATATTGAATTCTGATTTCTCACATAGGTCTGAGAGCAGTGCACCTATCTTCTTTCATTTATGTAACCACTCTTAACACACTTAAATCTTCAAGTGAATGGTTGCAAAGCTGATGGTAAAGGTGAAGGTCACCCTTGCTCAAAAGCTAGTCACATACGACTCTAGGGTTCAGTGCTGCTCATCTCTTTCATAGCTGAAGAGCCAGTGCTGTCTGCTTCTGCAGACATTTCTGTGGTAATGTAGCTGATGATAGGATTGCAAATTTTGCAAATGAACTCTGGGCAAAACATAACAAAAGTGACTTGATCCGGGTACTATGGTTTGTTTTACTGTGCTTTGCCACACTGATACAGATTTTTTTAGGGGAACATGCTTTTTCCATCTGTACTTGATGCTAGAGACAACCTGATCCATAACTGAATGTGTTGAACACTGAAATAATTTTTTTGTTAACAGTGTTTCAATGTGCATTGTTAATGTTGTTTCATACCTATAGAAAAACATTTCAAATTGCTCAACATGGAGTTTCTAATATTAGTACAATTGCATGCAATTATGGCTCAGCTATGTAAGTGGCCAAAGATGACATACAGTGTGAAAGCAATAATTTGATCATTGTCTTATCTCCCTGCTACAAATAGCAATGTCAAGAAATATCATGTGCATTGAAGACATCTCAATGCATATTAATTTGCAAATCCTACAGGGTACAGTCTCTTTATATTTTTTATGAGCAGATGTGGTAGCATATGGCTTATATGCTCATATTTATGGTAATTCAGTGTTGATTAGGTTTTAATAAGATAATATTAGTTTGTGATTTTTTAAGGGGAAAATCATATCAATTTTTTCAATGGCAACAGACTGCCAACCACCTTTCCTAACAAATAATGAATGAAAGAAAGGCTGTTTAATTTTTTTTTTTGGCAGCTGTTTGTCATTGTTTCTACATAGTGCCTGAAATGAAGCAGTAACATTCACATCCTCTAAAATGTCTATTTATTCAGTGGACCTTCTCTGACAGTAATTTACTCATAAAACTCGATTTCAGCCAGTGTGCATTGTGGTCTATTGCACTGACAAACATTTTAGCTGCTTTGAAACTTTTTATTCCTTATCAGTTTTCTACAGTTTTAATCTGAAACTTGGTAAATTCCCATTACTATTTTAAATTCCCTGATGTCATCTCTATTTGTAATAAGTCGCGGCATTGTTAGTTCACTCAGACATACCACTTATGGGTGGTATCTAACCATAAAGAAGACTGAGTGCAGGAGAATAGAGACCTTTGAACTGTGGTGGAGAAGACTCCTGAGAGTCCCCTGGACTGGAAGGAGATCAGATCCATCGATCCTAAAGGAAATCAACACTGACTACTCCTTGGAAGGACAAATACTGAAGCTGAAGCTGAAATACTTTGACCACTAAATGAGAAGAGAGGACTCACTGGAGAAGGCCCTGATTATGGGAAAGATCAAAGTAAAAAGGAGAAGGTGGTAGCAGAGGATGTGATGGCTAAATGGCATCATTGACACAGTGGGCATATGGATGATGGCAGATGACAGAAGAATCTACTGTGTTGTGGTGAATGGGGTTGCAAAGGGTCAGACTTGACTGTGCAACTGAACAACAACTGTACTAATATTAGAAGTTTTAATGATAGATTATGATTTCTGTCAAATCATTATCAAGATGCCTGAACTATACCTTTAGAGTCCTACATAAGTTGTAGACTACATGGGGAATCTCAGAAACCCTGGTTTCCACAGCTAGTAATATTTTTAAGAAAGGTAATTGCAGTGAGATCCTAAGAAATGATCTGTGTTTTTTGAGTTCAGTCTTTTTGTTGAATATCCTTCACTTTTGTGTTGTATTGAAAGAGACTGAATGCCCAGAAAGTTTCTTTTTTTCCAATTTTATTTAACAAGCACAAGTATGTAAAGAATATATGGGTGTATAAAATATTTTTCAAAACCTAAATTAACTCTTGGTATCAAAGATTACCTGTTTAATTTAACTAAAATCAAATTTTAAGGTGCAAACACACACAGTTATGATAGCATTACTGGGAAAACTTAAATGTGTAAGAGAAAATAACTACAACAAAATGTATACGATCCTTCAGAATATATGAATTTAGTGCATCATATTTCAAAAGTATAGTGGCAAGAGCCTTGTCAGGCAACGGGGGCTTGAGGAGTCTAACTAGGCATTGTTGCCCATGTCTTGTCAATGATGTTAAGCTGGGACTAAAACTCACCAAAACATCCTCTGTTGGATCCCTTAGATTTCACATCATGGTCCTACTAGCTGTGCAAACCAGGGCTTCTGAGATTCCCCATGTGGTCTACAACTTATCTAGGACTCTGAAGGTATAGTTGAGGAATCTTGATAATGATTTGACAGATAAACATATGCAGTGCTCATATTTTTAATGTTGCAGCATGCTAGTTATGTACAGTGGTACCTTGCTTAAAGAGCATAATGCATTCCATTGGGGGGATTGCAAAACCCAATTTAGTTAAGTGAGTTTTTGGTTGGTTTTATTTGTTAAGTGAGGCAAACATTCAGAGAAAATTATGCTCTTTAAGCGAGTTACTCTCTAAGTGAGACATTCTTTGTGTGAGGTTTTACTGTACTCTATTATATGTAGAGCAGTAAAACATCTCTGACTGGATTTCTCAAGCAGGAATTAGGTGAAAAACTTCCAGGATAAAAGATAATGGTTTCTCGATCAACCGTCCTGAGACATTTTTAAATGGTTAATTGGTTAATTGTGCTCCTCAATTTCTTTTTCTTCATCTTTCATAGCTGGAACACAGAGCTGAATTCTGGTTAGGTTGGTAACCTTCTTGTAAATCTTATTACTATTTATGTTAAACTGCATTATAATCAGTAATTTAGTGCTAGTTTATCATTTCCAGAGGGAAACAATTGATAATTATCACATGGGAAAATATCTTATTTTATTCTACTCTAGTTTATTATCATTTGAAGGCAGCCAAATTCTCTGTGCCAAATTTTATGAAGTTTGGGCAAAAGGTGTCTATTTCTAAATTATTTAAAAATACTGTCATTTAAGGCTAAGTGAGGGTGATTTTATGGAAAAACTGTTGACCTTTTGTCAAAGCAAGCATCTATCTGTCTATCATCTATCAAACTGAAGGTGCTTTAGAATTATAAGGAAGTCAAGGCTTATGGTTTAATAATGAAGATCCTGACAACTTCAACATTATTCCTACCATTTACTTTTGCCTATGAACTTAAAATGTTTTATCCCTTTATTTATTTTACAAACCTTTTAAAAAATGCAGTTACAAGACTTATGCCAATATATAGTACCATCCAGTATAAAAAAAGAACACTGGCTTTTTGCCTAGGTTACTGATGGAGCTAACCTAGGAGAAGGAGTCCATGTTTGCAAGTTCAGACAGCAACCTCAAATACGGGGGTGGGGAGTTGAGTCCAGGTCTCATTGTGAAGCAACAGGGAAGAAGGCATATAAGTACTCACTGGAGTAAGTAATTAGATCAGGGGTGCCCAACTATGGCCCACGGGCCCAATTAGGTCCCTGCATATCATTAATGCAGCCCACGGTGAGCATCCAGGGCTCACTGCAGACCACCTCCCATCCGCCCCCATCTGCTGAAGTCAGCAGTGGTGGCGGTGGCAATCATGCTTTGTCCAGGCTGCTCCGAGCAGCTTCTTGCTCAGTCCCATTCCCTCTGCAGCCTTTGCCAAAGCCAATCGCTGCATTGGGGAAATCTTCAGAGCCTCCTATGTTTCAAAATTTGTGGTGCTAGGAGAGTCCCCTGGTGCGCCCGGGATGATGTCACCGCAGTGTGTCAGGTTTACCCTTCCAGTGCCATGGATTTTGAAACAGAGGAGGCTCTGAAAATTTCCCCGATGTGGCGATTGGGTTTGTCAAAGGCTGCAGAGGGGCTGGGACCAAGCAAGAGCCTGCTTGGAGCAGCCAGGACAAAGCATGATCGCTGCCACCACCACCACCACCACCACCACCACCACTACTGTCAGCAGCAGGAGCAATCTGCCTCCAGCCCCTGCAGTTGTGTGTCAGGGGTGGGACCAGCCCGCAAAAAAAAAAGTTTGGGCACCACTTTAGATCCTTATAAATCAGTATTTTTCAGTCCTGGAGGTCCTGCTAGACCAGGGGTCAGCAAACATAGCTCTTCAGCAGTGGTGGGCTCCAAAAAACTTTACTACCGCACTGTGGGTGCAGTATGGTAGACGTGGCCATGGAGAAAGCCCAAATTAAGACTACTTTATTTCAAAACTTAGATGGGCGGAGCCAGCCAGAATTTCTGCTACCAATTCTGGTGAACTGGTGCAAACCTGCTGATGTCCACCATTGCTCTCCAGGTGTTCTTGGATTTCAATTACCAGAAGCCCAAGTCAGTACCTGCTCATCAGGGCTTCTAGGAATTGAAGTCCAAGAACATCTGGAGAGCTAAGTTTGCTGCCCCCGGTGTTAGGCAATAGCTATTCAGAAGCCAAGAAAAAAACACATAGATTGTTAGTCAAGGTTTCTTGGTGTTATAGTGTAATAACATTTATCCTCTCAAAGTTCCACTGTGCTGTTAACCTAGTTTCTAAAGCAATATGTTTTATCCTTTATGGAGGTGGAGTATGTGTGATATAAATCTTCTGCAGAGAATGCATTAACATAATATTTACACTAATGTGCTTATAATGCTACTATTTTAAATGCTGATAGCACTGTTTTAAAAGCAGAACTTCATATGTCAGTGTCTAATGTGTAGCTTTAAACAATTAATGTATAAAGTTTACATGCCAAGTTCTGCATTTTTTGAATGCCTACTTAAGTTTCTTTGAAAGAGGTTTGAGAGCAGAAAGCACACCAAATGCATTGAGGTCAGTTCTTAGCAATGGACAACAGTCTAAAACCGATCCAGTATTCTGGGATGTCCAGAACAAGCTACAGATTTCAAAACCAGAGATACAACAGATTCAGCTTCTAATATTCTGCTGTTACAGATTCATGCCAGTGTTTAATTCATCACTATATAAAACAGTTTGCAGTTCTTTGCTTTTAAAAGAGTATTATGCAAAACAAACTTCTATTATATTCACTAATAATCTGGTATAACATCTGTAGCGCTCTGTTCTGAATAATATTTTCTTAGTCACACAAGTTTCTGCCATTAGAATCTTGCTTATTATTGCCAGTAACTGCAAGAAAGCACAGTAATTTGGAGGAGGAAATGTTGAAAATACTAAATAGGCAGATGGGAAAACAAGTACAAAGCAGAACAGCAAAAAAAAAAAAAAAAAAAAGCTAACAGTGGCAATTATTTGCAATCTACTTCCCTAGACACCAAACAGAATGTCAAATAGGCAAAGGAGAGCAAGAGTGTTAGGACTCTATGATGAAGCAGATACCTGAAGATGTCTGTAAATTATATTTCCTTGCTTGCCATGAGCTCTGTAACACTGTTTGTTTAAAGTGCGGCACTCACTAGAAAATTCATAATCTGTCGAAATTGAGGCAACTGTTTGTGTCATCATCGGCAGAGAGATATCAGGTTGTATATTTTCACTCAACAAGAGGCAGCAATTTAATCTGACAAATTCCCCGCCAATGAGGGCAGCTTTAGGAGTTCAGCTGCTGCGGCATAGATTTGACATGTCATTGAGCGATGTTGTGTGGAAGCTTGACAATAAACTGGGACTTGCTAATGCAGTTTAGGATTGCTGTAAAAATTTATTAGAAACCAGAGAGTGTAAAATTGCTACACTCCTTGAAACCTGTTTTGTTTGCTTTGCTGAATATTTATTCAATGTTTAATGCACAACACATGCTTAAAAACCTATTTCTACTCAGCCCCCAAACTCTATCTGAATGCACACAAAATGGCGAAGAATTTAGGGAAGTAGCTGAAGTGATGATCAACAGTATGATCTTATCCCTTCCTTGAGGCCATAGGGATGGAAGAAATTCCTCTTTAACTTTTCTTGTGAATGCAAAGTGCAGTGTTATTTTGGCCAAAAGCAAATCTACACCTATGATAGCATGATGGTAGTTTTTCATTCCAGGGAAGCTGTCACTTCCATAATCGCAATACCATTTGAAACAAATGGTGCCCACCCATTTACCCCTGTCTATGAAGTTTAACATGGATGCTGACTCAGGAAAGAGTAATTGAGTAATGCTGTGTGACTATTGGGAGGTTCAAATGTGAACAAAGGAGCAGAGGCAAAGGTAAAATGACCAGAAGATTAAATGCAATTGTGCCTTCAATTTCTAGCCCAAAGCTTGGTTCTGAACAGTTGCCGCTGAGCTGAAATTAGTGCTATATGGTGCCACTGGAGTGCTGAAGAGCTGAAAGAGTTGTGTGTTGTGTTGATTATTACTTTGTAAGACCTGTGGCTGCCCTGCCCTTAGGTAATTAATAGTCATCCCACTAGGCAACCCAGTGAGGACATCCACAACCAGGTGAAACCAAGAGTGGAGGGAAGGTCACCTATATATTTTCTGGGATTGAGACTTAAGTGTGCAGATGAGTTTTATTTTGAGAGAGACCACATTTCAGTGAGAAACAGTAATGGGTAAATGAGAAAACTTTTTGAATGATATTGCTAGATAGCTGTCCTTGTTTTCATCATGATTTATGCTGACTTACACTAGGTGTGTATTGTTAACACTCTAGGTCAGGGGTGCCCAAACTCTGGCCCACGGGCCTAACTGGCCCCCTGCATATAATTAATGTGGCCCACCGTGAGCATTGCGGTGATGTCATCCTGAGGGCACCAGGGGGCTCTCTTAGCACTGCAAATTTTAACTCACAGGAGGCTCTGAAAATTTCCCTGAAGCAGCGATCGGCTTCAGCAAAGGCTGCTGAGGGAAAAGGATCAAGCAAGAGGCTGCTCAGAACAGACTGGAAAAAGCAGCCCCCGCAGTTGTGTTTCAGGGGCAGGACTGGCCTACAAGAAAAAAAAAGTTTGACCACCACTGGTCTAGGTGCCATGATGGTGAACCTTGCCACTCCAGGTGTTCTTGAACTTCAATTACCAGAAGCCCAGGTCTGCAACTCCTGTAAGTTATGTTGTGCTTTTTCACAGCCATGGATATATCCCTCCTTTCAGTTATGTGTCTTTGAAGGAGGCTGACACTGATTTACATAATTTTGAAGAAAAAAGAAGCCATGTCAGTCCATCAGGGATGAAAGAATTCAAATACATGAAACAGAAATACAAAACATGTATAAAGCAATAGGCCAACTAACCTGTCCACTCAAAATAAAACAGCACATTGCAAACATGATAGTGGGCAGCATTAAACACTACCGTGATGTTGAGCAGCCTTGTGCTGCCAAAAAGCTGACTCTTCACCTCCAAGGCACAGCAGCACTGCTGTGTTCAAGATTTGTAGGGTTTAAATGTTGGTCAATGATTTGAATGGAGAAAAGAGGAAATCAAATGTAATAGCAGTAGTTGAAACTGGTAGCATCAAAGGAGAAGGCAAATGAGAACTGAAACTCCAAGTAAAGTACAAGACTACTGCTTGGAACCCCAGTCACTGAGGTGCTAGGAAGAACACAGACTGAGGTCATTGTGACATATACATATCACACTCACAGCTGCTCTTGCAGCCATTTCACAGAGCTGTGAGGAGGAGAGAAAAACCTTTTGCCATTGTTCATTTTGCCCTTTTTTGCAGTGTAGGATGTTCTTTTTCTCTTTTCCACTCTCTGAGCTGAGCTTAGTAAGCTTTACTGAAATGTTATACACTATTAGGATTGAATGGGTCTCTGACTGTGGCAGCATGATTGTTGCATGGGCTTTGGGAGGATAAGTCGCATGGATATGGCACTCCATAGTCTACTCAGGTTATAATTGGGGGCCCTTCCATTCACAGTCATGTTTTATTTATTTTTCCAATGACCCCTCTCTGTATGTCATTTATTCAGCTGCAGAGTGGTTGCGGGAGGGGCTTTCCACACACCCCAATATTTTCTAAATGATTATGCATATTTATAGTATACTTCCTGTGTTACTGTTTATAATTTAACATAAATTGGTTATTTCTAATACACTGAAGCATAAGTTTGTCTCCACACAGGGCTGACTGCAAGAGCAGGGAACATGGTCATGTGTTCAAGTGCTGCCCCTGAAATTAAGCAATCCATCCCCTTTACCAACCCTGATGTTTCTGTCTTAAGCACGTTAGCTTGAAAAATCAGAACTTGAAGAGAGCACAATACAACAAAATATTTTCCCTTCATTTAAGTCCACAAGATACTCTTTACCAAAGTCTTCATTCTTGAATGTTTTCAAATATATTACCACATAACTGGGCCCAAGTTTCCTCACATATTGTAGGAGAAACAGTTAGTAAATGAAGTCCCTTATCAGTAATTTGTCACCCTCTGGATGGTATCACTTGTGTAGAAAACAAAGAATGCAACCCAGTTTCTAAGGGCTTCTAAAAAGCCAGGAGCACTAAATGGCAGAACATGGAATCAACATTAACATATTTTCAGTACTTATCATTTTTATCTGAGAAAGAAATGCCTTTTGATCCCCCTTCCTTCAATCATTAAAGAAAGATATGCAAAAGCTGAATGAATGACTATATTGGAAGAGAAGCAGTTGGGAAGCTTTTCATTTGTCTGAAATTATATGATAAACAATAGATCATGACTCCATCACAGCAGTTCTTCCTAATGCCAAACTTGAAAGAAACAGCTAAGGCACCTTCTAGAACTGCAGAATTGTGCCATCTTTTGTTTTCCTGTATTTCCCACTGATCCTTTCTATATAGTTTCTCAAAAGCAAACTCAATTTGGTTTCCAACTACAGAAACGGAATGATTCTGATTCCCAGTAACAGATGAACTTCAAAGCACTGTAGCAATGGGTTTATTGATTCCTAAAGCATTTTTGTTTGTATATTGAGTAAATGATAGAGATCTTTTACTCCATTTCATCTAGTAATTTGTAATTAATGACTTAGAGATCACATTGGAAGGTGTAAGGATAACACACCCATGCTATCCCACTATCATAGGGCTTGTTCAACCTTTTAGAGACCTGTACCACTTCCAGAAGCCCACTTTGTTGCTTCAAAGTACCTCTGGTCTTGTCCTGGTTAGAGAAATCTATGATAGGTTTCAATCACTGACTGTTTATGCTTACAAACCAGCCAGATGAGGTAGGACATGCAGTGTGAATTAGCTTAAACATAGTACTGCCAGTAATGAAATACAGGAACTAGAATTCTCCCAGCAGCTTAAACTCTCTGAATAAGTACACATCTTCAGTTTATTCATGTTTATTTAGATGAGAAAATAGATCTTGGCAAAATCATGGCATTTTCACTCTCACATTCCAATATAACAAAACCCATACTTTTTTCACTTCACTTTCAGAAACATTATTTGGTAATCTAAATATAGATTACATTTACACCACCTTCCACATATAAAAACAACAACAGGGCTTTACCCATAGAACACTGTGGAATTGCTTGGACTAGATTTAGGAAGTATCTTCACTACAGAATTTCAGCAGTTTGGTACTAATTTAAATGCCATGATTATATTCTACCCAATCCTGATATGTATTGTTTTGTGAGGTATTTAAAATTATCTGCTGTAATCACAGCAGCTTCACTGGTTGCAGTCCACCACAGCCCATAATAATATAATAATTGATTGTTTTCACCTTTTAATGTTTATTCTTAATATATATTCTTTCTAATAGTGTTAGCCACCTTGGTCCATTTTAGGGGGGGAAACAGGATAAAAATATTTTAAATAAACAAAAAAAAATTAACTCATGTTCTATAAAAGTCTCTACCAGATAATTTTCAGCTTACTAAATGACAAGCATCAGGATTCTGTGGGATGGAATCATAACACTTAAAGTGATATAAAACTTCTATAATTGCCTGGTGCAGATACTTTTTGGAGATAATAAAGATTCCTGAGGAAGCTTTATGGGTTGACAAGTGATTTAAACTTGGGTCCTTCCCATCATTATCAAATGTAAGTGGCACTTACTCTAAATTCCACTTAACTGCACCCCATGGGTAGAGACAAGCATTTCAACAGGGAAACTTTTTGTAAGTCTGATTGATAGTGGTTCTGTTTTCCTTCTGCTGTTGCAAAGATCTCCTTTGGAATGCTTAAAACTATTTAAATTAGAGAAAAAGTAAAGTCTTTGTGTCATGGAAAGTACCAATGCACACTAGCACAGACATACAAAAAACATTACTCTAACACCCACCAAATGACCAAAAGCATGCTTACACAGCACTATTACATCACTTTCAACAGGACCAATGCCTTAAGTATCTGTGTTCAATATTACAGGATTAAGTGGGATACATGATAGCTTAGTGAGTTCGATACTTCTCTTGGAGCCATAGGTCTAGCATTCTATTTCCCATAGTCCCATCTGGGAGAAGAGTCAGCCTGTGTACAATCCCAAAACTCCCCCAGAAGAATAGAATAGCAAACCACTTTGGAGCATCTTATACCTCAAAAACCCTGGACATGGTTACCTTAAATCAGAATTGAGTAAACAACATGAAGTTATAATTAACTTGCATCAAAGCTGCATTAAATATAAGCATACACACATGATATCAAATCAACCATTAATTTCATTAATTTGCAGCTTTTTGTGGGTTCAAACCTGTAAACAAGGAGAGCAAAACAAGTGCTTCAACCCACCAATCCACTCACAAACTCCATGTGTGATTGGGAAGATGGTGGAAATATAGTTATGCTGAGATGATTGTGGTATACAGCATTGTGCACTCAAGAAGACAAAGTTCTCAGTTGTGTGGCACTTCATCACTATGGTCCCTTGAATGCTACTGGATCCCCATTGCAGAATCCCTCTGTCTATCTGGGAAACTGTGCTGGCAAATGCACTTCCAATTCTCTACATATTTCCAAAATTTAAACAACTGAAAAGCTCTTATCTAAAAAATAAGCTGGGAACCAGGATATTTTGAGGAAGCCAGAATGGCAGCTCTGGGAAGGGCTAGTTCATGAAACACCTGTGCTATATAGCTCTTCTGACTATATCTCTTGACACTGCAGTTTTGTTGTGATTTTGGCAGTCTATCCCATTATGTTAAATGTTTATTCCCTCAAAAAGGCAACTGCCTTCCATTCTAAACTGCATGTTGTTCTTCCACTACTATTGCTAGTTTACTCTGTCTGCTTGACAATTTCTAGTTGTCTTTCTGATTAACAATTCTTATTCTCAGAAAGCCAGTAACTTAAGTACTATTTTATAGCAATCATTTATTTCAGAGATTATTGTTCCTGCCTTTTATCGCACTAAGCTGAAGTTAACTGCTATATTATATATTTTTTCCATCTACCTGAAAACAAGGCTTGTAAGGAAACATTATTTTCCCTTCTGCTAAAACTGTACCTTAGCATTTGCACTTTAGGAACTAAGAAAAAACAAAGAGGGAACTAAGGTGCATTTGCATTTCAAATCATTCAGCCTTAATCCTTTACTAGCTGCACCACTATACAGATTATCCAACAGTTTATACTGTAAATTCTCTCTTTCAATTTGTCTACAGGTAGTGTATGGGAATTGATGTTGGCATAGGCACTATGCCCAACAGTGTAAATGCATGTATGCCCACATTGAAGTTCAGTTCATAGATTCCACATCTTATTCTGAGTAGAGGTGACAGAGATCTGGGGGTCTCAACCTAAGGCCCATGGGCCAGATCCGGCTTGCAGCACCATTTCATGTGGCCCTCCCACCCCTCCAAGAGCATTTGAGAAACAAAATGGCTGCCCCATTGAAGCTGTTGGGGAAATGGCTTCCCCCATCATGCAGGCAGGGCAAAATGGCCATATGGCCCTTGAAGCTGACTGAGAGAGTGTGACCTGCCCCCTGGCTTGAAAAGGTTGGGAACCCCTCTTCTGTACCATGATCAACCCCTTGAGTGACTAGTCACAATACAATTGAACCTCTGAATCCCATTCTTCAACAAATGTATTTATCTCTTACTGTATGTGAAGTACGTGTTTTATACTTAACAATACAATAAAAGAACATAGACACATTTTCTCACATAAAATACACAGAGATATATGAAGCTGGCATAATGATTTCCTGGTGATATATTTCATCTTTGTTTTTGTCTTCTTTTTATTATATGCAATAATCTTCCCCAGGCAGCAATTTTAAGCAACCATTCTGTCTGCTGGAAGTGGAACATTATGTATGGAGTTATAGATAATCCTAAAGCAAAAGCCTCGGGTCTGTGGTCTTCTAATTAGCAGCATTCTTGCTGTGTTGAAGGGAGGGTACAAGAAAGAATACTTCCCTTTTTGCTGCAATCTGTTCTTGACTTTGTTAAACAAATAAGAATTCCTTAAGTATGACTGACACTGGCAACTAAAACAAAAAGCCTTCTCAGTCTCCCTGGATTGTGCTGGTATCAGATCCAAAGAAGTGGATATGCATAGGCTTGTAATAAGACAGCACCTGATTAATTTTATGCATGTTAGTAGCTGTGCAGGCATAATGCTTTGTCAAAAATGATTGAATTATATTTGGATACATGAGGGAGAAATTCAGATGCAAATGCAACTGCTTATGTACAGCCCCATTGTAATAACTCTTCTGGGCAGTTTACAAGGTAATCTGCAAACTATAATTTGCCTCCAACAAGCTGGATACTCATTTTACTGAAGGCTTAGTTAACCTTGATCCAATTGGGATCGAACCATCACCACCAAATGATTATTATGTACTACATTTATATCCTGAATTTCCCCAACATACTGAAGGCAAATTATATGGATCATCTCTTCTCAGCCTCCCAATGCTCCTATGAGATATGTCAGATTGAGAGTGGTCAACAATATCCAAGGCCAACAAGAGATCCAAGAAAAGCAACAATGAGGAATTGGTCAGACTTCCTCAGAAAGTCATCTAGCAGCACGACCAATGCTGTCTCAGTATCATGTCAAGGACTGAAGCCAGATTGGCATATATCAAGGCATTCAGTCCTCTATAGGAATGATCTCAACTGGTCTGCAACCACCTTTTCCACTTAGCTTGCCTGGAAATTGTAAATTTGCAAACAGAAGGTAGTTGTTAAAATTGACAGCCTCTAAATTAGGCTTTTTTTAAGGTTGGAACAATTAATCATCTCTTACAGAAGAGGTTTGGTAAATACTGTAACCCTCCTGCAAGGAGGCTTGACAATTTTACTAACAGCTTTTATAAGCCATGATGGACAAGTTTACAAAGATTAAGTCACAAAGTAGATAGAATCAGGATTTTGTTGCATTATTCCAATATAGAGAAGAATGTAAATTTATATAAAATAATAATTATGGGCTGTGAAGTAGATGCCAACCTATGATGACCCTTTCCAGATAATTCTAGATATAGAGCGCTCAGAAGTAGTTTACCATTCCCTTCTACTGGTAGCACCTCAAGACTGTCCAGCTTGCTCAAGGCTAAACAGGCTGCTCTTCTCCTGCAGAAGGCACAGTGGGAGAACTGAATTACTGGCCAAAGCTAAAACTCACTGAGCTATCTAACCTGCATGCAAAATGTTAAATGCTAAAATGTTATATGGTAATATTTTAAATAATATATTGCGGATGTTGTCATGGATCTGAGTAACTCGCATGGATCAATAAATACACAAAAATGGTCATCCTTTCAGGCTGTGAATATATATGATCTTGTAAAAATAAACACAAGCCAGATAAATGAAGCCACGGATGTATTATGGACTTTAGAAACCTGCCTAAGAGAATTGGGGCTTATCAGCTGAAATGATTCTGTTTGATAAAGTGACTAAAATGCTGTCTGTGGTAAGAAACACTTGTGTAGAAATTCTATGCCAGGCCGCCAGTATTCATTAGTAGCATCTGTGGAGTGCAATGTTTGAAAGGCAAACAGAAGACTGCTCTGTCAGTTCCTTCTTCCTGCTGATCTAGTGAAAGCACCTTTATTTATTGTTAATCATGATGAGGAAATAGTGGAACAGTTATTCATTTTTCCTGTTTATTTGTTTCCTTTCTTTTTTTAATTTACTTTTAGAAACCAAATGATTTTTTTGGGCTTGCAGATCCAGATCTGAGTACTGTATTCAAATTCAGGTTGCTTTCCTAAATAGTCTCTGCTTTATTCCTTTTGTGTCATTCTTTGCATAATAACATGGGCTGGCCCACCACCTAAGTTAAAATGGCCCCTGAGAAGGCCTTCCCCCTCTTCTCTAATATCTGAATACGTTGGCAAAACATTTCTCTGGAAAGATGGTTATCCAACATTATGGTACCTCAAGTGTCCTGAATCTATCCATCTGATATATTCCAGGATTTGGAACTGGACAAACATCTGTCAGATCTGTTTTGATTAGATTCATCCATTGAGCAGGAAGATGGTCTCATAGGCACCTTCCAACTCCATTATTCTACAGGGTGGCCCCTAAGTCCCTACCTGGCTACAAAGAGAGTAGGGCTCTGCTGGGAGAGGGAGGAAGCACTCCCATTGTACTGCTAGGCAGGGGGGCAGGGTGTGTGCCCATGGAGAGGACAGGTATGGATTTAAGGGTCAGGTAGGGACGTATGGGCCACATGATTCTATGAATGATAACACTGTGTGCTGACCCACCCGGGCAGGCACAGTCACCACACAGTGGCACTACGAAGAGAGTCTTGTTCAAGGATAGTCCAGATATCTAAGTCCAAAAGGCAAGCCAAGGTCTGTTTACCAGTAGTCCGAGTCAGTAGTCTAATCCAAGGGTGTCCAGGAGCATCGTCAGGGTTAGCAGAGCAGTCATGGTCATGGCAGGCAGGTCAGGGACTAGGCAGGCAGTCTGGAGTCAAGCAGGATGTCAGTCTTCACACAAGAGTAGTACCAACACTAGCAGGCTGCAACAAGCTTGCTTATAAGCCTCCCAGCTAATCAGTATCAGCTGTGAGCCTTCTTTGGCGCTTCGCTCTAGCCTGCCTGCATCTCAGGTGTAGCTGTTTCCTGGACCTCTCCCTGACTGAGGGCTGATCACTGTCAGAGCCAGACTCCTGATCTGACAGGTCAGCTGCTGGGGAAAACAGACTTGGGCCAGGTGCAGGCTGAGATCCCTGATTCATGGCATCCTCAGGCTGGGGTGCAGGCAGAAATGGGCTGAGCATAGGGAGTGCCTCCTGATCCAGGTCCTCTTTGGAGTCAGAGGAGGGCTAGATCACAACACACTGACACTTTTCTCCATATGCATTCAGTAATATGTAACAATTTTTTCTTAGAGGCAGTAGAAAATCTAAGTCTCCATGTACAAGCTAGTATTTGCAGTGCACTATTTGAGATTCAGGCAGAGATTACTTCCTGAGTAATCAACAAACTGCAGAAATTACCTGTGTAGTGGTTGTGGAAATACTTATGCTCCACAATAAGTATTACAGTATAAATGGTTCTTCATTTGTGGAATTTAAGTAAGTAATTTTATGCACAATGCAAGGATATCTCATCCTGTTCCCATTATTGTTTTTATTCAATTATTTTCTGAGCCTTCTGTTCATTTAATGTGATTTTTTTAAAAAAAAAAACACAGGAAAAATCTACGGTACTCATTTTCCATGAGATATCTGAACTGATTTCTCATCCAAATAAACACTACCATATCCAAAGATTGTTCTTGTAGATTTACTTGTTTTCTCCTATGTCATATTGCAGGACATGACAAGGCAGTAAAATATGGTTTGTATTTCATTAAGTGCTATCATATTTGGCAATTAAAAATTAATGGCTGAGCTGTCATTCACAGTGAGTGTTCATTAACACTGCATATTAGCCTGGAGGGGAGGTCTCAAGTGGAGAGCCACAAAGCTGTGCCTTAGGTCCTGTGCTGTTCAACATTTTTATGAATGATATAGATGAAATACTGAAGGCCTTTGCCTCATGTTAGCAAAGATGCTTGCAAATTTGGTGGGAAAGAAATGTACACAACCTCCATTAATTTATCTCCCTTTTTAAACACAGAACTCAACAGTGTTTAAATTTGCCTGATTTGTGTCCTTGTTTTTAAATTGCAATATGTTTCTATGCTGGATGATATTGTACAATACTAGGGCAATATTAATATTTAAACTATGAGGTATGTCTCCTACAGACACTGATGCTTGATTTAAACACTGTATTGGATTTGCATGTATCATGAAGGTGAGAAATACCAAAGAGGTACAGAGAAGACAAATGTATATAATCTTTACTGAAGTTAGTTCCATCCAAACTAACTGTACTTTCCTATCCTGTTCCTTATATATGAGATACTCTTTTATGAAATAGCAACAAAGTTTATGGTGTTTTCCACCACTCATTTTAGTGTTGTCATAAAATCTGGATTCCCGCTATACCTTTAAAAGTCGTAATTTGCCACAGGCTGAGTGGTACCATTATTATTTGTTATTTGTACCATTATTTCAGGTTTATCATGATTTCTTATGAGCCATTGGGCATATTTATTCTCCAAAGCTATTCCCTGCAGGTCTGACTTATGTATGGGGAACTACCTAGAAAGACAGAACTTGTTTTTTTTTTCCTTCATCAGATTCTATTTCAACCTAACTGTACATTTCAAGGACAACAAAATTTAAAAAGAATGCATCCAGCCATGCTAAAGTGACCCATTCTAGTATCTGCAACAATCTCAATAAACAGACAAAAATCGGTCTCAAAGACACAAAGCATCACCACAATTAACAATCAGGCTTTCATTCTAAATGGCCTTTTTTCTGAAAGAGAAGTTGTATGTGTGTGTGTGTGTGTTAAGAGGAAGAGAGAGAGAGAGATGTATAAGGGATGCTCTTTGAGGCTGTTGACAAATGCAAATCCAAAATCATTCAGACTTCGATGCCTTTCCTTGATGATCACCTGAGAATAAATTGTTTCATCTGATAAAAACAACTCCCAGAAATGTTAATTGAACATTCCTGGTAGACCTGGCAGCCTCTGAATTAATTCTGAGCATTAGCACAGAATATTAAATACGTACATGTTTTATTTACAGATTACCTTAGAATCTATTGTCCGTGTACCATAATTTGTTGGCATCTGTCTTGGTTAATCTTAGAGAAAGCTATCTGTGTGTGGGTATTTATTTCTCTTAAACCTCAGGAAGCACTTCCCTATGGCAACAGAAGCCTGATTTGAGGTCTTACAGTGACAATAACATTTCCAAAGAGTTGTTTTAAGGCTCTCCTTTGGATCCTGCCCATGTGACGTCTATAAGAAGCTTTAGCATCTTCTTTAGGAAGGGAAACATAACTTACTGCAGATAAACTTCAACCGCATGTTTACAAATCCACAGGAGGATCAATCTTCACTCTAGTTCAGAAAACTGATTTGCATATTTTTGAGGTTTGAATGGAGCTTGGGGATTTAGGTACGGTTTCTATGGTGGCATCTTACGTTGATTATTTATACAATGGTATGGCCCCATTGTGAGGCTGCAGGGGGAATGTACATGTGCATGTCACTTGTCATGAAAATGAAAGAAACAAAGTTATAGTTAGATACTTTTCTAATCAGACTGAGTTCACTGTGATTTCAGCAACATTGGCTCAGCTTCCCATGCAGGTAATGACCCATACAATAAGGTGCTGTCAAAAGATATCATTAGTCAGCTATGTGTTGCAGAAAATAGTAACCAACTGTATCATGAGTGTGATAGCTTACACTATAAAAATATGGCTGGAGGCTATGAGGTAGTGGTAAGGGAGGCAAATTAGGCCTTTTTTTTGTTTCACCTGAAAAGATGTGGACACTACTATCAGATATGGAATTTTTTAAAAAACCTGGCTGTCTTTTTTTCTTTCATATTCAAATTTGGTAAACTTTATTCAAGATATGTTGCAATTTTCATCCTAAATATGAAGAAACCTGGAAACTCAGATTCCACCCCCACCCCAAAAATGAACTGATAGAATTTTATTTCATATCAGCACTGGCCAATGTTAAGAAGTACAGTGACTTCCAGTATTAAGGAGACATTTGGGTGTTTGGTTCTTAAAAAGCAAATAACATCTCTTTTAAGAGGAGAGGTCGAACACCTAATTGATCAACACAAGCATACTTGGCTGAATCTATTAGCTTAGGATTCTCTTTAAAATCCTCTCTATAATAAGACACTGCTGTTGGACAGTGGAAAGTGTCAGACAGCTTGTCTTAAGTTTCCATTTCAGTTACCTACTCTATCCATATCAAGGGATTTTTCTGCTGAGTTCTGAATCATAGGACAGGACTAGGGATATCTGTTAAAGCTGGAGTAACTTTCTCAGCCTCAGGGCGGAAGTCCATTTTCTAAAAGTTCTCATGGAGGCCACAGTCTAGTGGCAGGTAGTACTAAGCAAAAGGATCAGGTCGAAAGTGTCAACATATTTTAACTTGTTAGTCCAACACTGTATAATATATATGCAAATGACCAACCAGTTCCTGAAAATACAAAATTGTTCATCTCTGCAGATGACACAGCAATGGCCATTCAAAGAGCAAGCTTTGATAAGGTAGTTGGAAAACTTACTGGCACACTTGAAGAATTAGGACAGTATCATGTCAACCTTTTGAACCCTAATCCAAGCAAGATTCAAGGGAGTGTTTTCCACCTTCAAAACCAGGAGGCAAGGGTTGAATTGGATGTTACTTGGCAAGGACCTCATTACAGCATTGTCCAGCACCAAAATATCTTTGGGTGACACTTGACAGGATGCTCTCTTTTAAGCAGCACTGCCTGAATACTAATGCCAAAGTTAGTACAAGGAACATCATCAGAAAACTCCATGTTAGGAAAATCTTTGGATCCTCCTTTGTTTCAAAATCCGCAGTGCTAGGAGAGCCCCCTGGCACACCTGGAATGATGTCACCACAGCAGGCCAGGTCTACCCTTCCAGCGCTATGGATTTTGAAACAGAGGAGGCTCTGAAGATTTTCCTAACACTATGATCGGCTTTGGTAAAGGGCAGAGGGGATGGGACCAAGCGAGAGGCTGCTCAGAGCAGCCAGGACAAAGCAGCACCACCACCACCACTGTTGATGTCAAAACTAAGCAGCAGGAGCAGCCTGCCTCTACCCCCCCCCCAGCTGTATGTCAGGGGTGGGACCAGCCTGCAAAAAAAAAAAAAGTTTGGGTACCACTGTTCTAAAACCTCACTAATTCAATGGGCCTATTCTGGAGTGAGTTACTATGCTAAGTAACAGGATTTTGTTCAGTGAGTTTCAAGATTCCAGGTAAGCCTGAATAGGGTAGAGACTGGCAATGAACATCATCCTGTTGCATAGCTCCACCTGAGAAGCAAGAATGATGTCACAGTAGTGGCAGATTGCTGCTAAGCAAAGAGTTGTTCCTTTGATTTTTAGCTGTGCAGAACTTGGAAGCAACGTGATTGAGATACACTCTCCAAAACAGAAGTGAGAACTCATTAGTAAGTAATTATTTAGTTCTTGTACTTCATTCTGCAAGTCAGAATTCAGTCATACCATAATGACCATATAACACTTCATGCTGATATTTTTAGATTTGAGGACTGAATATTTTGGTTGTGATTCAAGCCTTGTGCCCATCTGGTCAGATGTACTTTGAAATAGTGTTGCTGATTTCTTATTTTGACTTGTTATATAATTATACAAGAAACTATCTATTTTGTATAATATTTTGTATAATATAATATTTACTGTATGTATCAAATTGAGAAGGTTGATCTCTTCACAATGAACAGACTGCAGACAAATCCAACTTCTCACCCATTTCTAGTTAAATGCATAGCTTCTAACTTATCCTCTGCTCTTCTTCAGATGGGCAGAATCTGTGTACTGAAGCAAGTGCAGCAAAGCTATCAGTTGCAAATAACAGGGAAAGTAAAGGGCCAACCTGAATGCTGATAGAGTACAGCAATGTGTCTCATCATGGAACAGTCCACAAATTCTTAAAAAACAGTAACAATGCATATGCCAATTAATGCCCTGCACATTTTAGGGTTAGTTATGTATTGCCTTGTTGATCCCAGAGAGTCAAACTGCAAAACAACAACAACATTATTTGATTTCATACAAAATGGAGCATCTGCCTTATTCAGTCAAACAACTGTTGTAAAGTCAGATAAGGTGACTGAAGTGCTAGCAATCATACAGAGAGAACAGATCAATCTTCTGTCAGTCCAGGCTCTGCTGTGCCAATTGCTTTCCGGTATGAGCCACTGGGACTTATAAGGGTTTTCCCTTATAAGGTTTGTTTGGTTAGACCGGGCTGTTCTCTGCACCTGGCTCTCTAGCTGAATTCTGATCATCCAAGGAATAAAATATCCTAGACCAGGTCCAAAAACATGCTCAAATAACAGTCTACAACATTACACATTGCCTGATACCAAATCATGGTGATATTTCTACCTTGGAATAATCAAAGTGGGTTTCAAGAATTTTTGGCAGGAATTTTTCAATCCCTACCTGCTGATGCCAGGGATGTTTTACATAGAAATAATGTGCTCAGCCACTGAAATACAGCCCCTCAGCAATGTACTGTACTCCATGCTGTTATGCTCTCTACTGCCAGCATGGTGGCTTTCCTTGCATTTCTGTTCTATTTTCCTTCCTTCTTGTACTTATCTCCTTGAATGTGGCCTAGGTTTTACTGAATTTTTACTCTGATTCCCTTTTCAGTTGGTTTGAACAAGAATTTTATGCTGTTCTTCTCTTCAGCTGTCTGCTTCTATATTCATAGTTGAGTGTATGATATCAAGAATTCTACTTCATAATCATAATCCCATTCTGGTTCTTGAATATGGTGACTTTTATAAAGAGCAATTTAATGTTGCTAATTTGTTTTCCCATTTTGTAGACAGCAGGCATGTGTTCTGTCTTTGGACAAATGTGCAAATAGTGAATATAAGTGGGGTACAGTAATACCCCAGATAATGATTGCACCGGATAACGCTAAAATCGCATAACGATGACAAATGGGGGGGGGAGATTTGCACCGGAGAACATTCTTTCTAGCGTTATCCGATGCATTGTAATAAAGAAGTAAAGGAGGCCAAAGCTCCTCTCCCTGCCACTTCCCTCCTTCCTCCCCCCACCCCAACAATGGGGTGCCATACTGCCGAGAGAATCCAGCCCAGCCCTGGCCCTGTTTACCTTCAAGCCACCACAGCTGCTGCTCCCACCAGGTTCCTCAGGCAGCCCTTTGCACTGGAACTCATGGCTGGCCCAGGCAAGGGTAGCGTTCACAATCAAGCCGGCCTCTGCTCCAACTGAGCCAGGCTTGACCAGCCGATTGCAGAGCACAGAGCTATGCCTCATGGCAGGCAGAGGCAGCCGAGCGCTGATGCAAGAGATCAGAAAATGGAGAGGAATGGTTGCCAAGGCAGCAAAAGATGCATGCATCGGATAAGGCTGAAAATCGCATAACGTTAAGACTTGTGGATCCAAGTCTTAACGTTATCCGATGTATTACTGTATTTGTATTATTGTGGAGAAGCTATTGATTGGAGTAAGGTACTTGACTTGTTTCACCCCAAGGGCACAGCAACACCACAATGGATCCTTTATGCCAGGGCTGGCCAAACTTTTTGGGCTGTGGGCCAGTCACATGGTTCCGTCCACCAGAAACACTCCCATAAATGCACCCACGGTCATCATAAGAGTGTTTACAACAACCACAGGTGCATTTATGGCAGCATTTTGTGCATGTATCAGTGTGTTTTATTTCTGCTACCGGGATCAGCAAGGGTGCCGTGGCCAAGATTTTTAGGCACTGCAGGCTAGATCTGGCCCACAAGCCACAGCTTTATGCCCCATTCAGAAGAATTTAAAAGATGGTCAGTAATTTGAATTGAGGAAAGGGAAAATCTAAAGAAATAACAATTGCCTGAACTGCTGGCACAAAATGGAAGAAGTATAATAGCTCAGCAGAATGAAATCCAATCTCTCTACTGGATACTTCATCCACTGAGGTCCACAGAGAGGACAGAATCGGTGGGTGGAAAAAAAATTGCTACCACACTGTGGGTGTGGTATGGTGGGCATGGTCAGGGGGAAAGCCCTCGGTTGCACCCAAATTAGGGCTACTTTATTTCAAAACTTGGATGGGCAGGGCCAGCCAGAATTTCTGCTACCGGTTCTGGCGAACTGGGTGCAAACCTGCTGATGCCCACCACTGGACAGAAGTGTTTTAGATAATCTTTGCAGAGTGGTGCACCTAGCATGACTCAAAGGAAAAGGCTAATGTTTTGAAATGCAAATCATACTCAGCACCATTTTTCTTTCTTCTTAGTTCCTAAAGTACAAGTACTCAGGCACAGTTTTAGCGGCAGGACAAATAATGTTTACTTACAAGGCTTGTGTTCAAACAAAGTTGTCAGGTCAATGGATAAAAATATAATACAGCAGTTCAATTCACCTTGGTTGCAAAAGCAGGAAGAAAAATTTCTCAAGCAAATGATGGTTGCAATAGGGTACTCAGTTACTTGCTTTCTGAAACTAAAAACATTTTGAGCCTGTTGAACCAGTCAGACAGACTAGACTAAACTAGCAGTAGAAGTAGAAGAACAACACCTACAGAGACAGCATAAACAAGCAGTTACCCTTTGGAAGGAAGAAAAATTTAGACTGTTTGGCTGTTTAGATTCAAAGGAGAACAAAGAACAAAAAATGCCCAGCTGGTCTCTTCTACTTTCTCCCTACCAAGGGCTTTTAAAACCCTAAACATCCTGAGGAGAGGTAAAATTAGGTATACATTTCAAACTACATCCTTGCTGTCTCTGGCAGTCAGAATTTTGGCTCTTTCTTTCCATACCCAACCCTCATTTTAAACTAGTTGGGTAGGTGTACATTGGAAGTTATACAGCAATTTTTGGTCTCCATTTAAATCCTTGCTAAGTATGGTACCTGAAAATAAGGGGGGATGAAATCTGGTCTTGGTAAATGAGATATACATGGCTTAAAAAAAAACAGATGGGAGACAGACTCTGAAAACAGCTGCCTCTCCCCATCCCACTCTGTTTTGGCAGGAGTAACAAATTGAATCCTTTCTTCATAGACTTGTGTCGAAATTTCTTTTCCCCCCCCAGCAGCTGTGATGTATGAAAGCTTCTTGTACTGTATATTAATATTTGTGATTAGACCAATCCAGTGAAACTTGGAGAAGCAGAGATAACATATAATCACCCAATTTCTTCAATTTTGTGACATTGCAGTTCTGGACATCTCTGTTCAAAATCAAGCACCATGACTATTCAGTGGAATGTGGTCTCAGAGAATCTGTTCTTCTATTGGCATACTTTTCACATACGTTGTGCATAGATTTTCCATCATGTGCACACCATCAGTCTAAGCCCTCTGCCTTGCTTTTTTCCATGCTCTTCTGGAAAAGATCTGAAATCTTGTCCAACAATCCAACAAAAGTTAGTAATGTTTTGAATGTTGTGTGTTTTCATATCAGCTCTACCTCAAAATATACAGGGGAGGGAAATTGAGGGTGTAATCCTACACTTGATAATCTATGAGCAGCCTTCTCTTATTGGGCTATTAATCCTACAAACCTCAATATAGTACATCCATATCCCTTCTTTTCAATAAGCAAGTTTAAATAATGGTTTTGCTTTGATCACTGAGGGCTGAGCAATGGACAATTTTAACTACAAAGTGCAGCATACAGTTTAAGCTCTCTGTCTCCTTTACTTACAAATAAATGTGCAATATTTGCACATTTATTTGTAATCAAGAGCACATTTTAATCAAAGAGCACCTTTGAATCAAGAGCACATTTTATGGGTAGGACAGGTCTCTACTTACAAACACTTCTGAATCCCCCAAATGGTCCCTCCTGATGATGGTGGTGTTATTTAACATAGCACATAATTTCTTAAGGATGTAAGCCAATGAAAGCTTAGGCAAGCATCACAATGTTAAATCCAATGTGATGGTGAGGGAACTACACAGGGCCCACTGTGGGAGCTATGCTGATGTATGGTTCATTAAGAGTTAGATGTAAAATGTTAAATTTCTTTGGCACCATTTCCTCTGACATAAGAAATTTTTATAGAGTACTAAAGGATGTTGTATGATTTATTAATTTACAGTTTTCAGACACTCTTGGTCACTGAAGTTGTTCTGCAAACTTTCCCACCTCCTTGGCTCTTCCATGCAGTCTGTAGAATCTGTAGAAAGCCTTCTGTCTGCCCATATGGTTCTTCAAACACAATATTTTGCATGTCACGTTAGCCATAAGAGAACTGTCTGATTTATGCTGTTTCTTCTCCTGTTTCCTCTCTCTCTGTGTGTGTGTGTGAAGTTGAGGCAGAGTATCTTCAGGTGCTGGAGCAGAGCAAGGACAAGCTTCAAGGAGTGAGGAGCCAGGTGAGACAGAGAAACAGTCCACAGGAACCAGGAAAGGGACAGGAAGTCTTTGGAAGAGGGAACCAGGAGCAAGGCAGGAGATCTTAGAACAGGGGTGCCCAAAATTTTCAGGCTGAAGGCTGACCACATGGTTTAGTGGACCAGTCACTAAGGCCTGTGGGCCACATCTGGCCCCAAATACCAATTTATCCCACCCACAAAGCTCTCATTGCTCTGGAAGCATGAGTAAAATGTGCCCATACGGCTTCGGGGGTTGGATGAATCGGTGTTGGGGGCTGGATCCGGCCCATAAGCCATAGTGGCCAGCCCACTGAACCATATGACTGGCCCACAGCTCCAGCTCCTGAAGGTATTCTGCTCCAGCTCCTGAAGGTACTCTGCCTCAACTTTTCTCTCAGTCACCTGACCTCCAGCTTGCTTGAACTATGCCCTGTATTTTGGACTTGTAGTCTGTGATATGGTTACCATTTGGCCTATTGCCTGATTGGCCTGGGTCCTCATGCTTGTGTTACTTGCCAGTCACTCACTCCCAGGACTCTGATACCACTATTTTCTTCTCCAGGACCATCATTTCACAAGTACTGGCACGTTGTACTTCCAGTTCTGGGAGCAATGAGGGCTTTGTGGGCCAGATGAATTGGTGTTCTGGTTGGATCTGGCCCATGGGCCATAGTTTGGGCACCCATGTCTTAGAAGAAAAGAACTATGAGCAAAGCAATAGATTCAGAAGCCAAGCAATTGCAAGTCGCGTAATCTCCACTGTTGAGGTAGTTTCTAGGGGGAAGAGCCCAGTCTCCCAGGGCCTCAAGGTAGAGCCCATCATGGTCCAGAATCTTCTTCTGGGCTCTCAGGTGGGTCTTAGTAGGGTTTAGAAGAGTGAGGGTCCAACCTTGCAAGCACTAGAGCTGCCCTCCAGGCTGGGGGTTCCAATTGTGTGAGCAGCAAGGCTACCTCTGGGGAACCCATTCCACAGTTACCAGAGCTGCCTCAGATCCTGACACATGGTTTCCAAAATGGGTAAACATTTTTCTATGCCATAAGCCTCAGTTGCCCAAAGTCTGGGACGGATATGAACTCCTGTGGAACACTGCATCCCTCCATCTCAAGCCACAAACTTTCTATAGAAACTTTGTTTTCAGTCTAATCTCTATGATTTCTATTTTTATAAATCCAGATAAATTGAAGCATTATGAGAAAGGGGAACCACACTGAGAATTGTGTATAGATGAGACTCCATGCCTCAATCCTTCGGCATGTAGGATTTTTTAAAATTGGTCCCAATATGGAAACAGTTTTTGTTCTGGTCCTCTACTGAGTACTGGGAGATCATGGATACAACTGTTCAATATCTCACACATAAATGATTATATTTTCTGCCTCATTCTCAAGGTGGTTTTATAATGTCCTTGTGATACGGGGTGGCAAAAGGTGCTGTGGAGTTTTCTTTCTTTGTTTCTACTACAGATCTTCTTGGTACTCTAGTCTGTAGCCTCTCCAGTTGCCCACATATCCTGATCTGAGGGAGGAGGAACCAGCAGAGAGACATTTCATATCATCTTTCCTGAAACTTAACTGAAGCATGGGAAGGCAGGTAGCCTGCAACTGCCACAGGATTATAGAGCAACAAACAGTAGGGCATTCACATGTGATTCTTTAGCCACCTTACAATTAAAGTGAGAGCAAAAAGTCTGCAACCCAAGGCCAAGAATTATTCTGTAATTTTCTCCTTCTTTGACAAATTTTATAAATAAAGATGGGAGGATTTTGTTTATCAGACTGAATTAGGATAGTGAAGAAATGTAGATTTTTTTTCCTTTTGGTTCAAAAATAGTCATGGACAAGAGTCAGCAGGAGTGATCATCATCTGCTCAGAATGTTTGTCAAACACAAGTCCACCAGGGCGGATCGGAGAGGCTCCCTTGCAATTCCATCAGCTAGAGAGGCTCGCCTCTCTAGCACCAGAAGGAGGGCCTTCTCCGTGACCGCCCCGGCCCTGTGGAACCTCCTGCCAATCGATCTACGTCAACAGACAGAGCTCCTGCCCTTCCGGAAAGGCCTTAAAACCTGGCTGGCAGGACAAGTTTGGGGATCCAGAAATACCGGATCTCATGTTGGGTGGCTTATCAGATGAGACAGCCACCCTTTGTTCTTACCTCTTACCCTGGTCCTGCTTTTTATAATATTTGTAATTTTATAATTTGGAAATGTTTAATTTCTTTTAGCTTAACTTTTAATATTGTATTAATTCACATTTTTAACTGTTAATAGGGTACCGTATACTGATTTGTTGTTTTTAGCTATGTATTTTTTAAATTTGTTTATGTAAGCCGCCCAGAGTTGGGTTTTTACCCAATTGGGCGGGATAATAAGTTGAAGAAAATAAATAAATAAATAAATAAATAAATAAATAAATAAATAAATAAAGGAAAGGATACATTTTACAAGTTTAATTCTTCCTAGTCTATAACTTTTCTATGTTTCTTGCTTTGTCCACTTTCTGCATCAGTTTTGGATTCTTTAAAAAAATGTATGCCTTTTGAATTTCTGTTTCTCTTAATACAGACATGGCATTCACTTGAATTTACAGTCTCTTAATATACATTGGGTTGTGTATGCTTTCTACTTTTATATCCATTTTAAACATGTTTTTTTAAAAACCAACTACACTACCAAGGTTGGAGTGTTGTGAATAATGTGTATAACTGTCCTGGCTCATGTATATCTCCAGGAATTCTGCATTTGATAAATCTGCATTAAAAGTGAACACACCAGATCTTGGACCCATACCCAGTATATAGCCCTATTTTGGTATGGACCCAGTGTATAGCCCGATTCAAGTATCCTGCCTAACTTACATTATGGCTAGAAATAGAGAGGAGGGGGAGTTTGGAGCACTCCAGAAATCACAACATAAATAGGAACAACTCCTCAAAGTGCCAACATGGGCTATATGCTCTGTCTTACATACTCCAAGTTTCAAGTTCTGTGCAGGATTTTGCTATTCAGGGACACACAAATGAAAAACACATCAATCTTTTGCTTATCTATGCCTCCCAATTCCTTTCTTTTGTGTTGTTGTTTTCCCCAATATGGGCAGGTGAGGAACTGAGCAGACAGACATTGTTGTGTTGGATTTTATTTACAGTGTCTGAGGGCAGTTCACATGATAAAACAAATCAAAACCCTCAGTAAAAATAATTCTTAATTTACTAGTGTTGGATTATACTGGCTCTGTGGTCAGTGTGATAAACTAACTTGTTTGAAACATGGTAATAGTGGGCCTGCCTGGAGATATTCAAATATAATCTTTGAAGGATTGAATTTTAATACTTAATGTATATTTGTTCCACTGTATCACTAAGGAGCTTTGTGAGCTATAATGAAAAAAAAATACATTTAAATTTTTTAAATTATTTACAGTTGATTGCACTGAAGGCATAAATAACCAGAATATGTTACACTGATACTATTTATTTTCATCTTGTGTACTCATCTTTAAAGAAATTAAGCAGGTTTAGTACACTAGTGTAAATTAAAAACTCTAAGATATGGATCTAAGTATTCTTCCTCAGAGATGCAGGTGTAAGCCATCATAGCTGAAATTTTTGAAATGGTAACCATGTTAGTCTGTGTTTCAAGTATATCAGAGAGTAAGACAAAAACTTTGTGACACTTTAAAGGCTAACTGCTGTATTTTAATGATAGCTTTAATGGATCCAGTCTGACAAATTGGACAAAATCTAACATTAAAATACAGCAGATAGTCTTTAAAGTGCCACAACATTTTTTTTTGTTTTGTTTTGTTCTGTTTACTCTCTCATAGACATAACCCAGTCACAGTTATATAACAATTGTATGTGTTATGTGCCATCAAGTCAGAATTGCCTTCAGTGAACTTAATAGGGCTTTTGAGATAAATGAGATATTTAGGGAGTAGTTTTACTAGGCCAATTCTGCATTATCTTTCATGGATGAGCAGGGATTTGAACATAGGTCTCATGAGACCATTGCTCGAACAGCTACAGCATACTGTGTTGTCTATTCAAAAGAAAAATCCAGTTGCACTTAGTATTTTCTACAAAGTAAGAGTATTCAAGATGGCACCATCATTTAAGCACTTTAAAAATGTTGTTGAATTTACTAGGAGAAATTAAGGTTTGTTCAATACCATGTAAATTTACTTTTCCATTCAGATGGAAGTAAACTCACTTGAAAACACTGGGACTTCAGAGCAGACAAATCCAATATTCTACTGTTAATCATGTCTTCAAATTGCTCCATTTAATTCAATGGAAATACAATGTTCTTTGTTGTATCTGGATTGCTTTTTTTCTACCTTTGACATTCTCCATTGCTAAATAATTTACAAAATCATTCACCTCTCTTGCTGTTCTTTGTGACACTGCTTCATAAATCCTTTCACTCGTGGATTTTGCAAATTTCCCTTACTTTCAGAGATCTCCTAACACACACCCTCCTCCTCCTCTTCCTCTTCTTCTTCTATGTCTCAATCAAACCCTGGATTGCCAAAATGAAGCCACTTTCTTGGCTTTCTGGTTGGTCAAACTTAAGTCCTTATCAGTGCATATTTCTGGCAGTAATCAACAGACCAGTAAATGAGCTGGAATCTGTCTTGTCGTCATCGATGACATCCAACTCAACCCTTGACACTTGGTTTTGTGTTGTTCATATGCAAAGACATCCTTTCTTGTGACCTTTATTTCTGCGCTCACTCCTGTCTCAACTGCCCAAAGGTCTTCCTTCCAGCTGCAGTGGCTTAGTTTCTTTTTGTTTGCTGCTCCAGTCGTTGTTTTCCTGTCTCTGCTTTAGAGGTAGTGTCCTTTTGGTAAGGGCTTCACCTGTTATACCTGCTGTTTTTAAATTGAGTTAAACCAACTCCCTGCCTCTCTCCTCTCTAAGCTTTCTGATTTTATACATGCCTGGGGGTAAAATAGTTTTAGTCTTTCCTCATATAGCCACATTTTGACCTTTAAACCTAATGTCCAGGACGAATACTCCATTTTAAGGATGTGCACTAACTGATCCTGATCTACTCAATACTCAAAAAAGAGGTCTACAGGTGGGGACCAACCTACCCTGTGCTGAGATTTGAATTGATTATAGCTGGGTTTGTGACTGCATATACTTATTTCCAGTTTTCTGCTGACTCTACCCCTACAAAAGGAGAAATGCAAATGGCAAGACCAGGTCATAGACTGAATGATGCAAACAAAACACAAGAGTACCAGCAGAGGTGGACACTCTCTATCATTCATTTCTCTCTCTCGTTTTCTTTTTTCTCTCTCTCCCCCACCAGCCACCAGAAAAAGCACCAAGTTAATTTCACCAGGACGTGAGTAAACAAACAAGTTCAAATCAGCAATGAACATTGATGTCTTTCTTAGAAGGAAAATACAAGGAAGTTGCTTCATTTACATAATTACTGAAATTACTAGCATTGTGGCCACAAAACTATATTTTAATCATTGACTTTTCAGCAGGACAGGCAAGAGGAGTTAATCCTGGAGCTAAAGACCATCTTCATCTTCCTTATTATATCTTTTTAATTCCATATTTCCAGTTGTGACATGTACATACTAGATTTAATGTAAGGAGGCCACAAGGGACATTCTACCCTATTAACATATCTGGGATTTTCTCCCTCCTTGGAAATTGTCACCTTGGAAATGCACAAACACCTGATTCACATTGTTGTAATCCAACCCAACAGTGCACAACCCTGATATCTGGGAGTCATTATCGAACTCAGTGGGGCTTTCTTCTGAGCAGACATTTATTAGGATTTCACTATTAAAATTTCAAATGGGGTAAAAATATAAAATTAGGATCATTGGTGCAGCTAGTCCTCAGAGCATTCCCCAGATTTGGAACAGAAGCCTTTCTCAAATTAACCTGAAGATCCCAAATGATGAGCTAAGGATGCTATGCATGCAATTATGCCCCCTCCCATGAGTTGCAGTTGATTCTATATCTTCCAAATATGGTGTATATTTATTTACAAGAGGTGCAGATTCTATAGAAACAGTCTTCTGTTTTTGTATCATGACTCTCCGCTTGCAAACCTGTGAGTTAAGGATGTGTTTTTTAAATGGCTTTTACACAGAAGATTGGACCATGTGGAGACATTTTGGGATGCTCTTAGCCTCCTCCTAAGGAGAAATAATGGTTGCTAATCATTATTTCAATATATCAAGAAAGGTGCATTTGCAAGGGACAAGTCTCAATAGTCTTCATACACAAACAGTGTAAAAGTACTTACATCTCAATAGAAAAGAGCAGTAAAACTGGGCATTACAATAATGTATGTAAGTCCTAATGAAGACAGCAGAA
The DNA here is from genome assembly GCA_030440675.1 of Furcifer pardalis. Classification (NCBI taxonomy): domain Eukaryota; kingdom Metazoa; phylum Chordata; class Lepidosauria; order Squamata; family Chamaeleonidae; genus Furcifer; species Furcifer pardalis. Next base: position 70,491,692 of record CP126893.1, read on the forward strand.
TCAATTAATTTGTGAATGTTAGAATTATTCTGAGAAAGAGGAATGAAAGGAGGGTACCGAGGAATAAATATTGATACAGGTATAATCCTTTTTATGATTGCACTATTGTAGTAAAAGTATAATGTGTTTTGTTTTAAAAAAATAACATGTAATGCAATGTGAAACTAATTCATTCCTTCTGTTTTTTGTCCACTGGGTGATACTCTTGCTCAATTTATTCATTTTATCAAGGTCATTTATATAAAGATTTTAAATATCACATAGTAAAGCTCTTAAAGAATATTATTCCACAAGCAGTAATGGCCTCTCCTGAACTCCAGGCCAAACTTCACTAGGATTGAGGTTTACATGTCCTTTACTATCACGTACCATACAATGAACATCTACACTGTTGTGTTTCCTGGAACACAGAAAATGACATTTCATGTCAAGAACAGTGGAAATAATGAAAAAGACGGTTAGAGTTAGAAAATCAAGCATTGTTTATATAAGCCACAGTTTTGACAGGACTAATTCTGCTTGTTAACGTAGCTAAACTGTAGGTTCTGAAACTGTGGTGGACAGATATAATGCAACCATGTGTGCAGCTCTACATAGACAATGTCACTTTTTTTTATTGACACAAGAAACAAGGCTTCCTTCAGGGTGTTAGAATGGCCCTTGCCAAAGCAACCCAAATGGGAGAGAGAACTACAAGTGTCTGCAAAAAGAAGGTGACAAATCATATGAGAAAGAGACATGGTGGTTCTTCCAGCTGTGGATATGTGGCAGAGAAATCATTTGTTGGTTCACAGGGAGGAGGGGAAATGCATAAAATGAGGCCCTCCCACCTCCACACTCCTATAACAGAAGTACAAACTGTGCTAGATGGGACTTAACAGCTGCTTCATTTCAGGAAAGTGAACTCTTAAGAGTGCAGCAGTACTGGGAATGAAAAGCTCATTGGGATATAGAACACCAAATTACATTTAGATCCCTATGATCATTGAGCTATGCCTCTGATTTGAAAGTACCATGCAATATTAGGGAAGGTTAAGGAAGTTCTAAACTCTACACCACTTTCTTTAACAGTCTACATAAAGATGTTGTTCTTGTTACCTCTTTAACTTAGCTTTACACTCTTAAGTTAATTATATAAAACTTAACTTTATCTGCTAGTTTCACAGAGAGCTAATAAAGTTTAGGGCAGGGGTGGCTAACCTATGGCCTGTGCTCCAGCCCTGGCCCATGGCACCATTTCATGTAGCCCACCACCAGCCTTGCCACTACCAGAAGTGGATGCAGATGCAGACGTGTTTATGGCAGCCATGAAATGTGCCCACTCATGCATAAATGCACCCATTTAACAGCAGCATTTATGGTGGGAGGAACCTCATGACTGGCCCGCTCAGCTGTCTGGGGGTGTGGTGTAGCCCATGGCAAAGAAAAGTTGAGAACCCCTAGTTTAGGGGGATGGAACAGTCAGTTGTGCTGGCAGGTCTAGGAGTCTGAATTACCACTATTTCTCTTGCACGAAATTGCAATTTATTGTAGCCATTTTTAATTGTAAAATTACAATTTAGTTGCAAAATAATTATGCTACACATTTCATCAGAACCCTGAAATTGCAACATACTGAGTACTCTTCAGTCTACTCTGCACAACTAGAGCAAAACAACAAATTTTCTTTCCAAACCTCATACTTTTTAATAGAAACAATAGAGAGTTATTTGCTTCACTGAGACTTTCATTAAATGAATTTAAAAAAAATTATTTGGCCCCTCTTCTTTCCTCCTCCTTCCTGAAGGATGTTTTCTTTTTTAAATTAAAAAAAAAGTGGTATGGCATATTAATGTTTTCATAACTGATTTTTTAAAAAGAAAAATCACAAGTTTCCTTCCTTCCTCTCTCCTCCACAGAGGAGTATTTCGTTTCCCAATATTATGAAGTGGTTAAACTGTCTTTTTAAGTTACTTAATGATATTGGGAAACAAAGTGGAATGGAAATTTAAAGCCATACACTCTACTTGACTTTGTTTTGAGTGATCATATGTTCTGGAAATGAACCAAAATGGAGAGATCTGCCCACAGTTAAAAGCATAGAATGACCATCTGAAGTGATGGCAGTCTATGAGGGAGTCTTTCCACAAGATTGGAATCCCTGATATTTCAGGATCCTCCATTATTTGGAGATCTATCACACATAGAAAAGTTTCCTTTTCAGCAAATCCTTCTCCTGTAGAGAGAGAACAGGACAAGACTCCAGAGTCCTTTCAGACTCTGATGAAGAGTTGTTTGAGAGCCAAAGAAGACCAACAATCAAAGATAGGGTAATTCCTGGAGACACTTCCTTTGGGGAATGGATGCACTAGATTGAGATCTGTGGTTTCTAGTCTCACCTGAGGGAATGGGTACAGGGGGCGCTCGAAATCATCCCTTTTGCTGTCAGGTGGAGCCAGTGGTGGGATTAATTTTTTTTACTACCTACTCTGTGGGCATGGTATGGTGGGTGTGGCCAGGGGAAAAGCCCTACGTTGCACCAGAATTAGGGCTACTTTATTTCAAACCTTGGATGGGCAGGGCCAGCTGGAATTTCTGCTACCGGTTGTGGTGAACTGGGGCGAACCTGCTGAATCCCACCACTGGGTGGAGGCCTTCTCCTCTGCAGTGGCATTCTTTGTCTCAGCCATTTGCTGAATTAATTCCCTTAAAAGTTATTATATCTTTAAACATAGTTCCAAATCTTGTTTTTTGTGCATTGTGATAACTAGGATTTTCTATTACACACTGAGGAGACACTTGATTGCAAAGCATTTTGGCATGAAAACCATTGATGCTCAGCCTTTTTGCTTTGACATTCAGTTCTTTTGAACTCTTACTTCCAAACAAAATATAGGAATTTGTGTTTATTGATCTACAAGGACACAAAATGATTGAAAAACAGCCTTCCTCACATGATTTGTGTTCTGTAAATAATTTTATTCAGTTCAAGGAGTTTTTCTTTCATTTTGCTTGATGGCAAGAATAGAGAATTACACCTCTGAAATCTGAAGGTAAATAAAACAGAACAGCAAAAAATGATTTAAAATGCTGTGGCACCTTAAAGTGTATTTAACTGTGAGCTTTCTTGGACCAAGTCCACTTCATCAGACAGTCTGGTCCACAAAAAGTGACAGTTAAATACAGGAGTTAGTTTTAAGGTGCCACACCTTTTTTTGTCATTTTTTGCTGTTCTGTTTTATTTACTCTCAGAGATCCTTGCACAGACTAACACAGCTACCACTTCCAACATTCCTCTCAAATAGAATGTCAGATATACTTCATAAACACCTGCCACAGACTTAAAAATGTAAGGAATATTTCCCTGATAAATATGTGTCTTCTTCAATCTGTTTCTTCACAATTTATACATAATGCAGTCTTGTTGCTTAACATAAATACCTCATCCCTTTCCTCTGTATCACATGCGAAATTAGTGACCATAAACTGATGTTTCTCATTTGCTTCTGTCTGAATACCAGAAAAGGCAAGATATTTGCATGGGAAATGAATTCAAGACAGTTGTCTTTGACAAGTAGAATAAAACCTGTTTATCTAGATATTACATCTGTTCTGTATTCATCTTTATTTCTAAAAATGGAAGGTGAGGATAATGATAATGATACAATTTAAGGTTTTTTGGTCAGTGTATTTTACCCACCATGTAAAAATATCTATTTCCATTTGGAGTAGAGCACCAATAACCTTTAATTCAGTTTCCTACTTAAAAACCCAATTAGTGATCCACTTTAAGGCATTAGCCACAGAAAATTGAACTGGAGCCAGAATATTATTAACAAAAAGGAAAGGAAATCAATCTAGCAGTTGGCTAAGCAACAAGTTCTTCCTTTTTTTCTGAACAGTAGGAGCTAAGGTATGATGTGTCCTGGTCTCTACCAGGTAACTCTCTTCTGACTGGATCTGTCTGAAATTGGTTCATGTTCCATACAGATGTAATCCTAAAGAAGCATTAGTTGCAATCATAGCTAGTGTGCTCAGTTGGCATATGACATTCCCTTCTTAAATGTTCTTAATCTGCTAGAACAAGAAGGGAAATTAAAGGATTTTTTTTAAAAAATTGTAACTGAAACATCATACCAGTGACAGTTTTAAACAGATTTTCACCCATTCCTTTTTCCAAGCAGGAAAAATGATTAATTTGCCAATGACAAGAAGTGACCAATATGGGATGGCTTGATCCATTATTAGGGATAGTTTGGAGTCCTCTAACAAAAACATCATGTGGGGCAAGCTAATTCTTCAGAGGTTTATTTTTTAAAAAAATTGAAAACTTGTTTATTTAGGGAAGCCTTTTAGCAATATCATTCCCCAAGGCATCTAATTAGTCTGAGGTCTGGGCCCATAATTTATAATTATATATTATAGCCAATATCATTGGGATCATTTTTTGGTTTTATTGTTCCACTGCATTTTAATATTGTGAACTGCCCAGAATGGGGTACTTTGGTTCTCCATAGGGTAGTATACAAAAGTATAAAAGAGGTTTAGGGGTGTTCTCAACCATTCCTGTAAACCTCTTTGTTTATCTTGCATAGTTTGGATATATCCTTTGAAATAGTCAAATAGCTCTTGATTTTATCATTCCATTTAAAAATGAGGAAACAAACAGGTTTTCATTTTTTGGGGGGTTAGGATATGATTGCATGAATGAGTACAATTTATTTCTGCATTTTTTGCAATTTTTCTTAACATATCTGAACTGTTTTTTTTTTATTGCAAATATTTTTCCCTTTCCCAGCAATTGATTGTTGTCAAACTTAGCAATTAGATTAACATTGGACTCATGGATTTCTGTGAACTAAAGTGACTAGTCTGGGGTAGGGATTTGATAAATTAAATCAACTTTTAAATTAAATATACAGTATTCACTTTCAGTATATAATAGTCTGGGGATCTGATTCAGGGCCTATGATGAGTTTACTTGAGCCAAAGGGGACTGCAGTACTTTCTGAGATTAATACCTAAAAGAAACCAGGAAGAAAGGGTTTATGCTTTTGCAGCAGCTTGCTCTGTAGATTTAGAAACTGATAATAATAAGAAAATTTGATGTCTGACTTTCACATGGGCTTTTCTGTGCTTATTTGTGAAGTCTGATTCTTCCCCCTTCTTTCCACTTTGTTGTGCTTCTTTTTATTGAGCTATAAAATGGTAATTGATTACAGGTGCCATGTAAACCAAGCCTGTAGTTTCCTTTAACTCAGCTACTTCAAAACTAATTAATGAATATTTACTGCAGAGGTTGGATTTTTGCCCATTATGAAGTTTCAGGTACATTATTGTATATTATCTAGAATGATATTCATCACTCAATGATTTCCCGTTCTTTGCAAATCAAATGAATTATGTATCTTGACTTCAACCAGGCATGCAACTGAGTTTTAGATAAGAATGCTGAAATAATTGCTATAGCAGAAAAGAACTTTCTCAAATAGAGTACTGGGGAAATGTTATGCAAAGGAACCACCGTTTCTGGCCTCAGTGAACTTGAAAAGCCTGACACCTTGGGCATTTGAAGCAAATTTACCATTATCAGCATACTGCTATCTAAATGGTTATAGATTGGATACTTGTTTATGAGTCAGCTGCAGTTTCTGAGCAGTCTTTGATGGCGACACCATGCAGAATTCATTATCGTAATCCAGCTTTTGATGTAGCTAAGGCTTGTGTGACCATGTTCAGAAGTGCCTTCTCCAGAAATGTGCAGTTATAGCAGCAGCTTAAGGCAGATGAGAGCATTCCTGCTCAGAACTAGAAAGAATGAAGACTTGTGATTGGTTTGTAATTTTTAAAAACACCCTTGACTAATAGGAGCATTAGAATACAACAACCTTCTAGGTTCTGTAGCTTGCAAATGTTCATAATTCAAAAACTGCATACAATAATACCTGCATTCAAGAAAGTTGTACAAGGGAGAGTAGATTAATAATAATAATTATCAGATTAGTTTGGATTTAAAACCATCCTTTTCAGGATTTTCTAGTTCCAAGATTACTCAGAAGTGGTTTACCAGTCTCTTCTTCTGGGATCATCCTGGCATTGTAAAGCTTGCCCAAGCCTACTCATGCTGGTTCTTCTGGGATGTATAGTGGGAAACTGAACTCCTTAACCTCTAGCTCCACAGCCAGATACCTGATTTACTGAGCTAATCTAGCCAGAGGCATGTAGATTAGGGACATGTGAAAAATACATATATTGAAGAAAACTGAGAATCATTTGGCATCTTCTTTCCATTCCATTTTCATTTCATTTCAAATTTATACCCCGCTCAGGCGAACCTGACTCTAGGCAGCTTACAAAGTATAAAAAATAACAACATAACAGTCACAAATTCCACATTATCATAATCACAATCATCACAGTATCAGAAAAATATAAATATACATATCAATAACACAGTAACAATCAGAAAGTATTCATATCACCATAAAATGTTACAAAAAATATTACAGAAACAAACAAACAACAACAGCAAAAACAAAAATCACATTTACTGAATCCTGCAATGATTATAAGCAAAATCCTACAAAACATAACTGGGAGGAATCCAAGAAAGTCCAAAAAAGAAGGGATCCAGTCCCAGTGAGAGCCGACCCGAGCCTTGCAGCTGTTGCCCCTCATGTCTGGCTGGCCAAGGGAGAGTCCGGTAAAGGCAGTGGCGGCAAGGTCTTTTAATGCTGCTAGGGTCCCGCAGCTGTTGCTCCCTCAAGGCTGGCTGGCCAAGGGAGAGTCCAGTGAAGGCGGTGGTGGCAAGGTCTTTTAACGCTGCCCCGGTCCTGCAGCTGTTGCTCCCTCAAGGCCGGCCAGCCGAGGGAGAGTCCGGTGAAGGCGGCGGTGGCGAGGTCTTTAATGCCGCCCGGGTCCCGCAGCTGTTGCTCACTCAAGGCCAGCCGGCCAAAGGAGAGTCCGGTCTTAAGGAGAAGCTCCCTTTCCTGAGTAAAACTTTTTGTTATTAGAGTGGAAGCGGTGTACAAAATGAATATAAAATATGTATGTCAAGGAAAGTTTTTTACAAAATATACACATGCAATTTTCCCATGTGTAAACATTTTGGAAGGATATAGGAATTACACAGAATGAATTAGACTAAAAAATGTCAGAACTGAAATGAACTAAGTAGAGACTTGTGTAGATATATATAGTCATCAATTCTGTTATGTGAACATCTAGGAGCAACAGCAGATGCAGATGTATCCCCTAAGTGTAAGACTAATATTTCAAAGGTATTGCTGCAAATTCAGAAAAAGTCTGAATTCCTGTCATTGGATCAACAGTCCTTTTGACAGCATATTCTGCTGCATGTGTAGGATTTGTAATGTTGCATTGGCAAATATAGGGATCAATGAAATTAGTATTGCCAATCTCTGTAGTTCGTCTAAAACTAGAATAGATGTCTACACCTAAGTAAAATAAAATGAGATAATTTAGTAGCAACAGTGTTCTGAAGATGCAGCACCAGTAGTTCTGAAGAATAATCACTTTTATAACCACTTCTTTGAAGGACAAGCCACTAAATAACTCTGGCAAAGAGGTCTGTCTCTACAAAGTGTTATTGGGAAGCTAAGATTGAATGATAATACACTATCTCTGTTGGCTTTGACAAAAGGCTCTACAAAAGTTCAGTGGAAACTGACCTGCAGTTCAACTTTTGGACAACATTGTAATTCATGGGAAATTAGCAGCTGAGCTATTTGGACAACACTCTTGGTTGTATTATTAGTACATTAACTTCAGTGGCAGCTAAGCCATACTCCATACAGGTCAAATGAAGTGCAACTGTATAAAACAATCTATAAGAGCTGCTGGATCAGCATCTCTGAAGTAGATACTTATATTCATTAAGTGCCTATAGGAATGCTGTCAGGATTCGCTGTGTAAACATTTGCCTTGCTTCATTCCTGGCAATGATTTTATAGGAGTGTGTTCAGGGGATATTGGTTCTTTGTTGGTTTTTTCTGGCTATACTTTGAAAACTGGTAAAACTACCAACTGCATTCAGAGAAAGTGGTTTTTTGGGAGGGATTAGACACCAGAAGATGTGAGAACACCCGCCAGCTTCTTCTGGTCAGAGAGACTCATTGCTACCTAGTCCTGTGATTCACCTCCCGTCTCATCAAATATTGTTTTAAAACCCCTCAGAAGTTGTGTTCAGTGGGTAGAAGGTTAATTTTGCTAGCTATTATAATGTTTGTAAAATTCCATGAAAAGCAGACTTTAGGTTTATATTTGCAGTTCTGTTATAACAGCATTGTATTTTGAGCTGATGGATTTAAGAACATTGTCAATTTTTCTGGGCAATCCACTGCATATTCATTCATTCTGAAGCACAGTTTGATAGCAAGAATCTTTTACTTTCACGGTAGTTTTACCTTTGTGATATATCAGAAAACAAAATAAAAAACACTGTAGCACTTTAAAGACTAACTTTCATGGATCAAGTCCACTTTCCAGACAAGGAGTAAAACTTACAGGCATGATTTATATACCCCAAATGCAAGGGTTAAAGGGAGAAGGGTTTGCTCAAGCAGAATGACAGACAAGCAAGCATAACCATAACAGCTTCCTACAGCTATCAGTAACAATAGATTATTCATAATAGTTTTAAATGTCTCTCTTTCAATCTCAAAGGGGGGGGGGAGAAAGCCCATTCTGGTTTCTGATTAACCTCTTACTTGCATGTCAGAAAACAAACAAAAACACTGTTCTTGGTTACTTCCTGTTTTGCTTAAGAGAATTAGCAGGAAGGTTGTAATACACCAAAATATAATATAGTCAAACCTCACATAACGAGTGTTTTGCTTAGCGAGTCAGACTTTTCCCTATGGAAAAACTCGCATAACGAGCGTTTCTATGGGGAAATTCGCATAGCGAATTGTTTTTGCTATGCGAGTTTTCCCCTTGAAACACTCGTTATGCGAGTTTTTCCATAGGGAAGAGTCCAACTCGCATAGCGAAAAATTCATTATGCAAGTCTGACTTGCATATTTTTCGCATAGTGAGCAGCCTCGCAGAATGAATTAAATTCGTTATGCGAGGTATGACTGTATATAAAATATCTAGCAGCATAAAGCAATTTGTGTATCAAATTTGATAATGTCCCAGAAACCCTTCACTAATATTTAATCCCCTGTGGTAGGTGTCTAACAGATGGATGCATGTGTTTTCTGCTGTCTCTTTTTCAATCCTAGCTTGTAATTTCTCTGTTCCAGAATTGTAACTTTCAGGTCTTTGATAGAGTGTCCAGGTAGTCTGAAGTGTTTTGAGACAGGTTCCTCTGTATTGCCATTCCGGATGTCTGATTTGTGTCCATTAATTTTTGCATAAAGATTGTCCTGTTTGTCCTACATAAAGCACAGATGGACATTTTTGGCAAGTGATGGCATAAATCACATTGGCAGAAGCACAAGTAAAACTGCCTTTAATGTTGTGTGTTTTGCCATTCAGTCCAGTAATACTATTTCCAGAGCAAATGTGGGGGCATAGTTGACATCTGGATTTGCAGCAGGGTCTAGTTCCCATCTCTGCTCCACTTCTGTCTAGTCTGTTGTGTGTCAATAGTTGTTTGAGATTGGAGGGTTGTCTATAAGCAAGTAGGAGTCTCTCACCAAGGGCTTTGGAAAGTGAAGCATTCTTGTCCAAGATGGGTTGGAGATCCCTCATTATGCGTGTCAGGGGTTTAAATTGAGAGCTGAAGGTGACAACCAGTGGTGTGTGATTGCTTTCCCTTCTATGAGATTACCTTAACTTGTTCACATCATCATACTTCCTGGAATATTGCCAATTCCTGAAGAGTTGCCAATTCCTGAAGAGTTGCAGAGGACTTCTCCAGCAATCTGAGGAAGTGGAGACTCCAAACATTGATGAGATGAAGAGCCTGCTTCACCTCAGAAATGTGGGATCCTCACAGAAGCAGAAACATGAGCTTACAGATCCTGGGCCCCCAGGGACTCAGAATTGTGAGTTGATGTACGATGGGGGCTGGAGAGGAAGATGTGTGACAACTTCTCAGTCTTCGGAAGAAAAGAAGGCTGAAGACAAAAGTCCAGCTTGAACTCCTAGGGTGAAGTGCATAGCTGCAAAAGAGTCTCTTCATGAGTGGGCTCTTTCTGCCTGGGAGATGAAGGGATTGAACCCTGCAGCCTTGTACTGTGTACTGTGCAGAGCGACAGCAAGATAGTTACAAAACAGTCTTCAGTGGGCTCTCCAAGCAGTTGGAAGCAACTTGATGAACAATTTTTGCCTTCTTCCTGTGTGCCTGAATCCCTTTCTTAGATTACCGAAATCTTTGACCCTCTAGACTGCTTCTTGGAACTAAAATTTTGGATGACCCTGCCTGAGTGTCTACTTTGATAAAATGTGCAGTTCCTGTTTCTCATGTACCATGCTTTCTTTGGTTTGGAACTTTACTAGCCAGCAGCTTCACCTGCCTCTCCCAGTGTAGAACATGAAAAGAATATTTGTGAATTGGTACATTAGGTGCTGACATTTTATCTCTGAGGGTTCTGACCCATGGAGAAAGCTGTAGTGGAGCCAAAGTAACACTGGATTTATAAGATTGTTTGGACACATGAGGACTCTGCTACAAGTTGACTGGACATGTGACTACACCACCATGTTCAATGAGATTTGCTCCTCTTCTACAACAGGTGAATTCAAATTTGTCCACGTAATGCAAATGCAGATTCAAATCTCTCTAGCCCAGGGGTGCCCAAACTATAGCCCAGGAGCTGGATGTGGCCCTTGACATCAATTCATCCGGTCCCTGAAGCCCTCATCACTCCTGGAAGCAGAAGTAAAATGCGCCCATATGGGTGTGTTTTACTTCCTCTTCCAGGAGCAACAAGGACTTCAGGGGCCAGATGAATTGGTGTCAGGGACTGCATCCAGCTCCCAGGCTGTAGTGACCAGCCTCCTGAACCATGTGACTGGCCCACAGCCCAAAAGGTTTGGGCACACCTGCTCTAGCCCTTTCAGATCACAAAGCAACTTTTTTTGCTTTTCTATTAGGGGGATTCAACCTTCTTGCTGTAGGGAGGAGAAACTTAATGAGGGAAAGTAGCATCTTCAATTGGGAGGGGCTGGGACTATTTTCATGAGAAGCAAAAGAAGCACTTTCAATACCATGGTGAGATCCTGAAGGTAAAAGTTTAAACCTTTTATATGTGTTTATATTATGAACTCATCTCTAATTGAGCTTGGCATACCTGTTTACAACATCTTTTCCAGAAGGAAGAATTTGAACCTATTATTTCAAAGAGAAAATGAAAAGTAACAAGCATGAACAGTTTGTATGCTGAATTCTGCATACTAATTTCTATAAAAACAATGGAAGGAAAACAGAGATTGTATTGAAATTCCCAAAGTCCCTCAGTGTTGCAGAAAGACAATTGAAAAAGCATTTGAGTTAAAATGATTGTTCTCTCTGGTCATCTCTAACATAATCTGGTTTAGGATGTGTTTTGCAACTAGTTATTCTGTTATTTTCCTTGCCTAGTGAACTGCTTTCAGACATCCCTTTTGCCTTTTATACAGAGTCACTTGGGATCCTTCAAAGCAATATTTGGCAGAATAATACAAGGGGAATGATAAATATGTTTGCCTTTGAAATCTTTGGCTTTGCATTTTCCTTAAACACCTTAATGTTTGTGGCTAATGTATTAATGCAGGTGAATACTTTATTTTAGACACTTCATTCATCTTGTGTTTATTCCAGTATCCAAGGACCTAAGATTTTATTGGCTATGTTGAACTTGTTTGTCAACTTGGATGCAGCTTCCATTTAACTTCAAGGAGCTGGTGTCACCCTGTTCAACCTAGATAAGGGCATCTATTTTGTGTGCGCTTGTCTATGTGAGACAAACAGGATTGCATAGTTAGCCTACAACCTAAGGCTTATCCTCCAGTGTCATTATAATTCCAGTGCCTGGAGTATATTGCTAAATGATAGGAGTAGATATCTATATTTCAACTTTTTTTCAATGTGAAGTCTGTTACTGTTCATGTGAAACATGAAGAAGTTGAGACTCATGCATAGCTGAAGGAGAAGCTAAATCAGAGAGTCAATGTTATGACTCTTTTTTTTAGGGGGGGGGGGTTCATTTCCAGGGGAAGAGTTAGATTGAGCAAAGTTCTCCAGTACATGCTTGCAAACCCCTTCATCTCAGTAGTCCCTGAATAGATGCTGTCTATTCCCTTACTGAAAGTTCAGCAGAAATTACTGCCCTTGGCCAACCATCCAGCTGTCATAGTATTGGTTGTGCCAAATTCATATACTTTTTCCTTTGACTGACCTAAGACAGTTCTCTCACTCCCATGAAATTGCTCAAAGCAATAATTTCTGCTTTTTCCCATTACAGCTGCATCTTTAGTTTCTCAGCTGTTGCCTAACAGCAAAAGGTTTCTACCCCTTGTCTAACAAGAATAAAAAAGCACATTCCTCTTAAGTAATTCTAAAAGAATAAATCACAAATCTTACTGAATATAAGGTATTTCAGATAACTATTCCTATGCCCCTGTTAATGTGCTGTAGAAATACAAACACACATTTGTCTGGTGGATGCTTCTGAACCTTTAATGAGTAAAAATGTCAAAAGAACCTTTAACAAAACCAAATATGCTTCTCAGCAAAAAAAAATCTTGTCAGCTTTTCTCATTAGTGTTCTTGTAGATTATTTTTTAAATCAGCAAATGTTCAATTGCAAGGTAGTGTCCAGCTTTATCCAACCATTCATGAATCAAAGGGCCAGTCATTGGGGAAGGGAAGAATTCAAAGAATTTCAAAGGTAGTATACCTTGCTGTTTTTGACAGGATGGCTAGGAAGGCCTTTTTCATTTGAAAAACTGAGACAAAAAGACAACAAAAATAAACATCAACACCCCCTACTTAAATTAAAAAGGTTGTATGGTGGCCCTGGAAGTATGGCCAAGAAGAAACAAACCATTGTGGTGACTCCATGCAACTATACAATTTTGTCAAATATATATTTATTTTTAATTAATATCTGTTAGCCAGTTTATATGTAAGTCAGCTAGCAACATCGGCCTTTTTTATAGCCACATCACACTGTTGAATCATACGTAGCCTGTGATCTACAACAATATCCCTTATAAGAATGGAGCAATAAGTATGGAATTGACTATCTCTGTTCGGACTGTGAAAGAATTTATTTCCTATAACAAAAGATTTTGTATTGGCAACAGGTCCTATCAGTCCCTGGAGAATAGATGGGGAAGAAGTAGAAGCAGTGACAGACTTTACTTTCTTGGGATCAAAGATCACTGCAGATGGTGAGTGGAGCCATGAAATAAAAAGGCGACTGATTCTTGGGAGGCAAGCGATGAGAAACCTGGGGAGCATAGTGAAAAGCAGAGACATCACATTGCAAACAAAAATTTGTATAGTCAAAGCAATGGTATTCCCTGTGGCAATGTATGGTTGTGAGAGCTGGACCACTAGGAAAGCTGAGCGAAGAATAGATGCCTTTGAGATGTGGTGCTGGAGGAGAGTTTTGAGAGACCCCTGGACAGCGAGGAGAACAAATAGGTCAATCTTAGAAGAAATCAACCCTGACTGCTCCTTGGAAGGGCAAATGGTGAAGATGAAGCTAAGGTACTTTGGACATCAAATGAGAAGAGAGGATTCACTTGAGAAAGCCTTGATGTTTGGAAAGGTCGAGGGCAAAAGAAGAAGGGGGAGCCCTAGAATCAGATGGCGAGATGGTGAGTGATTTGAGGAGGATGGTGGAGGACAGGAGTGCCTGGCAGACAGTGGTCCATGGGGTCGCAGAGGGTCGGAATTGACTGTGCAACTGAACAACAAAAGAAAAAGTCCAGAGGAGGGGAACAAAAATACCTATGAGGAAAGACTGAAAGAACTTAGCATGTTTATCCTTGAGAAAATGGGACTGAGGGAGAATATGATAGCCCTTTTCAAATACTTAAAAGGTAATCATAAAGAGGCACAATATCAATCATCTCAGACTGTCAGACATGCAACAATGAGCTTAAACTACAAAAAAAAAACTTAGATATCGGATGAATATCAGGAAGAACATCTTAACTGTAAGAGCAGTACAACAATGTTAACGTTATCTTAGAACAGGAGCTCTCAACATTTTTAAGTCAGGGGTTGGGTCATGCTCCCTCAGACAGCTTCGGGGGGTGGACAGCCATTTTGCCCTTCCTCCACCACATGGCACTTCTTGGTGTGGTGGTGGTGGTGCCTCATGAAATGGTGTCTTAGAAGGTAATGAGCTCTCCAACTTTGAGGCACTCAAGAAAGAATTGGACAATCATCTGCTAGATCTGCTTTGATTTGGATTGCTGCTTTGGGCAGGGGGTTGGACTTGATGCCTCATAGGTCCCTTCCACCTCCATTCTTCTATGACTATGAAATAGTTCTAATGTATTCTGTGTTTCCACAAGTGAAAAGTCAGTTGTTTTCTGCTTCCTCGACCATGGTCTGGAACTGACAGGAGACCTGGGATCGAAAATTGAACTATCTGTAGTTTGTTGCTAAAATCTGAAGATTGTATCATCTCCATGTTGGTTTTTTTTCCCTTGTCATTGTAATTTATATCAGAAAGGCAAATGGAGCACAGCTAAGATTCCTGAAAGGGACAACGAGGGAAGCAGTCACCAGGTGTAATTTATGTATTGAAAGGATGCAGGGGTTGTTATCCACATGCAGATTTAGTGCAGATTCAGCTGCTCACTGTCAAGAGATTGGGGAAATGGAACCATTGTGGATTTTGCTGTTTGTCTAGGAAAAAAGATTAGGCTATGTAGATGGTACTTGGAATTTGCTGGCTGAAAAGAAAGGGGGAGGGTATACTCATGAATAATTGGAAGAAAATGCCACCTGAAGTATCAGTGTGAGAGAAACTTTCAAGGTCATGCTGGCCTGTTGCTTGATATGAATTAATTGGGAGATGATTTCAGCTGTGTATGTGAGGAAGGGGGAGAATCTTGCTTTCATTTTGAGGAAGATTTGTGCATAATTAAAATTTGATTGGCAGAACCTCTGGAAAGGTCCAGAAAGATGAAGGTTAATTTACAAAGTAGGATCAGAAGTTACTTTAGCCTTTTATTTTTACTTCTAAGGAGAGGCTATGCTCATTGGTTGCAGTTATGATTTGTGTATGCTGTGAGACTATGTGACGTTATGCTAGAACACAAGTATTAAATCAGGATAGCTAGCTTTCTTATTTTCTTGAATGTTTGCCTTTGTTTGATTATTTTATCCTGTATTTTCTTTTTTGGTTATTTTTCTCCTTTTTTTTTTTTTTTGAGATCTTATAAAACTGTTTTGGATTTTTTCTGTGTCCTTTTAACACCATTAATTTAAAAATGCCACTCAGTTTCTTATTTTGATGTAAGAAGATTGTAGGTACTTAAATCTAGACCTTATATTGACCACCTGTTTGGAACCTGTGCATGTTTTGTGGGTATAGTGAAGTCCTAAATTGCAGAGTTGGTGTGAAAGTCAACCTTGTTGAATTTTTGGAATTTTTTGATGGGTCAAGTCAGATTAGACTGTTGGAGGTTGCTGGGGCAGAAAGATTTCCCCAGCCATTGGTACATTGGCCCTCCTGCCAGCATCAACACCAGAGCAAACAGGGTAGTGTGGCTGAGTAATTTGTGTCTCTCTGACCCCTGTCTCTTCTTGACAACTTCTTTTAGGCCTGTTAGGAATTTTCTTGCTCATATGGAGAGTCCCTTTCCCTTCTTCACATAGAGTGTGATCGGATAAAAGAGATTGTGTTCAGTGGATGTCAGACCTTTCAGTCACATTCAGCTGATCTCCAGCTATGTTTATTCCCCATAAGCTTCTGTTGGGACCCTAATTCCTTGTGTCTTGCCTGTTTACTGAACTTTACATCTACAAAAAGAGTCACATTTGAGAAGATAGCTCCATAGATTCAGCCAATACAAAATCTTCTGTTATAGGAAATAAATTCTTTCACAGTCTGAACAGAGATAGTCACTTCCATGCTTAGATTAACTGACTGTCCATACAGTTAGACAGAAGGAATATATATTAGACAGCAACTCATGAATAACTTACTTTTGGAGCAAACCTTTGGTCTTCTGGTAAAGGCTCCAGAGATTAATGTGTCCAAATAAGGCATGTGTGCCTGTGTGAGATTTGGCTAGTTTGCTGCTTTTTGAAAAAAAGGTATAATTAGTCTCATCCACAACACATACAACATTTGGCATTCATCTGTGGTCGAGAAAAGGCCTGAGGGAAAATAAAGAGTAGACTTCAGTGTTGTCTCATGCATTTTACATCATTGTTCTTAACACAGATGAAAAATACCACCTACTGATAACCTCCTGCTCTTTGAATAATTTAAATATTGCTTTGAGGTCTTTCCAACTAGTTGACCCTGTGTGACCCTTCTTATTTTACAAGTTTTGACAGGACTGCAACTCAGGATGCCATGCCCTTAGGCACTACAAGTCTGCCTGTTGAAGAATGCTATAAAATATAGGATAATATCATTTGAAGTAAATATCACTACATGACAGTTTTTCCTCTGGGCATTTATCTTTTCTCAAGGTGTTAATCTGGTTGGGAACTGTGAGAGGGGTGGCTAATCACTTAATATATACAGTGGAATTTTGGTGGGCTTTCAGTTTAGTGAGAATATGGCTACTTATTTTTTAAAAAAATACATAAATAAATAATTGTCCCATTTCTTGATTTGAAAAGAGATTCCTTCTAAAAACTGCAAGAACAAAGTTTGAAATTGGTTGTGTAATTTATGACAAATGTTTTTCATTTGTGCAAAAGCTAACTTGATAGGTTAACCAAATTAATAATCTGTACCACAGACTCTATATTTTCTGGAATGACTGAATATGAGTTATTCAAATAAGATAACCGATGGCTTGAATTTTAAATGTTTTATTTAATTATGCTTGAAAGTGTAATGGTTAGCATTCTAACTGAGATAAAATGAAAGGAAATTCATTAGATTCCTGTGTTTATATGGAAATCCCTATTCTGCACATTTTGAGACTAACAGCAGAAGATATTGCTCCTTGGAAATCCATTTTTAATGCTTGTGATGCATTATGATGGGAAAATATCCAAAAATTCTGTATACAAATAAATTTTGCAAACAAACATGAAAAGAGATCAGAGTGGGTAGGATGCTATAAAACAATGGAGAACAAGAGAGGAGTAGATTTTCACATCTCTATAGGTATATATGAGGTAATGTGGTATAATGGATAGAGTGATAATTAGGTCTCAGGAGATCTGGGTTCAAATCCCCACTTAGTCAATGGAAACTCACTTGTGTTGTGGAACTGGTAGACCACACTTTACTTACCTTGAAACCTTTATTACAGCCACTATATGTATGTTTCAACCTGATGGTTTTGGATACTTGTAATTAGAAAACAGGGACTCTGGTCGCTTAGTGGTTAAGATACTGAATTTGAGAACTGGAACGTTGGCAGGTCAACAGTTCAAGACCCGAGTGCTGTACAACAGAGTGAGCCCCCATCTCTGTCCCAGATCTTGGCAACTTAGCAGTTGAAAGCAAGAAATTGCAAGTAGATAAATAGGTACCATTTTGGTGGGAAGGTAAACAGCATTCTGTGCACTCCAGTGTCTAGTCATGCCTGCCACATGACCATGGAAATGTCTGCAGACATTTGGCTATAAACAGAGATGAGCACTGAACCCTAGAGTCAGATATGACTGGCTTTCGAGCAACAGTGACCTAATTATAAAACACAATTACTGTATTAGAGTTGCTTTGTGATGAGGACAAATGGGAGATTATTATGCCCTTCCATGAAATGATATTTGAAGGAATTAGATTTTGCAGCAATATAATCTGTGGAACTGTAATGTCATCAACCAGTCAAAGAAAAAAGCAGGACACAGTTATTATGGTATAAAACATGGGCCACGTTTATTAAAATGTGTTGAAAAACCTCTGAGCTGTGAAGGGGCCTGGTAGTGTATACTTCCTTGTCCCCTCTCTGGTGCAGGCAGGAAAATCTCTTGCCCCTGTGCAGTGTTGTGCCTTACCAGCTACTGCTCAGGACAGCTAAATCAGGGAGGCATATCTATGGGCATTTCCAACTCTATTCATGTGGATTGGTGTTACAAATACTGCAGAGCTGGCTCATGATGTCCACTGCATGCCCAACTGATTCACCCAAATCATGCCAGGCACCTCATCCAAAGATGACCTGAGGGATTAACCGCTACCACCCTAAACCAACACTACCCAACACTAGAGAGGGCTCGCTCATGGTTGATTCTTCTCACACCAACTCCCTTCAATGACCGTTGGAATGACATCCTACAGGTCTGCTAAAAGCAGTGATGGAATTCAAAATTTTGTACTACCTACTCTGTGGACATGTAACTGGGTGGGCATGACCATGTGACTGGGTGGGTGTGGCCATGTGGCCATGTGACTGGGTAGGCATTTTAAAACAAAGAAATGCAAAAACAATTAAATGTTTGAAAGGATAGCTATGTTAGTCTGCAAGCATATCTGAGAGTAAACATCCTTCCCATATTGGTCAAATGAGGACCCATCATGTTCGGGGCAAAATGCTAGTAAACTTGTGAACCACCCAGAGAGTGCACTAAGTGCTATGGGGTGGTAAAGTAAAGGTAAAAGTTTCTCTTGTTCAAAAGCCAGTCATATCTGACTCTAGGGTTCAGTTATCCCTATTTCAAAGCCAAAGAGCTAATGCTGTCTGCATCTGCAGATGTGGACATGTGGCAGGTATGACTAGACACCGGAGCACATGGAATGCTGTTTACCTTCCCACCAAAGTGGTCCCTATTTATGTACTTGCAATTTCTTGCTTTCAACTGTTAGGTTGGCAGGAGCTGGCACAAAGATGGGAGCTCATTCCATCCTGCAGTACTCAGGAACCGAACTGCTGACCTCCCACCTTTCAGTCAGTGTCTTAGCCACTTGAGCCACTGCAGTCCTCATCAGGCAGAGGGAAGGAGCCCGGCCCACTCTTGCTGCCACCCCTAATGCCAGTCCACCTCTCACCTGGTGGTCACCACCTGGTGGGCTCTGTCCAGGCAGTCCCCGGGCAGTCCCAGCTGAGATTCCTGTCCCACTGAGGGCCCTGCTCCAGCTGCTGCTGCTGCTGCTGAGCTGTGGTGTGTGAGCAGTGATTGGATGACAAAAATTATACTACCACACCGTGACGTCACGGATGTCATGGGTGTGGCCAACGTCATGACATCGTGGGTAGGGCCAAAAAATAAAATTAATAAAATAAATAAAATTAAATTAAAATAAACACACAGACACACACACCCTTCAACCCACCTACCCAACCAACCAAACAACCACAACACAAACCCATAAACATACAAAAGAAGTGAAAGCTGTCTGTTTAAAAATGTGCTGATATTCAAAATCAAATAAACCTTAGTTTAAAGGCTGTATTGAATAATAGTAACATGTTTCCTTCTCTCACTGTAAATTCATCTCCTTTTTTCATTTTCTCTTTTTCTTCCCATCCCCCTCTTTTTTTTTAGAAACTAGGACCAAAAAGATCCTACATATTGTTCTTTGATTATTATGCATGCCAACATCTTCAAGTTATAATTGCATTGCATATTACTTTTGACATCTTCAAAATAGAAAATATTCAAGCCAAGTACAGAACCTCTTGGGGAAATGTCCAATTTTGTCTCCATTTTCCATAAGAGCTGTAATTCAACGAGAGTGGATAATCACCAGCAGCCTCTGTGTGAAGTCAATATAGACACTATGTCACAGCAAATGAGTGAATCTTGAGTGATACATTGCACTTATACAAATGTGCATGTAGATACAATATTCACTCCAAGCCCTGCGGAAGGTGAGCTTTGGCAGACCATGTACTATGGTACAATCTTTTAAACGTTGGCAGATGTGGCCTGGCATTTGATTTTTCCTCTTTCTTTTGGAAAACACACATGGACACAAAACTCGGGAGGGGAAGGGGATAAAAATTAATGCCAAGATGCTTCTGCAAAGAAAATAATAATAATAATAATAATAATAATAATAATAATAATAATAATAATAATAATAATAATAATAATAATAATAATAATAATAATAATAATAATAATAATAATAATAATAATAATAATAATGCATATGCCTCAGTTATATAAGGCATATCTTACTACTGTTTTTATTTGTATTTGTTTCCATGTGTAAGCCCTAAATATGAGTTTCCCAGTCTTTAAGCAAATAGTGTATTTGTTCCTCCCCACTTTAGACAGATCACAGAGGATTAAGTATCAAAACTAGGATTGAAAGTGAGACAGCAGAAATCAAATACATCCATCTGTTAGACACCCATCCCAGGGGATTAAATATTAGCAAAGGGTTTCTGGGACATTATCAAATTTGATACACAGATTATGCTGCTAGATATTTTATATATTATATTTTAGTGTATTACAACCTTCCTGCCAATTATCTTTAGCAAAACAGGAAGTAACCAAGTACAGTGTTTTTGTTTGTTTTCTGACATGCAAGTAAGAGGTTAATCAGAAACCAGAATGGGCTTTCTCCACCCCTTTAAGATTGAAAGGGAGACATTTAAAACTAATATGAATAATCTATTGTTACTGATAGTTGTAGGAAGCTGTATTGTTATGCCTGCTTCTCTGTCATTCTGCATGAGCACATCCCCTTTAACATGTAGACCCTTACATTTGGTACATATAAACCATGCCTGGAAGTTTCACTCCTTGTCTGAAGAAGTGGACCTGCTCCATGAAAGCTAACAATAAAAATATAGCAGTTAGTCTTTAATGTGCTACAGTGTTTTTTATTTTGTTTTCTGATATGCACAAACAC
This sequence comes from Furcifer pardalis, assembly GCA_030440675.1. Lineage (NCBI taxonomy): Eukaryota > Metazoa > Chordata > Lepidosauria > Squamata > Chamaeleonidae > Furcifer > Furcifer pardalis. The sequence goes on from CP126893.1 coordinate 70,512,586, forward strand.
GGAGACACACCACACCATCCCTTTGAGGAATATGGTAGACCTTTACCCAGAATCCTAGCAAACAAATTTGCAAAAATTTAAAGAGAAGAATGGGCACAAAGAAAAGGCAAAAGGAGAAAAGACAGGTCACAGTCATTCACAAACTCAATCTTAATAGTGTAATAACATTTTCATAATGTTTAGCAAACTTGTGTATGTGTGCGCATGCGTAATGTTTAGCAAACTTGTGTATGTGCGCACATGTGCACACATGTGTGTGTGTGTGTGTGTCAGAGGGAGTTCTCATTAATTTTGCACATTTGTCTGAAGACAGGACTTGTGACTTTGTATGCATTTCCCCAGTGAATGAAGAATGTTTATGAAGAATGTTTCAAATGCATACATTTCTTTTTATAAGTGGATGTTTTCTTATTGTGATCAAAGTCCTGGAAATGTGTTGATTTTTTGAAAACACAAATTGTTCAGGGGTTCTAATGTAGACGTTACAAGTGCAAATTAGGTAATGTCTGAGCATGGAAATAGTTGAAATGGAAGAGGGAGGGTGCAATTGGGGACATTTAAGAATTTTTTAATGAGGGAGGAGCTGTTTGCCTGTTTCTTAAAAACTAGTCTTCTGGGTTTGCTGTGTGTATGCATGTCAACAGGAAATAGAGATTCATTTCACAAATTAGAAAGAGTGTAAAGGAAAAAGTAAATTCCCTTGCCTCGTTTTCAGCTGCAACTGAAATCTCTCATAGCTTTGATATTTCCCACTGAAATGTCTTCTGGAGTCAAGACATCCTAATTTGATAAAAATGAGGAATTTATTGAGCATCCCTTGAGCATTCATCACATTCCTAGTCTACTGTGGCAAAAGCCATTTAAAAAACAGAGTCTTGTGGCATATTAAAGACTACTAAATATGATTGACATCTGAACAATTGGGCTGGAGTCCACCACAGCTTTTGTCAATTATAACTGTTAGTATTTAAGGCAGGGGTTGCCAACCTTTTAAGTCAGGAGCCAGATCACATCCCCTCAGACAGTTTGGGGGGGGGGCAGACTAGTTATTATAGCTGGTTGTTACAGACTGGTTGTTACAGCTGCTGTAAATGAGTCTGTGGCTGTCATAAACTAATTTACGATAGCCACAAATGAGTCTGCAGCCAATTCCTCTGGCTGCTGTAAGGAATGAATGTACCATTTGCGGACAACTGGGCATATAAGACGACCCCCCAACATTTCCACCCAAAATATAGAGTTTGTTATATACTCGCTGTATAAGACTACCCCCTCTTCCGCACACCTTCCACACACCAAATAAAACATAAAAGAACATCAGATTTGATTTCAACATCTCCCTGTGGCCGGCACTAGTGTGCAAGTGCGCATGTGCGAGCTCTGTGTAGACAAGGGGCGGGGCAGAGCGCCGCTGCTTCCTGCCAAGCAGAACTGGCCGGTCACGCCAAAAAGGCTGGCACCCCTGTCTCGCTGCTGATGCTCGCTGCAGCCACGCTGGATACCGCGCGATACTGGATGGTATGTAGAATGAGGTGGGTGGGCATCGGGAGGCCACTATGGGCACCAGATGAGCATCGGGAGGCCACTATGGGCAACTATGTCTATCCCAACTGAAGTGCACCCGGCGTATAAGACGACCCCCCCACTTGGAGGCATGTTTTTCAGGGGGAAAAAGTAGTCTTATATGCCAGCAAATACAGTAATTAGAGTAGAGAAAAGAATGAGAGCATGTGCAGAGTGTGAGTATGAATGGATAGAATGTAGCATTGGTAAAAGTGAAGGTAAGGCAGGGGAAGATTAACAGCAGTGGGTAGAGATAGAATGTTAAAAAGAGTTGATTTGCATGCTGGACTGGGATTAGTTGAGACTGAATGATTGATGGGGAAGGTGCTAGAACCCTGAGGGGAATGGAGATAAAAAGGAGAGCTGAGGAAAAATAAAGAGAGAGGGAGAGCTGAGATAAAATTAGAAGATGAGCAGGGCTTTGAGATTGATGCTGTCCAGGGATAACTCAGCTGAATAGGGGTAGGAAGGTTCCTCTAGAGTAGCAAGGTAGGGTTAATATTTTGTGGGGAAATAATAGTCTGTCTTGCTTGTAGTATTTTGAAGTTTTTATTAGTATTAATTGAATCTGCCTTTTGTTTGTCACAATTTTGAAACCTGACTATTGATTTTATAAATATCCAGTGTTATTGAAATTAAACCCTCAAAAAAATCTCAGCCATTGTGCTTATTAACACATGTAAAGGGAGGTTTTGTGTTTTTTTTAGTTGCATTACCAAGATTAGACTGACACACTGGTTAGTAGCTAACCCTATAAAGAGGACAGGCTGAAATTTTCCAGGGAAGGCAAGGACTGAATGATTGAATCTACCAGGGCTTGTCTGGTGGTAAGAAAAATCCAGGCCAGACTTGACAGTTTAATAGTTTCCAGTCTGAGGAATGAGGGTCTGACCATCATTACAGCAGTGACAGCTGGAGCAAGGGCAGGAGCCGAATTATTTGGCATCATGAGCCAGACCTGGCCTGTGGGCCTTATGTTGCCTACCCTGCTTTAAGGTGTCCCAAGACAGCGTTGTTATTTGTAATGCTTAGGACCCATCCCAACCAAGAATGCCAATTATCTGGCCAGCTTCCTCATGTGTAACCACACAAATGAAATTAATTTTGCAGGCAAATCACCATAGACTGTGAGTCACACAGTTCAGTATGCAACAGATAATGTCCTAACTTAAGGCAATTCACCTCCAAAAGTTATGCCATTGATGTCACACCAGCATTAACTTGGCAATACATTTGGTGCCGTGAGCTGTAGGCTGAAATGTCTCACATGTGCACGCACGCACACAAATTTGCACATGCACACATCTTCTGCCATATCCAAATCCAAATATTGGCAACCCTCATGGTGATTAGCCATAAAGCCTATCCTGAGAATATAATGCAGTGGCCTTTCATCTGCCTTCCACATCACAGCGTAACACCTGTACCACTGATTGAGTTCCGCAAGTCACTTTCTGGTCCTGAGCCCTTTTGGCTTTCAAAGTCTTCATCAGCCCCAGGCTAGTATTGAGGAATCTGCTACCCTCCATCAAGATGGATTCAAATTGGATTTAATCCACTTGGGGACCATTACCCTTCCCTGTGGACTGTGGCACCCAAGGCTGTTAGTCCTCAGGTTAGTTAACTGCTGCCTGACACTTGGCATTGAGTTGCTGGCAGTATGGTCTACTCTATTACCATAGCAGAGTAACCTGGCCAGATTGGATGTGTACACATAAATTTAGAATAATCTTGAATCACAGTGAGACTTCAACAAGCTTCTCATCCTCCTTCTCTATGACTGCTCAGACATTTTTCAACAGTCTGAGTTTCTTGTTTTTCATAGGGGTAGAGGAAGTAATTCTCAAAGGCCTTATGACTTCTTAACAGCCAAAAAACCTCCACCCTATCATTATTTTTATAACTCAAGACTACTGGAGTCCATGGAGAATGGACACATGACTAAAAAATGCAGGGCTATGGATAAGGTTGGATGGCTTCTCATCTTTTGCTTAGTAGTATCAATGCTAATAATTTTTTGAATTTGACTTGCATTTAATGTATATAGTTAAAAAAATGCCTATGGCTGCAGCTTGTTAACTCTGACACTGAAACAGAATCCAATTATGTGTTCCCATATCAACTCTGAGCCTAATTTTGCTTCCAACACTTCATGCATTATTGTCCTCCTTCCCCATGAAAGAAGTCTTACTTACCATATAATTATGTTCAGAGTAATGTTAAGCAAAGAAGCTTAGTAACCTTTCCTGGACCCCTGACAAGAAGTCATCATTTTGCCTTGAGATATCAGGGCTATGCCTCTTCAGATGTCTGCTGAGGGCTTACATTTTTGAATGCCCCTCCATAGAACAGAATTCTTGCATATTTAAAATGAGCATGTTAAAGAACAGAAAAATATGCTCCCAAGATTACACACTTCCGATGCTGAATCACACATGCATGCTATGTATCCTCCAGTAATAAATTGTCTTCAGTACTGTGATTATTCAGACATTGTCTTAACATGAAATGGTTTTTTGGAGGTACATCTAAGAAAATAAAAATAAAGGTCCCTAGGCTTGCCTCAAGTACAATTTGTGAAGTAGAAAGGAGGACTATAAATTAAACAAATAATAACCATAGTAATCAGAGAATCCTCCTCTCAGGGTTTAAACAACAGAGAGGGGAGAAGTTGCTTTCTAGGACTGTTGTTATTATGTGCTGTCAAATAGGAAACCAACTAAGAGCAATTGTAAAAGGGCTTTCAAAATAAGCAATGCATTTAAGGTGTTGTTTTACATGTTCCTTCCCTCAGTGAGTTTGTATGGCAGAACAGGGATTTGAGTCCAGGTCTCCCAAGTTCTATTCTATCATGCTACCCACCACACAACACTAGGACTATATCTCAAGTAATATTTTACATGATTTAGATTCCAGATGCATTTGTAGATTTGGGTGTATGTCAGGATTGGCAGATGCAGGACTGTAGAGGTAGTTCCAGTCCATTCTGATGTCACCATTTCAATTGCCATGGCACCCAGAGGTTCTTTTTCATCTTTAAGCACTGTGCTTCATTTCATTGAATATGAAACACAGGTAAAGAAGAAAGGATTGCTTTGGGACTTGCACAGAGTGTCCCTTTCCCATTATGACCCACAGCAATATTCATTGCCTTGGAAAATTTAATACAAGTGCAGATGACACCCTACCCCTTAATATGCCCTTTTGAATAAATTGAATTAATCTTCTAAACTAGGTGGCAAACTACCTCTAAACCCACAGATCTTCCATGGCAAAAAATGGAGCTTCCTGTGCCTTTAAGTCTTTCTGCCCAAATGCTAGAGGTAAAGCATTTCACAACATGATGTCCAGTAATGGAAGAAAGTCTACCTGTTATGTGCTTCTTTCATCCATAGCATCTTTTAAAGGGAAAGGGGGGATATGATAACCTGTTAATATGTGGTAAGGGGTTGGATGGGAAAGAGCAGCCCATCTTATCCAGTAAAATGTTTTCCAGAAAGCACACAGTGCTTGAGGCATGGTGCTAATGGCAGTCGATGTGAATTATCCAGCAGTTAGAGGGAAATTGTTGCCTCTGTCATTTGGCTGGGCTTTTCAAGCTGTCTTGGATGACCAGGTTATAAAGTTCTTGAACTAAATACAGTACTGTACTTTAATCTCCTCCATACAGGATTTAAATTAAAAATGTCACATGACTGAAGGTCACTTGATAACATTTTCTCAAATGTTCAAGAATATTTGAAATGCAAAACAAAAACAAAAGCCCCCCCCCCAAAAAAAAAATCACCTCCCCTTTGCAGCAGGCTACCAAAGAGTAACAAAAGAACACCCAGCATAATGCTAGACCAGTGTGTATCATGAAAAGGGTTGACAAAAATTACTTCTTTCTGGGAAATATGGAGACCTTTTGTGGAATATGTATTTGTTGATAATAAGGACAGTAAACACCCCCTACCCCCCAAGAAGTGATGTCTTTTTGGAAAGTAAAGAGTTAATAAGAATTTGTTATATAGTAACTAATGGAATAGATACCCCCATTATCACAGATGAGGTTGCACAAGTTTATTTGTAATTTGTATTATTATTTACTATAGTGTTTGTTTGTTTTTAAAAGTGGGACAGAGAAAAATATATTTAGACACAGAGTGATCACAAAAACTATGTTATGTATGATATAATTAGAGTTGACGCTATATGGATTTTTCTTACATTTTTTATTGTTGTTTGTTTTGTTTTTAAGCAATAAATTTTTTAAAAAGGAACTTTATTTAATAAATAAATGACATTTTATCTCAAGGGGGGGGGGAGTATAAAGGCAAGGCTAACCTTGAACCAAATATCAGTGTTTCTTCTATCTCCTCTCCTATGCCTTCTCTTCACTACCTCTAAGACCCTTATTTTATACTGCTGCTGCATGTTTATTGCAAAAATAAATAAATAAATACATGCTCTTTTGATTAATTCTATCATAATCACTTACATATGAATGTAAAAATTATGTCAGTTGGGTTTCCACTGCATCTATCATCATTCCAATGGCATTATTTTTCTGTTCTGGTTTGATATCAGGGTTATGAAGTATTTGTCTACATTCCTTCACAGAGAATGGAGTGTATTTATGACTCTGTTTTCCCCAAGTTGTAGGACTTCCCACCCAATTTCCAAAGTATATGTGATTTTCTCATCATATTTCTCTCTTTCAAGTGACTTGGAAGCCTTGAAAATATAGAATTCCAAGAGCAGATGTGTTCCATTCTATTTCCGGTCTGGTGCAAAGAAATTTGTTTCTGTAAAGAATGCAAGATAAGGTCTTCTTCATTGCTGCATGCTTGGATGTATTTTAGAATGTAAAACCAAAGTGGGGTTTAGACTGTAAAACCAAAGTGAGCATTGCCGATGTGGGCTGCAGATGGTGAATTGACTCCATTCTTTGTTCCAGCACATGCAAAATGGGAATGAAAGGATGACCTTCTCCCTCACCATGTACTGTTGACTCCTAGACATAAATTGCCCCTATGCTGCATTTAGGCTTGGGATCAGGAACTTTCTGTTGAAGCCAGTTAACAAGATTTTGTTCTAGGCCCATCATCATCATCTGATGTCATCATCATCTTCAATCTCTCTTTGATTTTTTCCAGGGGATATTCATAGCCGAAGAACATTCATAGCAGGGGGATCACAAATCTTCTGTAACTCCACATATCACTCCATCTGTGTAAAAATGAAAAAGTGGGGTGACCCCAACTACTTTAGTTCTACCTCAACCTGCTTTTTGTGTGAGTCCATTCATCTCTGTCACATGGCTTTGAAAGAGTTTCCTGGAAGACCTTTACAGCAGGGGGACTTCCTAACCCTGTTTGGTTCAAGGGTCAGGGTCCGAGTACCAATGCTGTCAAAAATAGCCACATGGCTGGTTTGGTTGGGGGGAGAGCGGGTATGTCCATTCTCCCCCAACCAAAGTGGCACTCTGATACTCAGAGCAGTGGTTTGGTTGGGGACAGGGCATGGATATCCAGTCTCCTCCCAACCAAATCGGCGCTCCAGAGTACCAGAGTGCCAGTTTGGTTGGGGGGGAAGGGTGGGTGCTCCTGTTCTCTCTCCAACCAAACTGGCACTCTGAAGCTCAGAATGGGGGTTTGGTTGGGGCAGAGGGCACACATGCCCATTCTCCCCCCATCCAAACCACCGCTGCAATGCTCAGAGTGCTGGTTTGGTTAGGGGGAGGGGGAGTGCACCCATTCTCCCCCCCAACCAAACCACTAGTGTGCTGCTCAGAGTGGCGGTTTGGTTGGGGGGAAGGCACGCACTCCCATTCTCCCTGCAACCAAACTGGCATTCTGAAGGCCAGAGTGGTGGTTTGGTTGGGGGGAGGGCGTGTGCGCCCATTTCCCCCCCCACCACCAAACCTGCGCTCCGATGCTCAGAGCGCCAGTTTGGTTGGGGAGAGACAGGGTACGCATGCCTTCACCCCAACCAAACCCTTGCTTGGCTCAATTCGCCTGCCTCTTTGGAAAGGGCAATGAGGATTCCACGCATGGAATTCCAAAGAGGCAGGCAGATCAATCCCCTGTTCCCTTTCCTCTTTGGAAAGAGAACAGGGCTTTTTTTAAAAAAAACATTGCGCAATCAATGCATTGCCCAAGGATAAAAACTGGATAACGCTAAGACTTGTGGAACCAAGTTTTAGTGTTAATCTGCTGTATTAGTGTATCATTAATAAATAATAATAAATAATAATAATTTCATTTAAGAATGGAAGCTATTCCTTTTTCAAGGGAAGAGGGGAAAGGCTTCCCTCTATGACTTAGTGGAGAATGAGTGTAAAGTGTCCTGTTTGCCTCATTTGTCAAAATTACAAATGATGGCTCTGGTCTAAGGTATTACTGAAAGTGTTTGTGTGCCTAAGGAGAGTGGTAGAGATGGATGTTGAAAAGAGGTGGAGGTTTGACTGTCCCTTTAAGGAGAATGCACAAAAGACACAAAAGCAAGATGCCGTCTTGCACTGACACAGGAATCATAATGAGTCCATTACTTTTTTCACCCTGTATCTAAACAGAGCGTGTGTGTTGGGGGGGGGGGACCTCTCCTCTGCAATAAAAAATATATATAAAGGGGGGTGACATTTTAGAAAGAACAAAACAAAGACTTTTCATTTTCAAAAACATCTTCTTTCCTCTGTGTGCTGTGATTTTAAACACAAAATGCCTACTTGCCAGGCTCAGTTGGCACTAAATGTCCCTGTGGGAAGACGATTAAGTCACTGTAGCTAGCCTTGAGCTGCTAGTGTTGTTTGAAGTCCAGTCCTGTTCCTTATAAACAAAGCAATCAAGGCTACAAATAGAAAAGAAAGAGAAAAAAAGAAGAGGGGTGGAGAGAAACCCAGAGAGGGTCAGAAAAGGTGCTTTGTGTGTGTGCACGTGTGTGCTTTTTGATGGCTTCCTTTCCTTCTGTCTGGCGGCCTGACGACTGATTTGCCTTGATTCCCAGAATGAGGAATCATTAAACATACTGGGATGTTGGCAAACTTTGGCCAGCCTCGAGTTCCAGATTCAAAGAAGCAAGTGTAACCAAAGAACAAGGGATTGGCTTCTGTGTTCAAACCTGATATGGTGATAAGAGGCTGTGCTTCTGTGCACATGAAGAATTTAAGTCTATGCTTATCAGCTATTCACAATTGATTATGGAACCAGGTATTAGGATGCAAATACTCAAAAGGATCAAGGTCCTGTCCAGAGAGGCTTGGAAAACAGCACATTTTCTCAGTAATAATGACTTCTTGTTGCAAGAGAAAGAAGGGGAGAATACAAGTACAGTATGAATATGTCTTAATTTTTACTGGTCAATGCAATGCTGGTCAGTGCCCATTGCAGCTGGCTAGGTTGAGACGCAGAGGTCATAGGTATTTAGCCTCACACAGAGACAAAGGGTATGGTGAATAAAAAGTAACTCATTTGGGTCAGAGTTGACACTGGTGAAATCAGTTCAGATTTACTCATTTACATGACACACATATAATGTCACATTACTTGCACCTAACAGTGGAGCACTTAACAGTGGTGTGTGGGTGTTGGTGTGAATTTTAAACCAATATTAGTATCACATTAAATTGTACCATTTTTTGCATGTGCCTAGGTTAATCACTCTGTATTTCCCTTCAGTATGTTTAGAAAATCATTAACTAAGAAAAAGTTCATGTTTCAACCCTAGGTGGCCAGGGCCACAGCCAGGATTCTAGGTGTGTGTGTGTGCATGCATGCACGAGTGCATACATGTGTGTGAGTGCCTCCACATCTAGAATCCTGGCTATGGCCACCTCCTGGCCACCAGGAGTTTGAGGGTGGGCAAACTGCTAACTCAGGGTGGGCAACACCCACCCTGGCCACCCCCTGGCTGTGGCCCTGCAGGTAGCACATGTGCATGTGTCTGTGTACGTTTAAAACTTGAGTTCCCAGCCTTTTTAAGCCGGGGTCCATTGGGTCACGCTCCCTCAGACAGCTTTGGGGGCTGGATGGCCATTTTGCCCTTCCTCCACCACATGGCACTTCCTGGTGTGGTGGAGGCTGTGGGGGCCCCCACATGAAATGGTACCATAGGTTGCATCCAGCCCATTGGCTGCAGGTTGAGAATCCCCTGTTCAAGAGAAAGATGAGAACAAAATAAATCACAATCCATTCAGAATCAGTTGAAAAAGAAATTATCTGTAAAGCGCTGTAGTCATAAGGATCAGTATACAGCTATGAAAACAAAGTGACTTGCAAAACTTCATCATGGATGTGAACTTTATGTTCTATGTGAAGATCAATTAGTTTGAAAAAAAGATACAGACTTCAAAATTAGTGGGAGTTTTAGCCAGAGAGAGAGAAGTATTAACTTTCTCATTTCCTACCCCTGTCTTTCACTCTACAAGTCAGCTGAGGACTTGCCTATCTTCTAGTTGGAATGCTACACAAATAATTGTGATAAAAGCCAGACCCTTAAAATTCACCTGCCTCCAGTATATTTTACTAAAATGGACAGAGATTTGGTAGCAAAGTTGGGTTTTCTTCCCATTCATCCCTGCTCTAGAATGTTTCCAAAGCTATTTGGGTCCTTTCACCTGAATGCTCAGGACAAGGCTTGTCTATAGCCAATGAAAAAGGTGGAAAGAAGAACCAACCCATTACTTCTGCCCTTATAGCTCTCCATCCTCCATTACAAATAGCTTTGGTTTAAATGTTTGCTTAAATATGGTATTACCTGTTTTCATTTTTTCAAGAACTTTAGAAGACATCTTCAACACTATATTTTTAGTGGAAAGGAGGGTATAAATGCAATAATACAGTGGAACCTCGGTTAAAATAAAAATCACATAACAAAAGGAAATCCATAGAAAATAGTGGCTCAGTTAATGGATTTTTTCAGAACAGATTAAATGGTTTTCAATGCATTCCTATGGGAAACTGTGTTTCAGTTAATGTATTTTGTTTTTCAGTGCATTCCTATGGGACATTGCATTCAATGCTTTCCTATGGAAATTTTGGTTAAAGTAATTTTTGCTGTAAGAAATGCCCTGGAGAATGCATTAATTATGTTAACTGAGGTTCCACTGTAAATGGTAATAATCACTTGAGGAAACAAAATTTCATGAATGTTATCAGTGAGAAAATATATGTTATGATACTAAAGCATGCAAGGGATGAAAACAATTGTTCTCAAATGTTTGTTTGACTCATCAAAATATGAAGGGAAACAAGTCTTTGCTAGGAGTGCTGCCAAAAGGACATTGCTGAGTTTCAAAATGCCATTGAAGAGGTTTTAGAAACTATAGCAACAAAATCTCAAATGACAACTAAATTCCCTCCCACCCCCCAAAAATCTTTTTAAAAATATCAGTATCAATAGCAATTACACTTATATACCACCCCACAGTGCTTGCGCACCCTCTGGATCAGGGGTTTTTCAAACTTTTAATCTGGGGGCTCGATCACATCCCCTCAGACTGTTGGTGGCCAGGACTGCTGCCACCAGGGGGAACACCAGTCCAGCCCACCAACACTCCCCCCCCACGCTGTCACCGCCACCACTACCCCATGCCATCAGTCTGGCCTGCAAACACTCCCCCTATGCCATCGCCGCTTTCCTGCTTACCAGTCTACCATGGTTGAAGGAGAGGTCCTGCCTTTCCTTTCCCACACTCAGCCTGAGTGACCTCTGGGAAAGATGTGGATGGCTGCATGTATCTGCCACTTCCACTTCTGCTGCTGACACTGCTGTCCTTCCCCCCTCTGCCTGGCTTGGCATGTTCCTAACCCTGCTCTGTAGCAGGGCAGATGTTGTAAGTCTTCTTACAACATCTGCCCTACTAGGGAGCAGCATTAGAGACACACCAAGCCAGGTGGAGGGGAAAAGGACAGCAGCAATGATGACAGCAGTGGCAGCAGCATGAGTGAGGGTGTGGGTCAGATGGAATTGGGCCACAGACTGGATCTGACCCACAGGCCATAGGTTGAGAACCCCTGCTCTGGATGGTTCACAAGTTAAATCAGCATTTTGCCCCAAGCATGTTGGGTACTCATTTTACCAACCTCAGAAGTCTGAAGGGGAGAGATCCTTGGTTTCATGAAGGATTCCTAGGTACCTAGCCTTCTTGTGCAGAGTCTACATATCATGAACACATGATCAGGAATCCTTCTGCTAAAATAACTGCAATCTTGTATGTGCTAACACTGGGTATCAATTGAGGCAGTTTTACAGCCTAATCACTTACTTGCTTGATAAGGTTCTTTCCCCTGCTTCTCTTCCCTAATTTTTCCCCATGATTCCATTGTTGCATTGACTCTCTTCTTCCTCTGGCCATGCTCCAAGCAGCAAACATGTGAGGTTCTCTCCATGTACTAGACACTTAGTTTCCCCTATTTTTCTACTGAATGTAACTATAGATTGCTACTATAGGTAAAGTTAGCTTTTTTCATACTTTAAATGCTTCTAGAGATTTTTTTTACCTTACAAAATGCTAGTCAATATCAGGCATACACGGGCTGTAGAGACTGAACTCATCTCTCTACATTCATCTCACCTGCTATTGTTGTTTTTCAACCTCATACTCTGTTAGCTAAGAAGAATAACCAAAGTTCTCCAAATTTTCCACTTCAGTTTCCTCAGTTATCACATGAAGAAATAAATGGCAGAGCAAGGAAGGGAAGATGTTCCCTTAAGCATACTGTAGAAATTGAATTCTTCAACCCACAGCTAGGGTTACAGATCCTCCAGCTATCTGTTCCTTGAATTATGTATTAACAAGTTGCTCAGAACACTGAATACTTTTTAAAACAATGAACTGTGGCTGAATAGGTTGTTCACAAAGATACATACTTCAGAGGTGTTGACCTCAATCCACCGTGTATCAGCCTTTGGTCCATTTTGTGTAAAGTTGGATGTAACTTGGCAATAGAATCATTCTGGTGCAGAACAAATTTCTAAGGATTGCAGAAGAATGTGGACAGTGTATATATTTCTTAAAACATACTTTTCTTTACACAGTTACCTTCTTTGGGATGTCAATGTCTATGAAGTCCCACTGGGTGCAAACAACAAATGATTATGAGGGTTAAACACCTTGTTATCTAAACTATTTCATATAGGTGTGTGTTTCTTGGTGGTCTTCATGTCAAAGTTTTAGAAACTATTTTTCTCTGGGCAAAAAACTTTGGGAACAGAATGTCAACTATTGGCTTTCGTGTTTTAATTTATCAGAGAGTTTAAAAAAATGACTAGTCTGTTTTGAACTTGATGGTCTACTGAACTCTGCAGTTCTGTTGCACTTTCCTTCCTTCTTTTGCTACTATGCTACTGTGTGAAACTGTCACAATGAAATAAAAATGAATCTTTCTATCAATCTCTTCCTATGCCTGGAAGAATGAGTGAGTGGGAAGGAAAACGAAAACTCAGACCTTAGGTACATTAAGTATTGTTGGTGTAGATACTGCTCCCTGACCTGATAGGTAAAACATGTATCAGAATATAAATAAAATGTTTGTAGAAGAAAGTTTCCAGGATCCAACAGGAAAATGTACAACATATCAGTTGTAATGTTCAATTATGAATGAAGAAGTCCATTCTGATTTGCTTCTCTTTCACAGATGATAAAGCCTGGGTAAAGATGAACTGCTTCAGTTCCAATTCATGCAGATGAGCATTAATATAATTCATATTGTAATATTGGTTTGACACTGAAGTAGATGTTAACAGGAATGTGTGTATTTCCTGTGATTATCCAATTTCCTCTCCCTCCTTGAGATTTCTTCAGAGTTGTCTGCCTCCGTAGTCAGATTTACAAATCCAACCCATGTTTACCTGTCAATGACAAATCACAGCAATAAAGCATTCTCAATGCATAATACACAGGTGAAAAAAGTTGTGTGCTATGACAATCAGATACCATTCGTGGTTTGAGGCTTCTTTCACCACTTCTAAAAAACCAGACACATTTCTCATCTTCTAGTACAGGGATCCCCAACCTTTCCCACACCATGGACTGTCTTCATGCCAAACAATCTTTCCACAGACTGTCAAGTGGGAGCGGTGGGAGCAGATAGTGCAGTCACACAACAAAGAATGACAAAGTGCACATGTATGCGGGTGGAGAAGTAGCCCCACTGCAGCCCAAAAACAAGGAGGAGGGGCCCAGCCGCCGCCCCCCCCATCCACACTGCCCAACTTGGGCAGTGAGGAATCAACCTGCACACTGGCTGGGGGGGGGGAAGCCCCACTACAGTTAAGCAACATGGGGGAGGGGCCCAGCCACTGTGTCTGAAGCCTGTGCCTGCACCCCACCCTTTGAGCAAATCTGGTTGAGCATGTTGAAGACAAAAGGCTCCCACCAGGGTTCCCAGCCATTTAGATATCACATCACCCACTGGCTAGGCAGGTCATGACATGTGCCCTCCACTTTCTACTTGCTCAAGGGAGCCAACGTAGGATGCTTTGGTGAGTTTTAGTCCCAGCCCAACATCATTGACAAGAGATAGGCAACACTGCCGTTCAAGCCTCCACGCCCCGACAAGGCTCTCATTTAGTGGGGAATTTTAAGTCTTCAAGGCTTCATATTGTCTTGTATTCTGCACAGTTGCTATGATTCTTCATTGCCCAGGACTCTCTCCAGGGCCAGCTACTCAACAGTTTAACAGACAGACATAGATACATCTCTTATTTTCTTTTCTCTTATTTAGTGGTTTTCATTTCTTTTTTTGTTTCATTATCTTTCCATTATCTTTCCATTATCTTTTCTTTGTAAATTTTAGCCAGTTCTTATGAGAAATAAAATTATCCACTATGTTACCTGAAAAACTCAATATAGTGTTTCTCAACCTTGAGTTCCCAGATGTTCTTAGATTTCAGTTCCCAGGAGACCTGATCAGCAAGTATGCTGACTTGTGCTTCTGAGAATTGAAGTCCAAAAACACCTGGGGGTCTAAGGTTGATAAATACTGTTTAAACCAGTGTTTCCCAACCTTTGGTTTTTGGAATTCAGTTTCCACCTGTCTTGTTTTCTCTTATTGAGTGTTCTTCTTTAATTCCTATTTTACCACTTTGGGTGTTGAGAAACTCTAGTTGAGTGCAGATGGTAAAATACAGGCAGTCCTCCAGTGATGGAAACAGTATACTGTACATCATTTACAGGGGACATGTGATGGAGTATACACTTGTTCCCTTGGCCTTTCTCCAGGTTTCCCACAGGTAACAGGGTCGGCTACTGTGCAAACAGGATGGAGAACTAGATAAGCTTTTGCTCTGATCCATCATGGCTCTTTTTATGTTTTTTTGTTCTTAGACACCATACTGGGATACAATTAGACCACAGCTTTATACAACGCTTAACATCTGCAAAAAATTTTGAGACTAATACTAGAAGAGGAGAATTGCTGGACTCCCCAGTCCCTGTGTCAGGAAACTGGCTTGGCAGTTCTACTAAAAGAATCCTCATTCTTCCAACTTGTTAAATCAGACATTCTTGGCAGCTTGCCCTCTTGACTTCGTTTACCCAACAGTGTCCAGCACTATAGAGAATGTTCCTTCTTTGAATAATAAGAGAACACTGCATATCTTACAGTAATTCCCATCCATCATTTTATCCAGATGTGAAGACTCTTTCTCCATCAGAAACTGATTGTCCAGCCAAGTTATGTTCTTTGTTATAATTATTCAGGATAGGTATCAAGAGATACATAGACTTACTGATCCACAAATACACCATCCTTGTAGAAATGGAAAATATGCCCAAACCAATGCGGCATGGAAAAACTCCTTTCCCAGTCCCTTAAAAACACATAAGACTGCTTTAGGGTTTGGTTTGATGTGTTCAGTGTAACTTATGGATTTGGGAAGAGTTTTACTTGCATATGAACATATCTATTTTTCTTCTTTAATTGTTTTTAACAGAAAATTATTAATAATAGTTCTGTCCATTTCCATTTCATATTTCCTAGGTAGACACCATTTCACATGGAACATACAGGAAGGCAGTTTCTGGAGGAATCTGTGAGAGGCTCGCTTATAAACAAACAGTGTTAGAACTTTACAGCACAACTGACCTTCAGGAAACAAATGTGAAAACAGATATGTGGCAAATGTTTGAAATGTGAAGGACAAAAATTGGAAAGTGAGTTACTATTGCTAAGCAAAGCAAAAACCTCCCTTATGGCTCTGTATGAACACTTTTCTCTTTGACTGATTAGAACTTGAAAGTGTCTTGCTTTACACTACACTCTCATTTCAAATGGAAATATAGATGATTTACCAATTGCCACCAAAGATATTTTACAGCATGTAACAGACTAAATGGAACCCTGTTAAAGCTCCTTTGCTGATGAGTCAGTGATCAGATGAAGACCATTAAAGCCCCTGGCTGTTCTTCTGCACTGTGGAAAAGACAGTGTCCCCATTTTTAGAGAAGTTTCCTCCTTCTTTTGAGAATCAGTTAGTGGCCTCCTCTATCCAGGAACAGTTATTTTAAAGTGAATCAATTTATCAACTAAAAAGTATTAAACATTCCTTTGAGGTTATCATGGACTATTAATTCATTCATCTGGTACCACTATTGGCTAAAGACACTCTGGGCAGTTAACATAAAATTAAATCAAATAAAATAGTTACATCTATAAAATAATGAGTCATAAACCAAATTAGCATAAACAAATGTCATTATAGTAGGCCATAAAATCATTTTAAAAACCAGAAAAATAAATAACCAAAAGGGAGAGGTAAAATATTACTGAATACCTCCTTGTACAATTTGGCTTTCACCAATGCTTGAATAATTTGGAGGGAGGGAGGGATCCTGGTGTATGTGGCAAGGTAAGGAAGTCCAAAATGGGACCAGACTCCTTGTTACAATCTTGTAGATTTTCTTCAGGGTGGAAACCTGAAACACAAATGGCTGGCAGGACTGAGTGGCCCTGACTTTATTTAACAAGGATAGACTATACACCAGGGAATGAGGCTCCAAACCATGAAGGGCCTTATATGTTGCTACTAGTACTTTGAACTAGGCATGGAATAGGCTTTGAACCAATTGCAGCTCAGGAACAGCTTCTTCTTAGGATGACTTAAGCAAGTAGAAGCACCTGCCAGTGGCTTACAGTTATAGCAGAACAAGAAAGGTAAGTGTAAAACATAAGCAAGCATTATATTGATTTTCCCTGCATAGAACTTGAGGCTATATCATTCCTCTTCACCTCTTTAAACAGAAACCACTAACTTTTCAGCATCTGTCTGTGAGATTTTGGAGATTTGCCAAAGCTAGAAAAGCTTGGGATGGGTTAAAAGCCCTCTATGTAAGTAGCACAGCTGACTTCCATTTCTAAAACAAAAAAAGTTTCAGCTTCTTTTTGCCAGAAAATCCAAAAGTTCCCCAAGAACAATTATGACTCAACATATCTGCACAACTATTCGTACATTTACACCCTGTTGTACACTGTTTGAGAGGCAATGATGACACAAGTTCCTTTTAAAAGTAACTTTACTAAACATGATTATTAATATATGTATAATACATTAATAACAAAGCATACCCTGTTTCCCCGAAAATAGACCTCCTCCTATAGTAAGGCACCCCCCTATTTTCCCCCACCTCGGAAATATAAGCCGCCACCCCCACCCCCCGATATAAGGCTCTCACCTAAATCTTGCCCTGGTGATCCGCTGTATCAGCAATAAATGTGTACTGTATTCTTCTTCGTCATGGAAAAAATAAGACATCCTCTGAAAATAAGACCTTGTGCCTATTTTGGCATTTTTAAAAATATAAGACATCTTATTTTCGGGGAAACAAGGTATATCTAGAAGGAACATTGAACCATCATCACAAAACATTTATAACTTAAATCAATAGTTAACTGAACAACTAGATGTAAATAAAAGTAGTTATGAAGTAAAACTATAACAAATTTATTCAAAAGAAAATAATTGAGCAATACATTCTTGACTTATATGCCTTTATAGTACTTAACTATGTGGTTACATAAAATTAAATTTATTTAATAAAGCAACTGGTATGCTACGTGAGAATAAACATCAGTTAAAATGTAACTGTAACCTGATCTGGGCCTCTCCTCTGCCCTGCCTTCTTCTTGTTGTTGTTCAGTCGCACAGTCGATTCTGACCCCTTTCGACCCCATGGACCACTGTCCGCCAGGCACTTCTGTCCTCCACCATCTCCCTCAACTCGCTCAGCTTTGTGCCCATTGAGTCTACAATACTATCTAACCATTTCATTTTTGGCCACCCCCTTCTTCTTTTGCCCTCTAGTCTACCCTTCCCAGCATCAAGGCTTTCTCAAGCGAATCCTCTCTTCTCATTTCATGTCCAAAGTACTTTAGCTTCATCTTTACTATTTGACCTTCTAAGGAGCATTCAGGGTTAATTTCTTCTAAGATTTCTTCTATTTGTTCTCCTTGCTGTCCAGGGGACTCTCAAAACTCTCCTCTAACACCACATCTCAAAGGCATCAAAGGCATAATCACAGCCCTGCCTGGCTGTGATTATGTACTTTCTTCTGACTTTCTTTTCTATTTCTTTATCACAGTTTCATCTCTGTCTATACTTCAACTTTTGGTCCTTTTCACACCTGTGTGTAATGAAAAAAGGGCCTTTATTTTATGGAGTTTAAAAAAATATTTGCTGATGTTTATTTGCTTTCTGAGAGATGGTGAAAAAAGTATTGGAATATGGCCTTTAGGCCACATGCAGATTCCTTTGCTATTGGAACTCAAAATAAGCTGAAACTGTGAAAACGCAAGTAGGAATGATGAACATCGACTGTTGTGGTCTCATTGGGTGACAGAGAGGAAAAGAGGAGGACAAAGGATGAAAAATGAGTTTGGAAACCTTAGAATGTTAGAGAAGAAATGTCATTATTGTTAAGAATGTTCAAAGCAGGAGGAAAGAGGAGCTTACCTATGCTTGCTTGTGAATAGAATAGTAGATAAAATGTAATTCTGATTATGCCAGGAAATATAGATAGATAGATAGACAGATAGATATACCTTTCTTGTTTTTCCAGGGAAAGGGGAAAAGGTAAAATGTTCTTTTATCTTTCATAACTTTTTTGTGATCCTGATTTTTGATCTACTTTTCCATCATATAATAAAGCTGATATTTTTACAGAAAATGTTTGTACTTTTTATATAGAGCATAAGCTGATGGGAGAATTTCAGTCCCTTTATTCCTTTACTGGCAACATGACACGTTGCTACCTAATCTAAAGGTAAAGGTTTCCCTTACTTGAAAGCCAGTCATATCCGACTCTAGGGTTCAGTGCTTATCTCTTTTTCAAAGCCAAAGAGTCAGTGCTGTCTGCTTCTGCATGTGGCAGGCATGACTAGATACCGGAGTACACAGAATGCTGTTTACTTTCCCACCGAAGTGGTCACTATTTATCTACTTGCAATTTCTTGCTTTCAAACTGCTAGGTTGGCAGGACAAATATGGGAGCTGTGACAAAGACGGGAGCTCATTCCATCCTGCAGTACTTGGGAATTGAACTGTTGACCTCCCGCCTTCCAGTCAGGGTCTTAGCCACTTGAGCCACTGCAATCCCTAACCTACCTAATCTACATTGCTATTTTCTACCTGATCTGTCTGGTTTAAGCCTATGATTTAAACCTATCATAGCTTTCTCTAGCCTGGAGCAGGACCTCATGTACTCTGAAGCAGCAAAAGGTTGTATCCTGGCTTCTTGAATGGGTGCAAGTCTCTGTCAGGTGTAATGAATCCTATGGTAGTGGGATAATGGGCTTTGTTATCCTTACATTGTGGAACTATATTTCTACTCATGTTGGTCTCTGCATTTGCTTCTGGTCCACTTGGAGTTACAGCCACCTCCCTTGGGCCTCACAACCTCCCCATTTGCATCCTGGCCATTTGTATGACCAGATTCCAGCCAAAAGGGCAACCCCCCCCCCCCCAAGTCTAAGTAAATGGATCAAGGAAGGATTCCCACCAACCTCCAATGCTCATCAAGCAATTACCAAAGTTGTTCAAATTTGAATTAAGGGTGATTGCTCATTATTAGTTCTCTCCCACCAGTTTGCTAATTCATTTAGTTTTGTGTTTACTGCCAAACGTGACTCATATGAAAGAGAGTCAACACCCAAGTCTCTTTCCTCGTTGATATTCATTGGCCCTTGGAAGTTAAGATGGGCATCTTGGTTTATTTAATCAGTAGATCTGAGTGAAGGGAGCTAGGAATCATCTCTATGTATCAGAACTGATTTTAGTGATGCCCGTCAGAGGAGATTAACAGCCCTGTGTCAAGGTAAAGTAAGCAAAGGTAGAATATAACTTGAAGCTAGGTCAAATAATTGGGTTCTTGTTCAATAAAAGTGCCTTGTTTGTGTGTTGTAATGAAAGATCTTTGGTGCAATAGATGTCTGGATCCAAATACCCTCTGGATTTTCTGATAGCAAAGGGGATAAGATTGAAAGAGATTTAATTTAGAGCTATTGAAAAAAACTTTAAAGAGATTAGAGGAATTCATAAATGTACTATCTGTTATCAGGGTGCCTTTTGTTACTTATCTAAACCAGGTATTACAGGGGGAGAATGAGGGAGCGAGAGAGAGAATTCTGATTCCCTGCCAAAACCTTAGTGTTTAGAAGCTCAGGTGTGTGTGCAGCAGATGGAAAATAAATTCTGTTTTCCCTGCTGTTAGGAAGATAGTATAGCAATTGTTTCCCATTTGAGTGACTTATCAAAGGCAAGGACAAGAGTTCTGGCAAAGAGAATATTTTTGCACTTTTCATTTCAAAAGAGTGCATCCACCAAGGTCAGGTCACTCCAGTAGATCCCAGCACTTGTTTAAATAGCTCTTGCAAACATAGATCCTAAAGCTGAAAGTCAATGTCTATCTTGCTTTATTGTGGCACAGAAGGGACTGAGGATTTGAAACAGTTACCTTGACTATTAGCTTTACATACTTTTCAGAACCAATCGCCAGCTCATTCTTTTTTTTCTCTCTCTCTGACTCACAGACACACTGAACTAGCTACATCTCTTTTAAAGTACAATTCAGAAAGAAAATAATTGATCTTCTAACACAATGTCTCATGCATAAGGGTGAAATCATATACACATTTGTGTTACATGTTTTTAAGTTGATTCTGACTCATGGAGATCCTAGGCCAAGAGTTCTCAACCTTTTAAAGCCAGGGGCCAGGTCACGCTCCCTCAGACAGTTTTGGCGGCAGGATGGCCATTTTGCCCTTCCTCCACCACATGGTAGTGGAGGTGGTGGTGGCCCACATAAAATGGTGCCACAGGCCACATATGGCCACCAGGCTGCAGGTTGAGAATCCCTGTCCTAGACATATATTGAAGGTATATACCCTATTTGCTGGTGTATAAGACCCATTCCCTCCCCCCTTAAAAACACGGGGAAATGGAGTGCATCTTGTACTGTATATAGTGTTCTGTAGTGGCCTATTTTGATAATAATGGGGTATGTCTTATACTCTGATGCATCTTATATACCAGCAAATATGGTATCTGAGGAGTGATTTTTTTACTAATGATGCCTCCTAGTGACTTTCCATGGCTAAATGATTTGAACCCAGCCCTTCCAAGGCCTTTTTTCATGTCCTAATCAGACCGTGGACTGACAAAATAAAGCGACTTTCTTTGCTTTGGTGTTGCTCAAACCCAAGTTCTCATTGGTGCATGTCTCTGACAGCAGTCAGCAGACCAGTAAATGAGCTGGATTCTGTGTCTCTCCACATTGGCTTTCTATGCTCATCTACTTGGGTGTAAGTTTCAGTGAAGTCAATAGCACTTACTTCTAGATGAACAGGCAAGATTTTTTATTCCCTGACTGAAATATTTTAACCTTCAGCATTTTATGTACTTCATGATTTTTTTTTGTCTTCATTCATTTACCTTAGTAGTTCTTCACTGGCCACTCTCTCAGTTCAAGAAATTCTTAATATCTTGCAGCTTGAATCATTATAATCAGTAATAACCTGGTGAATTAATAACTTGAAACACTGTATCATTAGTCTATGTGAGACACCACTGGTTAAAGGTTGAAAACTGAACGATTTGTCCTTTTTGCTCCAAGTCTTGCATGGATATGCTATGCATTCCTTTAAAATATTGGTGAAAACTTATGGTATAGTTGTTGAAGGCTTCATAAAGAAGACAATTTTACACAAGCTTCATGAAATTCCAGGCATGAATAAAACATTATTAAGGGGGGTTTTTACCCATTAAAAAATATGGCAGCAACAGATCTCATGCATGTCTATGAAGGCAGAACACTGCCCGTATCTTCTGTGGTATTTTTGTTCTCACTCTCCCACCCCGTTGTTCTACATGTGTACATGAGAAATTAATTCAATGGCATTATATCTGCTGTATTCTATGGCATCTCACTTCTTGAGGACTGAAATGTAGGTCAAACATTTCCAGTCTGTGGACCATTGTTTTATTTTCCATAGTTGTAGGCATATTTTGGTTAGGATTATAACAAGTTCAGTCTTTGTAGGTTAGACCGGTTCTATTAGTATCCTTTCTCTTTATTCCCCCCCTCCCCCAAGATCTAGGAGACAGCATTCACCTCAGGTTCTAGATGTCCAGGTGCTTTATTGCAGGATTCTTCTTCAAAGGAATCTGACATCCTTTTATCATCTGTCTATAGGTCTTCTATATATGGTTTCCAAGCTCTTTTTTATCCGCCTGAGAAAATGTTTGTTGCTCGTTTAGTATCCACAACTATGGTTTAAATTTCTCTTTGATTTCTTAGATCTTCTGGAAGGCCCTCTTGTTTTTCCTTGCTTATTTTTCTTTTCTGCTTCTATGAACAGATCATTGTAATAGATGTTTGGCTCTATGAGGCAATTGCTGAAAGATTTCATTCAGAATTCTGAGTATATTTAGGTCATCTTTTTGCCTCTCACCTGTTGTTAAGAAATGTTTAGTGTTACTGCATCCATACATCTAGGTTTTCCTTTTCCTTTGACCATAGGGACAGTCTTTTTGTATTCTTCCATTATAATATATCTGGATTGAATCCACAATTCTTCTGGTTCATGGTCAAGTGGATTTAGTAATGCAAAGTTATTATTTATGTGGACTTAGAATTCACGAGAAATGTTATTCATATGATATTTGGCACTATAGAAGTTTTATAATTTTTTCTAGCTTTATTCTAATTCTTGATATTGACCTTTAATGCTTAAGGCTACAATTTGATCCTGGTCTTGTTTTGGCAAGTCTATTGAGTTGTTTCCTTTTGCTTATTTGTGAAATATTTATAAAAGATTCTTGCAGTATTCATAAGAAATTCAAATTCCTTTTTAAAAGATTCATACTGTGACCATCCATTGACTTCTAAAACTGCTTTAAAGTAACTGGGAATAAAACAGGCTTGATATTTCATTCCAAATTTCAACCAGTGTTTCTCAAAGGAATTTGCACAAGTCTAAATTAGTACAGAAGGACTTGGATGGGTAACAATTGCCTAGGGTTTCTATTATGAGCTTTGCATCTGGCAGGCTTTGCTGTTTTGAGCCATTGTATTTATACTTCTTCTTCTGACATTAACACCACTTTTTCACTGACTGAAGAAACTTCAGATAATAAGCCGTGTCTGCAAACATCAAATAAGGTCTATCTGTACTGTGTAGCAAGCATAATTAATTGAAATCTGGCTACGAGTCAAGAAATTTGTCATTTGCTTTGACAGAATTTTGTATTGGAAATTGACATTTTTAATCCAATTTCACTGCTTCATGCTACATTTTTCTTCCCTGTACCTGCAGTGATTAGGTTTGTGTGTGTATGTTTGGTAGTTCATTTTCTGAACGATGCATAGGCTGAATAACACAGAAAGTATTCAGTGATGGAGCAGATAATTCAATGACTACATTGATTCGAGGCAAACAATTTTATTTTAATTGAATGTTAATCAGAATTCTTTTTTGAAGGATCACTGGTGGCATTTTTTTAAAGAAACACTTTTCAAAGTAGAATTAGAAGATACGGAGTACACAACCACCCTCCCCCAGTTACTTCCCTCTTCAAATCATATAATTGGCTGCTGCTTTTTACACTGGACCACAGGTCCTGAATACTACCATCATTTATTTTTTTTAACCCCTTATCTCTAAGGAGCACCAATTGCTTCTGGGCTTGGAGAAATGCTATTAGTTTGCACAGTCCACTTCTCTATTAAAGTTCTTCAGGTGATGACTGGTGCAATTTTGGTTGAAATACTCTGGCTTTGATTTTGTGGATATGCTTTATAAAATTCTTGTGTAATAACTTTGTCCCTGACAACCTGTTGGTCTTCTCCTTACTTTCCAAGCTGTTCATATTTTATGACCTCTGAAACCCAAAATGCTGTAGAAGAAGCCTGTGTTTTCTCCTAAAGGACCTGCTATAAGTTTTCCTCAAAAACTTATTTTGGCGAACCTATGGCACATGTGCCAGATGGGGCACTCCCAGCCCTCTCCATTGGCATGTGTTCCATTACCCAAGCACAGAGTTTGCCATAACTGTCCTAGGGTATTGAATGGGTCATGATATAAAACAGGGGTTCTCAACCTTTTTAAGCTGGTGGCCAGATCATGCTTCATCAGACTGTTTGTGGGCTGGACTGGTATTTTTCCCCAGCCACCACCAGTCCAGCCTGCCAACACTCCTCCCCCCTGCTGCTGCCACTTCCCTGTTTACCAGTCTGCCATGGGTGAAGGAAAGGTTCCGCCTGTCCTTGCCCACATTTGGCAAGGCAGGATGCCACTGACTGCATGCATCTGCTGCTTCCACCGCCGTTGCCTCCATCCTTTTCCCTCCTCCTGGCTTGGCATGTCCCTAAGCCTTATTACAACATCTGCCCTGCTATGGAGCTGCGTTAGGGTTAGGGACATGCCAAGCCAGGTGGAGGGGAAAAGGATGGTGATTGCAGCAGTGACAGCAATGGGAGTGAGGTTGTGGACTGGATGAAATGGTGCCATGGGCTGTAGGCTGAGAACCCCTGATATAGAATGATAAATGATGTAGACACATGAAAATGTTTCAGTTAATGGCCTTTTCCTGTATGTACAGGTATCTGCATTTGTAGAGAAGAACAGTTTTGTGATGAAGCTTTAACACGAAAATCCCTCTTAGATCCTTCTACTCAGATGCCTTCCCTTTAGGTGCCTTTAGTTCTCCTTTGCCTTTATTGTAGGAGAGGATGCTATGTAATGCTTCAGATATTGCATAATGCAATTTCCATCATCTAAACAGCAAAAGCAATGGTGAGGAATGCTGGAAGCACATAGGGGCAAATGTCTGCTTTGATTGCATGTTTTATATTTTACTTCAGACGGTAATTTTATTGTTTTAAACAGTTGTTCTTGGAATATATATATATTTGCTTTAGAACCTAATATTATTTTTGCTTTGGAACTTTGTGAGCAGGTAGAACCATGCTATTGTTATATGCTGTAACACCACCTCTGACAATGGCAATGCTATATATTAGTGTTCTTCAAAGGTCCTGCTCAGGTTCTGCAAATGAAAGACTACAGTTTTGCTGAGTCAGTCTATCTTGTGTTCAGTTTTCAGCTTTTCTCAGATCTATGTTATTTTCCAGTTAGTCTTGTGAATACATGGTATGTCAGTTGAGATACTGAGGAATTTGGGCACTATCTGATCTAGTATTTGTCTCTCTCCAAAGTTCCATGGTAACAATAAAACTACTCCAGTGCTGCATTTAAAACAACTGACACCCCCTTTTATTGCTTTCTTCATTGTCTATTTTTCACATCTGTACATAGAATATGTTAATCATGATTACCACAGTATGAATATTGGCCTTGGTTTATAACCATGTTAAACATTGTGCCTACGTGCAAGAGCCTGAAAAGTTGCATTTAGGACTCCAACTCTTTTCCTGCCACTTTTTGATTCTCTTCTATAGTTAACAATTTGAAAAGTTTTTCTCAGTCATCCTTTGAGACTTTTCTTTTTCTACATCAATAGTATTTATCATTCCTTTGTGACTATACTAGACTGCAAATTCCCTGAGGATGTTTTGTTCTACTCTGTTTCCTTCTTTTACACTCCAGTTGCCTGTGACTATAGCCTACTGATGACCAACCTTTGCACTCCAGATGTTCTTGAACTTCAATTACCAGAAGCCAAAGTCAGCACTCCTACTGATCAGGGCTTCTGAGAATTGAAGTCCAAGAACACCTGGCATGCCACATTTGGCCATCACTGCTATAGTCCATTCTACTGGATGTGTGATCAAATTCTCCCCTTGCTGATGCTTCTTCTTTCTGTGCTGTATCTGTTTCTGAATATTGGTGATCATCGTGGTGATCAACCATGAAGACCGTCCTGTAAATATAATGCTGTGATCTTTCATCTGTCTTTCGCATCACAGCATGACACCCGGACCACTGATCCAGATCTGTGAGTCACTTTTTGGTCCTGAGGCCTTTTGGCATGCAAAGTCTTCATCAGCCTCTTGCTACTTGAGTAAAATTATTTGATGTCTGTATCTTCAGGAATTGTAGTTGGAACATGTACTGAAATAATGACTATGTTAATAGTAAGCACATATTCTGACAACTATGAAAAAGTGGACTGGATCATATTGTGAATGTTCATGCCATTATTCAGGCTAGACAGTCATCAAGATATCATATTGCATCCATTGCAGAAGATGGAAAGGAGAGATGGAGTTGTGTGTGATTAACATTTTAATGACACTGAACTCCAAATCTGTAGATTACCTTTTCCAGAAGCTTTACATAGATGCTGAATAACATTGGAAAGATGATCAACCCCTGGGGCACACCACACTGAAGTACTCATGGAGCCAAAGCAACCTCCCTGAGTTGGATTTCTTGACTCTGGCCATGGAGGAAGGAGTGGAATCACTGCAAAACACTGTCTCCAGTCCCCACCCCCAATAGCCTCTCACCAAGAGATCCACAGAGGACAAAGAAGGAAGAAGGCCCCCTGTCTGCTTCCCAGAGAAGGTCATCATGCAATGCGGCCAGTATGTTTTCAGTGCCATAACAAGGTCTGAACCCTGACTGAAATGGATCTAAACTGTCCATTTCATCTGTAGGTGATTAGACACCAGTAGAAACAGTTAAAGTGAACAACTAATGTTTACAAAGACCATTGCATTCAAAATAACATAGAGTCAGGAAAGGAAGAAAAATGAGACTGAAGACAATGTTCAACTACAGGATTGAGTAAAACCACAAAATATTCCGTGTAGTCCATTTATAGGCTAAAAAAAGGAAGATGACGACGATGACAGAAAGTGATTTGAATGGAGCAAAGGAGAAATAAAAACTAATACAGTAGAATGAGCTGTTGGAGCCAAAGGTGAAAGCAAGTGACAGCTGAAGCCACAGTAAAGACAGAAGGTCTCTCCTGGAGATTCTAACTACTAAGGCGCTGGGGAGGGCTCAGACTGAGGTCACTATCTTGTCAAAGCTGACAAGTTTTTTCTGAATTTGGTGACAATGAACACGTCAGTGGAGGAAAAGGCACTAAAGTTTATCAAAGGGACAAGAGATAGAAGAGCAAAAAGCACAAGCAGTAAAAGTATAAAGTAGAGAGAATGTTGCCAGAAGTGTGGCAGCAGGCAACATTTGGGAGCCAATTGTTTTACACAGCACCTTTCTGGAGTCTCTTTTTCAGTGCACATGGAAGCAGATTTGCCACAGTAGCTAACTGACAAAGTGAAAGTTGTTTGCCAGATTGGTCACCCAGCAGTATGGACTGGCATCTCCTTTGTTAGCCAAGGCAACTTCAGTGATGTTCCTTTGACACACAGTGAAAAGTGGGAGGACCCTGGCCTTTAATTCTATCAGCAGCATCAGGAGTTAGAGCTGCCTCTAAATATTTTTGCTTTAAGGTTTGGACCAGGTGTCTCTGTGACATCAAACTGCAGCTCAAGTAGACCTGTACCCATATGATATCTGACATTGTTTTCCAAATGCAGTTCCTGAAAGCACATGCTGTCCCTTTCATCTGGAGACTGTCCTAATGTCCTAAGTCAGAAACATAATGTTTGGTAGCACAACTCCCATATTGCTGCCCATGCTGGCTGAGAGGTTCTAGTAGCTGTTGTCCAGCAAAGTACGATTTCTGATGTCTTGTGCTGATCTTTCTGGTAGCATGTCCATCACCGCCTGTCCCCACAAAATGGAGAAGACATGGATGTGATGTGACCAAATTGGACTATAATTATGAGTGTTTGGCTTGCAGGGTGATGGTTTTACAAATTCTATTTATTATTTCTAGCACTTGTATTACTTTTTATTTGCAGTGCTACAACTCTCTGGTAAAAGATACAGCAGAGTCTTTTATTGACGGTTTCCCTCACCCCTCAATGCAATGTTTCTCTGTGATTGAAAGGTTTCATTTTGGAAGACATCCTTAACACTGTTCATGGGAAAACAGATATTTGTTCAGTGTGGTGCTGCTGCACAATGAAGATTCTTGGCTTTCCTTAATTTGTTCAGAAAATGCAATCTTCTTTTTATTTCAGTAAAACCACCCATAGGAAAGCTATAGCAAGGTGACAAACTGCAGTCTTTTCAACTGGTCGGTCTTCAGGGTACTGTTATCTACAATCGTATGGCAAATTATATGCCATATAATAACTATAACATGGAGAGTGGAGGAGAAATGTAATAAAATGGTTTCAACATAAATGGAATCTCACTAGTGCTCTCATTACTTTTGGAGCATCAGTCACTTCTAACTTTATGCCTCTAAAGGACACAAGGTTCAGTTCTCTCTGTGTGTTGAGCTCTTATTGGTGACAAAAGGACTGCAGCATATGGAATATAGGACAGATTCATGTCTCCAGTTCCCATCTAACATGAGGGTGAGATGCATTCCTAGCATCTACATAAATCTTCTCTTTTCTGCAAGAGAAGGACTTCTAAACCATTTTTCTTTTCCCCCATCCCATAAGTTTCAATTAGACTGAAAAAGAAACATTGCCAAGTCTTCCAAATATGAAATGTTCATAGTATTTTGCTGTCAGACTTCATCAAAAGGCAGACATGAGGACATATACTCAAGAGCTTTGGATATTGTCATATGCAGGACTGGCCAAAAAAAATGTTTTCAAGAAATTTTGACTAAGGTGTATCACCTTGTCCAGATTTGATGAGAGATGGGAAAAGGATAACAAGAAGACAAAAATTACACAGAATGTAGAGTTCTGGTACTTTAACAGGGAGTGGCCTAATCAACTCTGCAAATGTTGTAGCAGCTCTTTCCACATCCATAGAGATATTTCATTGTGTTTGTTTTTTCAGAGACTACAGTTTTTCCAATCACCTAAAGCAGACTTTGAATGTACCATTTTTTTTGAATGGAGGCAATTTAAATGAATGTTGACAAAATAAGTAAATGATTTTGTGCAAGAAAAAAAATATGAATAATATATTATTATTATTAATTCTTTAGTTCATTTTTTTAAAAAGTATATTTGGTAGTAACAGAGAAACGCCATCTTCCCAACAAAAAAAAGTGAGTAAGACAGATACTTTATTTCCTAAACCATTTTTAGAATTTGTAATGGTGGTACATCTCTGGAATGATTTACTCCTCTTTAGTATATGTGAAGCAAATATCATGCTGTTTATTCATCTGAGATTATTATAACCCAGGCAGTGAAAGAACATTGACATATAACTATAATGAAATGTTTCATCAGCTCTGCTATTAAATCCTATATAGCCCCATCCCATAGACCACATTGTTTATAACGTGTGCTTCTGAAATAACAGATTCCATCTCACTGCTGATAATTATTGTTGTGTGTGAGTGCAGCAATGATCTTATCCTGATAGAGCAAAACCACATTCTATAAGGCAGTTCTAAAATGGAGGAACCACAAACAAGCTTCTGATTCACACCAAATTAGGCACAATAGGCACGTACAATCTGATTTTTTTTTTTGTTCAGTCGCACAGTCGATTCTGACCCTCTGCAACCCCATGGACCACTGTCCGCCAGGCACTCCTGTCCTCCACCATCCCCCTCAACTCGCTCAGCTCTGTGCCCATTGTCTCCACAATACGATCTAGCCATCTCATCTTGGGCCGGCCCCTTCTTCTTTTGCCCTCGACCTTTCCAAGCATCAAGGCCTTCTCAAGTGAATCCTCTCTTCTCATCTGATGTCCAAAGTACTTTAGCTTCATCTTTATTATTTGACCTTCTAATGAGCAGTCAGGGTTGATTTCTTCTAAGATTGACCTATTTGTTCTCCTTGCTGTCCGGGGGACTCTCAAAACCCTTCTCCAACACCACATCTCAAAGGTGTCTATTCTTCTGTGCTCAGCTTTCCTAATGGTCCAGCTCTCACAACCATACATT
Organism: Furcifer pardalis; assembly: GCA_030440675.1. Classification (NCBI taxonomy): domain Eukaryota; kingdom Metazoa; phylum Chordata; class Lepidosauria; order Squamata; family Chamaeleonidae; genus Furcifer; species Furcifer pardalis. The sequence goes on from CP126893.1 coordinate 70,542,526, forward strand.
GCCACCTCTGTGGCAAATGTGATGATGTTTGCTAAAATAGTTTTATAGTTATACTATTGTTAATTTTAGAAGTGATTTCCTCCCTGCTGCCCGGTTCAGAGACAGGGGACCTTTTCCTACAGCACATTCAGAAACTGCAGAAATATATTTCAAACATCTATTTTTTTAATCTTTAAAAGGATATTGATTATCTTCCTTTTATCTGCAGTAAGGCCATCACAGTTTTGGAAAGATTCAAAACTTAAGCCACTACTTTTTAACACAGAATCAGCCATTTTATAACTCTGGAGCATGTTCAGTAGAAACTTTTCAAAGAACAATTATTTTCTTTCTGTATAGTCCCTCATCTTTGATTAGCAATATGTCTTGTTTTGGTGTGTGATCAGCTTCCTCCTAGATACTTGCATAAAGTTTTTAATTTCATCTCCTACAGCAAGTGAAGCTGGTTATGTAGATAGATTTCCAGGAAGTCTGGTTTATATTATTCATCAGATTGCATATTATAGTCCCTTAGTGCCTATGCTACAGTTTGCCTCAGGATTAGAGCCAATACTTTCTTCTGGGTTTGTCATTTCCTGAGCTAACACTTTATATTCGTCTGACTGAAAGTGCTCCAAACCATTGCACTTTAGTTCACTCACACCAATTATTTTAATGATTTAACTATCAATTTCTAGTACAGTAAAACCTTGGATAACACTAAAACTTGGTTCCACAAGTCTTGGTGTTGTCTGATTTTTAGTGTTATCCGATGCATGTTAAAATCCTATGGGATACATTGGATAACGTTAAAGTTCCATAGAGATACATTGTAACCACCCAGGCTTTAGCGGTTGTTATCTGATGCATCCCATAGGATCTTAATGTTATTCGATGCAATCCTTCCCCCTCACCACCACATAACTTAATGTTATGCGATTTTAGCATTATCCGAGGTAAACATTATCCGAGGTATTACTGTATTACAATTCCAAATTTATATTGATTCTCACATTCACAAATGTATGTGTCACCCAGCATCAGGATTTCTTTTCACCTCTGTCCATGTCAGTCACGAGGAATCTTTTTGGTTTTAAACTACCTGCATTATTAGCAACAGCACAATCCACACTTATCTTTTGTTCTTCCCCAGTAGCTGATTGAGTAGAAACTGGATACCTGTGTTAATGCAGTAATGAGGTTTGAGGGTGTTATAAAGCTGGGAGCAATACCATCAGAAGGCTAGACTCCATGGTCTACTACTAGTAGGGTCACTCAATGTGGAAAGATCAAGGCTGAGTCATCAGACTATGCATCCACCCTTTTTAGCAACAATGTTGACATTAGTAGGAGAATATGATGGCTGCAATGAGGACAATGGAGATGTAAGGCAATAATTTGGCAGCAACAGTAGTGAAAGCTGACACTAGAGGGTCTTTCATAGAAAATGGCAGTGACATTCTAGCAAAGTTTTGTTAGTACTGGACAGAAGAAGGCAATGGTAAACCAAAGTTGATGTCTTCACATTTTCCAAACTAACAGCAGTTGCCTTCTTTATTAAATCTTGTGGTAGGTCATTCTCTCTTCCAACTCCCCAACTCCTTTCCTAGCAATATTGTCTTTTCAAGTAAGCTCTACACAGGTCTTGTAAACTAACAGCTGTGGATTCCTTTGTAAAGTCAATCTGTCTTGTGTTAAGTCATTTCCAAGGGTTAGATTTATGCAGATTTCTATATGCCTCCTGCAAATTAAACTGGTGATACAGAGCAGGAGAGAGCACATGATAATATACATGTTTTTCTTTATTTATTTTCTTACATTTGATCATCAACATAGGGCCTGAGACTGACTTAACAAGAAATACAGAGCATCACTTTGACCATTTTCAAGCATAAATTGTAAGAGAAGGGAAAATGTTGAGGGAAAGGGTATTAGTGACGGCATCTTCACCAGAAACTTCTTCCTTATTACATGCACTTCCATTTCAACGTTTCAGACTAGGCTACTTATATAAATGTCTTTGACATATTGAACACCTTTGAGAGGTTGGGATGATTCCTGCCAATCCTTTCCCCTCCCAAATACATTTACTTTCTCTGCATTTCACAGCAAAAAAAGAAAGAGGGCATTTGTAGTGCCTTTTTCATTTGTGTACTTTTAAGAATAGGAAAATGAGTGAATAAAAAGGGGTTCGTGCATTGTCCAAGCGTATATAACCAGAAGGAGGGGGTGGAAAGCTTGAGCAGATGTGACTCAAATATAACAAGTAGAAATGAGTGGGGGTAGAATTGATCTTTCCATTTTAAAAAGCTGCTGCTATATGATTTCTTAACATTTGTGGTTTTCCTTTGCTGTATTGATTGCTCCTTATGTTTATCTCACAGTCTGCACAATGTCTATCCCGCGTAGTTATCTCTTCAACCCTCAAGTCCACCATGTGCTTCCTTGAGTTGACCTCAGTTAACCCCTTTTACTTTGTCAAGCATCAAATGTTGGCAGTCAATTCTTGGCTGCCTCATCTGCTGACCTCCTGTAGGATTATGAAGATATGACTTTTATATCAGGGCTTTGTTATTTACAGAAAGCTTTGCAGATATACACTTCCAGTCCAGGTACAAGTAGCAAGTTATATATAGTAGTGGAAATGTAATATTAGATCATTTTCTTCATATATATATATTTCCTTGGCAACTTTCCCATTAGATTTGGGGGTAGATTCCCCAGCTTTACTTGAGCAGTTCTCCATAAGCTTCTGTGCATACTCTGGGAAAACACCCCCTATGTAGAGAAGCTTCGGAAAGCTACAATAACTGATGAGTTATAATTGAGACTACCCACCAAATAGCACCTTTCCTTTCATCTCCTCTCCTATATGTGACAGAGGCAATTATTATATCCTGAAGTAGGTTGCTAAACATGTGACACTTTTTGATAAGCTATTGTGTAAAGTGACTATAGCAATGATGGAAGTCTTTCATAGCATTGGAGGAAATTTGTGGGTGATCAGAGGCTGGCACTGAAGATCTGTAAAAGCCCCAAATATCAATATTGAGGGAAATACAATATGTGTCCCTTTTGAACACTATAACCTAAATATGGAGGCATCTTTCTTTTCTTTCCTATCCCAAGGAATGTTTAGAAGTTCTGAATCCATGGCTTTCCTTGTAAATTTACCAGAAAAAGGAAAACAAATTTGATTCTAATCTTGACAAGATACGTGTTTTCCCAGTTAGTATGGTAATTTGTCAGAGAACAGGAGTTCCACTTGTTTTGGATTTGATTTTGTTTCCCCTAAGACACACATTCATTGTTGGCTGGGTTTCCAACCAGCGGTGGGCAGTAACAGGTTTGCACCCCACCGGCAGGGTTTTTTTAAAGTAAAATTTGGTGGCCTTCAGGTGGGGGGGGGGAAAGCAAAATTGGGTGACCACGCCCAACTCCCTGCCCTGCCCGGACTAACATAGTTACCAGTTTAAAAAGTTTTAATCTGTGCAAACATATCAGAGAGTAAACAAAACAAAAGACAAAAAAAATGTGGCACTTTAAAGACTAACTGTTGTATTTTAATGTGAGCTTTTGTGGATCAAGTACACTGGCTCTTGGCTATAAACAGAGATGAGCACTAAAACCTAGAGTTGGTAAAGACTGGCTTTCAAGCAAGGGAAACCTTTACCTAATAACAGAAGATCACTGATTGGTATTCAAATTTGACGTCAGGTTTTGTCCCTGAAGTGGTTCAAGGTCTCTCTTGCTCAAAAGCCAATCCTATCCAACTCTGGAGTGCAGTGATCATCTCCGTTTACAGTCAAAGAGTCAGTGCTGCCTGTTTTTGTTGTTGTATACATTGCCATATGGCAAACATGACTAGATCACCCTTGACTTAGGCTCCGCCCATGACATAGGATACACCCATGATGTAGGCTCTGCCCATGGTGTGGTAGTGAATTTTTTTGCTGCCCACCACTATCTCCAACCCTGAAACTCAGGATCTTGGGCTTAGTGATAGTCCAGTGTGCTTTTGTGTACTGTGGTGATGCCACCATTCACACTGGTTCCTATACATATCAGGTCTGGTTCTAGTCATTGACTGGTTGATTGAATTTGTACCCTGCCAATAATTCATGTTAGATACTGCTCTATGCAGCTCACAATAAATACAGAAAAACATCAAACAATACAGACATAAATAAAATAGCAACAAAACCAATTAAATAATGTAATGTCAGAAAACAATCCAACCCTATGAACAATATATGAACCTCAATGGCACCAAAACCTATAACAATAAATCTTTAAAAAATAACTCAAAAGTTATCATAGCTCACCAATATCAACATTTGCTATGGTTGAATCTATTTTGGGAATGCCTCTGTAAACAAGAAAGTTTTCAACATTTCTGGAAAACAAACAGAATAGAAGTCTTTCTTATTTTAGATAGCAAAGAATTCCATAATGTGGGTGCCACAGCTGAAAAGCTCTGCTTCTTTAATTTATTTTACGACCTTATGTATAGGTATCTGAAACTTCATTGATTGTGTGCTCCAGGTAGAATTTCCTAGCAAGAGGTCCTCCTGCTGATAGCATGGTCCTAAACCATAAAGGGATTTATAAATCATTGTCACTAATAAAATAGAAGGTTCCCATCCCACTAGTCTTACATTAGTTTACCATTAACATAGGAATGCATTTACAGAGCAATATTGAGCTTACGGCAAGGAATCCAAACCAATACAGGACTAATATGGTTAAGAAATATAGAAATGACCTTTGAACAAATGAGTATTTGGCACTGAAAAATGATGTCATCAAAGTGTATTCTATATGACTTATATATATATAGCAAAGTGTAAAATCAATAAAGGAAGTTGATTGTTTTGTAATATCCTTCCATTTCCTCAGCAAGGTATAATAACTTGTCTTGACTTCTACACTATACCATTCATTCCTACTATTAGGAAAAAAGATGTGCAACGCTTTAACTGTATAATTGAAAAAGAATGGTCACTGAAAAGGCCAATATTTTTTACTAGGAGTATACTGTTGTGATGAAAAGGGAGACCAAACATGTTCAACAGTGTTTTAAAATTACACATTTTTAAATCCTGAAAGGCAAGGCATGGTTTCTATTATCTTAGCATCACACCAGCTATTTGATTAATAAGCAAGTCTGAAACTATGCATCAACTAGCAACTTGATTATCTACCATTTATGAGTTTGATTTCTCTATGGTTCCCCATTCTGTGAGACAGGCATCACATGAAAGAACATTGCCCTCCAAAATGCTGTAAAGAAAAATGATAGATCTTGTAAACATTCAAACATGTTGGAAAACATACATCCAGTGGTGGGATGTCAAAATTTTTACTACCCCACTGTGATGACATCACAGTGTGGGCGGAGCTAACATCATGATGTCATGGGCAGAGCCAATGTCATGATGTCATGAGGTTGTGGCCAGAAGCAAAGAAATTTGTTTTTAAAAATTAAATAAAATAAAAATAAGCATGTGCGCGCACACACACCCCTCAACCCACCCACCCACAACACAAACCTGTAAATAATTAAATAAATGAATAAAATAAAAAAAACATTAAAATACACCCACCCACCCACCCCAAACACAAATCAACCAGAGCTTGAAGCTTATTCTGGCTAATCTTTCTCACACTAGGTCAGATGGAAGGAACTACAGAATGAACCCACCACAAGATGGCTTCATTTTGGCACTTTTCAACTTTTCAACAGTTAAAGAAGTTAGGTACTAAGTCTTTGCCTAACCAGTTCTCTAGGATAATGTGTCTTAATGTAAATGTAAAACAGCTGTACCTCCTTAACGGTTCTCCAATTGGAACAGCAATTGGAACAGCACAGGTGTAGCTTATTGATGAGATAACTCCAAGACTTTACTTAAAATCCCCAAGCCAGGCCTGCTGGCCACCAGGCCTTTTTAGGAACTGTGGTAGTACATCAATATAGGTAAAGGTATTAAATACACATTAAATACACACAGACACACCACATCCAAAGGTGAGTCACTAACCTTGGGAAGCAGGCTATAGGGAGCTTCAGGCTAGCAGCTTCTCTTCCTCCTCCCCGCTTGGGAGGACAGCAAGGAGGCTGTGCATACGTGCCAAGCACTGTAGGCGTGCATGCACACCAAGTGCTTGGTGCACATGTGCAGTGGGGGAACCAGTGAAAAGGTAAGCCCTGAAGGTGGTTCCCCTCAAAATCTGCTACCGGTTCTCTGTGACACTGGGGAAAGTTACTACCGGTTCTGGCGAACTGGTGAGAACCTGTTACATCCGATCACTGCATACATGTGCACATGCATGGAACACAAAACTAACAGCTATATATCCTGGCAAAACTGAAGGAAGGGGAAATTATGTGCTTTCAGTCATTTAAATAATAAATAAATAAATAAACAAAAACCATCAATAGGGACTATCCTTATTAATCTGATTAGAATTTTTTTTCTGGCTGGTTGATTCAATTTACCACTGATTAAAGGAGATTCACAGCTTATTAAACGTGATTTCTGGGTGCAAGCAACCTGTATACAAAGCAATAAATATGTGTGCCCTCAAAAATCCAGAAAGGAAACCTTCAATCAACATCAATTTGCTGCTAAAGATGACAGCATCACTGTTGTGCATGTGGAACTGTGCAACAGATTATCAGCTGATATGAAGCTCATCTGGTTGGTCCTAGAGCAGTGGCTTCCAGCCTTCAGGGCCCACATTGTTCTTGGACCGCAGCTCACAGAAATCCTATCTAGCAAAGCCAATAGTGAAAAGGTGTGGGAGTTTTAGACCAAGAACACCTTAGTCTGAAAGGGAAAATCAGTGACCTAGAGCCTGCTGGCTAACCTTGGCACTCCAGCTGTTCTTGGACTTCACTTATCAGAAGCCCAAGTCATCAGTCATGTTGATCAGGGCTTCTGGGAATTGAAGTTCCAGAACAGCTGGAGTGCCAAGGTTAGCCATTACTAACCTAAAGAATGATAATATTGTGATATTTGACCCTCTATCATTGTCTCCATTGAAAAAATTCTTAAAGATGCAGGTGAGGCAGACTCAAATGTGAAACAGATGTTTAGTATGGGCAGACAACATTCATTCACAACTGTAAAGTAAAAAATGTGGTCTCTATAAAGCAATCAGTTAATCCACATTTAGAGAAAGATCAATAACCAATTCCTTGGCTGAAAGTCTTTTTTCTTTTGTTGCACAGTGACAGATGGTGTCAATTGTACTTAACTTGATTTATCACAGTTATCAACAGATCAGGAGAGAGATGACAGCTTGGTGCCATCTCTGGTTATTAATGTTCATAAGAGATGGTCTCATGATTCCTGACTCTTACAGTAGAAGGTTTACATTTTCTTCTCTTTCAGAAAATATCTGAAAATCAAGATCAAGCCACTATGATTTGTTTCTTGCCTGGAATTGCCATTATTAATGCTAATCGCTCTGATAGTTAGAATCCATGCCTATACTTTTGGAGTAGCATATTTTGAAGGCTCTATTTTTTCCTCACATTCAGAATATTATTTCTAATTTTCCTTAAAACGATTTCACTTTATCAGTATTCTTATTTTGCTTTCCCTTATTCCTTTCTGGTCATCACATTAGCCATATAAACTTTCACTTGTTTTTTACTGCACACAAATGAAAAACATCTTTTTTTTCTTGTTTGTAAAACAGCAAGTTTTTCTCTGTTAGCTTTAGCAACAGTTTTGACATTTATGAGATCACAGAAAACTGGTAGCTGCTATTTTGTGCATGAATTTTTAAAAGTAGAAGCATTCAATGTGGTTTTTTTTTTTTTTATCAGTCACTCCTGTACTTCCCCGTATGTGTTTTCATCTCTTAAAAAATCAGGGTGGAGTGGGGAATCAAACTCACACAGGGACGTTTTGTGCAAAAGAAAATCTAAATGAACCCATAAAACTAATTAACTCCTTCACACTTTGGACACAAGAACGCCTACAAAATTTAGCAATTCCACCACAATTTGAGATAGCCTTTCACATAAGAGAATGAGAAATTTAACAAAAAACAAACAAACAAACAAACAAACATCCACCTCTTGCACATTGACTGAAAATGTACCGTGCACATTTCTAACTTGATTTTATCATTACAGCCAAAAATCACGAGTTTGTGTAAGTTCTGCAGTTCAGGAAATTTAACTGTAATTGCCCATCGGAGCACAATGTGGTCTGACATTTAAATATAGCTCTTCAATGGTACTCAGCTACCAGCCAGTTTCCTCACAAGTGGTTTAAAACACCCAGATGTCATAAGCTATATTTTGCAATAATTCACCCAAATGGGGTTTTCTCCTAATTTAGAGGCACCTCATATTTCTGAGGTCCTAATATATTGCTCACTTAAATTTGTGAATAGATAAAGTGCAAGCCTCTGATAATGCAGCTACCCTTACCTCTTTATTGTAGTAATACAGTAGTTTAATTTTGAAAAGCACAGCAGAGTTTACAATTCCCAGAGATCTTACTCTGGCATGGTGTTTCTGAGGCAAACTAGCACATAATCAAGGCTGCAGAAGCAGCAATTCCCACATTCAACAGGTAAGGGGGAGAGGGGGAGGAAATGAGGAAATGACTGTGAGGTGACCTCACAAGAGAATAAAATGATCTAATTCAGACATGATCAAAATCAAGCTGAAATTGGTTTGTGCAGAAATCCATTTGCTATGTTGTAGCACTATAAAATGTTACAGCAGTCAGCATTTTTAAAAAATGGTAAGTTACATTTCTTTATTCTGTCTTATTCTGTCTGGTAGATTTGATCTGAGAAAACATCAGAAAATTTGGAAAAGTATACAGTCTGAAGGAAAACAGTGTTCCACTTGTCATACTAGTTCAGGAAGTAAAAATTAGGTAGGTTTCCTGAAAAATACAATCCAAACAAAATTCTCCCTCCTAAAATGGATTAATTGGAATCAACCCTGGATACTGGTGCTAAGTTAAAAAATCTGCTCTATGTAAAGGAGAGCTCTTCAGATCAACAGGACTTAAATAAGAGATGATTAACAAATCCCATTCATTTAGAGAATTCTATTTTAGTTTGGTTTAACACTTGTTTGGGTACCTGGTGTGGTTCATTCATTCATTCATTCAAAATATTTTTATGCTGCCTTTCTCATATAAAGGACCTAAGGCAGCTTTCCTCATCTAAAAAGACAATTTAAAAGCTAACAACAATTATTCCAATATTAAAAGATAATTCAACAAATATCAACTTAATAATATTAAAATACATCAACAAGCAACAAGACACAGGTAAAGGTAAAGGTTTCCCTTGCTCGAAAGCCAGTCGTATCCGACTCTAGGGGACAGTGCTCATCTCTGTTTCTAAGCCGAAGAGCCAGCGCTGTCTGCTTCTGCAGACGTTTCCGTGGTCATGTGGCAGGCATGACTAGACACCGGAGCGCACGGAAAGCAATACAGCAAAGGAAAAACCCCTAATTGTTATGTGATTTCATTGCTAAATGGGATGATTGTTGTATGAGGTTCCACTGTAGTTTGCATTGCATGCACAATGTTTAAACTCTTTAGTTCCAGCTGAATCTCATTTTTTAAATTTCCATGTCAACTATAAAATCACTTTGATAAACTGAAAATAAAGGTGCTGCCGAAGGGAGGCAAAGAAGCACTGGCAGACAAAACATGTGCTGCCTTCGAAATATTTGTATTGCTCACCATGCACAGATGATGCCTGGTAATATTAAATATACTTTCTGGGTGGAGGTTTTAGTAGTTAGTAACAAACAACAGCAGTAACAGCAACCACACTCTACATGGAACCTGCCCAGAGCTATGCCTGGCTATGGCTCTTTAGCAATATTTTTGCAATATTTTTCCTGGTCAGTGAGTTATGTTTAGCAATATTTTAGTATAAAATATGTTCCTCCATATTACCTTGTATTTATTTTTACAAATTAAATGAAAATTACCTTCTTAATGGTAAGAATCCAAGGGGCAATTTCCACTTGCACAACTTAAAACATGTAAGACATAGCAGCAAATTGCTTCTTAATTAAGAAGGAACTGGTTGTGTTTTTGGGTGTGAATCTGTTCACAAAGTCAAACATGTATTTGATTATGAATATAGGTAATGATTTGTTAATTAGCATCATTCTGCCATCATAATTGACACAAATTCACATGCACAACTTTACACTGCCAGTTGGATTCTAGTCATTAGGATTATTTTGTTTTTGTTTTCATTTAAATAATGAAAATGAAGAGCAAAACATTGGATTCATCAGTCTCTGGAATTGTTGGAAAAGTTATGTGGTCCCATCCTACATCCTAAACTGCTTGTGAGATTCCTTGTGATTCCAAAGCAATTTGCTTTGCAGGATGGAAAAGGATAGCCTGTGTTTGAGAGAGAAGGGAATTGAGACTGCAAGACATTGTTTCATGATTATCTGGATCATGGCCCTGACAAATGCAGCCTATTTATTCTACCTTTAAAGGACTATAGCTAAGATTATTTTGACTGCAAGATCCATGAAGCTTATTTGTAAACCTAAACAGAATAAACAAATTAGTCGCACAACAACTGACAACAAACAAGGTAGGAGCTTCAGTAGACGAAGGGTTTTCTTTTCAAGGTGGTCTATATTTCTTCCTAAACCCTCTGTTCGAAACACAATCATGTTGACAACAAAGCTAGGATTAAAGCATTGGAGAAAATAAAAGTTTGGCAATCATTTGCTGTCTTCTAGACTTGACCTTCCTCACACTGCTGATAGCACAGTTGAACTGTTGACTCTTCTGACTGAGGCTCCCAGCTGAGGTGGCTTAAACAGTTGACAGGGCAAATGATTGAGGCCAAAATGTCAAGAAAAAAATGAGGAAGGGCAAGGCTTGCATAGTTTGTGAGGAGGACTGCAGTATTTCCCTGAATGAGGCAAAGAATGGAACATAGGCTGTCAATATTGTCACTTGATTGACCTTTCTAGGCCTGCAGCCTCCTGAAGGCTTCAGTTGTGCTATATTTATGGGACCGTGTTTTGCTCAGCTTGTTTTTCTGAAATGCTTCTCTTCTCTGTATAATTGATATAAGAGACTGGCATTGCTCTGTATAAAATATGTTGCACATCCTGAAAAGAAAGAGTTCCTCAACTCTTAAACTTGCATATGTACTTTCCTTTTCCTCCAAACTCCTTTCTGCTTCTCACCTGTTGATAATGAAAAATAACTTTAAAATAAACATGTGTAAAGTGGCATCATGAAAGCTTACTGAATAAATAGGGGCTGTGGTGGCTCAGTGGTTAAGAATCTCACCTTGTATGCTGGAAGGCCGGCAAGTTCAAGACCCAGATACTGCATGATGGATTGAGCACCCATCTCTGTGTCAGCTCCTGCCCACCTAGCAGATCGAAAGCAAGAAGTTGCAAGTAGATAAATAGAGTCTACTTCGGTGGGAAAAGATCTTGCAGACATGAAAGGAGCCTTATTTGGGCTTCTCCTGAGCAGAGTTTCTCCAGCAAAAATCCTTTCAACCCAGAATAAATTCTGACACAAAATTATTATACTGAAGAAATGTGTACAGAAATTAGAAACATCTTTCGCAGCCTTCTCCCACTTGTCTGTTACTCAAACTGGTATTAAATCTCTTATTATCTTTCATACCAAATTTGTATTTTTCTGTGAAGGCCCACATTTCTTCAGATATCTTACTCCTATGCTGGAGTAATAAAAAACTAGAACAGAGCCAATGAAACAGCGGGGATTTGGTAAATCATTTCCTCTGTAAATTATATTGATTCAGTGGGCCTCCTCTTGTGGCTTACTGCTGGATTTCCACCATTATATTATTTTCATATTGAGAAAGCCCAGTTAAATGATGAATATTTTATGAAGAATTTGAAACATCTGTTTGCGTATCAATTATCTACATGAGAGATTTTTTTGTAATCTGTTACAGAAGAGATTAAGAAAAGATGGAAAGAATACACAGAGGAACTCTACAAAAAGGACCTCAACACTCCTGATAATAGCAATGATGAAGAAATTAAACTTGAGCCAGACACCCTAGAGAGTGAAGTCAGAAAGGCCCTAAAAAGCACTGCAGACAATAAAGCTAGTGGAGATGATGGTATTCCAGTTGAATTTTTCAAAGCCCTAAAAGATGATGGAATCAAATTATTGCATTCTATATGCCAGCAGATTTGGACAACACAACAATGGCCACAGGATTGGAAAAGATCAGTGTACGTTCCAGTCCCCAAAAAGGGTAATGCCAAAGAATGTTCAAATTATTGAACAATTGCGCTTATCCCACACGCTAGCAAGGTGATGCTCAAGATAATACAGGATAGACAGCAGCAGCATGTGGAGAGAGAATTATCAGAAGTGCAGGCGGGGTTCAGAAGAGGCAGGGGGACTAGAGACCACATTGGCAACATACGTTGGATCATGGAAAAAAACAAAGGAATATCAGAAACAAGTCTATTTCTGTTTCATTGATTACACTAAGGCCTTTGACTGTGTGGACCACAACAAAATGTGGCAAGTAATTAAAGAGATGGGAATACCAGAACACCTTATATGCCTCATGAGAAATCAGTACATGAATCAAGAAGCAACAGTTAGGACAGAATATGGAATGACGGCATGGTTTGGAATAGGAAAAGGAGCAAGACAAGGCTGCATTTTGTCACCCTGCTTATTCAATTTATACACAGAGCACAAAATACGCAATGAAGGGATGGAGGAATCACAATTCAGGGTCAAAATTGCTGGGAGAAACATCAACAATTTGAGATATGCAGATGATACCACCCTCATGGCAGAAAGTGAAGAGGACTTAAAGAATCTCCTGATTAGGTTGAAAGATGAAAGTGCAAAAGCTGGTATGAGAATCAATATCAAGAAAACCAAGATAATGGCAACAGGCCCTATCTGTCCCTGGAAAATAGATGGGGAAGAAGTAGAAGCAGTGACAGATTTTACTTTCTTAGGATCAAAGCTCACTGCAGATGGTGATTGCAGCCATGAAATAAAAAGGTGACTGATTCTTGGAAGGCAAGCGATGAGAAACCTAGGGAACATAGTGAAAAGTAGAGACATCACATTGCAAACAAAAATTCATATAGTCAAATCAGTGGTATTCCCGGTGGCAATGTATAGTTGTGAGAGCTGGGCCATTAGGAAAGCTGAGTGCAGAAGAATAGATGCCGTTGAGATGTGGTACTGGAGGAGAGTTTTGAGAGTCCCCTGGACAGTGAGGAGAACAAATAGGTCAATCTTAGAAGAAATCAACCCTGACTGCTCCCTTGAAGGTCAAATAGTAAAGCTGAAGCTAAAGTACTTTGGACATCAAATGAGAAGAGAGGATTCACTTGAGAAAGCCTTAATGCTGGGAAAGGTGGAGGGCAAAAGAAAAAAGGGGTGGCCAAAAATGAGATGGCTAGTTGGTATTGTAGAGACAATGGGTACAGAACTGAGCGAGTTGAGGAGGATGGTGGAGGACAGAAGTGCCTGGCGGACAGTGGTCCATAGGATCGCAAAGGGTCTGAACAACAACAAACAAATCTTCAAAGCAAACATAATTATTACCCTAATTCATGCAAAAAAAAAAAAGGAACAGAAAAAGCAATGCTAAAGAAATACTGTACAGCTTTTCTCTTACCTTAGTTTTCCTCCATTGCTGATCAATACCAATTTTGATGTATTTGGCAGGTTTCTTGCATATTTGCCAGAAATTCCTCACCTGTGCCCATGTTGTAAGTATTTTAATGCTGCTTTCCAAGGAAGGAGAGGGGAAAATAATTACATATTTTTCTAAATGTACCTTCAGCTAAGAGCAAGACAAATAGTTTTTTTTTTATTATTATTATTTATTAAATTTAATACCCCGCCCCAATCGGGAGGACCCGACTCTGGGCGGCCCACAATCAGAATAAAAAGAATAAAACAAGAATAAAACTATCACTAAAACGTCAAAGTTAAAACAATCGAAAGATTAAAAACAACACAGGGATAGATAACAGTAAATCCCATGATCCAACCCAGGGGGGCAGTCCTTAAATGAGCCACTTGGTATGGCTCATTGTAGAACACTATCTTTGGTGTCTATCCCTTTGAGAAATAAAACACACACAAAGCAAGCACAGATAAATTAACCAAATACTAAGAAAAATACAAACAACCCATTTGGTGCTTCAAATTATGAAATAAAGGAATAAACATCCTAATTTGTGGCAATTCACACCATTCATGCAACTTTGCGAATGGTGCAATTCTAGATCAGTGGTTTGTGAATCTAAGGAGGATGTCAAGTCCAGGCTCCATCACAGATGTCGAGCCCTGGGCTCCATTGTAGATATTGAGGCCAGGCTCCATCAAAGATATTGAGCCCTAGGCTCCATTGAGGACATTATGTATTTTGTTGCTTGAATTTGTGTTTTGTTATATTTTGTGATATATATTTTTGATTTTTTTTATGTTTTGCTGCATTTTGCTATACTGTATTTTGCTATACAGTACTGATGTTTTGCTGTCTTTGCTGTATTTTTCTATACTGATGTTTTGCTGTATTTTGCTACATTGTATTTTGCTATATTTTGTTAGCTGTCCTGAGTCGCTGCATGAGTAGAGTAGCATAAAAATGTGAAAATTAAATTAAATTAAAATAAAATCTGGTTGTGGAGCTATAGGTTGTGAGTTGCATTCCCTACTATGCCTGCTTATGCCAATCTGTACAGTCCTTGGATGCTCCCAGAAGAAGGAAGTGGAAAACCACTTCTTTGTATTCTCTGCTTAGAAACCCTGGAAAGTGTCACCATAATTTGGAATTGGCTTGATGGCACATAATTATTATTAGTGTGGTGAATAGCTCAGTGGTTTAGCTATCCAGCTGCAGAGCCAGCAGTTGGAAGTTTAATTTCTCACTGTTCCGCCTGAGAGAAGAGTTAGCTTGTGTAGTCATGGACAAGCTGCTCAGTCCCAGGGTGCCTCCAGAAGATGGGAATGGTAAATAATTTCTGTGTACTTCTAGCTTAGAAAACCATAGAAAAGGGTCACCATAAATCAACATTGACTTCATGGCACAGAATGTTTATTGTTGTTGTTATACAACATAAAATCATAGAATAAGTAAGTTAGAAGTTGGCTTCTTAGGCTATCGCATCTAAAACACTGCTCAATGCAGGAATCGAAACCAAATCAGATCTGACATATGGTTGTCAATTTCTCTTTTGAATGCTTCCAGTGTTGGAGTGCTCACCATCTCTTGAGGCAGTTGGTTCCACTGTGGTCCTGCTCTAACCATTAAGAAGTTTTTCTTGATATTCAGTCTATATCTGGCTTCCTTTAGTTTGAACCTGTTATTACATGTCATGCACTCTGGTATTTGAAGAGTGCTATCATATCCCCTCTGAATCTCCTTCTCTTAAGGCTAAACATTCCCAATTCCTTCAGTCTTTCCTCGTATCGCTTGGTTTCCATTCCTCCAATTAACCTTGTTGCCCTTCTCTGTACCTGCTCTAGTTTGTTTGCATCTTTCTTAAAGTGTGGTGCCAGGATTTGGACACAGTACAATAAACAATTGCTGTTATTATTGTTGGTAAGCTATTAACTTTTGCTGATTTAATATACAGTTATTAAAATTATTTTTTCAATATATGCAAGAGTAGGCAAATTGGCAGGATACCTTTTTTTAAAAAAGAATCTTCATTCTCACCTGTGTGATGACCTTATTGAGAGCATGTGTAAATTTTTCACCACTCTAGACAGTGAGGAGAAGAATGTTGAAATTCTTCACCCTTGTCTGTGAAGATGAGGCAAACAGATCTACACCCCTAGTCCCCAGGACAAAATCAAGTCAGAAAGAATTTCACAGGTTATATATATAATTTAAATATCATCTTAATTCTGCTCAGTGATCAGACATAATTACAAAAGCAGATGCAGTCTAAATGGGTTACTTCCTTGGCCATCAACACATACAAATTGTGTTAGACATATATGTCATAAAAACAAATCTGTTGTGCTTTAAAATTACATTTTGCCAGCCACATCAAGATGGAACCTTTTTTTAAAAAAAAAATAGCAGTTTCCAGAGCAGTAACTCTGATTAGCCTTTTTTTGTTTCTTGCCTTCTTGTATGTATTTTTTTCCTCATTCCCTGCTACCTTCAAGAGTTCTTCCCATCAACATGGTACATCTGATTGGGGGGGGGGGGGGAATGGGTTATTCTCTTCTTGACTACCCAAGTAGAAACACAAATTTCTGAGATGTCTTTGTAGAGGGTTACTGTAGTTGGTAGCATAGTAGAACTTTTCTCAACTTATTTACATGATTGTTCAAACTAACACTCCAATGTATGTCTATCCAGGTATGCTAGGGCAAATCCTGTCCTAGGATTTTAATTTGCCAATCCAGCGATGTATGCTCTTTCCTACTTTCTCAAATAGAAATAAAAGGCAGATCTTGAACGACCTTAGAAAACATCCAAAGGTTACCATGTAGAAGAACAATAGTATGAGGATATGATCAAGCTGACTCCTGCAGAAATTATTAATAATCTTAAGAGTATGCCTTTGCCTTTTTGTGCATCAGATTTATTAACTTCTAGATAAAGGACATTGAAATTTCCTTACATGCACTGTCTCTCACTCACTCACTCACTCACTCACTCACACACACACACACACACACACACACAAGTGGTACTTACACCTGGTCTTGTCTGTGTGGTTCTGCTCTTATATCTCAGGAGCTTCTCCTTGGGTTCCACATCCTTATCATGTCAGAGTATGGCAAAGAGACAGACTGTTGGGAACCAGGTTTTGTGTGAACAAAAGAGAAAGTCATACTTCATCTGACAAAAATTGGTTTAGGGATCCTGGAAGCTGCATGTAGCAACTATTATATACTCATGTTTACAACTGAACATTAGTTTTCAGCCAAGAAGTAAAGGAGTTTACTTCTTTAATTCAGTGTTTATTGCCCATGTCAGAGAGTTGCTTTCTAAACACATCATTTTAAGAACAAGTGATCTATCTCTGGTATTTATTATATTACTGTGCTCTTTCAGAATGCAAAGATGCAAGTGGAGAGTGTCTACTGTTGTTAGTGTTCTACTATAGTGGGTGCATTTTTCTCCTTTGAACTATTGTAATGTAACCCTGTGCCAGAGACTAGCTGATGCAGAAACCTAGAGGGAATACAGTAATACCCCGGATAACGTTATGACTTGGTTCCACAAGTCATGACGTTATCCGATTTTTAGCATTGTCCAATGCATGCATTGAACAACGCTAAGAAAAAAAGCCCTGACTTCAGGGACAAACCACTTTAAAGGCAGGCAGGGAAAGAAAGAGACCTCCCTGCCTTTAAAGCCACCCCACACATGCAGCTCAGCCATGAGGGAATCCAGCCTCGCCTTGCTTACCTTGCTGCATGCTCCGACAGCCAGCTGGAGGCTTGTTTTTCTCTTTCACTTCCTGTACACAGGGAAGGGGGAAATAGAGAGATGTGATTGGTTCTCTAGAGAACCAATCACATCTCTCTATTTCCCCCTTCCCTGTCATTTCAATACAGGAAGTGAAAGAGAAAAACAAGCCTCCAGCTGGCTGTCGGAGCATGCAGCAAGGTAAGCAGGGCGAGGCTGGATTCCCTCGTGGCCGAGCAGGCAGTGGGGTGGATGTGCAGAGTCCCCAAACTGCTGGGGGTGGGGGGGAAAGGAGGGAAGTGGCAGGGAGAGGAGCTTTGGCCTCCTTTACTTCTTTATGATGATGGATCGGATAACACTAAAATGAACGTTATCCGGTGCAAATCTTCCCCCCAAATTTGTCGTCATTATGTGATTTTAGTGTTATCCAGTGCAATCGTTATCTGGGGTATTACTGTACTTGTCTACTTCGAACTATGCAAATGTGTAAAGCATAGATCTACCAAAGCTTCAGATAACCGAGAACATCAATTAAGTCAACCCAATAGCTATCTGTATCTCCCCTGACCAAATCAGAAGATGATTGATACCATCACTGTCATTGGCCTTCAATCATTAGTCTGGATAGGATTTGAAACTAATTGATGGCTCACATTAAGTCTTCTCCTGACCTGATTATGTACAAGTCTTCTTATTATCTTAATCTAGAAAAATCAGTTAAATTGCATTAAACATACTGCATTTCCTGGGAAGGAATCTGTCTAGGAACAGAAGACTGGGGTTTCTTGGGAAGTAAGGTGGTATTTCCATAAATTAGGAGGGAATCTTTCTTGTCAAAATCACTGCAGTATACAATCTGGTTTTGTCTAACAGGTGAACTCCAAACATACAGATTACAATGACAACACTATCACACATTTTACCGTATATGCCGGCATACAGGGCGACTTTTTCACCCCCCAAAAAATGCCTCCAAGTGGGGGGTCGTCTTGTCTACCGGGTGCACGTCATTTGGGTTCCCAAATACTTACCGGGGCTTGGGCAGCAGCTCCGGGGAGACCGTTGAATCCTTCCCCGCCACCTTCTTGGAAGATCCCGCCCTAAGCTCCCCTTTGCCCAATCAGGGGAAAGGACAGGTCTTCCTGCGCGGTTCCTGTCCTTTCCCCTATCGCGGTTCTTGTGCAGCGGCGGAGCAACCGCCCACACGGCTGGGGCTGCTTCTCGTGCCCGCGGCAACCATCCGCACGACCACATTGAAACTCGGCTGCATTCAAACTCGCCCACGTTCAAACTCACATTCAAACTCACTCGCATTCAAACTCGCCTGCATTAAACTCGCGCCCGCGGCAACCTGATTGGCTCCTCCGTCTCTTCGGGAAGATCCCGCCCCAAGCTCCCCTTCACCCAATCAGGGGAAAGGACAGGTCTTCCTGCGCGAAAATATATCGTAATATTTTCTGAGCAAAGCATATCTGAGACTAAACAAAACAACATCAAAAAACTTGTGGCACCTTAAAGACTACGGTAACTCTTGTATTTGCTCTTTTGCATGTGTGGAAGGTGTGCAGAAGAGGGGGTGGTCTTATATAGCGAGTATATAACAAACTCTATATTTTGAGTGGAAATGTTGGGGGGTCGTCTTATCTACCCAGTCGCCTTGTGCACCGGCATATACGGTAATTTTTATATGTAATTTGTGGTCAAAGAAAATCTAATTACGATATCAGGTAGGGAAAGATTATTTATATGTTTACTTGGAACATAAATATCTAGTTTCAATATGCAAATATCCTTAACTTCCAAATATCAAATAGACTACTTAGCAAGATCTCTGCTAAACAGGTAGTTTTGAATGGTGTCAAGGTCCTGACAATGACTGAGAGTTACCATGGCTACTGAGAGCAAAGAAATGAGGTGCTGATGAAAAGAGTCAGAACAATAAGGACACTTCTTTAACTTAAAAAAAAGAAGCAAACAATATGTACACATTCAGTGGTGGGCTCAAAAAAGTTTTACTACCACACTGTGGGCATGGTATGATGGGTGTGGCCAGGGGAAAGCCCTGCATTGCACTCAAATTAGGACTACTTTATTTGAAAACTTGGATGGGTGGGGCCAGCCAGAAAGTCTGCTACTGGTTCTTGCAAACTGCGGTGAACCTGCTGATGCCCACCACTGTGCACATCCATATTTAGTTTTTGATATTTTTATCCTAATATAAAGGACTTTACTTCAAATCTCTAAACCTTGGTAAAGTATAGAAACATCCATGGTTCTATTGAGTTGTCCTTTTTACAGTTTATGGTGAAAATGCTCTTCAAGGGGGGGAACCCTACACACAACTTAACCCTGGTTATTATTGTGCTCTTATCTCAAATTATAGCCTCAGAGATGTTACCTAAAATATCTCATAGCATTTATGAATATACAGTATCAAACATTCAGTGACAGCACATTTTGTGATATTATTTTCTAAGCATCTTAGTCTGTACAGTATACCCAGACCCTCATCTTACCCTGTTTGAACATTTTGTGTCATAATTTTTAAGTTGTCCTTCAGTGGATCACCTTCTTGAGCCTCTTTTGTGGCTCAGGGCCTGAAATCAAAGACCACCTTATGCATTACAGTAATACCTCGGATAACGCTAAGACTTGGCTCCACAAGTCTTGATGTTATCCGATTTTTAGTGTTATCCGATCCATGTTAAAATCCTATGGGATGTATTGGATAATGTTAAAGCTCCATAGAGATACATTGTAACCGCACAGGCTTTAGCGGTTGTTATCCGATCCATCCCTTAGGACCTTAACGTTATTTGATCCAATTCTCCCCATATTACTTAATGTTATGCAATTTTATCGTTATCTGAGGTAAACGTTATCTGAGGTATTACTGTATAATAATTAGACAAACAAAGTGAACTCTTCTTATTTTTTAGCTACCACCCAACTGGGCATTCAATTTGTGCAATCATAATTTTCTTTGTTATGTGGCAAATATTCAGTGCTGGGATTTCAGAAGGGATTGTGGAATACATATTTGGGACAGCAAGTAATTCTACATCCACTCTTGTTTGATGAGAAACAAAAAAGTAAAATAAAACTTAGCATGTTGTAAAGTTGTAAAGTTTTACTTATATTTTGGTACAAACATGAAATAACCTACTGTGTTTCTACCTATAGTTCTCACAAGTTAAGCAAGGTATTTGATATAATTTATTAGCTCCTGGTCCTCTTGGTAGATGCTGCAGGAGTCAAGTCAAGGTAGAACAAGTAGCATAGTAGATACCACTATCATTGGATGTGAATCTATCAGCTGGTTCACAGTTTTCCCCTGCTTCTCAGAAGCACATAAACACCTCAGCTGCTAGCACTCTAATTGTTTTTTTGTTCCGCCTGCTATAAGAAACAATGTTTTGATGTTCCTTCCACAATCCCGGGATTTTTTTTAAGGAGAGGAGGTCTTGTGAGGAGCTCACCTTGAAGCTCCTGCTGGGCCTTCTGTCCTAGAACCCTGTCGTTCTAAGAGTGCCTGGGGGAACATGAGTCTTCTGGGCCCCGAGCAGGCAGGGAAGAGACACAATAGCTGGCAAAATGGAAATTACTTGAAGAGCTGCCAGGGGGAAATCTTAGCAGAGATAAAAGGGCTGGATCTATAGGACATTTTGCCTTTCTTAGAGGAAGAGGAGGAGATGTGTGGAGAAATGGTGGAGAAGTAGGAAACCTATTTTTTTTCCATATCCTGGAGAAGTGCAGAGGGTGATAGAGGATCTCCAGAGAAGTCCTCTCTGACAACCAATGAGATCTGGATCTGATTGGTTTCGAAAAGGTAGTGAGGGAGGGGGTTTCCAACTAATCTGGCTAGCTGTCCTATCAAAGTGAGGGTTGCCAGGTGAAATACTCTGATGTCTCTACCCAAACACCCTCTCTATTGCAAATACTCTCAAATTACAAACAAGGAAGCAAAAAGGGAGAAAGCTAGAAAGCAGATGGAGGAAGCTCCCTCAGGTTTTACTTTAAACTACAGATCAAAATATGTCCAATGACTATAATGCTGCTGTAAAGCAGCTAAACAATTACACCAAGCATACCCAACTACAGCCCATGGGCCGGATATGGCCCCCAAAGGCATTCTATCAGGCCAATGAGATCCTCACCAAACCAGGAAGTAAATACAGATGATTCTGCACATGCACAAAAAGTGGCCATTTTACTTCCTGGTTTGGCATGGACATTTCTGCGAAGTAAAATTGCCACTTTCACACATACACAGAAGCATCCATGCCAAACCAGAAAGTAAAATGGCTGTACATGTGCAAACATGCCCTGTTCCGGGGGCATGGTCTGGCCCACTCAGCAGTTCTGGGGGCGTGATCAGGCTCCCAGCCAAAAAAGTTTTGGTATCCCTGATTTACACCAACAGACAGATATATATATTAGCTTTTTATACCATCAACCACGGTATCCTCCTAGGAGGCTTAGCGGGGCTGGGAATATGGGGCACTGTATTACAGAGGTTCCAATCTTTCCTTGATGAGTGTACCCAGAGAGTTCAACTTGGGGAGTTTGTTTTGACCGCATGGACCCTCTGACAAAGGTCTATCATATCCCAATTGCTGTTTAATATCTACAGGAAGCCGTTGAGAGAGGTCATTAGGAGATTTGGGGTTCAGTCTCTTCAATATGCAGATGACACTTAACTCTATCTTTCCTTTTCATCGTCTACAGTGGATGCAGGCCGATGACGAATGCCTGGACTTGATAATGGTATGGACCAAAGCTAACAGCTGAAACTGAACAAGACAGAGGTTTGGCTGTTTGAGAGGCCATCTGCCCAACTGGGAGGCTGGTCCCTTGTTGTTGTTCAGTCGCACAGTCGATTCCGACCCTCTGCGACCCCATGGACCACTGTCCACCAGGCACTCCTGTCCTCCACCATCCTCCTCAAATCACTCAGTTCTGTGCCCATTGTCTCCACAATACCATCTAGCCATCTCATCTTGGGCCGTCCCCTTCTTCTTTTGCCCTCGACCCTTCCAAGCATCAAGGCTTTCTCAAGTGAATCCTTTAGCTTCATCTTTATTATTTGACCTTCTAAGGAGCAGTCAGGGGTGATTTCTTCTAAGATTGACCTGGTCCCTACTCTGGGTGAAACTACTCTTACCCCCTAGGGACCAGGTCAGCAATCTGGGGGTCATTATGGACCCTCTACTCTCTACTCTACTCTCATTGGAACAACAGATAGTGGTGCTTTCCAAATTTTATAATTTGCTATAGAGTATGAGAAGCAAGTTGTCATTATTATGAGCTGTGGAAAACTTGTAGCAACTTGTTATAGCTCCTTGATTTGCCATAATCTTTAGAATAACCCCTGAGTGTGGCTGTTCCAAACAGTAATCTGTGGACAGCATCAGATCTGAAATCTAACTTGACCAATATATCCATTATCAAGAGAGCAAAGTGTGAGCAACACTATCAAACAGTGTGTTTTCATTGTTGCTGAAAGTGATCAACAGAAGAAGAAGAAGAAGAGAAGAAGAAGAAGAGAGACCATATCGTTCCTATTATTAAGCATTAATAGGGTCCTATCCCCTATTGAAAGATTTGTCATTTTCCTAGCCTGTACTGCTGTTATATTTCACTTTTGCTGCAGCCATCTCCGTTGTCAGTATGAAATCACACCTTACACAAGTGACAGCCATTCCAGAATAGACCAGATGACTGGGAGTCTAAGGGGAGAGACATGAAGCAGATTTCAAATATCTATCTATCTATCTATCTATCTGAGAATAGCTCATGCAGAGATGTAAGGAAACAGAAGCAAGTGTGTTTGTGTGTGTCCTGAGCTACAGTTCTAGTTTCTATTTTTCTTTCTTACTACCTAAAATCATTCTAAGTAAGGGCTTATGCAGTCAAGGTGGGAGTTACAACACTTTAGGTGATATAAATGCAACCTACATTGCACATTAGAACAGCATAAGATAAGGATGCAACATTGTGATCAAAGTAGCAAAGTTTTGACAAATTTTATCTGGAGACCACTGCATCTGTAAAATATGAGAAAGCTATGAATATTTAATTTAATTTAATTTAATTCTCACACTTGTAGGCCACCCAATCAGGAAACCTGACTCGGGGCGGCTCACACAATATTATGCAGTAAATACAATAATACAGTATAGAATATAGGCAATAATTATACCATATTCATCCTACAAAGCACATATCATAATATAAAACAATACAACAATACAATAGTACAGTTATACCTCACTTAAAGAGCATAATGTGTTCCACAGGATTGCTCTTTAAGCAAGTTTGCTCGTTAAGCGAAACACCATTGTAAATGACCAATTGGGGGGGGGGGATTGTAAACCCCGATTTATTTGTTGAGTGAGTTTTTGATTGGTTTTATTTGTTAAGTGAAGCAAACTTTCAGAGAAAAATCTGCTCTTTAAGCGAGTTACTATTTAAGCGAGGCACTCTTTATGTGAGGTTTGATTGTATGACGGCCTCTCCACTCTGGCTGCAGGCAAGTTCGAGAGTGGCGGTGGCGGGGTCCTGCCATGCACTGCTGTAGCTGCCTTTTATACCCTGGCCCAGGATGGTGGTGGTGGTGGAGGGTCCCGTCGATTGTCCAAGTACAAAAGTTCAAAAATGGCCACGGACAGTCTAGGGGCTAGGCTAGCCTGGTTTGCCGAGGGGGCGATGTTCAGCCCCCCACCCCAACAGCCAAGTCCAGGCACCAGAGCAGCACAGCCCTGGCCATGGGTGTGGCCTGGGGTTGCAGTGGTGCTCCTGCTGCCCAAAACTGCGGCTCTTCAACCCCAGCCATGGACGTGGCCCAGGGTCACGGTGGCACTCTTACCACCCAGAGCAATGGCTCTTCAACCCCGGCCATGGGCATGGCCCGGGGTTGCGGTGGCATTCCTGCCACCCAGAGAGGTGGCTGTTCACTCCTGGCCATGGGCGTTGCCTGGGTTGCGGCAGCGTTCCTGCTGCCCAGAAAGGTGGGTCTTCAACCCCGGCCATGGGCGTGGCCCCGGGTCACAGCTGTAACTATGGTTTTTATTGCTAGGCCACTGTATTTTATTAATTTTTCCAAGTCTTTCTCTTCTTCTGGCAACCCCTGCGATTGCCATGTCAATTATCCTCAGATTATTTATTTATTTATTATTATACTTTTGTTATGTATTACACTCAATGTTTCTGACGGTTAGGATTGAAAATCCCACAAAATTTAAATTTGGTCATTTCTAACACCATTTCTACCTGGTGTTCTCATGAATTCTTGGATGCTGGCAGATTATTATTATTTTAAGTAGTGACCAGTGTCTTAATTTTGCAACTCTATCATGTCTTGCTTTGTACTCTATCTGTGTAATCACTGAATATTCATAATGTGATCTTTTTCTTGGAAGGGTTGATATTTGCTGTTTGCACTAATCCCATGAATTTTATCTTACATAGATTCAGTTAGGAGTGCTTGTTCTTATGCAGCAAAAATCAAAGCTTCAGCTTCTTTCTTGATGCTCCCCAGTTTTTACCTATGCCCAAATTAAGTTACTGTCATGTTTTCCCTCAATATTTATCATGTGTTGTCCATGCAGTGGTTAATGTTTGAAGTAGTTTAAATTGTATTCAAATCATTTTTCTTATATTCTGTTGTAGATGTTGTTCATTAGGATGATGATGATGCTGTTGCTGTTATTCCCATGTTGCAGAAACATTACTGCTCAGTTATCACTGCATCCTTCACCTTTCTGTGCGATATTCCAATAGACAACTTGCAAAGTGTGTGGTTTTGCAAGAATGCAACATTACAAGTGATTATCATGCACAGACGGTACAAATGAATAATTTATCAAATATGTTTTCATTATTTCTCTGAGAAAACATTGCCGATCTCCCCTTTACATCCTAACATTTGCACACCGAGCAGGTCTTTGCTTAGACAAATATTGGTGAAGAGACTGTCAGAGAAAAATGAAATGGCCATTACTAATCCAAATATTCGGGAAATGCAATGAGAATAATTAGTGGGTAATTAAGCCATTCTTGTAATCCATGTTTTCTTATATACTCTCTATTTTAAAAATGTGTGACATTTTGACATATTTTGGCTTTTTTTTACATAGGAACAGGCAATTGCATGTTAGTTTTTAAACAGCAAGACAGATGGCACACACCAGCAGTGTTTCAAAGTTGATAGAAACATATACAAAGACAAAAGTGAATGTCAAAATCATGTAAAATATGAGGAATAAAATGGCATCACAATTTTCCTAGTCCTAATATTATTTTATAGTACAAGATACAACCCTTTTTTCTATTTGTTCTTGCCTAGGAAGTATCAATTCCATATCAAGTCTTGAAAAAGTTATTTTTGGATTGCATAGCCACTGATCAAGCTACTGAGGTGACTATGGGATTTGTAATTTTTTAAAAAAAAAACCCCACCTCTGTTTCCTACTTCCTAGGACTAGAACTGAAGAGGAATTGATCTTCAGACTGTGAGATGTTTAGGTCCTGTAACATAGTTTAGTGAAACAGTGGAGAGAAAATGATGTATATAATCCTGCCAAGGCTGGATGAGGGCCTTGCCGCACCTCCCCCTGTGCCTATACCAACTGCCAGGGTAAGAAGAAGCCAGGGCAGGATGAGGACCTTGCCGCCCCTCCCCCTGTGCCCACCCCAACATATTGTAATGTAATGTATTGTCTGTAAGCCGCCCCGAGTCACCATGGCGAGTGGGCGGCAATATAAATTTGAACTAATAAATAAATAATAAATATATTCCCAAAATGCATAGATTGGAAAAACCTGTACAAACACAGTTTATTCTATGGGGAATGTGTGCAAATTGCAAACTTTTGCATAAGGATTATAGCTATTTTTTAAAAAGAAAACCCTTATTCCATTACTCATTTCTTTCATCCAGTTACTGCTACCCTCCTTGCAAAAGTATTACATCCTTACTGAGGAGCCCTTTGGAAGATATATTAAATGCTTCAATTGACATTTGTATAGTGCAGAAATACTGTTTATTGAACAAAAACAGTAAAGGATAACCATTTCTTGGTAGTTTTGAGATGTTGAACAGGTAGCTTTCTGCAAACACAATTCAACTAGAGATGAAATGGAATTTGTAGTCTAATGTATTAAGTTCCAGCTGGCTGAAATTCTATTGACTTTTTCAGTGCCAATATCTACTGTCTGACAACCAAAACATCCCCAAGCCTACATGTCCAGCAACAAATGTTCCTATGTTTTCTTAATAATGAATAAAAATGTTGGATTCCACCCAGAAATATTGGGGTAAAACACTACTCAGATTGTCAACACCCCCGGGGGGAAATACTTTGGCACACAAATATTGATGTACAATCACTAAGAATACAAAAATGTGTTTGGATACAAAATCCCTTTTAGGATTCTGTAATAGGATTCTATCCTTTGATCTACATGGCTAGCTACTTCTGAGTTTCCATGGCTAAGTGGGATTTGAACCCAGGTCTCCCGATAACCAATACAACACTGCATCCATGGATAATTGGATAAGGGTTACTAGCTTGTATAAAAGCAAGACAAGTTATTCAACTCTATATTAAATTATTTTTATAATATAACAAGAAGAAATATTCTAATTTGTTTGTTACATATTTATATCCAATATCAATTTGTCTTTGTCTATCTATTTACCGGTAAGTGTAGATCAACTGAAATCCAAAATG
This sequence comes from Furcifer pardalis, assembly GCA_030440675.1. Taxonomy (NCBI): domain Eukaryota; kingdom Metazoa; phylum Chordata; class Lepidosauria; order Squamata; family Chamaeleonidae; genus Furcifer; species Furcifer pardalis. The sequence goes on from CP126893.1 coordinate 70,569,675, forward strand.
TTCTGTCCTTAGCTTTACCATTGGCTCATCCCACCATTTTCAGGGTCTGCCTAGTGATCTTTTGTGGTCTGTTGGTATCCAGTGTGTTAGCTGACAGGTCCATCTGTTATCTTGTTATATTTATATATATTTTTCTGAGGTCAGTGAATGGATACACAGCATGAGGGGGGGGGGGCAAAATGTGAATTACCTTGTGAATCACCCAGACAGTGCTCTAAGTGATATGGAGCTGTATATGAGTGTAACTGCTATTGCTATGGCAAATTTGTGGGCCTAGCCCAGATCAGGTCACAAATTTGAAATGTAGTATAATCAATAACTTTGGTAGCAAAACAGACTTCCCAAGAATTAAGTTGAAGTTTGGCTCCAAATACATAGATGTAGCTAAATAAGAGCTCTGTTAAATTATTGCTTGAAATAGCCCTAATCCAAATAACAGGAGTTACAACTGGATATAAAGCATGTTATAATTATTGAACTTAATGATATTTTGACGACATCTTTGTGCAGTGCTAGTTGTGCTGATGGAAGCAGCTCAGTGGTGGGATGTCAAAAATTTTACTACCCCACCATGATGTCATCACAGTGTGGGCGGAGCTAACATCATGATGTCATAACATTGTGGGTGGAGCCAAATAAAATAAAATAAAAATAAGCACACACACACACACACACACACACACACACAAGGACAGCAAGGAGGACAGCAAGGAGGCCGTGCATACGCGCCAAGCACTGTAGGCATGCATGCACACCAAGTGCTTGGCATGCATGCACAGTGGGGGAACTAGTGAAAAGGTAAGCTCCGAAGATGGTTCCCCCCAAAAGCTGCTACCGGTTCTCCGGGACACTGGGAAAAGATAGTACCGACTCTGGCAAACTAGTGAGAACCTGTTACATCCCATCACTAAAGCAGCTTCAGAATGTTCCTGTTGGATCCAGTTGCCCATTGGGTTTTCTTTTCTTTCATTTTACATTTCTCAATATTCAGTGACTGGAATGCTATTACATAAATACTCTATAACTTCATCAGCATAACTTTATGTGGAAATGTTACCAGTTGAGAAGTTGATGCTGGGTCTTCCAGTCATGTGCCAAATTGCATAACTCTTGTATAATGAGAAAACCCAACATTGACTTCTGAACTGGTGACAAATGATTGCTAAAAGTTATACTATTTAGTTTTATACTACAGTAATGGGCCTAACAGGATTCTGGCCATACACATTTTTTCTTCATAATAGGCACTTGGTTTCATTTGGAAGCAGCTTACTGGAAAAAGTACTTACATAGTAACAATTTATTAATTTAAAACAGAGGTGGAAGCATGCTGCTTAAACAACCCAACAGATAATGAACAATCAAGGGAGGAGTTTATGTTGAGAGGAAGAATGTGAGAGGAAAATATAACTTATTACATTTTCCTTCAATACCTTGTCTCCTACATCCATTTACCTAGGCCAGTGGTGGTGAACCTATGGCATGCATGCCAGATGTGGCACTTCTATGCCCCTCTGTTTGAGCACTCAGTCTCGAAAAGGTTCACCATTACTGACCTAGGCTCATTGATAATTAAAGACAAGAGGACTTTGTGTTGAACAAATGTCCATATAAAAGTGTTCTACCTTGTGATTATATCCAAATGGAAAAAATGAAATAAATAAATATTATTATTACTTTCAAGTCACTTCTAAATCTTTTCTTATAAGAAACTGAGAAGGAAAATAAGAAAGCATTTACAGGTGAGCATAACATTCTACATCTTATACATGCTTGGGGGAGAATAAATCACACTAAATTATGTGTATAGGACTTTTTCTTTTTTTCTTAGAATACATTTCCATAGCTTCTACAGGAAATCTGAGGAGCTTACTCTTAAGTAAATAAGTTCAGACTTGAGGAACCATTTGTTTTTTTGTTTAATGTAACCCCTGTGGACTTTTAGGTTTAGCCCAAGGGGTTGGTTATGATTAAAAATTTGAGCTTGGAAGAGTGGGAAAACTGAAGAAGCAGGAGCTGTTTTTTCTCATGGATAAGGTCCCTGCAACCTTGGTTTAAGTAGTTGAATTTCAATATGTTTGTGCAGAAAGAGCACTGAAATGGAGAATCCACAGAGTGATGCTATATATTTGAATTTTCATTTATATTTTATTTTAGGGTTTTGGAAACTGTATATGTGAAGCTGATTCCTCTATGTTTTGGATGTCCTACTTTACTTGATAATTATATCTTGGACTGCATTCTCATTTGATTTCAAAGAGACATTTGAACTCTTCCTTAATGCTTCAAGCAGCTCTTGCTGTGAGGCTAATGAAAAAAAAACTTGGAATGTATGAGTTGTAGCATCCAGTTTTATTATATATCACTCTTGTTGAAGTTTGTTAGTATATATAGAATTTTTGTGTGTGAAGTTTGTGTTTATAATACACATTTAATAGATAAAGAAATACATATAGATAGCCCCATAAAACCAGAGACTGTTAAATTTATACTTTATCTTTTCCAGGTATTTCTGCGAGGTCATGAATAAATGTCCGAAAAGCAAAAAATCTCACAACTAGTTTTTCAGGACCAAGGAAAGTTTTGATCTGGTTCCCTTAAAAGCACCTTCCTATGCCATTTGGCACTATAATGTTTAATTGGCTGTGTTGTTTTTAAACTACCGTATGCACTGAATTTTTTTAAAATAGTTTTTATTGTAGGATTGATTTTATTTGATTATAACAATTTTAGGGTTAAATTTTGTTTTACATGTCCAATCCTCCTTGAGAGCTATTTTCTAAAGGGAAAGTCCATGTAGAAATGTAATAATTAAATAAAGAACAATTCTTTTAAATCTTTTCAAAAATAATTTAGAAAGCAATATGTGGTGTGCTGAAGAGCAGTGGCTTCAAAGGGAATAGGGACTGAGCCTAGTGAAACAGTTCTCTGTAGTGTGCCCAAGTTGCAGAGAAGGGGTGAGGAAGGACTTAATTCCACAGGGTTTTGAGGGAGAGCCATTCCATCAGTGGGCAAGGTTACAGTCAAAGAACAAGGCAAAAAGCAGGGTCAGATACAATTCAGTTTGAACATCTGGGCAGATTTTCTCCCACACAGCTGGAGTCTGCTCAGAATATGAGCATAACAACTCTCCAGCCTACAGATCAGCCGTTGGTTCTATGCACAGCTTCCTTGGCTTCAAATATCTCTTTCTCATTATTGCTCAGAAAGCAGCAGGGAGAAGCTATATTCAGTAGTAAAGCTTATACCTTGCCTGCAAGAGGTATGAAGTTCAGTTCCCCAAGGTCTCTATGTAGCTTGAGTATAGAATGCTACCTGAAAAATCTTAAAGAGATCCTGCCATTCAGAATTGATAAAACCTATGCTCTAATTCAGTATAGAAACAGATTTCTGTGTTCCTAGATAATATGAGAAAACACCATTAGACAATAGGTGGGAGACTATCTACCAATGCTTTAGCCAGACTTAAGTATCTCTTGAGAATTTGGCCTTTATTTGAGCACAGAGTGGACTACGAATAGATGTCATTTGTTGTTGAACCAGCTATGAAACTCAGTCTGAAATCCTGCTGGACTAGTTGGGTGTGATAGCAGGATCAATGTGTTTCTTCATAATAGCATGTGCAAGAAAGAACAGAAACCTCCCTGCAGTAACCTCCTTCTCTCTTAACAGCTGGAGAGCAGGAATGGTGCCTGGGGAAAATAACATTACCTATAGCAGATGATATGCCAATAATGATGTACAATGGCTAGGTGCAGAAAGTTTCAGAGAAAATCACAAGTATTGTTGGTGCTACTGTCAGAGTGTTCATTAGTGCATATATCTGGGATGTCAGCCTCAGCTAAAAAAATATAAGGGGTTTTTTTTTTAAGTGAGAAAGACATCTAAGAACAAATGTCACTCGATCTGAGACACCTGGGAAAAGACAATTAAACTAAATTGGGGGCACTCTTGAGAGTTGTATAAAACTGACAATATGTTCTGTAAAAAAAAATCATCCAAATGAAACCTGACAAAAGATCAGTAGCTTCAGTAGGGCGGAGCAAGGGAATTAGAGAGATATGTGACAGAATAAGAAAAGGAAAAAAGTGTTTGTTATCTTCTGGGAGTAACAAGATAGTCTGAAGTGTATGCAGGTCAACTTCTCAGTTATACTTTCTTCTGTGGCACAAGACATTTGCCCCCTCCTTTCAGGTGTTTCGAATCTCATTTTAAAAGATAAAAGAAAAAGGATAAAGGTTACTTTGAAGACCTTTATACTATCCTGTAAGAAATAAGTTCTTAGTTATAGAAATAATTGTGAATACATGCATACATACATATAGATTTTCAACCTATTGGCACATGAATAATTGCCCCAATGTCTGGTGAAATAAGTTTTCAAAGCTCTTAAATTGGAAATTTTCCAGCATTGCCAAGCCAAATTCTCCTGCCTTCTTGTACTTTCCTACTCATCTAAACCTTATTTGTTCTTGGGGGGTTTTCTGTCATCCTGGTCTCAAAACACTCCTTTCAAAGTCACTGCTTAGCTTTTGCTGTAGAAACTCCTGCATTTGATGTTTATAAATCATGCCTGTAAGTTTTACTCCTTTTCTGAAGAAGTGGACTTGATCCATGAAAGCTAACAATAAAAATATAGCAGTTAGTCTTTAAAGTGCTACAGTGTTTTTAATTTTGTTTTCTGATATACCTGAACCCCAGACTAACACAGACACTATTCCAAAAAACACCTAGTGGAAGTTTGTCAAATCTGTGGTGCTGCTGTGCTGATTTTCAAATCCCATGTAGAATTCTTGATGTGGCTCTTTATCCAGCCTCAGAAGGGCATTAAGTTTAAAAGTAAGAACTGCAACTGAGACTCTCAGCTCTCTAACTGAAAGCAAGAAAATGCTTAGGCATTCAATGTCTAAGAAAATACAATAATCATATGTTCTATCAATCAAAAGGATCAGTGTTAGTTCTGATGAGGAAAACAACTCACCACTTCAAACAAAATTTCAAAGGATGTCTCAGATTTCTGCAAAAACAAATGTTCCAAGTCAAGCCACTATTTATCTCACAAAGACTTCTCTAGGAAAGCTTCATGTACCAAACCTAGAAAGCTTCCCAGGAAGCTCAAGCATTACTGAAAGCATTTTAACAAAATCCAGCTCTGAATAACTCAGTCCCTACTAGTTGTCAGTCTGAGCCACCAATAAAATAAAATAAAATAGAACATAGTAATTGTTGATATATACTTTGCACCCTCCACCATATCTGGTGTTTATCATGATGAAACTCTTCCTCAGCAAGCACTATCAGCTCAACTGGTGCAGTGTTCTTGTACCCTTCACTTGATCAAATCACTCAAGATACCCCAATAGAGCAGACAGATCATTGTGGCTCTTTTCTGAAAATGAATAGCCTTAGGGAATTCATTGAAATGTCTCCCTTGGACTACCTCTGGTTGGTCCAAAAAATAATAATAGACAGCTCATTACGAATGTATAGGAAACATGGGGCACATTGATGTCCTTCAAAATGATTATAATTTTTTTGTAGCCCCTGCAAATTCCTCTAGAGAAGAGGAGTGACATTGAAGTGGTTATCCTCTGAAGTGGTTATAGTAACTTAATTGAAGTGAAAAGCCAGCTGATTAGTAACTTATATCCCTGGGCTACGGTAACATCTATAAAGCTAAATCCTTCACTGAATGTCTTCATAAATGTGTATATCCCACCCAGGCATTCTAACTGTTTTGATATTTGGGAGGAACCATCAGACTACTAGCTCATTTTGAAGACCCAATTCCCCAAAGCACATTTAATTAAAATGGGTGACTTTAATGCCCTTATTGGTCCAAACTGGGAATCATTCCAACAAACACACATATTAGCTTGGAAGAAGTCCCACAAATGAGAGGGATTCTAAGGACCCTGTTATAAATATTCAAAGAAAGTTCTTTATTCAAATAAATTTGCAGTCTGGTCTCTACATCTTGAATGGCTCCCTGAGGGAAGACCTAATGGGGTAATTCACTTTCATCAATCACATGGGTGCCAGTGCGGTCAATTATAGTGCAGTCTCCTCAAATATGGTTAAGTTAATTACCTCATTCGGAGTATGCTCATATCCAACTAGCTATAATCAGCCTCTAAACTAGGAGTTCTCAAACTTTTTAAGCCTGGGGCAGGGCACGCTCCCTCAGGCAGCTTTGGGGGCAGACAACCCTTTTCCCTTCCTCCACCACATGACACTTCCTGGTGTGGTGGAGGCAGTGAAGAGCCACATGAAATGGTGCCATGGGCCACATCAGGCCTGTGGGCCACAGGTTGAGAATCCCTGTTCTAAACCTTCAGATGGGTTACCCAGACAAGCTTTGGGAAAGAATAGGAATTTTGAGCAGAATTACACAAGAAGCTACATTTTGCTGCAAATGTAATTTAGAAAATGGGAAGGTTTCTGGTAACTGAAGTCCAAGGACAGCTGGAGGGCCAAGGTAAGTCACCAGGGGTCTATAGCAGTGTTTCCCAAATGCTGGTGTTTGGACTTCAGTTCCCAGAAGCCTAAGCCAGTATATTGACTGATCAGTACTTTGGGGAATTGACTTAAGCTTCTGGGAATTGAAGTCCAAACACCAACATTTGGGAAACACTGGTCTATAGGATACCCTCATGTGCTGACTATTTTTTTACAAAAAGACAATGAAGCAAGAAGAAAACCCAGAAGCTGATTCTTTTTTATTATTATTATTACTTACAATTTCTCTCACAAAAACCAAGGAAAGGCCATGAATGTTAGTGAGCAGAAGAAGGTATCTTGTAAAACATCTTGACTGCTGCCAATTTTACCTTTAAAAAATTATAACTTGAGAACTGTTTTCCCAAACCTCCCCATATTTGGCACAGACCAACACCATTGCAATTTAGGAAATCCTGTTAATAGCCAACATAAGTTAAAATCATATTTACTTCACATAATTAATTGATTTCTTAAGCACTTATTTTCTAAGACACTACTCACCTCTTACACTTGTATATAAGCTAGTCTGACATACCTGTCAAATCAAGGCAAACTTTTACAGCTATAGTATTTGGCAAGGTCAAATGATGCAAAAAAATTTTTTTTAAAAAAAATACTGCTAAAATAATGTGAGGTGTGTTAAAATTTAATCTGGGAGAAATCAAAACTTTCAGATTTCCCCATCCCTTGAAAGCTTTTGAAAAATTGCATATCAGACCTTAACTCTTGAAATCTGGAATTGGCACTTTGGTTCAAAGATTCTGATAGTTGCCATCCAAAAGTTAATTTCACTTCTTTTTAAATTGAAACCTTCACTTGAGCGAAGGCTTGTACAGCATCTTTCTCTTGCTGTCATCAGCTAAGTGTAACACAAAGAGGACACTGATGACAGAGAAAGGGATGTTGTACAAGCATTTCTAGTTCACTTTTGAGCTTCCTCATTTCTCTGCATTCTGAAATCATTTCAATCAATTTCTCATGTCTTCCATCCCTTTGATATAGTAGCTCTCTAAGTTTTAAACATGAATTGCATCTTGTTGACAAATCTGGATTATGTGTTGTTCCGCATTTTCTTTGTCGTCCTTTTTGTTCATGTAATATTGATTGGGATGCGAGTCACAAAGGGAAACTGGCTGGGGTTGTACATATTCTCAAGCCTCTCATGTCAGTTATGGAAGAACACTGCAAATGGGATACAGGGCTCATGCCAGCTGCTTGACATCGAGACAGGTGCTGGAGCCTTAGGAAATGTCACACTATCAGATGCCACCTCTGAACATGTGACTTGCAGAAAGGCACCCAGCCATGGCTATCACCCCCGGCCATAGCTAACACCTCAGGCCACTTCATCTCTTCTGCTTGAAACAATTGCTGAGCTGTCAGTTTAATAAATGAGTAGCCACTTTGTTGTGATCAGCATTGTCAAGCTTTATTTCAGAAAGTGATTCTGATTCCTTCTCACAGTCTAGCCCAGCCAAAGTCAATTGGTACTATTTCAAGGTGAATTTATTCATACTTTATAAAGGTTCCCCGCACAAATATATTGAGACAGTTGAATAAATTAAAATAAATAGACTTGGAGTTACATATTCCTTTCAGTAATTGAAATAGTTTCCTCCCAATGTATTTGTAGCAATAATGCTACTTTTATGAAAAACTGGACTATCTACAGAGGGGGAAAGCACAAAATTACCATTTTGATAACGTATTTGGGAAATGCAGTTGGGGATAATTTGATGAAAAGGGCAGTTGAATGATGTCCTTGTGTTTAACTTTCTCCATGCTAAATATAGTGGAAAGGGAAATCTGCCATAAAAAAAAGATGCTCAATTAACCTATTATTATTACTACTGCTGCTTTATTAGTGTATATCATAAGTTGCTTTACTTGATTTACTTGCAATAGATTCTGCCTCCTTTGATGGAGCAGATAATGTCTATTCAGGCATGCTATAAAATGCTTGATAGCCATGGAAGAGAAAAGGCAACTGTTTACTTTTTACCTAATTACTACTAGCTGAGAGCACACAAGTTGTGGAGTAAAGTGGCTAGATGCAAAGCACCCAAGATTATAGTATACTGTCAACTGTAGTCGAAGATCATAATTAAACTAGTAGAAGGGTAAAGGTAAAGGTAAAGGTCACCCTTCCTTGAAAGTCAGTCATATCCAACTCTAAGGTTCAGTGTTCATCTCTGTTTCATAGCTGAAGAGCTAGCACTGTCTGCTTCTGGAGACATTTACGTGGTCATGTGGCAGGCATGACTAGACACTGGAGCATATGGAACACTGTTTACCTTCCCACCAAAGTGTATCTACTTTCAATTTCATGCTTTTGAACTGCTAGGTTGGCACAAGCTGGGACAAAGACGGGAGCTCATACACACCCATAAACAATAAGAACAACAGCTCTGTTCCTGTGCAGAAATTGCTAGCGCCATATGGTATAAATTAGTGGTTGCCAAATACCTCTTAATGAATCATGCAAAATTACTGGCTTCTTGAAGCCTACCCTGCTGAAATAGTGTGCTCCTCTAGAAGTGCTAGCAAAAAAATGGAAGAAATAAGACAATGCCATACCAAACAACCATCCACTTAATGGATACCAACCCCCTAGATCAGGGGTCAGCAACATTTTTAAGTCAGGGGCTGGGTCACACTCCCTCAGACAGTTGAGGGGGCTGGACTGGTGTCCCCCCCCCCAATGCTGCCATAAACATCTCTACAGCTGCCATAAATGTGTCTGTGGTGGTGTTAGCGGTGATTGGAGCTAGGATGGGTCAGATTTGGCCCACAGGCCATAGGTTGCCAACCCCTGCCCTAGATGATGGCTAAAATCATTTTATGTACACCTCTCAATCACTAAATATTAAACCAGAATTATCTTGACTAAAGCTATTGAGAGCAAAAACAACACACTTTACCAAATGGATGGATGCTGAAAAGTGCCTCCCAAATATTGACTGCTCATTTTGCATTATACCCCTAGTTTTACAAAGGTTAAAGGTTGGTTGTTGTTTTGTTTTTTGTGGGGGAGAGAATTCTTAGGCCAGTGTGTAGGCTAAATAGACACCAAGTATCATGCCTATATCTGGGCATAACTGGGCCGATAGGATTATATGGTATCCCAAGCAACAACACTGTATGATGGACCAAGGTCACATGTTAGCTGGCTAGTGAAATGAATCAGTCCTTTGCAGATTATTAAGAATTGAGCTTGACTGAATTCAAAGGTTGCTACTCCTAGGAAAGTACATATTAGTGCAGTTAAAGGAGCAATCCTGGACACGCTTACTTAGCAAGCCCAAGGCACTTGAACCTTTCTCCCAAGGATCAAAACTGAGTAAGTTACACTTGCTTTAGAAATATTTCTAATATGTGTGCATGTGTGTTTAAAAAGAACTCAGTTGAAATTGTACTTTCTTCATGTGAATACTTTCTCCCATGCAAGAAGGGTCTTCCTCAGTTATGTAACTACTGAGGGGCACCGTAAATGAGTAAAGATGCTTCGTCTCTCCATTTTTCCATGCAAATCTGCTCTGAACTTAGTCTTCCTTTTAGAAAGAAGTTAGAAAGAGAAGGGGAAAGATTGATTGAGCAACCAAGGGTTATCCCTGCATACCTTCAGCAGCACTTCTTCTTCAGAAGTCACATGCCAAAATTGTGGCACCATCATCCGTACTTTATCAAGTAATGCATAATATTTTAAAATGGCAATGCCATTGGAGCAGCTTGTGCTTTCTTTTTGGCAGAAGCTTTCTCTTTTCTCATTAACTGTAAAACCTTTCCCCAAGGAACCTAGCCGACATGGCCAGCCCCTCCAATGTATTTAAAGATGTCATTTGCAGTGTCAATGGTGGCTGGCAGGTTCTGGGAATTGCAAAGGCACTTTTCCAAGCACTGTGAGTTTTGGAAATAAATTAAGACGTTACACTGGCATTCCAGACTAAAACTCCTGGAGACATTTTTTCCAAAACAAGTGAATGTAGGGGTTCCCTCTGCAGCAAAATGTCAGAAAAACTATAAACCAGCAAGAGCTTAAATATAGGCATCATATCGCCCCCCCCTCCATAATAATAATAATTTTTAGACCTCTTCTTCTTCATGTGCCATATCCAATTCTGACTATTGGCTATTCTCCAGGGAACAATATAGTGCAGTGGCCTTTCATCTGCCTTCTGCATTGCAGCGTGACACCGGTACCACTGATCCAGCTCCACAAGTCATTTTCTGGGTCCTGTGCCCCTTTGGCACGCAAAGTCCTCCTCAGCCCCAGGCCAGTACTGATGAAGCTGCTGCCCTCCATTAAGATTGATTCAAGTGGGATCTAATCCACTTGGGGACCATCACCCTTCCCTATAGCCTTCATCAAGGCCACTAATTCTCAGGGTTGTGTGGTTCGTTAACTGCTGCCTGACGCTCAGCATTGATTTCAAGCCTCTATGCTCATCTAATATTATGATAGAGTGCTTTAGGGTTTTTTTTTTAGGGTGCACTCCTATGCCCACTCACTAAGAAGTAAATCCTAGTGACTATTTTCGGACTTACTATCCATATAACATCCCCAAATGATTAATGCAAAAATCAAATAGACTAGATAATTGGAAGCAGGAGATGGAGAAAATGTATTCTCTCTGCCCAAGCAATACCAAGAGTGGATTCTGGAAATGATGAAACTGAGGTTATCTTACTTGGTTCACATCATGGTAAAGTAAGATTCTTTGGAAAGGACAATCATGCTTGGAAAGGTTGAAGCCAGCAGGGAAAAAAGGAAGACAAGATGTGAGATAGATTGATTCCCTAAGACCATGGTGGTTAAACTTGGCACTTTAGGTATTCTTAAACTTCAATTCCCAGGAGCCCTGATCAGCAGGCGTACTGACTTGAGCTTCTGGTAACTGAAGTCCAAAAACACCTGGAGTGCCAAGGTTAGCCATCACTGCCCTAAGAGAATGTATGGCAGTGATGGCTAACCTTGGCACTCTAGGTGTTTTTTGATGTCAACTACCAGAAGCCCAAGTCAGCATTCATGCTGATCAGGGCTTCTGGGAATTAAAGTCCATCATGGACTTACAGGCTTGAATTTGCAAGAGTTGAACAGGGTTGTTGAGGACAGAATATTTTGGGAAGCTCTCATTCATAGGGTCACAATAAGTAGGAGATGATGATGATGACACAAAACAACAAGTCCTATTAAATAAAAATGCACAGAACTGTTGTGCTTGAAGAAAAACAATAAAAAAATTAAAACAGACATATAAATGTTTCTTGCACATACATTTTTGTTTGTTATATGTTGTCAGGTCAGAACTGACTTACAGTAACCCTAATAGGGCTTTCAATGTAAGTGAAATATTTAAGGAAAAGTTTTACCAATTCCACTACCCCAGTGAGCTTCCATGGCTGAATAGAGATTAGAAACCACATCTCTTGAGTCCTAGTCCATTAAATTGTCCATTATACCACACTGAATATTGCTATAGCTTTGTATATGAAATTTAATTCCAGAACACATTTTTAATGTAGCAGATGTACCTCCTTGTCAGTAGAATTTTCAAAAGGAGGGTTCAGTTTTAGAATTTAGCTACAAACTGCAAACTGTTCTGCTGAGATAAGAGAAAAATACACGTTGGATGCTAAGAGATTCATCTTCCTCCAAAATCACGATTAGTAGGTGGCAGATGATATAGCATCAAAATGTATGCAAAGATAACTGAGGCTTGAAATATGAATCTTTTGCCAGAGTGAAAGATAGAAGATGACAGTTGTAATCTCTTCAGATTCATAATTTACAGAATTTTAGGTAGATCTAAAGTGATGGATAGACGCTGGGCAGGGTTTAGCATTTGAAAAAGCATTTTATTGCTTTATACACATGTGAAATCTGAAAGTTTTAGCCTACTCATACATTCTCTCCTCCTCTCCAGATGTGGAACATCCATTTTGTTTTTTGGTGTTTTTTTTTAAACCTAAAGACTAGGAGAGTAATGATGCTGTACTAAATTCTACAGTAGTCTATCACTTTGTTCATAATTTCCTATACAGTGGATTATATGCAGTGATTGGATGTAACAGATTCTCACCAGCTTGCCAGAACCGGTAGTAACTTTTCCCAGTGTTCAGGATAACCGGTAGCAGCTTTTGGGGGGAACCACCTTCGGGGCTTACCTTTTCACTGGTTCCCCCACTGCACATGTGCGCCAAGCACTTGGTGTGCATGCATGCCTACAGTGCTTGGCACGTATGCACGGCCTCCTTGCTGTCCTCCCAAGTGGGGAGGAGGAAGAGAAGCTGCTAGCCTGAAGCTCCCTATAGCCTGCTCCCCAGGGTAAGTGACTCACCTTTGGATGTGGTGTGTCTGTGTGTATTTTAATGTATATTTCATACCTTTACCTATATTGACGTACTACCACAGTTCCTAAAAAGGCCTGGTGGCCAGCAGGCCTGGCTTGGGGATTTTAAGCAAAGTCTTGGAGTTACCTCATCAATAAGCTACACCTGTGCTGTTCCAATTGATGTTCCAATTGGAGAACCCTTAAGGAGGTACAGCTGTTTTACATTTATATTAAGGGATATTATCCTAGAGAACCGGTACGATGACCGGGTGGGTGGGTGGGTGGGTTGATTTATGTTTGGGGTGGGTGGGTGTATTTTAATGTAATTTTATTTATTTAATTAATTAATTTATTTATTTACAAGTTTGTGTTGTGGGTCAGTGGGTTGAGGTGTGTGCGTGCTTATTTTTATTTTATTTTTTCTTTGGTCCCGCCCATAACGTCATGACATCATGACATTAGCTCCACCCATACTGTGATGACATCACGGTACGGTAGTAAAATTTTTGACATCCCACCACTGGTTATATGGAGCAAATTGCCAACCCTCCAGCAAATTATGAATTACTTTTATCATCTGTAAAGGTCTGCTGAGCTAAGGCTGGATTAAGACAATTGTTAACATGTAATCTCTCACAACAATGGCACCATTAACTTCTGGCCTCTATAATACTTGCACATAATAAAACATAGGTTTTAGTGGAGCTTTATATATTGAACTGTTGTTATTAACTATGCCTGTGTTTGCATACCAATTCCAAGATTGACCAGCTTGTCAAGGGCAACAATTTGATTTCTGTAAAGGTAAAGATCTCCCTTGCTCAAAATCCTGGCATATCCAACTCTTTAGGGATTTCCTTAGGAAGATCTTAAATGACGAAGGTAAAATTTGGGCTTTATTATTTAAATACTAAAATTTTTCCTTTGTGCTATGTTCTCATGAATTTCCAGTCCTCTATGCCTCCCTCCCAAATATATTTGCATATTACTATGCCTGTTGTGAGATTTAAAAAGAAAATGGATAAAAGGCATCAGCTTTTGTATATTCTTCAAATATTTACACCCACGTCGAGACAAGTACAGTATAGGAAATGGTATGTAGAGAGTTGCAGAACCATACTTGAAGGATTTTTTACCTGTTTGGTACATGAGTGTGACTACACAGTGGGGATAACCACTTTGTTCCAAACTTTTTAATATCAGGTTGCTGCTGATTTCTGTGCGAAGAATGGATGGCTACATCTGTCAGATTCCATAAAGTTTGCTCTGCATGTAATTCACAGGGAGACCTGTGTCAGACCACTCACAGTGACTCAGAAGTCTAGATTTTTCCCCACTTGGCAAACTTATATCAATGGGTTACATCCAGAAAGGTTCCATAACATTGCAGTTTAGTAGCAGTTCAATTGCAGTGTAAACCACTTGGGTATCTATGTTGCAATAATGGATGGCTAAAGCAGCTTACTATTTTACAAGCATTCATTCCTATGATTTGCTTTTAAAGTACAGTGAACCCACACTTTACGGATGGATCACTTACCAGAAAACTCACTTCAGGAAAAGAAATCCATAGGAAATGACGGTCCACTTCAAGGGAAACAATCGCTGTTGTTGTTGCTGCTGCTGTTGTTCAGTTGCATAGTCAAATACAACCCTTTGTGACCCCATTGGCCATTGCACACCAGGCACCCCTACCCTCCACCATCCTCCTCAACCCACCCAGTTCTGTGCCCATTATGTCAACAATACCATCTAGCCATCTCATTCTCTGCTGCCCCCTTCTTCTTTTGCCCTCAACTTTACCCATTATCAAGGCTTTCTCAAGTGAATCCTCTCTTTTCATTTGATGTCCAAAGTGCTTTAGCTTCATCTTCAATATTTGACCTTCCAGGGAGCAGTCGGGGTTGATTCCTTTTAAGATCGACCTATTTATTCTCTTTGCTGTCCATGGTACTATCAAAACTCTCCTCCAGCACCACATTTCAAAGGTGTCTTTTCTTCTGTGCTCAGCTTTCTTTATGGCCCAACTCTCACAACCATGCATTACTACTGAGAACAACACTGCTTTGTCTATGAGTACTTTTGTTTGCAAGGTGATGTCTCTACTTTTAATTATGTTCCCCAGGTTTCTCATAGCTTGTCTCCTAAATATCAGTCACCATCTGCAGTGATCACCATCTGCAGTGAACACCATCTGCAGTGATATTAGATCCTAAGAATGTAAAGTCTATCACTGCTTCTACTTCTTCCCCATCTATTTTCCAGGGAGGGATAGGGCCTGTTTACATTATCTTTGTTTTCTTGATGTTGAGTTTATTTTTTAAATTAAATTTCCCATTTATATGCTACTCAATCAGGGAACCCGACTCAGGGCGGCTCACAACAATTATACAATATATACAGCAATACAATATACACAATAATTAAACAATATTCACCCTACAAAAACAACATATGATATACAACAATACAATACTGCAGCAGCCTCTCCGCCCCTGCCGCAGATAAAGTCCGGGGGCGCCGTCGTTGTGGCCTTTTCTGTCCCAGCCAGGGGCAGGGCCCAGTGTGCTGGTGGTGGTGCCCACCATTGCAGCTGCCTCTCTGCTCTGGCTACAGATGAAGTTCAGGGATGGCGTCCTGCCGCCCACCACCATCGCAGCCATTATCTTGGTTTTCTTGATGTTGTGTCTCAAGCCAGCTTTTGCACTCTCTTTTTTCAACCTAAGCAGGAGCTTCTTTAGGTCTTCCTCACTTTCTGCCATTAGGGTAGTATCATCTGCATATCTCAAATTGTTGGTGTTTCTTCCAGAAATTTTAATTCCAACTTGTGATTCATCCAGCCTTGTATTGCACATTATGTGCTCTGTGTAAGCAGGATGACAAAATGCAGCCTTGTCTTACTCCTTTTCCTATTCCAAACCACTCTGTCATTCCGTATTCTGTCCTAACTGTTGCTTCTTGACTCATGTACAGATTTCTCATGAGATATATAAGGTGTTCTGGTATTCCTATCTTTTTAATTACTTGCCACATTTTATTGTGGTCCACACAGTGAAAGGCCTTGGTGTAGTCAATGAAACAGACTTGTTTCTGGTATTCCTTTGTTTTCTCCATGATCCAACATATGTTGTTAATGTGGTCTCTAGTTCCCCTGCCTCTTGGGAACCCAACCTGCACTTCTGGTAATTCTCTCTCTGTGTGTTGCTGAAGCCTATCCTGTATTATCTTGAGCATGCCCTTGCTAGCATGTGGGATGAGCGCGATTGCTCGGTAATTTGAGCATTCTTTGGCATTGCCCTTTTTTTTTGGGATTGGAATGTATACTGACCTTTGCCAGTCCTATGGCCATTGCTGTGTTTTCCAAATCTGTTGGCATATAGAATGCAATACTTTAATTCCATCATCTTTTAGGGCTTTGAATAATTCTACTGGGATACCATCATCTCCACTAGCTTTGTTTTTGGCAGTGCTTTTTAAGGTATCAAGCTCAAGTTCAATGTTCTCATCACTGTGATTATCAGGGGTGTTGTGGTCCTTTTTGTAGAGTTCCTCCGTGTATTCTCACCATCTTTTCTTAATCTCTTCAGCATCAGCTAAATCCCTGTCATTTTTTCCCTTATCACAGTCATTTTTGCTTTAAATGTTCCCTTGAGTTCCCCATTTTTTTGAAAAGATCTCTAGTCCATCCCCTTCTGTTATTTTCCTCTTGTTTTACACTGTTCCTTTAAGGAGGATTCCCTATGTCTCCTTGCCTTTCTTTGAAAAACTATATTCAATTGATTGAATTTTTCTCTTTTGCCTTTGCCTTTTGCGTTCCTTCTTGCCTTTGCTATTTTAAGAGCCTTCTCAGACAACCACTTTGCTTTCTTACACTTCTTTTCTTTTGGTATGGTTTTCCTTGCTGCCTCCTGCATGATGTCCCAAACCTCCATCCATAATTCTTCTGGTACTCTGTCTATCAAGTCTAAGCCACTGAATCTGTTCCACACCTCCACCTTGTATTATTAATCTCCTTTAATGTTATTCTAATATGTTGTTTCAGCATGCCCAATTATGACACTAGAGGCTTGTTTCACCATCTGTTTATATTTTATATGGGACATAAAATGGTGTGGCTTGCATACATGTTGTGGGTAAAACATTGCCACTAAGTATCCCATTCCCCACCTTACAATTATGGCTGGTGAACAGGATAATTAGAAAGTGATAGTAGAGATGAAATTGGGAAATCAGCTCCCATACTCTGACTCCATGTAACTAACTGAGCTATGCAGCCAGTTTTTTTCTTAATAGATGTGTCACAAAATTTAGGTTAGGACATCTTCTTTTTCCCCTAGACTTTTAAATTTTCCTTTCTTTCCTTTCTCAGATTTTGGTGCCCTCTTGAAAAGACCATTCCCTGTCTGGTTTACCCAGTGGTGGGCATCAGCAGGTTTGCACCAGCCTGCCAGAACCGGTAGCAGAAATTCTGGCTGGCCCCGCCCACCCAAGCTTTGAAACAAAGTAGTCCTAATTCTGGTGCAATGCAGGGCTTCCCCCCTGGCCACACCCACCATACCACTCCCACAGAGTAGGTAGTATTTTTTTTTAATCCCAACACTGGTTTTAACTAGAAAAGCTAATTTTTCCTCTACCAGGTCCCCCAATCTACTGGATTTTTCCTTCTTCCTGCTGATTCTCTTCTTTTCTCTTCTCTTTTCTCTTTCTTTCTTTTTAAAAAAATCTTCTTGCAGTGGTGCAAATAGGAGCCAGGAAAGGAACATCAAGGTGTAAGAGAAGTTGAATTAGCTTGTGAGTTAGAGCTTTGTCTATGCAAGATACACAAATGGGGAGAACTGTGAAGCAAAGAAATGGGTAATTCTTGCATTCCTAGTTAAAGCACAAGCATAATTTTTAGGGAACTGGGCCTCAGAGCAGAAAAGGTGCATATTGTCTTACTGCACCATGTCAGTTAGTGGTAATTTCCCATCATGACTGATGATTTCATTTCAACAACATACATTTTCAGTATGATTCTGGCCTCATTGTTTAAGCTTTAATCTGCTCTCCTCCCAAATTATGACATTGAAAAGTTCCCAGGTCAAATGCATTCACACATTCCCCAATGATTTTTGTAGGTACAGGCCCTCCATATCCATGGTTTCAGTTATCCATGGGTCTAAAATATTAAATTAAATTTCCCTGAATTACATAATATATAGGTATTTCCCAAACACATTGAAAGTCACTACCTACAATGCAATGTTGAGGAGGAACTGATTTTGTTTCCTGGGAATTCGTTTCTTGAGTGCATATGAAAAATCAATGGAGACATTTTCAGCACCCCTGCTGGTACGACTCAGGTATGTGTGCTATAAGATGGGACTTGCTGCTTTTCACTGTTTCAGGTATCTGTGGTGACTTGTATTCTATATATTTTATACAGTGCTTGAGAAATGTACAGATATCACAGACCTGGGAATCCAGTGAATACTAAAGGATACATGATTTATACATGATAAATCAATGGCATTCCTGATCTTGGATTCCTCCCCCAGATATACTGGCAGAGATGTGTGGTAGTTGAAGTTCAACAGCAGTGAGAAAGTGAGGTTTTGAAACTGCTTTTTTAATGTCTGAAAATAAGGTAGTCAAGGCAATTAAAGACAATTGGAAACTGCTACATGAAATCTCTAACTCTATCCCTATTTCATAGCCCACTTTTCTCTTAGAATCTTAGTGCCTATGTCAGGCCTCTGGAGAGTTAATGCAAACTTTATTTCTGGTGCCATGATCCATTTTATTTTAATCTGTTATCTGCAAAGGAATTAGAGACACCTTATCAAGCCAAAAGTGAGAGGAAAGAAATGGAAGGTGAACTATTAGTAGCAAAAAGAAAGAAAAAGACAAAGAAATCGAACACATTTTATATAATAGTCTGAACAATCAGATAAATTAATTTTTAAAACTATTCAAAAGAAAAAATTAAATAGATGGATCCCCTCATCCATGACCATTAGGCATTTCACGTCCACAGAGAGGTGTCAGGTCTGACACATTATTAAATGAATCAGATTAAAATTCAAAGAAATTTAGGTAATAAAAGTGAGAGGAAAAATAAATTCCATAATATAATTGCTTGTTACTCTTTTAAGCCTTTTGCCTACCAGCTGTTATGCTCCGTTAAACTGTATTTTGTGAAAGGCCATCACATAATAACTTTTTTTGGTATTCTGACAAGATTTCTATGTGTTGTAACATCTGAGTACAAATTTTCATAATTAACTGTTGGAAAGAATGCTTGTGCAAAATAAAATTGTCCTGTGGGTACTTTATAGACACAAATACTTTTGCTTTTCTCTTTGTCTTCTCCTAATAAAGATAATTGGGTGCCATCAAATCAATTCTGACTCATGGTGACCCTTTGCAAGAAGGGAGTCCTGAGGTTTTTGCCATTTCCTTCTTGTGCAGGTGCTCTTCTCCCAGGAGGCATAGTGGGGAATTAACTCCAAGCCACTGAGCTATCCAGCCAGCACCTACTTTATGCAAAATATACATGAAAGGTTCTAGTGAAGTGAAGATGAAGACTATGAATGCATAAATGAGTGAGTGGGGCTAGGCCAGTGGTTCCCAAAATAGGCCCCATGCCCCACAAAGAGACTTCAATTCCCAGAAGCCTAAGTCAGTACATTGGCTGATCAGTGCTTTGGGGAACTGATTTAGGCTTCTGAGAATTTAAGTCCAAAAACCAAATATCGGAAAACTAGACTATCTTTAAACAACTATTTAAGAAAAACAGGTAGTGTTACTTTTGATAATTCTTTAGGTATCACTTGAAATTTACCATAATTTTCCATGCTGGCCATTTTGGCTCTCAAAACATACTAAATATTATTTTTTCCCCAGCAATATCATGATGATGTGGAATGTATTAAAGAAGACAGGGTGTCACCAAGTGCTGTTCAATACCTAAATTCAAACTGAAGCTTTGCCCAAGGAGAAATCTGCTTAGCTAAGAAGATAAAATCCAGAGAAAGAAATTACTACATTACTATTTTACATACCAGCGGTGGGAAAATTTAGAGTAGGGGTGGCCTTCCAGCTGTTTTTATACTCCAGCTCTTAACAGGAAAGGTGAGGAATACTGGAACATGTAGTCCACAAACAGAAAGCAGCCCTGTACCTACCTGAATTAGAAGGAATTTTAGGCCACTGTTAGTTGTCTAGGCAACATCACTTCCACTTGCTATCACTATGTCAATTCGGGGTGCCCACCAAATTGTCAGTCATGTTTAAAGGTATCACAGGAATAATTGGAAAGCTGCCTCAGCTTTGTATGACCTCCTAGGTGTTGTATTTTATTTTGTCTCTCCCACTACCCCACCTTTATAAATTATGGTATGTTGTTAGCCATCTTGGGTCCCAGAATGGTGGGATATAAAATGAAATGAAATGAAATATTTATTTATTTATTTATTTATTTATTTATTAATAAACTTATATCCCGCCCCTCTAGGAAAAACTTTTCTGCTCAGGGCAGCGAACAGCATAAAACTCAACAGATACAGACACAAATATTAAGATTGTCATATAACTACATCACTACTCCAAATGTGATGTGTTTATTTTCAGGGTGGCAGAAGCATAATTTGCTTTGTTTTTGTGGCCATGATGGTTCTATGATGAGTGAATTTAAACTGTGAAATTACATGGGCTCAGATAATTTCTGCAGAGGTGCTAATTTGCACAATATTTACTTAACAATATTACCACCCAGTTAAGGCGAGTAAAGGAACTGTATTAACCCAAAGGCAAGAAACTGCAACTATGTACCCTTATTGTGTCAATGAGACAGCAGATATACAGGATGAAAATACGCTGCCTGGGGTGAAAAGGAGAAATACCTAAGAATATAGCAGTTGGATTGTTTTGAATAATGTCCTTGAATTGCAGTGACATGATTTTGCTGAGAGGGAACAAGAAGGGATGTGAGAGTGGGCACACAAAGGAGCAGTGATCTCTGTTCAAAACTGAGATAGCTGAGAATTTTGTGTTAGGCTGGAAAATTCATAATTTGGCAATACAGTTTTCATAATGTAGCACTAGCTGTTGGATCAGCCTAGGGAGTTTGAAACATTCATAAAGAGATTCCCCATTAAATCTTTCACAATATTGGATTCTGAACTTCTCTGCAACTTTGCAAAAGAAATATAATGTTTCAAACAATGAAAAATATCAAATGCACTTGAAAAGAAAGTGTAGCCGCCCCCCGTGTTTATCGTAAAGCAGCAGACACAGCTATGATATCTAATTCATGGAGTAGTAAAGAGCCTATATTTTAAGCACTAGCATTTCTAGATATTTGCCTCTGTTTCTCTCACTAGTGCTGAACTTTCATTTCACTCTAGTGTACAGCATTGCTAAGGCTCAGAATTGGGAGACATTATGCTACAAGGCAGAGGTAGGCATGCTCTAGGCAACCTATCCTGCCTACTTTGAGCAGTTGAGGTAAACCATAATTTAATCATGGATTTTATAGCCTAGGGCTAAACTCCACAGGGATCAGAGAATGGAAAAAAACATACACAGAAGGAAGGTTTTTCCCCCTATATACATATGTTGCATATTTCTACATTGTGCTATTCAAAACTGACGTTCAGTTCATACCTTAAAAGAAACTGAGTGATATACAAGTGGGGAGAACAAAAGAATAAGGCATCAGAAACTACTAACAAAAATTTAGAAATAACACATATCTACAACAGGAACTTCTTGAATAATTCAGATGTGGAACTGTCAAATACACAAATCAGATATACAACAACATTAAAACCTGTCTCCTTTCTATATGTTTTATGTATCCAGTTGAATACATTTTTTTAAAAAAATGGGGAAAATTATTACCTGATATATATTTACCTTAGTTATCTTCCTCCTTAGACAGACAGACAGATAGATAGAGTTCAGATGTTAAAAATCTATCAGTTATTGGCGGAAATCCTGTTCTTTTGTGTGAGAAAATTTGTAATTTTTAGTCTATTTCTAGTCAACAAATAAGGCCCTACCTTGATTCTCAGGGGCATACAAGCACTCACCAAGCCAGCATGCAAGTAGTTTCTGTAAAGATGGTATCGGCTGCGGCTCGTATCCAAATATACATTTTTTTCCTGGAAGGTGGTATAATGTAACAACATATGACAAACAATATATACAGCAGCATATAACAACCTGTTAGTTGTAGTGTATTAAATTTGATAATGTCCCAGAAATATGTATTACTATCTTTAAAGATGCAATTAATGAAATTGGGGGCCTAGTAGCTTTCTCCTTATGTTCCTCCTGGAAAGCACTGTTACATAAAGGAAAAGGGCCACAAAATGATAGTTATGTGACAGTAAATAAATTCTATTTTATGGCAAAGGTTCCCCAGGTTTTTTATGTATATAGTACATAGATATGCTTTACATTCATATGCTTTGGGGGCTGCCCTGGGACTATGTCACTTGTCCAAGGCTACAAAAGCTGGTTTTTCTGCTAGAAGGCATATGAGAAGCCAGCTTACTAACCTTTGGTTCCACAGACAGCTAGAGGGCCACATACTACACAACAAACAAACTATAGACATTCCTTTCCTTACTATCAAAATACTTTTGGGTGAATACTATTTTTAAAATCCTATAACATATTGCACATGAGATATGTGTCAAGGAGAAGTATACTGCAAGTGATGCCAGCTACAGATATTGCAGCTTATCCTCTATTTCATGATGTTCATATTTCATGTCCTTTATAACTACAAATTAAAAAGGGGCATTAAAGATAGCTAGTTATACCTGAAGAGTTAAATGTCCCGCTTTAATAAGTCTCATTTTATCACAGATCTGTTTTTTTCCTGAAGAAGATTAGTTGTGGACCTTGAGACAATTTAATAAATCAGTATGTCTGTCTGTAATCTCTTTCAGATAAAATAACAGACTTGATTAGTCAGAATAGTCTTATCTTTCAAAGATTCTTTTTTGTCTATCATTGTCATAAATGCTGATGACCAGTGTAATTAACTTTTCTGTTATTATAACAATAAATTGCAAAAATTAAAGATATGGCAGGGGTGTAGTAGTAATGCATAAATTATTAGGTTCAGGAATTATACATATTCGCAGAAATATAAAAATCAACAAAATAGATGTGTGTGCATAAGTAATAGAGGAAATATGAAGAAATAAGAGAAAATAATATTTGGTTTGATAACAATATCTCATTGCTGAAAAGACCTAAAAGTGTGAGAAATCCTAATTAGAATGTCTGAGTAGAGAGATTGTCATTTATTAACAGTAGGACTCAATAGTATTTCTGAACAGAGTACTAAAGGAAATTATTGCTTCAATTGATTGTCCTTAAATTCACTACCACAAGATGTAATCATGGCTACAAACTTGGTTAGTTTTAAAAGTTGTGTGTATAAACATAGTGTGTGTGTGTGTGTGTGTGTGTTATATATACATGATGGATATTAGTTCCCTTCAATGCCAGTGCCTGCCTTTGTATATTAGTGATTATGGAACATATGTGGGAAACTCATGGACTTCCCATAGGTTATACAATTGCTGTTGTTTGAATAGAATACTGGATGAGGTAGGGTTCTGTTTTGACCCAGGATGTTTTCTCTGTTATCATAACAAGAGTCACAAGTTTAGCAGAATTAAGCTATGACATCTTTTCCAATGCAGATCTCATCTGAGAAATAGCAATTTTACTTTTTGATAGTCACATTAAGAGAAAGAAACAGCATAAAAATAAAATTACAGGAAAACCATGTAGCACACAAAAGGCTTTACACACATAACCTATGGGCGGGATGCTTCTGTGCCATGGGGCAAAACCAAAACAAAATAAAACATACACAAAAATGCAGTTTATATTCCAGCATGAGTTTTTATGGATTAATTCACTTTATCAGAATATTAGAGTGGAATTGAAATGAAACTACTTCTAAACACAGGTGGGGGTAGGAAGGTGACAATGACATTATTGACACAAGTATTTATTTATTTATTTATTCATTTATTGTTCGCACTTATATGCTGCCCTTCTTGGGAAACAACTCAGGGTGGCTAACACAGCAATATAGTACAACAATCTTACAATAAAATTCATTCATAAAAACCATGACAGTAGTTTAATGGACCTACTTTCTGTCAAAATCGGATTCTGGAAGTGACGTCATTGCCATGTGCTTTTGTTTAACCATGTGACTGGAAGTGATGTCATTGCCGCAATGTTTGTTTACCCATGTGGTAGGAAGTGACATCATGGCCATGTGCACCAGAAATGACATAGTAGCAATGCACCTTGTTTATCCATGTGACCGGAAATGATGTTCATCGGTAGCCTCCATGACCGGAAGTGGTACAGCAAATGCCACCTGGTAGGAAAGGACACCCCCAGAGTGGAAATGTCCACCCTCAGGTATACCTCAGACTGAGAATGTGTGGCTTGCCACCCCGGGAATGAGGGCAGGGCAACCCTAGCACAGACTGGCTGTGTAGAGACACATGATACCCTTTACTTTAACAATATGTAACACAGCTTTGAAACAGATTTTGGAACAAACAATTCTTAATTTTATGTCCTTCATCATTTATATCCATGAGATGCAATCATGGACACCTTGGCCTGGGCCACGAATTTTGCAGCCGTCACAAGCATCGTAAAGATAGTTGTTGAAACAATATTCCAAAATGCCATAGACAGCTGTTCTCACAACTGCCCGCATGGCCCCTTGGTGTCTTCTTGGTGAAATTGGGAGCATTTCATCAGTCTTTAGGCCAAGAAGGTTTCCCGGTATCTCATGAGAAGGTTGGGCAGGAGATAAACTTTCAGGATCCTGGAAAAACATTGAAACAGTTTTAGTATAAATATATATATAAACTAAGTTTGTGGGTAGGAGAGCTTGTGCAAACCTTCATATCCCAGCCAACCCTTGGTCCATATCATTTTACCTCCATGTAGATATTTCCTGTTGAAAACATATTCCAAATATCTGCGGACGATGGGTGAGCAGTAGTATGACAGGAAACTTCAGGTTCTCTTGGGCTTTCAGCATTTGCAACAGACTCCTATAAGTTTTAAAAAACAGAAGAATTTTTATCTTAGCGTTCTACCTTATTTTCACCATCGGGCTTCTTTATTTTGGAGGAGAGGGTAAATGCTTACTTGTGTTGCAATGTTTTAAGGAGAAATCGCTTCTAACAATTTGTTAAAAATTTGGCCCATTTCTTCTTCTTCTCCTGTGTTTTTGGTGGATGGAAAGTATTCATCTTCCGAGCCAGTGCTGATATAGCGCTTTTGTGGTTTGGACCGCGCGAGCTGTGTCTGTTCAGAATCCGGTATAGGGCTCTGCAGGCCATGCTGTTCCTCCATGGCTTCTCCTCAGAACTTGTCCGGGCACAGAAAAGGCCAAGTCTGTTTCAAAAGGGCCGTCTCTGGGGAGATCATATAGGTTATAAAGGGTATCACATGTGTCTACACAGCCAATCTGCACTAGGGTTGTCCTGCCCTCATTCCCGGGGTGGCAAGCCACACATTCCTGGTCTGAGGTATACCTGGGGGTGGCCATTTCCGCTTCAGGATGGCCTTTCCTACCATGTGGCATTCGCTGTACTGCTTCTGGTCATGGAGACTACCAATGAACGTCATTTCCGGTCATGTGGGTTAACAGGGCGCATTGCTACTATGTCATTTCCAGCGCATATGGCCATGATGCCATTTCCAACCACATGGGTAAACAAACATGGCAGTGATAACGTCATTTCCAATCACATGGGTAAACAGGGTGCATTGCTACTACGTCATTTCCGGCGCACATGACCCTGATGTCACTTCCTATCACGTGTGTAAACAAATATGGTAGCAATGATGTCACTTCGGGTCACATGGGTAAACAAAAGTACATGGTGTGACATCACTTCAGGTCACGTAGGTAAACAGGGTGCATTGCTACTAGATCATTTCCGGCGCACATGGCAGTGATGCCATTTCCAACCTCATGGGTAAACAAACATGGCAGCGATAACATCATTTCCGATCACGTGGGTAAACAGGGCACATTGCTACTACATAATTTCTGGTGCACATGGCAGTGACGTCACTTCTGACTACGCAGGTAAACAAACATGGTGGCGATGACATCACTTCCGGTCACATGGATAAACAAAAGCACATGGCAATGACGTCACTTCCAGAATCCAATTTTTACAGCAAGTAGGTCTACTAAACTACTCATGGCAATCCCCTAAAAATTTATCAGGCTAAAAGATTTAAAGGATAAAACACGTAAAACAATTAAAAAGTTAAGAGTGGGAGAGGTATTCAAATCAACCAGCAGGTTGAGGTCGTTGATTAACCTTAAGAATGTTGACTTCATACTTATCCTGCTTTAAATGCATACTTCTACATCTGTTGAGATGCAGAGGGTATGGAAGGATCCTTCTGGGTCAGTGATTGTTTTAGTGGCTCTTTCTCTTTATCAGATCACTGTGCAGTTTAATATTATGGAGTACATGATATGCAAATAAAATTCAGAACAAAATGAAATATTAAAATAATTTGATTATTTTTGACCAAAAGTGGACTACAGTATTTCAATGGCATTATCTCAGACATTTACTAAACTTTTCATATGAATGGTAGGGCTGTGGTTAAACCGCTGTACTGAAGTTGACTCAGCCTTTCATCCTTCCAAGGCTGGTAAAATGAGTACCCAGCATGTTGAGGACAAAATGCTAATTAACTTGTGAACCACTCAGAGAGTGCATTCAATGCTATGGGGCAGTATATAAGTGTACATAATTGCTATTGCTATAAATTGCATGCACATAAATGCTGCACTGATTGAATTTCTCCACATTCACAGAAAATTTGTCATGTGTCCAAGTAGCCCCATTTTACTTGATTATCATTTGATCTTCGTACAAAGTCCATTAAGTGACTTCCAGATTGTCCAGCCAGAATCTTGTCATTGTGGGAGACAGACTTTGGCATTCATCCATTTAGCAAAGAGTGTTGTTTTTGCTCTCCATAGGTTTAGCCTTGCCTCTTCTAGCTTAATATTTAGAGCTTCAGATATGTGTGGAAAACCTTTCTTCATGTTAGTTTTGGCTAGAGGGGTGCTGTTCATGAATTGGATGAGTTTGTTGCTGTATGATCTTATTTTGTTTGTTATTTGATAGCACCTCTCAATGTATTGTACGTCCAGAAGGGCAATGACAGCCATATACTAGAATTTTCCCGGGGGGTAGGTTTCAGGCAGCTGGTAAAAATCCTGCATGATTCATGAAGAGATGCATCCACATCTTTGGCATGTGTTGATTTATATCACACAGCACTAGCAATAAAAACACAGGGACAAGTCACTTTTTTTAAGTACAATTTGGTCTGAACCAGCCAGTTTCCTAAATTTTTTGATTTTCTGATATGCCAGTTTCTGATATGCCACCTTATTTTAGTTGGCAACTCTCTGTTTTATGTTTAGACCATGTTTTTTTGTAGTTCAGTCCAGAGTGATGCCTAATTACTTTGGGGCAGGGCAATGTTCAAAACTCTCACCATCCCAGCTAATGTGTGGAACTTCCTCTCTACTTCTATGCTTTTTAAGTGGCACATATCTGTGTTTTTAAAGGCTTTGGTTTCAGCTGTGGTTTTTTATATATTTATAAGGAAAGATCTTCCAAGGCTCCTAACATCTTCTAATGTTAGCTGGTGCTCAAGGGATTCAAAATTTTTCTCCTGGACTTTCAAGGCAAGGTCATCAGCAAATATGTAACTCCTGGCATAAGGAGGTCATTTGTGTAAATTTTTAAAAAAGTAATGATACATTTTTACATCACAGAAACATTTTAATTATGTAATTAAACACACTGCTTATCCTTACTTTTGAGTGGTCTAATGAAGAGTCTGATCCACGGGGGATATTGTAAGAAGAACAGTTTAGTAGTATATTTAATGACATAAGAAACTATGGTCAATTTTTATTCCTTTTGAGATGCTTTGAAATTCATGGTTAATCTTATTTCAGCTGTCTTTCTATGTAATCTTGTTTTTATACTTTTTTTTCTACAAGACTAACTTCTAGGGCAGTTGTAGTGTGTCCTGACAGTGTTAAGAAACAGGTTATGTGTGTTGTTACTCCCAATGTCAGATTTATGTCCATTAATTCCCTTTCAGATTTGTGTCTATTAATTCCTGTGGCACAGTGTTTAAACTGAAGAATTACAGCTAGAATTCTTTTTGCAATCTGAGTTTTATCTTATTGAGATAAGACTGACTTAGTCTTCCATCTTTGGTCAGTAAAATGAGTACCCAGTTTGTTGAATGTAATTTCCCTTGAATGTTCTAAGTGCTGTGGAGCAGTATGTGAGTATAATTAATATTGCTATTGCATAAAGATTAGCCTTTGTGTCCTATGCAGAGGCAGCACAACAGTGATGGTATTGGTGCTTGATATAATGGATATATATAGTTCAATGTAGTTTTCTAGAGCATATTTTTACCTTAATATATCAATGGAGTTTGGAAAAAAAAATCCACTTCTAGTTAGCTCCTTCCAATTTATGTGAAGCTTAAATATTGCGGGGATTAAACAGGAAGTCACAACATTGGTGAGTAGTGGAGCAAGATTGGATAACAGTGGTGAGAGTCTGGGGGAGGGATGGAGATCTGAGCAACTGGACTTGAATCCAAAAGAAAGCCAAGGAGGCTTCCCCATGTTTGGTTGGTTAGGAGTGGGTTGTACATTAGAGTAGGATCTTGGGGCTTATATAGTGGGAGACGATGCCCTTGTACCTTGGCTTAGGTGCTGCCCTACTGGGAGGTCCCATTGCAAGGAAGGGGAGTTAAGTGGTTAAAAAAGTCATGGCCTTTTTTCACCCTATCACATTTCACCTCTTTAATTCTTCATGGTAAATAATGGCAAAACACATAGCCTTCTCTGGAAAGTTTCTGTTATAGTGTTTTCATTTGTTTGCAATCATGACAGATAACTAGAATGGATGGCTGAGCTAAACTCTTGCTTTTTAGTGGCTTGTTAGGTTTATTTTTAAGCAAATAAAAATAAGAGTCAAGTCAAGCAAGCAACCTCTTCTTTTCCATTTCATCTGTAGTACTAGTTTATATATTAAATGTCTAAACAGAATTTTGTGTGTAGTAGAGAAAAGAGTTACATAAAGACACAGCTTCATACTGAATGAATAATAAATTTTAGGTTACTTTTCCCTTTGATTTTAGAAGATGCATAATTTACAATAATAAATAATTAACATATCAAAGTATTCTAATTTTACTACTGCCTTCAGCGGTAGAGCTGCTCAAATTCTCCTATCTAGCTTTTATACTCAACCTCTTGCTACAGTTTAAGTTACAATTTGATACAGGCTAGTTATTAAAAATTTCTAAGGGCTAATTCCTCTTTATCCTTTATACGTCTTAATCCAGTTTGAAAGTCTTGTTTTTTTATGTTTGGCATGCGAGAATAATGAATCAAAGAAAAACACCTTTGTGTTATTTAAAACATAGAATAACCATTGAAATTATTTAATCCAAATATTAGTCTAGAACGGCATTTATGCTTATGGTTTCTAACAGCTTCAGTTTTACTAGAAAATACTGTTAAACTGTCCAGTTATATCTTTAAAATGTATCAAGTAGGGACATTTTGTTTTCATTTTTTTAACTCCAAAGTTCAGAATTCTCAAAAAATCCCCCAGACAGGTAAAAAATCTTTTTTATTGCTCACATATGTTCTAAGGCTACATTGTTCTATAATATGTTGCACAGTCTGTCGCGGTGCCCCACACTCACATGCTGGTGATGGTAGTTTTCTCCATTTATGCAAAAAGTCTGCACATCTACCATGCCCTGTACACATTCTGTTAGGCTAGTCCATATCTTGTGAGATTGATCAAAACTGGGTGGTGTTTCAGTTACACATTAAAAATTCTGGTACTGGTATGGCACTTTTTCCAACCAATCTCTTCTCCATGCCTTCTGCAGGTTGAACTCTTACTTGCCTCCAATAGTGACACTGGATAAATGTGGAAAAAGGTAAAGGTCACCCTTGCTCAAAAGCCAGTTGTATCCAACTGTAGGGTGCAGTGCTCATCTCTGTTTATAGCCAAAGAGCCAGTGCTGTCTGTGTCTGCAGAGGTTTTCTTAGACATGTGGCAGGCATGTCTCAATGATTGAGTGCATGGAATACTGTTTACTTTCCCACCAAAGTGGTGCCTAATTATTTCTGATGCTCAGAAGAGCATCAGGCCATTCTAAGCACTAATAGGTGCCTATTATGCAGCCAAGGGAGAAAGTGATTTGAACCCTTTCAAGGCTGGTCCCTCCCTGGGTTTGCTTTTTTGAGTCACAAACCATACCCACTTTTCCTGTGAGACCAATATGAGATTTAAGACTGAAAATTTTTGTCTATCCTGTACTGGGGCACTGATGGGCTGATCAAGGTTCCTGTCTTCTGTATATAGGTCACAGTGGTGGGTAATGTGGAAGGGCAGTTAGTATTTGTAACTTCCCAAGGCACTTTGCATGTTCCCAAGGTACATTGGGTAGGATAACATTGTCCCTAACATCCTGAGTAAACAGGAATGATGTTTTTGTGATATAAACAGTCAGATGTGATGTTTGGGACTGGGATAACACACAAGTTGTTTGTCTCACCTGATCACTCTCCTTTTCATCATCATCGGGTGCAACCTGTACCCAAGAATGCATCCCCCCCTCCATGAAGCAGGAAAAATGTCATTGGCATGAATTTGTTTAAGGTGGATCCCATCTTCCCATGAAGTGACCCACACACTATGATCATGGAGCCATCTCCTGTGGCAAATATGAAATGAGACATGCAGGATTTAACACCGGGACTGCAATGGACTGCCACAGCCTTGAGGATATGGACAAGGTGTGCCTTCACAACCAGTCAATCTGGCATGGCCTCTTCAGCCTCCATGACCATTGAGAATCAGTGTTCCTCCTCTGCTCATTTTGCCATTGGGCCTTCTTCTAAAAATTGATTAAACGGATGAAATTAGTGCTAGATCACTCTACATTTTATTTTTTTAGATCATATGATTACTCTAAATGGTTAAATTAACATATGAAATATAAACTTAGCTGAGCAAAATGACCCATATTATGAACAACCATGAAAATACAAACCCTTCTATTTTACCAAGTTCAATACTTTGTACATAAAGAGATTCCCACTTATGAAATGGAAATGAGCAAAAATGCTTACCACCCAGTAAGTACTGGAGAGTAAATAATAATACCCAGCTAAGCCTATACTAAGTATGTGCCTCTGTGTTCCAGGTTTTTGAAGGTGAACAGAAGCATGGTGTGATGGAGCTGTAACTCCACTGCTACCATCTTCCTCCACTATGCAAACAATGAGGGGGGGCACCATCCCTAAGCTTCTCAATCACGTTTTGTAGAGCCCCAGAACAAAAATGCCTATATATGTGTCCTGTCTATTGCTGTGTCTTACAGTCAGCTTTTCCTTCCTTCCTTTTTTTCTTTCTTTCTATTTATATTTTAAAAATTGAATGCAATTATTTTAAAGGCAAATTTATTTATTTATTTATTTATTTATTTATTTATTTATTTATTTATTTATTTATTTATTAAATTTGTATTGCCGCCCACTCACCACAGTGACACAGGGTGGCTTACAGTCAACATAAAATGTAACTTAATTAAAAATATCTCTAAGCATAAATGGATATCAGAGAGCAAAGAAAAAACCCATTGTGGCACTTCAAAGACTAACTGCTGTATTTTAATGTTAGCTTTCATGGCCTGACAAAGTGGACTTGATCCATGAAACCTATCAATAAAATAGAGAAGTAATTTTTTAAAAAAAATGCCACAACGTTTTCATTATACATATTTCTGCATACTCTCTGATATGCTTGAAACACAGAATGACATGGCTGCTATTCCAATAAATAAATAAACATGGCTTATTTATATGGCAATTAAATAGCACCTACTGCCAATAGTTTTGTACTTCTTCCAGCTACTCCACAAGAGCTTATGGAAAATAACAACTAGCTAGCCTTATAGAAGTTAAGTATTGTTATTTGTTAACATCCCCAAATTGATTGTTCTGTGTTGTGTGCATGTGGTAGATAAACAAACTTCTTTTCTGTCTTCTGATCCAATGTGCATGATCAGATGCCTCCAGTAACTGACTTCTTCCTCATCCATACTGTATTTTATGACAAAAGTCCATAATATTTCACATTAGCATAAACCATTGAAGGCTTGAATCTTAATGTAAATGCTCACAAATGATTCTACTACACTTCATGACAACATGAAAGACTGAGAAACTTCTGGTATACAGATCAGGAGACAGGATTACTTCTCTGATGCAGTGCAAGGAGATTAAAGACACAGTTGTAAAACCTTGGCAATCATGGTAACCACAGTACAGCAGTTTTTACCCCTCCCCCCATGTTCGTTTAATAAATCCTTTAAGTATGCATTGAATCTCAGAACAATTTCTGACAAAGCTTGGGAGCTCATGTTGTGAATCACCTTCATCTAAAGTTCCAGTAATGAATATTTTATGTGGCTTATCACTGCACTCCTCTCTGAGGCTTGGTGAATGCTTGGTGTACTGTTTGTCAGTTCTTATTAATACAGCTAGGCAGCAAGAAAAGGTGGATATGTAGCTTCACACTCTAGCCCTCTTCTATTTCTTACTAGATCAAAGATTTATATATTTGGTGAATGATGAATGAGAAGATTGTATTTTACAAATTTGGGGTCCTTAGACCATTACCTGAATCACACAGAACTTGTCATACTTTTCCTTACCAAGAACAGAGGAACTGGTAGATATTATTAGAACAAACAACACCAGGGAAAATGCAGTCTGCCCATAAATATTCAATCTTCTTTTTATCTAACACACAAGAAATTAACACATATCAGAAGAGTCACCTTGTCACTGGTGTCATTCCAACAATCGTTTCACTTTTTAAAATCTCCAAATATTTATTTAACCTCTTGAGTCTCTTACAATGTGAATGGCAAATTCACATGCTAAGTAATGAGACTGTCAACAAGGGCCTTTGCTAATATCAGCATACACCAAGCTTTACTACTGTGAAGTAATTGCATCTTTGAATATTGGCGGTGGCGACTGCTACTCATATCAGACTATACATTGCTTTTGCTTGAGCAGGATGGGCAGGCAAATCCATCTTGCAAACAGTGTGCTGTTTTGGGAAGCAGAACGGGGAGCTCCCGGTTTGCTTCCCAGCCACACCACAGGGCGAATCCCTTGCTGTTAGGTTTGCCTTTGCTGTTAGGCAGGGTGAATCCCTTCACTGTTAAGCAGGGCAAATCCCTCGCTATTAGGTTTCCCTTTGCCTCACTGTTACGTTTGCCTTTACTGTTATGCAGGGCGAATCCCTTGCTGTTACATTTGGCAAACCAGTGCTATTAGCAAGAGATATTTGCCCCCCCCCGCCCCCCCTCCCCGGCTGAAACAACAGGGTGGGCAGGGCGAATCTCCTGCTGTTAGGTTTGCCTTTGGCTGGAGAAGCCCTTTCCCCTTGGAAAAGCGCTTCTCTGGCCAAAGGCAAGTCAGTGCTGATAGTGAGACGGAGTCACCTGCCCACCCTGTTGCTTGAGCAGAATGGGCAGGTGAATTTGTCTTACTAACAGCGCTGGTTTGCCTTTCTCCAGAGAAGTGCTTTTCCAAGGGGAAAGGGTTTCTCCGGCCAAAGGTAAACATAAAGCGAGTGATTCACCCTGCCTAACAACAAAGGCGTGTTGCTTGAGCAGGGTGGGCAGGCAAATCCATCTTGCTAACAGTACTGGTTTGAGAAGTAGAATGGGGAGCCCAGTCTAATTTCCAAACACGCTGCCACTGCCAATTCACCAGCGCAGGCAAGAGAACTGTTCTCGCTAAGCGAGCTTTGCTCGTTGAACAAGGCAGACCTTTTGGGGAAAATCCTTCTCATTAAGCAAGTTACTTGCTAAGCGAGATGCTCGTTATTACTGTACTAAAAAGAGCAGATTCTGTTCTTCTCTGCATTTTTCCTAAAGTTGTCTTGCACACAAAAAATCATATCCATTGTGCCTCAGGAAACCATATTGAGATTCTAGAAGGACCCTTTGGAAGATAATTTGCAGACAACTGAGCAGGATTCTTGCAAAAATCTTTCCAGCAATGGATAGCAATGATGTGCTGTGATAAAGTAAAAACCTGATTTACATACACTTTTTGTTGCATAAAAATAGTTTTACATAATTTTTATTTTATTTATTTCTTCTTATTTGCTATCCCGCCCCAATCGGGCAAGCCCGACTCTGGGCGGCTTACAATATTAATTAAAAATCACTAGGATACACGTGTAATAATACAAAGAATACTTAAACTAATGATTAAAACTCTAAAACGAATGCTTAAAACTTAAAACTAATGCTTAAAACAGAGCAAGAGATAGAACTGAGGAGAGATAAAAACCGGAAAGGGTGGCTGTCCACTAGATCAGCCACCCTACATAAGATCCCGCATTCCCGGCTCCCCACACTTGCCCTGCCAACCAGGTTTTAAAGCCTCTCCGAAAGGGCAGGAGCTCTGTCTGAAGGCGCAGCTCAGTTGGGAGGAGGTTCCAAAGGGCCGGGGTGAACACGGAGAAGGCCCTCC
Organism: Furcifer pardalis; assembly: GCA_030440675.1. Classification (NCBI taxonomy): domain Eukaryota; kingdom Metazoa; phylum Chordata; class Lepidosauria; order Squamata; family Chamaeleonidae; genus Furcifer; species Furcifer pardalis. The sequence goes on from CP126893.1 coordinate 70,604,211, forward strand.
TCCTAGTGCTAGAGAGGTGAGCCTCTCTAGCCGATGGAACAACAAGAGAGCCCCCCCGATCCACCCTGGTGGGGCGGGCAGATGTTCTTAGGGTGATGCGGTCTCTTAGGTATCCTGGCCCACTACCATATAGGGCTTTAAAGGTAATGACCAGCTCCTTGAATTGCACCCGGAGACATACTGGCAACCAGTGCAGCTCCCGAAGCAGCGGTGAGGCCCAAGCATAACGCCCGCACCCCATCACTACCCAGGCCGCCGCATTCTGGACCAGCTGCAGTCTCCGAATGGTCAACAAGGGCAGCCCCATGTAGAGCGCATTACAGTAATCAAGTCTGGAGGTGACCAAAGCATGTTTAACCATGAGCAAGGCGTCCTGGTCTAGGAGCGGGCGTAACTGGTATATTATACGGAGTTGTGCAAAAGCCCTCCCGGCCACGACTGCCACCTGCTCTTTGAACAGTAGTCGTGAGTCCAGGAGGACCCCCAGATTGCGCACCGGGTCCGTTTGGGGCAGAACTGCCCCATTCAGTACCAAAGCTGGTAGCTCCCGTGATAACACATGATTTTTGTGGAAAACACATCCTGTTTTATGGGGGGGGGGGGACACTTTACGTAACGGGTTTCTCCAGAATTTCCTTGCATCTTGTAAGTCTAAAATGGTGGTGTCAGGAAATGACATATTTCCTCATGTTTCCCAAGGCTTGAAGTTGCAGTTTTTTAGCTAGGCCTCATAGAGAGCCTCAAAGAAATCCTTTCCCATATGTGTCTTTCAGCCTACATGTCACGAGATGGCTTGTTGACACTACAGTGCTCCTGTGCTCCTATCTATCTAGCTAGCTGAGTTTCAAGTTTTGCCTACATGCCAGAACACTGATTGTACACGTGTGAAAACAATCCATTGTTTTGAGAATGTTTCTCTCTGTTACCTGAGTGGCTAAGAGTTACCCACCTGAGTGCAGAATCTCCATTTTGCAGAGAAGTTAGTTAGTTCGTTTCTGGATCTCAATGGCTTAAGACCCTGGCTATGGTGTGGGATTATTCTTTTTTTTTCCCACGATGATTACCTAATGACCTGGACTGTTTGCTGGACTGATTCTTTGTTATGACCTTTTAATCTACATTTTTCCATGGACTTTACTACATGAACCTGATGAATAAAGCAGCTGTCTCTCTTTGAAGATTATTGTTTTTTGACTGGCACACACACAAAGACACGCTACCAGATACCTCCCTTATTTTGCTCTATGTTCAACTCCACTGCCGGAGCACAGTAGGAGTTCCTTTTAAGCGGCTCAGCTCTCTCAAAGCTGAGACAAGGATTAAGTTCCAGTTAAATGGGCAGTATACCCAGGAGCTAAAGGGAGGACCCTTGCGATGAGACAGATGATAGTCTGACAGTGCCCCCACCATTTTAGACTTAAAAATTGCACCCTATGCCACCTGTCCACACCAGTGGAAGTCACAAGACATTACTTACCATGGCAGCAGTGGAGGTAACGGTTGCAGCAGTTTTGCTGTGTTTTCTGCAGTACCTGCTGCTTCTACCAAGACTGGGAGAATGCGGGAGGCATATCTGCTTGGTTGCTCTCTTTAGCCAAGGTTTCTCTGCAGCACGCTTTAGCTGGGAATGCACATTAGATGAAGTTCCCAACCAAAGTACGCTGTGGAGAAACCTTGGACAAAAATTGCAACTGAGTGGATATGTCCCCCCTCCCAGTCCTGGAAGAATCAGTGGGGACTGCAACAGCAGTGGCAGTATTAGTGGTGGTTCCCGCTGCCCCAATGGCCAGACAAACCGCTCAGGAGGAAGTAGCAGGAGCATGGAAAAGGTAGGGAGATTGTTCCATTTACATTCCCTTTGTACTGATTATTAATTTTTTTGATTATTTTTTGTCTGGGACCGTTTTTTTATTTTTCAATGCATCTCTATGGGAATGCAAAAAAAACCTATATTACATAAAAATCTATGGAATTGACTTTTTACATAAATCAGGGTTTCACTGTAGTTGCCACAAATGCTACAATCACTTTCCTTAAAGATGGTGATAATGGTAGTATTCTTAAGATCATCAGGCACTTTACCAGTTTTCCAAACAAGAGAATGAGTGTGAAGAGCCTTGTCTTTAGAATAAATCCCAGAGGGATGTTATCTGGCCTGGGAGCCTTTCTGAGTTGCAGCTTATTCAGAGCCTCACAGAATTCCAGATACATCGGTAGAATTGTCATCCATGGCTGGTGGGGATGTTGTGGCCCTTCTCAAAGAAAATCCTCAGCAGTGGTAAAGTTTCAGTTTAAATTACTGCAAAAGTGTTCCTTCCAGTGCTCCAAGATTTTCTGACCATTTGTAAGGATTGCAGCATTGTCAGCTGCTTTCAGAGTGCCTGATGAAAAACGAGATGGTCTATATAGTTCTTTTATGCCATTATAAAAGTTCCTGAGGTCACGAGTGTCAGACAGCCTTTGGAGTTCCTGAGCTTCTTGTTTTCACCAGATGTTCTTCATTTCTGTTATTTGTGCCTGGCATTTATGCTTTAGTCCTTGGAAATGAGCTTTCTTCATGTTGGAGGATGGATCTTGAAGAAAGGATAGATAGACTTCTGGTTTGGCATTGATGAGGCATGGGATTTTATCATTGTTGTCATCAAACCAGTCTTGCCTCTTCTTTTTCACAAAACCAATGGTTTCCTCAGCAGTTTCTATAATAATATTTTGCAGTGAGGCCCATTCTATTTCAACATCATGAGTGCTGGGTTATTCAACAGTTAGTCAGAGATCTTATTCTGAAAATCCACAGCAATGAACTCATCCCAAAGTTTAGAAATATTGAACTTCTGTTTGGGCAGGTTAGGCAAGTACCTAGATGGTCTTCAGCGAAGAGAAACCCTGAGTCTAGAAATCAGAAGCTTATGGTCTGTCCAACAGTCATCGAAATTTCTAGCTGTCAGGTGATGTGTCAAGGATGTGCCAGTGCTTGGAGTGGGTTGGGTAGTTGGAACTGAGTGTTGGTGATGAAGAGTTGATGTTCTGTACATAGATCAAGAAGCAGTAGTCCATTGGAATTGCAGTTACCAAGTCCTTGCTTACACATCTCCTTTCCCCAGAGTTGATACTCCCTTTCAACTCTGGTATTGAAGTCCCCAAGCAGTAAAAGCTTGTCCCTAGCTGGTACCTTAGTGATGGTAGAGCTCAGCTGATTGTAGAACTGGTTTTTAACACCTTCATCAGCATCTAAAGTGGGGGAGTAGGTGGAGATGAGTGTGATGGAGGTATCTCCTGAGAGAGGTATATGGAGAGTCATATGCCTTTCACTAATTGCAGTAGGAGTGAGTTGATGGTAATTTACTAACTTTGTCCTCACAGCAAAACCTACACCATGTATGCAACATTCTCCTTCCTCTTTCCCCTTCCAAAAGATGGTATATCCTGAGCCAGACAATCTAGTTTCACTCAAGGCAGCAACATCGGTGTTCAGTCAGTCTAGCAAACTCATGGGTCACAAGAGCTGTTTTTCTCTCAGGTCTGTCATTGTTGTCAAGATTGCGTAGTATCCTAATGTTTCAGGTGCCAATCGTCATTGTCATTTGCTTGTTCTTCATTTTTCAACCATATATAAGGGGTGACCTGCAGGGTGTGGCCTCCCTGCCAGACAAAATGTGTGACTTCTGATGTTTAGCCCACATTTTCTAGGGCCTTCCCCATGCAGGGTGGGCAGCAGTGCTCCTAAATAGGCCTGCCCAAATACAGATGCCGGACTTAATTCCTAAGTAGTCACACAATTCTCAGACAGATGACCATCACATAACATGCAAGTGCAAACTAGAGGCTTCAGTTCCACCTGAAACCTGCCACCATTGTCCTTATTTCATTGCCATTGGACTTTGAAAGAAAAATGACAAACAGGAAAGATGCCACTGGCATGAACTGGTTTAAAATGGATCCCAGCTTGCCAAGAAGTGACCCACACACTATGCTCATGGAGCCATCTCCTGCAGCACATATGAAATGAGACAAGCAGGATTTGATACTAGGACTGCAATGGACTGCCACAGCCTTGAAGATATTGACAATGTGCACAGCCAGTCCATCTGGCATGGCCTCTTCCGCTTCCCTGAATGTTGGGAATCAGAATAGTGTAATGATTCCTCCTCCGCCCATTTTGCCATTGGGCCCAATGTGATGGTTTCTTGTGACATTTCCTCCACTGAGGGGATCATCATCTCACCCAAATGGGCTCATAGCCCATAGCTGTTGTCCCCTTTGGGGAGTCAGGTTATTTACTGCCACCCAACTCAGCACTGAGTTGCTGGCTATACAGTCTACTCCATTACCATAGTGGAATATCTGGCCAGAACATCTTTTAACATATTACATAGTTATTAAGCTTGACTCTAATAGAAGATTCTAAATGTCTGGGTGGCTGTGTGAAAGAAGCAACTTTTTGTTTCTTATCACAACCCTCCTAAATCAAAATATGTATTTATAATATTTTTACGCAACCCTTCGGTGTAACAAAGCAGGCCGGAAGAATATAAAAGCAATAGATAAGACAGTAAACCCCTGAGAAACAAATAATCACTACAAGCAGTAAAAACAGGGTTTGTCAAAAATAATCCATTAAAATCAATTTTGATATGATGGGAAGCCCCAGGACAGAAGTCTTTCCTCTTGATAGAAAGAAATCAGATTTGGCATTACAGAAGGAATTCCAAATACAGTGTAACATCACTGAGAGGGTTGTTATCTCTAGTTGACAACTGCTTATCTTCAGAAAATAGGAGGGGCTTGAAGTAGAGACTCTGATGATGGTCAAAATCCTATTCTTCAAAATACTGTACAACCATAGAACAGTGGTGATGTCAGCAGTAGGAGATTATGAGTAATTAGAGGAAATTACAATTACTGGCAATTTCCCCCTGCTGCTGACTTCATCACTTTTATATGGGCATAATTTGGAGAATAGGATCTTGGTCAATAATTTTGAAGTCAAATAGAAAGATGAGGAAGAAACCCACCAATATTTATTTATTTATTAAATTTATATACCACCCATCTGGGTGTTACCCACTCTGGGCAGTGAACAAACAGAAAATAAATGATAACAATACAAATTAAAACCCACCACCAACAAATACATCATTAACTAAACTAAACTAAACTAAACTAAACTAAACTAAACTAAACTAAACTAAACTAATTGGCAACAGAGGACCTCAAAACTGAACCTAACTGACTAATCTGTTCACAAAGGAACAATGCCCTGAAAGGCCTCTTTCAACAGGAATGTTTTAATTGTTTTTTGAAGGTAGCCAGTGATGGGGCCTGGTGCAGCTCCACTGGCAGTGTAGTCCGCAGTGTAGGTGTCACCACCAAGAAGGCTCTATTTCTGGTTAAAGACTTTAGAGCCATCCTCTGTGTTGGCTCAAATTGTAAAGATGAAGCTAAGGTACTTTGGACATCAAATGAGAAGAGAGGATTTGCTTGAGAAGGCCTTGATGCTGGGAAAGGTGGAGGGCAAAAGAAAAAGGGGGCGGCCCAAAATGAGATGGTTAGATGGTATTGTGGAGACAATGGGCACAGAGCTCAGCGAGTTGAGGGGGATGGTGGAGAACAGGAGTGCCTGGCGGGCAATGGTCCATGGGGTCGCAGAGGGTCGGAATCGACTGTGCGACTGGACAACAACAACAACTGTGTTGGCACCTGGAACTGTGCCAACTGTGATGACTGGGTGATACAGGGAGTTGTTCTGAGGGAGAGATGCTCAAACACAGGGGTGTGCTGGACACCTTGGGAGGGCGGTGGACAGGAAGTGACAGGGCACCTATTGGGGGTGTTGGGGGAGAAATCCCATACATTCCCATTACCTCTGCCTGCCTCTGGGGGTGCCAGTCACTGGGGTGTGCCAGGATGAGTTCCTGTATCCCTGTGGGCCAGCACACCACTGCTCCAACAGATAGCAAGGTCCCAAACCATATAGGGCCTTGTATAATAACTAGTTTTGTCTCGAACTATTTAGTATTTTAGAAATCTGTTGCTTAGCATAGTATGTCTTACTAAAATAGGCCCATTAAATTAATAGGATTTGGGGAATCAGCTTCTCCATGAGTTTCATTGATTCAGTGAGCCTACTCTACTTGCAACTCAACAGTCTAAGCAACATGATTTCAACTTTTGTGTAAAGAAGTGATCAGGGAATTTGTGCAGTTTTTGAATACAAGAGCCCACATTAGGAAGACCCTTATTTACACTTTCTCAGCAAAAAAGAGATACAGGTGGCTTGGTCCAATCTCCTTGTGGCTGCATGGTACACAGAGAACATTAGAAACACAATATTTGGTCAGCAATGACATTGATCTCCTGTGGTAGATATGGAGGGGATCATTCTTTACCACATCTGCCCCAGCTGCCACATGTCTACGTTCAATGCCAATATGGTCTGTCTTTCTGTCTGCTTTCTTTCTTTCTTGCTTCTTTCCTTCCTCTCTTTGACCACCCATCTGATGGAATATGCTATTCTGGACAATTCACAATTCTTGCTCTGAGAAGTTCAATAATTTCTGTCATTCAATGGAGAAAATAACAAAAATTGGGGAATAACATGGCCAGAATATATGGCATGAGGAGTATATGGTGGTTGGGAACTTCCTGGTTCCATGCTAGGAATCCAGACACTAATGTAAGCTCTACCTGGCACCAGAAGTCCCCAACTGCTGCAGTTTGGCTGCCTAAACACATAGGAGAAGTGGTGAGAAAAAAATCCCAAAAGTGAGTGAACATGCTATGAAAAGCCTCCCACCACCCTGGGAAGCAGCGGAGGCTGTCCAAGAACCAGCAAAAATGGCATGATTGCTGTCACCATTGTCACCATGGTAAGTGACGTATTGTGACTTCCGGTGGTGGTGGCAGCTTCTGGAGGTGCCAAGGTGGCCATCGTGGGCCATATAAATGAGTTCCATGAGCCAGATTAGGCCCATGGGTTGTAGGTTGGGAATCCCTGTTCTATTGAGTCCTGGTGCAAAAGTCTAGAAATCCATGGTTATTGTAGGGATGGAGGAGTAAACCAAAGATCAACTAGATACAGTATATGCATGCATTTCAGAAAGGTCTGAATCTATGTATTAACCCAAGGGAAGAGAACTCATTAGATTCTCCCATGACAAAGTGAGGGTTGGCCAGTCCTGTTTGCATGCTTCACACCTGAAATGGAATCTTGGCTTGTTGGGGTATGCATTCTAGAAAGCTAAAAACCAATACTTTCAAGTACAGTGGTACCTTGGTTAACATAATAAATACATTATCCAAGATGTTTCTTACAGTGAAAATTACTTTAACCAAAATGTGGTTTCCCGTAGGAATGCATTGAAAAGCAAATACTCCATTCTGTAGATCAGAAAATTCCAAAGTGCACTTTAGAACAGATAAACGACATCCCCCCTTTTTGATGTGAATTCATTGAACATCTTACATTTGGGTTGGGTGGTCTGGCAGCTTTTACGATGTAACAAAAAACAGATAAACACACTTTGGCTCATATATAAGTCCATAGTTCTGAGCCTGTCTTCTTCATCTCCTCATATTTGTATAATTGTGCTTGATAAAATGTTCTGAGATCCTGAAAATTCTTGCCAGCTTTGCACTGCTTGTGTTGGAACTCAGTGCTTCCCTCCCTAAAAGGCCTTATACAACTGTGCCCAATTCAGCATAATGAAAATAACATAAAGAGCTGTTATGCCATCATTCACTCAACTGCAGAAAAATCAAATTGAATATGGTTCACAGAAGACAAGTGTGCTACACATCCCTTTAGAAGTTTGTCAGCCTGATGTTGTAGTATCAGCCCAAATGTTCTGAGCCCTCTCTAGTTTGTCAAGACATCCCTGAAAAGTTCCTAAGATAATGGTAGCTGAATGCCATCCTTTGATTAAAGCCACTGCATGTGTTCATTTTTGTTGTAGTGAATGGATTTTCAGTGCATCTAGCATTAGCTGCCTGTGTTCTGAGAAACCTCTATATTTTGGATGGATTTATTGCCTTAGGATGCAATAATGCACTGCTCTATTAAATTGCTTTTTAATTTGTCTCTCTATTTTGTTCATTTTAGATTGATTCTAAATTAATTCCACAGATTTATTATAAAGGGATTTGGCTTTTTCACTTCCATAAATTACTGAATAGTTAAGTGCAATCCCTAGTTGTGATTCTGGTTTTTTAGCCCTCATAAGCAATGTTTTTATAAATATATTAAGATACTCACTATGATAAAAATGAATTAGTAAGTAGATTTAATTGACTGAAATCATTATAAGGAGAAATAGGGGGAGCTTTCTGGAGACTGGGATCCTTGCTGGTTTTGATATTCCTGTACTTACCAAGGACTGAAAACCTTTGCTATTTTTAACTAAAGTAGACTTATTGACTCAACTGCCTATTAGTAGATCAACATTTAAAAGAGTCCACTTAATCCAATGGATCAATTGTACTTGGGACAAGAATTGGTTCTGGACCAAAATCCTTTCTAGATTTTTGGTAAGCTGAGAGTTCATATGGTATGTCATCTCATTGAAGGAATAAATACCATATACTGTATACTTGAATATAAGCCATTTTTTTTCAGCACCAAACATACTCATGTCATCTGCTCTATTTTCCTGACTGCAAGGGAGATTTGCACATTTGAGACCATCTGATGCTGTGAGTTATATAGCTGATGAGCACTAGCAGAATGTGAGCATCCCTTTGAATGTTAACCACTTCCTTGCCACTGAACATAGATAAACATCCTGGTCAGGAAGTGGTTAGATCTGGATCATGGCTGCAGCCATGATCGTATTTTTTTTTCCTGCCCATGGCACTTCCCAGGCTCTCCTCTGCTTCTCCTTTTAGAAATTGGTATTCTTGGACCAAACGAAAACACTGCTCATACGAGGCTAGTTTATTTTGATTATTGAAAATCACTAGTAGCTGTTGCATTTCCCACCCTAGGCTTATACTCAAATCAATCAGTTTCTCTGATTTCTCAGGTAAAATTAGGTACCTTGGCTTATATTTGGATTGGCTTATATGTGAGTATGTATGGTAATTAAAATGACAGATACTATGAATTTTAAGTGTGTAGAACAAAGAACAGGCAAAACCAGGGTTGCACAAAATTATTGTTTTCTTTTGTAATGACAGTCTCTCTTGTTAATAAAGATTTCATTTATTTAATTAGATTTAAACTAAGTAATTTAGAGATACTTATGGTGAGTACCATAATGGTACATTGACCAAATAAATAAATAAATAAATGGTTATAGGGCAAATATAGATTACAGACGATTAAGAGATGAAACAATAACAATTTTGAAGGGCAGCCCTGGGAAACTGAAAAGACACTTGGACTAGATACAACATGGTTTTGAAAACGTCTCATTTTAACAGAAACCAAATCAGTGCCAACTTATCACCATGCTATTCCCCCCCACAAAAAAAATGCAGTCTCTAAGAATTGCACATCAAAACAAACAAAAATAATAATTTGCTGAGTCACTGTGAACTCTTGAATTTATCTTGAATTAGAAGTATTTTTAACTATTCATAGATAAAATGTATTGACAGATATAAAATTTTGTGGTTCATAAAAGCTTCCTTCAGTATGTGTAATTGCTCAGTGCCTCACAGAGTGATTATTAATAGAAAGAAAATTGTCTGCACTGCCCTTCAGACTGGGGTGCCCAAACCTTTTAGGCCACAGCCCAATCATGTGGTTCAAGGAGCTGGTCACTATGGCCCAGGGGCTGGATGAGGCCCCTGACGCCAATACATCCGACCCATGAAGCCCTCATCACTCCTGGAAATGGAAGTAAAACATGCCCGTATGGACGTGTTTTACTTCTATTTCCAGGAGTGATGAGGGCTTCGTGGGCCAGATGAATTGACACTGGGGAACAGATCCAGCCCCTGGGTCATAGTTTGGGCACCCCTGCTATAGACATTTCCCCAGCCTGTTAGTCACAAATAGTTCCCACACAGATGAGAAATTGAAATGACCGAACCACATGGGCACTTACCATCAGCTCTGATCGACAAGACTTAGTTATTTAATCTTTCTCATAGGTGGTCACATTTAAAGAAATCTGTTCAGTTTATGTGTCCAGTCATGTGGCATGTAATTTTTGTTACACAGTTAATGCAACTCTGTGTGGTTTGATCATATGATCCAGCAAATTTCTCACATTATCTTGCAGGGTTTTAGTCTTTCTAGATCTTATGTACAGCTGACTTTTCTTTGGCTTGCTGGATTGTTTGTTTTGAATTAAAGAATAGTTTGGGTAGGTATGAATCTGACAGAAATTGCACCAAAAAAAGAGCAATATCATTGGAGGCATTGCATTCCATCTGGTTGGACACATTTAACCTGTCTGCATTTCTTTATGTACTATACTTCTGCATCTTAACTATATATTTTGATCTGTTTAGATTCTGTTTGGTTTCTTCTTCTTTCATAGTTCTGACCAACCCAAATGAAGCCACTTTCTTTGCTTTGTCACTGCCCAAACCCAACTCCTCATCACTGAATGTTTTTGACAGTAATCAGCAGACCAGTAAATGAGCCGGACTCTGTGTCTCTCCACATTCACACTGTGTTGTTGTCTGCCAGCAGGCCCCATTTGAGCATGTTGGTCTTGCATTTAGGGACTCCAACCCTCAGGGTCCTCCATGTGATGTAGAAGAGGTTGGGATCTTCAGCTGTATCCACCTTTAATGATGTTTCTTTCCCAGTAAGCTCTTCCCTCCATCTTCTAATTTGGTTTTGTTCTTCTGTACCCTTAAGAATGCCATAAAGCTCTTCTTGGATCTGAGCCGGTGGGCTTGAGGCTCAGATCCATTCAGAGGGTGTCATTCTCTTGCTTAATTCTCTCAGCATCTGCTGCTACTTCTCTCCTGATCTAAGGTGGAGCAATTCCAACAAAAGGGTATATTTTCTCAACTAGTGTAGGTTTGAGGCATCCTGTCACTATTCTGTTTGGCTGAATAATAAGGACAGAGTGGTTTTGCTCTCTCTTTCCCTTCATTCAGGTCTGAACAACCTCAAGGCCAGTATCTTACCAAGCTTCTACTGGCAATCTGCTTTGCTTTTTTCTTAGTTATGTGTAAAAATAACATTCTTTAATTCAAAATCAAAATAACTTCTTCAGACAGGCCAGCATACATTCACATGAAGGCTGGTAGGCATGCATTTAGATGCTGCCAGTTCATCACTCCTTTCTCTCTCTCTCTCTCCATCACTCAGTGGAGAAGCACACCATGCCCCCAAACAGGAAATATCTCAAAACTGATGGCACATAATGATTAATTAATTAAGACAGCTTCCCTCTGTGTCTGATTTGAAAGCTTATTTTCTTTGTTTCCTGCTTTCTCAGCTCACTTGCTGACCAAGAATATAATGATACTGGGAATCCATCAGGAGATAAACTTAGTTAGAACCCTGAAGGGCATTTTCCCAGACTCCATGGACTTATACCTAATAGCAGCTAACCTAAGACATCTAAGAAGAATTAACACAAACAGCTTTAGGAATGTGAATAACAAAGGTACTTCTACACAAGCCAAATGTAACAGAAATAATCTGCTTCTTTGCAAATGACAAGAATTGATGCATCATAATTCTCTTCAAAACATATGGCTATCTCTTACAAGGATTGTTATTCTTTTTTCTTTTACTTTGGAATTATATTATCTCTTGGCAATTATATACCCTTGGTGTTTAAAATCTCTTGGCAGTTGTATAGCTTTGGTGCTGCATTGCTCCCGGGCATTGTGAAAAATTAAAATAGCAGATAGTCACTGCTAAGTGATTTAGTCCTATGTGCTGATGCTTCAACTGATTCCTGCCGGTAGTACCACCAGATAATCTCAACAGAGCTTGTCTTTGACTGATACTAAAAGCTTGCATCTCAACTACTTTTTTCCATAACAAGAATCCCATTGCTAGTCTCAATTAGAACATAACTGTTGAATAGATGAACAGAAATAACAGTTGAGTTTTCACTGAGCTACTGATTAAGTTTATTTATTCTACTTGGGACCAGGAACAGGATTTAAGCTTACATATTATCCAGTAACTAGTCTTTATTGACCTTCTAAAATATCAGGGGTTCACAACCTATGGCCTGTGGGCCGGACCCAACTCCCAATGCCATTCCATCTGGCCCACAGCGATGACCCTAGAAGCGGACACATCCATGCATGCACATGTGCAAATTCCTCTGTGCATGCACAAACATGCGCACTGCCATTGCATCCAGCCTGCTCAGCTGTCTGAGGGTGAGTAGTCCGGCTCATGGTGAACCTTAAGAACCCCTGATCTATATTTTTTATCAGAAACAAGTGGCATTTATCCAATGAGATATTGGCCAGAGTCTTCTTGTTTAGTTATGCAAATGATGTAACATCTGGAGGCATATTGTCCCAGGATAAGGAACCACTGTAGACATTATTAATTGCATACTGATTCCAATATAATACTGATTCAATATAAAGAAAACCAAGATAATGGCAACAGGCCCTACCAGTCCCTGGAAAATAGATGGGGAAGAAGTAGAAGCAGTGACAAATTTTACTTTCCTAGGATCTAAGCTCACTGCAGATGGTGATTGCAGCCATGAAATATAAAGGCGACTGATTCTTGGGAGGCAAGCAATGAGAAACCTGGGGAACATAGTGAAAAGTAGAGACATCACACTGCAAAGAAAAATTCATATAGTCAAAGCAATGGTATTCCCTGTGGCAATGTATGGTTGTGAGAGCTGGACCATAAGGAAAGCTGAGCACAGAAGAATAGATGCCTTTGAAATGTGGTGTTGGAGGAGAGATTTGAGAGTCCCCTGGACATCAAGGAGAACAATTAGGTCAATCTTAGAAGAAATCAAACCTGACTGCTCCTTAAAAGGTCAAGTAGTGAAGATGAAGCTAATGTACTTTGGACATCAAATGAGAAGAGAGGATTCACTTGAGAAAGCCTTGATGCTGGGAAGGGTGGAGGGCAAAAGAAGAAGGGGGCGGCCCAAAATGAGATGGCTAGATGGTATTGTAGAGACAATGGGCACAGAGCTGAGTGAGTTGAGGAGGATGGTGGAGGACAGGAGTGCCTGGCGGACAGTGGTCCATGGGGTCACAAAGGGTCGGAATCGACTGTGTGACTGAACAAAAAAAAAACTGATTCCAAAATATCAGGATGCTACTGATAATGTCTGCAGTGATTTTATAAATTGAGGCAATTCATTTCTAAACTTTACTCCATTTGTGTCACAGCAGTGTAACTAGGTAAAAGAATATGGAAGACTGATGAGTATCAGTTTATGTGATAGGTCATTCTTCTACATTTGTTGTTGGGTCTTCTGTCCAGTGAAGGGAAGTTCACTTGGAACTTAAAGAACTCTTTGACAATGCTAATCCTGCAGGTGCTGCAGTTTGGCTTTGCTACAAGGAAAGGTATTACTTATATTTGATTGCTTTTGGATTATGTTTGTCCTAACATATCCTTTCACCAAAACATGTTTAGCAATTCCTCACTCCATACAGAACTTTGGAACTGAGCCACCTGGGAAGGTTAATGAGATAAAAAAAGTCTGGTTGTTTGTAGAGGTATGTAAATATCTGATATGTGGTAACCGAATGAGGCTTTGGAGGATTTAGGGAAAGTTGAGATAGAAATATGCAGCAATTACAGGAGGGAATTTGGAAGAAAATACTCATTAATGTGGCCTTGTTTGTGTTGTATGTGGAGGTGGGAAAAACAATTTTATTTTTGCTGTGCAAATTGCTAGCTTGTATAATGAATATGACTGCAAGAAATCCCCTACCACTCATTTTTACAAACATTTTTACACTTATTCAGAACATTTGTTTTTTCAATCTATAATCTAGCAATCCTACCTTTCCCCCCTTAAAATAATTTCCATCATGTTATAGTACTGGTGAGTCAGTAATCAAAAAGAGAAGGAAACCAATGATGCTTCAAATATTTATTTTTACTGCAATCCCTATAGTTCCTTGACAATGTTGGTGCTGGACTGTGACTTCTGGGTCTCAAAATCCAAAGCAATCTGGAGTGATAACAATTCTTCAGCCACAGATTAAATGTGAGAGTATAACAGGGACATCATTTGGCTAATCATAACAATGATACTGTAGCTCAATAAATATTTCATCTGAAGGGGTAAAGATAAAAAAGACAACACATCATATTTCCCCAAGCAATCTCATGTTCAACCATATTACAGTGGTGTTTTATTGCTTGCCAATCTAGTCTGGCAAGCTATTTGCTCCATTTGAACTGATGTGATGCAGAGTTACACATGGCTAGCTAATTGTGGAAATGGAATATGGTTATATATCTGGAATACATTACAAAGTAACAAATTACCTGAATTAATTCCTTTTGAGGTGTAATGACCATCAATTACAGTCCCTTTTCCCTCTCTGTCAAATGATGTCTTCAGATCTGCTATCCTCTGAGAACAAGAATTGAGTTTTAGATGCTGTTCATGTTATCTCCAACTCCTCAACTAAGATTTGTTATGGTTTTAAAAATTATTTCACTGTAAAAAAATAAATACAAGTTTTGCTCTATTTTCTATTTTTCACGCAATATCAAAAGCCAAGATCAATCTGTGACTCCCTTTGTACTTACACATTGCTCTGTAATAGCCTATGTAATTGCCTGGGATTTTGAAAATACTTGACTACCACTGAATCAATCAGACTGATTCAATCTTTCCCAAGTTACTTCGGCATACACTGCATAGTCAGTAAAATCTGCCTTTAATTTCTGATACTTTCTCTGTTAGAACTTTAATCTTTAAATGTTCTGCAGAAGAACCATGGTGATTTTTGCTTTACTGGCCTTGAAGGTGGAAAGGATGCTTGCTAAATTCCTCATTTTTATCCATTTCAGCTGTCTTGATATGACAAAAAAAAAGTCAGTGAGGAATTTTAAAGTCCCATAATATTTCTGATATCCACCTAGTTTGCCGTATAATGCCAGCTTGAAAAGGGCCTGACAAGGTTTACCTGCTTTTTGTATTACATCAGAGTCTTTGCATGCCTACAAACAAACAAAGAAACAAGATCAAAACCAAAAATAGTTGTTTTCTTGGAGTATAGAAAGGTGATGAGATCTTGCAAAAGGGCTTATTTTAATAAGCACACTAGTGAAGCTTCTAGCCATCCTATGGTGTTCTTTAGATTGGTCCAAGACCTCACAGCAGCTACAAAAGGGGAAATAAATATCTTTTAACCTGATATTAACCCCTGTAATATGTTTGTGATGCACTTTCAATCCATGGCTGAAGACATCCATATAACCTCTTTTAATGGATCAGTTAATCATAAAGAGGTGTCCAATGCACTCTCTTGTCTGGTTGTTTTGGATTGATTTCATCCTGTGACATCAGATGACATGGACATGGCACTTGCATGGTGCAAAGCCACAACCTCCTCACTTGAACCCAAGCCCATTGAGGCTCCTCAAAGAAGCCAAGGAGGTGACTACTGAATGGGACTACTGAATAGTTAATGTGTCCTTTTAGGAGGGTCATATGCCATTCACATTTAAGATGACTTTATTGCAGCCCATTCTCACCCTCCCAAAAAAACCCTAACAACACAGAACCCCCCCACACACACACACACAACAAACAAACAGACAGACAGATTTGATTCAGTTCACAGAAGATGTTTAACATGGTTGTGATGGTTGCAGGCTTTCTTAGAGGATACTGGTATTCTCAATCCATTTCAGTTCTGTTCTGGCTGTGCCATGGAGCTGTCCTTCTAGATGAACTTCTCATCCCTATCTGGAGTAGAATCATCAAAATCATGTACACATAATGTTACATGCATAGGTAGATTATCCCAGTGACATTTAGTTTAAGCTACTTAAAAACTTCATGTCCCTCATTTTACAATTCATGGCTGTGGGAAGCCTTTAAAAGTAAAAGAATCACTACTGGATTGCTGCCACAGGGACCATCACCAGTTATGACAGTTAAAGGCAGAGATTCACCTTTTGCTGAGAGAGAGAGAGAGAGAGAGAGAGAGAGAGAGAGAGAGAGAGAGAGAGAGAGAGAGAGAGAGTTGATAGCTGTATTAAAAGAAAATGATGAGATTGGAAGGGATTAGCAGCTAGTATATGGCAGCAAAAAAATCAAAAATAACCTGTGTATATTTTATAAGTCACATTTTGTCAAGGCTAACATCTCTTGTTTATTTATGTACTACAAAAAGACATGGTTGTAAAAACTCAAGGCCGCCCTGCTGCAGGAAGTTTTGTTATGAAAGGCCACTGTTGCTTGACTTCTTCCACTGGTTG
Source organism: Furcifer pardalis (assembly GCA_030440675.1). NCBI lineage: Eukaryota > Metazoa > Chordata > Lepidosauria > Squamata > Chamaeleonidae > Furcifer > Furcifer pardalis. The sequence continues at coordinate 70,620,562 of CP126893.1, forward strand.
AATAAACTGCCACAAAGAACATCTTATGGTCCAGTTTATATGAAAACCCACCTATGATTTTAACCTACTGCTCTCTTCATTGTCCTCAGTTTAATCCAGCACTTCACTTGACTCTTCAATTCAAAAGAGAGCATTTTGCTCTGACATTGCTGCTTACAAATCATGCAAAGTAGACAGTACTTTGGAAGCATGTTGCTCAAAATGGCAAAATGTGATTAACAGAACTGAACACACTTATGCGTATGCTCTGTGGATCTCATGTAACTCAATGGATCTTACTTCTGTACTAACATAAAGAAGAGTTTTCAGTGCAGTAGATATATAAGTCTGTCTCAGCAAGAGCAATAACCGAACCTAAAACATTGTGGCACCATAAACACTAAGAGATGTATTTCAGTGTGATCTTCTGGAGACCATAACCTATCTATTCAAAAACATGGAGCATAAGAGTTAGGTAGCCTGTTATGCTTCACATGAAGAAGTGGATTATGATCTACAGAAACTCAGATGGAAATAAATCTGTTACCTTTTAAGGCAGGGATCTGCAACATATGGCCCATGGGCTGAATCCGGCCCATGGCACCAAATAATTTGGTCCCCACCCTCGCTCCGACCACTGCTGCCACTGCTGCTGCCATCACCACCAGAAGTGGCCACAGATGCATTTACAACAGCCATGGATGCATTTACAGCAGCCATGGACACATTTATGGCAGCCGTGGATGCGTTTATGGCAGCATTTACAACAGTGGGGACATCAGTCCGGCCCCTGGATTATTTGTCTAAAGGAGCATGACCCAGCCCCCGACTTAAAATAGTTGCCGACCCCTGCTTTAAGGCATCACAACTATTTTTTTTTATTTTGTTATACAGAATTAACATTGCATCAATAGTGCTCTTCTACTGGAGAAGCACTTCGAAATGCAACATAAAGCATTAAGCACTTTGTCATGGCAGTTTGGGATACTGTGCAGAACTGTGTCTCAATGACTACACAAGTCAGAGTCATGCTGCAGCATAAGAGAAGCTAACATTCAGCACTACTATTCCCATGTTGTCCAACTGAATCAAAGTCAATGATGCACTAGTCTAAATTCACTAGCATTATCCAGTGTTTTTTCTCTGCCCCCTCCTTCAGCCACCTGAAAAACAATGTTATAGTATAGGGATCAGCAACCTTTTTAAGTCGGGGGCCAGGTCACACTCCCTCAGATAGTTGAGGGGGTCAGACTGGTTGCCCCCACCATAAACACTGCTGTAAATGCATCCACAGCTGCTTCTGGCAACAGCAGCAGCAGTGAAGGTTGGAGAAAGGGCGGGGACCAGATTATTTGACATTGTGGGCCAGATTTGGTCAATGGGCCATAGGTTGCTAACTCCTGCCATAGTATCTCAGGCTATTAAACATAAGGTTATGGGGCAGAAGCATTGCTCCTCCTTTTTCTTACTGCCAGAACTGCTTCAGTCAAAGCTGGGGTGGGGACAGTGCCACTAAGGGGCCATACACATCCAGCCTTTTGTAGTTGAAAGAAAGAGTAAGCCCCCAAAGAGAGTCTCTTTTATATATTTTTTCTGTCCTTTCAACAATTACCAAAATAAAGCTCCTATGACATGAATGATGAATTCAATTTTGTTTCAGGCATCCCTGTTTCATGTAACCTTTTGATGCCCTCTCACCCTTTGTCAAATCACCTAAGAAATTTTTCAACCCGGGGTGCCCAAACTTTTTGGGCTGTAGGCCAGTCTCATGGTTGAGCAGGCTGGTCATGTGGTTCCTCCCACTGGAAGTGGAAGTAAAATGCGCACAGGTGCAGAATGCTGCCATAAATGCTGCTATTGAATGTCCCCCTATGTCTGTGCACATGTATGCAGAATATGTACATGCACTTTGCAGCTAATACTCTGCCCATCAGTATTCATTCATTTATATTATGCCATTTTCCTGATTTTGTGATGGTTCTTCCAGAATGTGTAAAAACTGCACATTAAAAATGTGCAGCATTTCCCCCTCTGAAGACCAAAATACTCATTTAAATGCTTCTGAAATTTCATGTGGAATTTTTTTTGGGATACAAAAATGAAAGAAATTCATCCAACCTTAAAGGCAGGTGAATTTATGAACTGCCTGTGTACTAAGTAATATCTAGATCAAATAGTCTCAATTTTTAATATGTCGCACTAAATGCAACATTCACTAAAAAATCTGGGCTCAGAGGCGTGCACACAGCTTCTGGAGGCAGCTGTAGGCAAGCACATTTAAATTAAGAAGGTTACCATGAGCCAGGTGCATATCATCTTTTTCAAAAATGAAAGAGAAGCCTGTACTTTACAGACAAGCCTACAGGGGCTTGAATCTCAGGCAAACAGCTGGTTAGCGTGGCACTGTTCTAAACTAGTCCAATTGCTTACTCCCAAGTGGGGAACTGGAAATCCCACAAACACTTATGAGCTTGGTTTCCAGCATTCAATAGCAGCGTGAAGGCTTTTGACTGTATAACTGAAAAACCTTAAGGGAACTGCTATTAGGAATTCTTAAGGGAAGCTTCACTTAGACCACTTTTCAACCAGAACAACAGCTCCCCCCTTCCCAATAGCAGCTGTTAGTCAAAGATTTGTGGGTGGCACACTGGTACCAAGTTCTGAATGACAAAATATGAAAATAGGGGTGGGTGAGATGACTGACACCTCAACCTGGAAATTAGAGGAAAGGTAGCATTCATGTGAATATAAATAATGGGGGCAGAATTGTCACAACTAGAACTTAAGAGTCTTGTAGAATGAGGAAATATATATTATTGTGTCATATCAGTTGTCCTATACTTTGCTGACTGTATTAAAAAAAACTAGAGTCAAAAGCTCTATTCAGGCTTATAAACAAGAAATAAGGCCCCATCCCATCTGAAAGTCCTGCAGATTTTCACGTCACTGATAAAGAAGGACGACCAGTCCTTCTCATTTGATGTCCAAAGTACTTTAGATTCATCTTCAATATCTGACCTTCCAAGGAGCAGTCGGGGTTGATTTCTTTTAAGATCGAACTATTTGTTCTCTTTGCTGTCCAGTGCACTCTCAAAATTCTCCATCCAGCACCACAAATAGAGGGAGAGAGCAAGTGCCAGGCAAGTCCCTAGCAAGTTTGCTGGCGTGACAGTTTCCCTTTAAAAGCCTTCAAACTCCTGTTCGTCATCTGATATTAAAAGTTGTTATCCGATCCATCCCTTAGGACCTTAACGTTATTCAATGCAATTCTCCTCCCCAGATTGCTTAACATTATGTGATTTAAGCGTTATCCGAGGTAAACGTTATCCGAGGTAAACGTTATCCGAGGTATTACTGTATTTTATTCAAATGAAGTGCACCCGGGGTATAAGATGGCCCCCACACTTGGAGGCATGTTTTTCAGGGGTAAAAAGTCATCTTATACCCCAGCATATACGGTACTGAACAACAATAAAGCAAGAGGGCACTGTATTGCAAATATAACCCCAAACCAAATGCTCCTTGCTCAGAAGACTAACCAATGTATAATTAAAATAAAACATAAATGGGGGAGTCAGAGGGATTCTAATGTACTTTCTGTTGCTTTCATATTAGAAGGACAAGAGGAAGCCATATGAAGATGTAGGAATGGCAAAGTGGAAGATTCAATGATATATGTATTGAGAAAATTAAACATATTTGGCAGAAAACAAAGAAATGGTTCTTTCAACTCCTTAATAACTGTTAGAAAAGCAAACAAATTCCAAAAATATGGAGGATGATAAAAGTAATTGCTATACTGAAACCATGCACACTGACAATTAGTTCAAGGACCACTTCACACATGATAAATTACAGTACATAGATAAATAAGCTCCTACCAATTGGTCCTCTAAAAGTAGAGTTTTATCACAGCATTCCATTAATTTCATTTTTATACCATCTATACTGGTGATGGTGAACTTTGGCACTCCAGATGTTCTTGAACTTTAATTCCCAGAAGCTCTGATCAGCAGGAGTGCTGACTTGGGCTTCTGGTAATTGAAGTCCAAAAACACCTGGAGTGCTAAGGTTCACCATCACTGATCTATACTATTCCAGGCAGTTTACAATAACAACAATATTTTCCAATCAGCAGAGGCCTAGAGAAATTGTCAAACACCAACTATGACTAGTTTGGCTAAAAATTATCTGATGAAAAGAGAATTTAGCTTCTTGAAGATTCCTTTGCATTGTGTCACTTTGTGAATGGTAGTGGATACAATATGGTGTAGGCTGCATTTGCTGTGTTAAGCTTAGAATCCTTTTCTCTGCTGGCAATGTGGGCACAATATTTCACAAAATTGGCCATTTCCTGGCTTTTTGAATTTGGATAGAGCAGCACAATATCCCATATTCATAAACTGTCAAATACTAGGTTAGATGATCCAATAGGTGGACTACCTGTGAAGTAGCCCTATATGTTTTTACATACACGTATTACAACATATTTATAATAATATATTTGTATGCATTCCTACATATGAAAAGTAATCTCTCTTCTTCTTCTTCTTCTTCTTCTTCTTCTTCTTCTTCTTCTTCTTCTTCTTCTTCTTCTTCTTCTTCTTCTTCTTCTTCTTCTTCTTCTTCTTCTTCTTCTTCTTCTTCTTCTTCTTCTTCTTCTTCTTCTTCTTCTTCTTCTTCTTCTTCTTCTTTCTCTCTCTCTCTCTCTCTCTCACACACACACACATACATACACACTCTTAATTCAAAAGGAAATTGAAAGAGTAATAGGATCAGGATCAGTTTTACAATAAGAAATAGCGTTGTAAGTGAGTCAAATAAGAGGTCATAGTTCAATGCACTCTACTCTGGTGGGATCGACACTCACTCTAGAAGGTCTTTCTCATCACCTACTGCTTAATTCTTTTAGCTAGAGATGTCAGGGATTGATCTGGTAAAGACTGACCTGGAAAGAGGTACAGCAATTGAGGCTTTTTGCATAGGATTCTGCATAAATCTACAGAAAGAGCTCTTCCTTGGAGGACAATTTATAGGTCATAAGCCACCATTCTCCTCTACAGAATGTCACCTATTAAGACCATTAAGGGAGGACTGATTACCTCATTCTTTCCTCTGGTCCATTCAATCTTAATATGTGAAGGAGATGAAAAAAGGTCTCATAAATGAAATTAATGGCTAGAGGATTAAGAACAAATGCTTCATGTGACTTACAGTCAGCTGATAGGATTCACTGCTGAGGGAGTAACTGAATCAAACCCTTGACAGTTTTACAGCCATGAACAACAGTTTTATGCTTTTATAAGAGCTAAGTTACAATACCTATCAATGTTGATGTCGCCAGGTATCATCCAGTCTGTAACTGAGGTCAGGAATGTGTGATGGCTTTTGCTTTACTTAGGTAACAATATCAACTGAAGTGAAATTTGTATACTTTTTCTTAAATTGCTCATTCAGAGTGTTGCCTTAAAACAAGACTCAAAATACTTTGGTTAACAGAATGGATATCCCAGTCAATTGAATATAATTTGAAATTATATTGTGTATTTTCAATCTGTTGGGGTTAGAATGGTAGGCAAGATTTTTGCTTTCTCTTTGTAAACTACCGAGAGTAATGATTTACCAGCCAATGGTAGGCAATGGTAGAATGGTAGGCAAGATTTTTGCTTTCTCTTTGTAAACTACCGAGAGTAATGATTTACCAGCCAATGGGTGGTACATAAATAAATAAATACATGATACATACATTAATCAATAAACCAAATAAATCTAAGGCTATCTTGAATTTCCACCACCGAAAACACACTAATATACTGTATAGCATTATCTGCTTATTTAGTAAAGGTTATTCTTCTTTTTCTTCATAGCAGATAATTACACAACCTTAAATTATGGGTGTATATGAAATATAGATAAAATTAATAACAAATTAAAATGTTTAAATTATTTTTGATCAGAAGTGAGCTATTTCAATATGGTTATATCTCAGACATTTACTAGATCTTCTAAGTGCACGTGGTGGGCCATAAATTGCATGTACAATACTGCATCATTTGAATTTTGCCACAGTGACAGAAAGTGTCTTATACCCAAACAGCTCCATCTAACTTGCTTTTTTTATCTTCTTACTATACTTCAAAGTCTATTAAGTGACTTCCAAATGGTCTAGTCCAGTGGTCAGCAAACCTGACTCTCCAGCTGTTCTTGGACTTCAGTTCCCAGAAGCCTTGATCAGCAGGAGTGCTGACTTGGGCTTCTGGGAATTGAAGTCCAAGAACACCTGGAGAGCCAAGTTTGCTGACCCCTGGTCTAGTCAGAATCTTATCCTTTCAGCAATCATCCATTGGGTAAATTACATTGCTTTTGCTCTTTATAGCAGCATGCCCAAACTATGGCCTGTGGGCCAGATACGGTCCCCAACACCCTTGCCAAATCATGAAGTGAATATAGACATGTCTGCATCACTTCCTGGTTCAGCACAGATGTGCTTGCACATGCACAGAAGAGTCTGTATTCACTTCCTGGTTTGGTGCAGACATGCTCGCACATGTGCAGAAGTGTCTGCACTAAACCAGGAACTGAATATGGATGCTTTTGTGCATGCACAGAAGCATCCGTGCCACACCAGGAAGTGAATATGGAACTGGATGTGCAAACATGCCCTGTTCTGAGGGCTTGGTCTGGCCTGCTCAGCTGTTGTAGGGGTGTGGTCAGGCCCCCAGCCCAAAATGTTCGGGCACCCCTGATTTATAGCTTTTAAGCTAGCCTCTTCAAATTATCAAACAATTGCGCTCATCCCTCACGCTAGCAAGGTGATGCTCAAGATAATACAGGATAGACTGCAACAGTATGTGGAGAGAGAATTACCAGAAGTGCAGGCGGGTTTCAGAAGAGGCAGGGGGACTAGAGATCACATCGCCAACATAAGATGGATCATGGAAAAAACAAAGGAATATCAGAAACAAGTCTACTTCTGTTTCATTGATTACACGAAGGCTTTTGATTGTGTCGACCACAACAAAATGTGGCAAATAATTAAGGAGATGGGAATACCAGAACACCTTATATGCCTCATGAGAAATCTGTACATGAATCAAGAAGCAACAGTTAGGACAGAAAATGGAATGACGGAGTGGTTTGGAATAGGAAAAGGAGTAAGACAAGGCTGCATTTTGTCACCATGCTTATTCAATTTATACACAGAGCACATAATGCGCAATGCAGGAATGGAGGAATCACAATTTGGGATCAAAATTGCTGGAAGAAACATCAACAATTTGAGATATGCAGATGATACCACCCTAATGGCAGAAAGTGAGGAGGACCTAAAGAAGCTCCTGATTAGGTTAAAAGAAGAGAGTGAAAAAGCTGGCTTGAGACTCAATATCAAGAAAACCAAGATAATGGCAACAGGCCCTATCAGTCCCTGGAAAATAGATGGGGAAGAAGTAGAAGCAGTGACAGATTTTACTTTCTTAGGATCTAAGCTCACTGCAGATGGTGATTGCAGCCATGAAATAAAAAGGCGACTGATTCTTGGGAGGCAAGCAATGAGAAACCTGGGGAGCATAGTGAAAAGTAGAGACATCACATTGAAAACAAAAATTCGCATAGTCAAGGCAATGGTATTCCCTGTTGCAATGTATGGTTGCGAGAGTTGGACCATTAGGAAAGCTGAACGGAGAAGAATAGACGCCTTTGAGATGTGGTGTTGGAGGAGAGTTTTGAGAGTCCCATGGACAGTGAGGAGAACAAATAGGTCAATCTTAGAAGAAATCTTCCCTGACTGTTCCTTAGAAGGTCAAATAATAAAGATGAGGCTAAAGTACTTTGGACATCAAATGAGAAGAGAGGATTCACTTGAGAAAGCTTTGATGCTTGGAAGGGTCGAGGGCAAAAGAAGAAGGGGACGGCCCAAGATGAGATGGCTAGATGGTATCGTGGAGACAATGGGCACAGAGCTGAGCGAGTTGAGGGGGATGGTGGAGGACAGGAGTGCCTGGCGGTCAGTGGTCCATGGGGTCGCAGAGGGTCGGAATCGACTGTGCGACTGAACAACAACAACTTCTGGTTTACTATTCAGAGCTTCAAAGTTTTACAGAAAAGTTTTCCTTGATTTTGGCAGTCATCTGGAGGTTGTAGGCAGTGACTACACTTTTTGTGAATGAGTTTGATGTGAGATGAATGAGTTTGCTAGCATCTATTGATGTGCTTTTAAAGAGGCAATGCCAGCCAAATAATAGTTTTGGGTTTTTTCAGTGAAGGTATGCTTCAAGCAGCCAGTAACAATCTCACAGGATATATTAAGGGCTACATCCACTTATGTGCTGATTATATCATGTGTTGCTAGCATATTCTGCAATGTTGAAACATAGGGACAGAACTGTTTTTCTGTACTGTACTGTATGTTATTTCTGGTGACAACTTTATATTTGATGTTTATACAAAGTTGTTGTAAGATAAGGTTTTATCCAGAGTGATGCCCACATTTTCTGTAGGAGGACAATGTTTTAAAATCTTATTTTCTCAGCCAACTTTGCTTCTCTGTTCTTTTAGTAGAAGGCACAGACCTGTGTCTTTAATGGTACCATTTTAGCTGCACACACACACACACACACACACACACACACACACACACACACACACACACACACACACACACACACACACACACACACACACACACACACACATAATGAAAGATCTTCTAAGGCAGATGTTAGCTGGTCCTCAATTAACCTCCTTGCTGTCAAAGCAAGATCATCAACATAGGTGAAACACATGGAATGTGGAACATCATTCAATAATTTGTGTAAATGTTAAAAAGTAATGGTGCCAGGATGGTACCATGTCCTACAACAAATATTCTTCCTTTGAAATTCAACAAAAAAAGTTTTGGTTTTGAAGTAGAACAGAAACCGTTAGTCCATGTTCTTTAGTAAGGAGGTAGAGTTTTTCTCATCAGCATTTATTAATTCTTAGGTTCACCAAAAGTAGAAAGCAACTTGATCACACATAATAATGGACAATTAAATATTTATATGGTTAATATACAATGTTTTTTATATAAATATATTTTCTCATACTACATAGAAAAGTATAGATTTCCTACAAAAACCTGTTAATATTTACATCTTCTTTTATGTCCCAATCAAACCCAGACTGCCACAATGAAGCCATTTTCTTGGCTTTGTCATTGGCCAAACTTAAGTCATCATTGGTGCATGTTTCTGGCAGTAATTGATAGACCAGTAAATGACCTGGATTATGTATCTCTCCACATCCACACAGTGTTTTGGTGTACACCAGCAGCCCTACTTGAGCATGCTGGTCTTGCATTATGGGACTCCAACCATATTCAGGGTCCCCCAAGTGACATGGGTGTGTGCGTTAAATTTCTCAACTATATCCTCCTTTCATGTTATTCCTTTCCCAGTGAGCTCCTTCTTCCATCTTCTAATTTGGTTTTGCTCTTGCGTACCCTCAAGAATGTTTGTTCTTGCCATGTTGATCTTACATGATTTGGAATACTAGGCTGAGTCAGTCTAAGTTAGTATTTATGTGAGAGACATTAAATCACTGATTTCTAAGAAAGGCTAGGGGCAGTTCAAACAAAAATTATATATTTTAACTTGGGTTTTCAATCAGCACCAAATTTGGTACAGTAGGAGGAGAAAGTCATGGTGTTGTCTGGTCAAATATTTTTATTTTTCATTTTTAAAAGTATAGAATTGATTTATCTCCATGTTCTGATGCAAGCAACTTTTCTATCTAGCTGATAAGAAACTAATGAAATCTATATCAAACAATTTAAGTTTTTATATTAAACAGATGTTAATTATCTTAACAACTTTTAAATTTTTTTGTTAGCAAATCCATCTTGTAGTTATATAAATATTGAAATGTTAACCTCTTTTTAACATAAAATCAGCCATTTTATGGGAGCACCAGACCACTTCATCTGTTTTCTGAGAAATTTGAATGCGATTCAAGAAGAAACAGGACAGGATATGGAACAACTGATTGGTTTAGAATAGGAAAAGGAGTACGACAAGGCTGCATATTGTCACCCTGCTTATTTAACTTATATGCAAAGAGCATAATGTGTAATTCAGGGTTTGATGAATCACAAACTGGAATTAAGATTGCTGGGAGAAACATCAACAACCTGAAATATGCAGATGATACTACCCTAATGGCAGAAAGTGAAGAAGACCTAAAGAGCCTCTTGATAAAGGTGAAAGAAGAGAGTGTAAAAGTTAGCTTGAAACTCAACATCAAAAAAACCCAAGACCATGGCATTCAGCCCCATCACTCCCTGGCAAATTGAAGGGGAAGAAATGGAAAGAGTGACAGATTTTACCTTCTTGGGATCTAAGATCACTGCAGATGGTGATTGCAGCCATGAAATAAAAAGACGCTTACTCCTAGGGATGCAAGCTATGAGAAACCTGGGCAGCATAAAGAAAGTAGTGATATTACTCTGCCAACAAAAGTCCACATAGTCAGAGCAATGGTCTTCCCAGTAGTAATGCATGGTTGTGATAGATGGACCATAAGGAAGGCTGAGCGCAGAAGAATAAACACCTTTGAACTATGGTGCTGGAGGAGACTCTTGAGAATACCCTAGACGGCAAAGAGATCAAATCAGTCGATTCTGAAGGAAATCAACCCTAACTGCTCATTGGAAGGACACATACTGAAGTTGAAGCTCAAGTATTTTGGCCACCACATTAGAAGAGAGGACTCACTTGAGAAGGCCTTGATGCTGGGAAAGATTGAATGTAAAAGGAGAAGGTGGTGCCAGAAAATGAGGTGGCTAAATGGCATTGTTGATGCAATGGATGTAGATTTGAGTGGGCTGCAGAGGATGGCGGAGGACAGAGGAGCCTGGCGTGCGGTGGTCCATGGAGTCACAAAGGGTTGGACTCAACTGTGTGACTGAACAACAACTACAACAGCCATTTTATAACCCTGGAGCATGTACAGTAGAAGCTTAATGCTTCACAACTATTTGAATAAAGAATAATGCTTCACAACTATTTGTTTGCTCTTACTTTCCAATATAAGACCCCAGAGCAGAAGCGTAGCTTACCTTGGCGGGGCCCCGTATAAAAATTGTTTGGGGGCCCTTTATATGTGGGGCGGAGCTAACGTCATGACATCATGACGTCGTGGGGGGAGCCAACGTCATGACGTCATGGGCAGGGCCAAAATAAAAATAAAATAAATAAAAATAAAATAAATAAAATAGAATTAAAATGTAAAAAAAAAAAACCCACACACACCTCAACCCACCCACCCACCCACCCGAAACACAAAAACCTCACTTACCTTAATCCTGGGGCCTCTTCTTCCTCCGCCTCTGCTGTCACCGCCGCGCCGCCGCTGCTGCCATCGCATGACCGCTCCCTCGATGCGCACGGCGAAGGCAAGGGGCAGCTGTGGAAGGCGAGCGGGCGCAGCGAGGCAGCCCCGAGGCCCTCCCCCCGGTCGCCGCAGGGGCTCCCTGGCAGGCTGCGCCAGCCCGGGCGGCGCTCTCCACCTCGACGCTGGGGTGACAGGTCATGTGGCAGGCATGACAAGCGCACGGAACACTGTTTCTCTACAGTACTTGCAATTTTTTTTGCTTTCGAACTGCTAGGTTGGCAGGAGCTGGGACAAAGACGGGAGCTCATTCTGTCCTGCACTGGTGTAAAAAAAAGTGCTGTTTTTTTTTAACTCGGCAGCTTAACCTATCAATCCACCTCTTCGGAAGCAGCTGGGCTTTGTGATTATGACTAAACTCGGATTTTTGCTATTTTCCCGAAAGAGACCCAATTAAGGCTCGGAATTCTACTGAAATTAACGCGAAGCTTAGCCGGTCTACACGGCTTCGATGCTCTCCGGGGATGGGGCGAGGGAATGGGAGCCATGAATCGGGCGCACTAGGACCCAGCGGAGGCTTGGTGAACAACTTGCCTCCGCTTTCCCTCCTCTGTTGCGGCTCCGCCTCCTGCCGTGGAAACTTAGCCATGGGTTTGGAAACGATCCGGTACCGTCGGGGCTCCCTGCGGATCCTCAACCAGCTTCTGCTGCCGCAACAGAGCCTTTATGAGGAGATTATTTTTAATTTTATTTTTTGCCGTTGGGGGCCCCCATAGCCCGGGGGCCCCGTATAATTGATACGGCTGATACGGCGGTAGCTACGCCTCTGCCCCAGAGACTGAATGAGGAGAGAAAGGGAGACCTACACTTTCGTTACTTTTTGTTCTTGGAGGCCCAGGTACTGTATAACAGTCTACAAAGTTTCTTCCTCTCTCCACTTTGAAAAAGTAAAAATTCAACCAGAGCAGGAAAAATATATTTTCTCCTATCTCCTCCATATGTTTTTTCACTTCAAATAATCCCTTCTTCTTGAAAATTTCCTCTTTTGCTTCTTTTCTTGGGCAGGGGTACCCATTCAAAATCACATACTTCTGAACTATGTGGCTGTTGATGGAATTTTAACATGTTAGAATTAATGATTCCATGTTTCTGGTGGGCTTCCTCAAATGTGAGTGGAAGGAGTTATTTCTACAAGTTTAAGAATGAATGCTTTTTGCTAACTCAAAGTTCTGACAAACTCAGAGTGTGTTGTTATATGCACAGTGGAAGAAATTCTTTCAAATGTTTAGATGAACAGCTGAAATATCAATGAATCTTTGATTCCTTGCCCTTTTATTCATCCTGGTGTCAAAATTGCTTAGAAATACTGAGGGCTTTATATATTTTTTAAAAATAATATCCTATTTTTTACCTGTTCCTACAAACAGTTTGAAGAGGTGGGTTGGAGAAGCAGGTATTTGTGAGTAAAAACTGCCACTGCTAGTTAAAATGCAACAAGAGGATAATGAAATGCTTTGCCTTTTTAGCCTCATGCTAATTATGCCAAATACACTGTGACATCTTGCATTCACAGCAAAATTCATGAAATGATTTTGGAATAAATCAGTACTTCAAAAATCAGTAGATGCAGCAGTTTAATATCTGTTTGATGAATTAGTGAATATGTCATATTTTATAATAATGGTGTGCCATCATATCAATTATGAGTTATGGAAACCCTTTCCTGGGGTTTATCATTTCCTTCTTCAGGAGGTATTCTGGAGCTTGCCCAAGAGCACAGAATCTCATCTCCAGGCAGAAACAGTGGGGAATTGAGTGACCAATCACTGGCTCTACAACCAAATACCTAAACCACTAAGCTATCCAGGCAGCTTATATAACATAGGCTAAACTCCTGTTGTTCAGCATAGTAAGTAGGCCTATTGAATCAAAGGAACTTTCAGAAGCGTTAATTCACCAAATCCCCACAGATTTAGTGTGATGTATTATGCTAATTGGGGACTGCAGTGGTTCAAGTGGCTAAGGCACTGATTTGAAGGCGGCAGGTCAGAAATTTGATACCCGAATACTACAGGACAGAATGAGCTCCCATCTCTGTCCCAGCTGCTGTAAACCTAGCAGTTTGAAAGCAAGAAATTGCAAGTAGATAAATAGGGACCACTTCAGTGGGAAGGTAAACAGCATCCTCTGTTCTCCAGTGTCTAGTCATGCCTGCCACATGAACACAGAAATGTCTGCAGAAGCAGACAGCGCTGGCTCTTTGGCTATAAAACAGAGATGAGGACTGAACCCTAGAGTCAGATATGGCTGGTTTTCAAGGAAGGGTGACCTTTACCTTTAATTATGCTAATTAGCAAGATTTCAGCCATATTATATGGCATACATATGTATGGATATAATACATAATTGCATAGTGTTATGTATTTAATAGATATCTAAAATAATGTATTAGACCCACATCCTTAAAACAAGGAAGACCGTAAATCTGATAAAAAGAATCTAGTCTTCCCCTTGGGAGGGAGAGAATACAGTACATACTGGCTTTCCCCTTTGGAGCAGTAACAGGCTTATGAGGATCAGTGAATATAAAATTTAGAATTATTTTCACACTCCTCTGATACAGATAATCCAATGCCATCTGAACAATTTTTACATCTCATTAGAAGTAGGTGGGAGGGACGTTTCACCTGTTGACCCAAATTTATTTATTTTATTTATTTATCAATCACATTTATATCCCATTCTCATCCAAAGACTCAGGGCAGCTAACAAAATTAAAAAACACAATTAAATTCAATTAAAGTTAGTGAATCTTTGTCTTTGGCAGAAATTGTGAAAAGAGCTTCACCTTGCCCACAGTTTTTGGGGCAGGCAGGGTTGGAAATACATATATAGATAGCTACACAAATCTTGCATCCCTCCTCTCTTTATGGATATAACCCTCTAACCAAAGCTTGTATCTTTACTAATGTTTTCAAAGGAAGTTAATGTTATAGGTTATTCTAGATATTTCAGCATCCTAAATATATAAACAGGAAAAACCTATGGGAGAATTCTCTCCTAACATCTGAGATCCTTCATAAAGTCAACATTATTACCCATGGCAACACATTTTAGGCATTTATAAATTGCACAGCCCTGTGATGTCAAGCTGTGTTGACTAGCATACCACCTATGTAAGAAAAAGAAGTTCTTGCATTCAGTTTCAGTGGTGAAGGGGAGAGAAGCATGATGCCAAGTTGTAGGAGCCTTCTTGTGACATTGTACTGCCCCAAGGGGGAACTCTTCCTCTGTCCAGGCCAAAACCCTGCTGAGATCCCAGATAGCAGCAGTATCTTCAGAGTCCATAGCACCTTACACTGGTTGCCAGTGTGCCTCCAGGTGTAACTCAAGGTGCTGGTTATTACCTTTAAAGCCCTATATGGTAGTGGGCCATGATACTTAAGAGACCGTATCGTCTTAAGGACATCTGTCCATCCCACCAGAGCAGACCGGAGAGGCTCTCTGGTTGTACCATCAGCTAGAGAGGTGCACCTCTCTAGCACAAGGAGCAGGGCCTTCTCTGTGTCTGCTCCTGCTCTATGGAACCTCTTGCCAAGTGTGCTGCATATCCAGACGGAGCTGCTGCCCTTTAGGAAGGGGGTCAAGACCTGGCTGGCAGAGCATGTGTGGGGTATGGGCCAGACAGATGTCCCAGTCTGTTGGCTCATTTAAACCCCCTCTTTCTGTTGGTCTTATTTTAGCTTTTTAAATTTTTTATTCTTTTAATCTTGATTTTATATTATGTTTTTATTGTGTTTTAGCTGTTGAGAGTTGTATCAGTCGCACTGGGTCTTTTTTGAGGAGGGTGGCATAGAAGTTTGCTTAAATAAAATAAATAAATAAATAAAAGTTGAAATTCAAGAAATGTGTTATCAGGCCAAAGATTTGCAGCAGTTCCTTCAAAACAGTCTCTGTAACAGAAAAATAGATTAGATTAGATAGATAGATAGATAGATAGACAGACAGATACGTGCACCTGATTTTTTTATCTTTTCAAGTAGTTTCCTCTCTTTTTTCTTTAAACTGGTGGTTCCCAAATGTCATGCCCCAGGGGTTTTTGTGATGTAATTTTCTGAACTTGTAACCAGTACAACAAATTATGAGGTCTTCTGGGAATTGTGATCCAAGAACTTCCGGTGTCAATGTTTGGGAATCGCCTTAATTTTCCCTTTACCATGGCTCAAGTACTGGTAATGAGATGTGCTAAAAGAAAACTGTGTTGTTTTTTGTCAATTCTGTAATGTTGGGTGTATCTAGCTATCCTTTAGTATGAAGGTGGTGGGTTTTTTTTTTTGCCAAACCAGTTTCAGATCATGAAAAACATGGTCAAATTTTGAGGATCAAAATCGTAGGTCTATGGACTGTAATTTAGGCCCTCTGCCTTTGTTCTGTAACATAAGGGGCTTAACAATCTCTCTCTTATAAATAATAGTGATCATTAAAAAAATGAATGCAAAGAGATCAAAGACTACTTTGGGACTAGACATCTAAGCTATATATTTGACTGATAAGGGAAATGGATAATCTTTTGTGAGAGTGAGGCATGAATAAATGATGCTCTTTTGTACCCACTGATGTAAGGCACCTTTCTTGCCCTTTCAGAAAATTAAAAGAGGTGTTTCTCTGTAGCTAGAAAAGTTTGAGTTAGACGTTATGAAAAGATTTATTTGTGCATTATGCCACATGAAAGCACTAAAGGGATACATGCCAAATCATAAAAGGAATAGCCATGAAGGTAAGGGTCCTAATTTACTTCCCAGTTTTATTTCAGCTTAGTTCTCTAACCCATGAGGCATAAAAGTTATTGAGTTTTACTGCATTCAGTTCATGCTGGTTTCCTATCAAACAGAATATCAGTGAAACGTCTCTGCTGAGTTCCCTACATGAAATTGTCCTTCTGTACGTATAATAATCGGCTGTGATGAGGCCAGGCATCTGGTGGTGACAAGCAGACATCTTTGATTTATTGGCTAATATCACTGCTTGTTAGTGGATGGTTGAGCAGGAGACTAAAAGAGCATAAAATCAGAGAGAATAAATTATGAAGGCATCGAACTGTGCCATTACAAACCCCTCCCTGTCACAGCTGTGACATCTCACAGGAAATGGAGGATGAGAGACGTTTCCTCATCAAAGGACCATGGCCGATGCCTTCTGATCTCAAGCACAATAAAAAATAGATCAGCCTTGCAAACTTCTTTCCTAAGCAGAATGGGCTGTCTCCTGTCATAGCAGCGCTCTTTGTGCTGAGCTGAAAAACAAACACGAAATTATGAGATGTCTGAAGGAGATGTTGTGGTCATTGTTATTTTTTCCTCTGTCTCCTCTCCTCTAAATATGTTAGTCACAATGGAGAACTATGCCTATCCTGAAGCCATCTAAGTAAAATGTATAAAAATAGCCGGGGGTGGGGGGGAGCATTTGACGACTTTTCGTTATTCTTTCCATATAAAGAAATCAGAAAATCTGATAACGTATATATGTACTTATATAACTAGTCCAGTAGTTGTGAAGGCAGCCAAACAGCATTTCTTTTTTCTTTTTAAAGTTATTCATGTTTGAACAATACAAACAACTGGATTACTGTGTAGTTGTAATCTTATAAGGAGGTGAATGGAAAATGTTTTGGAGTTCAAATTAGTGTGCCTATTTTGACAGTATCTTAGCATTTTGAGAAAAACTTCATAATTTCTTTTTATCACTGCAATTAAGTCACCGTTCATCAAGTTTGCATTATTTGTCTGTAAATTAAGCCTTGTCCATAATTCCCTGTCAAACCCAAGAAACCAGTCTCCCCTCATCTCCCCTCAGCTTGTCTCCCCTCATCTCCCAAAGAAACCAGTCTGCATATTTTTCCTCAGGCAGCAACTCCCCTTCCTTGTTCATTTTGCTTAATTAGTCTCTGCTTCGAACTTGAGTCTAAAAGGCAATTATTGTAGGGCAGGGGTGCCCAAACTTTTCAGTTGGTGGGCTGGTCATGTAGTTCAGGTAGCCAGTCACTACAGCCCAGGGACTGAATCTGGGCCCCAACACTAATTCATCCAGCCCACAAAGCCCTCATCGCCCCTGGAAGTGGAAGTAAAATGCGCCATATGGGTGTGTTTTACTTCCTCTTCCAGGAGTGATGAGGGCTTCATGGGCTGGATGAATTGGCATTGGGGGCTGGATCTGGCCCCTGTGCTGTAGTTTGGGCACCCCTGCTGTAGGACTTGGAAGATGCGAAAAGATTGCAGTGGAACAGACATGGAGGGCAAAAACCAGGCGTTAAAGAAGGAAAGGGGGAAGTTTGTCTTTTTGTATCCAATCAGACAATCCTTCCACAAAATATATTTTTCTACTGGTAGTTTGAAAAATCTACTTCTAAATGATGCCTAAGTGTAACTGTTCTGGGAATCATGCAGAATTGAGAATTAGATTTTGATAAAAGTTACATGGGGGTCTTGTGTCAGTGATGCCAGGGGACCCCCTCCCAAAGAAAAAGTGCCACCTAAAGTTTAATTTCCCCTCGGGGTTTTCAAGCAACTGTTGAGATCAAAGGTTCATTGAGGTAGAAAAGGTAATTAAGTGCCCTCTATAATTGCAGAAAGTCTTGGATGAAAAGAGTGGGGAATACTGCTTAATCATCAAGCAGTGCTAATGAAGATTGTCCTTAATCTGGGATTTTGTATTCTACTTTGCTTCATTTTTTCTTTCTTTTCTAATTATCAGCCAGAGTTTGCTTTGCAATGGTTTGGCTTTATTCATTTTTACTAGATGGTAGCTGCCCTTGATTTTGCGCATTCTTGAGCAAAAACTACCTGACATGATCTTTTGAGCTTTATAGTTTTATTTGTATAAATCAGTTTGTATTTTATGTGTTTAAATACAGGTTATTACCTAGCTTTATGCATTGTATTAAGTCTATTGTGGTGCTTCAATAGAGTGATGAAACCCAATAAAGGGTTTAGTCACTCATGCTTTGTACCTGAACAGTTAAAGAAACTAGGACAAGATCTTGTTATTGTTCAGTCGCACAGTCGATTCCGACCCTCTGTGACCCCATGGACCACTGTCTGCCAGGCAATCCTGTCCTCCACCATCCCCCTCAACTTGCTCAGCTCTGCGCCCACCGTCTCTACAACACCATCTAGCCATCTCATCTTGGGCCATCCCCTTCTTCTTTTGCCCTCGACCCTTCCAAGCATCAAGGCTTTCTCAAGTGAATCCTCTCTTCTCATTTGATGTCCAAAGTACTTTAGCTTCATCTTTATTATTTGACCTTCTAAGGAGCAGTCAGGGGTGATTTCTTCTAAGATTGACCTATTTGTTCTCCTCGCTGTCCAGGGGACTCTCAAAACACTTCTCCAACACCACATCTCAAAGGCGTCTATTCTTCTGCGCTCAGCTTTCCTAATGGTCCAGCTCTCACAACCATACATTGCCACAGGGAATACCATTGCTTTGACTATGCAAATCTTTGTTTGCAATTTAATGTCTCCACTTTTCACTATGCTCCCCAGGTTTCTCATCGCTTGCCTCCCAAGAATCAGTCACCTTTTTATTTCATGGCTGCAATCACCATCTGCAGTGAGCTTTGATCCTAGGAAAGTAAAATCTGTCACTGCTTCTACTTTTTCCCCATCTATTTTCGAGGGACTGATAGGGCCTGTTGCCATGATCTTGGTTTTCTTGATATTGAGTCTCAAGCCAGCTTTTGCACTTTCTTCTTTCAACCTAATCAGAAGCTTCTTTAGGTCCTCCTCACTTTCTGCCATTAGGGTGGTATCATCTGCATATCTCAAATTGTTGATGTTTCTTCCAGCAATTTTGATCCCAAATTGTGATTCATCCATCCCTGCATTGTGCATTATGTGTTCTGTGTATAAGTTGAATAAGCAGGGTGACAAAATGCAGCCTTGTCTTACTCCTTTTCCTATTCCAAACCACTCCGTCATTCTGTTTTCTGTCCTAACTGTTGCCTCTTGATTCATGTACAGATTTCTCATGAGGCCTATAAGCTGTTCTGGTATTCCCATCTCTTTAATTACTTGCCACATTTTGTTGTGATCGACACAGTCAAAATCCTTAGTGTAATCAATGAAACAGAAGTAGACTTGTTTCTGATATTCCTTTGTTTTTTCCAAGATCTAGAGTTTGCTTATTGCCAGTTATTGCCGTTTAACCTGCACAAATTGGCTCATCTATGCTGGATGTCTGTGCAACCACCCAATTGTCATTGTTACGTACCACATTTAAAGTTATGAGAAATGTTTGTACGTATGGCATTCTCACTCCCTGTTACCCCATAGGTCAGTGGTGAAGAATCTATAGCATTCATGCCAGATGGGGAACTCACAGCCCTCTCTGTTGGCATGTGTGCCGTCACCTCAACACAGAGTTAACCCAGCCTCTCTGCTGAGCAGCCCAAAGGGAACAGTTCTTCCCTTCCTCTTAGCACAGAGTTCATCCCACCCCACTGTCCAGCAGCCAAATTGGAGGACTTCCTCCCTCCCCCCAGGACAGAGTTTGTCCTGCCCCTCTGCCCAGCAGCCCAATGAGAGTGCTTCCTCCCTCCCCCTAGCACAAAGTTCACCCTTCCCCTCTGTTTGGGCAGTCAGGATCTAAAAGGTTCACCATCACTGCCATAGGCAATACTTTCTCTGTTAAACATGTAACAAAGAAGGAAATGCTTCATTCATATAATGATATGGGCTCCCATACAGGAAAGATTTTTGACAAATAGCAAAACAAAACAAGAGCAATTACACTTATATACCACCCCATAGCACTTAGTGCACTCTCTGGAAGGCAGGAGGTCAGCAATTCAATTTCTGAGTACTACAGGACAAAATGAGCTCCCATCTTTGTCCCAGCTTCTGCCAACCTAGCTGTTCAAAAGCAAGAAAAAGTAGATAAATAGGGACCACTTTGGTGGGAAGGAAACAATGTTCTGTGTGCTCTGGTGTCTAGTCATGTCTGCCACATGACCATGGAAACATCTGCAGAAGCAGACAGCGCTCTCTCTTCGGCTTGAAACAGAGATGAGCACTGAACCCTAGAGTCAGATATGACTGGCTTTCGAGCAAGGTAAACCTTTACCTTTATGTCTTTTCTACATCACTACAACCAAGAGTTGCTGTGTGGCGGCTAGGAGTATGGAATGAGATACACAAATGTGCTTGGAATAATTACTTTGTGAAGAACTACAACATTCAGAATCATCCATGCATGTTTCCCATCTTTGATTACTAATAAATATAGTAACATTAATCTGCACATTTGATTAGATCTAAGACCCAACTTAATAGGGTTTTCAACTGGACAAACAATTTAAAGGATCATATCATACTTGCAAGGCAAGTGAATGGATAATTAGACTTTCCAAACAAATGTTATCATTTCCTTGTTATGTGAAACCTTTTCCAGAAAACTAAGAGTCACAGTATGCACAAGCTCAGTAAATTTCTATCTGTCCTCTCTTCTTTCAAAATTTCCCCAACTCCTCCTCTGCCTAGGCCAGTGGTGGTGAACCTTTTTGAGACTGAGTGCCCAAAAAAGGAGGGGCAATGGGTGACAGTTATCTCAGGTGCTGGTGGCCCTCCCATGTTTACTCATGAGTAAGCACCTACCCCCCCTCTGATTTTCCTCTCAAACCATAAAATGCATATTTTAGAAAGCCAGTTGTATCTGACTCTAGGGTTCAGTGTTCATCTCTGCTTATAGCCAAGGAGCTAAAAAGGGATGGATGAATAAAGGAAAGAAAGGAGAGCACACAAGAGAAACGCAAAAGATAATTTAAAGACTCTCCAGAGGCCCATTTCCTGCAAGAAGGCACTGGGGCAGGAGCTGGGGCAGAAAATGGGACCTCATTCTGTCATGCAGTACCCGGATCTTGAACTGCTGACTTGCCAGCCTTCCACCTAACAAGGCAAACTTCTTAACCACTGAGCCACCGTAGCTCCCCAGTGCAAGGGTCAAACTGCTGTCTTGCAACCAAAAGGTTGTGAGTTCAATCCTGACTAGTGATCACTCCTGACTAAGTTCAGTCAAATGAGGCCCAAGCATGGGGAATCAAAGTAAACAGAAACCTCGCTCTCAGTTCCTCTCCCCCACTTCCGCTGTTTCTCTCTGCCTGAAATTAAGCAGCACAATGTGAAAGCCAAGCAGAACAGCAATGCAGACTGTCAGGAGGATGATTTTTTGGGGGGAATACTCGTATCTGCCTGCTACGGGATTTATTAAAATGGCCAAGCAGGAAAACCCTGTCTTGTCCCCCAACTCCCCCCGCCCCGAGCCACCTGCTGGGAACACGAAAGTCCATGGCCACTTTTCTCGTCTTTCCTCCCAACTTTTATGAATGGGGAAAGATGAGACAAGTGGCCATGGATGGCATGTAAGGCAAGGCCCCCCCTCCAATCCACCCAAAAAGCGCTCTGCCAGGGATACGAAAGTCCATTGGCCACTTGTCCTGTCTTTTCTCCCAGCTTTTACCCCAAAGTAAACAAACAGGAAAAGACGAGACTAGTGGCTATGGCCGGCACACAAGACAAGTCTCCCCCCTCCCCCCATCCATTAAAAAGGTAGGAAGACTGAAATCCCTACCTGGAGGCTCTGCAGTAACAAAATCAGGCAACACAGACAACCCCAGGCGCACTAGTCCAAGGAAGAGAAGGGCATGCACAGTGTCCCCTAGGAGGTGGGATGTCTGGCCCCACCTCCTGGATGGGGATTCAGCCTCCCCTATCTCCTTCCTATTGGTAGAGGGAGCCAAGTGACTTGAGGAAGCAGTGCTGCCATTGGCAGCATGGGGTGGTGGGGATGGATGGGGCAGGGCTAAACCCAGAACTCGTGCATGCAAGTAGATAGGGCTTTGTGTGCCACCTTTGGCATGTGTGCCATAAGTTCACCATCGCGGGCCTAGGCTAACACCCAGCTGAGATCCCAGATGGCAGAAGTATCTTCAGAGTCAATTGCATCTTACATGTTAAAATTTACTCCACAATTTGATCCTGCTATGCACAGATATTTTTGTCCACATCTCTTTCCCATTTATTTCTAAACTTCATTGCTTTGTAGTTTTTCAGGAAGCTCTGGGAAACAAACCTCATTTGTCTGCAAACAAGCTAGATAGAGCCTTACCCCAAGTTGCAACAATTTATCCAGGAACTGGGAGAAGATGATTTTAAGAGCCAGTCAATCAAATGGTTTACAGTTTGAGTCATTGACTAAATGCACAGAAAAAAGTTCTGTTCTTACAGAACTGGACACAACGTTGAATGGATATTTTCTGTTCCAGCTTTTGCTCTAGAAGAATTAGAGATTTACTTTATAAAAATAAATAACAACTGGAAATCCAGTCCAAGAAGCTGTCAAATTGGGTATCAGGTTGCTGTGGCTTGAATCTGGGTAAAATCCATCTAGCTGGGACATATGGCAACCCTGAGCATAAATGTGCACAAGAAATGCTGAAAAGTAGCTTGCAATATTGTGCACATAAAAAGCCCGAAGGCCCTCATCCCTACAAAGCTAGTGCATACATATTGACAGCTTATTGGAAACAGTTGGAAAAGTGCCCCATTACTCATAATGATTTTTCTCGGTTTCCTGCTCCTGTATATAGTTTTGTACTATTAGACAGCAGGGTATTATTTAGCAAAGTGGAGGATGAAGGCCTAATTTTAATTCTCGTATCTTAAACCTGTTACCCAAGAAGAATTTGCATCAGCATTTCTAGGATGTCAGGTCCTCTGTGAGAATATTTTCTTTTCTCTCCCCCAAGCTTTTATCTAAAGCTAAGTGTAGAACTCCATAAATTATACATATTAAGTTAACTATACATTTTGAAAAATGGAAATTTGCTTATGGCAATGCTACCACAATTTCCCCCCATATCATGCACTCATTACAGTAAATGAGAAGTTACTTGCATATTATGTAGAAAGTGAAATGAGTTGTTGTTAAGAGGATAATTTTAATAGAACAAGGAATTGTAATTTTCCAGCACTCAGGAAACAACGGTGTATGAACCTAAGGGTATTTCTACACATATTAGCAGTGTTAACAGCATTCTGGCTACAGATATAAGTAGACACATATTATAAGTTAGATGAGCAAGGAGGGGGAGAGTAGAAGCTAAGAGAGGAGACTAATATGTTTTAGTGAAGAAAAGTAGATGCCCAAATGGCAAGCTCCCCCCCCCCCCATGTTTAGGCCAGACATGAAACTGTCAAAATGAAGGCACCTTTTGGTGAGTTCATTCTGAAGTTCCTTTCATCTGACCTAGTATGAGAAAGATTAGACAGCAACACATGTTTGTCACTACCAGGATGTGCCCAAATGTGGTTCAAAACTACCACAATCTTCGAGGAGGTTCTTTCTGTGTACCCCAATGACAAGCTTATGTGTCTGTGCTACACTTCAGCATGGCCATAAACTGTGATATTTTACATCTCAGTTGTAGCTGAATGTGGGGAACACTTTCTGCAAAGTTCTTCATGAATGTTGCTATGTTTCTCTAAGTGTGTTCAGCTGAATTTGAGTATGCCACCACCAATTCCTCCAACTCCTCTTTTTCTTTTTCATATTCTCCTCCTCCTCTGGAGTGGTTAAACTGCCATACTGCAGCCAAAATGTTGTGAGCTCAATCCTGGCCAGAGATCAAGCTTGACTCAGCCTTCCATCTTTCTGAGGTTGGTAAAATGAGTACCCAGCATGTTTGGAACAAAATGCTAATTAACCTGAGAACTGCCTGGAGAGTGAACTAAGCACTATGGGACGGTATAGAAGTGTAATTGCTCTTGCTAACAGTTGTGTTCTGCTGCATGGAAACAAGACTCACAGTTTGTTCAGCCAAGACTTTCTTCTTCTTCTTCCTGCACTTCTTTTCCCATTTATTTTATATTGAGTAATCAGTTGTAGGAATTTTTACTTTCATTTTTTATTGTATGATCCACAATATTATCCATCTGTTTCAGTACAGTACTTCTCAATTGTTCATCCTCTTGTTCCAAGTCATCCTCAGCACCCTACAATAAATTCATATTACAAATCTTACTAACTTTTTGAGCGCAGTGTGTACTAAACTCCATTGTCCCATGACCTATGGTTGAACTATGAGTAAATAGTGCAGTCTGAAAACCAATGTTGCACATCACTACCACATACCAGAAATTAGGCAGAATTTCAGCTGAAATGAAGATGAGAGGCTGGCATCAAGTATGTCTGATTTGAACCATACACAGAATATATTCCTTAAACTTCCTCCAGCAATCAGTATCTTAAATAGTTTTAAGTCTGTATGTTTCAATGAGAATGAACTGCAAGTAGTCCTCATACAGAGCCAACCCATTGCAAGTTATTGAGTTCCAAATATACTGCTTCAGAAACTGTATGATACTTGCTCATGTTATTCAAGTCATAGAAGCAATATCAACAAATGATTTTACATATATTTATAACATGTTTTGAGTGACTTTGACCAATAGGGAAGTAAGTAAGTTGTTCCTTCCCTATGATAGTGAAAATGTACTGTTCTTGGACCATCCTGGACCATCCTGAAACAATGATCTAGGAACATTTCCTTCCTTCTTGCTATTGTAAGGATACAGAAATAGGTTGCATTCATCTATCATCAATTGTGTAAATGTCTATTTGAGTAGGCCTAATGCAGCAAACCTTGACTTTGTGGTGAAGGATGATGGATCATGTCATTGGTGGCCATATGTTGTATGCTTGTGTGAAACTGTTAATAAAGAGAGCTGCTGGGAAAAGGAGATAGAAGGAGGGAGAGGAGTGGAGAGAAGAGTCTAAAGTACCCTGCTAGCCCCCCCCCCCCAAAAAAAAAAAAAACCTCATGTCTTCATTCTGCTGGTCAGAAGCCCATGTAGTTGGTCACTACAGTAAGGGAGGGAGGGAGGGAGGAAATCATATCTACGTTTATTTTTCCTTCTATAGAAAAGAGATGAATGATTTTAAAGCATGTTTTAGCTACCCTTTTATTTCTTTGCAATTAAAAGGTTATTCTGCTGAGATCTTATTGACCTAGTAATAGAGGTTTTTTTTAAAAGATATACTGTATGTAGGGGAATGCAAGCCTAACCATGTGCAACCATGTGTGGTGAATCTGTCAAAGGGAACAGCAGGAACCTTGATAAGAATTCTCCATCAGTAAACCTCACTTGATAGCCGATAAATCTGAAGGTCTGTGAATTGTTATTATAAGTAACACCTGGTAGGGCTATTGCAGATCAAAGGTACTGCATAATAGGATTATCAAAACTGCTTTGTATTAAAGTCCAAAGTACAACATATTTATTCATTGCTGTTTGCATGAAAAGAAAGTTTTATTGGTTTTTTTCTAAAGAGAAGAAGAAAGAAAAGAAGGAGAGAAGCAAGGAAAGAAGGAAAGGCAACATGGTGTGCAAACATTCATAAATTTTGTGTTTCCTTCTTTTGTTTAAATATTGGACATTAACAAAACTTTCAGAGGATATGTCTTTGAAGAAAGTTAATTAGATATAGGAAGTAAAGCTTTGTGAATACCATTTCCTTTGATTTGGTCCCAATTATTTTGCTTACAAATCACAAATGGTTTGTTTCAATCCAATTCGTAGTTTACCCACTACAATTCATACCTGATATTCCAAACTATTTGTACGTATTTGAATATATACACATAATGGGGGGGGGCAATGACAATGGGGAAAGCAATGGGCTCTGAGTTGTGATGTGGGAGAGTAAATGTCATCAACTACAATGGCTCTTTCTTATCCTGGTAAGAGGTAAAACAAGTGGGGTTGAGGCCTGGGCTTGATGTTCAGTCCTGGGTCTGGTGTTTTTCAATATTTTTATTAATTACTTGGATGAAGAATGCAAGGAATACCAAATTTGTGGATGACACAAAATTGGGTGGAATAGCATACAAAGCCATCCTGGCTACCCTAAAAAGGGTGCTGGACAGGGAGTGGTGAGGGGCATCTAACCCAAACAAAATATATATGTTCCCACTTGCCTTCTAATTTCAACTCCCCTCTGGGGATTCGAATCAGCAACCTCCTGATTACAGGACAATGGCTCTCCTATAGCATTTAAAAACCTCTTATACCAGGTTTTCAACAATTACGCCAGAAATTATATGTTATATATGTTCCCACTATCCTTCCTGGGGAATCAAACTCTGACCTCCTGCTTACAAAGCAAAATTGCAACCTCTATGCCACGGCGGCTTTTGGAACTGCTTTTGGTAATCTTATATTTGGCGGCACAGGAGGAGGAAGGAAGGTGGAGGAACATGGAGCACCCCCTTGTTTGTTCGATCATTCTGGGCATTGCAGCTCGGCTTGGCTCTGGCTGCTACCAACCCTGGAAGGCCCCGGCCCGTCACTCTGCCCTCCGTGACTGCCCTTGTGCAGAGCTGCCCGAGGCTCAAGAGAAAGGCAGTTGCCGGTGGCCACAAGAAAAGGAGCAAAGGAACACCAGTCTGGCCAATGGTGCCCCTTGGTTTTAAATATTTTTTTGGCACCTTTGATTTGGATTGGCACCCAAGGAGGGTGCCGTGTTACTGTAGGCCTGGGGGTCACCCCGGGATGAGCCCCAGTAGCCTGATGGGTCAGTCCACCACTGATAGCATATATCCTGGTTGACAGAAACAAAATCCAGAATGATTTTGATAGACTTGAACAACAGAATGATAAGTGCAAAGTTCTACAGTTAAGAAAAAGGAACCAAAGGCAGAATTACAAGACGGAGAATAATTTGTTCAACAATACTACATGGGAGAAGAATCTTGGAATTGTAGATTGCAAGTTGAATGTTAGCCAACAGTGAAATATAGCTGCAAAAACAAACAAACAAACAAACAAACAAATGTTGTTTCAGTCTTCATTAACACAAGTATGGTCTCCAAATGTCATGAAGCACTAGGTCCCCTCTATCTGGCATCTCACACTCTAAGAAGGATGCTGACACTCTGGAAAAAGTTTGCAGGAGGGCAACAAAGATGATGAGAGGCCTGGAAACCAAGCCCTGTGAGGAAAGACTGAAAGAACTGGACATGCTTAGCATTGAGAAAAGAAAACTGTGTTGGCATTCTTTAAATACTCCAAAGACTATATTGTAGAGGCTTGGTAGGATTTGTTCTCAATTATTTATTTATTATTATTTATTTATTTATTTATTTATTGCATTTGTTACCCTGCCCCAATCGGGAGAACCCGACTCTGAGCGACTTACAACAAGACAAAAAGTAAAAACATAAAACACTCTACATCAATAAAAACATTAAGAGTTAAAAAAATCATCAAAAGTTAAAAACAATACACACATCCCACATTCAGACCCAGGGGTGGCAATCCATTAAATGAGCCACCTAGTATGAGAACCCACATTCCCGGGTCCCCAGACTTGTCCTGCCAGCCAGGTTTTTTAAGCCCTTCCGGAAGGGCAGGAGCTCTGTCTGAAGGCGCAGTTCGGTGGGCAGGAGGTTCCAGAGGGTCGGGGCGGACACGGAGAAGGCTCTCCTCCTAGTGCAGGCACGATGCGCTTTCCTCGCCGAAGGAATAACAAGAGAGCCTCTCCGATCCGCCCTGGTGGGGCGGACAGATGTTCTTGGGGTGACGCGGTCTCTAAGGTAACCTGGCCCACTACCATATAGGGCTTTAAAGGTAATAACCAGCACCTTGAATTGTACCCGGAGACATACTGGCAACCAATGCAGCTCCCGGAGCAGCGGTGAAGCACGAGCATACCGCCCACACCCCACCAATATTCCAGAGTGCCAAGAATATAATAATGGGCTGAAGTTACAGGAAGCTAGATTGGAACTGAGTATCAGGAAAAGCTTCCTGACTGTTAGAGCAGTAGGGAAATGGAACCAATTACTTTGGGAAGTGGTGAGTGCTGCAATACTAGAGGCATTCATCAAAAAGACAGACACTTACATGTCAAATACTGTATACTTTAACTTAGATTCCTGAAATAACTATGGATTGGATTTTAAGGCCTCATAGATTCCTTCAGACTCCTTTAATGTATGATACCATGGTTTTATGAATTTTATAGCTGTCTAGACAGATCAGTGAATTAGGCATCTGGTTGCAGAGTCAGAGGTTGGAACAATTCCCTACTGAACATCCCTGAAGAACCAGCTTGTGTGTTGTTGGAAAAGTTTCAGAATATCAGGATGCCTCCAGAATATGGGAATTGTGAACCATTTTGAATATTCTTTACTAGAAAACTCTGAAAGTCAAAATTGACTTGATGGCACACACAGAAAAAGAGAATTGTATGCATACAACCCAAAGTATAAAAAGTACACAAAATTATTGTAGCTACTGACTCATTACATCTTTCAAATTTAAAAATGCCAGATGCATTGTTTGCATCTTTTTGCTCAATCCACCCCTTCTTCCAGGCTTGCTCTCTGTATGAGACTTACAAAGGGGGGGGGGAGGTTGCTAGTTTTATGCTAAGACTGTTGAAATTGTAGAAACTGTGAGGAGGAGAACATACAGTACTTACTTTTTTCTTATGATGGATAAAAATAAACTTTTGAGTTTGAAAATTCCTCATGAAGGTGTCTCATTATGTCAAGGTAGCCTAAACAAAGAAGAACAGGAATTCAGCAAGGATTCATTATTCATTACACCTCTGGTCAGATTAGTACTTAGGTGTGCACATTTGAGCCCAAAATGGAATCAAACAGCTGCAGATGCTCCACTTGAAAGCTCAGAAAGGCTTGAAGACAAATGGGTTGTTCAGAAATGCTTATACAGTTAAATCAAGGTCCAGGCTTGTCCCTTGAAAGATAGCTTGAGCATACCTTGGGCATACCTTGGAAACATCTGCAGAAGCAGACAGTGCTGGCTCTTCGGCTTGAAACAGAGATGAGCACTGACCCCTAGAGTTGGATATGACTGGCTATCGAGCAAGGGAAACCTTTACCTTTACCTTAGTATGGCTAACCAATGGGCTTGGAGAGCAGCTTTCAGACAGCTACCTGAGGTTGGTTGGAGAAGCAAAATGCTACTTGATGAGAACCTCATGTCAAAACCTCATTTTGCTTTTCCGACAGGGCTTCAGTAGCACCATCAGTCATAGCAGCTCCTTTGCAGCTTAGGGGATGACTTTCCCTCATCTGATGCAAAGAGGCCTGCCCCCCCCAACTAATGATCAGGATCTAATCATGGGAAGGAGGGAAGATGACCCTTCTTCTTCTACCTGTGCCTCAGCTGAATGGATTCAAGTGGGATTTAATCCACTTGGAGACCATCACCTTTCCCTGTGGACTTCTGCACTCAAGACTTTTAGTCCTCAGGGTAGTCAGGTTAGCTAACTGCCCCCTGACACTTGGTGTTGAGTCAGTGGCAGTATCAGTTGGGTGCAAAAAAGGCATATGGTATGGTATGGGGAGAGATTGGGGAAGGAAGAATGCTTCACATCTGTTGGCATGTAAAAAAAAAGTGGTCCATCCCACAATGATTGAAGTCCAATCATGGGAGGGGAGTCAAGACAGTGCTTCGCACCTGACAAAGGACAACAAAGTGCTGTTGGGCTTTTATCCCTGATCCTGCTGCTAAGTTGCAGGCCCTGGGGTAAAAACAGCATTACATGCCCTCACCCCAGTGTGTATAAACACTGGGAATGGGATATAAGAAAGAGGGGCAATTTTGTTTAAACCCTCACAAGAGTCTCAAAACAGAGCTGGTTAGGGATGAGTTGTGGCAGATTGGCAATCTGACCAACCTGGCCTCGCTCATTCCAGATTGTGAGCTGTAAACCCATGTAGATACTCTCCATGTTACTATGTTTAGTTCTATCATGTCTATTTCTGCAGATGTCCCATCTGCATGTTAGGTCCCTATGTGTGTCTATAATTTTGTGGAAGACATCACAACCTTTTAGAAATATGCATTCCCAACCACAAACACATCAATTTCAGTGTTCAGAAGACATTGTTTCAATGCATCTATTAAAAATCAACAACCAAACACCTTGACGAAGGTCATTCCTAACACATTGCTATAGATTTTCTTAATAAAGAAATAAGGAAAGCAAACCACAAACATAGTCAGTTATGACCCTGTTGCCTATGATAATCACAATCAGATTTTTTTTGGATACTCATTGACTTCACAGATAACTGAAAAATTCAAAGATCACCCCCAAAGGGGCAGTATTTCTGTATGCAATTTCTTTACATACTTTCTATGTATTATTTATTTATTTATTTTCCACTGTTATCCTCCTGATAGATTTGCAGATTTGAAAATGGAATTGTGCTTACCTCTTTTCAATTGCAGATAAAAGATTCACATTGAGATCATTGCTATCTACAATTTTGCAGGGTGTAACCGGGAAAACAAAATATGATGTTTGCAATGCTGATCCCTATTACTGATGCTCAAGTAGGACACTGTGTATCTTGTGCCCTGGTCTGATACAAGGGGGCTTAGTATGTTTCTTTCTTTTGCCACTTTATCATTAGCAAAATAAACACCTTGGTGAAAGAAAATAATATCCAAGTAGATTTGGAAACAGCCCTCACTCCATCCTTAGATAAGCAAAGAAATGTTTTCAATTTAAAGGATAAACATGGAGGGAACAGAGAAATTAAATAGTCAGGTAACAACAATAGGGAAATAAATTTAACTCAAGTTAAAAAAAAACCTCCCAGTTCTTTGTATACTCCAAAGAAACAGTCTTGTTCCATCTATTTGAATGCAAAGATATCTGATGATATTGGATTGGGTGGGGATTAGGACTTCTAGAAGGAGCAAAGTAAGGAGACCCCCATGGCTATGGAGCCATGAAAGTGACATACCAAACACAGATTGCCTTAGAAATATTGAGAACAAAACGAAACGTAGAGGTCCATGATAGATTGGTGAAGGGTTAAGGAATCATGGCAGGTAGAAATGATGTGGCTTGCACATTTGTTCTTTTCCATTAACCACCTGACCTTCTCACTTTGGGGCTACACTTAAAGAATCGGGAAACATATACATTGAATAATAGAGACATTGATGGAGCTGACAGTGCAGGTGAAGGGCTTCCCAGGCCAATGAATCAGTGCTTGTAATTAATTCTGTCTTCCACAGAAATTCTCCCATCTGAAAGAAGACACCTCAACCACCTCTTCTTTTTCACCCACAGCAAACAGGGACATGGCTGCATCATGTTGCTGCCACTGACAATTATAGTTTTGCTCATGCAGAAGGGCAAGCAAGGATGACACTAAAGTGCAACTGAAGGATCCACAAGGGATGCTTGTTGTGTGAAATTGATCAGGATGTGTTGGTAGCACTCATCTAACTTCCCACTCAAATGAGTGAGAAATGAGCATTACTAGGAGTATGTAGTCCTTATCAGTACATTTCCTCTGATGGCACTGTGGGATGGGATCCTGCTGAAAAAATTTACAGTAAGTAATGCCAACAAGCAGAACTGTCTCCAAACATTTGCTGCCTTAGGTAGAACATCAAAATATAATTCCAGCTCCCGATATTTATTCTGCCCAAGACTAGACAGACTTGTTCTGGCACCACCAGCACCACCGATGATAACAGCGACAACAACGACAATGACAACAGAGATATTTTCATAATCCTAATGGAAAAATTACAACTGTAGTAGCAAGAAATCAAACTGTCCTCAATTTGCTTCCTTTTTGTGACACCCAGAATCTGATGCTTGAGGCAGCTGTTTCACTCTGCCTAATGACAGGGTGAGCTTGGCCTGCAAAAGGGGTGGGGGTGGGTTGGCTATAACAGGTAAATCAGCAGCTGAGAAGTAACTATTGGATGTCACAGGGTGCTGAGGCCTTGTCACTTCCCTGAAGAAGCCAGTCTTAATAACAGCAGTGTCATCTGATCCATTAGGAAAACTTTAGTGTGACCAAAAATGCAATGAACGCCTCTAATATTCTTTGATGTGCCAAATCCATGATAGAATTGGCTGCAAGTCTGGGAGTCATTTTAATTCTCATCAAATAATACTGATTCTAAATGTTGAAATTCCAGACAGGCCCAAAAAATAAAGGCATCTTCATAAACAGTACACCTTCTATTTCTATTAAAATTTAGCATATAATCCTTTGAACTGATTTACAAAAATGAATCTACAGCCTAGTACATAAATGCTCGGAAAACACAACCTCACAACTGACATTACTTCAGCTAGATAAGAAACATTTAATATATGCAGCATGTAAGCTGTTGCATCATCTACATTGCAAATTGGCCTGGAATGTCACACTGGTGTTCAAGAATTTTGTAGACTGAAGCCATGCCCAAGGCATCTGCCATAGCCACAAGGGATGGCATTTGCTGTGGCATCAACCATGGGACAGACTACGTGCAGGGTGCAAATGTCAACTGGCTTTTTCCTCCTAGGCTATACATATGTTGCACTGGCACTCCCATTGTCCTTCACCACTAGTCAGACTGACTAGGACTTGAGAGAGTTGTAGCCCAATAAAATCTGAAGGGCTATACTTTTCCTACCTTGCCTTACATAAAGGAGTGGAAGAAGAAAGGGCGGTGGGAGAGGGGGATGACTGCTAGCACATTTTGCCCTGCACACTGCTCTCCCACTCCCTATGTGTTTCCTAACACAGGTTTTTCTCTCCAGATTTCTGTCTCCACTAGTGCCAATGCTCTGCACCACTGCTGGCCTCTTAATTCTTCTGCATACCCGCTTATCCTTCTTGTTCAGCCAACAAAAGCTCCAATGAATTGCTCTTGACCCAGTAGGGCTTTCTACTGGCTTATCTTTAATGATTGGAAGCCGGTTCTGTTGTCTAACTTGTGCTGACAGAGACGGGTGTGTGTTGAAGTCTGCCCAAAGCAAGTAGAATCATGGGACTTGCAGGCAAAAAGGGTTTCTGTGGATGGCCATTAAAATATAACTTCTTTATTGGGTGGGGTGGTGGTTGTCCATTACATCTCAGATGAAGGAGGTAGTGGTAGAATTTCTGCACAGCCTATTCCCATGCAAATCGCATGTATATAAATCTATCTGCAGCTGCAGTCCAGTTCACCCAATATATGTCACTGACTCAATCAATCCAGTCCTATTTTGGGTGGTGGGGAGAGAGGAAGTAGAAATCTATAGAAATTTAGTGCTTATTTTAAATGGGACTTTGGCTGTAATGGTAGGATCACATACCTGTCACTTGCTTATTTTTCTGTACTGCCAGACATAGGAAGCAGGTATACTCATTTGCTATAAATGTCCCTGAGCCTAGAGGAGACCTTGAGGAAACAATCAGGCATTCCAAATGCCACAATGAGATCTCTTATGACATTTCTGGTTGCCTCTTGCAGAAAGCAAAGGCTCATTTCTTTTCTTAATTTGTGCACCTACCTTGAAATCAGTTTGATTGAAAATTGGGGTCCCAGGGGCAAGGTTTGGCCCCAAAGCAGCAAACAAATCTTTTGTTTGTTTGTGGTTGTCCAAATTTACAAGCACATCATGTATATTGATGGCACGAAATAAATTTCAAGGAGACAGCATCTTAGAAGAGAGAAAAGTGACAATATATTGCTCAATGGTTGTTTCCTCTCCTTTTCCTTTCCCTCTCCCAGGAAAGCTTGACTGTGGACACTAATATTTTTACATTTATT
This sequence comes from Furcifer pardalis, assembly GCA_030440675.1. NCBI lineage: Eukaryota > Metazoa > Chordata > Lepidosauria > Squamata > Chamaeleonidae > Furcifer > Furcifer pardalis. The sequence continues at coordinate 70,654,551 of CP126893.1, forward strand.
TAAAGTGTGCATTGGGCAACGTGCATGGGACAGGCAATCTCCAGCCTTATTTAATCACTTCACTTTCCATTTGAGAAGTAATTTATCATGGGAAGTCAGCAGGGTATAGAGAGCACTAATTGCAGCAAAATATCAAGGACAGATTTCCTCTGTCTTAATTAAACATTAATGAGTAAAGTTATTTGCAAATGCAGACTGCAGGGAGGGACTTGTCTATCCACATTTAGTAAACACTGACACTTAGGTGTCAAAATAATATACCTTAATTGATTTATACAGGAATAGCCTTCCCCCGCCGGACACTTTGTACAGAGTGCACCTGAGCTGACAGTCTTGCAGCAGTTCCCAGATGAATTATTTATAGGGACAGTTCACCTGACCTCTCTTAATTACAGAAGTGGTTGTTCTCAGACTAATCAATTTGTTACGAGAACTGTTTTTCACCTCTCTGTTGGATTTTAGTTCATCATGGAGAGCTATAGTAATAAATAATGATTTTTTTTTTAAAAAAAAACCAACCATTTCCCCTCCACCAGAGCTCTTTTCATATTTTAAAATGATTCCCTCCTTATTGATCTCCTGCCAATACTGCTTATAATTCCTGAGAACTATAGAAGATTATTTCCAATTTTAAAATGTGGCTGAAAGTTACATATTTATTGATGAGCCTTTGTTAAGTAAGTAAGCAAGTGGGGAGTTCCTATAGCAGCATCCATTTTCATTATACATAGCTGTGAGGCAAGTACTGCAAATACAAAAAGTGGGGAATAGAAAGGATAGTTTGTTTTCTTTGAAGAAAATTGAAATTCAAATTACTGTACTAGTGCTAAATATTCAGAATATCTGAAACTGGTTTGTTATAGAGCTGAATTGTGTTTTCACCGTGTATGGGAGAATAAAAAATAATCTAAGTTAAAAGTGATCAGCTTTATATTTCAACTATCTTTTCCAAAAGGATAATAAATGACAAAATAAATTATGCAGATAGGAAGGGAATTTTAACTCCATCGATGGGACGGAACTATCATCTACTATTTTTAGCTTTCTTCTGTATGGAATGGTGTAGGATGGGGCACAGATTGTTCCGTAAATTCAGGAAAACTTTTGAGTTGTTCCTTCAACTCCCAGTAAAGTGTTTTTTCCCATTGGAACATGTGAACAGAAAAGAGAATGTTACTTATTTAGAGCCAGTATGGTGAACTCACAGCAATCCAGGTCTTTATAACCAACTCTACTCTCTCTTGGTTTCTTCTAAATTCATATTCTAGTAATTCAATCACAGCACCAATTTGGAAGGTTAAATGCAGTGTTTACTAAATGCCACATCACTGAAAGAATCCAGCACTGAAGTGTACGATTCCTATATTGTTAATGTTGTCAGATTTGTCACAAACTTTGCTCCTCTTCTTTGTGCACAGGAAGAACCAGCAAAATATAATGACCCCAGCTCGCTGGATGATCTGAGCCCTCTCTCCGTCTACTTTTTAATTAGTAAGATGTAGCATTTGGTGTGCTTTTAATCTTTTTTAGATTTTAATTTTAAATTTTAATTGTAACAGTTTTGAGGTTTTTAGGTAGTCTTTGTGTTTTATTGTAATGTTTTTTAATTACTTGTAAACCGCCCTGAGTCACTGCAGTGAGAAGGGTGGTGGAGAAATATGAACAAATAATAATAATCTCTCAGACAAATTTTGTTGTTCAGTCGCACAGTCGATTCCGACCCTTTGCAACCCCATGGATCATAGCCCTCCAAGCACCTCTGTCCTGCACCATCCTCTTCAACCTACCCAGCTCTGTGCCCATTGCATCTACAATACCATTTAGCTATCTCATTTTTGGCTGCACCCTTCTTCTTTTGCCCTCCACCTTTCCCAACATCAAGGCTTTCTCAAGTGAATCCTTAGATAAATCGGTTTTGGAAATCTAAAGTTGGCACTCAGCACTCTTCTCCATCTTTCAAAGTACAATTCATAAGGATCTTCTGAGAAGATCTTGTCATTCCATCAGCTAGAGAGGCTCGTCTCACTAGCACTAGGAAGAGGGCGTTCTCTGTGTTCGCCCCGGCCCTTTGGAACCTCCTCCCAACTGAACTGCGCCTACAGACAGAGCTCCTACCCTTCCGGAGGGGCTTAAAAACCTGGCTGGCGGGACAAGTGTGGGGACCAAGGAATGTGGGATCCCACACAGGGTGGCTAATTTAAGGGACAGCCTCCCTTTCTGTTCGGTTTTATCCTGTGGGGCTGTTTTATTTCCTGTTTTTTATGAACTTTTAAAGTTTTTTAAGTTTTTAATTATTAGTACTCCATTGGTTTAGCTTATGATCACATTTTATCTTGTAAGCCGCCCAGAGTAGAGTATACCCGATTGAGGTGGGATAGCAAATGTGAGTAAATAAGTAAATAAGTAAATAAATAAATAAATAAAGTATATCTTCTCCTTAAACCATAGAGATGATCACCCATTATTTATTTGGTTCTAATACTGCTTCTGGTTGGTTCTAGCAAGTATTAGACAGCCTGAACACCTCATATAGATCAAGGGAAATAGTATGACTATCATGACGATGATGAAAATGACATAATGCCCTTAGATTTATCATTTATTGTATATTGTGTATCATGGAACCCAGCTAACATCCAATTCTAAGGCAACTGCAAAGAGAGTATGCATCTGTACATGACCTGCCTTTACATACTTTTGGCATCATCAGCATTTTAACCATGGTTTAATATCCAGATTCTGAAGTTTTAGCTCATACTACTTGAAACAAAGATGAGACAAAGTGCATCTTCTCTCAGAAATGCAGCCTTTTCCAATGCTAATGATTCTGAAGGTATAAACCACATATAGACCAATGCACACATTTAACGAATGTGAATTGCTAAGAATGTGTACAGTGGGGGAAAACCTACATGAATGTGATTTTAATAATGGAAAAATGCATGTAGAAAACAGTCTTCTTCTTTTGTGCCCCAATCAAACCCTGGACTGCCAAAATGAAGTCAAAATGAAGGATGGTTGAGTTCCCCATTTATAGTTTTCTTAAAAGTGGGTGTCCTGTCAAGGGTAACACAGAGGTATTTTTTGTGCTGAACAATGTTGTACTGTAATTGTAAATGTATACATTACAAAACATGTACATGAGGAGTAGCATACGTGGAGCATGCATAAAAAAATTCAAATGTGAATGAACCCTTATCCAAACTACTGCATTCTTATATAAACAATGCATAGGACAATAACACAATAAAATTAGTTTTTCCTCATCCTTAAGCACTTAAGTCAAGGAAATGTTGGGTTTCTTATGTGCTTCAACATAAATTTTCATTTTTCTTACACTGCAGAAGTGAGGTATAATTAAATTCTACATATTCTTTGGTCAACACAGATCACAGGCAACATTTCTACTTACAGAAACCTTAGAATTCTATTACTTTTTTAAACAAAAAATAACATCCATCACACAAATAAACTTAATATATATTCTGTTTCTTTTATTCTGTTACTATGATTTTATAGACTATGACTTTTTTCTATACTGACCTCTAGCATGTCAGTAAACTTTGTTGTCATAGACAGATTGGTGTGATTACAAGATCTCATGGTTGGATAACTATAGACATTGACTATAACTCCTCTAACACAATTTAACTTTTGAGGAATGGGATTTGCACACTCACCAGAATATGGAGCATGAATCAACACAGTGTATTTCTTGGACAATACAAATTACTCAGATGTCCTAGAAGACTAAGGAGGTCAGTCACCAAAAGGAATGCTATTCTTGGTAAATGGCAATGAAGATAAAGTGTGTGTGTTGGGGTGGTGGTGCAAATCAACCTCATGTCCTGCTGCAGAGAAGATTAACTTTTATTAAATAATATTTTAGCACACAATGAAATAAATGAACAGGTTCTACAATTATGGTTGTTTACCAAGCAATCAAAGTTAGCTACAAAAATAAAAGTACATGTGCAAGTGTTTTCTGAATTAATTGGCACACAAAAGTTTAAAAGTAGTATTTATGATGTCTCCTGATAAGCAATCACCTCACTTTTGACATTGTTATGAATATTATTAGATGACAGGATATTTCCCCCCTCTGTTTTTGTGTTGTTGTTGTTGCCTTCATCACTTGCCACTATGATTACTTAGCTTTGGGATTTATTTATCTGTAATATTGCTTTTGGATCTTCATATATGTTAGCATTGAATCCAGAGTGGGTCCAATATAAACAATACTTGAAGGAAAAATTATTCTGTGATGCAAGCAAACAAATGATTACCAAACCCATATTTGCTTTATAATAGTGGTGGCGAACCTGTGGCACACATGCCAGAGGGGGCACTCACAGCAGTCTCTGTGGTCACCTGTGCCATCCCCCAAGCACAGAGTTTGCCCTGCTCCTCTGCCCAGCAGCCCAATTGGAGTGCTCCCTCCCTCCCCCCCCAGCACAGAGTTTACCCCACCCTTCTGTTTGGACACTTGGTCTCTAAAAGGTTCACCATCATGGCCTTATAACATCAGTCTAAGATTTTGGAAGCTTTACAAAAAGGGAAGTGAGTCTTATAGACTTTGGTCAAATTTCTTCATTGGGATTTCCCATGAAACACAGATATGACCAAAGAAGGGGACGTGGATACAACAGGAAGTGTTCAAGAGAATCGAGGGGCCACACTAAGGAGAACACTGTTGGGGCTGCATTTGGCCTCTGGACTTCATTTTTCCCACCCCTAACTACGGGGGAAGCTTTGTTTTTTCTCTTGTTCTCTACTTCATCGTAAGGGCCTATCTCTCCAACGCTTGTACAATCCCTGCCCTTGAAATTATCATTTTATTTAAGGGTGGGAGTATTCAAATTACCCTCTCTCTTCCATTTCATAATTTACATTTAACATAACTATTAAATGTAACATAGCCATCAATACTAGACTAAATAAAATGGTCGAAAAGTTAAAAGTAGTAAGAAACAGGAAGCAATATAAGAAGACCGTTGAAAACCCCTAAACAAATAAAATGAGGCTAAACCCACCCCAAATCAGATGGAGGTAGTAATCCCTACAGTCTCAAACTGTAGGTTCCAGGACAGTAGCATCTGCAGGCATCAGATACCTATACTAATTTGTCAACAAATCCCTATTGAATAAAGTAAATAAATCCATCTCAACTGGTTTGTGGATTTATTTCCCTTGTTGTTAACTGTTGTTAGCTGGAAACAGTGTATACCCAATTCACACCCTCATGTAAATTATGTCACTAAAAATGCTCAATCAGCTAAACTGTTGATTCCATCTACCACTATTCTCCCAGCTGCCTATCTGTAATGCAGCAGAGGAGAGGAAAGCAATCCCTGCTCTGTAGTTCAAGCTCTTATAGCCAGAGAGAGCATGCTGGAATATTTTTCCAGACACTCTGTGGCTTAACAAAGTTTGCCTGAAGCAATACCATCTTTTCTTGTGATACCATCAGATTGCATGAACTAAGCAGGATTAAGTGGAGTCAGGTCTTAGATGACAAGTTGGCTGCGGAAGGGAGGGGTGAAGTGATGTGAGAAGTGATGATATTTTAGTAGGACTACTTCTGTGAAGGCTGATTTTGTTTCAACAGCTTGCTATTGAACAGAGGCATTCAGTCCAAGGCAACAACCATGGGACTGGCTCCTGGAAAATGTACAATAATGTGCAAAAGTCTTGGGAGAAAATTCAATGAGTGATTTTGTTGGGGCATAATGTAGCCCCCGAGCCAGCGACGTACCAAAATTGTAGAGTCTTCTTCTGATTCTCCTTTCAACCCTCTCCAAGTTTGGGGCAGTTTTAAGTTTGGGTGTCTGAGTTATGCCCCCCCTCCCCAAATCCCTCACTGAATTTTCTCCAAACCAGCTGGTGGTGGCTTAAGACATTTGCACAGTACTGTAGCTTCTCTTTATCTCAGATAAGGAATGGTAGATAAAGCAAGAGACATGGAACCTCTAAAGCAACTTAGCCATCTCCTTTGGTGATTATTTAAAAAAACTGAGACAATGTCATCAAGCTAAAGGAGGCTCATAGATCTTTATTCTTTATATGGGGCTCATGATCACAGTGGTTTCTGATCACTATTTCTGAAGTTGAAAGATTGCTGCCAAAAACACAGAGAACTAATACTTTCAGTTTCAGACTGTTAAAATACATGAATCTAGTGAAATAGAAAAGAGTTAAATAAAGCATGGCTGAATTCAAAGGCAGCTCTGTTCAATCTAGAAGTCCCTTACCATTGTCCACTATTGCCAATCAGCAATATATTTTTTTTCCCTTCTGTTGTTAGAACCAAAAGTTATTTTCAGGCTTATTAGCCCAAATAAGTTTGAACAAGGGATATCACTCACACAGCCAATAATTCTTAAAGGGAAATGGTGGGGAGAAAATTATTATTCTTTTTTCCTTCACAGAGAGAATCTGTAATTTATTACAGATTTTATTATTATTATTATTATTATTATTATTATTATTATTATTATTATTATTATTATTATTATTATTATTATTATTATTATTATTATTATTGTGGGATTTCTAACTCATGTTGTTTCCTTTTGTTTCCTTTTCTGGAAAAAGCTATATGGGACTGTTAGCACTCTTGCAGCCAAAGCCATCTTTTCTACACACAATTCACTTGGAAAATGCAAAAACAATGCCAAGTTATACAGGATTGTGATAATTCAGGCGCTGAATGGCATCTGTCCTGTGCAGAATGCTGAGCTAAAAACAACATGAAATGTAAGAGCAAATGAAACTGGAGTATCATTTTCACATGAAGCTGGAAAACATAGGAGATTGGTTGGGGAGGGGGGATTCTTGGCTGCAAGTTTCTGCATGGTGAGAATCAAAAACTTTTCAGAGAATGATAAATTTTGTGGCATGTTTTTCAGCTTTGATCTTTTGTTTAAAAAAAGGAAACGCCAACATGTTCTTCAAGTTTGTTGCCAGGATTGGATGAAATGTTCAGGGAAGAATGATCCTACAGAGGGAGTTCTAACGTCTCACATTTCAGAAAGAATGTATGTGCCTTTCATTTTGCAGGGACTACAATGGCTCAAGTGGTTAAGGCGCTGAACTTGACAACTAGAAGGTTGGAATTTGATTCCCGAGTACTGCACGACAGAGTGAGCTCCTGTCTCTGTCCTAAGCTCCTTCCAACATAGCATTTCAAAACCAAGAAATTGCAAGTAGATAATAGGTACCACTTAGGAAGATAAATAGTATTCCTTGCACTCCGGTGTTGAAGCATGCCTGCCACGTGTCCATGGAAACATCTGCAGATGCAGACACCGGTGGCTCTTTGGCTGTAAAAGGAGATGAGCACTGAGCCCTAGAGTTTCATATGACTGGCTTTCGAGCAAGGGTGACCTTTAACCTTTACATTTATTTTGCATGATCAACCATTATGGTTGGCGGTATAATTTAAATGGTTAGACTTTTCTTTCTCATGTTGTGGGCAATTAATAAACATAGTATGGACATGGCATTAATTAAGAGACCAGAACATGTTTTTTAGAAAAGGAAAGGATTGGGTCCCCCCCCCCTTCCTGGAATAGCAATGCAAAGCAAAGCAATCACACTTATAGCACTTAGTATAGTGCTTAGTGCACTCTCTTCTAGGCAGTTGACAAGGTAATTAGCATTTTGTCCCCAACATGTTGGGTACTCATGTTCCCTCAACTTCCTCACCTCTTACCTAAACATTTTTTGCTTCACCTTCCCAAAGTCAGGAAAAAGACATAAGCACAAGATATTTGTGTTAACTAGGGCCACAAATGTAAAAGTTTTAAATTTTAGGTCTCTCCCTGCAACTTGGCCCAACATAGTGTTGATTCCTAAGCCCAGAGTCAGAGGATTTTCGCCTATCCCTGCACCTTCACAGGCAAGTCCCAAAGCTGCATCACCTAGCTGTCAAATAGACAGCTCACGTGTGGCCAGGAAAACTCGGGGTGATGCATTGCAGCCACCATAGCCACATACTTCAACTCATGTCCCAGTATCCTGGCCACTGAATCTCAGGATCCGCATGGCCGAGATGCTGTGCACAGTAAACCCACAACAATTTCATTGGGAACTACTCTACCCAGCAGTGTGACCTATTTGAATATGCTCTACCCAAATTTTCCCAAATTCTAGTGAACCACCACCTCAAGTCCAATTTGGTGATGGGGAAAAACACCCTTTCCTGCCCCAAGGTGACCAGCTAGTCTCATATTGAACTGACAGGGTGGGAGGAAGGGCTGTTCTTGCCGCCCAAGTGAAGCTGATTTCAGGGAGGAACAAGGCAAAACCATCTAGATTCCCTCCCTGAATCAAACAAGTGGAAAGCACCAGTGGCATGACTATCTCCCAGCCTGTAAGGAAGGAGGAAGGATAAAGATCCCCCCACCTTTAACTATGAACTCAGATATCTTAATTTGGCATTACATCTGCTTTGCATCAGAAACACAGCAAACAGTAAATCCATATTCTGTAGGAATCACATATTCTGTAAAACAACTTGAGAGACAACGACCAATGAGTACTGCAACATCCCTAATGCAAAGCACATAATTGGAGAGCCATTCTTTGTGGTTAGACACCAAACTGTGGTCTCTTTTCCCTGTCCCTCTCTATCAAATGGTGTTTTTCTTAATATAGTGTGTTTGAGTAGAATGTTTCAGTTTTTGGAGACATGCTGCTTGTAGCTTTGTGCCTATGAAGTCAAACCACTAATGAATAATCAGAATAGTTCAGATTTGCATTTGGTGCACTTTAGAAGAGACTTGCTTGTATTCAGATTTAAACAACATGCAACATAATTAAAATTAAACTCTGCTGCCCATTGAAGTTTCAAAGGGATTTAGTAACAATAAGATAATGGATACACATCATATTGATGTAAACCTTGGAGAGAAAGCCATGGGAGGAGGAAGCAGTATTGTTTCAAAGGAATAATTAGGTGAAAATCACTGATCTTTCTCTACTATAAATTGCCACATTATCCATGAGACATGATAGCTAAAAATTAAGCAATCTATACAGCAAAACAATGGAAAGAAGTAATTAGCAGCTAATATATGAAAACTGGGAGGAGAGAGTGAACAAGGAGAGAGAAGTTGGTAAAAGTCATAATGAAGATCAAGGCAGTCCCAGACATTGAAACAAATTTCCCACGAGCAAAATACAGTATAGGACTCAAACCTAAGAGTTATGACAACTTTATAATTACACATAAATCATGCACATTAATCCATGAGAAACTTTTCCACTCCTAGCGATCCAGTATATAAATAGACAGCCCTGTCTCCAAAGATTCTCATTGGCCAGCCAGAAGCGTGAAATCAAGGCTCATGAAACACTTGGATTTCCTTAGTTGACCAATCATTGAGTTATTTTAATACAGTACAATTATTTTGAAGGATAGCTGTTATTATATGATTTTTTTTAAAATTTTATTACATTTTTCAAACAACATAACAATACATTAATTTCAAAAAAGGCAAAACTGTTAGTTTTCACATTATCTCATCTATGTGTGAAATAACAAAGAGAAAAGAAAAAAAAGCAAACACTTACATTACATTACAGGACTAACAATCTACTACTAATATTATAAAATTAAAAGGAAAAAAGGATTTCTTGTATAAACACATCTAATTGCTTAATTTGTATCAATCACCCTTGTGATATTTACATTGCCAAGGAGATCAACTTCTTTCTAATTCCAAAAACTCCTTTGATCTGGTGCTGGTCTCCCTTCTTCCCCGTTTAGTGTCACCTCCACAAATGGGTTCCAAATTTTTGAGAATTTGTTTTCTTGGACTAATCCTTTTGCCCCATTCAGCTCCCACGTTAACTTATCATTTAAAGCGAGCCCCCACATCTCTTTGTACCAATCTTCAATCTTTAATTTTGTATCGTTTTTCCAGTTTCTTGCTATACATTGTCTTGCTGTTGTTAACATTATAGATATCAGTTCTCTTTTATCCTCATCCACTTTTATACTGTCCACCTCTGTCAGTAAGGCCGTACCTGGACCCAGCTCAAGCCTCACCTTCATTATTTTTGAGATTTTCTCTTCTATTTTTCCCCAAAATATCTTTACCTCATTACAACTCCACCACATGTGTACATATGTTCCTCTTGATTGATTACATCTCCAACACATATCACTTGCTTTTTTATCTATTTGATGAAGCCTAACTGGGGTCAGGTACCACTTCCATAACATTTTGTAATTATGCTCTTTCACCCTCACAGACAGTGTTCTCATGATCCTTCTCCTCCATTTCTTCTTCCAAGCTATATCAGTAATTTTAATGTTTAAATCTTGTTCCCAAATGTCTTTTAAAATATCTTGGGGTCTGCCTTCCTTGTTTACCATTTTATAAATTTTGCTTACCAAGCCCTTAAGACCTATTTCTCCCTTTCTAATTTTTATTACCATTTCTTCAAATTCTGTCCTCTCCCTTTCCAGACCAGCTTTGTTTAAATATTTATCATTCCATTTATCAACCAGTATAATTTGGAACCAGTTCAAATTCATCTGTAGATAAATTCGTTTCTTCTTCTCCTTATTTTTGCACGCCCAAAGCCAATCTTTCAATCTTATTACCCCATTTTCTGCTAATACTTTTTTCTGCCTCTCGTCTAACTTAATAGGAAAATGTTTAATATCTTCCATTTCTATTATCGGGGATATATCTGGAGCTAACACCTTCTTCAATTTCCTCCATACCTCTAATAGGCCTCTTAGTAATTTATTTTTACACCGGTTTTTCTTTATCTCTGCATCTAAGAAGATAGCCTTGCCCGTTTGTGATATTTCTTTTAACTCTAATTCTTCCCAAATTACTTCCTCTCTCATTAGAATCTTTACCACATTTTTAATCTGGAAAGCTTTATAATAATTTTCAATATTTGGCATTCCCAAACCACCTTCCTTCTGGGGCAAATACCACAGGCTTTTCGACAATCTTATTCTACGTCCTCCATTGCAATAATTGTTTAACATTGATTGAAACTCTTTCAATTCTTTTCTTTTTTTTTTTTTTTTTTTTTTTTTTTTGCTGGAGTGGCAGGGCATCAAATAAAAAATTCAATCTTGGTAGCAACATCATTTTACGTAATGCAATCCTGCCAAACCATGATAGGGTCAATTTCTTATATTGTTGTATTCTTTCTTTGATTTCTTTCTTTTGTTTGTCATAATTTAATTTCTTAAGATTATCCCATTCTCCTGTGATATTTACCCCTAAATATTTCAAACTGTTTTTTATTTGTATTTTATACTTCTCCTTGATTTTCAATTGTTCTTTTTTACCTATATTACACAATATCATTTCCGATTTATCCCAATTAATTCTTAACCCCGTTATTTCCTCAAACTCTTGCAAATGTATTTGTATTTTCTCCAGTGTCTTTATCGGGTGTTTCACAATTACTAATGTGTCATCAGCATATAACCTTATCTTATTTTTTTCCACTTCCTCTATCTCTTTATCATCTCTTATGGCATTTGCTAATAATTCCATGGCCATTATAAATAATATTGGGGACAATGGGCAGCCTTGTCTTGTTCCTGCATTCAATTCTATATCCCCTGTGACCCCCTTATTCACCTTGACACGTGCAGAACCTTGTTTATAAAGTTTTCCAATCACCCCTCTAAATTTATCACCAAATCCATACATTTTAATTATTTCTTTAATCGTTCCCCATTGAAGTGAATCAAATGCTTTAAAAATGTCTAGTGATAAAAATCCAACTCTTTCTTTGTTTTGATTTGTAATATCTAATAAATTCAAAACTCTTCTAATCAAGTCTGCCATATGTCTTCCTTTCAAAAATCCCACCTGATCTTTATTTATATATTTGCCCATAAATCCATTTAATCTATTGGCCAGGATCGCTGTAAATATCTTAGCATCTTGATTTATTAGGGCAATAGGTCTATAAGCATCTACTTTTTCTAAATCTTTTCCTGGTTTTGGCAGCAAGACTATTATGGATCTATACCACGAGGCTGGGATCTGTCCTCCTTCCAGAATATAATTAAACAATTTCACTAGTCTTGTTGTTACTACTTCCCTGAATTCTTTATAGAATTCTGCTGATAATCCATCTTCCCCAGGTGATTTACCCACTTTCAATTTCCCTATCACTTCCTTGATTTCTTTTTCTGTTATTCTCCCTTCCATTCTATCTCTATCTTCCTCACTTATTTTATTTCCTTTTTGTTTCTGGAACATTGCCCTCAATTTTTCTACATCAATTTTCTTTTTTGAGTATAATTCCTGATAAAATTCTTTCACTATCTGTATTTTTTCCTCTGTTTTATAACATCTTTTACCTTGCTTGCTAATTAACGTTCCAGTTTCCCTTTTACTTTTTTTCTCTTTCGCTGCTCTTGCTAATAATTTTGAGTTTTTGTTACTATATTCAAAATATTCTCTTTTTAAATATATTAAGTCCCTTTTTACCCTCTCAGTGTCTTTCCCCTCAATTTCTTTCTTTAATTTCTGTATCATCAAAAAATTCTCCTATCTTTGGTCCTTATATGTTCTTTCTGCAGTTGCTTTATTTCATTCTCAGTTTTCTCTTGTTTTTCTTTCAATTGCCTATTTTTAATACTTGTCAACTTGATACTCTCCCCCCTAAATATTGATTTCATAGTATCACAGACTATATCGTGTTTTACTTCCCCTGTGTCGTTCCATTCCCAGCTGTCCTCCCATTTTCTAATTATTTGTTCTTTACTCTTCTTATCTTTAAATATTTTTGAGTCATACCTCCAATTGTATCCTTTTCTTTTTGTCCCTTCCAGTTCCAATTCTAGTAAAACTCTGGCATGATCTGATTCCTTGAAAATACCTATATCAACATCATTCATACATTTCATCATACTATTCGTAACCAATATATAATCTATTCTGGAATACGTGTTGTGTACCTGTGAAAAATAAGTATAACCCCTTTCTGATCCTTTTATTTCTCTCCATACATCCCTTAGGCCCAATGTTTCAATCCAATTATTTAAAATTGGTTTTTTGTGTCTATTTCTACTTTTCATTATATTTGTGCTATCTATATCTGACCTTGTCAAATTAAAATCTCCTGCTACTATCATATTTATCGTTTTTTCTACCTCCAGTATATGATAAATTTTATCCAGAAATTCTTCCTGATGTTCATTGGGGGCATATATATTTACTAGTGTTAATTCTTCTCCTTCTATATTACCTTTTATTATTAAATATCTACCCTCTGGATCCGAAATAATTTTCCCCATGACAAATCCCAGCCTCTTGGATATGAATGTTGCTACTCCTCTCGACTTTGAAGATCCATATGCTTTCTCATAAAATTGTGTCCAGCCTAGAAATAGCTTATTCGAGTCTGCTGATTTCTGGTGCTTCTCTTGCAAAAAAATCAAATCGGCTTTCTCCTTCTTAAGGGCTAATTCCAATCTCTTTCTCTTCATCTGGCAACCAGTACCTTTCACATTCCAGCTCAAAATTTTAATATTTTTCATCTTTATAATCAGATTTCCCTTTGCAGTGATCCCCCTCATCTTCCTTGGGTGTGACTTCCCTCAACTCCCACATATAATACATAGAACAGAAAAACAACAGCAAGCACACATATACATAGTCTTCATCCCTCCCAACTTTTCTCATCAAAAAGCCGCCCTTGTTGCCAAAGAAGGGAGGGGGGAACCTGGTACGTAAGCACAGTGTGTTGAGATTTATAGCTAAGATATAAAACTTGCGCACTATTCCTTAAACTGTTTAGGTGAAAAGAATAAAGAGAGAAAAAGAAGATAGAAAAAGTAAGAAAAGCTGTCGTGCCCCCTCAGTCCTCCACAACTACTGTGTCAGCATCTCCTCTTTCAGTTCCCTCCACTGTGCCCCTCTCCTCCTCTCCTCCTCCATTGTCCTCCACCAATCCAGTCTCTTTCAGCGCCTTTCCCAATCCCTGCCATTCTTTTGTTCCCTCTTTAGTCAAACCAATCGAGCGTAAGTATTCCATAGGGTCCATTTTTTCACCAATTGTATGCATTTTTTTGTCATAAAAAAACTTAATTGCTGAGGGAACCTCCAGTTGTACACAATACCCTTATTATATGATTTTAGGCATGAAGTTATGTGCCACATTGCAGACTAGGCCACCCCTGAAGACCAGTCTTTTTCATTTTTTACTCACCGGTACAATGTATCACCTTTGTGGGAAGCAAAGAACAAAATGGTGGTCTCTCACTTTCGATACAGAGAAGGTAATTGGGTTTGCATTTTTTTCCAATGCCAAAACAGGTTATGATCCCTACCACACACCTAAGGGTAGCACACTAGTGTAGGAAGTGCAGGGCAGGAGACACAATTATGTTATCCAAAGGAAGAGAAAGGTGGGTCAGACAAATTGTAGTGCCTTCTGTAGCAGCCACATCTTCCTATATCAGGGCCAGTCTTGTCTTTAAAATAATTTTATAGAAAAACTGCAACAACAAAAAACACATCTCTGCATGAATATCTCACTGTGATATTTCTCAATAAACTCCATACTAGTTAGATTAAGTTAATATTTATTATGTCTCAGTTCCACAATCACATTCTTTAACGTTAATCTAGCCGTTCACCATGGTGATGGTTGTTGTATCAGATCTCTGGATGCTTGGAAATAATGACAAAATGAAGTGTTGCCCACTAACGGAGACTTCCATTCATCCATTCACTCACCCATCCACTGTCTTTTTCCTTTAATTCTTGACAGAATTTGAAGAAACTCTAGATAAGATAAGAAGGGTATTAAAGGGGTTATTAGTAAGCTATATAAAATGTTAAATAAAACAGGAAATATACAAGAAATTTTTAAAAATACTTGGGAACAAGAATTAAATATAATAATCCCTGAAAAAAAATGGCAAGAAATTTGGCGAAGAATAATAATGAGAACTATGTCAGTACGTGTCAAAGAACATAATTACAAGTTGCTATGGTACTGGTATCTGACTCCAGTTAAGCTACATCAAATAGATAGTAAGGTAAATAACGTTTGTTGGAGATGTAAGCAATCAATGGGGACATATATACACATGTGGTGGAATTGCAAAGAATTGAGAGAATTTTGGGGTAAAATCGAAAAAGAAATTAATTGCATATTTGAACAGAAGCTTAACTTGGGGCCAGAGCCAGCTATATTGACAATTTTTGAAAAACCTAGGATGTGTAAAGATGACAAGGAATTATTGTTAATAATGATGTCAGCAGCAAGACAATGTATAGCAAAAAAAATGGAAAAATGAGTTAATTATAAAAATAGAACACTGGTATAAAGAAATGTGGCAACTGGCACTAAATGACAAATTAACATGGGAATTGAATGTCAGAAAAGGCATAGTTCATGAAAACAGGTTTTGGAGAATATGGAAAAGATTTGTAGAATATATGATGACAAAAAACAAAGGGATTAAACCTGTACCGGAGCAAGCTTATTTTTGGGGAAAATGAATTGACGTAATTCCTGGACAATGTAAATAGCACAAGGGTGAAATATATGTAAAGTTGATATAATGAAAAATTGAAAAGGGTTAAACGGTTGTGAAGTAGAGATACAAATAGATGTAGAAGAAGATTAAGCAAATCACGTTTTTCCCCTTTTCAATAATATTGGTATGAACATATTCTGTTTTTTTTTATTATTCTGTTCTTGTTAGTGTAATTTCAGTAAGATTGTAATTAGATTTGAAATATTATTCAAGATGTGATATGTATATCTGTAATGATGTAGTATTGTGGTATTGTGGTATTTTTTTATTTGTTTGAAAATTATAAAAAAATTAAAAAAGGAAACAAGGCAACATATAGTATTAAAAGAAACAATAGTAAAAGCTAAAACATTAAACCATTACAACAGTTTTAAAAAGTATTAAACTAATATTAAAACTTGTAGATGAAAGGTGTAAACACAGCAACAGCAGCAGCAGCAACAAATGAAGCAGCCCCATTAACTCACCCCCTTAAACATTCAGTCACCACAAAGGAGCTTGCCTGAAGAAAATGGTTTTTGCCTGCTTGTGGAAGCACAGTCAAGATAGGGCCAGTCTTGTCTCCCATGGGAATGACTTTCTGAGTCTGAAAACAGTGTCAGAGAAGGCCCTCTCACTGTGAGCAGGGTGGGACTGACATAAAAGCCTATGAAGATCTTAAATCTAGGTAGGTTCATAAAGGGATTTGCAGTCTTTGAGATAACTTGAAGCCAAGCCATTTTGGGCTTTATACATAAAAACCAGCACTTTGAATTGGGCCTGGAAACAGATTGACAGCCAAAGGAGCTGCTGTAACAGGGGAGATATGTGATCTCTGTAACCAGCCCCCAGTTATCAATCTGGCTCTAGCATTTTGGACCTGCTGAAGTTTCTGAGCACTTTACAAACACAACATGTTGTATAGTGTGTTAGGTAAAGGTTACCCTTGCTTGAAAGCCAGTTGTGTCTGACTCTAGAGCAGTGTTTCACAATATTTGGTTTTTGGACTTCAATTCCCAGAAGCCTACGTCAATTCCCCCAAGCACTGAGCAGCCAATGTACTGACTTAGTCTTCTGGGAATTGAAATCACCCTGTGGTGTGTGGGCCCCACATTGGGAAACACTGCACTAGAGGGTCATGCTCATCTCTGTCTACAGCCAAAGAGCCAGCACTGCCTGCATTTGCAGGTGTTGCTGTGGTCATGTGGCAGGCAAAACTAGACACTGGAGCACACAGAACTTGCAATTTCTTGCTTTCAAACTGCTAGGTTGGCAGGAGCTAGGACAGATGATAGAA
This sequence comes from Furcifer pardalis, assembly GCA_030440675.1. Classification (NCBI taxonomy): domain Eukaryota; kingdom Metazoa; phylum Chordata; class Lepidosauria; order Squamata; family Chamaeleonidae; genus Furcifer; species Furcifer pardalis. The sequence goes on from CP126893.1 coordinate 70,671,371, forward strand.
GCAGCACTTGGGTCTCAAACTGCTGGCCTGCTGACCTTCCAGTCGTCAAGTTCTGTGTCTTAACCACTAAACCAATGTTTTCTTTCCAGTGTGTTACAGTAATCCAATTGGCATGTAACTAAGCATGTGGGATCTCTGGGAAAGAATGCAGCTGGTGCACCAGTTTTAACTGTGTAAATGCACTCCTGGACACCCTCAAAAGCTGGGCAAGCAAGCTCAGGGATGAATCCCACAGCACATCCAATTTCTACACCTTTGCTTTCAGGGTGTGTGTGACCTCATCCAGCACAGACCATTTACAAAACAGTATGATATGGTTTCCTCTTGTGTACAGCAAAATTGTATGTTATCAAGGATGAAGGAAGATTTAGTCGTCTTCTCCCTAGTAATTTAAACTAATTCCATTTCCTCAGCTCCATGCATAGTCTGTGTGTACAGGGGAAATGGCCAGAATGAGAGGAACAAATCCTTCCTATCCTTGGCTTCCATCAATGTGAACAGCGTTTGAAAGATACTGCTGCATAAGAGGTGTTATGAATAAGATAACATTTCTGGTTGGTGTGATGAATCTGAAGAAGTTCTTCCATGTGATCTGATCTTGTAAAAATCCTCATTTTTACCAATGAGTTGCTGTAACAGCAGAGATGGAAAGACAATATCTGTTGCCAATGAAGGAACTCAAACAGGCCACATGATCAATTTTGATTAATGAAAATGATTCTTAATTAAATCTAAGTCATTGATCTTCTAATTGCACCAATTAGGTCGCAACTCTGATGAGATACAAAGCCTTGAATTTGAAACATATGGACAACTGCAATTTAATAGAACAATGATATAATCGATGATTAAATGTAAATAATAGATGTTATCACTATACAGATAGGGAAATGTGTTAATCTCCTATTATTAACTTGGCTAAAGAAAAATTCTCCACAATGTTCCTGTTTTCCTTAAGAGTCACTAAAGTGATAAGAAACATAAGAAGCTGCTTCAACAGGGGAAACCACTTGTACATCTAGTGGCTAGAAATAGCCCATGTTTGTCAACTGAAATTACCATTAAACCTCCAGGTTTTGAGGTTTCCCACACTCACCTGTTACCTGCTTTATTAACTGGGAATGTGTAGGACTAAGTTAACTGGGAATGTTTGGGACTAAATATGACTAGGTCCTTGCATAGACAAAGCATGGACTCCACCACCAAGTTATTTCTCTACCGACTGGAGCATGGGATTGGCCACAAAGAAATCTTCCAGCAAAAAAAGGGGGGGGGGTGGACACAGAATGAAACAAATAAGGATTTACATAGTCAGTGAATAATCAGATTAGTCTGTCCACAAACAATGAGTTTTTCATCATAAGGATGGTTGAGAAATTATATTAACTTTTACTATCTTTATAAACACCCAAACCTCAGTGAGAGAAACTTGATCAACCAAGGAACAAAACTTAAAAATCCTGGCTTTGATCAAAATGCCTATAATTCAGCTATGTTAAGTACTGGTCCCCCATTGCCTGCACCACACCTGAAAGAGCCTTGTGTTGGAGGAAGGGCAAAATGACCATCTGGTGCCTGAAGTTGTCCGAGGGAGCGTGACCTGGCCCCCGGCTTTAAAAGGTTGAGAACTCCTGCTTTATGAGATATTCTGATCTTCTTTGCCCTAAGGTCTGTGCCATGACTGTGTACGTCTGCATCTACACTGTAGAAAAACATCCCAAGAATGGAGATAACACATACAGCTATGACTTGAGTGTGAGCTACATAGTGTCCTTGTTTTATGAATTATCTTTCAAAGCCCACAATCACATAAGCACACAAGCCTCATCATATACCCATATCCCTGTGAAGTTTATTAAAATTACCTGAGTGAAACAACAAAGAAAAAGGATATTCTAGAATGGTAAAATACCATTGATCCTTCAGAGGGAGCATAAGCCTATCCAGAATAGGAAGTTTATCTACTGCCTGGTTATGAAAACCATTCACAGGAAGGTTGTTACTAATAATTCAATATTCATGGCTGTACCAGATTCAGGTGTGTTGCAGAAATAGAGGTAGGTGTGATCAGTATACTGTTTCATGTAGATACTAAAACAAAAGCAAGCAGACAAAATGGCAGTGGCGCATTCAGTGTGCATGCGTTTTATCACCCATCTGCCCAAGGCCAGCGATCATCCCAGAGGCCACCGGTGTAGTGGGAAGGTGCCAAGTGCACTGTGAAAGTGTGGTTCTTTCCCGGCTCACCCTCTCTTCTTCTTCTTCTTCTTCTTCTTCTTCTTCTTCTTCTTCTTCTTCTTCTTCTTCTTCTTCTTCTTCTTCTTCTTCTTCTTCTTCTTCTTCTTCTTCTTCTTCTTCTTCTTCTTCTTCTTCTTCTTCTTCTTCTTCTTCTTCTTCTTCTTCTTCTTCTTCTTCTTCTTCTTCTTCTTCTTCTTCTTCTTCTTCTTCTTCTTCTTCTTCTTCTTCTTCTTCTTCTTCTTCTTCTTCTTCTTCTTCTTCTTCTTCTTCTTCTTCTTCTTCTTCTTCTTCTTCTTCTTCTTCTTCTTCTTCTTCTTCTTCTTCTTCTTCTTCTTCTTCTTCTTCTTCTTCTTCTTCTTCTTCTTCTTCTTCTTCTTCTTCTTCTCCTTCTCCTTCTCCTTCTCCTTCTCCTTCTCCTTCTCCTTCTCCTTCTCCTTCTCCTTCTCCTCCTCCTCCTCCTCCTCCTCCTCCTCCTCCTCCTCCTCCTCCTCCTCCTCCTCAGCCCGCTCGAAAAGTGTCTCACCCTCCCTCCCTTTTTCCTAAGTGTGATCTATTGGTGGTCGCTTTGGGGCCGAGAGGAAATTTTTTCATCATTGCTAATCGGCCAGGGTGGTGATGTTTTTTGCCCTCTCCATACTTATAAGGGGAAGACCAAGGTACTTATGCAAACTGCAATGCGGGTGATAGTATGGTAAATAGTGATCAAAATTATGCTTAATTGATGATGGATACTGGGGGTTTGTTCGTTGGCCAGAAACACAGAGGTGCTGGAAGCATCTACTGCCTGGTGAATGAGCCCTCAATAACAAAGTGCAATACCAAGCTGGTGAGCCTTATGGCAAGTAATGACTGAATTAGTACAGAAGGAGATGTCATCTTTCCATACATGGTCATAATCAGTAATGATGATATGGGTGGGCATACCCAGAAATAGCTGACCATTTACACACTATGATGCTCCACTGCAGGTTAATATTGTATATATGTTATGTTGAAATAAAGTGGCTCATGTTTTCACCAAATAGATGGTCCCCTGTCTGTGGCAAATCACACAGATAAGGTAATTACACTGAGGCACTCAAAGCAGAGATTATTCCATAATGCAAAAGGGCAACCTAACAAGCAGAATAAGTTTTGTCTTTGTCTTAGTTAAAGCTAAAAGTTGTCCTTGCTTGAAAGCCAGTTGTATCCGATTCTAGGGTTCACTGCTCATCTCTGTTTATAGCCAAAGAGCCAACAAGGAACGGTGATATGACATTTTTGCATCTTTCATATCCTTACAGATGGTTAGTAGGTTTTTAGCTAAACTAAGTGGTTGAAAAAAATATTTTGGCCTAAAAATCCTATGATTTTATTACCTTCACAAGTTTTAAATAACCAAAAGACAGCCTCTTTAAACACTTCCTCATTTTTTCCCAGAAGCAAATGAAACAATTTGCACCTTGCACAGCTTTGTGGGACCTTAAGTTTGTTTGCCTAAGGCAATGGAAATCAATTGGGATAAAAAGCTGCCTTTGTAGGTAGGAAGTATGATTCAGTAGCAACAATATAACAATCCAGGAACAGTAAAGGCAGATATTTCAGTGTCACAGTAACATGGGAAGCAAAATTTATTTTGTAAAAAACATGGTTTTTGAGTAACATATTTCAAGGCATTTTAATTTGTCTGTTAAAGATATACAATAGGAACCACATTGCTAGATAATTACCTTTAAGTAATAATACATTCAGAAACATTCCTAAGTGCATGTTAATATGTATGCAGTACATTTTTTTTACATCAGAGATTTTGAGAAATACATTTAATATGACAAAGAAATATATTTTCCACACTTTTATTGCACATATAAGAAATGAGAACAAACCCATGGCATGATTACTGTAGACAAAAGTCAATTGTATAAATTGCTATGTGACTATTATTATAATACAATTGGGGTACTCAAGGCTAAAAAGAGAAGGTATAGAATTTGAGCTTCAAATGCTTCCTTCTATATTGGACATAGTCATGTTAGCTACACTCAATCAGTGTAATTTCACCAGCATTAACAAATTGTTTGAGGGACAAATTGTTTGAAGTCAAGCAGTCTAACTTTGAAGTCAAGAAGTTGATGTAGGGATGTTCTGTTATACACCATTCACATGTTTGCGCTGGTTTCTTGATTTGTGGTAATCTGCCTCTAAAAGTTACATCAATAGAGTTATGCCCATGTAATTATGTAAAGGATTCCAGCAAATGCTAGTCACGTTTTATAAAATAAATAAGGGAGGAAACAGGGTTCTCCCTCTCATAATGACTAAAAAGTAGTTGTTCTACATAACTAGTCATTCTGAATAAAAATCTGAAAAGTGTCATAATGGCTGAAATCCAATTTGCTGCTGCTAATTGTAACAAACTGACAAAGTGTCAGGTATGCATTTTGCTTCTCTGCTCCATTTTTATTTTCTTGCTATCTTATTATTTAAGGCTGAAAACGTAAGTAATATTTCTCTTTCCTCTCTGCTGGTGTCTTTGTATCAGATAGCATGAAATAGTACTGTGGAAGCAACTGCTCATAGAAACATTACTCTTGCATATTTATAAGACACTTGTAAAAATATAAGAGCCAGTGTGGATCAGGAAAAACAGCCTTTCTGTTCTTGCATCCTGTTTATTACAGTGGGGAACTACAGATTTGTGAGAAGCTCAAAGCAAGACAAGAAATCTCAGACTCTTTTCCTCCAGGGATTTAAATCAGATACAGAGACTATTTTATACAGTTGTTCTGCCCTGGGAAGTGAACAGCAGGAAGCTCCACTTTGTAATCTCTTCAGAATTACACAAATGCTTCTGATTTGGTCTGTTTTTGTATAGTTTGTCCAAAGGCAGTGACTATGGGTAGTCTAGATAATTGGTGTCATCTAAATGTCTCTGCAATTTCATTACCACAACTCTCTCAGGGACCTTCCCGCCAAGATGAGTATTTAGTACTGGATGTTAATTGTCAAAAATGATTTAAGAGAGTGATCACACCACAGCCTCATAAAAGGGAGCAGGCATCAGTCCTCTGTGTAAAGAAGGATTCATCATACCATAGCTAAACAGTTATGATGACCAAGGATCAAGAGAATATGTAGTCAGATATATTGCTGCAAGCATTTCCTCCCTGCCTCTAGGACTCTGAAACTGATCCCAAACAACTGGGCTAGTCAAAGCACTGGAAAACTCAGCTGGACCCACCACAGAAACAGTGTCAAGGTCACTGTGGCAATAGGCAGTTTTATCATCAAAATATTTACTAGAGACATCACAGTGGGTCTCTGGAAGATCTAAACCTTCATTCACCAGGATAACTGGTAATTATTTGTGTATCACTCTGAAGAGCTCCACTGGATGGCTACTTGAAGACGTGATGGAAGTGCAAAGTGAGCCCCTTTTGCTGTGCTCACTGCCATGTAATAGGCATTATTATGTGTTCGGACATTATCCAGTCAGCAAGTATATCTTTTGCTATTTACCCATAGTCCTTGTCTGCCTTGTTTAGTTACCTCCTGCTCTCGGGAAACCAATGTTATCCTGATGTTTAGGAAACTTCTCTGAGCACAGTCTCTGACATCTGTCAATGCTCCATATTCTAAAATAAGAGAATGATACTTTTTGCTTCTTCCTTAGTCCTTTGCTTTATGCACATGTATGGGCATTTCTGTTTAAACTGTGTAATTCACCACAATAAATTACTTTGACCTAACAAAGCACCACTCACATTGCAAGGTGGGTGCCTATTACACTAAAGGTGTGCCCAAGTCAGAAGCACACTACTTTATCAGTTAATGCCAATTTTCTATGGGGAGTTACACACAGAATTATGGCCAAATATATATTAATCGTAAGTACATGATAGTCCAAATGAACTTGTGGAACTTAATTTGTACTTGGGTGCTAAGTATATGTACAGTTGTGTGGGTAGATGTATGATCAAAGTCTTGGAGGCTTTGCTCTTCTTACTTGAAAGTCAGTTTTTGCTCTTCACTTTGCCTTATGACAGTGGCTGCATTCCCAATCATTTAATGTATTCTCTTCTCTGTTTCATTAAACTGTTTCTACCAAGGCTAATGATTTCCTGATTTCCACATGCCAGTGAGCTGGCAATAACAAATGATAGCTCCCTCTTTTCCATGTTGCAAGTAGTTTAAATTATTTTTTACATATCCATTTAAAGGATCATTAGTTAAGTTAATATCCTTGCTATTCATGCACATCAAACATGTTGGTAAAGGACTGGCTCTCTCACTTCATATTTTCCAGTAACTGTTACAGTTAAGGATAGGCTGCTTTCATATCAGGATACCTACCTATTTTAAAATTTCCATCTCTCACCATTGCCACTGGGCACTGCATTCTATGAATGACATTTAAAAACAAAGAATCCTATGGCAACTTAATGAAAGATGTGTGTATTTGGCACAACTCACATTTTGTGGACTGCAGCCTGTGTCTGACAGAGAAGGTTTCAGCCCATAAAACATTATGCCAAGTAAAATGTGTTACGCTTTAAAGTGTCTGTTAGGTTGAAGAGAGTAGCCCTTGGGTTAGCAAGGGCATGGCAGCAAAAAGGCTGAGAGTACAGCAAACAATCAAACAGATACTGTAGTGTGCAAAAGAGTTGTTTACTAGTGGCAAGGCAAATGTTGAAAGCAAAGGTTCAAAGGCAAAGTCTCTTGCAAGCAAAACACAATAGTAGCAAACAGCAGAATGATGTCTGAAAGCAAATCAGAAGTATTCCTTTCTTCTAACCAGTCCATAAAAAACATGGGAAAAACAGTCCAATGCAAATAGTAAGAAGACCAACATTCTAATCGCAAAAATAACGAAACGATGCAATGAGCAGTGATCAGTTATCCAGCTCCAAATAGTTGTTCAGTAGCAGATGGACTTCAGGCAGCAGTCTAGCATCAGGCAGTGTACAGTATTCAGCTACTGTGAGCCTTAGCTGTGTTGTGCTTCAAAGCTAAAGTGACTATAGCTACATACATCCTTTTATCCACAGCAGTAGCAAGTTAACAAGCTAACACGCATAACTTGCTCTAGCATGAACACACTACTCTTAAAGAACTAAACCTGATATATTATCCTGCCAAACTGGTTAGGCTAAAACTCACGACCTAACAGTGTCAAGGGACTGTTGCCCCCTCCATTTCCTTGAACTGATTATTCTTCAGGATGGCAGCATTTATTAGCATGCTTGTCAATGGTGGCCCATACCAGCTTAGTGCCAAACGACTCCTTTTGAGTTTGGTAACCTTTCCCCTCCTCTGCTCCCCTTATTTTGCTGTTTTGCAATCACTTCCCAGAGCAGTCCTCCAGCTTTTGAAAAATGAGCAATTGACTTCAGCTTTCTCCTTGTTTCTGAATCTGGTCATCAATGCACTGGCCATGAGCAATCTAGCTTTTATCATATTTCATAGAGCTGAAAAATCTGTGTGCAGCAGCTGTTGCCTGCCTCCATCTTCCTCCCTCTTGGATCAGGTACACAGAGGCATTATACAGCCAAAGGAAATGGAAAGTGTGGAATTTGAACCTGAGGGTGCACTTTAAACAATACCTCTTGTTTGATGCAGCTATTTCTGATGATATTTCTAATTCCAATCTGAACATTCAGTATGGTATTGTTGTTGTTGTTCTGGGTATTTGAACCTCAGTATGACAACATACTCCTCTGGGTGAGTTGACACCTCTGAATGACTCTTTCAGGGCCATATAATGTGTAAGGTTGTAAGCAAGATTAGGACTTGTTTCAGTTGCTATTTATGCATTTTCTCTGCAGATACAGAGAGATGTGGATTAAACTTTGCATATCTGAGGGGAATGATCTTAATCTTTTGCTTCTGTTGTTGTATTCCAGAAGTCACCAAAACTGATCCTAATATTGGCATCAGTGGGAACTTTGCTTCTGATGCAATTACTTGTCTCTATAAGGACAATCTAGGAGAAATGGGCATGACTAGTGTTAGCTGCTATTTACTCTCTGAATAATACCGCATCTACTCTTGACCTAATTGTCCAAAAGCATTGTTTCATAAGCATTGATTCATTTGGTCTGTTCCTTGTTTGATGCAAGTAGCATGGTTGCTAATGAATACCTGACAATTTCCAATGACTTACATCTATTTTGGTGGCATTTCTTCCACTGCCTTTCAACAAGTTAAGTGTTGAAACAACATCATACAGAATAACTCATCTCAGAATGGAGCAACCAATTTCGGTTGTTCTCTACAGCCTTCGCTTCCTCTGCAGGGCTCTTCAGAACTAGAGTTATTAGGTTATTTAATATTTCACACCATTTCATAAGAATAAGAAATGTAAATATCATACTCCATGCAAACCATGTCAGCACAATATCAAAAGCACAGCAACATCAACAATGTAAAAAGAAAAGATTTAACCAGCAGCGTAGGAAGGGGTGAAGGGGATGGCTCACCCTGGGCAGCACATTTTGGGCTATGGGTATTCTTGGACTACAGTTCCCAGAAGCCCTAGCAGGAGCAGGAGCCAGCATTCAACAGGGGGCAGCAAATTTGGCATATGCCCTGGGTGACTGAAATCAATGCTACACTACTGGATTTAACCAACAATGCAAAATTGGGTAATCTGAAAGTGCCACAGAGAGGCCACCTCCACCACCAAGGCAGCTGCTGTTTGGGCGATGACTTCATAAACCCCAATCTGGTTCTTACTAAATCAAGCATAATTCCCAAGATTTCAGGGGAGCAATCTAGCCCCAGTTCCCTCTGCTTTAGTTTCCTCATTCTCCTACACTGGGAAAGCAATGAGTCTAGAGAGGAGAACTTCCAGATGGGGGCTCCTCTGAGTAAGTTGACACCCTAGATAGTCAATGTCTACATTCACACAGAGAATCTCCATGAAGAGCAGAAGCTCTTTTCTTCACAAGTACTGCTGTCTATGTGTAGAAGAGTGACAAAGCTGGAAACAAGAAAGGATCCAGAGTGCTCTTCTCTTTCTGTGGTAAATATACTTGATTGAATAATAACTGATTTGGGCAGTCATGGGCTGCTACTGGTTTGGACGGGTTCACCTGAACTGGTAGAGGCCATCCAGAGGGGATCACTGGGGTGGGGGCTAAACCCCCGGGTGACCGGTTCGGGGGCCTCTCTGGCTGCCCTCCGGATTTGTATTTCTGGGCAGCCAAAATGGCTGCCCGGAACTGCACATGTGTCAAACCTTCATTTGATGCATACACACTAAAAAATAGAAGTGTGCATGCATCAAATGGAGGCTTGATGCATGCGCAGTTCCAGGCAGCCATTTTGGCTGCCCAGAAAGGGCGTGGGCAATGCCTGGAGAAGCGGCAGTGGCGGTGGTGGCCTTTCCTCGCTGGGCTGCACCACGCTGTGCCACCAGGCCACTGTGCCGCTGCGGCTGTTTGTTGCTGTGGCAGTTTGCCATGGTAGCCGTTTGCCACCATGCCACTGCGGTTCCTGCCTGTCTGCCTGCCTAGTGCCTGCTCCCCAACCCCATGCCAGGTAAATGGGTTGATTTGTGTTTTGGATTGGTGGGTGGGTTGTTTGATTATTTTTATTTTAATGTGTATTTTTATTTAATTTTTATTTAATTTTTTATTCTTTGGCTCCACGCACAACGTCATGATGTCATGATGTTGGCTCTGCCCATGACATCATGATGTCATGATGTTGGCTCTGCCCATGACGTTGGCTCCACCCATGGTGGGGTAGTAAAAATTTTGACAGCCCACCACTGGATTTGGGGCTACTCTCTGAATCACCAGGCTCCAGGCATTTTGGTACTGAGGGGAAAGGACCAAATGGAAGTTCCTGCCAAGTCAGTGATCAAGAAGAAGAGAATATGGTAAGTTTCTTTTGAGTATACCAAGAAAATCCTGGAAAGAGCCACCCTATATTAGAGTAGTTTTAATGGCACATACTGTCAAGAAATATTGAAATAAAGGGTTAAGGATAAGCTGTCTTTCTTTCTTAACATATTTCTAATTTCTAAAATATACATTTTCAAATAACCATCAATAAAATATTTCTACTTCTGTACTTGGAGTTTGGAATATTTGAAGCTAGACTTACTAACTACAGACTAAATTCCTGACTAAACTACCGAGGCAGAGAGATCAAAATGTGAATCCATTAGTCAAGTAATCAGCTTTTTAAATCTTATTATTTAATACAATTGTGCAACACTCATTGTGTTTGCTTTACCAGGTTAAAAGCAGAAGCAGATTCCCTATATTTATCAAATACACCTTAGAGCAATGGTTCCCAGTACGAGGCCAATGCACCACAGGGTGGCTTCAATTCACAGAAGCCTGAGTCAGTCCAATGGTTGACCAATGCTTTGGGGAATTGACTTAGGTTTCTGGGAATTGAAGTCCAAAAACCAAAGGTTGGGAAACACTGCCTTAGAGTAATGCATGAGCCTGCATAATAATAACAAACACATCTACAAATTTGGTGCTTGGAAGCCTTAATTCAACACTCTTGCCAAAAGGCAAATGCATAGTAAATTGATCACACCATTTGAAACACTCCTTGGTTGTTGCTTTTTAAAATTGGTGAGCTGTGAGCCGGGTTAATCCCCCAAAACTTCTGTGCATTTTGCTGTGAATCCCTCTAATTGCATATATATCAAAGGCTGCAAAGCTAATTGCACCTATCGGGGACCCTAATCTTGACACATGGGATTTTGAGATATGATTAGCCTACTCACTGAAAAGCTTCAGTAACTTCCCAGAAATACAATCTTAATTGATCTCCTAGGGATAACAGGTTCGAAATCTCTAAAAAACAAACAGGCAGGGCATTTTGAAAGATGAGTCCAAACGTGGACACACACATCGTCCAGGTTTTATTTTGGCCACATAGTGTTTGGGGGTGGGGGTGGGGGACAGATGAAAGAAATTTTTTGTTTCTTCTTGAATTCCTGGGACCTGAGTAAATTACAATATAAGAAGAAGGAGAGATGCTTACCTCGTAGTGAACTATAACTAGTTATAAATGCACAAGTTAGAACAGGGGTTTTCAATGTATTCAGGTTATGGGCCGGACAACTCCCCCTCAGACAGCTGAGTGGGCCAGTCACATGGTTCCATGCATATTATTGCACGTTTTCATGCATTCTTATGTGTATTCTTGTGAGATTTCATGGTCTCATGAGATTTCATGAGTTCTGAGATTTCACACATTTTCACAAGATTTCACATGTTTTGGCACGTTTTTGGTGCTTTTGCTGCTTGCAGTGGTAGCAGCAGCAGCAGCGGCGGCAGCTGAAATGAGGGTGGTGGGCCACATGAAATGGTGCCATGGGCCATGTCCAGTCCATGGGCCATAGGTTGCAAATCCCTGAGTTAGAAGTCAGCTATTAAGCAACCAATCTAGGAAATGCTATCTTAACAAAATCTCTGTTTCTTATGCATATTAATGTTGCAAGAGAAACAAGTGTGCAGTTTAACCTGACAGATTTAAGAGGCAGGAAATGGGAACTTGAATTTGCCCCCACATGCCCGCACAAAAGAGACTGACCACAGTGATGTTGGTAGAAAAATTGGGCCACTTTATTTGAGATCAACTTGGTTAATTTTAACCATCTTAACAGTAACTTATTGCAGCAAGGCCGCAGTAGCACTGGTGAGGTCAACGATATCCAATCACTAACTTAACTTGGATATCGGACAGCCATAACCAAACATCATTTAACTGTCCCGGTCAGAAGTAACCAGTTGTTATCTCCTTCTGACCCTACACCGGGCGAACTCTATATTGGGGCTGCCTGCTGCCGAGCTGGGCAGTTACCCAAGTTCCCGGTCCGCATTTTGATCAGACTCACAGAGTGGCCGATCAAAACACGTTCCTACCCGGTTCTCCTGGGACCAAATTTATTCCGCACCAGTGCTACCCGCCACACGGGGGGAGTGAAACTACTCACCGCCCCACCCCCACCCCGAGACCGACAACTCGGTCACCAGGCCATGCTGCAGAGCACGCAGGAAGACAACCTGGCCATCCGGTGACGGGTGCACCCCGTCATTCCTGTACAGGTGGTCCGCCTCTTCCATACAGAATAGCGGATGCTCCACCACCGTACCCAGGCCCCAGTTATGCAGGAAGCGCGCCACAGTGCGGTTCACACCACACCGCGCATGATCCACGGCACGGTAATCCATCGCGCCCCTGTACCGGGCACGCGGTATCATACTTGACCAGATAAATCTGGTCGCCGGCCAACGCTGGTGCAAGATGTGGAAATCCCTGCAAATGGCCCGAGATAAATCCAGCCCCATCCGCTGCCCCAGGTCATTCCCACCCAGGTGCACCAGGAGGACATCAGGGGGCGGCACATGCCAGTTGGACATCATAAAAGGCATAAACTGATCCCACATCATGCCCCGTACCCCCCGCCAGATGAGGTAGGCCCATTGCTGCAAGCCGAGGTGGATCCCACAAGGAGCTGCACCAGCGAAACGTGCGGCCCAGTAAATATAGCTGTGGCCGACTATCCAAACCCGGGCCACGTCACTCCGAGGGAAGAGCTCTGAAAGAAAACAAACAGAAAACAAACGGCAGCAAGGCAGGTCATGACAGCAGCGGTCGCACATACGTACGGAAGCAAGCGGACCCCCACCGCCCCATCCTCATGATATCCGCATCGGAATACCCGAAAGAGGCCGCGGTAGAAGCAGCCCCTATGTGGAATGAGTGGGTGCCATAACGGGCACCAGGGATCCCCACCTCTGACAAGGCCGCCCCTGTAACCCTCCAGAATTGAAAACGGGTTAACGGGGACCCATCCTGGTGTATAAAAAGTGGCAGAGGACCAGAGGGGCGTATGGCAAGGTACCGCTCCAGCGCTCCCACTGGACAAATGTCTGCTATACTGCAGCGCAGTAGCAGTAAGGAAAAACCCCTACCCAGCTGGTCGGTCTTGGACATCCGGACCGTCAGCCGAACCGATGACGCGGCGAGCGCGACATCAGCCAGCTGCAGCGCACGGCCGGACACATCCCCTCGGGACGCTACCTCCAATTCCCCCACCCGGAGGGCAGCGAAAAATGCAACGGAAGAAGCGGCGTGAAACAATGCCACCTCGAAACCATCCGCCGGACACATCCCCTCGGGACGCTACCTCCAATTCCCCCACCCGGAGGGCAGCGAAAAATGCAACGGAAGAAGCGGCGTGAAACAATGCCGCCTCGAAACCATCCGTGCAATGGCGTGGCCAGGCCGCGGCCAAACGCCGCAGCACCGCCGGCGACACCGGCTGGCGGGCGTCCGGGCGGTGGCCACGCTCCCTCGACCACCCCTCCAACACCCGGCGGATGCGAAAATCGCCAAGAGTGTCGGGGACACCGTTCGCCCGGGCGGCAAAGGCCAAGGCCGACAGCCGCCCCTTGATGGTCCGTGGCGCGAGGCCGGACCGCCGCAGGTGGACCATGAACTGCAGCACATGGTCCACTGGAAGCGGCCAGACCTCCGGCAAACCCTGCCGGCTTCTGAAGGTGGTAAAAGCCTCACACGCCAGGCGATAGGCATGGCGTGTGCGACCCGATAGGGAAAGGCCGATGGCCCAATTCACCTCGGCCCTCCAATGTTCCAGACCGCGTCCGGCAACTCCGAAGGAAGTGCCCTGGCACCGGGAGCCAACGCCCTGAACCGCGCCATCTGAAAGCGGGACAGGGCATCAGCAATGGAATAGTCCACCCCCGGCACGTGGCGTGCGCGAAAGACGATGTTAAGCCTCAGCGCAGCCAGGACAAACGGCCTGACTAATGACATAACCCGGGGGGAGCGGGACGTCTGCGAGTTGACCACTTGGACAACTGCCGCGTTGTCACACCAGAAGGTGACAACGGAGTTTACCCAGTGACGTCCCCACATGTTAATCGCCCCCCAGATGGGAAAGAACTCCAGGAAAGTCAGGTCCCTCACGACGTCGGAGTCCCGCCATTGTGGCGGCCATGTGCCAGCGCACCAACGGCCATCAAAATAGATGCCAAAACCGCAAGACCCAGAAGCGTCGGAGTGGACCTGAAAACTGGAAGAGAGGAAAAGGTCAGAGCGCCAAAAGGAAACCCCATTAAAGTCCCTAAGGAACGCCAACCAGACCTCCAAATCCTCCCTCATCCCACGGGTCAGCCTAGTCCTGTGGAACTTCTTGGTCAGGCCAGCCATCGCATCGCACAAACGGCGAGCAAAGGCGCGGCCGGGGGCCACCACCCTACAGGCAAAGTTGAGATGCCCGTGAAGCTCCTGCAATTCGTGCAGGGTGACCTTCCTCTTGGGCAGGAGCGCCTCAATCCTGTCCACCAGGAGCTGTACCTTGTCGAGGGGGAGACAAGAGGTCATGGCCACCGTGTCCAATTCGATGCCCAGAAAAGTGAGGGTAGTGGCCGGACCCTCAGTTTTCTCAGGCGCCAACGGAACAGCCAACTCCTCCGCCAGGCGCTGAAACGACTGGAGCAGGTGTACACAATCCCCAGTACCTGCGGGGCCCCAAAAAAGAAAATCATCCAGGTAATGGGCGACCCTGTCAGAACCTGCCTTCCTAACTAAGGCCCAGTGCAAGAAAGAACTAAAGCGCTCAAACGCGGCGCAGGAAATAGAACAGCCGAACGGCATGGCCTGATCCACGAAATACTGGCCCTCAAAACGAAAGCCCAGTAGCTCGAAGTCTTCGGGGTGCACCGGCAACAGCCGAAACGCGGACTTGATGTCGCATTTGGCCAAGAGTGCACCCGGACCGCAGGATCGTACCATGCAGACGGCCTCGTCAAAAGACGTATACCGGACCGAGCACAAAGTGTCCGGAATAGCGTCGTTGACGGAAGACCCGGCAGGATAAGACAGGTGATGAATCAACCTGAACTCACCCGGGGCCTTTTTTGGAACTAATCCCAACGGGGAAACTTTAAGGTTGGGGTACGGTGGGCTGTCGAAAGGGACCGCCACCCTGCCTGCCGCTACCTCCTTAAAAATTTGTGCCCTGGCCACTGACTCCATACCCACCAGAGATCGTAGGTTGGGCGCGTCCTGAGGCCCCCGCGCCCCCACTACAGGGATACGGAAGCCAAAGGTGAAACCCTCGGAAAGGTACCTGGCATCAGTGGGCGAAGGATACTCCCGCAGCAGGCAGTCCAGGATGTCAACCCTAATTGGGCTGGGGCCCTTTGCCAGGGGCGTTGTCAGCCCCGGCCCGCTTGGCCCCCTGCTGGTCCTTAGCCCGCCCCCGGCCCGCCCCCCCTCGGAAACAGGAGGTGGCGGGGTGGGCGCCCGCGCAAATCGAGCACTCGTGCTTGAATTTGCACTGCTTTTTGGTGCAGCGACCTGAAGCAGAGTACTCCCAGCACAGCAGGCGGGCCGGAACTGCCTGCCCCGCCGGCTGGCGGGGGCCCTGAGAGGGAGTAGGGCGCTGAATCAGGTGGCCGCAATCGTACCGCTCACCAAGGGCCGGGCGGGTCGGGGTCATGAGCTGCATCCACAGCGCGGAGTGCATCTCATCCCAGCGCATGCCGGGGCGTATGGCCGCGCGCATACGAAATTCCTCGTCATACGACAGCCATGCCTGCCCCGGGAAGTCCACGTAAGCCCGGTAGATAATGTCAAGGTACTGGAAGAGGGAAACCGCTAGCTGGGGGAAAGCCCTGGACAACACACCGGCATATATGATGAAACCTGGGAGCCAATTGGCCCAAGTGCGGGGAGGCTTCTTCCTCTTGGCCCCCTCCTTATCCGCGTCGTCCGCCTTCTCCTTCTCCTCTTTCGTGGAGTCCCGATTGAGGAGGGAGAAGAAATCGACATACTCACCGCGGAGGATCTTATCCCGGGTGGCGGGAAGCAAGTGGTCGCCGTGCGGCAACGATTGGTCGCCGTACGGCATGGCCACGCGAGACACCGTGTTATAGCCTGTGTCCCCAAATGTAAAGCAAGGCCAACCCGGGGCCATAACCGAGGGTGCGCCGAAAGGCGAAGCCACCGGAGGCGGCGGATAAGGTGCCCGCCACGTAGGCGGCACCGACTGCGCCATCGAAGGCGGAGCCGCCGCTGCCGGGACCACACCAGGCCACGAGGGCGCCGGCCCCTGCACCGCCGGGGCAGGTGGCAACCACGGCAGTCCCGGCGCCGGCGCCAGCCAGGGCGATGCCGCGGCTGTGGCCTGCTGACTTGGCCACGGCCACTGCACCGGAAACTGCGGTGCAATGGGGGGCAGGTGCGCAGCCACCGGGGGCGGCTGCGCCGGAGCGAGAGGCTGCTGCTGCGGCGAGACGCTAGGAAGGGCAGGCGGGGCGGCTCCATACTCACCACCGGCGCGAGCATCCGGAACAGCCGGAGGGACGAGGACAGGGCGGACATCGCTGAGCCCGGCCTCGGGTTCCACCATGACCGGGGGCGCAGGATCCTCAATCCGGCCCGCATCTTCATCCGGGGCTGGAGCCTCGGCGGGCCGGAGCGGCAAAAGATTGGCTTCGAGCTGGGCAATACGCTGTTGTATAACCGCCGCCAGCGCGCCCCAATCGGCATCAGTCGGATTCGTCACCGACTGGGCAGCCCTCAGGGCGGCCCGCCGAGAATCCGGCACCGTGTCCATGCCGGCAGCCCTTTCCAGGGCCGCAACACGGGCAAGGAGGACCGCGGGGCTGACGGGGTCGAACTCAGACCCCTGGGCGCGGCGGCTGGGACCCCCTACGGCAGTAGCCCTGCGGGGGTTGCGGCGAGGGCGAGGCGCGGCCTGCTTCTTAGGAGCCATGGCCAAGAAGTAGCCAAATGAAGCAACCAAAATTACCCCCTATTCACTGGGCTAGGCCACTCACGGGTCCAAATGGAAGTAGGGCAACAGGCCTTGAACCCACTAAGCCAAGGCCGACCCCACCACCAAAAGGCCGGAAGGAAAATGAGAGCCCAAATGTACTCCGCGGCGACAGCTCCGAACCTTCTGGGTCAAAGCTGCCCCAGCCGGGAGCACGGGGGAGGCCAAGGCAACCCTGGGGCCTAAAAGCCAAGGCCACGGGAAACCCAATGGGAACCTAGCCAAAAGGCCGGAAGGGCCAGCAAAGGGAAACACAGGACCAAAGGGACCCAGCCAAGAACCAGGGTAAAGCCCCCAAAATGGCGGGCGCAACTGTAGACAAGATGGCGGGCGCAAGCGTCGGGCCCACAAAATGGCGGACGCAACTATGGTCGCGCCAAAAAGGAGGTCTACGAAGGGACCAAAGGCTGGCCAAAGAGCCCTCAGCAAGGGTAACAAACACCCCCACAGAAGGCAGCCGCCAAAGGAAAAGAGGCCTAAAGCCAAGCCCAGCAAAAGCCGCACAAGGTACCGAGAAACACAGGACCAACCCAGCTCGCTTGCCTGTCAGACGGGACTGGCAAACGAGCGCAGGGAGCGCGCCGCCCTTATAAGGGCAGCGCTTAGCCACGCCCCCTGCGCTCGTCCCCAGGCCCGTCTCTTCGGCAGGCACTGTGGCAAAGCGCACGGCCACGGCATTTGCTGCGGCCGCTCGTCCAATTTGTGTATTTACTTTTACTTCAGGGCCAATTGTGCACCATCCCAAAGAAGACACACACCTAGACAGGTACACATGCTATTTCCACCCTTGCTACCAACTCATTTTCTTTGTCTGCACTCTGTTTTCTGATTCTCATTGGATATTCAGTCATATATGGAACAGAAATTGCCCACCCTTGTTTTATGGCAATTAGGACTAGATGTTTGAGGAACAGAACAGAATGACTTCTGCTGTCTGAGTGACATGTAATCATCCATCAAAAATGCAGGTGCACTCAGTATGTGCTAGCTGGGGTTTTTCAGCCTCGTTAGTTACTTAAAATGGAATGTGATGGCTCAAAAACATAAAAAACTGGCTAGACTTCAGCAATTTGATCCAAGATAATGCTCATTAAAGCTCCTCTGAACTAAATAGCCTCCTAGTAGATATAACCTGTTTACTCTAACACATTGTCAAAGTGTCATTTGTGGCTGATTTAAACTAGCAGAATTGTTTCTTTTAAATTTGTCTTTATTTTTCATAATGTATGGGAGGTCTATTTTTTCTAGCCATTTGTGGACTGATAAAGGGTCGAAATAATTTCCTTCTCCTCTTCCTTCTCCTCTTTCTCTATCACAATAATCGCTGTTATTTCTGACAATGAAGTTTCTTATTAATATTCAATTTGAGATTCCCTTTGTTAAAACTCCACCTCCTTATAACAAATATTTAGGATTTCCTGAAGTTCTTAGAAATTACCTTAAAAATAAGCATTAGAAATCAAAAGCAGCATCAGCAGCAAAACCTCAATGCCTTGAGTTTCCATTGTTCCTTTTGGTAAGAATATAGGACTTTTGTGTTTAAATTAGAAATTTCACCACCATCCAGTCCCTTCCCCATTTTTTTTTCTAGGGGCACAAGGAAAATATCTATTTTAGCAGCCTTTTGAAAAATATGACTACTTCACTGTATTAATACGACAATATGTTTTCTTTTTTACAATAAATTTCAAACTCAATGTTAATGCATCTGAGATTTTGCACCATTCATTTAGTTTATTGTGCTAATTGTTATGTGGCCCAAATTTTTAAAATGTAATCACCCTGATACAACTTATTGAATTTTAAAACACAACTGACCTGGAGAATTCTTACATTTGTAAAGTTTATCAGTGAATTTTGGAGAAATAATTTACCCATAAATTAATGATAAATAAACAGATATAAATATTATATTTCAAAAAGTAAAACTATATTTTGAGATATAGGTGAGACCAGTGATGGGTTGTTACTGGTTTGGACCGGTTCACCCGAACCAGTAGCACACATTAGGAGGGGGTTGCCGGGAGTGGTGGTAAACCACCGGGCATCCGGTTCAGTTGCCTCTCCAGCTCCCCTCCAGAAGTGTAGTTCCGGGCAGCCAAAATGGCTGCCCAGAACTGTGCATGCGTCAAACCTCCATTTGTCGCATGTGCAGTTCTATTTTTTAGTGTGCATGTGTCAAATAGAGGTTTGACACATGCACACTAAAAAAATAGAACTGCACGTGTCAAATGGAGGTTTGATGCATGCACAGTTCTGGGCAGCCATTTTTTATTTTATTTTTATTTATTTTTGCTCCATCCACAATGTCATGTCATCATGATGTCGGCTCCACCCACGACATTATGATGTCATGACATTGGCTCTACCCATGACGTAATGACATCATGGTGGGGATAGTAAAAAAATTGACAGCCCACCACTGGGTGAAACATAAGTTGAAAAATGTGTGCAAATATTCTTGAGAAAATGTGCAAATTAGGTTTCTCTTTATTTTATTTATATCTGCTTTATATCTTCTACTTGTGTTTGTTTTCACCTTGTTGTGAGTCTTTTTGAGACGCAATCTTGGAACTACTGTGTTTTCCCAAAAACAAGACTGAGTCTTATATTATTTTTTGTTCCAAAAGATGCATTAGGACTTATTTTCAGGATATGCCCTTTTTTTTGTCCATTGCAACACACAGGGTACAAATAGATAAATAGGTACCACTTCATTTGGAAGGTAACAGCATTCTGTGTACTCCATGATCTGGTCAAGCATGCAACATGACCATGGAAACATCTGCAGAAACAGACAGTGCTGGCTCTTTGGCTGTAAACAGAGGTGAATACCGAACCCAAAAGTCAGGTATGCCTGAGCTTCAAGCAAGGGTGACCTTTACTTTATCTTACAGGTGCAAAAGGAGAATAGTTGAGATAATGTTATGAAATTAGCCTGCTTCTGGTCAAAAATAGTCTAAACATTTTTTAAATTGTATTTTTTTGTATTTCATATTTAATTTAATTGTTTGATTTTTAAATTGTACAATGTCTGATACGAAAAAGAAATAAAGATAAGTGAGAATCTATGTCAGTCAACTGACAATGCAAGGTTTCAGGTGACAAAATTAAAAAAAACAATTCTTTTCTTTTCCAAGAATGCCAAGACTGTTGATTCTTTCAGCATAATTCAACACAGTAAAATGATATAAACTGTAGTGTATTCATGTTGGATTGATGCAGAATACAGGCTCACTTGCTACAGGGTATCTTCTCATTTAAAATTCTAAGTGCATTGTTCAGGAATTTGAAATGATTTGGCAAAAAATAATAATATAAAGAATGGAGTTACAAAATGCTGACAGATGCAACAGTGAAAAGTATCTGCCTAAAAATTAACATTTTAAAATAATACCTGAAGTATTTTATCACCTAGTACAGCCCATGTCCCTCTTTGGTTACTGGTTCTTGATTTGTGGATCCGTAGCAGTGAACTTCCTTCAGCTTCAGTTCCGCATAGGGTGGCATACAAGTATGATAAAATAAATAAATAATCAATAAATAATCACAGAGGGACCCAGAAAGCTTTGGTGCCTATCCAGTTATTAATGGCACAGGCTTCTTTTGTGTGGAATACTATGGTCCTAGAAGAATGGCAGCAAATAATACAGACTAATGTGATTATCTGGGCACTCATAGCAGTTGCTTTGGATGGTGCAATTGCATCATGCCATTTGTGTGTATGTGCAGCATGGCCAACATTGTGTATGAACATCTAGAAAGAAAATAGTGAGGAATTCTGTTCTTTTTTTAATGTTGTGCTGCTGTTATTAAGGGAGGGAGGCCAAGAAAAATGGCATTAATGTATGGATTTTATTTTCTTCAGACTCCATGTTAGACAGCTATGTGGCTTATGCTGCTACCTGAGACATTTTGTGACTGAGGTGGGGCAGCAAATGAAGTCTCTGTCACTATACAACCTAGGCAAGACGCAAGGTATGTAAGAAAGCAAAGCTACCCAAGTCATGTTTACATACCAGCTGAAGCCTCAGGGGATTTTTATTTTAGTTAACCATGCAGATAGGCAAATGTCAGGCCAAGTGGTATTGGAGGATGAGATTTAGGGTTTGTGATTGAAATGACTTTAAAGTCATCGCTACTCATTCCCTGCATGTGCTGTGACCAAGTGGCTCAGCACAAAATGCTTATGTGCTTGCTTGCTTGCTTCCTTTACTTCCCTTTCTGCCCCACCTTTGACACCCATTTGATGTTGCAAAGACATTGCAAGGCCTGCCCTTTGAGCCAAGGGTCCCAAAATCTCAGGAAAAGGAATACTTTAGAGTTAGACCAAGCAACCTCACATGTCATTGGCTTCCTTCCGCATCCCTGGCACTAGGATGTCAATTAGACAATTAAGAATTTGCTTTGTAAATGTTTTAATGACCCTGACAAGAGAGGGGAAAACCCTTAGATGTAGGAGGAGAATGGTATAAAGTGTGAAACTTTCTGACAAAAAAGTACCACTCCTTGCATTTCTTTTGAAATACAGCTTTGGTACATGCTTGTAACTTCTTTATTTGTAAATGGAAGAGATAACCATGGGCCTGCATTGATCATATTCCGGCTTCCAATAGAAACAGAACCTTGTAGTATATTCTCATTTGCAAAAAGGGCAGTGGGCAGCCCATAATAATCATCAAATGTCTTTCTTTGGGGTGTATTGTAGAAGTCATGACAATGAAGGCATGTCAAGCCGTTGCCAAATTCTTCTAGGAAAGAATGTCTGTATGACATCATGAGATGGTGATGGTGATGGTGATGGTGATGGTGGTGGTGGTGGTGGTGGTGATGATGATGATGATGATGATGATGATGATGATGATGATGATGATGATGATGATGATGATGATGATGATGATGATGATGATGATGATGATGATGATTGGGGGGACATACAATTTCATATTTGCTTTTAGTCTGGATGTCCATTTTTTTGGATCAGTTAATGAAATATAGGAGAAACTACTCTGAATGCTTCTGCTGTGCATCAATACAGCCACACTATTTATAAAGTTCTCATAATACAAGTGACTCTGTGAGTAACAGGCAGAGATTATCATGTGGAATAAGGTCAGGATATTACCACAGGAGCAAATTCACATTCCACCACCTCCGCCTCTTAGAACCTATAACATGAAGATCGTTATGTTGATTAAATTGGATAAAATGTTCTCAGTTAAAATACCCAAAGAAACAGTCAGCTCTTTTTGTTTGCAGCCTCTTACAGGAGTTTCATGGGCACTCGGAGTTGAACCTTCAAGGCTTCAGCTGCAAATGAGGGGGAAAAACCCACTATTTTCCTGTACTCTTGGAGTCTGAGTTACAGAATGAGTTACCCTTAACAATAGGAAACTAACAACAATGGGTGGAAATGTTCAGCTCAGAAAGGCCTGAGTCCCTTTATGTTGGGCATGCCTCCATTTCTCTAAGTCGATTCATGGGTGAGAATATGAAAAGATGCTTACAGTATTAGCTGCAGGCTTTTCTGAGCAGTGCTCATTAAAAACAAGGCTCAGACTCAGTTTGAAAGCCTGCGTGCACTAAAGCAAAACATTTGTTTTAAAAGGCTGCTCCCTCACAAAGGACAGACAAGAGGAAGGAGGAATTTTACTTGCGTCTTTTGTTTTTTTCCCTGTCTCCTTGAGCTATTTACTTTGTGCAACTCTCCACTGAAGGGATAGTTTCTCCTCCTCACACTTCTCCTTAGAACATGCTAAGTTGATAGAAATAGAATATTTCTGTGGATAGACTATGTGATGTCTATAGGGGGCACTTTTAATAATCTCACTAAACATATTTTGTATACTGCCCAGCAACATTCGACAGCATTTAAGGAAACTTTTACTTTGATAGTGGATTGAAGTGGCTGATGAAGGAAGGAAATAGATTTAAGTGGAAGAGTGAAAATGTCTGAGTTCAATGACTAATACTGAGTAAAAGGCTTTCTTAAGTTTTTGTTAAACTGTAGTGACAAACTGTGGAAAAGAATCGGTTTCACTGAACATGCTGTTCTACTGTTTCTTCATTCCTAGTTTAGGACATGCCAAGATACTTCGTCTGAAGGTTGAAGTTAGAGGGGTAAAAAAAATTGATAATAAACTTTTGAGGGGTGGAGTGTAGGAGGAAAAACATTTTATGTTTTCCAAACTTAAAAAAATAATAATTCTGACCCATTGAGCAGTTATATATAAGCTTGCTGTGGGTGAGAACATTTAGACTGAATATTTAGGGATCAGTGAACAGATGAAGCACCATGACCTTTTGCTCTCAATAACATTGATGCTCTAACTTTCAGTTCTGGAGTCCCAAAAGATTTATATTTTGTAGGTTCCACCCTCCTCCCAGATATGATCTGACTTCTCAAAAATATTTTCAATTGAATTAAAAAAGTAAACAATATACAGGATGTGTCAGTCCTAGAAGATATGACTTAATAAATTTAGTATTGGTCAGTCAATTGTGTTTGTTCCAGATTTGACCATTGCAATAATTTTTAGGGAAGCAAGACGATTCTCTGCTTCTCTATTTCTTTTCTTAATAATAGTTTTGGGTGGTGGCCTTTGGGCAGGGTGGTGGTGAAATTGGGTGACCTTTGGGTGGGTTTTTTCCTTTTTTAATTGGGTGGCCACCCCCACCTCCCTGCCCTGCCCAGACTAACACAGCTACCATTTTAAAAGTTTTATTCTGTGCAAGCATATCAGAGAGTAAACAAAACAAAAAGACAAAAACGTTGTGGCACCTTAAAGACTAACTGCTGTATTTTAATGTGAACTTTTGTGGATCAAGTCCACTGGCTCTTTGGCTATAAATAGAGATGAGCATTGAACCCTAGAGTTGGTAACGACTGGCTTTTGAGCAAGGGCAACCTTTACCTAATAACAGAAGATCCCTGATTGTTATTTAAATTGGATGTCAGGTTTTGTCTCTGCAAGTGGTTCAAGGTCTCCCTTGCTGGAAAGCCAGTCATATCCAACTCTAGGCTGCAGTGCTCATCTCCATTTACAGCCAAAGACCCAGTGCTGCCTTTGTTTGCTGATGTATACATGGCCATATGGCAGGCATGACTAGATCGCCCATGACATAGGCTCTGCCCACAATGTAGGCTCTGCTCATGATGTAGGTGCTGCCCACGATGTAGGCTCTGTTCTCAAAGTGGTAGTGAAATTTTTTGCTGTACACCACTAGATAGATACCTTCCACTTAGTGGGAAATTGAGATTTACATTAACAATTGTTGAGTGAGCCAAACAATAAGCACTTAATGAAGATTAGCACCTACCACAAATATGAAGTTACAATACTTTTTCTTAGCAACATTCATATAGTAGTAGCAATAATAATGATTCCCATTATTGAGAAAGCATCTCAGGGGTATGACAGTTATAGTGCCAATGTTAAATCCATCCCTAAATGCAGCAGGGAAACGAGCTAGTGAGTCAGGAATGATTGTTAAATTGCAGCATGGAATACAGGTGAAAAGTAGTTCCCCACCCCACAAGTAAAGAGATGAGCCACGGAGATTGTGTTTAAAACTTGGGCCACAACTTTATTTTACTAATCCCTTACTTGCCATGGGAGCCCAGAGTAGTGAATGAAACATATGTCAGAGCAGGTGGACCCCTCCAACCCCCTCTCTAGCATGTACCTGGTGAATTCCATGCTTCAATCAATGTCACGTAGTGATAGCCTTGCTTTGCTCTGCGTAAAATCCTCTTTCTTTAATCCTTGGTCTTTTAATTTTTGTAGTATTCAAAATTGGTTTTTTTATGGGTGTTGTTTTAATGTTCTTGTATTCTTGTATTGTTTTTAATGCTGTGAGCTGCCCTGAGTCATTTTGAGTGGGCGGCTATACAAATTGGAAATTGAAATAGAAATTAAATTTAAAAAAGCATCCCAGCCCATCTGCAACCTGGCTCACTTGACTCAAGGCTGGGCATAACCAGAAAGACTTCAGAAGGTGCCTTCCCTATTAATGCTGCCAAACAGGAGCCCTATCACCGAATGATAAACTGGTGGACTCACTGCTACAGCCTGTCAGATTGCACATTTGTGAATGTTGGGGTATTGTTAGTGGTGGGAGTTTTCGTGGCTCGTCTAAACTTGCACTCCAACCACAGCATTCCAGTTGGTGAGGCTTGCAGGCACTTCCCTGTGAGTGTGGCTTGCTGAGATATTACGGCTGGAGGGAAGCCCGTTTCAGAGAGTCACATTGGGCGAGACTTTTCTCCACCTTGTATCTCTTTTTCCAGTGGTGGGCTGCTGCCGGCTTGGACCAGTTTGGTCGATCCGGTAGCAGAAATCCAGAGGGGTTCACCGGGAGGTAGTAACCCCCCGGACAACCGGTTCAGTCGCCTCTCCGGCTGCCCTCCGGATTTCTTTTCCGGGCAGCCCAAAATGGCTGCTCGGAAGTGCACATGCATCAAAACTCCATTTGATGCATGCATAGTGGCATCCTTGGAGCAGCGGCGGCAGCGGCGGCCTTTCCTTCACCACCGACCACCAACACTGCTCCCACGGTGGCATCGCTGGGCCTGGCCAGACCGGGCCTGTTTGCATTGCTGGGCCTGTCTGCGCTGCTGGGCCTGGCCGGGACGGGCCAGGGCAGGGCAGGCCGTGTTGCCGTACTGCCATGCCACCACCACCTACCTGCTGCTCCCCAAGTCCCCTATGGCCCGACCCCAGCAAAGGTAAGGAACTAGGGCTTGTTTTCTTTGTGTTTTGGGTGGGTGGGTATTTTGAAGTAGCTCCAGCCTTGCAACTGATGTACCCTGGTGTTGCTTCAAGCATCTTTTTTTTTTTTTTTTGCTGCTGCTTATTATGGATACCAAAATCTCTTATTTCCTCTGTATTCTTGTTAAATCTATGGCATTATACTGTCTCTTTTACTGACAAAGGCAAGGTTTCTCCTTAAAGAACTTGCAATTTTTTGAGGCAGAGTATTGATTTGAGCAATTCTCTAGTACAGGGTTTCTTAACCTTGGGGGCCTAGATGTTCTTGGTCTTCAATTACCAGAATCCCAAGTACCCTTTTATACTTGTGTATAAGCCAACCTGAGCTTATGCTGAGGTATCTAATTTTAACCTGAAAACCCAGGAAAATATATTGACCCGAGTATAAGCCGAGGGTGGGAAATGCAGCTGAGTTTCTATAATCAAAATACATGAAAATATGGTAAAATTAATTAAATTCTTGGCACATCTTAATCTGGCATGGTTTTGGGACCCTCGTGGTCATTGACCAGAGTATAAGCTTTTTGGGGCTAAAAAACTCAGCTTATACTTGAGTATATACGTTAAGTACACTTTTTGATCAAGTTTTCTCGTAATTGAAGCCCAAGAACATCTGAGGACCCAAGGTTGAGAAACCCTGCTCTAAAGCAACTGAACATAACTTTTTTGAGTCATAGTGTATAAATATTTTGGTAAAAATGTATCAACTTCTTATGAGTTTGTGTACCTGTATTCCAACTGGATGTTTTTATAGGATTCTCTTTCACTTTTTCAGTCCCCTTATAATGGATATGCAGTTATGGAGTGCACTGACTTTCAATCTTTTTTTGTGTGCCATGTTGTTCAAAGTGTTATTGATAAGACTACTTGAGAAATTTAGATGTATCTTTAAAATATTCAAATATATCATGGTAGCATGCAGCAACACTGGAGTTATGGAAGTACAAGCTCTGATTTATGAGTGTTGAACTTGTGCCTTGTCTTCCCTCTTCTGGTTTCTGTAGATTGATTGTCCATGTTGTTATTTTGCATCTGACAGAGCATGGAGGAATATTAGGCATGAAACATTAATCAGGAAATTGTGCATTGCTTTTACAATTAATGTGCAACTGGACTTTGCTTTGTAATATTGAGTTGGCTCTTAACATGCAAATTATTGAGGAAAATTACCTCATTTTTCAGAGGACTCTTGATAGATTGAAGTTTCATGCAGAATGTTTCTTGTAATTTTACGTCTTGCAACAATTGGCTTTCCCCGCTTATAAAAATCCTAGTTTTCTTTGTCATACATCAAGCATTTAAGTTCAAAGGATTGCACAATTCAAAATGCAGAGTTCATTATTTCTAGCTCTTTTAAGCCTAAGTAGAGTTGGCAATGGATTATAGGAGAAATGACTGTTGCCCAAATATAAAAGTAAATCTAAATGAGAACCATTGTATGATTCTTTCTCCATTAATATATATAAGTGACACAGGAATGGTTCCTTACAAGTGCATTGGAACACACTTGCAGGATCAGGCTAGTAAATAACTGGAGCCTTTCAGATCTTTTTTGACTACAAATTCCATAACCCCCCTCACCATTCTTATGCTGGTAGGGACAGATAAGAATTGTATCCTCAAAATACCAGTTGCCTGTCCCTACTGTAGTTCAGCTTTCTTTCTATTCTTTTTAATCACAGCAGCTGTTCAGATATGCCCAGAAGCTCAGCAACAGTGGGATTCAACTAGTATAGTGATCCCAAGTAATTCACTTCAGATTGTCCATCAGCTGCTGTGGTATTTTGTACCAGAATGTAAATGCTTTGAAGGCTAAGTTTGTAGAAAGACTATTTATGGATTACTGGTAATAACAAAGGTTCAGGGCTTTAGGAGGTCTGGAAGACTGGAGGTACTCAATCTGTGAAAGTGGAACATCAAAAGAACGGAGTGACTTTCTCTTCTTCACAAGCCATGGACAAACCAGAAGATGAATGGTGTCCTTCAAAAAGGAGAGGGACACTCTGAGCCTTTGACCCTTCTCTTTGTGGAGAGATCTTTTATTTCTTTGCATCCTTCCATCATTCCTCTGGATAGCAAGAAGGGTTTCAGAAGAAGCTCAGGGGAATGAAGATTCAATTTATACCCACCCATCTAGGAGGTTTTCCTACTCTGGGTGGCTAACAAGATGAACTCACAGATTAAAACACATATTAACAATACAAAAACCCTATTGGCAGCAGCGAGAGGCCATATAAGAAACCTAGTGCTGAGCCATTCTCAACACCTTCTCAAAAGCCTCTTTAAAAAGAAATGATTTGAGCTCCATTCTGAATGTAGACAGGGAGAGGGTCCGGCACAATTCAACTAGGAGGGAGTTCTATAAAGTTTGTGCCGCCACTGAGAAGACTCTCCTCTGAGTCGTGGCCTTTCTTGCCAATTTCGGGGTTGGCGCTTGAAGCTGCACTGTCTGGGAGGATCAAGTGATGTGGGCTGATGTCCTGAGAGGAAGATGCTCCACTTGAGTTCTGCTAGTGATCCTATTGGTACCAATTTCCTGCCTGAAGAAGCAAACATTGCTGCCCCAGATGGCTGGTATCCAATGGAATTCACTCCATTACCTTTACTGCAATCCTTAAAAAAAAGCAAATATAGACCTATAATGTTAAAATAATTATTTTTGATTAAACAAATGGCCTACTTCAATAGCATTATCTTGACCATTTACTACACATAGGACACAAATTGCATGCACATAAATGTTGAACTGAATGAATTTCTCTACATTCACAGAGAATTTATCCTGTATCAAAATACCCACATTTTACTTAATTATTGTTTTATCTTCTTACTTTGCTATAAATTCCATTAAGTGATTTCCAGATGATCCAGCCAGAATCTTATTCTAGTAGGAGGCACTTTTTAGCATTCATCCAATGCTTCTGCTCGCCATAGGTTTAGCCTCTTCTAGTTTCATATTTAGAGGTTGTAAAGAAAATATTTCCATGATTTTAAGTGGGTTGTCTGCTATGGAATGATCATTGGGAGTGTTGTGGTACAAAAAGGTGGTCAGGGACATTCTTTCAAGCTTTAAAAGACCGTCCATGGAGAACTCTATTATAGAGGCAGATTATCTCAAAGTGTTGTTGCCTGATAATGTATTACCTCTTGCCGAAAATGGAGAGGTTACCTTATTTAGAACTATTTTGATCTGATATCTTATTTTTATGGAGCAGAATGAATAGAAAGGGGAAAAATTTTGTTGTTGTTGTTCAGTCGCATAGTCGATTCCAACCTTTTGTGACCCTATGGACCATTGTCTGCCAGGCACCTCTGTCTTCCACCATCCTCCTCAGCCCGCCCAGCTTTGTGCCTATTGCACCTACAATACCATCTAGCCATCTCATTTTTGGCCGGCCCCTTCTTCTTTTGCCCTCCACCTTTCCCAGCATCAAGGCTTTCTCAAGTGAATCATCTCTTCTTATTTGATGGCCAAAGTACGTTAGCTTCATCTTTACTATTTGACCTTCTAATGACCAGTCAGGGTTGATTTCTTCTAGGATCGACCTATTTGTTCTCCTCACTGTCCAGGGGACTCTCAAAACTCTCCTCCAACACCATATTTCAAAGGCATCTATTCTTTTGTGCTCACCTTTCCTAATGGTCCAGCTCTCACAACTATACTTACCACCGGGAAAAACATTGCTTTGACTATGTGAATTTTTGTTTGCAAGGTGATGTCTCTACTTTTAATTATGTTCCCCAGGTTTCTAATGGCTTGTCTCCCGAAGATCACTTGTCTTTTTATTTCATGGCTGCAATCACCATCTGCAGTGATCTTTGATCCTAGGAAAGTAAAATCTGTCACTGCTTCTACTTCTTCCCCATCTATTTTCCAGGGACTGATAGGGCCTGTTGCCATTATCTTGGTTTTCTTAATGTTGAGTCTCAAGCCAGCTTTTGCACTCTCTTCTTTCAACCTAATCAGGAGCTTCTTTAGGTCTTCCTCACTTTCTGCCATTAGGGTAGTATCATCTGTGTATCTCAAGTTGTTGATGTTTCTCCCAGCACTTTTGTTTCATCCAACCCTGCATTGCGCATTATGTGCTCTGTGTATGAGTTGAATAAGCAGGGTAACAAAATGCAGCCTTGCCTTCCTCCTTTTCCTATTCCAAACCACTCTGTCATTCTGTATTCTGGCCTAACTGTTGCTTGTTGATTCATGTGCTGATTTCTCATAATGCATATAAGGTGTTCTGGTATTCCCATCTCTTTGATTAAAAATTATGGTCCCAAAAACTGGTATTAGTCCATTACCACAATGAAATGGTACCATTGCTGATATTCTGTACCTCCTGTAATTAAGGCCATGTAAATGGCTTCTGCAGCCTAAAATGGAGACTCTAATGCAAGACCTGAGAACATCTGATTTCTAAAATGCTTTTCCTTTATACTTCACCATTATCACTGATGGGTACTGGACATCTGAAAAACTCTAACATGATAGGAACTTTATCATCTCCCTTCATTGTTAATTTCTCTACCATGTATGAACCTACCTCTAATTGCTTTATCTGGACTTTTGTTTTATTCACTTGACATTTTGATCTCATTTACAGATTGAAGGAAGCTCTAAAAAGAAAACAAAGAGGCTAGTATATTCTATTGCTAAACTTAAATACAGAAGACCCATTGACTCAGTAAAGTTAATATAAATAGAGACTGCAATTGATTCAGTGTGACTGCTCTAGTTGGGAAAAATCATGTGGGAATCACAAACAAACAGAACAAACAGAAACTATAAATGCAAAACTGAGTTTTCAATCAAAGGAAGATTCTAGGATTTTTGAGAACACAGTCTGACTATCATAATTCCCCTGGCCATTAACAGCTTGAAGCATCCTCAGAGTTTATTTTCATATTCTAAAAACCTTGGTGCAATGTAAGCCTAGAGAAAGGTTGTTGGGAGAGGTACTGTTAGAGCCCAGCTTGGGCAGGCACAAGCATTCATTTAAAATGGATTCATGAACACAAATTTTTCATGATGGTTTGGCACCAAACCAGGCATGGGACTCATGCAGCCAACAAACCACATTTGTTGTTATAGTCTGCAGGAATTCTTGGCACTGCCCACCCACTCCATACAGGGTTTTTAAAATTACTTCTCCTAATGTCATTCCATGATTATTCTTGACTGTGGAGATAGTTTTCATGGTGTGTATATTTTGTAAAATAATTGTAGCTGTTTTGTGTACATTTTGTGAACAACCCAAAAATAACATATTTTCCTGTGCCCCTTTCCATTAACAAAAACATGTTTTTGCTGCTCATTTTAAAAATGAACACATTTTATTCATGCACACTTTGAATATATAGATGAGTTGACTTAAACTCTTTTTTCTTCTCTGCAAGCCTCACATAAGTACAGATTTCCAAGACAATATGCTTTCTGCCCCATTGATAGTCTCAGGAGGTGTGAAATTGATATTTCTGTGTGGAAATTATGGATGAGAAAGAGTTTCATTTAATTCAGCAGTCTCAATGAATGGAAGAGGTTGTTAGAAGAAATGCTTCTTGGCTTAAGGATGCCCACATTTGCAAGGTTGGAGGTCATTGATAAGAATTAAGGTACACACAAAACAACTTGTGTCTTATGATGCAAACGGTTAAGATTTGCATAACTGAAAAATATGCATAGTCATTAATGTGAGGAGGGCAAGAGTTCATAGAAATTAAAAAGTCATAAAAGGTTTAGATGATGTCATCTTCATCAGGCAAGAAGATTATTCAGTTAAAGTGTTTATTTTTGCTTCTAGTAGGAAGATTGCTATCTAATGCTAAATGGTCATGTCTGCTCTTAAGAGTAGCCATTTGTCTATATTTTATGAGTACAATATGGGAACCTAAAGTGAAGACTTTCATTCAAGTTATTCAAGTTATTCTATAAAAATATAATCTTTAGCAGTTAAGAACCAAATGCACACAACAGTTAGAAAGAACTTAGATATTCACTTTCTGCTGTTGCTACTCTACATTATATTTATTATTAGTTCCAAAGTATGGGTGAATGGAACCAGAATATATTCTAACTAGTTCTTTGTATTATTCATTGATAGCCATTCTCATAATTAGATATTGTACATTAAGCTACATCTTAGTAAAGTATCTGGAACCATTTATAAGTTAATTATGTCATGGGTCATAAAGTTAATTAGGTTAAGAACATGGTCATGAACTTGGGGAAAAGTTAAATTTGATAATTGTGGAAGTGCTTATACCATGAAAGTATATTCTTGAATTAATTGTGCTTTAGAAGTTATAGAATAATGCTATGTCTGGCTTCTGTAATTACACTTATTATCTAAATGAGTTGGCTTGATGTCATTGCTATCCAGGGGGTTTTGCTTGATGGTTAAGGCACCTAGCTGTGTTCCTGAAAAAAGGATATAAAGAGCGAAAGCAGAATGTGGTCTTTGCTCAGTTCTTTTTGGAAACCATTTCCAGACTGAGTCTTGCTGGCTACTCATGCAAGCGTAAATAAAACTCTTTGCTGTTTTTCAACTATTGTTTGGTCTCTTTCATTCTTTGGCCTGATATAGCCACTACAAATGGGAACATTGGGGAAAATGCTCCAAATACTAACATAAATCTCACTGTCAAATGGGAAAAAACTGCTTTCTATATTATATTATTACTATATTATTATAAGGATATGATGTTTTTGTAATGGAGATACATATATTGTATTATGGTGTATTTATTGTATTTTGTTGGTTTGAAATTGTGAACCTGTCTATTGTTATATTATATTATATATTTTTTATTAGACTGCTGTTGTTATGGAATGTTATATGTATCGATGCTGGGAACTGCCCTGAGTCGGTTTCACCGAGTAAGGTGGTATATAAATTGAATATATGAAATGAAATAAAAACTAAGATTTTCACACCCTTGGTGAAAATATTAATCTAATTACTTTCTTTTCTACCCCTCTTCAAAAAGCTCTCTTTGTTAAGTGAACACAGACCCTTAAGGTCAGTCAGACAACTCTGTTCCATCCTGACTCATGTAAACTTTGTTCAACCTCCACCACTTTATAAGAAAATATTTCACACATGTGACTGGCTTTTCATTGCTTCAGTATTGCTCAGACTTTAAGAAATAGATATAGGAAATAAATATAAGAAATACAAATTTTTATGGATGATCCATTTTGAGATCTGAAAAGTCTTCTGCATGGACAACCTTATCTAAAGAATGCATTTACTGCTTTTTGACCTCTTCTCCAGGTTTTCTCAATTCATGGCTTACGATGCATAAAGATATTTGCATACATGTTGTCAAAAGATGCTCTTTTCAGGTAACACAGGAAACTGTTTCATACCAGTTATTTCTTTAAAATACCTAGACCTGGAGCAAATACTTTATCACTGGTCAAGGCACTCGTCTTTAACATGTGAACAGTTCTTTGGCAAACATATATAACTGAAGTGATGCTTCTTATCTCCACTTGCTGTTTAAGCAATGAGTTTACAAGCATATGTTTGTGAGCGTTATTTATCAACATCTGTTTGTGAATGGTTTGTGGACTCTGCAGGTATCTGAGATGAAATGTAGAGCTATTGACATAAAACCAAGTAGGACAATTAAGGTTTTGTGTATGGGAAATGAGGTTCTTTGGCTACGGCACAATGATTTTGAGATGTGAAGGATGGCTTGTTTGGCTTCTAACTCGACTCTCCATTGTCATGCTTGTAAAGGAAAATGAGGCAGTATGATGCATTAAAACTTCAGCCATTGTGTTCATTAAATTTTTAAAAATCAGAGCCATCCTGACAATTAAAATTTCTCTGTTAGTCATTTTGTAAAGGAAGGACCATTTGACACTTCTTTATGGTTCAGCAGACTAAGGCAGTTTTCATGCTACATTGCAAGGAAAACTTGAAGTCCTGTAGCAGCCATTTTGTCTTAAAAGCAGGGGTTGCCAAGGTCTCTTTTAATTGGGAATGCACTATATAACAGAAGGGTCTCTTATGTCTGGCATGTCTCCAGAACATCAGGCCGTGACAGTTTCAAAGGCTCATATTCTCTTGCAGCAATAAGTGTCTTATTGCATTAACGTTGGTCAACTTCTCCTCTCTGCACATGCAAACTGCATTGCTGAGACTTTTTTTATATTGAATGCAAGACTGCAGCCTGGCACTCTGATGTGTATTTCAGATTTCAAGTATATGAGTGAGTTTGTTTTGAATGCATAAAAGACAGGAATCACTGTAGGAGGGTATAGGTATGGAAGCATGTAACAGAACTGTTTGGCTTGTAGAAACTTGCTGAGAGAAAACCCAAAATGCACTTTGATGTGATGTCGAGATTATTCTTTCTCTGTTTAGGGTATTTGGGGACATTTGTATTCCTCGATCTCTTGTGGTGACACATTCTCTCCTGAGTGCTGTCATTAGTTAGTTTCAGGGGGTCATCTCACACTGTTTATCATTCTCCATTTGGCACTGTTCCTTACATGGGCTTATACCTTTTCTTTCGAGGCATACACAACATGGCATACAATGTCACTGTGTCACTACAGTCATGGCAGCAGGGGAAATAACATTTGTCACTACCACTGACGGTTGGGTAGAAGGCTCGGAAGAAGCAAACAGTGCTTACAAGTGAGAGTCGTGAGCTTCAATTCTAATAACAAAATGGGGAGAGGTAGAGGAAGAAATGCCATATTGATTAAGGTCTGCTGATATCGAATATATTTGCTTTATACTACACACCAATTTCTACTCGTGAGGGTGCCTCTGGATGTAGGCTATTTTGCACCAGAATTTTATACAATACAGTATTTGCTATTGCATGCATCTGCTCTTCTGACATGGATGAACTTTTATAAAATTAAGTTCTGGTCATTTTCTTGGTAGTTTTTTTTAATAGGAGGGATGGGTGTTTGTACTATTTACATAGGCAAAACAGTGTGGATTCCATCTTAGTGGTCCTGCCCTCTAGTTATGCCATAACATATAGGTAATTACAAATTCAACTTGAATTCTGGCCAGGTTATCCTGCTATGGTAATAGAATATGCCATACTCCCAGTGACTCAACACTGGTCATCAACCTGCCAATCCTGAAGACTAATGGCCTTTGGTGCCAAAGTCCACAAGGTAGGGTGATGGTCCCCAAGTGGAATAAATCATACCTGAACCCATCTTGATGGAGGGCAGCAATTGCATCAATACTGGCCCATAGCTGATGAGAACTCAGGACCAGAAAGTGACCCGCAGAACTGGAACACTATATCCAATAATCACAATGGAAAAGTTTTATGGAGATTTCAGAACATTCTTCACCATCCAGTTTCCTCCAGATGATTTCCATTTTGCATAACTTAACACAGCATAAGAGCATGGGAATTGGGAGGATGCATGTAATTCTGTTTGGCTCATGTAGTATTTTGCCCCTTAGGCATCCTGTTAGGCATCTGATTATTAGTTAATCTGCAAAATGAAGAACTCAGTCATCAGACTATAGGGATGACATTAACATTCATCAAAGCAGACAGGACATTTTGGTATCCAGGAGAAATGTTCTGCTGCAGATGCCACACAGAAGTAGACCAAGAACGCAATCATTTTACAACATTATCATTTCAAGAGTATTAAACAACATCCCTGAGTTTCAACTGCTTGTTATGAACACACCCTCAGGAAGAAAGAAGAAAACAGCTGTGAGGGGAAAAAGTATATCACATTTTTCCCAATGTAAACTTATTCATACCACACAGTGTAATATATCAGAACAAAATATGTATTATGCTGTTTTATGGTTGAATTATGATGCAGTAAAAATGGTGTGGGTGCTCAGATGAGAAACAACCCTTCCTTCTGCCAAAACAGGGAAAAATACTGAAACATAACTGTAACCTGAAACTTGTCATTTCTTAAAATGATGAACTCTCCTGTTTGAGAAGGTGAGAATATGTAACCAGTTGTTCTGCAATAGACTAAAGGTGATTTCAGGTTGTGTATGTGTTGTAATGATGGCAACAAAACTCTCATGAACCTTGAAATTGCCAGAGGAAGTTTTAATAACTGGTAGTTTGCCACGGATGGTGACATAATCACCATTGTGCACACAAAGCAACAGGATTCAGTCCAGTGTTCATCAACATGTGCTGTAGTTAATTCTCAAATATTAACTTGGTCAACAATTATTTAGTGTACAGATGAAGTGAAAATGATTAATACAGGTTTTGTAATGTTTGTTCGTATATTTTGATGCTTTAAAATAGTATTGCATGTGTGAAAGTCAAGGCATAGAGGCTTGAGCGGTCTAGCTAGGCAGGGTTGCCCATTGCTTGTCAATGATGTTAGGCCGAGACTGAGGCTTCTGATAAATATATATCAAAATATTGGTCACTTGAGGGTACAAGGTGGCTTTTCAGTTAAAAAAATAAAGTATGACCGTAAGGAGAAAAAGTTAGTTCTTACAAGATTTGTCAAGTGCTCAAAATTCAGCTTTGTATCTCCAAGATCCAGTGCAGCCATCAGAATTACTTCCTATCCTAAAATGTGAACCAGGCCAGCAAAGGGAACCATTGAATAGCAGCTCTGATGGTAATGCCATCAATGATGATAAAACATTTGATGAAACATTAAATTCCACAGTAGGTTAGACTCTAGTGGTGTTACTGTTAAGGGTAACCTGTACTCTTTAATATGAGACAGAATACAAGCATCATAATTTCATGCTTTCCTTCTTTCCTCTCTATTAGTATTCTGTTTGCCACCAATTATTCAGGTGTCATTAGGCACAAAGATATCATATCCATAAATAAAAATCCTCTCAGGATCAGATCATAAAATTGCAGCATTTACATGATAAGAGCAAAGGTTACTGTAATGATGAAGATTCACACTTAGCACTAGAGACAAGCATAGCTAACACCAATTAGAAAGGCAGCACTGTGTGTTGCATATTTTAATACTGCACTTGTAATTTGAATTAATATGAAATCATCACTAAATTGAAATTTCTGCTATTTCGTGGGCTGCAAAATTGCTCTACTGTTGAGAAAAGCAGTAGAAAGATGGACAGTTAAGCAGGCAATGGCTGAGTTCCGAAAATTAGATCACTAGTGTTTAAGAAATTATTAGGCTTTTCACAGAGCTTGAATAAGTTCATTATTTTTTCTCTAAAATCCACAGAATTTCCAAATTCATTATGGCCAGTGCCTATTTTTTTCCTTCCTACTCTCTGTTCAGTTGTAGAAGGGGAGAAACTGGTCCGGTGGAAGAAATTGCTTTTTAAAGTAAAAAAAAATAATTAAAGACAGTCTTTTATGAGGGCTGAGGATAAACCTTTGGAGCAAGAAGAAGTTAAGAAATCCAGTAGGTCCATGCAAACTACAGTGATACCTCGGATAAAGTTTGCATAGGATAAAGTTTGCATCGGATAACATTGGGGAATTTGAGGCAAACATTTGCATCGGATAACATTATGTTAACGTTCTCCAATGCATCAGATAACAACGATTTCTGATATAAATGTTTGCCTCAAATTCCCTGAGCCGTGGCTGTGACTCACCAGTTTGTCTTGGGATAAAGGGAGGGGGGGTGCCTGCTCTCTTTATCTCAAGGTTGCAACATCTCAATAACAATCACACATTACAAAAGCTTGCCAGACCAGTCTGACTAGTTTAGGTGAGCAAAAATAGACAGCATTTTTTAAAAAACTTTGCTGTTTTAAAAGATCTGTTTTAAAAATACTTTTCAGGACACGGACCAGTCACGTGGTTCATGGGTGCCCAAACTACAGCCTGTGAGCCAGATCTGGCCCTGACACCAATTCATCTGGCCCGTTCCACCCTTGCCACTCCCAGAAGCTGGGTGAGTTTTGCTTCCGCTCCTGGTATCATTGGCTGAATCCAGCCCATAGGCCATAGTTTGGGCACCTCTGGCTAACAGGGATAGAAGCAGGACCCAAAATGGATGCCAACATTTACCAACATGCAAGGTGGCCATCTGGAGCCATGTGCACAGGAATCCATTGGTGTCATGGGCCAGATCTGGCCCACAAGCCCTGTTAACAGCAGGGGTGCCCAAACATTTCAGGCCATTGGCCAGTCATGTGGTTCATGGGTGCCCAAACTACTCCCTATGGGCCAGATCTGGCCCTGACACCAATTCATTCAGCCCGTTCCACCCTCGTTGCTCCCAGCAGCGGGAGTAAAACTCACCCGTGGCATTCTAGAGATTCAGCTGTTGAAGACAGTGTTCAATTCTTTTATTTCATTTTTACCAATTTCTTGAATGTAAGGCAGCAAAGAGCCTGGCATACTCCAGTTGCTAACTTACACCAGAGACTGGGGGTACACCAGTGATGGGATGTAACAGGTTCACACCAGTTCACCAGAACCGGTAGTAACTTTTCCCAGTGTCCTGGAGAACCGGTAGCAGCTTTTGGGGGAACCACCTATGGGGCTTACCTTACTGGTTTCCCCACTGCACATGCACACCAAGCACTTGGTGTGCATGCACATCTATAGTGCTTGGTGTGTATGCATGGCCTCCTTGCTGTCCTCCCAAGCAGGGAGGAGGAAAAGAAGCTGCTAGCCTGAAGTTCCCTATAGCCTGCTCCCCAGGGTAAGTGACTCACCTTTGGATGTGGTGTGTCTGTGTGTATTTTAATGTATATTTCATACCTTTACCTATATTGATGTACTACCACAGTTCCTAAAAAGGCCTGACGACCAGCAGGCCTGGCGCCCTGGCTTGGGGTTTTTAAGCAAAGTCTTGGAGTTACCTCATCCATAAGCAACACCTGTGCTGTTCCAATTGCTGTTCTAATTGGAGAGCCCTTAAGGAGGTACAGCTGTTTTACATTTACATTAAGGCATATTATCCTAGAGAACTGGTACGATGACCATATCCATCTTGCAACATAGTGCTGCCCAGGCACTTATACTAACAGGTAAATGACGGGTTTGTGTTTGGGGTGGGTGTGTTGATTTATGTTTGGTGTGTGTGGGTGTTTGGGTGTGGGTGGGTGTATTTTAATGTAATTTTTATTTATTTATTTAATTTATGTACAGGTTAGTGTTGTGGGTGGGTTGAGGTGTGTGTGTGTGTGTGTGTGCGTGCGTGCTTATTTTTATTTTATTTTATTTTATTTTATTTGGCCACGCCCATGACATCATGACTTTAGCTCCGCCTACACTGTGAGGACGTCACAGTGGGGTAGTAAAATTTTTGACATCCCACCACTGGGGTACACCAAGTCGTCCCATTCCTTTTTGTTGCTGTCTTTACCTTCGTTAGTGTGGTCACTTTTAGCAGCATAAATTAAGAGAGTGAATGGAATAGGTAGCTGATTTCTGGAAAAGCTGTTTCAACAACATTTGAAGTCCTTAGTCATTAATGATTTTATAGGTCAGAATCATCACCTGGAATTGAGCACAGGAACTGACAGGAGGCCAATGAAGGTATGCTAAGACTAGGGACATATGAATGAATTTACTAATCTCAGTAATCAGTCTGGGTGCTGCATTTTGGACCTGCTAAACTTTCCTTACCCATTTCAAGGGCAGAGAATTACAGAAGCCTATTTTAAGATTATCAGTTTTTTACCTACTGTTGTCAGAAATTTATTGTCCAAGTAAGGGTGTAATTTAGCAATCTATCAAAGTTAAGAAAAAGTCATACTTGGTCATATGCAATATTTGAACCTTGGTGGAGAATGCTGGGTCCAACAATACCCCCATGTTGTACATCCAGTGCTCATCTCTGTTTCAAAGCCAAAGAGCCAGTGCTGTCTGCTTCTGTGGTCATGTGATAGTCATGATTAGACACTAGAGTGCATGGAACACTGTTTACCTTCCCACCAAAGTGGTCCCTATTTATCTATTTGCATTTTCTTGCTTTAGAATGAAACTCCTATTTGTATTGGCTCCTATTTGTATTGACAGCTGCATATCTCATTCTACATTATGCTTTAGAATCTAGTAGATGATGTACCAATGTGCGTTAGTAAGCAAAAATAAACCATGTGACCCATCTTTAAAATCAAACAAATGCAGAAAGAAGGCAATACCTTTTATAGGATCACTTTTTAAAAAATAAAACATTGTAAGCTTCCATGACTCAAAGGTCACTTCATCAAGCAGACTTTCATGGCATGGTGAATTGCACTCATACACTCTGGCCACAAATAAAGCTATCTAGCTTCAAAGAAGGCCATTTGGAGAAAGTAATATGCAAATCCCTGGCTTCCTATTTTTGAATTGTAAAAAATTATATACAGTTGTACCTCGCTTAAAGAGCATAATGCGTTCCACAGGACTGCTCTTTAAGCAAGTTTGCTCTTTAAGTGAAACACCATTGTAAGTGACCAATTGTGAGGGGGATTGTGAACCCTGATTTATTTGTTAAGCGAGTTTTTGGTTGGTTTTATTTGTTAAGCGAAGCGAACATTCAGAGAAAATTCTGCTCTTTAAGCAAGGCGCTCTTTAAGCAAGGCGCTCTTTATGCGAGGTTTGACTGTATAGCCTGCCGTATATTTTCCCATGGATCACCTAAGCAAATCAACTTGGCTATGAAAACCTGCCTGATGAAGTGACATTTGAGTTATGAAAGCTTGCAATGTTTTATTTTTTTAAGTGATTCTATAAATTAAAAGGTATTGCCAAGGATCAGTCTGAAGAACAACCCTGCAGAGCCTGGTGCATGGAAGACTTGATTAACCATGCATATCCTGAACCCTGAGAGAAGCAGGAGCCTATAGATCTTTGACCACTAGAGAAACAGGAGCCTAAACCTGTGGATGATTGGATCTCAGGAAATGAGCCTGAGGAGGAGGTGAAAGAACCTCCTTGTCCTCAGGAGTGAAAAAGACAGAAGGCATGAATCCAGTCTGATTTTCCACGACCAGATTTTTGACAACAGGAGATGTTTCCTCATAAAGCCTCCAAATGAGACTCAGGAGCCAAACTCAGAGGTTGTGTTCCTTCCCTTTCTCCCTCAACATCTACAACTGTGCATTAGATGTGACTGTGACAGCACAGCTAAAAAGAACAGCCTTCAGTAGGCTCTGCATGATGCCTGAAGCAACTTGTCTTTCAGCTCCATGTCTTGTCATTGTGTGCTTGAAAGTCTTGTCCTGGAATGCCTAACCATTTGGAGTGCTTTTTGGGTCATAACATCAAATTACCCTGCCTTGTTGCCTACCACAGTGGGCTTGGCATTAACTCCATATCCTGCTGAACTTTGTGGAACAGGAATCTTGATTGCTTCATCGAGTGTAGAATAGGGCACATGGATGTATTGAGTCTATCATACAGAATTTGAATGGTCTAGGTCACAATATTATTCGAAATAGACCTAAACTATCTCTCTCATTTCATATCAGTAACAGGTTCGTACCCCCTGTGGGCGGGGGGGGGGGAGCAAAATTGGGTGGCGTTCGGGCAGGGTGGTGGTGAAATTGGGTGGCATTTGGGTGGGTGGGAGCAAAATTGGGTGGCCACACCCACCTCCCTCCCCTGTCCAGACTAACACAGCTACCATTTTAAAAGTTTTATTCTGTGCCAGCATATCAGAGAGTAAACAAAAGAAAAAGACAAAAATGTTGTGGCACGTTAAAGACTAACTGCTGTATTTTAATGTGAGCTTCTGTGGATCAAGTCCACTGGCTCTTTGGCTATAAGCAGAGATGAGCACTGAACCCCAGAGTTGGTAATGACTGGCTTTCAAGCAAGGGCAACCTTTACCTAATAATAAAAGATCCCTGACTGGTATTCAAATTTGACATCAGGTTTAGTCCCTGGAAGTTGTTTAAGGTCTCCCTTGCTCAAAAGCCAGTCATATCCAACTCTAGAGTGCAGTGCTCATCTCCATTTACAGCCAAAGAGCCAATGCTGCCTGTGTTTGCAGATGTATACATGGCCATATGGCAGACATGGCTAGATCACCCATGGCACAGGCTCTGCCCACAACGTAGGCTCCGTCCACAATGTGGTAGCGAATTTTTTTGCTGCCCACCACTGTATGACATTCTCCCAATTCCTGCTGGCCTCCCCCCCCTTTGTTGCTGTACCTGTCTGTATTTGATAAGATGGGTAGAAACTATCAGCTGTATGGTAGTAGAGGGACAGTAAAATATCAGGGAATATTCCTTCTCTCTTCAATAATTTTTTGTGAGTTAATTTGAGTCAATTACATGATCCTTGGTGTAGAAAGGAGGAAGAAAGAAAGAAAATTAGCAGGAACTTTGTCTTGAGTAGTAGTTGATGTTTATTCCAGGTCAGAGCCCTTTATCTTCCCATTTTTATATTTTATAAAAAATACATGCAAATACTTTCACCTAATTGGATATAAATTGAAGATTATAGACTACAAATAGATCAAAGCCAACTGGATGTGTAAACATTTGTGCACCATCTTTTCTCAGTTTCCCATTATTTCCCTCCTTCTCTGTCTATGGCTGAAATCCTTTTACAAAAGTTATACAAAAGGCATAACATTTAGACATGAATTGCCATAAATTAAGAATTCTCTATAGGCATTATCTGTTACATGTGGGAAGTGCACAATTCAGTATGCAACAGATAATGTCTACAAAGATTTCTTAACTTACAACACTTTGCTTCCAAAAGATGTACTGTTTGTGTAACTGCACATTGGGATTTAGATTAAGGGTCTTATTCTCTGTTATCTCCCTTCCCATATCTTTCTGTGTGATTTGCTTACTTGAATAATATGGCTTTCTGTTTCCAAAGCTACCATGTGCGATCATGATTTCTCACCCAAATGCTCTGTCAAGGCATTTCTTGGCTACAGTGATTTACAGTACATCTCAGTGTAATCCATCTAGGGATTCATTGTTCAAGTCACAGTGCCTATGTAGTTCAAGGGTGGGTTGGGTTGACTAAATTCCTTATTAGTAGCCAGCCAGCAGGTCATCAACTAAAAAACATTTTGGTGTTTACCCTGAAAAGACTTTAAACAATCAGTTTATTTCACTTACAACTCCAGCTGTTCTTGAACTTCAGTTCCCAAAAGCCCTGATCAGCACTCCTGCTGATCAGGGATTCTGGGAATTAAAGTTCAAGAACAGCTGGAGTGCCAAGATTCACCATCACTGACTTACAATAAGATTATGAATTATTTCAATTCCTAGAAACATAACAATTACTTTTAAAGAGTAACTACAAACAAAAGATTTTCCTAAATGAAACTGTTTAGCTGTTTCTCAATCTTTCTTGAGTGGTGACCCCATTTTATAACAGCCAAGTAACCTGTGACTCCCTGTCAAATTTACATTAAAAAGCATTTTAATTGGGTAAAAAACCCATTGAAAATAGATTTTTTTAAAAAGAATATAATTCTATAATTCTAATGTGATGGTTGTCCTCTCATCTCTTCATGAAAATTCCCAAACAAAATGCTTTTGAATATTGCAGTGTAGCAAAACTGCAGTGACCCTCCAGAAAACACTTTGTGACCTCTTTGGGGGTTGTGACCCACAGATTAGGAACCCATGAACTAAGTGTTAGCGTTTAGAATGTTCTGCCCTTAACAATGCACTTTTGCCTCATAAATCTGTTTGATAGTCATAACAGAGTATCTGGGAGGAAAATGGAAAATAAGAGAATGAAAAAGTAATCTGTGTCAAAACTAACAAAAACTGATTTATATTCCAATTCTGAGAACACAGATCAGAGAGAAAGTAAAATGAGATTGTTTGACCTATGTACTAGTCACAGAATATGCCTAAACAAACCCTTTAGAAAAAAAGCAAACCTGATTACACTGTAACCCTGATTATCTATCCTTCTTCAGATATGTTCCAAGAAAGATGTAGGAGATAAATGTGATGGGGCTGAATTTTCCTCATATGGTCTGACAAATTAAACAATCATGAAGATGTGAGATTCTGAAGATCTTCACTGAAAATTGTTCATAAGTGATAAATTGTTTTCATTAAAGTTTCAAAAACCATTTTGTCGAACGCTACAAGAAACATATCTCTAAAGAATAAGGAAGCAAGCACACATGGGTACATATGCCTAATAGGAATACAGAATTTTTGATAAGGCTGAAAAATATTCATGAGAGGTCAGGCAGGGCTAACTGATTGTTGCTCTACAATCATCCATCCTAATCACAGTTTCCTTCCTTCCCCAAATTGATTTGCAGATTGTTCTTAAACAGACCACTAAACAGCCCTTTGATGCATTTTTACAAGCCAGTCCCTCAATGTGGAAAAAAGAGAAACACAGTACAGTATTTTTGAAAGCAAATTCATGATACAAGAACTCTGTTTACCCCCACCTGTTAAAGAAAGAGGCAGGACACAGATGTTATGATATAAAACTGGGGCCACATTTGGAAGCATGGTGGTGCATTCCTGATACCATTGCAGGAGACCTCATTGTCCCCTCTCTGACTCTGATGGGTGAATCCCTTGCTCCTATGCAGTGCTGTACCTTACCAGCCAATGCCCAGGATAGTTAAGTCAGGGAGGCATCTGCATGGGTGTTTCCAACTCTATTCATGTGAACAGATGTTGTGTGTACCATGGAGATGTCTCATGGTGTCCAGTGTGTCTAAGTGATTCACCCAAATTGTGCCAGGCAGCCAGATTCCACCTTGTCCAATGAGAGATTCACCACTGCCACCCTAATCCAGCACTACCTGCCAACTTCTTCTTTTCCCATGTCTTGGCCAGATGTGAAACTGCCAAAATGAAGGCATGTTTTGGTGAGTTCATTCTGCAGTTCCTTTCACCTGACCCAGTTTAGCCAGCGACACAAGGTTGCTGTCACCAGGGTACACCTGGTTGTGGTAAATGTGACCTATTTAAGTTTCTACACATAAGTAGCCCCTACTTATGTAAGCCAAAGTGGGATAGAGAAAACCCCCACTAAGACTCCTTTTAAAATGGTCAATCAGGA
Organism: Furcifer pardalis; assembly: GCA_030440675.1. Lineage (NCBI taxonomy): Eukaryota > Metazoa > Chordata > Lepidosauria > Squamata > Chamaeleonidae > Furcifer > Furcifer pardalis. The sequence continues at coordinate 70,716,131 of CP126893.1, forward strand.
AGCTCAGGCAAAAAATTCCTATCTGGCCCTGACAAGGCAACCCCTGTGGTGGCTTAGTAGTTAAGACACTGAACTTGATGACTGAAAGGTCGGCAGGTCAGCAGTTCAAGACCAGGTTCTGCATGATGACGTGAGCTCCCATCTCTGTCCTGGCTCCTGCAGTTCAGAAACAAGAAATTGCAAGTAGATACCACTCCACAGGTACCACTCCAGTAAATAGCATTCCATGCACTCTGGTGTCTAGTCATACCTGCCACATATCCATGGAAATGTCTGCAGACACAGACAGTGCTTGCTCTTCTGCTATAAAGAGAGATGAGCATCGAACCCTCAAGTTGGATACAGCTGGCTTTTAAGCAAGGATAACCTTCATCTTGCCAGTCAAGGCAATCAAGAGCCCCCTCCCCTAGGCATTGAATATCATTTAAGAGAACTACATCATTATTATCTAGTTTTTAAGAAGTCTTTTCTATCTCCAGTGAGATTGAAAATATTGTCATTGTCTCAATGACTAAACTGCACAGATATCAGTCCAGGGGACTACCTGGAAATTCAAGCAATTTGGCACTTTGGCACCCCAGGATTGGGTGGTGGTGGAGGTAAATATCTTTAATATTTAACATTATGTACGTGGCATAGTGCATAAATACTTATGCAATATAATGCTACAATGGACACCTTTTGAAAGACAATGTCTGAACAGAGTGGCAATGAGGCTACCATAGGTGTAGGACAGAGGCAGGCAGGCAGACATTTTGTTTACAAGGAGATTGACAGTGTGACTGCTTTCACATGCAAGTGCATAAGATGTGGCTGCAACATAATATGTTGTATTATCCCCCAATACTGCAGCCACACACAGTTTTTGTCATTGTGTGAGGGAAGAGACAACTGTATCATAGGTAGTGTTTTGAAGTCCGCATGTGTTGGATTATCTCTTTGAGTTTCTTAAATATCTATCCTAGGTTTATTCATATATTTAGACTCTCTGCAGACTTTGCATAGATCAAAAATGTAAACTATACTTGCATTAACCTTGGTGGGGTGTTTACTTCAAACACTGCAATGTCACAAAGTCAGCGTGACTGGAGCTACAAAGCACAGTGAGGAAAAGCAACAGGACGGAAATATGATAAGGGGGAAAAAAAAGAATGGACATTTGGTTTCCCTCCAGAGAGCAATAATTGAGTGGTTCAAGTTCAGTGCATTCTGACCCAAGAACATGAAAAAAGGTCATATAGGTAAGTAGCATTTCTCAAACTACAGAAAAACCAAGGGCATATTGCATTTTTTGCTCAATCCAAATTTGTTCTCACTAGTAATCTTTGGGGGAGAAACTCAGGCCATTCATGCAAGACTCTTTAGCTGAAGAAACAGAACTAGTCCTTTTAATAGCACCACATTAGTTGTGATCCAGCATTGGTGACTGAATAACTACAAAAACATAATGGCAGTGACATAGTGTTCGACAAGCTAGGGTTACGAAGTCTGTTAGCAGCAGAAGGTATGATTCATACTGCTATCTTATAATCATGATGTAAGCAGGTAACCACAAGAGGAACTATGAATTGAAATGAAATTTGTTTCATTTAACTCAGATTCTAACTGAAATCACATAATCTGATGGAAGTGACTAGACCAGACTTCAGACAGGTTCTGGTTTCACCAACTTTAAACATAATAGGGATAAGTGAATTATGAAATTGATAGATGGAAGGTAGTTTGTAACCCAACATAACAATTTTTAAAAATTGAGGAATAAACACGAGGGAAAGAAATGTGATTCTGTGCTATTTTTGTTGTCTTTTCACTCATATTGCCATATAGACATAAAGTTGCATAAATCGGATAACGCTAAGATTCATGGAACCAAGTTTTAGCATTATCTGGGGTTCTACTGTATCTTGCTAGAATAACCATGAGATCCATCTGCTGGTTACTCTTCAAGAAGACTTCCAGGTTCTCATAAATCATATGACTTGCTTCTCTCATTCTGATATATTTTGGATTATTCCCTAAGCTGCTGGCACAAGTAAAATGGAAGAAGATTAATGCTTCTTGCATGAAGTAATTCTTCCTTATAAAAGCTACCTATGACACTTAACTTTCAGATTCTTTTCAGGGAATATAGAATCTCTCTTGACAGTGTGTTTTAAAGCATTAAAGAAATATAAGCAGTTGTGAATTCAAGATAACATCTGCAAACAAATTCAAGATCTTAGTATGTCCACTGGGGATTTAACTAAATACTATGAAAATATTTCATTCCAGATAGTGACATGACATTGTACAAACTCATTTTCCCAACAGTATTAGGCTACTGTTGTTATTCTGTGCCATAATCAAGTGAAAACAGAAAAGCTACTCAGTACAAAAAAAGTTAGTTTACTATGATGTGTAGAGAACATAGCAATACAAAATAATTCTTGAAAGCAGATGGGTGTAAAATTCAAAAGCACTGACTATGGAATCAATCCCATACAGTTTGTAACATTCATGAATTATTCTTATTCTAATTTATCATGATCTCAGCTGTTTAAAAACAACACTATTTAAGGAAAGAGCAGATAAACAAAATGTTCAAAGAGTTAGACAAAACAATCTCAGCTGCTTAGTTTTCAAAAAATATACATGAAGCATTAGTAACTTTAAAAAAGCAAAGACAGGGGACAAATAGCTGGGAAAGATGAAATTAAAGTAATACCTCACATAACAAGCATCTCATTTAGCGCGTAAATTGCTTAACGAGCAGGATTTTTCCCAAAAGGTCTGCCTTGTTAAATGAGCAAAAACTCACTTAACGAGAACAGTTCTCTTGCCTGCACTGGCAAATCAGCCAGTTATGCAATACAAATCAGCCAGTGCAGGCGAGAGAATGGTTCAAGAAAGAGAAGGAGGTAAAAAGTGAACAGTTCTCTTGCCTGCACTGGTGGATAAAGGCAGGAAAGAGCTTGCATTCCAGTCTTATTGAAGAGAAACTGCAAGCTCTTTCCTGCCTTTATCCACCAGTGCAGGCGAGATAACTGTTCGCTTTTTATCCCCTTCTCTTTCTTGAACAGTTCTCTTGTGTGCAGTGGTGGCAGCAGCGACATGTTTGGGAACGTGACCAGGAGCCCTCATTCTCCTTCCTAAACACACCAGCGCTGTGTGTTTTGCAGCAGTGGCATGACTGGGAAGTAGACCAGAGGCTCCCCGTTCTGCTTCCCAAACCAGTGCTGTTAGCGAGACGGATTCACCTGCCCACTTTGCTCAAGCAACAGGGTGGGCAGGTGAATCTGTCTCACTGATAGCACTGGCTTGCCTTTGGCCAGAGAAGCACATTTCCCTTGGAAAAGCACTTATCTGGCCAAAGGCAAGCCAGTGCTGTTAGCGAGATGGATTTGCCAGCCCGCCATGCTCAAGCAACAGGGTGAGCAGGCAAATCCATCTTGCTGACAGCACCGGCTTGCCTTTAGCCAGAGATGTGCTTTTCCAAGGGGAAAGAGCTTCTCTAGCCAAAAGGAAACCTAACAGCAAGGGATTCGCCCTGCCCCCTGTTGTTTCAGCATGGGGGCCATGGCGAATCTCTCTCGCTAATAGCACTGGTTTGCCTTTGGCCAGAGAAACCATTTTCCAAGGGGGAAGGGCTTCTCCAGCCAAAGGCAAACCTAACAGCGAGGGATTCACCCTGCCCACCCTGTCAGCTTCCCAAACACATGAGCCCCTGGCCAGCTTCATAAACACGCCACTGCTATGAAGGGTGCAGCTGTGGTGTGGCGGGAAAGCAGACCGGGGACTCCCTGTTCTGACTCGCAAACCAGCGCTGTTAGCAAGACAGATTTGCCTGCCCACCTCGCTCAAACAACAGGGTGGGCAGGCCAATCCATCTCACTGACAGCACTGACTTGTCTGCGAAGCACACAGCAGCGGTGTGATTGGGAAACAGAATGGTGTGCTTCCCAAACATGCCGGCGCTGTGCGCTTCGCAGCAGCGGTGTGGCTGAGAAGCAGAACGGGGGCTCCCTGTTCTGCTTACCAAACAAACCGCTGCTGTGCACTTCACAAGCAAGCCAGCACTGTTAGCGAGACGGATTCGCCTGCCCACCCTGAAATTGCTTTCAGTTAAGGGCTTCACACACATAGTTTAGTACAAGATATCTATCCAGAAGGGTGGTTGAACCATTCCAGGCCCTACCATCAACTAGTTTGAGGGTTTCACTTTTGGAAATTGTACTCAAGAAGGCATAGGGGTTATTTGGTCTGATTCATCATTTGTCTTTCCTCATAAGGGTGACTGTTAATGATGCAATCTCCGAGTGTGCTCTTGTGGAAGGTGATATTAAATTTGCCTCTTGCTCCTACACCATGATGACTATGATTTCTTAGGTTTTTGTTTCAATGGCCTCTTCTATGTAGATATGGTTCTCCCAAATGGTTGTTCAGTTTCATATTTAATATTTGAAAAAATTAGATTGTTTTTGGAGTGGGCTCTGTGAGTTTTCCTACTAAATTATCAAAAAAATAAAGACACAAAGCAAAACATAAATCAATATGTTAACACATAATAATCTAATATTCTAAACTAATATAAAATAATCAACTGAAAAAACATTTAAGACTAAAGATTTTGATTCCCCCGCCCCCTCAGAAACTTACTGAGTCTCACAAATCTATGAGTTCCCTAGGAAAGATGTATTGTCAATTGGTAGTCCTGGCAGATGTGAGAATGGATTCCATATTCTGTACTTGTTTTCTTTCTCTATTGATATCTGTCCTATAGAACTTGCTATCAGCTCATGTTAGGGATTTATATTTATTTTATTTATTATTTATTGCTCGTATTTCTACCCCGCTCCAATCAGGCAAGCCCGATATATGATATATTCCACTAGGGTGTGGAAGTTGCAAACGTAGAAGATTCCTGGTGGAACTAACAAACTGTGTGAATAAATGTCAGCTGCTGAAACAAAAAATAAAATAATAATCATTATGGAATAGAGTCACTGTGGTTGTGGAAGTACAACCAGAGAGTGCAACTGTGTTTTGTTTCCAAAAGCAACATGGTCTGCTTGAGTTCTTCAGTTATGTTACTCAGAAAGCCCCATGGTTGTTTCCCCTCTCACTTCTTGAGCCACATGAGTGTATCTTTCTTCATATATCTTCTGTCTTTCTAGAGTCTGACTTCCCAGCATGCCTTCCAGTCCCCCAGACTGAAACAACAAGAACTTGTTCAATTTCAAATTCCATTTCTCCTCCTTCCTGGTATGCCTGGCCTCTTTGTCCAGTTCTGGCATTTAATTGGCAAAATGGCAAGATCAAACAGCTCCTGCATTTCCCCCCACAGTTTTTTTTTTTGGGGGGGGGGGTTTGAATGGCTGAACAGGGAAGATAACAAACAAGGGATTCAGATAATTGTGGATCTTGCCAGTACAGTGGAAACTCATATAACAATTGCCCCTTATAGCAATGAAATCGCATAACAATTAGGTTTTTGGGGGGAAATGGTGTCCTGCATAACAATTTTTCAATGGGAAAAACTACTTAGCAAAAAATAAGTTGTACGATGCATCCCATAGGGAAAATAACTATACGGTGCATGTATCGTATAGCAATTGTTTCATACAACGAGCCCCATGAAATGGTTTAAAATAGTTTTATGAGGTACCACTGTATCTAGCATTGGCTGAGCCCTGTAAAGATTAAATCTAAATCTCAAGTTAGAAATCTACATATACTTACAATTGTTAAGAAAATTGCATAGTTCATAGATTATTTGAGCTTTAAAAGTGGCCACATTTTTAGAAATGCCTATGCATTTTATTGGTCCCACATCAGTAGTAAAAAAAAAAAATTAAAAGGCATAATGTGACAAAATATGATTTACTGAAGATAACATTCTTCTTTATCTTTACTCTAACTGCCTTGTTTGAGTTATGTTATCATTTTTAGACTAGTCAATTATCTTAGCTGTCGAATTTCAATAGACTAAATATTATTTTAGAAATATGCCTCTGTGTTGAAAAAAGGCATTAACCTAATACTATCAGTATAGTAGAGGTACTGTGTCAGAAATGGCTGTTAGTCATTTGAATGTAGCTCATTCATAAATAAAATAAAATGGAGGAAGAGAAACAGTCTACCACTGAACAACATAAAACATATTCACAGGTTTGTATTTGTTTGTTAAAAAATAATCTAGCATAATTTTAGATAAGAATTTGCCAAGCATTGCTTTCATATAAAATCTGGATTGCTGCTTGTCTTGGAAACGTCTGTATTTCAGATTTGTTGATTACTATATGAAGATAACAGTAGCACTGGGGGTATGGCTTAGAATTCACAAGTGCGTTAAGGAACCACAAATTCTAATGCCTGAATAAGGCTACATTATCTTCCCCACACTCAATTTATGCAAGACTGTTAAACTCCCAGCTAAGAATCTAAATACAGGACAAGCAAAAATACAGGGCCAGCAAAAGAAAATGTCAATGCAGAACAGATATCAGGGAAAGGATACAGAGAGAAACTAAGCTAGAAGACTGGCTAGTCTCCTTTCCTTTCTGTTTTCCCTCCTGTGAAAGGGCAAGCCTTTAGATCAAACTACATTGACAACCCCACTATTTTTATTGTACAGAGTTTGTCAGCAGCCTACTAGGAGATCTTGGATTGTGTCATTATTTCCAAGGTTGCACCAATTACTGTCTTGAAAACCCAGCGAGCTGACTTTTAGAGCCATACAAGTATTGGCATTTTTCAGGGTGTTAAGACTCCATTGCAAAATTGGTCAAGGGTGAAAATGTCCCCCTTGCCATAAGTTGAAATTTCATGGCAAATGGAACAAGAGACACAGATATCTGAATATTCCCAGAATTCATTATGTATTCAACTCTGTTCTTTTAGCTTGCAGACATTTTATCAGTTTGCTTTCTCTGATATCTTGGGACTTCACTTTACTTGCCATTTGCAAACACAGTTTGAGTTACCCTTTCTGGAAAGTATTGGCATGCAAGGCATCTGTGAATGTTTACTTATTTATTAATTTTGATCACTTTTTATTTCAAAACCCAAGAAAGATTGTTTTAGATGTCTTTCTATAATTATCACACTCAGCTTTAATTCATAACAAATACAAACATAACAAAGCATCTATCATAAATCTTTATTTCATTTCGTTCCATGGTTTTGCCAACACCATTGTATGCATTATCATCATCATCATCTTGACTAGATTTGCCCCACATCATGTAGGGCCCATTGTCTTGTAGGTGGTCCATTTTTTAGTTATTGCATTGGTGGTTATTGATTTGTGCTTGTCATAGACCTCAAGCAAATGGAACAGCTAAAAAAGGTATTTTTTTTTAAAAAAAAAAATACCCAATGTTAAAAACAATTAAAATATAACATCTGCTATTTAGCCTAGATTCCCCCCTTTTTTTTGGTGGGGAGGGGGAATCTAAATTAATAAATTGCAATAAGATTGTCCTTGGATACCTTGGAATTGTTAGTCAGCAAAGAGTCTGCATATCGGTAGATGTCTCCATGAAGACATTCTGCACACGCAAATGGACTTGAGAAATCAAGTCTGTCTGCATGTAGTTTTTTTAGCCATTTGGATATCATGCACCAAGTGGACTGTGACGTGTGTCCTCCACTTTCACCTTGCTCATGGGATCTGATGGAGGACGCTTTGATGAGTTTTAGTCATTAGAGTAAAATCCCTGCTTTTTGGATATCTCCCCCACCATATTTCCTCACTTTTTTTAGAAATAGCAAATCACATGATGTCATTGAATGTGTCATGTAGGTGACCCTTGTTGTACCTATCCTAAGGAAACAAATTCTGTCCCCTAAAAAGATGTCAAGCAATTGAAACATAACACCCATGATCTGAGCACTGGGGATCAGTCAATTCAATTTTAAAATGTTTTAAACAGTTTCAGAATTTATTTTTTAAAGCAAGATTTTCTCACTAGCCAGAGCATCTCTCCCTTTTCTTTCCTAGAACACAAAATAACATCTTAAGTGGTAGTTGGAGTTTACTGCCAACAACCCACCTAGGAGAAGATCCAGATGAAACTTTGCAAAAACAAATTGCAAGAAATTCAAAGAGACACAGTGTAGTATGTAATGGGAGACTTCAACTACCCTGGTATCTTTTGGGAAGCAACTTCTGCCAAACAGATCATTCCAAGAAGTTATTGGCTTGTGTGGCTGATAATATTCTAATCTTTAAAAGTGGTGGAAGAAACTAGAGGATTAGCTCTTCTTGACATGATACTTCGCAACAGAAATGAGTTGTTGGGTAAGGAGACAGGAAGGGGAACTCTGGGGTAAAGCAGAGTCAATTTGCTTTTCCAATAACAAAACTTTTCTTTTTAAACAAAAATACATTCTAAAAGGAATTATATAGTTGCCATTCTGGCTCATTACTTTTCTCTGACACAAAGAGCAATCTCTGTGTTTATATTGTATACATCACACATTTCTTTTTAACTCTGCACTGTAAAAATTAGTACAATTTATAAGCCCCTCATGGCTAGATATTTTCCATAGGCTGCAGCTATGATCATCTTGTCAGTCATATGCATTTATTTCAGGTCCCTGAGGGGAATAAACACCATGGCAAATGAGTTCTCAGTGGTTTGCTTAGTGTACTATGTATGAAAGCAGCTAAAATCAAAATATAGGAACAATGGTGTAATTGAACGTCCCAGTGCAACCACTCTAAGCTTTTCTTTAAAACATCACAATTATAATTTTCGGTGAGAATGTGAGATGAAGGTACAGATATTAATTTTATAAAGCCACTTGGATTAGCTAATTTTGTAACAGTTTACAACCTCTTAGTAGGCCTGAAGACCAACATTCCTGGTAACAAGCTGTTGTTTTGAGACAATAGCATTCAATCAGTCATTAGAAAGGGAGAAAAACACACATCCTCTGCAACCAAAGAATCACTATGGCCCACAAGTTAATCCTCCATTCTTCCTTCCTTTGTGAGTCATGATGAATTTGAAAGTGTTTAAAAATACAAAATGTAAGGATGGAGGGAAAAACGCTATACCAAATACATTTGGAAGTTCTTTGTGTTTTCCCATACAATAAATATTTAAATCTCAACCTTGGATCTTTATATTAAGCACCCATCATTTTTGCAGCTGTTTGCTACTTCCCCACAGTGTTTTCCAAATTTTGGGGTTGGGACTTCAATTCCCAGAAGCCTAAGTCAGTACATTGGCTGGTCAGTGCTTTGGGGAATTGACTTAGGCTTCTGGGAATTGAAGTCCCAACCCCAACATTTGGGAAACACTGTGTCTAGAAGCATTCATGCAGTTTGGACAAGGTTCTCCCTTCCTCTTAACTACACTATGGTTGCATTCCTAAACATTTAAGGCTTTTAAGAAGCAAGATGATACCAACCAGCAAAAGCCTTTCATAAGTTGTAGGATGATGTGCCGGGATCCTACCTTGTATTTCTCAATTATGGATGACTTCACCATATTGTTCTATTCTTTCTTCTTAAAGGGAACTTTCCAAGTATTGCTCCTGAGTACAGTAGTTAAAAAAATGCAACATTTTGTTGTTGTTGCAACCCCCCTCCACAGTTTGTATTTCAAAAGACAATCATCAGATCCTTGTGCTCTAATTCATGAACAGTTATATATTTCTGCTAGTTGTAAAGTTATAGGTTGTGTGTATCAGGGATTCCCCTAGCGATATGTGTGGCTGGATAGCAGAGTAGCACTTTTAAGCTCTTACGCAGCGAAAGCCTTTAGTGCAATGACACACACACACATATATGCCTTCAGTGGAAAGGTGTGCTTTACTTACAGTGAGGGGAAGACAGACATACACAGGACTATATACAACAGTCTCTCTCTCTCTCCAAGCCCCACAGTAGGTAGACAGCTTGGAGTCCTCTGTTGGCTCCAACTCCAGGAGCACTCAAAAAGTCCTGGTGATCCTTTAGCAGTTCTTTCTTCTCAGTTGAAGAAAAACTCTGAACACCATCACCTCCTTCAGTGTCTCAGTCCTTCTCAGTATATAGACTCCTTCAGAGTAACAACCTCCTCACAGATAATCTCCTCCAGAATGAATACCTCCTCCATAGACCCTTCCCAGAGGGCCACAGTTATACCCCAGTGTTGCTGGGCAGATTCTCTAATCAGCCACAGCTGGGCTGTTACAGGAGCACATGGACCAAGCATGCACAGCCTGGCAATCAGTTTGAGGCTCTATTATGGACACCTGTGTTCAAAACACATGGAGGGCCTTAAAGTTGTACTATTCCACTGGGCAGCAATCTTTGTACAATACCCCCAAATGAAAAATGTCCTAACAGTGTGTATCCCTGTTGGGACCTAGAGTAGTAAACCCCATCAAAAATTAGAAGAACATATTGAGGGACACACATATATGCATAACAAGAGTTGGGAGGGGACAGAGTAAAATAATGTTATAATTATAGACTTTGGAAGGGGCCTTTTAGACCATCAACTCCTAGTCCCAGCTCAATGCAAGAATCTGAATCAAAGCAGATATGACAGATGGTTGTCCATCCATGTATTCATGATACTATAGTCTTAACTAACCTTGCGAGAAGATGCAATCATCACAGATCTCAAAACCTCTTCTTCAAGAGGTGTGGATGCCCCATATCCATTTAATTTTTTAATTTTTTTATAATCCTTGCTTTATAAGACATTTGGGTAGTTCAGTGATTTTACCTTTAAGTATCATTCCTACATGGAACAAAGCCCTACATGGAGCAGAATGGAATTGGCTAAATATGGTTTCTAGTAGTCATAACAAAGACCCAGTATGCCATTTAGTGCAACGCTTACATCCAAATGGCATCCATGCTTCAAGTGAACTTATTTGGTCTGGCTTCATTCACTGTCAATTTTCCATGTTATGAAGTGGCTGTCTTCTTAAGACATTGACAATAGAAAGACCCTTAGTAGCTGAAAGCTCAACATGGTTCATTTACAGCAATCACACCCTGGAAACGAACCAAAATGGAGCAACCTTATCCACAACAAAAGTGTAGAAACCCCAACAAGAACTTAGAGAGTTGCAGATAGGAATGCTCTGAAGGTGAGCTGGTTCACTCTACTGTTTATGTTTTCTCTGGAAAAGAGAGCAAACAAGTCCATTCCTGCAATATACCAAGCAGTCCTAAATGCCATTCTGATTGCACCCTTAGTTGTTTGATCAGTCCTTGTGTTCAAATGTTCACTTACCCTTTGCACATCTCTTACTCCACATTTGAAAAATAGCACCTAACATGCTGCAGACTTTCCAAAGGTATATACTTCAAAGTGTGTCTTTCACCATATTGGATACATCTGAACTTGTATGAGTCCAAAAGCCACAAGTTCAGGCCTGGTTATTACTTAGCTAGGTAAAGCTATGTTGTCATCCTTCCTGAAAACTTAGATAACATTTTTGAGAGGACAATGCAAGTTTAGAAGGCACAATGATATGACTCCTGTGTTCTGAGGTGTGGTTTCTATGGCATGTGTAATCTACAATGAGGACAAGTTTACAATACAGAGGGAATAAAAAAACCCTCAACATTAATTCATTGTGTAATGGTAAAGGTCGCCCTTGCTTGAAAGCCAGTCATATCTGACTCTAGATTATGGTGCTATCTGCAGACATTTCCATGGTCATGTGGAAGGCATGACTAGACACTAGAGTACATGGAACACTGTTACCATTATGTCAGTCAATCCTTTAGCCACCCTAACCAGAAGGGTGATAGACAACACTCACTTGTTTCAGTCACTGAGCTTGTGACTGAAGTTCTAGCCTACCCAGTCAACCCCCTAATCAGAGGTCTGTTATTGTTCTGCAGAAATCAGAGAAAACTTAGTTTTTAATATGGAGTGTGTAGCTATTTTGTTCCTTTTTTAAAGGGGTGAAATACAGTATGGACCATTTGCCAAAACTACAGCCCATATCCAGAACCTTTCCTGCATAATGTTCAAAGGAGGAAAAAAAAATCTCTATTTCAGTTGTTTTTGGCTAGTTTTTATGCAAATTGCAAGTGGTGGATGCTTTTCACTTTGTACCATAAGCTGTGTGAAAAGTCACTATAAGTCATGGTGACACTACCAAAAATCCTCTATTACGTGTGTTCCCTGGTTGTTGCTGAACAGGAGTTGTTCAGAGAGATTTCGAGAAGGTGGGATTATTTATCTTCATTTTAAAGATCAAAACCCTTCTTTAGAAATTTGACCTACAATGCTAACATTGAAAGGCAAGAAATGTTGTATGGTGGTTAGGTTTAATACATACTATGTACTTATAAACTGTCCTTCAATAGCATAGACCCTGAAAGAGACACACACTGCTTTTGCGGGAAAGGATGGGTATTTCACTGTGCTTCTAGATTTAGACTGATTTTTAAGTCTTGGGACCATTAATGACATGAGTTCTCCTCCAGGGGAAAGCAGCATAACGGGGATGCCATTTATTGTTGCTATTGATGAACTAACTCTCATTGCACTTTATAGCCTTCATTCTTTATATCTGTTTCACTGATCACTGAAGGGCATTCTCATTTGTAGACAGAGTATAATACTTAGTCTTGGGACTCAGCAGCAAATAATAAGAGGTTACCATTCAGTGAGCAATGAGAACATTTTTTTCAAGAGGCAGGGGAACTGTTGACAGTTTGCTGGAGTTCACATCTACTCATTTCTAAAGTGTCTTATTAAGATGATGTAGAAGAACAAGGCTTTGGCAAGGGAATCTATCATCAAGGTCCTGATCCCACACAGTTGTGTGTTCCTAAGTTCATTGCAGTCAATGGCCAAAGGCTCCTGATCTTGACTTCGAAATTGTCTGTTTTATTTGTTTATACTATAGTGGTTTAGTGCCGTGATGGTGAACCTTGACACTACAGGGCGGCTGACACAATTGGAGAACAACAATCCAACAAGTTCATCCATAAACACAGCTAAACTGATAAAAAATTCAAAAGATTAAAAAAATTTTTAAAAAAAGAAAAATTCATTAAAATTCATTAAAAGATTAAAGGGAGGGGGGGGGATATCAGATTAACCAGCAAATGTTGCTGGTGCCCCAAACCTGCCCTGCCAGACAGGTTTTTACACCCTTCCAAAAGAGCAGATGCTCTGTCTGGAGGCACAACTCAGTTGGCAGAAGGTTCCATAGGGCCGGAGCAGACACAGAAAAGGCACTTCTTCTCGTGCTAGAGAGAGACGAGCCTCTCTAGCCGATGGAATAATAAAAGAGCCCCTCCAATCAACCCTGGTGGTATGGACAGATATTCTCGGGGTGACACGGTCTCTTAATTATCCTGGTCCACTACCATGTAGGGCTTTAAAGGGAATAACCAGCACCTTGAATTGCACCCGGAGACACACCAGTAGCCAGTGCAGCTCCTGAAGCAGTGGTGAGGCACGAGCATAACGCCCGCACCCTATCACCACCTGAGCAGCCACATTCCGGACCAGTTGCAGCCTCCGAATGGTCACCAAGGGCAGACCCATGTAGAGTGCATTGAAATAGTCAAGTCTGGAGGTGACCAGAGCGTGTGTGATCATGAGCAAAGTGTCCCGGTCCTGAAGCGGGCATAACTGGCGTATAACACGAAGCTGTGTAAAAGCCCTCCTGGCCACGACTGCCACCTGTTCTTTGAGCAGTAGTCACGAGTCCAGGAGGACCCCCAAATTACACACCAGGTCCATTTGGGGCAAAACAGCCCCATCCAGAACCAAAGATGGTAGCTCCCAGGATAACACAGGACCCCTGATCCATAGCCACTCAGTCTTGCCAGGATTCAGTTGTAGCCCTTTGTTCCCCGTCCAGATCCAGACACCTGGAAAGGACTTTGCCTGTATCACTTGGGGCTCCATGGGCTGAGATGTCATGGGAACGGATGATCCTACCCAGCCGTTTCATGTAGATATTAAATAGGAGATGCGAGAGCCCTCCATATTGGAGGGGCCTAAGTGAGTGAGGGGCTTCTCACTCTCCAGCCACACTGACTGGAACTTGCCCCTCAGAAATGAGGAAAACCAGGACAACATGGTGACCTGGATCCCCACTCCTCAGAGCAGCTCCAGAAGGATACTGTGGTCAATGGTATTGAAAGCTGCTGATAAGTCAAGAAGAGCCAGGATGGACGGATAACCACTGTCCCGCTCTTGCCAGAGATCATCCACCAGCACGACCAATCCAGTCTCAGTACCATAACTGAGTTTGAATCCTGACTAAAAAGGGCCCAGATAATCTGCTTCATCCAGTATCTCCTGTAACTGTTGTGCCACTGCCTTCTCCAACACCTTACTCAGAAAGGGCAGGTTGGATACAGGCCAGTAGTTGGCAAGCACTGTGGCGTTGAGTGATGACTTTTTCAGGAGGGGGCTCACCAAAGCATGTTTTAATGGTGCTGAAAAAAAAAAACTCTCCTGCAAGGATGAATTTATTATTGCTCCAACCCAATCGCCTGTCACCACCCTGGTAGTTTTAACTAACCAGGTGGGGCATGGCTCTAATGCACAGGTAGTGGCTCGGATAGATCCCAGGAGCCTGTCCACTTCCTCAGGGACAACTGGCTCAAACCGATCCCAGATAACATGGCCAGCCTGCACTCCGGTCAACCCCAGCTCTTCATTATCCATCGCAGGATTAAACTTTGAGCGAATCTGAGCAATTTTCTCCATCAGATAATCTGCAAAAGACTCAGCAGACCCCGGCCAACCAGGGCCTAACCCCCCTCTACCGAGGAGGGAACAGGGTCACTGGGCAATTATCCACAGAGGCAATGAGGGTGGTGAAATATTGGTGTTTCAAAATCCCCATCACCACTAGATAGGCTTTAATGGTGGCTCTAGCAAATATTCAGTCGGAGTCACTCTGGGTCTTCACGCAGCGGTGCTCTCAGCGTCTCTTTGCCCATTTGAACTCCCTCTGTTCTTTTGTAAACCATGGGGAAAGGTGGTGCCCACGAGCACAGAGTAGCCGTAGTGGTGCAATTACATCATTTATTGCCTTCCCCAACATACATTTAATTCTTAATTGCCTAGGGTCTATTCCATTCCATTAAATTCAGGCTGTGAGTGGGTCATACTGGGGAGTAATGGTATGAGAAAAGAACAAAAGAATGTGTTTCTGTTGTTGAAATGTTCAGTTTCTACTTATTTCTCCAGGCTGAAGGAAAGATGTAGTAAATATTTATAGAGGTTGGTTGTTGGCTTCTCTGGGTAGAATTAATTGCACAAATATTGATGCAGAAAGAACCACACAAGGCATTAAGATTCAGTGTCCTTTATCAGGAGCAAATAAACCCAAAGATGCAAAATCTCATACAAGAGAGGATTGAGTGCAGAAGTATGCATGTCAGTCTTAGCTATGTGTACTTGTTGGTTTATATTCTTAGACAAAGCATTATTTAATGTTTCGAGGATGTGGATGGATTTCCTAGAGGTTTGACATTCTAAGAATACAGTTTTGGAACAAATCCCTGTCAGAAGAGAGGCATACGGCCAGGGAACTGAATCCCTGTAGCTACACACAGCATTGATTGATTCTAGTGTGGCTCTGAATGATATGAAAGGCAGAGGAAACTTTGCTACCTATAAGGCAAATTCCAAAATCCAAAATGTGGCAATACTCTTAATAGGCTAAGGAACAAGACATACAATTTATCTGTAGCTTGAGTTAACAGTCTGAAATTTCTGATTTTTTTTTTCCAAAAAAGATTTCTTCTACATATACAGAACATTTAGTTTAATTAGTTCATGGTAATAAAAAAAAATATTGGAATAACCATATTTGCTGGAGTATAAGACCCAATCCCCCCTTCCCCCCTTAAAGTACACTGGAAAAAATAAGTGTGTCTTGTAATGTATATAGTGGCCTATAGTGGGCTATTCTTGTAATAATGGGGTGCTTCTTATACTCCGATGTGCCTTATACACTGGCAGATATGGTTCGCAGATGTTATAATTTAATTCACTTCTTTTTAAAAAAAAAGGCCAAAGAGGAA
Organism: Furcifer pardalis; assembly: GCA_030440675.1. Lineage (NCBI taxonomy): Eukaryota > Metazoa > Chordata > Lepidosauria > Squamata > Chamaeleonidae > Furcifer > Furcifer pardalis. The sequence goes on from CP126893.1 coordinate 70,732,134, forward strand.
TTCAAAGCAGAATTAAAATACTAATGTCCATCCATTTAACACTATGCTATGTTTACTGGTGGGACCTTAGTTATGGCCTATTACCAGACTCCAGTTGGTATGCTTGGTTAATCAGCACCAAAGAAACACAACTCAAGTCAGCTACAATTTTTTCTCATATGACTTTCTCATGTCATTTAGCCAATTTCCGACCCTTTGCAACCTTTTGTTGTTTTGCCACTCAAAAAAGTAATTACTGTATGTTGTTTCTTTCAGTTACAAATTGTGTAATGAAGACAAGCTGGGAGAGATGGTAAATTCAGAAGGTTAACTTTTGAGCGGATTAAAATTTGATTGTCTAATTTGAGATCCTTTTCCTGTTTACTGAGGGACACAATTGGGGGGAGGGGGGAGAGTTGCTTTGTCCTGTCTTTTAGATTGCATATTATTATCCTTCAAGAACATATACACATGAGTTCTGTTAGTCATAGAACTAAAATCTCCTACTAAATCTATACCAAATGATAGCTGTTGTGGTGTTGTGGATAAAGTGATGGTTGAACTCAGGATGTCTGGGTTTGAACTCCCACTTAACCATTAAAAGTCACCAGAGGGTGGCCCCAGAGAACCCACCCCTTGATTATCTCATACATCTTGAAAATGCTATTTGAGACACAATAAATTGGATGAAACATGATGGTTCATACCAACAACAAGGCTTTCTTAGGGACTTATCCATAATTACTGAGGTAAGGTAATAAACTTTCTTTCTCTGTAGTTTAAGCAAAACATTACATCTAGTTAAAACTACTGCTATATAGATGAATTCTTTGTCTCTTTGAACATAGATATTAATCTACTTTCTCCTGTTGCTTAATATCTACTGAATGACTATCACTATCATTTAATCTGCGTATGCCAGGCTCCTTCTAGAGAAATATTTTGGGCCATAAACAATAATGATTGATTTTTAAAAATACATAATTGCTAGAAGCTGTGAAAAAGAAACATGCAGTAATTTGAATTCACAAACTATAGCACCAAAGGTTTTCCTGAAGGATATTGGTCTTTGTCAGCTACCATATGCCAATAACATTACCCTCCTCCTGTTCTAGAAAACAGTGCATCTAACCTTAATCTCTGGATCTGACTAATATGCCAAGGGTGTCATCTTGAATAATACAATATCTCTTTGAAAGTAAAAACCTACTATACATTTCTCCTCTTTGAAGACCGATGCCCCTTTCCAGGCTTTCGGTGAATTAATGTGAAGCTCAAATATTGGTTTTGCTGCTGCTTATTCAAAACAAAATGTCAAGAAGTCAATTACCATGCCACAAAATAGTTCACTTGGAACTTAGAAGGATGTGTCAGACCATTTAAAAAATGCTTTACAACTGACACTACAGACATTTTCTCTCTCTCTCTCTCTCTGCTGGTACACTATATATTGTGATTAGCTTTGCATCCGATTTGAGTGGCAGATAGTACAGTTGGGAAGGAAGTTAAAACAGCCATCAATAGATTTGCATGAGTTACATTAATTTGTGTCTTCTCTTTGTCTTTGAACAGGTCTAGACTAGCACTTAGAACACTCTTTTGAGCTCTAAAGGGATTGGTCTGAGTTTCTTGCATCTGGATTTCAGGGATGGGGTGCAGCAAACTCCGACCAAATGCTTCTTTTTGAACTCCCATCAGGGTGTTCTACTTTTTTTCTGCACTAAAATATATGCTGATCCCAGCACCTCTGGACACTGGGATTGGCATATAATGGGAAGTTTGCAGCCAAAAGGCTGCTTCCAGGGTAAACATTTGCTATGCTGATAGAGTTTAACAAGCCACGTCAGCATATCTGATGTTGCAATTAGACAGTTCCCCTGCTTCTTTACAGAGAGGCAGGGGAACTGTTCAATTATTTTCCCCCTCCTGTCAGATCATTGTAGTGCTGAATCAGAGAGGAGGATAAACAATCCCCCCCCTTTTTTCTTTTTGTCAATTGAAACCATGGCTGTTAGCAGATTTTCAATCAGAGATCAACAGGGAAAATAAAGTCAGCCAGTTCACTATATGGGCAAAGATCACTTGGGATGTTCAGATGGGGATTTAGCATAATTTAACCCTTATTCCATCCTCATGTGGCCTGAAAATGAGTGAGCCAAGACTGCTTCATAAGGGGCAGTCTGGACTTGCTCTTTGACTGTCACGATGGCAAATGGGCTAGTATAAAATATATAGGATGTATAGAAGTGATAATCAAAAGATAATCCAGACAGTTTAATTATGTGCAGATGATTTTAATGTTTGAAAACTCATCAGAAACTTTAACCTGTTTCAGTCACAACATATTATTCCCCCAAAAGGACAACTACCCGTATATGCCGGTGTACAAGACGACTGGGCGTACAAGACGACCCCCCAACATTTCCACTCAAAATATAGTTTGTTATATACTCGCTGTATAAGACTACCCCCTCTTCCGCTCACCTTCCACACACCAAATAAAACGTGAAAGAACATCAGATTTGATTCCAACATGTTAATTTATATTCAAATGTTTATGACATGCAGAAAAACTGTCACAAGGCTGTATGTTATCAAACATGTACAGTAAACATAAAACAGTGCAAGTTTATTAAACGTAATTCACCAAAGACAATTCACTAAAGCTGAATGGAACAATAAACCCATGGGAGCTGCCATGCTGTTTGTTTTCTAATCTGTTAACCAAACTGGAACTGTCAATGATAGAAGGAAGATAACAAATAGAGGGAGAGAGCAAGTGCCAGGCAAGTCCCTAGCAAGTTTGCTGGTGTCACAGTTTCCCTTTAAAAGCCTTCAAACTCCTGTTCGCCATCTGATATTAAAAGTTGTTATCCGATCCATCCCATAGGACCTTATTCGATGCAATTCTCCTCCCCAGATTCCTTAACATTATGTGATTTAAGCATTATCTGAGGTAAATGTTAATGGAGGTAAACGTTATCTGAGGTATTACTGTATTTTATTCAACTGAAGTGCACCCGGCCCCACTTGGAGGCATGTTTTTCAGGGGTAAAAAGTCATCTTATACCCCAGCATATACGGTACATGAATTACCTGCCCAGAGTAAAGCTAGAACACAGAACTAGAAAACATCTGGTACTTTTTGGACTATAAATTCATGGCTAGATTCAGAGAATTATAATCCAGAAAAATAACTTTCCATATTTTAATAATAGCTACATTTGAATGAGACCTTTGCATCCTGTTTTGAAGGCATACTAGAATGAAATATGAGGGTGTCAAAATGATCAATTTCCTCTGTTAAACAAACCAAGACACCTTAAATCCTGTTGAGAAGTTTGTTTATAGTCTTCTTTATTCTGAAGCAACGTCAATCCTATTCTTTTTGGGAGTTCTGGAAACAGCTGATTGGTCACTGTAGGACCCCAATGTAGGATGAGGAGGTCCACTGTTTTGATTTGGCAGCGTTTTTCTTATCTTCCCATGAAAACAGGAACCATAGTTCTATAACTAAGTGGAGACTTGTGAATTCATTTTCTGTGGATTGCACAGGGCTGTAGAATTGCAGAGAAGCAAAAGTTCATATATATCTCATGACATAAAAGACAAGATAGCAAAAATCTCAAAGGAGAAAAATATAGACAGGAAATACTGGTGTAGAGTAAATAAAGAAAGTAAATATTCAGATATAAAATAGAATAACAATTGAATAGATTGTCATAGACATCCTTAAGTGGGTTTAGAAGACTCATCACAATGACTTGTTTTTGACGGGATGAAGGTTAGTATGCAGGGTAAAAATGAGATCCTTTTTGCCCCCAGTGGGAATGAGAGTTTAATGATAGATGAAACTAGGCTGTACTGGTTGAGCATTTGTGTGGTAACCCTCTGTCAAATTCTAGGCCCCGATGATTCTCAACATGACCTATCCAAACAGTGCCAGAAACTATGCCAGCCCAATACCCTGTGTTAATAAGGTCCTACTTTCAGGTACAGGAATATACTGGGCAGAAGACCTGTGGGCATGTGGCCTGGCCTGGCCTGCAGATGTGGACTAGATTGTGAACCTGAGAAATGGCCTGCCTATGGAATGGCATGGACTGTACTGCTATATTATTGCTTGATTGTATTGCCACATTATTGCTGTTTTGCTATGGGGTGTTCTATCACAGTATTGCTATGCCCTATTATTGTATTGTGTTAGTGATTATATTCTATTTGTCTTGTACACTGCCCTGAGGCGGTTACACTGAGTAGGGCAGTACTTTATATAAATCTAATAAATAAATAGATAAATAAATAAAAGGAAACACACTAGATCAGGTACCCATCTTGCTGCCTACTTAATATCTAGTAACTAAATAGAGCAGTAATTACTTTTCAGATAAATGCAGTAAAGAGTCTATGTTCTAGTAGCAGAGCACATGCACACCATTAGGCACAGAATCCAAACACAACTTTGATGTAATCAAAACCACTGGCTGATTTGACCCTCCTTAAATCATCGGGAGCAGTACTAAAATCCAATACAAAGAGTCAGTCAGTGTTTATGCCCACAACTCAGGAAAGTCAGTTCCCAGAAACATACATCCACTTAGTATAGTCCTAGTTCCAAAGTTTAGTCCAATAGTCAGTTCATGTTTTTACCCAAGGGCTCAGAACATGGCTTTCCCCAGGCTGCTGCCCATCTTCTTCCGTGCCAGTGTTGAGGGTGATGGAGGAGGGCTTGTAGTGTCCCGTTTGGCCACCTCTCTAGGGCTCATCGCTGGGGAGCCCTCTATGGTGCTGGGGCAGCTGCAGTTCCACTGTCCATCTTCCTCCAAGCTTGTGGGGAAGGCAGGAGAGGAGGCCTTTCAGTGTCCCACTTGGCCTCCTCTCTAGGGCTCATCACCGGGGAGCCCTCTGTGGCAGCGGGGCCATAGAGTAATCTACCCCATTGTCATAGGAAACTAAGGCTCAAGGCCTCAAAACAGTCAAAATTTGAAAGCATAAAATTACATAGGGGCTGCGGTGGCACAGTGGTTAATAATTTTGCCTTAGCTGGAAGGCTGGCAAGTTAGCAGTTCAAGACCCAGGTACTGCATGATGGATTGAGTGCCCGTCTCTCTCGCAGCTCTTGCGGACATGAGAGGAACCTCATTTGGTCATTCCTTGAGTGGAATTTCTTCCACAAAACTCCTTTCAACCCAGAATAATTTCTGACATGAAATTTATTATTATTATTATTATTATTATTATTATTATTATTATTATTATTATTATTATTATTATTATTATTATTATTATTATTATTATTATTATTATAAAAAGCGAGCTGAAAAGCATGTGAGCGTGCATGAGAGTGTATCTAAGTCTCTTCTCTCAAGCAGCATTCAGGTTGTACTCCTAACCTTCAGTTCTGGTTTTGTAAATGGCAAAGCCCAATTGAGAAAGATGCACTGCCTTTTTACTCCCAGAGGCTAAATCATCTGTTTGTCCTACAGCATGTGATGTGATCATAGCATCTTATCAGGGTACACTCTGAGCCTTCTGCCACTGAAGGTATCCAACTTTTAGCCTGTCCATAATGCTTCTTTGTCTTCAGCTCAATGAGAGCCTTGTTGCCACAGCAATCCTGTATCTCTGCTCATTCAATTGTGCAAAAGTCCAGGCTAGGAAAAATGTTCAGGCTTTATTTGCCAACAGGATATAGTCATTCATGCTGTTCATGAAACAAACCAAAGATGTTTTCCATGCCATTCCATAGGCAGGCCATTTCTCAGGTTCGCAATCTAGTCCACATCTGCAGTCCAGGCCAATCCACATGCCCACAATTCTTCTGCCCAGTGTATTCCTGTACCCTGAAAGTAGGACCTTTATTAACACAAGGGTATTGGGCTGGCATAGTTTCTGGCACTGTTTGGACAGGTCATGTTGAGAATCATTGGGGCCTAGAATTTAACAGAGGGTTACCGCACAAATGATCAACCAGTACAGCATTTCCTCAGCCCATCTACTGGGTAAGCACCATTATGGGACAACTGCAGTAGTCCAGACAACATCTCCCATTCGTGGAGCTTCCAACAGCACTAGGACATCCTCCCATGAACTTCAGGATTTCATTCTAAATTACTTTCCAAGATGCCCTATATTATAAATGTTTTAAAATATGCAGAATTCTGAAGTCTACAGTGATCCCCCTCTGGCAGCAGAGTTAAGAACAATATCAATTACACTGAAAATAAATTTAAAGAAATTGCATCTTGAATTGTTGTGGTTTACTTCTTTTCGGTGCACTGAAACTAAAGCATTCTTGAACTAGAGTGATAAATTTAATTGAGCTATAGTTTAATTAGATTCACCCAGTGAAGAGATGACTCAGGTTTCTAATCTTGTAGGAACAATAAATTGCTGAGAAAATATAATTATAATTAGGTTACACAAATTCTGCTTCCAGTTCTATTCATGTCTCACAGAGCTCTTGGAAAGCAAAACAAAAGCTATCATTGTAGCTGAGGTAGAGATAAATTGCATATTTTTGCCAAACAGAAGATTAGTTCAATTTCACTTTTAGATAGTGGTGGGAGAGTTTTCTGAGATATTAGTTTAGGAACATGAATTGATGGTTCATTCCTTCCATATTATGACAGGGTGTTGCTTGTTCTAAATAGTAGAGAAGATAGACTTTCTTTGGAAGGTTTTTTTCTTATAGTAGGACAATAATGAACTGCTATTTTTTTAATTGTTGAGAAATCTACTAGAGGCACTGGGTGGATCAGGCTTCTCATATGAACAATGTCCTTTTGTAATGGTCAACATATGCTTGTTGAACAGGCAGCTTGTTCTGCCCTTTTTGAAAAGTAGAATGGCACCTGAAATCTGGCTTAAAAGATGCATAGATGCCTTTAAATGGAACAGGCACAAACAAATCCTATGGACTTATTGATCTGCAAGAAGATGCTTATTTCGTTTATGTTCCATCTGTCTAAAAGATGAAGGTAAAATACAATCTTCTAAGTACAAGGAATTCAACTAAACTGCCAAAATTTAATTTTAGACATCACAAATATTACATGGAAACTCAGAATTAGCCACATAATTGGCATGGTTCTTCAGTAATAGGATGGGTGGAATAATTTATTCAAGCTATATGTTAAGGAGAATTTACCAAGATAAGATTTCTCTAATGTAGTCATGAATTTGAGAAGGTGCATATAAAGTGCATACATTTGAGATGGCTGACTAAAATGTTTACTTTTAAAAATGTGTACAAAATGTTGAATATTTGTTTATGAAAACTGTAGGCAAAACTGCTTACCAGCATTATTCACTGGGGATAGGGAACTATTAGCGAAGAAGTATGACTGGTTTGGCTAAGAGAGAAAAAATCTTTGCAATTTACTATGGAAATTGAGAAGAAGGGACAATAGTGGATAAAGAAAAACCTGAATGAAATCAACTTTGACATATTTGCCACACTCACTTCAGTAATAATGTTCCAAGATGCTCTTGATCTCTGATATTTTTAGAACAGACCTGTTGTCAGCCAAACAGAAGTAGTTTGAAAGCTTTAGAACCTCAGCCAAGTTCATATTAACTGTGATTTGCTATTATTCCCGTGGGTTTCACATTCCTTAGTTCCTAATTATATCTGGAAGAAGATAATAGCCTCAAATTAGAAACCTGCCATGAATTTTTAGAATTTGTAGATTAATGTATCTGAAGGGATCATACATAACTAAAGGAAATGAATGCCAAGTACTGTATCTGATAGTAGCATCTGTCTTATAGTATTTGATAAAACATGATTATTGAGAAAGTTTTTAAAACTTTTGCACAGGTATCAGCAATCATTAACTCACAAGGCTGGATCATGAACCACATATTATCTAAATTTTAATAGAGTTGTGCATTGACTTCAGAAAAAAAATGGGTCTAAATAAGGTGAAATTGGGATACTGTATTTGTATATTAACAGGGTGTTTCAAGGAGTCCCCAGTCGTGGTCAATTAAGGCACCTCTCACAAGTCACTGAAGTTTGTAGCACTGTGTTGGGTGTTAAAAATGAAAAACAAATATGAAAATTAAACAAAAATGCTTGCTGTGGAGAAAGAAGAAAGTGGCAAAGTAGAATTATTTTGACAGCTGAAGGCTCACTGAAACCCAAAGACCATGAGTACTCGTGCTTGGACAAGCCAGGCTACTGACTGGGGACATTAAGGGGATATCCCCATATCTCTAACATACTTTCCCATGAATATGGCTCTGGAGAGGGCAGAAGGAAGATGGGAAACTGGTAGGAGCTTTACTACATATGGAACATCCCAGAGCAAATGACATTACATAGCACCTATCATCTCTGGCCATTGCTATCAATGCAGTCCCCCCCCCCCTTCTGATCCAGAAGCATATACAGTACATGCATATAAATGCCTGCAGATACCTGGTCCCTTTTTTATGGCAAATATTTGGATACATGTTCTTAGATTTTTGAAATATTTGAATAGTGTTATAGCATATGGGCTATTGCCACTATATTTTAATCTTGTCTTTCACTTTCCCCCCCTCCCTGACTCTCTTTTCTAGTACATCTCTCCTTTCAGAAGTCAAAACTGTACTTCCAAATGACTACAGTATTGATGGAATTATGATATAATCACTTTCTGGGCATGCTATATCACTGCTGACAGTCAAGAATGCATTCTCCTGGAAATCCTGGTAAGTTTACATTGCAAAATGGAGGGGGCGGCGGCATTTGCTTTTTGAATCTATGAGTATGCGCATATAGTTTGAAATTAAAATGGTTTCATTCATTCACAATTTTTAGAGGCATCTTTTAGCATAGAAAGAGTCTCCCAACTTGAATTTCTGGTCTGCTTTTTTATTAGTTGTGAGTTGATGTGAACTTCAGTTTTGTAGCACCATCCACTAGAATTGTTTTAGCACATGTGTCAGGGAAGATATATATTGATATTATAATGTCCTAAAGCCAATGAATGAATGAATGAATGAATATTTATTAATTGATTAGTCTTTCGACCTTATCAATAACATAAGAGTTTAAAATCTGTACAATGCAATAAAGTACAATAAAATACAATAAAAATACAATAAAAATACAATATATACATACCTGAACTACTTTTAAAGAATGTAAACTGGAAAAGGTCCCTAAATACAATTAATTCATGCATATCGATAGTCAGATAAGTGAATCTCCTTTGCAGGATAACCCAATTTGATTGACATATTCCATTCGTTTAGCTGATGTCTTAATTATAAACTTGGCAGTTCTACACACAACGTGGATGTTAGAGCCCAGAAGGAGATAAGACAGTTTGTTTTTTGAGTCCCAAAAAGTTGTTTTTTCCAATAGGGATGCAAGATATTTAGATCTAATATCAGTGTACAACTGGCAATCTAATATAATATGAGAGCTATTTTCAACATTTGGAGACCCACATATGCACGTTTTTTCGTGATATGGTAAGTGGTGAAAACGCCCATATCTATTCATGGAGTCTAATAGCTTGAATCTGGCTCTACAATATGCCCTTCTTAAAGGATAAGTGAGGCACATCAAAACATATTTTTCAGTTTGAAATGTAATTTTGTTAGCAGCCAGCCACCTTAACGAACCATTTTTGGCTAGTAGTTCCAAGTCAGATTGTGCACTGATATCTAAGACTCTCTGTTTAAAAATTTCCTTGGCCTGAGTGGCCACTGAGAGCAAATACTGAACTGAGAACCCATGGTGAGAAATTACTTCGCAGAATTGATTAACCCAGGACTTGGGATGATCCCACTTTATCTGTTCGGTTAAGCATAATTTGGGAAGCCTATTTGAGTCCATTGATTGGATCCTCAACCAATATGAGAAAGTTTTAAATACTAAATGGCTATACAAGGAGTGGAAGCCCAATTCTGCTCTGACTGCAGGAGCAGACGTGTTGCTATCAGTTCCTAAAATACTTCTTAGGAACCGGGACTGTATTTGTTCCAGAAGTGGGGATCATTACCTAAAGCCAATGATAATCCCAATTAGAGTAGACCCTTTGAATAAACTGAAGTTATATATGTTTTGACCTAAACACGTGCCCATTAATTCTATTTATTTGAAACTAACAAATGAATTTAGGCTAATATATGTAGATAGAAAACTGATGGCATTGGAACCCTTTCTGTTTGCTATTTCCCATTGGGCTAAATGGATATGGACCTTCAGATATGGGACTGAAACATTATGGCAGAAAAGATGAATGTCACCAGTAAGCTTTGCTCCAGTTAAGTCTCCTATCTTGAATTTAAGCATCATAACAGAGATTACTTTCTCTCTCTCTGGGCCGGCTGAATGACTCCACTTCTAAACCCTGAATAATAATCATTTTTGAAAGTGTGTTTTTGTTTTACATGCTAAATATAGACATATATTTGCCTTGGTCATTATTTTTTAAAACACACATTTTAAATGATTTTCCCCTCCTTTGGGCAAAATCTTTAATTCATGGTTAGCTTGTTTTATTTCCTCTACTGCCACATAGAGAAGTTAGGAAAGAAATATCTCTTTCTGGAGGGAATAGGAAAGTATAATATGTGGGGACACATTGTTTATATGTATTTAAAGGTTATCACATCCTATTCACTATATTGATAGCCCCAACTGACATTTCCCTTCTCTTCTCAAACGATGCATGCCTTGTTCATTGTGCTATGCAGAGTCAGCTGTCAGGCAGGGCACCAGGGGAGTAAAACCCATTTTCTTCTCCTGTTTTGTTTGCACTCCCACTAAAAAGCTTTTGAATCGTTGGATTTCTCTGCCATAAAGGAACGAACACACAATCCAAGTTGCAAACTTCATATCAGACTAATATATTTGAAAGGGAGTGATTTACTTTCCTGGTACAAGCCAATGTTATAATTTATCAAGAATGTTAATCCCTCTTTTCATTTTCCCCTGATTTCCTTCAGAAATGTGGCAAAAAAGTAAATTATTTGGATGGTGGGGTCTACAAGTTGCTACTTATCAGATAGAATTAGAGTTTGCAAAAAAAAAAAAAAGCAAATGATTTATCTGTGATACATTTCTTTGCCTTGGCAAGCTAAAATGAATGTCATGGTGACTTTGGTAATAGTATATAAAATGTAGTTTATCTGTGACACTTATCACCAGAATCCTTATTAACGTATATGTGGCATTTGTGTACTAATAACTGGAATTTTATTAGTTTCTGTTGCATTTCAGTTTCTGTTGCATTGCAGTCAGCGATGGGATGTAACAGGTTCTCACCAGTTCTCTAGAACCGGTAGTAACTTTCCCCAGTGTCCCGGAGAACCGGTAGCAGCTTTTGGGGGGAACCACCTTCGGGGCTTACCTTTTCACTGGTTCCCCCACTGTGCTTGCGCGCCAAGCACTTGGTGTGCATGCACGCCTACAGTGCTTGGCGCGTATACACGGCCTCCTTGCTGTCCTCCCAAGTGGAGAGGAGGAAGAGAAGCTGCTAGCCTGAAGCTCCCTATAGCCTGTTCCCCAGGGTAAGTGACTCACCTTTGGATGTGGTGTGTCTGTGTGTATTTTAATGTGTATTTAATACCTTTACCTATATTGACGTACTACCACGGTTCCTAAAAAGGCCTGGCAGCTGGTTTGGGTGGGTGGGTGTATTTTAATGTAAGTTTTATTTAATTTATTTAATTAATTTATTTATGATTTGTGTTGTGGGTGGGCGGGTGGGCATGCTGAGGTGTGTGTGTGTGTATGTGTTTATGCGTGCTTATTTTTATTTTATTATTTTATTTTATTTTTGATTTTTCTTTGGCCCCACCCACGACATCATGACATCATGATGTTAGCTCCGCCCACACTGTGTTGATGTCACGGTGGGGTAGTACAAATTTTGACATCCCACCACTGATTGCAGTCTCATGTGTACCCAGGCACTTTGGCAGCTTGTCAATTAGTGGCAGCTAGCACACCATATACAACCAGCAAAAGGATTCTGACCAGTGTTAAATTAGTAATAAGCCCATGACTTAGATGCTATGTAAGACAGTGCAGTGCCTGTGAAAAAGATGGTTTTTCTGAAGGGAATCAATGGGGGAAGGTTCACAAAGCAAACTATCATTATCATAGAGAACTTATTTTAAAAATGGACATGGGACACCCTTGAAATACTGTGTATTATTCTGGGGACACCACATCTTTGGGGGTTGGGAAGGGATAGTACAGGAAACACACAAAAATGATTTTCCCCCCCCCCCACACACACACACAGAATATAGATGTACTGCCATGCCACAGAGGGAGTGGTGAGGGCTTCTAACTTTAGATCACATTAAGAAGAGAGTAGGTAAAATTCTGAATGCTGTATCTGCTAATGGCTGTGAGTCATGATGAATATATTCAGGCTCCCAAACCTCTTAATAGAAGTTACTGGTAGAGGGCAGTTGTTCTCATATATTGCTTATGAGTATCCATGGGGGTTAGCCATTGCAAAGGGGGCAAGATATTAGATTATATTGATCACTTGCAACAGATTTCTTCTCAATTCTAACATCAATATTACTTTACTGAGCATGACCCAATGTCCACAGTATCCTACTATGTATTGCTACTTTCAAAGCCTGGAACAATGCTTTTAAAATGGATGAATAGAATAATGTCTTTGACTGAACAATGATACGATTATGATGAGGGACAATAGAGTATGAATGCAGATACAGTATATCCTTGGTATAAGGAGCAAGTGTTGAATATAGCTGGGGGGCTGTGCTGTTAAGACTGAAAAGGGCTAAACTGAATAGTTTCAAAACTGGAAACTCCACTACATTTATTTATTATCCACAGCAAACTTTAGAAGAGATAAAGGTACAGCAGGAACTGGTCTTAGTGCCTTGTTTACCTGTTTTAGACATCTGCACTTCTTTCCAATTTCCATTTAAGGACTGTCATTAAATCAGACTTCATGACTTGAACAGTATCCATTTCTTTTAACTTTATTTTGTGTCCAGATGATGTTGATTTCTCAAGACCTAGAAATCAAACATAGTGTTGCATGCCTTTGAGTTGGCCTATGATGTGTTTTAGCATTTTTCTCCCTAAACTCAAACAAATGAAGAACTGCATATAAGATCAGGTGCAAAACAAGTGTCAACGTTGATTGAGTTTGCAAGGCATCAATGGGCCAGGCATGTGTGCCACTTCAAAGATGGCAGGTGGACAAAAGCTATCAAGGAATGGATACCACTTGACATAAAGTGACCAATAAGAAGGCCAGCAACCAGATGGGAAGACCAGTTTAGAGCATAGTTCCTGAGGCCTTGGATGAGTCTGGCATGAGATCGGAAACAGTGGAGGACGATTCTTCAATCCACCACATCAATCTGATGTGTGAGACTTCGATCAACCAAGTAACCAAGTAAGTAAACTCAAACAAGGTATACTCTCCACCCACTCCCTGGAAAGATAGAGACCAAACACATGTACTGGGCTTTAACTAGGGCTACAACTTTTATTAACTATTAACTGATAACCACCCAGTAGTGGGGCCTGTTGTAGTATGGATCCCTGGATCCAGGAACCATTCTTCAGTTCAGTAGAGCTGGAATTATTTTGCAATGGAGTTGAGTAGTACAGTGCACAAATGCCATTCCATCGCTTTCCTTGTCTTGCTTCTTTCTTGGCAGTGTGTTAATGTATACACATTTTAGCCTGCCACTGCTTTATGTGATAATATGCAGGTCATGTTTTGTGGAGCCCTTTAAACTTCTAGAATATCAGAGAGTAAATGAAATGATTTTATGATGTTGTAAACCGCCCTGGGTCACCCCGTTGAGGAGGGTGGTATAAAAATGTGAATAAATAAAATAAATAAATAATAAACAGAGCAAACATGCAAAATACATTGTGGCACTTTAAAGACTAACTGCTGTATTTTAATGTTAGCTTTTTGTGGATGAGGTCCCTTCTGCTTATCAGTATCTGGTAATATTACTGATGTTAGCCTTCTCACAATTCCTCCCACTTACAGTATTGTAGGAACTGTGGAAGTGAATGTGTGTGTAACTCCTGTATGTCAAGAGAAAGAATGCATACTGAAACTGTGGAAGGACAGGATAGGATAAAATTGATTCCTACTTTTGACTGTAAGGTAAGACTGCAATGCATTCTTTACAATGAGAACACCTTAAAGATTTATGATTTTATAAAGTACAGTTATACCTCGCTTAAAGAGCATAATGTGTTCCACTGGATTGCTCTTTAAGTGAGTTTGCTCTTTAAGTGAAACACCATTGGAAGTGACCATTTGAGGGGAAGATTGCAAACTCTGATTTATTTGTTAAGCGAGTTTTTGGTTGGCTTTATTTGTTAAGTGAAGCAAACATTCAGAGAAAATTCTGCTCTTTAAGCGAGTTACTCTTTAAGCGAAACACTCTTTATGTGAGGTTTGACTGTAGTCCTAATCAAGGCCAATCCACATCACTGTTGTGTTGGTAGCTCAAATTATCAAATTCATCATGTGGTGGCCAGTGAGATTTTTTGTATTAGATAGGCCAGAGTTGGCCAGCAAATATACAGACTGCCACCAGATCAACCCTCAAAGTCTTTTCATCTCAGTATTTACTGCAATTTATTGGCATAACCTTCAGGAGCCCAGGATGACCTCCATATTACAAGGACATGCTAGAATAGGACTTTGTGGAATTTGTCCCTTACACAAATCAGAACACAAAAGCTGAAGAAGGAAAATCATAAAGAAATGCATATACATCAAGAGGAAGCAGAGCGGTCTGGTTTCTTAAACATATAAATTAGTTCAGTATGGCATCAACATAATTGGTTCTCATCTGTGCAATTCTTTTAAAAAGAAAAGGCAACATTTACTCAGATGTCCCAAGGTATTCAATTGCAGCTTCATTTCAAGTAAGCATGAATATGTACGGTCCAAATTTTAAAGGACAATGCAGTGAATAGATTAGCAAAATGCAATTCAAGGAATGTGTCCTGAAGAGAATCAAAAAGAAAAACAGAGCAGCACCTTGAGGGAAGAAAATTGTGAAAGCTATAGATAAGGAGAAGAATCATAGATGCTAGATGTTTTCTACAACACTGAATGTGTATCCAGTAAAAAAAAAAAAACCTGGGAGTAAGGATTACGTTGGAGAGAACATCAAATTGCAAATTATTTAAATGTGGGAGGGTAGCAATATATTTTCTAAAAATCAGGAAAGGTTGAGCTAAAATCAGCTGTTGTAAAAATCTGCATTGACTTCATTGGGAAAAGTCAAGGAATATATTTTTCTCTTGTTTGGAAATCAGCAAGATTTAAAAGTATTCTTTTCTGGCTGGCTCATTGGTTTAAACAGCTTCTTTTGAAAGCTATGAAAAGATTTATACCAGTGCCACTCTTGTAAAATGCTGTCAAGAAGCAGCACCTGCTGATACGGTTCTGTTGATTCATATTTGTCTTCTGGAGGGCAGAATTACTGTGATTGCCATATTAAAATATGGGTGGGGTGGTGGTGCAGGAGGAAGAAATCTATCATTGACTAGCAGCTGAAAAGAAAGACAGATGCAGGCAGGGAGACAAATAATTTCGCTGGATTCAAGCTTTTTGAAGTGTATTGTTATTGCTGTTTTGTTCAAAATGCATCAAAAATGTCAGTTTTTTATCCTTGTACATCCATTTTTCTTGGCACTTCTCTCTTATTGGTACCCCGATAGTCATGCTATGCACTCTCTGAGATTCCATTGCAAAAAGAAACAAATTCCTCCTCAAGATTTCAAACATTCCTGAGGCAAACAAAGGCATTCGAGGGAAGTAAAATGCACACAAAAGAATGCTTATATTTCCAAAAGGGAGTGGTTGAAATGTCTGCAATTTTTAAAAGTGCAAACATGCTTTGCTCAATGGGGAAAGGTAAATTCAGTAAAATCTGCAAATAGCTATGCACATGAGGAAAAAGATGTGTGTCAAAATGCTGACAGATGTCATTGTACAAAGAACAATATTCAATGTTCATAAACTGGAGTTTTGTTTATTTTTTACATGGAAATCTCTCTCACCTGATTTGCCTTTTAGGGTTTATTTCTCTGCTGAACACCTGCTCTGCATTCTGCCCTACCTCCCTGCATCATCACAAATATAAGTGGGAGTAGGAAAGACATGGTGTAAGGATAGAAATAAACTGTATTATCTATATTGTTAACATGTTGAAATATAGTTTGAATAAAAGGGAAAATACTAATAAAAGAGAGTAAATAAAACAGTGGTCAGAATGCTGTTATACATGTCTGATAATATAACAGCACTGGAATAACTTTCAGCAATGAATTGCTGCCAATTAAGAAGTCAGTGTTTTGGTAGAACAGATTTGGCTAATGTCCCTATAGTCATTTACTGTAATAAAGAATGTTAATTTTGAGATAATACCTGGTTGGTATAGATCTGTTTTACTTGTTACAACTGGCTGTACAAAATATATGTACACTCAGCAAATACTATACACCAAATGAGAAATAATACAGATTAGCACCGTGGTAATACCCAAAGAAGCAGACAACACAATAGATTATTCTTCAAATGGAAAATAGAAGAGTACATTCCCTATTAAATCAACAAACAAGTGTTGCCTCTAAAAGGCTGTTCCTACAGTCCATGCTTTTCTTCTCTTTTAAGTGCTATTCAATTTGGAGTGCCATGCAAGTGAAGAATGGAAACGTTTCCCATCAGAATATTGCAAGCAGATGTAGAAGTGCTAAATGTTATTATTACAGTCAATCTTTATAGTACAAAAGATTCCGAACAATGCTTTAGTTTAAACTCTGAAACACCTCTCCCCACCCACACCCACCCCTGATCCAACAATGGATTTAGGCCAATATATGTACAGATACACATACTCATACTTCTTATTATTGCTTAAGGAAGGATAACATCCTGTGGGTACTACTTACTCATCAAGACATGCTCCAAAGTTGGGCATGAGAACTGTCACTTTGAAATGAGAAAGGAAGATATAACTGAGGATTCTGGTTAGGCATCAATTTTGATTTGGATTTCCCCACCTCCCACAACATCAGGAGTGGTGAATTTTTAAAAAGCTCAATGTGTGCATGGGATTTTGTTCTGACTCAGCCTGGCGTGTAACTGTTTGAGTCATTAAGGCTTCTGCCCACATTGTTCAATTGCCAAAAACATCAAAACAGCTAGAAAAGGAGAAGCTAACCTTGACTTTTCTGACTGTATTTCTGACCTTGTAAACAAGTTACCATGGAGATGGCACCCAAATGAGCTGAAGGCACAATACAGGCCACACACAAATACAGTTGTACCTCGCTTAAAGAGTATAATGTGTTCCACAGGATTGTTCTTTAAGCGAGTTTGCTCTTTAAGCAAAACACCATTGTTTTGCAAAACACCATTGTGTTTTGCTTTTTAAGCAAAACACCAATTGTGACGTCTGATGGGGGGAGGCATTGTGAACCCTGATTTATTTGTTAAGTGAATTTTTGGTTGGTTTTATTTGTTAAGCGAAGCGAACATTCAGAGAAAATTCTGCTCTTTAAGCGAGTTACTCGCTAAGCGAGGTGC
Source organism: Furcifer pardalis (assembly GCA_030440675.1). Taxonomy (NCBI): domain Eukaryota; kingdom Metazoa; phylum Chordata; class Lepidosauria; order Squamata; family Chamaeleonidae; genus Furcifer; species Furcifer pardalis. Next base: position 70,749,686 of record CP126893.1, read on the forward strand.
TCTTTGTGCGAAGTTTTACTGTACATTAAAGTTTGGACTGGTTGAAATGGGGAGGGAGGAGATAAACATAACCTGGCTATGGTGGTGCTTGCAAACAAAGACTGCACTTCAAATACTGCACTTAACACATGTTCAAAGTAAAAGCTTTGAAATTGCTTTAAAAGCTCCCCCCCCCCATGGTTTGGAAGAAGTAAGAATTTACTATTTGAATGTTCAAACCCCTCCCCCAGCCCCCCAATCTGCTAAGGTCATTAATTTCAAATCACTCTGCCTTTCAAGCTTTTGAGGTAAGAAAGTTAAATTGAGTACAGGTCTAAAATGCTTTCTGCCACAAAACTTGTTCCAAAGTTTTGGATGGGGATGGGAGTGGGGGTGGGGAGAGATGGCAATGCTTTAATTGTTGTTTATAGTCTTCTATAGTTTGCTCTTCTGAAGAAGGCTTAAGCCTATGCAAATCTACTGGTGATCTATGGCAGTGAGATGAAATAGAGGAAAGGGAAATGGAACAGAAGAATTTATTTTCAAGTAGTGTGATGAACAATGTATCAGAAGATTAAAATACCCTTATGTGCTTGTCTTTGCCTCTTGAAGAACTGAAGAATATCTGTACCCTTGCAAACTAATGATGCCTACAGCTGTCATCTTGCATTGGGATTGCTCTCGTTGAACACAGTGGAAATTTATTTCCAAATTAACAGACTTCAGTATTGGGTAAAATTACAAAATTGAAGAAAATAACTGAATTAAAACTCTGAAAAGGTGTATTTCCTGTGCTTAGAACTGGATATGGAGAAGGTCGTCAGATGCTACCTAACTCCTATCTCCAGTTGGCCATTGATGTTTTGCATTCTCCGGAAGGCAAACATGTGCAACAATGCCTCTTGGTGAAATGTAGAAAGCGGATCCCAAATAATTTTAAACAGAAAATATTTTGAGCCTGTTGAAAAACAACAACCCAATTGTGATTTCCTCTATGTAGAGACCAGAAAGGATGGGGATAAGAATGTGATGCAGGGGGTGGAGTTTGCTATGTCATTCAATTCCAATTAGGGCAGTGCTATGGTTCTGGATGTATGTCAAACTTTGAATAAATTGGTTAATTGTGTTGATTTTTGTGTATTTCAAACCAAAGGAGATCTGACTCAGTTGCACTTTGGATTGAGGCCATCTTGGACAGCACTGGAGAAAAATATCCTTGAGAAGGTTTTAAAAGTGTTCTTAAAGAAATGCACTTAAACAAAGTGAACAAGAAGCAATCAGAAAAGAGCAATATCATATTAGTCAGACACTGGGTGGTATGAGGTATAATGAAAATGGAGAATGTAATTTACATCTTCACCCAGTAATAAAGACCAAAACCCTCTCCTATACTCCCCAACCTTTCAGAGTGTGGGTAAGTCCCAGAGGGAGGGCACTTGGACTTTATATTCTCTAGTGGACTTCATTTTCTTACACTCAGATTAACTTTATGGGTAGTTGCTGCACATCGCATTGACTTTGGGAAGGGTAATAATCAGTCCAATAATCGGTCCTTTAGGACTGATTAGCTTGTAGGTATCAGATGTCATTCTCTTTGTAAGCTTTGAGTAGATAGATAAGTTTCCACACACTAAGGTTTATTTTCCTTTCCATGCCACTATCAATCGACAACAAAGGCCTGTTGCTCTATAGCAGGGTTTCTCAACTTTAGGCCCCCAGATGTTCTTGGACTTCAAAATCCCAGAAGCCCTAAACAGCAGGTGTGCTGATGTGGGTCTCTGGTAATTGAAGTAAAAAAACATTCAGGGGCCCAAGATGAAAAAACCCTGCTCCAGATTTAAGGTCAGAACAATTGTCCTGGCGAGTTCAGTAAAAATCATGTCAATGTCCCAGATTTTTAGCAGATAAGGTCAAGGTCGCCCTAGCTTGAAAGCCACAAATGCTCACATTAAAATACAGCAGTTAGTCTTTAAGGTGCCACAAGGGGGGTTGTCTTTTTGTTTTGTTTACTCTCTGATATCCCCTCCCTCATTCCCTTCCTATGAAGGGATCACTGCATGCATGCTTGCGCTCTCAGCCAGGCATTTGCTTTTGGCGCAAAGCAGGAAGGAAGGCTGGTTGGGCAGTTGGGATTAGCCTTAGGGGATCTGCTGCCAATTGCATAAAGACACCTGTTCTTCCCCATCCCACAGAGACATTCCTGCCTTGGCACTGGCAATGGTAAGCATGTTCTTGATGGAGGGAGATGAACTGGTGCTTTGGAGGAGGGCTCAGGGAGATGCTGCCTTATTTCACTCTCACCCCTCATGAGAAAAATAAACTCATGCAGGGATTGTGGTTGAAACACATGGCAGGGGTTGGTGGGTGGGAAGATGCATGGATGGTGCCCACAGAACACTTCTGTCTTGGTTTTTGTGGGAGAGAATTATGGCAACTCTATTTCCTATTCAAGCAAAGCATAATGTGTCAGATTTAGAGAAATTCAAAAATTGCAATAAATCCCATTGTTGATCACTATAAAAGGAACATGGATAGCATTAAGTCAGAATGGATCAGATCCAGCAGAACAGATCTGAGACCTAGGTTGACAGAAGGAGCAAACAAACAGTCCCAATTCTGACTATATATAAAATATGTAAAAAGATAAATTTTCTTTATGACAGAACACAATGATTTCCCCCCATTGGAGAGAACACCAAATCCTTGAACAGAAAAGAAATGGCACTTAGAAAGTGTTCCTCCATAGCTAGAGAGCATTAGTAAAGCCTTACTCAAAAGCCAGTCATATCTGACTCTACAGTTCAGTGCTCATCTCTGTTTACAGCCAAAAAGCCAGTGCTGTTTGCTTTTGTAGACATTTCTGCGGACATGTGGCAGGCATGCCTCAACACCTGAGTGCATGGAATGCTGTTCACCATCCCACCGAAGTGGTACCTATTTATTTACTTGCAGTTTCTTGCTTTCAAACTGCTAGTTTGGCAGGAGCTGGAACAGAGATGGGAGCAGTACTCAGGAATCAAACTCTGACCTTCCAGTCATCGAGTTCAGTGTCTTAACCACTTGAGCACATTAATAGCAAAAACTGTGCCTTCGCTCAGTTTGAACTTCCTGTCAGCTAGCTATCCAAAGATGCTATTTGGAAATGGATCTACAGATGCAAAATGTGTAGACCAAAAAATACAGAATGATGGCAACTGCAAATGAATGGCTACCTCTAAGTTGTATAACATCCATTGCAACCAAAAGCTGCAATAAAAAAGTTTTTATTACTAATCATAAAAGGTAAAGCAAATGAATTCTGAAGGATGTAAGTATAGTAAATGATTTACTGTGACAATATAGAGTTTATGTGTAAGTTATCTGGGAAATGGTACAGAAATTCCCTTTCTTAGAGAATAATGCAAATGATGTACATTTTCCCCATGCATGGTTAAAGTACATTCTCCCAGGCTTCAAGGAAATACACTAATTTGTAACTTTCAAACTCAACAGATTTATGCTTCAGAGATACATAATTTTTTTTTATTAATCAAATTTATATTCCACCCTACTCGCACAAGTGACTCAGGGCAGAGCACAAAAGGCATATGGTATACCAACAAAAACACTAAAAGAGCAATAAAAATTAAAACCCATTAAAAACAACCTCCCATTTCCTAGCCTAAAAGGAACCAGATAAAAGGAATGGGAATTGGAGTCGGGATAGGAGGGTAGATGTAGGAAGTTAAATAAGCCAGCAGTGTGTGGGTGTGTCTAGGTAAACCATCACTACCCCACACCATTCCCACCAGCCAGGTTTTCAGGCCCTTCCTAAAAGCCAGTAACACCGTCTGGAGGCACAGCTCCAGAGACAGGTGGTTCCACAGAGTCGGAGAGAACAGGCAGAAGGCCCTCTTTCTAGTGCCAGAGAGTCGAACCTCTCTGGCAGATGGTACAACTAAGGCACCTCTCTGGTCCACTCTGGTGGGACGGACAGATACCCTTGGGGAGATGTGGTCTCTCAAGTAACCTGGCCCACTACCATATAGGGCTTTAAAGGTAATGACCAGCACCTTGAATTGCACCCGGAGGCAAACTGGTAACCAGTGAAGCTCACGAAGCAGTGGGGATGCATGAGAATAATGCCCACATCCCAGCAGCACCCGGGCTGCCGCATTCTGGACCATCTGCAGCCACCGGATGGCTACCATGGTTCAAATGAGCTATAGAAGGTTTCTTGTTCCTGCCTGTTCTAAAATTTAAGGAATTTAATAACTACTTTTTCAAATCTTCAAGGAGAATGTACAAATCAAAGAAGTGAACAGTGCCCAGTGAATACAGCCTCACAGATTATTACATGACACTTGACTGTTTCATTTAATTGAGAAAGAAAAGACACTTTGAGATTTTGCTGGAACAGGTGGATCTGCCCAACCCACAAAGAATTAACTCGAACACAGAACACAGATCCCCAACACAAGCCACTCCCCCAAACTCAAAACCACCAATCCCCAGCTTCCACACAGTTGTCTTCCGACCTGACCACCAGGGTGGGGCGGGGCGGCAAAGACCCTTCTCGAACAACAGTCGCTGTCTCAAAGGTGCCCTTGCCACCCCAGGCCCCCCCCTCAAACAAAGACACAAGACAACTCTGTGGAATAAAATTGGCCACTTTATTAAGTGACATAAACTTTACAACCCTAACCGCATGGGCCATCAAAGCACGGGGGGGCCAAACTCCGGGGGGAGTTTTGGGTTGGGCCAAATTAACATAACCCCGCCCTAACCCAAACTCCTCCCCCTCCCCTAGGGCTCAAACGCCCCCAAAATCACCCCCCCACCCCCCGTGCTTTCCGCCACACTCCGGGGTTCCGCTGGAACTCCGGACCCCCCCCCCCCTAGGAAAAACAGGCAGCCACCCCCCGGCGAATGTCTTTAACAAAAAATGAAAAACCCTCATCGGAAAGGAAGCTCCAATTGTCCACGAAGCACGCTGTATTTGACTTCAAGATAGCCGGATGAGAAATCACCCGCCCCCCCATCTTCAAGAAGACCCTGGACAGCCGGTAGTTCAGGTACATCCTGACTTGTTCCTTCGTCTCGAACCCAGGTTCCAGTCTGTCCTCCTCGTCCCAGTCCTCACACACCGGCAGGATCTCTGAAAATACAAATTTTGCACCGGGCCAAGCCTCTCCCAGCCGGGAAACAGCCTGGACCGCCCCTTCCACAATGTCTTCCACCCCTTTCCTGCCCAATTCATCCCCCCCCACGTGTAGAACCACAACGCGTGGCCAAAAACCCCACGGCCTGGGAAACCATCTCCAATCCAACCCCTCAAAACCAATCCCATGCAACCCGGTCCAATGTACTGCACAATCGGAGAGTCCGATGCGCCTCCCCCAGAAGGATCGGGTGGCCCACTCCGCAGCCCCAGCTACGTGCTGATCCCCCATGATCCACACGTCGCCCCGCCACGGCGGTCTCGAACCTGTAAAACATAAACTCATAACAACATCAATAACTTAACACTCCCCCGGCAGGTCCCGAACATAAGACCGGAACCTGTCCGAGGTCCATCTCCCTGCTTTCTTTATATCCTCCACCCTATAACCCAGTGCCGCCAACGTAGAAGCCGCCCCGATCCTAAAAGAGTGAGAAGCAAAGTTCCATCCCACTATCCCTGCCGCCACCAATGCCCTATTAGTGACCGCCTTAAACTGGAACATAGTTAAAGGGGCTCCCCCCTCATGCACAAAGAAACAACCACCACCAGCCCCCCTCAGAGCCAAGTACTCACTGGCCCTTCTCACCGGGCACAACTCCCCAATGTGACAAGTCCCCAGCACCAAGCACTTACCCAAGCCTCTTTGGTCCGTCTTAGAGCTCCTTACAAAGATATACACCTTACCGTTCGCTACCACCACGTCCTCCACTCCCAAGGCTCTACCTGAAAAATCCCCCCTCGCACGCACCACTAGCTCGCTAATCCGCAACGCTCCAAAAAAGGCAAACAACGCCGCGGCCCTAAATAACGCCGATTCAAAACCGTCCTCACACACCGTCCCCCACACCCCGTCAAGCCTAAGTAATATGCCCGGGGAAAAGGGGGTGCGCCTATCCCCCCCCCTCCCCGCCATCCTCTCCCACCCCTCTAATACCTTCTTGACTCTAAAGTCTCCGGACTCGTCCCTAAACCCACGCGACTTGGCATAAAAGGCTACCGCCGCCAGCTTCCCCCTAATCGTATTGGAAGCCAATCCCTTGTTGTGCAGCCACACGCAAAACTGCAGCGTATGCTCCACCGGGACCGGCCACACCTCCCCCAAACCCCCCTCCCTCCGAAACTCACAGAACTCCTTACACGCCGCCGCGTAGGACCTTCGCGTACTCTCGGCAATGGACCCTCTGAGAGCCTCCGCTACTTGCATTCTCCAAGAGCCCACACCTCGTCCGGCAACCTCCTGGGCCGAGGAACCGCCGAAGGCACCAATTCCCGAAACTTGTCCAATTGCTGTCGGGATAAAGCATCCGCAATGCAATTGTCAACCCCCGGGATGTGCCTTGCGACAAACAGCAAATTTAACTCTAAACATCTCTTCGTCAAAGCCCTGACCAAAAACATCACCCGTTTGGACTTGGAAGTCAGGCTATTTATCACTGTCACCACCGCCATATTATCACACCAGAAAATCACCGTCCTATTCCTCCACCTGTGACCCCAAATCCATACTGCTCCCACTATCGGGAAAAGCTCCAAAAACGTCAGATCCCTCGTCACCCCCGTCTCCGCCCACCTAAGGGGCCACGTCCCACAACACCATTCACCTCGAAAGAAAATCCCGAAACCCAATGCTCCTGACGCATCCGTCTGCACTTGAAATTCATCCCGGAGCAACAACCTCTCCCTCCAAAAAGACACCCCGTTAAACCCCACCAAAAATTCCTCCCAGACCCCTAAATCTGCCCTAATCCCTCGCGTTAACCTAAGCCTATGATGAGGTCTCCTTAAGCCCTCCATGGCATCACATAACCTCCTCAAAAATGCCCTACCCGGGGCTACCACCCTGCACGCGAAGTTAAGGTGCCCCACTAAGACCTGCAACTCCCTCAACGACACCTTTCTCTTACTCTTCATTACCTTGATTCTGTCCTTCAAATCCACCAGCTTCTCCTCCGGTAACCGGGAGCATTGCTGCTCCGCGTCCAACTCTACTCCCAAGAAGGAAAGCTTACGCGCCGGCCCCTCCGTCTTCTCATGCGCCAGCGGTACCCCTAACTCCTCACATACCCCCTGAAACAACTTCAGCTGCCCCAAACAATGCTCCTCCCCTTTTCCCGAACATATCAAAAAATCATCCAAATAATGAGTGACAAACCCCCCCCTCCCGCCTTAGTAGCGTAAACCCACTGTATGAACGTACTAAACTTCTCAAACAGCGAACAAGAAATCGAACAGCCCATCGGCAATGCCTTGTCCACATAAAATCCCCCTTCAAAAACGAAACCCAGTAATCTGAAATCCTCCGGGTGAATAGGCAACAGTCGAAATGCCGCTTTCACATCACATTTCGCCAGAAAAGTCCCTTTTCCTGCCTTCCTGATCATAGCCACCGCCTCGTCTAAAGAAGCATATTTCACAGAACTCAGTTCCACAGGAATAGCATCATTCACTGACCCCCCTTCCGGGTAGGATAAGTGATGAATAAGCCGGTATTCCCCCGGCACCTTCTTCGGCACAAACCCTAGTGGCGAAATGTGAAGCCCCTCCAAAGGACAATACCTAAAAGGCCCCACTATCCTACCCAAAACCATTTCCTTTCTGATCTTTTCCCTCACATGCTCCTCATTACCCTTAACCGACTTCAGATTCTTATCTGCCGATGGACCCTTCACCCCCCCAACCACCGGAATACGAAAACCAAAACGAAAACCGTTCGCCAACAGCTCCGCGTCCTGCCTCCTAGGGTAAGACGCCAGCCAATGATCTAACCTCTCCAAGTTAATTGGGCTGGGGTAAATTGAACCCAGGAGGCCCTTGCCCTCCAGGCCTACCCTGGTTTTGTCCTCCTCTCGCCGGCCCTCCTCTCCCCCGGCCACAAGCTGTGACCGGATGTGTGCCGCCACACTGCGAACACCCGTGTTTGAACCTACACTGCTTGCGGGCACAAAATCCATGTGAGTTAAATTCCCAACAGACCAACCTGGGTTGAACCAGCTGCCCCCCAGAAACCCTGGGGGGCGTCAGGGGAGGTCCTCGTAACACCATATGCCCACTGTCGTGCCTCTCCCCCAACAGCGGCCTGGCCGGAGCCAGATATTGCAACCAAAGCATGGAATGGGGCTCATCCCACCTAATATCCGGCTCCTGCTGAGCCAAAGAACGAAAGAATTCATCATATTTCATCCATGACCCCCCCGCAAAATCCGTGTACGCCCTGTACACAATGTCTAAATATTTTAACAACGACAGCGCCCTATCCGGCCTCTCATAAATAATGACCCCCATGTAAATCAAATAAGCCGGCAGCCAACTCCCCCAATTTCTAATAGGTTTCTTTCTCTTCACCAACTCCTTCTCCCTCTCATCCAACTTCTCCGCTTCCTTCACATCCACCTCCCGATTAAGCAAGGAAAACAGATCCACATATTCCCCTTTTAAAATCTTGTCTTTCGTAGCTTGGGACAAATGATCCCCAAACGGGCAGCGCCTCTTGCGCGCAGGCGCGCCCGACCCCGCATCTCCTCCCGCCAAAACCTTCCCGCCTAACGGCACCAACCCCCCCCACTCTTCTCAGCCACCGCGACAGCCGGGGCCTCCACCCCCTTACTGCCGGCCCCACTCTCCTGTCCCCCAATCGCCACGGGTCCCGGACACCGTGCCCCAACCCCCTTGTCCTGACCCTCACTATTAGCTGACCCACCCGCTTCCGTTCCTGATTGTCTCGCACCCACCCCCCCTGGTAGTACCCCGCCTATCCCCCGTTCCCCCGAAATCCTACCCACCCCCTCCCTATTTCCATGACTCTGAGGGCCGCAGGAGCAGCCCCACGGCCACCCCCAATCACTCTGAGTTGCTCTGGAAGTCCCCGAGCCCCCAGACTCACCTCCACCTCGCACGGACACCTCCTGGCTCGGCGCTAGCGCGCCCACTTCTGTCGCCTCGGCCGAATTTTTCAAGCCTCCTCCCATATCGCTCGATGTATCCGCCGAGGAATCCCTCATGGCCGAATCGCCACGGCTAGGCCCCACCGGGCCCATCGCCCCGCCAGCCTCCGCCTCCATATCTACACTCACAGGCCCCAATACCTCCTGCGACTGAGGCCCTTTCTTTCCTTCAATAAGCATAAGCCTCTCCTCAAGCTGCCTGAAAGCCTCCCTCCACGATCCTTTTCCTTTCTTGCCCCCTCGTCGGGTGCCTGAGCTTTGAGCACGGGGAACCTCCATTCCGCCCCCCGCTTCCTCATCCAGGGACCTCATCCTGTCGTCAAAGGTCCCCAATTCATACTCCTCCTCTGACGACTCCTCCACCGCCTCCCTGGCTCCCTTCGGCTGGGAAGCCAGCTCCTCCGAGCTGACCGCCGCTTGCCCACGCTTTCTGGACATGGCCTACCACTAATTTCCCAGCAAAGCACGTCCGCACCCGACCAAATCCCAACCCACAAAGAATTAACTCGAACACAGAACACAGATCCCCAACACAAGCCACTCCCCCAAACTCAAAACCACCAATCCCCAGCTTCCACACAGTTGTCTTCCGACCTGACCACCAGGGTGGGGCGGGGCGGCAAAGACCCTTCTCGAACAACAGTCGCTGTCTCAAAGGTGCCCTTGAGATTTTGCTGGAACAGGTGGATCTGTCCAAATTGATTTTGTCATTTTTCTTATTTATCTACCACAGTAAGGCAAATTGAATGAGCTCACACTAAAATAAGAGCATAATTGATTTTCCAACAATTATTAACAATTGTCCTTCTCTATGCCTTGAATACATAAGAATTAGCTAGGTCTGTTTTACTAAATCTTCCACTTTACCTCAAGCAAATTATTACATCAGGTTGTATTTCCAATTTGTGTCATATGGAAGTAAGTTTTTTTTAATTATTTTTATTTTTTATTTTCTCATACTTGCTAACCCGCCCCAATCGGGCAAGCCCGACTCTTGGCGGCTTACAGCACAAATTAAAAACACATCAATATTAAAAATTTAAAATTCATAAACTAAAACAGTATCTGGGGTGTCGTCAGAAAGGTGGTATCCCTAGACTAACCACCCCACATGGGATCCCCCATCCCTGGAACCCCACACTTGTCCTGCCAGCCAGGTCTTTAGGCTCTTCCGGAAGGACAGGAGCTCTGTCTGCATGCACAGCTCAGTTGGGAGGAGGTTCCAGAGGGCCGGGGCGAACACAGAGAAGGCCCTCTTCCTGGTGCTAGCGAGACGGGCCTCCCTAGCCGATGGAACAACAAGAGAGCCCCTCCGATCCGCCCTGGTGGGACGGGCAGATGTTCTTAGGGTGACGCAGTCTCTTAGGTATCCTGGCCCACTACCATATAGGGCTTTAAAAGTAATGACCAGCACCTTGAATTGCACCCGGAGACATACTGGCAACCAGTGCAGCTCCCGAAGCAGTGGTGAGGCCCGAGCATAGCGCCCGCGTCCCATCACTACCCGGGCTGCCGCATTTTGGACCAGCTGCAGTCTCCGAATGGTCACCAAGGGCAGCCCCATGTAGAGCGCATTACAGTAATCAAGTCTGGAGGTGACCAAAGCATGCGTGACCATAAGCAAGGCGTCTCGGTCTAGGAGCAGGCGTAACTGGCGTATTACACGAAGTTGTGCAAAAGCCCTCCTGGCCACGGCTGCCACCTGCTCATTGAACAGTAGTCGTGAGTCCAGGAGGACCCCCAGATTACGCACCAGGTCTGTTTGGGGCAAAATTGCCCCATCCAGAACCAAAGCTGGCAACTCCCGTGTCAACGCAGTGCCCCTTACCCATAGCCACTCAGTCTTGCCGGGATTCAGCTGTAGCCCATTTCCCCCCATCCAGACCTTAACAGCCTCCAGGCACCTGGAAAGTTGCATTGATATCTGTATAATATCAGGCATAGCTGGCTGGACAGCTCAGATGCTTTGGTATCTGACTGAAGAGCCAGTGTGGGAGTTCAATTTCTTACTGTGTTCCTAGGAGAAGAGCCAGCCTGAGTAATCATGGACAACCTATGCAGTCCTAGGGCACCCTCAAAAGAAAGGAATGTAAACCACTTCTGAGTATTCTCTACTTAGAAAACCCTGAAAAGACTTGAATTGATGGCATTCAGTTATTATAGTTAGGATAAAACCTAAGCTCTCCCTCTGTCAGAAGTACAAAGTGAATCACTGTGCCTATATATCAACTTGGGAACAGTTTATTTGTTTGTTTGACTTTTTCCTCTCCCAATTGGTCCAAGCACCACTTTGGAGAGTTCACAGATATTGCAAAATCAATATAGAAGAAACAAATAACATCAGAACAACCTTATATAAATAAAATTGTATAAGCGAAATATAATACCAGGTAAAGGTAAAGGTTACCCTTGCTCGAAAGCCAGTCGTGTCCAACTCTAGGGTTCAGTGCTCATCTCTGTTTATAGCTGAGGAGCCAGCACTGTCTGTGTTTGCAGACATTTCTGTGGACATGTGGCAGGCATGCCTAGACACCGAAATGCACGGAATGCTGTTTACCTTCCCACCAAAGTGGTACCTATTTATCTGCTTGCAATGTCTTGCTTTTGAACTGCTGGGTTGGCAGGAGCTGGGACAAAGACAGGCGCTCATTCCATCATGCAGTACTCAGGTTTTGAACTGCTGAAGTTCCATCTTCCAGTCAATGAAATAAAAAAAAATATTAATAATATATAATTTATAATATCTTTTCCATGGATCATAAAGTCAGTTAAACAAAAACAGATAAAGTGAAATACTACAGATATAACATCAATGTACTAATGAGGGAAAAGCTTGATAAAATAGAAACATTTTATAGTTTGCAAAATGCCATTAAAGTGGAAGAAGATCTGTTTCCACAGGTAATTCATTCTATAATGAAGGAGGCACAACAGAGAAAACTCTTGCTCTGATCTCAACCTTTTAAACTTTTTTAGGTGTGACAATGCGTAATTTAAGAGCCTGAGTTGTCTGGGTACAATTTCTTAAGAAATGGCACTACTGCAGATAGTGTTGTTCTAAACCATTAAGGGCTTTAAATGTTACCATCAAGATCTTGACTCTGGTATACAACGGGCAATGAATGCAAACTGGCTATGACAGGAATGATACAGTCAAAGCAACCAATACCAGTAACCAGTCTAGCCGCTGCATTTTGTGCCTGTTGAAGCCTCCTTACAGTATCAAGGGCAGACCCACATAGAGAGCTTTATATATAACCATCTAAAGATGTTTTAACAAGGTGTATTTTAGCTGTTTAAGTTTACTGATTCTAGTCATAGTACAGTAAAACCTCGCATAAAGAGCACCTCGCTTAGAGAGTAACTTGGTTAAGCAGCAGAATTTTCTCTGAATGGTTGCTTCACTGAAAAGTAAAGCCAACCAAAAATTTGCTTAACAAATAAATCAGGGTTCGCAATCCCCCCCCCCGCCAGAAGTCACAATTGATCACTCACTTACAATGGTGTTTCACTTAAAGAGCAAACTCGCTTAAAGAGCAATCCTGTGGAACACATTATGCTCTTTAAGTGATATACAACTGTACTGTGACTTGATTTTATACTGTGACTGTTGCTTTACTGACTGTAAGCCGCCCTGAGTTGCCATGGCGAGCAGGCAGCAATGTAAATCTAAACAGACAAACAAATAATAAATATATACACTTCCACACATCACAGACCCCATACCCTCCCCACACCAGCTGGAGGGGAAGCATCAGAAGCTCACACACACATGGGAGGAAGAGCAGCAGCAACAGTGGTACCACTCATCTGGTGGCTACTTCTATGGGTTATGGCAGGAAACTTTCCCAGCCTGACTCACACTCTCAGCCACTCCTCTAACACAGCCAAACAGATGAAAGGGAAAGAGGCCAGCAGTTTTTGGGCTGCATGAGCTAGGACTGTCTCTGATTTTCAGGATCCTATGTCTACTTTTCACTGGAGTTTTAGGTTACTCTGCAGGAGAGTATGCTAGTCCAGTGTGGTGCAGATCAAAGCATGCAGGGTAGGTGGATGTGGCCCTAAATAAAACAGCAAAATTGGTCACAGGATGCCTAAAACCAACCCCAGTACAAAAAAGTGCCTTACCTAGCTGGCATCCCTTCATCAAAATTCTGTCAAGAATGTGTTGCTCAGAAAGGGTGGGTCAAAGCAAATTTCTCGGAAACACACCTGCTATTTTGACCACCAATCACCAAAGCAGAGACTGAAATCAAGACATAGCTTCCTCACAACTTCTGTCCTTCCAAACAACCAGCCCCCACAGACCACCTTAAAACTATGGAAGGAGAGCAAGGAGCTACCAGATAATTGAGCAGAACCACATGACTCTCTACCACCTGGCCAAGAACAACCATGGCCTGTGTGGAAAGCTTTAAATAGACTGCATGCAGGGGTAGGAAGATCAAGGACTAATCTGAGAAAGTGGGGTTTCCCTGCAGATGACAGCCTGTGTGAATATGGAAAAGTACAAACTATCTCCTATATGATACAATGCACATGATGCCCCTCAATGTGCACTGAGGAGGACCTTATGTTGGCAAGAAGAAATGCTGTTGAAGTGGCCCACTATTGGGAAGATATCATCTAGCCCTTTTAAATTCTATTTTGTTTTTAGATGTGTTAATTTTAGCTTTGTATGTTATTATATGCTGGCGGTGCATCCGACACAAATAAAGGGGAAAAAACCTGGAGCTTGGGCACCATCCTGATGTTGCAGAAATGGTCAGAATAAACTAGACAGACAATGGGAGCCCAACGTCTTTCAAAGAGAAAGCAAAAGGAAGAGAAGAAGCACTGGACAGGATAGAAGAGGTAAAAAAAGAAGTGGTTGTATTTGCTGCCACCACACAGAGATGAACATCTTGACTGAAGGAGAACAAAGTAGCCACAAGGCCCTTCCCAAGTGGTGAATACACTGATGTGGCATCTGAGTGACCAATTCATACAGCCTTCAAAACCACCTCCAAATACAGCTAAAACAAAGGAGTACAAAAACATTTTCATGAACAGAGATCTGAATTTCAGTGCTGTCAGTCCAGTGGAAGTACCTGCAGTCCACCTTTTACTTACTACTAACAATGTTCAGTCTTAGTACATTTGTTTTAAAATGGTATTCTTTCATTTAGTGTGCCATTTAAAAAAGTCGCAATAGTCATGCTGCTGTGGAGTTGTACTTGAAAGACTTCAAAAGAAAATTGAAGGATTTATGTCAAGCTGGGGATCCAAAGGAACTGAGCAGCCATTGACTTCTGTGGTATTAATCTTGAGTCCAATTTTCATTAGCTTTCAAAGCAGACTCTTAGCTGTGGGACTCCATTTTGCAGCTGCCTGTACTTTCCCAAATACTTTGATTATCAGAGGTGTCTTCCTGCTATCACACAATGGGGCTGTGATTCTGTCAAGATTTGCTTTGCTTTGCCTTCCCCAGACCTTTGCTCTTATTTACCAATCCTATCTACAAAGATAATGAAAAAATTACCACACAGTATTGTTTGTAACTTTATCCTGTAGCAGATTTTGATATCCATTCACAATTGTGGGAAACAACATGTCACTCTGAGCAATGAAGGAACTAGATGCAAGTTGTAAATGATAGTCCATTTCAACAGCCAATCTGACTGTGAAACAGTCACTGTACTCTAACATGATTTTGTGAACACTACCTTTATCAGCAGAAGAATCATGGAAATTTTCCCCTCCTTTTTTTAATTTATAATTTTCACGTTAAGAAAAAAAAATGACACCCATTTGATAATGTTTCTAATTTTGGTGCAAAGTGGGATTGTCTCAGCTTTTTCAAACTCAAGGCTATGGTTTCCTTTAGAGAACCACTCAATAATAGTTCCAATGCTCCTATAACATAATACACCAGTAAATGTTGTGAAATATGCAAAAGGTCTCCATTCTTCAGTGTTGCATATGATAATATTTAAAAGATTCATAAACCCACTGTAGTCTCTAAAAGGTCAGTAAACATGTCTTATTTGAAGGACAATCAAATCTGTCCTCAAAGGCTAATGATAGACCATGATTGGTAAAACTGTTAAATGACAGTTTCAAAAAGAAATAATATTTATCCCTGCTCTCCCCTCCCTTCTGCTGGCTTATGAAAACCATTTGTTCCCATATGTATTGAGCCATTTGTTCCCATATGTCTTGAGATGTTTCTCACTGGCATGTCATGAGCTCTCTATGTTTATATGGTGGAAGGTTATCTGCAAAAGGGATTTTGTGACAGTGGCACCACAATGCAGAAACCTTTCTCTGGAGATATCTTGCCTTCAATTTCTCTCTCAACATTCAGGCAACTAGCACATTATTTGCTTGTTTGTTTATTGCTTGCTTGCTATTAGGGCTGTGAATCACTACCCTGATCTGAGCTGGAGGTAAATGTGCAGCTTTGGAATGTTGTACAATTTTTGCCTGGAGCAATCTGTACCTATCTAGTTTGATTTATTACCCAGTTCTGAGCTGATGTGTACGTCTCCCATTGACTAGCACCGGAAAACTAAACTGTTTTATAGTATCTGTGTGTTTTTCTGACTGTACATGTACTGATGCATGTGAAATGTTGAGGTATGGTAGATCATGAAAAGAAAACTTGCTCTATTTTTAGACAGGTTTTTATACAAAATACATATTTTGTTGTTGCTCAGTTGCATAGTTGAATTCGACCCTTTGCAACCCCATGGACCATGTCACGCCAGGCACCCCTATCCACCCAGCTCTGTGCCCATTGCATCTACAATACCATCTAGCCATCTCATTTTTGGCCACCACCTTCTTCTTTTGCCCTTGACCTTTCCCAGCATCAAGGCCTTCTCAAGTGAGTCATTTCTTCTCATTTGATGTCCAAAGTACTTTAGCTTCATCTTCAATATTACACCTTTCAAGGAGCAGTTGGGTTGATTTCTTTTAAGATCAACCTATTTGTTCTACTTGCTATCCAGGGTACTCTCAAAATTCTCCTCCAACACCACATTTCAAAGGCATCTATCCTTCTGTGCTCAGCTTTCCTTATGGTTCCTTATGATTAAACTTATTTAAAAATGTATCTAACATTACCTCAACATCTGTAGCTTCCCTCAGGTCATTCTTTGGATATTTTGCCCAGTTCCAACATTTCAGTAGTGAGTCTACCAGCCATTATAGTTCTAAAAATGTTGCTTGTATATGCTTCATGGCATTAAAAGAAAAATATGTGATTGCATGAATGTTATAGACACAGAAAGTACAGTCATTTATTTTGGGGAATCTTAGGAACTAAAATTAGCACATCTATGTCATGGAAATGAAAATGGGCCTGTGCATTCTTTGAATCTGCAATGGAGATTTCCAAGTGTGGGGTGAATTATGGTGTATTCCAGAGAAGGATTGATAGTCAAAACATGCTAGCCTTGTGTTCTGGAGGAAATGAACTTTAGAATTGATAGACGTTTAATCAGTGATGGGATGTCAAAAATTTAATCCCCCAACATGATATCATCACAGTGGGGGTGGAGCTAATGTCATGACATCATGATGTTGTGGGTGGAGCCAACATCATGACATCATGACTTCATGGGTGGGGCCATTTTTTAAAAAAATTAAAAATTAAAATAAATAAAATAAAAATAATTTCTTCTAAGATTGACCTATTTGTTCTCCTCACTGTCCAG
This sequence comes from Furcifer pardalis, assembly GCA_030440675.1. Classification (NCBI taxonomy): domain Eukaryota; kingdom Metazoa; phylum Chordata; class Lepidosauria; order Squamata; family Chamaeleonidae; genus Furcifer; species Furcifer pardalis. The sequence goes on from CP126893.1 coordinate 70,766,509, forward strand.
GGGACTTCTGTGCTCAGCTTTCCTAATGGTCCAGCTCTCACAACCATACATTGCTACCGGGAATACCATTGCTTTGACTATACGAATTTTTGTTTGCAATGTGATGTCTCTACTTTTAACTATTTCCCCAGGTTTCTCATCGCTTGCCTCCCAAGAATCAGTCGCCTTTTTATTTCATGGCTGCAGTCACCATCTGCAGTGAGCTTTGATCTTAAGAAAGTAAAATCTGCCACTGCTTCTACTTCTTCCCCATGTATTCTCCAGGGACTGACGGCCTGTTGCCGTTATCTTGGTTTTCTTGATATTAAGTCTCAAGTCAGCTTTTTCACTTTCTTCTTTCAACCTAATCAGGAACTTCTTTAAGTCCTCCTCACTTTTTGCCATTAGGGTGGTATCATCTGCATATCTCAAATTGTTGATGTTTCTCCCAGCAATTTTGATCCCAAACTGTGATTCTTCCATCCCTGCATTGTGCATTATGTGCTCTGTGTATAAGTTGAATAAGCAGGGTGACAAAATGCAACCTTGTCTTACTCCTTTTCCTATTCCAAACCACTCTGTCCTTCCATATTCTGTCCTAACTGTTGCTTCTTGATTCATGTACAGATTTCTCATGAGGTATATAAGGTGCTCTGGTATTCCCATCTCTTTAATTACTTGCCACATTTTGTTGTGCTCCACACAGTCAAAGGCCTTAGTGTAATCAATGAAACAGAAGCAGACTTGTTTCTGATATTCCTTTGTTTTTTCCATGATCCAACGTATGTTGGCAATGTGGTCTCTAAACCCCGCCTGCACTTCTGGTAATTCTCTCTCCACGTGTTGCTGCAGTCTATCCTGTATTATCTTGAGCATCACCTTGCTAGCATTTGGGATGAGCGCAATTGTTTGATAATTTGAACATCTTTGGCATTACCCTTTTTGGGGATTGGAACGTATACTGATCTTTTCCAATCCTGTGGCCATTGTGTTTTCCAAATCTGCTGGCATATAGAATGCAATAATTTGATTCCATCATCTTTTAGGGCTTTGAAAAGTTCAACTTGGATACCATCATCTCCACTGGCTTTGTTGCTTTCAGTGCTTTTTAAGGCCTTTCTGACTTCACTCTCTAGGAAGTCTGGCTCAAGTTCAATTTCTTCATCATTGTTATTATCAGGAGTGTTGAGGTCCTTTTTGTAGAGTTCCTCTGTGTATTCTTTCCATCTTTTCTTCATCTCTTCTGCATCAGCTAACTCTTTGCCGTCTTTGTCCCTTATCATGGTCATTTTTGCTTTAAACACTGTAACTGTAACTAATTATTATAAAAAGTAGATTTCTAAGCTTACATAGTCAGATACTCATTATTACTGGACAGAAAAAAAACTGACTTTAAGGGCAAATGAAAAGCTTTTGTGTTTGTGTGGAACATAACACAGGGCCCTCTTGAGTGCTTACTGTAGAAAAACATGACAAAGTTATTTTTGGTAGACAAAATGTAGGAACTATAGTAAGAAAATAGAACACAGCAGACTGTTGGTATAAGTGAGCTGTAAATCTAGCACAGATTTCCATTTATGAACTCCAGTGTCAGAGCCTAATTTAATTGGAGCATTTAAAATACTATTGCTTATTTCACACTTCAGTAAGTAAAGATGCATTAATAATTGAAGCTTCGTATTGTAATTAACACTAGTTTTGGGCTTCTGAAAATGAAATGATTGCATTTATAACTACATAAAGCACAATAAAGAAAATCTAACCTGTACAGGAGATACAAAAGGGTTTGGGGCTTTGTTTTGTTTTCTTGTTTTCTTATACTAAACAACACATTATATTACCGGTATGTGTTGCCTGCAATTACAGACAGAATATTTTCCCTATTGGCAATCAAATAATCTCAAATATATGCTCCCCCCCCAAAAAAAAATCCCCAAATGATGAGACAGACAACTGTCCTGGAGTTTAAAACAAGGGCCACTTTATTTAACAATTAACTGGTTAATGGTCTGCATGGAGCAGTAGCACAGGTAAGTGATATAATTTTTGTTGTTCAGTCGCACAGTCGATTCCGACCCTCTGCGACCCCATGGACCATTGTCCGCCAGACACTTCTGTCCTCCACCATCCTCAACTTGCTCAGTTCTGTGCCCATTGTCTCTACAATACCATCTAACCATCTCATTTTTGGCCGCCCCCTTCTTCTTTTGCCCTGCACCTTTCCCAGCATCAAGGCTATCTGAAGCGAATCCTCTCTTCTCATTTGATGTCCAAAGTACCTTAGCTTCATCTTTACAATTTGACTTTCCAAGGAGCATTTTCGGTTGATTTCTTCTAAGATTTACCTATTTGTTCTCCTTGCTGTCCAGGGGGCTCTCAAAACTCTCCTCCAACACCACATCTCAAAGGCATCTATTCTTCTGCACTCAGCTTTCCTAATGGTCCAGCTCTCACATCCATACATTGCCACAGGGAATATCATTGCTTTGACGATATGAATTTTTGTTTTCAATATGATGTCTCTACTTTTCATTATGCTCCCCAGGTTTCTCATCGCTTGCCTTCCAAGAATAACGTGATGTTATTGATGTTAACCTGTAACAGAAGTGGCATCTCCTTGTTAACACTTACACCCATTTTCAGGTGAACATGTTTAGTGACCAGCAAGCTGGCCGACTTGATGGTCCTTGTTCTTGGACATCATTTGATTCAGCAAGCCTCTATTCACCTTGTCTTGCTACTCACTGGTGAGTCAAATGCGTTCCTTACCTGAACTGGCTGGGCCAACATTATTGGCTTACCCATGCTACCCATCACATGGAGAGGGGCACTTTAGCTACTCTCTAAGCCACCCCTGGCAGGAAGTTCGGCCTGGATGCCACCATGCAGACCAACCAGGAAAACATACATGCCCCTTTCAGAGAGGTGCACACCATCTGAATGAAAAAGGGCAAGGTTGTCCATGCGCAGGGCCGGGTGCTCAACGACGGTGCCAATGGCTTCGTCTGCGAAAAAACAGGCAACCAACTGGTTGACTCTGTGACGAGCGCAATCCATGCACACCCAATTGCACGGGACCCTGTAAAATATATGAGGAATGACACGGACCATACGAAATGGGTGTATGGCCACCTGCGGCACAGCAGGGACAAATCCCTGAAAATCACCATGCCCAGGTAAAGGCCAGTAATAACCCCCAGGTCATTACCACCCAAGTGGATCACCAGCACTGCCAGCAGATGGCGATGAAGACACTCTGCCACGAAGGGGAGAAAATGGCACCAGAGCATACCACGGCGACCATGTCAGGTCAGAAAGGCATGCCCCTGGAGGCCTAGGTGAGGGCCACACGGTGCCTTGGACACATGCAGGCTGGCCCAGTAGACATAACTGTGGCCTACGACCCAGACAGGGAAGATACCTGGAAAGAAATATGGATCTGAAAAAGAAAAGAAGAATGTCACAAGAAGTCAGAACGGACGAACATACAACCGAAAACAGTCAGAAGACCACCTGCCCAGGCACTTGATTTCTGCTGCAGTGTAGCCCAATGATGCCGCAGTGGACGCAGTGCCTATTCGAAATGAGTGAGAACAATAACGGGCAGCTGTGACCCCTACAGCCGTCAAGGTAGAACCCGTCATCTTCCAGAACTGGTACCACGTGAGCGGGGTCCTATCAGCATGGTAGAAGAGGGCCTGGGAAGAGAGCCTCTGAGAGCCAAATACCAGGACAGGGCGAGAATTGGGCAAACAGTAGAGAAAACGCAACACAGAAGGACAGTGGCACCCTTGGCCAAGGGGTCAGTTTTTGACATGCACACTGTAATGGTGGCCGAATTAGGAGACGACGCCAAATCAGAGAGCCAGAGAAAGTGACCAGAGATGTCACGAGAGCCAGACGCCACCAGCTCACCAATTCGAAGGGCTCCAAAAAAGGCCACAGAGGAGGCAGCGTGAAAAAGCCTGGCTTCATAGTCGTCCCTGCAAAAAAGGGGCCAGGCTAAGGCAATACGCTGCAGGACTTAGAGGGAAATGGGCTGCCTGGTATCAGGGCGGTGCCCCCGTTCATGGGACCAGCCATCAAGGACCTTGCGTACCCCAAAATCCTGGGTGGTATCGGGGTGGCCGGATGCCTTGGTGACAAAAGCAAGCGCCGATAGCTTATCCCGGATAGTGGAAGAAGCCAAGCCCTGATGGTGCAACCCGACCATGTATGAAAGGAGATGTTGCACTGGCAGTGGCCAGGAATCAGACAGGGCCGACCTTTTGCGAAAAAGGTCAAAATTGCGGACCGCCGCAGAATAGCAGGATTGGGTACCGGGAGCCAGTGAGTGAGCAATTCTGCGGCTTACTTCCCCTGTCCAATGGTCCAGACTATCGGCGGCAGTTTGCAAAGAAGGTTGCTGGCGCTGGGGGCAAGGTCCCGGAACCTGGCCATCTGTGAACAGGACAAAGCATCGGCGATACTATTATCAAGCCCCGGTACATGCCGTGCCCTGAACACAATAACTGCTCTGAGGGTCTGGAGGACAAACGGGTGGACCCAGACCCATCACCCTTGGGGACCGTGGCGTTAAGAAGCACAAAATGTGCACCACGGACATATTGTCCATCCAGAAAGTCACGGTAGAATTGGCCCAAATGTTCCCCCAAAGAAAAACTGCCCCAAGAATGGGGGGAAACTCAATAAAAGTAAGGTCCTTAAGGACACCAGACCCATGCCACGAAGGGGTCCAAGAGCCACAGCACCAGCAGCCCCGACAATATATGCCAAAGCCGCAGGAGCCAGAGGTGTTGGAATGAACCTAGAATTGCGACCGCAGGGACAGGGAGGAACGCCAAAACGATACACCATTAAAATCCTGGAAGAAAGTAAGCCAGGTGTGGAGGTCCTCCCTGATGCCCCGGGTGACCCTAATGTGATGAAAATGCTTGGCCAAGCCCACCATGGCATCGCATATCCTACTGGCGAAGGCCCTGCCCGGAGCGATAACCTTACAAGTGAAATTCAGATGTCCATGAAGGACCTGAAGCTCTTTAAGGGTGATCTTATTTTTGGTGAGGACCAAGTGGAGCAAGGCAACCAAGCAGTCTATTTTCTCTCTGGGCAAGTGGGACTGCTGGCCCACTGTGTCCAGTTCAATGCCCAAGAAAGTGAGGGACACAGCAGGCCCTTCAGTCTTCTCAGGTGCCAGGAGGATGCCTAACTGAGCGGTGAACTCCATGAAGGAGTGGAGAAGGTAGTGACAGGTGCCGGAGGCAGGGGACCCACAGAACAAAAAATCATCTAAATAATGGGTGACCTGCCTGGACCCTGTCCAGACCTCCAAGGCCCATTGGAGGAAAGTACTAAAGCACTCAAATGGAGAGCACGAAATGGAACACCCAAAAGGCATGGTGTGGTCAACAAAATACTGGCCATCAAAAGAGAAGCCCAGCAGTTCAAAGTTGTCTGGGTGTACCCGCAGCAGGCAAAAAGCCGACTTGATGTCACACTTGGCCATCAGTGCACCGGGACCACATAACCGGACCATGCGAACAGCCTCGTCGAACAATGTACACTGTACCGAAAAAAGTTCAGGCAGTATCACATCATTGACGGAAAGGCTGTCAGGATAAGATAGGTGATGTATGAGATGAAACTCACCTGATGACTTCTTGGGGATAAGGCCAAGTGGAGAAACATGGAGGTTGAGGTAGGACAGGGTAGAAAAAGGTCCAGCCACACGCCCCAACACAACCTCCTTGCCAATGTGCTGACGAACTACACCCTCCATACCAACCGTGGAGCGGAGGTTGGGGGCAAACTGAGGAAAACATGGGCCAGTAGCAAGAATCTGGAAACCCTGGGAGAAGCCATTCCAAAGGTAAGCAGCATCCTCACAGTGAGGGTACTGGCATAGCTCAGGAAGCAGAATTGGGCTGGGACCCTTTGGAACCAGACGGGGCATCGGACGGACGTCATGCAGTCCCAGACTGTCTGCACTGCCTGACAGCTCCTGCCTTGGGGTAAGTGGAGGCAGAATGGGAGCCAGCACAAATAGAATATTCATACAGGAAGTGGCACTGCTTACAGTTGCACTTGCCCAAAGAGGCAAAGTCCCAGCAGAGCAAGCGGGGTTGAACCGCCTGCCCCGCCACCAAGCGGGGAGTCTGGGATGATGAAGGGCGTTGCACAAGGTGACCACAATCATAACGGTTACCAAGAGAAGGCCTTGAAGGGGTCATAAATTGCAACCAAAGTTGCTGGTGCGTGACATGCCAGCACACGTCCGGGCTGATAGCCGCGTGCATGCAGAACGTCTCATCATAAAGGCACCATGCCCCACCAGGGAAATCGACATAAGCCCTATATATTATGTTGAGATACTGGAATAAGGGGACGGCAAGGTTGGATGAACCCTTAACGGAGACGCCAGCGTAAATCAGAAACACCAGGAGCCAATTGGCCCAGGTTCGAGGGGGCTTTTTACGCTTAACAACCTCCTTATCCCTGTCCTCCTTATCCTTGTCAAAATTCTCAGGGGCCAGCATCTGGCTCCAGAGAGGTGTGGGGCACCATTTGTACGCCCTCCAATTCCTCTACCCTCCACACCAACACCTCAAGCTCCTTGCCCCAATCCAAAGGACAAGGAGTCGGGGCTGCCTGTGGAGCGTGGCGAGGCCGCGAGGGCGGAGGATGGCAGCCATCACTGCAGAAGCAGCTGGAGCAGGCCGAGGGGCACGGGTAGGGCCAGTCCTGGCTGCAGCCCACGAGGTGGCCACCCGTGTCGCATGCCCCGAGCTAGGGGAAGTGGGAGCAGCACGAGGTGGCCGAGTGTGATGGGCCGCTCGGGTTGCTGGGCGCTTGGGCGCCATAGGAACACTCAAAAGGTTGTCCGGAATATCAGGGAAGCAAGCCCCAATAAACAGCCCAAGGCCGGAGAATGGTGGAGACCCGACTTTCACTGGCACCAGAGCAAGGAAAAAAGGTTGCTTTTGGTGCCACCGAAAGCCAGAATGGACCACGCGGTGGGGAGGGTGAGGCCCTTTATATGGGCCTGGCCCTGCCCATCCATATGCACAGCACATCGCCTGCCCCGCCCAGGGGATGGGGGGCAAAGCGAGCACCTGCAGAGTGCCTGCGGGTACGCATGCAATTTTGTTATATATGATTGATGATGTCCTAAGCTAATTGATTCATCTTTCCTTTTATATGACATAGCGTTCTTTTATTATTAAACGAATCATTGTCTTTAAACAAATTCTAATCTACTTTAGACTGTCAGCTGGTGGATTGTACTATGCATGGAGTTGTGCCCCAAAATAGTAATATAAATTGGAGGCATTTAAAATTAAACAGGATGGCCTCATAAGGAACTTGCTGATGAAAAAATATATCTATATTCTTGCCTTTATCTGACATATATAAGAAAAGGAGGAAGAGCTAACTATAAAGGTTAAGTGCAAATAAGTAGCCTAAAATATTAGAGAAAATGCCAGGAGGACAAAAGTTCAGAATGTGATTAGATTTGCATAAAAGATAAAATATAGCAAAACAATGAGTTTGAGGTACAGTACTATATTTCATGTCAAAGGAAACTAAAGAAACAGTAGATCTGATCCTTACTGGGCGTTGTGTTTTTCAGATGTTACTAGGAATGAAACTCAAGAAAGCACAGTTTTAATCAGTGTTTGGATAGTCATATATCAAGAAGATTTCTATTCACAGTCATAATCTCATTAGATGTTCTCAAGATTCATGTAGATAAGCTATTAGAGCCTTCCCTCTCTGCATTGCTTTCTCTACACAGAGAGTAATGAGTCTGGCAAGGAAAGGTTTCTGCCCTCATATAGGCTTCAGATTTTTCAAGATTCTTGATCACATCTAGAAGCTACACTAGAGCAAGTTTTTCTCCTCTTTTTCTGGTATGTAACTCTTCAAATGCAGAAAGTGGTGACAGAGAGGAAAAGGACCAGTCACTCCTCTCTAAGCATGTTACTACAGGTAATTTGCTCCCTCAGAATCTAATAAGACTATCATAAACTTGCCTTTAGCAACAACAACACATGGTGGAAGAAGAAAATAAATGTATTATTAGTGCATATTATGTAGGTACATTTATAAAACTGATTTTGTACTGAACAACAGCCAAGTTCAAATGATAAGAATAATGAAGATTGGATCAAAAGGTAAAGGTAATTTTTATTACCTTCTCAATTTATGATGCCTCATTTCTTGTTGGTGCAAATAATAATACTGTATTTTTGTGTCAGAAATTATTCTGGGTTGAAAGAATTTTTGCGGAAGAAACTGCTCAGGGAACACAGAAATAAGGCTCCTTTCATGTTCCCAAGAGCTGGGACAGAGATGGGTGCTCAATCCATCATTCAGTACCGAGGTCTTGAACTGCTGACTTGCCAGCCTGTCAGCTAACAAGGTGAGCTTCTTAACCACGTAGCCACCACAGCAAAATATAGTTGTTCTTTTTCAACCAGTCGCTACCACCAAATTCATATTATTTGATCCTGTGGTAAGACCCAAAAAGCTATGGATAAGCATCCGATAAATATTAAGAAACCTCCATTATTATTATTTTTACCTATTCTGTTTCTAAATCTCAAATTATGTGAAGTATTCTTTTTGAGGTGTTTTAGATTTATTAAGTTTTAATTTTCTGTGTGATCTCTTTTGTCAACTTTTAAATAATTCTGTCCAGATGGAATGAACAATGCATAAATTAGGCACTGTAATAAAGATATGAAATTCCTTTTCATCTACAGAAAAGGAATTTTTCATGATACACTATTGTCTATTTATACACCACAATCCCCAGCTATTACTGAAGGTTATTAGCAGCTCAGTGTTGCTTTCTCCATCTTATGCATAGACTCAAAAATCATATTCCCTATATAGCAATATATATATATATATATATATAGCTATTTTTGCATGCTATTAGGAAGAAAGGTTCTATCTAATTTGAAATGTGGGATCTTTTTTTTAACTGGAGTAAAATTATATCATAACACAGTTGGGCTAACACATAAGTACTGTATGGTAAATTTCTAAGAGTTCAACATTCAAAGCTGCCTGCATTGATTAGGAAATATGTCAATTTTCCTTTCCCCCACATTTTTTTAATCTTTAATTATTTCTGTTCAATTTCTATAATTTATCTCTTCCTCTGAGGAAACAAACAGGCAGTGGTGCTCTGCTCCTGGTGTGCCCTGGTCCGGACGTGCCAGTAGCAAAACTCCCCAGAGGCCATGCCCACTACTTGGTGGGGGGCAAGGAGGAAGAAGATTGGAACTTTGGAAGCTGCCCGACATGGGTCGGTCCTGGCCAAGCTGTCACCACCGCTGCTTGAGTGCTCTTGCCTCTACACCCCCCCATGGGCCCAGGCATGGATGTGCCCGGGCTCACGGGGGGGGGGGGAGGCAGGAGCATTCAGGTGGTGGTGGCAGCAGCTTGACCCAGCCCGGTCGGTAGGCTCCTTCTTCCTCCTTGCCCCCAGGCCCAGGCCAGCGAGGGCAAGCCAAGCTGCTGCCACAGCAATATGGGTATGAGACAAAGCGTGTATTTTCAAAGTTATCCAGATACACTGAACCAGAATGGGTTCATAGCCTTCACCACCTTGGCTGTTAAAGAGGAAATATACTCCTGTTATTGCACAGAATTGTTGTCTGTGTGCATGTCTAGCTGGTGATTTTTGATTGGTTTACATTGCGCTCACAGGTCCTATTCAGAAAAAGCATATCCTTTTGAAGTTTACATTGTTGGAAATGATAAAAAAGGGAATAAGGGCTTTGATACTGTACTTTTTAGTGAAAAAAACATATCCACAGCTTAATTTGTGTTTCAGGTGAAAAGGTGCAGGATACTCAGAATAACATGTTACTTAGCTGACAAATGCTGCAAGATGATCATAAATCTACCCTCATGAAAAATCAATGAGGACTGGAAAATGGCACAAAGTAACCTATTCTCATGCTGCAGTATAGATGATGAGAAGTTAAAATCCAATTTGAATCCATAATGCTACATTTAATTTACACTGCCACCTGTCAATAGGAAATAGACTGAACCATGCCTGCTCAAAGATCCATAGAGAATGTTCAATTATAATTAACCTTCTCTTTTTTGGTTAAATCTTTGTCATCACAATGGATTGTTTGTGCCATTTTTGTTTCTTGTAACAATCTGTCATGGGAAAATATTTGAATTTTAATCTAATATTTTCGCTGCGATATCAAAGAAGATGCTTCCTCTAATCTCCTTGGTATTGTGGATCAGCTGTCCATTCCATTTTATCCCTTTCTTTTTTTTTAGCACTCAGACTAATCATTAAAGTAGGCTGAACATGGAATAGCTTTGCTGAACTCTTGGAAAGGGGCAAGTAATATCATGCATAGATTTAAATGAACAGAATACACAGTGTCAGAAAAATGCTTTTACAACATCTCATTTCTTTCCCAAAGATTGTCACAAACAGATGGAACAGAAATAAGAATGGGCACTGGCCCTGACTTAACCTGTGGCCATTTCTATTAGACCACAATTCTTGAGTGTCTCTTCCTTCCAAATTTCCCCACATTTGACTGGCAATGCGGGCATGACACCTTCTGTGCACATCATAACAATGTGCCCATTCTAAATCACATGATGATGTGGTTTAATAATTGCAGCTGGACCTCACTTATATGCCAATTCCCTTTGTGTTTTGGATGAGTTATTTGAGAAATACAGAAGGCATTACGTGGGGAACAGATATAATATGTTTACGTGGGAGTGGCTAAAGGACTTGAAGGGTTTTGACAGATTGCCCAATTAAATCTTATCAAGCTATTCTATATGATAGTAGCACATCATTTCTGAGAAAACAACCATTTGTATCAACCTACACAACCCAGCCCAGACATTTTATAAGGGAAAAATAAAAAAATAAGGATTTTGCATGATCGGAAATATTTGTTTTCCAATTATTAATCAAAAAATTCCATTTCCCCATAAGTCTTTTAGGTATGTATCCTTCGTTGCAGTTATTCAAAGTAGCTTAATTATATTTGGCATTGTTAATTAAATATGTTATATGCCATTCTGACACTTAGCAATTTTAAATAGTTGTAGCATGGAAAGATTTCTTGGCTCTGCCAATAACTTGTCGTACAGCAAATAACAGATAAGTAACTAAATCTAGGAATTCAAAGTGAGCACCACCTTTAATAATTTAAGAGATGTCTTAATAAGTCATCTTTGCCTAAAATCATATAAAATCATAACTAAAACAATGAAAACTGGTTTTGATGACACTGTCCTTAAGAACAAAGACTGTAGATCAGTGATGAAAGATACAATGAGATAAGAGTCAGACAAAATGAGAAAATATCAAGATGTGTAGAAGAGAAATGGGGGATAATAAAACAAATCACCCAGTAAGTTAGACAGAAAAACCTTTGCAAATGAAAGTCAAATCATAAGAGTAAGAAATGGTTGATCATGTGACTAAAGTAGAAGTGTTGTGTCAGATGGATAAAAAACAAGAACTGTTTAAGACCATTTTAAAAGCTCCAATACCTTTGACATATAATGAGGAACAACATGAAATATATCAGTGATGGCAAACCTTTTAGAGATCGAGTGCACAAACAGAGGGGTGGGGCGAACTCTGTGCTGGGGGAGGGAGGAAGCACTCGCTTTGGGCTGCTGGGCAGAGGGGCAGGGTGTACTCTGTGCTGGGGAAGGTGGAAGTGCTCCTATTGGGCTGCTGGGCAGAGGGGTGGTGCAAACTCTGTGTTGGGGTAATAGTGTGCATGCTGAAAGAGAGGGGTGTGAGTGCCCCTTCTGGCACATGTGCCATAGGTTCACTGAAATATAGAATACTCCAACTTGCTATGCAAGGGAAAATCCTTGAGAAGAGAGGCCCAGGACATAGAGGGACTTTGAGGCTAAAGATCTTGAGAGACTGGTGTGGAATGTCTTCTTGGAAGAACTTTCTTGAGGAGTTAAGAACAGAAAGAATATTGCATGATGATAGCCAATATCCGGAATAGATACAGCACTTGAGTAAGAAGAAGAAGATATGTCTGCACTGTACTTCTACCCTGATATGTCTTCTTTTGTTGTTGTTCAGTTGCATAGTCGATTCCGACCCTCCGCGACCCCATGGACCACCGCCCTCCAGGCACCCCTGTCCTCCACCATCCTCCTCAGCCCACCCAGCTCCGTTCCCACTGCATCCACTATACCATCCAGCCATCTCATTTTTGGCCGCCCCCTTTTTCTTTTGACCTCCACCTTTCCCAGCATCAAGGCCTTCTCAAGGGAATCCTCTCTTCTCATTTGATGTCCAAAGTACCTTAGCTTCATCTTTACAATTTGACCCTCTAAGGAGCAGTCAGGGTTGATTTCTTCTAAGATTGACCTATTTGTTCTCCTCACTGTCCAGGGGACTCTCAATACTCTCCTCCAACACCACATCTCAAAGGCATCTATTCTTCTGCGCTCAGCTTTCCTTATGGTCCAGCTCTCATAACCATACATTGCCATAGGGAATACCATTGCTTTGACTATACGAATTTTTGTTTGCAATTTGATGTCTCTACTTTTTACTATGTTCCCCAGGTTTCTCATCACTTGCCTCCCAAGAATCAGTCGCCTTTTTATTTCATGGCTGCAATCCCCATCTGCAGTGAGCTTTGATCCCAAGAAAGTAAAATCTGTCACTGCCTCTACTTCTTCCCCATCTATTTTCCAGGTACTGATAGGGCCTGTCGCCATGATCTTTGTTTTCTTAATATTGAGTCTCAAGCCAGCTTTTTCACTCTCCTCTTTCAACCTAATCAGGAGCTTCTTTAGGTCTTCCTCACTTTCTGCCACGAGGGTGGTATCATCTGCATATCTCAAATTGTTGATGTTTCTTCCAGCAATTTTTATCCCGAATTGTGATTCCTCCATCCCTGCATTGCACATTATGTGCTCTGTGTATAAGTTGAATAAGCAGGGTGACAAAATGCAGCCTTGTCTTACTCCTTTTCCTATTCCAAACCACTCCGCCATTCCATATTCTGTCCTAACTGTTGCTTCTTGATTCATGTACAGATTTCTCATGAGACATATGAGGTGTTCTGGTATTCCCATATCTTTAATTACTTGCCACATTTTGTTGTGGTCTACACAGTCAAAGGCCTTAGTGTAATCAATGAAGCAGAAGTAGACTTGTTTCTGATATTCCTTTGTTTTTTCTATGATCCATCTTATGTTGGTGATGTGGTCTCTGGTCCCCCTGCCTCTTCTGAAACCCACCTGCACTTCTGGTAATTCTCTCTCCACATGCTGTTGCAGTCTATGTCTTCTAGATGTCTCAAAACTTCTTTCCAAAAATTGATACAGTACATGTACATAGAACTAAATGTTTTGCTAAAATCCTGTTGTGTGGCTTCTTGTGAGCAACATGAATTAAGACATCAACACTTGCAAATCAACATTGATTAAAGTGTTTCATTCACAATTTTGAGTTTCCCTCTAATTTGCTGCATTATGTATTAATTACATGCACCTTGAATTCACATGTAACCAGTGGTGATTTGCCTTTAAACTTTGGTGATTTACTGCCTGTTGTTGATCTGATCATGGTTGTACAATATGATTGCGTTAGTTTCTGAGTGTATGTGTATTTGAATGAGCATATTAGCATCCATGTATTTACTAAGGATTGCACTATAAGTGTGTTACTGAATAAGAAATAGAAAATAACAAGAATTTACTGTGGTTGTCTAGTGTTTGTGGTACCCATTCCTGAGGATAAAAGTAAACCTTCCTTGTGGATCGGTCTTTTCCCTCCAAAAAGCCCAGAAGTCAGACTTGTTAAATTTGGGTGGCAATGTTTACTGTACTTCAGGTAGTTAAATGGTGGTTAGAGGATGTATTTGTATTGCCAAGTACAGTCAAACTTCGCATAAAGAGCACTTCGAGTAACTCGATTAAAGAGCAGAATTTTCTCTGAATGTTTGCTTCGCTTAACAAATAAAACCAACAAAAAACTCGCTTAACAAATAAATCGGGGTTCGCAATCCCCCCCCCCCCCGCCAGAAGTCACAATTGGCCACTTACAATGGTGTTTCCCTTAAAGAGCAAACTCGCTTAAAGAGCAATCCTGTGGAACACATTGTGCTCTTTAAGTAAGGTATAACTGTACTTTATATTGACCCAGCTTTGTAAACTTCTTTGCAGGGCTCACTCAAAACATTTTACTGCCTTAGGCAGAGCAGCCACTGTACTCACACCATGCATAGGAATCGCCTCAAATCATATTATTTTGATGCTTCAGGCACAACATTCCCCATAATGTTCTCCCTAGCATGAAAAAAGATCTAACAAATGTAAAATCAAAATTTAACAATGCTGCCTTTTTACAAAATCCGGAATCAGTTGTTTGAAGCTGTTGCCATACTTGTGGAATAGCAGGAACAGCCCTGCTTCTTTGCCAATGTGAAAGACAGAAGTAGAGGGTTGTTGGTTATTTTTCAGTAGAAATTGCCATTTGCAAAATATCAGAACTCTCTGCATCTTTTCAACATTTGTCAGTGGTGAATGATTATTGTCTTCCAAGTGTTTTTGGCTTTACAGCTTCTATAACTGTAACTAGAATTACTAATATTTTATGGCAGGAGTTTTCATCCTTTTTAAACCAGGGGCAAGGTCACACTCCCTCAGACAGCTTTGGGGGCTGGATGGCCATTTTGCCCTTCCTCCACCACATGGCACTTCCTGGTGTGGTGGAGGCCATGGGAGGCCACATGAAATGGTGCTGTGGGCTGCATTCGGCCCACAGGCTGCAGGTTGAAAATCCCTGTTCTATGGTTTTATGAGGAAACCTCATATGGTGTCATGTAAAAGACCCTCCTTCTGGGGGCTTTAACATGCCTTCCTGTTACCCCTCACCATTTTACCTTCTTACCAGCAGTGTCTGCCCCTCCGTTGGGGCAACTCCCCTTATGAGTTCTCCTTAGCTCCGCTTGGCACAGGCTAGTGAGAGTGCAGGGAATCAGAATTAGGTAGCAAAGATGTGGCCTCTCTGCATGGTTCAGTCAACCCCAGTCCCAATTCAACAGAAACAAAGGGTTTCTGTTTAATTAGATTTATTAAGAAATTAAAGGAATTGAGTATAGCATAAGGGATCCAAGTTTCAAAACTAGTCATTCAAAGCACATACAAAAAATAAAGAAAACTCACAATTACATTCTGTGAGGCCCTTCCACTGCTGGTCCATGGTGAAAGAGACAGAACGTTCCCCAGACAGTGGTTTTATTATCCCAGTATTAGCCTTCCCATGTGGGAAACACCCAGCCAATAGTGAATGATTTACATACTTCTGGGTCAGATTGGAATGTCTATACAGATATTCCTACATATGAAAATCTCCATCTTGAGGGGATAAGCACATGGTGAAACAGAGATCAGGGGAAAGCGCATTTAAAATGGGATTTTCTATGACATATGGTTGCCACATCTTTTATCTAGGCTGGTTGTAGAAGTGTATGCAGGATTATACCAATTTATCTTTGCTGAGCTCCTGTTTAGGTGGAGAGACCCTGCCTGGCCCAAGGTCACTAAGGTTCATAGTCAAGCAGGAATTTGTACTACATGGGCAGGAAAATGTACTGCATTTTAAAAGGAGTTATTTCTACAATAGTTTGTTGCCTAAGCAAGGACTGTCTGCTTGTTTTGCCATTTATAGTTTTAGAGTGTTTTCAAACAACTTCTTAATTATGGGGGAGACTGGGACTGGTCTGAGATAGGTGGACATGATCTCAACTATCTGACAATTTGTTGTCACAAATGAGGGAAATACATGTTTCTGATGTGATCAGTGAATCTGTTAGCAACAGATGTTGGTGTCACAGGAGAATAACTTTCACCTTGAAATATTACATTTTTATGATTAGATAAGATTTCTATCCTAGCGGATGAAGCTAACAAGAATATAGATTGTAAAAGTGGGAAATGGCAATACAGAATATTTTGAGAAGCTAATAGATACATGTGTATCACATGTAATTTCCTACTGATTGTTGGTGCAGCATTAGTTATATGAGATGACAAGAAGCATGAAGGTTCAACAACCTTTTTAACATGGGGACAGGGTCACACTCCCTTAAACAGTTGAGGGGGCCGGACTGGTGGTCCTCCCACCATAAACGCTGCCATAAACTCATCTGTGTCTGTTGTAAACTTTTACGGCTGCCGTAAACACATCCACAGCTGCCATAAACACATCTGCATCTGCGACCGCATCTGCATCAGCTTTCAGCAGCAGTGGCAGTAGTGGTGGTGGCTGGAGCAAGGCTTAATGATTTAAATACTACTTTAATTGTATTTTCATACATCCCAGTACTTTACTTAAAAACAGATTAAAGGCTTTAAAGGCATAATATGTTTGGGTAGTTATTATTCTTGTTTGGAGAAGAGAATCAAAGATTAATAGTGCAGTCAAAAATCAGTACACATGACCTGAAAAAGTCAGTGAGTTTAATGGACTGGGTAAAGTTAAATATCTCCCTTGCTTGAAAGCTAGTCATATCCAACTCTAGGGTGTGGGTATTCATATCTGTGTAGAACCACAGAGCTAACACTGTCTGCAGATGTTTCTGTGGTCATGTGGCAGGCATGACTGGACACCAGAGTGAACAGAATGCTATTACCTTTCCCACCAAAGTGGTACCTATTTATCTACTTGTAATTTCTTGCTTCTGAACTGCTCGGTTGGCAGGAACTGGGACATAGTTGGGAGCTCCTTCCATTGTGCAGCACTCAGGTCTCAAACTGCTTGATCTGCCAACCTCCCAGTTGTCAAGCTCACATAAATTTCCTGAAGAAATGGTGAAATTATGCAAAGGATAAAAGATGGAGAAATTGCCATTTCCGCAAATAAATAAATAAATATTCTGTGATTTCCCTGCTATCTTTTTATGAATTCTTTTTCAAATCATTGCTTTCCATCTGTAACAAAAATGGACAGGGCATCTGAAAATAGTCTCACTGATGTCAGATCTTTGCATTCTAATGTTTTCTGTAATACCGGTACTTTTTGAGACATCATCTCTCTGCTGATAATCCAGAGGAATATGCTAGGTTTCCTGAGCAGAACTGCTTAAGGACCTCCATAAATTATAAATGTTAGGGTTCTGTATACTGGGATTGCATTTTTAAAGAAGTATCAAACTGCTAAAATTGTGAACTGTAAGCACACTTCTAGTGGGAGTGGAGAAAATAAAAAGTCTTACAGTACGTTTGTACATTTCAATGGTATACCACACGCATACCACACACAGCAAGAACATGCATTATGGACCATACTTCCTGGAGGATTTTGAGAGCTGTAGTTTAAAAAGTAACTTTTCTGAAAACTGTAGGTACTAGATCATTATTTGATTGTGTAAATTGGGTCAGGGCACCAAAGGCCACATCTTTTCATCTGCAACAAACTCCACACAGCAGTCATTTGTTCTACACGTTGATACACAATCGTATGCATTGCATGAAGAACTGACTGCAAAAGTAATTCCTTTGGACTACAGTTCTCACAACTCTCTGAGTGCCAACGTGGAAAAAACCACCTGTCAAGTTCCGAACCTGTATTCATTTCATTGCGTAAGCGTCTGAAACAGAATTACAGTGCACAGATAGGATGCTGCAATATATACAGCTAGAGATAAACACAAACAAGCATAATTGAATCATTGCAGGTACAGTGAGAAAGTACATAACAAGCTTGTAATAATGGTCTGCCTTAAGAAATAAAATGGTGATGAAATAAAGGTAACAATTATTAAATCTCTCAGTACTCTTCATGTTTAAAATTCAAGCATGGGCCTCTAAAACTATAATTTTAAATTGGTTTTAATCTTTCATTTTCTTTTTATTCATCAGAATCACTTATTTATACAAAATAAATGCCATCTGAATAACTGGCCCAGTTGTGGAAAAATATCATGGGAAAATCAATACACTAATACCTCGAATAACAATGAGACTTGGTTCCACAAGTCTCGTTGTTATCCAGTTTTTAACGTTGTGTGATGCATTGATCGCACAACATTTTAAAAAGCTCTGTTCCCCTGGAGGCTGCAGCAAGCCAAATGTCGGGATTTGAATCCCGAAGTTTTGGCTTGCTGCAGCCTCCAGGGAGATGGGGGAACTTTGGAAACAGTGCAGATTGGGTCCCCTGACACCCCCCCCCCCCAAAGCCAGCAGTGGGGCAGAGAGTCCGAAATGGGCAGAAATAAAGTCCATTTTTTCATCCATTTTGGGCTCTCTGACCCCCTCTGCCGGCTCCAGGCAGGTTGGGAGACCCGATTCCTCAGCTGCGGGGTGGCTGGGGAAGCAAATGGGAACTCCCTGTTGGATTCCCTAGCCACCCGCCCCTGCCTCTGCAGGTGAGGAGTGGCTGGGGAAGCCAACAGGGGAGCCCCCCGCCAGCTTCCCAGCCACCCCACCCCTGCCTCCGTAGCTGCAAGGTGGCTGGGAAGCCGAACAGAGAACCCCATTCAGCTTTCCAGCCACCCTGCTTCTATGAATGACTGCATTGGATAACGCTGACAGATCATTATCAGATGCAATTTTTTAAAAGAAATTTTGCATCATCATCCGATTTTAGCGTTATACGATGCAGTCATCCGAGGTATTACTGTATATTATTTTTATTTTGTCATATACTCCAGCTATATAGGCTATGTATACATTTCTAAATTGCTTCACAAAGTAGAAAGACCTCCCTGTGATCTTAAAACTGGTCCTCAACATTCAGTGATTGGGGACCACATTAGAGTGTCTAGTGCCTGGAAAAGCACATCTTAAATCAAATTGTAGCCAAACGATTAACCTACTGATTTGGATGAAAAAATAAACATTACTGTATTGCTATTGTGAGTTTTTTGTAAGAAAACCCCAATGGATAGTGTTGCTTGAGTCAGGAAGAACAGTGTGGATCTGTAGGAAAATGCCTTGAGGATGATACCAATAAACAAGCAGGTTGGAGAACCACACAAAAAGAGCTTGGGGTTGCAAGTTGAGGACCCCTGTTCTGAAAAATATCAATTAAGCTATTAGGATGAATATAAATTTTATAACTTTAACCTTAGGTCTTCATGAATTATAAATTACTGATACTTCTCCCATAAGCAATTAATATAAGTGGTAATTGGCTTATTACCTCTATAATCATCTGCTATACAATAATGGCACTGGAAGAGAACCTGTTTAACATAATAGAATAAAAGTTATTTGAAGCCATTTTATGCTGAGCCAGCACTACTTTGACAGTACTTTTTTCAGTGGTTCAGTACCTTATCTGTAACAAAAGTAAACAGACAATTCTTTACTACAAGCCATTGATTAACAATTTGAAAAAGAAAGTAAATTGTTATGCTGACACAGTTAACTGCATTTTGGACTCAAATACTGTGGTTATTTGACCCTTCACTTAAAATTGGCTCAAGAATTATAGATTTATTGTTGTTGTTCAGTTGCACAGTTGAGTTTGACCCCTTGCAACCCCATGGACCACCACACGCCAGGCTCCTCTGTTATCTGCCATCCTCCGCAGCCAGGCCAGATATATGCCCACCGCTTCAATGATTCTACCTCTGCCACCCCCTTCTCCTTTTGCCTTCGATCTTTCCTAGCATCAAGGCCTTCTCAAGTGAGTCCTCTTTTCTCATCTGGTGGCCAAAATACTTGAGCTTCAGCTTCAGTATTAATTCTTCCAGTGCACAGTTAGGGATTATTTCCTTCAGGATTGACTGAATTGATCTCCTCGCAGTCTGTGGGACTCTCAAGAGTCCCCTCCAGAACCACAGTTCAAAGGCATCTATTATTTTGTGCTCAGCCTTCCGTATGGTCCAGCTCTCACAGCCTGTCATGATCCAGCCCTCCACGGACTAACCCTGATGATGTCCCCAGACAACCCTTGGACTAGACCAGGGTATGGGCCAGTCACATGGTTTAGCAGGCTGGTCATGTGGTTACTTCCACCAGAAGTGGAAGTAAACCATGCCTTGCAATCTGTTTTGCAACAGGATGAGATAGATTTTAAGCTGCCAGTTTATCTGTTTAAACCAGGGATGCTCAAACTACAGCTCTTTGGCCAGATCTGGCCCTGATGCCAATTTATCCAGCCTGCACCACCTTCATGCGGGCATGTTTTACTTCCGCTTCCAGGAATGATGAGGGTGGTGCAAACTGGATGAATTGGCATTGGAGGCCAGATCTGGCCCATGGGCTGTAGTTTGGGCAGTCCTGGACTAGACGCTTGCTTTGAACTAAACCGGTAACCAGACCCTGGCTTTCTGTTTAGTTCTTGTACTTCGGATCCTCTTTGGAAAGACTGTTGTCAGAACTCTCCCTATGTAGGTCAGCACACAGCCGTACATTAATACTGGCATATTGAGTGCAACACTTTAATTGAATCTCCTTCTAAGGCTTTAAATAGTTCAACTAGAATACCATTATCTCCACTGACTTTCTTGTTAATAGTACTTTCTAGGGCCCACTTGACTTCACACTCCAGGATGTCTGGTTTGAAGTCAATGATCACACACACCATTGTGGTTGTCAGGGATATTAAGTTCCTTTTTGTAGAGTTCTGTGTATTCTTGCCATAATTTCCTAATCTCTTCTGCATTTGTTAGGTCCCTACTATTTTTCTCCTTAATAAGTTCCCTTAATTTCCCCAATGTTCTTGAAGAGGTCTCTAGTCCTTCCCCTTCTTTTATTTCCCTATATTACTTTACACTGTTCATTTAAGAAGGCCTCCTTATCTCTCCTTTCTTTTCTTTGGAATTCTGCATTCAGTTGAGTGATTTATAGCACAGTCCTTTTTTGCAGACAGGGAGGGAGAGTTCTGATGTTTGGAGGATTACAGCCTTAGGGTTATATTCAAATGACCAAGGAGATGCAGAGTTCTGTGTGTTCATGGGCAACAAACTTTAGACCGCTTCTGAAACTACCCTGACTGTTGGAGGCTTGACAGAGTTGGATAAGGTATATCAGCCAGCTTTTGGGAGGCATTTCATTGAACTAAAATTAAGTCCTGAGCTGGTCTTAATACTAGGAGTCAAGATTTTTCCTGGAACATATTTTTATATGTTTTGTTTAATAGTTTTGTGAGTAACGCAGATAAGACAATTGCATACTGAAATCTTCAAATGATCATTTATATTTAATGTACTTATTACTGGAACAATAAAATGTATTGATCTCTGCTAACACCTTCCCTTTGTATGCTGAATGATTTACTGAAGAAGAAGAAAAGGCAGTGTTTTGGGAAATGCATTGCCCTGCCCTATGTCATCAGTAAGACATAAATGCCAAAGGAATGGCTGAATTTAACCTGTCACTTTTGTGACAACAGTGATTCCAGCAAAGTGCTCACAGCAATCAGTATGACAGCCCTCAATATAAAGCTGTTTCCCATTGGGATCTATGATAGTCTACAATTTAGTCAAGGGTAAAATAATTTGGATTTCAAGCTTTTGGGCTATTATAGTGCAATCCCTACACATGCCTATGTCATTAGTGAGACCTACTCCCACGTAAGCATGATTTATTTACATACAAATGTATACAGGAAAGCATCCTTAGTATAATTTTATATGTCTAATCAGAAGTTACAAACAACTCAGGCTTTTTCTTGTTATATACCATCAAGTTGTCAGGGTTAAATTTCTGACATGACCCCACCAAGATTTTTGTGTCAACTGTGAAACTTCTATTACAAGTGGTTTGATTCGAGAACCCTATATCTTTTATAATAAAGCAAATCCAATTATTGATACTTACTAGTTATTTTTAAGACACTAGTAATTCAAATGTTTCCTGTGTAACATACACCATGCACAATTTAGAAGTCTAAATTCAATCCCAGGTGACAAGAAATGCCTTTAGTGGGGTTTACAGCTTGAAGGGTGATGTGCAGCCTTAGGTCTCAGTATTGCAATAATGACAAACAATCCAACTTATTTTATTCTACAAGCTTTTATTAACTATTTGCTAAACATTAAAAATTCTCAAAATATTCCAAAATAAATGCAAACACATAGCAGGTAATTGAGTTGAAGGATCATAAAAAGAACATAAAAATAAGAACTCAAAATGCAATTCTAAATGTTTAAAATTAAAAGAGCAATTGCATTACATGCAAGAGTATACAATTAAAACAGCACCTTAAATCTAGTCAAAAGTTATACTTCTTTAATTATGAAAATCTCTTTTTAAGGTATAAAAACTCTTAAAAGAAAAAAGTTAAAAATATAAAGCATTTCTAAGCTCTTTAAGAATGATTTAAATTTCTAAAGGAAGTTTGATTGTTGATATGCTATGCTTTCGTCTGGATAGAAGCCGAGTGCTTCTACCCTACATGATGTTAGCATAATCAGGGCAGCTGTCCTTGGAGCTGTGGTCTGTGTGTCTCTCCTCCTTTCATCTGTCTGCCACCTCTTTGATCTGGCCTGTTGTTCCCTTTCTCCTTTTATATACTCTCTTGTTGTTTAAATATTCTGTTTACTAGCAGGCATTTCTGTTAAAGGATGCCCATGGAATTTTGGCACAGGCTGATACTTTGTAATGAGTTTTATAACTCTATCCACCAGACGTGCTGATAGAAATAATCCCTACATAGTAACATGAGGACTTTCTTTCCCTTACTCTTTATGATATATTACATGGTATATTACATCATGCATTATTTTATATCTTACATCAGCTTATAATAAACTATGAGAAGGGAAAACAAAAATTAGTCACCTTTGTCTGACACTTCTTTATTATTTTTAATTACCTTGTTTGGTAGAAAAGCAAGATAGCTGTCTCCTAGACCAGGGCTCCTCAACCACCAGGCCACAGACTGGTACCAGGCCATGGGCTCTCCTGAACCAGACTGTAGGGGTGGGTGGTGCTGGGAGCCCTGATGGAAGCCTTCTGCCTTCAATTTGCTCCACCATGTCTGCTCAGCAAATGGATCGAGAGCACAGGCTCCAGATATGCAGGTGGCCGGCCCCCTCTTCCATGTTGCTTAATTATGGTGGGGCTCTGCCCCACCTGTGTGCAGTGTGATACCTCACTGACCGAGTTGAACGGTGTGGCTGGCATGTGGCTGGGCCCCTCCTCCTTGTTTTTGAGCTACAGCAGGGCTCCTCCCCCTACGTATGGTCCATAGAAAAAATGTTTAGCATGAAACTTAACCATGGTACAAAAAAGGTTGGTGACCCCATCCTAGATGAATGTCTGAGCTGCAGTTTGAAAAATGCTTTCATGTTAAAGAACTTCCCCCTTTATTCTTGTAAATTATTTGTTCACTCAGTACATTCTACAGAGGTACCCTGACAAAGTAATTTCCAGTTTATGGTAAATATATGAATTAGTGACCTCCAAAAGGTCTTATTGTTAATAGCCCTATTCTTCTCTTGAAAATCTCAAGGCCACAGTTTTATTTAGTGAGTTAATTGATATCTTATTTGGTCCTTCTTCTTTTTTTAATTCACATCAACGTTTCCCAGCTTTATTATCTTTTCCAGTGAGGCTTATCTTCTCACAACTCTCCATTTCACCATTTTTGTTTCTAGCGAAAGTGCAGGTTTAATCTGATCTAACACGCATGCATTTTCTGGAGTGTCACAGTCTCTGTAAATCAGTCCTCCAGCAACAAATTTCAAATGATTCATTTATTTTTTCCCCTGTCAGCTTTCTTTACTGTCCAGATTAACATCAGTACATACTAACTGCAAATACACAGCACAGGTCATATTTTGCTTTATAACACATCTTTATGCTAGATTATATTTTCCAGTTCCCTCATTACTGCCCATTGGAATCTCAGTCCTCTTCTGATTTCATGTCTCCATTTGGATTGACAATTCAATTAAGATATACAAAATTATTAACAATTTCAGTTTCTTCATTGTCAACATTGTAGTTATATAATACTTCTACAGACAGAACTTTTGTCATATTCATATCGGATACAGTCCTCCTTTTGCACTTTCTTCTTTCACTTTCATCAGGAATTGTTTCAAGTCATTGCTACTTTCTGCTAGGACTATGCCATTCAGGTTTATGTTAAACAAATGTTCACATGATTGCATTCATAGACATGTATTCCCAAGCATGACTCATGGGTGAAGAACCTTCCTCAAGTTGTTGGGTTACACTTCCTATATTTCCTCATCATCATCATTGGTCAAAATAATTGGGGAAAACAAAATCCCATGTGCCTGAACTAAATTGTAAGCAGATGCAAAGAAGGAAGAATTGAAGGCAGCATACAGATCAACATTCTCATTCAATATATTTGTTGCTGGCACTTTACTACATTCAGAGTGCAGATGGAGGATTTATTGATTGAATAAGATCCTTCTGCAATCAAAACTTACTGTGCCAATAATTAGGCTATAACTTTCTATGTAAGAGCCCACTGCCAACTATAACACCATCAACTAAAATGTTTTATTTGTCATTCTGTTTTTTTCCCAGTTCTTTGAAATCCCAACATTACACTAAACTCTGTAAGAAAATATTGTACAAGCAAATTGATACTGCAATATTCTAGGCTACAATATATTTAACAGTATTATATGACTTTGGAGAGACTCATATTTGATTTCTCTAATTCAAACAAATAGATTCTGTTCCAACAGTAGCTGTAATGTGTCCTAGATGGTTTGCTTCTTATATCAGTCCCTTGCCTAGGAATGTAAAGCACATATTTAAACTTCTTTATTAAAAGTGAATACAGTACACTCCAATTATACAGTTCATGTTCAAGCTATGTTGTTTTCCACTGAGAAATGTTAAGGAGAGATTAAAAAGAAGAGAAAAGGTTTTCAATTCTGATTGAAGAATGGCTGGGTTGAAATCTGCAGAGAATCTGTTATTGCACATAAGCTCCTTTATGTGAGTGCAGCCCTATGATTTTTAATTTTTTTATCCATCCTTTTTTTAAACAAAAAAGTGTTGCATATATTTATCTGTGTCTTGCATTTGGAATTGCAATCTAACTCAGATCATTAAGCATGAGGAAATGGGATAGCTAAGGTGGAGAGAAGCAGAGTGAGGATGTCTATAAAGCATACTGTGCTGTACATGGTAGCATTCTTTGTAGCATCGCTTCTTGGTTTTATGTTTCTGCTGCACAAAGTGTAGCAAGGGTCCAATCATAACAAATGTTATGCAAATTGAGCCTGATAATTTGCTGTCACTAATTGATCTGGATATGCCCAATTATGAAATAGACTCGAAAAAAATGCAGATGTTCTTGTACTAATGGGGATCTTAAATGGGAACTTACCCATACCTGCAAGTGTAGTTCAACTGCTTTGCCATTTGAATATACAGAAGCACATGTGCAAAGCTAATTATGGAGAAAGTTGAGAATTACAGTCTTTCCTATCTGCCTGAACTGATTAAAGCCTGCATTTGTTTATGGTGTGGAGGAGGCCATTATAAATGCCTTCTGCATTTGCTTATTCTAAATGTAGCATATTATTCTTCACCTTTTGCAAAGCGTAAAAATATCTGGACCAGTACATTCAAGATGAATGGTTGTGTTTTTATTGCATTCCTCCTTGTTGCCTTACAGCTTTGGAAGTGTAGCTCACTAAAGGTTGTCAGAACTCTATGGTGGCGCTGGCATGCATTTGTACTTAGCTGTAGTTGTTACAGAACTATCCAATTTACCCACACATTAATTAACAATTACTGGATTCATCTGTCAGAATGTGGATGCATTCTACCATTCTGAAATGGACAGATTTTAATAGCCACAATGACCAAGGATTTACAAGTGAAGTGGTGACTTTGCAGCATGAAAGTGGCTTGTCAATGTCCTCAGGCATTACCAATTGAAGCTGATCCAATAGACCAGGACCAGACAGTGTATTGGACATCTTAATGTGATCTACTGGAGGAGGAGGAGGAGACAGAGGAAGGAAGGAAGGAAGGAAGGAAGAAAGAAAGAAAGAAATGTGGTGGGAGGAGGAAGTAATGCAAATTATTTTGTGGACATTCATTTAAGAAGTTGGGATCTATCCAATGGGGGGTGGGGGGTGGAGTGGAGTCTGATATCACAAGTGTCTAGTTTACTGAGATGTCCTGATGTAAAGAATTGTCAGCTGCATAAACCAGCATGCTTGCTTGCCAAAGGCAGCATTTGCAAAACAGAGGTTTGTGGGGGGTTGGGGGGTGGGTGGGGAAGGCATTTTGTGTCAGGATCCTCTTACTCACAAGTACCACCATGGCCTCCTCATGATGGGACCCCGCCTGATATTGCCTGTTCTTCTGGTTTAATAGTCTAGTCTTTTTAAGCTTGCCTTCTCACTACTGATCTGGATCTAGGTGGTGAGCAAGGTAGCTCATAGGAAATCAATTAGTGTAGATAAGGTAGTGCCGAGCCAAGTAAACACTCCAGTCATCTTGGGTCTTTTAAAAGTATATTGTAATCAGAGTAAGTTACCAAAAAAAGTTCATCAAAAGTTCAGAATGCATATCAAATTAAAGAAAGCTGCTTTTTGGGGAAAGCCCAGTAGTCCCTCTTCTGGCTTAAGCATCTACATGACTGCAGTTCTCCCTTAGCTCCAAGCATCAGGTCCAAGAGAGCTTCTTGCTCCCCCTTCCTCTGGGTTATATCTCCTCCCTCAAGGTCCACCTCCTTGCCATTCCCCAAGGAATCCAACCAATGACCATACAGTATAACATGTCCATCACACATTAGGCTCCATCTCTTCCAACCCATGAGGCCAGCATATTTACACATTCCAATCCCTTTGGTATGTGAGAAACAGTCTCCCATGAATTGAAATCTCCATATTGGATGAGGTTAAAACCAAGGCATAAATTCTGCCCTGACATTTTGCAACAGATAATTTGCATTTGGTTTAAAATAATTTCCAAGTGTGTACTAAAAAATTGCATTTAGTGTAAAATACAGCATTTTTGCACAAGATGTTATGGTTTGATGTTCACAAAATACCCCACCACCACCACCCCTTTTAAAAAAATGTTCCAAGATAAGAAAATTTGTTTTAAATTATCTGTGTCCCTTTTAATTCAAAGGGGAGGAGTAAAACATTTTTTTAAAAAATGGGGATATAATACATAAATGTTTATACATGAACTCTGGACCCCACCCACAGGTAGTGTTTTAATTTTCATTTCTCATAGGAAAATATAGAAACCATGCATGGAACTGTACCAAAATGGAGAGTGTTCTAATAATAAATATGAGGACACAGATCCATTGCTGAAAAGATCAGAACTGATTGTGAAGGAAATCAGTAGCAATATCCAGTAAGGCTTGTTTTCTTTATAAAAGAATATATTTGCTGTGCCAAATCAACCAAACCCAAAACACTTAAATATCAGTATGATTTAAAAAAACATCAAAAATCAACATCACATTAAAAATCAAACCATATAGCAATATTTATTCTGAATTGTTTACTTTAAGATGAGGAAGAAAAAACAGACATCTAAGATTTTATATTTGTTTTTAAGTGTGGCCTGCAGAGCTCCTTCCTCTGTAGCCTATGTCTTCCTTCTATCAGCATTTCTCCTTCCTGTCACAATTTGGCATATGAGATTTGGGTGATGTACTATGTCAAGGCCAATACAGAACTTTTATGTAGTGCTCCTTGACAAAGATGAAACAGGACACAGTTTCCCTAGGAATCTGTCTTTCTGATTTCTAATTCTGCTTTATATAAACCCTGGCTTCTCTCTTTCGCTACTTCATAATCTGGCTTGCTACTGCACTGTAATATTCTGTCTGCACAACAAGCTATTGAATTTAGACTACTTTGTCATATCCTTCACCAAAGAATCCTCAAGATTGTGTTTTTCACTTTTCCTAATTTTTTAAAGGCAATTTGTTTGTTGATGCTATAGCCAACTTCATATTGACTTCAAAAAATCCCAAACCAGCTCCTGGTTTATTTGAACAGTGTAATGAACTCCTTAGGAAAAAATTAAAAGAGCAAAATCTTGTTTGGTGGATTTTATAACTTAGATTGCTTTCACTGTTCCTTCTGTTCTCCCTTGTCAGACTCTTGCCTATCTTTCTGAGCTCATGATTATGGACCTTCACTTAGAAACTCTCTGTTTGAAATGTCCTGGTAGAGCCTAATCTTGTTTGATTGTTGGTCCACATTCTCCCATGGCTGATCTTTTAGCATTGTCTTTACTTATATCTTTTCTAGATGCCCTAGGATTCTCATTGTGGGGCAAAATGAATGGTTGCCAAGAAGATGCAGAGTGGAATAATGAGTGGAGTTTGAAGGAACCAGAATAGTGAGTGAATCTGAATAATCAAGGAGGATTAATCAAATTGAACAAGAAGGACAGAGGTTCTGTCATTTTTCCAAACTCTTCTGAGCATTTATCTCTCACAACGACATGCTCCAATCAATTCTATGTTATATGGACATATAGTGATTAAGGTTCTTCTGTGAGTTTGAAGTTCACTGAGGGAAAGTGGACCTTTTATCTCATTTTAGCCCTCTCCACACACATCCATTTAATTGAAAGGGTCAAGTTTAAC
Organism: Furcifer pardalis; assembly: GCA_030440675.1. Lineage (NCBI taxonomy): Eukaryota > Metazoa > Chordata > Lepidosauria > Squamata > Chamaeleonidae > Furcifer > Furcifer pardalis. Next base: position 70,795,058 of record CP126893.1, read on the forward strand.
ATTTGGATACCCAGTGTAGTGTGGTGAATGACCATTCAGCATTCAGGAGGACTGGGTTCTAATCTCCGTTCAGCCATAGAAACTGACAGGGAAAGCGAGACTGGTAAAAACCACTCCTCAAATTGCTTACCTCAAAATCCTTATTAGGGTAACCATACATCAGTTCCAACTTGACAGCATATGACATAACAATTACACATTTAGTAGTAATAACTTCAACATGAAATTGGAAGAATAGTTTCTCTTAATGAGTCTGCTTCTTTCTTATTTTTAAAAGAATGCACAATGTTGGCTGGTGTAATGCTCCTATGGCCAGTAACAACATTTATTAGAAGATAAACCTAAGGAAAAAATCATTAAGATTTAATGACATAATGGTATTGTTATGAGAATACAAGATTAGCAATGTCAAAATAATCTGCAGTGGCTACAGTTTATTAAGAAGCACGTCTTTCTGACTCTGCCAGTGTTTCAGAGAGTACATAACTTTTTGAAAGCTTAGTGCCTAGTCCAAAGCAGGGAGCAAAACCCTTTGAGAGCCAACACATAGGCAATAAACTGGAACAACAGTATCTCAGATGAAGTACTGTAGTGCTGTAACATAAAATCATGACAGATCAAGTTTGGGGGTATAAATCCCTGTCCAATAAAGAGTGAGAGGAGAAAGCCCTGCTAAAGCCCCCCTGCAGCTGAGTTTCCTCTACTTACTCTAGTGACCACTTCTTATTTCCCAAGGCTCCTTTGTCCCAATTTGTTTCCCTGCTTCACGGCTCCAAAGCTGCCACAGAAATTAGGGAATCCCATGAAAGCCATGTCTGTTTGCGTTTCCTGCTTCTTGGTAGCAGCATGCCAGCAATCTACATATCTCCAAGCCAAATAGACTTTGACAGGAGTTAATGTAACACAATGACTCAAAATATAAAAATGTATTTACTAGGCTAAAACAAGATAATAAATTATACTACCCTTACATGTGCCCAAGGACACAAAAAGTACCTTCCTAATATGTGGCAAAAGGCCACCAAGACTTACTTTCCCCTTACTTGTGTTATGTGCCATTAAATCAGAACTGACCTATAGTGGTCACTTGCCAAGGTAAGAGAGATATTTAAAGAGTGATTTCTTCCACTTCCATCCTCTCCCCTGAATTTTTAAGGACAAGCAGAGGTTTGAACCTAGTAGGTCTCTTGAGTTTCAGTCCATTGCTCAGCAATACAATTGTAGCCACTGAGTTTAGATGTTGGCATTTCTTTTTATGACTATTAAATTTGTTTTTACTTTAAGCTGTCCCTGAGCTCTGTTACAGCTCCTTTCACCTTCAAAATCCCTCAAACATGCTTTTCTCACCATGGTTCTTTAAGAATCACACCTGTCCAACTTTGTCAGTGTTTCTCAAACACACTTCTCTAGCTCACATTCAACTTAAATATCATCCTGCTCTCTACTCTTCACCTCCTGAATACAGACAAGAATTAGGATGTGCATGGTAACTCATGGATTCCCCCCCTCCCATAATACTTTTTTTAAGGTTTGGGTTTGGGTTTGGGTAGAGAATCTCTAAGGGTGATGTTCACACACTGCAGTGAGACTGTTTGCAAACACTGTATGGAGATTGTTGCATTTTAAAAGGACTATAATGTGGGAAGTTAAGCATGTACATGAGTTATGAATTATTGTTTAGGAAAACATGAATTATTTCATGTATCAAAAAAAAATCCACTAGTCGATAATTACAGTCCTGAGATAAAAATGAAAACATTTTCAAAAAATACATATCACTAGTTTAATCTGATAATGGATATATATGGCTTCCTTCTTGTTTGTATAAATAGCATACTTCTGATACTTATCCTCCAGACACAACAAGCATAATAATTGCATGTCTAGGGCAGCTGAAAGCATGAGACGAATACAGGCTTAGCAAGCAGGTTTTTCTTTCCAGAATAATTGTACACTGTCTTATGTGATTGCTTAAGTGGTGTGTAGCAGGAGTGCAGAAAAAAAAACTAAATAAACAATGCAACCCCTTTCTTAATTAAATGAGAGCATTATTATACTCCATGGCTTTGATTTCAGTTGCACATAAACTTCAAAGAGGGAACTGTGCTTTTTCATGTTTTTACACACTTAGTCTGCTATGCTCTCCCTTGACTGTGCTGCATATGAAGCAAAAGCGTGGATAAAGGGAGAAAGCAAGAGACTGCTAACAACAAGTTACACCAACATATGGGTCATTATTACACTCTTCTTTCTGAAAAGCCCCAGGGGACTCCCAAAGGAAAGGAATGGTACATTACTTTTGAGAACTTTGTGCTTAGAGGACTCTAGAAAGGTTCACTGTAAGTTAGAATGGATTTGATGCCATGCAATTATTAATATCCATCTTCCTTGCCTCCCCACCCCAGAATAAAGAGTCAGACACATCGTTGGAATCAGCTAGGGCCACACTTTATTAACTTAACTGTTAAACTGTGCAAACAACAACATCAACCCAACTCTTACCTCCGTGATGTGTGGAGGGGTCTCACATAGTGCAGACAGATAATTTGGGGGGGGGGCCTGGTCAGCCATACTTCTTCTGGAGTGCCATTCATGTGGCCACTGGCAGTGATGTCCAATTAACTTTTACAGTGACACTCTTCCATTTAACCAAATCTTCCAGTTCCATTGGACTCTGATGGTACTCCATAACCCACCCTAAACTCACCGTACCAGTCATCACTCTGCACTACCCGCCCAGTGTGACCAAAGAGAAAGGCAAACCCACCCACCCACTGCCAATTGCCCAAAGCCCTTAAGCTGCAGTACAGGATAGGCAAATTGGCAAAAGGCCAATTGTTGGGTGTACAATTGTTGGGTGTACAATATCAGCTAGTCTTGTACTGAACCTAAGGGTGTGTGTGGGTATCACGCTCCTGCCCAATGGACACTGAGGGGTTTGAGCATGCTTGAACCATAACCCACTCAACCCCTCCCCTTCCAAAATAGGAAAAACACCTGGAAGGGGTCACAGAATAATAGTTCTTATACTGTTGCAGTGACATATCAACAATAGTCTAGGTGCCAGCATCTGCTGATACTGTTATCTGGTTGCATCTCCTCAGTATGGAACACAGCCACACAAGCAAAAGAAGTTGAGACTGCTGTTAATGAAGCCATATGGATAGTGATAGGATGCCTTAAACCTAAACCAGTTGAGAAGATATACCCCCTTGGTGCAGTGATGGGCAGCAACAGTTTGCACCAGTTCGCCAGAACCGGTAGTAGCTTTTCCCAGTGTCCTGGAGAACTGGTAGTGGCTTTGGGGGGGAACCACCTTGGGGGCTTACCTTTTCACCGGTTTCCCCACTACACATGCACGCCAAGCACTTGGTGTGCATGCATGCCTTCAGCGCTTGGCGCACATGAGCGGCCTCCTTGCTGTCCTCCTAAGCAGGGAGGAGGAAGAGAAGCTGCTAGTCTGAAGCTCCCTATAGCCTGCTCCCTAGGGTGAGTGACTCACCTTTGTGTGTGGTGTGTGTGTGTGTATTTTAACATGTATTTAATGTGTATTTATTTTTAATGTGTATTTTTGTGTGTTTTATATGTATTTAATTTGTATTTTATGTGGTTTATGTATATTTAATGTGTATTTATTTTAATGTGTATTTTATGTGTTTTTATGTGTATTTTTAAGTCTATTTATGTGTATTTTATGCTTATGCTTATGCTTATTTTATGCTTATTTTTATGGGTTTTTTTTTTACATTGGCTCCACCCACATCATTGGCTCCGCCCATGCTGTCATGATGTTGGCTCCACCCAAGATGTCATGACATTGGCTCCACCTATAATGTAGGCTCCACCCACAGTATGGTAGTAAAAATTTTGGCTGCCCACCACTGCCTTGGTGATATTGCTCCACCTAAGATCAGGAGAGAAGTAGAAGCAGATGCTGAGAGAACCAAGCAAGAGAATGACCTTCAACACCCTGGATATGAGCCTCAAGTCCACCAGCTCAGATCCAGGAAGAGCTTTATGGCAAAAACAAACATTCTGAGGGTACACAAGAACAAAATGAAATTAAAAGATAGAGGAAGGAGCTCACTGGGCAAGGAACATCATTAAAGGAATATATAGCTGAGGAACATGACCTCTCCTACATCAATTGGAGGACCCTGAATAGGCTGAGGGTTGGAGAGCCTAAATGTAAGACCAACATGCTCAAGTGGAGGCTGATGGTGGACAGCAACATGCTGCATGTATGTGGAGAGATACAGATCTGATTCATTTGCTGGTCTGCTGATTACTGCTAGAAGCATGCACCAATGAGGACTTAAGTTTGGGCAATAACAAAATGAAGAAAGTGGCTTCATTTTGGCAGCCCATGATCTGATTAGGACACGAGAGAGAGAGAGAGAGAGAGAGAGAGAGAGAGAGAGAGAGAGAGAGCTATCACCTCATAAAATAAATGCCTGTGTACAGGTTCATCCTAGAAAAGATGTCAGGGAAGCTTGTTGAGATTTGACTTAAATATGAACCTCATTTGCTGATATTTCTTGCCTCAGAGAAGAGGCAAACATTATGGGTCCACACATTTTCCCTGGCTTAACATCTAATTTCCATTTTTTATCTCAGATTTCATTCTAAATCTCCCAAATATTCTGTCTGTCTCCCACAGCAGCATTGTGTAAAGTGGAAAACTACCCATTCCCCTTTTTATTTTTGATGCCTGGTGCATTATGGATAAACCACATATCAAATGAATTGGGTACTGCCTTCCCTTAGAGCAGTGTTTCTCAACATTTGGATTTTGGACTTCAGTTCTCAGAAGCCTAAGCCAATTCCCAAAACACTGATCAGCCAATGTACTGAGTTAGGATTCAGGGAATTGAAGTCCTCCTGTGGAGAACACTGACTTCGAGAGTTCTCCCTCAATGGACACACTTCCTCCAAAGCTCCATGCCTGAGCAAATGAAATGAGCAATCATAGAAGTAAAGCAAGCTAGCTTGCAACATGTGGATTAAAGGAAACTCATAAAAGTATAAATAGAAAGCCTTTATATCACAGGGGAATTTGCCTTCCGGCAACACATTAACAGTGTCAACCAACTGGTCCCATGTAGCATCAGTGTAACACAAATGATCTGGGAATCACAGGAAAGCTAGTTTTCAAAAGAATGAAATAATATCCCCAAGGGAAAATATTACTCTTGAGGATGATTGGGACATTCATTAGGGTTCATCAGGGCACTGGTGCATGTGTGAGAGAAAGAGAAAGAGTTCCACCACCCCTTTGATGGTAGGAAATGTAAAGGTAAAGGTATTTCTTACTCAAAAGCCAGTCATATCCGACTCTAGGGTTCAATAGTAAAAGAGCCAGTGCTGTCTGCATCTGCAGACATTTACAGGCTTGCCTCAACACCAAAGTGCAGGGAACACTGTTTACCTTTCCGTCAAAGTGGTCCCTATTTATCTACTTGCAATTTCTTGCTTTCAAACTGCTAGGTTAGCAGGAGCAGGGACAGAGACAGTACTCCGGTCTTGAGCTGCCAACTTTCCAGCTAACAAGGCAAGCTTCTTAACCACTGAGCCACCACAGTCCCTACTCTACACTTGATTCAGTGCGTCTATTTGGGTTAGACTTGTTGGTTGGATAAAGGCTTGGATGTAGCGGTGGGATTAAGCAGGGTCACACGAGTTCACCAGAACAGGTAGCAGAAATTCTGGATGGCCCCACCCATGTGAGGTTTGAAATAAAGTAGTCCTAATTCGGGTGCAATGCAGGGCTTCCTCCCTGGCCATGCCCACCATACCATGCCCAGAGAGTAGATAGTAAAAAAAAAAACAAAACTGAATCCCACCACTGCCTGGAGGTCTATAGGTGTGGTGCTTCCTCACTGAGAGGCAATTTCTATCTTTAATTTGAGAGTTTCTGAAGGTGTCTTTTGTTGTTGTTGTTGTTGGGTGTCTTTTTAAAAAAATCTAGATACATTTAGCAATTTGAGTGTGGACAAAAGACAAAAATGTTGTGGCACTTTAAAGGCTTAACTGCTGTATATTAACATTATCTTTCGTGGATCAAGTCCACTTCATCAGAAGTGCTTAAAACACAGACTAACATGGCTACCATTTCAAAAATTTAGCAATTACACTTCTATACAGCCCCATAGTGCTTAGTGCCCTTTCTGAGTGGTTCACAAGTTAATTAGCATTTTGCCCCTAACATGCTGGGGACTCATTTTACTGAACTTTGAAGGATGGAAGGCTTTGAGTCAACCTTGATTCCAGTCAGGATTGAATTTGCAATGTTTTGGCTGCAGTACAGCAGTTTTAACCACCGCACCACCAGCACTCATTTATCAGCCACGCCCACCCAGTCACATGGCCACACCCACCATGCCATGCCAACAGAGTAGGTAGTAAAACAATTGAATCCCACAACTGGGTAGATAGTTAGACTAGGTATGTTTTTCCCTCTTGTCTTGTCTTGATCTATGTTTATATCACTATTCCTAGTTTACTACAAGGAAACAGAGCTTCCATGCTACTGTAATGCTACCTTAAGGGGTGCTTTGTAGGACTGCTTTCCACAAAGTGCTGAGCAACATTCCTTTAAAAGAGATCTGAAGCTTCTGTGTAGTGTTTTTTTCTTTTGCTTCTGAGCATAAATTACTAGGCACGATCATTCCTCACCAAGCCAATTAATTAGCCATTTCCATTTGTATCACCAGGAGTAAGTAAAGTAAAAAGAGGGATAAAGGAACGATGAAAACCTAATGCAGTTGTAGCTGAATTCAGTACCAAATGCATGTAGCTTTTTCACTGGAAGGGTCTTAATCTACATGGCTGCAGCCATGATTAGATCTTTACAAGCTTCTGTTTGCTGCTATGGAGATACGTTAGCCTGCAGGGCTTCACTTAATGATATCTGGAGCAATGGCAATTGAAGATATCTGTGTATAGAAGACAATCAGACTGTACCATATGGATCAGAAGACATTCTGTGTCTGAGACCTGAGAGATCTATTGCCAAAGCAGTACTAGTCTAAAGAGAACAATATTGTGATATTACTCCCTGCCTTCCTGATTGGATAAATTAGCTGTGACACAATTTAGAAGAGGGCCTTGAATCTGTTTCAGAAACAACAGAGTATTAATAATAAAGTAGATTGCCCCAAATTAAATGCTGCTTTTTGCAAAGTAATGTACCGATTTGTACAACAGGACATACAACTGACTGACTGCAGGAACCATCACTATTTGTGCATTTAAGGAAACGGGTGGCAGAGGTTGAGATGGTTAGGCAGCATTGTTGACGTGGTAGGTGTGTATCTGGGCAGATTCCAGAGGATGGCAGATGACAGACGAGAGCGTTATGGTCCATGGGATTGATAGCACAGGGTCAGACTCGACCATGCAACTGAACAAGAACAAGATTGTCACAATTTTTTTTTCCCCAAAGACCATACCAGCACTTTTTCTCTATTAAATTTCAATTAAAACTTGGTTGAAGGACAAATGTTAAAAATGTAATTCTGCAAAAAAATAAAAAATTAAAAAAATCTACCATGTGTTAGTAAAGCACAGTAGTTTCCATATTTGGCATTTATTAATATTTTAAATATTATTATGCTTTTTAAACTGAGTGTGGGGAAATTCTCATGAGGGATTATTAAATGAGTTGATTTGCATTCTAATGAGAACAAATGTTTGGGATTGCATTGTTAAAATGCTAAAACTGTGTGTGTATAATTATTTTGCAGCTAAGATTTGCAGAACTCATCTCCCCAAACTCTTTCTTTTTTAAAAAAAATAACTAAAGAGTCAGTGCATACTGACAGCTGGAGGGGAGGTGATTAGGGTAATTTAAACTGTTCAAAAATGACTTTACTACAGAATGAAAAACATTTTTTTAGCTTTGCTGGGCTTCTTTCATTATCTTTAGGCTGCTTCTGCTTCCTTTAAGAAGTCCCACCAAGCTCTCTTTCCTTGTATAATTTCTCATTTGTATTGATTAATCATTTTGTAATTCCATTCTAGGCTAGCTTGCTCTTCTTTAAGGCATTTCCTTTGCCTTGTCTATCCTGTAATAGTTATGTTGTCTCTTCTAATACCTTAGCATTATCAGTGCAAGTCAAGCTTTAAAACATTAATCCCTTCATGCTTTAATTTCATATTCTATTACCAGGATGAATACAAACACAATTTCATCTTTCTTTCTTTCTTTCTTTCTTTCTTTCTTTCTTTCTTTCTTTCTTTCTTTCTTTCTTTCTTTCTTTCTTTCTTTCTTTCTTTCTTTCTTTCTTTCAAAACTTCACTTTAAAGGGCTGGAAAAAAAAAGAATTCTTTTACTAGGGAGTAATTCAGAAGTATTTCCTTCACACAGATACATTCTTTATGTCAGTTTCCTAACAACCTCTCTCTTTTTGAAGGAACAATGTTTATTTTTTATGTTCTCCATCTCACTATATGTGTAGCTCAAGGGATATCACCATGTGCAACTTCTAACACCACTCCTGTTAATTTTGTTCATGCTGTGTCATAAACAATCTAGGTTGTGAAGTGTTTGGAGCAGAAAGAATAAATGTCTCACCACAATATGACAGCCAAATAAATGTTGACACTATCGGCTATCAGCAGAGATGAACCATCTCTGAAATGTTCACAAAGAACATCACAGAAATAAAGTAGACAAGAGCAAAGTGTACTCACAGTTTAAATTAGGGAAGAGTGAGCCTTTTTTGTTCATTTTCCTTTGCTTTTGCTTTGCAAAAAAGAATCCATAGTTCTGCTTTTTGAGGAAAACTTTGCCAAACCTTTCCATGCCTTTATAAATCTTATATCCCTTGCAGTCTAAAACATTTGAATGTGAAGAAAAAGAAAAACCAATTGAACCATTTGCCAATCCAGGTGGCCAGTTTGGAAGGCTTTGAGTGATAAGATTGCCCTACATGCAACAACATAACCCTTTCCTCTTCCATGAAACAGCAAGACATAGCACTATTTCACAAAATAACACTATCCATCATTTATGTGGGGACAGCCATTAGTAGACTCACATACTGAGCTCCACTGAAATAGTAGTTTATTCAAGTGCTTAAACAAGTTATTTTTCTATGGTTTACTGAAAGTTTTTTTTAAACAAAATATCTTCTCCCTTGCTTTCTTACAGAAGTATTTCAGGAGCAAAGTCACTCCTTTAATTTATTGTAACATTGTCTGCCTGTTGTTATTTATTTAGTTGGTTGTACTGTATACATGCTTTTAATTGTGTACATTGTGTATAAATAGCCCAGAATAGCTTTGAAGCTAGATGAGTGATATAGTGATTGATTGATTGATGAAAACAAGCTCCCAAATTTTGGCTATAATATGCTGTGCTTAAGCTGCATTCATTGACATACTGCAAAAGTAGGGCCTTAAATTCGCCCAGAGTTTTGGAAACCGTGAGAGTTCACAGCTTCAAAATTATTGGGTTGTTACCAATACAAATATGTGAGCTTCCTCAGAAGGTAGGCTTATTTGGGGCAGGGGGCATGCAATCATTTCCCCATTCCTCTCTATGTCTGAACTGTGGTCTCAAATGTAAGGGTTCCCAATCTATTTAATTCTTCAGGTGATTTCCCACCAAGCTGTCTATCCCTCTAATGGTGGCACAGCTAATGCTTCCAGGGTTGTCCATTTTGGGCAGTCATCACTCTAATCTTGCCTTCGCCATTATTTTGGAATTTAGTTTGTGCAGTTAGGAAGATGTAACATCCTGAGCAAGTTGAACTTCCTGGTGGCATCCCAGATATTTTAAATTGCCCCTAATCAGAATAAACATGTTAATAGTTTAGATGAGTAATTGAAGCTGTTTGGGGAGTTTGTGAAATTTTACAACTCAAAGGAGTCCCTTACTTAAATCCTACAGACCAACCTACCAAACGAAGTAAACTAAATGCTCTTATTCCCAAAGTTGAGACAAATTCCTTGTACAACATTCAGATGCTTTCCTTAGTTAAGGAATTTCTCTTCTAGTCATGGGTAGCTATAAAATTATTATTATTTTGCCCCAGAGTTAGAAGTAATTGTAGTCTCTGACAATGTGATGTGTGGTTTTGCTCTTCTTCCTCCCACAGAAAATTCCGGAATAAACTATTTTCCTGAAGTATTATTGTGGCTAAGACAAGAAGTATTATTTCAGACTGAAAGCTTGTCTTGAGATAATGCTGCCCTCTGGCTCATGGCAATATTTCCCCCAGTAGATCAGTCTGGACCACTGCCAGGAGACTGTCTAAGTGGACCCTTTTGGGGGGCAACTAATACAGGGTCTAACTAGTTACAGGCAGCAACAATTGGGTCAGGTTGCATTTGAAGAAGGCTAGTGTGATGATGTACATTCATAACAAAGCTGAGAACTTTGTTCTGTAGAACAACCTTTTCTTTAACCTTCAGAAGCACAAATATTTTCATGTCTGCAATCCTTCAGTGCCATTGGCTGTGGTGACCTTTCACTCTCTTTATGTCTTTAGAAACAGCTTTGTAAATGTCAAAAGCTTTGGATTCTCTTAGCAGCTTTGGGGATTTAGACATATAGCCTCAAGTAATGAAATTCCAGTTCATAGCAGTAATGGTATTTATTGACCATTAGGGTGGCTTTAGGTCTCTAATGTCATAGGCTGGCTCACTATAATGTTTAACATAGCAAAAGTCAAGCTCCACAGCAAGTTCTGAGATAATGTTGATTTTAAGGGGTCTCAAGCTTAATTAGAGATCTTAAACAGCCACACAGATATTGCCTTTTCTTTTCCACCTTGTGGAATCCGACAAATAAAGAAATGGTCACGCACATGCATAATTTCATGGTCACTTTAAAAATATGGAAGGCAATAGAAGTGGACAGTTCAAATTGATCCCTCTAATGCATCAAAGAAGCCAACTCACACATTTTATTTGAAGGTGAACTCATGTTTATGAATATTCATTATAGCAAACCTCACTTACGGACTCTAGCATCAACTACCTAGAAAGAGAAGAGGCATACAAAAGCAAGGACGGTGCCAAGCCACATTAACACCAGATACCCATGGGACTGTTCCAAGTGGACTGTTCTTCTCCTGCCCTGGACCATCTGACAGCATCTTTCTTGAACATCATAAGACAATTCCCTGTCAAATGTTTAAAATACTTGTTTAAAGTGTGTAGTTCTTCAAGAATTTTCTCTATGTTAGAAAATGTTGTGAGCCACTTAAAAAACCTGTATTTGGGAAGCTGATATAAATCTAGTTGTGAATGAAACACCAATCATATACTTTTGCAACCTGTAATTTTAAAAAACTTGGTGAGAGAGAAAGATAACAAGGCTAAATTCATCTGTGAATCTCGATTAGATACATGGAATGAACATAACCAGATAAATCCACATTTACATACATCACTGTGATTCAATGGACTTACTTAAGATGGACAAACAATTGGATTTAGCCCATAGTATTGTAGTACCATACAATTAGGCAAATATTTTGTAGACCGTTAAGGGGAAATAGATTTTGTGCATGCTAGAATATGTTTATCACTTTATACTAAATAAATACTCCAGCTCAATGGAGATCCTTTTGTTCTTTTAGGGTGAAGACAAGAACAGCCTTACAGTAGAAGTTACCCTTAGGTCCTTACTTATTTTAAATTTTATAAGCTTTAATAGCAAATGTTTATGCTTATGTTTGTTTATTAGTACTTATTTCTTTGTATTTCCTTATATATCATGTATTCTGTATTGAATTTCTATGTAGATGTTTTTTTCCTTTTTTGTTGTAGTTATATTTTGTTGAAAACTCATAAATAAAATTTAAAAAAAGGTCCTTACTCTCTGATGTAAGCCAAACTATGGTACTTAAATGGTAGTTAAATGGACTAGTGAATTAAATACAAGTTCAGTGAATAGGTGCAGAACTTTGAGAGCTAGAAGTGTATTTAAAGCTATTCTGATCCTATGTCTCTTTTTACAAAATTATGCTAGAATTTGACAGGTGTAAATAGGTGTGATAAATTCCAAATATTCCATGCTTCTGGCCTACCTTGACTTTTGGGTCAACTTTTTCTTTGACTTCAGATCTTCCATTTGGCTTATCTGAATTGCTAGTGGGAGTCTGTAAGATTTCTGGCTATTGTTAACAATTCCATTTTTGTAGAAAGATTTTGCTCTGAACCCTGCTTGCCTAAGAGTATGATGCCACTTTAGATTATTAGGGAACCACAGTGTGTCTATAGCACCTTAAGCATAACACTTGCCCCCCAACCCCCGAATAAAGAGATGGGCACAGTATTGGATGTAAGCTTAGGGCCACTTTATTAACTCATAACTTTATCAACTGTAACTCTGTCTTACCTGCAACAGGGACCAAGTAGTGCTGGCAGAGATGGGATGTAATAGGTTCTCACCAGTTCGACAGAACCGGTAGTAACTTTCCCCAGTGTCCCGGAGAACTGGTAGCAGCTTTTTTTTTTGGGGGGGGGACACCACCTTCAGGACTTACCTTTTCACTGGTTCCCCCACTGTGCATGCACACCAAGCACTTGGTGTGCATGCACGCCTACAGTGCTTGGCATGTATGCACGGCCTCCTTGCTGTCCTCCTAAGCGGGGAGGAGGAAGAGAAGCTGCTAGCCTGAAGTTCCCTATAGCCTGCTCCCCAGGGTAAGTGACTCACCTTTGGATGTGGTGTGTCTGTGTGTATTTTAATGTGTATTTAATACCTTTACCATTTATTGACGTACTACCACAGTTCCTAAAAAGGCCTGGTGGCCTGGCTTGGGGTTTTTAAGCAAAGTCCTTTTGAGCAAGGGAAGCCTTGAACCACTTGCAGGGACAAAACCTGACATCAAATTTCAATACTGTATATACTCGAGTATAAGTCGAGTTTTTTAGCCTCCAAAATGAGGTCCAAAAGGATACTTGACTTGTACTCAGGCCAAAGACCTCGAGGGTTCAAAAACTGCACTGGATTGAGATGACTGACAACAAGATGGAGGAACTGGGTGCATCTCAACCAGCACAGAGAAAAATCTTTTACCGGTATTTCAGCAACACTAAGAAGCAACAAAATGGAGAATGTGATTGCATTTCAAAGAGCTACGGAGATAGAAGGGGTTTTTCTCCATAGCACTATGCAATGGGCTCGTATCCCCCTTCAAAACCAGCAGCAGGGAGAAAAATCCTTTATTCCAGCAACATGTGGGGAGAGCAAAACAGAGAGCACTATTGCATTGCAATGAGCTACAGAGATAGAAGCTTTTTTCTCCATAGCACTTTGCAATGGAAATGCAGAGAAAGAAACAACTTCACTTGCCAGTACCCACCTCCTCATCCCTGATCTATGCAGCAGCCAAGATTGATTGGGAAGCCACACTTGCTTACAGCTGAGAGCTAGAATGATGCTTCCTGCGGAGGGCGCAGGCGGCAGCCCAGAAGAAGAGGAGGGCGCAGTCGGGGTCCTTCGTCGGCCCCAATGGTCCACATTGTAAGTGGGGTTTGTGTTTAGGGTGGGTGGGTGTTTGGGTGGGTGGGTGTATTTTTATTTAATTATTATTTTATTTATTTATTTATTTAATTTATTAATGGTTTTGTGTTGTGGTTGTGTGGGTGGGTGGGTGGGTTGAGGTGTGTATGTGTTTTATTTTTATTTTATTTATTTATTTATTTTGCCCCGCCCACAATGTCATGACGCCATGACATTAGCTCCACCCCCACTGTGATGACATCAGGGTGTGGTACTAAAATTTTTATCATCCCATCACTGATGACAGTGTGAAGAAGGTGAAAACACCAAAGTTCCAAAGCCAATCAGGGACCCTTGCAAAAATTCCCACTTGATCCCGAAGCAACCAGCTAATCCCACACTGTGATTTAGGGGAGGAAGGATGGGCTTCCACTCATCTACTGATGAAGAAGAGGCCGAGGCTGGGGAGGGCCCACTTTTTAAGGTGACCTGGACCCCCCCCCCCAGGCCAGCATACCTCTGGGCATGCTCATCTGATGGGGTCCCTTTTACTTGCCATAAATTTTGGTGGATGACAATCTGCTTGGATGCATGGAGTGCAATGCATGCATACAAAGATCAAGCTTGCTAGTATTTTAGATGTCACAAAGCTCTTTCTGGATCATCAATTATTATAACTGTGGTTGTACAGTTTAAGAATTAATTGATGGTTTTTATTTTCAAAAACGTATCTAGGACCATGTGGATGAGAAACTATGTTTGTACAACAAAAATGAAAGCAGAAGAGTTGAGTACCAGATACATAGCTAGCAATTTGGACACTTGGGACATTCAATACCATGACCGCCTTGCCACATTGCTCTGAGGGATGGGCACATGTTTCTCATGGGGAGAAAGAGACTATAATATACCCTGAAATAAAGAGGAAATATGGTTGTTGTTTTTTTTAAAAGGGGGGGAGTGAATAGGGGTGGGAGGTGCTGCTAATTATTTTATTGATGCTCACCAATAGATTCAGCTCTAGATTGTGTTGTTAAGTCCCACCACCCTTTTCACAGCCCTTTGTGATATTTTTAAGAGTAGCAGGTTTATTTCAGTACAGTAGAACCCTGCACAATTCAGAAGAACGATTGAAAAATTATATCAGCAGGGTTCTGCGTGTGTCAGAGTGAACGATGGGTTAACAGAAGATATAGAGTTGAATGCAGAGACAAGACAGGGGTGCCCATTGTCTCCAATTTTATTTATAATGGCCATGGAGTTATCAGCAAATGTTATAAGAGATGATAAAGATATAGTGGGAATAGGAAAAAATAAAATAGGTATGTATGCAGATGATACATTAGTAATAGTGAAATACCCTATGGAGACATTAGAAAAAATACAAATACATTTAAAGGAGTTTGAAGAGATCACGGGGTTAAGAGTTAACTGGGATAAATCAGAAATGATATTGTGTAATATAGATAAAAAAGAACAAGTGAAAATTAACGAGAGGTATAAAATACAGATAAAAACAGTTTGAAATATTTGGGGATAAATATTACAGGCGAATGGGATGATCTTAAAAAAATGAATTATGATAAGCAAAGGAGTGAAATTAAAGAAAAAATTACAACAATATAAGAAGCTGAAATTGTCTTGGTTTGGCCGGGTTGCATTATGTAAAATGATGTTATACCTAAGTTGAATTTTTCATTTGATGCCCTGCCAATCCAGATAAAGGAGAAGGACATGAAAGAGTTTCAATTGTTGCTAAATAATTATTGCAATGGAGGATGTAGAACAAGATTACCAAGAAGCCTGTGGTATCTGTCCCAAAAAGAAGGTGGTCTAGGAATACCAAATATTAAAAATTATTATAGAGCTTTTCAAATTAAGAATGTGGTAAAGAGAGGAAGTAATTTGGGAGGAATTAGAGATGAAAGAAATAGCACAAATACATAAAGCAATTTTTCTAGATATAGGGATAAAGATATTTTTTTTGTAAAAACAAATTGTTAAAAGGGTTATTAGATGTATGGAAGAAATTGAAAAAGGTTTTAGCTCCAGATTTATCCCCAATAATAGAAATAGAAGATATAATTTTTTTCCTATCAATTTAGATGAGAGAAGGAAAGAAGTGCTTGTAGAAAATGATGTGATAATGTTGAAGGATTGGGTAAGGGTTTGCAAACATATAGAAAAGAAGAAGAGGATATATACGCAGTTGAAATTAAATTGGGTTCAAATTATACAGTTAGATAAATGGAATGATAAATATTTGAAAAAAATAGTTTGGAAAGGGGGAAAACAGAATTTGAAGAAATGGTAATGAAAGTGAGAAAAGGAGAAATTGGTCTTAAGGGTATGGTAAGCAAAATTTACAAGATGTTGAATAAAGAGGGTAGGCCTCAAGAAACTTTAAAAAATATTTGGGAACAAGATTTGAATGTTAAAATTACTGATGCAGCATGGAAAAATGTAATAAACATTTATTTAAGAAAAAAAAGAACCCTGCACAATGAATGCCCCACATAACAAAAAATTCATAATTGTTTTTGCATTAACCGCAATACCCCACATTACAGGGTTTTTTCCCATTATACGGGGTATAACTCGCATAACAAAAACCCCATCTAACGAAAATCTCTATGGGATGTATCTTACAACAAAATTTTTAGGACCTTGTATAATGGAAAAATTCATATAACAAAGCATCTTGCAGAACGGACCTTTCTTTTTTCTTTCTTTCTTTTTTTTTTTTGGTTTTGTTATGTGGGGATCTTCTGTATAAGCTTTTGGGGAGCACATCCAATTTCCCAAGTCGAATTGAGCATAATAAATACACAATGCTACCTTTTTTGAAATATGTGCTGCACATATACTCCATACTTGAATGCTTTAATCTTTAAAAAAACCCCACTATATTTGAATAACTAGATTTACACCCAGATTGGTTGTTGTTGTTGTTGTTGTTGTTGTTGTTGTTGTTGTTGTTGTTGTTGTTGTTGTTGTTGTTGTTGTTGTTGTTGTTGTTGTTGTTGTTGTTGTTGTTGTTGTTGTTGTTGTTGTTAATTTGATTTGTATGCCACCCTACTCAGTAAAAACCGATTCAGGTGGCTCACAGAAAACACACAAATATAGCATTCTGCGAAACAACATTAAAATATGAAACATAAATATAAATATATCATCATAACACAATACAGTTAATACAATCAATATATCTAAAAATAAGGGGGGAGAAAAGAAATGGAATGCAATACAATATTACAATCTAAAACATAAATACTGTATAACATTGTAACAATACAGTTAATAAAATCAAAATCTAAACATATGGAGGGGGGACGATAACAGTGGTCCTTGGCTCACCGCATGGCCCAAGTGTTCATCCCCCCGGTCAGAAAAGGGGACATAAGAAGTAAGAGCACCCCAATACCTCAACATTCCCTCAATCCTCTAGCCAGACGAGGCAGGGGTTGGTGACAGTATCCACACCTGCCTCCCATCCCCGCCCGATGGAATGAGAAGTGGGGAGAGGCAGCGGAGTCCTTAGCTGGCAAAAGCGACATCCTTTTAACCCTCCAGTCTGGTGAGACTGGAGGGCAGTGACAGCGTCCACACCTGCCTCCCATCCCCGGCCAATGGAATGAGCAGTGGGGAGAGGCAGCGGAGTCCTTAGCTGGCAAAAGCGATGTCCTTTAAACCCTCCAATCTGGCGGGACTGGATGGTAGTGACAGCGTCCACACCTGCCTCCCATACGTGGCCGATGGAATGAGCAGCGGGGAGAGGGAGCGGAGTCCTTAGCTGGCAAAAGCAATGTCCTTTTAACCCTCCAATCTGGTGGGACTGAACGGCAGTGACAGCATCCACACCTGCCTCCCATCCCTGGCTGATGGAATGAGCAGTGGGGAGAGGCAGCGGAGTCCTTAGCTGGCAAAAGTGACGTCCTTTTAACCCTCCAGTCTGGCGGGACTGGAGGGTGGTGACAGCATCCACACCTGTCTTCCATCCCCAGCCGATGGAATGAGCAGCAGGGAGAGGCAGCGGAGTCCTTAGCTGGCAAAAGCGACGTCCTTAGCTGGCAAAACTGACGTCCTGATTCTGAGTTAGAGGCTGCCTCTTCTTCTTTTAGAAGTTCTTTGGCAAGTAACTTAGTGCCAAATTATTCCATCAAGAACTGTGATATTTGCTTTGCCTATAACACAGATTAACTCAATTTAATTTTTACAGACTGAAAGAGGAAAAGCATGAATCAAATCTATATGGAACTTTTTACTCCCCAAATGGCTTTTTTCTGTTCTGCTGAGGGTGGAGGTGGGGAGATGCTTCTATGTTTTCATACTGGAAAAAATTGATTGAGGGGTGTTTTTTTCTGCATATGGTCAGTTGTGGGTCCTTGTTGTAAAAGTTGGTGGTGTGTAGGTTGGTAGTGTTTCAGTGAAGTAGGCAGTTGATGTGTAATATTCAGGATATGAGCACATGCCCCCACATTCTTTCCTCTTCCTCAACAGCCATTGGTTTTTAGTTTAGTTTTACTTTTAAGATTAGCACTAGAACAGCTTTTCATCTTACCACTGAGTCAGTAACTAAGCAGGAAATTGAAATGAGTTATTTTTCAGAGATTTATCTCATTATTTCAAAACCTCACCTGTTTTTCCGTAGTGGAATCTATTGTAATATTCTTGAGATAGTGTTAATAAGATCACTAAGGTGGTTCCCTTTCATAGTGTGGATTGTTTTATTCTCACACAAAACCAGCAAGATAGAGAACTAGAAAAGGGTTAGCAGAAGGGAAGGAAGAAAGGACTGGTAGAGGCAGGTCCAGAGGAAAGAAGGAGGGGTTGTGGAATGGAATGAACTCCTGAAACATTTTGGAGCCCTTGTACAAGCACTGAATCTGACTAAAAACTTAGTACAGGTTTTGAATCAAATCAAAGCTGTGCCAAATGGTTCTGATTCAGCATTCCAATTAGTCACTCTCATTCTCTTTATGGCTCTAATGTACAGCATGGACCTGTTAATTCTGGGAATGTTTTTATTTATTGAGACTCTTAAATTCAGAAGACAGAATTTTACCTGATTGATCTTTATAACAAATGTTTACAAGATTTGATATTTATTTAAAAGAAGAAAGTAAAACCAAGATATTTATCTATCACTGAACAAAGAAGCTGGATTAAAATAAAGTCTTGTCAGGACATGGCATATGGTTTTAAGCAAAACTCTGGACTATATATATTTTGTAGAACATATCCAAGCAACTGTGTTTTGATAAGCTTGCAAAATTAGTATCACAATGCATTAAAAAATCACAGTACATACATGCCATCTTATCTGCATTCAGCAACAGAAAGAATGAACACTCCCACTTTCCTGAAGGAATGGAAGAAATTTCTCTTTTACTCTTGAGGCAAAACATCCATTGTTGTTTGGCTACTAAAGAACACCTAACAATATTGCTGTTTGCCATGATGTGAAATATACAAAGGCATTACTTGCCCTTTTCAAAACACTGACTCCAGAGTAATCCCAATGGGTTTAGTAATAAAGGACAGCTCTGACAAATTCTATTCTAAGTATGTTATCTTCTCCAATCAACCATAGTCAAAATATGTTTCAAATGCAACAATGATGTCTTCATATTTGACATGTGTAATAAGAAAGGGCCCCAGTTACATCCCTCTTTTTTGAAAAGAATAACCATTTTAAGCATATGGGACTTTGTAGGCATTGTAGAAAATTTTAAATGCATTTTCACCACATGGATTGCTAGTGCAAGAATCAAAGAAAACCTATCAAGTCTTGTAAAAAATGTTTGAGTCAAATGTAATCTGACTTTTGTTGTAATACTTGATATATGGGTGATAAATATTAGGAGTAACAAATGGATCTGTTTTAAAGAAAAGAAATCAAGGACCAAATAAACACGAGGTATACTTATGGAACGATTTGTGAGTGGTATTTACTTTTTTACATTCACTTGTATTTTCTATATCACAAAGTTAACTTCTAAACAAGGAAATAATGTCTCTTTTTCTCTTTCAACTATTTTTCTCCCTACTGACTACAATAGGAGAAGAAATATGAGTGGGGAAAGACTATTTCTCACACATAATAGACACTACATATTCATTCACCTTCACAATTGCACCAGTTCTTCATCTGCTTATACACATGCCATGAATATTGGTACACAATGAAAGGAGTTATTTCTAATAAGATATCTTCAGAGACCAGGGACATGGCTGCTTTTCAGTATGTGAAAGAAGAAATATGTTCCCAGAATGATCACCCATTTCATGAAGACCTTGTATATACTGTGGAAAGCACTGCCAGTTCTATTTAAACCACATTTAAAACTGATTCTGAAGTTGAAAATGGTATCTACACAATTAACCCTGGAATTGTCCAACACAGTACTTTTACACATAGTGGGGGTAAAGGACCTTTAAGCATCTCAAGCGCCTGCACTAAAAATTCCATAATACATTGCAGTTGGGAGTTGAAGTCTAAAACATCTGGTAGGCTTGTTGCTCTCTGATCCTGACATAAAAGTACAAATTGTCACCTGATCTTTTCAAGGACAGAGCTGTTGACTTCCAAAACTATTTTTCATTACTGAAAAGTGTGATGTTGTCATTACAGGTTGCTTTTAGGACACTGTGATCTTTTACATTTATGTGATACCTTAAATTCTTCAGAGTAGAACAAGTCTGAGCTAGTCCTCAGAGGTTTCATTAAGATAAGAGAAGAATGTTGTGTGTTTCAAGCAACTCAACCTTTCAAATAGCCTTCCACAGCTTTCAAGGATTGGTGTTAAGAGAAGAAGCTCACTTTGCCTTTACACATTTGTTTGGCTTATATGGAGTTTCAGAGAGAGAAAAAGTTCTCACAAAAAGTTGCACACATTTTAAAAATGGCAAAAGATGTGTATTATTGGAAAAATGCACACAATGATACTTTAATAAAATAGACAAAATTGCATAAATTAATTGTGCAAATATTCAGCAAAATCTCCACCCTATTTTGCTATGGCTGGAGAGCCATCGGGAAACAAATCGGGTTTCTCCCCATTTCTCCCCAAAACCAAGCACTTTTCCTACAGGGGCTGGCACACTTTGCCTTGCCTTGCCAGCATTGTTGAGGTTTCTTCTTCTTGGAGAGCTTGTGGTTCCCTGAGCAGCCTCATAAGTAATGGAAACCATGGCTTCTATGAGACAATCCCAGCATGTGTTCTATTCAATGCACACAGTGGGTCATTTGCTGGATCTGTTGTTTTTGACAGGATAGGGAATGATGACCTGAAGGTATTGAATCTGGTATCCTTACTTTTGCCATTAACAGATCATCACAGGCTGTACTTTGGCCTGACAGTGATAACTTTCCACCTCAAAGAAGATGGAACAATTAAGATGTTCCATCCTTGATGACTTCTGGATCTGAATGGTTTCCAGAAAGAAAAGAAAGAAAGAAAGAGGGTGTGTGTGTTTCTGACTGATCTGGTTGATGCTCCTATTGAAACCACAGCTGTCAGATGGAATAATCTAATCATCCAAATAGTTGACACAATTGCATTTAAGCAGAGGCTCCCAAACCTTTCATGCTTCTGGTAGTGGTGTAGGCAGCATAGGCTGGATGATTTGGTGCCATGGGCTGGGTCTGGCCCATGGACCATAGTTTGGCCACCCCTGCATTTAAGTACTCTCTCCACAAAGACCACTGGGCTCGCCCCTCTGGGTTCTGGTGCTGTCGAATTCGGACGAGCTGCCACATTCGGACGAGCTGCCACCGCTGGGCTAGGAGGCGGGGCGGCCATGTGCCTGGGATGCCAATGATGGGCTCCCCACTGGGCCCGTGCTGCACATGCCCCAGCCCCTCGCCTGAGCCATCAGGGTCCCAGGCATTAGAGCCGCTCTGCCTCCTAGTCCGACGGTGTCAGCAGCACCCAGGAAGGTAGGAAGTGAGGCTGGTGGTCGTTGCGGCCCAGCAGCTGGAGCAGTACCACCCAGGTGTTGGAGGGTCCTTGGCCTGGCCAGCGCTAGGCTGCAGCGCTGGGCTCACTTCCCGCCTTCCTAGTCACCGCTGCTACCGAAGGCAGACGAGCTGCAGCCACCGGGCTCGGAGGGCCCACACCCTCTAGCCCAGTGGTGACAGAGAGTCCCAGTGCCCGCCCTGGCCACCAGGAAATCCGGGGCAGCAGCATCACCACCCCCCACAAAGTGGCACCCGGGACACGCTGCCCCCTTGCCCCCTCGCTACGCTTCTGATTCCAGGCTTCTCTGTCATCTGCCATCCTCTAGAGCAGGCATTATCAAGGTTTTCTGGTTGCGGGCCTGACCATGGCTCCTGGACTGCTGATCGGTCTGGTCACATGGTTCCTCCCACCTGGAAGCAGAAGTAAAATGTGTGTTGCACAAGGGCATAATATGTGGATCAGTGAGGACATTGGGGGCTGGATGAATTGGTGTTGTGGGGCCTGGTTTGGCCCACGGGACATAGGTTGAGAATGCCTACTCTGGAGTCTGCCCAGATCTATGCACACAGCATCAATGATACTGTCTAACTATGTCATCCTCTGCCACCCCCTTCTCCTTTTGCCTCTGATTTTTCCTAGCATCAGGGCCTTCTCCAGTGAGTCCTCTGTTTTCATTTGGTGGCCAAAGTATTTAAGCTTCAGTATCTATCCTTCCAAGGAGCAGTCAGGGTTGATTTCCTTGGAAATTAACTGGTTTTATCTCTTTGCAGTCAAGGGGACCCTCAAAGATCTTCTCCAGTACCACAGTTTAGTGGCATCTATTCTCCTGTTCCCAGTCTTTCTTATGGTCCAGCTCTCAAAGTTATACATTACTACTAGGAACATCATTACTTCAACTATGTGGACTTTTATTGGCAGGGAGCTATGCAAAGCAAAAGCAAAGCAATCACACTTATATACTGCCCCATAGCACTTAGGGCACAATCTGGGTGGTTCACAGGTTAATTAGCATTTTGCCCCCAACATGCTGGGTACTCATTTTACTGAGTTCAGAAGGATGGAAGGCTGAATCAACCTTGATACCTGGTCAGGATCAAACTCACAACATTTTGGTTGCAGTACAGCAGTTTAACCACTGCACCACCAGGGCTCCTCTACTTTTTATTATGCTTCCTAGCTTTGCCATAGCTTGCATTCCAAGGATTATGTGTCTTTTTATTTCATTGCTACAATCATTCTCTCTAGTGAATTTGGAGCCCAAGAAAGTAAAGTCTGTCACTGCTTCCATTTCTTCCTCTTCTATTTGCCAGGGAGTGGTGCTATGATCTTGTGCTTTTTTTATTTTGAATTTCAAACGAACTTTTTTACTCTCTTCTTTCACCCTCATCAAGAAGCTCTTTAGATCTTCTTCACTTTCTCCCATTAGAGTGGTGTCATCTGTATATGTGAAGTTGTTTATATTTTTCCCAGAAATCTTAATTCAGCTTGTGTTTCATCCAGTCCTGCATTACACATGATGTGCTCTGCATATAAATTATATAAGCAGGGTGACAATATACAGTCTTGTCATACTTCTTTTCTTACTTTAAATCAATCACTTGTTCCATAACTGGTCCTAACTGTCACAGGTTTCTCAGAAGACAGGTAAGGTAATCTGTTACTCTTGATCTCTTTAAGGACTTGTCACAGTTTGTTATATCCACTCAATGAAGACTTTAATGTAGTCAATGAAGCAGTAGACTTTTTTTCCCTGTTACTCCCTGGCTTTCTGCATGATCCAGCAAATGTTGGCAATTTGGTCTCTAGTTTCCCCTGTCTCTTAAGAATCCACATTGTACTTCTGGTCATTCTCTCTCAACATATACCAACTGCCAGGGGAAGAAGAATCCAGGGCAGGATGAGGACCTTGCCACCCCTACCCCTGTGCCTATACCAACTGCCAGGGGAAGAAGAATCCAGGGCAGGATGAGGACCTTGCCACCCCTACCCCTGTGCCTATACCAACTGCCAGGGGAAGAAGAATCCAGGGCAGAATGAGGACCTTGCCGCCCCTCCCCCTGTGCCTACATCAACTGCCAGGGGAAGAGGAAGCAAGGGCAGGATGAGGACCTTGCTGCCCCTCCCCCTGTGCCTATACCAACTGCCAGGGGATGAAGAAGCCAGGGCAGAATGAGGACCTTGCCGCCCCTCCCCCTGTGTCTACCAGCTGCTAGGGGAAGAAGAAGCCAGGGCAGGATGAGGACCTTGCCTCCCCTCCCCCTGTGCCTATTCCAACTGCCAGGGGAAGAAGAAGCCAGGGCAGGATGAGGACCTTGCTGCCCCTACCCCTGTGCCTATAGCAACTGCCAGGGGAAGAAGAAGCCAGGGCAGGATGAGGAACTTGCTGCCCCTACCCCTGTGCCCCCCCAACATATTGTAATGTAATGTATTGTCTGTAAGCCACCCTGAGTCGCCACGGCGAGTGGGCGGCAATATAAATTTGAACTAATAAATAAATAAATAAATAAATAAAATACTGTTGAAACCTAGCTCATAGGATGTTGAGCATTACCTTTCTAGCATATGAAATGAGTGCATTTGTTCAATAGCTTGACTATTCTTTGGCATTGTCCTTCTATGGAACTGGAACATAAAATGAAATTTTCTAGTACTGTGGCCACTGTTGTGTTTTCCAAATTTGCTGACATATTGTGTGCAGCACTTAATGACATCATATTTTAGGGCTTTAAATAGGTCAACTGGAATACAGTAATACCCTGTAGAATGAAAGAGTTTGGTTCTACAATGTCTTTAGTTGTACGATTTTTTTTGTTATATGGTGCATGAAAGGAAACCAGGGATCAGAGTGTCCAATCTCCACCTTCCTTTCACAAAAGACAGGGAGATCCCCCTGCCTTCTGCGAAAAGAAGGCTGAGCTTGGACTGGAGCATCTGAGCTCAGCCTTCCTTTTACAGAAGGCAGTTGAGGGAATCTCCCTGCCTTTGGCGAAAGGAAGGCAGGGATTGGAGGGGGGGTTCCGATCCCAGCCTTCCTTTCACAGAAGGCAGGCAAATGGATCATCTGCCTCCTATGAAAGGAACCTGGGGATAGGACGTCTCAGAAAACAAAACAAAATAAATAAAATAAAATAAAA
Organism: Furcifer pardalis; assembly: GCA_030440675.1. NCBI lineage: Eukaryota > Metazoa > Chordata > Lepidosauria > Squamata > Chamaeleonidae > Furcifer > Furcifer pardalis. The sequence goes on from CP126893.1 coordinate 70,819,618, forward strand.
ACACAGTAGCACTTTAAAGACTAGCTGCTATATTTTTATTGTTAGCTTTCGTGGATCAAGTCCACTGTGTTTTTTATTTTATTTTATTTTGTTTTGTTTTCTGAGATGCCTGAACCACAGACTAACATGGCTACTATTCCAAAAAAATCTGGGAATTGGAGTGCCCAGACCCTGCCTTCCTTTCGCAGAAGGCAAGGGGAGAAGCACTTGTTCTGAGGTGAGCCGGCAGTGCACACGGGCTGAGCCCGGGCTGGCCTCAGAAGACAAGGGGGAAGCACTTTGCCCCTTGGTTTCTGAGGCCAGCCCAGGCTTAGCACGTTTGCACCCCCTGCTCATCTTAGAAGGCAAGGGGAGAAGCGTTTGTTCACCCCTTGCTTTCAGAGGCCAGCCTGGGCTCAGCACGTGCATATACCCTGCTTGCCTCAGAAGGCCTGATCCCGGCTTACTTTTAGGGGAGGTAGCTGAGTGGGTCGGCTGCCTCTTCAGAAAGCAAGCTGGGGATCAGATGCCCTGACATGGTGCTTTCGAATGAGGCAGCCGACCCACTCAGCTATCTCCTCCTCCATTGCATCGTACGAAATCGTACAACAATGAAGATTTTGGAACAAATGGGTGCATCGTACAATGAAAATTTTCATTGTACGATGCATCAGTTTGATCCAAAATCCTCTTTGTTGTATGATTTTTTCATTGTATGATGCATTCGTTATACGGGGTATTAATGTACTCTCATCTCCAGTAGCTTTGTTGTTAGTAATGTTTTATACAGACCACTTGATTTCACACTCCAGGATGTCTAGCTGAAGGTCACCAAATACACTATCATAGTTGTCAGGGACATTAAGGTCCTTCTTACATAGTTCTTCTGTATATTCTTGCCACCTTTTCCTATTCTCTTCTACTTCTGTAAAAGCAGCTAAAAACATTTATGCCATCAGATGGATAGGTGAGGTTTCAAACCACCATGCAGATCTCTAGTGAGTTGTCCTTGAGCTCACTAGCACTGGACAAGAAAGTAGACTTCAGTACTGCTCTCTTGTCCAGACTACAGCACACTTTCAGCCTAAAATTGAAGTCATCCTGAGCAACCTGGACTCTTTTAGTGGTTCATTTCATAAACCTGAGGGTTTTTTAAAAAAATGTTTCCTGGTTTTACATTAAAAACAAGTTCTGTCAGTAATTTTATTAAGAAAAGATTTCCAGTGTACTGACTTGTAAGATTGAAATGGATCCATTTCAATCTGTGAAGCCTGATAATGTAGGCATAATCTCCTCTTGGCCCATGCCGTTCATGGCTATTAAACTGGCTAAAGATCTCACCATGGAATGGGTCACATACATTGTAAATATGACTCTAGAAAAAGGTTATATGCTTTCTTGCTTGGAGGAGATGATTGTGTAGCCCATCCTTTAAAAATTGTATTTGGCAACAGGAAAGCTGAAGAACCTCATGGTGTTTGCAAATATCCCATTTATGAGTAAAGGTGTAAGGATGGTGATTTACCATTTGCAGGCAATCTTGGAGTATAATAGATAGATTGGATCAGTTTTAATTGGGATTCAAGCCTTGATACAGGACTGCTCACTGACCTTTTCAGGGAGATGGGTAGGGGTACTGTGGCCCTGTTTGTCCCCCTGGATTTTTCAGTGGCTTTTGATACTATTGACCATGGTATCCTTTGAGACCAGTTAGCAGGGTTGGGGATTGTGCTGGTAATGACCTTTAAAGCCCTACATGCTAGTGGGCCAGGATACTTAAGAGACTGTGTCACCCTGAGAACATCTGTCCATCCCACCAGAGTGGAACAGAGAGGCTCTCTTGTGCCATCTGCTAGAGAGGCAAGCCTTCTTTGTGTCTGCGATGGCCCTATGGAACCTCCTGCCAATTGAGCTACAATTGTAGATGGAGTTGCTGCCCTTCAGGAAAGAACTAAAAACCTGGCTGGCAAAGCAGGTGTGGGGCACCAATGTGGTGACCCCCACCTGCTGGCTGATAAAAGAATAGCAATATTGCTCCCCCACTCTTTTTAATCCTCGTTCTTTTAATCTTTGTAGCTTTTTAAAATTGGGTTTTTAATGGGTTTTTTGGTGTTTTGGACTGCTGTGCTGTTTTTAATGTTATGAGCTGCCCAGAGTAGTTTGAGTTGGGCAGCTATACAAATTGGAAAAATAAATAAATAAATAAAGTTGGAGTCAGGAATTGTGCTGGTTCTCCTCTTTCCTTGGTGCCAAATGGCCACAGAAACATCTGCAGAAGCAGAGAGTCCTGGCTCTTAAGCTTTGGAACATAGATGAACACTGAACCCTAGATTTCGGATACAACTGGCTTTCGAGCAGAAACCTTTACTATGACCCACATATTCGTCTTTCAGGCAGTCCGTGGTGTCACAAAGTTCTCCCCCAACACCACACTTCAGATGAATAGATTTTCAAATTTAGAAGAACTATAATACTTAGATTATATCATTTTTCCTCTGAGGAATAATTTTATAGTACACTTTATGCAGTGTGTTTCCCATCCATTATTATGCAAGTATTGATGATGATGATGATGATGATGATGATGAGATGATGATGATGATGATGATGATGATGATGATGATGATGATGATGATGATGATGATGATGATGATGATGATGATGATGATAGGAAAAAGATTTCTCACAAAATAGAATTTGTTCTCCTTCTCCCAACCACCTTGCTTCCTCTGGAGCAGATGTGTGTACTTTATGTGAGAGTTAACGTCTGGAGAAAACAAATGTTTGGGTATGAATCTCCTATACCCAAATCCCACTCTGTGCTGTAGGGAGGGAGGAAGCATTCCCATTGGACTTCTCGGCAGAAGGGTGGGGGTGAACCAGTGGCATTGCGCAGACTTCAGCCCCCACCAGCTCGCCGCTGCCCCCCCCACAGGACCCAGGCAGAAGGCAGCCCTTTTGCTGCGCCTGCAGCCAGGCTGCCCCCTCTTTGCCTCCCGCCGGCCGTGGCTGCCCTTGCTCTGCCTCCTCCGCCACCAATTGCCTGGGTAGGGCAGGGTGAGCCCCTGACGGCTAGCTGGGTGGGTGGGTGGAGGTGAGCAGTGCACGCGCACACAGGGCACTCATCAGGGGTAGGTAGCGGAGGAGGCAGAGCAAGGGCAGCCACGGCCGGCGGGAGGCAAAGAGGGGGCAGCCTGGCTGCCGGCGCAGCAAAAGGGCCGCCTTCTGCCTGGGAAGTCCTGCTTCCTAAGCCCAGGCAGAGGGAGGCCAAAGTGGTGGGGACATTTTGCCGCCCCCTGAAAGCCGCTGCCCGGGGCATCCCCCCCGCCGCCCCCATGCTACGCCACTGGGGTGAACTCTGTGTTAGGGAAAAGAAGGAAGCACTCCCACTGGGCTGCTGAGCAGAGGGGTGGGGCAAACTCTGTGCTGGGGAGACGGTGCATGTGCCCTCAAAAAAGGCTCTGCATGCCCCCTCTGGCATGCATGCCATAGTTTGCCACCACTGTCCTTTGCAACATGGGGACACCAAGCAAATTGGTAGAAAATTCAATACTTTCAATTGCAATAGCAGTTTTGCTCTCATGTTTCCAGTTTTACATAAAACCAGAAGAAATATTTGGAAGAATATGAACCTAAAATCAAACAGATTCTGGGAAAAGAGGGTTGGTTGTGTGGGCATTTCTTCACCATAGTTAGTGCTGCACTTTCATCCAACAAACTATTGAAAGTAACTGCTTCTTTGTCTTTTTATTGCCTGAAGCAGTTGAGAAGATGACAGTCATTCAAGGTTAGATAATTCATTCTCTTAGAACTGTATTTAACAAAAGGGAAAAATGAACAGAGAAGATCTACTTTGGTTAGATTTACTCTCTGAGCTTGAACATTACTCCTCAATGCTTCTTAGCCCGAGAGAAAAAAATATGAGTACTGTGGCCACCCACTAATCCAGTCATTGCCCTGGAGCTAAAAAAACAGATAATCCCTTCCTGTAGCTCTTCTTATAATTAGCTCTCATCCTACTGATACTGTTAAATTCTTTAAACTGATGCTATTTTCCTTTCCAGCAGAAACCTTAGGTCAGGTGCCCAACAAAGACTGATAAACTAGTATTCTCTTAGTACAGTTCACCATTGCCCAGAAGGGGTAGAGCTATTAAGAGCTAGAGTTCAATAAGAGATGGTGAGCCAAAGTTTCCCCACTTAGACTATATGTATCTCAGGAAATGATGCACTCTTTGTGGTAGGTAGTATTTTCTCGGTCACATAAAATACAGTTTTTATATTCTGGAAGTTGTGTTCTGCTAGGATTGTATTTAGTAATTCTAGCTTTCATTTTCCAGAGACCAAATAGTTAATTTATAGTAAAAATTAAGAACTGAGATTTTGGGCTAATACATTGCCCATATTTTCAGCAAGACAGGGCAGAGGATCTGGGCAACTAGAGTTCTTCAATACCAAAAGAAATATCATCTTGGCAAGGGGCATATTGTAATTTAGCAATTTAGGTGCATAGGAGCTTGTCTTATATCAAGCTGGACCTGTAAAACTAACACATTATTTAGTACAATGTCAATTCACAGTTTGTGGTTTTGAGGTTGCATGTCCCACCCCAGGCCTCAGCACAGATATAATGTTCATCTGTTGACAGAATGGGGACAATGCTCTACCAGTAGACCTCTGCCCAGTTATAAAGACTGTCTAGTTCTGCCATTGTTGCCTATTCTCAAAAAACCAAACTCAGTGGACATTTGTTTGATCCAGGTTACTAGTTAGAATCACTGGAGTTCTTCATTCCATCTCCTGAAGTTCTGAAATATTAACTACATATGAGAGGTACAGAAGGAAAAGGCATACCATAAAAATGACATGGATTGCAAATTGCTTTTTTTGTTGCTCTTTAAGTAGGCTAGCTTCTTTGGCCACTTGCAAATTCCATTTTTTCTCTTCTCTGAATATGAATCATATTCATTTTAGATTATTTAATTTAACCTCCTTTCCAGATGAACTGGCTTTATTAAATGTCTGCCATGGATCGGCAAACAAAGTTTGTGTAGACTACAAATATCTTATGATTAGCCTGGTAGAATATATTTCACTAGTAAGGTGTACAAATTATCCCTTACAGTATACATTAAGCCTGGTAAGCCAATTGGAAATCAAGGGGGGGGGGACCAAATACACACATTCACAAATCATTGGGGGGAGTAGGGAGAGTCTTTTGTTCTCATAGTAGCAGTCGGGAAGAAAACACAGAAGCTAAAATACACAGCTGCTGTGAACAATAGCACATAACATTTATTAACACTTCTAAGCAATTTGTCATTCAGAGGTAGAAACTGATGGTAACTTTGTAATTTTGCCAAGCATGACTGATGGAAAAATATGGGCTGATGAATGATAGCAATCAAAACAGACCTGATAGAGGTTAATTCTACTGCTCTCACTCACTCACCCCTTTCCTCTTCAAAGTTTGTCTTAAATTAGCCAAAGTCCTTAGAGTTATCTAATATCTTAATCTAGAGACTAATTGCTTTAATTCAACCAACCAATTGAATAAGAGTTTGCTCAGTTCAAGAACAAAAGCAGAAAGAATCCTAGATCTTCTGAAAGACAATCATTGCAAGTTTGGAAATGTGCATGAGTCAAATTTGTATTGGACAGCATACTCACTAAATTTCTCATCTTTGTCAGTTTACACTTTCTTGATGTGAGTTCAATCCCAACAGAGATCAAGGTTGACTCAGTCTTCCATCCTTCTGAGGTCAGTAAAATGAGTGCCCAGCATGTTGGGGGCAAAATGTTAATTACATTGTGAAGTGCCCAGAGAGTGCACTAAGTGCTATGGAACAGTATAGCAATTGCTATCACAACAAGGAATTTGATGATCTGTGAGATTTCTTGCCTTCACTTACCAGTGATACAAAAATTCATTTTCCCACAAAAGGACTATGAAATGTGAATAAAAGTATCTTGTATCCTTTCCCTTTGAGAGAGAAAGCACATAAAAATAAAGTAAGGATACAAAAATTGACTGAGAGTTGGGGAAAATACAAGCAATCCATTCATAGTTTCCAGTTCCTGAAGTGGTTTTAGTTAGTTTGCAAAATTTTGTGTGATGGGCCTTTTTGCTTATAAAAAAGGTTTTCTTGACACAAGTAATGTAAGCTGTATTGATTTCAATGAACCTACTCTGCTTAGGATTTCTTGCTGACTGGGAAGCTTAGGAAGATGAACCATCTGGCAGTGGAGCCTGAGGTCAGGAATTTGAGTTCTCATTGTGTTTTGTAGAAAGAGAGACAATCTCCCAAAAGTAATAGGATTTATAAGCAACCGTGACACCTGATACTGTGCTGACATTTGTACTGTAGCACAAGGTAACAATTCTTAACTTCTATTACTGCAAACAAAACTGCTTATGATCTGAGTTCAATCCCAATGGATGCAAGATTCCATTCATCCAAAGTCAGTATAATGAGTACCCAACTTGTTGGGAGCAAAATTCTTATCATTAACTGTCCAAAGAGTGCTCTAATCACTGTAGAATGGTATTTAAGTGTAATTGCTAGGATTAACAATAACAATTACACTCACACACCACCCTATAGCACTTAGAGCACTATGTGGGTGATTCCCAAAGTAATTAGCATTTTCCCCCAACAAGGATGGAAGGCTGAGGCAACCTTGAACCGCTAAGAGTGAGCTTGGGTTTTGAGTAGAGTTTTGGCTTCAGTACTTAACCAATGTGCAACAAGGGCACTTCTATTGCTATTGATATTGCTATTCCAGAGGTTTGGAAGCTATATATTGCTGAGGATGTGGAACTAGTAAAGTCACACCTTAAAATATCTTACCTACCTAAGAAGCTCTATTAAGATCACTATAAGTCAGTTCCAAATTGATGTCACAAATCAACAAGCCCAATTTAAGCTTGTGTTTTTGAGTTTAGATTGTTTCATCAATCCAGAATGATTCTCCATAATTAAGGCATTTCAATTAGAAAAATAGGACTGGGATCAATTAGGGTATTGTCAATACATTTGTTACAACATGTTTCAACTTTGGCTGAAAGAGAAGATAAAAACATTTCACCTCTTAACAGAATTCCAGGTGGTAGGGCTACTAATGTTCTTAATCTAGGTAGAATCTTCTTCATTTATGGGATTGTGGAGAGAAAATCAATGAGCATATCATTTCCCTCTACCCCCCTCTCCTTCTCACAACCAGTCATGCAAAGGACAGCCAAATAGATGGGCAGAACCACTTCAAAATAACCATTGTCTGCTTGATTTTTTGTTGTTAGCTGAAGGCTGGCCCTAAATATTTACTTTGAATAATCTCTAGCTCTGACAATTTGACCAATCCCATATTTCAGTTCCCTATAGTGCCTATTTTAAAACTATTTAAATGTTTACATTTTCAAAATGGAGTGAACCAGCTGTCCTCCTTTGCCATATATGGTAACTGGGTTTCCAACTTGGTGGGGGTCCTTAGCTGTTAGTAAATTATTGGTTTTTATAATGGAATTCCACTTAATGTCAAACTGCAATATAACATGGTTATGTTTTCATTACAAAAGAAAGGAGTTCACTAATTATTTGTAACTAGTTCTTCTGTCCCTAGAGAAGAAAAAAGAATACATTTTCCTATTCAATTTGCATAGATGTCTGTGACGATGAAAGACTGGTACCTAGTTTGATATGTTGTTTTTGATCAACATTCATGGATTGAAAATACAACATACAGGCACTGATATGTTGTGATATTTTCCCTATACAGTAAAACCTCACATAAAAAGTGCTTCACTTAGAGACTAACTCACTTAAAGAGCAGGATTTTCTCTGAATGATCACCTTGCTTAACAATTAAGACCAACCATAAACTCACTTAACAACTAAATTGGGGTTCACAATCCCCACCACCACCAGAATTGGTCACTTACAATGGTGTTTCACTTAAAGAGCAAACTCGCTTAAAGAGCAATCCCATGAAATGCATTATGCTTTTTAAGCGAGGTACCACTGTACGGTGAATCTTCCAGCCCAAATAACATTCAACCTTAAGTCAAAGGATTTAAGTCATGCTAAACATTTTGAGGCATCATGTCATTGCCTCTATGGAAACCACAAAGAATGCTGCTACTGCCGTGATCAAGAAGGAGAATAATGCAAAACAGAATGGGTACCATAGCAGTTGCTTTGTGTCTTGTCTTTAACTGATGGATTGCAGACACCCCAGCATATCAGAAAATACCAAGGATCAAGAGTTGTTTTTCAAACTTCTGAAAATGTAGCTCTCATTTGCATCATTTAGTTAGCTAAATGTCACTTTTTAAATATGAATGTATTAAATGTCAGCAGAGCTGGATAATTTGAATAGTTATTTTCCCTTCCTATTATTTTCTTAGCATCTTCCAGTTATTAAGGGCATTTCAACTGTTGATTGCTTGTTTTCTTGATTGGGACCTTTGTCTGCTTAATTATGTTTTAAAGAAATTAAATTCAAATTCAGAACTTGTTGCCTATAATTTCCTCCCCTTCTCTCCATGGGTACATGGAGGAGACTGACAGTGGCATGTTATTGCAAAAGCGCAGTGCAGGTTCCAGCAAAGAGGCACTTTATCTGTTGCCACGGATGCTTCTGGCTCATGTCCACTGTGTTCTGGGTCTCAATGTGCTTTTGCTTTAGCGTGCTTCATCAGGAGCTTGCTACAAGAGAGCCAATTAATTGTAACCACAATTGTTGCTATCAAATTATCAATCTTGTGAGAAATCTGATTTTCTAATTAATGTGGGAACATATGTGCATTAATCTGTCTGCTACTCCTGCTCTCTAATGAGACAGATACTTATAATGCTTTCTTAAGAAATAATAATAAACTGACTGGCTGTGCATGACTCTGTAGGCTAATTAATAAAATAGTGGCAGCTCTTTCGATTTCCCTGGGCTGAATATCTTACATCTTTAACATATTATTTACCAGTTGTAGCTTTAGATCTGGATTGCAGGGATGCAGTTGATAGTGTAAATTCAGCAATTAGCACTCTTGAAGTAAAATGAGAACGTGCAACTGGTTTTGGCTGGGAAAATATTTTCAGGCTGCTCTTTGCAAATGTGATGCAATGCAAGAGCAAATGGTCTGTTAATACTGACATCTAGTGGCATGCAGACCTTTTCTCTATAACAAAGGACCAAGTATGATGTGCTCTTAGAAAGTGTTTTCGGGGGGGGGAGGGGGTGGCTGACAAGAACTGTATGACTTGCACTAGATATAGTCATGTTGTAAAATGCACAAGGCTTGTGGAAACAGTTCTGGTAGGAGGGTACAAAGCAAATAACAGAATGCCACCACAAGAACATATAATGCCCTTCCTTAATATAGACATTGGCCAGAAAGATATTAGTCCTGGGTCTCTACAACACCATGCTGAGCAGTTTAATGTAGCTGCCTGCAGCTCAGGAGATAAATCTATATTGGGATCTCTTAGAAACGGATAATAAATCTGCATAAATGATTGCTTACTTAGGAATAATCATTAAACATGCTGAGACTTAACTCTGAAGAAACATGTATAGGGTGTTGCTAGGGCCCCATCCAAAGGCTTAATAGGATGAAGGAGAATCTCCATTAGGTTGCTTTTGTCTATGATATAAGGGGCTGGAGAACATTTAGGTCAGGAACATGTACATTTGGCTAGAACATTTTTCTGATGCCTTTGGAAAGCAACTTTGCTGGCTTACTTTTAGTAGAAATTTGATGAGAGATTCAGAACCTCCCAGTCAGGAGCCATGAAAATGACTGGCAGGATGAGAAAAGGAATGAGGCCAACAGCAGGCTGACACAGACATCAAAAGCCTCAGCTTCTAGTGGCTTCTGGCAAAACAGGAGAGTTGGCAAAGACCACTCTACAGAGATGGTAAAAATGCAACTGATTCTATTTCATCGGACATGAAACCTCATAACTCAAGCCAATAAGTTTGTAGTCTCCAACTTTGGGCATTATTTCAGCTCAGATCTTGTCAATAGAACATATGTTTAGGATAATTGTTTTACTTTCCTAGCTCTAGCTCTAACTCTATCCTATCAAGATCTGTAATACCCTGTCTAAGGAAATGTCTGTTCAAAAACTTGCTTGTTATTAATATTTTGCTTGTCCTGCAAAAGAAATGAATGTTGTTTTCAGATGTCATTCAAAACCCAGCATTTTTTCTCTTCCCTCCAAATGTGAAGTTTTCCTGCATAGTGAAGAATGACAAAATTGAACCAGATTCTTTCAAACTGTTCTGACATTTGAATAATTATTTCCACAATTTATCCACATGTTTTCATAGGTATCTTCTCATTACCAATATCATTTTTTCTAGACCAGTGATGGCCAACCTTGGCACTCCATGTGTTCTTGGACTTCATTTCCCAGAACCCCTGATTAGCAGGAGTGCTGACTTGGGCTTTTGGTAATTGAAGTCCAAGAACACCTGGAGTGCCAAGGTTGGCCATCACTGCCCTAGACTGGCAAAGATAATTGTTGCTACTCCCAATAGCAATGGAAAACTCAAAAATACATAAGGGGAGACTCCCAAAACCTTTGCTACAACCATTGCAATAACCTCTGGGGAAAAAATGCAGAATTTCTCTTTTCTTGGAAAAATTCATTGCCACTATCACCCCAATTCTTCTGCTTACAATAATGTAGGGAATTTCATAGATGCAGTTTGTGCACAGATATAATTTCTTTACTATGCATATATCTATATAATAGAAACACTGAACTGAAAATGCATATTAACAGAATTGGAGTTCAGCTGGATCAACATGCAATTACAACACACTGCTGAAGGCACCATGTAAGCTGGCTACATTAATATAACTTCAAGATGACCTGAATAGATTGGAGAGTTGAGCCAAAACAAACAAAATGATCTCAGTAGAGAAAAATATAAAATTCTATATTTAGGCAGGCAACACACACAGAGGTATTAATACAGAATAAGTGACACCTACTTGGCAGAAGTATTTGTCAAAAGGATCTAGATGTGTTAATAGACCACACACCTAACATAAATTATCAGTAAGATGTGGTAGGAAAAATAAACCTAGACATAACACTTGGTTACATCAAAACAGATAGTGTCTATATCAAATGAAGTAACCGTACCACCCCTTTTTGCTTTGGCCAGACCTTACCTGGAATATCACATCCAATTCTAGATACCACAGTTAAAGAATGATGTTGAGAGGATACAATTTATCGAGAGGAAGGTGACCAATATGTGAAAGGATTTGAAACTAGGACTGGAAAAGAAGAATTATGAAAATGATGTCTGTAAGAGTAAAGGAACACAATTATAAATTGTTATGGAGATGGTACTTGACCCCAGTTAGTTTACATCAAATAGATAAAAACAAAAGTAATTTGTGTTGGAGATGCAACCAAATACTGTACCGGGAATGTATGAGCACATGCGGTCCGCTCTGGTGGGATGGACAGATGTTCTCGGGGTGGCGTGGTCTCTTAAGTATCCTGGCCCACTAACACGTAGGGCTTAAAGGTAATACCCATCACCTTGAATTGCACTTGGAGGCATACTGAGAGCCAGTGCAGCTCTCAGAGCAGTGGTGAGGCATGATCATAACACCCACACCCCATCACACCCCGAGCAGTGGCATTCTGGACCAGCTGCAGCCTCCAAATGGTCACCAAGGGCAGCCCCATGTACAGCGCATGGCAGTAATCAAGTCTGGAGGTGACCAAAGTGTGTGTGATCATAAGCAAAGAGTCCTGGTCCAGGAGCGGGCATAACTGGCATACAACATGAAGTTGTGCAAAAGCCCTCCTAGCCACAAGTGCCACCTGCTCTTCGAACAGGAGCCACGAGTCCAGGAGGACCCCCAAGTAGCCCCATCCAGAACCAAAGATGGAAGCTCCCGAGATAACAGAGAACCCCTGACCCACATCCACCCAGTCTTGCCAGGATTCAGTTGTAGCCCGTTGTTATACTGTATGTTATATTAGGCTACATTATTTTACACTACATTAGGTTAAATTATGGGCAAAATAAAGTTCCTGACACTGAAGTCTTGAAGAAAACCCAGATGACACTTATATACTGCCCCATATACTGCCCCATAGCACTTAGTGCGCACTCATTGGGCAATTCACAAATTAATTAGCATTTTAATGGCCTCGAAAGGATGGAAGGCTTGATTCCTGGCCAGGATAAAACTCACAACCTTTTGGATGCACTACAGCAGTTTAACCACTCCACCACCAGGGCTTCTAACAATTTTACAGTCCTAAAGCAATAACTTCCATGGGCTGGGCATACTGTCAAGATATTTTAAAAATCTTGAAAATTTAAATTTTTATAGTTGGGATCCTGGGATGATGGGATTGTATTGTATTGTGTGGTTTTTTATGGTGTTGTAGACTGCCCTGGGTTGCCCTGGCAAGGAGGGCGGTATAGAAGTATGAAAAATAAATAAAATAAAATAAATAAATTTTATACAGAAAGATTGTGGGTGCTCAGTTGTTTGATGGGGAAATAAACAATTTAAGGATACCCTAAGAACAACATTAACATTATTAAAATTATCCATATCAATTTGGGAGTTCTCAGCCAAAATTGAAATATGTGGTAATATGTAGAGCTGGTGTTCGCAAGCCCTAGCCCCCAGGTCTAATCTGGCCCATGCATAACATTAATATGACCCATGCTGAGAACCCGGACACCTCTAGATACACACCCCACTTGTCCCCACCCACCCCCGGAATTCACATTGTGTCACTTACCACAGTGCCGGTGCCATATTGGTTGTGTATTTACTACATACTGTTGTTTTAAGTCATGTCTTTTTGGTTGTGTTGTAAGCTGCCCAGAGTTGAGTTGACCTAATTGGGGTGGGATAACAAACTGGACAAAATAAATAAATAAATAAATAAATAAATAATAAATCACACAATTTTACAGGCTTTGTCCACAGTCTCTGCCACTTCCCAGGGCAGTGGAAGGCTGTTTGGAGCAATTTTGCTCTGTCTGGATGATTTTCCGATGCTTCCCCACTTTGCTTCAGCTGTTTGAACGCTCTTCCGGGCAACTTCTGGTGCTGGGCAGAGCTTGTGTCATTGGCTTGGTTCCTAGCATGGAACCAGGAAGTTGCCCAGCAGCACAGTCAAGCACCTATAGCAAAGTGTGGAAGCATCAAAAAATCATCTGGATGGAGCAAAATTGCTCCAAACAGCCTTCTGCCACCCTGAGAGGTGGTGGAGGCTGTGGACAAAGTGGCAAAAAATAGTGTGATTGGCACTGCCGGTACTGCTGGTGTCACCATGCACCAATGATGTCAAAAACGTAGGTCCAGCTCTCTTAAATGGTATACTTCCATGATCTGTGATATTTTCACACAATTCTAATCTTGATTATTTGGAAATTATCTATTCTTAGTTCCAAATTTTATTCTTGCACTCCTGGTATAAAGAGATAGAAATGTGTTCTGATTCCTTTATTTTTTTTATCTAGAATGTCAGATGATGTATCTATGAGCACATCATGCTTCAATGCTATGCTGATCAAAGAAGCAAAATACTTTCCCTCCCTCCCAGTTTGGATTTGCATATATAATAGCACAACAGAAACACAGCTCCTGATCAAGTGATGGGAGCTAATAAGAAATATGCATCCTATAAAATTAAAAATGTTTTTTCCCCTTTTCAAGTATGTGTTACTTCTTAAATTCTTGGAATCCTAGAGGTGAATGTTATTTCAATCAAGTGAAAGACAGCAAAATTGATGTGTTCACTTCCTGTATTCTTCTTTTACATGACCAACTTGTATGGGAACAGAGTACTTGATTACACAGCTACAAGGGTCAAACAAAATCCGCCTTTACATATTTCTCATAGAATCCAATAGTTCATTAGATTCAGCTGGGAAGTTTGATGTGATGAACTAGTCACATTTGACTCTGCTTCAAATTATTCTTGACATGGCAAATTGCTGTTCTACTCAATCGCCTGGGTCTAACAGAGGGTGTAAATCTAGATTGCTCCATTTAACAGCTCTGGAGCTATGCCAGGTTAAGACAACTGAATGCTGGATCTATTTCTTCTGCTGACAATAAAGTAGGCCTTATATTCAGCACTTTCAACAATTTCACAGTGAAGCTAGCTTGGTTGTATGCAGTTGTTATTGTGATGGTTTCAGAGGTAATCATCTTTTATATTGCACAATACTTGAAGAAAAAACTTGGCACAAACTAAAATGAAAGAGTTAGATCATGGAAGTGAGTTGGGCAACAACAAAGCAAATATAGTGGCTTCATTTTGGCAGTCCAGGGTTTGATCAGAACATGAAAGAAGAAGAAGGAAAATGAGTTGATTTAGTTATTTCCTTTTTTATTAATTCATTTGTTTGCCATATCTCAGTGTTGATGTCTTACAGCTTCAAGTTCCTTATGAAACACAACACAAAGAAAGAAAAAGATGGCCAAGGCCATTGGCGTGATGCCTACTAAGTGTCCCTTCCCACAAAGCAGGATCAAACTGATCTCCGGTTTACTGAGGAGCTTGTGGTGATGAAATGAGAAGGACAGACAAAAGCAATGATGTGGAACACTCAGAGTAAATCCTACCAACATGGCAGTGTAGGTGGCAACCCCTCAGATTCACTCTGACATGGATTTTGTAGTTGATAAAAGTCCTGTGAATGCAACTGTAGCCCTTGCTTGTCCTGTGCTTATGGTCGAGTTTCAGCTTTTGGACAGGACTCATGGAGAGGTAAAGGCTACCACATGTCTGTTGGTCTCTTGTCCTTTCTGGTTTATAAAAGCTGCTAGTGAGGGACTGGCTGAGGAGTTAATTCCTTCTTGCAGCATGGTAGGATTCCAGCATGCTAAGGAGGCAGTAATAAGACTATCGTTGGGAAAAAAACACCCTCTTTGAATCTCAAGGAATTATGTACCAGTAAGTACCATGCAGTCTCTAATGTTCTATTCTTAGCCAAGTTACTGGTGAATATGTTTCTGGTTTGGCTATGGGACAAAGACTGCTTTTGTTGCCTTGGTGGATGACCTGTGCCTGCAATTGCACAGTGGGAGTGTGTTGTTGCTGGTTCTTCTGGACCTCTCAATGGCTTTTAATACCATCGACAATGGTATCCTTCGGAGTTGTCTCTCTGACATGGGACTTGGAGACAACTTTTTTTTTGTAGCTCTGATCCTTCTTGGAGGGAAATCTCAGAAGGTGGTGCTAGGGGACTCTTGTTCAACTCTCTGGCCATTGCCCTATGGATGTCCTTCAGGGTTCAGTTTTGTCCCTTATACTATTTATGTGCAAATAACACCCAACCTCTCCCTCCTCTCCATCTAAATCTAAGGAAGCTATTTCAGTTCTGAATTGGTGTCTGGTAGCAGTAATAGATTGAATGAGGGTGGATAAACTGAAACTTAATCCATACAATACAGAAAGTGATCTTGGTCAGTTGAAAGGTAGATTGGAGAATTGTGATCCAGCCTGTGATGGATGGGGCTACAATCTCTTAAAAAATCTTAGGGAAATTTAGTTATTCCTCTTAGTCTGCAGACTATGAAGTAGAAAAACGAACAGCAGCAGCACAGAGAAAAGTGGAGATATTTGCTCAGTTCTTATAAACCCCTGCACTCCCACTGCTTAACACTTTGTCTGATAAAAAAAATCACTCAAGAAACATTTAAAAAAGAAAGTATCTTTATTTACAGTTGTTGCCTCTAGTTACAATTAGTAGAAAAATAGGGAAAGTGGAGTCTCCAGAACGTAGAGCAAAAATACAGATAGTCAACTTGCATGTGCTCATGGATTCATCTCTAACTTGGATGTCCAGGTTTCAGTGGTGTTCATTTAAACCCAATAGACCAGAAAAGCATAAATGTGTTTACTACAGCCATAAATGAGTCTGTGGCCATTGTAAATGCACTTATGACAGCTGTGGATGCGTTTTATGGCACCAGTCCAGCCCACTCAGTTGTCTGAGGGGGTGTGGTTAGGCCCATGGTTGAAAAACATTGGAAACTCCTGTCATAGGCCAAGTCACATGACTGGCACATGACTAGGAAGATAAGCAGCAACTTGTAACTGGTGACAATTCTCCAATGCAATTTATGCCATTACTCTTAACACCAGCCCCTAATAGCTGTATCAAGTGATAGGGTGATTTTGCTCAAGATTAGCTCATACATTTCATTGCTCAGTAGGGACTCCTACCATTATGCCACACTTGCTTACTTCCTTCTATTTGTATATCTACTATAGCTGCTCTGCAGTTTAAAGGCTAGAGGAAATAAACAGCTGCCACTGAATGCCTCACAAAATCCTTCATTTTTAAATAAAAAATGAAGGTCAAAGATGATACACCACATCATGAAAACAACTTTAGCAGAATTGTTGAGGACAAAAACAGCTGCCTGGTATGGCTATCTATCCACACTGAAGTCTACTCCCCATTTTTGCTCATGCTCATTCTTTGATGCAGGCTCATTGCTTCCTTATCTAGTCGGAAATGATAGATTTGAAAGGATATGCCAGCAACTGTGTTATTTAACTGCTTAACTCCCTGGGTTTCTTGTCAATATTTCCCCAAGCTAACAAACAGAGGGATTAGCAACAAAACAAACAAACCACTGAAATGTAGGGTACAGTTAGTTTAGTAGCATGTACTCTTTAATAATTAGAATGAGTTAAGCATGAGCACATTCTCAATCTTGAAGTCTTTTGGTTGACAGCACAGAAAGATTCAGTCATAAATTATCTCCAAATGTATAGCAGAGCAAAAGCTGCATCCTTTTACTTACCCAAATCCCTAGTGTTTAGTTAGAAGCTCAGACATTTTCTAAGGCCCTCCAGTATAAATTAGATCATCTCCAGATGTTTTGGTACTGTGAAGAGAGAAGCTCAAATTCACTCTTAATGAACCATATTTTAATGTCAGTCTCTCCTATCTCCTTAAATGACAAAAGAGCTCATCTGACTTTGTAATGAATCCAACAACTGTATCATTTCCTACCCAGTCATTTATTGAGCCTCCCTCTCTGTATCTGTGCTGGTCTGTGGTAGCAGTGGGTTGACAGCCTAAGTAAACTACTCTGAAGATCTGTTAGGCAAGCTCCAAGCATTTGAAGAAATGTCACTGGGAACAGCAGGATGTGTTGCAACACAGAGCTCTAGACAGGAGACAGGCTAACAATGAGCTGGAGAAATAAGGAAATGCAGAAAGCTCTGAAGGTAGTAGGGCACAGAGGCTGAGGAAGGAATTGTATGGGAGATGTTCAGTGATGAATGACAGTGAAAACGGCTGTGAAACATCACATTTTACCTGCACGACAGCACAATCCTGTTTACACAAATGGAGGAGGGGAGAATGGTCCCATTTGGCTTTTACATTAGGATCTTTTCTTAACCCTCAATTTCTTTCTCTCCAGATCTGCAGAATTCTCTGAATGATGAAAATTAGAAGTAAACAGCCCTGCTGTTGAAGTGGCCAGGTTCATTAAATACCCATATAAAGCAATCCAGAGTGGCCTGGCTATAAAGAAATTTGTACATTTTGTTGAATTCATATATTATTTGTACATAATGGGATGAAGTCACACGCACCCTGAAATCACCAAAGAAAGCCTTTGATGAATGAAGATTTGCTGATAAGGATGATAACATCACTGTTGTGCATGCAGAACTGTGCAATATAACTTCAACCTTTGTTTGGATCCCTTTGTTTTCAACCATTTTAGTACTGAATTAGGATCATCACCTCTTTCCTTCTGTTCAGACCTTCTCTTTTGACATATGTTGGGCAGGTAGATATTACCTCATTCTCTTAATTTGGAGAATAAATTCAACTACTAATAAATTCTGGTGCACAAAAGATGGAAACAGACACATTTCTTCATCTTAAAACTGATCACCTCAAAGGCCAAAAACAGACATATTTCCTAACCTTTTGTTTGTTTGTTACATCCATCAATTAGCTTCTGACTTCTGGTGGCTAACATAGAGTTTCTGGGGAATATGAGATGCCCCCAGGAGTTTTTGCCAAAAATCTAATCCCAGTTGTAGAAACCTCCATATAGAAACCCCCCGTGCCTTACTCTGACATGGTTTAACCTCAACGTCTGACCCCATCCTCATTTCTATTGCCTGACGGCTTCACTATCCAATTTGTCCATCCCTCTGTTCTCTTCATGCAACTGATTGACTGAGCTCTCCTGTCTGTCACAAGGAAGGGCCAGATGAAAAAGGAAGTGAGGTCAGGAGGGTGAATTCAGAGGGAGGAAAATGGGGAGGTGTGCCCCCCTTCTCTCTTTCTGGTGTCTCCTCTTCCATCTGATGACTTTGAGCTGATTGGCTGGGTCTGGGAAGGAGGTCAGGTCACTGCCCACCAGCACTGTAAGCAGCCCTACAGATCAGTTTTGCACTTTTCAAATGCCAACCATGGAGGCGACGCAGGCGGGCGTGAGGGCCAGGTACAAGCAAAAGAGAAGGTGAGGAAGGAGGGGGAAATCCAGAACTTTGAAAAGATTTTTATTAAACTGGGTGGAATAATCCTGGTTTTCCAGGATATATGGCAACCCAGTTTAATCCAGGATAATTCCAGTTTTCTGGGATATATGGCAACCCTATGCCCAATAGAGGAAGAATTTTAGAAGCTGGGAATACAAAGATTTCTCTATTTGGCATTTTACAACATTGTATATATCATGTAAAGTTATTTCCAACACTATCCATGTTCACTCTGCTCCCCTCCCCCCGGACTTAAAATCTGCCTAAGGATGGAAACATATGTAGGTAATAAATGGATTGATTTATTTTTTTTAAAAAAAAATAGATGATTCAATCACTGCTTTTTCCTCTTTTTTATTTTCATTTTTGGAACCCTCTCAATAAAATTGTAATTCCTCACTTGTTCCCATTCACACAGTGGAGCTGAGAAATCTTAAGTCTTCTTGCCTTCAGGGATACTGCAAGGATTTCTTCAGCTCTCAATTATGTTGTATAATTTGGAAGAATGAAGGTTTTTTTGCACAAAATATATACAAAACTGTGGTGACCACTCCGTAGTTTTGTGCAAAAACTTAACCTTTTCAGCCATGGCCAGGTGATTTGATTGTTTGATTATTGATGCAAAGATTGGTTTCAGCCCAGGCACATCATGTTGTGGTCAAATTCCTAACTTTACACAACACACTGAGGATGGCTTCGAAAGAAAGCTAATTACAGAAGTGGCTTTCATTGACCTAACTGCAGTGTATGATATTGTCAATCATAGGACTCTGCCCCACAAAATAAATAATTTTACCAATTATTTTACTAGGGTCATTGGCATCTTCCTCAGAACCAGAGATTCTATGTGATGATGAATGGAAAAAACAACAGATGGAGGTTGCAGAAGAGTGAACTGCCCCAAGGAACTGTTTCATCTCCAACTCTGTGTAAAATATATATAATAACAATCCGCATAGATGAACAATATAAATTGTTCATCTATGCGGATTACACAGCAATGACCATTCAAAGATCAAACTTTGATGAGCTAGTTGGAAAGCATACTGGAGCACTTGAAGAACTAGGACAGTATTACAACATCAACCATTTGAAGCCTAATCCAAGGAAGACTCAATGTGTGCTTTCCACTTTCAAAAGCGAGGGGCAACGGTTGAGTTGGATGTTACATGGCAAGGGAACCAATAATAGCACCAAAATACCTTGGTGTCACATTCTCTTTAAAGCAACACTGTCTAAATACTAAAGCCAAAGTTAATACAAGCAAAACCAAATTAAAATACGGTGGAAGGAGGAACATTAAAGGAGCATGTAGCTGAGGAACTCAGCCTCCCCTACATCACTTGGAGGACTTTGAATAGGCTGGGGTTTGGAGAGTAAGACCAACATGATCAAGTGGGGGCTGAGGGTGGACAGCAACATACTGTGTGAATGTGGAGAGATACAAAATCTGGCTCATTTACTGATCTGCCAGTCACTGCCAGAAACATGCACTGATGAGGATTTAGGATTGGGCAATGACAAAATAAAGAAAGTAGCTTCAGTTTGACAGTCCATGGTTTGATCGTGACACAAAAGAAGAAGAATCAAGAAAACAGCAGAACCAGCACAATTCCTGACTGCAAATCCTCAACTCTGCTAATTGGTCTAGAACGTACCATGGTCAATGATATCAAAAGCCATTGAAATATCCAGGGATACAAACAGGGTCACACACACAACCCTTACCCACCTCCCTTAAAAGGTCATTGAGCAGTCCTATAACATAGCCTGAATCCAAATTAAAATTGATCCAAGCTATCATTATATACCAAGAGTGCCTGCAACTGGTATGTCACCACCCTCACACCTTTACTCATAAATGGGACACAGTGGTACCTTGCTTAAAGAGCATAAAGCATTCCATGGGATTGCTCTTTAAGCGAAACACCATTGTAAGTGACCAATTGTGACTTCTGGTGGGAGGGATTGCGAACCTGGATTTAGTTGTTAAGCAAGTTTTGGTTGGTTTTAGTTGTTAAGTGAGGTGACCATTCAGATAAAATTCTGCTCCTTAAGCAAGTTAGTCTCTAAGCAAGGTGCTCTTTATGTGAGGTTTTACTGTATTTGCAACAAGCATAAGGTTCTTCAGGTTCCCAGTTGCCAAGTATATTTTTAAAGGATGGACTACTCCAAGAAAGAAGGCATATAACCATTTTCCAGAGGCACATTTACAATTTGTGTGGCCCATTTCATGGTGAGATCTTTAGCCAATTTAGTAGTAGATTTTGCCCATATCATCAGTTCTTCACAGATTGAAATTGATCCAGTTCACTCTAACAAGTCAGTACACTGGAAATCTGTTCTTAATAAAATTACTGGTGGAACCTGTTTGTAATGTATGTACACTGAAACTTCCATTTATGAAAGCCAGGAAACATTTTTTAAAAACCTCAAGTTTATGGATTGAACCACTAAAAGAGTCCAGGTCCCTATGGGTGACTTCAATTTTAGGCTAAAAGTATGCTGCAAATTGATTATGGAAGTCTACTCTGTTGTCCAGTGCTAGTGAGCTCAAGGAGAACTGACCAAAGTTCTGCATGGTGGTTCAAAACTTCACTTATCCATTTGATGACATAAATGTTTTTATTTGCTTTTACAGAGGCAGAAGAGATTAGGAAAAGGTGGCAAGAATATGCAAAAAATATATAAAAGAAGGACCTTAATATCCCTGTCAACTATGATGGTGTATTGGTGAACTTCAGCCAGATAGTGTGACCTCACAGTGGGGTACATAGAAAGAGCCTCCTTGAAGATTTTATTGTTTTTGAACCACAGTCGGGGGTTCCCTGAGCAATGGCTACCTTGTTATTCTGACTAATCTTTCTCACACGAAGACATGAAAGAATAAGAACTGTTTCATAAATGTCAAACAAATCTGGGCTTTTGGGGGAAAGTGTAAAATCTGGGTTTTTTAAAATCCTCATAAAGTTATCTTGTTAACTCAAAGCAGCCTAACTCAAGAAGAACAAGGGGTTCAATGGGGTTTCTTCTAGATGCAACTAGACTCCATGCCATGCACACTATAGCATAATCTGAATGTCTGTGGATCCCACTAACACTGTATCTTCAGACTGTGGCTAAGTGCATCTTAGTAGCTTCAACTCCAGCCAAATTTTCCCCATTGCTTTCTTCCCCACTAAAGTGTGGAAGACCTGCACAGATTCTTCTGAAGAGTTTGAGATCTTCCCTATTGCTGTGATCTTTAAGCAGATCTGATAAAAAGATTTAATCAACATAGAATATGGAGTTGTTTTTCCTCTTCCTCTATTTAAAACAACATTTCTTTATTTCTATTCTATTGAAGTACAGTATAGCAGAAAATTTGCAAACTATATTTTGTATACATTGTTTGCTTCTTTGTTTAGGAAAAACAAAACACTATGCAGCACAAATACTTACTGGTAAGTACCATCACTGCATTAGTTGAACAATCTGCATTGTAGACCAAGTAAACTACAAAATAAGCACTGTTCTCTTGAAATGTTTTTGGTAGTACCTACCATATTTATTACCTCTATAGTATCCCTTTTATTAAATTCTGTATCTGAGATTCAATTGTCTATTCAATAATATCTAATTTTAGTCAGATAACATGCTGACATAAATATTGATTTACCCTGACTGATAATAAAATCAGTCTCTCCAAGGGGCATGAAAATACTTTCTATTACCAAGTCTATTCAATAACTATCTGCTAAGCCCTTTATATGATTATGATATGCATACTGCATAAAAAATTCAGCTTATAAGAACACACAAATCCAGGTTTGGCCAACTACAAAAGGTTTTTTTTAAAAAAAATTCAGTGCTTAAGATGTTCCCTTATTAATAGACTGAATAAATAATAATGAACAGTAACAACAATCAAAGATATAATACAGCAACTGATACTATTAATCAAAATAAGTAATAAGAAAAATGAATAGATTTTTAAGTAGCTGCTTTCTTAGCTCTTTTTGTACAAAAATAAAAGGCTATAAAGTAATAAGTTCCCGTGTCAAAAGAAAAACTTATCAAAAGAAATCTAAGTCATTTCAATACTTAGATAATGAACTATTAGAGAATAATTTCAGTCCCTACTGTTTGTACAATTACATTTCAAATTAAGAGATGGAATGATATGGCCAAGTACTTTTACAATGGGGTTATACTGAAATGTACTCCTAACTCCACTTATATTGTTATACATTAATTTGCACAATATCTTCATCTGCATTTAGTATCAGGTTATACTTTCTTTATTGTTTTATAAATAAATTTTTATTAAACACATTATACACTCGTACTTTCAACATAGAAAAAAGAAGAAGAAGAAAAGGGGAGGGAAAAAGACAAATTACAAAACTTAGAACAGACTACAATGTCTCTATAAACCATAAAACACACAAACACAAAACATTAACAATTAACTTGAAAGAACACCCATGCATAAATCTTTTGCCTTTTATGCTTCCTTTATAGTTCTCTTCTGATAGAAAAGTGTACAATTAGAACAGTGAACAATTTCCCAACTGAAAAAAAAGGTTAATACTTGCATTTCTTCATATCCTGTGAAGAGTTGCATTAATGCATTTCAATCTGAACAGGTACCATAGAATAAAAAGTAAATGTAGTTCTTCATCAACTTTCATACACAGACAAAGAGAACTATTACAACAGCTAGTACACAGAATTAGAGGACAACTGGGGGGGGGGGAGATTTCCAGAAGAAAAGGCAAAGAGAAATTCAAGCCAAGATTAGGAATTCTGAAAGACCAACTGGGAAAGCACACTATGTGGCCAGCAGAAAATAATGAGAAGGTGGAAACAAGATACTGAAGACCTATACAGAAAATATAAAAAAGACAACAGACTCCTTTGAAGAAGAATCTTATGATAATGAACCTGTAGTTGCAGAAGTGAAGTGAATGTAATAGGAAGACCTGTAAGAAATAAATCACTAGATGTGGAATTCTGATAAAAATCTTTTAAGCCACAGAGGCAGTGGTGGACATCAGCAGGTTCACACCAGTTTGCCAGAAACAGTAGCAGAAATTTGGGCTGGCCCCAACCATCCAAGTTTTGAAATAAAGTAGTCCTAATTTGGGTGCAACTCAGGGCCATGCCCACCATACCACCATACCCTGGCCACGCCCACCATACCATGCCCACAATGTGGTAGTAAAAAAAAATTGAGCCCACCACTGCACAGAGACTGAATCTATTAAAAACCATTCTTGTGTATTCCCAGTCACCATGTATGGGCATGAAAGATGAACAGTAAGGAAAGCTGACCGGGGGGGGGGGGATTGTTTGAAATATGGTGCAGGAGGAGACCTTTGGAGTGCCAGAAAGACAACGAAGTGGGTCCTACAGCAAGTCAAGCATAAAGTATATCTGGAGGCAAAAATGATGAAGCTGAGGCTGTTGTACTTAGGGCACATAATGAGAAGGAAAAATTCTCTGGGAAAAGGCAACAATGGTGGGAAAGGTGGAAGGCAACAGGAAAAGAGAACGACAAAAATTGAAGTTAAGTTTCTAAGAGCTGAGTTGAGGACTGGTTGTTTTGGAGATCTCTCATTTATAGGGCCACCATGACTAGGAAGGAACTTGACAGCAATTAATAACAACTGTAGGAGATGCTGAAGATCATTTTAAAGTACTTTCCTCACTAAGATTGTTTAAATACCATACATTTATTTTGCATCAATATTTACATCAATTATAATGAAGAGTTTACATTTTCTCCATGGCCCTAGCTTTTGTCCATCTTACTTGCAAAATCCTATTTTCAAACCTGTTTCTGCTGTCTCTTACATTATCACTCTTCCCTTAAAGCACCAGAAAATAATTTTGTTAAAGAACTGTTACGTGAAGTGTGATAGGTCTTTTCTTGCTTGGAACTGTGACATATTGCATGTACATACATTATTGTTCATACTTGGCTTCACTCTATATCATTTCCTTGGCAAAATGGTAGAAGAGGAACTACCTCAAATTACTGAGCATTCAGAGTGGATATGATTAATGCTATGTCACAGAGTTAAAGGTGAGGTTCCTCCTGATTTAAGAAAAAATATGTTTAAATATAATATGGATTTTTTTCTTGTTATGTTATGTAAGTGTGTGTAAGAGATATACTTTTGGAGGTCAAATTGAATATTAAAAGGAATATATATATAAACATCTAAACATTTTTACATCATTGCATATTTTAACAATTAAACATTTTGCCTCCCACAATGGGATTTCCTCAGAGCTGTGAGTCTTGATATTCATACTTGCAAATTAAGCCTGATTTACCTTCAAATTACCAATAGTGAAACAAAACATTCCACCTTTCCCCTTAACATATATTTGCCCCCATAAACTTTGTCTGATGGTGCATTCAGGAGTGTGACAAGATATGGCAAATAATCAGATACAAGTAGGGTTTCCTTCCATATTTCATTGCTATCTAGCCCCTGCTGATTGTCTACAAAGAATTCAGAAATTAATAGAATTCGGTACCATACTGGTTGGTTTTCCTTGATGTGTGATATCACTGCTAATGCTTCAGTGTATTTGTGGTAAGAAGCCATCATCCCAATTCAACCCTTTGCAAACATCATGAGGAATTATGTCTCAGTGGTTCTCCCACCCTCATTTCCTTTTGAAGTGTCTCTGCTTCACAAAGATGATTAAGGGTCAGAATATGGCTAGGAACTTTGCTTATTGGATATGCATAGGACTCAAGGAAATGTTAAACAGTAATGTTTAACAAAAGAGTACAGTTAAAATACAATAACAGTGCTACTAAAATAACACAAATAAATTATAAATCAATAACAAATTGATTTATAACAAATCTTGCATCAAACACTGGCCAATTACCTAAAGGCTACCAAATACTTTCTTTTCTAAAGTCTTTGTCTGGAAAGACAATGGGGTAGATGTCAACTTAGCCACTCTTATGAGACAGTTCCAGAGCCTGAGATAGGTCTCTGAGAGGGCCCTTAATTGTTTTCATCAAAGGACTCTGGAATTTTGTCATTTTTGGACGGATTTGTCTGCATGTTCTATCTTACTTGCAGCAGGGAATTGTTAAGAGAAGGTAACAGGTATCTCACTGAAGATGAATAAGTATGTAAGCCCCTGCTCCTGCTGGAAATACAGTGACATTCTACAGTGGTCCTTTTACCAGAAGTAGATATGGAAGACCTGATGTCTGTGTTTTTTGCAGAATCCAATATCTATCTCTGAATCTCTGTTGTGGGCCTGTTGTTAGTAGTGAATAGCTGTTTAAGGTCTAGAAAAACCTGGCTGGCAAAGCAGATGTGGGGTCCCACTGATGACATGGTCCCTGCCTGCTGGCTGATTTAAATATTAATAATTCTCTCTCCCTCTTTTTAAGTGGTAGGAGTTGGAGTAATGCCCCGCAACAGTTTTTAATGGGGGTTTTAAATTGGGATTTTTAATTGTAGTGGGTTTTTATCTTTTGTAAGGCACCCAGAGTCCTTGGAGTTGGTCAGCAATATAAATCTTGAAATATATACATGCACACATACAATTAGAATGTAATCCAGCAGGCATTGCATTTAAAACAGAAGATAGCATTTATTGCTAATGAAGTTGAAGTTCACAGCAAACATCTTTTAAACTAGACATGTACTTTTTACTTTATGATATATTAGGATCCCAAAGTGAATTAAGGATATTTGTCTACTTCAGGAGTGAGCCAATACAGTAAGACAACCCAAAGCCATGCTCAAACTGAAGCAGATTATTCCAAATCGCCAAATGGTGCTCAGTTGCTTTGGTGGTTTAAAAAATGCTGAAGATTTTTAAAAGAGAAGAACACTCTCTGGTAACATGAAAGTGAAATCTAAGCAGGAACCAGGAAGTCTAACACTGAAGGAGATTGACAACTCAAGTCCTGGAAACCTCAATCACAGAACCTTTGAGAGAAAATTATTTCCCCCATGGAGTTGGTGGCCATTTCGTGAAAGCAGAATATTGAATAATTAGAAGAAAATTGCTGTTCACCTGTCTTACAATTTCAGTAGGTAGAGATGAGTGGAGGAGATCCTCTTCTTCTCGGTAACTGCAGAGCTCCATCCAACGAATTGAATACCTGTGGGTGAAATTGTCGTTTTTTCATGGTTTGTGTGCACTATATCAAAATACCATTAGGCACAGGACCAAAACTATTTCAATTTTATGGCCGTTAGTGAAGGGGGTAAGAAGAAAGAGAGAAATTTATAAAGCAATTGAACACTAATTGATAACACTAGGTTTAACCCTCACTTTATTTTCTCCATTTCCATGTGGTTTCCCCCACCCAACCCCTTCAAACAAAGTCATGTAAATACTTCAGAATATTTGGACATGAATTGTAGTGGGCTAGTTGCAAATCACCTCAAAGCTAAGGGACATCAATTAGTAAGACAAATAATACAGGACATTTGTACATCCTTAATTTAAACCCCACTTAAATTAAAAGCTCACAGAAATACTTCCAGAACATAGTTTCCTAGTTGCTAGGTGGCAAACGTTAAATCAAGATGCACTTAGAGCTGTGTAAATACAACATTCTTGACACTAAAGCAGTTTTTCGAAGGTTGATTCTGGGTGAGAAAGCCCTGTAGGCATGGGTGTTAGTGTGAGAACAGACTGAACCCTTGAAAGGAAGTATAATTTATAGACAAGGCATTCAGCTGTAAAGGGAAAAACATACGTAGTTTAAGACATCCCTTTTTTAAAAAAACCCTTCAGGTAAGTATGCATGGCCCTAATCCAGATTGTGACCAACATGCACACCTACAGGCAGTTTTTATTTGATACACAAACACAGATGCACACACTGACATAAAAACTTTGATGCCAATGAAACAGCATGTGAGATTTGAAATGTGTCATAGATAGATTGATGACATCCAGTTTTTCTTTATACCTGCCTGAGGTGAAATAAGCCTTTCAGGTAGTATGCCTGAAAGCCTGGGAAAAGAAAATGGATGTTGAAACAGACTTCTGTGTGGTTAACACAAAAATCTGAAGAGGAGAACCCACTTATAAGGCCTTCCAATGGTTTGTATGGGCTAAAGCCAGTGGTGGATCCAATAAATTTTACTCTGTGGGCGTGGTATGGTGGGCGTGGGCAGGGAAAAAGCCCTGCGTTGCACCTGAATTAGGACTACTTTATTTCAAAACTTGCATGGGTGGGGCCAGGCAGAATTTCTGCTACCGGTTCTGGTGAACTGGCTAAAATGATACAGAACCATGACCTGGGCTTCTTAATAAATACATTGGAAAGTGGCTGAAGGGATGGGTGTGATTGTGAAAATCAGAATTTGGTGAGCGACACTGTATTTTGTTTTGTTTTTGGTTACATGGACTGATATACAATGAGAAAATTAAATTGAATATTGATTTTTGAAAAGGTGTGATTATGTTGTTAAAATGGTAACAAAAAGACAAAAGTAAACAGTGGAGGAATTGAACACCAGAAGTGTTTTATATTTCAATAAAAGGCATGACAGAATGTCCCTGGTGTAAAATTAGGTACATGTTTCCACAATACTTTCTCATCTTCCCTCAGGTCTTTATTTAACATAAGCTAAGATATTTTCAGTTCCACTGCCATGCACATTCCTTTGAAACAAGTGAATTCAGGACATTTTATAGATGGCTTGACTCACCAACTCCCCATTGATTTCAAGGGCCTACTCTAGTGTGACTTACTACACTAAAAGAATTTATGGCATGGTCTCTAGATCACATGTCAATAACAGTTTTTCCATTATTAATGAAAACTTCCAAGATTCTATTGAGATAACTCCACATATCAGACAGTATAGCAATTAAGGCATGCATCATTGTGGCCAAGCTCATGATTCTTAAGAAGGAGAGTAGCTGTTGCACGAGCTAAAGCCGGGCAAAGTTGATCCTGGTTGTTACAAATCCCTAGACTTCCAGGAGTGATGCTGCAAAAACTTTACCTCAGTTTGTTAGACTAATCAGGTCCTATGGTTCATTTGCATAAAACAGGGTTGTAATCCCTGGTTCATAGCTAGCCTCTTGGAATACACAGAGCAAGACTCCTCAAATATTGTAGTAGACTTAAATAGCAGGACCTCACCACAAAACTCTGAGAGGGCCTTCACAAGCTACAGTAATATGATAATTAGCCATGCTTTTTTTCTGGAATGTTAAGCAACATTTTACGGGGATTTTAAGTTTAGGAACCATTATTTTAGAATTATACCTAAATATGAGCCACTCTTTTAGTTACTACTTTATGAATCATACTAACTCCTTCCATTAAAAAAAATTTCTTAACCCTGAACAAACATCCTTCATAGCTAAAAGCAAGAGGTCCAGGCCTAAGCTCCTCCAATGTGAGGTGCCTCAGGGCTCGGTGCTCCCACCTGCCTCTCCTAATATCTACATGTAGCTGCTGGGTGACATCATATGTTCCCACAGGGTGAGGTACCATCAATATGCAGATGATACCCAGTTATACATCATGGCTTGTGATGATCCAAGCGATGCAGTTGAAGTCCTATCTGGAGCCTGTTGAAGTCTGGAGCCTGTTAGGGTCTGGATGGGGGATAATGGGCTACAACTGAATCTTGGCAACACTGCGCTGTGGGTCAGGGGTCCTGTGTTATCCTGGGAGATACCATCTTTGGTTCTGGATGGGGCTATTTTGCCCCAAACAGATCTGGCGCGTAATCTGGGGGTCCTCTTGGACTCGCGACTACTGCTCGAAGAGCAGGTGACGGTCGTGGTCAGGAGGGCTTTTGCACAGCTTTGAGTGATACGCCAGTTACACCCACTCCTAGATTAGGACTCCTTGCTCATGGTCACACATGCTCTGATCACCTCCAGACTTGACTATTGTAATGCGCTCTACATGGGACTGCCCTTGATGACCATTTGGAGGCTGCAACTGGTCCAGAATGTGGCTGCTCAGGTGGTGTTGGGGCACGGGCAGTATGCCCGTGCCCGAACACTGCTTCAGGAGCTGCACTGGTTGCCAATATGCCTCCGGGTGCAATTCAAGGTGCTGGTTATTACCTTTAAAGCCCTACATGGTGGTGGGCCAGGATACCTAAGAGACCGCGTCACCCCAAGGACATCTGTCCATCCCACCAGAGTGGACCGGAGAGGCTCTCTAATTGTTCCATCGGCTAGAGAGGTGCATCTCTCTAGCACTAGAAAGAGGACCTTCTCAGTGTCTGCTCTGACCCTATGAAAGCTCTTGCCAATTGAGTTGTGCCTCCAGATGGAGTTGCTGCCCTTCAGGAAAGCTTTAAACACATGGCTGGCAGGGCAGGTGTAGGGTTTCAGCAATACTGTAACCCCAGCCTGTTAGTTAAATTCTCTTTTCTCTCTTTTAATCTTTTAATTTTAAATCTTTTAATCTTTTACATTTTTAACCTTGTAATTTTTAAATATTTAAAAACTTTTAATCTATTGGCTTTGGTGGGTGTCTTTTGATGGGTTTTTAGATTGTTGACTCATATTTGTTTTTCTTGTGAGCAGCCAGGAGTCTCTGGAGTGGGGCGGTGATCTAAATTGAAAAATAAATAAATAAATAAAAATAAAAGGTGTGCCTCTCTAGCCGATGGAACAACCAGAGAGCCTCCCCGGTCCGCTCTGGTAGGACAGACAGATGTTCTTAGGGCGATGCGGTCTCTTAGGTATCCTGGTGCACTACCATATAGGGCTTTAAAGGTAATAACCAGCACATTGAATTGCATCCAGAGGCATACTGGCAACCAGTGCAGCTCCCTGAGCAATGGTGAGGCATGAGCATAATGCTCACACCCCATCACAACCTGAGCAGCCGCATTCTGTACCAGTTTCATCCTCTGAATGGTCACCAAGGGCAGCCCCATGTAGAGCACACTACAATAATCAAGTCTGGAGGTGACCAAAGCGTGTGTGATCATGAGCAAGGAGTCCCGGTCTAGGAGCGGGCATAACTGGCGTATGACACGAAGTTGTACAAAAGCCCTCCAGACCACCTGCTCTTCAAGCAGTAGTCATGAGTCCAAGAGGACCCCCAGATTACGCACTGGGTCTGTTTGGGGCAAGACTGCCCCATCTAGAACCACAGATGGTAGTTCCCGAGTTAACGCAGGGCTCCTGACCCACAACCACTCAGTCTTGTCGGGATTCAGTTGTAGCCCGTTGTCCCCCATCCAGACCCTAACAGCCTCCAGGCACCTGGAAAGGACTTTCACTCCATTGCTTGGGTCCCCACGGGCCGAGATATACATCTGGGTATCATCAGCATATTGATGTTACCTCACCCAATGGGAACAGATGATCTCACCCAGCAGTTTCATATAGATGTTAAATAGGAGAGGCAAGAGTACCGAGCCCTGAGGCACCCCATATTGGAGCAGCCTAGGGCTGGATCTCTTACTCTCCAACCACATGGACTGGGTCCGGTCTTTCAGAAATGAGGAAAACCAGGACCACACAGTACCCTGGATCCCCAATCCTCGGAACCTTCCCAGAAGGATACTGTGGTCGACAGTATCAAAAGCCGCTGAGGGGTCAAGAAGAGCCAGGACAGATTGATGTCCACCATCCCACTCTCTCCAGTGATCATCCAAAAGCACGACCAATCCAGTTTCCGTACCATATCCGGGCCTGAATCCTGACTGAAAAGGGTCCAGATAATCCACTTCATCCAGGATCTCCTGTAACTGCCGTGCCACTGCCTTCTCCAAAACCTTACTCAGGAATGGAAGGTTGGAGACAGGCCGGTAGTTGGTCATAACCTCAGGGTCAAGAGATGGCATCTTTAGGAGAGGGCTCACCAAAGCATGTTTTAAGCTAGCAGGAAAAAAACTCTCCCGAAGCGATGAGTTAATAATAGCCTTGACCCAACCACCTGTCACCGCCCTGGCAGATTTTACCAGCCAGGCAGGGCATGGATATAATGTACATTCAGTGGCATGTATAGATTCCAGTGGCACGTACAGATCCTCAGAAACAACTGGATCAAACTGATCCCAGATAACATGACCAGACTGCACTTTGGACAACTCCAGATCTACCATTTCCATGCTGGGGTTCAACCTCAACCGAATCTGGGCGATTTTCTCTGCTAGATAATCAGCAAAGGCCTCATCTGACCTTTGCCAACCGGGGCCAGACCCCCCTCTTCCGAGGAGGGACCTGGTCACTTGGAACAGAGTCGCTGGGTGATTATCTGCAGAGGCAATGAGTGTGGTGAAATATTGACGTTTCACCACCCCCATTGCCACCTGTCATTGAAAGTAGTAAATTTCCATTAGTAGATGGGCAGTGTATAACTCTAAATAGAAAATAGATAAATATAATGGTAAAATCCTGTTTGGGAGATTCCAGCTATACAACAGGGCTGACAACAGCCGCCTAGAGTCGGGTTCGCCTGATTGGGGCGGGATAATAAATCTAAATAAATAAATAAAATAAATAAATCATCCTCAGTGGCAGATTAATCAGTGGGGAAACCTTCCTTTTTCAACTTCAGTTCCTTGCATGCAAGCCATACACACTCTGGAATTAAAAAAAAGTAATATCTAATCAACAGTAATCTGCCACTGGTGATGATATCATTCCAGTTGCACAGATAAAACTGCAGAACAATATTTTGTTGTTGTTTAATATCAACCATGGAATTATGTCTATTTTGTTTTTGCTATGCTGCAGAATTATATTCCTAGGTAATTGGTAGAAATAAATAAAAGATTTCCCAACTCCCCTGATGTGTTTTCTTTTTTTAAAAAAATGCTATTATCTATGACCATGCTCAGGGAATCCATAAAGAACAAATAAAAATTCAGTTGGCACGAGGAAAGAAAAAGCATTTGCTTTATTCAAATAGTCACTTTCTTTTGTGATGGAATGGTCTAATGATTAAAATAATAGTGTATGGCAAGAGAACTTGCTTGGGGATAAAAAACCTGGCATAATCACAAAAGTATATCATTTATGGCTCCCTGTGTGAGCTACAACCCAGGCCAGTAAAAGGAACAGTAAATTTGTTTTTGCCCAACATTAGCTATATTTATTGGTCACAAATACCTACAAATCTCAAGGGGCATTTGGTCAAGGCAGTCAGCTCACTCCCCGCCCCACCCAAACCTCCCACTGAAGAAATGATAATAAGTCTGGAAGGCTTTATTATTTCAACAAGATCTAAAAGCAGTTTCAGAATTTGCCAGAGGAAGCTCCTACAGCCACAAGTAAGGAGATATGCAAACTGCAGAGCTGAGACACGGGATCTGCAAAGGCTCTCTGCCTTGTCATGGACCGTGGTTAGTAATGCATAAATAAAAAGCCCACTCAGACAAGGGGGGTAAAACTAATTGTTGCTCTCTGCAGCAGAGTCCTACCTGCCTCAGTCACCAGCTAATCAGTTTGAAATGATTTAAGCATTTGTAGCATAAATTGAGTGCAATACTTTGAATGGAACTTTTTCTTTCCCTTCTTTAAATCTCGGATTGCTGTATGCTTAGTATTGATAAGGCATTGTTTCTTGGTCATGTGTTCATTGAGCCCCAAGGATAGGCAGAAAGCTAGTTTCAGAGAAAGACTGGAAAGTTAGAATGGATGCTTGGAATGGATTGTGAGATCTACAGCCTTTCTTGTAAAAAGGTTGTCTAGCCATCAGTAGTTTCACAAAGGCAGCAGAGAGGCACAGATACCGTAAAAATTAGATTTACCAGATTAAATATCATCATCCCCCCCCCATACCCACAAAAAAATATTAAAGTCAAGACAAGTTAAAACTTGAGTTGCAACTTTACTGAATTTTAAATCCCTGAACTGCAGCAGGGCCAGGTAGTTCTATTCACCTGGCACCAGGGCAAGGGAAGCTATTACTGTACTACCTTCCCTAGTTCAGACTGGATAAACCCTAGACCATGAGCAGTGCTGGACCTTGACAGCTTCTATGCAGGCTGGCTGATTTGCAGAGACCACCAAGCAGGCATTTCTACATTCACTTGAATAAAAACTGGTCATACCATTTGTATGCCTCATTATATGCCCTGCGTTCTCATCTGAGTCATACCAGGCATAGAGAACAAACCTCATCAAATAATGCCCTGAGGGAATCACCACCCTAAACCAGCACTAGGTAAAGGTTGCCCTTGCTGGAAAGTCAGTCATCTCTGAGTCTGGGGTTCGTTGCTCATCTCCATTTATAGCCAAAGAGCTAGGACAGTCTGCATCTGCAAACATTTCTGTGGACATATGGCATGCATGATTAGACACCGGAGTGCACAGAATGCTGTACACCTTCCCACCAAAGTGGTACCTATTTATCTATTTGCAATTTCTTGCTTTCAAACTGCTAAGTTGACAGAAGCTGGGACAGAGACGGAATCTCATTCAGTTGTGCAGCACTCTGGTCTCAAACTACTGATCTGATAACATTCTAGTCATCAAGTTCAGCCTCTTAACCACAAAGCCACTTCAGTAATTAACCCATCACAATTAATATTGTGATCTAATTAGGATTAACACTCTGCCCCTGTGTTGTGCAAGCTAGAGTGGGATAGGCAAAAAAATGACTCAGCTTCCTTAGTGTCAAATCTGAAGCTGAGCACAAAGATTCTTACCCGACCCCTTATGGCAACCCAAAAAGTACTTGCACTAGATTAAGGCATGGGAGGAGATTACCTGAAATGGACCACCTCGAATCCTTTTATTCCTGAATTCCTAAGCCTACGTGTGCCTACATGCAGTCTCATGGCTTGTACATGCTATATATAAAAATCAATGATTGGTGCATAAGCCTGGATACATGAGAGACACATAAGCGGAAGCATATCCAATGCACAATTTGAGCTCATGGACAACTGAACAGGCCAAATAGATAAAGACATCTTGAGCTTGTGTTGAGCTTGTGGATAGCTAAACAGGCCAAATAGATAAAAACAATTCAGGGACTTTCTAAACTGATTCATTCTAGCTTCTGCCAAGCAGAATTAGCTGAGTCTTTTGACTCAGGTACCACCCCTTGGAAGTTTGCTTCTGGCAGTTTGGACATATTTTGGGTGCATTTTTGCCACTCCTGGTGCATTTTTGGTGCTTCTGGCCGCAGTGGCAGTGGGTGTGTTTGCAGCTGTTTTAGCTGTTCCTGCTGTTTCCCATGGTAGTGGGAGCAAGGGCAGCGCATTTCCGCCAGGTTTGTAGCTTTTTTCGTTGCATTTATGGTGCATTTTTGCTGCATTTTCCTCACTTCCAGTAGTGGTAGTGGCTCCAGGGTCCTCCCCATGGACCAGATTAAATGGTGATGTAGTCCAGATTAGGGCCACGTACTGTAGGTTGCAAATGCTTGCTCTATTCTAACTTCCTTTTTTTTTGCATATGGGATGACCTAAGTGAAGTTCACCAATGGGACTTGGGGGCTGTAGCCCTCCCATGAATAGCTCTGCAAACATGTTACTCTTGATCTTATAGTTATCATGTAGCTATCATGATGGTGTACACAGAAAGACCCTCTTGAAGATTGTGGTATTTTTGAACCACAATTGGGCATATTTTGTAATGGCAATCTTTTGTTGCTGGTTAATCTTTCTCACACTAGGTCAGGTGAAAGTGACTACTGAAAGAACTGCCTTCATTTTGGCAGTTTCATGTTGGGCCTAGACATGGAAGAAGAAGAAGCCATCATGATCTGAAGATACTCACAGCCATTTATTCTACCAAGAAGCTGCAGGTGCCTGTTTCTGGACTTGGAGGGCCAGATACCAAACTCATAACTGTCATAATCAGTAAAGTTTTTACACCATTCTATATGAAAAAGTCCTATCTAGAGCTTATTCTTTTTAAATTCCATTTTTGGCAGTGCAAGATCAGAGATTCAGCAGCAACAAAAACTCACCGCATTTCTAAGGCATCTTGAGCTTCTATTTTTTTTAAAAAAAATGAGGAGAATACTAAGGGCCTCAAACTGTTGGAGTACATAATTTGGAACTTGGTTATTCCCTTTTATTTAGCGAAGTATAAAGCACTAGACAAACCTTCCACAAATGCTCAGTACTATGCAGTACCTAGCTGAAGTTAAAAAAAAAAACATTTACTTATAATTTGCTTCAATAGTTAAAGATAATACAAAAAACCCAAAGTCTATCTGCATAGAGAGACTTTCCATAATGTTGCTACATATTGCAAGTACATATAGCAGGGAAGTGGAGGTAAATAAGGGGAAGAAGCACAATAAACAAGAAAAGAAGCTGTGACTTGCCTCAGATTAGTGGGAAAGAAGACTCCTCTAGATCCCAAAAGTACCCCTTCCACTGATATCCAGCTTTACAAAAGCAAGCATGCCAGATTGATAGTTACAACCTTCCACTGGTTTATCAGATAATGTAGTCCAGGAGTTCTCATGGAAAGCATACCACTAAATCAGGAGTTCTCAACCTTTTTAAGCCAGGGGCCGGGTCACAC
Source organism: Furcifer pardalis (assembly GCA_030440675.1). Lineage (NCBI taxonomy): Eukaryota > Metazoa > Chordata > Lepidosauria > Squamata > Chamaeleonidae > Furcifer > Furcifer pardalis. The sequence continues at coordinate 70,855,583 of CP126893.1, forward strand.
TCCCTCAGTTTCAGGGACTGGACAGCCATTTTGCCCTTCCTCCACCACATGGCACTTTCTGGTGTGGTGGAGGCAGTGTTGGGCCATATGAAATGGTGTCATGGGCCGCATTCGGCCTATGGGCTGCAGGTTGAGAATCCCTGATGTAGTGTCCTTAGATAGCTACTGTTTCCTGCTAAGAGTTTTTTTTAACTTGTCTGCTCTAGCATTTGTTCTAGTATTTGCTCTAATTTCCTAGTAATAATACTTGGTCAGATTTTTTCACTATAGCCTCCAACTCCCTGTCCTACAAATTGTGCCAGTATTAGAGCTATAGCTATTCCATTAGATATTACCTGCAAAATTAATTATATAAATAGTGACAAAAGGAGCATTTTCAATATGCAGAAGGGGTGAAAGGATTATGATCTCAACTCCCTGCAAACTTGGCTCGGTATTTACAAGCCTTCCTGCTGAGAATTTAGAAATAGCTTATGCTTGTGTAACAATGGAACATAGTACACTCACATATATTATGTTACTTCTGGACATTATACAATAATACCTCAGATAACGCTAAGACTTGGTTCCACAAGTCTTGGTGTTATCCGATTTTTAGTGTTATCCAATGCATGTTAAAATCCTATGGGATGTATCGGATAATGTTAAAGCTCCATAGAGATACATTGTAACCGCACAGGCTTTAGCGGTTGTTATCCGATCCATCCCATAGGACCTTAACATTATTCGATCCAATTCTCCTCCCCAGATTACTTAATGTTATGCAATTTTAGCGTTCTCCGAGGTAAACGTTCTCCGAGGTATTACTGTACCTGGGTTTGATCATCCTACTGCATAGCTCTATAGATTTTTCTTCCTAAATATATGTAATTATCTTCTTCTTCCAAATAATTACATTTGGAAACAAAATATAATTATTTATTATCAAGATTTGGATGGATGACAATAGTCATATAAAATATTGGCAAGAAATAATTTAGAGATCTGTCCCAAGTAGTGAAGTTTTTCTTCAAATAAAAGACTCTTTAATTGACACATTTTATTTTAAAATTCACAGCAGTCAGGAAGTGTATAGTTGAACTAAAGGGCTTGAACTTTAAAGAATTTCCATGTATCTGCAAATAAAACCGTTGTTTTGGTGTCTGATTTGCTAAATTCTTGACTGTGAATGCACATAACTCAAATTTCCATTTTCAAGAGCTTCTGGGATCACTCTTAGTTTCTATCAGCATTCTTCAGAGGGGGAAAAAAGTTGAAATGATTTTGTAAAGAACGATGATTATTCTATTGCAGTCCTTCAATGAATGCTCTTTCCCCCCTGAATCTTCACTGTTTATTGCTTCCTGGAGAGTACAGTGTCCCATAGGTCACTTTGCTGTTTGTAGATTCATGCAGAGAACTCAGTATGTTCATGTTTCTACTATTGCTCATATTCTTTGTTAGTAGGGCTTTGGAGAACTTTGATGGTAGAGATATCAAGATGCTCCCTGGACTTGTTATTTACTCATATTTACTCATATGGCAGCAGAAACATGTCCAACAAAATGAAAGTTGGTAATTGCTGCTCCTGCTCTTTCATTCTAAAGGTGTGTGTGTGTGTGTGTGTGTGTGTGTGTGTGTGTGTGTGTGTGTGTGTGTGTGTGTGTGTGTGTACTGGCCTTGGCATTTCAGTTTTACATAGAAAAATCCTTAGAGATAGGAATAGTATGGATTAAACAGGGCTGTCATAGATTAACAGAACACCACATCAGTGTTAACTATGACGACCTGTTGATAAGCTTTTTTTTAAAGCAAGTGGAATGATCCTTTGATTATTCCTCTGGTGTAACACAGTTCACTGTTCCTTTCACCAAAAGCAATATAACCTCTTCACAAGTGTCATTTGCAACCTATGTAGGGTGTGCCATAGCTATAGTACATAGACAGAAGGCCACTCATGTGTCATTCAGTGATTGACAATCTTGTCAATTCTCTTCTTTACTGTGCAAGTCAGTCCCTGTTCATTGCCATTCTATCATTTGCTTCCATATTTCAATGTTTATCACTATCTTTCTTTTCCTACACAGGGGATATGTTATTAACCTTTTGTTGTTGTTGTTCAGTTGCACAGTTGATTCTGACCCTTTGCGACCCCATGGACCACCACATGTCAGGCACCTCTATCCTCCACCATCTTCCTCATCCTGCCCAGCTTTGTGCCCATTGCCATCTAGCCATCTCACTCTCTGCCACCCCCTTCTTCTCTTGTCCTTGACCTTCCCCAGCATCAAGGCTTTCTCCAGTGAATCCTCTCTTCTCATTTGATGTCCAAAGTACTTTAACTTCATCTTCAATATTTGACCTTCCAAGGAGCAGTCAGGGTTGATTTCTTTTAAGATTGACCTATTTGTACTCTTTGCTGTCCAGGGTACTCTCAAAATTCTCCTCCAGCACCACATCTCAAAGGCGTATATTCTTCTACACAGCTTTCCTTATGGTCCAGCTCTCACAACCATACCTTACCACAGGGAGTGCCATTGCTTTGACTACACTGACTTTTGTTTAACTATGTTCCCCAGGTTTCTCATAGCTTGTCTCCCAAGCATCAGTTGCCTTTTTATTTCATGGCTGCAATCTCCATCTGCAGTGATCTTGGATCCTAAGAATGTAAAGTCTGTCACTGCTTCTACTTCTTCCCCATCTATTTTCCAGAAACTGATAGGACCTTTTGCCATTATCTTTGTTTTCTTGATGATGAGTCTCAAGTCACCTTTTGAATTCTCCTCCTTCAACCTAAGCAAGAGATACTTTAGGTCTTCTTCACTTTCTGCCATTAAGGTAGTATCATCTGCATATCTCAAATTGTTGATGTTTCTCCCAGCAATTTTAATTCCAACTTTTGATTCATCCAGTCCTGCATTGTGCGTTATGTTCTCTGTGTATAAGTTAAATAAACAGGGTGACAAAATGCAGCCTTGTCTTACTCCTTTTCCTATTTCAAACCACTCCGTAATTCTGTATCCTGTCCTAACTGTTTTTATTTATTTATTTATTTGCTTATTTATTTATGGTCATATCTATATGCCATCCTCCTTGCGAACAACTCAGGGCAGCTAACATGGCATTAAAAACAAACAATTAAAACACAGTCCAACAATAAAACCTCAATAAAACCTCAATATGACCCTGACCAATATCAAATTAGAATAAAAAAATTAGAATAAAAAAATTCAAAAAAAATACAAGTTAAAACAAGATTAGAACAAGGAAATTAAAAGGATTAAAAAAGAAGCAGGGGAGTAATCTGACAAGCCAGCAGGCCGGAGTGACAGTATGGCCAGCACTAACACCCTTTCTTAAGGGTTCCATAGGGCTGGAGCAGACCCAGAAAAGGCCCTCCTTCTGGTGCTAGAGAGATGCACCTCTCTAGCCAATGGCACAACCAGAGAGCCTCTCCGGTCCACTCTAGTGGGACGGACAGATGTTCTTGGGTGATGTGGCTTCTTTAAGTATCCTGGTCCACTACCATGTAGGGCTTAAAAAGTAATTACCAGCACCTTGAATTGCAAACTGGGAACTGTTGCTTCTTGACTCTTGTACAGATTTCTCATGGGCATATAAGATGTTCTGGTATTCCACATTTTATTGTGGTCCACATAGTCAAAGGCCTTGGTGTAGTCAATGAAGCAGAAGTAGACTTGTTCCTGATATTTCTTTGTTTCCTCCATGATCCAATGTATGTTGGCAATGTGGTCTCTAATTCCCCTGCCTCTTCTGAAACCAGCCTGCACTTCTGGTAGTTCTCTCGCCGTGTGTTGCTGAAGCCTATCCTCCATTATCTTGAGCATGACCTTGCTAGCGTGTGGGATGAGCACAATGCTTCAATAATTTGAGCATTCTTTGGCATTGCTCTTTTTTGGGATTGGAACATATACTGACCTTTTCCAATCCTGTGGCCTTTGTTGTGTTTTCCAAATCTGCTGGCATATAGAATGCAATAATTTGATTCCATCTTCTTTTAGGGCTTTGAATAATTCAACTGGAGTACCATCATCTCCACTAGCTTTGTTTATTAGCAGTACTTTTTTAGGGCTTTTCTGACTTCACTCTCCAAGGATGTCCAGCTCCAGTTCAAAGCTCTCATCCCTGTGATTGTCAGGGGTGTTGAGGTCCTTTTTGTAAAGTTCTTCTGTGTACTCTTACCATCTTTTCTTCATCTCTTCTGCATCAGCTACATCCCTTATCATGGTCATCCCTTATCATGGTCCTTTGTCCCTTATCATGGTAATTTTTGCTTTAAATGTTCCCTTAATTTCCCCATTTTTTAAAAAAAAAGATCTTTAGTCCTTTCCCTTCTGTTGTTCTCCTCTATTTCTTTGCACTGTTCATTTAAGAAGGTTTCCTTATCTCTCCTTTTATTTGAAAATATTTAATTGATTGACTTTTTCTCTTTCTCCTTTGCCTTTTGCGATCCTTCTTTCCTCTGCTATTTTAAGAGCCTCATCAGACAGCCACTTTGCTTTCTTACGCTTCTTTTCTTTTGATATAGTTTTACTTTCTTTCTCCTGTATGTCACCTCCACTGTGTATTCCTTAGGGATGTTGTCTAGGTCATACCTGTGTATCATAGTTGTTTCCCCTGTTTTCTTTATCTAAGCTTGAATCTGGGACCAGTAGATTATGATCTGAGCCACAGTCTGCTCCAAGTCTGGTTTTTGCTGACTGTATGGAACTTCTCCATCTTTGGCTATAGAGTACATAATCAATCTGGTTTCAGTGTTGGCCATCTGGTGATGTCCACGTGTAAACTTGCCTTTTGTGTTGTTGAAAAAGGGTGTTTGCTATGACTAGTGCATTCTCTTGGCAGAACTCTGTTAGCTTTTGTCCTGCTTTATTTTGTGTTCCAAGACCAAACTTGCCTGCTATCCCATTTACTTTTTGATTTCCTACCTTGGCATTCCAATCTCCCAGTATAACACGGACATCATTTGTTGGTGTCAGTTCTATGAGGTGTATTGTATTGTATTGTATATTTTGACTTATATGCTGCCCCATTCACACAGCAACTCTGGGCGGCTCACAGAGGAAACAGTTACAATTACATAGCAAAATTCCATAGCATAAAAAACAATTACATATATCACATAGCAAATTACAAATATCACATAGCAAGAATAGCATCACAAAACATATGCAAATACATCCCAAAAATCTCCAGTAACAATTACAAATTACAAAACATTAGGACATCCTAAAAAATACATCAGAGATACTATAATATAACACCTTATTGCCAAGTTGCAGTCTATTCCCAATGGAATTTATGCCACGCTCCGGGGCAGGAGCGAAGTTCTTTTGTCGGCACCCACCCTGCACAGCTGTGCTCTATTCCCTTGAGGCCGGGGCAGGCTGAGGGAAGTCCGGTGGCTGCATGGCCGGGGCGGCGGAGCAAACACCCACATAACTGGGGCTGCTTTTTCGGCCGGGCTCCTGTCGATGGCCCTTTATCCCTCCCAGCCAGGTGGAATGAGTCCAGGGGGGGGGGGGAGAGACGGGAGGCATCCTCACCTGCCCGCATGGTTGAGGTGGTGGGGCAAACACTCGCACGACCGGGGCTGCTTCTTCGGCCAGGCTCCTGTCCATGGCCCTTTATCCCTCCCAGCCAGGTGGAATGAGTCCGGGGGGGAGGGAGAGGTGGAGGCATCCTCACCTGCCCGCACGGTCGAGGCAGTGGGCCAAACACCCGCACGACCAGTGCTGTAATTCCTCATAGAACTGGTCAATTGTGGCCTCATCTGTGCTAATGGTTGGTGCATAGACTTGGATTACAGTGATTTATTTATTTATTTATTTATTTAGCAAAGGGCTAGTGGGAAGACAAAAGAGGGATAGACTCCTTCAGGATTCTTAAATTAGCAGGTGTATACCATTGGATACTGACCTTTAGATATCTCATCTTAGTTGAAATACCAGGGTACACAGATAGAGCCTCCTCAAAGATTGTGATATTTTTAAACCACAATCAGACACACCCTGGTAACAGCAACCTTGTTTTGCTGGCCTGTCTTTCTCTCACTAAGTCAGGTGAAAGGAATTGCAGAATGAAGTCATCAAAAGGTGCCTTCATTTTGGCAGCTTCACATCTGGCCTACACATGGAAGACGTTGAAATACCATTCTTCAGAGTAGTAATTTCCAAGCTAAGAGAGATTGACTAATTCTAAACTTTTACTATTTGACCAATTTATTTTTACATTTTGAATTAATTAACAATTAAAAAGTAGAATTCTAAATTTTAGGCCTTCTAGTGGCTTTAAGTAATTGTGGGTGGTGCCAATCTATCTGAGCAGTTACAACAAGTGAGCTGTATCTACTGTACTCTAGTGTACCACTGTACTATATAACAGTTGTCAGTTAACTGACTGGAAAAGCACATACCAACATCTTATGGTAGGCAAGAAACAATACAAAAGTTTTTTTAATTAAATAATTTTTTAAAATTGCAACCATAACAGTAATAACAACACACACAAAAATACAAAATAACAAAACAGAGAGGGGAACCTCTACACACATAATTTCCTTATTATTCGTCTCTAAAACAATACTGATATACACCCTCCATCCTTGGAACCATACATATTTTTCCTTTTTTAAAGTTTCCCAATATGTCAATATATTCCCCTATTTCCAAAAGCTCATACTTTCTTTATTAGGCTTGATTCCTTTTGAATCTTGAAGAACATATCAGACAAAATCTCCCTAAATACAAAAGAAATAATTTCTTTCAGTCTTTTTTTTTACTCTCAGATCACAAGTCAATTTGTTGTTCAAGGCTCTTTCCCACATTTCTTTATACTACTCTTTTATATCAATGGAGATGTTCATTTTCCAATTCTTTCTGATCAAAAGTCTCATAACTATTACCATTATTATAACTCTTTTTTATTGTTATCAAATTTAATATCACTTAAATCAATCACAAATCCATCAGTTTTTTAAAAAGACAAAAATGTTGAGGCATCTTAAAGACTAACTGCTACTTTTAAATGTGAATTTCCATTGATCAAGTCCACTTCCTCAGACTAACATGGTGACAACTTTAAAAAATATGTTTTAAGGTAGGATACACTCCAAGTAGTTTAAAAACAAACATGCACAGTATATGAATATATGTTCATTGCATAGAGAGTGGATAGGTAAGTCCAATGAACATGCACAATTTGTAGGTTTGATTGATCTGTTTTCTCACCTGTAAGTTTTTCATGAGGAAGGCTTGAGAACAACTGAATATGTCCTTCAGTTTGAACTGGGTGATATATATATATATATATTAGGGGGAGGGGGCACCCATAAGAAGTATCTTATGAGTTGATTTATTGTTGAAACTAAAATAATGGAAGCAAAAAAATTATTCCACAAAGTCATCACTTTACTAGAAGCCCTTTCAACATTCACAATAGCCGTCAATATATCTGCTTATGAACCATGTTGCCATGAATAAACATGGTGTATTCTCATTATATCTGTATTCTCATAATATTGAATTTTTTTGTGCCAATCCATCTGCATGCTCATAACTTCAACCTTTTCTTTGTCCTGAAGCACTTTGATTTCCAACATATTTTAATCTCTCATACCAAACTGTATTCATTCTCATGAACAAAATATATATGCTTAAGAAGAAAAAGCACCTGTATTCATGAACCATTGCAACAGCTCCACTCTCATATGATGGGGTTGCATACACATATATTTCAGCAGATTTCCAAACAAGGATGCAGGGTGAAATCCATTTGTCAACAGCAAAAAATATATCCAAAGCCTTCAACAAAAAGGAGCTACTGGGAATTTTGAATTAATAGAAAGACTGAAACAAAATGAAAAGAAACAAGCAGATGAATTTATTGTCCCCTGTCCCCTCAAAAGAGCCACTGCTCGTAACTATATGTATCTTTTGCACATCCCATCCTGTAAGACAAGAACAAAAATCCTAGAAGTTCTTCACTGTGGTGGTATTTGTAACTATTAATGTCCACTTAGCCAATATTGTTATGTCTAGAGCCATGATGTTGAACCTTGGCACTCCAGATGTTCTTGGACTCCAATTACCAGAATCCCAAAACAGCACTTTTGATGATCATGACTTCTGGGAGTTGAAGTTCAAGAACAACTGCAGTGCCAAGGTTCACCATCACTTGTCTAGAACAATGTTTCCCAACCTTTGTTTTTTTGACTTCAATTGTATTCAATGCATTCCTAAGAGAAATTCAGTTAAAGTGCGCGCACGCACACACACTTTAACTGAATTTCCCACAACCTGGTAGTTAAAACAAAACTGCTTGCTGGCCAAAACACTGCACTCTGAGCTGTATATTGTGTAGTTGCTGATCTTCAAATCAGTTTCAAACCTGGCAAACCAGACACAATACAGATGTAGACATGGCCTTATTGAAAAAATCAGACTGGCCAGTTGAATATTCTTCTGGCAAGACAAGTTTCAAATTATTTAGTTCCTTTTAACTGTTATCCTTTATTCAAAGCAAGGATTTTACATCTGCTACTGTTGAGGTTTGCCTCTTTCCAGCTTCCTTGTACTTGCCAGTTGACAGGTGGCCTTTTCTCACATGGACCAAGACATTGCAGGCAGCAGTTTTGGACAGTGTGACAATGCAAGTTATGTTTTACAGGCTTAATTCAATCTGGGGCAAAGCATCAAAATCAGTTTTTTAAAAAACTGTCCTTTGAGTTTAGGAGAACAAGAAAAGAGCTTAGGAAAAATTATGGACTAGTGAGGAGGAAACAAGATGGGTAGGGCAGATAATTACTCTGTGGATGCTTGAGTTATGCTGCTGTTAAACTCCACTGCTGTCCAAAGCCATCTGTTGGAATGTAAACAAACAGAGATTAGGATAATTCATTAATCCTTTGTCTCCTGTCCACTCATTATTTCTGCTAAGAAAGAAGGCTACTTCTGTTGCAGCCAAGTATGTATTAACCTCCAAGGACGAAGCCAACATTTTAATTGGCTTCCCTGTAAGAAAGGGCTTACAAGACTGCTCAGAAAAGGCACATTTCCAAATCTGTTTCATTATTGTTATTATAGTTGCTACAGGCATTAGAATTAAATATACTGACTTCACAACAGTATATTTTACAAGGAGTTTTATAAATCAGTAGATCTTCTGTGTCTAGACAACATCCTGGGAGAAAAGTTAGAAAACCATGAGCAGTTCCATTTTTACTAGAACATATGGTTTTTCCTTAATACTACAAGGGCAAATTTTCCTTCTAATTAACAGTTCCTACAACATTACAGTTCTCTAAGATATATGCCTCAGCAATCAGACTTGCAAATTAAATAAATTTTGAGTCAGAAATTACTCTGGGTCAAAAGGATTTTTGCTGGAGAAACTCTGCTCAGGGAATGTCCGAATGAGGCTCCTTTCATGTCCCCAAAATCCATCGTGCCGCACTTAAGTAGCCAACAACCCCAACTTTCCAGTCTCCAAGGTCAGTGTCTTAAACACTAAGCCACCACAGTGCAGGAGACTTGCAAATTAAACCCTTGTTTACTTTCAAATAATCAATCATAAAATCAAAAACAATTGCCCTTTTATACTTAAATAATTTTCAGTCTCCAAGCTTCAACAGTTTATTATAGAATGGTGGCTGCAGCAAAAAATAACAATGAATCTGAGTTCGACCTGGACCAGTACATTGCATTAGCACAAGCCATATGTTATGCTCTTCCTGAGCTACTCTGAGTAATCTCCAGGATGAGACAGGATTCCCAAACCCAATATGGTGAAGGAACCACCAGGCCTTTTGCATCCTGGAGCCTCTTAGGCAGTCAGTGATGGGATGTTACCGGTTCTGACCGGATCCACAGAACCGTTAAGAAGATTTCCGGAGGGTTCTCCGGGAGGGTAAGACCGTTTTTGAGGCGTCCGGATCGGATGCCTCACCGGCAGGAAAAAAAAATTTTTTTTTTAATTGGAGTCAAAATGGCTCCAATTTAGTGCGCATGCGCAGAAACCAATCTGATGCATGCGCACTGAAATTGCAAATACCGTGTTTCCCCCATAATAAGAGACCACCGAAAATACGCCATGTGCCGATTTTCGGGGGCCTCTAAAAATATAAGCTACCACCCGAAAATACGCCATGTGTTATGAAAGAACACAGCCACCCCACTGCCTGCTCGGACACAGAGAATACACCCCCCAACTCTGCTTACCTTCCCTCTGCTTACTGTATTTTCTCTCCCGACTAACAGCTGATCAGAGACTTTTTTTTAAACTAGGGAAACAAGGGGGAAAAAAATTCAGCGATGTGATTGGATCTCTATGTCAGCTGACATAGAGATCCAATCACATTGCTGTATTCCCCTCCCTTCATGTGGTTGGATCTCTATGTCAGCTGACATAGAGATCCAATCACATCGCTGAATTTTCCCCCCCTTGTTTCCCTAGTTTTAAAAAAAGTCTCTGATCAGCTGTTAGTCGGGAGAGAAAATACCGTAAGCAGAGGGAAGGTAAGCAGAGTTGGGGGTTGTATTATCTGTGTCTGAGCAGGGAAGGGGGGGAGAGAGAAATGTTGCCTGGGCCGCCCAGGCACTCATCCTCAGAGGCTCCAGCCGGAACCGGAACGTGGCCGAGAGGGCCGGAGGCCTCTTGCCGGGCGCCAGGATGCCTTTCCCCAACCCGATGGAGGCCGCCGCGCTGGGGAGGAGGGATGGATGGAGGGCAAGAGGCCGCTCACTGGCGGCCTCCATTGCGGCGGCGGCCAGAGCAGCGCCTATCTCTGAGGGGTGGTGGTGGTGGAAGAGGGGTGGGTGGGTTGGGGGAAGGCGCCCTGGCGCCCAGCAAGAGGCCTCCGGCCCTCTCAGCCATGTTCCGGTTCCAGCTGGAGCCTCTGAGGATGAGTGCCTGGGCCACCCGGGCCTTCGGGAGATTCCGCGCCGGGGAGGAGGGATGGATGGAGGAGGGCAAGAGGCCGCTCACTGGTGGCCTCCATGGCGGCGGCGGTGGCCAGAGCAGCGCCTACAAGAGGGGTGGGTGGGTTGGGGGAAGGCATCCTGGCACCCGGCAAGAGGCCTCCGGCCCTCTCGGCCACGTTCCGGTTATATTAATTTTATATTTATTTATTATTATTTTAAAATTAAAAAATATTTTAAAGTCACATGACCAACTTTGGCCCCGCCCACCAAGTCACATGGTCCCACCCATGACACTGGCTCCGCCCACAATGTTGGCTCCACCCACAACGCTGGCTCCGCCCACAATGCTGGCTCCGCCCACAACGCTGGCTCCGCCCACACTGTGATGACATCATGGAGTGGTAGTAAAATTTTTGACATCCCATCACTGTAGGCAGTGGTGCCTAAACTACGGCCCATGGGCCAGATCTGGCCCATGGCACCTAATAATCTGACCTGTGCCACCCATACTGGTTCTGGAAGTGGAAGTTAAACATGCCAGTGCATGCACAAAACACTGCCACAAAGCATCTGCGGCTGTCATAAATGCATTTACAACAGCCACAGGTGCATTTATGGCAGCATTTTGCACATGCATGGGCATGTTTTACTTCCACTTCTGGTGAGAGGAACCACATGACCGGTCCATGGCTTGAAAAGATTGGGCACCCCTGCTCTTAGGTATAAGAGGCAGAATGTCCAGTTCAAAGAAGCTATGTGTCTGATGCTTACCATTTTGGAGTCCAAGAGTCTGAACCCTAGATAAACTCAGCTGAGCTGTCTCCCATTCTGTGCAAATGCCTCAGGATAAAGGGATGAATAGGAGAAGTGCCCAGCTCCAAGGAAAGACTCCTCAGGATAAGAAAGGTCCTCAGCTGTAAGGGTTCTCTCTTTAGCTGATTACTTATCTTTAAACCAGATGTGGACAAGAAATTCCTTCTTATAAATAATGTTTTCAAACCAGAAAAGGACATGTAGCCATCCTGATTCAGAAATTATATTTAGAGAAGGAAACCAGTAGTAGAGGAGAATTCGGATAGAGGAAGTTTAGACTCATTTTAGAACTCATGAAAGATGTCTTGGGGAACCCTGAACTGTCCCAAGAAACCTCTATAAAAGTTTAGAAATGCTAGTTTCCCACTCCTAACCATCATTATTAAGTCTTCAGTCTTGCTGCACTACTTAACAGAGTAATTCCCATTAAAGTTAATGTGACTTTGCACTTCCCATAAAATTTCTATGTTTGTTATGGTATACAGGATTGTGGCCAAAGCTGATGGTTTTGTCAGAACAGCTCAAAAGAATGGTTTTTCAACCATTATGTTTAGTATGGTTGCTAATAATCAAGCGGTGAACATTATGAGCTTCAGAATTCTAATAGAGGAGACAATATGTTTATCTTCTGAACACTGCCTTGGTTTAATCAGGTTTTAATGAGATAAAATGGCTTTATCTTTATGACTTTGTTTTTGATTATTGCTAGATGCATTTATTGATAAAGAGCAAGATGGACTTGAGTCAGTCTCAAAGAAAGTGATAAATATATTAAGTAAAGGCTATAACAATATGGATAAATGGCAAAAATGAATTGAAATAACCTACCGGTAGATGATTTTTACAGTGTATTCTGAAGCCATTTATTGAATTCAGAAAAGGCAGGAAACAGAAGCTGAATTTGACAAAATTATCTAGTTTAATTGAAATATATGTCAGTTATTTAGTTAAATGTATGAAACTATGGAAGGAGTAATATGACTATTTTTTGAACTTTTAAAGTAGCTCTGATAAGATACCAAAACCCCACACTCTGTCTGTACATTAATCTATGATAACCGGGGGGGGGGGGGGAGGTATCCTGATGCAGTATTTAATAAATGCTTCATTCTTCCTATTTGCACTCATATGTTAAACAGAATCAAATACAGTACTGCATTTTAATTTTGAGTCTTGGGGTAACTTTTGAGATGGTTAACATGAAGCCCAACAAAATAATTAATGCAGTGAGCAAAAGTCCAATTTTCCCATAATGTTAATTTGGGCTGAGTGTTAAGCTACTCAGAACATGTCCAGATGGGCATTTAGCCCACTCTTTTGAGCTTTCAAGTGTCACTCTGTGTTCCATGTGTCCACACTTTCTGGACACTAGAAATCCACAACTTTTTCCCCAAGTGCTTCTTTTTGAACCACTTTGGAGAGCTTTATTCATTTAAATCAGTGAACCTTTTTACAGCAATCTCCTGTGCTCCATTCACTATTCCTATGGGTCTGAGAATGGCATATAAGGAAGGCTTGCAGCCATCAAAGACTGCTTCTGGGGTAAACATATGATATGCTGTCGTGGCTAGCAAGCCACTTCAATGTAACATATGCTTAAATACCTCCCCTGCTCCTCTGCAGTAGAGGAGGGAAAATGTAATATTCTTCTCTCCTAGCCAATTACTGTAGCACTGGATCATTAGGAGGAGAAATCAAAAGCTAGCATGCAGAGACCTTGAGCATAATGCCAACTCTGTTGGAAAGTATAACCTTGAGAAAGCATTAAGTGTACTTATATAATGTATTGTCTAAAATAAAATAAACTATAGGGCTGCCCTATAGTTTAACTGATTCTGTAGCTAAACTGTTATTTTAGTTTTTAAAAGGGCAAAGTGACTTCTAAAGAGTTTTAAAAAAGAAAACACTATGCCTAAATAGTATATGAATATGTGGAAGCTTCTTCTGTGTGTTCTATGTTCACAGCAAACAACATAATCCTGTGCATGTTTACTTGGAAGTAAATCCTACTAAGGTCAGCTAGGCTTCCTCCCAAACATACTGCATAAAACTGCAGCTGAATTTGTTTAGAACCTGAGCTATGTGAGTTTTTTGTGTGCTATTTTAAAAACAAAAACCTTCCCTTCCCAAATCTACACATTTCTACATAAATGGAAGAGAAAGAATTGGAGTTATAAATATGCAAATATGGGAGGAAACAGTCCTGCAAGATGACCATCAATATATGAGCCAGTGAGGGGGGGATACCTTATCACCATTGCCCCACACCTGCTTCACCAGCCATCTTTTTAGGTCTTTTCTGAAGGGCAGCAGTTCTGTCTGGAGACGTAATCCAGTTGGCAGGAGGTTCCATAGGGCTGGAGCAGATACTGAAAAGGCCCTCCTTCTTGTGCCAGAGAGACGAGCCTTTTAAGGAACCTCTTCAGTCTGCTCTAGTGGGACAGGCAGATGTCCTCGGTGTGATGCAGTCTCTTAAGTATCCTGGACCACTACCATGTAGGGCTTTAAAGGTCATTCCCAGCACCTTGAATTCCACCCGGAGGCATACTGGCAACCAATGCAGGTGCAAGGCATTGGCATAATGCCCACACCCCATTGCCATGCAGGCAGCCACATTTTGGACCAGTTACAGCCTCTGAATGGTCATCAAGGTGAGCCCCATGTAGAGCGCATTGCAATAATTTAGTCTGGAGGTGACTAGAGCATGTGTGACCATAAGTAAGGAGTCACAGTCCAGGAGCAGGTGTAATTGGCAGATGACATGAAGTTGTGTGAACCCCTCCAGGCCATGACTGCCACCTGCTCATTGAGCAGGAGTTGTGAGTCCAGGAGGACCCCAAATTATGCACTGGATCTGTCTGAGGCAAAAGAGACCCATCCAGAGCCAAAGATGATAACTCCCAGGATAACGCAGGGCCCCTGACCCACAGCCACTTCCAAATCTGTCTTGAGTAACTGCTATTGTCCTCAGAGCATCCTGATGGGGAATGTATATATGTATGCATGCACAACATCAAATTAATTCTGACATATGATAGTCCTATCCAGAGCTTTTCTAGGTAGAGAGTACACAGAAGTGGTTTATCATTCCCTTCATTTGGGGGTGCCCTGGATGGTGAAACTTCTCCATGACTACAACGGCTTGTCTCTTTCTCCTGGGAGGCACAATGGGGAATTGAAATCCCAACCTCTAGCTCCACAGGCAGATACATAAACCACGGAGCTGTCCAGCCAGCCATATACAAATATTACACATGCAAGGAAAATAGAATGTCACCAGATTAAATATTATCAAGACTTTCAATGTGTTTAAAATATCTACTGGGTTTCTCAGATAAGATAAAATTTCAGGTACAAATTATTTTGAATAATGAACATATAAGATTACCTGGAGGCTCTGTTTAGCTAGAGGCTCTTTTTAGTTGAAGCGAAAAGGCAGACATTGTTGATCACTTTAAGAATCTTAAAATAATCAGTCAAAATATTTTATCCGAAAAGATATGGTGACAAAGCCACATATCAATTGCACAATTAAAGGAGGGGGGATGCTACAGCATTTATTACTCTTTTGCACAATAACATCCTCTTTCTCATACACTGAGAAACAGTTTGCTTTCACAGAGCACATTGTACATTGATAATGTGTATCATAAACAAAGATTGAAAACATTTTAAGATTACAATTCCTAGAATAACTGAGTTACCATGGTTGTCTCTGTCTCCATTTCTCTCTGTCTCTCTCTCTCTCACACACACACACATCACACACAGCTAATTCAGCGGGATCACACTATTTGTCATTCCAAATGGCTGCCATACATTTGTGTGGCCTCTGTGTTGTTAAGAACAGATGGTTATTGTCGCATTCAGTGAATCTTGTAACTTCAGTGCTTGCCCATATGGTGAGCTGTATCATTGCAACTTCTCTGTTAAGATCATCCTGGATGGACTCCATCTATGCTACCCATTGCTTTTTCTAGGTGGAACAGAGTATGAAAAACTTTCCCAGCCACTTTTGTAGTGCACCAAAAGTTCTATCTGCATTTTTGACATTTCCTATACTTCTGGCTCCTGATTTGCTCTGTCTTTGCTTCTTGTTGATGTCTTGCTTTGACATTTGTTCCAAATCTTTGCCCTGACCCACGAATATGTATGGACCCTCTCCACAGCAATTTAGAATATGCACATGTGGTGAGGGAAATGTCATTGAGTGAATCAGCATAAGGGAAGAAAATTAGTGCATGCCACCCTACTCACCTTCATCCACTCACAGAGCACACTTGTACTGGAATTCAATATAACTAGCTTTGTAAAGCTGGTCTTATTAATTACATATGAATCTTCTTAGCTGACTGAAGATGAAAATATAAAAGTGGGCTGCCCTTTTCTGGCATTAAATGCAGGGCTATCCAGATAAAGTGCTTTCTCCTGAAGCTAAGGATTTTAATGAAGAATAATGGAGCATAAATTTAACTGTTTAAACACTAAAATTTAATTGCCGATTTACATACTTTATCTGGAACAGGTGTGTATGGGGATATATTAACAGAATAAAAGGAAGGAATCACACATTTGCAAACTTGCACACTATTTATGGACATTGATGTCTCAATAATACTGCAAGACTGGCAAAGAGAAACAGAGAGACTGTTTCAATGCAGTGAATTAAGTCACTGAGGAGTCTCAAGCCCCTTTGAGATGTCTTTCCTACAGTTCAAGACTCAGGCACCGAAACCTGTTTCCCCATCATTGTGGTTTATTCAGTTTGTTATAAAAAAAAATATTGTCTCACTCCAATGTCTGATGAAATGGACTTGATCCACAAAAACTAACATTAAAACATAATAGTCTTTAAAGTGCAACCATGTTATTGTTTTATTTATTCTCTTATATACCAGAATTTTGTGAACCCTTTGTTCTCATAGCCTTTTAGCAATCCAACAATTTTATTCTGCATTAAAGCAAAGCAAAACAATCAAATTTCTATACCACCCCATAGCGCTTAGTACACTCTCATGGTGGTTCACAAGTTAATTAATATTTTGCCTCCAACAAGATGGGTACTTATTTTACTGACCTCAGAAGCATGTAAGGCTGAGTCAGCCTTGATCCCTGGTTAGGATCCAACTCACAACCTTTTGGTTGCAGGACAGGCATTAGTCACAGTTTCTGAACTGTTTTGTAAAGGGACTGTACCAGCAGTAAATTGTATGAAGCAATGCTGTTACCAAGGCATTGCAGTGTCAACAACATCGTGTGTTACAGTCTGGCTGACATCAGAATATTGAAATGTGTTCTGCCATATATAAAGATATACAGTCATACCTCACATAAAGAGCGTTTCGCTTAAAGAGTAACTCGCTTAAAGAGCAGAATTTTCTCTGAATGTTGGGTTCGCTTAACAAATAAAACCAACCAAATACCCACTTAACAAATAAATTGGGGTTCGCAATCCCCCCCCCCCAAGTCACAATTGGTCACTTACAATGGTGTTTTGCTTAAAGAACAAACTCACTTAAAGAGAAATCCTGGGGAACACATTATACAATTTAAGCGAGGTACAACTGTACATAAGATCCTTGTTGGAGGAATATTCACCTCTTCTCCTCTGTTCACTGGACTATATTTACTTGATCACCCTGCAGAGATTTCTATCCTGCTTCCTCATTAGAACAAGCAGCCCCCTTCTGTTGGGTGAAAAATGGATCCAACCAAGATTTCACTTTTAGAAGGCAGTAAGGTACAAAAGGAAAGAAAAGCAAATGGAAGAAATGACTGCGATGGTGTCACAAATATCTTGTTAAGCATGCATTCTTTCTATTTAAAGCCACAGTTCAATGGTTTCTGTGAAATTACCTGTAGCAATGCTCTAAAATACAGCTCATTTCAGAGCATGAGGGACTTAATCACAGTAATATTAAAAAAGTATGTCTACTTGTCTAGGAAATCATTTTTCATCCCTAGCCAAACACAGAACACTACAAATTATGATACTATACACCACATTGGCAGAAGGTAGATACATTAATATCTCACTACCTACATTCTGTCAGGCAGTATCCTTATGTTCAAGTTGTGCTGGAATTTGCATTGATAACCTTTAAGTATATATTTAAAAGGAGATGATTCATTTGATGTCTGTTTCTTCCATTTCTGGTTATCTTTGTTGAACTGTCCAATATTGTAGCCAAGATGCTATGCAAGGTGGGCTGTGAATATTAGCAAACAAGATGCATATTGCATTGCTTCAAGAATACACTTACTAAATCAATATCAGCAATTAGCATTACAATGAAAGGCTTCTTTTTATATTTCTACTGTATGAAAAGGCTGGAAAAGATCTAAATCTTCCTCAGTTGGAGCTGAATGTGTTCTTTTTGTCCTCTTACAAGACCTGAAAACTGCTCAGTTTGGGCTTCCTTCTCACTCCCCCTCTCAAAAAATAAATAAATATGAAGACTTATTTTTTCTCTGTGTGTGTATTGTTTCATATGCTAAATGTCCAATCTTTTACCTTCGTTTGAAGGAAAGAATGCATGCAAGGGTAGATTTGAACTGGACATCTTTGCAGAAATGCAGATTTATTTATTTATTTATTGGAACTATACATATCTTGTGCATTTCTGTAATGTGTCATAATGAAAAATCCTGCCTCCTTGAATAAACTAGACCAGTGGTTCCCAACAAGGGGTACACAGTGGACTTCAATTCCCAGAAGCCTAAGTCAGTACATTGGCTGATCAGTGCTTTGGGGAAATGACTTAGGCTTCTGGGAATTGAAGTCCAAAAACCAGCATTTGGGAAACAATGAACTAGACGACAAAGAGGGATTACATAAATTGTTTGTATCCTTTTGATAAATCTACATACTTTTACATGTTTGCTTTCTCTGTGTGTATGTGTGAGTGTGCTTAGTTTCAAAAAGGAGAGATTAGTGAGGTATTTTGTGCAAAATGCAAGGAAAAAAGTGTTAATTTTCTTGTTTTTGTATCAAAAGCAGAACGTTTAGGATCCTTAAGAGAGAGTCCTTAAGAGAGAAAAAATCATGATAAGCAAATGTTGCCATGTTTGTAAACACAGACTCCAGTCACTAGATGGTGGTGTTTCATATACTTAATGTTCAGTATTTTTTTTTATGGAGAAGTACAGTAAAACCCCAACTTACAAATGCCTTGAGTTACAAAAAATTCGACTCACAAAACGTTTTTGTGTCAAAATCCATGCTGAGATTTACAAAAATGCCCTGATTTACAAAATACAGCAAAACCCTGACACAAGTCTTTTGTGTCAAAGGAAGGTTGGGGGACATCAGAAATAGTATGGATTGGGTCCCTCAACCCTCACAGAGGCAGCCCAAAATGGGCAAAAAGAAAGTCCATCATGATGGAGTTATTTTCCACCCATTTTGGGCTCTCTGCCATGCCTACTGCCTGTGGGAGGGTCAGGGGACCTGATCCACGCTGTTTCCAATGTCCCCCGACCTTCCTGGGCAGTACTGCAAGGCAAAACCTGCAGCTGACAAAGGAGTTTCCCCCAGCGTTTTGCCTTGCAGCACCACCTGGGAAGGTCAGGGGATGTTGGAAACAGTGCGGATCAGGTCCCCCAACTCTCACAGAAGCAGCAGGGGTGGTGGAGAGCCCAAAATGGGCAAAAAAAAACACACCTCTGTCATGACATTTTGCCTTGTAGCACTGCCTGGGAAGGTTGGGGGATGTCGGAAACAGTGCGGATTGGGTCCCCTGACCCTCCTAGAGACAGCACGAGTGATGGAGTGGTAGCAGCAGCAAAGGCACAGTTCCCACTCTCGAGAAGCAGGAAGAAACAGCAGCAAAGATGAGGAGATCGGTCCATTTAAATTACTTTTTTTTCTATGCCTCCCTGTGGGGATGCCTCGAGTTACACAAAAATGTGAGTTATGAAAAAGGCCAGGGATTAACTCAGGGTTTTACTGTATATCTAAGAGCAGATTTGTGCTGGAGATCTTTCCTGTTGGTTCCCCCTTCTAATTGTTACAACCAGGGTGTGTGACCAAAACAACAACAATAAAAACCAGGAAGGAAGATGAGGAATATTTATTCTACTTATGACTAGGAAATATTCAGGCTTGTGTTTTCTTTTAAGGTAAAGGTCTCCATTTCTTGAAAGCTAGACATGTCCCACTCTAGGGAGTGATGCTTATCTCCATTTACAGCCAAAGAGCTAACCCATCTGTGTCCACAGGCACTTCCATGGTCATGTGACAGGCACACAGAATGCTATTACCTTTCCTGCTGATGTGCTACTTACTTATCTATTTGCAATTTTTTGCTTTCAGACTGCTAGTTTGACAGAGTATGGAAGCTCACTCAATCATGTAGCACTCAGGTCTCAAAGTGCTGTCCTGTTGACCTTTCAGTTTTCAAGCTCAGCATCTTAACAACTAAGCCACCATGGTGTAGTTCAGTTAAGACAATGCTAATCAAAGAAATTGGGGAATAAGCCTACGTAAGCTTCAGAAACATATGTATACCCACTAATCTATGACAACATGGGGTATAAGCCAGACATTTCTGTGTATATTTCCTAACTGTCATGCCCAAAGTAGTTATTGGATGGTTCTGGATAAAGATGAATCCCATGTATGTTTGGATACCAAATGCCCTGGGACACATGCACTGCAGTTGCATTTTCGGTAGGTGGAAATCTCTGTTTTTAAAGGGCAAACACATTTTCCATTATGTGAAAGTGTGGATCTGTTGAAGTATTACAGCATAGTAAAAACACTCTCTTTTCTTTCTCATCCCCCCTCCCTTTGGGGGCAGCCTGAAATGCTAATCTGGGAGCTAACATTGTTAACTGAATGTATATATAAATTGATTTTATGCAGCATGATTCTTAGCATATTGACTCTGAAGTAAACCCAAGTGAGCTCAGTTGGACTTATTCAGCTTTTGGCTGAAATCCCTTTCACAATTATTCCTAAATAAATGCCACTTAACACAGAGGAAGTGCTGCTGAGTAAACATATATAGGATCGAGCTACATAGATATTAAATTACTGCATCTAATTTTGGTCAAAATAACAGCATTAGCAATACCAAGGTACTCTGAGAATTCATAGAGGAGAGTAATCTTCAGGAAATCTTCAAGGAAGCTGTATTTGTGGATGAATGGCTGCTGATTAGTTTCTGAGCTGGCTCTTAAGAAGTTTGTAACCACTCAATCCCTACCCCACCCTGCCCCTTTGCTAAAAGACTGAAGAAGCTGAATACTGTGGAATAAAGAAACAGCAAAGAAGGTATAACTCAGGCTGTGGGCCAGTCACGTGGTTCAGGGGGGTGGTCACTATGGCCTGTGAGCTGGATCCGGCCCCTGATGCCAATTCATCTGGCCCACGAAGCCCTCATCGGTCCTGGAAGCAAAATGTGCCTGTACGGGAGTGATGAGGGCTTTATGGACCAGACAAATTGGCATCAGGTGCTGGATCTGGCCCATGTGCCATAGTTTGGGCACCCCTGGTATAACTCAATCGACTGGAATGCCTGGCTGTGGAGTCAGAGCTAGACCCAGAGCAGGACATGATGATTCATAGGTTAGCTTCCAGTTGTGCAGTTCTAAGATTATTGAATACAAATCTACCATTTGATTCACAATTGAGGACTGGAATAAAATTAACAGTTCAAGCTCCAATCAAGAACCTAAGAACTGTTAAGGCAGTGCTGGCCAACCTTTTTCAGTTATGGGCCTGATCACGCCCCTGGACAGACCATGCCCCCCCCAAAGCAGAAGCGGGCACATTTATGGCTAATGTAAATGCACCCACTTCCACATTCATGCTCGCCATGGGCGCATTTGCGCATCCATAGGCATGTTTTACAGATGACATAAATCTGCCCACTTCCACTTCTGGGTGCAGCAGAGGCAGTGATGGGCCAGATGGGATGGTGTCAGGGGCCAAGGCCAGACCACTGGCCAAAGGTTGGGAACTCCTGTGTTAAGGTAACATCTGAGTATACATGCAGTTCCTAGTAGAGTTGAGTTTTGTTCAAGTTTGATAAGTCCAAAATGTCCAAATACAGTATCTAGGAAGTCCTTTAGTTATTGCTCCAAAGGCTCCGATCACTATAGTACAACAACAGATTTCTTCCTCCATAGATGCTTGACTTCAATTTGCAACTCACAGTTTTGTTTGTTATTTTCTTCAGTTGTTTGTCTTCAATTTGTGCATCTACTGGTATAGCAATGTCAATAAACCAAACCTTATTCTTTTCTACAACAGTTATATCAGGTGTGTCTAGTTCCAGAGGCCTTTGACCAGTTTGTTGAGGCAGAGAAAAAACAACATTGCAACTGTTCATACCCAGGGGATGTAGAACCAGCTATCTCAACACCTAACATCAGAAGCAGTTGCTCAAATGAATAGCTATTTTTCAGAATTTAAACATTGTGGCTGGACAGTGATTAATTCCGTTAACCTCAGAAACTAAAAGAAGCAATTAGATAAAGCTCATGGAAGAAATAAGCATATCAAGAAATGGTCAGAAGGTCTGGAAATTATTAAAGCAGCTTGACAAAAACACAACCCAAAGCCTGAAGGCAAACGTTTCAGCATTTAGATCTGAATATTTTTATAGGAAATCAGAATTTAAACTTGAAATAAAACAACAAATGACTGGCTACTTTGTAAGACCATTCAGCTTAAACATATTAAAAGGCTATTTGTAGCTGCCAAAAATCGGGCAAAGCAGCGGGCCTGGGGACAGCTACAGAGAGAAATTTCTGGGACTGTAATAACAAATTGGCTTGTTAATTTTCCAATAATGGTCTTGCCTCTATAAAGTTCACCAAAATTTGGAAGAAAAATCAGAAATAATTGCTAACGCCCTAATTGGTTTAGAAGAAGACCTACAGTAGGAACTCGTGTTCTTAGATAGGGCAGAATATAAATATAGTGGAACCTCGCTTAACAAAGGGCTCGGTTAACACAAAAATCACATAACAAAAGGAAATCCATAGAAAATAGTGACTCGGTTAACAAAATTTTTGAAAAGGGTTAATTGGTTTTCAATGCATTCCTATGGGAAATTTGCTTTACAAATTTTTTATACTACAAAAGGTCCTGAAGTTCTACTGTACATCAAATAAATAAAAATGAAATATCTTAAAACCTGGAAAAGAACCCACAAATCCAAAGCATTTCACCCCAATCTCACTATTTTGTTAACTTTACAAAGCCTTCAAAAATAAACGAGGACCTCATGCATGGGTATGATGTGGGCTGGAGAGAAAGTATGAAGATCTGCCTTGCTTTTTTCTTCCTTCCAATGGGAATTTTTTCAGATTCAATTTTCGGGAGCAAATTGAGTGATGTTTTGTTCTAGTCCTGCTTGAATATTTCAGTAAGAACAAATATAGTTTTATGCACACTTTAACTTAAATTATGCATTTAATCTGATCTTTCAACATGTACTTTGCCTTTAAATGTGCATTTTACATGCGACTAGATACATGACTTTTAAACCTGAAATGCATTGAAAATTTGGGAAAATAGACACTTCTGAAGGAAAACTGATATACATTGATCCAGAAAGAGTAGAAAACATCAATTTGCTTGAAAAAACATATACATATACAGTAATGCAAAATCCTTGTGCTAGGCAAGTACCTTTTCCACAGTGGTCTTAAGAGGTAGTTAGCATGTTCCTTGAATAAAGCTATAGCCTGTTTATTCTCAGCTATTAGCAGCTGCTTCTTTATTTCCTTTCCACTCCAATTTACCATATTCTTAGCAGACAATGTTCAGATCTTGCCCTCGAGTTGGTATTGCGGTATCAGTAATTGCTGCTTCACGTTAACATTTATTCAAAGCTGCTGATTTAACATTTAAAAATTCTGAGGTTAATGGATTTGTATTCACAGATCCATTAACCTCAATAAAAACAAATGGGACCTCTTGTGAACTAAAATAAGCACAGATCAAGGATACACTTCCACTAATACTTACTGATAGCGTTTAGATTGTGCTGCTAAAATATCAAGTCGCAAGAAAAGATGGCAATGTGCTAATATTCAAGGTGAATCGCTTTCTTCTTGTCACACTTATGACCTGCACTACAATAGTTTACAATCAACAGAGTTCAGAGTGCTGATTACAATTAACGCTCCCACAGCTTTGGCCTGTAAACATTACATTACTAGAACTACATACTTTGGAACATTATTGCATCGTGAATGCAATGTACAATCAGACTGTTCTAATCCAGTTAAACATTTTTATTATTGTTTTCCTATAGACATTTTCCTCAAGGTTGAAACACACTAAAAGCTAAATACAGTACTAGGAGAAGTAATCTTTGAAATATTCATCTTTATGGTAAAATTGCTTGCCTTTAGTTGGAATATTGATTCTACATACACCATAAAGCCTGTCATTTACCAAAGAGCGGGGGGGGGGGAACACTTTAGAACTCTGGATGTAGAGGTAGAGTCATTGCTTTGCAATAGGAATTGAGGTAATTTTGTAGCTGTCTTCACCCATATCCAATTTAAATGACCGCACTCATACCGCCAGCTGAAACATATAAGTATGAAGGTCATAATGTGATAATTTGACTTTCCTTGTGAGATATTTCTCTCAATGCACCTTTTTACATAAATAGGGAATTATGGATTGTATGTTAATGTAAGGGAGAATAATGATAAATGTATGCAGATTATTTGGTGTGCTAGTTTTATTGCTTGATTACACCACCACCCCCTTTTTTTAGCTTTGTATTTTGTAATTTTCAGTCAATATCTAGATTTACTTTTCGGTCCTCTCACATTTCCATTTTATTTCTCTTGTTGTTTTCTGTGTTTCACATATGTCTTTATTCTGTTGCCTTATCCTTTTCTATCTTATTTCTGTCTCATTCTTCCTTCTACCATATTGTCTCCTGTAATTAATCAACTTTTTATCTTTGCATTTTCCTTTCCTTTGCTTATCACATTTGTTTGTCCCTCTTTCCACACTTTTACATCTTTACAAGTTATATCCACCTGTTGGGTCACCCCAATGAGGAGGACAGTATATAAATTTGAATAAATAAATAAATTGGACTTGTAATCATCTTCCATCCAAACAGTATTTGCAGCTAAGACATTCCTTGTCACAGTAGGTCAGATTTCAAAAGTAAGTGGTACTGAACTTGTATAACAACCTATAGGCAGAAATAGCTAAAGGGTTAAGCAAAATTTTAGAGCCCCCTTCCCTTCTGTGGTCACAAGCTTCCTATGTCAATAGGTGTTTAGCAGCATTCAGAATCAATGAATTATAGAAAAACAGAGTTGGAAGGGGCCTATATGGAAAACAAGTCCAAGCCCCTGCTCAGTGCAGAAATCCAAAACAAAGCATATTTGATGTGATTGTTGTTGTTGTTTTTGAATGCCTCCAGTGTAGGAGTACTAGCCACCTTCTTAGGTAATTCCTTCAAGCAAAATCTGTTTTCCTGTGACTTAAGCCTTTTATTATATGTTCAACACTGGGATGATCAAGAACAGATCCTGCCCCTCCTTTGTATTCCAATCTTTCAAGTATTTGAAGATTTGTTATCATATCTCCCCCAGTCTTCTTTTCTCAAGGCTAAACATGCTCAGTTCTCTTAATCATTCCTCACAGGGCTTGGTTTCCAGTCGCCTGCTCGTCCTTCTTGCCTTCGTTTGTTTTTGTTGCATTTTGTTGGCACCAGGGCCATAGCTGGGAGGGGCCCCCAAAAACCCTCCTGAGCTAACAGCCCTCCCAACCCACCCTGAGTTGCCAATGTTTGTGAATGTGACATTGTTGCCCTCCTGGAATTTTGTTGTCCCTCCTGAAAAATTTTTGTGCCCCCCAATCTAGAATACTGGCTATGGCCCTGGTTGGCACCCTTTCTTAAACTATGGTGTCCAGAACTGGACACAGGACTCATGATGAGGCCTAACCAGTGTCAGATAGACAGGACTTAGTGCTTCAATAGATTTTGAGGCTATATTTCTGTTAATGTAGCCTAAAACAGCACTGGCCTTTTTTACAGCCACATCACACTGTTGGCTCATAATCATTGTGTGATCTACAATAATTCCAGTACTCACTTGTATTATTACTGAGTGAAGTATCTCCCATCTTGAGGTTCTTTCCAGTTCTTAAAAAAAAGGAATTATAAATATGGTTCTTTCATCAATCATTCCTACTGAACTGAAATCATTACTTCACTAACTCAGATCTTCCAAAATTTCAAAGGGGGAAGAAAGAATGTTAATGATTTTTCATAGTCTTGGATACTGTGATGGTGGTAGTGGTGGTGGTGTGGAGACTGACTACAACATAATTCCTTATAGTCCCCTAAAGTTTACTGTATGAATTTTTCTGATGGTCTTCCCATCTCTTATTCTCAATTGCTGTACAGATCCTTTAAAAAGCACATTTCATATGAGGTCTGGATGTATTAATCCATGTATTTATTAAACCAACATCCTTCTTTTCCACTGGAAATAATATTCATTGCTGCTGATGCCACTAAAAATGAAGTTAGAATACAAACTCATACCAGTATAACTCATCTTTAAAGAGTCATACATAACATCAAGCAGTTAAATTTCCTTCTGTGAGCGAAGCAGGAGGAAAGCTAAAAGTTTGATGGATTAAAAACATGTTTGGCTCACGGAAGAAAAGGAGAAGGACAGAAAATGTGGAACAAACCTGGAGGCTCTTGGCAGGGAGTTCTAGAACATGGGAACTGCCACTAGGAAGTCCTCTTTTCATATTTCAGCTCAATGTACTTCTGATGATGGCAGGAGAAAACAGCTCATTTTATGGCTTAGTGGTTAAGCAGCTTTACTGGAGGCTGCAAGATTGGGTTTTGATACCCCAGAGTTGCACTTCAGGACCTGAAAGGAGCCTCACTTGAGTGTCCCCTAAAAATCTTTTCAAGCCACAGTAATCTCTGACATGAAATTATTATTAGGAGAAAACCAATGTGTTTTGCAATTTTTGGACAAATTTCAAATATCAAAATTCAGTTCCATAAGAACTTTCTCATTTACCATTTCAAGAAAAGAGTCAAAATGTATTTAATATGTACCTAAAATACCTCTGGAAATGTCAGACAAGAAACAAAACAATATTTTTTTAACAAAAACATTGTGGCACCATAAAGACTAATTGTTGTGTTTTAATGTGAGCTTTTGTGGACAAAGTCCACTTTCTCAGACAAGGAGGACTTGATCTATGAAAGCTCACATTAAAATATAGCAGTTATTATTTAAGGTGCAATGTTTTTGTTTTGTTTTGTTTTGTTTTTGCTTTCGTTTTGCTTTGCTTCTTGTCTGATAGACTTCTTGTCCGGCAGACTACCATTTCTAAATCTACATCTTTGGAAATGTGTTTTTGAGGGAATGTCTATTTTGAGAGAAAATACGATTTAAGTGAAGATTAAAATGTGGCTTTTTATCTAGAGCAGTGTTTCCCAACCTTTGGTTTTTGGACTTCAATTGCCAGAAGTCTAAGTCAATTCTTCAAAGCACTGATCAGCCTATGTACTGATTTAGGCTTATGGGAATTGGAAACCTCCCGGGGGGGGGGGACCATTGATTTAGAGGAATACATAATTTTAACTGGACTAATGTTGCAACTATATAAATAATATACTTTTTATTTGACTAAATATAGCAAGTTAATACACATGAATGTATATAGACCTGCAATGGTTTTATGCATCACTGAATCAGGCAATAAGTGAGATGATCAAAGAAGAGCAGTGTGTCTTCAATGCACATGATGTTGTTCAGTCACACACCAGGCTCCTCTGTCATCCTCCGAAGTCTGCCCAATGCATTAATGATTCTAACCATCCCATTCTCTGCTGCTCCCTTCTTCATTTGCCTTCAATCTTTCCTAGCATCAGGGTCTTCTCCAATGAATCCTTTCTTCTCATTTGGCAGCCAAAGTATTTGATCTTCAGCTTCAATATCTGTCCTTCGAAGGAGAAATCAGGGTTGATTTCTTTTAGGATTCACTGATCTCCTTGTAGTTTACTGGACTCTGAAGAGTCTTCTCCAGCACCACAGTTCTTCTGCACACAGCCTTCCTTTTGGTCCAGGTCTCACAGCCATACATTACTACTGAGAAGACCATCATTTTAACTATACAGCCTTTTGTAAGCAGGATGATGTCTCTACTTTTTATTATGCTATCTTTTGTTATACTGCAGTGATCATGCCTCCAAATTAATGCTTTCAGGATTGGAACATATGTAAATAGAGATGAGACTTTTGGGTTAATCCTATCAGAAATTTTCATTAAAGGGGATTTTTCTTTCATTATTGGAGTCTTCTAGGGCTTCCAGACTGAGAAGATCTGAGATCTGTAAGATTTTGGATTCCAAAAGAGAGGACAGATATCTTGTTGAATTCTGTTATCAGGGATGCCACCTCATTCAAATGTAAAGTCTTTCCCCTTTTGTCATTGCCTCATTGTTTCCCTCCATCCTTCTGTTTTTGTCCTCACAACCAAAAGCCAACTTCTTCTCTACCAGGGCTAGCCTCATTCGTCTTCCTCTGTTCTCCAATACAGGATCTTCATTGGATCCTATTCAATGCAGGTCTCCTTCTTTTCCCTCCACTTTCCTATCATTGGTACTACCTGGTGCAAGCTCTGTTCTCTCCACTACTCTCTTGCCATTTTTCCTTCTTAATGCAAGCATTATTTTCTTTTCACCTCTTCTGTCATTGTTTTGCCTCTGCAAGAGGACTACTCTTCCTCATATCTACTTCCTCACTCTCTCTATATAAAGTGTTCCCCTTGCATATTCCTAAAGTAAACCATCACGTTTTGCTCTTTCCAGTGTTTGCCATAAAGGTGCCTAGTGAATTAACCACAAATCTTTACCCCACTGTTGACTGGATGAGCACAGAGGAGGCAAATCCACATGTGATGCCACCATCCATCAGATGATGAAGGAACTGCAACAACTATTATAACTTATCCTCATCCCTTAGGCTGATAGGAACAGTTAGTGTGCACTCAAAGAGCAGAGGTGTGGCCACTAACCTGCAGGCAATGAAAGCCAGAAAAGGAGAGAACACCGAGGCACAGGAGGAGAATCACTAACCTGTCTGGGCTATACATTCTAAAACAACATCCTATGCCTTTTTCTAAGATATTTCTCCATTTAGCAAAACAGACAGTGTCAGCTTTCTACCCTCCTGAATTTTTTCCACCTCTGCTAAGCATCAGCTTGATTGGATTCTCATACTGGTGACTGGGATGCATCACTGTGTGAATTGAAATGCATTACTCTGTGAATTGGAATGAATTAGGTACAGTCTATTGCACTGTTTCCTGTCATATTTCTGCCTCTCTGAAAAATGGTTTCTTGAGGAATTTCAACTAAAGCTAGGACAATATTTTCTAAAGAAAATTTCCTGGAGCCTTTCATCTGTTAAATTTCATTATAATTCATATTAGGTCCTTTAACACTGAAAATATGATGACAGTCTCAGTTCATTGCCTTTAAAAGTTTGTGCTACATCTTGTATAACCTGGTATTTCAAATAACAACATAAAGGGGGAGGGAAAAATACAAACCAGTGCACTTTGATGGTAGACTGCTATACATCTAACTTGCATTAATAAGAGCTGTGTTTTCAAGGGAAAAATTGTATTTACAGGAGCAAAATTGGATACAGAAGTTGTTTGCTTCCAGTGAGATAAAAGTTTGCATGAAAATATACAGGCAACTCAAATTATCTGTAGGTGTTTTTGTTTGTTTGTTATTTTTTGAATGAGCTAGGTAATATTTTTGGTGAGAAACTAAATGATGCTGAAGCACCCAGTTAAATTTCATCCCTATTTTTCCTAACTCTGAAAGAATCATATGCAACATTTCAGATGTGTAGCTCAGTTAGTCCATTGCAGCAAAGATAATATAGTGTACTCATCCCTGGAAGAAATACATTTGTCTGGAAGGCTCTGGAAGGCTTTGTTGTTTTATCCAAGCCATGTTTTGGAACTGTGACAGCAACTAATCCCCATTTTATTTTATTAAATTCATTTTCTTAGCTCAAGTAGCCACTAAAACATTTCCCATGGCATCCCATATCTTTCAGCTGTGCTGGTGAGACATAATATAGATAGATCTATTACATCTACAACTTTAAACCTATACAATGCCGTGTAAAAAATATACCTCTGAATTGCATGGTCTTAAATCCTCCCTGCTTATCCCCCTTCAGTCCCTTCTTGAAAACACTTGACAATTGAAGACAAGAAAGGTACTTTTTTTCAGCTGTTGTTATGTGTTGTCAAGTTGGAACTGATTTACAGCAACTTTAATAGGACTTTCAAAGTAAATGAGCATTTAAGGAGTGGCTTAACCAATTTCTGCCACCACCAGTGAGCTTTCATGGCTGAACTGGGATTCAAACTCAAGGTTCTCATCTGTCACTCTACCCAATATGTGGGGCACCCCACTTTTTCAGCAATTTTTTCCATTTTTCTAACAAAGAAAATTGAAATGGGGTGTTGAACTTTCAAAGTTCAAAGCAGTATGTAGAAGTATTTGGGGCACTTTGACTTCTGATAGTTGCTCACCTCTGCTCTAATCCAAGGATGGCAAAATGTCCCATCCCCAAGATATTGGATGACATGGTCCAGAATCCCAGCATTCCTAGTCATGGAATATGCTTCCCTAGGGCTAATGGAAGTTTCAGTATGTCAGCAAGGAAACATTTGCCCACCTACTTCCTACAAAGTAAGGCAAGGACACTGATCTGTATCAAACCTCTGGAATAGAACTCCATAATCTCACTTCTCTCAATTGCAGCTGAGCACTGGTTGTTTTATGGAATGGTGAAAATTACAATCCAAAAAGTAATTTTCACTGCATTCCCTGCCAAGGACTCCACAGCAGCAATTTCTACTGCTATACTGTGTTTCATTAAGCTAAGGAATGGAAGAGCTTTCTGGTGATTGTATTTTATTAAGTGAACCGCTTGTACATTTCAGATTTTATTAGTACATTCATGCTTTGCTAATGTTGATTATTTACATAAGAAGACAGTCAATAGTGAATTCATCCAAGGAAATATATTTATTAGACATGGCATTGCAGGATAGTTATTGTCTTTGGAGTGACTTGAATAAGTGCTTATATGTCTACAGACCACTCATCAGTCTACTTTATTCTAATGGATTTTCCATTTCAGACAAATAAGTTGTCTCATTGATCTTTAATGTCAGCAGTGTGCCAGGATGCAAATTAATCATCATATCAGGCTGTGACATGGAACACCTTTTGTAGTTCCCATTTGGGGGTGGAGGGAGTGCAAAAATTGGTCTTTGATTGTCATGTTTTACTGAAAATGTGAACCTAAGTGCAGCCCAAAGCATGAATGCCAACACAGGCTTTAACTAGCACTATAAATCATATCTAACTCTGGATGATGTTCACATGAAAGCAAGCTTTCTCTAGTGGTCAACATTCTTCATTCAGCATACTCAAAAGAGCAATTTAAAAATCACATCTCAAATACCTCAGATAAAGAAAAAGCTTAAGGGACAAATAAAGTGAAACATTTAGAACGAAGATTGTGATTCATTAATTCCTCTTACATGTTATAGTGGAGGACGGCTTAGTTAGTGCATTCAAGATTATGTACAAATTGCTGCCATTACACTCACAGCATGCTCAAGTATAAAATTAGCCACTAATGGATCCCAGTACTTGTGAGCTACAGAACCAGGCTTACATCAGGCTGAGAATAACACCAGTGTCAGAAAAAATGCATTAGCCAGACTCTCCACTCTAAAAAATGTCCATTTCAAGTTGTAGGCTTTCCATACATGGTGAATAATTGAGAAAAAGGGATCCAGAAATGTATAGCTATGTGTCCGGATAAGACAATTCAATTCAGAGATGTGAAAAGAAGACTGGACATTGCCTGCTTAGACATTCATTTCATCTTGCATTCTGTGCTTCAGAATCAAAACAAGTAAACCTGTTTGAAGGAAATTAGTTCAAAGGCTAAAGGCAGATTGTGGCTTCTGTAGAAGTTCTGGCATACAACTGCATGTCCATGTGTGTATGGGCATGTGTTTGTGTGTATATGCAAAATAGTTATGTAAGCAAGTTCTCCAAATATTAGACTCCCATTCTAGCCCAGCAAATTAAAACTCACCACACACATCTTGAAGTATAAGAATAACAGTTCTTTACTTACAGTTCATTTCTTGAAATAGAAGAATGAGCAGTTGCTTTGGTTGATAAACAGTACTGTACAATCAGATAATGAGATGGCTAAATGGTATTGTAGACACAATGGGCACAGAGCCAGGCAGGTTGAGGAGGATGGTGGAAAACAGAGGTGCCTGGTGGGCGATGGTCCATGAGATCACAATGGGTTGGAATCAACCGTGCAACTGAACAACAAAACAATCATTTAAACAAATGCACTTTACTTGTAAGGCAAAATTGGAGACTGAGAGAGGAGAAAATAAGAAAATGACGATGAAAAATACCTCAAAGACACTATCTGACAGAAAAACAAATAGCAAGCAGTCTAATCAGGTCAGGTGCCCCTACAGGCAGGAAACCAGAGAACTCTTCTGATTGGCTGGTTATGTCCACAATCTACATTAACTCACTACATTGTAGGGTTGCATTAATATATTCAACAAAATGTGACTGTCCAAAAACAATATAACAAAACACACACATTACTTGTACCATTGAAAACTCTAACCCTACCATATCATCTTCACCTTTCATAGAAAGCAAATGGCATGAAACCAGCATGCAGAGATTTCCTATACAGCCCATGGAGGCTCATCATCATGGAATCCAATCTACAGATGCCATTCTCACCACGAAGCTCCATACCTCTCAGCTAATAGGAAAATGAATCACTTCCATTTCCAATGAGTGATGCAGAATAGAAACATGGAGTGGAAAATGGAGTGGGCAGAATCACATTTTAGATTGGAAGGGAATGCTAACTTGCCTTTGTAGCGCCTCGCCTGTACTAGGAGGAGAGCCTTCTCCGTGTCCGCCCCGGCCCTCTGGAACCTCCTGCCCAGCCCACCGAATTGCACCTTCAGACAGAGCTCTTACCCTTCCGGAAGGGCGTGAAAACCTGGCTGGCAGGACAGGTTTGGTGACCCGGGAACGTGGGTTCCCATACCAAGTGGCTTATATAAGGGCTGCCTCCCTGGGTTGGAATGTGGGAATACGGGTGTGTAGTTCTGTGCTGTTTTAACTTCTGATGATTTTTTAATTTTGACGCTTTTATTGATATTGAGTGTTTAGGTTTTATTTCTGTTTTTATCAGGATGTAAGCCGCCCAGAGTCAGGTCCTCCCGATTGGGGCGGGGTATTAAATTTAATAAATAAATAATAATAAATAAATAATATAAGTGATAATTTTTACTAAGCAAGCCAGCTGATTAGATGCAGAAAGGAGCCCTTTCAGTTATAGGTTTTCTGCCAGCTGATCTTTGATCACAGGATTCTAGCAGTTCCTACAAACAATGGTAGCCAATGATTTCTTCCTCTCCCCATAAATGATATATGCTAGGAATTTAAGGTAGAGATCAGATCAAGCAAAACTCCACACTACTGCAACTTTTGGAGGTAAATTGCAAGAAATAATGTCTGCTCTGACTTCATAACTTTCAGCAGTTCACTGCAAAAAATAATAATGTTTTCTGTGTTGTATCAGGAATAGGATAGAATAATTTGATCATCTTTGACTTTAAATAAATCCAAAGCATGTTGTATGGAAATAAGTTGGATCTACAATGATTCAAAAAGATTTTTTATAAAGGAGGAAAAGGAGAGATTCTGCCCTTAGCCATTAAAAAAAACTAGCTGGCCAGCATAATTCTAAGTCTTCCCATTTTACTTTGTCTGTAATTGCATGTTTTAGTTTAGCTCATTTGTGTTTAACCACTGAAATAGAACTGCCTATGTGCATAGAGATGATTAAGTAAATAAGTCACCAGAAATGCCTCCTCTGCAGAAACAGAATTGGGATGATGTTTGTTTTGTAAATTATTAGCATTTTATAAATTGTTCCTGCTATCACACTGTTTACATAAATTCATGAATATATAAACATTGAAGTGGTGCTTTTCTAGAATTATAAACTCTAATGCCCTGTTTTAGTTTGAAAATCATGTCATATTTGTTTTCTTCTTATATAAAATATCAATTAAGGCCAACATTTTGCTGAGTGTTGCATTATTCTTCATTATAGAGCAGAATATAATATAAGATGAACAATTCAGAGAAATCTACCCATTGATTTGTACTGGGAAAAACAAACAGACACATTATCTTGACAATGTGCTTTCTGTTGTTTATAACGTGAGGCTCACAAACAGAACATATTTAATTATATCATGTAAAGACAATTGTAGTTTACATACTGAACTGTTCTAATTTGTTAACTTTCAGTGTGAGACTTCAGCAAAGAAAATCTGGAGCAATAGCAAAACATTTCTCCAAAATTGTACAGTTTCCTTCTCCTTGTTTATTTTTCTCTCTCTCTTTAAAGTGAATAATAAAGAATCTATGAACTCTTTTGTACACCATGTTTTGGATTTACTGAAACTTTTTTAAAGCACCATAAGGAAATTATTATGAGAACAGCAGCTTTTAACTGACAAATGGTGGAAGTTGTGAGTCAGCAACAAAAGGATGCCATTCTCACAACAACACAGCAAACTTTCTGCTGTAAATTAGATGAATTTAACACAGTGAGTTATTCATGGTTGTAGGGAAGAATCCACAAATAAACTTCCATTCATTGAATTAACTTAGCAGAGGACATTCCTTGGAGTAGAATTCCATTGGAAATGTTGTTTTCATTTGGGAATGAAATATATATGTAAAACTAGAGAAATGCTTCAGGGAACTTGACAACCTGCCTTACAACTACTACTTGAAAATGTGCTGCAATTATTTGAGGAGCCAAGGAGAGGAAATGGAAAAGAGCTGATTATCATTTCATTACTGTATTTTGTTCAGTGGCTTGGTAATTTTGGAAAGAAATACTTGTGTCTAACACCATCTTTTGAGTGCAATAGATATTAAAAGAATGGTGTCAAGGATTAGGATTATTGAGCGCTTTTGTTATATGTCATCAAGTCAGAACCAATTTACAACAACACTAAAAGGGTTTTCAGTGCAAGAAGTGGTTTTGCCAGTCTCTCTCTCTCTCTCTCTCATACACACACACACACACACACACACCAGGGAGTGCCCTGCGGGTGGCTCGGGCATTTCGAACAGTCTCGTACGATGTCGTGTGTGTCATTACCGATATGATGCTGATCCATCTGATAGCAGAGGAACGGGCAGAGATTTACCGGCAGAGGCGAGAAAACCAGGAGAAGGAACGATGCACAATTGCCATAGAAGCCAGGAAAGAGAAGATAACACAATGGCAGCAGATCTGGGATAAATCAACCAAGGGACGGTGGACTCATCGCCTTATCCCAGACATCAGGGCATGGTCGACAAGACAGCATGGAGAGGTGGACCACTACCTCACACAGCTGTTGACAGGACATGGCTGCTTCAGAGCCTACCAGCCTGTGCAGGAAGATGCAGAGCACGTGTTTTTTCATTGTCCATGCTTTGATGCAGAACGGGAAATTCTACAGAGGCATTTTCGACAACAGCTGTCTCCAGAAGATATCATCAGTGAGATGTTGAGTAGGGAGACTACCTGGGTCGCGGTGTCCAATTATGCAGCCGGGGTCATCTTGGAACTTAGACGTGTGGAGAGACTGCGAAGAGGGCAGTCAGAGACATAGAGGAGAAGGAGGGCTAGGAGCCAAATTGGAGGAGGGTTTTTTAATAGCCATTTTGCCCCCCATGAAGTAATGCCTGATGGCGATCCCGTGGGGTGGCAGGGCGTAATGGGAGGTGGTTTTAATTTTTTAAAAAAACACACACACACACCAGGGACAGTGGCTTTAAAAACAGCCCCCCTCCCCGGGCTGTTGCAGTTTTGCAGCTAGAGACAATTAGTGGTTGGCCCTCAGCCCCCACTGGTGCATTTTGGCCACCACTGCTGTCCCTCAGGAGCCAGAGAGGGTGGGATTGGCTGGGAAAAACAGCTCTTTTGACTGTCAGCGATGGTGGAATGGGGAGGGCAAATTGCTTCAAAAGGAGCTCTCTTGCCTGGAAGATCCTGCCCTCCTTGGCTCCTGATAGTCAGTGGTGGTGGGATCAGCTAGACAAGTGGCTTCAAAAAGAGCTCTCTTGCCTGGCTAATCCTGTCCTCCCAGCTCCTGACAGTCAGAAGTAGTGGGATGGCTGGGGCAAGTGGCTTCAAAAGGAGCTCTCTTTCATGGCAGATCCCATCCTCCCCTTCTCCTGACAATCAGTGGCAGTGGGATCACCTGTGCCTATCTGTGTTCATGGCTACACAGTACACAGTAGTACAGTACTGAAGTTATAGCAGTTTGGTATAAATGATGTATTATATCAGAGGCTTTATTTATATGGCAGACTTCATTTCTGCTCTTAAATTGCATTCTTTGTTTATCTCCCTCTTGTATCACCTAATTAACAGGGGTATGTTTCTCACTTTAGGTAACTCCATTCATCTCTCTTCTCCACCAATATTTTCATCTGCTTGGATGATCCAGAGCCAAAATAATTCAGTTTGTAATCTGCATGTGGTTACATTGTTTAAAGCATACTTTAAGAATGCAGCTTGATGACACAGAGTGGGGTTCTATGTAATATTTGGCTCTCACTTTCATCTTGAATGTTAGGGAATTTTTGAAAACTACATCCAAAAAAGTTCGATCACATTTATTCCTGTATGAGTAAGCACTATATGATAGACAGGACTTTCTGCAATGGCTTGCAAGCCTGTAGTTCACAGAACATCTTTATACAGAATGACACACCCTTATGATCAGTTACTATGAGGAATCAGTAGTGGCACTGCACACTCAGCTAGAATCACACAAATACTCACTTGACATTGATTTATTGAAAGCTACATCTTTTTTCTGGAGCAATAGCCCTCTTAGCAATAATGTTCTTGGATGTACAGGACTAGCTTCTGCCTCTGCTTCCAACATTAGTTTGTCCCACACCCCCAAGTAAGAGTCAGACACAATACTTGGAAGAATGGACAGGGAAGTTTATTAAACACAACATGGAACTACTGCAGCAGGGGCCAATGTAGGGCAGGTCAGAGGCGGAGAAGTCAACATGAGTACTGGACCACCACCCCTGCATGCCCTCAACCAGATGTGTGCTGCCCCAGCAACACATCCAGCCCCATGTTCAAATAACTGACCAACCCATCTCCACAGCTGGATGGGCCTGTAGGAGCCTGGGACAGTTACCAGCCACTAATGCACCCCCCCCAGCAAGGAGGCCAGGCATAACATTTATGCGTCCTGGTTGTGGGTTACCCCCTGACTTTCTGAGACTGAAAAACAGTGTGGGAAAGGGGGGGACCACATCCCAAGGTCAATCAGGGATGGTGAGCAAAAATTCCCTTCCAGCCCAAGAATGACCTGCTAATCTCACACTATTGCCAGGGAGGGAGGGTGGGGATGATCTTGCCCTGCCGAGTTAGGAAGGGTGAGGTAGGGAAGACCCTTCCCTTAAATAGGTGATGGCTCCTCCCTCCCCACTGTGTACCCAAAAAGGTGCCAAAAACAGTGCCCTCCTCTTGGGGGAGCAGGACAAAGCAAGGCTTGTCGGGATGCCCCTTCATGCCTCGTTCCTTCCAGCAATCCTGGGTGTCAATGGAAAGTACCCCTCTCACTTTATGATAGCCATGTAACCATGTGATGCTACTTATATTAGGCATATTTATTTGAGTTTTGATTAATTCAGTGTGAACAATTCCCTCCTAATAAGAGTACCTAAGGTTCCAGTCTGTGACTTTAGGCTTGTGTCTGAGGGTACCTCTTTAGTTTTATATGCATTTTGCCATTTCACGATTTCTCAGTTTGCTGCAACACTCCTAAGATCTATTATGATACTAAAGGAAGATTTTGAAGGTCTCTTGTCTTACCGCAGCAAAGTAAAATAGATCTACCTTCCGTTGCTTAGTTGACAACATATGCTATATGTGATACAAAGCACCATTTGCTGAGAACTCCATAAGATTACAAAAATCCTAGGTGTACTAATGAGGGATCACATAAATGAACTAAACTCCATGGGATGTCTTCAGAATCCTCTGGTGCAAAATGGTACATTTTCCTGGTCCTACTGCAGTAATGAATCAAGTCCATGTTGCTGTGGGGGGGGGGGGGGAGCCACGGACTGAACTCATTTCTGACTTTCAGCTTTTTAGTTCATAGATCATATGCAATGACTCACATTGACATACTTTGGTCATTCACCAGAAGCTGATATAGAGTGAGTATCCAATCCATTTTGCTATTATCTTTATGAGACCTACAGAGCACCTTGAGAAGAGTATGTCTGACCCAATTTAATCTTTCATTTCTAACACCAAAGCTTGCTACCTTCTTAAGGGGTACTCAACATCAGCTTATTATCAGATCTTATCACTAGAGTCAACCTTTCTGAAATGGAGAATGACAAGCCCATCTGTTCATTTCTTGCTCAATAGCCTAGGATTCTGCATCGCGTAAGGGAGGTGCCTGATGAGTCCTTCTCCATGTGGTTGCACTGTATTGATCTGTTTGGAATAGTTTTCTGTGGAATTGAATGGCTAAAAGAAGGAAAATAGAAACACTATGTTTCAAAGAAGTACCCACTGCTTCCACCACTCACTTGCTCTTTAAACATATGCAAGTAGTTAACTAAAGCCACAATTTAGTATCTCCAATAAAGTTTTTCATATTGCTTACCCAAGAGATGTAAATAATGTTCACCAAAGTCTTTATCGAAGAAAAAGAAAAAGATCTATTCGGGATAATCTGGAAATATTGCATCTCTGAGTTTGAGACACCAACTATTTTTTCCCTTTCATTTTTTCCCAGACTTCGTGTAAAATATCTTCAACACTTTCCTCAAATACACATTCATTTATGCATATATGGTGTGGTAGAAGCAAATATTCTGAAAGTGCAACACTTTCCAATTTAGAACAGGTTCTCCCCTCCCAACTCCCAATTACAGTCCTTACTGTATGTTACCTGAGGGATATAAAGAAAAGACAGATGGAACACTGCATAACATATACTCTGTGGTATTCCCCCAATAAAATATTATTTGCTGTGGGAGAAGATGTGGTCAGAAACATTTAGAGATCAGATAGGAAAACCACTCATCTGCTTTAAGTACACTGTAAAACTGAAATGCCTTGTACTTCACCACCTGGATCTCAATGTCAAACTGATATCTGCTTTAAAATGTACCTTCTTACTCTTGAAGGACGCACACCACTACTGAAAAATGAGACCTATACAAATATGTTCTGATTATAAAAATAATAATTGCCATGGTGCATTAATTAATGTCTAGACTCTTGTTTGTTTATGTCATGGTAATTCAATGGCATAAACTCCAATAGTGATTTGCCCTTTGTATCTTGCATTACATGCCAAGCCATGATGCTGACACACAACAGAAAATACCTTTGGCAACTCATTAAACTGGTGCAATCTACACCGTTGCATTTATGAAAACACAAAGAACCAGTAGAATTATTGCTGTTGCCTATCCACTGGAAAATAGTGAGACAGAAGAGAAACAGATCACAATTTTATCAAAATCTATAAATCCCCTAATCTGTGGAAAGGCCTAAAGGCAGTTCCTGGGCCAAGAAACAGATGTACCTTCTAAGCACTTGTCCCACCTGGACAGGGCAAGCTCTTCAGGCCTAAGCACCATTTCATTCTTCCAAAATGAATCCTCATTGTATCCATCCAAACACACCTTCCAAAATCTTTCCTCATATCAACTATTACCCATCACCTTTGGTAGGGGGTAGCCAAACCATTTATAATCTCACAGGAAGGTTCCACCCAGGGTCTCCATATTGCATGTGAAGCCAAGGTAACTCCTGTAAATCCTTCAGTGAGACCATACAACTCACCAAAATTTCATCTAATCTTTGTCTGTGGTGGTGTAGGGAGTGCTCCTCTAGGTGTTGTGTGACTGTGTTCCAATGTACTAAGATGGGCCAATACGGGAGTGGAGTGAAGTAACAAATTATCTAATGAGGAAGAGAGCTGGGATGGGAAATTCTGTTGTGTCAGCCTTTTGGATGGTTGCTTTTTCTTACCCTTACCTATAGCCTTCTTCAAACCCATGTTGGATGATTAAATTCCCCCAGGATCCACCCTTGCCACCTACTTTGCAGCTTCAGACACACAGGAGTCATGCAGCCTTTCTAATCCCTGAACGTCCCCTGGAAATCAATTTAAGCAGGCTCTGCCTTCACCAGGCCAATGGACACTCAACAGAAGTCCCCCACCCACTAAATCAACCAGATATAATCCCATTTGCCATCCAAATGAGAGTAGCTCAATGTTGATAATTTAAACTGGGTCCTAATGACCACCAGCAACATATCTAGCCAGCCACTGACATGTGGACCCCCAGGTCTTCTGCTTAAACCTTGGCCATGCTTCCCTCCCCACATGCACACACACACTTTCCAGGCAGAACAGAATCCTACTGCCTCAGGCAGCCCATAGGTTACATTCCTCAACCACCTTGGACATGACATCAAGTGGAATCCACCTGACATTCTTGCTACCCAACAGCCCAAACTGTGTGGCTATCAAGATCTATGGTTTCACCTGACATTGTGAGGCTTGGCTGCCAGGCCCATCACTGTCAGCCATAATAGTTGCAATGTCATTGCTACTTCACTCTTACCACTGCTGCCCTTATGTGCACTACTGATTTCTGCTGCCACTGGGCCTCACTGCTATTGATCGCCACCACCACAATCCTGGCCACCACTGAGCTGTTCCTCTGCTTGCCTCCCCACCCATAACATTGTATTTCCCACCTCCTTTCCAGAGCCAGGCAATGCTGCCTTTCAGCTGTGGCAAAAACGCAGCAATACATATATACATATTAACATTTATTCAGTTAGAGTGTATGTACATTTTTCCAGAGGAAAAGACCTGACAAGACAAATCTATATGAATGATGGGGTGGGGGTGGAGATATAGAAAAGAATAATCCCTTTTAAAAATGCAAGCAAATAGTGATGATACTTTAGTCTAGTCCTTATACAACAATCTCTATGGTTTCTAAAGGCCTTAAGGGAAAAGAAGGGAAAGGAAGGGGAGGGAAGGGAAGGGAAGGAAGGATATAGTGTCACTGCTTTGTATTGGGATTTTTTCCCTTTATCTACCAGTAGCAATAATTTCCGTGTCGGAATAACATAAATCTTGTTTTCTGTGACATGTCATTTTCTCCATTGCTCAGTTCCATTTGAATCAAGATTCCCATGAGTTTGTTAAGGGGAAAAAACCCTCTGATCGTACCCCGTGTACTTCTAGGTTTCTAAAGTTCATCCACATTTTATTTTGCCCATCTTCCATCTAGAATATATCTGCTTATAGTCTCGACCGAATAAATACATATTGACATTGATTAGATACAGCTTTAATTCAAGATAAAATACTACAACACTGCCAGTTAGTCATGTTGATGCTTCTTATATTCTTTGATGCTTAAATAGTTCCATTACCTTTTCCAGAAACAGCTAATAATAACTTAGAACACCAGCTGGTTTACACTCTAACTCAATAATTCATAATGGTTTCCAACATTTCTCTCCGCATGGTATTCTGTAGCAGTAAACAAAGATGGGCAAGACCATTCATTATTTTTGAAGCTTTTACATTCAAAGAAGGTTGTAAATAATATAGTAAGAAACATACGCTCAAAATACAAAGGAAACTCTTATGGTGACTTGGCAATTCAGAAGTCATTAGCAGTTAATCATTAAAACAGTAGGCTTCAGCTTTAGGGAAGATAATTTTCATTTCCATTAAGAAGAAAACAAATGGGAAGATGCAAATACAGGTTTCAGATTAAATTCAGGACACAGGCCAAGTACATATTATATATTATGCATAAGCATATAGTTGAGCCCTAATCTGTTTTTTAAAGTAAAAAAAAAAGTATCCTTTGAAAAGAGGAATATATTGTAAATAGCAGCATTGGGGAAATTTATTTTCCCATTTGCCAGGTTTTCCAGTCAAATGACACTTTATGTTTCCAAACACACTAGAAAACAGAAATTTCTGATGGGCAAAGTGGGATCAGAGTTAAATTCTCCTTCATTTCCTGTTATCATTTAGCCATAAATTCTGTGCTCCTAACATGCTTTCTTCTTACCCCTAACAGGTGTTAAGGTAAAACAGGGTAAGGGATGTGAAGTAACACTCACTGACCTGACTCCCTGTATGATGGCCCCATTCCCTCAGTTACTGGTATATCTCCTTTAGTGACTGGCAGACTTAAAACCAGGCTTCTATATGTTTACTTCTACATAAATTGAACAATACTTTGGTCCTCATAGTTCAGCACAGAAAGAACAGCAACCTAAGTTAAACAAAGGTACAGTATGTTGATGATACACTGCTTGTCTACATGAAAATACTCTATTTAGATTTAGCTGAACTAGAGTCTTAGTGATTTGTTTTAATAACATCTAACTTCAGTTACAGAAATTATGCATACAAAATCCAACTGGTTACCCTCAAATATTTCAAAAGGTGCCTCGCCTATTGTAACCAATTCAAACTAAGTAGACCTGCAGGATCTAAAAATGTTAAACTATTTTTTTTTTCAGATTAAAC
The DNA here is from genome assembly GCA_030440675.1 of Furcifer pardalis. NCBI lineage: Eukaryota > Metazoa > Chordata > Lepidosauria > Squamata > Chamaeleonidae > Furcifer > Furcifer pardalis. Next base: position 70,898,090 of record CP126893.1, read on the forward strand.
ACATTATAATAATAGACCAAGTTGTGTATTATTCTTCAACTACATAGCTAAAGTCAAAGAATGTATCCTGGACAGCATTATCTAGCATGAATTTATAAAGTCATATGAGAGAGAGAGAGAAATGATTTTAATGGACAAAAATGTACAGGGTACAGCCTACAATATTGTTATATGGCCATCACATTAGAGTAATTAAAAGGTGATTTAGGGCAGCAAGAAAAACATTGAGTCCATTTGGTTGGAGTAAGCTGGAATGCAACAATCTTTTTAAAAGCAATTTTTATGTATACATTTAGGGAATATAGCACAGATCCTTCATTTCTTTCACCACTAGAAAAGAATCCACTTTAAATTAATTCATTATTAGGTTCAACAGCGGCTTTAAAACTCATTATTTATTTTACTTTTATTTATTATTTCTCTGGCAAGTTGGAGGTTATCTATTTCTGGTCAGTTTTAGCAATTTTAAGTAACTATTTAGAATTTGAATTGGTATGTGAGTAATACATTGCTAATTATTAATATTACAATCTAAATTAAATGTGAACTAATTTTATAAATTTCACAAAAATACCTTAATGTTAATAACTTCATTAACAAATTAAGGTTAATAAATTAGCTTTAACACTACAGTTTTCAATGTCTTTTTTTAGGTAACTATATTGCATTTTCTGACATATTGTTCCTTTTCTTCTTATGGACTGCTATACTTTAGTAATTTATCACAGGTGAAAAATATTTGGCAGAAAAATGCTGGTAGGGATGGAAAGGAATTTTGTTGAGTTCAACAATATCAATAAATGTAACTTTTCTGTAATTACCAAGACTCACTAAAAAGGAAAAAAACAACCTTGCCCCAAGAATCAGTATTTCAGAAAAAAACATGTAAAATGTTCAATTAACAAAAGATGAATAGCTAGAGATTAATATGGTTGAAAGACTAGACAGAAAAATGTTTTAATTGATAGAGACAAATGCATATATTAGGTAAAACGCACAAAAAATGTACATATTAGGACAAATTCCAACATGGAAAGAAAAAAATCATAATCTTATGTAAAAGCAACCCAAAATATTTTTGGGAATTAGAGAAGCATAGCAAAATCAGAGCAAAGAGATTTTCACATTCCGCAAAATTCATCACTTTGGATTCCCATTATGTTTAAAATTTTGACAAAACAGTTGAGATGATACTTTGACTTCTCTGGCAAATTATATCTCATTGTCAGGAGAGATGAAGCAATTGCATGAGAGGAGGAACTCACATTTCAGCTCAAGCTGATTTGCTATTTTTAAAAAGAGAAGAAAGATGTATTAAAAACTTTGTAAGAAATCAGTACAATCAATTATGGCTTTAAAAGAGCATAATTTTGAAATCACCGCAGAACCATGTTTCCAAACTCAGCACAATAAGGCAGATTAGAGTCAAGCTAGATGTTCAATATTTCTATTTAAACACAATAATAAGGATACCACATGGATGTTGTTGGGGAGAAAATACCAGAACAGTGGGGCAACCACTGAAAAGGTACTGTCTTTGCTACCCACTTATCTAAGAAGGTTTATTTTTCGTGATGGAGAATATAGAGAATAGCCCCTCCCAAATAGAGAGCACTCCAGGCTTCAAATGATCTGGTCCCAATCTATAATTCTCTCTCTCTCTCTCCTTCAGTTCTTAAATGGCACTGGGCAAATATTGATTATTACAAAGTTTCCAAAGTGGGAAAACAGGTTCTTACCATGAACATTTACAGTTGTCAACTAAGAAATATAAATGGGGGCTTGTGTTTTTAAAAATAGTAATGTAGATTTCTGAATGCCATTCACTGCAGAGGCTAGGTATGTGGCATTCAAAGTTGTTTCTGGGGAAAGATTGTGTAGTAGACATAATAATCCTATGTTCTGGGGAAATGAAACTTAAGTTTTGATGGTCATTTAATACTGTGTAGTGATTGTCTGGAATCCTTCAGAGGAAGGGCCAAAGGTGGAAAATTGTCTGAGGAGATAAAAGGAAGGGAGAGAGAATGGAGGGGATCTTCTTTTTGCCATTCTGTGGAATAGTTAGGATTGCTTTACACCAGAGGAAATGTGAGTAGAAAGAAAATGCCAAAATGTAGTTCTCTAAATAGATAAAACTAGGCCAAAGCCTGTAAACTAGAAATGGTTTTTATTTTCATGTGTGAAATGGCTAGGTGTGCCTCTGCAGTAATATTTTGAAATTTACTAACAGTACATTAAATAAAAGTGTGTTTGGGACCAGAACTGTTGTCTCTGGTTAATTGAGAGCTAAGTTGTGATGAGGGGAAAAATCTGGTGCTTTGGTAATCCTACCATAACCTAATGACACATTTTACTTATGTCCTTCCTGGACTGGTTTGTTTGTTAGTACAGCCAGTCAATAACTCTTAACATTCATGCTAGCCTAAGGCGTCCAACACCTTACAAAACTGAATCCGGGATAGTGGGGCGGGGCCAACGTCATGACGTCATGGGCGGGGCCAACGTCACGACATCATGGGCGGGGCCAAAAAATAAAGGAGCAAAAAATGGCTCCAATAAACTGTGCATGCGCAGAAACTCAATCTGATGCATTGCGCATGCATCAGATTGAGTTTCTGCGCATGCACAGTTTATTGGAAAATAAGCCATGTGCCGATTTTCGGGGGGCTCTAAAAATATAAGCCACCCCCCGAAAATAAGCCATCAGGCCATTTTTGGCCATTTTTTGGGGGAAAAAAGAATATAAGCCATGGCATGGCTTATATTCTTTTTTCCCCCCCAAAATGGCCAAAAATGGCCTTATGGCTTATTTTCGGGGGGTGGCTTATATTTCTATATACTCAGTATATAGAAATATAAGCCACCCCCCGAAAATAAGCAGGCAGCCTGCTCGGACACAGAGAATACACCCCCCAACTCTGCTTACCTTGAAGCTCTGCTTATTTTCTCTCCCGACTAACAGCTGATGAGACTAAAGAGGCTTTTTTTAAAACTCCGGTAGGGAAGGGGGAAAAATTCAGCGATTTGATTGGCTCTCTATGTCAGCTGACATAGAGATCCAATCACATCGCTGAATAGGGGAAACACCTATTCAGCGATGTGATTGGCTCTCTATGTCAGCTGACATAGAGAGCCAATCACATCGCTGAATAGGTGTTTCCCCTATTCAGCGATGTGATTGGCTCTCTATGTCAGCTGACATAGAGAGCCAATCACATCGCTGAATTTTTGGAGCCATTTTTTGCTCCTTTTTTTTTTTAAAATGCCTGCTGCCGAAGAGAAATCGGGACAGCCGGGACGTCATGGGGGAATTCCGTGACCATTTTCCTAAAAATGGTAACTCGGGATTCCCCCTCTCAAATCGGGACTGTCCCGGAGAATCCGTGACGGTTGGCCGCTATATGCTAGCCTATAAGCCAGGCAGAGAGTACCAAGGTCACAGAAGGGGCATGGGCCCACAGTGAGGATGCAGGCTGCTGGCTAAGTGGGGAAGACAACATGGTGTATAAGGGGACAGAGGAGTTAACCCTTCCAGGCAGAGTGGGGTTAACCCTTACAGCATGATTCTAAACTGAGCTCAGGAAGGTTCAGCCCCATCTAGTTGCAATCATGAGTTCAAAACTTTTTAGTTGCATTTTCTCAGTGTTGAAATTTCTAAGTGGCCTTGGATAATTATCTTTTAGCTTGGAATCAGTCTCTCTGAGCCTCAACCTGATCTGTGGTAGAAGAATGATCATCATACTGATACATATGAGAGAGTGTGTGTGTGTGTTGTTTTGGCTCAAATACTGAGATGATGCATTCCTTTTAAAATGATAACAACTTCCATTCAACATTTTAAACAGGTATAGATAACTGAAGAATCCAACAGAAACACAATGGTTGATATCGTATTCCATAACCTATGCCACATAAGCTGATAAGGTCTTCAGATGTGGTGATTTTATGGAAAGAAAAAATATCTCATTTTCTCCCAACAGGAGGCACCCATTTCATACTAGGTCTGCTACTGTGGGTCACTGGATGAGGAGGTATTTATTTATTTATTTTTAAAATCACCAACTAAAGGATGATTTTAGGAAAGGTGGCAATTTTCAAAATGTAAAGGCTTCTTCCAGTCTTGTGGCCTGAAATAGCTCCTCCAAAAATTTATGCAGCTTCTGACATCATCTGTCTTACATAGCATAGCTCCAATGAAAATAGAAGGAAAAAATGCAGCAAAACAAACAAACAAGTTATAGTTCAGAAACTTATATTTGTTTTCTTCAAACAGGAAAAAGTAATGATGGAATTAAGACTTATAAAACTTCTCAACTTTCATGAAGAAATGTGCTTTTTTTTAAAAAAAATTAAAAACGGTCCCTGCATTTTTATTTTTATTTTGCTCTTGAAGAAGAATAAAAAAGACCAGCAGAATTTTGTCTTTTTAAAATGTCAGCTTCTGCATTTGCAAAATAACTCTAGTTTCCACAAAAGTATCGTCTTTGTATTAGGCATTAAACCTCCTTCCCCAGGAACATGTTCAGGATATATACATGTAGAATTTCAATTGAAGAAATTGCTGTGGCAGTCAGAAAAATATAAATAAATACAAGTTTCTTTGTACAAAGAACAGTTTTACAAATGTTTTCAAAAAATAATATTGAAATTTGAAAAATGCACAAAAGTGCTCATAATCTCACCCGGAAGAGAGACAGCCTTTGAATTGTGTTTCTTTGCTTTGTACTCAACTGCAAGAATGAAATAAGTGAAGATTTGCATCTCCACTCAAATACTTAAAATGAAAAGTATCATCAAGTCCAGGCTGGGATATTTCTATTCCTTAAGTTTATATTTTAACAAATGCTTGCTTTTAGCTATCACCTTGGTGCTGCCCAAATCACATCCTTACAATCCAGAGAAATCCCTAGTCACTTTAAAATATATGTACCTTTCCACATCCAGAAACTGTAAAGCAGTATAAGATTACTTCAGTGCCTTCCTTATGGCTTTCTATCCCTGGCTGACTATTAAACTGAAACACAGTGCACAGTTAAACCTTCAGACTCAGCGCTGTAGGAAATACTTTTCCAAAAATACAACTCCTCATAGATTTGTCGACTTCAACAATTTGTCCAGCAAAAAGCTTCTGTAGCTTCCACTGCTTTCCTAAGGAGAAGCCTAAATGCTCAATGAAAAAGCAAACAAGAGAAAGAGAGAGAAAGAGAAAGAGAGGTCATGCATCAGATCAGAGAGAAAAGCTAGGACAGAAGGCATTTTCCAAGCAAGAAAGGGTGGTTTATAACAGTTTGTACACATCACATACACACAAAAAGAGGCCAAAAGAAAATTGTGTTGTGGAATATAGTCCCATTAAGGTGATATCAGTTTTGGAAAGCATACATATATGCATAATTTAATCTGTCCTTTTAAACAGTTTTGAATATTGTGAGGATTTTAATGGCTTTACCATTTAAATTGTTTTCAGCCATTTTTTCTTACCCCCTCCCCCTTTATACCTTTAACGAAAAACTAGAGTAAATGTGCAACTCTAAATGAAATAAATGGGATTTGGCTGTCCTGATCAATAGGTATAGAAATAACAACCATAGCTTGAATAGAGATACAGTAATACCTCATATAACATTAGTATCGAATAACACGAAAATCGCATAACATCAAGGAATCTGGGGGGAAGAATTGCATCAGATAACATTAAGATCCTATGGGATGCTTCAGATAACAACCGTGAAAGCCTGTGTGGTTACAATGTATCTCTATGGATCCCATAGAGGATCAGATAACACGAAAAATCATATAACACGAAGACTTGTGGAACCAGGTTTTAGTGTTATATGAGGTTTTACTGTACAGCTTATTTTGCAGATAGTGAAGAAAATGCTGATCAGGTGATGTGTGTATCTGTCAGCTCAATTTGTTATCTGGGTGCTAAATGTTGACAGGCATCTGCAGGGCTGTTCTATACAAGACCATTTTGTAGAGAAGATCCCTCCAAAAAGAAGTGGGTAGCCTTAGTCAAGTCAAGGCAATCTTTGAAACAAAGGTTTACACACACACTTTCTAGATATCCTGTAATTCTTTCTCGTTTACCATGTTTGGGGTGTGGGCGCTATGCTCATGCCTCACTATTGCTCAGGGAGCTGCACTGGTTGCCAGTATGCCTCCAGGTGCAATTCAAGGTGTAGGTTATTACCTTTAAAGCCCTATATGGTAGTGGGCCAGGATACCTAAGAGACCGCATTGCCCTAAGAACATCTGTCCGTCCCACCAGAGCGGACCGTAGAGGCTCTCTGGTTATACCATCGGCTAGAGAGGTGCACCTCTCTAGCACTAGGAGGAGGGCCTCCTCTGTGAGCGCCCAGGCCCTATGGAACCTCCTGCCAATTGAGCTACGTCTCCAGTCGGAGTGGCTACCTTTTAGGAAGGGGGTTAAGACCTGGCTGGCGGGACAGGTGTGGGGTTTGGGTCAGACAGTAGCGTCAGCCTGTTGGCTCATCTGACCCCCCCTCTCAAAGTATGAATTTTTAATCTTTCTATCTTTGCTTAGTTTTTAATATTTTAATATTAATTTTAAATTGGATTTTATATTTTGTTTTATGTGTTTTTCAACCTTTGTTAGCCGCCCTGGGTCTCTTTGAGGAGGGTGGCATATAAGTCAAAATAAATAAATAAATAAATAAATAATAAACCATGAGACAGATGATTCAGAGGAACACACAAATGCAAAATAAAATAGGAATGTTACAGAGTAATGGATCTGTATCTGGATGTTTAGTTATTTTTCCTTCAGCCTCATGCATAATTTTGCTCCCACGCTTTCTGAAAAGTTTTAGAAATGGCACTGGGTTGGATACTTTCATTAAATGACAGTCAGGCATTGGGCAGCTGCAGTCGCTGAGTGGTATCTCAGAGGAGTAAAAAGACCCCTTGACAGGCCCCTAAAAGATAGGAAGACCCAATCTTGAAAAGTTTTGGTCGAACCTGGAGAAGAAGAGCATGTCAGTGAAATGAATGGAAAGTGAGTTGTAACCAGCAGGAACTCACCCCCTGATAGTCTGGTCAATCAAGGAATTGAGGTACAGTGGTACCTCACTTAAAGAGCATAATGTGTTCTACAGGATCGCTCTTTAAGCGAGTTGCTCTTTAAGCAAAACACTTGGGGAAAGCCACACTGTTGCCATTATAAGTGACCGATTGTGACTTCTGGTGGTAGGGATTGCAAACCATGATTTAGTTGTTGAGTGAGTTTTTGGTTGGTTTTAGTTGTTAAGAGAGGGCGACAAGAAAAAATTCTGCTTTTTAAGCGAGATAGCATAAAAACTCTTTATGCTAGATTTTACTGTATTACTATTTCGTGTTTGTATATCCTCAGGGCCATAGCCAGGATTCTATATTGGGGGAGGGGATGAAAAGAAATTCAGGAGGAGCAACCATGTCACACACACACATATAACATTGGCATCCTGGGTTGGGTTTGGGGGATGGGCTGTTAGCACAGGAGGGTTTTTGCCCCACCCCACCCTGGGGCCCCTCTGGCTACCACCCTATATATCCTTCTGAACCATCTATCTCATGGTTGCTTTGGTAATGATTTTCTTTCACAATAAACATTTAGGAATGTAAAAGAATTGCAGGATATCTATCTATTTATCTATCTATCTATCTATCTATCTATCTATCTATCTATCTATCTATCTATCTATCTATCTATCTATCTATCAAATTGGTATATGAACAACAGTTGAATCAATTTGTATCAGAATTTTTGTCATAGAAATTGGGACAAAGCACTCCAAACCAATTTGGAGATAACTTGAAGCATTTTGTTTTCAGGTTTCCAAAAGTACAGTATGTCTAATTATTTATTATCTTCCCAAACTGGGAAGGAAAAAACCCAGACACATGAGAAACAACAGATGTCATGTATCTACTCAGATTGTGGTGTTTAACTTCGTCTTGTGTAAACTCTAACACAGTGGCTGAGATGTCAAGATACTGGTCAAAATGATTCTTGATGGATAGTCATCCTTTGAGAGTAATGCATACCACATCTTAAACTTAGATTTTAGAGCTACAGAGAGAGTGCACTGAATGCACAGTAACAAATCACAAGTAGCTCACTATTCATAAACATTGCTGTACAAAAGCCTGGGAACAGCAAGGCCTGTTGTAACACTATTATGTTTTGCTGCCCCATAGAAGCCATACAACTTGATAATGCTGCAAAGCTGTAGTCCTGGCCTAGACAGGTACATTATTATTCTCATCACTTGATGCTCAGTGCAGGATCCCACTTTTTCAGAAGGTATGCATTGCTTAGCTATGATGGAAGAACCAGGGCCAGTCCTTTTCTGAGCATATAAATTTCAGGAATCAGGGGCATTAAAATATTCTTATATGCAAAATGTAAAGAGTGTACTTGTTCTTTGAGTGTTTTCTTTGGACCACATTTCCTTCTGAGGTGGCTGCTTAGGTAGGTAAGACCAACAGGGTTTCATTTACCACAGTTCTCCAAATTTTGTGAAGTGGTTATCTGGTAGGTAGGTGGGTAGCACTAGTATTAGTTCTTCTAATGCTGTGTGGTGCCCATCTTGGGCCACTACAGCACATCAGGCAATGGGGCTGGGCTTGCTAACCCAAAGCCCAAACCTCCTCCTTTCTCATCAGGGCTTGGGACCTGCAATGGTGAGTGAGGGGAGGGAGGGAGGGAGAGGGGGGAGAAAGAAAGAAAGAAAGAAAGAAAGAAAAAAGAAAGAAAGAAAGAAAGAAAGAAAGAAAGAAAGAAAGAAAGAAAGAAAGAAAGAAAGAAAGAAAGAAAGAAAGAAAGAAAGAAAGCTTTTATGTTCTGGCATAATCGAAAGTAAGCACAGCATAAATGTGACAGTGTTATATCCCAGGCAACAAACATGCAATTAGATTGCACTATGGATTGAACATCTCCCATCACATGCATACAGAATGTTTTGTGACTAGCATTTCTGTCCTGCAACACTTTTAACTAACACTGTGACAGCTTTGTTGTACACATAGAGCTGTACTGCAGGATTTCAGCTGCTATGTTAAAATGATGCATGCAAAATTGTATGCATTAAAAAGTACACCAGGCTATGTAAGACTTACAAATGGAAATGTGTTACAAGGTGATACAAATTTTTCAGCTGGGGGGGGGGGCGTTCTGAAACATGTGTGGGGAAAGGTATAAAGTAAATTTCCCATAGGAATGCATTGATGCAATTTCCCATAGGAATGGATTAAAAACCAAAAATTGTTAGCTGAAACATGGTTTCCCATAGGAATGAATTGAAAAACAATTAATCTGTTCTGAAAAATATTGTTAACCAAGCAACTATTTTCTATGGATTTTCTTTTTTTTTTTTTTTAGTGTGATTTTTGTATTAACCGAGCCGTTTGTTATGCGAGGTTCCACTGTACTGGGAAAATGCTGAGAAAATATGAACATCTGAAAAAGCTGCTTGTCAAGCATGTCACAATCATCTACACCTTCCACAGGGTGATGCTACCCATAGAGTTCCAATGCATTCTCTATAATACCTGCGATGATTGCAGAAAGGACATGTTTAGTCCAAATAGGTTTCAGCTTCTATAAGGAGCTATGGGATACCTTGTTGCACATACTCTGTAGCTGACTAACCAGTTGAGCAACAGACTGTGGGTAGACTACTGATCTCACTGCCATACTACATTCCAGCCTACCCTGGCTGGGAAGATCCAATTAAGGTCATGTCTGTCACACAACCTAGGGGCTGGCTATGGAAGACTCAAAGTGACATTAAATCTTACACTTTGGTCTGCCCTGTGTTTCACTAGCACCTGAGGAATTCAGAGCAGTGAAATATCTCTGAGTGAATATCCTGCAAATATTTCTGAGAGTTTTCATGGAGAAATATTGCAGGGTGGGTGGGTGGGGGAATCTGTGCAAGTTTTCTTTTAGAAAAGAGTAAGATCAACAGGCTGTATGAATCTGCTTAAGACATGAATCAAGAAAAGAAAGGTAAAAGGGGAAAAAACCCTGAAGCTAATTTTCAGTGAAGTATTCATAGATGATGGATTTTTGCACACTGCCAATGACAGTGGCTGAAGCTTATAGAAATTTCAGCAAGCTAGCACTCATCAGACACTGCAGGTGTTCCACTAAGAGGCAATAACAGTTGAGACGCCTAGCTATTTTTGTCTATTGGGTGTGAACTTGCAAGAGAAATGGACTTTCAGTAGATAATTCCCAACTTTGCAAAGAAAAAAGCCTTGAAAATAAAGCTTTACGTGAATTGGTTCTCTCGTTACAAAATTCATATATATGGAATTCATCTTAGAAGCCACTGAAAAAGTTAAATAATGTCAGTTAAGTTTTATAGGACTCTTCATCAAGATAGACATAATGTTAAGTGAAAGTAGCAAAATGGCAGGATGTTCTAAAATATGGAAGAAAAGAAATTCTTTCTGGACTATGATGCAACTTTTTATCTTTGCTTAGTTTTTAATATTTTAATATTAATTTTAAATTGAATTTTATATTGTATTTTATGTCTTTTTAAATCTTTGTTAGCCACCCTGGGTCTCTTTGAGGAGGGCGGCATATAAGTCATAATAATAAATAAATAATAATAATGCAATTTCAACAAAACAGAAATAGTATTACAGGAATTGTTGCCATTGCTGCTTATAATTATGGGCTGGTATGTGACATTTCTACTTCTTCCTTCTCCAAAATATTCCTCAGCTCTTTCCCTAAATAGTGTCCCATGTATATTTTATAATGTTTCTCCTTCCTCCAGACAGAAATTAATCTACACCATATATTTCAAGGTGGCTTTTCCATTAGCTAGTATAGATTAAGTTTTATTTTCATTATTTTCTCTTGCCTTTTTAGACTAACAGACATTTTACCAAATCAGTAACCAAATGTATTCAGACTATTAAACAACAGAAAATTGTCTCCACAGGTTTTGCCCCACCATGAGATTCAACAAAGAGGCAACATCTTGCATTTCACAAGAAAAAAGTAACTGGGACTCATTTTAAAATCAGGAAACCATAGAACTATCAAATGAAGAAGCCTCCCCCCACACAGTCAAATTTATCCTTAACATTGATTCCAAATTCCTTTCCTAAGGAAAAGAGTTTTTCCATCTCCTTAACCCATCCTTCCCTCAGGTAATCTTCCTATTTTGCCTTTCCCAGATCTCCAATCCAGGATTTAAAAGGAGGTCTTTTTGAATCTATCTGTATGGACCTACACAGGAATGAACTCCCCATATTCCTGAGTTGGCTTACTAGATATAATATTTTAGTTTCTCTTTTAATCATATTTTGATTTGCAGGCTTTGCTGCCATATAGTTGATAACTTTTTTGGTTGCTTCTAAAAGTCGGGAGTTATAAGAGCCACCATGTCAAGTGCCTGATTATTTTATGCATATTTGAGTGTGCTTGTTATAGATATTTCATTTAAATAGATAATGTATTTAGTTTGTAATATAGTTATTTATTATTTTATTACAAACAAACACAATTTCTCCCTGTCTCTTGTGCTAAATGTCAATACATGTTCAAGTTTATAGCACTCCTTCTATCCACTAGGGCAGTGTTTCCCAACCTTTGGGGTTTTGGACTTCAATTCCCAGAAGCCAAAGTTAGTACTTTGGCTGATCAGTGCTTTGGGGGAATTGACTTAGGCTTCTTGGCATTGAAGTCCAGAAACCAAAGGTTGGAAAACACTGCATTAGGGTGAAAAGGCCCACATTTTCAATCAACATGCTTGGAAGGAGATCAGGAACCAATTAATGCTGCATTCTTGCATTGAGTTGGTCTCAGTGGCCTCCTAGTTCCTTCCAACTCAATTATTCTATGATTAATAAGTTTAAATAGCCTCTTCCCTCTACATTGTCACTTTTTTAACATAGAGAATGAAGTATTTAGAGAGGAAAGAATTCGGCTTTTATGTAGGCTCTACTCATGATGAAGAAACCAGAAATGTAAGTGTTATTGTTTGTGTGTAGAGCTTACATGCAAGTAGAAATGTCTTCTTCTTTTTAAGGCACTTCACTATCCAATAACCAATGTTCATTTCATTTGTTCCTTTCACAGTGTGTTGATTGTTTTCATGGTGCTGACAGGATAGCTCAATGAGTTAGATCTCTGGCTGTGCAGTCAAAGGGACTTTAACTTGTTGCTGTGCATTTAAAAAAAAAGCCAGCCTGTGTGACACTGAGCAAGCTACACAGTACCAGAAGCAGGGCTGTAGCCAGGATTCTAGATATTTTTTTTTTTTTTGGGGGGGGAGGGATTTTCAGGAAGGGCAATAAATTTCAGGAGGAGCGACACTGTCACACTCACATATATAACACTGGCACCACAGGGGCGGTTTTTTTTTTTGGGGGGGCTGTTAGCTCCAGAGGGTTTTTACTCCCCCTGGCTATGACCCTGCCCAGAAGATAATGACAAGCCACTTTTGAGTACTGTCTAACTAGAGTACTGTCTAACTAGAAGACTCTTAAATGGGCTACCATAAGACCTAATTGACTAGGCAACATACAATTGCTATTATTGATTGAATAGGGGGTGGACTAATGTCTGAGTACATGTCATGGGTTACACTATAAAACTTTTAAATGAGCATTTTTATTATCAACTGTTTCCTTCCTGCCTACTCCTCTCTCATTTATTTTCAGTTCCTATATGGTTCAAAAATGGTAAACATAAATAATATATCTATGGGTATAAGGTACCCATGTATCTCATGCAAAGTTCCAAGCTTGACTACCTTCATTGACATTGCACACTCTTTTAAAAATTCAGTATATTTTTATTTTAATCCAGAGGTACCATCAACCAAACATGTATGAGAAGTTTGTATTTCTCCTCTTGCAAAGTAGCTGTCTCTTTGTTGGTTTTCTGAAGCACTGTGCACAGCATTTGGATGTGGTAAAGTGCCTGCCGAGCAAAACTGTACAGCATGCAGCAAAGGTGAAGATTTTAAAGTCATTTTATTTCTTCAGCTTTTAGTTTTTCATTCAATACTTTAAAAAGATATCTCAAATGGTAGGCACTCTCAAGGGGTCCTTGGGCTTCTCTGCTGGTTTAATAGTGATCGTGACACTTGTAGAAGAGCGGCACTGAGAGAATTAGTGAATTCATCAGACAGAAGGAACGGATGATCAATTATTCACCACATGCTACCCGCTACAACCACCATGACTGCTGCTTCTCTCTCTTCTTTTCATTCTCCTAAACTCACCAACTAGGCCTAGCCTATTTGTGCAATTACATTATTGTCATCCAAATAATCTCCGGAATGGCTGTTTGTATCAGTGCAGTAGACCATAATTTATTAAGGCAGAAGATTATTTCCTTCATTGCCGTACTTTCTCCTTCCTTCCTTTTAATTAACTATAAAGACTACAGTCTCTCTCTCCCCCCCCTCTCTCTCACACACATACAGACACAGACACACAGACACACAGACACACACACAGAGGAATGGATGGACCAGAGAACAACTGCTTTAACCGAAGTTTCACAAAACAAACTAATCAGCTGTGTGATTCATATACAAATGTAGAAGAAGGTGATACCTATTTTGGATTACTAAAATGAAATACAGTCAAACTTCAAATAAAAAGTGCCTAGCTTGAAGAGTAATTTGCTTAAAGAGCAGAATTTTCTCTGAATGTTTAAAGAGCAGAAATTCCTCTGAATGTTTTGCTTCACTTAACAAATAAAACCAAACAAAAACTTGCTTAACAAATAAATAGGGGTTCACAACCCCCCCCCCCCAGAAGTCACAATTGGTCGCTTACAATGGTGTTTCACTTAAAGAGCAAACTCACTTAAAAGAGTAATTATGCTCTTTAAGCGAGGTACAACTGTAGGTCCAAAATAGATCCAAAATAGATATTGCCTTCTTCTTCTACATTTGCTTTAACCAATTCTCAGTTTTGCAAAGGTGTCATCACAGACAGTTGGCAAAATGAACAATTAGGCATGCTGGAATATTTCTATATAATTTTTTTCCATCTGAAATGTTGTCTTCTTCTGTACAGAGTATACAGTGGGGCCAGGGCCGGATTTACATGAAAAGAGGCCATAGGCTATTCCATTTATGTGACCCTTTCACTTCCCATTTTTAAGTTTGTAAATTACATGAGAGATGATAAAATACATCATTACTGTGATATATATCAATATATAGGCGGCCTTGGGGGCTGAAGTCCACAGGGAAGGAATGGGATGGTCCTCAAATGGATTAAATCCCACTTGAACCCATCTTGACAGGCCCCTCTTGATCTTGAGGCCCTAGGCTGAAGCCTAGTTAGCCTATAGGAAAATCCGGCCCTGAGTGGGGCCAATACTTTTGGTTAAGCATTTCTCAGACATTTGTTGAGGAGACAGACAAAAACAATAGGAATGGCTGTTACATGAGGCAAGGATGAATCAAATAGAAGGGTGGTGAACCTGATAATTCTTCAGTGCTACCTTACACTACCAAGGTAACACCACAGTTGTGTTCGGCAGACCTTTGTGGAATCAAGTTTTGGACTTATTGGACTTAAGCAGGTAGGTCAAGCAGCTCCAAAAAGGTGGAAGAATGAGGGTGGCCCTGTCTTATATAAGGCAACCAGTCCCTGATTCCAGCCTGATCACATTGGCAACACCAGCAGGGACTTTCAGAGCTATCTATCTCCTGCTAGGGTGGCGGGTCACGTCTTGCTCCCACAGCTGGAGCACATTAGTGGAGCCAACCTTGTGAATGTTTTATGTAGAAAAACTAGGGATGGAGGAAAATCATTTACTTTTAAACTAGATTTGCATTTTCTAAGTGCATATACATACCAGAATTTGGTTTTCTTTTAGTTTTAACACTTCTTTAGATTTTGTGGTGTAGTACTTCTATTAAGAGAGGAACTGTGGTGGCTGAGTGGTTAAGATACTGAGTGCGACTGGAAGGTCAGCGGGTCAGCAATTTGAGACTCAAGTGCTGCATGATGGAGTGAGCACCAGTTATCTGTCCCAGCTCCTGCCAACCAAGCAGTTTGAAAGCAGGAAATTGCAAGTTGATAAATAGGGAGCACTTTGGTGGGAAAAGTAAAAATGTTCCAAGCACCCTGGTGTCTAGTCATGCCTGCCACGTGACCACAGAAACATCTGCAGAAGCAGACAACACTGGCTCTTTGGCTGTAAACAGAGATGAGTACCATACCCTAGAGCTGGATATGACTGGCTTTTGAGCAAGGGTGGCTTTTACCTATTTGTATTAAAAATGCACATGACAATGCAATATACATATTCAAAGGTTGCCAAAATGTATATACATTTTAAGAAAGGAAAAACTTTATTAAAATTCTAATACTCACTATATTCCGATACCAATAGATGATTAAAAGTCATGTTTGACTTCTGAAATTACAAGAGGTGCTCAAAGGGATTACCATCAGCATCCAGACACTTCACTGATTACAGCGAACTACTGTTTGAACAACTTTGACCAAAGTGTCCACTTGGTTTGACTGTATTTGCACTAAATTTTGGTTTTAAACATAAATTGCATTTCTGTCCTTGCAGATTCCTAGAACATGGAGAAACAAATACAGTGGTATCTTGGATAACGTTTGCATCAGATAATGCTAAAATCGGATAATGTCGTGGAATTTGAGGCAAACATTTGCATAGCACAATGTTAAGATAACGTTGTGCGATGCAAATGTTTGCCTCAAATTCCCTGATTTTGATCTCTATCCCAAAGCCTGCAAGGCTAGAGACCAGTCCTATGGGCTTTGAGGCAGAGATCTACCGAGGCTCAGACCGAAGCTCGCAGTGGACCGAAGCTCACAGCAGTGGCATGGCTGGGAAGCTGACCGGGGAGTCCCCGGTCGGCTTCCCAGCCATGCCACTGCATAACAGAGACAATCAAGTTGGGTTGTTACTGCCTTGGATGGCGCTTCCCAGGCAGAGAACAGCCCAGTGGGATTGAGGCTTAGATCTCCGCCAGTAATGTACCCTTGCTTTTGCGAGGTTTGTCTCACAAAAGTAAACGTACATTACTGGTGGAGATCCTAGCCTGAACAGGCAGAAAATAGCCTGGTAGGATTGAGGCTGGGAGATCTCAACCTCAACAGGAAGAGATCCCAGTCTCAATCCCACTGGGCTGTTCTCTGCCTGTTGAGGCTGAGATCTCCACTGGCAGTGTACATTACTGGCGGAGATCCCAGCCTCAACAGGGAGAGAAGAGCCCAGTGGGATTGAAGCTGGGATCTCCGTTGGTAATATACCTTTGCTTTTGCAAGGCAAGCATTGCAAAAGCAAGGACACATTACCGGCGGAGATCTCAGCCTCAATCCCACTGGGCTGTTCTCTGCCTGGAAAGGGGTGTTTAAACCACTTTAATTACTTCTCTTATGAAGGCATGCTTTAAAAGGAGTTTTAAAGGTTTGCATTGCTCTTTGGATATAAATGAAAAGCAATTGTGTGCTTTAATAACAGTGCAGATCTATATTTCCCCTTTTTGAAATGTATCGTCCTGCATTTTCTTAGTTTCCTATCCCCACCAAATGGGGGGAAGGGGACACCCAAGCTTTTTAAATGTTGGTATGGTCAATCAGAAGAACATTGTCCAGTCGAATAACACTCTGTCAAGCAGTTAATTCTTGTTAGCGCCAACAGAAGACTGCTGGTGCTGACATACACTGCTCTACTAGAATGAGCAAAATGCTGCGAGCAAGAACAAAGGCTTAAGACAAAACAAAAGCAACACAAAACATCTCTAAGCTGAATTGGGGCTCAAGGCTGCCCTGCTGACAAGAACAACACTTGGACTTTTCAATACAGGAGATTATGTTGAAACTAAGTGCAGATGTCTACAAGGAGGTGAAAGCTTTTGAAGAAGCACTTTTTAAGAAAAAGCAGAAATGAGAGATGAAGTTGTTAAGGTATAAACACTTTTGGTGCTAACATAGGAAAAAATTAACCATATAATATGTTTATTTTGTTTCTGTATTTAACCCCAATTACCCTTTACTGGGGAATTCTTTCTACATTTAACTCCCCCTTCTCACTTGAAAAAAAGCTTCAGCAACTTTCCATTTCCCCTATGTAAATTGCAGCAGGTGCACTGAATTGAAGGCATCACAATTAAATGTAATCAAATATTTTAGGCACTAATGAACAGCTCCAGGAAAACAAGTCAAAAGGAAAAAAAGAGGCAAAAACCTTAAGTGAGTGGATTTTCAAACACCCAAGGCACCACAGAGCCAATTAAGGGAGTCAGATACCAGGACACACACTGGCATTAATTATCTTTGAGTTCAGGGAAATAAAAAATAAAAGCAACAATTATCATAATAAATCTCTACACACTGCTTGTAAGTTGTGCTAATCTACAACACACCTGGGTTTCGGAGATTTAAGGCATGAAAGTGAATACTCAATCAGTTAGTAACAACCTCACAGAGAGGCTCATGGGATATGTTTCTTTTCTGTGATCTGCCAATCAGACAGCGGGCCCAAAATGATGTCCAACAGTTTCTGTTGCTTTATTCTGTGCTGCTCAGAAATGCTGGAAGTGAAAAGAGGAATTAGTATTATGTAGGCAGCTTCAAAATGTACAGATCTGTTTCTTTGTTATGTACACATTTACCTCTGGAGGAAAGAGGGAAGGAAATCAACGAGAAGAGACTTTAACTGATGTTTCCGCCAAGTATGGACTTTGTGTGTGAGAGTGGGCACACAAAAGTGAGACATCATACTAGAAGAAGCAGAAAAATGTCTATGGTTATTAGGGTATCTACAAAATAGTAAAATGAAGGGGGAAAATATGATCCCAATAAACTAGATTAGGAACAGAAGAGGACAATTAAAAATAATGTACAATAAACTGGCTGAAGACATAGGCTGTTAAATTTTTACTATCCAAATGTTACTATTTAAAAATATGTTTGAATTATGCATATAGAATCATAATCTCTCTATCCCAGTATCACTTTAATATGAAGAAAGGGGGAACCTCAAAATACCAAGCATACTAATGCCTCATACATGATACATATACACTCATACCAAGGAAGAAGGAGCAGTTACTTTAATTCTGAACACATGGGGATAACTGAAGGGGGTAACATGATTGATGTTATCAAAAACTGCAGAGAGAATGAGTAATAGGAATTAGGTTGTATCCCCATCTATTTTTCTGTAAAGATTCCCCTCAAGGCAAACAACCTGATGCAATCCCAGAATTAAATCTAAACTCATAGTAACATGGATCCTAAGTAACCCATTTGCTTCAGGACCATCTGCAGCTGAATGTCAATCACTCTCTGGAGTATATTTCTTCCAAAGGAAATTCTCAGAAGCAGTTAGTACTTCTTAATGTCCAAAACCTTTTCACAATCTTTATTTCCATCCACCAATTTTCCATAGACTGTGACCTTCTTCTTTCATGTCTAGGCCAGACTTTAAACTTCCAAAATGAAGCCACCTTTCTGTAGTTTCATTCACCTGAACTAGTGTGAGAAAGATTAACCAGTGTAAGGTTGCCATTGCACGGGGTACATCCAATTCTGGCTCAAAAATACCATAACTTTTGAAGAGGTTCCTTCTGTGTACCGCATAGACAATGATGAGTAAGATACCTAGAATATATATGGGTGGTCAGAAACTTAAAAGCAACCTATAACACATCCCCTAACCACTGAAATGGAACCCTCAGAACTGGGCTGTCATTAGCTCCCACTGTAACTAGAACAAACTGTGGATATGAATTGGCTAAGAAAGAACTAAAGGTTTCAAATTTGCTCTATATGGACAATCTAAAATTGTTTGGACCTGAACATCCTAACTCTCTAAAAACAACTCTGTCAGGAACTGGTAGGGCTTGAACTTTTAATTTGATACTAGTCCTCAACTATGAACTTAATGGTAGATGATGATGATGATGATGATGATGATGATGATGATGATAATCATCAGCATCAGCATCAGCTTCATCCTTGTTGTTAAGTCACGGAATCATAGGATCATACAATAATTGAATTGAAAGGGACAAATGAGACATTGAGTGCAACCTCCTGCTCAAGGAAAAAATCCAAATCACAAAGCACATCTGACAGATGGTTGTCCAAGTATCAGTTGAATGCCTTCAGCACTGAGGTGCTCATCATCTCCTGGGTTAATTGGTTCCACTGTTGTGCCTTTCTAATAGTTAATACGTTTCCCCTATGTTCAACCAATATCTGGGTTCCTGTAACTTGAGCCCATTATGTGTCCTGCACTCTGGGATGATCAAGAATAGAGTCTCGATCAGAATCGAACACAAGTTAATTCCAATAAGTCACTTTCTAGTCTCTTCCTTTGATGTTGTCCTAGGAATGTGCAGCTTGCCCAAAGCTACACAGATGAGGTTAGATGTAATTAAAACATGAACAGTCTTTTAAAAACCCAATGGATTTCTAGTCTAGGTTGTACTCTAGAAGCAGCACAATAAGAAGTGAAATCATCAGACCTGCACTTGTATCAAGAATTTGATTCTTAATAAATGAGTTCCATGAATATGTTTGTCAAAGCAACATAATGCTTTGTAGATCTCTAAAGTGCTTGTCCTAGTGTGGCAACTGGGCAACTAAATGGCAGATGGGGTTTAAATTGGATGAATGCAAAATAATGAAACACCAGGAGAACTAATTTGAATTTTACATGCATGCTTCTGTGTTCCAAATTAGCTGACATATCTCTGGAAATAAGATCTAGGGGTAATTGTAGACAGTTCAATTAAGATGTCTGCAAAAATTTCACTTCCAGTCAAAGGCTAATAGGATTCTATGTTGCAGCTGACACCCTCTTTTATTTTTCCTATGTATGGAAAGAAGGTTGCTTTGTCAACTCGCTTCTCTCTGTTTAATAATCATATTATGAAAGTTTTAGATCAAACAATGGTAATTGCACACCATGAAACAGTCTAAGATGTGTTGAAAAGGGAACTGAGCTTTGACATACAATGGTGAGAGAGCAGAAGACTCTCTACACAAGAAGCTAACACTCAAATGCTGTGAAGCTGCTTCAGTTCCTATGGAATGAAAGTGGCTTGTAGCATCAAGATAGCTTACATGATGTCCTGTTTCAGCAGATGAGTTAAATAGTTCTCAGAGCTATCTCATCCTGTTCTTATGTACCATCAAGTAGTAACCTATGGATGAGTGAGGTGTCTGGATAGCTCAGCAGTTTAGGTAATTGGCTGCAGAGTTAGAAATTCAATTCCCCACTGTTCCTCTTGGGAGAAGACCCATACTGTGTGGTCATGAGCAAACTACATAGTCCAAGGAGGCCTCCAGAAGAAGGGAATGATAAACCACTTCTGTGTATTCTCTACCTAAAAACCTTGAAAAGCTCCTTACCTATTCCATTAATACTTCTCTCCTCATCTCAGTTGTGTTGTCAAGCTTTGACTTCTTGCTAAACATCCCTCTTTGGACATGGAATGGGCCACTTGTAATTTCATTCAGACATTATTAAAGTGGCAACATGTGCCATACAAAGAGGGAGGAATGAATGCACCCCTGACCTGATTCACTACAGAGGTCTGCTTCAAGAGACCTTTATGCTTAGACAGCAAGCTTTATGTGGACATGGACTTTGTGTGTACACAGGTGTATACTTACATGACCCAGAACACGATTTTGGAATAATATGACTAAGAAAAAGCTACCAATTAGAGAGCTCCAGAAGAAACATGATTTTGTCAGTGTTACTTTATTCTTGAATTAAGTAAAGGTTTTCCTTGCTCAAAAGCCAGTCGTACCTGACTCTAAGGTTCAGTGCTGATCTCTGTTTCAAAGCCAAAGAGCCAGTGTTATCTGCTTCTGCAGATGTTTCTGTGGTCATGTGGCAGGCATGACTAGACACCAGAGCACACAGAACACTGTTTTACCTTCCCACTGAAGTGGTCCCTATTTATCTACTTGCAATTCCTTGCTTTTGAACTGCTGATTTGGCAGGAGCTGGGACAAAGATGGGAGCAAATTCCGTTCTGTGGTACTTGGGAAATGAACTGTTGACCTCCCACCTTCCAGTCAGCATCTTAGCCACTTAAAAATATAAGTCACCTTCTTTTACAAGAAAGCAAAGCAAAGAAAAAAGTGAATGTTCCAGAAAGACTGAATGAAAGTCCAAATGTATGATAACCAACAGGAAAAGCAAGACAGTGGGAAAAAATGATACCTTTTTTGTTTGACATGTGAAAAAGTGAGGGGTCCTTCCTGCTCTGTTTGTTAGCCTCTTAGCCTCAAGTGCAAAGCTTTATTGGAGTCAGCCAAGGTCTAAGATCACAGTCACTTCAAACCAAGTTAAAGATACATTCATACACTGAGACATTATTCTCTTTCTTTCACACAATAGGTTTATAATCTATCTCTTTTTTTGTAGCTTGGTGGATGAATAGCAAGATAGGCTGTTCCGGTAAAAGTGTACAGTTTCTTTTAAATCTTCCTAAACTCTTGGCTTAGTGATTTCTCATGGCTGTCAACTTTAGAAATCTCTTACGAGCTTCACAGAGTAGGGTATCCTTTGGGGCATCAGATTTGATTTTAGCTGGTTTCATTGCCTCCTCTCTTCCTATATAATAAACCTACAGAGACTAAAATAAAACATCAGATCAGTGCATGACACATTTGCTGTTATTAGGCTACATTGTATATTTAACTTTGTAAAGTTGAGAGGCAAAAGTTCAAGAACCTTTCTGTCGATTGTTCCATTGTTATTAAATTGAAGCTTGTAGAGATAAAGTCTCCTGTCAGTTTGTTTAGAATGATTGATTTCTTTAGGGTTTTCCCCCCTAAAGGTTGATTGGCATGGAAGGAATCCTAAGATTTCCTTCCAAGAGTTTCCTGTTAAGATGGCTAATGTTTTTGTCAATGTGAGTCTTTGTGTGAGATGTGAAGACTATTCAAGGACTTGACACAGTTGCTGCTAAGTCTTCTGCTTGAGGGAGGATATTTGGCTTTTTGGAACTGGATGCAATGAAAGAGGTAGTGTTACGGACAGATCTCAAGTGACAGAAAACTCAAATCAAATCTACACAGCTCCTGGCATTATGAGTCAGTGGCTGAAAAACCTGTAATAAGTCACAATTTTTTTTATCATGACAGAAGCACACAAAGGTGCTTTCTGGGTTGAAAGGATTTTTGCTGGAGGGGATGCCTGAATGAGGTTTCTTTCGTGTCTCCAAGAGCTTTTCCCCACAGAAGTGGTCTATATTTATCTACTTGCAATTTCTTGCTTTCCAACTGCTAGTTTGTCAGGAGCTGGGACAGAGATGGGCGTTCATTCCATTATGCAGTACTCTGGTCTTGAACTGCCGACTTGCCAACCTTCCAGCTAACAAGAAAAGCTTCTTAACTACTGAGCCACAACAGTCCCTCATAAGTCACAATGAGAAGAGACCTGTAGAGCCAGTGCAGGTTTGTTTAGTCAGTTCCTTCAGAAGTTCCACTGACTCAATAACCCTACTCTAGTTATAGCTTACTACTAAACTTCAGTGTTGATTGCTTGCAATAACTATGTATGATATGCTGGAAGGAAGCAACAGCAATAGCAATTACACTTTTATACCACCCCATGGTGCTTAAGTGAGTATTCTGGGCAGTTCACAAGGTAATTAACATTTTGCCCCCAACATGCTGGGTACTTATGTTACCAAACTCAGAAAGATGGAAGGCTGAGTCAATCTTGAGTCCAGCCAGGATTGAACTCACAACATCAACAGCAGTTTTGGCTCTCCATCCAATGTGTTTCTGCCCTTGGTTTCCTTGTTGAGTCCTAGAGCTCTAACTATCCATTTTGGCACCCTGGTCTTATCAGTCCTGTTGGTTAAGATTTGGTCTAATGAGAATGATCGCGCACCGGCGGGACCTCCTGCCGGCGCGCGCTTTGCCCGGGCGGTGGAGGGGGAGGAAGCGGTGGCGGCGAGCTTCGTGGGCGGAGCCAGGCACAGCCCTTAAAAGGGACTGCGCATGCACGGAGCCTCGCCGCGTTTGGGTTCCCGTTGACAGCCGAAGTGGGCGCGAGTTGCCCTCCCTCCCTCCCTTTCGCCGCAGTGTGATTGTTTTGGTCGCTTCGGGGCCGGATGGGAATTTTTGCTTGAAACCTGATTGGCACTTGGTTTCTTGTAGTTTTTGCCCATCCCACACTGCTTGCGTGTGGTTGAGCTGGAGTTGTGTCACTGGTCACTTTGGCGGGTAGCACTGGTAACGATATTGCGTGGATCCCTATCGAATCTGGTGGGGACGCAGTTCATCAGTCAGCGTGGGGCGAAGCATAGAGAGAATGACAGCACTGGCTGATGAAATGCGGTCCGGGAACAAGGGACTGCCAGTCTGGACAGACTGCAATCCCATAAACTGTTCGCCCGATTCGGAGGTCCGAAGCTCTACGGAGACTTCGGACAACGGGATCATTAATTGGGTAAACTAAGTAAAAGTTATTAAGATAAATTAAGGTAAGTATAGCGATTCAATCCTTACCAGTGCTACTTCGGCCCATTGCAGGGCAGTTTAAAAGCGTTAAGCGTTAAATGAGTTAAGCTGATTCAAGTTAATAAAGTGGCCCAGTTTTTCAAACCAAAAGATGTTGTCTGACTCCTCATTCCGCCGTACCAGGGCAATGATATACAATACATGGAAAGTGGCAGATGAAAGGAGCAGGAGGAATGCCTGGATATGAAATAAGGGATAGCCATTGGTTCCATTCTGAACCTGTTTGTTTTATGTTTCCCTCTCCTGGGGAAAAGCAGGTGGAGGTGGAATATAGGGTTGGGATATACAGCTTTGTGACTTTGCTCCAGCTATTTGTGTGTGTGCATGCCTTGAATCAAAGCCACAGAGGAGCAGACAGGCAGATTTTATCCATGCAGTGAGATTTATCTGTACAAAATTTCCACGGATTTCTCTGATGTTTAATGGTCATTCCCCCTCCCCCAGAATAATTATTTCTACTGAATCATAACAATTCCTGTTCAAAACAGCATCTGTCCTTCAAAAGGTTCTTCACTGAAATGCACAGAATTTGGCAGTCTCTTACACAAAATAAGAGGACAAAGGCAAGCATAAAAAAATGGGGCAAACAAGACCATTAGCTCTTTTTTTTAAAGGAAGCCAAGAAATCTTGCTGCTAGATAGGGAATTCTAGATTTAAAGAGTCTCAACATGGTTGGATTTGGGAAAATGTCAGGCACAAGAAAATTTCCCATTATTCTTCATATCTCTACAAGGAAAGCTTTTTTTTTTTTTTTTTAATATTTTCTAGATCATTTTCTAAGTTTCCAAATTTTTCCAATGGTGGAAAGACCAAAATACTCCATAGAAGAAATTTGTATCTGATTCTTGTTCTTTGTGCCATTTAATGAGCAAAATATTAAGTGAATATAATACAAATGTCCCTTTTTAGTATGCATTTCAGTGCTACATAGATTTGAAATGTTCAGTTTACAAAGTTAATTGTATATTGAGTATTTCAAATCTACATAGTGCTTCTAATAGCTGGCATGGTTTCTAAAGAGCTAAGAAGGTGTTTCTACCAGATAAACACATTCTTAGCTTTTTAGAAACTATGCCAGCTAGTTTCCTGATGGCAGCCACAATGAACACTCTAATGGTCCTATCCTGGTACTAATCTGGAGTAGAATTGATTTCAGATTAAATTTTCTCCAATACTACAAAAAATTAGTACACTTTTAAAAAGTTTTTTATTACGCTAATGATGTGTTCTTCTTATGTCAGTGAGATGGTTTACAATGTGTTTTAGGCTGCTATTGTAGATGAGAACTCATCTGTATTCCATGCACAAGCCAGTAAGTTGTACATGACTAATAAATAATGACATGTCAGGTCCATTATGACTTATGACAATGTTTTTCAGGGTTTTCTAGGTAGAAAATATTTAGAAATGGATTTAGCATTTTCTTCCCCTGGGACTGTACAACTTCTCCAAAGCAACACAGGCTGGTTCTTTTCCCAGGGGGCAGAGTCAGGAATTGAACTCACAACTTCTAGCTCTGCAGCCAAGTACCTAAACCCTTGAACTATTCAGCCAGGTTATCCTGCTATGGTAATAGAGTAGACCATACTGCTAGCGACTCAACACCGAGTGTCAGGTGGCAGTTAACTAACCTGACATCCCTGAGGACTAGCAGCCTTAGTGAAGTTCAAAAGGAAAGGTGATGGTCCCCAAGTAGATTGAATCCCACTTGAATCCATCTTGATGGAAGACAGCAGCTTATCAATACTGGCCTGAAGCTGAGGAGGACTTTGCATGGCAAATGGGCTCAGCAACAGAAAGTGACTCGCAGAGCTGGATCAGTGGTACAGGTGTCACACTGCAATGTGGAAGGCAGATGAAAGGTCATGGCATTATATTCACAGGACAGTCTTCACGCCTCATTGCCATGATGATTACCTATATTCGGAATCGGATATGGCACAAGAAGAAGAAGAATTCAGCCAGGTGCACATGACTAAAGAGTCCTTCAGATTCTTCATAAATGACAGGAATGGAGATAATGGCAGATGGAGATAATGACAGCTAACGAGTAATGTGCCAGAGTGTCTCTTACTTGCAGAAACGGGTGCATGACCATAGATAAAACTGAAATGTATACCAGTATCTTGTCAACTAACTTCCCTCAGCTATTGAAAAGTTATACAAACCATAAATTAACACCAACACAATTCTGACCAGGATGTGATGATTGTTTCAATTTTTAATCCTTCGGTTCAGGAGAGTCATATAAGCAGCTTCATGTATCTTCTCATTTAACATTTTTTGTTATTTTGTAATAAAAATTATGACTAATTGCTCTTTTCTGACCCTGTTCTATCACATCTGACATTGAAAACATGCTGAGTGAGTAACATTAGGCAAAGACAAGCAAAATTACCAAATCAAGTGTGTAATCTGCCTGACAGGAAACATTAACTTCACAAATATCCAAAAAGTTGTAGAAATACAGAAAAATGAGAAGGAGAAAACAGGGACAATGTTGTAATGATTGATAAAGAGAGCTTTTGTGATGATTGATAAAGAGAGCTAAAGGATGTATTTGGAAGAGTCCCAAGAACAATTGCTATTGATGTGCACTTCTGGGAAAAGGTAGAGATTAAAATATATGACTTTCGAAAAATGAAATAAAACTTTATGGATTTATTTGATGGTGTGTACTAGGTCATGGAGGCAATGGGTTAGAAAATGCAGCATAGACTGGGTTTGTTCTTACCCTATTTTTGTTTGGTGAGCTTTGAGTTAGCCTCCCTTCACTGCAAGATTTCATTGTGACCACTGGATATGAACTTTTCATATTTAAATGAAAGACCAAAAACATAGGATGCTTCCTTTCTTGTATTTTGTTTTACTTCAGTGATTGTTGAAAGAAAGCCTCTAAAACACAAATGAAGTGGGTTTTTTTAAAAAAAAAATCAGAAAACAGATTTTTTTGAAGGTTTTTGTCCAACCTTGTCAAAAGTGGGCATAGAACAAGGCCACAACATCTACAATTTTTTGCTAAAATATGGTCTGATATTCAAGAATTCATTCAGAAGCCCTATGATTTGTTTGGATTCATATCAGACATGGTTTATATAATGCTGCTGTGACTGGTTGTTTGCGGTATCAGAAATGCACTCCTATATACAGTACTGTACCTCTAATTTCATTGCAACAGCTCCATCACCCATTTTCCAGAACTTTAGGATGAAGAAGTAAAATGTTTTCCTGCTTTTGTGTGTTCTGCAGTAATTTGTCCCCTCCTCCTTGTTCTCTAACTCAGCTTTCTTGTCTAAACTCTGCTGAATCTCTATTACATTATTTGGACTGAGTGTCTCTGTGTGGTTCTGGAAGGATGATTGTTATATGGGCTTGAAATGTATAAATCACACAGGTAGGGCACTGCCCTCTCATTGGTCATAGCCTCACATTTTTCTCCTTGTATGTGTGAGTCTGTATTCACGTTTATGTTGAAATTGTAACCCAATTCTGGGTGATTGGATTCACTCTCTGGCAGAGGTACTAGAAAGACCCAAGAACTTACAATGAGGCAGGGTTTTCAGTCAAAACAAAATATGGTTTATTGGGAGCAAAAGCAAAGGGAAGCCTATTCAGGCATATAGTCTGGCCAGACCTATAATTCTAAATAGCTAACCTTCCCGCAACCGTTCTGAGGAAAAGACCCCCCTCGTGATCCCTGCTCACAAAATTTGGTGAACAGAAGATGCCCCCACCCACCTGGAAGGGGTATTTAACTATTCTATCTAAACTAACTCTGCATGCAAGGGGAGGGGAGGAGTTTGGGAGGAGGTAAGGAAATTAACATATTTTAATTACATGTAAACATAAAACAAAGGCAGCTCTGAGGTCAGAGACTTTAGTTACACAAAAGCGGCAGATTAAATCAAAAGCGGAGAGGCTGGTTCAGCAGAGGCAACATTCTTGCAAACTAAGGTCGTAAAAATTCCTGTGGTTTCACAGCTATTTACAAAGGAAATGATGTATTTTCTGCTGGCTGAGTCAAAGGGGCAAGAGGCGGGAGCAGCAGCGCGTCTCCTCCAATGGGAGACGGGCAAGCAGAACAGGCAACCAATTGCATGTAGCGGCGGGAAAACAGTGGATTCCGGCATGAATGGAGCCTCCGGACGCAATTGGTTTAGCGTCTAGCGTGTAAGCAAAGAAACAAAGAGAGAGGTTAGAATCAATATGCCTTAATCATTTAGTTAATGGGAGACCTTTGAGGAGAGAAGTCACCTTTTGTTTTTCCCTTTTAATCCTCTGGCTGTGTACGTGGGAGACGGGATGTCCGCTTGTCCCTGTGCTTGTCATTTTACTTCGCTTGCTTCCCCCCTCCCTTTTTTCCTGATCAACTTTGGGGTTGTTCCCCACAGAATTTTGCTATGTTTTATGCTTGGGTCAGTGTTCTAATCAATGTTTAATTGAACTTTAATCAAACCAGAGGAATGAGTCATTCAGCTTCCTTTGTGAAGGAATGAAAAGGAATTTCTGCTTATCAGGACACCCGACAAACCGGTTTTCACACCCTTTGACCCAGTACACAATGGACCTTATTTTTTTTACATTCCTTGCCAGAGTCTATTGACTATTGGGTAATCCCCCTTCCTCCTTGAGAGCATTCCAATCGTATGATTTAACTTTTGGCTTCTACCTTATTTTCCATGTGTGTGTGTTGTGATATGTGGCGTTTAATAAACGTTTTGATTAATTATAATGCTTTATTCAAAATTTTAGGTAACAAAATGAAGGTTTGTGAACACACACATAATGTTACAGGTAAAAAAGCGGGTTGGAATGTCTTCCAAACAGTACAAGGTGTGTTGGTTTTAATCTGCACACCATTTACTTAGTTACAGAGTTGGGGAGGGGAACTCTACACATTTCTAGTGAGTACTGAAGACAATTAAAATCTGTTAATCTTAGTATGACATAAACCCCTTCTTATTTTGTCTGCACTTTACTCTTATAATTGAAGAAAAAAAGGTAGTGGGGTTTGTTTGTTTGTTTACATACTTCACCTTAAATTGTGTGTATAGCAGTCACAGTTTTTATGTAACAATGTTGTGATTGCTTGCAATAATACTTTGGACTTCTTTTGTTTCTTCCATGCAACCAGAATTGCCTGAAAGTCCTTGCAAATTTTATGTATCTTTGTTTCTTCCAGTTCATTGTATATATTTTTTTGCCTTTTTGGATAATGTGAAGGTTTTACAGGTATGCAGGGTGTTTTTTTTTTTTTAAAAAATATAAGTCATTTTCTCAAGTACCTGCATAGCAATAAGATTGAAATCAATAGGGTAATGTAGCTAAAGATACTATATATGAGCCAATGCATTGTAGTGAAAGAAAAGATTCTTAGCACAACATATTAGACAGCAAGCCTAGTAAATAGAATTGTAAGCTTTTATTATATAAAATAAAAATATTGAAGAATCCCCTTTCAGTTTCAGACATAAAAGAAGCAAGTAAAATACTGTACAATATATTAAACTGTACAAATATTTTCTCCTGCATCTTTGAAATATTGCTATTTTTACTCTCTACAGATTCATATTTTCAGCATTCTTTTGCAAATCTATTCTGTTAGTTTCATAAAACTGAATGCTTCATTCATGCATTTTCTATAGAAGACGGAATCATGATTTTCAAGTCATAAAGATGAGACATTGTTAAGAACTATCTCATCCTTAGCTTAACTGCATGTTTTCAATGCCTCCTGAGAGAAGAGAAGCTGAATATAAACCTTTCTCCACCTACTCTTTTGTTATTTACACTTTTTAGAAAAGAAAAGTGAAGCTTCATTATATGTGTTTTCCATATAATATTTTAAGGGTGCTTTCATGAATGTTACCATCTGCTAACTATGCACATGTGGGAGGCAAAAAGTAAGAATTAGCTACATTTTCCATTACTACAGAGAAAGTTCTCAAAGTCTTGCCTAAAAGAAATGCCATGTGACTTCAATCACAGCATAAACCTCAAACATCTGGCAGCAGGTATGCCTTCATAGTTCATAATGTGGCAAGCATGACAGCCTGTGGCTGCTGCGGAAGACAAGATGGTAGAATGCCATTTTGAAAATTACTGCACTGAAACGCAGCAAAAACAGCTGGAGGATCTTACTAGTAAGCAGCCAAAGTTTGAAATGTACAGCACACAACCATCATAGATATTCAATTAACATAGATAGTGAAAACTTTCAGGTCCCCCTGTTGTGTTGATGGCATTCCATGTTCATGCAGGCTCCCAAAGGCTAGAAGAATTGCCATATTGCCTTGAGGTTCCTCAGAGTTGTAATCCAAAACATTGTCATTTCTAAGCTCTGGAGAAGACATATATAATACATGCTTCACAAGAAATGGTTCTTGCAAGGCCTTTGATGCATTCACTTAGGAAATGCTGTATGTACAATTCTTGTGCTCTGATAAGGAAAATCCTCAAGTAAAAACATTACAGAAAAGAGCAATGAAGGTTTCAGACTATACTGACTATACTTCAGTGTGAAAAATAGAAAAAGAAAAAAAGATCAGATTGATCTGAACAGAACTACGTCTACGTAAACACTATGAAATCATGCTATAAAGTGACTATGATTTGGAATCTATTCTTTATAGATGTGAAAAGACAAGACAGTCCATTCCAGTATCATAGGCCCTGTTTCACCTGACAGAGACCTCTACCCATTTTGGAAGCCAGCATAAGACCTTTTACTGCTTCAGAGTGCATGAGGTTCTGCCCCAGGCTAAGGGAAATCTATGATAGGTTTCAATCTCTGGCTGTTTGTTTACAAACCAACCAGATGAGGTAGGGCTTATTAATATGTAGATTAGGTAGTAAAATGCCAATAAAGGTTCAAAATGAACTGGAATACTCCCATCAGCTTATGCTCAAAATGAAACCTCCAAAAAGTCTATAACCTTTCCCAGTGAAGTGGTACCTGTTTATCTACTTGTAAATTTTTGCACTGAACACTGGAGTTGGATACGACTACAGTAATACCTCAGATAACGTTTACCTGGGATAACGCTAAAATCGCATAACGTTAAGTAATCTGTGAAGGAGAATTGGATCGAATAACGTTAAGGTCCTATGGGATGGATTGGATAACAACCACTAAAGCCTGTGCGGTTACAATGTATCTCTATGGAGCATTAACTTTATCCGATCCATCCCATAGGATTTTAACATGCATCGGATAACACTAAAAATCGGATAACACCAAGACTTGTGGAACCAAGTCTTAGCGTTATCCGAGGTATTACTGTATCTTTCAAGCAAGGATGACCTTTACTTTTAATTTACCTACTATGCCACTAGCACATTCAAAATCCTGATGTCTTCATGTGGTTTTTTTGAGCATCTACTGCACTATGTCAAAGGACAAGATGGCCTGCCAGACAAAAGACAAAGTGACAGTCTGAAGACAGGATGGTACCCTGTCTTCAGAACACAAGAGCAGAGTTAGAGTTGAATCGTATGTCAGGACTGGTGATGGAATAAGAGCAGATGAGTTCAGTTAGCCCATGTGCACTGTGTGGTATATAAATCTGAGCAGAGGACTACACCTGAGAGGGACTCAAGGAAGAAAAAAAAACCCAGGAGTCTGCAGCTGGTTCTCCCTGGTGTCTTTACTGGATTTCTCCATATGGTGAGGCAGGTACAACAGCCTTTTGTTCTCTTGACTGCATCAGGTTAAATCAGGGGTTCTCAACCTAAGGCCTGCTGGCCAGATCTGGCCCACAGCACCATTTCATGTGCCCCCCAAATCTTCAAGTGCATTAAAGAAACAAAATGGCCACCCCCTTTGAAGCTGTTGGGACAAAATGGCCATCTGGCCCTCAAAGCTGACTGAGAGAGTGTGACCTGGCCCCCAGCTTGGAAAGGTTGGGAACCCCTGCCTTAAATCCTCTAAAGTGGTTTCAGTTGGTACATATCAGACTGTATGTAGCTATTGAAGGAAAACAATAAAACAACAAAGTAAGTCTCTCACTCACACCATGAGGCATTTTATGTGAAAACATGTTAACAAATATCACTTGGAATCATTCTTTTTTAAACAGAGACAACTTTATAAAATAAGGTGTCGTTTGAATGATCTATTTTAAGCATCTGGCATGTGCCTTCCCATATTGTGTACACTAAAAGCAGAAATGGTACTCAAACATATATGTTTATATTTCCTGTCTCCTTCTTGTCAAACACTCTGCCACCCATAAACACAGCTTAAACATTTGTTATCATTGATAAGTTGAGTTTGTACCTGGACTCAATAAAAAGATAAAGTAAAATGAGAGATATATCAGAAAACAAAATAAAAATAAAATAAAAATAAAATAAAAAACACTGTAGCACTTTAAAGACTAACTGCTATATTTTTATTGTTAGCTTTCGTGGTTCAAGTCCACTTCTTCAGACCTGAAGTCCACTTCTTCAGTCTGAAGAAGTTGACTGGATCCACGAAAGCTAACAATAAAAATATAGCAGTTAGTCTTTAAAGTGCTACAGTGTTTTTTATTTTATTTTATTTTGTTTATTTTGTTTTGTTTTCTGATATGCCTGAACCACAGACTAACATGGCTACTATTCCATAGAATGAGAGAGAATCACATACTATCTGAGTAATTTTGTGTTAAATAAAAAGCTTTTTGTGCGCCTTTATACAGTAGTAGAGTCATACACCAAAAACATAATGTATATATTTTTGCAAAAGTTGTAAAAGCTCTACTGCAGAGCAAGGGCACAGCAAAACAAAGCAACCTCAGAAGGGTGGAAAGCTGAGTCATCCTTGAGTCCTGGTCACAATCGAACTCACAACCATTTGGTTGCAAGTACAGCAGTTTAACCACTGTGCCACCAGAGCAACAGATGATAGTTTACTCCAAATGTGAGCAACAACAAGACATGAGAAAGAAAAATCAGTGAGCCACAGACATGCACTCAAATTAGTTTAATAATGTTTACATTTATCACATCATGATCATCATTATGTTCATTAATTCATCAATAGGAAACAAAACAAATGAGAAAGAGAAATCATGATCACAACACTATGCAACAAAAAAATTGCTACTGGGTGAAAATAAAGTGATTGTTATGTAATAGGGTGCACTGATTCCGATTTTGTAATCAGAAATGTTGTAGGATGTCTGGATTTAAAGTTATAGCTGAAAGTCATATGATATTAAAAGCCTGTACATGGGTTAATATGTAGCTGCATCAACGAACCGTGTTTGATGTACGATTGTGTGAGTGTGTGTGTGTGTGTTCGTCCATCAGTCTGATTCGGAGGTGACTAGAGAATAGTTTGTGCTAGGGTGGTTCTGTTTTATTAATCAGCAGTCGCAGTAAGATGCATTTAAGTGATTTTGTATAAGACAATTTGGTAATTTGGTACATGGTGATTCAGTACACGAAAGATGAATAGGCGCAGCTGTGTGAATTGTCCGGACTGCTTTTGCTACATTTGCGGCAAGTATACGACGTCTGGCCAACACAAGAACATGTCCAGAAAGCTACGTATAGCTTAAAAACATTACTTCGGATGTGAAATCGGAGATCAAACAAAATCCTGGGCTCCTCATCTCTGTTCTACCATCTGTTTCTCTGGCCTAACGCAGTGGTTAAACGGTAAGTGAAATCGAATGCCTTTTGCTGTTCCCATGATTTGGCGGGAGCAGAAAGATCACCATTCGGATTGCTATTTCTGCTTGACCATCATATCCGGGTACAGCAAGAAGAACAAGTCAAAAAATTGTGTATCAAGATTGTCAGTCTGCTCTAAAGCCCGTGGCACATGGTACAGATTACCCAGTACCAATTCATTCTTCATTCAATGCAAAGAACAATGAAGAAAGTGATACTGAAGGTAATGACCGTGACACTGGGGCTATGGAATACACAAATAATCCCGACAGTGACATTAAAAAGCCACATTTAATCAGCCAAGTCGAATTGGACGACCTGGTTCGCGATTTGTCCCTGTTGAAAGTAAAGTCTGAACTGTTGGGTTCCAGACTGAAGGAGTGGAACTTACTCACGATGACTAGAATCACTACATAGTGAAAAATTGGCCACCCAGAAATTTACCTGTAGTCGGACAGCACAATGTTCAACATGTACCTCTTGTAGATTGTAATAAGATTTACCTACCTCCACTCCATATCAAACTGGGTCTTATGAAACAGTTTGTTGCAGTGATTTTCTTTAAAACTGTATTTGCACCACCCACCAGTGGTGGTGCTGCTTGTAAAGTGGGTGGACAGGTCAATTGCACTGAGGCAGGAAATGTTGCTCTAGCCTAGCCCCTTGCTCCCCCTGCAAGGATGGAGAATGGCTTCCTCCCTCCATCTTGGTCACATGGAGCAGGCATGAAAGTAAGTGAAATCCTTTCTTTTTCCACACCAGTTTGGAAGGGGGATGTTGCAATGTAGAGCTTCTTTTTTCATCTGCAGTTTTCCATAGAAATTAATTGAAAACAAACTTCCGAATAGGAGAACTTGATTTTCAATGTATTCTAATGGAAAATCATGATTTGTGCCCTCTTGTGGCCAGTTGGGTAATTGCTCCTCAACTTCTTATCCCACAGAAGTCCCAAAACTTACTTTTAAAATGCCTGAATTACTCAAAAAAAAACACACATATTTTTAGACCCTCATGGTTGTGTACCCATGTATAAGCCAGATCCCCGTTTTGAAGCTCATTTTTGGGGTTAAAAACTTGGGTTATACTCGACTATATATGGTACACATCCACTCTTTCCAGGATGTTTTCTGAATCTTAATTGGCAGTTGACAGTTTCTTTGTGAGGATTGTAATGCCATATGCTGGAATATCAAATGAGATTTTTTTGCATACATGGTTTAAAGGGAGGTAGTCCAAAATCCATAAGATTGTTAAACTCTCTTTTGGAATCCTGTATCTTTTATATTCTGGAAACAAAGAAAGAACATTTTCTGCATGTTTTCAACTTGAGTTAAGCCAAAAGTTACATTCTTAACTACTGGAAGAAACATAAAAGTCTCTTAAAATGCCATGTTTGAGTAAATAATAGCACTGTTCAGGCATTGTAAGCTAAAAACATGTAGTGTTTTGATTGGGATGTGAACATAGGGGCATTAAAAAGTCACTCAGACAGACCGTTGCATATTAGAAAACAAAAGCAAAAATTAAAAAAACAACAACACTGCAGCATTTTAAAGACTAACTACTATATTTTTACTGTGAGCTTTTGTGGATCTAGTCCACTTCTTCAGACAAAAAGAGTAAAATTTCAGGTATGGTTTATATCCACCAGATGCAGAGGTCAAGATTTTACAAGGTAAATGGATTAAAAAGTAATGAGGTAAAGAGTAATCAAGCAGAATGACAGATAAGCATGCATATCAATACACCTTCCTACAGCTAGCAGTAACAAATGATCCATGGTTTGTTATTCAGATTAATTTTAAATGTCCACTTTTCAATCTTAAAAGTGTGAAGTTGCCAAGCAGAGTAAAGGTAGACCTTTGCATGTTCACCAAAATATGCTTCTAGAACTGGAAGCTGATTCAGGTAACTGCACTTACAGATACCTCTTCAGACCATGCTGAATGCACAAAGGGCTGAGTGACTTCTTGGGATTGGGGAAGGTTAGGCATGCAATTTATATGTACACAGATTTCCCAGCCATGCTTAAAACCTCAAACAGTTTCAAACTATAGTACAGTCAAACCTCGCATAAAGAGCACCTCACTTAAAGAGTAACTCGCTTAAAGAGCAGAATTTTCTCTGAATGTTCGCTTCGTTTAATAAAACCGACCAAAAACTCATTTAACAAATAAATCAGGGTTTGCAATCCCCCCCCCACCAGAAGTCACAATTGGTCATTTACAATGGTGTTTTGCTTAAAGAGCAAACTCGCTTAAAGAGCAATCCAGTAGAACACATTATGCTCTTTAAGCGAGGTACCACTGTACACTGAGTCTGCATCTTTCACGTCTCAGCAATGGCCATGTGCTCATTTTACCTAACTGGGTGAATAGATTCCTGTGCTTGATACCATTTGAGTTTGTTTTAAGGATGACAACTCTCTCTCTCTCTGTTGGATTGGTTGGGGTTACATTGGGAGACATTATTGCTCCTTTTGACAGAAAGGGCGTTGTGGCAGAATTTTGCTTTGTGGCAGAATTCAGTGCAGACATTCTGACTTGTCTGAGATAACCTGTGTCCCTCTGACTGTCCAAAGTAAGCCTTGAAACTTCAGGAGCAGTCTGATTTGCTTTGTTTTCATTTGGAAAAGTCCCATTTCATCTTGGACAAAGCTCAAGTTATCCTGTGTTGATTGTCCTTTGGCCTGAAGTGAATACATACTTCTAATTAAAGTGGAAATGTCAGATTACAGTAATACCTCAATAACTTTTACCTCGGATAATGCTAAAATCGCATAACGTTAAGTAATCTGCGAAGGAGAATTGGATCAAATAACGTTAAGGTCCTATGGGATGGATTGGATAACAACCGCTAAAGCCTGTGCAGTTACAATGTATCTCTATGGAGCTTTAACGTTATCCGATCCATCCCATAGGATTTTAACATGAATCGGATAACACTGAAAATCGGATAACACCAAGACTTGTGGAACCAAGTCTTAGCGTTATCCGAGGTATTACTGTACTTGTATTTACTGTTGTCACAATACTATGGATCTACTTTTTGTTGTTGTTGTTCAGTCACACAGTCGCTACCCCATGGACTTTTGCCCACCAGGCACCTCTGTCCTCCACCATCCTTCTCAACCCACCCAGCTCTGTGTCCATTCCGTCTACATTACCATCTAGCCATCTCATTTTCTGCCACCTTCTTCTTTTGCCCTCCACCTTTCCCAGCATCAAGGCTTTCTCAAGTGAATCCCCAAATGTCACCACACATAGGGAAAATTGGAAATTGTAGCTAAATGTACCTTTATGTACAAAATATTCATGGAAGAATTGTACAAAATAGTTACAAAATATTATCTACATGTTGACCACCTCTTCCTACACACAGAGTGTCTTATTCCCCATTCTTGGTGAACATGTTGCAAGATATATGTTACTATATGATTCTTCCTGTGTACAGCCACTTTTGGGACACTCTGTACAATGTGAAACAAAAGCTCTTTATAATACACTAGCACCTCGGATAACATTATGACATGGTTCCACAAGTCACAACGTTATCCGGTTTTTAACGTTGCGTGATTGCACAACATTTTAAAAAATCCCTGTTCCCTTTCCAAAGAGGAAAGGGAACAGGAGGCTGATCTGGTTTGCTTAGCAAGCCAGGGGGAGTCTGAAAAGAAGGTAGGAAAACTTTGTTCTACCTTCTTTTTAAAAACCTCCGTCTGGCTTGCTAAAAGGCTTAGCAATTCAAGCCAGGCCCTGGGGGGGGGGTTCTAAAAAGAAGGTAGGAAAACTTTGTTCTACCTTTTTTAAAAAAACCTCCATCTGGCTTGCTAAAGGGCTTAGCGATCTGGGGGGGGGGTCTTCCTAAGAGAGGCTGGGACTCTTATACCAGGCTCTCTTAAGAAGATTCACCCACCCCGCCTGAATAGCTAAGACCCTTAACAAGCCAGGCAGGAGGGAGGGGTTCTAAAAAGAAGGTAGGAAAACTTTTTCCTACCTTCTTTTTAAAAACCTCCATCTGGCTTGCTAAAGGGTTTAGCAATCCAGGCCGGGGGGGTATGCTTCTTAAGAGAGGCTTGGGACCCTTATCCCAGCCTCTCTTAAGAAGCCTCCACCTGGATAGCTAAGACCCTTACCAAGCCAGGCGAGGGAGGGATCTCTCCTCCAACACTCCGGCAGTCCCAGCGATTGCTGAGGACAGCTGGGGTGGTGGGAGAGAGATTGTGTGCGTGCACGGTGGCTGGGGAAGCCAATGGGGACTCCCTGTCGGCTTCCCTAGCCACCCGCTCCTGCCTCCACAGCTGTGGTGTGGCTGGGAAGCTGAACAGAGATCCCTGTTCAGCTTTCCAGCCTCCCTGCTGCTATGAACGACTGCATCGGATAATGCTAACAGATTGTTATCCGATGCAAAATTTCTTTAGAAATTTTGCATCGTTATCTGATTTTAGCGTTATCCAATACAGTCATTATCCGAGGTATTACTGTATCATACCACAATAAAAATAATGTCTTATCCTTCATGTTGTTTGCTTTGCTGATGTTGCTGCAAAACAGGAGTAAAGTTTTGTGGAAGAACAGGCAAAGTTCTCAGAGCAGAAGTATACAACAACTGAATGAGGAAAGAGTTTTTTTATTTAATGATGAACTCTCCTTTTCATCTTTTCAACATATGCTTCTAATAAAATGCTGCCTCATCTTGTCTGGTGACTTCACAAAAGGATTTCGCTGTAACAGAAGCCTGGTTTTGAAGTGGAAGTCACCCCGTTGCTAGGAGAAACTTCAGTGATAAAGGAAGAAGTTGACATTTGAGGGATGCTATAATAATGAAATGAATTAAGATAGTTTGCCCATAGGACATTTTATTGCATGCATGTGCAAATAGCTGGCATTTTAATGGGGGAAGGCAGCTCTTTCCCCCCTCTTTCTTCCTTCTCCCCTTTCCCTTGCGTGCTCTAGAAGCTAAGGCTGCACATTCCTCAGGTTTAACTTGTCCCTTTTAAAATAAAAAGTCACCTACATTGGAATGACCTGTCTCAAAATCTTGTTTCATTTAAATATACAATCTCTGAGAACAAAGAGGATGAGATATTATTCTAAGAAATAGTGCTTTCTCATACTGTTTCACAAATTCAAGTTGCAGTATTAGCCTGTCTTGCCCTACAAGTAATTGTTATTATAATTCTAGAGCAAAACTTATACATAACTCCCACAAGCAAGGAAAAGTTGGGATGCACAATTGTCTAGCACAGGGATTCACATCCTGCGGCCCATGGGCTGGATCCGGCCTGTGGCTCCCCCACTGCCACCACCACACCGGGAAGTGCCATGTGGTGGAGGAAGGACAAAATGGCCATCTGGCCCCCAAAGTTGTCTGAAGAGCATGACCCGGCTTTAAAAAGTTGAGAACTTTTGGTCTAGCAGGTGATTAGAAAAGAGTTTATGTGCAACTTTGGGCTTTTTCATTTGATGCTTTCAAAGTTCACATGCCCCAAATTATCAATAGCCCTGATCGAAATGGGATGAGGAGGGAACCTAAGTCACAAAGTTGGGATGAAATGCCTTTTTTACTTTGATTACCATCACTCAACATTTTTGCACAAGTACACACAATTACATCACAAACTACTAAAGCATACCAAAGATTTTCAGAAGATAAGTGTGCTTTACAGACTTCAACAATACTGTAAGACTGGGAGATCCCGATAGGTAGTGATACCAGGGCGACTGCCCCTTTCCCAGCCTCTATACCTCTTAAAAACTGTAGACAGCATCCTCGGTAGTCTGGAATGTTTATAGGCAAAGAGCACAAAAAAAATAACCTAGCTAGAAGCCAGCCAGGGCTTCCACCCAATCTCCCCCTTTCATGCACCCACCAGGCTAAGTGGTATGCGTGCCTCCACCATAGAATGGAAAAGCAGAAAACCTAGAATCAGCAACAGCCCACCTCACAAAGCAGTACATTGAATTATGTATGGTCACATCACTCCAAATCCCATTCTCCACCTCCCCACCAGATGTTACCCAATCCCTGGTCACTCCGGATGACTGACCCCCTCGTTTGGAATGTCTCCTACAGATAACTTCAGACCAGCTAGCCCCATCTTCCCCTTTATCGCTATCTCTCCCCCTTATCGCTGTCTCTCCCCCTTTTCTTAGAATCTGAGCTCCATAAACACAGAGGAAAAGAGGGAAACTTTTTCCAGGTGGGTGGGACTACTCACTCCTTGCCTTACATGCCCCCCTCAAGGCAAGAAGAGGAATCCCCAAGCACCCTGATTCTTGTCAGGATCCAGGAGTGAGGAGCACTAGTTATGTTACCTAAAAGTGCACAGCTTCAGCATGGCACAGCAGCAGAAAGCAAGTGTTTGAATACAAAACCGCACAGCAAGCACACCAACTTTAGAACTCAGCCTGCTTTTACGAGGTGTAGCCCCACAGAAAACATTTTCACCCAGGCACCTCATCCAAACCCAGGGCCACTCCCGCCCACTTGCCTTCTTTGTAGTCTGGAACCTGCCTGTGCTGCATCCGCTGTCAGGCCGTATTGTACACGGAGGCAAGCTTTGACTTCCTCCCAGGGCAGAGCCTCATCCAGGGCAGCCAGGAAAGTAGCAAATGGCTCGGTGGTCTGGCCCACCAACAGCCGGGGCCACAGCCAGGGTGGAATCTCATAGTCCCTGCAAACAGCCTCAAAGCAGGTCAGAAAAGGCTACAAGTCCTGATTCAACTGCTGCACCAGCAGACGGCTGTGGTCGACTTGGTGCAGAGTTGGGGGGGGGGGCTATGTATTGCCTGGGCTTGCAGGAAATCAGTTTGGACCCAGACCAGTTGGGTTACAGCCTCCTGGATCTCCATGGCTGTTGGTGGATCCTGGCTGGCACCCACTCCAGCTCCAGCCTCCTTCTCCATTTACAAATTGTCAGTCAGGCCAGCCGGCCACCCAGACTGCTTTCTGATATCCTCTATCACTTGGGGGGCCAAGTCGGACAACAGGTCCTGTTTCCTCCTCTGTACATGTACAAAGGGGGGTACTTTTTGCAGGAAAGGCATCAGGTAGATTCTACAATTCCTCAGGAATCTCCATCCACTATACACATCCCTTCCTAACTCCCGAAAATAACAAACACTCACCCTTTGCCATGAATGCTATGTATTCACCAATGACCCTTAATCAGACTACACTCTTGGGTAGCAGTAAGGCAACGAGGAACTTGCACAAGCAGGGCAATCCTTTCAGCAGTCCTCGACCACACTTGGGGCTTTGAACAGGTCTCCTTCAACACAGTGCACAAACGGGGCAGTTCCTCTGGCAATCGAACACCACTCTTGGGGTGTTGGATGCTCAGTTACTTCGTTACACACAGGGGTAACATTTATTTATTTATTTATTTATTTATTTATTTATTTATTTATTTCATTTGTACCCCATCCTCCTCCAAAGACCCAGGGTGGCTTTACAACTAAAAGCAATTAAAACATATTTCACTCTCTCCATCTTCCTCCATGGTTTGAATCTGACTGCTGAACACCATGTAAGACTGGGAAATCCCAACAGGTAGCATTGCCAGGGCGCCTGCCCTTTACCCAGCCTCTTTACCTCTTAAAAAAAGCATCCTCAGTATACTGGAATGTTTATTGCAAAGTCAGAGGTTTACAGAGCATACATAGGCAAAGAGTGCCAAAAAAAAAAAAAAAAACCCTAGCTAGATGCCAGCCAGGGCTTCCACCTGATCTCTCCCTTTCATGCCCCCACCAGGCTATGTGGTATGCATGCCTCCACCATAGGAATGGAAAAGCAGAAAACCTAGAATCAGCAACAGCCCACCTCACAAAGCAGTACATTGAATTATGTATGGTCACATCACTCCAAATCCCATTCTCCACCTCCCCACCAGATGTTACCCAATCCCTGGTCCTTTTGGGGTTAATTAGTGGAGTCACTCATCCTGGAGCATCCCCACCCCTCTTTCCCACTCCTGATGACCGACCCCCTCCTTTGGAATGTCTCCTACAGATAACTTCAGACTAGCTAGCCCCATCTCCCCCCCCCTTATTGCTGTCTCTCCCCCTTATTGCTGTCTCTCCCACTTTCCTTGGAATCTGAGCCACATAAACACAGAGGGAAAGAGGGAAACTTTCTCCAGGCGGGTGGGACAACTCACTCCTTGCCTTACAATTACCATTGACTGAGTAGATCATGGGAAGCTATGGACTGTTATAAAACAAATGAGTATGCCTTAACATTTGATTGTCCTGCATAAACTGCATTGTGGACAAAAAGCTACTGTTAGGACAGAAGATGAAGAATGC
Organism: Furcifer pardalis; assembly: GCA_030440675.1. Taxonomy (NCBI): domain Eukaryota; kingdom Metazoa; phylum Chordata; class Lepidosauria; order Squamata; family Chamaeleonidae; genus Furcifer; species Furcifer pardalis. Next base: position 70,939,592 of record CP126893.1, read on the forward strand.
TTTCCAAATGGCAAAGGTTTAGACAATGGAGTATTTTATCTCCCTATCTGTCCAATCTGTATACATTAAATTAAGAAGAAGGAGAAGTGAAAATTAGTGAAAGCATCTATTATTTAAGATGTGTTGAGCTATTAGATGATACCATATTAGTTGCAGAAAGCAGCAATAACTTGAAACAGCTGATGAAGGTCAAAAAAGGAAGTTCAAAAGGACTGCAGTTGAATATCAAAACAAAAAGCATGTCTATAGAGGAACAACATAACTTTAATGTTGACATTACAGATTTTTGTACCTTAGCTCAATTATCAATCCAAATGGAAATGACAGCCAAGAAATCAGAAGAAGACTGAGACTTCTAATGGAATCAATGAAGGAACAAGAAAACGTCATCAAGTGTAAGGATGGGCACAATCCTAACTTCAATTAAGGATGACTGAGATGGGTTCAGATAGGGCGTAAGCCTCTTGTGCCAGCACAAGTGCACTTAGGTCAACCTAACCCCTTGTGCTGTCTGTTAGCTGCTGATTGGTAACTGTCAACTCAGTTTCCAAGGTGATTGTGCTGAGCTTTTGGTTTTAATCTTGTACATAGATCCCCTTAGGCCAGTCCTTCCCTTCCAGAGGTGGGAGGGATGAGTCGTCACAGTGAGCGGGTGGCAATATAAATCTAAATAAATAAATAAATAAATAAATAAGTTTGGATGCAACCAGCCAGTCTAAATCTGCTTAGTCTAGTTAGTTCAGATTGTGCCCGATGTGTGAATAGAAGGCATACAGTAATACCTCAGATAACATTTACCTCAGATAACGCTAAAATCGCATAACGTTAAGTATTCGGGAGGGGGGAGAATTGCATCGAATAACGTTAAGATCCTATGGGATGGATCGGATAACAACCGCTAAAGCCTGTGCGGTTACAATGTATCTCTATGGAGCTTTAATGTTATCCGATGCATCCCATAGGATTTTAACATGCATCGGATAACACTGAAAATCAGATAACACCAAGACTAGTGGAACCAAATTTTAGCGTTATCCGAGGTTTTACTGTATTTGATTTGGAATATGGCACTAGAGGAGAATTTTACAAATAATATAGAGCACCAGGAAGACAAACAAATAGATCCAAGATCAGATTAAGTCTGACTTTTATCCGGAGACAGAAATGGCAAAGATGAGGGTGTTGTAGTATAGCAGTATCATGAAATGACAATAAATTTGGAAGGCAGCAGAAAAAGAAGTGGATTAATGTCATGAAGAAAGCCACAGCACTGTGGCAGCACGAACTGAGTAGTGATCTTAAGGACAGGACATTTTGGAGGCCACCAAAGGTTGGAGGCAATTTGACAGAACATAACAATAACCACTTTTCCATACAAGTATGATACTAGTGTTTTCCTACATATTATTTGTTGTAATCAAATCCAGGCAATGAGTTTTGCCTCTTGCAATTAATCAGTCTTCAAAATAAAACACAAAACAATGTACACTTCAGTAATTCTAGACTCAAATTTAATTTTCTTAGTAGGCAATTTGTACTATTTCACTTTTTTTCGATATATGGTAAGAAAGCTGTTTATTGTTCCTAAGAAAATGTAATTATAAAATGGTGCAAAAAGATAAAGAATGGTAAAAGCAAATGAAAAAACCTCTAAAGCTTGCTTCCATGCTAACAGATAGGAATAAGAAATAGGAAGTGGCTACAGAGAAGAAGGAACACTAAAATCTAAGAGAAGCAATCAACATGCCGGTAGAACTTCAATGGCAATTAGCACCATTGGCTCCACTACGCAAGTCTACTGGAATTTGGAGGCTTCTTCCCAGATTTAGAAAGATAGGAAAGGAGAAAACTTGTACCCTGTACTTGTGCAAACCTCTGCAATAATACTTGTATTGACAAACTACAGTTCTGATGCACAGAACTCCTCCTTCTGGTGCGCAGAACTCCTCCATCTTCTCTTTCTCTAGAAGCCTCCAGAAGAGGCTCCTCATATTTTAAGTCGGTTGCAAGATTCCCCTGAATGGTTTTATAAACACACAGACACAAATGGGAGGAAAAACACCCTGCTGCAGTGTGAGCGTTACAAGAATTCCCTGTGACTTGCAAAAGTTGATGAGAAGATGAGTTTCCAACAGAGGCTGCCTTCACATAATATATATTAGTGATGGTGAAACTTTTAAAGACTGAATGGCCAAACTCACCTTTGCCATAGATTCAACAGGTTGCCATCTGTACTGCACCCTCACACCACATGTGAGCTGCCCGCCTTACATCAGATATGGGAGGAAGCACTCCTATTGGGCTGCTGCACAGAGGGGCAGGGTGAAATTTGTGCTGGGGGGATGGAGGAAGCTCTCCCATTGGGCTGCTGGGCAGAGGGGCAGGGTGAAATCTGTGATGGGGCGACTGTTCACATGCCAACAGAGAGGGCTCTGAGTGCCCCATCTGGCATGCGTACCATAGGTTCACCACCACTACTATACATGGAGACAGTATCCATTGGAACTTATTTTTTCATCAACCTTTGCAAGTCACTGGGAATTATTGCAATGAATATATTGAACAGGAAGCTAAATAGAGCAAAGCATAACTAGGCCATAAAATCTCTCAGTTAGGCTTTTCTCCCAAGTGAGACTTGTTTAGGTGTCTGTAGGCATCTGTATTAGGGAAGGGACATCATTTGAAAGATTTCAACTCCCCTAAATCATTTTTAAAAATCCCCCAGATCTCAAACTAGCCTGTGGTAGAGTGGCTATTTAACTTTAAATGCCTTTACTCTATCAAGCATAGCTGCTCTACCACATGCTGCTTTGAGGCCTTCACTTCTATTAATTTTCATAATTTGATCCGGGGGTATTCGTGCTGATTTAGAAGAGTGGAAATCTTTCAAATACAAACTCCCAGGCCAAGTTACTGAAGTGAAGCCCTCAAAACAGCATGTGGCATGGCAGCTATCTCACCTCTCTGCCATTCCTGCTTCAAAGAGAAATGGTGCGGGAATGGCCAAGAGGCGAGATAGTTACTACATCACATTTAAGATTGAGACCTGGGGTTTTCCTGCTGATTTAAGGGAGTGGAAATCTTTCATATATGGGAGTCCCTTCCCTAATTCCTATACCTACAGACACCTAAATGTGGCTCACCAGTGAGACATGCCTAAGCTAGAAGGCCCTGAGGACTAGCTAGGCCTAGAGCTTCCTAGCTTCCTTTTCAGAAAGAAAGTTCCTAGATAGCTCTTATCTTCGGAATAGAAAGTTAGGCAGAACTAGGCTTAGATTGGCAACAAAGCCTTCTAACCTCCTAGACCTTTCTCCAAGATAAGCCATATTTAGGAGTTTGTATGTAAAATGGAAATCCCAGAATGGATAATTATGTTATATGTAGTTTTAAACAAATCAAAAACTCCCTTAGCTATTCACAAGCTCAATGTTTCATCTATTGGCTGGCTTAGGAAACATCATCCTTCATATGCCTTCAAATATCTTTCAAAAATAAGAAAACAAAGATCAACCACACTGCAAATCTGGAATTCACAGTGATTTCTCACTGTGGGGAAAGGGCTGATAAAAAAATCAGGTAAATGAAACATATATTTTTAAAGAAAACCCACCAGAGGAGTTGTATAAATATGTTAATGCCCTATATCATTATTTTTTAAAGCAAAGATCGTTCATAGCATGATCAAACATCATTTAATGCTAAATTCAAATTGTGTTGTTATGTCACAGTACATGCAGGCTTGTTGATCTCATAAATAGCTTGGGCTTATAGCTTAATTCATCACATGTGGCCGGTAGCCTCTGGTTGGCTTTATCATTTCCCCCCATAAATTTCAAAGACTTGAGTGAGATAAATAATAACACAGTTCTTTAGAAGACAATAATTAATTTAATATAGACTCAGAAAAACCAACATGCTACATTCATATATTACCATAGTTCTCATTTAAATGAAAAGGGAGGTCCACTTTATTTCAAGAATGACAGAAAAAACAGTGAGTACAAGTGGGAAATAATTTAAGGCTGAAATTTCATAAATCATTTACACATATTAGAAGAGTATGTAAATCAAGCATAGCAAACTTTCTAATTGACTGCCATTCTCCAAAGCAAGTAATGTGGCTTACTTTGGTCACAGTGATCAAATGATTTCCCCATTCACCTGACAAAGTCAATTGTAAGGATACAAGGCTAGTCTCCATCCTCAACTAGAATGGCTGCTGTAAGGTTCTCACTTTGTAAATTTTCCAAGTCTTTGGGTGAATCTCTATGGCAGGAATCACCAACCTTTATAAGTCGAGGGCCAGGACATGATCCCTCAGACAGTTGAGGGGGCCGAACTAGTGGTCCCCCTGCCATTTACGGCTGCCATAAACATATATGTGGCTGTCATAAATGCATTTACAACAGCTGTAAATGTTTCTGCAGCTGATTCCACCACCACCGGCTGGAGCGAGGGCAGGGGCTAGTTTGTTTGGTGGTATGGGACAGATGTGGCCCACATTCCGTAGGTTGCCCACCCCTGCTCTATGGCTTCATATCTGGAAGAAGAAGCTGTTTTAAGCAAGCAAAACAACATGACGTGAAAAGATTGAGCATTTGGCTTCTAATTTCTCCTATGTCATCAGTTGTGCTTTCTGCAACCAGCTTCTAAAATGAAAAAAATATCCTTTGCCTTTACAGGAGTTTGACTCCCACACATCAAGACCTGACATGGATCCTATAATTGCATTATGATTCCTGTGTGGAAAAGCTTGACGTTCACATTATGATCCTAACCCCTATGTGAGCATGCCTCTGTACATAGGAGAATTAAAACCACAGAGCTGGTAACCAGTGCATATTCAGTTCCTATCTTCCCATTTATGTGGGCTCTTCAGAATATATTTCTATATAAAACAGAAAGCTATACTGTTAAGTCTACTACTTCTGTGCCTAGGCCAGATGTGAAACTGCTAAAATGAAGCCACCTTTTGGTTAGTTTATTCTGCAGTTCCTTTTTTCTGACCTAGTGTGAAGGAGAAGAAGGCTGTTGCCCAGAGTATGCCCGATTGTGGTTCAAAATACCACAATCTACAAGGAGGCTCTTTCTGTGTGCTCCATTAATTCTACTAATTTTATTCAATTTGTTAGCCAAGAAATTCCCTTGTGTCAAATGAATAGAAGTTGTAGAGAATGGTTTACGGATAAGATTAGGACTCTCGAATCTTTATTTTTGAGATGGCAGAGGAGGATGCATGCACATTTTATCTTTCATGGTATAATTCACCCTGTGGAAGCTGCCATCCCCATCCTAGAGTGCAATGAAATCCCAAAACAAATGTCACAAGGCACTTCCTCCAACAGTTTTCAGATCAGAAGGTAGTCAACAAGCCACTCTCTAAGCCAGGGGTTCCCAACCTTTTCAAGCTGGGGGATGGGTCATGCTCTCTCAGTCAGCTTCCAGGGCTAGATGGCCATTTTGCTCTGCCTGCACGATGGGGTGGTCATTTTGTCCCAACAGCTTCAAAGGAGTGGCCATTTTGTTTCTCAAATGCCCTTGGAGCGATGGGGCCCCTACATGAAATGGCACCATGGGCCAGAAACTGGCCAACAGTCCTTAGGTTGGGAACCCCTGCTGTAAGCCAAGTTGTGATATTACAGCAGGCTAAAACTAATAGAGTGGGATAAACAGCAGTTTTATTTATTTATTTATTTATTTATTTATTTATTTATTTATTTATTTATTTATTTATATTTTATTTTATTTTATTTTATTTTATTTTATTTTAATTTGTTTATCGCCCTCCTCCCCAAAGGGACCCAGGGCGATTCACAACACATCAGCATCGACAACAATTTAAAACCAGTTCAAAAATTAAAAGTTTTAAAAGAAGCTTAAAAACTTAACATTAAAAACTAGGCATTGCAGCTAGGAGGCACGGGGAGTAAATTTGTTCAAACCATCCAGCCGGCTGGGGAAATTGATCCATCCATTCCCCAGACCTGACTTGCCAACCAGGTTTTCACTCCTTTCCTGAAGGACAGCAGCTCCGTCTGCAGGCGTAGTTCTATTGGAAGCAGGTTCCATAAGGCCGGAGCGGACACCGAGAAGGCCCTCCTTCTAGTGCGAGAGGTGTGCCTCTCTGGCCGATGGCACAACCAGAGAGCCTCTCTGGTCCGCTCTAGGGGGACGGACAGATGTTCTCGGGGTGATGCGGCCTCTTAAGTATCCTGGTCCACTACCATGTAGGGCTTTAAAGGTAATAACCAGCACATTGAATTGCATAATGCCCGCATCCCAACACTACTCATGCAGCCGCATTCTGGACCAACTGTAGCCTCCAAATGGTCCCCAAGGGCAGCCCCATTACAGTAATCATGTAATTATGTTTGTGTCTGTGTGTGCCTACATACTTGTTTATGTTCTAAAATAAACATCACATGTTTTGAGAAACAAAACATGAAGACATTGTCTTGAAGGTGTGCCAGGGCAGACACAGCCTCAGAAAAACATTTTAAGCTCAGAATTATATTTTCAACCAGTGCTCCATATTTCTAGGGCTAGTTCACAAAGGCTACCAATTGAATTTATTTGGTCATGTGAAATTTTTGATGTAAGAACCTGCAGAAGGGGACAAGTTAATAAAACCTTTCAGTTGAAGTCAGTTGTAATTCCTCACCCTGCTTTCCTGGCTTCTATGAATCATAACAAGATGGAAAATACAATGGATGGTAAACTATTTATTACTATGCTAACATGACCACTGGTAAAACAGTGAATGATAAAACTATTTATTACTATAATAACACAACCATGGGCTTATCCCTTGTGCTATAAAAATGTAAACAAACATTTTAACTATAATGGACATTTTAGTGTAGAAGGCCACAAATTGTTAGTGTGGCTCTAAATTTGAGCTCAATTGAGACATCTGGTAATAAATCAATTGTTGCCTACAAAGTCTGAGCTTGCATGGTTTGAATTAGAGTGTATGTTCCTTTAATACATATGGACACCAGTTGTTTCTCCATCTGGCATTTTACCATGTATGCTACTGGGGCTATAAATACTTTCATATGCCATATTTATTGCTTCTTCCTTCACTGCCATTCTGTCAGCTCCACTGTTTATTATGAAATTCTTAGGTGTATCTCACGATTTCTGCATTGTTGTGGTGGAGACAGACTGAATTAAAATCCAAAGATAACCCACACCAATCTGTGATGCTATCATATATCCAAGAAATTTGTCTATGTCACTTCAAAAAACAACAGCCACAATTTATATGACATTGCTGATGAGCTTAGCCTGATCCCAAAAGTCATTGAATGTAAGTTTTGGAAATACAAAATAAAATTCTAATAAACCAATGGAAGTGCAACATTGTTCACATGGTTTCAATGTATGAGAACAAGAATCTTTCTGTAAATCAGGTCCTCTGCAGATTTTGAACACACTGTAGAGATGAACACACTGTAGAGCAGAAGGTGTCATCTTCTTTTAAAAGACATGTGTCCCAGTTCCTGTGAGCCATCGTCATGATGTTAAGTAGTACCTGACATTCACTATTGATGTCTATGGCCAATATCTGCATTACCTGATTTATTTGCATATTTTTGCTGTCTGCTTATTGCCCTTTCTCTTACAATCAGAACTACAGGTTATAGAAACAAATGTGTATCATCAGAAGTAGGGATGAAATGTAAATTATTTTTTCTTGTAAATTCCTTGTTTCATATAGTATATAGGTGTCTCAACATGGGGCATCTCTATGAGGAATATCCAGCTCCCATAGGATCCTTGCCTCTATCCAAGAGCAAGTTAAAGATAAAAAACGTGCAGGACCTGCATTGTCTCTTCTGTGCAAATCATGCAAATCACATAAGAAAAACAAAAAGATCATGAAGATTGTAAAGAATGGTGCAACTAACCCACACAGTGCTTCATTTTTTGAAAGCAGGAATTCTATTAGTTTAAAGCAGGGATTCACAGCCTGCAGACCATGGACTGGATGTGGCCCACAGCACAATTTTATATGCTCCCCCAGCTTCCACCACACCAGGAAGTGCCATGCGGTGGAGGAATGGCAAAATGGCTGTCCAGCCCCCGAAACTGTCTGAGGGAGTGTGACCTGGTCCCCGGCTTTAAAAGGTTGAGAACTCCTGGTTTAAAGCAATTCAGCAGTTTGCACAATTTAGTACAGGAGGAAGCTGCAAACAGACAGTTTTGCTCAAAATATTGTTCTCATCAGTGTGAGCACAAAGAAATTCTTCACAATCTCAGATAGAGAGGAAAATAATTTTGCAGTACCTCATTATCATGTGCTAAAAAAACGCAAGCAAGAGTTTATCATACTAGTCAGCAGAGTGAAGAAGATTCATTTTTTTTAAAAAAAACCCTACATTTTATGAATGTGGGATTTTTGTGCTTCTGTATCTACAATTCAAAATATCATAAAATGGCTCAATATTGCTGCATAATAGCATGGGGAAAAGGATGTCTGAATCTTGACAACACCAATTGAAGCCGTCAGGATGGTTTACAAAATATCTTCTTCTGGTCACTACCATTCACATGCTATGACAGTTGCTTTGTGTTTGGGTGAGAAATGGTTAATTGATCAAATAAGGAGTCAGCTTCTGGGATGTTTCTCTTGATTGGTGTCTATGTTAATGGCACTTGGTGAATGGTACTATTTTTATGTAGTTCTATGCCTAGGAAAAAGAAACCAAATACAGAGTTACAAGATGGCAGATATTTTCCTCAGTAATATTACATTGCAAGAAGGATCTGGAATAATTCCATTATTTTCTGATTCACACAATTTATAAAATTGTATTTAATTATATATAAAACAATGAACACAAACATATAAACACTATAAAAGAAGTACAACATTATAATAGCATTAAAACATATAAATCAACAATAAAAATAAATCCATGGTGGTGAATTCAAAAAACAGTACCCAACAGTACTAAGGGAGAAATTATCCTATAAATAAATGTGTTTTTTAACCATTCTCTTAAAAATCTGTAGGGATAATGCTTAATGGGTTTCCAGTGGGAGACCATACCAGATGGAAGGTGCCACTGCTTCTGCTTCTTTCATGTCCTGATCAAACCCTGGACTGCCAAAATGAAGCCACTTTCTTGGCTAAACTTAAGTCCTCATCGGTGCATGATTCTGGCAGTAATTGGCAGACAAGTAAATGAGCCAGATTTTCTATCTCTCCACATTCACACAGTGTGTTGTTATCCACCAGCACCTTCCACCTGAGCATGTGGTCTTGCACTTAGGGATGCCAACCCATCTTCTAATTTGGTTGTACTCTTGTATACTCTCAGGTGAGTATGTTCTTGCCATAAAGCTCTTCCTGGATCTGGGCTGGTGGATTTGAGTCTCATGTCAATTCAGAGGTTGTTGAGGGTCATTATCTTGCTTAGTTCTCTCAGGATCTGCTGCTACTTCTCTCCTTATGGTGGAGTGACACCAACAAGAGGGTATATTTTCTCAACTGGTGTAGGTTTGAGGCATCCTATCATTAATACATGGCTTCATTAACAGCAATGTCAACTTCTTTTGCACATTTTGCGCTCCATACTGGAAAAGCATATTCTTATGTGGAGATGCTCAGGGCCAAAGCATTCCCCATTTATAGTTTGTGATTTTCCTGATGACATTGTTCCTTGCACTAACTAAAGAGCCTCCTTGAAGATTGTGAATAAAATTGGGCATACCCTGGGTGGAAACCTTGCTGGCTAATTTTTCTAACACTGGATCAAACCAAAGGAATTTATGATCAAACCAAAGATACCACTACTGAGAAGGCCTATTATGGGTATTACTTCTTCTGGGGATGGCTACTTTCAACTGGATAATCTGAGAGGTTGTGCTCTTGTATACACTCAAGTGTGTTTGTTCTTGCCATAAAGCTCTTCCTGGATCTGGGCCAGTGTATTTGAGGCTCATGTTGAATTCCCTCCCAGTAGAGCTGTGGCTGCTATCATCTCTCCATGTTTTTAAAAAGCAATTGAAAACTTCCCTTATTAAAGAGGCCTTTGGTAATATTTGACCATCAGCCAATTGTTAGGCATTTTATTCTGCCCCACTGCTTCCAACATTGACTTTCTCATTATGGTGTTTGGGTTTTGAAGGGTCTTATATGAAAATTTTAATATTTGTGTCAGTTTGTATTTTTGAATTTTATGCTGTAAGCCGCCCTGAGTAGGAAAGATTTTCATAGAATGGCGGGGTATAAGTTTAATAAATAATAATTGGGAGGTATTTCTCTGGAAGAGCTGCTCTACCATGTAAAAAGGTCCCAAATTGTAAAGGGCTTTGTACATTACCATGAAACAAAATAAGTAACAAGTGCCTGCCTGCCAGAACCGAGAATATACAATCACACTTATGTGTTCCTGTGATAAGTCTGGCAGCCACATTTTGGACCTGCTACAGTTTCCATATCAGCTTCATAATAGCCCCACATAGAGTGCATTGCAACAATCAATTTTGGAGCCAAGGTGATCAATGATTTTGTTGTCTGATTATGGACTGAGCTGGGCAAGCCAATAAAACTGATGGAAAGCAGCCTTTGACGAAAACCAATATGTGTAGCTCCATTGTATGGTGGATACCCAGATTTCATACCATATCCAGGAAGATGCCCAGATTTCATACCTTATCCAGCCTAGGAAATCCAATTGGACAGGATTTCCTCTCACCAACAGCAAATGAATAAGTGAATAATCCATCTTGTCAGAATTCAACTTCAGCATATTTGCCCCATCCAAGTTCCAGTCACCTGAAGGCACTGCTCCAGGACCTTGACAGCCGTCACTGCTGAGGTGGAAAAGAAAAGATAGAGCTGAATATCATCAGCATGCAAGGGAATATGTGGCCATTCAAACACAGAACAAACACAGAATGACTGGCTGATCACTTGTAAATATGCAAACAGGCCAGCTAATGCTTCCAGTTTTTAATAGTTCAGGCAACAACAAGACAAAAGTTATCAGAATTCAATTGAATAATCCAGAAAAGTTCATTGGCAACAATGCTGGTATTTGCGTTTCCTGTCATGCGCCACATCACACAAGTTGTGATAGGAAATCCAAGAGCCAAGTTATTAACTAGCAGCAATTCACCACAGAGATTTGCACTGATGGATTTTTGCCTGTGGGCATAAATAATAGGATTCCAACCATTGTTCTAAGGGTTTTTTTTGGGTTTGTTTATTTTTTTACAGTTGTGCATTTCATTTCATCAAAATCTCAAAATGCACAAATCCTCTCAGAGATCCATGGGGAAAACAAATCTCAAGTTCTCACTATGAAGATTATTTATTTACATATTCATTTTGCTTTATTTGCATCCTTCCTCTTACCTTTGATTTCTTAATACATGAGGATGAACCTGGTCACAGTTATACACCTCTTCTTTCTAAAATAAAGTCAGACCAAGATTAAATAAATTTAGTCTAAATAAAAGTTGCTCTATTCATGTGCGTGCACACACACATGCACTTCTCTGATTTTGCTACTATATTCAGAGTTATTTCTTTGATTCAAATGCTGCACCCAAACTATATATATATATCTTGAAACAATGTGCTTTTGGTGACTGCAGACAGACATCCTGAGTATACAATCAAGAATAATCTGAAGCTGAAAATTGATTTTTAAAATGAGATCCTTTCACCCAGACCTCAACCAATGCATTTTAATCAAGAGGAACAGCAGCCTTCCTTTCTCTATGGCCTGATTGCTTAGTGGTAAAGGTTCTACAGCTCTGTGACCCTCCCACTGACCAAAGAGTTTTAGATATTGCTGCCTACAGAGAGCTCATTAGCTGCGTGCAGTGCTGGAGCAGGAAAGTTGGATAACAGGAGTGGCGCTCAGCAGGCTATTCGTTTTGTAGCAAACAATGGCTCTGTTTAGCCCTCTGCTGTAGGGGAGGGGTATGAAACTTGTTATAAATCCATTCGGCTTTTGAAATGCTCTAATTAATGGTTTAACCACTCAAATAATTCAGATGCGTGGAGTGCTAGGGCAAATGGTGAGATGTAAAATATGTCCACAGTGAAATGGAGGTGCCATAAAACATGGCATTACTTTAGGCAGACAATAGACATGCTCAGAATAAGAAAGAACTCTGGTCACACACTATATATGAACTGGTATCTGACTGGAGCTAATGTTACCTCCATCAGAGACTAGCTAGCATCAGTACACAAGGTTTTGCTGCCAGAGCACCAGGGTACAGAGCACCCGATTCAAGTTATTTTGACATCTCAGGTAGACAATCTCCAAATGTTCTTTTCCTGGCAGTGAAAATGTAACAAAAATATTAAATATATAACAATGTACTGCCTTTGAATGACTCTTCAGAGCAGCTGCCTGGAGATGGCCACCTCACTCTGCTGGAGGTAGGGCTGGCTAGCTACCTATAAAATTCTCACAGGATATGAATGAAAGTGATAGCCATATTCCATATTCTGTGCCTGTTTGAGGCCTCTTCTACAACTTGTTGCTGTTTAGTCACATAGTCGAGTCTCTGATCTATTCAAGGCCTCTGAGAGCTCCTCACTATCCCTCCACAAACTCCCCTGGTTCACATAAAGAACTTGCTTCCCAATACATGGGCCAAAATACTTATTTTTGTTGAATGCATAATGCACAAATTGGTGAGAGGGGTCTAGTTCCTCAGATTCAGACCAAAGGGTAGCAGAGAGAGAGAGAGAGAGAGAGAGAGTTCTATATAAATATAGTCCTTCTGTGATGTAATTAATGTCTCACTTTTCTAATTATGCTTGGGCTTCAGGTTCCATAGTACCACAACACAGTTAATTCCAAGCCTTTTGCTGTACTGATAATGTGCTAGATCAGAGGCAAAAAGTGTATAGCTCCTGAGATAGTACATACTCACTCAACAGTAAATGCATAGAATGAATGCATTTCATGATTCCTGAGCCGTATGATCCAAATTCACATACCCTATATGCTGGTGTATAAGACAACTTTTTACCCCTGAAAAACATGCCTCCAAGTTGGGGGGTCGTCTTGTACACCGGGTGCACTTCAGTTGAATAAAATACAGTAATACCTCGGATAACATTTACCTCGGAAAACGTTTACCTCAGATAACGCTTAAATCACATAACGTTAAGCAATCTGGGGAGGAGAATTGCATCAAAAAACGTTAAGGTTCTATGGGATGGATCAGATAACAACTTTTAATATCAGATGACAAACAGGAGTTTGAAGGCTTTTAAAGGGAAACTGTCATGCCAACAAACTTGCTAGGGACTTGCTTGGCACTTGCTCTCTGCCTCTATTTGTTATCTTCCTTCTATCATTGACAGTTCCAGTTTGGTTAACAGATTAGAAAACAAACAGCATGGCAGCTCCCATAGGTTTATTGTTCCATTCAGCTTTAGTGAATTGTCTTTGGTGAATTACGTTTAATAAACTTGCACTGTTTAATGTTTACTGTACATGTTTGATAACATACAGCCTTGTGACAGTTTTTCTGCATGTCATAAGCATTTGAATATAAATTAACATGTTGAAATCAAATCTAATGTTCTTTTACATTTTATTTGGTGTGTGGAAGGTGTGCGGAAGAGGGGATAGTCTTATACAGAGAGTATATAACAAACTCTATATTTTGAGTGGAAATGTTGGGGGGTCATCTTATACACCCAGTCGTCTTGTACACTGGCATATACGGTAAGCTCAATCATGTAAATAAATTCGCCATTGCCTTATCTACAGCTGTACTGTATTAGTTTTGCAACTTGGCAAGAGAGCCAATTGAGGATTCTCATATTCCTACAAGGGATCTCATCTCCAGTGTAAGAATGAGACAATATGTCCATCTTGTAGGGAAAATAAAAGAGACATCTTGTAGGGGGAAAAAAAATTTCTACCTTCTATCTTAATTTCTATATAGGATGGCTTTTTCTGCCATTTATGATTCCTGATTCATGTGCACTAAATACCATGGTAATTTGTCTTTTTTTTTGGGGGGGAGGGGCTCTAACTCCAGCCTGGAGTTCTCCTGGATTAAAATTTGAACAGTTGGCCCATTACTCATTTGTTTAAAAATGAATGCCACAAGTGACAAAATCACCCATGCATACCTTGTCATCACACATTGGGAGGTGGATAAGTTAATTTTTTTGACAATAATGTTGATCTTAGTACCTCCAAAAACACTACCATTTCCTGTGTATACAATGCCCTGGAAATGGAGCATACAAACATTCAGTAATTTCCCCATTTCTGGGTTGCAATCATTTCCCCCCTCAGAATGACCCATAAGTATATAGTATATTGAGAATGCTACAAGTAGAAAATGGTAGATGCTATTGGTAAGCCATCAGATGGGATGCTACTATGGCAGATGACAAAACTATAATAAAACTCTAAATTAAGAAATAGAGAAGTGCATGTTATTTAACATGAGTGAAGAATAAAACATGGTCTTAATGTGACAAATCTTAGTTTAATAATTACAATGAATAGAAGGAAAATTGGGGAATATTTTGGTACATAATCATAACTGTGTGCCATTAAACCAATTCTGACTTATTGCAACCTTTTCTGGGTTTTTGAGGTAGAGAAAGAGGTTTGCCACTCCTTTCTTTTGGGGTTGCCCTGACATTGTGCCATTTGCTCAGGGCCACATGGAGTGACTCTTTGAGATGCATAGTGGGGAACCGAACTCCCAACCTTTGTCTCTACAGCCAGAAATCTAACTCACTATACTTATCCATGTTCATGAGTCCAGGATTATAGATTAAATATTTAATATTTTCCACATTTAAAAGATATTTTAAAGATATTTTTTTCTTGTAAGAAGCCAAACATTAACACGTTGTAAGAAAAACTGGAACACAGTAAGAAGCAAAACAGTAAAAACATAGATAAACCATAAATAGAAGAGGAGTTGATGCACCTGTTTGTTGAGAATGAAAGCTTTTGCTGTGAGAGATTGTAGCTGAAAATAGTTTCCAGTGGACTGAACCCTTGGGAGGCACTTCAGTCATAACTGCTGTGTTCTTATCTTGTATCCTTTCCTCCCAGTTCTTAATAACAGAGCTATAAGGACCTGTAAAGACAGGGTAGGTGTATCATTTTAGAACAGCCAGGCAACACTTAGCAATGTCACCTTGGTCCGATTTGCGCTTACGTGGTCTTAAAGGGTGGAAGAAACAAATTGTGTCAGCTACAGAAGCAACAGACAAAGAAATGGTGCAGAGCTCAGCTTGGAGTTTTTGAAAATGGGGAGGGAAACTTCCAAGATAAAGAGCAAAATCTGCTTTGGCTTTTAAGGTTGGATAAACACCCAAAATTTGGTCAAAGAAACCTGTCCAGCTATGTTTGAGCAATGAAAGCCGCAGGCATTTAAATATCACATCAGACAACCATATGGCAAAGTTAGTTTTGCCCAATGTTCTCTTTCTCTTCTTTGGCCTCATATCAGTTGAGCTCGTGCTTCTACTCCTTTGCCAATCTCTAATTCCTTCCAAGGTCCTGTTAGCCTTCTTCTGATGTTTCTCTCCATGCATTCAGTGAACATGTGGAGAGGACAAGGATTGCATCTGCTAACTTCACCTTAAATGTGACAAAAATAAAGCTGGAGTGATGCTGAACAGTAGAGTAGACTTTATGACAAAAACAAGGGGTGCCCAAATCTTTTGGACTGTGGGCTGATCATGTGGTTCAGGGAGCTGGTAACTACGGCCTAGGGGCTGGATCTGGCCCATGAAGCCCTCATCACTCCTGGAAGCAAAAGTAAAATGCACCCATAAGGGCGTGTTTTACTTCCGCTTCCAGGAGTGACAAAGGCTTCATGGGCCAGGTGAATTGGCATCAGGGGTCAGATCTGGGCCCCAGGCCGTATTGTGGGCACACCTGACTTAGACATTTGATGTACTAGGATTCCCAGGTGCATGTACAGTGCATTACAACCTCTTCTTCATGCTCTACATAGGCAAAGGAATGAGGTCAGCTCTCACATTTGTATTTCCCTCCATATGATGATTGAACAGCTGACAGGGAGATTGAGAAGAGGTCTATTGTTATGCTACATTTTTTTTCTGGAATCAAATCTTCTTCAGTTCTTCTGGGTGTGACTCTGCCCAGATTTACCCAATGAAAATGATAAATACAGATGGAAAAACTCATTCATTTTTTAATAGAGAAGGTAACCATCTTCTTGTTATACTGTATTTGGTTATTACAAGCAAGGTTATTTTACTTGGAACATTCTTCAAATGTATGGACCCTCCTTGTTTTTCTATGGCTTCTACTGAAACAGATCAAAGTGCTGAAATTGATTACCTTAATCTGTGAAATGTAGAGGTATCATTCTCTGCTTAATTCTTGGTGATCTCATACTGGCTTTGACTCAGGTATTTAACCAACTGCTGTATTAAGAGATTGTATTAAAGGACTGCTGTGGCTGAATGGCTAAGATGCTAAACTTGATAACTGGAAGGTCAGCAGATTAAGACCTGGGTACTGCACGACAGAGTGAGCTCCTGTCTCTGTCCCAGCTCCTGCCAACCTAGCAGTTTGAAAGCAAGAAATTGCAAGTAGATAAATAGGTACCACTTCGATGGAAAGGTAAACTTTTTTACGTGTTTTTAATTGGTTTTAAAAGTTGTTTAAAGGTTATTCCTATGTATGAATGGTGTTGTGAGCTGCACAGAGTCGCTCATTGAGTGGGCGGCAATACAAATTTAACCATATAAACAAACAAACAGCGTTCGATGCACTCCGGTGTCTAGGCATGACTGCCACATGTCCATGGAAATATCTGCAGTCATAGACAGCACTGGCTCTTTGGCTGTAATCAGAGATGAGCACTGAACCCTAGGGTTGGAGCTTTCGAGCAAGGGCAACTTTTACCTTTATCTGTATTAATCCCTGAGATGGACCCACCCAATAATGCTCAAACTTACGTGATGACGTGTAGTTTTCCCTTAGCGAAAAATGTCATTATACATCATGAATATATAGTCATGCTGCAAGCTTCCACAGTTTTTGGACTGTATTTTCCAGAATCTGCAAGGCAAAAGGATCAATATGCCAGCTAGAGAATCCTATGAGCTGTAGTCCAAATCCTCTTTCCCATATTCTACCTGCTTCTGTCTCTCTGATTTGGTTTCTTTGCTGTTTGATCCATTGTGAGAAGAACTCTTCCAGATATAGACAAAATGAGGGACCAGTTTTTTTCAGTCTTTATGGTTTATCGTTTTCAGGACCTTTTATTTTCCAGTACATAAAACAGTGTCTAGGTTTTCTCTCTCACTTAATGCGACTGGCTGACAAGACTTGAGAGATATTTAATTCAAAGGGCAGGCTATTCCATAAAGTTGTCCTTTTCAAAGAGGAAAGGGGGAAATCACCAGACTAGTACCGTTTTATCATTTGCCTAGGGGCACTACACTTTATTTCAACCAATTAAAATAACAATTACTGGTGACACTAATAGGAACACCCTTTTTCTAGTTAGTTCCACATTCCTAATGGTATGATTAAAACTATTGAATTTCAAATGATCATATCATACTAGCCTTCCCTACCACAAAAGAACATTTACAAGAATATCGAACAAATTTCTTTATAGTGAAGAGATCTGTTTCTCACTTGAAATCTGTGGACTGTTGTATGATTCACTTTCTTTTCCAGACATTTACAATTAACCTTACAGTCAGATAAGACATTTTTCTTATTGTAGTTACAGAGTTTAGAAACACCCCCCTCCCCTTGTAACTTCCATAATCCCTAAACTAGGATGGATATGGGCTGAGGCTTCTGGGAACTGAAGCTGATCTCTGGGTCTTTAGCAGCTTGGTTATATAAAGCACAATTTATTAGAAGCAGTGACTGAAATCCAGCAGCTTAATGTATGTCAAATAAGGCTGATGATGTCATAACTGTGGCAGAATTATTTTAGGCTAGCAGTGGTTTTTTGAAATTAAGGACTTCCCACTCCTGCTTCAGTGACTGCAGAGGCTTAGCGGTGAGCTCTCATCTCTGTCCCAGCTTCTGCAAACCTAGCAGTTTGAAAGCAACAATTTGCAAGTAAATAAATAAGTACTGCTTTGGTGGGAAAAGTAACAACATATTGTGTGCTCCGGCATCTAGTCATGCCTGCCACATGACCATTGAAACGTCTGTAGCTGCAAATAGCATTGGCTCTTTGGCTGTAAACAGAGATGAGCACTGCCCCCTAGAGTTGGATATGACAGGCTTTTGAGCAATACTTTTACCTACTCCTGCTTCGCAGCCCCAAATAGATTCCCCAAAATAAGAAAGAGCCTTTGGTAGCCTTGGGAGAGAGGTGATCATAATTGTTTGTTTTTAACAACTACTGTAGCTGATGGCATCATCAGTTTTAGTAAAGGTAAAGGTAAAAGGTTTCTCTTGCTCAAAAGCCAGTCATATCTGACTCTAGGGTTCAGTGTTAATCTGTTTCAAAGCCGAAGAGCCAGAGCTGTCTGCTTTTGCAGATGTTTCCATGATCATGTGGCAGGCATGACTAGACACCAGAGTGCACAGAATGCTGTTTCCTTCCCACTGAAGTGGTACCTATTTATCTACTTGCAATTTCTTGCTTTCGAACTGCTAGTTTGGCAGGAGCTGGGACAAAGACAGGCGCTCATTCCATCCTACAGTACTCTTAATTAAGCTGTTGGATTTTAGTTAGTGTCTTTCCCAGATTCAGGTCTTGCCTGATGTACATCCTGATCTATTCCTTTTGATCCCTTAATTGCATATGACAGGCTTTTCTATACTTCTTGGATTTTCTCTATTTTTTCACAGTTGCTACTGCGTTGGTTTGACATTCAATCTCACACACCTGCTCTATTTGACTGTTTCATAAGATCACAACAGGATGTGCCCACACAAGTATTTATTTATTTATTTATTTCTCATACTTGCTATCCCGCCCCAATCAGGCAAGCCTGACTCTGGGCGGCTAACAGCATAGATTTAAAACATATCTGTATTAAAATTTAAAATTCATAAACTAAAAACAGTATCTGGGGTGTTGTCAGAAGGGTGGTTATCCCTAGACTAACCACCCCACATGGGATCCCCCATCCCTAGAACCCCACACTTGTCCTGCCAGCCAGATCTTTAAGCTCTTCCGGAAGGACAGGAGCTCTGTCTGCAGGCGTAGCTCAGTTGGGAGGAGGTTCCAGAGGGCCGGGGCGAACACGGAGATGGCCCTCTTCCTGGTGCTAGCAAGGCGAGCCTCCCTAGCCGATGGAACAACAAGTGAGCCCCTCCGATCCGCCCTGGTGGGACAGACAGATGTTCTTAGGGTGACGCGGTCTCTTAGGTATCCTGGCCCACTACCATATAGGGCTTTAAAGGTAATGACCAGCACCTTGAATTGCACCCGGAGACATACTGGCAACCAGTGCAGCTCCCGAAGCAGTGGTGAGGCCCGAGCATAACGCCCGCGTCCCATCACTACCCGGGCTGCCGCATTTTGGACCAGCTGCAGTCTCCGAATGGTCACCAAGGGCAGCCCCATGTAGAGCGCATTACAGTAATCAAGTCTGGAGGTGACCAAAGCATGCGTGACCATGAGCAAGGCGTCCCGGTCTAGGAGTGGGCGTAACTGGCGTATTACACGAAGTTGTGCAAAAGCCCTCCTGGCCATGGCTGCCACCTGCTCTTCGAACAGTAGCCGTGAGTCCAGGAGGACCCCCAAATTACGCACCGGGTCTGTTTGGGGCAAAGCTGCCCCATCCAGAACCAAAGCTGGCAACTCCCGTGACAACGCAGGGCCCCTCACCCATAGCCACTCAGTCTTGCCGGGATTCAGCTGTAGCCCGTTTTCCCCCATCCAGACCTTAACAGCCTCCAGGCACCTGGAGAGGACCTCCACTGCGCCGCCTGGGTCCCCACGGGCTGAGATGTACAACTGGGTATCATCAGCATACTGATGATACCTTACCCTGTGGGAACGGATGATCTCACCCAGCAGCTTCTTATAGATGTTAAATAGGAGAGGAGAAAGTACCGAGCCCTGAGGCACCCCATATTGCAGGGGCCTAGGGCTGGACTTCTCCTTCTCCAGGCACACCGACTGGGTCCTGTCCCTCAGGAATGAGGAAAACCAGGACAACACTGTGCCCTGGATCCCCAGGCCCTGGAGCCTTCCCAGAAGGATGCCATGATCGACGGTGTCAAAAGCCGCTGAGAGGTCGAGAAGAGCAAGGACAGACGGCTCCCCTCTGTCCCGCTCTCTCCAGAGATCATCCACCAATGCGACTAGTGCAGTCTCAGTACCATATCCGGGCCTGAATCCTGACTGAAACGGGTCCAGATAATCCGCTTCATCCAGGACTACCTGTAACTGCTGCACCACAGCTTTTTCCAGAACCTTACCTAAAAAAAGCAGGTTGGACACTGGACGGTAGTTGGAAATTACCGTGGGGTCGAGGGATGGCTTTTTTAAGAGGGGGAGCACTAGAGCGTGTTTGAAAGGTGCTGGAAAATGCCCCTCTTTTAATGAAGCATTAATAATCGCCTCGACCCAGTCCCCTGCCACAGTCTTGGCAGCTTTAATTAACCAGGCAGGGCATGGGTCCAGTGCACAGGTCGTGGCGCGAACAGATACAAGAAGCCTGTCCAGTAAGAGGTTAAACCCATTAGCATATGCTTTGCATGGCAACTTCACACTTTTAAGATTGAAAGGGGGACATTTAAAACTAATCTGAATAATATTTTGTTACTACTAGATGTAGGAAGCTGTACTGATATGCTTGTTTGCCTGTCATTCTGCTTAATTACTCTTTATCTAATTGTTTTGTGATCCATTTGCCTTGTGACATCTTGAACCCTGCATCTGGTGTGTATAAACCATGCCTGTAAGTTTTACTTCTTTTTCTGAAGAAGTGGACTTGATCCATGAAAGCTCATAGTAAAAATATAGCAGTTAGTCTTTAAAGTGCTGCAGTGTTTTTATTTTTATCATAATCTAAACCACTCATAGGGAAGTAGGAATTTGTCTTATACTGATTCAACCTTTTGACTGTCTAGCTGAGTGCTGTCAACTGGCAGTACTTCTGTAGGGGTTGGGGCAGATTCTTTCCAAGCCATACCTAGAAATCCTTGGTGGATTCTCTTCCAAACAGTAGCCAGACATGTAATTATATATGTAATTACTGAACTTCTAAAATCAGACAAGATTGGGGTATTCAAGATGGTTACACATATCCATGATTTAAAAATGCATTCTGTGAACTGCTAACAAATAATCCTGTATAAAATGAGAGCATGTCATGAAAAACTAGAATCCAGTCACACATAATGTTTTGGGGCAATTTATCCTAAAGAAAGGGGTCTAGGGAAAATCCTGGTTTGTATTTATTAATTAATATTTATTTATTAGATTTTTATACCACCTTCTTGGCCAAAGGGCCACTGTTCAGTTTATTGAAGCTATGTAAAGTTGGGTCCAGGCAGTGATTTCATAGAAGACTGTGCAGAAACCACATATGAAATTGTTGATTTCTATGGTGGGAGGAAGCTTTTAGGTAAATGTTCTGAAGAACAGTGAAGCTGTACATCAAATGTTAAATTTTTAGGAGACATTTATGTATGTGAAAAAGAGGGAGACATCATTACAGAGGTGAAAGACATATTTGATAGAAACATTAAGAATCATTTAGAGAGCAAGGATGAGGTAGCGTGAGAGGCCACTGAGATATTAATACTATATACCTTCCACTCTGTTGACTGATACCTTAATCATGCATTTCTCCAGACTTCATTCTCCCCTTCAAGCTAAAACCCCAGGAGAAGAGCCTGGGTTTTATTATTATTATTTTTAGCTGCACCTGTGCAAAAACCACATCAATTCATACAAATATTCACCTGTCAGATCCTTCTAATTAAATCAACAGATGGAAATTCTCTGTCAAATCTAAAATATGCTTTTCATGTTATATAATATGACAACTGCATCTACAGAGTCAAGAGCAGTTATATTCATTTTTCATGTCAAAAGCAGTCTGCAAGCTAAGAGAGCTGCAGACCTGCCAATGCCACAGTCCTATGGGTAGCTAGTACAACAGGTGCTTTAGGAGCCCTGCCTTGCCTGGATTCACTTGAGAGATGCTTGCAACAGCTTTCCATACGATAAGCAGGGAGCAGAATCCTGTCACTGGACTCACCTGTGACAGGTATGTCACTGGCAATGGCCTGTAGCTTCTCTTTACTAGTATGTGCATCAGATTGAAAGATGTTAGTGTCCAAGTAGCTGTTCCTCCGTAGGGTCTATCCTTGAAGATTCCTTCACCAGGGGTTGTGCTCCTCAATAGGGATAATAGCAATACTTGTTGGTATCATTGTATCCCATCGAATCCTGCCAGTATTCCCATCTCATCCTCTCCGGTACACCTGCACATTCTCATATGCATCTTTCTATGTACATATTTTCATGCAGTTCCTCCATTGAGTACATTTTCAAATACTGTATCCTCATTTCTATTTGCAATACAAGTTTGCTTGCACATGTTATGCTCACTTTTTGTTCCTGATGCTGGGAAATTGATAAGGATACACCTCAACTTAATCTGCTAAAATAATACATGATTTGTGTAACATGAGGGCAATATCTATATGTGATTTTATAATGGGAAGTTACAGCCAACAGGTGGACTCTCAGATTTAAAGGCACTGCAGCGCGGCAACTACAGGATGTCCTGGATGAAGCGGATTATCTGGACCCTTTTCAGTCAGGATTCAGGCCCGGATATGGTACGGAAACTGCATTAATCGCATTGGTGGATGATCTCTGGAGAGAGCGGGATGGAGGTTATCCGTCTGTCCTGGCCCTTCTCGATCTCTCAGCAGCTTTCGACACCGTCGATCACAACATCCTTTTGGGTAGGCTCCAAAGCCTGGGGATCCTGGGCACTGTGTTGTCCTGGTTTTCCTCATTTCTGAGGGGCAGAACCCAATCGGTGTGGTTGGAGAAGGAGGAGTCCAGTCCTAGGCCCCTGCTATACCGAGTGCCTCAGGGCTCGGTGCTCTCTCCTCTCCTGTTTAACATCTATATGAAGCCACTGGGTGAGATCATCTGTTCCCATGGGGTAAGGTATCATCAATACGCAGATGATACCCAGTTGTACATCTCGGCCCGTGGGGACCCAGGCGGTGCAGTGGAAGTCTTATCCAGGTGCCTGAAGGCTGTTAAGGTCTGGATGGGGAAAAATGGGCTACAGCTGAATCCCGGCAAGACTGAGTGGCTATGGGTAAGGGGCCTTGCGTTATCACGGGAGTTGCCAGCTTTGGTTCTGGATGGGGCAGCCTTGCCCCAAACAGACCCGGTGCGTAATCTGGGGGTCCTCCTGGACTCACGTCTACTGTTCGAAGAGCAGGTGGCAGCCGTGGCCAGGAGGGCTTTTGCACAACTTTGTGTAATACGCCAGTTACGCCCACTCCTAGACCGGGATGCCTTGCTCATGGTCACGCATACTTTGGTCACCTCCAGACTTGATTACTGTAATGCGCTTTACATGGGGCTGCCCTTGGTGACCATTCGGAGACTGCAGCTGGTCCAAAATGTGGCGTCCCGGGTAGTGATGGGATACGGGCATTATGCTCGGGCCTCACCACTGCTTCGGGAGCTGCACTGGTTGCCAGTATGTCTCCGGGTGCAATTCAAGGTGCTGGTCATTACCTTTAAAGCCCTATATGGTAGTGGGCCAGGATACCTAAGAGACCGCATCACCCTAAGAACATCTGTCCATCCCACCAGGGCGGATCGGAGGAGCTCTCTTGTTATTCCATCGGCTAGGGAGGCTCACCTTGCTAGCACTAGGAAGAGGGCCTTCTTTGTGTTCGCCCCGGCCCTTTGGAACCTCCTTTCAACTGAGCTGTGCCTGCAGACAGAGCTCCTGCCCTTCCGGAAGAGCTTAAAAACCTGGCTGGCAGGACAAGTGTGGGGATCCAGGAATGGGGGATCCCATGTGGGGTGGCTAGTGTAGAGATAATCCACCCTTCTGATCATACCCCCAATACTGTTTTAATTTTTATGAATTTTTAATAATTTTTAAATATTGATATGTTCTTAATTTATGCTGTAAGCCGCCCAGAGTCGGGTTCACCTGATTGGGGCGGGATAGTAAATATGAGTAGTAAAGTAAAGTAAAGTAAAGTAAAGTAAAGTAAAGTAAAGTAAAGTAAAGTAAAGTAAAGTAAAGTAAAGTAAAAAGAAGTTGATCCACCTTCACTCCATTTTTGACCAGAATCCAAAGATACATATTAAACCAGATCAAATTTCAAGAATTTTGAGTTTTAGAATTTGTTTTGAGTACCAGAATTGCCTTGAGCTACTAGTCTTTCCCAGTGATGGGATGTCCCCGGTTCCAGACGGTTCCCTGGAACCGGTAAGAACAATTTCGGAGGGTTCTCTGAGAGGGTAGTCTATTTTTAAGGCGTCCGGTTCCGGACGCCTGAAAAAAAGAAAAATTTTTTTTTAAATTGGAGCCAAAATGGCTCCAATTCAGTGCGCATGCGCAGAAGTCAATCTGACGCATGCGTGCTGCAATTTTAAATTGCGCATGCGTCAGATTCTGTTTCTGCGCATGCGCACTTGTTTTTGCCGGAGCCGGACCATTTTGAAGTGGCTCTGGCAGTGGCGGAGGGCTTAGGAGGAGGAGCCGTGCCTAGCCGGGCGGCCCAGCGCTCCCAGCCGCAACTCTCCACGGGCGCCCCAAGCCTCGGCGCTCGGCGGCGGGCCGAGCCGGGCGGCCCAGCGCTCCCAGCCGCAACTCTCCACGGGCGCCCCAAGCCTCGGCGCTCGGCGGCGGGCCTAGCCGGGCGGCCCAGCGCTCCCAGCCGCAACTCTCCACGGGCGCCCCAAGCCTCGGCGCTCGGCGGTGTGCCTAGCCGGGCGGCCCAGCGCTCCCGGCGGCAACTCTCCATGGGCAGCTCGGGGCCGCCCGGCTAGGCGCGCCGCGGAGCGCCGAGGCTCGGGGCCGCCCGTGGAGAGTTGCAGCCGGGAGCGCTGGGCCGCCCGGCTAGGCGCGCCGCGGGGCGCCAAGGCTCGGGGCCGCCCATGGAGAGTTGCGGCCGGGAGCGCTGGGCCGCCCGGCTAGGCCCGCCGCCGGGCACCAAGGCTCGGGGCCAGCCCCAACGGTCCCCATTGTAAGAGGGGTTTGTGTTTGGGGTGGGTGGGTGTTTGGGTGTATTTTTATTTAATTATTATTTTATTTATTTATTTTATTAACGGTTTTGTGGGGGGGGTTTGAGGGGTGTGTGTGTGTGTTTTATTTTTATTTTATTTATTTTATTTTTGGCCCCGCCTACAACGTCATGATGTCATGACGTTGGCTCCACCCATGACGTCATGACGTTAGCTCTGCCCCCACTGTGATGACGTCAGGGTGGGGTACTAAATTTTTTATCATCCCATCACTGGTCTTTCCTCATTAAAGTCAACTCTCGGCTATCACATGCTTTCTTAATTGTTTAGTTTATGGTAGAGTGACTTGTGTTGCTGCTGTGTTTATAATAAAATGGGAACCAGAAACCTTTCCAAATCTAGTGTTTGTTCAAGTCAGAGATTACTCTGGGTTGAAAGGATTTTAGGGGATACCTAAATGAGGATCCTTTCATGTCCCCAAGTGCAGCTCTCTGGTGTTGAAATCCAACCTTCCAGTCTCCAGCTCAGCATTTTACCACTAAACCACCAGGGGAGCTGCTTCCAAATCTACTGTGAATCTCCCAATACATGTATGCTTCATCTATCCTTCCCACCCCTACAAGTATGGATAAACTTTCAAGAGAGTAACCTTTTTCATATATTTGTGTGTGGAGATATCAAGGAGCTTCTGTAACTGCATGAAACTACTTTTGTTGGCTAGATGCAGTTGCACATGCCAGCAACACTCCTCCCAACCAGGCAAAAAGGAGATCTGGAAAAGCAAATAACCTAGAATAGTGTGCCCATCTTCTTTCTCTTTAGATGGCCCATTCTAGTCAGACTAGCCAAAATCATATATAGCTGATTCCTTCCAGTTTATGTCACAAGGCTTCACAAGTCCAGGATAGTGTAATGAGACTACTTTTGTTACCATTACCCTATCTTCCCAGCGTACTTTTCTCACACATTGGTGTTCTCTCCAATCTACCCTCACTTTCCTTTGTGTGTATAGTTAGGGAAAGATCCTTCTTGTCTTTCCTCTTCCTATCCAGACACTACAGAACATTGCAGTGCAGCCTGAATCTAAGAACTGTCTCATACAGGCAAGTTTTCTTCTCTTCAATAGATTCCTCCATATAGTATGAATTTTTGCTATATTTTAATTATTTTGCATTCAACAAAATTTCCATTGTGAATAACACTGTATGGATGTGGTATGCTCATCCCAATCTGTCTCAAGGCATGCTATTGTAATAGCTCAAAGATGCTTTGTGGGTAAGGTAAAGATAAAGGTAAAGGTCACCCTTGCTTGAAAGCCAGTTGTATCTAACTCTAGGGTTCCATGCTCATCTGTTTACAGATGAAGAACCAGTGCTGTCTGCATTTGCAGATGGTTTTGTGGGCATGTGACAGGCATGCCTAGACATTGAAGTCCATGGAATGCTGTTTACCTTCCCACTGAAGTGATCTCTATTTATTTACTTGTAATATCTTGCTTTAGATCTGCTTGGTTGGCAGGAGCTGGGACAGAGATGGGCACTCATTATGTCATTCAGTAGTTGGGTTTTGAACTGCTGACCTTCTGCCTCCCAGTCAGCATCTTAACCACTTGAGCAACTTTGTGGGTATGTGAGTTCATACATGTGTTCTGAGAACATACCTGGTAACAGTTGCTGAAATACTTGCTGTGAGTTTCCCGATAATCATTATCCCTATCTCAAACAGGGAAGAAAACTAAAGGTACAGAAAAGCTGTAACACCGGTTCTGGGATAACAAAACTCTCCTGGCTCGGATTCCTCTAAAACCTGGACAACAGGCAGAAATTCAGTGCTGCAACATGTTTCGTAGCAAGGCTGTGTCTGCTTTGCCAGTTGGATCTGTGCTTGTCATATGGCCGCCAAAAGCATAAGAGCCTTGCCCCAGGGGAGCTATTGGAGAGAAGAGAAGAAAACTGGAGAAAGAGGGAGGGGAGTGATTGAGATGAAGGTAGCAGCTATACCAGCAAGAAAGCAAATATTTTCTACTGACTTCCCACTTACTTCAAAACGTCCTGCTTGTTTTCTTAGCTTTCTGCTCTGTAGGTTGCTGGAAAAGATCATTGCAGGGGTGTAGATTATTTCTTAACCATAGAGAGGCTGATCTGTTACAGGAGAGAAATGATCAGGGAATTAATGCTGAGGAGGAGAAGGGAAGTCAAAATGGGCTAATTAGCCTTGTCCTGCTTCTAGCAAGCTGTCCTTATGTCTGAACCATCTGCTTGATAATTTAAAAACACCTCCCTGCTATTGGTCTGGGTGCTGAAAACAAGCATTTTTCTCAGGGACAGTATTTCCAACTGGTGCACATAATGTGCATTTGAAATTTGCCATTCTGGGCAACATTTATCCCCATTTAACATATCTCTCTGCCAATGACATCGGTACTGTTTTGCAAGTGATATATGTCTTTCAAAATTACAATGCAATCATCATGTTGAGGATGACATGTTTTGCAGTGCTCCTTCCCCCTTCCCTGTTTTATTCTTGGGTAGGGGAGAGGAAATAGAGTGGACATATGTTATTCTGTCCTTAGATGACACAGAGGAAATAGAAGTTCATCTTGAGAGCATAGCCATTCATTTTATATTTCATAATGTTGCAGTCAAAAAGAAAAGAGGCTGTTCCTTCTTTCCACTTCACTTTATTACGCATAGTGCTCCTTTTTCCTTTCTCACCGGGAGTTTTCTAAAAGGGGAATTTTTTATTTTTTTTCCTCAGACTCACATATAAGAAAATGCATTTGTCTTGCTTTTACATAATTTTTGCTGCATCACTTTATTTCCTTTATCTCCCAGTCTCTTCAACAGGGCAAGATGGTCCTAAATCACATCAATTCTGAATATAGCATCACATCAAGGCTGGACATAAAAATGATGAAAATGGCATTGTTTGTACTTTGAGCACATCATGAGAATTAATGATCCACTGGAAAATACAATATTGTTAGGAGAAACTAAAAACATCAGGAAAAGGGGAATTCCAAATATGAGATGGATTGACATAGTGGCTGAACCCTGTTGTGTAATATAAGCAAATGTTATAAGTTTAGGTCCATTCTTTGCCAGTAAATAAAAAGCTCTCCAATCTTGGGGGTATGTAAACTCATTGGCTAATTGTGTATGCACATACTCACAAGAATTTCAGCAAATTTTCTTTCTTTGTAGGCAAACAATGGACCAAAATCTAAGGCTCTGAATACATCATGGATTGGATATGGGCCAATAAAGCCACCCACAGACATGATTTTGCAAGAGCTGAACAGAGCCATTGCTGATACATTTTAGAGACCTTTCATTTATAAGGTCATTGTAGTGATTTGACTGCCTGTCTGTTTTCCTTTCTTTCTTCCACTGAAGGAAGTGGAGATGGCTCACATTCAGCTAAAACAGCCTGCTAAGGCATTACACTCCATTTAAACTTATTTTTAAAATTACACCAATTTCTGATGAGAAATGTAGGTTATATATGTATTTCTGTTGTGTTTTAAATGTTTTTTAAATGTTTTGGTTGTAATGTGACAATTTATTTAGCAGTGTTTTGATATTTTGATTTATTGTGCTTTTATTATAATTTTTTTGCTGGATTTGTTTCTCAATTCATACTGTAAGCAGTGTTTGGTCCTGCATTTATTAAATAAATAAATCAGTATTTCATCACCTAAGGGTGTCCTCTTTCTTGATACAAGAGTGTCTTCACCATTCACTGAGCACCCTGTCAGTAACTGTGCCTGGGCATGGCACTGGTTGCAACACGGACAAATGGTAGACTATACCTTTAAGGCTCCTTCTGTAACAGTAGCCAGCTGCACTGGATCAGCTGCTAACAAGGAACCCTTCTTTTGCATAAGAGGAGGGAAAAACCACAGCCAACTTGCTTCAATGCCTGGCTGCATCTTGTGCCATTTCTGCCTCCTGTTGTTCCTGCTGCTTATCTTGCTGGACTAGTCATGCTAGAGTGTTTGTCACTCATCGTGGAGCTGACCTTATGGGCCTATGAGTTTTGGGACCCTTGCCACATCGTTGAAGTAAGGACTGCTTGTATCAGTAACTTATCAGTATCTTAGTCTGTTGGTGTTTTTATCTGGAGTTACTGCTTCTACCAAAGAACTTTTCCTAACAGCTGTTCCAAAGGTGTGGAAGCATCTGCCAGAAAACCAACGAGGACTTTGTGCTCTGCTTACTAGGTGAGCGTAAGAGAGTGAGTTGGAATACTCTCTATGAACTCTGTGACTCTTTGTGTAAATACTCCCTTGCTGTTTTTGTTTTTGTTTTTTGCTGAAGAAAAGTCAGTTTTGTTTTTCCACCATTGTAAATAGTTTTTCTGCTTGCACCTCACCTTGAGAGTAAAAGTTATTTTCAGTTTGTCTCACAAGAACTGTATGCCTGTGTTTTCTTGGGCACGCATTCTGCTAGTCACAAACACATAAGGCAAGGGTGCGGAAGGAGCACACTCCGCTACTTAAACACTCTGTCACACTCGCTAACACAAACTTTTAATAGTCAGTTTTCCTTGCATTTCATAAGCTGTGCAGACATGGGGTTGTTCTCCAAAATTGTTATATTTTGTCAACTAAAGAGGGTATCTACACAGCTATAGCAATTGGATACCATTTTAACTGCTGTAGCCCCTTCCTAGGTTGCAACTACACTGGCAATTTGATTCACAGCCTGTATTACAGTTTAATTCAAAGTCCTTGATCAGAGAAGGGCTGTGGATTGACTGGGAGTTCAGTGTTCACACTCAGTGCAATGTGATTCACATTTCTGCCCACACTCTCTTCTTTCCTCTAGTCTTAGCTCTGGTGAGTTGCCAAGCCACTTGGTTTTTAAAGGGATGTGTAGTGTTCTGAAAAGGTGGCGGAATTCCAAAGTTAGTAACACATACAAAAGTACCTCAAATTGTGGGAACATCTTTTATTTCATCTGGGTTGCTTGTTTGTTTTTTGCTCATTTTTTAAAAATCTTGTCTAGAGGTGATCTAGCATTAAACTAGTATCTCAATCCTAGTGATGAGGTTATCTACCATTAGTCTCATATATGCAAAAAGAGAGAAAAGGAAAAGTTCAGAGGATGATCAGGGAAAGGAAGATAGGACAGGTGTTTCTGTGATCTTGAACATCAAACTACAACTGTCTAAATCACTGAAACACCACCCAAAGATAAGTCTCTAACTTTACAAGAAGAAATTAAATGATCATGTAGGCAAAATACCATTTGCACCATTCTGTCTTGAAAATAATTAGATGTCGCCAGCAGCATAGTTAAAAAACCTTATTGGGATCAAAAAGGGGTGGAGTGAATGGAATCGGCCTTGAGCAGCCCAAAATGAGATGGCTAGAGGGTATTGTAGATGCAATGGGCACAGAGCTGGTTTGGTTGAGGAGGATGGTGGAAGACAAAGGTGCCTGGAGGGCACTGGTCCATGGGGTTGCAAAGGGTCAGAATCGACTGTGCAACTGAACAACAACAAAAATCATGTGATGAATAAAAAATATTTCATATTCATTTACTTTTATAATTGAAGCAAATACTACACCATTTTACCATATAGTCTCAACCCTACACAGTCTGGGATGTAATATTTGTTGAAGTATTATGATATTTTGTCTAGATATCTGCAGGGTACTGTACTGAACTTTAGCAAAGATTATTAAATGCCTCACCAGACTACAAGCCACAGAATTCCATAGTACAAAGACAGTTATAACTATCAGACAGTTATAACTGCATAGTGTGGGTACAGCCTCAAAGATCCTCATGATAGCAGATGAATTCTAGAGTATTCTTGTTGTCATCTCATTCTTATCGCCTCTCAGTCCCGAATCATGGCTATTTTGTTTGCTATTACACTACCATCCATTTTCACTTTGGTAAATCAAGACAATCACAGTAGAGGTTTTTATATCAAGCTATTATTTTTTAAAAAAGAAGCTTTCCTTTTTGTGGGCTTATCCCACTTTGTTATTTGTTTGTTTTTGTTAGCATAACTAATGTATGGCTAATTGATTGTCAAGGTTGGTATGTTCCAAGATTTGGCCCAATTCCAAACGAAACTGTGTTGATTCACAGGCATTTGGGGAATGTCTGAATCAAAGCAAGACTCCTCCAGTGTGGCCCAACCCAAAGTCTCCCAAAGCTTCTTTATAATTCAGAATCAAAGGGAACTAGAGACCCCAGCCAAGCACCTGTAGAATTGATTTTCTCTGCATCACAGATTTAGTAGAATGCAAAGCGGATAGATTCTCTGTCAAGGCCCAGAAGTATTCTGAGAAAAATAAAATAGTAGGCAACTGCAACCATGGCAGATGCTTCACTTCAGAGCTTGAAGTCTTCTTAGTAAACTTATTTCTTTTTTAAAGAGTATCTTGTGAAAAACAAGGGCAAGAAATATGCCTCCCCGAGAAATGTGAATAATTCTATTTTCCTGAATATAATTTCAGGTAAATTATCAATGCAATTCTAAATAATGTTGTCTGATGGTGCCCTTTCATGTTGTGGCAATTTTGTAATACATGTATGCTTCTTGTGCAGGTTTATATTTGCTTACATGGCATTGATTTAAAGGTATGTGGGATGTGTGCCATGCCTGACAGCTCAGAAGTGTAAATGAAAGCTGATGAATTGAACTGTGAGCTGATTGGTTTGTGTGGTTTGTGGAGAGATGTCATTTTGCACATAAGTGTGAGTATGAAAGGAGACAGCCAGTTACCGCTATTAGAACTGCCAAGAATTCTTTGGAGCAACTCAGAGTGAGAATGAGTGCAGAATCTATGAATAACAGTGTGGCCTTCCTAGTGTCTCCAGAAAAGCAAGTATTTCTCCATCTATCAAGCACCAAAAGTGTACAAAACTGTACAGAAGTAAACTAAAGGCTGAAGGTTATAGACTGAAGAAACTGACTGTTTAAAATATTAAACAAACTAAGCTAGGCCATGTTTTCCCCTCTAAATATTCATATTTTTTAAACTGGCAATATGAAGGCACCCCTTGGTTATGGCAGTGTTAAAACAGCAGGGTAAAAGGGACTATTGGCTGTTTCCCTGAAATGAGAAGAGGGATGATCTAATAGTGGAAGTCCCTGTTCATAACTTTAAATGGCAAATCCAACCTTAGTGCAGGGGTTTGGGATAGGTGTTGTTTGGCCAACAGCACACACAGATATAACAAGTGTGTGAGAACTGCAAATGTCCATTAAGAAAGAACATTGCTTAACAAGAGCAATGCCTAACAAACCTGATTATAAAGGCTGACCAGTTGGGGAAAACAACTAATTGGCCTTTAATGAAGGTATAGTCCAGTGTCTAGACAGCCTTAATTGTACAGAAGGATTCTTAAAGTTTCAGCCTTAGATTCTCTGCCCACAGGGTAACTGTATAGATAGCTGTCATTCTTTGGTTTGATCCATGTCTTGAACATTAGGGTGAGTAGATCAAAACAGCTAACACATTGTGTCTGTGATCTCTGTCTCAACAGTAGTCAGTTATATTTGTTCTCATATTTGCACCTAGTGATATTGTTTTGGTATAATAAATATTTCTTAAGGACATCATCATCACTATCCTCAGTTAGGTACATGTGAGATGCATTCAATTATAATGGAGAGGATAACACAAAAGGAGAAAGATATTTGGGATCCTGTGACAATTGTTTTATAATATCCTCCCATTTAGGGAGAAAGAACCTGTTGCTATCACAGTGGAATAATGTTTGCAAATAGGTCCTGATGTCTTTTATAGGTTTCCAGTTTCTGAAGTGAATATATGGAATAGAGATTGATACCAGCTGAATTATCTGATGAGAATATTCGTCCATAAATATATTAAATAATGTCAGTGAATGAAGAAAGCTGCTAGATGTATTGATTCAGGTACTAATAAACAAAGGTTCAGCACAAATGGCTGCAGAAGCATTTTCATTATGTATACATAGTGGTTATGATCTCCAAGTGGGTTAAACCCCA
The DNA here is from genome assembly GCA_030440675.1 of Furcifer pardalis. Taxonomy (NCBI): domain Eukaryota; kingdom Metazoa; phylum Chordata; class Lepidosauria; order Squamata; family Chamaeleonidae; genus Furcifer; species Furcifer pardalis. Next base: position 70,972,763 of record CP126893.1, read on the forward strand.
CTTGAATCCATCTTGATGGAGCCAAAAAGGCTCGGGACCAGAAGTGACTTGAGGAACTGAATCAGTGGTAGGGGTGTCACACTGTGATGTGGAAGGCAGATGAAAGGCCACTACATTATATTCTCAGAACAGTCTTCATGGCTGATTGCCATAAGGATTGTCAATATTTCGATTTTCATATGGCAGAACAAGAAGTTCTGAAAGGATGTGTACAAAACTGATTGGAACTAATTACTAATAAAATTAGACAGACAACTGCCCCTAAATGATGTCTAGTAAAAGTGGAGAAACCTACTTGCTTTGAGTCCTAAATATGAGTGAAAAACTTTAACCTGATACATGACCCTCAAAAAAGCAGCAAGTTTTGTTCTGTCATTTGTTGAGCATGTAAAAAATATATACCAGTATGTTTAAAACATACTTTGTATGAAGTTCTATCATTATTTTAGGGTGAAGACTGAAGAATCATGTGAAGCTCTCTTTGTTTCCTGTATTATGAACATTTTTATTTAGACAACCAGGCAAACGGATTTATCTTGACATTTCTTTAAATGCTTTCAGTCTCGGTACATGCACATTTGTTGTCCATGAAATAAATGAGATTACATCTTGAGTTGACTCTGAACGCAAGCAAAGATACTTCCTTGGGTGAAATCTACATAGGGACAAGAGAATTAAAGAATATATAAACAGATCCTTCAGAACATGTCAAAATGAAGTTGTACCCAAGAAATAGAAGCAAGGTGTAAAGTACAGTACAGTAAAACCTCGGATAACACTAAAACCTGGTTCCATAAGTCTTGGTGTTATACGATTTTTAGTGTTATCTGATGCATATTAAAATCCTATGGGATCCATAGAGATACATTGTAACCACACAGGCTTTAGCGGTTGTTATCCGATGCATCCCATAGGATCTTAATGTTATCCGATGCAATTCTTCCCCCCAGATTGCTTAATGTTATGCGATTTTAGTGTTATTCGATACTAATGTTATCTGAGGTATTACTGTAATTGTAATTATGATAGGCTAGCACCACTGAACAACTCTACAGAAACTTTTCATTTTTTTTCATGTTCACAAATTCAAAAGTCATAGAAGATGGTCAATGAAAGCGTGATTTATCCAGTTTAAATTTGTTAATAATAATAACAATGAAAAAGCAGCTAAGGTAACAAGGTGACCAAGCCTTCTTACCAAAAAAGTATAAGTTTAATCCCTTGCCCTTTTGATGTCAGTGAATATGTTTGTTTGTTTTGCTTCCTGGAGGACTGAGGTCAGTTTAAAGACAACAACAAGGAGGCATGAACATTTAAACAGTAGCAAAATTAACTTATGGCTATTGTTTAAAGGTATTTCTGGTATCAGTTTTGTTTAAAGGAAATTCAGTAATGGTCAGATTAGATAAAAGGTTGCCTAGGAAGCCTGAGGTGGCCTTCTTTTCTCTATCTAATTTCCCCCATAGAAAGATAAGGATGATCAGAATAAACCATATTCTACCAATCACTTCTTGTATAAGCTACTGTCAAACAAATGTTCAACAAAATATTATTTGATTTTAAAACATCATCTCTCCCACCTGAGAAGGTGGTTCCCTCATGTTGACCCTTTGCTGAAGAGTTCTATTTTTATTTCAGTAGTAGTATAATAAAACCATTCATTCTCTTTTAAAGTTCAGAACTCAGTTCAAATCTTCATGGTACCCAATGGCAAAATCCACTCAGTTGATGTTATCAGTAGGTGTAGAAGAACTATAAAGTTGGTAAAATAATGGGGGCAGGTTTGTTGTGTGTGGTTTTTTTTTTAAGGAAAAAGGTCCTATAAATACAGAACCTCTACAATATCACAGTGAGGACAAAGGACACTTTGTAGGCATGAATGTCAGCTTGTGGTTGAGGTGGTTCAACATGTAGAGGAGACTGAGAATAAAACAGGATATCCTGGAAGAGAGTATGGCCGATCAGCCAAAGGAATGAACAAGAGAATTCCAGAATGTTCTACAATATGGATTCCCAACCTTTTCAAGCTGGGGGCCAGGTCACACCCTCTCAGTCAGCTTCGAGGACCAGATGGCCATTTTGCCCTGCCTGCGCTATGGGGGTGGCCATTTTGTCCCAACAGCTTCAAAGGGTGGCCATTTTGTTTCTTGAATGTTCTTAGAGGGGTGAGGGGGCACATGAAATGGAGCTGTGGGCCAAATCTGGCCCACAGGCCTTATGTTGAGAACCCCTGTTCTAAATGAATTTGGAAACATCAGGATGTGATTAAAGAGGTAAGGTGGAAGTCTTTTAAGAAATGATCAAGAAAAATATTCTTCATCATTTTTATCTCAAGTCTAAAAATGTTTAGGCCACAGGGATTCATTGAATTCAGTTCAAGGATCCAAAGGGCTTTGGGTTTCTGACTGGTAACTTTTGGAAACAGAATGCTAAACCATATGGACCCTAGAACTGGTTCAGCATGGTGGTTTTAATATCTTCAAGGCTTCCCACTGTAATAAAACTGTAGGGAAAATCAATGTCATTATAACTGTATCTCTGGACCTTCTCTGCATCAGTGCATTTAAAATCGGCTTGAATGATTGTTGTGTTTTCTACTAAACCTTGCACTAAGGGTGCCCATAACAATCCAGTTGTGTACTTAATTTCTAAAATTCAGATTCTTAAAGCTCCAATAGCTTCTCCAAATAAACCATACAAATAATTAATTGCATAAACAGCATAATTGCTTTTGCAAGGAGCTGAGCTGAACCTGAACAGTTTATCAATCAAAAACTGTTTTGCTCTTTTACTGAGGCCTACAGGGAGTATAATCCCATTATTGTAGATCTTCCTGTTTTTCTATCTAATGGTTAGATGTCATTATGGTTCCATTCACTTTGGATGTGGTAGCTGTGAACCATGATGTTGCATTACATCCAAATCTGTCTACGGTTCCTTGAGCTAGCTGCCTGTTTCCAATCTTGCTCTTCTTTTTATACCTATTCCTTCTGTTTCACTTTGAATGGCCAGTTGTAACAAATGGTATTTTTCACTTCTCTTCAGGTGGCTAATGTCTTCTAGTTTTTCACATTTTATGTGTTGTGATTTCTAGGTCTTTATTCATTTTCTTTATTGCCTTGATCCAATAGCATCCTGTGGCAAATACAGTTTTGTGCTTTTACCATGGTGCCTTTTTATCTCTCACTCATTTTAAATAGTTGTTCTTATGTTAAATTAGGTAATTTCCAACTCATAGTGATCCTATGGACAAATGATCTCCAAAACACCCAGCTCAGCCCTCTTAAACTCAAGCCCATGGCTTCTTTTAGCAAGTCAAACCATCCAGTATTTGGTTTTCCTTTTCCCTGCTGCCTCCAACATTTCCCAGCATTATTGCATTCTCATGTTGTGCCAAAAGCAGTAATTTCTCTTTGATTTCATGCATCTTCTTAAAGAGATCTTTTCTTTTCTTTTCTTTTTCTCTGTTTTCTTGTACTAGTTATTGTAATAGTTCTCTTCATCTCTATGTGCTAGTTGCTGAGAAACTGCATTCAGGGTTATGACCCTATTTCTGTCACCTTTTATTTTGCTTTGATTTTTTTCCTTTACAATTTTAAGTGTTTCTTCCATTATCCATCTAGATATTTATTTTCTTTTGACCACAGGAACTGTCTTTTTGCAGTCATTACTAATAATATATCTGGTTTAAACCTATATCAATTCTGGTTGCTGATAAAATGAGTTTAGTAATGCAAACATATTCCTTTATTAATTCCTTTAAATGAATAATGAATGTTGTTAAATTTTATTTTAGCATTTTTGTGTTTTCTTTTTCAGCTTTACTGTACCGTTGGATATTATGATCAGTGCCACAGTCTGCTCCTGATTTTATTTTGGGAGAAAGAATACAGCTTCTCCATCTTCTGCTTCTAATTATGTAGTCAAATTATATAGTCTACTTGATTTCTGTATTGATCATCTGGTCAATGTACATGCATAGTTATCTGTTCAGTTGCTTGAAGCATGTATTTGCAGTAAATAGTTTGTTGGCTTTACAGAATATGAGTCATTCTCCTGTTCTTTGCCTGTGATGAATACTAGCCTGTGTTAAAGTCCATGGCTGCATGCTGCACAGTTGAATCAGTTGTATTTTGCCGTTGTTGTTTATTACATTTCCCTTTTAAGAAAGTTCCTCTGGGCCATCTCTATTCTGACTTGTGTTATGTGGCTATTATGTATAGTTGTTTACAGATGGTGTTGTACATCTCTGGTTTGAAATTATAATGATAATTGAAGGATTTGTCCTCATACAGAAATATACACTGCCTTCTGATACCTTGAACTTTCTGAGAACATTATGAACTTCTTTCCTGAATAGTATTATTATTATTTTGCTTTGCAAAACATGTTATTGAGCTTTACAGTACAATTGTTATAGATAGTTGAGCACTTCTGACATAATTACCAATTCTTTCTCTGAGGGGATTCTTATCTTTATATTTGAAAAAATTACACCATGTGAAATTAACTATGGACATTCATGTCACATTTACTTATCTCATACACAATTTGCTTGAGCATAAGTGACAGAGAGAATGAATTTGGGATCAAATCAAAATAAATGGATGTCCTTTGTGGTATAGTGTATACAGTGATTGACTGGGACTCAAGAGGCCTGGGTTCAAATTCCCACTCCACCATGGAAACTCACCAGGGCTGGTGAACTGGGAACCCACCTTTTAAATGTCTCATTTACCTTGCAAGACTTATTAGGGTCTTTATAACTCAGTTTTGACTTGACATGAGATGACAACAACAACAACATCAAACAAATAAGTTGCTCTGTCCATGTTTTCCAGCATTTCAAATGGATGCAATAGTTGTCATCTGCGACTTGTATCCAAGAATGCATTTTTTCCTGAAGTAGGATAAATGCCACTGGTGTGAATTTGTTTAAGGTGGATCCCAGCTTGCCATGAAGTGACCCACACACTATGATCACAGAGCCATCTCCTGCAGCACATGTGAAATGAGACATGAAGGATTTAACACTGGGACTGCAATGGACTGCCACAGCCTTGAGAATATTATCAAGACGCACCTTCACAGCCAGTGCATCTGGCATGGCCTCTTCCACCTACATCACCATGGCGAATCAGAGTTCCTCTTCTGCTCATTTTACCATTGGGCCCAATATGATAGTTTTCAGTGATTTTCCCTCCACTGACGGGACCATCGCCCCAACTAAAGGGGCTCATCTGCCCATAGCCATTGACCCTTTTAGGGAATCAGGTTATTTACTGCCGCCCAACACTTGGCATTGAGTTGCTGGCTGTACAGTCTTACTCTATTACCATAGCAGGATGTCCAGCCAGACATTAGATGCAATTGATACAGCCATATCAGAAAACAAAACAAAATAAAAATAAAATGAAAACACTGTAGCACTTTAAAGACTAACTGCTGCAGTGTTATTTATTTGTTTTGTTTTGTTTTGTTTTCTATGCCTGAACCACAGACTAACATGGCTACTTTTCCAAAAAATTCAAGTATACAGCCAGTTATTCTCTTTTCAATAAAAATATATCTGTTATTTTTATATTGCTGCTCAACAAACCAATGTTAAAATCTTGTGCATGTTACATTGCAAATAAGTTTACAGAACACAAGATGATAACTTTCAGATTAATCATGCAGGGATTTGGACTGTACAATTTTCTCTTTTCCTAATGAACTACCATACAACTATGTGACATGTCGAATAATCCTATTACCAGGAAGAACATGTGTGGATACAGAGGTATTCACAACAGAATTTTATTGAACACAAATGAACTGATATATAGCAAAGATTCACAATGAAGTATATTAGAATATGGGGAAGTACTGATTCAAAAGGAGCAAACCTGAATGGTTGACAAGGTTCTGGGATTCAGACTGCTCCACAAAGGTCTTCAAGTACCTGAGCAGGTAATATGCAGCAGTGCCACAAGTATAAAAAGAGGAAAGGAAGCAAGGTTACTTCTCTAAACCACAAAGAGAGAGAGAGCAAAAGAGAGGGAGGGAGGAAGTACATTGGGGAACCACCAATTCAATAGGAAAATAATCCCAGAAAATAGATTAGGTTTGACAAAGATTATCTCTTTTTAGTCTTGTTAGACTGTGTTGAACCTGGGAAGTGCTGGAACTCCAGTTGGAACAATGTAAGGGGATTCTTTGGCAAGGATCCCAAGAGTCACCAGGCTAACAGAAGTCCTAGGCAAGAAAGCAGCAATGCAGGAGTGCATCGCTGTCTGATTGAATTCTGGATTCTGTGAGAGTTAAAACAGTTATTTTATTTCATTTGTTAGCACGAAGAGGCTTTGTATGGATCAGCAGCAATACAAGGTTCAGGCAAAAATAGCTTTAAAAAAAGATTTACCCCAGAACATTCTGCTTGAAACTTTCACTGGAATATCCATATGGCTACTATATGTCTTTTATATGGTTTTGGTCAGGCTGACTAAAGTGATCCTGCCCATTGTTAGTTATCTGTTCTGCCTGGATTAAAAAAACAACTAAAAGTCATTTCAAACTGTTCATTGCTTTCTGACACCAAAATGATGTCATCTACATAGCTTTACTGAGAGACTATACATTACCAAGAGACAAGATTTATATTCCTTAGCTCACGGAATTGCTCCCTTTTTGCAAAAAAAAATATTCTGCAGCATATGAAGTATGTGCATTCTACTTCACAGCTCTTATAATACCTAAACATTTATGCTTTCTAGGCTCAATATTTTCTTTTCAGCAATACTCAAGGGCAGATTCTTGGGAATCTGCTGTCATCAAAGGAGCTATCCATGCATGATTAGGGGATACTAAATCTTTCATTTTCGTTTATATTGCAATTTTTATGTAGAGCTGTGAGACCATACGTACTTCGGTTTCTCTTGTGTAAATTTGAACTCTGTCAAGTGGTTGTACACTTTTAATCGGATTGGAACTATATTACTTCCCTAGTTGCTAATTTTCTCTTAGCTGAGATGTGAGTACAGAATCAGTTGCTGAATAATTTCTTTTTGTTCCTCCTCCTATTTTTCAGTGCGTATGTTTTGGGTGTCTCATAATAAATGGTTTAGTGTTCACTTTGAAAGATGCATGTAACTGTAATAAACTATTGCCTGATTGTTTATACATAAATATAGATCCCATATTTTCTTCATACAATATTCAGAAGCAGTTTCTCATGCAGAGAGCTGGGTTGGGCCAAATCCCCCGAAACAACCTCTATGAGCTTGGGGTCACATTGCTTGCACACAACTTCTATTAAGGGTTGACCAGCTGCTCCTGCATTCTCCAAGGGCTGAGTTGGCACTCTTCATTTGTTGTTTGATGTTTTTGACCTCTTCTTCTATAGATTTTGATTTTAATTCTAATGCCGCAAGTTTGTAATTTATTGTTTTCATAAAATCTTCCAACAAATTCCTCAAATCTTGTTGTTTTTTCATGAGTTGGCACTCTTATCTGTTCAAGGACGCAGTGAGCTCCACTGTGATTCCCCCCAGATTCATTTCCATAGAAGAAGGATTGGAAAGCAGGCTTCCAGCTGGGTTTTGCCCCTTGCAACAAGAGCATGTATAAATGGGTAAAATGAGGTACTGTCTCATATAAATGGTCCTGGTCAAGTTCCTTCCCTGCTAGACATAGTCACACTTAGCTTTTTTGTGCTGTGTTCAGAGTGGAATGGGAACGATCTCAGGGGAAGAAAGGTGTTAAAGTCTTCATCAACTGGATGTGAAGAAAGAATGCTAGGCTCTTTTGTTGTTGTTGTGATTGTTGTTTAGTTGCACAGTTGGTTCCAACTTCCTGTGACCCCATGGACCATTGCCTGTCAGGCAGCCCTATCCTCGACCATCCTCCTCAAACCTCCCAACTCTGTGCCCCTTTGCATCAACAATGCTATATAGCCATCATTTCCTACTTCTTCTTTTGCCCTCAACCTTTCCCAGCATCAAGGCCTTCTAAAGTGAATCCTCTCTTCTCATTTGATGTCCAAAGTACTTTAGCTTCATCTTCACTATTTGACCTTCCAAGGAGCAGTTAGGGTTGATTTTTTCTAAGATTGACCTATTTGTCCTCCTTGCTGTCCAGGGGACTCTCAAAACTGTCCTCCAGCACCACATCTCAAAGACGTCTATTCTTCTGTGCTCAGATTTCTTTATGGTCAGTGGCTGCAGCTGGTGCAGAATGCAGTGGCCCATGTGGTGATGGGGTGTGGTCGCTATGACCATGCCTCACCCTTGCTATGGGAACTGCATGGACTACTGGTATGCCTCTGGGTGCAATTCAAGGTGCTTGTTATTACTTTTAAAGTCCTACATGGTAGTGGTCCAGGTTACATAATAGACCACCCCACCCCAAGGATATAAGCTCATCCAACTAGAGTGGACCAGAGGAGCTCTCTAAGGGTACCAACTGCTAGAGAGGCTCACCTCTCTAGCACCAGACAGAGGGCCTTTTGGGTGGCGGCTTTGGCCCTTTGGAACCTCCTGCCGATGAACCTCTGCCTACAATCAGATCTGCCAGCATTAAGGAAAGGCCTGAAGACATGTCTGGCCCAGCAGGTGTGGAGTGCTACGTTGAGAGCTCCCCCCCCCCCCGGCTCATACGACCACTTTAAAATAGCCCATCATCTGACTGGGGTCTGCCTAAGATGTTTTTAATTAAGCTGTATTTTATGGTGACTGTAAGCCACCCTGAGTTGCTGTGGCGAGCGGGTGGTGATATAAGTCTAATAAAATTAATGAATAAATAAACTCTCATAACCACACAGTACTACTGGAAATACCATTGCTTTGACTATGCAAACTCATGTTTGCAAGGTGATGGCTCTGCTTTTAACTATGTTCCCCAGATTTCTCATAGCTTGCTTTCCAAGAATCAGTCACCTTTTTATTTCATGGCTGCAATCCAGGGCTGTATCCAGAGGGGGGCTCAAAAACCCTCCTGAGCTAACAGTCTGCCCCCACCCCAGGATGCCAATATTATATATGTGTATGTAACATTGTTGCCCCTCCTGGAAATCCTCCCCCCTAAATCTAGAATCCTGGCCACAGTCCTGCTGCAATCACCATCTGCAGTGATTTTAGATCCTAAGAATGTAAAGTCTGTCACTGCTTCTACCTCTTCCCCATCTATTTTCCAGGGGCTGATAGGGCCTGTTCCCATTACAGTATCTTGGTTTTCTTAAAGTTGAGTCTCAAGCCAGCTTTTGCACTTTCTTCTTTCAATCTAAGCAGGAGTTTCTTTAGGTCTTCAGTTGGGACAGACTCTTCTTACTTGGTCCAATATGCTCTCCAGTTGTCATCATTGGCATCTTCCTACATCTCCCGCTCTTCATCAACTGCTGTAATCAATCCTCCATCCTTTGCCTGCCTTTGCTTGTTCTTTTATCCTGTCTCAAAAGCTCCTTCCAGCAGCTTCCCATTAATTGGTTCCAGCTGTGTTAGTGCTAGGTTCTTGAGCATCAAGTGGGATGACTATGTCACCAACATTGCAGCTCTCAAGAAGGCAAATGTAAATAGCATTGAAGCTTCCATTATAGGCCATCATCTTAGATGGATAGGGCATGTTCACCAAATGGATGGTTTCAGGCTTCCTCGTCAAATTCTCTATGGGGAACAAGACCTCATGGAGCTCCTTTGAAGTGTTATAAGGACCCTCTGAAACAAGCCACGAAGTTGTCAGGTATAACTCCACAAACTTGGGAGACATTGGCCAAAGATCACCAACTTTGACACAAAAACATATCTGCTGCTACTGATCACTTCAAAGGAGCACACCGCAGACATGAAGAGGCTAAGTGACAAACACAAAAGCTTAGTCAAACTCAACTATGTCCTCCACCATCTATTCAGTGTATTGTGTGTGGTCACATGTTTCATGCCAGGATTGGTTTATGGAGTCACCAGAGACACATCCATCAACTGAGAAAATGACTTCCAGGAAAAATGTATGCTCGGATATGAGTAGCAGCCGATGAGTGCTAGGTGAGAGCCTTTTCGAGGCACGGGGGCTTGAGTGGTCTAACTAGGCAGTGTTGCCCATCACTTGTCAATGATGTTAGGCTGCAACTAAGACTCACCAAACCATCCTCCGTCAGATACCTTGGGCAAGGTAAAAGCGGACGGCACATGTCATGGTCCGCCTAGCCAGTGGGTGACATGATATCCAAATTCCTAAAAAAAAACAAAAAACAACCCTGCATGCAGATGGACTTAATTTCCCAGGTCCATTTGCATGTGTGAAATGTTGTCATGTAGATGTCTACCAATGCACAGACTCTTTGCTGAATAATAACTCCAAGGTATCCAAGGTGTGTTAGTGCTTGCTGTAAGGTTTGTTCCTTGGTGAACCCATGCACCCCTAACACCTTCCCTTTCTCACAAAAACACATTAAAATCAACTACTATTTCCTCTAGTCCATTCTTCTTCTTCTTCCATGTAAAGGCCAGATGTGAAACTGACAAAATGAAGGCACCTTTTGGTGAGTTAATTCTGCAGTTCCTTTCACCTGACCTAGTATGAGAAAGATAAGCTGGTAACACAAGGTTGTTGTTACCAGGGTACGCCTGATTGTGGTTCAAAATACCACAATTTTTGGGGAGGCTCTATCTGTGGATTTCATTGATTTCAAGTAATTGTAGCCAAAGCTTAGAAATAACTATTATTTGCAATAATAAAGATACAATGAAATTCCTGCCCATAATAGAAAAGCTACTTTTTCATTTCTACAATGCAATGTAAATTATTACTATAAAAATACATGAATACTGTGCTTTAGTGCCTCATGTGTAACACACACTCACTCACCTCCCTGAACACTCAGAGAAGAACACACCGGAAAAGCATGAAGCATAATGAGGGATAGCACTTGAACCATGTCATATTCCTCCTCCAAACCTCAAGTTCTCTCTCTCTGTATGTGTGTGTGCATGAATACACACATGCATGTATGGCTTAGGGAATTTAATCACTGTCATTCTTTGCTGTGTTTTTTTACTTTTTTAAAAAAAAATTTTTTTAAATTTTTATTAGGTATTTAAAAGAAAACAGAGCAAAACAATTACAATTACAAAAATACATGAGATTGTGAAGATCATATAACAAATTTCTCTAAATAACAGTATTGCTTTAGCCACATTTCTAGAACATAATCTTCTCCACATTGTTTTCGATTGCATCATTAACATCACCCTTGTGCTATGTACAATGTCCGGGGAGATCTATATCCTCACAATTTCCAAAAGTCATTCTGATCTTGTACAGGGGGTATGCCGTTTTTTCCCCCAAAGTATAACTTATAAAAGGTTCCCAGATCCTCCAGAAATTATTACTTTGCATTTTTCCTTTTCTACAGTTTAACTCCCATGTGTTTTTTTACTGATGGCACAAAAGGCTATATAGATCCATGAAATTCCCATAAAAATTCCCCACGTGATACACTACCATCCGGTTTGAGGAAGAAAGTTTAGGAGAATGGAAAGTAAAACTGCAGAAATTATAAGGGAAAATATAAGGTATAATTCCCTTCTGACATGCACATTAAATATTTTATTCCTAAAAATGTCCAAGTTTTCTTCTATCTGATTTGACTTTTCATTACAATATATTTACTCCTCATGTCGTATATGCTAGGATGTCTGAGATGCAACTTTTCATCATATGTATGTATGTATGCATGTATGCATGTATGCATGTATGCATGCATGCATGTATGTATATGTATAAAATGAAGTCAGTGTTTATCCATTATTAAAAATGCTCTGTCATAATTTGCTTTTACTTAACTTCAGTATAAAACCTCTCTGCACCTTCTCTCCCAACAGCTGCTGCTTTGTTTCCTTGCTACTGGCCACACTGTAGTGCAAAATAAGATGCCAAGTGTGCAAGGAAATTTTTTTAATGAAAGATTGCAACATTCAGAGTCCCTTAAACAACATAGCCTTGAAGTTCTAGCCCAGGGGGTCCAACCTTTCTACACTGTGTGTGGCGCGGGCTGGATGATTTGGTGCTGTGGGCCGGGGCCGGCCCACAACCAGAGTTTGGCCATCCCTGCTCTAGAAAAACACCTTCCATAACAAGAAACTCATCCTTTTAGATACTAATCCTCTGCAAGGATAAAGCCCTCTAGGTCAACGTTCTAGTCTTCATGATTTAAGGGCCTACTCATATCCTATCTGAAACCTGCTACTTCTAGAAAGCCATTGTTTTATACTGCAAGTGGTTTATGGAATTAACTGCTGGAGGCTTCTAGCTTAACGCTCACCCACAGAGCTCTATTTCATACTCTTAACTTATATGTGAACTATTTGCCAGTAAATCAATTGCCACAATAGAAATAAATTAAACAATTTGACTGAAATTGGATTAAATCATCTTCAATACAAGCATTCTGCTTTAACTGGATTGTGTAGCAGAGTATAAAGACATTATATTTCCCCTTTGTCTGCTTTTACATTGATAGAATTTAAACAGCTGACATATGAACTATGCCCTGCCTGTATCAATGCCATCAGAGAACCTTCATTGATCTTGGAGTGCACTTTGATAATGACGCTTGCCAAAGTTGAATTAAGTCATAACTCCTTTTGAAGCTGAGTTATATTCACATTGTGTACCACTGATTCTTTCCTTTCAAGAGGATCTCAAGGTAGCACATGTATAACCTTGAAAATGCAACTGAAACATACATTAAAATGAAAATTATTAAAACAGAAAATTCATTAGAAGGGGAAAATAATATTTGGTTCTTTCTTTATTCATGTCAGATGCACCACGAGCATATAATAACATATAAAGCTAAAATTAACACATCTATAACCAAAACAGAATTAAAAAGGGCTAGATGACATCTGCCCAATATTGGGCCACTTCAACAGCATTTCCTCTTGCCAACATAAGGTCCTCCTCAGTGCACGTTGAGGGGCATTGTGCGAATTGCATCATATGAGAGATAGTTTGTACTTCTCCACATTCACACAGACTGTCATCTACAGGTAAACCCCACTTTCTCAGATTAGCCTTTGATCTTCCTACCCCTGCACACAGTCTGTTTAAAGCTTCCCACACAGGCCATGGTTGTTACTGGCCAGGAAGTAGAGAGTCATGTGGTTCTGCCCAGTTATCTGGTAGCTCCTTGCTTGACTCCCATAGTTCTCAGGTAGTCTGTGGGGGCTATAATATTTGGTGAATTCTCTTTTTTATATAATTAACAGAGTATCAGGCATAAAACCTCATGAACTGCTCATAAAGTGCGGAGCTATGAGGTAGTATATAAGTATAATTGCTGTTGCTATCAAGTGTAGCAATGCAGATGATAATACCCTAATGGCAGAAAGTGAGGAAAATCTAAAGAAAATCCTACTTAGGTTGAAAGAGGAGAGTGCAAAAGCTGGTTTAAGACTCAACATCAAGAAAGCCAGGATAATGGCCACAACCCCTATCAGTCCCTGGAAAATAGATGGGGAAGAAGTAGAAGCAGTGACAGATTTTACATTTTTAGGATCTAAGATCACTGCAGATGGTGATTGCATCAGGACCATAGCCAGGATTCTAGGTTTAGGAGGGAGGATTTCCAGGAGGGGCAACAATGTTACACACACATATATAATATTGGCATCCTGGGGACTGTTAGCTCAGGAGGGTTTTTGAGCCCTTCTCTGGATACAGCCCTGGATTGCAGCCATGAAATCACACACACGTTGGTCACCTCCAGACTTCATTACTGTAATGCGTTCTACATGGGGCTGCCCTTGGTGACCATTTGGAGGCTGTAGCTGGTCCAGAATGCAGCTGCTTGGGTAGTGATGGGGTGTGGGCATTATGCTCATGCCTCACCACTGCTTTGGGAGCTGCACTGGTTGCCAGTATGTTTTCAGGTGCAATTCAAGGTGCTGGTCATTACCTTTAAAGCCCTACATGGTAGTGGGCCAGGATACTTAAGAGACCACGTCACCCCAAGAACATCTGTCCGTCCCACCACGGTGGATTGGAGAGTATCTCTTATCATTCCATCAGCTAGAGAGGTGCATCTCTCTAGCACCAGAAGGAGGGCCTTCTCTGTGTCCACCCCAGCCCTTTGGAACCTCCTGCCAACTGAGTTACACCTACAGACAGAGCTACTGCCCTTTCGGAAGGGCCTAAAGACCGGACTGGCAGGGCAGGTGTGGGGCTCAAGTAATATGGGGTCCCATGCTGGGTGGCTGATCTGATGGGATAGCCACCCCTCTCTTGCTCTTTTAAACTTTTTTAACCTTTTTAATCTTTTAAACTTTTAAATCCTTGAGGTATTTTTTTGTAAATTTATACTTTTATTATTATTGTTGTTGTTGTTGTTTTGAAGTTGATTTGGTTTCTGGGTTTGTGGGGTAGTGTTGGGATTGTTTGGTTTGCACTTATTTGTGTAACTTTTTTTATTTTCTTTTTGTGAGCCGCCTAGGGTTGGGTTCGCCCAATTGGGGTGAGATAATAAATCTAAATAAATAAATAAATAAATAAAAAGGTGACTGATTCTTGGGAGGCAAGCTATGAGAAACCTGGGGAACATAGTGAAAAGTAGAGACATCACTTTGCAAACAAAAATTCACATAGTAAGGCGATGGTATTCCTGGTGGTAATGTGGTAATTCCTGGTGGTAATGTGAGAGCTGGACCATAAGGAAAACTGAGCACAGAAGAATAGATGCCTTTGAAAAGTGGCATTGGAGGAGACTTTTTAGAGGACCCTGGACAGCAAGGAGAACAAAAAGGTCGATCTTAGAAGAAATCAACCATGACTGCTCCTTAGAAGGACAAATAGTAAAATTGAAGCTAAATTACATTAGACATTAAATGAGAAGAGAGGATTCACTTGAGAATGCCTTGATACTGGGAAAGGTGGAGGGCAAAAGATGAAGGGAGTGGCCAAAAATGAGATGGATAGATGGTATTGTAGTCACAATGGACACAAAGCTGGGCAGGTTGAGGAGGATGGTGGAGGAGGTAGCACCAGAGGTGCCTGGCAGGCAATGGTCTATGGGGTCTCAAAAGGTTTGAATCGACTGTGTGACTGAACAACAATGACAGAAATCAAGTGTAAAAAAACAATTGCACAGAGAAAGCAAGAGAGAATGCCTCAAGTTCTCATTAATCTATCCCCTTCATGCTCTAACACTTTGTAAGTTAAAAAAACACCCCTGAAATATTATTAAATTGAAAAAAGGTTTCTTTACTTTCAGTCTCAATCTCCAGTTACAATCAGAAGAATGAAGAAAGTATATGCAGTCTTCACCAGGAAGAACTAAACAGTTATGTGTCTTAAATTCAGTAGTAATCCATCACTATAAGTTGTCATCTATTCTGAACATTATTTCTATCCGTATACCCATAGGCATGCCTCCTGTTTTCTCATTACATGTTCTTCACAGGTAATGTGGCCATTGATTTGTTACACTT
Organism: Furcifer pardalis; assembly: GCA_030440675.1. Lineage (NCBI taxonomy): Eukaryota > Metazoa > Chordata > Lepidosauria > Squamata > Chamaeleonidae > Furcifer > Furcifer pardalis. The sequence continues at coordinate 70,988,224 of CP126893.1, forward strand.
AACTCTGACACTACCAAAACACCACCCTCAAGGTTCAACTTTCCGTCTCTTTGCATTTCATTGGTTGCAGCTTTTCTAGATAGGTCTTTTGATTGATTCACACAGGGGCTGTGGTGGCTTGGTGGCTAAGAAGCTTGCCTTGTCAGCTGGAAGGCTGCCCAGTCAGCAGTTCAAGACCCGGGTACTACATGACAGTTTGAGTGTCCATCTTTGTCTCAGCTTCTGCCAACCTAGCCGTTCGAAAGCAAGAAAGAAAGTAGATATATAGGGATATATGGGGATATAGGGATATATAGATATATGGTGGGAAAAGATCTTAGGGACATGATGAAAGGAGCCTCATTTGGGCACCCCCTGAGTGGAGTTTCTCCAGCAAAAAATCATTTCAACCCAGAATAATTTCTGATCACTTCTTCTTCTTCTTCTTCTTCTTCTTCTTCTGCTTCTTCTGCTTCTTCTTCTTCTTCTTCTTCTTCTTCTTCTTATTATTATTATTATTATTATTATTATTATTATTATTATTATTATTATTATTATTATTATTATTATTATTATTATTATTATTATTATTATTATTATTATTATTATTATTATTGATTCACATGATAAGAAAGCATTCACATGTGTTTTAAGCCATGTTTGCTATTAACCTGTTCACTGTTATTTTATAGAATCCTGTTTTAGGCGTTTACAAAAAAAAAAAAAAAAAGCCCTCCACTTCATAGACGGAGGAATGAATGGGATATAGCAATATATTCTTATCTGCGTAGGACCTTATTCTGTGAAGATTTCTGTTTGTTCTTAATTTTATGCACTTTGAGCATTCCTTTTGAAGTGGGATGCCAAGTGAAAGTGCCTGAAGTTAAGAATTTGTATAGGTCTTTGCAGGAGTAGAGCTCTAATTAGCTGCGCACATCACACAAATCATTTTTCTTTCAAGTCAGATTATTTAACTGTATAGAATTTTGTGAGATAAGACCATTTGCCTATTATTCAACAGTGGCTTCAGATTTCTTTCATGTTTTCTTTTCCTTCTTGCATTCTTACTAGAATTGGTTGTGATAGGAATTTATTTTCCAAATAAAGGAAATATTTCCCTTCGTAGTTCTGTTCAAACCTGGAACATCAACCATTAACACTTCAACGAGTTTAACAAAGTTTAACAAATTCTTCCATCAAACCTGTTTTCTGTAACAAATTTTTGCTTCTGCCTAATGGTGATTATCTTCCTGTTTTACTGAGGCTGCATTCTTCATGTTTCTGAGTACTTTCTGATGTATATAGACATGTTGCCATATTTGTAATTAAGCTGTTCCTCAAATACCACTTGGTAACGTATGTCCAGCAATATGCCTGTTATGAGTTCATATCTATTCCTGTTTTTTTGTGTCCTGTTTTTGAAACTACTATACTTCTATCATGAAATTTTATGAAGATACAGCTACTTCAAATGCACACCATTAATGAACTAACAATGAATTATCTGTTTGGAGTATAACAATGATGATTCAAAATGCAAAGGGAAATGTGAGACAAGTGGAAAGTATATGTAGTCACCCTTCTGCAAGGTATATAATACAACAGGATATTGACCAGTAAATTATGTTACAACATATCCACGTTGTTTTAGAATGGAACCTATCGTACATTTTTATAGGACCATATTTAACTGCCTAGGTTAATTATTAGTCTTGATTGCTGCTTTATATTCAGCATTCAATGGGAAGGCATATCATTTCAGTACTAGCTGCTTGCAGCAAAAGGAACAAAGACAAACTACTGTGTTTACACTTACTCATTTTTATTCTGCACAAACACCAGGTCTTCATCTACAATGTTTAGCAAGCCTTACTCCTACAAAAAGTGTTCACAGTGTTCACAGCAAAGAAAACAACACACTTATATACTGTTGCATAGTGCTTGGTACACATTCTGGATGGTTCACAAGTTAATTAGCATTTTGCCCCAAACATCCTGGGTACTCATTTTACTGACCTCAGAAGGATGGAAGGTTACATCAACATTGATCTCTGGTCAGGATCAACCTCACAAACTTTTGGTTGTAGTACAGTACCATTGCACCACCGGGCTAGAGTGCTGATGCTTAAAATGAAAATCCAATGCAGATCTAAATATTTAATTTTCAGCAAAATACCTATTTCTGGAGATACTTTATTTGAAGGGAAGGAAGCTGTAAAGAGAAACAACAGTCTTATACTGGATGGTCTGACTCTATATATCATAAATGTATAATATTGCTTATTTCGGCATTAGGATCTCATAAGGATATTTGACTGAGAGTCAAAGCACTGTCTAACTATATATTAAAGTTTATAGTCTCGAAGTGAAGCTGTCCCTTCACTCTAATTACACTACGCAACAACAGCAAAAATTCCCCCGCTACTGGGTTGAAAATATGTTCCTTATAGTAATTCATATGTGATGAATACAGAACTGCAGTAGGATTTGCTCTGGCACGTCAGGAAAAAAAGTTATGTACTTGTAAAGGTTATCAAGGAAAATGTTATTAATTATGTTGAAAAGCGATTGTGAGAAATTTTAAGGAAATTAATGTGCGTACTTTGGGATGAAAACACTAAATATTATAATTAAGAAGTGAATAAATGAGTCAGGGACCCTTAGTTACACTAAGATTGACAGTGGCTTGGTTTTAAAGTGTGCAGAGCTTCTTGCTTTCCACTTGTGAACATCTTCTGTTGCTCTCTGCAAAAACCAACAGTAATCCCCCATCATGTTCGGATTGAAGCGGCCTTGATATCTTGCTTCCATGGTGGACACCTCCTGGTGGAATCTTTCACCGTGCTCGTCACTCACAGCTCCCATATTTGATGGAAAGAAGGTGAGATGTGAATGCAAGAAATGCATCTTTAGTGACATTCTGCAACCGAGGTGCTGGAAGGCTGTTACCAAGTTGTCCACAATTTCTGCATAGTTGTCTGCTCTGTGGTTCCCAAGAAAGTTGTGCACGACAAGCACAAATGTGTCCCAAGCTTCTAGTTCTCGTTTCGTGAGCTCCAATCTGAATTGTGGACATCGAATCAACTTTCGTATTTCTGGTCCAACAAAGACTCCTGCTTTCAATTTTGCCTCAGTTTTCATCTTTCCAAACTTGCCTTTTGGGTACTGAAAACCACGATTTGTTTTATCCATCGCTGCAACAAACTGTTTCAGAGGACCCAGTTTGATATGGAGTGGAGGTAGGTAAATCTTATTACGATCCACAAGAGGTACATGTTGACCGTTGTGCTGTCCGACTACAGGTAAATTTCTGGGTGGCCAATTTTTCACTATGTAGTGATTCTTGTCATCGTGAGTAAGTTCCACTCCTTCAGTCTGGAACCCAAAAGTTCAGACTTTACTTTCAACAGGGACAAATCGCGAACCAGGTCGTCCAATTCGACGGCTGATCAAATGTGGCTTTTTAATGTCACTGTCATGATCATTCGTGTATTCCATAACTCCAGCGTCACTGTCATTACCTTCAGTATCACTTCCTTCATTGTTCATTGCATCGTATGAAGGAGGAATTGGTACTCGGTAATCTGTATCATGTGCCACAGGCTTTAGAGCAGACTGACAATCCAGATACACGATTTTTGTCTTGTTCTTCTGGCTGTACCTGCATATGATGGTCAAGCAGAAATAGCAATCTGAATGGTGATCTTTCTGCTCCCGCCAAATCATGGGAACAGCAAAAGGCATTCAATTTTGTTTACCGTTTAACCACTGGGTTAGGCCGGAGTAACAGACAGTGCAACAGAGATTAGGAGCCCAGAATTTTGTTTGATCTCCAATTTCACATCCGAAGTAATGTTTGTAAGCTATACGTAGCTTTCTGGACATGTTCTTGCGTTGGTCAGACGTAGCAAATGTTGCTGTCCTTTAGAAAAGGAGTGAAAACCTGGCTGGCAGGTTTAGTTTGGGGAGTGGATGGTTCAATTTCCCCAGCCAATTGGTTGGTTTGACCCCAGTATGCTTATGTTACAATTTCTAGCTTTTAATACTAAGTTTTTAAAAATTGTTAATTCTTTTAAATGGTTTTATAATTGTTGTAAATCGGCCTGGGTCCCTTTTGGGAGGAGGGCAATAAACAAATTTAAATAAAAAATAAATAAATAAATAATAAAAGCAGTCCATACAATTCACACAGCTGCGCCTATTCATCTTTCGTTTACTGAATCACCATGTATCAAATTACCGAATCGTCTTATACGAAATCACTTAAATGCATGTTACTGCGACTGCTGATTAATAAAACACAGAACCACACTAGCATGAACTATTTTCACCCAGTAGCAAATTTTTTGTTGCATAGTGTTATGTATCATACGAATACTCTGGAAACTCTTCAGAAAAACCTGAGATAACCTATGTGGCATAGTGTATCCAGTAGGCCTGGGTTTGCATCCCTGTGCAGCCATGGAAGCTCACTGTAGTTGTGAACCTGATAAAAACCACTCCTTTAAAAAAATCTCACTTATTTTGAAAGTCCTGTTAGGGTCCTTTTAAGACCATTTGAAATTGAAGCCACATAAAGGCAACAAGAAAAAACCTAGATTTCTCCTGTTTTGAGGAGAAAGTAGTCTACTCAAGTTCTTTCATGGACATTACATGTTGCACTGTTAAATCCAAGCACCTAAACATCTATGCATGCCAGATGACACTTACATGCCAGATGACATACTTCCACTTGCAGGCTAAATTAAACAGAAACAAAGATCAGTTCAATTATCACACTGTTGTTTCAGTGTCCAACAATAGTACCACAGCTGACACAAGGTACTCGGTTGCACAGTAGAACATCCTCTGGCATATCAGTATTTGAACAGAAGATGACTGATGTCCTTTAAATGAATTCTTTTTGAATGAGTACAAATGGGAACTTGGAATAAGTTTCAGCCTTAAATTTAATAAACTCCTCCCTCTGTCATTCATAAACATGGAGGGCCAATTAAAATATTTGGTGTGAAAAGTTTTGTGTGCAGATGATAATTTTTGACTTTGAGGTGGCCTTGACTAGGGAAGAGTTGCAAATAACTTGCTGTCTCTGGTATTAATTACTTCCTTTTGCATAAGAAAATTTGCAGTATACAGACAAGCAAATGTCCAAGACACTTAATGTCCTAAAAATGTTTGGAGGATGTTTTAATTTTACTTTTAAAGTGTTACATTTTTGAAGAAATGCATGCCTGCTTAGCACACAAGCAGTTTGTGTCGCTTTCATACTCTATGTTGCTTTCATACTCTATTCACATCTGTCACCACTGCCCAAGAGGCTCATTGATTCCCATACTGATTCCCACTTTCACTTTTGCGTGGAACTGATTATTATAGGGGTATTTTTTTTAAAATGTAGCCCAATTTTTTGCATGAATGATGCTAACAACCAGCATATTTTTTTCAATAATATACAGTATCTTCACAGTGCCAATGTGGCATAATTACCAGACTATTGTTAGAGCTACACTGTTTCTTAAAGCATTTGGTTAGGATTGTATCAGTCTGGCGAAATTAATTTGAAGTTGTCAGACATGATCCACAAAAGCTAACCTTAAAATATAGTAGTTAGTCTTAGAGCTGGACCATAAGGAAAGCTGAATGCAAAAGAATAGATGTCTTTGAGATGCGTTGGAGGAGAGTTTTGAGAGTACCCTGGACAGCAAAGAGAACAAATAGGTCGTTTTTAGAAGAAATCAGCCCTGACCTCCTTGGAAGGTCAAATAGTAAAGATGAAGCTAAAGTTATTTGGACATCAAATGAGAAGACAGGATTCACTTGAGAAAGCCTTTATGCTGGAAAAGGAAAAAGGCAAAAGAAGAAGAGGGTGGCCAAAAATGAGATGGCTAGATGATATTGTAGATACTATGGGCACAGAGCTGGGCAGGTTGAGGAGGATGGTGGAGGACAGGGGTGCCTGGAGGGCAATGGTCCATGGGGTCGCAAAGGGTCACAATCGACTATGCAACTGAACAACAACAAAAATTAGTTTTTAATGTGTCACAACATTTTTTTTTGCCTCTTTTATTTTGTTTTATGTGCTATCCAATATGCTTGCACAAATTGAACACTTTATGCAAAAGTGTCATAAAATTTTAGGGCAGATGTGCCAATGTTGCAGATCTTGGGCAAATTATTGTTTCTTGATAACTCCCAGAATGCTCCAGTGACCATGTTGAAATCTGATTCGCTGTGTCATGCCCTGGGTCTTGGAACTTATCAGGAAAAAGATGGTGCGGGAGAACTAGTGAGATAAAACAAATGACGCAAATTACAGAAAGAGAGGATTATTACTTCCCAATGAAATCACAAATCTATTCTGTTCATGAATAGAAAACTACAAACATCTTGTTAAAGGAGTAGAGCAGATTTTGCCAGTTTTTCCTTTCCCCTGAAGTTTTTGAAAACTGTTCCGGAGGGTTGATGGACCCTGTAGAGCAATGTGGAAAGTGGAATGAAAGTTGCAGATGGGAGGCACCAGTAGTAAACTTCCACTAGATAGATGAAATCTTGGAAGTTCAGAAAACCACCTTAAGATTGGACCCATTTTTAAAAACAAATAATTGTACTTGAATGTGAATATTTTATACCAAATGGATGTGTAGTCATTTTAATCTTGAAAAGATTTCATAGCACTGAAATAATATGGCTTTTAGCTTTCATTCCATCCTCAAGGAAATCAAATTAATTCTACAGAATAAGAATTTAGAGAATTTTAAAAACTCTGATATTTAATTGCATTTTCCTTTTTTTTTTTTTAAAAGATCCTTACTGTGGGCAAACGTCACTAAATGCAGCTGGCATTTAAAGAAAATATTTCATCTGCATCACCTGGAAAAAGTACTTTTTGGTTCCAGGTAAGTACTTCAGTTATGTTATAGTCATTTTGTTGATGAAAAATTAAGATGTATTTAAAATTGCCATTTTATAATTCAAACTGATGTTGGGGTCAGAAATCTTCCACACATTATCTTGAAGTTTGTTCAGAATCAAGATTTTAATTAAATTTATACATTATTGAATGCCTTTAGGGCTGTGATTATGCAGTCACAAGAACACAGCTATCTTCAAAATGTTGCTTATAAAAACCTCCATCCAAGAAATAAAAATGGATTGGTATTGTGCATGACAATTTCTGTGGTAATATATTCTCTTATATATTTTCTGTCATCTGAATATGAAAGTGATGTAAGTTGTGTGTTGTCAGTTCATCTGAACTTGGGTTTGGGAGAGCAGAAACATTCATGGTTAATAGTAATTGCTTTACTGAAACAAACAGAGACAGAATAAGCTGCCACTTTTGCAGCAGTCTTGTATATCTCTTATGTCTCTTTTTAAGAAGTATGTACATGTTACCGTTAAATCTAGTTTTCAGTTAAAACTAGTTTTCAGTTACAACCAGTTTTCCCTAGTTAAAACTAGTTCTGACAAACTGCATTTGTGAGAACTAGAATTAACTGACGATAAAAGAACAATTTCCAGTTAAAATGGGTTTTGACTAGTCAAAACTAGTTCTAATTAAACGTCTTAGTTACAACTAGAATTTCCTAATAATAATAACAAGAAGTGTGAGGCTGGTGGAGCTGGACTGCCCTGGAAACTGCAAAGGGGCTGCAGTGGCTCAGTGGTTAAGAAGCTCACTTTGTTAGCTGGAAGGCTGGCAAGTCAGCAGTTCGAGACCTCGTGACTGCATGATGGCTTGAGTGCCCATGCCGCTCATGGGGTCTTGAGCCCAGGCCAGCACTGGAAGAGGAAAGTGTGAGGCTAGTGGAACCTCACTTTTCCAGCCAAAGTGCACCACGGGGACCATGGAGGAGGGGGCACAGCAGAGGCGAGACATTGCTGGAATGGTCCTGGAAACTGCAAAGGGACCACAGCCCCTTTGCAGTCCCTGGGACAATCCCAGCAATGTCTCGACTCTGCTACTCCACCCACTGGTGGTCCCTGTGCTACACTTCAGCTGGAAAAGTGAGGCTCCACCAGTCTTGCAATGTCCTGTTTCAGTGCTGGCCTGGCCTCGAGACCCCATGGGTGTCGCTCGTCAGAGGCTCCTTTCATGTCCCCAAGAGCATGGACAGAGACAGGCACTCAAACCATCATGCAGTCCCTTGGTCTCAAAATGCCAACTTCCTAGCCTTCCAGCTAACAAGGTGAGCTTCTTAACCACTGAGCCACCACAGCCCCTTTGCAATCCCTTTGTAGTCTCCGGGACAGTCCCAGCAATGTCTCGCCTCTGCTGTGCCCCCCCCCGTGGTCCCCGGGCTGCGCTTTGGCTGGAAAAGCGAGGCTCTGCCAGCCTCTACACTTTCCCCTTCCAGCACTGGCCTGGCCTTGAAAGCCTGAGACTTCATTTCCAAGGACTAGGAGAGAGACGGGCACTCAAACTGTCATGCAGCTCCCTGGTCTCGAACTGCTGACTTGCCAGCCTTCCAGCTAACAAGGTGAGCTTCTTAACCACTGAGCCACCACAGCCCCTTTGCAATCCCTTTGTAGTCTCCGGGACAGTCCCAGCAATGTCTCGCCTCTGCTGTGCCCCCCCCCCGTGGTCCCCGGGCTGCGCTTTGGCTGGAAAAGCGAGGCTCTGCCAGCCTCTACACTTTCCCCTTCCAGCACTGGCCTGGCCTTGAAAGCCTGAGACTTCATTTCCAAGGACTAGGAGAGAGACGGGCACTCAAACTGTCATGCAGCTCCCTGGTCTCGAACTGCTGACTTGCCAGCCTTCCAGCAAACAAGGTGAGCTTCTTACCCACTGAGCCATCACAGCCCATTTGCAGTCTCTGGGGCTGTCCTGGCAATGTCTTGCCTCTGCTGTGCCCCCTCCTCCATGTTCCCTGTGCTGCACTTTGGCTGGAAAAGTGAGGCTCCACCAGCCTCGCACTTTCCTCGTCCACTGCTGGCCTGGCCTCAAGACTCCGTGGGTGGTGCAGGCACTCAAACTGTCATGCAGTCCCCGGGTCTTGAACTGCCGACTTGCCAGCCTTCCAGGTAACAAGGCAAGCTTCTTAACCACTGAGTCACCACAGCCCCTTTGCAGTCTCTTTGCAGCATCCAGGACCATCCCAGCAACATCTTGCCTCTGTTCTCTCCCCCCCCCCCCCGGTAATATGTTCCCTGCTCTATGTTTTGGCTGGAAAAGTGAGGCTCCGCCAGCCTCGCAATTTCCTCTTCCAGTGCTGGCTTGGCCTCAAGACCCCATGGGTGGTGTGCTCCTGAGGCTCCTTTCATGTTCCCAAGAGCTCCACCAGCCTCGCACTTTCCTGTCCAGCAGGCTGGAAAAACAAGGCTCTGCCAGCCTCGCACTTTCACTTATCGGCTGGAAAAGCGAGACTCCGCCAGCCTCACACTTTTGCTTATTATTATTATTAGGAAATTCTATTTGTAACTAAGAACTTTAGTTAGAACTAGTTTTGACTAGTCAGAACTAGTTTTGTGTTTCCCAAATGCTGGTTTTTGGACTTCAATTCCCAGAAGCCTAAGTCATTTCCCCAAAGCACTGATCAACCAATGTACTGACTGAGGCTTCTGGGAATTGAAGTCCACTAGTGGGCTGTGTACCCCTTGTTGGGAACCACTGGGCTAGTCAGAACCCGTTTTAACTTTAAACTTATGGCTTTAACTGAAACTTTTTCCTTGATAGGAAATTCTAGTTTTAACTAAGCCATTTAGTTAGAACTAGTTTTCAATAGTTAAAACCAGTTTTCACTAGAAATGGATCTTTCAATGTCAGTTAATTCTAGTTCTCACAAACACAGTTAGTCAGAACTAGTTTTAACTAGGGAAAACTAGTTTTAACTGAAAACTAATTTTAACTGTAACATATACATACAGTAATTTATTTGTAACGAAAAAGGATACTGGATGAATACTGAACAGCTTCATACTATCAGTGGGTGGTTTCTAGTAGTACAATGTAGGGAATGGGAAAAGAAAAAAAGACTTGAATTTTGTTGTTGATGCAAGTAGATTGGTGTAGTACGGGGTTTCTCCAACTTGGACACCCAAGTGTTCTTCAAATTCAGTCCTGAGAAGCCCATGACAGTACACCTGCTGATTTAGGCTTCTGGTCATTGAAGTCCAAAAGCATCTGGGAGCCCAAGATTGCAAAAACTTGATGTAGTGTCCAAAACCTGACTAAGAAGTAAGTTGGGGGTCTATCCTCTCCAGCTACACACAATAGGGCAAATGGGTTTAGCAATGCCTCGTTTCCACATGGTGCCTTTGTACTACATTATATTTGTCCCCAGGATTCCATGTGTTTAGGACTGGTCTTTCTGTTGCTTATGGTAAACATTTGAGAAAATTAAACAATTGAAACAGCATGGTGAAAGTAAAAGAATTCAAGAATGTCATCCTTTTGAATGTTATTCTCATGGCACTCTTCATTTAACCAGTGACCCAAATCCTGTTGCATAATTACACAAATAAACTTTTGCCTTAAGTTAAGAAATTGCCCTCAGTTATTCACTGAGCCATGCAAAACATGGTGCAGCAAATAGTGTCCATACTGTCTTCTTAACTTGGGGAAATTCACCTCCAAAATGTAGTCCACTTCTGATACGCCAGTGTAACTAGGTAAGAAGATTTGGGCCACTGTGTTTCAATGACTTGAAGGTTAGTTGTTTCCCTATGTGAGACCCTGGGGGGGGGGGGTGTTGCCTGACGTTTATATGGAAGAACTGAAAATTAATCTGCCCACATTTGAATGGTTGATTTCATTCACAAATTAATGTGCAAACTCAAAAGAAATTTATTTTGTATTTATAATCAACAATGTGGATATATTCAGCAGAATTCTATTTTGTGTTAATGTAGGTTAGGAGAGAAACAAAATTATTTTTTTCTGCAAGCGTGACTTTCCATTGTCAAAATGTAGACATAACCATATGAAACAAAGGCTCTGGCGATTTTTAGTGGACTGTGGAAGTCTATGTAGTTTTTAAAAATCTGTTTCAGTACATGAGAATTTTATAAGGCTGAGGTTTCACAGAAGACTCAGCATAGACTTAGAAGCACCTTGGTGGTGTACCCCTGCAAACACAAATGTCTTCAGTGGTGTAGTGTGGGTTTCAGCTGCCAAGGGCATTGGCCAAATTTGCCACCCCCTGGGTGGGGCCCAGGACACCAGCAGTGGTGGAGGGCCTTGGTGCCTGTCCCCACAGCGGCCTCTTCGCTCCGGCCACTAGGAAGTCTGGGGGCAGCAGTGATGTCCTGTTGCCATAGCGGCCTTTTGTGCCCTGGCCTGGGCTGGGGCCCAGGACACCAGTGGTGGTGTCGGGTCCTGGCACCCATCCCCTCAGCGGCCTCTTCACCCTGGTTGCCAGGAAGTCCAGGGGCAGTGGCAAAGTCCTATTTATTGTGAAATTTTGCCAACCCCCAAAAGTGCTGCCTGGGGCAGCCCCCCTGCTACGTCACTGTATATCTTTTTAGTTTTTGTCTTCTTAGTAAGATATTGCTCTGTTTCTCTCTTTAATGAGTCATCATATTTAGCAAATAAACTATTCAAAGTTTTGGGTCCCATAGAACAGAATTCTGTACAACCACATGTACAATGGTTTGCTCTTTAGCCAGTTGGACAGTTTCCAAGCTATCAGAAGGAAATGGTACTGATTATTTCTATATAGAAACTCAGGAACTGACCAGTTGTTGACACAACAAATCACTGCAGAAACAGAAGTAAGCAGGATTCTGCCCAAAATATATTTTGCATGAAGATCAATCAATGCCCTTGGTAAATGATTGAATGGGACATATTTCCAATGCTTCTTTTGAGCTTCTCATATACTCGTTGAATGCATATATTAATGTGTTAATGCAATATGGAAAATGTGAAAAAGTCATTTTATAGCCATGTGCATGTGTCTGTATATTTTTTTCCATTTGGCAAAACATCATTTTCAGATTCACCTGAAGGGAAGTTTACTTGGAAATGAGATTTCCAATAAAATCATATTGCATACCTTTTCAGTGATAATATGACACAATGCATTGCATCTTCCCCATTGTCCTAATGAAAGAGGGTAAAATATGTACAGAAACACCATACATGTTCCCAGTTTAATGTCTTCTGTTCAAAGAATTGTGTCTTCAAAGTGCATTAACTTATTTTAATAGTTTTCAGTAGTACAAATTGCCTCTTGTGAAAGGTAAAACAGTGTATCCAACACTGTTTTTATCTTCCAAATAATTGTTTGAAAATTATTGATGTAATTTCAGCTCCTATAATACTGTATTCAGAAAAGGACTAAATGTCAAATAAAATAAGATGAAAATATTTCTGAAAAGAGTAAAACTTTACAAGACTTAGTAGAATTGAAGTTGCCAACCAATTACTAAGATTAGTAGTTAATAAATAAATATAATTAGGATTTAATTATGAATAAAGATCAGAAATTCTGATCTAGCTCAGTAAATCCATTTTCCAGCTTCATCAAGAGGTTGGACCAAGTAGTCAGTGAGGTCTTATCATGACAAGTTGGGATCTATCTTAAACAAATTCACACCAATGGCATTTTTCCTGCTTCAGGGGAAAAATGCATTTTCAGATATGAGTTGCAGTTGATGGCAAGTATTTGTACAGTACTCCATGTCTATGATTTAAGCAGCAGCACAATGACACAACTCTTGTACAAGTGACCTTTCCACTTTACATGTCTTTATTTTTCATCAAGAACCTTTGATCTCTGAAAGTTATCAGGTAAAACAATAGACATTGCATCATTCATGTGTGACTTTATTGTCCAAATGTAGACTGTAGTAAACTCTGAACAGTTTTGGAAACCATAGTAACAATTGTTGAAGCTTGCACTATATTATACTACTGTTGATTTTTCTCAACCAGATCTCTGTAGAGTAACCATCATCTGTGCATGAAGAGCTTTCTAATGTGGAAATGATCTGTTGTTAAACTAATTTTTGGGCTATTTTGAATAGCCTAATCTCCAGATGTAGCACAATTTTGTAGCAAACCAAATAAATTGAATAAATTCAATAAAATAACTAGCATGCACACATTTAAACATATGGAATGATACTGATTACATTAAAAAGAAAGTGTCACTACTTCCTTCCACATGTAGTAATCCCTCATATGATTCTCCCAATGTCTGAAAAATTGTTTATCCATGAGATTGTTTTAGTACAACTGACTTTTTTCTCATCTAGGATCTGAGTCCCGCAAAGCAAAATGGTAAAGAAACATTGCAGAATAAATACATACTGCACTGGAAAATGGTCTGGGGGCTTTGTGAGCAAAACATAACACTTTTCAAACATGAGGGTGCATGAACATGTTAAAGATGTAAATAAGAAGTTGCACAATGTGCAGCACATGGGGCAGTAACCACAGCACAAATACTTTTGCTTCAAAAAAAAGTGGGAAGGTCATACAATCTGGTGTTTAAATGCACCAATATATGCACAAAGCATGTGTATTCAAATTCAATTTGAGGGATATTGCCAGTTGTTGAGAATGGTTCACATTGACTTTCTTCCACAGAAAAGGAAGTCACAGCAGACTTGAGAGAGTTTGGAATAAAGTGCTGCACCTTCTGTCACTTCCAAGCCCAGCTAGAGTAGAAAATAATAGAAATCTATTTTCCTCCAGTTATTTCTTTTCATACATACACACACACACCAGTTTCATGGAGGACCAAGCTTACTCTAGCTCTATGGTGGTAAACCTATGGCACATGTACCAGAGGAGGCACACACAGCCCTCTCTGTGGGTATGCAAGCTGTCACCCAAATGAGGTGAGGCGACCAGACACCCCACATGCACCCCTTTTATATATAAATTGTGTGCATGTGTGAGTGCCTAAGGAGGTGGCAGCAGTGCATGGGCAGGTACCGTGTGTGTGCATGCACCCATGTGACATCACTGGTGCACCAATAGCAGTGCACACACCCACATGATGTCACTGGTGGTGCATGCCTGCGCATCACCTCCACCTCCTTGGGCACTCAGTCTCTGAAAGGTTCCCCATCACTGCTCTAGCTCCATACTGGCAGAGATAATGGGGCTAATCCTGAAGTCCCTAAGAAGAATGGGATGGGCATGTCTGATGGCCAACCCCCATTCCTTTCTTGAAACATGTGTTGCAGCATGCTGCTCTCAGATATGCTAACAGGTGTTCATGTGTGTACTAGGGCTCGTTGGAATTATTGCCTCTTTTTCATACCAGTGGGGAGGTAATTCTAATCCATCCTAACCTTCTCCAGCCCATCTATCTGATGATTCTATTGATCTGTTAGAACCAAAGTTAAATGATCCTTCAATTACTCTCATCCTGTGATTCTACTCTAAGCAGAATTAAGGGGTTGTAATGTTGCAGTTATAGGACTGTGGTGGCTTAGTCGTTAAGATGCAAAGTTTGAGACCCGAGTGCTGCACGATGGAGTGAGCTCCAGTTGTCTGCCCCAGCTCCTGCCAACCCAGCAGTTTGAAAGCAAGAAATTGCAAGTAGATAAATTGGTACCATTTTTGTGGGAAATGTAACAGTGTTCCATGCTCTCCAGCATCCGCCATACCTGCCAGATGGCCATGGAAATTTCTGCAAATGCAGATAGCACTGGTTCTTTCACTGTAAACAGAGTTGAGCACCATACCCTGGAGTCAGACATAACTGGCTTTCAAGCAAGGGCTACTTTATTATTATTTATCATTTATTATTTATTATTTATTATTTATATTGCCACCCACTCGCCATGGCGACTCAGGGCGGCTTACAGTCAGGAAAAAAAACAACACAGTACAAACAGCTGAAATCCATTCCTCCTCCCGGCCAGAAGACGTTAGTCTTATCCTTCCCTGGGCAGGTAAAGCCCAGGATTAGGAAGTGGAAGCTTCCATTAAAAACCTTAAAACTGTTAAAATTTAAAATTAAAATCTAAAAAAGATTAAAAACAGATTAAAAACACACCAAATGCTACAACTACTAATTTAAAAAGTAGAGAAAGAGAGGGACTCAGATCATCCAATGTGCTGGGGTCAGTATACCTTCCACACCCCATATCTGTCCCGCCAGCCATGTTTTTAGAGTCTTCCTAAAGGGCAGCAGCTCTGTCTGGAGACGTAGCTCCATTGGCAGGAGATTCCATAGGGCCGGAGCAGACACAGAGAAGGCTCTCCTTCTGGTGCCAGATAGATGTGCCTCTCTGGCCGATGGAACAACTAGAGAGCCTCTCCGGTCCGCTCTGGTGGGACGGGCAGATGTTCTTTACTTTTACTAATGTTGCAATTGACTAATGTACAAAGGACCTCCTTTCATTGTCTCACACAGTTTTTAATGATTACATTTTTGGCATAATTACAGAGTGATTATTCTAAAGTTGTGTGTTTTAGTGTTGTTGGGTTTAATTTTTAAAAAGAGAACTGTTGATCCTCAGAGTATATCTTCACTGGATACTGAGATTTTTGCAGTCTCTCAGCCATTCCTGGAGAGTTTGACTTGTGAATGCAGGGAGGGCAACATGTCTGTATTACCAAGGGCCTTTCATTAAATCTTTCTTTTTAAAATAATTGGGTCTTCTTAATCTATAATGGAACATGGACTTACAGGCTGCCTGTGATTAAAATTAAGCCTTATTTGTCATTTAATATGGTGCCATGTTTCTTCCGTAATTGAGCAGGGATCGATGCCAGCTGTGTGATGGACAGTGA
The DNA here is from genome assembly GCA_030440675.1 of Furcifer pardalis. NCBI lineage: Eukaryota > Metazoa > Chordata > Lepidosauria > Squamata > Chamaeleonidae > Furcifer > Furcifer pardalis. The sequence continues at coordinate 71,003,900 of CP126893.1, forward strand.
GCTTATCCAACATGACGGAGATGGATTTCAGGGAACACAGGCTTTGCTGTTCTATGTACAAGTGGGATGAGCTTGACATATCAGTATCATTTAATTATTTTGTAGGTAATTATTCATTTGAGAGACATGAGTTTCCAAGTAATGTTAGATGAGCTTACAGACCAATACAATTATTGTTTGTTTTAATACGTTGTCTGCATTTCTTGGTAGGAGATAATAATTAGTTTTTCATTACATTTGCATAAAAATGTTTCATGGAATGAGGAAATTCAGTTTATATGTGATCAAATAGCATTCTCTTCTTGTTGTTTTAATGTCAGAAGAGTGTTGATGTGATGAGAGTTATGACACAGTATGTTAGAAAATGCTCAGTGAGAGGTCATTTATCAGAAATGATATGGCTTTGTTTGCTGTTAGAGAGAGAGAGAGAAGGAAAGAAAGAGAATAACCACCAAGTGTTGTTTTGCAAGCGTTTTCAGGCAAAAGCAAAAGATGGGGGGTGGAGTGGGGATAAAAATGCAATACAGGCTTTCATAATGAATGTGTTCCACTCCATTTTGAACAGATTTATTTGACACTATGTTTGTGAATACAATTCTTGATCAGGAAAACTGGATTTCTTTTGCTCCATTGTCTATGGTTTCTGCACCATAAGTAATTGTTGCCTCTTTGCTGGTTTCTAAGCTATAAATATTAATGTTTCTCAACTAATATTGGCAGACACAAAAACAAACAAAACCCTGTATTTTTTTTTTTTGCCAGCATCTATGAACTGGAAGGACTATGTCTGAGGCAGGTATTCTCTATCTGTTGGCATTTCCATCTTTTAATTTTAGAGCAGAGAGTGCTCTTTTTCCACCTTACCATTTTCATGCTAAACTGTGGATGGATGCATAAGGATGCACACATTGTTAAATGAATGTGTTGATGTCTGTTTGTCACAAACACTTGGGTTTTTCTGTTCTGCTTTCATCCCCCCAGAGCATCTCTTGATCTATGATTTCCAGGTCTATCTTTCTGCCTGTCAAAATGCAATATCCACTGAGATAATGTACATGATTTCCATGACTACTGCAGTGTGACATGATTTTGCATTACTTGTCATGAAAATCACTGGAACATTTTGGGGAAAAGTAATCAGGGGCATCTAGTTGTTTATATCTTACCTAATGTATTCTCAGTAATGAAATTAAAACTACAAGCCCTACATATCTATGAGGATCTTTACAGATCAGTACCAAACATTTTATTATTAGCTTGGAATAGATATTACACTCTGCATACTCAGAAGACCATTTCACAAAGTGCTTATGTTTGTTTGTAATGTTTATTATGTATGATTCTATCTTTATCTTTCCACTTCAAGTGAAAACTTGGCCTCTTAATTCCAAGATAATTTCCTAAAGTAATATTGGGATCACATACTCAACCCACAAGGGACAAAGGTGTTCTGTGAGGCAATTTACCTTCTCTTTCAAGTAGCTGGTGAATGTTCTGGAGCACCTGACTGCCCATATGTGATCCAGTATTTTGTCTGTGTGCATCACAGTATGTGTGAAAAGAACTAACATTGCTTCAGGAATTGAAGTTTGTGACTTTCCCTTGAAGTGACCCAATCTGCATAGATGTGTAAAGAAGACAAGCATTATCTACCATCTGTCTGAATGTTCTGATGCAATTCTATGCTCAACCATGACTATTTTGTGAGAAAATAAGTAGGAATTACAGGAAATATGTTAATATATACAGTTAAATACATTTATTTATTTATTTATTTATTTAGTTATGTCAGAGGCACCACCAGCATATAATAACATACAAAGCTAAAATTAACACATCTAAAAACAAAACAGAATTAAAAATGGCTACATTTTTAGGATCCAAGATCACTGCAGATGGTGATTACAGCCATGAAATAAAAAGGCAACTGGTTCTTGGGAGACAAGCTATGAGAAAATTGGAGAACATAGTTAAAAGTAGGGACATCACCTTGCAAACAAAAGTCTGCATAGTCAAAGCAATGGTATTCCTGGTGGTAATGTATAGTTGTGGGAGCTGGACCATAAGGAAAGTGGAGTGCAGAAGAATAGACACCTTTGAAATGTGGTGTTGGAGGAGAGTTTTGAGTGTACCCTGGACAGTGCGGAGAACAAATAGGTTGATCTTAGAAGAAATCAACACTGACTGATCTTTGGAAGGTCAAATAGTGAAGATGAAGCTAAAGGACAGTACTTTGGACATCAATAGAGAAGAGAGGATTCACTTGAGAAAGCTTTGATGTTGGGAAAGATGGAGGGCAAAAGAAGAAGGGGCGGCAGAAAATGAGATGGCTAGATGATATTGTTGATGCAATGGGCACAGAGTTGGGCAGATTGAGGAGGATGGAGTGCTTGGCGTGCAATGGTCCATGGGGTTGCTGGGGATAAGAATTGACTGTGCGACTGAACAACAAAAAGATCACATGTGCCCAATATCGGGTCACATCAACAGCATTTCCTCTTGCCAACATAAGGTAGCTTTAGTGTACATTGAGGGACATCATGTGCATTGTATCATATGGTTGATAGTTTATACTCCACTTTCAGGCTATCATCTACAGGGAAACCCCACTTTCTCAGATTAGTCCTTCATCTTCCTACCCCGGCACACAGTCTGTTTAAAGCTTTCCACACAGGTCATGGTTGATCTTGGCCAGGGAGTAGAGAATCATGTGGTTCTGCTCAGTTATCTGGTAGCTCCTTGCTAAGGTAGTCAGTTTCTGCTTTGGTGGTTGGTGATCAAATAGCAGGTGTATATCTGAGGAACTTGCTTTGACTCACTCTTCTGAACAACACTTTCTCAATGGAATTTTGGTGGAGGGATGCCAGCTAAGTAATACACTTTTTGTATCGGGGTTGATTTCAGACATCCTGTGACCAGTCTCGCTGTTTCATTTAAGCCAGGCCACATCCACTTGTTTTGCATGTTTTGATCTGTACCACATTGGACTAGCACACTCTCCTGCATAAAGCTAGCACAGAAGTTCTTAAAGTGTGTGGTTGGACACCCAAACCTGTGCCTGTTATTTTCCTCAGAATATTGTTCCTGACAAAAACCTTCTGTTTGGTATTAAGGCAGGGGGTCCTGAAAGTGAGAGTTTGATCCAGGGTAACTCCAAGATATTAAGGGGTGATGCAGTGTTTGAGCCTGATGCCATTCAAAGTCACCTGCAGGCTTCTTGATGCCTCATGGTTTTTCAAATGAAAGGCACAGAGTTGAGTTTTTAGACAGTTTGGTTTCAGTTGGTTATCCCTATAATATATAGTCATTAAATTCAAAACCTCAGTCAGTTTTTTCTCAACAGCCTCAAAGTTTGCACACTGTGCAACAATTGCCAGGTTGCTCCTAATGGCTTCCGGCAGTGGTTGATCATTAGTATATATGTTAAACAGAGTGTGGGCTAGCACACTGCCCTGCGGGATGCCATTTCTTTGAATTCTCCATCAGCTGCATTGTCCTTGGAAATCAACAAAAAAAATCTACAGTTTTGCAATAAACAGCTTATGATTTTTGTGAATTTAAAATCCTTTGTGATGTGGGAGATTTTCTTCAGCAAGGTTGCATAGTTGACTGTGTCATAAGCTGCAGTGAGATCTATAAACACTACGTCTGTGATTTCCTTCAGTTCAAAACCATCTTCTATGTACTGTGTTAAGTTAGGAATTTGTGCTGTACAATCTTTGCCAGGTCTGAAACCAGCTTGCTGTGGTATAAGGTGGGATTCTACTTTTGCAGACAGTTGGTTCAGGATTAAAATATAGGTGGCTAAGAAGAGATATGGGACTATAGCTTTTTGGGTCTTCGAGTGGCTTGCCTGGTTTAAGTATAGCTATCACTCTGGGCCTTCCTCCATATCTTTGGTGTCTGGACTATGTTCAAGCAGTTATTGTACAAGCTAAGTAACCATTTTTTTATTGGTCCAAAATGTTTGATCTACTCAACCTGAATCTCATCCATGCCAGCTGTTTTACCATTCTTACACCTGCCTATTGGCTCTTCCAGCTCTCTTATGGTAAAGGGGGTAGTCAGATCACCTGTCTTCCATTCCTCATTCCCGCTTATCCCCGGTTTGTTTTTCAGTTGATTCTTTTCCTGTGTGTTGGGATCTGGTTTGCCATTAAGTAATATCTGGTGGGCAATTAGATTAGCTGAGACATTGGCATGGACCGGATGTTTGGTTACATCATTATTAAGACAATTAAGTAGTCTCCATGCTTTTTGACTGCTGTGACTTGTGTCAATTTCTTCTATGAGCTTAATCTATTTTTCCATTTTGTGCTCTGAGATAGCTGACACTACCTGTTCTCTGGCTTTAATAGTCTCTTTGCTGAGTGGATTTGCATCAAAAAGAGTAAAATATTCATTCAGTAAGTCAACAGTTTCATGTGTTAGACCTTGGATGTAGGAGGTCCTACAACCTTGGGGGATAGATTCCCAAGAGCATTTCTGGACAGTATCAATACACTTATCATATGATGTGGGGGTCTGGATTAATATCTGCCACTGTTCTATCTAAGGCTGCTGAAAATGTGGGCCAATCAGCCTTTTTAAAGTTGTAATTTTATTCAGTATGTCACAGCTAGTGGTCAAACAGAGGCTGTGATCTCACATAGAATTGAGCTGTGTTGGGTATTTGGTATTAACTCCCCTACTGACTTTAAGCATTGATGTGGTACATTCTTACTTAAGAAAATGAAGTGTAGGTTATAATTTCTCCTCCATCCACCACTGTTAAAAGATGCTGGTAATTTGCTGTCATGGATGAGCGATAATTGATAGGATTCTGCCCGTTTTAGAACAGCTTCACCGCCTCCATTGTTGTCTTCATAGCCCCACAAGTTGTTGTGGCTATTAAAGTCACCTATTATGAAACTTACTGGTTTATTCCGAAAGTTTGGTGGTTCAGAGAAGGAATTTTTTTATAGGTGGTGGTTTATAGACAGATGTCACTGTGCAGTCACTGAGCTCAGTTGTTATTATTTCAACATTATTCTCCTCTGTCACTGCTGTAGACAGGATCTGGAGATCTGTTCTGGCAAACACTGCACTTCTGTATTTCCAATGGCATATTTCGGCAATTAATCACATTCCAGGAACTTTAGGGCGACATTGGTTTTCATTCCTGTGTGTTCCTTGCATGCATAGTAGGTCACATTTATGTTTATTGCAGAGTTCCTTAAAGAGGCTTTCTTTAACTGATGATATTCCTTCAATGTTGACTGATACCACTGTCTGTTTGGGCCCTGAGAAGGGCCATTGGTTAAAATGTCTCTTTGTAGTCATTTATACTTCTGGTGCTTCTGGGTTGAAAGGATTAGCCGTTGCCGGTGATAAATCTCCATTCCCAGGGGATGGCAGGTCATTGAAGAAGCAATCTTCTGGGAAGCTCATTTCATGTCCCCCATTATTTATTATTAATAAATATATGAATATTATTTTGATGCAGTCCCTATCATCATATATTAATGCTGAAATAACATACAACAGAATTCTGAGTTGAATTCATGACAGTGACAAATACTGTGTAAATTTGTTTATCTCAATTTCACTAATATTTTAAGTTTTTAACAATACTGTACTCAAATGTATGCATTTTTGATGCAATTTGTGTTGTGTGAATTTCAGAATGTGCAAATTTCTTGGTCCTAGGAGGTACGAGCTAGGTAATATTGAACTAAAATTCAAATTCAATGGATTTTCACCCATTTCTAAAAGAAGTATGGACTAGTCATAGAGTAACTGATCTATAGCTACAAGGAAATATTTCACATGCATACTGTTCCTTGAACTTCTACAGTATGAAAAAAGTTTATCTTAGACTTAGATATATGAGTGGTTCTTGTTTCTTTACTCCTTTTTTAAGAGCCATTTAATGAATGAAGGGAATGTACAATTGATACCACACTCTCTTTTGGGCTGTGCATAAAAAGAGTGTTTATATCTGAGTATTATTTAATATATTATGTACAGTTGTTCTTTTTCACTGTTTGTTTGTACACAATTCACAGGAAAATAAATAAAGCACTAGAATAGCCTCTTTGAAGCAGTGGCAGCTTGATGAGTCAACCCTTCTATAAGTGCTGCTGATTCAAATGGGCTTACTCCGGTTATGACTTCTTTCTTTCTTTCTTTCTTTCTTTCTTTCTTTCTTTCTTTCTTTCTTTCTTTCTTTCTTTCTTTCTTTCTTTCTTTCTTTCTTTCTTCTACAACTTTACACAGTTTAATATTGTGGACTCATATGGTATATAGGTAAAATTAAAAACAAATTAAAATGTCAAAGTAATTAGAATATTTTTGATCAGAAGCAGAATACTTCAATAGTATTATCTCAGCCATTTACTAGATCTTCTTTTGTACAAATGGAGAAGCATAAATTTCATGCATGTAAATGCTAAATTGATTTAATTACTCCACATTCACAGATGATTCATCCAATAAGCCCCATTTTATTTACTTAGTCTTTGATCTTCCTACTTCACTTCAAATTCTGTTGAGTTGAAGACAAGACATTTTGGTGATTTCTCATTCATAGGGTTGCCATAAGACGAAGATGCTTGAGGATACATTAAAAACAGCAATGTGTGACTTACTATGTTAAAGTAATTTGGAAATTTAATATAACTATTTGAATCAATGGGACTTAGGATCCACCAAATCCCCACTGATTCTGAGGGTTTGCTTTAGTGGAACTTATTATTCTAAGCAAAGGATTTCAGAGAAAGAGTATCTTAAGAATTGGAAAACAACCAAAAGAGTAAGAAACTATGTTCAGCACCTACTAAATGTTTAAATTAAAAATGTTGGTGATTTGTTAAATTTCAATGTACTGTTAGTAAAGGTAAATGTTTCCCTTGCTCAAAAGCCAGTCGTATCTGACTCTAGGGTTTAGTGCTCATTTCTGTTTCAAAGCAGAAGAGTCAGTGCTGCCTGCTTCTGTAGACATTTCCGTGGTCATGTGGCAGGCATGACTAGACACCGTAGCACACAGAACGCTGTTTCCTTCCCACCAAAGTGGTCCCTATTTATCTACTTGCAATTTCTTGCTTTCGAACTGCTAGGTTGACAGGAGCTGGAACAAAGACGGGAGCTCATTCTGTCCTGCAGAGCTCGGGAATCAAGCTACTGACCTTCCGTCTCCCAGTCAGTGTCACACTTAATCTCTGATGTGTCTAGTAATATCATGGTCTCTGAAAACATACCAAATTGTGACTGAAGCAACTTGAGTTCAAAATAATCCTCTAAACTCTCTGCAGTGGCACTGCAAAAGAAAGGTGCTCTTCAACAATAAAATTTTCTCCTTTCTGTTAGTATTATATGTATAAAGTGAATATCAAGCTGAGTTTTGAAATTTTGGGTCTATGCCTCAGATGCAATGAAAATGATTACTTGACAGATTTGGGAATGTTCTGACTATGTTATATTCAATGAACTGATCTATAATGGAGAAATCCTAAAATATCAAGAAATCAGTGAAAATATTGGTTTAAATTGTCCTCCGTGGCTGCATTTTCCCCAACAGAGAAACTGTTGTAGAATATTTTAAAAAAAATAAATGTGTTCTTCTCTTCTATTTTTGTTATCCAGGCTATTTTGTCCCTACTCACAGTCTGTTGCTGTTCTTCTAGGATTCTGTTACAGAATCAGCCAGATTCTCATTTCAAACAAATGTTATATTTATCTATGTAAAGAAATTATCAGTGCTCTTTGTGGCAATGTCCTCTATTTTTTCAACCAGCCTCTCAACTAGATCCTGCTTATTTTTAAGGAGCACCACCTGTTTAGGATGTGTCTTCTGTTGTTGTCATATTGTTACACTCACTATGAGTCTGATTTAGGTAACTGTGCATGTGTACAGAGGAGGGCGTGGCTTTTGCAAGGAAGTAGCATGAAGGCTGTTCAGATGAATATCTTAAAGGATGCTTACAAAAAGAAAGTCTGCCCTAATTTATCCCAGAACTGTACATTAATAACTTTTTGAAATTCCCCACCATATGTAGGGAAACTGAGATAACTATTTCTCTGTATTTCTTGAGAGAAAGAAACGATTTCCCAACAATTACTGATCGTTAAGGTATACTTTTGGTGATGGTTGCAACACAGGTTTGTTCTTTCTTCCCAAATAATGTTGGCTTGTTTCTTAGCTACCTGGCACTCCAAGCAGCAGCTACAGCAACAGGATTGGCAACCCAACAATTAGCTGCCTCAATAATGCCTTCTTTGTTGTTGTTCAGTCGCAAAGTCAATTCCGACCCTTTGCAACCTTATGGACCATTGTCCTCCACTATCCTCCTCAACCCACTCAGCGCTGTGCTCATTGTGTCAACAATACCATCTATCCATCTCATTTTTGGCCTCCCCCTTCTTTTGATCTCCACCTTTCCCAGCATCAAGGCTTTCCTCAAGTGAATCCTCCCTTCTCATTGGATGTCCAAAGTACTTTAGCTTCAGTTTCACTATTTGACCTTCTAAGGAGCAGTCAGGGTTGATTTCTTCTAAGATCGACCTATTAGTTCTCCTTGCTGTCCAGGGGACTCTCAAAACTCTCCTCCAACACTACATCTCACAGTCCTCTATTCTTCTGCGCTCAGCTTTCCTAATGGTCCAGCTCTCACAACCATACATTATCACCAGGAATACCATTGCTTTGACTATGTGGATTTTTGTTTGCAAGGTGATGTCTCTACTTTTAACTATGTTCCCCAGGTTTCTCATAGCTTGTCTCTCAAGAATCAGTCGCCTTTTTATTTCATGGCTACAATCCCCATGTTCAGTGATCTTTGATCCAAGGAAAGTAAAATCTGTCACTGCTTCTACTTATTCCCCATCTATTTTCCAGGGACTGATAGGGCCTGTTGCCATTATCTTAGTTTTCTTGATGTTGAGTCTCAAGCCAGTTTTGCACTCTCTTCTTTCAACCTAACCAGAAGCTTCTTTAGGTCTTCCTCACTTTCTGCCACTAGGGTAGTATCATCTGTGTATCTCAAATTGTTGATGTTTCTCCCAGCAATTCCTCTAGCACACTTGAATCCATCTTAATGGAGGGCAGCATCTTTATCAATACTGGCCTGGGGCTGATGAGGACTTTGTGCACCAAAAGGGCTCATGACCAGAAAGTGACTTGTGGAACTGGATCAGTGGTATGATGCTATGATGCTAAGGAGAGATGAAAGACCACTGTATTATATTCTCAGGACAGTCTTCATGGCTGATCACCAGAGCGGAAGTAAAACACACATGCACAGAACACACTAGTGCATACACAGAACACTGCCATAAACAACCCTCAGCCAGGGCCGGATTTTCCTATAGGCTAACTAGGCTTCAGCCTAGGGCCTCAAGATCAAGAGAGGCCTATATTCAAATAAGTGCTCTTGACTTGTTTTTATTTATTATCCGTGCCACATTTTTTATAAAGGTTAGTACCAATCACAACATTTTTCATTTAACATATTAATATATATCACAGTAATGATGTATTTTATTATCTCTCATGTAATTTACAAACTTAAAAATGGGAGGTGAAAGGGCCACATAAGTGGAATAGCCTAGGGCCTCTTTTCATGTAAATCCGGCCCTGCCTGCAGCTGTTGTAAAGGCATTTACAACAGCCATGGGTAATTTATGGCAGTGTTCTGTGCAAGCATGTTTTACTCCCACTTCTGGGTGGAAGGAGCCACGTGACCATTAACCACATTGACCAGCCCACAGCCCGAAAAGTTTGTGCACCCCTGATTTACATGAATGTCAAGCATGACCTTATATTTGTGGCCATAAAAAGCTGTGGGATCACAAATCTTTTGTATAGCGTTTGAGAGGAATCTACCACAAGATTATCAATATGGCATGCAAATATGTTACCACAGCTCATGAATCCAGATAATGTTAGAAACTTGAACATGATCTCTTTTTTCTTTTTTTAAATTTCCAGGCTAAAATGATTGGCATAGTTTTGAGATGTGTATTGGATCTTTGACAGAATTGCACACAAATAACCTTTCAGAATGTGTTACCTTATGTGTGGCCAGACAAGCCAATGTGGCAGACAGTTTGGCTGGGAAGGAAAATTTCTGCAACACTTCCTCAGAGGGTAGTACTTTGTTCTGCCACAGCTTTGCTTTCCCTTGCCTAAATGATTTTTGTTTTTTCACATTATTGCAACAAATGGCAGCAGTTTCAACTATGCCTCCCTCTAGTGTGACTCTGGGGCATTATGATGTTTATGATGGGAAGACAGCCACCACTTCCTTCATCTAAGGGGAAAAAAGGTGGACAATTTTTGGAAGTAACTCAGGAAAGTGGCATTCCATTTCTAGGTACAAGTTTAAAAAGAATCTCTCTTAGAAAAATGACTTTAGAGAAATTTTAACTCAGCCCTTGTCATTCTTCCGAATTAAGCGTCTGCCCCAGGCCTTCCAAAAACTACATTTTTAAGGATTCATTGTGGATGCTTTGTCTCTGCTGCAAATGCTTATAATGAAGCTCATTCTCTGTAGGCTTTGCAGGAAGGAGGGGAAGGAGAGTGCTATATTCAACTCCTGGGGAAAGATGCTCCTATACTAGGCTATAAATCGTCTTCTATTTGTCCAATGTATTTCCCTAGAAAAGAACGTCCCATTTTTCATTTCTTATCAGAATTTTTAAGGTGTATTTTTGAATCTAGCCTAATTTCCCCCAGTGGCTGAGGAGGCTGCATTTGTTTTCTATTCTTCTGTTACACATCCTTTCATCATTCTGCAGCTTTTAATGCTGTTCACACTTCCTGATCTAGAAAAGATTTAAAGAAAGAATTTCTTTATGACAACATCCTCTGATGGGTAGGACTATGTTGACTTGGTGGTTAAGATGTGAGCTTGATGACCAGTAGGCTGGCAAGTCAGCACTTTGAGACCCAAGTGCTGCATGACAGTGAGCACCAATCATTTTCCCCCTCTACTGTCAACCTAGCAGTTCAAAAGCAAGAAATTGCAATTAAATTAAAAGGTACCACTTTGGTGGGAAAAGTAGCAATGTTCCATGCACTCTGGCATCTAATCATGCCTGCCACATGAACATGGAAATGTCTGCAGACATTTGACTGTAGACTTTTTTGCTGTAAACGGAGATGAGCACCTCACCCTAGAGTCAGTCACAACTGGTTTTTGAGCAAGGGAGACCTTTACCTTAAGCTAGATCAGTGAGTTAGGTTTCTGCGCGTGGAGGCAGAGGTCTGGAGTTCAGTTCCCTACGGTGCAAAGTAGAACAACCAACCTATGTATCCTAGGGCAAACTGCACAGACCTTGGATGCCACCAGAAGAAGGGAACAACTAAATACTTCTGAATACTTTCCACCTAGAAAATCCTACAAAAGGTGGTAAGTGAGAATTGATTTGACAGCACATAAGTATTATTATCAGGAAACACTGAAGGTGTGTTTAATAGAAATACAGTGGTACCTTGGGTTATGAACACCTCGGGTAACAAAATTTTTGGTTTATGAATGAAAATCCATTGAAAATAATGCCTTGGGTTACCAATTTTTCTAGAATACAAAGAAAGTTTCCCTACAATATAAAATACAGTGGCAATATAAAATACAGTGGTACCTCAGGTTACAAAATTTTCGAGATATGAAAAATCCTGCAGCACACATTAAATTTGTAACCCGAGGTACCACTGCATAGGTAACTGGAGGTCTGTCTTAACTCCACCCACTTGACTATACAGTAAAACCTTGGGTTACAATGGGGGTCCATTCCAACAGCCTCTGTTATAATGAGAAAAAAATCATAACTCAAAACACGTTTTTCCGTAGGAATTCATTGAAAATTTTAAAAAGTCCCAACTGGACCAAAAATGATAATTAAAAATTACAATTAAAAAAACACACAAAAAAAAATCCCAGACCCACAAAAGAAATGGAGCAATCTCCCTACCTTTCCCATGCTGTTTGGAGATCTTATTTGATGACGACAACGGCACCTCTGCAGCAGTAAGCACTGCATTGTGACTTCGGGTGGGCGGGTGAAGGGGCATTTTTAACTCTGAAAGTTGTGGTGGTCATTTTGGAATTCATCGTAAACCGAAAATTGGTCGTAACCCAGGAGTTTTTTTAAATTAAATGTGCAGTCATAACCCATGGCAAATGTAACCCAGGGCAGTCATGTGTCAGGGTCTTACTGTACAATGAAAATCAAGATATTCACATACTTTACTTCCTAGGTAAAAACAAAGAATCCTGAACAGCCATGAATATTTATCCACCAACATAATTTCTAAGGCAATGCATCAAACAGAATTTGTACAACACAATCAGCATAGTGCTGTTGGAAATGTAAGGGATAATTACACTATTTTAGTGTAATTGTTTGTAAACCACTGGCTTACTATCGTCTTACTAAAGTCTTTTCATCATAAGAGTAAAACTTTAAATAGTTACTGTGTAAACACAATAACAGAGTCCATTGACACGACTGATTTAGTGAAGATATTATAAACTTGAGGAAGTGGATTTTAAACAGCACTGAGTTTGTGTTTTTGTGTTTGTGTTTTTGTGTTTGTGTTTTTGTGTTTGTGTTTGTATTTCAGCAGTTCTCATGTATCTTTCTTACAAAAATTGGCAGAGACAGAATTTATCTTTACAGTATTTTATTTTTCCATTTCTGTGTAAATTAAGCTTTAATAATGGTCACTTGGCATCTGAAGTAACAAGAACTCTATGGTTCATTTATATATAAAGTAGGTTAATGCTACAAATTCAGTAGCGCTGTCATGTTACATTCCCACCAGTGTCACATATTAATAAAGCAAGTGCACAGCTAGTCTAGTTACATTCATCTTACTAATTAAAAAGGTATGATAAATTGATTAGCCTGTTTGGTAAGCAATCCTCTGATGTGCAGAGAAATAAAAATGGATCTCTTAATGTGCATGCAATTATATTGTCAATACAGGTGCTTAAGGACTTATAGACAAAGAGTTTATTTTAAATGCATATTTCCAAGCAAGTCAGAAGAACTGTTACTAAGTGATCCAATCTGAGGGCCAAGTTTACCCAAGGAACTGAGAAAGGAAATAAAGAATGATGGATGAAGAATGCTGTGTTACTTTCTAACACTGGAAGCATTCCAGTGCTTTGATTTTGGATCCCTGCATTGAGCAGAGGATTAGATTTGATGGTCTAAAAGGCCCCTTCCAACTCAGTTCTTCTATGATAGTATGACACTATGAATGAGAGATCTCCAAAATTCACTGAACCCTCCTTAGTACTTGTAAACCGAAGCCTGTGGGTATCTTTAAGAAGTCAATTCATCTTGTTTTTAGTCTTCCTCCTTTCCTCTGCCTTCAACCTTTTCTAGTTTTATGGTATTTTCAAGATAATCTTGCCAGTTCTGGATAGCAGAGTTTTAAAAGGTATTAACGGGCTGGAGTGTGTCCAGACGGAATATCAAAGTCGCACCTTGTGATTTAGCTTGGGGAAGAGAAGACTGAAAAATATTTTATAGATGTTAGCACCTGAATCAATGGATCCAAGGTACCAGAATGAGAGGTTGAGGAAGCTGATGACAAAATGACCTCCATCAGATTGCAGCAGATTTTTAAACAGAGATTGGCTGTCCATTGTCAGGGGTACTTTGCAGGTGGATTCTCTGCATTAGCAGAATGCTGCACTAAAAGACTCATAAGGTCCCATCCAATAGCACAATTCTGTGGTAGTGTTTTTCTTTCTCTCTGCTTTGTGCATGATCTTAATGATATTGTTCAAACATAAATATATTTACTTGAAATAATGGTGAATGAGTAGGACTTTCAATTAGTATCACAGTCTGAATTGCTAGTAGTCAAGCTATTCTTTTGGAAGCGTGATAGCTTTATCAGTAAGTGAAAGTCTTAGTAATTAAGGGCTTCTTCTATCCTGTGGCATTCCTGACTTACAAATAATATCTTCTATCACATAGAAACTATGGGAACCACAAGAAAAGATGAATTCTTTTGTTCCCTGAAAATCTAGCCTGGCAGCAGGGATTTTTGGTAAAAAAAAAAGTCTTCCTCTCTCTGGCCCACAGATCCAACATCTTCCACAAAATGATAGGGTTTATTCACAAGTTAGAAAGCTTTGAGAGACAATTACCAAAAATCTCCTCCTGTTGATGTTATCATCTCTCTGCTTCAGCCACAGCTACAACATTATTTCAGCCACTGTGCACAAGTGGCTCAAGTGGGTAAGATGCTGACTGGAAGGTGGCAGGTCAGCAGTTCGATACCCGAATACTGCAGGATGGAGTAAGCTCCTGTCTCTGTCCCAGCTCCTGCCAAACTATCAGTTTGAAAGCAAGAAATTGCAAGTAGATAAATAGGGACCACATCGGTGGGAAGGTAAATAGTGTTCTGTGAACTCCATTGTGTAGGCATGTCTGCTACAGGAACATCTGCAAACACAGAGATGAGCACTGAAACCTACAGTCAGATACAACTGGCTTTCGAGCAAGGGAGACCTTTACACAATATAAAAATAAGGTACTGTATCTGCGTTAACAATTCAGAGTTCTAAACTGACAAGATGAAGAAGTGTATCTGATTCCTCATGACTATTCAACTAGCTAATTACACAAATGTGATTGCTTCCAGAAATGGTTTAGTACCTCCGAATACTAGATTTTTAAGGCAAGATGATCAGCATGAGAATAAATGAGCTGGCAGGAGATGATATACCCAGAAAATAAGTGTTAAATGTTTTATGCATCATGCCTGGATATGTGCTACAAAGAGTCTGAATGATATATTCTGTATTCTGAAAAAATAAGTTCCATGGAAATGTATAAATATAAAAATAATTAAAGGGGCAATATGTGTTCTAAGAGAAAGCTATGTGTTTTTAACATGAGTTAAATTTTAAATAATCTCTACTGGAATCTATTCATTTGACAATGTTAGTAAGCATAGGTTGCCAAATGTGTAGCATTAAATATGTAAAGAAAATCAATCAGAAGCATCAAGATGAAGTTCCATATTTATAATAATAATGTTCAAAATAATTCCTAGAAGCTTAAATCTTATAAGCTTGCAACTTGTTTGTAAAATTGGAAGCACATGCTTAGTAACTTTTATTTATTTAATTAAGAATATTTTATGTCCTTGGTATACATCATATTAGGGCCATATACAACAATAATATGTAAAAGGAGGGGGAAAAAATAAATTCTAGCTTTCAATAATAACAAAGAAAATAGAGCAGAAATCAGAAATGATGATGACCAGTGTTACAAGTTAAAAAAAGAAAAGAAAGCAAAAGTTTGCAAGCTGCACCTAGACTACATCTTATTTCTGCATGAAATTGCTGATGCTGGCCATGTGGATATCTAGAGGAAATGACATAACTAGGAGGGGGCCCATCCACTTTGTACCAGGGAGGAGAAAAGTTAATTTAAATTAAACCTGCAAAATTGAAAAGGCTTTTTTTAAAAAAAAATCACTGGCCTTTCTAGAATATTAATGCTAAATTAAGAATCTATTTCACACCATCTTAAAGTGCTGTATCCAATTCCGAATACTGGCTATCATCATGGTGATCAGCCATAAAGATTTTCCTAGGAACAATGTAATGCAGCAATCTTCCATTTGCCTTTTGTATAGCAATGTGATACCTGTACTACTGATCCAGTTCCATAAGTCACTTTCTGATCCTGAGCCCTTTTGGCACACAAAGCCCGCATCAGCCCCAGGCCAGTATTGATGAAGCTGCTGCCTTCCATCAAGGTGGAGTAAAGTGGGATTTTTTAATTAATATTTTTATTGATTTAATAAACATAATACAGAAATAAAAAAATATGAAAGTCAAACAAACAATATAACAAAATACAAAATATCATCTCAATTATAATGGGTATCACATATAAAACTACTTTATTCATTTACCCAATCATGTTTCTTAACCTCACATAATAATTCAAAATAAAACAATTGCACCTTGTGATATCTACAATGCCCTGGAGTCAAGTAGGATTTAATCCACTTGGGGACCATCACCCTTACCTTTGGACTTCACTACCCAAGGTTGTTAGTCCTCAGGGTTGTCAGGTTAGTTAACCGCTTCCTGACAATCAGCTTTGAATTGCTGACAGTATGTTTTACTCTAGGATAATTTGGCCAGACTGGTTATTTCATACCACATCACACTAGTCTATTTTCCCAGTATTTAACAAGTTCACTAGATCCTCAGACAGAGGCCTTTACAACCGCCGATCGTTTCAGCCTGAGCACCTAACATTTGCATGCAGGGTGTATGATCTCTGCCTTCTGAGGAAATATTCCGAGCTGTTAGATCTGTGGACAATTTATAATAAACTACACTTACTAAGAAAGCTGCATATGTCTTTCTGGGTGCCTGCAAAGATAAAAAAAAGTTACTGGACATTTGATTTTCTTATGACTTAATAAGTGTGTTTATTTTAGCACATAAGTGTGTTAGTCTTCCAGCTCCTATTTAAACCAGATGAGTCTGACCATGTAAAACAGACTTGCCAACAACTTCCTTGTGGCAAATCAATTTATGCCTAAGAGTAAGGATACTTATTATGTTGGGCTAATGTTCCTAAATGATTTTAAAAAAGGAAATTAACAGTAAATCTTCCAAGAAATGGGGTAAGAATTGCCTTCTGAACACACCTACTATGATTTGGACATGCTGATTCTCCCTTCGCCAAAGATTACAATCCCCTTCAGTCTTGCTATTACAGTGAATAAATACGGTAATGCCTCGCATAGCGAGCATCTCATATAGTGAGTAACTCCAAAAGGTCTGCTTCGTTGAATGAGCAAAAACTCAACGAGAAGCTTCGCATTTGCGGGGTGTTTCGGAACGCAACAGGGGACTCCCCTGCCGCATTCCAAAACACCCTGCAGACTAGAACGTGCTGGCTGGGTGTTTTGGAATGCAGTGGGGAGTCCCCCGTCCGCATTCCAAAATGCCCAGCTGACACGTGGCTTGGCTACAGGGTGTTTTGGAACGCGGATGGGGGGTCCCTGCTGCATTCCAAAACACCCTGCAGACTCATGGCGCACATCAGCTGGGAATTTGGGGAGCGTGTGGGGCACTTCCATGTACGCTTCCCAAATCCCCTTCCCCACTGATGTGCACACGCCTGCAAGGCATTTGAGAAAGGTATGGGAAAGATCCCAACACCCTTCGCAAACGCCCTGCTGATGCGCCGCGTGCGTCAGCTGGGCATTTGGGAAGGGTGTGGGGATCTTTCCTGTAACCTGCCCAAAGGCCGCACAAGCACACGCGCGTCAGTGGAGAGTTGGGAAGGGTATGGAAAAGATCCTGAGACCCTTCTCAAAACACCCCGCTGATGCACACCCCACAGCTGATGCGTGCGCCCGTTCAACCCGCCACCCAAGCACCCATCGCAAAGAGTGCGATGGGGGCTTGGGTGGCAGGTTGAACAGGTGCACGTCTCTTCAACCCGCCACCCAAGCCTCCATCGCAAAGTGTGTGATGGGGGCTTGGGTGGCGGGTTGAACAGGCGCACATCTCTTCAACCCGCCACCCAAGCCTCCATCGCAAAGTGTGTGATGGGGGCTTGGGTGGCGGGTTGAACAGGCGCACACCCGTTCAACCCGCCACCCAACCCCCATCGCAAAGTGTGCCTCGCGCATCAGCAGGGCGTTTGGGAAGGGTGTTGGGATTTTTCCCATACCCTTCCCAAACCCCCTGCAGCACAGACGCAGCACAGGCGAAGATAAGCGAAACACATTTCCCTATGGGAAATGTGTTTCACTTAACAAATAACTTGTATAACAAGCAACTGCATGGAACGCATTATGCTCGTTATGCGAGGTATGACTGTACATCACATGCAGAATTGGTCCTTTGTTTATCAATGAATTACTGGTGTTCCCCCCTTCTAGTCATGGGGCTAACTGCAGTGGTGGGCTGCAAAAAATTTTTACTACCTATTCTGTGAGCATGATATGGTGGGCGTGGCCAGGGGGAAATCCCTGCATTGCACCTAAATTAGGACTACTTTATTGCAAAACTTGGATGGGTGGGGCCAGCCAGAATTTCTGCTACCGGTTCTGGTGAACTGGTGCGAACCTGCTGATCCCCACCACTGGCTAACTCCAATTGTTAGTCTCAACTGGAATAAACTTTTGACTCTGTAAGGTATCTGTAAATGTTGACTCCATCAACACTGAAAGATTTGACCAGCTGGGTAAAACAACTGGATTTAGAATATTGTCTTTACTTCTGCCTGATATATACTGTTCTCAGGAACACAGGAAGCTGTCTTATACTGAGCTAAACCCTATTCTGTCATTACCTACCTGATTCTCAGCAACTTACTTAGAAACAAGTGTCAGATTCTTCCCCTTTCCTTTGATGCTTTTTCCACATAGAGTGTGACATGTCTGAAAAGGTAAAATAATTCTTAAAAAGATGTGTTTTTTTTTTAAAAAAATAGTTCTGTCCACATGGAAGCAGTGATGGGATTCAGCAGGTTCACCACAGTTTGCCAGAACCGGTTGCAGAAATTCTGGCTGGCCCTGCCCATCCAAGTTTTGAAATAATGCAGGGCTTTTCCCTTGGCCACACCACCATACCATGCCCACAGAGTAGGTAGTTAAAAAAATTGAATCCCACCACTGCATGGAAGATTCTACACATGGAGAAGAATCCTGAAAAATTGGGATTCTTATCTGGGTACAGACCCTAACTGCAAGCAGTAACCTCTCTTCAGATAGGCCACTTTTACCATAAAGGAAGTAATGATAGAAGAAGGGCTAGGCAGCTCTCTCTAAGTATATTGCAAAGAGCTACATAAGTAATAAGTGAACCAGGCTTTAGTCTCCTAGTTCATCTGGTCCAACACACTGCATCTTACCCCTAGACACTGGCCTTTCCCTTCATTCTCAAGAAAGTGATATTTTGTAATGAGGGACCATAACTTGCTGCTTGGCATCTCATGTTTGATGAAAAATGGGAAGTTATAAATTGGAAGGTAACAGAGATTCTTCCTTGATAGAATTTATTGACTGCTTCTCCTGTCTAGGAATCTTGTAAAATGCCCCCAACTCAACTGCTCTCTAATTTACTTATGATTAAAAGAGAGGAACACTTCAATTCCCTTTCCCCATGAAATTAAAAAGATTTTTAGGGCAGAACATGTGCCATTGATAGCAGCTAGGAGACTCCCTTTTTAAACATTTTTTTCCCCTAGATGGACAGCCCCAAGCAAGGATAAGATGGAAGGAGTATAAAATAAACAATTCTAATAGGGAATGGGGTAAAGTATGTCCAAACAGTTGTGCTACATAGAACTACTATCATTGTAGCATGTTCCTCTAAAATTTAAGTTCTGTTATTATTATTGTTGTTGTTAAAAATCATGATTATTTGAAAACTCAAAAGATGTACTAGTTAGTATCCTCATTATGACCAGGGGAACTCAGTTTCATAACACTGTTATCAGCTGCCTCATGAAAAGCCCTTCATTTTAAAAATAGATTCACAAACATTTGAGTAAATATGAATAATGAATAAATTCAGCAAAATTGCAATCTACTCACGGACATTCTGCATACAGGGGGAAAAGGACGCTAAGATTGTTGAATAAATTATTCACTCTGAATTATTTGCCCAGCTCTAATGATGGGCTTATCATCCAATTTAATATTTGGAATTGGCATCAGGACAGTATATTTCATCAGCATAGTTTGTAATTCATTGAATCCATTTGTTTTTCTAAGAGATCAGGTGGGTCAATCCACATGCAAAATGGTTAATAATTCTAAATTTTTGCAGTTTAATTATTCAGCTCCTGTTTGTCCTGGGGGTTGTCATATATGCTTCCCTGCAGGTTTTAGATGGCTTCAGTATGAATCATTGTTTCACAGAGGCGGCTAAAGAATTGTCAGTAACATCAACAACAGCAAAATCCAGCTCCAGTTGCAAGTTACCATCTACTCTCATATGAGCTGCTTTGCACTAGTGTCTGCTGCTCCAAGATATGACTCTCCATTTCTCAATTGAACAAAAAAGCTATGCTCCTAGAATGCTCAAGTGCCAACAGAATGGTCAGAGGAACCTGGCAGTCATCTCCTTTGCACTTACAAAGTGATTTAAGGCCAGGGATAAGGTGATCTGCAGTCTTGCCAAGGCAGAGAATTGCATTTGTAGCCCATGTCCACAGCTAGGAAATGTATTTATTTATTTATCATGTGTTTTAAAATAGTTATATCCTGTCTGTCTCATAAAATGATTGAAGGTGGCTTTTAGTATCAATGGATGAAAAACTAAACTCTTACAAACTATGAACAATATGTTATAATATTTAAAAGAATTAAACAAGTATATTGAACTAGTAGACAAAAGCATGACTAAAATAAATTAAAAACCAACAAAACACAGACACATCCAACAGTTCTGTTGTAAGATCAGTGTTAGGGACATGCCAAGACAGGTGGAGGGGAAAAGGACAGTGGTGGTGGTGGCAAGAGCAAGGGCATGGGCTGGATGGAATGGTACCATGGGCCAAATCCAGCCCACGGGCTGTAGGTTGAGAACCCCTGTTTTAAACTAATGATCATTAAATAACAATGAATTTTAAATTATGGTGCTAATCATTAATCATCATCATTTTAGAACTACAGACTGGAAGAGATCTTATGATCATTGAGTATGGATTGATCATCAGCCCTCATCAAAGATGCATAGTGGGGAATTGGACTACCAAACTCTGGCTCTATAGCCAAAACCTAACCACTGAGCAAAACAACAGTTGATAATAAATCATGCCAGCTATGCATGCCAAAGTCCATTTCAGTTTTCTGAAAGAATAATTTTTTTTGGTCTTAGGTTTTAAAGTCCTCTTGAAGAAATTGTGCCTCAAAACATGAGAAGCCAGAAGTAGCCATATAACCTTTTGGTCCTTTATATTATTTGAATACCAGTGGAACAGAGCTTTAAATGTTCTCAAAAATACTATTTTTTACCCACAAAATGCATTTTACTGTCAGTAACTACATAAGGCAAAATAGCGGAAAATTAAAATAAAATGTATTTGCTGTTTTAGCAGTTTTACACAGGAGAGGTTTTGTCAGAATCCTGCCCTGACAATTGGCGTGAAATAATTGAGACTGCAGTCTTGGATCTGGTGCTTAAAATCAGTCTGACTCTCTCTCTGAATTTCTCTGCCTGCCATCAAGCAGGGCATCTATTCTTACTGAGCCACAAAAAAGGGGGGTTTGGTTACATCAGAAGAATGGGAGTGGTTACATTGGAAGGGTGGGACACACCCATCTAATCATTAGGAAACACATTTTTTAACAGCCTTTCTGCCTTGGAATATATCTTGCAAGCTTAGAATTGTTCTTTAGTTACAAATTCAACTAGAATGCTTATCACATTGTACAAAGCTGATTGCGTTGCAAAAAAGCCTCGTGTGGTCTGGACACATCCCATTACCGCTAGTTTACATCCTGGTTTAACTATTTCTGTCACACAACAAATACAGCATTTGCAGAGCCTGACAATTGATACACAGGGACAAATAAGATACAATCAAAACTTGCATAAAGAGCGTCTCGCTTAAAGAGTAACTCACTTAAAGAGCAGAATTTTCTCTGAATGTTCACTTCGCTTAACAAATAAAACCAACCAAAAACTCGCTTAACAAATAAATCAGGGTTTGCAATCCCCCCTGCCGGTGTTTCGCTACAATGGTGTTTCGCTTAAAGAGCAAACTCGCTTAAAGAGCAATCCTGTGGAACGCATTATGCTCTTTAAGCGAGGTACAACTGTACAATTAAATCTATACACAGGTACATGATCTATAACACAGGTACATATACAATTAAATGAATTTCTACAATGTTTTAAAGTTATTTTTCAAGATAAGTGGGTTAAAATTAAATGTCAAATATAATTTAGTTGAAGAAGTTTGAAAGATATGATTATCCTTAGAGAAATTTTGAAGGCTCAGGTTTCCTTGCCAAATAGATATTTGCATAATAGTAAGGTGTGAAGCTATAGATTACTCTGTGGCAGTATGCCAGCCCATAAACAGCTTGGTAAGGCTGCTAAAAAGTTTGATCTGAAACACATTAATCATAGTAAGCAGTCTGGACTCTTATTTAAAATATGAAATACATTGACAACTGTTGTTATTACTATTAGTATTATTTTCTGGCAAACAAAGATATTGCAATCCTATTCACTTCTGCATTTTGTGGTTATAGCCAGGTTTCACCCAACTATGAAGACCAATTGTGAACTTGTTTGCTTTCTTGCACAAGTTTTGATGGAAGCAATTTAGGAGCCGTCCAATAAAATTATGAAGTTTCCAGCTATGTTGTTCAACTATTAGTGAAAAGCTTTCATCACTCATCCAGGAATAATAAGCTAGGAAGGCCTTTGAAAAGATTTAATCTGCACTTTGAGTTAGAATAAAATTCACTCCATATCATCCTGTATTTACTTCTTCTGAATAAATTATGGATGTTGCTTTTAATGAGCAAGCGAAGCAGTGTCCACAATGGAGAAAAAACCCATGTTTATTTCCAAGTCATACTGCACTTTGTGACAAGTCTAGTGGATCTGCTCTCAAAGAATAGGCTACTATGCACCAAGCTGGCTTGCTTTTATATCCTGTGGATTTTCTGCATGGTTGGATAGAGCCACTGGCCTCTCTCTATACATCCCAAAGCATTTACCAACTGTTGATCTCATGGCTTTACCTACACCGAGTGGTTTTTGTCCACAGTAATCTCAAGAGCAAGTGTCAAAACTGGGTGGAGAGATTTTCCTTCTTTTTGATCCTCTTAAAATACTTGCATTGGGAAGCTCAAGGCAATTTCTGGCAAGAAGCAGAGCTTGCCACGTCACCCTTTCTACTGAGATGTAGCTTTTTCAAAAAATGTGGTAACTGTGTTAGTCTGTGCAAGCATATCAGGGAGTCAAGTTTTGTTTTATTTATTCTCTGATATCAATTTAGCTAGTCACTTAATTATTTAGATATTTAGCTGTTTAGCCAACAAAAGTGTATGTGCTGTACAGTAACCCATTCTGCAATCTATTTACCTCCATAACAGATTGCAGGCACACTCTCATTCTTTCTCATGCACACACATGTTGTCTCAGAGTTTTTAATTTCTGGTAAAATACCCTTTAACTGTGCAGTTGGACTACGGTGGCTCAGTGGTTAAGAAGCTCACCTTGTTAACTGGAAGGTCGGCAAGTTGGCAGTTCAGAACCTGAACAGTGCATGACGGAATGAGCACCCGTCTCTGTCTCAGCTCCTGCCAACCTAGCAGTTGGAAAGCAAGACATTGCAAGTAGATAAATAGGGATCACTTCAGTTGGAAAGGATCTTGGAGAAATGAGAGGAGCCTCATCCGGGTGTCCCCTGAGTGGACTTCCGCCAACAAAAATCCTTTCAACCCAGAAAGCACCTTTGTGTGCTTCTGACACGATAAAAAAATAGCTCCAAGTCTCCCCTTTCTCATTAACTGGCACTCAGAGTCTCAATAACTTGCTCTGGAACATTTCTTGGAGAAAGAATTAAAAAAAACTTACAGTTACTTAGTTATTATGTCATGTGTATGCTTTTTGCTTCACAGCACACATGCTAGCATCCAACCAAACAAACCGGCAACAACAAAGAATAGACGCCAACCAACAAAAAAGAGGGAAAAGTGGGTAGCAGAGAAAGAAAGAGGGGAGAGACAGATGCAGGGCCATAGCCAGGATTCTAGATGTGCGTGGGCAAATATTTTTTCAGGATGGGCAACAATGCCATGTATATGTGTCAAATATATATAAGCAGCCAGAAGTTTGAGGGTGGGCACACTGCTAACTCAGGGTGGGTGATGCCCACCCTGGCTACCTACTGGCTATAGCTCTGGACAGATGAAGGGTTGTCTTTGAATTCAGAAATGGGAAGAACCTATGGGTTAGTGCCGGAAAGACAGTCATCCCAGTCCAGAAAAATTGTTCGCAGTCTGTACAAATACAGTGGTACTTCACTTAAAGAGCATAATGCATTCCACAGGATTGCTCTTTAAGTGACTTTGCTCTTTAAGTAAGTGACTAATTGTGACTTCTGGTGGTGGTGGGGATTGTGAACTCCAATTTAGTTGTTAAATGCATTTCTGGTTGGTTTTAGTTGTTAAGTGAGGTGACCATTCAGAGAAAATTCTGCACTTTAAGCAAGTTAGTCTCTAAGTGAGGCACTCTTTATGTGAGGTTTTACTGTACAGGCATCATGTGGGGTTATTATAAACCTTCAATACATGTCATTTTACAAGATGCTCTTAAAATTATCTATAATTGAAGTAAAGATGAAGCTAAAGTACTTTGGAAAGCCTTGATGCTGGGAAAGGTGGAGGGCAAAAGAAGAAGGGGGCAGCCAAAAATGAGATGGCTAGATGGTATTGTAGACACAATGGGCACAAAGCTGAATGAGTTGAGGAGGATGGTGGAGGACAGAGGTGCCTGGCGGACAGTGGTCCATGGGGTCGCAGAGGGTCGGAATCGACTGTGCAACTGAACAACAACAATTGAAGGAATGCATTTCAAGATCCCGCAAGAGAGTCTCTTAACCTTGGCAAGATATGTGTATCTCTATGTAGAGATAATTGCTAACATTGTATGCATAACTAGATTCATTCATCTGTTGTAGATGCTGCTTGTGGAAGTTCTGCTATCTGTGGAAAACTTCTCTGGGCTTACAAAAGCCTCCTCTAAAATATGAACTGTTATGCTTTTGTTTAGTTACAATCATTTCTTCTTTCACTACACAAAGTTTTGTGTCATGTAAGACCTTAAAAGACAATCGAGCCTTAAAGATTAACCTGTTTTATTTGGCCTAAGCTCTTGTAGACTACAACCCACTTCATCAGATGCACTTATTTTCAGTTTAGTTCTAGCATGTCATTGTTACCAATCCTATTGCATTTTCAGAAATAATGCAAAACCAAACTTCCTACCACATTTGTACATTCTTTTTTTCTTCTCCAGCACTAACATAAACAAATGGGAAGAGCTGACTTTGATCTCAGATTGTGTTTTGTTACGTTAAACTGTACTTAATTTTAACTTGAAGTTTGTTTATTTCCATTAACCATTCTGTCTGACATTGGCTGACATAGCAGTGTTGTGCCATTATATATGTGAGTGAAACAAATGTAAGAGAAAGGGGAAGCCTGCTAGTCGCACCCCTCTACTGCTAGTTCCATCAACAATCTTAAAAGGTTTCACTATACATAGAAGATCTCACATGATTTTGAACTCTGTAAAATCAGGAGTACAACCTGAAATGACCACCTCCATAGATGGAGGAGGTGCTTTCTTTCAACATGTCACCTTCCATTGGTAGAGCATGACAAAACACTGATAAGCCCTCATGATGCTGTGGTTAAGATGCAGTACTAAAGCCAAAACTCTGCTCACCATCTGATCGCATTTGGCCCAAAGTTAACTCAGCCTTCGATCCTCCTAAGTTCAATGAAGTGAGTAACCAATGTATCAGGAAATGCTAATTACTTTATGAACCCCCCCCCCCAAGAGTGTTCTAAATGGTGGCATATAAGTATAATTGTTCTTGCTTGCTACCATGGCTCCCTTCCTGAGGTGTTTACTTATTTTTTTTTCCTAGTGTCTACACCTGTTGCATGCCAGAAAAAAATAACTCTCTGCAAAGCACATTTTTTGAGTCTCTGTCAGGAGGTTCTATTATTTCTGTGGCTTTTGTCCTTCTACAATCTACATCATATGTAAACATCAGGAATGGAGTAAAGGAAGCAGCTGCCAGAGCTGATTACAGCATAAACATCCAATATCATTCATCGGCTAATGAGCTGCTGATAGATGTCAGCAAATTAAAATCAAATGAATCATTTGCCCTGATTATCTGGGAATCTCCCTTTTCAGTTAAGTAGGTGATCGTTGCAGTGGCACAGTGGTTTTCAAGGGAACAAGAAAAAATATATACTTCCTCTGACTGTCCCCAAACAATCAGGAAGTGTTTAAGTTACTATAAAGCAGGGGTGCTCAAACTATGGCCTGTGGGCCAGATCCGCCCCCAATGCCAATTAATCCATATGGACGTGTTTTACTTCCACCTCCGGGAGTGATGAGGGCTTCAAGGGGCAGATGAATATGGTGTTGAGCCAGATCTGGCCTGCAAGCCATAGTGACTGGCCCCCTAAACCATGTGACCGGCCTGCAACCCGAAAAGTTTGGGCACCACTGTTATAAAGAAGCATATTTCTGGACAATACTGACTATGAAATACATCAGCATTAACTTTTACAATTACCATAGACTTACTACAGATAATTTGGATCCTATAAGTCAGCAAACTGAGTAAGGAAGGCACTTGTAGCAAGAAACTAATAGCATGTGAAGCTTTAACTCAGCAGCCCTGAATTTTCTGGCAGACCATGTGCCAGCTGGGTGCATCTGGCCCCATACACTAAGGACGTTAAAAAATAATGTTTGGAAAAACAAGCTTTAGCATACATCATTTCTTTATAAGAGGACAAAGTAAGTTAGTGCCATCCCATGTTTCAGTAACAACATCCATTTACCTACTTGCTCTATTCCAGGAGATTGTTGGCAAGGAATTTCCTGAGTGTCATTCAAAAATTCTATATTAGAAAATGCCTTTGGGCTGTTAGTTCTCCTCTCCTACTTATTTTTTAATTGCCCACAGCATGCTACACAATCACCACTTTGCCTAAAATTCTTTGAAATTTATATTCAAAAAAGCACATCCAATTAAGTGTGACTTGCAGTGTTAAGCGGATAGCAGTTACATAAGTAGCCATGGACTGGTGATAACATGTTTCCTGGGTATTAATTATGAAATGATTGGAGACACTGAGTGTAACATGGGTCTGTTATTAGCTTCAAATTAAATGCTCATCCAGAATAATATGTTATTATTTAGGAAAGCTGTTATGTTTTCCCCTTCTTGCTTTTGAAACTTTAGTTACTAGAATAACTTGTCTATTTGTTACTTTTTCCTTTGAATTCCTGGCGTTTAATAGGTACATCATCATAACTTTTTAAATAAAGGATCCCACTGAATGAACAGAAGATCCAAGTAAGTCCACACAAGCAAGTTCAAATCACAATACCTCTTGTGCTTATGCTCCAGCAGAAGTTCTACACCAGGGCCCCCCAAACTTTTGTGCTGGGGGCCTGACCACATCCCCAGAACAGCTGAGTGGGCCTGACCATGCCCCCAGAAGTTGGCATGTTTGCACATGCACGTCAGGAACCACTCCTGGAAATGGTTCTGGACATCTATGTGCATTTGCAAATGCATCGCCGCCATTCCCGGAAATGGTTTTGCCACTCCCAAAAGTGGTTCTGGATGTCTCTGCACAGGTACAAATTCATTCCTACCACTCCTGGAAGTGGTTTCGCCACTCCTGGAATTGGTTCAGGATACACAATGGTGGGGGCATCCACCAGCCACTTCTGGGAGCGGTGAGGGCATCAGGCGCTGGATGAATTGGTGTTGGGGCCCTGATACGGCCCGTGGGCCATAGTTTGGGCACCCCTGTTCTACACTGAATCTCTATTTTTAAAAAATGATAAGGTTTTCTTTATTGGCTGTGATGCACAACCGATTTTATTTTTCTTTTTAAAGATGCTCCAGTTCTTTGAGACATTTGTATTCATACATTATTTTCTCTTTTTTGTGTGCCTTTCTCTGGGGAACACAGTTCTGCTCATCAAATGAAAAAGAAATAATAAAATACATCAGAAACAGTGGACCCCAGACCTAGTGCTTTTCTCCTTGTCTTGGAATGTTATTTCCATATAGAAAGCTATTCTAATGGGACACTTGTAAATGGAAGGGAATTTAGTCCTTGTGGAGTCTTCTCTAGAAATTGGATTTTTGCTTAAGCAAACAGCAAACCATGCCGCAGGAAAAAAGCTATTTATTTGGTCGGCTGTTGAAGAGTTGCAGAAAAACACAATTCAGTTTGCTAAGATCAGTCAAGTCAATCTAGCCAGCGCTATCAACGGAAGGAAGGAGATAGTCCGGCTCCTTCAGTTAGAAATAGAACCAGCTCTTTAAAGTGCAGTTAGAGATAGTATTTTTTTTCTTTTTTTAAAATTGACTTTATGTGGATATGAGATACAAAGGAAGCTTTGTCATTAACACAGGAATCCTATTTCTCCCCTACAATGTATGAAACCAATGCAATTCAATCTTAACGGGGGGGGGGGGGGAGAGATAAATTTTGGGGAGATTTTATGGAATTCACACAAGAATGTGAGCAAGGATCACATCTCCCTTTTGAGTATGAATCTTGGAAATCTCTTCTTCTCTTTCCTGCACATTTACCCCGTTCGGCTTTGTGCATTAGTCAAAATGGCTACATGAAGAAAAATGGAGGCTTTGGCTATGTATGTATGCCCCACATTTAGGATTTTGAGATTGCTTATAAACATTACACTTCCAGTATGGATATGCTAATGGGAAATGCAGTTGGGTGCACAGAAACTGGTACTGTACTTTGATACTGTAGAGGTAAGAGCAAACACAAAAACAAAAATTTAACATGGTCTAAACCTGTGGGAAAGATATTGAAATCTGATTGGTTTTGTGACTCTTGGCTCCTCTGTTTCAACAGATTCCACTTTGATGAGGTTCAGTGCTGACGTCATTGTATGGATGCAAACTTCTAAAAGTTAAAATGTTGCCACTATGTGTTCAATTGATAGGACTACCTTCTCAACCTCCATATGATGAGACTATTGGGGAAACTTGGTTATTCCTCTTAGTTAGCAGAGTATGGGGTAGAAAACAGCAACACAGAGAAAACATGGAGCAATCAGCACAGTCGTAGCCCTTGCCTTTTCCCCACACAGATTAGTACTTTGCATATTAAAAGTCCTCGAGAAAGATTTTAAGAAGAAAAATGTACCTTTACCATTTGTAGTTACAGTGAGAAATAAAAATAAGGGGAAAGGAGCCTTTAGCATATGGAGAGAACCTCCATTCTTGTTGCTTGGTCAAAAGTCAGGGGAAGGACTATAAACTAAACAATGGAAGCAAGGGAGGAAACCAGGAAGAAGGGGCAGGGTCACCGGCAGGAAAAGAAATACAGTATGTCAGACTAATAAGCAGCAAAGGACAATCACACTGTGCACTGAAATGGAGCATTAGTGCATGCAAGATTGCTATTATCCTAACAAATACAGGTGTAGAAGCTTGTTTCATTGTAATATCTATTCAAAAACATACACATAGAGAAGGGACTCATCTAAGCCACTGGTTCCCAACATGGGCCCCAGGCCCCACAGGGGAACTTCAATTCCCAGAAGCCTAAGTCAGTACATTGGCTGATCGGTGCTTTGGGGAATTGACTTATGCTTCTGGAAATTGAATTCCCAAAACCAAAGGTTGGGAAACAATGATCTAAGCTATGGAACCTGGCTCCTACATACATGTCTTGGGTCAGTATGCCAAGATATGATCCCTTCTTATGTTCCATCCTTTGTGATTCCTTCATATAGCTACACACATATTGCTTTCATTTACCAAACTAAGGTCAGACCAAGCTAGAATTTAAAACACCAACCAGGTATTTCCCAGATCTATTAGCAATCCTTTCCTGACATAATAAAAACACATACTTCCTGCTCTTTATCTTAAGAAGCTCTGTATGTACCAGACATGAAGAAGATAGCATATCATAGTTTTAAAAAAAACATTGTTCTGTCATATATGCTTCTTCCTCCCTCAGATAGGATGTTTTATTCATTTATTTAATATACTGCCCACTTAGTGAAGACCACTACTCAGAGCAGTTAATTTTTTTTAAAAAAAACTTCACACATTTCCACTCATATAAAATCAGACAACATGACTATAGAAACAGAAGCTCTCAACAGCAAGTAATCATATCCCCAACCGGTTCAAGCTTTGACCTGGAGTGTGCATTTAAATGACTCTTTGAACAATTCTGAGTTTTTAGAAGTTTTTTGAAGCTCTGGAGGAGAGGTCTCCATATTCCTATAGCCACCATAAGAGGAATATCAAAGTAAGTGGGGTCTTTCAGAAGTGTCCTTTCCCCCACTGAGCTACCATAGTCAAGCCAGAGGGGGGCACACATGAATTCTTGTGTCCTGAGTCTTCATCAATCACAACACACACACTGTCTACTAACCAATATTATAATTACTACTATACTAAACTCAGAGATTGTATAAAAATTTAGCCCAAGACTCATTGAGGGAGTGGTCATAGTATTCCTATGTCCATAGCCCCCTCTTGTTCATTCTATCTTTTCCCTTTTCATAGAGCACCTATAAAAGAGAAAAACCTGAAATATTACCTAATGCATTCCAGTTACTATCATGAGTAGTTTTCTCTGGGAAAGTCTTTGTTTGGAAAAAGTCATACCAGAAAAGTACCTCACTGGCAGGTGACAGATAACCCAGACATCAGTGGCTTGGAGTCACTATAAGGTATCAAGAGCCATTACCTTAAATCCTACTGTTTACCATCAAAACTCAAAGACAGAAGATCAAAGTTTGTGAAGAAAGAACATTTACTTGGTTGTGTGATTCTTCAGACATAATTGGGTTTTGATCGGTGTGAGGGTAAAATGTGTAGGTTGATGTGAAACTCACTTTCTAATTTCCTCATACAAGTACAGATGACTGCCACAAGCCTGTAGATATCCACACACTGTTGGAGCAGTTCAAATTTCTACAGTTTATTATCCTGCCATATAATAAACCCAGGGAAAAAAAGATTAAACTTCTAACATAATTTAGAATGCCTAATGCATTTCGTTCCATGCACAAGCATTCATATGGAATCCTTGTGCTTCTCTTGGTTGATTTCAATTTAGAGACATCGGCACAGAGAAAAAGGTACTTAACAAAGAAATTGTTAAACCATGTTGAGTGACTTATATGCCAATTATATTGGGACCATGCATGGCTATGGGGCATAAAATACATTAGTCACCAAAGTTATCATGCACTGTGTGCACACATCTATGGGATAAAATCAACTGCTGAGAAAAATATATAGCAGCAGGCTTGCTTTCAGCTTGTCCTATTAAACAATGCTTTGTGCATAAACATTCAAGCGGTTAGCAGATAAATTGTATGCTGCTTTTATTTTGTTTTCTTCTGTATATACATAAAAGTCAACTACTGTCACCCAAGACTTAAACACAATACATCTTAAATGGTTTGTATACCATCAGCTTAGCTGCAACCTTTCTAATGCAAGAGTTCTAGTAGTTCAAAAGGCTTCACATTCTGCTATATGCACCTGTGTGTTGGTAAGAGTGAAGAGAAAGTGCTTTTTTCTTAATACAGTCCAGTCAATCACATGTGTACATATTTCATCTGTTTACCTTGAGTAAATTCAGTTCACATGGGCCATTTATTCTCTGTAGCATATATTTCTATGCATCTTGTTTTCAAAATAATGATTCTCTGTTTCTTTTCTCTTAATTTCCATTGAACAAATACTCAGGGACAGGATTAGCAGAAATAAAAATATTGTTTACTTGCTAGGCTTTTGAGTTGTCAGGTAGATAGCAAAAATATAATACAGCATTCACTTCATCTTAATTGCAAAAAGCAGGAAAAATTTCTCAAGTTAATGGTGGTTGCAATAGGGTACTGAGTTACTCAGTTTCTGAAACTAACACATTTTGAGTCAGAAATAGCCTGAACTACACTACATCACCCACACACAAAGCTAAGCATATATACAAAGTGGTATGTAGTTACTTTTGGAGGGAAGAAAGAATGGGCCTATGTCCAGAGAAACTGAATTGAGTAGTAGGCTAACTTCTCTTACTTTGTAGGCATTTCCTTTGGGTTGGACCATTTTCCTCTAAGACAGAACACTCCCAAGCATTGCAGCAGTCAAACAGGTTTTATATTCAAGGTAGTCCTCCCAAAGAACATGTACCCTAAAGACAGTTTGGCCCTGTTGGCAGTCACCATTACTACACTCACTTAACTGAGACAATGGCATTTCCAGAGACAATTTAAAAGACTGCAAAAGGACATAAAAGAGGGGAAAGTAATCCCTAAAAGCTACTCTGTAAGAATATTTTGCCCCCTCAAGGAATGTTACCTCATTGTAGAGAGGGGGTTTGTTTAGTTGGATGAGGTTATGGGCCACGCTATGTGAGACCACCCAAAATGACTGGCCACAGTGGAGAACTCAGACTAAATGTAATTGACTGGAGAAGGAAATGGCAAGCTACTCCTGTATCCTTGCCAAGAAAAGCCCATGGACGGCATCAAAAGGCTAAAAGATATGACACCATAAGATAAGCTGCCCAG
This sequence comes from Furcifer pardalis, assembly GCA_030440675.1. NCBI lineage: Eukaryota > Metazoa > Chordata > Lepidosauria > Squamata > Chamaeleonidae > Furcifer > Furcifer pardalis. The sequence goes on from CP126893.1 coordinate 71,036,260, forward strand.
TCTGGAAGGTGTCCAATAGGCTACTGGGGATGGACATAGGGAAAGTAAAAATAGCCCCAGAAAGAGTTTTCTTTTCATTAGCTACACTAGTGTTTGATTGAGTGGATCCCTTTTTTTTTTTTTTTTTTTAGAAATCCTTAAAGAGATGGTAGTATCAGACCAACTGAGCTATTTTCTGAGAAACCTGTTTGTAGGTCAAGAAGCAATAGTTAAGACTGGATATTAAACAACAAATTGGTTTAGAATAGAAAAAGGAGTGTGACAAGGTTGTATATTGTCACGGTGCTTATTTGACTTATATGCAGAGTGTATCATGAGTAATGTGTAGCTGGATGAATCACAAACCAGAATTAAGATTGCTAGGAAAAATATCAACAACCTCAGATGGCACCACCCTAATGGCAGAAAGTGAAGAAGATCTAAAGAGCCTCTTGATGAGGGTGAAAAAGGAGAGTGCAAATGTTGGCTTGAAACTCAGGATTTTTTTTTAAAGCAACAACCAAGAACATGGCATCTGCCCCATCACTCCCTTGCAAATAGAAGGGGGAAAATGGAAGCAGTGATAGATTTTACTTTCTTGGGATCCAAGATCCCTACATTTCTGACTGCAGCCATAAAATAAAAAGCTATTTCTTGGGAGGCAAGCTATGGAAAATCTAGGCAGCATAATAAAAAGTACAGATAACACCTTGTGAACAAAAGTCCATATAGTTAAAATGATAGTCTTCCCAGTAATAATGAAAGGCTGTGAGAGTTGGACCATGAGGAAGGTTGAGTACAGAAGAATAGATGCCTTTGAACTGTGGTGCAGGAGAAGACGTTTGAGAGTCCCCGGGACTGCAAGATCAAATTAATCAATCCTGAAGGAAACCGAACCTGACTGCTTCTTGGAAGCTGAAACTCAAATACTTTGGTCACCAAATGAGGATTCCTGATGCTAGTAAAGAATGAAGGCAAAAAGGAGAAGGAGGTGGCAGAGGCTGAGATGATTAGACAATATCATTAAGCATGGATTTGGGTGGACTCTGGAAGATGGAGGATTACAGAGAAGCTTAGTGTGCTACGGTCCATGAGGTCACAAAGGGTAGGAATCAGGGGTGGGCAGCTACCGGTTCAGACCGGTTCTGCCGAACCAGCAGCGGAAATCCAGAGGGGTCCGCCGTGGATTCCTTTTCTGGATTCCTTTACCGGGCAGCCCAAAATGGCTGCTCAGAAGTATGCATGTATCAAAACACCATTTGATGCATGTGCACTGAAAAATAAAAGTGTGCATGCGTCAAATGGTATTTTGATGCATGCGCACTTCTGAGCAGCCATTTTCAGCTGCCCAGAAAGGGTGCAGTGGCGTCCTTGGAGCAGCAGCGGCAGCCTTTCCTTCACCACTGACCGCCAACACTGCTCCCACGGCGGCACCGCTGGGCCTGGCTAGGCCAGGCCATGCCATGCCGCCATGCTACCATGCCGCAGCCACCTACCTGCTGTCTCCCAAGTCCCCGACCCCAGCAAAGGTAAGGAACTAGGGTTTGATTTCTTTGTGTTTTGGGTAGGGGGGTATTTTATGTAGTGTGTTTTTATTTTATTTTTATGTATACTGGTTATTTTATTTTAATTTTATTTTAATTTTATTTTACTTTGGCTCCATCCACAACATCATGACATCATGATGTTGGCTCCGCCCACGATGTCACGACATCATGATATCATGACGTCGGCTCCACCCATGACATTGGCCCCACCCACAGTGTAGTAGTAAAAATTTATCTGCCCACCACAGGTAGGAATCAACTATGTGACTGAACAATAACAAAGAATGATTAAGGGTGGAAAAGTTATCCTACTCTTGTTTTTTGGATAAAAATTTGAAGGCACCAGAGGTTAAGTAGAACCTTCTGGCAAGGGCTATGGAGACGACTGGCGAAGGTCACTACAGCCCTTTGGCTTGTTTTATGAGCTCAGCAATAAAAGCTCCATTTATTACATCAGTCTCATTTTTTTTCTACAGCGATGCACAACTCTAGTGGACTGTTTAATGTCCCTCTTCCGAGATGTGAGCTAGGGAACTTCACAGAAAGTATGAAGATGGGGGGACCCCAAAACAAACTGCCTGGTCTGCAAGTCAGTTAACATATAGATGGCAAGAAGGAAACATAACAAAATACTGTACCTTAAAAATTAATAACTTCATTGTGACAAATGTTTTTATACTACAGACCACTTGATTTGATTAGCTTGGACACAAGTTGTATTTCCTTTACATTTTCTTACTGCCACATAAGGCAAAACTAAGCATCATACATAGAGAGAAACTTATACAACAATCCTATGTATCTCTCATCCTAAATATCAATCAATGAATTATACATCATTTCCATTTTGAAACTGGAGGGGAATCTTTAAACAGACATTAATATAAATGACCAGGGGTAAACTCTGTTGCATAAACTCTGTTGGAGTTCAGAGAGGAATACAACAGCTACAAGTAAGTGGTCTCATTTATTTAAAATAAGGTGTAATGTTTGTGAATTGGAGCTATGGTATTTTAATGTTTTCTAAGCATTTTGTTCATGTTAATTCAAGATTCATACACAGGGTAAAGTTTAACATGTCCATTAATTTGTAGTGCTACTGGCTGTAAATAGTATGTGTTGCCTAGATGATGTTTTCCATTTACCCCTAATTTGAAGGAACTGAAACCCTTTGCTTCAAAACAAATTAGTGTTTCTGAAAGTTTGGCACGCCTGCCCATCAATTAAGTTTTTGCAGTAAGTTGTACTGAACCAGAATCTGCCTGTAGGTTCTACACCACTGGTGGCCAAACTTTTTTTTTAGCTGGTCAGTCCCACTAAAAAATTCAGGGTCAGGAGGTGATCTGCTCCCGCTGCTGACAGTTTTGACACCAGCAGCGGTGGCAGCGGTGGCAGCGGAGGCACCAAACACACTTTGTCCGGGCTGCTCTGAGCAGCCTCTTGCTAGGTCCCATCCCCTCAGCAGCCTTTGCTGCTTCAGGGAAATTTTCGGAGCCTCCTGTGTTTCAACATTCTCGGCGCTAGAAGGGTAAACCTGGTGCACTGTGGTGACATCAGCCTGAGTGCACCAGGGGCCTCTCTTAACAGTGCAAATTTTGAAACACACAAAGCTCTGAAAATGTTCCCAAAGCAGCTTTAGGCTGCTGAGGGGATGGGACTGAGCAAGAGGCTGCTCAGAGTAGCCTGGACACCATGGTGTGAGGTGGGTTTCACCCACCCGGGTCGCGGGCCAAACTCACCACCACCCTCACCTAGGCTCATCCCCCCATCTAGGAACTCAAGTCAAGACACTTTTTCCTCCTCCACTGCCTTCGTCCTCTTCTTCAGGCTTCCTCTTCCTCAAGGACAGCTTGTGGTGCCGGGTGGTGCTGCACAGGGCCTGGGCCACCCTTGGTCTTGGGTCAAGACTCAGAGGCTTACGCGGCATGGCGCAAGCCCAGCAGAGAGCCCACCGCCAGCAGTTCATCCACCTTCAGCAGCAACAGCGCTCATGAGGGCGGGAAGCAAGGCCGGTGGTTGTTCCGGCCCTGCACCCACAGCCGGAGCAGCACTGGCCAGGACTTACCAGGGGGTGTCCTCAGCCGGGCCAGTGCTGGGCCACAATGACCACTGGCCTCACTTCCCGCCCTCCTGGGTACCGCCACCAGGCTTGGAGGTGAGGTGGCTGCATGCCTGTGATGCCAATGGTGGGCTCTTTGCTGGGCTTGCGCCACACTGCCTCAGCCTCTGGGTCTCAACCCAGGATCAAGGGCGGCCCTAGGCCCTGCGCAGCACCGCCTGACACCACGAGTTGGCTGCATTATTGATATGCAGGGGCCTAATTGGGCCCATGGGCCATAGTTTCGATGCCCCTGTTCTACACTGTCTTCCTTTTTTGTTTCCTTGTAGTCTTGTCTTCTCTTTTTTTTTTATCCAGATGAGTGGAGTTGATGAAGTAGGTATGTGGAACAATTGTACAAAAAGAGACATACAGTAAAACCTCATATAACACTAAAACCTGGTTCCACAAGTCTTGGTGTTATATGATTTTTAGTGTTATCTGATGCATGTTAAAATCCTATGGGATCCATAGAGATACATTGTAACCACACAGGCTTTAGCGGTTGTTATCTGAAGCATCCCATAGGATCTTAATGTTATCTGATGCAATTCTTCCCCCCAGATTCCTTAATGTTATGCGATTTTAGTGTTATTCGATACTAATGTTATATGAGGTATTACTGTATTCCGTTATCAGGGTTTATTTATTTATTTATTTATTTATTTATTTATAATGCACCAACAATTAATGTAAACACTACTCTGTGAAGGCTTATAAAACAAAAATAAAATAAGAATACTGTACACAAAACAATCAAGATAAAGCCAGGTAAACAGTAAATAAAATATAGACCATTACAACAAAACAACAAAGGCAATAACCAAGCAACAATATAAAAATCTAGATAGCACCAATCCATATCATATTAATTCCCAAAAGTAGAGATGAAGAAAAGGGTCAGATGGCTCTTAATCATCCAAATATAATTATAATTTTGGCATTTTAGCACCATTAAGGAGGCGGCTGTTCTAACTTCAGTTGGTAAGACATTCCAAAGTGTGTGTGCCACACCTGAAAAAGCTCTGTAGTAGAGTGTTGTAATCTTCTTCAGGCATGGGCACCCACAGCTTCATTGCCTGTTTCTGGTTTATATGCCGAGACTTCCTGGTTACATCAGCCTTTCCCTCTTTAGACTGACACTTCTGAACACAGTGATGCACTGATGAAAAGACAGGGCTTGCAGTCTCTCCTCATTACGTGTGCATTACACACAAACACAATTTAATAGAGCTGGGGATTACATCTATGCAACTGTGTGTCTTTGCATGCATAAGAAATCAAATTAAAATTAAATGTGAATTTGTTTGTTTCTTTGACATATACCCTGCCCATACTCTGTACAGTGGGCGGCTTACACTATTTAAAAAGTGAAACAAACACCATTAAGACAATATAGCAACCTCCACTCACCTAATCAAAATCAGAACTGAGGACCTCAAACTCTTGTGACAGAAAGGCAATGGGAAGTTCTCTTATTTGGTCTTCAACAAACTGCTAAAGGCCTCCTCAAATAGAAAGGTTTTCAGTTGTTTCTTAAAGGTCCCTAAGGAGTCAATCAAATGCAGCTCCCTCGGCAGTGTGTTCCATAGTGCCAGAGCTGCCACCAAGAAATGGGTAATGGACTTTCTACCCAACCTGAGAGTCGGAAGTTGGAGTTGAGTTGTCTGAGAATGGTAGAAGCAGGTCTGATTTTTGAGGGGAAGACACTTTGCCAAGTAAGAAGGTCCCAAACCTGACTTCCCCAACCTTGGTCCTCAAGCTGTTCTTGGACTTCAATTCCCAGATACCCAAGTCAGCACTTCTGCTGATCAGGGTTTCTGGGAATTGAAGTTGAAGAACACCTGGAGGACCCAGGTTGAGGAAGCCTAGTTTAGGGCTTTGAAAGTTAAGATACCCACCTTGAACCTGACATGGAACAAAACAGGCAGCCAATGCAGTTCTGCCAGGACTGGGGAGACATGTGCAAAGTTTCTCGCCCCAGTAACCAGCCTGGCAGCCACACTCTACACCTGTTGAAGATTCTGTATCAGACACATGGGGAGCCTCACGTATAGAGCATTACAGTAATTGATATGTGAGATTACCAGCAAGATAACTAGTGTTATGAGGGACTGCCGGTCCAAGTAGGGATGCAACTGTGCTATTTGATAAAGATGGAAAAAAGCAGCTTTACACACTGCTGCAATTTGTGCTTCCAGGGTCAGATGGTGATCTAATATGACCTCCAAGTTGCATAGTTGGTCCTTAGGGTATAAGACCATCCCATCCAGCATTGGGGTCAAGGATCCTAGTCGGGCAGATGGACCCTCCAACACCATCACTTCTGTCTTACTCGGATTCAGTCTCAGCTTGTTAGCTTTGGTCCATTCCAACACCGTGACCAGGCAGTCATCCAGGCACTGGACCGCTTTGACTGCAGATGATGTAAAGGACAGATAGAGTTGTGTGTCATCTACATATTGGTAACAGCATACACCTAATCTCCAGATGAACCATCCCAACGGCTTCATATAGATGTTAAATAGCATTGGAGAAATCAACCTCTGAGGGACACCCCACAGGAGAGTCCACAGAGCCGACAAACATTCCCCAAGCTAGACTTTCTGAAGGTGATCACCGAGGAAGGAAGGAAACCACTGTAAAATAGGGCCTCATACCCCACAGTTGCCCCAGCAATGGTATCAAAAGCCACCAAGAGGTCCAAGAGAACCAGGACAGACAAAGCCCCCTGGTCAACCTCTCAGAGCAAGTCATCTTGCAGTGTGGGCAGGTTTCTGTGCCATAGTGCAGCCTAAAGCCTGACTGGAATGGGTCCAAGCAGTTGGATTAATCTAAGAACCCCTGCAGTTGGTCTGCCACAACACTCTCAATGACCTTACCCAAAAAAGTGATATTCACTACAGATCTATAGTTGTCCATGTCATCTGTGGCCAAATTTGTTTTTTTCAGGAGAGGGCATATAACTGTTTCCTTTAGTCTAGAAGGCATAACAGCCTCAGCCAAGGAGATGTTAATGATATTTCTCAGCCACTCCCTATTCCCTTGGCAGATTTTAGTAGCCAAGATGGGAAAGGATGAGAGCAAAAGGTTGTGGGATTACAACCTGCAAGTGCCTTGTCCACCTCCTTAAGTGACACAAGCCAAAATTGATCCCAAGAAGTCCAGCCAATGATCTCGTGGGACATCTCATCCAGATTTACAACAACTGTAGCAACAATGTCCTGACAGATGACCGCCACCTTTGATATGAAATGCAATGTGAATAGTTCATAGGACCATTGGGATTGGTGGTTACTTGTAGACTGGCCAAAAATGAGGCTACGTACGATTTTATATAGTTCAGCTTCTTGATTAGTAGCCTCCAGAATACGAGCCACATTATAGATCTTCCTTGCCTTCTCTACAGATCTCTGGTACAGCAAAGAGGCCCTCCTCACCCACCCAAGGTTTTCATCCAACAGGATCTGTCTCCACTTCCTCTCTACCCTTCTCCTTTTCTGCTTCATCACCCAAAGTTCTTCTGTGAACCATATGGGTGGCCGGGCTTTGCAGAGGAGAGGATGTTTAGGAGCAGAAATGTCAACCGCTGTGGCAGCTTCGACACAATCACATAATCTTATGACCTTGCTTGTGTCTAGAGACACACAAGAAACACAATGATGTCATATTCACACAGCTGAGAATAGCCCTCTATGTTTTCTGATGGGGTTCTTTTCCAGACCTATTTGTTGGTGCTGGGATAGAAACTGGGGATTTCTCCACTGGGGATTGAACACCAGTATCCCCAGTTTGAAATGCTCATCTATTCCTACTTGGATCACTAAGATCTAGAAGTAATGAACATTTTGTTCACAGTTCATGATTACAACATTTGAATCCTGTGGGATTTTAAAATATAGTCTGTGAATAGTTTTATTCTATAACACAACTGCCATACCCCTCCCTCTCTTTTTATCCCCATCTCCTCCTCCCCCCCCTCTCATTTTCACATTTACAAATGTGTATGTCTGAAGAAAATTGGGCTGGGGCCCTTAAGATGATCATAAATGCCTATAACAGATCTGGCCATCTGTGATCTGTCATTTAGGTTTGTCAACAGTAAAGTATTTAGCATTTGCACCATGTCATGTTCCATCTACATGGTACAATTGACTTCAAAGAGGGGCTCGTAATTCTTTTAACAACACCATTCTGTATTCCAGCTTATAATTGAAAAGATATGGAGTACCATTCAAAAGGGCACCACTGTGACTAAAACTCACTTGTGGTATTGTAAATAGTGGAACAATTTTGGAATGTGCAAAATATTAGATCAGGGTTGGATGTAATATTCTATTAATTGAAATTACACGTCCTTATATTTGTCCAAGCCTGCTTAAAAATGCAAACCATTTTATATTATCAAGGTTATTCTGGGAGAGTTGCTGTGCACATTGAATTGAGGTCAAAATGGCTGACAAGTGCTGGGTTATACAATAATTACACCATAGTTCCTGAAACCACAGATGGCATACATTTGGCAGGTCTTCAATAATATATGCCACACATATATAAAAGTTTGTATTTGTACACACATGAGCTTTAGTACAAATGAGAATTTATATGCATTTTATTATATGGAAGAGACAGTGGTGGAAAAGGAGTTGTATTAATGGTAAACCAAGTCATCTTTTCCACATCATTAGGAGTCATATGCTGAAACTGTTCTAATACAACTAGACAAGATGGTGCCTTGGACATCTTGACCTGAAAAACATCATTAATATTGGAATCCAGGACCCCTCAACTTTAGCTGTGAGAGATATTTGCTTTCTCTTTCCTTTCCTCCTCCTTTTGTAGCAAGGATGGACAAATTTGAAAGGTCAAAGGACCATGGTTATGTCCCTAAGGATCTCTGGGGCCACAGAGACCACTAAAATGGTCTTAAACCACACACAAAAGATGACACCAGAAGTAGCTGGGAGCCCCAGTTCTCAAAAATCCTAATACAGTAGTTTCAAATTTAAAATGGCATAGCAAGCTTTGCGATCTATTTAGAAGGTAATCCAGCACTCTTAGAGGTATCTAGGAAGTGCATGTCACCTTTCTTGTCAGAAAATGGTGGTGCTGGAGTGGACTAGTGGCCTCAAAAACAATCTTAGGGCTATATTTTAAATAATGTTTTGTGAGCATATATTTATGTATTTGTAATAGTCTACTGATCTATGTAAATACAGTAATACCTCGGATAACGTTTACCTCCGATAACGCTAAAATCACATAGCGTTAAGTAGTCTGGGGAGGAGGATTGGATCAAATAACGTTAAGGTCCTATGGGATGGATCGGATAACAACCGCTAAAGCCTGTGCGGTTACAATGTATCTCTATGGAGCTTTAACGTTATCCGATCCATCCCATAGGATTTTAACATGCATCGGATAACACTAAAAATCAGATAACACCATGACTTGTGGAACCAAGTCTTAGTGTTATCTGAGGTATTACTGTATATAGCTTTTGGTCAAAAAATACACACCCACCCCAATATACCTGTAGTCTAAAGTGCTATAGGTTGGCACTGTTTCCATAGGCTAGTTTGTTTTATGCTCCACAATTCCAGAAGAATCAAGACACAAATTTATGTTACTCATTTAATTTCTTTAGGCCATGTCCTTCCACGTCCTTGTCAACACTGCGAAGAGAGAAGCTGTCTTGGAAGATTTGCTAAAAGGCAGAAGCAATTTCACAGCAATCTAAAAAAAATCTGACCTTTACACATACAGAAAAATCTCTCTTAAGTAAATAACCTTTTTAGCTGTAAAATTTTGCAAAGGCATTCATTTATCATAAGCATTGATACAAATCTCATTGCGTTTATCTCTCTTTACCATTTAAAAGCTGCATTAAGAAGGCTTCTCATACTGCTACCCTTGTACGTAGACGTCAGTGAAGGAAGTCTCCCATGAATGAATTTACCATTTTCAAAAAACACACAAAAACCCTGCTACTGCAAATGTGAAGATTGCAATATTGGGATCTAGCAATTAATTATGATAGGCTGTGATTTGTTCCTTTACCCCTATTATCTCATTCATGGAAAGTGTGTAATGAGGTTCATTTAGTCTCAGATGTATTTCCAGGATACAAAGATTCAAGGTCTAATATAATTTACAGACAAGATAATGAATGAAGCAATGTAATTATTTATCTTTAAGGAAAATTGTGATCCCCATAAAAGAACAGGTGATAGTATCTTTGAGAATTGGATATGCATCTTACAAGTGAAACAGAGATTGCTTGATTTACTTGGCCTACAATGTTCATGTGCTTTGTCATTAGAAGGACCTTACTGTGAGTAAAGGATAGCATCTATAATTTCAAAAGTGCTTGTAATGGGCTTTATGATTTAGATTGCTATGATTATCCTTATTACCAATATTGCATTCAATAAATGTCATCCCAGCTAATATGATTTGCTTAGCATCACCAGTGAGTCTACAATTAACCATGGCTTCCATGTTTCCAAACTAAGGTCTGCCAATAGGCTCACATGTAGGCTCTCTTAATTCAGTTTTGTGCTATTTCCCTTTTCTCAAACCCACCGGCTCTTGCAGCATGAAAAACAGGACTAAACACTTTTCTTGACACAAAGGTACAAATTCTGAGGAGCCAAAAGTGTCTTCAGAGCGGAAGTGGGAATCACTCATTCCCAGTTCTGCTAGACTAAGCAAATCCAGTGACAGAAAGATCCTATGACATCTTGCTCTCTGTTTTTCTGCATATCGCACTGTATTACAAACATACAAATTTGTTTGGTAAAAAATATCTGCTAGAGTCAGAGTATCTTCTTGGACCTTAGCCCTGGTCAGTCATTTTGGTGGTATGAATTTGGAATCTTACGATGTGGATTGATAATTAAGAAGGGGTTCCTATCATGTAGGTCCACAATTTGAGGAAAACTTTTGAAGATACAGTATGAGACTTCGTAGTAATGGAAAAGTGGCAGTACTTTTTGCTGCTGTTCTGAGATTTCTCAGTGTCAATGTTTGAGATGGATGACAACAAATTATAGTTTTAAATTTCTAATAAATTGCTTTCCCTCCTGTGGGGAATATGCCTTCTGGAATTCTAATATTTCACTGTCAGTATTTTATCTGCATGCAGGAAGCAGGGGAGAATGATTTAGGCAGTGGCCTGTTTCACTGTTCATGCTAAAGCAAGGTGCTTCAAGATGTAAGGTAAAGGTAAAGGTCGCCCTTGCTCAAAAGCCAGTCGTATCTGACCCTAGGGTTCAGTGCTCCTCTCTGTTTATAGCCAAAGAGCCAGCGCTGTCTGTGTCTGCAGATGTTTCCTTGGACATGTGGCAGGCATCCATGGAACACTGTTTACCTTGCCACCATTTATCTACTTGCAATTTCTTGCTTTCGAACTGCTAGGTTGCCAGGAGCCAATAAAGGGACAGAGACAGAAGTTCACTCTGTAATGAAGTACCCGGGAATAGAACTACGACCTTCCAGTCAGCAAGTTCAGCATCTTAACCACTTGAACCACCACAGTCCCTACCACTGCAAGATGTACACAGGTTGAAATCATCAGTCCATCTCCCCCTCATCCTCTACAGAGTTAACGTTTATTTTCCTCTTATTTTAGGCTTATTGTGTGTTAACATGGACTCACAGGGGTGGGTATCATATCCTGTAGAACAGGGATTCTCAATGTTTTCCCACTGTGGGCCAGACCATGACCCCTCAAACAGCTGAGTGGGGCAGACACGTGGTTCCCCCACTGTAAATGCTGCCATAAAATGTGTCCATGGCTGTTATAAATGTGCATTTACAGCACATTTTTGCTATTTTCACCGCTTCTGCCAGAGGTAGGTATGGAGAGGGTGGCAGGCCACATGAAATGGTGCCACGGGGCATAGGTTACAAACCTTCATTCTAGAACTTCTGGTGTACCAATGTCTTTCACCGAAAACGCAGAACCTTTCAAGACAAAGAGACATTTCACTGAACTTGTTCTAAGAATCACAAAAGAAGCAAGAGTGCAACTTGTACATTTCTGAGAAGCTGTTTATTTATTGCTAATACATACTGCAGGCAATCCACAAGGTGACTGTACATGTGGACATCACCAATTTCCAAAACAGAAATCAAATAGATTAAAGAAATAGAAGTTGATGAAGAAGCTCTATTCCCTCTGAAAAAGCAAGAACAGGAGTAGACTGTTGTGTACACCTTGAGCTGTTAATATGTTTCCCCTCCAGTTCCTCCCTTCCATTTTCAGAGCTATTAAATTATTATTAGAAAAGTACACATGAGTTGTGTGTTTTGTTTCTATAGAAAAGAAAATGTTCCTGACCATGACCACAGTGTTCTTCTATAGCAGGGGTGCCCAAACTCCGATCCGCGGGCCTAATTGACCCCCTGCATATAATTAATGCAGCCTACGGTGAGCACCTGGGCTTCACCACGGACCGCCCCCTCACCTGCCCCCACCCACTCCCACCACCTGACATCAGCAGTGGATGACATCATCCTGAGCGTGCCAGGGGGCTCTCTTAGTGCTGCGAATTTTGGCTTGCAGGAGGCTCTGAAAATTCCCCCGAGGCAGTGATCGGCTTCAGCACAGGCTGATGAAGGGAAAGGATCGAGTGAGAGGCTGCTCGGAGCAGCGTGGAAAAAGCACAGTCACTACCTCCGTTGCCACCACTGCTGACGTCAAAACTGTCAGCAGTGGGAGCAGCCTGCCTCTGGCCCCTGCAGCTGTGTGTCGGGAGCGGGACTGGCCCACAAGAAAAAAAGTTTGGGCACCACTGTTCTATAGCATTGAAGAGCACACCCCAGCATCTATTGTATGGTAGTAGTTTCAGTGAACTGCACAGAAAACTCAATATTTCTATAGAAAGGAAGCCTATATAAAGCCTATAAAGGAGTTTTGTCTTCCATCTTGAGTACCTCCTCACCCTCATACTGGATTGTGCATACAGCTGTTGGGTGAGATTTCTGTCTAGACTGAAGAGGACAGGCTGCCTTAGGAGTGGAAGGAAAAAATAAAGCTATTTTTTTTAATTCCATGCCACAAAATGGCTGTCCCATCCCCTGAGTATCTGGTTAGATTTTATATAACACAATGAAAGGTAAAGATTCCCCTTGCTCAAAAGCCAGTCATATCCGACTCTAGGGTTCAGTGCTCATCTCTGTTTCAAAGCCAAAGAGCCAGAGGTATCTGGTTATGCAGACATTTCCATGGTCATGTGGCAGGCATGACTAGACACCGGAGCACACAGAACACTGTTACTTTCCCCCCCGAAGTGGTCCCTACTTGCCATTTCTTGCTTTCAAACTGCTAGGTTGGCAGGAGCTGGGACAAAGACGGGAGCTCATTCCATCCTGCAGTACTCGGGAATCGAACTGCTGACCTTCCGCCTGTCAGTCAGCATCTTAGCCACTTGAGCCACTGCAATCCCACTGAGCCACTACAGTCCCACAACACAATGAAAAGAAACATTAAAATGGATGATGCCCATTCGAGTACATACATGGTCATTTTGATCCATCAATGTTGGATCAGCAGTAGGAGCCAATCATAACATAAAGGCTACCATAATGAACTACTGTACAACTCAGTGAACACAGCATCAGTCCACAGGAACCAGGCAGGGAGTCTTCAGGAGCAGGAACAAGGCAGGAAATCTTCTGGAGCAGGAATCAGGAGCAAGGCAAAGATCTTTGACAGCAGGAACAAGGCAATCAATTGCAACTTCAAGTTTACTGACTTTTACTGGTGAGGCAGCTTCTGGGAGGAAGGGCCAGTTTCTATATAACTGAGCCACCCAGAAACTCTAGGTGGAGCTTATGAAGGTCCAGAACTTTGTAGGCTGAAGACTCTAGTTCTGCAAGACTAAGAGGAACAGCTGCAAATCCTGACATGGGCTGGACTAACTTCTAATGCCTGGGTTAGTTTCAAAAATTGCACCAACAGCAGGATTCTCATAATCATGTTTATTCAGCTGAGCCTGGAGGGGAACTAAGATAGGTGGTGACCATTCAGAACCTTCTTGGTGATGGTATCTGCTCTGTGGAAACACCTCACTGGAGAAATCCATCACTTTGTAGGGAGTAATTTTTATTTTTCAAGGCTATAAAACATATTTTGAATATTAATAACTTCCATACATTTGAGTTTAAATGTAATCCACCTTGGAAACTCTGTTCATGGGCAGGTGTATAGAACTATTTTAAGTTAATAAATAATAGGAAATGGTGGAATTGTTGTAAATTGTGTGTACTAAGTTCCTTAGTTATTTTATTAATGCAGTTTTCTTGCCATTTATTTGAATTCCTCTACAGTATATTAATAGACTCTTCCCCCCATCAACTAAGGCTTAATTAAGGATTTGCTTCTTATTTTAACATGTATGTCTTTCACCAAATGTGTCAAGATCCCAAAAGGAGACTGATGTATAAAGAGAAACTTTATAAATGTTATTTTCATCATTCTGTATTAATGCAACCTGCAGCTCTTATTTTATAACATTCCTAGGAGCTGTTTTTTATTTTAATCCTCTGAGAAGGCTATGCACAAATATAGCCATTAATTAAACATTGGAAATATAACACTGAATGAGTAAATACTGTACCTAGATAGCGGTGCAGAGATCAGAAGATTCAGACTTTTGGAGCAATCCCGCTGCTCTTCTACCCTCTCTAGGAAGCCCACTGGTGCTTTGTGGTTTCTTAAAGCTGCACCACCTTTATCTTGTGCTTCATTAACCTGTCTAACTCTATATATGTTTTCAATGAAAAGTTCTGATAAAGTTATCACAGTGTTTTGAATTACCCTTTTATCAACTGTACTCTAGAGTCTCTTCAATCCTTAGTGGCAGATTGCTCTTTCAAACTGTATTTATTTTTTATTCTCTCTTCCTTTTGTTATACTACAGACAGGTCCTGCTCTCTGCCCTTTTCTCCATATTTTTCTTTCTCACTCCTCCCTTTTTTTTTTCCGGTGTTTTTTATCCCCATCTACTATTTTCATTCGTCCTATTTCCCTGTCCTCTTTTTTCCAGACATCTTTTCAAAAGGCATTTGGAAGGTAATGAAAAACTGCGATCAACTGAGGTCAAATTGATTCCTCTTACAGCTGGATATATATTATACCTATTGTGCCATTGTGCGACAAGATATAGGAATAGATAATTTCCCTTACTAAGAGGCAGACATTGTATCTCCATGCAAAGCAGATGCAATCTTTAGCAGCAAAGAAAAATGTCTGTTTTTCTAATTGATAGATGAAAAAAGGCTTCACTTTAACTTCTTTAAAGTACAGTCAAATCTCGCATTAGGAGCGCCTCGCTTAAAGAGTAACTCGCTTAAAGAGCAGAATTTTCTCTGAATATTTGCTTCGCTTAACAAATAAAACCAACCAAAAACTCACTTAACAAATAAATCGGGGTTCGCAATCCCCCCCCACACACAATTGGTCACTTTCAATGGTGTTTCACTTAAAGAGCAAAGTCGCTTAAAGAGCAATTCTGTGGAATGCATTATGCTCTTTAAGCGAGGTACAACTGTATAGCTACATTTTGGAGCCTGCATTAGTACAGGGCTGTACATCATATATTTATTATTGCTAATTTGTTTTAATTAATAGGTAATTTTAGCTTTTTTATATACTGCTTGGGGTCTCTATTAAGTAAGTAAGAAAGATGAGGAGAGAAAAAAATCCAAATAATTAATAAGTCTATACATTTAAAAAGTATTTCAGAATTGCATTTTGTTTACTTTCTTCATAATACAAATGCCTGTCTCCCTTAGCAATAATAAACACATGGTGTACAGCCCAGTACTAGTGCAGGCTCCAAAATGTAGCTATACTTTAAAGAAGTTAAAGCAGGGATGCCCAAACTATGGCCCGGGGGCCGAATGCAGCCCCCGATGCCAATTCATCCGGCCCACGAAGCCCTTGTTGCTCCTGGAAGTGGAAGTAAAACGTGACCGTTTTAGTTCCACTTCCTCGCATAATGAGTGCCTTGCTTAAAGAGTAACTCGCTTAAAGAGCAGAATTTTCTCTGAATATTCGCTTTGCTTAACAAAACCAACCAAAAATTCACTTAACAACTGAATCGGGATTCGCAATCCCACCAGAAGCCACAATTGGTCACTTACAATGGTGTTTCACTTAAAGAGCAAACTCACTTAAAGAGCAATCCTGTGGAACACATTATGCTCTTTAAGCGACATTCACTGTATATATTATGCTCTTTAAGCAAGGTACAACTTGCTGACTAGATTTGATTTTTTTTTAATGATGTGTAGAAGTGGGAGTAGTTTTACTTTTTGCATTTGTGCTTATGTGTGTTTCTTGGCAAAGGGGCTAAAAACTGGAAAATTGCCTGATATATTGTTAGTGAATCACTTGTATCTCTACAGATCATTCAAGAGAACTGTTCCTAGCAGTAGAAGAGTCAAACGCTTGGAGCCTCTATTAATATGGCCACCAGCATGATTTATCTTCTCGCATCCATCTCACAGGGGGTTGTTTTCTTCAATTTTCTGTTCTGAGACAGCTGGGAAGTAACCGTGAAACCCCCAACATTGTAATAAACCACAGTCTACTTAGCTAAGAATCATCAGTAGCTATCTGGTAACTAACATTAAAAAAGTGACTTCATTAAGATCCCTAGAATGAAGATGAATCTTAATTGTGCTTAATCTGATGGTTAATTTATTGACTCATTTTCAAGGAGCCATCCCTTCGGTGTGCTTTTAAGCAGTTTTAGAGCTTGCTTTTCATTTAATCAATTCATGCTTCACTAAATTCTAAATATGCAGCGCAGGTTTAAACTAAAAAAAGGTTTAATGGCCTTGCTTATTAAATGAGCCTGTGTATGGATGTCCAAACATTTTTCTTAATTCAACTGGGTTATTTTTGTCAACTCCATCTCTGGAAACGAAAACATGAAAGCTTAAAATATGCAAATAGTTGATAGGATAAGAAGTCAATTTAGTTATGTAACGTCAGTTGATAAATCTAAGGGAATGATCTTTAGCATCATACAAATGTTAGAATTACCTCTCTGCTGCATACATACCTCCTCCAGAACATGTTTAGAATTAATGGTTGTGATTATGTCAGTCTTTGTGTAAGGTTTCTATCATGTGCCACAGCTGAGTCTGGATAATGAATGAGATGCCAGAGCATATCTCAGTTATGGAACCCAGTGTGTATGATCAGGTATGTGATTGAGACATGCCCTGGCACCATTTCAAACAGCCAAAGTTTTACTGTAGCAAAATAAGGAAATGTTATATATCTACAAATAAAATTAGGGCCATAAATTAATGTTATTCTAGCAATGACAGAACAGTGAGTTCAGTACATAGCTGAAGAGCCGGAGGTTGGGAGTTTTATTCCCCATTGCAGGGGTTCCCAACCTATGGCCTGCAGCCCGGCCCTGGCCCATGGCACCATTTCATGTGGCCTGTGGCCACCCTCGCCACTCCCACATATGTAAAACATGCCCGCACATGCATAAATGTGCCTGCACCTGTTGTAAATGTGCCCACTTCCATTTCTGGGGTGTGTGGTCAAGTCTGCTCAGTTGTTTGGGGGCTTGGTCAGGCCCAGACATAAAAAGGTTGGGAGCCCCTGCCCATTTCTGTCTCCTGAAAGGGGGACCAGCCTGTTTAGCTTTGGGCCAACTACACAAGACAGTGCCTCCCCCCCTCCCAAGAAGGGAATGGTAAAACTACTTCTGAGTACTCTCTGCCTAGAAAAAAACAAAAAGAGATAATATGCATCATAACTGACTTGACAGCAAAGATCATGGTCATGATTTTAATATTATTGTATAGACAATTCAGTTATTTTAGCAAAAAGATCTCGCTGATTAATGTCAGGGCAAACATATTCAATACAACACTGTTACCAGCAATGTTTTATGCATCCAAAATGTGGACAATAACAAAATCAAAGGAAGAAAAACAGGTGGCAATCCAAAGAGCAATGGAAAAACAGATTGCAGAGTAACAATCAGGGATAAGGTCAGCAATAAGGAATTATGCCAAAGAACTGAATGACATGGTTTGGTTGAAGAACTATTTGTGGCAAAAAGAAGATGGGCAGGCCATATCACCCACCTAAAGGATAACAGATGGACCTGTCAGCTAACAGACTAGATACCAAGAGACCACAAAAGATCACTAGGCAGATCCCAAAAATGATGGGATGAGCCGATGCTACATCTGTTTGGCCAGAGATGGAAACAGACAGCAAAGGATATAACATTTTGGAGTTCAGTTGATTTGTGCTTAAATAGATAAGCAATGACAAATTGATATTGGATATTGGTATAGACAATTATTTCAAACTTGGAATAACTTTTTACATATCTTATTATGTGCCAGTCACTGTGTTGTTCTATACATTATTCTTGTGTAGGCTACAGCTCCATTGCTAAATACACTTGTTAGAAAGTAAGCCATAGTGAAATCTATGGGACTTATCAAATATGCACAGAATTGCACTTTCATCCATTTATCACACACTCAGAAAAAAAGCTTTTTCAGATGTACAGGAGATCCAGTATAGTTGTAAAAATGATGTTTACAAAGTTTTAAATACGTTTCTATCTCACTCTTATTTAAAAAATATAAATTTTTAATACTGTGTCTAGCTGCTTTTCTGCCTGCACTAGTTAGTGATCCAATCTAGCAAGGGAGATCTGATCTGAAAGTATCTGCAGAAATTCTGGATTAACCTTTTTTTTAACTTTAGGTGCACTTCCTGGAATATGATGCTGACCATGCCTAATGAACTGAAGCTATAAACCAGTTAAACCTTACCTTTTAAATCATGGGACCTTACTGAGATCCCACTTTTGTCCTCTTCTGTTATCCAGAAGGTACTATCATATCACCTGGTTGACCACACTCTATTGAGAACTAAGACGAAATCACACCAGGAAGGGGAAAAATCTTCTTACCACGAATTTGCATTTGCATACCTCATCCGCAAGAAAAATCTGTTGAGATCTTTTCCCCTTGTAGAAAAAGTAAATGGCACAGGGCCATTGCTTATTCTACTAAGGGTTTTCTTTAAAAGGTGAAGGAAATCTGGTAGGAAAACGGATTATAAGATTAATAATTACTTTTTTCTATCAACATAGAGTCGGTTTTTACCGAGGAGGGCGGCATATAAATCGAAATATAATAATAATAATAATAATAATAATAATAATAATAATAATAATAATAATAATAATAATAATAATAATAATAATAATAATAATAATAATAATAATAATAACAACAACAACAACAACAACAACATTCTTTATCTTCCAGCTTTCACAAGTGCCCTCATTAATGCTACATTATAGTTAGGATGATTTTGCCATTGGCTTCCACTGACACATCTTTATTCTAAATGAGTTTTTCCCCCATAGCTGCTCTTCCAATCCTCAGTCTTCTGATTTCTTGGCTTCCTTTTGAGTAGACATTCCAGATCATTGCTATTTTTTGCCATTCAGCTGCTTGTCTTAAAGTATTCCTGCTTCTTCTACCAATTTCCACACCTCCTTCATCTGAATTTAATCCAGAAAAAAAACTAGCAGGGGAAAATGTATTCATTCAAGTGGTAGTTGAAGGAGTTTTTTACAGACACTATAGATTGTAGGAAGAAAATAAATGCCTATAAAGAATTTACCCCTCATGCATTAATAGCAAAATAAATAGGCTAAAGAAGTGGAGACCAGATGGCTTTAGTGGTGTGAAAATTGCAGGTAACTGAGAGTGAGGAGAAGCTTAAGGATAATTAATGAAGGATGCCAGGGCCAAAATGAGCTGTCCGCTGCGAGGGTTGTATCCAGGGAGAGATTGCTTTGCAACTTTGCCACCCCAAATTTCCCATTGGCTAGAGCAAGATAAGGAAAGGGCAGGATGAGTATAATAGTAGGCTGGAAACATCATGATGGTGGTTAGGGTTTGGCTTTCCTGGATGGATCAGTGAGAGGTCAAGCTGGCTGGCTGGCTCAGGCAACTGTGCCATTTCATACAAGTATTGCTCCTGTGCAAATCAGGAAAGTGGAGTTGTCGTTAGCAAGGAGAAATACTAACCTCTTAGTCTGGCTAGCAATCAGCCATGAAAGATGGATGATTCCATTCTTTTGCTCCCTTTTGAGTTGGGCATATGCTGTGGGTGGAATGGTTTGTAGCATACTTTCTTCTCTTTTGGGGGGTGGGTGGGTTAATATGACTATTTTACTTCCCACCTCATGGGGGGGTGAAGTCCCTTTTCTTTTGGCTGTGTATGCCACCCTGTTTTGCCTTGTTATTTCATCTTTTTTTTGTTTTATCAATAAAATTTTATTTTTAAAAGCCAATTTTGGAGCCACAACATTCACTAAGCGTTCTGGGGTGCTGAGTCCAGTTCTTGGTTCCTAATTATCTGGATACAGATGGAGTGCTGCAACTCAGCTACTGAAAAGGAGGGACAGGTGCATGCAAGAGCTGGTGTGTAAAGTCGATCTCTTTTGGAGGATGTGGTCAAGGCAAGGAACAGAAAGGAATGGGAGAGGCAGAGAGCTTTCCTCTGGCCAGAGTTTGAGGTCAGCCCGTAAGCCAACTTGGGTGCCCCAAGCAGCACTGCTGAGAGGCAGAGAAGGCTCTTCTTCACTACCCCATATCTTCACAATGCCTTAGAGATCAAATCAAGCCTGACCTTTCACTAGAAGAAAAAGCCATCATGCTTCAAAGATACTGTACCATGAAAAGGCAAAATGCACTAGAAAAAACAATAATGCTATGAAAAATGGAGGGTAATAGGGAAAAAATGAAATGACTAATGGGAAAGGGATTGACTCAATGAAGGAAACCACAGTCTTTGTTTTGAAAATATAGGCAAGACTATTCATGACAGACTCTTTTAGAGGTCAATAATTCATATGGCAGACAAAAGTCATGGCATTTAAGAACAAAGTTGCTATATATGTATTAAAATAATAAGCAGTAATAATCTCAGGAACGCTTTGCTTATTAACTGACAGAGTTTAAAAATGTTTTTAAAATGGTTTTTAATCTTGGTCTTAATATTTTTATATGTTTTTAATACAATATTTATTTTGTATTTTAAAATTCTTAAAATTATGGTTTCATAATCTTTTGATTATGACATGGACAGAAAGGCAGCAAGTAAATACATAAATAAACAGCCAAGGAGTATATTCAGACTGGGAGTATGATTCTTAAAAGTGTGACTCCATCTAGTATAGGCTCCAGCTGTTGGAATACAACACCCCCACATTTGTCAAGAGATGTGACATGAAAGGAAAAGAATAGGTAAACAAACAGTAAGATAGGCTTTAGTGTATTTCCCCCTTTTGTCTCTTCTAAATTATTTGCAAAATGTTTGAAGTGGTAGCCATGTTAGTCTGCAAGCATATCTGAGAGTAAACAAAACAGAACAGCAAAATAAAATGTGGCACCTTAAAGACTAAAATAAATGACATCACTCTCGTCTGATGAAGTGAACTCGGTCCACAAAAGCTCACATTTAAATACACTATATATTTAAAAGTTATTCTCAAGTTCTTCCTCCTGATTCCCCTGAAGTAATTTCTTCTTTCTGTTCCACTTACTCAAGGAATCAGCTAACAATGCAAGCATTTATTCCTAGATTTAGCATCCTTTTCCTCCTGCATTTATTCCTGAGTTGTTTCTTGAATGATTCAGTTTTCTATTTGTCTTGACACTCATTGCCAGAATATTTTTTTCTCTTCAATATTTGTAAGTTCAGCACTACCTCACTTTGGCAGTAAATTCCAAAGCACTGAAATAGAATATTTCCTGATTTTCTATTGATAAGGAACACCACTCTCATATAAGATTCAGAATAAGATTCAGTTTGTGGATCTTCATTCAGCCCTTTACTTTTAACAGTCATAGTTCTTGGTGTAGAACTACAGTTTCCTTGTGGGGCCAAACATGCTGAATCAGTTATTCACATTCTTTTCTACTGCCCTTTTTACAAGGAAATCTGTCCCAACTACCTAGATCCCATTTTAACCAAATTTATTGGACTCTCAGACCCCTCTAGATTACTGCTTCTCTTGAACAATGGATCCATCGACTACATGGACCAAGTGGCTACCTTCCTGTCATGTGAAATCTGACCTTGACCATTCAGCAGCAAATTATGATCCTTGGTTTTCCATGTTTTAATTGTACCACTCCTCATTGTCTTAACCATTTTTTTTATATCACTGGCACTTGTAGTGTCGTTGTAATGCCAATAAAGGTTTGTGTATGTATGTATGTATGTATGTATGTATGTATGTATGTATGTATGTATGTATGTATGTATGTATGTATGTATGTATGTATGTATGTAATAGAGAAGGGGAACCTCATCCTCCCATCTCTAGCCTGGGCAGGCGAATCCCTTGCCCCTTTGTAGTGCTGTGCCTTGACAGCTATTACCCAGACAGGCAGAGACAGGGAAGAATTACCAGGGACATTTCCAACTCTATTCACATGATCATCCCATAGAGCTGTCTCATGGTGTCCATTGCATGTCCAACTAATTAACCTAAATTGTGTCAGGCACCCAGTGTTCATCATGCCCAACAATGTCTTCAAAGATTCACTACTACCGTCCTAACTCAGCACTACCTGATACAAGAGAGGGCTAGCTCATGCTTGGCTCCTCTTGCCCCAACTGCCTTCAAGGACAGTTGCAATGCCCCTTCCCCCACTCAGGTATGTCAAAAGGATGCTAGGCCCTGCATCTGGCAAATGGATGCCATCCACACAGAAAAAAATCTGTCTGACTAATCTGGATGGCCGAGTGATCCAGATATAGTCCACCAACATTGTTCACCCATATCTTGAGCTCCCTGCTGTCTCCAAGGTGTCCCCAATTGAGACATCAGAGATCAAAGTCACTCCTCCAAGCACATCTTGAGAATACGGCTGACAAAATGATGAACACACCTGGCCATTGCATTCTTACCTTCATGAGGTCCCTGATCGCACAAACAATCAGGGTCTTGCCATTCAAAAGGCAAATATAGTTGGCACCAAGATGCATCTGCATCACCAATCTGTCTGGGGGTATTAAACCAACACTGTCCAGATAAGTTGGCAAAATACCATTATCACATAACCCTCGTCGGTTCCCCCACTAAAGTGGGCTAGCCAGCCAAACCCAGTTGCTTACCAAGGCCATTCTTCAATGCTCTTCTAGCTGACTAAAACAGGAAGCTGTCCCCACAGAGGAGCAAGTTCCTCCCTCTGCTAGACAGAACCCCTGAAAAGAAAAAGAATTCAAGAAAGGTGAACCAAGGGCCTAACATGACTTTTATAACAAGCTAAACACCATCAACCTATGCAAGCTATGTCTTTCCCCACCAAATCAGACATAATCACAGTGGAGGCAGCCCCTATAAAAAAACAAATGAATTCAAAATTATCTACCCTTTAATCTAAAAATATGTAATGCCTTACTAGTCACGAATCAGAATGGAACTAAGTAAGGGGCTCACTGGACTGATAACAAAAAAGATAACCTTCATCAGAGCCCCATTCTAGTAGATAAGCTTGCAAAGCACTAACCAGGCACAAGTTCTCATCAATCAACCTGCCCAGAATGACTATTCTGTCTTTGCCTCTTTGGTCAGTCTTGAAACATTGCAACCATAGGCTAACATCATTTGGTCTCAAATTCAAATCCCTAAAAAACAACAAACAAACAAACCAGGGCATGCTTTGACCTTTCCTGCTTTCATGAAGCTGCTAGCTCACTAATCCTAAAGGCGCAAAAAAAAAAAAAAAAAGACTGTGAGAGATGTTGCATGAAATAACAAACTCTCAAACCTCAACTGGCAAACAGAAAGCCAGCAGTACTGAAAACATCTAAAAATATGTGGAAACAATGGTTCTCTATTGCCTGCTACTCTACCTACCTCCTGGAATTTCCCTCAAAAAATTTCTTTGAACTAAAATTACCTGTGGAGTCGTCATGTCCATGGGTTTTTGCTTCAAACACCAATAAAGCCAGATCGTCTTGAACAGACCTAGGTGCCAGCCCATGTGCCCATAAAGCCATAAGGTGGGTCACGAGGATGGGCCATACTACTGTCAACAGGTTTTTCCTTCCTGAAACTGTGGAATTCACTAGCTCCTGCACATGCTAGGAATCAGCTCCATGGCTCTGATGGCCTGACATCATCAATTATCCATGATCTGAAGAGAATACCTCCAGCTTTTCTTTTGTGTGAGTCACTAGCTCCCTGAAATACTGGCTCTGTAGATGGAGCAATACATCAGAAATGTCATTGTCAAATCCTGGGACATGTCTGGCCAAAAACAATGCATTAAACTGGAGACATATTAAAGGGAATTATCTAACTAGCCTCATAATCCTGGATGATTTACTGGTTAAGTGATTAACATCTTATTTAACATTTTACACTTATCCTTTTATTCCTCTTACTCCTTTACTTAAAGGAATGGGATGTTGTTTTAAATGGCTTTTAATTTGTTTTTTAGTGTTTTTAACGATGTATTGTATATTGGTTGTAATCCACCCTGAGTCGCCTGTGCAAGTAGGGTGGAATATAAATTTAAATAAATAAATTAATAAATAAATAACTATGTGTACAACTGCCATATTATTGCACCAAAAGTGGACTGTCACATTAGCTCATATATGTGTCCACAATTTGGCTACAACCAAAAGGGGTAAAATTCTAAGAAAGTTAAGTCTTTAATTATCTTTGACTCCTTCCATTTGTCAGGCCATTTGGCCATGCACTGACGTCCCCTACAATAAAGGCCTGGTCCAGGTGCATCAGATTACACCTGAAATTGAGCCTCCAGGTACAACTTATCCCTCTAGAATGATGTCTAACCATTAAACTGTTCCAGGAAAAGAAGCCAGGTCTTGGCATCCTCCTTAAATCTGGCATCCTGACTTAAACCTGGCATGGCCTCACAGAACCTCCCAGAGGCCACTACTTTGCATGTGAAAGTCAAATGACCTACAAGAATTTGTGGCTCCTTGAGGGAGACTTTCCTACGTGCCAGGAACTGCTATAACAAAATGGCAGCTGCAATGGCAGTGGTACAAAATGATGGCTGTAATCATGCCACAACCAAAGGAAGGTAAATAAAACATTTCTCATGGGATGGGCCAAAGACCCTTCCCTTGCTGTAGCAATAGAAACTACCACTCACAACTGCTGCAGGTTAAGAAGATGCCAGCTCCTGCAGCAAAGGTCTCACTTTGGCTTAGCTCAGGACTGGCTGCATAATGCCACTTGTCCAAAGAGGTGACACCATGAAGCCAGATCTAAGTGAGGCAGGTATAAGAAACAGCCTGAGAGCCCCACTTCCAGACCAGCAAGTAGTAATGATAGAACATCTATTACTGAGTCCTGCCTCTTCCTGAATGAAAAGGAGAAAAGCCCCTTCTGTCAGGAAACGACATATTTCCTCATGTTTCCCAAGGCTTGAAATTGCAGTTTCTAGCTAGGCCTCATAAATAGGCCTCATAGAAATCCTTTGTCCCTCTCTGCCTCATAGCTGTCTCATAGCCTATGTGTCACGAGATGGCTTGTTGACATTATAGTGTTCCTGTGTTCCTATCTCTTTAGCGTGTTATGTCTTCACATGTGTGTCAACAATCCATTGTTTTGAGAATATTTTTCTCTGTTACCTGATTGGCTATGAATAACCCACCTGACTGCAAATTCTCCATTTTGCAGAGAAGTTAGTTAGTTCGTTTCTGGATCTCAATGGCTTAAGACCCTGGCTATTGTGTGGGATTTTCTTTTCCATTCTTTTCAAAATGGTTACCTAGATTACTTGTGGACTGTTTGCTACTGACTTTTATGCTGTATGAACCTGATCAATATACCTGATCAATAAACCTTCGTTTGCTTGAGCAACGTGTCTTCATTGGACTAAAAGGGTAAGAGAAGCATTGCATTCACACACAAAGCCTCTGAACACGCTACCTGTTTAAACCTCCTTGTGGATGAGAAGCAGCTAAGGGCTGTAAATCTGCTTTGCCAGCCAGCCCACCCTCTAGGGGCTTTGGTATAGGAGGGACAGAGCAGAGGGGGCCGGCTGGTTACGTGACACCTTCTCTCTCCAGGCCTCATAGCACTCAGATATACAGGAGGAATATTGTGTTACAACTAAATGTTGGTAGGATTGAACCCAGCCCCATGCTGGGGGAAGAATTTACTGGGACGTGCAGCCACACGCCTCTGCTCAAAACCCATATTTTAAAAGGAAACAGCACCTCGGCAGATTACCCTTCACTTCCTCTCACTAGGCTCTGCTCTGTGCAGTGGGAAAAAGTCTGAAGCACTTTGGGAGCTTTGGCAGCTTCTACTGAAGTGCTTTGGACTTTCTCCCACAGAACGGAGTGGAGCTTGGTGAGGGGATCTACCAAGGTGTCGTTTCCCTTTAAAATATGGGCTTTGAGCAGAGGTGTGTGGCTGCCCATCCTAGTAATTTCTTTCCCCAACGTGGGGCTGATTGCACCTTCTAAACTCCAGGAGACCTCTCCAAAGAGTTTGACACAGATATTAAGCAGAATGAAAAAAATAAGGCAAAACCCTGGAAGATCTCCCTGGGCAGTGGCCCTGTTCTTACAATTTTTTTTTCTAAATGTACCTCTCCAGAAAGAATTTCGTGCCATAAAACAGAGCTTCCAATATATCTTCCATAATATGTTTGTTGATGATTGCTTTTTATCAAAAGCCTTCAAAGTTCCAGCAGCACCAAGAGAGATGTACTGCTATTGTTCCTGGGGACAAAATGGATCACTCTTTTTCAGGCTAATATTTTCAATGTGAAGAGTATGACGTCAGAGGAAGAGCTAGCATACTTCCTTCCTCCCATGTCCATTTTAATCATCAGGATGTCTGACTGTGTGGAAAGTGAGGAAGTGAAGAAATGTGTCCAATATCTTCCCAGTTTCAGCAGTATGCCAATTATTCTCCATCTGCTGCCACGAGCACTTGCTTCCAGCTGTTGCCTGTCTCTCTCCCTCCCTCTCATTCTCCCTCTCTCTGTGTGTTTCATTCCGGTAAGCAAAATTAGCACAAAATGTTTCTAGGGTCTTTACCATTTCCAAAGTTAAGCATACACCTACACAGCATGTGACAAAAAGTATGCCACAGTATGCTTCCTAGCAAAAATGCAAACAACCTATTTATTTTGTAAAAGCCCAAGTATCAAGGCAGCAGTTACCCCATTGCTTATGTTATTACACACAAACATTGGATTTACAAATGCACAAATTCTCAATGAGATCAAATCTTCCTCCTCCTCTTGACGTCTTGCCACGAGGAAAACATTTTCTGTGATTTTGTGTGTGTAGTGTGAACCTGATCATGATTTATTTCTGGAGCATTCTCTCCTGATTGTCACTGTCTTCATATGACACATGAGACTGCATTCTTCTCTTCACAATTTTACTTCAGCTGCATTATGGAAAATCGGAACAGTGCTTCAGTTTTAGTTGCACACTATATCATTAAAGTAACATGTTATTTAGCCCAAAGGCATTTATAGTTTTATGTCCATATGTCTTTCATATGTCCTGGCAGCACTGTTCTGCAACATATTGACTAAAATGCTGGTGCTTTGTTACACAAAACATATATAATTCCTAGCCCACAATTAAGTTACACAAAAAGTGTATAATATCTAGTCAGCTCTGCAATTCTCAAGTGCACACTAAGCTAGTGGGAATACATGCCCTGAAGGATCCCAGCAGGGACTCATTAATTGCTGGCTAGGAACAACTGGAATGAACACTTTTTAACATAACAAAGCAACAGGATTTCAGCCATTGGATACAAAA
The DNA here is from genome assembly GCA_030440675.1 of Furcifer pardalis. Lineage (NCBI taxonomy): Eukaryota > Metazoa > Chordata > Lepidosauria > Squamata > Chamaeleonidae > Furcifer > Furcifer pardalis. Next base: position 71,063,750 of record CP126893.1, read on the forward strand.
TTAGAGGACACTGAAACAGTGCTCTAATATCCATGGCATTGTGAGAACAGGACAAAGCCAATCAGAAGTGGTATGCATCTTATTTATTCTTTTAAAATTCTTTATTAATTGTCTTGTTTTTGCAAATATTTTATAGTAAGAGCAGTGACATTTGGGATAGCAAGAAACAGGTAAGATTCCAAGACAGAATGATTTGTTTCTCCTGCTGCTTCTCCCATCCAAAATACTGCATGATCAAAATTCCTGGCTTCTTTTCTGAACTCTTTTTTTTTTTTTTTACATTATTAGGCTAGGCAAAATGGCAGTCAGCAAAGGCAGTCAGCAAAGACTGGAAAACAATTTCTCATCACGTCCCAATGGCTGGCATTAGAATGCCAATTTACAGCCAAAGGCAGTGCTTGTCTGACTGTGAATTTGATTGCCCACTCTTTGATCAGTGCTATACCCTACCACCATCCCCAGCAAAAAAAGAAACCGAACAATTTCATTGTGCTTCAAAGGTGAAGCTGAAAAAAGGCGAACAATGGAGCACTGGCACAGCTCAAGTGAGACCTTGTGAAGTGCCACTTACTGTGGCAATGTGATTTGAGCAGGCACTGCAAAAGGATGTGTTTTCATCTTTTCAGGAGATTGGATATTTTAAGGAAAAGCAGAGTGCGGTAAGCAGTGAAAAGAATAGCAAAAACACCAGGCTAGAGATTATTATCCCATGAAAATAACTGCCCAGTCCCTTTAGTAGCAAATAGGCTAAAGATTGTCAGAATAATGGCTGCCCATTAAAGAATTAGCCAACACAGGCAAACTGAGTATTTGTTTGAGGCACAGATGACTCTTCTGATCTTTTGGGATTTCAGCCAACTTCCTCCTCCTCTTCTTTTCTTTCTTTTCCAAAGAAATCTAAATCAAGATAAGAGCATCAGGCCATTCCAGGAGGAGCATCATTCATTTGGCCAGTAGGAATCCCAGCCATATAATTGGTTCTTTCACATAATCACCTTCTGCTCTTTGAAAAGTCTTTGTGTGTGTGATTGGAAAGACAAATACACAAAGAAAGGTGGTAGTTTTCCTGTAACACAGAAAATATAACCAAGAGGGTAGTTATGTGTGTAAAATGATTTTATGTATCATACAAAAGGAAAGTGAACATATGGCATTAATGCTGTGGAATATTTCTTCCCAACACTTTCCACGTTTGCAAATTCCAGACCTTATCCTGGCTGCACTTTTTTTCCCTTAGACAAAGAAATTAGAGAGCTCAGTATTCAGGAAGCAAAATATTGCTTACATCTGTTACAATTTCTTCCTCAAGAAATTAGAAAACAATTGTGATCACTGTCTATTTCTGTTGTATCTGCTGAAACAGACTAACATGGCTACTTCTATGAAAACTGGGAACAGTTTCCCCCCAACACTATATCTTGAAAGAATACCACATGCAAATAGATCTGATTGTGATGTGCTGCATTCTATTTATGAAAGTCAGTCTAATGTTTCCAATTAAACCATTTACTGAGGGATTCAGGGACCAACCAAATGGCACATTTAGTACATATTTGGAAGCAGTTATCTACTCAAGTAGCAAAGGACACTGGTTTGTTTCCACAGGTGCTTTTCTTTACCTCTGTAGCTTCTATTTTATAATGCCCTGTGGTGTAATTGGTCATTGAATAGTAAATAGGGGCATAATTATATAAGTGATGAGACATGACTTTTGAGGTCATCTTATTGTTTACTAATTACTGGGAATAAACATTTCCCTTAACATCTGGCTTGAGAACTTCAGGTATTCCTTGCTTTTCTTCCTGTTTCTTTAGCATCCATACCTGGAAAGAAAGAGACAAAGGTTATACCTGTACATCCTTATTGCTCATTTCATCAACAAACTACTAATTGGTTTTATGTTTAAACTATATCATAGAAAGGCGTTTTCACTAAAAGGCAAGGGAAAGCCCTGAAAGGAATTGCATGTTGGCTGACATAAGCATTTACGAAATAAACAAGTAGCTGTAGATTTAAAAATGATTTTGTGTTCATTAGTACCTAGACAAAGGAAAGTTAAACATTTAGAGAAGAATCTTATCTGACTGCCCCATCTATGCCACAGACTTTAACAGCTTGAATGACAGCTATGGCAGTCCTGCAAGGACATCCTTGAACACTTAGAGCCCACTAGAGTAGGTGAGTGCCCAGTGCAATCTTGGCCTGTGCAATGCAAGATGGGAGAGACCAGCTGAAGCTGGAAAGTGTTACACTACAGTGACAGACACCAAACTTTTATCCTGAGTATGTGCTCTATGGTTTCTTTCCCTTTAAACTTTCTGGCTACACTGCCCATTGCATTAATTAAAGACTTGTCACATTCATTCATCGTTATCAGCAAATATGTTTCTCCTTTCCTTACTGTTTTATATGCTTTTTTTCCCTATATATGTTTATCTATCTCTTTTTACCAAATTAATTTTGCAATATAAGCCATATCTAAGTATTATAAAATGCTTAATAATCCCATTTTGTCAAAATTGTCATAATTCTTTGAGCACCAATGGATGCTTGAATGATGATTATACATAATTTAAGTAGCAGTCTTGTATTTCCAGGTGAATGTGTCCAAAATACTTTCCTCAGCATTGACAAGCCCTTTGCCATCATTTCTGCAGGGGAAAGATAACTCAATTTCTTTCTTTCCAGAATTAATAGTAAGTCCCCACATACAGTCAAACCTCGCATAAAGAGTGCTTCGCTTAAAGAGTAACTCGCTTAAAGAGCAGAATTTTCTCTGAATGTTCGTTTCACTTAACAAATAAAACCAACCACAAACTCGCTTAACAAATAAATCAGGGTTCACAATCCCTCCCACAATTGGTCATTTACAATGGTGTTTCGCTTAAAGAGCAAACTCACTTAAAGAGCAATCCTGTGGAAAGCATTATGCTCTTTAAGCGAGGTACAACTGTATATATTTACCATTCAGCTTTCTTGATTTTCACACATTCACGATCAATACAAGAATGGGTGGGGCCAACAAAGCTTTATCAAGAAATGTAACTGGTTGTATTTAAAAGTAACTTTCCAATGCAGTGTCCATTCCAATTAGAGAGGCCAACCACTTGATAAAACCCAGCATTTGTGACACTGGAAAGGAACTATCACCAAGACCCAACAAAGAAATAGATCAGGAATGGCTAGCTCTTTTCCATCACAAGCCTGACCATGCCCCCAGATAGCATCGTGGTCTGGATCACGCCCCCGGAAGCAGCAGTGGGTGCATTTATGGCTGACATAAATGAACCCACTTCCATATTTATGTCAGCCATGGGTGTGTTTGCACATGCAGGGGTTCATTTTACGAATTACATAAACATGTCCGCTTTCACTTCTGGGAGCAACAGAGGTAGTCACAGGCCAGATGGGATGGTGTTGGGATCTGGGTGTGGCCTGTGGGCTATAGGTTGGGAACCCCTGAAATAGATAGTAGTTAGCTATAATTTTTAAAAAGTAATTGTTGTCTTTTGTATTTATCAATGTAAATACAAAAGTTCCATCTTCAATTACTTAAAAATAAATCTTAATTCTATACACCACTTCTTCTTCTTCTTCTTCTTCTTCTTCTTCTTCTTCTTCTTCTTCTTCTTCTTCTTCTTCTTCTTCTTCTTCTTCTTCTTCTTCTTCTTCTTCTTCTTCTTCTTCTTCTTCTTCTTCTTCTTCTTCTTCTTCTTCTTCTTCTTCTTCTTCTTCTTCTTCTTCTTCTTCTTCTTCTTCTTCTTCTTCTTCTTCTTCTTCTTCTTCTTCTTCTTCTTCTTCTTCTTCTTCTTCTTCTTCTTCTTCTTCTTCTTCTTCTTCTTCTTCTTCTTCTTCTTCTTCTTCTTCTTCTTCTTCTTCTTCTTCTTCTTCTTCTTCTTCTTCTTCTTCTTCTTCTTCTTCTTCTTCTTCTTCCATGTCTAAGTCAGACGTGAAACTGCTAAATTGAAGCTACCTTTGGGGAGTTTGGACTGTGTTGGCTCAAGTGGTTAAGACACTGAATTCGATGACTAGAAGGTCAGAGTTTGATTTCTGAATACTGCACAATGGATTGTCCCAGTTGAATTGTCCCATGATAGATTGTCCCAGTTCCTGCCAACCTAGCAGTTCGAAAACAAGAAATTGCAAGTAGATAAATAGGGACCACTTTGGTGGGAAGGTAAACAGCATTCTGTGCACTCTGGTGTTGAGGCATCCCTGCCACTTGCCCATGGAAACATCTGCAGATGCAGACAGTGCTGGCTCTTGGGCTGTAAACAGAGATAAGCACTGAACCCTAGAGTCAGATATGACTGGCTTTCGAGCAAGAGTGACCTTGGGAAGTTCATTATGCAGTTCTTTTCACCTGACCTATTGTGAGAAAGATTAGCTGGCACAAGGTGGCCATTGGCTGGGGTATGCCCGACTGTGGTTCAAAAACACAACAATCTTCGAGGAGGTTCTTTCTCCACTTCCCTACAGGCCACTGAGAAATACAGTCTTCTGTCATTTACATCAGCAGCAGCCACAACAGGGCAAGATGCAACAGCACAAGGTCCAACATGACCTAGCACTTGGAGCATGTGTTATCCCTACCCCACAACTTAGTAAGGACACAACTATAAAAATCAATTAAAAATCACAGCTACTCTACAAAAAGACCACTGTATGCCTCTAAAGTTACAATCCTAATTTTGTCTTTATTTTTTGGAAAAACTTCCATATTTGCCGGCATATCAAACCAACTCCCCCCCCCCTTAATATACACTGGAAAATGGGATGTGTCTTGTACTGTATATAGTGGGCTATTTTGGTAATAAAAGGGTGCATTTTATACTCTGGTGTGTCTTATACGCTGGCAAATATGTTACCTAATAACTATTAACCAGTTACTTCTATCCAGTTCTTCCAATCTCTGGACCTGGTTGGCTAAACATACTCCTTCTTCCCTGTGCATGCTCCTCAGTCCTCCTCTTGGATGTTAGTCAACCCTCTGGACCCAAAGTGATTGTATGAACATAGTGAGATAATGGGAATACCAGAACACCTTATAAGCCTCATGAGAAATCTGTACATGAATCAAGAAGCAACAGTTAGGACAGAATACGGAATGACAGAGTTGTTTGGAATAAGAAAAGGAGAAAGACAAGGCTGCATTTTGTAACCCTGCTTATTCAACTTATACACAGAGCACATAATGTGCAATGCAGGGATGGAGGAATCACAATTTGGGATCAAAATTGCTGGGAGAAACATCAACAATTTGAGATATGCAGATGATACCACCCTAATGGCAGAAAGTGAGGAGGATCTAAAGAAGCTCCTGATTAGGTTGAAAGAGGAAAGTGAAAAAGCTGGTTTGAGCCTCAATATATAAAAAAAAAACAAGATCATGGCAACAGGCCCTATCAGTCCCTGGAAAATAGATGGAGAAGAAGTAGAAGCAGTGACAGATTTTACTTTCTTAGGATGAAAGGTCACTGCAGATGGTGATTGCAGCCATGAAATAAAAAGGTGACTGATACTTGGGAGGCAAGCGGTGAGAAACCTAGGGAACATAGTGAAAAGTAGAGACATCAAATTGCAAACAAAAATTCATATAGTCAAAGCAGTGGTATTCCCTGTGGCAATGTATGGTTGTGAGAGCTGGACCATTAGGAAAGCTGAGCGCAGAAGAATAGATGCCTTTGAGATGTGGTATTGGAGGAGAGTTTTGAGAGTCCCCTGGACAGCAAGGAGAACAAATAGGTCAATCTTACAAGAAATCAACCCTGACTGCTCCTTAGAAGGTTAAATAGTAAAGATGTACTTTGGACATCAAATGAGAAGAGAAGATTCACTTGAGAAAGCCTTGATGCTTGGAAAGGTCGAGGGCAAAATAAAACAGGGGTGGCCAAAGATGAGATGGCTGGATGGTATTGTAGACACAATGGGCACAGAGCTGAGCGAGTTGAGGGGGATGGTGGAGGACAGAAGTGCCTGGCGGACGGTGGTCCATGGGGTTGCAAGGGGTCGGAATCGACTGTGCGACTGAACAACAAAGTGAGATACAAAATTGGGATAAGAAGGGGAGGTCTTATTGCATACATAGGGCATTTTTAAAAAGGTATTTTTGTAGTAGCCAAAGATACCTATTCTCCCAGAATGTATGACTGAAGGATTCGAGGTGCCATGATCTATATTCAAACTATATTACCTCACATCATGTATCCACAATTTAAATTCTACTGTTTCTTTTTAACCTTTTAAAGACTTTCCCCCACATAATGTTCATTAGTGAACATTAATGACTGCATTTTAAAACAGCATGGCAATACACAAGAAAACATAATCAGGCAACCAAAGGAGAACAATTATCTGTCATACTAATTGGCAAGTCCCTTTTAACCTTTAATTAACTGTGAATTTTCATTTGGTCTGAATGGCCTTGTTAGATGTCTCATTGATAGAAGGTCACTGAACTACTTTTCTCCTGATTGCACATATATTTAAATAAAATATTGGGACACATAGGCACTATAAGGCCATCATCTTTCTGTCTTTATTTTGATGTCCACAGACTATGCAGATCTTATGTGGTAGGAAAGTGTAGTGGTACAGCAGTTTTTCTTTAAAAAAAAACACCTTTGAGCTTCAAAAATAAATGAAGATAGTTGTTACATTCATAGTTGATAGCTTGCTGTCAAATGGGGTCATATGCATTTGTTTACAAACATGACCAGAAATGACATTATTGCCCCTCCTGAAAAAATTTTCAGGCCTCCCAAATTTAGAATCCTGGCTATGGCCCTAGTAGGGATGGCTGGCCAAATTGTTTCTGGTCTGGAGGTAATGGGTCATTTCCAGTTCCAGAGCATACTGGAGGGTGGTTATTTTGGATTGTGGGTAGAATTTCTTCCCAGATGGCACCAATCACACCCCTTTCAGTCATGGAGAGTAACAAGACTGAAGACTCAAGACTGGTTTGAGACGCAATATAAAGAAAACAAAGATCATGGTAACAGGCTCTATCAGTCCCTGGAAAATAGATGGAGAAGAAGTAGAAGCAGTGACAGATTTTACTTTCTTAGGATCAAAGCTGACTGCAGATGGTGATTGCAGCCAATGAAATAAAAAGGCGACTGATCCTTAGGAGGCAAGCGATGAGAAACCTGGGGAACATAGTGAAAAGTAGAGACATCACATTGCAAACAAAAATTCATATACTTAAAGTATTTCCCGTGGCAATACATGGTTGTGAGAGCTGGACCATTAGGAAAGCTGAGTGCAGAAGAATAGATGCCTTTGAGATGTGGTGTTGGAGGACAGTTTTGAGAGTCCCCTGAACAGCAAGGGGAACAAATAGGTCAATCTTAGAAGAAATTAACCCTGACTGCTCCTTAGAAGGTCAAATAGTAAAGATAAAGCTAAAGTACTTTGGACATCAAATGAGAAGAGAGGATTCACTTGAGAAAGCCTTGATGCTTGGAAAGGTCAAGGGCAAAAGAAGAAGGGGGCGGCCAAAAATGAGATGGCTAGTTGGTATTGTAGACACAATAGGTGCAGAGCTGAGTGAGTTGAGGGGGATGGTGGAGGACAGGAGTGCCTGGCGGACAGTGGTCCATGGGGTCGCAAAGGGTCAGAATCGACTGTGCGACATCATTTTTTTATGTAAACTAATGCATATGGCCCCACTTTGGCAACAGGTAGATCTAGTAACCTACTATAGTTTATTTATTTTGGCACATGTTTTATATAACCAGCAACCTCTACTTGAAAGGTTTAATTCGGATTAGCATACAGCATAATGTGTCTTTTTCTCGTGCCATTCTAGAGAATATTCTTTGTGGAGCATAAATTATGATACAAAGAAAAGCAAAATGTTATTCTCTTATGCACTAGTTTATTCACCATGCTGGAAATTAATGCTTTTAAGATGCTCCCTTTGGAAAATAGTTCATCAGAAATCTGCAAGAAGGACTACATTTAAAGTAGACACACCTGTTACTCCAGCAGACAGGAGGCTTAATATGTCAAATTTTCATTTAGATGTTTGATTTCTTGATTGCAATTATGTGTGTATGTTGCTCATATGCCTTCCTGGCAGACCTGACTTTCCTCTTTCTGTTCATACATTTGTTATGAACTAAGTTTGATATATTTACGAGGAATACATAATACTATTATTACTGGGTCAAGGGGACCATATTCATACACATTAGACTCCAATAAACAATGATTTGAGCTGGCAAAATGGCTAAATGTCTGCCCTTGCAGACAGAATGTTCAGGCAATGGCACACAAAATGATTTTGAATGGGAGTAGCTAATGTGTTTATCAAGCAGTACACATTGATTTGTGTGTTATCTGAAGAACATGTTTGCTTGTTTGTCTATTACATTTCTATACTGCCCATCTCGGTGGTATCCCACTCTGGGCAGTGTACAAGCAAATATCAAATAACATGACAGAACACACAACAAATCAAAACAGACAACTGACAAATACATCTCAAAATAAAATAAAATAAAATAAAATAAAATAAAATAAAATAAAATAACTGGTGTCTGAGGGCTTAGGAGATCAAACTGACTGACTAACTTATAGCTAAAGGGACAACACCCTGAAAGGCCTCCTTGAATAAGAGGGTTTTTAATTGCTTTCTAAAGATAGCCAGTGATGTGGCCTGGCACAGCTCCATCTATTTCTATTTCTTTCGAGCCATCCTTGGGGGTGGTGCCTGGAGCTGCACAGAGTTGTTCTGAGGAAGAGATGCTCCAACAGATAACAAGGTCCCAAACCATACAGGCCCGCATAGTATGATAACACTAACACCTTGTATCTGACACAGTAGGCAACAGGTAATCAGTGCAGGCTTGCCAAGCTGGGGAAATATGATCAAATTTCTTTATGCCTGTTACCAGCCTGGCTACTGCATGTGACAATCAACCCGAATATTTAATTTTTATTCCCCTTGTCTTTTTTCTTTGGAATGAGATGTATAGAGAGGAAGTATCTTGTTAGCCATTCAGATGGATGTCTTTTAGTTTGTTGACAAACATTTCTCCTGGAGAAGGGGAAGAGAAAGGTAAAGCCCACCAGTGGACACTGTCATCCTGCTTCCCAGAATAATCAAAACAATACAACATGGGGCATTTCGGCAAAATGAAATTGAGTGGTTGATGTTGTTGTTCTGTTTGGTGTGGTTGTGGTTGTTGTTCCATCAGGTAGAAGAAAAAGAGATTGAAAAGATCATGAGATATCAAGTGTACCACTTTGATAATTATGCATTGTCAAATAATTTCTTACGTATGGTAACTCTTTTCAGAGTTTTATAGAAAATATACAAAGTACATATAGAAATAGTTTTCACTTTCTTCTACTGCAGACACCATGTGACCCTGAAATATGCCCAAAACTATAGGGGCTTGTTATTCTCACAAGTGGCACAATGGGAAACTGAATTTCAACCAGATGCCTAACTCAAAGAGTTATCTAATCAGTGTAATAATAATTGTGTCCCATCTAGTCACTTCTTACTATTCCAGGGTTTTCTATCTATAAAGTACTCAGAAGTGGTTTGCCATTAAAAAACATTCACGTAAGGGGGAAATGAAATAGGCATGAGTACTCCCAAGATTAACAAAATTCACATGAATCAAAAATTCAGATTCACACATTCATTTCTCCAAAGTGATTCATGAAATGAAGAGAATTATTAAACAGAAGTGAAGGGGAATAAACTTTGCACCTTGCTAGTCCTATATTGTTTCATTCAGAGGGATATCCACCAACTATACAGTCCACCTTCACATACTATGAACTTTAGGTCAGTGATAGCAGCCTATTATAATCATTTGAGTATAATAGCAGATGTTGGTCAAAGCACACAGACTCAACTTTTTTTTTTTTTTTGGGGGGGGGGAAGCTCAGCATAACTTTTTTGGTTATAGATTCCAAATAATCCTACCACTAGTAGGGAGAAGGGATCAGCCAACCAGCCTGATAGCTGATGATAGCCTAGGTAACAGATTGGAGTTAATCATCTTGGTGTATGAGTTGGGGGGGGGGAGTGTGAAACATCCCCAGCTTGGTGTACACTTGGACTCCACCTCCAACTGAGAAGGGTCCCACCCCTGGGTCCCCTCCTAATTCCCCATGTATCTGTCCTCATGTCCAAAACTTCCCTCAATGAATTTGTGATAAAATTACAAGAAACTCTTTCGTTTTACCATATATGCATGGTAAACCTGACAAATGCAAAAGAGTTTGGGAGGGAGGGAGAATCTTAGATGATAAAAGAGGCCAGGTAGTTGAAACCAACCTTTCTTATATACATTCCAGATTGAGTCCTACCTACCTAGTGGATGATTAATTAGTCAGCTATGGATGCAGAACATGATTAGAGAAACAAAGTAGTCCCAACGCGACAACCACCAGGATACTCCAGTCCTCTGGAGCCCTTCTGCTAACAGGATCTGATAGGTCAGAGATGCTGCCTCCAGGTGGTTGCTGTTCTTCTACAAAGACTTGGCCTTCTAGCTTGGACTTCAACCTGCCTCTTCCTTTGTTAGCTATGAAGCACAAGGTATAACCCATAAATATTTTTTAATTCACTTATTGCTACAGTCTTTATTGGTGGATATGCTATACTTATTATATGAAATCTCAGATTTTCCAGTTACTGGACTTTTTTAATGCAGCTTTTCAATTTCATCACTTTTGGCAGTCTCCTTGAGGTTCTTTGTTACCTCCCACTGATTGCAATACACCACAGTCCAAGCTCATCAGCTGCTCATCCACCCTGTGGACCTCCATATCCAGCTGGGATTCCAAGTTAGATATGGCAGATAGAAAAAGGCTCTCACCTGCTTCACCAATTTCCTGCTTCCAGACTCTCCTTCACAGTTGCTTTAATTCCTTCTCAAACCACTGGTGCAATGCTTTAATATCTGAATACAGAAATCCTGTTTGCTCCATTGGTCTCATTCATTAGCTCTGCTTTTCCAAAACTATATCCAACCTTCAAAATCAATGAGAAATTCTCTCCACTTTCTCAAACTTCAGAATTCCAAAGCAGAACTTGAAAATGTTACTTTAAAAAGTAATTAGCCACAGTTTTAAAACACTAAAGTAGTACGATGTCATTCTGGTGTAATAGTTAAAAATAATCATTTGCTTTGTCATTATTCAAAACAAATTAAAATAGTTACTGAAGAAAAAGGTCAGGCTGCTGATTTAATATATGGAACAAATCTAAACAGTGAGACCTCACACAGCCTGTAATTGTAAGAGAAGAGACAAAAAGGATAGTCAATAAATCCTTCATTTTTCTTGATTAGAGCTGTCGTGACACTACAAGAGGAATTTTAAAGCCCACTGAGAGGCTGTCTACATGAACATTTCACCCCCTCTTGGGGGTAGGGTGGGGTTGGTTGGTCCAATTGCATGCACACAAACCACCCCAGCTTGCCTCCAACTCAGCTCATGTTGAGACCCCATCAGGAGATAGAACAAATTGCCAACAAAATGTTGTCTGGAGGTGGGAATAGCTCAAACGGCATTTTGCTCATCCTCTTGTACTTTTTGAAAAGCCATGCTGTACCAGATTTCTCACTTACAGCTGGGATAAAGCAAAGCATTTTAACCCCTCTCCCCTTCTGTAACTTGCATGGACTATCTGTGGCTTTTTTTCCCTTTTTGACAAGAAATCCACACACTCAAACAGCAAGCACAGAAGTATTAGTGGATTGTTAAGCAATGTGTGAAAAACCCAGCTTGTCAGTGGCAATGGTGTCCATTGTAGCCAAAGAGAAAGAGAGAGATAAAGGGAGGTCTAGGCAAAAAGTCTGAAACTTCTGGGCTGCTTAATTAAAGATTAGTTCTGGGCCTATAAAGAGAAGAAAATTGATATTATTCATGACCTCTGTAAGAACAAACTTTCTCTAAAATAATTTGATCTGTCTGTAAATGAAATTACTGTATGATTATTGCTATTGGCATTCACATATACATTGTGATTCGTACTCAGATTTGTTCCTCTGCTGACTTCACTGGAAATGTGTCTGCATCCACACTGTCAACAACTTGTTTTCACCAGTCCTCTAACTGCTACAAGTGAAAAAATGGCTTGGAAAGTCCTGTATATTATTATGACAGAGCAGATTTATTGCAGTAATTCTATGTAAATGACTGAAATTAAAATTGTCAGAGAAAGATTGGGCCACCTCCTATCCTTTCACCTCAACACATTCTTTATAATTGACACCAAGTTAGCAGTTTTCTCCATTGTTTGTTCTGTCGGTATAACTTCTGAATCATGTTATGACTGTTGTAGTTCTTATGAACTGTGAACTATTTATTTTAATTGCCTAAATATATATATATTTGAAAACTAGTGATTAGAGAAAGTTTGAAAATCAGGAAGGGTGAATTATGAAAAGAGGTTAACTAGAGAACAATATAAAACGGGAGAAAAAAAGCACTGAGAACAAAATGCTTTTAAAATGAATACATTGAGGAGAGAGAAGGGATGAAGGACTCTCATCTGTCTAAGGTAAAAGCAAAGGTCTCAAAAGCCAATCGTATCTGACCCTGGGGCATGATGCTCATCTCCATTAACAGCCAAAGAGCCAGCACTGTCTGTGTCTGAAGATGTTTCCATGGTCATGTGGCAGGCGTGAGTTCATGGAATGCTATTATCTTTTATGCAGAAGCAGTTTGTATTATCTACTTGCAATGTATTGCTTTCTAACTGCTTGGTTGGCAGGAGCTGTGACAGATGACAGGTGCTCACTCAGTTGTACGGCACTCAGGTCTCAAACTGCTGACCTGCCAACCTTATGGTCATCAAGCTCAGCATCTTAACCATTAAGCTACTGGGGTCCTCCTCATTTGTCTACTTCTATGTTAAATTCTCTGAAGCCTAGAAATTATTCAGCACCCGCGCATGCACGCGCCCGTGCGCACGCACACACACACACTTTTTGTGCCAGTGTTATTTTGGCTTTCATGAGAGGATCTTCAAGATGTATCCCCAACTTTATTCATTGCACTCTATGTATCTCCAAGATAAACAAATTATCCAAATTATCTAGTTGACAAAGCAATTGGATAAATCAGTTTTCTTAAGATCTACTCAGAATGACTGGATTTATTCAAAAGTCAGCGTAAGCACCACGTTTCTGAAATATAATTTCCCTCAACCTGACTACCTCCCCCCCCCTCCATTTCTATTCATCCGGTAAACATCACAAAGCACCACACTATAAAGTATATTGTTCACAACTTCTACTCCCAAACCAAGGAATGGATTACTGAAGAGTAAGTAAAGGCAGTCTGATTTATCCCTCCCTATTAAATTCACCTCCCTATTGAAATCACATATACACAATCAGATCTAGGAACAGAGAAATGGAGAGCAGCTTCACTGTGATGAAGAAAAAAAACCCTACTGTTTCCAGCTACTCTTGGTCTTCATGTGCTCACATGATCCATACAGGAAATAGTGCATTTCTGTCTACATGCATGTATCAAACATGAAGGAGCCACCATTACAATTAACATGTAGTGTTATTGATCTGGATGCAGGAGGCAATTCATACTGTAAACAATGAGAGATAGGACATTTTAAGAGAACAGATGGGCTATATCTGAAACTAATGGCATAGATATTTTTGTGTTCATTGGTGCAGCTCAGTCAGTGTTACTTGCAGTTTGTGGACAATCCACAAGCATAGCAGAGCAATCAATTTCATTGTAATGCAGTTACATTTTGCCTTTAAGGTAGCTCCAAAACATGATGTGTGCCTGAGGAGTGGGTTTGGCTTGAAGTAGGCCACACATGAGAACTGATATCCTACTGGTCCTAAATGGCCAGCCTCCTTTACACATAGTGCATTTCTTACATAAAGTTCCCACAAAACTAGTCTAGCTGTTAACTAGCTGGATAGCTCAATGCTTTAGGTATCTCCCTATGGTGGCAGAGGGTGATAACTTAATTCCCCTGAGAAAAGAGACAGCCTATGTTGCCTTGAGCAAGCTACATAGTCCCAGGACACCCTCAGAAGAAACATATGGTAAACTAGTTCTGAGAATTCCCCCCCTACAAAATCGTGAAATGGATCACTCTAAAAAGGAATTGATTTATAACAATTATGCTAATTTTAGGCAAAATATACCCTTCAGCTAAAATTTAGGTTTTGAGCAAATATAGGCAATTTTGTGCAAAATACTTAACTTACAATTGTTCAAAACTTTTCACCAGTGTAATAACTCTGTAAAAAGCACTATAAAGCTCCTTGCTATCTTCTCACAAGGAGAAGATAAGCAAGAATTTGCATCTGCATATAAATGATGTTACTAAAGCAATGACAGTTGCACCATAGTAAAGGTTAGCCTTGCTCGAAAGCCAGCCTTATCCAACTATAGGGTGTGGTACTCATTTCCATTTATAGACAGACATTTCCTTGTAGCAAACACGACTAGATGCTGGAGTGCACAGGATGCTGTTTCCCACCAAAGTGGTACATATTTATCTACCTGTAATTTCTTGCTTTCAAACTGCTAGGTTGGCAGGAGCGGGGACAGAGACAGGAACTCACTGTGTCCTGCAACACTTGTGTCTCAAACTTCTGACCTTCCAACCTTCCAATCATTAAGTTCAGCATTTTAACCAGTAAGCCACCACATTACACAGTTACCCCATAAGAAGAGGTAAATTATCCTACATTAAATTGTGATATAATGTAGCAGTTTTAGTTTAACTTATTATAAATTGGGAATTAATTAGTAAATGCTAGGTACAGTAATACCCTGGATAATGTTATGACTTGGTTCCACAAGTCAGGACGTTATCCGATTTTTAGCATTGTCCGATGCATGCGTTGAACAACACTAAAAAAAAAAAGCCCTGACTTCAGGGACAAACCGCTTTAAAGGCAGGCAGGGAAAGAAAGAGACCTCCCTGCCTTTAAAATCACCCACCACGCTCAGCGGTCTCTGTGACTACAGTAGGGTCTGGGAAAGCGCCTTTCCCCCGACCCTACTGCAATCGCAGAGACTCCTTGTCTCTTTCCCTCCCTGTATTTAAACTATAGGGAAGGGGAAAAGAGAGATATGTGATTGGTTCTCTAGAGAACCAATCACATCTCTCTCTTTTCTCCTCCCTGTAGTTTAAATACAGGGAGGGAAAGAGATAAGGAGTCTCTGCGACTGCAGTAGGGTCGGGGGAAAGGTGGGTGCTTTTCCCTGACCCTACTGCAGTCGCAGAGACCGCTGCGGGTGGGGGGTGGATTGGGTTGTTCTACCCAAACCACCCCACACTCACAGACCATTGCATCAGATAACTCTAAGAATCATTATCTAGAATTGTTATCCGATGCAAGTTTTTACCAAAAAACTTGCATCGTTATCCGATTCTAGCATTATCCGATACAATCATTTTCCGGGGTATTACTTTATTTGTAACTGATAACTTTGACATTCTAATTAAAAGTTGTAATGTGAGTCACTAAAGCCTACTAAGATCACCACCACCACCACCACCACCACCATATTTAATTTGTATGCCACCCACTCAAATGTGACTCAGGGCGGCTAACAAAAACAACAGAGCATATACACATTATAACACAATGAAATACAATACCATAAAACATTACAATAAAGAAAAAGAAAATCATTCAATTAGAAGTCCAATAATAACAAGAGTAACAGTCCTAACAGTCTTGGCACGAACCACACCATGGCACCACAAACCCAAAATGTTGATAGGGCCTGGCAGTCAGTAGCAGCTCCCTGTCTTCCGGGGCCATGGGTTGGGCTGGGGGTCAGCTATGTTGTCGTCTCTGACCATCTGTGAAGCCACAGTGGCTTTTGTCCTCCCCGTCCATGGGAGGGGCCTGGGGTCAGCTGTGGTGACATCTCTGGCTGCCCATGAAGTCATGGCAGCTTTTGTTCTCCCCAGCCATGGGAGGGCTCCAGTGTCAGCGGTGGCAGCATCTCCACCCACCTGCAAAACCACAGCAGCTTTTGTCCTCCCTAGTGTTGTGATCCAGCCCTCTTCCAACTCCGAAGATGAGCTGGTTCTGCCTACACCCAAACCTGAGCCAGGGTTTTCAGCCTGCACCTGGCCCAAGTCTGTTCTCCCAGCAGCTGACCTGTCAGATCAGGAGTCTGGCTCTAACAGGGATCATCCCTCTCCGGGAGAGGGCTAGGAAACAACTACACTTGAGACACAGGCAGGCCAGTTGAGGCACCAAAGAAAGCTCCCAGCTTATACCAATCAGCTGGGAGACTTTTAAGCAAGCCTCTTGCATCCTGCCAGCGTCTGTACAACTCTTGTGTGAAAACTAACATCCTGCTTGATCCCAGACTACCTGCCGTGACCCTGACCACTCTTCCAACCCTGACCATGCTCATGGACAACCTTTGGATTTTACTACTGACTTGGACTACTGGTAAACAGACCTTGCCTTGCCTTTTGGACTCTGGTATCTGGACTATCCTTGAACAAGACTTGCTGTGCAGCACCACCATGCAGCTACCATGCTTGCCTGAATGGGTCAGCACACCCGGCCATGGGTGGGGCCTGGGGTCAGCTGCAGCTTCCCAGCCAGTCAAACTATGTTTAAGTTGAAATTACGTCTCCTCCTTTCCTAGCTGGTTCTGATTCTCAATTGAAAAAGTAAGGGGTCAATTTCTCTGTTTCTTCAAAGGGCAATTTTTCAAGCCTTTCCTTCGTAAGACTGTAATCCTAAACTTCTGTTTGAGGAATATTAAGTGCTTGTATCTAAGGATACAAACATATCATATTGGGTCATTAGTCTGGAGTAGACTGTCATTGATAAACAAATCCAGAGTATCATGAGACTGTGTGTGAACCCCAAAAATATTTCTGTTTGCTTCAGATTTTCAGTCAAAGTCCTGATATATGGCAGAATCCAGATAGGGGAAGTTGGAGCAATCTGGTTCGTGCTTTAAAAGGTTCTGATCTTTATAGCAAACTATTTCAACTCTCACTTGAGTGATCCTTACATTTACACTGATCAACATTTCTTTTCACAAGAGAAGGATTCAGAATAGGCTTTGAAAAACTCTAATTTGTCTCCCTCTTGATTAATAACATTCACTTAGGGTTGCCATACAACCCAGAAAACTGGGATTGTCCCAATTTCAAAGTAGAAAAAAATGTCCCATCCAGTTAAATATAAATCATGTTAACATCCCAGATTTCTATACTCATGTTAAAGTACAGTAGTTAGTCTTTAAGATGCCACAACGGGGGTTGTCTTTTTGTTTTGTTTACTCTCTGATATCCCCTCTCTCATTTCCTTCCTATGACCAAGGGCATGCTCACTTGCTCTCTCAGCCAGGCACCTGTTGTTGGCGCGAAGCAGGTAGGAAGGCTGGTGGGGCGGATGGGATCAGCCTTGGGGGATCTGCCACCAATGGCATAAAGTCCTCCATTCTTCCCCATCCCACAGAGACCTTACCACCTTGGCACTAGCAATGGTGAGCATGTTCTTGCCAGAGGGGACAAACTGGTGCTTTGGAGGACGACTCAGGGAGCCACCATCTTATTTCACTCCCACTCCTGCATGCAAAATAAACCAATGCAGGGATTGTGGCTGAGTCTCATGGCAGGGGCCAGTAGGTGGGTGGGTGGGAGGAAAGATGCATGGATGGTGCCCGCAGAACAATCTTTCTGTGTTGTTCTGTTGGCTTCATGCTCCCCCTCCCTCTATTAAGAACAAACTTAATTTGCTTTTCTTGCCTGGTAGATAACCTGCCCATTTTTGTCAAGTATACTTCTGTCCTGGGTTTGTGGGAGAGAATTATGTCAGCTCTACACTCACCTCGCCCCTCACCCTTACTTTTTCCCATAATCATAATTCAGCAGGGCATGATAACTTTTTTTTTGTTAAATAAAGTAACTGGCATAGTGTAACAGTAATGTATATATTAACATACTACACACAGTGCCGCCAATGTATCTTGTTTATTTGGAATAAAACTGCATCATTAGAAAAATATTATTTTAAAAATTAAACAGTACAGTAAATAAAAATAGAATGAGGGGAAGGTTCTCCCTTATCCTTTTAATGCCACAGCCAATCAAATATATTACAGGCTTCTCACGTCAGATAACACCATCCACCCTGTAAGTATTTGAGTATGAACTAACCATTTATGCAAACTACAGAATTTGATAATGAGCAGCATTCTGAATTGTGCCAAAATAACTGTAGCCCTAGTGCTGTACTAAAAAGAAGCAGGCCAGCTCTAAAAAAGCGGTGGGGTAGATCTCTGTAAGTCAACACATGCCTGGACACTGTAATAAAATTCAAACCGAACAGCACAAAAGTGATCCAAATAGCAAGCCTTCTGTCCATCTGGATGTGCCCTAAAAGTGGAAATTACACTAAACACAACACATTTTAATAGTCAAATCCTCTTCCTGAAAAAGGTCAGGTGGCTGTTACCATCCCCTATTTACTATTGTCAAAGGATTCACTCTTAACAACAAATTTGGTTGTTGTTGTTTTTTCTCTAAGATCTTTGTGAACCACATCAAAAACAGGATCTAGCTTAGAATACAAAAAGATAAACAAACACAAAGCCCTACTGGAAAAGACCAATAGGTCTTTTCCATCAGGAAAAGACCAATTTCCTAATGCTTCACAAGGCTTGAAATTGCTATTTTTCAGCTAGGCCTCATAGGCCTCAGAAATCCTTTGTCTTCTCTCTGCCTCATGAACTCATGTCACAAGACTGCCTGTTTTGTTGTATTTCTTATCTTTCTAACTAGCTGAGATCCATGTTTTGTCTATAGGCCAGAACACTGATTACACACGTGTATAAACAACTATTGTTTTGAGAAAGTTTTCTCTGTTACCTGATTGGCTAAGAGTAACCCACCTGACTGTAGATTCTCCATGTTTGCAGAGAAGTGAGGGAGTTCGTCTTTGTCTCTCCATGGATTAGGACCTGGTCTGGTTTATGGATCTGTTATTTCTCTTTTTTCACTATGATTACCTAACGAACTGAATCTGTTTTTACTGGACTGAGCTCATGGTTATGACCCTCTAATCTGCATTTTTCTAGGGACTTTACTATCAATGAACCTGGAGAATAAAACAGCTGTTTCTCTTTGAAGATTGTTGTTTTTCTTATCACACACACACAAGACAACTCAGCTGCATGCTACCTGAAGAAGAAGCCTCCCTTGTTCTGCTCTACTGTTAGAGCTCACTAAGTTCTTTGTAAACGCGGCTCAGGTCTCTCAGAGTTGGAAGGTAAGGGTTAAATATGTTCCAGAAATGAGAACATGCTCAGGAGCATGAGTGGGGGGGGGGGCTACAGAGACGCCTGAAGCCCCCAAAGCAATCAGGAGATCTACAGAAATTTGTAGCAAACACTTGATATAAAATATATCATAGATTACATAGCATACTACCACCTTTTTTAAACCTAACAACTCAGCTTTCTTTCCAGAAGGCAAAGGAACTTAGGGACTGATTAGTCACCAACAGTATCTTTCAAAACCTTCACAAGTTTAAATAACTTCCTTTCATCAAATGTGTGACTCTCAAGGGCATGTTTTCAAATGATTTATTCCTGCCACATGTGAGCAGAACCAGCAGAACATGCTGTGTTCCACTGTTGAACACAAGCTATCAAACTGTTGTTTGACACTCCCTAGCCGTAACCCATCCTTTGGTCCAGCTTGAACACTTTTGTAGGCTGCAGAAACTCAAATATGATATAAAGCATATTGGATAAACTGCAAGCTACACTATTGAAACAGAAGAATTATTTTTCAGGGAAATTAACAGTATGATAAGTGTAGTGCTTTACAATAAATTTGCCATTTTTTAAGTTGCATCTCATTGGTTTAGATCCCAGCGAGGGTGCTGCTCTTATCAGTGTTTCCACATTGCTGAGGCACTGATGTTTTCCAATCAGATGGAAAATAATCTCCATTGAGAACAGTGGGACTTGTTTACTCATCAGTAACCCTGCATAGTATTAGCTGTGTTGAAACCCAATCTGTGCTGCTATTCGACTAAAATTGCAAAAAAAAATATTTTCCCCATGTTCTTCTTAAACATAACAATATAAACATATATTGTTGGAGGAAAAAAGAACGGGGTCAATGCATTTGTCATCTAAGAATAAGATCTGTTTTTGCATTTGAAAATATTTACTTTCAATTGGATTCATGTTTTTATGAGACCAAGCTCCACTAATCTTTAAAAAATTGCAGCATCAAGAGGAATCTACAGAAAATAAGATGCAGCATTCCTGACTAGAATCTGACAACATATTTTCTGTCCACCAGGGTGATCCATTTTGATTCCATGTCAGAAAAATCAGACTTAGAAATTAAGTTTATTTATTTATTTATTTATTTATTTATTCAGATTTATATTGCTGCCTACTTGCCAAGGCGACTCAGGGCGGCTTACAGCAACAGTACAATAAAAATTATAAAATATAACTTCACAAAATACAACCAAACCAGAACACAGACTAAATCCCCTCAGGCTGATGTTGTGGAGGGGGATATGTTTTCATCCACTGCCAGGCCATGGAGTCTTCTCCCTCAGGCCGATGTTGTGGGCCCAGAGGAGGGGGCAATGTTCTCCGCCACTGCTAGGTCATGGAGTCTTCTCCTCAGGCCGATGTTGTGGGCCCAGAGGAGGGGGAGATGTTCTCAGCCACTGCTAGGCCATGGAATCTTCTCCTCGTGTTTCATGTTTCGCAAATGAAACAAAAGATGGAGAATAGGAAAGCTTGTGCTAGGATAATTTTTTCTTCACTTCAGGGAGCACCATTTTTACATACAGACCTGAATGTTTCTTTTGGCTTGACCTTTCATCTATTTTCTCCTCCATCTCATACACACATAATCCATGTGAAAGAATTTGTTTCCAATCATATTTGGAAAGTAAGGTAATCTTTCCAAGGAAAAAAAAGCAGAAACAGTAAGAGATAATACTGTATGAGTGGACCTCCCAAATATAGTCATAATGATGACAGAATACCAAAGGAAGAAGGGTTAGTTTTCTCCCCTTTTGGTTAATTAAAGGGAATCTAATTAGAGAAAAATCCTTGAAAATGTGCAACAAAGCGACTGTGCTCCTCCTCTCTCTATGTTTTGTACTAGTTTCAGAGAGCATCAAACACCTGGTCAAAAACACCAGGTGGCTGCTTTTCCTTTTGTTCTGGTCTTTGTATTGAAGTTTGAGTGTTGAGAACTGAGTGATCATTAGATCTATTTTCCTTGCATGTCACAGCAGACATCCGACTGTAACTGCTGATGAGTGGCGGTGCTTGCTGACAATTGAGGAATTGGAAGCATTGGTGTTAATAGCAATCACTTTCTGACTGGAATAAAGCTATGTTAACCCATTGCAGTTTCCTTCTAGTAGATGTATTTCTTTCTTTATTTTATTCAGTTTCTGTCACCACCCCCTCACCGAAGTGACTCCAAGCGGCTTACAATCAAGAACAAAAGAAACACATTCAAGTATAAAAACATTCCTACAACAATTAAAACAATAAAAAAACATTTAACATTTAAAAGCCATTAAAATGCAATTGACTTTGCACAACTAACCACATTGTTGCTTAACATATTAGGTCACACCTAGAGTTAGATTGTGGGAGACCAGCTCCATGGTGCAGTAAGAAAAGGGGGGAGGAAAGAAAAAGACTGTGCAGTCTGAGATCTCGTGCACTGGGAGAAGAAGTTCTGTCTGTCCCCACCCAGCTCAGCATGTATTTATTAGGTTGAGGGATTCAGAAAATGGCGGGGCCCGAGAGTATCCAATCACAAATAAGCATGTTTTACAGGTAAAAGGCGGGGTTACAGGTAGCAGGAAACAGTTCACAGATAACAGGAAACAACCTTATAAGGGCAGGTAAGGGGTCAGAGGTTGCGCAGGTTGGGTCAAGGGTTACAGGTCATATGCTAAACTTGCCTCATGGTCAGAGCACATGGCCAGACATGCCCAGGCATGTCCTAAATTGCTGACTCACCGCTGACTAATTTAGACAGGCTCACTCTTTGCAGTAAACAAGACCTCAATTTAGGCAGGCTTGCTCTCTGCAGTAAACAGACAAGGTCTCAAATTACTAACTAAAATAATACTTCAATGGCTAACTAAGGCAAGGCTAAAATGACTAAAATAAGGCTATAAAAATGATTAATAAATTCAAGGTTTCACTAAATCCCCACATTAGATGATTCGAATAAATGGAACTTACAGTGGAGCTGACTCACCCCAACCTCAATGATTCAATTATCATATTCTACTGCACCTTACTATGCTAAGCAACAGGATTTTAGAACTGCCTTTCAGGTAGGTGGGACAGAATCAGTAACTTCCATACTGCTAGAGTAGAACTTTAGGGCAACTACATGTGGTAAGCTTTTGAGCCTAACTTGGTGAGTAAGGGTTAAGAGATTCTTCCCCACGATAGGTGGATTCGGAGAGGCGACAGCTGCTGGACAGCCTATAATGAGGAATGATTGATTAGCCAATTAACGGCCCTACTAAACATCAAACGGCTTGGTTTCAAAGGAAGTATAGATCAGGGGTGGCCAACTTAATTAGACCCAAGATCTACTGGCAAGGCAAAAGAACAAACTCGTTCCCCCCCAGCTCGCCGCTGCCACCGCTGCTGCCCCCCAGGACCCAGCCAGAAGGTGGAGCTTTTGCTGACGAGCTCCCTGCCCACCCACCCAGCTAGCCGTCAGGGGCTCTCCGCCACCTACCCCTGATGAGCGCCCCGCGTGTGTGTGCACGCGCGCTGCTCACCTCCTCCCGCCCAGCCACCCAGCTAGCCGTCAGGGGCTCTCCACCACCTACCCCTGACGAGTACTGCGCGCGTGCGCGCTGCTCACCTCCACCCGCCCACCCAGCTAGCCGTCTGACAGCTAGCTGGGTGCGTGGCTGGGCGGGAGGAGGTGAGCAGCGTGCGCGCGCACGTGGGGCGCTTGTCAAGGGTAGGTGGCGGAGAGCCCATGACCGCTAGCTGGGTGGGTGGGTCAGCGGGTGGAGGTGAGCAGCGCGCGCGCACGTGCGCGGGGCACTCGTCAGCAAAAGGGCCGCCTTCTGCCTGGGTCCTGTGGGGGGGTGGGGGCGGTGGCAGCCGTGGCAGCGGCGAGCTGGGGGGGAGCGAGTTTGTTCTTTTGCCTTGCCATGATCGACTGGACTAATAGTCACGATCGACTGGTCGATCACGATCGACCGGTTGGCCACCCCTGGTATAGATAAAGGAAAAAAGATCTGCCAGGTTTAAACCTTGTTTTTACATGAACTCATGGTTAGTTATGTTTTGGCACTCTGAGAGTTGGCAGTTATATACCTTAGTTAATCGCAGTCTTCTTGCAATTAGCATGTATGACATAGATTGATTGTCTTAGAGAGACACGTCATGCCAGTCCTTGAATGCAAGAATAAATTAGGAGCCCTATGAGGGTTAGGGGCTTTTGGGGCTTTTTGCTTCTACCCTACACAAAGTCTCATGTCTATTTAATTACAACAACTACAGAAGTGTCCCTTCCAACTACACATATTAGCAGGCTATTGTATGGCTATTCATCATGAGACTGCAAAGCTTGCCAGAGTGGGGACGGGGGAACAATTATGTTGTTGCCTTTAACTGTGTATTTAGGCAATAGAATATTGGTCAACTTTCAGAATGAGTGGATGTAGGAGTCATTCTCTATAAAAGGCATGAGTAACCTCCATTTCCCCCTGGTCTGAATTTATAAGATCAAGGAGTATTTTAGGGCAGTGATGGTGAACCTTGGCACTCCAGGTGGTCTTGGACTTCAATTCCCAGAAGACCAAGTCAGCACTCCTGCTAATCAGAGCTTCTGGGAATTGAAGTTCATGAACATCTGGAGTGCCAAGATTCACCATCACTGTTCTAGAGCATTCTGCACATTAGAAGTTCCACATTGGAAGAAATAGACATCAGTCACCATTAAGTAGGGAATCAAGTAAATTTGATCCCATGCTCCATCAGAGGCACTACAAGTTGACTACTGTTTTCATGATGCTGTTTTATTGGCTGGAACAGCCTGCTATATCTAAATCTTCTCCAAAATGTACCATAATACCACTGTTTTTAGTTTGTCAGTGTTCTCCTTGTTACCATATATGGGAAGTGGCTGAATTCTCAGGGCACTTTTATATTTCTTCATGTGACCGTGATATAAATGACATGGACTTGATCCACAACATGAAATGGACTTGAGCCACAAAAGCTAACATTAAAATATAACAACTATAGTCTTCAAAATGCTATAATGTTTTTGTTTTGATTATTCTCTGATATGCTGAAAAGAGGAAAGGAAAGGAATTTATAATTTATAATGTGCCAAAATGGAGGAGTGGAAAAATATTTTGTATTATAATTAGTTATTATCTTTGTATTTTGTGTATATTGATTTCTGTTATGTATTTTAAATAATAACCTTAAGTATTTTTTTTTAAAAAATCATTATTCCCTGCTAGCATAGAGGTTTTTAGAGATTATAGAAATATTTCATATCAGATTGTAAACAAAGCAAAACAGCAAAAGACAAAAATTGTTGTGGCACCTTAAAAGCTAACTCCTGTTTTTAAATATGAGCTTTTGTGGACCAAATCATTGTTACCCAATTTCTGGGTGATCGGATTCACTCTCTGGCAGAGGTACTAGAAAGACCCAAGAACTTACAACGAGGCAGGTTTTTCAGTCAAAACAAAATATGGTTTATTGGGAGCAAAAGCAAAGGGAAGCCTATTCAGGCATATAGTCTGGCCAGACCTATAATTCTAAATAGCTAACCTTCCCGCAACCGTTCTGAGGAAAAGACCCCCTCGTGATCCCTGCTCACAAAATTTGGTGAACAGAAGATGGCCCCCACCCACCTGGAAGGGGTATTTAACTATTCTATCTAAACTAACTCTGCATGCAAGGGGAGGGGACTGGAGTTTGGGAGGAGGTAAGGAAATTAGCATAAGTTAACAAAAAAAATCAGAGATCTTTACATTGCTGGTAAGCTAAAACAGTATGAACATTTGAGGTTCCACAGGAATTTGCAGCGGGGAAGAGGAAATGCAATTAACATGTTTTAATTACATGTAAACATGAAGCAAAAGGTAGGGGAATTCAGTCATACAGAAACTGGTTCAGCAGGATTACATTGAGCAAACACAGGCAGGCAATTCTTTTGTTCTTCTGGAAGGCAGGACCGGCCAGTCCATCTTCAGCCAATGACGTTTGCATCAGCTTAATGTGGTGTGAAGCTGCTTGGATGGACAGGAACAGATTAAGTAAATGCCTGTTACTTAAGTAAAGAGAAAAGTTTTAAGTTAAGTGGTCCCCAGGGTGAATTCCACTTAACCTTTGTACCTTGCCAGGTGTGTGTGACTTGTCACGTCCTCTCTTCCCCCTCCCCCTTCCAATGATGATTTCCATGGCTCCTGTGTTCTGCACAAAACACTGTTCCTGTTGATCCCTCTTTCTTCACCCTGCCATATGGAGTCTGTGTGTGTATGCTATAACATGAGGCAGTTTAATAAACGTTTTGATCAATTATGATGCTTTATCCAAAATTTCAGGTAACATCATGAAAGCTTACTTTTAAATACAGGAGTTAGTCTTTAAAGTGCCACAACATTGTTGTCTTCTTTTGCTGTTTTGTTTACTCTCAGATATGCTTGCATCGACTAACACAGCTACCACTTCAAACAATTCAGAAATATTTCAGTAAGTGTGATATATCCCTAATATCCAGATGACAAGAGATGGCCAGCTGTAGGATTGTTTACGATAGCTTCATGGATTTCAGTGATTTTCATCCAATTCAAATCCATCTGTGTCACTGAACTATCCTATCTCCAGAGTTTCTGGGTCCAGAGTAATATGCCCTTATCACAACAGGGTTGCTTTAGGCTCTATGAATTACAAGCTGTTTCTCATGTTTATTGATGGACTGATGTTTGGCAATGGAAAAGAATTATTAAAAAAAAGTTGAATTGTTTTCACTGCAACTGATTCATGCTCTCTCCTCTCCCATTTTTTCTCCATCCTTCTTCTTTTCTTGGCTTACATAAAGCTCACTTCCCAAGTGTAAGACCTCTGGGAAAGGAAACTGAAGTAATTGAATTGGATTAGACAAGCCAGCAGAACAAAGTCACAATCCATGGGTTTTTTCCAGTGTTGAGTAGCTGAATTGTAATTATTTAAGGATTAGTGCAAGCATAAAATGTGGTCTACTCTGAATACTCCTTACCATGTATAAACAAAAGCAAGTGGTAATATATGCTGTTTAAACTTCTTTTATCTATAATAGATTTCTTTTAAAGCCGCAAGAACTTGAAAAAAATCCAGCATAGTGGGTAAACACTCTTATTGTTTTTCAATAAAGAATTAAATCCTTGAAGCTCACAAACCTAAGGAGAGCTTAATTAAGAATACTTACTCTTGATTTGAATTATATTCAGTCCCATTTTGCTGGCTCTCTCCCTCTGAAGTGTTATTGCAGAAATATGGCCAGTTTTAGCCCACCTGAAATTATTTCCCAGTGTTGTGTTCTTTCTATGTCATGAGAATGAAAGCCCACATGAAATAGTATAAAGTTTCATTTTATTTGGATTAAAAAGGGCTAGAGATTTGATAATGTTGTTTTAATAAATGAATAAGTGGGATGGTTTCATTAATTCTTGCAGAAAGTAAGGATCAAATGGGATTGCATGCTTGTTTACTGCCCCTTGAACTGTCGCTTTATACTAAAAAAGGAGGAGGAGGAAGAGGAGGAGAATGCTTAATTGGCAAAGACATATGCTTTTTATTCATGTTACTTCTAAGTCACTGGGAACAGACCAAACTACATCCTTCCTCTGCTTTGCCAATATTTTGAAGTGGTATTGGCAAATTAATTTCTTTTCTTAGTTTTACAAACATAAACAAACAAAAAGTAATTAGAAATAAACAGTGCATACATAAAACAATCTCTGTATGTTCCCTCCACCCATGGGAAATATTAACATTATCCAATGATTATTTTCTATATCTGTACCTTGCCATATTTGCCCCTTCATCTCCAAAAGGACAATATAGCTGGTTCTGACTTTATTCCTTTCTCTTTCACTAATAATGCTATTATTAAATATCAGACAATATTTCATTAATTTTTGCAAAAAACCTTTCCATATTTTCTTGACATCCCCACCATAAATGAAGGTACACTCCATCCTCTTTATTAAATCTCCAATAATCTTTTAAAGAAGATTAAAGTAATAGCAATAGTATTGGATGGTTTATTTGTGTGTTTGTCATCAAAGTGGTCTTGTGTGTTCTGGATTTGTGTAAAAAAAAAATTGTGGAGCAAACACTTCTGGAAAGATCCCTTCATGCCTTAGATGTTTTCTTTTGATTAGCTTTCTGTTTTTCAGGGACTAAAGATTTAAGGAAAGCAAATATACTGTTTATCTGTTACCAAGGCCAATTTATGGGTGAATCTGTGTCATCCCAACTGTTATTAAAGTGGGTTATCACAACTGTTAAATTAGCTTATGTTATAGCAGAAGTACCACTACCAGAATTTCTGAGAAGTCACTCCACAAAAACAATTGGCCACATTAATGGCCTTTGTGAAAGATGTACACGTTGAAAATGTTTGTGAAGCTGCAACATGGCCTCAGCCAGTGACCTTTGTGAAGCATTGTAGACTAGATATCTGTGCCCAGCACATGCTTCCTTTGGCCATTCAGTACTACTCTCTGTTTTGGCATGAGAAGCCACCAGCTGGTAATTGAACTGGTTAGTCACACCACTGAACCACCTTCTGTCCTTGTTGTTCAACATGATAGTTTGGGAACTGAAGATATGGAGCAAATATGAACATAGGGGGTTGAGAGTCTTCAGTTTGTCTGTGTGCTTTTATTTCATGACCATGAGACTCTCATCCTGATTGTTTTTGTAGATGGATTAAGACTTTATTGGTATTGATTCACATGTAGACAGAGCAAAGATACCATGGCTATACCTTTGTAGTGGTGTCACTGTAGAAAATGTGGCAAAAATGCATCCCTGCATGATCAAATACTGGCCAAACACTCCCTTTGAAAGAATGCAAAGCTCAAGATGGTTACTTAGTGGCTTCAATGTTTCTTAACATTGGGAAGCAGGGTGCAAGAGAATATGCATGAGTTGCGTTCAGCTCTCTTTTTAATTTCATGAGTTGTGAACTGTTAGCAAGTTGAGAACATTTGAAAAATCCACCAGTAGTTCCTATCAACATTTATTTCCTCTTGCTTAATCTCCTCCCCACCCCCCTCAAAAAATTTTTTGAGATGCTTCGAATGGTGCAAAACTATTGCTACATTGCATCCATAACACCTGTAATTTTACTTTCAAATACTGTTTGGCTGTTATCACTACATTAATTTAAAATATTAAAATCACCCCAAAATAAATTGTTGTTGTTCAGTCACAGAGTTGATTCTGACCTTTGTGACCCCATGGGCCACCACATACCAGGCACCCCATCCTCCTCAATCCACCCAATTTATGCCCATTGGATCAACAATAACATCTAGCCATCTCATTCTCTGTCACCCCCTTCTTCTTTTGCCCTCCATTTTTCTCAGCATCAAGGCTTTCTCAAGTGAATCCTCTCTCTCATTTGATGTCCAAAGTACTTTAACTTCACTTTCAATATTTGACTTTCCAAGGAGTAGTTGGGGTTGATTTCTTTTAAGATTGACCTATTTGTTCTCTTTGCTGTCCAGGATATTCTCAAAACTCTCCTCCAATACCATATCTCAAAGGCATCTATTCTTCTGCATTCAGTTTTCCTTATGGTCCAGCTCTCACAACCATACATTACTACTGGAAATACCATTGCTTTAAACAGAAAGCAAGCAAACTAATTCCAATTGTGTACTGTTTCCCATCCACCTCCACCACCCCTCATTTCTTTCTTTTGCTTCTGTCAGTGAGAAACACATGTGGTGCCTGGTAGCATAACTCAGATTTTGTTCCCTAATTGGGTGACATGACAGTCATGAAGAGGTTCAATGCTTGAAGGAATCATAGAATGCTGTGCCTGTCAAGCGAGAATTGGGATGGGCAGCATGTCTGTTAATGTTATCTATGCACATTAATTCTTCTTCATAGCTATAGAGATGTTTCACTTTCCCTCCACATCCTAGATCACTTTTGATGTATATTTTTTCTCTCCCTGCATACATGGAAAGCATAGGATGCCATGTCTACACATTAGATAAAGAGAGAGAAATACAATGACATCAATAGATTCTCTGAAAATAGGCAAGCATATTTTGTACATTTGCATTTATATTTCAAAAGAAAAACATTTGATCACTTCTTTATCCCAATTTTAACTTCTTCTTCCATGTCTAGGCCAGACATCAAACTGACAAAATGAATCCACCTTTGGGGAGTTTGTTCTGTTGTTCCTTTCACCTGATCTAGTGTGGGAAAGGTTAGCCAGCACAAAGTGGCCATTGCCCAGAATATGCCCTATTGTGGTTAAAAAAATATCACAAACTTCTCAGAGATGTTCTGTGTACCCTACAATTTTAACTGAAATTGTGTAACTAAGAATGTGTAGGCCTTCATGTCCCATTGTTTTTTAGCATAACAAGGGGGAGTATGTAACCATGTGCATGCAAAGATGAGGTAACTCAAAGACTTTGCTTAAAAACCCCAAGCCAGGCCTTTTTAGGAACTGTGGTAGTACGTCAATATAGGTAAAGGTATTAAATACACATTAAAATACACACAGACACACCACATCCAAAGGTAAGTCACTTAACCTGGGGAGCAGGCTATAGGGAGCTTCAGGCTAGCAGCTTCTCTTCCTCCTCCCTGCTTGGGAGGACAGCAAGGAGGCCGTGCATAGGCGCCAAGCACTGTAGGTGTGCATGCACACCAGTGAAAAGGTAAGCTCTGAAGGTGGTTCTCCCAAAAAAGCTGCTACCGGTTCTCTGGGACACTGGGGAAAGTTACTACCGGTTCTGGCAAACTGGTGAGAACCTGTTACATCCCATCACTGCTGGTAGCATTAGATAGAGAAATAAAGTGTGATGCAGTAGATAGAGTAGCAGACTAGGATTCAGAATGTCTGGGTTTGAATCCATGTCCAACCTTGGAAATTCACTGTGGGTCTGGAAATGGTAAAAATAACTCCTTAAATATCTCACTTAATTTTGAAAGCCCTTTTAAGGTCACTATAAGTTGTTTCTGACTTGAAGGTATGTAACAAGAAGAATAACAATAATTGTGTACAATCAAGTGAATTTTGACTTGGGGTGGCCTTTCCAGGGTTTCCAGGTAGAAAAGTCTCAGAAGTGTCTTATCATTTGTTTCTACTGGGGAGATCCTGTAACTGCAGTTAGCCCAGGACCACACACAGGCTAACACCACTCACAGAAGGCATAGTGAGGAATCAAATTCCCTACCACTGTCTCTGTAGCTAAACATGTAAATCATTGAGCTCTCCAGCCAGCTCTATAACAAGAAGAAAGCATTATATAAGTAAATTAAACAACCGCAACCACCATAACTCTGTGGAACTCAATATATAGCACAGTATATCTGGGCACTGGTTCATTTTATTGAAAGGTATTATTTACTGATTACAAGGTCTTTGCTTGCTTGACAAACATTT
The DNA here is from genome assembly GCA_030440675.1 of Furcifer pardalis. Taxonomy (NCBI): domain Eukaryota; kingdom Metazoa; phylum Chordata; class Lepidosauria; order Squamata; family Chamaeleonidae; genus Furcifer; species Furcifer pardalis. The sequence goes on from CP126893.1 coordinate 71,094,432, forward strand.
TTGGTAATTCCATGTTTTCCAAGGAACTCATGCTTTCCAAGTATGTTTAAGAGCATCTCCGTTTAAATGGTTTGTAAACATTCATAAGGGTCTCAAAGTCCCAGCAGCTTTTTTAACAGCTGGATTTGCAAGATGGGTTATGCACTACATAGTACTTTGGGGACTATTATCCACTCATAGTAGACTAGTGGTTTGCCTTCGGTTCTCATACATATATATTTATAGCAAGAAGTGCTAGTTTTGGGAGAGCTTTAGGAAAACAGTAGGTTATGAATTTTTTTTTAACGGAGCATCCCTGAATGTTCATTTTACTGTGGTGTTTTCTAAAAATAAACAAAAGGATTCCTGCCTTTTAAGACAGTGGGATACATACATATACATTTAATTGCAAAGCCATCATTCAGAGTGAAATAAAACACACATACTGAATTGTAATTATTGCCTCTTCCATTTCTTGCAAAAAAAAAAAAAATCTCCACAGCACAAGAATGGGTTAGAAATAATGTGAATGAATGAATATTTAGCAGTAAAGATTTTGTCTTATATTCACTGCCAGTGGACTTCAGGAGGTGACAACAAGATTTCCTACTAGATGTGCAGAAAACAACATCCTCCCTAATTGGCTGTCCCTGCCATTGCACTCACTGGCTAGCCACCATTTTGGATGCAGTTTGCTTGCAGAATAATTCCATGCATTCTACAGAAAGGTCTGAAAGTTTTATTTTCTATTCAGAAAGTCACATTTGAAAAGGTCATTCAATTAATAAGAGAAGTAGAAGAGATTTTAAAAGGTTAAGACAGCTTACACTACAACTAGGAAAAAATTATTTGGACAGTAATATGAATATATGTGTACCTTTTTATCCCAAATAATTGTGGGGTTCTCGGAGGGTCACATTTTGTATCCTGTCTGAACCAATGTTCTCTCCTATTTGTTTTGCCTTTCCTGCTTAGTTTTAGGTAGGTCTCTGTACCTACCCTTTTCTTCCCTTCTTTTTCGTTGAAATGGAAGGCTAATCAATCAAATAAAAAGCAAGGCAGTTGTTACCCAGAGTCTAAATGTCCTCAAACAATCTGGGCATGCAGAAGAGAAAATGGGGGTAGGGGGGGAGAGAGAAAGTCAGTTGTTAATCCTGTAGTGGCAGAAATGCAGCCAGAGATTGTTACTCTTTTCACCACCAACAAACAGAATGAAAGCAAATTCAAGGAAAGGGGTAATCAAAAATCTCTGTTTTCTCAAATGATTTGAGAGCCTTTCTTTCTCCCCTGCCCTGTTGTCATCTGAGGGATGACTGCTGAATGACAACTGGGGAAATAAGTAAAACCTCAGGAGATTCATATTACAGCAGGGCTGCAGATAGTAGTCCTGTTTTACTCTTCTTTCCTAATTGTTTCAATGAGTTCCTCAGTTCTCTGTCTGGCTTCACCAGTGCTTCATTGTTAACAATTAAAGTACAGTCAAACCTCGTACAAAGAGCACCTCACTTAAAGAGTAACTCGCTTAAAGAGCAGAATTTTCTCTGAATGTTCGCTTCGCTTAACAAATAAAACCAACCAAAAACTCGCTTAACAAATAAATCGGGGTTTGCAATCCCCCCCACAATTGGTAATTTACAATGGTGTTTCACTTAAAGAGCAAACTCACTTAAAGAGCAATCCTGTGGAACGCATTATGCTCTTTAAGCGAGGTACAACTGTACCTTCATATTGGTGATAACCCCCAAATGCTACAGAGATTTGTCTCTTGGTCTCTAGTTTTCAACATTGACATTAGGTCCATGTAGTGACTTAGAAACCTCTTCGTGCATTCTTATTGGTTCAATGTTCTTTTTGTTTTCCTAAATAAATCTCATTCTTGTTTAGCCATCTCTTCACTGCCTCTGGGTTGTTCAATGCACTTGCCAAAAAGCTGTCTTAAACCAATTTCTCCAAGCACGTCCTTTATGAAATATTATAAAAAGAGAATTAAGAGCATTGTGTAGTTTCTGGAATTAATTAGAAATTTGTTCCAAGAACCAGCGCTGCAATGCTGTGCAAACAGACCTGAAAATAAATAATACTGAATTAAATGTGACTTAACTTCTGAGGGAAGAAAAACTATATTAGCTGCATGCCAACTTTGCTTTTTTACTATTGTGGATACCACACTACCTCCTAACTATTTTGATGTAAAAAAAATGGTGGGTAAGATGACAGAAGCTTTGTGAGTTGCATTTTAATATGATACATAGTAACCTACTCTTGTTCATAAGAGTTCAAGAGTTGGCAAAGTTCTTCTCAGCAAGATAAGGGTATTCCATTAATTCTAGATGTGACGGCCAACATGTAATCCTTGGACTGTATGCAAGTTCCAGGCTCTCCGAATTGCCCCTAGATTCCTCCACATCCTGTGGCCCCACCACACACATTCATCTGGATGACAGTGGCTCATCACACATTAAGAGATATGAAATAGAGAGCAACCTCCCCCCGTTTTTGTTCTCTTAGCCCAGTTATGGCTAACCTTGGCACTCCAGTTATTCTTGGACTTCAATTACCAGAAGCCCAAGTCAGCACGCCTGCTTATTAAGGCTTCTGGGAATTGAAGTTCAAGAACATTAGACCGGGATTCCTTGCTCATGATCACACATGCTTTGGTCACCTCCAGACTTGATTACTGTAATGCGCTCTACATGGGGCTGCCCTTGGTGACCATTCGGAGGCTGCAGCTGGTCCAGAATGCGGCTGCTCGGGTAGTGATGGGGTGCGGGCGTTATGCTCGTGCCTCACCACTGCTTCGGGAGCTGCACTGGTTGCCAGTATGTCTCCGGGTGCAATTCAAGGTGCTGGTTATTACCTTTAAAGCCCTACATGGTAGTGGGCCAGGATACTTAAGAGACCGCATCGTCCCAAGGACATCTGTCCGTCCCACCAGGGCGGATCGGAGAGGCTCTCTTATCATTCCATCGGCTAGAGAGGCGCATCTCTCTAGCACCAGAAAGAGGGCCTTCTCCGTGGCCGCCCCGGCCCTTTGGAACCTCCTGCCAACTGAGTTACGTCTACAGACAGAGCTCCTGTCCTTTCGGAAGGGCCTAAAAACCTGGCTGGCAGGGCAGGTGTGGGGCTCCAGGAATTTGGAGTCCCATGTTGGGTGGCTGATATGATGGGACAGCCACCCCTCCCTCACTCTTTTAAACTTTTAAAATCTTTTTAAACCTTTTAACCTTTTTAAATCTTTTAGATTTTTGGAAATTCAGCGTTTAATTCTTTTTTAATTGACTTTTAAGTAATTTATGAACCTTAAGGTTTTAATTTATGAATTTCTGTAAGCCGCCTAGAGTCAGGTTCGCCTGATTGGGGCGGGATAATAAATCTAAATAAATAAATAATAAATAAATAAATTTGGAGTGCCAAGGTTCTCCATCACTGCCTTAGCCCATATTACGCATGTTGAAAATTCACATATTTTGGCCCAATTTGTTTGTGACCCTCGTCAGAGGCTGTATAAATAAACTAAAGAGGGATAATACATTGTATGGACATTATGATAAGCACATTTGGATCTCTTGGACTTTTCCTGGCTACTTTCTGTAGGATTTTGCTTATATTATTGTGGGTCTCAGTATATGTGATTTTTTGATATGAAATAAAAATGAAATAAAATCTTCTGTGTCATTTTTACATTTTCATTTTACGTAACATTAAGCTATCTGAAACTTTTATGTGTATCATTCGCAATGAGAATACAGTAATACCTCGGATAACATTTACCTCGGATAACGCTAAAATCACATAACGTTAAGCAATCTGGGGGGGGGGAGAATTGGATCGAATAACGTTAAGGTCCTATGGGATGGATTGGATAACAACCACTAAAGCCTGTGTGGTTACAATGTATCTCTATGGAGCTTTAACGTTATCCGATCCATCCCATAGGATTTTAACATGCATCGGATAACACAAAAAATCGGATAACATCAAGACTTGTGGAACCAAGTCTTAGCGTTATCCGAGGTATTACTGTATTAATAAAACATATTAATGATTACACTTAAGAATCTTGTTTGATTCATACCAATAATGTGTGATGTGTAATGAATTTCTGTTTCATTCTGTTTCATGGTGCCACTAAACTACTGATGACATAAATGGAAAGAAGCCCCATGTTGATAGATGTTATCTTAGCTATTATTCAGTGTCATTCTGAACAATCCACAAACTTATTTTCTTGAAAGGCCTGGAAAGAGAATGCAGAATGCAGAACCACTAAAGAAGGGAGAGAAACTTTTGTTCTTCATTGAGGGCTTAGGGAGCCAGGGTCCTCAATCTCAATATCCAATCAATTTCCCTTTTTAACAAAGCATAATTGTTGCTTTTGTGGATAGCAACCATAGGCATGAATTTAAATTTTTTAAAGAATACAAATGTTCCATGAAATGAATAACCAGAGGAGTTCCTGATATTTTCTTCTTACTCTTATCAAGATGCTCCCCAAATCACTGGTGGTACAGTGGCTAAAATGCTGTACTGCATCCACAACATTGTGAGTTAGATCCTGATGGAGCTCAAAATTGACTCAGCCTTCCATCCTTTCAAGGTCAGTAAAATGAGTATCCAGCATATTGTGGGGGAAATGCTATTACCTTGTGAACTGTCGAGAGAGTGCACTAAGTGCTATGGGGCACTATATAAGCATGATTGCTTTGATGTACTTTAAGAGACCTAGATGTTTCTCCTATAAAAAAGCTTGTGGTGACTGCATCTGGTAGCATGTTTTACACAGCTAGTTCAGTCAGTATCGCTGCAAAGAAAGAAAAGTGTGCTTTTTTTTTTGTCTTTGCTTTGCAAGAGAGCAGGTGTAAACTACACATGCTTATAAGAAATGGACTGGGCAGCAGGAATAATCTGGCAGCCCTCTCCTTGAGACTTGAGGAAGCAGATCAATGACCTGAGACTTCAGTTGGAACTCTAAGATATGACACTGATACCCTTGAATTTGATGTGTGCACCTTATTTATTCATTCATTTTATTTCTTAGATTTATATGCCATCCTCCTCACAACAGTGACCCAGGGCAGCTAACAAAATCAGAGAACACCATAAAAGTTCACATTTTAAAAAAATTAAGAAAGTTAAAAATTAATTAAAATTAATCAAAAAGTAAAGACGTTAAAAGTTAAAAGAGTTAAGAACAAGAGGGGCATATTAGATCAACCAACAGGCCGGGGACACAGCATTGCTGGTGCCCAGACCTGACCTGCCAGCCATGTTTTTACAGCCTTCCAAAAGGGCAGCAGCTCTGTCTGGAGGTGCAGCTCAGTTGGCAGGAGGTTCTGGAAGAAGTGCCCTTATTTTTCAACCTCAGCAGTTTGAAAAGGGTTGCAAAAAGTCATTGGTGGTCATAGAAATGACTGCCAGGGGCAAGCAAAAAACAAAAACAACACACAGAATGTTCCCCACTCACTCAAACTCAGGTTATGTACACACTTGTGTGAAAACAGTAGGTGCTACCTGTTTGCATGAATGGTCCTCTAGATGCATGTATTTTTAGAGGATGAAAACATTCGAGTGATTCTTATCTCAGCTATTAATTCTAATATATCACCTGAGCTGGCCTGCTCTGTAAGGAAGCCTTTATACTTTCCTTGTTTATATAACTGTTTACAAATGTCTGTTGGGAAATCAGCGGGAGACAGATTGATTTCAGGACTGGCCGCTTTCATGGCTGGGAGACTATATTTTCTGAACTCTCACCTCAGAATCTAGCATAAAAGCAGTTTAATCACAATCTGAGATTTGCTGTTCTAATCAGGTTAGTTGAGGAGTAGAGTGACAAGATGAAAAGATAAAGTAATTGTCACTTATTGTGCTGGAAACTAGAGAAACACCCTTTCATCTGAATTCAGTGTTAGAGCCTGAGTTGTTAAACCTGTACCAGTTCTGATGAGTGAAAGACTCAGGCACTAAACGTGTTGCACTTTGATCAAAAGATGTTTCTTTTCTGTCTACCTGACATTTGCTATAATTGCCCTTCCCAATTTTCTTCACACTTTGGCTGTGCAGAATATGTAGCACATCAGTAGCAGGCTGTCTTCTTTTGATAACAGGCCTTTTTAATAAATCACTCATTCTTTCTCTCATCATAAGTTATTCCAGCACATTTTCTTCCTTTATTTCACCGCCTGCTTCATAGCTTTTTAAATTTCTTGGCAGTCAATGTCCTACCAAGAAACTTCGGAATGAATGTTGACATCTTCAAGCACTGAGAGATTAGACGATGTCTGCAATAACCTCTGTGGCCATACTGAGCCAACAAGAATCTGTTGTGTCACAGAAAGGGGGGGGGGACAAAGCCAGAGAATTAGGGCGGAGAGATGTGCGAAAGTGCAAAGAAGTCAAGAAGACATTACTGCTCAGGCAAAAAATGCATCAAAACACAGTTTTCCTTTCCAAGAGAATCTAATGACCAGCCTCAATTTGTAGTTATTACATACCACCAATTCATCTTGAATTTATGGTGACCCAATGAATGAGTGATCTCCAAAATGTCCTGTAATGCTCTCCTCAGCTCTATGGGTCCTTTAGGAAATCAATCCAGCTTTTCTTTGGTCTTTTTCTTTTCCTGCTCTTTTCAACCTTTCCCAGCATTATTGGTCTTTTCCAGAGGACCTTGCTCTATGGCCTACTTGTTTGTCTTTATGGCAATCCAGGGTATTTGCAAAGCTCTTTTCCAGCACTGTATTTCAATTAATCAATTCTTTACCTGACAGTATTTTTTTCTGTCCAGCTTTCACATCATGTGTACATAGCGATCAGTTCTTCTTATTATTTTGTGTCCAAATCAAACTTTAAACTGCCAAAATGAAGCCACCGTCTTGGCTTTCTCATTGACAAACTTAAATCCCCATCAGTACAGGTTTCCAGTAGTAATCAACAGACAAGCAAATATGCCGAATTTGGTATCTATTCACATTCACACAGCATGTTGCTGTCTGCTAGTACCCCCATTTGAGCATGGTAGTCTTGCACTTAGGCACTCTGACCCTCAGCCAGTTCAGGATCCTTCAAATGACATAACGGAAGTTGAGTTCTGCAGCCATATCCTCCTTTAATGCTATTTCTTATTCAGTGAGCTCCTTTCTCCATCTTCTAGTTGGGTTTTGCTCTTGTGTACCATGAAGAATGTTTGCTCTTACAATAAAACTTTTCCTGGATCTGAGTGGAGAGACTTGAGGCACATATCTGTTCAGGGGATTTGTTGTCGTTCAGTTGCACAGCCAATTCTGACCCTTTGTGACTCCGTAGACCATTGCCCTCCAGGCACCTCTGTCCTCCACCATCCTCCTCAACTCGCTCAGCTCTGTGCCCATTGTGTCTACAATACCTTCCAGCCATCTCATTTTCTGCCACCCCCTTCTTCTTTTGCCCCCCACCATTCCCAAGCATCAAAGCTTTCTCAAGTGAATTCTCCCTTCTCATTTGATGTCCAAAGTACTTTAGCTTCATATTTACTATTTGATCTTCTAAGGCAGTGTTGCCCAACCTTTTTTTCCTGTGGGCCAGTCCCACCCCCGACACACAGCTGCGGGGGTCAGAGGCAGGCTGCTCCCACTGCTGACAGTTTTGACATCAGCAGTGGTGGCGACAGAGGCAGCGACTGCGCTTCATCCGGGCTGCACTGAGCAGTCTCTCACTCACTTCTTTCCCTTCAGCAACCTGTGCTGAAGCTGATCGCTGCCTCAGGTGAATTTTCGGATCCTCCTGCAAGTCAAACTTTGTGGGGCTAAGAGAGCCCCCAGCGCGCTCAGGATGATGTCAGCTCCTGCCAACCTAGCAGTTTGAAAACAAAAAAAATGCAAGTAGATAAACAGGTGCCACTTCAGTGAGAAGGCAAACAGCATTCTGTGCACTCCAGTGTCTAGTCGTACCTGGCTCTTTGGCTATAAACCGAGATGAGCACTGAAACCTAAAGTCAGATATGACTGGCTTTCGATCAAGGGTAACCTTTACCTTAGCTCAGAAAACCTTAGATTTTATGAACATTTTATGAAATGGTTTATAAAATAATGTCTTTATTTTCCCCCATTTGAAACATCACCTTTAACTAATGAATGAAATAAAAGAAATAAAATGAACTAATGAGCATTGAATTCATGCACTAAATCCCTAACGGTAGTGTCCATAGACTCTACCTACCACTTTTCTTTTGGTGTCTGTTCTATGAGGTGTTGTAGGTTCTCATAGAACTGGTCAATTGTGGCCTCATCTGCATCTGTGGTTAGTGCATAGATCTGGAATACAGTGATATTGAATGGTTTGCCTTGAATCCTAACTGAGATCACTCTGTCATTTTTTAGAATATATTCCATTACTGTTTTTCTTACTCTTTTATTTACAATTATGGTTACTCCATTTCTTCTAAGGTTTTCTTGGCTACATTAGTAGATATGATGGTCTCCAGAGTTGAATTTGCACAACCCTGACCATCTTAGTTCCTTTATTCCCAAGATGTTAATGCCTATTCTTTCCATCTTAATTTTTACCACAGTCAAACCTCGCTTAACGAGTGACTCACTTAGCAAAAAACTCACATAACGAGCGGGTTTTTTGCTAACCAGTCCGACTCGCATAACAAAAATTTTTACTATGCGAGTCTAACTTGGAAAACTCGCATAACAAGCATTTCTATGGGGAAAACTTGCATAATGAAAAAAAATCATTATGTGAGTTTCCCCCTAAAAAACCTCATTATGCGAGTTTTTCCATTGGAATTTTTGCTATGCAAGTTTGTTTCACATAGCAAAAAACTCACATAGGGAACAGCCTTGCAAAACAAATTAAATTCATTATGCAAGGTATGACTGCACTTCCAACCTGCCTTGATTCATCGATCTTACATTCCATGTTCCTATCAAATATTGTTCTTTGCAGCATTGCATCTGCCTTCCTGCTTTCTTATCCACCCCCATCTTCCTGTCTGAGGGGCTTGACATCCTGTTTCATCTACGTTGCCTTTTTTTGCTATCCATGGGTTGTGTTTTTTTTTTTTTGGCAAAATTTCTGTTCAATCTTATCCACTAAATGCAATTGTCTGTATTCACTGAGCTGCTCACCTATGTTGGCATGCAGCACACAATGGTCACTGGTGGTGGCTTGGACACTCAGTGGTCTCTTAGCCTGGGTCAGCTTCCTCCTTGCCCAGTGAGTAGTGAGGAATGGCAGCAGCTGGAGCTCCCTGTGGCCTTTCAGCTGGGGTTGCCTTCTTCCTTGTCCAGTGTATGATGTTCACTGGTGGCAGCTGGGACCCTTGGTGGTCTCTTGGCTTGGCTTGGCTTCCTCCTCACCTGGCATGTAATGAGGAATGGTGGTGGCTGGAGCTTCCAGTGGCCTTTCAGTCAGGGTCACCTTCTTCCTTGCCTGGCACACAATGGTCACTGGCAGTGGCTGGGACCCCTCGCGTTCTCTGGGAGGTCTTCTGGGAGCAATTTCACCTTACTCCCAAAAAATAAAAGAAAAAGAAAAAAGAAAAATGTTGTGCATCTTAAAGACTAACTCCTGTATTTTAATGTTAGCTTTCGTGGACTCAAGTCCACTTCTTCAGAGGATGCTGAGGGTTATTCTCTTGCTTAATTCTCTCATAGCAATCAGTAATACAATGGTTTGAATTAGCTTCATTTTGTTCTTTAATAACACATGCTTACTTTTTAGGATCTTTTCTATTTCCTTGAGAGCTGCCTTTCCGAAACTCAGTCTTCTGATTTCTTGGTTGTTATCTCCATTTGAATTGATGAAGGTGGTGCATCAAGCTGATTCTGCCTTTCCCACTAATGCGAACCTGTAAATTCTCTGAAGTGTTCAGATAAAATAGTCCTGTCAGCCATATTATTATTTCTTGGTTGTATCTTCACTCTTCAACATAATAGTGGGGGGGGGGGGGGAGAGAGAGAGATAATCTCCATGGCATTTTTTAATTCCTGCCATTTGGAGATAGGGACTGGACAATAGGAAAAGTAAAAGGGAGAAGAAAGTGGGATGGAAAACTTATAATTTTTGAGTTGGGAGGACTTTTTAAAAAAATTATTTTAGCAAAAACAGAGACACTACCACAGACATCTTATTTCCAAGTTCCCCATTTCTTCCTTATCCTTTGTTGCTTTCTCACTGCAAATTAAGTGTTTAAAGTAGGAGGAAGCCTCTAATTGTGCTACTTTATATTCTGAGGAACAGACACTTTTTTTCACCATATAGTCCTGAACATTTTCTCCTTTTAAACTTCCAACATAGACCTTCTCACACTGCCCCAGCTCTTCCTTGTGTTGAATATCAGGAAGTGAGACCATCAAGAAGATGCAACAGCTAGACCATAGTTTCGCTCTGGAGGAAAAGTAATTTAGAAGACTGACTGCCTATAAAGAATAATGTCTGTGTTCCCATTGGTTCCCCTCACGTTGTTTTTCCAGATGCTTTATGAGGTTCTTGCTTTAAAGCTGGAAAAAGATATTTTGGTCCTAGCAAAAGACAAGAAAAACAGAGAGTTGACATTGCTGCTGAGATTTTAGGAAAGCAGGCTACAGCATAATACTGTATACTAATCACTAACCTGTTTGTCTATTATAATGATGAAAGTTGGTTGAGTGAGGTTCAGATATGCCCGGGTGGCAAACCAGGGAATTATCTAATTAATTATCTAATTATCTCAGATGGACCCAGCTCTGGGCGGGGGGGGGGGTACTAATGTGGAAAGATATAATAGGCACATTTAGGATCTCTTATACAGAGATATCTTTAACACTAAAATGCTAGTAAAAGGTGATAAAGGCTACAGTCTCTCTGTTTTCAGGAATGAAGGTGCTATGTCTCCCACCAGTAGAATTCCTGTTTCTGCTCCCGTAATTATAATAGACACAGATACACAGTTATACCAAGGAGGTTTCTCTTAGCATTAAAGGTTCTAGATGTTGGTTTGTTTTTGTTTTTTTGCTTCTCAGTCATTTCAGTTCAAGAAGTGATTGGAGATACAGTATTAGGCTTGTGTAGCCCCAGCACAACAGGGATGTAGAGAATAGCTTCCAAACACTTGGAAGCTAAGTGAGCAGTATAATTCACATCCACAATGTTTTGTACCTTACTATCAGCCTTATTATTATTATTATTATTATTATTATTATTATTATTATTATTATTATTATTATTATTATTATTATTATTATTATTATTATTATTATTACATTCTAAATGAATTAAGCTGTAGGCCAGAGTGGCACAAATTGGAATGTTGATTGATTTTTTTAAAAAATTCTAAAACAAGTAAGATTAAACAAAAACAAAATCTTCTGCTATTCATTTTGTCCAATTACTGAGACATACTTTCTCCCTGAAATAAAGCAACACTTTTGTTTCTTACAGACACAGGGCATCATGAATAAGATGAACATATATTGACCAGCAAGTATCATGTTGTTTATTGCTATTCCTACACGATTTCTAGGAAAAACAATATTTATGACTCATCCCCAACATTATCAATCCTGCCTGTCTATTTATGTGACCAAAATCTGCAACACTAATTTCATATAATATTGACCTGCATCAACTAAAGCATCCAAATTAGAGCAGATCCAAGTGACTTCATCTGCATCTTGTTCTTGTGGCTGAACATGAAATAGATCCTTGACTAGGGAGCTACATGCAGATGCAATGGTGGCTGAGAAGATTTTTTTAAATTTTGCTCCAACCACTGCCATGGAGTAAACCTTTAAATTAACTCCAGCCCATATTTGGTTGGATTCACTCTGAGTTCTCTCATTGCTCTTTAGTTCTCTCATTTCATCACTACCTTGACCCTAGTAAACCAAGGGAGTCATTCAGCTCCACATCATGGGAAAAGGTGTTTAAAAGTGATGGTGCCTCCAGCCCTTAAAGTCAAATAGGACTTCCACAGGATTGCCTGCTGAGGCAACAGAAGTCTCCAAAAGCCACAGGATAATGTTCAGAACCATCAGCCTCCAACCATGAATATTGTCCAGCACATCTGTACAGGCATGGGTTCTACAGAATCTAAACTCTGTCAGGTAATGTTCTGCCCATGAACTATAGGAAAAACTATAGATAAAATGTACAAAAAGTTAAAACCTCAGTTAAACCTGACTCACTCCATTCTTTGAGCCACCTTTCAATGCACCCTAAAATAAAGATCAAAGTCAATTGCTCCATAAATGTCAGATTGCATTTGAAATCCCAGATGCATATCCTCCCTATGAAAGGAAACCCTACTGAAATCTTTCAAAAACAGAAATCAAGTTCTGGCATCATCCCTCATCTCACTCTTTCTTCTGTAATGATGTTGAGCTAAGCCTGACATGGCATCACAAAAACATTGTATAATGAATCTTCCAGGGACTACCACCATTCATGCAAAGGTACCATGCCCCACAAGCTCTCGGAGTTCCTTGAGAGCGTATTGCTTGCTTTTAATAAGCTGAAAAAACATGTACACTGTAAACTTATTTATATTCCTGATTGTGACATGCCTGTGCCACTGTCTCAATACCAAACTGTAAATGCATCAGCTATGTGCAGATGTCTAGAATCTTTTCTGCCATGAGTAGGACTCCAAGACCCCCTGTAATGTGAAAGAAGGACACCATCAGCTGCTAGCAATGGCCAGACCCCACCTTTCCACAAAAATAAAAAAATCTAAATAATGGGTAATGGTTGTTAGACCTGAGGAGGTGACAGTGCCCACTCTAGAAAAGTACTAAACTTTCCAAACGTTGCACAGGAAATGCAGCAACCCATGGGAGAGTCCATATAGACATAAAACTGGTTATCAAAACAAAAGCTTAATAAGTCTATGTCCTCAGGGTGTACTGAGAGGTGAAAGGCATATTTAATGTTGCAAGGAACACTCTAGACATGTTTTGACCCACAGGAAGCCAGAGATAGGTTGAATATCAGGAGAAACTGCTAGAGTAGTGCAACAATGGAAACAATTAGTACTCCAGTAGTGAAGGCATTCAAGAGAAAATGGGCTCTCGTCCATGAGGTGTGCTTTGATCTGGATTTCTACATTGAGCAGGGGGCTGGATTCAGTAGGCTCATGGGCCTCTTCCAATTCTATGATTCTCTGAGTTATAATGAATGGCAACTAAGAGCATATATTTAGATAAATACTGTATATCTCACAGAAATTTATCACTTTCCAAGGGCTCTGAAAGCAAATTTACAAATTTCTGAAAACAATGGTTTTTGCAACTCTCTACCTAGAGTCAGACACAACTGGCTTTCGAGCAAGGGCAACCTTTACCTTTTACTAGAGTACTTCAACAATACTCCACATGACCTGGGGTGGGGTGGTGACCTGAGCTCATTAATTCTCCAAAACAATAGGATTGACACACTTTTCCACAAGGAATGTAGTCCTCTCATTAATTTAAAAAGAAAAATATATTTAATGCTGTGATTTTTTTTGTCATTATGACAGCATTTTAACTAAAGTGCCAGCAGTAACTTCATCTCTCTCTCTCTCATCCAATTGAAGAGTTCGTGCCCCAAATTCATATAAGGATGCTGTAAACACAAAGGGGTTTCATCAGCATAATCTTTCCTTAATGGTGCTATAGTGGTCTTTGAAGACACTGTGCAGTTTCTGTTGTACATGCTTGATTAAATTTCACTTGTCAAATAAATGTAATGTGTGATCTACCTCTGCTATATATGAATGTATGCTTTGAAATACCACCTAACTGCATACCTGGCCTCCTCCCACTCATCTTTTTTTTTAATTAATATGTTGAAAGGATTGCAAAAGTGAATTTCTCCTTATGACAGTATTAAAATCCACTTGATATTCCAGCTCAGACATATGAAAGCCACGGACATTCAATAACATTTAAAAGATATTATCTGCATTTGTGAGTGACGAAGCATCTCACAAATCGTCCTTAAATATTCAACCTATAATTTATGTGACTGACACATTAATCATAGTCTTCAACTGTACTATTGCTCTTTAAAAAGTATGCTAGACTCAGATGTAACATAATTAATGGGATGATGGGAAATGGAGAGTAGTGTTTAGTTTTGTTGAACCAGCAAAAACGTAGTGGGGAAATATTTAATGGACCTCAAAAAGGAGGGATCAAATCAATATTGTCTGTTACCTGTCCAATTCTTTCATTTTCTAGTCTCCAACTAGAGACTCGAGCACCACTCTCTTGGTGTTAGAATTAGAAAGGTTGACATACCATTGATCAGAGAATCAAAGGCTGTGAAACAAGTTAAGGAACTAACCCCAATAGCAAAAAAAAAAAAAAAAAAAAAAAAGGTTCAAAATCAACTGGACTCCCATACATGCCATTAAGTACATGGAGATTTGTATTATCTATCAACCTGTAATATACCTTCTTATCAATTGAGCATTCATACTATCAAATTTTTTTCCCTGAGGTAAATTGTCATAGAGATAATATGATTTTTACATTGTCCAAATAAATTTTCCTTTAATGGTGTTTCTATGATGTGATTGTGATCTTATAAGATCTTACCCATATAATATGTCATTTAAATCCAATTTCATCTCAAAAGTAACCTAGTCAACAGGAATGTTGACAGGAAAATTATGGGCGGGGGAGAGGAAACAGCATGGTGATTTTACACTTCTGTAACATGAAGAAGCTCCTGTGCTAGGGCTAATCCTAATACAATGTAATACTTTTCATTCGTCGTTCAATCAACAGTGAGATTCTAGGGAGTGAGTGGCTAGAGCAGTGGTGCCCAAACTAAGGCCCAGGGGCACGTATGTGTGTGTTTTACTTCCGTTTCCAGGAACAATGAGGGCTTCGTGGGCCAGATGAATTGGTGTCGGGGGCCACACCCGACCCCCGGGCCTTAGTGACTGGCTGCCTAAACCACATGATCAGCCCATGCCCCAAAAAGTTTGGGCACCCCTGGGTTAGAACAAGTGAACAAGAACATGATGGGGCAAAGGTAGTAAGGAAAGGCAATAAAAAAAGGGGGACAAATGGAGGAAGAGATGGAAGGAAAAGAGAGATTAAACCAGAGTGTGAGTGTTTTAGATTAACATCATGAAGTGACCTGGACTAGCCCCAGAATTCCCCATTCAGAAGCACCATGTGCTCAATTTAGGAGGAAGGGGCATGCCTTCATAATTGCAGAGAGCAACAAGCAGAGCTGTGAGTACTAGGAGGGACTTTCTGTTTGCTCATGCCTAACATAGCACAAGGGACTGTGGTGGCTCAAGTGGTTAAGATGCTAACTGGAAAGTTGGCAGGTCAGCAGTTTAAGACCTGAATACTGCACAACAGAGTGAGCTCCCATCTCTGACCCAGCTTCTGCCAACCTAGCAGTTTGAAAGCAAGAAATTGCAAGTAGATAAACAGATGCCACTTCAGTGGGAAGGTATACAGCATTCCATACACTCCAGTGTCTAGTCATGCCTGCCACATGTCCACAGAAACATCTGAAGACACAGACAGCACAGGCTCTTTGACTATAAACAGAGATGAGCACTGAACCCTAGAGTTGGATATGACTGGCATTCAAGCAAGGGTGGCTTTTACCATTCCCTAACATAGTACAACATAGGAATAAAACTCAAACAGAACCCATGCACAAGCAACCAGGGACAGAAGTGTGTTATACAGTGGTGGGATGTCAAAAATTTTACTACCCCACCGTGACGTCATCACAGTGTGGGTGGAGCTAATGTCATGATGTCATGATGTTGTGGGCGGGGCCAAAGAAAAATAAAAATAATTAAAAATAGAATACTAGGTCAGAAAGAACTACAGAATGAACTCACCACAAGATGGCTTCATTTAGGCACTTTTCAACAGTTAAAGAAGTTAGGTACTATGTCATTGCCTAAACAGTTCTCTAGGCTAATATGCCTTAATGTAAATGTAAAACAGCTGTACCTCCTTAAGGGTTCTCCAATTGGAACAGCAATTGGAACAGCACAGGTGTAGTTTATTGATGAGGTAACTCCAAGATTTTGCTTAAAACCCCCAAGCCAGGCTGCCAGGCCTTTTTAGGAACTGTGGTAGCACGTCAATATAGGTAAAGGTATTAAATACACATTAAAATACACACAGGCACACTACATCCAAAGGTGAGTCACTTACCCTGGGGAGCAGGCTATAGGGAGCTTCAGGCTAGCAGCTTCTCTTCCTCCTCCCCGCTTCGGAGGACAGCAAGGAGGCCATCCATACGTGCCAAGCACTGTAGGCGTGCATGCACACCAAGTGCTTGGTGTGCATGAGCAGTGGGGGAACCAGTGAAAAGGTAAGCCCTTGTTGAAGAACCAGCTCCAACAATCTGCACTGAAGAATTGAGTCTGCAATGCTTGGATCCAATGCAAAAGCCTTTATTAGCTTCTTCACGTCTGAAGAAGCCTATGAAGTATTGGCTCTCATCTGCTGTGCTAGCTAGCTTGCTGCAGACTGCTTGGCATATATCTTATACAGTCACCACACAAAGAGAGTATACGTATTCATCAGCCAGGAGAAAAAAAGGAGGGGGAAGGAGGAGGGAGGAGGTGAAGGTGAGATATGGGTAGAAAAACACAACTATATAGTGTTCTTATAGCAACTGGAGAGGACCCTTCTTATCTTCTAAAGCTGGCCAGAGCTAGGATAGCCAGGCATCTCAAGGACACATGCATTCTTTCAAGAGGCCCAATTCCAGCAGTACACACAGAAAATTAAATCTAGCATCCAGTATCAAAACCTAATACAAGTCTATGATCTATAACACAAGTATATAAAAGGGGTAAAATCTTAATTAAGGCTATAAATGAATCCCTACAAGCCCTGAAGGTGGTTCCCACCAAAAGCTGCTACCGGTTCTCCAAGACACTGGGAAAAGTTACTACCGGTTCTGCAGAACTGGTGAGAACCTGTTACATCCCATCACTGGTGTTATAAATATTGTTATGTACATGTATTTATTTACAATTTTAAATGTGCTATTGTAGCTTTTAGAATAGCATGCTATCAGGAGCAGAAATTTAGCTTAAACCTTTGCCCATTTCTTAGAGTCCTGTTGCTAAGACACATGGCCATAATGCTCTCTGTTTTTCCCTCTGAATTAGTAATAATAAGACAAATTCACAACATTGCAGAAGTTCTGAAAACAAGGACACAAAGGAACATTGGAAATACTGTATTTTGTTATTATATGTTATTTAATCAGCTTGTCAATGGAAATTATTTGCATATCAAAAACCCTATTTAAACTCTGTGATTACCTAATAAAGATGGATACTGTACTTGATTTGGACTTATTTATTATTTATTTATTGAATTTCTATACCTCCAATCTGGGTGTTATCCCACTCTGAGCGGTGAACAAAGAGAAAATAAATAACAACAATGCCCACAACAAATCAAAACCCACCACCACCAAATATATCATAGACTAAACTATGTATCCCTATGTATCCCAGTATCCCTATTCTATAGAATACCTTGTGGGTTGAGTAAGTTATTTCTCACTCTACCAGAAAGTTTGGAGGGCTCTGCCAGAGGTAAAGAATAATTACATTAACTTTGTAACAAGCGAGAGAGTCCAAGAGGTAGGCACCTAACAAAAAAATGGTTTCTGGATATGATTATATATTAGTGATTTCTCTGCACCCTTCAAGGAAGACAAAATAAAAAGGGCACTAAAAGATAAACAGAAGAAAATGAAAAGGGAAAAGTTTATGAAGGGAAGAGACACAGTGGAGGCATGTGCAATGTGCAAGGCATGTGCAAGGTATATCTTTGTGTCTGGATGCAGTGAGTGCAAATGAAGTTTGACTTAAGGGTATAAAAGAAGATCAAGAGTACATAGGCAAAGGGGGGGAGCAGTTTAGCCACACATGTTTGCTAGATTTTAGGAAATTTAAAAAAATTGCAGGGGAGCCTAATAGGAATATTAGTCCAAAATGGGTGGGAGTTTCTTAAAAAGGAAATTCTAATTATGAAAAATTCTTACCAGTCAAATTTTGATATGAATCACTTAATTTACTTGAATCAAAATAGGAAGAACAAAGAATAATAAAGTAAAACGGAGCTACTTGGATACAGGGTAAATCTTTCTGTGAATGAGGAGAAATTCAATCAGTGCTGCATTTGTGTACATGCGGTGATGGGATGTTTCCGGTTCACACTGGTTCGCCTGAACCGGTAGCAACATTCCCGGGTGGTTCGCCGAACAAGTAGCAACCACCCGGGATTTTTTTTTTTCTTTTGAGGAATCCAGTTCGGACGCCTCAGCAGCAAAAAAAAAAAAGAAGAAGAAGAAGAAGAAAAAGAAAGAAAGAAAGAAAGAAAGAAAGAAAGAAAGAAAGAAAGAAAGAAAGAAAGAAAGGAGCCAAAATGGCTCCGGGGTACTGCGCATGCGTCAAACCTTCATTTGATGCATGCACAGTTCTATTTCTTATTGCACATGCGTCAAACGAAAGTTCAATGCATATGCAGTTCCCGGCAGCCATTTTGGCTGCCGGGAAAGGAAGGGTGTAGGGATTGCCTGAAGAAGCAGCGGTGGCGCCTGGCCACACTGCCCTGCCAGGACGCCACGGTGTTGTGGCAGTTTGCTGCACGTGGCGGTTTGCAATAGCTGTGGCTTGCCGCCGTGCCGCTGTGCTGCCGCCTCTGCTGCTTCCTAGGGTAAGTGAGGGGTTTGTGTTTGGGGTGGGGGGTGGGTGTATTTTTATTTAATATTATTTATTTATTTATTTACGGGTTTGTGTTATGGTTGTTTGGGTGGGTGGGTGGGTTGAGGTGTGTGTGTTTATTTTAATTTAGTTTAATTTTATTTATTATTTTTATTATTTTTGGCTCTCTTTATTATTTTGCTTTTGCTTTATTATGTTGCTTTTGGACGTCATGACATTGGCCACGCCCACAACATCCACGATGTCATGGTGTGGTAGCAAAAAATTTTTGACATCCCATCACTGTGTGCATGCGATGTACTATATGTTCCACTACATGTACAAAAGAAGATTTAATACATGGCTGAGATAACTCCATTGAAGTAGTCTACTTCTGGTCCAAAAACAATCTAATTGTGCAATGCTCTGACAAAAAGAAAGAAAGAACGAAAGAAAGAAAGAACATCTGGAAATACAGTCTCATATTTCATTTAAGGCAGCGACATGCAACAATTTATTCATATAAATTTAGTTTAAATGACTCTAATAGTGACCCAAGACAACCCAGCTGTACAGGAAGCCAAAAATACATCAACATCTTTCATTTATTGTACTTCAGTTATACTCTACCTAGCTGTCATGAATGAGCCTCAAGTATCTTTCCCCTCTACAAAATGCATCTAAAGCAGGGGTCGGATGCAGCTCCTGACACCAATTCGTCCATCCCGCAAAGCCCTCATCACTCCTGGAAGCAGAAGTAAAATATGCCCAGATGAATTGGCATTGGGGTTGCATCCGGCCCCGGGGCCTTAGTGACTGGCTCCCTGAACCACATGATCCCAATAAATTTGGGCACCCCTGAACTACGTGGCCTGAACCACATGGCCCAATAAATTTGGGCACCCCTGATCTACAGGATGGAAAAAGGAAGCAATTCCAGGGCTTTCCACAGATAGTGACTCAATCCCACTACCAGATCAAAGATATACTGGTGACAGTTGAGAGCTCCTTTTGAGGAAAATAGGCGAGGAGTGGATCATCTAAAGAAGACTGGGCAGTTACAGCAGTCATAACCCCCTACCACCAAGGCAGTGTTCAGGTCTCATGAAACGACCATATGTTTTCAGGCAGTCACTGATCAAAGCTGGCAACGCGGGTATGATGTTGTGCAGTAATATCGGGGTATTTCCTGGCATTTGGGATTGTCGATGCAGAAGCACAATATCCCATATTCATAACCCAGATGTGTTTTCCCCCCATTTCCTGGCTTGAATTTTAAGTATACATACATTCCAAAAATTCCAAAAGAGACTTCTCTCATGAAGAATTATCCAATGCTACAGGATTCAAAAAGTTGATCACATGATTTGTTTTCTGGCTGTACTGAGAGCTTAAAGGCAGGCAGCTGGGATGTAGCTGTAGTCCCTCTATGCCAAAATATTTTGAATGGCAGTTTTGGACTTAACGAAGCAGTGAAACAAATATGAGTAACTTCAGCACATACAATGGAGAAATAGACACACCCTTTAATTTCTTAGATAAACTAATGTTGCCATGCCTGCTCCACAGAATGCAGACTAGAAAAATATCTTATAATTTCCAAAGATTTTCCTTCAATTAGGCAATCTGAGAAAGAAAAGCTATAGCGGCCCAAAGGTACTACCCTTCTATATGTGCTATATTCTTTGCCAGCCACTCATATTTGAAGAAACCCTTCCAGAAATACATCATGAATGCTAGCATTTTAAGATGACATTGATAATCACATGGTCTAGAATTATATGATTCTAAATGTGTGAGTGAGGATTAGAAGAAAATAAGGAAGGGAGAATTTTCCCCCAAAAAGAAATGAACAATTTTTTCAAAGTGAAAAACCAGTCAGAGGAGATATGATGAAAAGTTAGGTTTCCTGTCGAATAAAGAGTTTCTCTGATTGAATTTCTGCTTGTCCAGAGTGGGGAAAGAGAGAGCTTGGGAGACTCTTAAAGTGTTCCTGGCCCTTTAAGAGGAAAAATGTCAACATAACATGCTCCATAATTATAAAATGCCTGATTTTGTCTTAAAAGGAGCATTTCAAGTTTTCAATATTTTTACAACTCCTGGATAAATCTGCTGCAAATAAAAAAGGGGGTAAGGTAATTACTATACTTTGTAGACAGAAAACTAAGGTGTTTGAAAATATATTTTAGCATGTTTAAAATCTGGCAACAATAAAAAAGCAAGCTGCCAATGTCTGTACGGGGTGTGTAAATCACAGCTATACTTTAAACATCAAAACTTTTAAACTGTTTGACTAAACATCACCAAATTTACGACAGGGCAGCAAAAAACTGGTCTACTCCTACTGAGTCAAAATTGATGTTGATCTGAAGCCCAGTTTCAAATTTACCATGTTTTGTTTGGCATGATCCCATTTTTAGAATTACATTATAGGATGATCTTTTGCTATGTCACACAATAGCATCACTACACTTCTGTACAATGATAATAATAACCCCAGTAGTTACATGATATCTTATACTACATAGCTGTCTGATATAAATTGTCAGTTATTAGTTTCACTCCAGAGTATCTAAAAAGCTTTGTGTACATTTGGAGGTTAGAAAAGGAGAAAATGTAGCCTTCCAGATGCCTACCATTATCCTCCTTACTTCAGCAGTGGTTGCACTGGCCAAGGTAAATGAGAGACTAAAAATGTTCAGTGTCCCTAGTCTATCATTAGCCCCTAAATTCACCTGCTACTTTGCACATTCCATTCATTGACACCATCTAAAGATGTGTGAAATGTTGGTATTCACATATCAATCACAAGAAGGAGTCTTATGGCACCTCGGAGTCTAACAAATTTATTAAGGCAAATCATTTTGAGGACTAGGACCCATACAAATCACTTTTGCCATATGTAAGGCATAATGTACCAATTCCTGACATTTACAAGTTACTATGGCTTAATAATTGATCTCCCCATATTTTCCAATGTTGCCCACGTAACACTTCTGGCCAGATAATATCTGATTTATTTACTTTTCCGCACCTAGCACGCAGTATATCTGTCTTTGACTTACCATTTTCTTTGATGTGGTAAATTTGCAGCTTGTCACTTTGGGACTGGTTCACATAAACAGCTCCCCATGTAAAAATGAGGTGGTAATGTCATCAAATGCAGGTTTTAGCATCTCATAAATAAATATGTCAGTTTTCAAACCGTCCTTAAATGATTCATAAAATATTTTCACAACTTTCATGCAGACAATAAATAAGACAGATGAAGAATAAGAGAAGATAAACATAAATGAGAACACACATGGCTGTTCTGGGCAGAGACTAGAGACCAAAGAAGAGTATGATATGACCTTGAATACAAGTTTAGCTTTTTCAGAGCTTTAAAGAGTTCCTTTTTTAATTTTATTTTTATTTTGTAATCCCTAGCCTCTCACAGCCAGCATGGATGCTGGCTCTGATCATTTCCCATATCCTTTCAGTTATTGTGCTGTTCTGTTATAAAAGTGGGAGTAGGTGAGAGTAACACCTCTGGGCCTTCTCCAGATCTTCAGATTCTTTAAATTTTCAGCAAATGGTTCCAAGCACAGTATCCCTTAATTGTGTTATTTAGCTCCTCAGCCACAGAGCTTGTCCTGTTCCCCCTGGGCAAGGCAAGTGTGACTGCCAATCAGAAAATATCCAAGCCATGGGAAAGTCAAGGTAAAGGCAGAAGGTGTTCACCAAAGGTGATACCCAGGTGGAGCAATCCAAAGACACTTTTCCCACAACATGCTGAGTACTCATTTTACTGATCCTCACAGCCCAAGGAGGTTCTTTAGAACACATTTAGAGAAAGTCCTCTCTTTCTTCCTCCTTGAAGCAAAGCACTTCATGTTGGAATTTCAAACCCAACTCATGTTTTCAGCTTTCTCAATTTCTCCATTCTCTAGACTGAATGGTGGTCCCACCTACTCCTCTGACAAGATCCCTGTGCTCTCATCACCCACAGTCTTGGGCTTCTGTCTTCTCAAGGGACCAGAGTCTCCTAGAGTGGAGAGTTCTTCTCTCCACAATTTATTTGGTGTATTGGTTTCATCCTTGCTGGAGGGCCCCTCCATCAATGTCTTGATTCACAACTGATTTTGCCCTGAAGGTATGTGGTTTGGCTAATTATTAAGCTTTGTGGGTCTGGAAGGGGAGACATAAGGCTTGATTTTCAACAGATTTCTTCAGTCTAAATGGAATGACCAAACTGTCAGAATTTCAAAACTAAAGTGTATGTTACAGATAAGCCATGATCAAAGCCAAAACTACTTTAGTATTCAAGATATATGACTAAGGCAGTCTTCCATAGCAAAGGAATCATCATTACAAAGTAAATATTTGCTTATGGCCTGGGCAAACACCAAACAATGCAAGATAATTTGCAAATTATCAGAGTTTTAAAAAGCTCCTATTGTAAAGATCACTGTAATAATCATTTCAAAAACTATTCCCTTTTCTAGCGATCCTATTTCTGTAACATACAGTTTGGCGTAAGCAAGCTTTGTAGAAATATTAACTGGAATCTTTTGCATTCACACAAGAGATGTAACTTTTAGAAATAAATCACTATAAACTTAAATATCTAGAAGACAGTGAGTGTATGGTGCAAATTCAGAGAAGCATCAGCCATCTTGAAGTCAAAAGTTAAACCAGAAAAAAAGGAAATTTGATCAATTCTATGGTCTTGAAAACAATGACATATGGCAGTGAAATGTGGGCTTTAACCAGTGATGGGATGTAACAGGTTCTCACCAGTTTGCCAGAACTGGTAATACTTTTCCCAGTGTCCCGGATAACTGGTAGCAGCTTTTGGGGGGAACCACCTTTGAGGCTTACATTTTCACTGGTTCTCCCACTCCGCATGCACGCCAAGCATTTGGTGTGCATGCATGCCTACAGCGCTTAGCGTGCATGTGTGGCCTCCTTGCTGTCCTCCCAAGCGGGGGGGGGGGGAGGAGGAAGAGAAGCTGCTACCCTGAAGCTCCCTATAGCCTACTCCTCAGGGTAAGTGGCTCACCTTTGGATGTGGTGTGTCTGTATGTATTTTAATCTGTATTTAATACCTTTACCTATATTGACGTCCTACCACAGTTCCTAAAAAGGCCTGGCGGTTGGGAAGCCTGGTGGCTGGCAGGCCTTTTTAGGAACTGTGGTAGGATGCCAATATTGGTAAATGTATTAAATACACATTAAAATACCTCATCAATAAGCTACACCTGTGCTGTTCCAATTGCTCTTCCAATTGGAGAACCCTTAAGGAGGTTCTGTTATAAAAGTGGGAGTAGGTGAGAGTAACACCTCTGGGCCTTCTCCAGATCTTCAGATTCTTTAAATTTTCAGCAAATGGTTCCAAGCACAGTATCCCTTACTTTTACATTTACAGTAAGGCATATTATCCTAGAGAACTGGTACGATGACCATATCCATCTTGCAACATGGTGCTGCCCAGGCACTTATACTAACAGTTAGGTGACAGGTTTGTGTTTGGGGTGGATGGGTTGATTCATGTTTGGGGTAGGTGTTTGGGTGGGTGGGTGTATTTTAATTTAATTTTTATTTTATTTATTAATTTATTTAATTTATTTATGGGTTTGTGTTGTGGGTGGGTGGGTGGTTTGAGGTGTGTGTGTGTTATTATATTTATTATTTTTTCTTTGGCCCCGCCCATGACATCATGACATGATGTTAGCTCCGCCCACACTGTGATGACATCACGGTGGGGTAGTAAAAATTTTGACATCCCACCACTGGCTTTAACAGCTGTGGAATTTAAACAGCTGCAAGTAACAAAAGGAGCAATGGAACTATCAAACCTCAGAATCTGACTTCGCAATAAAGTGAAAAATGAGGACATCAGGCAAAGATCACTGCTAAAAGAAATAATAACAGAATACCTGACAAACAAATTAAGGTGGGCTGGCCATGTTGCACACCCAAGTGACAATAGATGGAGTGCCAGAATAGTGAATTGGTATCCGGGAGATTGCAAAAGACCCAGGGGAAGACCACCTCGCAGATGGGAAGATTTTCTCAAGAAAAATGTTGGACCAACATGGAGAAGAACTGCCAGGGACAGATTGTTATGGATAGAAGTTGAGTGGAATGTCATTGTGGTGACATCTACTCATACAAGGACTCCTCACTGAATAACGACTCCAAGGTATCCAAGGTATACTAAGAAACTTCTTTGAATATTTTGTTGAATGCCAAGTCATACAATTCAATATGTATGACATAATGCCTGCAGAGGTTACTAATTTAAAGACAAATCCTCTCTGGAAGTTTGCTAACTACACAACATGATTTCAGTCAATGATTTATTGCAGCAAACCCACTTTTGCTGTGCTCATTAATATGCTAACACAAGGAAATTATGCTCTTTTCAGCATTTTCTGAAATGGAAAAGAAGCATCTAGTTCCTTAGAGTACTGATAATTAAGAAACATTTCAGAGGTAAATATTTCCCTCATGTATAATATTTTCATCACCTTACACTCTACCTGTATGCCTCTTCTTTGACATAGGGTCACTAGTGAATTGCTGAAGAGATTAATCTGGTGTATCTGCCCTGTGTTGCTCTATGAGATGTTGGCAGATAAACTTATGATTTAATCTCCATGCCCTTTCTGAGGCAGGAGAAAAGGCTTTAGATAAAATGTTATTACAGCTGTTATTTCATTTGGGTGTTCAACCTGCCACTTAAATGGTAAAATAAAAGCTTAGAATTCTGGATTAGAGTCTGTACTTTGGTCATTCATGAAATTATAGATGTTCAGTTCCATGAAATAAATGCCATTTTCCAATACATTGTCACTGTTTTAACTGTTAGCAATAGCAATTAAATTTATATGTAACCCCATAGCACTTAGTGCACTCTCTAGGTGGTTCACAAGGTAATTAGGTTTTTTTTTTAACCCCAAGATTCTGGGTACTCATTTTGCTGACCTTGTATGGATGGGAGACTGTATCAACCTAGATCCCCATTAGGATCAAACTCAAAACATTGTGCCACCAGGGTTCACTATTCCACAAAGTGGTGATGAGGCTCTAACCATGAGAATCCTCCAAAGAAAAATGTTCACCAACTGAACAGTACAGATTTACACTGCTCTGCTTCTCTTGGGCTGCTGTGTTAAATAAGTCTCACTCTAAGAATTTAGCCAATATATTAGTTCTCTTGAAGTTCCATGAACTATCTTTCATTTGTAACTACTGTGCATGACATAACATGGCGTAGGAATATGGAGAACTCTCGAACAATTTCTCATTCTCAGCAATTTTCTGAGTCTTACTGTGCTTTAACTCCTTGAGAATCAGGTAAAGAGACCTTTCAGAGTCAATTTAATACTGCTTACATCTGGGGAAAGATGTATAGGATTGCACTGCATGAGTTTTAGGTACTGCAAATTTACTAACACTCCCCCCTTTTGTTCTTCCAGCTCACTTTTGTCACATTTTCTGCCAAGATAACTTCTTTTAACTTCTTCATTTAAATCTCTACAATTTATCTGTGTGTTAGGATTTAAGTAAAATCACTGTGCATATAAGAAAGCCCCTAAAGTGTCACTTCCATTCCCTTCCTACAGGTGGAGGATATAAATCTGAAAAATGAGAGCTTCACTAGTTGGAGGAACTTTGCACATAAGACTCCAGAAAATTAGGGTCCAGCCTCCCGTGAGGAGCGTCAAGGGATAGTGGAGTTCTCCCTCATCAAACTTATCACATGTAGGAAAAGCTGACCAGAGAAGGAAGGAGCAAATTCAGAGATTGATCCCTGTACCTGCAGTTAGTTTACCCTCATAGAATATTTGACTAGGACTAGAGTTATTTTTTTGTATCACTTCACATGTTTAGCTGAAGGGATTTAAGTCTGTCTTGTTCATTTTCCTTGTGTTAAATTAAACTAATAGAAGATTTAATCCAAATCACACAGGTGTTCAGTTTTATTAATTATCTCTTTGGGAGAAGAATTTTCCTTCCCTAATGGAGTAACTATCGCTGGTACTACTTTTCCCTCACCATTTTGTGTCGGGGGGGGGGGGGAGACCCACCAGTCAATTATGTTGAATTTATGCACGTAACATGTATCTTTCCCCATTCACTTCTGTATTGGTCCTCCACTAATGTGCTATATATATTTATTTATTTTTGAATAGCAAAAAGTAAAACAGCTGCTACTCCCAAGACTGTGCTACTGTGTGCCTACTCAGTTGTTTGGTTGGTCACATGCTTGAAAACATAAACTTCCTTACTGAGTGGAAATTTATCACAAAACAACACAAGGATTCTGGCTGTAGCTTAATATCATTTGGAAAATCAAAGACAGTATACTTGTTTATCCGTCATTGTGTTTACCCTATATTGTGTAATAATACCTGTTTGGCTGAAAGTTACAGCATCTTTTTTTCAATTCACTCTACTCTGTTCCTGAATGACCATGTGTAAGTAATCCAATTACATTTGAGGATGGACTTTAATAATACAAAGTAAGCATATTTCTCAGACAGAACAAAGCTGTCTTGGCAATGGAAGTAGTTGGCCATTGCTTATGCCATACATTCTAGTCACCTGAAGGCATTCAAGGTTTATACCTAGCAAAAGAGTAATATGATTGTACCTTTATAGCAGAATGTGAAGCATTGGATGTTTACACCTTTACTTAATAACCAGCCAGTCCTTCTGTGTTTACTTTATATGTGTGATTTGCTACTCCCAGGAAGGGACGCTAGAAAATTTTCATACAAACTACAGACACCCTGAAAAAGGGAGATAGTAGCAGCTTCAATGAGTGATTTCAGGAGCAGATGCTACTATCCCAAACATCTTCAGAAATATTAGTAGAACATAACTCAATGTTAATCGGTTGTGGGGGAAAATGACAAAGAATTGTGTGCTTAAAACTAGTAAATTCTGTCTGGCATATGCTTCTATGAAGTGCACTTCCCTTCATCAGATACATGCATCTCAATCTGAATAAGCAGACTGACAATTGTACAGTGATGAAAAGTCCAATCCAAATATAAGAGATGGAATTTAACATTTCATTTGCCTAAATTCTTTTAGGAAGATAATAGTAATTAGAAGGATTAGAAATTCAAAACAACCAAGCTATAACAAGTGAGAATTGGTAGAACAATGATCATGTGGTAAAGAATATATAGGATGTAATTCAGACCTCATTTCATAGATGAGCACTCTTTATTTCTCCCAGAAGCACAGCAATAAAATTAATAAATATATCAGTTAGATTTTGGCTGGTACCAGACAACATCAAGAGCATTTCAATCATCTAGCATGAAGTCTTCCATAATACATGTTGGAAGGCATAGAATACATTGACATACTGGAGGTGTGAAGTTGCCTGTTCTTCTATGTAGTTGCAGTGAACTGCCTCATTGTGAAAACTCCATTCTCCCAAGTTCACCTTGGTTCTGCCAACTCATTTCATAGGCTATTAGATGAGCTAATTAAAACACAGACTGAACTTCTTTTTTAATCCAAGCCAGAGGAGTTTATCTTCTTTGTGAATTCTTGCTCATTCATTTTCCCCTGGAATCTGTTGTGGATGTTGAGCTATTTGCCACAGGAAACCTTTTTTTAGTGTTGTTGAGTTGCACAGTCGATTCCGACACTTTGCGACCCCATATAAGGTGTTCTGGTATTCCCATCTCTTTAATTACTCATATAAGGTGTTGTTTTAGTTACATTACATTAATCAATTGAAGCAGTAATTATAATGGGTCATTATAAATGCAGTTGTGTTGTCATGTGATAAATGAATTACTACATTATCCTTAGCTGTGAGAAATTTTAAGGGGGGTTCACATTATTTTCCACATCACCTTCCATGTGGAAAAAAAAGCTCCATGAGATTGCATTTTTGATGAGTGTTTGTTGTGTTCTTGCAGTGCCTCAAGTGGCTAAGATGCTGATTGGAAGGCAGAAGGTCAGCAGTTCATTTCCCAAGTACTGCAGGACGGAGTGAGCTCCCATCTTTGTCCCAGCTCCTGCCAACCTAGCAGTTTGAAAGCAAGAAATTGCAAGTAGATAAATAGGGACCACTTTGGTGGGAAGGTAAGCAGCATTCCATGGGCTCCAGTGTCTAGTCATGTCTGCCACATGATCACGGAAAAATTTGCAGAAGCAGACAGTGCTGGCTCTTCAGCTTTGAAACAGATGAGCACTGAACCCTAGTCATATATCAATGGCTTACGAGTAAGGGAAAACTTTACATTTACCTTTGTTCTTGAAAGATGTTTCAACTTGATCTTCACACATAGGCTCCCTACAGCCCATTCTTGGCAACAGACTCCCAATCTTCTGGACAAAACATTTTCAGGGGGCTTGGAGAAAGGGTTAATCATTCCAGGCAGTCCAGCTGAATGAAATGAAATCTGGGTCCAACCCAGAACTTTAGAAAGATATCTCATAGGAATTAGGATGTGTCTGCACACATTTTGGAGGGCTTAAGAATTAGTTTGCACAGCATTTTTAGGCAACCATTTTACTGAAAAAACTAGCATATAGTTTAAGCAGTAGGAAGAGGCAGAACCTTTGGTTTGCATTATAACACACTGTGGCTTCTCATTATATTGCAGCTAATAATTCCCTCTCCCACATATTCGATAGGGGGGCTCCTATGGTGAGACTGTAAAGTATTCAGCAGAGAAGAAAGTCACACTAGTATAGAGACAGCTATGTCAGTCATCATTAGATATAATGCAAATATTCTCCGTGTGAGTTTGTGCAGGTGCATGTGTGCACATATTGATGAATATAATGTGAGAAGGAGCATAA
The DNA here is from genome assembly GCA_030440675.1 of Furcifer pardalis. Taxonomy (NCBI): domain Eukaryota; kingdom Metazoa; phylum Chordata; class Lepidosauria; order Squamata; family Chamaeleonidae; genus Furcifer; species Furcifer pardalis. The sequence continues at coordinate 71,123,896 of CP126893.1, forward strand.
TTGTTAGAGGAATATGACAGAAATAATAAGAAGGAAAAACCAACATAAACAAATAAAGAAAATCTACTCTATCCGACAAACCCTTTTAGAAGCTTCTCTTTCCCTTTTCTGTGAGGTGAAATGCAAGTTGTTACACAATCACATCTGCACATCCAACCAAAGGGACTCAGCTAGGGAAAGGTTGGATTTTTGTGTCAGTGCTCATTTAATCCTCAGTAGGTTTGCACTCACTCTTGAAGGGCAGAAAGAGAGTGAGACATTTTATCTCTTTCTATTTTCGAGAGATAGGAAATGCTAAAAGAGATTGAGAATTTGTGAAGGCTTTTTAGTAGTGCTTTCTCAAATATGTGATTTTACTAGACAAACGGCAGCAACACTTCTACCCTGATCCTCACCCCTGCTGTATTTGTCATGGCACAAATAAAGGCTTATGCTACACAGCTGCAGTCATGGTCTGGGTGAGGCAACCACTTCTCCCAGCATTTTTCTGTTTGACAGATAGCATACCTGTTTGATCCTTATGACATTATGTATGCAAGTTTTTATTTCCATGAAAGGAGGCTAGCAACTTTTACAGCTTATAGGTTGCTGTCTAATAATTTCTGCCAAAAATCCTGTTTTAGCTGGAGGTTTTTTGGGTGCTTACTTGCTTTACTTGCCTGCACAATTTGGCCAAAGAAGAGCCATTGCTAGCCCTACCATTGGGCACAGTGAGATTTTCTTTGCTTTAATGGCAGACCCTGGGAGGCAGTTGTGCCAGCCCCTCAAATACCTTGAAGCACTTCACTAACTAACAGCTTTGAAGTGTGAGAAGACTGTTGTGTCAAATGAAAGTCCCCAATATCTCAGGACTAAACTGAGATGGGATAGGAGCTCTTCTTTCACAAAGGATAGAGCCAAAGCAGATGTGACGTGTAGAATTTTGGCTAACTTGACCAAGATACAAAGATGGCTCCATCAATCATTTCTCAGTGAGTGCAGCTTTTAACCGATTTGATAAAATTAGTCTTTGCATTACTTTTCTCCCAGTCTGGCCAGGTTATCCTGCTATGGCAATAGAGTAGATCATACTGACAACAACTCAGCATCAATTGTTAGGTGGCAGTTAATTAACCTGAAAACCTTGATGACTAATGGTCTTGGGTGGCAAAGACCACAGGGAAGGTCCCCAAGTGGATTAAATCCCAATTGAATCCATCTTGCTGGAGGGCAGCAGCTTCATCAATACTGGCCTGAGGCTGAGGAGAACTTGGTGTGCCAAAAAGGGCTCAGGACTAGAAAGTGACTCATGGAACTGAATCAGAGATACAGGTGTCACGCTGCTATGCAGAAGGCAAATGAAAGACTACTGCATTATATTGTTCTCAAGACAATCTACATGGCTGATAGCCATGATTGTAGTCAATATTCAGAACTGTATATAGCACTTAAAGAAGAAGAAGAATTACTTTTGTGGCAGCTTTATGCTGAGATTGCTTTAAAATTATCTGACAATTTTATTAATGTTTTGTATTGATAAGGAGCCATATGGATCATATTATAGCATGTCTTCAGAAGAGTGCACTCACAGAAGATGTCTAAGAGTAAATGAATAGGAAAACAGGAGACTGAATTATATAAGATCTTCCCACTAGCTGTTTTAGCCTGCACTTTTCAACATGGCCTGTCAGAGCCTCTTCAGGGTTTCATGCAGAAATTTCCCTAGATGTATTGGTAGATGCTTGAGGAGAAAACATGTGACCATCACCTTGTGCAGTAAACCATGTGCCTTACCACTGAATTATGGAGCCTTCCTGAAATGTGTAAATCCTCAAGACAGGACTGTTTGGAGAGGCCAATTTAAATTATGTATCTTTCCAAAAGGTTCTCTACAAATGTCACCTTTTTGCCTTTCAAGCGACTGAAGGTATAGTTAGTGTTAATACTATTAATGTGCCAGTGAGAGGAGATATTAGTAATGTGTTTTGGGGAGCCATTTCAACTGTGATATTGACTAATGGCTGGTGGTACAGCTTGTAAGTATTATATGGCACTAAATGTATTATTCTAGGAATGCAACCAGCACTTTGTTAAGTACAGTAGCTGCAATTTGTTCCCATGACTTTCATGATTTCATTTATGCATACTTAATGACCAAGATGATTCTGGCCATTAACAGTAGTACCAACATCATGTACATCCTACCTCATGTAAGGAAAAGGTTAATTAATCCTAAAAAAATTCCTTTCAACCCAGAGTAATCTCTGACATGAAATTATTATTATAATCCAGTATAATTTTAGAGTGAACTGAATTGCATCTTTTCCATCTAGCAGAATTTTGTTTAGTTTAATCTTTTTGTACCAATTTATATGTTTTCATTTCCTCCACACTGCAAGCCACTTTTATACATAAAAGCCCATTAAAACATCCCACAAAACACTGTAATACACAAACAACGTCCATGTTTCTCCCTCTTCTCTGTGTATTTTGCCCCAAGCTATGTGTAACTAGAGATACAGTACTGTTATTTAAATGCCTCCTTGCTGCAAAAATGTTTTGACATTTTTTCAGAGATCTTTTCAAAAAGATGCTTTCTCCTCCCCTTTATGTACATAAATAGCATTTCTTTATGTTAGTTTACTCTAAAGGAGATCTCATTACATAAAAATAACAAAACATCTGTAGGAAAGGGCAGTTAGTTAATACTGCCTGACACCAATATTGAACCACAATTTACTTATATAAGTTCTTTTTTATTGTGGATGAGGGATCTTATTACAAACAGTAGCCTTTGTTTGGAAATGATAAAAATATTAATTTTTGCTAGGAGTAAATAATCTGACATCTTGTTAATTAACCCCATCTGTCTTTAATACTGTGAAAGCTGTGGCAATCTGTTCACTAAAGCTTCAAGTACTGATCAACAAGCACCTCAAATGCTTTGCTCTTTGATATTATCTGCCCAGTATTCTTTCATCTTCCAAGTCTTAAAATATCTCTATTTGTATACATGCATTTGTGAAAGAGTTTTAGCATGTTATCAGAGGGTGATGTAGCTTGTTTTTTGGAGCACGCATGGCACAAGTGGGTTCAGTCTCTTTCTTGGTGACCATCTGGGTGTAAATCAGTCTGACCAATCTCCATGCTCAGTCTGGACCTTTTTGGTCCTGCAACAGGACTGCACACACACTCTTTATCTCTTTCTTTTTTAGTTGGGCTGAATTGACTGGAACCAGGACTGATTGCATATGGCCAGAAAGGTTGCCTAAAAATCTTGTTTTAAAGATAACACCCAGTGAAGCAACCCGTTCTATTGTAATCCCAGGTAATATTATATGGTCATCTGATTTCATCCTTAGTAAATGGAGCATACCCTCTACCAGATCAGGAGATTTTTTTTAAACAAAACTCTGTCCTGATAGTAACAAGCATGTTTGTTTATTTATTTATTTTTAGCTTATTTGCTTTCTTTTTTCTTGACTTTTTTGTGTCATTGTTTCTTGTTTTAACACAATGAGATCTTGAAATAATGGAAACTTATGACACTAAGCATAGTATTAAAACAAATGGAACTGTTAAGAACACCTTAAAATACACAACACACATAAAATGATAATAATGTTTGGCATACAAGACCAGTTAGTTGCTGGAAAACATGGTTTTCATGTCAGAAGGACAATGAAGAAGGAAACCACCTAGTTTCTGAAGGAAAGACATTTTGTAACCTGACAACAGCCAAGGAGAAGATGTTCTCTGGTGTTCCCATCAGGCATCCCTATGAAAGTGCTGGGACTGAGAAAAAGGACTTCTCTGAAAGTCTCATATGGGAGATATAGTTCTTTAAGCACCCTAAATCCAAGCTATTATAGTTCTATAGGTCATAAGGAGCACTTTGTTTTGGGCCAGGAGGTGGACTGGCAGCCAATGAAGCTGCTCTAACTGAAGAATGTTATGTTGCGTGTAACTGGTCTTGGTTATCAGTCTGGCTGCAACAGTTTGAGTCAGCTAGAGTTTCTACACCATCTTTAAAGGTAGCCCCATGAAGAGTGCAGTAAAGTAACACAAGAGGGATGTAACTAAGACAGATTCCATCATGGTTAAGTCAGGTATCTCCAGGAATTGAAGCAACTGTTAGGATGTAGAGTAAACCCTTGTGTTGCAAGGGTGTGTCAACGAAAGTCTGAGAGCTCAATGAATAATGTAGCAGCCAAACAGATACACTGTATTGTGAGAAGATTTTTTTACTTGTGACAAAATCAAAAGTCGAAAACAAAGTTCAAAAGCTTTTCAAAGTCAAGCACAGTAATAGCAGAGATAGCCAAGATGATGTTTCAAAGGCAAAGCAGAAGATTATTTCCCCTTACCAGTTCTTAGCAATCACAGAGAGCAACAGTCCAATTGCAAATAGTCCAACAGCAAAACAAAGTAGCAAAAGTAGCAAGAGCAGAGCTCAGCAGCAAGCAGTAAGCTGTAGTCGAGCCACAAGCAGTAGTTGAGCTTTAAGCAGTCGATGCTTCCAGCAGTAAATTCTTCTAGTTGAGCATTAAGCAGCAGAGCTTCCAGCAGTCATTGAGCATTAAGCTGATTACAACCCTCCTTTTATCCACATTACAGACAAACTAATGAGACAATGCAATAAACCTATTCTGTCATATACTCAGTGATAGGATGTTCCCAGTTTGCACTGGTTTGCCTGAACCGGTAGCAAGATTCCTGGGTGGTTTGCCAAACAGGTAGCAACCACCTGGGAATATATTGTTTTAGGCGTCTGGTTCGGACGCCTCACTGGGAAAATTGTTTTTTGAATTTGGAGCCAAAATGGCTCCCAGGAACTGTACATGTGACAAAGCTTCATGTGATGCATGCACAGTTCTATTTTTTTTTACTGTGCATACATCAAATGAAAGTCTGATGCATGCGCAATTCCCGGCAGCCATTTTGGATGCCGGGAAAGGAAGGGCACAGGGAGCGTCTGAAGAAGCAGCAGCGGTGGCCTTTCTGCGCCTGGCCCTGCTGCCCTGCCAGGATGCTGTGCTGTTGTGGCAGTTTGCTGCTCCAGCGGTTTGCCACCACAGCAGTTTGCTGCTCTGCCGCTGTGCCACTGCACCACCACTTCCAGGGGGGTAAATGGGGGGTTTGTGTTTGGGATGGATAGATGGGTGGGTTTATTTGTGCTTGGGGCGGGTGTGTGGGTGTGTGGGTGTATGGGTGTATTTTTATTTTATTTTTATTTTTTTATTTTTTTTACAGGTTTGTGTTGTGGTTGTTTGGGGGTGGATTGAGGGGTGTGTGTGTGTGTTTATTTTAAATTAAATTAAATTAAATTAAATTATTTTTTTAATTTTTGGCCCCACCCACAATGTCATGACATCATGACGTTGGCTCCACCCATGACATCATGACATCATGATGTTAGCTCCACCCCCACTGTGATAACGTCATAGTGGGATAGAAAATTTTTTGACATCCCATCACTGCATATACTCAATGCTCTTAAAGCACCATAGCAGTTATGCAAGTTTACATATTATCCTAACCAACCAGTTAGGCAAAGACTTTTGTCCTAACAGCAACAGGTAAACCCATTTTGACTGTGCAATTGCACCCATGGACAAAACTAAGATCTGTATATGCAAGCTCATGGTTGGAACCAGGAGTACACTCTAGCTATGAGTTATGAGGCGGAGTGCAAACCCCAGTACAGGTTGAAACCTTGTTCCCAGATCTATCTTACAATTGACCAAGAACACCTTTGTCTTGTCTGGATTAAGTTAGTTTGCTAGTCCTCATCCAGTCCATTAGTGACAACAGACACTGGATTACAGTGGGAATAGCTTCCTCAGAGTTAGACAAAAAGAGGAATTAGAGTTGGTTATCATCTGCATACCAATGAGACAAAATTCCCAAACTCTGTACAAACTCTATGAGCAATTTAATGTATAACAGGTGACACACAAAACAGTACCCTGAGTGACATCACAGGCCAGTGGACATCATGTCAAATAGGTGTCTCATAGTACCATCTTCTGAGTTCTTTCCAGGAAAGACCAGAGCCACAGTAAAACAGCACATCAACACCCCACTCCAGTGAAATGGCTGAGAGGAATACCATGACCAATGCCATTACAAGCTGCTGAAGGGTACAACAGAACTAGCAAGGACACACTCCCCCCGTTCAGTTCCTGGTCTAGGTCAGTCAACAAGAGAGCCGTCTGTCTCCATCACCAAAAAGCTTAGCTCCACCCAGCCACTTCTCCTGTCTTCCTGAAAATTCATTGTGTGGATTAGAGCCTTTATTCCTTAGTCGTAAACTATGAAAACACCTGAAAGGAATATCTATTGTTTTGTTAATACCTCCAGAAATCTGGCTGGGAGAACTCTTGCATACTACTAGGGAATGTAATGTAATGATCAGCTTCTTCACTTTTATAGTCACATCTGTGCCTTAAGCCATATGACAGCTAAAACCAAACACATTTTTAAAAAAAGTTCTACCTGCCCCCTTATACAGATCATATTGTGAATTGCAAGAGATGAACACCATGCTGTTTTAGACCACAAAGCTTGATACTCCACTGGCATAAAACCCTTGCTGGTATACAAGCTGGAGATCATTTGTTTGATACAAACAGAGCCCTGTGCTTTCACAAGGAGATAGTGGATAGCTCCTTGTTGTTGTTCAGTTGCACAGTGTGACCCCATGGACCACCGCATGCCAGGCTCCTCTGTCATCTGTAGGCAAGGATACCATAAAATATAAATCTGTTCAGCAACGAAGTGATAGACAAGAAGAGGTGACAAGCTATTCAAGAATTTTGGTTATTCTTTTCAGTTGCTAGACATATGAAGTAGAAAAAAATTAACAAATCGATCAGCTTAGTCTCATGAAACTCTCTCTTGCCGCTGCCCGCCCCCTCCCCCCCAATTTTTTTTGCACACAAACTAGCACAGAGATTCTCAACCTGTGTCCTGCAGGCTGGATGAGGCCTGCAGTGTCATTTCATGTGGCTCCACCACACCCGGAAGTGCCATGTGGTGGAGGAAGGGCAAAAAAGCCATCTGGCCCCCAAAGCTGTCTGAGGGAGTGTGACCTGGCCCCTGCCTTAAAAAGGTTGAGAACTCCTGATAATTAGCACTTTGTACATTAAAATTACTCTTAGAAGTATTTTAAGTAGGAAAAAGTAACTTTACTTACTCTTAACCATTTGTAGTTGAAATCAGAAGAAAAATAGGGGAAAACAAGTCTCTATCATTTTGAAAACTCTTCCATGTTTCTTGCTGGGTGGGAGATCAGAGGAAGAAGAAAGAACTATCATCAAAGCAATTGAAGCAAGGGAATAATGCAAGAAGAAGGGTCTGGGTTTGTCTCAAATGCCAGAAGCAAAGGAAAACCTCCACGAGTCAAGTTAGTGGGAGAAGACAATTATATTAAGCCATAAAAAAGCCTCTCTCACTAATAGTGTTAGTCACTGTAACTGTAAGATTTTTATTATCCCACCACAAGGAGTTTGCTGGCCTTTAAAATTACCTTCTTGGTACAGATGATTAGTTTTGCTTCTAATGGAAATAATATTGCCATTTGACAAGAATTATCTCAACTTGGTACCTAAACTGTGGAGAGGAAAAGTAGCATGTGATATGTGCTCCTCAAGGGAAATGAAGATATGTAGGCATGCATTGTAAAATTCTGAAATATGGTTGAATTTAACTTTGAGAGGAGAAATCTCTCCTTTTAACCAAATCTCTCTTTTCTTTTGGCTGTATGGACATGATAATCTTGCTGATAGATGCTAAAAGTCACCTCCATTTTACACTTGAGTCATCCAAAATGCCGCTCGTCTGTAAAAATTCTAATGTCTCAACATATAAAATTGCAACTTAACTTATTAACAAATGCTTCTCTGTCAAGCATTCCTGATCATAGTTGCTGGCTGCAATCCTGTAAATGTTGTTGAATTAGTGGGGATTGTGTGTATCAACTTCTCCTTAAGTTTGAATGATGCAACGGGCCTATTCTTCTTTTGGTATACTGCCCAGTCAGTAGGATTTCATCCTCTGTATAAAGGTATTAAAACAGCAGCCCTTTTGCCACATACTTTATGCTATGCAAGTATATTTACCTTGCTTCAAAGGTGAAGATCTAATAAATTTTCCCCAGTGTAAAAAAAAAATTAGCAATCCAAAGATATTAAGAAATACTGAAGTAAACTGGGCCCTCATAAATGAGAAGCCTGAGCTATATCACATTAAATGGCTTACACATGTGAAACAGAATGAAAGAGAGGGAATTCTTTTCTTCACAAATCATAAGGTCAGTGAGTCTCTCGCTCTGTACAGAAAAGTCTTTCTATAGATATGTATCTTGCTCCCATATTTGAGGTGTAAATTAAATTCTATGGTGACTGAACACTTTTAAGTTGCCTGGTGTGAGATTCTCTGAGGTTAACAATGACTCCACATCTGTTATGGAGTTTACATTATATATATGTAGCTCCATTTGTTGCAAAGTTTCAAATAATATAGTAAGCACTTCAGCAGAAAAAGACAAAAAGAAGAAAAAGAAGAAAGTCAATTTTATTGGTTAGCTTTAGAGATCTTCTTTTTTCCATTTTAAAGTTTAAAAAATTGGAGCAAAAAAACTACAGGGATCTATAAAGAGGAAAAAGCTGGAAAACTTTAAAGAGAAAGGGGGAGAGAAAGCATACATGCACAAGGACCATCAGCTATGAAAACTGGCATTTCTAACCCTTCTTAGCACAACCCATCAGCATATTACTTGGCTCCAATCACAACTTAATTCTATTCTTCCTGAGATAAGAAAAATTGTCCATGCTCAAGAATAGAAATCTAAAACCTCAGAACTCAAAAGCAGTTTTCAGCCAAAACCTAACCCTGCAAATTCCAAACCTAAACATTCAAAAACTTAAACTGCACAGCTACAGCACATTAACATCCAGGAGCAATCTAACCAGTGGTGGGATGTCAAAAAATGTATTACCCCACTGTGATGTCATCACAGTGTGGGCGGAGCTAACACCATGATGTCATAATGTCATGGACGAAGCCAACATCATAAGGTCATGATGTTGTGGGTGGGGCAATAATAATAATAATAATAATAATAATAATAATAATAATAATAATAATAATAATAATAATAATAATAATAATAATAATAATAATGTGCGCGCACACACGTGTCAACCCACCCACCCACAACAAAAACCCATTAATAAATTAAATAATTAAATTAAATTAAATTAAAAATACATTAAAATACACCCACCCCAAATGCAAATCAACCAGAGCTTTTAAACCAGAGCTTAAAACTTATTCTGGCTAATCTTTCTCAAACTAGGTCAGATGGAAGGAACTACAGAATGATCTCACCACAAGATGGCTTCATTTTGGCACTTTTCAACTTTTCAGCAGTTAAAGAAGTTAGGTACTAGGTCTTTGCATAACCAGTTCTCTAGGATAATATGCCTTAATGTAAATGTAAAACAGCTGTACCTTCTTAAGGGTTCTCCAATTGGAACAGCAATTGGAACAGCACAGGTGTAGCTTATTGATGAAGTAACTCCAAGACTTTGCTTAAAAACCCCAAGTCAGGCCACCAGGTCTGCTAGCCACCAGGCCTTTTTAGGAACTGTGGTAGTACGTCAATATAGGTAATGGTATTAAATACACATTAAAATACACACAGGCACACCACAGCCAAAGGTGAGTCACTTACCCTGGGGAGCAGGCTATAGGGAGCTTCAGGCTAGCAGCTTCTCTTCCTCCTCCCCATTTGGGAGGACAGCAAGGAGGTCATGCATACACGCCAAGCACTGTAGGCATGCATGCACACCAAATGCTTGGCGCGCATGCGCAGTGGGGGAACCAGTGAAAAAAGGTAAGCCCCAAAGGTGGTTCCCCCCAAAAGCTGCTACCGGTTCTCCGGGACACTGGGAAAAGTTACTACCGGTTCTGACGAACTGGTGAGAGCCTGTTACATCCCATCACTGAATATAACTTGGGTCAACTTGGAATGGTTGGGCTTCATTACCCTGTTCTAATTAGGCATCATCTAATGTTTCACTGGAGACCAAGACCATCTACACTCTTGCATTTCTAATTGCTATGTATGGATATGTATGGGTACAGCTTTGGAGACAATTGTCAGGAAGCAGGTTTACTCATAAGTAGGTCCTCTTGTCCACCAGTGGCTGCTTCCTGCTTCCGAGCTGCCACCTCCTAGGTAATCATCCCAGATTTCTAGATTAGTGTAGATAAGGTAGCTCTGAGCCAAGTAAACACTCCAGGCATCTTCAGATATTTTAAAAGTATACTGTAATCAGAGTAAGATACAGAAGAAAGTTCATCAAAAGTTCAGAAAGTGCATCAAAATAAAGAAAGCTGCTCTATGAGGAAAGCCCAGGGGGCCCCTTCTGGCTTAAGCACCTACATGATTGCAGTTCACCCTTAGCTCAAAGCATCGAGTCAAGAGAGTGTCTTGCCCCATCCATCTGGGTTATATCTCCTCCCTCAGGGTCCACCTCCTTGCCATTCCCCTAAAGGAATCCAGCCAATGATCATATAGCATAGCATGTCCATCATACATCAGGTTTCAATTCTTCCATCCCATGAGGCCAGCATGTTTATACATTCCAATCTCTCTGGTATGTTCTAAAAGGTTCTCTCCCACATTGAAATTTCCTTCTTGGATAAGGCAAAAAACAAGGTATAAATTCTGCCCTGACAACAATACATTTCCTTGTGGCAGCCTAGTCTTCTGCAACCTCCATCTACTGTTCCTTCCATTCATCGTCACATAGAATCTCCAGTTCAGAACAAAACCGCCAATGGCTCTAGTAAGCTTGTTGTCTCTGATAAGATTATTTATTGTATGGAGCAGAATCCTATGAGTGACAGTATCATATGCTGTAGTTAGATATATTATATATACTTACATTTAAAATGCTAAGCAGATCTCAGACCTGTCTGCATTAGAAATCACTTTGTTGTGACTTGTAAGCTCCACTGAGAATTCCAGGGGAAAAGTGCAATATAAATGATGTTACTCACCAGCCAGGACCATCCTTACTATGCAGCAGGCTAAAAGGAAGTGAGGACAAAAATGAAGACAGGAAAGATTGATGTAGGAAAGAGTTCTGAAAATACAGGTCTTGCTGGGGAAAGCATGTGTACTTTAGGCAGCAAAATATTTTAAACCATCATTACTTACACTTCTGACACTCTCCCTCATAAATCCCGATAGTTCTATATCACTGAGAAAACACAATGGTAGCAACAATGTAGAAAGAAAGCCACAGTGTATTTGTCAACTTTCTCTCCCTCTTAGTAGCTATTTTCTCTTTAGGATACTACTTAGAGTTCAGCATCATGCCTGCACTCAAAAGATATAGGAATGTTCAAGCAATTATAAATTCTGTACAAGGATTCCCCATTTCTAAACCAAGTTGTAACTTTGAAAGAACATCCAGAAGTCTTGAACATCAAAGAACTAAGGAAGTGATACATAACTCAGCCAAACTTTCAGAAACTTACCTATCATTAATCACAACAGAGATTACAGCCAAAGTTCCTGAAGAATGATGCTTCCAGATCAACAAGTCTTAGCAACATCAGTCAAAATATATTATGCAGCTACTCTGTCTTTTACTCCTTAACTGATGCTCTACTTATAATTAAAAATTATTAATATGTTGTAAATTGTTTTTAATTATAATTTATTGTGTTTTAATTTTATTATTTTTTAACATTGTGAGATACCTTGTGTCTCCCTTCCCATCAAGAGAAAGGTGGCCTATAACATGAATAAATACATAGAAGATAACATCACTTGGTAAATCTCAGCCCTGTTTAGCCTTGTGATAATTGCTTTAACATTTAACCTCTCTGTTCCTCATCTATAAAATGTAAGGATTAATGGGTAGCTTTGATCTGGGTTGTGTGTGTGTTTTTTTGTTTTTGTTTTTGCAGCTCTGCTGGCCATTTTCTCATTTTGTGCCAGAACCCTTGATTTATAGAATCTCAGAAGTAGATATTTATTTATATATGCAAATTATACCAATTTAAATCATGGAGTGTAGAAGTTAATTTTCTCCTTCACCCACAGCTATAATTTAATGCTTGGCCACTGTTTTGCACCCCAGTGGTTACTTTGTAACTTGGACTGGTTAAGTTCCCTTGATGGGGTGCACAGAAAGAGCCTCCTTGAAGATTGTAGTACTGCATTTTTAATCCACAGTCAGGCATACACTGAGCAACAGACTGCATCACCCTAAGAATGTCGGCCCGTCCCACCAGAGCGGATCGGAGGGGTTCTCTTGTTATCCCATCGGCTAGGGAGGCTCGCCTCACTAGTACGATGAAGAGGGCTTTCTCTGTATTCGCCCCGGCCCTCTGGAGCCTCCTCCCGATAGAGCTACGCCTGCAGACAGAGCTCCTGCCCTTTCGGAAGGGCTTAAAGACCTGGCTGGCGGGGCAAGTGTGGGGTCCCAGGAACGCAGGTTCCCACGTAGGACGGCTGATTTAAGGGCAGCTGCCACCCCTTGTATCTGTATCTGTTTTTATCTGCTTTGCTGTTTTAATGTTTTAAATGTTTTATGAACTTTTAAGGTTTTAGATATTGATATGATTATAGTTTATCCATGTAAGCCGCCCAGAGTCTACCTGATTGGGGCAGGATACCAAATGTGAGCAATAAATAAATAAATAAATAAATAAACAGAAACATTGTTTTGCCAGAAAATTTTTCTCACTAGGATAGGTGAAAGGAACTGCAGAATGAGCTCCCAAAGATGGCTTCATTTTGGCAGTTTTACATCTGGCCTAGACACAGAAGAAGAAGATCTTTTGAAACCTGAAGGAGTAAAAGAGGAAGTAAATAAGAAGATTGGTTAAGTTAATGGCACTCTGTTTTTTTGTTTTTGTTTTGTAAAAATATAATAGATCCTGCTTCAAACTTCTGCTCTAAATTTTCAAGAAAGACTCCAAAGAATCCTTGTGTGCTTTGACCCACAGAGAAATAGTCTCCCTTTAGGAAAGTTGCCACCTGAGAAGCTATGATGGATTTTCATAGAAGTGGTCCACTCTGATTAAGCTGTCTCTGAAACCTATTCAGGTATTCATACAAGGTTTACCAGAATGCATAAAGATGGAGAGGGCACTAGCCCCATTTCCTCCTTCAACTTTCACTTCATTTGGAGACAGAAAATATGAAAGGGAGAGCCTCTTTTAGTTGTGGAGCTCCATCAGATGACTGGGAACACTGGTTTGTCGGGGCCTCCAGTTCCTGGGAAAGTTCCACCTTATAGCACCCAATTTTTTCTTTAGTACTGTTGATCCCATTACAATACATGCTAACACTAATACATGTTTGTGACCTTTCTAATCACCTGCATAGGACTTTCAAAACCTTCATATGCTCCATAATTCAGAAAGCTAGGCAGCCTCTTACCCATACCCATACACAGGATGGGTTACTGTCTTTGAACGAGCAGCTATGGCAGGTTTCAACTGAGAGAAGGAAAGGGAAGAGAATGAGCTGTCTGAAGTCTCTGCTTTAGGTAAATCTATTTTATGGTCCAATTTGAACCACTGTACTATATACCATCATCATTCATTTGAAATATTAAAAGGCCATAAATGAGGTTTGGAGAATTACTTGGGCTCACTCAGGTTACACATGGATTTGTGCCCAGAAAGTAGCAGTTGTTTAATGAAATGAAAGGGCATCTCCTAGATGGGCTTGCTTACAGAGCTGGACTTTGCTTAGCATCACATCACTAGCCACAAAGCAAGACCTTTCCTCAAAATGTGAGGTTTCCCACTGCCACAAACACCTTGCTCTTTTCTTAACATACCCTCTGTCTTGATATATTTTTAATGGCCATGGCAGCAAGCTTTCAATTCTTAATCTTGCTTTCTACTCTTTGGTGAGAGGGTGTGTGATCCACTATAGAGAACAATATGTTTGCCTTAGATAACATAGTGTAATTTGTAGTTTGCTGACATTACAGATGCTACAATCTTCTTTAAAGCAATTTATACTTCCTAAGATGTATTGCAAGATGGAACATAAGTGCCTGTGAGCCAGTAACCAAAGTCCAGAGAAGAAGCAAAAGTGCTGTTCAAATGTGAGCCATCAGACATGCAAACAGGGGTCAGGGAGAGATATAGTCACGATGAAGTGCAGGTTGGCTTCTCAAAAGGTTCTTCCATCAGGAGAAAAAGGCTAGTTAGAGAAAAAGGCTAGTTGGCATAATTTTTTTTAAAAAAATAACTTTAATAAATAAAGCAACATAATCATTTAAAAACAATTCAGCACAATTAAGCAGCGGTAGGCAAGTTGGGCTTGGTGTCTGATTCTATCTCTTGGCATCCCAAGTATTTCCCTTAAATCAGCTGCTATAGTAATAATAATTTTGCATCAGAAATTATACTGGGTTGAAAGGATTTTTGCTGGAGAAACTTTACTCTGGGGTTTCCTGAATGAGGCTCCTTTCATGTCTCCAAAAACTTTTCCCACCAAAGTGGTCCCTAGGTTGGCAGGAGCTGGGACAAAGATGGATGCTCAAACCATCATGCAGTACCCGGTTCTCTAACTGCTGACTTGCTGACCTTCCAGTTAACATGGTGAGCTTCTTAACCACTGAGCCACTGCAGCCCCTGCTATAAATCAGGTAGGAGAGCTGGAATATTTTTGCTGCAGATGCTGGGTGTACCTCACTAGGGCCTATCTTCCAATAACTGGGAGATCACTCTTAAGGGAAGGATAAGTCTTCTCTAAACAGGCCATGTTCTGTCTGGGCTAGGATTGTCAGTTAGGACCTATAACTCATTCCCATAATCCTCCAGCTGAGGTATAGGAAGGACTATGGCCAGTGAGACATGACCCCACATTTGGCTGTGGACATTTGTACATACATTAAGCTTGTGGTAAGAAATGTAAATCATGATTTGCCCCCCCCCCATCTTAAATAAGTTAATATAGGGATATGAATTTCTTCTGCATAAAAGAGTATTTTTTTCTTATTATGCCTTTCTGATACTGTGATTTACACTTTTTTGTAAACTGAGCAAAATGGGAAAATGTTACTAATAAAAGTAACTGAATTTGTTACCTTATTATTTTACATTTGTATTCTGTGTGTGCTTATCTTCAAAAAGAGAAAAAAATAGTTTTGAACAAAGATAGAAACATTATGGAAAAAGCTCAAGTTGTAGAGATCAAGGCTCAGAACAAAACAATTATTCGACATCTTGGTCTTGCTGGAGGCATGATTTTTAGATGGGTCAGAAAATTATTTTAATGGGATGTCAATCACTGAAATCTAGTAATAAGCCACAACTAGAATAGGGCTACTGAATCAGTGGAACTTACATAGACATTGACCCATCCACCCTGATTCAATAGGCTTGCTTTAACAGTGGCTTACTACTGGATTTCAGACAAAGTGTCAAGACTGAGAATCTTACCAAAGGTGAGATTTTTTTTTTACATTTCTATTTTCAGTACATTTTGCAAAACACATTTCAGAAAGACCATGTGCCCCTTTTACAAATGTGACTGGCTAAAAATGCATACAATTGAAAAATGCATGCAAACTCTCATTAGTCAAAATGAGGGTTGAGGAATGCAAACTTCAGGAAAAATACATACAGAAATGGATAAAAATTTCCATAGAAAGAAAAAACAGAATTTGCCAACTTGTCAGTAAATAAAATATGGAACAAAAATTCAGCTGGCACTAAAAAAATATTAATGAGCTACAGTCCATGTAAGCTTATGTCATATAAAACTGGTTAGCTTTAAATGTGCCATGAGATTCTTTGTTCTTGGTGCTGCAGCAGACAACACAGCTGGTATTACAACTGCTAGGTTTAGTTTCCTAGTGGCCCCTGCAACCTGGATAGTAGGACATAGCAGATAAGCAGGGAAATGGGTTTTTAACATGTAGAATAATGTGATTGGGAATAGCACTGCCAGTTTAATTTTTTACCAGTCAAGTTGCTGCTGTAAGGAACAGAAGAAGTGGGTGGTATTCTTTTCTTCAAGCAGGAAACCCAAATGGCTATGAGTAACTTTCTTTTTCAAGGAAATATCATACTATGTGGTAGTATTATATACCTTTAATAAGTTTCTTCATATTTTAAAAGATTAATAGACATTTCAGCACATGTGAAAATCTGGTTGGATGTGTGATCTTTCCAGGACAGCGCATGAAAAGAACTCCAATGAAATAATAAATGATAAATGCTCCAAAATGGGATCAAGTGCATTTAGTAATCTCCATTTATATCTCTAGGGCTGCATCAAGGCTTCTGATTGGCAGGGTTGAATTGATAATGATGGCATTAAGTCTTTAAGCAAATAAACAATTCCATTTGTTTTTCCATTGCCTTTGATAATGATGGCTATATTGACCCAACCTACTAGTCTAAAATTCCATGTAATTACAGAATTGTCTCTGCTGAGCGTGCTTTCAAATTAATTGCAGTCAATGTGGTGGCAAATTAATTGTGGGAAATCACTGGCAATGAATTTTTCAAGGTGCACAAACTCTTTGAAACAGCGTTCCTTGCCTCTTCTCAGGGCTTTGGTGGCCATCAGACACAGACAATTAATAGCAACACCTGAAATCTTAATTGGAGTTTAATTGTGCCACTACTTGACCAGAGAGATTATACCTCTTTGTGCACCTGTACAGTGATAGCCTTCCAAAGGCAACAGATCTGGAAGGCTGCTATGGCAGGTTTCAGTGGCTGTCATTTTGACATATTATTTTGTGCTTTTCTTAAGAGAAGAGAAGTTGATTGAATGTGAGAAAAATGGAACCTTGACAAGCTGTCAGAAGCCCTTGCAGTGCAAACTTACCTGCCAGCTAACTTGTTTCGGGTTCTTTTCAAAGATGCTTCCCAGCATATAAACTATTACTAATCCAAAAAGCTCTGAAACGAAGACCTTTTGACATTGACAAAGGAAAATTAAACCAGTTATACTTCAAATTGTTTTAAATAAATCCTAGACAGGATAGACATTCCCAATTCAGCAAAAGGCAGTGGTACATTTTGAAATGATTTGTAATCTGCCTCCAGGCACCCTTGCAAGCATCTGCTCAAATAAAGTACTGTACCTGAGTTATTCTTTTCTTACTGCAGATGTCCTGTCTTTTAATTGTTTTGAATGGTTAGGTATGCCATTTTTCTCTCTATGCAGAAGTAGCATTACGAAATGCAATAAATAAATAAATAAATGCAGACAATAAAAGAGAGAATTGCACAGGAATAAGATGATTTCTAAGACCAAAATTCAGTTATTATTCTCAAATTGAAAGGCCATGCATGTGCTGATTTAATCGGCTAATCTCTCTTTTAAGAAGCTGTTGAATTTTCCCTGAAAACATATCCCAGCACATGTGGAGAATGCCTTGGATGGAATAGGCTCCCATTTTCAGAATTATCATTCTCCATGTGTAAACAACATTCTGTGTGCTCTGGTGTCTAGTCATGCCTGCCAGATGATCATGGAAATGTCTGCTGGAAGCAGACAGTGCTGGCTCTTTGGCTTTGAAACAGATATGAGCACTGAACCCTAGAGTTGGATACAACTGGCTTTCAAGCAAGGGATACATTTACGAATAAGAGAGAGCAAGAGCACAGAAACAGAGAGAGTTGCTGGCAGGTGGTGCCCATTGTTGGAATGTGGCCAGGTTGTCCTGTTATGGTACTAGAGTATACCATACTGCCAGCAACTCAATGTGGATCATCAGGTGGTGGTTAACTAAGCTGACAACCCTGAGGACTAATGGTTTGGGTGGCAAAGTCCACAGTGATGTTACCCAAACTGATTAAATCCCACTTGAATCCATCTTGCTGGAGCGCAGCAGCTTCATCAATACTGGTCTGGATCTGAGGAGGACTTTATGTGCCAAAAGGGTTCAGGACCAGAAAGTAACTTGCTGAACTGGATCAGTGGTACAGGTGTCACACTGGAATGCAGAAGGCAAATGGAAGGTCATTGCATTACATTGTTCCCAGGATAATCTTTATTGCTGATAGCCAATATTTGAAATTGGATACAGCACTTGAAGAAGAAGGTGCCCATTGTGGTTGGTGGAAGGCATAGAAATGAATGTTGGATGGAGCTGGGGCAAATGTTGATATTAGTATGCATAAACATGCATACCAGATATTCTCTCACCCACACATAAAAGGCAGGTAAGCACAACACACATGCACAAGGAGAGAGAGAAACGGGCCCTTTGCCTTTGATAAGGAGGCAGGCTGGGGTAATCTCAGTCTGACGTAGAGCAACACCCTTTTTAGCTAAATGGAAAAACCCACTGCTGACAGGGCAGGGCTAGAGCATTCCCATCTACCTCTCATAAATAAACATGATTTCTGAACAACAGAATAAGGTATGATTCTGGACAGATTTTCTATAAAACAAAATTTGGAGTGTCTTTTGAAGTGTTGCATTATGTATAAGCAAAAAATGTCAATGCTGTAAACACATTCTGTGACTAAAGTTACAAATACTTTCAAACATTTTGAGAGAAGAATGAGTTCTGGTCACTTAATGAGAAATGCAAAGTACAGGTTGCTACAGCTGGTTATTTATGGTGAAAAGAAATGCAGAAAGGAGGAGAACGTATTGGTCCAAATCCTATTGTCATTCATGCTCGTATGAGGAAAGTTGCATATATCTTGAAGGCAATTTGTGGGGACCACAGCACAAACAAGTCCTCAAATGCCTGAAGTAGCTATAGTTGCCTTTTTGAAGGCTTCCAGGGCTGATAGCAGAGTAAAGCAGGTAGAAATAAACAAGCCATGATGGTGTCAGGATCTGAAGCAACTCCAGTATTTGTCTGATGAGTTTCCCAGAGGTAGCTCATAGAATTGAACCACCATCACCCCACCACCCCAGCATAGAAGGTAGCTCTAGTGCTTGCAGAGTTGAATCCTCATTTTACTGCAGCTGCTAAGCCCCACCTGAATGGACCATCAAAAGCTCCACCTTGGAGGCCCTGGTTGGCTAACTATAAAAGAACCAGCTCTTTCCCCCAGAAGCCTCAACAATGAAAGTCACTGGATTTGCCTTTGCTTGGCTTCAGAATCTCTGGCCTTGGTCCTGGTTTCTGTCTTTGAAGACTTCTTGTCTTGCTCCTGGTTCTTGCCTTAGATTAGATCCCTTACCTTGTTCTCAATTCCTGCCTTATAAGAGCTCCTGCCTTGTTCCTTCTTCTGAAGACTCCCTGTCCTGTTCTAGGTTCCTGTGGACTTTTGTTGTGGCTTGCCTGGATCCTCGCTCCTTGAATCCCATCCTTACCTTGAAGGTACTCTGCCTCATCTGACATCTGACTTGTTTGGACTATGCCCTATTGTTTGGACTGTGGACTATTAGTCATCTGGACTAATACTGTATCTCTGTTACCCCCTGGGCTTGATTTTGGACTTGGACTCTGGATTGTGATACAGATGTTATTTAGTTATCCTGAGTCCTGGCATCTGAGTGTTACTTTGTCTGCCATCCATGCCCCAGACTTTGATGGGTGGCAGCAAATATTCTGCCTCTCTAATCTCAACTTCATCTTCAATTACTGTCTCCTGTTGCTTCTTACTGGCAGGAGTTCATGCACAACTAGTCCTAGCATTAGAGCCAGAGTCACACAGAGCCCCTTAAAATCAACAGGAATTACATTAGTCATTGATTAATTCACCTGATCTCTGTTCTTCATTCTCCTTTGACTGCCAGGGAGTGCTGGGAGGGGCAGATGAAAGGCAGTCCATTGAGTTTTCTCCACTGAGTCTATTCATCCTTTTGCTAGAGGCCACTCTTTATATTATGTTTATGATGCAAATTCAACTTCAAAAAGAATCACTGCAAATGTAACTGAAATATGTTTAAGTTCCCCAAAGATTTCCACCTCCCCATGAAGATTTCTATAGACATTCTATTTAGACAGAAACATCTAATTAGCTTTTAACTTAAAATCTTCATTATTTTGCAGACAGGGTAAAAGCATGTATGCGTAAAATTGGGGTGCAATGCAGTAAACCACATCTAGCTTCTTGGGCTATGACTAGTCATAATTATTGGCCATGTTGGTTATGGCTTCTGAGATGAGAGGTCTGAAATATTTAGATGGCCCAGATTCCCCTATATCTCTGGTAAATGCTGTTTAATGTGTTTAGAGACTGCATGAGAACAACCCATCAAGCTAAACAGCTGCTTAGCAAATGTTAATATTATTTATTGCTAAGCAGCTGTCTTTTCTAATTAAACATGGATCTTTTAACACCATAACATTTGGTTAAACAAAATACATAGGGCTGCTCTCTGCCCTGGACCTTGTGTTAATGCCCTTAATAATTTTTGTGCAAAGTTGTTACTAATTGGGACATATAACCAAAGGATAGATAAGTGAGCAATTAGTTACCTAGCTCAGTGACCCACTTATAAATCTGCCTATAATTTGTGGCTAGTACTGTTGGATTTTCCTTTGTACAAAAAAAAGAGTAAATTAATCTTGTGCTTCTGTATTCCCCTCAGGATGATCTTAGATCAGATGCTTGATAAGCTTTCTACTTGCCAAAATAACTGAAAATATTATCTCATCTCTATTTTCTTATACAGTACAATGGATGTTGATCCATTAATGACAACAAGCTAGTGCTCACTCAGTCTGAGGCCATCTTCAGCCAGCTATTAGGTTCCCTCCTAATATTTCAATCTCACTTCTGTGGAACTCAGCAAGCAGGTCCTTCCCAGAAAAAAAAAAACTGAGCTAGACAGGTTCTTCTCCACCATTACAGTTACTGTAAGAACATTAAAAAGTTACTGAAGAAACAACGAGGAGCCTCATTGCCAGATATGCTGTAGTGGTGGAGACAGGCACCACACAATATGAGAAGGAACTACTACTAAGGTCTTCATCACTGGTAGAGGTCTTCCTGACCATGAAGAAACAATGATGTGAGGAATAAACAGGTGATGGTGGGGAGTTAATGACTATTATTAGCCTAGTTAATGTCTTATAATAGAATGAATAAGAAAAAGAGGAAGACCAGGAAGATGGATTGAATCCCTAAAGAAACCCATAGGCTTGAGTTTATGAAAGCTGAATCAGACTATAGAAAACAGAATATTTGGAGATTACTCATTCGTAGGGTCACCGTAAATTGAAAGTGACTTGATGACAGATAATGACACCAAGGTACACAACTGACTAAACAACTAAAAAGCTGTACCTTGCTAGCTTCCTATCATAAAAAGGAGGCTGAACAGTGACAGTGTAGTTTGCATTCTCTCTTAGACTACAAAGTTTAGAGGCAAGAAGGAAAGAAGAATGGCTGGCTTGCATCTAGTGCAGCTACTGACATAAACAGGCAGTTCCCAGGTACCGTATTTAGGATCTGGGAAATTCCTAGCCAGTAAAGTTTGCTATTGAATCTTCTCAATGGGGAAAATTTGGATCCAAATGGAGGGACCAACTCTTGACCGTCTTGAATGCAAATGTATCAGTAGAGCAGCAGGTCTTTCATATTTAAATTTGTATTTATGTTTAGCTACTTTTGGTCCATCTTTTCTCCCCAGAATATCTACAACATCATTTGAGGGGTACGGAGGAGTGAGGGTGAACATGGCACAAACACAAGCATCCTGAGGATCGTATAGATCTTGATATCTCTTTTTACAACCACTCTTTCTCCCACATAATAACTCTGTGTGCGTGTGTGCGTGCATAACACTTTGCACTCCTCTAAGGAAGGCTGGGCAGAAAAAAAAGGTAGAGGCCAAAGGAAGGTTTGATGGCAAAACTAGAAAGAAATTCAGTCTCTATATATGTAACTTTAGCATAGGAAATGTAGGTTTATATCAATTTCAGTCACTGTTTACTTATTTTAAAAAAGTGATAGACAAATATTTGCCATTGACAGTTTCATTTTTATGGGCAGCATGCAGTCTTTACAGTTAGTCCTGTCTCTTTAGGGCATTTTTTTTCTTCTTAAAAAAACAACAACCCAGAATGCTTCTCAAAGATTTTTTTTCTTTCCCTGTGTGTTTTTCTGCATGTTTTTTTTTTGTGGCAGAAAATATTTTCAATTAAAGCATTTGGACTCCATTTCCTTTATAACTCCTTTGTGAACATTTGCTTTGAGTGGACAATTCTATAGAAGACTAAGTGAAAAGATGGGTCCAAGGTTAAAATAAGATGGAAAAGTTTCAAGTACTGGCAGTAATGTTCACTGATTGTATTTGGTTCTGTTGCTTTCATTATTGAAGCTTGTGTAGAACTTTTTTCTTTTCATTTTTGGTATTGACTTTTCATTTGCAGGAAACATTTCTAAGCACAAGCCAGAATCCCCAACTAACCCATTTGTTTGTCATGCCCTCAGCCTGTACAGATACATATGACTTATTTTAGTTTCATTGTTTACAAAGAGAGCAGCAAAGCAGTTGCATATGGGATGTATACTAATGCCTGACAAGAGCTGCTCAAATGGAGAAATGAACTATCTCTTATCTATATCTTTGTATAAAAATGCTTTGAAATAGCTCACAGAATGTGCTTCGTGCCCCTCAAAAGGAGAAGGCAACATTCAGAAGCAAGCTACTATTTATGTTGTTCCAATTAAAAATTAAAATTCATGGTGCTCAGGTATTTTCATGTCCTCAGAGGAAAAATGTTCTCTCCCCACTTTTTAAAAAATAAGCTGTTTGAGTTTCTAAATGATAAGGCTTGTGTAAATGTCTTACACAGTTTCTAGGATACATATGTTGGAGAAGAAAGGGACAATCTCTTTCATTGATGGTATCCATCCAGCTGGGTGTCAGATGCATTTCACCTGATTAGAAGCAGGTGCTCTGATAGTAATACTATAGCAATGCTTTCTGATTCTAAAAGAGAAACATTCATTTACATTTGAGAGTATTAATGGGCCATTATTATTCATTTACATTTGCCAGTATTCATGTGCTATCATCATCACTGGGTGCTGCGGTGATTTAGTGGTTAAGAAGCTCACCTTGTTAGCTGGAAGCTTACAAGTAGACAGTTCGAGACCTGGGTACTGCATGACATACTGAGCACCCATCTCTGTCCCAGCTCTTGGGGACATGAAAGGAGCCTCATTTGGATGTTCCCTGAGTGAAGTTTCTTCCACAAAAATCCTTTCAACCCATAATAATTTCTGACACAAAATTATTATTGTGATTGTCACTAAGCAGGACCTATATGAATAAGGGGATTGACATCCTCACTGGCTCTTGCTTAAGGAACCATAACCACAACTGCCTATACTACTTTAATCACTACACATTTAAATACAGGAGGTAGTCTTTAAGGTGCCCCAACTTTTTTGTCCTTTCTGTTGTTTTGTTTACCCTCTGATATACGTTGCTGTAGTAATTGCTGCTTTTGTTACTTTGTGAAGTAACTAGTGACTGTGGTGACTCAAGTGGTTAAGACACTGAACTCAATGACTGGAAGGTTGGAGTTCGATTCCCAAATACTGCACGATGGAGTGAGCTCCCGTCTCTATCTTTGCTCCTGCCACCCTAGTAGTTCAAAAGCAAGAAATTGCAAGTACAGTATATATTCAAGTATAAGCTGGGTTTTTTAGCCCTCAAAATGAGCCCCAAAAAGGTGACATGGCTTATACTTGTGTCAATGACCATGAAGATTCCAAGACTGTGCTGCATTGAGATGCTCTGACAATTTAATTAATTTTGCCATATTTGCATGCATTTTGATTATTGAAACTCACTAGCAGGTGCTGGATTTCCCATCCTTGGCTTTATACTTGAGTCAATCTATTTTTCTGGGTTTTCAGATCAAAATTAGGTACCTCTGCTTATATTCAGGTTGGCTTATAGTCAATAATATATGGTAGATAAATAGGTAACCCTTCGGTGGGAAGGTAAACAGCATTCCATGCACTCTGATGTTGAGGCATGCCTGCCACATGTCCACAGAAATGTCTGTAGAGGCAGGCAGTGCTGGCTCATTGGCTATAAACAGAGATGAGCACTGAACACTAGAGTTGGATACGGCTGGCTTTCGAGTAAGGGTGACCTTCATCTTTACTTCATAGTTGCTGCTCTTGTTACTTTGTGAAAAATCTGAAGTTTTCTAATCAATGATGTTGGGTGATTGCTATGTTGTCTTAAAGGATGATGTGGTGTTTTTTTCCTTGATTATTGCTGAATGCTCAAAACTGTTGCTACCAAGCTGTCTAGAAATATAGAAAGTATTGTGCTAGTTTCACCATTGGTATTTTGGATTTTGTTTAAAGCTCACCAGACCAATGAATAAAAACAAACAGAAACACCAGTGAAGTGTGCTATTTCATCTGTTTCTTTTGGTGTGTGTGACCCAAAGCATTGTAAAAGCCAACAATTAGTACAGAGAAGTTTTTCAGCTTTCCATTTAGCAGCAACTCCTCACACACTTGTTGGAAAAACCTCTAGGGGTTTGTACCTTTGTATTTTCATATATAGAAACACTGTCTGCTACCACATGGATGAGGAGGGGTTAAAATGATGACAGAAATAATTTCCATCCAACATGCTCTTATGTTGGAATGTAGGTATTATAATTTATGCTTGGAAAATTCTACCTGTGGTGTATTGGTTTTCCAAAGAAGTACAGCTACAAAAGAATCTGTTGTAGTGTAGGACAGCTGAGCAGATGTGATCAAAGATAATATATTCCTAATGAATTTTTATCTTGGCTTAAAAAAACAAATGGACTTGCTTACTATGCAGGGGAATTGAAGCCCCAAGAAATAATGGTACTGTCACTCTAGCTGGTTCAAGTCTAAGTAATGGCTCCCTTGGGTATGACTACACAGCAAGAAGAATGCAATTAGATCCATTTTGAAGTAGCATCTGGGAAGTCATGTTTCCCTGGGTTAACTTAGCCAACTATATGGCATAGAGAGGGGAGGAAATCAGCTTTCTTGCAGCTTTGTAAACCACTTGAAACCTCTTCTCTCCACACCTGGATCTACTTGTTCCCTCTTCCCTTCCCATTTCTTTTTCTTTTAAAGGCCTGCTGTCCTAGTGCTAGGCTATGTAGGTGACTAAGGAGGAGGAAAAACCTCATACTCAGTGTTGAATGTCCAAAGAAAGTAAAAACATAAGAAAATCATGGTCAGAACATTAGAATTGGTAGTACTCAAATAGGTCTTTTCAGCTCACAGGGATGAAGAGTATATAATAATACCTCTCTGTAATATATTTTAAACATAGCCTTGTATTTTCAGTGATGCTATAGAATGAGTTTAATCAAAAACATATACACATAAATATGTGGGGAAAATGTGAGTGTGAGTGTGAGTGTTCTTGCTTTGCCTCACATGATATTAAATAAAATGGTCTTTCAGGCAGTCAGAAGAAGACATAATTGTCATTCTTGTTTTATATCATCACTACTGCCATAATTGGACGTTATCTGCATATAATTACATCTTTCATGAGGAGCAATTAAAATTCTTATCATTAGCTTTTCTTTTAATTAGTTTCCCACTCTGATTGTTTTTTTAATGTGTTTTGAAAAATTTGTATCTAAGTTTATAGCACAGACAAAACCAAAAAGGTAAAGAAATATGCCAAATAGGACAATGCAACACTAGGACTGTGACCCAACAATAAAGAACAGATACAACCAATTTGGTATAGTAAAATATTAAGTGCATTTGGAAATTCAAAATAATTATTTAGTTTGGGCTGTGGGATTAGTTTAATTCAGATTTAATGGTACTTTACTACTAAAACAGCCGGAGAGACAATAAAATAAAAACATCTCAAACAGAAGTTGAAAAGTCAAAACAAATCTGATTTAATATTCATATAATTGCATGCTGTTATGTTGATTATGAGTTATAGTGACCCATTCTAGGGTTTTCTAGTTAGAGAATACACAGAAGTGGTTTACCATACTCATTCTCTGGGAGTCCCCTGAGACTCTGCAGCTGTTTCAAAGCTATGAAGGCTGGCTCATATCCCAGGAGGCACAGAGGAGATTTGTATTCCTAAACTACCTAAAGCACTGAACAATCCAGCCAACCGAAATCTGTTATACATAGACTAAAATTATATAGAATTGATTAGGCAGTAGGATATGATTTAATTAGCCACTTAATTACAATGACAGCATTATTATTATTATTATTATTATTATTATTATTATTATTATTATTATTATTATTATTATTATTATTATTATTATTATTATTATTATTATTATATACTTTGAATAAAGTACTTTGGGTCCAAATGCCAAATGTGGCATCCTATACATTTTTGCAGAAGATATCGTGCAAATGATGTCACAAGTGATTACACAAGTGGTTGTGCAGCATGTTTGAACTTTCGTACACATTCTGTTACACAAACTCTTTATCTAACCTGTGTTTCATCACAAACTTTCTTAGCAAAGATTTCACTCTACTACCCTTATGTTGCATTTTGACTAAGGGTGTGAATATATATTTGGAATATGTTTTAGCGTATATTGTCCTAATGATCAGTAATGGGTAGCCAAATTTTTTACAACCATACTGTGGGTGGAGCCAATGTCATGTGTGGAGCCAATGTAATCATGTCATGGGCAGAGGCAACTTCATGGACAGAGCCAATGACATGGGCGGAGCCAAAGTTAAAAAAAATAAAAATACAATACAGGCTGGCTGGAGGTGCCTGACACCCCAGCCAGCCCCATCTTAAAGGAGGCAGCCCAGCGCTCCAGGTGCTTGCCTTGCAGAGGGTGGGAGAGAAGCCCTCCCCCCCTCCGCAAAACAAGTGTCTGGATCCCAGTGCTCCAGGCACTTGCCTTGCAGAGGGGGGCATCTTTCCCCCTCCTCTGCAAGGCAAACTCGTGGAGTGCTGTGATCTAGGTGATTGCTTTGCGGAGGGGAGGGGGGCTTCTCTCTCCCCCTCTGCCAGGCAAGCCCCTTGATGAAAGTGCTCCAGGCACTTGCTTTGTGGAGGGGAGGAGGGCTTCTCTCCCCCCCCCCATGAAAGCAAGCACCTGGATGCCAGTGCTTCAGGCACTTGCCTTGCTTAGGGGGGAGGGCTTCTCTCCTCCCTCTGCAAAGCAAATGCCTGGATGCCAGCGCTTCAGGCACTTGCCTTGTGGAGAGGGCATCCTTCTCCTTCTCCACAAGGCAAATGCCTAGATCCCAGCGCTCCAGGAACTTGCTTTGCAGAGGGCCTCTCTCTCCTCTCTGTAAAACAAACACCTGGATGCCAGTGCTTCAGGCGCTTGCCTTGTGGAGGAGGGGAGAGTAGCCCTCCTCCCCTCCGCAAAACAGGTGCCTGGGTGGAGAGGTGACGGAACTGGTCACCTAAAAAAAAAAAAAGTAGGAGTCCTGGGTGGTCTCCCAGGAAAGTTACTAACTCCCCTCCCCCCCGGAGACCACCCAGAATTGTTGCTAGCAGTTCTTTTTTTTATTATTATTAATTTTTATTAGGTATTTAAAAAAATACAAAAATACAAAACAAGACAATTACAAAGATATATGAAATTGTGAAGATCATGTGGCATATTTCTCCAAACAACAATATTGCATTTACCACATTTCTTGGAACATAATCTTCTCCACATTATTTTCAGTTACATCATTAACATCACCCTTGTGCTATATACAATGTCCAGGGAGATCTGTATCTTCACAGTTTCCAAAAGTCATTCTGATCTTGTACAGGGGGTATGCCCTTTTTTTTCTCCAAGGTATAGCTTATAAAAGGTTCCCAGATCCTCCAGAAATTATTACTTTGCACTTTTCCTTTCCTACAATTTAGTTCCCAAGTAAGTTTTTCATTTAAGGCCAGATCCCATATTTGCTTGTACCAATCTTGAATACTTATCTTTTCATTACTTTTCCAATTTTTAGCTATGCATTGTCTTGCAACAGTCAACATTATGGCCAGCAGTTCTTTATTGTCCTTATTCATGTCGTAATCATCAATGTCGGTTAGCAAGATTGTATCTGACCCCAGCTTAACCTGCATGTTTAGTATGTTCTCTATCTCTTTTTCAATTCTTTCCCAAAAACCTTTTAATACTTCACAACTACACCACATATGTTCATATGTTCCCTTTGTTTTTTTACACCTCCAACATATATCACTCAGATTACTATAATTTCGATGCAGGCCGACTGGGGTCCTATACCATCTCCATATTATTTTATAATTATGCTCTTTAACTCTAACCGACATAGTCCTCATTATCCTTCTTTTCCACATCTTCTGCCATTTTGTTTCTGTTATCCTTATCTCTAATTCTTGTTCCCAGCTTTGTCTCAATACCTCATGTATTTTTTGACTCTTATTTAGAATCTTATAAATTTTACTTACTATTCCCTTGATTCCCATTTCTCCATTTCTAACTCTAATCAAAAGTGTCTCGAATTCCGTGCACTCTCTGTTTAAACCATTTTCCCACAAGAATGTCTTGTTCCAATTATTTATCTGAAGAATCTTAAACCAATCCAATTGTAATTGCAAATACAGCTCACGCCTTTTTTCCTGATCTCTGCAAGTGTTGACCCAATCTTTCAGTAATATTAATTTCTTTTCCACCAATATGTCCCTGATCTTTTTATCAATGCTAGCAGTTCTAGAGAACTGATCCGAACTGGCCCATGCCCAGCACTGCTAATGATTATAAGATGTATACAGTATTTAATAATTTAGTAATGTTATTTAGAAGTTACCAACTGGTATTACTTTGGTGAGGGAATTATTTTTGGCATCACAGAAAGAGCATGAACAAGAGATGACTTTTGAATATTTTCCTTCACCTTTCACCCTCATATGACCCTTCAGAAGCCTCCTCAAAATTTCCAGAGCACTTTTTAAGGGTGCTGAGAACTGTGAATGGAGTGAGGAACCATTAGAAGCATTCCATCTTTCCAGTTTGTGTATGGAATTCTCTACCTGATTAAAAAGCATTTATTCAGTGGATGACACCAAATGGTTACAACCCGACCACATGGAACTGGAGTATTTTCAATGAGAAAAAAGGGATTGGTCTTCTGCTAATATCACATGCAAACTTTTAATGCCCAGGAAGGAAACTAATTTTAATTTCGTTTTAAAAAGAATCTAACTTTATTTTTCCATGGCACTTTGCTTATCATAGCCTCTGCACAGCTGTCATTTTGGAACTTTTCACAAACTCATTTCTGGACATATTGCCTTTGTCTATTTGCAAGAGATCCCATATTCATTTTAGTCTCAACCATATCTTTGCATCACAATTAACTCAATACAGTTCTCTCATCCTCTCTACTGGGTATTTAAGGTACATGGTTATAATAAAATCCCAGTTTGTGCTGACTTTGAGTCCCACCCTGACTAAAATAGCCTCTCTTCCTTCAACATTCTGGCCTTGCTATTTGTTGTTTCAAGTGATATATCCTGGCCATCTGGTCAACATTTACCAATTAAGCCTCAACAGCATGGAAATCAAGCCTGGTCAAAGCTGATGCAGCTGAGGCCTCATACCTAGAAGGGCCAACTTGCTTTGCTGAATGTCTGTTGTGATTCTGGCCTCTCTTCTATGATTGGCTTTTCCAATGTGTTCCACTGTGTCAAAAAGAAAACTAAAAAACACATGGCAAAGCCAGTTGTAAAGAAAGCCTGAATAGAACAATGTGTTTTAAAAGGTATGGACTCAGATTCATTTTCACAACATCTTGTTCCTTTGTATCTATTAAACAGATGGATAAAAAAAAATGGTACATTTCAGTCACCATGAAAAGAGGATAAAATTTGATACAAATATCTTACTATTGTTGTTGCTAATGTATGCAAGTTGTTTTATCTTTTTAAAAACTTTTACTTAACTCCATATAGATCAAAGAATCTACCTTCACTAGCTTAGAGGGAAACAAATGTGGAAACTGAACGTCAACAGACATTTACTCACACTGTAAATGAGAAGGATGGATTATGTTTGAAGATGCTGTTGGCAGCTTAGGGAAGACATAGCATGTTTGTCAGTGGGCAGTGTAACCACTTATACAGTATGGGCAAATCATGTTAGTATAAAGTTCCACAACATAAACTGGATCTGGAACCAGAAATAATTAATTTAAATTAATTGAAAGATTTAGGTCCTGAGGTTTCCTGGGGCTCCCTTTTGCCCTGAGGATGATTTTGCAAACCTTTAGTATTAAAAATGGAAGAGACTTTAATAGCCAAAAATCACTAGCAGATTGTTGCTAGTGATCTCAAGCTTTCAATTCCTTTAAATTAAATATTTCTTGCTTTGGAAATATTATGCCAGTATAACTTTATGTAACTGGAATTTATGCCATGTATGAACCTCTGGGCAATATGGGCCATATTTGCTTGGTTTTTAAAATAGCATTGTAGAGGATTGGAAACATGCTTATCTTAATGTCAGTTTTATCCCAAACCCAACAGCAAGTATCAAGCACTGCTAAAACACCCTACTCTCAACAGCGAATATCCATTAATTAAAGAATTTGTTTTGACTGATGTATATGTGTCAGTTCCCCAAAAGTGGTTATTTCACATTATCTTGAAAATTCCCAAAAAAAGGATTTTCAAAGAAACAAAAAAGGTTGCATTCTGTTTTCCTGTTTATTATGTGAGGAGATATGGAAAAAGCTTTACACAGTTCAAAGCTATTTGCTGGTATTTTTCACAGAGCTATCAATCCTGCTTTGCTATTTCAGTCTCCTGGCTTTACTGAACATCTTAAAACTTTGTACCTATGACAGAGGTACACTTCTTTGTGTTATACATTTCATGTGGCAAATGGGCACAATAAGGAGTTTGTAAGGGAGTACAAAAAGATAATATCTGTATTTAGTGTTTATAAAGCAATGATGAATCCTAGATACATTTTCTTGATTTTTTTTTAAAAAAGGTACATGAAAGTATTAAATTACAATTTTTAACATGACAGATCCCTTAGGATGGACAAATTCATACATTTGCTTGGCTATGGTGACACATGGCCTGTTTATTTATTTATTTATTTACTCCAATTTCTATACTGCCCTACTCGGCAGGGCCGACTCAGGGCGGTTCACAAGCAAAGAGTAAACAGTAAATTCATAGACACATCACATAAATATACAATATATAACTCAACATTGTTCCATCACATTACCTTTTGTTTTGCATTACTGCAATGGGACTGCCCTTGAAGTTTTAAATTGTGATTTTGCATTGTGAGCTGCCCAGAGTCATTTTGAGTTGGGTGGCTATATAAATTGGACAAGTAAAAATAAAAAATAAATAAATAAGACAGTTTGGAAATTTCAGCTGGTGCAAAATGCTGCACCCAGACTGCTGTCTGCAGTTATTATGACTGGGTACCCATCCCCATTACAATAGTGCTACTGACAGCGAACGCGGAGGCAAGTTTTCCATGCCTTTCATTTCAGACACATCAGCTAGGTCTTGATAGGACTTGGAAATCTGGGTTGAGTGAGGAGGGAGATCTGGCCTCCTTCCTTGGGGGAACTTGGGCCAGAGTCATGAAGGCTCATTTATCATGCTCCAACAATGAAACTGGGTCTCTGAGATATCGTCCCAGCAATCCTAGGACTGAAAAGGGAGAGTCTGCTTCATCCGGGAAATAAGATGGCCATGCAAGGTTAACCAAGAGATGCCCAGCACAACAGGGAAATTTGGACCAGATTGAAAAAGCCCCACTCTCTGCATTCAGATTGGAGAGTAGTTCTTATGGGTGGCAGGGTCTGAAACCAATGACAAGCCATCAAACCACTCAACAGCAACAGGTTTCCTCTTGAGCATTATGGGGATTCGGTAACTCTTGGCAAAGTCAAGGTCTATGAAATTGGAGGAGGCCCCTATGTCAAGCATGACGTCTCTTCCCAGGATTTCCCCTTGTGGAAAAGCAAACTGTACTGGGAAGTGAAAGAGGAGATGGTCCACATGTGGCCCTAGTAGCCATTACCTACTACTGTCGGGTGAGACCATTTTTCTGATTCAGGTTTCTTATCAGAATATCAGACTGCATAATGTCCTTTTCCCTTGCAATAAAGAGAGAGCCTCTGTTCCTGACATCACTGTTTTTCTGATGTGGACAGGCAGCACCAAGCCCTGTTGACCTGCATGGGCTCTGGAGGGGGAGGAGTGTTTGGAACAGTTATCTGGTTACAGCCACATTGTCAGAGCCCAGCACCAGCAGAGCTCTATAGCTGGTTAGAGCTACAATGGGGGAAGGGGAGCTTCTCCTTACTTCAGGTTTCAGAAGGAGCAGAGCAGAGTCTTTGTTGCCAGTCCAGAGGTCAGGAGTGAGTAGAGTCATACTAGAAGTGCAGGGGTTGTCCAAGATGGTGATACCATTCTGGATTCCATGGAATGGCATACCTGTTCACACTGCATTCAGCCTCTTGTCAAGGTTGATGCATATGGTGATAAATTTATTCTGTGCTGTGAGGGGAGTTTATTCTTGATGGCCATGTTTGGCCACAATTGCAGCTGAAACCACTGTGGTGCCTTGTTCCATTATTAGCTAAAAGGCAATGGAATTGGGCTACATAATTGTCCACAATTGGGATCCCCAAACATCTCTGGGAGGGCCTGTAGGAAAGCCACCAGGCTGCTAGGCATGAGGTGTTGGCTTTGAGGAGGAGCAAAGCCCAAAACAGGGCAGGCCCAGATAGGAGGCTGACACTGCACAACAACAATTTTGCTACTGCAAATAATACATGTGATTTACATGATATTGAGTGTGTTGATTCCAAATCTGAACTCAGAATTTGCCTGTCACATACTGATTTTAAGATGTGCTATAGCTGTTCAAATGGTCAGTAATGTTTACATGGAAACATTATAACAGTTGCAGCTACCACTATGCTTGCTGCCGCCTCAGCTGAATCACATCTCCTGGTGGCATGCATGTTCCATCAGCGGCTGGGCATGTTTGGGCAAATCAGTGAGCTGATGTCAGAAATAGGTATATAAGGCAAGATGGACCAAAGGCTTGTCTCTAGTGTGAAACTACCTTATTGGATAGTACAGCTAGGCCATAGTGAGTCTGTTTTGAGCTAAAGATGAGTAAGTATAGCTGTGATAATTAACTGGACAATTTTTGCTACATTTGTGGCAAATATACCCCACATGATCAATTCAATTCAATTCAAATTTATTTTTATACCCCGCCTTGCTCAGGCGAACCTGACTCTAGGCAGCTTACACGGTACATAAAACAACAGTATACAAACAACATAGTATGAAAAACAACACAGAGGGGCGTGGCGGTGGCGTTCTCGCGCTCAGCGGCGGCATCGTCCTTCAAGCCTCCCTCGGCCAGGGAGGCTCCTTTTAACCTCCCGGCCGGTAACGGAGGCCGGGAGGGGCGTGGCAGCGGTGGCGGCGTTCCCGCGCTCAGTGGCGGCATCGTCCTTCAAGCCTCCCTCGGCCAGGGAGGCTCCTTTTAACCTCCCGGCCGGTGACGAGGGCCGGGAGGGGCGTGGCGGCGGCGGCAGCGTTCCCACACTCAGTGTCATCATTTTTCAAGCCTTCCTTGGCCAGGGAGGCTCCTTTTAACCTCCTGGCCAGTGACGGGGGCCGGGAGGGGCACGGCAGTGGCAGCGTTCTCGCGCTCAGCGGCGGTGGCGTCCTTCGAACCTCCCTCGGCCAGGGAGGCTCCTTTTAACCTCCTGGCGGGTGATGGGGGCTGGGAGGGGCGCGGCGGCAGCGTTCCCGTGCTCGGCGGTGTCCTTCGAGCCTCCCTTGGCTAGGGAGGCTCCTTTTAACCTCCTGGCCCGTGACGGGGGCCGGGAGGGGCGCGGCGGCGGCAGCATTCCCGCGCTCAGCGTCGTCGTCGTCCTTCGAGCCTCCCTCGGCCAGGGAGACTCCTTTTAACCTCCCAGCCGGTGACGGGGGCCGGGAGGGGCACGGCGGCAGCATTCCCGCGCTCAGTGGCAGCGGCGTCTTTCAAGCCTCCCTCGGCCAGCGAGGCTCCTTTTAACCTCCCGGCCGGTGACGGGGGCCAGGAGGGGCGCGGCAGTGGCAGCGTTCCCGCGCTCAGCGTTGTCGTCGTCCTTCGATCCTCCCTCGGCCAGGGAGGCTCCTTTTAACCTCCTGGCCGGTGACAGGGGCCGGGAGGGGCGTGGCGGCAGCGTTCCCGCGCTCAGCGGCAGCGGCATCCTTCAAGCCTCCCTCGGCCAGGGAGGCTCCTTTTAACCTCCCAGCAGGTGACGGGGGCCGGGAGGAGCGCGGCGGCAGCGTTCCCGCGCTCAGCGGCAGCGGCGTCCTTCAAGCCTCCCTCGGCCAGGGAGGCTCCTTTTAACCTCCCGGCCAGTGATGGGGGCTGGGAGGGGCGCGGCGGCGGCGGCAGCGTTCCCGCGCTCAGCGGCATCGGCGTCCTTCAAGCCTCCCTCTGCCAGGAAGGCTCCTTTTAACCTCCCGGCCAGTGACGGGGGTCAGGAGGGGCGCGGTGTCGGCGGCAGCATTCCCGCGCTCAGCGGCGTCAGCGTCCTTCAATCCAAGATCCTAATGTCCTAGGCAGAATCGGACTTCAGATTTGGGTCAGCGCACTTGATTTAGTATAGGACACATGGATTAGACCAAGTAGCAGACATTTTTGTGTGTGTGATGAAGTGTAATGTCACCTGACTCCTCTCAATGGCGTAGGCATCTGGACATAACTTGAACAGTAACCGACACTGGTTCATGAAGCCCCACAGGTCATGATTCTCCCCCCAAAAGCAGGCTTGCACAGAGAATGCTGGAGCACAGTGAGATGCTGGGTCTAGGGCTTCATTGCAGAAAGCGATGTGATCCCCTCGCAAGGCCTGCACTTGGGCCTGCAGCGCTAGAATGTCATTGATCAGCTCCATACTCATGACTGCCTGCAGAGAGGCACAGAATATCTTGGCCTCAGCTGAGTATATGGGTCAGGAGTGTGGGTGGCTGGCAAATAACAAGGATGCTAAGACTCGGGACAACTAGGTAACAAGCCAAACAATAACCATATCTCAGTCTAGAGACCAAGTCCAAGTGAAATCAGAGATGCAGGATTAGTCCTAGCAATGAAAATAGTCCAAATGAGTCAGAAGTCAGGTGATCAGGAGAACAGACAAATCTCCTGGCTTGTTTCTGATTGTGAAGGCTCTCTGGTCTGTTCCTATAGAGTATAATAACAATAATTGTGTGTCAGAGATTACAGTGAGTTGAAAGGATTTTTGCTGGAGAAACTCTGCTCAGGGGATGCCCAAATGAGGCTCCTTTCATGTTCCCAAGTGCAGGCCTTGAGTATCGAAACACCACCTTCCAGTATCTAAACTCATTGTCTTAACTACTAAGCCACCAGGGGAGCTGCTTTCCTACAGACTGTTATTGTTCTTTGCCTGGATCTTTGCTCCTGAAATTCCATCTTTGCTTTGCTTCAGCCCCTGATGGTTCTCTGCCCTGTCTTGTCTCCTGGACAGCTGACTTCTGGCTTGTTTGCACTATGCTTTCATCATCTGGACTAATCCTCCATCTTTGGCTTCACTTGAACTGAGATATGGTTACTGTTAAGCCTCTTACCTAATTGCCCTGGGTCTTGGTATTCATGTCACCAGCCAGCCAGCCATGCCTTGGACCCTGACATTTTCGGTATATTCTCATCAGTCAAAGAACTTTAGTTTGAAATATGCTTTGACATTTTAAAACACTCCAATCATAGGTGATCAGTGGTAGGTACAATTAATACAGAGTAACAGGTTGCTCATCTCTGTTACAGCACTCTGAAAGTACTATTTTGATATGGAAAGAAAATGAAAACATTACAAAGAATAAAATGATGTTGTTCGATATAAGGCATTACCAGAATAACAATGTCTATAACAGTTCTGTTCTTCAGGATGAATATAAGGAGAGGAACAGAAATTTGGAAGGAGACCTTTTTCCATCCTAAATATGCAGTGCCACCTTGTCCTAGGTTTGCAGATAAAGTCACTGAGAATGATTGTCTATTAGAAAGGTGAGACCTCTGGTATTTCCTAGTCACTAGAAATCATTATATATTAGAATGGAAAGACCTCTGGTATTTCCAGATGTCAAAGTCCCAATTTAAGGGAGATGGCAGTATTTTATGTAAAAATAAAAATAAATAGACTCTGATACTTTGTTGTGGCCAATATAATGGGACTCTGAAGAAATGAAGAAGATTGACTGTGGCATAAAGTTAAAAAAATAATGTACTGAATGGTAAATAAGGAAATGTGAGACATAGGAAGGACCGCTGGAAGTGCAGAAGAAAGGGAAATGGCAAAGAAAGTTTTAAAAAAGATTGCTTTCAAAAGAAGTTTAATATAGCAGGCTTTTCAAAAAACGGCTTCACTCTACATCTTTCTCAATTAGTAATTTGACTACACAAATTGGTCCACGTTGTTTTTCTGTGATCCTAGGGCTTATCTCTTGAAGTAATTTTGGAATAAGAAAGTACATAATTGTGGTGCAGTTGTTAAACTGCTCTATGACAAATCCAAGAAAGTGGAAGCCAGCATGTTGTGGGCAATATGCTAATTGCCCACAACTACCCAGAGAGTGCATTCAATGCTGTGGGGCAGGTGTAATAGCTATTGTTATTACTATTGTTCTGATATCTCATTGAATGTTGGCTTTGCAAGGTAGTTTCAGCCACAGTCATGTGAAGAAGTGCATGTGCTGTCCTCCACAAGTTGAATGAACAGTATGGGATGGGAAGGTCGGGGAGGGGGATATGAAGGACAAAACAGAGAATCTGTCTGTAATCAGGGAGTCACTCTTGCTGGAAGAAGCAGCTGCCCCATCTGTCATGCTGCCACCAAGTTGATTTTCTTTCCTTGTCTCCCTTTCCAATATGGGTTTTAGGAACTGGGAGAGGAAGGAGATGCTATTTCTCTACCAGTCCCCAATTTCAGGCTAGATGCAAATATCCATGTTCAACCAAAATGCACATATTTGAAAAAATACAAACACATTTCTTCAGTTAATGGAAAGTTACTTTTAAAATACATACATGGAATATAGTTTATACGAAAAGAAACCTGAATTTCTATGCATTGGAACTTAGATAGTGAAAGATTCTGAGAAATGAAATAAGATGAAACTGCCAATTTTCCACATCCCTTAATCAATCTAACCCACTTGTTGCCAGGTGCTGTCACTACACCGTTCCAACAAATTCTTGCTTAAACAACATTATTTTGATAAAACCTTATTAGTTCTATTCAGCTGAGTAATGCTAAGTTGAATAACTGAGGGCTAGTTATGTGAATAGTGTTATGGGGGCCTAAGTAAAAGGGCAGATGCACACACATAGTGAGGGCAAAAGGTTGGTGACAGTGAGAGAGGAAGAAATAAGTGAAGATTGCTAAAGGAAATACAGCTGTGACCTGATAAGGACAATGCATTTCCCCATGTGTTCTTAGTTCTCTGCATTCCAAAATTTCCTGTTAAATTTGCCTCTACTGCTGTTTGACCTTGGCATGAATAACAACTTCAAGTACAAGTTGTGATATGACTCCAGCTTTGTTTTGTGAACTCTACTTTGTGTTCCTTTTATCTGCCTTGGTTGTTGAATCCACATGTGTCTTGACCTTAGCTGAGCTTCCACGACACTCAAGACTGTCTTAAATCTTGCCTGGGACTTCCTGCCTTGAACCAGGACATTGTTAAGAATGATTTCCTTCAGTCTTCTGTAGTCTTCTGCTTCATTCATTTGAAACATATCTTGTGCAAATTTCCCCTCAATGTACTACTGGGAAGAAAGAGATACAACATCAGTAATAATGTGACATTTTAAAATGTGGGGAAGGTGGTGAGAATAAATTGGTGATATTTGTTTGTCTGTTGTTGGAGATGAAATAAATATACCACCAATTAGTTTATTAGATGGATTACTCTCTTAATGTGTTCTGGGGGTTGGGAAGCAGAGACTGATGGATTAATAAGAAAATTGTTCAGGGGCTTTATTTTTACCTCATGAACCTGTTTGCTATGTTTTTAATAGAACATTTAAAGCGTGTAGTGGCAAGATTAATATGATAGATTATAATGACATCAGAAAAGCCCATGCATTTGTCAGGTCACTAACCAAGGGAGGAACAAAAACTTAAAAGAGAAAAAACAATATAATAAGAGCCATTAGATTTTATAGGGTCAAAACATGTATAAACAGGCATTAAACTAATAGACCTGAGGTGTTATAATGTATTCATGAAACAAAATTACCAAAATTTAACATCCACAATTATGCATTTTATGCAGACTAACACTGGATATTAGTGGTAGGACTTTACACCCTAATGTCATTGTCATTTGTCACTGACAATAAATGTATGTTTGCTGCTCTTTTGGTCAGAAGGGCAGTATATAATAATAATAAACTTCAGAGCTGGAAGAGACTGTATGGATCATCAAGTTCAGCCTCTATCAAGAAGTACAATGGAGAACTACACTCTAAACTTCTGGCTGTGCAGCCAAATACCTGAAACACTGACCTACTTGATTAGTAAGGCTTTTTCCCACCTCTAAAATTTGAAGCAACCCCACACTCTTATTCCTGTTTGTTTTCTTGCTTCCGTTGTTTTATAGATAGTCCTATCTTGTTCCACTGACCAAGCAATAAACATGGAGGTTCTCCTTCACATGCTGAAGACTCAATTTTCCTTTTTTTCTGAGTGTAACTACAAAATGTAAGAGAAGCTATTAAGAGAGTGATTTTTATCATAAAAGTGCTCTTTTTTCTTTATTTGTGATATATATTCATATATAAAAAATATAGGAAACATTCAAAACAAATTAAAATGTTAAAACAGACTTCTTGACCAGAAACATCCTACTTCAATACTTCTTTGCCACTTACTAGATGTTATTTTTGTACACATGGAGGGGCATGGGCTACTTGCACATAAATGCTGCATTGATTGAATTTCCCCCTGTTCGTAGAAATTTTGTCCCGTATCCAAGCAACCACAATTTACTTGATTATTCCTTGATTTTCCTACCTCATTTTGAAGTTCAGATGGTCCAGTCGGAATTTTGTCCTCTGGTGGAAGGCAATCTTCAGCATTCATCCATTCAGCAAAATATGGGGTTTTTGCGCTCCATAGATTAACCTAGCCTCTTCTGGTTTAATATTTAGAACTTGAGAAGTGTGCAGAAAACATTTCTTTGCTTTTAGATGTTGTTTAGTGTTTGGTTCCATGAAGTGGATGACTTTGGTATTATATTAACTTGCTTCATTCATTACTGTATTTGCTAGCATCTCTTGATGTACTTTTGGAGGGTCAATGATAGCCAGATGAAATACTTTTTGGGTAGGTTCCAGGCAGCCAGTAATAATTCTGCTACATTTACTAGCCTGTGCTGGAAACCTACATTTACATTTGGTCTGTGCTAACTTATATCATTGAATACTAGCAGATTCTGCTGTAGAGTAGCACAAGGACAAAGCTGCTGTTCTTATTGTTTGTGGGTATGTGCCCCAGTCTGACCCATTCAATTTATTAAAGTATGCTATTACTGGTGGCAGCTTTTTGTTTGGCATTTGTACAGGTGGTTGTCGGCGTGTGTGTGTGTGTGTGTGTTGTTTTTGGAGAGTCAAGTTTCAATCCAGAGTGGCCTCTTTGTGGTAGAGCAATGTTCCAAAAATCTTGTCTTCTCAACTAACTTGAAGCTTCCTCACTGTTTCTCTGTTTTCTAAGAAGAAGCAAAAGAACTGTGTTTTTTAAAGGGCTTGGTTTCAGCTGGTTGTAATATATGCAGAGAATTTCTTAACCAAAAGTTAGCTTGATACTCATTGGACTCAAATGTTTTCCCCTAGACTGTCAAGCCAAGATCATCAGCACAGATGAAACTTCTGGCATATTGGAACATCAGGTGATCATTTGTTTAAATGTCAAGAATTAATGGGGACAGGATGCTACCCTATGGAAGACCATTTCTCTGACTTTTCAATTACTGTAAAGGTAAAGGTCACCCTTGTTCGAAAGCCAGTCGTATCCAACTCTAGGGTTCAGTGCTCATCTCTGTTAATAGCCAAAGAGCCAGTGCTGTCTGGATTTGCAGATGTTTCTGTGGACATGTAGCACTAGACACTGAAGGGCATGGAACACTGTTTGCCTTCCCAGTGAAGTAGAACCTATTTATCTACTTGCAATTTCTTGCTTTTGAACTGCTTGGTTGGCAGGAGTTGGGATAGAGACAAGCACTCATTCCGCCATGCAGTACTTGGGTTTTGAACTGCTGATCTTAACCACATGAGCCACTGCAGCCACTGCCACTGAAATTACTGTACTTTGCTTGAATTTCAACAAAGCGTATTCCATTTATGAACAACAATTGATGGTGGATAGTGTCATATGCTACTGTAAGGTTGACAATTCTGTATTTTAAAACCATATTATATGTATTGGGTTAGATTTAAGGTTTGAGCCATACAGTTCTTTCCAAGTAAGTCTAAAGCTTGCCTGTTTCTGGAATTAGAAGAGATTCATTTTTCAAAGTTTAGTTTTAATATAATTTATTCAAACACTCTAAGTGACATAGTAGGGGGATCAACCTGTAGCTTTGGGATTTGATGGTTCTTTGTCTTTTTTGGTATAGAAATTTGTGAGATTTATTTGCTTATCCAATAGTTATTAAAGAGTTGAAGGAAATATTCCTTTCTGTTTTGCCCCAAAGTGTTTAATTTGTTCGATTAGCTTATCATTGAGTTCTGCCACTGTGCAAGTCCTACATCTTTTTACAGCTTCCTCTAGTTCTACCAGTATGATGGTAGAAGAAATGTTATTGGATTTGCTCTGAATATCCCTTTGATGTTTTATTTTTCTTTTGCATTTGTTGGTCTTTCCTGCCAGGAGCAGTTGGTGTGCTTTTTGGCTTGGGGTTATATTTGCATATAGTATCCTTTTGTTTAGATCTTTGTTAGGTTCAAAGAAAGTGCCAGTTTGTGTGGAAAAGAAATAAAGAGAGAGGGTCTTGATGAGATAGGGCTAATCTCTCCATGCTTCTGCCTCATACTCTGCTAATTAAGTGGAATAATCAAAATTCCCTAATAAATGCAGGGTCTCAATTTACAAGAAATGACATTTAAAAATAAAGAATTTCTAAACTGGTTATTCAAATGGGAGGCAAGTCTCTCAGAAACTTTTTACTCAACTGCCTCTGCCATTTGATGGGCTCTTTTGGCCTCATTGTTATGGTGATGAAGTTAAGAAGTTGCTGTTGCTACTGCTGCTGCTAGTCACCAAGGGCTTCATCTGATCTTGGCACTGTTACTATCTGAGAAATAATTCTTGCTAAATTTCTCATTCTTGTCTGATGCAGGCGAGGAGAAAACAAATCATTATCACATAGGAGGACAAAAATCATCCTCTCTTAGGAAGATAGGACAAATGAGGCCTTGTACCCCTAATACCTGTGCCCCTAATACCTGCTAGGTGGGAGGTTCTGCACATAGAAGTCCTTCACAAATAATTTCTCAAAAAAAAAAAAACCAACCCTGGTATTTGTTTTTTAGTCTCCCCCACCTTTCGCTTGGTTCTGCCTTGCTTCTGAAGCAACAAATGGTCCTGGTAATATTGTCCTGGTAGTATTGGAAGGACTACTGTCTAAATTCATTGTCCTGTATGATTAAGCCCCAGTAATGCAGAACCTATGGCACACATGCCAGAGGGGGCACTCAGAGCCCTTTCTGTAGGCATGTGCACCATCACCCCAGTACAGAGTTTACCCTTCCCAGCAGCCCAATGGGAGCGCTTCCTCACTCCCCCCAGCACGGAGTTCACCCCACCCCTCTGTTTGGGCCCTTGGTCTCTAAAAGGTTCACCGTCACTGATTTAGGCCATCTCAACAGGATAAGACACTACAAGGAGGAATTTTGAATCCCTGCTAGAGTCCTTATCTCAAGCTATACAAAGAGCTTTTTCCCCCTTCTGAAGGTCTTTATAATTATCTGGTTAACTTTCCCTTTGAGAAGCACATTGCATATGCACACACCATGCAAGAAGGGCTGCCTGATTGACAAACCAGTTGCCAACAATCTATTTTATTCTAAAATAAAATAGAAATTGTCCTGATTTGTGGCAATTTGAGTCAACTATAAAGTTTCTTTCCTCAAGTGAGGAGGGAATATGTGAAAGAGAGAACTCAGGTTCAAGGAAGAGATGGCAAGACAAAAAATGGTAGTGGTTGCACCCACTTACTTTTGTTTCTTTCACTGCCATCCTGAAGTCCTGAATCAAGCTTTTGATGAGGAACAAAAGGCTACCTATCATTTGTACAGATTATGAATGTCCTTGTCAATAGTCAATTGAACACAGAAAGAAATATTCTCTTGGGTAGCTCCACAAATGGCATAACTTTTGAAGGCAAAATTTCCGAAGCTAAGAAATCACCACATGTATTATGATCTGTGCATTAACTCACACAACTCAGTATGTAAATGTTAATACCTATAATGATTTATTAACTTGAACCAATTCTCCCAAAATTAAACGGTAGTGCTATGACAATGTAACCAGATAAGAGGAATTGGGCTATAGAGGGGTTCATGCAATTACTTTATCTGGCCCAGCATCAATACCTCTGTGCAAATGGAAGACGTTTCTATGCAAGCTATACTTGCTGAAAATTGCTCCTCTGCACAGCTATTAAAGGTAAAGGAACCCTATCCTCTTCTTCAGCTGGACCTTCTAGAAAGAAACTCCTACATATTTATATCTTCATTTCTTTACTTTCCACATAATATATGGAAATCAAAAGGCAAGATCATTTCTCTTTGTACTTTCATTTAATCTACACACTACTACACTTAATAAATGCACAGAAAGATGCATTTTTGCCCCTAGAAAAAAGGTGGATGAAAGTAAAACCTAAAGGTATTTTGTCATGGATCCCTCAATTTCTATTTTTTTTATTTTTATTTTAAAACAGAAACCTGCTGACATGTAATAATGCAGTTCAATGTGCACAAATACATTATGCCTACTTGTCTCATGTGCTTTGGAAATGGGGAGGGACTGGATTTGAATGGCTTTTGGGGGGCAGCTGTATCTCAGCTAAAGGTGTTCAAATGAAAGGCAGGGAACCAGAGAAG
Organism: Furcifer pardalis; assembly: GCA_030440675.1. Taxonomy (NCBI): domain Eukaryota; kingdom Metazoa; phylum Chordata; class Lepidosauria; order Squamata; family Chamaeleonidae; genus Furcifer; species Furcifer pardalis. The sequence goes on from CP126893.1 coordinate 71,166,987, forward strand.
TCAACACTTTGGGTGAACATCACATTTCTGGCTCCATCTGTTTGTGACAGCAACACAGCATGGGATCTTGGCAATATGTCAGCCTCTGCTCTGAATTTCCTACCTTGTGTCAGTTTGTGTCACACCTTTTGCTGTTAAAAACAGTTAATAATATACATGCTGGATCTTTCATGCCTAGTGAGAGCCTCTAAGAAAGAGGAAAGTTATGCTTGGATGCCTGTCTAGATGGATGCTTCTCTCATTCAAATAATGGGAAGATTAAAGGTATTCCCAACTCATATGCCAAAGAACTAGATACTAGAGAAAGGATATAACAAATATGCACAGATTCTCAATTGTGCTGATTATTACCAAGGAGAATTTATATATATTATTAGCCTTTGTGGTACAGTGGTTAAACTGCAACACTGCAACCAGAACTGTTCACAATCTGAGTTCTGTCCCAGCGGGGTCAAGGTTGACTCAGCCTACCATTCTTCCAAGGTGTTTTAGGCTCAAAATACTAATTACCTGTAAACTGCCCAGATAATGCTATGGGAGTGGTATATAAGTGTAATTGCCATTGCTAATTCAGAACATGAAGTGGCAAAACAGATAATTTTGCTTTACCAATCCTATCCACCCTAGCCATCACAACCAGCTGTGAAGGTTAATAGGAAATACAATACAAAAACATCACTTCTCCCTCCTGATTTGGTAGAAAAGCTTACCTGTGGTGGAGATGCAGGGAATAGATATGAGTCTTACTATGCTTATCACCCACCTGATAGGGCCCTTCTTCTCTTAAAAATCATGGGTTTTAAATCTCATTTCAAATCTCATTTAAAAGGTAGCAGACACATTACAGGAAGAATCAGATTTTGCCATGGATTCTGAAGGTCACAGCAAGCTTTGGCTAAGTTTTAAAGGAAATAATTAAGCAAAGACTTTCATTAACACTTTAAACAAGTTGTAAATGACCAGTGTAGTTTTAGACACAGCTTATCTGCTAAATAATGAGGCATCAGATGAGTAGTGAAATACCAGGTCATAGGGCAGCTGCTGATAAAAGTTACCTAGCCAGATGAAGTTGTTAATCTATTGCCTTGGCTTTGCGTGTAATCAAACTATTTTAAAGAATAAAGTACTCTATGCCTAGTTTATTTCAGGAAGTGCCAAACATACTGCAAGCTGTGACATGCTCAGATGCACAATACATGTCCAATTGCTGGTTGTCTAATTGCTTTGGTCCATGATGAGCTGAAATGAAATTTACTCAGCTTATCATAAGCTGTTTGCTTATGTAGCCAGATGACCTCATCATCAAATGCCCATCTTCAAGCCCAATCACTCAGTGTGTATCTCAGTTCAGACAGAATGAAATGGAAATGGGACCTTGCTTAATTGTGCTTGGCAGAAAAAAAAATCATGAAATTCAAGTGGATTACTGTAGTTATTGCGTGTCCTGTCACAACGCTTGACATGAAACCACCTTCTGTTTATATAAATCTCATTTTAATGACCCAGATCCTGTTGCTTAGTTATGCAGAAAGAAAATGGTATAGGTTTAAGGGGCTTGTAATGGTTAATTAGAGTCATGAGAGGTCATGAGAACATGCCAAGAATGCAGGTGTTCAAGACCCCACCTATCCTGGTGACAACATTACTTTGTAATGAGAAGCAATGGAGTTTTATGCTTTTTGCCATTCACATGTGCAATAAGCAACAGGATTTCAGCCATTGAATGTGAACCAGGTTGATTTGTGGAATAAAGAATGAGATTTTTTTAAAAAGTCTAGAAACTTATTAAACATTGATTCCTTGATTGACCAAACTATCAAAGAATAGGTTCCTGCTGGTCACAACTTGTTTTCCATTTGCTTTGCTGCTGTGCTCTTCTTCTCCAGGTTTGACCAAAACTTTTCACAATTGGGTCTTCCCATCTTTTGGGTGGACCTGCCAAGGGGTTTTTTTTATTCCTCTGGGATCTCACTCAGTGACTGCTGCTGTCTAATGCCCATCATTTGAGAGATGTGTCCAGCCCAGGACAATTTCCATTTGTGATATTCAGCAACAGATTCATTGATTTTGCCTTGTTCTCTTATCCAGGTGTTAGGGATGTGGTTGTGAAAGGATATCTTTAGCATTGATCTATCCATGGCTCTTATGGCTCTTGATAGTTCTTGGCTTTTGTTAATGGCCATGTTTCACTCCCATAGAGGACTGCAGGTCATATTAAAAAGGTTGGCATATTGTTACTTGTCAATTTTCTTGTTCAATAAGATTTTTTAATGGAATTAAATGCCACCCATCCTGCTAGTTATGCTCCCTGATGGTTGTTCATCCCAATCAGATGGTCGAGATAGATGGTGGTCAACCAGCTTGATGGGTTCATTCTGGATTTTTATTTGGAATTTCCATTGATTACTTGATAGCATATACAGTATTTTGTTTTCACGCCATTCATTTTTAGACCAACTTTCCTACTTTCTTCATTGAGCTCACAAAGCATTTTTCTGAGTCTTTTAGCATTTCTGACAATTAGTACTATATCATCTGCAAATGTGATATGGTTTATCTTCTCTCCAGTCAGTTTGATACCATCTTCCCAGTTTAATATTTGCATAACTTTTTCTGGGCATCACTGAAGAGCTTTGGTGAAAGTGTGTGTGCATGCTTGCATGTGTGTGTGTGTGTGTGCATGTGTGTGCACACGTGCACACACACACACACACCTGATCATGTATCTGACATACACTTCCCATATAGCTGCACAATTCATCTAGTGTGCATGTAAATATCAAATAGGAATAGGGTCATTATTTTATACATTTCTGTTGATTTCTGCCCTATAATGAGACAGAAATTGTAGTTAGGATTTTGGTATTACATATTTTATGTCAGGATGTATAGAATATTTTTTTAATTAATTGTTCTCATTGATTTAGACGTTAGTAATACAATAAGGCACCAAAGTTCTAAAATCAAAATATGGTGCTGGATCACCATAGACCAGGGGCAGTCAACCTTGGTGCTCAGTATACCTGCTGATCAGGACTTCTGGTAATTGAAGTCGAAGAACAGCAGGAGCACCAAGGTTGGCCACCCCAACCATAGACAGTCTTGATCACAGCAGCAATGTCCCAGAGGTGATTTTGTTGACATGAATTCAATGAACGTCTTACGTTTCAGTAAGGTAGTCTGACAGCATTTGCCATGTAATGATGTACTTTCAACAAGTTACCACACCAAAACTAAAGCACTGATGAAACTAATGCTTATGTCATATGAAAGATCATATCGGCAACTTTAAGGAATAGTAAGACCCAAAGCTCAAAAATGCAAAACAATGATGTCATATCTTTCTAAATTTGCCTCAGAAAAGTGACATTTTTTTTGGGGGGGGGGAGGTCCTCCATTGTCAGTGAGCCAGTGACCAAACCACTCATCAGATTGAAGTGATCCAAAGTGCGTTGGATAGAGGATAAAATAACCTTGTCAGTGATACTATTAGAATTTAGATTGGACTTCGGGACAATTTTCTATGAAGCTTTTTACAAAAAATCCTGAAACCTACAGCACAAAAATGCTAAAATAAAAGGGAAAAATCTGTTTGAAACCGAACAGGACCACTTTCCAAAGTTGATAGAGTTCACCTGCATCATGTGAAAAAGAAAGACGCCAGAGCATTTTCAACCACAAAGATATTGAGGAAAAATGTGCCATGAGAAAGTGACATTTTTGCCAGCAGCTGGCTCACTGACAACCGAACGCTGACTAAAAGACCCAATAACCAGAAATGGAAAGCGATTACATCACTAAACTCAGAAGCTGCCTCTCACCACCATTTGAAACATCGCCCTTAGCTAATGAATGAAATAAAAGAAATAAATGAACTAATGAGCATAATTCAACATATCAAATTCATGAACTAAATCCTTGATGCTAGTGTCCTCAGACTCTACCTGCCGCTTTTTTAAACTTGTAAAGTCTCATTTCCCCTCCCAAGGTTCCCAAATGCTTTCCCAGGGCAAAAGAGAGCCCCAGGGAGCCTCAGAAGCTGCAGTGGAGGATAGGATGCTTAATATCAATTGAAATTATTTCTGATGCCTCAATCTGATTTATGTCAGCACAAAGTAATGGAATAGGATTTTGCCTAGTGAATTTTTAAACAAAGACAAAATAAGTACAAATATAATTTGCTTAAAAGAAACACTATTATTCTATTCCACGTAAACTTCTGTTTGGCTGAGATCATCATTAAAGGTAAAAGTAAAGGCCGCCCTTGCTCAAAAGCCAGTCATATCCAACTCTAGGGTTCAGTGCTCATCTCTGTTTATAGCCAACAAGCCAGCGCTGTCTGCTTTTGCAAATGTTATGGTCCTCTAATTTCAGCAGTATCAAAAAAAAATGTCATTGTTCAGCTGTGGTGTTCACTACCATTTCATGGTGACTGCTGCCATGTTAGTTACCTTTAAGGAGGATTATGGATCAATTACACTGCAAAACTACTATGCCTAAGTACATGGTTATAATTATATTTTCCAACAACTATAGGATGCAAAACTAAGATTGAAGCTTGATCTTTGCCCATGGGAATGCTACACATTTCTTGTTTGGACAATTGGGGCTACTACTATTTCATCACAATCCTGCCTACATTGCTTTGTTTGTTCTCTCTCATGTATGATTGTTTATATCAGGACATTTAAAAATGTTTTTGGTTCTGCTGTCATATCTAGGATTGCATTGGATTAGCAAGGCAAACGAGATATTGACATAATAGATTTAAAAGTGGAGGGAAAGAAGGAAAGGTGAAAGACGATTGAAAAAATCTTATTCAATTAAAAAAGGCGGGATTGAAAAGAGAAAGACGAAGGGAGACTAAGGTCTTGACCATTTCCAGTTAAATCAATTCAGCACTGTAAAATGTTAAAAAAAAATGAAAGTGAAGAAGTCTGCCTGGAGAAGGAGGAGGAGAAGATGTAGGAAAATCTGGGAACTGCTGGTTAAATAATAGCAGGAGCTGTGAGAGGGTCTTTCCTGGTGTTTGTGTGTGTGTGTTTTTAGGAGTAGAACCTAGATCAATGATGGTGAACATTTGCACTCCAGATGTTTTTGGACTTCAATTCCCAGAAGCCCAAGCACTGTATGAATCCACACAAATGGGTTTACTGTGATTCATCCAGCCCTCACTTCTCTCGTCGCAGGGAAGCAGAAGTAAAATGTGACTGTACAGGAGCGACAAGGGCATTGTGGTCCGGATGAATTGCAGTAAGCCCATTCGTAGCGGCTGAGAACATCACCCCCTCTTCTGGGCCCACAACAACAGCCTGAGGAGAAGACTCTGTGGCCTGGCAGGCGGCTGAGGACCTTGCTCACTCCTCTGGGCCAACAACAACGGCCTGAGGGGAGTTAGCTGTGTTCTGGTTTGGTTGTATTTTGTATTTTGTGAGGTTATATTTTATAATTTTTATTGTACTGTTGTTGTAAGCCGCCCTGAGTTGCCTCGGCAAGTGGGCGGCAATATAAATCTGAATGAATGAATGAATGAATAATACACTTCTGTTATAGGGGCTCTGCGGACTTCTTACCTTTTTCGGTAGGAAGATGCAACCAGGGGAGCAATGGGACTGTCCAGATGACATTTTTAGAGATTGAAAAGTACAGCGTGAAGTCCTGCAATGAGATTGTTAAACATTTCCATATGAATAGCTGAGACAATTTTAGCTATGAAAACTGCCAGTCCACCTGAACAATATTGATGATATTTTTGCAGGGAGATCGAACCCTTAGACAAATTTAAACAAGCTGAGGTTTTCAAAGACTCTTATTTTGGATGGCTATATGCTGCATCTAGGAAAAGCCTGGCTTTCAATACAATTGGCAAGCAGTGATGGCAAATAATGGAGTTGGGGGAATTTCCCCAAACATGGGATTGGACCACCCCTTTTTTTTCAGTGCATGAGACACAGTTAAAAATAATTGAGGAGATGTGTATTTCCCTCTTGTCCTGTTTCTGGACTTTCCATAAACAGATGATCATCCACAAAAATGCTATTCCAGGATGTAGGATTAAACAGGCATTTGATGTAATTGAGAAAGGCTCAACATAATAGCTGTGGACAAATTGCCAGAGTTAGATTAATAAATCTGAAATGAGAATGATCATGCTAATGTGAAATTAACATGTTCTCTGAAAAACTGATTACTCCAAAGCAGTAGTAAAGGATGGAGCATATAAACAGCATGAAACTGGCAGAGAAATGATGTTATGTGGCTAAAATATCACTAATTAACCCAGAGAAGAGAAAATATAGCTCACAGTTTAAAATGTAGAAAGCAATTAGCACGTGGGCAGCTATCTATGGACTAATAGGTGATAGGCATAGAAGGATGTAATTGTTCTGTATTTCACTTATTCTGGTTTCTCTTTCAAACTCAACCCCACAGGGCAGTGGGGAGGAGTAAAACACCTTCTCTGATGTATTTGTATTGGAAGAACTAATCCATACACTGCAATATTAACTGAAAACATGACTAACAAGGCAACTGATTGGCAATATCATAGAAGAACAGTTTACTGCTTATATGGATGGGAATCTTTATTATTCAGGGATGAAAGTACAATGCAGTTTGTAACTACCTGACTTCTTCTGCTGTGTCAATTAGCTACAAATGAAATTAAACATTGCCATTATTATTTATTAGTACCTGTTGTTATCAAAAATCTATAGTGAATCCTGAAACTGCCTATGTTGTGAAGAGGGTAATGAAAGTATCTTGCTTATAATACAACCCTATATACATTAAAAGTTAAAAGAGACATCACCTTGCAAACAGAAGTCCGCATAGTCAAAGCAATGGTATTCCTGGTAGTAATTTATGTTTGTGAGAACTGGACCATAAAGAAAGCTGAGCACAGAAGAAGAGACACCTTTGAAATGTGGTGGTGGAGGAGAATTTTGAGAGTACCTTGGTCAGCAAGGAGAACGAATAGGTCAATCTTAAGAGAAATCAACCCCAACTGCTCCTTGGAAGGTCAAATATTGAAGATGAAGCTAAAGAACTGTGGACATCAAATGAGAAAAGAGGATTCACTTGAGAAAACCTTTATGTTGGGAAAGGTCGAGGGCAAAAGAAGGTGACGGCAGAGAATGAGATGACAAGATGGTATTGTTGACACAATGGGCAAAGACCTGGGTGGGTTGAGGAGAATGGTGGAGAATTAAGGTGCCTGGCGTGCAATGGTCCATGGGGTTGCAAAGGGTCGGACTCAACTATATGACTGAACAACAACAACAAAATACACATTTACTCAGAAGAAATTTTCACTGTGATTGTTGAGGTTCACTTCTACATAGGTGGGCATAAGATTGTATCCTTAATGTAAAATGAGGTTCATGTGAATTTACATGCCTTTTAAAGTGCTTGGCAGGTCTGCAAGTGGCCAGATGTGTTTCCAGCAGGAGGCTACAGTGATTTTTGAATTAATACCGCAGCAGTGGAATTCTTCCTGAGATTACAGTTTTGACAAGCACCGTCAGCAAAGGTGACCCCTGGGCTACAAATACAAGAACCACTTTAGTAGAACTAGTTTTTAAATTATCATTTTGGCCTCTCTGTATACCACCCCCCTCAACTAAATCAGTACTCTTAACAGAATAAATGCATAATTTAAAGTTGTCATTACTGGAGAGTCTGGCAGAGTTTTCAGCCCGAAATATAAACCCATTGACATGTGATATTATAAAATTAAAACAAAACAAAAAAGCTCAAACCCTCTGCTTAAAAATAGAAATATTTTTCCTACCTTTTTCCCAAAGCAAGCTTTCAGAATTGAATAGCTCCATTTGTGATACAGACAGACATTTATATGACAGGTTCTAAATGCTAGAGAAAGGTTATCTTTCACTGAAGAGTCTATCTATAGGGAAAAGTTTTCCATGCCAAGGGCTGCAGCAATTATTACATTCCTGAGCACCTGCCTGTCTCTTTCATTGTTGTAGTAGGAGTGGCAAAGAACCACACAAAAGCATTATAGTTCCCTCCTTTGACAGGGACTCGTTTTGTACTGAGGTATAAAAGTTTCATACTCAGATTTCTCTTTGATCAACATAGGTCACAAGAAGAAATCTTGAATGAATAGTTCCTCATTTTTTCGGCTTCTTTTCTAAGTTATTTAGCCTAGGGGTCAGTGTGTAGTTCATACATGTAAGCCATCTGAGCTAAAACTAATGATGTTGACAAGCATGTTCCATATGACATACCACTATGCACCATTATTAGCTTCCACTGTAGGTACATCTGGAGTGAAAATGTATTTTCATCAACTGCAGAGGACAGAACAGGAACTTGGCACAAGATCAACAGACATTTGCTATGCCTTTTTAGCTGGAGTTTTCCATTTCAAATGGCACATTTATCTGTTGCCTCATATCACTAACTTTCAGCAAAAACAATGCTCATTTGTCAAGGGTTGTGATTTAGCATGCATATTTTCCAAGCACAAAAAGCATAGAAAGATCCTCTGGCAACATGTCTTAATTTTACACATTCACTTTGAGGAAAATGCTGGAATTTGTTTCCAAGGAAATTTGCTTAGGAGAAGAGCCTCAGTTTAACTAATGATTTATTGGTTGCAAACCACAGCTTGGTTCAATCGCATTGGGCATTGGGGGAAGCATGACATTCTTCTCATTTAATAACCACACTGTGTCGTATAAATGGCGTAGCGGCATTAGGGTATTTTACTGTCTCTAAGCTCTGCCGCTGATTGCTGTTAAATATTTATGCACCTACTGTTACGAACAAATCATTTTCTCAATTTATTTCACTAATACAAATTATTTATAAGTTCATCATTAATTATTTAGATTTTTCTAGTATAATATTTGCATTAATAATTTAAATTCATATAATTATCTATTAAATCATATAAATATGATTTAGGTTTATTTGCTGTCTGAAGCCCAAACAGCAAGTCTATCACAGAGACTGAGAACAAACATGTAAGACATGATAGCCGTCACTAATAAACCACCATTGGTTGCTAAAAGTTATGATAGTACCCTGCTGAGCTAACTGGCCAGCTTAATAACTTTGCCACATAATTACTGTACCTATGAAATTTCCTAGTTTCTCATAGCTGGGAGGCCTTTTGTCCACCAGCTCTTATTATACTACAGGTAGTTGGCATTCTTAATGAAAGTTTCTTTACACTGCTTACAAATTAATGCATTTAGGGTGGATTTACCTTTTTAATGTTTTTGTGTGTTTTGTTTTCCTTTTTTGTGTGTGTGGGTAGGAGATAAAACCTGATGTTTCATTTCAAGAAATTGCAGCATATTCAAAGGCTGAAGAGAATGTATAACACCAGAGGTCATACCCATAAACTGAAATACTTCCTGAGGTCATCTTTACTTTTACAAAGCAAAAATCTGCACATTTTTCATCATCTACTCTCTAGGATATATTGAACACTGTGCTGACACGTGTCAGAAATTGTGCTTCACTCATCACTCAGTGGGTAGCTTTAACTAGAGTAGAATCAATGGAACATATGTAGGTGTTCACTAGATAAATGATTCAATCATTCGAATCACTGATTCAGTGGGCCTATACTTGTGACTGGATTTCAGTTTCTGACTCTCTTCAATAATTTGATTCCATGTTCTGTATTCCGGAAGTAGTAACAAATTAGAGGCCTGGAATCTAGGTAAACGACTCCCCACATGTTTCAACTTCTTCAAGCAGCAGTGAAAAGAGATTAAAGGATTGGAAGTCCTATAGTTATGAAAATATATTTCCTACCAATGGGATTTATGCAGTCATGGGATGTAACAGGTTTGCACCAGTTTGCCAGAACCAGTAGTAACTCTTCTCAGTGTCCTGGAGAACCGGTAGCAGCTTTAGGGTGGAACCACCTTCAGGGCTTACCTTTTCACTGGTTCCCCCACTGCACATGCGCACCAAGCACTTGGTGTGCATGCACGCCTACAGTGCTTGGGACGTATGCACGGCCTCCTTGCTGTCCTCCCAAGTGGGGAGGACGAAGGAAATGCCCTGTCAATCCCACTGCTTCCCGAGAATCAATTCACTGATCCATGGGAGGTTAGTTCATTGAGAAACTCCTCATAGTGTGTAATGGCTAGTGGACTCTACCCTATCCATATACCACTGGACAATTAAAAGGAAGAAGGATAACTGTAGGTACATTCATTCTGCTTCCCAGCATACATGAAATGAAACAAAATATAGAAGTAGAAGGTCACCTATTTTGCTTTCTGATTTCTCTTGTCTCAGTCCCGGAAATCTTCCTATGAAATTATAGATGTCTTCTATGTAAGTCTGAGAATTATGAAAATCCATCCATCCCCAATGATTAAGTGTGTCTGTTCCAGTTGAAAGACATAATTAGCTTTAAGTATCCCACTTGTCATGACCCTTCATTTTAAAAAGCCTGGCTATTTAAAAGGGTTCCTTGGGTGACTACTTTGTGATTCATTCCTCTTGTCTGGTTGGCATATCAGTTCTTACTCATCTTGTCCTCACAGGTAAAAATAAAGAATTACAGCATTATCCTTTTCACAAGTAAAACACCTGTTGATGTTCTTGGAAAATTTTATGTAATGGCAAGAACAAAGTTTTGTGCCAAAAACCCATTTTTGTGCAAAATTCACAATTTTTATAGAGAAATTTGCAAAAACGTCAGAGACATCTTGATGGAAGATTCTTTATTTCTCTCTTGACTGGAGGCAAATCACCCTTTAAGATTTTCATCCCTTCTGCCTAATAAGTCACTGATTTTGCAAGATAAACCTGTCCTGTTATTTCCAAGGATTATTTAAATGACTTGAAATAGTCAATTTTCTTTTCTCTTTCTCTCTTGTTTTTGGTTGTTAGCAGAAAGAGTTTGTAGGCTGGGCTAATTAATATACAAAGGGGTTTCACTTTTAAACAATCTCTGCCTTTTCACTGCTAAAATTCAGCAACCCAGTTTATGCAAATACTACATAGGCAGTATTATTAATCTCTCTCTATCTCTCTCTGTGTTATCACTGCTTCTACAACTACCTGAATGCTTCTGGATATATTCTTTTATTTTATTTATTTATTTAAATTTGTTTATCGCCCTCCTCCCCGAAGGGACCCAGGGTGATTCCTAACACAATCAGCAAGACAACAATTTAAAACCAATTTAGAAATTAAAAGTTTTAAAAGAAGCTTTAAAACTTCTGTTGTTGTTCAGTCACACAGTCAAGTCTGACCCTTTGCAACCCCATGGACCACCACACACCAGTTCTGGAAGTTCTCAATCCACATACTGCTGAAGCCTAGGTTGTAAGATCTTGAGCATGACCTTGCTAGCATGTGAGATGAATGCAATTGTATGATAGTTTCAACATTATTTGGCATTGCTCTTCTTTGGAATTGGGACATAGACTGACCTTTCCCAGTCCTGTAGCCACTGCTGTGTTTTCCAAATCTGCTAGCATATTGAGTGCAAAACTTTAATTGCATCTTCTTTTAGGGCTTTAAATAGCTCAACTGGAATACCATCATCTCCACTAGCTTTGTTGTTAGCATATTCTAGCTCTTTTTAAATAAAAGTTCCTAATAGAAAATTCAGTAAGTCAGACTTTCCAAACAGATAGGTCTGACTGGTAGGCTTTTAAAATTAGTGCTTGGCCATCCAACATCAACTTACTACATGTCATGGCCTTATTATTGATGCAGAAACCATGACTTCTGTTTTCTCTAAAATAGAATTTGAAATATCTGAATGACACTATTTTTCTGAGAACTTTTCCATATCCTTCATACATGCAGGAACAGCCACACATATGCAAGGTCTTCCTTAGTATTATAATTCTGCTGCCTTTAATTAGGGTCTTTATTACAGTCCTTCATTTTCATAACCTATTTTCATCCATGCTAGATTAGTATATGAGTGAGAGTAATTTTAATAGCTTACCAAGGAAGAGGTCCCGGTGGGTATCTTGGGACACTGCAAACTACTACAATGAGGAACAGACTTGATGCCAACATGTTTAGCTTTTTAATTTGAAGATTATGTTGAAATTGAAACACATTCTCCAAGGTGAATAACAAGCACTTGTGTTGCTCTACTTAACCTTAGCTGTGAGTTAACATTAATTACCTGGTACACTTGTGTCTGTCTTCTGTACATATATTAAGAAACAATAGGTCTCAAACAATGGTACATAGACCTCTGGTGACATGCCATGGTCCTTATGGCTGCTTTTATCAGCCTGACAATGAGGGTGCATTTAAAACAAGAAGTCCCTGTGGCATCCTGGTAATCACTAATTGTGCACGTCTCCATCTTCATGTGGAGCTCTCTTATTATGACAGTTGATCAAGTCTGCTAGTGTTTTCGTTTGCCAAGTATTTCCTTACTGAAAGTAAACCATAATTAGACTGAACCAAACTCCAAGAAGAAAGTGGAAAATTTGTAAGCAAAAGCATAGGCATGCATAAAATTTTTAGGACTTTCAGAGCCACATCTGGTGATGACTGCAGGCTAGGTTGTACAAAGGAAGCGGTCAAGAATTGCAGTTTTGACCTTTGCTAGTGATATCCAGAGTAGTTGGGATACACTAAGGTCAATGTAACTATTAAATTTGATCTGCAGGGTTTCAAGTGTTAATTGTGATTTGCAGTGTATTATCCCAATGGGAAGTGAAAGCAGGAAGTTAAGCAAACCTATAGTAGTATGTTATGACTGGAGTTTAATGTACAGCTTGCTAGTTGTGCAGTTTTGGAAGAAAGTGCAGATGTGGTTTTCCTAAAGTTGAGAACTACTTCACACACGCAGGTATATACCTTCAAAATTTATGCATTTATTATTTACACTTATATCCCATCCCTCTAGGGCAGTGTTTCCCAAATGCTGGTGTTTGGACTTCAGTTCCCAGAAGCCCAAGCCAGTATATTGACTGATCAGTGCTTTGAGGAATTGACTTAAGCTTCTGGGAATTGAAGTCCAAACACCAGCATTTGGGAAACACTGCTCTAGGGGAAAAAATTATCCCTTCTCAGGGCCCCTCTAGGGGAAAAAAATCATCCCTACTCATTGGTCATGCAGTAAACGGAAATGTTGTGTACAACTTGTTTAAGAGGTGTGCTATCATGCCGTGCTAGCTTTCACTATGACTATGTCGCTACATTTTACATTCATTAAAGTTAGAGAATAGCCTACACCTTATACTGTCTGGGCAAGACATTTTAAAAACTCACCTGCTTGAAGGGATGATTCCTGCACTGTAGGTTTTAACCTTTTAAACTTTTACCTGGATTGGAGTAGAGCTTTTTGGCAGACTGATATGCTGATTATTTCTTATCTCTGGGTCGGCTTCTACCCAACACCCTTCTTTCACGTTATCATCCAAAGAAAGATAAATTTATAGTGTCTTTTGGTTCATACCAAATGTTTCTTAATCTTCCTTCTCCTCCATCAACCAGGTTTCCACTTGTAAACTACCCAACGTGTAGATTGCAACAACATTTACACATCCCCTTAAACTATTCTGCTATATTCAAACCTTACACTCATCTATTCCCACAGACTTCACATTACATATGCTTTCAAGAGCTCCTTTCTCTTTCTCACTCAAGACAGAATCTTTCCCTAACTGGCTCTCAGCTACTTTCCATAATTTCTTCTACTTTCTGAACAAATCAACTAATCAGAATTCTGTTCTGTATCCAAACTTCCATCACCCACCTGCCCATCTTTCTGGCACCCTGGCTAAGGTTGCTTACCCCTTGTGCTTTCACTCTTATACCACATGCAAACTTACCATTATTATATATACACAGGTGGCAATAATGGGTAGAATTGCCATGACAGACATTTGGTAAAAGATATTGTCTAAGTTGACATGTTTGGAAGTTTATCATACAACCCAAACTATTTTGTACATGGTCAATGTTGAGCTATAAGCAGGTAAAAAATGAGGATCCAAGTGTGAGTTGGATAGAACATACTGACCTGCCTTGAGTGAATGGTACCACACTAAAACTGCAACTTTTGAAGGAATTTTATACCAAGTATTAGTTTTAAATGCCACAAGGTTGGTATGTTCAGACTAATATTTGAATGAAATGAATGTCTCCTTCATCCTTTGAATAAAGAGAAGCTGGTATAGAAGATTATCTGTTTCCTGAAAGATGATTCATAACAAAGCCTCTACTTGACCAATGTTCTACCTGGGCTCATATAGTTCAAGGCTTATAGAGCACAAAGAAATGCATTAATTCAAATGCTATTTTAGCTGGATACCAGAAGATAAAATAATAGTTTCCTGTACTATTCGGTATGAAGAGTTTATGTTGATGCTAGAGTTATGGATCATCACGACTGTTTCTTTAAGTGCAAAATTAATATTTCATCTCAGTACTATCTCTGTGCAAAATGGTTTGATTTTAATGAGTGCACTTTACAAGATGAAAACTGCTTCCACCTGAAATTCTTCAATTTAACAGAGCTTATTTGTCTCCATCCATATTAAAATGTGATTAGAACTGCACATGAAATTATTGTATCTTGCGATACACACTGACAGCCGTTTTAAAGTCAAGCACTAAGAGTAGCCAGTTGCATCAGACATGAAACTGTAAATTGGTCCTAAATGCTTGATTGCATTAATATCAATATTTATACCTCCATAAAGCATGTTTATAACACAGTAATTGATAAGGCTATTAATATTTCCTAAACATAGGGCCTACAATTATATCACTATAAACTAAAATTTATTGTTACAGTAATGGTCTTAAGCATTCAGCTTGCAATTGAAATTGTTATAATAATCCATAAAGCTATAGACTGTATTTCCTTTCCGCCCATCTAGTGTAATATTTATCTTCTAAAATTAGAATTTCCTTTCATTTAAATAATGGCTGCACTTCTGAGACTGTGTTTTAAATTAATTTCCAAGTTTGTTGATCTGGAAGCTACCTGGAAAGAGCTACATTATTATGCAATTATATTATACTGGTACAGGAAACAAGCATCCTGTAAGCATACAGCCATCCTTATGCCAATTACATTTCTCCCTGTAACTAGGAAATGCACTTTAAAAGAACCAAGTGACTTCTGCACTAAACAGAAGAAACCTACCATTCAAATGAGCTTCACTTTCTCCAGGTTCCATAGTCTTTCCCTCATATATAATCCTGAAGAGGAAATTAAACCCTGTAGCCGGGCATATCATACTGTGTGCAGCTTTTCTTGATGGATACCAAAATGCCACTGTTTGGGAGCGTGTAAACTTCAGTTCTTCCACCCTCAACATGACAGCTACGTGCAAATGTTTATATATATTTTTAGATGTCTTGTCCCTTAGGCTACTTATGTGTACAAATGGCACCTTCCTGGCATTTCTAGGAATCAGAGTTCCTTGGAATCAGTTTCCTGAACTCTGTGCACACCGGATTTCATCTTCCAAGCTTACTGATTTAAGGAATACATACTGAAATGTGTCATTTTCTATCAGTCAAGATTCTAACTCACCACAATTCATTTTTTTAAAAAACACCCTCTAGTTTACGAATATAGGAACTGTGCTTCTCTACCTAGGACTTAAAATGCCAGGAAATAGCCTGATATTGCCACTTATACCTGCGTTTCTAACAGGAAAATGGATGCTAAGCTTTGAGTACCAAAGAGCAGCCTGAATATTGATAGTATGAATGGCAACAGTCTACATACAGAATACCATCTTGTGCTTATTATCATTCATAAAGATGCATCAAGCAAGGGAAATTCCAAAAGCTGGCTCCTTTTTTTTTATCAGCTAACTATTTCTCACCAAACAAAGCAATTGTCTAGGCTGTTTTCAGGCTGGTAGTGAGCAGAAGAGCGTACCTGCCTCTAGACCTTTGGTTTTTGGACTTCAATTCCCCAAAGCATTGGACAGCCAATGTACTGACTTAGGCTTCCGGGAATTGAAGTCTCCCTGTGGGGCATGTGTCCCACTTTGGGAACCACTGCTGTAGACCATTAGATGCTATTGGCTGCATGAGTTGAGCAGATCTGTTAAGGATGACTTGATGACACATAACATTTCTGGAGATTGTTTTTAAGTTACCTAAGAATTCAACAGTGACAAGACAAATAGAATGGTCAAGACTACTACAGGATATAAGCACAGGATATAAGCATCAATGCTCTGCTAACATCAAGTAAGATCATCCTCAAACACAAAACAAAACAGTAATTTCATAGTTTAAACATGTTCTATAATACAGTGGAATGCATTCTTTGGGACTTTTTGTGCAATGAAAAATTTGTAAAGCATATTTCCCATAGGAATGAATTGAATGCCATTTTGCCATAGGAATGCATTGAAAATCAAACTTTGCTAACTGAAATGTGTTTTACCATAGGAATGCATTGAAAACCAATTAATCTCCCCCCCCAAAAAAAATTGTTAACTGAGCCACTATTTTCTATGGATTTCCTTTTGTTATGCAATTTTTGTGTTAACCGAGCAATTTGTTAAGCGAAGTTCCACTTACTTACAACTAGGCACAGAATCCCTTTGCAAGCATGAATTGCATTGCACCTTAATTAGGACTACTTTATTTCAAAACTTGGATAGGTGGGGCCAGCCAGAATTTATGCTACCAGTTCTGGTGAACTGGTGCAAACCTGCTGGTGCCCACCACTGGGTCATGGTCTCAGAAATCATGAGAGAATGTTTACAAAACACATTCAGAGCATTCTGTTCTATAATGCAGAAATATGTTCAATGTACTGTACAAAACTGTATGGTAATTCCCTGGAGATATATGGCAAATTGCCAATGAATGGTCACTTTATTTCTTTCTTTAAAGCAAAGGTTTTTTTTTGTTTACTCTTAAAAAAAGCTTTCTTTAGGCTCTCTTTCTAGGCTCCTTCATTGTCCTGCAGCTCTGAAAATAAATCTCTCCCTGAGGAAGTTGTAACATTGCATCTACTTTGCAAAGGTCTTCCTATGAAGCCTGTTCCCTGCATGATCCGAGTGATAAAAAATTTCTTGTATCTTTGCTGATTTGAAGCCCAGTTTCCCAAGATACAGTTTTTTGTTTGGGCTGCCTCCATTTTTAAAATTGCCTTACCAAATGCTTATTTGCTGTTTTGCATTGTATTAATTAATAATAATTCCAATTTTAATATTAAAATAAGTGATTGAGATCAGCATTGGTCGTGTTTCAGATATAATTAAAATTCTAGTTTTTCTGTTGATCAGCACCTCACCTTTAATAATGTCATAATCAAAACCCCACTTTTTGCATTTGGTGTATACATAGGACAGAGGAAGACAGGTTATATTATTTCCTTTGCATGTAATATGTATTGGCATATCTTTTTCTAGAATCTAACATTAATTATACCTATGTTCAGAAATTTTTGCCAAGAAAACCACATGGACGGCAAAACGGCAAAGTAGATGGAACAGAATGTCAGGCCCTTCAGGCAGGAAGATGGGGTGGAAAAGATAGAGGGAAGGGAAATGTGATGCTACAAAGAACAATATTTTATAGGAACATGGAATGTAAGATCTATGAATCAAGGCAAGCTGGAAGTGGTAAAAAATGAGATGGAAAGTATAAGTATTGACATATTGGGAATCAGTGAACTAAAATGGACAGGGATGGGAGAATTCAACTCGGGAGACGATCATATCTACTACTATTGCCAAGAAACCTTTAGAAGAAATGGAGTGGCCATAATAGTCAATAAAAGAGTGAGAAAAGCAGTAATGGGATAAATTTTATTTATTTATTTATTTATTTCTTCAACTTATTATCCCGCCCAATCGGGTAAAAACCCAACTCTGGGTGGCTTACATAAACAAATTTAAAAAATACATAGCTAAAAACAACAAATCAATATACGGTACCCTATTAACAGTTAAAAATGTGAATTAATACAATATTAAAAGTTAAGCTAAAAGAAATTAAACATTTCCAAGTTATAAAATTACAAAAATTATAAAAAGCAGGACCAGGGTAAGAGGTAAGAACAAAGGGTGGCTGTCTCATCTGATAAGCCACCCAACATGAGATCCGGTGTTTTTGGGTCCCCAGACGTGTCCTGCCAGCCAGGTTTTAAGGCCTTTCCGGAAGGGCAGGAGCTCTGTCTGTTGACGTAGATCGATTGGCAGGAGGTTCCACAGGGCCGGGGCGGTCACGGAGAAGGCCCTCCTTCTGGTGCTAGAGAGGCAAGCCTCTCCGATCCGCCCTGGTGGGACGGACAGACGTTCTGGGGGTGACACGGTCTCTGAGGTATCCTGGCCCACTACCATATAGGGCTTTAAAGGTGATGACCAGCACCTTGAATTGCACCTGGAGACATACTGGCAGCCAGTGCAGCCGCCGAAGCAGTGGTGAGGCACGAGCGTAACGCCCACACCCCATCACTACCCGAGCAGCCGCATTCTGGGCCAGCTGGAGTTTCCGAATGGTCACCAAGGGCAGCCCCATGTAGAGCGCATTACAGTAATCAAGTCTGGAGGTGACCAGTGCATGTGTGACCCTGAGGAAGGAGTCCCGATCCAGGAGTGGGCGTAACTGGTATATTACACGAAGTTGTGCAAAAGCCCTCCTGGCCACGGCTGTCACCTGTTCTTCGAACAGTAGTCGTGAGTCCAGGAGGACCCCCAGATTACGCACCGGATCTGTCTGGGGCAAGACTGCCCCATCCAGAACCAAAGCTGGAAGCTCCCGGGATAACACAGGGCCCCTCACCCATAGCCACTCAGTCTTGCCGGGATTCAGTTGTAGCCCGTTTTCCCCCATCCAGACCCTAACAGCCTCCAGGCACCTGGTTAGGACTTCTACTGCACCACTTGGGTCCCCATGGGCTGAGATGTACAGTTTGGTATCATCTGCATATTGATGGTACCTTACCCCGTGGGAATGGATGATCTCACCCAGAGGCTTCATATAGATGTTAAACAGGAGAGGTGAGAGTACCGAGCCCTGAGGCACCCCATATTGGAGGAGCCTAGGGCTGGACCTCTCATTCTCCAGACATACCGTCTGGGTCCTGCCCCTCAGAAATGAGGAAAACCAGGCCAACACAGTGCCCTGGATCCCCAATCCTTGGAGCCTTCCCAAAAGAATGTCATGATCGACGGTATCGAAAGCCGCTGAGAGATCGAGAAGAGCAAGGATAGACGGATGGCCTCCATCCTGCTCTCTCCAGAGATCATCCACCAAAGCGACCAGTGCAGTTTCAGTACCATATCCGGGCCTGAATCCTGACTGAAAAGGGTCCAGATAATCCGCTTCATCCAGAACTTCCTGTAACTGCTGTGCCACAGCCTTTTCCAGTACCTTACCCAGAAAGGGTAAATTAGAAACTGGTCGGTAGTTCGAAATTACCGTAGGGTCGAGAGATGGTTTTTTTAGGAGGCAAAGCCGACCCTCCCCTTCTCCCTAGGCTGGTGCCAAATACCGAACCCGGCCGGACACAATTCAGATAGAGGGACTCCGTCCTCTGGTGCCAGCCAGGTTTCAGTGATGCATGCCAGGTCCGTCCGCTCCCCCAGAATGGAGTCTGAGAGTAGGGGGGCTTTATTGCAGACAGACCTGGCATTCACCAGCAGCAGCCTGAGAGAAGGGTCACTCTTGACCAGCTGCTCAGGAGCCCGAGGTGTAGCCGGGGGGCTGGAACAGGGGACAGCAACTAAACATCTGTCCCGCGTTCCCCGTGTGCTCCCCTCGGCTCCAGCTGTAACACCCCATGCCCGTTACCACACCAATTTGTATCCCCGGAAACCCCCTGGCCATATTGGACAAAGCTCCTTTCCCATTTCCTGGCTGGCAGACTTCACTATTCTTCCACTTACCCTCATTACCCCACCCCCCACCAAAAGACCTCCTAGGGGTGTAAAATCCTTGGGGGCGAGAGGGGCCCTTTCCACAGTCCCTGGGATGTTGTTTCGCACCCAGGGGTGAGAGCAGCATCCACATAGCTGCTTATATTCCCCGCCCGGCAGGAGAAGCTGGTCCCGGCAGCGGAGCTCAGCGTGGTCGGCGTCCCTCTCTCCCTCCGCAGGTGTTTCAAGTGGCGGCGGGGTGTGAGACGACCTGGCTGGCGCGGTTTTTAAAGTTCCCACCTGGCAGGAACAGCAGCGGAGCTCAGCGTGGTCGGCGTCCCTCTCACTCACCACAGGTGTTTCGAGTGGCGGTGGGGTGTGAGATGACCTGGCCGGCACAGTTTTTGAAGTTCCCGCCTGGCAGGAACAGCAGCGGAGCTCAGCGTGGTCAGCGTCCCTCTCACCCACCGCAGGTGTTTCAAGTGGCGGGGGGGGTGTGAGATGACCTGGCCGACGCAGTTTTTAAAGTTCCCACCTGGCAGGAACAGCAGCGGAGCTCAGCATGGTCGGCGTCCCTCTCACCCACCGCAGGTGTTTCGAGTGGCGGTGGGGTGTGAGATGACCTGGCTGGTGCAGTTTTTGAAGTTCCCGTCTGGCAGGAACAGCAGCAGAGCTCAGCATGGTCGGCGTCCCTCTCACCCACCGCAGGTGTTTCAAGTGGCGGCGGGGTATGAAACGACCTGGCCGGCGCGATTTTTAAAGTTCCCGCCTGGCAGGAACAGCAGTGGAGCTCAGCGTAGTCGGCGTCCCTCTCTCCCGCCGCAGGTGTTTCAAGTGGCGGCGGGGTGTGAGACGACCTGGCCGGTGCGGTTTTTAAAGTTCCTGCCTGGCAGGAACAGCAGCGGAGCTCAGTGTGGTTGGCGTCCCTCTCACCCACCGCAGGTGTTTCAAGTGGCGGTGGGGTGTGAGACGACCTGGCCGGCGCAGTTTTTGAAGTTCTCACCTGGCAGGAACAGCAGCGGAGCTCAGCGTGGTCGGCGTCCCTCTCACCCACCGCAGGTGTTTCAAGTGGCGGCAGGGTATGAGACAACCTGGCCGGCGCGATTTTTAGAGTTCCCGCCTGGCAGGAACAGCAGTGGAGCTCAGCGTAGTTGGCGTCCCTCTCTCCCGCCACAGGTGTTTCAATCTAAAAAATGACAGAATGATCTCAGCTAGGATTCAAGACTCCTTATTACTTTCTTCATAGACAAAGCAAAGCATGTGTATTAGAGACACTCCTTCTCATGTGCAGAATGTCCATGTGACCAATAATCTAGATTTTATCACATACAGTAGCCAGAATTTTAGTTATTTTCTCCCTTTTATAGAGACTTACAAAGACAGCTGGCTTACACAGAAATTGAACCTGTGATCCAGTAGCAAAAAGAGTTGATTGTTTAAGCAGTTTATCCTATTTGAAACGATATGCAGGAATTTGGATGAAACCTTATAGCCTCCAGCTCTTGAAACCATCCTCTACTCTTGAGGAGGACTACTTTCAAGAAACCTCCTTTCTTTTGAAGACTCCAATATCTGTTATCCAGTGATTCAAGCTGCTGCTGCAAACTAATTGAAATTAATTAATCAAATAGTCTCCTTAAATACATTAGAAAACCTTTTGCTTTAGTATTCGTGCCAAATGTATATGTTTCACAGTCTTAGAGCTACAACAGAGAGATAGGCAGACAGTCACCCTCTCTTTTTCTATTTGTATAGTTTTCATTGATTTTGCTTTTAGATTCCCCAAAGTTCTGTGGGCTTGTTTAAATGATTAATTAACATTTCTCTGGAGAGACCCAGGCTCACTTACAATAATGTTTTTACAAAAATAATAATAATCTAAATTTGCACAATAAGTTACAGCATCAAAGTGATCTCAATTAGAATGTCAGATCAAAACAAACATTACATTAATACTGTTTACAATCATTTAAAACCTCCAATAGAATCGACATTCTGTCATTAAAAGGTTCTGACCACAAGGTAAAGCAGAACAAAGTAAAATTAGCAGCAGGAGTAAAAATGTTACAGAGGACTAAGAGTGCA
The DNA here is from genome assembly GCA_030440675.1 of Furcifer pardalis. Taxonomy (NCBI): domain Eukaryota; kingdom Metazoa; phylum Chordata; class Lepidosauria; order Squamata; family Chamaeleonidae; genus Furcifer; species Furcifer pardalis. Next base: position 71,188,889 of record CP126893.1, read on the forward strand.
AAAACAGTTCTTCTGATGCCTGCAGGAACAAAAAGATCTATACTTGGCACAGAAATCGACAAAATAGAACTGCCAAATGAGCATCTCTGGAGAGGATATTCCCCAAGTGAGAACAAGGTTTGTGCATTTCTCATAATATATTCAGAATTATCTTCTGGTCCTCCCTCTGTTCACTTAAGATGTTTTCCAAATAAATCCTTAAGTAGACCTAGAACAGGGGACTGGGGGGCTCAATGATTAAGATGCTGAACTGGAAGGTCAGCAAGTCAGCAGTTCAAGACGTGAGTACTGCATGACAGAGTGACTTCCAAACTCTGTCCCAGCTCCTGCCAACCCAGCAGTTCAAAAACAAGAAATTGCAAGTAGATAAATAGGTACCACTTCTGTGGAAAGGTAAATAGCATTCAATGCACTCTGGTATCTAGCAATGCCTGCCGCTTGTCCACAGAGATGTCTGCAAATGGAGACATTGCTGGCTTTGGCTGCAAACAGAGGTGATCACTGAACCCTAGAGACAGATATGACTGGTTTTCAAGCAAGGGTGATTTAGATGTAGAATATTTGGCACATGTTGAGAAAACTCCCTCTCTCTGTGTATGTCAAGGTGTTCCCTTAAAATTTCCTCCCTAATCTCTGGAATTATAATTTCCATTAAAAAAATCATTGCCCAATTTTAAATTTATCTGGTTTCAGTTGATTAGTAAAAGAGTTATTCTGGGGAAGAAAAAACACAAATCTTATGGCACTTTAATTAATTTTATTTGGGAAAATTTGGATGGACTTCTTTAGATGCCTATGGACCAAACTTTACAAACACTCATGTCAAATAAAAATGGTTAGACTTTAGGATACCACACGTCTGTGTGTTCCTTCTGGTGCTATAGACTAATAGAGCTACTCCTATATATGTTCTAGCTTGGCCCATAATTACTCTAAATGTTGTCATTAATAGAGCAACACTCAGAGAGAATATAGTCCACAGATATCTAAAGAAAATCCATGTAAATTTATGCTTATTTGTCTTTGTGGATGCAAACTTAAGATTTGCACTGCCACATAATGAACTTCGTCATTCCCACAGCCAGTGTCCTTATGCCCTCCGCATATGGAAGATTCAGCTTTAAACATTGGCATTAACACTAATGGGGAATACCTAAATAACATCTGATATGCTGATGACACAGTATTCTGGCCATACACCTGCAGATCTTAAATTGATGCTGGATTGATTTAGAGTTTCAAGTGCAGAATATGCTATGGATCTCAACACCAAGAAGACTAAATATCTTGTTATAAGCCAAGCACCAACTCATGGTAAGATAATGGCAGAAACACAAGAAATCAAAAGAGTGGAGAAAAATGTATATTTGGGAATGATGTTAAATGAAAAGTGGGATCCCAAGGTAGAGATTAAAATGAAAATAGAAAAAGCAAGATACACCTTCATAAAAATGTGACATTAGTTATGCAGTATAAATCTAACTCTTGCTACAAAGATCCTAATAGTGACATGTTAGGCATTCCCAGTGTTGCTGTATAGAGTTGAAGCTTGGACATTGATTAAAGCATCTAAAAAGAGAATCAAAGCTTTTGAAATGTGGATCTACAGATGGCTGCTAAAGATATCATGAGTTGACCATGCAAGTAATGTAGAAGTGTTGCACCAGAGGGATAAAGAAGAACTGTTTAAGACCATTAAACAAAGAAAGCTCCACCATCTTGGGCATATCATGAGGAACATCATGATGTGCAGAATACTCCAACTCATTATCCTCAAGGGAAGATCATTGGGAAGAGAGGCTGTGGACATAGATGGACTTCATGGCTAAAGAGCCTGAGAGACTGGCGTGGAATGTCCTCTGAAAAACTGTTCTGAGGAGTTAAGAAGACTATTGCCATGATAATAGCCAATATCAAGAATGGATATGGCAGAAGGAGGAGGAGGAGGAGAAAGAAATGGAAACAAAGAAGTAGCATTTGATTCCTGATGCAGCACCACAATTGCTGATAGATAAGCATGATTTACCAATTGCTGTGAATCAGAAGAGTAGCGTGCCTTGGCGGGGCCCCGTATAAAAATTTGTTTGGGGGCCCTTAGGAAGGGTAAAGATTTGTTTTGCTTACGCACGTTGGGGGGCCCCGTGGCCCGGGGGCCACATATAATTGATATGGCAGATACGGCGGTAGCTATGCCTCTGCTGTGAATGACTTCCCTATAGTTTTAGCATAACTTAGTACTTTCCCACTGCCTGTAAAGGAAGAGGATGACCTCTAATTGGGACTCTTGCAAACCTTAAGTCAGTGTCCTGAGTCAATCGAGTCATAATTGGCTTGACTGACACAGTACTCAGCAGGTTGTTTGCCTGCTTTTCTTCTAGGAATGAGGAGAATCTGTGGCAAAACAAAATTGCAGAGGGTGGAAGATCTACCAAAAGTGTGAGATTTGTCTCTCCTCACTCTGGGGAATCAAGAACTGAAGTGCAAAGGAAGTGTGAACAAAGAGTACCCGTGAGTCAAAATATTGTGGTCACTTTCCAGCCAGTCTGCCGTTTCAGGATTGAGCTGTTGGCATTCAACAGCCAATGAGAGGCAGAGCAGCTGGGCTTCAGATATAGACATGTTTGTTTATTCCTGGGTGCCATTTAAAAGGGTCCTGCAACACAGTATCTCTTCTGTGGTGACATTTCTATTCTCAGATGGTTGAAATATCACTGAAAGAACAGTCTGCATATTATTTAAATTGTACCAGCACTCCACTGGGGATGGGAGAGAAGGGGGTTGTGATACACACAAAAGATAAATATGTACAGAAAAGAGTCAGCAAAAATTTCAGACAGATCAAGATGCAGTTTGGATACTATATCCTGTACCAAGCTTGCTTAGTGAAATATTATCTTACCTTTCGGTAAGAAAATCAGATGGTTTTAAACTTAGTGATATTTGTTTTTCCTTGATCCATAACTTGTAGTACATTAGAGCAGTATTCAATCCAAAGCACTGACAGTGATTTAGCAAAACCCATGTATCTCTTACATTTCATATGACATTTTACAGAATTCCATTTACTGTAAATTCAAACATCCCACATCACTTATTTATGTTTCTCATCATAGCAGGACTTTGCTAATGGATCCCATAAAGTCCAGGTGTCAGTGGGTAATCATGTTCTTATTTTTATCCCATATTTTGGCTAAAAGGCTATCAGGACAGTTCAGAATAAGTCTAAAATCTAATGGAAAAACCATTGAAACAAAAAGTGATTAATAGAACTACTGCAATATTAAAGCCACAACCTTACACTAAAAATCATTTCAAAGGTTAGATAACTGATGCAACTTCTTAACAACTTCCCTAACAGCCAAAAAGAATGAGAGACAGGCCTTATTGACTATACTGGCAGCCTGAAATCCGGTTAGTGATGCTACATCTGATGAATTATGATGACATCACCAGCAGAATGAGATTTTTCTGGTAACAGAAGACTTCCCCTTCTTTCCTGCAGTTTTTTTTAGACTCACAGATAATCCTTTTTCATTGTGTGGCAGCTATGGGAGCTTTGAGACAGAAAGAGGAAACCTTTCATCACTGAAGACGCCTGCCATCAAATTATAAACCAGGAAGGTGAAATACATTTTTTGTAGTGAAAGATCTCACTTCCCATTCTGCAACTCCCACATAATGAAAGGGATTATTCATAAACCAAAGGTTTTTGTGGGAGAGAACCGACATTCTCCAAAAACTCACTTTGTTGGTGAAGTCATATTTCTGCAGATAAAGTTATGATAACAGGAACTCAGCCAGCAGTAGAGAAGAACTATGCACCCATCTCATCCCTCAGAAAATGGAGTATAGCTCTATTCAGGGGTTGACTTGATGTGTAGATTGAACATGTGAAGAGGAGCAGAATACTAGCCCTATCCATCCATTGTCATTTCCAGTTATTCTCAATGCACAAAGAATGGCAGCCTGAAGTGGAGATGTTCTGCTATCACTACATGTTCTGCATGAGTTGGAGCCATGGTTTTTTAGGGTTCCAAATCACAAGGAGAACCTCTACAGATAGCAATGGCTTTGCAATCTATTTAAGAACATTATGAAAGAAGCTAAACCCATCTTCTTTTACCAGCTAAATTGTATCAGTTGAATTGTATCACACTACCCTGGCATCTGTTTGGTCCATTAGCTGATTATGTGGTTCACCATTCACTATGCAAAATGTCAGTACCTATGTGACCATTTTTTTTTTACAGGAAGCTGAGTCATAGCATCAGTATACCATTTGTATTAATTTTACTTCTCCCACCTGCATAAAGTAATTTTATTATTTATAAGATGCTAGCAAACTTTTTAAAATTAATTCTGTGTTGTTTAGAAGCAATAGTATTGTATTATCTGAACAATGGAAAAAGATTTACTTGTAAAATGTACTTACCGGGTTAGAAATGACTTGTTTCAGATGGTTGCCGTGCTTCTCAATAATTTCTTTGGTCTTATTTGGGGACTTTTGCTGGCATTGGTTGTGTGAAAATCAGAATAAAACATTATGATAAAAGCTGTGCTGAGATCATGCCAAACACAATAAAATATGCTGAACTCTAGCCCTTTCTCCCTGAAGTTTTGTTTAATAAACTGCCACAGCTTTTCCAATAAACATCAACAATGACATCTGACAAATACTACTTAGCATTTGATGTCTGTTTCAAAAATGTTCTCTTTAAAGAGAATCTAAGAACATCAGAAGAGTAGGAGGTGAAATTGTTTTAAAGTATGTTGGGAAGCTGAAAATTGGTGCAGACCAAACTTAAACATATTTGAGCAGTGACTATCTTGCATAAAATGTAGGAAATGCTATGGGTTCAGGGTTGGCAGATTCAGTTTTTGTGTTGAACACATAATGCAAAGAAAAATGTAGAGCAGCCCAAAGCTGCTTCACCAAATATCTGCCGGTTTTTCACCTTTGCTGCTAGGGCTTCTATTATTTTAAAAAGAGATACATTTGCACTGGTTAAGTAGAATAACTTCTTAAGTTGATGCAAAAGAGAAAATATGAACTGCACACATGTACAAACATACAAATGGCGATATCTTTCCTCATGAAGGAAGACGAACTACACATGCACACTCAAAGAATGGTGAACAAAGCCCATCAGCAAGATTTTCATATTTCTTTCCTTTTAAACAGTTAAGGATGGTCACACATGACTTCCATAGCAGGACAAGACAGCCTAGATCTCCAAAATGTTGTAATTTACAACAAATTGTTGCTTGTTATTGAGTAGCAGCTTGTCTTCATTTTCATGTGCCAGACATGTGACTTGGTGTAAGTAACTCCCTTTGACTATTTGGTTCAGCCCAAGGGGTGGGGAACTCCTAGGAAGGGGCTGTGAATCAAAATTTGCATTATAAAGTGTGGGAAAACTGGAGAGGGAGGAGGAGGAGGCTGTTGTCATGGAGAATGATAAAGCCTTTACCAGAGACTGTATACAAGAAGTTGATGTTTCTATGTTGTGGATATCCTACTTCAGTTGATAAATATATCTTTGACTTTTGTTCTCACTTGGTGTTAAAGACTTTTGAATTCTTCAGTTCTTTAAACAACTACCATTCCGGTGATGATGGACAAATTTTGGGCTGTACAATCCTTTTTTATTATTACTATTGTTGTTTGTTAAATAATGCTCATTTAGAGAAAGAGAAAGACTGGCATATGATGAGAAAGTAATTCTTTAACAGGAGGCACTTTCCATTGCTTTTTATGCAACCAGTGTAAGTAATCAAAGAAAAGAAAAGCAACCACACATATATACCACCCCATAGTACTTAGTGCACTCTCTGGGTGGTTCACAAGTTAATTAGCATTTTGTCCCCAACATGTTGGGACTCATTTTACCAACCTCAGAAGGATGGAAAGCTGAGTCAATCTTGAGGCCTGGTTAGGATCAAGCTCACAACCTTTTGTTTCAGTACAGCACTTTAACCACGGAGCCAACAGGGTGCATAATAAGAGCTGTTCCATTCTGATTTGGAGACTAAAGTTGGTTCTTTTTCATTCTTCATGCCTGCATAAAATACTTGTACAGTAATACCTCGGATAACGCTAAGACTTGGTTCCACAAGTCTTGGTGTTATCCGATTTTTAGTGTTATCAGATCCATGTTAAAATCCTATGGGATGGATCAGATAACATTAAAGCTCCATAGAGATACATTGTAACCACACAGGCTTTAGCGGTTGTTATCCGATCCATCCCATAGGACCTTAACGTTATTTGATCCAATTCTCCTCCCCAGATTACTTAACGTTATGCGATTTTAGTGTTATCTGAGGTAAACGTTATCTGAGGTATTACTGTATCAAGTTTTTGTTTTCATGTGGGCCAAAAAAAAGGGGGGGAAAGAAATGACAAAACAACCACTGTGCTGGCAGAAGGGGAGTGTATTTGTCATTATTTACATCTACTAATAAAATCTGTTCATGTTGATGTTTTATATGTGGCAAAACCACATGGGCAATTTCAACCAGGCAGGATATCCACCAATTAAAAGAGATCTCAAGGATGTTCTTTATTTGGTGATAACTGTTTTAGACTTATGCAAACAGACTTTGGCACCAGTGTCAGGGCTGGTGGTCCGCACATAGCAATAGATCTAAGCAAATTACTGGTGTGCATTGAAAATGGATATTGTGTTTTCATGATTGAGAAGAAGAAGAAATGTTGTGGTCCACACAAAGAGACAGTATGCTTTCAAAGAGAAAAATAGAGATACTATCATGAAACAAAACCTGACATTTACTGTAGTTAAACAGTGAGACAATGGAAGTGTTAATTTAAATGAGAAGTGAGTCTCCCGTGGAAATCATAGTGTAGCCAATGATTAAAATATACAGATTTTTTTGTACATGCAGGTATTCAAGGCTCATTAGCTCAAGACAAGGGGATTCATATTCTATTTAGCAAGATTTCACATTGAGCCACTTTCCATTTACAGTATATTCCTAAAGGTAGAAGCAGCAGGGATAGGAAATTACTTCATTTACGGGAATTACAGCTTCTTTTGTGTAAAACTTTAATCATCTTATATATGACAACCTTATGCTTAATGTTTTTTGGAACACTCTTCATAACACATTATTTAGTGAATGCATAGACTCTTCCCACTGAGCTCATTGCTGCTTTCAATGGTTGTGCTAATCTAGTTTGAATATATGCAGTAGTTAATCTTAATTATGATGCCGAAGCCTATACCATGTTAATTATTCATTTCGCATGTTCCTTCCATTTTATTGTAACTCCTAATTTACTTTAACTAAATGTAGCTTTTAATTATAGCGTTGAGAATTTGGGGGAATTTGTCTGGCAAGCAGGCATGAGCAGGGGTTTGGTAGGAGAGGGAGATGGGGAAACAGAAACAGGCCAGGTTGGCAAGAGAGGAGAAGAAAAAATAGCATAGGGGCTCAATTCACCCACCATTCCAACTGTAGCAAGCAAATCATCTGAGACATTCTGGAGGAACATTTGCTGGGATGGAACAAAAAGCCCAGAAAAAGGGGAATTTTAGAAGCTTTCTTTTTCTTTTTCCACCAGAGCTAGAAGCAATAAGTATGAAAGATATACATTTTAGAAAAGTTTTAAATAGATCTATAGCATATTAATAGTGGTTTCCCTCACATAAATAAAAAATACTCTGCTCCATGGAAATGTATGCTCCAAATATAAAATGCAAGACAAATACATTAGAATAGAATTAGGAAAGGGCGGTACATGGTCATTGTTACCTTAGGCTTCCTTTCTTTTCTTGCTATTAATACAATAGTGTAAGGCCAACCAGGCCACCATCTACAACCATGCAGGACTGCAGTGGACAGCATCTTCCTCCAACCACTAGATGATATAATGGAATTGGCTCACTTAGTGTGTAGACTAACATTTAACAAGGAGGGTCTGACATATTTCTGTACAAATCCAATCCCCAGCCAGGATGGGACCTTGTGTTCTAACATGTGGATGCTGAATGGCTACAAGCTGCTTCCTGAAAGGAATGTGGGAAGGGCATTTCATTGAACACCAGCATGGGTGGAATTTTCACTTTATACTCCTGGGCAAAGCTTCTTGCCCATTCCAAAACTTTGCTTTAAGAAAGATACCAGGCACACAGCCAATCTGGATTGGGGAGCTAATATTTTAAAAGGCCAAATTATTATTTAAGGCAATGTTAGCAAACTAGTCAGATGTTAGACAGCACAAAGAAAACACTTTTGAACAGGTGGAAATGTAAAGGACAACACGTGGGTAGGATAAATTACATCCACAAACATAAAATGGGTGAAAGCTGGCAAGACAGTACAGCAGGGTCCAGGACACAGGCAGCTGACTAGCAGCACAGGCACCAGGATCCAGGGCAACCAAGCTCATTTGTCAAACAGCAAATTTTATGCACATCCAAAGTCAAAACAGGAGTAGATAGAACCACAAGGCTAATACAATATATAAGACAGTCAGACAGCCAAGGAAGCAACCAAAGCAGGGTACTTTTAAGGCTAGAGCAAGAGCAGGAAGGAATCCACACAAAACACCAAACCAAATCCAGAAACTTTAATGACTAAGGTAACATCTTGAGCAGGGTTTCCCCACCTTGGGTCTCCAGATGTTTGTGGACTTCAATTACCAGAAGCCCAACTCAGCATACCTACTGGGAATTGAAGTCCAATAACATCTGGGGGCCCAAGGTTGGGAAACCCTAATCTAGAGCTGGTAAGACCTGGCTCTTATGTATTTCTTTCCCCCAGGGATTACAGGTGGAGCTCATAAGAGCCCAGGAAACTACAGTAGGCTGTGGGTCTCATCCTGCAACTACTAGAGCTGCTTTCCTAGCAGAGGGAGCCTTGAAACTGCCTGAGATCCAGACACAATAGTAGATACAAAAATGATATGGGATCTCAGTAGACCACAAGCCAAACCTGAAAGTGAGATGTGGCAGGGAGGAAAATGAATGCAAAACCACCAAGAGTAGCCAAAAAGGTGATGAATTAGGCTTTTTTCAGTGATGGCTGCAGTCTAAGGAGCAAGTTGCTTGGGGAGACAAACTAGGCTCCTTCCCTCCTCATGTACAGAAATTTGGTGAAAGCAGTCATTCAAAGCTGCCTTCAACAAGTGATTTTCTAAGATGCTGTTAATTTTTCCCATCTTTTATTTCTTTTCATTTTTAATATCAATATTTAGACCAATACTTGTGAATCACCATGTTGTTTAATGGATTCAATTATGTGGGATCTTCTGGAGTTTTAAGTTAAGCCTGTAAACAACCGATACTAGTGTTTAACTAATGGGATGTTGTATAAATCAAATGAAATCAATCAATAAAGTTGATCCATTAAATAAATGAGATTTATGTATGTATTGATTTTTATTTTTTAAAAATGAATATACAGTAAATCAACACATGCACCTAAATCTAATGTAATTTAGTTTGGACTAACAACTGAATTTAGGCCATATTGTATACATACTGCTGAAAATGTGTGTCAGTTCCATGTAAAACATCCCTAAATTTAATCTGCCTATGTGGTTGCAGGACTGACATTTGATGAACTGACCAAAAAATATATCATTTTATGTTGTCTTCTTGTAACAGGTGAAGATCACCTTTGATGGAACACCTGTCACCACAAAATGATATGTTTGGTAGTGAGATCTAGTTCTAAGGGAAACCTCCCTTCAGGTAGCTCAGAAATATGCCAAGCTAATTCCTCTTCAAAATGGGATCTAGTTACTTCTGAGCCAAAGACCATCTAGATTTCCAGCAGTATTCCCATACCTGCCCTCCCATCAATGACAAGCTCAAGGACATTGCCAAATATGGATCTAGGTAGGCTGAGGAAGGACTCTTTCAAAATCAAAAGGGATGGGGGATGTTCGTTATGTTTTGCCTCTTATTCAAGCACTTGAGACTCATTTATGAGTTTGATCTCTTGTTCTTCAACCAATGCAAGAAAGCACCCCACTACTCAAAATGGTGGAAAATTAGTACCATATGAAATCTACTTCAGCAAGTCTGTGATGTAGTCTCATTTCATGTAATTAGCATGGGCACAACATTCCTTTACTTAAGGTTTTAAATAAAACTCAAAGATGTTCTACTGATGAGAAGTGCATATCTACACTTCAAATAAAATAAAGAAGGGGAATGACTATGCAAGAGCTATATTAAAAATATGTTGAAACAAGCAAGAGAAAGGCAACAATTCTGTGCAAAGCTGTTACTAATTCTGTTGATGCATCTTCTTCATCTTCTGTCCCCCACCCCCATTCTGCAAAACCTCTTTTGAAAGTGCCAGAAGTGAAGCATTGTGATTGTCACACGATTTTATCTCCTTCTCTTTAACTTCCCAGCTTGCTAACTCTGATTAATTTTCAGAGACGAATGATGGCATCTATATTTTGATATTAAAATATACTCCTTGGTAATTCTGGTTCAATTTTAGCTTTCAGCTACCCCAGGACATGTAGTTCAATATTACAATCTGTCGGACCTCTGCAATAGCCTAATAGCTTCTACTTAGTGGCATGGTTGGTGGCAGCGCATCATGTTGGCACACAGGGAACAGAAGTTTTACTCTTAACATGGCTCCGAAATTTTTGGCTGTGCACGGCTTGAGGAAAAATATATTGCAGAAGTGATATGTTCATTATCTTGGAAAGGAGCCTGGCGGCCCTGCTGAAGGGTGCTGGCATCTTGCTGGCAAGGAAATAGTGTTTAAAGCAAGTGTAGAATTGAAAGTGCTCACTGGTTTTTTAAAACTGAGCAATATTTAAAAAGGGAGAGGGGGGAAGGGAGAGAGAGAAAAAGAGCACACCAGCTACTGAAAACGGAGGCTACATTTCCTGATTGCAGTTTTAATGACATAAGATATATATTATATGTGGGTCATACAGTCTACAGTATCTAACATTGTCTGAAAGGAAAACCAGGAGCTGGGATGTACTGTTTTGTGTCTTCAACAACAATCTAACTCAGCCACATTTTGAAACTAGACCCAACTCTAAATGTTGACTCCAGATTGCCATGGCTTGAGAAAAACAGAGATATAGGGACTAAGCCAGGGATCTTCAACCTACAGCCTATGGCATCATCCCATCTGGCCCACAGCCTCGCTCCAGCTGCTGCTGCTGCCGCTGCCACCATTGCCGCCTCGATCCTTGTCCCCTCTGCTTGGCTTGGTATGTCCTTAACTTTGCTGCAAAGCACCATTAAGAACATGCCAAGCCAAGCAGAGGGGACAAGGATTGAGGCAGAGGCAGTTGAAGCAGAAGCAGTGGCCGCCCCTGGCTGCCCCTCTCTTTCCCAGAGGCAGCTCTGGCTGAGAACGGCATTTCCAGCAGACACATGTGGCTGGCTGCATCTTTCCCAGGACTGCTCTGGCCAAATGTGGGCAAGAAGGACAGCCAGGACCCATTATTCACCCATGCCATGCAGCTCCTCCAGGCTGGTAAGCAGGGAAGCAGTGTGCTGGAGAATGTTGGGGGCTCGGGGTTGTCCTGCCGCCAGAGGCAGCAGTGGTGGGGAGTGTCAGGGGGCTTGGGATTTTCCCTCCACCAGTGGTGGTAGTAGGGAATAGTGGGGCTTCGGGGTGGTACCTCTGTCGGTGGCATTAGTGGGTGAGGGGGCTTGGGGTGGTCTTGCTGCTGCCCTGAGCTTCCACCACTATGCCACTGTCACTGCTGCTGCCAAAGTTTGCAGAGACAGCAGTGGGACCACCAGTCAGGCCCGCAAATAGTCTGAGGGGGCATAAAACAAGCTCCGGCTTCAAAAGGTTGAGGACCCCCCTTTTGGTTAGCTTTAGGTAGAGAATTTCTTACTACTATACAAACTGGCTAGATGGTCTTCCTTTTTAAAAATCTCATTACTAACATTAACAGTAGTCCCCATGGGACAGCCAACTTTTTTGCCATACAATGACCAAGGAGGAAATCTTACCATTATTGTACACTATTATTCCTAACCATGTGTGAGGATGCCACTTCCCTTTCTAATTAAGGTTTTGAAAAATAAAGGAGTAATACTATTTGGCCATCTTGTACAACAGTAGATACCCCCATAGCCTGAGAGAAGAAGAGATGCTTGTTCAACAGTATCCAAATCCTTGAGATTCCAGGATAGAAACCTAATATTCAAGGGCAGTTTGTTGGGGTTTTATGAGATAGGCCTTTATGTTACCATAGGGATGAATTCTTGTGATGTCACATAAATCGAGCAGGCAGAACTTTGGAGTCTAACTGGAATTACTTTTTGGTGACCTGCCTGTCAAAATGGGCAAAAAGAAAATTTGAGTTAATAGTCCCAAAATTCAGATACAAATACTGCTAACCAAGAAAGATGATAAAGGGTGCCCAGGTTAACTAATCTGACAATTCTGATGACTAACGGCCTTGGGTGCCAAAGTCCACAGGAAAGGATGATGGTCTCTAAATGGATTAAATGCCACTTGAATCCATCTTGATGGAGAGCAGCAGCTTCATCAATACTGGCCTGCAGCTGAGGAGAATTTTCTGTGCCAAAAGGGCTCAGGACCAGAAAATGACTCGCAGAACTGGATCAGTGGTACGGGGTCATGATGTGATGTGGAAGGCAGATGAAAGGCCACTGCATTATATTCTCAGGAGAGTCTTCATGGCTGATTGCCTAAATTCGGATTCAAATATGGCAGAAGGAGGAAGAGGATATTAAAAGTTCTGGAGATCTAGCCCTGTGAGAATCACTTGAGGAACATTTAGCCTATAGAAGACAATACTGAGTGGTGTTCTCTATTTGAAGGGATAATAAGTGGAAGGTTGAACTAGATTTTGTTTTCTGCAGTGCCACAGTGTAAGATCCAGAAAAGCCGAATTCAAAGTACCAGCAAGGAGATTTGCCAAAATATGAGAAATAAATTCTTGAGAGTATGTCCTATGTGACAATGGAATAGACTCCTTCAAAGGATGGTGAACTCTGCTTCACTGATTTATCAGTTTTAAACAGAGGGTTGACAGACAACTATCAGGAATGGTTTAGGGGTGAAATTCCAATTTTGGCAAGTGAGAGGGCTTCAAAACTCAGAAGTCACCAGGTGTCATCATGTCAATTCCAATTAGTAGTGACACTTGTCAGTGATTTCTAGCGCTTTACCCTTCCTTTCTTCTGGAAGGTGCTCAGGGACTCTGCAGCCTGCCTAAGACTACACAGGTTAGCACCTCTCGTGGGACTCACAGTGGGTGATCTTGATTACTGTGATGCCCTCTACATGGGGCTCCCCATGTGCCTGATATGAAACTTCAAAGGGTACAAAATGCAGCTGTGGTGAGAAAATTTGTGCATATCTCCCCAGTCCTGGAGGAATTGCACTAGCTTCCTGTTGTGTTCTGTGTCAGGTTCAAGGTGGCAGTGCTGACCTTTAAAGCCTTAACCATTTTGGAACCTTCCTACTTGGTGGAGCATCTACCCCTTAGAAATCAGGCCCACTTCACCAGCTCTTCATTTGCACCTCAACTCCAAGTACTCCCAGGTTTGCTAGAAAGTTTGTTACCTGTCAAAGGGCTTTCTCAGTGGTGGCTCAAATTAACTGGGATACTCTACCTGAGGGAGCTGCATTTGATTGCATCATTACGGTCCTTCAAGAAGGAACTGAAAACTTTTCTTTTCGAGTAGGACTTTGGCAGTTTGTTGAAGTTTAAATATGAGACCCTCCCATTGTTTCCACTTGGGCTAGTGGCCCTTGGTGCTGATTGGACTGGGTGGGTGGGTGGCTGTTTTTCAATGGTTATGTTCTGCTTTTTTAACATTGTTCTGCTTTTTAAACATCTGAATGGAAGGGGGGGGGAGAGTCAAATAAATAAATAAATAACCCACTGAGCTGACCAGAAAGCCCTAGTCATCCATTGTTCCATGGTTCTAGATTGGTGTGCCTGAAGCCAAGAAGGAGATTTACTCTACTTTTATAAAGTAACAAGAAGCAATAAATTTTCTGCCATGTATGCTTGTATATTTCCATTAAACAGACATGACATAATTTTAGGATTTATGAAATGAACATTTTAAAAAAGAAACAAGAAAGAAAAAAACCCTCAAATAGTTCCTCATAAGTGAGTTCTTTTTAAAAAATCCAAAACAAATTACAGGCTTACTTTCTTCTCTCCCTCCACCTCCTCCAGTTTAAAAGTGTTATTCGTAAACAATTTGAAGGGATCTTATTTGAATCAGCTTGTACTCAGCTGGAATTTGTTTTTAACAATAACTTGTGCTTTAATAAGCTGATGCCCAGAGTTTGTGCCACACTGCTTCAAAGAGATAGCAGAGCTATAAGTAAGATCAAAGCAGAAATGGTCATGGGATCTTAACTATTTGACAGAAGAAGAAAAAGAGAATTATACCCACCCAGTTTCTATTTTTCCTTAAGAATGCTTCACTTTGATTTCCTATGAAGAGTTTACATCTTTTCTTTAGTTAAAAAAAGTTTCACTTCCTTATGTATCGGAGTTACTGAAAACTCTGAAGACTTCTTTATTACCCTTAACAGAATGTTCCCACATGCTGGGGAACTACAGAACATTGAACCCTGATACAACGGAAAGACTGATGGGGGACGTTTGCCAATTATATCTGTTCAAGTTCTCTCCCTTCACATATACCGTAACTTAAAAATAAAGAAAAAGATATAATGCAAGTTTATTTCTTACCTGAATATTAACTGCTAAGATCCTGTCACAATGCTTGTTCCATTTCTCCTTTTCATCTTGCCTGATCAAGCTTATCGTGGCAAAGTTTACGTGTAGCAAACTTAGCAAATGCTCCCATTATTTCAGAGGACAATCAGTGGTGCAGTGAAGTATAGACTCATAGGGCGGAGAAGAAAGGGCCCTGATCTAAGCAGGGAGAGAACTTATCCTGAAATTTGGGGTTTAGGTCTGAGCTTAGCTACAACTTGCACAGTTATTGGGTGGGAATGGATTTTCCCCATAACAAAAGATCCTTGTTATAACATCAAGTATTTACTGTGATCTGGTCCTGAATGGACAATGAGGACACACAACGCTTCTGAGATACTTGATCTTGATAAAATACAATCAATGCCAAGGTTTTCCTTGCTCAGCAATCATTCATGTCTGACTCTAGTGGGCGGTGCTCGTCTCTGCTTACAGCCAAAGAGCCAGTGCTGTCTGCATCTGCAGACACTCCCATGGTCATGAGACAGGCATGACTAGATGCCAAAGCACACAAAACACTGTTACCTTTCCTGCTGAAGCAGTACCTATTTATCTACTTGCAATTTCTTGCTTTAAAACTTCTAGGTTGGCAGGAGCTGGGAAAGACAATGGGCACTCACTCTATCATGCAGCACTCGGGTCTCAAACTGCTGATGTACCAAACTTCCATTCATCAAGCTCAGAGTTTTACAAACTCATAAAAATTAGTTCGTTGTTATGAATTAAAAACTGCTTTTTAAAAAGTAATCTCCTTAAAACCATGACTGTGAGGACTGCTATGATGACTACATAGGAATATACCAATTACTATTCTGAGGATACAAAGAAATTAGCTGTTATCCCAATCCAAATTATAAAAAATGCAGCAAATGCAGGAGGAAGGGTTCCTGTGGAGGTGGAGTGATAATACCATGAAGCCTTTTGCTGTCCATTCAACATGCATTTCTAAGAAGATTGCCTGGCAGAACAACATTGTGCCATGAAATTTCTCTATGACTGCCTGATGAAGAGGTTTTGGACCTCAAAAGCTCACACAACTTTTAATTTATTTATTTATTTATTTTGAGTAATCCAATAAAGGTATTGGCTTCCTTCTGCATTTGCTGCATTTTTATACTGAGCATGATATCCTTTAGTCCTGGGGATCAGAGTCCTGGGGGCACAGCGGTTAACTGCTGTACTGCAGTCAAAATGTTGAGTTCAACCCTGATGGGGACAAAGGTATATTCAGCCTTCTGTCCTTTTGAGGTCAGTAAAAATGAATATCCAGCATGTTGGGGGAGGGTTGCTAATTAACTTGTGAACTGCCCAGAGAGTGCACTAAATGGGGCAGTATATGAGTGTAATTGCTATTTCTATTGCTCTATCCTATCAGAGTTAATAGATCCTTTCGCACTGTTCATCTCACATACACAAAAAGAATGTTGCCCCCTGACCTTACTTTAATTAATTAATTAATTAAATTCATTCTATTTCTATGATCCTGTTCTCCCAATTATGATAAATTATTCTGAAAAATATAATGACAAATTATTACATTAAAAACAATGAACCCTATGTTACTATCAATTTTTTGTTGTTGTTGTTCAGTCGCATGGTCGATTCTGGCCCTTTGCGACCCAATGGACCACTGTCCGCCAGGCACTCCTGTCCTCCACCATCTCCCTCAACTCGCTCTGCTCTCTGCCCATCATGTCCACAATACCATCTATCCATATCATTTTTGGCCGCCCCCTTCTTCTTTTGGCCTCCACCCTTCCCAGCATCAAGGCTTTCTCAAGCAAGTCTTCTCTTCTCATTTGATGTCCAAAGTACTTTAGCTACATCTTTACTATTTGACCTTCTAAGGAGCAGTCAGGGTTGATTTCTTCTAAGATTGACCTATTTGATCTCCTCGCTGTCCAGGGGACTCTCAAAACTCTCCTCCAACACCACATCTCAAAGGCATCTATTCTTCTGTGCTCAGCTTTCCTAATGGTCCAGCTCTCACAACCATACATCGCCACAGGGAATACCATTGCTTTCACTATACGAATTTTTGTTTGCAACTTGATGTCTCTGCTTTTCACTATGCTCCCCAGGTTTCTCATCGCTTGTCTCCCAAGAATCAGTCACCTTTTTATTTCATGGCTGCAATCACCATCTGCAGTGAGCTTTGATCCTAAGAAAGTAAAATCTGTCACTGCTTCTACTTCTTCCCCATCTATTTTCCAGGGACTGAGAGGGCCTGTTCCA
Organism: Furcifer pardalis; assembly: GCA_030440675.1. NCBI lineage: Eukaryota > Metazoa > Chordata > Lepidosauria > Squamata > Chamaeleonidae > Furcifer > Furcifer pardalis. Next base: position 71,205,861 of record CP126893.1, read on the forward strand.
TGATCTTGGTTTTCTTGATATTGAGTCTCAAACCAGCTTTTTCACTCTCTTCTTTAAACCTAATCAGGAGCTTCTTTAGGTCCTCTTCACTTTCTGCCATCAGGGTGGTATCATCTGCATATCTCAAATTATTGATGTTTCTCCCAGCAATTTTGATCCCAAATTGTGACTCCACCATCCCTGCATTGCGCATTATGTGCTCTGTGTATAAGTTGAATAAGCAGGGTGACAAAATGCAGCCTTGTCTTAGTCCTTTTCCTATTCCAAACCACTCCGTCATTCCATATTCTGTCCTAACTGTTGCTTCTTGATTCATGTACAGATTTCTCATGAGGCATATAAGGTGTTCTGGTATTCCCATATCTTTAATTACTTGCCACATTTTGTTGTGGTCAATAGTTGGTTAAAACTGTATATTGGAAATATCATTTGGTGACTTTGTGGAGTTTATTGCAATTACAGGGCAAGCTGACTGATTTTGAAGCTCTTCTCTAGCTGGATGTTAATCACATTTCAATAACAATTGCTTTTCTATCTCACCTTATCAAACCAGCTTCCCTGTCTGTAGTCTGCAAAGACAGAGGCAAACCCTGGAACACTTGTAGTGGGACAACTACTTGAAACCTGGTGAATTTGTGTAACAACATAAATTTGAGTTGTAGAAGATGATAAAATAAGACCCATTTCTTTTCTTTTCTCCACTCTGCAACCATTGTTGGATTCCCTAGCGAACTAACTGAGTGGGAAGGGAGAATGATTTTCTTGGGAAAGAGATAGCTTTAAGCCCAGCTGAAAGAGATCACCTTCTCTACAGTCAGTAAGTCTTCTTCTTCTTCTTCTTCTTCTTCTTCTTCTTCTTCTTCTTCTTCTTCTTCTTCTTCTTCTTCTTCTTCTTCTTCTTCTTCTTCTTCTTCTTCTTCTTCTTCTTCTTCTTCTTCTTCTTCTTCTTCTTCTTCTTCTGTGTCTAGCTCAAATTTGCAATTGCCAAAGTTAAGCTGTACCCCAAGTCAGCTAGTGATTTCCTTGCAAAGGCAGGGGTACAGCCTTTTAACTGTTTTGGTACCTCAGCTCTTAAAGTAGAAAATGATACTACAATATTCTTTACAACATCAGCAATTGTTGTTGTTCAGCCGCACAGTCAATTCTGACCTTATGGATCATTGTTCCTCAGGCATCTCTGTCCTCCACCATCTTCCTCAGCCCATCCAGCTCTGTACCCATTGTGTCTGCAATACCATCTAGCCATCTCATTTTTGGCTGCCCCCTTCTTCTTTTGCCCTCAACCCTTCCAAGCATCAAGGCTTTCTCAAGTGAATCCTCTCTTCTCATTTCATGTCCAAAGTACTTTAGCTTCATCTTTACTATTTGACCTTCTAAGGAGCAGTCAGGGTTGATTTCTTCTAAGACTGACCTATTTGTTCTCTTTGCTGTCCAGGGGACTCTCAAAACTCTCCTCCAACACCACATTTCAAAGGCATCTATTATTCTGTGCTCAGCTTTCCTAATGGTCCAGTTCTCACAAACATACATTACCACCAGGAATACCATTGCTTTGACTATGCAAATTTTTGTTTGCAAGGTGATGTCTCTTCTTTAAACTATGTTCCCCAGGTTTCTCATAGCTTGCCTCCCAAAAATTAGTCACCTTTTTATTTCATGGCTGCAACCACCATCTGCAGTGATCTTTGATCCTAAGAAAGTAAAATCTGTCACTGCTTCTACTTCTTCCCCATCTATTTTCCAGGGACTGATAGGGCCTGTTGCCACTATCTTGGTTTTCTTGATGTTGAGTCTCAGGGCAGCTTTTGCACTCTCTTGTTTCAACCTAAGCAGCAGCTTCTTTAGGTCTTCCTCACTTTTTGTGATCAGGGTGGTATCATTTGTGTATCTCAAGTTGTTGATGTTTCTCCCAGCAATTTTGATCCTAACTTGTAATTTGTCCAAACCTGCATTGTGCATTATGTGCTCTGTGTATAAGTTGAATAAGCAGGGTGACAAAAAGCAATACAATTCCTGAAATGCTATTTTCAAAGTAGCAAACAATTCTATTAGTAGTTGATGAAATAAGCGGGAAAAATTACAATGCTCTTTCTTTTGAAAATAATAAAAAGCTAATAAAGAAAAGAAAAATATTAGGTAATTTGAGGCACTTTGACAGTGCTTATTAGTTGTCTATGCTTTTACTTATGTTTTGATGTCACCATTTTCATTTAACCTAATTTGCAAAGTTGACTACACTAAAGGAAGTATACAAATCCTGAAATAAATAAATCAATATTTGCGCTTAAACTGAATCAAGGCATTTAAAAGAATCATAAAGTTAAAAAAGGGCATTTTGTTCTTCATAACCATGTCATAGAAGATCACTCTCCCATAAATACCACTTTCCATTCTCATCACTCTGGTTAATGCACATAAATGTGCCCTGGAAGTTGATTCAGTTTTTTACAGGGCTGTGAACTCAGCAGATCTACAATTCAATGGTTTAGAATTTGCATCCCATAATTGCATTTTAGCAAATTAATTGCATTTAATTTGTAATTCAGTCTATGAGCAGAACCTTCACCAGGCAGTGCTCTTGACTAGAGTTTGAAGCAGCAACTGTCACTTTAAGATTAATATTCCAAGTACCTAAAGGTGAAAGGATAACGAGTCCTTGGTCCTCAAATTAAAAAATCTAAACTGAGGGAAATTCTCCCTCGACTTTTGTATTTATTCACCTTTGCCCCTTTAATGAAAAGCAAATATAATTCCATTAATAAAATATTTCCTCTCCAAGATGATCTTTATTCTTCCCCTATTTTTTTCATTTCCAGTTTTTGCAAAACAACATGATTTGAGAATCTGATTACAGTGAGACATGTTCATTGCAGCTGTGTGCTCAGCAGCTACATATCACCTCCTTTCATTTTTACAGCTGTTGTGCGTATAGTTTACAAATGCAAATGTATTTGCATGGATGGGGGGGGGGACATGCTAGCAGAGAAAAGGAGTACTTTGAAGGAACAAGGGGCACAGAACAGGAAGGGGCAGAGAGTGTTTTAGAGGCAGCTATGCAGACAGCATTAATTCTTCCATTAGTGGTCCTTGATATTTACCTTTCATTTAACAGCCAGAATAGAGACATTGTTTACACTCAGGCACTAAAAGCTTAGATGCTTCTATTTTTTCTGATTTTCTGCCATTACAGCGAGTGTGAGTGCACTTAATCCTACCCTTGTTACAACTTGTTTAGTAAGATAAGATCTCGTAGGATTTTAATGTATAAGCAAATCTTTCAGTTTTGAAAATCTGCCTTATGGCTAGATTACTCTGGTACTCATGAACAAGGCATTATACGGTGACTCTAGTTATAGTTACGGTTGATGAGAACTTTCCCTGTTATTACTCTCATAAAAACTAATAGCGGTGACCATGCTACCCCCTTCTTTTTTGGATATCTTTTTATTATAGTTGTTATTCAGTGTTGCTGCAGTGTGCTCTCTTTCCCCTCTCTCTCTCTGTTTAGTGTTCTTCTAAAACCTCGATGTCTCACATGCTTTTTAGGGTGCCAATTATCAGGTGAAAATTGTGGTTTTATAACACACATACGCACACACACACACACACACACACACACACACACACACACACACACACACACACACACACACACACACACACACAGAGCCCTTGAGCAAGACTAGCTTTTGATGAAACATGACTGGTCCTCGAAGATACTTTTCAAAGAAAACCTTTGAAGAGCACACCTACTGTTCATAGAAAGCATATTTGGAATACTTCATAGTATGCAGGACCTCTCATTGTAAAATAAATCTAATGTGGCAATTCCCGCCTTTTTTTTTGTTAGTGGCATTAAAAAGGTAGATCAGGGGTTCCCAATCTTTTCAAGCCAGGGGCCAGGTCACACTCTCTCAGTCTGCTTCAAGAACTGGATGACCATTTTGCCCTGCCTGCATAATTTGGGGGGGGGGGGAATTTGGCCATTTTGTCCCAACAGCTTCAAAGGGACTTCCATTTTGTTTGTGAATGCCATTGGAGGGATTGGGACCACATGAAATGTTGATGCAGGCCAGATCCAGCCCACAGTCCTTTTTTTCCTTTAGCATTTACATAGAATTTACATGTGACTAGACCACAGCCCAAAAAGTTTGGGCACCCCTGGTGTATAGTTACAGACTACAGTTGTTTTTCTGTTGGTGAAGTGGACTCAACTTTTAGCACCCAGTGATATGTCTTAAGACAGTGGTCCCCAACCTTTGGGTTTTGGACTTACAATTCCCAGAAGCCTAAGTCAGTACATTGGCTGATCAGTGCTTTGGGTAATTGACTTAGGCTTCTGAGAATTGAAGTCTGAAACCCAAAGGTTGGGGACCACAGTCTTAGGGAACATATTATTAGAAGGTGCAATCCACAACATCAAATGATGTCTCATTGTCACAACCAGAGCTCTTAATTCTTCCCATGTTTTGCAAAATAAGCATACCTTGTTTTCTGATTGGTCATTAAGAAGTAAACATGAGATTTGTTTGAAAGCATGAGAGCTTGATCAAATGCAGAAGTCTACCAGAATTATACCTCTGGACCACCATTTCAGCTACTAATGATACTCTCTTGCAGGAGTGACCAAACTACAGCCTGGAGGCCAGATCCAGCCCCCAATGCCAATTCATCCAGCCTGTGAAGTCCTCATCACTCCCTGAAGCAGATTTAAAACATGCCCGTACAGATGCATTTTACTTCCACTACTGGGAGCTACGAGGGCTTCGTGGGCCAGATGAATTGGCATTGGGGGCTGGATCCAGCCCCCAGGCCATAGTGACCAGTCCCCTGAACCACATGACTGGCCTGCAGCCCAAAAAGTTTGGGCACCCCTGTTCTATTGTATCAAGTAGCTTGTTCCTTAGAATTTACCCAATTTAATAAAATGCATAGAAACTCAGTATGGTTGTGGACAGAGTGATAGTCTAAGTTTTTGGAGGCTAGGGTTCAAATTCCTCCTCAGTCATGACAACTTACTGTGTGTGAGGGTGGTTGTATCTGTTAAAACTACTGAGTATCTTAAAATTTCACTTACCTTGAAAGCTGTAATAGGATCACTGTAAGTTAGTTCCAAGTTGATGGCACATAACAGCAATGTCTTAAATGTCCATTTGGATTGATTCGGGTGAGTATTGAATTAACCTAATCAGTTTGGATCCAATTCATATCAAGACATACCATCTCCCTGCTTGGTCTTACTCCTTCCAAGTGTGTCTCCACAAATTAAATTGTAAGATTTATAATGGTAATAGTAGAAGCAACAGAAGAGTTGGAAGCATAGCCAACAGTGGCAGAAGATTAGTTGTGATAGTACAGAATTAGGCCCCTTGCGAATCTGTGTCTGTACAGAAGGTTTTGAGACATTTTGGAAGAAATTCAAGGGTGAGAGCTTGAAGTAATGGGATTTGGGTGTTGGATTAATGGAATTTGCTGTCAAAAATACCCATAGCAAGACTCAGCAACATCACTAGTAGGAAGACTCATAATAATTAATCAATTCATTTTTTAACTGGCAAGCATACTTTTTAGTGACTGGCAATCCATGCATGATATTTGAAAACCTTACACTGTTTGGAAGAAAATATAGGGGGAAGAAATGTACATTTGGGGATTAAAATCTACATTGTAGATGGATATGGACCAATTTAATATTTGTGTGCAAAATTATCTTTATACTACTCTTTGAGTTTCCCAGTGGCTGTTGCTCTGAATGTCATCCACTCGGTAGTGCAAAATAGGCAAGTACAATTAAGTTGTACCTGCAAGTTCTTTTCATGCAGATAGGGCTCCAACTTTCTTTTTTTTTCTCAGACCAATCCAGCAGCCTACCAGAAAGAGAAAAGATAGTCATCTGCCTTTCATACCTTTTCCTCTATGAATGCACAAACACACTGCCTAAAGCCAAACAGGCTCCCTGGTGCCACTGAACAGCTGCCAGTTGTTGTGCCATTTAAAGACAATTTCAGCAGGAGTCTTGAGTCTGACTGAGAGTCATTCATTCTGTTCCATAAGGGATTTAAGACATGTGGAGATAACAGGACCAGAACTATGTTCCACACCATAAAGAGCAGCTGAACTCCTTGAATGGGAGTAAGGGAAATCATGTTATGATCAATATAAAACAAGTTGCTTTTATTATTTTATTTTTTTGGGGGGTGTCTTTTATTTTGATCTGTGGAATGTTTGGAATTTCATATGAATGAATGAATGAATGAATGAATGTGGATTCTCGATGAAATAGTGCCAAAGGGGAAGTGGTAATCTTAAGTTGCATTGTAGTTGATTTTTCTAAGGAAAGACATGATATTAAGAGAGAAGATTGATCTAGGTGTTATAGACTATAGCAAAGCCCTTCATTGTGTGGAGCATAAGAACTTATAGTTTGTTCTGAAAGAAATGGATATTGCTCAGCATTTGATTACCCTGACACCTAACCTGCTTTATGGATAAGAAGCTATGATTAGGACAGAATATTGAGGAAAGAATAGTTTCTTGTAGGCAAAGATGTAAGATGAGAATGTATTTTCCCTTTATGACATCAAACTGTATGAAGAACATAGCATAAGGAAAGCAAGATTAGATTTGGATGAAGGAAGAGTAAAAATTGGTAGAAGAAAAATCAGTAATTTAAGATATGCAGCTGAAACCGTTTCACTGTCAGAAAGATCAATTAGTTGAAACAACTTTTAAGGGTAGAGAAAGAAAAAAGTTACAAAGCAGAACTGCAGTTGAACATGAGTATAGAAGAACTACATGACTTTAATGTTGACAATAATACAAGGGAAGATCCCTGGCAAGAGAAGCCCTGGATGTAGTCAGATTTCATGGCCAAAGACCCTGAGAGACTGGTGTAGAATGTCCCTGGAATAACTGTTCTGAGGAGTTAAGAACTGGAAGACTATTATATTATTATTATTATTATTTTATTTTTCAAATTTATACCCCGCCTTGCTAAGGCGAACCTGACCCTAGGCGGCTTACACAGTATAAAGAAACAATATCACAAATTACAAAACAGATCAAAACAAACTCCAGCAAGACAAAGTCCTCTATCGCTGCCCGGGACCCACGGTTTTCTCCCTTAGAGGCTAACTGGCCGAGGGAGAGTCCAACAAAGGGGGCGTCGGTGTCTTCGAGCCTCCCTCGGCCAGGGAGGCTCCTTTTATCCTCCCGGCCGGTGACGGGGGCTGGGAGGGCACTGCAGCAGCGGCAGCTATCACCATGATGATAGCAAATATGATGATAGCAAATATCTGGATATGGCAGCTCAAGAAGAAAAATTAATATGCATTTTCCCCTGTAGTATTCCAAAATCCTAAATGGACATTGTTTTCTATAAAGATGATTTTACCTAAAAGAACATATTGAGACTGTCTTAGAACCTTGTACAGAACTTAAAGTAATATTTACCTTTGATTTAATTGGTTTGGTTTAATGTTCTACAATCAAATTAATTTGATTCAAATGTTTAAACTGATATCAATCTAAGACTGTTTTCCCTCCAAAGTTGAACCATAATATCCTCTGCTGTTAAAACATTTTTAAAAATCTGGACACATTAGTCAGGCCACAGTCCTCACTTTAACATGCATTCAAACACCAGCTCTTGCCAGATATACAGTAGATCACATCTATGTGCTATTTATTCTTCAAAGAATTAAAATTGCAAGACATCTAGCTACAGTAAAAATGCGGCAATAATATAAAATATCACCTCTGAGCTCTAGTTGAAAAAGCAAACAAAATAAAAACCACTTTCAGTTTATCACATATTACTGAACACTTTACTAGTCAGGAAGGAGTCTTATGAACCTACAAAGATTTTAAACTGACCAATGAAAATCTGCAATTCATTTGTCAATGTTCAAAAGACCCTGCTGTGTTCTCCACATCCATTCGATGGGCTCATCTTTCTAATGGATGACATTTTCAGCTTGGTCTTTCCACTAATCCTTAGAGACAGGAATGCAGCATTGCATCTGATAGAGAACCACATTTATTTATCTCTTCTTCTCCAAGAGCTGGAAATGTTGATTTTTCAAAAAGGAATCATTGCACCATGTACTGTTCTGAAGTAACAGCACATTATTTGTACATAGTACTATGCAAAACAACAACACTGGAATAATTTCAATTTCCTTTCATGGCCATTTCTGACAGTGTACTCCTTGAAATTTTTTACAGAAATAGAAGAATATAAGATATAAAACAGAAGCGCAAAACAGTATATCTCTTGTGACTTGTTTTCTAGATGCTTTGGGTCACAATCATATGTTCAGTTGAGTATAGGATTTGTTGTCCAGTGCACTAGGAAACACCCAGGTTGCTTGGACTGCCATAGATAAATATTTTTTAAGTACCGGTAAATCTATTAAATCAGTTCTCATAAAATAATAATAATGTAGAATTCTATTCACTTGGAAGTGAAAATTTAGCAGGAAAACAGGATCATCATCAGCCATTGCAGATAGCATGTGTGATTCCAATATTTGTGCCAGAGCGGACATGAGATGACACAATCTACAATCAACCATGTAATGCTGAGAAGGAGCAGATTGTTTTTAAGGAAATCATTTCTTGAGCAGACCTGAAAGATCTATATGACTCAGATATATGGGCTATAATGCAGAGTTTATTGCTTTCTGATATTTCAGGTATCTGTAGGAGATCTTTGAATGTATCACACACAGCTATGGGGGCACCCCATGTTTATATATGTGCTAAGCAAAAATATTTATGTGTGATTGAGCTTGGAAATTTACTTTTTATAAATAATTTGTTCTTATTTCTCATTAATTTGAAAAATATTATTTTGACATTACTCATTACTCCATTTTAGAAATTATCTGTTGAATTACTTGTGAGGCTTATTACTTTTCTATGGGTTACACTGGCTTCCTTGAGGGAAGTGTCTTTGCTCCCACCCCCACCCAGAAATAATGAGAGAGACACAAGTGCTGGAATTTGAAAAAGGACCACACTTTGGTAACTAATTAACTTGGTGAACCACCCCATCCTGTAGTGGCAATGTGGATACCTGAGCGCTGAGATAGCCCTGCCCTGCTCTTCACAGGTAAGTCCAACAGCCCCTTCAGTGTGCTGTCAAGTGACAGCAGGCACACATTTTGGGTTGATGTCTGGCCAACAGGTGCCAATCCTTGTGACCTAAACTGTGAAACAGTCACTACGTGCCACCACTAGATCCCCTGTCCCAACCATCGAATCTCAGGATCCAGGTAACTGGCATATTGGGCACCCAATTTTAACCACACATTTTCCATGTAAACTCACCAATACTACATTCCCTTCCGCACTACCTGCTATAGGGGACTAATGTAGTCATGTCCCCACCATGCCACAAAATTAAGCATGAAGGCCCCACTGCAGGTCATCAAGGAAATGCCATAGCATATAGCAGGCAAACGTAGCCTGTTGTGTCCATGAATTTTCACCTCTTCACTTAATCATGAATGGGTAACGACAGAACACAAAACCACCCAATACACTTCATCAAATTCTCAATTCATGCCCTTTCTGGCTCAATCCATGCACCAAGAAAGTAATTTCCCTTCAACCAATTTAGGGAACATCACAATTCCACTAATCATACATTGGCCACCTGCATCAACTGTATAATGTTACACCAAAATTATGAACACCTTGCCGTTGATTCCACCATATTATTCCTCCCCAGATGTAAACCATACATCAGGGGCACATCCATTTACTGCACAATGTAGATCCAATTGTCTCAAAGCATTCCTCACCAGCCCATCCACTCCAGGAGGCCCATGCTCTGAGGCCAATGTACTGCCCATGCAGATCTGGCAGTGTACCTAGATCCCCAAGATATTAACACTGTTCATAATGGATCCTCCAATGACCTTTAGGTAGTGGACCTGGAGAATAAAATAGAAAGAGTGCCAGAAACTGCCTTTTCCAATTAAGAAGAGAGAGAGAGTTTGTGTGTGTGTGTAGACTTGTCAAGAGTTACCCATAACATAAAGTACATATCAAGTGTTCATAGTGAAAGGGATTGTAGACATCATAATAAGCCAGAAATTACATGCAAAGTTCTGATGATGATATTTCTCTAGCAAGTTGGATGGTTTGACCCCCAGTATGTCCAAGTTATAATACCTAGCTTTTAATTAAGTTTTTAAGCTTTTTAAAGTTTTTAATTTTTTAAGTGTTTTTAAAATTGTTGGAAATCGCCCTGGGTCCCTTCAGGGAGGAGGGTGATAAACAAATATAAATAAATAAATCAAAATAAATAAATTTATATTTTGAACACTATTATTTAGCAGTGATATTTAACAGGGGTTAAGAATTTAGAGTGCGGTTAACATAACACTAAGATATAAAATTCTTTTATACTATTTTTCTTCTCTAAGCTTTGTGCTACTTTAGTTTACCTTCCATTTTACATTCAAGTTTTTAAATATTTTTTGTATTTACAGTTTCATTGATTTACATTTTTTGCAAATTATTACTCTTAATATTAATAATATATGTGTCATATATTAATCTTAATAGTAATATTGTACATATAGCCTTCTATATTTGTTGTATATTGTCATTGTGACATATACAAATTCCTTCTTGCAATATTATAGATTATTATTTACGTGTATGTTATATATTATCCTATATACACTAAATTCTAGACTTGCTTGGCATGAATTATTCCTAATTCTCCCACCTCTGCTCTTAGCAAGAAATTGGGTTCTAGAAAGGTCTCATTATTTTGTGTCTTGATTCTGCCAGTTGGTAAATGCAACCAAATTCATTCTAAAGCAAAATAAACCGAGGAGCTGGTTGTTTTCACATCACTTATATACTGCAGATTATACAGATTAAATCAATTCTGAATTTTTGTTACTGCATTGTTCCTTAAATTTATTATAATAACTATATTCACTGTAAAATGAATAATAACTAACATGCATAATTTCCATACCCATAACACAGTGTGAAACTGATTGCAATATTTATTTTCCTTTCTGTTTTCCATTCTAGCATTAGTGGGTGTCATACATCAAGACCATGAAGGGGAAAGAAATATAAAATAGATGTGTCAAGATCCTGCTGAATAAGACATTTATACCATGGCAAATCCTGACACACAGGTAAATGAGTGGAAAGTTAAGGCTATGGCCTGTTCAAAACCTGCTTAGAGAGCCAAATTCCTTCAAGGCATATGTCTTAACTGTCACTCATCACAAGAGGTGCCCTTGATTTGAATGCAACTTTAAATTCTGCCCACATAGAATTTTAACTCCTGCCCATCTAGAAATAGTGCTCACCAGCCCAATGATACATTAGCTACAAAATAAATGAACTAGACCAGTGGTTCCCAATTAGTTTTTTCTACGTACCACTTCAAGAAAGACTTCAAACTTGCCTTATTGCAGGAATGTTAAATAAAAAATGAAATCAGGTATATTTTATATTTATTATCATAAAAAGACATTCTAATGACAGAGAACACATGTTTCATTAATGTGACAAATGTGCACGTTTTTCATTGCACAACTCTGAAAAATCTGGTTGCATTTTGATCAGCTTCAATCCCAAGTCGTCTTCGAGTTGAAGTCTGTGACAATGTTTAGTTTTTAAGTTTGTCATTGCGGAAAATCTGGTCTCGCAAAGGTACGTCGTGCAAAATGGCAGTAAATGTTTTATTGCTACTTCGCTGACACGATAAACATCTTTAAGACCAGCCCAAAAATTAACCAGTGATTGCTCCACAAAACAACTTTTGAGTCTACTGTTGCATGAGATATCTATTAATTCCTCTTGATCAGAGATGGATAGGTGATCGGTGGGACAGTTTCCAAAGGGGTTGTTTACCCAGTTCCATTGCAAGGATATTTCTGAGAAATAAGTGCGTAATACAGTCGACAAATTTTGCAAGTGCCATTTTATGGCTGATTTTACATCTTCATTCACTGATGAAGAAGTAGTTTCCAAAAAAAGTTTTAAATTCGGAAATTGATCATATTTACATCTGCCGATCAAAGATGTCCAGAGAGACTTTTTTTGATTGTTGACTCCACCTTCTCCTGCATAGTGAATATGGTTGTATCCTGGCCTTGAAGCCCCAAATTCAACTCATTCAGATTTGTAAAAATATCTGACAAGTAAGCCAATTTTTGTAGCCACAAAGGATCAATCAGCATCTGTTTGTACTCGGCATGTCCCTGCTCGGTCAAAAATAACTCAATTTCATGTCTCAACTCAAATATTCTCGAAACAACTCTTCCTCTGGATAGCCAACACACTTCAGTATGTAACAACAGGGCCTCATGCTCACTGCCAAGCTCTTTACAAATGTCTGTAAAAATTCTTGAGTTTGTGGCACGGGCCTTGATTAAATTGACAATTTTCACAGCATTTTTAAGAGTACTATCTAAGCAGGCTGGAATTTTTTTTACAAGCAAGTGCCTCTTGATGAATACCACAATGGGTCCATTTTGCTTCTGGGGCTACATCTTGTATTCACTTCACAAGTCCTGAAAAACGACCAGTCATTGCTCTGACACCATCAGTGCATATTCCTATGCATTTCGACCAATCCAATTTGTTTTCTTTTATAAAACCGTCGACCATGTGAAATATGTCCTCCCCGGTAGTATGAATCGGAAGGGCACGACAAAACAGGAACTCTTCATGAACCTTTTTGGAATGAACATAACGAACATATGTTAAAAGTTGAGCCAAGTTTGATATGTCTGTGGATTCATCAAGTTGTATGGCAAAGTAATCGCTTTGTAAAATGCATTGAATTTGGTGGTTTTTCAGATTATCTGACATGTCTGCAGTACGACGAGAGACAGTGTTATTTGACATAGGAATAACATCAAGTTCTTGGTCCATTTTTTCTCCGAACATACATTTCACTATCTCTTTTGCTGCAGGCAGTATAAGGTTTTCCCCAATTGTATGCGGTTTTGCTTGCTTTGCAATTAACTAACTAACTCGAAAAGAGGCTTGCAGGGTAGAGGGTGACACATCATTAGCATGCGACTGTTCAGTATTTTCTGATACCTCCTCCTCAACCTTTCGGCGCCTTAGCAGCCACTATTCCATCTAAAAAACAAGGGGACTTATTAACTCAGTATTTTTGTAATGTAAGTAATTAAAAAGCTTAGAAAACTGGGGGGGGGGGACAGAAACTGCAAACAGGCAAAAAATTGAATTTGTCCTTCTGTATTCGAAGTAGGTACATAGTAGAAAACAAATTAAACATTATTGCTTTGTATTGAAATTTACAATAAAATAGTATTAATGTAACTTAAAATCTAGAAAACAGAATCCGTGAACATGCTTACAACTGAAGCAGCTTGAATATTATTTTTATTTTCTAAACATCATTACATTGTATTGCAGTTTATAGTGAAAGTGCAAATTTAAACACAGTTTTAAAACATTATCTTACCGTTTACCGAGGTAGGTATATAAGGCTGATCGACACAACACGGTGCGACGGATATTTATTAATTCACAATTAAAACAACACAACGAGCACAGCGACACGCTCACACAACATAAACCGAACTGACTGATTGACAATGACAAGCAAATAGGCAGGAACAGGGGCGGCCGCGATCGGGAGACGCTAGATGCAGGAGGCGTGGGAAAAACAGCCGCTGTGGGAGAAAGCGCTTGATGCATATGATTGACTTACCTACTGATTGTTTAATTAAATTGAATAATTTTTTGGCAATTGTTATTGCATTATTGTTTTTTAAGGATTTAATATTTTAGTTAAGAGATTGCTGTGCATACCCCTTGATGCAATCTCTCGTACCCCTGGGGGTACGCGTACCACTAATTGGGAACCACTGAACTAGACAACATAAAAGTTCCTACAATAAATGAATGGGTTAAGCTAGGGTTGCCATAAATCCCGATATTCCGGGATTTTCCCAGATTCAAGCTGTTCCATCTGGTTCAAAGAAAAATATGTAAAAGTCCCGGGAGGGAGGGAGCAAGAAATGCCCATGTCTATGGAGGATTCCTTCTTCACATTACTGCAAAGGGTTAAATGCATAGAGTCAGCATTCCTAGAGAGGAAGGGAACACTGTGGATAGAAAGCAAAGAGCTGTCTCTCACAAAACACCTTCTCCAAAATAAGCCCCTTCCTTTTCTCCTTCCAGAGGGAAATGGGGACTCCAAGGGCTACAGTTCCATTCCAGTCGGGTGGGTGGAACTGCCCGGCCTCTGGAGATGGAGTATAGCAGGGACGCCCTCACCCACCCACCCACCCACCCAATGTTACTAACAGCTTATCCCCAAGGCAGCAAAAACCCCTGCCAAACTGGATTGCTGCCTTGTAAAGCACTGAGGGAGTCTGGGAAATATAGTCATTGCTGTAAGTTCCCTAATGCCACAGATTTCAAAGACAGGACACAACAATTTTTTTTTATTTTTTATTTTTATAAAGGCACCAATCCTCTTTGGCAGGGGTTTCTGCTGCCTTGGGGACGAGCAGATCCATGTTCAGGATAACAGGGGATAAGTGTGACAGCTGCTGCCATGGATGACACCAACAATGGCTCTGGATAATCTGTATTTTCCATGCATGCTTGAAGCAGATTCACTGGTATTCTTTCAAAAATAATATTTGAGATATGGTTGTGGTTGTGAAGCATCTCTGTATCAATGCTGGCTTTTCAAGAACAGACACACAATCATGCGCACAACTCCTTTGTATTAAGAAATGGTTATTGCACTCTGCACCAAACAAATCAACACCCCATCAGTGAGCTTCTATCATGATTGGCAAGACTGAAGAGGCCACATGCTTGACCAAATTGCTGCCAGTACTTTATCCACATCCTCATGTTCCAAAATAGGGCTACATAATACCTCCCATTCATATTCAGACTATTCCTTTCATAAGTGAGATGTTACTAAGTCAACTGAGTGTTGGAACAATTACCACCTGAGATGTTCATGGTATTCCAGGGGTTCTCAACCTTTTCAACTCAGGGACTGGGTCACACTCCCTCAAACAATTGGAGGGCCGGACTGGTGCTCCAGCTGCCAGTGCCAGTGCCGGATCGGCCACAGACTCATTTACAGCTGTAGTAAACGTGTTTATGACAGTTGTAAAAGAGTATGTAGCCAATTTTGATAGCTGTGGCGGCTGGAGGGGAGGTGGGGACCAGATTATTTGGTGCTGCAGGCCAGATCCAGCCCACAGGCCTTAGGTTGAGAACCCCTGATATAAACAGTGAAACTAATCCCTCCCGGTATCATGAACAACATCTTTGGGTTGCCCAAACATCCTTGAAAGGACCTCATCCAGCCAGTGGCGTAGCGTGGGGGGGCGGGGGGGCGGATGCCCCGGGCAGCGCCTTTCAGGGGGTGGCAAAATGTCCCCTCCCCACCCTTTTGCTGGCGAGCGCCCCACGTGCGCTTCGCCGCTTGCCACACACCTCCGTCCGCTCGCACCTCCATCCGCTCGCTCGCCCGGCTGGCCGTCGGGGGCTCTCGGCCGCCTGTTGCCCCTGGCAGCGGCTTTCAGGGGGAGGCAAAATGTCCCCTCCCCACCCTTTTGCTGGCGAGGAGGAGAAAAAGGGGTTTTTTTTAGGCGGACAATTCAAGGAGGCTCCTTGAATTGTCCGCCTAAAAAAAACCCCTTTTTCTCCTCCTCGCCAGCAAAAGGGTGGGGAGGGAAGGAGGGGCACGCCCGGTCGCCCGCCCAGCTGGCCGTCGGGGGCTCTCCTGGCGGGCGGCCCGCGTGCGCGCGGACGCTGCTCGCCTCCGCCCGCCCAGCCACCCACCCAACTTGCCGTGAGACGGGGCGCTCGTCGGGGGTGGGTGGCGCCGTGGCGGGGAGCCCCTGGGGGCTGGCTGGGCAGGAGGAGGTGGGCAGCATGCGCGCGCACGCGGGCCGCCCGCCAGGAGAGCCCCCGACCGACAGCCAGCCCGGCGGGCGGGCCCCTCCTTGAATTGTCCGCCTTAAAAAAAACACTTTTTCTCCTCCTCGCCAGCAAAAGGGTGGGGAGGGGACATTTTGCCGCCCCCTGAAAGCCGCTGCCAGGGGCAACAGGCGGCCGAGAGCCCCCGACGGCCAGCCGGGCGAGCGAGCGGATGGAGGTGCGAGCGGACGGAGGTGTGTGGCAAGCGGCGAAGCGCACGTGGGGCGCTCGCCAGCAAAAGGGTGGGGAGGGGACATTTTGCCACCCCCTGAAAGGCGCTGCCCGGGGCATCCGCCCCCCCGCCCCCCCACGCTACGCCACTGGCTGGATGAGGTCCTTTCAAGGATGTTTGGGCAACCCAAAGATGTTGTTCATGATACCGGGAGGGATTAGTTTCACTGTTTATATCAGGGGTTCTCAACCTAAGGCCTGTGGGCTGGATCTGGCCTGCAGCACCAAATAATCTGGTCCCCACCTCCCCTCCAGCCGCCACAGCTATCAAAATTGGCTACATACTCTTTTACAACTGTCATAAACACGTTTACTACAGCTGTAAATGAGTCTGTGGCCGATCCGGCACTGGCACTGGCAGCTGGAGCACCAGTCCGGCCCTCCAATTGTTTGAGGGAGTGTGACCCAGTCCCTGAGTTGAAAAGGTTGAGAACCCCTGGAATACCATGAACATCTCAGGTGGTAATTGTTCCAACACTCAGTTGACTTAGTAACATCTCACTTATGAAAGGAATAGTCTGAATATGAATGGGAGGTATTATGTAGCCCTATTTTGGAACATGAGGATGTGGATAAAGTACTGGCAGCAATTTGGTCAAGCATGTGGCCTCTTCAGTCTTGCCAATCATGATAGAAGCTCACTGATGGGGTGTTGATTTGTTTGGTGCAGAGTGCAATAACCATTTCTTAATACTAAGGAGTTGTGCGCATGATTGTGTGTCTGTTCTTGAAAAGCCAGCATTGATACAGAGATGCTTCACAACCACAACCATATCTCAAATATTATTTTTGAAAGAATACCAGTGAATCTGCTTCAAGCATGCATGGAAAATACAGATTATCCAGAGCCATTGTTGGTGTCATCCATGGCAGCAGCTGTCACACTTATCCCCTGTTATCCTGAACATGGATCTGCTCGTCCCCAAGGCAGCAGAAACCCCTGCCAAAGAGGATTGGTGCCTTTATAAAAATAAAAAATAAAAAAAAATTGTTGTGTCCTGTCTTTGAAATCTGTGGCATTAGGGAACTTACAGCAATGACTATATTTCCCAGACTCCCTCAGTGCTTTACAAGGCAGCAATCCAGTTTGGCAGGGGTTTTTGCTGCCTTGGGGATAAGCTGTTAGTAACATTGGGTGGGTGGGTGGGTGGGTGAGGGCGCCCCTGCTATACTCCATCTCCAGAGGCCGGGCAGTTCCACCCACCCGACTGGAATGGAACTGTAGCCCTTGGAGTCCCCATTTCCCTCTGGAAGGAGAAAAGGAAGGGGCTTATTTTGGAGAAGGTGTTTTGTGAGAGACAGCTCTTTGCTTTCTATCCACAGTGTTCCCTTCCTCTCTAGGAATGCTGACTCTATGCATTTAACCCTTTGCAGTAATGGGCCCCTCCTTGAATTGTCCGCCTAAAAAAAAACACTTTTTCTCCTCCTCGCCAGCAAAAGGGTGGGGAGGGGACATTTTGCCGCCCCCTGAAAGCCGCTGCCAGGGGCAACAGGAGGCGGAGAGCCCCCGATGGCCAGCCGGGCGGGCGAGCGGACGGAGGTGCGAGCGGACGGAGGTGTGTGGCGCGCGCGCGCGCGCGCGCCGCTAGTCAGCAGGGGGCCGGCTTCTACCTGGGTCGGGGGGAGGGGGCGGCAGCAGCGGCGAGCTGGGGGCGGCGGCGGCGAGTTTGTTTTTCTCCCCAGGCGGCTGAAGACTGCGCGACGCCACTGCATCCAGCATAGTCAAGGAAGTTACTGCACAAATAGGAGGAAAGCAATTTTCTACATTCTGTTTTGGACTCAAAACTAGGCACAAAACTAGAACAAGAATTAGCATGGAAATGAAAATGGTGTCTTGTGAACACCTGTGACCCTCCTAGAACTCACCAGTCCTTCAAAAGCTAGCTGGTGTTGAAGTAAATATTTGACCAATCATGAGTGAGTCATAGCCACTATGTTGGAGTCATCCACCCACCCACTCTTATCAGTAAACATGAATTCATCTGGCATGAATTCATCTGCGTACCATCAAACATGGGGGCCAAATCAGTAAAGTAAACAAGTACCTGAGAATTGGGGAAGATGCCAGATTTGGGGCGGGGGAGCAGTCTGCAAGTATTGGACTTTTCTTCTTTGATGACCCATCCTCTTCCAGTGCCATAGTTTTCACTGCCTATAACCATAGCAGAAGGGGTTACATTTTGTCATTATAATTTTGCATAGCTTCTGTTTTTATTTGAACAAATAAAGCAGAGCACTATTGTGATTCCCCCACCCCCGTCCAAGGACTGCTTTGGAAACCAGCAAAGTGAACTATAAATAGCAATCCTTAATTTCCAGTCCTAGGGGTATATAAGCACTCTCAGTCCACTTAAAGTCAAGAGAGATACATACACAAACTGAAGCACTTAATGATTCACTTTCTTCTGCTTACTAGAGTCGATCATGGTAGTTATTGGAGCGAGGCTTCTGTTCTGCAGCCCCATTAGGAGATCTCTTATTGGTCAAGTTAGTACAACTCATTACTTGACTTGAAAATAATGATTTGCAGCCATAGTAACTCCAAGTAATGTTTGAACAGATGCTATAGATCAGGGACAAGGGTTCTTAACACAATGAATGGCAAAACATTATTTATCAAGCAGGGACACTTGTCTAAATATTATTCAAACATCTTTTATTTTGTTTGGTATGTTAGAGTATAGTATTGTAGGAGATATTTGTATTGCAAACATTTATATTTGTATTGAACATCCAGAAACATCCAGGGTGTTAATATAAAAGTAAGTGTTTTTCCCATCCTTGATGTACAATTTACAAGCTGAGTGAATATTGATCCCACTTACAAGATGCTTTTATTGGACAAAAGACAACAACAGTGGAGAGAAGCAACATTAACTATTGGGCCCTATATTTTTACATTCTACTTATTTTCCAAGTACAAATCATTTACACCTGAGGATTTTCTCTCCTTTCACATAGTATTCATTTCTCTGTCTTTACAGTGGCCAGGAGGATAATTTAAAAATTAGAACATAGGAAATCTCTAACCCTCATATTCCTAAACCCAAGTTTTATATTTGAAGATGAAATTATGTCCCTCCATGACAAGAGTAAGCTGTGTTTTAGTTTATGAAACCCTATTTTTCTATCTACCATATATACTTGAGTATATGTCGAGTTTTTGAACACCAAAATGAGGTCTCAAAAGGGGACTCAACATACAGGGGCCAACAACCTCAAGGGTCCCAAAACCATGCTGGATAGAGATGTGTCTATTGACAACAAGATGGGGGGAGCGGGTGTGTCTCAAACCAGAGTAGAGAAATCTCCTTTCTTGATGCTTCTGGTTTGGGATGTGCATGGCCACCTCCCCCCATCCTCCCAGTGCATCTCTCTACCAAGGAGAGACAACAGAATGGGGGAGGCGAGGTGCGTGTGTCCTAAGCTGCTGCAGAGAGAGAGAAAAACTTTCTTGTTCCTGCAGGTTTGGGACATGCATTCCTCACCTCCCCCATTCTGTTGTCTCTCATTGTTACCCTGGTATAAGTCGGTTGGTGTGGCTAGAGGCTAGAGCAATGTTTCCATTCCATCCAACACCTTCCACTTCATGCTACCACTGGTTAGGTGGTGCTAATTCACAGTAAAAAAAAATACTACACTACCAAAAACATTCTAAAATGTTCTAGAAGCAGGCACATGCAAGAGCACCACCCAGAGGGGAGGGGTGTGGTTTTGAAGGAGGTGAGGGATGCAGTTTTCAAGGATTTTAACATTGTTGGTACCATATTGTGTTTGTTGAGCCTATTCTCCATTTATAAAGCTAGTTTACTAATGTTAGACTTGTTAAGTCCTTTTACTGATTTTTTAAAATAAATGTTTAGAAACATTACCCCACTGATGTCTCAATTAACTTAATACTATAATTTTATTTTCATGTACTGATATTTTGATTATTGAAACTCACTAGCAGCTACTGCATTTTCTACCCCCAACTTATACTTGGGTAAATCTACTTTCCTAGTTTTAGAGGTCCAAATTAGATACCTCAACTTATATTCAGCATTACTTATAGTTGAGTATATATGGTATATGTAAATTGTTAACAGTAAAATCAAAAAATTCTAACTGAAATTTGTTGATGAAAAGAGCCTGATGAAGGCATAGCCTTTTCAGGACATGAACTGAAGCTCTGTTTATGAAAGAAAAATGTAATATTCTGAAACTCTTTGATAAAAGAATAGTAACTGAATACTAGCAGGTACCCTGTGGTTCTCAAAGGAATAGGAATTGCATGCTGGAATAACCAGTGGAAATATATGTAAAAATCACAATTCCTGCTAGAAGTGTTACTGGTATGGCATCTATGATGTTTCCTGATCATGAATAGCTTGGCCACACGAGAGCAATGAATTAGAAATCTCCACATGGGATTACTGTTATGCACTCTACATAGATTTGGCTCAGAGACTGCTTATTTGGATCTCCTCTATGCACATATCTTTTATATGCTGAAACATTGCATTCATTGATACTCATTCACCTTTCTTGTGGAACCCACTAGGTAGAATGCATGGACACATTCATTTATTCATTAGCCACAACCCTGTCACTTAGCCCAGTAAATCACAATAGAGTGGGATCATTGGAGCAATGGGGATCTACTTTGTCAACTTCCCTGGATTCATTTGGGCCTACCCTAACTGCAACTTTCTTTATCATAGAAATACAGAGTAGGCTCATTTGAATCAATGGAACCTATAGAGAAATTGACGAATAAAATCCCATTGAGTCAACAAGATTTGGGCTGTTATTTAAAAACAACAACAACTATAGCTTGTTCTATGTCACAGGATCTTGGAGTTGATTACAGAGGCATGTAAAACAATATAAAATATAAGATCTTTAAAAATGAAATTAAACAGTTTAAAACACAAAATTAAAACACTAACACCATAGCATTAGAATCTGTGCAGGCCATACATCCTAGAGACTTTAATAAATATTTTGATTTGGTCTCCGTTTCTTGCAAAGGTCCTGTTTGGCAGAATTTGCTTCCCAATTGATATCAGTATAATTGAAATAGACCACTTCTGCTACACTGTTATTCTTCTAATTTGTTTTAAAAACATTTCATCTGCATCTTTTCCTTGATACAGTGGTCAGTAACAGAATACAGCTACCACATTCCTTTTGTTTTTCGCCCCAGTTATATTAATCCTGATTATCTCAATGGGACAATAAACTTTATCCAATTGTATTTCTATACAGGAATATATATTTATGACATAAACAGTAACTCCCCTGTTATTTTCTATGTCCTTTTTAAAAAAGTTTATATCCTTCAGCCCCTGTATTCTAGTCAAGGAACCCATCCCATCAAGTTCCAGTCGTCCCTTTCAAATCATGTTTACTCTCCTGAACTAAGATTTCAAGTTCTTTGTATTTCTCAAACTCATATATAGACACCAGAGGTTGTGTGATTTGTGGCTCTCTTTCATACTTTTTAACAAAGACTGTGAACGGACACCACTAGAGCTCTTCAGATTATTTCTCTTACTGTTCATCAGCCTTCTTCTATCATTATCTCTGAGATTATCTTTCCCTTCCCTTTCCAATTCTGTTTAAAGCCCTCCTTCCCTTCCCATAGCTTCAAAGTTTGATGTGATTTCTATATACAGTAAAACCTCACATAAACAGCACCTCACTTAGAGACTAACTCACTTAAAGAGCAGCATCTTCACTGAATGGTTGCCTCACTTAACAATTAAAACCAAGCAAAAACTTGCTTAACAACTAAATTGGGGTTCGCAATTCCCCCCCCCCAAGTCACAATTGGTTGCTTACAATGGTGTTTTGCTTAAAGAGCAAACTCACTTAAAGAGCAATCCCGTGGAACACATTATGCTCTTTAGTTGTTCAGTCTCACAGTCAATTCCAACCCTTTGTGACCCCATGGACCATTTCCCACCAGGCACCCCTGTCTTCCACCATCCTCCTCAACCTGCCCAGCTCTGTGCCCATTACATCTACAGTACCATCTATCCATCTCATTTTTGGCTGCCACCTTCTTCTTTTGCCCTCCACCTTTCCCTTCATCAAGGTTTTCTCAAATGAATCCTCTCTTCTCATTTGATGTCCAAAGTACTTTAGCTTCATCTTCACTGGTATCATCTGTGTATCTCAAATTGTTGATGTTTCTCCCAGCAATTTTTATTCCAAATTGTGATTCGTCCAACCCTGCACTGCACATTATGTGTTCTGTGTATAAGTTGAATAAGCAGGATGATAAAATGCAGCCTTGTCTTACTCCTTTTCCTATTCCAAACCACTCTGTCATTCCATATTCTGTCATAACTGTTGCGTTTTGACTCATATACAGATTTCTTATGAGGCATATAAGGTGTTCTGGTATACCCATTTCTTTAATTACTTGCCACATTTTGTTATGGTCCACACAGTCAAAGGCCTTGGTGTAATCAATGAAACAGAAGTAGATTTGTTTCTGATATTCCTTTGTTTTCTTCATGATTCAACATATGTTGCCAATGTGGTCTCTAGTTCTTCTGCCTCTTCAGTACCCAGCCTGCACTTCTGGTAATTCTCTCTCCACTTGCTGCTGCAGTCAATCCTGTATTAACTTGAGCATAACCTTCCTAGCATGTGGAATGAGAGGAATAATTTGAGCATTCTTTGGCATTACCCTTTTTAGGGATTACAATGTATACCAATCTTTTCCAATCCTGTGGCCACTGTTTTGTTTTCTAAATCTGCTGGCACATAAAATGCAATAATTTGATTCCATCATCTTTTAGAGCTTTGAAAAATTCAACTGGGAAACCATCATCTCCACTAGCTTTGTTGTTTGCAGTGCTTTTTAGCGCACTTTAAGCAAGGTACCCCTGTAGTTCCTCTTGACTGTGTCATTTACTCCCATATGGATGAAAGGAAAGGGATATACATCTGTGGTTTTCATGACCAGTGGCAATCCTGCTCTTAGTTTGAAATATGATGTGAACAATTTTTGCTTCAGCATTAATGAAAATAATGAAGATTCCATGGCCTAGCAGTGGCTGAGAACATCACCCCCTCCTCTGGGCCAACAACAATGGCCTGAGGAAAGTTAGTCTGTGTTCTGGTTTGGTTGTATTTTGTATTTTATGAGGTTATATTTTATAATTTTTATTGTACTGTTGCTGTTTTGACTGTAAGCCGCCCTGAGTCGCCTTGGCGAGTGGGCAGCAATATAAATCTGAATAAATAAATAAATAAACTGAAGTTCATTATATGATAAATAAATAAATCCCTGATCTGTCCTCCAGGGAGACAGAATACCTGGGTGTCCATGGTACCTTCTCTGCAAATTTTAGTTTCAATCTCATGCAGTGAGGAGTCTCCTACTACAACTAAACGTCTCTTCTTTTTGTTGGGTTTGGGTTCAGTGACTCTGCTTGACTGAGCTTCTGTTTTCATCTGCCTGTTGTCTGCCAGACTTTTCTTCAGGAACCTGAAAGCAGTTTTGTGCTTCTACTGGTGAAGAGGGTCTTCTTCTTTTGCTCCTACTTGTGACTCTTTTCCATGGTGCTTCCTTCACTGCTTTTGTTCTCTCCTCAGCATTCTCCTCCTCTGCTTTGTTTTGTTCTTCTACCTCCAGTGCCCCCTTTGGCTGCTGCTGCTCAATACTACTATGTACTCTTGATCTTGTCTTATATCCTTAAGTAGAACTGCTACAATTCTTTCATATTTTCTTCACACAGTACTACCAGTTTCACTTGCTGCATGTGTACATCTTGTTATTCAAAGGCACAAAGACAAACTTTGCACACCCTTCACAGATAACAGTACAGTACTAAAATTTCTTTCCCCTCCATTATTCCTGCTATCATTTTGCTTTCCTCTGTTTGTCCATGAGTACTATTTTATTTGCCTTGTCTACCCTGAAGTATGATGGAAAAGATCACTAATGCATAAGTATTTTCAGAAACCAAAAGTTTTGTTAGGTGTGTCCCCCAACAAATTCCCCCATCAATCTCTTGTTAGCTCTTGCAGTTCTGTCATTCCCTGGGTTCTGTCTCAATTTTATTCATCTGCTATGCTCTGTTAGGAGTCAAGAAACAGATAAGCATATTCCAAGGCACATACAGTCAAACCTCTCATAAAGAGCGCCTCGCTTAAAGAGTAACCCACTTAAAGAGCAGAATTTTCTCTGAATGTTTGCTTCACTTAACACATAAAACCAACCAAAAACTCGCTTAACAAATAAATCAGGGTTCGCAATCGCCCCCACCAGAAATCACAATTGATCACTTACAGAGGTGTTTCACTTAAAGAGCAAACTCGCTTAAAGAGCAATCCTGTGGAACACATTATGCTCTTTAAGCAAGGTACAACTGTATATAATGAAACAACTTACTAATCTACTAATTCTACTAATAATTAAATAATATTTAAGGACATTTTAATGTTTTCTTTGAAAAGCCCAGAGTGGTATACAAATAGCAAATACACTGGCAAGAATATTGTTCATGATTTGCATGTGTGTAAGTTAAATTGCATAACACACCATGACAATTTGCCTCTAACAAGGCATAGGTCTCATTACAAGATGTGTGCCCAATTCTGCAAGAAATACAGTTGTACCTCACTTAAAGAACATAATGTGTTCCACAGGATTGCTCTTTAAGCTAATTTTTTTCTTTAAGCGAAACACCATTGAAAGTGACCAATTGTAACTTCTGGTGGGGGAGACTGTGAACCCCGATTTATTTGTTAAGCAAGTTTTTGGTTGGTTTTATTTGTTAAGTGAAGCGAACATTCAGAGAAAATTCTGCTCTTTAAGCGAGTTACTCTTTAAGCAAGGCACTCTTTATGCGAGGTTTGACTGTATTTTGTAGAAATGTTCGTACTATATTTTTATTATCATAGTAGTGAGAAAAACAATGATCATCTGAGGCAATTTATATGACAATTTATTAATGACTGATGCTGTCAGAGATGTATTTCCTTATATCAAAGGCACATAATTTATCTTGCTTTGTAGTGTTATGAATGACATTAGTTTAAAGTTTTATGTATTTTGTACCATTCCCATATGATTTAATATTCCCATTTTACAATGTGAGCTACTGTTTTTCAATGAAATTCTTAAATGACAGGGTTCCCTCCCATGCACAGTTTTTAACAAGATTTGGGGATATACTTATCAAATATTCTGTCTCATGTAAAACATTCCTTTGAATCCACAGAATTAAATAACATAACACAATCTGAAAGCAAACTTTAGCATCACCAAGAATGTTTCCATGGGGATGTATTCTTTCATAACAAATCTATCATGATATGGCTGGGATTAAATACAGTGAATCTTTAAATTTAAGCTTCATCCTAGATTCCATTAGGATTCTGATTCTTAGATGCAGTATCTGATTTGAACTTCTCAGTAGCCTTCACTTTTTGTACCTGTTTGACATTTTAATGCCAGTTGTGTTTTGGTGAATCCTTACATACTGTTGGCTGCTTTCTATCTATCAGGAATAGTATAAAGGACAATTGGCTGCCCTAAAATGTGGCTGCAAAAACCATGCTAGATGCAATTTTACACTCAAAATGTATTTATGACCCTACTGTTGCCTATTTGATTCTTTTCCTTGAAATTGTTGTCTTTAATCCTAATCAATGCTCATAGGATTTGCTAGGAACTTTTTTATTAGCATAACTTTAGTTATGGAAAATAATTATTTCTCCAAATTTTGAGACAATCTCCACTTCCCATTCTGCCTCCTGCCCCACTTTATTCAAGAGAATTCCTTTAACATTGACAGTACAGTAAGCAGTGGGAAGGGAGGCAGCATTGCTAGACAGAAACCAGCAAGTAAACTAGAGACAACCATTCCAGGTAGAAAAGTCCACAGCTGAGGGCAATGTCCTAGAGCCATAAATTGCACTTCTGTCCCCAGTCTTTAATGGCAAAATACTGTACTGCTATATTAATAGTGTAACACAGACCAAATGTAATGGTCAACATTGGATGGGCACAGGGGAGATCTCAGTTGTTGGCTGAGGTGAGCAGACAAAGTGGTGAAGTGGAACAGAATAACAGGTAGCTAAATTAGTCTAACCAACACACCCCTCAAGCCTGGCTTAATCCATCTCCCCAGTTTTATAGATAATGTGAAAATGGATCAAATAGCATCTCTACAGATCAGAGTTGAAGAGCAGCAAGGAAAGTGGCAACAAGGACCATTGAGTCCTCTAATGCCAACATCTTACTGTTGGACTGTTCACCTTTATCTTGTGCCCCCCTACATTTCCCACACAATTGTCATTATTGCTTACATGCTCCCAAAATGGGATTAGTCCCATAGCCATCAAATGGAGGTGTGTGCACCCTTTAAGGATTCACTTGGTTGTTTGGTCTCTGAGAGTCCAAGGTCTGCTCAACCTATCAATTCTTCATTCATATGGACTTCAAGTAGCTCAAACTGATTCTATTGAATTATATGTCTCATAATGGCATGACACCAAGCAACTTGAAGGAAGCAGAATGAGAGTTATCCAGAGGATTCAGCACTCTTTGTTTTCACCCCAATGGTCTGGCCATTGCTGTATCACTTTTTTGTCCCTCTCCTGAACAAGAGCACTTAGAGGTAGCATGTGCATTACTTCTATGGAGGTGCCTTATAATATATATCTCTATCAATATATACATAAACATTTTCAATTGTTGAAGCTGTAGATCAGGGATTCTCAACCTGCAGTCCATGGGCCAGATGCAGACTGCAGCACCATTTCATGTGGGCCACCACCACCTCCACCAGTCCAGGAAGTGCCATGTGGTGGAGGAAGGGTAAAATGGCTATCTGGACCCTGAAGCTATTTGAGGGAACATGGCCCAGCCCCTGCTGTAGATAGCTAGATAGCTAGAGAGAGAGAATCAGGTGATATATTAATGGAATTAACTTACATATAATTGCTCACACATATATGAATGAAAAGGACAATAAGTATTTTGGAAAGGGAAAAATTGTTTATATATTTATATTGAACTTTTCCTCGAGGTAGCTCAAGCTAGCAGTCACAGTTCTTGTCTCAGATGTGTCAGTTAAAATTATGAAGTCTTGGTATACTGTGGTAAGAATATTAACTGCAACATCCTAGTAGGAGAATTCTGAATCAGGGTCATGAGGCAAAGCAGAGGTCTAGCAAGCAGAGTACTACCTGAAACATTGAAGTGCAGATGAGCTACAAATTGTGGCCATGAATTAAACCAAGGCAAGGCAGTCTGGTAGGAATGGTAGATAAACAAGGAAGGTCCACAAAAAGAAGTCAAGCCAGTAAAGTATTTATCACCAAAAAAAAAACACCACCTAGAGCTCAGATGAAGATGTTTTGTCCCTTTGGTAAAACAGACTGAGTCTGTCTAAGATCACCTAATGAATTTCATGGCTAAATGGGGAACTTTCTTATTTTTAGGGAAACAGATTGAATCATCATCATCAAGGCAAACTGTTTTTTTACATATGTTACTAAAAATCCAGCATATTGATCTCTGAAGCCTAGATTATATGTCGGCATGCTTACTTTGTTTTGAAACACCTTCCTATTGGGTGTAATCCTGTAATAGAAAGGCATATATTTTAGAGATGAATTTCTGTAAGTTAAGAAGCTTCTGTAAGGGTTATTTGTAGCACATCAAGTCATGTGACTATGTCTGCAACATATAATGTCTCCAATTTTTTTTAAAAAATGTTGCAAAACACCTGTAACATTATTTCAGCCCTTTCATATTTCTATTCAGGAGCAGCCAGTGATGGAAAGAATAGGTAACACACATTTTGATTATAATTATCTTTATTTGTTCCAATCATGGGGATACTAAATGCAATAAGAATGTATATAAAGTGATCTGAATGTATATAAAGATTCTGAATCTTCTGTACAGGAAAACTATCCCTGCTGTGGCTATAGAGGGACATAAAATGTATAAGAAGAAGAGTTAGTCTATTCTCCCTTTATCCCTGCATCCTGCATACCTCAGAATAGCTTCTGAAACTTGAGGGGGGGGGGGAACAACTCAATATGGTATTTAGTTTTGACTCCAGTCAACTTCAATTAGGTATGCCTTTTTAGACAGAGCAGGGTGAGATGTCCTCAGAACAAAAGAGCGCTTTTCACTAAGATATATCAAGACAAAGTAATCCTCCTTCAACAAAGCACATATGTCCTCTATACGGACTATGCACAACTATGTCTGTTTTGCTGTGTGTACATTTCAGGAGATATAAATATACTTTGATGCATTATGTACTAGAATATTGGAGAATAACAGGACCTCAGCACTCTGGCAATTTTCTACCCTGTTTGAGAGATTGCAGCAATCTCTGAGAGCTTTAAGTACTTGAAAAGCCCCAGGCTACATTTGTAAATGGAGACACATCTGTATCACAAGCTCTATTTACCTGTTTCAGAGCATCATTTTTATCAATGGCCCATGAAAATGTGTGGAACCAGGACAAACGACACTGGGAAGTGATTATTTCAAATTCATGTAGCCATAAAACCAGGAGACTTTGGTGGCTTAAGAGAACATGACAATTTTTTTCAAGGAAACAATGTTTTACACAGTTACATCATCATAATTGTAGTCTGTGTTGTCCTACCTTCATGGGGTATTGTGAAATCCAAGAATGAGCAGTGATCAGGCAGTCTATTGCAATTATAAGACTAAAATTGCCTGTGCTGGCTACCTTTGGAGGGTAGGGGGGACAGAAGTCATGAGGGCATCAAAGGGAGGGGAATGGGGGAGTCTGGGACCTCGGTCCAACAGCCTCCTCCTCCTCAGGCTGGGGATGATGGGGTGGGACCATTCAAGCTCTCTCTCCACCCCACTCCCACCCCCATTTCCCAGCCTAGAACCTTCCTGGGAGCTCCTTGCAGGCCTCAACAAGGAAAGCTGGCTTGGCTAGATAAGGGGAGGTGGGATGCTCCACCGGCCTCCCCTCCCTCAATGGCCCCCTCCCACAGTGGCTCCAAATTGGGTGGACACATGGAGGAGAGTCTCACAATGTCCTTCCTAAGAAAAGCAACACCTGGCATTAAAAAAATGAAGTGAGGGAAAGAAAACATGAAGGCTCAAAGTGCTTCTGTGAAGGCTGGAGTGAGGAAGGGAAGAAGAAGTCGAAGATGTAAGTAAGGAGAAAGGAGGAGGAAGAAGAGGAGGTAGAAGCCTGTAGGGAAAGCTCTACTCACATGTCAGATAGTAAAGAAGATGAGGGCAGCGCACAAAGCACCAGGGAGAGCATGTAGCAGAAAGCAGCAAAAGTGAAGGCCTTGGCAAGTGAAAGGCCTCATGGAAGTGGTGCATGCAGTCCTCACCCCTCCTCTGGAAATGGAGTGCCAGGCAGGAGAAGGCAGGCAGGAAGTGACTCTTCTGATTCTTCCTTCCGATGGGAGGCACCAATTCATCTCAGAAAATTGCCCTGTGGGTTGAAAAATGTCCCTCAGATGCGGTTTTGTTTTTAGGGAGAGGGGTTGTGTGGGAATCTTCTGAAAGGGCCCCCACCTTGCTGAGAGGGAGACGCAGACCTGCTGGCAGTGAGGCAGAAAGGCATTGCCCCGAAAATGCCTGCCAAAACCCCATTGCTGAGGTAAAAGGCAGACACGCCCCTCCTGCTAACTTCCACCACACCTGTGAAATTCCTGTCCAAGGAAGCTGCTACTCTGCACCCACCTGCACAAAAGGGTGAACTGCTGCTGCTCCTCTGGCAGCTGGGTAGCTGCAAGAAGCCTACCCTTCGCCAGTTGAGCCAGCCTTCTTTGGCAAGGCATGCAAGGTGTGTGTGCACACCCATCTCCTCAGCTCGGCTCTCCTCTTGGTCCCTGAGTGCCACGGGCTGGGGAGACCAAGCAAGGGGGCAGCCAATGTAGTATTTCTTGGGGGCCTTTGGGACCCACATCATTGGGGATGGGGGAGAAGGCTTTGTTCCATGGTAGGGTGGGTGATCAGACCAGCAGGTTGGTGCCTTCTTCTCCATCCCCAATGATGCGGGTCCTCACAGCCCCCAGGGAACCGCTGCAACCCCTCACTTGGTCCACTTGGCACATGGCATTCAGCGACCAAGAGGAGTGCCAAGCTGAGGGCATGGATGCATGCACACACCCAGCAGGATAAGCCACCTCGCTGTTGCCACTGGCTACAAGAGAAGGAGCACGAGGCTGTTTTTTTCTTCTTCTTCAAACCAAGGGGCACCTTGGTTTTTTAGGGGAAACAGCCTGATGCTCCTCCTCTTGCAGCCAATGACAACAGTGAGGCAGCTTCTCCAGCTGCTCCTGCTAGGTATGTGCACATGCCCATGGTCAATCCCAGGGTGCCCCTGGGGCTGGGGGGATAGGGCTCCCTGGGATGAGTCCCAGTAGCCCAATGGGCTAGGACAGGCCTGCCTGGATCTGAGTTAGATTTAAACATGTACATCACATTTCAGGTGGCAAAAGAGAGAGGTCTTTATCTTTTTTGCAAGAGTCTTTCTATAATATAATCTTCAAAAAGTCTAATTTATAATGCAATAACAACAATGGTTCTTGTTCCCAAGCAACATATTTCTCTTAGCTGGTATTTACATTCATCTACGTGCCATTTCTGAGTCCTTATTGCGAAGAGAATTTAGAAAGGGCAAGACTTGCAGTCACACACTTGTTTTTTATACTGTAATCATACCACCTCTTGTATTTTACCTTGGTTGTTTTAAATACGAAATGACATTTAATTCACATGTACTACATTTAAGGGTGCCCTTTATTACCATCCTTTAAGAAAACATTTTGCCTTCAAGGCAGGGAAATGTAACCGCAGATAACTGCATCACTGTCCATTGTGTTTAATACATACATACATAAAGGTTGGTTCCGTTTTCTTTTTTCATTCTTTTTTTAGATAGGTGCAAAGCTGTGTCTAAGACATGGCTAGCCAGCAACATTAAGGTATACTATTGGCTCCTGTTGGGTGTGGAAGAGTTCTCAGAGGATTTTCAATTTTCAGTCAGAGGAAGCAGCTATTAAATCAGTGGTTCAGCATATTAGATTACAGTGGCTGGTACACAATTCTATTGAGGTTTGCACAAGGTTTGGATAACTTGCTGTTTCTATTTGTAACTACTAACTGATCAGGTGCAGGAGTACACCTGAGTCATGTCACATGTCTAACTGCACAACTGAGACAGCTACACCTGTTTTTGCTAGGGGTGGTGGAAACTCAGAAGCTCTGTTATGTCAAGGCTTACATCTTCTAAAAGCCAAACAAATTGTCACCTACTTCTACATCTGTCCACCACACTGAAAATGAACATATTTTAGTGGATTGCAGACATTTTGGTCTGGTTGAATGTAACACATAGATTTTAACTATATACGCCCCAGTGAGTAAAATGTCTTTGTATAAATTTTTAATTGCATTCTATTGTGTCTATTTCAAATATGAGCATGTTGTGCATTTCTTTCTTCTCTGGAAGGCCCACAAGATGAGAAACTTAAAGATTTCTAACTTCCAAAGGAGTTCAGTTTGACTGCGGGAAGTATGACTTTTTGAAAATCCATTTTGTAAAAAACTTGATACTTCTAATTAGTGTTCTCTTTGTCTCCCCTTGGTCACTTAGAGTCATAATATTAAAACTCCCAAACAGTTTGGGAATCAGGGAGAAGAACTATACATCATCACCAGCAGACATCTGTAAGGATAACACACCCATGTTTATCCCAATATCATAGGACTCATTCCACCTTCCAGAGACCCACACTCCTTCCATAAGTTAACACTACATTTGTGCTGCTTCAGAGTACCTGTGGTCCTGCTTCAGGATAGAGAAATCTATGATAGGTTTCAATCTATTTAACATCTACATGAAACCACTGGGTGAGATCATCCGGTCCCACGGGGTGAGGTATCATCACCTCCAGACTTGATTACTGTAATGCGCTCTACATGAGGCTACCCTTGACGACCATTCAGAGGCTTCAACTGGTCCAGCTGCACTGGTTGCCGGTTTGCCTCCTGGTGCAATTCAAGGTGCTGGTTATTACCTTTAAAGCCCTACATGGTAGTGGGCCAGGATACTTAAGAGACCGCCTCACCCCAAGAACATCTGCCCGTCCCACCAGAGCGGACCGGAGAGGCTCCCTAGTTGTTCCATCGACCAGGGAGGCACATCTCTCTGGCACTAGAAGGAGGGCCTTCTCTGTGTCTGCTCCGGCCATATGGAACCTCCTGCCAATGGAGCTACGTCTCCAGACAGAGCTGCTGCCCTTTAGGAAGAATCTAAAAACATAGCTGGTGGAACAGATATGGGGTGCGGAAGGTATAATGACCCCAGCACATTGGATGATCTGAGCCCCTCTCTTTCTCTACTTTTAAATTATTAGTTGTAGCACCTAGTGTGTTTTTAATCTGTTTTTAATATTTTTTAGATTTTAATTTTAAATTTTAACAGTTTTAAGGTTTTTAGATGGAAGCTTCCACTTCCTAATCCTGGGCCCTACCTGCCCAGGGAAGGATAAGAGTAATGTCCTCTGGCCGGGAGGAGGAATTGATTTTAGCTGTTTGTGCTCTCTCTGTGTGTGGTTTTTTTTTTCCTGACTGTAAACTGCCCTGAGTCGCCATAGTGAGTGGGCGGTGATATAAATCTAAATAAATAAATAAATAAATAAATAAATAAATAATCACTGACTGTTTATGCTTACAAACCATCCAGATCAGGTAGGATATGCACTGTGAATTAGCTTAATTGTAGCATTGCCAATAAGGAAATAAAGGAACTGGAATTACACCACCAGCTTAAGCTCTATGAATAAGTACAACATATTCTGTTTCCAATCAGAGTTACTTAGATGAAAAAATAGAAAAGTTCAGGATCAGGTACAAAATAGAAAAAAGGAACATTTTTACTAGCCCCTTTCCCAAAATAAAACAAGAAAAGCATACTGTATCTAGTTATATTTCTCTAGCATAGTCAGCTAACAAATTTCACTACATATTACTATTGTTTACTTACAAGCACACTATTTCTTGTTCAGCATCTTGGCAATCAGAGTCATCACAATGACAATCATAGCATTTCACTCCCACGTTCCGATATAACAAAACCTATCTTTTTTCACTCATCCCATCTCTTCCTGGATTTTAACCAGTTAAAGCACAGCATACAATGTCCACCATCTTACATAGTTTTCAGCCTGTTATGAGGGTATTCAAAAGTAATCTAAGTAACATCTGCCTTGAAGGTCATTTCCCAGGCTTCTCTAGCTCTGCCCAGAGAATTAAGAACTCAAAGAAACTACTTTAAACATCAAAAACAAAAGCCCCTATTTTAATTCATTACAACATTCAAAACTCAGGCTTCAAGTTTGCTAAAACAAACTAACATACTTAGCTGTGAGCTATGCAACCATAAGCTGTGGTGTGTTTCTGAGTATGGATTTAAAACTCAAACATTGTCAGTGACAGTCTAAGTCTAACCACTGCATCATGGCAGTTCTTGGTAACAGACTCATGTTTGTTTGTTTGTTTTATAGGCCACCTTTATAGTCTTTCTCCCTCATGGGAGATTCAAGATGGCTTACAAAATTAAACAGATCAAATAAAAACATAATACTTGTACAATTTTAAAAAAAGAATTAAACTTGATTTATAATTAAAATGTATTAAATAATTAAAACAGGATTGAAACATTAAAAACTTTAAAACCCACAAAACATTGAAACAGATGATTCTCAACCCAATATTTATAAGAAAAGCAGAAGCTTTCTATTCATCTTTTTATTTTTTAAAAAAGGTGTAGCAAGTATCCACTGCCCTTCTAAATGCTTTAATGTTTTCCCCATCTATGAAGCCAAATAAGCGATTAATTCATCAGTATCTTGAAGTGGTTCTCTAATTAAACCACTTCACAATATTGGCAAATTAGAGAAAGGTTTACTTTTGGTCTGTTTCCAACAATCGCATGTACTGGAAAGGGAACAAATAAAAAAAAATGATCCTATCCTCACATTTAAATAAAAGGAAGGCACAAGCCCCAGACTTCTATTTTCTATTTCTGGGGACAGTCTAGTTTGCTCTAGCAAAGACATCATCTGAGCGCCATCTTTAGAGCACACCATCTAAATGCCCATGTGGTCAACCTTTTTCTCTTTCCCTCTCTCCCCATCTCCCTTCCTCCTCCCCTCTCTCTTACACATGGAGTAGAAGCATAGAAGAACTGACTAATCATTCAAATATAGACCACAAAAACCATGTCTAGTCTTCCTGAGTTTTAAACAAAACAACCAGCATCCTGATTTGTAGTTATATAGATCAAACCGAATGGCGTGTTTTGTAAAACAATTCCCATTTTTTTTATGATACCTCATTCCAGTGGTGGGCAGCAACAGGTTTGTACCCCCCTGGAAGAGGGTAGCAAAATTGGGTGGCCTCTGGGCAGGGGGTGGTGGTGGAAACATTGGGTGGCCTTCAGGCAGGGGGTAGCAAAATTGAGTGGCCACGCCCACGTCCCTGACCTGCTCCATCAGGTTTTGTCCCTGCAAGTGGTTCAAGGTCTCCCTTGCTCAAAAGTCAGTCATATCCAACTCTAGGGTGCAGTGCTCATCTCCATTTACAGACAAAGAGCCAGTGCTGCCTTTGTTTGCAGAAGTATACATGGCCATATGGCAGCCATGACTAGATCGCCCACGGCACAGGCTCCGTCTATGACATAGGCTCCACCAACAATGTAAGCTCTGCCCACAGTGTGGTAGCGAAATTTTTTGCTGTCCAGCACTGCCTCATCCCCACCAATATATGAACTCCATCAAAAGCCCCAGAAAAATATTCTCACTATCTTTAACAATGAGGACAACAATTTTGCAGTTCCTCATCTTTGTGCATGTAAGAAATGTGAAAATGCATATCAGTACTTCTAGGCTAAGACTCCAGATTTGCTTTCCCCCACCCCATCCATGAAATAAAGAAGTGAGACACATTCAATATGTTCAAAAGGCCTGGGCCACAATTTTATTTAAATTTATTACCCCCTAACTTGTCTGTGTGTGTGTGGGGTGGTGGTGGTGGTGGCTTGTAGTGTTATACCTGATATCAGAGCAGGAGAAGCTAATTTGCCTCACTCCCTACCGGATGGGTGAATACTTGCACCTGTCCAGTGCTGATCCTTGTCAAATAAGTGTAACCCATTTACCACCAGCTGCTTCAATAAAAGGAGATCTAAAAAGTCAGAGTAGGATAGGTGAAAAATTATCCAATTCCCTAAATGCCAATCCGGGAGTTGGGCTAAAAAAATTCCTATCTGGCCCCTCAACAGCAACCCACATAAGTGCTCTGGAACAAGAGGGTAGGCAGGTGGGTTGTCAGCTCCAAAATGGTCAAAGAGGTTGCTTGAGAGGCTGGGCATACTTAAATCACCTCTGTGCTGAGCCCAGCCCCCAACATAAGGTGACAGCAAATTGTCATCCTATGTGCCCACCTCTTTTTGCCTCTGGGTGGGAAAACACCCCAATTTTTAAAAGCTGCTTTGCAGCTATCATTTTGGGGTCCACATTCTCTTCAAAACAAATGCACACAAATATATGCTCCGTAATAAACCATGCTCTCATAAGCAACTGACTAATGTGGCATGCAATTTAGTTGAGTGGGAGAATGGTTGCTTCTAGTTTAATTTGTGTAAACCCACCAATCCCTATTAGCTTCACTCACAGAGACACAGACAAACACACCAATATCTACAACACTGACATCACTGCCTGCTGTTGCCCCTTCCCCATTTCCTCCTTTTCCTACCCAGGTAGAAAGAAAATGATCAGTCCCTGCTTGCTACATTTTCCAGAGCTGCTGAAGCTGTAGCAATATTATTTAGTCTTATAACCCACAACATCCTCTGCCAGAAGCTGGCCATCTGTGATGTAAAATGCATGCAGGTGAATTTTAAAGAAACATACAGTGTACATTGCAATTTTATACATGCTGTTGAACTGAGAGCAATACATTGTAAGATACCTGTGTTTAAGGATACGCAGTGGTGGGCTCCATAAAAATTTACTACCACACTGTGGTCATGCTATGGTGGGCGTGGCCAGGGGAAAAGCCCTGCATTGCACCCAAATTAGGACTACTTTATTTCAAAACTTGAATGGGCAGGGCCCGCCAGAATTTCTGCTACCGGTTCTGGCGAACTGGTGTGAACCTGCTGATGCCCACCACTGAGGATACCTAGTGCAGTGTAGTGGAGTGATGGACTAGATTCTGATTTGATAGTTTATATATTGTAGGTTTTATATTATTGGGAAACAGGGTATTATTGACTAAATATGAGAGGTTTGTTTTGCAAAGATAGCAGACAGTGAAGTAGCAATTGCTAAAAGCATAGTTGGAGAGAAGTCTCAGCAATGATTTTAGCAAGGCAAGGAGAATATCATACACACAACCATATTCACCTCTGAAATGTTGGAGGGTATGCTACTTTAACTGTTTTTTTGTTATGCTTACAAGAAAATGTATGTGAAGTGCTCAGAACACTCACAAGCAACATACAATTACTACATAATGAGAAAACATTAACATTTGGTGGAAACATGTCTTTCAAAATACCTCTTTTTGGGTCACACTAGTAGTATAACTAGAAATGAGGAAGTGCAGGAGCTCATTGTGATAGTGCCCATAGGTGCCCTTTACATAAGGAGAATCCCAAAAAGAATGCAGTTGGATTAGTTCATGTAAAAGACTGAAATATATGTCTTTCGTTATGTTGACCATTCAAGACCAAACCACCCTTGGATTCTTTGTATTCAACAGGGATGCCTTACAGCAGAATTTCTTTTCCAGTTATTGTGAGGAATGCAACTAAACTGAAAGAGGACAGGGAAGGTGTTGTAGTCCCTGCGATTCAGAAAGTGCCATAGCTTTGACTCTGCAATCCCTGGCTCTACTACACTACTGCTCCAAGAAGTTTGGGGCAATGATAATCTTTCTTCTCCGTTTTGGGCTGACAGCAGCAGCCAGGACATGGTAGAGACAACTGAATGTATTAGGATACATTGTTAAACAGCTGGCATCATGGTGGTTCCAGGGGTTGTTCTTAATGCAGTGGACTTGAAAAGGAACGTTTGTCTTTCTAGCTTCACCCAGGCCATGATAAATAGCCTTGAAGTAGTCATGGTCACTTATTGTTGCCTATTTCATTGCCCCCTTCACAAGTCTTACAATGGTGTCTAGTTTCCTACATAAAAGGATAGCCCTCAATTGGCAGGGTTACTTCCACAATAGATCACAACAGAACAGGGAGGGGGCCCATATCATAGCACAATGTTTGTGTGTTTGGGGCACTGGGACAGACACATATTATCGAAGGAGCAGTGGTTAAAGACAGTTCACTCTTCAGAAGCAAGAAGAAGGATTTCTCTGAGTCTGCTGACAACCTCATTTGTGTGTGTGTGTCTGTGTGTGTGTGTGAATGCTGCAGTTTCAGCAACATATATATGCATCATATTTGTCTCTGAAAATAGAGACAAACAGAGAAGAAAATACTAGTATTAATAATGAAGAATAAGGAGATTAAGAAGTTATGTTGATATATATCGGAGAAGGGCCACCACTGAAAGTTCGGTTTTAGAGGGTGTAGTTTGTTTCAAATTACCTCCTGGTGCAATTCAAGGTGCTGGTGATGACATTTAAGCCCTACATGGTAGTGGTCCAGGGGACTTAAGAGACATCTGTCCGATCCACTAGAGCAGTCCAGAGGGGCTCTTTAAAGGTGCCATCAGCTAGAGAGGCTCTCCTCTCTAGCACTAGAAGGAGAGCCTTTTCGGTATCTGTTCCAGCCCTGTGGAACCTCCTGCTGACTGAGCTGTATCTCCAGACATAGTTGTTGCCCTTCAGGAAAGAGCTAAAAACCTGGCTGGCAATGTGATGTGGTAGGCCCCCCCCTTTTTTTCTGGCTTATATAGTGAAGGCTGCTCATGCTTTTAGCTACATTTTTTAATTGGCGGGGATGGGTAGTTTTAGTGTTTTTTAATGGTTTTTAAAGCTTTAAGCTTGGTAATTTTCATTAATGGATGATGTTGATGTGTGTGAGCCACCCAGAGTCACTTGCCTAGTGGGCAGCAATATAAATTTAAATAAATAAATAATTACCAGAAATTACATTTAACTTTGAGCCCAAGGACCTTGGGAATAATTTTTTTAAAAAAACAGAATGTGGGGAAACAAAGTCAAATTATTCCAACCCCCCTAAAAGATGTAAGAATCTTTTTGTTAATGATGTCATAACAGTAAAAACTGGGGGTTGTCAGGAGTTGCAGAAAAGCTGGGGACATATTGAGCCTCCTGAAGGTCCAGACTTTGCCTACTCCACTTTATAAAATTAGAAAAACAACACAAACACACCATCTGCCACAGGTAGAGTATGATACTTTACCAGTGCACAGAACAAGAAAGGAAGACAGGACTAGAAAATGCAAGGTTAGTAAAAGGTGAATATGAGGAAATATATAGTGCAAATACTACGTTTTGATTTCCATGTTTGAAAGGGGATTTTTTTTTAAAGGAAACAATTGTATTTTACATATGATGTGATATATGTCAAGTTCTATTTTTCAGTCATTTATGCTGAGCTCTACATTTCAACAGTACAGTGCTAGAGAAGTCATGACAAGGAAACAATATGAAACAAATTAATTTAGAAAGTCCCTATAAATTCTGATGGAATTTAAACTTCAACTAAGAATATACTTCTTAGTTTAGTTGAAAGTTGACAAGACCAATGTCAGAGTGACAAATCATAGGAACCAACATGTCCAGTGAATAAAGCCAATAGGAAATCAGAAATAAGTAGACAGGACACAGTAAGAAGCTCAATTTCCAAAAGTGTAAAAACAAAGCACACATGATAGGGGAGAGCAAAGTAAATGAAGATTACAACAGAGCAAAGGTGAAGAGGCAGTATACATCAAACTGTGGGAGACCTTGAAGGAAAGGATCATAGAGGACATTAGGAAACAGTGTCAAGTTTATGAGTATAGTACAAAATGAGAGATCTACAAAAGATGGAAAGCTTTTGATGTAGTGCTACCAGCAGATGCTCTTTGTGAAATGATCACACAGAATGCAAAGAGAGATCAAAATGGAGCTCCACAGCCTTAGAGCCTGATTCCAGTAACTCCATGTTCTGCACAGAATATTGGGGACTTTTGGAACATGCCTCCTGTGTTCTATTTCATGTCAAGGAAGATAGTTAGATGGACAGGGTTACCCTTCTCCTAACTCTGACTTCAACAGCTCATGGGAGTAAAAAGGAAAAGCAGGAGCAAAGTGAGAGAGAAACATGAGAAGAGCAGTAGTGCAAAAGCAAACTCTCAGTTAAAATTAACACAATAAAGAACAGTGGGAGATCAAAAGGAGGAAAAACTGGCAAAACTGCTCTCAGCATGTACCCAGACTTACTGCAGAATTTGTTTTCTGTATGTGTGTGTGTCTGAGTATATACATACAGAGAGTAAGAAAGTCACCTGTACAACATGAGAAAGTATGCTGTTTGTCTCAAGAATAGTAAACTTTGAAGACCATCATGAATTAAGTACACTGAAACCGTTGAAAGCCAATTAATAGTGTAATGCCTATGATCTCTTGTTTACACCAAATGTGTTAGGGAACTGTTCAATTGTTGCTGACTTTAGTGATGGGATAGAAGGTGTTAAGAAATGCAAAATCATGGATGAGATGCTTATTTACTCTGATTCATCAAAACTCAGACCACAATTTATTAAAAATTATTAAAATCCCCTGACCTGCAGTGGCCCCTGGTAGTATGTGTAAAACTGTTACTATAGCATGAAGACCTCATTGGCTTCTCTCTATCCCAAATGGGTGAATCTCTAGCCCAGGGGTTCCCAATCTATGGCCTACAATGGCAAATCATCCTGTCTGCAGTTGATGACCCCAGAAGCGGATGTGTCTACGACTGCCGTAAACGTGCCCACGCCTGCACAAATGTGCCAGCCACCATTTATGGCAGTGTTTACAGTGGGGATACCATGTTTCCAGCCCACTCAGCTGTCTGACTTATTGGACAACAGGGTAACACTAACCAGCCCATAATGCCCCATATAGCTAGAGTGGGATAGGCAAAAAATATGACCCAGGATCCTTTTTTTTTTTTTTTTTTTGTAACATTGCCGATCAGGAGATCCAAGCCCAAAACTTCTTATCCCTCCCCACAAGGCATACTATCCCCCTGGGCATAGAGCAAGCAGAAGCCAAGAGGCTGGCTCTTAGGTGGGGCAGGCTAAAGAGAAGCCAACAAGCCCTGCTTCCAGAGCCAACTAGCAGAGATGCTAGAGTGTCTACCACTGGGCCTTGCCTCCTTCCAGATAGAAGGGAAGGAGAGGTCCCTCCTCCCTCCACATTGCATGAGAGCTGGATATTAAAAAGGAACATTGGATGTAAACGAGATTTCAGTGACCTGTATTGTGTATGTCTTTTCCAGAGGTATACCTAGAATGCCTCCCTCCCGTGTGCAAAGATATAAAATGTTCCCAATTCTTTTGTGTATGATCAATAAGCTATTTATTTATATTACATTGAATTCATTGATCTTTTTTTTTTTTTTGTAATAAAGTTCTCAGAGGAATTGGATGCAGTCTCTCATCAATCTTTCTCCCAAACATACAGACTGCAGTGTGGGAGCTACTTCCTTATGCTACTGTTGTGTTGCTAGGGAGCTTGTGAATTAAGCAGCCACTTGGGTGAAATCAATTGAAAAGGCCATTCCCATGAGGTAGGAAAGTATATGCTCCCAGTGGATAGAAAAGACAAGTCATGCTGGTATTTTAATTTGCACAGGTTTCTGGTCACATGAGAATGAAGCATAAAGAAGCAGTTCCCATGGTGTTCTGTTTATGGTTATGAGAAACTCTCTCTCTGCCTCTCCCCCCCTCTCTCACACACACAGAACATATTTTATGAAATACAGTCTTCCCTTCTCTCTCTTTCTTCTCTCACATACATACAGAAGCAAAATGCCCATTGTTCATTTCCATGGTGAATATGCCCAGGGGTAGAACCATCCTTATTACAACAGGGCTGTGAAATAGTGCCAACCCCTGTTGGAGCTTTATGACAGAAGTAATTCCATTTGCGCACCCATCCAGACAGGGATAACACTAATCAAGTTGTATAGAAATGGAAATAACAAATAAATAATAAAATAAAAATCCCGAAGTAGGTAGGAAGAGTCTTCAAGCTCCAGTGAAGCTTTGTTTAGCTCCGATTGGGAGATACTCTTTATTCCTTCTCCCAACTCTCTTGCCTGCTTTTACCAAAAGCTACTAGTGTGTTTTTGTTTCACAAAATTCTGCACCTCAAATGTTGCTTAGTGCATCTCTAGGGGCTGGGAAGCTACAAATGCAAAAACATAACCGAACAGTGTATCTTTAATGAAATGAAAAAGACAACAGCTTTATTGGATACACATACATATTATGGCACAGCATGGGGGAAATGGAAGCAGACATCATATGCCCGTCTCCCTGTCAGCTGATGTAATAGTTGGGTGGCAGAATGAAGGAACCAATATTGAAATCAGCCCTCTCTGGGTATCTTCCACCATCTTGATGTGAGGCTGATACAACTGCCCCCAAACTGGGCATCTGCCTGGAAGCCTTACCCCAATATTTCTTATGGAAATCCTCCTACTGGTGGGATAGAGACAAATCTTCCTGCCTATCCCCCAATTGAGCCTGACCCAATTATCTGTAAGCCTCACAAAGAAGCTGTGATAGAAAATTAAAATCATAACGTTTTGAATTGCTATGAAGAAGGTCAGTTAGCCTGCAGGTAAAATTCTTACCTAACCCTATCAACCAGCAACAGAATAAGATCCATAGTAATGCATAGAGGACAATAAGAAGATAAAGCAGGTTAAAAGAGGCAGGTTGAAGAAGAAAACACCCCTCCAAAGTGTGCTCCCTCAACATAACCAGCCAGAACATCTGATTGCCTTGCATTGTTGCAATGCTTTGAGCAGCTAACATGTAGATGGCAGCCATAAACACAGTGTTGGATATAGGCAGGTAACAACCTCTTCTTTCCCCCCTGTTTCTTCCACAGACACACAAGGACTCCTCCAGTAAAGTGGAAAAAATGGGTGTGTAAAAAATGCTTGGTGGTTATGATACATTTTTGAAAATGATTTTTTTGCAGTTACAGCCTGTGATTCATTCAATAGAGCTTTCAGAACCTGTAACATATATGAGGTTTACCATTTGATGAATTAGCTGGAGAGAAGCTACGTGGACTCCCATGGGGCAAATAAAGAAAGAGGAAGGTTGCTTCTTCTTGCTAGTGTGGAGGCAAGGATGAGGGAATGCAGGGAAATGAAAACGAACAAAGGCCTTGGAAAATAATTTTTCAGTTGCAACTTTGCCACGTAATCACACTTATGCGATGTCTCTAAAGATCATTTCTGCTTTGGGTAGCCATCTATAGAGTTAGAGTTGCCTCAAAGACCTCATAGAAAAATTCAGTTTTGAAGAAAGATGTGAAGGAGTAAAAAGGAATTAAAAAGGAGACAGCAAATTCATATCTGATCACTTACTTGAGGGATACTTTCATGTCCTTTTTCTTTCTTTCTTTCTTTTTTGGATGAGTGTGTGGGGAAGGACATCACCATAAAAATCAACTACAAAAGAATATTAATCAAAAGCTCTTCAACTAAATAATATTCTTTATTTGTTTCACAAAAGTAAGGACGTTCATGAGATGAGCGAGGGGCCTTTAAAATGTATGCTATAGCTGGGAATGTGGGAAAAACTATTTATTATCAGAAAATTGATTTTACTCTAATGTGACTCTCCAGTAAAAAGAAGCTTTTTCTATCTACTCTTCCTAGAATCCCTGTGAACTGAAGACAATATTTTCATCCAACTGTTAATTTGGATGC
The DNA here is from genome assembly GCA_030440675.1 of Furcifer pardalis. Classification (NCBI taxonomy): domain Eukaryota; kingdom Metazoa; phylum Chordata; class Lepidosauria; order Squamata; family Chamaeleonidae; genus Furcifer; species Furcifer pardalis. The sequence goes on from CP126893.1 coordinate 71,249,012, forward strand.
AATTTGTTCACTTTGTATGTAGATTAAATTTTATCCCAACTTCTCTGATATGGTGTTTGCCATATTTCTATGTCCTTCTTTCCCCAGCCAAAGAGGAACTTTGAGTTTCAATACAGGGCAGTGGCAGAAAATGGGGAATGACTAGCAAACCTTTCTCTGATGCGATTGGGAGCCACATTCCATTCCACATTAACAGAGGATGTATCTGAAACCCATACCTCTGACATGAAACCAAAGTTCCCTTTGGAAATTTATTTTGACCAAAGGAGCCTGGCACACAGATCTAGCCATATTTTTTTTAAACTTTCATGATTTGTCTGTGTCTGTGGTCTCCAAACCTCTGTGACATGGAGACCAAGTTAGAGTGTCCAATGTCTAAATCAAAATGTAACAAAATTATTAACCTATTGATTTAGATCAAAAGTAAACATTCAGAGGCCAATGAAAAAATGTTAAAATTATGGATACCTGAACTCTTCTAGCTAGTGAACCACCCAAGAATGGCCAAAATGATACAATGGAAGAAAAGTCCAAGATGGGGCTGATAGAAGAAACCATAGCAACCAGTAGAGACAATGTTGATATTGTATTTTTTATAATAAAGGGAAGGAAAAAGAGCAGTGGATGAAGTAGGAAAAACAGTGTGGGTTTGGAGGAAAATGACTGGAAGGTAAAGCAGTAAATACACAGATCGGAGGGCTGAGCAGAAAGAGTTTAGAGGCTGCAGTTTGAGAACCCCTAGTATACACCATCTGGTGATCTGTGGTTCCCAACAGGATGGAGACCTGTAAGGAGTTGAAACTTAGCTTATATCTGTGATTCTTTTAGTGGACTAATAAAGGTAATCACCCATCCTTGCCTTCATACAGTTTTTAAAAAATTATCTTTGCTGGAATCACTTGGAAGTGTTAAAACACTAGATAGCAAGACCTTCCAGGAAATCCAGCCTATTAAAACTGAAAGAGAGGATTTTGCACCTCTGTATTATAAAGCAACAATTTAAAATGAAAGACCTGCAGCCTTTGGCAAGAAACCTGTCCAGGTACAATGTTGCCCCCAGCATCCACACTCTGGTTACAATCCTGTGTGTTACTTTTGTGAAACAACAGAACGAAAAATAAAAAGATAACCTACTGTTTTGAACCATGTGTATTTTAATACATGTATGCATCCTTCATTAAACATTTTATTTTTTATATCTATTATTTTTGTCTTTTGCCAAATATCCTGGCTTCATAATGTATCTATTACTCTTATATTAATCACCTATCTTTCCATTGTTACTTAAGATGCAACTCCATTTTTTATAATTATAAGAATGTCTCAGGCTTCTTTTTGAAAAATCTCAGTTTTTGAAAAGTTTCTTTTTCTTCTTTGGCTGTGTTAACTAAAGATTGGCCAATAATTTGACTACAGTATTTATATGTTCAAGATATATCTACTGAGTTAATTTTCTATCTGTCAGTCTGTCTGTCTGTGTCATAGTGGGACTTCTTTGGGGTGACTATTCTCGTTTCATTTTTAGTGACAGCCTTTCATTTCCATGTCAAGTAAGACTGAATTTCTACCTTTTATTGGACTGTTCTACGTTATAACAAGAAAAGACTATGGCTGGTGTACCTGATTTGAAACTCTTAAGCAAAGTTATTTTGCATGATTACATATTTATTGGTCATCTCAGAGAGTTATGTTTCATTATTAAAATAACAAAAGCCTTGTGCTCAGCCTGGGGCAATAGAGATTATTGACTAAATCAAATTCATGTAATACCTCATAGTCTTAATATTAAAATTTAATATTATAGTCTGATGAGAGAGAAGAGAGAGAGAGAGAAATCATTAAGCAAAGTTTATGAAATCTGAACCATTTCAGCTAGTAGCTGATCTCACTAAAAGGGTTAATTATGCTATAAGTATTCCAAATATGAAATATTTCTCTCAGGACACTTTCTAAATATATCATAGCCACTATTTACAAATTGTGGGTGAAAAGTACTAAAGAGGTGCTGGGAAAGAAATGTGCTTGGCTGAAAATCAAAGTCTCGTGTAGAATCAAAACTTTGCTATGACATTAATGTGTAGAGCTAGTTTCATGATAAAGAAAATTTTATCCAGAACTACTATCACACTGCCAGCATTGTGTCTGAAGCTTATTTCAATTTCAATTATGATAACTCTTTACCAGTGTTGGGAAGCCACCCTTTTTAAATCCATTTCTGAAAGCTATTCTGTTCATAATTACACTTCCATAATTAATTAATGTTCCTTTTGCCATTTAATGAATGCAATACTTTTGTTGGGCTTTCTTCTTGATAAAGGAAATTAAGATTCACTGATATATTAAGGGTACACTGCGGCAGAATGAAAAATAAAAATCTCTAGAGAGACAAAATGTTACAGTTATGTTATTCTCTGCCATTGGGTAGCTGGTTTATATCATTATTAAATAATCTTACCAATCTTTGGCACACCTGAATCTTGATATCTTTAAAATGCTTTTATCATGCTTTGGCTAAGAATGTACTATATTTCTTCCTCTGAGGCAATTTCTTCCACACAGTTATTTCACAATTGCTGACTGATTCTATGTTTCACTTCTTATTAGAGCCACACCACTTCTTCTAAGTTCGTTGGGTTCCAGAGCAAAACACTTTGTAATTACCAGATTGAAAATGTCCTATTATAGCCTACTTTTATCCAGCTCACACTAATCATTTCAATGTTTAAACATTCCATGCATTACTTCACTGTTTTGAGCTTTTCATGATTTGTACATCTCACATTCTCTGTACGAGCATTTCTCAAATTATGTTGCACAGAACACTGGTGGACTTCAATTCCCAGAAGTCAGTAAGTCAGTACATTGGCCTAAGTCAGTACATTGGCTGATCAGTGTTTTGAGGAATTGACTTAGGCTTCTGGGAATTGAAATCCAAAAACCAAAGATTTGAAACACTACTCTGTATCAACAATATGTGTCGTCTGGCCTTGGACTTTCCTTTTCTTCCTGTGCACATTGGCCACTAAATGTCTTTTTATTACTCCATTTCTTTCATTAGTGATAGTTCTATTCATTTTTGCTGTTAGCTCTTTCTGAGTACAGTAGCTGAAAGCCTTCTGACCTGAGAGTCTCATCTTCCAATACCTTCAGTTTTGGATTGCCTTTTCATGAGGCTTTCAAGTTATAAAATGCTCTTTGTAGACGTATTTCTTTTAGCTTTCTAATTTTGAATTATACTTTTGTTGTTGTTTAGATGCACAGTCGATTCCAACCCTTTGCAACCCTCTGGACCATTGCCCAGTGGGCACCTCTGTCGTCCACCATCCTCCTCAGCCCACTCAGTTTTGTGCCCATTGCATCTACAATACCATCTACCATTCTCATTTTTGGCTGTCCCCTTCTTCTTTTGCCCTCCACCTTTCCCGGTTCCTACTGGCTTCCCACATGCTGACACTGACTGGAACAGCCAGAAAAGATATGACTAGAAAGAAATGTTGTCCATTCTGTTCTTCTAAAAAGTGTCCCAGAATGTCAGAGAAGTGCTAGGATCCTTATGCTCCGTCATATTACACACCAGAAATCAACACATTGTTTGGTTTCAAGCCAGGAGTGAAAGGTAATGCAGAACATTGAGCAGGGTACTTTAATTCTGCAGAGTGCATTTGTTGCATAAGCAAGGCTCTGGGTTCAATCAACCTCTCTAGGTAGCAGCTGATGTTGGAGAACTCTGCTAATTTCCCTGTGGAAAACCACTGTTGGAACAGAACTTAATATAGATGAAGAAATGTCTACAGGATGGTTTATATATTTGTATAAATGTCTACACGACACTCTCTTGTGTTCCCTACCATTCGTGCTTGTTGAAAAACAGTTCTAGAAAATCTCACAATGTATCTCCATTTGAAATATAACAAAGAAAGCTTACTTTTTTGTCTGTTTATTGAAATCATTCTCATGGGCTAGATTTGGTGGTGAAGTTTTCACATTTTCAGTGATGCCTGGGAAAAGCATACAATAGTTACTTTTTTCTTCTAGCAAAGAGTGTTTTGCTTTGCTTTTGTTAAATTAGTGTTAAAATATGAAATGTTTGGGTTCATGCTGTCATGTGCTATTAGCCAGATTTCTGTTTGAAAGCAGTCTTTAGAAAGGATGGCTGCTTAATATCAGGAAGAATAACGCATGCTCTTATTGTGGAATAATAATGGTACAATCTGTGCTTCAAGCAGTTATAAATAAGCCTTTGAAAGCAATTTTGTTTTGTATTTTCAATAAAGGCTAAAGTAAGCCCTGGAAAGGATCTAGCCTTGTTAATATTACAAGCTGTTTTTCCTCTCTCTGTATGGAATAGTCTTAGTATGGCATCTGCCTTGAAAAGGGCTTCCACACAACTGTCAGCATAGGATCCCCATAGTTTACACAGAAACAGAATTGAACATCATTCCAGTGGGAGTCTCTAATAATCTGCAGTCTCAATAGCTGCTATGAGTTGGACACTGGTCTTTGAAGCTTAAGGTGAGATGCTAGATTAAGATTATTCATAGCAAATAAACTTTTGTAGGTTCTCCTCCCTCTCCCCACAATAGCTTAAGGAGCGTTTGAAGAGTTCATCATTTTGTATTTAATCTTTAGCATGGAATATAAATTTAAACATATGTCTCAGCAGGAGGGCTCGCTTTTTAGAGGTTTTGGCCTCAATTTCTCTGGTTTTAGGCAACTTGTCTCAATTTCCAGGAAAGGTTAAAAATTTTCAAGCTGTAAGACCAAAATCAGGAAGGTCAGACTATTGCCTGTTGGACTTGACAGCTCCTGTATTCACTCCAACTCTGGTTGCCACTAGACACCTCTAATGTCCCAACCTGTACTTCCAACCAGGTGAGAGAAGGTTCATTTCTTTGTTCCTTCAGTCACCCTCTTAGCCCATATTGAGAGAAGAATTAGTTAAGAAATTTCTCCTTCTTTGATTTTTATACAATTGTGCAGCACTGTCCTCCTTACTAAAATCTGAAAGGAACATTCCAGGTCAACACAGGACAGGTGAGTTTTCACTACATCCCACTATTTCTGACAGGTTTAACTTCTGTGCTCCAGGGTATGGATGTAAAGGATGCTTGCTAAACTCTTCGTTCTTGTCAATTTATGCTGTCTCAATTTGATAAGACACTTCAATGAAGAGTTCTAAAGACTGCTTTCCTCCAGGCAAGAGCAAAAAAGAAAAGAAAAAAGAAAAGAGGACACTATTTATTCTTGTTGACCAAATGGGCCTATTCTAGTTGTGACTTATGTAACAAATTGAGTAGCTAAGCAACAGGATTTCAGCCATTGGGAGATAATATGGTCTGATGACTGAGTTCTCAAAAAAAAAGTCTTTCTTCAATGGAGGTGTGGGCCAAAATGGAGAATGTGATAAGAGCAAGATATATGCTTTTCCTGTCTATTGTGGTCTCACACTAATTCATATGTCTGTTCATGGTCAGTGGAATTTAGGCTGCCAGCAAAGTCCACTCACCTATAGAACGTAAGTACAGTATAGTTGCAGTTTCACCATTGCTTTAATAAGTTACCTTTCACAGGGGTTAGAGAACTAACATTTCTACTTTTATTAACCTTTGGTGTTAGATTTATGTGTGTGCCTTCTCTGAAGCATTTCCTCTTCCTAGAGGTCATCAGACATATATGAGAAAAATTCCAATTTCCTTTGTTATTCTTAGATTAATTTTGTCTCAGAAGCTATGAGACATTTGCCTCAAGTCTATTCTCTCTCTCTCACACACACACTCTCTGTTATTTTGTGCCTATAACTCTGTATGGTTTGTTGCCTTAATAAAATTTACCTTTCACTATGCTCTTGTTGATGTTTCTAGTATCTCCATTTACAATTTTTAAGTAAAGAAAAAAACAAGATTTCAGTGCATGTACAAGAATAACCTATGTCAGTACTCTAAAAGCACTGTGGTTAAACTGTTGTACTGCACCCAAAACATTGTGAGTTCTACACTGATGAGGACCAGGGTTGACTCGCCCTTCCATCCTGTTGATGTGGTCTGATATTGGGCGAATGTCATCTAGCCCTTTTTATTCTATTTTGTTTTAGATGTGCTAATTTTATCTTTTTATGTTATTAAATGCTGGTGGTGTGTCTGACATGAATAAAGAAAGAAAAGCCTTCCATCCTTCCCAGGTCGATAAAATTAGTACCCAGCATGTTAGGGGTAAAATGCTAATTACCTGTAAAACTGCCCAAAGAGTACACTAAGCACTATGGCAGTGGTGGCAAACCTATGGCATGCATGCCGGAGGTGGCACTCAGAACCCTATCTGTGGGTACCTGTGCAGTCACCCCAGCACAGAGTTTGCCCAGCCCCTCTGCCCAACAGCCCAATGGAAATGCTTCCTCCCTTCCCAGCACAGAGTTCATCCACCCCTCTGCCCAGCAGCCCAATGGGAGCACTTCCTCCCTCCCCCAGCACAGAGTTCACCCTGCCCCTCTGCCCAGCAGCCCAATGAGAGCGGTTCTTTCCTCCCCTGTTGCTGTGTTGGCACTTTGCAATAAATAAGTGGGTTTTGGGTTGCAGTTTGGCCACTCAGTCTCTAAAAGTTTCACCATCACTGCACTATGGGGCAGTATATAAGTGTAATTGCTATTGCTACTCTTCATCAGCTCTAACAGAATGGATCTTTAGCAATAGGAAAACATAAGATGTGACCGCTGGTTAATAATGTTTTACCTCCAAAGCACGATTCTCATTGCTCAAAGCAGGTGTAGTGCTTGAACATACAAGTAAATGGATCAGCGCTGGCAGGCTTAAAAGGAGGGAGGGAGGCAGCTTTGAGCACCTGACATAGTAAGTAAGAATGGTTCAGCTCCACTCCTTAATTACCTGCATTGGTAAAATGAAGCTTTTTTTTCTAACTGCAGTAGCTAGAGACAACATACATAATTTTGAGTAAGGTGTGTGCAGTTAAATTGCAGCTCTAAACAAAGCTAAGAGAAGTAGCTTGATATTGGAAGTGAAAAATCCTTGTTTAATCCACATCATATCATGTGGAAAATTGTTTGAAATTTCTTTACTTAGTTAGGCCAACTGTAAAACGCAGCAAATAAAGCTTAACCACCTTTGCAAATTGCCTGTACATCTGCATAGAAAACTATAGTGCTCAAGGAATGGTGTTTCATTGATTGTTTATCCCACAGTCCATAAAGAGTAGCTTTTCCAGACTGGAGCAGTTGAATGTAGTGTGAGAATCCAGCTTGCAGAATGTGAGAGGAAACTGAAGTTCTGGAATCTTGTGATTAAATTTGTAACATATATTAGTTAGGAATTAAATGAAAGTGCAAAATTTTGTTCCTGGAGGTGATGACTTCAGTGTTCAATGTTTTTTAATCTGAGGATCAAACTGTAACAAACTTTGCCTTAGCCCTAGATTGGATGTTTGCTTAGCACACTTGAGTCTTGTCAATCTCACTGCCACCCTGTGTATAGCTCCAGCTATTCCTTTTAGGTTATGCAAGCATTGATCATGCAGACCTCCTTAGTACTAGAAGATTCAAGAGTTGCTCTGACATCAGTTTTACATTCATTTTTTATAATGTAAAATATCTTGCAATACAAAACAAGATTCAAAAAGCTAAAAATATAGAGTTACAATCATAATGTAGCTAAACATATGCTTCATCCAATGGTTATCTTTTACCATGCTTGTGAAGGGTTTCCAAGTTAGATTTCTAGTGAGGACCCTTTTCATTTCAATCTTTGACACTGTTTCAGATGTGTGCCCATCATGTAGCTTGATATGTGATGCCCTTTGCTTCTGGATGAATCATAAGAATAATTGCACAGTTCATTAATTTCTAAAGTACAGTTAATACAGTTAATACAACTATATGAAATGCAAAGTCAGACTTAGAGGTCACGTATAGCCCAGAGTTCCCTCCAGAGGAGTTCAGCCCCTTGTCAATTGATGCCTACTCATAATTCTGGCTGACACCAAAGTTACTGTGAGGTGAATTCCCAAATCACTTTTTTGCTCATCTGAAAGCAGTATGTGGGCTGTCAAAACTTCCCTATTTGTGTCTGTATATTTTATGGTCTTGTGTCAGAAGGTTACAGAAACCTCATTATTTTATATCCTGTAAATAAATCTTGCTTAGCCAAGCTGAGTCTTGGGGGAGCTGATCAGTGTCTCATAGTCTCACTGAGTGCATGAGGCAGGTTTCTCATCTGGTGATCAAATAAGCATTCAGCTTCTGTTGGATCTATAACAGCCTTCTCAATATTACTCGAAGTTCTCAGTTCTGAATCAACAGGAATTTTCAGCTACTTTTTATAGAAGAAACTTGTACTGGCTTCAAACAAGCTGAAAATTTCACTGTTTTCTCCAGTTTCCAATAAAGTCAAAATCAGAGCATATGCTTAACACCTTTTTAGAAGAAGTGTGTACTTCAAAAGATGAAACACATCTATTGTCATAGCACCTGGGTTTGGTCAGCTGTGTGTTTCTTTGTTGGTGATTCATCATTAGAAAGAAAAAAAAAGTAGGCTTAATTTGCAAATCTGACTAGTGAGGCATTTAGCTCTGAGTAAATCCCACAACTATAGTGTCTTGCATGTTTTCCATGAGTGGCTTATTTTTGCTGTTTGTTGGACAACCAATGCCTGGTGAGGGAAGATGATGAAATTGGGAAGTGATGATACATGGAGATATTTTTTTCTGGCCTTACTATCTCATACATTGCTCTCCCTATGACTAAGCAGAAGACAGAACTTTGGCTTTTGGTGGGTGACTCAATGAATATGCTAAGTCAATATTGAAACAAGTGCAATATCTCAATTTATTAGCAAAGAGACTGAAAATTAGAATACATATCATGGTTCTTTTCTTTATATCTTCAGCACAGGCTAATACAGAGTACTGTTTAGCACTGAATAGTTATATCAAAGGAGATTCCATAGAGAAGAAGGTATAATATAGAATAGCTCATGTAGGAATGTTCCCAAATCTCAGGCTCAAAACTGGATATCTGGATGGCACTTACTTTCATCTAATTTTCTGGTCTTGCCAAGTGTTATATGCTTTATGTGTATGACAACCAGCTTACTACTGTGTAGTTCATATGAAGTTGTTTTTGAGCAATACTTGGAACTCCACCTGGAATGCAGGAGTCAGCTTGTTGGTTAGTGCAGGCATGGAAATCATGGGACTTGCTTACTATACTACCCATCAATTCATTTCAAGATATAACCTAAAGTGCTGGTTTTGTGAGCTTCAGAACCCTGATTTCTTGGGACTAAGACTTCTTAATGCCTATTCAAGAGTGGCCAAAGCTGACCACTGCTTAAGTTGGGAAGAATGTATGTTTCTGCTGTGCCAAAATGGTGGTAGTATCCTCCACCAAAAGTGAGATAGTTGGATGGCATTGTAGACACAATGGGCACAGAGCTGAGCGAGTTGAGGAGGCTCTCTTATCATTCCATCGGCTAGAGAGGCGCATCTCTCTAGCACCAGGAGGAGGGCCTTCTCCGTGGCCGCCCCGGCCCTTTGGAACCTCCTGCCAACTGAGTTACGTCTCCAGACAGAGCTCCTGCCCTTTCGGAAGGGCCTAAAAACCTGGCTGGCAGGGCAGGTATGGGGGTCCAGGAACATGGGGTCCCATGTTGGGTGGCTGATATGATGGGACAGCCACCCCTCCCTCACTCTTTTAAACTTTTAAAATCTTTTTAAACCTTTTAACCTTTTTAAATCTTTTAAATTTGTGTAAATTCATGGTTTAATTCTTTTTTAATTGACTTTTAAGTAATTTATGAACTTTAAGGTTTTAATTTATGAATTTCTGTAAGCCGCCTAGAGTCAGGTTCGCCTGATTAGGGCGGGGTAATAAATCTAAATAAATAAAAATAAAAATAAATAAAATGGCGGAGGACAGAGGTGCCTGGCGGACAGTGGTCCATGGGGTCGCAGAGGGTCGGAATCGACTGTGTGACTGAACAACAACAACAACAAAAATCCTCCGCCTAGAGGAAAAGGCCATGGACATGGTTGTTAAGAGAAATGTTGCCCTTGCTCGAAAGCCAGTCATATCCAACTATAGGTTTCAGTGCTTACCTCTGTTTATAGCCAAGGAGCCAGTGCTGTCTGCATCTGCAGACATTTCTGTGGACATGTGGCAGGCATGACTAAACAGAATGCTGTATACCTCACTTTCATACTGCTAGGTTGCCAGGAAGACATGGTGGCTCTCAAAGGAGAGGTATCTGTGTCTCTAAACCACTTCTGCCCGATACAGAAAATGCTGCTGGGTCAGTACTTAATCCCCCTACTCTCATTCTAGACATCCTTGTTATCAAAGCCCATTTTATGCCATCTTTGCTGGCTTTGTGTTTTGCTGGCTTTTTTAAACAGGTGTCAATTTCCATCACCTCATAATATTGACTCTGAACTTTAGGGGTTTCAACATCTGGCTACTGAGTAAAGGAAAGAGCTTTTTTTATTATTATTTTATTATTTATTACACTTGATACCCCGCCCCAATCGGGAGGACCCGACTCTGAGCGGCTTACATGAGACTAAAAATAAGAATAAAAACATAAGACAATCTACATCAATAAAAACATCAAGTTAAAAAGTCATCAAAACTTGATCACAAAAATTACACACTTGCTTCCTTAGTGTCCCTCCTGGGAAAACTGCCAACATTTCCAGCCTTGGGCAAGCTACATGGTCCTAGAATGCACCTTTTCTAGACCACTTTATGTCTAGAGAACCATAAGAAATAATAGCATTGACCTGCTCACATATAATTGCTATTATTTTATATTTTGAGTGGTTTTATATCTATTATATTTACTGTTTGTAACTCTTATTATGTGTTTATTATTATTATTTATTATTTTTTCTTATATTGAAGCCAATTTACTGTTCACTCAACAATCTGAGTTTCAATAAATAAAGCCTTTTATCCATCCTAATGGTAAATGCTGGATAATTTCTTCCTCATCATTTCTGGTGAATTTATTTCTACATTTTTATGAATGTCCCTTGTGGAGGTTCTTAATTTTTTGTTGGTATAGTTGATACAGTGTTTCTACTTTATTTTGGGGGGACATTTTTAGCAACAGTCAGTAACATCATCGAGGTACAGTGGTGCAGTAAAACCCCTACTTATGTAAAAAGTCCATTTTGTAGGCTTTTGCTTAAATCGGTTTTTTATGTAACTCGAAGCAAACCCATAGGAAAAATGAATTTTTTATGTATCTCAAAGCAAACCCATAGGAAATCATATTATGTAAATTGGGATATTTACGTAAATCGGGACACGGTTAAACACAAAATCACTATGTAAGTCGAATTTTATGTAACTCAAGGCATATGTAAATTGGGGTTTTAATTCAATCCCAAATAATGTAAGAACTAACCAAGAAAATACTGTAGCATGTGGGGTTATTGCGTGAAGAAATGTGCAGTCAGCAGCCTTGCAAGTTCGTAATCCTTGTGCAGAAATATTTGTCCAAACAGAAAATCCAATATTATCACACTTTCAGGGATGTGACTGTTTGCCAGTTTTGAACAGGACTCCAAAACATGATGCGCAACATTATAATTCTGTATAATTAGTGCTGCAAATCATTTTCATTTAAAAAAAGGTGCATAATATATACCATTGTGTACACTGTCAAAAGAAGAATGGTGTAATTCCTTGTCCTCATGAGGGAGATGAGACAAGTAAGGAATTATATCCTCAGTGTGTGTATACACACATGGCCACATAAATATAAATGCAAATATGTTTTCCATTGAAGTTCTGTTGATAAGGATGAGTCCATCACAAAAGATCTTTTCTTTCTTTCTTTCTTTTTCTTTCTTTCTTCTGGATTGGCTAGCCTTTGAAGAAAACCGTCCTTTAGGAAAGAAGGAAATATTTCCAGTCAGCATAGTTTTAATGTATCGGAAATCACCTGTATAAGGTCCCTTAGCACTCAATCTGAAATTCTGATTGTGGCATTTAAAAGCCACTAATAGCCTTTGAGGGCATTTATAACCATTTTGAAACTACATTCTCTCATAGCAGAAGCAATGTGATTTCTTAGCAGAAATGGCTTGCAGTTGTAATCTAACATTTTTATAGGTTAGTTTTTCTTGCTATCTGATGTCAAAATAATTTATATTTCACGCATTATTTGCTCGTTATGGTCTCCACAGTTACCAAAATAGGAAGGAAGGAAAGGAATGCTATGCAAATAATGCCCCCCTGGTTTACACCCCATTTTATTCCAGGAAGGTTCACATTAAGTTTATATATATACACACACACACAGAACATTTGTTTGACTTTTCCATCCTATCTTAGGCTCTATCTGATAGATTTTCTGACGTACAGTACGTCAACACCTGATAAAGTAAAAGAGGAAGGAAGAGGAAGAAGACATCCCTACAAAATAGCCTAACATTATTTCCAGACCTTAGAAAAGTTCCTTTCCTGCCAGAATTGCCATGCTGGAGAGAGAACCCACCACCCCCTACTAATTTTAATATTTCAAATAAACAGTCTTCCTTAGAAACTTTTTTGAAAATTGTCTTGTTCTGCTTTAGCTCTCTTTGAAATACAAATGAGAACCTGGAAAGAAATAATAAAGTTATGTTTTTCACCATAAAACCTCTACAGCTATTGCAGACATTGCTTTTTGTTGTAATTTTGAGTAACTGAATAAGATTGCAGCTACAACTGTCTCCTTTTTAGATAAAACTGTTAACAATAATTGTGACCTAATACAGAATTGTCAGAAAATACAGTATGTTTTACCTTCTTAAAAAACCTCTCTAATTGGAATCATTGGACCTTGACGTAGTTGTCATAGCTACATTCACAGTGAAGGTGAAATCTCGGAGACAACTGCTCATGAAAATTAGACCATGGAGTATCTGAAGAAAAACATTATAAGAGGAAACATTCAAATGTAGTAAAAAAAAAATCTTATTCTTCATTTTCTTTTCATTTTATTCTTTTGTACAATATGCATAAAATAATGAAGAAAGGGACACTTGGGTTAATGGCTGAAATCCTGTTGCATAGTTACGTAGGTAGGATGCAAATGGCATAGAATCATAGAACAATTGGGTTGGAAGGGGCACATGAAGCCATTGAGTACAAATAAGCATACATTTTTTTTAAAAAAAATATTCAGTGGGAAAATAAAAACAATACTGCAATAAAACAGGAAGTCCAAAGCAAGAAGAGATTAACTGCTCAAGTGTCAATGAAAAGCCCAAGCTCTTCTGAAAACCCCAATCATGGAGCACCTGGAAAGCAATAAGCCCAGGGAAGGAGATTGACAGGTGGCATGGCAGTGAAAAGCCCCAATAATGGAACCGCTAGGAGGTAATTTTCTATGATTGAGATAGGTAGCATTTTGAGAGGAAAGCATGATAGAGTGCTAGAGAGAGACTGTTGTTTTCTCTTGAATTTTCAAAAGGTAATGTGAATGTTTGTTGGATTTTTTTCCATTGAGGCAGTCACAGATAGCAATCCAATCAACTGAATTTCTCAGAGGCGGATTTATGCCATTGTGCAGGATTTGAATAGGCTAACAATAATTTTTTTAAAAAGAGCCTATGCCAGTGGTGGTGAATCTATGAAATGCATGCCAGAGGGAGCACCTAGAGTCCTTTCTGTGGACCCCACTGGGCAAGCCCCCAACCCAACTGGCACTAACGGCAGCATTGCTTGCCTACCCACCCCTCTCCCTCCACCAATGAAGAGGTGAGAGAGGAGGCTCACCACATGCCCAATTGCCTGAAATTCTGCCCAGGAGGCAGCAGCAGGGTTGGAGACAAGAGAAGGTGTGGGGTGAGTCAGGTAGCAGGTGGAGGGATGGTAGGGTGGGAGGGGTTTGGGGCACTCGGTCTCTAAATGTTTTGCCATTTTTGGTCTAAGCTATCTAAATTGTATGAATCTTGTTAGCAGGGTGTGCTTATGTGAAGGGGAGGAAATATCAATATGAAGCATCACTATCCACTCCATAAGATATACTGTTTCATAAAAATGATTCCCTGTTTTTTTAGAGCACTGACATTAATTGCCAGTTTAACTAGCACAGTTAATGTAGGCCTTTATTATGGAGTTGAAGTTAAATTGTAGTACAGTGGTACCTTGGATAACATTTATCTCAGATAACGCTAAAATCAGATAACATAGGGGAAATTGAGGCTAACATTTGCATCGTACAACGTTAAAATAATGTTGTGCGATGTAAATGTTTGCCTCAAATTCCCCAATGTTATCCGACAAATTATCTGACAATGTTATCCGCCAAGTGTGACCGCCGATTGGGGGGGTGGGACTAGCACCCGTTCTTCCCCCCAACCCAACCACAGATCACAGCATGGGATCGCCTCTTGGGTTGGGGGGTTGAACAGGCGCCCCAATCCAAGTGGCCATTTGTTTTTAAGTGAAATGAAAGGGCAAAGAACTCTGGGGCAGACCAACACATTTTCATTAATGAAAAACTCCAGATGTTGTTAAGTCACACAGTTGAGTCCAACTTTTTGCCACCCCATAGACCACAGAACATCAAGCTCCTCTATCATCCACCATCCTTTGGAGTCTGCCCATATCCACATTCACCATGTAAAAGATGTCTAACCATCTCATCCTCTGCCACCCTCTTCTCCCTTTGCCTTCAATCTTTCCTAGCATCAGGGCCTTCTCCAGTGAGTCTTCTCTTCTCATTTTATGGCCAAAGTACTTGAGTTTCAGCTTCAGTATTTGTTCTTCCAAGGAGTAGTCAAGGTTGATTTCCTTCAGGATTGACTGATTTGATCACCTTGCCGTCCTGGGGACTCTCATGAGTCTTCTCCAGCATTGCCACCACTGCTGAAAGACCATCGCCAGATGTTCTCCCCAGTCAGTTGCGCTGGGAGAATGAGGGCCAGCTGGATGGACTGGCTGGCTGGCTGAAGACCGCCGCCGCCACTGCTACTACCACCACAGCTGTACTGCAGCCAGCCACTCCCTGTCAGGAAGGGATAAGAACTTTCCCAACTGTTTTGTACTGTATTTTTTGGACTGTAGTGTATTTTTCTGATTGTGCTACATTTTTCTGATTGTACTGTATTTTTATTTTTATGTAAGATTTATTAACTACATTGACTGTATTATATTCGTTGTTATATTTCTATTATGTTGTTTTTATATTTGAGATTGTAACATTGTTACCCGCTCTGAGTTGCTTTGGCAAAGAGAGCGGCATATAAATCTATTATAAGAATAAGAATAAGAAAGCTGGGTGGCTTTGGGGTGATGTGGGGGAGCCTTCCCCCGCCCCCAAAGCCCCTTTGTGAACTGGTAGTGCTGGGCTGCTTTCCTCCTGGGAAGTATGTTCCCAGGGGGAAAGCAGCACAGTGCTGTTAGTGAAATTGATTCTCACTGGTCCCATTGCAGAAACAACAGGCACCCCAGCAAGACTCCTTCTCACTAAACGGCAGCCTGAGGCTCAGACTGCCAGCTTCCTTGGGGTGAGAGCCTGCATGGTTTCAGCCCAAGGAAGCTGCCCACCCGAGACTCGGGTCAGTCTCGCTAACAGCACTGGCTTCCCTTTGGCCAGAGAAGCACTTTTCAAAAGCACTTCTCTGGCCAAAGGGAAGCCACGCGTGAGACGGATTCACCTTCACACCTGTTGCTTGAGCAGGGTGGGCAGGTGAATCCGTCTCAGTGCTGGCTTCCCTTTGGCTTTTGAAAAGCCCTTTTGAAAAGCGCTTCTCTGGCCAATGGGAAGCCAGCAACAAGACAGGGTAAGCAGGCAAATCATTCTCACTGTTATGCTGGCTTCCCTTTGACCAGAAAAGTGCTTTTCAGAAGGGCATGACTCGGCAATGACTCTGGGTGGCTAACAACAATTAAAAGCATTTAAGTAAAATAAATAAATTAAATTAAATAAAAAAATTTATTGCACTGCTGTACTGTATTGTTGTATTTATTGTATTATACTATATGACCTTTGATTATGTTATATTACTTTTGACTGTTTTATATGTATGTCTTCTGTAAACCGCCCTGTCGGTTGTACTGAGGAGGGCGGTATATAAATTGAATAAATGAAATGAAAAAATGAAATGAAAAGCAATAACAAAACTAAATTAAAAACCTTAAAAATCCCATTAAAAAGTCAAAATAATTTACCCCACACAACCCATCCATTAAAAGAGAGAGAGAAATCTTAATTATATAAACCAGGAGGCGGGGGTCACCCCTCCATCTGTGCCCCACACCTGACCTGCCAGCCAGATTTTCAGTTCTTTCCTAAAGGACAGCGACTCCATCTGGAGACGCAGCTCAATTTGCACAATGAGCACAAAGAGAGAGCCTCTCTGGTCTGCTCTGTCTGCTCTTGTGGGATGGACAGATGTTCTCAGGGTGATGCAGCCTCTTAAGTATCCTGGTCAACTACCATGTAGGGCTTTAAAGGTCATTACCAGCACCTTGAATTGTGCCCGGAGGCATACTGGCAACCAGTGCAGCTCCCGAAGCAGTGGCAAGGCATGGGCATACCGACCAAACCCCATCCCCACCTGAGCAGCAGCACTCTGGACTTGTTGCAGCCTCCTAATGGTCATCAAGTGCAGCCCCATGTAGAGCACATTGCAATAGTCCAGTCTGGAGGTGACCAGAGCGTGTGTGACCATAAGCAAGGAGTCCCGGACAAGGAGCAGGCATAACTGGCAAATCATACAAAGTTGTGTGAAAGCCCTCCTGGCCATGACTGCCACCTGCTCATCGAGCAGGAGCCCCAGATTACACACCAGGTCTGTTTAGGGCAAAATAGTTCCATCCAGAACCAAAGATGGTACCTCCCAAGATAACTCGGGGGCCCCAACCCACAGCCACTCAGTCTTGCTGGGATTCAGTTGTAGCCTGTTGTCCCCCATCCAGATCCTTACAGCCTCCAGACATCTGGATAGGACTCCGACTGCATCGCTTGGATCACCACGGGCCAAGCTGCACAGCTGAGTATCATCAGCATACAGATGATCTCTCTCAGCGGTTTCATGTAGATGTTAAATAGGAGAGGTGAGAGCACCGCCCCCTAGGGCTGTACATCCCATCCTCCAACCACACTGACTGGGTCTGGCCCTTCAGAACACAGTGCCCTGGATTCCCATTCCTCAGAGCATTTCCAGAAGGATACCCTTGTAGACGGTATCGAAAGTCACTGAGAAGTCAAGAAGAGCAAGGACGGAGGGATGACCTCCATCCCGCTCCCACCAGAGATAATCCAACAGCATGACAAACGCAGTCTTAGTGTCATATCCGGGCCTGAATTCTGACTGAAAGGGGTCCAGATATTCCGCTTTATCCAGAACCCCCTGCAACTGCCGCACCACTGCCTTCTCCAAAACCTTCCCTAAAAAGGGGAGGTAGGATACTGGCCAATAGTTGGCCATCATTGTTGGGTTGAGCACTGGCTTCATAAGGAGGGGGTGCACCAAAGCATGTTTTAATGGTGCAAGAAACACCACCTCCTGCAAAGATGCATTGACTACTGTTCCAACCCAACTGCCTGTCACCGCCTTGGACACCTTCACAAACCAGGCGGAACATGGATCTAATAGGCAAGCAGTGGCACAAACAGATCCAAGGAGCATGTCCACTTCCTTAGGGACAACTGGATCAAACCAATCCCAGATAACATGGCAAAAATACAATCCGGTCAATTCCAGACCCATAGTGTCCACTCTGGGGTCAAACTTCAAGCAAATCTGAGCTATTTTCTCCACAAGATAATCAGCAAAGTCTTCAGCTGACCCCTGCCAACCAGGGCCAGGCCCCCATCTACTGAAGAGGGACCTAGTCACCCAAAACAGAGTCACTGGGTAATTATCTGCAGAGGCAATAAGGGTGGTGAAATATTGCTGTTTCATCACCCCTATCACCACCAGGTAGGCTCTGATAGTGGCTCTAGCCAGTGTTCAGTCGGAATCACTCTGAGTCTTCACCCAGTGGCGCTCTCAGTGTCTCTTTGCCCTTTTAAGCTCCCTCAAATCTTCTGTAAACCACAGGGATGAGCAGAACCTACATGCGCAGAGAGGCTGTAGTGGCACAATCATGTCCAAGGCTGCCATCACACCTCCATGCCAGAGGTCAACAAGAGCCTCAGGTGAATCATGTGGCTGATCCAGAGGAAAACACCCCAGTTCCCTTTGGAATCCATCCGGATCCATCGTTTGCCGGGGGTAAGCCAATTTAACTGGTCCTGCCTCCCTACAGTGGGACACTGCCCCCAGAAAGTGCAGAGTCACCAGATAGCGATCTGACCATGGCACAGGTGTTATGTCTAGTCGCTGTAATTTCAGATCACTGTGTCAGGCATTATCTAACTGCATAGTGTAAAAGGAGAGGACTATGCTATCCCTGTCTTCTTCATTGTTCTCCCATTGAGACTCACTGTCTCCACCCCCCTCCAACCATGCTTAGGAGGCTGGCATATTTCCTTTCTCTACTTACTTTGACAGTGGCTAACTAGAGCCTTCTAGTAATTGACTTGTTTCAAGGGCCTCCTCTGTCACAGCATTTTGATCATGAACATCTATCCCAAGAGAAATCCCATCCCAGTCAGCTGGCTCCATTTCTGTTAAGCTTTCAGCAAACAGACAAACCTGTACTGTCCTTTTGCTTTAGGGGGGCTGCTTTTCAAATTAACCTTGAGAGAATGTTTTTAATCTAGTTTAAACCTTTTATTAATAATCTTAATCTTTTTGCATCACTTTGGGACGCTTGCTGGGCAGGAAAGCAATAAACAGCAACTGTAAACAAAAAAATGACCATCCAAAGAAATAGTTCTTCAGATATCATCTCCAAAAGAGCAGTTTGGCTGAAAGTGCTACTTCAGCTTCCCCCCAGTGACCTAAAGCCTGATGCAACTTTCAACTTTCTCTGAAACCTCCTTATCTTCCTTCAGTAATGCTTTCACACCTTTGTCAGCTACTAATTACCCACTACTAATGATGTTTATGTTCATATGCAAATGTCTCTAGATGGAAATAGCAAACTGAACCATGCCATCTGTCTACAGAAAATAGGAAAATATCTGCCGTTAGCTCCACATGTTGCCTGCTTTAATTGTAGAAACTATCCCATTCAAACAATGCCTTATATATTTTGCCATCCTTTTTTCACCTTGGCTATACAGACTTAATGATCTGAAGTTTTAACATTAGTAGGACATAGGAAGAAATCTTAATAACATACATCTTTAAGTCATATATCTTAGATATTACATATATTCAAACTTTTTGCTGTGATATTCTGAATTAACAGGGTAAATAGGTTTCCCAGATGTAATCTGGTTGATGTCTATGATCTGCTGTAAACAGAGCTTCTAGCAATGGGAAAGAGGATGTGGCAAATTGTATCTGCACAACATGAAGCAGCACAACACCATCATTAAAAGGCTGCATTTTGTCTGGTCTCAAGAAGAATGGTGGTAAGTAGGGTTGTGAGCGCTGGACCATTAGAAAAAGCTTACCAGTGCTTATCTCTCACACAGAGACAATGTTGGTCCTTCTGCCGCACAGTTCCCTCCATTGATTCCTAAAACTCAAAAAGGACTACAAATGGTTATTAATTCGCAAGAAAAAAGAGCCAGTGAGGGCTATCTGGTTACAGCTTATCCAGACGGCCAGATCAAAAGATTCAGCCCTGTTCTGGCAAATCATGAATATCACCACCAACACAATCCCACCAAGGTTAAGTGCCCACCCACCCCCAGAAGCATGGGAGAACCACTTCAGGCTATTGTACCAAGATGTAGCCACCAAAACAGATCTCCCAATTGCAAACCTGGAAAGCCTCCCCAAAGAGCCACCAGTATCAAACTCGGCAATTCACTCCCTCATCACCCAACTACAGTCAGGCAAGGCCCCAGGAGAGGACCTCATTCCCCCAGAAGTGCTAAAAAGCAACCAGAAGTGGTGGGCCTAATCTTGGTCTCATTGTTCACCTACATTGACAGCACCAGACAAATTCCAAAAGACTGGGGTTCAGCAGTCATTGTTCCCATATTAAAGAAAGGAAACAAGTACATCCCTGGGAACTACAGGCCAATCAGACTACTCAACATCATCAGTAAACTCTATGCCAATCATCTGCACAAGAAACTCAAGAACTGGTTGGAAGAGGAAAACCTGATAGCGGAGGAACAAGCAGGCTTTAGGGAAAGCAGGTCCAGAATAGAACACTGCCTAATCCTCAAGCATCTCATTGAGAAATACTCTTCCAAAAGCCCAGTATATCTGTATGCTGCTTTCATTGATCTAAAGGCTAACTTGGACTCAATCTCCAGGATCAAGCAGGGGGAGAAACTAAAGAAATCCTCCATTGACTGCAGACTGCTCCACCTGATCTATGCTCTCCACACAAACACAAACCTTAAGGTCAGATGCTCCTAGAAGGGACAACTTACGGAACCAGTACCTACAAAGAAGGGCATCAAGCAAGGATGTGTACTGGCCCCATTTATATTCAACTTATTTGTTAGGGCATTTTGTGTTGTATTGTACAAAGATTTCTGCCCAGTGTGTTAGTACAGCTTTAAGGCCCTGCAAGAACCTTAAACACAGGTGTTTAGGATTGAGGCACAGACTGATTGCATGGCTGTGTCTACCTGGTGTACGTGCCTCAGCAACAGCACAGCTGTGGCTGATTAGAGGAATAGCATAGCAACACCACAGTATAACTATGGCCAACTGGGGAAGGTTATACTGAGGAGGGTTAAGATATTGAAGGAGGGTTGAACTGCTGAAGGAGGTTGTGCTGCTGAGGAGAGTATTCTACTGAGAAGGAAGAACTGCTGAAGACTGCTGACAGACTGACCACTGACTTGAGAGGGAGAATACGTGCTGCGTGAAGCTCTGTTTCTCTGAGAACTGACAGGTACCTTATAACACTGAGAAGCAGCACACTGACTTTGCCAGCCTGCAGTCAGTGTTTGCCAGTAGGACTCTGTACATGCTCTTTGGACTGGAGCCATCAGAGGAATCCAAGCTCTGTTGTAACTGTGGGGCTTGGAGAGAGACTGGTACCTTTGTATATAGTTCTGTGTATGTTGTCTTCCCCTCACTCACAAGTAAACTGCACTATCCACTGAAGCTGTATGTGTGTGTCTTTGCACCTGAACCTTTTGCTGCACAACAGCTTAAAAGTGCTACTCTGCTACCCTGACACACATATCGCTAGGGGAAATCCTTGACATTATTCATCAACAACATGGTCAACCATTTAAGAAGCCCTGCCTTTCATCCTCCCAAGCTTGCTGACAAACCCATACACATACGTTGACAATGCCGTAATTTTCTCTAGGACCCCAATAGGCCTCAGAAGATTGCTGGTATCTCTGGCTCACTACTGTAACAGCAATCAATTCGTGATCAACTGTCATAAAACCAAAGTGATAACCTTTGCTAAAAGGCCTAAGAAACATACCTGGAGAATAAATGGTCACCAGATAGAACAGCTCCAGCTTTAAATACTTGGGAATAGTCCTCCAAGTGTCAGGTTCAAGGAATGTCCATACCACACACACTCTTCTTACAGTCCAGAGATCCACCTTTGCTATTGTAAAATTCCTCAGGATAAAATGAGGCCAGTACATCCCTGCTGCACTCAAACTATTTGAAGCTAAAATCCTATCACAACTGCTCTATGGAGTCCAATCAGCCCCCCCACCCACCCCCCCACACACACCTAACAACTTGGCTCTTATGGAAAGAATACAATCTAAATTCTTACATGCAGCATTCCAGACCCCTTGCTCTGTATCCAATGCCACCCTTCACCTGGAGACGGGCATGATAAAGGTTGAGGTGAGACTGTGGATTGTTACTCTCAACCTCTGGCTCAAAATTTTGTTTAATCACAGTGGACTGGCTACTTTAACTCTTCATGACAGCTTCCAATCAGCATGGAAAAGAACAATCCAATCCAGACTGCAGTACCTTAGCCTCTCCCAACATGTCATACAGGCCATGAGCCACAATCAGGCAAAACAGACCATCAAACAGAGAACACTAGACATGGAAAAGCAAACCAACCTAGCCAGGGCCCCTACCTTCCTGGCTTCAGGCTTGGAGACACATTGTTGCCCTGGACCAGTGCCTGCTCCAACTTGAGACACCAAGTCATTGAAGGGCATTTACACTAGCCTGGTGCCAGGCCCTCCCTTTTGCAGTTCTCGAAGGAAAGTTCCAAAGGACACCAATGACAGAGAGACTATGCCCCTGTGACACTGGATTAACTGAAACCACAGAACACATTCTTTGCAACTGCCCTTTTTATAGCGACATCCAGAACAAGTTCATATCTCCTCTGCTCTGCCAGTATCCCGGCTGGTCAAACAGGACATACACCCACTGGCTGCTATCTGATGAAAGGTCCACCTTCATCCACAGCACTGCCAGGTCAGAGGAACAATCCTGGCAGGACATTCAGCCAATTAAACTACCAGTGCTGCAGCATAGGCTTAGCAATAGGTGTAACATTATTAATCTATGTACTGATTTTACTACTCCTTAACTCTGAGCAGAAATGCTCCCTTTTAAAGCACCCTCATTTTAAAGCTTGCCCCCTGACATATTTAACTTATGTTTCCTTTGCTGTTCTGTGCTGGTCTTGGACCTTAATAAAGATTAGTTGATTGGTTTTTGTTTTGTTTTGCTTTGGAGAAATTTGAAGACCAACAAACAGAACCATGTGCTTCAGAGAGAGAGAGAGAGCTTGCTTCATAAGATTTGGTTAATGACACTGATTTGATTGACCTGGCAAAGAGCCTAAACCAATGACAGTCCATAAATTTATAATTCAGTCTAGACATACATCAGTATATCTATGGATCTAGAGAGATTATTCTTTTTTTATTCTTTAAGTGCATGAAATACTGTCAAAATGCACCACCACAAACACATTTGTTTGACTTAAAACAAAATAGAATAAAATCAGTTTTTTAAACGTATGGTACATTTGGGACAGGCATCTGTTTTAAAAAGAATAAAACAGTTTAAAAGTTATAGGTACAGTTGTAAAATAAGGATAACAATTTCTATATATAAATGTGCATAGTGGATATAATTACATCAGTAAGATATAAAATAGAATTACTAGTGCAAAAGAACAATCATTGTAGTTGGTTTTTAACCATTCTCTGCTGTAGATCTAGAGAGATTTATATGTTGCACTTTTCTAACAAAACAACTATAAGGATTAGAATGCATCAGTGAGATTCAGTGCAAAATATTGGAAATGTGAGGGATTATGAATAGCATTTTTCTGTGGCCAGTGGTAAGTGATTATATAGACTGTAAAACCACAAAGTGAAATACCAGAAAACCATCAATTTTTTCTCGATGCCTATTAGCCAGAATACCTAAAAGGAGAGTCCAGGCCTTTGCCTTGTTATTTTTAAACCTGTTGAAAGGCTTTCTAGAAGATCAAGGCTAGCCAGAGTAGGAAACAAACATGCTGGGATCGATCCATCTTCTGTCTAATCCAGCTGAACACTATTTAAATTTTATGCATTTGTAAAAACTATTTGGCTTGAAGAAATTAGAAGCTTCACTTCAGTTTTTAAATATTTTTAGAATTATTAATTTATCTTATTTTGGTAAAATGTAGCTATTTTCACAGATAAATAAAAACAATAGTTTATATATATATATATATATATATATATATATATATATATATATATATATATATATATATATATATATATATATATATATATATATATATATATATATATATATATATTCTTTTTAACACATTCCATATATATATATGTGTGTTATGTTTATATTTATGTACAATGGAACCTCATACAACTGCCCAGTAATGCAACGAAATCATATAACAATTAGGTGTGGTGTTTTGTTTTGTTTTGGGGGGGGGGGTTTTGGGGGGGAGGGGAATTGTGTCCTGCATAACAATTTTTCAATGGGAAAAACCACTTAGTGAAAAAAATTGTTGTACGATGCATCCCATATGGAAAATGGGATGCATTAGTTCATACAACAATGAGCCCCAAGGAACGGATTAAAATCGTATGAGGTACCACAGTATTTTCTTTTTTTTCTTTACATTTTTTAATAAAGTATATATTGTTTTAAAAAAGAAAAGAATATATGCCCTGTTACTCTGTCTCAACAGTTTTTAAACATTAGCAAGCATGTTTGCTTATTTGTTTGGTTGTGCACATAAATATATAAATCCAATATTGATTTGTCATTGCTTATCTATTTAAGCGCAAATCAGCTGAACTCCAAAATGTTCTGTCCTTTCCTTTCTGTTTCCATCTCTGGCCAAACAGCTTTACCATCTGCTCATCCCATCATTTGCAGGGTCTTCCTAGTGGTCTTTTGTGTTCCCTTGGTATCCAGTCTGTTAGCCTACAGGTCCATTTGTTATCTTTTAGGCAGGTAGTATGGCCTGTCCATCTTCTTTTTGCCATACAGAGTTCATTGACCACATCACACAGTCCAGTTCTTTAGCATAATTCCTTATTGCTGACCTTATTCTTGATTGTTACTCCACACAGCTGTCTTTCCATTGCTCTTTGGGTTACCGCCAGTTTTTCATCTTCTGATTTTGTTACTGCCCATTTTTCTACAAAGTACTAGGTCTGAGCATAGGAATGATAGAATGATATTTAATAGGGATAAGTGCAGAGCTCTATACATGAGGGAAAAGAAAAACCAAATGCACAGTTATAGGACAGGGGATATTTGACTCAGTAGTACTATGAGAGAGAAGGCTC
Organism: Furcifer pardalis; assembly: GCA_030440675.1. NCBI lineage: Eukaryota > Metazoa > Chordata > Lepidosauria > Squamata > Chamaeleonidae > Furcifer > Furcifer pardalis. Next base: position 71,273,806 of record CP126893.1, read on the forward strand.
TTGGAATTATGATAGATTTCAAGCTGAATATGAGCCAAATGTGTGATGTGGCTGCAAAAAAGACCAATGCTATTGACAGACTGCCTTAACAGACATATAGTCTCCAAAACCCATGAGATACTAGTCTTCTTCTATCTGGCTCTTGTTAGGCTTCATCTAGAGTACTGTCTCCAATTCTGGACATTACACTTGAAGGAGAATTCCAACAACTGAGAGAAGTACAGAGGAAGGCAACAAGGATGATCAGGAGAAGCCAAGCCCTATGAGGAAAGGCTGTAATATCTGGTCATGTTTAGCCTCGAGAAAAGAAAACTGAGAGTATGATACAATACTGCACAAACAACACAATGCCATTTTCCTAGCCTGGTGGTACTTTCTTCTCATCAGAAGTGTAAAGAGACTAAGCTGAATATTGAATGTTAATTTGCTTCTGTCCCTAGTTGCTATATTAAATCATTCTGGTGCAAATACTAGGTTATGTATCTCAGATGAGAACATGAGAGTAGGTAGTATCTGATACCCAAACACCCAAGCCTTGTTTTGGACTGTCCAAAGTCTGAAGAAATTCTGCTAAAATATTAAGACTATAAACATTAGGTTTCTTATTTTCATTTTCTTCATTGAGAAGGTCAATAGAAAAGGCTCAGAAGAGAGTATCGTTTGCTTGTTGATACCAAGGCATGACTGTATTAATATCTGTGGTTCATGCTGTACAGGAGAGAGATTTTTGCAAGCCTTTGTTGTAAACAAAATGAAAAATAGTGCAATGTTTATGGTAATGCAAGGAGAACAGAGACTGCACCTGCTCTTAAAGTAATGTCAGATGATACAGTATTTTACATCTTGGATTCTTGGAAGGGGGAGGTTCTCTTGTGCACACCTGGCAGTCACCAAATTTATGTTTGCTCTACTGGGACCCATGTGTTCCTTCTTCAATTAGAAACGGGGGGGGGGGGTAGAAGATGAGGAGAACTCTAAATAAGTTTGACTGATTCTTCCCTCAAATAATCCTTATAGTGCCTCAGTATATGTTGCCTGTTCAAAGCAAAACATAATGCAAGTCTTTCTTACCAAACCGTTCTTGCAAGATCAATTAAGGGAGCAATCCAGAAACCAATTTCTTCAAAGTGCTTTTGCCCCCCCCCAAAAAAAAAGTGGGGGCTGCTTTCGAACAAATGATTTCAATACTGCAGTCAACATCCTTTTTCTCAGTGTGATGGCAGAGGAGGAAAACTGGAAGTCACTGATTATGGGTTATGGTGTTTCTTGTGATAGTTTCAACTTCTTTTCTTTCTGTTTCCCATTTACTCCACATGCCCTCTTCCCAACTCATCTTTCTCTGACTCTCTGCCTAGTTCTCATTTTTCTCTTCATTACTCCTGGCACTTTCTTGCTTGTCAAATGATGGACACTTTCAGATATGGGCTCTTAGAGACTTCGGAACTGGGTGTTTGCATTCAACTTTTCCATATGGCTCTTTAAATACATCACACTCTGAAAAATATTCTCTTACATTAGACTGGGAGTCAAGGAGTGGTGGTGATGGGGAGAATCTTTGCTGTCATTAAAAAAACCTCCTAATTTTGATTATATATTTATTTATCTTGTTCCATGTTTATACTCTTTCATAATAATTCATTATAAAGCATATATTTAGTTGTTGTGCAGTGGGGAGGGAAAATGAATCTAAATAATTGTACTTCTTGTTGTAAATAAAACATTTCTAAATTGTTTTCTAGTCAGTGTATTTTAATATTACTCATAAGAACTGCAAACTACTATTTTCATAGAAATCCTAGGAAAAGAAAGAATTGTTTTAAATTTCAATGGACATGAAAAAATGTAGGCTATTATTTTCACATTTAACTCAGTAGTACTTTCTGTGAACAGAATACAAAAAGGCAAGGATTAAGTGCAAGCATTAAGAACTAGGCCAGTGATGGTGAACCTATGGCACACATGCCATTGGTGGCATTCACAGCCCTCTCTGTGGGCAGATGTGCCATAACCCCAGCACAGAGTTTGCCCACCCCTCTGCCCAACAGCCCAATGGAAACACTTTCTCTCTCCCCCAGCACAGAGTTTACCCTGCCCCTCTGTCCAGGAGCCTAATGGGAGCACTTCCTCCCTCACCCCTCTGTCATATGTTTACTCATGAGTAGGACTTCTGCCCACAAGTGGTTGGTTCCTGTTCCTGAGCTGCTACCTTCCTATCTAAGCAACTGCCCCACCGGACTTTGACGCTGCTCTCGCCCGGCCTCAAGAGAGCAAAGACAGGCATCTGGGGCTGGCGGCTTTAAGAAGAAACACCGCTGCCCCGCCAGACTTTGACGCTGCTCTCCCCCGGCCTCGGACTGGGGAGAGCAAGGAAAGCTGTGTCCGGGGATTGCGGCTTTAAGAAGTACCGCCACCACCCCACAGTACTTTGACACTGATCACGCCCGGCTTTGGACTGGGGAGAGCGGGGACAGCTATGTGGGTCTTTTTCCTCCACCACCTTTAAAAGAACACACTGCTGCTATCACCCTCACCGAATTCTCCCTCGGCCAACAAGGGAGGAAATAATAGCTGCAGGGCCGGGCAGCGTTAAAATAACTTGCCACCGCCATCGCCCTCACCAGACTCTCCCTCGGTCAGGACTGGATTTCTTATACTGTATATATATAAAATGTATGCTCATGGAAATGGCTTTCCCATGACAGTGCTATAGGTCCTTCCACACATGGAAATCTCCATCTTGGAATGAGGCTGAACCAGGGCACAAATCCTGCCATGAAACCTCTGCCCAGCAGCTAATGGGAATGCTTGCTTCCTCCCCACAACACAGATCCCCACCTCGTTTGGGTACTCAGTCTTTTATATGCTATATAATAATAACAATTTCTTGTCAGAGATTACTCTGGGTTGAAAGGATTTTCAGGGGACACTCGAATGAGGCTCCTTTCATGACCCCAAGTGCAGCTCTCAGGTAACAAAACCTGCCTTTCCAGTCTCCAGCGCAGCACCTTAACCACTAAGCCACTGGGGGAGCTGCTTGTTGTGATCCAGTCCTCATTGGACTCTGAGGATGACCTGGATCTGGGGGCACTCCCTATGCCTAGCCCAGTTCTGCCTGCATCCAAACCTGAGAATGTCCTGAGCCAGGAATCTCAGCCTGCTTCTGTTGCCCCCAACAGATGACCTGTCAGATCAGAGGTCTGACTCTGACAGTGATCAGCTCTCATTCAGGGCAAAGTGCAGAAGGCAACTACACCTGAGATGCAGGCAAACTAGAACTAAGAACCAGAAAAGGTTCTAGCTGATAGCAATTAGCTCGGAGGTTTAAAAGCAAGCTTGTTGCAGTCTTCCAGTGTCGGTACAATTCTTCAGGGCAAAAACTGACACCCTGCTTGACTTTGGATAACCTGCCTAGGCCCTGACCTGCCTGTCGTGAACCTGACTTCTCTGCTGACCCTGACAATGCCCCTGGACATCCTTTGGGCTAAACACTTGCTTGAACTACAGGTAAGCAGACCTCGGCTTGCTTTTTGGACTTTGCTATCTGGACTCTCCTCGAATAGACTCTCTGTGTAGTGCCGTTGTGTGGTGACCATGATCGTTGGGGTGGGTCAGCACACTGCTAGGCTATATAATAAGAAGTTGACTATATAATACATTAAACTGTAGCTGGAATGAAAACTGGTTTTTATATTATTCTGCCCTATAATGTCCTTACATTTTCCCCTGACAGCAAATATCTTATAATTCCCAGTCTTAGTTCACTATATGTTGTTGTATGTCAACTTCCAGCAGCCTCAGATAGTATGGTTGTAGGGTATTCCAGTTTGGAACCACTGGGTTGGCATCTTGATCTTGGATTTCAAAACCTTTAATGAGTTTGACACACCCTGTCCAGGTACAGTTTAGCTTCATGTGCTCTTGAATGCTTTCTACCCCTTTGAATATTAGACTTTTCATTTTTTTTAAATGCCAAGAAGTCAAAATTCCAGATTATAAAGAAAGAGACCCTCCCTTTCAGGAAGCCATTCTCCAAGTGTAAAGAGCAACAGGAACACACCAGGGTTGATAGTAGGAGCAAGGAATCCTTCCTCTTGCATTTGGCATACAAAATAATAAACACATATTTATCCCAATAGTAACTAAGACAAAGGAACAACTAAAATTTCAACATACCTTTTGCCCTTTTACTGCAAAGGATGGTTTGTGTACAGTCTAAATGTCAGAAATTGTTCCTGGTTATATATTATATCCCCAGCTCATGTTCTCTTCTGTTGTTGTTTGCTAAAACACAGTAGCCTTGGAGATTATGTATAATACTTGTTTACTAAAGCTTTACTGCTTATTGCTTAAAACCATAGGTCATCACAATATGTCAGCAACAACACAACACCTATAAGGCACTTGACATCACATATTTACACATAAATGTAAAAGTGACAAAGCCTGCCCTCTTTCTCAAGACTTGTGATGCTTACCATGTATCTTCTTTGTTTCCAAAGCAAATTTTACTACTTGATAAGTAGTAGGTATACCCCTGCCCATAAGCAGCATACAAAACTGACTCAAGACAATCCCTCATCCCTAACCCAGTCTATCAAATAAGAATCTAAGAATACCAACAAGAAATTGATTTCTAGGATGCTCAGATAAAGGACAGCTTAAATACAGAATCTTTGATGAAATGGGGCATTATTGTACAGTTGTACCTCGCTTAAAGAGCATAATGTGTTCCACAGAATTGCTCTTTAAGTGAGTTTGCTCTTTAAGTGAAACACCATTGTAACTGACCAATTGTGGGAGGGATTGCAAACCCCGATTTATTTGTTAAGCGAGTTTTTGGTTGGTTTTATTTGTTAAGCGAAGTGAACATTCAAGGAAAATTCTGCTCTTTAAGTGAGTTACTCTTTAAGCAAGGCGTTCTTTGAGGTTTGACTGTACAGTAATACCTCATATAACATTAGTATCGAATAACACGAAAATCGCATAACATCAAGGAATCTGGGGGGAAGAATTGCATCAGATAACATTAAGATCCTATGGGATGCTTCAGATAACAACCGCGAAAGCCTGTGTGGTTACAATGTATCTCTATGGATCCCATAGAGGATCAGATAACACGAAAAATCATATAACACGAAGACTTGTGGAACCAGGTTTTAGCGTTATATGAGGTTTTACTGTATCTCCAAAATGGCTGATGGCATACACTGAAAGTGCAGAGTCAGTAATGGTTTTCTTAAAAGGTCTTCAGTCAGATTGACAAAATAAGTATCCAAACCAAATGATGTTTTGTATAGGGGATTCCAACAAGAATAGGACATTTGTACAATGGCACACAGATCTAGTCATATAGAGTAAAGATAGATATTTTCTTTGATCAGCTGCCTAACTCTGTTAGAGACTCCATATCAGTCCCATAACTCTGTTAAATGGATCTAACTGAGCTTACCCAGGACAGTCAAGAGGGACACTGAAGTTGTTCTTTCAGGCATTTTTGTTTGGGAAGAAAAGAATTACAAGCCGATCAGTGATGGGATGATAAAAAATTTAGTACCCCACCCTGACGTCATCACAGTGGGGGCGGAGCTAACGTCATGACGTCATGGGTGGAGCCAACGTCATGACATCATGACGTTGTAGGCGGGGCCAAAAATAAAATAAATAAAATAAAAATAAAACACACACACACACCTCTCAAAACCCCCCCCACAAAACCGTTAATAAAATAAATAAATAAAATAATAATTAAATAAAAATACACCCAAACACCCACCCACCCCAAACACAAACCCCTCTTACAATGGGGACCGTTGGGGCTGGCCCCGAGCCTTGGTGCCCGGCGGCGCGCCTAGCCGGGCGGCCCTGCGCTCCCGGCTGCAACTCTCCATGGGCGGCCCCGAGCCTTGGTGCCCGGCGGCGCGCCTAGCCGGGCGGCCCAGCGCTCCCGGCCGCAACTCTCCATGGGCGGCCCCGAGCCTTGGCGCCCCGCGGCGCGCCTAGCCGGGCGGCCCCGAGCTGCCCATGGAGAGTTGCGGCCGGGAGCGCTGGGCCGCCCGGCTAGGCACACCGCCGAGCGCCGAGGCTTGGGGCGCCCGTGGAGAGTTGCGGCTGGGAGCGCTGGTCCGCCCGGCTAGGCCCGCCGCCGAGCGCCGAGGCTTGGGGCGCCCGTGGAGAGTTGCGGCCGGGAGCGCTGGGCCGCCGGGCTAGGCACGGCTTCTCCTCCTAAGCCCTCCACCACTGCCAGAGCCACTTCAAAATGGTCCGGCTCCGGCAAAAACAAGTGCGCATGCGCAGAAACAGAATCTGACGCATGCGCAATTTAAAATTGCAGCACGCATGCGTCAGATTGACTTCTGCGCATGCGCACTGAATTGGAGCCATTTTGGGTCCAATTTAAAAAAAAAAAATTTTCTTTTTTTCAGGCGTCCAGAACCGGACGCCTTAAAAATGGGTTACCCTCTCGGAGAACCCTCCGAAATTGTTCTTACCGGTTCCAGGGAACCGTCTGGAACCGGGGACATCCCATCACTGAAGCCGATCTCAACCAGTACAAAGCAAGTGCAGTGTGGGAATGCATATCAATTAGGATTAATCCCACTTCATCCCTCAAGTGTACAGCAGATGAGCCATGGCAGGCAGTTAGGAGTCATCCTATAATTTTTTTTGAATGTTATTCAATTGGAGCTTTTATATATCCTCAAATCTTTGCCCCACATGTTATTTAGGGGACTGGTTTAGATACATGGCTGTAGAGCCAGAGATTGGAAATTTGAATACTTATTGTATCTCTTGGGCAAAGAGCCAGCCTTTATGGCCTTTGGGTAGATGTACAGTGCTTCCAGTAGTAGAAAATTGTGGACCATTTCTGTGTCATCGAAAACCCTGAAAATGGTCACCATAGGCTTGATGCCACTCATTTATTACTATTATTTTCTTAACAAACATTTCTACTGCAGGGGTAACCAATTTCCCCTTGTGGACTCTAGTAATCCACCATACAGACTATGTGGAGTGAGACACTTTCAGGTTACTTACCTTCAGACAATGTCTCCATGAAAGCAGAGCATTAAAGCAAAGGCAAAGGTATCTAAATTGTTGTACCTGCTCTTCATTCCAAAGGTTACTACTTTGATGACCTGTAGTTATTTTTTTCTTACAGAGAATTTGCTCAGCTTAGCTAAAAGTTTTTGCATGCCACCTAGTATAGTGGAAACCATTGAAGTATCATCTATATATAAAAGGACCGAAAGCTTGACATCTCAGATTAAAGTGAAGAATTTGAAGATTCTCACAGTTTGTATGGTATTATTAATATAATAATTAAAAAGAAAGAGGGCCCATAGTCATCCCTATTGGACTCCACTATCTGCCAATATTATTTCTGACAGCAAACTATTTGCCCCAAGGCTTACCCTAAAATTGGTGTTTGAATGAAATAATAATAATAATAATAATAATAATAATAATAATAATAATAATAATAATAATAATAATAATAATAATAATAATAATAATAATAATAATAATAATAATAATAAAAGAATTAAAAACAACCTTCTATCAATTTTGGTGACAGAAAATTATCACCATGAACAATCTCAATCTTCTTTAAGTGCCGTATATCTTCCTGAATATTTGCGCTCATTATGGCGATCAGCCATGAAGATTGTCCTGGGAGTAATGTAATGCAGTGGCCTTCCATTTGCCTTCTGCATCACAGCATGACACCCATACCACTGATCCAGTTCTGCAAGTCATTTCTGGTCCTGAGCCCTTTCTGCTCACAAAGTCCTCATCATCCCCAGGCCAGTATTGATGAAGCCGCTACTCTCTATCAAAATGGATTCAAGTAGGATTTAATCTACTTGGGGACCATCACTCTTCCCTGTGGACTTTGCTAGCCAAAGCTGTTATTTCTTAGGGTTGTCAGGTTAGTTAACCACTGCCTGATGATCAGTGTTGAGTCACTGACAGTATGGGCTACTCTGTTACCATAACAGGAAAACCTGGCCAGATTAATATATGAGGTAAAAAACTGAACTGAAATCTACCTAGTTGAGAATTTTTTTTATATCAAGAGATAGAGTATAAAACATTGATCTACACTAGATTTCTCCTTTTGGAATTCTGCTTACTATAGTTTTTCTTCAGATTGTATAAATCTTTCACATTTTACTAAGGATTTCCATGGAGATAGGGTTGCCATAAGTCCCAGTTTTCCAGGATTTTCCCAGATTCAAGCTGTCCAGTCTGGTTCAAAGAAAAACATGTAAAAGTCCCGGTTTCAAAGAAAAATGTGTAAAAAGTCCCGGGAGGGAGGGAGCAAGAAATGCCCATGTCTATGGAGGAATCCTTCGTCACATGACTGCAAAGGATTAAATGCATAGAGTCAGCATTCCTAGAGAGGAAGGTAACACTATGGATAGGAAGTGAAGAGCTGTCTCTCACAAAACACCTTCTCCAAAATAAGTCCCTTCCTTTTCTCCTTCCAGAGGGAAATGGGGACTCCAAGGGCTACAGTTCAATTCCAGTCTGGTGGGTGGAACAGCCCAGCTTCTGGAGACGGGGTATAGCAGGGGTGCCCCCCTCTCCCGATGTCACTTACACCTCATCCCCAAGGCAGCAGAAACCCCTGTCAAAGTGGATTGCTAAAAAAATTTCATGTCCTGCCTTTGAAATCCGTGACATTAGGGACCTCACAGCAATGACTACATTCACCAGACTCCCTTGGCCCATAGCACTGAGGGAGTTTAGGAAATGTAGTCATTGCTGTAAGGTCCCTAATGCCATGGATTTCAAAGACAGGACACAACGATTTTTTTTACAAGGCACCAATCCTCTTTGGCAGAGGTTTCTGCTGCCTTGGTGGTGAGCAGATCCGTGTTCAGGACAACAGGGAGAAAGTGTGACTGCTGCTGCCATGGATGACACCAAAAACTTGGGCAACCCAGGGTTTGGCTCCCTGCAGCTACAGCAGAACTGTGGGATGGGTGGGGCGTGTTGCGCTGTGCGAGAAAGCGGGCACGGAGTTGCAATGGCAGACTGGGTGGAATAGGGACAGGTGTCAGGGTGTGAGCCTAGAGGGGAGGCAGTTTGGTATGAAAAAAATTATGTTCCGGTTTGGTAGAAAAAATTATGGCAACCCTACATGGAGAAAAATATTTATGAGTCCTGGAGGAATTGAGGAGCCTGGTGGCGGAGTGGTTAAACTGATGGACTACAGACAAAACTTTGTGAGTTTAATCCTGTAGGGATTTCAGGTCAACTCAGTTTTCCATCCTTTCATAGTTGGTAAAATTAGTACTCAGCATGCTGAGGTCAAAATGTTAATTACCAGTAAACTGCCCGAAGTGTGCACCAAACTTGATGGGGCAGTATATAAGTGCAATTGCTATTGCTGCTCTTTATTCTTCTGCTATTACTGTGGGGTTTTTTTTTCTCTACCACTCTAATTTACCCAGCAAATATTTTGATTACAGTTTGGAGACTACGTTGAGGAGACTGATAGGCCTAAAGTTATTTGCATCAGTTTTCAGGCCTGTCCTGTGAATAGGAACATTAATGCCCCAGCGCTGAGGTATTTTCCAATGTTGTTGTACATAGGTGAACATTATTTATAGTTATTTATGTTCCTTTTTCTGCCACAGCAAATTTATTATACTCTGCACATTTGGATATAAGAAGATTCTAGGGAATCTTGTTATCTCATTCTCCTTGTTGCTCCTGTCAGGATACATTTCACAAACTATCCTCAATAGCATTGTGTGACTGTGCAGGCAAATTTAGAAGTGAACTTTAGAGGTTTAATTATTTGAGCATCTTCAAAAATTTCCAGAGGATCTGGGGAGACAAAGAACTTGTTTTCTGAAGAATAGCAGCCTGAGAGACATTAGAAATAAGTGTATCTGTTCTTGTAGGTTTCTAGTCCAACACAATCTTCTCTTTCCCTGGATTATCAGAATATCTTTAGGTGCCATCATTATTGACCATTTTCTAATTGGTAGAGAAAGAGGGATAACTGCATTAGCATACAGTTACTCTTGAGCCTAGTAAGAAGTTTGAAGTTTTCGAAGTGAGGTAGTGCTGAGTGACAGAATCATATAGTCTATGTTGTTGACAAATACATTACACATTCTCTCATGGGATATCTCAGTTATTAAGCTACTAATTAAAAGTCTTAAGCAAGCCAAGGGAGAATTAGTAGGTGTGATTCTCAATCCATTCATGAATCCAGTTTTAACCGGGATGCCAACTATGTTAATATGTGACCTCTTGCAGGGGAGGGGGGACTTCACCTAGCTAAGGTGATACAAGCCAATGACAGCATTCAATGACAGGTAATTTGTTAGATGTTCCTCTAAGGGCAGAAACAAGTAAGAAGATATGTAATAAGCATATAGAGCTAGGGAAGAACCATGATCCTCTCAGTAAAGAAAAGGAAAGGAAAGAGGAGGATGAAAATAAAGTTGACCAAACAAAACCAGAAGAGACATAAAAGAACTGACAAACCAACCATGAGAAGAGTGAATAACCAAAGTCTCTCTCGTTATAATTTTGTAAGTTTTTTCCAACTGCTTAAAGCACAAGATAAGGGGAAAAGATAAGGAAGCTTCAGGAGCCACAAGTTGGACAAATAAAGTGCAATGTGCCCCTTCTTTCCTTCATTAGTAGAGTACCTTAATTTGCAGATAGCAATTATGGATCTCTTGTCTCTTATTTCATCTAATTTGGAACTGTTGTCTAATGTTTCATCTCTGAATGTCTAAATCAGAGGCTCTCCAGGTGTTCTTGGACTTCAGTTACCAGAAGCCCAAGTCAGTACACCTGCTAATCAAGTTTGCTGAGCTAGGTTTGCTGACTCATCGTCTAGATACAGATGAGACACCTGCCAAAGGCAAATTATCAGTTACCAGATATAATGCCAAGTGTATCCATATTTCTCCAATATTTGACCTTAATCCGCAAGCAACAATTAATAAGCACTCTTTGTCTCTGTATCATACAATCTGGAACTATCATCTAAAATTCCAATTCTCCAATACATGGAGATGAGATTCCCACCAAGGGCAAACTAATTTAGTTGCCCAATATATCTATGGTGCTTTACAAGGCATTAGCTAGTGTTTCTTAATTTCTCAATACCAAATGAAAAATAAACTCAAACGTGAAAGAAACATCATTTTTCCATGTCCTTGGACACATAGGAGGACTCTTCCTGTCAACTAATAGCATAAAGAAAGTTGAATATCTGTTCTTCACTTATTCTACTTTTGGAATAAAAGTACTGTTTGTGAGAATGTTCATTGTATCCTATATTCTCAGATGCAGGGAGGTTTTTGTTAACTCAGGTGTACAGGTGAATAAGCACTCTATGAATGTTATAGTCCAACTTTTGATCAAAGACTGGCCCTTTAGGGATGCAGTAATATAAAAACAGGAGGAACTCTCTCCATCTGATTTAACAAATCTGGACCCCAGGGATGATAACAGGAGATCAGAGGATTCAAACTCTGCTAGCTATAGAAGCAGCATTCTCTCTTGTAATGATTGCTTAAATAGAGATACAAGGGACATCCCTCTGAGTCCTCAGGAAGCAAGAGATCACTCTCTTGATGAAAACCCAGTGGTGCCTATGATCCCCAAAAAGGAAGTCCTAATCAATACATTTCACTTTGCGTGCAACTGAGCAACAGTTTATCATAAACAGGCTTCAAATAATTCTCCCTAGACTAGTTAGAAGCCTTTTCAGATTAAATTCTTTTAATTACTTTGTTTACTAAAAAGCAATGTTTAGAAAGATTTTGCAGGCAGGAAGTCATTTAGTGGTTACACTTTCCCTGTGTTTTAGTGTATGTCCTTATTCAACACTACAATTAAGGGACCTGACATGGGATTCTTGCATTTCACTGGTGGCTCCAAGTGGTAATGAAAGAAAGCAACATGTGTTTGCTATTCCATTCACTACAAGAAGGGTGATAAAAAAAAACCTACAGAAACAACATCTTGGGAAATTTTGGTCATTTCTCTTAGTAGAAAATGTGGTAGGAAAAAACACCACACCAGCACAGAAAATGTGGTGAGATTAGCACAGTCTCCACAACATCCCCTTTGATTTCTTTTTTCTACACAGACTAGGGTTGGACGGGGGGGGCATTTTAACAACATGATCTCATATTTTTTGGAATAGTAGCCATATTAGTCTGTTGTTCAGGCATCTCAGAAAACAAAACAAAATAAAATAAACAAAATAAAAAACACAGTAGCACTTTAAAGACTAACTGCTATATTTTTGTTGTTAGCTTTCGTGGATCAAGTCCACTTCATTGTTTATTTTGTTTTGTTTTCTGAGATGCTCTCATATGACTCTGACCTGACCTAAATTATTTGCTGAATGAAAGCTACATTGGGAAGTTATGTACTTACTGAAAGAAAGATATAGCATTTTTGTTTTCTATAGCATAACCTAAATCTTGACTATATCATGTTTCTGTTCGGCTTCATTTTCCACACATGCATACATGCACATTCTCTTTTGCCGCATCTCTTGCTTCTGCTTCTTTTACAACAACTGTGTATTGTTCAAAAGAAGAGGAGTGTGCACAGCTGCTGCCAGCCACTATTGCTAGTAAATGTAAGAAAATACTGTAATGAAGGAGAGGCAATTAAATCATCAATTTACCATGATCCACATTATCTCTGCCATCCTTATCGAGGAGAAATACAATTCAGACCCAGATGGCGACTGCTGGAAGGGGGAGAAATACTATTCATGTACTATCATTGCCATCAGTAGCATAAAAACTTGAATATGCTCGTTGATGCTGTCAGAACAACAGCTTTGCACAGATTTGTAATGAGAGAGGGGACAGGATTAAATGGGATGGCTGTCATTAAAAGGGGATGGGGAAGAAAAGGGCAATCTATTTCCAATAGTCACATCTTATAAAATTGTGGTTGTGCTTCTGAGACAGAAAGCAATTTTAGTGAATACATTCATAATATTTTAAGCATGCATGCTGGCCTCTTTGCTTGCTCTATAGCAAACACTGCTCTGTTTTTGTGACACATTTTTTGCAGTACTGCTTTGAAATCAGAATTGATTCATATACTGCAACCTCAAAGTTCACACTCCACTGATTCTAGTACCTTCCTACAGTCTTCCTTGTTCTCCTCCTTTTAGAAACCTGATTTTACAGTAGAATACCAGCTGCTTCTATGTTGTCCATTTAAATGCAGGGCATGAATGAGGAGCCCAAAGACAGAAGGATATGTGAAACTGAGACAGAACTCCTAAATTATATTAAAGAGGCTTAAATTCATCTTTGAAGGCTGAACAGATTCAGGTCTATAAGATTAGGCACAGAAAATTATCAATTAAATTAATAAGTAATCGGAGAATGAATGAGTGGAATAGTAGAATTTTAAAGACAAGCTTTTTTTTTGGGGGGGGGGGGAACAGTCTGATTTATTATAAATTATACTGAAGCTTCTCCTGCAGGGACATGAAATAACCATTACCAATCACAAATGAAGGCTGGAGCATCACATAGCTTGGAAAATAAAGGGAGGAGAAAACACAGAAAGTGCAAAGGAAGAGGGCCAGGGTTGGCTGGAGAGGCTTCATCTGCTTCCCAGGTGTCTTAAAGTATATGCAAAAAAGATCCACAGTTCTCTCATAAGCAGCACCAGGGTGGTTGCTTCAATAGCAAGAATGAAGTCTTCAGGTTAAATTAGGTTCCACTGTTAGCATGTTTGTAAAAGAAAATATGTGTGCATTTCTGTCACACAATAATTATTAAAAAGAAAAAGAGTCCCAAGACTCTTGGGAACCAGATGTCACCAATTTTTGCCAAGACATCTCAGCTGCTGTTGAAACTGATCCTTCTCAAATGTTTTCCTGCCCCTTTTCTTTTGGTATCCTATTTCAGTGGTTCTCCCCATAACTAATACTGAAGCCCAGTGGCAAAATGAGAGATGATACAATGAAGAAAGTCTGCTCCATTTGTCTTAACCTAATGCATATAAATATGATTAAATAAATAAATAATGTTGGCCATAACCAATGTATGGAGTGAATGTATGTGTTTCTACAGTTTCTGTACAATATTCTGTAGATGTTATATTAATTTGGAGAAAAGGGAAGAAGATATGGGCTCATCCCAAGTGTGCCAGGGAGTTCTCTTAGCACTGCGAATTTTGACTTGCAGGAGGCTCCGAAATTTCCCCCGAGGCAGCGATCAGCTTCAGCACAGGTTGCTGAGGGGACAGGATTGAGTGAGAGGCTGCTCAGAGTGGCCTGGAAGAAGCACAGTCACTGCCTCCGTCGCCACCACTGCTGACGTCAGGTGGTGGGAGCGGGGGGCAGTCCAAGGTGAAGCCTGGGTGCTCACTGAGGGCCACATTAATTATATGCAGGGGGCCAATTAGGCACATTGGCTGGAGTTTGGGCACCCCTAGTTTAAACCTATAAGGAAGAATTCAACCAGATTAGATCGGCCTTCTAGTTTTCAAATTGAGGTTACCCCTAGAGTTAATTTAGCATGAGTATTTACACCAGCTCATGTAATTGACATGAGATTATGTAGCTGTATTCATGACTGAAGAAATTGCAGGGGGCACGACTTAAAGTGCAAGGAGACCAACCCAGATTTCAACCATCCAATGAGAAGTGTAGGGCACCATTACCCTTTCCTCTTCTACTATGCTGTAGATTAGATGCCACAACACCAATTTATATTGTAAAGCAGTATGAATCACTTTGTCATGTAAACTGCATGTGGGTATTTACCTTAAATTGTGTGCACAGCACAGACAAAAGTATTCCTGGGGATTGAACACTTACTGTGGGCTAAGCCTCCTCTCATCATTAGGACTCCAGTTCAGAGTGGGGGCCATGTATATACTCCAGATAATTTTAAAGTTGGGATTATTTGCTATGTACTTGAAGCTAACTATGTACAAGACCTCTTACAGTCTTGTGATCTCACTGTTAGAATACTTTGGTTAGATCACCCATTTTGGAATGTGCTAATATTTCATGGAGGAAATAATTAAATCACACTGAGCCACACAGAGACTTCTTTGCCATAGTTTTTCTGCTGTTTTCACACCTAGACTAATACAGCTTTTGAAAACAGAACTTTTGCACCGTGATGTTGTAGAAGTAAATAGTAGAGTTTTGTTCATTTCAAGTAATGTCTATTATTTCTATAATAGAATTTCTAATGTACACTTTAAATTCCGTTTGATTAAAAGAAACTAATTTCATATGCATAGAAATCTCAACAGGCTCCAAATTGTGTCTTAAAAGAGACAGTTAAAAGTGCTAAACAGGGGATTTTCTCGTCTAGTTAAGGTTTTATATTTACAATGACAGAGGGTGGGAGAGGATAACTTCCCAGCACTACTTTCAAAACTTCAGCAAAATCCTGAAAGGCAGGCACAATCATTAATTTCACACAGGTATAAAATGTTAGAGTTGATATTGGCTCTTTCATAATGTATCAGCTTCCATTTCCGTATTTATATTAAAGTTTAGTTCTCTCTGTGTCTGTGTGTGTGACAAATGAAAGTTCAAGCTGGTGACTCACTGTTGCGGAATAAGTTACTAGATTATTAATATTTTAACATTTTCCTCTAGCAAACATTAAAGCAATTGCAGCTTGAATAGGATTTTGTGGAATAAACTGCCACTTGATGTGAGCAATGTAATTGTTAGGAAATCAAAAACCATTATTTTGAAAGTTTTATATTTTTAAGACAGTAGAATGATTTTTCATGTTCTACCACACAGATAGAGAACTTGGTGTCCTTCTAAGACATTGGACAGCAACTCCCACTAGCCTTGCTGAGTACAACCAAAGATGAGAAGTCATTGTCCTCTCAGTTCAAGAACTTCTGAAGGACTACGATTGCCCACTCTGTTCTGACAAAACCTTAAAGCTCAAATCATTTTTAAATTTTATTTTACAATACTGTACATGCAATAGCTTGTTGCACACACAATTCCCGTTTCTGTTTTGTTTCCACTGGTGTATCTATTACCCAGTACATTCAGCATACCACTTGTATTTAAAAGCATTGCCTCCTAGGATAAATCTTTTATAAAGTAGACAGGAAGCTGCACCCCTGACACTTCCTTTAAAAAAAAATCCATCACCTCCTCTTTTTTCTCCTCTTCCTCTTCTTTTTCAAAAGCAGTTATTCAAGTCAAATGTAATGCTTTCCCCTTGCTTAAACTGTGTTTACAGACTTTTTACAGAATCAGAACAAATGTTCTTGTCACATAATTAGGCCATGTATATCAAGAAGATAGTTCCTCTTACTATTTTTTCTAATTTAGCATACATATATCAGAGTGGTTAAAAATCATCCATGCTGTCTTTATTATATTATACATATCAGTTGAAAATAAGTCTCTGCGTGTGCTGGACATAATAAATTATCTAAAGGGGTTCATTGTGTAGAGAACTAAAATTTTAAATCCTCAAATAATTTAATTCATTTTTATTCTGTGCATAGAAATAATTTTCCTGGAAGGATTTTCCCTCCTTAAATACTCTTATGTATTCACAGGCAGTTCTGCACACTTTCACAAAGACAGATATAATAAAAAACAGAGAGAGGTAGTTTGAGAGAATCCTGTCAACTAAATATATATATTTTTTTAAAATTGAATTTAGACTAGATGTATTTCACTGCAGGAAGATATGAAGACACTGAACTTATGTTTTGAGAAAGGCAATGGGGAGAACGTACGGTTTGGAGCAACCTATCCTGACTGAACGGCTTTCTTTCTGAATGAATACTTGGAATTTAAGATTCAGTACATTGCCACCCCAGGCCCCCCCCTCAAACAAAGACACAAGACAACTCTGTGGAATAAAATTGGCCACTTTATTAAGTGACATAAACTTTACAACCCTAACCGCATGGGCCAATCAAAGCATGGGGGGGCCAAACTCCGGGGGGAGTTTTGGGTTGGGCCAAATTAACATAACCCCGCCCTAACCCAAACTCCTCCCCCTCCCCTAGGGCTCAAACACCCCCAAAAATCACACCCCCACCCCCCGTGCTTTCCGCCCTACCCGACAAATCTGACGCCCTATACCCTTACTCATCGAGATGAGGCAGGCGAAAAAGGTCACCAGCAAAGCCAATCAGCCGAGACCCAAAAATTCCTGCCCGGCCCAAAATATTGCGACCAACTAAGCCACCTCGATTTTTAGGGTGGGTGGGCGGGCGACCAAATCCCAACCCACAAAGAATTAACTCGAACACAGAACACAGATCCCCAACACATGCCACTCCCCCAAAATCAAAACCACCAATCCCCAGCTTCCACACAGTTGTCTTCCGACCTGACCACCAGGGTGGGGCGGGGCGGCAAAGACCCTTCTCGAACAACAGTCGCTGTCTCAAAGGTGCCCTTGCCACCCCAGGCCCCCCCCTCAAACAAAGACACAAGACAACTCTGTGGAATAAAATTGGCCACTTTATTAAGTGACATAAACTTTACAACCCTAACCGCATGGGCCAATCAAAGCACGGGGGGGCCAAACTCCGGGGGGAGTTTTGGGTTGGGCCAAATTAACATAACCCCGCCCTAACCCAAACTCCTCCCCCTCCCCTAGGGCTCAAACACCCCCAAAATCACACCCCCACCCCCCGTGCTTTCCGCCACACTCCGGGGTTCCGCTGGAACTCCGGACCCCCCCCCCCTAGGAAAAACAGGCAGCCACCCCCCGGCGAATGTCTTTGACAAAAAACGAAAAACCCTCATCTGAAAGGGAGCTCCAATTGTCCACGAAGCACGCTGTATTCGCCTTCAAGATGGCCGGATGGGAAATCACCCGGCCCCCCATCTTCAAGAAAACCCTGGACAGCCGGTAGTTCAGGTACATCCTGACTTGGTCCTTGGTCTCAAACCCGGGTTCCAATCTGTCCTCCTCGTCCCAGTCCTCGCACATCGGCAGGATCTCTGAAAATACAAATTTTGCACCGGGCCAAGCCTCTCCCAGCCGGGAAACAGCCTGGACCGCCCCCTCCACGATGTCTTCCACCCCTTTCCTGCCCAATTCATCCCCCCCCACGTGCAGCACCACAACGCGTGGCCAAAAACCCCACGGCCTGGGAAACCATCTCCAATCCAACCCCTCAAAACCAATCCCATGCAACCCGGTCCAATGTACTGCACAATCGGAGAGTCCGATGCGCCTCCCCCAGAAGGATCGGGTGGCCCACTCCGCAGCCCCAGCTACGTGCTGATCCCCCATGATCCACACGTCGCCCCGCCACGGCGGTCTCCAACCTGTAAAACATAAACTCATAACAACATCAATAACTTAACACTCCCCCGGCAGGTCCCGAACATAAGACCGGAACCTGTCCGAGGTCCATCTCCCTGCTTTCTTTATATCCTCCACCCTATAACCCAGTGCCGCCAACGTTGAAGCCGCCCCAATCCTAAAAGAGTGAGAAGCAAAGTTCCAGCCCACTATCCCCGCCGCCACCAATGCCCTATTAGTGACTGCCTTAAACTGGAACATAGTTAAAGGGGCTCCTCCCTCATGCACAAAGAAACAACCACCACCAGCCCCCCTCAGAGCCAAGTATTCACTAGCCCTTCGCACCGGACACAACTCCCCAATGTGACAAGTCCCCAGCACCAAGCACTTACCCAAACCTCTTTGGTCCGTCTTAGAGCTCCTTACAAAGATATACACCTTACCGTTCGCTACCACCACGTCCTCCAATCCCAAGGCTCTACCTGAAAAATCCTCCCTCGCACGCGCCACTAGCTCGCTAATCCGCAACGCTCCGAAAAAGGCAAACAACGCCGCCGCCTTAAATAACGCCGTTTCAAAACCATCCTCACACACCGTCCCCCACACGCCGTCAAGCCTAAGTAATATGCCTGGGGAAAAGGGGGTGCGCCTATCCCCCCCCCTCCCCGCCATCCTATCCCACCCCTCTAATACCTTCTTGACTCTAAAATCTCCGGACTCATCCCTAAACCCACGCGACTTGGCATAAAACGCCACCGCCGCCAGCTTTCCCCTAATCGTATTGGAAGCCAATCCCTTGTTGTGCAGCCACACTCAAAACTGAAGCGTATGCTCCACCGGGACCGGCCACACCTCCCCCAACCCCCCCTCCCGCCGAAACTCACAGAACTCCTTACACGCCGCCGCGTAGGACCTTCGCGTACTCTCGGCAATGGACCCTCTGAGAGCCTCCGCTACTTGCATTCTCCAAGAGCCCACACCTCGTCCGGCAACCTCCTGGGCCGAGGAACCGCAGAAGGCACCAACTCCCGAAACCTGTCCAATTGCTGTCGGGATAAAGCATCCGCAATGCAATTGTCAACCCCCGGGATGTGCCTTGCGACAAACAGCAAATTTAACTCTAAACATCTCTTCGTCAAAGCCCTGACCAAAAACATCACCCGTTTAGACTTGGAAGTAAGGCTATTTATCACTGTCACCACCGCCATATTATCGCACCAGAAAATCACCGTCCTGTTCCTCCACCTGTGACCCCAAATCCATACTGCCCCCACTATCGGGAAAAGCTCCAAAAACGTCAGATCCCTCGTCACCCCCGTCTCCGCCCACCTAAGGGGCCACGTCCCCCAACACCATTCACCCCGAAAGAATATCCCGAAACCCAATGCTCCTGACGCATCCGTCTGCACTTGAAACTCATCCCGGAGCAACAACCTCTCCCTCCAAAAAGACACTCCGTTAAAACCCACCAAAAATTCCTCCCACACCCCTAAATCAGCCCTAATCCCTTGCGTTAACCTAAGCCTGTGATGAGGTCTCCTTAACCCCTCCATGGCATCACACAACCTCCTCAAAAATGCCCTACCCGGGGCTACCACCCTGCACGCGAAGTTAAGGTGACCCACTAAGACCTGCAACTCCCGCAACGACACCTTCCTCTTACTCTTCATTACCTTGATTCTGTCCTTCAAATCCACCAGCTTCTCCTCCGGCAACCGGGAGCATTGCTGCTCCGCGTCCAACTCTACTCCCAAAAAGGAAAGCTTACGCGCCGGCCCCTCCGTCTTCTCATGCGCCAGCGGTACCCCTAACTCTTCACATACCTCCTGAAACAACTTCAGCTGCCCCAAACAATGCTCCTCCCCTTTTCCCGAACATATCAAAAAATCATCCAAATAATGAGTGACAAACCCCCCCCCTCCCGCCTTAGTAGCGTATACCCACTGTATGAACATACTAAACTTCTCAAACAACGAACAAGAAATCGAACAGCCCATCGGCAATGCCTTATCCACATAAAATCCCCCTTCAAAAACGAAACCGAGTAATCTGAAATCCTCCGGATGAATAGGCAACAGTCTAAACGCCGCTTTCACATCACATTTCGCAAGAAAAGCCCCTTTTCCCGCCTTCCTGATCATAGCCACCGCCTCGTCTAAAGAAGCATATTTCACAGAACTCAGTTCCTCGGGAATAGCATCATTCACCGACCCCCCTTCCGGGTAGGATAAGTGATGAATAAGCCGGTATTCCCCCGGCACCTTCTTCGGCACAAACCCTAGCGGCGAAATGTGAAGCCCCTCCAGAGGACAATACCTAAAAGGCCCCACTATCCTACCCAAAACCATTTCCTTTCTGATCTTTTCCCTCACATGTTCCTCATTACCCTTAACCGACTTCAGATTCTTATCAGCCGATGGACCCTTCACCCCCCCAACCACCGGAATACGAAAACCAAAACGAAAACCGTTTGCCAACAGCTCTGCGTCCTGCCTCCTAGGGTAAGACGCCAGCCAATGATCTAAGCTCTTCAAGTTAATTGGGCTGGGGTAAATTGAACCCAGGAGGCCCTTGCCCTCCGGGCCTACCCTGGTTTTGTCCTCCTCTCGTCGGCCCTCCTCTCCCCCGGCCACAAGCTGTGACCGGATGTGTGCCGCCACACTGCGAACACCCGTGTTTGAACCTACACTGCTTGCGGGCACAAAATCCATGCGAGTTAAATTCCCAGCAGACCAACCTGGGTTGAACCAGCTGCCCCCCAGAAACTCTGGGGGGCGTCAGAGGAGGTCCACGTAACACCATATGCCCACTGTCGTGCCTCTCCCCCAACAGCGGCCTGGCCGGAGCCAGATATTGCAACCAAAGCATGGAATGGGGCTCATCCCACCTAATATCCGGCTCCTGCTGAGCCAAGGAACGAAAGAATTCATCATATTTCATCCATGACCCCCCCGCAAAATCCGTGTACGCCCTGTACACTATGTCCAAATATTTCAACAACGAAAGCGCCCTATCCGGCCTCTCATAAATAATGACCCCCATGTAAATCAAATAAGCCGGCAGCCAACTCCCCCAATTTCTAATAGGTTTCTTTCTCTTCACCAACTCCTTCTCCCTCTCATCCAACTTCTCCGCTTCTTTCACATCCACCTCCCGATTAAGCAAGGAAAACAAATCCACATATTCCCCTTTTAAAATCTTGTCTTTTGTAGCTTGGGACAAGTGATCCCCAAACGGGCAGCGCCTCTTGCGCGCAGGCGCGCCTGACCCCGCATCTCCTCCCGCCAAAACCTTCCCGCCTAACGGCACCAACCCCCCCCACTCTTCTCAGCCACCGCAACAGCCGGGGCCTCCACCCCCTTACTGCCGGCCCCACTCTCCTGTCCCCCAATCGCCACGGGTCCAGGACACCGGGCCCCATCCCCCTTGTCCTGTCCCCCACTAGCAGCTGGCCCACACGCCTCCGTTCCTGATTGTCTCGCACCCGGCCCCCCTGGTAGTACCGCGCCCAACCCCCGTTCCCCCGATATCCTACCCACCCCCTCCCTATTCCCATAACTCTGAGGGCCGCAGGAGCAACCCCACGGCCACCCCCAATCACTCTGAGTTGCTCTGGAAGTCCCCGAGCCCCCAGACTCACCTCCTCCCCGCACGGACACCTCCTGGCTCGGCGCTAGCGCGCCCACTTCTGTCGCCTCGGCCGAACTTTTCACTCCACCTCCCGTATCGCTCGACGTATCCGCCGAGGAATCCCTCATGCCCGACTCGCCACGGCTAGGCCCCACCGGGCCCACCGCCCCGCCGGCCTCCGCCTCCATTTCTACACTCACAGGCCCCAATAACTCCTGCGACTGAGGCCCTTTCTTTCCTTCAATAAGCATAAGCCTCTCCTCAAGCTGCCTGAAGGCCTCCCTCCACGATCCTTTTCCTTTCTTGCCTCCTCGTCGGGTGCCTGAGCTTTGAGCACGGGGAACCTCCATTCCGCCCCCCGCCTCCTCCTCCAGGGACCTCATCCTATCGTCAAAGGTCCCCAATTCGTACTCCTCCTCAGACGACTCCTCCACCGCCTCCCTGGCTCCCTTTGGCTGGGAAGCCAGCTCTTCCGAGCTGACCGCCGCTTGCCCACGCTTTCTAGACATGGCCTACCACTATTCTCCCAAACAAAACACGTCCGCACCCGACCAAATCCCAACCCACAAAGAATTAACTCGAACACAGAACACAGATCCCCAACACATGCCACTCCCCCAAAATCAAAACCACCAATCCCCAGCTTCCACACAGTTGTCTTCCGACCTGACCACCAGGGTGGGGCGGGGCGGCAAAGACCCTTCTCGAACAACAGTCGCTGTCTCAAAGGTGCCCATCTCTTTTCATGTTGTGACTGCAGGATTGCCTCTAAAATTCTATTTTCCTTTCCTCAACTTTTTTGGCCAACCTTTGACAATTTCCTTGACCTATATTCAATTATAATTCTAAATTTTAAGCAATCAATTTCATTGCATTAGTTAATGGTTTAAGTGAATGCTGTACTCTGATGTTACACAAGCTTTAAATGCAAACAAATTGGTCAAGGTAAGAGATTTAACATGAGGTTCTTTAAATATGCTTATCTGCAGAAAGATTTGTTTTGAAACTGCACTAAAACTTCACAGAAAGATGGAAACTTCAATCCAAGTAATATCTGGACAGTAGCATTTTGTGTTTTTTATAGGCACACCAAAATCACATTAAAACAAATTCCAATGAATGCTCTATTCAATGTGTTAAAAGTATGAAACTTACAGTTTTAAAATTGCAATCATAATCAAGTTAGAAATTAGTATACAGTAATACCTCGGATAACGTTTACCTCGGATAATGCTAAAATCGCATAACGTTAAGTAATCTGGGGTGGAGAATTGGATTAAATAACGTTAAGGTCCTATAGGATGGATCGGATAAGAACCGCTAAAGCCTGTGCGGTTACAATGTATCTCTATGGAGCTTTAATGTTATCCGATCCATCCCATAGGATTTTAACATGCATTGGATAACACTAAAAATTGGATAACACCAAAACTTGTGGAACCAAGTCTTAGCCTTATCCGAGGTATTACTGTATAATTATTTTTCTGAAATAAAGGTTTAGGATATAGAGCTATCACTTCTACTGTTTTTTTCTTTTTGTTTTGCAACTTACTTTCTGACTATTATTTTTTATTTTTTTTTTCATTTTTGTTCCTTCTTTCAGACTTTTTTTAGCATGTTCAAGTTGTTCAATTTCTCCTTCAAGTTTCTTTTCTTCTTTCTTCATAGTTTCTTTTTGTTGATTATTGTGCTTCGCCTCCAAGTGTTTTCTTAGAGTGCATAAGCATGCCTACATAGTCAATAAGCATGCACAAATTCCTGTCAATTACAAGACATTCAAATCCTCCAGAATTCAAGGTGGACAGGACTGGAGGTAACATCATAAACCTGAAATTAAGAGATAATACTTTCTTAATTCAAGCTCTCCTGAATATTTTTTTTATTTATTCAAATTTCTATTCCACCCTACTCGCCGGAGCGACTCAGAGTGGATTACAAAACACGTCATATAAAGACATATAAAATCACAAATTCAAATAATTTAAAAATCTAAAAACAATGTAAACCAACTATTCCTTCATAAAATAGAGAGAGGGTGGCTACAAGATATTAAATAAGCCAGTGGAGAGGGGTTAGTAAACCATCACTACCCCACACTTGTCCCACCAGCCAGGTCTTCACACCCTTCCTAGAGGCCAGTAGCTCCATCTGGAGATGCAGCTCTAGGGGCAAGTGGTTCCAAAGGGCTGGAGTGGACACAAAGAAGGC
The DNA here is from genome assembly GCA_030440675.1 of Furcifer pardalis. Taxonomy (NCBI): domain Eukaryota; kingdom Metazoa; phylum Chordata; class Lepidosauria; order Squamata; family Chamaeleonidae; genus Furcifer; species Furcifer pardalis. Next base: position 71,297,931 of record CP126893.1, read on the forward strand.
CCTCCATCTAGTGCCAGAGAGGCGAGCTTCCTTAGCTGATGGAACCACTAGGGAGCCCCTCCTGTCCACTCTGAAGAAAGAAGCTTATTAACCAAAAAATCTACTTTGAACTGCATGTCTAAGAGACAAAGAAGGAAAATTTGATAACAATCCAAAAGCCTGAGTAACTCTTATTGACCATAACTATATCAATGAAAAATGCGTCCAGTCCAACTTCATTGTCTTAGTTTGTAATATATGATTGAAAGTGGATCATGAGCTCTTTATAGGCAGCAATGGTTAAACTAGGGTACTACTGCTTTGATTTTCCACTATTGTGTCCTTGATTCAGTTTGCTGCATATATAGCTATGTAGCCCTGTTCTGCAGATTCCATTAATTTGGCTTGCAAATAATGATGCAATATGCAATGCCATCTTTCCGAGCAATTGGTTGCTATCAACCTAAGTTACATTGTCAAAGAAACCAAACATGAAGTTTGAAGAAAATAGACGTAGATGATAAGGCTATCTGAATCATCACCAACCTTTATTGGAATCAGACAACTCAAGTTAGAGTTGAAGAGCAGCTGATAGAGCAGGTTCATATTTGCAGAGGTGTGTGACAAGGTTGTGTGATCTCCCCAACACTGTTTAATAGATATTCAGATAGTATTTTCTCAGAAACACTATCAGATTTAAACATTGAGATTAAAATTGTTGGGAAATACCTGAATAACATCAGATATGCTGATGACACAGCGTTGGTGGCCACAAACCTGCAGATCATCAGTTGATGCTAGATTGAGTTAGAGTTTCAAATGCAGAATATGCTCTGGCTCTCAACACCAAGAAGACTAAATATTTTGTTATATGCTGAACACCAATTCATGGCAAGTTAATAACAGGAACACATGAAATCAAAAAAGTGGAGAAAATTATCTATTTGGGAGTATGTTAAATGAAAAGTAGAATTAAAATACCAATTTAAAAAAAAAGACTCACCTTAAAAAAAAAGATCTAACTCTCGCTACAGTGATCTGAATAGTGAGATGTCAGTATTCCCAGTGTTGTTATATGGAGTCAAAGCTTAGACCTTGACTGAAAAGAAAATCAAAGCTTTTGAAATGTGGATCTACAAATGGCTGCTAAGGATATCATGGGTTGACCATGTGACTAATGTGGAAGTGTTGTACCAGATGGATAAGGAACAAGTGATGGCAAAACTTGGCTCTCCAGATGTTCTTGGACTTCAATTTCCAGAAGACCTAATCACCAGGAGTACTGACTTTGGTTTCTGGTAATTTAAGTCCAAGAACATCTGGAGTGCCAAGGTTCACCATTACTGGTTTAAGACCATTAAACAAAGAAAGCTCCAATACTTTGGGCATATCATGACAAATAACACGAAGTATAGAATACTCCAACTTGTTATGCAAGGGAAGATTCTTGGGAATAGAGCCCCTGGATGTAGATGGACTTCATGGCTAAAGAACCTGAGAGACTAGTGTGGAATGTCCTCAGAAGAACTGTTCCAAAGAGTTAAGAACAGGAAGATTATCACCATGATGATAGCCAATGTCCAGAATGGATATGGCACTTGAAGAAGAAAAAGAATGTAATATCAATAGATAGTGAACAACACTGAAGTCAAAGGACATCCCTCAACCAACTTTTCAACAACAGCTACTGTCATGTCTTGACATGATATGTCAGTGTAGGTGAACCTATGGCACATGTGCCAGAGGTGGCACTGAGAGTCTTTTCTGTTGGCACACACATTATTGTGAGCAAGCCCCACATCATTAGCACCAATGACAGCACCGTTTCATCACCCATACCTCTCCCTCCACCAATGTGGAGGTGAGAGGGGAGGCTGAAATCACACCTGGGAGGTGGTGGTGGTGCGCAGATGAGGTGAGGCAACAAGAAAAACCCACCCATCCCTCCTAGGAGGTGGAGGAGGTACACCTTTAAGTGGGGAGGGTGTGCATACCCATGGGAGTTCTGCAGCAGCAAGGTGGGTCTGTACACCTGTGGGGTTTCAGGCACACCCATGACAGGGTTGGGCAAATGTGCCCATGTGGTGTCATAGGCATGCCTCAAGCGGTGTGCGTGTGCACACACCCACATGGTGGTGCTGGAGCCATTCTGGTGACATCACATGACTGTGTGGGCATGCAAGGTGCTTGCCCATGTGCCATTTCATCTTCCTTGGGCACTTGATCTCTGGAAGGTTCCCCATCACTGTCCTAGGTAAAACTCAGCCACTTGATGTTCACTCTGATTCATTTCTTTCAACAGCTGCTTTGTAACAAAGTCAGTGTCAACTTTGTTTCTGAATTCAGTTCCATTTCACTGCTTGCAATCCTGTTTTAAAAGACCCATTTACAACAGAATCCTGAGGGAAATTAACCCTGACTGCTGCTTGGAAGGACAAATATTGAAGATGAAGCTAAAGTACTTTGGACACCAAATGAGAAGAGAGGACTCACTTGAGAATGCATTGATGCTGGAAAAGATCGAAGGCAAAAGGAAAAGGGGGCAACAAAGGATGAGATGGCTAGATGGCATTGTTGATGCAATGGGTATAGACCTGAGTGGGGTGCAGAGGATGGTAGAGGATAGGGGTGCCTGGTATGCAGTGGTCCATGGGATTGTGAAGGGTTGGACTCAACTATGCAACTGAACAACAACAAACCAACATAAAGCTATGATTTCCAAAATCAATTACTGTAGTTCTTTTTCTTCTGTTTTCCTATCAAAATTTATTTTTATTCTTTCAGTTTTTTAGGAAAAGGAAACTTGCTTATGGTCCACCCATACAGACCTGTAAAATTGTTGTAAGTGATAACAAAGAAATTTATTCTCAAAACTTCAGAAGAAGGTATGAAGCAATAGCAGTTTGGAGAAAAACACTGGTTAGATAGCATTTGGAAAATCTATGACAATAATCATTTCAAAAACATACCATCTCTCCCTTTTGAACCTTCTTGGTCAAAGCTAGCATCAAGATAGATAATAAATATTTCACTATTTCAGCTATTACAGTAGGTAGGGGTTTTTTTTTGCCATTTTCACTTGTCTGAATATGTCTTCCAGTTTTTGTTGGGTTTGTCTCTTCATCTTCTGTTTTTACTATCTGACCCTTTGTTCGCTTCTGACACAATAAAAAACAGCAACTATCTGACCCTGTAATAAGTACCCAGTCTGTTGGGGGGTGGGGGTAGAATGCTAACTACCTGTTTACTTAATTACCCACAGAACTATTGAGTGTTATATAAGTGTTATTGTTATGCTATTGCTTCTTGACTTTGAACCTAAACATATTTCAATGGACTGTTGACTTTGTTTAAGTTTCAGGTTCTTCTGAAGTAGTGGCCGTTTTGCATGAGACTCCATATATTTTCCCATATTACTTACTCCAAAGCTTTTGTAGCCCGCTTTGCAATAAATTCTGCTTTTTGCTTCCAGCAACTGCTGATAGCCAGGGAACAAAGTCAGCATGAAGTTTGATATGCAGCTATTGCATATTGGAAGCTGCCTCTTAAGCACCATCTTCAAAATGAAGCTTCAGATACAGCTTTGCACTAAAGCATCTGCCTGACAAAATGATATAGTAGATTTCTTTGACTAGCAAACTGGGAGGAAATTTAGGGGTTCCAGAAAGTGTATTAGTAGCAGGGAAAGAAGTGGAGTTTAACTGCATGTGGATAATTTCTGCAATCAAGGAGAAGTAGATGGCCCTCATTTCCAAGCTTTATGCATTGGAAGGGTTGCTAAAGAAGGTGAGGGGGCTGCTTCTCTTTTAACTCCGGAAGGAATATATAATCCCATTTGGAAAATCCTAGTTGTCTGTGAAATCTAACAGCAGCAAAATTCATTTGCAACTCAGTCCAGGGTTCTGCAAAAAACTAATCCCCAATTCCACACACAAACATGAACCCAACACATTATCTTTGTATGTAAGCTAAATATATATTACTCTAATGTTTAAATTAGCTTTGCAAAAGCTAAAAACTGACCTTGCAAATTATGAGGGGATAAAGCTCAATGCTAAAAGACAGTGGGCTGGTTGCTGGGGCAACAGAGTGGCGCTACAAAAAAACAGAGAAAGGCCATCTTTAAATTGTATTTACATCCTGCTACATCTCTGCCACAAGACAAAATCATGTTCAAAACTCCTTTATATTTTAATCACAACTTCCTCACTTTTCCCTTATTTTTTCTGACTAGTTTCCATTTTCCTACCTTTCCAGAAAATGGGAGCCCTGGACTGTATGCAGTGATGGGATGTCAAAAAAATTTCTACCCCACCATGATGTCATCACAGTTGGGGTGGAGCTGATGCCATGATGTCATGACATCATGGGCGGAGCCAATGTCATGACATTGTGGGTGGGGCCAAATATAAAAATAAAATATATAAAAAATAAATTAAAATAAATACACACACACACATGCACACACCTCAACCCACCCACCCAACCACAACACAAACCCATAAATAACTTAAATAAATAAAAGAAATAAAGAAATAAAATAAAAATTAATTAAAAATACACCCACCCACCCAAAACACAAATAAACCACCCACCCACCCCAAATACAAAACCCTCACTTACTTACCGTTGGGGCTGACGAGCCCCCATGGCCCGGGGCTGCCAGGCAAGGTGAGCAGCCCCTGACTGCAGCCTCCTCTGCCTCCGAAGGCCGGTTGCACAATCAAACACAGCCACAGGGAACCTCTGCAGCCATGCTAATCGTCCTAGGAAGCTGGGTGGGAAAGGGGGACAGTTCCTCTGGTGCACCTAGTTCCATCTCCCATTAGCCTCCTCCCAGCTTGCGAGCTCCATCTCCAAGGTTCCGGGACGGAAGTGGCAGCTGCCTCTTAGTAGAAACTCAATCTGACGCATGCATGACTTGCAATTGCAGCACTCATGCATCAGATTGAATTCTGCGGATGCACACTAAATTGGAGCCATTTTGGCTCCAATTTTTAAAAAATTCCTTTCAGTGAGACGTCAGAACCGGATACCTCAAAAAACGGACTACCCTCCCGGAGAACCCTCCGGGATTGTTCCTACCAGTTCAGAGGAACCGGGTGGAACCGGCAACATCACATCACTGACTGTATGCATATATTATCTGTAGTATACTATTACCACTCAGATATATTCGCTGAAATCTGGTAGCAAATTGTAACTAGAGTAGTTGAATCATTAAAACTTACATAGTTCACTCATCAAATTCTCATATATCCAACAAGACTACTTTAATTGCTACTAATTTCCAGCACATGTGCATTATAGACAACATGGGAAACAAGTAAACTCAAATCTGTTATGTTTGCAGAAGGCAATCCCATCATGCTTTGTGTTTTCTTTCTAACTAGCATGGAGATGAAGAGGGCCAATATTTAACAAACATTGTCATTGGCTGTTTTGAATCAAAGTGGCCAATCAGCAGGGAAAGGCCACCATTTAACAAACATATACTGTACTACAATCTTCAGATTAAATGTTTCTTCCCTCCAAAAAGTAACTACCTTCCACTCTAATCTCTATGTGTTGTTCCTGTACTGCTACACCTCCTGTTAGTTCAGTTTAGTCTGTCTGTGTGACTGATCCAGTTGTCTTTCTGCAGTTGTGAGATTCAATTTTTTTTACTACCTACTCTGTGGGCATGGTATGGTGGGTGTGGCCAGGGGGAAAGCCCTACGTTGCACCCAAGTTAGGACTACTTTATTTCAAAACTTGGATGGGCAGGGCCAGCCAAAATTTCTGCTACCGGTTCTGGCAAACTGGGGTGAACCTGCTGAATCCCACCATTCTCTTTCTGACTCAAAATGTTTTAATGTAAGAAAGCCAGTAACTTCAGCACTCTCTTGCAACTATCATTTGCTTCAAAGTTTGTTCATCCCACCGTTACTGCAACCAAGGTGAAGTGAACTTTTGGGTCATCGTCGTCATCGTCGTTGTCATCATTTGCAATCTATCTAACAACTTTATTTAAACACAAGGCTTGTAAGTAGACATTCTTCTTTCTTTCTGCTAAAACTTTGCTTCAACAGTTTTACTTTAGGAACTAAGAAGAAACAAAAGGGGAACTTATAAGGGTTTGCATTTCAAACCAATTAGCCTTAATTTTTTTGCAAATATTATCATACAAAATCCATGTCTTAATTCCCAGGTAATGTGTCCTGCATGTAATGTAGCTAATACAGTAAAACCCTGGTTTACGACCTAGGTACGTTCTGACAGCCTTCATCATAAACCAGAAAAATTGTAAGCAAAAGCATGCTTTCCCATAGGAATGCATTGAAACATAAAAAATTTGCCCCAAACTGCCAAAAAATAATAGAAAAAATAATCAATTTTTTTAAAAAAAAAATAGCAGAAAACACAGTAAAATAGAGTGGAAGACAAAGCTAAGCTTCCTACCTTTTCCACCTCTTAAAAAAATCTACTACCAGCACCACTTTCCTGGGCTCCGAGCAGGGCTGCCCATGGCCTGGACTCACTTCAAAGCTGTTTTTTTTTTTTAATTATTATTTTCATGGCATATTCATCACATTTACATCATCACCATCTATTGGCCAGCCCTGGTGATTGCAGAAAATTTCCCAACCAACAGCTGATGGGGGGGGGGGGGCGATCTCCAGCACTTCCTGGTTATGAGGAGAACTTCTATGAGAGCCAAAAAGTGATGAACAATTTCAAAAATGGAGCGGAAATGTTCAAAACACCCTCCCACCACAGGTGTAAGTGATGAATCATGACTTCTGACAGTGGGGGCAGGCACTGTTTTAGAGTTTAAAATGGTGCAGGGTCTAAAATGCCTGGTGGTCTCATTCCCAGTCATAAGGCAAAAGAAAATGTTGTAAAATGGGACATCATTTTTGCTGGGTTTCCCGTCATAAGCCATGGCAAATGTAAGCCAGGGCAGTCAGGAACTGGGGTTTTACTTATTCTGTACTTTCCCTATATGTTCAATGCCTATTTCACTCCATACTTTACAGAATTAGAGTATTTATTTATTTATTTAATTGGATTTCTATTACCACCGCCTCACTGAAGCAACTCTGGGCAGCTCACAATCACCATAAAAACATTCAAATGTAAAACATCCCCATGACAATAAAATCACAAAAACATATATTTGGTTTGAAAGCCTGGACGCCGACACCGACAACGACGACGACGACGACTACGACGACTACGACGACGACGACGACTACTACTACTACTACTGCACTGGATCTACTTTCTGTTTCCACTATTTTCTGATGTGGCTTTTTTGTTATAAAAAGCCACATTGATTTGTATATTTATCTGTCATGTTAACCAACCGTTCTGTATCTCTGTACCCGAAGTGTATAAATTTGATACCACGAAGTCTCACTCATATGTCTAATGAAGTGGACTTGATCTACAAAAGCTAATGTTAAAATACAGCAGTTGGTCTTTAAAGTGTCACAACATTTTTTTGGATTTTTTTGTCTTGAAATGTTCAAGACATTTCAGAATGTGCAAAGTGTATTTTGTGAAAAAGTCATAGCTAGCTTTAGCAAAATATGCCTTGACAGAATCAAAAATGGATTATCATAATGCATTTTACATGAGCTGACCTGGAACTTGGTCAGAAGCCACATCTGGTCAAGAATATAGTTGTGTGTATGCTCATCTGTACGATCATGTGAAATTGCATTATAACATTTCTTACAAAACTTGCACTAATCAATGTTTTGATCCGGCAGAAAATTCTATTACTGAATACTTTTATATCCTGAACTTAATGGAAGTAGTCTAGGTTCTTGTAACATCCTGATTAGACTACTGCAAAGCTTGATAAATTGGACTTTTCTTGAACACAATCTAAAGAGGCTGCAGTTGTTTCACAACATTGCTGCCCATGTGCTAATGAGGGAAATTGGAAAGGAGCGTATTATACCAGTTTAGCAGACTGGCTTCCAGTAAGTCACTAAGTGTGAATAAACATTTATATAACTTAAAATGAGTAAAGATCCAAACAGTTGAAGAATGATCACCCCCAGTACTGATATACCTGAGATTCAACTCTAAGAGTCTCTGCATGATAAGTGCAGATTACTGGACTTGCACATATGGGCATCATCTTTGTATTAGTAACACTCTAGGTATTGAAACAACTTCCAAGTTCAGGGAGGTTGCCACCCTAAATGCTGCAATTTTGGTGCCACTTGAAACCAGGCATCTCTTTAGGCTTTCAATGAATACTTTAATATTACATTTGCTTAGTTTTTAATAGAATATTTTATCCCATAGCATGCATGAGATCATGACATTATTATGGTAATGGTATTTATTTTTGACACTTTATTTCATGTAAGTTACAAGTCATTCTATATTCTTTTAAAGAATGGTGGGATGTGTATAAACTAAGAAATATATTTGGCCCTTAAATACAACCTCCAGACCAAACTATTTGTTCCCAATAATAAGAGAGAGATTATCTTCCCTCTGATCCACCTAAGGTGGAGGGATAGTTGATGGATATGAGAACAACAGCCTTCTTAGTGACTGCATCAGTATTGCAGACCCCTTGTCCCATCAAACATGGGTAGCTTTGTCTCTGGATGTCAATTGTTGACCAATGGTGGCACTTTTATAGTAACTGATTTATTCTGTTTAAGTGTTTGTTTTGGTTTACAATTCTTTATTTATGGTATCTACCTCTACTTCTATTGCCTTTTTATTTTTACATAATGCATTATTTTATATTGTACTCTGTTTTTAAATTGCTGTGAGCTACTGTGAATGGTGCATAGATATCAGAAGGATGGGATATAAATTTCTACATAAATGAATAAATAAATGGAGTAACAGAGGCTTTTATTGAGACCCTGGCTGAAGTTCATGTTTGGCTTAGTGGATTTCAAGTTGCACAGACTTCCAGCTGTATTTTATTAATAGCTTCTGTGCACATTGAAGCTTCTATATTTAACAATGATCTTTAAACTTCCACATCCCATAAAGTAGATTTTCTTCACAAATCATGTTTGAATAAATTCAAAATGGTTTGTTAACTGAATAATAGCAGAGGTATCAAATGCATGAGAATCAGAAAATATATAAGATTCTAAGAAAGAAAAAAGAAAATTCTTGTAGTAAGTACTTTAAAGAATAATTTGTCATTTTTATATCCTTGCCTATCTTCATAGTATTGACTGGTAGTACTAATATGGAGATTATCTTGAATACCACCATCCCTTGTACAGACTGTTTATAGATGGAGTAAGATTTCTAGAAAAGATCCTGTTGGCTATGTCAAAATGTGCAGTTATTGCTGGTGATTGGTCTCATAGATAGGTCATCCTAGGTCAAGCAAATGGTACTACAGGATGCACTTCCCAAAGTTGGCTTCATTTTGGCAGTTTTGCATCTGGCTTAGACATGGAAGAAGATGAAGGTCTCATAGTCTTTTATTATTGGAGAATTTACAGAGAAACCAAAGAAGAAAAATCACTTTTTTAAAAAAAGTTAGATTTCCTACCCCCATCCGACCCCCAACCCTCAGAAAGCTTTCTGGAAATGTTTTCGAATTAATCACAGGTTTTGTGATAATTTTATCTGGAAGAAATGTTAAACTGGAGAAAATGGATATAGTTCATGTGCATAAAGGAATCTTCCCTATGCAGGATTTGTATGGAAAGGTCAGAGGAGACACTACACTGTGCATGATTCTTATAATTGCAGAAGAAAAAAACACCATACTCTGTGCGGGATTGTTACAATTCTTACATAAAATGATATATTCCCTGCCTCATATTTATTGGAAGTCAGACAGTCTAACTCGTGCAAGAAGTCTCAGGACAGAGTTTCAGCATGGTGAGACTCCTAGTATCACTGTGAAATATGTAAATCATGTTAAAATTTTGGACCAATAAGTGTTGTATACATCATCTGAGGCATTATTGAGTCCTATCAAAGTTAGGGAAAGGTGGAGAAAAAGGCTTACTGCAATAATTACCCATGAGACAGTGGCGTCGCGCGGTGTTCAGCCGCCTGGGGCGAAGAAGAAAATCGCCGCCGCCCCCCCCCAGCTCCCCGCTGCTGCCGCCCCCCCGGACCCAGGCAGAAGGCGCCCCCCTGCTGAACAGTGGCACGCGTGCGCTTGCGCCGCACACCTCCGTCACCCACCCCCAACGAGCGCACCTCCACCTCCGGCAACTCGCTCGCCCGGCTGGCCGTCGCTTCTTGCCTCGTCCCGGCAGGGAGGGGTGTGTGTGTCTGCGGCGACCTTCGGGACCGCCGTGTCCCCCCCCCACCACCACCGCAAACGCCTGGCTGGCAGGAGGCAGCCCCTTCGGCTTCCGGAGCCAAGCCGGGGGGGGCGCTACCCGGGGCGCAAGAGCACAGCTGCCGGAGGGAGGGAGGAAAGGACGGAGGCGGCGGGCGCTACCCACCCCCGGAGGAGGGCCGCGCGGGAGCGAGGGCTGGGGCCTGAGCCGGCTTGCCGCCAGGGCGCCGCCGCCGCCGCCAGGGCGCCACTCAGGGGCTCTCCTGGCGGGCGGCCCGCGTGCGCGCGCACGCTACCCACCTCCTCCTGCCCAGCCAGCTGCCAGGGGCTCTCCACCACGGCACCACCCACCCCCGACGAGAGCCCCGTCTGACGGCAAGCTGGGTGGGTGGCTGGGCGGGCGGAGGCGAGCAGCGTGCGCACGCACACGGGCCGCCCTCCAGGAGAGCCCCCGATGGCTAGCCGGGCGGGCGGGCCCCCTCCTTGAATTGTCCGCCTTAAAAAAAAAACCTTTTTTCTCCTCCTCGCCCCCGACGGCCAGCCAGGTGGACGGAGGAGAGCAGCGCTCGCCAGCAAAACGGCCGCCCTCCGCCTGGGAAGTCCTGCTTCCTAAGCCCGGCCCCAGGCAGAGGGAGGCCAAACTGGTGGGGACATTTTGCCGCCCCCTGAAATCCGCTGCCCGGGGCATCTGCCCCCCCCGCCCCCCCACGCGACGCCACTGCCATGAGAAAATTATCTGTATTTTAAATAGCTTGTGTCTATATTTTAATAAGCAATATCATGTTTGTATACACACAGTGATGGGGTATAACAGGTCCGCACCAGCTCGCCAGAACCGGTAGCAACTTTCCCCAGTGTCCCGGAGAACCGGTAGCAGCTTTTTGGGGGAACCACCTTCAGGGCTTACCTTTTCACTGGTTCCCCCACTGTGCATGTGCGCCAAGCACTTGGTGTGCATGCACACCTACAGTGCTTGGTGCGTATGCATGGCCTCCTTGCTGTCCTCCCAAGTGGGGAGGAAGAAGAGAAGCTGCTACCCTGAAGTTCCCTATAGTCTGCTCCCCAGGATAAGTGACTCACCTTTGGATGTGGTGTGTCTGTGTGTATTTTAATGTGTATTTAATACCTTTACCTATATTGATGTACTACCACAGTTCCTAAAAAGGCCTGGCGGCCGGCAGGCCTAACGGCCTGGCTTGGGGTTTTTAAGCAAAGTCTTGGAGTTACCTCATCAATAAGCTAAACCTGTGCTATTCCAATCGCTGTTCCAATTGGAGGACCCTTAAGGAGGTACAGCTGTTTTACATTTACATTAAGGCATATTATCCTAGAGAACCGGTACAATCCATCTTGCAACATGGTGCTGCCCAGGCACTTATACTAACAGGTAAGTGACAGGTTTGTGTTTGGGGTGGGTTGGTTGATTTATGTTTGTGGTGTGTGTGTGTATTTTAATGTAATTTTTATTTTATTTATTAATTTATTTAATTTATTTGCGGGTTTATGTTATGGGTGGGTGGGTGGGTTGAGGGGTGTGTGTGTGCTTATTTTTATTTTATTTTATTATTTTATTTTATTAACCCTGACTGCTCTTTAGAAGGTCAAATAGTAAAGATGAAGCTAAAGTACTTTGGACATCAAATGAGAAGAGAGGATTCACTTGAGAAAGCCTTGATGCTTGGAAGGGTTGAGGGCAAAAGAAGAAGGGGACGACCCAAGATGAGATGGCTAGATGGTATTGTAGAGATAATGGGCAAAGAGCTGGGCGAGTTGAGGGGGATGGTGGAGGACAGGAGTGCCTGGAGGACAGTGGTCCATGGGGTCGCAGAGGGTCGGAATCGACTGTGCGACTGAACAACAAAAATGATGTCATGACCTTAGCTCTGCCCACACTGTGATGATGTCACAGTGGGGTAGTAAAATTTTTGACATCCCACCACTGTATAATACACACTGTACATGTAGGAAGCTGCAGCTATAAAACAGAGCAATAACGTAAGGTCTATATGTATACCATAGCAATTGGCAGAGACAGCTGCATTAGTATGGGCTTAAACTGTACTATGGCATGCATGAAAGTCCACACTGGCCACAGCAATACCACCTGAAGTTCCAACTATTTAATAATTGTAGCTTCCATGCACTAAAGTAAAAATGAAATTAAGTGAAATGAAATAGTTCCTGATTTTTTTTGTCCCCCCCCCCCCCCCCCATTTTTCAGACATGCTGTTCAATATTCAGGCTTGGATGAATGGCAGTCACTTAAAATGTTATCAAAGGGCATGGGGAAAACACAAGACTTGACTAGGAATATAATGAGATCTTGCCATTCATGCTAACTACCTCAACATGTTGAGACAGTATTTCAAGGACTCATCAACCTCCTCAAGGGATCTTAGCTCCAGGAAGAGGCTGAGATGACTTGTGTCCAGTGATGGACTGCCAAAATTTTTACTACCACATTGTTGGCAGAGCTGACGTCATGGGTGGACCCAAGGTCATGATGTCGTGACATTGTGGGTGGAGCCAACATCATGATGTCATGGGCGGAGCCAACATCATGACATCATGATGTTATGGGCGGAGCCAAAGTAAAATAAAATAAAGAATCAGTATACATAAAAATAAAATAAAAACACATTACATAAAATACCCACAAACACACCTGAAACACAAAGAAAACAAACCCTAGTTTCTTACCTTTGCTGGGGTTGGGAACTTGGGGAGCAGCAGGTAGGTGACGGCAGCATGGCAGTGTGGTGGCATGGCCTAGCCTGGTGGTGCCGCCGTTGTAGCAGAGTTGGTGGTCAGCGGTGAAGGAAAGGCCACCGCTGCTGCTCCAAGGACGTCACTAAAATGGCTGCTTAGAAGTGTACATGCATCAAAATACCATTTGATGCATGTGCACTTCTATTTTTTAGTTTGCATGCATCAAATGGTGTTTTGATGCATGCGCACTTCTGAGCAGCCATTTTGGGCTGCCCAGAAAAGGAATCTGGAGGGCGGCCGGAGAGGCAACCGAACCAGTCACCCAGGGGTTTACTACACACACACACACACACACCCAGCGAACCCCTCCGGATTTCCACTACAGGTTCGGCTGAACCAGTCCGAACCGGTAGCTGCCCACCACTGCTTGTGCCCTCTCATGAGTTTTACAATTTGTGCAAAATTCACTTCACAAAAACCACTACCTCTGCACAAAACTAGGATCTTTCTTTCTTTTAGATGCAAACCATGCACATGCACAAACACAAAAGCATAACAGATTTATTACAAAGTTACAACAAACCCATCCAGTGCAATTACTTTTAGTAGTTGGTGTCACAAAGTAGAAGTTACCACTTTTTTTTATTGTCTGCAGTTTTCATATATGTAAAAATGCAGGAAATTTATGCTGCAAATATATATATATGCAAGAACCAGGTTGAGAATACCCAAAACATCTCTGACAACTTTCACTATTTTGTGGATGAATAATTTTTATGTGTGTGTTTTCTAATTTACTGAGCAACTAAGTCAATTTACATCCCTAGACTAATACAAACGAAGTGTGTATCTGGGTACATGTAAACAGACATGCATTTATTAACTAATTAGTATTTTGTTTACTACCTTATTGCCTTTCAGAATTTCCTGTGTGTGTGTGTGTGTGTGTGTGTGTGTGTGTGTGTGTGTGTGTGTGTGTGTGTGTGTGTGTGTGTGTGTGTGTGTGTGTGTGTGTGTGTGTGTGTGTGTGTGTGTGTAAAAGCAGTAAGGCAATAACACTTTGTAAAAGAAAATAGCATATGTTTTGACTGCAACAATAGGGCATAAGAAAAGATTTTAAAACCTTCTTTAATTCTCAATGAGGAAGGAAATGAAGAATGAAGACACTAGGATAATGGACATATTATGGTTTAGCTGAGTGTATGAGTTAGGATGTTTGCTGGTATTTTGAAAATACAACTTCCCTTTGTTTGAGCACATACTAATCCAATGGAAGAAGATTAACAAGTTATTCATTGAAATATGTATTTATCAATGTCGATAATGCATTTATTTGTTCATGGGCATAATCTTTCCTAGTCTGTGGTACAATCATCTGCATGATTAATTATTATTATTCTCTACATTTCCAGTGTCATTTCATTATAAATCCACTCCTTCTAATACACACATTTGTTCTTTACTGCCTTTCCAAGTCAAGGGAAAGGCATATGTATTGTTAATTTCCCTGATTTGTTAGTCAAGTAGAATGATCAGAAACTGAAATTGTAGCCTTGACTTTGTATATTAGGTGGTACAGAAATAATTCAATTCCAGAGGCATTCATATCATAAAATCCTCATTTGCTCTCGGATTTGTTTATGTTCCTTTAGGTTATTTTGAGCTGCACAGAAGAGAGTGTTGATACAGGCATAGGCTGTACTGTTAGTAAAATTAAAAGTACTGTCCAACCTTCCACAGACAATTTTCTCTATTAACAACAACAAAAAAAAACAACAACAACAACAACAACAACAACAACAACAACAACAACAACAACAACAACAACAACAACAACAACAACACACACACACACACACACACACACACACACACACACACACACACACACACACACACACACACACACACACACACAGAGCAAGGAAGAAGAGCATCTAGATAGCTTTTCACAGGTCAGGATTAAGGGCCCCTCCCTTCCAGTTCCTGAGATCGCTGTCTCATTATGGGAACTTTAGCCCTCCCCTGCTTCTGGGAGAACCGGTCTGCTTAAAGAGAACTCTTAGTATGCTCAGGCATTGGAGCAAAAAAGGGAGGTCTGGGTAGCGAGGCTTTGTGTGTGAGCATTTCTTTGATGATGAAAGAGACAATCTTCAGAGAAAAACAGTTGATTTATTGATCAGGTTCATAAAGCATAAAAGTAAGTCCAGAGACAGTCCAAAAACAAAACATAGTCCTGTAGCATAGAGAACAGTCCAGAAAGGCCAATCACTCTAGGTAATCATTTTGAAGACAAATAAGAATAGTCCCACAGGTCAAGGTGTTATTCCATAGACATCCAAAAGCGACCTCCTTCTGCTCTCTCTCCAAGATGGGGATTCTAAACCATGTGTCGTGTTTAGGCCAATCAGAGACAGTTAGAAACTTTCCCACAACATAGGATTGTTGACACATGTGTACAGTCAGTGCTCTAACATATAGTCACAACATCAGGGAACTTAGCAAGCTTAGAGATAAGGAATGGGAACACTGAAATGATTTTTGAGGTCTAGTTAAGACCAGGTCCTCTCCAAACTTTGAGAACATTAGGAAAAAGATGTTGTTTCATTAAAACTCCATTCCTGAAAATGGTGAAATGCAAATGGCAAGGCTACGTCATGGAATGAATGGCAGATGGGATGGCAAATTCAGTAATTTCCAGAGCTGAATGCTCTATTTTATTTTCATTTCACACCTTTTTAGATCCAGTAGAAGGAAGTCCTAATCAGGAAGCCAATGGAAAAGAAGCAAATATGGGATTTTAAAAAGGCAATGGACACAGTCATCTTTTGTTCCCTCTTAAAAGAGCAATGTAGACAACTAGCTTTTCTAGAGTCTCCATTTTTTTCTTTTTACTGTTCTCTGCATCTAATATTAGTAGTGATACAACTACAATACTTTCATGATTCAATCAATTATTTTTCAGTGGGAAATGCTAGAAAGTATCATTTCTTGGACTAAGCAGCATATCCTACTTTGTCTTCCAAGTTTCTTTTTCTGGAATGTACAAATGTTGGATTTAATATAATCCCCCCCCCCATTTCCCCCTGAAGTGTAGAAATTTGTTCCATAAAAGTTTGCATCCCTAGTTCATAATTCTGTAGACTTGAGATGGCATAGTACAGTACAATTAATCTAATGGTGTGATTAACCACAACTATGGCGAATGAGGTTCAATAGCGCAAAGGTATGGAAACTTTTCTCCCTGTCCCCATCCTTACACACAGCTTCTATGGGGCCCTAATGAGATGAACATGCAGAAACTCTAAGAACGCTGCTGTTGACAAAGGTGACAGGAAATGCAAGATAAAATGATGGGAGTAAATATACTTTGGCCTTATTCAGCTCAAACAATCACTTCTAAAGCACACACTGTTGCCCAAGGCTGGTGGTAGTCCTGTTTTGTTTCTATGTACTCTACACCAGTAATGGCAAACCTTTTAGAGACCAAGTGCCCAAACTGCCATCTGCTCTGTACCCTCATGTTGCATTTGAGCTACCCATCTTACCCCAGACAGGGGAAGGAAGAAGCACTCCCATTGGGCTGCTGGGCAGAGTGAGCTCTGTGCTGGGGGAGGGAGGAAATGTTTCCATTGGGTTCTATTGGGTTGCTGAGCAGAGGGGTTAAGCAAACTCTGTGCTGGGGTGATGGCACACTTCCCCACAGAGAGGGTTGTTAGTGCCTCCTCTGGCATGCGTGCCATAGGTTCACCACCACTACTCTAGGCAAACTGGTACTATGCCATAGTAGAAGAGCTAGGCATGGATGTGCAAAAGGCACACACAATTTCTACATGCCAGTCTGCTGACATCTGTGTTGTGTGTTGCCATGTCAGGCTCCAAATGTTTTGATCTGGAAAACCTCACTGAGCATAAAGATATCCTCATGCCTAATATTTGAGAGAATAAAGCATTGCAAAGTCTTTACCCAAAACAGATCTGTTTCATACTCTTCAACAGTGCATCTCTTTCTAAAGCCTTCCCCTATCAAAGCAGTACAATGGAACAATCATTGTCATTACTCCTTCTGGTATTTGTGAAGACAAGCCACAAAGTTCTGTGGACCAGTCTGGATGGCAGTATCTAAATCAAGAGAGCTCCATTGGTTTAACTGACCTATGTCAAATTACATTTGATGCCAATTGGGCTCAGAAAATCTATATCTCATACAAATTTAATGCCACACAGCTTTATTTTTAACTGTCAATGACAGCAAGGTCATATTTTGCCATGCAGTTCCACACTACTCTCTTATAACTGACTGATGCTGTGACAAAAGAAATTAAGATTTTTCTACAGCCTAATGATGGAGAGTATATCAAAATGCAAAGTTGGCTCTAGAAAGCAGTGCTATTTGAAGAGACTCAAAGAGGTTTGTTACCAAAAAAGTGTAGCTTGTATAGTTGGGGGGAAAATGGGGAAGAAGCAGCCTGGCGGATGACAGATTTAATTTAATTTAATTGTTCGATGTATATGCCACCCCACTCACACAGTGACTCTGGGTGGCTTACAGAGAAACAATATACAAAATCACAATTACACATATCATCTTACAAATATTACATCACAAAAAAACCATCAAAAAACAATTACGAGAATCCCCAATATTTTAAAAATCCCCAATCAATTACAAGTTAGCAAATCAGAATAAAAACACATTGGAAATATATCAAAAACAGCCCACAAACATTTCACGGCTCAACCCCACTCACTAGTCCAGCAGCTACTCTTTCCCCCTCAGCCAAGATATATAATGAAGTCATCCACACAGAAATAAGATTTTCATAGTGTTCTCTGGCTGATGTGCCAATTTTTCCATGTAGAATCTGTAGTATTGATGAGTATTAGGTTTCTGGACCGTCACCACTGCTATTGAATGATTTTGTTGTTGTTGTTCAAAATGAGAAACATTGAGCTGCTAGAAGTTTTCTGAAGCCCTCATTCTCCTTTAAAGTAAGACACATAGACTTCCCTTATATTGAATGGGGATCTAGATTATTATAGAAAGTATCATGCTACACTGTCCCATAGGCCTACAACCAATGATGTACTGTGCTAATTCTTTATTGTTCCACTCCCACTCTATAAGTTTCTCTGCTACCTTCAAACCTGGTAAGGAAATTTTTCAAGCACTCCTTAACAAGTAGTAATAGCAATTATATTTATATACCATTCCATGGTGCTTAGTGCACTCTTTGGGAGGCTCACAAAGTAATTAGCATTTTGACCCCAACATACTGGGTACTCATTTTACCAGCCTCAGGATGGAAGTCTGAGTCAACCTGATCGAACTCGGATCATGAGCAGAGTTTTAGCTGTGATACAGCAGTTTAACCACTGCACCACAAGGGATCTCACAGCAGTGTACAAAAATGTACATGATGTGTAAATAATGCAATAATAAAATACACATAACAAACCCAACAGAAATAATGATACACTTCTATGAACCAGACAGCTACCAAAAACAACATTTTTTGCTCCAAACAGTTTTACCTAGATTCTATATTCTCCTTGTATCTATTTCCACAGTCATTCTGACTGGGAATCAGCTTTACCATCACCCCAAACTTTATATATAACCACAACCAATTGTTTGCTGTGAAACTTTGGGTGTTAAAAATCCTTGGATGAACAACAGGAAGAGTTAAAGCACAATCTTTTATCCTGTTTATTTATGGGAAACAATAATGACCAATCTTTTCATTCCAGCCAAGATTAAACTAGATTGTTGTTGTTGTTGTTGTTGTTGTTGTTGTTGTTGTTGTTGTTGTTGTTGTTGTTGTTGTTGTTGTTGTTGTTGTTGTTGTTGTTGTTGTTGTGTCACACAGTCAAGTCCGACCCTTTGTGACCAATTTTGCCAAGAAAACCCCATGGAATATAGATAGCATTTTCCTATCCATTATACTAGACACAGAGGACTTTTTCTTCCAAGTATCTGTAGAAAATACCAAGTCCAAAAGTAATATCAAAATATTTAAAATAATGGCATAAGTTGTGGTTTTTTTATTTGAAATCATTGTACCCAAATCTTGTTGAAACTATAAAATGGTAAATGTGTTAATACATACTTTGTGAAAAGACCACAAGTGTATTTAGAAGCCAAAACACAGTTCAATTTACAATTCCAGGTGTTTTGTTTTAGGTTCGGTTGAGTTCTCTTGTTTTTGTTCCTTTTCCATGCAGTGATGCATAGATTGAACAAAGATATAATTGGTATCAAAGGCTTAAAATTCAGATTAACCACTTTTTGGCACATCACCCTCTTTTTTCCCATTTGAACTTGGAATTCTACTCTGTGCCTAGACCACTAATGAGAAAATCCGTGCTTATGAATTCAGTACAGAATGGAAGATTTTTTCCCCTTTTGCATAATGTCTGCTTTGAAGTCAAGCAGTCCAAGAAAATGATTGATCTCACACAAGTTCATAACTTTTTCAAAGTACTGCCGATATCATTAAATTTTAATTAACCCTTTGAGCTCCTTCTATGATGTAAAGATGAGGGAACATCAAAGGCTTGTGTGTTAGAGCAGCAGTGGAATCTTTTGAGCTGGCTTTGCCTTATTGAAGATATCTAAGCCTCAAAATATTCTTGCTCTGTAGTCAGCGCATTTCTAGTTACTGCCTTGGCTCTGTTCTGCTACCCTCTCAGCTAGATCTATTTATATACTCTAGTAACAAACACTCCTTAAACCATGTTCTTCCCCTACCTTTAAAATAATCAATTAATAATTAAATAACTTTTTTTCTCTGTGACCCCCCCTCCTTTATTTACTTCAGAACATCAGATGTTATTCTCAAGGGAAAGCTTGGTTATGTGATCTTTTAAACACTTAATTTGCAATTAAACAAGAATGTTGCTATGTGAATTCATCAAAAGCTACAGAATAGAATACAGATTTTTCTTCTTCTTCTAGATTTCAATCTTCAACCAGCCTAAACATTCCTATTCCATATATGGTGGTGCCAGTATTTTTAAATGCAATAATCTGCTGTGCAGTAGAGACAATTTATTCTAAGTCACACCAGAAAAATGTCTAAAATATTACAATTTATTTATTTATTTATTTGCTCATATTTACTATCCCGCCCCAGTCAGGTAGACCTGACTCTGGGCGTCTTACAGCATAGATTACAATCACAAATTAAGTCTATTATAATAGTGATATTTAAAACCTTAAAAATTCATAAAAATTAAAACATTAAAACAGCGCAACAGATAAAAGACAGAAGCAGGGGGGTGGGGTGGCTGTCCCTTAGATCAGCCAACCTACATGGGATCCCATGTTCCTGGGTCCCCACACTTGCTCCGCTAGCCAGGTCTTTAAGCCTCTTCGGAAAGGCAGGAGCTCTGTCTGTAGGCACAGCTCAGTTGGGAGGAGGTTCCAAAGGGCCAGGGCGAACACAGAGAAGGCCCTCTTCCTAGTGCTAGAGAGGCGAGCCTCCCTAGCCGATGGCATAACAAGAGAGCCCCTCTGATCCGCCCTGGTGGGATGGACAGATGTTCTTAGGGTGACGCGGTCTCTTAGGTAACCTGGCCCACTACCATATAGGGCTTTAAAGGTAATGACAATGTCAAAGTTACTATTTGATTTTACAGAGTCACTTATGCTTTTGTCAGATGATGATTTAATTACATTTTATTTTGGGAATTGTAGAGCTGGATTTCAATTATGCCCAAGTAACTATCCCAGCTACTGCCAACCAAGCAATCCGAAAGCAAGAAATTAAAAGCAGATAATAGGTACCACTTCGGTGAGAATGTAACAGTGTTCCATGCACTCTGGTGTCTAGTCATGCCTGCCACATGACCATGGAAACATCTGCAGATGCAGACAGCTCTGGCTTTTTGGCTGTAAACAGAGATGAGCACTACACCCTAGAGTGGGATACGACTGACTTTTGAGCAAGGGCGACCTTGACCTTTACTAACATGACATGGCCTGTTATTACCTACTTGTAGAAGAACAGTAATTATCACAGAAATAGGAAGGTGTTGTTACTTTAGTTAGCAGTTCAAATCTTTATTCTGGAGATTGTCATGGATTAGTGCTAGAAACATTCTTTTCCAGCTCTGTTTTTTCTCTAGCTAAGAATGGATTAAAGTCCAACTCAGAACTGTAGTTTCTTCACCCTTTGAACAGATGCTGAAGTGGCACTACCTCCTTGCAACAACAGGGAATTCTTCTTTTGTCTGCACATGAAGGCACAGCTGGCAAATTTCAAGGTAATAGGGACAAAATCCTGCCCATTCACTTTAAGGCACACTTAAGCTTTCTACAGTCAGTATGTTCCCTGATGTTTATACTGAAGCAGATGTTTCCACTTGGATGAACTAGGAACCAATGCAATTCAACCAGGTTGCCAGTGCAATGGGCAAAGTCAAATTTATAGCTATCATTTTTTATCATAACTCATACAACATAATAATAATTAACACTTAGCAGCACAAGAATTTAGAACTCTTCTAGCATCTGAACAGTTTTGAAACTAGGCCAAGCAATGATATTTGAAAGGATAAATGTTTTGTTTTTGTTTGTTTTTTAAACTCAACAAAATGACAAAAAATGTCAGCGGATTATGGATTAGTCAAATAGTTTTTTCTCTGTCAGCTTTAAATCTGTTTCAGGGTTACAGATGGGATACATTTAAAGGACAGCATCAAATTCGGTGTGTGACACAGGAATGGAAATTAAGTTGTGACATCTGGCAGAGAGGGTGAAAACAGGCATATGGAAAAGAAGCTTTCAGAAGGAATTTTCTTACAAGGGACAGTGATCTGAGGGTGGAGGGTATTGTTGCCTCCACCTGATCATGACCAGATCACCACCTGCTGAAATTTAAGGTCATGACGCCAACCACTACCCCTCAAGAGTTAGGCACAATTAAGATGGTCTGCCCACAGAGGCTGCTGAATCCAGTAGGTTTCCAAGCTGTCTTGGGTGGGTTTCCAGCTGACATGGTCGGTGCTCCTGTCAAAGCTCAGGTTGCCAGATGGTACTCTGAGGTAACCCAGGCAGCAGACACAATCACTCCCAAGTGTCCTTCTCCTCTGCAGAACGCGTCCATCCTAGTGGTTCATCGAGGAACTCTGAGTGATGAAGCAATGAAAGAGAAGGCTAGAAAGCAGGTGGAGTCAGGCAGTGATGGGATGCAACAGGGCCGCACCAGTTCGCTAGAACTGGTAGTAACTTTCCCCAGTGTCCCGGAGAACCGGTAGCAGCTTTTGGAGGGAACCACCTTCGGGGATTACCTTTTCACTGGTTCCCCCACTGAGCATGCGCACCAAGCACTTGGTGTGTATGCATGCCTACAGTGCTTGGCGTGTATGCACAGCCTCCTTGCTGTCCTTCCAAGCGGGGAGGAGGAAGAGAAGCTGCTAGCCTGAAGCTCCCTATAGCCTGCTCTCCAGGGTAAGTGACTCACCTTTGGATGTGGTGTGTCTGTGTGTATTTTAATGTGTGTTTAATACCTTTACCTATATTGACGTGCTACCATAGTTCCTAAAAAGGCAGCCGGAAGGCCTGGCTTGGATTTTTAAGCAAACTCTTTGAGTTACCTCATCAATAAGCTACACCTGTGCTGTTCCAATTGCTATTCCAATTGGAGAACCCATAAGCAGGTACAGCTGTTTTACATTTAAATTAAGGCATATTATTCTAGAGAACTGGTATGATGATTATATCCATCTTGCAACATGGTGCTGCCCAGGCACTTATACTAACAGGTAAGTGATGGGTTTGTGTTTGGGGTGGGTGGGTGTATTTTAATGCAATTTTTATTTAATTTATTTATTTATTTATTTATTTATTGGTTTGTGTTGTGGGTGGGTGGGTGGGTGACTAGGTGGGTTGAGGTGTGTGTGTGTGTATGTGTGTGTGCTTATTTTTATTTTACTTTTATTTATTTATTTATTTTCCTTTGGCCTTGCCCACAACGTCATGACATCATGATGTTAGCTCCGCCCACACTGTGATGATGTCATGGTGGGGTAGTAAAAATGTTGACATCCCACCACTGGAGACAGGACCCATCAATTGAAAACTTTAGGTTGGTGAGACAGGCCACTGCCATCTACCTGTGCCATGTAAGGAGGGCAAGGAAGGCCTATAATGTTTTCTGTATTAAAGAGGCAATTAACCAACAGGTGGAACTTTATAAACTTCTCCACAGCCTTACCACAAATGGACATTCTTTGGACCATCAGCAAAATCAACAGAGCTGTGAGGAATTCACAACTCATTTTAGAACAAAGGTTGAGATCATCCATCCATCGAAAGGTTGAGATCATCAAGACCTTGACTCCACACTTGATACAGTAAATCAGGCTGAGATGTCCAGTGAGATTTCCTGTAAGATTTTATGGGAACATTTCCAGCTTGTGTCATCTGAGGAGGAGGACAAGGCACTTCGACGTTGTAAACTCACGACCTCTTGTTTTGACCCTTGCCTACGACGGCTATTGAAATCTGTAAATGAGGTGGGGAGTGGCTGAGTAATACCATTAATGCTTCCCTGACCAAAGGAGTTATGCCCTCTGGTCTAAAAGAGTCTGTTATGCACCCTCTCCTGAAAAATATATATCAAATTTTGCTACAGATGTCTTTTATAACTATAGACCTGTAGCTAATATTCCTTTCTTGGACAAGGTCATTGAAAAGGTAGTGGTGGAGCAGCTGCAGATGTTTTTGGATGCAACCAACTGCTTGGATCCATTTCAGTCAGGCTTTAGGCCTTGCCACAGCACTGAAAACACTCCAGTCATGCTGCATGATGACCTTCTCCGGGAAGCTGACGTCTTCTCCGGGAAGCTGAAGTCTTTGTCTCTCCTGGTGCTCCTGGATCTCTCAGTTGCTTTTGATACTGACCATGGTATCTTACTGGGATGACTGTTGGGAATGGGGGTTTGAGGCACTGTTTTACATTGATTTTTCTCTTTCCTTGGTGGTTGCACCCAGAGAGTCCAGATTGGGGAGTTTATGCCAGCTCCATGGACTCTTCAATGGGGCATTCCTCAGTGGTCAAATATCTCCCCCATTATTATTCAATATTTATGTTAAGCCTCTAGGAGGAGTCATCTGGGAGGGAGGGATTGTGTCTCCTCTAGGGACCAGGTATGCAATATAGGGGTCATATTAGATCCTCATTTGACCCTCAAAACACAAATTGCAGCAGTGAACAAAGCCTCTTTTTTCCAACTGTACCAAATTGCCCATTTGTGTCCCTACTTGGATGGGCGGTCCCTCATAACATTAATTATATCACTGATAGTGTCACATATTGATTACTGTAATGCTCTCTATGTGGGGCTTCTCTTGTTCCTGATATGGAAGCTTCAACGGGTGCAAAATTCAGCAGCCAGGCTGATTGCTGGAGTGAGAAAATTTTATCATATCTCCCCAGCTTTAGCAGGGCTGCATTGGCCACCCGATCCTTTCTGTATCAGGTACAAGGTGTTAGTTCTAATTTTTAAGGTTCTAAATGGTTTGGGACCTTCCTAAATGGTGGAACATCTTCTCCTCAAGACATCAGCCTGCATCACTTGTTCCTCTCAGATCACTCGTTCCTCTCAGATGGTGCAGCTCCAGGTGCCGACCCCAAGATTGGCAAGAAAGACTGTGACTCAGAGAAGAGCCTTCTTGGTGGCAGCACCAAGCTTGTGGAACTCTTTTCTATTTGAGCTGCACTAGGTTCCATCCCTGTATATATTTTAAAAACAGTTAAAACCATTCCTTTGTAAAGAGGCTTTTAAGAATATATTGCCAAACCTGAGCATTACGTATTTTATTTTGTTTCTTTCTGTCGCCAATAGGGCTTTTTTGGGGGGTGGGATATAAATGTAATACATTAATAAATAATCTAGTTAATTGCTAATTTCCTATACCTAGTGTTTCTACTCAGTAGGAGCCATATTTTGCCTTTCCATAAATTGATGTTCATGTTTGCCATGAACCTATACAATAGAGAGTATATACAGTAAAACCTCAAGATACGGAATTAATTCATTCCTAGGGATTTTTGTATCATGAAAATTTCGTATCTCGTAGTGTACTTTCCCATAGAAATGCATTGAAAATGAAATAGTCCATTCCAGAGGTGAGAAAAAAGTAAAAAAAAAAGTCTTTTATCTACACCCCTCCCCAGGGACCATCAGATGGGGAGATCAGGGTGAGGGAGAGAAGGGGGGATTTTTCAAACCCTCCCTTATCCTCACCAGCCAAACCCCAGCTGGGGAGATCAATCAGGGTGAGGGAGAGAAGGGGGGATTCTTCTTTGAACCCACCCTTCTCCCCACCAACTGAGCAGCCCCAGCTGGGGAGATATGATTGGGGAAATGGAAGAAGGGGGGATTCTTCTTTGAACCCTCTCTTCTCCCCTCCACCTGAGTAACCCCAGCTGGGGAGATCTGATTGGAGTGAGGGAAGAAGGAAGGATTCTTCTTCAAACCCTCCCTTCTCCCAGCCAGCCAAACAGCCCCAGCTGGGAAGATCTGATTGGGGAGAAGGAAGAAGAGAGGATTCTTTGAATCTCTTTTTCCCACCACCCAACCACCAGTTGGGAAATTGGGGTGGGGGAAAAACAGCAGCCAACAGCCACTTTTAAGCTGCCAAAACACTGCGAAAAAAGCAATGAAAAGTTCCAAAAATGGAGCAGAAATGCTCTTCTTACCTTCCCATGGTGGTGGGATGGTATGAAAAGCATTTCTGCTCTGTTTTTGGAATTTTTCACCATTTTAAAGGTGCCAAAACCCTTGGGAAATTTTTGCATATCTTGGAAAAAAAATTGTATTAGGAAGATGATTTTCCCTGAAATTTTCATTCGTATCATGTGTTTTTCATAAGTCGAGCCATTTGTAGCTTGAGGTTTCACTGTATTGAAGAAGCTCTAAAGATGGCTACAGAAAAGAAGTAAGCCAAGTAAATTGATGGTAGGAATAATTCTTCCTGCTTATGGTTGATGGCTTGTTAATATATTCTGGTTTTTTCTGGTTATCCAGTTCTGCGTGTTGAGCATATTATATGTGGAATAAATCTTAGCTATTTGGCCACCAGTAATATTGCTATATATCTTTTGTGATCTCAAATGAATATATAATTACATAAGACATAAAGAATCACATTAATAAAAGCAACAACAAAAATATTTTTGAACTGAACAATTTTAAAAACCAAATAAGTGATGAAACAGGTTTTTTAAACTGCAGTTTTCAGAAAAGTTGCTTTGTTAATCTGTTTAAAAATAAATCACACAAAGAAAAATAAAAATACAGACAGAAGTATTGTGACATTTTAAAGATAGGCAAATTTATTTCAGTCATTTATTTCTTATAGGCCACTTCTACAGACACATGGAGTGAACTATGTGGCTACAAAACAAAGCAATCACACTGATATACTCCCCCATAGATCTTAGTGCACTCTCTGGGCAGTTCTCAAGTTAATTAGCATTTTGTCCCCAACATGCTGGTTACTCATTTTACTGACCTCAGAAGGATGGAAGGCTGAGTCAACCTTGAGCCGTGGTCTAGATCAAACTCACAACCTTTTGGTTTCAGGACAGCAGTTTTACCACTGCGCCAACAGGGCTACAGTGTTATATAGAGGTATGCTTTACTTTATTATTCCTTTGTATTCCTATGAGTTGTACACATAGACATAAATTAAAACCACTCTAATAGATGACAGTTAGCATGTAACATATTAGTAGCTATGAATAAAGAGAATAAAATAATAAAATAATAGTAAGGTTAAAATATAAAGTTTGTGAAGTAGGCAATGAATTCCATCTTTCAATAGACTATAAAATGATTAAATTGGGCTTTTATGTAACTTGAAGCAAACCCATAGGATTTTTTTACGTAACTCAAAGCAAACACATAGGAAAAATGATTTTTTTATGTAATTTGAAGCAAACCTATAGGAAATCGTGTTATGTAAATTTATGTAAATCGGAACATTTGTGTAAATCAGGACATGGTTTTAGCACAAAATCATTAAGTCGAATTTTTGTTACTCCTGTTAGAGTGGCAAATAGATACTATAGAGAAATATACTTTGGGTGGGCTGGAGACCAAATGTAGAAGGCTACTCATGCATTTGAAGAAATATCAATGTGATAATATTTAAACAAATAATGCACTTTAAACATGGTCACATTAAAACATAAACAGTTCTACCTGAGAGATCCCTGCTATTTATATATGCTTCCCAGATGTTTGGGAGGTGAATATAGGGATATGCTGGACAATTTAATTGGACAATTCCTATTTAAAATCTACATGGAGCCTCTGGGTAAGATAATCCATTCCCACGGGGTGAGATCATCAATATGCAGATGATACTCAGCTATGCGTCTCGGCCCGTGGTGATCCATACAATGTAGTTGAAGTCCTATCCAAGTCCTATTCAGGTGTCTGGAGGCTGTAAGGGTTTGGATGGGGGACAACTGGCTACAACTGAATCCATCTTTGGAGCTAGATGGGGCTTTTTTTGCTGCAGACAGACCCAGTGCATAATTTGGGGGTCCTCCTGGACTCACAACTCCTGTTCGATGAGCAGGTTGCAGTCGTGGCTAGGAGGGTTTTTGCACAACTTTGTGTGATTCTCCAGTTACGCACTTGGACTTCTCGCTTATGGTCACACATGCTCTGGTCACCTCCAGACTAGATTATTGTAATGTGCTCTACATGGGGCTGCCCTTTATGACCATTCGGAGGCTACAGCTGGTTCAGAAATTAGCTGCATGTAGTGATGGGATGGGGGCGTTATGCCCGTGCCTCATCCCTGCTATGGGAGCTGCATTGGTTGCCAATGTGCCTCTGGGTGCAATTCAAGGTGCCTCTGGGTGCAATTCAAGGTGCTGGTAATTACCTTTAAAGCCCTACATGGTAGTGGGCCAGGATACTTAAGAGACCGCATCACCCCAAGGACATCTGCCCATCCCACTAGAGCGGACGGGGGGTGGGTGGGTTCTTTAAATATACCAACTGCTATAGAGACTCACCTCTCTAACACTAGAAGAAGAACCTTTTCGGTATCCGCTCTGGCCCTATGGAACCTCCTGCCAGTTCAACTGCAGTCTCCAAACAGAGTTGCTGCCCTTAAGGAAAGAACTGAAAACCTCGATGGAGGGGCAGGTGTGGGGAGATGAGAGGGACCAACCACCCCCACACATACCACTGGGTCATTACACATGCTTTTAAAAGTTTTAAACTAAGTTTTTTTAAAATTGGTGCAGGTGGGAAGTAACTTTTTCAGTGTTTTTAGGAATTTTAAGGGTCTCTATACTTTTAAATGTTGGGGATTTTTATGTATTGTGCCCAGAGTCCCATGTTCGTTGGGGTGGCTATACAAATTGAATTAATTACCACTACCACTACCACTACCACTACCACTACCACTACCACTACCACTACCACTACCACTACCACTACCACTACCACAGCAATTAACTGTAAGAATAGGTTTGTCTTTGTAAACCAACCTCTGCTTCTGAAGCCAAATTAAATTACTTATTTATACGCAAGATTGTTTTTTTTTAACTTGTTTATTAATATATATATATACTGAGATTAAAAGCTTTGGTATTTATATAAGTCTTTTTAGACACACTGGAATTTATGGATGTGACCTTCCTCAAAAATCTGCTTTCCTAATTCCATTTTTCTACAACAGTCATTTTGAGACTGTAACAGAGTATTTGGGAAAGTTGATATGTTCTGAAACTAGCTTTCTTACATTGCTACTTCTGATGGCAGACCGATGTCCTTGTTTTCTCTTCGGTAGAGATTATCCTGTTTGCCCTTTGGAAACTGGAAAGGACCATTCGGGGGGAGGGGGGGAATGGCATAGATCACATTAGTTGATAAACAAATAAACCACCTCTGAAATTGTGAGTGACTTTGCTGAGACGTTTTACAACGCTGCCAGAGAAAAGGTGACCATACAAGTGGTACCTATTCCCCCCTCTCTCTGTATACATATTGGATGGCCTGTCAACTGTTTGTATTTACCCACCGTCTAATACTCAATATTTTACTTTTTTTGGATGTTGAGTTCTATAGTCTTACCAGTGCTACAGAAAAGATTCTATCTTTATGTTTACCATTCTGGCTTTTCTTTCTTATGGAATATATAAAACAGGCCTCTGATGAAGCTAACAGTTATAGATCATAGGACACAAGATGGTCTTAGATAGAACTATATAGAGGACAAGAGCAGGACAGCTAATCGAGATTGAGAACAAACTGGAAAACAAAATATTGGGGCAGTGTTATATATTCTGTAAAGCAGGAAACAGCAAGCCTGCCACAATTTGCACTAACCACAATTTTGATTACTTTTAAGGTATATCTTGTTGTAGTCTAAATGGGATACAATTAAAGCAGAGATTTGCCTTCCTCAAGATGGAAAGCAACTTATACAGCAGCTGAAGTTTTGCAATAGCTCTCTGGTCCAAAAGATCCTAAAGGAATGCTGATTCCTGGAGTGGGGAGATAGATGATCGTCAGTATAGCAATGAGGCCCAACACTAAAACTGGGACTTATATCCCATATTAGCCTTTTTGGAAGGTTTTAAAACACAGGAACAATACTGAGTCCTGAGAATCAAAATACAGTAAAACCTCATATAACACTAAAACCTGGTTCCACAAGTCTTGGTGTTATATGATTTTTAGTGTTATCTGATCCTCTATGGGATCCATAGAGATACATTGTAACCACACAGGCTTTAGCGGTTGTTATCTGAAGCATCCCATAGGATCTTAATGTTATCTGATGCAATTCTTCCCCCCAGATTCCTTAATGTTATGCGATTTTAGTGTTATTCGATACTAATGTTATATGAGGTATTACTGTACATTGATTTGCCAAGGAGGACCAGAACTGCTACTACGTGGTGTCCTCAGTAACAACCAAATGCCCCTAAAACAGGCCCCCCCCATCAACCTTTTTATGCCATGGGCTTGACCAGCATACATATACACCCCCGACAGCTGAGTGAGCAGACCACACCACCAGTGGTGGGATGTCAAAAAATTTACCACCCCACCGTGATGTCATCACAGTGTGGGCGGAGCTAACATCATGATGTCATGTCGTGAGTGGGGCCAAATAAAAAATAAAAAATAATAAAAATAGGGAGCTTCAGGCTATAAGGAGCTTCAGGCTAGCAGCTTCTCTTCCTCCTCCCCGTTTGGGAGGACAGCAAGGAGGCCATGCATATGCACCAAGCACTAGGCGTGCATGCACACCAAGTGGGGAAACCAGTGAAAAGGTAAGCCCAAAAGGTGGTTCCCCAAAAAAGCTGCTACAGGTTCTCTGGGACACTGGGAAAAGTTACTACCAGTTCTGGAGAACTGGTGAGAACCTGTTACATCCCATCACTGCACACAACCCAGAATTGGAAGCAGGCATATTTATGGCTATTGTAAATGAACCCACTTCCACATTTACAACAGCCACTGGCACATTTATGTATATACGTGTGTGTTTTATGGCTAACATAAATGCATCCACTTCCAGTGACGGCAGCGGAACAGGCAACATGAAATGGTGCTGCTGGCCCATGGGCCAGCCCATGAGCCATAGGTTGGAAAACCCCTGTTCTAAACCATATGATAGATCAATCGAATACTACCAATGTTAAGCCCTCTCACCACATCAAAGCTATCTCCAAGATCACCTCTACCAGGTGAGGCAGGGAAACAGCTGGACAATTGGGTGGGTAGTGGAGATACAATAGCAAACTGTCAAAATTATCTCCCTGTCCTACCACCAGATACACATACTCAAATCTTGAAAATGCATGTACAGGCTTTATTAATAGGGCAATAGAGCCATGGCAGATTACTGTGTTTCCATTTCCCCACTCAATCACATCTGTTATAGCAGCTGATGTGCATAATTTAATTTTTAAAAAAGCTTTAGGAAGGAAAGGTGAGAAGAGCTCATTAAGTTATTTGAATTGTGGTGGGATCCACGTTTGGGCGTCCATCCAGCTGTCCCAGGTTTTTTCCACAATTTTTCTGCTGCACAGTTGTTTTGCTCAAGTTTGTATTCAGCTCATAGATATGGAATATTACAATGAGATAGGATTGATGCTTACCACATTATCCAAAATTCAATTCAAATGAGTGAACAATATATTTAAAAGTCACATCCACACATATATATTGGCAGAACCATTATCCCTGCTACTAAATATTGGATTTCCTCCAAGTTACATCAATATAGACTACATCCATTCAAAAATAGGTTAATAATGTTTATTAGTGCTCGTTCTAGAAATTGGATCTCATGCTAACAGCATAAGGCCATATTTGTTCTGGTGCCCTAATTCTGGAATGCCCTTCCTGGTAGGCATGACTGACACAGCTACTGATTGGGTGGCAACAACTCAAAAGCCACTTGTTTGGCCAAGCATTTTAATTGGGTGGCTTTCTTTGCTTTAATGCTACAGTTTAGGACTTATGGTTTTAAACATACACTAATATTTTAAGTATATTTCTACATCACTCTGGATTCTGTAATGAAGAGCAGTTTAAACAGTTTTAAATAATCAAAGTAAGTGGCTGGCATTAGATTGATAATGATGAGCCTCATTTGAGCATGTCCAGATTGGGCTATTTGGGTCACACTGAAAATTTTTATATCTTTAAAGCAATTACTAGAGTGAATTTAATATTCATAATGTAGATTTAGATTTTATTTTCCTGTGCCAAGATTCCAGACATCTTTGAATCATTTCACCTTGTCTCGCTATTCATTTATGAACAGTTCTCTTTCTGCTTCATCCCCAGCTTCTTTGGTGTTCATCTTTTCATTAAATCACACATTACCTTTTTTTTTTTTGAGTAAGCAAAACTGTGGTGCATCCACCTGGCATATAAATTTGTATCTAGAAATATTATGGTTCCCTGAGTAGCCATTTTGCTGGGCTCTTCCCATGCTGTCCTCTTCCGATGCTGTCCCATTCTACTGGGCACCTGTCATTGCCACTGTTTTTGACACCATGCTGCCAACTTCTTCCATCCAAGTTGCTCCTGATGTTAATACAGCAGGAAGTTCACAATTCCTCCACTGCTCCCGCACTGCTGTTGCTGCTGTCTCCTTACTTGTGAGTAAACTGAGTAAACGTTATAAGTAAACTGGGTAAACCTTACTCATAAAAAACTGACATAGCACTACTACAATGGATCTGTCTAAACATGGTATATATATCTAGAATTAGATGCATCAGTTGAGTAAATGCCATTATTTTATTTGAAAAGATGAAGTCAGAAGAAGGGCTTTCTCCACCATTCATGTTAATATTACAACCCACTACATACATAACATAATTGTCACCTCAGATAACACAACCCACAGTTAATGAAGCCATGTGTATAGTGATAGAATGCCACAAACCTACACTAGCTGAAAAAAAAATATGCCCTCTTGTTGGTATTGCTCCACGTATGATCAGGAGAGAAGTAACAGTGGATGCTGAGAGAACTTAGCAAGAGAATGAGCCTCAACATTCTCTGAATGGATATGAGCCTCAAGTCTGCTAGTTCAGATCCAGTAAGAGCTTTATGTCAACAACAAACATTCTTAAGGGTACACAAGAGCAAAACCAAATTAGATGATACAGGAAGGAGCTCACTGGGCTAGGAACAATATGAAAGGTGGATATAGCTGCGGAACTCACAATCTCCCCTACGTCACTTGGAGGACTCTGAATAGGTTGAGGGTTGGAGTGCCTAAATGTAAAACCAACATGCTCAAGTGGAACCTGCTGTCAGAGAAAACATACTGTGTGAATGTGGAGAGATACAGAATGTGAAGAGATACAGATACCGGTCTGCCAATAACTGCCAGAAACATGCACTGATGAGGACTTAAGTTTGGCCAATGAGAAAGCCAAGAAAATGGCTTCATTTTGGCAGTTCAGGGTTGATCAGATATGAAAGAAGACTAGCTTCCTGAGACATCACATGATAAATATAAATTTTTGAACCTCAGTTTTATAATGGTTTAGTCCTCTGGTATGACTATATTTCTTTGTACTTTGTTTCTTGGTAAGATCCTCAATTTGATGTGGTCATTTGCTGTATCTTCATTCTCCCTTCTGTATCTTCTTCTGGTTGTTCCTATGTCATGGAACAATGCCATTATTTGTCAAAGTCTTTGGTTTCATTTGTTTTTGTTCCTTTGCACACTCACCCTGGAACTTGTTCTTACTAGGTTTACTTAATCCTTATTTCAAACATGTGAACAGGACGATAACGAGAAGCACTTCTAGGCAGTAATTATCTGAGTAAAGTAAGGAGCAGTTCACATTTTTCTCCCTTTGTAAGAGATTATATGCAAATATTGTTATTCAATGAACAGGAAACAGTATGAAATAAGCACTTGTTTTGTTCTGTTTTGTTTTGGCAAAGAAAAAATGAAAAAGGAAAAGGAAAGAAGTTAAACTAAGACCAAGCTGACTATTTTATGTTTTAGTAGTATGATTAAAAGGTAGGAGTCCATATCCTGTAGTGGATCAAAATATTGTTTACTAGTTTTATCAATGCAATATCAAGTGGATTAATGTAATATCACAGGCATTGAGGAAATTGTTGTACTTCTATTATAAAACTCTGTAGTTTAAAACACAGCTATTACTGAAAGTACCTTTTCTGGAACAAAAAATGTGGGGGAATAAAAAATCTAATATTTTGAATGTATCTGTATAACTAAGTTTATGAGGCTGATTGCAGCTTATCAATGAGTTACTTGGACTAGATGCATGACTGAGATGCATCCCAGTACCTTGTCAAATAGTCACAATTATTAACCATAACATGTTACACAAGCCTTGTATGAATAACAGTAAGATTCTGGCCACAGAAAGCTATTTGTTTCTGGTAATTGAAGTCCAAGAACACCTGATGGCCCAAGGTTGGGAAACCCTGCTCTAGATATATAATACTTCATACTGTTGCCTTTGTAAATATCAGGTTCACTCCACCATCGTGCTCATAAATAAGATGCAGAGTCTTTTGAAAGACCTTCACTGTATGTTGGACAGACAAGAAAGTTACAGAACTAAAAATGTGACAAAACGTGATAGAAATATGTAAAGAGAGTATCATAGTGTGTAAGAGGAGACAGAGTCTATCTAGAAATATTTGTAAGATAAATATTTGTATTATGTTTAGACTTTGAAAATGCAGTCAGTTCATTGATAGTTATAAATGTAGTAGCATGGGAGAAAGCATAGAGACAAGAGTTATGAAGGAAATCAATCAAAAGACTAGAAAAGAGCTCTATGCTTATACAAGTGAGCAAAGGGAGTTTGGACAGTGCCAATACAGCTCCTGGAAAGACACAAATTATTTTGCTGCCTTTCTGAGCCCCTTTCTCTTCTCTAGTGGATAATAATAATAATAATAATAATAATAATAATAATAATAATAATAATAATAATAATAATAATAATAATAATAATAATAATAATAATAATAATAATAATAATAATAATAATAATAATAATGTTCTGGTGTTGGAGGATCCATTGGCCAGACTAGGTGATATGGCCCCCCTAGGTTGCAATAGAATGCTCTCACCCATAGGGACCAGGTTTGCAATTTAGGTGTCATATTAGATCCCTATTTGACACTTGGGGTGCAAATTGCAGTGGTATGCAGAGCCGCTTTTTTCCAACTACACCAAATTGCTCAGTTGTGTCCCTACTTGGACAGACAGTCTCACATAACACTAGTTATCTCACTGGTAGTCTCATGTATTGATTACTATAATGTTCTCTATGTGGGGCTCCCTGGTGCCTGTTACGGAGGCTCCAATGAGTTCAGATTGCAGCAGCCAGGCTTATTATGAGATTGAAAAAAATTGATCATATTTTCCCAGCTTGGCAGGGCTTCACTGGCTTCCCATTCCTACTGGTGGAACATCACCC
Source organism: Furcifer pardalis (assembly GCA_030440675.1). Classification (NCBI taxonomy): domain Eukaryota; kingdom Metazoa; phylum Chordata; class Lepidosauria; order Squamata; family Chamaeleonidae; genus Furcifer; species Furcifer pardalis. The sequence goes on from CP126893.1 coordinate 71,332,884, forward strand.
TCTCAGGACAACAGCTTGCACCATTCACTCTTCCTTGTTGCCACAGTTCCTGGTGCTGACCCCAAGGTTAGCTAGGAGAGCCAAGACTAGGAGGAGAGCCTTCTTGGAGGCAGCACCAATGTTGTTGACTCCCTTCCAGTGAAGCTGTGCCAGGTTTCATCTCTCCATATGTTTTTTAAAAACTATTGAAAACAACTCGATTTGAAGAGGCCTATGGGGATATTTTACCAATGGCCGATAGTTAGGCATCTTATTCCATCTGTCCACATCACAAATAAGGTTCCCCCTTAGGGTTTCTTGGTTTTGATGTACTTTGGGGTACTTATGTGGAAATTTTAAAATGTGTGTTTGTTTGTATTGTTTAGTTTTATGCTGCTAACTGCCCAGAGTAGGAAAGTCTTTCCTAGAGGGGTGGGGTATAAGTTTAATAAATAAATAAATAATTCAACTTTGAAAGAAAGGGTTCTAATACCTGCACTAAGGGGTCGTTCAAATACCATGTGACCATTTTAGGGGGGGAGGGGGTTGACCAAAATCCACAGAAAGTCATGGAGGGAGGGGGTTCAGCATGAAGTCACATGACTCCAACATTTTCATTTACTTTTCCCATCCAGCTGACCATACATCTATCTTCAAACCATGTGATGGGGGGGGGCAGTTTCAGTCAAAGGTCACTGAAAGTCACAGAGGGGGAGGGGGTCAAAAAGTGTCCTATTTTAGATCACATAGCCTATTTTAGGTCAAGCAGCAAACAGATTAGAAAACAGAAAATGAAGGGGGGAGGAGAGGTATAAAAATGCACACATGGAGGGTGGCTGGTCTTTCAACTTGAAAGGCAGTGTGTCCAGAATTTGCCATAGCAGTTCCTCCTGTTGATCATGTTTCATGGTTATGTAAAACCATACCTACATTTGTGCTTCCTCATTTAGGCATATTAATTTTTTTCCAGAATATTTCTAGGTCCCATAATGGGGAGAAAAGCAGCATAGAAGTAAAATTAAATTAAAAAACCAGCAAAGCTAAATCTGGGCAGAGAAAACCTAGGTAGATTGAGCCTGATTCAGCGGAGCTAAAGCAATACCTGAACTCAATCACTCAGCCATCAACTTAGCTCTTAAAAATAAGAACTAAGGTTGTCCAGGGTTCAAATCCCTGCTCAATCATGGGAACTTACCAGGGGATGTGGAGCTTGTAAAGCCACTCCTTAAATATCTCACTAATGTTGAAAGCCCTGTAGGATCACTACAAATCAGTTGTGACTTGACAGCACATAACAACAGGAGTGAATACTTGGACACTATTTTTTGAAGTATTTTTAGTATTTTTTAGTATCTATTTCTGGTCTATAGCAAGGTCTGGGGTGATATTATGCATTTCCCCTCAACTGATTGGCATTGCCCGCTCCTGAGCTGAAAATAGGCTAGTACTCTTGATCCATCTTTGTGATCACCCCTGTTTAATTGGAATATCTGCTTTTTTAAGAATCTGACCTATGCTCAAACATTGAACCACATTTCAGTGGTGTTTTCTGAAGGCTGAAAGGACGTTGCAGTGCTTTCTCAGCCTAGTGATGACAGGTGAGGTGATAGGGAAGGCAGTATGATAAAAGGTGAGTACATATTTCTTGGAAAGTGTGTATCTCTTTTGGTGGCACTAGCTTCAAATGATTTGCCTACTGAGAACAGCTCTGTTTTCATGCAGCCAGTTTCATAAAAGCTGAATCAGGATTTAGGCTCCTACAGGGTCCTTATAAACCGAATTTCAGATACAATTAAAAGAAAAGAACAGTCTTACAGATTTAATACAAAAAAATATTTCTGATAGAATGTTATTTCTTTTTGCCAAATACAAAGTGCCTACATCCATATGTTTATATTTCAGGTGAAGAAAAAGTCTCAGCAGGCTTATGGTCACAAAGAGATTCTATATTAGGTAGCTGAAAGTGCTTGACTTTAGAAATAGACTTTGCAGAAGGTTTAACTTCTGCAGTTCTAATGAAACATTCTGCTAGCTCCATGCTTGGGCTGGCTCAGCTGTACAACCTGTCTCCTTTTTTTCTATCACATATCAGTGTCATAGCTCCTTCTGACATGTCCCTTTCTAATTTGAGTTTGGTTGACTTGAGTCCAATAGCAAGGGTGAGACAACAGAATATTGTTCTGCTCTGAAGCTGAGGCCTTATTATTAGTATTTGCAAAAGACATGATCAACCTACAAAATGTGACTGGATGAAAATTTATCAATTCAGGAAAGATGCTCAGTTTACACCATTTTGTTTGCTCATGTTTCTGTTGGATCAATGTCCATCTCTGTCTAACATCCACTATGACTGGAGGTGCTACACTGGGTACATTACCTACAGTTGCATTGCAGATGCCAGGAGTTCTGGGAAATGTAATCTAATAGCAAGAAAAGGATAATACCGCTATTTGATCACTTTAAAAATTCACCAAAAAAAAAATAGCTTTCAGCCTATTTGGGACTTAATTGGGCCAGGTGCCACTTATCTGTAGATGTGTCTGCAGACATTTCAATGGTCATGTTACAGGAATGACTAGACACTGGAGTGCATGGAATTCTGCTACCTTTCACACAAAGGTGGTACCTATCTTCTTGCAATTTCTTGCTTTTGAACTGCTAGGTCTCAGAAGCTGGGGCTGATGATGGTTGCTTGTTCTGTTGCACAGCACTTGGGTCTTGAACTGCTGACCTGCCATTTTAACCACTAAGCTACTTTGGCTCTTATTGTCATGGCCCCCCTGTCGGATTCAGACAGTTGTGACAAGGAGCCTGTTTCAGAACTTGACCAATCAGCCGTAGACCTTGATCAGTCAGTTTCAGACTCTGAGCTGCCAGAAATGAAGCTTCCAGGTTGGCAAGTGTGGCTTCCCCACCTGACAGTTATTTCGTGTCTGAACTTTTGACTTTTCAGCATTGCAGGGAAGATTTGCGTAAAGAGTTGCACCTGCCTCAGAGGTCAGCGTGTGGCCAACTTCAAAGAAGACTACCAGCTGTAACTCCCTAGCCCTAAATGTTTACCGGCATCTTAAGCAGTGTGCCAAGGCAGTTCTGATTGTCAGAACAACACATGTTGCGTGACCCTCTGCTGCATTCTTGTCGAATCTTGCCTGAATCTCTGATTGAACTCCATGCTGAACCTTTGGACTGTCAGAGTCCACCTCCGTCTGAGGGTTTAGGAATAAAGGAGACTGCACAGTCTTGATATCTGATGGCCAAAAATGATCAATCTAACTCTGTCAGGAGGACTGAGCTAAGACTGAACACTGACTAGCCGCACCCAACCAGCCACCTTTTATTGGTAATCCAGAATAACATGTCACATGATATAATACGTAAGCAAGCAGTATATGGGCAAGCAACCAATCATCTTAACATGATTGCAATGTTTCCTTATCTGGCATAATTAGCTATGCTGTACGTGCATTACTAGCTGTTCTGTCCTCGCCTTGTGCAAGCTGGCCTTGCTCGTTTAATGAATAAAAGGAAACATGCAGCTTGCAGACCTAACCTTGTATAGATAACAGGTTACATTGAGCAGTTTGCTGACTTGGCCTTGTATAGATAACAGATTACATTGAGCAAGCCTAAGCATGCCTATCTGAGTACACGACTATGCTTTTCAAATTAACCATATAGATGTGCTTCCAATGAACTAATCATTAACCAGTCATAAACATATGTTTCCATTGAACCCCCACATTGGACTTCATTTCTGGACCTGACCTTGCTTTCAGAGAACCCTTTAGGCTCCCAAGTAAGTATTGAAACTTGAAATTTGGCTATTACTCACCATGCTTCTCTGGGCTTTCCCTTGAAAGACTTCGACTTGAACTTTGCCTCCTTCTCTCATCCCCTGAAGTGGCATTCCCTGCCAGTGTGGGCTAGAACACTTACATTGCCTTACACTGAAACAAAACGTTGCTTGCTTCAGGGCAAGCAGAAATGGAGCAAAAATACCCTGGAACCAAGATGGGATAAAATTGAGTTTGTTCACAAGGTACCACAATTACAACCATGTTAACAGTATCATCCAGTAGTTAGAGGAGGATTATTGATGTTAAGGCAGCACAGTCAAACCTCACATAAAGAGCACCTTGCTTAAAGAGCAGAATGTTCTCTGAATGTTTGCTTCGCTTAACAAATAAAACCAACCAAAAACTCGCTTAACAAATAAATCAGGGTTCGTAATCCCCCTCCCCTCCACCGGAAGTAACAATCGGTCACTTACAATGGTGTTTCGCTTAAAGAGCAAACTCGCTTAAAGAGCAATCCTGTGGAACACATTATGCTCTTTAAGCGAGGTACAACTGTATCCATTTTTGGTTGCAGCTGATGCCTTTTTGCAGGGAAATGTAGTTTTCCCACTAGTACTGAGAAGGGAGCAGCCATTCAGCAAGGTGGATATATGAGCAGATCTGATAACCCTTCTGTTTGCTCAGGCAAATCCTTGACAGCCAAGCTGATTTACTGCAGAATACTTTGTTAATTGGTTAGGTTAGCATGACTCTGTATTTATGCATTATAATTGCTTTTAATTTGCTTTTTGTTTTAATAAATTCATCTTTTTTTTACTTACACTTGTTTAATTCAGTTTTAGTATTCACCACCTTAAATTCCATTAAAGTGCACAGCACAGTGATACAGAAATGCTTTCTGTAGCATCTAGTGTCACCCTACTAAACACATATCTGGGCTAGATTGTGGCCAAAATCCTATTGATCCTACACTAACTTCTTAATTCACAGCAGTTCACCAATAACATTTGCATCAATTATATTATGCTAACAGGCATAATTAATAGGATTTTAGTCACTGATTAAGCTAAAGTAAACTTACTTTTCATTGAGCTATTTAACATTTATGGCTGAGGAAAATAGAGTACTGGTTAAAGGGAGTGAATTAGAGCTACTGTCTCTGTATCACTTCACTACTTCAAAATGGTGTTTACTTTAAATCCAGTGGCTGAACCATTGCATCTTCTGTATCTAAAGCTTGTTCTTGGTCTGGTGAAGGAATGGTAGCAAGGGGTGACAAATATACTGCATATTCAATACTGATGATATTTCTGAAATCACCTTAATAATACATTGGACATATGTCTCAACCTTATAATGTATGCAAGCTATGCAATGCATATGTTTTGAGAATGATTCGGACTGCAAATTAAACCCACAAAAATGTAACATAAACAAATCCTTAATTTAGGGCACAACCTGAGAAGCCTATAATGTGTTTCTTTTTCCTCCTTCCATTGACATGCAGTCAAGTGTGTTTTCCATTGATTGCAATGGGGACAATACACTGCAAATAATAAAAGCTATTCCAATTTACTGAAAATGACTGCAAGGGGACAAGAAGTTTTTCAAAACTGCCACTTTAGGCAGAGTATAAAAAGAAATTCATCACCCATAGCTATCATATTATCACAGAGATTGCTTGCTGGAATAGTGTGTCTGATCAACTTGCCCTGCTATTGAAACCTAACTAATTCCTGTTGTTCAGAGGACAGGGAGACTTCACAGGATGTTGTGATTCTTATTTGTGTAGGAAGTTGCTTAAAGTAGGCTTTACTTGAATGAAGGTTTCCTTGCACTTTTCTGCTCTCCCAAAAAGTCTAACACAGTTGGAAAGTGAGGAACAGAATACACTCAAGCATACATATGGGATGCCAATTGCTCCACAGTTACTTATCAAGCATATGAAATGGACTGACTGCAATAGAGACATTTGTGATTTCATAGGGCAATTGGATTGGGGCTGTGCTAGTTTACAGTGTGTTCATGGATGCTCCAGGTTTAACTTCTCAACCATACACTGCAACTTAAGAAGTGCTGGTGCACATACCCCTATTGCTCATCAACCTCCCACCAGTGAAAAACTGTTGTACATATGTTGCATTCATTCGATAAGGTGGGGGAAGGGGCTTGCTTAGAAGAAAAACATCAAGATAGTGAATGGTTGTTCTTGTGCTGGAGTCCAGTAAATTAAGATTATTTTACATTTCTGTCATCTCTGCCTAAACTGATTCTATATCCCTGATCTAACCTGATTAGTAATAACAATTACAAGTAGTCAAAACTTTTTGTGGCTCAGCGCTAAGCTAGTTTTCCTTATGCCCCCATGCTGCGTTGTAGTCAGCCTACAAATATAAGGAAGATTGCTGTACTTTCAATGTCATGAGCAGCAAAATATGAAACACTGTCTTGCACCCTCCCCCCAAAGCATGAGAGTGTATGTGTAGCAAATCCAAAGAATACACAAGAAGGCACCCTCTGTGCTAGTAGAGCCTCTTGAGTATCTTACATTTAAGAATGGCCAATTTATTTCCAGTTGCTGAGAACCCCCTGATGTTTGGCTCTCGTGTTCTGAAAAGCAAATTTATAGTGCTGTTCTCTCCAACTGAACAAACAAAAAGCTATCAGGGACTAAATCATCATCATCATCACCATCATCACCACCATCATCATCAAGCATGAGTATGCATATACATAGAATCCAGAAAATCTCTTCGTGAGTGAATTGTTGGTGGTAATGTTCTTTAAAAATCCTTTAAGGAATTATATTTAATGACTCAGATATGAGTAGGATAAAGATGATATAAGAAGCCATGGCATTACAGAGGAGGAATCTGATTTCCTAAGGGGGATCCTTCAATATTTTCAGCATGGCTAGTACAGTTTGTCACTTACTGTGAAATAAAAATAATTAAAGTGTGTCTTGAGTACACACAGTTTGTTTGATCTCTTTCTGTGTTGACAGCACTAATGCTAGTCAGGTTTTTCCTGGTATTACAAACGTGGAAGGAAAATAGAGGAGAGTCACACTAGGCAAATGAAATCCATTATAGTCATGCATATTTTAGGATATTCCGAGCAGATTGCTGCAAATGCAGTGCCTTTAAATAAGACTCAACTCACCCCAGTTGTTTAGGACACAAAGACAAATCCCACCCCACCAACACACACAAACACAATTTTGTAGTGCTAGAATAGCCTGAGAAGCCGAAGTAGTACCTCACGAAAAGTATTGCCTTGCTCCTGCATTTGTATTGGGGAAGTATCCCATGGTTCTCTTTATTAGTTTTTAGAATATTGCCTTTTCTGATGTCAGACCATTTAGTGTTGTGGTCATGGTCATTATCTTCTTCTTTTATCCCTTTGGGTGTGGAGGGACATGCAAGGTTCTTGTTCTGTCACTTCTAGCAGCCCCCACCAGCATTTCTTTTGTGTTCTTGTAATATTTATTTGATGTTATCTCTTCATCTTCCTCTGGTCTCCCTCATGCTCCTTGTCCTTCACCTCCACCTCTTTCCACAATAAGCTTTGTATGATATGGAATTCCTAGGCAACAACAACAACAACAACATCTCCAAATGGGCAAACCATTTTATTCGTCATCTTTGTATGTAATTTAAGGTTGGATTTACTGTATAATTGTATTTAAAACTGACTTAAACATTAAAAACCCTGAGGGTCCTTTAAAAACAGTTTATGAAACTAAAGGAAAGTAGAGCAAAAGAAAACCAAGGTGAAATAACCATTTGAAATGGCTAGGATGAACCACTTAAAACATCTGCTGTGTAAACTCAGGTTTTTACAATACAGTATTCAACAATAGGTAGAGTAAAACCAGGCACCAATATCATCACACATGCAATTACCAAAGAATAGCCAGTAGGTGCAGTTGATGGACCACTTAGGCCAGTTATGAGACACATATACTATCAAGCCTCTAAAACAAGAGGCTAAGTCTGGTGTCTTTTCCAAGTACAGTTGACCTACTGAGATCAATAGAACATCTGTTACTTGCTATAATCCATCAGGAGTTCTTGTGCTGAGTTTTCTTCTAGAGACAGGAAGACCCCCCCCAAAAAAAAAAAACCAACAACAACAGCAATGCAGACAACTACAAATGGAGTTTCTTTGTCTGGTTCCTTCTGCTATTTTGTTTCTCCCTCCCCCCCCCCCATATAATGTAGTTCTGGATGATGTGGCTCCCTAAATTCAACAATCCCTTGTCCAGTTCCTTCTAAAAGGTGAACAATATTTGCATAACAAAGAATATGGCTGTCACCAAAAATGTGTGTGCAAATGATTACATTTTTCATGGAAGGTGATATGGAAGCTTGTAAGTATTGGATAATAAATCATTGTAAGCTGAGTTATCTATCTGATGCTCTTTGTTTAATTCAGACTATTCCATAACTTGTTAAACAACATAATTCATTTATTATGTACCTCCATAGCTGTAGCTGTAATTATATTCCATCTTCTTGATAGCAGAATCCTATCTCCCAGACAATGTGGAAAATGTTTATTTTTCTTTTGTTATTCCTATTACCTTTTCCTTGCCATATAAAGTCTGGAGAAAAGAAATAGTGTTGCATGTTGCCAGACAAAAAGAGCAGAGCTATTGTCTGAACCTAGTGACTACTGAATTTTTCATCAGCCTCTAATAAAAGATTAAGTTGTTAAAACTATTGTTTGTTTATGTTCTTCAGTTAAGACTTACAGTAAAAATCCACAAAAAGCTTCAATATAATTGGGAATTTTGGAGGGATCCTTTAGGGGAATTTATGTTCTGGCCTTTGGGTAATCAAATGGTAAACCTGAATTTGAGTCTTTTTCTCTCAGCCCACAATAGCAGTTCATACAAGAATAATGAGCGTGTGTGTATGTGTACATTCCTGGATATAAGGACAAAGGAACAAATGATTATAATGCAAGTTGTCAAACATACCAAAATACAAACTAAGTGGAAATAATCCCCACCTTTCAGTACAGCAAAACCTCAAGTTACAAATAAAATATGTTCCATGGTAACTCAAATTTGTTCATAAGTTGAGGCATCCCCATTCAGATAAAGACAAATCCCCCCTCCCAAAATCAAGACAGTCACCCCCCCCCTTCAAAAATAAATCAAACCACCCAAAAACAACAGCAGCATTGAAAGGAAAACATGCATATGCAAAAACGCTTAAGGTAAGTTCCTTATCCTAAAGAAACTTTGAAAATAGACAGAAAACTTAGAAAAATCCAGCAAGAAACAGCAACAGGCAGCCATTTTGGCGCTGAAACTCCAGACAAATAAATCACTCCAAACACTCTACTACCACCTACAGGTCTCAGAAAGGCTGCATGTGTGCAATTCATTCTGGGGAATCAGATTGTGTAACCTGAAGCAAACAAATAGGGGAAATGGTGTTGTTGTTGTTGTTGTTGTTTGCTTCACTGGAGGAAACTCAGAGGAAAAAGAATTAATTTGTAAATCGGAGCATGTTCGTAACTCGAAGCATGGATTTCAGTGCAATACCAATTGATAAGTCAAATTATTCATAAGTAGGGGCATTCGCAAATCGAGGTTTTACTGTATTTATAGGAAAATGTGTCAGACATGCATATACAGTAAAACCTCAGGTTATGACCATTTCGGGATGTGGTGGAGGCTGTGGGGGGCCACATAAAATGGTGCCACGGGTCGCATCCAGACCATGGGCCACAGGTTGAGAATCCCTATTTTAATCCTTTCTCAGATGTTCTACATTTGACTTTATCTGGATTGTGTGAAGGATCACAATCTAGTGTATATAGAGGGTGCAAAAATGTATACACATTTTAAGAAAGGAAAATAACTATCAAAATTCTAATAATGTATACCAATAACAAAAGATGAATACAAGTCACATCTGACTTCTGCAATTTAATTTATATACCACCCCATCCAATGGACTCTGGGTGGTGTACACAAGTTAAAACCAATATAAAACAATTGTGGGGTTCCTGGTGATGCCTGATCTGGAGGTGGCCTTTTGTACTCTAGAGGTGCTCTTCTACTTTCTACTGTCATGCACCACTGCCCAGCTGGCCTCAGGCCCCACTCTCCCAGGGCCAGGGAAGGGTCCCTCCACCTTGTGCCCACTCAGAGGGAAGTGACTGTTTTGTAATTGTAATTGTTTTATGGTATGCACTGATGATATTGATGTATTTGTTGTTAATTTGCTGTTTTGCTGCATTGCATTGTACGGTATTATATTGTATTTTCTATTGTATTTAATTTCAAATGTATTGTGATATATTGTGATTGCTGTTAGCCGCCCTGGGTCGTGTAGTCGAGTGGGTGGCATACAAGTCCAATAAATCAAATCAAATCAAAACAGTTGCTGTGGTTTATGATGGCAAATCCCATGGAAATGCTATCCTGGGTTACAAATTTTTAATGGAATTGTTTCGGGTTACAACGATCAATTCATGACCATTTTTTATCTTCTCAATGCATCCCTATGGACATTTCAGGTTACAATTTTTTCGCATTACGACGGAGGCTTTGGGAACGGACCTCTGTCATAACTCGAGGTTTTACTGTATCTTTGATACAGGCAACAAAAGTTTCATAACAGAAACAATTTTATTTTAAAAACTTTTTTTAAAATTAAGAACATGGTCTACAACTAGCTGTTTTTCTTGAGCAACATATTTCATCAAGCTGCTGGAAAGTGTTGTGGTTACATACTATCAAGTTGCCTCTGAGTTATAGTGACCCAATGAACCAGAGCTTGGTTTTTCTGCTCACAGTTGCTTTGCTGATTCATACACAAATGTGTGATGGTTCTATGCTTCTCAGTGATCAGTTAGCTATCCATGAATTAACACAATACATCAAGTATATTAATGATTCTCATTCTTTCTCATTTCAAATAGAATTCAGGAGATTAAAGATGACTTTTGTGCCAACTTAAAATTGTGTATCATCCTTAAAATAACAGGCTTATTGGAGAGAAAAGGTTAAGTATGGGATTATATGGTGAATCTAGTCATCATATCATTATAGTTAATGAGAGTCTTTCATGTTATTTCTTCCAAAGAAACAGATACTGAATGATGCTTCTTCCCTTTTCTGTCATTTTTTTTAAATTATAGCTCAGTGAGTTCGGCATCTGACAACAGAGCCAGAAGCTGGGAATTCAAATCCCCACTGTACATCTCAGAACAGCCAGCCTATGTGGCTTTTGGCTAGCTGCACAATCCCAGGATGACCCCAGAAGAAAGAAGTGGTTAAATCACTTTACTCTCTACCTAAAAAGCTGTAGAATGGGTCACCATAAGTCAGAATTGACTTGGCAGCACATTATTACTATTTATTACTTTTTACCAACACACTGGATCCTACCTTTTGAAAGCTTTAAATCTTTTTGACCTTGATCCCAGTGGATAAAGTACAATGGCAGTTGTGATTTTCTATCTCCCTCCTTCAACAGCACTAACTTTCATTGGAATACATCGGATCCCAAAGTAGATTTCATGGGAATACACTTGGAGGAGCACATAAAATGGGAGTCAGGAGATTTATATGTTGTAATTTAAATGTTTTTTTTTTTTTGCAAGACCTTTAAAGAGATAGGGAAGGGAGCTATCACATATACCTATGTGACTGAGTGTGATTTCTGTCACTATCTTGACAGGATTGATTGGAGAAACACCATTTAGTTTGTACAGATTGCCAACAGGGCTAAACTGCTTCTGTTGACTGTTAGGCTTGCTTATTTATTCTGTTGCTTTTCAATTTTTCCTCTTCCTTTAAGATTTTTGTTTTCTGGCACATTGACTCAGTGAGTGAGTCAACACCCCCCCCCCCCATCTTAACAGAAGTGTCCCGACCCCCAATCTTTTCAGAGTATTTGACCTAGACCTTGTCATTAGATGGGAGTCATAAAAAGGATGCTCAAACTATGTTTGTTAAATAATTATTCCCTAAAAGAAAGCAATAATTGATAGCAGTGATTTCTTGAGGAAATAAAGTGCACTTTCCTCATTAGACATTCAAATTTTTTAACTGTATGTATGCCAACTACTTACTTGCTAATTCCCTAAACTGATAGGGAACAAGCGAAGAGGAAGTATAACAAAATTCGCCCTCAAGTAAATATAATTACAAAGTTCCGTGCAATTGAGAACTCTGGTTAGGTATAAAATGTGTGTGTGTGTTTGCTTATCTATTCAGATTAGTGTTATGCTGAAAAAGAGCTTCAGTAGAATTATCATGGGCAGGTTTCAACATTCTTGCACTCACCTCACATACAGAGTGATTGTTTTCCATTGTACACCATCTCTCTAGCATCTGACACACGTTCCCTCTCATAAGATGAATCCTTCTATGGCACAGAGTTTGGAATGCATGTAAAGGTCACCCTTGCTCGAAAGCCAGTTGTATCTGACTCTAGGGTTCAGTGCTCATCTCTGTTTATAGCCAAAGAGCCCATCTCTGTTTATAGCCAGAGAGCCCATGCAGACGTTTCCGTGAATGTGTGGCAGGCATTACTAGACAACTGAATGCATGGAATAATGTTACCTTTCCCCCAATGTGGTACCTATTTATCTACTTGCAATTTCTTGCTTTCAAACTGCTAGGTTGGCAGGAACTGGGACAGAGAAGGGCACTCACTCCATCATGCAGTACTTGGGTCACGAAAGGCTGACCTGCCAACCGTCCAGTCATCAAGTTCAGTGTCTTAACCACTAAAACACCACAGTCCAGATTGGGATGTACTGGCAGCCAAAGAAGCTGCAGAGTGAAGAAAATATGTATTCTAGAAAAGGAAAATTAAATACTCAACAGAGTTTCAGTAAAACCAGTATCACCCAAACTAAATTGTTCTGTTAATGAGATAGAAAAATAAAGGGGGGGGGAGGGGAACTTTTTTTATCAGGAAAAAAATGTTTCTTGGAAATTGGAGGGGAGGATAAAAGCACAGCTCCTGTTAGACTGTCTTCCTGCAATTGTTACACTGTCCACCCAGATACTTCAGAGCTTAGAACAGGGGTTCCCAAACTTTTTGGGCTTGGGCTGGTTACATGGTTCAGTGGGCTGGTCACGTGGTTCAGGGGGCCAATCACATGGTTCCTCCCATCAGAAGTGGATGTAAAATGTGCCTTGCAATCTGTTTTGCAACAAATATATAAGATGAGATAGGTTTTAGGCTGCCATTTTCTCTGCTTAAACCAGGGGTGCCTGAAGTATGACCCATGGGCTGGGTCCCGGAAGTGGAAGTAAAATACCTTTGGGTGTGTTTTACATTTGCTTCCAAGAGTGACGAGGGCAGTGCTAGCTGGATAAATTGACATTGGGGGCTGAATCTGTCCCACAAGCCAAAGTTTGGACATCCCTGATTTAGAAGGAATAAGGTTTATTATAAGCAGCTCCAACTACAAAAATCTTCAAAAAATTATCAGAAGACATTTTTCTCAGAAGTAATTTGACATTTCCATTTTCCCCCTCATAGTAGAAAAATCATTTTAAAAATATAATTATAATGTCCATCCATTGTTTTCTAAGCTGTGGTTTCTTTACCTTGCCCCACAATCAGTGGTGGGTTGTCAATTTTTTCACTACCCCACCATGATGTCATTATGTCATGGGCGTAGCCAACATCATGATGTCATGATGTTGTGGGCATAGCCAACGTCATGATGTCATGACGTCATGATGTTGTGGGTGGAACCAAAAAATAAATAATAATAAAATAAAATGGCGGCCCAGAACTGTGCATGCATCAAACCTCCATTTGACGCATGTGCAGTTCTATTTTTTTAGTGTGCATGCGTCAAACTTCTATTTGACGTATGCACACTAAAAAATAGAACTATGCATACGTTAAATGGAGGTTTGATGCGTGTGCAGTTCTGGGCAGCCATTTTGGCTGCCTGGAAATACATCTCCAGAGGAGGCCCAGAGAGGTGACCGAACCGGTCACCCAGGGGTTTACCACCATCCTGGCAACCCCCTCCTGAGGGTGCTACCAGTTCGGGTGAACCGGTCCGAACCAGTAACAACCCATCACTGCCCACAATGATGTCAAGCAGAGGTCATTTTGGAAGATGGAAAATGCTGGCCCAGCTGTTGATACCACTTGTAGTATGAAAATCTAAAATCCTAGTACTGGTGCTCTAATGATGAGGATTACCTCTGAGAAGTGGAGAGAAAGTTAAGGAAATTAATCCACCAATTCATCCAACACATAGGATGAAGGATTTGGATGGAGGATTTTTAAAACACCACTATATGTCAAATCTCAAAACCTTTCCTGGTTGCCATTAGTCTTCTGCAAACTTTAAGCCTGACTATTTTTTTTAAATGCTAGAGCATTTTTATTTTTCTCTACACATATCATGTCATATCCCACCTCCTTTTAATACTCTGCTTTCAGCTAGTACCCATCACAGTACCTGTCTAGGCCAGATGTGAAACTGCCAAAATGAAGGCACCTTTTTGTGTGGTTATTCTGTAGTTCCGTTCACCTGACCTAGTGTGCAAAAGGAGACTCTTTTTGTGTACTCCATCACAAACCATTTAAACCAGGTATCACTTAGACCTGGATTATTTTTTACTTTGGTTTGGTGAAGATAGTCATAGAAATAACAACTTCCACTCACCAGGGTGGGGGTGGGGAGGAAACTCCACAAGTTGTTTGAGCACACAATTTGGCTTGTTTTTCAAATTATTTTTCATCTATGAGGCAGAACCTTTCCTGTCCATGCCAGAAGGTCAGGTAAGAAGGATAAGAAAGTGAAAATTCTGATTGATACTTCCAGTGGTGCATGCAAACTCCCTTTTTGCACAGCACCTAAATTTGTGCTGGCTAAACTTTCTTTAAAGGATGTAACAAATAACATCTGACCTTTGAGAAGTTAACACTCTAGGGAAGGGGTCAGCAAACTTGGCTCTCCAAGTGTTCTTGGGCTTCAATTTGCAGAAGCCCAAGTCAGTATACATGCTGATCAGGACTTCTGGGATTTGAAGTCCAAGAACATATGGAGAACCATGTTTGCTGACCCCTATCCTAGAGTGTTACCTTCTCAAAGTTCAGATGTTATTTATTACACAATCTTGAGCCCCCAGGTGTTCTTGGACTTCAATTACCAGGAGCCCAAGTCAGTACACCTGCTGATCCAGGCTGCTGGTAATTGAAATCCAAGAACATCTGGGTTGAGAAACTCTGCTCTAGAGTATACTTCAGTACTTAAAACTGCAGTCTGATGTTCCTTGGTCAGTAGACCATCTCCTCTGGTCCATAGAGGCAGAGAAGCAGGCAGAAAGTCTGCCTTTTCAGTGTCACTTTTAGTTCTGTTCTTGACCTAACTAATCTGAAAACAAAATCTGTTCTATAGTTTTCCTTACTCTTTTTGAAGTTCTTACTCTGGAAATACCAGTTATCTGCAGCAAAACTATTTGCTGCAGATTATCAGCAAACAGGCAAAACCCTGCTCGCAGCACACATGCTGTATCAGCATGATCCCTTGCATTAAATCATGGAATGCCATTCTGTGGAATTTTTCAGCCTTCTTGGGCATTGATGGAACTAGGGTTCCATCAGCACCTGAAGGTCCACTTCCACTCAATATGTAACAATCATAGAGATTCTAGAGAAACCCAAACACCTGATAAGAACAATGTCATTGGTCTGCCAACATCAAGATAGCAGAGAAGCTTCCCAGTATTGCTCAGCTGGCAACAATCTTGCCCAAGGTAGGCAGCTCTAGTGGCTTCATTTCAACTGCATGTTCATATTTATTTATCTATTTATTTACTGTATCAGAGAAGGATTATGCTTCTGCAACCCCAACAGTTACTGGAGTTGAGAAGTCTCCCAGCACCGGCCACCCACAGCACTGCTCTACAAAAAACTAATGTGTTGTTGTTGTTGTTGAATGCAGATTGGGCACTGTTTTTAAACTGTACCAGGATTCACAATCCTGGTTTTTCCTGAGTCTGTAGTTTCAGCCTTAGTGCACTGACTATCACTGTGGCTATTGTGCCCTTTCTGTTCTCATTGGCCATGTGTTGGAAACAGCTAATACTAGCCCTGGTGAAATACAAGCACTGCTTGATATACTACACTTAGGTACCTGATTGTCCTCCTAGGCCACAACTCAGATCAGATTTCAGATTTTTTTTCTATTGGGTTTTTATTAGTTTCTGGGGAGAAAAATCAACCTACCAGGAATGCTTCTTCTGATTATGATTGCTTTCCTCAATTAGGGTTTGTTTAAAAAAATTGACAAGTTTTTATTTCCTTTCACTTTGAGCAGCTTCAGGGGACACTGAGCAACATATTTTCTTCTCTTTGGTACCATTTTGTGCCACCCTCCCCCATTTTCAAAGAATAAAGAGGCTAGAGACCAATGTTTCCCAACATGGGGCTCATACCTCACAGGAGGACTTCAATTCCCAGAAGCCTAAGTCAGTACATCGGCTAATCAGTGCTTTGGAGAACTGAAGTCCAAAAACCAAAAGTTGGGAAACACTCAGTGGTGGGATTCAAAAATATTTACTACCTGCTCTGTGGGTGTGGCCAGGGGGAAAGCCGTGTTGCACAGTGATGGGATGACAAAAATTCTACTACCACGCCATGACGTCACGGACGTCATGGGCGTGGCCAACGTCATGACGTCATGGCTGAAGCCGACGTCATGACGTCATGATGTTGTGGACGGGGCCAAAAATAAAAATAAATAAAAAATAAAAATAAACATACACACACACACACCCTCCCTCTCAGCCCACCCACCCAGACACAAATAAATAAATAAATAAATAAATAAATAAATAAATAAATAAATAAATAAACAACCACCCACCCAAAACACAAATAAATTACCCACCCACCCCAAATAAAAACCCCTCGCTTACCTTTCTTGGGACCCGGCACCCCGACTGCGTCCACAGCCGCCGCTGCCTGTACCCCTGTGGCATCCTCCTCGGGCCGGTACCTTTTTAGCCCGGCTCTGGCCACGGCCAGGGGCGGCGGGCAGCAGTGGCTCTGGCGGTGGCTCCAGCCGCGGCTGCCGAGCCTCCCTGGGCTGTCCCCATGCCGCACCGGCGCCGCCTGCAGCTTCCTCCTCCGCCAGGCACCGCAGCCGGGCTAAAAAGGGACCGGCCCAAGGAGGAGGCCACAGGGATGCAGGCAGCGGCAGCTCCGGCGGTGGGGGGTGGCGGCTGCAGACACCCAGCCCACAGGCGCCCGGTGGAGGAGGAGGCAGCAGCGGTGCACCGCGCCGGGCATCCCCAGGGCATGGGGCTTGTCGGCAGCAGACAGCCCAGGCAGCCCTCAACGTGCCACGGGGGAGGTGCCCTCCTCAGAGGGCTAGTGCCGCCACCGCCGTCCTGAAAGCTCTAAAACAATTTTTTTAAATTGGAGCTAAAATGGCTTCAATTGACTGCGCATGCGCAGAAACTCAATCTGACGCATGCGCAATGGGTCAGATTGAGTTTCTGCGCATGCGTAGTCAATTGGAGCCATTTTAGCTCTGATTTTTTTAAAAAAATTCTTTCGGTGAGGCGTCCGGAACCGGACGCCTCAAAAGTTGTCTACCCTCCCGGAGAACCCTCCGGGATTGGTCCTCCAGGGAACCGTCTGGAACCGGGGACATCCCATCACTGGTGTTGCACCTGAATTAGGACTACTTTAATTCAAAACTTGGATGGGCGTGCCAGCTGGAATTTCTGCTACCGGTTCTGGCAAACTGGAGCAAACATGCTGAATCCCACCACTGGAAACACTGCTATAGACATTCTATAAAACTCAGATTATATGTCTGGCTGGAAATCCTGCTATGGCAATGTAGTAAACTGTGGTGGAGGAAATGCCACTGGAAACCAACATATTGGGCCAAATGGCAAAATGAGCAGAGGAGGAACTCTGATTCCCAATGGTCATGGAGGTGGAAGAGGCCATGCCAGAAGGACTGGCTGTGAAGGTGCACCTTGATAATATCCTCAAGGCTCCAGCAATCCATTGCAGTCCCGTGTTAAATCCTGGATGTCTCATTTCATATGTGCCACAGGAGATGGCTCTGTGATCATAGTGTGTGGGTCACTTCATGGCAAGCTGGGATCCACCATTAAACAAATTCATACCAATGACATTTTTCTTGCTTCAGGAAAAATGCATTTTCGGATACGAGTTGCAGCCGATGACGACAACGAAAACTCAGATTTCAAACACAGAGTAGTGTCCTCATGTCTTTTCTTATTGCTGTTTGAACAATGCTAGACATTTATGTATACTTAGGCAATAAAAGTGAGATCAGCTAACACGTGCATGTTTGGTTTCTATAAATATCAGGTATTTTTCTTTTGGAATGAACACTATTCTCAGCATGGTGTGATTTATATTGTCTCTAAACTCTCTGTAGAAGTGTAGCAGTGTAACGTGAATCATGAATCTGATGACTAAAAAAAGGTTTCTTTTTTTAATCTGCAGAGGTTGGAGCACTTTTGTATCTTTTTTTTCTGGGGCATTTAAAAAACATCTGAATTAGAAGGTAGTATCTCGATATAAGCATCTAGTTTATCCCTTGAATGTTTTCTGGTTCCTGTCCAACTTTTCTCTTTATCTCCAGCATGCCAGCTTCCAGGTATCTTTCGCCTGACAGTAGAGATGTTTAGAGGATTAATGCCTTGAGTGGCAGGTAGGTTAACATCACAGTTCTGTTCCTGTAGAGATCTTCCTTTATGTTAGGATGGGTGGGGGATGGAGATCACAACAGGCAAGTTGTTTCAAAAAAGAAAGAGAGAAAGAGAAACAAAGCCTGTCTCCATTGTTGTCAAATTATTCAATCAACCATAACTTCAAAATATAAAGTGAACTTAGGTAGCTTTTATTGTAGACCTGAATGGAAGAAGAACTATATAGAAACAATAATTTTCAACTCCTTGTCTAACACAACTTGGAGAGATATCAGACTCTGTGATACAAAGGAAGAAATGCTGGCAGCTAGAAAACTTTCCTCATTATTTTTTATAAGCATATATTAAAATGTGGGGATGGGGGGGGGAGATTGATACCAGTGTTGAGACCAATTTGGGGGTGTCACGGTCACTGCAGCTTATGCCACTTTACTCCAAATGAAGTTAATTTGTTTCTTTACTTATTTACCCTTTATTTATTTATTCTTCCACTTCCATTTCTGCATCCAATATGGCTGCCATTGTCATCTTCACTGACCAACCACACAGCTGTCGAAATATTCCACTGGAATCTACACTAATGTCCTAAGAAGTTCTTTCTTCATTCCTGTCTTTTGTGGCCCAGCAGCAAGTTTGCAATGTGATTGAAAGCAAGACTGTGCAAAGGCATTTTCCTCTCTGGTCAACGTTCCATCAGGAAATGCTATGATTTATTATTATATTTCGATTTATATGCCGCCCTACTCTGTAATTTTTTTGGGGGGCGGGGCGCGAGGGGGCCCCATACTGCAACAAAAGGTCCTCTTCCTTAGACTACAGGCTCTTACTGGCCACAGCCATTCTCTGAAACATGTCAGAAGAATAGTAGAGAAAGAGTGGGTGGGAGAAAATATTCACAAGAGTCATGGCAAAGTTTATCTACTTTAATTAGATCTTTGGATTGAAGGTCTATAAGAAAGGATTGCTGGTAGGAAACTGAAAATTAGCTAAAGCATCACAATGGTATAAAAAAATTCCCTGATAATTTTACTAATTAAATTGTTATGGGGAAATTGCAAAGCAACGTGTGCCTCAAGGGAAGAATTATTGCTTTTTTTTCTGAAATCTTCCTAACAGAAACCAACCCCTGAGTACTTATAAAACATCACGCTGCATAACAGGCCAGATTTAGATTTGTCAAGTTGTTTTGAAGTGGCATCAAATAATTGATCAGCAAACTATGTCTGTGATTATAGCATAAAATCAGAGCTCAATTGTGGCAAATAATTGGAAAAATAATTACAGCCATAAATCTTCCCAGTAACAATATAAAACAATTCCTCTTAATGCCCCATAGGTATAGGACTGTTAGCTTTGATTGGAATTAGAACCAAGGAGGTAGTGGTGGGGTGGGGGGAGAGTAAGGGAGTTTTGGATAAAGGAGGAGGGAAGAAATGCCACAGAACACCTTAAAACAAAAGACCAGAAAAACCACCACTAAATATGTATATTGTACATAAAATACAGTTTAAACCAGTTGTAACACGGCATTTTTAATAAATGCAGCTGTGATAAAGTGGCTAGAATCCTATTGCTTTTTACACATGCAGAATGCCAAAGCAAAACATTCAGAAATTTCTGGCTGGCAGTTAATCAGTCCCAGCTTGAATTCTTGAGTATGTACCAAGTCCACAAGTGTGCCTGCCCTCAAAAATCGCAGGGGTAGCTCTTTAATTGCTACAAAGAAAGGACTAAATGTTACGCCAGTTGCCTTCTGCATGCATAAAGAAGCAACAGGATTTCGACCATTGTATATTTATTAGCACAAGGCAAAATTCAGCCAAGATCAAATACTTGCCCATTGACTACTATAACATGCTAAAGATAACATGCACAGTGAAACTGATTTTCAAATTTTCATTTTTGACTTGAAGCAGTTAGAATTTATGAATTTTGCAAATGATGTGCAGTAATGAACATGTTTTTCTTTGTCTTGTAGACATACCATAATATTGTGACAGAATGATAGTGTGTGCTTATTTTCTGGTGACCAGTGGTCCATTTCCCACCTTTAAATGAATTTAAGTGGAAATGACAGTTTGAGCATCTTGGTAGTTAAAGAGCTTCTTTTGGATCTTACAGAACAATATCAGTCATCTTGTGTGAAAGTGAAAAAATGGTGTTTAATCTTTGGCAGAAATGAATTACTTCATATGGGACAGTTACATTTTGTCTGATACTTGCTGGCAGCCTTCTCTAGAAGATGAGGAACTTACAAAATTGATTTTCATCAAAATCTGAGATTGAAGGAAATGAAATCTTAGGAATGAAAAACAAGTTATGCTTCTGAAATGAATTGGACACGAACAAAAACATATAGGGGGGGAGAAGGATGGGAATAATTTGGCTGCTGATGGAAAATTGCATGATTCATCTACTGGTTTCTTGTTAGGATTGTTAGGAAGTCTAAATAATGCTAGTTAGATGTTCAATTTCTCAGGAAAACACTAACACTAATAACCCCAAAGGCTAAATTTAGTATCAGTAGAACCAGGGATCTACATCAGGAAAGCAGAATATTTCCTTTAGCTAAACTTCAAATCTACCATGATCAATAATTATTTGTTTTATTCTTTCATATCTTCTAGAGCTGGTAGCATCAGTGGGGGGAAATGGCTTAATGTATGCAGAAGAAATGGAACATAGTGCCCATGCAACATGACCTCCTATGTAGGACTACAAACAATCTAGCAGAATCCCCAATTTGCTGCTCCCATTATTATTATTTCATTCATTTTATTTATTCGATTTGTATACCGCCCTACTCGGTGCAACCAACTCAGGGTGGTTTACAGAAACCATACATATCAGACAATCAAAGGTAATAAACATAATCAAAAATCATTCAGTATAATGCAATAAATATAACAATACAGTACAGCAGTGGAACAAAACAAAACCACAAAATAAGGTTACAAAGTACAATTCCAGTTACATATACATGACATAGTTTCAATAATAGGATACAATATAAAAATAAAGTACATGATCCGACAATGTCAGGGCTCTGACCTTAACCATAAGAAAACAACAGTTCATAAACAGGACTTGGGAGATGACCCCTTAGGGATGGAAGAATAGGTTACAGGTATCTACTTGCCAACAGAGTGGTAATCTGTAGGGGAACCAAATTTATATAGTTAAAAACTATATAAATAAACAACATGACTATTTTGTGTGTCAGATGCTGGATATCTGTGGTCAACACCATGTCAGACCATGGCTTAAGACACTTGGGTTCATATCTCTGTTCAGCCTTTAATATTTCACACACCATGAAAATTCAGTTAGGATCATTACCACCATAGCTGAATATGAGTTGATGGTACATAATAACAACAGCTGTTCCTACTTGCATTTATAAATAAAGAGTAGTGTAAAGACTGGCAAGCCAATCTCACTTGTTAGTATGAAAAGGTCACTCCCAAACAAATCTGAATAATACTTTTGGGATCCCATATCTGGCTGAAAATAGTGGCATCAAGATGCGAAAGAAGTTTCCAAAAGTTTTTGTATTGCTGGTCTCTATCCAATTCAGGGATGAGTATGTGAAGTTTTTCTCGTGTTATTGGCATAGATGTTCCAATAGTCCTAGCAAGGATAGCTACTGGTGAGGAACTATGCGAGCTACAGTGAAAATACATCTGGAGGATCATAGTTGCCCACCCCCTTGAGATTACTATATTACAAACAGACGATTCACCATAACATTCACAATACACCACTCCTGGCATTAGCTAAATATTTCAGCATTAAGATAATATAGAAGGGTTTTCATCTTTTTGCAGTGGTGGGGTAGTGCAAGATATTTTGCTGTCTGAGTTAAAGGAAATAAGATGATGCTTTCCTCAATAGACATGGAGAAGCTGCTACTCAACTGTTATTTACATACATAGTGATGTTGCAACAGCATCCTCTACCACTTTTATGAGCAGCAAAGAGCTTCCATAAGTTAGAATTGACTTGATGGCACACAATTATTAAGACATCATTTATTTATTTATTTATTTACATTTTTATACCGCCCTTCTCGCCGGGGTGACCCAGGGCGGTTGAAATCCTGTTGCTTAGTGTAGTAAGTTGCAACTAGAGTATGCCATTGGATTGGTGGGATCTGGCAAGTCAACCTCTCTGTTGAATTCTATTGTTCCAATGGACTTACTCTATTTGTGACTTGAGATGGTAAACAACAGCATTTTAGCCATTGTGTAGCACAATCTGTCCACTTACAGGAAAATGCTCAAAACAAACTGCTGTCCGACTTTCCTGTTTCTCAATACAGTATAGCCCTCTTGAGGAAGTCATCTATTCTCGGCTTAAAGGTTAGGTCACTCCTGTCTTTCAGAACAGTTTACTATGAAGACTGGACTTAGAGGTTTCCTTCCTGTCCAATAGAAGATTGTCCATGTGTGAGAGAGAGGCAGAGGAGAGTGACAGAGCAATAAAAACCATGCAGGATGGAAAGCAGGTGATTACATATTAGACCTGATATCATCATGTGAATGCCATTGTTGTTTGAGCCATATAAACTAGAGAGACCTTTAAGATTTTCTGATAGAATTGGGATTTGAATCAAGCTTCATGGCTGATAAGCAAACAGCCTTAAAGTAACTGACATGTTTTGTGTTTCTTTATAATAGCAGTTGAAATGTTCACATTAAGAAAAGAACGTACAGTTTCTCTTTTTCTCAGGACAAGGTTAATATTCTTCTTCCAGAGTGAGCTTCTATAGGTTTTTTTTAAGAGCACACATTCAAATCTACCTCAGGAAACACAATCATAATCCTGCAAGCTTTTATGAAGGAGGCACTCTGATGCCTTATCTGTGCATGGATTGCCTCTGCTTGGTCAAGGATTGTATACTTTTTGAGTATTTCCTTTGTAAAGCTCAGTAATGGCTTTACTTTGGTTTTGGTTATGATTTTTGTTCCTGCTTTGCTTGAGGGTCAGGTATAGGTCAGATCCTTAGTATTATTTGTGTAGCTGTGAAATCGAACACTGAATAGAAAGTGGAAAATTGCAATAAATGTCACTGCTTTAGCTGCTGGAAAGGGTGAAAAGGAGACAGAATATAAAGAAACATGTTAAATATATTGAATTTTTCAGAATACTCTTGTCCTTAAATGCTTGTCAACATATGTTTTGAAAATATTTCTTTTTTTTTTTTTTTTGGAGGGCTGGTCTTTTTGTTTTTATGTTTTGCAATAGCACTGGGAACAAAATTCTGTGTTTAAATTCTTCTTTAAATGGCCACAGTATTTCTGCTCAGAATAATAACTGCACATATGAAGCTTATTGTCAGTGGCATATAAACAAACTCTCTTTCCAGTGTATTAATCTATCTGAAAGTGATTTAATCCTGATAGCTTTCTTGGGCAAATAGAACTATTTATTGAAAGACTGAGTGTCTTTCTCCCCCAGTCATGATAGGTTCTTGCTTTTCAGAAATGCTTCCACACACCTTCTGATAAATGCCCTCAATGCTGTGCTTGAATTTTGACCTGTGGTGACTGGGAAATGATGTTTATAAGTAGTAGACTGAACTTACCAGGAGAGCTCACCTGGAAAGCTGCCAACAAATGAAAGTAGTATGGTAATGAATTACTCTTAGGCTAAAGTGAGGAAAGGTTTCTGCTAGTACAGTATATGCCTTTAAATTCTACTGCTTATGAAAGTGACATATTTTCTGCTAATTACTTGAAACTTGGCATCCATGATCTACAAATGTACATATTTCAGCAATGTCCAATAGAAATGTTCTGAGATGCAAAATTACAAAAGAAGCTAAAATGGCCATTATTTACCCACCTTTCTCCAGTTTGGGAACTGATTTGTCATATACGTCAATCAAATATTGGTTAGAATGACAGACATACTTTATTCAGGCTGGTTGAAGAAAAAAAATATTTGACAAAGTTCTGAGCAGTGGCTCAAATGTTATTAACATTTTCATGACCCATTAATCTTTGTAGCAACAATTGGGAATGACATGCACAGCATTCAGTTCTGAGGACTGAATTCTGTCAGTAATCCACATGTCCCCAGAGTCTGTGTGAGAGGGAAAAACACACCTGTCAATTTAGTGGAAGTAAAACACACCTTTATTGAGTGTATGTTTTGGTATAGCACTGGGCAATGAACACAGTCAGTCATTGGATTTGCTATCTGTCAACTGATGACCCTCCAGCTTAAGGGTAGCTGAACACAGAAATACAATTGGATGTCAGCATCTGTGTCTTTCCATCCTATCACCAATTTAAGACTAGTGTCTCTCCCCACCCCCTTAGCTGGGCCTTTCACCTCCACCACAAGACCTCTTTTTTTTGGGGGGGGGGAGCAGGGGGCTGTGGCAGTGTATAAATGGAATGTGTATACTTCACTCTCTCACAAAATGGATCCAGCTCAGTGTCCTTGGTACCCTACAGTAAATTTGTGAACAGAGAAATAAAGGCAGCATATGACAACAGTTTGGACTGCTTTGAGGGCACAGTCCAAAATTCCTAATCTTTCTGTTTCTTCCTTTGATTGCCCTTAGTCTGCTATCTTCTCTACCACCCCCAACCTGATGGCCAGAACCATCAAAATTCCTTTCTGGTAACAACCATTTTGATGTGGCTTGTCATATCAATTTGGGAAATTTTTCTATACCATGCAGTTAGATCCTACAATAGGACAGCATTTCAAGTAAATGAAGGAAGAATAAAATTAAAATCTGCCACAGGAATTGTCGTAGTAATACTTCAAACTTAGATAACACAGAAATGTAAAGCAAGTGGATATAAAAGCTGTATCTATATTAAATAATTAAGTAGCATATTTATAGTATCATAATCTGTTATGTTACTGATGGGCTTTGTTGGTGAGATTTGGCAGAATCTGCACCCGCAAACTTGAGAGCCACACATGTGCCAGTTGTGCAGCTTATGTGGGTTGTAGACAAAAAGAAGCAACCAGGTTCTTGGTGAAAAGAACTAAAGCCTCTTTACTCACGAGGAGCACAATATATTTACAGTGCAGGCAGAAAAACAAAACTAGCTTGACTTCAGCAATATGTACAAAGTTCACACACACACATTCTTTTCTCTGCTTACCTAACTACTGTATCACCAACAAGAGTAGGTAGTAGACCTCGTTGGTTTACAAACAGTTTCACGGTTGAGAGTAGCTGGAAGAAGCTGTGAAGCAATTCTCCTCATATCTCAGTGGTCTTTGGCTGTTCCAACAAAGTTTATCCTTGAGTTGAACACTTTCCAGACTCAGGCATAAATCTTGGCTGTCAGCCAATTGCGAATGCACACATCAGGCCAAGGGCAGGCAAAAATGCAAGTCAAAGTCTCCACTCAGATGTGCCTCTTAATATGCTCAGAGGCTCATTGATTTTGTGCTGACTCACAGCACCTGGCCATTCTCTGCGAATAGCCTTAAAGCTACAATGGCCATATCCAGCTTGCAACATAGTAGGACAGTGGTGCCTAGGCTTCATTATAGAAGATCTGTCCCTCATTGTCTTCCGTGAAAGATCAGATTTTCTTAGTTCATCTCTCCTACAGATATTGAGATATCAGAGAAGTTGTAATGCTGGGATTTGAGATATAACCAATATCCAGGGATGTATGTATGTACAAAAGCTGCCTCAAGTCTGTTCTGTGATTTGGAAAGCATGCTCCAGGCACATAATACCATGGAGAATGGTGCATGAGAGGTTGTTCATGTGTACAAAATGTTCTCCAATTCAAATAGGAGATCAAGGTATTCCTTACTTTCCCCACACTGCTCCATTTGTGTATTTGTCTGCTGAGTTATGGCAGAATTGTTTCTCAGAGGACTTGAAACTTCCTTTCCATGAATCTTCTTTGTAAACTTGTGAAATCTTTAACAGTCTGTAGTCCTAATTGATTAAGTCTGCTCTGCATGATAAAGGACTGTCAACTTAGTAGAAATCTTTAAATGTCCAACAGATTTCTCTGAGAAATAAATGGACTATTTTGTTTGAGTTCCCTTACCAGATAAGCAGAGAAAAAAGAAAAGGAAATAGCTCCTGCTGGCAGTGTCTCTATAACTCCACTGTCAGTGCCCTAGAACATTTATTACTATCTGTACATCTTTGGGGAACTGTCTTGTTTTATTTAGTGTACTGAATGTATGGGGGACTGCAGTGGCTCAAGTGGCTAAGATGCTGACTGGAAGGCAGGAGGTCAGCAGTTCGATTCCCAAGTACTGCAGAACAGAATGAGCTCCTGTCTTTGTCCCGGCTCCTGCTAACCTAGCAGTTTGAAAGCAAAAAATTGCAAGTAGATAAATAGGGACCACTTTGGTGGGAAGGTAAACAGCGTTTCGTGTGATCTGGTATCTAGTCATGCCTGCTACATGACCACGGAAACATCTGCAGAATCAGACAGCACTGGCTCTTCAGCTTTGAAACAGAGATGAGCACTGAACCCTAGAGTCAGAGACAACTGGCTTTCGAGCAAGGAAAACCTTTATCTTTACTGAATGTATGACAAAAATGGATCAACCACTTGTACAAGGAAAAGTATCAGCTTTAATTTCAGCTGGCCAAAGTCAGTGGCAGTTTTTTACTTTAAAAAAGCAACAACAGCTTTATGCCTTCTTGACACCATTTCTCCCCAGGTTTCATTTCTCACTGTTAGTGGGTATTTTGTTGCTATTGTTTATATTTTATAGTTGTGAACTAACCTCATGTTTTAGTATTTGATAAGTACTTTAGTGCTCACAGAATGAGCCATTATGTAAAATTACCAAAGACATCCTGTTGTCCCTAAGTCTTGCACCACTAGAGTTATCATGAATTCAATAACTCCAGTAAAAATCAAACTGTAGCTAAGTAAATTATGTGACTTTTGCAGGGAGATTGTCCCGAGTTAACAAATTATTCCAGGCATTATCAGTTGCATGCTCATCATTGCAGGCATTATCAGTTGCAATTGTTATTGCCTATGGTGATTTTTTAACCTTGGGGTAATTTGCCTCCAGCTTGGCTGAGGGGAGCAGGAACACCTGAGCGGCAGGGCGGGACTTTGAATGTTGGACTGCTGCCACTGCCGCCGGGCGCCGGATGCTCCCCTCGCCAGCTTGGCTGAGGGAAGCAGGAACACCTGAGAGGCAGGGCAGGACTTTGAAAGTTGGACTGCTGCCGCTGACTCCGGACGCTGGATGCTCCCCTCACCAGCTTGGCTGAGGGGAGCAGGAACACCTGAGCAGTAGGGCGGGACTTTAGAAGTCGGACTGCTGCCACCGCCGCTGGACGCCAGAAGCTCCCCTCGCCAGCTTGGCTGAGGGGAGTAGGAACAACTGAGTGACAGGGTAGGACAGGACTTTAAAAGTTGGACAGTCGAGGACGTTGTTAGGAGACTTTTTAAATGAATGGTTTTTTGATTATTATTACAGTATTGGTATATTCTTTGTAATGTGTTATGATGTGATATGATTTATTTGTTGTAATGTGTATATGCTTTGTTATATTTATATCTTATATTGTAATATGTAATGTTATATATGGGAGTTCTGTTAGCCGCCCTGAGTTGGTTTTTACCGAGTAGGGCAGCATACAAATCAAAATATTATAATAATAATAATAATAATAATAATAATAATAATAATAATAATAATAATAATAATAATAATAATAATAATAATAATAATAATAATAAATCATGTCATCTGTGCTACATGAGGATGACTATGTAAGAGGATTTGGACCATTGAATAACAGGCCATGAAGTTTGCTTGGCATTTTAAGACTTGAGATATGAATATAGCAAGAGCCAGCAAATTAAAGTGTTTGTCTCATCTACAGTGAGCACACAGAAGGACCCTCTATCCTGTAGCCTCTTCCAGACTGTTCTCTTGGCAAAAGATAAGGTAAATCTTGGACTATTTAATATTGGCCCAGAAATAAACAGCAGAGAAAACAGAGGACACATGTGGAAGCGTGGTGCATAGGGAATGGAGTGTGGTATCAGTTTTTAAAATTGTGCCTTTTAGGGACTACTCACTTAGAAGCTGATCTATGAGCCAAGGATAACAAAATACTGCCTCATTGGCTCCATGGGTATAATCTTTCTTAAGTCTGTGAGTAGCTCTGATGATATTAGTTTGAAGAAACCTTGACAGGCTATAATCTGTGACACCACTTCAGAGAAATGAAGATATTGCAACCACTAATGCATTAAGGTTTCCAGTCAAACCTAGCTAGTTAAAAGCTGATGTAGATGTTTCATTGCCATAACCCTTCCTCTTACCTTTACTAATTTCTATTAATTAAAAAAGCAAAAGAGGTTTTTTGTTTTTTTTTAAAAAAAAGGAAAATGGACACAGCAAAGGTTATTTTCAGCAAGGAGGAATTTATCCATTTAAGGTAAGATTCAAGCAGGGGATTCCAAAAAGAAAAAAAATGCAGAACTAATTAGGGATGTGAATCTTGTAGCTTCTTTATCTTGACAAGAAACTGAGGGGAGGGAAAAAAAACCAACCCCTTCATTCCATTCCACCACAAAGTTTTCTTCCCTTTCCTTTCCTGGGAAATCTTGCAGGAGGTTTCTGCTATGTTGTGGTTGGTTTGCCTGGTTTGGTTTGATGGAAGAAACATAAATGAGCACAGAACTGTTACAATTCTTGCACAAACTGGCAAGCTTCCATGAAAAGGACATTGAGCTGTGCAGAATTTGGCAGTCTCAGTGAGGGATATTGGACTGCTGAGATTCTGAAAAATCACAGAGAAAGAATGAAAAATAACATTCACGACACTCCCAGAATTAACAGCAGACATGCATTTAATGTTGTCTAAAACGAATGTACATTCCAAAACTTTTACACCTGGGTAGCTGTGTCTTGAGTGAAAACTTCACAAATAGTGAACAAATGTGCAAGTTACCACAAAACCTGTAGCTGTTGAAACTGGAGAAAGGAAATGAGGTGTGTTGCATGATAAGGACAGGGCACGTATGTTCCTTGAGACACTGCACTGTAATACCCAGTTGTCTTGTTGCTAAACATGTAGGCTAGCACAGATGGACATTGCAGAACACAGGGTCATACTTGTACAGAGTGCCAGTTGTTTGGCTCACACAAAGAACCATGCAGCCTCTGATTCAGAAATACGCAACACAGAGTGTTTTTTCATCAAGTCAGTGAACAAGAGGTAGAAAGTTTTAAGATTACTGAGTCATTTGCCCACCTTGGTTAATAGAGAGTTTCTTGCTTGCAGGAGGCCCTGAAACTTAGTATGAAAATGTTGCCAAAAGCCACATATCTTCATATAATCTTCTCACTGCACTACAGATCCATTATTTATTCTCATTACTGATAGTGTTATTCATACAATGAGGAGTCTGAATGTGATCTTTCTGAGTGCTTTATATGATTTAGTGTAAGCTTGTTCCCGAATTTTTATTTCAAAATGAAAATTAATTATTATTTCAAACAAATCTGGAAAAGGTTGGAATTTAGTAAAAGCCATTAGGCTTATTCAAGGTATATCATTTTGTCTAAAATAATTTTAATTGGTAAGCATAAATAAGTCTGTACTATGGTTGTTGTTTTTTAATTAATTGCATTTCCCCCCAATCAGCGTCAGGCTAAATAACAAGTATTTCTATCTGGCTTTTGTAATGTGAATTTATCACTCTGCTTTTAATCTTAGCTCACTGTTAATGCCATTATTATTTGTCTGGGTTGTTACAAAAGGACAGTAACTTCTCATATTGACAAACATAGCACTTTTATCAATGAAAAAGTTCATTTGCCACTTAACTGCAAATGTCTCTGCCATCTTTCTTTCTTTCTTTTTCTTTCATTATAAAGCCTCATTGTAGTATAGTATAGTATAGTATAGTATAGTATAGTATAGTATAGTATAGTATAGTATAGTACACTTGTACCTTGAATAACGATGAGACTTGGTTCCACAAGTCTCGTCATTATCCGGTATTTAACGTTGTGCGATGCATTGATTGCACAATGTTAAAAAAAAGCCCACCCTTGCAGCAATATTGTCTTTTCTTGTCAGTTCTGTATTCTTGTTATATAGGCTCAGTTTTAAAAAATTGCTCTTGACTTGACTAAGCACTCACTGTTTGTAGTATCTGTAAGGGCCTTTTCCCAGACCACATTTCAGCTGAGTAGATTTTGCCCCTGACTTTCTTTTACATATTTTTGGATGATTTTGACTTTGGTTTTCAGTAACAACCATTGTTGTCTCCCAGTTCTGACATTTTTTAAATTTTCTAATAGCAATGGGACATTATTTAGAAAACATGCTCTCAACATGTCTGTAGAGCTTTAGTTCAATATAGTTTTTCTTCCTAATTTTGCTTAACCGAAGGAAATGGTTTGGAAAGTGCAACATGGCTTTCTAGTCTGCATTCTGCAAAGTGGTCAAGGCAACATTTTTTTACCTGAGAGGTCAATGGTGTTTATTTTTCTCTGTTGTGTGTGTTGTACTTGCGCACACTGTTTCACCATTTCATTAAGTCCAAGAGAAGGCTTGAAAATATTTTGGCAACGATAGACTACAGCCACATTCAAATTATGCTTGTTTTTCTCATCTCCCAGTAAACATAGTATAGCTCATATGCTCAACATCTGGGATCCTCTAGCATGGGGTAATTCTATACGAACTAAGTTTCTGTCAGAATTAAAGCCAAGAAATGTTATGCTTTTGTATCCACAATTCAAAATGCCAGTAAGTGGCACAATATTGCTGCACAATATTAAAAAAAAGATGCCTAGTTTTACAACATCAATGACAGCAGTCAAAATGTTCTATAGGACACTCTCATGCTTAGTACCATTCACACTTGTCAAAAAACAGTCCTTTGTGTTTGGATGAGAAGTGAACTGAAGAATTTTTTTTTTAAAAAAAATATAAGCTCTGTTAGTCTGTGTTTCAAGCATATCAGAGTCAGCTAAGATTTTCCTTTGCCATGTGTCTCTTTATGAATGATAGTAAACACAAGAAGATATGCTCTAAGTCTAAGCCCTCTTGACTTCTGCCATTGGTGTAATCAACATTTCAATTGTCCTTTATAATCTAAAACTGTTTTTTTTTCTGTTGGCAATGCAGGTGCAATATTGTGCAAAATTATTGGACCATTTTCTGCCATTTTGAATCATGGATCTAGAGGCCCAACACCCATATTAATTATCCAGAGGGTTTTTGAAAAACTGAATCAAACTATGTAGCTCTTTCAAGCCTATGTAGATTTGTTAGAACAAACTTATTTCTTCTAATTCAATCCCTGGAGTCCAAGTTATAATTTTAAAAGGAAATATCACACAGTAGCATTCAACATTCTGTTTCTTTCAAAGGTTTGATAGATAATTTTTAAATTGTCTTTAGCACTGAGATATGATCACCATCAGTTGTATGAAAGACAGAAGGGTCTGGGCGTGGGATAGAGCAAAGGAAAAGGAGTGACAGGGAGAATTTGTTGTCAACAAGAAAATATTAGAGAGGGAAAGACCTTCATCCCAAAACACAAAAGTCCCCTTTTTTCTTTCTTTGCCTCAGAAGACAAGTACAGTAATATCTCGGATAACGTTTACCTCGGATAACGCTAAAATCCCATAACATTAAGTAATCTGGGGAGGAGAATTGGATCAAATAACGTTAAGGTCCTATGGGATGGATCGGATAACAACCACTAAAGCCTGTGCGGTTACAATGTATCTCTATGGAGCTTTAACATTAGCCAATCCATCCCATAGGATTTTAACATGCATCGGATAACACTAAAAATCGGATAACACCAAGACTTGTGGAACTGAGTTTTAGCGTTACCGGAGGTATTACTGTACACTAGTACGAGAGCTTCTCATACAGCTATAGTAATCAAATAGGCTAAGTGTGGGGTCTCAAACTTAACCTGAGATCTCAATGATAAATATGAGAGCTTCAGTAAAATGAACCAAAAGCCAGCAGAGATATTTCAACACGTGAAATATGATTGTGCCACACTGACCCCATTAAAAGTCTAATAGCTGTATTGCTCTACCTGGCAGCAGTCTGGAACCTTGTTAATCATAGATCAGCTCTATATCTAGAGTCAGTATATAAAACCACAGTATCTGATTGCAACTTTGAGGGTAATGCTGCAGCCCATAGTTAGTTCCCATGTGACCAGTTCTGTGAAAAAATAGAGGAGGCAATAGAAAAGAGAATTGCTTCTATGCAGTGAAGCATAGGTAGAAATTAGCATGTGTATGAGCTGTACTCCTCTGAGTTATCTCCCTTGAACTCATTCAGTTCTATGGTTTTTCTCCCCATGTCCTCCAAGAGCCAACACATTTGAAAATGCCACTATTATACTGAGGAAGAGGTTGTATTCCTATTTCAGGAGACAGATTGTGTAATCATCCCATACTACTAGAGGCCAGACTTTGAAACAGGACTTGGGTAAGATTGACTCCCTTGTCAGGATGACCTTGGTGAGCCCAATTTTTGAAACACAAGACAGAGACAATCA
Organism: Furcifer pardalis; assembly: GCA_030440675.1. Classification (NCBI taxonomy): domain Eukaryota; kingdom Metazoa; phylum Chordata; class Lepidosauria; order Squamata; family Chamaeleonidae; genus Furcifer; species Furcifer pardalis. The sequence goes on from CP126893.1 coordinate 71,365,892, forward strand.
GCCCACACAATCTCACAAAGAAATTGATAGAGCAGCAGACAAAAGAGTAGTGAAAAGAAATGATTAGAACAAGCACAAAGAAAAAAACAAAAGTGCAGGCAAGGATTTTCTGTCAAAGTTTGGCAGACCTTTGACCTGAACATCACAAAGAAAATGGTGTAAAAATCAACACAGAAAGAACCCTCCTCTTTTTAACCATGAAGGATCCTTCTGAAAGCCACAGTATCTAAATTGAAACCAGTTCAATGACAGAGAACTCCAGTAATTGTTCAAGGACAAATGCCTGCATGAAAGAACAATATTGCAACCCTAATCAGGTTGGCTGTATGCATAAAAAATACACTTAACTAAATAGAAGGGATGTTATATAGTTACAGTATATCAGGAGAGACAAGCCATTGATTTTGAAAAATGAGATCCATCAGCAAATGAAAGCTGCAAGTGTCATGGGAGGGCCTAGTGGATGAAAGGGTGCTTTAGCAGACTGTACCCCTGACTGCTCTTCTACATGGGACATATATTCCACACACAGTGCCCAACTAGGAGTAGTCCAACAGCTATTCAAGTTTCCAAAAGCTGGTGTACCCATCTCATTTGTGAGGGAACAGCTTCATTGACCATAACTGCAAGATAGTTCAGTGCTTTAGATATCTGGCTGTGGAGTCAGAAGTTTGGAGTTTGCTTCCCTACTATGCCTTCCCAACTGGGGCTGGATTTCATTATTCATAGGGTTCCTTCTAGTTCTTGCAGTTCTAAGATTATGATGGATTCACTTTCAAATAAACATGGTAGTTGTAACAGAGAGGTACAACTGTAACTTGTAAGTAAGACACCTAACCCAGTGAACTCTGTGGCCACCTCTGAATTATAAAATTCACCTTTAACAATGTTATGATTTTATTTATTTGAAACATTTGGCCCAAAGACTTCCAAGATACTGTGTTAGTAAACAGTAATGAAGGCATCCTTGGGTGTGTCAACCAGGTAGCTGGAAACCTAGGCTCTATAACTGAAAATGTATTGTCTTGTGCATGGAGATGACAGTGGGATGTGGAGAAATAATTATGGTGCTGATTTGAGTGTAGTGAATGGCTTACATAAGATGAGCACAATGTGGGTCTGATGTGGAATTTCTGCAATAGAGAATTCTGGGATTTGGAGCCTCCCCAAAATGTATGGCACTTCCCCAACTTCTCTATATCCTTCAGCCCCAGGATAGTTGGAAATTTCAAGGCTGAACAAATAGACAATGGGGAAGAGAAGTGGCTCTACTCTATACGATATGCAGCAGATATCTATCTGGCCACAGCATCCTGAATGAAGGAAACAAAGATGGGGAGATTGTTCCTGTTGGTTTTGCTAGACATCTGAGCATCTTTCAGTATTATTGACTGTGGTGACTTTCTGGGTCATCTGTCTAGGGTGGGACTTGGAGGAGTTCTTTTGTTGTGGCTCCAGTCTTTCCTGAAGGGCCAAGCTCAGAAGGTGGCCCTGGGGAAAATACCATTCAATATTTTGGCCACTAGACTCTAGTGTATCTCAAGGATTTGTTTTGTCCTCAGTGCTGTTGAACATATAAGTGAAATCACTGGGAAATTTTTTTCAGAGTTTTGAAGTTCAATCTCATCAATATATTGATGACAACCAACTCTATCTCTTCTTCTTTTCACCTAACTCAAAGAAATTTGCTCCTTTTCTTCATTCCTATCAGTTATGGACTGGAAGAGGGAGAACAGATCGAAACCTAATCGAGACAAGACATGGGTCAATCAAAAGGAAAATCAGGGAAGGGGGATTCTGTTCTGGCAACCTCATCATGCTTTGTTTTTGTTTTTTATGCTAACATGGAAAGAGAAAGAGCCAGTACAGTATTTAACAAACATAATCACTTCCTGTTTTGAATCTGAACAGTCAATCAGTAAGCTAAATGTTTCTTCTCTCCAAAGTAACTGAACTGATTTCCAGTCTGTGTGTATGCTGAGCTCTGTGTGTGGATGGTATGCATTCTAGTATGTTTGTCTATCCAGTGGTTCAGTTGTTCAACCTAGTTCAGTCTTTTACTGATTCAAAATGTAATAGTCTTAGGACATTAGTAACTCAGTACTCTATTTCAACCATCATTTGCTGGAGAGAATAATTTTTCTTCCTGCTTTTTGCAACTAAGATGAAGTGAACTGTCTTATTTTGTTGTCTACCTGGCAATTTCATTTGAACATAAGCTTTGTAAATAAACAAAGTTATTTCCCTTCTGCTATAGCTGTACCTCAGTATTTTTTTCTCCATAGATCAGGGATTCTCAACCTGTGGCTCCTGGGCCAGATGTCGCCTGCAGCACCATTTCATGTAGCCCCCTACCACCTCCACCACACCAGAAAGTGCCATGTGGTGGAGGAAGGGCAAAATGGCAGTTTGGCCCCTAAAGCTGTCTGAGGGAGCATGACCCAGCACCCAGCTTTAAAAAGTTGAGAACTCCTGCCATAGATGAGCAAAGTTGTATTGTCAGGAACTGGTTGATCATCTGTATATATATATATTATATAAGAATTTGAGATAATAAACTTCCTTGAGGCAGCCCATTCTTCTGCAAACTTCCTCCTGCTGTTCTTTCCTTTCATTGTGAAATAGAATCTTCTGAAGGAAGCTGTCAATGACTCTAGTAAGCTTGCTATCTTTGGTAAGATTATTTATTTTATGGAGCAGAATCCTATGACTGACAGTATTATACACTCCAGTTAGGTCAATGCAATCCACACCTGTTATTAGCTTTCTTTTGAAGCCATCCTCAATGTGTTGTGTAAGGTTAAGTATTTGACCACAACATGACCTGCCCGGCCTGAATCCTGTTTGATCCATCATGATCTTTCCATCAATAAATTCAGAAATATAATTGTAAATAATCTGTTCCAGTGCCTTATAAAGGTGGCAAAAGAGTGACACTAGTTGGTAGCTTTTCAGGTCATCTGAGTATTTTCCAGGATTCAGTAGAGCAACAATTTTAGCCAGTCTCCACAATTTAGGAACCTTAAGTTCATCTATGTAGTTCATTAATTGAAGGAACAAATCCAAGGTGCCAGGACCAAACTGCTTTATCTGTTCTGTTCTTATGTCACCAATTACTGCTGCTTTATTTGGTTTCATGCTGTCCATAGCTTCCTCCAATTCAGATGCTACAAAGGGGCTATTAAGTAACACACGCCCCCTTGTTCTTCTGGTTGGATGCATTTTTCCATTCTTTAGCAATGGACTAGCTATTTGGTCTGCTGTTACTCCAGTATAATTTTGATGTAGCTGGTTTAAATCTCCATCTAAATTTTAAATTGAGCCTGCATCAGTTCTTCCCCAGCTGAAAAGGATCCTAGTTGTAGAGTGCCTGATACAGCAGTTATTTCATGTCATCAGTCAGGCTCTGGATCTACTGGGTGCGTCAATCATCTTGAAATATTTTTCCTTGCTATTACTTTCACAAAATGGACAAATTTATGATATTTATCCGGGTGCAGGGGGATCTTTTCCACACTTTTGTCCAGCTGCTCTTGAAAATCCACCTATTTACCCTTTGTAAAGTCAAAAATCTGCAGAAAGACACCTCCTAGGGTTTCACTGCAGCATATACTGTGCACATGATGGGTCTGTGTTGAGTGTGTAGGAGTGCATCATAAACAATTTTCATGCACTGCGCTGCTATCTTCTTGCTAACAAAGATGTTGTCTGGATTGTACCCCCCTCTTCCATCTACCACTGTTAAAGGATGAAGGCAGTTTTGGCTCATGGACAAATTGGAGGTCATTGGAGTCTGCCTAAGATACAAGTTGTGCACCATTCTCATTGGTCTGGTTATATCCACAAGCCTCATTGTGACAATTAATATCTCCAATAACAAAATTTATTTGGTCATAAGTAAAATCGTCTGGTTCATTAAAACTAAAATTTACTTCTGGTGGCTTATAGATAGAGATAATAGAGAATTGTGAGGTTCAGATGATGAGAATTTCATGGTTTGTTTCCATCAGTGCAGCTGATATAATAAGACTAGGTCTTATAAATATTGTTCTCACATACTGATCATGGGGCCTCTCAATCACTAGTTTCATTACAGCCATTTTGGGTCTCTATCTTGCTGTCCCCCGATGTGTTTCCTGAACCAGAAGCATCTCATATTTATATTTACTGCAGATGTCCACCAGAAGAGTGCTCTTATTACTGTAAAGTCCCTCAGTATTTATTAACATCATTGATAAGGTTGGTCTTGACAAAGATCTTTCTGGTAGATTCATCCTTCAGGGTTTTTTTTTTTTAATCTGGTGTTAAAAAGATTAGGCGGCAAGATTGTCACCCAGGGTATGCCAGATAGTATTCACAATCTGTGCATCCAAAAAATTTAGTCAAGTTAATAAACTGGATAATTGGGAATTTCACACATTGCAATTTGTAAAATAGCTAAGGTCTATTTTAGACAGGAAATAGTGATGTAATTCATTTTAGGTCTTCAGGCAGACATAATAAGTAACCATAGAATTGATGTAACAATTTATGTGCTCAAGAAATGTGCCACTACATTAATATATGCACAGAATTACGCAGAAAGTATAGCATCACTATTATTTGGGATGTGGACCATTACTAGTTGCTCTGGCTGAGCTCCTCCTCCTCTCTTCTTCCTGTCCATAATCAGAATTAATTTTCCTTATACTGTCTGTAAGGGAAGATCATTTAAAACATCAATTGCTGCTTAAACTGATCTTAATCATCCCCATAAAGAAGAACATTGTAAATATTCCTTAAGTGCTCGCTCTCTCTCAAAGTAAAAGATTACCTTTCATTAAAAAAAATATAGAAAATGAGTTCCAGGCAGCATCACTGAGTCTGCTGTTCAGTATCTTATTTTTGACCATGGCTAGGCAGAAATACTCCTGGGGAGCTGGAAGGCCAGCATATGGGTAATACTCCTGCCCAGCTCTTCCCTCACCATATACTACCTTTGTGTTTTCTACTCAGGTCCATGTTATGTAGTAATATCAGCAGCCAAACTTGACCCATGAAGTATATGTGTGAGCTCAGGAGATTGCTCTGAAAATGGAAGGCAGTTAGGAATGTATTGTACCCTTCAACCAAGTCCATGTCCAAATAAGAGCATATATATAGGTCCCTCACCCACCTTGTGTTCTCTTCAATACACTTGAAACCAATTCTTCTCTGGGTAAATGGCAGAATGTATACATTCCCTTGTCATCATGACAAACGAATGCAGAAAACTCAGATGGGTATGACTTGAGGTGAGGGTGGGAGTTTCAGAGACATGGTGGGAAAGAGAATACTATTTCTGCATAAATGATGTTTTCAATAATTGCACAAAGACCAGCAGGCAGCAAGATGTGCAACATCGAAAGGAAAGAAGGAATTTGTTGGTTGTATTTTACTTGTAATCTAGAAACAACTCATAATTTGAAACCCTACATTATAGTTTACTTAACTAGTGTGTAAATCTGCCAATCCTGCATTGGTTTAGATAGTGATGTTTGTTTTTTCAAAGTGGTTTCTGGACTGGGTGGAATGATCTGTAATGCTTTATCTCCTAAGTACTGTTTGTGGCAACTGACATGTTGGGGGATTTGCAGGTGGCATTTTGTTTGATGTAGCAGGCTTTACCTGTCTCTGTGCTCTTTAAATGTGACAGTTTCCTTAAGATATTCACAAATGATATCATGATTAGAGACAGAACAATGAAATCTGGGATTAATGATAGCAGGGTTTAATATGGCTCTCATACATAATTTATATAAGGTAAAATGCTTGTGAATAGTGATATTAGTAAGTTGGTTGAAAATTTTTCTTAACAAGATGAAAAGTGGTAACATGTTATCACTTTCTCTAACTAGAAATTGATAGGACATGCTAGTGTACAAAATGACAGAATAAATTAATATGAAGCAGAGGAGGGCCTTGTTACCACTTCCTGTAACCATTCAGAAGAAAAAAGGTCAGATAGCAAAGGAAAATAAACTGGGGCCAAGCTATAAGAGGTATATAAGTGTGATTGCTCTGCTTTAATGGGTGTTTAAAAATATACAAAGAGACTGAAACAATGTGACTTCCTAGTGAAGCCTGGTTTCCACAAGACCTCCCCTTCAACAATGCAATTAACCACCTATGAGACCAGTGGCTTGCTATCAGCCTAGCATCTCTTACAAGGAATACTGTACAAGGTCAACTTCAACCCCCAAGGCTCAGAAGAAGAGCTGTTCTAAGGCTAGACTCTTCACTGCCTCATCTTTGTTCCCAATAATCCAAACAGCAAGTCAAATAAAAACTCAACCTACCTATATTTACCTTTGTATGGTCACCACATTTATCTTGGTTGCAATCACTCCCTCAGGCAGATGTGAACCAAAAACCATTTCTTTCCACCTTGCTATCATGCACACCAAGAAGGCTTATAACCCATCTTTTAGTATGCTCAACCCCAGAATATTAGCAAGAAGCATATGTTGTGTTTGAGGCACTGCAGTACAAAGTAGGTATGTAGAGAAGCTGGCCAATAAATAACATCTGACCCCAGTGAGGATGCTTCTGTCCTTTGAGACAGAAGGTTGTGGTGCTCAGTTCATAAAGGCTTTCCAGCTAGGCTGGGGATTTCCACAGGCCAGATATGGCTTGTGGCAACATATCATCCGGCCCACCTGCTTGCTCCAGCCAACACTTCTGTCACCACCAGAAGCGGACATTGATGCATTCCTGGCAGCTACAGACATGTTTTCAGCAGCTGCAGGGGTTTTTCTGATGACTGCGACCATGTTTTTGGCAGGGTTTTTTCTTTCACCCACACCACTCAACTCCCCCAGGTGAGGGGGAGGGGATGGGGTACTCTTGTGATGTGATTGGCTTGGGGTGGTCCCGCCACCAAAGGTGGCAGTGGTAGTGGGGAGGGGGACACCAGTCTGCCCCACAAACAGTCTGAGGTGGCATGATCCAGCCCGTGGCTTAAAAAGTTTGAGAACCCCTGAGCTAGGCAATCTTCCTGTCCCTTTTGTTCTAGTGTTGTGATTTCAACTGACGAGAAATTTCCAAAAACAAAGTCTCTGTTACTCTGGCCCTTTCCATGAAAAGTGAGGTTTTGGAATATGCTATTCATTCAATTCTGAGAACTATCAAGATCTATACAGTGACTGAATTCTTTGTCACTATAGTTAAAACTATAAAGATGAAAATTCAAGATGATGAAGACATTTTGTTAAAAATAAATATATTCTCCCCAAATAAGAAAGCAGTAGATTAGAGTGAAGGCTACAATTCATCCAAAGTCAATTAGTCAGTCAGTCAGTCAGTCAGTCAATGAATGAATGAAGTATCTTATATACTGCATTGTGTGTACCAGTTGATCTTGCATGGAAAGGTTTTGCTTGGTGTCTAAACTAAATTCTATTTTAAAAAAGATACTATAAATAATTGCATATGTTATGAATGTCAAGACGTGTTGTTTGACTTTATGGTTTCTTCATGATCTGCAGTGGCAAGGAGTATAATTTTGATTCAAGGGCTAGAGGTAATATTGTCTCCAATAGAAAGGATCTAGTGCTAGACTTCACCTGACAGAATAGTACAACCCACAACAAGTGGAAGGGTCATTTCTGTCTTCCCACTGAAACCCCTAAGGGGTGGGGAAACCCTGTTCTAGAGTCTTCAAAGAGAATCCATAATTGATATATTTTTTTTTGCACCTACCAGAGGAGGGGAAATGATGGAAATTCTATTATGGTGGAGATAGGTGGATTTATGCCAATGTTTTCAGATGGCAAGGGGTCAGTGTACATAAAGATGACATTGTGTATTTGCTATATAGATCTGTGTGCAATCTTGTATATACAGCATAGTGAAAAGAATGACAAGGAGAGAGGGGTGTATTTGCAGTGTTTTATTGAATTTAACTGTAACAGACTCAACAGAGTTAATCCTGTTAGGAAACATTTTGAGACTTTCTTTGCTCCTAGTCCAGATCAAAAATACATCTTTATTATCTCTCTGTAAGAGGGGGTGGTGTTTTCTCTTTCCCTTTTTGATGTGTCCTTCAAGGCTGATTTGTTCAAGTTTGCAGTTTTGCACAAACACATTAGCATAAGACAGAACCGTGTGGATGTCCACATCAATACTGAGATAATGCCTTCTGTTAAGAGGACGAGCAATGACATTGACAGCTGATGCTAAGGTAGAAATTACTTCTGGAGGATTTTTATTTGAATGTCAGGTGTTTCTTTTGAAGCCTACATGTTCTTGTTATCTGTTATATGGTAAACAGAAGTAAAGTTGGTGGCAAAATATAACTATTCACTGTTAAACAGATCATGATTGGTGTGTCTCATGGAAGGTTTTGTACCAGGGCATGTTAAAGCCTGGATGGTAAGAAATTTTGTGGCACTTTTGATAAGAGGGAAGGAACATTTTTTGCTCCAATTATGTCAATCTGTTTATTTATTTATTTTTCTGATTTATATTGCTGCCCAACTTCGAAGACTCTGGGTGGTTCACAGAAAATAAAACCAACATTTTAAAAACCAATAAAAACCCCATTAAAACTGCTACCAAAGATTACTCCAGCCCCTACAGATTAAAAGAGATTAATAGAGGGAGAGAGTGTTCTTACTAAATCAGCCAGCAGGCAGGGGTCACCACATCACTGGTGTCCCACACAGTGATGGGATGATAAAAAATCTTATACCACTCCCTGACGTCACAGACGTCGTGGGTGTGGCCAACGTCATGACATCATGGGCGGAGACACCGTCATGACGTCATGACGTTGTGGGCGGAGCCTAAAAATAAAAAATTAATTTAAAAAATTAAAATAAAACACACACGTACACACGCACACACCCATCCACCCACCACAACACAAAACCATAAATAAATAAAAGAAAGATATAAAATAAAAATTAAATAAAAATACACCCACCCACCCAAACACCCACCAACCCACCCCAAACACAAACCCCTCACTTAAAAGTAAAACAATACAAAACAGTACTTACCCTTGGAAGCGACCGAGCTCCTGCAGGAGGAGGCGGCGCAGCTAGCCGGGCAGCCCAGGGCCTTCCGGCTGGAACCCTTGGCGGGCGGGCCCGGCTCCCGGCGGTGGCCGCAGGAGGAGGAGGTGCAGCTAGCCGGGCTGCCGAGGGCCTTCCGGCCGGAACCCTCAGCGGGCGGCCCTGGGCCTCGGCCAGTGGCGTAGCGTGGGGGGGGCGGATGCCCCGGGCAGCGGCTTTCAGGGGGCGGCAAAATGTCCTCACCACTTTGGCCTCCTCCCTCTGCCTGGGCTTAGGAAGGAAGCAGGACTTCCCAGGCGGAGGGCGGCCCTTTTGCTGGTGAGCGCTGCTCGCCTCCGTCCCATTGGCTTGGGTACTCATTTAACCGGCCTCGGTCGCCAGCAACCGAGGCCGGTTAAAGGAGTACCCTAGCCAATGGGACGGAGGCGAGCAGCGCTCGCCAGCAAAAGGCTCGCCCTCCACACACCTGGGAAGTCCTGCACGCGCGCGCGCGCTGCCCACCTCCTCCCCCCCACCCCTAGCCACCCAGCCAGCTTGCCGTCAGAATGGGCGCTCGTCGGGGGGGTGGCGCCATAGCGGGGAGCCCCTGGCTGCTGGCTGGGTGGCTGGGCGGGAGGAGGTGGGCAGCGCGCGCGTGCAGGACTTCCCAGGTGTGTGGAGGGCGAGCCTTTTGCTGGCGAGCGCTGCTCGCCTCTGTCCCATTGGCTAGGGTACTCCTTTAACCGGCCTCGGTTGCTGGCGACCGAGGCCGGTTAAAGGAGTACCCAAGCCAATGGGACGGCCACGGAGGCGAGCAGCGATCACCAGCAAAAGGCTCGCCCTCCACCTGGGAAGTCCTGCACGCGCGCGCTGCCCACCTCCTCCCGCCCAGCCACCCAGCCAGCAGCCAGGGGCTCCCCGCTATGGCGCCACCCCCCCCCCCCCCGACGAGCGCCCAGTCTGACTGCAAGCTGGCTGGGTGGGTGGGTCGGCACCCCCCCCTGCCAGCCCGCCGCCAGAAGTTCGAAAAAGGTAAAGATCGCGGCTCGACTGCGGGGGTTAGCTGGGATCCCGAGGGTTTTCCCCATCGTCGCCTAACCCCCGCAGAGCTGCCCACGCGCACGCCCGAGGATTCGAAAGGGTATTCCTACCCTTTTGAATCCTCGGGCGTGCACGCGGACAGCTCTGCGGGGATTAGGCGAGGATGGGGGGAACCCTCGGGATCCCAGCTAACCCCCGCAGTCGAGCCGCGATCTTTACCTTTTTCGAACTTCTGGCGGCGGGCTGGCAGGGGGGGGTGCCCACTATTCAGCAGGGGAGGGAGCGCCTTCTGCCTGGGGGGGGGGCGAGCGGTGGGGGGGGGAGCGAGCGGGGGGGGGGCGGGCGGCGATTTTCTTCTTCGCCCCAGGCGGCTCAACGCTGCGCGACGCCACTGGCCTCGGCGCTCGGTAACGGCCACAGGAAGAGGAGGCATGCCTAGCCGGACAGCCAGGAGGCCCTGGGCTGCCCGGCTAGCCACAACTCCTCCTCCTCCGGCTGCTGCCGGGCGCCAAGGCAAAGGGGTGCTGCTCGCTGAGGGTTCCGGCCGGAAGGCCCTGGGCAGCCCGGCTAGCCACAACTCCTCCTCCTGCGGCTGCTGCCGGGCGCCGAGGCCGCCCACCGAGGGTTGCGGCCGGGATGGCCTGGGCTGCCTGCTTAGCCACACCTCCTCCTCCTCCTGCAGCCGTCGCCCCAGGCCAGCAGAGCGCGCCTCCTCCTCCTCCTCCGGTTCCAGCAGCGATGGCAGCAGCGGCGACGGGTGGCGGTGGCGACGGCAGCAGCAAGCGGCGGCAAGTGGCTCCAGAGGAGGCTGCAGTCAGGGGCGGCCGGGTCCAATTTTTTTAAAATTGAAGCAGAAATGGCTCCAATTTAGTGCGCATGCGTCAGATTGAGTTTCTGCGCATGCGCACTAAATTGGAGCCATTTTTGCTTCAATTTTTTTTTAAATTTTCCTGCCGGTGAGGCGTCCGATCCGGACGCCTCAAAAACGGTTAAACCCCCACGGAGAGCCCTCTGGAAATCCTTAAAACGGTTCTGTGGATCCGGTCAGAACCGGTGTCATCCCATCACTGGTCCCACACCTGCTTTCACAGCCAGGTTTTTAGCCCTTTCCTGAAGGACAGCAGCTCTGTCTGGAGATGCAACTCAATTGGCCTGAGGTTCCAAAGGGCCGGAGCAGACACAGAGAAGGCCCTCCTTCTGGTGCGAGAGATACGAGCCTCCCTAGCAGATGGCACAATAAGAGAACCTCTCTGCTCTGCTCTGGTGGGATGGACAGATGTTCTCAGGGTGACACATTCTCTTAAGTATCTTGGCCCACTACCATGGAGGCACACTGGCAACCAGTGCAGTTCCCGAAGCAGTGGTGAGGCACGGGCATACCACCCACATCCCATCACCACCCAGGCAGCCACATTCTGGACCAGTTGCAGCCTCTGAATGGTCATCAAGGGCAGCCCCATGTAGAGCACATTGCAATAGTCAAGTCTGGAGGTGACCAGAACATGTGTGACCATGAGCAAGGAGTCCTGATCTAGGAGTGGGCATAACTGGCATATAACATGAAGTTGTGCAAAAGCTCTCCTGGCCATGACTGCCACTTGCTTATCAAGAAGGAGCCATGAGTCTAGGAGGACCTCCAGATTATGCACCGGGTCTGTTTAGGGCAAAATAGTCCTATCCAGAACCAAAAATGGTAGCTTCCGAGATAACATGCCCCCCCCAACCCATAGCCACTCAGTCTTGCCAGGATTCACTTGTGGCCCATTGTTCCCTTCCAGACTCAAACAGCCTCCAGACACATGGATAGGACTCTTACTGCATCACTTGGATCACCACGGGTGAGATGTATAGTTGAGTATCATCAGCATAACTGATGATACCTTACCCCATGGGAATGGATGATCTCCCCCAGCTTTTTCATGTAGATGATAAATAAGAGAGGTGAGAAAAAAATCGAAGGCCTCTGAGTATGGAAGGCCTCTGAGAGGTCAAGAAGAGCAAGGATGGAGGGATGACCTCCATCCCGCTCCTGCCAGAGATCATTCAACAGCACTACCAATGCAGTTTCAGTACCATATCTGGGCCCGAATCCTGACTGAAAGGGGTCTAGATAATCTGCTTCATCCAGAACCCCCTGTAACTGTCGCACCACTGCCTTTTCCAAAACGTTTCCTATAATGGAGAGGTTGGATACAGGCCGATAGTTGGCCATTACTGTTGGGTTGAGCTCTGACTTTTTCAAGAGGGGTGTGCCAAAGCATGTTTTAATGGTGCAGGAAACACCCCCTCCTGCAAGGATATGTTGACTATTGCTCTGACCCAGCTTCCTGTCACTGCCTTGGATGTCTTGACCAACCAGATGGGACATGGCTCTAATAGACAAGCAGTGATGTAAACAGATTCAAGGAGGCTGTCCACTTCCTCAGGGACAACTGAATCAAACCGATCACAGATAACATGGCAAGACTGTGATCCGGTCAATTCCAGACCCATAATGCCCATGCTGGGGTCAAATTTTGAGTGAATCTGAGCGATTTTCTCCATGAGATAATCAGCAAAGTCCTCAGCTGACCCCTGCCAACCAGGGCCATCCCCCACCCCCCTCTACCAAGGAGGGACCTAGTCACCTGAAACAGAGTCACTGGGCAATTATCTGCAGAGGCAATAAGGGTGGTGAAATATTGCTGTTTTACCAACTCTATTGCCACCAGGTAGGCTCTGATAGTGGGTCAAGCCGGGATCACTCTGAGTCTTCACCCAACGATGCTCTCAGTGTCTCTTTCCCCATTTAAACTCCCTCAAATCCTCCGTAAACCATGGGGATGAGCAGGACCCATGTGTTTGGAGGGGCTGCAGTGGCACGATCACATCCAAGGCTGCCATTACACTCCCACGCCAGAGGTCAATGAGAGCCTTGGGCAAATCATGTATCCGATCCAGAGGAAAACACCCCAGTTCCCTTTGGAATCCTTCAAGATCCATCAGTCGCTGGGATGAGCCAATTTAACTGGCCCTGCCTCCCTATGATGGGACATTGCCTCCAGAAAGTCCGGAGTCACCAAATAGTGATCTGACCATGGCACAGGTGTTATGTCTAGTCGCTGTAATTTCAGATCACTCTGCCACCACTCTGACAATAAAACTAGATCTGGTGTGTGGCTACTGCTCCTGCCTGGGCCATGAATTACCTGAGTCAACCCCACAGGTGCCATGGAAGCCATGAGCTCCCATAGTACCTCGGACCCAGCCCCTAATGAAGGCAAGTTGAAGTCCCCCAGAACCATAAATCCAGGGAACTCCAACGCCAATATTGTGATGGCCTCAAGTAGCTCAGGCAGGGAATCTGCTACACTGCAAGGGGGCAGGTACAGGAGCAAGATTTCCAACTGACTCTTAAGGCCCAGCCAGAGGAGCAGGGCCTCACAACTCAGAACTTGCAGAGCTGTGCCTCTCGTGACTCCCAATGACTTTCTGGCTACAGTGGCAATGCCACTGTCCTTCCCTTTACCCCTAGGCTGGTGCCAAATACCGAACCCAGCTGAACACATATCTGATAGTGGAACACCATCCTCCGGTGTCAGCTAGGTTTCAGTGATGCATGCCAGGTTGGTCCGCTCCCCCAAGATTGAATCTAAGAGCAGGGGGGCTTTATTACATACTGGTCTGGCATTCATCATCAGCAGCCTAAGGGAGGGGACATTTTGTATCAGCTGCTCAGGAACCAGAGATGTAGCAGGGGGGCTGGAATGGGGGACAGATACTAAACATTGGTCCCGTGTTCCCTGAGTGAGGCCCACCCCTCAGCTTCTGCAGTATCACCACATGCCCATCACTAAACCAATTTGAGCCCCAGAAACCCCATTGCCTACTCCAGACAAAGTGCTATCCCTTCTTCCTGGCTGGCAAGGCCGTCTCTTGCTTGCTCCCTCCCAAGCAATACCTACCCTCAAACTCCCCCAATCCTCCTTGGTGCATGGGATGTTCCTTGGCCCCAGAAAAAGGGTCAACGGGCAACAGCCAGCCTTTCATCACCTAGGCGCTGCGGCTTCTTCTTTCCTCTACGGTAATAATCCAATATTCCCCCCTCCAAGCCCCACCCAATCCCCCAAACTCCCCAACCACTTCAATTTGTCCAGCCCTCCAACAGTGTGTTGGAAATACTGCAGACACTTGGGCCTCTGCCACAGGCCCACTGGCCGCCGTCTCTGATGTGAAAACACTCCGGCTCCACCAGCCCCATGCCCAGTGTCCCATCACTGGCACTTACTGTCCATCATCCAGGCCTTTGCCACCAACTCTCTGGTGGCTGGGGTCAGCCCTGCATTCCATAGCCCAATGTCAACACTGGTTAGGCCATTGTCACTGGCCATCCGCGCGGCTGGGCCCAGATACATGGCTCAGAGCCCATGCCCTTCTCCTAATGCCTGGGGGGCTTTGCCACCGACCCCCTGCACTGAAGCTGGCTCTGCAGCTTCAGTGCACTGTCATTTTGCATAGTCAGTCCCTTAAAGTCTGAAGGTCTTGCAAAGTTTTAGGATCTGGATATGCAGTACGAGTAGGAGAGACACTTGATCCCTCAGCCAGGACTCTCCCAGGGTCTGATTCCGCATGGGGCTGAGGGATCTGGGGATCTTGACAGCTACCCTAGCTAACAGGAGACTCTGATGAAGGGCCTGGGACTGAAAATAAGTTGTGGGCTTTGATAGGACCCCCAAATGTTCTAACAAACAAATCAGAATAATCTCCTTCTAAACCCCCTCAGTAGATAATGAAAAGGGGGGACTGAAGTTTTACTCAAGCTGTCCATTAGGGGCCTAAACACTGTCTCTTTAAACTGAGCAAAAACAAAGAATGCTTTAATGTAAATCATGAGAACTGAACAAAAACAGTGGCAGCTGGTGCTTTCTTGGCATGGACTTTTAATAGTTAAAAGCATGGGAGGCAATGTGCATTATCTGTGTATGATTTTCTTCTCAAAGGGAAATGGCATTAGTTTTGCACAAAGACAGTTTGTGCAAATTTTGGAGCCTATGAAAGATAATAATCTTATGGGGCTCGAAACTCTCTTGAGAAATTTCTCATTCAGTTAAGAAATGAACAAGAGTAAATCATTTAGCAGGAATACATCCTTAGCTACTGCATGTTGTTAAGTATGTAGATCATCAGTCTTCATAGCTGATTACTCCAAAAGAGTTTTAAAAGTGGTTCAGAATGTTCTTCTGTTGCTAGGGCTTTAAGACCAATGGCCCATTTTACAATTGTGCATGTGCACGCACACGACTGTGCAATTGCAAACAGAAGAAAAGCTTTCAGAATTTGGCAAACGGAGCATCTTTTAGTCTCCTATTGACCTTTTATGAAGACTCTAGCTGTGCTCAGTAACAAAATTGATTCTAATTGCATCTCCACAGGTGACATGATTTAACCTGAAGCAAAAGCAATTGTTTTTATTCCAAATTATGCGTACCTTCCCATAGAGTTTTAAAAAGATATAATTGAATCCCTGGAACAGTAAATAGTATACTTTCGTCTTCTACCCAAAAGCACACACACACAAACCAACATAAATAGCTAAGTTGACAAAAACATTTCATCTAATATTGCAGAATACACTTTGTTTTAAACAAAAGACAGTGATAATAGATTGATAGTCTACATTTACCACATGCTAGGACTGCAACGTGTTCTTTGGCAAAACTCTCATTAAATGCAAATAATCATATTTTTCCCTTGAATGTTTTATATTGTCAAACATCTGGTAGAGAAGCAATGGGTAGAAGAAACTTCATCATCATTTCTTCTCCATAATCATTGCACTTTCTTTCCACAAGCATTTTATCTCATTAGAATCCCTAGCATGTGCTCATTTCTTTCTTGCACACTAAAGCAAAATAAGAAGTAGCACAGAAGTCCATTAGCATTTACAGAAACATTTGTCAACAAGGACTTCGATGATATAATTTTTCAGTGCTGCCTGCTGGGATGCTTTCCAATTTGGTTGATAACCAAGTTGGCAAGAAATCTTATGGATCACTGGAAAAGATTGTAAACAAAAGTGTCTGGACTTTTATTTGCCCTTGCCTATGAGTTCAGCTATGCCCTTGGGACATGACCTTCTCCTTCCTGAAATGACAGCTTATCCCATGTTGCATTCCCCTTTTAGCCTTTCTCCCATTCAATTTAGACATATTAATAGCTGCATCAGGTTGAGATAATGTAAGCAGTGGTGTAAATTATTCATTCACAAATTGCACAGATGATAAAATTTATAGGCAAAGGGCCAAGAGGGCAGGATTATAGCCTATAAAGCAGTGGACAAGACTGCACATTATAAAGACATATTTTGATTTAGCTTTTACTTTTGTATCCATTGTTTCTTATATTTACAGAGCTTGCCAGGAAATTCCATCACTTTAAATTTCATCAAATTAAATTCCCTTCACATTACTAGATGCCAGGAGTTATTTAAACAACATAGATGTTTAGATAACAATAGCAGCTAGTCAAGATCATACTGGTTATTCAATTGTTTAATTGCTAATTAATTTGTGGAAATTTATTTGTGCAAATTTACTCCAGTGCAAGCTAATGTTGTCATCAGCTCTGAGCTTTTAACACTAATTAATAGTTTCTTGTTACCCTCCCGTCCCCAGTACGATTGTGGGGGTTCTCAGGATGGATGGAGGGAGCCGTAAACATTTAATAATTACCACTGGAATGGCTTTTAATCAATGATAAAAGCCCAACAATTTTGTCTTCATCAGTTTCCCAGGCATAAATTTTTAGAACAGGATATTTGCCATTGAATTTATGTTATATAATTCCACCAAATGATGCCGAATAGTGGCTAATAGTAATGAAATACATTTTAAATGCAAAATCTAAAATAGAACATAGAAATAAAAAAAAATTGAGCAGGAAGGGGGCTACAAACCCCTTCTCGATGCAGGAATCCAAATCAAAGCAGATATGACAGTGGTCCAATATCTCTTGAATAGAGAGTATTCACTACTTCCCAAGTTAATTGGTTTCAGTGTTGTACTGCTCCAACAGTTAAGAAGTTTTTTTCCTGATATTCAAACTAGATTCTGAAACACTTCAGTACACTTGCATTTGTTTGTTTATTTTATTGAATTTATATACTGTCCATGTATGATTTTATCCTACTCTGGGTAGTTTACATCTTTAAAAATAAGGAAAACCAAAGAGCAAAAAAATGCACAATCTGGGGAGCAATATTGTCATGCATCCATATAAATAAAAAGTGAACCATATACATTAAGAAAAAATAGGTAGGGGAAAATATCAAAATATGCAAATTTAAATTCTAATATGTGAAACTGAACAATTGTGTTAGTTGGCTGTGGGGGAGAGAAAATGTTTCTGAAGGCTTGCTAAAAAACACTGTTTTAAAATGTTTCTTAAATAAATCCAAGGATGGAGCCTGGTGCAACTCTACTGGCAAGATATTCCACAGTATGGTGCCACCATCAAGAAGGCCCAGCTTCTTGTCAAAGCCTTCCTAACCATCCTCAGTGTCAGCACCTGGAAAATGCTTGCTACTCCAAGTTAAGGGCCAGCTCTAAAATGACCCCAAATCTGTGAACCTGGGCCCTCAAAGGAAGGGCTACTCTGTCAAAAAAAAGGGAGGGGACATCCCTCCCAGTTGGTCAGATGCTCCCCCTCCCCCAGAAACAGGACCTCCATCTTGTTAGGATTTCTGCTTCAACCTGCTCAATCTTGTCCTTTCCATTATTGACACCAGATGGTCGTACCACACCCATTGCAGAAGAAGGAAAGGAGAGATGGAGTTGTATGTCATCTGCATATTGATCACACTGAACTCCAAATTTCTGAATGACCCCTCCTTGTAGCTTTACATAGATAAAAATGTTAGTGCTTTGATTGAGGGGAAACACTATTGGGGGGAAAGAATTTTAGATATTTTTCACTTTTACTAAAGTTTAACTTTCACTTGATTTGTTTAAAAATTGATATGCCAAACTTCTGAAACACTCCCCCCCTCCCATGTCAAGTATACTTCAGGTATTTTATCCAATCCTTAACTTATTTGCCTAAAAAAATGGACAGGTTGTCCTCAAGGAAACAAGAAAAGGAAAAAAAGTCCATAACTTAGGAAAAAATATTATTTCAAGTAGTTGTACATGGATTTGCTTTGGGACCATTTGATTCATATATGCTTTGGGAAATAAAATAAATTAGAACTGGCTGTCACTATTTGTCTCTATCCCCTTCCAGCAACAATTAGTTCCCTTTTCACATGAGAAGTAAGCAAGTTGTAGACAGCTTAGATTCTAATTGAAGTTAAGTTGATCAGTGTTAAGACTATGAATACATTCTGAATGTATAGTAAAACAGCTTATTCTTGGGAAGAAAATTTCTCTTTCATGCAGCTAGCAAGAGTTTAGCCAAATTTCATAGCAACTGTTAATAGTTAATAGTTTGACATTTTACGGGTATTATATTATAATCTTTGCAATAATTTCTGCAGGTCAGTAAAAAGATTTTATGCTGAATTTTTTTTGGGGGGTGTCCCCAAATGAAAATCTTTATTTTAGTTTCCTTTTAATGATCATTGCTGCTGCTGACTGGATGCATTTTAATTTTGCATTAGTTTATAAATTAATAATAATAACAAAAATATGCATCATTATTGGCACCACTCAACCTTGAATAACTGTCAGAACATGTGGGGTGTGCCTCACATCTGAAAGTTTATCTGAAAATAGAAAATTGAGGGCTGCCATGAAAAATAATATATTAAATATATGAAGAGTGGCTGTCTGCTTTTCACATAAATTGTAATATCTCAATTTATACCCCAACAGGGAAAGATCTTTATACATTTGTTTAGTTATTATCTTTTTTTTTTAAGGGGAGGGCTTCTTTGTACTAATGAAAGAGATTTATCTCATTTATTACAATCAGATTTTATCTCTTGGGGAAAAGGATAGCAATTTTGATCTTTTGCTAATAGAGAAATTTGGTCTGGAAAATAAGAAGGTCAGAATTACTTGGGGGGGGGGGGATGAAGGATATACTGACCAAGGAAAGCTAAGGAAAATCATGGAAGGTTTAGGTAAGAGAAGAAAATCCTGATAATGATCATGAAAGGCTAGGACTATATTTTGGACTGAAGAAGAATTTTAAAGGATACATTCATAGTACACTAATACCCCAAATAATTCTAAGACTTTGTTCCACAAGTCTTAGCATATCCAGTTTTTAATGTTGTGCAATGCATTGATTGCACAACATTAAAAAAAAGCCCTGTTCCCTTTCCAAAGAGGAAAGCGAATAGGGGACTGATCCACCTGATTCTTTGGAAAGGGCAGCGAGGAGTCCATGCGTGGAATTCCCACTGCCCCTTCCAAAAAGGCAGGTGAATTGAGCCAAGCTGGGTTGGGGAGAGAACATGCACACACATCTCCCCAACCCCACCAGAGATCCCAGCATGTGATTGCTGGCTGGGCTGGGGAGAGAACATGCTGGGATCTCCAGTTGGGTTGGGGAGACACCCACACATGTTCTCTCCTCAACCCAGCCAGTGATTTCATACTTGGATCTCCAGTTGGGTTGGGGAGACATGCACACATGTTCTCTCTCCAACCCAGCCAGTGATCACATGCTGGGATCACCGGTTGGGTTGGAGAGACAGGCACACATGTTCTCTCCCCAACCCAGCTGGTGATCACATGCACAGACCACTGGTTTGTTTGGAGGAGAAAGGGCACGCACCCCTTTCCCCCCAACCAAACCACAACTTTGAGTGGAGATCTTACCCCAAAGCCCACAGGCTTGGTCTCTAGCCCTGCAGCTTTGGGGCAGAGATCAATGTTGGGGTATTTGAGGCAAACTTTTGCATCGCACAATGTTATCTTAACTTTGTGCGGTGCAAAAGTTTGCTTCAAATTCCCCAATGTTATCCAGTTTTAGTGTTGTGTGGTACAAACGCTAACTGGGGTATTATTGCATGTCGAGAAGAAGAAAATGATGGTTCATGTAAGTTGATAAAGATATGTGTATGTTGAAAAAAAGATTTGAAGGTAACTTAAAATGGTTTAGCTGATATTCTATAAGTAACATCAATTTATATTTCATAGTAAACAGAGAACCTGTGCTTATTTTTAATTTGCTTAGCTTCATCTTTGCATTTAAAATTAGTACAATTCAGAAGTAATAAGTAAATATTCTTAATAATTTTAATTAATTATAAGAATAAGAATTGGATTGAAATTAATCTAAATTGAAGTAAACTATTACCTAAGATTGAATTCTCATTATTCTTAATTATTTTTGTTGCACCAAGGACCTATATATTTAGAATTGCACATGACTAGACTCAGCTCTGAAAATAATGTACAGTATAGGCTTTTAGGCCACTCAAGGAACTCTTTTTGAAAATAACTTGATGGATACTCCAGTTTGTTCTCTCTTCATGGGAGATTTTTTTGGCTTCAGCTGTTGTTGTTCAGTTGCACAGTCAAGTCTGACCCTTTGTGAGCCCATGGACCACCACATGCCAGGTTCCTCTGTCATCTGCCATATTCTGCAGCCCAGCTAGATCTACACCCACCACTTCAATGATTCCATCCAGCCCTCATCCTCTGTCATACCCTTCTCCTTTTGCCTTCGATCTTTCCTAGCATCAAGGCCTTCTCAAGTGAGTCTTCTCTTCTCATTTGGTGGCCAAAGTACTTGAGCTTCAGCTTCAGTATTTGTCACTCCAATGAGCAGTCAGGGTTGATTTTCTTCAGGATTGACTGATTTGATCTCCTCACAGTCCAAGGGACTCTCAGGAGTCTCCTCTAGCACCACAGTTCAAAGGCATCCATATTCTGCACTCACATCCACTTCTGGGAGCGGCGAGGGCACTGCAGGCCTGATGAATCATCGTCATAGGCCGTATCCAGCCTACAGGCCATAGTTTGGGCACCCCTCATATAGAAGATGGTTTTGAACCAAAGGAAATCATAGGTGTAGTGTTTATAGATCTCACTGCAGCTTATGACACAGTTGACCACGCAGCTGTGCTGAAGAAAGTCTCCCACATCACAAAGGATTTTAAATTCACAAAAATCATACGTTGTTTATTGGAAAACCAAAGTGGAGTTTCCCTGTAGATGACAGCCTGTATAAATGTGGAGAAGAACAAACTATCTCCCATATCATACAATGCACACGATGCCCCTCAATGTGCAATGAGGAGGACCTGATGTTGGCAAGAGGAAATGCTGTTGATGTGGCCTGATATTGGGTGAGCCATCTAGCCCTTTTAATTCTATTTTGTGTTAGATGTGTTAATTTTAGCTTTGTATGTTATTATATGCTGGTGGTGTGTCTGACATGAATAAAGAAAAGAAGCCTAGAACTTAAAGGTAAAGCTCAACAGAAGAGTACGACTATTAAAGACTTCTCCCTCCATCAACACATCAACAAGTCTACAAAGACTTGTGAATTGGAAAATTCCTTCACTGCTGGAATGTTAGGTGATATTTTGTCTTACCTTGCTGATCATCCATTGGTGAGGAATACATGAAAGTCTCCGGGTGGAAACATAAGAAACTGGGAGAAGTCTGTGGGCCTTGTTCTTCCTGTAGAAGACATGTTGAAACTGGAGTTTTTGTGTGATATCCAGCTTATTGAGACTCATATGACAGACTTCATAGTATGTTTGCACCTTACTCAACTCTCTTGCTACCTTTTTGGAGCAATTCTATTTTCTATTTCTGCTTCTGTTCCAAAGAAGGAGAATAAGAATGTGTTCAAAGCAGTGTTTCCCAACCTTTGGTTTTTAGACTCCAACTACCAGCAGCCTTAGTCCATTCCTGGCTGAGAGCGGAAGGAGGAACACCTGGCAGCATGGTGGACTTTTTAAAAACTGTACCGCCATTGCCGCTGCTGCCCCATCAGATAACGCTAAAATCAGATAACATTGGGGAATTTGAGGCAATTTAAGATAACGTTGTGTGATGCAAATGTTTGCCTCAAATTCTCCAACATTATCTTTGCTTGTGAAGGGAAAGAAGCCTCGAATAGTCTTTTGTTTCTGAAAGGAGCCTCTTTCCCTTCTCAAGCAAAGGACTATTCAAGGCTGGAATAGCTCTTTGCTAGCTCTTTGCTTGTGAGGGAAGCCTCGTTCCCTTTGCAAACAAAGGGCTATTCAAGGCTGGAATAGCCCAAGGCTGGAATTGCTCTTTGCTTGCAAAGAGAAAGAGGCTCCCATCACAGGTAAAGAGGTATTCCAGCCTCAAATAGCCTTTTGTTTGAGAAGGCAACATCTGGGACCGCTGGTTTGCTTGGGGAGGGAGGGCCCATTACCTCCCCAAGCAAACTGAATTGCCCCCATTTCCTTTCCTCTTCAAAAAGGGAACAGGGCTTTTTTTAACATTGTGCAATCAATGCATTGCACAACGTTAAAAACCGGATAACGTTATGACTTGTGGAACCAAGTCATAACGTTATCAAAGGTACCAGTGTATCAACCTATTATATGGTAACTATTGTACTTATTTCTCTGTTATGTTGTATCCTACTATATTTTTTATATTGTAACTTTGATATTGTTGGATTCTGTAAGCCGCCCTGAGTAGGTTTTTACCGAGTAGGGCAGCATAGAATAAGAATAAGAATAAGAATAAGAATAAGAATAAGAATAAGAATAAGAATAAGAATAAGAATAAGAATAAGAATAAGAATAAGAATAAGAATAAGAATAAGAATAAGAATAAGAATAAGAATAAGAATAAATGACTGTTGTATTTTCTGGTATTACTGTCTGTCAGGTTTAAAGTTCTATATTTCTAGAAACTAGATCAAAGCCTATATAAATTAATCACTTACCAGTTTTGCATATCTGTTTTACCAGAGTTGATTATCTTTAACATTTGGCCAATGGTTATCAGAACTAAATTTGAAAGCTGGTAGGAATTACAAAAGTTGTGGCTTGTGAAATGGAAAGGAGGTATATATGCAGTTTTACAAATATAAATGTATCTAAGCAAAATAAGTGCCTTCAAAAAATAAGTGTATTCAGCCAGGTGTGTTGTGCCAATCTCTTTACCTGACTATATAATAAAGAAAGTGTTTATGGTGAATTGCTTTTTGTCTTTGAGAAATACTTAATTGACAGAAGGAGATTTCCCTTCACTATATGTTACAAAGTGGGAACAGAAGGCAGAACTAGCATGCTTTCCTCCTCACGTGTTAGGGTTTATTTGTTATCATTCATCACCATGTGATGACTGTGGTTGACATGGAACAATCTGAACAAGGTTGGGGACTTTAGTGGCTTAGTACTTTAGTGGCTTAGTGGTTAAGACACTGAGCTTGGAGACTGGAAGGTCGAGGTTCAATACCCGAGTGTTGCATGACAGAT
The DNA here is from genome assembly GCA_030440675.1 of Furcifer pardalis. Classification (NCBI taxonomy): domain Eukaryota; kingdom Metazoa; phylum Chordata; class Lepidosauria; order Squamata; family Chamaeleonidae; genus Furcifer; species Furcifer pardalis. The sequence continues at coordinate 71,389,346 of CP126893.1, forward strand.
GTTGGTGACATGAAAGGAGCCTCATTCAGCCATCCTCTGAGCGAAGTTTCTCCAGCAAAAATCCTTTCAACCTAGAGTAATTTCTGACATGAAATTTATTTATTTATCAATTGTTTATAACATTCAAATGTAAGCCTCGCCATCTCCTTCTTCTGGGTACAAACATGGAATCAAAATATCAAAATAGAACACAGGAATGTCTATATTAGAATTTACTTAGATACAAGTTCAGATGATGAACACTACAGTCTTGCAAATATTTACTTAGAAGAATTTACATTTTAATTCTATCCTTCTTCCAGTGAGTTCAAAACTGTATACAGTGGAACCTCATCCAACAATCGCCCCGTATAGCAATGAAATCACATAACAATTAGGTTTTGGGGTGGGAGTGGGGATGGCATCCTGCATAACACTTTTCCCTATGGAAAAAAAATCATATAACAATTTTTGAATGGGAAAAACCACTTCGCAAAAAATAAATAAATCATTGTACGATGCATCCCACAGGGAAAATCGCTATACGATGCATGCATTGTATAGCGATTGTTTTGTACAACAAAGAGCCCCAGGAATGGATTGAAATTATTGTAAGAGGTACCACTGTACATCATTTCCACTCCCCTGTAATCCTAGCCACTGAAATTATCCTCATTTGCTTTTTACTAAAATTGGATAAAACTAAGAACACAGGAAGTTGCTGCTTGGAGATGCTCTTGGAAAGAAGGAAATCCCTTAGAATTATTTTCCTAGGAAGTCTACATATTTATTTCCCTTATTTTTATGAAGATACATTTACAAAAGCCTCTGCTCAATATTTCATGACATAGTTTGGTGGGGGGAGAATCTGGTGATAGGCAAGTATAACGAGGGCATCTCTTGTTATCAGCAGTAGATTCTATTTTTCCAGTAGATTTGCAAAAGATTGGTCTTATTTGACATATTCTCTCTTTTTGCAATAGTTTTCTTTCAATAAGACTTGTTAAATGTTGAATGGGTTTGATCTACATTCTTGACAATATGAACCAGGGGGTGAATGAAGAGTATTTAAGATTCATGTTCTACCACATGCATGCACATATTGAGCAGAATGAATATGATGTTGCCTCTTTCATGCAGAATATCATACTGGATATGAATCAAATGGCTATACTGTGAATAAGGTCAAAAGGGACAGAGAAGACTTCAGTCTTTTCATGGTTTAATCAATAAACAGCAAGAGAGAAGTCATTCAATGGAGAGGCCTTTCTGTTTCACAACAACTTAATGTTTTGTTGCATAGGAGAACATCCCCTTCCTCACTAAGTGTAAACTTGAGAACTGTTTCTCTCTAAAAGTCTCTCTGCTGTTGCTCTTTAACACAAATTTGACATTACAACAAGAAAGCATGTAAGGTTTATGACAGGTTATTCATTGTAACAGTCTGAGCTATTATAAATGATGAAAACATAGTACCTTTGGAACCATGCATTGTACAGAATGTTTCAGAACCATTCCGGTCGCTGGTCACATAATTTATAGCATTCACATCTCATTTTAGTGTTTGTTCAGACAGAATTGACCTTCAGTGTAAGGTCACCAAATCCATTAGAAACCTCCAGGGGGAAACAAAAAACAAAAACAAAACAAAAACAAAAACGTGACAGTGAGTAGGCATGGAACTGTAAATAGGAAAACTGGAGAGTTGTTGCTATTGTTGAAAAAGCAGGGATGAAGGTAAATTGCACCAGTGATGCTTCACACATAATCTTAAAACTAACAAAAACTACCATATTAATGAGGGAGAAAAAAACTATCTTCATACTAGTTTGTATGATAAAATTTATTTTCATGTAAGTTATCCTTTAATAAGTGTTTTTCAAGTATGATCTTCTAGTTATTTAATTCCCTGAAGGACAAATGTGCGTCGGGGGGAGGGGGGTTGGTTATAAATGCATATTCATACACACAGCAAGATTCTTGTGTAAACTTGTATATAAACATGTGAACCAAAAGAACTGAAATAACAATAAGACTTCACTTCCCCAAATATCAAGTTTAGTGGAGAGAGAATTACCAGAAGTGCAGGCTGGGTTCCAAAGAGGCAGGGAGACTAAAGACCACATTGCCAAAATACAGATCATGGAGAAAACAAAGGAATAGCAGAAACAAGTCTACTTCTGTTTCATTGACTACATCAAGGCATTTGACTGTGTGGACCACAACAAAATGTGGCAAGTAAATAAAGACATGGGAATACCAGAACACCTTATATGCCTCATGAGAAATCTGTACATGAGTGAAGAAGCAACAGTTAGGACAGAATATGGAATGATGGAGTGGTTTGGAATAGGAAAAGGAGTAAGACAAGCCTGCATTTTGTCACCCTGCTTATTCAACTTATACACAGAGCACAGAATGCACAATGCAGGGTTGGACGAATCACAATTTGGGATCAAAAATTGCCAGAAGAAACATCAACAACTTGAGATACACAGATGATACTACCCTAATGGCAGAAAGTGAGGAAGACCTAAAGAAGCTTCTGGTTAGGTTGAAAGAAGAGAGTGCCAAACAGTAGCATAGGGTGGGTTTCAGTCACCTGGGGTTGCAGGCCAAACTCGCTGCCCCCCCCCCCCCAGGCTCAGCCACCCCGATAGGAAAGTCCTACCTTCAGGCTTCGCCGACCAATAGGTGGGGTGGCCGTGCACCTGGGACCCCGAAGGTGCTGGCAAGGCCCAAGGTCTGGGGTGGTGTGGCACGGGCCCAGTGGGGAGCCCACCATTGGGGTTCCAGGTGCGTGGCTGCCCCACCTCTGAGCTTGGTGTTGGCAGCTCATCCACCTTCAGTGGCAGCAGTGCCCAGGAAGGCAGGAAGCGAGGCCGGCGGTCACCGCAGATCAGCGCCCATGGCCAGAGTAGTGCCGGCCAGGCCTTGTGGGGGAAGGTCCTCATCCTGGCTGGCGCTGCTCCAGCTGTGGGTGCTGGGACACAATGAGCACCAGCTTTGCCCCTCTTGGCACCGCTGCCACCAAAGACAGACAAGCTGCCACTGTTGGGCTAGGATGCCAATGGTGGGCTCACCGCTGGGCCCATGCCACCCTACCCCAGACCCTCGCCCCGCCATCAGGGTCCCAGGTGTGTGGCTGCCCCGGTTCCTACCCTGGCGATGGCAGCACCCAGGAAGGTGGGAAGCGAGACCGGCCGTTGTTGTGGCCCAGTGGCCGGAGCAGTGCCCACCAGGAATTGTGGGGGTGGTGAACCTCTGCCTGGCCGGCACTGGGCTGCAACGACTGCCAGCCTCACTTCCCACGTTCCTGGGCACCACTGCCACTGCTGGGCTAGGAGGCAAGGTGACCGCACGTCTGAGACCCTGATGGTGGGCTCTCTGCCGTGGCCACGCCAGCCCAGCATGGCAGGTGGGAAGGAGTGGGCACCTGGGGAGGAGGGGAATGGAGGAGGGGGAGTGGCACCTCCAGGGCAGGCCCAGGGTGCCAGTGGTGGCAGAGGGTCCCGGTGCCTTCCCCAGCCACCAGGAAGTCCAGGGCAGTGGCATTGCCACCCCCACACAACGGGCCGCCCAGGTCGGGCTGCCGCCTCACTATGCCTCTGGTGCAAAAGCTGCCTTCAGACTCAAAATCAAGAAAACCAAGATAAAGGCAACAGGCCCTATCAGTCCCTGGAAAATAGATGGGGAAGAAGTGGAAGCATTGACAGATTTTACTTTCTTAGGATCCAAGATCACTGCAGATGGTGATTGCAGCCATGAAATAAAAAGGTGACTGATGCTTGGGAGACAAGTTATGAGAAACCAGGGGAACATAATTAAAAGTAGAGACATCACCTTGCAAACAAAAATTTGCATAGTCAAAGCAATGGTACTCCTGGTGGTAATGTATAGTTGTGAGAGCTGGACAATTAGGAAAGCAGAGCGCAGAAGAATAGACACCTTTGAAATGTGGTGTTGGAGGAGAGTTTTGAGAGTCCCCTGGACAGCGAGGAAAACAAATATTTCAATCTTAGAAGAAATCAACCCTGACTACTCCTTAGAAGGTCAAATAGTAAAGATGAAGCTAAAGTACTTTGGACACCAAATGAGAAGAGAGAACTCACTAGAGAAAGCTTTGATGCTGGGAAAGGTGAAGAGCAAAAGAAGAAGGGGCAGCCAAAAATGAGATGGCTAGATGGTATTGTAGACACAATGGGCACAGAGCTGGGCGGGCTGAGGAAGATGATGGAGGACAGAGGTGCCTGGCAGGCAATGGTCCATAGGGTCACAAAGGGTCGGAATCGACTGTGCGACTGAACAACAACAATGCTTGAAGTACTATCCCCATTAGCCTATAAGTAATAATAATAATACACCTGAGTACATTTTAAAAATTGAACCATACATACACAAAAAGTGTTTTTATGTTTATTCTGTGAAAATTTTGTGGGCATCCCTGCTCTGAACATGGTAAGCATTCATCTTATGTACATAACCATATGCAAATCTGTCCATGCAAAATTAACACACACAGTCTAATCGTCCATTAATTTAACTCATTTCTGTCATATTGTCATTATTCTAATAATACATTCGCTTCATGCAAAAATGTAGGAATAATGGCCACTGATACAGGATACAGAATAAAGAGCACAGCTAGTTCCAAAATTCCTAATTAAAGTCTGAAAAACACCAAAACTCATGCGTGAGTTACTTGAGGGAGTTTAAAAAGCATTCTGGAGATCAAAAATGGAAGCTGTCATGGAACAACTGGAGGGAAGTGAGCCTATGTTTTGTTTGGTTGATAGTACCATATTTTGTTTATAGTACCATGTTTTACTGTTACTGTGATTGTTATTTTACTGTTATTGTACTGATTGTAAGCCACCCTGAGTCCTCATGGTGAGTGGGTGGCAATATAAATCTAAACAAACAAACAAATCAGAAGAGCCACAGGGGACATACAAGCCTTTGCTGTCATTCACTTCTCCTCCTTTAGAATTCCTGAGCAGGCGATCCATCATGAAGCTGTCTTCGTTAGTGTTTCTACATTTTAGGGTCTCCCTCCCCACCAGATCACTGCTGTAACTGTATGGAAGGCATCAAGTAATCCCAAAGTAACGATAAATGCAACCACTTAGTTTCTTTGCAAAATCAGTCTTGTGTTTCTGTCCAGAGATTCCTTGGACCAATGGAGAAGTAGTGTAAGCTGCTAGAAATAATGACTTTAGGGCCAGCAGAATCTGCACCGTGCTCTAGCAGGGCAATGTGTCCCAAGTTGCTGTTGATCTCTCAGGAATTGAGTTGATGTTGTGGCCACGGGACATTGCTCCATGCAGTGGATGCCAAATTGATTAATATGGCAGAAGCATAGGAAGATATTTGAAAGAAGAGAACAGGAGGTGACTCATTAAATTTAATTTCAAGACATGCTGGACAGGAGGAGGTTATCAGTTCATGTGACACTCCTCATATGTGGTAGCAAATAATGAGATTGCAAATGGTAGGACAAGCGTCTTATCTCACTTGCTTCCATCACACTTTTCCCTGTTGCTCTGTTGATACAAGCTAGTCTGCATGCTGACACAGCTATATGAACCTTCAAAGGAAGTGCACAGATTTTTATTCCAAGTTTTCAGAAGGGACCAGCATATTAATTGAGTCAGAGATCTAGTATAAATAGCTAACGTTGCCATCCAAAGCACTCTTGTGTGCAAGTAAGTTTGAATTGAAATCAATGACACTTCCAAGTAATGTGCTTAGGAGTGGGGTAGCAGTAACTTATCTTGGGAATTTATTGAAGCACTTGTTTTCTGAGAAGCAAAACAACAAGAATCATGTTTAATGTATCACCTGCAAAAGAGATATCTGATGCTATTAAGACTCCTGCTATCAAGGATTGCATAAAAGATGCCACAAATTACTTTATCACCATGCCAATTACTCTTAGTGATTTATATAGCTTTCAGATCAACTATTGTTTGTGCTGTATTTTAAGGATGGAATGTGTGTTTTAACAAAAGGGGAGAGGAAACCAAAAAGGCCCCCTTTTTTGTATTCTTTTCTTAATTTCTCAAAGTGAACATCTGAAAAAAAAATTATTTGTGATAATAAATGAAGACCACATGAATGTCAAGTGTTTTTTCTTATTCCTTCTTTTACTAACCTTGCTATCTTTTGCCAATTTGCCTTTTGTCAATTTTAATCCAATAGCATTTCAAGGGCTGTTGCCAGCAGCCAATAAGAATATCAAGGATAGTAGATGTGGAATTATGAATATATACAAGAGCCCAAATTTATTGGAACCCAGTAAAAAGTGCTCAATCCATGTTTCAGTTTTTCCTTGTGAGTGTGCAAGCTTCCAACACCCTATGTATTAGATTCCTCTGAGCCCTCGCCACCGGCCAGAGTTGGAGGGCTTTAAGAGCCGCCGGCTGGAGCTCCGGGATGCCGACACCCTCCTCCGAGCCCTCACCACAGACCAGAGTTGGAGGAGACGGTGCTATGGGGGGTAAGAGTATGCTCTTGCCCTCCCTCCAGACCTCGTCACCTTGATCGGAGGAAAAGATTGCCAGCACCTGCAGGCGGCGAGAGAATGCTCTCGCCCTCCTCCCGGACCTCGTTACCTTGGCCCGGAGACCTCGCCACCTCTTCGCTGGACTCTCCCTCAGCCAACTGGCCTCGAAGGGAGCAACCGCTGGGTGTCCTGGGGGTGATGAAAGACCTCGCCACCACCGCTTCACTGGACTCTCCCTCGGCCAGTCGGCCTCGAAGGGAGCAACAGCTACGGGTCCCGGGTGATGATAAAAATACCTCATTTTGTAGAATTTTGCTTATAATCATTGCAGGATTCAGTAAATGTGGTTTTGTTTTTGCTTTTTTTTCTTTGTAATGTTTTTGTAACATTTTATGGTGATATTAATATTTTCTGATTGTTACTGTGTTATTGATACGTATATATTTATTTTTCTGATACTGTGATAATTGTGATTATGATAATGTGAAATTTGTGACTGTTATGTTATTTTTTATGCTTTGTAAGCCGCCTAGAGTCAGGTTCGCCTGAGCAAGGCGGGGTATAAATCTGAAATGAAATGAAATGAAAAAATGAATTGTGTTGCCTTGCTTCTGTGTTTCTAGCTCAGATCTTTGCCCTCAGTTTGGGAGAGCAACTACCAAACTTATTTCTGAAGCAGAAACAGGACATGAGTAGATGTTAGCCTTGCTATTCCTTGATGCCTTCTAATTTAGGTGTTTTTCCCAGAAGCATCCAACTCAGATATTTGCAAAGTTTTCTTTGATGTAGATATAGCTCTCAGAATAGAAAATATTGGTATTTGCATTTGAGGGTGGGGTCAAAAGTTGTGTCTGTTTTTCTGACCAGGATACTTAGGTGGTACTTAGCTGAGCTAAGCACCAAAGCCCAAATAGGAAATTCAGAAAACCTAAGAGAAGATCAAACAATCCAATCTATAACCTGGGATGATCTTTTGAATCTCCCACCATTCCTAATTTATTTGGAAACGTGTTCCCTCCTTTGGTCCTTTCCTGAATTACTTTTGTTTTATGTCTCTTCCCAAAAGAGTCAAAGAAGAAAAGAGAATTTACCAAAGGATAGAGTGAAGAGAAACCACCTCAGATCCTGATAGTTTTGGTTGGGAAGAGAGCTTTTATTTTGCCTTTATTTGCTTGCTTGCTTTTCTAAAAAACAATTAGGAGCGGATGTGTGGTGGTTTTTAAACCTTTTTCTGTTTCTACTTATGTGTGAAGGGGTACTTTCCATATTTAAATGGTTTTTAAACATTGATATTTGGTTAATTTTCTTTGCATTTATCTTGTTAAAATTTCTCACCATGGTAGGTTTTAGAGGGATATTTTAGTTTGGTGGTGATGGTTGGCTGGCTACTGCTGTTTGCTTTTGAAGTAGATTGATTTTCTGTTATCTTGCTTTTGCTTTTTTGGGAGTAATCTATGAATTCTTTAGTGTCAGAAAACACAAAAGAGGAAATTAATAACATGAAAGCCACCCCACCCATCTACCCACCCATCCAAAAAAAAAAAAAACCCTAAGGGAGGTAAAGAGGTCTGTTTTGTGGCATTCCCACATTGTTTCTTCTTTCACCAGTAAGGAAGGCATCTCACCACCTGAGATTTTCAGTGACTTACTAAGTTTCATGGAATGGTGAATTCCTGTAGAATGGTGTCTGCCACCCTATATTTGAATGGAGACAACTTGGATTCCTAACAGTATTTAGAAGTGTCTACAAATAAAAATCTTGGGAGAATTAACTTGGGGAGGCCCAGTACTAAGTGGCCTCTTTTTCTTTAAACATAGTGACATTGTGCAGAGAACTAGAGAAGCTAATCCCTTTGCCAACAGGAAATTTTAGCTCACACAAGTAACTTTTCTAATCTCTGAATGGTTTAGAAGTGGGCCTAACTGACTTAGCCATTCTCTCAATGTTGCCTGTCTGCATAGCCTTGGTCTTCATGAACTTAGTTTATTGTTTTGTTGTTTCTGTTTTGACACTGAGTGGCAGTACTTTGTTGTTCTTGACAGCCAAATCTATTGCCACATGACAGTCCTCCCACTCTATGAGGTGCTTCCATTCTGCCTACTGACAGTAAGAGCTTCCAAGGTGACAGGAGAGACTTATACACCTTTAAAAAGAAGAATCAAGTAAAGTTGAGGAGGGAGAGAGTCTCAGGAACCATTCTGTCAAAATGAAAGCATTTATTTAGGCTACATTATTTATTATTAAAAATCATACCTGACTGTAAATGTGATGGCTTACATGGTAGAACATTTTATTTATGTATGTCATTTCTGGAAAATGCTGTCACTTCGTAATCTCATCACGATGTGCAATGCATGTCTCTAAATAAAACATTAAATAATGAAAGCCCTTAATATATTAACTCCTATTCAGGGATGCCTATTATGAAATAATATTAAAGTTTTTAAAAGGGGGGCTAGTAATGTCAGAATGTTTCCATTTAATGCCTAATTGAAAGTTTTATCTAGGTATAGAAATCTAACTAGACTGATTTTGTTGGTTGTCATTTCCAAGACAATCTAAATATGGAATCTGTCTTACTGGTGTACTCATTGCCCTGAAACAGATGCTTGTACTGAAAGCTCTGCTACATCTATATGTTCAGTGGTTAATAGCATGTCAAGAAAACATTTTCCAAAGGACTGAAGATGAATGCCTTGCATATGATAAAAAAACCCCACACTGAATTCTTGTAAATAAATAAGTTTTCTCCTGAACAGTTTCTACATTTATGAAAGTTTTTCTAATGATAAATTATAAGGACAGGTATATTAACCAAGTATACCTCTAACTGCCACATTCTGAGAGCTGTTGCTTCCTATGCTCTGGCCATGACCAGGTTGGAAAAGAATATCATAGTAGGAAAAAGGTTTTTTTTTTTTTTTTTTTTTGGTAATCCTGTAATTTTCACTGCAGAATGTTCTTTATTGTTTAGTCTCTAGGTTCTTTCAGTCACAATTTTTTTATTTATATGCATTGTTTTCAGGACATTTCCTAATCTGGATGTTTTTATTCATTCATTCATTTGCAATGTATATGCCACCACTCTAGGTGGTTCACAAGAACAAATGAAAATTTATGACTGTAGTAGTATGTTATCCAATGATTTTCCCACCAGCATGACCAGTAGTCATGGCCAATGGAAATAAATAGCCTTATAGCCTCTTGGTTCCGAAGTATAACAATCACTAAAGGCCATATTAAAATGATCTACAAATTCTGGACACTTTAGGGATTCCAGAATCCATGTTTACTTCTGAGGCGATTCAATCAATTACTATGCTTTTATCTGAATGTTCAAGCGCTTGAAGATAACTCACTTGAAAAGATTAGTTTAGAATCACTAATAACTTTTATAGATATTACAAAATCACTTCTAAAAATTCTGCATAGAGTAAGCAGTCTATAAGAATTCTTCCAGTGTACGATGAAAGAAATGATCCATCTTATTTAGTAGATATCCTGTCACCTTCAGTGACTGAATTCATGTACAACAGAGAGAAGGTCGAAGCCAGCCCATCCTACATTGCATATATACTATGAGGTTTCCAAAATTGCAGTGATTTCTTCATTTAACAAGGAATTAGGACTTAAAACATAGATTTACATAGATAAATGCATCTGAAACACTATTATTTTTACCAGAGAAATGATGGGGGAAAGCCAAAGAACTGTATCTTGGTTTTAAAGAGCCATAGTCAAATTTAGCACCATTATTTTGAAAAATATTGCAAAGATTGAACTGTCCAACATGATGGCAATAAATTCAGAAGAACCACTTTCATCCTGAGATCCCCATCCCCTCCTGTTTATTGGACGTTCCTAAGAATTCATGATAATCACTTCTTCACTGCTCACCTTCTTCCTGCAAACAAAATGCTGATTTTGAATATTACCGTATATACATCTTTCCATTTAAGATTCCTGCAGTAGAATTTAGAACTGACACAGAAGTGCCCTGCTGATGAAACAGCAAGATGAATGCAATCACTGCTAACACTTTCATTTTTATGTAAAGCATATAATGGCTAAAATCTCTTTGCATGGCACAGGAAATTGCACTAGAATGGGCCTGGTGAATCAATGGAGATTTAGTGAGCAAACTGCATCATGAGTTCAATTGAGTCTCCTCTAACAGTGACGTACTATATCAAACTAAGTCATTGCTAGTGAATGAATTTAAATTACTGAGGAGTTGACTCACCAAATCCCAATTGATGGGGGGAGGGTGTACTCTAGTGCAATTTTTCGTACAAGACAATATGGTTTTGGTAAGTGAAGCAGATTTTTTTAAAGTGATGTAAGGTTAATTAGCACCAGTAACATTCACCATGCTTTAGCAATTTTGGGGGGTGGGGGCGGCAGCAAAACAACAACAATGTTGTGGCACTTTAGGAAGTTCATTGGCAATTATGATGATGATGATGATGATGATGATGATGATGATGATGATGATGATGATGATGATGATGATGATGATGATGATGATAATAATAATAATAATAATAATAATAATAATAATAATAATAATAATAATAATAATAATTTATGTCAGAGATTACTCTGGGTTGAAAGGATTTTTGCTGGAGAAACTCCACTCAGAGGATGCCTGAATGAGGCTCCTTTCATGTCCCCAAGTGCAGCCCTCAGGTATTGAAACCTGACCTTCCAGTCTCCAGCTCAGCGCCTTAACCACTAAGCTACTAGGGGTGCAATCAGTCCAGCTGGTGTTTAAAGAACATTCATTGGAGCTCAGGCAGAATATTCTTTTTTTAAAAAAGCAACACCCATTGAAATGGTCTGTTTGTCCAATTATTACCTGTAGAGTTGTGTTTCTTAGATTATTTCAGGAACTGTCAGTAGCCTCAAAAGCCATCTTTGCTGTGGTTTGAACAAATGCAAATATACACCACCAGGAAGTAGATAATTGTATGTAGTCAGGGGAAGTCCCAGGAGAACTTCACTTTGGTGCTCTGGGTTCCCCTAGAGAGATTTCCATGCCATTTATCCAAAGGGAAAAGACAGGTGACCACCTTTTACAGTCTGTCAATCATCTACTGCTGTTGCTTCCTTATCTTTCTCTTAGGAAGAGAAGTAGAATGGGGATGTTTAGGAAGCTTCTTACTAACCAGGCAAAGAATCCATGTTCTTCTGATTTTCTTCGGAAGAAAGATTCTATAATTAGTCAGAGGCAAGCTTGGAAAAGCTTATGCTTATCTTGTAAAGACTATTAGCTCTGACCCGAAAGTCACTATTTCATCTTATTCATCAATATTCTGGATAGCTTTAAGTTGCTCAGTATCTTGCAGCTACAGCTGTTACCTCTGAGACTGGTCAGTTTAACAGGGAGATTGCAAGAACTATGTTTCTAAACCAGTTAGGAAAGGTAGCATAATTGTGGAAATCCATCCCAGATTTTGTCAATACTCTTGGCTATCTGACCTCTTAAAATGTGTTAAAATAATTATAATACTTGATAAAAATAATAGTAGTTCTGCAGGTTCAGAGACTGGCTGCAAGTCTTGCAAAGTAGAAAGAGAATTAGACTTGCCTCCAATTCCATGAGAACATGAAGCTGCGCATTGCTGATGGCTAGTAATCAGCTTAGGCCGTCAAGGTGCCATTTTATCTGAACCACCCAAAATTGTGACTTGGCTTATGATTTTCCTTTCTGCATGGACTGTCCTTTGGTAGTATAGTCACCAACAACCAATGTGATGTGAGGTTAGGGTACTAGACTGTGAGGCAGGATACTTGGTAGGGTCATTCCAACCATAAAAGACTGAAAGAGACTGTAGGGATCATTCTTACCAGCCTCCTGCCAAAGCAAGAACTCTTTACATAGACCATCCCTCAGAGGTACTCATCCAGCATCTGCTTAAACACCGCCAAGAACCCGTCACACATCAGAGCGGTTTCCCACTTGACTATGAAACTTTTTGGTGCTCATCAATCAATCACCATCTCTCAGCTTAACCTACCTCTCAGATTTGTTATGAGAATAAAGTAAGGGAAAGGAGACATTTTTCTTCTGTATCTAGGCAAGACGTGAAACTGCCAAAATGAAGGCACCTTTTGGTGAGTTCATTCTGCAGTTCCTCTTGACTGATCTAGTGTGTGATAAGCATGCAACACAAGTTTGCTGTTACTAGGGTATTCCTGATTATGGTTGAAAACATAACACAATCTTTGAAGAGGCTCTTTCTGTGTAGGAGACATGTGTATGCCACATTGAGCTCACAGGAGGAAGGGCCATGATATAAATGCAACTAATACATAATAATGAATGGATCAGATTTAACTAGTTCAAACATTTGACAAAATTTTAGTAGAGGACAGCACAAATCCTACATAACTTGGTAGTACATCATAAGGATACAGTGGTAGAGGTTCACAGGATGTTGTTTCCAGTCAATCTAAATACCTAATTACTTGCACATTTCTCTCAAATTATTGTGGAACTGACTGCACAGTTGATCACATAACTGCATCTCAAATACTACTTCCTGAATAATACTTTCATCTTGGTTCAACTTTTGCAATGGCCTGCACAACTTCAAGTTGTGCAGATTATATCTGTATTATTATACAGATATAGTTACTCAATAGAATTTCAACTATTATAATTTCCATCTCACTGTATATTTTGATACACTCACAATGTATCTGTTCCTCTCTCTGAACACATGCCCTTTGGCCTATCTGGATCATTATATACAGATAAAACTTAAATTTGCAAGTTTTACACAGCTCTGTAAAAACCAGTACAAAATTAAAAACTGAAAATATCTGGTTTATCTCGTATGCAGAATTTATAGCAATATATCAAGGGTAAAATAAAAACTCACCCCAATGATTCCTTGATTTTTTTCTGGTCTTGCTCAATTCACACTTCAAAGACCTGAATGCAGAACCGGATGCAATGTGCAATCAAAGGGCTAGCAATTTCATACTTCTAACATATGCTGTGAAAGAAAAACAAAGCAACAGATCTGAAAAGCATGAATATAAAAAATGTGTTTAATGGTTTATTCTGCACAACCTTTACCACTGTGCACACATTAAAAAATACAAATATTTGAAAGAGGCACACAAAAATACATTAATATACATGTGTGAGGAAAGGGTATTCAAAACTGGGCTGAAAAAGCCACAACAAAGTCAAGCCTGAGCAATCTACCTACCTTGAGGGCATGCATTTCTACATCAAAGCCATAGTGCTGTGTGTGTGTTGGGGGAGGGGGGAGTACACCTTTACAACAGTTCTGTGGTCCTGTTAAAAAACAGAATGGGGTTCAATAAGTTTTCCTTTATTTTGCGACTTCATTCCAATCCTTTTCAAGCAACCAACATGAAGAGTTTTCATGGGGAAAAATGTGTACCATCCATCAGAGCCATTAAAAACAACTCAACTTAATATTCAATCATATATTCTATTTTCAATTAACCATGAGACACTGATTTTTGAAGATTCATAGCTTTGAAATAACCAGCACATTTTGTCATATTGAGAGAGAAGAGTTTAATTTTAATTGCATTTGAGAAAGAATTGGACCTTTTGCATTATGCATTATATCAATTATCATGGTAGAAGAAACACACAAAATACATTAATTATAGGTTGTGACCCAGCAAATCACAAAAATGCTTTTCTGAAGTAAATTATTGCCTCTAATTAGCACTTGTTTGCCAGTGCAGAGAAAATTCAAGTGATCTATTGTTAATACTAGTTATTTTATATGGTATTACTGGCGTATTAAACATTTGGATTTGTAGAGTGTTGTGCCTTCACCGAATGTAGATACTCATAGAAAAAGTTACATTGTATAACCACAATATGGAGAAGTGCATGTGAAGTGATCATGTTCCTAAGTGTGTGCATCTTTTTTTAATTAACTGCCTCACAAAACTAAAAACAATTCAATGACATATCATGCAATTTTACTACTGGGACCAGATTTCCCCATTAAGTTTCTTCGGAGTTGTAAATCCCAGAGAAAACATAATGAGTAATTAATTATGTTTTAATTTTATTATTTTTTACATTGTTTGCTGCCTGGTGTCCTCCCATCAGTGGGAAGTCATCCTATAAAGGAGTTGGATGGGTAGGGTTATGATTGGTCTAATAGACAGACAGACAGACAGACAGACAGACAGACAGACAGACAGATAGATAGATAGATAGATAGATAGATAGATAGATAGATAGATAGATAGATAGATAGATAGATAGATGTCTTCTTCTTCTTCTTCTTCTTCTTCTTCTTCTTCTTCTTCTTCTTCTTCTTCTTCTTCTTCTTCTTCTTCTTCTTCTTCTTCTTCTTCTTCTGCCGTATCCAGATCCAAATATTGGCGAATCTCATGGCGATCAGCCATGAGGACTGTCCTGAGAATATTATGCAGTGGCCTTTCATTTGCCTTTTGCATTTGCAGCATTACACTCTTACTACTGATCAAGTTCCATGATTCACTTTCTGGTCCTGGGCTCTTTTGGCACACAAAGTCCACATCAACCCCAGGCCAGTATTGAGGAAGCTGATGCCCTCCATCAAGATGGATTCAAGTGGGATTTAATCTACTTGGGGACCATCATCCTTCCCTGTGGGCTTCAGCACCCAAGGCTGTTACACTGCCTGACTCTCGGCATTGAGTTGCTCGCAGTATGGTCTACTCTATTACCATAGCAGGATAACCTGGCCAGACTCTCAGACTGTCTGTCTGTCTGACATGTCTCCCAGGATTTGAAGACAGTCCAAGGGAGTGGGTGCAAGACTGCAAGAATTTTCATCATCCTTCATGTTAAATCCATTCATTTGTTGTTTTTGCTATTTATTAAGGTAAATTACATGTTCATTAACTTTTTATGAAAAGAAGAACTTTTGTAAAAATTAAAATAGTAGTTTACTAGGCTTCTGTGTTTCTTTTAAATTTTATTTTATAAAACTACAATTGTTAAAGAGGTCTTGGAAGAGGAGACTAGGGGTGTAGGGGTTTCAGAAAAAAGGAAAACTGGGAGTGATGCTGAAGAGCTTGGTGGCCTCTCTCCTGTACCTACATGAAAGCCAGTCATATCTGAGTCTAGGTTTCAGCACTCATCTCTGTTTATAACCCAAGAGCCTTTATGTCTACAGACATTTCCATGGACATGTGGCAGGCATGAATAGACATCAGTGTGCACGGATGTTGTTTACCTTCCCACTGAAGTGGTACCTATTTATCTACTCGCAATTTCTTGTTTTCAAAATGCTAGGTTGGGAGGAGCTAGGACAGAGACAGAAGCTCACTTCACCATGTAGCACTTGCGTCTCAAACTGCTGATCTGCCAACCTTTCAGTCATGAAGTTCAACGTCTTAACCACTAAGTGACCACAGTGCCTACATAGAGAGGAATAAAACACTCCTCTCGCCCAGATAAGGTTTCTAAAAGCCTTAAAAGCAATAAAAGGGGGGGGGGGTTTCCCAACAAGACTTGCAGGAGGGAAAGTTGGAAGATTAGTCTTTTCCATCATCAAATAGTCCCCCATCCACAATGTGCTGCTATGGTCTGTCTTTTTAGTTTAATGTAATTTAAAATGTAATTAAACTTTACCAGTTTGTTCAAAACAGCCATCTTCACAGTTTAAACTTTATTTCAATGAATCCTGGACTGCCAAACACAGATGGAGTCACAATGCCGTGGGAACAGAATTAATACTAGACATGATACTGAAAACTTCCACTCTTCTTGCATCCATTTCAAAGCAGCAGTGGAAGCAAAGGAGTCCACAGATATAAGGCTTTTTCATATACCACCAAATGAGAGCTTAACATGACATTCAGACTGCACCATAGGGACTCTCCTAGAGGAAAAAAAATTGGAATTCCCTGAAGCAGAATTTGAGGTGATTGTTTTGCATGGATTTTGAAAGTGGGTGATTGTAGGAACCTGGATCCAGATTTTGAAATGATGTAGCTCAAATTCGTGCATTCACTAGGCATCAAGATCTTTCTGTGGAGAAAATGAGAACATTCCTTTTATGGGAGAAGTAAAAGTGGAAGTTTTGTAGCACAGGGAGGTCCTGATGCTAAGATGCCAAGATAATGGCTGCCTTAGAACAACAATAAAAGGGTCATTGATCTCATGTCACTTTATCTCAAGATATCTCAGGTTGGTAGATCTCATAAGATATGACATTTTGAAAGATCTCCTACCATGCTTGGCCCGATATAAAATCCAGAGAATATTACTTCAGACTCTTTGCAGGCTAAGCCAACAGCACAACCTTCAACAAACTTCTTATCAGAATGGGCCAGGCAAATGTTGATCAGCCTTAAAGGCTGGGACAGAATGTTTTGATGCCAGCCAGATTGCGGTCCAGTGGCTGGCATGTTTTTTAAAACCTTCCCTGGGGCAGGCAACGCAGCACTCTGCCAGTTTGTTCTCATGGCTGTTTATATTTATATTGTGGTATGCTTTGCCTCATGTTTTTGTTTGTCCTCTCTCATATTGCTCCGTGTAGGGAATATGGGAAAACAGGAAGGAAGGCGAAGACATTAACCTAGGTGGCCACATAAATTCATAAATCAGGATAACTCAGTGAGTTGGATACCTGGCTGCCAAGCCAGAACTTGAGACTTTTATTTCCCAATCTGTCTTTTGAGAGAAGAACCCAGTCTAAGTATCCTTGTGTAAATTGCACAGTTCCAGGGCACTCACAGAAGCATGGAAAGGTAAACCACTTCTGAGTACTTTACACATAGGAAACCCATGCAAGGGTCACCATAAGTCAGAATCAACTTGACAGCCTGTAATTTTTATAAATATGATGCTGCAATTCTTCACCAAAAAACCACACACACCCTCTAGTTTATGAATGTGAAATTCTGTGCTTCTCTATGTGCAGTTTAAAATGTCAGGAAATGGCATTGCCAGAAGGAAAAAAAAAGATGCCAAACTTTATATCGCAAAATCTTGTATGATTTTTGACAATGTCAACAGTCAAAATGGTTTACAGCAGTGGTTTGCAATGTGGGACCACACATCACAGGAGAACCTCAATTCCCAGAAGCCTAAGTCAGTACATTGGCTGATCAGTGCCTTGGGAAATTGACTTGGGCTTCTTGGAATTGAAGTCCAAAAACCAAAAGTTGAGAAACACTGGTCTACAGGATATCCTCTTGTGATCACTGTCATTCACAAAGAGATACATGGTAAAAGAAAATCTCAGAAGATTCATCAGTTAACCACTTCTCACCTGAACATGAAGCAATTGTCATGTATTTTGGACACGTCATTTTGGTATCTATTGCTAGAGGGAACAAAGCAATCCAAATGCCAAAAAAAAAAAATGTTTCAAATTAACTATGTGCAGGGACTGGAAAGTAGCAAAGATTGGCGCTGGAGCTCCATTCTAGAGATGGTGCCAACTGAAATAAGGTAAAGGTAGAGATCACCCTTGTTCGAAAGCCAGTCATATCTGACTCTAGGGTTCAGTGTTCATCTGTGTTTGTGTAGATGTTTCTGTGGTCATGTGGCAGGCATGACTAGACACCAGAGCGCATGGAATGCTGTTTACCTTCCCAGTGAAGTGGTCCCTATTTATTTACTTGCAATTTCTTGCTTTCAAACTGCTAGGTTGGCAAGAGCTGGGACAAAGATGGGAGCTCATTCCATCCTGCAGTACTTGGGAATCAAACTGCTGACTTGCCGCCTTCTAGTCGCGTCTTAGCCACTTGAGCCACTGCAGTCTCAACCAAATGAAATACAATACAATAAAATACAATTAAATAAGAGCAAATGAAATATCAAATGAAATGACCTTTACATTTTGGTTCATTTTGTATCCTGCTTCTCATCTAAGTAACTGAAGACAGAACCCATGGTGCTCACAACAATCCTGTCAAATAGGTAATGTGGGGAGATCTCCCATTTACAACTACAGGAGCAAAGTAGTACTCTTTGTAGTAGAGATTCCAATTCACAACTTTGGGACCACAGTCAGATATTGGTTTTTATAGGACTAAGAAGAAAAATGATATCCCCAAACCAACTGGTGAATAATTCTTTTCTTTCTTGGCCCATGCTGCACACTTCAAAATGCAGATGCAGACTTCAGTCCCATTTAGTAAGTCTCATTCAATCTATGGGAAAGATAAAAATGACAAGTGTGTGTGTGTGTGTGTGTGTGTGTCTGTCTGTCTTAGAAATATTCTCTCCTATGAGTGAGATAAGCCGAAGACCAGCCAGTAATTCAGTTGCAGAGGTATGATGCCACTTCTCCTCCCCACATTCTTCCTCCTCCACTATGTCTAGGTTAAAATCTAACTGACAAAATGAATCCACCTTGTGGTGAATTCCTTTCACCTGACCTAGTGTGAGCAAGATTAGCCGACACAACAAGGTTGCTGTTATCAGGATACACTCGTTTGGGGTTAAAAAATATCACAGTCTTTGATGAGGCTCTTTCTGTGTACCCTGTTGGAAACAGTGTTCCTTTCTCCCCGTTCCATGTTGCATGTCTTGCGCTACAGATCACAATCAAACCCTCACCCAAGGCTCTTTTCTGCCTCCGCCATACCATCCCATGGGGCACTGCTCGAAATATTTAGTAACAGGCAGTTTGTTAAAGAGAGTCTATGACATCACATAGCAGATAAGCTGGTCAGCCTGTCACCACTTTGCTCTATGTCTCTGTCACCCCAATAACTAGGTGAATGATTTGGGTAGTGTCTTTTTTTTTCCTATTACAAGAAAATTAAAGAGTAGTTTGGGAAATGGAAATATAGCTTCAAGCTATTGCATTGTGATTCCTGCCTTTTAGGAGCATTCATGGATATCCATTGACAGAGTTGATTTTTATACTGCACTAGAAGGCTTTCCTTAAACTTATCCTTCTTCATGATCTTTCCACACTCTATCCACTCCCATTTGAGCAAATATACCATAAATATAGAATAATTTATTATAATATGTTAAAATGCTATTAATAATCACCTTTCTCCTTCTCCTTCTCCTTCTCCTTCTCCTTCTCCTTCTTCTTGCACCATATCTGATTCTGAATATTGGTGATCATAATGGCAATCAGCCATGAAGACTGTCATGTGAATATAATGCTGTAGCCTTTTGTCTGCCTTCTGGATTGCAGCATGATACCCATACAACTGATCCAGCTGCACAAGTCACTTTCTGGTCCTTAGCGCTTTTGGCACACAAAGTCCTGCTCAGCCCCAGGCCAGTATTGATGAAGCTGTTGCTTTCCATCAAGATGGATCCAAGTGGGATTTAATCCGCTTGGGGAACATCACCCTTCCCTGTGGACTGCTAGTCCTCAGGGATGTCAGGTTAGTTAACTGCTGCTTCACACTCAGTGCTGAGTCACTGGCAGTATGGTCTACTTCAGGAGTTCTCAACCTTTTTAAGCCAGGGGCTGGATCATGCTCCCTCAGACAGCTTTGGGGGCCATACAGCAATTTTGCCCTTCCTCCACCACATGGTAATTCTGGGTGTGGTGGAGGCAGTGGAGGCCACATAAAATGGTGCCATGGGCCACATCCAGCCCATGGGCCTCAGGATGAGAATCTCTAGTCTACTCTATTACCATAGAAGGATAGACTGGAAATAATCACCCAGTCCAGAAAAAGTGATCATAGGGTGTATGTGAAAAGAAATGCATAGGAAAGGCGTAATTTTTCAAAAGAAGTGAAGGGATTTATAAATGAAAATCCAGTATTCCTGTTTCATAAAGAAACAGTTGCTCTGGTTAAATTTCTGCCTGTTCAAAGTGGAGAGAGAGAGGGGAGACTTTGGGGACTTTTAAACAGTCCCTAGCCTTTTAATATCAGAAGGTTAGGGCAAGCAAATGCCCTTTGTTCTTTCATGTAATATTCTACTATGCACCAGAGTTATAAAATGGCTGATTTTGTGTTTAAAATGAATGGCTTAAGTTTTCAGCATTTCTAAGATTATAAGATGGATTTGCTGCAAATTAAAAGTGGCTAAAGAAATTAATACCCTCTTAAAATAAAAATCAGAACACCTTATATGCCTCATGAGAAATCTGTACATGAATCAAGAAGCAACAGTTAGGACAGAATACGGAATAACAGAGTGGTTTGGAATAGGAAAAGGAGTAAGACAAGGCTGCATTTTGTCACCCTGCTTATTCAACTTATACACAGAGCACATAATGTGCAATGCAGGGATGGAGGAATCACAAATTGGGATCAAAATTGCTGGGAGAAACATCAATAATTTGAGATATGCAGATGATACCACCCTAATGGCAGAAAGTGAGGAGGACTTTAAAAAGCTCCTGATTAGGTGGACAGAAGAAAGTGAAAATGCTGGTTTGAGACTCAATATAAAGAAGAGCAAGATCATGGCAACAGGACCTATCAGTCCCTGGAAAATAGATGGGGAAGAAGTAGAAGCAGAGACAGATTTTACTTACTTAGGATCAAAGCTCACTGCAGATGGTTCATTGCAGCCATGAAATAAAAAGGCGACTGATTCTTGGGAGACAAGCTGAGAAATCTGGGGAGCATAGTGAAAAGCAGAGACATCAAATTGCAAACAAAAATTTGTATAGTAAAAGCAATGGTATTCCCTGTGGCAATGTATGGTTGTGAGAGCTGGACCATTAGGAAAGCTGAGCACAGAAGAATAGATGCCTTTGAGATGTGGTGTTGGAGGAGAGTTTTGAGAGTCCCCTGGACAGCGAGGAGAACAAATAGGTCAATCTTAAAAGAAATCAACCCTGACTGCTCCTTAGAAGGTCAAATAGGAAAGATGAAGCTAAAGTACTTTGGACATCAAATGAGAAGAGAAGACTCACTTGATACTTGGAAAGGTTGAGAGCAAAAGAAGAAGGGGCAGCCAAAAATGAGATGGCTAGATGGTATTGTGGACACAATGGGCACAGAGCTGAGCCAGTTGAGGGGGATGGTGGAGGATAGGAGTGCCTGGCGGACAGTGGTCCATGGGGTCGCGAAGGGTCGTAATCGACTGTGCGACTGAACAACAGCAAAAAATAAAAATATTAGCTAGTTGAAGTTTATTTTAATAATTTTTAATCTGCTGGGTCTGAACAGGAGAATAAGTCACCTCTACACTTTAAAAATCATAACTTTAAATCTATTTGACCAATCACCACCAAATCACTACCACAAAAAATAGTCTCCTGGTACAGTGTAAGCACTGCATTTGGGACTTTGGATGGAGGGGGTGGTTGCCATTTTAAACTCTAAAATTGTGGCAACAATTTTAGAGTTTAAAATAACACAGTCATAAACTGAAAAAGGTTATAAACTGGAATTATTTTAATTAAATTTGCCATCGTAAACTGTGACAAATGTATCCCAGGGCACTCATAACCCCTCATTTTACTGTACCTGCTTTCTAGCCATCCTTGTACTTTTTGTATACTTTTGGAGTTAAATTAAAAAATCATAATGGACATGATCAATTGCATGCTGGTTTATAAAACACATTATTTAATTAATAATCTATACTGTGATTTCTTAATTAGAATTACAGTACTTGGAAGGTACTTTTAAGGAAAATGAATATATTGACCTGCTGGACCATCGTTCTACTCCTGCCTCACTATGGAGAAGTTCAGTATGTCTTTATTTGCCATTAAAACTAATTTCCCAAGCTCTGTGCCAAACAGAGGTGTGGAAAAAGTCATATCTGAAGTTGAACAATGAGTGATTCTGATATACTTTAGATAATTCTTTCCATATAAAAGGTGGGCGTCAATTACTGTCACCCACATGTGGTTTGAAAACCATGATTACTATATTTTGCAGTTAGCATGGAAACCAAAAGCCAGAACAGTGTACTTCCTCAAAATAACCTTCTGCCAAATATGGCACAATTCATTATGTACAGTAGTACATCTACGTTGTACCACCTGGCAGAACAAGTGACTTAAGATACTGTTTTCTAAGAAAGAAAAATCATTCAATTGAGTATGAGGAAATGATCGACATTCAGGCAGTATGCGTGTGTATAACATTTCTTATACACAGATCCATATTCTCCAACTCGTTATGGAAGGGAAGATCCTTGGGAAGAGAGGTCCTGAATGTAGTTGGACTTTGTGGATGAAGAACCAGAGAGACTGGTGTGCTATGTCCTCAGAAGAACTGTTCTGAGAAGAACAGGAAGACTATCTTCATGATGATAGCCAATATTAAGAAAGGATATGGTACTTGAAGAAGACGTCCCATGTACATAATTGTATGTACCTTAAAAGATTATACATTATATCTGAAATAATAATGGCAATCATGACTGTTCATTTCTTGAACTATCTAAATGCACATAGATATGAAGAAATCTCCCAGTATCACAACAATGTCCAGTTTCTCCTCCCTCCCCTACAGCATATGCCCAAGATGTAATGATGACAGCCAAATTGGATGACTCCAAATAGAGTTGTGCATGTCTGGGAAGGACAAGGCTATCAATTCCTATTAGTGATTAAATCAGTGATGGGCAGCAAAAAAATTCGCTACCACACCGTGGGCGGAGCCTATGCCATGGACGGAGCCTATGTCGTGGGCAGAGCCTATGTCATGGACGGAGCCTACGTTGTGGGCAATCTAGTCATGCTTGCCATATGGCCATGTATACATTTGCAAACACAGGCACCACTGGCTCTTTGGGTATAAATGGAGATGAGCACTGCACCCTAGAGTTGGATATGACTGGCTTTTGAGCAAGAGAGACCTTGAACCACTTGCAGGGACAAAACCTGATGGGGCAGAGCAAGGACTTGGGCATTACCACCCAATTTCGCTATCTCCCCTGCCCAATGATCACCCAATGTTGCTACCTCCCCCCGAACCTGTTGCTGCCCACCACTGGATTAAATCCAAGTACTAGGGAAAGGGAACCATTTTGCCAGGGCCTCACCTCACAGGGAAACTTCATTTCTCCATAAAGCCTGAAGGTGAACCTAATAAAATTATCTTGTCATGCATTCTATGAAATCAGGGGGGGAAACAACTTATGCCATTCTTTGCATTAAAATATTTTTTCCCAGACAGAGAAGATTTACTATGGGAAATAGAGCAAACTTTATTTGAGTTCTTAGAAGGCTGATTAGGTGCAGAGACCACATTGAGCAATATCACTTGCTAAGGAATGGGAAGCACTGGCAGAAAGGTGCCATTTCAGCATCTCTCCAATGCCTTTGGACTGATATGACATACCTGTCCTTAACACTTTTGCATACTCTGCCCACTGCATGCTGGCTATCATCTGACCATCACCCCTTTCCTTCTTGGACATACTTTGTGAAATGACATAACAAGATGGAACAGGAGGCAGAATGGAAAGAGAAGAAACATACCAATGTAAAATGTGTGTACTGTGACATCTGCAAGTATAAGGGAAACTGGGCATTATTAGATCTTCTGGGATATTCCTACAGAGGTCACTATGTAGCACCCATTTATTTATTTATTTATTAGTCATACTTATTAACCGCCCTACTCACCGAGGTGACCCTGGGCAGCTTACAATTCATTAAAAAACAAACAAACAATAAAATGGTGTTAAAAACATTCCTTAAAAAGCCTCAATTTAAAACTTTAAAATCAAAATCTAAAAACTAATTGAGGGCAAGCAGGGCTTAAATCAACCAGCGGTCTGAGGTCATAGTTCCTCCCGCACCCCAAACCTGCCCTGCCAGCCATGTTTTTAATTTTTTTCCTAAAGGGAAGCAACTCCGTCTGGAGACGTAACTCCGTTGGCAGGAGGTTCCATAGAGCTGGGGTGGACACCGAGAAGGCCCTCCGTCTTGTGCCAGAAAGATGCACCTCTCTGGCCGATGGAACAACTAGAGAGCCTCTCTGGTCCGCTCTGGTGGGATGGGCAGATGTTCTTAGGGCGATGGGGTCTCTTAGGTATCCTGGCCCACTACCATATAGGGCTTTAAAGGTAATAACCAGCACCTTGAATTGCACCCGGAGGCATACTGGCAACCAGTGCAGCTCCCTGAGCAATGGTGAGGCATGAGCATAATGCCCGCACCCCATCACAACCCGAGCAGCTGCATTATGTACCAGCTGCAGTCTCCAAATGGTCACCAAGCCATCCCCATGTAGAGCACATTACAATAATCCAGTCTGGAGGTGACCAAAGCATGTGTGATCATGAGCAAGGAGCCCCATGCTGTTAATGCTTTGTTGTAAGAGTGGGGTTACAAAGCTCTCTGATTATGAAACATGAACCTTCAAACTTGAAGCACTTTGTTTAGTATACTGAAGAAGTCATTTTGTAAAATGAGACACAAGAATATGCATTCCCCCTCTCCCCTAAAAACCCCACAACTTCAAACCCCAAGTATTAGCAAATCATTCCTTTCTTGAAATAAATAGGACTTAAATTAGTAAAGAGGGTGAAAGTTTTAATGAATACTGAGAAAATACCAAGAATGAAAATGTGGATGGTAATAGTATTTGGAATGTAATTAGGCTCTCATTCTGTGTTCAAGAACATATATGCTCTCAAGTCATATTATTATCCTTCAAGTCATCTTGTGTGGGCTGCAGAAAATCTGTCAATTAGCTGCTGGTGGTGAAGTGTTTCAAGGTTTAAGCCGTTTGTAGCACTTTGTAAATCATGCAAATAAATAACAGCAGATATAAGGTCTGTTACCTAGCTACCTAGACCTTTGATTCAAATGTGTTTGATCTTATCCCATGCTGAGTACAAAAGTATGCATAAATAACTATATCTATTATAATTTTTCCCCCAAAGGAAGAAAAAGATTGGTTATAAGAGTCTGTTTGTCTATAAAATGTTGCATTATGCATTCCTATTTAATGTTTTCATTTGTAAACTACTTTGCATGTTCAGTAATGAAGACATAGTAAAATATCATAAAATGTTTCATGAAGAAAGTAACATTCTAAACTATTTAACAAAAATGTTATGAGGCAGACACACATCCCAAAAAAATTATACCTACAGTAAAGGTAGCACATGTCTCATACTGAGGAAACAAGAAGCAACCCAAACACTCACAGAGCTGGGCATCTGATGTATGGATTACACAAAGAGTAAGCCAATTCTAATAAACTTTGCTAAAGAGGGAATTTTGTAACCTGCCAGGTTTTTCTATGATGGACAGAAGGTTGGTGCTGACCCAACCATTCATCAGCAGGCATGTCAGAGAGAAATGTGTTCGCCAAAGGTAGAAATGTTGAAAATCACAGTTATGTAGTCAGTGGAAAAGATTAGCATATATGTTCCCAGTTTGTTACACAGCTGCCTTTTGGAAGGCAGTTGCATGCTTCAACAACAAGTCATCAGTATCCCCATCTTGTTTGATTTACTATAGACATCTCTGTGGTTTGTCCTCATAGTGGATTGTTAAATCAACTTTGTGATGTTGTTAACTAAAATAAAATAAAAAATAAACTCATTCTCATATCCTTAAATATATCCTTTGCTAGCAAAAAAAAAAGTCTCTTTAAAGATTGTGGTATTCCAATCAACTCCGGGCAACGACAACTTTGTGCTGGTCAATATTTTTCACACTAGGTCAGGTGAAAGGAATTACAGAATTAATTCTCCAAAAGGTGGCTTCATTTGTCCTAGATATGGAAGAAGATGTTAAAGAGATTCAGATTTCCTACAACTGTTTCTTTTCTTCTTATAATATGATAGCCAGTATTAATGTAGTTTACCCAAAAATTATTTTTCATGTTTTCATTTCTTTGGTACATAGAAGCCATGGCTGCCTTATAGCTATCTGTAGTCAAGGTGCAATTACTATACTTAGTCTCACTAAGAGATGAAAATCCTTGCCAATGTTGTGTTCATGCTAGATAGCAGCAAACTGTTTCTCATTTTTTCACACTTATGAGAATGATTCGGGGGCAAATTGTGCAAATTTACAACAGCTCCAAGGAATCAGAGCCATCAAGTGGCTAATTTGTATCTTTTTAAATTAATCAACAAGTGCTTATTTTATGCATTTGTGTATATGTTCAACTTCACTCACATAAGGAAAACAGATTAGATGTACCCAGAGATATTTTCTCCAATTTGATGAAACTTCAAGCTTGGGGAAAGGGCTCCCTATCTCAGTCTTGTAGGGATTCTGCGGTAGCTTAGTGGTCAATATGCTGAACTTGATGACTGGAAGGTCAGCAGTTCGAGGCCCAATGCTGCACAACAGAATGAGTGCCCATCTCTTTCCCAGCTCCTGCCAGCCTAACAATTCAAAAGCCAGAAACTGCAAATAGATGAATAGGTACCACTTTGGTGGGAAGGTAAACAGTGTCCCTCACACTCCAGTGTCTAGTCATGCCTGCCACATGACAACAGAAACATTTACAGACACAGAAAGTGCTGTCCTTTTTGCTATAAGTGGAAATGAGCACTGAACCCTAGAGTAGGATATGACTGGCCTTTAAGCAAAGGCAACCCAGTCTTGCCTGGGAGATGGGGAATCTCATGTGGGTTGGTGATTCCACAACAAGCTTTAAAAAATGCTGAAGTTCACTCAGCCAATGGTAAAGTTGAGAGGAAATCCTCCAGTGGTGTATAATAATGAAATCATATATACATCCCAAGAACTGATGGCTTTCCCACAATTCCGGACACATCTTGTTTAATATCCTATTTATTTAGACTATGAGCGTGGCTTATGTTTTTCCTCATCCCTACTTAAATCTGGAATTCTTCTCTACATTTTGCTTGTGATATGTTGACTCAGTTCTGTAACCTTCAGAAGACTGTTGTCATGAATTATGAAACTAGTTACAGCAAAAGGTTTTCACCACCAACCTTAATATGACTTCAGTTTCTGAATGACTTTGTTGTGATCTTCACAAGAGTTCTTTCTTCTTCCCATAGTCTAATATGTTCTCTCTGTTTTTTCCCCACAGACCAAAATGGAAAGAAATCACTGAAAAAGCAACTATTGCCTTAAAGTTGACAGAGACAGGTAAGTAAATATCTGAGTGTTCTTTCCAAATGATTGGTGTCACGGGGAAAATATACCATCTATGAGTTAAAATGGTGGTGTCTCAACCAATATGAATTTTGTGTCAGAAAAGTTTCATTCCACCCCCTTCCATGTCTGTCTTAGAAGCTCAACTATCATTTTTAAGAGAACAATCTTATTTCCTGTCTTGTGATTCAAAACATGTCTGCCAATTTCCTAGCAGTGCAAAACAAGATCAGCACATAATCTCCTGCTCCATCTGTATTCACAAAATTCAGACTAACTATACAGAAGTCCATATACTGTAGCAATTACTCAGGCTTCCAAACAGCAGCTTGGGAAAGTTAATAATTCAAACAACTCACTGGGAGACATTTACATGTTCTCCTCTCCTCTTTCTGTTTGGAAAAGGAATATATTTCTGAGTCCACTAGTGCATGACATTTCTTCACTGGATCAGGATATTGTTTGCCAACTATCATGCAGTTAGCTACACCTTAGCATAACAGGAGATTTTGTTTGCTTTGGAGCTAGAAGGAAACTGCATTAATGATGTACATGGAAGATTCTATATGTTGATGAGTCAGGTATAAAATTATTTGTACCTTTCTCCCCCTCCCCCGTTCCTTTTGCATGCATGAATTCAAAAACAATATTTACTTTTCAGAAAGAGAATCAAGAAATCATGGCCCTATCAAAGAATTTAAAATTGGTGTTGTATTTTGGAAATATGACAAAGGAAAAAAAATAAACATTTAAAATACAAGGCTAGGTCCATAGAATGAATTCTGTGATTGTAGAAAAAGTATAAAAAACAATTAATATACAATCACTTTAATTACATGGACCTCCTTTCAAATTCTGGTTATGTGGCAAAGGGAAAATAACATTTTCAATCTATATTTTCAGAAACATGAATACATATGAATGTATATTTAGTCTATTTTGCCCCCTTAATTTCTTTCTATCTCCCCCCCCCAAAAAAAAAAAGAAAACCCATTTCAGATACTTTAGCCCTTACCTGTTGGAAGTCTACTTTTCATCAAATATAATTCTTATTGTCTTTTTCTAGCACTCTAATATTGAACTACTTCTTCCATAGAACTGCCACAGTTGTACCACATATTTTACACATGACCACACTGTAGATTCATGTAAAGAAAGTATAACACTGCAGTTGCATATAATGGGCTGCCATCTCTTTTCTGCTTATTTGCCTTTGGTTCAGATTCCATCATCGTAGCTCTTACCTTGAAATTTGTGGCAAGCTGAAATGTGGTTCTGAGTCTTGCACTTTTGTGGTTGACCTTCATCAGACATTCATTCAATGGAGGCAGCTGTCATTAGCACAAACTGAGAAGTTGGTTATCTTTCTTCTAGAATGGTGCAGTTATTGGCTTCAGAAATAATATTTTGGCTCCCGGACCTCAGGTTAATCAGTGGGGATAAGCAATGTTGCACACTGTCTGTATCTGGTTGGATATGTAATTATATTTACTCACTCACTAACTTACTCAGTTTATTTCTAGCCTTCCTTCTTCCAAGAAGAGACCCAAAGTGGCTTATGGATGAGTGCTGTTTCTTGCTCTGGCCTGAGCCATATTATCTCAGTGTTTCCGCATTGACTACTGGGAAGATTAGCATGTTTCATGATCATTTGCTGTTCTTTGCACTCAGGGCAGGAGGCATGTATTTTGAAACTTCTTAGAAGATCATGAATGGCTTAAGGTTATGGCCATGAAAATGTGTTGTTACCCCTCCCTATCTCCATAACAGATTTCCCGAGAAATAATTCAAGAACACAAACAGACACAGCATGGTAAACCAATTCCAATGATGGCAGTAAGGTTGTGGCCTGGTTATGATTTTTAATTGCACAAAATCCATTCATCATTAATTCTGGGTCATTATAAATTCAGGGTTTCTTCCCCCCAGAATTGTATAGTAATACAATTAAATTGCATTTATACCAGACAATACATCTACATTCATAATCTTATACAGTAAACAAGGTGCCACCTCATTTTCACTGATTCTGACACATACAACCATCCTTGAAAAAGAAGTTTAAATATGTAATAAAAGCTTCTCACAGTAACAATAACATATGAGACTGGCAAAACAGTTTATAAATCCAACCAAGGTGAAGCAATAGCTGCTTCAAAATAACCGAAAATAAAAGTAAGTTACATGTCATTTGGCACCACATTTTGGAGATGACATATCTTAAGGAAACAGAAGGAATTGTTAATTGCATTGTGTAATTATTTCCAAAGGTCCTGAAACTGGTCTCAGGAGAGGTGCAGCATTTGTGTAGGAAGCAATGGATATTATTGAATTCAACAAGACTTTTCTCTGAGTGTAGATAGAACTTTTGAACCCAGCTTAATTGTCTGGGATATTCATGATACTGTGTCTGACACACTTTAACAGGAAGTGTTTGTGTTAGTTTCAGTGTGAATATAAACTGAGTAGTTGGCAGCATTTTGAAACCTATGGTACACAATAGCCTTATCAACAAGTTAGTTCTTATAGATGGAACAGACTCATATATCAGACAATGCCTTATTTAACTCCTGCAAGATTTGCTTAAGGTTGCCAGGAAGAAATTATGTTAGTACCATAATCATGTGTCTTACATAACAAATGCCCAACCAAAGGCTACCTTTCTATGCACACTCCTGATGGTAAGTTCTACTGAACATACTGCAGCTTAGGGGCAAACTACATTGTGTGGACCTTTGTGTATGTTGGAGAAGGGCTCTGTTTTTTTCAATCCTTTTCTCTCCAACTTTGCTTGTATTTATAGTCTCATCTCACCCTCAGCATTAAGGAATTTAGGGAAATGTCCTCACTGAAAGCAATGACCACCCCAGGAACATCACAGAACTCTCCCTGCCTGTCAGACAGGGGGAATGAGGGCCAGCTGTGTGGACTGGCTAGCCCAGCCATAAAAGCCCTTGCTGCTGTTGCTGCCTCCATGGCCACCCCAGGAACATCACTGAACTCTCCCTGCCTGTCGGACAGGGAGAATGAGGGCCAGCTGGCTGAAGACTGTTGTCTTTCTTGACCGTACTGTATTTTTTTACACTGCATTTTATTGTATTGTTTTATTGTTTTTTTCTTTTTATGTAAAATGTATTGATTGCATTATCTGTGCTGCATCTGTTATATTTTTATATTCTGTATTTATATTTGAGAGTGTGATACTGTATATGTTGCTTATGCTATGTGAGCCGCTCTGAGTCGACTCAGTGAGCAGAATGGCATACAAGTCTGATTTAATAATAATAATGATGATGATGATGATGATGATAATAGGATCCTCCCCCCCCCCCCAATAAATTCTGTAGCTTTAATAGGTAAGTATGTCTGTAAAGAACTGTCAGTAACATTTGGGGAAGGAGAGAATAAATTCCTAAAATGAAACAAACATAGGCCAGGCTTAGGCAGTGATCCCACAAAAAGTTAAACAAAAATTCTTGTCCAGGTGCAAAGTTCTGAAATAATTCAATGTTATTCATTCATTACTTTTTTTCTTTAACAGGCCATAGTGTCAAAACTTTAAATGGTTAACCTAACTTAATGTTTCCTCTATAACATTTAATGAGGTTTTCTCTCATTAAGTGTTGTTAATGATTGCTATATGTTCTGTCTAAGAGGCCACAAGTTGAACAGTTTCCTATTTACTGGTAAACATTTATTTCATGTGCTTAATTCTTCCAATTTTTAAAATGAAAGCAAGGGATTGGGCTTGACTCATTCAGAACTGAAATCTATCAGAAGTCATGACTGAAATTCTAAAATGACTGAAGAAATTTAGGAAGCTAGTTGGGGTTAATTTATGTTTAACTGTGATTTGGTTTAGATTATGTTGTGATTTGTCACATGTGTGGCATATATACTTGAAACAGTTCTCTTGCTCCTGTTTCATCTTGCATTCATGGATATTCATTATGAGATTTGTGAACAACCATATTTGTTTCCTCAAGTGTCTTAATATATGGTTGTCTTAATTTTAATAAATAAGAAAAGTATTGGCCAGCATTTTATTGATGTTTGCATAAGATCTACTTAACTTGCGACAGCTAATTGACAAGATGTTGGGATGCATCTCAGTTGCATAGTTGTGTGTGTGACTCAGCATGTGACTGAGATGGACCCTGGCACCTCTTCAGTTTGCAATTATCTGAACAGCAGTATGAAAATATGCCAATTAGAAACTTCCTCATCTACATACTAAAGAATAAAATGCTCCCCTTCAATTAGTGCTTTTAAATACAACACTTACATATGCAACCTGTGCCTTCCATATTGGTATTTATAAAATCTTTTGTGAAAGTGCAAAGTAAATGTACATGTGTGCTCAGACACAAGAGTTTCTGAATTCAGTAGTTCTGATGTTTGTCTTTTGTTGCAAATTCGCCAGCAATTTGTCATTAGGAATTAAGGATGAGCTTCCATTGCAATTTTATTGTACCAGCACAGTAGCTGTAAAGATTTGTGTCTTTGCAGCTTTATCACTTTCCAATTACAAAATTAGTGTCTTGTTTAGTTTGGCTGTCATCTTTCTAAAGGAGGGAATTCTAAAACTTGGGTGCTGCTACAGAGAAGGTCACATGCTATACACTCCAACAAAGATGTCATATATTTGTCTTATGAGGCTCTGCTTGCTCAGGACCATATAAAAGGTGTTCTTCAAGTATGGATTTCTGTAAGAAAAGGATATGGCTGCATAACGAAGGAAGGAAAGAAGGAAAGCTTGGGAAATGATTGATTAGTCTTTAGGAAAGTGGCTGTCATGTTGAGCGTCAGAATAGTCTCAGACCAAGCCCTCAGAAAACTACTGCATCAACTTTTCATTTGCAGAACAGAAATGTGGGATATAAACCAGCTGTATCATGCAGAGGAGAAAATCTGCAATACTGTATTAATCCCAAGTACCTGGGAGTCTCCTTAGATAGGTCTTTGATCTATAAATGCCATCTCTCCAATGTGCCAGCAAAGATTAAACCCAGAAACAACATCTTACAGAAACTAGCAGGCACTTTTTGGGGTGTCAATGCTCAAGTTCTTAAATCCACCACCCTAGCATTATCACATTCTGTTGCTGAATATTGTTGTTCATCTTGGTTTAATAGTGCACACACAAGACTGATAGACATACAGCTGAACCAGGCAACGCGTATCATCACGGGCTGCATCTGACCAAAAAACACTCTGCGAAGCCACGCTGCTCACATGGTGATGAAGTCATCTCCCCAATGTGAATGTGTAGAACAAGCTTTTGCAACCTATGGCCCATGGGCCAGACCTGGCCCCAATTCATCCAGCCCCCGATGCCTTCACTGCTTCTGGAAGTGGAAGTAAAATGTGTTTTGTGCATGCACAGAATATTATGTGCATGTGTAGCATGCATTTTGCTTCTGCCTCCAGGTAGGAGGAACCACGTGATCGGCCCAATTAACTGCCCAGGAGGTGTGGTCAGGTGTAAAAGAAGACCAAACTATGGACCACATTGTATTTAGGTGTGTTTGGAGGCACATTAGAAGACTTGCATAGTGTCACAGATGAAGCCCTTCAATGGCTTCCAAACTTGGATGTGGAACTTTAACTAGGAACTTGAGATGGACAATTTGTGCTTAACTATATATATATATATATATATATATATATATATATATATATATATATATATATATATATATATATATATATATATATATATATATATATATATATATATATATATATATATATATATATTGGTAAACATTTCAGAGCTTTTTTGCCCCTCCCTTCCACACATGTTTTAATTGTTTTACCATTCCTTGCAAAATCACCACAAAATATAACTGAAGAGTGGTGTATATAATAATCAAATAAATGAATTTTCTAATTTGAGATGATAGCTAAATTTCCAGAAGTAATGCTTCTATATTGAGTTTGAACTGCACAGTAAAATGAGAGCTTCATTCTCTTAAATTCTGAAGAAAATTGATCATGTAGGATGTTTCTCTCTAAAAAATATCAGAAAGTTTGCCTAAAGAATAATAAGTCCAAGAACTTCTAATGGCATTGTAGCCTTCTAAAACATATTAAAAGGGGGAATATAAATGGGAAGTAACACTTCTTTTAAAAATGGGGAAAAGTCAAGGACACTGGTATACACAGCAGACTAGAACTGCACATTATTGCTCTCTACAATCTCATAATTAAGCATAATATTAAGGTCTGAAAAAACCATTTGAAGTTCATGCTGCCACCTGGCCTTTAATCTGTTATAAAAAATTTAGCCCCCTAGAATATTTCTATATGACTAATGTATGTTAATTGTTACAATACCTTGTAATCTTTGCAAACATTTTAAAAATTAAAGCTGAAACAATCCTTAATTTCCCTCTTCCCTTGCCTTAATCCGCTGTGAACCATTTGCTTCTTGCAGAACAATGGAAGTCTGCAGGTTATAGTTTCTCCACTTTAGAAGAAGCAATCAAAAGATATGTATGGTATTCAGAACAACATTTTAAAAATGCATTTGGCCTGAGAACTTTAATGTCAGGTTTCAACTGCATGCAAATGAAAAGAACGGAATTTATAAAGCTTTCAGAATATAATGATTTTAATGGAAATGGCAGGAGATTTCTGAATGCTAGGATAAAAATTCCTTTTATTTAGTGCTTTCTAAGATCATACAATCCTACAGGAACTAACCTGTTGCCCTGCTTGGGAAACCATTTTACATAGTTGTGCTTGCCTTTCTGTTATCTAAAATTAAGAATCCCCTTCAGTTCCAAGGCTAAATGATGTCCTGACATCATTATGCTATACTTTTGCATCATCAAATTAAAGAGGTTATTAAAATAAATTAACCTTCCTTGTACAATAATAATACCCTCATCTGCTATGCCCAACATGGGTTTAACTTTGACTTTTAACTTTTCATATCTTCCTTTTGCTAAGAGACCATTTTTAACCTAATTGTTCCTTACTAACATGGAAAACGTATCATTATGTTGCTGCCCTAATATTTCTTCAGAACATTCACTTAGCAGAGAAGGGCTCTTTCATTTTAACTGTGCAAAGGTACATGGAAATAGTCCCACTTATTTCCCAAACTTAGGTGTAGTTTTTTTCATTGTATATCCTATACACATTCACCTTACTTAGACTTAGATCCTCCCATGCTATGTAGCATATCGGGCTCCAGTGATTTTGGTCTTGTGCAAGTACTCTAGCATCCTCCCATGTCATTCTCAGGATGTTTAAATCTGCCATGAAAGTTCTTAACCATGTGTTTTGAGGGCGCCTTTGTTGTCTTTTGGTATTTTGTGGGGTCCAACTTATTGCCACCTTAGGGATCCTGTTTTTCTCCACATGGAAAATATGGCCTGCCATTTGGAGTCTACTTCCTGCAACAATGTTATGTAATTTGCATGAGCCTCTCCTTCGAAACACCTCTTCATTGGTAATGTGGTCAAACAGCAAATCTTTAAAATTCAGTGGAAGTACTTCTGCTAGAAGGTGGAAGCACTTCTGCTAGTTGATACTAGCTTATGATTTTCAAGTCTCACAGGCATCGATGACTGTCAGGATCACCATGGAAGCTAACAAATGGGGATTAATTTTCCGCAATATAGATGGCAAGGACCAGATTTTATTCATTTTCCAGATGACTGCTATTGCTTTTCCATTTGAGATTCACATCTGTATCTCCATTTTGACGGATCACATTGCCCAAGTAAGTAAACCGCTTCACTTTCTCTAGCTATTGGGACCTGAGTACAATTCCCTGCATCCTGGTTGTAGAGTTCACATGCATGACCTTCAGTTTCTCACTATTCCTCCTAAGGTCAATTTTCACAGCTTCTCTATCCAGGGTAGTTGTTGCCTGTTGTAATTTCAGCTCATCTTTCCGTAGCAAAACATTGTCATCAGCAAAATCTAGGTCACCAAGGCAATTTTGGTCAGACCAAAGAATGTCTGTTCTAGTGCTTGCACACATTCACCTAGGAGTAGGTGATGCTGAATTTAGGAAGGCTTGCTTCTGAGTAAGACATATGTAAAACTGTGCTATTAAATATTGATATAAAAATGCAAAAGCAGGCTTCCAAAATAAGAACTTTTTGAAGGTACTGAGACTTATGGATAACAAATCCCGAAGTTTTCACACATGAGGATGTAAAATCCTTGAAGAATGGTTGGAAGACAGGTGATTGAATAGGTTGAAGACTAGTTAATCTACTTGCTTCTTCCAAACAATATTGTTAAGTTCCTATAAGCATTGGTAGGTCAGCAGCACCCATTTCCCGATACCACCAATGGGGTGGGCCTTTGTGATATTTTGGAGATTTCCAGAGATGGGGCAAGCAGAGATAGAGCGTCACTCCAGAAGTGTTTCTGTGCCAATTGATTATGTCAAACAACATGAGATGAATTGGGGTTCATGGGCCCAGAATCTGGGTAAAAATTATAGGCAAGAAACATGGCAATTCAGAGCCAAGCCGGGGGTGGGGGCACTATTTCTGATAAATAAGTAAGGAATAATCATGCAGAGCACCTGCCTGAGCTGCTACCATTCTTGCTAGGGTTCTGTACAGTCTTATCTACAGCATGCATTAGATGTGAAAAATTTCATGACACTAAATCCAAAGCTGGTAGAAGGCTCACCACCAAATCATAGAATCTTTTTAACTCCCAGGGGTAAACAGAGCAAGAGCTTGGGCAACAAGAAGACTCCCAATCACAACACTGGCACTCCAAATCCATCTTACTTTTCCAAAGGTAGATGGTCCAAAGTGCATCATCAACCACCTGTCTCTTCAGTCTCCTCCCCCTGTTTCTGGCCTTTTGGCATGCTGCTTTTATTGCAACATAACACATGTTACAAACAGTGTGCTGAGTCAGTGAGCCCTGTTGTTTTTTATCATGTCAGAAGCACACAAATGTGCTTTCTGGGTTGAAAGGATTTTTGCTGGAGGAACTCAATTCAGGGGACACCCAAATAAGGCTCCTTTCATGTCCCCAAAATCTTTTCCCACTGAAGTGGTCCCTATTTATCTATTTGCAATTTCTTGCTTTCAAACTGCTAGGTTGGCAGGAACTGGGACAGAGACAGGTGCTCATTCCGTCATGCAGTACTCAGGTCTTGAACTGCCAAATTGACTTCTTAACTGCAGAGCCACCACATTCCTGGGTCCACTTGTTGAATGAGTAGCAATTGGTGCTTATACACCTCACACACAAATCAAATTTTCTCCTCTTCTAGCACCTCTTCCTCTGGATACCCAAGGCAGTTCAGCAATTCAGTACTGCCTTAAGATATGGTAATCCTGTACCTGCACCATATATAACAATTGAATTTTAAGTCTTTTGACATTGAACATCAGGATAGGTACTGAGGTACTAAAAAATTAAACCAGAACACAAGTGGTAAGAACTGGAATTCACCCCAGAGCATAACAGAATTTTATTACTCCAATAGGCCAGTTGTCCATGCTTTCCAAGATCAAGACAGAAAAGCCTGGTCAGACATCTGTATTTATTTTTGACATTCTAAGAAACCTGGACTCAATCATTATGATTCTCTAATTTTGTACTCACAGTCACTGACTTTATAACCCAGTTTTATAAGTATCCCCAATTTATCCCAAAGTTGCATTTATGGAGTAGGAACATTATGCCTTTCAACATTCTAGAGACCCACTATGTTTAGCTTAAACTCACTTGCCAAGCTCAAGCCAAGTAGTCCTATTGAGTCAACAAGATTTACATAATCACCAAACTGATCCACTTTGCCAGACCTACTCTGAATCAGACCAGCAATTAGATTTAGAGTATACAAAAAATGAGTAAAGTGTTTAAGAAGTACAAGTAATACCTCGGATAACGTTTACCTCAGATAACGCTAAAATCAAATAACGTTAAGGAATCTGGGGTGGAGAATTGGATCGAATAACATTAAGGTCCTATGGGATGGATCGGATAACAACGGCTAAAGCCTGTGCAGTTACAATGTATCTCTATGGAGCTTTAACGTTATCCGATCCATTCCATAGGATTTTAACATGCATCGGATAACACTAAAAATCG
This sequence comes from Furcifer pardalis, assembly GCA_030440675.1. Classification (NCBI taxonomy): domain Eukaryota; kingdom Metazoa; phylum Chordata; class Lepidosauria; order Squamata; family Chamaeleonidae; genus Furcifer; species Furcifer pardalis. The sequence goes on from CP126893.1 coordinate 71,426,910, forward strand.
GATGACACCAAGACTTGTGGAACCAAGTTTTAGCGTTATCTGAGGTTTTACTGTAGATGTTTTACATTTATCATTGAATCACTCATCATGAGCCCTAGTGGTGCAGTAGTTAAACTGCTGGACTACAGCCAAAATACTGTGAGTTCAATCCTGATGGATACCTAGGTTGACTAACCTTCCAGCCTTCTGAGGTTGGTAAAATGAATATCCAGCATGTTGTGGGGGCAAAATACTAACTGCCAGTAAAATGCCTAGAGTAGTGGTGCCTGAACTACGGCCCACTGGCCCAATTAGGCCCACATGTCTCATTAATCTGGCCCAGGCTGAGAACCAGGGCCCTCTTCAGACCACGTGTCACCTGCCCCCACTGCCTGACATCACTTGCAGTGGTGGCGATCCCGCTTTGTCCCCACTGCTCTGAGCAGCCTCTGGCTTGGTCCCATCACTTCAGCAGCCTTTGGCAACATGGATCTCTGCATTGGGGAAATTTTCGGAGCTTTCTCTGTATCAAATCCAGCACCATGGATTTTGAAATGGAGAAGGCTCTGAAAATTTCCCAAATGCAGCAGTCCACCTTGCCAAAGGCTGCTGAAGCAATGGGACCAAGCCAGAGGCTGCTCAGAACAGCGGGACAAAGCGCGATAGCCACTGACGCCACCACCATCCCACCTCTGGCCCCTGTCGGAAGTGGGAGCGGCCTGCAGAAAAAAAGTTTGGGCAACTACTGGCCTAGAGAGTGCAATAAGCACTGTGGGGTGGTATATGAGTGTAATTGTTTTGCTCTTTGCTTCACTAAGGTAAAACTCCCTGAAAAAATGTGCAGAAAAGATGAGAATAGGTGGAGATCAGCTCCTATTGCACTTCTTAACTGTGTTAAATAATCTAGCTCAGATTCTACAATACTTTACAGATTTATGGCAAAGCAAAACAAATTCTGGTTATTCCAAGTGGACAAGAGACATGAGTAAGCCCAGGAAAGTGCAGCCTGAAAGTGCAGTTTATTTTGGTCTCATGGCTGCTGTTCTGTATGTGGAAAGGTTGAGAAGGTTTAGAGTACTGTTGCCATGATCAGATGAAAAATTTTAACTTACAATTCAACAAGGAGAACTTGGAGAGGAAATACATTCCAAGAGTGATATGAATTGTGGCAACATTAAAGGTCTTTCTGTCAATTCTGCAACTGATAGCGACGTTCGGACAATTTTATGATGCCTGTAGAGCTCAGTAACTCACAATGGTTGGCATAAAGTTGATAGCATTCAAAAGTTAAAGGTAAGCACTCCTGGTTTTGCTACACTTGTTGTTTCAGTAGTGAGTGTAGTTGTAAGCCAGCTTCTTTGATTGGTACAGTTGCTACCACTGCTGCCATGGTAACGATTATTTCCTCACATTAAGACCTTGTTACAGTTTTATAACTCATATCACAATCTTAAACTTGTAACTCATAGAACAAGGACATGGAAGTAATCTTGGTGGAACACTGGGTTCTTGTAACTGTAGTTAAGAATTCTTATTCCTTTAGTTCTGGTGACTTCTGTCATCCCTGCCTGCCATGGGTAATGTATTTGTGCATTGGTGGCACACTACTAAAATCTTTGACACCACAAGATTTTCCTAATCCCTTGCTTTCCTAGCCACCAAATGGCTATAAATTATAAATATGGTAATAGAGATGCCTGTGAACGTGTCCTTTCTAGAAGTTCACCTATTTGTGGATAGTAAAGAGTCAAAACTCAATTTTAAGAAAGGTATAGTAAAACAGAGTAGATTTTGGGATATTTGGAAGCCATTCTTGAAATACATATTGGAAAATAATAAAGAAGACAAGCCAGTACCTGACGTAATGAGTTTCTGGGAAAAATAAGTAGAGGTGCAAGAGACAATTGGTGGATTTAAGGACATTGTATTATAGCATAATGGTGTTTAAAATGAATATTTGAGTGGAATTATAGATGAAAATACATCAGAGAATATAACAAAAATTTGAACAAAAATAGTAATTATTTAGAGTTAAGTCTGAGAAAGCTTGTTAGATATAAATTATAAGGAACAAGAGACATGTTGTATTGAAGCTTTTCTATTGCTTTATGTATCTTTATTGGTTTTTCCCTGTTCTTTATCTTTTTCATGTATGTTGTGAATTTTAAAGCTCAATAAAAATATATTTTTAAAATGACTCAAAACTCAAAGGAGAACAACTTACAAATCATGTGTGGGAAATCACAGACATCGGGACATTTTCTCAGATTCATAAGGTTCAGGCATGGAATAAACAAGAGACAACATAAATGATGTTCTGTGTTTTGCAATGGAGATTTTTATTTTAAAAGCTGGCAAAAAAAAACCCCAAACAGATTATCAAGATCTCACTGTATAAATATTGTGATGACACTTACAGTATATGTTGATTAAATTCATATTCTACTTTTTTACAATGGCTGTAGCCATAAGCTAGAAATGAACAGATTGGTTCAATTAAAATTAAACCATTCCAAACTTAATTCAAAACATAATACAAAAGAAATAGATTGTAACAAGTTAACCCTCAGTACAATCATATGACCAGCTTTAAACATCACAAGTCTGTCTGAATAGAATCAGCTTAACTTCTAGTCCCCAAACGGATCCCTTCTAATTCCAGAATAGGTAATATTTACACCTGACAAAAGCTATACAGTTGAACTCTTTAATCTAACCTAGAATAAATAACATGAGTTTGAAAATAACAGGAGCAATATTTGTTGACCTTAGAGGGGAATATGATACTGTCCACTATCAATTGCTGCTCAAAAAGTTCTACTTCCTGACTAAGGTTCATGGACTAACAGAAATGGTCATTTTTCTACTTCAGAATCACAGATTGTTTGTTGAATTTCAGGGAAAGCACAGTCTCTGAAGACATGGTGAGACAGTGTGGGTGGCACCATGATCCTTTGATACTAACCCAATGAGTGCCTATTTGCCCTGCTCTACCCACACACCTCTGGAGCTTCAGTTTGTACCACATAGCCTTATTGGGAAGAACTGTATTCACTGGACAAATCCATTAAGTCACAAGGTATAGAAGGTATCAAGCCTTTTGCTTATAGGATTTGTTTGACAATATGAGATAAATAAAGTTCTGAGAGTTTCAGAAGATGTAATTTTCCCTTCCCTCTGTCTTTGACATCAAGGGGCGGGAGGATGGCACATGGACACATATGCATTTGCTTTTCAAACCAGAGCACTGAAAATAGATTGTCTTCTTCTTTTGTGTCTAGGTCAGTCTCTAACTCCCAAAACGAAGCCACCTTGTGGTGAGTTCCTTCCGGCTGACTTAGTGTGAGAAAGATTAGTTGGCACAAGGTTGCCGTTGCCTGGGGTAAGCCCAATTGTGGTTCAAAAATACCATAGTCTTCAAGAATGCTCTTTCTGTGTACTTCAAAATAGATGGTAAAAGAAAGAGACAAAATTCTTCATGGTGTGCTGTGATTCAGTTTGTCAAGGCATTATTGCTGTTGCTCCTCCTCCTCCTCCTCTTCTTCTTCCTCCTCCTCCTCCTCCTCCTCCTCCTCTTCTTCTTCTTCTTCTTCTTCTTCTTCTTCTTCTTCTTCTTCTTCATGTCTAGGTTAAATGTGAAACTGCCAAAATGAAGGAACCTTTTGGTTAGTTCATTCTTTTGTTCCTTTCACCTGACCTAGTGTGAGAAAGATTAGCTAGCACAGTGGTCTGCAAATGTGGCTCTCCAGATGTTCTTGGACTTGAATTACCAGGAGCCCAAGTCAGCACTCCTGCTGACTGGGGCTTCTGGGAATTGAAGTCCAAGAACATCTGGAGAGCCACATTTGCAGACCAAGGAGCTAGCACAAGGTGGCCAATGCCCGGGGTATATCTGTTTGTGGCTCAAAAATACCACAATCTTTGAAGAGGAGCTTTCTGTGTACCCCAAAATAGATGGTAAAAGAAACAGACCCAATTCTTCATGGTGCGCTGTGATTTTGGTTTGTCAAGGCCTTTATTTTAGAGCTATTATCACCAACACTGTTTTTAAGAGCAACAAGCCTTTGCAGGCAGCCAGGCTTAAAGCTGGAGTTTTCCTACTGTTTTCTTTTTCTTTCTTTTAAGCCAAAAACTTTGCTTAAGTGCTTGGGGTGCTGCGCTCACCATGACTCATAAGTGCTGAAGGTCCCAGAAGGTATATCAATGGGCTCGGATTGTTTCAAACACAGAGTGACTTCTCACTCATTTTGCTTTAATTAAGCCGGATGTAAGGCTGAAGACAGATAACTTTCTCACCAGGTGTCTTATGCCAAGCACTCTTGCCAAGATTCTGCAGCTTTTTAACAAAGTGGTTCATGGTGCTCCTGCTGTGTCCTGCATATACTACCTTACATGAGCTGCATTTGTTCTTCCTTTTCTCAATTCTACAGCTATAGGAAATAATCTTATTGGCTAAGGTACCAAAGCTTAGTTAGCTTCCTGTAGTCACCCTCTTTTTTAAAAAAAAAAATCTGCAAACTCTTTTACAGAGAAATTCCAAAGCAAGAAGTTCAGGTTTAATGAGCGAGGTTTTTTTTTTTTTTTTTTTTTTTTTGCTGTGTGGCATCTTAAACATAAGAGTCATGCTGTTATGCTCCAAGTTTATGTGTGAGCAGGCGACAATTGTTACATGGATGCCATCAAAATTTACGTCACCCCCCCCTCAAAGGGCTAGGAATTATCAGAACTAGATGCTCTGTCACCATGGGCTGAATTTGATACATTGTACAGCAATAACAGAAATAAGCCATCATTGTATGATGCCATCCTTTCTCTGCTGGATGCATCAAGGGCAAGAGTACCAAAATATTGTGAGGGAAATGGAGATGAATGCTCACCAGGGCTGGTATACAGGAGACATGGATAGATGGAATATGTTGTGCATCTTTTATACACAGACAAGCATTCATGGTATTCCAAGAAACTAGATGCTCCTTCTTCTGTAAAAGCATTCCTCTTGCAAATTATGCTTTTGTGATTTGATGATACATGGCAAACTTAAGAAATTGTGCAGACTTTCCTCAAACTGAATGGTTTTCTCTGTGCCTTTGGCCAGTATCTTTTGGGGCATCATCTGCCTATTTCCAGTGGAGAAGCTTTGGCTGTTTGTCCCTCTTGTCCCCCCCTATCACACCCTTCTACATACATTCATCATACAGTATTTATTTCTTGGCCAGAAACAATACTCACATTAGAAATGACAGAGCAGTTTTATGAAGAAAAAATGTAATTGGCTGCAGTGTATGTGTCACTCCAGGCAAAATAGATTTAGGTATGCCTGGCTGGAATGTTTTTGTGATTCTCCCCTTCTCTTAAATAACACTGTTTTGTGTGTGTGTGTGTGTGTGTGTGTGTGTGTGTGTGTGTGTGTGTGTGTGTGTGTGTGTGTGTGTGTGTGTGTGTGTGTGTGTGTGTGTGTGTGTGTGTGTGTGTGTGTAAGGGCAGGTGGAAATCTTCAAAATACACTGTGAGTCCTTGCTTCAGCTTCACAGTGTGTGGGATTTTTACCCACTAAAGCCACCTCCCATTGCACCCCACCACCCCACGGAACCACCATCTTTCCACATGTCTAAGTTCCAAGATTACCCCAGACGCATAATTGGACATCGTGACCCAGGTAGTCTCCCTGCTCAATATCTTGCCGATTACGTCTTCCAGAGACAGCTGTCATTGAAGATGCCTCTGTAAAATTTCCCTTTCTGCATGAAAGCATGGACAGTGAAAAAACATGTGCTCCGCATCTTCTTGCACGGACTGGTAGATGGGGCATGAAGCAGCCCAAAGTGGTATTGGTAGGCTCTGAAACAGCCATGCCCTGTCCAAGCTGTGTGAGGTAGTAATCCACCTCTCCATGCTGTCTTGTTGACCATGCACTGATGTCCGGGATAAGGCGATGAGTCCACTGTCCCTTGGTCGATGTATCCCAGGTCTACATCCATTGTACTATCCTCTCTATCCTGGCTTCTATAGCAATTGTGCATCATTCCTTCACCTGATTTTCTCGCCTCTGCCGGTAAATCTCCGCCTGTTCCTATGCCATCAGATTGATCGGCATCATATCAGCAATGACATACACAGCATCGTACGAGACTGTTAGAAATGCCCGAGCCACCCGTAGGGCACTCCTATGGTATATTGAAGTTATTTGTCGCCTGTACGAAGTTATTTGTCGTGTGTGTGTGTGTGTGTGTGTGTGTGTGTGTGTGTGTGTGTGTGTGTGTGTGTGTGTGTGTGTGTGTGTGTGTGTGTGTGTGTGTGTGTGTGTGTGTGTGTGTGAGAGAGAGAGAGAGAGAGAGAGAGAGAGAGAGAGAGACACTATTGCCTTATATTTATTTGAGAGCCCTGAGCACTTGCAAAAAGCCATCTGGCAGGCAAGCTCTTTCTTTTCCTTTTGACAAAATAACAAAAGCTGTTTGCACTCTGTAAGCTCCTGAATGTTCCCTGCTGGGGTCATGAGCTAACACTTTCTGTCTGCAGCCACCATGTTCACCTCATGTGGACTGACAGTGGCTGAGTGAGCCTTGTCCTCAAATGCCCCCCCACCCACCTCTTTTGTTTTAGCAAAAGGGTTGACTGTTAATCCTTAAGGGGATTCTGTTTGTTTTAAATCCTCTTGCAAAAACAAAATGAAAAAAGCATGTGTATGCACACACGCGCACGCACACACACACACCACCACAACCCTGTGCATGCTTTCTCCTCCAATAGTTTTTCCATTCAGTACACCTCATTGATGTTATCCTCCCAGCCTTTGAGGCTGGGTGGGTATCTGATTATCATCCCAATGGTTTTGCCTTGTCTACATTGATTCTGTAGATGTGCTGAGGAGGAGGTGAGAAATTGGTATGCCTCTCTCTCCATTACTCCAACACAAGCTTTTTAATCAATAGATGACAGCCTGCCCTCTGGTTTGGGTTTTTGTCTGTAGATGTCTTTGCCACAGAGCAGATTATAGAAGAATGCTTCATTGTGAGGAATGGTGATTGTGGCATGGTTAATCACTTGTGCCAATTGGACCCAGACAGAGTGATGCTCACACTAAACACTGAGTTGAGTTGAAGCTACTTTAAATATACTCTTTCTGTCTCAAATACACACACACACATACATGGGGGAGGGGGAGAGATTAACATCCTCCCAAAATTGCCCCAGCAAGTTGGCTAGCAAAATAAAGTATTCATTTTTGCTTGTGTTTGCAATTCCTAACCAAGATAGCCACAAATTTAACAACTCATCTGGTTTTCCCCATCCTCATTACACGCAACTTGTTGTTGTTCAGTCGCAAAGTAAATTCCGACCCTCTGCGACCCCATGGACCACTGTCCGCCAGGCACTCCTGTCCTCCACCATCCCCCTCAACTCGCTCAGCTCTGTGCCCATTGTCTCCACAATACCATCTAGCCATCTCATTTTTGGCCGCCCCCTTCTTCTTTTGTCCTCAACCTTTCCAAGCATTAAGGCTTTCTCAAGTGAATCCTCCCATCTCATTTGATGTCCAAAGTACTTTAGCTTCATCTTTATTATTTGACCTTCTAAGGAGCAGTCAGGGTTGATTTCTTCTAAGATTGACCTATTTGTTCTCCTCGCTGTCCAGGGGACTCTCAAAACTCTCCTCCAACACCACATCTCAAAGGCATCTATTCTTCTGCGCTCAGCTTTCCTAATGGTCCAGCTCTCACAACCATACATTGCCACAGGGAATACCATTGCTTTGACTATGCAAATCTTTGTTTGCAATATGGACAAATAATTCATCCATTAGTTACATTATTCTAACTATTTGTTCTGCAAACTGAAACCTCAGTTTGATGGAAAACTTTGATTTGGTGTCCCTAGTAATGTTGTAATTTTGCAATGGGATTAATGTTTGTAGAAAACACTTTAGGAAATATGTTATGTGAGTGCCATAGGAGATAAAAGGAAACTTACAGCCTGAATGGGTCCTTATTTCCTATAAGGGCCATAGTTATAACTTTGCAAAAATTACTTCCTTGTATAAGTCCCAAAATAATGCAAGAAGTTTGGCCACTGGCCATTTTCTGAATACTGGTCATAGTTCAGTGTTAGAGTGCATAGTCCAAAGTAAAGATTTTGATGTTGCTTGGTATGGCTAAAGAAAACTCCCAATTACTTGCTGGTATTGAAGGGGCCAGGCTTGACAATCCTGAGTCTGCTAGTAGCCAGCCTGAGGTAATTACCATCAGATAATTGAATGAAAGAGAGATAAAGCCACTACAACACAGTGTACACTACTGCTTTGATCTTGCAGTCCTGTCCTGTTGAGTCTGTCCAACTCCAATTACACTGATTGGATTTTCCCTCAAGACCTGGCAATAGATGGTTCCTACAAGCAATTAGTTTGGCCACCTCTCTCCCTGTGCCCAGTCTATGAGGATCCCAGTCAGCTCTTGAAGGATCCAACCAGAGTAACTGGAACCAAACAGAGTGTTGTCGAATATGACTGCAAGATTAGACTCTTTTTTTCTTTTTGACAGTGTGCAGGGATAGTTGCTTGCTTCCTACCTTGGACAAAAGAAGACCTTGCACCATCTCTGGGGCCAGATATACCAATGGACTGACTTAGCACAAAGCAACTTCTTCTTCTTCATATGTATTTAAAATCATAGCTTGGACAGCTAATTTTAGGAAGAAAAAAATACTATCACTATTTGAAGTCACCTGCATCTGAGCAGAGATGTGAGATGTTACTCAGGTACTCAGATGTTACTACAGAATGACATTGTATTCTTTCTTTTTCATAGGAAATTTGAAACCCCTGCTTAAAAATAAGAGTGGCATGCTTGTTATCATTCCTATTTTATCATGTACTGTATATAATATTATGGTGTATTTCACATGTAATGTAGAAAAGAGTGATTTAAAACTACTTGTTCCTCTTTGAATTGTCAGTTTTTTAAAAAATCTTATTCATTATCATCTTCAGTATTGCTAATGGTTAAGTATTTTTGCATAGTCTAGTAATTATTGTGTCATTCTTTATGTATGTTCTTTATGTGGTGTCAAGGGCATATGATAAACATAACAACACATCTAATAGTTTATTGTAGAGAATCAAAATATGTTTACTGTACCACTGCTGGTTAGAGTTTGGGAAGTTTGTAAAAATAAAATAATTTTCTTTCTCCTTTAGTGAATATGTGCTATATTCTCATAAGTGAATGGCAAGTTTTTTGGATAGTTGAAAGGAATCCATGAACAACAAGAAAAGAGGGTATAGCTTGTAAGTGTAGCATAAACTGAGATTCACTTTTGGACAGTGAGGTGAGTCTTTTCCATTTAATGTAGAAGCACATAAACATGCTTTGAAGCTTGAACTCATATCACAGAGTGAAAATAACATTCTCTCAGGGGAGATGGCATGTTGCTTGCATTTTGCAGCAAAACCCACACTTCTGTTTTTGCTTGTGTGAGAGTAGCCTCCTTCCTTTGTAACTCTGCTGGCATTTCAAATGAGGAAGAACAACATTTTGTTCATGTCAGCTGCAGGCTCAGCTTATTTTTCCTTTCCCCTGGAGTGGCAGAGACTTAAAAAAAAAGGAAACAAACTTCTTGCCTTTCCCCCTCTCTCTTCCACAGTTGATGTTTCTCTTTGGCTTAGCTATACAGACCCTTTCCATCTGCTCCTTCCTCACTATAGTCTCTTTGCTGCTGCTGCTGCTGCTGCTGCTGCTGCTGCTGCTGCTGCTGTTGTTGCACAGCTTCAGTTCCAGAAGAGGGTGCTAGGAGCCTTAAGGGGCAAAAACATTGTGTCTCTGAACTGGACTGAATCCCTTTCCCTTAGAAATGGCTTCCTTGTCAATAGAAGAAACAATGATGTACAGTAAAACACAGGATAATGCTAAAACTTGGTTCCACAAGTCTTGGTGTTATCCGATTTTTAGTGTTATCCGATCCATGTTAAAATCCTATGGGATGGATTGTATAACGTTAAAGCTCCATAGAGATACATTGTAACCACACAGGCTTTAGTGGTTGTTATCCGAGCCATCCCATAGGACCTTAACGTTATTCGATCCAATTCTCCTCCCCAGATTACTTAACGTTATGTGATTTTAGCGTTATTCAATCCAATCGCTATCCGGTGTTTTACTGTACTTGCTTTCCAAAACCCACCATCTTTTCTATTTAGAGAAATCAACAGTAGGAGAGACAGAGAGATGATATAACTGGCTCAAAGGGGGAAGGTGGCTGTAAATTAGAACCTCCTTCTCTGCTGAATAAAATCTTCCAGACTTGGAGAGTTCTGCTGAAATCAATACAAACCCACCAGCAATCTCCCCTCCTCATAATTTGGATGCAAATAATATCTGAAAGGAAATAATCTCAGCCACAAATGTTGTTAGGTGTCATAAAGGTGAATCCTAAACCAGTTTGCAAATGAGGCCTAAACAGTGACCAATCATAAATCATACTCTGGAGTTAGGACTACATAGGTGGTTAGAGCATGGAGATGCATGGAAGCCTTAACTCCTCAGAAGTCAGTAAGACCTTTAGCTTCTTAAAACAAAGCTCTGGAAAGACATTTGTAAGTGTAGTCAGATGATTATTTACAGTGATCTCAGGATCAAGAGTTCTGCCTTATCATGAATCCCAGTTACTGGAGCACAGTAAGCACCATGTTCCTTTTAATTCCATACAGGCTCCTTTGCACACAAAGTTCTTGCTGACTTCCAGGTATGTGGGTACATAGGATGTGAATCTTATGCCCCATCCCTACTACCTTTTCAGCCATAACACATAAATGGAACTATGATTCCAATGAATTCTATAATGCTTTCTTTACAGTCGAGAATGTCTTCATTGACATGCTAAACTAGGGATTGAACCTAAATTGCAGCAGACCCTGGACCAGGGTTTCCCAGCCATGAGCCACCAGGTCAGTGGTGGGATGTCAAAAATTTTACTACCCCACCATGATGTCATCACAGTATGGGTGGAGCTAATGTCATGACGTCATGATGTCGTGGATGGGGCCAAATAAAAAATAAAATAAAATAATAAAATTAAATTAAAATAAGCACATACACATATGCATCCCTCAACCTGGCCACCCACCTACCAACCCACCCACCCACCCACAACACATACCCGTAAATAAAATAAATAAATAATTTTTTTAAAATTACATTATAATACACCCACCCACCCCAAACACAAAGCCGTCACTTACCTATTAGTATAAGTGCCTGGGCAGCACCATGTTGCAAGATGGATATGGTCATCGTACCAGTTCTCTAGAATAATATGCCTTAATTTAAATGTAAAACAGCTGTACCTCCTTAAGGGTTCTCCAATTGGAATAGCAATTGGAACCCCAAGCCAGGCCGCCAGGCCTGCCAGCCGCCAGGCCTTTTTAGGAACTGTGGTAGTACGTCAATATAGGTAAAGGTATTAAATACACATTAAAATTTTATTTATTTATTTATTTATTTATTGAATTTATTACCCCGCCCCACTCGGGAGAACCCGACTCTGGGCGGCTTACATCGTCATAAAACAGAGGTAAAAGATAAAAACATATAAAATCATGAAGTTTAAAATACACACAGACACACCACATCCAAAGGTGAGTCATTTACCCTGGGGAGCAAGCTATAGGGAGCTTCAGGTTAGCAGCTTCTCTTCCTCCTCCCCGCTTGGGAGGACAACAAGGAAGCCATGCATACGCGCCAAGCACTGTAGATGTGCATGCACACCAAGTGCTTGGCGAGCATGCACAGTGGGGGAACCAGTGAAAAGGTAAGCCCCAAAGGTTGTTCCCCCCAAAAGCTGCTACCAGTTCTCTGGGACACTGGCGAAAGTTACTACCGGTTTTGGCAAACTGGTGAGAACCTGTTACATCCCATCACTGCGCCAGGTGTTCTTGAACTTCAATTACCAAAAGCCAAGTCAGCACACTTGCTGATCAGGGCTACTGGGAATTAAAGTCCATTAACATCTGGAGGCCCAAGGATGGGAAACCCTGCCCTAGGGACACATCGCATCCTACACCTAAGGACTTTATGGAGTTTAGTACCAGGTCTCATGGAATCATCCCACCACCTATTTAAAGAATATAATGTCTGTACCTTAAAGAAGGATAACTTACTCCACTTATAGTATTATTTGTTGTGGAACAAGGAGAATAAAACCCATACAAACTGGGAAATAATCTTGTCTCTTCCTTCAGATAATTGTAATTAGTCCCACAAATTTTAAACAAACTTACATTTTTAGTAATGGAAATATTAAGACAAATTAAACACCAAGCTTATCTCTCCATTGTGGTATCAATATTTTAGACATCTGTTTTTATATGTCATCTCATTTTATATGTCACTGATAAATGATTCTAACTTTTATCAATGAAAGCACTGCTTTTCAAAGTATATTAAACTAAACAGTTTACACCTAATCAGTATTTGATCACAAAACATGCCGAACAACACTTAGAGCACAGTTGACACAGTTGGCATAGATCTGGGCAGACTCTGGAGGATGATGGATGAGAGAAGAGCCTGGCACACTATGATCCATGTGATCACAAGGGGTTGTACTCGACTGTGCAACTGAACAAGTTTTACTCCATATCCTGTCAATTCAGCCAGAATGATTTTTGAATTTTTCTGTTTATCTTTGTCTATCTCTGTACCTTTCCTGAGCCTAATGAAGATTCCTGAAAGATTTAAAACCTAACAATTTTCATTTTGTTTTAGAATAATATACTATACAATACAACTAGAAAAAGCTATTCCCCACCACCACCCATCAAATGAAGATGCAGACAGCATGAAATTTGGTAAAACTTGGGCCACTTTATTGAAATTTTCAAACCCTCACCTGAATAGGAGCTGGGAGTGCAAGTCAAGTAGTGGAGCAGGAGGTCCTCCCTTGGCCCCTCTCCATCCTGGATGGGTCAGTCTTTAGCCCTTGTGTGGTGCTGTACTTTGATAGCTACCACACAGGCCAGCTCACTTAGAGAGGCCTTTTTTGTGGACATTACTAACTCCATTCACGTGAATTATCCACAAAAGTGTCTTATGATGGTCCCTGTATACACAACTGATTCACTTGAATTGTATCATGTACCCAGCAGCCACCTTGTCCAGTGATGCCCTGAGGGAATCACTGCTTTCATTCATACCCAGCACTACTGCTCTGGGGTCCTGCTTGGTGGTTCTTGAAGCTGGGCTTAAGCTTCCCCTTTGAAAAGCAAGCCCTGGCTCAGAGCTTGCCTCTTTGATTTGCAGCACAGTAATCATGCTCAGCCAAAGACCAGGCTTTTGTGCTGGATATTTTGCATTTGCATAATTGTTCCTTGCTTTATTTGACAATGTTTTATTTATCTGCAATTCAATTCTTGCAATTTGGATTGGCTGTGTTGTATCAAGGGGGAATATTTTACTGCCCATGTGCCTTCTTTGGTGCTGTATTCACAGGTGCCATTTTGCTGTTTCTATGTTTATTTACTACTTATTCATTATTTTACTGCACATTTAGTAATTAATAGTCTGCTAGTCCATATTTGTTAATTAAATGCATGTTTATTAAATAATTCTGTGCCTCTCCTGGTTATCAGGGGTGAGATTTTTTACTTTTGTCAACCATTTTGGTTGTCTTGTGGTAGCCATTTTATGTGCAGTTAGTTGTATCAGAGTGCCAATTTCAGTGCAAATTTGTAATGTATTAGTGTAGTTCTTCATAGTTCACTGGTTAATTATTAGTTGTGACACTGTTAATTTTTTATTATAGGTTTGTAGTAATCAGTTTGTTTACTTTAAGCAGTTGATATTTGTTCATGTTATAGGGTTCATTTGGCTGAGACAGAATAGTTAATTATTGGTTAGTCATATAATCAGTGGTTATTCAGTAAATCCTTTCTCATAAATAGTTCCATAAATAAGAAGAAATAAATATAAGGTAGAGTTGTGATTAATTGAGATTGCTTAGGATTCTATATCTTCTCAGCTACATAATTTTGGGTGGGATTATGAGAGCTAAGAAGAGCTCTAGGCACCCAGGCAGTAAGCAGCCTGTGACCATCAAGGCTCCCCAATTGATATTTCTTCTTCATTAGATGAAGATATTGTGCCTGATATTGAAGGCATACTTGCCCATGTTAGTGCCCTTTAGAAGTGTAGATGGGTGGCACAGAATGTTTGGGAGCCTAGTGTGGGCAGATCATGGTGGGATACAAAGTGTTCCAAGATAGCACAGGCCTGTGAATTAACTCATCAGTGGAGGCTGGTGAGGAGCTGTCCACAGGCCCAGCTAATTTCCTGTTCCAGATTTCCAATGGTGGAATTGGCTCAAGATACTATGTTTAGCCAGGCTGGGCTTAGCCCCAGAGCTACAAGCCCTGTACATGCAGCTCAGCCTGCTCACATTGAGTACATGTTTAGCACCAACACTTCAAAAAGTGGGGCTCTTATGTGGATCACAGAACATCAGCATCTATGGGTTCCAGTGCAAATGCTGGATAAACTCCGTTCAACCCACCTTGGCCCTACCAAAGCTATGTGTCATCAGCTGCAACTCATATCTGAGAATGTATTTTTTTTCCTAAAGCAGCTTTGCCTTTTGAGGAGAGTGTCTCACTGAGTGATCATCTGTGTACATCTGTCAAGAAAAAGATCCTAAAAGGTGAATACATTGACATATTTACATTGTTCTTTGTGGAGATCAAGGTGAAAAATAAGGATGTATTAAATGAAATGGAGAAAGAGAAGATTAAGAAACAGCAGGCATATAGGACCTGGGTGAATTAGCTCCCTGGTTTTTACATTCATGCCATTGTGATTTTAACAAGCTGTGTCCTTGTTTCAGTATGACAATTTGATATTTAGGGCAAACATGAACTATATAGGGTTGGCAGGATGCACTATGATAGGACTTTAAGGAGAAAGGTGGCCAAATCCCTAGGAATGAGGTGGGGCAGGAGGTGTCAGGAGCTATGATTGCAGTTCATGATGCCTGCTTGTTCCTTCCGGTGTGACTGAACTGATAGTGCCTTGCTAATATGTTGGTTTG
This sequence comes from Furcifer pardalis, assembly GCA_030440675.1. Lineage (NCBI taxonomy): Eukaryota > Metazoa > Chordata > Lepidosauria > Squamata > Chamaeleonidae > Furcifer > Furcifer pardalis. Next base: position 71,441,958 of record CP126893.1, read on the forward strand.
TTTCATTTGAACGTGCTCACCCAGCAGCAGGGCAGGTGGTTCAATCTCACCTGCTATCATGGCCCACTGCCTTTAACTGTAGGGCATGCAGATTCAAACACAAATGCTCCATATGTGGAGGACAACCCAACTTTACATTATGCCCAAGGGGCAAACCAAGCCAGTTTAGCAGTCAGCCCAAGAAGTCACATGAAGAAGGTGGTCCTCCAAAAAGGTCCCAGCCCAGTTAAGTTTGACAGGTTATTGCTTTGACTTTGGCATTATCTGCACAAACATAATGCTATATTTCTCAAGCCTGGGTTTAAGTGGCAATTTAGAATTCCTTTTCAGTAACAGTGGTGACCCTTTCCGGTTGCAAATTTATATTTCGTAACAGTTTGGGAGAGTATTGTTGAGGGGAAATAAATAAGGAGGTGCAAGCAGGCAAGGTAGTTTAACTAAGGACCTAAGATTTTTGGTATTTTTTTTCCTGCTCTTAGTGGCTGTCAGGCTATGAGCATCTATGTGGACAAAAGCTTTGCCTTCCGATGCAACAGTTCAGGGAGCTGGCACCCAGAGTAAAGGATGAGCTGGTGGCATTCCCTGCTGATCTGTGGTGGACTGGTGGAGAGAGGCTGCAAGGGTGATGGAGTTAACTCTAGCACCTGGTACATGTCAAAGGAATCACAGGGCCAGTAGTGAGTTTCTTGGTTTTAGATATGACACCCTGTTACAGTCACGTGGCCCATAACTGAGTCACATCTTATGCAGTATTCTGTGTTTCTGTTTTCTGTGGGTTTGGCTCTACATTCTATCCAAGGGTATCTACCTGCTTTGGTCTTTAAGGCTAAGGCTAGAGGAGTTTTCATCACTTTGGATGAGTTTAGGCTGTGGAAAATGATTGAAAGTTTAACTAGGGAGGATGGTTGTTGAGTTGATGTTAGGGTCCCTTTCCCCCCCTCAGAGTTATTGAGCAGGATTTGGTTTCCAAACATGATGAGTCCAGGAAGGCTTTGATGTACAGTGATCTGCAATGGCTTCTGGATGGTGTATTCTTATATCTGCAGTGTTCAAAGACCAACCAGTTGGGTAAGTGTAAGAAGATGAAGCTAGGAAGGCTACATGAACAAAAAGTGCCTTCTTTGATTTCTTCAAAGCAAGTGTTCACTGATTTTGGTCTCAATTGAAGCCTGTATTAGCATTTCACACATTTATTTGTCTCCTATTGCACTTATCCATAACTGCTAAAAATCAGAAAGTACTTTTAGAAAGCATTGTGACAGATTCTTCCCAGGAATCATTGGAGGGAGAACTGAGCTTTTAATGCCATCTAACCACCAAGAAATAGGTCTAGCTCCAGGAGACTAAAATATAAGTGTCTGTAGAATTTTGCATTTACAAATTCAAGTAGTGTTCTGGGAATTGTAGTCTAGAACAAAAAACAACAACACCCAAACTACCTGCTACTAATTTAACTATCGTTTTTTCACCACTTCAAATTCTTGCACTTGGAAGATATTCCCATGTTAGCTACCTTTCCCCTTCCACATTAGCTCATCTCCAAATAGATGTGTGGAAAGAAAACAAAAATATGTACTGAAAGCAAAAGTTTGTTTGTTTGCTTTAATGAAAAAGTATCTAATTCTATAGGGCTCATTTTTACTTTTCCAAATGAGGAGAGAGAACTGAGTTGATCTCTCCATTCTTTTCTGCATCTAAAACTGAAGAAATAAATCCCAGGTCTCTCCAACACTTTGAATGGAAGCCTTCCTGAAATACTGAGGTTTATTTGTTTCTTAAGGAGATGTGACAAAAGAGAGAAGTTGGCAGTTTTTGAAACTGTCAGGTTAATAACACCATTCTTATATCAGACAGGTGGCACGGGAAATGCCAATAAACAACTAGGTATTCATGATTTTTTGTTGAGGTGAGGTTTCAGAATTACATTTCATAGTTAAATATCAACATGTCCTTAAGTCTGACAGAATATTGGAAGCCTTTGAAAGTGTTGTTTTCTACTGAGGCGTGGACTCAGTGAGATACTACATGGACCATTTCAGAATGCTTGCAAAACCTCAATGTGACAATGTGACATGTTTGACAGAACCATCGGCTTGAATTAATAAAGGCCAGAATCATCAATAGAAAGAAATGCCAAGTAACATGTCAGCAACCCAAGGCAGGTGTGTGTGTGATAAAAATGTGTTCGTGCATGTGTGTGAGTTTATGTGTGAATAATGTACATTATTGATACTTAATAAATAGATAAGTTTTGAGTAAATCAGAGATACACAAGAAATGACAACACCTCCGAATAGTCTTAAACTGTAGGTTTTGTGATCTTAACTAGGAGAGTCACTTTAAACTGGCAAATTTACTGTTCAGTTGCAATCCTAGTACAGTATTTTAGAACAAAATGTCACAGTTCAGTAATTCTTATGAAATATATTTCAAACAAAATGTAAAATGGACATCTGTAACAATGTACCTAACTTTCTTCATGAGACAGTTTTCTGTCTTGGGGTCAGTGGGGGTCACCGTGACATGATGTTTTGGTGTCAATTTATAATTATTGACTGCAGTGTCTCAAGTAACTAAGATGCTGATTGGAAGGTGGAAGGTCAGCAGTTTGATTGAGATACTGACTGGGAGGCGGAAGGTCAGCAGTTCAATTGAGTACTGCAGGATGGAATGAGCTCCCATCTTTGTCCCAGCTCCTGCCAACCTAGCAGTTTGAAAGCAAGAAATTGCAAGTAGATAAATAGGGACCACTTTGGTGGGAAGGTAACAGTGTTTCATGCACTCCGGTGTCTAGCCATACCTGCCACATGACCATGAAAACTTCTGCAGAAGCAGGCAGCGCTGGCTCTTCCACTTTGAAACAGAGATGAGCACTGAACCCTAGAGTCGGATACGACTGGCTTTAGAGCAAGGGAAACCTTTACCTTTACATTTTTAAAGATGAAGGGAAGACTTTACGTAAATAAGCATACAGATATTTATTTATTTATTTATTGAATTTATATACAGCCCATCTGGGTGTTACCTCACTCTGGGTGGTGAACAAACAGAAAATAAATGACAACAATATAAATCAAAACCCACCACCAACAAATACATCATTAATTAAAATAAAATAAAACAAATGGCATCAGAGGACATTGAAACTGAACCTAACTAACAGGAGCTGTGTCAACTGTGATGATCAGGTGATGCGGGGAGAAGTTCTGAGGGAAAGATGCTCTGACATATAGCAAGGTCCAAAACGATATCGGGCCTTATATGATAACATTATCGTCTTGAATCTGATACAGTAGGCAACAGGTAACTAGTGCAGAGCTGCCAAGGCTGGGGAAATATGATCAAATTTATTTAAACCTGTTATCAGCCTAGCTGTTGCATTCTGGAGCCACTGTAATCTCGATATCAAACACAAGGGCAGCCCCATGTAGAGAGCATTACAGTAGTCAATCTGACAGATTACCAATGAATGGGTGAGTATTATGAGAGACTGGCTGTTCAAGTAGGGCCATAACTGCACAATCTGCTGAAGCTGGAAAAAAGCAGCTCTGGACATCACGGCTATCTGTTGTTCCAATGAAAGCAGTAGGTCCATAATGATCCCCAAATTGCAGACCTGGTCCCTAGGGGTAAGCATAGTTCCATCCAGAAGAGGGACCAGGCCTCCCAGTTGAGCAGATGGCCTTTCAAACGCCCAAACCTCTGTCTTTCCAGGGTTCAGTTTCAACCTGTTAGCTTTGGTCCATACCATTATTGAGTCCAGACACTCATCAAGACATCAGACCGCATCCACTGCAGACGATGAAAAGGAGAGATAGAGTTGGGTGTCATCTGCATATTGGAGACACTGAACCCCAAATCTCCTAATGACCTCTCCCTATGGCTTCATGTAAATATTAAACAGCAATGTGGAGATGATCGACCCCTGTGGAACACCCCATTGGAGGGTCCAAGGGGCCAAAATAGGATTCTCCCCGATTTAAATTCTCTGGGACTACTCATCAAGGAAGGAGCGGAACCACTGTAGTACAGTGCCCCATTTCCCCAGCCCCGATCAGCATTCCCAGGATACCGTGGTTGATGGTGTCAAAAGCTGCTGAGAGATCCAGAAGCACCAGGAGAGACGAAGTGCCCCTGTCTGCTTCCAGGAAAAGGTCCTCTTGCAGTGTGACCAATGTAGTCTCAGTGCCATGGTAAGGCCTAAAACCTGACTGGAATGGGTCCAAGCAATTGGTTTCATCCTAGAACACCTGCAGCTGATCCGCCGCTGTCCTCTTGATGACCTTGCCCTAAATGGGGACATTTGCTACATGTCTGAAGTTGTCTACGGACTCTGTAGATAGATTGGAGTGGGGGAACAACAGTGCTCTTCAAGCATGAGGGCAGCTTGCTCTCCCACAATGAGGAACTAACGACGTTCTGTACCTACTCCTCAATGACCCCCCCCCCCAATAGCTTTTACTAGCCATGACGGACAAGGATCAAATCAAGAAGTCATGGGTTTATAAAGTGCAAGTGCCTGGTCCACCGCCTCAAAAGACACAGGCTGAAACTGGTCCCAAGAATCAGGACCAGACAGTTCATTTGACATCCCAACCTGATCTACAATATCAAAACTGGAGTCAAGGTCCCATCGGATGGCCTCAACTTTAGTTCTAAAATGTTTAGCAAAATCCTCACAGCTATGCAGACTGTGATGATGACCACTTGAGTAACCTCCTGCAGTGAGGCCTTGGACTATCCTATACAGCACCACCTGTTGGTTTGAGGCCTCTTGAATCTTATTGGCATAATATCTTTCTAGCCCTCTTTATATGCTGCAGGTATATTGAGGTTGCTTGTTTCACTAGTCTCAAGTTCTCATCCGAGCGAACTCATCTCTACTTGCTCTCTTGCCTTCTACTTTGCTGCTTCATCACCCGTAAGTCCTCTGTGAACCATGGGGATAGCTGACCTCTGAAGCAGAGAGGGCGTTTAGGAGCGATCGTGTCAACTACGCAGGTTGCCTCCACATACCACCTGGCAACCTGAGTATCAACAGGAGTGCCGGCCAAGTCAGCTGGAAACCCACCCAAGGCTGCTTGGAAACCAATTGGATCCAGAACCTTCCATGGGCAGACCATTATAATTGGTCCTGGCTCCCCATGGGAGAGGGTCGATGTCATAATTTTAAACTTCAGCAGTGCATGATCTGAACATGATAGGTTGGTGGGAACAACCTCCCCCACCTTCAGAGCATTGTCTCCACAGCCTCTAGAGAATATCAGGTCAAGAGTGTGGCGAGCCACATGTGTGGGTCCACTAACATGCTGGGACAGGTCCATAGATATCATGGAATCCATGAGTTCTGAGGCCGCTCCAACTAGACTCCCCTCTGCATGGATATTGAAGTCCCCTAACATGGCCAGTTTGGGGGACGTCAGCACCATAGCAGAGATGATGTCAGTCAGCCAAGGATTGGGCCAGGTCATGGAGAGCTCGGTACACTAGCCCAATCCCCAGCCTGTCTCTGGACCCACACACATATGGATGACCTCCCAACCTGGATTTGAGGCTGCAGAGACTCTACTGACTGTGCTGGAGTCCTTATGAATGACAGCAACCCCACCCCTCCTTCCCTCAGTTCTGCCCTTGTGCTGTACAGAGTACCCAGGAGGGCACATTAAGGACAGTGAAAAACTATCCCCATCATCCACCCAGGTCTCAATTATATATGCCAAGTCAAGATGTTCCACCAACAACAAGTCCCAAATCAATTGGGACTTGTTCTTGATAGACCTGGTGTTGAACAACAAACAGGACAGTTCTGAGGGTTAGCTGAGTAGGCCACCTTGTATCTGGCAAGCCAGATGGCAATTAGAGCAAACAACAGATTTCATACATATCAGGCGTGATCTTCTGGAATGACCAACTGGCCTCTGTACATCATACCTCCTCGACCCCACATCACTGAGATTTGACGTCAGTATGTCAATAAACAACATTGTAATCATACACAGGAATAGAAGAAGAAAATCAATATGCTGTTGTTAGTGGGAAACTGATGAAAAAAATTGGAGTTCAGCTGATGTCCAGTCCATAAGCTATTGATGGTCGCTCAATCATATGAAAAATGTTTAGAGGTGATCGTAGCAGCTTAACAGGCACAGACCAATCAAGAAATCCCAAGTGACTTTTCGATGCATTTTCTATTTCAGTTCCTTTGTTGTAACTTGGAGAGCTCCAAGACAGCAGCATCTCCTGCCACCCTTTTAGTGACCATTTTGTATTCAGAGCTTACCACTTCTTCTTTTAGGAGATCTTTTTGTTGTTGTTCAGTTGCACAGTCAATTCTGACCCTTTGCGACCCTATGGACCATTGTTCACCAGGCACCTCTGTCTTCCACCATCCTCCTCAGCCCACCCAGCTTTGTGCCCATTGCATCTACAGTGCTATATAGCCATCTCATTTTTGGCCACCCCCTTCTTCTTTTGCCCTCCACCTTTCCCAGCATCAAGGCTTTCTCAAGTGAATCCTCTCTTCTCATTTGATTTCCAAAGTACTTTAGCTTCATCTTTGCTATTTGACCTTCAAAGACCAGTCAGGATTGATTTCTTCTAGGATCGACCTATTTGTTCTCCTCGCTGTCCAGGGTACTCTCAAAACTCTCCTCCAACACCACATTTCAAATGCATCTACTCTTCTGTGCTCAGCTTTCCTAATGGCCCAGCTGCCACAACCATACATTACCACCGGGAATACCATTGCTTTGACTATGCAAATTTTTGTTGGCAAGGTGATGTCTCTACTTTTAACTATGTTCCCCAGGTTTCTCATACCTTGTCTCCCAAGCATTAGTCGCCTTTTTATTTCATGGCTGCAATCTCCATCTGCAGTGATCTTGGATCCTAAGAAAGTAAAATCTGTCACTGCTTCTACTTCCCCATTTATTTTCCAGGGACTGATAGGGCCTGTTGCCATTGTCTTGGTTTTCTTGATGTTGTGTATCAACCCAGCTTTTGCACTTTCTTCTTTCAACCTAAGTAGCAGTTTCTTTAGGTCTTCCTTACTTTCTGCTATTAGGGTAGTAACATCTGTGTATCTCAAATTGTTGATGTTTCTCCCAGCAAATTTGATCCCAACTTGTGATTTGACCAACACTGCACTGCACATTAAGTGCTCTGTGTATTTTTATTTATTTATTCCAATTTAATATCCCGCCCCAATCAGGTAAACCCAACTCTGAGCAGCTTACAACATATATTAAAAAATACATAGTTAATCAATCAATTCCCCATTAAGTGTAACCTACTAACAGTCCCATCATACCCTCTACATACAGAAAAAATACACTTAACAATTCAGATAGTGGAGACTGTAATTGATAAAATACTAAAAATTTAAAACTTTAAAACTTTAAATTTTCAAAAATTAAAATTAAAAAATTTAGCAAAATACTAAAAAACAGATTTAAAAGTTAAAGTTAAAAGTTTAAAACAGCGAGAAGGGTGGCTGTCCTATCAGATCAGCCACCCAATATGGGACCCCACATTCCTGGTGCCCCACACCTGCCCTGCCAGCCAGGTTTTTAGGCCCTTTCAAAAGGGCAGGAGCTCTGTCTGCAGATGTAATTCAGTTGGCAGGAGGTTCCAAAGGGCCGGGGCGGACACGGAGAAGGCCCTCCTCCTGGTGGTAGAGAGATGCGCCTCTCTAACCGATGGAATGATAAGAGAGCCTCTCCGATCCGCCCTGGTGGGACGGACAGATGTTCTTGGGGTGAAGTGGTCTCTTAAGTATCCTGGCCCACTACCATATAGGGCTTTAAAGGTAATGACCAGTTGAATAAGCAGGGTGACAAAATGCAGGCTTGTCTTACTCCTTTTCCTATTCTAAACAACTCCGTTGTTCCGTATCCTGTCCTAACTGTTGCTTCTTGACTCTTGTACAGATTTCTCATGAGACCTATAAGGTGTTATGGTATTCCCATCACTTTAATTACTTGCCACATTTTGTTATGATCCACATAGTCAAAGGCCTTGGTGTTGTGAATGAAACAGAAGTAGACTTATTTCTGATATTCCTTTGTTTTCTCCATGATCCAACGGATGTTGGCAATGTGGTCTCTATTTCTCCTGCCTCATTTTTACCTTCTTGATTTTGACTTTTGAGGAAAGTATCTACCCTTTTTCCTCTTCTTGCTGTGTGGAACATTGCCCCTTGAGTGGCATGCACTGGGAATAATTCCAACTATGACATTTCTTGAGTACTTTCTTATTTTGGCTGCAGTTTTCATCTCTGTAGATTGTTCCAGTTATTTTAAGCATAGTAGCATGGCTATAATCCAATGGGTCAAAACAAATAGAGTAGGCTGTAGCTGTAGCCTACTCTGTTTCTTCTGTTTACTTCACATTTGAACTTTGTTCCAAGCTACTTTACACATAAGATGTTCTACCCCAGGAATGATTGAAATCCAATATTTTTCATAATTTATTTAAAATTTATTCCTTCTGTACTGCTTGTGATTTGCTTGGATACCATTCTTTTTTATGCCTTTGTAGGAATAAAGTTGTTTACATTTTCAAATCCACTGCTGTCTCCAGTGTCTTGAGTTCTTGTGGGAGAGAAAGATATTAAATGGATCACATATGCTAGAAATTTCCAGGGATCACCACCAGTTTTCAAGCAGCCATTGCAAGTGGTAAGTATACACAACAGAGATTTAGCAGAGTAAAGTAGCATTTACAAGTTGGCATAACATCTGATTCCTTTTTCTTTATTATATGAAATAGCTCTAAGCCATTATTAGCTGGGTCTCTAGTCCCCCCCTCCCTTTATATCAACTAACCAAGGAAAAGTCAAGTGGGACATTCTACTTTAATAGTAATGCAATCCATTAAAAATTTAATGAAGTTTTTGGGAATTTCAACTTACTCTGTGTTTTTACTAAATGCCAAGATATTCACTTACACAACAGTAAAATACTTTAGTAGCATGTTAGGAACAAGAAAATAATCATTTATGTGAGCAACAACTGTTTATTAATGATTTAATTTTGCAAGATGCTCTAGTGACAGGGTTGTTGTTACCTTGACATACTGTTATTTTTATATACAACGGAGCTCTGGTTGTTATGTCAACAATATTGACAAGACAAATCATATCATGGTGGTGATAACTAAACAAAGGGGGAAGGGGGGAAATACACCACTACAATTCTGACCCTGCTACAGTTTGTTCTGTAGGTTGCCTGGCTGATATATCTTGGCGTTAATATTGCTACTGTTAATAATGATGTAATTTGCCCTGCTGGTGCAAGTACTTCACAGAATGCACAAATACAGGAAACCTTCTTTGGGATGGCAGCCAAGGCTTTAATTCACTCAGTAGGTAGCTGTTAGGCTTAGAGCTCCTCCTGAGATACCAAAGTAGATTTGTATTTGGCTCTTTAGAGAATCTAAGCCAGTATTCACTCCCCTGTCATGGGTCTCTTGAATAAGAATGAAAACTGCAGATAAAAACGAGGTCAGAACTGCTCAGAAGGAAGGGATTTGCTGAAAACCTAAAAGGATTTCAAGAGTATAGCTCAACATCTTCAGTCATATTTAGACACGAAAACACAGGAGATGTGTTCCTTGCCCTGTTATATATGCTGTACTGCTGAAACTAGTTCATTTGGGAACGATATATTTGGGAATGCACAATATTGCCAACGTATTTGTAGATAAAAATCAACACAGGCCCAAATTCTATTATCATTGCATGGCAGTGCAGTGATAGTATTATGTGACAAAGCAAATCAACATTCTACCAGACAATTCTAAAAAACAGAAGCAACACAAGCAATAATTTTAAAAAGGGTTTCAGTTCACCACCAGACAGTCTGATGTTGCTCTACCCCAAATTTAGTGACATTTGATAAAATAATTTTAATGTTTTTTTTAAGATATACTCCCTATTCAAACAGAAGAGACTTATTTATCCAGCAAATAAGAAATTGCTGAAATGTATTTCAAACAACTAGTATTTTTATCTTAAAAGAATATTGATTATCTCAACCACATTTTAGCAACAAATTCATGCTGTAGATTCGGAAATATTGTATAGTTTAGCCATTCGTTTTAACACAAAATCAGTCATTTCATAACTTTGACGCATATTCAGTAGAAGTCTGCCAAAAAGCACAATGGTTCATAAGCATTTGTTTGCTCTTAATTTTCACAATCCTGTTATGGCATTGCAAACATTCAGTCTGTGAAATTCATTTCATTTCATTTCATTTATTTGACTTGTATGCAGTCCTACTTGACAGTGCAACTCAGAGTGACTAACATTCCATGAAACAACAATATTACAATATAAAACATAACTACAACATCATAACACTATAGTCGATACAGTCAATATATCTAACATAAGAAAAAATGCAATACAATGCAATATAATAGGGTGGCTCTCTGTCCCTTCACCAGCCAAGGCATTTTTTCTACATCCATCATCATCATCATCATCATCATCATCATCATCATCATCATCATCATCATCATCATCATCAGCAGCAGCAGCAGCAGCAGCAGCAGCAACAACAACAACAACAACAACAACAACAACAACAACAACAACAACAACAACAACAACAACAACAACAACAACGCCATTTGGTTCACAGTTGAGGACTGGAATAAAATTAATAGTTCAAGTCCTAACCAAGGACCTAAGAACTGTTAAGGTAATGTCTTGTATATATGCAGTTCCTAGTAGAATTGTATTTTGGAGAGTTAGGATGTTCAAGTCTGATAAGCACAAGATTTCCAAATATCTAGGGCAGGGATTCTCAACCTGTGGCCTGTGGGGGTGGATGCAGCCCATAGCATCATTTTATGTGGCCCCACCACCACCTTCACCACATCAGGAAGTGCCATGTGGTGGAGGAAGGGCAAAATGTTTATCCTGCTCCCGAAGTTGTCTGAGGGAGCATGACCCAACCCCTGGTTTAAAAAGGTAGAGAACTCCTGATCTAGGAAGAGCTGTAGGTACAACAACAGATTTCTTCCTCCATAGATGTTCAACTTCAATTTGCAAATCATGATAGTTTGTTATTTTCTCCAGTTGTTTGTCTTCAATTTGTTCATCTCCAGGTATAGCACTGTCAATAAACCAGACCTTCTTTTCTACAAAAGTTATATCAAGTGTGTTATGAGTAGATATCTATCTGTTTCTACTTGATGTTCCCAATTATTTTTACTGCATTAAAATCCAAAGTTCTGGCAAAGTTTCCAAAGAATAATCTTTTCAACCCGGTTATGACATTGCAAATAATCAGCCTATGAAATTTTGCTTCATCTGCTGATCAGATGATCTACTCTTTCATCCTTTTCATTACAAAGCTGGCATTTTGCTATTGTTGGATACATGCTGTATAGATACATGCTATTGTATAGATACATGCTGTATTTTTGTCTTCATGCAGTTTGTTGGCAAATCTTGTTCCTGAGCTGTCAAATTAAATCCTTCCATTTTCTTCTTCAAAACTCCTACTCTTAACCATCCCCATGTCAGCTTTTGGTCACCCTTGCCTTTGTTTTTCAAGTATTGACCATATATAGGCTTGTTTTTTCCATTTTTCAGCTTGAGTTTCTATCCTTTCCTTTCTATATTCAGCTTTCTTAATCACTGTTTTCAAAATTCCTCCTTTGTTCACTTCCTGAATCTTTACTTCTCTTAATGTAGTCATTCAAGCTATGCTTTTCTTCCTCTGTTGTCTGTTTCACCTGTAGGAGTCCTCTGCTACCCTCAGCTCTTGGTAAGTACAAACGATCAACATCATTTTTTGGGTGCAGGGCATGATGCATGGTCATTAGCTTCCTTGTTTTTCGGTCAAGGTTGTCTAATTCCATTTGGGTCCGATCTATTGTTCCAGCAGAATAGCATATAACAGGCACTGCCCAGGTATTAATTGCATTTATGATACTACCTCCACTCAGTTTTGACCTCAAGATTTTCTGGACCCACTTTATGTATTTTGTAGAAGTATTTCTTTTGACATGGTTGTGTCAGAAGCTTCCAGGACTCCCAGGTACTTGTATTCCTCTTCTGATGTTATTGTTTTGATACATTCTTCATTATCTAACTCAAATTCATAACCTTTGAGAATTTTGCCTGCCTTAACACTAATAGTTGCACACTTGTCAATTCCAAATTGCATTCATATGTCTTTCCTAAATTTATTTGTAGTTTACAGCAATGTATTTAATTCAGATCTTGTCTTTCCAAACAATTTTGGATCATCCATATAGAGGAAATGTGAAACCTTCAGTCCATTCTTGGCCAATTCATATCCACAGTTTGTTCTATTTAGAATAGTTGTCAGCGGGGCCATTGCTAAGACAAATAGCAAAGATGATAGTGAATCACCTTGAAAAATTCTACGCTTAATTTCAACTTCACCATATTCTTCTCCACTAGCCATTGTCTTTACTTGCCATAGCTTCATTGAAGTCTTCATGAAACATGGAATGTTGTTGCTAATTGCAAAAATGTCAAGGCTTTTCTCAATCCAGCTGTGTGGAACTGAATCAAATGACTTTTTATAGACAATCCAACCCATAAACAAATTTGTTCACCTGTTCTTTGAATTCTTCAAGACCAAATTGTCAATTAATAGCTGATATTTTGTTTCTCTGGAGTTTTTGCAGCACCCTTTCTGCTCTATAGACAACAAATTGTTGTTTTTCAAATGTTGTTATTGTTGTTGTGCTTCTTCAGACTGGCTTTTCTAAGGTATAAAAATAATATGACTTTTATTGGCTCTTATACTAATATAAGTATTACAGAAGGATTAGCATTCTCAATAGATTCATGAAGACAGTCTGGAGGAAATGTTTTTCCCAAAAAAAAAAGAAATGAAAACTGAAACTTTCTCATTGAGCTTTTAAGAAGCTTTCTCTTTTACTTCTTCTTTTCATGTAAGGAGATTAATTGTAATAAGAAAACTATGCCTGTTTTACAGCCTGAAGATTAGCCTATTCTGATGAGCATTTGTAAACCAGTTAGTGAAAATATACATTTTAATTTGAACTTTTACTAAACTAAAATGACTTTTCTAACTTGGAAACCAACAGTATGGTACTTGAATCTTCATAAAATCTTTCGCCTGGCAACTAGAACTCCTACTTTTTATCAGTTTAATTGGAACAAAATGGAATAACATCTTGAGCTCCAGCCTGCTCTTCTTTCTGTATAGAACTCCCCACAGGTTCCTAAGCAAGAGCAGGCATTAAGGAAGGAACTCCTATAGAAATGGCTTCTGCTGGGGACAACAGGTTGCCTTCTCCTTTCTTTGATGCTCCGTAAGTGTGAGGGCCACCATCTCCTCTCCCACTGCCATGGAACACTTTTAAAGTAATGGAATAATCAGTTCTGACGTTTGGTCACTCAGTGCTCAATGGATACAAACGGGTGTGCAAATAAATTGGCATGTGTAATTACTTTTATTCCTACTACTGTTTATTTCTCTTCCTCATAACATAGCATGAGGCCAATGCTAAAAATGTCAAACTGTGAAAGGGCATAATTTCCTTCAATTAATGTTTTGCAGGGAGCTCAAAGTATGACATTTATAAGGCAGAACAGTCTAAGGCACCTTGCCTTTACTCCACCCTATTACATAACTCAGTCCACCTTCAGCAACCTGTTCCACTCCAAGAAACCTACACCCACTTGGTGCAGCTTCAGAGTACCTGTAGTCCAACTTCCGGCTAGAGAAATCCATGATAGGTTTCATCCACTGACTGTTTGTGCTTACAAACCAGCCAGATCAGGTAGGACATGCAGTTCACATTGACTTAAAGTAGTACTGCCAACAAAGGCACCAGATCTCTTCCCACCAACATAGCTCTATAAAAACCAGAGACAACTGTTCTGAATTCAATCATATTTTATTTAGTGCACAGTTGTTAATTTTCAGAAGTTTAAAGCAAAATAACATGGTTGCTGATCCCATTCCATTATAAAACAATAAAAACATTGCTGGCTGTTTGCCTGGCCTAGCCTGGCCTATAATACAATGACTACATTTTGCTAGATTTTATTCACAAGCTCCCCATCAAGGTAAGCAATCCAAAAGCATGGTGAAAATATCCTCTCACACATTTCCATATCAAAAACACATTTTTCCACTCATCCCTCCTGAAGGGTTTCATCCAATCACAGTACAGCATACAATGTCCATTATATTTGTTCAGTTCTCATAGTCTCTAACCTGCTATGGCTACATGTTCAGTAAACCATCCAGCAGCTGCCTTCCTCAGCTCTGCCCCAGGAATCAAGAACTCAAAGAAACTACTTTACTCTGTACATGCAAAGCCCTCCCACACTGTTTCTTCACAACCTTGAGACTGCACATAGCCCCCCCCCCATCCATTGAACCCTACAACCAACCCTCCACCATGGAGAAAAAACATTTCCATGGAAAGTGGAAAATTGGTGCTGATGAACTTAAAAATGACTGCCTAAATCAGGTACAGGTGGTATAATATTTTTGGCAGGCCTCAGGCCTCAATGATTCTGGGATATGATTTAGCATTTGGGGCTTAAATCTTTTTACTTTGCTCAGTGGGCTCACTCAGATGGATGGGGCCTACCTATAAAGAACAGAGGTGGATAAAACCATTAATTATAGAAATTCTAAGTCTAGTAGAAAAATTGGCATGCAATCCTTTTTTGTGACAACATTGTCAATAAAAGTGATGCATTTTAAAAGTAGACCTGTACTTTGGGAATTTTAAGTTGCCTTTCCCAACCTGGTTGCTTCCTAGATATACACTTTCTGGCTAGGTATGAAGAAACATGTAATCAAGCACTTTCTAAAAATGTCAGGTTCTTAAAGCATGGTTGCTGATTTTTCAAAAAGTGTACAAATCAGTTCATTCCAATGATCTGCTCTGTTTCTTTTTCTCCATCCCATCTTGTCTCAGCAAACTGAATTTGGATCATCCAACTTTCAAACTATGGATTGTTTAAGAAGTCATGTTATGATACTAGAAAAACATCTCTAGTACATCCATTAAAAAACATGGGGCTGCAGTGGCTCAGTGGTTAAAAAGCTTGCCTTGTTAACTGGAAGGCTGGCAAGTTGGCAGTTCAAGACCTGGATACTGCATGACAGACTGAGCGCCCTTCTCTCTTCTGGCTCCTGCCAAACTAGTAGATCTGAAAGCAAAAAATTGTAAGTAGATAAATAGGGACTACTTTGGTGGGAAGGTAAACAGTGTTCCGTGTGCTCCAGTGTCTACTCATGCCTGCCACATGACCACGGAAACGTCTGCAGAAGCAGACAATGCTGGCTCTTCAGCTTTGAAACAGAGATGAACACTAAACACTAGAGTTGGATACAACTAGCTTTCAAGCAAGGGAAACATTGTTGTTGTTGTTGTTAAGAAACATTAGTCATTACATCAAAGCACTATTTCTTCCTTCTTGTTGCATTACCTCTGCCTTGTAACTTCATTATCCTTTCACTACAGAAAGAAGTACCGTATATGCTGGAGTATAAGACAACTTTTTACCCCTGAAAAACATGCCTCCAAGTGGGGGGGGGGGGCGTCTTGTACACCGGGTGCACTTCAGTTGAATAAAATATAGTAATACCTCA
The DNA here is from genome assembly GCA_030440675.1 of Furcifer pardalis. Lineage (NCBI taxonomy): Eukaryota > Metazoa > Chordata > Lepidosauria > Squamata > Chamaeleonidae > Furcifer > Furcifer pardalis. Next base: position 71,457,587 of record CP126893.1, read on the forward strand.
GATAACGTTTATTTTGTATAACATTTACCTCAGATAACGTTTTCCTTGCATAACGTTAAGCAATCTGGGGAGGAGAATTGCATCGAATAACGTTAAGGTCCTATGGGATGGATCGGATAACAACTTTTAATATCAGATGACGAACAGGAGTTTGAAGGCTTTTAAAGGGAAACTGTCATGCCAGCAAACTTGCTGGGGACTTGCCTGGCACTTGCTCTCTCCCTCTATTTGTTATCTTCCTTCTATCATTGACAGTTCCAGTTTGGTTAACAGATTAGAAAACAAACAGCATGGCAGCTCCCATAGGTTTATTGTCTCATTCAGCTTTAGTGAATTGTCTTTGGTGAATTCCATTTAATAAACTTGCACTGTTTTATGTTTACTGTACATGTTTGATAACATACAGCCTTGTGACAGTTTTTCTGCATGTCATAAGCATTTGAATATAAATTAACATGTTGAAATCAAATCTGATGTCCTTTTACGTTTTATTTGGTGTGTGGAAGGTGTGCGGAAGAGGGGGTAGTCTTATACAGCGAGTATATACCAAACTCTATATTTTGAGTGGAAATGTTGGGTGGTCGCTTTATACACCCAGTCGTCTTGTACACCAGCATATACGGTAACTATGTTGCATTTGTTACATTTCATCCTTGATAGCATTTCTTCAGTGTGAAATAAAACAAAGGCTTTTACAGTGTTAACATCAACATTTGGAGCACTGTAGTATATTTTTTATTAGTGTGGTCCAATCATTCTGTCTGAGAGTGAAAGAAGTCTCACTGTGATTAATAGGTTCTATTCTTCCACTTACTTAAGATTGTGTTTTTGTTTGTTTGTTACTACATTTTTAGGAAACTAGAGAATGATGCTAATCTTTCATGCTGAAACCAAAACTAGATGTGGCGTTCATATTAAAATTATACTTTGAAATCTTTTTCTGGTCTAGCAACATTGATGTTTTTATTGCTCTGGAATCTTCTAAAATGATTTTTTTTTAGCAAAGATTAAATTGATTTGGTCTTTTGTTCACTGTCTGAGCATTAGCCACGTCACCTACAGAGATAAAGTCATATAATCTGTAATTTACAAGGTGATCTATATATACAAGGGCCTTTTAATCATTTCTGGAATTGGAATGATTTCAAACTGCTTGTCAGGATTTCACTTGATCAATTAAAAAGCTAATGCTATGGTTACCTTTCTGCAACCTATATTGATTACCTTAAGCAAGTTCTCAGTTAATTGATAGCAGCACAGATTTGTAGATAATCCCAGTAAGTGGAGTTTTTCTTTGTCCAAAGTTTCAAATTTATTGGTCTTGGGAAATCCTACTTGTTACTAAGTTCGAGCTAGCATAATACTATAAATCAATCATTTTATAAGCATGCAAGGAATCTGACAATTTTAGTGATAAGATACATTTTCTTGAGCTGTTTTTCACAATATCAACTATTCATTCTTGTGAATAGCAAAGTTGAATTGGGATGGGTAATGTGCAAAACCATGGAATCATCACAGTGGATTGAATACAGGCAACATCTATAAAATGTTCATTATTTACTATTTAAAAATAAGAATAACAGAGTCACAGCTCCCCTGTTAAACTGAGAATTCTTGCAAGGATGCCTGTTTCTGTGCATTTTCACCTGTACAACGACCTATTGTTTAAACAAATGGATAGATTACATATCTGTTCACTCTTACCTTTGACAAGTTATGTTTAAGTCATGAGCCTATCAGATATACTCACAAAACATAACCTCAGGGATCTTATGTCTTTTGTATCACATTCAGAAGGCAAAAGAGTAAGAAAATGAACCAAACCAGTTTATCATTTGGAGCTACAGTCTATTAATGCCTGCTATTGGATTAGCAATCCGATTCCAGCAATTATAAACCAGCTGTCTGGGTTGTTTTCTTAGAAGGTGGCAGGCATGCATCCAATTGCATCCAAAAGCAGTCTCTCACATGGGTGGTGCTCTGCACAAGTCTGAATTTGTGTCTTGTACACATGCAAAAACCACTGTTATCCAAGACCAGAGTTCACAAATTGACATTGATGACCAGCAGTGACAATGAATCAATACAGCTGTGAAATTCTGTTAAGAGTATTCAGATAGAGAGTATCAAGGGTTCATCATCAGCTGTCTATTTATTTATTTATTTAAAAAACAGGCAATGTTGATTATTGATTTTAAAAAACCATGGAAGCCTCTTCAGAGGATGTTTGGTGTACCTATTTGTATCAGGAAAAAATGAAGTATCTTCCTACCACACAAAGAACCTTTGTCGTAGATTAGGGGATGGGCCCTATGTGTTTGGCAAAGCAACCCCTGTAAAGATATATAGACATGTAGCACTCAAACTGCTAAAGAAATTTCTGGCTTTTATTAACATTTTCCACCCAGGATACCTTTGTTTTTCCCCCAGTGATTATTTCCTGAAACCCGTATTTTAAAAATGAATAAATTAGTCTTAGTTCTTTGTTTGCTTATATATGAACACTGTGAATATAATCATTCAGCTGTGGCAATAAGTGGAAAATGCTTCGAGCTTCCTTGGTGTGCGTTTCCATTTAGTAGCAGGGAATGACTTATTCAGAAGTGAGCAGATTAAATATATTGATTTCTGTAGCTATCTCTTTTGTCAGATAGCCTCCAGAGGAGTCTCATCTGATCTGGCAACAAGGTAAAGGTTGACCTTGCTTGAAAGACAGTAGTATCCGACTCTAGGGTTCAGTGCTCATCTCTGTTTATAGCCAAAGAGCCAGTGCTATCTGCATTTGCAGATATTTTCGTGGACATGTGGCAGTGCATGGAATGCTGTTTACCTTCACACCAAAGTGGTCTCTATTTATCTACTTGCAATTTCTTCCTTTCGAATTGCTAGGTTGGCAGGAGCTGAGACAGAGACTGGAGCTCATTCCATCATACAGTACCTGGGAATCGAACTCTGACTTTCCACTCACTGAGCTCAGCATCTTAACCACTTGAGTCACTGCAGTCCCGCTGGCACCAAATAGTACTCCAAAGGGCATAGTCTCCTTGGTAGAATAGCAGGCAACAATGTTTGGTATCTGGGTTGCAAGCTTGGCTTTCACTCACCTGATCTGAGATGCCTGGTCATCATTTGGGATGTAAGGAGGTTGTTGCCTTGTAAGGCAGGAATTTATGAAGCTGAAGAACTGAAACAATCCCTGTAGTTATGGAAATCTTAGTAATGTAATTTTATCAGTGCTTCTCTGGCATAACAGGTAACCTGGTTTATGGGGAGTTGGAGGCCAGTAAATCAACTGTGCTGCAAACAGTTTGTATGAAACAGCATATTTCACATTCAGGTATATTATGATTTTTATCTGGTATAGCTGTAGGTCAATGTCTTACAAAGCCCAAACTAAATTGAAGATTAGTTGAGCACACATCCCTCTCAGCTTTGACCAGCAGTTCATAGGCTGAATATTAGCAGCAGTGCTTATCACTGTCATTAAAATCCAGCATTTACAAACAGCTAGGAATTTTGAGTATCATCCATATGCTAAAGGAGAATAATATGTTGAATATTTACTCCTCTGCAATGGATTTTAAGAAAAATGGTTTTATCTGCAAAGGCAAACTGGTGATAATTAAGGAGTTACTCCTTGGATTCTTGGTCATGCTCCCATGCTCCACACTACCAGAGTGGCATGTAACAACAAATCCAAACAGTGACTCATTATTTAGTGGCAATTTGCCAGTACCAATCATATCATTTCTTCTCTTCCACCATAAATAAAGAACAGGAGTTTGCCTTTTATTTTTGGATTGTTTGAAAAGATAATTTAAAATTAAAATTCTCCTTGCAGACCATTTAGTCATTAAGAAACATCACTAATGTAGATGTTGTTAAAAATCAAATAAAGAGCAAACATGTATCCATCAAAATGAACAATTCTTAAGCCATGAATGTTTTCCTCCTCTTTAAGAGAGGGAATGACTTGAATGTTTTCCCCATTGTTACATCTCGAACTTCATAATGTGTCAGGAAGATTATCAAAAGTTAAATATAGTTCTGTCCTTGGCTTCTGTACACACACACACACACACACACACACACACACACACACACAATTGTTCACGTATGTACACCCACACATGTATATTTATATGAATGCATCTATATACAGTAGTTGTAAGAAATGGATAGTAGAACAAAATTATATGCTGTACTATTGAAAGCTTTAGAATCCAGAGGATATAATGTTCCATAATGAATTTATGATTTTAGGTAACTTATTTGTTTCAAGCCATAAGATGTTAGGATGTTGACTCATTAGTTGAGTCATTACCATCACAGATATTTGGCAATGAGACTGCTAGATCCATGTCTTCATGCTTAGAAGTTATCTCTATCGTTCATGTTTTTAATTTTGGTAGCACCTCTGTTATAATCATTGATAAACAAGCCAGACTGTGATGTTCTGAATTAAGTTCAATGCACTGATTGTTCTAATTGTTTTAGTCTGCTTGGCAGAATGTGGCTTCTAAAGCAGGTAGCTAGAGAAGCTATCTACAGACTTTAAAAGAGCTTTAGGATGTCTGTGCTCAGTGACAAAAATTAGATCTCAGAACATGTATGTGAGTTCTTTGTAATTGAATAAGTACCGCTAGTCTCACTGTTCTTAAATGCAGTTGTCTTCCTGAGAGATGCAGACTTTGAATCGACTAAGATATGATCCAGGATTGTTGCCTGGTGATTAGAGGGACAGTTATCCCCAACAATGTATTTGAATGCTACTGCACAGCTGTAACATGAAACTTCTTACTATTGTTTTATGACTTAAAGTCATTTCCAATTTATAGCAACCATATGACTTAAATATCTTTAAAACATCATACTCAGGTCTTCCAAATGAAAGGCCATGGATTGTCTTACTAAATCCATCCATGTTTAATTTGCCCCCTTTCCTAGTGCTCTCATTGTTTTTTAACCTTATACAAGTAAAACCTCATATAACACTAAAACCTGGTTCCACAAGTCTTGGTGTTATATGATTTTTAGTGTTATCTGATGCATGTTAAAATCCATGTATCCATCAAAATGAACAATTCTTAAGCCATGAATGTTTTCCTCCTCTTTAAGAGAGGGAATGACTTGAATGTTTTCCCCATTGTTACATCTCGAACTTCATAATGTTGCCTGGTGATACATTGTAGATACATTGTAGATACATTGTAGATACATTGTAGATACATAGAGATACATTGTAACCACACAGGCTTTAGCGGTTGTTATCTGAAGCATCCCATAGGATCTTAATGTTATCTGATGCAATTCTTCCCCCCAGATTCCTTAATGTTATGCGATTTTAGTGTTATTCGATACTAATGTTATATGAGGTATTACTGTAGTTTTATCCAGTGAGTCTTCTCATCTCATGCACATCCAAAATATGATAACCTCAGTTCAATCAATTTTCTCCTATTAAGTGTTCAGGCTTGTTTTGGTCTACAACTTACTGATTTTTCCTTAATTTTATGTATTTATTCACAATACCCCACCCTTTTGATACAAGCACCACTCAGGGTGGCTTACACTATATATATCTAATGAGATCAGATTAAAAGATCAGATTAAAATCATACACTGATAACCGATACAAACATACAAGAGGCAAAACCAGATGGCATCTGAAATCTTAAAACCATAACAATATTCATAATAAACATTTAAGGCTTTCCCCCAAAACTACATTTGGAATGATACGGATAGCTGTTTTCATTATGCAGCAGGAATGCTCTCGGGCTTAGTATACCACAATACATCCTTACACGAAAGATTTTTAAAACTCCTTCCCAGGTGTCCTCCAATTCTCATTCATCTGCTTTCTGTAGTGTCTATTATAAGTATTCTGTAGTCATGATTTTTGTCTTCATAATGCCAACGTGTAAGTTGCACTACACAGTGATTTTTCATTTTCTTTTTTCACTTACTTCAATAGCCATTTCACATCATTGCTGTATTTTGCTGACTAGGTAACTCAATGGGTTGGAGAACCTTGTTGGGTTTTTTTATTCTTCACTGTGTCTTGCAAGAGTACATCCAAACCATATGGTCTTGGGCAAGCTGTGTATTCCGAGTCTGCCACCCAAAGGAAGGACTGTGTTGTACATGGTAATATTTATACTCCCCTATCCATATATTCAAAGGACTGCAGTGACTTAGTGGTTAAGACACTGAACTTGACAACTGGAAGATCAACAGGTTAGTAGTTCAAAACCTGAGTGCTGCATGATGGAGTGAGTTCCCATCTTTCTCCCAGCTCCTGTCAACCTAGCAAGAAATTGTAAGTAGATAAATAGGTACTGATTCAATGGGAAAGGTAACAGGGCATTCACTCCAGTATCTAGTCATGCCTGCCACATGACCATGGAAATGACTGCAGACTCAGACAATGCTGACTTTGGCTGTAAAAGGAGATGAACACCGCACCCTGGAGTCAGATATAACTGACTTTAGAACATAGGAGACCTTTACCTTACCCACATAACATGAGTCCCTTTCTTTAAATAAACCTATCAAGCTTGAGATTGCTGGAGCACTTAGAGCAGGGACTCTCAACCCGCGGGCTGTGGGCCAGATGTGTCCCACAATGCCATTTCATGTGGCCCCACTGCCTCCACCACATCAGGAAGTGCCCTGTGGTGGAGGAAAGGTAAAATGGCTGTCCGGCCCCCGAAGCTGTCAGATGGAGTATGACACAGCCCCTGGCTTTAAAAGGTTGAGAACTGACTTAGAGCCTGCTCCAACAATTCAGCAGCTATATATCATGATTGGTAAAAGGATTCCATGCAATAGAATTCTAGTGATAAACACAAGCTTTCTTATTTTCTTGGAATAAGAAGTGTGGGTGTGACTTCCTTTCGAAGAGAAAGCATGCTTCACTAGTCATTCTGGATTTTTCAGGGCTGAGTTAACTAGTTATCTTGGTTGCTGCATATTGCAGCTTGTTTTGTTAACAAGTTTTAGCAAAACTCAGACCTGGCAAAAAAATGGCCATGTGACACTACAAGGATATTGAGTGGAAATCTTCTTTCTCTTGAAAAGTTGACTGCTTGCTTGATGTTATAATTATGTATTATAAATGAGTCTGTGTAGGTATCAGGTTTTTAATTATTGACAGAGATGGCCTGAGTGCATTTATTTCTAAAAAAAAACAATGGTTGGCTATCAAATAGCGAGAAGTTCCATGTCTGTCTCAGTCTTCCATTTACCATTATATTGTATAGTGTATCCTCTATATTGTGACAATGATTTGAAAATTAATATATAATTAGGAATACAAATGGTTCACTTATTAAACAAACGGTTGACGTACCCATGCAAAAGATACATCAAGTCAATATATATGACAATGTCCACATAATTTTGTCAGATTTTTTTAAACATTGAATTGGTTTTCTTTCCAGGAAACATGAAACATTTGAAATATTGTTTATATTTCTACTCTAAGTTGCATTTCCTTGGAATTCTCATATTTTTCATTAGGTTTAAATTTTATTTTGTGGAACTATGAATTACTTTAAGCCATACAGCTAATGAAGGTCAGTGAAACTTATTCTTAATTTAAGTACAGTTTGCTTTTACCTCAGAAGTCACATCCAGTGGAGAAAATAAATTCCAAAGAATAGCAGTTATTAGGAATAAATTTAAGACCACCAGTCCTGGTTGAATGAACTATTAGCTTCTGCAAAAACCTGCATTTGGCCTACATTACTGCTGCTGGAAGAATTGCATTACTGAATAAATAAAAGAAGAAAAAAACAACAATTGCTTCAGTTTATTTTCTATAAAGTAGAGCTTTGACGACAGTCAACACATCAAGTCTTCATTTAACATGGCCATTTAACATGCTAGTTCATCGTGGTCATTAAACAGCTTCTATTTTCCACTTAATTACAGACCTGTCCCATCTCCTTCTGAAAATGAAGTGATTTTAAAATGGCAGAATGGTAATTTTATTTTATTTGATTTTGTGTGGTGCGCAAATTAAAGCTCAGTCATTCCCCCATTTGGATAATTTACTAGCAACAGGAAATGAACTGATTGCAGTTCTTTCTACTGCAAAAGAATCAGTAGGTTGTTGTTTTTTGCCTTGGTAATAGCTGTAAATGATTCTTTAGTCAACTGGTAGCATCTTTCCCATTTCAGCTTCACTGAAGCTTCTGAGAAGCATAAAAGGGTTTTCAAAAATTAATCCACAATTAGGTATTCTGGTATCTTTTAGAAATTGTCAAAAGACCCCTGTGGTTGCACTTTTTCCCATTTAAAGTGATACTGAATAAATAATGTTTTGCCATCTCGTCAGACCTTTTAACTCCTGTGACTGATATCACATCAGTTAGCCCACTTAAGCAAAATGTCACACGGCAAGACTTCCATTTTGAATAGGTCATTTCCACTGAAGGCTCATTAGTGCTCACTGTCCATTTTTGCTTCCCAGGGCTTGTTGCAGCAAGAGAGCCTTCTGTTTAGAAGACACGGAAGCAGTTGGGGGTGTAGAAAGGGGAGAATCTTCATCTTTCTTATGCCTAACCGTTGAGCACCCAGAGTAATATCATACTTCACTTTGAATAAAAAGTCACATTTACCATGTAGTATTTAGATAGAAGGGCATCAGCTCATGTTGTGGGATTTTTTAACAGTGAAAGTACAAAGCAGCTGGCAAGGGACTGTGGTCCATCTGGAGTGTGACAGGCTTTCACAAAACTGATGCCAAGACTTCAGTGGAAAAACAAGAAAAGGAGATGGTTCTGCATTGGGAAGTGGGAGGAAGAAAAAAAATGGCTTTCACCACTAAATTTCCTGGATATTTTCTGATCCCACTGAATGCAACTCAATAATAGATCACATACTTTCCCTACAGATAGCCCCATGTTTGACGACATTCCCCTGGCATCATAATGAGAAAGAGTGAAAAAACAGTTGTAGGGAAAGATCTTTGTTGGCCAAAGATCATGACAAAGCCACCACAGAATAGATACATACTACTGCATGAGACACAGAAATATTCAAACCCAGTGTAAGAGTCAGAAGGGTCACTGGAATAAAAAAAAATTGACTACACCAAGGCCTGTGACTGTGTGGACCACAACAAAATGTGGCAAATAATTAAAGAGATGGGAATACCAGAACACTTTATACGCCTCATGAGAAATCTGTACAAGAGTCAAGAAGCAACAGTTAGGACAGAATATGGAATGACAGAGTGGTTTGGAATAAGAAAAGGAGTAAGACAAGCCTGCATTTTGTCACCTGCTTATTCAACCTATACACAGAGCACATAATGTGCAATGCAGGGTTGGATGAATCACAAGTTGGGATCAAAATTGCTGGGAGAAATATCAACAACTTGAGATACACAGATGATACTACCCTAATGGCAGAAAGTGAGGAAGATCTAAAGAAGCTCCTGCTTAGGTTGAAAGAAGAGAGTGCAAAAGCTGGCTTGAGACTCAACATTAAAAAAACCAAGATAATGGCAACAGGCCCTATTAGTCCCTGGAAAATAGATGGGGAAGAAGTAGAAGCAGTGACAGATTTTACTTTCTTAGGATCAAAGCTCACTGCAGATGGTGATTGCAGCCATGAAATAAAAAGGCAACTGATGATTGAGAGACAAGCTATGAGAAACCTGGAGAATGTAGTTAAAAATGGAGACATCACCTTGCAAACAAAAATTTGCATAGTCAAAGCAATGGTATTCCCGGTGGTAATATATGGTTGTGAGAGCTGGACCATTAGGAACACTGAGTGCAGAAGAATAGATGCCTTTGAAATGTGGTGTTGGAGGAGAGTTTTGAAAGTCCCCTGGGCAGCAAGCAGAACAAATAGGTAGATCCTAGAAGAAATCAACTCTGACTGTTCCATAGAAGGTCAGATAATAAAGATGAAGCTAAAGTAGTTTGGACATCAAATGAGAAGAGAGGAATCACTTGAGAAAGCCTAGATGCTGGGAAAGGTGGAGGGCAAAACAAGAAGGGGGCAGCCAAAAATGAGATGTCTAGATGGTATTGTAGATGCAGCAGGCACAGAGCTGGGAGGTCTGAGGAGGATGGTGGAAGACAGAGGTGCCTGGCGAGCAATGATCCATTGGGTCACAAAGGGTCGGAATCAACTGTGTGACTCAACAACAACAAAAAGAAGGTGCAATCAGATCAAGAAGTCTACATACTTCTTATTTTTAAACAAGGACAAAAGATTGATTGAATTTTCTCTGATCCAAAATGGCTGAGTATAATAATATAATCATAAAGGCTGATGAGGCCATTTAGTTTAACTCTCTGCTCAATGCAGTAATCTAAATAAAAGCAGATCTGACAGGTCTGACAGATGGCTGTCCAATTTTTTCTTGAATTCCTACAGCATTGGAGTGGTCACCACCTCCTGGGGTAATTGGTTCCATTATTGTACTGCCCTAACAGTAAGGAGGTTTTTTTTCCTGATGTTCAGCCTATATTTGGCTTCCTGGAATTTGAGCTCACTATTAGGTGTCCTGCACTTTGGGATGAAAAAGAACAGATCCTGCCCCTCCTCTTTATGACTATCTTTCAAGTATTTGAAAATGTTTTTATGCTTTCCCTCAGTCTCTTTTTCTCAAGGATAAACATGCCCAGTTCCTTCAGTTTTTCCTCAGAATGTTTATTCTGAGACCGCATCACCCCAAGAACATCTGTCCGTCCCACCAGGGCGGATCGGAGAGGCTCTCTTATCACTCCATCGGCTAGAGAGCCGCATCTCTCTAGCACCAGAAGGAGGGCCTTCTCCGTGGCCGCCCCGGCCCTTTGGAACCTCCTGCCAACTGAGCTGCGCCTACAGACAGAGGGCGGCAAAATGTCCCCACCACATTGGCCTCCCTCTGCCTGGGCTTAGGAAGCAGGACTTCCCAGGCGGAGGGCGGCCCTTTTGCTGGCGAGCGCCCTGCGTGCGCACACGCACCCGCTGCTCGTCTCCGCCTGCCCACCCGCTTGACTGACTGATTGATGCTGATCAGTTCCCCTGTACATTTTTAGACGTAAATGATGTCACCATGTGCATTCTGAGAGATGTAATCTTGCTGTCTTTTAGACACCATAGGGTGTGTTTTCAGGAGGACTATGATGTCAATGAAGCACTACTGTAGCTTCCCTTTTCATACATTACCAACAGGAAGTAGGTGTGAGATAGCCATACAGCCTCCAAAACAAAGGCTTGGTACAGGTTAGCAAAATATATGTGTCTTTAGAAGTAGGTCTGTGGTTTGGAGTTCCCATAAATTTGTCTGATTTTTTTTATTTTTTTTAGAATACTGGGAACTGAAAACCAAAAATATCATAATGGTCTGTTGTTGTTGTTGTTGTTGTTGTTGTTGTTGTTGTTGTTGTTGTTGTTGTTGTTGTTGTTGTTGTTGTTCAATTTATATGCTACCCCAATTGCTTATAGCAACTCTGGGCAGCTCACAACGAAACAATACATCACAGTTACAACATCAAATAACAAAGTATCAAAAACAAGAACATTTCAAAGAATCCCCAGTCAAAGTTACAAAATGAGCGGGAGTCACAATGAAACAATATATCACAGCTACAGATAACAAAATATCAGATAACAAAACAATTACAAAATCCGATATCAATACATCATACAAAACATTTCAAAAATACATAAACAGAGCATCAACACAACAATACCCTGGCCTATTCACCCCATGGTGAAGTCGTGCTGCGTGCAGCTGCAGAGGCCCTCCAAGCCCTGGTCCTAGGGCCATGATGCCAGAGCAGATGGAGGTCTCAGTGTCCGGTGGCACAACAGCCTCCCTGCACCATCTGCAGGGAGTCCCAGGAAGGGTGGTGGATTCCTGCCACCATAGCAGCTTTTCAACCCTGGTCCCGGGGCAGGGGCCATGATGCCAGAGCAGGTGGAGGTATCGGCATCTGGCAGTGCAACAGTCTTCCCACCCCATCTGCACGGGAGTCCCAGAGCAGCAGCAAAGTTCTTGAGCCACCGAGCCCCGGCAGCTGAAGCCACTTCTCCCTCCGGCTGGGTGGTCGGTCAAGCATGTGACGGTCAGGTGGCAAAGTTTTTAAAGCCGCCAAAACCCCACGGCTAGGGCCACTTCTCCCTCCAGCCAGGTGGGCAGGGCAGGTGTGTGGTGGTCAGGTGGTGAAGTTTCTAAAGCCATCTCTATTTCTTAGTACTATTACTTGGTGAGACACAGTTAGAAAGTTCTATACTTTCCACCCACTGCAGATAAGCTTTTCAAGGTGTACGGATGTCTGTTAGAGCAAGAGAAAAACTCTGTTGTACGAGACTACCATTAATCGGGTTGGATTTTAATCCACTAATAGGTGAATGCTCAGTTCATTTAATTTGTTTAAATAATGGTCTTATTCCAAATTTTGGGTGACCATAATTCATGCTTGATGCTCCTGATTTTAATTGCCAGACAATTGGTTTCTGAGGTGGGAAAAACATTTCCACAAGTACCACATTTTTCATTCAGGTTTTTCTTTACAGCAGATATATGCATAGTGTTTTTGCCCTTTCATATAAGGATTGATGTACCTAGCCTGCCCAATTTTACTCCTAAAACTGCAAATGTCAGTAACTTGTTAAGGAGTTCAATCTTTTATGAGTTAATTAAGGCTCAGAAAGCAGTCCAATTGGAAATATATGGCATCAGGAAAAGAAAAGTAAAATTTTTCCTGTTACGTACAGACTTCAAAATGAAACTGACATCAAAATAGAAGTATTCCATGGAATGAGGTCATATTCACCATCGATAAGAGAAAGAAAGACAGTGATCATAGAAGGAGCTAACAACTCTTTCTTACTTGCATGGGATATAATTTTTATAGCTGGGGTAGCAATTTGTTCTGTTAGAACACTAATATTCTTTGACTTGAGGAAGGAGCTCCCCTAATTTTTTTTTGGACCAACCCTTCTTGTGGAGTAAAAGATACTTGCATATTTTCCTTCAGGAACTCTCTCCTTTGTTGTTTTCTTTTGCTTCTTCTCCAGCCCTTAACTTTTAAAACACCCCTTCCCTGACATGGCAACAATTGGACAAGTGACAAAATGGTGACAAAATAATGATGTATGAATAAGATTCCTGGACATGTCTCTACTCATTTGTTGTTTCACATTTGTTGTGGGGAATCCATGCCCCTACACAAGAAGGACCTGAATTTCATTTTGATTGTATTATGTTATAGACAATAGTGAGGACCTAGAATGAGTGAGAGGGAGAAATCAGTGGATGACAATTTCATAAATTAGCAAATATCATGAAACCAAAGATTATTTCTGATGCTGTGGATCCACCTGGGATTAAGGAAGTCAATTAATTTGGGCCTTTAATGCTTGTAATAAATGTATATATTCTTAAGAGACCACCATTTGATTTTCTACTCCATTTGTGTTCCTTAAAACTCAACTTCTCTTCCTTTTAAATACATGATGTGAGAAAAGAGTAAATTCTTCGGAAATGAACTGAAATGAATTTTTTATCCATATGTCAAAATTCAGGTACAGCTATGTTCAGCTATGGTCCATCAGTGTTAAAGAGAAGTGCTTTGAGGATTGTAAGTGACGAGCTGAATTCAACAGGAATAATGGTTGAATCATAGCAGGCCACAGTGAGGTATCAAAGACATAAAAACAGAGCAGATAAAGCAGTATGGTCCTCACATTTTGGAATGGCTCCTGCAATTAATGGACAATTGCATAGATGAACTTAAGATTCCTGACACTTGACAGGACACTCTCTTTTAAGCAGCACTGCCTGAATACCAAAGACAATGTTAGTACAGTGGTACCTCACTTAAAGAGCATAATGTGTTCCACGGGATTACTCTTTAAGTGAGTTTGCTCTTTAAGCGAAACACCATTGTAAGTGACCAATTGTGACTTCTGGCAAGGGTGTGTGTGTGTGAAACCTGATTTATTTGTTAAGCAAGTTTTTGATTGGTTTTATTTGTTAAGTGAGATGACCATTCAGAGAAAATTCTGATCTTTAAGCAAGTTACTCTCTAAGCAAGGTACTCTTTATGCGAGGAAACTCACAAACTACAAATAGGGAACTCAACCATCCACACTGCATATATCAGCTTTGGCCCAGTATGGAACACATCCACACACATATAACAAGTTGACATTGCTCTTAATGAAGCCATGCATACAGTGACAGAATGCCTCAAGCCTACACCAGTTGAGAAAATTTACCTTCTTGTTGGTATTGCTCTGCCTAAGATAAGGAGAGAAATAGCAGTGGACAGTGAGAGAACTAAGTAAGAGGATTACCATTGACATCCTCTGAAAGAATATGAGCCTCAAGTCTGCCAACTCAGATCCAGAAAGAGCTTTATGGCAAGAACAAACATTCTTGAGAGTACACAAGAGGAAAACCAAATTAAAAGATGGAGGAAGGAGCTCACTGGACAAGGATCATCATTAAAGGAGGAGATAGCTGAGAAACTCAACCTCCCCTACATCAACTTGGAGGACCCTGAATAGGATGAGGCTCAGAGTGCATAAATGAAATACCAACATGCTCAATTTGGGGTTGCTGGTGGACAACAACATGCTCTGTGTATGTGGAGAGATACAGTAACCAATTCATTTACTGGTCTGCTGATTACTGCCAGAAGCATGCACCAACAAGTTTGGCTAAAGCCAAGAAAGTGGGTTCATTTTGGCAGTCCAGGGTTTGATTGGGACACGAAGGAAGCAGAAACAGGTCAGATGCAGATTTTCAAGAATTAATAATCAAAAGATTGATCCAGGAAGTGTGATGTGACCAGTTTAAGCTTCCACAAGCTTCCACTTCACTAGAAATTTTTTTTCTGATTCCTATTCTAACCTTGGAAATAAGGTTCATTTAGGTCTCTTTTTAAATTTAGAACCATAAAATTTGAACAGCAGTTCAAATGATCTGGTTTCTGGCATTCTTTGTGAGGTGTCATGTACATGAATGTGCTATTCATAGTATCAAAGGAGAAAACATAATTGCTTAAGTTTAGGACATTCCAGCAGGTATATTGTTAGTTAATAAGCCCTTATCTTTCACAAGGACAGAGAAGTGCAAGTTTACTTTTCACAGATTGTAGGAATTCGTTTTGCCTTCTCTCTCTTTCTTTCTCTGAACCCACTTTATTTCATAGAAAGCAGCTGACATAACTTTGATGTAAGAACAGTTCTGAAATTTATTAATGAAAGAATAGTTGCTATTAGACAAAGTTAACGTCTCTCCCCCCCCCCCCAGTCTTTCAAACCACTCTTGGTTGTCATAACTACCTTGTCTTTACAGAATAAGGAGGCAGATTTTTTTCTGCACTTGAGACAACAAGCATGGCACAACCTGCCAGAAGTATCATAGCATACAGTATTTCAGAATATCATATTAATATCATATTAATATTATATCCTATTAATTGTATAAACTATTGGATATATTAATCCTATGCTAGAGCCTATTATTGTCATATTAATCCTACATTATATCAATTTATCATAGGATCCTGGGGTAGATCTTCCGTGAATATATGTAGGGCACACAAATTTTTAGATGTACAGTAATACCTCGGATAACGCTAAGACTTGGTTCCACAAGTCTTGGTGTTATCCGATTTTTAGTGTTATCCAATGCATGTTAAAATCCTATGGGATGTATCGGATAACGTTAAAGCTCCATAGAGATACATTGTAACCGCACAGGCTTTCGCGGTTGTTATCCGATACATCCCATAGGACCTTAACGTTATTCAATGCAATTCTCCTCCCCAGATTACTTAACGTTATGCGATTTTAGCGTTATCTGAGGTAAACGTTATCCAAGGTATTACTGTACACATGTTTCCAAGACATTTTAAAGTGGATTGATTTGTGATCAGCTCATACTTCCTTCATACAGAGGATAATGGAGAAAATATTGAGTCTCTTACCTGCAGTACTACTGAATGAAGGAAAGCAAACCCTTATGTTTCATCTTTAAACATTTTTATTTGTATATTAAAAATAGAAGTGATTTTTTTCTTTGAATGAGAAAATCTCATTGTTTTAGGTTTACTGTGTACAATATGTCCAAACAGATCTGGCTAGTCTTATGGGGTGAAAGGAAACATACAAGGTCATACGAATAATATTTAACTGGGCTGCCTTAAGCATTTTTGAGGGGAAAGGCAAGATAAAATGCTATAATAAATGGATGGATGAATGAATATTCTCACTTGTTATGTTTTACTCCTTTTCTTTTTATAGCCATATTTTATTTCCCATAAAGTCTTTTCTTTCAAGATGAAAGTGCTTTCTGATTTGTCCTGTTGAGGGACATACAGGGCTTCTTCCTGTGATGCAGACTTTGGGAGAAATTCTGTGTTTGATGTAAAGGCTGTCCAGTGTATGTCTACAAGAAAAGGGATTCATACAAAACAGGATTTTCTTTTCCTAGTCACAATATGCTGAGCATCTGAGGAGGTGTTATTTATTAGCTTTCCATGAGAAAAGAGGACTCATAGCCTCCTTCAATTTAACTTGGCTGGCAGAGCTAGCTGGCAGAGCATGTGTGGGGTATGGGCCAGACAATCGCCCCAGTCTGTTGGCTCATTTGATCCCTCTCTCTGTGTGTGTCTTGTTTTAGTTTTTTAATCTTTTAATCTTGATTTTATATTATGTTTTTATTGTGTTTTTAGGTGTTGATAGTTGTGTTAGCTGACCTGGGTCTTTTTGAGGAGGGCGGCATAAAAGTTTGTTTAAATAAATAAATAATAAATAAACCAGGAGGGTCTTATTATTTTTACCTAGTAGTTGGCACCTTTTGCTGCACACAGGGTGACCAAAGACTTGCAGCAAAGAAGACAGGAATTAATGGGAAAATGTCTATGCCAAATGCACACTTAAGATGCTGGAAGAAATACTTTATCCAAGTGTTCACTTCTTTATAATATGTCAGATTTGCAGGTAACTCGTATACATGAGCCAGCAGCATAAGAGGCTAGCTATTTCTTTAACTGATTTCTCTGATTTACAGCAAATATTAAGAACAGAACTCCAGAGATCAGAAGGCTGCAAGCTCTCTCTCTCTGCTTCGAAAATCTGTGTAGTTGCTTTTAACAGACAGCTCTCCGAAAGATCTACAAAAAGGAATTATTATTCCTATACGTCTTGCTAATGGTGTACATAAATGCTTTAACTATTATTTCCTTAAAAGCACTGGTCATTATCCTCTTGAGCTTCCGCTGAGTAGAAAGCCCTGCTTGCATATCACTTCCCCCAAGCACTGCCTTTGTGCACATGGTGATTTTGCAAGAAGAAAACCCACTCTTGACTTGCACAACAGCAATGCTTCTACAAACAGCACAATATAGCAACATTGTGCTGAGTGGAACTGTAGTACGGTACTGAAGTAAAAGTGGACACACCTAATTGTAGATCTGGTGTTCATTAAGCCAAGAAGAATTTTAACAAATATAGCATGTTCCTGCAAAATGTAGAAAGCAAGAAATTGCAAGTTGATAAATAGGGATCACTTCAGTAGGAAGGTAAACAGTGTTCCATATGCACCGGTGTTTAGTCATTCCTGCCACATGACCAAAGAAATGTTTGCAAATGCAGATAGCACTGGATTTTCAACTATAAACAGATGAGCACTGAACACTAGAGTCAGATATGACTGTCTTTCAAAGAAGGGTGACCTTTACCTTTACCATTACAAAATGTAGTACAGTTGTACCTCGCTTAAAGAGCATAACGCGTTCTACAGGATTGCTCTTTAAGCGAGTTTGCTCTTTAAGCGAAACACCATTGTAAATTATCGATTGTGAGGGGGATTGCGAACCCCGATTTATTTGTTAAGCGAGTTTTTGATTGGTTTTACTTGTTAAGCGAAGCAAACATTCAGAGAAAATTCTGCTCTTTATGCGAGTTACTCTTTAAGCAAGGCACTCTTTATGCGAGGTTTGACTTCCTAACAGCTTCAGTTATAGACATAGATGATTGAGAATACAAAATCTGAAAGCATGAAGAATATCCAGTCTGTACACAGGTCATGTCACTATTACTTATACATCATCTCCCCCCACCCCCGGTGGGATTTTTACATTTATACTTATGAATAAGAATCCTGGATGAAACAAGAATCCTGGATGCATCTTTATTACAGCAGATGGAGTGTATGTATGCATGTGGAAGGGAACAGGGGAATGGTAGCTTTTGCAATCAAGTCCATTGCATGAATGAAATACATCAGGGAACATTATGTACACTCTATAGATGGCACAACAAATTAGCCCATGTGATTTGAATTGGGAATGCACAGACTCCAGGCTTGCTTGCCAGCTGCTTTTAACTGAAGAAAATGAGGATCTGAATTCACATGCAAATAACCTTGCTAAATAGTTCAGGAGATCTGAGAATATTTGCCTTAAACATATTGCATACTTTTCCCTTAAAGTAGACATTTCCATTGAAATACAGGAAATGGTTTTTTCTTTTTCTATTAATCATGATCGCTGCATTTGATTCTAAGTTGTATATATTATTTCCTTGCAATGATGATACATGCAGAAAATATTCATTCATGAAGCTTCATTCACCATCACATAGTGTAGCTTTATACCTGATTGCTTTGTTCTGACTGCCACATAGCATCATAGATTCATGTTTTTATTGTTTATCAATTTTTTGTAGGATCTGCAATCATAACCACTGCTGTATGCTCATCTCCTGTTGACAGATCACTTTCTTTCATGCAGGGTTTAGAAAAACTCTTAGAAGCTGCAAGTGTAAGATTATATCAGTTTAAATCTCTGAAACTACAAGTGTAGGATTATACCAAACCCATTGAAATATGCATAGATTAAGGATGATACCCAGAAAGTAGTGGCATGTTAATTACTAATTTCACATTAACATTGAAAACCAAGCAGATACTGGAATACCTCTTATCTAAAGTTTGCAGTAAAATCCAGTATGAGATTAAAAAATCTTTTATTGTTTTAATATGGATTTTGTCCAAAATTAAGTGTCATGGACAACTTCATTACTATTTTGAATATTAATAGATTCGGCTGCCAGCCTAAATTCATGTGCTATGATTCCCATTAAACTTTCTAGGGCTCAGAGTAGATTAAGTATAGGAATTCATTCATTGTAATCATCTAGCCACTATACTCTAGGAGTCTAGGTGGTGCATGCAATACTATATAGATTCGATTCATAGTTATTTATATGGTATAACACTCAAGGCAGACTTTAATTATAGCTATATAGTATAGTTTATTATCTCTAATTGGTAATGTAGAAGTGATATAAAATAAAGTTCTGTTGGCAATCAGTAGTCATTATACAATAGTATGATCACATCTGTTCCTATTAACTGATAAGCAGGCAAAATGAAAAGTTTTTGAAAACAGTGTTTGATTCATACTTGAAAACCGTCTAAGCAAAATATTGTATCTAACTCTTTCAATATCTTTTGCTGACTTTGATCTGATTAAAGTCCAAAGAAACAAACCACAGATGCAAATGTTCTGGTGCATCTGAAATCAAACCGCTGTATTTCAACAAGCTAAATAGCTGAAAAATGTACAGCAGCTGAAATGATTATAGGCACAGTGCAGACTTAGGACAGAAATGCTTTTAAATCTCTGAGGCTGCAGGTGTAGCATTATAGCAAGTCTATTTCAAATGAAGTATGTAGTAATCTGCCTAAATGGCCAAGTACAAAATTAATTAGGCAGTTGATTGCATAATAAAAGCATGATTGATAAAACTAATGGAAATATATAAGTAAGATTCAATAACAGATAAGATACTTTTACTAGATGCAGCTGATTCTCATTTCTCCTGTTTGCAAGATTTTGTGCCTAATGGAAGATATTTTAAAGGGGTGTGTATGTGATAATTTTGAAAATGTGAACTCCATTACAGTATTTATCTCTGTTGGAAACCGTAATGTATAAGCAATGTCAAATTTGCCAATAGACAAATCTGGAAGTAATTCTCTAAGATAGTTGTCTGAAAAGCACATCAGAGCTCATGGAAATAATGAGGCAAGCTCCAGCTGTTCGATTCCAACAGCTTTTGATTTCTGCTCTAGTAGAAGCTTCAGGTTTTGATTCTCTGTTGATAATTTCCACTGTATTGAAGTTGATTTGTGCATTATTTAAAAACCCAACAGCTGACAGCAAACAAGGGTGAATGCGAAACTTCTTTTTAAAGGCCATTTTGTTTTTGTTGTACAGATTGTAGCTTCCCATTCTTTTGCTCACTGACACTGGGAAGGAAAAAATGGCCTATGCACTGTCATTGTACCATGTGTGGTAAAATAAGACATAAGCAAATTATTTAGGCAACAACACTACATCAGAGTGAGTGCTGGATTTAGGTCTGTCACAGATGATAGAGTCTTATCTGGACTGGAGAAAATCTAAATTCATGTAAGAAAATAGACTTTTCTCTTGAATGCTTTTGCTTCTTATGTATAGGAAAGAAGACTTTGATTTAGTTGCTATCAGCTATTTAACTAGGTCTACTATGAAATGTTTACCAAATATCATGCATTATATTGGTGATCACAATGAACTACATTGTTATGTTGGAAAGCTTTTTTAAAGACCACTCAGTTTAGCTTCCCTTGCATGCCTGATAATTTTTCATTGTTTTTAGCTGGAGTTCTCTTATATAGGCAATTTATTTAGTTCATTTAATTTATATACTGCCCTTCTGGTCAAAAAGCCATATAATCAACTAAAAATAAAGAATTTGTCCAGCCAGAAATGGAATCAAGAGTGGCAGGTAGGGAGTGAGACAATGTTGCTCTTGCTTGTTTCAGTAGATCAGGATCTGTAATTAATGAAGAGAAAATTTTCTAGGTTCTCTCATATACCGAGTCTGATATTTCCTGCCTTCAGCTTCATCAAGATCAATTGTTCACCTAAATCTTAAACATTTGAGAAGAAATTTTCAACATCACAAAACATTTCTGGAGCTGATGTAGATCATTTCCCTTCTCTCAGCCAGGAATGTTGCAAAAGAAAGACAAGAAGATATAACCCAGATATTCAGTTTTAATTTGTTAAAAAGTTTATCTCTGTGTCTTAAAGACAGGTTTTCAGAGCAAGGCAAGCAGAATGATTTTAAATTATTTTGAAAGCTAGTGGAATGTTATCATTCCACATTTCTTTTTCCACATGTCTGCAAGTGCACACTTTTCTGTTGAAGCGACAAGATGAAGTTTGAATTGACAACTTTTATAAATTTCCAAGAACATCTGTAAGGTAAAACATAACTAGTCAATTAATTAACCTGCAGCAGAAATGAGAAGGAGAATGTGTAGGAGATGTGTGGGTTGCATTAAGCCAAAGGGTGCTAGAGGCAGGTTTCAGCATTTTGGAGAAGAGACATGGAAACAGACTCCAGAGGGAAATATCCTCTGAGCACTTTTGTGTCAGCTTTGTGGTCATTACCTTCCAGTTTGTCCCTCCCTCGGATTGTCGGCGGTAGCAGCAACTCTTATCCGAGAATGCATTTTTTTATGAAGCAGTAAAAATGCCATTGGCATGAATTTGTTTAAGGTGGATCTCAGCTTGTCATGAAGTGACCCACACACTATGATCATGGAGCCATATCCTGTGGCACATATGAAATGAGATATGCAGGATTTAACGCCAGGACTGCAATGGACTGCCACAGCCTTGAAGATATGGACAAGGTGCACCTTGAAAAACAGTCCATCTGACATGTCCTATTCCACCTCCATGACCATTGGGAATCAGAGTTCCTCCTCCACTCATTTTGCCATTGGGCCCAATATGATGTTTTCCAGTGGCATTTCCTCCACTGAGGGGACCATCACCCCACCTAAAGGGATTCATCCACTCGTAGCTATTGGCTTCTTTAGGGAGTCAGGCTATCTACCACCACCCAACACTCAGTGTTGAGTCGCTGTCTGTACAGTCTACTTCATTAATGTAGTGGGATGTCTGGCCAGATGTCCAGCCTTAGATATATATCCTACTATTCAACCAGCAGTGGGATTCAAGATGTTCATTCTTCCTAGGAAAGCTGGTATGCATACTAGATATTACACTTCACTCGTTCTCTCATTATTAGGGGTAAATCTTTCACTGTATTTGAAAATACTTCTATTCATAGACACTATACAATTTAATGCAAAAATGGAAGATTTTTATATCCTACAGAGCTATCCCTTTTTGAAAACCATGCTTCTTTCCCATCACATTTTCTTCTGCAGCATGTAAAGGGATAGCTGTCTTTTTGTCGAGATACACTTCACAATTCTTTTGAAAACTCTTCACACGGCAGGATAGTAAGCGAGGGAGGGCACTCATCTTCAGTGGTGGGCTATTTCTCCAGGAGAACATATATTTTCAGTCTCCTAGGAACTAGACGTGCATTTGTTCATATTGAAGATCCAGGTTACTTTTCATCTGTGCTGTTTTGTTGCTCCAGTCCCCTCATCCTGACTTCCAAGCAACTCTACCTCTGACATCAATCACAGAGAGACTGCATAAGGATCAAAGAGCAAAGCTGAAAGCAGAATTTAGACTTGCTAACGGTGTAATGGAACAATTGCACAGTGTCCAGATGCACTATATGTCATACTTAAAGAAAATAATAATAAATAAAATATTGGATGAAATGGAAGTATCTCAGCTATTGTTGAGCATCTAAGGTGTTTTTCTTTTTTCTTTTCCTGCAATTTTATTCATTTATTGCTTCAGCAAGAAATAGGCCATTATTCTGCAATTTGCCCAACATTTTGGGCAAACTTTGCTTTCATTTTGATTGCTCAGTGATCAACCCTTCATAAATATGTTTTCCTGCTATTTCTGTTTAAAAGCATGCAAAAGTGCTCAATAAAAAAAGAGTCCCAAGGAGGTCTGTATGCATGTTGCTTCCTAAAATGCTGCTCCAAAGCAGAGACATACATCCCCTATTACCACCATAACAGGATGGAGCAAATAATACTTCAGTTCTTACTTCAGTTCTTATCTCCTTTGCTTTCTTTTCTTCTCTTTTCTTCAGTCCTATATTCCCAGTAAAAAACAGCACTCTGGGAGCTCAAATATACCTATACAACTCTATTGAAATAGGAATGTCCCATCACTATTGATGATTGCATTAAAATACCTCACATATTTTTACAGTAATGTTGGTACATTGAACCCATAGAACGTTTCTTAATCCACATGGCAAAGGCAAAAGCATTTCTGTACTGTGATTGGACTGTTGTGCATGTATGTCAGAGCAGTAGATTCTCATTGTTTCATCATACTTAGCTGCCTTAAGCCATTACATCCTTGTTATTAGTGGCACAGTGATTTGCATTGTGATTGCAATGACTACCATAATTTTCCCATTCCTTGCTGCTGTGTTACTTTACCAGACAGATAATGACTTTCAAATATTATCAATGAACTTGCAGGGGTACACAGAAAGAGCCACCTCAAAGATAATGGTGTTTTTGAAACACAATTGGATGTACCCCAGGTAATGACCATTTTGTGCTGGCTAATCTTTCTCACACTAGTTAGGCAAAAGGAACTATAGAATGAAACCCCCCACCCCAAGGTTGCTTCATTTTGGCAGTTTCATGTCTGGCCTAGACACAGAAGAAGAAGAAGAAGAAGAATGAACCTTCAAAGGAAGATGGAAACTAAAGATCAGTTTATCTGAGGTTGGATGGGAACTGAGATTGGATAACTCTTAGGTTGCTTGTTAGAAGTGCTAGTGTACTCCCAATCAGATTGGTGCTCTATGAAAAAAGGTCAACATGTTTCCTCTGTACTGTTTTCCCAATCTAAATCTTTCAAAGTAAGTGGTAATTTGCTCCATGTGGCCGCTGTAGGATATATTCAATGGCTGGAATCCTCTTGTCTCACGTAGTACATTTAAACTAGTGTAAACTCATTGAACTGATGCAGGATTTGATTCACCAAACATCCAGTAAATCAAAGAGTTTATTCATTTTGCAAGTTACAATAAACCAGAGATTACACTTATCTGTAAGAGATAAAGATCTATATGTATTTCTTCTGTTCCATTTTGATAGAGAACATGTTACAGAAGCAAGCAGTATGTGTTTGATAACATATGGGGATACATCATGCCCTAAGTGGAAGAGTCATTAATGTAAATTGCTAGTTTTCACAAGGGTTTCTTGATATGTGACAATAAATAAATTGTATCCACGTATCCCAACTCTTTAAAAAAAATCACAGAAATTGCATGTGTAACACTTCTGAGTGATTAAAAATGTATATAACTAAACATAAAGGACACCTGAGGGTTTTAAATATTGTAGGCACAATTTTGGCTACAATCTGTTGGATTCTAGGGACAAATCTGAGAGATTGTCATGTAGAAAAAAAGCAACCTTATTTGTGGATAGGTAAATACATGGGTCCATATATTACTTCTGGCCTTGGTACCCAAAATGTATTTGTACTAGTCCACAAGAGTCCTTTTCCCTTTTCTCATAGCCTCTCATTCCCCAAGCTGAATTAAGGCAAAGTTCTATATCCACATAATACACTGTTCTATAGGTTTTTATCTAAACATTAAATATTTTCTTGGTATGCTTCACCAACCTCTATTTTCAAAATCTAAGCTAAAAGAACTAGGACAGCGATGGTGAACCTTGGCACTACAGGTATTCTTGGGCTGAAATTACCAGAAGCCCAAGTCAACACTCAGGGGCATCTGGAGTGCAAAGTTTTGCTATCACTGAGGAGATCTAGTGCTTCCCTCACTCCCAAATGAATCGATTTTAAAATTTTCTTCCTTCCATTCAGCAGCTGCTTTCAGAAATACATCTTCATTTCCTAAGCTACTAATATGAAGACTGTGTATGAGTAAGAGAGGAGACAGTTGCAGAGAACGTTGTGGATTTTAGGGTTGTGAGTTAGAAATCAACCCCTTAATCCACCAAAGGAAATGAAATTAACCTTAGAAATTGTCTTCACAGTCAGTCAATTTACAAAACCTTCCTCCTTCCTGAAGAACTATACCTGCAGTTAGAAGAAACTGGGAAGAGTTCCTTGTCAGTGTTTGTAAAGCCCCTGTTTTCTAGATGAAGTGTGGAATTTGGAGTGGCAGGTGTTTTTCAGCTCTTCTTGGTTTCAAAGAGGACCACAAAAGGAGCTTGTATGGTGAAAAGAGCTTTGCATTTAGAGATGAAAAACACCTCCCCACCCCACCCCACCCAGGAATAAATATGGAGGCACAAGGTTTTGGCATTAACTAGGACTGCAACCTTATTAACTTTTAACTGGAAACCACCCCTCTCTTCAGCAGGGCCTAATGTAGTGTGGGTTCCTGGACTAAAGCCAGTGGATCCTGTTTCTCCCTGCCTCTGCCCCCTATAGGCGAGTCCCAAAGCCCCATCAGCCCCAAGCTGTCTAATAGACAGCTCATTTCTGGCCAGCAAAATTAAGGTCACACATTGTGGTCTGCAACTGCAACCCTCTGTGACTTTCATCAGGCCATGGTCTGAAGCTGCCACCCATGACAGCATCTCAGCCACTGAATCTTTTAATCCATGTAACTAAGATGCTGTTCACATGAAAAACTTCCCCATTTCATTGGGAACTCACCAGAACTAGTTTTCTCTTCGCACTACCGTCCATAGCCATGGGTTAAACCAATTTAAACCCATCATGCCCCCATCCCCACCATGCCACTCAACAAGGCATGGAGACCCCACTGCAGGTTCTGAAGAAAGATGTCGTACCCTAAGTCTGACAGGTGAACACCATGCCATCTGTAGAGCTCCACACACTATATGTTATTATCTGAGAGCTTTGGCTGAATGGTCTTCTGTGAGATAGCTAATAGAAAATGTTCTCTTATTAATTCTGACAGAAAAACTGCCATTTCAAGATTGGCATGTTCTGATTCTGTTGACTAAGAATTTCCTTCAAAGAGTAGGAATTATCGGCTTGCATTATTTGGCTGATGTCACAGAAATATCCTCCTCATCAATTGCCTTTGAAAGATCCTTGTTGTCATTTCTGC
This sequence comes from Furcifer pardalis, assembly GCA_030440675.1. Classification (NCBI taxonomy): domain Eukaryota; kingdom Metazoa; phylum Chordata; class Lepidosauria; order Squamata; family Chamaeleonidae; genus Furcifer; species Furcifer pardalis. Next base: position 71,483,642 of record CP126893.1, read on the forward strand.
GGAGCAATAATTGGAAAGAACCCAAAAATTCTCAGATCAGCAAAGGCACCCTTGGATATCACTGTAGTGTATGTGCAAACTTATATCCTGTATCCCTTCAGCAACTGAATTTCATTTCTCTCTTTGCTAAATAAGGAAATGTATCATAAACCAACCATAATCAGAGTAAACACTATTATTTATTTATTGTTTCCACGAAAAAGGGTGCAGCTTTCTTCTTTTCATCCTTGCTTTTTCCACCCTATTTTGCCCCGAGGATCCTATTAGTTGAGAGCTGAACAACTCTGTTTCATCAGAAATAAATTATGCCTTACTTTTTAATATAAGTACTGAAGAGCTGTATAAAGATTAGAAATACGTTTGAACCCAGCATCACTTGATGTTATTTTCCTTGATGTACCAAGGTTCTTGAGGAGGGAGGGGGAGGAGGGAGGGAAACAACATGTCCTTTTGAAAGCTCACAGCAAAGTCACTTTAAAAGGGCTGCGGCAAGTAGTTTGCTGGATGTAAGGAGGGGGGGGGAAGCCTCTATGCTGAAATAGTCAGCTTGCTATATTATGTTACAGCACATTGCAATGGAAACCTCATGTAATCCCCAGGGTTTCTAAGAGATGATGATGATGATGATGATGATGATGATGATGATGATGATGATGATGATGATGATGATGATGATGATGATGATGATGATGATGATGATGATGATGATGGAAAGCATGGAAAAGAAAGAGAAAACACAGGTTGCCCTCATTTTAAAAATGAGATAAATCTGTAATTCCCAAGAAACAGTTGACTTAATTCTCAATTTCTCTACAAAAACACTGGTGATGAAAGGACACCTTTAATTAATAAGCACTGTCGCCACTGCTTTGGTAACCAGCTGCTGCAAATGAATCTATAATTTCCTCAGAACAGAACATTTTTATAAAACTTGATTTGATTCCAAAGTGCTATTCTTTGCAGTATCCGAGAAAAAGAAGGTGAATCACGTCAAATTGATATGCAAAGCCCTTTCTGGAGTCAATACAGTAGAGAACTCACACAAAATTTTTGAGCTGGTGTGAGGAAGATGTATGTTTCTGCAGTGCTGCAAATGGAAACCCACAATATGAGAGGAAGCTTTTATTAACACAGAAGGAAATGTTTGTTCAAGTAAATAGTTGCAGATACAAGAAAGGGGAGGGAGGCCTTTTAGGTGGAATATTAAAATGTTGTGGTGTAGCCAAATCCCTTAGAGCATAACTGCTTCTATTTAAACAAAAGATTTCTTTTTTTGGCAAAGCAGTCGTGTGTGCCACCAGACTTTAAAGTGCTGTGTTTATCCTGATGATGTATGTGCAAGGTCTGTGGAATAGGCTCTGCCAGTGGAAGGCAGAGAACAGGCATTTTAAAAAGTGTTTCTTTGCATTTTTACGATTGAATCTAAAATAATAAGCAGGGTTAGACTGTGAAGTTAGTTATGCAAGACTGTTTTTGCAGGCTTTGTAAGCCAGAAGCTTTGAAGTCTGTACTTCAAGCTTTAAATCCTAGCTTGTAGTTTTGAATGGGTGCTGAATTCTGTTTTTACTTAATAGGAACACTACCTGGTTAAAAAATAATTAGTCGATTGATCAAAACCTGACTCCTTGAGGAAGCTAGCACCTTTGCTGGACAGCTCTACAATATTTCTCCCTGATAGAGAACCTAAACCTACTATTCTACCACTACCCTCTAAGGAAACAAAAGCATAAGGCTTTGCCCTAAATTGTGAAGTGTTGTGTCAACTGATCAACTACAATGGCATGCCATTACATTAAGATTTCAGCTGAAAAATGTTTTTCTCTATAGTTTTAAGTTTTGAAGTTAGTGCATATAGGGCAGCAGAATATGGGTAGCCCATCTTCCCATACACAGACCATCTATTTATTATTTGTTTGTTTATTTTTTCCATTTATACCATGCACATCTAGGAGGTTTTCCTACTTTGGGTGGCTAACAAGATTGCTGCACAATCAGTGTGTCTGGAATTTTTTTGGGGGGGGGTTAATGCAAGACATCTCCATTCAGTACAAAAGACTACATTTCTTTCTTTCAGCATAATTCCAAAGCAATTGCCAATGTCATTGCTAAACAAAGGTTGTACCATATTAGTTGAACTATAGTTACCTGATCACAGGCTTCTGCAAGTAGTGAGACTGTGGAAGGGGTGAGGAAAGCTGAGCATGAATTTTATCTGTTATCGTGTTCCTAATTGAGGGCTCACCCAAGTCTCATAGCAATCAGTAGCAAAACTCATGGCCATTTCACTAGATTCGAAATCACAAGCTGACAAGTGTCACAGAACCTGCTATGAATACTTTCACTACTTAGGACCTTTGGCAGTAAAGAAAGGGCAGAAATGCTATTGGTTAGCTGCATGGTAGCCTTCAGCAATGATTTTCAAATGCTGTCAGATGAAGTGAAGTATCAATTTTAAAAAGCAGTGAGATAGAATCGTGGGCTACAAACTTGCCCTCAAGTGCAAGAACATTATCTGCATAAGCTTAGCAAGCCAAATGAGACATTTCTAACATCACCTTTGTAACTTGTGATTAATGCAGAACGTGGTCTTTTCATCTTGCTGTATTGTTTAATTAAAATATATGTATAGAGCAAAGTATATCTCAAAAGAATCCGGGGTGGTGGGAGGATGTTATTGTTTTTTCATAATAAACAGAAATGTCCTGAAATGGGATGGATAAAAAGTAACAATGACAGCAATTGTAAATCACAATAATTGTTGCATTAAAAAATTAACAGAACATTGTCTGGAAATCACATACTGTACAGGAATGTTTTCCTCGCTCAGTTTCCGAGAAGTAGCTTGCCATTAGTTACAGGAGAGTTACAGAACATTAAATATCCAAGAAAGGCAAGACTCCCTTCTGCTACTGAATAGCTGAACAAGAACCTGGGAGCTTTGTTGTGTATGTGGGGGAGCTGATTTACAATTTGATCGGGAAGATATACAAGTGCAGTGTTTAGATCTGCATGAGGTGCAGTAATTTGGTTCTCTGTGAACTCTGAGGCAGAGATGTCACTCTTGCTTAGCTCGCATCAGGCAGCTGTTGGAAGCTGAATGAAAATGCAGATGGAAGAAAAATCAATATGTAACAAATAAGGCAGGAGAAAAATTGCACTAGTAACGAGGGAGAGAAGAGAGTAAAATATGCTTTCAGATAGAGTCTGCTGCTGAAGTCTTCTCACTTGCCCTAGTAGTGCCTACATTAGAAGCTAGAGGATGGCGTGTTTGTTTGATTGAGAGCTGGTTGAAGTATTAGATAGAAGTGGAACTTGTAAATCACAACCTCAGAGAAAAAGCTGTGAGCCCCAGAAGTCTTCTTATATGTGAGTTCTATACTGAGCAGCAGAGCTGATGCTTCCTTTATAACATGTAAATCAGTCATGAAAATTTTAGTTTTGATAAAGGGAAGAAACCGCTAGGAAAGGTTTGTCTCACTTAAAGAGAGGGAATTTTTAATAAAATTCCTAACTACAACTGGGTTCTGTGTTGGTCAGGTGAAGAAAGTGATGTACAAATCTTGGTATGATATTAGATTTACACTGTTTGAACAAGATATCCTGTCCAGATGTCAAATAAGAGGAAGTGCTTAGAGGAAGAATGCTTATAGCTTTTGTAGCTTTCACAGTTTGAAGGGCTGAACAGGTAGGTTGATTATACAGGGTTTTTTTATGGCAGCATAACTAGACTACACAATCAAAAGCACACTGTATGCACTTGGGGTGGATGAATTCTTTTTTAATTGTGAAAAACACATGTACAATATTTATAAAGATTGATATTAATTATTAGATATTCCATATCTAATCCCATATCCAATCCCTAGCTTTTTGATTTAAAAGAAAGCTATTTTTGTTTCTTCCTTCTTAGGTACTTAGTGGATAGCTATATAGGTTTTAGGGACTGTGGTGGCTTAGTAGTTAGGATGATGAACTAGATGACTGGAAAGTTGGCTGGTCAGCAGTTCAGGACCCAAGTACTGCACAATGGAGTGAGCACCCATCATATGTCCCAGCTCCTGCCAGTCTAGCAGTTTGAAAGCAAGAAATTTCACATAGATAAATAGGTACCACTTTGGTGGGAAGGTAACAGAGGTCCATGCACCCCAGTGTCTAGTCATGCCTACCACATGTTCATGGAAACATCTGCAGATGCAGACAGTGCTGGCTCTTTACCTATAAACAGAGATGAGCACCAAACTCTAGAGTCAGATATGACTGGCTTTTGAGCAAGGGTGACCTATACCCATATAGGTTTTTCTTAAATGTGTGTATGCAGAGAAGAAAATATGTGACATCTTTCTCCTTAGGAAACAAAGAAGCAGCCAGCTATCTCTCAAGATGTTGTAAATCTGCCAGTACACTACAGGTATAGTACTGCTCCTAGTTGTGTACTGCTGTGGCACATGAGTGCTGCAGCTCTGCTCATATTTTGTCCCCACTGCTCATTTTAACACTGATCACTATGCCTAATCTGCATCATTCTTTGCCATTTAAAAAATTTGTTTACTTTCATAGAACACCTCACTCAACTTTCAGAAAGATGACACTGCATTCAGGATATGTGTTTTGAGGTAGGGAAATATATATTGTTTTGACTCCTAAGGAGTGAGAAAGGGTGGACATTTGTTGCAGCCTTACACATAACACTCCTGTTTGTTCTTGTATTTAGTCTTTAGATTTTTATTTTTAATATGTGTTCTGCAAGAAGACTGAACAGTTTCAAAAGGAAAGGGGCAATTGGCCTTGTTTAGAAAGCCTGATTATTATTATTTTTGCTTTCTCCTCTTTACAGTTATAAATAATAGCTTTAGCTGCCTGGGAACTGTATAATAATAAAACAATGAAATGATCACAGTTGCAACTGCAAAAGCATTATGTTCTGACATTATAATTTCAGAACTCTGAAATAGTTTCTGATACACTGAAATTAGGCATGTCAATGACAGCCTCAGATGCTCAAACACTGAAAGGATTGTGGCATGAAAGGCATCACAAAAGGTCAATGAGATGGACTTTTTATGTTTCCCTATCTAAGAGGCACAAACGGTTTCCTGAATTCTAGAAATATAAATAAATAGCAACACAGTCCTTTAACGCCATGATTATATGAACTGTCACAGAGAGAAAAGACCCCTCTTAAACAATAATTTCATTCACAGTTATTGGTCTTGCAGTACGGCACGGGCTCCTCTTAAATCGTTTTGACAGTTGCTTTTAAAAGTGCTTGAACTTGGTTCTAATAAAAGGTTTATCTTATATCTAATATATACATTATGTTAGCATTTTAATGAATCTCAAGAGGTACACATATTTTATAACATAATGTTTCAGCCAAATATTCTGCTGCATCCATGACATAAAATGATAAGAATAACCCATATATTATTTTTTAATTCAAAAACACCGTTATTATTATTATTAGCTGGGTTTAGACAAATATTTTAACATTATAATACAGAGTCAGTATTCAACAGAAAGTGACTTATCTAACTACAAGAATGGCTGTGAATTATGACTAAGATGTACATTAAATGGAAAGAACATTTTTTTGCATTTTTCTTTAAAATGTCAGTTAATCTTGTGCTAAAATTAAGTGCTAGTTTAAGAATCCATGTTCATTACCATTAAATGAGGTGAGTTGATTTGATATTGTATTCTTCTTTGCACTTTTATAACTACTGGCTATTTTGTTATCTTCTGCCCTATTGAATTTTGATTTCATTTATTTTTTTCCTGTATTTGTTTTTCTTGCTGCACTCAGCATGGACCTACTGTCTTAGGGGGAGTGCAGTCCAGTTCTAAAAGAAAGAAATCAGAATCAAGATGCAATCCTATATATGCTTACTTGGAAGCAAAGACCATTTAATTTAATGAGATGTAATAGTCATGCATGGGCTTTTGCTACATGAACAGTAGAGCTCATTAACATAAAATCATCTTGATTATTTGCCATTACCATTACATCTAAAAATTATTTCCTTAGTCTGAACCAGTCATTATGAGATGTATACCTTATATGCCACAAATTTCATCTAGTACAATTCCATCTATGGCATATGGCAGGGTTGGCCAACTTTGGTTCTCCAGGTGATCTAGGACTTCAATTCCAGGAAGCCCTGATCAGCAGGTGTGCTTATTTGGGTTTCTGGTAATTGAAACCCAAGAACACTGGGGCACCAAGGTTGGCCACCCCTGTTATATGGTAATGCGTGTGTTAGTAACCAATTAAATGTTTATATTCTCCCTAACTCCCCTGAGTCTATTCTCACAAGGTAAGCTGTCTACATTTTTAAGCAAATTGATCTTATTTGCACAGCCAGGACTAATGGACTACAATGCAGGGGGCCTATGATTTTGCATCTTTCCAAGTTTTATAGTGTTGTTCTTGCCTAAAAAACCATGAAGTAATGCATATAAAATGTGTGTTTTCGGGAAAATGTATACAACATGTGTGCCTCATCATAAAATTCTTGCAAACTGTTGAGTTCAAGGTAAAATGTCTACTTTGTGAAAAATGTGATGAATGTGGTGAATTTTATACACCATCATGGCAGATTTATGTCAAAATGGATACAAAGCTGAAATGAGTAAGAAATTGACTCATCCATATCTAGTCCCTAGCCTTCATTTTGACATAGCAGTGTTTTTGTATATGATGAACATGCATTGTAACTGATCACTGATTCTTCTATTTTAGGAATAGGGTTTATACATCATAGCTGCTTCATGAACATTACAAGCAAATGTAGCAAGTGGCTACAATAAGGGAAAAGGATCTTTATCTTATTAACTACATTACTTTTCAGAATTGCTTAACTTCTTCCAAAGGAAATGTTTTCTTTCTCTCATTATGACAATAGAGGATGTCATAGAAGGGGCCTCTTTTTAAAAGGTGCTTTTTCTATTAGCTTTGTACCCACTTAATTGAGTTTTAGTACACTTAAAATGGCGATTCTGGATCTGGGGGAGAAAGAAGAATTCAAAACAATTGAAACACATGGAATTGCAAAAATGAAAGTGAATATGTGATTGACATGCTTTGCTGTCAGATCATGGGCTAGAATCCCTAAAGAGGAGGGCCAGAGGTGTAACCCAGTGACGCAGACACACACACACAGCATTTCCCTTGGAATGCTGTGCAGCGATTCTGCAAAATGTGAGACTTGTGGAAGGAGGGGGGGGCGAGGGCTTTCCCTGGAACCTTAATGGTTAATTTCTGCTCTGAAATGCTTGCTGATCTTTGATGAACTGTATCCTGTATTTTTCAATTCTTTCAATATATTTCTTGAAGAAACTTGGAGTGGTTATTTGGCCTAATGCTACCTTTTCTACACATATCAGAGGCTTAGGTTGTCCAGCCAGAGAAGTGCAATCCAGAAGAACATTGGGGCCTACCCGAGAGGCAGGTTCCTTCTGTTACAGAGGAAGTAGGTTTGGGCACATCCCTGTTTTGCAAAATTGTTTGCCAAAGTTGACACAATTAAGTTTTGTGTCAAGTATGTGTGTTATCACCCACTTATTAAATGGCTTATAATGTTTTCCCTCATCTTCTTGTTCTACTAAAGGACAACATGATCAAATCCTACTTGACCATTTCAGGGGTGGAGGGGGTCGACCAAAAGTCAAGGAAAGTCACAGGGGAAGGGGGTTTGGCGTGAAGTCATGTGATTCCAAAATTTTAACCCTCCAGCCAGGTGGAAGTCTGGGAGTGGGGTGGCAGGAGTCCTCAGGCTCTGGGCAGGACCGTCCTCTGCCATTCGAGCCAGTGTGGCTCTTAAGCCTCCGGCGAGGTGGGAGTCCGGGGGTAGCACGGCAGGCATCCTCAGGCTCCAGGTCAGCCATGCTTCTGCCATTTCTCTTCAAATCAGGGGAAACAGAGAAACCACATGATTTGGTGGGTGAGGTGGTCAAAGGTCACAGAAAATCACAGGGGGACTGGGGATCAAAAAGTGGCCAATTTAGATCACGTGGTATTTGAAAGGCCCACAGTCAGAATAGTTTTAACACTATCCTTTTTGCAAGTTAAAAATACATCCACATAATCTAGTTCCTGTTTTCCTTTTGGGCCAGCGTGCCTTGCCTTAAACAGTGTAAAGTATTCTGAATATCAGGGTCAAATCTTATTCGTGTTTCTGGAGAGAAGCCTTAAATTGCTGCAGCTAATTGTGACCAATTCTCACATCCAGATATCTTAAAAGAATTTGTTGTTGTTCGTCGCACAGTTGAGTCCAATCCTTTGTGACTCCATGGATCGCCGCATGCAAGGTGATTCTTCCATCCCTGCATTGCACATTATCTGCTCTGTATATAAGTTGAATAAGCAGGGTGACAAAATGCAGCCTTGTCTTACTCCTTTTCCTATTCCAAACCACTCCGTCATTCAATATCCTGTCCTAACTGTTGCCTCTTGACTCATGTACAGATTTCTCATGAGACATATAAGGTGTTCTGGTATTTCCATCTATTTAATTACTTGCCACATTTTGTTGTGGTCCACATAGTCAAATGCCTTAGTGTAGTCAATGAAACAGAAGTAGACTTGTTTCTGGTATTCCTTTGTTTTCTCCATGATCCAACGTATGTTGGCAATTTGGTCTATATCTACTTGCAATTTCTTGCTTTCAAACTGCAAGGTTGGCAGGAGCTGGAACAGATTATAGGAATTCACTCCATCATGCAGCACCGCTCGAACCACTGATCTGTCAACCTTTCAGGCATAAAGTTCAGTGTCTTAACCACCGAATAGCTTACCAAAAATTTAAAACACAGATATAGTTAAAAACCATAATGCATTATACAATTGACCTCTGAACAACATAGTGGGCACATGGCTACCTATCCCCTGCTCAGTTGAAAATCTGTTTTGCATCAGTTTTAGCCTAGGCACCAGACCACCATATGTTCTGTTTCCCCCACCACCAATCAGTTGGCACACCATGTCTGGATCCTGCTGCTACTGCTAGCTCTTCTGCTTCTTGCCCTTTTTGACTGCTGCCACCATTGTAGTTGCAACACAGTAGTGTGGCTGTCCAAGCAGCAGCAGCACAAGCCAGGTTTCTAGGCAGTGGTGGGATGTCATCACAGTGTGGGTGGAGCTAATGTCATGATGTCATGACATCATGGGCGGAGCCAACATCACAATGTTGTGGGCGGGGCCAAAGAAACATAATAATACTAATTATAAAATAAAATAAAAATAAGCCACACCTACACCTCAACCCACCCACCCAAACACAAACCTGTAAATAAATTAAATAAATAAATACATTAAAATACACCCACGCACCCACCCCAAACACTTTTCAACAGTTAAAGAAGTTAGGTACTAAGTCTTTGCCTAACCAGTTCTCTAGGATAATATTTTGTTGTTGTTCAGTCGCACAGTCGATTCCGACCCTTTGCGACCCCATGGACCACTGTCCGCCAGGCACCTCTGTCCTCCACCATCCTCCTCAACTCACTCAGCTTTGTGCCCATTGTGTCTACAATACCATCTAGCCATCTCATTTTTGGCCGCCCACTTCTTAATGTAGATGCAAAACAGCTGTACCTCCTTAAGGGTTCTCCAATTGGAACAGCACAGGTGTAGCTTATTGATGAGGTAACTCCAAGACTTTGCTTAAAAATCCCAAGCCAGGCCGCCAGGCCTTTTTAGGAATTGTGGTAGCATGTCAATATAGGTAAAGGTATTAAATACACATTAAAATACACACAGACACACCACATCCAAAGGTGAATCACTTACCCTGGGGAGAAGGCTACAGGGAACTTCAGGCTAGCAGCTTCTCTTCCTCCTCCCACTTGGGAGGACAGCAAGGAGGCCGTGCATACGCGCCAAGCACTGCAGGCGTGCATGCACACCAAGTGCTTGGCGCGCATGTGCAGTAGGGCAACAAGTGAAAAGGTAAGCCCTGAAGGTGGTTCCCCCCAAAAGCTGCTGCCAGTACTCCGGGACACTGGGGAAAGTTACTACCAGTTCTGGCGAACTGGTGCGACCCTGTTACATCCCATCACTGTTTCTAGGTGTCATCTGTCAGCAACTAGAGTACGAGCACCCATTGTAGTCAAGGGAAGCTTTTATTCCCCCACCCTACCGCCAAATTCATAGATGATTGCTGCAAGGCTACAGTGATCATCAAGGAACATCAACAAATAGTATCTGTATATACGAGGACCCCCACAGTTAAAACCCATGTTGTTTAAGGGCCAACTGTACTACAAAAACTTTAAGATGAGTTAAAACCAGATTATTTTACTGCAACTGTACTGCTGGAGAAACAAAATGGCATTGTATTTCCATTATTTTTGTAGCACTCTTCAGAGTGTCTGCATTATTTGCTTTACCCATGAACCTTTGGAAATCTGAAACATAAGGGCCAGCTATGTTGGGACTGCTTCCTAAATCTCAAGCAAAAGATAACAGTAAAAGCAGCATGTTCTATCTTTTTAAAATTACTGATGGCCATATTTCTGCTTCCCACTCTTTTTTTAGTTAATTCCAGTATCAACCCAGGGTCAGTGAATAAAGCTCCCTCAGAAGAAGTCTTATATACTCCAAAGTGTCCCTAGATGAATACTCCTTGCAGTGTGATTGTTGTTTTCCATTCTTTTCTGGGTTAATGTTCCTAGCTACCGGGAAAGATGTTGTAACCATAGATACCAAGAACAATTTAAACATGAATCTCAGAAACAGGATGATTTTTTACCTGTAAATATTTTGATGAGATGGTGTAAACAGAGGGGGGAATTGTGCCTTTTGCAAAATATTGGTTACAAAAATTAAGGCTGCTTAAAGTGTTTTAGACAGATTTCATGTTAGTATCAAAAATAATGTTAACACAAAATAGCAAATACACATTCACAGTTAATAACAACCAATCTTTGCGTATTATATATCTTTGTATACTTATACTGTACTTAAGATCAGATCCTAGGGTTATTTCTATGCTGCCTGCATATTCTGGCCTTGGCTCTTCCTTGCTTTTGGTAATTTATTGTTACAAAAATGTGTATGTGGGGGGGGGGGGAGATGCAGAAAGAAGGAAGATAAACATAACATATAATTAAATTGCACTGACATCAAGATCTAGCTACTGTATTTAAAGGTTTCAGGACAAAGTCTCACTTAATGCAGAGACCGTGGCCACAGAATAAAATCCTTATCATACCTGATTCTTAATCTGAGTATGATTCAATGTTGCTATAGAGCACATTCCACTTCCATTCTGGGAACCTAGTCAAAGTTTTTTGAAATCTCTCCATTATGATTGGAAAGGTTAACCAGCAAGGTGTTATGAGTTTGATTTAAATACAGTGGTACCTCAGATAACGTTTGCATCGGATAAGGCTAAAATAAGGTAACGTTGGGGAATTTGAGGCAAACATTTGCATCGAACAACATTAAGACAACGTTGTATGATGCAAATGTTTGCCTCAAATTTCCCAACGTTGATCTGTGCCTCAAAGCCTGCAGGGCTGGACCCTGAGTGCTTTGGGACAGAGGTCTCCGCAAAGGTGGGAGAGCTTTTCCCTGCCTCCCCTGCTGAAACAACAGGGTGGGCAAAACGAATCCCTCACTGTTAGACAAATCCCACAATGAAATGCTTTCAAACCTAACAGTGAGGGATCCCTCACAGTTAGACGAATCCCACAATGAAAGGTGTCAGTTATCAAGTGGTCTGACACAATTCCACTGGAAGCGAGTTCCATAGGGTTGGTGCTGCCACCAAAAAGGCTCTTTTCTGAGTCATGGCCTTTCTTGCCAGTTTCAGCGTCGGCACCCAAATATGACAATTAAGACTGAATTCCTAATCTCATTGCTATGGTGATTTAATAATCTGTTTTCTTATTGAACAACAGAATTTTGCAATCTTGACTATGGTTTCCCTTGAGGAGTCTGGGAGGATTAAAAAAAATGTACAATTTATTAGGTCTACCTGGGTGATATTTTAAAATTGGGGAAATAAGTAGATGATGTGAATGCTTATGAAATGTGTAATGCAACTGGACATGTTCCACAATTTCCATCATGCCATATTGACAAGGGCAAAAACATTGGTTGTAAGAGATACATGAGTATGTTCCCTTTAAGAAAGCTGCAGGGAGAACCGTGTCTTACTAGTTCTAAATTACAGTAATACCTCATATAACATTAGTATCGAATAACACTAAAATCGCATAACATCAAGGAATCTGGGGGGAAGAATTGCATCAGATAACATTAAGATCCTATGGGATGCTTCAGATAACAACCGCGAAAGCCTGTGTGGTTACAATGTATCTCTATGGATCCCATAGAGGATCAGATAACACTAAAAATCATATAACACGAAGACTTGTGGAACCAGGTTTTAGTGTTATATGAGGTTTTACTGTATAAGAATAACCTACTGGGGTAAAGATTGTGCTGTGATTCCTAGCCACCGAGAAATATGAGCCCCATGCTGTATCAAGTTGGATAGCTATATCCCAGATTTGGAAGCTGAAGATATTAAATACTTCTTTCACAACTATTTTTATGTGAGTTCTACCTTGGATACAGCCTACAATTTCTTAATGTCCTGCTCTCTCCCAGATGTGCTGTGTTCCATAAGCAATTCTACAGAGTAACTGTGTGCTCACACTAATATTTCATTGTAAAAAACTGCAGTCGCTGGATTTTTAAGAAGAAATGGTGGAGAATTTTTCCCCTTTTTGCATTTTATTGTGGACTTCTCCAGTTTATATGACCCAAACCAGATAGTGAACCGGATTACACTTAGAGATAGAAATCTATACTGGACAAATGTGTGTAAAGAATACACATGTTAAAAAAAAAGGGGGGGACAAAAATGGTTACATTGGAGACAGTGAAAGCAAAAATGCACCTATTTGTGGAAACATGCAAAATTCTTTAAAACCATGGAAAAATCATTTGTAAAAATAAATTTAAAATCATGCATCCTTAGCTTACTATAATCAGAGAGTACTAGGGTTCTACCACTAAAGTGCAATGTGACAATTGTAGATAAATAAACCCCTGCAATTCTGAGGCTGTGTCCTCACCATATATACATTATTTTATCTGCCTGAAGAGTATGTTCCTATGCTTTCTAGTGGACTGAGGATTCTGTTTTCTAGTTAATCTTAACAGCAAGGCAGATGAATTTACCTGAGAACTTGATGGAGATTACCATGTTTCTCAAAGGACGGAATTTTCCAGAGAGGCAATTGAGTTTTCTCCCTTTGTTGCTAGAAGGAGAGAAAAATGCAGGAGGAGACAACGGTTATATAGGCAGCTCCAATAAAGGAATGGTAGAGGTATGAACCTCTAAGAGCAGCAAACCTCCTTTGTAGGTAGATGGCATTTCCATCACCCAAAGCTTCACAGGACCTAAGGTCAGTGCCATAACTCTTTGAAGCCCGACTTGTTAGCAGAGCTGTGGAGGCCTCCTACTCCCCAAGTCTGTTGTGCCTTGCCTCACAATGCTGAAAAATGCATCCTGAGTCATTTCCCAGTATTTTATTTTTCTTGGCAGTTCCACACATTAACACTATAAAGGAAGCAGAGCTGTAGGGCTCTCTCCAGGAAGGAAAGCTATTTCAAAGTCAAGACAGAAGCCAATGGAAGGGATGCTGCTTTTGTGACTTAACAATCCCTGCCTTCCACTTCAGGCTCACCCCATTGTGTGAGTGTGAGTGCTGCTGAGCGCACCACTCTGATTCATATCAGCTGTGCTGGAAACAGCAAGCTGAATGGCCTGCTGACCTTCCACTCAATGATAGATGCACATAAGACATTTTCCTTCAAGCTAAAATAAGCCACAACAACCAGACAAGAGCAAGTTAGCAAAAATGTAAGGCTAAGTATATGGAAGCTGTTTCTTCTCTCCCAGCCCCCATTGCCCCACTTTTATTCTCAGGTTCTTCTCCTAAGATTTCCAAATAAACTTGGCATCCTTATGAAACCAGTGTGTGTATATTTTTGATATATTTTGAATTGTTAGTACATTCTTATAACAAAAGGTTAGCTGGATGAGTTTCTTGTTTAAGGAAAGGTAAATTGGGATTGCATCTGAAATTATTAAAGTTAAAAGATGCTAGCATGTGATTTTTAATTTTAAAAACACTAGTCTTAACATGGACAGCAATTAAGTTTAATTGGTAGATTAATCAATTGATTGTTAATTGATTGAGCAGGTGGGACAATCTAATTGATGAGGACAAGTTTTAATTTGTTGACTGAATGTTAATAGCTTGCTTGGTTTAAAAACTAATTTATTTCTAGTGTGTGTGATAGCAAGTAAAACCAAATATTAAAGATCAGAAGGATTTGTTTATCAAATTGTACAGTTTTCTTCACAATAATAGGACATTAAATTAACAGTTAAAAGGCAGACTATTAATCAGTAGAGTTAATAAATGGTTAGACTTTGGATACTGACTTAAGATATATAACAAATAAATTCACAAGCATCTTGTTATAGATCTTAATAATGTAACCTTTAAAGATTCAACTACTCTGCATCTTCTTGTATAATAGCTCGTTCTACATGGCTTATAAGGCCTTGCTATTTCCCAAGACAGTTAGGTATCCTTCCACTTTTTCCAGGCTCATGAAAGGAAGAAACATCTGGATATATGGGTCACAGTGTTATGGAACTAGTTTACTATGGAGTTCTGTCAATAGGGCAAAGTGGAAATAGCTGGTTAACTTTTCAGAGGTACTGGTTCTATAGGCACAGGCATTCAGTAGGTGTGTGTTAATGGTTGCAGGCAGTGGTGGGCTGGTCTATAGGGCAACTGGGACTCAGCCTGGGGCGCCTCCCAGGCCTCCAGTACCATGGTGCCCCCTTTGGATGTCAATCCAAAGAGCTGAGCTGAGCTGCGATGCCCAGAATGATCAAGCAAACGAGCGTGGCTCCATGTTCCTCTGCCTGTCTTCCTCCTCCTGTGCTGCCAAATATAAGATTACAAAAGCAGCTCCATTGACAGTGGAGCTGCTGTGGTTTAGAGGTTGCAATTTTGCCTTGTAAGTAGGAGGTTGTTGGTGCAAATCCCCAGAGGGGAGCTTAAATTAGAAGGCAAGTGGGAACATGTATATTTTGTGAGGGTTATACACCCTTATCACTCCTTGTCCAGTGCCCTTGTCCAGTGATGGGATGTTACAGGTTCGCACCAGTCTGCCAGAACTGGTAGTAACTTTCCCCAGTGTCCCGGAGAACCGGTAGTGGATTTTGGAGGGAACCACCTCAGGGGCTTACCTTTTCACTGGTTCCCCCACTGCGCATGCATGCCAAGTGCTTGGTGTGCATGCGCACCTACAGCACTTGGTGCGCATGCACGGCCTCCTTGCGGTCTTCCCAAGTGGGGAGGAGGAAGAGAAGCTGCTAGCCTGAAGCTCCTATAGCCTGCTCCCCAGGGTAAGTGACTCACCTTTGGGTGAGGGGTGTGGGTGTGTATTTTAATGTGTATTTAATGTGTATTTATTTTTAATGTGTATTTTTATGTGTTTTATGTGTATTTAATGTGTATTTATTTTAATGTGTATTTTTACGTGTTTTATGTGTATTTAATATGTATTTATTTTTAATGTGTATTTTTATGTTTTATGTGTATTTAATTTGTATTTATTTTAATGTGCATTATATGTGTTTTACGTGTATTTTTATGTCTATGTAATTTGTATTTTTATGTGTACATTTGTATTTTTATGTGTACAAGACCAATTTTGGCCTCGCCCACCAGGTCATATGGTCCTGCCCATGACATTGGCTCTGCCCGCAACATTGGCTCCACCCACATAATTGACTCCACCCACAAATTAGGCTCCGCCCACGGTGTGGTAGTAAAAATTTTGACATCCCACCACTGCCCATGTAGCATAGTCAGCACACTCCTGGCTATAGGCACAGTATAACCTGATGTCTATCCCTTTCTCCTTACTTTTATAGCTGTTTCTCTACCCTCTGCTAGCCAACATGAAGGCAAAACATGCCAGTGTCACAAGAAGGTCTCTTACCACATCTTGTTGATCCAGGTGGCAAGGAGTATAGCCATGTCATCGTTTACCCTCTGGACTAAGCTAAAGTTCCTAAATGGCTTGAATGCCCACATTGCCTCCTCCTACTGCCCTAAAAAGTCAAATCAGTCAAAAGAGAGAGAGCGAGGATCATACCTTTAGCTGCACATTAAAAGTTAGCAGGAGAATAACTGCCTGGAGGAGTGGAGAAAAAAAAATGCATGTTGTATCTTTTTTTAAAAAATGCCTAGTTGTTTCTAAACCCAGATCCTTAAATTACCATTCTCTCATTGATGGCAACTAGGCTAATTAGAGAAGGTGGCTACCCAATCATTAACTTTGTAACTGAAGACTGCAGAAAGAGAATGGATAGAAGGTTCCTTAATGTTCTTGTTCCACTGATGCAGATTATGTCAGTAGAAAAAGGGACTTCAGTGAACAATATTGAAGCCCTGTTGGATCCCATGCCTCCAGCTGAGACTGAGACCTCATCCAAGTTTCTGTAATTTGCACAACTGCCTCTAGCATCATTCCATTCTACAATTTGTTCATCTGCAGGAATTTGTGGAAAACTGGGCAGAAAATCATTCTTGTCAGTAAAATCACTCTGAGAAAACCTAGAATCTTCTAGCCATCTTTAACTGCAAAGAGAAGATGCTTGTGAATCCTAGTCTTTGTATGTGAGGTTGTGAGCAGGAATTTATATTCCTATTATCAAAGTGTGTTAGTTCAGACACAGTCATTCAGAGAGAGAGAGAGAGATGTCCGCATACATATTCACATGTGCAAGCCGAGAGCCAGTTTTCTTTGAAAAAGCACAGCAAATCATTTGCAATGGAGAGGGGAACAAGAGGCAATAAGGACAATTTAAAAAGTAAACTAACTAGCTGCTGAATGTGAGAAAGAACAATACAAACCTGAATAATGGACAGAGATTGCAGCAGATTAGTAATTTCTTTCAATCTATTTTGCGATTCCCCCAGCTGAAATCAACCTAACTCAGGAATTTTACTCTGTGGCTCATGTTTGCTACCGGTAGCTTTTGCCTTAGTTTATCTTGTAATGTTCCTTGTCTTCTGCCCAATGTCTGCCACCTGGAAGCCATGGTAGACTTGAAGACAACTATGTGACACCAATTAACACAGATTTCTCTGGTTATATAGATAATAAGGATGGAATTTTCATTTTTTAGGGTCTTCTACCTCCATAACTTTGCAAGAAACACCCAGGCTGAATTATGGGAGTGAAAGCCTTGAGGTAGAAAAGACTTTTTACCTTCCCCCATGTCATTTCTTTGATAGTAGAGAAGAAACCCCCACCCGACTGCACTGTTAGAGTTGCAAGGATTCCCTGCAACTCACAGGATTAAGTTGCAATGAATAACTGCAACTCACACAGAGGGATGGGATTGCAAGATTTAATAAAGGCTACCTCCATACAGTATGGACTTCAGAAAAAATTGTATCAAATGAAATTTGCTTGCCTTTGAAGTAGAATTAAGCCTTATCTTCTCTGACAAAGTGGACTTGATCCACAAAATATCACATTAAAATTTCACAGTTAGTCTTCAAGGTCCTACAAGGTTTTTTGTTTTGTTTATTCTCTGATATGCTTGAAACACAGACTAACACGGCTACTATTCAAAAAAAAATTCAACCTTATCTTGTAATTTCTGCTACCTATCCTTGTTTCCTTAACAGAAGCATCTAACCAGTGGTGGGATTTTAAAAAAATTACTACCTACTCTGTGGGTGTGGTATGGTGGGTGTGGCCAGGGAGGAAGCCCTGCATTGCACCCAAATTAGGACAACTTTATTTATTTCAAAACTTGGATGGGCAGAGCCAGCAGGAATTTCTGCTACCAGTTCTGGCGAAACTGCTGAATCCCACCATTGCATCTAGCTGCTAGCTCACCATTCCCTCACCCAGTTGGGCTGAGGGAAGGGGAAACAGCTGTGCAGCCCGGCTGCTGGCAACAAAAATGTTGCCACGGTCAACGCTTCCATCACTGGACTCGCCCTCAGCCACTCAGACTGAGTGAAGGGCAAACAGCTGTGCAGCCCGGCCGCTGGCCACAAAAACGTCACTGCGGCCAACTCTTCCACCACTGGGCTCGAACAACACTAAAAAAAAAAGCCCTGACTTCAGGGACAAACCAAGCAGGCAGTGAGGTGCCTTTAAAACCACCCCCAACCGCTGTGACTGCAGTAGGATCAGGCTCCTTTCCCCCCACTCTACTTCAGTCTCCCTCCGTGCTTACCTGCACTATCCAATCGAGGCTTGTTTTTTCCCCGTCAAAGTCTGTTTCTCTCTTTACAGTATTTCCCTCCCTGTTCATTTAAACTGGAGAAGAGGGAAAGAGAGAAATGTGATTGGATCTCTAGAGAACCAATCACATTTCTCTCTTTCCCCCTCCCTGTATTGTCAATACAGGAAGTGAAAGAGAAAGAGCGATCAGTTGCATGTCGGAGCTGCAAAGCAAGATAAAGGTAAGCTGGGCTGGATTCTCTCTGAGCAGGCAGTGGGGTGGGGTGTGGGGAGTCCCCAAACTGGTGTTGGGGGTGGAGTGGGGTGGGGGTGGGGGAAAGTAAGGAGAGAAGGAGGGAAGTGGCAGGGAGAGGAGCTGTGGCCTCCTTCTTTAGTACGATGGATCGGATAAAGCTAAAATGAGTGTTATCCAGTGCAAATCTTCCCCCCAAATTTGTCGTCGTTATGCGATTTTAGCATTATCCGGTGCAATCGTTATCCGGGGTATTACTGTACAAATATTCTAAATGTATTTATTTATGTATTATTCATACAGTAAAACCTCATATAACACTAAAACCTGGTTCCACAAGTCTTGGTGTTATATGATTTTTAGTGTTATCTGATCCTCTATGGGATCCATAGAGATACATTGTAACCACACAGGCTTTAGTGGTTGTTATCTGAAGCATCCCATAGGATCTTAATGTTATCTGATGCAATTCTTCCCCCCAGATTCCTTAATGTTATGCGATTTTAGTGTTATTCGATACTAATGTTATATGAGGTATTACTGTACTTATCAACCACCCTTCTCACTGAGGTGACCGAGGGCAGCTCACAATTCATAAAAAACCACAATAAAACACTCTTAAAAACATTCCTAAAAAATTATAAGAGGTGCCAGTTTTCTATTTATTTATTCTAAGCACTGTCTTCTGTGTAGGCTTTGCCTTTGAATAGGAAAAGATATGCATTCAAAACAACATAAGTTGTGTATTATTTGATTTGTCTTCACTGACATTTTTTTTCATCCTCTAAGTCAGCACACCTTAAAAAGGGTGACATGATTAATGTTTCCAGCCCTCCTTGTGCTTATGTGGGTATAGTTTAGACCAGTGGATTGTGAGCAATCATCTGTGCAGTCATCTGTGGCTTTAAAGTCTCATCTGTGCTCTGGCTGGCTTCTTTGATATCACAAAGCAGTAAGCTAATGTATAGAATCAGAATTGTGTAAATCCCCAAATAGTGGAAGGCTCCCCATGGGTTACCAAAACCAACCTGCTGAGGAAGCAGGAAATCCATTGCTAAAGCAATCCCTCACTGATACCCAACAGGCGTAAAAACCTATCATTAGGGAGAGGTTAGCACCTTCTGATGTAATATATTCCATTGTCAAACAGTTTTACTCTAAAAATAGTTCTTCCCAAAGTTTAGCTTTCATGTGATTAGCAACCACTAGTTTGGATCCAGCCAATTTTGCACAGGACATGTTGTTCATTTCTGAGCAACCTCAACCTTGCTCCTTATGCAAGTGTCTCAGCCCATTCTGAGAACTGAGGTGCCTGCCCTGTAAACACAAACAGACTAGCACTTAGTGACATCCACTAAGAAAAACAAAAGAGTTGTCATAGTGATAACCTCAATTGTATTTGACTGAATCATCATGGTTGTGTGCTGGTCAAAAAAAATGTATAGTGAGAATTACCAATCAAGGCTGCATCCCTATCTAAATCCAATTGGCAGTGCAACCATACTTAACAGGACATAGATGATAATGGTTATGGTTTTTCATGCCACCCTTCTGGTGTGCTTCTGCATGACCTTGTCAGAGTTAAAAGCTCGTAAAATTCCTATTTACTTTTTATGGTATTATGACTCTGCGTAACAGTGCTTAAAACAAAAACACAGTATAATTATACTGTCGATCAAACAGCTAAAAAAGGCATTTTCTTCCAGCTTTGCACCTAGCAAACTGTAAATAATTAATAAAACTAGGAGCCATGACTAAGTGGAGGTGTTTGGGGGCTAGTTAAGCATTTGTCATCGCTCTGGTTAGAGCCACCGCCAAGCACAAAACATCGTCTGCTTACTTTCATCCTGCGAGTGTGTAGAAATTGTCATGTTTTTTCTTGTTGAACTGCCATGCATGGGCCTAATAAAAAGCTCAAGCTGTCAACAGAACCGTGAGCAGGTGTACATTGAATGTGCTCATTGTTTAATCCATCTGACTTTCCAGCCCATTTAACTTCCTTGAACTAACAACAAAAATATTTTCTTCATTACTTCCAATTAATGTAAATGTCAAATGTGGTGAATATATTACCATGTAGCTAATGCATCACACCGATTGATTTGTTGGATATGTTGCACTGAAGTGACTTTTCTTTTCTCTTTGTAATCCAAGTACATGTTTTTATCTGTCACTACTCTTGTGGATCACAAACATACCTCTCTTAGATTGCTTTCTAAAACTAGAGAAGTATTTTTCCTAAGTTTCACATTGCTGCAGCAGGCTGATGTGATCATCTTAAGCAATTACACTTGCACTTATATAGTGCCCAAAACGCGTAGTGCACTCTATGGGCAGTTCACAAGTTAATTAATATTTTGCCCCCAACATGCTGGGCACTCATTCTACTGACCTTGGTAAGCTGATGAAAACAACCAGCAACTCCACCAACGTAAGCCTGGGCAGATTAAGATGTCAATGAAATATTACTTTCCTAGGTGGCTTTTTGATAAGTTCCATCTCCACATAAACCAACTAATCCAAGCTAAGGGAAGTGTTCCAGCATGGAAAAAGCTTGGGGGAACTGGTGGTGCCACTTTTTGTTGTTTGTTGTTCAGTTGCACAGTCGATTCCGACCCTCTGCGACCCCATGGACCACTGTCCGCCAGGCACTCCTGTCCTCCACCATCCTCCTCAACTCGCTCAGCTCTGTGCCCATTGTCTCTACAATATCATCTAGCCATCTCATCTTGGGCCGTCCCCTTCTTCTTTTCCCCTCGACCCTTCCAAGCATCAAGGCTTTCTCAAGTGAATCCTCTCTTCTCATTTGATGTCCAAAGTACTTTAGCTTCATCTTTATTATTTCACCTTCTAAGGAGCAGTCAGGATTGATTTCTTCTAAGATTGACCTATTTGTTCTCCTCGCTGTCCAGGGGACTCTCAAAACTCTCCTCCAACACCACATCTCAAAGGCATCTGTGCTCAGCTTTCCTAATGGTCCAGCTCTCACAACCATACATTGCCACAGGGAATACCATTGCTTTGACTAGACAAGTTTTTGTTTGAAATGTGATGTCTCTACTTTTCATTATGCTCCCCAGGTTTCTCTTTGCTTGCCTCCCAAGAATCAATCGCCTTTTTATTTCATGGCTGCAATCCCCATCTGCAGTGAGTTTTGATCCCAAGAAAGTAAAATCTGTCATGGCTTCTACTTCTTCCCCATCTATTTTCCAGGGACTGATAGGGCCTGTTGCCATTATCTTGGTTTTCTTGATATTGAGTCTCAAGCCAGCTTTTTCACTTTCTTCTTTCAACCTAATCAGGAGCTTCTTTAGGTTCTCCTCACTTTCTGCCATGAGGGTAGTATCATCTGCATATCTCAAATTGTTGATGTTTCTTCCAGCAATTTTGATCCCAAATTGTGATGCCAGTATCAGCCGTAATTATTATTGAGATAAGAGTCTTCTCAGAGACTGGTATTTTTGAACCACAATTGAGTGTAACCTGGTAATGGCAACCTTGTATTTCCAGCTAATCTTTCTCATACTAGGTCAGGCAAAAGGAACTGCAGAATGAACTCACAAAAAGTGCCTTCATTTTGGCCTAGACACAGAAGAAGTATTGAGATAATCATGGCTAGGAGAGAAAAACAGTGCCATGTGCACTGAAATTGCTTCCAAGATATTTTCAGAGCACAATTTAATTGACACTTAGCCCAAGTTTCATAGGATACTTGCGTAAAACAGGAAGCTATTCAAATATTAGTCAAATAAACTTCATTACGATAATAACCACAATATTGAGCTTATAGATGGAAGAATTTGCTGTGACTGGCATGCAGTGCTATTGATTCATATTGTGCCAGATTATTTGACAGTGCTATATACTTGGAAAGTTGGTGGGTTTTTAAGTCTCAAAGAATGCTTTGTTCTTGACCTTGCCTGAGATCTTGAAGGCACATAGAATTAAACTGCACCTAAAATTTTATGCAGGCAAAGTATGTTTTAATATGGATTGGTTGTTGTTGTTGTTGTTGAACTTGTATGCTACTCCACTCACAAAGTGACTCTGGGTTGCTATCAAAGAAACAAAATATCACAATTACATGGTATCACATTAGAAAAAAAACATTTCAGAAACTTTTCAAAAAATATTACAATTACAAAGTATCAAATTATCATAATACAAAAACATTTCAAAAACAATACACAGAAAATCGTTGTAAACTCAACCCCACCAACTGTGTCCATTTCCCTCCAGGCCAGCTGGCTGAGGGAGCATCTGGAGATGGTGTTGGTGTCGGTGTTTATAGCCACCTGAGCCATGCAGCTGCTGCTCCTTCCCTCCAGGCCGGCTGGCTGAGGGAGTGTCTGGAGGTGGTGGTGGTGGCCCTGGTGGTTTTGTAGCCACCCAAACCATGCAGCTCCTGCTCCTTCGCTCCAGGCTGGCTGGCCCAAGGAAGTGTCTGGTGATGGTGGTGACAGTGGCGGTGACAGTGGCAGTGGTGGCAGTGGCAGTGGCAGTTTTGTGGCCATCTGAGCTGTGTGGCTGCTGTTCCTTCCCTCCAGATTCGCTGGCTGAGGGAGCATCCAGTGATGGGGGCAGCAGTGGTGGTTTTATAGCTGTCTGAGCCATGCAGCTGCTGCTGCTTCCCTCCAGGCCAGGTGGCTGAGGGAGCATCTGGTGATGGTGGCAGCAGCTGCGGTTTTATAGCCACCTGATCCACGCAGCTGCTGCTCTTTCCTTCTAGGCCAGCTGGCTGAGGGAGCATCCAGTGATGGCCGTGGCGGTGGTGGTTTTGTAGCCACCCGAGGTGTGCAGCTGCTGCTCCTTCCCTCCAGGCCAGTTGGCAGAGGGAGCGTCCCCACTGAATTTCTAGTTCATGAAATGTAGACTATTCACTAGCCTTTTGTAGTCATCCTAATGAATGGTGTGTCTTACCATGTCCAGAATACATAGTGTCTAATCTGGGATGAGCATACATACCAGTCTGTCCAGATCAATTGACACCCTCACCCTGCCCTCTTTAGAAGCTGTTGTCTGCCCTGGCAGCAATGGGAGACACCATACCCAACTGATCTGCAGGTGCAGGGAGAGACTGCAATTCAGCTGGGGCTGATCCCACTGATCAGCTGGAGCTGATCTCACTGATCAGCTGGAGCTTTTCCCAGCTCCTGCTGCAAGTTTATTTGGGGAAACCCCGAATAAACATTGGGCAGGACTGAATGCAGAACCCCAAATTGATTGATTTTACATAAAATAAACATCCTTCTGTTGGCAGTTTCAGATAAACCTTTTGGGAGCCAAAAAAATGATTTTGGCTGTGTGTTGTATAACTCCTAGTCTTTGATTCAGTTGGGATCCAATGCAAATGTTGGTTATTGTTTGTTGTTTGTTTTGGTTTTTAAAAATACATCAAGACACACCATAGTTTAAGCAAGGAAGGGCTCTAGCCACACATGGCTCAATAGCCTTTCCCTTATATGGCAAGACTTCTCTGTGTTTGAAGTGCTCATATGATTTGGAGCACTAAAAGACAACAGTCCAGAGTCAATCTGCCACTCTTCAGAGCAGTATGACAGTATCAGAGGAGCAGTCACTTGTTCTTCCTTATGTATTTGTATAGTACAGTATAACTGTTGCCCTGCTTCACACATTTGGCTTGAAAGGTGGGGAAATTCAAAACTTAAGGATGACATGGGGGTTGAGGTTAAACCATTTTATGGCACACCTGTTTCATGATAACTTACATCATTATTTTTTCAAGGAAACTCATTAAGTATCCTGCTATAGGTTTGAAGTATTTACTTCTATTAGACATCAGATGAACATCTTCTGAAAGGATTATCAGACACATCTTCATGGCTAAGAAAAGATATTTGAGCATTATGACTTAGAATGCTTCGTGTTTTGTGTTACAGTGTTTTTTATTTGTTTTGTTTGATGGAACACTTCTTGCCCTGTTGACAACAATAACAAAAAGGGAAAGCTTAGAGCAAATTTCATAGCAAATAAATGAGAGAATTGGTCCAATTATCTCTATGGCACCATAAGAAGTCAAGAAATGAACTAGTGATCCAGTAAGGCCTTGACTACCAGGCAAGGCTTAGCTATGGAAGTAACAGGGGAGGGATTTGTGAAGGGAATTACAAATGGAAAAATCTATTAGTAAAGAGGGCATGCTTGAAGTTATTCTATTTTCCCTAGCAGAGGTCAGAGCAAGCTGCTTTGTACAGTAAAGCCTTAATGCTTCATGAGCACACAGAAAAGCTAATCCAAGGCTGTTTAAAAATGCCAGGTTCATCCCACTGCAAGGGGAAACATTATACAGTTTATGAGTTTACAGAACAAAATAAAAGAGGAAATATTGTGCTGTGTGCAATGATTATATGGATTTTGGGACAGCAATTGTCTCTTCCTTCCCTTCCTCCCTTTTTGAAAGACATGCACTGATAAAAGTTTCTCAGTAAGCCCACAGATGTTCAGACACAGAGAAGAAATACTACATGAAGGTGGGTTAAAACAAAGAAATTCAGTTCTCTATCATTTATAATCTTTTTGAGTGTGGTGATTGTAATGTACTCTGGCTGAAGCTAAGCCTCTGAAATTAGGAGAGAGCAAAGGGCCAAACATCTGTTCATGTACGTGAAATTGTGAGCTTACACCAGGGTGAGAACTTGGCCCTTTCCAGTCACAAGACCATTCATATACCAGTTTACCACCACCACCCCAAAAATGAAATCTTGAATAAAAATTGCAAGGAATAAAACTTTAAAGTGCTAAAGGCAATGACATCCTTTTCCACAAACGATTCTCTTGAATGGTTTCATCCTGTTCCTGTTCAAATGTAGATCTTGAACATGCATCACATCCTTCACTATCTCAGGAAAAGCCCTCTGGTCACTTTTGTAGCCAGAACTGACAGAGCATACACTGCCATGTATGTCTGATGCCCTGCTAGCCCTTCCTGTCACCAGAACCTGAGGTGCTCTTCCCAAATGCAAGATAACACTTGACAGAGAAGCAAAAAAAAAAAAAAGCCACAATTCCACAGTTGTTCTGATTCACTGTTTTTATGTTGTATCGCTCTTATCCATTCTGTTCCATGTCACTCTCTTGGCAGTTCTGCTATAGGTCATACAAACAGTACAGAAACCACAGCTCGCACATGGCCCCAAGAAATAAGAAAAAGATATTGCAGAAACTTTGCTTTATCTTTTGTTTTTCCTCATCATGTGTGCACACACACTGCAGACAATATAATTTTTACTAATATTAGTGCTTGTACACTAATATTACATATTTCTGAACATCACCTTAAGCAGTTTCTTTATGGGAAAGTGTTAGATGACATTAACAAAGGTTATATAATATAAGTTTACTATAAGTAGCAGAAGCTAACTTTTATTAAACTTCACTCCAGTGAAAGCAATGTCCTCTAATATTTTTCATACTTTAAAATCTAAATGTTAAATGTCTTTATAAGGAAAAGAAAATTACTTGTGCAGTAAACTAGCTCTGCATGTATGTACCATAAGGTGTTGCCTTCCTTATTAAAGTATACTTTGTGGTCTTTTGTTTATAAGGTCCATTTAACTCTCATATTTTCAAAATTGGCAAACTGACTAGGAGATAAATATTCCTTCTTGGACATCTGAAAACAAATAGGCTTTCTTGAAGTAAAGGCTGTAAACCTGTACTCACTTATCTAGGACTGATTCTGTCAGACTCATTGGGACTTGAGTGTGAGTAGATATGCATACCTATACATCTGCACTGCATTTTAAGGGAGAATTTCAAAGGCATGGACAGGGAACATCTTGTTTTCTTTTTCTTCTTCAACCATATATATCACATCATAGCCCTTGAGAACTGTTTTTAGACATTAAAAGATATGATGCTATCTTGTAGAAAGCAAATGGTCTTATATCTTTCACACATTTTTAAAATCATATCTTGTGGCTGACTTGTGTCAGTCCTGTCCTGAAATAAATTAGCAACACGTTGATGCTTGCACATAAAATCTAATCTCTCTCTCTCTCCCCCCCTCCCTCCCTCCCTCCAGTTATGGTTATATGTCATGGTGATTCTTCTGCCCAGTTTCTTGGACTATTTGGCAGAGGTCATAGATATGATTTAGAAAAAATACTGGGCTAACATTACCATGACATGAGCACAAAAGTTTCTTCCTTGTGCACATGCAGCCTGTGTTGCCATGTGAAGTAATAGATAACATGTTGGAATAAGGTCCAGGAGAACTGGGTTCCATTTCTTACTTGGCCAAGGCAACTGACTGTCTAATAGCAATGAGATATCAGTCCTTGAACATTTGATATACATCGAAAACTCTAACAGCATCACCAAAGGTCAGATGTGTCTTGTCAGCACCTAGTAGCAACAATGGAATGAGCCTATTTGCCAAATGAAATGTTCTTTCACAGAGGACAGTAATATATTTACTTATTATTTCAATTTCTAGCCTGAAATTCACCCTATGCTCCAAAGAGAGTGAGACAGTTATAGTAAAACAGTAAATTGAAGTGCAGTTCATGCAAATTCATTTACAACTTCACCCAAACAGTGTCAATGAGCAACATGATTTTCAAAAGTAAAGTGCCACAGAATCCATGGAAGATTCTTCTGTAAAGATTCCCATGAGGTACCACAGTCATAATAGATCTTTTGCTTAGCAATCACTGCCTGTTTAGTTCAGTGTAGTTATGACTTAAAATTAGTGTAATATCACTGACAAGGCTTTTTTAAACCCACCCATCCTCTGCCATTTTTCCAATAAAAAATTCCTTTTCCTTATGTGTTTTTGTTCACATAGCAAAGAACGAGTCCAGGTATCTTTTTTGTCTGGGAATGGGTTTATAAAGCAGTTCTCCAGTACTATAATTCCAACTGACAGCTCAGTCAGAAGTTGCCAGAGAAATCACCTTGGGTAACCTGCAGTTTCCCTGATTTAGAGAATGTGATCACACCGCTCTTTGTGGGTAAAAATAAATTGCTTGCCATAAGCCAGCAGGAATAAAATGTACCTGAGATAAAACTATGCCAATTTCTAATGTTCAGTGTTTGTTCAATAAAAACAATGGCTGAAATCTATTGAATCCATGGGATTTGAAAACTCAGCTCCTTTAATAGTTCCATTGATTCATATGGGCCTTCTCTAGTTGAGACTTACTACTGGATTTTAGCCAATGGTTTTTGTACGTTTGAAAACTTTTGTTCATTTAGGTGCAT
The DNA here is from genome assembly GCA_030440675.1 of Furcifer pardalis. NCBI lineage: Eukaryota > Metazoa > Chordata > Lepidosauria > Squamata > Chamaeleonidae > Furcifer > Furcifer pardalis. The sequence continues at coordinate 71,511,409 of CP126893.1, forward strand.
GTTTCATTTTCGTTTTCAATATAAAAGCTATGTGAGAATACTGAAAGCAGAAACTTGAAGGAGAGAAAAAGGGGAAAAAGAAAAGCATTTTGGAAAAATATATAATCAGCATTTACCATTCTTCTCACTGACTTTTGTATATGCAAGTACAGGGGCTATTTTTTTGACCAAGTTACATACCACCGCCTCATGTTACCATCTAGGAGCTGCGGTGGCTCAATGGTTAAGCTCACCTTGTTAGCTGGTGAGCTGGTGAGCATCAGTAGCAGTTCACCAGAACCGTTAGCAGAAATTCTGGCTGGCCCTGCCCTCCCAAATTTTGAAATAAATTAGTCCTTGTTTTGGTGCAACACAGGGCTTTCCCCCTGGCCATGCTCACCATACCACATCCACAATGTGGTAGTAAATTATTATTTTTTTGGAGCCCAGCACTGGCTGGAAGGTTGGCAAGTGGGCAGTTTGAGACCCAGGTACTGCATGATGGATTGAGCACCCGTCTCTGTCCCAGCCCTTGGGGATATGAAAGGATCCTCATATGGGCATTCCCTGAGTGGACTTTCATCTGCTAAAATCCTTTCAACCCAGAATAATTTCTGACATGAAATAGTAGTAGTAATAGTCGCCGCCGTCGCCGCCTTTGTCGTCGTCATCATCATCATCATCATCATCATCATCATCATCATCATCATCATCTCATCATCATCATCATCATCATCATCATCATCATCATCATTATTATTATTATTATTATTATTATTATTATTATTATTATTATTATTATTGTTATCCATCTGTTGAGAAGAGCTTTTAAGGAGATTGCAAATAAACATTACAAAATACGTATCAATAATATCACCATAACATTTCTTTGGTATGTGCTTTTCTCCTTGCTTCTTCTCTTAAGAGAACATTATTTCTCACACAGATGGTCAGTGAGATGTATTGTGGGAAATCAGCTACACTTGGCTCTCTTCCTCGGCTCTTTGCTTAGAAACTGCAGTATTCAGCCCCAAAAGTGTTATTTAACATTGTTCCAGACACATTTTAAATCAACAACAGTAGGCTTCAACATTGCAGGGTCCACTTTGAGGTCCCCAAACCCAAATTTGTTTTTCCTTTGTTAGTATTTTAAACATTTATAAAGCCTCCCTGATTGAAGTTTGGTCTCTACAGTTGAATATTGACAATGAAAGTCTAAACCATACTAATGTAACTTAAACCTGCAAAATGTTGTGCAAGACTACACACATACACACACACTCTGAGCCAGTTTCCTTCTAGCCCATCATAGTCCTTTTACTTCTCTAGTATTTCTAGTTCATGTATGGTAGTCAGCAACCTCTGTCATTTTGCTGTGTAGTAAATAAATGGTAAATCCAGGAAGAAACCAGCCTGTTTTCTTTCCTAGTACAGGACTTTTTTTTTGAAACTGTATATAAATACTTACACATGGATAAAAGTTTCTGTCAAGTTGATACATGACTTATTTTCAAACCAATTACATTGGACGTTCTTTCATACAGAAGTTATTATTTTCACGAAGCAGCTTTGTTATAAGGGGGATGAAGTTATATACCTGAGTCTTAGAAAGTTTGGAGATAAGAGTGGCTGTGAAGTGAAACTTTGCTCCAAGAGAAAAATGGATAATATATTTTTGGTGAATCAATCCACAGTTTGTCAATTAGAATTTATTAGATTATTTCCCCTTTTGGTGTAACTTGTTAATCTAGGCCAGATGGACAGAAGAAAAAAGGCTGTGTTCTTGCATTGCAGTAATTCACTACAATTAGGAATGTGTAAAAAAAAAATTCTACCCTAGGGAATATTGAGGAGTGGAGAATTACCTGATTCTGCACCTTGCAAACGGAACATAGAACTGTATGTAAACCATAATTGCAAACTCATACCATTTTGGGGGGGTTGTGATGCAATATGGGAAAGCACAGAAAAACTGTAAGGCACCTTTGAAAAATGCACACAATCATGCTTGCAAGAAAGTGTATCCATCAATAAGCAATAGAAGTGAGAAGGCTCATTATTTGTCTGGCTCCTTATTTCAGGAAGGGGGGGGATTATAGTCAGAAATATGATCACGGCCATTGTTGCATTTCTCATGCAAATGGTCAGAGATACCATCTCCTAAATAAACAAATCATAATAGAGGGATAATGCCATGGAAAAGTAGCCTGTCAGTCTATTGAAAATCTGTAAGGACACCTGAGCAAGACGAAGAAAGATTGAAGAGAAGATTCATTATCTCATATTAACAACTATAATTGAATAATTGTGGGACTCTGAGACAACAACATTGTGAAACAACATTGAGAATGTTTGGACGTTGATATAATAACACTTCTTCTTCTTCTTCTTCTTCTTCTTCTTCTTCTTCTTCTTCTTCTTCTTCTTCTTCTTCTTCTTCTTCTTCTTCTTCTTCTTCTTCTCTTCCTCCTTCTCTTTCTAAGCCAAACTGCCAAAATGAAGGCATCTTTTGGTGAGTTAATTCCACAGTTCTGTTCACCTGACCTAGTGTGAGAAAGATTTAGGGAAGGTCTAAAAACATGGCTGACACAGCAGGTGTGGGGTGCTCCCGGTGGAGCAGCCCCCTTCCCCCACTGGCTTATATGAAGACCATTGGGTTTTAGTTTTAACTTATTGTGATTGTTGAGAGGACATTTTAATGGCTTTTAATTGTTAAATGTTTTTATGATTTTAATTGGAGTGGGGATGTTTTTATATTTGAGTGTTTTGAATGGGGATTGTGAACCACCCGGAGTCACTTCGGCAATGGGGTGGCAATAGAAATCCAATAAAATAAATAAATAAATGCATTACCCAGGTCTCAAACTGCCAACTTGCCACCCTTCCACCTAAGAAGGTGAGCTTCTTTACCAGTGAGCCACCACAGCCCCATATAATGCTAACAGTCAGTTATTCTGAATGTTTGGAAACAGGAAACCAGTTTGTAATGCCAGGTATCTGTGAAGTGTGAAAGCTTGGAGTTCCTGCCTTCCGGCACAGTTCTGCTCTGATAGATTATTGAGTTAACTAATAGTGCAGTGTCTTACTCTAAAAGGTCAAAATAAATGTACCCATTTTTTATTAACAAGATCAAAATGGGGGGAGGGACTTCTCTGAGTTATATGGGATAGATAATCTAGAGAAGGAGCATTCAAAGTTGTTTCATCATTTTTAGCTATTGGGAGTTAATGAGAAATATCAGCCAGTAAGGTAGAAGACTGTATGTCAAAGGAGGGCCATGTCCACCTCTGGGCAAATTCTGTTGAATGTAGTTCTAGACTTCAGCTCCAGTCTTTTGCATAGTTATGCAGGTATTTCTATTAAAATTTCCTTTTATGTGGTCAAATAACTTCTGGCTTATGATCATGATAGGTTTTCAAGGCATGGGATTGAATTGCTTGAGGTTCCATGGCCAAGCAAGGACTTGAACCCAGGTCTCCTAAGTCTTAGTCGGCACTCCGTCTACTATAGCACAGTAGTCCCTCACCTGGTGGTAGCATAAAATAAATATACTTCCTGAAAATCTGGATGCATAACCAAACAGGAATGATTTCAGAGAAAATGTATTGGTGTTTAAGGGATGAAAAGATATGCAGACAAATGCACAGATAATTTGCTTTAGAAATTGCATTTAGTGAATAATCCAATTACTAGAATACCTTTGAATTTAGAGTCAATTTAAAAAGACAACTAGATCTGTGGATTCAAGCAGAACACTTCCAATCCCTTTTGGACTGGACTGGAAGTTAGGGAGGTAAAGACTGGAAAGATCAAAAACAGATTTAGAAAATCCCAGTAGTCCTCATGCACCTTTCACATGGGAATGTGACTGCACATGACTTCCTGAGAAGGCTGTATCCTGAGTTATAGCATCTCTCTTTCTCTCTCAGGCTGAGCCAGGTTGGAGATGGGTGCCCAGACTTTAAAATAAGTTTCACATGCACAAAATGAAACTGTCTTCTCCAGTGCTGATCTCCCTGAAATTTGTCTTGATAGCTGAATATCTCTGGAAGCATAGCAGTTTCCTGTGACTTGAACTAGCAATGCTGCCTTTGACTATACTCCACTTGTGGAGGTACATTTATGGCATAAAATATGTAGCTACCTGACCTGTGTCAGATAACCTGAATAAGAGTTAGTCTGTTTCTGATACTATTGTCACTTGAATAGACAATAGTTACACAATAATGGGAAGGAAGACATGAGTCTGAAACACAACTTCACATTGAGCCTCAATATTTGGTCATGTTGATTTGGAGGACTTTTTTTTGTTTCTTCTACATTTATCAGTCATGTAAGCCCAGCTTGATAAAGAATTCTGAAGATCTCAAAAAGCTGACCTGCTTGTGATTGTTCTTGTGGTCTACCAAATTGCATCCTTACTGCTCTGCTTCATGTTATTTAATGAATCAAAAGGAGACATCAACTAGTAGCAGTGAAAGTAACTAAGGTCTTAGGTGTACAGTGGTACCTTGAGATACAAAATTTATTCATTCCTCAAGGGGTTTCATATCACAAAAAAAAATTGTATCTCGAGCCATTCGTAAGTTGAGGTTTTACTGTATGTGATATGTTAAGGGGAAACTGAAAACTGTGGAAACTTCATCTGTAGCAGGAAAAATGCTCTTCAGCCCAAGCATTAGGTGCTTTGCTTGTGGATATTTTGAGATCATCACTGCACAAAATTTCTTACAGGACTCTGAAAGTCTAAATCAAGCCCATTCCTAACCAAAGTTGGGACAATCTAAGACCTAATGCAAAACTGGAATTGTGATGATTCCCGAAACATGCCCCCCAAAAAACAGGAGTTTGCTTCTATTCCTGTTTTTTTTTTTTTTCAATTAAGGTCATTGAAATTTCTTTTTATGCTTGCCAGCTCAATTTTCCGTTTTCTGGGGCATTGTTAAAAAAAATGGGCATAATGATTCATATTCCATCCCTTCTGCCTATCTGTCCACACCCACAGTGAAGGAAAACATTTCAAGGTTGGGAGCCAGGAGTTAAAATATAGCCAGGGAAGGAGGGATAAAGGTAAATACTGACAGGAAAACGGATGCCTGATGTAGAAATGTCCTCATGCCTGCCATACTCAATCAACCATAAATAAACCTGAAAGCTATGTGAGGGTGAATTCTAGGATGAGTGATAGTAGAAAACTGTTGGACCAGGAAAAACAATAAGAAAAAAAATAAAGCAATTCCTCTTCTGGAGTTTCTTTCCTTTTGTGGTGACTATGCTGTACCCCTCTGCCCTTCACCTCCAGCTTCGCTTCTTCGATATGAATGAGCATCTTCCCATTCACTGCATAAGTGAGAAGTTCTGGAATGGGACCTCCATTTTTGATATTTATTATTTTTAATCAGCACTGCTGAGGCATCCATTGAGCAGTACTTTATGGATATCCAAATGAATAAGTACCCAATGTCTAGTAAGCCCTTCTAAATGAAGAAGGAGGCAGGTACAGTATTGCCATTTTTCTTGCCCCATTAGCATTATGAAATACTCAGTTTTATATGATTATGCCCTCACACTGAAAAGGTTCTTGACAAAAATATGGTTTATTCCTAGTGGGAATTTGCTGTGCATAATCAGTTATACATACAGGGTAATATGAATAGCATTTGCATTCAGTGCAAAAATAGTCCTAGGATGATTTAATAATGAATTATAAAGCCATTGTTGGGGGGAAAAGAAAAGAAAGGAAAAGAAAGTAGGGTTATAGCTCATTTAATGTAGTAAGATTTCTGTGGGTAGCCAGGTGGGTGGTGAGGAGGAAGAAAGCATAATTTTCCCCCTAAATGGGAAATCTGGATACTTTACAGGCTAAGTACCTGGTGAAAATCTAGTGTGAAGTTGACTGAAGAAGTAAATCTACTTTCTGAATGTCTACAAAGAAAAAAACTCAAATGAGAAATTCAGTATCAAAAACATCAAAGACAATGATGCAGCTGCTTTCATCTCCTGCACGCTAACACTTCAAAGTAAAGCAAAATGCTTGCCCTTCCTCCACTACCCCCGAAGGAGGACAAGCTCAGAGAAGAAGATATATGTCTATATCTCTTCTTTGGAAGAGCACTCAAAATAAATATAAATAAGTTCTGTACCAGGGAAAATTGCTGTATAGTGGTTGATAGCAGGCCTTGGGTAGAGAACGGAGTTGTTTTCCTTAGATCTAGATTATATCTGCACAGTTTTTTACTGCATACCCAGTGGTCTTTCTTTGCAATAAACTTCTGGCAATTATTACTGACTGTGTTCCCTGAATGGAAAAAAAAGAGGTTTATTGTGAACTTGTCTGCTGGTGAAAACATCCCCTTCTGACCCTTTAGTTCACTAGCACAACATCAAAATCAGGGGTTGTCAATCTTTTTAAGCTGCTGGCTGGACCATGCATCCTCAGACTGTTGGTGGGCAGGAACAGCTGCTGCCGCTGCCACCACCATCACTGCTGCTGATACCAGCAGGACCATTCTGACCCCCCCAATCCCCCCCCCAATGCTGCTTCCCTGCTTACCAGCCTTGAGGAACTGCATGGAGGAGTCCAGGATGTCCTTGTCTGCACTCAGCCAGAGCGGCCCCCGGGAAAGACATAGGCAGCCGCATGCAGCCTCCGCTTCTGCCACCACCGCTGTCTCAGCCTCAGTCCTTTCCCTCTCCACTTCACTTGGCATGTCCCTAACAGCACTCCATAGCAGGGTGGATGTTGTAAGGTTTACAACATCAGCCCTGCATGGAGTGCTGTTAGGGACATGCCAAGCCAAGCGGAGGGGGAAAGGATTGAGGAAGCTGTAGAGGCAGTGGCAAAAGCGGCAACTGGAGTGAGGGTGTAGGCAACATGAAATGGTGTAGTGGGCTGTAGGTTGAGAACCCCTGGACTAAACAAATTGTGTATTGTGCCATCTGACTGCAGAATTCCTAGTTTTTGTGGATGCTGCTTTGTTTGACAAACCAAAGGCACAGCTGTTAGAGCATATTAAACAAGCCTTTCCTAACAAGAAGAAATAAACTATAAATAAATAAAGACATTCCCAGTGAGTCAAGATTCCAAGGCATCTCTAACTTATTTCATGTAATGATAGCTATTGAATTTTTAAAATAAATAAATAAATAAATAGGTGCTTTTATTTGGGTTCTTCTTCTTGTGGGTATCCGATTCCGAATATTGGTGGTTAACATGGTGATCAGTCATGGGAACAATATGATGCAGTGGCCTTCCATGCCTTCCGCAACACGGCATGACACCTGTACCACTGATTGAGTTCTGCAAGTCACTTTCTAGTCCAGAGCCCATTTGACACACAAAGTCCTCATCAGATATCTAAACCACTGGGTAGCTCAGTGGTTTAGATATCTGGGTTGGAAGTTTGATTCCCCTACCATCCCTGCTTGACAGGGGCTCAACTTAATGGTCCATAGGATCCTTTCCAGCCCTCCGGTTCTAAAATACAATTCATGCTTGTATGATTGCACTTTATTTCAAACTCTGAGAGTCTTTTGCATGTGCTGCTCATTTGTCACTCTATGATCTTATGTATCTTACCTGGGTAGTGTAAAGGGTCCATTTACAAATCACATTTAAATAAATTCAAGGCCATGTTAAACATACTTGATGGGGCTGAATTATTTATCATGCATTACAAATACACCTTTACAAAGTTTTTTTCTTAATGTTTAAATGGAATTGCTGCTACAGCCTTTGAATTTCATTTATTACTTCAGTACCGGTGTCACCTTTTTTTTTGCCTGTGAACATTGTGCTCAGGCCATTTAGTAATGCAAAACAGATGAAACTCCTTTAAGGATTCTCTCACTGGCACAAAGGCTCTTATTATAAAAAGCTAATCTCTTGAAAATGTTAGACTATTGACAATGTTGCTTGCAATAATTAAGAAATTTAAATGAGACACTCATCAAGCTGCAACATTTGTGTATAATGGTTTCATATGAAATAATATTTTCAAATATTAAATGTTCATACTGTAGGATGAAAAAGTGCTTTGCGTCTTAAGGAAGGCTTATCTTCTAGTGGAATTAGCACAAAACAATATGCAGGGAAGCTGATGTCTGACTCTTCATTATTGACTGTAATAACAAACAAGGCTTTCATTCCCTCATGGAAGAGCCCAAGGCACAACGCAAAGCTTTGATGCCCAAACTGGTGGTTGTTATAATGCTGTGATACGTGTTTCCAATGGCAGTGAAATTAAAGCAGATTTTCAGCTTGCTTACATTTCCCCTTCAAATTAAAAATAAAAGTCATAAATTAATTCAGTCATATGCTTCTCACCAGAACCATTTTTATTTTATTTTTAAAATGAAAGGTCTGACATTTTCTCTGGGCCTATATATTTTGATTTTGAAGGGTATTTATTTTAATAATATTCTATATTGCTGAGTATAATTAAGCATCTTTCAGAACCAAATCTTAATTTCAGTTCAGCTTATGGCTAGAATTTTATAGATTTCCAAGTTACCAATATGTTTTGCAAAACAAAAAAATATGTTTAGAAAAAGTACATTTTTTTAAAGAATATGCATGAAAAAAAGAGATTAGGGATGTGATGGAAGGCTGGCCATCATTTAGAAAAGCACAGGTGCTTTCTTTCTTCTTATCCATGTGGGAACAACTGACACAGCCAAGAAAAATGAAGATGAACTCACAGCAGTATTTGAAGCACTAAGAAACCCAAGGATTTTGGCAGCCAATATAGTCTAATGCATCCTACCAGCACTCAGAAGAGGATTAGAAAGAGAAAGGAAAATACTCAGGGTGAACAACTGTCTACAATGGTGGTGCCAACATGAAAGATTTGTATTTTGGGAACTCAGGCTATGCTTCTGGAAGATGGGATGCTTACATGTGGGAACAACTGATGATTTAAAGAGTTTATGAAAGGCTACTTCTCAGACTGGGAAGATGTAACAAAGAGGGTACCACAAAGTTCAGTCCTAGTCTTGATGCTCCTCAACATTTTTATTAATGACATGGATGAGGAGGTACAGGAAATGCTTATCAAATTTGTGGATGATGCAAAGTTAGATGGAGAACAGAAACATTTTTTAAATCTTGCCAGGCTTGATTTACTAGAATGAAAACAACAGAATTAAATATTAAAAGGATCAGTTCAAAGTTCTGCACCAAGGAGAAAATGGCTGTGTCATGTGAATTAATGTGTGCACGCGTTCTGCTGTCCATCTACCCCAAGGTGGCAGCCACCCGGAGACCTTGGTATTCCAGGGAGAAGCCTATGCTCTATAAGAGCATTGCTTCTGCCCGCCTCGCCCTCTCTCTTCTTCTACATAATCTGGTGGAAACACGTGTGTCTGAGCTTCCTCATGTGACACATGTGGAATAAATCTCTACAAAGAGAGAGCCTTGGAACGATGGCACCCAAGCGTCATGTTTCTTCTCCTTTGGGTGTGGGTGCGGAGAAGAGAACTTCTCCGTGACCCATGTGTGATTCACCGGTACCTATGACCTTGGCCATGCCAGATCTGACAGATTTGGTGGCCAGGATAATGGCCCTTGAGTTGGCTGTTGCCCTCAGTCCAGCAGCACTTCCACAAACCCCAGTGATGAGATGTTGAAGGACCCCAGCAGACAAAAACCTGACCTGGAAAGAGATCGCCCAGGCTCTCCGGAAGCATGTGGATGCTCTTGAGGCAGCAGCATCATCTCAGGAAATGGATGCACCGGTGGGGGTGCCTTCGACATCATCTGCATGGGATGTGGAAGTTGAAGACACTGCCCGGTTATCTGGTGCTGCCATGCCGACCGAGCCAGAGAGTACAGTGGCAGAGGTGTTATCTACCCCGGGGCCAAGAGTAGGTGAGTCTGTGGGACCAGGCAGTACAATGGGGTGTGGGACCCTGGTGCCTCATTCTTTGCCCTCCTGCCCCACCTTTGGGCTCCTCCACCAACACCCGGAGAGGATAAAACAGGCTGGCTGCAGGCAGCTTCAGGACCCTCCTGCCCTACCTCTGGGCTCTGCCACCGATGCCCGGAGAGGATAAAACACCACTGGGGTCGATAAGAACAGCAAAAAACTATGTTGTTGCTGCTGTATGATACTTGATTGTTGCTACATTTTATTGCTATATTTTGCTGTATGGTGTTCTGTTCCACTGCATTGTTGTATTTTGTTGTTATACTTTATATTGTTATATTTATTGTATTATACTGTTGATATGTTGAGATTTCTGTGAGCTGCCCTGAGTCACATATGTCAAGTGGATAGCATACAAATCCAATAAATGAAATGAAATGTTCAGCTGCCTTCATGGCCTTGGCCTTGGCCTAGCCCTGTACAAGCTACAAACTCCCCAGATAGGCCGTCAGCCACTATAGTTCCGTAGACGGCCCCCTGTCCACCTCCCGGGGTTTATTCCCTTAACACCCTGCAAGGCTCTGGGACAGCTGCACAGGTTGGGTTTTTGGCTTTGATGGCCCTAGTGACTACCTGCATCTGTGTTTAATTTAATTTAATTTAATTTAATTTAATTTAATTTAATTTAATTTAATTTAATTTAATTTAATTTAATTTAATTTAATAGATTTATATACTGCCCTATTCAACGGACTCTGCCTTTTGGTGACCAGTCCCTACCACTGGGTGACCATCTTCTCCCAGTCACAAGGGATAAGATAGTGTGAGGTGAATATGTTGATATATTTTCCCTGCTTAACAGGGATTCGGACAAGCCACAAAAAGATATGGATGAGAAGGACAAAGAGTCTGCCAGAAGGAAGAAGCCTCCTAGGACCTGGGCCAATTGGCTACTTGCTTATTTGATCTATGCTGGTGTGGCAGTCCATGCCAGGCAACAGCTCATAATACTATTAATTCAATACTTGGACATTATTTACTGAGCTTATGTAGACTTCTCAGGGTAGGCATGGGTTCTTTACGATGAGACCTTCTGCATGCATGCAGCCCTCCAGCTGACCATGTGTTAGGCTGAGTCACATGCCCCATTGTGGCTCACAAATATGTCAGCCGCTTGGGTTTTCACCTGTGTGAGCCAATTTGAGGCAATCCTATTCCACAGTGTAGCAATGGTGGTATTTTTTTGGAGCCCTCCATTCGGCAAAATTTTTGGCCATGTCAAAGATGAGTGAGGACGGCCAAGTTTTGCAGATGGCCAATGTGAGACTTGGTGACTAAGAGCTGGAGTTGACAATCTGCCAGTCCAAGATGGACCAACTGGGCAAAGTTACCCGAGTGACTTTGTTGCACATTGCCCCTGCTCCCATTTGCCCTTGTGCGAGTCTAGAGGCATTTATTGAACTGTGAAGAACCAATGCTGGTCCTTTATTCTGCCATTTGGACAATATCCCATTGACACGATACCAGTTCTGGGCAGTTACGAAGAGAGTGCTATCTTGTGTAGAAGTCAATGTGCAGCTTTTTGGCATGCACTATTTTTGGGTTTGAGTTGTGTCCACTGTGGCACAGCTACTCCCATGAGGACACTCAAAGGGTGGGCTTACCAAACATATTTTAGATCTATGAAGTATTGAGCAAAGGACTGCTGCTTGTTCCTTGCCTTCCAGATTGTGTTGCTCGCTGCCCACAGCAAATTGTGATCATTGGACACAGTTGTATTTTCTGGGTTGAACAGCATGTGACCTTGCATGGGGCAAGGACCTTGGTCTGCATGGCAGAACCTATGTGGATTGGCACAGGAAGCAGGACATGCGATGGGGAGAGCTGGTGCTGTTCATGAACTCTGAAAGGGAAGGCACACCTCCAGATATTATGGTCATCCATCTGGGTGGCAATGATTTGGGACTCATGAAGGGCATTGAACTGAGCACGGCAGTGAAAAGAGACCTGTCCCTTGTGAAGTGTTGGTAGCCCGGCATCCTCTTGGTTTGGTCAGATATCTTGCCCCATTTTACTTGGTGCTGCACTGGAGACCAGCGCAGAATTGACAAAGCACACTGCAGCATGAACAAAACCGCGGCTAAGTTTATGTCTGAAGGATTTGGCAGTGTTATTGAGCATCCTGGAATCAAAATTGAATTTCCTGGTCTCTACCAGCAGAATGGAGTACATTTGTCAGAGGATGGCTTGGAAACATTCCTCAATGGCCTGCAATGGGGCATTGAGGATGAATTAGCGGCCTGAGATGGGGGTGTCTGTCTGAACATGAACATCCTTGGTGATGGTAGTGGGTTAAATAGTAAGCAAAACTATGTTAATTGACCATATGTAATGGCGGTTCCTTGCCATCACAGAAGGACAGAGGCGCTGGAGGCATCTACTTTCGTAGGTAGGAACCATCGGTTACAGGGAGCAGGCTTGTTGCCTGAAGTAAATTGTGATCTAAGAGTAGGGCGGCCAACCATCCCGCGTTCTACGGGGCAATTCCATTTAGGGTGGGGGTAGTTCGACTTACCCTCCGTTCGAAAATCCTCCCGACCTCTCCCGTTGCGTCACAGACACACCTGTTTCCCCTCTGCCCTGCAGGCAGTTAAAGGGAAACGGAGCCGAAAAGGCTCCAATGAACCGCGCCTGCGCAGAGACCCAATCTGGCGCCAGATTGGATCTCTGCGCAGGCGCGGTTCATTGGAGCCTTTTCGGCTCCGTTTCCCTTTAACTGCCTGCAGGGCAGAGGGGAAACAGGTGCGTCCGTGACGCAACGGGAGAGGTCGGGAGGATTTTCGAACGGAGGGTAAGTCGAACTACCCCCTCCCTAAATGGAATTGCCCCGCAGAATGTGGGACGGTTGGCCGCCCTATCTAAGAGGTATGGAGTGAGACATCACTCCATAGAAGGTCATAATCAATAAACTGGATATGGGTAGATACACCCATGAGGCAATACAATTTACCCACTTGGATGCCCCATTGTAGGTCATGTTATATTGTATTGTTATGCTGTTAATAAAGTGACCCAGGTTTTGACAAACAGATGGTTGTCATCTGCTTCATGGGGTGGATTGGGTGGCAAACATGCACACAGTTACAACATGGAAGATACTTGTCTCAGTAATATTACAAACAAGAAGGCCGGCTATAAAAATGTCGCCAACTCCAACACCACCATAAGACTCCCTCAACAAGCCTGGCTGAGGGAAGAAGCCTCAGCTGTGCAGCCTGGCCGGCTGGCCATACAAACTCTGCCGGCACTGCCGGCACCACCACCACTGTACTCTCCTTTGGACACAGCTGGTGTGGTTGAGTTTATGATGTTTTATCCGTGTATTATATATATATATATATTTGTATTATGATAACTCGATATTTTGTAATTGTAATTGGGATATATATTTTTGAAATATTTTGAAATGTTTTGTATTATGATAATGTGGTGCCTTGTAATTGTATCTTTTGTATCTTTGTTACCTGCCCAGAGTCGCTTTGAAGCGGGGTGGCATACAAGTTGAATAATAATAATCTTGGAATTATTGTAGATCACAATATCAGGTCAGAATGTCTGGCACCTGAATATCTTCCTTTGAATCCTATAGACTTTATAGACTTCTAGGAAAAACTTGTTTTCAGGCATTTATTCCTGAAAATAGGTTAATGTCAGTGTAAACCAGACAATCAATTCCAATCATATCAAAGTTCATGTGGGTATCAAGATATAAGTACTTTTATTGTTGTAATGATTCCAGGCAACATAAGCTAGGCTTTTTCTACAAGCTTTATTCAGTTATATTGCTTCTATATTCCATATACTAAAACATAATTCAGAGTTGTGAAAAGGATCCAGAAGTCTTAGTGCAGGGGTTCTCAACATTTTTCAGCTGCAGGCCAGACCATGCCCTGTTAGAAAGCTGAGTGGGCCAGACTGGTGTGGTAAAATTTGTCCACAGCTGTCGTAAACACGTTTATGACAACCGCAGATTCATTTATGGCTGCAGTAAATGTGTTTATGTGGCTGTAAATGAGTCCATAGCTGATTCCAGCAGCAGTGGCTGGAGCAAGATCAGGGGCCAGATTACTTGGTGCTGCAGGCTGGATTCGGCCCACAGGCCATAGGTTGCAAACCCCAGTCTTACAGCTATGAAAAAACTTGAGGCATAAAGGTTTGACAGAAATCTCATGCCTTATTAAAGGGCAAAAGCCTGACACTGGCCATCGTTCAAGACGCCTTGCTGAATCTTTTCCCTCCAAAAGCCTCATAACTTTGAAAAAGGCATAGACAAGTACCAGCCTCAAAGGATGCATCTTTAGGTCACACCTAAAACTCAAGATATGAGATATCTTTAATGACACCTTACAATCACCTAATGGTGCCTGTTCAGAGCTCACAAACACTGTCTCAGACACATTGGTTTCCTGGAAAGGAGTAGGATTCTTTTAAGAAAAGAAGAATGTTCTGGCACACACTCATGTCCAGTGTGGACTATGGATGTTTCTAGTGCCATAAAACCTATGATAGATTGCCCTGATACTCCCCACCAAAATTGCCCTGCCTTGTCCTGCAACATAGGGTTACACAGCTACCATTGAATTATGTTTACAAATGTGGAGGCGGCAGAGATGGAAGAGTAAAAATTCAATTTACCAGAAACCCACATCAGTACACCTGCTAATCAGGGCCTGTGGTAATTGAAGTCCAAGAACATCTGGAGGCCTCAAGGAGAAACAGTGATTGGAACAGACTGTGGCATTTTTGGAGCAGACAGAAACAGGGGGCAGTGCTTGTGTAAATATTTTGTATACAGTGGTACTTCGCTTAAAGAGCATAATGTGTTCCATGGGATTGCTCTTTAAGTGAGTTTGCTCTTTAAGCGAAACGCCATTGTAAGTGACCAGTTGCGACTTCTGGTGGTGGGGAGGGGGATTGTGAACCCTGATTTAGTTGTTAAGTGAGTTTTTGTTTGATTTTAGTTGTTAAGTGAGACAATTATTCAGAGAAAATTCTGCTCTTTAAGTGAGTTAGTCTCTAAACGAGATGCTCTTTATGCGAGGTTTTACTGTACAGTAGAACCCCGTATAATGAAAAATCTCAATTCCACAGAGCTCTTCGCTATGCAGATATTTTTTGTTATGCGAAGCTAATGGAAGATGCCCCGAATAATGAACAAAAAATGTTTGTTATCCGGGGTTACCATTGACTGGGTATACCCCGGTTACTGAAACCGCCGCCCCCGCCCCCCCGCATGGCGGGTATCACCATTGCATAACAAACACTTCATTATGTGGTTTTTTTCCCCTTATACAAAGCATTCATTATTCAAGGTATTACTGTATTTAATTTCTATGTGGTCAGCTGTGGGAGTAGAAAGTATGTTGCTTAGAAGAGGTTTGTGGTGTTTGCTTTTGTTTATTGTATGCATCTATTTTCTGATAATAAGAGAAGTATTACAAAGATATCTTAAGTCCCCAATGGCTGAGCATAATGAGTTGTGGCAATATGAGGCCTAATTGGCTTATGAGATAACTAGATTTCCTTTTTGCCATGCCGTTTCTTAACAATGATCACCCAACACTTCCATTTTGTTATTTAAGTAGTCCAACTTTATTTATCCAGCATAATGTTGTAATGTGACAGGAATATCCAAATAGCAAATTGTCAAGGGTGGGATTTTTTTTTATTATTATTATTTTTGTGGGGGGGACTTGTATGGTTAATTAGGATATATTCTGGTTTGCTTGATTCAGGATTGTTCAGTTCATTTGCAAGGGTGTTAATCAAGAAACCTCTCTTTCTGAGATAAGGTTTTGGAGTTCAAATGCTATACTGTTCTTAGGGAAAACCTTCCTGATCTAGGCTCACTGCTCTGATGCCGCATGACCATAAACCATTTGGTCATATTTTCCAGTTCTGGAAGGCCTGCACTGGTTGCCTCAATGAAGGGAAGATTTAAATACTTTTTTGTTTAGTTCATCCTACTTTTTTTAAATAGATATTGGACTTTGGTCCATTTGATACTCAGTTGCCATCTGAGATTTTAAGTGGAATGTTTAATTTGAGAAATGGAAACTTTTAAATGGTTGTTATTTTGCTGTTTTTGTTGCTGAAAGATGTATTACTGTAAACTTTCTTGAGTAGTGCAAGACACTAATTTGGCAGTATAAAAAATTACAAATAAATGAATAAATGATCCAAAGAAAATGTAAAACTTTTGAACAGGTTCTTCAATTAGGACAATGTTTGACAGAGGGATTTTGCCTCGTACCAGATTTGGAGAGGTTTGGATGAATTCTTACCAAGTTCTTGTTTCCATTTTTCCCCTACAGTCCCTAGGACTGAAGATCAAACATGTAATACTTTGGTATAAAATGTATTTTCAAAATTGTGTACATGAACTCAGTGGGGTGTTATTTGTACTGTTAGAAATTGTCTATGTGAGTTACAATTTGTTAACCCAAACTATCAGGCTTTTTTCCCCTTTGTACAATCCATGGAGAGACACACACAAAAGGAAATCTGCTTTAAAATAAAAGGACTGTATTTCTGACTGCTGCTGATATTTTAAGTAGTTTTCCTTGGCTCAGGCTTTTATTTATAACTGACAAACAAATTTGTGATATCCCGACTTATACTAGACTTTAAAAACAACAAAAAAAGGAATTAGTTTATTTTTTACAAGCCACAGTTTGAGTCCAGATTCCACAAGAATAGCACTAGAAAAGTTTAATTGATCAAGTATGAGTTATTTTAAAGGTTAAAGTATTAATAGAAATAGTATTCTCTACCAAGCCACACATAATGTGGCTGTATTAACTCAGTGCCAGGCAAATGGGATCTCTCATTCCTAGAAAGCTTATGTTATCTATTGCAGATGCTGAGATCTTTCCAGGGAGATAAATGACCTGATAAGGTAGCTGTGGACCACAATAAAATGTGGCAAGTAATTAAAGAGATGGGAATACCAGAATACCTTATATGTCTCATGAGAAATCTATACATGAGTCAAGAAGCAACAGTTAGGACAGGATATGGAATGATGGTGTGGTTTGGAATAGGAAAAGGAGTAAGACAAGGCTGCATTTTGTCACCCTGCCTATTTAACTTCTACACAAAGCACATGGTGTGCAATGCAGGGCTGGATGAATCAAAAGTTGGAATTAAAATTGCTGGGAGAAATAGCAACAATTTGAAATATGTAGATGACACTACTGTAATGGTAGAAAGTGAAGAAGACCTAAAGAAACTCTTGCTTAGGTTGAAGGAGGAGATTCCAAACCTGGCTTGAGACTTAATATCAAGAAAACCAAGATAATTGCAACAGGCCCTATCAGTCACTGGAAAATAGATGGGGAAGAAGTAGGAGCAGTGACAGGCTTTACTTTCTTAGGTTCAAAAATTTCACTGCAGATGGTGATTGCAGCCATGAAATAAAAAGGCAGCTAGTTCTTGGGAGACAAGTTATGAGAAACCTGGGGAAAACAGTCAAAAGTAGAGACATCACCTTGCAAACAAAAATTTGCATAGTCAAAGCAATGGTATTCCCGGTGATAATTTATGGTTGTGAGAGCTGGACCATTAGGAAAGCTGAGTGCAGAAGAATAGATGCCTTTGAAATGTGACATTGGAGGAGAGTTTTGAGAGTCCCCTGGACAGCGAGGAGAACAAATAGGTCGTTCTTAGAAGTCAACCATGACTTCTCCTTAGATGGTCAAATAGTAAAGATGAAGCTAAAGTACTTTGGACATCAAATGAGAAGAGAGTATTCATGAAAAAGCCTTGATGCTGTGAAAGGTGGAGGGCAAAAGAAGAAGGGGGAAGCCAAAAATGAGATGGCTATATGGTATTGTAGACGCAATTGGCACAGAGCTGGGTGGGTTGAGGAGGATGGTGGAGGACAGGGGTGCCTGGTGGGCAATGGTCCATGGGGTCACAAAGGGTCAGAGTTGGCTGTGCAACTAAACATCATCAACAACAAAAAGATAGCTGTCACTGATGGTCCTATGTGAAAATGTCCAATATTTTCTGCTGCTAGGCTTGGTCTCTTTTGTGTCTGACATAGACAAACAGCAGAGCAAGCATTCTATTTTCTAAGTTTGGAGCTTATGCTATCGTTCCATACAAAAAGCATTATTACTTGAAGACCTAGTGCAGGGGTTCTCAACCTATGGCCTGGGGGCCAGATGCAGCTTATGACACCATTTCATGTGGCCTCCCACCACCTTCGTTACACTCGGAAGTGCCATGTGTGGCAGGCAGGGCAAAATGGCCATCCACTCCAAAAAGCTGTCTGAGGGAACATGACCCAGCTCTTGGCTTGAAAAGGTTGAGAACCCCTGATCTAGTGAAACCAGCAAAACAATTACACTTATATACCATCCCATAGTGCTTAGTGAACTCACTGGGCAGTTCACAAGTTAATTAGCATTTTGCCCCCAACATGCATTTTACTGACCTTGCAAGGATGGAAAGCTGAGTCAACCTTGAGCCCTGGTCAGGTTCAAACTCCAACCTTTTGGTAGCAGTACAGCAGTTTAACCACTGCACCACTAGGGCTCCTTAAAAATAAAGTATTTTTAAAATATTTGCATCTTCAGTTTTATTCTAATGTAAGGATTAAAAAGCAATATTAATAAACAAAAGCCTTAGTCTTCTTTTTCCTCCCCAAGGTGGGGTATAAGGGCGGGGTATAAATAAATAAATAAATAAATAAATAAATTCCCACAGTAAATCAGTGCATGCCTGAAGAAATCGTCTTGAATCATGAATGCTTGCACAGTATTTGATTTTCTAGTGGTCTATTAAGGGTATTGTCTTCTTCCTGCAATTGTAACAGGAAGAGAAGTAAAACAAAATTAGCAGCTGATCAAAACTACTTCAGAAGCCTTCCTTCCCATTAATGAATTGATTTGATGTGAGCACAGTGCTTTGCCTGATATATTATGATAGAATAGCACTGACAGGAAATAAAACCACGAAAACTAGAACTTGATCTAAGATATATCAGCCTGCCACCTTCTTCATTAGCATTTTAATTTGATGTGAACTGTGTGGTGTCTTAGTTTCAGCAGTTGTTTAACTTTTCTCATATCAGGATATTGCTTGGCTTCCTGTAGCTTACCAAGAGTACTCTAATGTCTGACAAAACTATTTATTTGAAGCATGCTTTGCAGTGTGATACAGAATGGATTCTGTTTGTGATGAATGACAGGTGCTCATGATAGCTGGTCTGATGGTGCTGAGAAAGAAAGAAGAGAGTATTATTGCTATTAGTATTTTAAAATAGTAGATTTCATAAGTGTTTCCATTCTAGGTGAAGCCAGCATATATGTAGCAAAACTTTTTTTTACTTCCAGATTTAAAACATCTGCAGAATGTGTGTCATCAGGAAAGGTGCAATAAATATTGTTTTTCCATCGCTGAATTGTAATTCTGCTTACAGTTCAGGGTTGTTACACTAATTCAGCTTTTTGAGGCAAAGCACGTTATTAACACAATGGAATACACACACACCCCTTCCCGGCTTATGCAAGGATTTCTCTGGCACTCCCTTGTACAATGAGAAACCTTGTAACTTATGTGGGGACTCTCTACTTGCAAAGTACCAAATGCTGGTACAGTGTCAGGAGGAGCTGTCTACTGTGCTGGTGTTAAAGAGGATCCTGAGCCAAGTCCACATTCTGACACCATTTTAAAAAAATGGATTTCTCAAACAAATGGGGAAGACTGTTTACAAGGACTCTGAACAACTTACACCAATTTTTATCTTCCACTGTAGATATAGTAGTTGGCATAACCTTTCAAAATATAAAGAGCTTTAAAACCAGTTGGTCTAGGCTATTATTAGTTTAAGTAGCTTCCATTCTCCATTTTCTTTCTCAATAGTCAAATCCCTACTTCAAGGGACTGACAGATTTGTGTATTTTGGAAACCTGTTAAGACTTCTATTTCTTGATTTTAAAAAATTAAACATATATGACATTAAAATCAACACACAATGGGTAAATATCAATTCTTTCTTTATCCGTGTCAGATGCACCACCAATATATAATATCATACAAAGCTAAAATTAACACATCTAAAAACAGAAATTAATTATAAAGGGCTAGATGACATCTGTCCAATATCGGGCCACTTCAACAGGATATTCTCTTGCCAACATAAGGTCTTCCTCAGTGCACGTTGAGGGGCACCATGTCCATTTTATTACATGGGAGATGGTTTATTATTCACATGCCACCATCTACAGGGAAACCCCATTTTCTCATATTAGCCATTGATCTTCCTACCCCAGCACCAGGGCCCTAGCCAGGGGGGCGGGGGGGGGGGGCAAAAACCCGAGCGAACATTCTGCCCATCCAACCCCCCTCACAGCGCCAAGGGTACCTTTGAGGCAGCGCCTGCTGTTTGAGAAGGGTCTTTGCCACCCCGCCCCACCCTGGGTGGTCGGGTTGGAAGACAACAGCATGGAAGTTAGGGATTGGTCCAATTGTATTTGGGGGGGCGTGTCTTGTTAAGGTGTTATTGTTCTGGGTTTGAGATTAATCTTTGTGGGTTGGGAATTGGTCGCCCGCCCGCCCGCCCTAAAAATCGAGGTGGCTTTAGTGGTCGCAATATTTTGGGCCAGGCAGGAATTTTGGGGTCACAGCTGATTGGCTTTGCTGGTGACTTTTTTCGCCTGCCTAATCTCGATGAGTAAGGGTATAGGGGCGACAGAATTGTACGGGTTGGGCAGAAAGCACGGAGGAGCAGTTGGGGGTGTGGTGAGTCTTGGGGAGGGGGAGGAGTTTGGGTTAGGGTGGGGTTTATGTTAATTTGGCCCAGCCCAAATCTCCCCCCGGAGATTTGCCCCTGTGCTTTGCTGGCCCCTGCGTTTAGGGTTGTAATCATTTTATTATTGTCACTTAATAAGGTGGCCAATTTTTATTCCACGAAGTTGTCTTGTGTCCTTGTTTGGGGGGGGGGGGCTTGGGGTGGCAATGTTATATATGTGAGTGTGACATTGTTTCCCCTCCTGAAAAATGTCTGCCCTTCCTGAAAAATCACCTCCCCCCTCCTCTAGGATCCTGGCTATGGCCCTGCCCAGCACACAGTCTGTTTAAAGCTTTCCACACAGGCCATGCTTGTTCTTGGCCAGGCGGTAGAGAGTCAGGTGGGGGCTGATGTTCAGAGGGGCAGAAGTTGTGAGGAAGCTATGCCTTGATTTCAGTCTCTGCTTTGGTGATTGGTGATCAAATAGCAGGTGTGTTTCTGAGAAACTTGCTTTGACAAACTCTTTCTAAGCAGCACTTTCTCAATGGAATTTTGATGGAGGGATGCCAGCTAAGTAATGGACTTTTTGTATTGGGGTTGGTTTTAGGCATCCTGCAACCAATTTTGCTGTTTCATTTAGGGCCACATCCACCTGCCCTGCTTGCTTTGATCTGCACTACACTGGACTAACATGCTCTCCTGGAGAGTAACATAAAGCTACCACAGAAGCTCTTAATGTGTGTGGTTGGGCATCCCAACTTGTGTCTGTTATCCATATAGCAGGAACTTGTAAATATAAGCAAAACAAGTGCAAAAATATAGAAAAAGATATAATTGGATACAGTAGTATTAGCTTGTGCAAAAGCCACTTGTTTAAATGAACAGATTGGCTGAAATTCAGTAGTAAAATGCAAATTGAGTAGGCACATTAAATGAGTGGCAATTTGGTGAATCAACTCTGTAAGTTCCATTGATTCAATGGATCTACTTTTGTTGTGTCGTCTAGACATAAGCCATTGATTTTCATTTGGTCCTTAAAATCAAAGAGAGAGAAAACTTGACATTCTACACAAATATGTGTTTCCATTACAGAGTCATGTACTGAAAAAGCCCTTTCACAATCACAACCAGATTTTACTTCGGGGAAGATGGCATGTGGCAAAGCTTTGATAATGAGGAAAATATACTGATACCATTCTCTGGCAAAAAAAATAAAAAATAAAAAAATGCTATGGCACTTTAAAGACTAACTGCTGTATTTTAATGTTAGCTTTTTTGGATCAAGTCCACTTAGTCAGAAATAAGAGTGAGGCTTCATGGCATCAGTTTATACACATCAGGGCCAGAGGCAGAGGTGTAGCTACCGCCGTATCAGCCGTATCAATTATACGGGCCCCCCAGGCTATGGGGGCCCCCAACGGCAAAAAATAAAATAAAAAATATTGGAGCAAAAATTTACTGCGCATGCGTAGAAACTCAATCTGATGCATTGCGCATGCGTCAGATTGAGTTTCTGCGCATGCGCACTTTATTGGAGCCATTTTTGGCTCCAATTTTAAAAAAATAAAATTTCGGAGTCGGAGCCGCAGCTTTTCGGAGCGGCTCCGATGGTGGCCCTCAGAGGAGGGCACCTCCCCTGGGGCCGCCCAGCTCCCACGGGCAGGTTGAGCCCTGCCCGGGCTGTCCGCTGCTGCCGAACCCCCATGGCCTGGGGACGCTTGGCAGAGTGCGCCACGGTCCAGCAGCGTAGGAAGGCGGGGTCCACGGGGGGCGGTTGCTCCCAGCGGCGCTTTCCAAAAGGGGCGGCAAAGCCTTGGCTCCTTTCCCTTCCCCTCACCTTGCTCCACCACCCGGGTCCAGCGGTGGTGGCGGCAACAGCAGCAGTGGCAAGCGGCTCCAGAAGAGGAGGAGGAGGAGGCTGCAGTCGGGGGCAGCGCGCCTTCCCATGCGGCCCCAGGAGGGTAAGTGAGGGTTTTGTGTTTCGGGTGGGTGGGTGGTTTATGTGTGTGTTGGGTGGGTGGGTGGATTTTTATTAAATTTTTATTTTATTTCTTTGTTTATTTTAATTATTTAAGTTATTTATGGGTTTGTGTTGTGGTTGGTTGGTTGGTTGGTTGGTTTGAGGTGTGTGTGTGTTTGTTTTAATTCTATTCTATTTTATTTATTTATTTGGCCCCGCCCATGACGTCATGACGTTGGCTCCCCCACGACGTCATGATGTCATGACCTTAGCTCCGCCCCGCATATAAAGGGCCCCCAAACAATTTTTATACGGGGCCCCGCCAAGGTAAGCTACGCTTCTGGCCAGAGGTACAGAATGGTTAGCATAAC
Organism: Furcifer pardalis; assembly: GCA_030440675.1. NCBI lineage: Eukaryota > Metazoa > Chordata > Lepidosauria > Squamata > Chamaeleonidae > Furcifer > Furcifer pardalis. The sequence goes on from CP126893.1 coordinate 71,534,383, forward strand.
ACTTAAGTACAGTATACAAGTCAATGTGTTTTGTTTTGTTTTTTACAACTGGGAATACCTATTCTTCAGATTAGTTGTGAAGCTTCAACCTTTTGAACTGCAAATGGTTAGCAGATGAATGCAAGACAACACATTTGCTACTGAGTTTACACTTCAGACCTAATATCTATTGTGTGAGTGGCCAGACCAAGTTCTTCCTTTGTTCTGAGAGGAAGCCTGAGGCTGTGCATGAGAATTCTATTGAAGTAGTTTCTGTAAAGGTGGTATAATTTAACAACATACAACATATAGCAACATATAAAAACCTTTTAGTTTTGGTGTATCAAATCTGATAATGTCCCAAGAACCCTTGACTAATATTCACACTTTTGTGATGGGTTTCCAACATATGTATGTACTTTATATCTGCTATCTTTCTCTGGATCCTCGTTTTATAATTATTCTGTTCCAGAATGGCAACTTTCAAGCCCACAACATTTTCTGTATTTTTGTTTTTTCTCTCTGATATGCTTGAAACACAGACTAACAAGGCTACCATTTAATTAAAAAAAATTGACTAACATCTTTCATTAAATATTTCAAAAAATATATCACTAAGTTACATTAGGAGTTACTATATTTCTTTAAATATATATAGCATGGAAAAATAATTAGGGACATAATTAAGATATTACCCTTACATTATCTTATAATTTTCTGAAAGAAAATGTTATTTAAGTATATGCAGTAGTATTTATAACATTAAGCCTATAATAATAATAAGAAGAAGAAGAATCATAATAAATAAATAAATAAATAAATAAACAATCATAATAAATATGAGTAAGTAAATAAATAAATAAAATCCTAAATACAGTCAGTCAGCTAACAATTTAATTAAAACTTTAAAGCAGTTCTCTAATTAAATTGTGAAACTCACAAGAAGCAAATATTATAGAGTTTGGGCCTGCATAGGACACCCATTTCCATTGACTGGTCATCAAGGAAGTGTTAGAAATAAAATATAAAATATGAAAGAGTAGCAGAATGTTTCAGGGTTTTAAAATGCCATGTATATTATGTGTTCACAATATAGTTACTGAAAAAATTGATTGGGATTTGTTGTTCAAATCAGATAAGATGGCTTTCCTTTTAACAGTGTCATAGATGTTGTTCTGTGTTAATACATCTCTTTGCTCTGGATATTTTATATGATTACTGTTTTGATTTATTACTATTGATTATGGACTATACTATACTTGACCCATTACTATTGAGTATAGAATATACTCTATTTCCAACATTGTGATAGAAAATATGAAATTGTTTTTTCCCCTCAAGAGACAGTTTCATAACATATATAAATAAAATTAATACTTGTAAGATATTGTGTATGACAAAAACAGTGCTTCACCTTGACTGATCATTCAAATAGTGTTGCTATCCAGTTGTTTTATAAGTCTTCATAAATATATACAGAACAAATGTCATCAGCTCAATCAACCAATTTCTCTGCTAGCATAAAACCTCTCTGTCTAGTTTAGGATGATCTCCCCTTTCTCTTTCTGTTCCATCTCCCATTATGCAGGACGTTTTCCAGAAACACTGCTGGGGCTTTATGAGATACACACAGACAACAGAGACGGCTTAGGGCTGAGAAACCTTCTTTGAGCAAACTTCATTCCAGCTATGTTACTTGAATTCCAAGCCCATACATACTGACATATGCCACATACATGTTTAAAAAAAAAACAACCCTCACTTCTTCTTTAACTTAAGTGTTTTTCTTAAAATGTGCAAATTAGTGCAGAATACTGATGAATCAGAAGGAATACATTGGCCAAGGTCCGGTTTGCTGAGATCTACAGTGCAAACTGGATGATATCATTCTGTCTTGGTAATATTTGGTTAAAACAAATTAATTAACACATGCCTATCTCTACACATTTTCAGGTGCCTAGGCTCTGTGGGGCTTAGTTTTCCCTGGAAAAGACTATGGTCAGTGGTGGGATGTCAAATTTTTTACTACCCCACTGTGACGTCATCACAGTGTGGGCAGAGCTAATGTCATGATATCATGACATCGTGGGTGAAGCCAATGTCATGATGTTGTGGGCAGGGCCAAAGAAAAATAATAATTAAAAAGTAAAATAAAAATAAGCACACACACCACAAACCCGTAAATAAATTAAATAAATAAATACATTAAATAAAAAATACATTAAAATACATCCACCCACTCACCCCAAACACAAATCAACCAGAGCTTTTAAACCATAGTTTAAAGCTTATTCTGGCTAATCTTTCTCACACTAGGTCAGATGGAAGGAACTACAGAATGAACTCACCACAAGATGGCTTCATTTTGGCACTTTTCAACTTTTCAACAGTTAAAGAAATTAGGTACTAAGTCTTTGCCTAACCAGTTCTCTAGGATAATGTGCCTTAATGTAAATGTAAAACAGCTGTACCTCCTTAAGGGTTCTCTAACTGGAACAGCAATTGGAACAGCACAGGTGTAGCTTATTGATGAGGTAACTCCAAGACTTTATTTAAAAACCCCAAGCCAGGCTGCCAGGTCTGCTAGCCACCAGGCCTTTTTAGGAATTGTGGTAGTACGTCAATATAGGTAAAGGTATTAAATACACATTAAAATACACACAGACACACCACATCCAAAGGTGAGTCACTTACCCTGGGGAGCAGGCTATAGGGAGCTTCAGGCTAGCAGCTTTTCCACCTCCCCGCTTGGGAGGACAGCAAGGATGCCGTGCATACATGCCAAGCACTGTAGGCATGCATGTACACCAAGTGTTTGGTGCGCATGCACAGTGGGGGAACCAGTGAAAAGATAAGCCCTGAAAGTGGCTCTCCCCAAAAGCTGCTACTGGTTCTCCGGGACACTGGGAAAAGTTACTACCGGTTCTGGCGAATTGGTGAGAACCTGTTACATCCCATCACTGACTATGGTACCTTGCCGTCTTTAATGGTTAGATATTGTTGCAATGTTGCTGCCATTTTGACTATTGGATGCAATGGCCATTTCAACAAATCTATAAGGGTAAATATAAGGGGAAAGGTTGCCCTTGCTTGAAAGCCAGTTGTATCTAACTCTAGGGTGTGGTATTTATCTCTGACTGCAGCCAAAGAGCCAGTGCTGTCTGCATGTCCAAACGTTTCTGTGGTCATGGAACACAGAACACTATTACCTTCCTACTGAAGTGGCACTTATTTATCTACTTGCAATTTATCTACTTGCCCTCCATACTTTCGAACTGCTAGGTTGTCAGGAGCTGGGAAGAAATGGGAGCTCACTCTTTTGTGCAGCACTTGGGTCTCGAACTGCTGATCTGCCAACCTTCCAGTCATCAAGTTCAGCATCTTAACCACTAGGCCACCACAGTCCCTACATGTATAAGCAGTTCCTTAAATGAGTAGACATAAACTCTATTAATTCTGGGTGAAGTTAAATTGTTTCTGCTCCAGATCATTAGTTATGTTGTTGTTTCTGTTGTTCCTGTTATTGCTGCTACTGCTGTTGTCGTTTTCTATTAATATCTGTTCGTGGAAGACATTTGTAAAAAGGGAGTTACAGTAATACCTCAGATAACGCAAGTACCGTATAGCACAAAAACCGCATAACGTTACAAGATTTTCGGAAAAATCTTGTATCGAATAACACAATTTTTAACGTTATCCGATACAGTCCTTCTTAGCAGCAAGGTGGCTGGAAAGCTGAACGGGGATCTCCGTTCAGCTTCCCAGCCACCCTGCAGCTACGGAGGCAGGGGTGGGGAGGCTGGAAAGCTGACGGGGGACTCCCCCGTCGGCTTCCCCAGCCACCCCACAGCAGCAGAGGCAAGGGCGGGTGGCTAGGGAAGCCGACAGGGAGTCCCCGTCATCTTCCCCAGCCACCCTGCAGCTGTAGATCGGGTCCTCTGATCTCTCTGGCGCAGGCAGGGGACACGATCCAAGCTGTTTCTGGGCTTCCCCGACATCCTCAGCCAGTGCAGCAAGCCAGAATGTCGGGATTCGAACTCTGACGTTTTGGCTTGCTGCACTGGCTTAGGACGTCAGGGAAGTCCAGAAACAGCTTGGATCGGGTCTCCACACCTCCCTGGACCCAGCGGGGGGGGGGGTCAGAGACCCCCAAATTGGTAAAAAAAACATCCGTTTTTTTTTAACAATTTTGGGGCCTCTGACCCCCATGCCGGGTTCAGGGAGGTGTGGAGACCCGATCCAAGCTGTTTCCAAAGTTCCCCCACCTCCCTGGAGGCTACCGCAAGCCAAAATGTCAGGATTCAAATCCCGACGTTCTGGCTTGCTGCAGCCTCCAGGGAAACAGGGCTTTTTTTAAACATTGTGTGATCAATGTATCGCACAACGTTAAAAACCGGATAACGACGGGACTTGTGGAACCAAGTCATAACGTTATCCGGCGTACTAATGTACCTTTATCCATGGAGGCTCTCCACAGGATTTTGGACCCAGAAAATCAAGACACCAAATTGTATGACAAAACTATAATGGTGATCAGATTGTCCTTTGCACAAGTTACCCTCCATATGTAATTGGCGGTGAAAGATGTAACAGAGAGAATGTCAAATACTGTAATGGGCTTACATTTCTGGCATAATTTTATTACCCAGATTTCAGAATTATGGAGTTTAAGTAAAAGTTATGGCCTGTGATCCTGAACATGCCTTAGTGTATGTTTCATGGCACATGAAGAGATGTATCTGTGAGGAGAAATGCATAGGCCTGACCTCTCTATTACAGAATTATTATTTTTTTTCAAAGCTGGTGATGTGAAACAAAAAAAAATATGATGAAGGCTGGGCAACATTTTAACTGTGCTGATTTGTTTCTTTCCTTCAAATCCCACATTCTAGTCTGTCACGCTTATTCAGGTGATCTTCCATCGTCACCCTCCCCACGTTTCCCCCCCCCCCCCGCCTCTTTGGTTTTGGGATATTTAGCTTACAAAGTGTTCTGTATCCCAGGTTTTGCACAGTGGGAGAGAAAATCCTCCCAAAGGTGCAGTCATTTGGCATTGGCTTGGTGTGTTCACATGGCCCTGTATATCTAACAGTAATGGCAGACAGAATATTGTCTGTAGCTTTCATATGGATTTTCTGGGTTGATCAATGGGTTTCCTGTTAGCTTTAATTCATTTATCTATACAGTATCTTAGTTTACCTGGTGGCTCAAGGCATTTTGATCAAGTGACTAAGTCTCACAGAATCCATAAGATAAATGTATATGCTATCCACATGGAGTGAAGAAGGAGGCAGAGTGCCTGTCTTCTAAGCATTCTTGTTCATTTGCCACTATGTATTCACTTATTTGAAATGCACCATTGGAGACCACACATGGATATTGCTAAGGTTAATGACTGACTGATTAACAACTGTGAACACATTTACTAGCAAATGAGCTGCTGTAATTCTTACGGGAAAGTGTTTTTCAAATGGAAACATAACTACTTCCTGAAAGTGCATCTTCCCAAACTCTTGGCAAGCAACTTCATCAGTGTTTTGTCTCATAGGCACTTGCAAAGTACCAGACAGAGATGACCAAAGAACATTACCTGTCTGAGTAGCAAGGAATGGGAATTCGTTGTGCACGGCACATTATAGCACTTTTGTGCCAGGATCTGCATGAGAGAAAAATGACCGTAAGTCATAATCTTAATGCAAATTGTCAATAATTTTAGGGACTGGCAAAGGATAATGAACTCAATGAGATACTGCAGTCAAAAATCTTCATGGAGGTGGTATTAGAAACCCATTGTATCTCATTAAAATATATTTTAAAATAAGTTTTCAGACAATTTCAATGAAACTTGTGAAACTTTATTTTCCAGTTAGGATGTGAAGTTCTGTTTTCCAGTTGATATGCAGGTACAAAAAAGAACGTACCAGAAGAAAATCTCAGATAGCTTTGTTATTCCAGGAAGGCTGAGAATTCCCCATTCTTATTGATTTAAACTGTCTCAATACAAGAAGAAACTCAAGGTATTTTGAAACAATACAATTCTCTTTTCCTCCAGCATGTGATTGAGACTTGGAGCTTTTCTTCGCCATTGCAGTCTCCACAGTTTATATGAAGTGGCTCTGCCTAGAAATGAAGAATGTACATATAGCGAGCACAGAATTACTGGGTGACTTATAAAACGACTCTCACAATTGGTCCAGTGCTTCTAATCCCTAAAAGTTATGAGACATGGCAGGAACATTCCTATGTTTGTGCAGTTTGCCTTATTTGTGCTATTTGAAGAAGAAAAAAAGAGGTTGTAAATGCAAAAATGTTCAAGACTGACAGAACAATGACTGCTGTCTTGTAGTTGGAGAGAATTTAAATTGTTTTTAAGTCTGCCTATGAGACAGGCAGAGATGGATATCCTTACAAACATGAAGTCTTTTAATTATGACAATGAGTGTTAAAAAGTGAGGGTTATTTAGAATATAAAAGGTAGCTCTTGTGACAAGGTGTTTTGTAGTATTAAATACTTTTCTGAAACTTCTTTTGTGTACTGAAATCACACTCTTTGCAATACAGGAGAAAAATGCAAGAAGGAGAGTGGGGGAGAATATGATAACACTTTTCAAATACTTGAAACATGATCATAAAGAGAAAGGGCATGATCTGTTCTTGATCATGCAAAAATGTAGGACATGTAATAATGGACTGACACTACAGGAAGCCAGATATAGGTTGAATATCAAAAACAACGACTTAACCATTAGACCAGTGCAACAATGGAAACAATTACCTCAGGAGGTGGTGAGCTTTCCAACACTGGAGACATTCAAGAGAAAAAATTGGACAATCATCTCTCAGATCTGCTTTGATTTGAATTCCTACACTGAGCAGGGAATTGGACATGATGGCATAAAAGGCCTCTTTCACCTCAGTTATTCTATGATTCTATGAAAACAAGTCTTATGGTACAGCTTCAACAACAACATCACAGTAATTGAGAAGGCACATGAAAATAACATTGAACCTTCCATTATAAGCCATCATCTTAGATAGACAGGACATGTCCACCATATGGACAGTTCCAGGTTTCCTCGTCAAATTCTTTATGGGGAACTTAGCTTTGTTACAAGAACTCGTGGAGCTCCTTTGAAGTGTTAGAAGAACTAGCTGAAACAAACCATAAAGGTATTAGGCATAAACCCACAAATCTGGGAGGCAGTGGCCATAAATTGCCCACTATGGTGCCAAACCATCTCTGCTGCTACTGATCACTTCGTAGGAGAATGCCACAGACATGAAGAGGGTAAGCAACAAGGATGGAAGCTTCATCAAACTCCACTACACCCTCCACCATCTATTCAGTGTAATGTGTATGGTCACATGTTTCATGCCAGGATCAGTTTATTGAGTCACCAGAGACACATCCATCAACTGTGAAAATGACTTCCAGGGGAAATGTATACTCAGATACAAGTAGCTGCCACCGCCAACACCGACAGTTTCAGACATAAACTAAAAAGATGATAACATGATGACATGAAATAGGGCTACAATTTTATTCCTAGAATATAAATTCCCGTATCCTGCAGTGACACCTACAAACAGTGTGGCCTCTTGGTTTGGAGCAGAGGTTCTTTTAGACCACCTCTTCAGACCAATACAGACAACATTGACCTACATCCAAAAGGCACACATGAGTTCATTTCATTCCCAAATCCCATGACATAAAAGTGCCATGACCCATGTCAGCCCTGCAGGGGCATCCCACAGCTGAATGTCTGAATCCCAAGATCCAAGGAAAGCCAATACAGAACTAACCAATCATGGAATAGTACTTTGTTGAGCTCACTATTACCAACCCATCAACCCACATTACCTGTTCACCTATTGAAACTGATTCCACCCTTGATCAGCCCATTGTGTCCTATGAATAATCAGAGTGGGATAAGCCAGAAAAAAATCACAGCTACTTTTTGTTCATTTCATCAGTGAGATGATCTAGCCAAAAATTCCCAACCTGCCTTGCCCCCATGCCCTGGACTCACAAAGTCAGCATGTAGATATATTAGTAAACAAGCATGCCATTCATGTCATTTCTTGCCATCCCTAAAGTCAAATTGCCACACCACAGTTCTGTCTGTTCCTCGAGGCATCTCTCCTAATTCCAAGTCTCTCCTTAGATTGTAAGATCTAGAAGGGCTTCATTACTTCAATCCTGAAGATTTTGTTTCCTGATAGTTTACACAATGAGAAATGAAATGATTGTAAGAAAGTGTAATGCTCATTACATCCCCTAAAATATATGCAAACTCTTAGTTGTATTGAATGGGTAACAATGGGAGCTCTAATATGCAAAGAATAAATGTGTATAAATTACTCAGACTGAAATTAAAACTAAAATTTAAAAACTGTCATTGGTATTTTTGAAGTGGTAGCCATGTTAGTCACTGCAGAAATATCAGAGAGTAAACAAAAGAAAAAAAGACAAAAACTTTGTGACAACTTAAAGACTAACTCCTGTATTTTAATGTTGGCTTTCATGGATCAAGTCCACTTGGTCAGACATAAGAGTGAGATTTCATGGTATTAATTTATACATATCAGGTACAGAGATCCACCATGGTTGGTTAGCATATTAAGATCAATTACAACCTCTTAGTTGTGGCATTTTAAATTTGATAATATCCCAGAAACCCGTGACTAATATTCAAACCTTTGAGATGGATGTCCAGCATATGTATATATTTTATTTCTGCTCTCTCTCTCTCTCTCTCTCTGGATCCTTGTTTTGTAATTTCTCACTTCCATAATGTCCAGAGTAGAATGTTCAGGTAGATTAAAATGTTTTGAAACCGGTTTCTGTATATTGCCATTCCTGACGTCTGTTTTATGTCCATTAACTGATTTTTCAAAGAGATTGTCTTGTTTGACCTATGTAGAGTGCAGAAGGGCGTTTTTAGCAGAAGATGACATAAATCACATTAGCAGAGGAACAAGTAAAACTGCCCTTAATGCTGTGTGTGACATGGTTGGATTCAGTAATTGTGTTGCTGGAGTAATTGTGGGGACATAGCTGACATCTGGGTTTGTAGCTGGTGTAGTTCCCATCTCTGTTTCACTGTTGTGTAGTTTGTTGTGTGTCAATAGTTCCTTGAGGTTGGGGGGTTGTCTGTAAGCAAGTAAGGGTCTGCCACCCAGAGCTTTAGAAAGTGAATAATTCTTACCAAGAATAGGTTGAATATATTTTATTATGCTTGTAAGAGGCCTAAGTTGTAGGTTGAAAGTGACAACCAGTGGTGTTTGATTGCTTTATCTTCTGGGCCTGTCTTGCAGTAGGTTGCTTCTGGATATTCATTTTGTCTGGTTGATCTGTTCTTTAACCATATTGGATCCTTGAGTTTGGAACCTTGTCTTCTGAGTCAGAGCAGGTGTGATTGTACCTGAGAGACTGGCCGAAGACAATGGATTTTGTTGGGTGTTCTGGATGGGGGCTGGAAGCAGGCAGGTAGGCATATCAATCAGTGAGCTTGCAATACAGTGTGGTACTGAAATGCCAATTTTGTAGTTTCACAGTGGTGTCTAGGAGATTTACTTGTTGTGTAGACTGGTCCAAGCTGAGATTGATATTTGAATGAAAGTTATTGAACTCCTGGTGGAATTTATCTAAGGTTTCCTTTCCATGGGTCTAAATAAAAATATGTCATCAATATACCTCAAGTAGAGAAGTGGTTTATGGGTACAGCAATTTAGAAAACATTGTTCCAGATCAGACATAAATATATTAGCATATTGTGGAGCCATGGCAGTTCTGTTGATCTGTAAGTAGATTGTATTGTTAAAGGTGAAGTAGTTGTGTGTGAGCATAGAGTTGCAGAGGGTGGTGACTATGCGGGCTTCATTATTTTGCATGGTACTCCTGATTACTTGTAGTCCATCTTGTGTGGGATGTTGGTGTCTGTCTGCTTCTTGTGTGTAGCTCGGATTGACCATGAGAACTACAGCACTGCCTTTACCTTGTTGAGCAGACTTTTAAAAAAAGGGGTGTGTGTGTTCTCAGGACAGTTGACAGAGCAGGGTGGGTGATTGACTCTATCTGGGTCTCATACACAGCACCCTCAATTAACTGATTAGCAGATGTGTAATGTCAGAATGTTTATTTTGCACCAACATTTACAACTTACAGGACCAAGCTTCATGGTAATCAAACTAACCTCAGTCAGGGATCTTCTGTTATTACAATTGTAAATAGCCACACTGATCTTAATTTATTACTGGTTGCAAGTAACACACCAATTTGCAAACTTTCTGTTATGCTAACCAACCATTCTGTACTGCTTTACCAGATATGTATAAATTGATACCGTGAAATCTCACTCTGATATCTGGCAAAGTGGACTTGAGCCACAAAAGCTAACATTAAAATACAGGTGTTAATCTTCAAGGTGTCACAATGTTTTTTATCTTTTGTTGCTGTTGTTTACTCTCTGATATGTCATTGGCATATTACAGTAAGTGTTGGATGTTACAATATGGATGCTGATTTCCTGTGTCATTAATGCAACTTGTAGTTGATAAATACAAGGAAAGAAGAATGTTCTCTTTCATCTCATTTCACTCCTATGAGAAATTGACCATTATCATAGGTCAGTGATGGTGAACCTTGTCACTCCAGGTGTTCTTGAACTTCAATTCCCAGAAGCCCTGATCAGCAGGAGTGCTGACTTGGGCTTCTGGTAATTGCAGTCCAAGAACACCTGAAGGGCCAAGGTTCACCATCACTGTCATAGGTAGTCTGACTTTTGAAGCTGCAGCTTTAAACAATGATATGCTGTCCCTAAAGTTCTCCAGTTTTTCCAAATGTTCCATCTCCATTTTATTTTATCTTGAATCAACATCTATAACAACATATTCTTTCCATTTCTTCTTTATGTCATCAAGGTAGTCTAGTTTTTGAACTTTTTGTGGTCTATGAATGTTTTGTCTTTATTCCTTTGCTTTTGAACTTCTTCATTGTTCAACTTCCCAATCCAGAAAATTATCAGCAACCTTCAATAAATTTTATTTCATTATACATTACATTAAAAATCCATCTTTCCATGCTCTATAGGAGAACAGAGATTATACAGCATAGTACAAAGCCAGTTTTAATGTTGTGATATGTTACCTCTTTTGTTTACAGCCAAGCAAGACCATCTCTCTTCTGACCTTTATTGCATAGATATATATGCAGATGCAGATTCAACAGCAAGTGGAGAGGTAATTTATAAGTAGCTTCCACATACAGTATAAACTTTCCTAAGGATATGGACGGAAAAAAGGCTTCATAACTACTGAGTCACCACCTACTTAAAAAGAAAATACAGTAGTCCTATGTTCCTTGATAAGAACTCAAACTTTCTTTGGAAATACTCCCAATTCACAGAGATTTAGGAAATGACACTCCTGTTCAGTTGATGCTCTAAAACAGACATGATCAATTCTTGGCATGGCCATTTCCAGGATAACTTCCACAGAATCTGTAAGAGAGAACAATGGCTTCCACTTGATCTCTGAATCCGTGGAATAGGACATTGTGTTGACTGCTTGCACAATGAATCCTGTAACATTCTCATCTAATTTTGCTTCCATATTCACTGTAAATATAGTTTCCCTTTGTGTGATGCCAAACCAGCTGTAGCACAACTCAGTGGGAACTTAGTGCAGTTTCCAGACAAAGTTTGTTTGACAGCACAGACAAAGCCAAGGCAGTTTGCGATAATACGTTGAACAAAACTGCCCACCTGCACTTTCTAGTCCTGTAAATAATAGCCATTGCAAAGAGAGAAAAAAATCACAGCTGGGACAATTGCTTTACATGCCCATACAGATAAAACAATAAAGCAGTGAGCACAACCGTCAGAGCTATGAAAAATGAAGTAGTAAAATATTTATGTCATAGCTGTCTGCAACATTCTTAGCAACCTATTTGAGCAGCACACATTTTTGTTAGGCATAAACTTTAATGGACAGCAACCCACATCATCAGGTGGTGTGGAATGCCATCCAGGAGAGTTTACACTAAATCATAGTTGGTAGTCTATAAAGTGGCACAGCATTCATTGCTGTTGCAGTTATTTTGCTGAAAGAGCGTCACATAGGGACCTGCCTGTCCCCTTCAATATTTTTATCCATGGTAGTTCAAAGGTGAGCGGCTTGTAGTGGCAACAGTATGAGTTTATCTCCTGAAAGATATGACTGGTCTTGGCTCATGAGAACCAGGTTGAAAATAGTCAGGTGTTTTTTGTTGTTCAGTCACACAGTCGATTCCAACCCTTTGTGACCCTATGGACCATTGCCCACTAGGCACTTCTGTCTTCTACCATTGCGTCTACAATACCATCTAGCAATCTCATTTTTGGCCACCCCCTTCTTATTTTGCCCTCCACCTTTCCCAGCATCAAGACTTTCTCAAGTGAATCCTCTCTTGTCATTTGATTTCCAAAGTACTTTATCTTCATCTTAACTATTTGACCTTCTAATGAGCAGTCAGGGTTGATTTCTTTTAGAATTGACCTATTTGTTCTCCAGGGGACTCTCAAAACTCTCCTCCAACACCACATTTCAAAGACATCTATTCCTCTGCGCTCAGCTTTCGTAATGGTCCAGCTCTCACAACCATACATTACCACCAGGAATACCATTGCTTTGACTAGGCAAATGTTAGTTTGCAAGGTGATGTCTCTACTTTTCACTGTGTTCCCCAGGTTTCTCATAACTTGTCTTCCAAGTATCAGTCACCTTTTTATTTCATGGCTACAATCTCAATCTGTAGTGATCTTGGATCCTAAAAAAGTAAAATCTGTCACTGCTTCTACCCCCCCCCCCGTCTATGTTCCAGGGACTGATAGGGCCTGTTGCCATTATCTTGCTTTTCCTGATGTTGAGTATCAAGGCAGCTTTTGCACTCTCTTCTTTCAACCTAAGCAGCAGCTTCTTTAGGTCTTCCTCACTTTCTGTGATCAGGGTGGTATCATTTTGTGTATCTCAAGTTCTTGATGTTTCTCCCAGCAATTTTGATCCGAACTTGTGGTTCGTCCAACCCTTCATTACACATTATGTGTTCTGTGTATAAGCTGAATAAGCAGGGTGACAAAATGCAGCCTTGCACACGGAGCAGGGACTCATCCAATCTAGGCTAGAGAGTGAGAGAGACGGACATGATCCACCTGCTCTGGCAGCCGGCTATTCACATTCCCTTAGGCTGCTCCACATATAAGGGAATTCAATAAAGCTATGGACCAAGTTAAAACCCATCTAGATGGTCTGGCCTCTTTATTTTGCTCTTGAAGGGCAATTAGTAGATACAGTACTCAACTTGGTGAATGGAACCTGCTCTGTGTTTCAAGAAACAGCTTCTGAAGGATGTTTTTTACAAGTAAATTGATCTTATTTGCATTCAGTCTCAATGGCTGCTGTTGCATTTTTAACATACTAAACTGCTCCACAGCCAAGTGTGTTTCTAGGGAATACTGAGTTAATGACTCCCTGCTTTGCTGGTGCCACCTATTTTCTCTCAGGCATGCTCTGATCTGCAGGAAACACCCTACAGTTCAATAGCTATTGATTAATAATTGAAGACTGAAAGCAAATGCATAGCAGGTCAATTATAGAACAACATATCTCATGCTTAATCAGGTACAGTTTTCCATGCAGAGATAGGAAAATTAACCTAAGAAATGTTAATCAACGGAAGGCACACAAAGGAGAACTTCCATGGGGCACTCTTTCTGCTCTTATTAAGTGTTCATTTGAAATGTAGAATAGAGGCATACTAGTGGATCCACACTCTTTAACTCTCCTGCTACATTTTTTAAATCTTCTACATCCTTTAGTTCTTTTCACTAAACAATTTGATAACTTTTCCTTTAAATTGTTTATCAAGCTGATTTTCTGATAAATCAATTCGTATCAGGCTACAAAGCTCTTATTGTCAACCCTTTTCTTCCCAAAATATTCCACCCTTCCCTGTTACTCTTCTCTTCCCTTAGTGATTTGAGCAGGGACCTAGTTTAGCTAAAATGGGTGTTTTTCCTTTGACTTCCCTTCCCTTTTTCTTTCTCAGTTTGACAGGATTGTGGTCAACAGATTAGGGACAGGCACAAGACCTAATGGATCAATGGAAGTAATAGTTCTCTTGAGGGTAAAGTGCAGAAAGTTGTGGTGGAGGAAGAGATGCAGGGAATTATTTTCTCTAACCTATAAATTGACTCAAACATAAGAGAAGATAGGTGTTTAAAAGGCTTATTTTTCAAGGTGGGTTTGAGATGGATTTGGGATATATTTTCATCTACCACCACAGATCTCATTTGGATTTCTGTAGCAGTATCTTACTTATCTGCCACCAGCTTGCTCGGCTTGTTGCACTTTACCAGAGCCCCATTGGCCTGGTCAGTTAAGGGTGATGCAGGATGGCCTTCATGGGAGTCATAGTGGTCCTGTGGCACAAGGCCACACCATACTTCTCCCAATACAAGCCATCCCTTACTTGGAATTCCATACCATACAAGACATATGTGAAAAGAGGAGAAGGACAAAACCCATGAGGCAAACCCAGAGTAAGGTGGAGATATAATATCAATGAAATATTATAAGCACACCAAATAATGCTGGTGAAGATCACTAGGAGTGCCAGATCAAGAACATTGTATCTCCTTTGACACCAAAAGGGATAAAAGAGGAAGCAAAGAATAGGATCCTCCCAGTTTCTTCTATGACTGAGAGATTGGACAATTTTACTTTCACTTTAGCCAAGTAGGGATGCTCCAGGAATTCACTTGCTTAATATTTTGGAGCAAACTGATTTAAGTTGCACCTCCTACATCATGCGTAAGTAAACCCAGTTGGTGATGGGGCTACATATACCTACCCTTATTTTAAAGGGTATGTGTGTGTATAAAATGAACCCTTCCAGTGTACCTTTGGTGGCCAAACAATTTAAAAAATCCTAAAATGACGGGCCCCAGGGACTATTTAGTACATTGGGTACTTTGAGGGTTGAGAGCCAAGCTATTGGGGTCACACACTAGATACTTGCTCAAAATGGGACTGAAAAGGTTTTTGAGAGCAGTATAACATGATTTTGTGCCCTCTGAAGAATAAGGGGAGTAATCATGTTTTCTTATAAATGCCAGGAAGATGGATGGGTCATCTATTATTCTCAGAGACATTTGTGGATCCATTTTGAATTTGTTTTGGGCAGCACCTGAGACTCCTTTATCATTTATACAGGACATATGATCTGTAAAACAACAACAACAGGATTGACAATATTTAATATACCTCTCATATTACCTGAGAACTCTGTAAATAGTGGATTTAATTGGCAGTTTGGGTATCAATAATTTTAATTTAAAATATGGAAATGGAGGCAGGAAGAATAAAAAATGTAGACATAACATAGCAATAAATTTAACTTTTGTTATTTCCATTTTAACAAGAAAATAAAGAAAAGACTAGAAGGTCTATTTTAGCAAGAGCTTTGAAAGATTACAGTTTTTTGTTGTTGTTCAGTTGCACAGTCGATTCCGACCCTTTGCGACCCCATGGACTACTGTCCGCCAGGCACTTCTGTCCTCCTCAACTCGCTCAGCTTTATGCCCATTGTGTCTACAATACCATCTGTTTGGTATTGTTTGGCCATCTCATTATTGGCCGCCCCGTTCTTCTTTTGCCCTCCACCCTTCCCAGCAGCAAGGCTTTCTCAAGCGAATCCTCTCTTCTCATTTGATGTCCAAAGTACTTTGTCCCATGCATGCCTGGAGTCAGACACAATATTTGGTTATAAAAATTGGGCCACTTTATTAACTTATAACTTAATTAACACATTAACTTCTTCAGATATCTCTAGATTGCATGAGAAGAAGAGGATCATACATTTGTCTTTGCTCAAATAAATCTGTAAGTCTTAAAGATGCCAAAAGCCTCTTATTTTCACTTTTGTTATGCTGTACATGACTGACACAGCTCAGCCACAGCTTTGAAAATTGTTTGAGGTATATATCATGGGATAATTTCAAAAACAGAGGCAGAAATGTATATATTTCAAACTGTTTCTTCTGAGAAGTTTTGTGTGACTGAAACATGTTAATAACTCAAGAACTTTGACTAACACATTACTCCTATCAGAACATATGATCACTACAAGAAAATGGGAAAGCAAAGAAACACCAGCTGCTCTGGGATGAATCAGATTTGGCTCTAATATAAAAAATAAATCAGATTACAGTTTTCAGTGAGGTGGGTAGAAAGAATCTATGAATGCCATTGTATCCAGGGAGATGTATAAACAACTTGAACTGTTCCATATGTTAGATTAAGGTGCATTTGGTTTATTTCCAGGAATTCCATCTTTATGGTTTCTTGTGCAGATGGTTGGAAGTCCTCTGCATGTTTCTCTGGAGATCCGTGCCATAATGTATAACAGGGATGTGCTCAAACGTCAGACATATGTGGATAAAACCTTGGGTATTTTTGCATTCTTCAGGTGACCACAGAGCAGAAAATAGACCTCTATCAGCAGAGTGACACTCCCCTGCAGATATGTCATGCTAATTTTGACATTCAAGGGACATGATGAGGAGTGGGGAAAGAGAGGAGGAAACTAAAAAATTGAAGTAAATTGTTCTCTTTACCTTAGAAATGGATCTTCCTTCCTTTTCTTGCTGCAAAGTCACTGACTACATTAACAGATCTTGTGGCCACAGCATCACTAATTCCAAATACAGAAAAGAGGGAGAAGGATAAAGAGAGAGAATAGAAAGTACAGAACTCATGGTTCTCTGCATTGTACTGAATTAGAGATGACTGTGCTCATTGCCCTTTGAAAGGCCATGACTCACTCCTTCACAAAGATTGTGTTAGAACCTGATTGCAACTTTCTCCCTATGGTTAGGAAAGAAAGGGGCAAAACTGCAATGAAATGCTGTGTTCAGCAATCTAGATTGCCACCAGCAACCTTCCTTCCTCTTGTACATTTCAGTTAGGTAAAGGTAAAGTTTGCCCTTGCTCTAAAGTCAGTCATATTCAACTCTAGGGTTCAGTGCTCATCTCTGTTTATAGCCAAAGAGCTGGTGCTGTGTGTGTTTGCAGATGTTTTCATGGACATGTGGCAGGCATGACTAGACACTGGAGTGCATGGAACACTGTTTACATTCCCACCGAAGTGGTACCTATTTATCTACTTGCAATTTCTTCCTTTTGAACTGCTAGGATGGCAGAAGTAGGGATAGAGATGGAAGTTCACTCTGCCACTCGAACTGCTGACCTGCTAACCATCATTGCAACCACTAAGCCACCACAGTCCCTCACATTTCAGTTACTGCCTAGCTATTGTCATTCTCATTTTTCCACCTGCTGGAATGAAGTCTTCAAGAAAAAAACACCAGAAAAGCATAAGTACTTTATAAATCCTGATAAGATTCAAACTGAAATGTTTCCAAAAGGGAAGAACATGCAATAAAACCTCGCATAAAGAGTGCCTCGCTTAGTGAGTAACTCGCTTAAAGAGTAGAATTTTCTCTGAATGGTCACCTCACTTAACAACTGAAACCAACCAAAAACTCACTTAACAAATAAATCAGGGTTTGCAATCCCACCCTCACCAAAAGTCACAATTGGTCACCTATAATGGTGTTTTGCTTAAAGAGCAAACTTGCTTAAAGAGCAATCCTGTGGAACGCATTATGCTCTTTAAGCGAGGTACCACTGTACTTGAGAACTGGTTTGTGTGCCCTTCATTTGGGTGGATGGCCCATGCATTTATTGTGTCATATTCAAGCTTAGCAATGCAATTAATCAAAGACATGTGGAAATCTTTGTTTTCAGAAATGAAAATGAAATCGTTCTTTACATTCAGTAGCAGAAAACTGTTCTATAGGAGAAAAAACATTTTTTTCTCTCTAAATTACTAGTATTCAAGGTTTTCAGTCATTCCTCAGAAATCTTAAATAGTTAAAATAAGTTTCTGGACAATGAGAAGACCAATTTATTCTATATTCTGGAGATTAAACCCATAGTTGAGTACTGATTTTATATTTTCAAAGTATTCTGAGAAAGGAGGCATTTCAAAGAAGGTGACATTGCTGCTTCTTAAGCAAGTTTCAGTTACCTAATGCCTATGTTTTCCCTTGGTAATAGAAATTAGTTTGAGCTGTCAGAACAAAACAGTGGTCCTCTAGCTGTCCTTCAGTTACATCTCCGATCTCCTCTAGCCAACATAACCAGTATTAAGGGATTATGAGGAATCCCAACATATGTACAAACGAGCACATAGGTATGCAGACCACAGATTTTGATTTTGTTCAATGTCACAGGAGCAGGATGAGAGAGGGAAATACTGCCTCTGAATGTGGAGATTCTGTTTTTGACAGGGATATATATGTTTGCTGTTTCGAATATGTGGAGAATATGGTGATGCTGGGACCAATTGTAAATTCCTTCTCAAAAAAGGCACAATCCTGACTCTATGTATATGGAGGAATGAACACCTAAATTTTAACTGCTGTATTTTAATGTGAATCAAGTCCACTTGTCAGTCAGGTATGTTACTCTCCAATGTGCTTGAAACACAGATTAACATTGCTACCTTTTCAAAAAATTCACCTAAATTTTGTTTTACTGGTAAGTATTAGCAGCAGGTCATAAATATATATAATTGACATCTAGTCCAGTTTTGACAGTTTTTAGCAGCTGTGTCAGGCCCCTGCTCTGAAGGAATTTTAAAAACATCTCAACACTGAACTGCTCAGAGAGGCTTTCAAAGACTTTCTCTCTATGGCTAACTTTGATTATATTATTAGTTTTCAGGCCCTATCTCCTGTGGGAAGAGACATTTTAGTTGTTGTTTTGCTGGCTACTGTCATGGAGGGAGGGGATTGTATTACATTTATTTTAATATTTTAAAATGGTTTAAATCACCCAGAGTAGCAACATGCAATCTATATGGTCAGTGTAACATGTATTAAATGAATAAACAAATAAATAATGAGTAGATGGCAGCATTTTTAGGCCTGGAATTAGTGCTCGTTATTAATATGTCATTCTTATTATTTTCAGTTATGACTTTGTATTTTCTATATTTGTTGTTTGTTTGATCACAGTCAGTACCACCATTGCTAAATTTAATGGTGTTTTTTTAATTAGTGGGACTAAAGTGGGCTTGTTGGGAGTGCAAGTTATGCAAACCTCTTCTCCAATTACAGATATTAAAATAATTTCTAGTTTAGAAAGCGTATTCTTACATTCTCAAGTACAGTACTATAGTTAAACTATGCTGAAAAGCAAATGTTAATCTCTCCTGGCAAAATTCCCTTGGGGAAATAAATCATTTAATGTTTTGCTACAATCAACAGACACATAGTGACCACATAAAACCTTTTGAAGACTTCTCTTTAATATTTCAGTCAGAAAATATTAATACTTCATTGTAATAATATGTGGTTCTGTTTCTATCCTGTAATCATACAGCAATTGTACATACCCTAAGATTTCCATAAAACAGAATAAAGTGTCTGAGAAATATTAATAGACAACACTGTGACTTTATACCTTTCAGAAAGATAGAACTGCACTTAGGTTGACATTTATTCCAGTTAAAGTTGCCTTCTTTGTAATTTCATTCAAATGTGTTGCTGCGCTTCCTTGTTATCCCATTAAAAAGCAAACAAAAATTCAATAAAATATCAAGCTTGCTTTCATTTACTTGAAAGTGACTTGCTTGTTCAAAGTCTTTAAGATTATCTCCCTTAGAAAACAATTTATTCTCAAAGGTAACCAACCTTGCTTAGCTTCAAACTCCTCTTAATCCTTTGAGGCTTGATTGATAGTTTGCAATTATGATAGGTATATCCAGGACCTATTTGCAAATATTTTTCTTCTTCACGAGCCTACTCTATAAGAAATCAAGTGACTTAGTTAACATAGATGTTGCTGGGATTCTGGGATCTTTATATTTAAAAACTTTTATTTTGTTTTTGTTATGTAATATTTGAGTTTTGTTATGAAAATACTTGAGTTTGGAAGACCTGAGTAGAGGTTTTACAGAAGGGATTTGCTGGAGGTAATTCTTCTTCTTCTTCTTCTTCTTCTTCTTCTTCTTCTTCTTCTTCTTCTTCTTCTTCTTCTTCTTCTTCTTCTTCTTCTTCTTCTTCTTCTTCTTCTTCTTCTTCTTCTTCTTCTTCTTCTTCTTCTTCTTCTTCTTCTTCTTCTTCTTCTTCTTCTTCTTCTTCTTCTTCTTCTTCTTCTTCTTCTTCTTCTTCTTCTTCTTCTTCTTCTTCTTCTTCTTCTTCTTCTTCATCATCATCATCATCATCATCATCATCATCATCATCATCATCATCATCATAGTAAGCATGTCATCAAGTCTATTCTGACATAGTGAGCCTTTTCAGGGTTTTCTAGGTAGAAAATACACAGAAATGGTTTCTTATTCCTTTCTTCTAGGATCACCCTACACAGACGGGCTCTTTCCCTAGGAGGTGCAGTGGGGAATTGAACTCACAACCTCTTAAACCACTAAACTATCCAGGCAGATTGATTCATAGAGTTATAATTTGGAAACAACTTGACAACACATAACAACAAAACTATGGTTTTTAAAATTTTAATGGAGTTTAAGGTGTCCCCATATTTTTACAGTCTGTGGGAGCTTGGGTTCAAAACTACAAATGCACATTTCAGCACCAAACCAAATCAAAGCAAACCAAACCTCTTTTAATTATAGAGGTCTGAGGAGTACTTTTGGTTTGTACCCATTGTAATCTAAACTTTTCCATGACAACAGGAATAATTTTAGTGACACATTGAAATTCCAATGGATTTTGGACCATGTCAACTCTGATCTAAACTGTCTGCCGTTAACTCCTTCCCCAAATATCACAGTGATTGGGTGGATCTTTTTTCCTTCTTGCTTGATTACTTGATTTCACTTTCAATAAGCAGACCACAAGGAAAGCGAGACCTATTCATGGACTGAGAAAGTTGTTTGCACTTGGCAAGCTCAATCATTGGTCTTCATTTCTTCCTTCTTCCTTTAGCCAGGGCAAGTTGCACTTCAATCAGTGGCTGGTTTTTTGAATGATCTTTTTTGAAAGGGCACTAGGAAACATCACTACATGATGACACCACATGCATGTGGTATGGAATCAACCATTGGGCAAAAAGGGTTGCTCCTATTTTATACATTAGTTTAAGTAAAGAATAAAGAATTTACTGACAGGGAGGCTATTCTTTCTTAAATTTGGGACAATTTTGAAGTTGTCCATTGCAGTTACATCACTCTTGCCAGTCACACATGTTTAATTATCCTACCCTTTTCAGGGTAGTGTTTACTCTGCTTCTAAAATTGCTACAATCTTTACAATTGACCATTATCCTATGTGATTAACAGAACCCTCTTTCCTACTATTTTACAGTGTGTCACATTTATTATTATTATTATTATTATTATTATTATTATTATTATTATTATTATTATTATTATTATTATTATTATTATTATTATTATTATTATTATTATTATTATTATTATTATTATTATTATTATTATTATTATTATTATTATTATTATTAAAAGGTGCCTTACCAATGGTATCATTTGTCCACCATTGCCTCTTTGGGCTAGTATCACACTTGCCAGAAATAAACAAAAATTTATGAGAGCAGAATTGCTACCCAAACAAAGTAAACAAAGAACTACTGCCCTACCAGCTGAACAAAAAGCAGTAAATGCACATGAAAGAAAGAAAAAAAGGATAGGCTTCCCATAATACCTCTTCCACTATTTTTATGGAAAATGCATCTAATTAAGCCATGTCAACTATGGTGCAAATTCACAGGATAAATAGCAGTGTAGTCACATCCAATAATAAAAATGTGTTTCTATTTTAACATATCCTTTTTGTTGCGTTGCCCCACATGATAGATGTTACACAGCTTGCTAGTAAATATGGCTTCTCGTGTAAAGTTCTGTACATGGTGCAAAAATTTATGGCATGATATGTTGAATATCCTTCAGCTTTCTATGACTTCTTAGGATCTCGGCTATATAGTCAGTCTACTGGGATTCTAAATAGGGAATGTGTATTGCCTGTCTTCCTTTTAGGCTCTGACTCAAAACTATAGCATCCCAAAGGGAGCAAAGAGTCAAATGTTTTCATAACAGTTAATCTTTTCTTATGTACAGAGTTGTTTACTTGAGTATCCATCAATACCTGCTGTTTGCTTCCATTCCTCCTTGGATGCAAAGAAAAGTGGGGAAGGAAAGCAATCTACAACAAAATGCTTAAAATGACACAACCTCCTCCAGCTTCTGACAATAGGCTGCAGGATGCTTCTTCTCTCAGAAGGAAGAATAGCAACCCAAAGAGGTAGTCACATACTTTCACTCAGTTTGGTAGTATTGTACGTTGTGGACAAATGTACACGGAGGAAAAAAAATTGGGGCACTTTCAGCCTTTTAAAAATGTTTTGCCTCTTAGACAACAGCCTCATTCCCAAACTGTTGAATCCTGATCCACCAAAGCAAGCCCCAGTGCATTTCACAGTTACCGGTAGTAACTACAAGTCATCAAGGGCCATCAAAGCTCATTAAACAAGCAACCTATAAATGCCAGGAGATAAGTTAATGTTAAAGATTTAATGGAAGAAATGCTAGCTTTGGTAAGTTACATGGGAGGTTCCCTATAAGTAATTATCTGTATAAAATGTGTTGAGAGACTGAATACACAAGAGAAGATGCAGGAAATAATATGGTGTTGAGGCAGGTTAATTCACATTTTTCCCATTGACCACATAATGCAAAGGAAAATGCCAATCAGTTTAAAGTCCCACAGCCCCAATCCACAGTTTTTCCACACCCACTAGAGATCTTGCTACTTTAAAAAATAGTCAGATCCTTTTGTGATGGTTCAGTTACATGCATGCACATTCACAAAACAGTGCTTTGGCAAATCACCTTTTCCTTCGTCTCTTGCTTCATGAAGAAGAACAAAGAGAACACACAAACACACACATTCTATCTTCAAAGCCTCTCTAAGAATTTTTTATTTTTATTTTTTGAACAGCAATTCCTCAGTCAGAGCTCCTATTTATTTATTTATTTATTTATTTATTTATTTATTTAAAAGATTAAGCTCCATATTTGGCAAGACAAGATGAGGAAATGAGTAAACTGAGGATGGAAAGCCTTCCTAAGACAATTCCTTCAAACTATGCCACTTACAGGTGATAGGTGTGTGATTAGAAGGCTTTTACCCCTCTGCATGTGTGGCAACTTATGTTAAAAAGAACTGAGTTTCCCAGTGGAACTTCACAGCAAGAGAATGTGAATTAACTCTCATTTTCCTCACTGTGTCCTTGCACTCTAAGCAGGGCCATAGCCAGGAGTCTAGACATGGGAGGGGGACAAAAAAAAATTCAGAAGGGGCAACAATGTCACACTCATATATATAACATTGGCATCCCAGGGGTTGTTAGCTCTGGAGGGTTTTCACTCCCCCGGGTCCCCTGGCTACAACCCTGAGTCTGAGAAAAGTAAAATGTTGCCTAAGAATCTTTTATTTCTACAAATTGTGAAATTGCATGTAATTTTTCTTGTGAAACAGTTTACATTAAATATGATTCAAACACATCAACTAAATATTATTACTGATAATAATGATGAAGATTCCTCACAAAAGGCAGTTTACATCTCCATCTTTGTTGATTTGTAGTTCAGCACAGTTACCGAATCCAGTCACCTGAAAAAACTGCTATTCCAAGCATTTAGTAGGGTTTTTAAATTACCTTTTTGTTATCACCTCAAGGCATTAACTAAACCATTGCCTTCTGTCTTGGACTGGATTCTTTTCAAAGTAACACTTTTTGCAGCTATCTGGCCTGACACGGTATCAATGAGATATGTTTCAGTACAGATGGAAGTTAATCACTATAGACATTGTGGGAGAGAAATGCTATCCATGTACAAGACTGTACTAGTCAGATGTTTTGCCTGCCTTTAAGGCATCCTGAAGTTGCAGTGAGCAGAAAAGAGATACGGACATGAGAGATTTAGGCTTTGATCTTGTATTACAGATCTTACACACCACGTTCATGCTGCTAATAGCATGATGCTTGAGAGATGATGAGCAGAGGAACAATATTAAATGATGACAGAACTGACAGTTTTCACAACAAAGAGCTTTTCTTCCATTTTTAGCCACTGTGCTAGCTTAATTTTTTTAAAACATCCTCTTCTGTATATAAGGCAAGTCATTTGCTGACAGTAAACTGAGTGCCAGATGCTTACACTTTCTTAAGCAATAGGTTTTATTGATGTGTCCTCTGTAAATTCCCAAATTGCAAAGCTATACTAAATAAAATGTCACTTCTTGAATAAATTAAATATTTTCTGTTTCCTTGTGAATGCTAAAGGAATTCTTTACAATGTATTGATTATTTCTCTTCAGAGGATAACATTTAAAAACGACCTGTACCTCTGGCTTTCTCTGTTTCTGAGCTGATGTTTGAGTCATCGAACCACTGTGCAATTACAGAAAGGGCTTGACTATTTTTATTTTAAATTTTCCTAAATAGATATTTGGCCATGTATTGCAGGTCACACAGAATAAGAATATGTAATTTTCACAATAAAACAGAAACTTTACTTACTTTGTGTGCTTCATAGAAGAATTTCAGATAGTACCATACGGAGGCAAAAGAGATGAAGCTGAGGTTGTCCTGGTTTGGGCACTTCACAAGAAAGCAGGATTCTTTGTAAAAGGCGATAATGCTAGGAAAAGTTAAAGACAAAAGGAAAAAAAAGGAAGATCAAATATGAGATGGATAGACTCTCTAAAGATAGCCAAAGACTTGTGTTTGCAGGAACTGAGCAGGGTTGTTTGTTCATTTGTTTTCGTGTCAGAGATCACTGGATTGAAAGGATTTTTGCAGGGGATGAGGCTCCTTTCATGTGCTCTATCATGAATCTCTGGGGAATTGAACCCGTCTTTCCAGTCTCCAAGCCTAGTGCCTTAATCACTGAGCCACCTGGGGAGCTGCAGGGTTGTTGAGGACATGTTGGAGATCTCTCATTCATAGGATTGTCACAAGTCAGAGACAACTTGTAGCACATAACAACAATAACATTTATCTCTCTTCTTTATGTGTATTCATCCCCCTCCCCCCAATTTCATTTCATTTCATTGATACAGTATCTCCCTTTCTGCCCAAAGCTCTGCATTTGGCTCTCCTGCTGTGTTTTATTCTTGCATCCTATTAGAGGGTGGCTAGACTGAGAGAAAGTGATTGGCCCAAGGTCATCCAGTTCATTGCTTGAGTGGCTGAGGAAAGTGCTAGTTCATCACTTCCACAGCTCTATCACACTGACTGTCTATAGATGTCAAAGTGGAACAAGGGTTAGGTTCTGCTGGTTTAGCAGCTAAAGATGGAGTAAAGAAGGCAGGGCTCCATTCAAAGCAGTTGATCTAAGAACAGCACCTCACTTCCCAGCTGTGTCTTTCAACCTAATGAGTAGCAGCTGGGGCAGCGTGACAGCCCCAATCAATCTGGTAAAAGCTGCCTGAAATGTCAAGCAAAGGGGAAGCCAATAGGAGCAAGCTAAAGATGAGCGAGAAGACCAAGAAGAAGCATTTCAAAGGGCTTCCTTTCAGATTTCAACAGATGTTGCCAGCACCTATCCATAGATAAAGGTAAAGGTCACCCATGATCAAAAGCCAGTCATATCCGACTCTAGGGTTCAAGGCTCATCTCTGTTTATAGCCAAAGAGCCAGCGCTGTCTGCGTCTGCAGACATTTCTGTGGACACATGGCAGGCATGCCTCAACACTGGAGTTCATGGAACACTATTTACCTTCCTACTGAAGTGGTCTCTATTTATCTACTTGCGATTTCTTGCTTTTGAACTGCTAGGTTGGCAGGAGCTGGGACAGAGATGGGAGCTCACTCTGTAGTGCAGTACTTGGGAATTGAACTCTGACCGTCCAGTCATCGAGTTCAGCATCTTAACCACTTGAGGCACTGCAATCACCTATCCATAAGCTCCCTTCAAAATGGGCTTTCCTAGAGCCATTGTCACTTCGCTCAGAACAACTGCCATAACATCTGCTGGCTAATTAGGGTTCCAGCATCTTAGCCACTGGAACCACTGCAGCCCCACCTGTTTAGACTAGGAAAGTAAAATTGATAGGGGATTTACTTTCACTATATATGGGTCCCTGCACTTAGCAAAAAGTGAGAAATAGCCACCTTAGGGAAGAGAAATTGGAGTATCAAAAGCAAGAGGCAGGACTGTTTAACACTATCAGCTCCAGGAATTCTAGGTGAGGTAGTATAGTGATTCATTACTCTAAATCTAGGTGATGACCAAGGCCTTATAAAGAACCTAAAGAGTAAAATGACATTTTAAGAGTTAACTACAGGGCTGGGGGACTAAGAATCTCAATGTTGTAACTAAGGGAGGGGGAATACAGGGACTTAGATTTAAATAAAACACATTTCAACACTTTGATGCTGTGTGATCAAAGGCCAGTATGGATTTAATGTCCTCCTCCTGAGGGAATACATGACAATGCTGAATATGTGATACATCTGACTTTGAAAGAAAGAATTTAAGAGTTGTTGTAAGTCAGATGCTTATAGTGGCAAATACTAACTTTTTCCTCATGTGTCCTTTGGCAACCTCCACTCTAGGTTTCTGGAATATCCTCCAAACAATATGACATTCAAAGTCTGTTCTGAAAGAGAAGCTGTTCTAGAATGTGGTGGGTCATGAACATCTCTTACTAGTAAAGATGAATGAGTTATCCATTGCTCTCCTCAGATTAATTCAGAAATGATTTGAGCTTTTCTGTAAAAGGACAAAATAAAGACAATGTTTTTGAGTGGGGGTGATATACCTTTCTATAAACCTACAAATAAAGCCTTCCTTAGTACAATTCCACACTATATCCCTCACTTCCTTTACAAAAGGAAAGGCAAGTGTGAATTGAAAAGAAACACTTAGGAAAATAACCTTTTTCAAGATGAAGGGGAGTAAGGGGGCTTGGAAAACTTTTCTCAAATTTCAGATAGATTGAGATAGGGTAATATCACTGAAGTATGTACAGTTCTGAATATTCTGGAGAAAATGGATTTTGGTATAATAGTGCTCATAATAAATAACCTAGGTTAATACAGTGAAAATGAATTGTCGATAAAATGTCAGACAAAAGGAAGTACTTTTGCATATGAAACAAAATTAAACTCTAGAATTCAACGAAGCACAGTGAAGGCTATCTACTTAGACAACATTAGTAGGGAATTTGGCAGATTTACAGTGGGCAGATCTATGAGTGACAATTATTCAGGAAAGTTAAATATCATTTCCAGTATCAGAGGCAATATGCCATTGAATTCCAGTGGCTAGGGAAAATAAATCAAACTTGACTTCATTATTCTGAAAAATAACTAAATTTAAGTTCTTTGATATGGTTTTGTGTGTTCTCCATTAACAGGTAAGCCTATGCAATGGTGGTCTTTAGAAAAAGACCAATAGGCAAATTAACCAGTGTTCAGATTTGTTTCATGATTTTATCACAGACTTGGAATTGCATTTTATTTCTTTCACACAAGGGGATAATAGTAAGAAAGGTATTCTTTTGGTCTGCCTGCCATTTGACTCAACTTGCTCTTTCTTTATATTTTGTTTTTTTTTTCTGTTCTGGAACAAGATTCCCCTTTTGCCTACAAAACACTGTTTACATGAAAAATAACTGTTGCAGTAGTTTAATAAAAGGGTCTCAGACTACCTTCATGTATTAGGAATGGTAGGATTTCATAGTATACTCCCCCTCACCCAGTGGTGGGATGCCAAAAATTTTACTACCCCACCGTGATGCCATCACAGTGTGGGCAGAGCTAACATCATGATGTCATGACATCGTGGGTGGAGCCAAAGGAAAAATAATAAAAAATAATTTAAAAATAAAAGAAAAGAAAAATAAGCACACACACACACACACACATACACACACACCCTCAACCCACCCACCCAGAACACAAACCCGTAAATAAAAATAAATAAATAAATAAATAAAATTAAAAAAATACATTAAAATACACCCATCCACCCAAACACCCACCCACCCATCCCAAACACAAATCAACCAGAGATTTTAAACCAGAGCTTAAAGCTTATTCTGGCTAATCTTTCTCATACTAGGTCAGAGGGAAGAAACTACAGAATGAACTCACCACAAGATGGCTTCATTTTGGGACTTTTCAACTTTTCAACAGTTAAAGAAATTAGGTACTAAGTCTTTGCCTAACCAGTTCTCTAGGATAACATGCCTTAATGTAAATGTAAAACAGCTGTACCTCCTTAAGGGTTCTCCAATTGGAACAGCAATTGGAACAGCACAGGTGTAGCTTATTGATGAGGTAACTCCAAGACTTTGCTTAAAAACCCCAAGCCAGGCCGCTAGGCCTGCCAGCTGCCAGGCCTTTTTAGGAACTGTGGTAGTACGTCAATATAGATAAAGGAATTAAATACACATTAAAATACACACAGACACACCACATCCAAAGGTGAGTCACTTACCCTGGGGAGCAGGCTATAGGGAGCTTCAGGCTAGCAGCTTCTCTTCCTCCTCCCCGCTTGGGAGGACAGCAAGGAGGCCGTGCATATGTGCCAAGTGCTGTAAGCATGCACACACACCAAGTGCTTGGTGCACATGTGCAGTGGGGGAACCAGTGAAAAGGTAAGCCCAGAAGGTGGTTCCCCCAAAAAAGCTGCTACTGGTTCTCCAGGACACTGGGAAACGTTACTACCGGCTCTGGCGAACTGGTGAGAACCTGTTACATCCCATCACTGCCCTCACCCCACTTCCTTTTGTTCGTTTGCCAAGCAACAACATGGAGCTTTCCCAAACAGTTTTTAATTGTCCACTTATTTGAAGGGGAGGCAGCAGTGGCTTCTCCAAAGCTATTTTCTCCTTATCTTTTTGAGTGTTCTCTTCCTTGGCTATGAAGATGACACTGTCTTAAGAGTTTCTTTCTAGAGCAGAAAAGAAGAAGAGGTACAAAAATAGGTGTTTGGAGGTGTGTAAGAGAAGCTTTACTGTTCTTAGGTCTCAATTCAAATTGAAAAAGTAAAATACAGTAAAACCCCTGCTTTCAACTGCCCTGGGTTATGTTTGCCATGGTTTACAATGGCAAATTAGATTAAATTAATTTCCCAGTTTACAACTATTTTTCAGTTTATGACTGAAAATTGCACTATTTTAAACTCTAAAATGTCAGCCACCACCATTTTAGAGTTTAAAATGGCACCTGCCCCCATCACCAGAAGTTGCAATGCAGCGCTTACCACTGCAGAGGTGCCATTGTTGTCTTCAGCATTTCTGCTGCTATTTCCAGACTATCCCCTGCCCCTGCCAGCACTGGGAGAGTCTGGGGATCTCATCCGCTTGGTTCCCTCCTTTCTCTGAGCTCCCTGGGAAGCGCTACAGCCAGAAATACAGACCTCCCCCAGGTGTGTGTTTTCAGCTGTAGTGCTGCCCAGGGAGCTCTGGGGAAGGTGGGAACTGGCAGGGGTGGAAAATGGTTTCAATATGTGCTTCTCCCTAAACAACATGGAAAAGGTAGGAAAATCACGTCATCACTTTTCTGGGGTGGGGGATGATCGCACCTAGCATTTTCTATATTTTTGGGCAGTTTTTGTGGGTGTGGGATGATTGTGTCTGGAATTTTTTTATGTTTTTTGTGGGTTTTTTGTATTTAAAAAAATATTTTGTTTCGGTTGGGATTTTTTTATTTTCAATGCATTCCTATGGGGAAAAGTGCTTCGTTTAACGATTTTTTGGATCATGCCAGAGGCTGTTGGAACAGACCTTCATCATAACCTGAGGTTTTACTGTAGTGGCATTTCTGGATTTCTCACACATGTTGTTATTTGTGTGTTTTGCTCTTTCCTTTGAGAGGCATTCTAGAGACACTGTACTTGGAATTCCTTCTTTGCTGATCCTAGTTCCAAATCAAAATTTTATCTGTGTCCAAGATAGCATAAAATCTGCTTCTTGTTTTTGATTGTATGAATACATTCATCCCCAGACAAAGGCTGATTATAAGCTAACACTTGTAGTTTATAAATTAAGATTTTAGTGATGCTGAAAACTGTGGAAAACATAACAGAAGAGGAGGGGAATAATGAGAGTGAGCCTGTGGGATGAAATCATATGCTTTATTGCTATCATTTTAGAAATACATAATTTAAAAATAAAAACTGCGATAGTTTTGAGCAATCTGTAGCCTCTAGCACATTATAGTAACATCGAGAAAAAATATTCTCTTATCCAGCCAAGTTTGTTTTGAATCTATGGCAGAAAATCCATATGGTCCTCCTTTGCTGGCACTGTTGCTCTTGCTACGTGATACCTGATGCTTCCTGATATCTAATGTGTGTTGCCTGGTGTCATGAGGAGTTGTGTTATTGTGTAGCCTTGTCCTCTGCCTCTCAATAATCATATTTCTTCAATTAAAAAACTGACTTTGTTGAACCTCCAAGCTCTGGGGCTTGATCCACCAGCAAAAATTTTATAACAGGAATTTCTATTGTCTTTTCACCATCTGTAAAATTCAAGGTTTGAAACATAGAATCTTTCAAGCTGCTATTATCACAATAAGCACCAATATTTTGTCTGACAGGATCAGAACTCAGCAGTCTGCACTGGCAGAAATTCTAAGGATAGCAAGTCCCCAACTGTACAAATTATTAGACCCTCAAGAGCACCATCTATGGTCATGTTATCACATTGTAAAATTTGGTGTATTTCAATACAGTTTTGATTCTCTCATTTGTTTATTTCCACATTAAACTAAACTGACAGGTTCTAGTCATGCCTGCCACATGACCACAGAAACATCAGCAAATGCAAAGAGCTGGCTTTTCAGCTATGAAACAGAGATGAGCACTGAACCTTAGAGTTGGATATGACTGGCTTTTGATCAAGGGTGACCTTTACTTTTACTATGTCCTACACATTTTTCAAGGTGGAGGTTATATGAGTTTCTTTTGAATACCTAGAGAAAGTGCAGTATTCAATGTAATTGTGCTGCAGTGCAGCATCACATAAAATGAATGCACTAGTCATTAAACTAAAAGAGCAAAAATATGAATTACTAACTAAACATTAACATCATACCAAATCAACTGTAACAATTTTAAAAGTCTCAATGCAGGTCTTCTCTTATGGCAGCCAAAATAAACCTCATTAAGCATTCCTATATTATTAATTATCCATGCTACTCAACTTATATGCCATTACATCTCAAAGTTCATAAGGGAGTAAATGAGGAAATTATAAAAAAAAGAATTGGAAGCGGCAAGATTAAAGATTTCACAATATAGAAATCATATATATGTTCTAATTAGTACTCTGCTTTCCACACACTTATTAGGTTACTGACAGAGCCTGGAATGGATCCTAATATTGCCAAGTTAAGCAAAAATACACCAAAATCCTGTTGCTTAGCAAACTAAATCATTTTAGAGTAGGCCCATTGAATCAATAGATTTAGTAAGTCAACATCTTCATAATTTTCTTTGATAGAAATGATCATACTCTTAACTGCAATGTGCTATTCTAAAGTATGTTTCAGTTATAGTAAGCCAATTTTTATAAATTGAATGTATGTAGGAGTAGACAATTTCTCAGTGATTAAATGGGCCTACTCTTGTGTGATTTACTGTGCTGAGAAGTGAGTCTTTTCAAAGATGAGCTTAAAACATAGACCTTCTATTCCATCCAACTGGACAATTTACTAAAGAAACTAGAATTGTGTTGTGTGGTTTTGTAAAAAAAAGCTTTTATTTTGAATTGTTTGTGTGATGGAGAAGAACAGAAAACTATGGCACAAAGACTGCCTTCAAACAATTGTCTTAAACAACATACTCACCCTTGAAAATAACTAATCTATTTTTTTCTCCTTAGCTTTCAGGTAGAATGAGTGTAGCCCAGAATTAACCCATGTCTTTTGTTTTTATTCATTGGTTGTTGACCCTTTCAATCAGCTCTCTGTCCCCTGGATTAATCATTCAGACTCTAATTGCCCCAAAGGACAATTCAGGAGTGACCTCTGAACAAAAGGAAAGGGAATCAAGCAAAGTATTAGTGAAACAAAATGAGTTAATCTGTGACATGATAATTTACAGCAGACTACTAGACCAACAGAAGTGCTGTCTGCCATAAGAAAAGATTAATAGCTGCTACATTTGCATTTGTGGCAAGTGATTAATAAAAATGTGTGTGTTTTTAAAAAAATAGAATTTCTTGATTGCGCAAAGTGCTCAACAGATTCTTCAACATCACAGTTTTCCGTAGCCCAGATTTATCCATGAAGAGAGAAGGCTCCTTACAGATGACATTAACAGTGAACTGCACAAGGGTAGACTCAGGGTTCTCCCTTCCCAGACCCATTCTATGTGGGGGTAGATAGAATGCTAATGCTCCCAAAAAGCTTTTCTATCCCTGTTAAACTCAAACAATAAACAAAGAAAGAAATCTGTGTGATCATTACACAAAACAAATTGAAGCGGAAAGACAATACCTTTACTAAACCATTAATAAATTAAACACTGCATGAATGTTCATAATTCAAAATCACTTCTTAAAGTATGCACTGATTGTGGATTTGTTGTTGTTCAGTTCCATAGTTGAGTCCAATGCTTTGGGACCCCATGGACCACACAGCACACCAGGCTTCTCTGTTATCCACCATCCTCTGGAGTCTGCCCAGATCCGCACCCACCATGTCAACAATGTTGTCTAGCCTTTCTCCTTTTGCTTTAGGTCTTTCCTTGCATCCAGAATCAGGGCCTGTTTGTGGCCTGCCCTGTTTCTTAGAAATGAGTTCAAAAACACACATAGAAGGATGCATTGGAGGTGTGATGTTCAAATTACACCGCGGGTCGCTGTTGGTTGTATCTCACACACCACACATTTCAAAAGAAGGAAACTGAGTAACATGCATATACCCCCTTCATTTTGCAATTGTGAGTTCTCTTTGTTGTTCTAACCCACTATTTGTTGTGGTGTGTCATTATATGCTAATTAATAGTCTCTTCAGCAGCTGAAGTTGTAGTGAGCTCTGTAGCCTAGGCATTTTTCTTCAAAAAAAATTCCTGAAGGCACACAGAGCTTAAACAGCTCCAGGAATGTTTGGTGGGTTAGGAGATGTTAAACAAGACTTAATGATGATGGAGAAATTGTTGCGGGAGACTCACAACTGATGATGAAAAAAGCAGATTGAAAAAAGTAGAGAACTCAGGATTGTGCTTCAGATGGATAAAGATGTGCAGAGCAGGTTTGTTTTAAAGCAAAATCCAGCACAATTCCCAGAAGCTTTTCTTGGAAGTATGATTCTACTCCCCAAGAAGGTTTACACTCCCTGTGCACCTTGTTTTTAGATAACATTCCAGCTTCTTAAAAATTATATTTCTCTATCTTATAGCAACCATCCATTCTTGGAGAAGCTGCCATTCTGGGCTAGATGTTTCTTCTTTGTCTGTGTTATTTCTGGAGATAAAATGTTTGGTTTCCTTCCTATCTTCTGTACCTTTGTGCAGCTAATAGTTCCAATTTCTACAAACATTATGGTTCTTTCAGTTCATTCTGCAATATTTCTGTCTTCCTCATACTCTTGATAGGCATATTTTCCCATTTTGTTAACAGTTGGCTTAGCAATATGTTGCATATCTGTGCACCTTTTTAATTCCCTATGAAACAGAAGTCTTTTCCCTAACTGCTTTAGATTTGACAGTTCTGATACTTCAGATACTTTGGAAGAGTATCAGAAGATCTGATGATGTAATGCTGTTTAGTTGGAATACACTAACATTGTAGACAGCAAAGGAGGAGCTAGAAAACAAGTGGAATAATAATGAATGAAAGATGAAATTAATGTGATTAAGGATTAAAGTTATGAAATTTGAATGAAGTAATGCACAAACGAATGGGAAAACAAACAAGTCACATTAGTTGGGCTCTGATAAAGGTCATTTGCATATGGAGTGAGAGAACTGAAGGAAAACATTAGATAATTTGACCTGGGGCAGTTCTGTTCTGATGCCCAGAAATAGCTCAACTGTATAAATGCTATTAGAATAGACTATACCTCAGTAAAGCACATGCTTAGTTGGCTTCAGCTCCTAAATGAGATACTGAGTATTTCCAGTTTTTCAGGTAGTTTTGCTGGGATGTTGGAATAAAAGTATTTGCCAGGTTTTTCCCCTCACGCTTTCACTTTTTTTTCAAACAAAACAAAAAACAAAAACAAAAAACAACACTTTTTTTTCTGTCCTGAATATGCATGCCTGTCAGTCCACTAGAAACAGCAGGTGGTTCATTTACTTCAGCATTTTTGACCAGTGGTTCTAGTTTCTAGAACTTGGGAATCTGGGTACTGAGTCTCTTCTACTGACACCACATTCAGTGACAATCCTGTATCACTGGATTCAGTGCCCTATTGAATGATGGGAACAAATATCTGGTACTTTGGCCTCATGAAAAAAATGTATTTAAAAAAAAAACTGGACAAAGATCCTGTAAAAAAATGGTCCCTATAGAATTTCTGTTCCCCTTGCAACCCAAGTGGCACTAGTTGAGC
Organism: Furcifer pardalis; assembly: GCA_030440675.1. Lineage (NCBI taxonomy): Eukaryota > Metazoa > Chordata > Lepidosauria > Squamata > Chamaeleonidae > Furcifer > Furcifer pardalis. The sequence goes on from CP126893.1 coordinate 71,569,024, forward strand.
AATCAGGTAGGTCCAATCGAACAGGAAACACAATGTGAAAAATAATCAGTAGGTTTTTTAAAAAATAATAAATTTCAGTTTCATCTGATAAGTACACTTATGAGCCACTGCCCCTAAAAATTGTGAGACTTTAAATAATAAGCCCAATATAACTAAAAAAAAATCTGGTCACATCAGAGATCAACAGAGACTAAACTGAACTCAATGTACTCATCCTTAATTTTTAACAGGGATTAACTGACCACCCATTTTATTAGAGGCAGGTCAAAACTATTTTCCCCCTCTCTCTTTTCTTTTCCTAGACATGACCCTTTTAAAAATGGGAAAATAACTGAAAGGAATGGCCAGTACATACACGACCACACCTATCTCTAGGAGACAACAACTATAAGAGAACCTAGCTGAGTTTGCAATATTTACATTTAGTACTGTTATTTTAATTAACATTAAGTGCATTATTTGCCCATTGTGTTAAATGGGGAAAAAAACTACAAATAAACAGCAGTTCCCACTTGGGCAATCACTCTGTAAATTAGCTTGCTTTGTCAACATAGTGCACGCCTATCAGCCCGTTGGAAACAGCAGGAGCGTGGTGGTTCATTTACTTAAGCAGTAGGTTATACCATTAATGTGTGTGATTGGTGTTAATTAGAGTGGTGTGTTGATGTCTGTATGCCACAGAGCCAACATTAAACACACACACAAACAAGCATACACACTCAACTTCGAACCAGAAGAATATTAATTTATTAAGTATGAATAGATTCATGTATTTAACTGACTGGAGTGTTTTTAGGATGTGCTAAAAGTGCAGGAAAATTTTTTTGTGCACATTATTCTCTGTCATATGTGTTAATTTCATTGCTGACATTCCAACCAAATTCAACCATAAGAAATTTCCATCAACTCCAATGAGAAAGTCTTAAAATTTTAGACATATAAATAAGAACTAAAGTGGCATGCCTTGGACTGGATAAAGATTTGTGTTTGATAGATGTGTACCATGGCAGATTTGCCATATGTCTGCAGTCATATGTATGCTTGGAAAGGCATATGGGGATGGTGGTGCTAGGTTTTATTTTAGTTCATTTTTAAACAGAAATTCCCATAGTGTACAAGTTTAAATAGAAATAACATGAAAATAAAATAAATTTAACGAACAAACACAAACTAACAGATTTTTCTATACATGCTCAAGGCTCTAAGTGGCTTAGCTCTCAGAAGTTTCAGTTTGAGCCCTTCAGCATTCAACCATAATTAGATTCTTCCTTCCTTCCTTCCTTCCTTCCTTCTGTTTCACATCAATATACCATGCAGATTCAACATAGTCCTATCAATATCGGGGACCATTCAGCATATTGATTTGGTTAGGGTAAACAGGTGAAATTTTTGTTGCCATTCATTTTTAAAGAATACACACAAAAAAGTCTTAGGTTACATATGAGGAAACACTTTAGTTTTTTGTTTAAGAAAATTGCAATTGGAAAAAAGTGAGTGACATATGTCCTTGGCCATGATTCCATATATATAAAGGATGGGACCACCTTACCAGAAATGGGCATGCCAGGTTTATTTATTTATTTATTTATTTATTTATTTAAATTTATATCTCCACCCCATTCCAAGGACTCTGGGCGGCTCACATAAAAACATAAACCATTCCACAATCCCAACCAAAGAAGAGGTTAAAGGATTTATAGTTTACAAAATTACAAGATTAAACATTTAAGATTAAAAATTTAAAAATTTAAAAGATTAAAAGAGAGAAGAGTATTACCAAATCAGCCAACAGACCGGGGTTACCGTATTACTCATACCCCACACCTGCCCTGCCAGCCAAGTCTTTAAGCCTTTTCTGAAGGGCAGCAACTGTCTGGAGATGCAACTCAATTGGCAGGAGGTTCTTTATTATTCAAATACAAATGGCTGTTTTTGACTTAGGAAAATTAACTCATGTTTATGGATATAAACAATTCTTGCTAAATTGCTCATTTTTGGGAAAACTTCTTGAGCAAACTTCTTGAGCAAATGCAAACGTTCACAAGAATTCTTGCCTTGAACACAAGAACTAAATGGTTATCACAGTTTTGGTTGTTGAGGTATTTACCTTTTGCACAAAATATCTCAGCACAAAACTTCCGTTTGTGAAGCTAAGCACACACTCAGAAGACAGCAAGCTTGGAAAGATAGTACAAACAAGTTTTGGTCAAACAAACAAAACTACACAATGCTTTCATCAACAAGGCAGCAGTTCTCTGTGCAAAATTGATCTCACAAAACTTGGTCTCACAAATAAAAAATAAAAACCTGTTCAGGATTTATTTGAAAAATCTCACAATCTTACAGGTAAGAATTTGTTGAGTTTTTGTTGTTGTTGTTGTTGTTGTTGTTGTTGTTGTCATGTGAAAGACAAGACAAGGAAGGATTAACATTATTATGCTCTTGCTTCAGAAAAACATAAGCAGATTCCTTCTTTCCATAGTTTTGTTTAAAATTATGTATACTTCCATTACAAAGAGTGTATGGTTCTGTTACTATGCATACAGTAAAATATCTAAGTGCTAAATACTAAGTATGGAGTATGGAGAAATATGAAGCACACATTAAATAAGGAATGGTGATAACAATAGAGAAATAGTAGGATCAAGTACTAGTGATAATGGGAGGCTGAGGTCCTAGTGAAATGATGAGTCACAGGGCAACTAGAAAGAAATCCATTACTTGATGCTGTAAAGGAAACCTTTGTTGCTGACAATTCCATCTTGATTTGGATGCATAGCACTGTGTGTTCGATTAAACAAAGATTAGGGTGGTCTACTTAAGTCCTAGTTCTGAAAAGCACACCTATCTTCTTTATGTTATAGTTCAGCAAAGGTCATTCTGATCAGTTTCTTAATGAGACAATGGTTGCAGCTGCCTTTCCTATGCAAATGTGTTTTTTCACAGAAAACTTTATTATTTTATTATTTATTCAACTTATACCCCACCCATGGGACACACTCCCACTCTGGGCGGCTCACACTGTTAAAAAGAGCGGAACACACACCATAAAACCATAGGGAAAAACCACCCACCCTAGAAGGTTCTGGTCTATAAGTGTTAGTAACAGTGCCTGGGCGTGACACACATTGCATCATGGATAAATGGTTGTGTGTATCTTTAAAGACCCTTCTAGAAAATGGCCAGCTGCTCAGGATCAGCAGCTAATGAAGAAGCCTCTTGTTCATAAAATGTAGCATTCCCAAAGCAAAAGTTGCCTCGCCTTAATGGAGTGGTCATCATGCTGAAGTACTCATCTTGGAGGTAATCTTATGAGCCAGTGACTTTGTAACTTTGTCACTTCGTGGTAGTGACTTTTGTGTCAGTGGATACAAAACAGCTTGGATAGCTGGTTTTTTGTCTTGGAGCTTGCTTCTACCAAGGATTTTCCAAAGACGTGCTGCAGAGGAGGAATTAGCAGAACACCTGTTCATCCCAAGGTCTGCAAGCGTCTGCAAGGAACCAGCAAGAGCTCCGTGATAAGCTTACTGGGTAAGCAAAGAGAGACAGAGAGCTGAAACTCTCTAAGGACTGTGAACTCTTATATATATATATGTCGTTCCTGAATGCTGAAGCTAAGCTCATTATTTTTGTCATCACTGTAAATATTTTCCCTGCACCTCACCTTGTGAGTAAAAGTTTTTCTGTTGCCTCACACAAACTGTTTGCCTGTGTGTTTCTGGGCTCCCAAGCCACAATTCACCAAGACTGAAGGCAGGGTGTGGCAGGAGCAAATCCACTCTGGAATACTCTGTCAATAAGCAATCTCATTTGTGATGGGTTCCATCAGTGTGATAAGCAGTGGTGGGCAGCAACAGGTTTGCACCCCCCAGGAGGGGGTAGCAAAATTGGGTGGCCTCTGAGCAGGGGTGTAGCAAAACTGGGTGGCCACACCCACCTCCCTTCCCTGCCCCATTAGGTTCTGTCCCTGCAAGTGGCTCAAGGTCTCCCATGCTCAAAAGCCAGTCATATCCGACTCTAGGGTACAGTGCTCATCTCAATTTATAGCCAAAGAACCAGTGCTGCCTGTGTTTGCAGATATATACATGGCCACATGGCAGGCACTACTAGATCGTCCATGGCATAGGCTCCACCCATGATGTAGGCTTCACCTACGGTGTGGTAGTGAAATTTTTTGCTGCTCATCACTGGTGATGATATAAATGTTGAGAGGCTTTGACAAATCAATGACTTCATACTGTTTTGGAAAACTTTTAACTCTTGTATCTACTGGATGCCCTAAAGAGCTACACTCTATTTGTGCCCTGGAAACCTTAGTAGTGCTTTGCTTTGAGGTCCTTGTATTTAACTAACTATTTGAATAAGTAATTTTTTTGTTTTGCTTTCTTTTGTAGTTTCCCAAAAATGTGTCACTTTTATTAACTCTGTAATTTCCCCCTTCCCATTTGGTCTATAAAGAGTTTTGGGTTTTACTGTGTCTTGTTCAAGTCAAATAAAATCAAATTAAATTTTATTAACATGGTTGGTGACCAGCAAATAACACAATAAACATTAAACTAATATCATTGGGGGTCAGTGTTCCCCGGGTTAGGAGCATTGCATAGTAGTTACAGCACATATAAAATAGATTCCCTATCAAAGATTTAAAATCCCAGTGCTAAAATGTTAAAATAACTGTTAATAGTTGAATATTATATATCACTGTATAAAAAGTCTACAAATTTTTCAAGCAGCTATAAAAAACGTAGCACATGGAATTGGGGTTTGCAGATTCAGGCCTGAGAGAAATTCCTAGATCTCTATGTCAGATTGTCCTGGGAGTTTTCCTAATTGGGGGAAGAATAAACTTAGTCCATATATCCTGATATAAGTGGCAATTTAACAGAACATATTATATTGTTTCTATTAGAGTTGATGCACAATGGCACAGCCTCTTATTCAGGGGTATCAGATCATAACTCAGTTACTGCTGAGGGGAGTACACAACATCTAGCCAGGGTAAAAGTCCTGTGTTGTATTAGTGAGTCCAGGAGGAGGGGAAGACAGACTGTTGGGGCTATTAGATACCTTAAACAACACACACACACACACACACACACACACACACACACACACACACACACACACACACACACACACACACACACACACACACACACACACACACACACACACACTCACTCTTAGGTGTTTCCCCAATGTCCTTTTGCCTGTCTAACATCCTCTGTTTGGTGGAAAGAATCAGTTCAAATACCCGGTCCAGTCCAACTGCCAGTAGTGCCATAGGGAAAAGGCCACTCAATGTCAGTTTTGATAGACCCCTCTTAGTCATGAGGATTGAAAGTGGTCCTATAGGACCAGAGATGTTAGACTTTTGGGACAGTAATTTAATTTAAACCATAGAGTGATGGAGACTTACTCTAGCCTTGACAATAATCAGACCTGATTCTAAGCTTAGATAAGGGTTGAAAATACAGTAAAACCCCTACTTACAAAAAAAGTTTGTTCTGTAGTCTTTTGCTTAAATCTGTTTTTTATGTAACTTGAAGCAAACCCATAGGAAAAATTATTTTTTACGTAACTCAAAACAAACCCATAGGAAAAATGAAATTTTTATATAACTCGAAGCAAACCCATAGGGAAATGAATTTTTATGTAACTCAAAGCAAACCCATAGGGAAAATAATCTTTATGTAACTCAAAGCAAACTCATAAGAAATCATGTAAATCAGGACATGGTTTTAGCACAAAATCATTATGTAAGTCAAATTTTATGTACGTCGAGGCATCTGTAAGTTGGGGTTTTACTGTACCATGACTTGTTGCTGGAGAAGTGATATTAAACTTATCCTGTCCTGTCACTCATTCAGCTAAGTGTTTGATGAATGAAATTTGAGGGAAAGTCACTTCTGATTTTAGGTCCCAGAGAGTCACAAGGATGTTCTGACAACAGTTCTGGTCTCTGGTTGCCAAAGGTGGAGGGAGAAAACTAGAAGCAATGGCAGTAACATGGCTTTGTAAGGTTGCTGAGAACCCTGGGGATCCAAGGGATTGCTGGTGCTGTGGTCCAAGTGATGATCACTCCTGGAGAGTATGTTCATAGGTATGGGATTACCAACAACTCATGGATAAATCTAAGTTTTGGACCAGTTTCAGGGGAATAGATGTTGAAAGTCATACACTGTATGATGCAGGGACACCTGGATTGCATCACCATAAAGGTAAGGCAAAGGAATCTAAATGTAAAATACATTTCAAAAATAGGGCTTCAGTCTCAAACTATTGTGATACTTTTTTACAGTATAATATATCCACGTCATTCTTTTGGCTCTGCCAGAATAATCTGATATTTTTTGATGGGAGACTTAATGATTGCTGAGATATTAATAATGACCTGAAAGGCAAAAACAATTTGGTTATTCCATAACATTGATGGTACAAGTGACTGAGGGCCTTTATTCCTAGCTAGAATGTGAGAAAGTTAACGCAAGTTATCATTTTGTTTTTGTATTTATTGGTTTTAAGCTTGTTTAAGACATATAATGTGTGTAAACCTATTTGCTTACTGTACTTAAAGGGATTGCATTTGACACCCTTAACTAATCTCTCCAATTCATTTGAAGTATTTGATAGACTGGGGTCTTTCTTCTGTTCTGTCAGCTGCCACGCTTTCAGACTTCAGAGCAAAGTCAATTCATGACTAAGACAGTAGGGCTCCCCTCCTGTCTCAGAAAAAATGAGTAATATGCCAGGGAAGGCTTGCTGCAAATTTAGAAAGTTAAGCTCCACTTAATTAAGAGAAAAACCTTATCAGTAAGATCAGTATCACATTTTGTTGTTGTTCAGTCGCATAGTCGATTCTGACCCTTTGTGACCCCATGGACCACTGTCCGCCAAGCACTTCTGTGCTCCACCATCCTCCTCCACTCGCTCAGCTTTGTTCCCATTGCGTCTACAATACCATCTAGCCATCTTATTTTTGGCTGCCCTCTTCTTCTTCTGTCCTCCACCCTTCCCAGCATCAAGGCTTTCTCAAGCGAATCCTCTCTTCTCATTTGATGTTGAAAGTACTTTAGCTTCATCTTTACTATTTGACCTTCTAAGGAGCAATCAGAGTTGATTTCTTCTAAGTTTGACCTATTTGTTCTCCTCACTGTCCAGGGGACTCTCAAAACTCTCATCCAACACCACATCTCAAAGGCATCTATTCTTCTGCGCTCAGCTTTCCTAATGGTCCAGCTCTCACAACCATACATTGCCACCGGAAATACCATTGTTTTGACTATACGAATTTTTGTTTGCAATGTGATGTCTCTACTTTTCACTATGTTCCCCAGGCTTCTCATTGCTTGCCTCACAAGAATCAGTCGCCTTTTTATTTCTTGGCTGCAATCACTATCTGCAGTGAGCTTTGATCCTAAGAAAGTAAAATCTGTCACTGCTTCTACTTCTTCCTCATCTATTTTCCAGTGACTGATAGGGCCTTTGCCATGATCTTCATTTTCTTGATGTTGAGTCTCAAGCCAGCTTTTTCACTTTCTTCTTTCAACATAATCAGGAGCTTTTTAAAGTCCTCCTCACTTTCTGCCATGAGGGTGGTATCATCTGCATATCTCAAGTTGTTGATGTTTACAGCCACAATTATTTTGATTCTTGCAGTCCAGTCTTTCACCTGCTCTCTTTCAGTAGCCTCAGCATCTACTAACCCCATTGACTTCATGAAATATTTTGCCAAGATAAAATACTCCTGCCTGGTTAACAAAAGTGAATGCTTCAAGGACATCAGGTTTTAGGGATCTGACCTGTAATTTCATATAATTGGACAAAGTGGGATAGGAGTATGTCTCATTTCAACCAAAATTTAAAGATGTTCTGGAAGGTTTTCGAAGAATGCCTGAAAATTGATCCAATTTTGTTCAAATGTAGTATTATTCAAAGATGACTATGCAGCTTAATCCAGATGTTAATTCATTTGTCATGTTGCATACAAAATATAGCCAAACAGTATCACTTTAATTGCCAGGGAACATTCTTTTGTTGGGAACATTACTGCTTAGTATCTCAGAAAAGGGGATGCTTTCAGAAGGGAATGAATCATTGCAGAGATGGTATCTTGCTATGTAAACATTTCTGTGGCTGTTTACAAGAAACAAGAACACAAGTCAAGAGATGTGAACAACCTCCTCCCCCAAATGGGGAAAAGCTACAGCATTTCTGTCTGCCTCACTGCGGCTGTGAAGAAAGGCACTCTGCATTTTTTACAGTCATCAGAAGACAAGTTGACTGAAGGTACCTTGGGACAAGATGCAGGACTTCTGTGTAGGGACTGGAGGAAGGTTCACTGATTTGCTGTGTAAGGGCCCAAGTTGACAAGATGACAGTCTCACATCTTATGTAGTGATAAAATGCTAAAAGTGATAAAATGCTCTTCCTCCAGGGAGAGGTACCTTCAAATCTGTCATGTTCAGTCAAGAACATGTAAATGAAGCCCATGATTATCTTCCAAAGTCCAATCACAAAATAAAAGCAACTTGCCACTTCTGGAGCTGTGGAAACCTCATGCTAGAATAAACAAAACCAATTAGTTCCTAAGGAAAGTTTGGCTTTTATTTACAGAGTCTGCATTTAATATAATTTGGACTTAAGTGGTCTTGTTATACCATTTCTTCACAACATTACGAAAACAGTATTTTCAGCTCTCTCATATTCAAAGAAGAGGAAAATCCAGGTAAAATTGTCATGAGACTTTTCAGTGTTTAGGAAAATTGGAAGTGTGTATCCACATTTATCATTGGCTGGACTATAGGCAAGACAAGAACTTGACAAAAGACCTTTTTTAGTGTCTGCTCCAAGGCTGTGAAATAGTTTCCCCTGATAGGGCAACCTAGACCATTCTCTTTTATTTGTCTTCCAGGAGGCAAAACTTTTTTTCTTTTTCTATTCTTTTTTTTTAAATGAAGCACTGAGGGCTTATTTTTTTAAATGTCACTTTTAGAGAAAATAGATTTTTCACATGTGGCTTTTGCATAGTCCTGTAAAAGTTGAAATACTGGAAACAGGATAGCTCTTGCTTTCTACCATGAACTAGTCAGAAGAGGAGCACTGCTTGAGATGTGTGTATCTTTCTGATCCATCAGCTTGTTATTTCGTACTATGTGTGTGTGTTCTTATCTTCACAAAGGGGAAAGTCATTGATCTAGGAAAGAAATAAGACTGCAATTCAAACTGATTTTGCTAAAATTAAAAACAAAGTCTCCAGTTATTGGTTTCTTTGTTTTTTTTATACGATCCTTGAATATCCCAATCTCTAGCTAGGGCTAAGATCTCCCGAGAAGTGGAGAATCCATAAGATATTATCTTGCTGTGCAATTTCCACAAAGTGCAGTGAAAGGGGAGAAAAACAATGCCCACCCTTTTGACTGAGCCCTTAGAAACTGCAGGCACATAATTAGTTCTGGTTAAGCAGTGAGTGGCCACACATACTCTGCTGTGTTGTGGAGTTGGCTTGTGTTTTAATGTCATTTTTCCTCACCTCTTCCAAAAAAGGGATTCTGCGACAAGGATTAATCAGCAGTAATGCTTTTCTCATTTTGATTTCTGCCAAGGATGTCTGGATAATGCCTGTAAAACCTGTGACTGTGACCTCAAACAGACCATCAGTCTCAAAGAGCAGCAGAGAGCTCAGAGGCTAGACTTTCTGAGAAGCTTATTAGATTTCCTTGGCTGAAGAAATCTGATATACAATCCTCCTCCCTCTGTTAAGTGATGATAAAAAAAAATCAGCTACTGTAAACTTTTCAAATGCATATTGCCACCAGTCCTTGGGTTGGTCTGAATCAGTAAAAGATTGATAGTTAAAAACATTATATTTACAAAGACTTGGGGTGGGTTGTTAAACCAGCTACGTTTGTGTCATATACCCAAATGAAATAAATGAATCCCATTTTAATACAGAAAACCAAAACCTGAAAGTACAGCTCTTTTTCTGTCAGTCAGACAAATAATAAAACCAGGGAAATCTAGGTGAATTGTGACTGGCTAGTGGCATGTGTACAATACGATACTGATTTGGCTTTAAAAGATTTCATAAGCAAATGTGCACAAAGGTAAAGTACTTAAGAAGTCTGTATAAGCACACCTCACAAGAGAAAGCCAGGAAAGATTATGCTGGGGTGGCCAAACTTTTCGTGCTGCAGACTGGACCTCGCCCCCTCAGATAGATGTGCAGACAGGAGATGTGGTTCCTCCCGCCACTTCCGCGGGCTGCGGGTGCAATCCCGGTGAGTTTCCTTTTGTTGCCCCTGCTTCTGCTGCTTCCCAATCCTGGTGCGGAAGCAAAGTCAGTGTATTTTCACTGTATTTGGGACAATTCTGGTGTGTTTTTGTCATGTTTGTGGTGTTTCTGGCATGTTTTTGGAGTGTCTGGTGGCAGTGGCGGGATCCTCACTGCAGGCCAGATTAATCCCAGTGCATTCTTGCTGTTTTCCCTGCTTTTGCCACTTCCCAATGCCAGTGTGGCATGTTTTTGCCATTTTTGGCTGCTTTCACCATTTTTGCCACATTTTGCTGTGTTTGGGGCACTTATGGTGTGCTTTTGTCGCATTTGCAGTGCTTCCAGCATGTTTTCAGAGCTTCTGGTGGTGGTATCCTCATTGCAGGCTGGATTAATTGGTGCTGTGGGCTGGGGTCAGCCCACGGGCGATAGGTTGGGGACCCCTGGATTATGCCATTGTTTTTTCAAGTATTAATATGGTAGTAGTCCATAACCAACTTGATACAAATGTGATAATAGTAACAATAATATATTGCAACGATAGTACAGTAGTAGTAACAACAATACATTATGCAGAACATAATAACAACAGTGCATTATTAATAAGGAGTCTGGTAGCACCTTAAATATTAACAGGGTTGTTTGGCATAAGCTTTCATGAACTGTAGCCCCTTTTCCCAGATCTATGGAGTGTAACCTCAGAAGACAGACTTTTTATACAGTAACAGGAAGGGACGGGTTATGAAAATGTAATGAAAATGCAAAAGATCCAGCTTGGTGTGGCCAATCAGTTTCAGACTCTATAACAGTGATGGTGAACCTTTTAGAGACCAAGTACGCAAGGAGGAGGAGGCAGCACTCGGGCAGGCACCCATGTGATGTCACTAGTGTGTCTCCAGTGAAGTGGCATGGGTGTGTGCGCACACACCCCGATTGAGGCACACCCCTACATATGCACCACTGCTGCCTCCTTGCCTCCTAGGAGAGGGGGTTCTGGTTGCTGTCTGGGCAAAATTTCAGCCTTTTGTCTCACCTCCCGAATGGCAGAGGGAGAGCGGTGGGTGGGGAAGCAGCTTCCATTGATGCGAATGGTGCGGGGTGAGGCTTGCTGGTGGTGCATGGTGGGGATTGCCTGTGATGGCATGCATATCCACAGAAAGGGCTCTGCATGTCACCTCTGGCCCATATGTCATAGGTTCGCCTGCACTGCTCTATAATGTGATATATGGCCTTTTTTACCAGCATCACCATTCCACAATCCCCCTCCTCCACAAGCCTGGAATAAAGAAATGAGACACAGATGTGGTGCTTAACTAGGGCTGCAAATGTGTTGATTTTTTAAAACAGCAACTTCCCACCTCCTGCAGAGGGGCCTGGAAAAGTGTGGAAATGTGACCTCCCTCTTAACTTCCACTCCTGACCTAACATGCTCCAGACACATGCTCTCCCTATGACAGCCCATTTCTGGCTGGTGAATATTGGGTGACCTTTCCAGACTGATTCCTGACCAAGCCTCATGTCCTTAAGTGGATGGCAGGCACATCCAGTCACCTGCAAGCCCATACACATGGATGTGCACTCACTCAACCACCCCAGCATCAAAATCTTGGGATCTGGAGTGCCATAATGTTAGATGAGCTAACACCCACCTGAGTGTACATTGGAAACTCACTGATAAGTGCCTCCCATTCCAAACCTATCTGCCAAGGCAACAGAGCTAACCTATAGGAAGCTTATTGCCTCCCACCCAGCTGAGGATCTCAGGGTTTAACCTCATCAACCTCTGTACAATTCTGGGTGCTCCACTCTAATGTTGGGATGCCCTTGGAGCTAAAGCTCTGCACCTTATGGACAGGGTATCAACAATGTTGTTAATCATACCTGGAATCTGTTCAACATAAAACGCAATGTTGGATCACAGGCAACACAATGCAAAAGTCCAAATCAACCTTATAATTCATAGGGATTTGGCTATGAGTGAATTAACTATGTGCACCACTGCCTGGTTACCACACCAAATGGTCACTGATTAGATGGCTCATCATTCAGCCCACATCCAATGTACCCCAACTATTGGAGGAAACACTAAGCTTTTGCTGGGCTTTAAGGAGGTATTAGATTCCTCATTTGTTTTTGCTACATCAGACTATCATGACTAACCTCTGGAATTCAGTACACTATTGTTATACCAAATGGTACTGCTTCTCTTTTCTGAACTTGCCTTCCTGTTTTTCATTTTAAAAAATACACAGTACTGCCCTTGAGAGATGCTTTTAAAACGTATAGACAAAATGAACAGCGCTAAAACATATCTGCATAAGAAAGGATTCAGTCACTAAAATCTCCAACTGAATAACAGAGCTGACAAAATTCTTCATCTTCCTGAGAACTCAAATAGCTTCTGCCAAGTGGAATGGAGAGCACTGAAGTGAGGGAACCAATGGTTTGACTCCAGATAAACCATCTGCCTATGTTTGTTCATCCAAACACTTTCCTTCCTAAATATGAGTGTTGATTGCATATTCTGCAGATCAAAACAGAACAAATGATATTTCAAATATAACTCTTCCAGTGTAGCTGCAAGGTCTTGCTTCCTTATGATGCTGAATAAATAGTGCACTACAAGAACAAAATTGTGAAAATTAAACTACTTGAGCAAAAGTTGCTTGTGGTCTTGGATCTTACTTTTCCTTACAGAACATTCTCTTTAACTGTTCCATACAATAAACAAGGTTTTCTGTTCCTACTTATTCATAATTACTGACTGTCTCTTAAACATTTAATCCGCCTAAGTCCTTCCTTCTTTTTCAGTGAACGCCAAACTCAAGAGAGGTCTGCTTCTACTTAGTTAAGAAAGCTCTCCCACCTGTTCCCTTTTTGTTGTTCAGTTGCATAGTCCAGTCTGACCCTTTGTGACCACATGGACCACAGCACACCAGGCTCCTCTGGAGTCCACCCCGATCTATGTCCACTATGTCAATGATGCTGCCTAAACATTTCATCCTCTGCCACTCCCTTCTCCTTTTGCCTTCAATCTTTCCTAGCATCAGGGTCTTCTCCAGTGAGTCCTCTCTTTTCATTTTGTGGCCAAAGTGCTTGAGCTTCAGTATCCATCCTTCCAAGGAGCAATCAAGGTTGATTTCCCTTAGGATTGACTGATTTGATCTCATTGCAGTCCATTCCCTACTCACTCAAATAAAACATAAAGTTTGAAAATTTTCTTGGAATTCTCCCAGAAAACTAAGAGAGGATAATAGTCTAGCCCAAGCACATAATGTTTGCAGATAATACATGTAAGTAGTAACATGATCAAGCACATGGGTCTCAATTCTGACTTCCATATAGTCATGGAAAGCAAAACTCAGATATCCACAACTGTATGCATGATTAATAACCCTAAAATTCATGGGTTTTCTTTACAGAAACTTGGCTCAAATGCATAGTCTCAATTCATTCTTTCTTTATCTTCCCATTTTATGACTCAGTTAGGGAATTTGTGTTATTCATCTTAGTTAGCAGAGTAAGAGGAAGAAGAAACAACAGGACAAAAACATGATCAGCTCAGTCTTAGCCCCTGCCTGCCCCTTTGATTTCATTTGTTTGCCCACACAAGCCAGCACTTTCTACAATAAAATCACTTTAGTATAGGAGTGTACAAACTATGGCCTGGGGGCCTGATCCAGCCTCTGACACCAATTCATCTGACCCACAAAGACCTCATCGCTCCTGGAAGTGGAAGCAAAACACATCCATATGGTTACCGCACAGTGGTGCTACACATAAAATCTTGTTCAAGGATCGTCCAGATACCAGAGTCCAAAAGGAAAACCAAGGTCTGTTTACCAATAGTCTGTATCAGTAGTCAAATCCAAAGCGTGTCCAGGGGCATCGTCAGGGTTTCCAGAGTAATCAGGGCCATAGCAGGCAGGTCAGGGTCACAGCAGGCAGTCTGGGATCAAGCAGGACATCAGTCTTCACACAAGAGGTATACCCACGCTGGCAGGCTGCAAGAGGCTTGCTTATAAGCCTCCCAGCTAATCAGTATCAGCTGGGAACCTTCTTTGGTCCCTTGATGTGGCCTGCCTGTGTCTCAGGTATATCTGTTTCCTAGCCATCTCCCTGACTGAGGGCTGATCACTGTCAGAGCCAGATTCCTGATCTGACAGGTCAGCTGCAGGGGAGAACAGACTTGGGCCAGGCACAGGAAGACAAAAATGAAAAGAAGATAAACAAATGGGAAAATATGGCAGGAGTTTGCTTCAAATGCCAGAGATGGTAAAGAACTTTACTAATCAAGTTAGTGGCAAAGAACAATCATATTAAGCTGTAAGCCCCCTCCCAAACTGCATGCAAGATTTCTGTTATCCTAACAATATCTACATATAAATCTATTAATAGATATGTGGAAAAAATATCTTTATAATAGAGTGTTAACTCTTTGACCTATTCAAGGATGGTACTTGAACTAAAAATGATGTACAGTGCTTGTAGAAGACTTCACTGAGAGGTTTCCTGTTACACAAAATGTCTTTCCTTGTACATTATTGAAAAGCCATAAGAGTTTTGTAATTATTCAAAAGCTGCTGAGACAGAATTCTGCAGGATAGAATTTCATCTGCTTGTTGCCTATTGAGTTTCATGATGTTTTGTTGGCTGGTTTTACATCTATAGCATTTACAAGGTAGGACAAACATATTTTAAAATGCTAGACATTTCTTCCAGGAAACAAAATATAATTAGATAAATACTAGCCCTTTCCAGGCACCTTACACATGTTAAGAGAGGAGACCATATCGCTCGCCTGTTTGTTTTTGCTTACCTCGCCCTTCCAATGTCAAGTATGAAGAAAAGACATTCTTGCTCAAATTTAGACATTCAACACAAGGCAGAAACTTGAAAAATAGGGTTTCTTGATAATTTGGAGAGTCCACATACACAAGCAGGAATTTCTCCTCTTTACACTTGCTGAATGTGGAATCTATGTGACATTCCTTCTTTTTCCATGTACTTCTGCTTTTCATATAACCTATCTAGAAAAGAGCCAGAATTTTTAAAACAAACAATGCCCCTCCATGTGCATTGCCGGAGGTGAAGATAATTTTCCAAAGTTCCTTATTACTTTGAGTATGCAGGCTTGATTATGAAGCTCTTATCCACCTAAACTGTTGCATATCTAGACAGGAAATCTGATTCCTGAGGAGCAATGACCGTAGGTAACAATGAACTGAGATAATAGTTTGTATAGAACTGACTTTTCATTGCAGTTGAGCTCAGAAGCATCATATAGGATCTCACTTTACTTGGAGCTGACAAGAAAGGAAAAATCACAGAATTATATTTTAAGGCCCCCAGGTAGGTAAACAGAATTTAGTGTTAATGGTATAATTTTAAATGAGCCAGGAATAAATAATAGGGAAACGGGGTTAGGTGTTAAGAAGCAAAAGAGAAACAGCCATTCAGTGGTACATAGGTTTAATCCCCCAAATCCTCCAAAGGTAGATATTCCTCTGATAATAAATTCTTTAAGTAGGAAGCCAAAGCATGTTCTTTCTTAATTTTGCCTCTTGAAATAGAATATTATAGAATTAATTGAATTTCTGTTGCTGGGCAATAATCAAATTCTATATTAGTTCACAATACAAGATTTAGGTTCATACTGTCCAGCTAAGTGGTAAGTTCTTGTGATCTATTTTTCACTAGTGCAATTCTATATTTTCCAGTTTTGTTATATTCAGAATGATGAAGATTTTTACCTTAGCCCTGAGGATCAGGAAAATATAGAACAAAAGAACATTTGGAAGATTGTTTTTGTAATTTTTAAAGTATGTGTCATTTCACATTGCACTCTAATCATTAATGAAAGACAAGTAATTATTTCCTGATAAGACTTAATTGCTAAAAAGCTATGAAAATATCTAATAACAGTCTTTTGTTATATTTATCAAAGAAGATAGTATATCTCAAACCACACTTTTTCTGTAACATTTAAAATGGAAAAACATGCAACACATTATAGGAAAAATCATATTTCAATTTTCTTAAAAGCAAAAAGATGGTTCTGATTAAAATATTTGATTATTTGGGTGTTTAATGGTTATTATAAATTTCTGCATAATTCATCCCATTGGTCAAGGATTTAGTATTTTTACTACATTTGTTTAATGTTTCCTCTAAACAAAATTTATTTATTTATTTAAATTTCTATACCACCCTTGTCGCCGAAGATGACCCAGGGCGGTTTAACACATCCTAAAAAACATAAAAACAGTACAGGCTAAAATTCTAAAAGTTCTCAAAATCCACAGGTAAAACCAATTAAAACTACGACTAAAACTTTACATGATTTTAAAACTTAAGAAGGTAAGGGAGCTGGGGAAGAGGTCAAATCAGCCAGGAGGCTGAGGTTGCTGTGCCTCCAGTACCCCAGACATGCCTGCCAGCCAGGTTTTTACACCCTTCCCAAAGGGCAGCAGCTGTGCCTGGAGGTGCAGCTCAGTTGGCAGGAGGTTCCACAGGCCCGGAGCAGACACAGAGAAGGCCCTCCTTCTAGTGCTAGAGAGATGAGCCTCTCTAGGTGATGGTACAACCAGAGAGCCTCTTCAGTCCGCTCTAGTGGGACGGGCAGATGTCCTTGGGACAATGTGATCTCTTAGGTATCCTGGCCCACTACCATATAGGGCTTTAAAGGTAATAACCAGCACCTTGAATTGCACCCAGAGGCACACTGGCAGCCAGTGCAGCTCCCGAAGCAATGGTGAGGCACAAGCATAAAGCACAAGTAGGGTGATAATTACAGATGGAGTTTGTCCCCGAACTCCTCCCAGAGATTGATTCCTGGGGCTGTGGGGGAGTTTGGGGAGATATGTGCTTGCCTGTGCAGTTCCCACCCAAACTCCCCCACAGCCCCAGCACTCGACCGCTGGGGCTGTGGAGGAGTTTGGGGAACCCTGCCTGGCTTGCTAAGGGGCTTAGCCATCCAAGCCAGGGGTTTGTGGCTTCTGAAGAGAGGCTAGGAAAGGGTCCCAAGCCTCTTTTCAGAATGCCCCCCCACCTGGATCACTAAGCCCCTTAGCAATCTAGACAGAGGTTTCGGGGGGGGGGGGGAAGCTGGGGAAAAGTTTCCGCAGCTTTTCTTCAGAAACTCACACACCACGCTTGCTAAGGGGCTTAGTCATCTAGGCCCCGGGGGGGGGGGATTCTGAAGAGAGGCTGGGGAAAGGGTCCCAAAACTCTCTTCAGAATGCACCCCCGCACCTGGATAGCTAAGTCCGTTCTTTTCCTCAACTCCAGCACTGATGATAGCGTGGAATCAGCGCTTGGGTTGGGGGAAAGAACAAGGGCACATGTCCATTCTTTTTCCCAACCCCAGCACTGATGCCAGCGTGGGTTCTGCGCTCAGGTTGAGGCACCAATAACCCTTTGCTTGCGAAGGGAACATCTGTTCCCTTTGCAAGCAGAGGGTGATCCTACGCTGGGACTACCGGTTTGCTTGGGGAGATAATGCACGTTCCCTCCCCAAGCAAACCGGATCACTCCCCTGTTTGCTTTCTTCCTCAGAAAGGTATCAGGGCTTTTTTTTAACATTCTGTGATCAATGCATCACACAACGTTAAAAACCGGATAACTTTATGACTTGTGGAACCAAGTCATAACATTATCCAAGGTATTATTGTATTTACCAAAGTTGATGGAAGCATGAATGGCCTACAATTTTATAAACAATTAGTAGAGAGTAATCTTCATTGAATACATGGTCTTGGAGCTTGTGTTTAGATATCCCAAGAAGTGGTTCCACCCCCCCATCTATCCCCTCCCTCTGCCCACTGTATTTTCTAAAAAAAAAATAAAGACCTTTTGAAACAGTGTGGATGGTGTTCTGTGGACTGCAGAAACAAGTAGAAAAAAAACCTCTCTTCAGTCCATCTCCCACTGATCTAAACTCATAACAGTAATTCTCTATGAGACATAGGAATATTTGCTATTCACAGAAGCCATTTTTTTTCCTGGGATATTTTACACATATGTAGAAGCATATTTTACATATGCATCTCATAGACATACTGTGCAGTATATCAAGGGGAATAAACAGACTACATGGAAGTATTTGGAGTAGAAATTTCTCTAAACTCCTCTGCCTGCTGCTTTCCTCTCTGGTTCAGCTTGCACCAAGTAATTTAAGCATTTTGCCAACTTCTTTATTTGAAAAAAAAAGTCTCTAGTATGTTGGAATAAAACATCCTAACACCTTCTTTAATAATGGAAACCTCTGGCATGCTCACTGAAGCAGACCATATTACAAAGGCAAGTTTAGAGAAGCTTTATACATTAGTAAATACTTTTGTAAGTGTGGGGGATAGAGTGATGAGGTAAGCAAACTAAGAGTATCATTCATCTTCAAATAGCCATACTTATAGTAGAAAGGTCTTAAATTTCCATGAGAATGAAATATAGATGTGAACAGCAAATAAAGATAGTTTTTTTGCCCAGTTCTAGTAAATTGGAAAGAAGAAGCTAGGGCAGGTTGAAGACTTCCCTGCCCCTCCCCCTGAGTCCACACCAACAGCCAGGAAAGAAGAAGCCAACACAGGTTGAGGACTTCATCACCCCACCCTCTGAGCCCCCATCAACATATTGTATTGTAATGTAATGCATTGGTTGTAAGCCGCCCTGAGTCGCTACATTGAGTGTATGGCAATATAAATTTGAACTAATAAATAAACAAACAAACACAGCTGTTCAGGGTGTTGTTTAATGGTACCTTAACTTTCATTTCTCACCTTAGTCCAACTTCTTAAGTATATTTGGACAGAGTGACACAATTATTATAGAGCTGATTTGTTTTAAATTTCCTATTGTTATTCATAGTAAACGAAGAAAGCTTCAGATCACTTGACTGAAGCAACAAATGGTGTAGAAATAGTTGAAATGGAACATGGAAATTCTGCTGATATGCTGCTGCTTTGAACTTATAAAATTGATTTCATTATATCAGTACACTTTCTGAAAATTCATATTACATCATGGTTCACAGATGTATAGAGGTTATTGTAAACATATTTGCAATTTTTGTTTTTCTCATTATTTAAGATCTGAGTTGAATCATGTCATTGCCTCACACAAACAAAACTAGAATAAATGCTGTGTGAATTTTTCAAGTTATACAGTGAGGCCCAGCTGAGATTAGAACATGCTTGATGTCCCCATAAATGCAGTCACTCAAGGACTAGATGACCCTGTGGCTGTGATTTCCTTATGCTATTTCTTTACCATTGTAATCATGGGTTGACTCTTTCCCCCAGCAGATCCATGAAGTGGCAATGGGAGACATGGCAAGCACACAGAAGTCCATTTTTCAAACCTTGACATGCTGATTCCAGGCTGAGAAGGAAGAGTCAAATTTGAACACTATTAAAACTAAACCAGGAAAAAATCCAGCCAAATGTTTTCTTGAAAGTTATGCTTTAAACCAGGGGTTTTCAACCTTTTCAAGCCATGGGCTGGGTCATACTCCCACAGATAGTTGAGCAGGCCAGTAGCCATTTTGTCCTGCCTGCGCAATGGGGGTAGCCATTTTGAGGTGGCCATTTTGTTCCAACAGCTTCAAAGAGATGGTCAGTTTGTTTCTCCCTGGAAGGAGGGAGGGAGACACCAACCATCAACAGAAGCTTTAGACCATGCTTCCTCCCTGACTGACACAAATGAGATTAATTGCCTGTTTGGGGAAAGGGTGAGTGGGGCTTTTTAATGAGGCTAGTCCTTCCTTGTGGGGCTGGAAGTTATCCTTGGTGCTGGAATCCTGGAAGGGGGGTTTGGGTGGGACAAGGCCAGAATCCCAACGGTTCTCCCCACCAGTTCTCCTCACTCACACCCGCCATTGCCACTGGAAGCTGTGCCATGTGCGCTTCCTTTTTAATGTAAACAGCTTTGAAATGCTGTTTACATTAAAAAGAAACCACACATGGGACAGTTCCCTCAGCAGTGGGAGTGAGGGCAGAGGGTCACATGAAATGGTCCTATGGGCCAGATCTGGCCCACAGGTCATAGGTTGAGAACCTCTGCTTTAAGCAAATACTGGACTGTGGTGGCTCAGTGGTTAAGAAGCTTACCTTGTCAGCTGGAAGTTTGGCAAATTGGCAGTTCAAGTCTCGAGTACTGCATGATGGAATGAGCACTTTGTCCCAGCCCCTGCCAACCTAGCAGTTTGAAAGCAAGAAATTGTAATTAGGTAAATTCGGACCACTTCAGTGAGAAAAGATCTTAGGAACATGAAAGGAGCCTCATTCGGGTGTCCCCTGAGCAGAGTTCCTCTAGCAAAAATCCTTTCAACCCGGAAAACTTTTATGTGCTTCTGACATGATTTTTTTTTTAAAGTAAACACTGAGATATCTGTTATGTTATCTCATTATTTTATCAGTAAGTAAGAGTAAAGGCAAAATATTCCACAGAATATTCCACGCCACCAAATAGTACTTAATTGTAGTACTCTCTCATCAAACCTCATATGACCAAGGAATTTAAGCAAAGGCCGCAGACATGGAACAGAGCATGCAGGAAGAAATCTGTTAAAGAAAGAGCCTTATACATTTCTCATATATAGTTGGCCAAAGGTCTGGGACTCTTAAGGGGGTAAGAATCAGGATGCAGAACAGGTTTAAGCAAATGTAGTGTTTAATATTCAGCCTCTTTACCTGCATGCATTAACAATTAGACATCCGTGTTTTTATTTCTCAAATCCCTTTATGCACCATTGTTTAGTATAGCCATAAACTAAACTGCGATTTACTGAACTGCTTGGCTTAGTACAGTTTAACCCCTTTGCCTTTTTTTACAGACTGTGAATTACTCAGATTAAAACCAAGTACAGTAATACATAGGATAACGTTTGCATTGGGTAACGCTAAAACCGCATAACATTAATAGGGGGTGGGGTGGGGTGGAATTGCATTGCATAACATTAAATCCTATGGGATGCATCGGATAACATTTACTAAAGCCTGTGCCAGTTACAATGTATCTCTATGGAGATTTAATGTTATCCGATGCGTCCAACAGGATTTTAACGTTATCCGATGCATGCATCGGATAACATTAAAAATCGGATAATACTAAGACTTGTGGAACCAAGTTATCCAAGGTTTTACTGTACATGCATTCATTTAACATTGGGCTGCTAGGAAAAATATTACTTCCCCATGGGGAGAAGCATTAGGACTCAATGATACTATGATGATAATTGTAAGAATCTAGATTGTATATTCCCTTCTCATGGGCTACTTTAGAAGAAATAAAATTCCACATCTTCTCCTTCACCTCCCTGAAATTGTTACAAGAAGAATGAAGAACCCTGATTACTGGAGTTAGTTGTGGAGCAGAGAGAGAAATCCCCCTCCCCCCCCCCCCGATTGGGAGATAGGCTTTCCATAAGTGTAGCCATTTCATGATGAAAGTAGGTTCTGATCTAGGCCCAACTCTAATTTAATATGACAGCTCCCTCTAGGAACACTACCTTATGGAACAGATACAGCCGATGAGGTATGGGTTATCCCTAGTGTTCCATGGACTCTACAATGGTGTGTTAGATGAGAAGAGCAAGTAAAGTCCTAAAAAACCTCAGATTTTAGAAATAAAGTGTTAAAATAGATAATATTTTCTGCTTTAAAAATCCAGTAATATTGTTTTGCATCCTAGCGAACAGACTTGTTGCTTCTCTACTGCTTACTACGTAGAGCAGTAATAACAAAGGAGAGAGTAGTTCTCTGTTCATGCAACCAACGTACCTTTCCCTCATGACTGAATAATCACTTCTTATGACTCAGGATTTCCAGTCACTGGGTAGTATTTCCAAAATTCATGGTTGGTAGGCATTCTCAACATTTCTGTCTTTAGAAATTAATGGTGATGGCAATGTAATATGATTTGAGCTTCAATGTAAAGCCCACTTTGCCATACCACCCTTTGGTGAAAAAAAGACCTGCAAATGTGTTCCATTGATGAAGTAGTTAAGCTGGAGTAATTGGATTTAAGCCAATTTTGTCTCGTTGTCGGCTTAAATCTAAGTACTGCAATTCAACTGCTTTATAGATTGCTCCCTTTGTTACAAAATTGCAAGATGCAGCTCCCACAGAGCGGAGAAAACATGCCAACTGGATTTTTCAACTGGCAATTTCTTTTATGGTTCCTGATGTTCTGTTCATACAAGAATGACTTGATGCAGCTGCTGCTTGATGTCATTTTTAATCACATCATTCTGGACTTTGATTGCATCATATTAAAATATTTCTTTCCAAGTATACAATGGATTCAGGACAAAACCAAATACATTCAGTTCACCAACTATTCTTCAGGCAAAAAGCTATTTATTTCCATTCCCCAAAGAGGGTCTTGTATAAGAGGCAAAATGTCAGAAATGATCAAGACAAATGTTGGTTATTACTACTTCTCCCTCCCCACAAAAAATGATGCATCTTTTGTTCATAGAATATTTTAACATGTGAGTGTTGGCTCAAGTCATAGCTGTGCATAAATCCCTATGAGATATTTTCTTGTGCTTTATAAAAGTCAAATATACTTCCCTTTATTGCTGAAATATTTTTGGCATTTCACAACAATAAATGTTCTTTAAAAGACAACTCCTGTATTATTGCCCCAGGGAACCCCTGTTGTGTTGCTCTTTTTCTAAATCGAATCTGTCTTTTCATGCTTGGTTTTACCAAGTCAAGTTTTGTTCAGAGGCTAGTGTTCTTCACATTTACCTTTCAAATAGAAATCAACAAGACACATTTTGAGCTTGAATGTCAACTGGTTATGTTCCTCTTCTCATTGGGACTATTTATTATTTTCTGTTTCTCACAGAATAGTGATGGTTAAGTCATACAATAGTGATGGTTGAGTGAAAGGAAACTTGGAAAGGTGATGTGGAAAAGTTAGTCATCAGAGCCAAAGGAAGGATTTATGAAAGCTGTATTCCAAATTCTGGAAAGCCACACATCTCCCAGTTTTATCCATTGTTATTATATATGAATGAGATGGGACATCATGTGCAGTATTGTCACACATACACCTGCCATACTCACTTCTTTTTTTGAAAGGTATAAGACTAAATAGCTATTTCAGGAATAAAACAGGCTGGAAGTTGAGATGAAATGTATCTTGGAATACAAACTGGCCATTTTTAGTAAAGAGTACGAAAGGGTCTTTTGGCCACATTTTGGATCCTGGATGGCCACATGTAGTCAATGGGTTGCATAGTTTCCATTGCTATTCTAGCCAAGTATTGTCTCTTCACCAGACCTGTTTTACTATTAAAGCCTAGCCAGGGCACAGAAAAGATAAGTTTCAACTCCAGCCACCAAGATACCTCAGCCAGCTTTTCTAAACAACAAGATGTTCTTTGGGAATTTGGTAACAATGAACATATCAACAGAGATCATGGCACAAAACTTTACTAGAGCAACAGTAGAGCTAAATGTATAATCAACTATGTAGGGGGAAAAACAGAGAGAAGTCAATATCCCACCCTTCTGCTTGCCAGGAACCCTAAAACAAGTGAGAGCAGATGGCATTTAGAGTCAATGGATGTGCAGTTCATTTCTGGATCAGGTGTATGCCAATGATGGGTAAGGTACCAGACCCTTAAATACCATTCCCAGGTGAGTATCTGTTCATCAATACATCTCTGTGCAGCCAACTTTTTGGATGTTTATATTTCCCTAATAAGAAAACTGTTAACCAGACCAGACATCAAAGGATAGCAGAAATGGATATCAAAACATACCACCTGCTAGGACCATCTGACATTGGTGTTCCTTATCAATTTTAAACATCTGGAGAAAACAGACAAGCTAGCAATCTCTAGTCATTTTCCTAGGTGGCACTGATTTCTGACAATTTCTAGCAGCTGAACCATTCTTCAGCTTTAATATAAGTCAGTGTTCAACAGTATCTTAAGGATCTTGAACACTGGGCACAGAAAATAATATTGATGCATACCACAATAAACCTTCTCACCATTAACATATTACACATAACTAGACATTTAAAACTTTTTTTGCTATGCACAGGCAGAGCTGTTTGTTTCTTTAATTGTTACACCACCCATCAGGGATTTTTCCCACTCTGTGCAGTGCACAGACAAATAAGCAACATCAACAAAATAAAAACAAACAACAGAATAACAAATGAAAAAATGAACATCTGATGACCTCTGAGGGCAAGCAAACATATTTGGAACACAAATCAAATTTGATGGATATAAATTGCTTCTGCCTTTCTGTTCTCTGTTGAAGGAGAAACTATTGTAAGTGCCTAGTGAAACTAGGTGCCTGAAATTGTGTAGTTCTGATTTTCTCTTTATGTATGCATCTGCTGTCAAGTTGATTCCAACTCATGGCAACACTTTCCTGAGTTTTTAAGGTACAGAATACACATAAATTGTTCACCATTCCCTTTGTCTAGGGGCACCTAGACTAGGAGACACAGTGGAGAATTGTATTCCCAATCTCTTACTTCATGACCTGACACATAAATCACTAATCTACCGGTATTTATTTTATTGAGCCACAATGTATGTCAATAGGAGACTTAAAAATCAATTTGGATCTTGGATCAGATTGGCCCCATATTGTTCCAGACTGAATTGACATGCACTCCAAAGCCCTGAATTGGCCTCCAGATCAAATCATGCATGACCTGAGTCATGTACTGTATGTATTGTAGACCAAATTGTTATTAGGGATGACTTTTTCTGGAGCTTCTAGACATTAAATACCATAATTTTATCATTCTGAGAACTTCCTTAATGTTCTACCTTGAAGCTATGAGAAATGTATAAAATACTTTGAGACTTAGTTAAACCAAGCGCCTTCTAAGCTTCCTTCTTAAGAAGAAAGGTACCAGCTGGCACAAGGGCAGGAAAATCAGGTGGAGCTAGGCCTGATTAAAACTTATAGCCTTCCACCTGAGACCTTTCTCCCTGATACATCATATGAAAATATTTGAAAGGTCCCTGCAGGGTAGCTAGAGTTCCTTGAGTAAAAAAAAAAGGCATTTGTTGTCCAGACAATAACAAAATCCAATCTAATTGTGATTTTCCTAAAATGATCAAATAAACACAATGAAGTATTACTTATGATAAGAACTTCAATATCATACAAACTTGGAAGGTAAACAAAAAGTTGACATTTCACAATGTATTAATACTTACAGAAGAAAGTTGGATGTTTAAAACACATTCATTGTTCTATCTATAAAGTAATCTTAAAAACTATAGTAATTCAAACATATATGGCAATTATCTGACCAATCTGAGGCTAGAAATGCTGAATCCAGTTAAAGCTAAAGGTTTTTGAGTACTTAAACTTTTCAAAAGGATGCAGGACATTTTGGGAAAGAATTTTCCAGTTGGAAAAAGTTTCAATTTCCCAACCATGGGAGCTTCTTGAAAAATCAGTAAAAATGTTTGCAAGTAATCCAGTGCATTACTACTGAAATTATTGTTTTATATATGAATGGCCTCCAGTACTGCATAGAACAACACTAACGAAGAAGCCTTATTTTGCAAGGTGTGTTACAGCCAAGACTGAAGATTCAAGTGCCACTCAAAATGATGGCCCATCATCCTTAATATTCTGTTTTTAAATCTGGTTTCCCTCTGCATCCTGAAGATGTCAGCTGATCCAAACTGAGGGGAAACATGGTATGAAAAAGCTGAAGGCAAAATAAAACACCTAAAAAAATTGATTAAAAATGTGTCACACAGCAGCTATGAATTGGGCTGTATGGTGGAATAATAAATTGTATTTTGTTTTAATTTTCCATTCTCAGTTTCAAGGTCACTACATAAAATCTGTACAGTATCAGGTAAGGTTAGAAATCTTTATATTGAGCTCACCCTTTGACCGAATAACAATCACAAGGATTGGGAAATAGGAATAAACTTTACACATGGGCACATTTTGAGAATGCAGTTGCAGGATAATATTGTTCGTCCTGCAAATAATCTTTTCTGGGGATTATGAATCCCATGCTCTCGATCTGTTAGGCTTGCCAGGCTTGCATTTATGAGTACAATGACTGTAAATGCATTGTCCTGAGTTTGTCATGATGGTTGATCTTTCAGAATATAATGATGGGGTAAGGCTATAGCCAGAAAGACACAGGGGAGTTCTGCCTTTAAGAGAAGCAAATGGATCCTCAGAAACAAGCAGATGTCATTTAAGAGGAAGAGTATGAGACAGAGAGACCCAATCCTATGACTTTAGGGAGTCTTGCTTCATTTTGGATGTTTTTAGAAGATAAATACTTTTGCTTCATTTTTGAATTTGGATAATTTCAGAATCTGAAGCACATTCCTAAAAATAAACATATACATTAAGGAAGGGAGATCAGGAAACCAAACCATGGTACAGTATTTTGAGTGAAAAGAGAAAGCAATTTAAATCTTCTGTTATAACTCTGAGAGTGAACCTCTCTCTAAGTTACAGCTGTCAAAATGTACAGTTCATAAGTCTTCCGTGTTAGGAAGGGGGTGTGTGGGAAAACAACTTCACACACCCCCAAGGCAACACAGGGGATTTGGAAAATTATCCAAAAGTATTTACTATTCCAGCACATCCCCAATATTAAAAACACTCCTTTTCATTTATTTGAAAGCTTCACAAGCAACTGCTGCTTGATAGGGAAGGAAAATAGGAGAAAGGCTTTGGAAGAATAAAAAATTCTAATGCTAAGGAATAAGAGTTGGTTTCAGTGTGTCTTGCGGGGTACCCAGAAAGAGTCTCCTCGAAGATTGTGGTATTTGTGAACCACAATCGGGTGTATCTCGGGCAAAGGCCACCTTGTGCCTTTGCTCAAAGAAGTGGATCTTACACAGGGGTGAGATTCAGCAGGTTCACCCCAGTTCTCCAGAACTGGTAGCAGAAATTCTGGCTGGCCCCACCCACCCACGTTTTGAAATAAAGTAGTCCTAACTTGGGTGCAATGCAGGGCTTTCCCCCTGGTCATGCCCACCATACCATGCCCACAGAGTAGTAGGTAGTAAAAAAAAATTGAATCCCACCACTGATCTTACACAATTTGGATTGCCCTGGCTGTCCGCCCCTGCCGAGCCCTCCCAGGGGTAAGTGAGGGGTTTGTGTTTGGGGTTGTATTTTTATAAATAAATAAATAAAAATCCCAAAGTGTATATGTAAATTTGATCTGGAAGGATTTCACTGGTATTACCATGCTCATTTACAATATCTGCCTCTTAGGCAGTGGCCCTAACCATCATATAGTTGTAGCTAATGACAGGACTCTGAGCTATTTCTTCCAGTAAATGAATAGTGATACTGGTTCTTTTTCTCTTTTTGGCAAACTTGTCATAATGGCTATTATTCATGGATGTTTTAGTTCTGACTCTCAATCCTGCCACACACAAAAAAACTTGAAGTCTTCATTTATACCTTTTATTCAAGAAACAAAGTACACTGACAATTACATGGTTTGCTTTTTACAACCCAAGTAGGACTGGCTTCAATACACCATGTTTTGAGTGTGTAGGGCAATCAACCTATGGTCTCGATTTCCGTGCCGGGGCAGTGGCAGCTTCTACCTTTCCTTCTATTCTTTTTTCTTTAAACCACATGTTTCTTTATCAACTATGCCTCTTTGTTAAGAATAGAATAGTAATGCCTTCTAGAATAAAGGCTGAATTAAATTCAAATATGCTGGGGTCGGGGAGGAAATATGTGTTACTATGACCCAGGTTCGGTTCTGTCAGATGATAGATTGCTGTCCACTTAATGGCTTAGCTTTGAATCAGTATGGTGAAATACAGGAAAATGAAACAAAATCTTGTTAACCTGTCTCTTCAATTACACATTCACAAGCACACATAGATTTCATTTCTTAGCTGTGGATCTTGCCACCCTGCTTGCCATGTTGACAAAGGGGAGCCCATCAAAAATCAGAGAAAGTAGAAGCCTGTTAGAAAATAAAGGCATCAACCTTCTTTCAGTACTAAGAACACAATTTGAACACATGAGGATTCAAAGTAAGACTTTCAAGACCAAAGCACTCTGATCTCTTTGAGGAGAATCTATTGGTTCATCTTTCAGAACCTCAAACCAAACACATTTCTGAGCCATCCCAATTTCTCTCTTCCACTTTGTCTTAGTCTTTCCCCTCTTCCTTTCTTTTTTATACCAATTGAGTGGTACTGTATAAGCTTTGAACAAACATAAAATAACCAGCCTGATTAGATATCTGTTATTTCTGAAGATAAGTTTTTAAAAATTTCAAGTTTTATCTTCAATATATTTTGTGCAAATGTAAGTAATTGTTTTTGATGAAAAGCAAAAATTCTTCAGGTTTTAAAAAAATGAAATGCATATCTCCCCTTTCTTTTTCTACCCTTTACTGTCCTCTTTTCATTTTGGTTAATCTTCAACTTGGCCTTCAGCTGTGTAAAAACTGAACCATGTTTGCTTCCATATTCTTCACAGTCCTTTTTCCCAGACAGTTTGCTGTAACACAATTGGGAACTGCTGGGTTTACAACAAAATAAACAATGTGTTCAAATTTGTTAATGAATGAAATATCTCTGTTCCCGAAAACATGTATCTTTTACTTTTCCCACCTGTGTATGTTATATTTTTCCTAAAAACTTTAAAATGAGTTTTGGAATTCATCTTGGCCATTCCCTGGGGTATATCTGCTTTGGAGATATATCTAACTGTATTTGCTATTCTGTTTTCCAGACAGCAGCTTGGTGAGGCTTTGAAAAAAAAAAAGGATGTTAGCATTTTTAAAGCCTTTCCTTCTTTTTTATTATATGAATCAGTGTTCTTGGAGAAGTCAAAGTTCAATCCTCCTGCTGCATTACAATGCCTTTCAGCCCGATATTAGAGAGCAAGTCCCATTTTATTTTTCTATATGAGGCTTCACTTCAGCATTAATTCCATTCGGAAAGCAGCTGCGCTTATAATAGATTCCTTTTAAGCAAAATGGAAAAATATACATTTATCAAATAACTTTCTTTCAGTAGTGCTGCTACAGTCTTTATTGCATCAAAGTTGTCAGCAATCAGCCCATCTTTCTGAATAAAGATGTGCCAAATCCCAGCATCTGACTGTATACTGAATAAGCAATGAGCAAGCTCAGTAGAGCATCTGTCTCTCTCGCTCCCCCTTCTATCTGTGCTACTACAGTACACATTTATTTATTCTCCCATTACCTCTCTGTACCGTATTAAAACTGTGGGATATTTAATTGCTTAATATACATATAAAGTGGCACTCACTGCTAAAAGCAAATATTCATGAAAATACGATGGTAGTAATAACACATAAAGTTCCCATGTATTCAGGCACAGCTGCTATGGTTGTTTAGAGCATTCCAGGGGCAAAAGGAGAAACACCTTTACAACTGCCTACAGCGTGATACAGTTGTACTTTGCTTAAAGAGCATAATGTGTTCCGCACAGTGATGGGATGACCCCGATTCCATCCGGTTCCTTGGAACCAGTAGGAACAATCCCGGAGGGTTCTCTGGGAGGGGAATCAACTTTTGAGGCATCCGGTTATTTTATTTTATTTTATTTTTTATTTTAAGTCTCCGCCTACGACGTCGTGACATCATGACGTCAGCTCCGCCCATGATGTCATGACTTCATGACATTGGCCACGCCCATGACGTCATGATGTCATGGAGTGGTGGTAACAAATTTGTCATCCCATCACTGGTTCCATAGGATTGTTCTTTGAGCGAGTTTGCTCTTTAAGCGAAACACCATTGTAAGTGACTAATTGTGACTTCTGGTGGGGGGAATGCGAACCCCAATTTATTTGTTAAGCAAGTTTTTTGTATGCTTTTGTTGTTAAGTAAAGCGACAATTCAGACAAAATTCTGCTCTTTAAGCAAGTTACTCTCTAAGCGAGGTGCTCTTTATGCGAGGTTTTACTGCAGTTGTATTTTCCATTGAAACAACAGTGGCCTGGGACTGAACTGAATTCAGATTTAGATACGTGTAGGGCAAGCCCATTAAAATCAATGGGGCAGGTTTCCAAGTTGGAACATGACCTGACTCTTGAAATATTATCCCCATTACCATTTGGTGCCCTGCAGCTTCATAATGTGGTGGTAATATCCTCATTGGCCAGAATTATGGAAATTGTTGGGCAACAATTTTCTGACTGCTGATTCTTAATGTTCAAGAATCCCCATCCTCCCTTATATTACATTTCAAATATTAAATGTGTGTTAATAACTGGAGAAATAGCTCTGTAGCACTTATTATTATTATTATTATTATTATTATTATTATTATTATTATTATTATTATTATTATTATTATTATTATTATTATTATTATTATTATTATTATTATTATTATATTTCAATTTCTATACTGCCCTACTTGGTAGGACCAACTCAGGGCGGTTCATAACACATGTAAAGTTACAAGTTCATAAAGACAACATGTCAATAAATCATAAATAATCAATATCAATATCACAGAACATCAGAATGTCAATATCATTACAGTAACAAAAAATTCAATAAACTTCAATATCAAGTAATAGTCAAAAATGTCTATATCTCAATCAAGTTTACACAAAAAACAGAACTAAACAAAAACAAAATAATTGCTAAATCCCACAACAGGTGGCAAGTCTCTCCGTCTGCTGCACAGCATCTCTTAAAGCCCCAGTAGGGTGGGGTCCTGGGGACAGGTGGAATGAGTCCCAGGGCTAGACACCGCTGCAGCCTCTAATCTCGGCCACAGATGTAACTAGCGGGAGTGGCAGCAGTGCAAAAAATTCCCACCGCATGGCATCTCTTAGAGCTCCAGCTAGGGTGGGGACCTGGGGACAGGTGGAACGAGTCCCAGAGCTGGACGTCATGGCCTCTCATTGCCTCAGCCACAGATGTTACTGCGCGGCGGCCACCTGCGCAGCTGGGGCAGTGTCTTCGGCTGAGGCTCCTGTTGGTGGCCCTTTTCAACTCCCCCGGACAGGTGTTGCGAGTCCGGGGGAGGACGGAGATGTCTGCGCAGCCAGGAAGCATCTTCGGCCAAGGCTCCTGCCGGTGGTCCTTTTCAAACCCCCCCCCCCGGACAGGTGTTGTGAGTCCAGGGGAGGACAGAGATGTCCGCACAGCTGCAAAGCTTCTTCAGCTGAGGCTCCTGCCAGCGGCCCTTTTCAATTCCCCCGGACAGGTGTTTCGAGTCCGGGGGAGGACGGAGACATCCACACAGCAAATATGTTGATGAAAGTTCAGAGGGGCTTTTAAGAAGCATACCAATGATAATAGAAGAGATGATACTATCTGGATACAATTTAAGCACATTATTCAAAAGACTACAGTTAACGCTCAATGTTCAGCAATGGTCTGTAACTCTTGTTATTACCTGCTGACAGCCTTTCTGAGGAATTGTTTTGAGTAGTAGGAACATGTAGAAAACCTGCAGGAGCAGATCTTCACTTAGATTGTTGGTCATAGCGCTACCATCAATTCCCAATTAATTGAACACTCAACAAATGATGTTGTCATTGTTCACTACCAGACAGTTACAAAGTCCACCTTAGCCATTACCCTTTCTATTGTTTTTACTTCTGTTCCAAGGCAAAGTTGTATATATGCTAGCAGAGTTCTGCACAGGCTGTCTGCTCTTTCAAGCCATCTCATTCAAAGTTTCAGGTGTCCAGACAAGTCACCATGAAAGAACTCATTGCCTAGATACCAATAGAAGTACAAACAGAACTAGTATTCTTGAGCAAAAGAGGCAACCACAATCTTATGTGTTGAAATAAGTGTTAAGAAGGATGCCCACAATGAGAATGAGTTGAAAAACCACATTTCTTCTAGTAGCTGGCTGCAAAAGCAGCTGCAGCAGTTGGTAATGTTCTAATGTTTTCTTTACCATACTTCTGTGTAATTGTTTGCAGCAACAGCAGCACATACACACAGAGAGAAACTGTGGCAATCATAAATATATAGGGGGCTAGCGAGTGAAGTATTGAACTGAGATCAGATTCTGGATAAAGATTAGGCGTCCTAGTCTTTAGAGTAATGTACACATCCAATATCTGCTGCAGCAAAATCATTCCA
The DNA here is from genome assembly GCA_030440675.1 of Furcifer pardalis. Classification (NCBI taxonomy): domain Eukaryota; kingdom Metazoa; phylum Chordata; class Lepidosauria; order Squamata; family Chamaeleonidae; genus Furcifer; species Furcifer pardalis. The sequence goes on from CP126893.1 coordinate 71,601,386, forward strand.
CCCCACAGTCTGCTCCCTTGATTTTGACTTTTCCAATTGATTTTTGGTCTGCTCGGTCCTTTTTCAATGAACATACAGTTAAAAGAGTGTAGCTGATGCCACCCTGTTATGTTCATTCTGCCTTGAAAGTGTTGATGAAGAAGGCTTAGGCTTTTGTGCCAAGAAAACAGTTCGCCATTCGGACTTCCTGTGCTCATCTACCCCCAACCAATTGTTTTTGCATTTGCAAGGAGCCAATGCCAGAGCAGAACAGTGTACTCTGGTTAGGAACTGCATCATTATTGTAAATCAGTATTTAAAACTAAGGAAAATCTGCTCTTGCAAATAGCATGTTGTTCACCACATTCCTTAAGATGCATCTCAGCCACTTACTGGCATTTTGACAATATAATTGTTTCCTGCCACAACATTTACCACTAAATTGTACTTAATATCCAGATCTAACCTACATAAGCCCATAGAGATCAGAAAAATTTGCTTTTATTTGTTACAAGTAATTTTCAGCCCATCCTGCCTGACAGCTAAATAGAAGCTTGATTGGAAAGCAATTAACATATTGAAAAACCTGTGGAAAACAACTTATTTTTAATCAATGGCAGGCGAGTGGAAATGGCAAGCTGTTCAGTGCCACCATCTGTATTTCTCTAAGCACAAGTCCAAGCATTTTCATTCTGACTACAGCCCAGCTATGATTTAGATATATTCTTGATTGCCCGCATCATCAGTGTGACACTGTTGTTTGTGCCATTGTAGATTTTTAGTGTCAGTCGCATTGTGGTGCTTAAAATCTGGACAGAAGTTCTCAATACTTTTTGCTTTTTGTAATTTGAGAAGTAAAAACCACTGTGGACATGATGTAAAAATGGTTGAGGGTATTTGTGGTTTGTTTCTGTTTCTGTTGTTGTGTTTTCAAACCCTTTTTAAAATGCTGGGATGTATTGCTGAACAGGACCTAAAAGTTTCCATTATCTGGTGATGTTCCATCTCTTCCATTTGTTTGATTGGTGTAGCACTTATTTTCCATTAAACTGGATGTAGGTCTAAATTCACAGGGAAAGCTATGACATTTTGAAAGCATCTGGTAATCTGAAAGTGTAACCTGCCATATTGTGCCCAGTACTTTAAAATGGAAAGGAAAGGGGGTGGGGAAAGAGGAGTGAGTGTAGTTTAAGAGGCTGACTGATCTAATTGATCCCATCCCCCCTAAGGGGAGCTACACTTCATTTAATTAAAAGAAGAGCCACCTGCTTGGGTGTACTGGTATCTAGTGATTCACCTCCATCAGCAGATTAGGGCAGAGTGTTTAAATGATGTGCAGTGCCAGAAACCATGTCTGTGTTTTTTAGGCTTTTGTAACATTAGCCGAATTATAACTGATTGGGCCAGGAACAAATTAGATCTGAAACAAAGCTGTGCTGCACTAATGTAATAAAAAGGCAGAAGAGTTTTTACAAATTATTTCTGCTCTGATTTAACAAAAGTCAGGTTAGTTTAACTTTTAACTATGCCACCAGGAGGATCTGTAAGGTATTTTTTATGTTCACTTCAACAACGCTCAGAACACAAGTGAGGATATGCATAATAAATTGTGAGAGCAAGGTTGTAACCTTATATTAGGTGGGTTCCAGGCACTGTAACAGATATAGGTCCATGGTTTAGCAAAGACAAATTATAATTAGGAAAGATAAATGCTGTAATGGCATATGGTGTATTGTTGTTGTTTCTCAGGATACAATATGCCTATAAGTGTGAGCTGCAAATACCACCCTTGCACTATTTCTCTCTCCACTAGCCTAAAGCCAAAATATATAAGTGAAAATGTGTTTCACTCAAGAAATGTTCTTTTTCTTTTAAAAAATAAAATAAAATCCACTTTAAGAGAGAGGTAGTTACATAAGAATGGGTAGCTCGGAAGGAACACAAACGCTTCAGAAGTCATGGCCTGGGGTGGGTGCCCCAACTCCTTGGTCAATAACAAGTTTCTCAATAGTCCAGACAAGGATATTTAGCATCATGCAGGGAGGTCAAAGCAATGAAATACCCAGTAGTAATATACAGTTGTAAGAGCTGGACCATAAGGAAGGCTGAGAACAGAAAAATAGACACATTTGAAATGTGGTGATGGAGGAGAATTTTGAGAGTACTCTGGACTGCAAAGAGATCAAATCAGTCAATCCTGAAGGAAATAGATCCTCATTGCTCCTTGGAAGAACAAATATTGAAGATGTTTATTTATTTATCAGCATACTTCTATACCACCCTCCTCACGAATGACTCAGGGAAGCTGACAACAAATAAAACATACCAATTGTACAATCCCACAATAAAAACCCACCCATCACAAAAGATAATAAAAAGTTAAAATTTAAAAGACAGTGAAAATTAAAAGTGAAGATTAAAATACAGCTAAAAACACGGGGGGGGGGTGTTAATAGGGAGTCAAATAAGCCAACAGGCCTGAGTGACCATCTGGCCCAGACCCCATAGCTGCCCCACCAACCAGGTCTTTATACCCTTTCTAAAGGGCAGCAACTCCTGGAACCACCTGCCTCTGGAGCTTTGCCTTCAGACAGGGTTATTGGCTTTTAGAAAGGGCCTGAAAACCTGGCTGGCAGGAATGGTGTGGGGTATTGAGGGTTTACTGACACCCACCCACCCACCCACCCACACACACACACACACACACACACACACATACTGGCTTATTTAACATCCTGTATCTCCCCCCCCCCATTCCTACCCTCATTCCTATATTCGATGGGTTAGTGTAGGGAATGAGAAGTTGTTTTTAAATGGGTTTTAATTTTACTTTGTTCTTTTTGTGTTTTTAGGGGTTTATTTTATGTCTGTTGTTCTCCACCCTGAGTTGCTTGTGTGAGTAGGGTGGAATATAAATCTGACTAATAAATAAATAAACTCCATCTGGAGATGCAATTCTGTTGGCAGAAGGTTCCATAGGGACAGAGCGGACACAGAGAAGGCCCTCCTTCTAGTGCTAGAGAGGTGCGCCTCTCTAGCTGATGGCACCACCAAAGAGCCTCTCCATTCTGCTCTGGTGGGATGAACAGATACTCTTGGGGTGATGCTGGCTCTTAAGTATCCTGGCCCACTACCATGTAGGGCTTTAAAGTTAATAACCAGCACCTTGAATTGCCCCCGGAGGCAAACTGGCAACCAGTGCAGCTCCCAGAGCAATGGTGAGGTGCAGGCATAACACCCACAACCCATCAAGATCCGGGCAGCCACATTCTGGACCAGCTGCAGCCTCTGAATGGTCACCAAGGGCAGCCCCATGTAGAGCATGTTACAATAGTCAAGTCTGGAGGTGACCAAGGCATGTGTGATCATGAGCAAGGAGTCCCGATCTAGGAGCAGGCGTAACTGGCGTATCACACGAAGTTGTGCAAAAGCCCTCCTGGCCACAACTGCCACCTGCTCTTCGAGTAATAGTCGCGAGTCCAGGAGGACCCCCAGATTATGCACCAGGTCTGTTTGGGACAGAACCACCCCATCCAAAACCAAATATGGTAGCTCCCGAGATAATGCAGGACTCCTGACCCACAACCACTCAGTCTTGCCAGGATTCAGTTGTAGCTCATTGTCCCCCATCCAGACCCTCACAGCCTCCAGGCACCCCAAAAGGACTTCCACTGCATCACTTGGATCCCCCCCCCCAGGCAGAGGTATACAACTGGGTATCATCAGCATATTGATGATACCTCACCCCATGGGAATGGATGGTCTCACCTAGCAGTTTCATGTAGATATTAAATAGGAGAGGTGAGAGTACCGAGCCCTGAGACACCCATATTGAAGGGGCCTAGGGCTGGACTTCTCACTCTCCAACCACACTGACTGGGTCCAGCCCTTCAGAAATGAGGAAAACCAGGATCACACAGTGCCCTGGATCCCCAATCCTCAGAGCCTTTCCAGAAGGATACTATGGTCGACGGTATCAAAAGCCGCTGAGAGATTGAGAAGATCCAGGTCCGACGGATATCCCCCATCCCGCTCTCTCCAGAGATCATCCACAAGTGCGACCAATGCAGTTTCCATAACACATGAAACTAAAGTACTTTGGACACCAAATGAGAAGAGAGAACTCACTCGAGAAGCCCTTGATGTTGGGAAAGATCAAAAACAAAAGGAGAAGGGGTGGTAGAGGAGGAGATGGCTAGATGGCATTGTTGACACAATGGGCATAGAGCTGAGTGTGCTGCAGAGGTTTGTGTAGGATAGGGGTGCCTTGTTTGCAGTGGTCCATGGGGTCGCAAAGGGTCAGACTCGACTGTGCAACTGAATAACAACAAATTATTTTAAGATGTCTGGATGTGAGAATTGGTCACAATTAGCTGCAGCAATTTAAGGTGACTGAACAACAACAAGACAGGAGTGGAATGTAGACCATACTGCCAGTGACTCAGCACCGAGTATTAGGTGGCAGTTAACTAGCCTGACTACCATGAGGACTAACAGCTTTGGTGCCAAAGTCTACAGGAAAGGGTGATGGTCCCTATGTGGATAAATCCAACTTGAATCTATCTTGATGGAGAGCAGTAGCTTCATCAATACTGGCCTGGGACTGAGGAGGACTTTGTATGCCAAAAGGGCTCAGGACCAGAAAGTGATTTGTGGAACTGGATCAGTGGTATGGGGGTCATGTTGCAATGCAGAAGGCAAATGGAAGGCCACTGCATTATATTCTCAAGACAATTGTCATAGCTGATTGCCACGATGCTAGCCAATATTGATATTTGTATACAGCAAAAGAAATATTAAATCAGAATCCTCTCTTCTCTAATATGCAGTTTGTCATACTTCTGTATTCCTCTTTCTCCAGGCCTAAATGGAACCTTGCAATTTTTTATACAAGGTGATAGAGGATGGGAATGTTGAACACTTAGCAACTGTTTGTCTAACAAGATTGGGAGAGACATTGAAACCCACATACCAAGAGGTTGTGTCTGAAACCTACACTTCTGACCGGTCTCAGCAGCCCTTATTTTGGAACTTGATTTTAAGCAAATATCTTGACATATTTGTCATTATTTTTGGATTTTTTATGTCCTTTTCTACACACCCATATTTCTGTATGCCCAGCCAGATGAAGTCACATATAACATCAAAAGCTAGTGTGTTGTTCAATTTCTTAATAGTCTGATAAAGGTTTCACCCACCCTTGGCTTTAATCTTCATAACATTGTAGTACTCTCTAGAAATTTTGGACTGCAGCCAACATCAGACCTGATCAGCATGGGCAATAATCAGGGAAAGTGAAGTTGTAATCCAGAATACCTTTAAGTCCAAAACATAGTGTGGAGTGCTGATCTTACAAGAACATCTGGCAACAGAGCCCTGGTAAATCATATATGGAATCCAGATATCACATAATCATGCAGTGTTTGCTGATAGTATACAATTCCTAGAACAGGATCTTTGTAAGTGCTCTGACCAGAAATAGCAGATTCTGAAGCTCTAGCCAGTGCAAAGTCTGGATCATAGTTACATTCAGGTTCATCTGTTTCCACTGACAGAATCCATTGGGTTGGATAGGGACTTAGATCTGTATGTGTGTGTGTGAGAGAGAGAGGGAATACCATCAAGTTGCCTGTGACTTCTGGTAACCTTACAAATTAGTGACCTCAAAAACCAGAAGCGTAGCATGCCTTAACGGGGCCCCGTATAAAAATTTGTTTGGGGGGCCCTTGTGAAATAAAAAAAATTGGGAAGTTTTTATTAATTTTTGCTGTAGGGGGGCCCCGTGGCCCGGGGGCCCCGTATAATTGATACGGCAGATACGGCGGTAGCTACGCCCCTGTCAAAAACATCTTATCATTAATAGCCACCCATCGTATGATGGATCAACTTGCTTATTAAATTCATCCCATTTGGCTTTTTGAAAATTCCACCTTAGTTTTGGATGCGAACGTACAATGGGTATAGACAGTCCAGCTTGAAGAATTATTGCCCTATGCTGACTGTGAGGGAAGTTGTTAAGTATTGTCTGACGTACACTACTCAAGGGGGCTTGTGATTGAGTTATGAAGCAGAGATCTGGGGTTTAGTCTTTGTTCCATCATGCGGAGGAAAAGGAAGCCTAATCTTTGACTATCACATGTTCAGGAAAAAGGATTAACAGTGATCAAGGGTGCCCAAACTTGTTGGACCAGGAGCCTGACCACACCTCTGGAACAGCTGAGCAAGCCAGACCACACCCCTGGAACATGACATGTTTGTGCATGCATGGCAAGGATGCTTTTGCGCATGTATGCATGAAAGTTGCCATTTTGTTTCCTGGTTTGGCACAGACACTTCTGTGCATTCATGAAAGTATCCATTTTGTTTCCTGGTTTGGCACAGATGCTTCAGTGCATGTGTGAAAGTGGCCATTTTGTTTCCTGCACCAAAACAAGAAAGAAAATGGTTGCTTTTCACTCACGCAGAGAAGTGTCTGTATTTACTTCTTGGTTTGGTGAGGGTGTCATGGGCCTGATGGAATGGCTTCGTGGGCCATACCCAGCCTGCAGTCCGTAGTTTGGGCATGTGCGAGCTAGATGATAGATGGCACTTTTTGCTTTATTTAGGCAAGATTCTTTTTGAGGGAAGGAGACATGACGGCCAAAAAGTGCTGGAGATACAAAGCAGCAGGTAAATGCTAGAGCTATGCAGAAGATATAACCATTTAGTGTGTTTTGGTTGTTTTCCTTCCCTTTTGGAAGGATGTTATTGTTTAGATCAGTGTTTCCCGATCTTTGGTTTTTGGACTTTAATTCCCAGAAGCCTAAATCAGTTCCTCAAAGCACTGATCAGCCAATGTACTGATTTAGGCTTCTGGAAATTGAAGTCCCAGTGTGGGGCCCACATTGGGAACCACTGGTTTAGGTAAAGGTTGTTCTAAATACATCTTGTTCAGTTACTGCAAGAATGCCCCATTGGAGCTTGTTTAAATGTTCTCCTATATCAATGGAGGCTTATATATTTGAGTAAGTGAGGCATTGTCCCACTTGAGGCTCACTCATCCCACTCCTATCTGCATCTTACCTGAGATGAAGGGTTAGGGGCCAGCCTGCCTATCACTTCTCTTAATCCCACCACACCAGCCACTTGCCAGTGCTCCCATGTTGATGTCATGTTTGCACACATCTCTGTCCTCAGTCTCTGAAGCTTGGTCTCCTGACTTACTGGGACAGCCCATTTGAAAATGAGTGCCATGATGATGAAGACGACTTTGAATTTTGATGATTTAGATTGTATAGGGTTATTTCATCTCTTTCCATAGACTCCTGGAGTGCTGATTTTGGGACTAATGAATTGATCCCTAATCCTTTTTAATGGCATGTTTTACTATAGTAATTTTGAGAGATTTACAATCAATCATTTGCTAACAAGAGTTTCTTACTTCAGTGTAAAACCCTTCCTTGCTTCATGCCAACAGCTCTAAGTTTGTTTCTCAGCTTATGCCACAGCAGGCATCTGTTGTCATTAACCACACAACCTTTCTGATTGAGCACCATGCTTCAGAGTATGATTTAGTCTTGTATAATCAGGATAGAAGTTAGAAATGCCAAATTATCTTGGCCTTGGAGAACAAATCTGATCGATCAAGACTGAAGTTGTTATGCTAGTGAAATAGCACAGCATGCTTCTCTGTGCTAAACATTTTACTAAATAAACAGAATGATTGAGACTCAGTCTGAAAAGAGAAATGTTAAATACCCAGGAGGTTTACATGCCTATGCAGCAGTGCATCAAGTAATCTTCATTCCCTTGCTCTTGAAGAACCGCTATACGAGCCTGCTTCACGCATAGCTTATTTCTACACCAAAATATTTTGACAATCAAAGAATATAGAGTTGTTTCAAAAAATGAGAGAGAAGACGCAAACACCTCTGTGTCACAAGGGAAGTGACAGCATGCCTCCATCACATCAGTGGAATGTTTCTTCTTTTACTGATGTAGCTAGAAGTCACGTTTTGCACTGGTTCCCATTTTGATGCAGAATTACTCCATTTTCAGAGGCCTCCCCCTGCTCCCATGTGGACAAGCAATAATGCACAGACTAATTCACAGCATGAACCAGTGACCAAAGCCAATTCTAAAATATTGTTTTTGGTTCTCCACAGAAGCAGAGGCATAGAATCAAAGAGCAAAGAAACAAAGAAGCAGCGAAAGAAAAATCTAACACGAGGCCCTTATACAAAATCCCAACTAGGGCTAGGTAATACTTTTTTGTTCCACGGAATATTAGAAAGAGGTGAGCTTTAGAATCTGAGTTTGGGATGGAGAGAGAAATAGATTTACAGGTTTCCTATATCCCATTCAAAACTGTCTCAGTATTTAAAAGATTTCTCAGATAGCGCTTGTCAACAGCTTTTAATCACTCTTGCTCAGCTTGCAATAGCAGCATATGTAATCTAAGGTTACAAGCAAGTACCTTTTCATATTGCATGCTAGAAAGTGTCATTGTTGCCTCCTTCTACATCCTGGTTGTAGCACTGAGCTATTCTCTCTCATCCAGAAGAGCTTCTCAAGGAAATGACATGTGATTTGTTGTATACCATTATGAGCTGGAGGAAGCAGATGTGAACACTATAAATTTTGTAGAAGGAAATCTCTGTGTTTGACGGGATATTTGTGGAATGGACCAGCCGGTCTAAATCGAATATAGGCACTATTTCAAAGTGCTATTAATCTGTTTTGGTTGTTTTTATTTTGGGGTGATGATCGTTCCCAGTGGTGAGGTTCTGTCTCTCATATGAAAAAGCCAAGTCTATTGAGGCTGATTATTATTATTTTTAAAATAGTAACGCAATTGTAAAATAAATCGTGCCGATAATACTTCTTCTGGTGATTATTATTTATCAATCACATTTAACTCTTCATTTTGTATCTCAGGTTTCAAATTGCCTTAGAAATCAGCAGTTGTGAATTATAGGAAAATGAATTGAGAATCCTTGTGCTTTCTACTCCCTCTTAGTTTATTTTATTTTTTGTGGTGGTGGTGGGGAGATTAATTTCCTAGAAATATATAACTGCCAATTTCTATTGCTTTTTTCCTGTTGGGTATACTAAAATGCATCTTTTTCTTTTTCTTTCCTTTTTTTAAATAGAAGGACAGATTCTTTTTTGAGTTTTTCTGGGAACCGTTATGTACTTATCTTGAATGTGACATTGAAATTCTGTAGTTTTTATAGTATGTGGCGGGGGGGAGGGAAGAGAATGCTGTAAAATGTTGCTTTAAAAACGTATTAAAAACAGTCTTCTGACAGTTCCTTCCACAATGAGGTCTTACATTAAGCATTTATGGCAGCTACAAATTCACTGTATGGTTTGATGCGGTAATAAAAAAAAAAGAAAAAGAAATTGGGTCCAACTGAGATTTTACAACTGGAACAAAGGGTTGGAAGTTTAAGACTCATCTCAAAATTCTCTTTGTTTCATATTCGCTACAATATCTGTGGCTAAGCTGCACATCAACTGCATGAAACGCTTTCCGTGACAAAAGAAATATTCATAAATTAAGGCTTTCAGTTATGCCAAAAGACAAGCAACTTAAATGGAACGTAATCACCAAGGGTCAACATTTCTTCAGAGCTAATATACTGAAATTAAAGGAGTTCATAAATGGCAATCCATTTATAATTCACTTTTTACATTAATTAAAATAGAACAGCCCTGGAGCCCCTTGAGCAATACAGTTCAAAACTCAGCAGTCGATATCTGCAGCAATGCATCTGGGGTTTTAGTGCTGGGCAGCACTTCAGTCAGGGCCAAGCAAACTATACATCAAGAGCTTTAGGGACACACCTTTTCAATACAGGCTGTCTCAATTGTAATAGATATATTAATTGGATTAATTAAATATGTGTCATCATAATGTGTATATGTGTGTTCCATTTTCTCATGGATATTCAGAAAGGTTCTGCAGAAATAACTTTGATTAGGCATCACAATTTTGATTTTATTCAAAGCTATTCCAAACACAAACAAAGATAATTAATTATCAGTAGGAGTTGGATGGTATGTTTGATAACATTTGTAAATGGCATTCAGCAGAATAAATGAGCATACCTGGGTACTGACTGTTGAAATGGTTATAATCAGTAGAATGGTGATCTGTATTCTGAGACCTTCTCCCACAGAATTTGGAAAAGTTTACTTATTTTTAAACGATAACTCTCTGACTCCCAGCATGAGGAAGTTTGGGAGTTGTGGGACAAAAGGTAATTTTCTAGGCTTCAGTCTCTCAGAACTAGCTGTTGTTTCAGTGTTTCTGTTGAATTGTTTCTCAGTATGCCATTTCTAACATGGCTAGCTACCATGGTGGAGGAGGGAGCAGAACAGAGAGTTAAGACATTTGGCTGATTCCATTTTTAATGAAAGGTTGTTACCTCTACCAAGGGCTAGAGAGCTGTTCCTAGAATTGCCGTGGGTGCACTGAGGCAGAGTTTTACTCAGGGTCAAATTACATATGTCATGGGTGGACCCAACATCACGACATCATGGTGGAGCTGACATCATGATGTCATGGTTGGAGCCAATGATGTGGGCGGAGCCAAAGAAAAAAAATACATAAAAATACAGTACAAATAAAAATACACATAAAAATACACAAAAATACAAATTAAATAGACATAAAAACACATAAAAATACACATTAAAATACACATAAAACACATAAAAGGACAATACATATTCCACCCACCCAAACCCCAAATACAAACCCGAGTCACTTACCCTGGGGAACAGGTGGTAACAGCGGCCGGGGGGGAGCGTGGCACAGCCTGGCCTGGCAGCGCAGCCTGGGTCGGCAGTGGCATGGCCTGGCATGGCCTAGCCCGGCCTGATCCGTGGTCGGCGGTGGCGGCCTCTGGTCGGCACGCCAACGGTGGCGAGTCGTGGCGGCAGTTGTCATTGGCAGCCACTGGTTGTCATCGAGCCACTGGTCAGCCTGGCGATGGCCAGTGGTGGCGAGTCACAGCGGCGGTGCAGTGGCGGTACAGCAGTGGTGCGGCGGCGGCTGGCGTAGCGGCCAGCCAGCAGCAGCAACTGATGGAGATGCGGCGGTAGTGACTCATGGTGGCGCGTGGCGGTGGGCGATCTCGGCAGGGAGGCACAGTGGTGGGCAGCGAGTCATGGCAGTGCAGCGGCAATTGGCGGTGGTGAGTTGCACCAGTGGCAAGTTGTGGCAGTGTGGCAGCACAGCGCAACTCGCACAAGGGTCGCCGTCACTGCCACTGCTGCACCTCTGAGGAGGCCTCTGAGGGCCTCCCCAGCACCCCCACTCTGCAGCCCAAAATGGCCACTGCAGAGAGTGCATGTGTGAAAGTTCTAATTGATGCATGCACACCTCCTGTACTCAGTGCACATGTGTCTATTAGTACTGTCATGCATGTGGACTCTGCAGTGGCCATTTTGGGCTGCAGATTGGGGCTGCTGGTGAGGCGACCGAACCGGTCGCCTCAAAAAAAATGGTAACCACCCCAGGTGGTCTCTCAGGGGAGGTTACTATCCCCCCGGGAGACCATCCGGGATTTTTACCACTGGATTGGCAGAACTGGGGCGAACCAGTCCATGCCCACCACTGCAAAGGCAGTCATATCTGACACTAGAGTTCAGTGCTCATCTCTGTTTCATAGCCGAAGAGCCAGTGCTGTCTGCTTCTGCAGACATTTCTCTCGTCATGTGGCAGGCAGGACTAGACACCAGAGCTTGTGTATCTGTTGTTCTCCTTTCCTGCCTAGGCTAGGATGAAGGGAAAATAAACCTACAACAGTTATGTTCTATCGCTTTCTTCAACATTTTAGGGGAAGATCAGTCTAGAGTTAGCTGCTATTCAGCAGTAGCTCCAGTAGTTTCAACACAAGGTTTAACACAATTTGTTAAAGTCTTTGTGACTTCTCCCAGAATACCTCAGTTTCCCATCAGCAAAAGTGTGAGCAGTGATTCCCTACTGGCCCAAAATGTTAGGAAACTACATAAGCTAAAAAAAACATTATCATCTCATCCAAAAGCACCTTGTTTTCTTTTGCTTTTTTTGCTTTATAATTATGCACCATAACAGTTAGAGAATACCATATGGCTATTGAACAAGGAAAGTTTACAGTAGTGTATAATTTCAACTGGATTGCTACCCAGTTCATTGTCCATAAATTAAGTACCATAAACAATGTCATGAGCCAGACTGTATTGCAGTATTCTGAGGCCTCACAATAGTCAAAAAAAAAGTGTGGCCTCTGTTATCTGAACCTGCTTCCTGAGGCAGAGATTTTTTTAAGTACTTCTCATTGTTGTTTTGCTCTGCTGCGCCAGTTCAAAATGGCTTTCTGTCTCACTCCACTGGATTCATGGAGGTGGGGATTGATCTGTGAATCTCTTGCATGATATGTTTGAAATATTTATCTGAGGTTGAGCTGTCAGGAGGTGTCCAACTCACTCATTACTAGGCAGCAGAGGGAAGCAGTGCTGTCAGAAAGTTATCATTTTCACAAGATATAGCTCTGTTTTGATTTTTATGGACAGCAGGTTGTATGCTTTGTTAAACTTTGCTCCAGAACAGCTAGTTATAGGGGACTTAATTGGAACACTAAAAAAGTTAATGTACACAGTAATGCAAACTATCAGATTATCTTTTGCATTTTTCTTCCCATCCCTTACTTTCCCTCCTATTTCTTCTTTGGTTATTATCTCCTGCTTGCTTTCTATCATGCCTTTCATGTTTTTTCTTCAGTCAGAGTATGCCAGTTGTTACAAAACCCAGTTTTGCTGCAGACTAACATATTGCTCCAGTCAAGGTGCCCCACTTTGGTATTTGGAGCAAAATAAAAACAGGTTCTGCAACAAGGTGTGTGGAAGAAAACAGTTCAAGTATGGACCTTGGGTACACTGAAAGAGCCTCCTCAGAGATTGTGGTATTTTTGACCCACAATTGGGCGTACCCTGGTAACGGCAACCTTGTGTTGCTGGATAATCTTTCTCACCCTGGGTCAGGTGAAAGGAACTGCAGAATGAACTCATTAAAAGGTGTCTTCATTGGCAGTTTCACATGGAAGAATGGCCCTCTGTGCCAGTAAATATTTTCCCTTAACTTCCTTCAGTGTGGTTTTCCCACTGCTTACTAAGTAAGGAGTAGGCATCAAACCAAGTCAGACAGGTCAATTTCCCGATTGTGTTCTTCCATCTTCTTCTTGTGCCATACTTATAATGGACATTGCAATCCATTTTGTGAGCAACCAGTGCTTCTATACAGCTAGACCCTCTAGTTTCAGAGCATGTGCACAATCTTTCTGGCTCTCTCTTTTCTACATTATACAAACTGCATCAATTTGTCATTCTCTAATGTTTCTAGTATTTGAAAAGCACATCTGACTACCTTGAGAATTGGAATGTTATCTTTAAGTCAAATTACTGTGTGCTGGAGCATGACCCAATTCTCAGTTTATCATAAGTCCTATTTTGGAGCTGTGCAAAAATAAAAAAAAACCACTATACACATTGCATTTTCAGTACTTAGTTTGGTTTTATTAAAGGACCACTGCTGATAGCATGTTATGAGATTCCATAAAACTGAAACAGCCTGATGTTAAAAGAGTCTCATTCAGATAGTAACACAAAGGCTTATGTTGTTACTGAGCAAGGTGATTTCACATTGCATTCTTCTTCGTTTGCAGATAATTTCTCCACCATGTAAGAGGGCATTTTGGCAGTTTCAGTGTTTTGATAATTCTGCTTTTCGTTGTTTAAGACAATTAACACAAGTGTTTACTTCAATTACAAAGCTGTAATTTGCAACATATAAACAGAAAGCTAGCATAGCAGCCTATCACAATAGCAATAGCAATTACAGTTATACACCGCCCCATAGTGCTTAGTGCACTCTCTAGGAGGTTTTCAGGTAATTAGCATTTGTCCCCAATATGCTGGGTACTCATTTTACCAATGTCAGAAGGATGGAATGCTGAGTCAACTATTATTATTATTATTATTATTATTATTATTATTATTATTATTATTATTATTATTATTATTATTATTATTATTATTATTATTTCAAATTTATATTGCCGCTCACTCACCATGGCGACTCAGGGCGGCTTACAGACAATACATTACAATACAATATGTTGGGGTGGGCACAGGGGGAGGGGCGGCAAGGTCCTCAACCTGCCCTGGCTTCTTCTTCCCCTGGCAGTTGGTACAGGCACAGGAGGAGGGGCGGCAAGGTCCTCATCCTGCCCTGGCTGCTTCTTCCCCTGGCAGTTGGTATAGGCACAAGGGGAGGAGCAGCAAGGTCCTCATCCTGCCCTGGCTTCTTCTTCCCCTGGCAGTTGGTATAGGCACAGGGGGAGGGGCGGCAAGGTCCTCATCCTGCCCTGGCTTCTTCTTCCCCTGGCAGTTGGTATAGGCACAGGGGGAGGGGCGGTAAGGTCCTCATCCTGCCCTGGCTGCTTCTTCCCCTGGCAGTTGGTATAGGCACAGGGGGAGGGGCGGTAAGGTCCTCATCCTGCCCTGGCTGCTTCTTCCCCTGGCAGTTGGTATAGGCACAAGGGGAGGAGCAGCAAGGTCCTCATCCTGCCCTGGCTTCTTCTTCCCCTGGCAGTTGGTATAGGCACAGGGGGAGGGGCGGCAAGGTCCTCATCCTGCCCTGGCTTCTTCTTCCCCTGGCAGTTGGTATAGGCACAGGGGGAGGGGCGGCAAGATCCTCATCCTGCCCTGGCTTCTTCTTCCCCTGGCAGTTGGTATAGGCACAAGGGGAGGAGCAGCAAGGTCCTCATCCTGCCCTGGCTTCTTCTTCCCCTGGTAGTTGGTGTAGGCACAGGGGGATGATACCCATCAGGTTCAAACTCACAATGGTTTGGCTGCAGCACAGCAGTTTCACCACTGCATCACCAGGGTTCCTTCCAGCCTCAGTCCATCTTGCATCTCTTGCACTCTTATCTCACAATGGAGAGCAAAATCCATTGAGAAGAAGAACTACCAAGACTGTAAATATGGAAAACAATAATGATGGAGAGCCTCTCTTTAAGGAATGACATGCAGGAATATGACAGGGAAACCTCTTTCAAAGACGTTTACCTAAAAGTCTGTCATCAGTGACAAAAGAAGAAACTGTCACAACTCCTGAAAGACAGTGTGGAGTTGTTCATGGGGACACTAACAACTAGAGAAAGAAACAGAAGCAGAACAGCAGCAGCACATAATGATTTTACCCATCTTTCTCTTGTATGATCCCCTTGATGTTCAACACCACACCTCTCTCTGCCCCGAGTCACTGGATAATGCGGTTCTCCCTACTGTCTCTACACACAGTAACCACCCAACTTCACAGCATCCAGCAGGCATAAAAAGGGTCACTAGCAAACTCCCAATGGAGTAACTCACTTTCCCACATGAAACACTAGATAGCAGATACAAGTCTACAGCTTGAAGTGCTACAGTGCACATCAGAGGACCTGAGGGAGAATGCTGAAACTTGCTAAAGTAACCCTAAGTCATAAACATACATTTAAGAAACAGCTCAAAGCAGCCAGCTAACTACTTAATTAAGCATAATTTGACATAACTGTGAGAAAAACAAGAAGAAATTGGCTCACAATAAATGCAAGCCATTCCAACAAATCTTAAATCAGGCTGTGTCCTGTCTTTCCCCTTTTCATGATCTAGTCAAGATCAGAAATGATAGTTTAAACATGTTAATTATCTCCTCCTCCTCCATGAGAAGTACTGAACATTAATAACTATGAACATAGATGAGAAAATAGAATTTCACCAAGGTTGGGGACAGTGTGAAGCATTATGAATAGTGGATAGAAACTCCACTGGCTACTCAGATGCAAATACTACTGCATTTAATGGGATTTGCTCTCTGGTAAGTAAATTTAGGTAAAGGTCTCCCTTGTTTGAAAACCAGTTTTGTCCAACACTAGGGGGAGATGCTCATTTCAACTTATAGCCAAAGAGATTTGGAAAATGTTGAAGTGCTCAGAATGCTGTTACCTTTCCCACTGAAGAGGTATCTATTCATCTACTTGCAATTTCTTGCTTTCAAACTGTTAGTTTGGCAGGAGCTGGAACAGACAATGGGAGCTCTCTCTGTCATGCAGCACTGATGACTCAAACTTCTGATCTGCCAACTTTCCAGTCTCAAGCTCAGCATCTTAATCAATAAGCCACCACAGCCCTAAGTGAGTTTACACCCTTAAAAATATTTTTTTCTGTTTGTGGAAGCAGAATGGTCTTTTTTGCCAGTTAATTGAAGAACATAAAATGGAAGAATATAGTTAAATGTGGTAGCAGCAACTGACATTAACACTATCATAATCGGGGGTGAAATTACTTTTTTGTATTAAATGCACATACTGTACAGCATAAGCCAACAAGACTATTAGGAACTATAGTTCATAAAAATAGCTTTGGCCCATTAATCACATATCAGATTCCTATGTGGCAAATTTGGGAAAGTTGTTCTAACCACCCCCAATCTCAAGCAACTGTTGACATAGAATGGATTGTGCAACACTGATGCAGAAATGGTAACTAAACTATGCTATAAATCCAGATGCCAGCTCTCTCCTCACATCTTTGGCAACACAGTTAGAGGCCCCAACAATATCACATACCGGTACATTAGGGATGTACTTACTTGTTCCTCCCTTAATGTGATCAATGCCATCCTTTGCTAACAATGTCCTTCTTCTCACTGCAAAGGACAAACAGGATAATCTCTTCACAAAAGAATTAATAGACATAAATGCAACATCAGGAAAGGCAATACATTAAACCCTGTTTCTAAACATTTCTATCTACCGAGACACTCTTTTTAGTGATTTGAAATTCACTGTTCTGGAAAAAAAAACCAACTACAAAAAAAAAAAGCTTCAAAGAGAAACAACTGAGATAAGATATATATGGATGCTGAAGACCCACTTAAAAGGACTGACAATTAATTAAGGGTTCTTTAGTCATTACCTGGGGTACACAGAAAGAGCTTCATCTGAGACTGTGGTATTTTTGAACCACAATGTGGCATGCCCTGGGCAATGACAACCTCATTGTTCCAATGAATCATTCCCACACTAGGTCAGGCAAAAGGAACTATGGAATGAATTTACCAAAAATGGCTTCATTTCGGAAGTTTAAAGTCTGACCTAGACACAAAAGAAGAAGTCATTAACTAGTGTGAAATTTTACATTGATTAACCTATTTGCCACTTGTATCAACTATTGTACTGCTTCCTTATAGATTGACAAGTGGCAGTCACAGCCTGTTCCTTTACTAACAAACAACCTATTCCTTTACTAACAAACCATTGTCACTTTGACCATTATCAGTAGCTCCACCAGGTAATGGGGCCATGTATAAATATGACAGTCATATGCTGTTGTTGTGTCTGTTATGTGCTCCCAAATCAGAACTGATTATACCAACCATAATATTTATTTTTTTTATTCTTTCAACATATGTTTTATGTTGCTTTTCTCCTATAAAATGACCCAAAGTAGCTTGCATCATTACAAAGGACAATACTGATAGATAAAAACTGTAAGTTATTCATTTTTTAAAAAAACACACAGACACACAAGCAGTAGCATAGGGTAGGTTTTAGTTGCCCGGGGCCGCAGGCCAAACTCGCTGCTGCCCCCCAACCCGCCTCTTACCCCAGCAGCGGCAGCGGCGCCCAGGAAGGCAGGAAGCAAGACCAGCGGTCGTTGTGGCCCAGCGGCCAGAGCAGTGCCAGCCAGGCATTGCAGGGGTGGTGGTCCTCTGCCTGGCCAGTGCTGGGCCACGGCGATGGCCAGCCTTGCTTCCTGCTTTCCTGGGTGCCACTGTCAGGCTAAGAGGTGGGGCGGCCATGCGCCTGGGACCCTTATGGTGGGCTCTCTGCTGGCACTGTGCCATGCCTCCCCAGCCTGGCAGGTGTTAAGGAGGGGGTGCCTGGGGAGGAGGGGGCTGAAGGAGGGGGAATGGCACCCCCTGGCCTCCACTGCGCCATCGGGCCTGCGTCCTCCAGGGTAGGGCCTAGGGCGCCGGTGGTGGCAGAGGGTCCTGGCACCTGTCCCAGCCACCAGGAAGTCTGGGGCAGCAGTGGCACTGCCCCCCGCATAGTGCTGCCCAGAGCGGGCCGCCCTCTCACCCCCTCGCTACGCCTCTGCACATAAGCATATCACAATATTATATTAATGTATTATTAACCAGATTTAGAAGTAATAGAAATACAAACCTACAAAAATACAATTCATCTTTTTTTAAGAAAGCCAGTCAATAAGGGAAAGCCTGCTTGAAGAGAAAGGTCTTTTTAAGGTTTTCAAAGTAAGTAAGATGTTTTAGGAGTCGCTCTATCAGTTCTACATTCCCAGTGAGTTTCCATGGCTGAGCAGGGATTTGAACCAAGGCCTCCTGAGTCCTAGTCCATCACTCCATGCACTACACAAAACTAAGCATCTCAACAGTATTATAATCTCACTCTTTATGTCTGAGAAAGTGGATTTGGTTCACAAAAGTTCATATTAAAATGTAGCAGTCTTTAATGTATGGTTGGTTGCTAGCATGTGTGCAGTAAAGAAAACAGCATGCACACATCTTTAATCCCAAATACAGTAGCTGTAAGTAAAGAAACATTCTTATTCATTTTTATTCTTTCTGCTACAAAAATCTGAGTGCATTACTGAGACTTTGAATGCCAGTTAAAGATAAAGAAATGGACTTTGGGAGAATTCAGCTATTCTCCTCTGTGTGAACTTCTACTGTGCAGCTAACAGGAATTTTACCAGAAATTCAATACAGCACTCTGTAACAAAGTGAGGTGGCCTTGCCGCAACACACCCTAACCTAGTCCTTAATTTTGTATGTGTTTAAAACATTGGAGGTGTGCCTTCCACACACAGAGCTGCTTTTCTTCTATGCCTGGTTCTTTTTTCAACCCCATGTCCACCATACTAATCTACATACATAAATACCTCAAAAGAATTCTGTTCTCCTGGCACTGGATTTCACCCCAATATACCAAAGCAGACTTTTTGAGTCGAGAGCAGACCTTTGAGAAGAAAAGATATGCACGTTGTCCTTGACTGGTATCCTTCAAACTAACATCCCTCTTCATGTAACAAGAACACATTCCAGGGGGATGGGGAATTAAAGATAGAGAGACAAGAGGAGCAGGGCTGTTTGGATTTGTATTCATAACATCCAGTTAGAGTAGTTACAGCAGGGAAGTATTCCTTTCACAACAGCTCCAGCAAGAGATAAGATCATGCATGAAGTGAAGCTTCCATTGCTGAGACTGGAATGGGGATTGACACAAGAACTAACAAAATGGATTATTCATAAAGAAGGAGAAAAGAGAGAAAGAAAGAGAATGTTAAGCATAGGCTGGGACTGCTTTTAAGAGGCAGTTTGAAGCCGCCGTATTGCTCTTTTTGCTTTACTTTCTGTTGCCAAATGTTAACTTCTTCTATTTTAATTAGTCCTCCTTTAGTGCTCAGTTCAGGAGTGGTTCTGTGGGCACATATGTGTGTATTTAATTTGTCAAACTCAGCAGTTGCTAACATTATAATGTTAAAGAGCAAAGATGTTATGTATTTAATTATCCAGTCAAGGTAATGTTATTTGGTGTTACCAAGAAAGACAACTTGTAACACTGACACGATTTATGTGCTATTGCTTAGTAGTGCAATCATCTTGATGTCTTGGAGCAAGGTGCACCATAAATCCACCCCTCCTCACCTCACCCCACCCCCTGGAGTGATCATTCAGTTAATTGTGTATAGAAGAATAATGTGTTAATGTGGTAAGAGTTCCAAAAGAACAGAAACAGGAAATGTATTGAATTGATAGCTATTGTGAAGCAGCTCATATGTGACAAATTTTACAATATCAGAAGTAGGCAACATTGTCAGGGAGATATCCATAGTGAGTATAAAATTTGACTGCTGAATTCAAGACTGCTATCTTCTAACACTTTATAACTACACCATGGAAAAGTGACTGTGTAGAATCTTAGTGCTTTTATTTAGTATATTTTATTCCTTCCTTTGGACACATTGTGTGTGCTTATACCAAGCCATGTGTCCTTCTGTCATATGGCCTTAAGAGAGCTACAGGTTTTTAAACACTTTAGTAAACAAGACAATATACATACTTGTATATGTTAGTTAATATGCACAGACAAAGTACCATATTTGTTGGCATATAAGACCCACTTTCCCCCTTAAAATACTGTACACTGGAAAATGGAATGTGTCTTGTACTGTATATAGTGGCCTTTTTTTGGTAACAACAGGGTGTGTCTTATACTCCGATATGTCTTATATGCCAGCAAATATGGTAACTTAAGAAAGATTCTATCTGTAACTCATGATGAAAAAAAAAAACAGATTGTGGCATTTTTGGATGATGGAAAGCAGCACTCATAGGCATTATTTCAGTTTCCACTCTGCTTCTTATTAGCTGTAGGAAACTTAGATCTACCAAAGAGCTGGGCTGGGACCATCAATGGAAGGGAATAAGTTGACTGCAGCAGATGCTTACAGGGCTTCCCTTACAGGACATGCAAATTTGAATGTGATGTCATTTTTGGTTCAGTTCCACAGTGTACATCTCACATTTGGGTCATTTCCATAATGCACATATCCACATAATCCTAAAACTGTATCTGCTGGCATGATGAAGAACTTCTATTTTGCTAGGTGAATCCTTTCCCACTAGATGCATAAACAATGTTCTACGGGAATCTGGGCCATAATTTGTAAACCATATCTTTGATTATATTTAGCACTGCATAAATATGAATGAGACATCAGGCACAGATCACACAGATTAATATATAATCCTTAGACAGTAATAATCAATTACAGAAATTCTAATATTTCATTATTATTTTCAAAACTGATTGTTGCCAGCCAAATTTTCCAAATACTGCTGAAGTTTCTAACACACTTGGATAAATTAAAAGGATAATTAATCAAATTCTATTCTGCATCTTCAAGAATAATGAATGGGTTTAAAAGTCCTTCTCAGTTGGAAACGCTAAATTGCTATATAAAAATATTATATATCAATAATAATCCATATGTGGAAATCAAACAAAAAGTGTTCTGTAATTTCCTATTAAGAACCACTGTGTGGGGGAGATTCCAGTTAAAGTAAAAATGATTTATTTTTATTTTTTTGGCTTGGTCTATGTGTGAGAAGTAATCCTAACAGTGACATATACTTTAACATGGTTGCAAATGAAAGAAAATGCCACTTTCAAGACTGCAAAATATAAAACACTGAAGCTTTTTTTAAAGAGAGAGAGGAAGAGAGGAAGAGAGAGAGAGAGAGAGAGATTTGTCAGTAAAGATGCATAATCATTTATTCTGGACAGGGAAGATAGCTCTTTGATGAGATGGGGAAGAATTAAGCAATATACATTTCCAGGAATTGGCAACTTGCATGGTTGTGGGTATGAATGATTTTATGAGCAGGAGGCTCACTGATGGAAAGGATGTTTATTTAAGACAGATGGATCTATTGTGAATTCCAGGTTACAGGTACATTCTCACTGCATAATGAATGTATTTTTGAACTCTATAGGAAATCAGGGAGCTTGTGTATAACTTGCAATTGAAAGTCTACAAAACAACTGTCTGAACAGCAGTGGCCATATACAAGCTGAAAGAGTATCATTGTGTACAAATTTACACAGCAAGTGGAAGAAACAACTAATTCTATTTTTAAAAAAGAGGATGCAGAGCTATTGTGCTGCCATGGTTTCCCTTTATTTTCTATGTACCATCCCTTCAAGGTTTTGTTTTTTAAAATCAGATTTCAATCAGTTATTTCCCCCCCCCCCCTCACCTCAGTGCTGACTCCTCACCAACCGAGACCAAACGGGATGGTCCAGCAGTTTATGATTCAGTGAAGATTATACTGGAAGGCCAAACATGAAAAGAAGGGGTTTATGTTTTCAGGATGGGATTCATCTCTCTGGCAACTAATGAAGGCAAAGTAGGCATGTCTAGTGTTGGTTGTATTTATATGACTATCCTGTTGTTAGAGATGTTAGTCTTTCTGCTTCATGCATAATGTGGGGAACCATCAGTAAATATGGTTGTTTTAATAATGAATACTTATAATAACCATACCTGTGTTTTAAACTTCTCTTTAAGCTGTTCACAGAGTGAACAGCAGTGATACACTCCTGTAAAGGATTTCTGATTAAAGGCTGTTGATTAAATTTCTCTAATGTTTACCTTCATTTTTTCCATGGCAAAGCACACTATGACTATACAGTGAAACCTTGCATAAAGAGCGCCTTGCTTAAAGAGAAACTCGCTTAAATAGAATAATTTTATCTGAATATTCACTAAGCTTAACAAAAAAAAACAACTCAAAACTCGCTTAACAAATAAATCGGGGTTCACAATCCCCACACACACACACACACAGTTGGTCATTTGTAATGGTGTTTCGCTTAAAGAGCAAACTTGCTTAAAGAGCAATCCTGTGGAACACGTTATGCTCTTTAAGTGAGGTACAACTGTATAATACTATTTCCTGCTTTTCTTCTCCTGTAGCTTTTTAGTTGGGTCAATTTTTGGAACAGACTTAAAGTACCATTCGTGCCTGGTATTTAAAATCTCATTTACTCTTATTAGTGGCTATATAGGTTCTGAACTTGTTCCTTCGGGCCAAATTGACCTTGAGGATTTGCCCACCCCAATCCAAAGGACATCAGAGAAGACGAACAATCTGGAAACATTTATGACAATCAGGAGAATAGGAGACATCAAAAATCCATTTATTTCTGTTGAGTGTAAAATAATACTGTACTCCAATTTAGCACATATTGGGCAGGACTGAATTGGCTTTGAGAGAAGAACTGCAGTACTGGAATGGGGGTGGCTCCTGGACCAGGAAGGGGGACATTTTACCTACAACGTGGAAAGCGTTCCCACTCCAGTGACAAAAATAAATCAATGTTTGGAGACATCATTTTAATTTACAACAGTGGTTGCAACAATTTTAGCCCGACTGTGGGGCAGTCTGGAAAATTTAAACGCAAAGTAACATCCAGACTTAGACACAAAATTCACAGGGATTTTCCAGATAGATATAAGAGAAGTGCCTGGCCAGGATTTGGGGGGTAATGGCAGTACCTGATCTGGTTTTAAATAGAAACATCTGCTGATACCTGATCTGGTTTTAAATAGAAGTGTTTCTTCAGCAATAATCCCCAAAGATCTATGTGAACACTGTTTTCTTGAACTTTTAAAGGGCTTTTGACAAAGCTGCTCAGCAGAGACCTTTTAGGCAGACTAGGCAACAAAGATATTAAAAGGGGCTAATCCCTTTTGTGTTAAGGGCTTTTAGATTGTTAATAGCTAATAGGAGTCATACAAGGAGGAATTGGACATTGACTTGGCCATGCTTGCTCATGGGTACCAAATTGTTTAGGATGGTTAGTATGAAGAAACAAACAACTGCAAATAGCTCCAGAAGGATGTTCCCAAAGTGGCTGAAAAGAGAACTAAACATGTGGTCCAATGTAATCAAGTATAAATTGGTATAAATTAGGGCAAAATGCATGTTTGTGGTTTTAGAGGTAGCAGAGAGCAGGAAGTATTACCCATGTTGGCCATGAAGGGGATGTCCCAGATCATTTTCTGCACTACCTAGAACTTAGCCCAGTGATGGTGAACCTTGGCACTTAAGCTGTTCTTGTTTTTCAATTCCCAGAAGCCCTGATCAGCAGGAATGGATTAGCCCCTTTAGTGAGTATTCTGTATGTCAGCTCTGTGTAGTGGCAGACAACACTAAAATTTTGAGATGAGCTCCCAAAGCACCGCTATATTATGAGAAACTCACCAGGTAGTACCTTGGTAGTACCTTGGGATTTAGGAGCTAAATTGTGATATCATCTCTGTAGCCAAGATGGATGATGGGGGTTTTTTTTAATCCTGGGGCTTTGAAAGAAAACAGCGCACAGATGGTGGGCTAGCTGATGCTAATTTGTAAGCCTACTGTAAGGCAATCAGGAGCTCCACCTTTCAGGACAGGAGAAAGAGTCAGAGAAGAACAGGATTCCTGTCCTTTGCTCCACACTAAAACCAGCCTCTATGCAGTTTGGAGTGGTTCTGATGGATTCATAGCAATTAAATAAAATTGTGGCCCTAGTTCATGGGTACCCAAACTTTTCTGGCTGTGGGCCAGCCACATGGTTCAGAGAGCTGGTCACTATGGCCTTGGGGCTGGATCTGGCTTCCAATGCCAATTAATCCAGGCCACAAAGCCCTCATCACTCCTGGAAGCAGATGTAAAATGTGTCTGTACAGGTGCGGTTTACTTCCTCTTCCAGGAGCAATGAGGGCTTCACGGGCCGAATGAATTGGCATCAGGGGCCGGATCTGGGCCCCAGGTCATAGTTTGGGCACCCCTGCCCTAGTTCAACCAATTTATATGTCCTGCCTCTTTATTCCTGAATATTCACTCAATCACTTCAGACTGCATTGACTCGGCATGCTTCTTCAGTGCAGATTGCTAAACCCCATTAATTTATTAGTCCGGAAGGCAGAGCAAGATAAGGAACACTATTTTTAAAAAAAGAAAAGAAAAAAGAAAGGTCTTTGTAACTAGCTCAAAACAGTTTTGTACAATGAAAGGTCCTTTCCCACACATAGAGCTAGTTGTGAACAACTGGTTGACAGTAATCAAAAACAAAGACACAAATGACTGAAATCCTGTTGCTTAATTTTTTTTTTAAGCTGCAGCTAGATTAGGCCCATGGAATCTATGGAACTTTTGGAAGAATTGATTCATCAAATCTACACTGAGTCAAAGGTACTGCATGTTAATTGTAATTCCAGGCAGTCCCTGAAAACACGCGCAAGAAAGCATTAAGGCCACTGTGGTTTTGTGTAATGTATGTTAAAATGTATGCTTTGCCTACTTAGTTTTGGGATTCTAACAGAAATTTTGATCAAAACATCAATCCTGTGCTCATCTACTGGTGGTGAAGGGGAAGCAGCGAAATGCATGGTAGAGAAAAACAGACGTGTGAAGAATATGTGGAAAATTTCCCATTCTTGTCAGTTTCTGAGTCTCACTGAGTAAATACTTTTTGCTGAGACTTCCCCTCCGTTTAAGTCACATTCCCTTTCTCTGATAAAATTGGAGGGCCATGGTGGTTAAGGTGCTGAGCTTGGTGACCGGAAGGTCAACAGTTTCAGACCCAAGTGCTGTGAGATGGAGTGAGCTCCCATCGTCTGTCACGGCTCCTGCCAACCTAGCACTTCAAAAGCAAGAAATTGCAAGTAGACAAATTAGTACTGCACGAGTGGTGTTTGGGTGTGGGCGTTATGCCCGTGCCTCACCGCTGCTGAGGGAGCTGCACTGGCTCCCAGTTTGTGTCCGGGTGCAATTCAAGGTGCTGGTTATTGCCTTTAAAGCCCTTTATGGTAGTGGTCCAGGTTACTTGAGAGACCGCATCGTCCCAAGGACATCTACCTGGCCCACCAGAGTGGATCGGAGAGGCTCTCTGGTTGTGCCATCTGCCAAAGTGGTGCATCTCTCTGGCACTAGAAGGAGGGCCTTCTCGGTGTCCGCTCCAGCCCTATGGAACCTCCTCCCAATAGAACTACACCTGCAGATGGAGTTGCTGTCCTTTAGGAAAGGAGTGAAAACCTGGCTGGCAGGTCTGGTCTGGGGAGTGGATGGTTCAATTTCCCTAGCCAGTTGGATGGTTTGACCCACAGTATGTCCAAATTATAATACAGTCAAACCTCATATAACACTAAAACCTGGTTCCACAAGTCTTGATGTTATATGATTTTTAGTGTTATCCGATGCATGTTAAAATCCTATGGGAGCCATAGAGATACATTGTAACCACACAGGCTTTAGCGGTTGTTATCTGAAGCATCCCATAGGATCTTAATGTTATCCGATGCAATTCTTCCCCCCAGATTCCTTAATGTTATGCGATTTTCGTGTTATTCAATACTAATGTTATATGAGGTATTACTTTGTACCTAGCTTTTAACTAAGTTTTTAAGCTTTTCAAAGTTTTTAATTTTTTAAGTGTTTTTAAAATAGTTGGAAATCGCCCTGGGTCCCTTCGGGGAGGAGGGCGATAAACAAATATAAATAAATAAATAAATAGTACTGCTTGGTGGGAAATGTCATGCCTGCCACATGACCATGGATACATCTAAAGAAGCTAAGAGTTCTGGTTCTTTAGCTGAAAATTGAGATGAGCACCGAACCCTAGAATCAGACACAATTGGCTTTCAAGCAAACACGACCTTTACATTTTTTACCTCTAAAAATGAGAATTCAGTTTCATTTTTGTCTTTGATCCCCCTCCCCCAATTTGTCACCTCTTCTTTTGCAACTAAGATTGTACAGCTCAGTGCCGTTTCTGAGGTTTCTTGTGTAGGAAAGGTGTCATTTTGCCAAGAGGTTGTAATAAATCTGTGTAAATTGATATGGCCAAGAAACATATGGGAAATCTCAAGTGGAGAAAGGAACCTGAGACAGAGAGATTTCATTGTGAGGAGGAAAAAGGGCTTTTCTCCTTAGTTTCTTGCTAAGAGTCGGAGGCTGCAAGATTCATATTTTGCTTCTTTGCTGTGAATTCATTGAGAACACTATGTATAGTTTTAATCCTGGTGAGTGAGCAAAGCTGTACATTACAGCTAGCATGTTTTTAGGTATTAGTATTCCAGCCGCACAATTCCAGCAGAAATGAATGTCTGAGCCATCATGCTTGCAAAGAAAGCCCATACCTCCTCTTACAAACCATCTCAAAACAAATCAAGTTAATTTGCTAACACCTGTGAAAATCCTGCCCCATGACAATCAGCTTTCCCCTCATAATGAGCTAGTTTAGTATAGTTTGACCCTGCGTTTCAGAAAGGACGTTAGATCTTTGAAAACCATGTTGAAGAAGGCAAAGAATAGGAAGGAGGAGCAGGACCTCATTTCTCTGTGAGGGAAGAATTCAGTGTTTGGGACGTTTTAGTTTAGAAGGACAGTAATTGACTCAAGGTAGGGAGCATGAATTGTACCAAATTAAGAATGATGTGGAAAGGTTTTCTCCTACTCCCATAATAATAAGATCCAGTGTCAGCCAATGAAGCTAAACCATGACAGAGTCATAAAATTAAGCCTCTCTTCACACCTATTACAGAAAATTACTAAAGGCAGATGGGAAAGAGCCCTACATGTTTCTTCTTCTGCTAAACTCCCATCCTTGAGAGATGAATAAATAATACTACCTTTAAAATATTTTACTGTAAATCCAGCAAATCAAAGCTTCAGTGCAGTATTTCTGCTAACCTGAAAACTTTCCTGCATGTATCACTTTCTTTTTTCCCATATAAGTGTGGGGAATTTAAAGAATATACCCTTCAGTGAGACCAGGATGCGGGCATTTACCATTCCTGCCTCGCCTGGGTGCCAAATATGGCAATAGCTTCATTTCTCGTACAGGCGTCTGGTCTGACTGAAGAGGAATATGAAACTAAAGATCTGCCGACAACTGATCAAATATATATTTCTCCCACCCCATGATAGCCAAACAATTACCTCTGCTTCCCTCAGCCCCCAGACATGCTTAGTGGGGTAAGCATTGACAGCCATTTTATGATTTCTGCAGAAACCGTATGGAGAAACAGCAGAAAAAAAGTGGAGTGGGATTAATGAATTAATGTAAATAAGCCTGGCATGTAGCTTTAAAATCAGAGCAAGAGAAGCAATAGGTGCTTGTGGGTAGCAGCATTTCTTATATTGCTCAGGGAGGTATATGGTTCTCTTTAGCTGAAACATGGATTGATTGAAAGGGGTGAATGGATGCTCCCATTTCTGTTTGTCTGTGCTGAGGTATAGGTGCATAGACAGTGGAGCATGTCAATGTTTAACAGATAGCTATTTCTCTCTCTCTGGGTTACTGCTGTACTCTCTCTCTCTCTCTCTCTCTCTCTCTCTCTCTCTCTCTGAATTCCTAATTTGGATAAACTCTAAGAGATAAAGAACGTCTGCCTGATAGGGTGAAGGTGATGAAAGGAAATGCCTGCCTACTTTGTGTGTCTGTTTCTGTTCATGTCTGTAGAAATGCTTGCCTACCTGTCTTACTTATGTGCTCTATGTAAAGGGGGAAGAGGGAAAATGTCTATTCTTCTCCTCTTGGTTCCACCCAAAATTGGCTGTCTTGTCCTCTGTCCCAATGAGCTTTAGCCATCACTACTTCATATGTCACAGGCTTAAAGGATAACATTTACTACTGCAAAATATCTTGGTTTTAAAAGAGGATGTCAGAAATGTATGGTGACTCAGTCAATCAAAATTGTCTATATTTTATTTCCAGTATTAGAATCAATAGACCCCTTAATATTGTCTGAGGCATGTGACCAGGATATGTTCTATTATTCTCATCCAGTTCAAAAACAAGAAATTGCAAGCAGATAAATAGGGACCACTTTGGTGGGAAGGTAAACAGTGTTCTGTGCACTCCAGTGTCTAGTCATGCCTGCCACATGACCACGGAAACATCTGCAGAAGCAGGCAGCCCTGGCTCTTCAGCTTTGAAACAGAGATGAGCACTGAGCCCTAGAGTCAGATACAACTGGCTTTCGAGCAAGGGAAACCTTTACTCAATCTTTGGACTTTCCATAGACACTTGGTTGGTCACTCTGAAACAGACTGCTAGATTAGAGAGCCTATAACCATGTGTAGGTTAATGGAGTTGTATGTCCAAAATGAGCTTGCTTTGGCCTTTGCCTTTGACAAAGAATATAAAACATGGTAGCTATAGCAATACATCACATGGTTTCTAAGAATTAAAGTCTCTAATATCAGGCCTGCAATCAAATTGTTCTTGGGGGGGAGGTATTGTAGATCTCCAGTCATCTTAAGGAACATCAGTTGCCACAATTGCTGATTGTGTATCACACCCATGGTGAGGAAAGATGGAGCTTGGCTCCATCTAGAAAGTTTCTGGCAATTTCTTGCCTTCAAACTGTTAGGTTGGCAGGAGCTGGGATAGGTGGGAAGGACTGGGGGGCCCACATGCGCTCAGAGGTGCTGCAAGTCAGTGGGGAGGAAGAGGAGGAGGAGGCCTGGATGCAGGAGCAGCTCAAGTCGTTTTGCAAGGGCAGAGCCAGTCCTGGTGTCCCAGCTTAGCACTCCTCAACCTTCCAGTCCACTCTCCTTTCCCCTCTGTTCAGCCCAGGTCTCTTGGCTCTGGCTCCTCCCAACCATCCCAGAACCAAGGCTGGTGCCATGACAGCACAATCACTGCAGACCCGGGAAGGAGTACCCTCGTTGCCTTGCCTCCCACTGGGACATGCTGCCACCTGCTGGAAAGTGCCACCCAGGATGGGATCCCCC
Organism: Furcifer pardalis; assembly: GCA_030440675.1. Taxonomy (NCBI): domain Eukaryota; kingdom Metazoa; phylum Chordata; class Lepidosauria; order Squamata; family Chamaeleonidae; genus Furcifer; species Furcifer pardalis. The sequence goes on from CP126893.1 coordinate 71,630,754, forward strand.
CCCCCCCGCCACTACAACACTGCCTTAAGAATCTGCTTGGCTTCCAGATATTAATAATATTTAATTATTGAGTGTTTATTGTTGAACATTGTTTACATCACAGGCAGTGTTTTTGAGCTCATAATAAGAGACTTCTGGTGGGAGAGAAAAAAGAGTGTGTGCACACATACACCAATCACATGCAAATGCAGGATACAAAGCAAACTAGCTTCATATCGTTGCTCATAGTATATGTTTTGTCAGTTTCTGTAGAATGCTGGTAGATAATTGGCCTGAGATGTAAAGGCTCATTCCACTGTTCAAGGAACAAAGAGAGACAGCTTTAGCCCACAAGGCCATATTTTCTGAAATGTACTCATCCTTTTTCTTAATGAGCTGAAACACACTGCTATTCTCTGCTGTAAAAAAATCAGTTGCCCTTTATACTTCCACAACTCTCTGAGATGTTCAGACTGATACCGTTTATTTTAGTCTTTATCATCTTACGGAAAAGTAGTCTTTCATAGTATTAAGATAATATGTGCTGTCATCCTAACCAAATGGAAATAATGATAGTGCTCTAGGAAAATCTCTTCAGCTTGAACCAAAAACTGATACCTTCATGAAGAATGTTCCATTGGCTTCAGCTGGGATTTCAAGACTCTTCATAACAAGGACCACTAAATTTTGAGTGCTTCTTCCTTATGATGAACATAATCTTTCCGTCTAGAGCAGTGGTCCCCAAACTTGCATCCACAAAAGTTTTTGGACTTTAGCTCCCAGAAATCTTGGTCAACACAGCCAATGGGCAAGACTTTGGGGAGTTTTAGCCTAAGAACATCTGGGAACCCAAGGTTGATAACCATTGGTCTAAAGTGAAAATCATGGAGAACTAACTACTAAAGTGAATTTTTAAAAAGACCTGAAAACTATAAAGCATAAAGAAATGCAGAAAGAAAAAATACTTCAGTCAAGCAATAAGAAACAAAAAAGTTCTGATTGTTAAAGCTGATCATTCAAAGCAAAATAGATGGGGAAAGAAATTGAGGAAGGAGAAAAATATATTGGTTGAAAAACCTTTGAGATAGGCTTGGGTGAGTAAAGCAACATGGTTCAAAGTGCTATATCCAGAGCCAGAACAACCATGATCGTGTGAAACAATCAGTAAAAATGTATATGAGGAATTGGGGAGTCAAGGAAGTAAGTGAAGTTCTCAAGCAGCCCATCACTCTGATTTCATGTGTTCATCTTGGTCTAGACATTGGGTGAACATGTTTCAGTGGTTTACCTTGTGTGACAAAGAGCAGTACATGCAAACAACCAGTCACAATAACAATAATTATGTCCTATCAAGTCCATTCCAATTTATGCACAACAGTAAATCAATGTGATTTATTACTCATTTACCATGTAGAACTACATGTGAATTGTTCCTTATTGAATCCAAAGGTAATCTACACTTTCCAACTCAGACTGAATTATTGCCAGTCAACAGCATATTATGTTGCATTGCCACTAATGCAATTCAATGCAAAAGCAATACCTTTTTTATTATATTTTCAAAAGCATAAGAGAATTCATCATGTAGAAAACCCATACCATACATTGACTCCTAGCATTGATTTTTACCTTTACATTCATATGTCCGTTATAACCAAATCATTATGCATTTAATTGTATCATTTAATCATTTTTATAAGTAGCAATAAAGAAGAAGAATCTCAGAATTATCACAGCACCTTTTTTAGCTCCAAAAATCTATTAAGCAAGATTATATGCCTCCTTTAGAGTTTTTAATCTCTAGTGGGTCCAAATTGCTGCACCCAGCAGTTGACCAGAGCCATTTATAAATAGAGTAGAAGTTCTTTGCTTCAACAGCTTCATTGGCTATTATTCAATTTCCAGGCATAATTTAAAAAGCTGATTATGACCTTGGTCCCAGCCAACCTGAAGGACTGAATTGTTCCATATGACCCTCCCACAGTTTTAAGACTCTCCCATACGGTCATTCTTTCTGTCTCAGGAACCCCACAGGCATGCAAAAGAGGGCCTTCTCAATTGCTATTCCCAATTGGCAAATAATTTTTTTTATTTAGAAAAGGTTTTGGTCATTTATTTTGAGGCAAAAAGCAGAGGAAGAGCCTTTTAATGATGGGTTGGTCTGTATTTTTTCAATGCATTTTAACATGTTTTTAAATTGTGTGAATTCTGTGCTATCTTAATGCCACAAACAATTTATTAGTGCTTTGATATTGTGAGTTAGTGGGTATAGATGTGTGTTTTAAATTCATACTGTGAGCTGTTTTGGGTCCACCAAAGGAGAAAGGAGGATATAAATTGAATGAATGAATAAATGAATGGGTTATGTTTACAATGTCCCTTACTCTTATCAAGCATATTTTCTCCCAATTACCTGCCAATTGAATTTATATGGTTCTTAACAAATTGATGACTAACTCCTTTATAAATTCTAACTGAGCAAAATGAAGGATGAAAATTGTAGAACAAACAAAATTTCTTACCTTTACCCAATATTGCAAAAAACAAAAGAAAACACCAATACCTCAATAAAAATCCAACAGTACCTCTGAAATGTTGAAAGAATGCAGATTTAACCTTCCACCTAAGTGTTGCCTATAAACCTGATGTTTAAGCACTGGAGGCAACTTTTCACTTAGAAAACAATGTTTCTTGTATTCTTTTCAGCTTTTGTGTAGCTCATTCATATTTAAAAGATATGGGTTTTTTATTATAAGGACACCACTTCCCTCATTTCTTTTTCAAGTCAAAATACCCCACTGAATTGTTTTGACTGTGGAGACAATGGGCATATAATCAGTTACTTCTTTAGTTTAGTTGCTACTTTGACTTACCATGACTGTTGACAGCAGCCATTGTTGTTGTGTAATAGCAACATAAGGTCACATTCTGTCAGGCTGAATAGAAGAAGAGGAAGCCATTTCCACCACAGGGAAAGAATTTCAGAGTATTTTCCCTCTTACTTTGATATACTGGGGATGGAGTAGAAGGAAAGGAAATCAGGTTATGATTCAGTGTTTATGGGAATATGGATTTTGTCCCCTGCTTTGTGTAAAACATAAAGAAGAGGTAGGTTTGGTGATAAAACATCAGATGACAAGATTTTTAAAAAGTTGTTATGAGATCATTTCTTATTTGTGCTAATGTAAAGTAAGGAAAAGGGACTGTGGTGGCTTAGTGGTTAAGATGCTGAACTTGATGACTCAAAGGTTGGCAGGTCAGCAGTTTGAGACCCAAGTGTTGCACGATGGAGTGAGTTTCTGTCTCTGTCCCAGCTCCTGCCAACCTAGCAGTTCAAATGCAGGAAATTGCAAGTAGATACATGGGTATCACTTTGGTGGGAAGGTAAACATCATTCTATGCATTCCGGTATCTAGGCATCCTTTCCACATGTCCATGGAAATGTCTGCAGATGCAGACAGTGCTGTCTCTTTGGCTATAAACAGAGATGAACACTGAACCCTGGAATCAGATATGATTAGAGAGTAAAACAGTTTGTGTTCCATAATGGAAGCTGTCTATTAAACAGTTTGCATGGGGGTCTTCACAAAACCACCATCCTCCTCACCTCATCCCTACTTATACCACCCGCCCTGCTTCAAGTGCATTTGTTAAGAAAACACCACACATTAGAATAAAAAAGAAACACAGGTTCAATGAACTGATTAGCCATTCTGCTACTAATGTTCTGTTGAGCAGGAGGTCACACAGGTGAACTAATTGTGTCACTTGCCCAAGCAAGTTATGGAAACAGGGAATGGGGTTTCATTAATACAATGCTTGTACAAGTGGTATTATCAACTCAGTGGACACTCAGTATAAATACTGGCCATAAACCTGTATCATGAATATTCACATTATGAATTATATAAATGCAAGAGAAAGTGGTCCATGTTCTTGCTGCTGCCATCAAGTTGTCTTGATTTATGGCAACCCTATGATTGAGAGAGCTCAAAAATGTCCTGTCTTCAGCTCATGCAAGTAATAGTTTGTGGCTTCCTTTAGAAAATAAGTCCATCTTGTTTTTGGTCTTCCTCATTTCCTGCTGTCTTCCACCTTTTCCAGAGATTCTTGGTCTTTTCCAGAGAGTCTTTCCTTCTCATGATGTGCCCAAAGTAGGGCAGTTTCAGTTTCATCATTTTAGCCTCCAGAGACAGTTCAGATTTGACTTGCTTTAGGACCAACTAGTTTGCCTTTTTGGCAATCCAGGGTATCCACGAAGCTCTCCTCCTGTATCACCACATTTCTAAAGTATTCATTTTTCTCCCTGTCAACTTTCTTTATTGTCCTGCTTTCACACTCATACAAGGTGATCAGGAATAAAACAGTGTGGTTGATCTGGGTCTTGGTCTCCAACATCTTTGCACTTTATGATATTTCACAATTCCTTCATTGTGGCCATTCCAAGTCTCAGACTTCTTGTGATTTCTTGGCTGCAGTCCCTATTTGAATTGATAATTGAGCGTAGGTATACAAAATATTTCACTATCTCTATTTCTTCATTGACAAACTTAAAATTATACAGTTGTCCTATAGTGATGATTTTGGTCTTCCTAATGTTCAACTGCAGCCCTGCTTTGGCCCTTTCTTCTTTCATTTTTATTAAAAGTCATTTCAAGTCATTGCTGTTTACTGCCAGAAAGATGGTGTCATCTGCATGTCTTAAATTATTGATTTTTCTTCCGCCAATGTTTGCGTCTCCTTCATTTGCATCTAGTTGAGCTTTCTCTATGATATGTTCCACATATAGATTGAACAAATAAGGGGATAAAGTGCATTCTTGTCTGACATTATTGTTTATAGGAAACCAGTCTGAGGCATCCTCATTTCTTTGAGAACCATCCATAATTTCTTATGATCTACACAGTCAAATGCTTTGTCATAGTCTATCAAGCACAGGCGGATCTTCTGAAATTCTTTGGTACATTCCAGTATCCACCAAATATTTGCACAGTGATTTCTAATGCCAATTCCTTTTTGGAATCCAGCAATAAACATCAGGCATTTCTTACTCAATATAAGGTAAAAGCCTTTGTTGCAACACATTTTCTGTCGCCTTGCTTGTTTGAGAAAATAGGGCAATTGTTGTATAGTTGCTGCACCTCCTGACATCTTCTTTCTTGGGGACTGGAATGTACAGGGAGTGTTGCCTGTCTGTGGGCCACTGTTTCATTTTCCATAATTTTTTACATATTCTTGTTAGGATTTTGAAAGATTCATTGTCTGTGGCTTGTAATGATTATATTTCCTGGGCCACTTTTTAAAAAGAAATCAAGCAATCAGCATGAGTTTTCATGGATAAAACCCCACTTCTTCAGATTTATGCACCAACAGACTCAGTCACGACCTCTGGAAGCACAGCGGGAATTTTCCACCCCTTTCAGACAAAGGTTAACCAATTACATTGTCATCACCCCTGCACACATTGCCTGTTGTTGAAACATAAACTCCCTTTGTGGATGTTGGAAAGGCAACACCAAAACAGCAGCATCTATCAGAAGTTGTGTTTCCATAACAAGCAGTCCATTCTATGTTAACTATAAAAAGAAGATTTTACCCAGCCTGTTAATTCTATATGGAGAGAATTTTCGTGTGCAAAGGTTTGCAACCCACAGATTTTGCAGCCACAGTCTGAAGTACTACAAACAAATGGAGCTTTACCACCTTGGTGACACTTTGATTCTCATCTCCCTTTAGCATTCATGGGTGAAAAAACAATTGAGTAACCCATTAATAGTTATTCCTGTCCACTTAACTCTGCGATGGAGAACCTTGGCACTCCAGGTGTTCTTGGACTTCAATTACCAGAAGCCCAAGTCAGCACTCCTGCTGATCAGGACTTCTGGGAATTGAAGTTCCAGGACATCTGGAGTGCCAAGGTTCACCATCACTGACTTAGATCCATTCCACTCAGAAACTCCTTGCTTCAAGTCATTATGCTGCCACCAGAACCAAGGTATTTTGTCTCCACTTCATGAGTTCCATATACCAGATTTTTATTTCATAGCCTTAAGGAGCTGCACAATATTTTAGCAAACTAGATTTTTGTCAGTGGGGTGTTTTCATTGTTAGCAACTTAAATGAAAAAGGGAAAAAATAGATATTTTAAAAAGAGACTAATTTAGCTTTAACAATGTAAAAATGAGGGGGGCAGTAATAAGAAGACATGCATGTGAGAATGTGAAAAAGTATAGTGTGATAGTTTTATGTAAGTGCATTCCTCATTGCATTTTATGTGCAGTCAACATTGATTTCTCATTCTGATCTATAAAAATTTGAAACCATTCCATTACCTATAGTAACCGTGTTCATGTTAGTCTTCTTCATGATACTATCTGGATTTTATGGACTACAATACCCATCTGTTACAAACGGTATGATAAATTGTACAGGATGATGAAAATTTAATCCGAAACCTCTGGAGGGCATCACATTAAGGAAGGCTTAAATCAGCCAGCTGTCAGCATACAAAGTGAATATATAACTAAATAATATAACTCAATAATGGAACAGACTCCAGAAAGCCCATTGCTGTTCCATTATTTAGTTATATCTACTAAAGTTACTTTTACTAAGCTGTTTCTTTTTGCAGTTACAACTTTTCTTTTGTATAAACAGAAAGAAGATGAGGAGTATTTCTTCTTGCAGCAACAACTAACGCCACCAGTGTCTGTAAAAGCTATTTGAAGCAGAATTCCCAAAATTCTCTTAGCCAGAACTCTGAAAGCTGTAGTAAAAACTCTGGGGAGAAATGATCTAGATGTGGTCCATATATTAAACAATACAAATAAGTTCTGAGTGCCAAGCTATTGCCCAGGTAGCCCCGGAAAGAGAGACGGACACAGATGCATGAATTACTTACTTACAGTTATCACAGTTCGGGCTACTTTAATAAAGTGGCCCGAACTGTGATAACTGTAAGTAACTTGTTAATAACTGTTATTGCGGGCTGGGGTAGCCCTGGCTGGGGGATACGTAATTTGGTAGTAACAATTGGACCCCGCCCCTGATGGTGATTTCGATAGAATAAAACCAATTGTAACCATGCTAAACAAGACATGGTGTGTCACGTTTGACTGAGCATCACCATCACCTGTACTTCCACCAACCATGATGCCCAAGCAAATACGACCCAATACAGTCAGGAGCAGATAAACTGGGTTACCCCACCAGTGCTACAGGCCACAGGGAGAGACCTTAAGGCACTCCGACCCCACCCCTACCCGCAATCTCCCAACGAAGACCAAAGCGCAAGTCCCGAATAAAAACAGTGAGCCCCTCATCCGAGAGGTGGACACCATCGTTCGCGAACAAGGAACGGTGCCCAACCATGAGGAAAGGGTGGGAGATGGCGTCCTCTGAACCATCCCAGCAGAGGGACTTCAAATTAAGGGTATGCTGCGGGAAGCGGTCACCAACCACAGGGATCCGAAAACCTTCACAAAACCCTCAGATATGTAAACAACATCTGCTGGAACAGGGTATGAACGAAGCCAATGAAGGAGAATTGTACTGTATATTCTTGACCTTAGTGTATTTTTTGACCATAGCATATTTTTTATTGTATTGCATTTTCCTGACTGTATTGTATTCTTGTTTTTATGAAAGATTTGTTGACTGTATTGACTGTAACATATCTATTATATTTATACTATGCTGCTTTTTAATATTGGATATTGTAACATTGTAAGCCGCTCTGAGTTGCTTCGGCAAGGAGAGCGGCATATAAATTGAATATTATAATAATAATAATAATAATAATAATAATAATAATAATAATAATAATAATAATAATAATAATAATAATAATAATAATAACTTCAGTTCTGATTGGGCTGGGACCCTTTTGGAGTGGAGGAATCAGGCATGGGGCGCTTGGAGGGGCCAGGATCATTCCCCCATCCTCTGTTGGGTGGGGCCCTGGAACAAGTGGAAGAGGAGTAGGGGCCAGAACAGATGGAGCAGTCATGCCTAAAGTTACAGCACCCAGACCGAGAAAACTCCCAGCAAGACAGGCGTGGTTGAACTGCCTGCCCCGCCATGAAGCGGGAAACCTGTGGGGTGGAGACTTGCTGAACTAAATGACCTGAATCAAAAAGATCCCCGGCAACAGGATGGGAAGGGGTCATGTAAAGCAGTCAAAGCTGCATGTGGTGCTCATCCCAATGGAGTTCCGGGTGAAGGGCAGTCCTCATACAAAACTCACGATCATAGGAGAGCCAAGCGAGCCCCAGGAAATCAACATAGACCCTGTAAATAATATCCAAGTAATGGATGAGTGGGAGGGCCAGATCAGGGCGAGCCTTAACAGATATGCCGGCATATACGAGATAAGCCAGCAGCCAGTTCGCCCAAGTGTGGGCAGGCTTTTTACGGCGCACAACCTCCTTGTCCTTCTCATCCTCCTTGTCCTTCTCCTTCTTGGTGGAGTCCCGATTAAGAAGGCAAAATATATAGACATACTTGCGGCACCAGATCTTATCCCTGGTGGCCAGGAGCAGGTGCTTGCCAAGCGGGAGCACCTGATTGCCAAACGCCAAAGAGGAATGGGGAACGTTGCCGTAGTGCAAATACCCCGGGGCAACAAGGGGCCGAAAACCCGCCCCCCGGTTCGGAGCAAGGGGGCTGCATCTAAAGAGCAATCTAAGTGGTCCCAGTGGGTGGAGGAGAAGCAGGCCAGGGCTGGGCAGTAGCAGGGGAACCAATCATAGGTAAAGGTGTCCCTTGCTTGAAAGCTATTCATATACAACTCTAGGATGTGGTGCTCATCTGTGTTTACACCCAGAGAACCAGTGCTGTCTGTGTCTGCAGATGTTTCCATGGTCATTTGGCAGGAATAACTAGATGCTGGAGCACATGGAACATTGTTAACTTCCTACCAAAGCTGTACCTATTTATTTACTTGCAATGTCTTGCTTTCAAACTGCTAGGTTGGCAGGAGCTGGGGCAGAGACGTGAGCTCACTCTGTCATGCAGCACTTGGGTCTCAAACTGCTGACCTGTTGACCTTTCAGTCATCAAGTTTAACATCATAGGAAGGTTAATAAAATATATATCTAGTTAAATCTGGTTGTTGTTGTTTTTTACCATTTGTTGCTCAGAAAGAACAGGTTAAAAAGACTCACAAGAATTTTAAAAGTTTTTCAGTTCCAGAGATACTTTGGAGAAGGAAGCTATAATTTGCCTAACCCAACTCAAGAGGGGTTTCTTAAACTAACCAAGAGTTATCCAAGACACAGCCTCATTATGTTTCCATGACCTGTTGATCTTGTGCTGAAATTTCCTCCCAGATGTCTAGTTTTTTCAAAACAAATGTAGCTTGCCCAGGATACCCAAAAGACTTTATCTCTAATTCTGTAGAGGTACAGCGTTATTGGTCAAGGGCAGACAAATTTCAGGCTTTTGGTTGCCAAGGAATTACAGCTTTAAGTTTGGAAATTTTGTGAAATAGTTCATTTGATTATACTGGAAGAAGTGCCTCAGATGTGAAAGTGGATATGTCCCTGAGTGTCAAGTTAATTTTCAAGTTGCATTACAGACAAAAATCTGTAAAATATATTTTTGACAACCTGTATGGTTTAGCTATCAGTTATCACTCCCAGAATTGAAAGACACTAAAAGGATTTTTTCTTATCCTACTGTTTTCATTCTAACACAAGTATAACTCCTAATGAAATCTATCTCATGAGCAAGTATTGCTGCAAAGGTGGATTTGTGATTTGAAGCAAAAGCAAATCTGCACTTTTTGTTTCAGGTTTGGCACATACTTAATTAATTGAATATTACTGCATTATAATAACTTTGATAACATTCTCCAGTGATAGCAGGGAAAGTTTTTACAAGTGAGTTTCTCGTTGTTTCCCCCATTTCCTGTTTGATAATGTAGCTGTGCTTTGAACTGGCATATTTCAGATTCACCTGACACAGATTATTTTCCCTAATTTCTATGCCACCACATCACTGCAGTTGTCTTCCTTTGGGCTCTAACAGAAGACGGTAGGCAAAATTGAAATCAGATGAAGACACTAAAAATAGTTGCCAGTCAGAAAGAAGTGTGAATAAATATGGAGAACTGACAGTAAAGTGGATTTCTAGAAGTGGAAGAAATTCAGATGGAGTAAATGTATTTGAAAGGTATTGTGCCATTAAGCTAGATGCTAGAGTCACAGAAATAAGACTAATTTTCTCTGCCCTACACATTAATGTTGTTGCTGCAACAGTGGCTTCTAATGTTATTGTTTGTGTGTTGTGGGTCACATGTGACCTGATAGCAACCTTAATAAGTAGGTGGTATATTTAAGGAGTGGTATATTTATTAGTGCAATCCACCAGTGAGTTTCCATGGATGAGTAGGGATTTGAATACAGACCTTCTGAATCCTAATCCTTCACTTTTACTACTGCAGAATCCTGGCACAGCCACATCATACTAATACACAAACTTTCCTTTAACTCACTTCAGGTTTTTGATAGTTCTTTGAACTTAATTACCATCTGGATAATCTTCAAGGTTTTGCACCAATATACAAAAAAAATCCATCCAAAAATAAGGATTCTTTTAGGTTTACATGCTGGAAGACTGATCAATTTGAGCTTGCTTTCTAGTGATTACTGTTTCCTTTATTAAAATGTGTCTGAAATGCTGATGTACAAAAATAGAATGAACATATCTTCATTTGAAATATAATCCTAAATATATATTAAGATTGCTGGGAGAAATATCAACAACCTGAGATATGCAGATGACACTACCCTAGTGGCAGAAAGTGAAGAAGACCTAAAGAGCCTTTTGTTGAGTGTGAAAGAGGAGAATGCAAAACCAAGATCATGGCATCTGGCTCCATCACTCCCTGGCAAATAGAAGGGGAAGAAATGGAAGCAGTGATAGACTTTACCTTCTTGGGATCTAAGATCACTGCAGATAGTGACTACAGCCATGAAATAAAAAGATGCTTACTTCTTGGGAGGTAAGCAATGGCAAATTAAGCAGCATAATAAAAAGTAAAGGCATGATCCTGCCAACAAAAGTCCACATAGTTAAAACAATGGTCTTCTCAACAGTAATGTATAGCTGTGAGAGCTGGATGCAGAAGAATAGACATCTTTGAACTGTGGTGCTAGAGGAGATTTTTGCTGGCCCATGGTGGCTGTTTTGGACAGTTGGACAAGTCCCGGTGTGCCACAGGGTCTGGCACCCCCCAGAGGTGGGCAGAAGTAAGACACAAGGCAGCTACACAATCGCACAAGTCGATTTCCACCCAAGCTGGAACCTTTGAGGCAGCAGGGCACTGTTTTCATGGGGTGGGTTTTGCAATGTGCCAGCCCCCCTGGCCTTGGTCACTCCACATCTAATTCCATAGGCTCTGCAACCTCCACTGCCCTTTTAGCATACCCAGCATGCTCCTGGACTCTTGAGAGTCACCTGGACTGTGAGGAGATCAAATAAGTCAATCCCAAAGGTAATAAGTCCTGATTGCTCCTTGGAAGGACAAATGCTGAAGCGCAAGTACTTTGGCCACCAAATGAGAAGAGAGGACTCAATGGAGAAGACCCTGATGCTGGGAAAGATCAAAGGCAAAAGAAGGGGATGGCAGAGGATGAGATGGCTAGAAGGCATCATTGACATTGTGGGTGTAGATCTGAGCAGACTATAGAGGATGGCAGATGACAGAGGAGCCTGGCGTTCGGTGGTTCATGGGGTTGCAAAGGATTGGACTTTACTGTGCAACTCAACAACAACAACAACAACAACAACAACAACAACAACAACAACAACAGAAATCTATAGATGTTCTTGGATTACAACTTCCATTAGCTCCAACCAACCTAGTCTGAGGTGATATGATTTGAAATTCAGTGTAAATATATATATATTCATTAAATGGGAAACAAAACAGAGCCCTGAAGAACATTACAAGTAATGGCCAGGTGTCAAACAGAAATCCCCTGCTGCTGCCTTCTAAAGTAGGGCGGCCAACTATCCCACATTCTGCTCGGCAATCTCATTTAGGGAGAGGGAATTTCGACTTACCCTTGTTTCGAAAATGGTACCTGACCTCCCCCGTTGCGTCACGGAAGCACCGGTTTCCTCTCCGACCAGGAGGCAGTTAAAGAGAAATGGAGCCGAAAAGGCTCCAATAAACTGCGCATGCGCAGAAACCCAATCTGGCGCCAAACTGGGTTTCTGTGCAGGCACAGTTTATTGGAGCCTTTTCGGCTTGGTTTCTCTTTAACTGCCTGCTGGTCGGAGAGGAAACCGGTGCTTCCGTGACGCAACGGGGGAGGTCCGGTACCATTTTCGAAACAAGGGTAAGTCGAAATTCCCCCTCCCTAAATGGGATTGCCGCGCAGAATGCGGGACGGTTGGCCGCCATATTCTAAAGTCACCCTTCCAGGAAGGACTGAAGCCACTAGAAAACACGATTAACATCCATCCCAGGAAGATGGTTCAAAAGGATATCATGGCTGATGGTACCAAAAACTGCCGCATAATCCAGCAAAACCAAAACAGACACAATGACCTATCCAATTTCGGGCATAAGTAATCTACCTAGACAACCAATGTTGCCTCTATCCCATAACCAGGTCTGAAACTGGACTAAAATTGATCTAGATAATATGTTTCATCCATGAATTCCAGGACCCGAGGTATTGCTGGATGCTCCAAGACAAAATGAAAAGTCCTGTTTACTTTTGCAACACTTGCATTTCACAAAGACTTAATATCTTATATATGTAAACAACCTGTTCAAAAGTAAATCATTCATCTTTGTCTCTCCCATTTGAAGATTTCACTACCTATATCTGTCTGGGGAGTCCAAAAATCCAGAAAGTAACTTTTGCAAGTTCTGGTTATAAATCCATCCAACTATACCCGAATAGTTTTGGAAGGACCAAATAATTCATTGTCTGGTGGGGTTGTGTCATTTATGTACTTTTATATTTTTCATACTTTTTAATGATATTGCTATGATTCTGTGGGCCCAAAAAATCTATTTACTTAAATAGAGTCACAAATGCTAGAAAATCGGAATGCAGAACTATTTTTCCCTACCATCTGTGTCAATAGAAATGAGTGGAGAGAAAATTTAGGCATTCAGTCATCGGGCAAATTATATGAACGCCAAGTTTCTTTTCTGATGTTCAGATTGACAAGCAGAGGAGTGAAAAGAATTGGCTAGGTGATAATGGGATGGAGAATTCCCAACATGCGTTCTGTCACTTTAGAACTGCAAGGGAGATTGTGATCATAAATTATTATCCCCAGGAGATTTTCACAGAATATCTACAAATTCACTACTCCTTTCTCCAGTCCCATAAATAAGAAGAAAGAACATTCATTCTGGCTATAACCATGCTCAGATCTAATGGCATAAAGGAAAGAATTATTGATTCCTATGCCTTGTCTTCAGAGAGGAAGATATTTCTCCTGTTCAATCAACCACTTACTAAAGATGTTAATAATCCAATTCCTGGCTACAATGAGCTTCTTCAATTGATGAGTTTGTAACATGTATATACTGCTTATTTTAGTGGCAGACCAGTACACTGGGTGGACAAATACAAAACAATCATCTTCACCAATACCAACTCACCATCATCTACACCTCACCCAACTCCATAACCCACAGACTGATATACTCATAAACAGGCAGTGATTAATAACATAAAAAAACCCTCAGGTTAGACACTCCTGTCAAAGAGAAGAATATTCTTGAAGACTTCATTGAAAAGCTCTGCTTTTACTGGTTTCTTAAAGAGCTGGAAAGAAGGCACTTGATAAGTCTTTGGTTGAAGACCATTCCATTTTATTTCCTTTAGATCTTTTGTTGTTGTTCAGTCGCACAGTCGATTCCGACCATCTGCAACCCCATGGTCTACTGTCCGCCAGGCACTTCTGTCCTCCATCCTCCTCCTCAACTCTAATTTTTAATCTGAAACTCCTTGTGCCTCCTCTCAGACATAGTACATACTGAATTGAGACAAGTGTTTTCACTGTAACTTTGGGAATTTGGAAAATAAAGTTAATTTCATAGGTTATCGTGGAAACTTTTTAAATGCCTCTTTTGTTAAATAGTTCAACTAAGAGACCAACTACATGTATTTAATATATTTCAGTTGTGTTAAAAATATTCAAAGAATATGTGTCCAATCAGGATGAGGTCGCTGGTGTAAAGTAAGCAGAGATAACTATTTTTATTTTATTTGCAACATGGTCACAATTAAAATTTCTACCAGAAGCTGTTGTGTGCCCAAGGTGGGCAGCTTCTCTGGTCAATAATAGGGTTTCCCCTTCTACAATAAGAATTTTCATGAGGACTATGCAGCAGTGAAAGTGTTAGACCAGTTTTCTGTGTCCATGGGACATGCTACTAGCCTCTATTTAGGATGTTTTGGCAGTTGTTTAATACCAACAACAATAAATTGGTATAGGTATATTGAATGTGATTCTGCATTTTGTGTAACATGTGTTATGACTTTGAAAAAATGTTAGAATTTTAGGTTCCATATAAAACACTGTATAGTTATTAGATCTAGCCTAAACAAAAAAATTTCTAGGCCTGACCAGTTAGAGCTGAACAATTTCATTAGTTCAACTCAGTTCTGATTGATGGTGACCCTTCCTGGGGTTTTCTAAATAAAGAGTATTCCAAGTTCTGTCAGGATCCTCTTACTCACAAGTAGCACCTTGGCCTCCTTTTAATGGGATCTTGCCTGATACTCCCTGCTCTTCTGGCCAAACGGTCCATACTTTTCCCTAAAGCTTGTCTTCTCACTCCTGATCTGGATCTAGGTGGTGAGCAAGGTAGCTCATGGAATTAGTAGCTCATGGGTAGCTCATGGGATTAGTGTGGATAAGGTAGCATCGACCCATCTTGCATGTGTTAAAACCTGAGCACAAATTTACCAATTCCTTCATCTGGAATATGCAACCTGATCAAGGCTACACAGGATGCCTCTTGCCCCTACCCCAAAATAATGAGTTGGACACAGTATTGGAGAAAATTAGGGTCACAACTTTATTAATTATCAGATGAGTACTGAAAACTTCCCTCCCTGATCTGCAGGGGCATATTGTAGTGAGAATGTAAAATTCTGGAATCATACCCCTGTATCACCATATTTGGGCAAGTCCAAGGCTCCAGGGAATGGTGACCACCAGCTTCCACCCCACCCACCACAGTCAGTCAACCCGTATTGATGTATCACTGTCCCAATGGTCAGTGAGTTTAAGTAGTGACGTCCCTTCCTTTCATGCCATACTCACCAGCTTAATAACTCCTAGGCTAGTAGAATGGAAAGGACTAACACTTACCTTGGACTCACTGTGATCTGGTTACAATCTGCACTAGCCACCAGTTGTGACCTATTTGACAAACAGCAACCATCCAATGGGCCCAAAGCACCTAAACAGTCAGTGCGGGTTAGACAAAGAAGTATTACCCAAAAGATCCAGTCATCAGTTGTGCCAAAAATTCCTATCTGGTCCCAAAGCGACCAGCTAATCTCACACTGAACCCAAGGACAGGTGAGTTAGTTGCTGGCAAAACTGGTAATGGACCCTGGGGCAGTAACACATCTAATTTAAAAGCCACCAAAACTCTCCACCCTGTGTAGCCTTGATCAGGTTGCATATTCCAGATGAAGGAATTGGTAAATTTGTGCTCAGGTTTGGTGCCATTCCAATGTCCACGGGGTTGAACTGAAAGGGGAGTTGTTCAGCCAAAAGGGAAAATTTACATGCAGTATTTAACTTTTTATGTCTTTTCTTCTTTTAAAAAATAATAATCAGTGATTATGTACTATAAAAATTGAGATGATGGATTTTGTTAACGGAAGCTTTTAAAAACAGTTTCTTTTTAATTGGAAAAGATTATTTCACATAGTGACTAAAGAATACACACAATATATAAATCTGCCTAGTATTGGGAACCCCATGTCCTTAAACATACGAATTCTGCCCCCATGCTCCATAGAGGGCACAAGTGAGTTTTTTTCATCAATTCCCCCCCCCCCCAAAAAAAAATGTCCTTTTTTTATGGAAGGTTTCTGGGAGACTAGAGGGAGGAATGCCGTGGAGAGCCACAAGTAACCCATAGGTATAATTCCTGGTTTAGGAGTTTTGCTCTTTCCTTTTTTTCCTGGTTCAAAAGACAGGGCAACAATACAGTATTAGTTAAAGCACACAGCTAAAAGCAACTTCACAATTGCTTCCTCCTTCTCTAGCAACAGAAAACCAACAAAAGTGTTGAGAACTGATTTCCTTTGCCATTAACTGGAAATCCAAGACATAGCCTACAGCAAAGTTTTTGGTATGCAAAGCTTTCACATAGCTCAGTTTGTGGTCTTAAACAATTGTCGAATCTCAGGGTGCTAGCTAAAGTCTCATAAATGGATGTGCTCCTGCAGGTATCCAGTCTGGCACCTTTAAGATCTGGGCACCCGTCTCCACTCTCACCTAAAATGTGAGGTTTCCTATAAGTTTCAAGATTCTCTTATGCCTCACTTTCTGTGTGCTGTAAGAATTGAGTGTAGATCCTTCTGGAATCAGGACAGGATTCTACAAGGTTAGGTCTTTGTGCATGCTACTAAGAAAGACTCATGCACAGACACATATAATGCACTTTCCATATTTATATGAAATTATTATGTTGTTGCTCATTTTGCAGAAAAGCAAGGATTTATATCCCCAGTTTCAAAGTAGAAATTCTTGTTCTCTCACTTTGTAGAAGACAAAGAGTTGGTGTGTTCATAACAGTTTTACTGAACCAAAAATATAGTATAATCAAAGGCTAAAAATATTTTTAACACAATTTCATTCCATTTTTGTTTGAAGTCATATGTTACATAACCTGCTGTGCAAATCTGTTTCAATATACTGATTTCATAGGAGGCTGAATATGAAATTACAGTTTAACAGTTCCCTCACTTCCTGTCTTCTAATTGTGTTTTTGAGAAAAGGCCTGTGCAGTGTTTATATCAGATGATAATAAATTAAATAACTAGAATAAACTGCAGCTGGTTTAACTTGAATTGGTACAAACTGATATTTTCATTATGCTATTATTCTTCCATGTCCCATTTTTTCCTACTGTGAGCATTGTGTCTAGAACTAATTTTTCAAATATTTCACATTTCATAATGCTATTTGTCTGATTAATTAATGCATAATACATCCTGGAGACTAATTTGTTTATTCCTAGTGGACTCATTAGGAAGTGTTGTATGCATAAGAGATTGCATTTTAAGAGAGCTACCTTATAATGACTGAACCCTACTTCTCTTTTTCCAAAGACTGACACTAGAGCAATCTGTAATCTGGGCCCAAGCTTCACCGAGAGGGGGCAGTAATATGGGCTCATCCCACTCGCATTTCATGATTGATTATCAATGTACAGTCTCATGAGTTGTGAAATAAAATCTTCTCTTCTCATTCTGAAAAGAAATGTCTGTCTTTGGAAAGGGAAAGATTAATTGGTAGTCTCTCATTCCTTAACTTTAATCATTCTGGTGTGCAAATGTGTATTTTAACTAAGTGTTACTGGGGATGTGTGGGATGTAGATACAGTATAAGAAAAAGAGATAGACCGAGTTACACATACTTACCATTTGAACTGGGATTGCTATGTGCAGAGAGAACTTTTAGTGCAAAGATACTGCAGTATTAAAAGTCTAATGTAGCCTTGCTTAAACTGTTCATCATCCATAGGATCCTAGAGTATGTAAGCAGTAGATACTACTAAAACAGAATTTATTTAAAATCCTTAACCCCTTATGCATACTTACTCTGGAAAGGGTGGTTTGTGGTATGAGCAGTGGTTAAGCTATAGTACCACAGACAAAACTCTGCTCACAATTTGCGTTTCAATTGACTGATTTTTTTTAAAAAAATTAAATCTTGAAAATTTTAATTTTTATAGTTGGGATTCTGAAGCTCTGGGCTGATGGGTTTGGATTGCATTATGTATTTTTTTGTAATGTTGTAGACCACCCTGGGCCACTCTGGTGAGGAGGGCGATATAGAAGTGTAGGAATTTATTTGTAGCCTTCATTGTGATTGTACCTTATATGTACCTGTGTTATAGATCATAGACCTGTGTAATTGTATTTGTCCCTGTGTATAGATTTAATTGTATCTTATTTGTGCCTGTGTATCAATTGTCAGGCTCTGCAAATGCTGTTTGTAACTGTGTGACAGAAAAAGCATGGCAGGATGTAAACTAGCGATAACGGGATGTGTCCACACCACAAGAGGCTTATTTGCAACTGTGTGCAATATGATAAGCATTCTAGCTGAATTTGTGACTAATGAACAATTCTAAGCTTGCAAGATATATTCCAAGACAGAAAGGCTGTTAAATGAATGTGTTTTCTAATGATTAGATGTACAGAGGTGTGTCCCACCCTTCCAATGTATCCACTCCCATTCTTCTGATGTAACCAAACTCCCCTTTTGATGAGACGTTAGGAACTTCCCCTTTTGTGTGGCTCAGTAAGAATAGATTCCCTGCTTGATGGCAGGCAGAGAAATTCAGAGAGAGAGTCAGACTGATTTTTAAGCACCAGATCCAAGACTGCAGTCTCAATTCTTTCGCGCCAATTGTCAGGGCCAGACTCTGACATACAAGTATGAAAAATAAATATATAAATTAATCCCAACATGCACAAGTTTGCCTCAGCCTCCTATCCTTCTGAGCTCAATGAAATGAGTACCAAGTTTGTTGGAGGAAAAATGTACTTAGCACAATTACTTTGTAAACCACCCATTTAGTACCATAGGGGAGTATGTAAGTGGAACAAGAATAACTTGCACTAACATTTGAAGTGATCATGCATAGACTATGTGGATTCGGCGGCTCTTTTTGTACACAGTTTTAGGCCTGGTGACATTCTCCATGACAGCCCTTTAAGACCCCAATACTGTTATACATAGAGTTGGGGCAATTTCAGAATAGGTTGTGATGTTTTACTGGAAGACATCCCTCCTAACTGGGCAGCAGAATCATCTATGAATTGAGCTTTTCCATGCACAGTAGGCAGATGGTGAAGCCAATTCATTGAATTAAATGGAGTATCCTTTAGTGTAAATACAGATAAGGTTATATCATGGTTAAATACTTCAATTACAACACAACTCCCTAAATGATTTATTGATTTAATATTACACATTTTATTCAAAATATATTTAATTTATGATATTAGAATGTTGCCATTAATGTGAATAAAATTTACATATTTCTTTATTAAATTGTCAGTCTTAAATTTATTTGTACGTCTTAGCTGTTTGGAAAGTTGTCTGGCTGGTTCACATAACAAAACTTACACGAGCTAATACTTTTTAAAAAAATGGATGAAAATGCAAAGTTGACTGAAGTAAAGCACATACTGTACTAATATTCATAACCCAGGAATACCATGCTGTATATTATGTAATCTGTAACTATCTTTAGTATATTGCATGACATTCTTCTTTAAGCCTGCTTGCAAAGCTGGATTTCCAAATAAGAGTCCTTCCAATTTAACCAGAGTTGGATTTGTGAATGCTTGTGCACTTTACATGATAGATATTACAAAACTCATAATCGTCCTTACTATTTAGAAGGATTTTTTTCCAATCAATTGTTACATAGTTCTTAAGACAGACAAAATGTACTGTATGTCTATTTTTACTTGTACAGACTCATAAAAATGTTTAAATTTTAGAATCACTATTTCATTCCTCATTTCAAAAAATGACTGCCAATGAACATTAAAAACAATCATAAAAATAAGAAATTGTTCAGTAAAAATGGAACATTATTGCAGCACTTTTAAAAGCAAATATTCTTTAAGAGAACTAGTCAATATTTGTTCTTGCAAGCTGTATTAACTGTTTTAAATCTAGCCAGAGTTTACACTAAATTGCTGCTAAGGAAAACTATATATCAGTATGGACACTATGTAATTTTATTTTTCACTTGATAGGCAAGAACCTGCTTTGAACAGTATAGGGCATGTGGGAAACAGGATTTGAAATGTACACACAGATTCACATAGTTTGTGTTCCCAAGTCCAGTAAAATGGAGGAAAATGTCGCCATTTGTGAATAAATGGTGGAAATACTGTTCAGGGGGAATCATAAGGGATTACTACATGAAGTGATTTGCTAGTGAGAATCATGAGGCAATTAAACAAATGGAACAATCCTTGAAGTAACCTTTACTTCAAGAGGGCATAGTGGAAGCATGAGAAAAGCTTTGCCAGTACAAGGTACCCATTTAATCCGGCACTCTGTTTCATAGAGTGGTGAACCACATCATGCAGGGCAGCTCACAAATAAATAAATAAAATTAAAAAAGAAAAAACCCTGCTTACTTTGGCCTCACCTCCAGCTGGTATTCAGTGACTACATCTGGACTCAGAGTCTATTCTTTTACAATGCATATCAATCAGTGATACAATTAGCTCCTTTGTCAAGCAGCAACAGTAGTGGAAGACGGAAATAGTTTAAGATTTTTTAAAAGACAATGCCAGTGACATTCAGACCAACTCTCATTGGTGCTACTTCGGAGGAAGTCAATGGCAAAATGAATATTTCATACTTGAAACTTGAAGATGAGCAATCCAAAATGTAAGCAAAGATAGTGCTGGAAGATGAGAATGAAAGGACAGAAGGCAATCAATCAGCTGCTGGATCAGAGCAAAGGACAAGTATGAATATCATAGTTGCTAATGAAGCAATCAGATTAGGCAAAAAGGATATCTAGTAGCCAACATGCACGGACATGTCAGGAAAGTCTGGTGCTACACAGCACATAGAATAGGAACATGGGAGTAAGACTCAACAAAGGAAGTCAGAGTTTACAAAATTTGAGGAGAACTGTTAATGATATGACCTTTTAGAGGTCACAAATTCATACTATAAATCAGAAGCAATTTGATGGCACATAATAGTAACATCTGTGTACCATAGTTGGATACAATCTATGTATGCATCACACAATGAATGGGCTTAGCTGTTGCAAATATCATTGGTATGAAGAATTTCTAGCTGATCAGCATATTATCATGCTAAATGTGACAGTCTCTGCCTCCTCCTCCACATCCCAAGAATAATGTCCTTTCCTCTCCTTCCAGAGGCATTGCAGACAATTCCTGCCAAGAGAATCATTTTATGGCCTGCTTCTGGTTATGTGTAGAACAGCTCTCATGTATTTGTAGATTCACTTTTGACTTGAGCACATGTCAGTAAAAAGCTAGTCCACAATTGTACAGTCAGTTGGGACAGATTTGTGCCATCTGTCTTACTTGCTTCAAAGTGCTGTTAGCTGCATTTACTATAAATGAGTTTAAACATTTTCAGAATGAACAGAGACAGAGCAAGCAAGGGCTAAATTGTCTAACAAGATGGAACCAGAAGTAAAACTACTCAGTCTCGGTGCAGTTTCATGACAATTGCCCTGTTAAAAATAGACACACGCATAAAAAGATACTGCTGAACAAGTTTTGTACCGGATAATTTTTTGTTATCACATGGGTTTTTCAGTGCTCATTCTTACTCCTGAAAGTAATGCCTTTTTCTTGACAGAGAATATTTCTTTCCATTTTAGAATAAAGCCAAGAGGTATGGATCTCATTCTTATCAGTAAAAGCTACACATTTTGGTGTTCTTTCTGTCAACAGTTGAGGAATAGTTTAGCGATGGATTTCCTGCTTCCAGAGGGGTAAACATGATAGCCCTTGGAGTCCCGTTTAGCTTTCCAGTTATATGTTTATAGAATTCTATAAACCTGTTAGCAGTGCAGAGTTTCCTTCTCAAGGGGTTGGGGTAAGGACTTCAGAGCTCTGTTAGCCCCCTCTATGTTGCCACTACTTGGAGTAATTAAGCTCTGAGAACAAGCATCCAACTTTCTTGCATGATTAATAGTTCCAAGGAAGGTCAGTGTTTACAATTAAGAACCTTTTCCCAAGCTGCCTGAACCTCTGCAGAGGACAAGCAGTGCTCGTGGCTGCCCTTCATCTCTGCTGATTAAAGCACAGATTGGTTTAAGCAGTTAAAACAATTCAAGTCTTCCCACTGATAGAGGTCAGAACCCACATGTAGAGAAGCAATTCTTGCATCATGGAGAATGCTTTACTGATGTATGCATTAGCACTGTGTGATCAAATGGAAAGACAGAAGTACAGAAAGACTGCATTCAAACATATTTGCTTGCATATCAGTTCCCTGACATTTTTCCATTAGTAAACATTTCAGCATATTAAATTTTTCATGAAAGATATTTGCTTGTTGAGATGTCTTGGGACCAGGTATTTCTCAGCCACCCACTAGCATATTTTCATCCAGATGCCCCTGAAAGGCACTTTTTAAAAATTACTAAACTATGAAGAGAATTCTGACTTGAAACTATAATGGCCAGTGATGTACAGTCATCAAGGAAGGTACTGAGCAGCTGTCATTGGTGACTTTAGTTAAATTTATCACTTTATAGTCCAATGAACAATTTATCAGTGCCTGAGTCAGTTGTTAGAGAAACCACTTTTGTCTGGATCCTCTCAACTGTTTCTTCACTCCACATCGAACCTTATAATACACTGTCCTGGTTCACAAATTCACACATTGCTAATGTCAGGGTTAGCACAGGAGGGTGGGGAGCAAAGAGAAAGAGGATACTATCAGAAGCCAATGACCAAGGCAGCAGAGGAGAGAGAACAGGGACCTTTGCAAGTACTAGCAAAAGGCAGTTCTTAGCTGGGCATTCTTCTGTTGACTGGTTATTGAAATACCCAACATGGATATAACATGTTAGCACCACCTTTTTCACTGAATGTACCTTCTTGCTGCAGTCTTTGCCATTCCAAACCCAGACCTAATGAGACAGACACAAGTGTTGGGATTTCAATGAGGGACACACTTTGTTAACTAATTAACTTGGTGAACCACCCCACCCAGCAGTGGGGCCTAATGTGCACATGACTGAGCCCAGAGACAGGGGATTCTATGTACCCTTGCTCTTCACAGGTCAGTCCCACAGTCCCTTCAGCATGCTGTCAAATGGCAGTGTGCTTTCAGTCAACATGCATTTTGAGGTGTTGCTGTCTAGCCAAAGGCTGCCAATTCTTGTAACCCAAACTGTGGAACAGTCATTGCTTGCCACCCCTGTACCTGCCACTGTATCTCAAGATCCAGGTAAACAGGGTTTGGACACATTTTAGCTACCCAATTTCCATGGGAATTCACCAATATTAAATTTCCTTCTGCACTACCTGCCATGGCTAGGGGATAACCTAGTTATGACCCCCACAAACCATGCTGCACAATTAGACACGAAGGCTACACAGCATCCTCAAAGAAATATCATAGCCTAAAACAGCCAAATGTATCATTGTGTCTGTGAAATTTCACCCCTCCACTTGATGAAGGATGGGTGATAACACAACACAAGGCCCTCCACTCGGGGCGGCCAACCGTCCCGCATTCTGCGGGGCAATTCCATTTAGGGTGGGGGAGTTCCGACTTACCCTCGGTTCAAAAATCGTCCGGACCTCTCCCGTTGCGTCACGGACGCACCTGTTTCCCCTCTGCCTGGCAAGCAGTTAAAGGGAAACGGAGCTGAAAAGGCTCCAATGAACTGCGCCTGCGCAGAGACCCAGTTTGGCGCCAGATTGGGTCTCTGCGCAGGCGCAGTTCATTGGAGCCTTTTCAGCTCCGTTTCCCTTTAACTGCCTGCCGGGCAGAGGGGAAACAGGTGCGTCCGTGACGTAACGGGAGAGGTCCGGACGATTTTTGAACCGAGGGTAAGTCGGAACTCCCCCACCCTAAATGGAATTGCCCCGCAGAACGCGGGACGGTTGGCCGCCCTAATAGTACCAAAATACCTACTAAGCAGCCCCTGTCACAAACATTACTTTGTTTCCTTTTTACATGTGTGTTTTAATACTACCAGGTCAGTGGCAGCTTAGTGGTTAAGATGCTGAGCTTGATGACTGGACCTGAGTGCTGACTGATGGAGTGAGCTCCCATTGTCTGTCTCAGCTCCTGCAAACCCAGCAGTTCAAAAGTAGATAAATAGGTACTGCTTTGGGAAAGGTAATGATGTTTTGTGTGCACCAATGTCTAGTAATGCTGCAACATGGAAACATCTGCAGCTCTTTAGCTGTAGATGGAGATGATCCCTAGAGTTGGACACAACTGGCATTTGAGCAAGTGAGACTTTTAATACTACCAATCTGTTGAACAATGCTGGGAGGGGAGAGGAACGTAGCTTTTCTATTCCTCTCTCTCAAGCACAGCATTGGAGTGGAAGAGGAGAAGCACATCAACCACCTGAATGGGCCTGTGCTACCCTCCCTTGACCATAGCTTTGATAATGGAATGCTGCATTCCCCATGCCAGCTCTCATTTACATCTCACAAAGAGACCTTTGGGAGGAAAGAGCTTGCTTAAATGGGCTCTTCTCCCTTCCCACCCCACTGTCAGATGTTGGGCGCCTATTAGCACCCATCATATGGTGCAACTTTTGAGTGAGGGAGAGAAAGAGCCCCCACTCATTGATTTTGTGCCATGGAGAGGCCTGCCTTCTGCTCCCTTGCAGTTTCTATTATTTATTTATTTATTTATTTATTTATTTATTTATTGCATTTATATAACACCATCTAATTAAGTTGCTCTTTGAGGTGCTCAGAAAATTAATTATTAGAAACACAATGCTTTTTTGATCACAGGTTTTAATCAAACCTCCAAAATAGAAGAAAATAATAGACACGTACACCATCTGCAAGGTTTCTATTGCCCAGTAAATGCTTCCCTTATGCTGAACACTCTTGCAGCTCTTCACTGCTAATATAATTTTACTGTAAAAAGTTACATTAAAGCTCAGGAACCATTGTATAATGTGGTGTGGCCCTAGACCCTGAGATCAAGGAGGAAGACCTTCTGCCAGCTCTTCAGCCTGTTGTCAGTTCGAAACTGCCTTCTCTTGACCAAGAGGAAGAATTTCTGTCAGCTCTTGATCAAGTTGATCAAACTGATCAAGACTTGACAGGAGCACATGCTGAGTCATCAGGTGCCAGTGATTGCTGAGACAGAGCCAAGCACCTCAGAAAGATGTAGGCTGCAATTAAGGAACAAGCTACAGGTGTGAAGGAGAAGGGTAAGGACTTGTCTGCAGAGACCATCTTCAGCTGTGAGTCCTGGGCCTGAGCCCTTGTAACAAGACACCCATGCTGGCAGAAACCTTTGGTGGACCAATCCTTGTTCACTCCAGCTCTGCATCTCTTGAACCTTTTGCCTGCTTGCTGGTCCTGGACCCTCTGTCTGGAAACCTGACTACTCTTCTGGATCAACCTTCTGTCACAGTTCTTCAACAACCAGCTTCTGACCTTGGCTCTTCCTAACTAATGGCTCTGCCTTATCCTCCGGGCTAAGACTATGCCTCTTATCCTTACTTCCTCTGCAATGGCTGCAAGTCAGTCTATTCTGCCAGTTTCATTCAGACTGGAGTTGGTTATTTCAAACTGTAACCATATTCTTAACTCAGGGGTGGCCAAACTGCTGCCACCTTTACCGCTAGTGGAAGCAGATGCATTTATGACAGACATAAAATGTGCCTGCACATGTGTAACATATGTAATAGCCATGGACATATTTTACAGCAGCATTTACAGCAGGAGAAAACATGTGACTGGCCCCGCTCAGCTGTCTGGGGGCATGGTCTGGTCCACGGCACAAAAAGTTTGGGAACCCCTGTTCTAACTCAACAACAAATCTTTGTTAAACTTGAAATGTATTTTCAGACATAGAGTATGGATCTTCTTGACACAGTAATGCTCTGGTTATCCTTTTTGGGTTGTTTACCATGCACTGAAAGTAAGGCTGAATTTTTTAAAAGGGTGAGCCATGATCTTGCTGTGTTTCAGACAATTTTTAAACTCAGTCCACTGTGTCATTTTCTTCCTGCTTCCAATCAAACTACCAGTACTTTTATTATAAGTGATTGTATCAACTGAGCACTTCCTAGATTCCAAGTTCTAGAAAACATACAATGAATAGAAACATAAAATCCAGTTAAGCTAAAAAAAGTCGTATTTTTGAAGCACTCTGAGGAAGCAATCAGTGCCATATCAGTGGATATCATTTAGTATTGCTACAGTTTGTAATATTAATTTGGGTTGTAGACTGCAGTGGCTCAAGTCACTAAGACGCTGACTGGGAGGCGGAAGGTCAGCAGTTCAATTCCCGAGTACTGCAGGACGGAATGAGCTCCCGTCTCTGTCCCAGCTCCTGCCAACCTAGCAGTTCGAAAGCAAGAAATTGCAAGTAGATAAATAGGAACCACTTCGGTGGGAAGGTAACAGCGTTCCATGCGCTCCGGTGTCTAGTCATGCCTGCCACATGACCATGGAAACGTCTGCAGAAGCAGACAGCGCTGGCTCTTCGGCTTAGAAACAGAGATGAGCACTGACGCCTAGCGTCGGATACGACTGGCTTTCGAGCAAGGGAAACCTTTACCTTTACCTAGCTGTAAGACCTCAGAATGGCTTTATATCTATGTGACTATTTGAAAATAAATATTAATATGTGCATCATGAGTCTGCACTCAATACAACAACTGTTTATTTGCAACAACAAGTACAATGAGATTCATAGAAGCATTGTTTAAGACCGAGTTTATTCTTTTTATTTTATTTTATACCCCATCTTTCTGGGGGATCACTCAGGGCAGCTTACAAACATATTTTGTTGTTGTTCAGTTGCACAAACATATAAAAACATCAAAATGCAGCCTCCTTGCTACAAAAGCCAAATGAACTGATATATGCTAACCCCAAGTGCAACCATTCATACAGAAAAGGCCCTGGCTTGAAAGCCTGGAAAGTTATTACCAATCAAATTAGTTTATGCTGGTGTACACCGAAAGAGCTTCCTCGAAGATTGTGGTATTTCTAAACCACAATTGGATGTACACTGGTAAAGACAACCTTGTGTTGCTAGCTAATCTTTCTCATACTAGGTCAGGTCAAAGGAACCGCAGAATGAACTGACCTTCCTTTAACAGTTTCACATCTGGCCTAGACACGGAAGAAGAAGAGTTTATGCTGAGCAGAAACTAAAAGTTGCTTTTCTGGAATCCAATTCTCACAGTCTACAATCGATTGGCCTTTCCAAATTACTAAACTAGATAAACAATGGCAGCTTTCTATGCCTCTATGTCAAGTGATGCCTTCACATCTTTATATTAAAGTGTATTAAGTTGCTTCATCATTATAACTAAGACGTAAATAAAGAAAAATGTCTTCAAATACAAGTGTTCAAGTAAGACCCCAATGCATAATAGCTAAATAGTACTCTGAATGTTTATGGGAAGGTATTATTACCTAACCTATCATTAAAGGCCAAATTACAGACTAAGAGTAGACTTCATCAGAAGATTCAGGGATCATTTCCAGACCTAGAATCTCTGCAGTTTCTCCCTCAAATTCTTTTGAACTAAAAAAAGATTTTTTTTGGTGGTGGGGGGCACACCTTGCTTTAGAAGATAATTGCAATTTTCGGATGTTTCTGGAGGTTTGGATTATTTAAGTACATTTTTACTCCCCGAAAAGGAATTCGGATGTTTGAGGAGTTCTATGGGCTGCACTATCACATGCCGTGATAATACATCTTGGGTACCAACCCTTTAATCCTAGGTAGTTCAGGATGGAACAGGAAAAAAATACCTCTTTTCCAAAGAAAGAACTGAAAATGCAATGTGTTTGCATCACTTTTGTTTTTTGTTTTTCATTGTAAAATATATATAGAAAAAGTTGCAGCACAATTATAGTGCGTTGATAATATTTTTATCTGCCATCACCCTATCCTGCAAAATCCTAGTACAGTAAAACCTCATGTAACACTAAAACCTGGTTCCACAAGTCTTGGTGTTATATGATTTTTAGTGTTATCTGATCTTCTATGGGATCCATAGAGATACATTGTAACCACACAGGCTTTCGCGGTTGTTATCTGAAGCATCCCATAGGATCTTAATGTTATCTGATGCAATTCTTCCCCCCAGATTCCTTGATGTTATGCGATTTTCGTGTTATTCGATACTAATGTTATATGAGGTATTACTGTACTTGTATTTGTGATTAAATAAAGTACTTGGAAGTTTTGGTGAAAAAGTTCTAGTACACACTGCAGTCAACAAAGAATATAAAGTGCCTCTTCAGGCTTGAAATCTCAGAATGCCAGAGAATAGAGTTATCTCAGTTAAAGTTAAAACAAATGCTAATATATCCAGAGGGTTGGGTCTAAATTTAGGCTAAAAATGTGAACAAAGAGTATGATATCCAATCTTTCTTTGTACTTTTATTCTATTCTTTGTAGGTCATCACTAAAGTTGTCATTCGACTAGGTCCGAAGAGACTAACACACACTATGGGAGAGACTGAATGAATTAGGAAGATTATTTCTTTCCTTCCCAGAGCAGTTCTCAAATACTCAAAGGGATTTTTTTAGAAGGCTACAGAGAAAATGAAATTTTTTTAAAAAAAGAAATATTTCAGAGGTGAAAATTTGTTCTTCTAGTGGACACAAGACACAAGGTCCCACTTATTGGAACTCTAGATCCAAAACATTTCTCATTAATGTGAAACTCAGATCTGGTAAAGGAAGTAGCAGAAGTTTTATTATCATCAGTAATGGTCCTTTAAAGTATCATTGATACTGTTTGAATACTGCATGAATGATTAATGATGACAATCTGCCAGTTGCACTCTGAATTCATTAATATTCATGGTGGGAAATGCCATCTACTTCAAAAAGTTTTGGGAAATAACCACCTGTACATTTCATATATTAGTGAATGGCTGAGTTTTATACATAATATATAATCAATATTAACTCTAAATTATCTTTGTATCATAAAACCATATTTGTTAGCAGATATTGAGTTATGACAAATGCAAAGTGTGAGGCAAGCATTTACTTATTTAAATAGCCTATGTCCAGATTAAGGTATGTACCAAACTCTTTAAAGGCAAATTCCCAAATTGCCAGTGCATATGCCATGGTTACCCATGAGCCTGAGTCACTGTCCAATTTCTGAATACTCCCCTTGATTAAATATGGAAAACCTGAATATGCAACCAGAGATTAACAATATATGATCAAATTATACTATACAGTACTGCTTACAGCTACAAGTTCTTTCTTCCTAGAAAGTTCAACATGAAATAGACAATAAGACACCATTTCCAAATGAGGAATGGGAGGAAAGCCTGTTTGGCCTAAAAGCAATGAACTGTGTCTGTTTTAAATACAAATGGGAAGATGGGTGCCAGACTTTGAAAACTGGATGGAGGCATGACATTGAAGATTAATATTTCCCCTCTCCACCTTCATACTAACTGCAAATTGCATGGGGTTAGGAGCCTGCCTTATTCCCCGCCAGCAATCTCAAGTTACAATTCGAAGAAACCTGGAGTTCTGCCATCTTTCTAAAAGGATGGTAGAATTTCACACTGAAACTGCATAGCCCCAAGACATCATGTGTTTGCATTCAGATATTCTGTTGCCTGAATTCTATTATACTTTCCTATGTGAGGAAGAGAAATTGCAGAAGTCATCACAGCTTCTTGAGGAGCTAATTATAAATTGGTCACATGCATGCATGGTCATATGGCTGGTGTACAGCCACTTCATCAATCAACTGCAATTAGCCATAATAGCTTCCACAATTCCTCTTCACAAAGGGAAACTGCAATAGGCAGTCTCCCAGTGCAGCCAGGCAAAACAGTAAATGTATCTCAGTCCAGATTCCAAGTACAAAATCAAGCCAGATATACAGGATTGTCTAGATAACCAAAGTATAGTTCAAATGAGCTAGAAGTCAGGTGATTGAGAGAACATACAAAGCAAATTACCTTCAGGGGCTGGAACAAGGTAAAGATAGAGCTCAAGGAGTAAGGATCCAAGCAAAGCACAACAAGAGTCAACAGAGACTGGGCAGAAATTTTCAGAAACAGGAATCAAGAACAAGGCAAGAGATCTTCTAGAGCAAAAACCAAGAACAAAGCAAGAGATCTTTAGAAAAAGGAAGAGGACAAGAGATCAAGTACATCTGCTGACATTTGTTGCTGAAGGCAACCTCTCGGAGGAAGGACCAGTTCTTATATAATTAAGTCACCTAGGATCTCCAGGTGGAGCTTATGAAGGCCCAGAACCTTCCCTGTGCATGACAGAGCAGCTGATTCCAGGCTGAGGGCTGTTGACCTGCAGGAACTAGGGGTTCTTCTTTCATGTACAAATCAAACCCTGGACTGCTAAAATGAAGCCACTTTCTTGGTATTTTCATTGGCCAAACTTAAGTCCTCATCAGGCAGTAATCAGCAGACCAGTAAATGAGCCAGTTTATGTATCTCCCCACATTCACACAGTGTGCTATTGTATGCCAGGAGCCCGCACTTCACCATGTTGGTCTTGCATTTAGAGACTTCTGTAACAATCCACTTACTCCCCAAGTAGGACTTGGGTGTCCTCCAGCCTCCTGGCAATGGGATTGCACTTGATCCTGCTTCCCTGATCCAGATCAGACCCAGCAATTCAGGATTCTCCTATCAGTGTGCTCTGTCACCCCTAACCTAAACACAGGTGGTGAACAAAGGGTGCACGTGAAATTAGTGTAGATTCAGGTAACATGAGCCAAATAATCACTCCAAGTCTCTCCAGGTATTTAAAAGTATATTAAAATCAAAGCAAGATACAGGATACAGTCCAGCAAAAGTTTAGAAAGCATTTCAAAACAAAGAAATAAAGAAAGCTGCTTATTTAAGGGATAGCCCATGCTCCCCCCTTTTCTCAAGCCTCTACATTTTTGCAGTTAAGATCAAAGAGAATATCTCTCTTCGGCCCCCACCTTGTGGATTATATCTCCTCCCACAGGGTCTACCTTCTGGGCATCCCCCTTAGGGATTCCAACCAATGATTTCATAGGATGATATGTCTATCACACATTTTAGGTTTCAGTTCCTCCAAACCATGAGGCCCACATTGTTTACATTCCATTCTCTCAAACCCCATATTGAAAGAGGCTAAAGCAGAGGGTATAATTCATTTCATTACAGCTTCAACCCTCTGCCATTTCAGAGTCCTCCAAGTGATGTAGAGGAGGTTGAGTCCCTCAGCTGTATCCTCCTTTAATGTTATTCCTTGTCTAGTGAGCTCCTTCCACCATATCCTAGTTTGGTTTTGTTCTTACCAGGGCTGTAGTCAGGATTCTAGATGTGGTTGGGTGAATTTTTTTCAGGGTGGGCAACAAAGTCTCTTTTCAATGCAGTCCTATGGAAAACCATGCCTTGCCAGGGTGGGCAAACTTCTAACTCAGGATGGGCCAAGCCCACTCTGGGTTCCCTATGGCTACAGCCCTGGTTCTTACATACCTTCAAGAATGTTTGTTCTTGCCATAAAGCTCTTCCTGGATCTGAACCATCAGACTTGAGACATATATCCATTCGGAGGATGTTGAAGGTCATTCTCTTGCTTTGTTCTCTCTGTGGCGGCTGCTGCTACATCTCTCCTTAACTTAGTTGGAGTGATACCAACAAGAAGATATATTTTCTCAACAGGGGTTGGTTTGAGGCTAAATAACTAAACACATTGCTTCATTAAGAGTGATGTCAACTTGTTTCATGTGTGTGGATGTAGTCAATAATGGAGCAGTATATTCTTTCATGGAGATGCTCACTTCCAAGGCTGATATATGCAGCATGGATAGTTGAGTTTCCCATTTATAGTTTGTGAGTTTATTGATGATGTTGTTCCTTGTACTAACTTTAGCTTTGGTATTTAGGCAGTGCTGCTTAAAAGAGAGTGTCCTGTCAAGTATCATGCCGAGGTATTTTGGGGCTAAACAATGCTGTAATTGATTCCCTTGGCATAAAATATCCAACTCAACCTCTACCTCTTGGTTTTGAAGGTGGAGAGTGTACACTTGAGTCTTACTTGGGTTAGATTTAAATGGTTGATAGTGTACTATTGTCCTAATTGTTCAAGTGGTCCAGTAAGTTTTCAGCTATCTCATCAAAACTTGATCCTTGTACAGCCATTGCTGTGTCATCTGCATAGATGAACAATTTTGTATTGTCAGGAACTGGTTGAACATCTGTTTATATATTATGCAATGTTGGAGACAATACACTTCCTTGTGGCAGTCCATTCTTCTGCAGCCTCCATCTACTGTTCTTTCCATTCATCACCACACAGAATCTCCAGTTCTGAAGGAAGCTTCCAATTAAATTAATAAGTTTTTTATCTCTGGTAAGATTATTTATTTTACAAAGCAGTGTCCTATGATTGGCAGTATTGTATGCTGCAGTTAGGTCAATGAATGCCACTTCCACAATTAGCTTTCTTTCAAAACCATCTACAATGTGTTGTGTAAGGCCAAGAATTTGACTACAACATGACCTGCTCAGCATGAAGCCTTTATCATTAAATTTGGAAATACAGTTATAAATCATCCATTACAGAACCTTATAAAATGGTAAAGAAGTGACACTGGTCAGTAGTATTTCAGATCATCTGGTTCTTTGCCAGGTTTCAATAAAACAATGACTCAAGCCTGTCTCCACAATTTAGGAATGTGACATTCATCTATGCAGTTGTTCATTAATTGCAGAAGCCATTCCATAGTGTGAGGATCAAATGTCTTTATCTGTTCTGTTCTTATGGTATAGATAAAGCTAAAGGTCACCCTTGCTCAAAAGCCAGTCATATCTGACTCTAGGGTTCAGTGCTCATCTTTGTTTATAGCCGAATAGCCAGTGCTGTCTGTGTTTGCAGACATTTCCATGGACGTTTGGCAGTCATGCCTAGACACCAAAGTGCACAGAATTCTGTCTACCTTCCCACCAAAATGGTCCCTATTTATTCACTTGCAATTTCTTGTTTTCAAACTACTGTACTAAGTTGGCAGGAGCTGGGACAGAGATGAGATGAGCACTCATTCCGTCATGCAGTACTTGAGTTTTGAACTGCTGACCTTCCATCTCCCAGTCAGCATCTTAACTACTGGAACCACTGTAGTCTCCTATGGTATTGCTTTATTCAGTTTCATGCTGTTTATAGCTTCCTATAATTCAGATGCCACAAAGGGGCTATTGAGTAATCTGTCTCTTGTTCTTCTTATTGGATGGCTTATTCCTGCACCTTTTTGTCTTGTATTTTCCATTCTTAAGCAACTGACTAGTTATTTGGTCTGCTGTTACTCTGATATAGTTTTGCTGTGGCTGTGTTGGCTCTCCATCTAATTTTAAAGGAGATTCCAAGCTTGTTTCCTGTTCTGCTTCATATCCAGGTCTTAGGACAGCAGCTACAAATCTTGACAGAATCTTACACTGAGGTTTCAGCTGAGGTTTTGTCTTTCAGTAGCATAGACAAGGAGCCTCTTCACATGTTCTGGTCTTTGTGCAGAACTTATTCAGACAATGCAACTAGTGTCCAAATCTGGACTAAAACCTTCAGGAAATGAAAGTGCCTAAAATTTCATATTGCTTAAATCTAAAAATGTGCAGAGTGATTTCTGTGAATTGTTCAATTCAATGTGGAACTGTTGTCCACCAACCCTTGCAGCTTGTCTATGCCTCCAAAAAATCTTCACAGGTAGACTGGGAGAAATTCCACAACATTTTCCAAAGTAGCAGTGAAAACTCAAGACAGAAGAAGAAATCTAGTGATGACCAAACCCCACCCCTATTCAGTTCAACCATCTTGATGAAAAGAATGCACTTCTGTGGACTCATTGTGAGATAAAATATATCTATTTGTTTTCAGAATAGCTATAGTTCTGAGACTTAACAGTGTTCTGAAAAAATTATATATAGTTTTCAAAATAAGCAGATATTGTTGTTTAGTCACACAGTCAAGTCCGACCCTTTGTGATTCCATGGACCACAGCACAGCAGGCTCCACTGTCATCTGCCACACTCCATAGTCTGCCCAGATCTATGTCGACTGCATCAATGGTTACTCTATGTCAATGGAGAAAATGTTAGAATGTACACATGTAAATCCACATTTAGAAAAGTGTGTTTCCTTCAAAGGATGAAAAAACAAAGTCTTGCTGCCTATTGTGAAACAAAGACCTAAAGAATTCTAGCTGGGATTTGCAAAACTTTCATGAAATAAGAACAGGACGATTTTCACATTCATATAGAAATCTACAAAAATCACCTCTTCATCTCCTTCCTGCAGCAGGAGCACTCCACTTCATCTCAGCTTGTGAAAATCTCTCAGTCTCAAGTTTGCCACATCTCTCCAAATCCTGCCTGCCTTTTCTTCTCATCTTTGTTTCTTTATCGGTGTGTGATATTTAAAGAGGGGGGAAAACCCTGCATGGAAATTTCTGCACTTTGTAAAACACACTGTTCTTCATCTATACATTTTTACTACTTTTCTTAATGATTTTTTTTTTACTCATTTCCCTGTTGTCTAAAGTTTACTAGTTGCAAACATTTATTTGTGTTTAAAAACACACACGGGGAGAATATTTACTCCTGGTGATAGAAGACAAATAATATGCACTTTCATTCATTCATTCATTCACCCATTCATTCATTTATTCGATTTGTATACCACCCTACTCAATGGAACCGACTCAGGGCGGTTTACAGAAACCATATATAGAAGACAATCAAAAGTAATATAACATAATCAAAGGTCATACAGTATAATGCAATAAATATAACAATACAGTACAGAAGTGCAATAAAACAAAAGCACAATGCAAAATAAGGTTACAAAGTACAATTCTAGTTACATATACATGACATAGTTTCAGTAATATGATGCAATATGAAAATACAGTACATGATCCAACAATGTCAGGGCTCTCACCTCAACCACAAGAAAACAACAGTTCATAAGCAGGTGGGCGAGTCCCGGGGCCGGATGCAGGACTTTATTAATCTCAGTTAATGCAACGTCCTATTTCATCTCTCCTCAACACCCACCAAGAGTTCCAGGATGGCCCAGCAACTTTGTTTCCCAACCTTTGGGTTTTGGACATCAATTCCAGGAAGCCCAAGTCAATTCCCCAAAGCACTGATCAGCCGATGTACTGATTTCGGCTTCTGTGAATTGAAGTCCCACTGTGGGGCATGTGCCCCACATTGGGAACCATTGGTATAGACCTTCTATTCAAAAAGATTCAGTGCTAAAACCAACCCTACAAAAATTATAAAGGCTCAAGAAGACCATATATGGTTTGTTATAAAAATGAAAAAAAAATGTCTCAAGGAAATGTACATATGTATTTTAGCAAAATGCATAGTTAATAAAAAAAAATTTTTTAAAAAAAAAAACCTACTTCTAGTTATTCATATTTTAAAAAATGTGTGCAGAGAAATAGAAGAGCCAAAAATACAGTCTCTCCTAAAGCCATGTCATCATACTAGGAATGCCTTTCATGTTGTTCATTGTTGTTGGTATGTGCCATCAAGTTGTTTCTGACTTATGACAATGCTGTGAATTAGTAAACTCCCAAAGGTGCAATGGTTAACAGCTCTCCTCAGACTTGGATACTCAAAGCTATGGCTTCCTCTATTGGAATGGTCCATCTTGTGG
Source organism: Furcifer pardalis (assembly GCA_030440675.1). Lineage (NCBI taxonomy): Eukaryota > Metazoa > Chordata > Lepidosauria > Squamata > Chamaeleonidae > Furcifer > Furcifer pardalis. The sequence continues at coordinate 71,666,358 of CP126893.1, forward strand.
GGGATCTTCTCTTTTCCCTCTAGCATAACTTTTCCCAACCTTATTCTGTTTTCCTGTGGATCTTTTCATCCCAGGATGTACTCAAAGTATGATAGTCACAATTTAGTCACTTATCCCTCTAAAGGAAGTTTAGACTGGAGATTATTTAGTAGTTCTTCATGGGGGGGGGGGGCTATCAGTGATAACTGTAAGACTATCTTTTCTAGTTCCTTCAGAGTTCTTTATAAATCCCAGTTTTCTAGATTTCTTGACTTCAGACTCCATTTGGATTGAGCACTGAAACAAAGTATAGAAATTACTGTGATTTTAGCAGCAGCATTAAACTTATTTAATTCTTTTGTAGTTATGATTTGCCACATTAAAGTTCAACTCTAATTCTGTTTGTATACTTCCTTCTTTAAACAATATCAGTCATTTCATGATGTTGGTATCTAATGTACTTCAAAAACTTTGAAATGATGTATGTGCATTTGAACACTCACCTGACTTAGTTTTCCTGTTGGAGCAGTGGCTGAGTGATCTGAAACTGCATTATTATTATTATTATTATTATTATTATTATTATTATTATTATTATTATTATTATTAGTTCAAATTTATATTGCCACCCACTCTCTGTGGCGACTCAGGGCAGCTTACAAAAAATACATTATATACAAATAACACCGGTACCATGGTTGGATCACTGTCTGGTGACTCTGGACTTTCTGGGAGTGATGCCTCACTGAAGGGAGGCAGGACCAGTTAAATTGGTCCAGCCCTAGTGATAGATGGATTCTGAGGAATTCCAGAGAGAACTGGGGCTGTTTCCTCTGGATCGGCTGCATGATTCAACTGAGATCTTAGTCACCCTCTGGAAGGAAGAGGTGAAGTAGGCCTTGGATGTAATCGTGCCACTGCGGCCTCTCTGAGGCTGCCAGACCCTCTTGGCCCCATGGTTTACAGAAGTACTGAGGGAGCTGAAGCAGGCAAGGAGATGCCTAAAGCACCATTGGGTGAAGACCCAGAGCAATCACAACCGAACATGTGCTAGACCCACTGTTAGAGCCTATCTTGTGGCAATGAGGGTGGTGAAGTGTCAGTACTTCACCACTCTTATTGCCTCTGCAGATAATCATTCAGCGACCCTGTTCCGGGTAACCAGGTCCCTCCTTGGTAAGGGGGGGGGCAGAGCCTAGTTGGCAAGGTTCAGTGGATGATTTTGCCGATTATCTGGCAGAGAAAATTGCTCGGATTCACTTGAGGTTTAACCCCACCATGGAGACAAAAGATCTGAAGATGACTGGATCACAGTCTAGCCGCATTATCTGGGATCAGTTTGATCCAGTTGTCCTGGAGGAAGTGGACAGGCTCCTGGGGGCTGTTCGTGATACCACCTACTTGTTAGATTCAAGCCCCTCCTGGCTGATCAAATTTGCCAAGGCGGTGACAGGCAGTTGGGTCGGAGAGATGATAAATGTTTCTTTACAGGAGGGGGTGCTTCTGGCATCATTCAAACATGTGCTGGTGCACCCCCTACTGAAGAAACCATTGCTCAACCCAACAACATTGGCCAACTTCCTGCATGTATCCAACCTCCCCTTTTTAGGGAAAGTACAGTATTGGAAACAGCAGTGGCACGGCAGCTCCAGGGGTTTCTGGATGAAGCAGATTATCTGGACCCTTTTCCGTCAGGATTCAGGGCTGGATATGGTACCAAGACTGCATTGGTCACACTTATGGATGATCTCTGGCATGAGCAGGACTGGGGTAATCCTTCTGTCCTCACTCTCCTTGACCTCTCAGCAGCCTTCGATATCATCATCCATGGTATCCTTCTGGAACGGCTCTGAGGATTGGGGGTCCAGGGCACTGTGTGGTTCTGGTTTTCCTCATTTCTGAGGTGCTGGATCCAGTCGGTGTTGTTGGAGGCCAAGTTGTCTAGCCCTAGGCCTCTCCAATATGGGGTGCCACAGGGCTTGGTACTCTTGTCCTTCTATTTAACATCTACATGAATCCACTGGGTGAGATCATCTGTTCCCACAGGATGAAGCATCATCAATACTCTGATGATATCCAACTGCATATCTCGCCCCATGGGAACCCGAGTGATGCAATTGAAGTGATGCAATTGAAGGTGCCTGGAGGCTGTAAGGGTCTGGATGGTGGACAATTGGCTTCAGCTGAATCCTGGAAAAACTGAGTGCCGGGAGCTACCATCTCTGGTGCTGGATGGGGCTCCTTTGCCCCAGACAGACCAGGTATGTAATTTGGGGGTCCTCCTGGACTCATGACTACTGCTGAAAGAGCAGGTGTTAGTCGTGGCCAGGAGGCCTTTTGTGCAACTTCGTATCATCCACCAATTATGCCTGATCCTGGTCCAGGACTCCTTATTTTTGGTCACCCATGCACTGATCACCTCCAGAATGGATTATTGTAATGCACTCTACATGGAACTGTCCTTAACTGTCCATCCGGAAGCTACAGCTAGTTCAGAATGAAGCTGCCCGGTGATGGGGTGCGTGTGTTCTGCCCATGCCTCGCCACTGTTATGGGAGCTGCATTGGTTGCCAGTATGCCTCTGGGTGCAATTCAAGATGCTGGTTTTGACCTTTAAAGCCCTTCAAGGTAGTGGGTCAGGATACTTAAGAGACCGCCTCACCCCAAGGTTTTCAACCCATCCTATGAGAGCAAACTGTAGGGGCTCCCTAGTGGTCCAGGCAGAGTTGCTTCCCTTCAAGAAGGCCTTAAAAACATGGCTATGCCAGCAGGTGTGGGGTACAGCTGGTATCACAACCCTTCACTGCTAACTTGTTTAGTCCTGCCTGTGTAGCCTTCTTTTTAAGGGGTTTGGGGAGGTTTTATAAATGCTTTTAGGAAGTTTTATAGTATTAATTTTAATTAGCAGTGGGTATCGTTTTTAAACGATGTTGCGAGCTGCCTTTGGTCTCTTAGGCAACAAATAAATCCAATAAACAAACAAACAAACATCTGTAAAGTAGGACAGAGATGTTTGAGTGTTTCTGAGGATTTTCTACTATGGTTGCCAAAAAGCTGAAAACAGTTATCTGCTAGTGATCTGTGTGCTTTTTCTTTCATATGCAGTGAATGCATACCATTTGTAACATTCCTCTAAAGGACATTTTTCACATGTGTTCTGCTTTACTAAGCCAGCTCACCGAAGGACCTGGATTTATGACAAAAGGAGACAGACAAGGTCAAGAACAAATTCTCTTTAGTTTTTCATGAGAGCTGCATATTCAGCCCCTATCAATAGATTGTTTGGTGGGTACCTCTTGTGTTAAAGATGCATTCTACTGTATTTCTGCTTCCAGTAAGCCTTTCAAATTTAATGAAGTACAAATAACTTTGGAAAAAAAAACCCTTTCATATCTCAGTTTGTGAATGTGTCTCTTTATGTGGTGTTCTGCTTGTCATTGTTATGTTCCACAAGGACAGCTTCTGTTGATATGTGTATGTCTTAAAGAAAGAAGTATTCCAATGATAAAACAAGATTCCGTTTTAAAAATTCCCTTTCATGAAAATAGCTTGCTTTGAATTTCACTCGTAGTAATTGCATTGTTGAGAGACGGTTGTTGCCTGACTCTACCTGTGCTCATTAATTACAAAAAAATCTTCCACTTTCTTTTTATCCTAAAGGATGTAAGTTTATTGTTGATAGGGAAAGAAAAAAATAAGACAGTGTCAGACTGTTTAAATGATATCCAGCCATGAATACTGTAAACATCTTAGAATTCCTGTTGGAGGAGAACAGTTAGAAATAAAAACAAAAGTAGCAAGATCATTTGTAAGGGAAAAGAATAAAAGATAGAAATTGAAGGAAGATCATACATCATAAGGTGAGAGGCATCTTGTCAGGCCTGTCTAAACTGGTCCTCCTGGTATAGGCTAGGTGGGTTTTCCTGAGTTGCTTGAACATAGGGTGGGGTTGGGGGGAGGGATTAAATAACATTAATAATGAGATGTGATGCTGATTCACAATACAAGCAAATTTAACACTTCCCTTGACCATCCCTGGTAGGTTAAGGAAAATGAATTAATTTTTATAAATTTATTTTGCTTAAAAAAAATTTTGACAGATAATTGCTGATTCAATGCATTACTTAGAGATGATAGGAGATCTAAGTGATTCATTGAAACAGCAATCACCTACAAAACTAAAAAAAAACCACAACAATAACAACACACACACACACACACACACACACACCCCTACCTGAAGCAGCCCAATCAGCAGTGCATGGTTTCCAAGATTGCAAGCTGATTGGTGTCAGGCCAGCTGTAGCTGCTGAACCAGCTGATCAGTGGTAAAGCTGTGGTCAATCAGCTGACAATCCTGAAAGCCAAACACACTGCCAGGTGTTTTTTTTTTTGGGGGGGGGCATACACAGAAAGAGCCTCCTCAAAGATTGTGGTATTTTTTAACCACAGTCAAGCATACCCTGGTAATGGCAATCTTGTTTTGCCAACTAATCTTTCTCATACTAGGTCAGGTGAATGGTGGCTTCATTTTGGCAGTTTCACATCTGGCCTAGACATGGAAGAAGAACTGTCAATGGGGCTGCAGCTATGTTTTCTTTTGTAACATTTGGTAGATGATCATTATTTTGATCCTAACAGTGATCACCCACCTAAAGGGAGGGAGATTACACATCCTCTGAAATTCCCCACAAAATCAGGGACATTGTTTAATTTTGGCAGGTCTGCAGTTGCTAATGAGCTGCTACAAGATCCAAAATCTAACACAGGAACAAACTTTAAAATCTGAGTAACTCTCTTTTATTCTATCCCCAATAAGCACATAAACTGGGAGCAGGATAAAATAAAGCATGGCAATTTAAGGGGGTGTCCTTAAAGGGGTTCAAACTAGGGCAGCTTGGGGCAGATTGACTGTTTCCAGCAGTTAAAGATATGTGCACAGGCTTTTTTTTTTTTACAACAGACCAACCCACCCAAAAACACCGCAGAGAGTAGGCTATTATGTCTGTGTACACAACCTATGTGTTACTATTCAAGCCTCAAGAAGCATCTTTTTACAAATAATGCTAATCTTTATGTTAGGCTCTGGCAACTTTTGGCTTGCTGACAATATTCAGAAGAATCAGCGATTGTGGTGCCTGCTCTTATCCTACATGGTAAATTGGTAATATGATTAGAAAAGTATTTCAGGAAGATACTTTCTACTTGCTGGCTAGCTCTGAGGAACACCCCACCACCAGCAGCTATGGATGCAAAGATTGAAAATAGGTATTCCCAGAAGAACTGTTTTATTGACTACACCAAGGCCTTTGACTGTGTGGACCACAACAAAATGTGGCAAGTAATTAAAAAGATGGGAATACCAGAACACCTTATAGGCCTCATGAGAAATCTGTACATGAGTCTAGAAGCAACAGTTAGGACAGAATACAGAATGATGGAGTGATTTGGAATAGGATCAAAATTGCTGGGGGAAACATCAACAATTTGAGATATGCAGATGATACCACCCTAATGGGAGAAAGTTAGGAAGATCTAAAGAAACTCCTGATTAGGTTGAAAGAAGAGAGTGCAAATGCTGACTTGAGACTCAATATCAAGAAAACCAAGATAATGGCAACAGGCCCTATCAGTCCCTGGAAAATAAATTGGGAAGTGACAGATTTTACTTTCTTAGGATCAAAGCTCACTGCAGATAGTGATTGCAGCCATGAAATAAAAAGGCGACTGATTCTTGGGAGGCAAGCGATGAGAAACCTGGGGAACAAGTTGGAAACAAAAATTTGCCTAGTCAAAGCAATGGTATTCCTGGTGGTAATGTATGGTTGTGAAAGCTGGACCATTAGGAAATCTGAGCAAAGAAGAATGTTGGAGGAGAGTTTTGAGAGTCCGCTGGACAGTGAGGAAAACAAATAGGTCAATCTTAGAAGGAATCAACCCTAAATGCTCCTTAGAAGGTCAAATAGTAAAGATGAAGCTAAAGTACTTTGGACATCAAATGAGAAGAGAAGATTCACTTGAGAAAGCCTTGATGCTGGGAAAGGTGGAGGGAAAAAGAAGAAGGGGGCAGCCAAAGATGAGATGGCTAGATGGTATTGTAGACACAATGGGCACAGAGCTGGGTGGGTTGAGGAGGATGGTGGAGGACAGAGGTGCCTGGAGGACAATGGTGCATGGGATCGCAAAGGGTTGGAATCGACTTTGCGACTGAACAACAACAAAAAGAAGAACTGAATAGTAAACTGCTACTGAGTATTCTGTATCTAGATAATCCTGGGAGAGGGGGCAGAATTCAGAACTGGACTTGTCCTGAAAAACCCATCTTCTTAGGATTTTTGTGGCACATTTTAAAAATGAAAACAATAATACTAGAATAGGTTGAGAATCTCTTAATATCTTATTGAAGAGGCATGCAATTTAAAGGTACAGCTTTCATGGTACATTAAAGATTTTTAAAAGTATTTTACAAAGCATTACCTCTGTTCAAAGTTGAACAGGATGCATAGAAAGAGAAAGAAGTTTCTAATTTAAATAAAATTGATACTTTCTCATTCCACTATGTTCAAAGTCAACTGAAGCAAAAGGAAGCAACAATAAAACAATCTGGATATTACTCATGTTCATAACATGGAATGACATTTATTCATCATTATGGCCATCAAACAGAAAGCTTTTTTGTGTTCAGCTGGAGGAAAAGAGTTTGCTGGTAGCCCAAGATTACACGCTGCTGAGCCTTTCTGCAATGATGATGGCATTAAAGCAAAGCTGCATCTGTCAGTCCTGTCACAAATAAACCACTGTTGTCTCAATAAGAGAAGAGTGGAACAAACATGCAAACAATTTCCTTCAGTGCATCCTAGGCACACATGAACATGCACAAACACTCCCACACAAACACACACTAAGGAGGAATGCAAGGTGAAGGGCAGAGTCACACATCCTGCTGATGCTTTAGTGAGAACAGATGGTATTCTGAAACAGTCCATTTGTGATCTCTCCATAATAAAGATTAAAGCTTCATATTCCCTATCAGAGGTGCTTCCCATAATCTGCCAATTTAGTAATCTCTTTGCCCCCAGAGAATGCATATGGCCTAATCATTATTGGTTTTTAAGACAACTCTGCAAATATTTTTATTTCAGTCACCCTATTTATTAATGACAGTGGATTTGAACATTTGGAAAAATTGTTATTGCTGATTTTAAGGTGCACAATGTGAAATTTAATCTTTTATACATGATTATGTTTCACTTGAAAAACAGTTTTGGAAGCTCTTAATACAGAAACACAGTGAGAAAATTATTTGCTTTTGTTTCCTTGGCATTTGGCTTTCTGCACTCAGCTCCTCAAATTCATTTATTCATTCATTCATTTAACATTGATAAACCTGCCCATTCAATATCATTACAATGGCCTTTGTGCCAAGAAAGATACCACTGATGAGAAATGATCTCCTTATTAAAATCAGGTGGGCTTCTTGTGCAGTGGTTTACATCAACTTTTATTTGTCCAGATGGTTTTCTGTCAGTTCTGCCATCTACCCAAGCTATTGCGATAGATATACTTTCCTAGTTACAGTCAAACCTCGCATAAAGAGCTCCTCGCTTAAAGAGTAACTTGCTTAAAGAGCAGAATTTTCTCTGAATGTTTGCTTCACTTAACAAATAAAACCAACCAAAAACTCGCTTAACAAATACATCGGGGTTCGCAATCCCCCCCCCCCATTGGTCACTTACAATGGTGTTTCGCTTAAAGAGCAATCCTGTGGAACACATTATGCTCTTTGAGCGAGGTACAACTATATATTAATATTTTATTTTATTCTGATCTACCATTTTTGAGTGAACTGCATTCAGATTTTCAGTAGAAATTGCAATCAATATTCAATTTAATGAATAATAATTGTTAAAGAAACTGGGAAGTAATTTGGCTGTGTTTCTATTTCCAAAGTGTTTGAAGATAGTAGCAAGAAATTATCCATACAGCTTACCTTGTGGGCCTGAGAGAAGCATGGGTGTGGGTGTTAGATAACAGTGACAGATGAAAGAGAAACCCTTATCCACAGAAGGAAGGCAGATGCAAGTTAATTTTGGTCTTGTTGGCAACATATTGTTATTTCCTCTGATAATAATGCATATAGTTGGTAACATGACAACCTGTGTGATAACAGTCAAGCATATGAGAGAGATACAAAGAAGAAATGAAAGCTGACATTTTGACCTCCATAAGATAATTTGATTCTTTCTCTTGTAGGTTATTGTGGTGACCATTGAGCCAGCTTCTCCAATTGCAACTGTACATATCCATTTGATGCTCTGATCATTTTCCCCAAACCTGCAGAATGGAGGTGGAACCAAGCCATTTTACTACTACCAATTGTGAACAAGTCACATAAAAGCATAGAACAAAAAAGAGGTGAATCCAGTTACAAGACTGCATTAAAAACAGCTGACACTCAGTACCAAATATGTATGCTGCAATTAGAATCATTGCCATATTAATTTGAACAGAAAATGATCCAACTTTTGTATAGAAAGTAGCCAGCTCTTCCCTGGACATATGACTAAAGCAAATGCATTTAGCTGTGTTTCTTACTACCTTCATGCAGTTGTTATCAAGAAACTGAATCAGGAACTTAAAACCTAAGTGGTTCTCTGAAAAGAGTATGAGGTCTACATGTACAAGGTGGATATTCAACCTCTGAAAGCGCCAGGAACAATATCTTTCTGAAATGCAGGAAAGCCATTGATGGTGTTGCTACATTTTCTGTGCATGATATGTAGAGAATGCTGAGACTACTCTCTGGTCAAGTGTTATGATTCAATCTAAGGCACATTGTTATGTTCCTAATTAATATCCTGTACAAATATGCAAATAATCCAGTCCCAAGACTTCTTGTACCAAAAAGCGATTACTGCAGCAGGAGGCACCAGCTCATGTCACAAATATCACATGCTGCTATTTTAGAGACAGTAAGGATATTCTCATCTTGGCATGGATTATTCTTAGGCATAAGGTGAGAAAATAAGAATTAGTTTTTATTTTACCTAACCCAATAAACAGTTTATTCATCCCTTACTGTGAACACTATGTGTCCATATTTTTTTTGTGCTTTCTGTGGCACTCCAGCCAAGAGAAATACTATTTTGGAGGACCACACTTCAATAACAGTTTGGTCTTCTCCCTTTCCCATGCCTCACCACTTCCATGATATCAGCCAAGTGTTATAATGCATTCGAAAATATTCACATGTAGACCAGGAAGCCCACTTGATACTACTGGACTGTAAACCCCATTATCTCTAGTCTGCATAGCTGATAGTTAAGGTTGATGGGAGTTGCAGTAACACAGCTTCTGCAGCACCACAAATTGTCTAGCCATGACACCCATCCATGACATTTGTACAAGTGGTAGAACAGTTAAAATATTATCTACCTGCCTTTGCTTACTAAATCCAGTAAAAAGTTTATACTATTAATGTGGTATCTCATCAATCAACAGACACTTTGGTCAGAATAAGGCAAGATCAAATAAATATGGGAACAAGAGAGTTAGGATTAAGGAAAAGATAGTGTCTCCATTCCATCTTGGGTTTCTTATTTATGGAAGTGTAGATAAGTAGATCTGTTTCCATCAATGGATCAATTTCCATTGATTACCAGTTGCTGGTATATGACACAGAAAGAGGTCTTGCTTGTAGATGTTTTTTCAGCCCCTTTTATTATACAGTGATTCTTAATGCACTCCTTATGTCCAACACAGAATCACATTCAATTTACAGTAACACCTCGGATAACAACTGCATCGAATAACACTAAGATAGATAATGATGCAAAATTTCTAAAGAAATTTTGCATCGGATAACAATCTGTTAGCGTTATCCGATGCAGTGATTTTGTAGCAGCAGGGTGGCTGGAAAGCTAAACGGGTTTCTCTGTTCAGCTTCCCAGCCACCCTGCAGCTGTAGACCGGGTCCTCTGATCTCCCTAGAGCAGGCAGGGGGATAAGAGAGCCTGAAATGGGTAAAAAAAAAGTCTGGGTTTTTTTACCCATTTCGGGCTCTCTGACACCCCCCCCTTGCCTACTCCAAGGGAGATCAGAGGACCTGATCCAAGCTGTTTCTGGGCTTCCCTGACGTCCCCAGCCAGTGGAGCAAGCCAAAACATCAAGGTTTGAACCCTGATGTTTTGGCTTGTTACACTGGCCGGGGAGGTGGGAAAAGCCCAGAAACAGCTTAGATCGGGTCCTCTGATCTCCCTGGAGCAGGCAGGGAGGTCAGAGAGCCCAGATCAGAGGACCCGATGCAAGCTATTTCTGGGCTTCCCCGACGTTCCCGGCCAGTGGAGCAAGCCAAAATGTCAGGGTTCAAACCCTGATGTTTTGGCTTGTTGCACTGACCGGGGAGGTGGGGAAAGCCCAGAAACACCGTCAATCGGGTCCTCTGATCTCCCTGGAGCAGGCGGGGGTGGTGGTGGTGGTCAGAGAGCCCAAAATGGGTAAAAAAAATGGACATTTTTTTTACTCATTTCGGGCTCTCTGACCCTCCTGCCTGCTCCAGGGAGATCAGAGGATCTGATCCAAGCTGTTTCTGGGCTTCCTCAACATCTCCGGCAAGTGCAACAAGCCAAAACATCAGGGTTTGAACCCTGACGTTTTGGCTTGCTCCACTGGCCGGTGACATCAGGGAAGCCCAGAAAAAGCTTGGATCGGGTCCTCTGACCTTCCCAGAGCTGTCGGGGGGGGGGCAGAGAGCCCAAAATGGGTTAAAAAAACAGACTTTTTTCCATCCATTTTGGGCTCTCTGCCCCCACTGTTGGCTCGGGGGGGGGAGGGTCGGCGGACCCGATTCAAGCTGTTTCCAAAGTTTCCCCACCTCCCTGGAGTCTGCAGCAAGCCAAAATGTCGGGATTCAAATCCCGACATTTTGGCTTGCTGCAGCCTCCAGGGGAACAGGGGTTTTTAAACGTTGTGTGATCAATGCATCGCACAACGTTAAAAACCGGATAACGACGAGACTTGTGGAACTAAGTCTCATCATTTTCGGAGGTACTAGTGTATATTAGAAACCTGTGTTTGCATAGAGTGCCATGAGAGGAATTGGACAACAGTGTAGTAAGGTATGCTATGTATTTACTACACAGAACTAGGCTGTGCTATACTAGGGTTTAGATCACACATCTGGGTGGACTCAGAACTTAAAAGGAGTCATAGAGGCAAACATGCACTTCAGAACGTGTTGCTTGTTTATATTGCTGTAAGAATCAAAACTATCCTATCTACATTTCTATAATCTTATAGTTGTGATTTCCTCTCTCTTGCTTTTAATTTAAAATTCTCATTTAATGATTGTAGCCATGCAACAACAGGCACTGATAGAGAGCCAAACATCTTGAGGATTATGTTGGCAAACACTGCTAAATTGAGTTTTGTCATCTTGGTGTGATTGTATCAGAATTATGTTTGCTCTTAAATGTATTCCCATCAACATGCAATGCAACTTTAAGTATCACAATATTCTGTGTGTAATTCCTAAAGGAACATGTGCCTTTTGCTGAGCAGTAGAGCCTTTACTGATCTAAATAACCTAAAGATGAGGATATGCCTTTGGGGGGAAAAGCATGTAGTTAATAATCAGGCCAATGATTCCTTAGTTAAATGAAATAATACGCATTAAAAATTAGTCAAAATCATTTTAAAAATATATTTAGGGTTTCATTCAGTGTTTATAATTTTTAAACCATGGAAAGAGCAGACAACTTATATTCCCATGACTGTTTAAAAAGAAAGAGCATGCTCTGAAGCAAGAGTTGTAGGGGAAGATGGAGATTGTTTGAAGGGCAATAGAGGATAGCTGGATGGATAGCTCAGTGGTTTATGTATCTGGATGTTAGAGGAAAGACACTGAGAGTTCACTTTTCCACTACAGATCCAGGTAGAAGAACCAGACATCATGAGCAAGCTGTACAGACCCAGGGTGTCCCCAGAGAAGGGAATGGTGCCATTGTGTTGAGAGGAAGGTTAGCGCTACTGGGAAGTACTATTTGTGTGTGTGTGAGCACTATAGGTGCTTATAGGTAGTCCTATAGGTATTTAGGCCAGGGTATCCTTAAACATAATTCCAGTTGTCATGAGCAGGATGTGGTGCTGTCATTATGAAATATTCTTCTTCTGCATGTTTGGCAGATCCTCCTCCCTCTCTGTATTCTGCAAGTTAGCCACGTAGAACTTTTAAAAGGTAACACTGACCCCGGCTTTGCTTCACAGCAGTAGGCGAGTAAAAGCCCGCCCGCCCGCCTGACCTCGAAGTAGCAGTGTGGGATTAGCTGGTCACTTTGGGGCTGAGTGAAAAATTTTGCACACGTCCGTGATTGGCTGTGGGATGGTAGTGTTTTTGTCCACTTCACACTGTTGTGGACTGGGGTAATTGGCTTGGTGGTCTAATTGGTCACTTGGCAGGTAGCGCATAGTAAAATGGTACGTGAAGGCCTAGAATTATTCGGGAACAGCACTGGGCATGTCAATCGACTGGAAGCCGGAAGCCGGAAGACCATTACTTCCCTTCCGGGGGGGGGGGCATGCTCAGTGATCATTGACTGTGGTTGGCCTACACCCTTGAGGCTTTGAGAACAGCATTGGCCATTACACCCGAATGGTGAGCTGGGATGGGGACTGTTAAAAACAGGATGATCCCGGTAAACCGGTATTCACCTAGATGTAAGTGGAGAAGGTAAAGTTGATCACCTTGGCTCCATCACTTAGATCCATACTATTCAGCCCCTACTGCAGGCAAAACAGTTCAGTTATGAATTTGCTGTTAATAAAGTGGCTCTGAGTTTAATTCCAACACTGTGTCTGTTTCATAATTCCGGGGGTTGGGGGCAAAGGCATTTGCAGACATCTTGGCCCCAGTTGATTTTATCATAATATTGAAGTCCTAATTTACCTCTGCCTTTATCTTTTTTAATACTAGGGGTTAATGGGAGTTGATAGTTAGCTGTTGGTGAGCTGATATTTTGTATGTTATGATATTTATATATTTATACGTACACTATCCAGAATAATAGTTGTGGTATAGAAATAAAAAGTGATCTAGCCAGCTAGCTAGACAGACAGACCCCTTCTGTGAATTTTCTAACTACAGAACCCTGGAAAGAATCACCATGAGTTAAAATATATACCATTGCACACAATGATTATTAGTAGAGGAATATCATATTACTTTTATCTTTAATATACCAGGGTTAATTTTTAATGAAAAAATTGCAACCTGCCTTATAAGGGTAGTGGATGGGCAACAGGAAATTAAGGAGAAAAGCGAATTTTTAAAATAACATTGATCCACCAGTGGGAAATATAGTACAGAGGTACCCCATAGAATGAAATTAATGTGTTCCATGGGACCTTTCATTCTATGAAATTTTTGTAGTACGAAGCACATTTCTCCATAGGAATGCATTAAAAACCCAAACATCCGTTCTGGACCTAAAAAAAAAAAAAGAATCCCAAACCCCTAGAACACACATTAAAATGTTAAAAACATCTACCTAGTCAACAAAAGGTAGAGAGCTGAAACATGGCAGTGGCGGAATTGTACACATTTTCCAGCTGCATTTGCAGCCTCTATGGCAGCGATGGGGTTGGAGAGGATATAAGCTTTCTCTTCTCTTCAGCCCAAAAAAGTGCCGAAATAAGCACTTCCAGTTTTGTGGACTTACTTCTGATTTGTTTTTTGTTTTTGTTTTTTGGTCCTCCAAGGCCTAGACCTGAGATCTAGGCCACAGAGGATGAAAAAACAAAATAAAGCGGAAGTGAGTCCGCAAAACTGGAAAGTGCCTATTTTGGCACTTTTGGGGGGCTGAAGAGAATGCTAAAATGCCCCACCCCCACCCCACTGCTGTCATCGAGTCTGCAAATGCAGCTGAAAAAAGTGTGCATTTCCAACACCAACACCAAGGTAAGCACTGGGAAGAACCTTTCCCTGTACAAAAAAAAAAAAAAAAGTACTATGAAGTACAATTTTTCCTCGATTTCCTTTCATAGTACATTTTTTTCATTGTAAGAACTCTTCATTGTAAGGAGTTTCAGTGTAGTTTCATTTTCATTGCATTTTTCAGAATCTCATCAAGTTAAATCCACCCCCCAACCGCAAAATAAAGAGACAAGACATATTCAATATGGTGAAAAGGCCTGGGCCACAATTTTATTTAAATTTATTAACCCCTAACCTGTGTGTGTGTTGAGGGGGGGGGCACCTGGTAGTGCTAAACCTGATACCAGAGTAGGAGAAGCTAATCTGCCCCTCTCCATACTGATATGTTGATCCATATCAGCTGCTATCCAGGCCTTGCTGTTATTTGGGGAAACAACCTTGAATTTGTTTCCAACTCTGTTTGCAGGAACATAAGCTGGACATCCTCCAAAGCTATTTCATGGTGTGCCTTGAATGCCCAATGAATTTGCACAAATCAGTGCCACCTTGTCAATAGACACCCTGAGGATTCACCACTAACCCCATCCACCCAGCACTACCCTGCCAACTAATTGTGACCTATTTATCACCACCCACCTCAAAAAAATGGTAGCTAACAAGCCAGAGTAGGATAGGCAAAAAACTACCCAGTTCCCTCAATGCTAGTCTGGAAAATTCCTATATGGCCTCTCAATGGCAACCCACATGAGTAATCTAAAACAAGAGGGTGGGGGTTGGGGTTGATTGTCAGCTCCAAAATAGTCAAAACAGCTGCTTGAGAGACTGGGTGTGGTTAAATCAACTCTGTACTATGCAGAGCCCCCAACACCAGGCAATGGCAAAATATCATCCTGTGTGCCACCTCTTTTCATTGCTGGGTGGGTGGAAAAAACACCCAGATTTTTTAAGCTGCTTTGAAGTTATCATTTGGGGCATGCAATCTTGTTCTAGACTTCTTGAAAAAACTCATGTATGAAAATTCATGCACATTTCTATACATTTTTCATAACACACTCGTTTCAATACATTTTTCTTTACATATATCTTTTATATACATTTTTGCTATTAACTAAAGCTTTCTTTTGTATGTTTTTAAAATAAGCATAAATTTAACTGAGTAAATAGAATAAAGTAGAATTCAAAAGTAAAAGGTGACAGGAAACGGATCAGAATGCTGATTGCAGTTTTTCAGCTACTGAGATGTAGAGACAAAGAAAATTATTAAAATATCCACTGCAAAGAAATTTAGAGGGAAAATAAATGGGGGGAAACAAGAGACCTTTTTCACAAGATCTGAAAAATCAAAGGGAACCACTCAGACTAAAATAAGATGAAGGTAGAAATGATATACTGAAGACATCAGGTAAAGGTCGCCCTTGCTCAAAAGACAGTCACATCCGACTGTAGGGTTCAGTGCTCATCTCTGTTTACAGCCAAAGAGTCAGCGCTATCTGCATCTGCAGATGTTTCCATGGACATGTGACACGCAGGACTAGACACCTGAGTGCATGGAATGCTTTTTACCTTCCATCGAAGTGGTAGCTATTTATCTACATGCAGTTTCTTGCTTTTGAACTGCTAGTTTGGCAGGAGCTGGGACAAAGAGGGAAGCTCAGTTCATCATGCAGCACTTACATCTTGAACTGCCAACTTGCTGGCCTTCTGATCATGAATTTCAGTGTCTTAACCACTAAGCCACCACAGTCCCTTCCTATATACCAGTGGTTGCAAATCTATGGCATGCTTGCAGAAAGTGGCACATAGAAACATTTCTCCTGGCATGTGTGCCATTGAGTGGAAGCCCTGTCCTGCGCAGCTCTGCCAACACCACTTCCTGACCATCCTCTCTCTGCCAAAGGAGAAATGAAAGGGGAGGTTGAAATCCTGGCTGGGAGGTTGCAGCTGGGAGATATAAGGCGGGGGAAACACGGGGGGGGGGGGTGACAGGGGTAGGAAGGCCCATCGGGAGTGGGAAAGACCTGCAGGAGAGTTGGGAAAGCCCTGCAGGGGGTGGGAAGTACTGGCAAAGGTGGGAAAGCTCATTGGGGTAGGAAGACCTGTCAGGGGGTGGGAAAGCTCATTGGTAGATGGGAAGGCCCATCAGGGGTGGGAAGGCCTCTTGGGGAGCTTTTCCAAATCCTGGGAGGCTTCTCTGGAGCCCTGGAGCCCTTTCCAGCAGCTACATAGAGCTTTTCTAGAACCTGGGAGGCCTTTCCGGCAGCTGCACAGGGGTTTTCTGGAGCCTAGGAGGCTTTGATGGCACCCTGCACAGCTGCACAGTATTAATCAAGGGGGATGGCTGGGCCTGGCATGGGCAGTGGAGGTTTGTCCAGTGGGCTTGGTGGGGCGGCATGAAGTTGGGTGGTGCACAGGTGGTGTGCATGCATGTGTACAGCTTGAAGCATACCAGTAACATCACATGGGTGCACATGCCTGCCTGCTGCCCATCTTCCCCTCCTTCAGGCCATCAGTCTCTAAAAGGTTCACCATCACTGCTATAGACCTATAAAGAGGAGATAAAGGATGGCAGATTCCTTTCAAGAACTTGCAGCTCTAGAAAGTGAAACAAAACCTACTCTGAAAGAAACAAAACACCAGGCATAGATGGAATCAAGCCACAGTGACTGGATATGTCAAAATCTTAACAACAATATGCCAACAAAACTGGAAAACAAAACAATAGCTTATAGAATGGCTGGGTTCAATATACATTCTAGTCTCCAGGAAAGGATTGCTGACAATAATAGCAGTAACTATAGAGTCATTTGTCATGCAAGCAAAATGATACTTAAGTTGCTGTAACAATTTTTTCTACCTTATTTGAAGTAAGATATGCCTGATTTTCAGGCTGAATTCCAAGAGAGAGAGGGCGGAAGAGAAAGATCATATTGCAATTGGCAGGAAAACATCAATAATTTACGAATATGCAGATTACACCATCTTTCTGCCAGACAGAGCAACAATTTGAAATAATTTGTAGTCAAAGTGAAGAAAATGCCAAATCAGGAATACTGTTAAATATTAAGAACACAAAAATCATGACTGTGGAAGAGCTACATAACCTTAATGCTAGCAATGAAGCAATTGATATAGTGAAATATTTTGTATGCTGTACCTTGGTTCAATGATCAATCCAAGAAATTAGAAGAAGACTTAAACTCAAAAGGGCAGCAATGAAGGAATTGTGAAAGATCATTAAGTGTAAGGATGTTAGAGACCAAAGCAAAGATCATACACACTGTTGAATTCCTAATCACCATGTATAACTGTAAAAACAGGACAATAAAGAAAGCTGCTGTGGGTGGGGGGAGATGTGTTCGAAATATAGTGCTGAAGGAGACCTTCGTGGATATCTTGGGACTGTCAGAAAGACAAACATGTGAGTCCTAGAGCAAATTAAGCCTGAACTATCTAAGGAGGCATAAATGATGAAACTGAGGCTGTCCTAATTTGGGCACCTCATAAGAAGCCTTTTTTTTCCCTTTTGGAAAAGTCAATAATGCTGGGAAAGGTTGAAGACAGCAAGAAAAGAGGAAGACTAAATGTGAGATGGATTGTCTCCCTAAAGTAAGGAACAGACTTGAGTTTGCAAAAGCTGAGCAGGGCTGTTGAGACCAGGACAATCTGTAGATCCATCCAGTGGGGGACACCAAATTTTTTTACTACCACGCTTTCGGCATGGTATGGTGGGTGTGGCCAGCCATCAAAACTTGGATTTCTGCTATCAGTTCTGGCGAACTGGTGTGAACCTGCTGATGCCCACCACTGGATCCATCTTTCATAGGGTCACCATATATCAGAGCCAACACAAGGGCACATAAACAACAACTGCAGAATACAAAAAACGGAGAGAGGGGGGAAATTTGTTGTTCACTATTTTCTTACAATGGTAGGTAAAGGCAAAAGTCACCCATCCTTGAAAGCCAGTCATTTCTGACTGTAGGGTGAGGTGCTCATCTCTATTTGCAGCCAAAGAGCCGGTGCTGACTGCATCTGCAGATGTTTCTTTGATCATGTGGCAGGGATAACTAGACAATAGAGCACATGGAATGCTGTAACCTTCCCACTAAAAGTAGTACTTATTTTGCGACTGCACAGCAACAAAATTTCTTGCTTTCAAACTACTAGGTTGCCAGGAGCTGGGACAGAGATGGGAGCTCACTCCATTGTGCAGCACTCGGGTCTAGAACTACTGACCTGCTGAACTTCCAGTAGTCAGGTTCAGTGTCTTAACAGCTAAGCCACTTTAGTCCCATCTTCCAATGATAGAGAAGAAAAAAATATGCAGACATTCCCATTAATTTTCTCAGGTCACAATTTGAATTTATTTCTTTTCCTAGATTCTGCACATTATGGAGGCCAAGTCAGTTGGAGGTTTCAGGTCCACATTTAATTAGATGAACTCATTTTAGTAACAGCTTTTCCCAGCCATCAGCCAGTGGTCTAAACAGTGACCTACCACCTATTTTGGCCACAGTACATGGTTATTTGTGTTAAGGGGTTTTATTTTTGGTGGAGTTTTTTTGTCTCACTTATATCATACAAACAGTGATGGGATGTAACAGGTTCTCACCAGTCCGCCAGAACCGGTAGTAACTTTTCCCAGTGTCCCAGAGAACCGGTAACAGCTTTTGGGGGGAACCACCTTTGGGGCTTACCTTTTCACTGGTTCCCCCACTGAACATGCACGCCAAGCACTTGGTGTGCATGCATGCCTACAGTGCTTGGCGCGTATGCACAGCCTCCTTGCTGTCCTTCCAAGTGAGGAGGAGGAAGAGAAGCTGCTAGCCTGAAACTCCCTATAACCTGCTCCCCAGGGTAAGTGACTCACCTTTGGATGTGGTGTATCTGTGTGTATTTTAATGTGTATTTAATACCTTTACCTATATTGACATACTACCACAGTTCCTAAAAAGGCCTGGCAGCTGGCTGGCCTGGCAGCTTGGCTTGGGGTTTTTAAGCAAAGTCTTGGAGTTACCTCATCAATAAGCTACACCTGTGCTGTTCGAATTGCTGTTCCAATTGGAGAACCCTTAAGGAGGTACAACTGTTTTACATTTACATTAAGGCATATTATCCTAGAGAATCGGTGCGATGACCATATCCATCTTTCAACATGGTGCTGCCCAGGCACTTATACTAACAGGTAAGTGATGGGTTTGTGTTTGGGATGGGTGGGTGGGTGGGGAGTTGATTTATGTGGGGGTGGGGGTGTATTTTATTGTAATTTATTTATTTATTTTATTTATTTACGGGTTTGTGTTGTGGGTGGGTTGAGGGGTGTGTGTGTGCTTATTTTTATTTTATTTTTATTTTGGCCCCACCCACATCATGATGTCATGATGTTAGCTCCACCCACACTGTGATGACATCACAGTGGGGGAGTAAAAATTTTGACATCCCGCCACTGCATTCAAATTTTATCCCTCAAATCAATTGTGAAGCCAAATTGGAAGGGATCAGAATCAATTCCATCTTAGAATACATAGCTGCCAACAGTTTATACAGATAATGGACATTTGATACTGGTTGATTGAATAAAAAACAATTCTACTGAGTCCCAGATGGTGTACAAGATCAACTAGATTTATTCCCCTAAGAAAGGTTTACATTTTCTTCCAATCAATTAAAACATTCACCTCCCATAATGAGGCATTAATTATGTTTGCGACCCATCTCATAATAAATGCTTCATGTGGGAAGAAAAGTTCAAGTATCCCTTGCAGCAATATACAAATGTATCTTCTGTTTTTTTTCCATTCCTAGGCATAATGATGAATTTTATTTGCATTTCTTTTATTAGCCAGATTGTGTGACATGTGGATGGCCCTCCTCTTCACATCACCTTCTTCTAGCCATACTTAACTAGCACTTGTGGAGAAAGCATTTTATTAGGATATTTTTGAGGCAATTAGCCTTAAATGTTTACATATTACCTTATAATCAGTTCCATCTGTGTACAAAATGAGACACCTGTTAAATATAAGTGAACATTTACAT
Source organism: Furcifer pardalis (assembly GCA_030440675.1). Classification (NCBI taxonomy): domain Eukaryota; kingdom Metazoa; phylum Chordata; class Lepidosauria; order Squamata; family Chamaeleonidae; genus Furcifer; species Furcifer pardalis. The sequence continues at coordinate 71,686,306 of CP126893.1, forward strand.
TTCTAGGGAGTATTTTATATGAAAATATCTTGATAAAAATTCTTGAGTCCTTTGTATTCTAAAACTAATGTTGCAAATACCTACCTAAAATAGCGAACATGGGTTCAATTTTGTGTTTTAATCCTCTATTGAGCCTATCCTTCTTGTTCTTGACCCAGACAACTTAAAATTCATTCTTGCTAATATTAATATAGCATATCCATTTATTTTTAAAGCCAAAGTGACATGCATTCAGCTGATTTAATCCTGTGGATAACATAATGATTTTTTTCCTAGTGAGTAGGTATAGAACCAAATATATGCCAGATGATGGTGCATTCAGAACCATATACCATATATACTCAAGTGTAAGTCGGGTTTTTTAGTCCCCAAAGTGAGGTCTAAAAACGCAGCTCGACTTAAATTCGGGTCAATGTAAACACTCAAAAACATACCCATACAAATGTCTAAATTAATTGATGTTACCATAGTTTCATGTATTTTAATTATTGAAACTCACTAACAGCTGCTGCAATTTCCAACCCCGACATATTATTCGGGTCAATCTATTTTCCTAGTTTTAGAGGTCCAAATTAGGTACCTCGACTTATATTCAGGACAACTTATAGTTGAGTATATATGGTATATTATTTTACAGAAAATAATTGTTGAGAAGGAGGCATTTCCATGCATAACATCTTTGATATACATTTTGCCACTGTACAATGCAATAGCATCAGTGGTGGACAGCAAAAAAAATTCACTACCACACCGTGGGCGGAGCCTATGTCATGAGCAGAGCCTACATTGTGGGTGGAGCCTACATCATGAGCGATCTAGTCATACCTGCTATATGGCCATGTATACATCTGCAAAGATAGGCAGCACTGGCTCTTTGGTTGTAAATGGAGATGAGCACTGCACCCTAGAGTCAGATTTAACTGGCTTTTGAGCAAGGGAGACCTTGAACCATTTGCAGGGACAAAACCTGATGGGGCAAGAAAGGGAGGTGGGTGTGGCCATCCAAATTCGCTACCCCAGCCGCCCAAAGGCCACCCAATTTTACCACCACCCCCTGCCCAGAGGCCACCCAATTTTGCTACCCCCACTCCCACCTGGGTGTGTGTGAACCTGTTGCTGCACACCACTGAATAGCATGTACTATAGCTTTTTTTTTTTTGCTGTCTATACTCAAATATGCTGTCAGAGTCCGGCCCTGACAATTGGCGTGAAAGAATTGAGACTTCAGTCTTGAATCTGGTGCTTAAAAATCAGTCTGACTCTCTCTGTGAATTTCTCTGTCTGCCATCAAGCAGGGCATCTATTCTTACTGAGCCACCAAAAAAGGGGGTTTGGTTACATCAGAAAAATGGGAGTGGTTAAATTGGAAGGGTAGGACACACCCATCTAATCATTACAAAACACATTTGTTTAACAGCCTTTCTGCCTTGGAATATATCTTGCAAGCTTAGAATTGTTCATTAGTTAGAAATTCAGCTAGAATGCTTATCATATTGTAGACAGCTGATTGCTCTTGCGGTCTGGACACATCCCATTATCACTAGTTTACATCCTGGTTTAACTATTTCTGTCACACAGTTACAAACAGCATTTGCAGAGCCTGACAATTGATACACAGGCACAAATAAGATACGATTAAATCTATACACAGGTCTATGATCTATAACACAGGTACATATAAGGTACAATCACAATCAAGGCTACAAATGAATTTCCACAATATGCTAATATAGAATGCATAGGAACATTACGCCAATCATGTGGTAGGACAGGAGTGAAAAATGCCAGATCCTCTCCTTTCATTTACAGATTTCCTAGAGGTACAGGGTGCCACATCATCTTGGAGAGCACATTTACCATAATTTTGACTGATGTTCAGAGTCCTGTTTCTTGTTCCAGGCACCAAATATTGGATTTTCGGGGTATATTCTTGGGGTATTGGTACTTTCCATTCTGCCCAAACTAATAATGACTGAGAACCATGGTTAATTTTACACTTTTCAAACATCCTTTGGTCAAGCTGTTAGTTGGTAATACACTGAGTTGTTACTGTATCACCACAGCCCCTTACAGTAGTTAAAAAGTTTGCCTTGTTAAACTGGAAGGCTGGCAAGTCAGCAGTTTGAGACCTGGGTATTACATGATGGATTGAGTGCCCATCTCTGTCCTAGCTCTTGAGGACATGAAAGGAGCCTCATTTGGTCATTCCTTGAGTGGAGTTTCTCCCACAAAAATCCTTTCAACCAAGAATAATTTATGACACAAAATTATTATATTATTACTGTATAAATTCACAGTGGTGTAATAGTATTCCCTTGAACACATTTCAGAAAAGGATTTGTGTATGGGCACTCTGCCCTCCTCTCATTACTCTCCACCCAGCTCCATATTTGGTATGCAAGAGGGTTGCATTTGGCAATGTGAAGGGCAAGGAGAAGTTCATGTACTTAAAATGACACAGATATAATAATAATTTCATGTCAGAGATTACTCTGGGTTGAAAGGATTTTTAGTGAATGAGGCTCATTTCATGTCCCCATGTATAGCCCTTGGATATAGAAACCCAACCTTCCAGTCTCCAGCTCAGCGCCTTAATCACTAAGCCACCTGCTAATGAGGAAGACTTATCCTTTGAAGTCCCAGGAACCCTCATGCATTAATTTAACATATGAAGGCACTCATCTGACCTTAACTTGTGTTGGTTCTAAACTCATGTCCCATATCTTGATATTTTAATACATAAAGTAAAATTTAGTTTCATTTTATAGCTAAATAATTTTATTAATATGGCAGTTAAACCCACACAGTGGCTGAAATCCAGTAGTATGTCAAAGCTTGAGTAGACTCATTTAATAGATGGAGTGTACAGAAAGGTTGACTCACCAAACCCCCTATCAATTAAATGGGCCTACTTTATTTGTAATTTACTACTGGATTTCAACTAGTATGTGTTAGTCATCTCACCAATGAAATGAAGGGCATAAATGTTACGTCATCCAGTAACTGTTTTTGAATAGTCAATGGTTAATAAAGTACAGTCAAACCTCGCATAAAGAGTGCCTTGCTTAAAGAGTGACTCGCTTAAAGAGCAGAATTTTCTCTGAATGTTCGCTTCGCTTCACAAATAAAAACAACCAAAAACTCGCTTAACCAATAAATTGGGGTTCACAATCCCTCCCACACACACAATTGGTCATTTACAATGGTGTTTCGCTTAAAGAGCAAACTCGCTTAAAGAGCAATCCTGTGGAACACTTTATGCTCTTTAAGCAAGGCACAACTGGGTAATTGCTATTTTCTGTACTTTCTATATTTAAGTTCATTAACAAGCCAGATTTATTCTGTTATTTTTTAAAACTCTTTAATATGCCACAACCATCTTCATTGTTTCTGTTTAAGAAGGCTAACTTGGCTATCCAATTGGAACTCTTTTATTCTGTAAGACAGCTCAAGGTACAAGAGAGGATATTTTTCACCCCAAAGTTTAGTTCACATTCTTAGAATAATTTTGTAGCTAACCTAGATCTCTCATGGCCTTATGAAAGCTGTTCATTGGAAGTTATCTTCCCTTTTTCCTTCTTCGGCCATTTGTTGTCACTCCTTTTCCTCTTTATCGCCCTATGTTCAGTGGTTAAGCTCCAAATTAAATCCAAACAGGCTCAATGTTGATTCAATCATCCATTCTTCAGAGGCTGGTAAAAATGAGTGCCCAGTTTGTTGAGGACAAAGTGCTAATTACTTTATGAACCTCCCATAGAGTGCTCTAAGCACTATGGGGCAGTATATAAGTGTAACTGCTATCACTATTATTATCTTTTTCTCTTCTGTATATAGCTTTTCAAAAAGGTTTGTAAGTATTGCTCTGTTGTCAGGGCCAAGACCAGGATTCTAGTTGGGAGTGGGTGAATATTTTTTTTCAGGATGGGCAACAAAGCCTCTTTTCAATGCAATGCTATGGGAAACCACACTTCGCCAGGGTGGGCAAAGTGCTAACTCAGGGTGGGCCAAGCCCACTGTGGCCATCCCCTGGCTACAGCCCTGTTTGTTGTATTTTGTGAGAAAATCCCAGTTGCTATCCAGACATATAGGCCAAAAAGCCAATTGTTAGTCCCAGCTAGAACTCATTCCATCAATTGCTAAGTATCAAGTCAAGCCATGAGTCAATGAATGAAATGTAGTAGTGAGTCACAATAAGAATAGGCCATTAAATCAATGGAATGCATGAAGGAGTTTATTCACAAAATTCACATTGATTCAATGAGCCTGTCCTAATTGTGACTGATTTTTAGATTTCTGCCAGTTGGTCTCCTCTAATCAGGATTAAAAAATAGATTTAAACTGTAGCATTTCTGCTGAAAGTGGAGAGCAGTAACTGCAAGATGATGTGAGTAGGAAATATTGATTAGTGCTTTTCAGCTTTAGTAAAATATTAAGAAAATTTCTATTTAGAAAGGTTGCAAAGAAGAATATTGTACCATTCAAAGAAAATCTGGACTAGTAATATTAGACCTTTTTGGGATAGAGAGCAATTCTGGGCTCCTCTTGCATTTTTATGTCGACTCTGTAAGATATGGAGTGAGAAACCCCTCCCATTGATCAAAAGAGCAAGACAAAATTGCAAAAAGACAAACAGGTGGCTGGAGGAAGGGAGTAATTTCTCTCTAGCCAGCCAGCTTGTATGAGGCAGTTTTGAAAGGGAGGGGGGATTGGCATTGACAGGGAGTAGAGTCCTGGCCGAAAGTTACCCCAGAGAGGGCAAGGAAGCCTCAGACCATTACTATGCAGGCCAGGATTAGATAAAAACAGTGATTGACAGAAGGGGGTGATGGAAATGGTATAAAATGACGCAACATCATGAGTCGCCTCGGTGAGTGGGCAGCAATATAAATCTGAACAAACAAACAAATAAATAAACATGATGCCACAGTGGTGAGGTGAGTGTGAGTGTGAGTGTGAGTGGGTGTATTTTGAAAGAAAAGGGCCCTGTTGGCCTTAGGTTTCTTATTTTGGCACCCCTTTGCTGGGGAAATGTTTGTTTGCACTGCAAAAAATCACTTAGACTGCAGAAGGAACCGTGTTCGAGTTCTCCTTGATGCTGGGAAAATTAACTAGCTAAGGAATGGGCAAATGGGCTAGGCGGCCAACCATCCCGCATTCTGCGCGGCAATCCCATTTAGGGAGGGGGAATTTCGACTTACCCTTGTTTTGAAAATGGTACCGGACCTCCCCCGTTGCGTCACGGAAGCACCGGTTTCCTCTCCGACCGGCAAGCAGTTTAAGAGAAACGGAGCCGAAATGACTCCAATAAACTGCGCCTGCGCAGAGACCCAGTTTGGCGCCAGATTGGGTCTCTGCGCAGGCGCAGTTTATTGGAGCCTTTTCGGCTCCGTTTCTCTTTAACTGCCTGCCGGTCGGAGAGGAAACCGGTGCTTCCGTGACGCAACGGGGGAGGTCCGGTACCATTTTCGAAACAAGGGTAAGTTGAAATTCCCCCTCCCTAAATGGGATTGCCACGCAGAATGCGGGACGGTTGGCCGCCGTACAAATGGGCCAAAGAAAAATGCTACCAGCCCAGGTCCTGCAGCTCTTAAAATTACATTAAATGAAACTCATGAAAAGATATAGGGAAACACCTATCTATTAATTGATCAGTTTTTTGTTCAATCAATTGACACATCTATCAGTTGTGGTCATAGACTGCAAAGATTACTGCATTTGAAAACAGTTTTTATTATACTGCATTGTCCTCATAAAAGACTTACTGTGTTCAAAATATAATGCTTGTAGCTATTATTTTTTTTTAAAAAATCTGCCTTTAATTATGACACTACGTTTTATTTATTCTGAATTAAACAAATCTAAGGTATTTCATTATACAGATGATGTAGATAACCAATGATTAGTTTACAGCTACATTTCAGTGATACATATAGTTTTAAAATGCCAATTGCATTTTTTATTTGGTACAAAGTTGGCGAGTGTAATTAAATTCTGAAAAACTGCAGAATCTGCAAGATAATTTGAACATTTAACACTGCCTCACTTTGGGTGTCTACATGGCAAGTTAGCATTTGTTTTCTTGAAGTCTGGTCTCAACTTCTTTCTACAAAAATATTGAAAATAGGTGCTTCCTCTCCTCCCCCTCTTTTTTTAAAAAAAAACAAGATCTGGCTCTCAAGAACACATTAGACATGTTCTTTTAAAAAAGCTTTAAACAGCCAAGTTAGCTTCTTCTACCTATTCAGAGGATCTAATAAAATTTGGATGCTTTGACGTATTGATTGGTGTAAAAGTAGTTTAGTGGCAGAATCATTACTTTTTTAATCTTGGGACTGCCAACCTTTACTCCTTTCAACCTAAGTTCAGATTCTTCTATTAAAGGCTGCCATTATTAATTGGTTTTAAATGTTGTGGGGATGTTTTAGTTAAACTTTTTGAAATTTTTCAGCAGTTTCTTATGGTCCACATTTTTTGACAATTCAGCTTGATGGCATGGAGAACCATTAAAGTTAAGCAAGGTGGCAGATGGCAGGTCATAATGTGAATTACAAATTTGGCCTTTCTGTTTTAATTTTTCAGTGATTAACTGATGATATCAGGGAGGTTTTATCTTAAATCCAATAACAGATTGTCATATTTAGCCTAATGAAGTCAGTGGACTTGAGCATGGATTTAGACCTGTGCCTCAAACTGAGAATGTTGTATACCATCTACTATAATGCAACAAAGGGAAGAAGACATTTCAGGTTATGCTCATGTCTGAACTTCCATGGTTACCTTTACTCACCCAGAATTCTGGGGAGAGAGAGAGAAATCACATATGGATGATAAATCAAAAAGAAAATAAACAGCCTGAAAGATTAATGCCAATGTTATTTAATGAAATTGCCTTTTAAAGGACTACTTAGCTTTTTTAAATTTTTAATCTTTTAATCTTGATTTTATATTATGTTTTTATTGTGTTTTAGGTTAAGACTGGGTCTTTTTGAGGAGGGTGGCATAAAAGTTTGCTTAAATAAATAAATAAATAAATACTCATCTATTATTTTGATGCTAACAGACTTTTCCAGCTACAATATTAGTTCTCCCTAAAAGTATTAAGAATAGTCTCCTGTGATTCATTTCATAAAATAAGCAGCTAAAATATGAGGATTATTAAGCTAAATATGGCACATTTGCCACAATATCTTGCTAATATCAATGGCCAATATTTGGGTTGGTGTCCTACTGTTGGCAGAAAGTTGACACATCAGCATAGTAGATTGACTTATTTATCTATCGTCATGCACTTCTCCCTAGTTCTAAAAACTGAGATAAAGAGCATGGGGTTCTCTAAAAGGAGCAAAGCAAGGTGAGGACTAGAACCGAATTTCTGTGCACACATGGGAACCTACTTCATACAATTGCTTTGGGACGGGAAGCTGACTCCTAAACAGAACTACCAGTTTTTCTGTTTTGGACTACAATCCCTACCCTTCCCCAATGACTGGAGGATTCTGGGAATTATAGCCTAAACCAGGGGTGCTCAAACTTTTCAGGCCACAGGCCGGTCACGTGGCTCCTCCCCTCAGAAGTGGAAGTAAAACACGCTTGCACATGCACATAACATACCAATGCATGCACATAACTCTGCTGTAAATGACCCACATCTGTCGTAAATGCATTTACAACATCCACGGGTCATTTACTGTAGCATTATGTGCAAGTGCTGGCATGTTATGTGCACACACATCCACATTTTACTTCCACTTCTGGGAGCAACAAGGGCAGTGTGGGCCACATCAATTGGTGATGTGGGCCAGATCCGTCCCATGGGGTGTTGTTTGGGCACCCTGGCCTAAACAACTTTTCTTCACCTTGTTGGTTCATGATGACATCCAATTAGCACACTAGCATGAGGTGTTTGGTTTTTTAAAAAAATAATCATGTCAGAAGCACACAGACGTGCTTTCTGGATTGAAAAGATTTTTGCTGGCAAAATTCCACTCAGAGGATGCCCAAATGAGGCTCCTTTTATGTCACCCAAGATCTTTCCCCATCAGGGGTCCCTATTTATCTACTTGTGATGCCTTGCTTTCCAACTACTAAGTTAGCAGGAACTGAGACAGACAAAGAACACTCATTTAGTCATGCAGTACTTGAGTCTTGAACTGCCAACTTGCCAACCTTCCAGCTAGCAAGGACTGATCCACTGAAGTCCACCTTAGGTACCACTAAGAAATTTGATAGAGAAGACCCATTAACTTTTTGCTATGTATGTCAGATTTAAATACATGGTTGCAGTACTTTTTGTTGTGATTGGACATGGACATGAGTTGTTAGGGAGCAATCACAGCTCACAACTCATGTCAAGCCATTTTTAGTTTTGCTTTGAATGCTATCATTATACTGGCCAGGTTGCAGGCTAATATTACCAATACAAAACACAGTTTAAGGATAAAATTAAAACAGTGAGTTTTTGCATACATTAAAGGATTTACAGTTGCCAGTTGTTGCTAATTGTGTATGGGTAAACAGAGCAGAGTAGAATTTGGACTGATATTTGTCAGAAAACATTGCTTCCAACAAAATTTTGCTGCTGTTGTTTTCACCTCTGTAGGAAAAAAGGCCATTTTTACAGAATTTTATTGCAAATTTTCACACCATCTTAACCTGTTTCCTCTTTCCTTTCACAATGCACTGGAATGACACCAAGTCTTGGGCATGCCAGAGGATACAAAATGCCAGCCCAGAGGCTTATAAATTTCCTGCTGTTGCCAGTTGCAGCAAGGAAAAAAGAAAGAATAAATCTGCAGGATGGAGAAAAAGAGAAAGAAATTGGCATATTGCCAGTACTAGGTAGACTGTGTAGCTCAGTTTTCTGGCTGTGGAGCCAGAAACTGAGTGTTTGATGAGAAGAGGAGCTTGTGTGGCTTTAAGTACCAACAGAAGAAGGGACTAGTATACTATACTTGAGTATTCTTTACATAGAAAACCCTAACAATTGTCACCATATGTCAGAACTGACTTGATGACACATAATGATGATGGCTGTGATGGTTTCCTCCTCTAAGAAACTATTACAGCATATAGCATTCCTCTGAAGAAATTGTGTCAATGGCAGCAATGCAGACTATTGAGGATGTTGGAAGGGAATGGCACTTTGCCATCTCACAGGAAGAGATGCAGCTTAGCATGGCAATGGGTTGGTACCTCCATGCTTACTGGCAACATGGGCAATCATAGAAGGCCTTATAGGACCTCTTTGGTCCAGGATGTGTTATCTGTTTGCTTCAGGGACAGACAGGAATTATAGGCCTGCATTTTCTAACTGGCATGTCAAACAAAAGTGACCTGCACATTTTTTGCCAATCCCGTTTTGCCTATTCTGTACAGGCCACATGGGCTGATCGGTGGGGGATGGTAGGATTAAATATGAGGTCATGACACTTGGAGGAAAATGCAGAAAAGGGGAGAGGTGAGTTGTGGGGGAGGTGATCTGGGATGCACACTTGGATACCTCAGAGCTTTAGATTCAAGGGTCCTGGGTGAGACAACCATTGAGGCCAACTCAAGCAATGACCATTTTAATGAACTGAGACTTGGATCAGAAACAGACCTGAGAAGGCATCTCCATGTTAGGCTGGTCAGAGTTGGTGTGTAACTTATAACAGGGTCCTGCTGCTAGTATGCAGGACATACTTATCAGGCAAGAGAAAAGGCCAGGGAAGTCCTTTGCTCCATGACCAAAGTTCAGCAATACTGAGAGGCCTGACTGCAGGCAAGAGTTTTTGCAAATAAAGTTGTCATTTCCCTCCACCATCTCACTTTTGTGTTGCCTCTTTGTTGCAATGTGCACTGTCTTGTTGGTTTTACATGCCACAATGGCACTTCTGATGTATTATGTCTCTGCCAGTGAATTGCATTCCAAAAGTCCTGTCATTCAGAGCTCTGCTCAGATCTTGCAAACTCATTCTCAGACATGGTGGGAAAATTTGAAGAGAGCATTTTGCACACAGCTCTAAGGACAGGATGAACGATACTTAAAAAATAAAGTTAGAAGTACTTTAAGCTGAATACACTTCTGCTGTGTTTTCATTGTACGCTTTTAAAAAATCACTGCATAATCCAATTCTCATGTGTCTATCTTATCCTTGGTGTTGCTTTTTAAAGCACCACTGGAATGCAATTGCTGATAGCTTTCTATAAATTGAAACACGTTCCTCGAGAAGTTGCATTGGCAACCATTCCATGGGGGAGGGGGAAGAATATCCATAAATATATTTATTCATGGCTAATGTCTACTGAAAAGCTCCAATAAGAAAAGGAGGGCAAGAACTCCTGAGGGAAAGCATAGAAGACCAAATAATCGAGCAAGTAGTTGGTTGTCTTTTAGACGGTTGAGTTTTGCAGGCTCAAAGTTACAACACTATAAAATTATAATTTAAAAAGTTCTTTTATGATCAGTGTCTCTGGAAAGATGTGTGATCCCAAGAGAAAAGTATGGCTCCAGCTTCTCCATCATACAAAACTGCAGCTGGATACTCATTTCACAAAAGGAAAGGGCAAATGAGCCACGCAAATGCCGCTGGTTTCTTATATGCTTTCTTGCCCTCCTGCTGTTGGTTCTGGTTCCTCCTGAGTCCTGAAATGATGTGAATCACCTTTTCTGTTCAGGAAGTGGTCCTTTGTGGCTTCTCTCAAAAATTAAGGAAAATGATGCCCGGAAACACTATAAGGAAAAGGATTCTGCCCTCGTTGTTGTTCATGGATATAATTTGAAAATAGGCAAAACAGCAAACTGATGAGTTTATCTACAAAATGCTTGTGTTTATCATCTTTACACTCTACATGATCCGTGTAGAACTGAGCCATCTCAGGTAGAGGTGGGGAAGAATCAGTTCAGCTGCATTTTTATACAGACCAAACAAATTCAAGCCTCAGTTTTGGGTACAAACCTGTAAACATTAGGAAAATAACTTACAAAAAGACAAGGATAATTGCTTGCAGAAATGCATATATTAGCAGAGAATGCATTTTAAATGTGCACTTGAAATTAATATGAATCTATAAGCAGACTTAAATGCCATTTGCGAACATATATCAGTAATGTGAAGGAGTGAATTTGTGCAGGGGGGGGGGGAACACCATTTTGGGAGCCCTGGAAGACAGAAGAATAATAACTGGAAAAAAATCTAAATAGATTATTTTACAAAGAAAGTGAAACATAAGTAATTACTTATAATAAACATAAGCAACAATCTTAGGAATACTACTGAAGAGATTGAAAACAATCCAAACAATAGGACACTTTTTGCAAATGCAAACCCATAACTGCTTTTCTCAGGGAAGACCAGCCCATATTTAATAAAAAGAAAATATCAAAGGAGTATTCAGAGCAAATCCATTGAGCTTTCTCCTGCCTTCATATTGATAGAACTACAGGAAGCCAGAAGAACATGTAGGAATGTCAAAACAATGCAACTCAGTAAAATCAGGTTTGAGCAAATTATATATTTTGGGCAAAAAAAAAAAAACCCTCCCAAAAAGAAAGTTTACCCCCAATGGAAAAAAAATTGACTGACATTGACAATAAATGTTAGAAAATAAAATAACATAATATGCCATACACTTTTTGTTGTTGTTCAGTTGCACAGTCGATTCCAACCTTTTGCGACCCCATTGACCACTGCCCACCAGGCACCCCTGTCCTCCACCATCACCCTCAACCCAACCAGGCCTGTGCCCATTGCATCCACAATACCATCTAGCCATCTCATTTTTGGCCTCCCCCTTTTTCTTTTGCCCTCCACCTTTCCCAGCATCAAGGCATTCTCAAGTGAATCCTATCTTCTCATTTGATGTCCAAAGTACTTAAGCTTCATCTTTACTATATGACCTTCTAAGGAGCAGGTTGGGTTGATTTCTTGAGGGTACCCTCAAAACTCTCCCCCAACACCACATTTCAAAGGCATCTATTCTTTTGCACTCAGCTTTCCTTATGGTTCAGCTCTTACAACCATACATTACCACCTGGAATACCATTGCCTTGACTATGCAAATTTTTGTTTGCAAGGTGATGTCTCTACTTTTAACAATGTTCCCCAGCTTCTCATAGCTTGTGTCCCAAACATTAGTCACCTTTTTATTTCATGGCTGCAATCATCATCTGCAGTGACCTTGGATCCCAAGAAAGTAAATTCTGTCACTGCTTCTACTTCTTCCCCATCTATTTTCCAGGGAATAATAGGGCATTTTGCCATTATCTTGGTTTTCTTGATGTTGAGTCTTAAGCCAGCTTTTGCCCTCTCCTCTTTCAACCTAATCAGGAGTTTCTTTAGATCTTCCTCACTTTCTGCCTCTAGGGTAGTATGATCTGCAAATCTCAAATTGTTGATGTTTCTCTCAGCAATTTTGATCCCAAATTGTGATTTGTCCATCCCTGCTTTGCACAATATGTGCTCTGTGTATAAGTTGAATAAGCAGGGTGACAAAATGCAGTCTTGTCTTACTCCTTTTCCTATTTCAAATCACATCGTCATTCCGTATTCTGTCCTAACTGTTGCTTCTTGACTCATGTACATATTTTTCATGAGGCCTATAAGGTGTTCTGGTATTCCTATCTTTTTAATTACTTGCCACATTTTATTGTGGTCCACACAGTCAAAAGCCTTGGTGTAGTCAATGAAACAGAAGTAGACTTGTTTCTGATATTCCTTTGTTTTTTCCATGATCCAACATATGTTGACAATGTGGTCTCTAGTTCCCCTACCTCTTCTGAAACCAGCCTGCACTTCTGGTAGTTCTCTCTCCACATGCTACTGCAGTCTATCCTGTATTATCTTGAGCATGACCTTGCTCACATGTGGGATGAGTGCAATTGTTCGATAATTTGAATTCTTTGCCATTGCCCTTTTTGGGGATTGGAACGTATACTGATCTTTTCCAATCCTGTGGCCATTGTTGTGTTTTCCAAATCTGTTGACATATAGAATTTAGGGCTTTGAAAAATTCATCTGGGATACCCTTAACATACATGAATAACCTATACAACAGTTGAAATTGAGGGAAAAAATTCTACAGATCTCTCAAGTTCTAAATATTAAACCAGCATAAACTAGGCTAAAACAACATACAGTACTTGTTTATTAATTGAATGAGCCCTGGTGATGCAGTAGTTAAACTGCTGTATTGCAGCCAAAACTGTTGACACTGTAAATTCAATCTTAATGGGACCAAGGTTGACTAAGCCTTCTGTCCTTCTGAAGTTGGTAACATTAGTACAATTGCTTGTTTGCTACTTTGCCAAATGGATAAATGCTAAATGTCTCCTGCCAGGACAAGAGTCTGGCTGAACCTTCTGGAAGTCACTTAACTGACATTGAAGAAAAGCAAGACATTTACATTTAAACCAAGCACTAAAAAGAAGTATAAACTTAAATATGCCCCCCAGCCCAGCTTCTAACTCTCAGTGTACTGAAATTTTCATGGGGTCTGAAAATCTCCCAGAATTCTAGCAATATACATATTTAATTCTGCTAAGGGTTAAAAGAAATTTGACCATTAAGGATTGTGTGGTTGTCCCTTGGAGATTTTCGGCAAATGTTTGGTATAAGAACAATGGAGATTTCCTTCAAGGGTATCAAATTATTTTTTTTATATTTCCTCAGATCATAGCAATTTACTTGACAGAGAATCAATGTTGATTCTCATCCACAGACCAAAGGAAAGATAAGTAAAGTTTCTGCCAGTCCCATTAGGTTATCTGTTCTCTGAAATAGCAGCTAAGTGTAAGCTTTATAGTAGAATGTTTATTCTGGCTTTGGTTTAAAGCATTAAATTCTCATGCTACCACTATTAAACCACCATGCTTGTACAGTTCCAATAAAACAGCAGAGGTTGGTGCAATCCATCTCCTAAAATAGATCACTAAAATGATCTCTCAGAAGTATATAAGTACCACACACTGCTATGCCAAATATTGACTTCTCTAGCTAGCTCTCCATCACATAAAACTTATGAAAGCAATGCAAGTAAAGTTCAGATGAAAATAAAATATTGCAAAATGAAGGGAAGGCATTTGTCAAAATGCTAAATTGGAAAGTTAAATAAGCACTGCAGCTGATCAATATTTCACAATGATTCACTTGTTCTCATGAAACCAGCAAGATGGGAAACATTTCATTTTCTATGCCAAATCCTCCCTCACCACCTGATCATACAAGTTAGTCTAGTGCGGTGATGGTGAACCTTGGCACTCCAGATGTTCTTGGACTTCAACTCCCAGAAGTGAAAGCACTCTGTGAATCCACATGAATGGGTTTACTGCAATTCATCCAGCCCGCGCTGCCCTCATTGCTCCTGGAAGCAGAAGTAAAATGTGCTTGTGATCTAACAGGATACCAAGATAGTGCTTTTGAATAATAGTGAAAGGTCCACAAGAACTAATAATATTGTACTTCTCTTATTCAGAACCTAGTTTAGGTCATCTACCAAGGTGATCAAAGTGGTCTCAATCCCAAATTCCATCCAAATGCCAAACTGAAATAGATCCTGATATTCCATGTCATCTGGAAGTGCTAAGATTACTTTATTAAATGCCACCACCATTACTCCTGTATAACTAGTCTGAGATAGAAGATGGGTGGAGCTTGCATATCAGGACTGGTAAGAACTTGTGCTTCTGTCTGTTTTGAAAACAGTGAAGACAACAGGTCTGTACCACCAACCAGATCTTTGAGATTTTATGTTCTTTATCTTCTAGTGCAAATTCTACTTGAACTATGATGTGATTGCTAGTGTGCTGCACAGAATCATAAAAGCCTTTCTAGAAATCGCAAAGGTAAACTTATGCATATATACAAAATTATTTGTTACGTTAAGATATTTATGTATTGGAAGCTAAACTAAGCTAAGCTAAGCAAAAATGAAGGCAATCAAGAAAATGATATTATGAATATAAATATACTGATGATTCTGATGAATGCATTCCCAGCAAGTGCCTTCAAGTAAATTCTGACTTTTGGAGATCCTTTCCAGGTTATTCTAGGTAGAGTATAGTAAAACCCCAGGGTATCATTGGCCTGGGTTACATTTGCTGTGGTTTATAATGACAAATTGTATCAAATTAATGCCCTAGTTTACAGGGTTTTTTTAATGGTTTATGACCAAAAATTGCACTATTTTAAGCTCTAAAATCGCAGTCGGCACCATATAAAGTTTAAAATGGCACATACACCTTCTGTCGGAAGTTAAGTTGCAATTCAGCACTTACCGCTGCAGAGGTGCTGGCCATGATAGCTGTACTGCCAGCCACCTCTACCAGCACCAGGAGAGTCTAGGGTCCTTATCCGCTTGGTTCCAACCTTTGTCTGAGCTCCCCGGGCAGCGCTACAGCCAGGAATGCACACTTCCTCCAGGCATACATCTGGGGAGGTGCATGTTTTTGCCTCTGACACTGCCCAGGGAGCTCAGAAAATGTAGGGAGATCACTTCATCGCTTTTGTATGGGCGGGGGACAATCATGTCTGGCATTTTTTTGGCTTTTTTTGGTGGTTGTTGGATTTTTTTTGGGATTTTTTTTGGTCTGGTAGGGACTATTTCCCCTTTGTGGTGGTAGGGGATGATCATGTCTGGCATTTTTTTTTTGATCTTTTGGTGTGTGTGTTGTTGTTGTTTAGTATTTTTAAAAAAATATTTTTGCTCCAGTTGGGACCTTTTCTTCTTCTTCAGTGCATTCCTATGGGAAAACATGCTTTGGTTTACATTTGTTTTGGTTTATGATGGAGGCTGTTGGAATGAACCTCCATTATAACCCAGGTTTTTACTGTACTCAGAAGTAGTTTGCCATTCATTTTCCTGGAACTAACTGCACAGCTTGTTCACAGCCATATAGGCTGCTTCTTCTGAGATGCTCAATGAGGAATTGAACATCCAACATCTAGCTCTGTTACTTTCTAGTAGAAAAATAGGGTATAAATGCAATAAAGAAATAAATAACCTTGCATGAACTGGCTGCTGCCTAGATATTGTGGTAGAAACCACCACTCACACTTTGATTAAATTGATGTAGGGTCAAATTGCTGTTCATCTCTCATGCATCAGATTTTTTTTTTCCTAAGCAGTAACATTTTTCTCTCTCACAGCCATCTTTTCAGCACTGGCATACAATGGGCAAAAATGATTATGCCACAAATGTTGTTGGGGCAAAGATGTTTATAATGCAAGATGATTGCAGGTGAATATCAGTATTAATTTATTATGATAATTTGGTAGCAACATCAACTGAAATAAAACAGCTTATATTAACCACAATACCTTTCCTCACAGGCCATTAAAATGTTTAATAATACATAGCTTGAAAAAGTACTTCTAATTCCCACCTCTCCATACCCTTCACCCCCACCCCACCCCATCCCCCCACCCTCCCAAAAAGATAAGCTTATAAAAATCATTTCTGGAGTATAATGAAAAATGTGTAGCATTAGCATAGCTAATTAAATAAAATGTAAGGTGGGTTTTTTGGGGGGGAGGTCTTCATACGTTGTAAAACAAGCAGATATTTCTCTTTAGCTTAGCATATATTGTGCAAAGTAATTGAATTTTTGAAAATGATTGCAAAAAGAGGGTGAAGTCAGATCAGGTCTTTTAATCCTCAAGCTCATTCGCAGTGGCAGACCAATGTACACAGAACTCAGTGATTGCAATTCAGTCATGCAGGACCTCTTAGGGCATGAAAATTTCAGCTTGCTTTTCATGCCTTTGTAAAGCAGAGCATCTTAAGTCATATTTTGCCGCTCTTAATAGAATTGTCATACTCTCTTCTGTGACAGCACTGAGCATACTCATCTGGCTCTCACGTTTGGTATTACCTTTAGTCTATCAATCAGAATGGAACCTGGAAAGAAAAGGTCATGACAGGGTATATTTCTGTATATGCGCTGGTTCTATTTCTGAGAGCATGCTATTGACTAGGATTCCTAGTACTGTACTTACACTAAGCAGGAGTATGATTATCCTCAGGGTAAGATATTTTCTTCATCTGTTTGGTGACTATCAGGTCCATGAAAATGAAGACACATCAAATACTGTATTTTAGCTATAACACAGTAATGCCTATGTGCAAAGTGAGAAAGATATCACGCAAGTTCATTAGAACTTCCCCACTTCGCAAATAAAACCATGTGGATGTAGAGCGAGCACAAAGTCCCCCTCAGGAGAAATCTTTCAGAGAATTGCCACTGTACCCTAGTGTCACATTTCCTATCCCTGTACCTATGAACGGATAGCACTATTTTTGTGAGCAGCTTCCAATATAGTAAGAAGAATCTGAAGTCCCTGGATATCTCTTATATCCCATCAAGCCCAACTCTCCATGTATTACAGGTTGGGAAGGATCTAAGCATTTCCAGACTTATCTGGAGGATGCTCACCACCACAGATGTGGAGGGCAGAAGTAGGATTACATGTGGAGTATCTGCTGCTTCAGAGGGGAAAAAATGTAAACCCAAGTTCACTCAGTGAAATGCCACTATGGTGCAGGCAATTGACACAATCACTCTAAGTACCTTCTCCATTGCAGAGCTCCTTCCTCACAGTGGTTCTTGGAGGAGTTACAGAAGATGAATTTAAAAAGAAGGTGGCTGGAGAGTAGATGGAAGAAAGTCCCCTCAGATATTAACTTGGCCACAGGGAATTTTCCTGTAGATATAGTGCTTCTATAAGATCTGCTAAATGGGCTTATATCAGTTACATCAATGAGTCCTCTAGCTGTCTTGTAGTTATTTCACATATTTGGAGGCCTCATTACAAGAGGAAATGAGTACTGGCTTACTGCAGATTCTGATACCTGTAACAATTCACAATTCACTCCTTGATGCTAGGAAAGGTGGAGGGTAAAAGAAGAAGGGGGCAGCAAAAAGTGAGATGGCTAGATGATATTGTAGATGCAATGGGCACTGGCCTGGTTGGGTTGAGGAGGATGGTGGAGGACAGAGGTGCCTGGCGGTCCATTGGGTATCAAAGGGTTGGAATCAACTGTGCAACTGAACAACAACAGCAAAAAAATTTGCAGCCCATTTTCAAGCTAAAGTTGAGGCTGTCCAAGAGGTTCCATGATCCTGCTGAGCCACCTCCCCTATTTTCAGGACTCTCCTCCTCAGTTCAGCCCCTCCACTTTGGATTGTTTTTTATTGATAATGATTGGTTGCTGCTATCTATCAACTGGAACCTATCTTGCCAGTATGCTGATGGGTGGAGGTAGCCTCCTGGCCTTTCTGGACAGTGGAAATCTCACTAAATACCAACAAAAGGAGGTACACATTTAAAATCAATTTATTTTGCCCCAATTCAATAATCAGGGCAAAATAAACAGCTTCCAGAAGATGAGTTAATATAACCTGCATTCTGGCCAAGTAATATGAGCAAACGTGTGTTGTAGGATTTTTGATTTTTAAATTGATTTGTCCTGTGCTAACTCCAACATAAATGTATGATTTTTAAGTATATAAATGCAGTGCAAGAGACACATGAAAAGCAAAGCACAACTACAAGTACTTGTTCAGCAGCAGTAGATGTTAACATAGTTGTCTCCGGACCACTCTGTTGGCAAATAGGTTTTGTTCCCATGCTGCTAGAGAAAACCAAACTGTCCTTCAGCAGAACCTTTGTGATTCAGGGATTCTGGAAGTGACTCAGTCCTACCTAAACCTACTGCTTCTTAAAGGTATGTCAAGAGTTTTTTTTTCTGCTCATACCAGTGGTGGGCTTCAGCAGGTTCATCCCAGTTCATCAGAACCAGTAGCAGAAATTCCGGCTGGCCCTGCTCATCCAAGTTTTGAAATAAAGTAGTCCTAATTCAGGTGCAATGCAGGTCTTTTCACCTGGCCACACCCAACATACCACAGCCACAGAGTAGGTAGTAAAAAAATTTAAATCCCACCACTGGCTCATACTCAACATAAGGAGATACAAAAAAGTGAGGGCTACAGCTCTGTCACTTTCCTTGCTTTTTTCAGCCATCTTTGACATACAGATGGCAACTTTCCTCCCCTCTCCATATAGGCCATCCATACAGTTTAGAAGCCCAGAAAGGTTGGGTTTAAAACCACAAGGAGAGCCGTTTGTCACATGTAAAGAAGCTGCAGGAAATGCCTAAGGAGGAATGAGGAGCAACAGACACCTGAAGAGGTCTTCTGCTGTCAGGTGTTCCATAAAAAGCTGTAGCCAGGATTCTAGATGTGGGTGGGAGAATATTTTTTCAGTATGGGAAACAATGTAATAGACTTATATATGTACACAGCCAGGAGTTTAAGGGTGGACAAACTGTTGTCCAACTCAGGATGGGCAACACCCAACCTGGCCACCCGCCTGGCTACGGCCCTGCAGCATAGAGCATGAGTGTAACCACACTGTTTTGTTTACACCTGGGTTTTTTTTAACCCTGAATCAGGCTCATTTAAAGCTTGTTGGCTGTTTTATAAATATATTATTATTATTATTATTATTATTATTATTATTATTATTATTATTATTATTATTATTATTATTATTATTATTATTATTATTATTATTATTATTATTATTATTCCAACAAAAGAATGCCCAGACAGGTACATATAAATTCCTATGTTATTCAGGGCTGTAGGGGCTTTGCCCACCCTGAGTCACCAGTTTTCACACCCTCAAACTCCCAGCTGCTTATATATATGACATTGTTTCTTATCCTGAAAAAATATTTGCCCACCCACATCTAGAATCCTGGCTATGACCCAGATTTTACTACATCTAATTACTGGCAATGTATGGTTGTGAGAGCTGGACCATTAGGAAAGCTGAGCGCAGAAGAATAGATGCCTTTGAGATGCGGTGTTGGAGGAGAGTTTTTGAGACTCCCCTGGACAGAGAGGAGAACAAATAGGTCAATCTTAGAAGAAATCAACCCTGCCTGCTCCTTAGAAGGTCCAATTGGAAGGATGAAGCTAAAGTACTTTGGACATCAAATGAGAAGAGAAGATTCACTTGAGA
The DNA here is from genome assembly GCA_030440675.1 of Furcifer pardalis. Taxonomy (NCBI): domain Eukaryota; kingdom Metazoa; phylum Chordata; class Lepidosauria; order Squamata; family Chamaeleonidae; genus Furcifer; species Furcifer pardalis. The sequence continues at coordinate 71,706,310 of CP126893.1, forward strand.
AAGCCTTGATGCTGGGAAAGGTGAAGGGCAAAAGAAAAAGGGGGAGGCCAAAAATGAGATGGCTAGATGGTATTGTGGATGTAATGGGCACAGAGCTGAGTGAGTTGAGGAGGATGGTGGAGGACAGGAGTGCCTGGCGGACAGTGGTCCATGGGGGCGCAGAGGGTTGGAATCGACTGTGCGACTGAACAACAACAATTACTGTGGCTATATGTCATCTTGTCCCCTCTAAAATTCACACAGCAAGAGTGGCTAGATTCACTTTCTCCTGTTGAGCCATACAGCAGGGGACCAGAGGGAATCTAACCAACCTAACTGTGGATAACTAGGTTTTATTTATTTATTACATTTTTATACCACCCATCTAGGATACTTCCCACTCGAGGTGGTGCACAGACAAATAAACAAAAGCAACATAATAGAACAAACAGCTTCTGTGCTGGGTATACAGATAACCTCTTCAGCCTTGACTCAACGTCATTCCACCCTATAGTCCTTTTAGTTTGTGTCATGTAAGAGGCAGCACTGGAAAACTTTAAAATGAGAGAAACAGAGGGAAAGGCATAATTGAACACACAAATCTTAGAAGAGTATAAAATAAGATTTATTCTTAAAAACCCAAACATGTTCCTCTGGGCTTATGTGGAGGGTGTATATAATTTCATAAAATAGTAGAGTGAATTAGCAATATCTGGCTTCAGTTAAAGCATATACATCATGAAATACCATACTGTATTTGCAGTGTCAGTTGCATTTGCTATCTGGTTAATATATTATAATAAACTTTTCACACATGTCCTTTGACTTTGAACATATCCAGCTGACAGAGTGTTTTATTTTCTAGATACACACAAAGGAAGAGAAGAAACTGCATTTTTTTAAAAACTCCACAAGGTCTGTGCCAGATCAGGAACTGCTTGTTCTGGATTTCCTGGTTGGAAACCCCTCAGTCCAGTTCCAGCTAGACACAAATTCAGTCATTACCTCAAGATGTCAATTGACAGCAGAGCACCAAACCACTGTCACTGCCTGATGTCAAGTTCATAAATTTAGCTTTCTTCTCTCAGAAGGCAACCACCTTGCCCCAAATTGTAGAAAACAGTTTGGGGCAGACTGATTAATAATTTTCCCCTATTGATCAGATACAGTGGAAAATGCAAATCAACCTAGATTCCCTCCTGCCTCATCCATAGTTTTTTCTGTCCACCAGGGAACCTTCTACTTTATTTAAAAAAAAATGAAATCTTATCGATAAATTTGAGCAATATATGATTACTTGAATTGATTGCTGAAAAGGAGGAGGAGGGATTTTCACATTCAGCGCACTTTTCTCCTAGCCTCTTTTCTGATAGCTCATTAAGGCAGGAGCACAGACATGGGGAAGCACTAGAACAGACTCCACCCACAAAGCATCTTGCCCAAGATTATTTTATTTTACATTTTTAAACTTTTCCTCCTGGGCAACGCTCCTGTTATTTTATTTATGTCATTTAAAAAAACAGCTTAACAAGGCAAAACCGCAAGTTGGAAGTTTGCAATCCAGACAGGAAAATGTGTATTAATTTAGTTCTTTGAACATCATCACCTGCAGGGGTGTAATTAGCCATGAAAGCAATGCAATTTAAGTGTGGCCACTTTAAACAGACCTGACATGACTTCACAGTGAGGAAACACACATTTCCCTCATTGTGTAGTTGCACCCTTATTACTGGCAAACATGGGAGAAAGGTTTCCTTCTACATTTCAATTATGAGTTTGCAGCCTGTGGGTGTTCTCTAGACTTAGACCTATCATGTTGCAAACTACTGCTGCCATTTACCATCCTTAAAGTATTTCCCTATTCTTAGGGCCCCATCATAATGCCTCCATTTTCACTTAAGACATTCTCCTTTACACCGTTGCTATTTTCTGCCATGATAACACACTGTTCTTCTGCTTCAATCCTCTTGTTGAATCAACTAGTACACTATAGGACATTTATTTTCTAATGTGTTATTGTTAATATTAAATATGAGTTTTATCTTTGAATATCCTTAGGGCTTTGACAAGACTACCTTTCCAATTTGTTCTTTAATTCCCATGCTTGGTATACTAATTTTGCAACCACCCTGAAGCATTCCTATTTCTCTACAAAGCCTTCCTCTCAAATAATCTTATGTTTCAAGTAATCTTATATTTCAGTCTTATGTTTCAAGTAATCTTATATTTCAGTGAAGGATATACATAAATATAATTGTTCTTGGTACTGTTTTCTGCTCATTTCCCAGTCTACTCCATCAGAAGCAGATGCAAATTGATTATACTGAAACAATACCACGGAAGCTATGCTGGGACGTGGAGTTATTCAGCTTAGTCATTCTGCTTGGTCATCCCCAGTAGTGATTGTTACTAAGAAAATTATCAAGGTGAAATGTTAGAGGAAGTGAGATTTTGTGTGGAGTAACGTAAATTGAATGCTTTAACTCAACTGGATCCTTATCCTATTCCTAGAACAGATGACTTGATTGAGAATCTGGCAAGTAGTAGGTTTGTGACTGTCATAGACTTAACTAAATGTTTCTTGAAAATTCCCCTGGATTCAGAATCAAGGACCAAAATCGACTTACAAAATTTAGGCTTATCTTAGTACCAATGGCTTCCATTTGGCCAAAAATCCAGCCCTTCTACCTTTCAGAAAGGATGATGGATAAATTATTGGCTGAAATATCTTTATTCATAAGTAGACAGACTGCCAGAAGAATTATGGACAGAGATGCGGGACATCATGCAGGAGGCAGCAAGGAAAACCATACCAAAAGAAAAGAAGCGTAAGAAAGATAAGTGGTTGTCCGATAAGGCTCTTAAAATAGCAGAGGAAAGAAGGGACACAAAGGGCAAAGGAGAAAGGAAAAAATACAATCACTTGAATACGGAATTTCAAAGAAAAGCAAGGAGAGCTAAGGAAACCTACCTGAATGAACAGTGCAAAGAAATAGAAGAAAACAACACAAGAGGCAAGACTAGTGATCTTTTTTAAAAAATTGGGGAAATCAAGGGAATGTTTAAAGCAAAAATGACCATGATAAGAGACAAAGACAGCAAGGAGTTAGCTGATGCAGAAGAGATTACGAAAAGATGGAAAGAGTACACAGAGAACTCTACAAAAAGGACCTCAACACTCCTGATAATAACAATGATGAGGAAATTGAACTTGAGCCAGACATCCTAGAGAGTGAAGTCAGAAAGGCCCTAAAAAGCATTGCAAACAACAAAGCCAGTGGAGATGATGGTATCCAAGTTGAACTTTTCAAAGCCCTAAAAGATGATGGAATCAAATTATTGCATTCTATATGCCAGCAGATTTTGAAAACAAAACAATGGCCACAGGATTGGAAAAGATCAGTATATGTTCCAATCCCCAAAAAGGGCAATGGCAAAGAATGTTCAAATTATCGAACAATTGTGCTCATCCCACATGCTAGCAAGGTGATGCTCAAGATAATACAGGATAAACTGCAGCAGCACGTGGAGAGAGAATTTCCAGAAGTGCAGGCGGGGTTCAGAAGAGGCAGGGGGAATACAGACCACATTGCCAACATACGTTGGATCATGGAGAAAACAAAGGAATATCAGAAACAAGTCTACTTCTCTTTCATTGACTACACTAAGGCCTTTGACTGTGTGGACCACAACAAAATGTGTCAAGTAATTAAAGAGATGGGAATACCAGAACACCTTTATATGCCTCAAGAGAAACCTGTACATGAATCAAGAAGCAACAGTTAGGACAGAATATGGAATGACAGAGTGGTTTGGAATAGGAAAAGGAGTAAGACAAGGCTGCATTTTGTCACCCTGCTAATTCAACTAATACACAGAGCACATAATGTGCAATGCAGGGATGGAGGAATCACAATTTGGGATCAAAATTGATGGGGGAAACATCAACAATTTGAGATATGCAGATGATACCACCCTAATGGCTGAAAGTGAGGAGGACTTTAAAAAGCTCCTGATTAGGTTGAAAGAAGAAAGTGCAAACGCTGGCTTGAGACTCAATATAAAGAAAACAAAGATCATGGCAACAGGCCCTATCAGTCCCTGGAGAATAGATGGGGAAGAAGTATAAGCAGTGACAGATTTTACTTTCTTAGGATCAAAGCTCACTGCAGATGGTGATTGCAGCCATGAAATAAAAAGACAACTGATTCTTGGAAGGCAAGCTATGAGAAACCCGGGGAACATAGTGAAAAGTAGAGACATCACATTGCAAGCAAAAATTCGCATAGTCAAAGCAATGGTATTTCCGGTGGCAATGTATGGTTGTGAGAGCTGGACCATTAGGAAAGCTGAGCGCAGAAGAATAGATGCCTTTGAGATGTGGTGTTGGAGGAGAGTTTTGAGAGTCCTCTGGACCACGAGGAGAACAAATAGGTCAATCCTAGAAGAAATCAACCCTGACTGCTCCTTAGAAGGCCAAATAGTAAAGATGAAGCTAAAGTACTTTGGACATCAAATGAGAAGAGAGGATTCGCTTGAGAAAGCCTTGATGCTGGGAAAGGTGGAGGGCAAAAGAAGAAGGGGGGGCCAAAAATGAGATGGCTAGATGGTATTGTGGACATGATGGGCACAGAGCTGAGCGAGTTGAGGGGGGGGTGGAGGACAGAAGTGCCTGGCGGACTGTGGTCCATGGGGTCGCAAAGGGTCGGAATCGACTGTACGACTGAACAACAACAAAGATTGTGGTAGAAGATACAGTACTGGTTAAACCTAAGATATAAATATGAATAGAATTGTAATGTTTTCATCTATTTCTACATGTTTCATAGAATGGACATGAAAATATCATTTGTGCAATAATAACAATGCATGCCAGTAGCAGGAAAATTCTTCAACATTCTGACTTAAAACTGTGTGCAAAAATTAAGAATACCAACTGCATGTTATTAGAAATCCAATGCAAAATAGTGTTCCAATACATAGTGTTTCTGTTCCCTCTTGGCATCATATGTGTTCTGTGCATTAAGACTTACAAATAAAGCTCATACATACTTCCTGATAGGCAGTCACAAATCTAATCAAAATAATTTACGCTTGTGCTCTGATAACTGGATATATTTCAGTACTTAACAAACTCCCACTTCTAACAATGTACATTCTGTATCATCTGCTCTGACTGCCGGTCTATGATAGTTCAGTGGTTAAGAAGTTCACCTTGTTAGCTGGAAGGCTGGTAAGTCAGCAATTTGAGACCTGGATAATACATTATGGATTGAGCACCCATCTCTGTCCCAGCTTCTGTCAACCTAGCAGATCAAAAGCAAAAAAAAAATGGAAGTAGATAAATAGGAGCCACTTCACTGGGAAAAGATCTTGGGTACATGAAAGGAGCCTCATTCGGGTGTCCCCTGAGTGAAGTTTCCCCAGCAAAAATCATTTCAACCCAAAATAATTTCTGACACTAAATTAGTATTATATCTGCTCTGACTTTGTTTCATCCCAGTTGAATTCAACACAGTTTTGATTTCTGACACACTACTATAAACCATGGATATACAAAAATATTACTCATTTGCTGCACTGTCAAAAGTGCTGCCCCACATAGTGACTTTTTAATAGTCACAGTATGATGCTCACCAACATCACATATATATGCTTGGTTACATGAATCTTGTGCAGTATATGTTCAACCAGCCTATGGCTCAAGTGATGTTGTTGAGCAGCTCTTGGCTGAGCCCCCAGATTACCCTGGTAAAATCCCTATTTGAGATGACAGAGGAACATGGTGTGTTGTGGAAAAGGGGTCACAAAGGGTCAGACTCCACTGTGTGACTGAACAACAACAAAATTCCTATTTCATTGGTATCCCCCCATCTCATGAATAAATAGACAACAGGAAAGAAACAGTACTAAAGAAGTGCAGTCCAGGATCAAAAACATTGGCTATAACAAGTATAAAAGGTGAATATTGTGTGTGTGTTGAGGTGGCGGTGGGGGTGAAACTAGAAAAAATGAATAGTTTCTTTTGGGAAATGGGAAATGCAATATATTTGCTTATATATATATTTGCTTATATATATATATGGTGTCACTTGCCTGGAGTCATACTCAGCACAGGCCAGCTGACACACGCCGAAACAGCTGCTTTTTCTCTAGAACAGCATGGGGAAAAGCCAGCAAAAGCTGCTGATCAACAAATGTTAAAAACTGAATTTCAGTAATTCTTGCAGAATTACACCCAGAAGCGTAGCTTACCTTGGCGGGGCCCCGTATAAAAATTGTTTGGGGGCCCTTTATATGCGGGGCGGAGCTAACGTCATGACATCATGACGTCGTGGGGGGAGCCAACGTCATGACGTCATGACGTCATGGGCGGGGCTAAAAATAAATAAATAAATAAATAGAATAGAATAGAATTAAAATAAACAAACAAACACACACACACCTCAACCCACACACCCAAACAATCACAACACAAACCCGTAAATAACTTAAATAATTAAAATAAATAAAGAAATAAAATAAAAATTTAATAAAAATCCACCCACCCACCCAACACACACATAAACCACCCACCCACCCGAAACACAAAACCCTCACTTACCCTCCCGGCTCCATCCTTGCCCTCTGCCCCGGGCTCCGAGACGCACCTTCCCGCCCCGCCGAGCCAGACCGCGTTGCCCTCCAACGGCGCCGGGCTCCGAGGCAGCCGCGCTCCCAGGAGGCAGGAGGCGCGTGAGCGGGCAGGGAAGAAGGTGGAGAGCCCGGCAGCCGGCCGGGGGAGGGGGCAAGGTGCGCGCTCCCGACCCGCCGGGCGCGCTCCCGCCTTCCCCGCCCGCTACCGCTGCTCACGAGTGGGCTGAGCTTCTCTGGACCCGCTGCGGACGAAGGACGGGCAGCAGCAGCGCATCCTCCGGAGGAGACGGTGGCGCACTCTGCCAGGCGTCCCCAGGCCATGGGGGTTCGGCAGCAGCGGACAGCCCAGGCAGGCCTCAACCTGCCCGTGGGACTTTGGGCGGCCCCAGGGGAGGTGCCCTCCTCTGAGGGCCACCATCGGAGCCGCTCTGAGAAGCTGCGGCTCCGACATTTTATTTTTTTAAAATTGGAGCCAAAAATGGCTCCAATAAAGTGTGCATGCGCAGAAACTCAATCTGACGCATGCGCAGATTTGCTCTTTTTTCTTTTCTTTTCTTTTTTTTTGCCGTTGGGGGCCCCCGTAGGCCGGGGGCCCCGTATAATTGATACGGCTGATACGGCGGTAGCTACGCCTCTGATTACACCAGTGTTTCATAAATCAAATATATGACACTCTCCTTTTTGTTTTTCCCTTCCTGCTGATAAACAGACACCCTCCTGACTTTCCTGACTTCAGGATTGTAAACAATGGGATTGTGTTGCCTCCTTCCACTCAACACTATCCTATTGTTAGTTATAACTAGAGATTAAATCCACTGGACCCATTGCATAAGTCAACATTTACGCATATCTTACTAAGGCAAATGTCATAAGTGCAATGACATAATGAACAGTTTCCCCCCTCAAATACCAGTCCAATATATTGATACCAACAGTAGCTCATTAATTAGCAGTTATTCACTACTGTAATTTATAACGCTGCACTGATGAAGACATAAATAACCATTAGCATTTTGACCAGAGGTCCTGGTCTAACAGAAACTATCAATAAGATGCTGGCCAATATATTCTTTTCTTCACCTTTCTGTGAATTATTGGCAGTAACAAACTTCTGTTTCTTGTTATCTGTATTATATCTTTCCATGTTTTATCATGTTGTTTGTTGTTGTTGTTGCTGCTGCTGCTGCTGCTGCTGTTGCTGTTGTTGTAGTAGTAGTAGTAGTAGTAGTAGTAGTAGTAGTAGTAGTAGTAGTAGTAGTATTTCTGTGCCACCCAGTCAACAAACGTGGTTCTCACAACAGTACACAATACACAATAAAATCACAATAAAAACACTCGCAATAAAATACCAATCACCCAAAGTACAAAAGTTCAAAAACGGCCACAGACAGTCCAGGGGCTAGGCTGGCTGGGCTGACCAGGGGGGCGATGTCCGGCCCCCACCTCAATGGCCAAGTCCCGGCACCAGAACAGCACAACTCCAGCCATGGGCAAAGCCCAGGTTTGCGACGGTGCACCTGCCGCCTGGAGCTGTGGCTCTTCAACCCTGGCCTTGGACATGGCCCGGGGTCATGGCAGCACTCCTGCCACCCAGAGCGGCGGCTCTTCAACCTCGGCGATGGGCGTGGCCTGGGATCATGATGACACTCCTGCCGCCAGGAACTGTGGCTTTTCAATCCCAGCCATGGGCATGGCTCAGGGTTGTGGCGGCACTCCTGCTGCCCAAAGCAGTGGCTCTTCAACCCCAGCCAGCCACTGTGTGGCTTTCAGAAAACAATTGCAATGCTTGATTACTTCTCATCCTGGTCAGATTGTCAAACATGAAGATATTAATGAAAGTATACTATGAAAGTAAAGAGACATATTTTGCTAATCAATATACTAGTTGATGTAGATAGGAATCTGATTCTGCCCAGTTTCCTCAAGTATAAATACACAATCATGTTTAATAATGCACAAGCATGTATACTGTTTTTATACTTTATACATTTAGAGCAGATCTGTTTTCTGCAGAAATCGTAGCATATCATGTGGCCTAAAATAGAAAGTAGGGGAAATGGTACTTGCCTTTCTGTGTAAACTGAGCTGGTGAGGGAAACATAGTCAATAGAAAGGGTGAAAAAATAGAAGAGAATAAGGCGGGGGGAGAAAATTTAACGGGTCATATACAGAGCACAGCAAAACCAGGAGTATTCAGATATAAGAATGAATATTATGGTACACTGAAAAAACTAAATGTGGTAGAATGAGAGAAATAAAGTAATTATCTATATGTTCAGAAAAAGATTTTATTTTTAATAGCAGCATCTTAAACTCCTTCTCTCCTAAAAAGCAGAGCAGCATTTGTAGCAATATAACTTGAGACACACAACTGATTTATGCTTTGTTCATTATCTTCAAACACATGGGGAGAATGAATCCAGAAGGAACACTGGCATGGAGAGACTAGAGCCCTAGGAATTCCAAGCACAAAGTCACTTTGTAGTTTAGGTTAGTCCTTCCCTGTATTTACAAAACCTCATGATTTGGATCTGAAATAATGTATTCCCAAGCCATGTTGCACTGTGGAGAGCTACTGAAAGGAGATGTCCTGTTGCCTCTACCTCTCTTCACAGATTCATACAGTATCTTCTGCTTTCACAACTTCCAAGAGTTGTGAAAATATAAATAACCTCTGTTTAATGACTTGAATCTATCCTGCTCTCTGCTGTTGCGGCTGACACTGCACCTGATAGTTGCAATTTAAGAAGTACCTTTTTACGTTCATATATTTTTGCAGAAGTTATTATATTTACTTTTCATTATTTTTAAAACAACTGGACTCAGGAACAGTAGACACAGTGATGCTATCCAACATTTTATCCCCACTCGACTCACAGTAAAGCACAGGCTGTCACAGGTCAGCCTAACACTTCAATCATCTGCTGCTTGTCACGTGTGGGTGGCCTCCTAAGGAAAACATGCAAAACCAGACCAAGGTGGGCTGTTTAGTTACATAGCAGTGCTAAGGGCCACTATTCATCCCCTAAGTGAAGTAACATCATAACAGACCCTTCATATTCCATTGGGCACTTGTAGGCGTTACCAAAGGGTCAGCAATTTTAACTGGAAATGGGAAAATGAGAGTGGTGCAGTAGATTGAGCTATTAGGGCCAAAAGAAAGGACTTACAGCTTGAACCCATAAGAAAGCCCAAGATCTCCAGCCATGGAGTTGCAAGAAAGGACTCAGGCCACATGCCACTTATTCCCCTGCAGACACTGCATCAAGACATTTGTTTGAAGATGGAAGGTGAAGAGGATGTGAATCTCTGTTTAAACAGCCTTGGGTTCTAGAATGCCCTTGTTGTTGTTGTTGTTTATGGTTCTCTTATTCAGACTAGTTTACTAACCTTTACTAAGATTTTTGTTTGCACTATTAGAATTGAGCAAGTGTATTATTGTAAGGGATTTAAATTGATAGGTCACACAACCCAGATTTTAGGATCAGCGTTTTGCCCTGGCTTTTTGACATCCATTCTGAAGGAGGAGTTGAGTGACCTTAGAGCAGGGGTTCCCAACTTATGGCCTGCAACAGTGTTTCATCTGGCCCACTGCCACTCTCACCACTCCCGGGAGTGGAAGAGGATGCATTTACATCAACTGTAAAACATGCCTGCACACGCACAAATGCATCCACATCTGTCCTAAACACAGTAGGGAGTGCATTTGTGGCTGCTGTAAATGCACCTGCTTCTGCTTCAAGGGGGGAGGGCATGGCCAAGCCCACTCAGCTGTCCAGGAGCATGGGCAGGCCCATGGCATAAAAAGGTTGGGAACCCCTGCCTTAGAGGCTGTAGCTTTATCAAGGAAGGATTAGGAAACACGCAGTAAAGGCATGGCATGGCTCACTAATCCTTTCCAGGCTCAAGCACATATGCAACGTTGGAGGCCACTAGAGCACACACTTTGAAAAGATGTTTGTTATGCAACCAGCACTTTCTCTGTTAGGTGACATTAGTAGTTTAATGGACCTACTTGCTGTCAAAATCAGATTCCAGACGTGACATCATCGTCATGTACTTTTGTTTACTCACATGACCGGAAGTGACGTCACATCATGTGCTTTTGTTTCCCACATAACTGGAAGTGACATCACACCATGTGCTTTTTGTTTATCCATGTGACCAGAAGTGACATCATCACCACCATATTTGTTTACCCACATGATTGGAAATGGCGTCACAGCCATGTCCGCCGGAAATCACATAGTAGCAATGTGCCCTGTCACTATAAGTAAAGGTATTATTAGCCGTGAAATATTTCCACATTTTTGTTTTTGAAGTTTTGTTAAATCTTTCCACCACCTCTGCTTTTTGACTTCATTATTGGTGACAAACCATGTAGTTTTAGCAATTTCTTTACAGACTGGTTTAGGATCCCATGACCATGGTCTGTTTACAATTTTCCAGGCTTCCTATCATCTTGCCTGAAAATAGTGTTGAATGTTTGGGACACTTCCCTGCCTGTCTTGTCTTTAAGAGGTAAAGCCCAGGCATATTTAAACAGGATGTCTATCACTGTTAATATATACTTGTAACCCTTGTTGTACTTGGAAAAATGCTGCAAATCTACTAAATCAACCTGCCACTGGGCGTCTTATCCAGAAACAATAGTCTTGTTTCTTTTGAAATGGATCCGGGCTGGTCTATGTAGCGTGTAAGCATCTTGGTCCAAAAGCCATTTGACGACCTCTCCTCTCTTCAGCCCTTTGCTCTGTTTTTTGGCCTCTTGAAAAAGAGGGTTTATGCCCCCAAAGCTCCCAGCCTCCCCAGGTGTATAATATATATTCTTTAAGATTTTTTTCATGCTCTGCCATTTTGTCAGCCAAAACATACATGAGTACACTGTTGTAGGATAAATTATTTTATTGGTAAAAATAAAAGCAGGGTGGAGAGGCTTAGTACTCAGGACAGCTGGATGTGCAAGAAATGCAGGAAAGGGAATATGTCTTTGAATCACTGATGTGCAGATTTTCAGCAGGATCCCTGAGAAGGACATATTCCTGTGTAAAAAATGAAATAGAAGAATATTTTAGTAAACTTTTCCATCTCTCCCTGCCCTCCCATCTCTCTCTCTCTCACATACACACATGCTTTCTCAAGAAAAGCACACTGAAAAATAAAATTCTTACTGGTGTGGCTTCTTTGCCCACTTCAGTTTCCAGGGTTTCATTAAAAGCTGCCTTCTCTTCATCTTCCTTTTCTTCCTCTTCCAAAACGCCATCAAAGAATAACCAGGACAGAGACCAGGTAGGTCCAAATTCTTCTTGCCTTATTTTCTTATCACTTTGACAGCTTTGACAAGTATCCCCACCACCCACAACATCTACAGGTTTTGGAAAACCCTCAACAGCTGAAGATCTGAAGCCCCCTAGGCTGCATTTAGACTTTTTCACATTTTTGGGTTTTTTCTTCAAGGGTGCATGGGGTAGGGGCTTGCTCACATCACCCACATCTGTTTCAACTAATGGGGTGCTTACATGTTTTGCCCAAGTCCTCTACCTCCATTGTATTTTTGACATTTTATGTGGTAAAGAAAGGTTCTTGGTCTTTGGTGGCTGCTTGTCATCTTTACATCCGCTCCTCAGAACTTGTCTGGGCATGCAAAAGGCCAAACCTGTTTCAAAAAGGCCATCTCTGGGGAGGAACAGGTTAGCGATAGAGAGAGGTTTAGAAGCTTAATAGCTTAGATTTTACCCAGGAATGGGATATTTCATTTTGGTTTTCATGTACCAGATGTTATTCTTAAATTTTACTATGCTTATTGGAGGAATATTCTGCCTTATGGGCATTGTTTTGCTTTTTATTCAAATAAACACTAAGACTGTCATAGGTCTTATAATTCCAAGGAATTTGGGGATTTGCTTACCAACTATTCTACCAAACTATTTTTCAATGCTACCACACAAACCTTCCATGGCTCATTGTTTAGAGATCATGAGCCAGGAGAGAGGAGATGCCAACCCAGGGGGTAGTACACTAGCTACAGGGCTGGAGTTTTGGAGCTGTGGAAGTCAAAATAGCCCTTATCCTGGGGGAAAAGAATTTCAGCAGATGCTGACACCATCTCACCTACACCATTCTCCCTCTCACGCAATCACCACAAAAGAAACAGCCATGTATGAGATGTTCAGGGAGAAGTCTTTTGTAACTTTGTGAAGCGAAGCATTGTGCAAGCCATTTTCCCATGGTGAAAGCTACTACTTGACTGGGCCTAGTCTTCAAGATTTCCCCTCAAATTGTTGCTGAAGTACAATTCTGGTTCAGAAGCATATTGTGTAGGTTTGTGGTTACTGAGTACTTTGAAAGGGACATGACTCTATATGACAAATCTATAGAGGGAAAACAATTATCTCATGACTTGCCCTCATTTCCTTTGGAGCCTGACAGTCTGATAGGAGGAAGATGTGAATGTGGACAAGTCCAAAGTTCCCTTGCCTACATAATACATTATTATACTCAAAATTATAGAAAGGGGACTTAGCTCATCATTTGTAATTCTGGCATTTTAGTAACTTAGAGCCAATATTGTATGTGTGCATGCAAATAGTTTTCTGTGTGTGTATTTTGTGTAATGAGAAACCTGGGGAGCATAGTGAAAAGTAGAGACATCACATTGCAAACAAAAATTCACATAGTCAAAGCAATGGTATTCCCTGTGGCAATGTATGGTTGTGAGAGCTGGACCATTAGGAAAGCTGAGCGCAGAAGAATAGACGCCTTTGAGATGTGGTGTTGGAGGAGAGTTTTGAGAGTCCCCTGGACAGCGAGGAGAACAAATAGGTCAATCTTAGAAGAAATCAACCCTGACTGCTCCTTAGAAGGTCAAATAATAAAGATGAAGCTAAAGTACTTTGGACATCAGATGAGAAGAGAGGATTCACTTGAGAAAGCCTTGATGCTTGGAAAGGTCGAGGGCAAAAGAAGAAGGGGACGGCCCAAGATGAGATGGCTAGATGGTATTGTGGAGACAATGGGCACAGAGCTGAGTGAGTTGAGGGGGATGGTGGAGGACAGGAGTGCCTGGTGGACAGTGGTCCATGGGGTCGCAGAGGGTCGGAATCGACTGTGCGACTGAACAACAAAAAAATTTTTTGTGCATGATCACTTTAATATATATATATCAGTGATGGGATGTCACCGGTTCCAGACGGATCTCTGGAACCGGTAAGACCAATCCCGGAGGGTTCTCCGTGAGGGGAAGTCCACTTTTGGGGCGTCCGGTTCCGGACGCCTGACCGAAAGAAAAAAAAAATTAAAATCGGAGCGAAAATGGCTCTAATTGACTGCGCATGCGCAGAAACTCAATCTGACGCATTGCACATGCGTCAGATTGAGTTTCTGCGCATGCGCAGTCAATTAGAGCCATTTTCGCTCCGATTTTCAAAACATTTAGAACTTTCAGGGCAGCGGCGGCGGCAGCAGCCCTCTGAGGGGGGCGCCTCCCCGCGGCACGTTGAGGGCTGCCTCGGCCGTCCGCTGCTGACAAGCCCCATGCCCTGGGGACGCCCGGCGGGGTACACCGCTGCCGCCGCCTCCGCCGGGCGCCTGTGGGCCGGGTGCCTGCACCCGCCGTCCACAGCCGCCGCCCGCCACCGCCGGAGCTGCCGCTGCCTGAATCCCTGTGGACTCCTTCTTGGGTCGGTCCCTTTTGAGCTCGGCTGCCGCGCGCTGCGGAGGAGGAAGCTGTAGGCGGCGGCGGTGCGGCATGGGGACGGCCCAGGGAGGAGCCGGGCTAAAAAGGTACCGGCCCAAGGAGGACGCCACAGGGGTGCAGGCAGCTCCGGCGGCGGCGGCGGCTGTGGACAGCAATCGGGGTGCCGGGTCCCAAGAAAGGTAAGCGAGGGGTTTTTATTTGGGGTGGGTGGGTAATTTATTTGTGTTTTGGGTGGGTGGTTGTTTTTATTTTATTTATTTATTTGTGTCTGGGTGGGTGGGCTGAGAGGGAGGGGTGTGTGTGTATGTTTATTTTTATTTTTTATTTATTTTTATTTTGGCCCCGCCCACAACGTCATGATGTCATGACGTCGGCCGTGACGTCATGACGTCATGCCATTGGCCACGCCCATGACGTCCGTGACGTCATGGCGTGGTAGTAGATTTTTTGTCATCCCATCACTGATATATATCCTATTTCCATGGAGAGCAAGACTTGTAGTCATCAGGGTTTGCTGCGGCCTGACCATGAAGCCGCTGCATGCTAAGATCTCATTATGTTAATATCTGAGAGCAAGAGATAAATGTGAAGAGGTTTCCAACATTTACCTCAGAAATTACTATGTTTTGGTACTCTTGATCCTCCAGAAATGTCTCTCTATTTTAACATTTCCAAAATGAATTTTAAAATGAAAACAGAACTGAAGTTATGGATTTGGAATCTCTAAATCTCTCCATACCAACTAATTTTCAGTTTTAACAAATGTGTTAATAATGTTGCACTGAAAAGTGAGGCAGAGGTTTTCCTTTGTTTTTCAAATGTCTACACTCCAACAGAAATAATCAGAGTTTCCAAGGAAGTACAGTTTACATCTGAGGCTCACTTCTAACTACCTCCCGCGTCTGTAAAAGTATGGGCTTCTTAAGGATTCAGCTGTTAGTCCCTTTGAATTACTTAAGTCTACGCTGTGTGAGATCAGTTGCAACAGCTGCTTAATTTACTAGTTGTGCGTCTTAACTCTTTCTCAGCTCTGCTTTTCATTATGGCAACAAAGGCAAGTATAGAGCAAATCAAAGAATGCCAAGTATTTCAATCACCTATGAAGCCATGTCTGCCTTTATGAGCCACAGGTATGAAAGCCGCTTTTCTGTTCTATTTGGACACCGAGCACAATAACAGGGAGACAAGAGGCAGCTGTGCTTCAGACCACATGAGGTAATTTGCCGACACTTTTTAATTGCCTTTTAGGGAGCATGAAGGAGTTCCAAATAGTCTAATGAGTTTCCACAAACACCTGTGAAATGCTTTTAAACAGCAATGGAAAAACAAAATGAAGAATGAAATACATAACAAAGCTAGCTTATGTACTACACACCAAGAGAATGTGGGACTGAACAGTTCAATTTATTTACACATATTGATTCCATTCTTTTAATATTGGGAAATTCATAATCATTCACATGGGAACTTTTTTTAAAAAAGGTGCTTCCAATTTCACAACTCATGAGGGGTGTGTATGTGTGTGTGTTTTGTGTGTGTGTGTGTGCGTGCGTGCGTGCGTGCATGCACACAACATATATACATTTCAAACTACTGGCATTCAGGCAAAAATTGAACTCAGATTTGTCTGTCACATTTATAAAATGTAAAGGCACAGTTTAAGCTAATGAATACCCCTGCCGATATAGGTTTCTGGGTGACTAGGAAATGTGAAAGATTGATTTCTTGTGCAGTGAGCCTAAAACCTTTAAATGGAAACATTTCCATTGATTCCAGTGGAACTCCCCAAGCAGATATTCTTAGCATAACAGCGGTAGAGATTTTACATTTGCCTGTATACTTATTGGGAAATGTCTCCTATTTATCCTGGAATATAAACAAGGCAGCAATACCAGCAGGGTTGTGAAATAGTTCTCAGGTGATATTTTCATTGCATGTCCCATTGGGTAAAAGCAATAGCAATTACACTTACACTCACAAGAGGAAACCATTTTATCCAGAATTTTGTTTCCTTGGCATTAGCTATGGGGGTGGAGGTAGAAATGATAAAGTCGTTCCTTGAATACTTACTATTTAGGTCACCCGTAAGTTAGTTTCCAACTTGATACCATGTAACACATGCATACAGTTTGCACTTAGATGAAGAGTCACAGCATTAGTGCCTCCATAGTTCCCTACATAGATTTATCATTGCACACGAGTGAAGTGATGTCATTGTGAGGCAGAACAAAACAACATTCTGCAAGACAATTCTTAAGATAAGGCACTCTAAACAAACTCTTGAAACTTTTAAAGTGGGCTTTCAACCAGTGCCAGATTTGGCTCAGTAGAAGATAGCAGTCTCATGTTGCTCTGTGGCAAATATAGTGATGTTTAATCAAACATTTTTAAAGTTAGGATTTTTAAAGTACAGACTGCCTTACCTCCCCCAATGCAGACACCAGCAACCCTTTTGTCAGCAGCTAAGAAACAGCTAAAATAAATTTTCAAACATCTAATTTTGTTATCTTAAAAAATCAGTAATTGCCTTAGCACATCCTTTTTAATTATTTCAACAGATACATCCAATAGTTGTAGAAATATTCAACAGTTAAAACAGTTCTTTTCAGACAAAGGCCAGGCGTTGTGCAGCAGTGTGCAAAGTCTCCTCTTTCCCTGCTTTGAATAGCCAGTGATTTAACCACAGCAGTTCTTCCTTCACCCATCAGCAAGGTTGGCCTTTCATTATATCTCCTCTGGCTGGCTTTTTGCTTTAAAAAGTCCATTATTTCTTCTTTTTGTGTGTGTGTGGGATCCCATTTCCCTTCTTTTTTCACTCCCACTCTCCTGGGGATTATATTAAGAAACATATACTTTTCCATTGTGTGATTATCAATTGCATTTTAATAAATTAGACTTAATGATTCCAGATTTCTGGTCGGGCGTCCTCAAAAGGGAGTGGGTGGCAAAAAATATAGCACACTCAGAAGGGTATGTTGGAGTGAAAGTCTTCTAGACCAAGTCTTGAACTTAAATGAAGTCTGGAAATGGAGATCCATGCATGGTTCCCATAGAAAGAAATTGCAACACACAGTGAGGGAAGTTTCTCTGGGAATTTTTATAAAGTGTATGTCTACTTATACTTCTATTTTAAAAAGAGAGGACATTCACTTTTTCAAAAATACCCCAGCTTATGAAAGTGGGTTATTGTGTTTCTGTATCAGCAATTCAAAATGCTGGCAATATGTGCTCATATTGCCAACAAGAAAAAGGATACCAACTTTACATAGCAAAGGCCAACCATAATGACAGTAGTCAAGATGGTCAACAGGATACCTTCTTCTACACACTATCAGCCCATAATTGTTAAAATATATATATAGCTATGACAATTGTTTTGTGTTTGGGTGAGAAATATTAACTGATGAAAAGGAGTCAGTTCCTGGATTTTTCACTTGCTTGGTGTCACTATGTGAACAGTAGTGAGCATAAGAGGGTATCCAGTAGACCGTCTTGACTATTGCCATTGTTGTTGCCAACATTCAGGCTGACCAGTGCTGTGTAAAGTATCCTTTTTCCTGTTCGCCATGTGGTCACAATATTACGCAACAATATTGGGACATTTCCTGGTGTTTTGAGATAAGGATACAAAAGCACAAATGGTCTTATCCTCCTAATGAATTCAATGCTGCTGTATAATCAGAGTTATCTACCTCTGCTACCACAAACTACTTTTGTTTGCACTGACTGAAATCAGTAAAAAAAATAGGAATAGGATTTCATGCAGCTGAATCCTTATCCTGTCTTTTTCATTAAATTACACTTTCAGCTGTGGTTAACTGTCCTGTCCTGTCTGATTGATTTGAAAGGGAAAATGTTTAAGAGATGTAAGAGACTTTATTTTAGTGGCAGAATGCATCTTTTGCATGCAGAGGATCCTAGGTTCAGCTCCTGGAAGGAATAAAACCAGTTTGAAACAAATGTTGATAATCCATGCACAAAAGAAGAAAAAATGTTAAATTGATTTGTTATGAAGTATATTCTTATGTTTACCATTCCTGCGCTGTGGCTCATATCAGAAACTGGAAAAATTAGCAACAGTCATCAAAATACTATGAAGCACTATGCTTCAGTACCAATAGGCATTCTAAGATTTAAATAAAGTTTTATTAAGGCTTCTGTTTTC
Organism: Furcifer pardalis; assembly: GCA_030440675.1. Taxonomy (NCBI): domain Eukaryota; kingdom Metazoa; phylum Chordata; class Lepidosauria; order Squamata; family Chamaeleonidae; genus Furcifer; species Furcifer pardalis. The sequence continues at coordinate 71,724,786 of CP126893.1, forward strand.
AGGGTAGCATTAAAGAATAGACTCAAAAATCAAGTACAGTAATACCCTGGATAACGATTGCATCGGATAACGCTAGAATCGGATAACGATTCTGGATAATGATTCTTAGCGTTATCTAATCCAATGGTCTGCGGGTGTGGGGTGGTTTGGGCACCCGCCTTTCCCCCAACCCTACTGCAGTCTAGAGAACCAATCATATCTCTCTCTTTCCCCCTCCCTGTAGTTTAAATACAGGGAGGGAAAGAGAAAAGGAGTCTCTGCGACTGCAGTAGGGTTGGGGGAAAGGCGCTTTCCCCGACCCTACTGCAGTCGCAGAGACCACTGCACGTGGGGGGTGGCTTTAAAGGCAGGGAGGTCTCTTTCTTTCCCTGCCTGCCTTTAAAGCGGTTTGTCCCTGAAGTCTGAGCTTTTTTTTTTAGCGTTGTTCGATGCATGCATTGGACAACACTAAAAATTGGATAACGTCATGACTTGTGGAACCAAGTCATAACGTTATCCGGGGTATTACTGTATTAAAATAATCAGGCAAGGGGAACACATATCTTTGGTATCTACCTAAAAGGTATTCCTTCATTTGCTTGCTTGCTAAATGAGTGTTCCAGTGACTTGTGATACTTGTTTTATTGAGGTTGCAAAGAAAAGGTTTTACAAAATCTGGCAGGTGTGCGAGGTGGAAGATAAGCACACATACATAGACACTTATACTAAACATACAGTGAGTGAATATTATTTTGACAGGCAAAGTATATATTTTGGCACTTTGCATTTTGTCATTTGAACTCCTAGGATTGATTTCTGACATGCAATAATGTGGCTGAAGGCCCTTTTCGAAATGTTACAGCTCTGAAATTAAGAGGATGCCAAATATTTTGCTTTACTGAAAGAAAGGGGGAAATTGCTCTTTGAGTGGCAGGAATAGAATGACAGTTCTCCTCTCAAATATGCCACTGCACTGTGAAGTTGATATATCATTGCTTCCTTTAGCAATAAAAAATCCATTAAAGCCATCCCTATCCACCACATATTCTGTTGTAGTATAAAACAAAGGTGGAAAGCAAGGACAAACCTACCATGGAAAGGAATACCAGATGCTACCTATAAGTATAATTTATCTTGAAATAATTATAAAGGGTGAGGAAGAAACTGATTCATTCCTATTTCTGTATTCTGATTAATTTTCTAAAGCAGTATTTTAAAATGGTATTCCTATAAAATATAGACATAGTTGGAAATTTAGTTAGCCATTTCATTTGTCAAAGGTCCAAGTGGCAAGACTCTGGTATCCTAGAGAAATGAAGTAACACAAACTAAATATGGTGTTTGGGGTCTCTCATACAGAATTGTCTTTATTGGACTGAAAGAGTAAACAGCAGAGAGCAGTAATGCAGGATCAGAGTGCCATTATAACAGCCAGCACACCAGAGACTTGGTGGCACAGTGTCAATAACTGCAAAATAATGTGACACAGTAGTCAAAAAGGCTCAGGATGACAAAGCAGCATGTGGTAATGCTAGAATTTAATTCAGAACATTAAATAGTAACTACCGAATGCTGAAAGCAATTAAAACAGCAGTGGAACAAAGATTCATGGTGGGAACATGAGTAATTTCTCTGGAAGACAAGGATATAGAAGGCAGTCCACTGCATCTGCATTAACTACACTCGAGTAATTCTCTTCAATTCCCACAAAGACAGTGGTGGTTGTGATAACAGTTGTCACTTGTCATTAGGTGACAGAGCTACTGAGGGCTGACATCAGCAATACCCATTAGATTAGACCTGATATTTCAATGTTGCCTCGGGCTGAGAAGAATCCATTCCCTCTCCATTTTCTCAATTTTACTTGATCTTGTATTGATCTCATATCTCTCTCTCAAATTTTCTAGTTTGTTTGCCATATCTACGGAACATGAAGAAGCAACAGAATTGTAATATTGCTTGACCTTTCTTAAATTCTTCCTAATGGAGTTCCTCCCTGAATTACACAGGACAAACTCGCAGGTTTTTTATTTATTTCCACCAAGGATCTCAGTCACTTATTATTATATACAGTATATATTTTTAGAAAACCTCTAACCTGTGGGGAGGCCTAGGATAGTGCCAAAAAAACCCCCCAAAAAACATTGTGGTTGAATCTGTACTCAAGAAATTAAGGAAATTCATACCAGTGATCAGTATCTACTCCTCAATCAAAATATCCTCAATTCGTCAATTAAACCTCAGAGGAAGGCTTTCTAAGGAAACACTTCCCCTAAATAAGGAAGCTAGAGTATTAGTAAAGTGATGAAAGAAGGGAGCAGCACATTTATTTATAAGGCTGTAAATCCTCATGTAGGATGACTTTTCTTTCTTCAACTAACAAACTTGCAAATAGTTCTTCCATTTGCTAGAACTGTTTTTGTGCAAATTGCACCACACTACAGTGACTGTTGCTTTGTTTCATGGACTTATTAAGGGTGTCTTTGGGTGTACAATTGTTCTGGGCAATCAGTTAGTTGCAGTGACCTTGCTATATGTGCAAACTGTTTGCTTTCCAAAGGGAAATCTTTTGCACAGAGATATGGAGCAGAAATTGTGCAGGCCTTGATGGGGAAAGAACCATGCATCCATGTATCACTTCTCTTTGGAGGGAAGACATCTTGCAGGACTTGGAAACTCTCTGTGTGGAGGAGTCTTGTCACACCAAGACACCCTAAAAGAATGAGAATGAATATATTTTGTCAAATATTCTTTCTAACCTTTTGACCTTAGTCATCCTTATACAAAGAAGCATAAGCTGAAAGCAGCAACAGCAAAACAAATTTGAGAGCCTCCTGAGAATAAGACAAATAAAATTAAAAGCCTTTTGAGGAGGAGAACCTTTTAAACAAACTGGAACTATTGCTCAAGAGCAGCGGTGGCCAAACTTTTTGAGCCGCTGGCCTGACCATGCCCCCAGAGAGCTGATTGGGCCAGTCATGTTGTCCCATACCACTGGAAGTGGAAGTAAAACATGCATGTGCGAGTGTGTAACACACTCAGGCATGCACATTTTACTTCTACTTCTGGGAGCAGCAAAGGTTTCGGGGGCCGGACGAAAATGCTTTGGGGGGTTGGATCCAGCCTGTGGTCCATAGTTTGGGCACCCTTGCTCAAGAGTATGTGGACAGATCACACACAACCAGAGGCCCTCACTGGTCAGCCATCCCTATCAATGACTTGTAGCTGTATAAAACAAAATAACTCAAAATATTACTGGAGAATATAAAATGAGAAAAATACATGTGCACTTTTTAGAGCCCTGTGATTCCTATTTCTTCCTCACTGTGAGCAGGAAAGCTCCCTGTCCTTTCTAGCCATACAGTGGCAGAATTCCAGAGGCATCATTACCACATTTCAAAAACAAAACTTCCTACAATATCTTCTTGATACACTTTCTGAACAAGACTTTTATTTTGTTTGTTTTTAAAAATCAAGAAATATATTTTGGTTTAGTAGGAAACAGACTGATTTGCCTCACAGATAAAGTAAACAAAGGGAAGACCTTAACAGATTTATTTAAAGCTCTCTAGATATCATCACGTCATGTGTGTGTTTGTGATGGGAAATTTTATGACCATCTGACTATGCTGTGCTCTTCAATATAACACAAACACAGACATTTTTCCTCTAGACCGTGTTATGAGAGCATAATTTGTTTCGTTGTGATGGTAGATCCTTTGGGCAACATAATCCCAACACCATTACCTTCCATTGATGTGATTGCACTTTCAAGTATAACCCCAATGTTTCCCAGAAGTATGACAGCATTTGAATTCTACCAGGGATTTTTTTTTTTTGCCTTTGATCAGTATTTTGCCAGAAAATTCTCTTTGTGCACCGTGACTTTTTATTCTCTTAGGTATCCAATGAATGCCTAGGCATCCATAAACAGATTTAACAGCTTCGGATTTAGCACTGAATGGTATCTCCCAAGAGATTGGGAGGAAGAAAATTCAGTGCTTATCTTCTGACATTAAGGTTCTTCTTAATTTTTGTCAGCGGAGACTAAACAAAGTAGTTTCATTTGATGGCAAGCATACTTTATCAAGCTGAACCTGAAAAATCTTAACATTAGCCTAGGTTGGATAGTGCAAGAATACTCTCCACAGATACACTCACAGAGAGATAGAGCTATTTAGTATTAATAAATATCTTCTTGTACTCACTACGGAGAAGTCTGGTTACTTTGACTGAAATTCCAGCAACCTAACAAATATTGATTAAAGCAGAGATGGATTTATAACATGAGTAGAAAATGCCAGACTTATCTAGAAGTGCATTTTGTTCAAAAGTTTGCTCAGGGTTGGTGTCCATATATTTTTCACTGTTGGATGTGTAATATGGACAAGTGGGAAATTTTATTCAAGAGCTAGGACCCTCTTACCCCTGCAGGTTTGATTCTTTTCAACAAGTGAACATAGTGTTATCACTCTGGTGAAATTGCCCCAGCAGCTAATATATTTACTGGACTGCATAGACCATTGCATGCATATTTTAATGTTAATCCTGGTAGCCATGCTTAGTGTGTAGTGGACAGAGTAATTGAACAGGACTCAGGAAACCTGGGTTTGAATTCCTGCTCAGCCATGGAAAACCACTACAAGGGGGTAGATGTGGCAAAAACCACTCCTTAAATATCTCGCTTACCTTGAAAGGCAGCAAAATGCTAATTAACTTCTGAACTGCCCAGGGAGTGCACTAAGCACTATGGGGCAGTAGATAAGTTTAATTGCTATTGCAACAAAGTTGTGGAGCAGACAGTCAAAAGGTTGAGGCAAGAGGATTTACAGAATACATTCGAAAGAAAGCAAGAAAGCTTCCTACCCTATACATAGGGTACATAGCTTCAGCATGGTTCCAGAGCACATGCAGAGCAACAGATGAGCAAAGCAATCTCCTAAGAGTTAAAGGTTATTCATTCATTCATATATATTGGTCACCTTTCTCCCCATGAGAATATTCAAGATGGCTTGCAAGATTAAAACAAGTAAAATGAAAACCATGCTAAATAACAGATTTTTTAAAAAAAAATTATGATACTTAAAACATATCAAGTGATTAAAAACATTAATTTAAAAAACAAAATAATATTCTAAAAAATAAAAACCAGCACCCAGGGCTTAAGTTAAAAGTTAAATATTAAAAGTTAAAGCCTATGTATGAGGGGTCTTCAAATGTTAGTAGAACGATAAAAATGAGGGGGCCATCCTCACCTTCCAAAGGAGCACATTCTACAACCTGTTAGCTGCCACAGAGAAAATCCTCTCTTGTGTTCTCCATCAAGCGTACCTCTGATAGCAATGGGACCGAGAGAACATCCTCTCCTCCGGATCAAGAAGGCTCCTATGGAGAGAGATGCTCCTTCAGATGGCTTGAAACCAAGTTGAAAGTAAGTCACTTCTGGACTCAGTTTATGTCCAAAGTTCTCATTTCCAGACTTTTACAGAAGATATTCCAATCAGGTGTCAAGTTATTGAGAAACTTCCTGAAGAAGAGAGTAACTTCTTCCTCCCTACTGTCAGCTGAAATTCTCCCTCCTAATTAGCTCTGTATTATGAGGTAAACTCAGCCTAGCCTTAAAGCAGGAGTTCTTAACCTTTTAAAGCTGGGGGCTGGGTCATGCTCCCTCAGATAGCTTGCAGGGCCGGATGGCCATTTTCCCCTTCCTCCACAACATGGCAATCCTGATTTTTCTAGATGACAACAGGAATCATGAACCCTTTTTTTTCTGAATCTCTTGGCATAGATACATGGCTGGCAATTTGAAGCACCTGCCATAGAGACATGGCTTGTATGTTTTCTTTGTTCTACTGACTTCATGTGAAACAAACACAACACATGCTAAAATCGGTGTGTGGGCATTGCCTTCATTGTTGAAATTAATTTATGTTAAACTTTCATCTATCCAAATGACTGTTGCTGTGTATTGTGCCAATTGAAAACCATAATCGTAGTATATTTCCAATAACAATGTATTGGTCCAGTTTGTATACAGAATAATGGAAAGCAAGGCAAAGTTATAACATACCAGAGGCTGAAGGACTTTTATATGTACGGAGTGAGTTGCGTATAAATAGGCCTATATTCATCATTGATTTGCTAATTATACAGCCACTCTATCAGTAAATCAGCACAACATCTGTGCCCACTGTGTCACTGCAACAGCCCCCTCCTTCTACCCCTCAGGAGCCTCACTGAGGCGATTTTGCTGACATAATATATTCATTACTCGTTAGATCTGGCACATGCTCTGCAGTGCTCAATTACAATACAATCGAGCAAAGGGTCCAGTGTCAGCTGATGTAATGACTTTCTGATTATCTGTCTTTAAATGATGAATGAAATGAAAATGTACTATTCAAACCCAATGTAACATGGTTAAAAAGACACCAAATGGCAAGTTGGGATATGCCTGTTGTGGTGTAACAGAGATTCAATGATGCTGGGGGGGTGGTAGCTTCTGAAAGACTAGAGCAGGAGTTCTCAACCTTTTTAAGCCAGAGGATGGGTCACACTCCCTCAGACAGCTTCGGAGTCTGGACAGCCATTTTGCCCTTCCTCCACCACATGGCACTTCCTGGTGTGATGGAGGCAGTGGGGAGCCACATGAAATGGTGCAGCAGGCCTCATCCAGCCAGTGGGCTGCAGGTTGAGAATCCCTGAACTAGAGAGTCATCAAAGTTGAACCCTCATATTTGTTATCTCTGGGTAGCCCCGGCAACAATGTCACAGAGTGGAAGGTATCAGTTTCAAACATGGGGTTAGGTCTTTACAGGGAATGGGCTGTAATATTATCTTACAGCTCCTTATTTGTATTTCCATATGGGTTTTTTTTTGTTGCTCTTAATTTTGCTTGCATAATTTGATGCTCTGCCCCCCTTTTTAAAAAAAGTACAGATGCAATTTTGTTTCATATAATGGAAACACCTTTATGATAATATATTTGTTTACCCTAGCATCCCCTGGTTTGTTTAATCTATGTGAAAAGGGAGAGGCAGAAAATAAAAGCAAACATGAGGGTTGTTGGGGCTGGGGGGTGGGTAGCGAGTAGTAATAATATTCATCTTTCAGTCCACTTATTCGGTTTATGTGCATAGCTGCAATTTACTTGTTGTCATGTTCCTTAATGTTTCCCTTCTGCCACATCTTTGACACAATTCTCTGAATAACCCTGGTAGGAAAAAATGACACTCTTCTGTAATATCAATTATCTCCAGCTCATTTAAAAGCTGCAATCAGCAGCACTGGAACAACAGTATCTAACACCAAGGTACATATCCAAGTTTTGTTTTTGTTTTTTGCATCTAGCAGGGGTGGCCAACCTTGGTGCCCCAGGTGTTCTTGGACTTCAATTACCATAAATCCAAGTAAGCACACTTGCTGATCAGGCTTCTGGGAATTGAAGCCCAAGAACATCTGGGGCACCAAGGTTGGCCATCCTTGAGTAGAGAGACTTTTCCCTTCTGTTCTTGCTGTTTCAATTGTTTTCCTTAGTTTCCTCATTTCCTTTCGCTTATTAGGGGAATTCTACATGAGTTGTCTTAGGAAGAACTCCCCATGGTTACACCAACGCCAATATTTTACTATGCTTAATAAAACCTATTTAGAAAATGGCAGCCATCCACCTTGGAGAATCAAGTCAAACTGATGGTTTCTAGGATTAATTATGCAACACACAGATTGGCAAACTATCCTCAGCAAAGCAGCAATCAGAGACTTGACAAATGAACCCTGGGACCCTAGGAAGCAACTCTGAAAAACTACTCACCAGTGAATCATCAGAAAACTGTCCCAGCAGCCACAATTTTGGAGCAGTTTTATTGTGAGACATGAAATTGGTCCAAGCTTTTCTTATTGGCTTTTTTGCATATTACATGGACAGCAGTGGTTACATTGTGAACATGTGACATCAGAGCTCTGAGGGACTCCCATAACACAGGATCCTTTTCTGTTCTGATAAATGCCTTGTGTGAAAATTCTAGTGGGCTCAAGAGAAGAAACTGCATTATAAACAGGATGTTTGAGGACTGGCAATAACTTTTGAAACAGAATATTGCAGAGTGAGACACAAAACACCATGCCAAAATCATAAATTGATGGCAAACTCAAACACATTTTGTTGTTCAAATAATTATGAAGCAGGTGTTTCAGACTCATTCCTGTTCCTGATGATAACTTCAGTTATCATTCCATTAATTATACTTGAAAAATCTCATAAAGCTGTCTATTATAGGTCTCCCTGAGCCCAATTTTAAATTAAAACATCCCATTTTATGTTCAGAGAGAGAGAAAGAGAAAGATGTGTGACCCTATGTCTGTTTCCTCACACATACCACTTGGGGGGGGGGGGTTGATTGTTAGATAATTTGTCAGAGGGATCTAATTCATTCCCTCTTTCCAACATGTTCAGCCAAACAGATTCCCGAGGGCAAAGGCCTGCCAGTTTAATTGTATGTAAACCAACATGAACATCCTCTGAGTAAAGCTTTATAAATAATAAATAGTAATGCAATGTTTGAGTCTACAGTCTTTGAGAAACAAAAGAAATAAAATCTCTGTGGCATTTATCAAGAAATTCCAGCACAGCCATCTGATCTCTGGCTATCAAACATTCTCAAATGATTTTATTTTTGTTTGTTTTAATTGTGAGAGTGTTTTGAAGAAGAGTGACAAAGGCAGCTTAAGAATATTAGAATCCACTTTATATTGAGTCAAACCAATAGTTTGTCAAGTCTGTTGTTGTCCATCCTGAACCACAACAGGTATCCAGGGTGGTAGACACAAAGTGGTACCTCCTATCCCTAAATGGTAATGCCAGGAATTAAACATTCAAAGTATATCTTCTGCCAATAAGCCACAACAGCACCTTTTTACAACAAGAAGTGCAAAAAAAAATTATCGTCAAAGCTGTTAAATGCATAACATGCCTTCATTTTAAACACAAATTTCGATGTTGTTGTTCAGTCGCACAGTCAAGTCCAATCCTTTCTGACCTCATGGAGCACAACACTTGCCACCTGCCACCCTCTGTAGTCCACACAGATCTATGCCCACTGCATCAACAATGCCATACAGTAATACCCTGGATAACATTATGACTTGGTTCCACAAGTCGTGATGTTATCCGATTTTTACCGTTGTCCGATGCATGCATTGAACAACGCTAAAAAAAAAAAGCCCTGACTTCAGGGACAAACTGCTTTAAAGGCAGGCAGGGAAAGAAAGAGACCTTTTCCTCCCTGCCTATAAAGCCACCCCCCACCCACAGTAGTCTCTGTGATGGCAGTAGCGTCAGGGAAAGGTGTGCCTTTCCCCCGACCCTACTGCAGTTGCAGAGACTGCTTTTGTCTCTTTCCCTCCCTGTATTTAAACTACAGGGAGGTGGAAAGAGAGAGACGTGATTGGGTCTCTAGAGACCCAATCATGTCTCTCTCTTTCCCCCTCCCTGTTTTTTAAATACAGGGAGGGAAATAGAGACACAGTCTTGCTCTCCCTGTAGTTTAAATACAGGGAGGAAAAAGTCTTTTTCCTCCCTGTAGTTTAAATACAGGGAGGAAAATACAGGGAGGAAAAGTCTTTTTCCTCCCTGTATTTAAACTGCAGGGAGAGAGAAACTGCTTGTTTCTTTTTCCCTCCCTGTATTTAAACTACAGGGAGGGGGAAAGAGAGAGACGTGATTGGTTCTCTGGTTTAAATACAGGGAGGGAAAGAGAGACAAGCAGTCTCTGCGATTGCAGTAGGGTCGGGGGAAAGACGCGTGCTTTTCCCCGACCCTACTGCAGTCACAGAGACCGCTGCGGGTGGGGGGTGGATTGGGTAGTTCTACCCAAACCACTTCACACCCACAGACCATTGCCTTGGATAACGCTAAGAATCATTATCCAGAATCGTTACCCAATTCTAGCATTATCTGATGCAATCGTTATCCGGGGTATTACTGTATAGCCATTTCATTATCTGCTGCTCCCCTCTCCTTTTGCCTTCAATCTTTCCCAGCATCAGGGCCTTCTCCAGTGAGTCCTCTCTTCTCATTTGGTGGCAAAAGTACTTCAGCATTTATCCTTCCAAGTAGTAGTCAGGGTTGATATCCTTTAGGATTGACTAATTTGATCTCTTTGCAATCCAACATTTCTGTCAAGAAATTAAAAAGGCAACTTCTGGTTTTCATCAAAAAATTATATATAAAAGCAACTGATGGAAACCATATAAAAGCATGCAGTGGAAAACTATCCCAAAATAAATTAAGCTTTTTTATTTTTATTTATTTATTTATTTATTTATTTATTATTCATACTTATCAACCGCCCTCCTCACCGAAGTGACCCAGGGTGGCTCACAATTCATCATAGTTTTCTATACTGTTGAATAGTAGTCTGAACTAAAATTTGTAGTAGGTGCAAAACTTTGTTGCTTGGACTGTTAATGTGTCAGCAAGGACCTATTTCTTAAAAAAAATTGTGGTGGTCTTTGTTTGAACTCTTCTAATTTATTTCCATTTTTATTCAGTGTTTCTGATCTTACATAAATTCATTTTGAATTGGATTATTTGACTTCATACATATCCAGGGCAATTCCCTACCATGTTCTGAGACTGAATTTGCCCTAACAACTGTCATTAGAATCAAAGCTACCTTTCTTGTGCTATATTTTTCAGTAAAAAAATGTTTCCTACAGAACAGAACAGAAACAAAGAGATATTCAAATTCCTATCCTTCCTACATTTGAATGGTGTGAGTTTCAGTACATTTTTTATAAGAAAGGAAGACATAGTCTCAAGCTCATTATTCTGGCCGCTACATTGTTATGAAAAGTGTGCAGAGACTGGAGTGGCAAACAACACATATTCTGTCTAAAGGAGAAATGGAAGATGTAAAGGACTATGTGGAATACAGATACAGTTGTACCTCGCTTAAAGAGCATAATGTGTTCCACGGGATTGCTCTTTAAGCAAGTTTGCTCTTTAAGTGAAACACCATTGTAAGGAACCAGTTGTGACTTCTGGTGGGGAGGATTGCGAACCCCAATTTATTTGTTAAGCAAGGTTTTGGTTGGTTTTATTTGTTAAGTGAAGCGAACATTCAGAGAAAATTCTGCTCTTTAAGCGAGTTACTCTTTAAGCAAAGTGCTCTTTATGCGAGGTTTGACTGTACATCAATTCACCCTACCACAGTGCTCCAATATATTCCAGGCTAACTAGACAACAGCCCTCCTTCCCCTCTTTCTAGAGCCACCCTCTAACCCACTTCACAATAATAAGATGCACAGATGTGAGGCTACATTTGGTTGCAGGTTCCAGTAGTTCATATTGTTTTATATGTGATGTGTCAGTCACATGCATTTGATTTTTATGTATTGTAAGTGAAGGAAAGTCAGTGTCTTATTGTATTTTTACCTTTTGTTCCAAATGAAACCAAGGAAAACAAGTGTAATCTCCTTTCCTTCTCCAGTTCCTGTCACTATCCCACTGACAGTACTGAAGATTAAGTGTGCTACATGCATGGGAAGTATGATTTTCTGTGTTACTGCACAAGAACATTAGGCATTCCTTCCTATGATAAATGAAAGAGACAATATTCCAAGCCACTGATCTTTTCCTGTCTACACTAAAGGGCTAGTTATAGCTCATGAGTGTTATGTGTAGTACCAGAAGACACACTGAATGCATTCAGCATGCCCTTTCTTCACACAGAACTGTGAAGCAGCTACAGATGTGAAACATTAAACATAATGTTGTCCTATGATATTATAAAGGAACAGAGAGCTTTGAATTGAATATAATATACTCTTTCTTCATCCACTGAAACCAAACACATTTAAAGGAGGAAGTGACGGTTGACAAAAGATGAATGGAAAGAGGGCAAAAAGGAAAATCCTCAATACTTGGTTTTTTCTGCAATTATTATTAAGCAGCAGCTATCCCTTCTATTTCCTGCCAATCTAGCAGTTTGAAAGCAAGAAATTGCAAGTAGATAAATAGGTGCTGCTGTAACAGTTTTCTGTACACTCTGGCATCTAGTCATGCCTGCCACATGACCATGGAAATGTCTGTAAATACAGAAAGTCCTGTATTTCCATGCTGTATTTCCAGGGCTGACATTTCCATGGTCATATGGCAGGCATGACCATGAAAATGTCTGTAAATACTTACAATGCTGCCTCTTTGGCTGTAAATGGAGATGAGCACTGTCCCCTAGAATCAGACACGACTGGTTTTTGAACAAGGGATGATTTTATCTTTTCCTTATCCCTTCTATTGTCTGGTTTAAGTTTTGCAATACTTTTTTTTGCCCCTCTCAGATGACCCAGTAAACACAATGGCCAGAATCCTATTGGGTTATGTAATTGTAGAAGGCCAGTTGCATAAGGAACTGTGGGTATTTCCTGGATTACTCCTTGTACACCTAGTTCTTCCCCACTAGCAGAATTGACTGGGCAGCCATTCACATAACAAAACATAACAGAGGCAGCTCAGGACACTACAAAAAGCACTTACATTATGAATGCAGAAAACCAAAGTCTTATACTCCTCCATTTGGAGGCTTAACAAAAAGTTTAGGGCTGTGCAGGCAGTAGATTATCAACTGGCTTTATATGATTCCTTAAGAGGCAATGAATAATGCATATAAAAACCTTTCAATTCAGAAATATTTATTATTATTTTAATTATATCTCGCTATAATCAGGTATTTTTTAATTTCATTATTTTCATTGAGAGATATTTAAGGCACTTACTTAACTTATTTATTTAAATCAGTAGCATTTTAAGAAATTCTGAGACACACATCTACACAGATGCTGTTCAATGGGTCTTACAAGTAGGACTTATTTCTGTCACTATATTTAGAACAATTTTCATACAAACCAGGATTAGGATGTTATTGAGAATACCTAGAAGGTTACCTGTGTTGACATGCTGCTTTAATTTTTCTCTTTGCTGGAAAATAATAGACTTCTCAAATCAAACCATAGAACGACTCCTTAGCAAAGTAGAAGATAACAGCATGCCAAAGCTGGCAGTTGCTGAGCAATGAATCCCACAACATCATCCTACCACAGCTCCAAAATGGAGAGCTTCACATGCCATTCTGGCTATTCCTGAAAAAGGCAGGTTTTCAAGCATGGTCTCAGATTTGGGGACAGTAAAGGTTTCAATAGGAAAACTAACATAGTAAGGACTGTATAGCACTGGTCTTTAAGTACTAGGCTATGACCTTAGATCTATATCTATATCTATATCTACATCTACATCTACATCTACATCTACATCTACATCTACATCTACATCTACATCTACATCTACATCTACATCTACATCTACAGCTACATCTATAAATGCTTCTGAATTCTCTGTTTCTAATGCAAAGAGGCAATAGTCAGAGTTCAAAAGTAGAGCAGAGAATTTTAAAGAAAATAAGTAGTGTGAATGAAACAAAGTGAGTGCTAGAAAAAAAACTGCACAGTTATTAGCTGGCTGGTATCCATTACATGCCACAAATCAAAATGTAGGAAATGTAGTGTTTTAGTCCAATTATTTAGCAACCAGATAAATAAGAATGTTGTCTAACTTTAGAGCACTGAGATCTTTTGGATGAGTGGGACACAATCATCTTACCTACTGGCATATTTAAAGAATCATAAAGTCATTCAAGAAAAGAGATGATTTATTTTTGGACCTGCTCAGTGACCTGCTCAGTGATCTATTTATGGCTGAAATCTGCTCTCATACTGACTCCACTGCACAACTGTAAATATGCAGGAAGATCATTACTACTGCTATTACTCCATTGGTGTAACTTTCAGCAGCCTCCCGCCACAAGTAAAGAAGTCACACTGGCTGAAAAAACAGTGGTAATTTGCAACCAGAGGCAGCCCATTGAATCAATGGAATTTATTTACCTGTCAACTCACCAAATCCCCATTGATTCAAGGCGTCTACTCTAGTTATGGCTTACACTAGGATTTCAGCCACACTCATGTAGGACTAGAGGGCAATAGCAAGTGCTCTTCTTGCTTTTTAACTTCCAGCAATTGGCTGCTGAAGGTTACATAAAAGGAGCAACAACAGGGTCATCACTATCAAGTTTCTGGCCTGTGAGAATATTTATGAGGAAAATATGTTTATTTGGAACATGGTTAGATTGTCAATTTTTGAATTAGATTTTGAGACAATGTACATTGAAAATATCTATATCGTACTCATAATCTATTTTTAAGGCAGTAAAATGCCCCCACAGAACAAACAAATAGAGATGTGCCTGCATCTGAAAGCTTGTAGAGTAGACATGAATGGGGAGAATATTCTGATGCCAGTGTGCTACTGAGAAGAAGAACAAACAGCACCATCTTTGTGGCCACATACAGCACCTCCAGTATGGGAGGGCCTCTTAATAATAGATCATGAAGTGCAAGCGAGCAACTATGGAAGAAGGCATTCCTTCTCGTTAAAACACATGCAGACACAAAGATTCCTGTCCACATAGTAAAGGAATACTACCAAGGCCATCTGGATGTACAAGGACAATTCAGGATTAAGGAGCTGTGCAGATTTTGAATAAAAAAGCAAAACAGCAAATAATAAATTTTAGGAATGAGATAGATTTTCATTTTGATGCAAATACTCCTTACTGATGCTTCCCAAATTGGTTTACAAACTAAAGTACGATTTTGAATTTTTATTGCAGCTCTTTGATTGCAACAATGTATACAAAATGTGCACACCAAGCTACATATTAAGAGAAGCAAGGGGGGAGTGCATTATTTCATTAATTCACTCGGTTTATCTCACACTTTGTTCCTATGAATGAAACACAAGGCAACTTGCAAATAAATACTACAAATATTGTTAAAAACCAAAAGAAATAATATCATAAATGATATAAGCAAAATTAATATGACATCAATAAAAGGGAATCATCCACCTGGTTAGCAGGTCTTTCCTCAGCATAGAAGCTCAGTTACTAACCTTGACATTGCTGGTGGGATTACAATTGAGGGGCAGCTGCTCTGCCTACATCTGGAGAGCGTTCCATGCCCTGGGAATGGCCATTGAATAAGGAGGAAACACTTGCAAAAATGTGTAAAGGTAAAAGTCTCCTTTGCTCAAAAGCCATGCATCTCCGACTCTAGGGTGCAGTGCAGATTTCTGTTTACAGCCAAAGAGCCAGCACTGTTTGTGTCTGCAGACATTTCCTTAGTCATGTGGCACACGGAATGCTGCTACCTTTCTCACCAAAGCTGTACCTATTTATCTACTTAAATTTGTTGCTTTTGAACCACTAGGTTGCCAGGACCTGGGACATATGATGGGAGCTCACTGTTACACAGCACTTGGGTCTTGAACTGCTGACCTGCCGACCTTCTAGGCATCAAGCTCAGTGTCTTAACCACTAAGCTTAAGGGAAAATCCTTTGAAACATGCACTTAGGGAGAATCACATACAAAATGAATACAAATGTCTGTGCCTGTTTTTGGGGAGAGGGATCAGAAATGGAACAAAAAGGGAATAATATAAGTATTACAAGTGAAAAATGAGAAAATATACAAAACTGAAATTGGTTGTTTTACAATAAGTATATTTCCTGTTATGATTAAACTGGGCAGATTTCCTGTGTATAGTCACACCATTTTCTAGCAACTGCTCCAGTGTCAGAGGATGGAGGAAGGAAACCCCTTAACCTTTATTCCCAAGCTTTTTAAAGGCTCCACTTATACTTCTGTATTTGTATTTCTGAAAATTGTCAGTATTTATCCTCTCTGAAGTTATAGGCATATCCCTAAAAACCACACTCTTCTTAAAAGATGTCTAGCATAGAAGTCCTTCCACTGGCATGTCTGAAGTTAATTTGCTCAGCTTTAGCGGCTTCTTTGTCATACTCAATGGGAACATAAGAAACTTCTGGATTTTTTGAGACTTTGTTTCTGCATGCAGTGCAAAGTACTGCAGATCCCAAAGCAGTCAGAGGCCAAGCAGTTCACTGTCCAAGGTTCTGAAGCAGATTCCAAGCTGCTTCTTAATTTCTATGCGCACCTCAGTATACTTAATTGTCCTTAGGAACTCAACACTGATCAGCAGTTTCTAAGTCTAAATACTTTGAAGTTGAAAGTATTAATATTTTTAAATGAAATCTGTCCCAATCACATGCCTTTCTATTTATTTTCTATTGTTTAACAGTGCACCATCCTAGTAAGTTTACATTCAATCCATTTGCTTCCGAAACCCAGTTTAGGGATTGTTGCTTTGTCTTGTTTCTTAATTGCTGAGATGCTACCAGCTGGGCTTTACTTTGCTAGCAACATAATTGTGATTTCTTAAAGTAACTAAAACACAAGTGAGTATAAATAGGAGAGCCTTATTTATATGAATGGCATGTTCCTATTGATTTCCACAAAGCTCTCATGAAGGAGACTGACCAGCAAGACTGTTGCCCTCTGACAAGCAGATCTTCCTGAGTTCCTGCTGTGTGACAAGAATGCATCCAGTGCCTAAACAAAAGAATGGACTGTGTCTAACTTCAAGAAGTGTTGAAAATTATGTGCATTGTTGGTCCACGTGACAGTTATCTATTGACTTATTTCAAAGTCAAATACTCTCTCACTCCACATGATACAGTTCACAGTACAAAATGCCAATGGCAGTCACATCTACTCCTATTAAAAGGCTGCCTATTTATTACACATAGGATGTTGTCTGTTATAAAACTGCCATTTCCTTCCTTTAAAAAAAAATCAGATGTTGATGGCCTTTAATTTTCCCACGAAAAATAACTTATACATTTTGACACAAATGTTGGACACTGTAATCAAATACTGTTAACCAAAAAAGCTGTGTTATGTTAATCTCCTGAAGTCATCAAATATTTATTCCAGCAGCTTCCAATGTAATTATTTATATTGGAAATGACATACATTTTCTTTGTCATATACCAGTCACCACTATTGTCTCTGCTACTATACAAAAGTTCACAGGATGTAACAAGGCCAGTGTGTAGGAAGGCCACTGTAAAAATTTGGACAGACCCCTAGACACAATTCTAGAAATGCAATCCAAAGAGACAATGCTTCTCAAGGCAAATTATGACAACATGTTTTGACAAATTCATGGAAAACAAGGCTATCAATGGTTACTAGACATGATTATGGATTATGTCACCTACTCTAGGAAACAGAAGAAAAATCACCTCTGAAGTTCATATGCTAGTCTTTTAATTTCCAATTACTACTCAGTGGTAAAAGTAGGTACTGCTACTACTTTTATGTGAAAACAAGTTGTGTTGTTAATGTGGCAGAATCCTTTCACTTGTGAGTGCTACTTGACCTACTTCTCTCTAGTTATTATGAGAGAGGAAGAGAACTATGTTCTCTGTCTTGAGCTCATTAGAGTAACCTTAGATTATAAAGTGAAGCCACAAATAATCCAAAATAATAAATATAATTAAAACTGGTCAGAGATAGTAGTGTCAGCATTTTCAGTAGCTCTGGTTCTTAATGGCCTTGTAACTCAACTGAAAAGTCAGTCCAGTATCACACTTAAATTATGAAGATTGCATTTTTATTGCCTGCCCTTCGTTTTAATAAGTCTTCTGTGATTTCTCCTCCAATCTAGCTCCTCGACAGTCCTATCAGCTCCTATAATATAATGAAAATTATAGAAATATTACATAAAATCATTAAATAATTAGTAGCTTCTGGCTTGTTATGTAAAATAAACCCAGATCAGACTATGGTAAGATTTCTAAAACATAATATTACAGAGATGTTGGGAGGAACTGTGGTGGCTCAAGTGGTTAAGACACTAAACTCGCTGACTGGAAAGTTGGAGTTCAATTCCCAGGTACTGCATGATGGAGTGAGTTCCTGTCTCTGTCCCAGCTCCTGCCAAACTACCAGTTTTAAAGCAAGAAATTGGTGGGAAGGTAAACAGTGTTCAATACACTTTGGTGTTGAAGCATGCCTACCACATGTCCATGGAAATGTCTGCAAACGCAGACAGTGCTGGCTCTTTGGCTATAAACCGAGATGAGCATTGAACCCTTTACCTTACCTTTACTGAGAGGAACCATGGTAGTTTGCTGAAGCAAAAAACAAGGTAGTATCTTTTGGCACCTAAAAAACTAGTTTGTCTCATTGGGGAGAAGCTTGACCTTTAACACAGCATTCCAAGCACACAGGATGAAGCCTCAGTATACAATGGTTCAGTAGAAAATACATCATTGACAGCCCATGTACAGTGGAGTCCAGTGGAGTGTAGAGAGTCCAGCAGACGGAGAATACAAAACACAAACCATAACCGATGCACTGTTATTATTTCAGCCCCTTTTTTTCTAAGAATTAGAAATTATTTTAAAAATTAAATTATTTTAAAAAATGTTAGTACCAATTTCTTCCACATCTGTTTTATTTAACAAAAAAAATTAAATGAAAAATCGTACAAAAGATCTGCCAATTTGAATGAATTTTTAAAAACAAACTGAAACATGTTCCCAATTTGCACAAATGAAATCCAATTGGTAGCAAGTATTTCCAACAACAACAAGAGCACATTCTGTCTTTCTGCTATACAAATGTTAAAGATAAGTGGGGTCTCGGTAAAAAGAAAATAGCAGCCTGTTGAGCATGTTAGAGGCATTTGCTTCACTACATCATTTTTTAAGAGCTAAATATCTAAAGCCTTGAGTCTGGATAGTTGAAATGCATTTTTTGGTTTCTAACATATCTGAGATTTAAAAAAAAAAACACCCTCGAACGTTTCCCATCCCAATCATAAAGCAATGTCTAACAAACCTCAATCTGTCCACCCAATCATCCAGCCATTTGAAGAATTACAAAGAAGTAGTTTTTTGGGTGAAGTCAGTCAAGATCCCAGCATGGTGAAATCTTGCGCTTTCCTTTTAGCCCTGAGAGGGGTTGACTAAGGTGGGAGTGCTTTCACCTCTGAGGTTTCTGGCCACAACAGCTTGTATATGGTTGGTTGCAGCCTTCAACCAGAAACACCATCCTGTGCAATGTCCTGGAGCCCTGGTTTTGTATTGTCCACTGCATATGATATTTCTGTCCAGAGGAAAACAGATTCTTCTATTCTTCTTTGTCCACCCAGGGACTACCTTTGCCAAGATCCTGGGATGCTGAACCTGGATACATTTTTTGTAGATTTCATATTACATAAGAGTATAAAGCTAGTTCCCTTGACACACAATGGGGTAAAAGAAGAAGAAGAAGAAGAAGAAGAAGAAGAAGAAGAAGAAGAAGAAGAAGAAGAAGAAGAAGAAGAAGAAGAAGAAGAAGAAGAAGAAGAAGAAGAAGAAGAAGAAGAAGAAGAAGAAGAAGAAGAAGAAGAAGAAGAAGAAGAAGAAGAAGAAGAAGAAGAAGAAGAAGAAGAAGAAGAAGAAGAAGAAGAAGAAGAAGAAGAAGAAGAAGAAGAAGAAGAAAAAGAAAAAGAAAAAGAAAAAGAAAAAGAAAAAGAAAAAGAAAAAGAAAAAGAAAAAGAAGAAGAAGAAGAAGAAGAAGAAGAAGAAGAAGAAGAAGAAGAAGAAGAAGAAGAAGAAGAAGAAAAAGAAAAAGAAAAAGAAAAAGAAAAAGAAAAAGAAAAAGAAAAAGAAAAAGAAAAAGAAAAAGAAAAAGAAAAAGAAAAAGAAAAAGAAAAAGAAAAAGAAAAAGAAAAAGAAAAAGAAAAAGAAAAAGAAAAAGAAAAAGAAGAAGAAGAAGAAGAAGAAGAAGAAGAAGAAGAAGAAGAAGAAGAAGAAGAAGAAGAAGAAGAAGAAGAAGAAGAAGAAGAAGAAGAAGAAGAAGAAGAAGAAGACAGCAGCAGCAGCAGAAGCAGCAGCAGCAGCAGCATTTATCTGAATAGTGTATTCCTATTGTTTGGAATAGGATCTGGTGGACACGTGATTTTACCATATATCTTTTCACTTTTTACGAAAGACATCAGAATGATATTATGCATTCCCTACTTGTCACCTCTGACTCCATTAGACAGTGCTCAATTATGTGATAATCAAATAGCTGCCCAAAAACACATAATGACTTCTTGATTATCTGCCTTTAAATGATCAATGAAATGAATAAATAATGTTCTGATATACCACCATTAGGACAGGAAACAACCTCCCTCCTCTGATTTCATGTTCTTTGCTCCCTAACATGTATTTTATTTTAATTCACCCCAGCAGTTGGTCTGTTGCTTGTTTTCACTTCATCAAGATAAGTACTGATTGAACTCCCTAAAACAGCATTTGTCTTCATTTCATCTCCCAAGCAGTTATAAAGGTGTTAAACATTGTTTAAATTGTTCTATTTCCCCTTTCTGTGTTGTCTTGCTGATAAAAAAAAGAAATTTTCATTTATAAGAGCTACTGCTGGCAGTAATTCCGTATGCCTTGGCAGAGCATCGGCTCTGGTGTGAATAATGTGCTGCAAAGGATAGGACATTAAGGGTGGAATATATTATTTATTGGCAATATTGTTATTATCTTTTTTCATTTGCCATCTGTGATATTACAACTGGGCAATCAATAGCCTATTGGAAAACCACTCTTGCCTTCAACCAGTACCTCGACATTAGTTTTCAATATATGCCAGAACACACAATGTGAGGGCCAGCTCTTGCAGCTAAACTGGGCATAATATATATGCATTATGTACTGAAAGGATCTGTGTAGCTTTGGCTTGTGATGAAATGACCATCTGATGGCTCCGCAAGCACTAACTTGCAAAGCAGCTCTCTTCATCTCCTATCCTATCTGGCAAAGAGGGATTTGGCAATGGTGTGACAAATAAGGACCGAATGACTAGCTGGACATATGGTGAAGCCATCAGAGAAACCTCTCTGCAAGCTCAAACAAAGACCTATCTTTTAACTACATACTAACTATGCAAAGACCTCCTTCAAAACGTACACTGGGCAGGGAATAAAAACTGTCCTATGCAAAATATAGCCGAAGTTTATGTCAGATATTTGATTGTGTTTTGTATCTTCTATATAAAAACACAAAGGCAGGAGTAATGTGACTTATATTCCGTATCCCACAAAATCATGCTATTTTTATAGAAGAACCATAGGTTTTCATTTGTATAGAGTAGTCTCCTGACATTATAAAGGATGTAAATTGATTTAACTATTGTTTTGGAAATACAAAGACAATTACACACTTTTGCAATGCTGTTATACCTAGAACTCCTCTTGCTTAATATCTGGCCCCATTTTTACCATACTAGCTGGCATGAAATAGCATTTGACTGCATTAAGCTATAAACTCAAAAAGAAAGTTAGTTGAGACTAGCATACAAGGACAGGTTTGGGAAACATGCCTGATTACTGCTGGACTTAGCATACATCTTTGATGTATAAAAAAAGTGATGAGTCTAAATACTAATTTTGATATGGGATAAAAATATTGAGCAGAATAGTAAGAGATAAAATCATTGATTTTTCTTCCTCTTATGCATTAGTTTTTGTTTCATTTTGCAATTAGTTTGCTTGTATTAGTGGACTGCAGTGGCTCAAGTAATCAAGATACTGAACTCGCTCACTTGAAGGTCAGAGTTCAATTCCCGGGTACTGCATGACAGAGTGAGCTCTGGTTTCTGTCCCAGCTCCTGCCAACCTAGCAGTTCAAAAGCAAGAAATTGCAAGCAGATAAATAGGGACCACTTCAGTGGGAGGGTAAACAGTGTTCTTTACACTCTGGTGTTGAGGCATGCCTACCATATCTCCATGGAAACATCTGCAGATGCAGACAGCGCTGGCTCTTTGGCTATAAACAGAAATGAGCACTGAACATTAGAATTGGATACAACTGGCTTTTGAGCAAGGGTGACCTTTTGTTGTTGTTGTTGTTCAGTTGCATAGTCAATTCTGACCCTATGAACCATTGTCCTCCAGGCACCTCTGTCCTCCACCGTCCTCCTCAACCTGCCCAGCACTGTGTCCATTGCATCTACAATACCATCTAGCCATCTCATCTTTGGCCATCCCCTTCTTCTTTTGCCCTCCACCTTTCCCAGCATCAAGGCCTTCTCAAGTGAATCTCTTTTCATTTGATGTCCAAAATACTTTAGCTTCATCTTTACTATTTATCTTCTAAGAAACAATCAGGGTGTATTTTTTCTAAAATCGACCTATTTGTTCTCCTTGCTGTCTAGGGTACTCTCAAAACTCTCCTCCAACACCATATTGTTGAAGGATTGGATACAGGTTTGTAAAAATACAGAAAAGAAGAAGGGAATATATATGCAGATGAAATTAAATTGGTTTCAAATTACCCAGGTAAATAAATAGAATGATAAATACTTGAAAACAACTAGCTTGGAAAGGAGGAAAACAGAATTTGAAGAAATTGTATTAAAAGTGAGAAAGGGAGAAATTGGCCTTAAGGGAATGGTAAGCAGAATTTATAAGATGTTAAATAAAGAGGGTAGGCCCCAAGAAATCTTAAAAAATATTTGGGAACAAGACTTGAATGTTAGAATTTCTGATGTGGCATGGAAAAAGAAATGGAGAAGGAGAATTATGAGCACACTGTCTGTAAGAGTAAAAGAGCATAATTATAAAATTCTGTGGAGGTGGTACCTGACCCCATTTAGGCTCCATCAGATAGATAGAAGTACAAGTGATATCTGTTTGGGATGTAAACAAGCACGAGGAACGTATGAATATATGTGGTGGAGCTGTAATGTGGTAAATACATTTTGGGGGAAAGTAGAAGAGGAAATTAAAAGTATAATGAAGATGGGGCTCAAGCTGGGATCAGGTATGGCCTTATTAACGGATGTTGACAGTATAAATGTGGATGAGGATAACAAGGAATTGATATCTATAATGTTAACATCAGCAAGGGAATTTGTTGCAAGAAATTGGAAAAAAGATGTGACTTTAAAGATTGAAGACTGGTATAAAGAGATGTGGGGGCTTGCATTAAATGATAAGTTAACATGGGAATTGAATGTGTTAAAGGGTATAGTTCAAGAAAATAGATTTTTAAAAATTTGGAGTACATTTGTAGAGGCCTCACTGAGTGACAGTAGAGGATTGAAGCCAGCACCTGAACAAATGAGATTTTGGAAATAAAAGAGAATGTAAATGGCTTACTTCTAATCTCCAGGGCAATGTAAATAGCACATGGTGGTTTATAACTTTCATTCTTTTTTGTATTCAGTTAGGTTTAATATGTTATCAGTATTGTATTGTATGTGATTTTTATTTTGTTATGTTGGTTGTGTTATTTTGTATGTTATACACAAAGGAGAAGAAATATGAGAATATTTTTGTAAAGCTAAAATTTTATGTTTATTTGAAATTTTTTATAAAAAAACTTTAAAAAAAACCTCTCTTCCAACACTACAGCTCAAAGGCAACTATTCTTCTGTGACCTTACTTGTATTTTAAAAAACACAATGTATGCATTCATTTATTAACATTTTAGAATAGCATAAGGTTTGATGGACAGTGGTTAATTGTCGGGGACCTGCCCCAACAATAGGCGCGAAGGAAGGGAGACTGCAGTCTTGTATCCAATGCAATAGCCTTTATTAACCAGCTTGGCGTCCCAAGCAGGTCTGTTGTTCTGGTTGGCTGTGCAGTTGCTTAGCTAGGCTGAACTGATCCTGATAAGCAATGCACCGCATGGCATATTTATAGAGACACACACAGGAGGAGGTACATAATAGGGTGTTTACAGGGTGTTTGCAGGGTGTTACCCAAAAGGAGGAGGAGAAAGAAGGAGGAGGGTGTAAGAAAGGGTGGGATAGGGGTGGATGATGGAAAACACCTCTATAATCTAATCATAAAAGCCACATTTATAATAGCCTCTCTGCCTTGAAGGAATATATATTTGCAAGCTATAATATACTGTGGGTCAAACTCCTTCCTCATGCAGTTTTACATCACCTTATAACATCTGCCTTTTGAGAGGCCTCTTTCTCTTTAGGCTGGAGCTGAATCCCTTATCTTTAACACAGGATGTTCAATGAACACATTTATCTATTTGCATCACACTGCTAGCTTCTGCTGTAACGAAGCCCTAACAATATGTTCTAAGCAAGCTGTCACACTTTACTAAAATTCATCACACAGGTCTATGATCTATAACACAGGTATAATAACAATCAAATCTACAAAATGAATTCCCACATTCCCACTTTTCTAAATTTAAAATTAAAAAGACACTAGAATGCATTGAACACAGCAAAAGCATAATACATGGCAACAAGTGTTCTTACTTCCTGAAGTTGCACAATTGACAATTCTAGCACATTTGCTGGCATTGCTGACAGCTAAGGTGACAGGGATTGATTAAACTGAACCCAAACAACAGCAACCCATCCCCTGAAGTTACAGGAAGCAAGCAGATGATAAGAATGAATGCTGTCTCTTAAGCAGAAGTCTGCTTTTAACCCATGACTGCAAAAGTTTGGATGCAATGCTAAATAACATTTCTTAAGCTGTTTGGGTGAGAGCAGGAATTTTTGCAGATTGGTGAAAAGCATTTTGACTTGCAACTGGATAATCAAACAAAGGAAAGTCTCAGTGGGTGCTTTTAATGCAGTGTTGACTCTGGCATTCCCTTCCACACACTAGCACTGTCTGGAGCTGCTGAAACAGTGTGGATAACGCAGAGTCCATAGAAGCCTCAGAGAGGGTAAAAAGCAAGCAGGAAATATACTATGCATCCATGAGCAGATTAAAAGGTGGAGTGCTGATACAAGGCTTTAACCTCTTCCTGAGAAAAGGGAAATCAAACATTGTCAATGTCAAAGTCTGTAAGTTGTATTCCACGACTCTACCCTTCAGCGGTAGATCGGAAACAGCTTCTGGGAATGAGTGAATGTTCTTCCGAGGGATGTTTGGCAAAAGGCTTGCAGTCTTCATTAGCATTTTCGAATGTCAGTTGCTTGAGCAACATCTCTCTGGCTGGCCCTTGATGAATCGATGCAAACCCAGCAATGGAGGCACTGCCTCGGGCAGGCACCCAATTCCATGCCTGTAGCACTATGCCACCAAGTGTTTGCAATTGATCATCTGGTAATGCAAGTTGTTGAGTTGGGCTGGTAAAGTTGCCTTCCCCCATTAACACGTCCACAGTCAAGGTAGTCTGTACTTTCTGGTGTGCTAGGGCCAAATCTTGCCCCTCTTGCATGCACATCATGGCTTCTGCCAAGACTGAAGAGAAAGTGGTGTGCTCTTGTCTCCCTTCTGTCCTTGGGGGCTTAGTTGCTTGAGAGGCTTTTGAAGGCAGAGTTTTTAAGTCAGGACAAAGGGTTTTAGTCTCAGGGAGGTCCGGAGGTTTCCCGGAACCCACCCCTTCTTCCTCATTATACAGCAGCGGCGCTGTGGTTAAAGCTGCTAGGGTGGTAGTCGGTAATGGCAGAAGAATCTGAGGCAAACCAGCAATGGGTGCCTGGAACAACAAGATGTTCTTCGGGGTCAGACTTTGATCCCATGCCTTTAAGTACAGGGTGCAGTCTGCTTGAACCCATGGACAAACATAAAGACAGTTGCCCATTGTATGTAGTCTTAAGTGTCTTTGCAAGTTGACAAATCTTCACTCACCGTTTTGGGACCCTTGAAGAAGGCTTTTTCAAGGATGAGAAGAGCGCTCTATGAAGACCTTTCCGGTCGGGCAAGTGAAGACGGTGGAGCGTAGGCGTCCGTTGGCGGAGCGCTGACGTCCGTTGGTTGCGAGCTGTGTCGCCTCACACGGCTGTGGGCTGTGCCTCAAGCCCCACAGTGTCGTGAACGTTGCGTTGGCCTCACAACGGGGCACCACTTGTCGGGGACCTGCCCCAACAATAGGC
The DNA here is from genome assembly GCA_030440675.1 of Furcifer pardalis. Taxonomy (NCBI): domain Eukaryota; kingdom Metazoa; phylum Chordata; class Lepidosauria; order Squamata; family Chamaeleonidae; genus Furcifer; species Furcifer pardalis. Next base: position 71,750,595 of record CP126893.1, read on the forward strand.
GCGAAGGAAGGGAGACTGCAGTCTTGTATCCAATGCAATAGCCTTTATTAACCAGCTTGGCGTCCCAAGCAGGTCTGTTGTTCTGGTTGGCTGTGCAGTTGCTTAGCTAGGCTGAACTGATCCTGATAAGCAATGCACCGCATGGCATATTTATAGAGACACACACAGGAGGAGGTACATAATAGGGTGTTTACAGGGTGTTTGCAGGGTGTTACCCAAAAGGAGGAGGAGAAAGAAGGAGGAGGGTGTAAGAAAGGGTGGGATAGGGGTGGATGATGGAAAACACCTCTATAATCTAATCATAAAAGCCACATTTATAATAGCCTCTCTGCCTTGAAGGAATATATATTTGCAAGCTATAATATACTGTGGGTCAAACTCCTTCCTCATGCAGTTTTACATCACCTTATAACATCTGCCTTTTGAGAGGCCTCTTTCTCTTTAGGCTGGAGCTGAATCCCTTATCTTTAACACAGGATGTTCAATGAACACATTTATCTATTTGCATCACACTGCTAGCTTCTGCTGTAACGAAGCCCTAACAATATGTTCTAAGCAAGCTGTCACACTTTACTAAAATTCATCACACAGGTCTATGATCTATAACACAGGTATAATAACAATCAAATCTACAAAATGAATTCCCACAGTTAATGCCATCATTTGCATCTGAAGAAGTGGGATAAACTCCATGAAACTTTTGCCGGAAAAAATGCTTATCTTCACTGTATTAGAAGCTTCATTATTGTTTTTGCTGCAGCAACTAACTATCCCACTGGCAACATCTCAGAATTGCTGCTCAAAAAGCAATGATAACTGAAGAGTTGAAATCATTGAATTAAAATGGATTCTTTGTAAACTTAAATATTAATATTAGTGATCTGAAAATCAATCAGTCTTGTTCTTTCTCACTGGCAGTTTCATCCATCCCTTTCCTAGCTCTAGCTCTGAAACTGTCAGTGTGTATGTTATGTGAATGTACCAAAAATATATGCCTTTTTGTATCAGGTTTTGCACAGACTTAAATGGATTTGGATATCATTCTACAATTGAAATGTGTACCCTGTATATTCTTCTTCCCAAACATCACAAGCCTGGGAAATGTACTGATTTCATAGCAAGATGAATTTTGTCCTTTTGAAAGTCTTGAAAGGTTTAAAACAGGCATTTCCTTCGAGAAACACAAACCAACAAATTTACTTCACATTTCTTAGGGTTAACATAGTTTGCATGCACGAATTTTGTTCAATGTAAATACTTTCTTGTACTATATACCTAGTGCCTCTTGACACCTGCTGAGTCCTTGATTTATTAATCAAAGGCAACCTAAAGCTGACTTCATCTGGCAAGATACATGCTTAAGGTAGCCTAAAGCAGTTAGACATTTCTTTATATCACGCACAGTCCGAAAATCCCAAAAGTTAAACAGAATCAAACATTACCCTTCCTCTGCAGTGTTAGTGTTGTACAACAGAAAAAAATAATACAATTGAAGGCAATGAGGAAGAAGATGTGAATGACAAAAGAAGAAGAAAAATGTTTTACTTGCTTCCTTTTGCATAAAATATGCTTAATTTTGTGTACAGGCAAGTGAGTTTTAACTAAACACTTCCCATCAATCATGAAGCATATGCTGTATGAGAAAAGGAGCCTGATTTAAGCAATGTACACAGCTTAAATAAAGAATGGATTATATTACAAATGAACTGTCAATGGGTTAGCTGGCATTGTGTTATTCCACACATTATAAATATTATAAATACATTTAACTTTTATACAAGTTGGGTAAATGCTCCCAGAAAGGCTGATATTTATAGATAGATATTTTCATTAAATACAGAGAACTGTGCAAGAACAGAAGACAGAGGAAACAACCTGTCAGGCTATATCATAGTCATATTGCAATTAGTATTCTTGACTTACTGTGCTTTATTACATTTGTATTCTCCTCCTCCTCCAAGGAACTTGGCTTTATATCCATTAGTGTGATAGAGGAGGCTAAGAAATTTGTCTAGTGGCATGAAGGGTTGTTCATGAGTGACTACGAACTCAGATTTCCTCTCTACATTCCAAAATTACAAATGCAGTGTTATTATGACGAGTGTTTACTATGTGGTCTTGAAATGTGCAGATATTTTCATACCTGAGTAGTGTTATCCTTAGTCATTCTCTAAGAGAGGTTCTTCTTCTTTTGTGGATTACCAAAATAAAGCCACTTTCTTGGCTTTGTCATTGGCCAGACTTAAGTCCTCATCGGTGCATGTTTCTGGCAGTAATCGGCAGACCAGTAAATGAGCCAGATTCTGTATCTCTCCACATTCACAGCCTGTGTTGTTTTGTGCCAGCAACCCCCATTTTAGCATATTGGTCTTGCACTTAGGGTCTCTGACCCTCATCCTATTCACGGTCTTCCAAGTGACATAGGGGAGATTAAATTCCGTAGCCATATCTTCCTTTCATATTGTTCCTTGTTCAGTAAACGCCTTCCTCCATCTTCTAATTTAGTTTTGCTCTTATGTACCTTCAGGAATGTTTTTTCTTGTCATAAAGTTCTTCCTGAATCTAAGTTAGCGGACTTGAGTCTCATATCCGTTCAGAGAATGTTGAGGGTCATTCTATTGCTTAGTTCTCTCAACATCTGCTGCTACTTCTCTCCTTATCTTAGGTGGAGTGATACCAACAAGAGGGTATATTTTCTCAACTGGTGTAAGTTTGAGGCATCCTGTCACTATATGCATGGGTTCATTAACAGTGCTGCCAACTTTTTTTGCATTTGTGGATGTGCTCCATACTGGGCCAAAGCTAATTATGCTATATGGATAGTTCAGCTCCCATGTATAGTTTGTAAGTTTCCTGATGATGTTGTTCCTTGTACTAACTTTGGTTTTAGTATTCAGGCATTACTGTTTAAAAGATAGTGTCTTGTTAAGCATCACACTGAGGTATTTTGGTGCTGAACAATTCTGTTTCCTTGCCACATAAAATCCATCTCAACCTTTGCTTCTCAGTTTTGAAGGTGGAAAGCACACACTTGAGTCTTGCTTGGGTTAGGCTTCAAATGGTTGATGTTTTAATACCATCCTAATTCTTCAAGTGCTCCAGCTACTTCATCAAAGCTTGAGCCTTGTATGGCCATTACTTTTCAGGTCTGGGTTTCCCCCTGGTTTCAATAAAGCAACAGCTCTAACATGTCTCCACAATTTCGGAACCTTAAATTTATCTATGCAGTTGTTCATTAATTGCAGGAGACATTCCAAAGTGTGAAGACCAAATTGCCTTATCTGTCTGTTCTTATGTCATTGATACCTGCTGCTTTATTCGGTTTCATGCTGTTTATAACTTTCTCCAATTCAGATGCCACAAAGGGGCTATTAAGTAAACCCCCTTCTTCTGTTCAGATGGCTTTTTTCCTGCACATGTCTTCCTAGTAACAGTCAATAGAAGCTGCATTGCTTTTGATGCTGAAGGTGTCATATAAACATAATGACTAGTAGTCATTGACAACTTTATTTTGAATAAATTTATCTAATCTTGTTTTAAATCAACCCAGTTTGGCTGCTGTCGCTACACTTTCATAACAAGGTTTGCCATGTGACTAAGCATTTTATAGGATTGTCCAATTTCACTCACACTGTCATAGTCAGCTCGCATAATGTTTACTGTCACAGTTATTGTTTATTTTTATAAATTATATTGCACTTTTATTTTTCAGAAAACCACATAATAGGAAATTCAATAAAAGGAGCAAACAAAAGGTGTCCCAGCAACAAATTGTAAAATAACAATCAAATGCAGTAGCACACACAGGAAAAAAAGACACAATGATAAGCCACAATAAAATAAGCAATCAGCTAAAACCTTTCAGGAAAACAAATCCAATAAAATAAAATAAAATCATCTTTAATAAAAAGTGATTTTAAAAGAAAATTGACTTTATTGTGCATATGTATTATACATGGGGAAAAGAAAACAGAAAAAGAAGAATTAAAAGGACAAGAGAAGGCTCTGCAATGGAAGCATGTTAATGAATAAAAGAAGCACAATCTTCAATAAAAGATTATCAAATATCCATAAACATTAGCCATCTGCATGTCACATGTTAAAATGCTGAAAGAGTCATAAAATCCTCAACAAATTGAATAATAGAAATATAACATTTCAAAATCAATCATTTAATTACCATTAAGACATGGACCATTCATTAGGCTATTTTCTAGAGCAGGTAGAAAATTTATGAGATTATGTGGATCTGTGAAGTTCAAAAATTGCTGAAATACAAAATTACTCTTAGTAGAAACTCTTTCTCAACATGGAACTGTAAGTTGAATAGACCAGGTTATATGTATTTTTTTTAAAAAAAGTAAGTTATAATATTAGCAATCAGACAATGTATGGAAGCCATTGTTCAAAAGCTATTGTAGCATCTAGTCTACACAGAACACATTTTTTTATTCAGTAAGGTACAGCTTGAGATCTGTGGATGCTCCAATAATGGAAACTAAAGACATTGTCTGTTTGTTAGGCAATAATCAAAAGCCAGTTTAGAGTGCTATTTAATCAGTTTGGTAATGAGCAGAACATGAAATTAGGTCTAGGATTAAAAAAATCACTAAAAGAGATAATGCACTGATCAAGAAGAACTTTAACTGATGGAACAGAATCTCTGACCAACATACACTGGACCCCAAGACATCTAGATTCCAATGAAGTATCATTGACATATGTGAAAAATCAATTGCCTGGCTTAGGCAGTAGGATGATTTTCCAGTATTCTGTTCATGGGGTATTCCTGTTGGAGGAAGAAGCTGAGTTTAATTATTCTTTTCCTTGGTCCCTAAAAAGCTGTTGTTGATCTACATAGGACTTTCTGAGGTAGTATGGGAAATCTGTTGTTGTTCAGTCGCACAGTCGATTCTGACCATTTGCGTCCCCATGGACCATTACCCTCCAGGCACCCCTGTCCTCCACCATCCTCCTCAACCTGCCCAGCTCTGTGCCCATTGTGTCTACAACACAATCTACCCTTCTCCTCTTTGGATGCCCCCTTCTTCTTTTGCCCTCCACCTTTCCCAGCATCAAGGCTTTCTCAAGTGAATCCTCTCTTCTCATTTGATATCCAAAGTACTTTAGCTTCATCTTTACTATTTGTCCTTCTAAGGAGCATTTAGGGTTGATTTCTTCTAAGATTGACCTATTTGTTTTCCTCGCTGTCCAGCGGACTCTCAAAACTCTCCTCCAACATTCTTCTTTGCTCAGATTTCCTAATGGTCCAGCTCTCACAACCATACATTACCACCAGGAATACCATTGCTTTGACTAGGCAATTTTTTGTTTGCAATGTGATGTCTACGGAGGGCCCCCTGCTCTCCCCCACCAAGGGGGCCTCTGGAGATCTCTGCCCCCAAGCCTGCAGGGCTGGTCTCCAGCCCTGTGGACCTTGGGGCAGAGATCAATGTTGGGGAATTTGAGGAAAACTTTTGCATTGCACATGTTATCTTAATGTTGTGTGGTGCAAAGGTTTGTCTCAAATTCCCCATGTTATCCGGTTTTAACACTGTGCAGTGCACATGTTAACCAGGGTATTACTTTATATGACTTGCAGACATGGTGCAACTATATATGATACACTAGTAATCTTTTTGTGCACAAGTGACGCTATATAGATTAGCAGCATGTGAGATTGTAAATAATTGCAATGCATAACACTGTCTTGGCCTTGTTCTTCAATCCCAGGAGATGTCTAGACCTGTTATCAGCTGTTCACTGTAAACAAAAGCTGCTGGGTGTGCATGTGTTAGAATGTGCAGAGATTTCTACATAAAAGATTATTCATATACAGGCTCCTTTACCTAACTAGGAGCAGACAGACATGATATATTCCAGATGGAAAAAATGTATTTAAATGGCTATGTAAATCAGTTTTGCTTGTAAAGAATACTGACTGTTGCTAGCTATTCCTGGCTCATTTCTCTTAATTCTGTTTGTGTATGTTCAGTCCATGTATCAATTCTGACTACACAAAGACATACAAACACACATACATTTTTCCAGGAGAAATTTAATGGCCATAAACCTTGAACATAACTGTCCTGCCAGGGATGAAGATGACTATCAAATGTCAGCTAAAATGATTTTCATTTCATATCATAATTCCCAAGGTGCTAAGCTTAAGAAATGGTTCTGGATCAGGTTGAAATACAAACTGCTATGTCTGTCCTACAGATGAGGCAAAGAGGTGAAGCTGGATTCAGTTTATAAATAAACAAAGACTTACTGAGATTATTTGTAGTCATTCCATAAGTGACTGACATGATCTTTCAGACTTCAGTTAGGTGATTATGTACAAATTAGTTGATTATGTACACATTGTACATGGGGACTGATTATTTAGTACTGGAAGTCAGGAATCTCTCTGTTGCATGACAGAATCCATTTTAAATATTGGGACAGAAAAACATACATACACACACACCATGTAGCACAGCTTGTTTCTGTGTACTGAAGACTTTCTGGATAAATCAGAGTAAACCTAGTAAAGCTAAATGCAAATTTTGTCATGTAGACATGTCTTCTGTGAGAAAGAATGCAGTGTGTGGCTACTCTGTAGTATTTGCTGCTAAGTGAAAGGAAGTTAATACTCTTTGGAAGCATGTATTGACTCACCATAAAGGGCAGCAGACATTATAAATTCAGTATCAGGCTAAATAAAACATCCCCAAAAAGTGTAATTTAGAAGATATGTTTTGGATACTGATATTATGAGGAGAAAGATGACAAAGCACATGCCACACATTTGTCTGATCTTTAGAAGACAATACTGTCCAGAAAACTGCTCTGTCTCTTTACCATACATTTTGTCTTTCTTAGCTTCCAATTTTAATGCCTGTATTGCATTCAGGGATGCCTTCTCTTTGCTGAAGTTAATTGATGTAATCCTGATGGATTCCGTTAAAGCTCAAGGAAACTATTCGGAGCAGTTGATTGGACAGACACAAAAACAGCCCCACTGTGTTCTGCTCTGTCTTTATGACAGACAGCAGGAGCATGTCAGTGGTTGTTTCCAAGGAGGGAGGATCTCTGGTTTTCTCTCTGCAATCCTTCTAAAGAATGGGCACAGAAGTAGCAGCTGCTTTCTGGGCACACTTGAGAGAAGTGACAAATTGCTTCAGATATTATCCTTCTGGTTACCCAAGATAGTGTTCCAAACATAGTGAAGTCTTTTATTGACTGTAAAGTATGATGCTAATTATCACTTAACACCGGTATAGTGCTTTTCATCTTCAAAGCATTTTACAAACGGTGACTAATTAATCCTCACTGCATCCCTGGGAGGTGTATGTTATTATCCCCATTATACGGATGAGGGAACTGAAGCGAAGCAGATTAGTGCCTCTCTTAAGACCACCACGAGTGTCAGCCTTGCAAGGGAAGTTCCTCAGGAGTTACTCACTGCCAATCTTTCACTCAGACCTCTGGGCCACAGCTCTGCGGGTGAAATGATATATCCATAGCAGCCGCTTAAGTTGGAAATTAACCAGCCATTTTAAGAATCCTTTTCTTGATACTTCTAATCCTCCTCAGTCAGATGCACCAAATTCCTAGGAAACTATATTACAAGCATACAATAACAAGGGGAACTGCATCACGCTTCAGGCCAGGAACAAAGTGGCTGGAATTCAAAGAAAGAATTCACATATAGCATCCTGCTGACTAGGAAAACTCAGAAGATTTTGGCCACAGCGTGAAAAGATTGGCTGAAGGAATAAGTGGTATGAATGAGAAGAGCGTATTTTCTATTCCAGAGCCAGTGGGCTGATGTGGGGTGAGAAGAGCAGAGTATTGAACTCACTAAAACAACAAGCTTATAAAAAGAGAGGGAAGGAAGAAATAAAAGAACTGCAGGAGTTAGTGTCTACAGTTTTTATGAGCAAATCTGTTTCAGTTTACCAGGTAAACAGTGCTGGCACTACTGTGCTTACAAGTAGGAGTGATGCCACCTCTGAGTGCAAAGGAGACATTGTTGTGTGCTGGGCTAATAACCGTCTCAAATTCAATCTCTTGCCAACAATCCTCTGTCTTTCATCAGAGCTCTACCCAGCAGGATTCTCCCTGAGTGGCTGTTCTCTCAACTTAAGGTTCAAGGACCTCAGGCTGAGCTGGTATTGTGATGTTGGACAACTGGCACTGGGTTGTTTTTGTTGTTGTTGTTTGAAGTATTATCTCCACCTCTTTAAGTTTCCATTGTTAGTCTTTGTGATTCTCCAACTGCTACAGACTATTTGTTCTACTGGATGACACATTTTGAGGTGACACTCCTGTGTAGTAACTGCACTAGAGAGAGAAATTCTGGAAGGGTGGGTTGAAAGTTTGTAACCTATGATGGTTTCACATTAATATGTTTCAACCTAGAACAATTTAACCAAGCTGCAATCTGTAACAAAGTTTGCATCTCTCTTACCAAACTGTGGTCTGTTTCAGCTCAACAAGTCTACAATTTAATACAAATATGATATGAACTACCGCAGATTATCAGTGTGGGTCTTGCAGCCTCATCACACTTAATTACATACTTAGTGGTCAGTGCTATCTGACAGAAACAGCCAAATAGTGGGTGACAGGGAAACAAGAAATAAGTGATTGTGTGATCTATGAAACCCTGCAGTTTTACAGAATTACAATTAAAAAACCACTTAGAACTGAACCTCATAACTTCAATTCCAGTGAATAAAACTACTGTCGAGTGGTTATTTTCTGATCCTACGGAAATTGCAGCCTGCCACCTTGTTTGCTTTTGTTGGATCATTTTTAACCTGTGACTTTGGTGCTTGCATGCTGTAAAATCACTACCCCACTGTTAGATCCTTGTCCAGCCAAGAAGCCAACCATAGAATGGCCCATGCAGGTAATCAACTCTGCTCTATTATTGGGTCAACCTACAAATCATTTGAAAAACTTTAGATCTGTCATAAGTATCCCTTTCCTGGTGAAGCTAATTGTGAGGATTGTGGATTATTGGCTGCATATCCTGGTGGATGTCAATAGTTTGGAAACATTCCAGTTGAGATTTTGGCCTCACCATGGTACTGAGACAGCACTGGTTATGTTTCACAATGACCTCTTAAGTGAGGCTGACCAGAGAAATGTAATCCTGTTAATTCTCCTGGATATCTCAGCAACTTTTGATACCATCAACCACAGTACCCTTCTGGACAGATCGGTGGGGGTGAGGTTTAGCAGTCTAGCTCTCCACTGGCTCCAGTCCTTCCTTGATGATCATGTTCATATAGTTGAGCTTGGGTATTCTGTTTCAGCCCCATCAAACATTACGGTGTTCCACATCACTCATTATTTCCTCACTGTTGATTAAATCTATTTGAAGCCATAGAAAGAAATTATCTCAAATTTGAAGTTCATTGCCACTGGAATATTTTTGACATGCAGCTCTATCTCTGGATCCTAAAGCACTTCCTGGCCTTGGTTATGGACTGGAAAAGGACTAACAAATTGAAACTGAATCCAGACAAGATGAAGCTTTGTTTGTTTATTTAAGAGACGCACCTGTTAGGTTAAGGGGTAATTTGCTTGATCCGAATAGGATTACATTTTCCCCAAAAAAATAAAAATAAAAAATACCAGGCCTGTAATTTGGGTGTTGTACTTGACCCAGCTCTCTCTAGGGAGATGCAGATATTGGCTATGCCTAGGTCTGCCTTTTTCCATCTCTGGCAGATTGCTCAGTCTTTGACAATGTTAATTCATTCATTGTTAATCTGAAAAATGTGATTGATTACCACAATGATGTCTACATGGAGATGTCCTTGAAGAAAGCATAGAAGCTTTAGCAGATCCTGAAGGTGGCACCTAGTTAGTTCCTAGGACTCATTGATTTAACCATGTTTCCAAAATCATGCCTACCTGCACTGGCTTCCTGTGTGCCTCCTTGCAAAATTCAATGTGTTGCTTGACATACAAAGTATTAAACAGTTTGGGATCTTGTTACCTGTTAGAGTATCTCCTATGAAGGACTTCTGCCCATATCACCCATTCCTCTCAGGTTTTACCTTAATGGATGGTCACATTGAAGGAGGCATAGAAGATGTCAACAGAGAAACTTGGCAGAGGTGGCCCCAGCTTTATGGAACTCACTTCTTTTAGAGGTTTACCACACTTTCTCCCTCCAAACCATTCATAAATCAGTGAAAGCAGAGTCTTATAAATACAGTATTTGCTGGCGTATAAGACTACTTTTCCCCCTGAAAAACATGCCTCCAAGTGGGGGAGTCGTCTTATACGCCGGGTGCACTTCAGCTGGGATAGACATAGCTGCCCATAGTGGCCTCCCGATGCTACATACATTCTACATACCATCCAGATGAAGAAAGAAGCTCTACATTACAATTGTGTCTCCCTTTCAAACTGGTGGGGAAAAAGAAAGGGTTTCACTTATTGGTACCTTCTGCTCTGCCCAAGATGGAGGGAAAAGCCATGCTTCTTCCTTGCAGGGGAAGCAAGAGGCTAGGCTAGAGCAACACTTCCTGCCTCAGTGCAATTGACCTGCCCACCCACTTTACCTGCAGCGCCACCACTGGTGGGTGGTGCAAGTACAGTTCTAAAAAAAATCAATAAAATAATTAATATTACTGTATTCTAATTACTGAAACTCACTAGCAGTTGCTACATTTCCCACTCTTGGCTTATACTCAGGTCAATCTATTTTCCTGGGTTTCAAGGTCAAAATTAGGTACCTTGGGTTATATTTGGGTCAGTTTATATTCATGTATATACAGTAGATAAATAAGTACCACTTTGCACTTGCACTGTTTTATGTTTACTGTACATGTTTGATAACATACAGCCTTGTGACAGTTTTCTGCATGTCATAAGCATTTGAATATAAATTAACATGTTGGAATCAAATCTGATGTTCTTTTACGTTTTATTTGGTGTGTGGAAGGTGTACAGAAGAGGGGGTAGTCTTATACGGCGAGTATATAACAAACTCTATATTTTGAGTGGAAATGTTGGGGGGTCGTCTTATACGCCCAGTCATCTTATACGCCGGCAAATACGGGTACATTTTTTCTGTATTCTTCCTTATGTTAGTCTTTTTTGATAAATCATATGTTTATGATTTATTCCAATGGCTACAATTTGTTTTGTTTTGTTTAATTTGATAAATGTATATATACTACTTCTATTGTGTATTTTTTATCTCTGTTTGTTGGACTTTTTACCTTCTCTTTGTAAACTGCCCAGGTTAATGATTTCTCATTAAATGTGCACTATATAAATTTAAGATACAGGCAGTCAGCCAGACAAACAGACTACAGTGTGTAAAAATGGTCTTTTACTAAATAACTGTTTCTGGACACAAAACCATATTCCATAATATCCAAACTTCTGAAGTCAAAATGTAAAGTTTATAGGAACATTAATGTTTGTTTATTCAGTGTATATAACATGCATCTAACCAATTGGTTACTCTGGACAGATATCACAATAAAGCAACAAATACATTGTAAAAAATAACTTAAACAAAAAATAAGATTAAATTAAGAAAACACAGCATAGAGCACATCTTAGATGTTTTTGGCAATTCACAAATAATGTTTAATTTTAAAAAAGTGTAGCCCACACAAATTCTGCTTTTTAAAAACACTACCTCTGTTATCTTGATTTCTAAATAATTGCATGTCTTATCACATCCTTTTGGCAAATTCTGAGCATAAGGGTTGAGCTAGTAAAGGGCTCAATATTTGCCCCAGTGATTTCTGGCTTGCAGTTACTTCCACAAGCAGTACTGATTACTGGATTTGCTTTGTACAAGTGGCAGACAACATGTGCAACTCTGACTGGTCAGCAAGAAGATTGTAGATCTTGTTCTAAACCCAGAAATTAGGAAACAAGCATACATTACAAGGAAAAAAGCTTTTTTTTAAAAAAAAATTCATTTGCAAGATGTCCTAGTGCTTGTGGTTGTCTGAGGAAATTTCCCCTCAAAAAAGAGGCAATCTTTGTTCCAGATTTTCTACAGATAATTATCACATACCACTGTAATGAGTTTTTCAAACAGATTTCCCATATATAGTTCACAGGCTGCTCATTTTCTTATTCATTTCCCTAGAGCAGAAACAACAGCTGGAGGGGTATGTATAACTTTTTCTGTAGAACGTTCTAACATATGTTAGGTTTTGGTTAGTAGACCATCCACCAGTTCAAAGTTGGTGTCTAGAAATCATGTTCAATTTTTTAAATTTTATTTTTGTCAGATTGTAGCAAAGCTGGACTCCTCAGCCAGGCATGACTTGTGTGGTGAAGAATACTTTCTATGATAAGTAAAACAAAAGATTCTTTGTCTGCATTGTTTTAGAGCCCTAAGCACTGCTCAATGTTGTCTTCTATTATGGTGAACTGTGATTGATGTTTGCACAATTTTCATAATATTTTCTTTTGCATTCCCAGACTGTGAAACATATAAAACAAAAATGTCTAAGGCCAAAGATTGCCTCATCCTTGCTTGTACCAATTGGAACTTACAATGATTCCCACTACAATAAAGAAAAAGTAATGTGGGGTTGTATTTCTCACTCTCACCTGCTCCACCCATAACACAAAATACAAGTTGAGTGTCTGTAGAAAACAGTTACTGTTGATTGAGCAGACATTGTCATGGACATTATTATCTTGTGATTTCTTACTCTTTGACAGACTTCTTCCTATGTCATTTCAAAGCAACTGATTGTATATTTTGCCTACACTAATAGGATGTTCCATTGTCCAAAATGTCCTATTGTTAACTGGCCCTGCAATCACAGGGCTAGTCAGTTCTTGCAGCCTCAAGCATGAGGATTCTTTTTTTAAGTCTTGAGTGTCTTCCAATTTGAAAGTCTCATCTTCCATCCTTTATCTCTTTTTTATGTTGGCTTGTCTTACCATAGGTTTTCAGAATTTATTTACTGTTGTTTTATGCTGTGTGGTGCTAATAATCTTGTACTACATGGAGAGACAACAAATAAAGTGATTTGTCCATTTGGAGAGAATGTCTTGGAATTTTATACCTTACAAGGCATGTGTGGAAAGAGGAGATGGACAAGGAACAAGAGGCAGACACAGAGGAAGTTGGAGAGATATAATATTAGAGAAATATTACAAGATCAAATAACACTGGTGGAAGCCACTAATAATAATAATAATTTTGTGTCAGAGATTACTCTGGGTTGAAAAGATTTTTTTTTGGGGGGGGGGGGAATGCCTGAATGAGGCTCCTTTCATGTCCTCAAGTGCAGCTCTCTGGTATCGAAACTCGACCTTCCATTCTCCAGCTCAGCACCTTAACCACTAAGCCACCGGAGGAGCTGCTAGAGCCCACTAGAAGTGCCAGAGCAAGATCCTTGCATCTCCTTCAACACACAGTGGAAGAAGGAGAAGGAGGTGGAAGGAGGAGAAGGAGAAAAATCATAAACATTTGGCCTGTCAAGATTTCAAACAAGCCTGTGAGAACCACTGAACATACCCAGCTGCCACAGAATATTAAGTGTCACTTATTTTTTTGTGGATTTTTTTTTTTACACAGAAGAGTAGTGCTAATGGGCTGGGGTGTCTAATGACTAGGCACTGAACAAGAGCAGACCTGTTGAATACACGGAAATATTTCATTCCATGTCTTGTGACTCTAAATCTATAAATATGCCGCTTGTGGGAGATGTAAGGCAAACTGATCTCAAAGCTTTGTCTTGCTCCCAAGCTTTCAGTCTAGTTAGTATATCTCTCACAACAGCCTTACCACCTGCTCCCTTATGCATCTCTCACAGAAAGCAAAATTGCATGCAATAAATGCTGTAGATCCTGCGTCCACCCTGCAAAACTGCCAGAATAATTAAGAGCTTTTATGCATTCACATAACTTCTTTGGAATGTACACCAAGGTGTTCAAAGTTTTCTAGACAAGTTTTTAAAAGAAAGAAAGAAAGAAAAAGAGAAAATTAATATTTAACCAGAAGATTACATTTCTGTCTGCTACATTAATTTTTTATTAATCTTGTGAAAACATTGTTGATGGAAATGATATTGACAGTTACAAAAAACCTTCTGGTAAATGGGAGTCTCATTATTCTAGGGAACATGAAGCATAGTCACATTCTCATGGAGCAAACTCTGTACTTGGATCTTCTAACTGTCATCAGCATTAATGAGTACTAATGTGGGATTATTCATACATAACTCAAAGGAGAGTTAGCTGGACAACACAGAATCGAACTAGAATAATATCTCTGTATTAACATAATAAAAAATGAATCCTGCAGCAAACCCTAGTATCTTTTTTTCTGTTTTAATCCCAGAAAGCAAGCAGAAAAACATTCTCCTCACCTGTCTTTCCCACAGAAAAGTCTTTCTTCCTTGTATCAAATGTAATATTGCCCTGTCTTAATGCTTCCCAGGAAAGTAGACTAAAGTTTTTTCTTGTCTTCTCTTACATCTCCATCCCCTCTATTGTTTCCTTCATCACCTTTTTACATATGGAGGTAAACCTGAAAAATAAGAGCCCTACTATCATGTGAGTCAAAACTCTAGCAAATCAGGGCTTTAGCTTAAGTGGAGCATGTCCACAGATAATAGTGGTCTCCTTCTTTACACTCATTACCCTCTCCTTGTAGAAGTTTGATGAAAACAGGGATGGACAGGAAGCGCTTGATTGCTCCCCTGTTCATTCCTTCATTCCTTTATTCCTCCATTCTGTTGTTCATTCATATAAAAAAAATTATACCACCGCACTGCCTCCCCCTCCCCCATGATACCTCCAGCCATCTCCCACCTGGCCGGAAGTTGAAAAGCAGCAGCCACGGAAGGAAGGCAGTGAGGAAGAACTGCACTGCCCATTCACCCCCACCCTGCAAAACCTCTAGTCATCTTCCATCTGGCTGGAGGTTGAAAAGCAGCAGTCATGGAGGGAAGGTGGGGAGGAAGAACTGCACCACCTCCACCTCCCTGCAAGATCTCCAGCCCTCTTTCACCTGGCTGGAGGTAGAAAAGCAGCAGCCATGGCAGCAGTGGCTTTCTGCTCTCAGCTGAGACTGGATTGGCATTGGATATGGCAGGCCCAACGTCAGTTTGAGCCACGGCGGAGTGGGCAGCAGCAGAATGAGTGGGTCAGCCACACAGGGGCCAGTAGCAGGGGCCCTACTGTGGTGGAGTTTCTTGCTCTTATGCTGGCTGACACCATGGACTTTACCATGGACTTGGCCATTGGGGTGGGGTGGGGCAGACATCTCCCCCTGGCCAGCCTTGGACTTTTAGGACATTTTGGACTTTTAGGCCTTGGACTCTTTTGCAGTCAACTTACTGTACTTTTTAGATGATTGACTTTTTTAATGTTTTATGTTGGTAGTTGATTTGTGATGTTTTGACTTATGCTAATTGTATCTTATTTTATTATATTGTGATATGTGTATAATGTATTAGATGTGGTATTGTTGTGAGCCACCCTGAGTCACATTGTCGAGTGGGTGGCATACATGTCCTAATTATTATTATTATTATTATTATTATTATTATTATTATTATTATTATTATTATTATTATTATTATTATTATTATTATTATTATTATTATTATTATTATTATTATTATCCTCAAGAAGACCCAATGCATCTTTGTATGCTGAGTATATCTGATATGTATTATTTTGAGCTTTTCCTTATGCCCTTGCTACCATTTAGTTTTCTGCAGATTTGAAAGCATCTTTTAAGTATAAAGCAGGAGAAAAGACAAACAGACAAAGTAGGCAAATTGGTTCATCTATATGAATGCAACTATCAGGCATATTTAGTGAAATTAGTATGATACATGACAAGTTGGTGTAAATGTGCAAGAGTTATTTTGAACCATATGGTTTAAAGTATCTAGCTGAATATGTGCAGATTCTTTGCCACTAGAAAAAAGTACCTTTACTAAGGAGGTGACTCAGCAGTGATAAGGAATAGCAATTGTCATAGGCTTTCCATCTATATGATGCCATATTAGGTTGAGTATTTATTTAATTAGATTGTGGGTGCAAGACCTGTAGAGTCCAGACATATTGTTAGTCCTTTAAAATGCCTGATTCTTGTGTATCCTCTGCACAACAGAAAGATTTAGAACAGCCCAACTCCATTTTTGAAGTAATAGAGTAAGCAGCTTTTATGCTGGGGTCTTGAGTTTTAATTACATAACAGCCATCCTTTCTAATTAGAAAACTGCATAAAGGACAGCTTTAAAGTTGAGTATTAGTTATTGAAACAAGCTGCAATCTGCCAACGTCTGTTTTATGAGGAGTCAAATATGTGTTTCCTTTCTTTTCACCTCCACTGACAAGATTAAATCTGACACCATCATTCAGGGACAGGATGATTCCAATACTGCAAACAATTTTATCTTTTATTATCTGTAATATTTGCATATCGCGCAAGCAATTATGCCACAATTGTGCAAAGTCCAATCTCTGCAGTGTAATGACTTCTTGATTATCTGTCTTTAGATGATGAATGCAAAGTCTTCTCAGCCTTTAAGCAATGTACATTGCTTGTTAACACCTGAATCTCTTCCCATTTTCTACTTGTAAAGGACAGATTAAAAGTCTAAGTGTTCCACCTGTCATTTCCCCATCTTTCCAGTTTTGTCTGCAAGTGTAAAATATAGGACAGTGTGTTATGAAATCTGTTTCCATCTCAATTAAGACTTGAGTGCGGACTCTTTTTAAGGGTAGACTATAATAAGGTTTGGTTAGTGTTATGCTCAAAGTATGGATGTAAATGTAACTATATCTCCTGAGGAACTTTTTATTCACATATGCCTTCCCGGTTCACTGTGAAAAACTGTAGAGATGTGTCATTTATAAGACATATCAGCCTCTCCTTTTGATACATCCACTGTTTGGTGAATACACATCTTGTCTCAGTAACGTTCATCACTAGCATTTCACTGCTGCTTTTGTGTCACAAGCAAATGTTTTTAACCAGTGATTTTTTTTCCTAGACAAGGGAAGACATCAAAACATCCTTGTCAATGATTTTGTCCAGTACAGACACACCTGTAAGGTAATTGTTAAGGTAACAACAAGTGTATCATAAACAAAATTGTTCGATATTGCATATTCAGCAAAACTGTTTATGAACTGTAACTACTCAATTTTGTATCAGTCTCCACTATCTTTCTTTGGTCTTTTGGAGATACAACTGTATAGATCATTTCCTTGAGCATCAGATATAGAAATATGCAGAATCAGAGCTTGAAGAAGTTCTGTCAAGCTGTTCTGGATGTGCATTGGATTAGGAGGCAGTTTGAAATTAAAACAAATATGTCTGTTTCTAATTATATACATTTTAATGCAGTTCATTGCACATTTGTGCAATGCACATTTTTTTCTCTTTCATTGGCAATGTGTGTTTGTGCTCAGTTTTTAAAATATACCCATTTTTCATTTGCATTTTTAAAAATGTGCACATTTAATAAATGCTCCCCATACCCTTCACACATGAATTGGACTGCAAGCTTGTAAATATATATCCCAGACATTCAGACCATATTCTGGTTTGGGAAGCATGAATCTGATAATATTGGGTGAAATACAGAGAGGGCTAACAATGTATGCACATTTTAAGAGATGTTATCTATGTCTTACTTTTTGAAGTCAAATTGAGTTATAGTAGGAACATGTAGTAGGATGTTTGCTCAAAAGAATGAAACCTAGCATCACTATGCAACAGGCAGGACAGTCAAAGAAAATGGTAGAAGCACACTTGTCATTCAAGGAGCTCAAGGCCATTTTGAAATGGTAGTTGAAATTTGAGAACATTGTGGGAGGAGAACAACAATAGAGGCATGAGTTTGCAACAGAATCTCCAACACACTTAACAATTGCACACACTTGTGATAAGTTTGAGATGTATGGTATTGTGTGTGTTGTGGACAAGGGAAGATCTGGGAGGCCTCACATAGCAACAAGTCCTTCTGCTGCTGCTATGGTGTTGGAACATTTTACATGCCCACCACAGATGGCTTCTCGGGACTGAACAATTTTACTTACAACAAGATGGTGCCCCACTGCACTTCCTCTGAAAAGTGAGAACTTAGTTTGATGAGAATTTGCCAGGAAAAAGTATAGGATGAAGAGATGCAGTTGAACATCCTCCACATTCTCCTGATTTAACACCTATGGGGACCTTAAAGGACGTGGTGTGCTGTATTGCAGAAAACTGGCTACACTGATATTTTGGGAAGGAATTGAAAAGGCATGTGCAGCGATACAACTGGACAATTTGGTCAACATTGCTCAAGCAGTAGTTTGATATAATCAGAAGTGTCTGGATGCTGATGCTAACTACTTCAAGCACCTCTCATAATTGCAGAAGTAAAGTGTGGCTTATATTCATCTTTTGTTACCGGTATATATTGAGTATTAAAATTTTAATACATTTTTTACCGTTGTTAAAATGTGTATACATTTTTGCACCCTTTGTATGTACTGAAATCACATTCTCAAAGTGATATAAAACAGCATGTTTGTCTATTGCCCCCATATGCCAGCACAAAAGAGGCTGACCACAGTGATGTTGGTTGAAAAATTGGGCCACTTTATTTAAGATCAACTTGGTTAACTTTAACCATCTTAACAGTAACTTAATGCAGCAAGGCCGCAGTAGCACTGGTGAGGTCAACGATATTCATTCCAAGCTTAACTTGGATATCGGACAACCATATCCGTACAACATTTTACTGTCCCAGTCAGAAGTAACCAGCTGTTATCTCCTTCTGACCCCACACCGGGCGAACTCTATATTGGGGCTGCCTGCTGCCGAGCTGGGCAGTTACCCAAGTTCGCGGTCCGCATTTTGATCAGACTCACAGAGTGGCCGATCAAAACACGTTCCTACCCGGTTCTCCTGGGACCAAATTTATTCCTCACCAGTGCTACCCGCCCCCTAAAGTGACCAAAAAAACCCATTCCAGCTCACCCGGCTAGGCAGTGTGGGATGGGCGAAAACGCCAAGAGACCCGCAGGCCAATCAAGGTCTCAAGCAAAAATTCCCATCCGGCCCCGAAGCGACCAAAAAACAATCACACTGCCGCCAGGGAGGGAGGGCGGGGCTCGCTCGCCTGTCAAAACGGGACTGGCGAACGAGCGCAGGGAGCGCGCCGCCCTTATAAGGGCAGCGCTTAACCACGCCCCCTGCGCTCGTGCCCAGGCCCGTCTTTCTGGCAGGCACTGGGGCAAAGCGCGCGGCCGCGGCAGTCGCTGCGGCCGCCCGACCATTGCCCCCATATGCCCGCACAAAAGAGACTGACCACAGTGATGTTGGTTGAAAAATTGGGCCACTTTATTTAAGATCAACTTGGTTAACTTTAACCATCTTAACAGTAACTTAATGCAGCAAGGCCGCAGTAGCACTGGTGAGGTCAACGATATCCATTCCAAGCTTAACTTGGATATCGGACAACCATATCCGTACAACATTTTACTGTCCCGGTCAGAAGTAACCAGCTGTTATCTCCTTCTGACCCCACACCGGGCGAACTCTATATTGGGGCTGCCTGCTGCCGAGCTGGGCAGTTACCCAAGTTCGCGGTCCGCATTTTGATCAGACTCACAGAGTGGCCGATCAAAACACGTTCCTACCCGGTTCTCCTGGGACCAAATTTATTCCTCACCAGTGCTACCCGCCACACGGGGGGAGTGAAACTACTCACCGCCCCACCCCACCCCCGAGACCGACAACTCGGTCACCAGGCCCTGCTGCAGAGCTCCCAGGAACAAAACCTGGCCGTCCGGTGACGGGTGCACACCATCGCCCCTGTACAGGTGGCCCAACTCCTCCATACAGAATAGCGGATGCTCCACCACCGTACCCAGACCCCAGGTATGCAGGAAACGTGCCACGGCGCGGTTCACCCCACGCCGCGCACGATCCACGGCCCGATAATCCACCGCGCCCCTGTACCGGGCACGCGGTATCATACTCGACCAGACAATTCTGGTCGCCGGCCAATGCTGGTGCAGGAAATGGAAATCCCTGCAAATGGCCCTGGACAGATCCAACCCCATCCGTTGCCCAAGGTCATTCCCACCTAGGTGCACAAGGAGGATATCGGGGGGTGGCACGTGCCAGCTCGACATCATCAAAGGCATCAATTGATCCCACAACATCCCCCGCACCCCCCGCCACATGAGGTAGGCCCACTGCCGCAGGCCCAGGTGGATCCCGCAGGGAGCTGCTCCAGCAAAACGGGCGGCCCAGTAGATATAGCTGTGGCCGACGATCCATACGCGGGCCACATCACTCCGAGGGAAGAGCTCTGAAAGAAAACAAACAGAAAACAAACGGCAGCAAGGCAGGTCATGGCAGTAGCGGTCGCACATACGTCCGAAAACAAGCGGACCCCCACCGCCCCATCCTCATGATGTCCGCATCAGAATACCCGAAAGAGACTGCGGTGGAAGCAGCCCCTATGCGGAAAGAGTGGGTGCCGTAACGGGCACCAGGGATCCCCACCTCCGACAGGGCCGCCCCAGTAACCCTCCAAAATTGAAAACGAGTAAGTGGGGACCCATCCCGGTGTATAAAAAAGGGCAGATGACCAGAGGGGCGTATGGCCAGGTAGTGCTCCAGCGCTCCCACCGGACAGATATCTGCTATACTGCACCGCAGTAGCAGTAAGGAAACCCCCCTGCCCAGCTGGTCGGTCTTAGACATCTGGACCGTCAGCCGAACCGACGACGCGGTGAACGCGACGTCAGCCAGCTGCAGCGCACGGCCGGACATGTCCCCTCGGGACGCCACCACCAGTTCTCCCACCCGGAGGGCCGCAAAAAATGCCACGGAAGAAGCGGCGTGAAACAATGCCGCCTCATACCCGTCCGTGCAATGGCAAGGCCAGGCCGCAGCCAAACGCCGCAGCACCGCCGGTGACACCGGCTGTTGGGCGTCCGGGCGGTGGCTACGCTCCCTCGACCAGCCCTCCAACACCCGGCGAATACGAAAATCGCCAAGGGTGTCAGGGACACCGTTCGCCCGGGCGGCAAAGGCCAAGGCCGACAGCCGCCCCTGGATGGTACGTGGAGCAAGGCCAGACCTCCGCAGTTGAACCATGAACTGAAACACATGGTCCACCGGGAGCGGCCAAACCTCCGGCAAACCCTGCTGGCTTCTAAAGGTGGTAAAAGCCCCACACGCCAGGCGATAGGCACGGCGTGTGCGACCTGATAGGGAAAGGCCGATGGCCCGATTCACCTCGGCCCTCCAATGTTCCAGACCGCGTCCGGCAACTCCGAAGGAAGTGCCCTGGCACCGGGAGCCAACGCCCTGAACCGCGCCATCTGAAAGTGGGACAGGGCATCAGCAATGGAATTGTCCACCCCCGGCACATGGCGTGCGCGAAATACGATGTTAAGCCTCAGCGCAGCCAGGACGAACGGCCTGACTAAGGACATAACCCGGGGGGAGCGGGACGTCTGCGAGTTGACCACTTGGACAACCGCCGCGTTGTCACACCAAAAGGTGACAACGGAGTTTACCCAGTGACGTCCCCACATGTTGATCGCCCCCCAGATGGGAAAGAATTCCAGGAAAGTCAGGTCCCTCACGACGTCGGAGTCCCGCCAGTGCGGCGGCCATGTGCCGGCGCACCAACGGCCATCAAAATAGATGCCAAAACCACAAGACCCCGATGCGTCGGAATGGACCTGAAAACTGGAAGAGAGGAAAAGGTCAGAGCGCCAAAAGGAAACCCCATTGAAGTCCCTAAGGAACGCCAACCAGACCTCTAAATCCTCCCTCATCCCACGGGTCAGCCTAGTTCTGTGGAACTTTTTGGTCAGGCCGGCCATCGCGTCGCACAAGCGGCGAGCAAAGGCGCGGCCAGGGGCCACCACCCTACAGGCAAAGTTGAGATGCCCATGAAGCTCCTGCAATTCATGCAGGGTGACCCTCCTTTTGGGCAGGAGCGTTTCTATCCTCTCAACCAGGCGCTGCACCTTGTCAAGGGGGAGGCGAGAGGTCATGGCGACTGTATCCAACTCGATGCCCAGAAAAGTGAGGGTAGTGGCCGGACCCTCAGTTTTCTCAGGCCCCAACGGAACAGCCAACTCCTCCGCCAGGCACTGAAACGACTGGAGCAGGTGAACGCAATCCCCAGTACCTGCGGGGCCCCCAAAAAGAAAATCGTCCAGGTAATGGGCGACCCTGTCCGAACCTGCCTTCCTAACTAAGGCCCAGTGCAAGAAAGAACTAAAGCGCTCAAACGCGGCGCAGGAAATAGAACAGCCGAACGGCATGGCCCGGTCTACGAAATACTGGCCCTCAAAACGGAAGCCCAGTAGCTTGAAGTCATCAGGGTGCACTGGCAACAGCCGAAACGCGGACTTGATGTCACATTTGGCCAAGAGTGCACCCGGACCGCAGGCGCGGACCATGCAGACGGCCTCGTCAAAAGACGTATACCGGACCGAGCACAAAGCGTCCGGAATAGCGTCGTTGACGGAAGACCCGGCAGGGTAAGACAGGTGATGAATCAACCTGAACTCACCCGGGGCCTTTTTCGGAACTAATCCCAACGGGGAAACTTTAAGGTTGGGGAAGGGCGGGCTGTCGAAAGGGCCCGCCACCCTGCCTCCTTAAAAATTTGCGCTCTGGCCACTGACTCCATACCCACCAGAGATCGTAGGTTGGGCGCGTCCTGAGGCCCCCGCGCCCCCACTACGGGGATACGGAAGCCAAAGGTGAAACCCTCGGAAAGGTACTGGGTGTCAGTGGGTGAAGGATACTCCCGCAGCAGGCGGTCCAGGATTTCGACCCTAATTGGGCTGGGGCCCTTTGCCAGGGGCGTTGTCAGCCCCGGCCCACTTGGCCCCCTGTTGGTCCTTACCCCGGCCCCGGCCCACCCCCCCTCGGAAACAGGAGGTGGCGGGGTGGGAGCCAGCGCAAATCGAGCACTCGTGCTTGAATTTGCACTGCTTTTTGGTGCAGCGACCTGACGCGGAGTACTCCCAACACAGCAGGCGGGCCGGAACCGCCTGCCCCGCCGACTGGCGGGGGGCCTGAGAGGGAGTAGGGCGCTGAATCAGGTGGCCGCAATCGTACCGCTCACCAAGGGCCGGGCCGGTCGGTGTCATGAGCTGCATCCAGAGCGCGGAGTGCATCTCATCCCAGCGCATGCCGGGGCGTATGGCCGCGCGCATGCGAAATTCTTCATCATACGCCAGCCACGCCTGCCCTGGGAAGTCCACATAAGCCCTGTAAATAATATCCAGGTACTGGAACAGGGACACACCTAACTGGGGGAAAGCCCTGGATAAAACACCGGCATAAATGAGGAAATATGGAAGCCAATTGGCCCAAGTGCGGGGCGGCTTCTTCCTCTTGGCCCTCTCTTTGTCCGCGTCGTCCGCCTTGTCCTTCTCCTCCTTCGTGGAGTCACGGTTAAGGAGGGAGAAGAAATCCACATACTCACCGCGGAGGATCTTATCCCGCGTGGCGGGCAGCAAGTGGTCACCGAGCAGCAACGATTGGTCACCGTACGGCAGGGCAGTCCGGGAAACCGAATTATACCCGGTGTCCCCAAAAGCAAAGCAAGGCCAACCCGGTGCAGTGACAGCAGGAACGCCAAACGGCGAAGAGACCGGGGGCGGCGGGTAGGGTGCCCGCCACGTGGCGGGCGCCGGCTGTGCCTGCGGAGGCGGAGCAATCCCCGACGGAGCAGCCAACGGCCACGAGAGTGCCGTCCCAAGGCGACACCATGGCCGGCATCTGCTGGCACGGCCAAGGCCATTGCACCGGAAGGTGCGGTGCAACAGTGGGCAGGTGCGCGGCAAACGGGGGCGGCTGCGGAACAACTGAAGGCAGCTGCTGAGGCACAGCAGGGGTAATTGGACCAGGCTCGCCGTCATACTCACCACCGGCGCGAGCAGCCGGAACAGCCGGAGCGACGAGGACCAGTCGGACACCGCTGAGCCCAGCCTCCAGGTCCGCGTCGGCCGGGGTAGAAGGCTCCTCGACCCGGCCCGCCTCCCCGTCCAGTGTTGGAGCGTCGGTGGGCCGGAGCGGCGGCAGAGTCGCCTCCAGCTGCGAAATCCGCTGCTGGAGAACCGTGGCCAGCTCACTCCAGTCGGAGTCAGCCGACCCGGCCACTGCATGCGCGGCCCTCTGGGCTGACCGCCGGCCATCCGGCGCTAAGTTCAGGCCAGCGGCCCGTTCCAAGGCCGCCACACGGTCGAGGAGGGCTGCGGGGGTAACAGGGGCCATGTCCGGTCCCTGGGCGCGGCGGCTGGGTACCCCTACGGCAGTAGCCCTGTGGGGACGGCGGCAAGGGCGAGGCGCAGCCTGCTTCTTAGGAGCCATGGCCAACAATCCACAGAAATATCCGCCCAAGAAAGGAGCAGGATACGCCACAGGCCTAGG
Source organism: Furcifer pardalis (assembly GCA_030440675.1). Classification (NCBI taxonomy): domain Eukaryota; kingdom Metazoa; phylum Chordata; class Lepidosauria; order Squamata; family Chamaeleonidae; genus Furcifer; species Furcifer pardalis. The sequence continues at coordinate 71,775,022 of CP126893.1, forward strand.
TGGGGGCAAAAGCCGAGGCCAGAAGAAGGCAGGGGAGGAAGGTATGCTGGGTACTTATGCTACCGAACTTGGAAGGGTGGAAGGCTGAGTCAACCTCGCCCCTGGTCAGGATTGAACTCACAACGTCCTGGCTGCAGCAGAGCAGTTTAACCACTACGCAACCAGGGCTCTACAATCCGACCCACAACCCTTAATCACCCAAGGCGCAATAAGAGAACGAGCAGAGACAAGGGCCAAGTAAAGGCCACAAAATGGCGGTCGGAACTCCCAGGCTCACAAAATGGCGACCGCTAGAAGCAGAGCCAAGCCGTAGCCAAGGAAACCCCAAGAAAGGTCGGGGAAGAGCCCACAATAAGGGGCCTGGGAAGGGCAGGGAAGGACCGACAACCTAGGGCAAAGCTAAAAGGACAGACGGGCACCAAAACCGCGGGCGCACGTCGCGCGCCCGCAAAATGGCGGCCGCAAAGGCTTCCTGAGCCGAACGCTCACCAAGCCGGAGGGCAGCAACCAGGAGAAGGCCAGGAGAAGGCCAGGCTCGGATCCAAGACAAGGTCCGGAGCGTCTGTCACCCGAAAAACTAGCCGCCAGCAAGAGCAAGAGGAGCTCACAAAGATCCAGCCGCTCGCTCGCCTGTCAAAACGGGACTGGTGAACGAGCGCAGGGAGCGCGCCGCCCTTATAAGGGCAGCGCTTAACCACGCCCCCTGCGCTCGTGCCCAGGCCCGTCTTTCTGGCCGGCACCGGGGCAAAGCGCGCGGCCGCGGCAGTCGCCGCGGCCGCCCGACCATTTGTGATTGTGTGTATATATATGAGTGTGCATTAATTTGATACTTGTTCATTTTTGTAGTTTAATTTCCATTCATTTGAAGTTCAGGTGTTACTTGATACTAATTGCTGCTGGACTTCCAGGATTTCTCAACCTAACGTTGAAGAAATAACTGTTTGGAACTTGGCAAGTTCTCTCGACCCTTATGCACATCAGTCTTCCAGATCTTTCTAGCCTATATTTCTCCCACCTCTGTCCAGACTTTTTTAAAACCATGGTGAACACATGGTAGTTTGCCCTCATGGCTGGAATAAGTTTCTAGAAGTTATTGTATTCTTAGAGCTCTGGAGGAGAAAAAAAATCAATATTGTTGTCCATCAAGGGATTATGCTTTTGGTTGGCTGACACTGCTAATTCCTATGTTCCCTTTGAAGTAAATCTGTGGATTTTGGTAGAGTCATTCATTATGTGCCACCTAAAGTAAGAGTAAAAACTCCAAATTTAGGGTATGACCTTTCCCATCAATAAGAGCCAAAATAAATAAAGTGGCAAATGCTGCAATGATATAAGGGTGTGATATATTTGGGAGTTATTGTCAAAATATTTGGGAGTGAGTTTATTGTCAAGTTAAAATTTCAACACATTATAAGGAAAGAAATATATAAGCATTTGAAAAAAATAACACCTTGCGTTTTCTCCCTGCTGTCAGGAAGATATGAGAGAAATTGTTTCTTCCTATTCCTAATGCAGGCATGGCTCATGGCTGAAAACATTATCTTTTATCCCATAATCTTTTTAGGAATGATGGTTGTGGAATTCTGAGAGTTATAACTCAAAAAGCTGACATTTACAAACTCCGATACAGTTGGAGGATGGGGTGGAGATCAAGTTACAGTATATGCATTTGTTTGATAGCCTTATGGACACATGACCTAAGAAAAATCTGATTTTTCTTAAAATGCTAAATTGCTTGTGTAGAATTTTACTCCTCTCAAAGTGGTATCACAATTTGAGGACATTTATCCACAACATAGGATGTCCACAGTTTTTGTTCACACAATTATCCTCATATTAATTTGGGATCTACTAATAGTGCACATTTTTTATTGCTTAACTGAGCAAAGTTTAGAGTTTGAAAGGGGAGAAAAGCTATTTTCTGCACAATAGCAACATCTTCATAGTCTTCTATTTAAAATAACCTCCATTTAAACAAACACAAGCTACCTATCCTCTTTCCATCTGGTCTAGCTGTTGCTCATCATAAGATCTCCAACTCAATTGACTATTAGATTGCTATTGCATATGGTGCTTGCTATTCTTACTATAGTTTCCAACTCAGCTGCTGATTGGCTTACTATTTTCTGTTCTTGCTCATGCTGTGTAATTGGCTTAATTGCACAACTCTTCAGAAATCTATTGCAATATTCAGGTAACTTATTTGGAGCTGCCAAGAAGTCATTTTCATTTCTGGAAATGAAATAACTGGTAATTGCTGCAACCCCAGTTTGTCCATTAGTCCTTAAGTATTTATCATCATAGGGGACAGGAATGCCAAAGTAGGAAGCCAAAGAGTAACTGGAATAATGGGCAAGTTTGGCCATTGAGTACAAAATGAAGCAGAGCAAAAGATATTAGAGTTTTGAAAAGAGAATGCACTAGTCATAGCAAACACTCTTTTCCAACAACCTAAGAGGTGACTCTACACATGGACATCACCACATGGCCAACACCAAAATCAGATGGATTACATACTCTGCATTCAAAGATGGAGAAGATCTATAAAATCAATAAAAACTAGAACTGAAGCTGATTGTGGCTCAGATCATGAGCTACTGATTGCCAAATTCAGATTTAGAATGAAGAAAGTAGGGAAAGCCATTAGGCCACTCAGGTATAATCTAGAGGACATCCCTTACTAATATACAATGGAGGTGAAGAATAGAGGTAAGGGATTAGATCTGACAGACAGAGTGCCTGAATAACTATTGATGGAGGTTCATGACACTGTATAGGAAACACCAATTAGAACCATCCCAAAGAAAAAGAAATACAAGAAAACGAAGTAGCTTTCTGATGAGGCATCACAAATAGCTGGGAAAAGAAGGAAAGACAAAGGTGAAAGAGATTCACCCAATTGAATCTTCTTCCAAAGAAGAGCAAGGAGAGATAAGGAGGCCTTCTTAAATGAACAATGCAAAGTAATAGAGGAAGACAACAAAATGGGAATGACTAGAGATCTCTTTAAGAAATCAAGGGAACATTTTGAGCGAAAACTCTAGGGACCTAATAGAAGCAGAAGAGATTTGGAAATGGTGGCAAAAATACACTGATGAAGTATACAAAAAGGATCTTACTGTCCCTGACAACCACTAGGGTGTTATCGCTGACCTCAAGCCAGACATCCTGGAGTGTGACGTCAAGTGGGCCCTAGAAAGTATTACTAACTACAAAGTCAGTAGATATGACAATATTCCAACTGAGATATTTAAAGCCCTAAAAGATTATGCTGTAAAAGTGATATGATCAATTTGCCAACAAATTTGGAAAATGCAGCAGTGGCCACAGGATTGGGAAAGATCAGTTGATATTCCAATGGATTGTTCAAAGTATCATACAATTGTGTTAATCTCACACACTAGCAAGGTCATGCTTAAAAAATGCTACAAACTAGGATTCAGAAATATGTGGATTGAGAACTACCAGAGTAAATGATGGATTCTGAAGAGACGCTTGATGAAGATGAAAGAGAAGAGTGCAAAAGCTGGCTTGAAACTCAACATCAAGAAAACCAAGATCATGACATCTGGCTCCATCACTCCCCGGCAAATAGAAGGGAACAAAATGGAAGCAGTGACAGACTTTACTTTCTTGGGACCTAAGATCACTGCAGATGGTCAGTGCAGCCATTAAAATAAAAAAGATGCTTACTCCTTAGGAGGCAAGCTATGGCAAATATAATAAAAAAATAGAGACATCACCTTGCCAACAAAAGCCCGCATAGTCCCCTGAACTGCAAGGAGATCAAACCCATCAGTCCTAAAGGAAATCAACCCTGACTGCTCCTTGGAAGGACAGATACTGAATCTGAAGTTCAAATACTTAGGTCACCAAATTAGAAGAGAGGACTCACTGGAGAAGGCCCTCATGCGAGGAAAGAACAAAGGCAAAAGAAGAAGAAGGAAGTAGCAAAGATGGGATGGTTAGACAGTATTTTGACATGGTGGGCATGGATCTGGGTGGATTCAAGAGAATAATGGATGACAAGGAGCCTGGTGTGCTATAGTCCATGGGATCACAAAGGGTCAGAATCAACTGTGTGACTGAACACCAATACCTTAAGCATTGTATCTTTATTTCTGGACCCTACCCATTTATGTAACACACTCTATGGCCCTGGGAATGCTATTCTTCTCTCTCCACAAAACTTACCTCCTAAGATTATTAGAAGGATATAATAAAATTTAGTGTAGGGAACTTTCCCCAGGAAGTTACCTCAGCTAGCAAAAATACTCTTAAATGATTCCATCAACCTTCCCCCCACTCTCAATCACATACCTCTCCAAGCTATATAATTGCATTTTAACAATCTTTCCCATACTATCTGTCTGAGAAAATGTCTGATTTTTACTTGATTTTTACCATCCCTCCCCCAACTTTGAGTAGTGCATCCTGCTGAAGTTATTTGGATGGGGCTTCTTCACAGCAAGCTAGTATTATTTATAACCTTGAGGTTGTCTTTGATCCTAAATCATCTGTTAATTACCATTTTAGTTACACTAGGAAAAAATATTCTATTACTTCCAGAACATTGCAAGGATAGAGCTGTTGCTGTCTCAAGAGGACACAGTTATTTTAAGGACTTTATTACTAATTATAGATGGCTTATTACAGATTTGTTATTCATCAGCTATCCGGGACACTTGTTTACTTAGAAATCCTCAGATATGCTCCAGCAAATGGGTAGATTCATTGTCAATTCTATTCATACACAGGAAGAATGACATTTAAGCCATGCATTTTTATTTTTCTGTTTGTATCATCTGTGGTTGTTGTCTTGAATCCTTGAACTGTTCTTTTCTTTGGTAAAGTAAGTGCATTCTCTACAAAGCTATGTATAAGTGTAGAGAAGAAAACATGACAACCAAAGGTGACATTTCTACTATAGTTTCAGACACAGCTAAACAGGGAATTGTTTTTCATATTAAATGTGCTTGGTTTGTCAGTTACAGGACAGTAGCAATGACAGAAAAATCAATGTTACCTCTTGCAGTGCACATAACTCTTGATTTTGTGTAAACAGTTGTCTAAGGCTAATGGGTAGAATTTTTAGCATTAGCCTGTAGTCTAATATAACACTGTATGAAATTTGCAGCTGGTGGCATTGTTCAGTGGGTTAGGTATCTGGCTGCAGACCCAAAGGTTGGGAGTTTGATTGCCCACTGGGAGAAGAACTAGTCTGTATGGCCATGGACAAGCTTTGCAGAGTGACCTCAGAAGAAAGGAGTGGGAAACCAAAGATAACTGACTAGTCTATGCCTTTAAAAAAGAGCTGAAAAGGTTCACCAGAAATGGCACACAGATGTTATGATTCTGAAATTTACAGCCTATCAAATGTTAAGAAGCAAAATGGCAACTAACTTACTTAAAACTGGGCTGTCTTTCTTGTTCCCTTAAGCAAAAGATAAGAAGGGTCCCAGTACCTTATATGGAAGCCAAGCACATTAACAATTAAGTGTTAAGGCTAGTAATAGGACATCACTCCACATGCAAGAGTGATTGCTTAAGAGTTGGAGAAGGAACTGAGTCTGGCATTCCACAATGTCCTTCTCCATGTGGCACTTCCTCATTTGTCCACAAAGGAGGAACATGCTCTGACACCCATTAGAAGGAAGGAGATTGGTTGGGGACAATGTCATTAATTATCACATCACAAAAAACTTGTGTTTGTTTCTCTGGCCTGGGTGATTCCCGCCCCTCATTAAAGCCAAAACTTCTATTAAAAAGCTCCCCCAGCAAATGACACTCCAGAATGCTGTCTTTAGATAGTCCTAAAGGCAAACAAACCATCTTAATTTAGTATCTTATAGGAAAAGCCTTTTATACTGCTGGTTCTGACAAATCTCTTACTGTTTCACCCCCAAATGTGGGGGCGGGGGTCTTACTCACTTGTCACTTACTCATGACTTCAGACCCTCCCCCACTCTTACTGTAATGACTCCTGTACTGGGTCCATGTCTGTACAATGATGTTATTATCCTGTAGCCAACATCTTATTAACTACACCCAATAACAGTTGGTATAACTCTCACTGGCAAAGTGTTCTGAGCTAAGTCATTACCATGGACATTTGCTATTGTGTGTGCTAGACAAAAGCAAATGCCTATGCTACTTCTGTAACTTGCAACAATTTGCCAATGAGATTTATGCCAAATGCATTACGCTGACATAATAACTCAATAGGATTTTCATCTGCACATCCTGTTCTACTGATTGACTTTTATCAATCTGACTTCAGTTAACAGATTTATTTTCCCCCCTTTTTAATGGCACATTCTCTGATGCAGTTCCAAAAGACTCATCATTTTAGCAAGGAGGTAAAAAAATGTAATGATATAATAAAATCTGGCATATAACAGTAACTCTGATTATGTACCCTGCAGCCTGCAGAGATTGCTTACAGAATAATTGATTTCCCCTTTCACAGAGATTTTGTTTCCTTCTCCCACACTGATCTTATTGATACGTTTCTCTTTCTCATGATATTATTAATGCCAAAAACATTTTGTTTGGTATATATTCTTCAGATAATTTTAAATATATATTCGTTCTTGTGAAAGTTAACTGTCAGATGAATTCTTTACACTTAGTACTGAGTGACATTTAATTTAGATGTTCAAAAATATGGATTATTTGGCTCTGGAGAGTTATACCTTTGCCATTAATGAGTGCTGAAGTGACATAAAGTTGATATTGTTTGCAGAATATAATGCTGCCAGTGAAAATAACTGTTAGAGACAATCAAATACTTCCTGGAGGCATACAGGGATAATTGTTTTCCATGACTGTCTTGTGATTTATCCAAAATGTACTATACTAAGAAGCAGAGGGGAAGTTGAGAAATAGCCTACCATAATCTGTGAGGTCACCGCCTCAAAGATTAACAAAATGATGACTCTGAGTAGATGCAGTGATATTGTTCTGAAGATACACTATTGGCAAAGTGAGTTATGCTGATAGGATTAAAGCTATGCATTGATTCATATCAGTTGCAAAAATATGAGTATACGGGCCTCTTTATTAGGTACTATGATTTGTTTTTCTTTTGTGCTGAACAAATTCATTTAATGCATTAAAGGTAAAAAAAAGAAAGAAAAGAAACCTCACAACATCTATTCACAATCTTGACTCTCTGCATTTGTTTTCTTGAGAACAACATCTGTTTTCCTCTTTGTAATTTTTATCTTAGCTTGTGGCTTTTCCCAGGAGTCAGATGGTAAAAGGACTTTCACCTTTTTGCTTTAATTTTTTTAAAATAATAATTTGAAGTGGCATACTCTATTCATCTTAAATTAAATAGCTGATGAGGAGGAAAGGGAGAACTAAATTTTATGGGATATTTTCTAACAATAAATTTTTATACTGGCACATCCAATTAACAACTAAGCTGCAGAGACCTCTAGGGAAAAATATTTTCTCACAATTCCATTGCCTGCTTCCAAAGGAAACAATTTTAAAATGTATATAAAATGGATGAACATCACACTTTCAACTGTCAGACTGAACATCGGCCACAGTAAACAGGTTAGCATTTTGATAATCCAACATTCACTGTATCTATTCTGTATCTGTTTTGTTTCAGAAGTCTATAGTAGGTGTTCATCTCCCACCTAGGTCTATTTGCTAAGCATCAAAACCCATCAGTGAGATGGAATAAAGCTACTTAATTATCATTTGATATACAGCTTAATTAGGTCTTAATAAGGGGTAGTGCATCCTAAAATCAATTATCTCACTCTTCTTAATAAGAACAGCTAATTAGCGAGTAAATTGCCACAGTTCCTCATCTATTCTACAGTTTTCAAGAGCTGTGCAATGGAGATAATGTGGCAGAAATCCCCTACCACCAGCAGTCCCTATCCAGCTGGACTAGTGTTTTGTGTGTGTGTGTGTGTGTGTGTGTGTGTGTTTTACAAAGCACCTCAAAGGTGGTTTGCAAAACAACCTATGATGTGTTCAAAAATGGAAAAAGAAGAAGAATTGAAGAGTAATTTATAGGGTGCCAAAGGTTTTATTTCTGAGGACCAATACCTGAATTGATGGCGTCAAGTCTGGCAGATGACAAAAGCCAACTGGATCTCTTCTTTTGCCTAGAGGGTTTTCATTTTATTTTTGGCTATGTGGAAGAGAGATCTGTCCTTTAAATAATTCCTCTGTCCTATGTGCTGTACAGTATTTGCTAAACATCTGTACTCTACATCCAAGTACTGTATGTGTTTTCAGAAATCAGTATTACTAAACCCTTACATTTAAGAAAGGCAAGGAGATTAAGATACTGTACCTCAAAACCCTAGCAAGTGGAAATGGGGAGATTTTACCCTTCATCCTTCACACCACCTCCCAGGGACTGAATCTTTATTTTGAAGCAGACAAGACATCAGTAGAACAGAAACAGCACCAGCATAAAAATATAAGAAAATAAATAGAACATAGGTTCACAAGCTTATGTCCCTTTCTCCTGTTTGTGCTCTTCCATGTATGTGATATTCAAAGGATGTGCTTCCTCAAATACTAAAATAATTATATAGTATAATAACGACTAATAAAAACTGATTGCTCCCTCCTCTGTGAATTTTTTCTAATGCTCTTTAAAATTGTTCCAGTCAGCATCTTTCCTTAGTGAACTGCATAGGTTTAACAATGTACTGACTGAGGTAGTTTTCTTAGCTATTGGTAACAGTTCCTAGGTACCATTATTAGTTAACTATATTTTATATTAAATACAGGGGAATTTTTTAAAAAGCTGATATGAGTATAATGCAAATGTTGTGCAACCCTTCTTTCACAGTCAGATCCTGAAGGGTTTGATGTCTCAAGGCCATCCTAGCTGTCAGTCTGGATGCACTGGATGAGGCTTGTTCCACATTCTCCAACTTCAAGGCAAACTTGGATCTGCTCAGTTAAATGTTGTGTTCTTTAAGTAAAATGTTTCTCTACATGGTACTGCCTCTCATGTACAAAACAGGGTTTGCAAACAGCTCCTCTTAAAATTTAATGCCAGACAGGCATGGTAGAGCGCAGGTTGTGACACAGTCCTATAGTGAAACATTCATTGATAGAGAAACAAAATAAATTTAGTTCTTACTTTTTCCCATGGCACATTCACATTTAAACAAGTATTCAGCCAGCAGGCATTTAGAATTTACATGACATTATGATGCTTTCTGGGTCCATAGTTCTCATACACCCCTAATAAGTAGAAGCTGGCAGTTCTTGGGACTGCAATAGACAGTTCTTTTTTGAAATGTAAAACCAGGTATATTAGATATTTAACCCAGTACTTTGGACATCAAATGAGAAGAGAAGATTCACTTGAGAAAGCCTTGATGCTGGGAAAGGTGGAGGGCAAAAGAAAAAGAGGGCAGCCAAAAATGAGATGGCTAGATGGTATTGTAGAGACAATGGGCACAGAGCTGAGCGAGTTGAGGAGGATGGTAAAAGACAGAAGCGCCTGCCAGACAGTTGTCCATGGGGTCGAAGAGGGTCGGAATCGACTGTGCGACTGAACAAAAAAAAATACAACTTGGTTTTCAGCTTGAAACTATAGCATTTGAGATAAGAGAGTGAAGTAAATGCTCTGTTCTCACCACTTACTGACAACACGCGTGCACACAATCCAGGTTGTTTCATTTTAGAGAGTTTAGTAGTGCTTGAGAATAATGCGTGTGCATCATCATGTCTAGTTCAAATGTTTGCATTGCAGACTTCCATTTGCTGACATGTACCTCATGATATCTGTCAAAGAGTCTCCTTAGATCTTCTTAATGGTGTCCGCATTGAGTGGTTTACTATTTTAGCCAGGGAGAAAATGACTTCCCAATATTTTATTTATTATTTGTTTTATTTTATTATTTCGATTTTTATGCCACCCTACTTGGCGAAAACCAACTCAGGGCGGCTCACAACATACAATCGAATACAATATAACAGCTCAACAATACAATATCACAGCATCAAAAATACAGTGCAACAAAATAAATATTAACACAATATTGCCATAACCAATATTCAGTACCGAATGGACAATAAACAATATACTCACAATACAATCCATACCCAATACAAAAATAAATAAATACATCTGGTTTACAACTGCTTTACACCTGATATGGGGAAGCTCTCCTTATCAGCTGTAAAGCAGCCTCTTTAGGCTGCTGCTGACAGGGATGCCACTGTACCCAGGGGCATGCTGGCTATGATGAAAGGGTGCTGGACAGGGAGTGATAAGGTTGTCTAATCTTAACAAAATATATACATTCCCACTCACCTTCTAATTTCAAGTCCCTTCTGGGGATTAGAACCAACAACCTCCTGCTTACGAGGGGGGGGGGGTGTGCCCTGGGCTGAGTCCCAGTTGCCCAGTGGGCCAGCCCACCACTGTCTGTACCCCAACCCTGTCTGGGGTTCTGTCTGGGCTTATACAGGGTTCGACAGCATAACTTCCTTTTTTAAAATCCGTGCAATTCAGTCGGTTGATGTCGTAGCGGAGCGCTAGTGGTCTCGTTTGAGAGTCGGGACTATAAAGTTTTGTCCTGACACAGTTCAATCGCCATCATACATTGGAGTAGTGTGGAGCATGCATTTGCCGTTGAGGCCTACTTTTCGAGCGGTTGTTCAGTGATCGCAACCCAGCATACAGCCTGCTATGCTGGAAAGAGTCATGACAAAAGCCAGAAATCGGTTTACTCATTAATTACTCATTACTCATTAACTGAGACCTGATTTTGATCTTCTCAAAAGTCTCAAGGACATGTGAATAATAAGATAAATGAAGCAAAAATAACACATTCAGTGTAATGGTGTCAGTACCTCCCTGTTACAGCAAGAAAGATACCAGAAAGAGATACTTGATTACAAATACAGTAATCAGAAAGTGCAGTTCCTCTATTATTCAGCAAGCTTACTGCATCAACTTTCCAGGTGGTTCTTTCATGTGTTTCTGGTCATTTCTTGCATATTTATAATACATAATAGCCAAAATCCTGTTGACTAGGGGGCTAATATTTGCTGGCAATTGAAGAGTTTCTGTTTCTCTTCAAAATCTCACATGACTTGTGTGAAATGAAACTAATTGTGGAAAACCTGTACAGTGTCAAAAGCTAGTTTATATTTTAAAATATTTAAGTGATCTAATAAAGGTATGATCCACCCTTGCCTTCCCCTGCCAGCCATGTTTTTAGATTCTTCCTAAAGGACAGCAACTCCGTCTGGAGATGTAGCTATGTTGGCAGGAGGTTCCACAGGGCTGGAGCGGACACAGAGAAGGCCCTCCTTCTGGTGCCAGAGAGATGTGCCTCTCTGGCTGATGGAACAACTAGAGAGCCTCTCTGGTCCACTCTGGTGGGATGGACAGATGTCCTTGGGGTGAGGCGGTCTCTTAAGTATCCTGGTCCACTACCATGTACAGCTTTAAAGGTAATAACCAGCACCTTGAATTGCACCCGGAGACATACTGCAACCAGTGCAGCTCCTGGAGCAGAGGTGAGGCATCTGCATACTGCCCACACCACAACACCACCTGGCTAGCCACATTCTGGACCAGTTGAAGTCTCAGAATGGTCATCAAGGGCAGTCCCATGTAGAATGCATTACAGTAACCAAGTCTAGAGGTAACCAGAGCGTGTGTGATCATGAGCAAGGAGTCCTGATCTAGGATCGGGCATAACTGGCAAACAACTCGAAGTTGTCCAAAAGCCCTCCTGACCATGACTGCCAGGACCCCCAATACCAGAAATAAGATTGCTTGATGATGTGCCCTTTGAAGGTAAGGATTGCACCAAATGGCATTGCACTCCTCCTGACCACAATGTTATTTAGACCACACCAGCCACAGCAAAAGGGCCAGTGCAGTCACATCCTTGATTCCATATCCTTCCTGAGACTGAGGCAGCAGTCTATTTTCCTGCACAGTGATGCAGAAGAAGTGCTAGCATAGAAAGAATAATAAAATCCATTGTAAGAAATGAAAATTCTGCAAAGAGGCGGAGAGAAACTGGAAACATAAACAATAAATAACAAGATACTGTACATCTGGGGGAAAACAGGCTAATGCTGCTGCAGGAAATTATTAGGAAGTAAAAAATCAAGACAGTAATAATGTGGAAAAAGACTTCAGACTCCAAGAGTGATAGTAGATAGCAAATTAAATATGAGTCTGCAAGGTGAAATAGTTGCAAAACTGGCTAGTGAGGACCCGAGCTGCATGCACAAGGACAACTCATACTGTAAGAAAGATCTAATACTTTGTTTTCTTTAAGGATGGGCTTCAGGCACAAGGGAAATAACAGAAATACCCTATGCAAATTAGATCACTTAAGCTACAGAAAAATACTAATAAAAACACAGAAAACTTAAAAGAAAAGTAGTAGGTTGAATGGATTATTGTGTGAAGTGGTTCCAAGTTTGGGAAAGTCCTAAGCATCTTTTACAGCTTAATTTAAGAGCCGATTAAATTGAGAAATTTGCCATTCAAAAGAATAGCCCAATCAGTCTCTTGTCTGTTGGGTTCCATGGATATCTTATATATGTTTTTCAGCATCTGCAAACAAAAAAAAAACCTTATAAGCCTCATGAAAAATTTGTACATGAAACAAGAAGCAACAGTTAGGACAGAATATGGAATGACGGAGTGGTTTGGAATAAGAAAAGGAGTAAGTCAAGGTGTTTTGCAAGGTGATGTCTCTATTTTTAACTATGTTCCCCAAGTTTCTCATAGCTTGTCTCCCAAGCATCAGTCAATTTTTTATTTCATGGCTGCAATCTCCATCTTGAATCCTAAGAAAGTAAAGTCTGTCACTGCTTCTACTTCTTGCCAATCTATTTTCCAGGGAATAATAGGGCCTGTTGCCATTATCTTTGTTTTCTTGATGTTGAGTCTCAAGCCAGCGTTTGTACTCTCTTCTTTCAACCTAAGCCGCAGCTTCTTTAGGTCTTCCTCACTTTCTGCCATTAGGGTGATATCATCTGTATCTCAAATCGTTGATGTTTCTCCCAGCAATTTTGATCCCAGTTCGTGATTCTTCCATCCCTGCATTGTGCATTATGTGCTCTGTGTATAAGTTGAATAAGCAGGGTGATAAAATGCAGCCTTGTCTTACTCCTTTTCCTATTCCAAACCATTCCATCATTCCATATTCTGTCTTCGTTGTTGCTTCTTGACTCTTGTACAGATTTATTATGAGCCATACAGTCAAACCTTGCATAAAGAACATCTCGCTTAAAGAGTAACTCGCTTAACGAGCAGAATTGTCTCTGAATGTTCGCTTCGCTTAACAAATAAAACCAACCAAAAACTCGCTTAACAAATAAATCAGGGTTCACAATCCTCACCACCAGAAGTCACAATTGGTCACTTACAATGGTGTTTCACTTAAAGAGTAAACTCACTTAAAGAGCAATCCTATGGAACACATTATTGTCTTTATGCGAGGTACAACTATATAAGGTGTTCTGGTATTACCATCTCTTTAATTACTTGCCACATTTTGTTGTGGTCCACACAGTCAAAGGCCTTGATGTAGTCAATGAAACAGAAGTAGGCTTCTTTCTGATATTCCTTTGTTTTCTCCATTATCCAACGTATGTTGGCAATATGGTCTCTAGTTCCCTTGCCTCTTCGGAACCCAGCCTACACTTATTGGTAATTCTCTCTCCATATGCTGCTGCAGTCTATCCTGTATTATCTCGAGCATAACCTTGCTAGCATGTGAGATGAGCGCAATTGTTCGATAATTTGAGGTCCTTTTTGTATAGTTCCTCTGTGTACTCTTGCCATCTTTTCTTTATCTCTTCTGCATCAGCTAACTCCTTGCCATTTTTGTCCCTTATGGCCATTTTTGCTTTAAAAATTGGCTAGAAATTGCAAGTAGATAAATAGGGATCACGGGGAGGGGAGCCTGGGGGGGGGAGCCTAGGGGTGGCAAGGCTAGAAGGGGGGCAAGCCTAGAAGGGGGTGGTGAGTTTGGTCTGCACCCCAGGCAGCAGAAACCCATGCTACACCAGTGCTGTACATAAACTTTGGAGGCACTTGTAAGTATTGCCCTCCAATATCATTTCATTTCTCAGGATGATCTGTAGATTTGTTACAGTTTTGTTTTTTGTTTTTGTTTTTGGTATCTCTTTCAAAGTGTATAACTGTGACTAATCAATATGCACCTCATCCTAAAGGACAGCAGAACAGCTTTGCTCCTATACCACTAGAACAAAAATGTGCTGTGGAACTGTTAGAAGAAGAATGGAGCAGAAGCATAGGGCAGGGCTTTGGGCTCTGCTTACAAGAGACAGAAGGACTGTGATTGCAATACAAATATTTTCCTGTGTCACAGGTAAAATTGAAAACACTCATACATAGGACTTGGGCACAATTACACTAGTACCCCGGATAACGTTATGACTTGGTTCCACAAGTCATGATGTTATCCGGTTTTTAGCATTGTCCGATACATACATCGAACAACGCTAAAAAAAAAAAAAGCCCTGACGTCAGGGACAAACCACGTCGAGGCAAGGCTCGGCTTGTCCGAAATCCCCCCGCCCCCAGGCGGGGGGATTTCGGACAAGCCGAGCCCTGGGTAGGCACGTGATCGCGTGTGTCGTTCGGGGTTAGGGCAAGATACTGTATGGGGAAGACCTCCGTATCCTGCCCTAACCCCGAATGATGCGCGTGCGAGCACCCACCACCCGATGTTTTGAAATGGTAAGGGGATCTTCTCCTTACCCTTTCAGAACATCGGGTGGCGTGCAGGCATGTGCACATCGGTGGAGGTTAGGGCAGGATATGGAGGTCTCCCCCGTATCCTGCCCTAACCCCCACCGACGCGCGCCGCTCGCCCGATGTTTCGAAAGGGTAAGGATCCTTATCCTTTCGGAACATCGGGCAGCATGCAGGCGTGCGCGCGTCAGTGGGGTTTAGGGCAGGATACGGAGGTCTCCCTCATATCCTCCCCTAACCCCCACCGACGCGAGCCGCTCATCCGATGTTTCGAAAGGGTAAGGATCCTTACCCTTTCAGAACATCGGGTGGCGTGCAGGCATGTGCACATCGGTGGAGGTTAGGGCAGGATATGGAGGTCTCCCCTGTATCCTGCCCTAACCCCCACCGACGCGCGCCGCTCGCTCGATGTTTCTAAAGGGTAAGGATCCTTACCTTTTTGGAACATCGGGTGGCGTGCAGGCGCACGCACGTCAGTCGGGGTTAGGGCAGGATACGGAGGTCTTTCCTGTATCCTGCCCTAACCCCCACTGATGCGCGCTGCCCGCCCGATGTTTCGAAAGGGTACAGACCCCCGTACCCTTTCCAAACATTGTGGGGCTGGGGGGGGGTTTGGATTGGGTAGATGTTCTACCCAATCCAACTCTCCCCCAACACACGCTTGTACTGGATAACTCTAAAAATCGCGTTATTCGATACAAGATTTTTCCAAAAATCTTGTAACGTTATGCAATTTTATGCTATACGGTACAATCATTATCCGGGGTATTACTGTATCTGAAATGCTGACTGTCTGGACAGGTTATCCTGCTATGGTAATAGAGTAGACCATATTGCCAGCAACTCAATGCCAAGTGTCAGGCAGCAGTTAACTAACCTGACAACCCTGAGACTAATGGCCTTGGGTGTCCACAAGGAATGGTGATGGTCCCCAAGTGGTTTAAATCCCACCTGAGTCCATCTTGATGGAAGGCAGCAGCTTCATCAATACTGGCCTGGGGCTGAGGAGTACTTTGTGTGCCAAAAGGGCTCAGTACCAGAAAGTGACTTGTGGAACTGGATCAGTAGTGCAGAGGTCATGCTGCGATGCAGAAGGCAGATGAAGGGCCACTGCGTTGTATTCTCAGGACAGTCTTCATGGTATGGATACACAGAAGGAGCCTCCTTAAAGATTTGTGTGGTTTGGCAAGCTACCAAGGTGCCTCAATTTTCTTCTACAGTTGTACCTCGCTTAAAGAGCATAATGCGTTCCACAGGATTGCTCTTTAAGCGAGTTTGCTCTTTAAGCGAAACACCATTGTAAGTGACCAAATGTGGGGGGGATTGCGAACCCCGATTTATTTGTTAAGCGAGTTTTTGGTTGGTTTTATTTGTTAAGCGAAGCGAAAATTCAGAGAAAATTCTCCTCTTTAAGCGAGTTACTCTTTAAGTGAGGCAGTCTTTATGTGACGTTTGACTGTACTTTCTCTCACTTTTGAAAAATTAAATAGCAGAAAATGTTTTTATACAGATTTCACCCAGTTATTAGAAAGTAATTGCCCTCACTATCCACAGTGTGGTTTTTGGACTTATATTGTTTGATCTACTCATGAGTAATATAAAATTTAAGGAAGGTTTTTATAAATACTGTTTTTGTGTTTGTTCACTTTTTATATTTGTAGGGAGGCAATGCCACCCTCTTCCTCTTGCTCTTATTCCTATCTCACATGCACAAGCACACACAAGCAACACCAGAATTCACCTCTCTCTGCCAAGCCTCTCCTATCCCAAGGCAGTTCTCTTTTTTTAATTAAAAAAAACACCTGCCTTCAGGTGGGTGGTCCTGTTTATGTATTTTTAAAACCTTCACAGACTTTACCTTGGACAAGCTAAGATTAAGAAATTAGAAGAGAAAGCAGTGGCGTCACGCAGAGTTCAGCCACCGGGGGCGAAGAACAAACTCGCTCCCCCCCAGCTCGCCGCTGCCGCCGCCACCGCCGCCCCCCCCAGGACCCAGGCAGAAGGTGGCCCCCCTGCTGACGAGCGGCGCGCGCGCGTGCCGCACACCTCCGCCCGCCAGCCCACCCAGCTAGCCGCCAGGGGCGCCACCCACCCCCGACGAGCGCCCCGCATGCGCGCACACACACACACCAACCCTCCCTATGGACTTTCCAGCCTTCTTGCACTGCAGCCAAAACGTTGCGAGTTCGATCCTGGCGGGATACCAGATTGCCTAAGCCAGGGGTTTGCAAACTTGGCTCTCCAGGTGTTCTTGGACTTCAATTCCCAGAAGCCCAAGTCAGCACTCCTGCTGATCAAGGCTTCTGGGAACTGAAGTCCAAGAACAGCTGGAGAGCCAAGTTTGCTGACCACTGGGCCATTCATCCTTCCGAGGCCGGTTAAATGAGTACCCAATGGGACGGAGGTGAGCAGGGCTCACCAGCAAAAGGGCCGCCCTCCGCCTGGGAAGTCCTGCACGTGTGCGCGCCCGCTGCCCACCTCCTCCCGCCCAGCCAGCCGCCAGGGGCTCTGCGCCACGGCGCCACCCACCCCCGACGAGCGCCCCCTCTGATGGCAAGCTGGGTGGATGGCTGGGCGGGCAGAGGTGGGCAGCGTGCGCGCGTGCGTGCAGGACTTCCCAGGCGGAGGGCGACCCTTTTGCTGGCGAGTGTTGCTCGCCTCTGTCCCATTGGGTACTCATTTAACCGGCCTCGGAAGGATGAATGGCTTAGGCAATCTGGTATCCCGCCAGGATCGAACTCGCAACGGAGGCGGAGTCAGGGGCAGGCGGCGAAGAGCCCCCGACGGCCAGCCAGGTGGACGGAGGCGAGCAGCGCTCGCCAGCAAAAGGGCCGCCCTCCGCCTGGGAAGTCCTGTTTCCTAACCCCAGGCAGAGGGAGGCCAAAGTGGTGGGGACATTTTGCCGCCCCCTGAAAGCCACTGCCCGGGGCATCCACACCCCCCCCCCCCGCCCCCCCACGCTACGCCACTGAGAGAAAGCATTCTTAAGGCACTTCAAGTAAAACTATAGCGAAAGAAAGAAAGAAAACTGAAAAGGTATTCATAATACATTCAAGCACAGGAAATGGTTTGATATCAAAACTTTTTTAAAAATCTGTTCAAAAAGTAATGGCAGAATACTAATTATTTATGAAGTAATTTTGTGTGAATGAAAGAACCATGTGTACTGTAGGTTTTGAAACATTTGCCACAGTATGAATGGCAGGTTAAGCACAGCATTAATTCCATCTCTAGAACACAACTAAACTCAAGGCAAAGGAGAAAGGGGAAAATGCAATCAATTGAATACAGAATTTCAAAGAAAAGCAGGGAGAGATAAGGAAACCTACCTAAATGAACAGTGCAAAGAAATAGAGGAAAACAACATAAGGGGTAAGACCAGAGATCTTTTTTAAAAGGGGGGGGGGGTTCAAGGGAACATTTAAATAAAAATGATAAGGGACAAAAATGGCAAGGACTTAGCTGGTGCAGAAGAGATAAAGAAAACATGGCAATAGTACACAGAGGAACTATACAAAAAGGACCTCATCACCCCTGATAATCACAATGATAAGAACATTAAACTTGAACCAAACATCCTAGAGAATGAAGTCAGAAAGGTCCTAGAAAGCACTACAAACAACAAAGCCAGTGGAGATGATGGTATCCCAATTGAATTTTTCAAAGCCCTAAAAGATAATGGAATCAAATTATTGCATTCTATATACCAGCAGATTTGGAAAACAAAACAGTGGCCACAGGATTGCAAAAGATCAGTACTGTATACGTTCCAATCCCAAAAAAGGGTAATTATCAAACAAATGTGCTCATCCCACATGCTAGCAAGATTATGCTCAAATTAATATAGGATATACTGCAGCATCATGTGGAGAGAGAACTACCAGAAGTGCAGGCGGGGTTCAGAAGGGGCAGGGGTACAAGAGATCACATTTCCAAGATATGCTGGATCGTGAAAAAAGCAAAGGAATATCAGAAACAAGTCTACTTCTGTTTCATTGACTACACAAAGGCCTTTGACTGTGTGGACCACAACAAAATGTGGCAAGTAATCAAAGAGATGGGAATACCAGAACACCTTATATGTCTCATGAGAAATCTGTACATGAGTGAAGAAGCAACAGTTAGGATGGAATATGGAATGATGGAGTGGTTTGGAATAGGAAAAGGAGTAAGACAAGGCTGCATTTTGTCACCCTGCTTATTCAACTTATACACAGAGCAATACAGGGATAGATGAATCACAAGTTGTGATCAAAATTGCTGGGAGAAACATCAACAATTTGAGATATGCAAATGATACTACCCTAATGACAGAAAGCTCCTGATTAGGTTCAAAGAAGAAAGTGCAAAAGCTGGCTTGAGACTCAATATAAAGAAAACCAAGATAATGGCAAAAGGCCCTATCAGTACCTGGAAAATAGATGGGGAAGAAGTAAAAGCAGTGACAGACTTTACTTTCTTAGGATTCAAGATGGAGATTGCAGCCATGAAATAAAAAGGTGACTGATGCTTGGGAGACAAACTATGAGAAACTTGGGGAACATAGTTAAAAGTAGAGACATCACCTTGCAAACAAAAATTTGCCTAGTCAAAGCAATGGTATTCCCAGTGTTAATGTATGGTTGTGAGAGCTGGACAATTAGGAAAGCTGAGCACAGAAGAATAGATGCCCTTGAAATGTGGTGTTGGAGAAGAGTTTTGAAAGTCCCCTGAAAAGCAAGGAGAACAATTAGGTCAATCTTACAAGAAATCAACCCTGGCTACTCCTTAAAAGGTCAAATAGTAATGATGAAGCTAAAGTACTTTGGACATCAAATGAGAAGAGAGGATTCGCTTGAGAAAGCCTTGATGCTTGGAAGGGTGGAGGGCAAAAGAAGAAGGGGGTGGCCAAAAATGAGATGGCTAGATGGTATTGTAGACGCAATGGGCACAAAGTTGAGCGAGTTGAGGAGGATGGTGGAGGACAGAAGTGCCTGGCGGACAGTGGTCCATGGGGTCGCAAAGGGTTGGAATCAACTGTGCGACTGAACAACAAAAAACAACAACAATTTAACTAAGTTTTGGATGCAGCTATATGGTAGATACTAGAATTAATGTTAGGAATTCACATGGGATATGAAGGTGAGCTGAAAGTGACATGATTTTAGACCATGTGAAGATAAATTAACTAGGTGATTTTAGTACAGTTGCAGACCTATAAGACTAGACTTCTTGAACCAGTTTAAATCTTAGTTATATCTTCTTTGCTATCCATTTCTTCTTTTGCAAATCACAGTTTTGACCATCATGTCTTCTTCAAGCTTCAGCCCAAAGGCCCCTAAATAATATTTTAGGTAACTTTCCAGATTTAAAAAAAAAACAAAATTACATTTGAAATGAAAAACAGAATGAAGAAAACATTAATATTTTATCCTACGGGTAGATTTTCTGCATGGTGTGTGGGGAATTAGGTGCACAAATCCCATTTATGCTAATAGACCTTGCGTGTCTAATTCCTTATGCACCGCATTGCAAATTTACCCCCTAGTGTCTTTGATAATACAGAGGACCAGCTCAGAGGGGGAGAGAAATGAGCAATTTATTTTATGATCCTGTCAATCATAGCAGCAGCCAGAGAAAACTGCAAAGCCAATTTTAACCTCTGTAGAAACAGCTATTTGGACCATATGTTTTTGTTTCTTGCCAGATGTCGTCATTCATCAATTTCTCATTAAGAAAACAGTACGTGTGTAAAAAACAAAACAAAACAAAAAGGCAAGCAAATGTTTCATCCATGAAAAAAATGGAAGAAGATTATGTTTAAAATATCATTTTGCTCCATGACATTTCCCAACTGTCGGTTTCAAAGAAGACAGCTATGTCACACCTGAGTCTGCCACAGACAAGAAAGTAATGTTGTGGGAAGAAGAGGAAAGCAGCAAATATACTAAAATCCATCATTTTTAATTGAACAACTTTCCAGCCAATTTGATTATAGTGGTTTGCCACCATCTTAAGTCTTAAAGGCCAAACATTTATATAACAGAAACTTTCGTGGACTTCAGCTCATTTCTTCAGTTTACAAGCTAGAAGTTCCATTCCACTTAGCTTTCAGGGTCACCATTTGTGGGGAAAGAGGGCCATGTAAAAGGGATCGAACCTGCATTGATCAGATGGTGAGCTTCTGCAGGTCAAATCTGGCCTGCACACTGGAGATTCCTCTGTCTGCTTAAAAAAATACCAAAAAGAAAGTTAAAGTCACATACTGAAAACTGGAAAGTAAAGGGTGGGCAACTTTGATAGCTAAAATGTCACCACCATCACACTCCTGGGGTTTACCATTTGACAAATGCTCCATTGGCTGCTCTTGGATGCCTTCAAGATAGAGGGGAAACTCCAGTTTAGAAAATTTGAAAATAATTATGACTGATGAGACTTGTGGGATCTGTGTGAAGCCCATGTCAAAGAACAGCAGGTGTTTAAACATGAGAAAGCATCCGATACTTAAGTTTGTGAGAAGTGGAACAGCATCACTATTCATTTCTGTAGTGTAAACGTTTATGCTGTTCAGCTGAAGGTTAAACTAGAACTATTAAGTTATTTGCCAAGCTATCTAACTGTCAAAAGCCATTTCCTTTGCCAATTATGTTAGTCATTCTTTAAGAAAGCTATACTTATGAACGACATAATTACTAATTTGTTCTCAATCAGCTTTACCATATGTCGATAATGTAATCAGATAGCCAATTTTCATTGATTGACTATGTACTACAGTGATGTTATCCCATCTGATAGAATTTATCACCTATGTTACATGTCCTAAAAGCATCACTCATGCCTATAGACAACTATTTACTCCCTGAGGACCCAACAAAAGTCCTTCTTTGACAGACCTTCCAAGCTACAACACTGCTAATGGCTACAAGAAAATGTATGCTGGCATTTTTTAGAGGCTTACCTGTTGACTCCCTGGATGCCTTTATTCCCCTTCAACATGATATTTTTATTGTTAGATTATTGCATTATTATTTTAATGAAGCTGTTTTATTTGCAGGGGTAGAATAGTTCTGTATCATCTTCTGTCCAGGATCAATATCATTATTTACACCTGCATAAATGCATTGTTTTAGCAACTATTTGCTACTACTGTACTTTGTTGATTTCTAATGGCATGTAAGTTGCATGAAACACAACTAGACGGTGAACAGGGACTTACTATTTAAAGCATGTTTGCTGCTCCAACATATGTTAATGCACTTACTTTAAACTTAGGTTTTCAGTTGGATTCTGGCTGCTGCATATGATTTTTTGGACTTTTCATAATTGTTCCAATGCTGTTTGATATAACGTTGTTTTTGTCAATTCTGTGGTTTTAATTTTTTAACTTAATATTGTGAGCTGTCCCAACAATTGGAACTATTGGGTAGGTAATAAATAAAGTAAATGGTGTCCATACCACAACAACTGTACAAGAACAAGACTACAGTGGTCTTTTCAGTGGCTGTTATCTCCCTGACACCCATATTGAGTCCAAATACTCATTGTAGCACAAACAATATCAGGAAACACATAACCTATCTGATAAACAGCCTACTAAGTTTATTCAGATAAAGATTTGAGATGTTATAGATCTCATTGCACCCTACGGTAAGAATGGAGCAAAACTACAGCTGGTGGAACTTACTTCCATGTAGTTGTTAAGAATCAGACAGCAAATAGTACACTTCAAGCACTGAAGGCAGACAAACACATTACTGACAGAAAAAACAGCTTTGGTTAGTATTGGTTTAGCTAAAGGCTGTCAGAGGATGTGCTTCAAATTGTGCACATAGGAATGTCTGTTTCATCCCTAGAGTAGTAAAATTTAATTGTCACTAAATACTGTACCTTCTGTTTTTAGGCTGGAGTTTTAAACATATCCAAGAAAACAACAGGACATCATTTCCTCCCTCATATATAATGAAACTTCTTTGCTTTTATAAATACCATCAACATGTTGTAAAGGTTCTGTAGGATGCTATTAAACAGCTGTTTTGTTATTAACATTTTAGTGCCCTGCATTTTTCTGGGAGATATTGATGCTTGCTATTATTTCAAATGCAGGTTTTCATGGAGTTTTTAATGGTTTGTGTATATCTCCAGACAGTTTCAAGTACTTCAGGCTG
The DNA here is from genome assembly GCA_030440675.1 of Furcifer pardalis. Taxonomy (NCBI): domain Eukaryota; kingdom Metazoa; phylum Chordata; class Lepidosauria; order Squamata; family Chamaeleonidae; genus Furcifer; species Furcifer pardalis. Next base: position 71,797,918 of record CP126893.1, read on the forward strand.
TCACAACATGTTAAGTAGGCAAATCCATCGACAGTGTCATTTTCAAGAAAGATAATTTTCTTTGCACAGCTTCTGCACTGCTTTTTCTAACTTATTAAGCAGAAGCAGACTCAACGATAAGCATGGCAAATATTTTATACAACAGAGAATGTGCTAGTGGTTAGAGGTGTAAGCCTTCAACCTCATTTGAATGATAAGTGTTCTGAACTTTGCAGAGATTCTCTATTGCTTTAAAGCTTTGCAAAACTTGTTATTGTACTGCCACTTTTGCTAGAACCCATTATTATTATCAAAGATGTACATGGTCCACCAAATGTTCAAAATGGAGTTTTGGAACCCCTCAGCTCAGATCTTAGTCCTGGACCTGTTAATATAGCTGGTACCTAGTAGTGTTATTTCTCTGTCATGATCTTATGATGCGAATCACACACATGTTTTATCAACACTTTTGGGACTGCTGTCAGTGCTCCAATTACTACCAGTATCACTGTTGCTCTTTTCTCTCAGAGATTCTGTACTTCATTTTTCAGATCCTGATATCTCATGATCTTTTCAATATCTTTTTCTTCTACCCCACTGTCACCTCAGATCACAACATCAATCAGCTTAACCAAAATAAATTCAACCACAGTAATGTCCAAAGTGTTGTGTTCAAGCATCTTATTGGTTTGGATCTTAAAATCCTACAAGATCTTAACCGTCTTGTCCTCATTCTCAACCACCTTTTCAGGTCTTTGTTCCCACCAGCATTTCTCCATTCCATATATCAAAAACAATTATGAAAGTTGACTGGCAATCAAAATTCTAAAAAGAAATAAACCTGGTTTTCTGTGAGGAGGAGGATTGCTTTGGGATGGCTTGAGCATTACCTAAAATAATCTTGAACTTGTTGAAGGAGCATTAATAGACCAGAATGCTGTAGCAAAGTGTCTACTTACACGTGCATTCAACTTAAAAATTGTGTCTCCACATATGATCAGTTCATATTGCTAAGTAAATTGAAATATTTAAAAACTTTAAAAATCTCCAGAGATTACATTTCAAAGGAAAGAAAACTCAGATAAGCTTCAAAGCTCTTCAATGTGTTTACTCTTAGAGAAGCAGTACAAGTGTATCAATACCACACCTGCAAGGAACATTTCTTGGTCTATAGGTTGAAATGGCTCCAGGCACTGTATTAAGTGTCACTTGCCAGTGGTAAGTAGGACCCATAGATCAGAGTATAACTTACCCCGTCCTATTATGAGCTCCCCCTTACTTGTGCAGAATCAAGACATGCACATATAACAACAACAACAGCATGCACAAAGATAGAGGCACAATTCACAACAAACACTATAAGTCATAGTTATATAGAAACTCCTTCATTTACTTACCCACACAAAACACATTCCCTTTTTCTATCTATCCCTATTCAAATGTACTTTAATATTTGTAGAGTGCCCACCTCTTGAAACAAAACTCCATCATCTAAACATGGAAATATGGTTGTCTGAATAAAATAACCTGCTATAGATAGGTAGCCTCTCCATCTGAGACAGAACTCTTTCATTTTGGGGCATTCAGCTCACCTTTACAGTTGGCATCTTCTTCCTCAATCATGTTTCTGTGATTAAGACAACAATGGAAAAGCATACAGCTGGCATAAGAAACACATTTGGACTCCATACTGTTTGAAGCTTGACTGAATGGAGCTTATTTTTTATGCATGCATGTGCACACTGGCGCAGATATTTTTCATATATATCAATAAATGCTGTCTATTCACTTCCATAGACATACACCATTCTACTCTGACCTGTCAAATAATGAGGCAAGACACAAGAATTTGGTGTTAAAATTTGGGCCACAATTTATTTTTTACAATATTTAAATCCCCTGACTTGCAGAAAGGCATGGTTGTGCAAACCTCCTTGGCCCCTTTCTAGCCTGGATGGGCGAATCCCTAGCCCCTGTTCTGTGCTATGCATTGACAGCTACCACTCAGGCCAACTCAGTTGAGGAGGCACCTCTGTCTCTGCATTTCCAACTCTATGTGCATGAGCAGGTGTTGGTTGTACTGCAAAGCTGCCTCATGGTGTCCACTCTAAGAATAACATATTCAAATATAACACATCCAGTATCTCACCTCCTCTGAGGGACTCACTGCTACCACCCTAACCCTGCCCTATCCACCTCACAAGTGTGGTTTATTGAACAACAGAGCCACACTAAACGGCCCATAATGCCCCTTATAACCAGAATGGGACAGGCAAAAAAGGACACAAGATCCTTTTTCATAACTTTTCCAATCAGGAGGACTGAGCCCACGAATTCATAACTGACCCCCAATGGTGACCCACAAAGCATGTTAACCCACAGGGTGGGCAGGCAGGCAATCTAGCAAGCAGCAGCCAAGAGGCTAGCTCTGAGGCTTAAGAGAATCTAGCAAGCCCTGTCTCCAGAGCTAACAAGCAGAGACACTAGAGCCATGATGGTGAACCTTGGCACTCCAGGTGTTTTTGCACTTCAATTCCCAGAAGTTCAAGTCGCCATCACTGCAGTAATCTATTGCTGGGCCTTGCCTTATTCTCAGTCCCTCTAAGCTGAACACATGTGCATGAATACACACACTCATGCACACATGTGTGTGAGCGTGAGTGCACACATGCACATGTGCGTGCACACACACAGAGAGACACAGAAGTCATTCATACAAATATTTGCTTATAAACTGGATGATGAGGAAGAAATCCCTGTCCCTTGTGTAGAGCACAGACATGCATAGAGATTCTTTCATCATCTCTGTCAACTTTTCTGGTGTGGAATCAGAGATAACCTAGGGCAGTGATGGTGAACCTTGACATTCCAGACATTCTGGGACTTCAATTCCCAGAAGCCCTGATCAGCAAGAGTGCTGACTTTGGCTTCTGGTAATTGAAGTCCAAGAACACCTGGAGTGCCAAGGTTCACCATCACGGACCTATGGATTCTTGTCCAAGTTCTACATTTATCAGTAATAACTCAAAGATTCCCAACTGATTTTTTTGATAAAATTCTGGAGGAGTTTGGGGAAGGGTGCAGCCTCCATCTGATCACTATGGGCCAGAATGGGACATACATAGGACATGTTAGGAATAGAAATTAAAGTACAGTAAAACACCGGATAATGCTAAAACTTGGTTCCACAAGTCTTGGTGTTATCCGATCCATGTTAAAACCCTATGGGATGGATCAGATAATGTTATAGCTCCATAGAGATACATTGTAACCGCACAGGATTTAGCAGTTGTTATCCGATCCATCCCATAGGACCTTAACGTTATTTGATCCAATTCTCCTCCCCAGATTACTTAACGTTATGCAATTTTAGTGTTATCCAATCCAATCGTTATCTGGTGTTTTACTGTAATATAGTACTATCTTTCTTGCCTGAAATCCTATAGCCATCAGTCTGAAAGAAAGACCCACTCAATCGGACTTATGTATGAATAGAAATGTATAAGATTGCTGCATGTATCATTCAGTATTCATGTAATACAAACATAGCTAACACAGAGATGACTAGATCAATGTTAGTCAAAAGTTTATTTTATGGGGAAATAAACTGGCATTCAAGATTTTTTTTGGAACATAGCTCAGCTCCTTTACTGATCTCCATGTAACTGGCTGTGAAACCTTCATCTGGAAAGCAAAGCTCTAGGCACTGCACAATCTGAGCGCATAAATCACTTCATATTAAACAAAATATAATTCACTTCATAATTAGTCCAGGAAAGATTTCAATGATATTTGCACATGATATTTGCAACATGTCTTACTCAGAATGATCAGAGACCTTCTCCAGGCCCATATGGTTTTCATTAACAGTTTTCATTACAAGAAAAACTGAAAGTCTATTGCATTTTCGGTCTGTGAGTGCTTTCTGAATTCAAATGATTTCTTAATTAGGTTAGGCACACAAACTGAGAGTCTGTTTATTCCAAATAATTCAAGCATTTACTAGACTTTTAATAAACAAATTATGGAAATGACAAGTTGACACAGTGGAGTCTTGCCATAGTCAATTAGCTTTCCTGTTCTTATGGATTCTGGCCTTGTATTTGATTTTCAGGTCAGTGCTTTATTCTGATGTTAAGCTGTTGAGAGGTGAACTTCTGCATTTTGATTTTATTCTCAGGAGAAGAGGGGGGAATTGGGAGAAAAATGAAAGCAGAGAATGACATTCCCATTGCTAGTAGGAGGATGTGCTTAGTTTGCTGGTTAAATGCAATCACTGGGTAAGAAGGGAATCCAATCAGACCTTTCTTTGCATGCAAAAGATGCATGTGAAATATAGCATTTGGATAAATCAGCCAAAGACCTGTATTCAAATATTATTGAACAATTTTTGCAGATTTTATGAAATGAGGATATTTTATATCCACAATAGATAAATTATGTCTTGTAGAAAGACATGATGCTATGTACAGTAAGGGCTAACTTGGCTTAAATATTGTTGCATTATTTTGACATCTCATTCATTCCACTCTCTTCCCCTCACATAAGAATAAAATCAGAATCAATACACAGCAAGCTCAAGAGGCCCTTTTCATCTTTTATCCCACCTTTTTTTCATTCTAACACCATTTCCCAAGAAACATTTTCTGAAATTATATTCTTTAGAGCTACAAAGAGTTCTGTCTCATTCTTTTCTTAACTTCATTGTTCTTGGGAGGTGAAACATTCAGAATATCATAAAAGTAAAACATCATGCTGTTAAGTTAGAGGCAATAAAGTCAACTTTTTTTTAGTTCTTTTTGCATTTTTCTTGTATGTGGAACATAAAAATTCACCTACTTTTCAATTTTCATTGACTATATGGAAGCTTTGAACACCACAGAGTGGGTTGGGGGGTTGGAGGGGGGAGGTCATTCCAAACTCATGGCTAGAGACTGTGATATGAAGCACACATAAGTAGAAGATAAGTTTAACAGCTTCATCTAACTGCAAATTTTCAGTCAAACAATTATATAAATACAGTTTTTAAATCCAGGTAGTAGGCCCACTTGGCTTAATTTAATTCATTTAAGAGCTGGTTTATTAAGTTTCTGATGATTTAGTGGGTTCATTCAAGATGGGACTAACAACTAGCAGCTTCTGGGCTCCCCTCATCTGTATGGTTGGATACTTTAGCAATGCACCAGAGGACCCATGTTCTGCCTCCAGTAGCTCTAGAGGGGCTCTACCAGCTAGGCAATAAAGATTACCTCTGATACAGACTTTTCTCATGGGGACCTGCTATTCTCAAATTCATCAGCTGGGGCATGATAGGTCCATTTAGAGAGAATCCTCACAATGCTGTGACTCCACCATGCACATTCATCTTCCAGAATGTTCAAAGTTGCTACGAAATGCCCAGTTTGTTGCCCATTGTGTCATTCTTGTTCATTTTCCTGATAGGACTATTTTACCCCAGCTTTTGATATCACTGTCCATGATGTCCTACTGGTTGAATTCTATATTTGGGGTGGTGGGCCATGGTGATACAGTGGTTTACTTTTACATACAGGGCCATTTTCAGAAGCAATGAGAGCTTTCTGCTCCACCTCATATTATTTAAACTATGGGACCGCTAATATTTTTGAGAAACTAGGTAAACCTCATTGTGTGAGGGGATGTTAGTTTCAGGTTCCTCATAAACAATTAAGGAGAACCATGAGGTTATTCTTCTCTATGAGGCAGTGAGATATCTTATTGACTCTCAACAAGAGAATTAAAGGAGAATGAAGAAACATCTGAGTGGGTATTTGTGTCTCTTTTAACAATCATCCACCTGCTTCTTACATCCATGAAGTAATACACATTTTTTAAAGGGAAAGGACAAACATTTTGCACAGACAATTTGCATAAGGCATAAGGTTGTTGAATTGTACTTCTCTTCTCTCACTCATGGCGTTAAGTGATCTTGCAGGAGCAGGGCCGTAGCTAGGATTCTACATGTGGTTGGGCAAATATTTTTTCAGGATGGGAAAAGAAACAAACAGGCACTTAGTGATCCAGGTGGGGGGCATTCTGAAGAGAGGCTGGAGACTCTTTCCCCAGCCTCTCTTCAGAAGACCCCCCCCCCCGAACCTGGATGGCTAAGCCCCTTAGCAATATAGGTGGGGGGAGGGGTTCTGAAAAGAAGCTGGGGAATGTTTTTCCTAGCCTCTCTTCAGAATCCCCTGCCTGGATTGTTGTTACTGGGTGCATGCCTTGGTTCTTTCCCCCACCCAGCCAGCCATCACATGCTGCAATAGGCGCTTGGGTTGGGGGAAAGAACCAAGGAATGCACACCCAACCCAAGTGCTGATTGTAACAGCAGTGCATTTGGGAAGCCGAATGGGGGCTTTTCAGTCAGCTTCCCAAATGTGTCACTGCTGCAATGGGCGCAGTGGTGGCATGGCTGGGAACCTGATCAGGGAGCTTCCATTCTGCTTCCAGCCATGCCACTGCTGTGAGCTTCATAGAGCCAGTTTGGTTGGGGGGAGATAGGTCGCATGCCCGATCTCCCCCCAACCAAACCAGCAATATCTGGCTCAGTAGAGCTCTGTTCCAAAGCCCGCAGGGCTGGTCTCCAGCACTGCGGGCTTTGGGGCATAGATCAACATTGGGGAATTTGAGGCAAACATTTGCATAGCACAATGTTATGTTAACGTTGTGCGATGCAAATGCTTGCCTCAAATTCCCCAACATTATCCGATTTTAGTGTTATCCAAGGCAAACATTATCTGAGGTATTACTGTATATGTCATATATACATAAAAGCATCTGGGACTTTGAAGGTGGGCAAACTGCTAACTCAGGGTGGGCAATGCCCACCCTGTCCACCCCCTGCCTATGATCCTGTACAGGAGATAAAAGTGACAAACTAGGTCAGTGGTGGTGAACCGATCACATGTGTGCCAGAGGTGGCACATAGAAGCCTTTCTTTTGGCACACTTGCCATGGAGGGGAAGCCTCACCCTGTGCAGACCAGCAAGCAATACTTCCACACCACCCCTCTCTCTCTGCCAAAGGAGAAGTGAGAGGGGAGGTTGAAATCCTGGCCAGGAGGCTGTGGCTGGGAGAGGTAAAGTGGGGAGCACTCATGGGAAGAGGCCCAATGGTAGGGTAGGAAGGCCTGTCAGAGGGGTAGGAAGGCCTGTTGGGGGGTAGGAAAGCCCATTGTGGGTAGCAAGGCCCATTGGGGGTAGGAAGGCCCATCATGGTGTGTGGGAAGGCCCAACAGGGCTTCTCCAGAGTCCAGGAAGCCTTTCCAGTGGCCATGTGGGGCTTCTCTGGAGCCTGGAGGCTTTTCCAGCACCTGGCATGGCTGCACAGCACTTGTTGGGTAGGTGGTGGCAGGGCCTGGCACAGCAGAAGGGGCTTTTCCAGGACAGCAGTGCAAGGTTTGGGGGCGTGGTGGTACACATGTGCATGTGTGCACAGCTTGAAACACATCAGTGACATCACGTGGGTGCACATGCACCCATGTGACATCAATGGCACACATGATGCCTGCCACCCATCTCCCCCACCTCCTTGGGTACTCAGTCTCTAAAAGATTTGTCATCACTAACCTAGGTTGATTTATTTCTATTTTTTATGGCACCTCATAGTGGTTAAGCACTCCCTGCGTGGAACACAAACAGCCATGATATCTTTGTGTCAGAAATGTTGTAAAAGGCACACCAGTCCATATCATCCATAATATATGTTCAGATTTTCAGATAACACACATCTCTTAGTGGGGCTAATGCAGTTAATGTTTACACGAAAAAAGTTATTTTTAGATATTGTATTTGCAGATATCTCTTTAGAAAGAACGCCTACAGCTAGCACTGAGACAGAAACAAGAAACTTGGGTAGAGCCAAGCTAGCTAATCCTCAAAGCTTTCTAATTGAGGTTTCCCTCCCAGATGAGCCATATTTACATGTGTCTGTAAGGTGACTGTTCATCAGGTAGCACTCACAGAATGCAGAATTATGACATTCATGGTCCAAAAAATCCAAAACTTCAACCCATAGTCCTGTTCTCTAATAACACTCCAATTTTGGCATGTCATACTGTGGCAGATATAAAGGATATGCTTCTTACCTAGGCATCTTAAATTTGAAGCCATGAAAATGAGTTTGTCAGTCTGGGACATGGGCAGCCAGAAAAAGTAACACAAGCACCAAAACCCAGAGAAACTAGGCAACAGGCCAAACAGTAACCACAGTCCAGAATCCAAGTCCAAAATCAATCCTGTGGTGAACAGAAATGCAATCTGGCCAACAGGGTGCACTCCAAGCAAGCCAGGAGTCAGGTGACAGAGAGAGCAGGTGAAGGTGCGTATCTTCAGGGCTGGATAAGAGCAAAAACAGGGTTCAAAGAGTGATGGGCATGGCATGACAACAGTCCACAGGAACTGGGGATGAGGCAGGAAGTCTTCAGGAGTAGGAACTAGGCAGGAGACCTTTGGAGACAGGATTCAGAAGGAAGACAAGAAATCTTCAGAAACAAGAACTAGTAAGAATTGAGAAACTAAGCAACCTCATATCGAATGCTCTTTATTGCTGAAGTAGCTACAGAAGTGCAGGCGGGTTTCAGAAGAGGCAGGGGGACTAGAGATCACATCGCCAACATAAGATGGATCATGGAAAAAACAAAGGAATATCAGAAACAAGTCTACTTCTGTTTCATTGATTACACGAAGGCTTTTGATTGTGTCGACCACAACAAGATGTGGCAAGTAATTAAAGAGATGGGAATACCAGAACACCTTATAGGCCTCATGAAAAATCTGTACATGAATCAAGAGGCAACAGTTAGGACAGAAAGTGGAATGACGGAGTGGTTTGGAATAGGAAAAGGAGTAAGACAAGGCTGCATTTTGTCACCATGCTTATTCAATTTATACACAGAACACATAATGCACAATGCAGGGATGGAGGAATCACAATTTGGGATCAAAATTGCTGGAAGAAATATCAACAATTTGAGATATGCAGATGATACCACCCTAATGGCAGAAAGTGAGGAGGACCTAAAGAAGCTCCTGATTAGGTTGAAAGAAGAAAGTGAAAAAGCTGGCTTGAGACTCAATATCAAGAAAACCAAGATAATGGCAACAGGCCCTATCAGTCCCTGGAAAATAGATGGGGAAGAAGTAGAAGCAGTGACAGACTTTACTTTCTTAGGATCAAAGCTCACTGCAGATGGTGATTGCAGCCATGAAATAAAAAGGCGACTGATTCTTGGGAGGCAAGCGATGAGAAACCTGGGGAACATAGTGAAAAGTAGAGACATCACATTGAAAACAAAAATTCGCATAGTCAAAGCAATGGTATTCCCTGTGGCAATGTATGGTTGTGAGAGCTGGACCATTAGGAAACCTGAACGCAGAAGAATAGACGCCTTTGAGATGTGGTGTTGGAGGAGAGTTTTGAGAGTCCCATGGACAGCGAGGAGAACAAATAGGTCAATCTTAGAAGAAATCATCCCTGACTGCTCATTAGAAGGTCAAATAATAAAGATGAAGCTAAAGTACTTTGGACATCAAATGGGAAGAGAGGATTCACTTGAGAAAGCTTTGATGCTTGGAAGGGTCGAGGGCAAAAGAGGAAGGGGAAGGCCCAGGATGAGATGGCTAGATGGTGTTGTGGAGACGGTGGGCACAGAGCTGAGCGAGTTGAGGGGGATGGTGGAGGACAGGAGTGCCTGGCGGACGGTGGTCCATGGGGTCGCAGAGGGTCGGAATCGACTGTGCGACTGAACAACAACAACAAGCTACAGAAGAAAGAGACAGATTTCATTTAGCTCACCCTTCCAGGGCCTCCAGGTGGAACATACGATGGTCCAGAATATTCCCTAATGCTCTCAGGTAGAGCCTAGCAGCTGTAGCCGGATAAGGATTTAATCCTGCAAGTACTTGAGCTGTTGAGGACTCATCCTGCAAGCATCAAAGCTATATTTTGGGAAATAATTCTGTAAATACCAAAGCTGTGTGAGGTCTTGAAACATTTGTTTGTTTCCAATTTGAACAGTTTGCATATTTCTCATCTTGCAATGTTAATGTTGTCACTATATTTTCATGTATACCAGCTGAGATTTCATATAGATAAAAAAGTAAATATTGAAATAATAATAAACATTGTTTAAAATTATCTAAATAAACCAAGGGTTGTTTTTTAAAAATATATATATATAGTATCTAGACTCAAGAAAGAGCCACCCACTTCATCCCCCACCAGGAATTCTTTCACTAATTGCTGTATCTTAAATCACAGCAACAAATTGCTACCAATTAATGAGTCACTACTTGATGTATCATGAAGAATACACATAGCAACTTGTTAAATAGCAGCAATTTAATGCAGTGTTTTATGTCATTACAATTGCACCAATATAAATAACAAATAATTCAGGACAGTAAAGATAGATAGATAGATAGATAGATAGATAGATAGATAGATAGATAGATAGATAGATAGATAGATAGATAGATAGATAGATAGATAGATAGATAGATAGGGAAAATAACTGATGGAAAAACTATTTTTGTAGATTCTTGCTGTTCCTTATTACTTCACTTTCTAGGTCATTTGTTGTTTTAATTCATAAAACAGTGTCAAGGGGAGAAGATCAGAAATATTTGAAGAAATATGTTGTATAGAAGACAAAAATTTAAGAACCAAATAAATAAACCAGCAAAGCTGCTTTAGTTTGAAAATTAAAAAAAGCTTCTGATTGGAAATGAAGGATTAATAGAAGAAAGATTTTTAAAAGAAGATACATCAGATGTAATTTTATATTTTGGGATTATATGATAAAAAACACAATAGAAATCCATCTAAAATTTGCTTACATAAGATGATTTGATAAGACAGTACTGTGTAATCCTTTCCAACCCATATAATTGAAGTGTACATGGTTTTGTAGATGTTATAAACATTTTTTTGTAGTTGAAGTGACTTAAATTACAGACAGAGATTTTGCCGAAAGGTAAGGAAAACAGTCTGTAATGAAAAAGCATAATTTAACATAGCCCAACATTGTTATATCATTTCAGAATTCCTTTCAGATGCAGGATTATTTAATCATGAATGTTGCTTAAATATGTTTTGCTTACATCTATAGAATTCTGAGTCAGGGGACCAATGCAAACATATATATTAAGTCAGAGTACATGATCACTTAATATAATGCTCAATGATACAGAATAATAGCTAATGTATAATTACAGTTAAAGCTGTCTCAGGTTGACTTATACCGTACAAGGCCAGGAAGACAGAAAATAAAGCTGATGACTTAACGGGTGTGTTCTGCAACAAGGAATGATAATGTGCAGCTATATGTTCTATGGTTATAACATGTGCTGCACACACTCATACTTTTCCATGGTCTTTCAGGTACAAATCTACATGTTAATGATGGAACATCTTGGATCAGCAAAGAGCCTCCACTTTGTCCTGGTCCCATATATTATATTACTATATGAAGTATCTCAGCCTTACTGTATTGATAAGAGAATCCTCCTGTGAGTTTACTCATGCCTATGTATTCATTAGTTCAGTTGCTAGCAGGATTCAACAGTGAGACATAGAGCTAATATAGACACATGGTCACCAAATTTAGTAAAAATATGGGAATATCCTACTGCAAGTTGCTTTGACATTGCTCAAAGAAGAATGACTGGAAATGAAAAAAGGAAGTCTCAATGAATGTTTTCCTTCCTGGAAGCTTTTGGCAACAAAACCGAATCCTTTATGCTGTCTCTAACTAACCTGGCATTTTCATTTTATGAGTGGTAAACAACACAGAGCCTGCAGGGTCATGAAGTTATTTTTCCACCCCAGAGAACACCTCCCCGATTTAGGGAAGCTCAGTTCTTCACTTCCACTTATGTCTGACTCTGTCTGGAGGACTGCAATCCAGAGAAGGTCCAATGTTAGGGCCCTGGGATACCCAGAGCTTACTCACTTCTGATATATATGAAGAACTTTAGTAAAACTGTTAGTCTGGCAAGGTTATCCTGATATGGTAATAGAGTAGTCCAGGGGTTCTCAACCTTTTTGAGCCAGGGGCCAGATCATACCCCCTCAGACTGTTAGCGGACTGGACTGGTGATACCTCCACCACTGCCACCTTCAGCAGCAATGGCACCACTCTGAGCCCCCACCATTCCTATGCCGCCGCCACCACTGCCAAAGGTGGTGGTGGGAGACACCAGTCCACCCCAAACACTCCAACACACATGCTGCTGCTGCCACTGACCAGACCACTAGTCCAGCCCGCAAACAGCCCAACCCCCATGCTGCCGCTGCCAAAGGTGACCAGACCACCAGTTTCCCCTGCAAACACTCCCCTCCCATGCCACCGCCATTTCCCTGCTTACCAGACTGCTGTGGGTGAAGGAGGGGTCAGGACCCCTTACCTTGCCTTCAATTAGGAAGGGGAGAACCCGGCAAAGATGTGGGCAGCTGCTTAGCATCTTCTGGGAAAGTCGCTCTCGGACAGAGTAGCCCCATGGAAAGACATGGGTGGCCATGTGTGTCTGCTGCTTCTGCTTCTACCACTGCTCCAATCCTTCTCCCCTCCGCTTGGCTTGGCACATTCCTAATGCTGCTCCATAGCAAGGCGGAAGTTGTAAGCCTTCTTATAACTTCTGCCCTACTATTGAGTGCCATTATGGACATGCCAAGGCAAGTGAAGCAAAGAAGGATTAAGACAGCAGTGGCAGTGGCAGCAATGGTAGCAAGGGCCAGATGGAATGGCCCAGTGGGCCAGATGCAGCCCATGGGCCATAGCTTGGCAACCCTTGGAGTAGACCATATTGCCAGTGACTCAATGCTGAGTGTCAGTTGGTGATTAACTAACCTGACAAATCTGAGGATTAATGGGCTTGGGTACTGAAGTCCACAGGAAAGGGTGATGGTCCCCAAGTGGATTAAGAAGAAGAAGAAGAAGAAGAAGAAGAAGAAGAAGAAGAAGAAGAAGAAGAAGAAGAAGAAGAAGAAGAAGAAGAAGAAGAAGAAGAAGAAGAAGAAGAAGAAGAAGAAGAAGAAGAAGAAGAAGAAGAAGAAGAAGAAGAAGAAGAAGAAGAAGAAGAAGAAGAAGAAGAAGAAGAAGAAGAAGAAACAATAGTGTATCTTTGCTATTGTCTAAGGAAAGGAAGATTAATCTAAATGACAGCATTCTATTTCTTTAATTCAGATTGACCCTGCAACTGTGTAAATCTGCCCAATTTGGGTTTCGGGTTCAAGATTTGCCCATGATTAATTAACATGTCTAGAATATGTACCCAAATCCTTCTGGCAAAAAGCAAATATGTCAAGTTGTAGTGTAATTGCTGGAGGATCAAGGGTTTTAGCTCAATTGATCCTTCTTTAAAAGCATAAGTGGGGCAAAACAGAGAGTAACTGCAGTGATAAATGAAACAGACAGACATGTTACCAACTTTATTCTCTCAGAAATAGAAGCATATAAAAATAGGCCATCCATCAAAATTGCATTGATCTTTAATAGCACTTCTGAGATGTTCTCTTTTTTATCATAAATCAAATACTTTAAAAATGCTTAATTAGCTGAACCCCAGAGTAAATGAAACACTATTTTGCATAACACATTTACACAGTGTAAGTCTTACAGTATAAGTAATGTTAATTGGTAGGGGGTGTTTAATATAAGCAGATGTAATTTGCTACATCACTGCATACACACGTAGGACTTACACATAAAAGAGGCTGCACCTAGTAACTCCCAGTATATAGAAACCATTTTCTCAACCTACATTGCTCTGTTTTATACAGGTAGGTCCAAGTTCTCTTTCTCTTTGAAGTCTACCTCTAAAGAGAAATTAGTCTAGGGAGAGATGTTTCAGCAGCAGGGACCATGGAAGATGGGACTGCAGACCACTTGAGGGTGCAGAAGATGGCCATGGAAAAGAACCTGTGATCATTTTCTGTGATGAGATAAGTGGCAAAGATAAGGAAGAGGAGCATCTTGTTTCTTAGGGCCCTGTAACAGAGCATCTTGCTGATCCTAGAATCAGATTATTTTGCTGTGGAAGCAGGAGGTGAACTGAAATACAGAGACAGTGACAGACATATGAGGAGAGGGCAAACCCAACCAGTGAGGTTCTGTTTCTACCATCATTTTATAATATTCATCAATGTGCCCTTTCAGAACTGTTGCATTTCCTTTAGAATTCATTAGTGGATTACTTTGGACCCAGGGTGTTTCATCCTTTGCACTTTACCATTTAATGATTTTAAGTTACACTTTATTTTCCTTTACTTTTATTCCAAGTAGGATGGAGTAAGAAAAAGTAGGTCTTTTTCTTTAAATATCTGGTCAGCTCAAAGGAATTTGTGCACATGTAAAAGAAACCATGCTGCTGTTTTTATTCAGTGGCTGTACATGTTGTTCTGTGTATTATTAATCCTCCCATTTTAATAACATGGGGCAGCCTTTTCAAATGGCCTAGAAACTGTCATTAGTCTAGTGAGGGATCTGAGTGCATCAGTCATATTATAACAGAGCTTTTGTTGAAAACAAAAAAATATTTTTATATGCTTCTCCTTTAACAGTGGGTGTCAGTGAGGTGCATACTCTGGTAAAAATTAGTCTGTAAAATGTTTTACAGGCCTTAGAGTCATTGAAACTCCCATTCTTCACACTGTTCTTTTTGTAAACCAGCTTTCCTCTCTCCTCCATTTTCTGCTCTCCAAAAACATGTTTATCTAGATGTGGCATACATATGTAAAAGGAAAGAGCACAAAAATACATACTGCAAGTAAAAATTGTATTTCTTTCTAATCTAGAAACATCCTGGCAGATAATTTTTCCTCTTCCAAGGAAGACAGACTAGGCAGTTTTTTCTATACTTTTCTCTGCACCAAAAGAGAATAAACAAATTCCTAATCCAACAGTTTTATAATCTGAACTAGCAGTCAGTCTATTTCTGGGTTTAAATTAAACCATCTGTCTTAACTTTTAAAGCTTCCAATGTCTTAGTGACAGCAGATGTGAAAGGAGGCCTTCTTCATCACAGGCCTACTGGAACCTGCAGATTGTCTTTAACCACCTTGCTTCAAATATTCCTCTTTGTTCTATGTAAACTGGTGGAAAGCATTATAACAGAATGCATTAAAGCAGGCATGCCCAAACTACGGCCCGCGGGCCGGATCCGGCCCGCCAGGCCATTTCATCCGGCCCCCGACATGGTATAGGAACTCTTATTATTTTATTTTATTTTTTTAAAAAAAATTTTGCGGACTTTTTTTTGCGGAGGGATCACAAATCAGTGCCTAGTTCCTTCCTTCTGCTGCTTAGTACTAGGACTTCTGCTGAATCTAATTTAGAATTGCTGAATCCCTCCGCCTAGCTGATTTGGCTGTTAAGAGTGGAGAGAGAGACTGAGCTTGAGGCCATCCGGGAGCTAAAAGTAAGCGTCCACCATTTTGTCTTAGCCTTCCGCTTATTCAGGGCTGAGGGGGGGGAGAATGGTTTCTTCTGGGAGAGGGAGAAAGAGGTGTGTGTGTGTGTGTGTGTGTGTGTGTGTGAGAGAGAGAGAGAGAGAGAGAGAGAGAGAGAGAGAGAGAGAGAGAGAGATGTGTGTGTGTGTCCAGGATTACAAGCAGTTTCTTCTGGGAGAGGGAGAAAGAGGTGTGGGGGGGGGAGAGAAAGAGGTGTGGGGGGGAGAGAAAGAGGTGTGTGTGTGTGTGTGTGTGTGTGTGTGTGTGTGTGTCTCCCGACCTCCCTAGAGCTGATGCGCGCTACTTTTGAACTTCCCCCACCCTCTTTTATGCTGCAGCAAGCCAGAATGTCGGGATTCGAATCCTGACATTTTGCCTTGCTGCAGCCTCCAGGGAGGTGGGAGAACTTTGGAAACAGCTTGGATCGGGTCCCCACACCTCCCTGGACCCGGCGGGGGGGTCAGAGCCCCCAAAATTGGTAAAAAAAATGTCCGTTTTTTTTACCAATTTTGGGGTTTCTGACCCCCCTGCTGGGTCCAGGGAGGTGTGGGGACCCGATCCAAGCTGTTTCTGGGCTTCCCCAACGTCCTGAGCCAGAGCAGCAAGCCAGAATGTTGGGATTCGAACTCTGACATTCTGGCTTGCTGCACTGGCTCAGGACGTCGGGGAAGCCCAGAAACAGCTTGGATCGTGTCTGCCCACCTCCCTGGACCCGCCGGGGGGGGGGGTCAGAAACCCCAAAATTGGTAAAAAAAAAAGTCCGTTTTTTTTACCAATTTTGGGGTTTCTGACCCCCCCCCCGCTGGGTCCAGGGAGGTGGGGACCCGATACAAGCTGTTTGTGGGCATCCCCGACGTCCTCAACCAGTGCAGCAAGCCAGAATGTCGGGATTCGAACCCTGACATTCTGGCTTGCTGCACTGGCTCAGGACGTCGGGGAATCTCAGAAACAGCTTGGATCGTGTCCCCTGCCTGCTCCAGAGAGATCAGAGGACCCGATCTACAGCTGCAGGGTGGCTGGGAAAGCTGACGGGGACTCCCTCCGTAGCTGCAGGGTGGCTGGGAAGCTGAACGGAGAACCCCGTTCAGCTTTCCACCCACCCTGCTGCTAAGAACGACTGTATCGGATAACGTTAAAATCGTGTTATTCGATACAAGATGTTTCCGAAAATCTTGTCACGTTATACGGTTTTAGCGCTATATGATACTCACTTTATACGGGGTATTACTGTATTGGTATAAGTTGGAAGTCAAAATTGATTTACAGTATTATGGCTGTGCATTGTGTAATTCCTGATTTTAAATTGATTGGGAGACCCAATGCGCGCTAATTTTGAAGTTCCCCCACCCTCTGAAGCTGCAGGAAGCCAGGCAGGACATGATGTCAGGAAGCAGATCTTTTCTAAGGCTAATGACTTTTCATTGCTAATTAAAATCTAAAGTTTCAGGTAGGTGGGGTTTTAATTGGCAATGAAAAGTCATTAGCCTTAGAAAAGATCCGCTTCCTGTCAGGAAGCGGATCTTTTATAAGGCTAATGACTTTTCATTGCTAATTAAAATCCAGAGTTCCAGGTATGTGGGGTTTTAATTGGCAATGAAAAGTCATTAGCCTTATAAAAGATCTGCTTCCTGACATGATGTCAGAAGCAGATCTTTTCTAAGGCTAATGACTTTTCATTGCCAATTAAAATCCAAAGTTTCAGGTAGGTGGGGTTTTAATTGGCAATGAGAAGTCATTAGCCTTAAAAAAGATCCGCTTCCTGACATGATGTCAGGAAGCGGATCTTTTCTAAGGCTAATGACTTTTCATTGCTAATTAAAATCCAAAGTTCCAGGTATGTGGGGTTTTAATTGGCAATGAAAAGTCATTAGCCTTATGAAAGATCTGCTTCCTGACATGATGTCAGAAGCAGATCTTTTCTAAGGCTAATGACTTTTCATTGCTAACTAAAATCCAAAGTTTCAGGTAGGTGGGGTTTTAATTGGCAATGAAAAGTCATTAGCCTTAGAAAAGATCTGCTTCCTGACATGTCAGGAAGCGGATCTTTTCTAAGGCTAATGACTTTTCATTGCTAATTAAAATCCAAAGTTCCAGGTAGGTGGGGTTTTAATTGGCAATGAAAAGTCATTAGCCTTAGAAAAGATCTGCTTCCTGACATGATGTCAGAAGCGGATCTTTTCTAAGGCTAATGACTTTTCATTGCTAATTAAAATCCAAAGTTCCAGGTATGTGGGGTTTTAATTTGCAATGAAAAGTCATTAGCCTTAGAAAAGATCCGCTTCCTGACATGTCAGGAAGCGGATCTTTTCTAAGGCTAATGACTTTTCATTGCTAATTAAAATCCCACCTACCTGAAGCTTTGGAACACAACAACAGCTCCTTGGATGCCACAATGACCAAGCTGGATGTGAGTTTCTAGGATCTGTCATATTTTTTTAAAAGGACATTTTTAAAGGACACCGCGAAGGCGGCGAAGGAGGAGCCGGTGAAAGAGGAGCCGGCGGCAAAGGCGTTAGTGGTGGCGGCGGCGGCGGCGGCGGCAAGGCTGGGTGGATGTATGTACCATGGAGAGATAGTTCGGCCCTCGGAGCCTCTGATAAAATGTTATCCGGCCCCCGGGCCGAAACGTTTGGGCACCCTTGCATTAAAGCATACAGAAGGGCAAGCCCTGCTTTAAAAAGAAAAAGAATAAACATGGTTCATTCAAAAGTAATCTTGTCTTATTAACCTTTGAAACTTCTCTGAAAGTGTCAATAAGCATGTGGCAAAAAGGCATTGTTTATCTGGATTTTCAAAAGCATTTTAACAAAATTCCTCGCCAAAGATTCTTAATGAAATTTAGCAATGAGGGGATAAGAGAAAAAAAATCATTTTATTGATTGGAAGCTGGGTTTAAATAACAGCAGACAAAAGTAGTCAGAAATGATCAGTTCTTGCAGAATATGAATTGTATTCATATTTGTTTTCTAACTTGTTAATATATGAGTTTAGGGTGACAAATTAGCACCATTATTGTGGATGTAAGAAATAAATTGTTTTAGAGCAACCCAAAGAGTTTCACTAACTGGAAGAACAGACATTTGGAGTTCCAATCATAACAGAGCATCATCATTCTATCGAGCATGCTCAGTTTGTCTGCAAATTCAAAACAACTGTGTCTAATTCTACTAATCACTAATCCAGAAACATTTTCAGCATTTTCTAGTACCTAGCAGAAGACATACAATTCCTTATATAGGTGTTTAGCTGTTTCTAAATATTGCCACTTTACCACTACTTGTTTAATCATATTAAGAATAATTCACATATTTTATGAATATAATCTTTTCTTACTATGTATCTATCTTAATATAAATCTGAGTCATGGGTCATTGTAACATCTACAAGACAGCACTGAAGGCTACTGTTTAAATTTTCAAGGATGGATGTTTTATGTTAGTTTTCCACAAGACTGAACTATTGCTGGCTAGCTGGACTGTGACTTGTGGGAGGAAGAACAAAATCATCGATTTGTCGCATATGATATGCTCTTTAAAGCCTTTGTTAACAAAATTTCTCAAGCTTTAATATTTTACAGTGGATGTGGGCAACACAAGACCCTCCAAATCTTGCTGGTGTAGAACATTAACTAGCCAATAGCAAAGGGATGTGGGAGTTACAGTCCAACAATATCAGATGGGCCACACTCCTTTCCTATGATCTGGACTGTTTTCACTAAGTCGTCAGTCTTTTCCTTCTAATTAGGACTGCTGCTCATACCTTACAATGACACGGATAAAGCCAACACATTGTATTGGACATTGGGGTAGTCTTTGAAGCTTCAGATATTGCACAATGTGTGGGGAAGTAGGTAAAGTTATTTATGTAGACCAGGGAAGTGCCAATAGTTCAGTATGAGGACACCTGTTCAGTCTGTGGCATAGTCCAGAAGAACTGGTAAATTCTGTTATTACTTACTGTCAAGTTGTTTCCAAACTAATAAGGTTTTGCAAAATGTTCAATGAATGTTCTCCATTGTTATTCCTGTCAGTTTCCATTGCAGAACATTGGATTTCCTACTAGGTGTTCTGAATCCAAGGCCAATATTCCATGCACTATACCACCCTGGCTTTCAAAGCAAAGGAACATGTTTAAAACTCTGCAGAACTGCTGCCGCCAATGATTGCAAATATTGCTGGACTAGTTGGACAAACTTGAATGCATTGACTTCATTTAGCTAGGTATAGTGAATAAAGTGACAGATTAAGCCTCAGAAGGTGTGGGTTCACATCTCTGCTTAGTCATGGAAACTCACTTGGGATGGTACTTTTAGAACCACTCCTTAAATATTCTTCTTACCTTGAAACCCTGTTAGGGTTGTCATATGTCAATTGTGACTTAATGGCATATGACACATACCTCTAAACTGCGACTTACATTTTTGTGTGCATTTTATTTTTGTGTTGTCTCATGGTTATTTATAGCAGCCCATATCGAGACCTCCGCTTGGAACAGACTATCTGTCTCAGTCCTCCTGAATCTTCTCTGTGGCTTAGACCCTGTCATCATCGAAAGGAGTACTTCATCCTTCATCACTAAATCAGGAAATAGATGGGACAATATTACCTAGACAGCAAATGTATACAAAGATGCAGCCCAGTAAGGTTCCTATTTGAAACTGGCTAGACCAGGCACAAAACACCTATATGTTCCCCACTTCTCCCCTGAACTAATTCATAATTCTCATACATGTTCTCATTTCCATTCTTCATTCTGCACATTGCTACTGAAAGGTCCTTTAGGTCTAGTAAATCAAATAACTGTATCTTACAATAGAAAAATAGAAGGTTCATAATAATTCCCTCTCTCCCACCAAATTAGCAAAACTGCCCATCAAAAGGATGTCCTTCATTCCTTTTTTTTCCCATTTTTTACTCCACTCCCTGCAAACTACAGCATGCTTGTTAATTAGCTATCACTGTACGCATGCCAGAGTTCCTATGAGTACAGTGGAAGTTGAAAAGCATTAAAGTAATAAGCAAGGCAGTAGGAAGATTACTGAGGATATACAGTGTGGCTCCCTCTTCTAGATCCTGTTTCGCATGAGAATTAATCACTCCAATTTTGCTCACAACAGGTTTGCATTACAACAATGTTTACACCTCCTACTCTAATTAAGTCTTTGCTTTCATTTCTTAGGTGTGTGAGGTTCAGGTGTGGCATCTATCATTGCTGTTAGTTTGCTTTAGCTAACACAAATAGAAAGAAGTACTGCTAATGTGAGCAGAGAAATGGAGTACTTATCGTATGAGACAAGGTTAAAGAAGCTCATCCAGTTTAGCCAGGCAAAAAGGAAAGCTGACAGAAGTCATGATTATACTCCAGAAATAGCTCAGCAAGAGTCACAAAGAAATGCAAGTGAACTGTATGAGCTAAATGTTTTAGAAATGATGCAGAACAAAATGGGACAAATAGTTCATCATAGAGAAATACTGTGTAGAGAATTATAAGCTTGAGACTAGAAATGGGATCCCCCCCTCCCAAAAAAAACAACAACAGGTGGTTTGATGGATGCATCAGACTACTTCTTTCCTGACACTGCCATTATCACACATTTTGAGGTGATACTGAGACAGCAGAGGACACAGGAGATTTGAATGATAGTTAAATACAATGTTTATGAACACAGTCTAGCGGGGTTGTGTTTTAACTAGGCAGGTTGTGCATTTTCTTTGATTGGTGTACACTTAAATTGCAGTTTATGATTTATTTTAAAAATGTTCTAATTGTACATGTTGGGGTACACAGAAAGAGCCTCCTCGAAGATTGTGGTATTTTTGAACCACAATCAGGTACCGGCAATCTTGTGTTGCCAGCTAATCTTTCTCTCACTAGGTCAGTCAAAAGAAACTGCAGAATGAACTCACCAAAGGGTACCTTCATTTTGGCAAATGCAGGAAGAATGTGATACCTTTTATTGGATCACTCAAAATCATTGTTTGATCTTTTGAGACTTAAGATCTCTTCATCAGGCATGGATCAGGAAAATTATTAATGAAAGTTCATAGCAAGATGGTTGTGCCAGACACTCCTCTTAGAAATGCATGTGGAAAAGTTAAAACAGCAGGCTTGTATGGTACCACCTCACCTCACCCACAGGAAGCCAGGTATCCACTATTGCTCCCACATGGCCTTTGAAGCACTAGCTTCCTTTTCTGGCCAGACATTATGGCAGTTTCACATCTGGCCCAGACATGGAAGAAGAAGAATTGTAATTGTTCTGCTTAATTTAATCTACCATTACCCCCATTTTTAAGAGAAAGCTGGAATATAAATCACACCAGTTCAAAGGCTGAAATCCTGTAGTAAGTCAAAGCCAGAGTACACCCATTGATTTAGTAAGTCAACTCCTCCACAAATTACATTGATTCAATGGGCCTGTGGTAGCTGCAACATAGCTCCTGGATTTTGGCCAATGATTATCTGTCCATGTCTTCACAAAATAACCCTTTTTCTTTACTGATACTTTATCACTATAAACACCATGGTACACAGAAAGAGCCTCCTCAAAGACTGTGGCATTTTTGAACCACATTTTGGCCTACCCTGGAAACAGCAACCTTGTGTTGCCAGCTAATCTTTCTCGCACTGGGACAGGCGAAGGGAACTACAGAATGAACTCACCAAAAGGTGCCTTCATTTTGGCAGTTTCATATCTGGCCTAGACATGGAAGAAGAAGAACCATAAACATCACCATATGACATTAAATTAACCAGTATCATGTGGTTTTGAAGTCTAAGCAAGATCAGGTCAGGTTATTTGGAACTGTAGATAGGGCCAGGAAACAAACCCTGGAGACTTGCTATCTTACTAGGTAGACTAACTCAATAATATTAAGTTGTCACTCATACATACAGAATTCATCACACTTTAAAGGGAGCTCCTCATTCTCTATCACCACCTGAAAAATGACATATGGGATATTTATGAGCTGAATCCTGGCATATGAGCTGAATCCTGGCAAGACTGAGTGGCTGTGGGTAGGGGGTCCTGTGTTATCTCATGAACTACCATATTTGGTTCTGGATGGGACAGTTCTGCCCCAAACAGACCCAGTACATAATCTGGGGGTCCTCCTAGACTCGCGACTACTACTCAAAGAGCAGGTGGCAGTTGCGGCCAGGAGAGCCTTTGCACTACTTCGTGTGATCCGCCAGCTACAGCCGTTCCTAGACTCCTTGCTCATGGTCACACATGCTTTAGTCACCTCCAGACTTGATTATTGTAATGTGCTCTACATGGGGCTGCACTTGGTGACCATTCAGAGGCTACAGCTGGTCCAGAATGTGGCTGCACGAATGGTGTTGGGATGCGGGCATTATGCCCGTGCATCACCTCTGCTGAGGGAGCTGCACTGGCTCCCAGTTTGCCTCCGGGTGCAATTCAAGGTGCTGGTTATCACCTTTAAAGCCCTATATGGTAGTGGACCAGGATACTTGAGAGACCGCATAGTCCCAAGGACATCTGTCCGTCCCACAAGAGCGGACCAGAGAGGCTCTCTGGTTGTGCCATCGGCCAGAGAGGCACACCTCTCTGGCACTAGAAGGAGGGCCTTCTCTGTGTCCACTCCAGCCCTCTGGAATCTCCTTCCAATAGAACTACGCCTGCAGACGGAGCTGCTGTCCTTCAGGAAAGGAGTGAAAACCTGGTTGGCAAGTCAGGTCTGTGGAATGAATGGATCAATTTCCCCAGCCGGCTTGATTGTTTGAACAAATTTACCCCCAGTGCCTCCTAGCTACAGCGCCTAGTTTTTAATGATAGGTTTTTAAGCTTCTTTTAAACTTTTAAACTTTTTAATTTTTTGAACTGGTTTTAAATTGTTGTTGATGCTGATGTGTTGTGAATCGCCCTGGGTCCCCTTGGGGAGGAGGGCGATAAACAAATTTTAAAAAATAAATAAATAACAAGTAAATAAATAAATATTCTTGCTCATTTGTAGGCTCTATAAATGAACAAGAACCATAGAAAAGTGTGTTTCTGGCTCGCATGTGATGACTCATCACTTTCTGTCTAGAGCCATGGTGGCCAATGTGGGACACATGCTCTACAGGGGAGCAATTTGATTTTTATGGGGGGGGGCAATTTGAGAATGAGTACTTAACAATTAATAGCCTTCTAGGCTCCCTCCACATGAATAGGAGTTCGCTTTTGAATACTAAGAATAATTCGTTACAGCATGGTGGTGGGGCATCAGGACTTTAGAGATACCATTTGGCATTTATAAAATGATTACACTTTATAACATGTTGATAATAGCAGGTGGCAGTGCCAATGGAGGTAAGAAAGATAAATGGAGCATTCAGATGAATCTGCTTATTTTGCTTTTCCTGTTATTTGTTTATGGCTATTAATCTAGGATTATTAATTTATGTGTCTATGCTTCCAGTAGAAACTTAATTTAAATACATGAAATGATTGCCTACATATACTCCACTTTTTTTGGGGGGGGGGGGGGAAATGCATTATAGATATTTTATTTGATAGCTGTACTTTTTCTTGGCATTGCGGGATAGTTCCACATTTTATCTTATTATTGCTTAAAACCATCATTACAGAGCTGAATCATCTTGCTAGTTCTACAAGATGCTTAACTCTCAGTCTTGAACGGCTGTGAAAGGTCTATGTATTTAAAACAAGGCTCTTAACAAAACAATGGATAGTTTGAAGGATGGCTGGATGAAATGTTTTACTACCAGAATCTGTTAATATTACATCACATGCACACATTTAGTAGTATTGGAAAGAGGAGGAAGATGTCTCTAACAATTTTCTGCAGATCATGCATAATTCAGCCTCTCCTTCCGTGCCTTTTTTACACACACACACACACACACACACACACACACACACACACACACACACACACACACACAAAATCGGATAACACCAAGACTTGTGGAACCAAGTCTTAGTGTTATCCGAGGTATTACTATATCTATATATATCTATATATCTATATATCTATCTATATCTATATCTATATCTATATCTATATCTATCTATCTATCTATCTATCTATCTATATATATATATATATATATATATATATATATATATATATATATATATATATATATATATATATATATATATATATATATATATATATATATATATATATATATATATATATATATATATATATATATATCCGAGGTATTACTGTATATAATTTTAAAGCAATAAAAAGAAAAACATTCAACATACATAATACATAGTAACCAGAATCAGCTACAATACAGCAAACAATAACAAAATCAAATCTTAACCAAACATCATACTAAGTGTGAAACTTAACTCATTTTCATATTATACTTTTCATAGTGTTATGTTTCATTCATAGTGTTATCTTTCCAGTTCTACAGTACAGTAATACCTTGGATAACGTTTACCTCGAATAATGCTAAAATCGCATAACGTTAAGTAATCTGGGGAGGAGAATTGGATCGAATAACGTTAAGGTCCTATGGGATGGATCGGATAACAACCGCTAAAGCCTGTGCAGTTACAATGTATCTCTATGGAGCTTTAACGTTATCCGATCCATCCCATAGGATTTTAACATGGATCAGATAACACTAAAAATCGGATAACACCAAGACTTGTGGAACCAAGTCTTAGCATTATCCAAGGTATTACTGTAACTACCATTTGCAGTTTAACTAGCTTTTCTTCTCCAGTTCTCCTACCTTATTTTAATGATATCTTTGCAGAATGTGCACCCATACAAATTAACTGCATAGCTACTTAAAAAAGGGGGAGCTTTACCTTCACAGGGTGAAGAAGTGTGCAAAAGGGTGATGTGTGCTCATCCCCATGCCTGGGGGCTGAGCAGGGTGCAGAGCTAATTAAGCTTTCCTCATCAAGGCTGTAGCCTCTTTGGCTGTTTTGATATGATGACCTTTCTTACCTTTCCTAACAAAGTGGTACCTATTTATCTGCAGTAGTTGCAATTTCTTGCTTTCAAACTAAGATGACAGAAGCACACTCAGACAATGGTGCACTCAGGTCTAGAACTGCTTACCTGCTGACCTTCTGACCTTCTGGTCATCAAGCTTAGTGTCTTAACCACTAACCCACTCTGGTCCTTGAATTGACTTAATGGCAGACAATTATAATTAAATGGAAATATTATTGACATGTTATGTTGCAGTGCGATGGCAGATAATCAAAATATATTTGAGGGGAGGGTTCTAAGTAATTAGGCCTAAATCCAATGGATTATTGCTTCAGGGTGCAATGAATACCTACTGCAAGTTTTATTGTGTAAGTGGAAATGAATTTCTATGATTAGTGTAAGGAAAGGATCCATCAGTTTTCCATTGTACAACCAGCTGTGCAAAGTGTGTAAATATTGTCTTGGATTGGTATTTAAATCCTAACCTTGCTTGTCCTCACATGCAAGGAAATGAAAATTACCATCTTTGCCTTGTCAGAAGATGAGGTGTATCTGCCTGCTTTTGTCAACAGGAAAAAACCTCAAGATTTTATTGAGTACAAATTCAGCAGAATTGTGCAAGAAACAGAAGCAATGCTGTAACATAAATTGGGGGAAATGATAATGATATTTTTGTACTTCTTCTTTCATGAACTGATCAAAACTTGGACTGCCAAAATGAACCCACTTTGTGGTTACCCAAACTTAAGTCCTCATCGGTGCATGTTTCTGTCAGTAATCCCCAGACCAGTAAATGAGCTGGATTTTGTATGTCTCCACAGTCACACTGTGTGTTGTTGTCTGCCAGCAGCTCCCACTTGAGCATGTTGGTCTTGCATTTAGGGACTCCAACCCACAGCCTATTCAGGGTCCTCCAGGTGTTAGAGGGGAGGTTGAGTTCCTCATGTTTTGCACTGAAGTTTAAGAATATTATTATTATTATTTATTGAATTTAATACCCCGCCCCAATCGGGAGGACCCGACTCTGGGCGGCTTACATCCTGATAAAAACAGAAATAAAACCTAAACACTCAATATCAATAAAAGCATCAAAATTAAAAAATCATCAGAAGTTAAAACAACACAGAACTACACACCAGTATTCCCACATTCCAACCCAGGGAGGCAGTCCTTATATAAGCCACTTGGTATGGGAACCCATGTTCCCGGGTCCCCAAACCTGTCCTGCCAGCCAGGTTTTCACGCCCTTCCGGAAGGGTAAGAGCTCTGTCTGAAGGCGCAGTTCGGTAGGCAGGAGGTTCCAGAGGGTCGGGGCGGACACGGAGAAGGCTCTCCTCCTAGTACAGGCGAGGCGCGCCTCTCTCGCCGAAGGAATAACAAGGGAGCCTCTCCGATCCGCCCTGGTGGGCCGGACAGATGTTCTTGGGGTGACGCGGTCTCTTAGGTATCCTGGCCCACTACCATATAGGGCTTTAAAGGTAATAACCAGCACCTTGAATTGCACCCGGAGACATACTGGCAACCAGTGCAGCTCCCGGAGCAGCGACGAAGCATGAGCATAACGCCCACACCCCACCACTACCCGGGCCGCCGCATTCTGGACCAGCTGGAGTCTCCGGATGGTCATCAGGGGCAGCCCCATGTAGAGCGCGTTACAATAATCAAGTCTGGAGGTGACCAACGCATGTGTGACCATAAGCAGGGCATCCCGGTCTAGGAGTGGGCGTAACTGGCGTATTACACGAAGTTGTGCAAAAGCCTTCCTGGCCACGGCTGCCACCTGCTCTTCGAACAGTAGCCGTGAGTCCAGGAGGACCCCCAGATTACGCACCGGGTCTGTTTGGGGCAAAACTGCCCCATCCAGAACCAAAGATGGCAGCTCCTGTGTTAACACAGGACCCCTTACGCACAGCCACTCAGTCTTGCCGGGATTCAGCTGTAGCCCGTTGTCCCCCATCCAGACCTTAACAGCCTTCAGACACCTGGAAAGGACTTCCACCGCACCGCTTGGGTCCCCACGGGCGGAGATGTATAACTGGGTATCATCTGCATATTGATGATACCTTACCCCGTGGGAACGGATGATCTCACCCAGCGGCTTCATATAGATGTTAAATAGGAGAGGAGAAAGTACCGAGCCCTGAGGCACCCCGTATTGCAGGGGCCTAGGGCTGGACTTCTCCTTCTCCAGGCACACCGACTGGGTCCTGTCCCTCAGGAATGAGGAAAACCAGGACAGGACCGTGCCCTGGATCCCCAGACCCTGGAGCCTTCCCAGAAGGATGCCATGATTGACAGTATCAATAGTGAAAGACAGTATTTTAATAAAGTTTTTCCTACATTGTTTACCCAAATACATCTTGACCTTATTTTGTGACATGATCATGTCAGGTTAGCAATCATTGGATAGATTATTTGCATATTTTAACCATTTGGTTTGTACTTGTAGTATACTTTGCTTCTCTGATAGAAAGACTACTTGGTTTGTTTGTTTTTTTACAGAAACACATTACAAAATGTGTAGAGACTTTGGCATGAGAAAATAGCATTCCTTGTTTTACTCTATACATGTTTTAGAAAGGCTAAATCAACAGAAAAAATGAATGTAACCAGCATGCTTTGCATAATATATCTAGTGTTACTGTTTACACTAGAGGTAAATCCAGTGCAAATACATTGATATTTTGTCCTGTCTATCTCACATTGGAGCTAGACAAAGGGTGTTAAAATTGCAGCATTCCAAGGCTGTCTTTCTGGCCCTTACTCACTTTTGGCCCCCTCTCCTGAAGAACTGTATGTCCTAGGTAAAGGTTGCCCTTGCTTGAAAGCCAGTCATATCTGACTCTAGGGTTCAGTGCTCATCTCTGTTTATAGCCAAAGAACCAGTGTTGTCTGTGTCAGCAAACGTTTCCAAGGACATGTGGCAGGTATGCCTCAACACTGGAGTGCACGGAACGCTGTTTACCTTCCCACTGAAGTGGTCTCTATTTATCTACTTGCAATTTCTTGCTTTTGAACTGCTAGGTTGGCAGGAGCAGGGACAGAGACGGTAGCTCACTCGGTCATGCAGTACCCAGGAATCGAACTCCGACCTATATATATTCCAGTGTGTGCAACCCCTGGAAACTCCTAGGACAGAAAACTGGCATTAGAACCCACCAAGGTTGACCCACCTAATCTGAAACCTGTTATTTAAAGTTCAGTAAAGGAAAATCACATGAAGAAAACTTGAAATTGCAGTATTTTCTCATGTATTATTGTGCTTTTCAAATAGCCTGCCAGCTAGTGAGCATAATCAAATGAACAATGGATTATAGACTACATAAAAGTCATTTTAAAATATAGTATAAATCAAGTCTAGCATTGCCAATTAGAAAAGATTCATCTTCAGTGGACTTGGCTGCTTTCTGATTACTGGAAAATTTCGAATAGATCTTTTTTTAAGGAGAAACGGTGTTGATAATTTAGAATCATTAACTTAAAAGAAAGAGTTACTGGACCAAATTAAAATGAATCTTCCTTTGTTGGTAAAGACATATGATTAAATAGAATGCGAATGATTCATTATAATATGTTTACCTGACATTATAGTCTAAGGAAAACTGTGAAAATATCTGATAAATTTATTTGCTAATAATTTATTCTATAACCTAATCAAATAAAACTCTTATTAAATAAAATGTGAGGCTATGTTTAAAGAATCGTGTGCCAAAGCTTAAAAATTTCAAGGTTTCTAACATAAAACTGAACTCATAAAAATCTTATTGTTTCCAGTTATGGTGCAAATGTTACAACTTTTATTAGCTTGCACCTATGGTGTCTAAGACACATTAATGCATTAAGGCACATAAAAGATGAACATATAAAATTGGGCTTCATTTGCCATTCTTGACCCAATTTCCATACTATCTGCAAAATAGATGACTGGGGGGGGGGACCCCAGGCTAATAAAATGCCACTACACATGATCTATCTGTTTACTATGAAATAAATTAATTATATTTTCTGGATTGGAGGGAAGGTTTATCTATAATCCCAAGAATGAATATCAAATGAAATGCCTTTGGGAAACCAACAAGAAAAGGTAAAAACATCAGCCCCTTTTATGGTCTGTGTGGTATTTTAGTTATCATGGCAAATTTTTGTTGTTTGTAAAAATATTTCTACCCAGCCTGTCACTTGAGCAGAATCTCATGTCAGCTTCTGGTACAAAGCACCAATAAAATTATTCACAAAGTATTTCCCATATATTTCCAAATAATTCAATAAAATATACCAAACAACAAAGCTCCATTATCATGTGCTATCAGCAACAATGGGTAACACTCATTCTCTATAGGGTAGTTATTCGCGTGTGACACTAAATCAAATAACATACATAGTTTCTAAAGGGTGGTAGAATATGAATGTGCATTTAAAGTCTAGGAACATTACTTTCTTGGATTCTGTTTTCCATATTCTGGGATTGCAGCTTTGAAAAATGACATTTTCCTAAAAAAAGAAATGTCTCATCTACTTTTACTTCTAGATCATGTTGCCCCATCTTTAATTTTTAATGTCAAGGGTGGGCACAGGTTTGACCCACAGGTTACATGTGGCTTCCTGAAGGAAAATTGTGACCCCCATTTCTGAAGGCCACTTCCTGATTCCACATTTTCCCCATTTGGAAAAAAAAACTCCACAGAAGACCTCTCATCCCATTGTGAACAGTTTTACCAAGCATCCCCTGCCCCCCCCCAAAAAAAAAAAAACAAACCCAACCCCAGCAACAACAACCTGTCTTAGCCCAGGACAGGCTTTTTATCAAAGCTGGAAGTTACTTCTAATCATATTTGATTTTAAAGAATGGCTTCTCCTGGGCTCAAAGTTTCTCATAATGATTGGATGGTGGTGGTGGTGGTGGCAAAAATTCCCTCCCTGCCTGCTAGATATTCTGAATTGTTGCTATCCTTTTCAGTATCAGCATCTGCAAAAGGAATTGCAACAGCACAGAACTCAAGAAGCTAATTTGGGCTTCCAAAATCCAGTGTCTTCCTGATGCATTATAGTCCTGATCATTTGCAGCCAATAACAATTTGATTGTTGTCCTTCATATGGTTTGGATGCTTATCCTTAAGCGATTCTTTTCCATGCAGTTATCTCAATGAAGCTGATTTGCGATTTGAGTGTTGCAGGTTGCACTATTTTTGAAATACAGTATGATAATAACATGTGACAATCAACAGCACACCATCAAACAAAATTTTGTTTTGCACCAATCATATATGGATTCCTACCAGTCTCATGCAAGACTGTTCCATGCTGAATGGTCTATTCCACAGAAATAAAAGTTCAGTTTGCTAATCTCTAATTGCATGCCTTGTGCTTTACAAACCACCCACAAAAATATTATACTAGAATTACAAAGGAATAGGCTCTCATTATCTTGTTCTTGTGGAATTAAAGAAATAGCAATTGGCATGACAATTTACCATTTTTAAAGTATTATAGACACAGGGAAACAAGCTTTGTTGCATTGTCACATTTGGAAAATTCTGTCAATAAAATCTCCATCTGTGTTTTACGTTTGGTTCAAAATTGTTTGGCTGAACGATATTTATGTTTCATGAATAAAATCTGGGGTTATTTTTCCATGCAATGAAGTGCAAATGACAATTAGATAGCCCTGTTAATATATATTTTACAAGAAATTAAAAAATAGGAATTAAGAAATTAGGGGTTAAATCTAAGACATATTTTGATCCCATTTCAACACAATTTAGAAGATGCATGAGTGGACTTCTTTCTGAAGTGAGCTCTGAACAAAAATATTTGATAAAGAAAAGACTGATACAAACTACAGGTACAGTAGAACCCCACATAACTAAAGAACTCCGTTCCATGGAGCTCTTCTCTATGCGTTTTTCCCTGCTATGCAGTTCCCTATGGGAGATGCCCCGCATAACGGTAAAAAAAGTTCGTTAACTGGAGTTCCCAAAAATTTTCATTATGCGCCACTGCATAGTGAACACGTTGTTGTGTGAATTTTTCGCTATTTATTTATTTAGATTTATTATCCCGCCCTAATCAGGCGAACCTGACTCTAGGCGGCTTACAGAAAATTCATAAATTAAAACCTTGAGGTTCATAAATTACTTAAAAGTCAATTAAAAAAGAATTAAACCATGAATTTACAAAAATCTAAAAGATTTAAAAAGGTTAAAAGGTTTAAAAAGATTTTAAAAGTTTAAAAGAGTGAGGGAGGGGTGGCTGTCCCATCATATCAGCCACCCAACATGGGACCCCATGTTCCTGGACCCCCACACCTGCCCTGCCAGCCAGGTTTTTAGGCCCTTCCGAAAGGGCAGGAGCTCTGTCTGTAGACGTAACTCAGTTAGCAGGAGGTTCCAAAGGGCCGGGGCGGCCCCGGAGAAAGCCCTCCTTCTGGTGCTAGAGAGATGCGCCTCTCTAGCCGATGGAATGATAAGAGAGCCTCTCCGATCCGCCCTGGTGGGACGGACAGATGTCCTTGGGACGATGCGGTCTCTTAGGTATCCTGGCCCACTACCATGTAGGGCTTTAAAGGTAATAACCAGCACCTTGAATTGCACCCGGAGACATACTGGCAACCAGTGCAGCTCCCGAAGCAGTGGTGAGGCACGAGCATAACGCCCGCACCCCATCACTACCCGAGCAGCAGCATTCTGGACCAGCTGCAGCCTCCGAATGGTCACCAAGGGCAGCCCCATGTAGAGCGCATTACAGTAATCAAGTCTGGAGGTGACCAAAGCATGTGTGATCATGAGCAAGGAATCCCGGTCTAGGAGTGGGCGTAGCTGGCGTATTACACGAAGTTGTGCAAAAGCCCTCCTGGCCACGGCTGCCACCTGCTCCTCGAGCAGTAGTCGTGAGTCCAAGAGGACCCCCAGATTATGCACCAGGTCTGTTTGGGGCAAAACTGCCCCATCCAGAACCAAAGATGGTAACTCCCGAGATAGCGCAGGACCCCTTACCCATAGCCACTCAGTCTTGCCGGGATTCAGTTGTAGCCCGTTGTCCCCCATCCAGACCCTGACAGCCTCCAGGCACCTGGATAGGACTTCCACTGCATCAATTGGATCTCCACGGGCTGAGATATACAGCTGGGTGTCATCTGCATATTGATGATACCTCACCCCGTGGCTATGTGTTGCGTTCGTTATGCAAGGTACCACTGTACTTATTTTTGGAAATTAAGCATCCAGCATCTCTCAAAGGCTTCCTTGGAACCCCTTTTATCATAGGGAAGCCTTTGAGAGGGACTTAATATTTTTTCATTTCAGAAAAAATCTCTGTAGCTCATGGTATCATCAGCCATACCTGGCAAAACCATTGTCTATTAGACACTTGCAGAAAGCAGAGTGGCAATTCTATTCTATTCTAACAGGTAATTAGGCTATAGTTCAACTTATCCTGAGCCATGAAATCTTTCAGACCTGCTTTTCTTTAAGTAAGCAAAGTTTAGGTGTGGATCTGGAAATTCAGGGATTTATAATTAAAAAACAACAAGCAAACAAAAACAAGTAGCCTTGTTTGGCTAACCAAATATTTTTAATTTCCTCCAATTATTCTTAAATAAAAGAGATCATGATATGCTGTTTTAAAATTAGAAATGCTAATCTGAAAATAAATTACAATCATTTCATGGGCCAATACCCAATGGTTGACCACACATTTTGCACATGGTCTGAGGGTAGGAAAGAGCTCTCTACCTGGTACTATGGACTATTTCTAGTCAGAATGAACAACACCAGATGACCTCACTCACTAGAAGACAATCTCATGAGTCTTCTTTTGAAGCTGTAGATCACAAATCAAATCACTGCACCATTGGGAGAGGTGGTCTAAGTATTTTCATAAATACTTAGGCACATGCTTACAAAAACACCTGCTTCCAGCAGGTGTAACTAATTATAAAGCAACAATCTGCACAAGTCAGATAAAAACATAATATTTGTTGAAACTGATTATGTAAAGCAGGGGTTCTCAACCTTTTTAACCCAGGGACTGGATCATGCCCCCTCAGACTTTTTGTGGGCCAGACTGATCCCCCCCCCCACTGCTGCTGAAGGTGGCAGTGATGGGACCACCCTGAGTCCCTGCCATTTCCCCTGGTAGTGGTGGTAGGAAAAAAAGTTCATTAACCAGCCTGCCAACACTGCCCCCCATGCCACCACCATGCTGCCACTCCTCTGCACACTGCCACCAACACCACCAACACTCCCTCCCATGCCACCAGTCTGGCCTGCTAACACCCCATGCTGCCATCACTGCTGCCAACACTCCCCCTGCCACCATTACTGCCGCCAACATTCCCCCATACCCCCAGTCTGGCCTGCCACACTCCCACACACACACCACCAGTCTGGCCCACCACCAGTCCTCACCCATGCTGCTGTCACTGCTGCTAACACTCCCCCCCCCCATGCTGACACTCTGGCCCACCAAGACTCCCCACACACATACACTCCTGCTGCCGTTTTCCTGCTTACCGGCTTGCCATGGGTGAAGGAGGGATCCTGACTGTCCTTGCCCACATTCAGCCAGAGTGGCCCACAGGAAAGACCTGGGCAGCCACGTGCATCTTATGCTTCCACAGCCATTGCCACCATCCTTGTCCCCTCTGCACGGGTTGGTGTGTCTCTAATGCAGCTCTATAGCAGGGCGGATGTTGTAAGCCTTTTTACAACATCCACTCTGCCATGGAGTGGTGTTAGGAACACACCAAGCCAAGCAGAGGGGACAAGAGGGTGGCAGCGTTGGTGGGAGTGAGGGCACAGGCTGGATGGAATGGTGCCTTAGGTCAGATCCGGCTCATGGGCCATAGGTTGAGAGCCCCTGATGTAAAGAGTGTAGTCAGCACAATGTCCAACAGTCACATTTGTGATTTCTGCTTCTCATCAGATTCTTTTTTAGTTTCTTCCTTCCTCTTCCTCATTAATAAGAAAAGCAAGCAATCACCAACAGACTACTTAAGGCTATATAGATATAATGAATAATTTCAGTTGAGCATTTTTAGAAGGAATGGAAGTTATCACTATATTACACAGCTGCACTTCAGTTTGTTTATTGCAGCCTGTACAAAAATAGGATTTATAAATAGATCTGTGACTATTGTGAATGCATAGTAATCAGTTCATTTTAAGATATGCTGTTCTACAATGTATTAAATTCAATATATGATTATTAGAAAAATAAATAACATGTCATCGGAACAATGTGGGTTAGTTATTCTCCACAGTTAATGAGGAACAAGACTGCTGTTGGCAAAGTGTTTGATATTAATGGTTTGATACATAACAGTCTATGGAACGGTTGAAGCTGGTATAATAGAAGCATCATTTTCCCCCTTTTCTTTTAGCCACTGTCATCTCTGGTTTTGATAGTTGTGAAACAGTACAAGACAATAAAGGGATTAACGTGCCCAGCAGGAGTTATGCAGCTTTTATCACACCTCCATTCTCTGAAAAATAAACAATAATTTTAGCCTGAAGTTCAAACTAGGCATTAAGAGAAATATGTATCCTCTAGGTTTAACTCATTATTCCTCCCATAAAAGGATTTCCTCAGAGCTATGGGTCTTGACATTACATTTGCAAATTAAGGCTGTACTTATTCTCCAATAATGATTCACAAAAACAAAAACACAAAAAACCCAGGTTAGCCATCTAGTTTGGGGCTTTTATCACACCACTGACCTGCCTTATTCACTGTTTGAAAACTTTGCACCAGAGATTGGCCACAAATACATTGCTATTAGTTACCAATTAGGTTAAGGTTGCCCTTGCTTGAAAGCCAGTCATATCCAATTCTTAGGTTCTGTGTTCACTTCTGTTTACAGTCAAAGAGTCAGTGCTGTCTGCATTTGCAGATGTTTAAGTGGTCATATAGCAGGCATGACTAGATGCCAGAGTACACAGAACACTGTTACCTACCTATCAAAGTGGTACCTATTTATATACTTGATATTTCTTGCTTTCAAACTGCTAGGTTGGCAGGAGCTGAGACAGAGACAGGGGCTCACTCTGTCATGCAGCACTCAGGTCTTGAACTGCTGACCTGCCAACCTTCCAGTCATCAAATTCAGCATCTTAACCACTAAACCACAACAACAATTAAGTTAGGACACCTGCTAACATAAACAACCATAACTTTAAATAGCAAAATCACTTGACTTAAATCTGTTTGGGGTGAACATTAGATAAGCATTAGTCAGGAAAGGGAGAGTGCAGGAATGACAAAAGAATGGATCCAGTTGAATAAAGAAGTCAAAAATAAAAAGCAGTTAGTTATGTGAATAAATATCCTTCTATTGCTGTTTTTAAATCCTGTAGGAAAAGGGGAAGTAGGGAATGTAGTCAAACCAGTTTGTGCAGCCTTTGGAAGAAGGTTCACCCAGATGGAGAGGAGTGGAATCCAGTTTTTCTCCTCTGAAGATGATATGACTTTGCTGGAGATGCTGCAAACAGAAAGGAAATAAGACAGAAAAAGAAACAGACTTGAAGCAAGGGTAATTTAAGAGGTCTCAAAGAGAAAAAGATGAAAACAATAAGACAATGACAGAAGATGACAAAAGGTGATCTTCAGAAACTGAAATCCATTAGAAAACTATTTGAAAAGTACTTCTTGGTTTTTAAAATTATTATTATTGTTATTTGTTAGCACTTCAACAATGGAGAATGACAAGATTTAGGTCACAACAGACTCAAGCTGCTTACTCGACAGTAGTTCCAGTGGGATAAATTAATTTCTTGAGGGGATTTTGTGATACCTGTCTCTCAATAACTCACCTTCCTTCTCCACCACCTCATTTATCCAGAGATAAAATATAAAGTACGGTATATCTGTAGAGTCTAGAAGACTTCTAAAAAATCTAAAAATCCAAGGGAAGTAAAGACCAAACAAGCAAAAATAGGATAGCTAAAAACCATAATTTGGGAGAACATGCTTCTCTACTTTATAAGACAGTTTTTGTTGCAAATATAATTGATCCAAACATTCTCACTCATTTAATTTTAGCCCTATAGGTACCAGAGTGTTTTAAGTTCTATAAAGTTTGAGGCCACTGTGCTATGGCAGAAGTCCTGGTGCACAGATCCATGTGCTTAGCAATAAAACACCACTAATTAAAGGCTTCCTTTATCAATTGTGGGGTGCACATGAGTTTGCTACATTGTGTACAACTTGTGGGCACTCCACAGTCACCTTTAATCAGCAGCTCTTTGATTTACAAAAAGAAAAGCAATTTGCTGCTAATTGTGACATCATCCTCATTGCAGAGCTGCACACAAGGAATTCAGGCATATTGAAGTCTAATTAATTTAATTCAATTCTTAATATTATATTTGTATCTTACTCCTTTCACTCAGGGGTGGTAGGTTTTTAAGTGCACTGACACAAATTTAAATGCCATGTAAATATTAGTGTACATGTTTTTAAATTTCCCATGTGACATAAATGTAATTTAAACAGATTTTTAAAAGCTTACATTAATTTATGACCTTTGTTCATCAATTTGCCAATCTGTACTTCACACAAATTCTCTTTCAGCTTGCCATCCTCCCCATCTTATTCCCAGCGGCTGAGATCCTGTTGCACAGTTCTGCATACAGAACAGAATGCTTTGGAATCAATTCGGAAAACAGTGGCACAGTGGAAGCACTAACCACAAAGCACTTCCATATGCATGCCCTGAAACAGTCACAATGGGAACTGTGTGAATGAATGTGTGATCAAATTGTGCTACCCTCGGTGCCTGGGCGCAATGCCCAGCAAACATGTGCAAGTGTAACTTTTCATTATGTGAAGACAAACAAGATTTATGCCAGGATTTCTTCCATCTTTTTGCCTTGGTACAAAAATAATCTGTTAAGTAGGGGAGGGAAAAGACAAAATAGCTGCAGGCAAGAGGAGTTAGCAAGAGGAATAATTGCTAGCAAAAGGAGCTCTCAGCCTGGAAATGCCATTTGTCTGTATGAAAAGAGAATTAATGCATTACAAACATGGCTTTAGCCTTCCTCAACAAGTGGTGAGAGGAAATAAAACTGAATTGCACCCTCCATTCCCATATTTATTTAGGAGCTGAGTCCATCTATCTCCTTCTTTGGCAGAGAATGTATGTTTGCCTGTACGCATGCATTTAAGGACATACTGTTCACCCTTCAGTAAGTTCTCTGGGCTGCTTGCAAAGAATCAAGGCTACAGAAAAGAGTTATTAGATCAAAGGCATTAAAAGCAGCATAACTGAAACAAAATAAAAGAAAAATGATCTGCAGAAGTTGATCTCATAGCTCAGGAAAACAAGGCCTTTGCCTGCTACGGAAAACCACATTATGATACCTCGACGCTTATCAAGAGAATACAAATACCTTATGCTCATGTCTAGCTAAAATATATTTCAATAGGTTAGAAGAGGAATGCATCTTGTTTGTACTTCCATTCAGCCTCCATTTGAAGAAGGGACTAACAAGATACATTTCCTTTTCAACCCTAGCTTAATATAAAATAATTTTAAAGGAAAATAAATCTTCAAGAGAAAAATTAAGGTAAAATATTAGCTCCTAAATTATTCATCTTATAGCATGAGGGAACTCAACATAGAGGGAACAGATCACAATGTACCATTCAGAGCCATACAACCTATATAATGTCTCCACCACCTTTCCAGCAATCCAGTACCAAATACATTTGATGTTCTAACCATGGTAATTCAAGAAAATTATTTTTTCCCCTCTTATGTAAGTGTTAGTAAGCAAAGTGAAAATGATAATGACTCATCTCACAACTTCAAAGTTAGATGAATTTATTATGTCATCAGCATCTGAGCATTACACTCTGTTTTACCTGCTGCATGTTCCTAAATAAAATATAAGTATAGAGTTATGGCTGTGTGCAGAGAGAAATAGAAAACAGAAAGTAGAGGCCATGATAACCATGTTGTTAACAGTGGCCTTCTGAAATAGTTGTCTAGTCACAACGCTGTAATTGTCACTATCACTACTTTCTCTTCTCTCTGAGTTCATTGACTGCATTTTCCAAGAACTGTCTATGTATACTCGTAACTCAACATAACACAGTCAAACCTCACATAAAGAGTGCCTTCCTTAAAGAGTAACTCGCTTAAAGAGCAGAATTTTTTCTAAAAGGTCATTTTATTTAACAAATAAAACCAACCAAAAAGTTGCTTAACAAATAAATTGGGGTTCGCAATCCCCCCACCCCCAGCAGAAGTCACAATTGGTCACTTACAATGGTGTTTCTCTTAAAAAGCAAACTCGCTTAAAGAGCAATCCCATGGAACACATTATGCTCTTTAAGTGAGGTTCAACTGCACTTTGCATAACATAAGAATTGGTGCAGATGGTGAATGCTTGCTGTACAATAAATACCTAGCTATGATGGCACAAGACTTGATTTTGCTGAAATAGACCAAGGAAGCCCTTTGGAGCAGTGGTAGGATTCAATTTTTTTTTACTACCTACTCTGTGAGCATGGTATGGTGGGTGTGGCCAGGGAAAGCCCTGCATTGCACCTGAATTAGGACTAATTTATTTCAAAATTTGGATGGATGCAGCCAGCCAGAATTTTTGCTACCGGTTCTGCTGAACTGGTGTGAACTTGCTGAATCCCACCACTGCTTTGGAGGCAACAAAGGGCAAGACAAGAGGGGAAAAGTTCAGATTCTTTCATTCCAATCATTTGGTACACAGAAGTTTGCCTGCTTTACTGTCACATCATACGAATCCAGCCTCAGAAAGTACTTTTGACTATATGGACATCAAACAATTATGGTTGTAATTAGTTAAAGATTGGTAGAGGTCTGTATCCTTCCATTTTAGTACTTTTAATATAATATATGAACATACTTTCACAACAAAAGCATCTGAGGTATACAGTAAAACCTCTACATACATTTTTTTCCATTCCACAAGGTTATTTGTAAGTTGAAAAAAAATTGTATATCAAAAACACATTGGATTACCAGAAGAGGCCACTAGATGTCAATGTATTTTTTTGTATGTTGAATTTTTCCTATTAAAAATTTGTATGTCATTTTGTTTTGTTTTGTTAAGCCAGAACATCTATTTGTATGTTGAATTTTTTGTAAGTCAAACCTTTTGTATGTCGGGGTTTCACTGCATATTTTTTTCTTTAGTGTATCTTGTTGTAAAATAATCATCAACTTTGCTTTCTTTGAAAACAATGTTAGCGTAACAAAACAGAAGAGCATTGTCCTGGGTAAGCTGAAAGCAAAAGACTTTATGAGAGACAGCCCATGTTTTGACTGAATCTTGGCTTGTTCCATATAACTCTGTGCAAGCAGTTTAAACAGAAGGTGGCCTGCAAAATTACAGCTTACTTACCATTTATGTGCCAGAATATTAACACAAATAAAATATTCACAGCACATTTCCTCACCCCTAACTTTGACCTCTTCCTGAGCTTTTCAGTCTAGTGATAAAGTCTTCCATGTGTTCTGGTCCCTTATTAAACTGGAAAACCTTTGATGCAAGCCAATTCTGGGCTTTGGACAAGCAGAGTTCCATAATATAGGATTATAAGAGTCTTTTAGGATTGGATTGTCACAATTTCAGTAATAGTATCATCTGTTCATTGCAGACCTTGCCATAGACACTTGGAGACTCAAAAATCATTGTTCTGTGTATTGATGGGCGCCAATAAATTGTCATGTTTCTGGAATCTCTTACTAGCTATTGAGCCACGTCTCTTAAGAGTTGTCTCTTCTGTTACAATTTGCATTCAGATTTAAAGACTTGATGTGGGGGGGGGGGGAGCACGTTCCTAGATACTTATCAGAGAATAAACAAAACAAAAACAAAAATGCTGTGACACTTTGAAGACTAACTGTTAAATTTTAATGTTAGCTTTCATGGATCAAATCCACTTCTGATTTTGAGATCTGCTCAAAGAATCTCCCCCACCCCCAGAAAAAGATACCAGTATATCAACAATTGAAATTCTGGAACTTCCCAACCATATAATAATAATTTCATGTCAGAAATTATTCGAGGTTGAAAGGATCTTTACTAGAGAAACTTTGCTCAGGGGATGCCCATATGATGCTTCTTTTGTATCCCCAAGATCTTTTCCCACTGAAGTGGTCTCTGTTTATCTAATTGTAATTTCTTGCTTTCTAACTGCTAGGTTGGTGGAAGCTGGGGCAAAGACAGGCACTCAAACCATCATGCAGTACCTGGGTCTCAAACTGCCGGCTTTCTGCCCTTCCAGCTAACAAGGCAAGATTCTTGACCACTGAGCCACCACAGACCCTCCCACCAAGATAATGCTTCATTTTGTTTCCCCTGCTTCTTACCTAGCCAAGACTTCATTTTACTTAGTGAAACCAAGAAAAATACTTTAAAAATTCCACCATGTCAAGTTTTTTAAATTACAAAACTCATGTTGTTTGGTTTAATTTAGCATGAATTTTGCCTTTAACCCAAAATCTGATATCCTATTCTTGATTCTAAAAATCCTATCCAAAAATTATTTCTTACTTTCATTTAATATTTATAAGAGCTGGAATCAAGAATAATGCAAAGAGAAAATATGAGGAATGGTGGGGCATAGCCAGTGGTGGGCATCAGCAGGTTCTTACTAGTTCACCAGAATCGGTAGCAGAAATTCTGGCTGACTGCATCCATCCAAGTTTTGAAATAAAATAGTCCTAATTCAGGTGCAATGCAGGGCTTTCCCTCTTGCCATGTCCACCATACCACATCCACAGTGTGGTAGTAAAAATAATTGTCCACCACTGGACGGTAGTGTAGGTTTAGTGGTGTGAGGAAGCTCTGATGTTCATATCCCAACAGGAATCTTACATGCTGGGTTGAGCACACTGGCATAGCAATGGGGCAAGGGGGCAGCCTGCCTTGGGTGGCACCTTGCAGGGGAGGTGCTGCCCCAGACTTCCTGGCAGCTGGGGCAGGCATCGGGTGTCCTGGGCCCTGCCGCAGGCTGGAGGGCGTGGGTCCAATGGCACAGTGGAGACCAGGGGGTGCCCCTCCACCTCCACCATCCCCCTCTTCCACAGGCGCCCCCTCCTCACAGCCTGCCAGGCTGGGGCAGCCCCGCCTTTGAGCCTGATGGCAGCAGCTCATCTGCCTTCAGTGGCAGCAGTACCCAGGAAGACAGAAAGTGAGGCCGGTGGTCACCACAGCCCAGCACCCATGGCTGGAAGAGGGCCAGCCAGGCCAAGGACCACCCCCTGCAATGCCTGGCCGGCACTGCTCTGGCTGCAGGTGCTTGGCCGCAACAACCTCCAGCATTGCTCCCCTCCTTCCTGGGCACTGCTGCCACCCAGAGAACATGTTGAAACATACTCAACCAGTGGCGTAGGGCAGGTTTCAGTTGCCCAGGACTGCAGGCCAAACTCACCACCCCCCAGGCTTGCTGGCACCCCCACCTAGGTATGAAAGTCCTACCTTCAGGCTTCGCTGGGCTGGGAGGCAGGGCAGCCGCACACCTGGGACCCCGATGGCATGGGCAAGGGCATGGGCGAGGCTCAGGGGCTGGGGCACAGACCCAGCAGCACAGACCCAGTGGTGAGCCCACCATTGGCATCCCAGGCATGCGGCCACCCCGCCTCTGAGCCTGGTGGTGGCAGCTCATCCGCCTTTGGCGGCAGCAGCAGCCAGAGGGGCGAAGCCGGTGGTCATTGTGGCCCAGTGCCTGTGGCCAGAGCAGCACCAGCCAGACCTTGCAGGGGGCCTCGGCCTGGCCGGCGCTGCTCTGGCTGTGAGTGC
This sequence comes from Furcifer pardalis, assembly GCA_030440675.1. Lineage (NCBI taxonomy): Eukaryota > Metazoa > Chordata > Lepidosauria > Squamata > Chamaeleonidae > Furcifer > Furcifer pardalis. The sequence continues at coordinate 71,840,084 of CP126893.1, forward strand.
TCAGCCAAGGGCTCACTTCCCACCTTTCTGGGTGCTGCTCCCACTGATGGCAGATGAGCTGCCACTGCTGGGCTCAGAGGCAGGGTGGATGTGCACCTGGGACACCTACGGTGGGATCCCCGCTGGGCTCATGGCGCACCGCCCTAGACCCTGGGCCTCGCCCACACCGTCGGGGTCCCAGGCGCACGGCCGCCCTACCTCCTACCCCAGCGTAGCCCGAAGGTAGGATTTTCATACCTAGGTGGGGGTGCCAGCAAGCCTGGGGGGGGCAGTGAGTTTGGCCTGCGGCCCCCAGGCAACTGAAACCTGCCCTACGCCACTGGTTGAGCATATTTCAACATGTTCTCTGGGGTATTATAAATGAGTACTAACATGCCTACTTTCAGATTTGATTGTTTCAACATGCTAAATAAGTTTAGGAACTTGGTTGCTGTGTGAGCCACACTCAGTTTCCATCCTGCATTCAAACGTGACTGTGCTCATTTTTAGTTCTGTATTATGGCTCCAAGAGGTTGTGTTATTTCTCTGGACAACTTTTGTTTTATTTGTGGTGAATACACTATTAAAAATCAACAAAGAAACATAAGTGATTTTGTGAAGAAAGTGTATTTTGCGTCAAGTTGAAACATGGGGATCAAGACAAAGCATGGGCTCCTCATAAGGTGTGTAGAAGGTGTAACGGAGATCTTCATTTGTGGTTTAAAGGTAAGAAAACCTCATTCTGTTTTGAGATTCCTATGATGTGGCATGAACAGCAAAACCACACTACCAACTGCTATTTCTGTTTGGTAGATGTAAAAGGCTTTAATACAAAAAAATAAAAAAGAAGCTATCTTACCCAAACCCTAATTCAGCTATTCATCCAGTGCTTCATAGCTCTGAAATACTAGTTCCACACTGACCTTCCAGTTTGGATAATATCCTGAGTGATTCAGAGGATGCAGGCACATTGCCTTCCTTGGACAAATCTAGCTCAGATTTTTCTGTTCATGAGATACCTCAACTTTTTTCTCAGAGCAAGCTCAATGACCTAGTTAGAGATTTAGGCCTTTCCAAAGATTCAGCCAAATTGCTGGGGTCAAGACTAACAAATAAAAACCTGCTGTCATCTGGAACATCATTTTCATGGTACAGGCACTGAGAGAAAGAATTCACCCAATTTTTCTCCAAAGATGGAAATCTCGTTTATTGTAGCGATGTTCAAGGGCTAATGAAGTGCTTTGAAATAGAATATGATTCATCTGAGAGGTGCCTATTCATTGATTCATCTAAAACAATCCTCAAAGCAGTCTTGCTGCATAATGGAAATACATTTACATCACTGTCTTTAGGACACTCGGTGCATTTGGATGAAAACTATAATGATTTAACTGTGATTCTTGACAAAATCAAATATCAAAAACATCGCTGGATGGTCTGTGGAGACTTTAAAATACTAACCATGTTATTAGGACAGCAGGCAGGTTATACAAAATATCCCTGCTTCCTATGTTTGTGGGACAGTCAAGTCAGAGACTTCCAATGGACAAAAACTGACTGTCCACTTCAAGATTCCTTAATCCCCAGCAACAAAAAACAAACCATCATTAATACAACCTTGGTTCCAACAGAAAAGATTTTATTGTCATCTCTTCATATTAAATTAGGGTTTATGAAGCAGTTTGTTAAATCACTACCAAAAGATGGGGAATGTTTCAGATATCTGTGTTCCTAGTTCCCAAAACTATCTGAAGCCAAGTTGAAAGAGGGAGTTTTTACTGGCCCTGCCATACGAAAACTGTTATCCAATCACCTCTTTTTAGAAACAATGGGAGAAAAAGAAAAGGAAGCATGTGACAATTTCAAAGATGTAGTTCATAATTTTTTTAGGGAATACTAAAGACCCTCACTACAAAACCATTGTACAACACATGTTGAATGAGAATAAAGCTTAAGGATGCAAGATGAGCTTAAAAGTTCATTTCTTACACTCCCATGTCGACTGTTTTCCTGAAAACTCGGGAGCTTACAGTGAAGAGCAGGGTAAAAGGTTTCACCAGGATGTCCATGATATTAAGAGACACTACCAAGGAAGATGGAACATCAATATGCTAGCTGACTACTGTTGGATGCTCAAACGGGAAACAGAAAATGGAAAGCAAAAGCGTGTTTGGGGGAGCATAAAAGAGAGAAGAAGAAAAGTTTCACAGGCAAAAAGAGTGAACACAGAATGTTAAGTATATATTATGAAGAAATTGTTTGTTTAATTATAAGAAATAATATGTTTAGTTCATTATATTAAAATAGTGATTTTCTCATCACTTATGCTTTTTTAATGCAAAACCCTCATATTTTGTGAAAAAACTGTATGTGCTGGAGGAGAAATCGAGGTCATTTTTTGATTCAGCACACTAGAAAACATAAAAATTACCAAAAATATCATATGCAGCTGATTATTATTTTTTGCAAATGTATTGTATCGAATTCTTTTCCATGCTTAATTTTTATTTTTGCACTGAAAATGAAGTGTACTATAATAACAAAGGTCTGCCAACTGTGTCCATTGTGGAGGGTATTTGCATATATTTTTCAGGTCTGATAATACACAGAAATCAGCCTAATACTCTTCCTCTACATGAATACTATATTTCTGAGAGGACTTGCATAGAAGAAGAATGTTCTACCTGTGTTGTACAAGCAGTGAAATGAATTGCCTTCTATGCATATTGAAATGTATTTAACCACCCTGAACTAGAGAATACTGCCAATGGGATATGTTACACATATAACACAGCAATCATTCTACCAGCTCCAGACCAAGATATTTTGTACCTGAGGAAGAAATCAAAAGCAGACCAAAATGGCTTTTGACTACTGCTTCAGCATAGGTGATAAGCCACATCCACAATGAGGGCAGCAGATTAGTTTAGGGGGTTAAGGGTAAACAAAGAACATATTGCAGCCCTCTCCACACCTTTTCTCTAATCAACTAATATTTGAAGTGGATTCTTCCTAATTCCTACTAGAAAGTTCAGCTCTGTTTTCTACAAACTCTGACAGGAACACCTGTCTTTTAGAAAGCTGTAAGGAAGTAACCAATGTAGCTTTGGACGTGCAAAATTGCTGATATAAGTCATCAGCCACCATCAGCAGTGTCAAATCAAAGTGACAGAGCCTCTTTCATGAACTAGACCTGTGTGTGAATAAGCCACTGTGCTCAGGTGAAGAGATCACTCATGTTGGGACTTGTTTAATAGAATGATCTCATTGTTGGCACAGACTCCTTGAGATAAATGCTACACTGTTTTAAAAAAAAAAAATGGATTATTGACCATAGTTCTGCTAGCTATGCCCCCCAGTCCCCAGTAAACCTAGTTGGAGTATATTTAAGTGATATACTGCCCAAGTTAAAAAAGGCATTTGCTAATGCACACCACTTGCATGACTGTGGCGGTCAATGCCTCCACCAGGGATTCTCAACCTGCAGCCTGTGGGCTGGACGTGGCCCATGGCACCATTTCATGTGGCCCCTTCACAGCCTCGACCACAACAGGAAGTGCCATGTGGTGGAAGAAGGGCAAAATGACCATCCAGCCCCTGAAGCTGTCTGAGGGAGCATGACCCAGCCCTTGGCTTAAAACAGTTGAGAACTCCTAGCTCACACTGACTTTTTACTTTGTAACAATTTTGTACTGAAATTTACCATGATCCTGTCTTATCAAAAGTCCTTAGAATGTTGACCTTATTTTAAAAAGTGATGTTACCATTATTCATAACATTTGAAGAAGTGAGACTCGGAAGGGGTGACTTGGAAGCTTGGGTTCATGTATTATATTGCACAAGCCTCTTCTTCTGTACCACCCATACGACACAAATTACCGTCCAGCATCAAATAAATGTTCACTAAAAGAAACATTCAAGCTATTTATACATACATTTGACAGACAGGGGCTGCAGTGGCTCAGTGGTTAAGAAGCTTGCTTTGTTAGCTGGAAGGTTGGTAAGTAGGCAGTTCGAGATACCGGTACTGCAAGACTGATTGAGTGGCGGTCTCTGTCCCAACTCTTGGGGACATGAAAGGAGCCTCATTTGGGCATCCTTTCAACCCAGAATAATTTCTGACATGAAATTATTATTACAGACAGAAACTGTGCAAATGGCATGTCCAGATATTAGAAAACGTTGTGTGTGTGGAGGTGTTGTTCTATAATTTTGTTTGAGGGGAAAACTCTCCCTCCTACTTCTTGTCTGTCCACTGCTATAATATCAAATGGCATGCCTTTTTGAAAGCAAAATGGTCTATAACCTTGTCTCAGGTTTTGACCCTGGAATCACAGGGAATGGGATGCTGCTAACTTGATGGCCCTGTATTATAGTACAGTAAACTAAATGAAAACCACTAGGCCAAAATGTTCAAGGAACATAAGGTTCCCCAACCTAGTAGTAAATTGTAGCTAAAGCAGACCCATTGGATCAATGAAGGTTTATTGAGTGAACTCTTCTCTATATACCATTGGGCCTGTTCTAGTTGCAGCTAACTGCTGGATTTCTGCCATTATTTAAGACATAAACAACTGAGGTACATTCAGTCATGGAGATTATTAAAGGTAAAGGTTTCCCTTGCTCGAAAGCCATTCGTATCTGACTCTAGGAGTCAGTGCTCATCTCTGTTTCTAAGCCGAAGAGCCAGCGCTGTCTGCTTCTGCAGACATTTCCATGGTCATGTGGCAGGCATGACTAGACACCAGAGCACATGGAACGCTGTTACCTTCCCACCAAAGTGGACCCTATTTATCTACTTGCAATTTCTTGCTTTCGAACTGCTAGGTTGGCAGGAGCTGGGACAGAGACGGGAGCTCATTCCATCCTGCAGTACTCGGGAATTGAACTGCTGACCTTCTGCCTCCCAGTCAGTGTCTTAGTGACTTGAGCCAGATTAGGAGAGTGTAAATACTCTCCAAACTCATATGTAACCAAACATTTGACATACAAATTGGAATTAACAAAGTCCTAGTTTACCTCGAGCTGAACTGATTTGTTCTTGGTTTTATGCAGATATCTATTGGCATTTGTAAGTTTCCAGATGGAGAATGGGGAATTAAAATGTGAAAAATGAAGAGTTGTGATCTGGGACATGAAACACATTGCAGTAAAATCAACTTGGGGAATGTCACAGTCCTTCAGTTTATAGGCAAAGATCCTGCCAGTACTTTTCTTTCTTCACCCCTCTAAAAGAGAGCCATACCCAGGGGGGAAACGGATAGGTGCCATGGAAGAATCTCTAGGATCTCTCGTCAATAAATAAAATTCAGCAGAAGGTATTAAAAAAATAAAAATGAGAGAGGGAGAGAAAAGTCATACCTAATTCTACTTTCTAATCAAAAACCACACAAAAACCACACAAGCACCAGTTATCTATCCCACATTCGCATACAAAGTACTGTACTAATAAAGATTCAGTGTAGCTACTTAAATAAAAAGCAAGAACATTCTAGATTGCAGCCGCTCTGCACACAAAACTACCACTCTCCCCTTGCCATACTTAAAAATGAAGAGGGTGAGGACCAAGCAGAGGCTGATGAGATTGATCCGATCCCTCACCAAGTCACAGTGACTGGAATTTCTAGGAGAACCTTCATTGGGACCTTCAGCTACCAATCCCTCTCTGCTTCGGTATTTCTTGCTGTTCCTGCAATAACTGAAACCTAACTATTTTGTTCAATTTTCAGCATTTTAATCCCCCAAATGCTGGAGCTAGCTTCCATGACTTGAAATGACCCTATATATGACTAGGCACTAGGGGCTTCTTGAACTCTTATGTATTTGCTATGACAACATGCAGTTCTTCCTGCATTGCCTCATTTTCACACTTTTCTCCAAAGCTGTAACACATATCTAGGGATTATTTTATCTGAACTTCCTTCTTTGTTTGGAGGAAAAAAGAAGTAAGCCACATTCATGCAAGGAAGTTTTGGTGGTGTTTTCTTCTAAAATAACAAATCCTCCAGCTGATGGCAAAGTGCTTCTGTCACCAAATAAAGTTTCAAAAGGTGTTTGCTCTGTAGCATGAGGATCTACTGTTGAATGTTCAAATAGACAGAAATCCCCCTGAATATGAATCTAAAGAAGCTCTTTGATCCCTGGCCACAGATCACAAATCCCAGACAGAAGAAAAGAACTAAAGTGTAAACAACATCTGTTAGAGGAACTCTCATGTTGAGACTATTTAAATACAGTCTTAGAAGATTGATCAGTATGCTTTCATAGAAAAGATAGCTATGAAAATCCTAATACATGTATTGAGAATTAAATGTAAATCCAAGGACTTAATTTCTTGGTTGTCCAGCTATGGAGGTTAGCATCAACAGGGAATCTCTTCTTAGCATTCTCTAAACCTTAACATGAGGATGTTAGACTCTGTGCTATTCATCTTAACTAAACAGCACAGAGAAATCTATTATAAGTCAATATCTGAGGCACTGAAAAATTTAAAGAGCCTTAAACTCAGTTTACAAAATAACTGCAGGAGTTAATAATAGGGTTGGAAGGAAAGAACATCTAATATGCAGTATTATAGCTCCTAGAATAATTTATCACTTTAGACATTGTTGCATCAGTGTTATATGGAAACATAAGGCCCTCAGGTTACTATTTGACACAAGGTTTCAAGTTGCTTAGCTTAAAGGAAAAGATGAGGCTAACAGAAAGGTTGGCCACATTATTCAAGTCACCTATTCAGGCAAAATTGTTTTGAAATATATGGAAGAACTCTGAAGAGTTTGGCTTGAAGAAGGAAACTTTTTGAGTTATCTGCTATATTCATTCTTCTACAACACTAATGGAAGGTGCATTACCCTCTAGATTTCCAAGCACTCACGAAACAATTTAGAAAATCCAGTTTTTAATGAAAAGTACAGTTGTAAGTCACTGATGTTTCCTATTGAAGGATCTGGGACCTAATACAGTATTCCACCTTCATAAGCTATCACAGTAATAATAATTGAGTGCCATCAAGTCAATTATGACATATGGCAACTCTTTTCAGGGGTTTCTAGGTATAGAATACACAGAAGCGGTTTACCTTTTCCTTCTTCTGTGGACATCTTGGGACTCTGCAGATTTTCCACACAGGCTGTCTTTTTTTTCATGAGAGGCACAGTGGAGAATTGGATTTCCAACCTCTGGGTCCACATATCTATCTCACTTAACTATCCAGTTAGTTCCCTACTCCAATACTCCACCAATTTTTGGCTGATATAAATCTATAAAATGGTGTGGAAGAGATAAGCCAACTTTGGATCTTCTATTCCTACAGAACAGACCAAATCTGACTATAAATGCTAAAGTCAGCTACTGGAGTAATTTATGGAGAGATTAAAACAAACACAAATGACCTTTAGGCTGGAAACAGTTACATATATTTTGCTGTGATGTTTGCTTGTGATGTTGTTCAAGATAATATGTTTCTCCTGGTCCAACTTATAGTGACCATACCAACAGCCTAAAATGCCTGTCCCAAAGCCAAAATGAACCACTTGCTCTTCCTCTGTAAAAGACATGATGGTACTGTGACATTCTTTTAAAATACAGAGTACAAACTGAAGTAATGTCATGCACTGAACCCTCACAGAATTTGAATGACCAGCCTGTACACTGATGTTAGTTGGTGTGAAGGAAACATATCAGCAGAGCCCTCCTTTCTAGCATTTCTTGTCCACTTAGTTCACATAACAGATTGGCTTAAATTTCCTCTGTGGTAAGAATTCTTACTTCAGTTGTTGTTGTTGTTATCATTTGAATGTCATCAAGTCACCTCTGACATATGGCAACCTTATAAATGTGAGTTCTCAAAAAACATTCTGTCCTCAACGGCCCTGCTTAGCTCTTGTAAACTCAAGCTTGTTGCTTCCTTTAGGGCAGGGATCACCAACCTTTTTAAGTTGGGGGCTGCGTCATACTCCCTCAGTTGAGGGGGCTGGACTGGTGGTCCCACCACCATTTACGGCTGTTGTAAACACATTAACAACAACTGTAAATTATTCCGCAGCCGATTATGGCATCGGAATCATCACCGTCTGTGGTGGCTAGAGCAGGGGCCGGATTTATTTGGCACCATGGGCCGTATGTTGACTACCCCTGTTTCAGGGAGTCAATTCATTCTGGTCTTCCTCTTTTCCTGCTGCCTTCAACTTTCCCCAACATTATTGTCTTTTCCAGATAATCTTGCCTTCTCATGATGTGTCCAATATAAGGCAGTCCTAGTTTCATAATTTTTACCTGTTGAAATAGTTTGCTGTAGAATCTTCTTTTTTATTTTTCTGTTAGTCTACAATATACACAAAGCTGTTCTAAAACACCATATTTCAAACAAATCATTTCCCCCCTGATAGCTTCCTTTATTCTCCAGCTTTCACATCCATATACGTTGATCAAGAATATATAAGTGTGGATCTTGGTCTTGGTCTCTAGTGTAAGGAGACAATCTCATGCACCCTGACAATTGATGGCCCTTTCTAATTCCTTCATTGCTGCCCTTCTGAGTCTCGGTCTTCTGATTTCTTGGCTGCAGTCTCTATATGGACTGATTGAATAAGAGTAGAAAAACAATTCACTCTCTTAATTTTTTTCATTGCCAACATTAAAATTGTGCAGTTTTTCTGTAGTAATTATTTTTGTCTTCTTGACATTCAAACACAGTTCTGATTTGGCATTTCCTCTTTTACTTTACAGTAAGATATTGTCATCTGCTTATTTTAAGTTACTAGATTTCTCTACCAATATCCATTCCTCCCTCATTTGAACATATTTCACCTTTCTGTATGATATGTTATACCAAGAGATTGAACAGACAAGGGGGTAAAATGCATCCTTGTCTGACACCTTTGCCTATAGAAAACCATTCTGTCTCTCCATATTCTGTCCTAATGGTAGCTTCTTGTCTACAATACAGATTACTCATCAGGACAATAAAGTGTTGAGGCACATCCATTTCATTCAGAGCAACCCATAATTTCTCATGCTCCATGTAGTCAAAGGCTGTGATGTAATCTACAAAGCATACACTGACCTTCTGATAATTTTTAGTGCACTCCAGTAGCCAGAGGATATTTGTGATTTGATCTCAAGGGCCTCTTCCATCTCATAATCCATCTTTAACATCAGACACTTCTTGCATGTAAAAGTCCTTTTGGAATACTTTGAGCATTGCTTTGCTTTCAATAGGAAACTAGAGCAATGCTCTTATAGTTATTGAATTCTTTAGCATCTTCTTTCTTGGGGACTGGAATATATATTGAACGTTGCCAGTTTGTAGGCCAATTTTAGGGTTTTGACAGATTCAGTGCTGACCCCCACGATATTATCAAACATATTTTCATCTTCATGTTTCAAGATCCAGTTAAAACAGTGCAAAGAAGAAGAAGAAGGAAGAAATAAATATAATTGCCTGTATAAATGCAAGGAATAGTTAACTTTGTCATACATTCATTTCAGCCATTTAGAACTCCCAGATTAATCACAGGGGGATTTAAAAGGTTATAAAATTCTAATTATGGTCATTTCTTTAAAGCCATTAAAACATCAATTTTCACAAGATGCCTTTCTTATTACTAAATAAAACAAAGAGACAAAAAAGGATCTACTTTTAAAATCAGGTGAATAGACTCTCTTGTCCTTGAGTGCAGAAGGTAATGAATTCTATATAAGCACTAGTTCCCAATTGTGGATCTCCAGAGGTTGTTCACATTCAACTACAAAAGCTCCAGCCAGCGTGAATCAGGGATCAGCTCCAACAACAACTGGGGAATTATGGATGTGAACCTCTGATTCATAGTATCAAGGTAACATATATGTATATCAATACTTGATCTCTCATGTGTATATGTGTGCCTTCCTCTGTGGTATGGGTGAGTGTATTTATATGAATGTATTGTTAGAAAAATCAGATGTTTTTTAAAATGATGACTTAATTCTGAAATGCCATTTTTTAAAAGTCAGAAGCAGCAATATTAATAATTAAAAGTGGACTTCTCTCTTCACATAATTCAATGACTCTTCTGAATTGGAGAAAGGAATTGAACTGTCAGAAAGAGAACTGACCATATTCAAAAGGATCTGCAGGAAATTGAATGGTTAAATAGATATCAGATACTTAGGACTTAGTTTTCATGTCTTTTAAAAGACAATTATAGATATCAATGTGCATGATTCTGGAGCAATTCATCTCCATGTCAGAGTCTTTACCGTAGGATTGAAAAGGAGTTCTACATTAATATAATGTATGATGAAGAAAAAGAAAGGGGGGAAATTGAAAAGAAGATATGAATATCTGACAAACTGGTGAAAACTGTTCAGTCTAGACTTAAAAAAATAAATAATGTATTATGCAAGTTAGGTAGGCAGACAAAATCTAATTATGCATTAGATAAGAGATCCAGTCAATGTGGCTCAGGAATTCAAATATGCAATCCAGAACAGATCGCTAGTAATGAAATAAACATGAAGCTAACAAGACAACCTTCTCTTTAACCAAGTAAGCCATTCTGCTAGTGATAGTTACCACAAGGGTAATTGATGCAACTTTACATTTCCCATCTAAGATACACTGGTATCAGAAGACTTGATGGTCCAGGAATGGGAAAATATAAGATTTAAAAGGATGTCTTGGTATGATTTCAGATGGCTGAACCTAGAATAAAGTCAGGGCATCTACTAATGTAGTTTGTAGAGTTGAAAGCAAGGAGCAATGCACTTTATCTGCTTTTGTGGGAAATAAATCATATTACATGTATTTACACTAATTACATAATTAGCCATTCAAATTACAGTATGTAAATACATAGTAATCAGCTAAATTTTGCTTGGAAAAACAAGGTAATTCCCACAACAGCAGCTACCTTTAAAGAGTGTTAAGTCTGAGAAAATCTCAGGGAAGAGTAAGGAGAAAAATAACATGGTGTAATTAGAACTCTAGTTAACTATGCAAATTAACATCAAATGTGGATACCAATATACCATTTGCCTGCTGTGTCTAGCATGTGTTGGAATTGTAGTTGTATTATCTGCTGAGTGTTCATATTGGGCTGCTTCAATTCATTACAAGAAACAAACAAAATGTGAAATATGTAAATTTAGCCTGGCCACACAGCTTTTTCTTTCTTAAAAATAGACAGAAATTGAAATTATTGAAACATTCCCCAATACTTTATTCAGGACCTTTTCTCTTTGGTAAAACTGAAACTTAAGCTCTATGTGTATCTTTTAGGAACAAGTGTTCTCACCACATGACCTCTCTAAAAGAGCTACCCCACAACTAATCCTTTCCTGCTCCTCTTTGAATCAGCTCGGTTGCCTCACTTGCCCTTTGGCTACATCTCATTCCTCCTTAGATCAACATAACTAGCAGAAGCTGCAAAGCCAACAAAGATAGGGAAGCAATTCTAGGTGATGCCAATATTCCTCCACCTCCCCAACACTTCTTGCTCTTTTTCTGAGAACTACCAGACCTTCCTGACCCTCTCCTGTACACCCCTCCTCTTACCTCTTCTTCCATACCTATCTTTCAGGACTAATTAACAGGCCAAACTAGACAATAGATTTATTAGAAGGAGTGCTCCCTTAGGAAAGAAAAAAAGCAGACTTTACCTTGGCCAAATTAACTTGCTTTTATTTTGTAATTGAGCAATCAGGAAATAGCTTTGCTTATACATCTGATGGCTCATTCATGTGATATAGAAAAAAATTCATGCCTAGAAAATCAACTGTTGTAAAGCATAGAAAAGTGAATTTGCTTTAATTTGTGACTTTACCCCCAAGTCTTCCTTTGCTCCTTTACTAGCTCCTCTCCTGACTGCAGATAGCAGCTTCAGTTCCTGGAGTCATCCACAATTATGAGGTCTTAATCAAAGTCATTGTGTTATGAGTGTGATACCCAGTTTTAAGTACATAATAATAAATTATGATGTTCTGTCAAGTCAATTCTGTCTTGTATATACCATTTTTAGAGTTACAAAGGTATAGACCAGGGGTTCTCAATCTATGGCCCACAGGACAGATCCAGCCCACAGCACCATTCTACTGGCCTCTGGCCTTCCTTCCACTGCCAATGCTGCCAATGTTGCCAATGTTGCCAATGTTGCCAATGTTGCCAATGTTGTTATCCTTTTCCTCTCCACCTGGCTTGGCATGTCCCTAACACCACTCCTTAGCAGGACAGATGTTGCAAGGTGGTGGTGGCAAAAGCAGAAGAGGAAGCAGCAGGTGCACGCAGCTGCCCATGTCTTTCCTGGGTGCCACTCTGGCTGAAGGTGGGCCTTCACCCATGGCAGGCTGGTAAGCAGGAAAGTGGTGGCAGGGTGGGAGTGAGTGTTTGCAGCCTGGACATGTGGTACAGTGGAGTGATGGTGGTGGCGGTGGCATGGGGCGAGTGTTTGTGGCAGTGGGGGCACCAGTCTGCCCCCCCCCAATACTCTGAGGGGGCATGATCCAGCTCCCAGCTTTAAAAGGTTGAGAACCCCTGGTATAGACACTCAGAAGTAGTTTATCATTCTGTTATAAAAATTTGTTAATATGTGCCTTCAAATCAGAACTGACTTACAGTAACCCTAACAGGACTTTCAAAATGAAATTTTAAGGAGTGTTTTTGCCAATTCTATACATCCCCAATGTGTTTCCTTAGATAAGTGGGAATTTAAACCCAAGCCTCTTGAGTCTTACCCCATTATTGTCTCCACTACACCAAACTGGGTAGCACCTTAATACACATACAGTATCCTTAATCATCATGTTGCTTTCATTTAGTACACTAAAACCCATAACATGATAGACACTTATTGTATACTAAAAATGAAATGAAGTTTTAATTGAAGAAAAGTAGAGCATACCCCACCAACTCTAATTATGAAAGTGTTTTCCCCTTTTCCCCTTTTTGACAAAGCTCTGCCTATTAAGATGCAACAAAAACCTTATGTTACTCTTCCACAAACATGAGATTCTGGTTTTAAAAACTGGAAGAGAAAGAAAACAATCTCATCCAACTGTGTGCACTTGCGTCAGCCAGCTTTGCAAGAATATAGTAAACCTAGCCCTAAAATTTTCACTACAGGATATGGTCTTTCCAACTCACCCATTATGTTTCATTCTTGGCTTGAGAAAAAGACTGAGTAAATGCTGAATACCAAGTACCGGTTACATGTAGACATTCTGAACTGAATCTCCAGCTAAATCATGCTGGCCCAACAACCAAATGCAACAAATATAATGCAATCGTGATGAATTATATAGTTAACAATTTGTTCATCTTTCATGAAACCCCAGATCTAGTACCTGAGCAACCTCTCCCCTCTGCCTAATTTTATGGGCAGGCGGTTCTGTCTTTCTCCGTGTACTCTACCTGGATTGACAATATCTGAATAGGTGTTTCAAAAGAATCAGTACTATTATACAACTGTAAGCTTTTGGTTAAGAGCAGAATAAATTACGGATTCATAATGGTCAGAGGTCATAATAAACCATAGATGTGAATGCCAGCAGTCCTGAATAAACCTGTTACCCAAAACAAAATACAGGGAGACAGTTTCATAATAAAAGCTCATTTATGTGATGCAGCTGGGTTTGTTTTTAGGGGGAAAACATCAGCTTTATATTGTATTTTTGATTAGGTAAATAAAACATGCCTCCCCATGGAATATCCATCTGGTTTTAAATAACTGAGCATATTAATTTCTGTAAATTGGTGGCTCTTGTATATGACTGGCATGTTTACTAGATACAGTAAGAGTTGTTCTGAAAGCAATCTATTTAGCATCTAGATGACATAAACATTTTTTATAAGTCTCAAGGCATATTTTAATAGGCTCTATTTTCTCTTTTCAACCTACTAACAAATCATTTAATGGCTCTAATTTTTCTTAGCTTCATCCAATATATTTATGAATATGATAAAAACCACAGAGACTCAAACCCAGTTTATTTAACATTCTGTTCATGCTATGACCAACTAGACATAAATGAGGGTCCTATGTGGAATTCACAAGGAGAAGGGCACCATACTGTCCATGTACCCTGGAAGCTGTTTTTTTTACAGGCAGCACAGCCTTTGGTAATTGTGATAATAATACATAACCATTATGATAATAGCAGTAGATATTGTCCAACAAATTGACTAACCCCAGACATTTTTCAGCATTCCAGATATATTTAGGTTGCTATCAAATTGCACGCAGAGGTAAAACATCATCAGAGCAAGGCATTTTGTTCTTCAAATCAAAGGATAGAATGGCACCTCCTCCCACACTTAGATCTACAGAAGATCACTGAACAGGCAGCTGAATCTTCCTCCAATACTGGAAATGCAGTAGCATACATGGCAGTCATATACCATCATATTGAGCCTAATGGTAAAATGGGCAGAGGAGGAACTGCTTCACTATTCTGATTTCGAATGATCAAGGAGGCAGAGGAGGCTATGCCGGATGGACCGGCTGTGAAGGTGCACCGTGTCAATATCCTCAAGGCAAGTCCATTGCAGTCTTGGTGTCAAATCCTGCACATCTCATTTCATACGTTCTGCAGGAGATGGCTCCATGATCATAGTGTGTGGATCACTTCATGGCAAGCTGAGATCCACCTTAAACAAATTCACATCAATGACATTTTTCCTGTTTGTCACGTCCATCAACTGTGAAAAGGATTCTCAGGGAAAAATATATATACTCAAATATGAGTAGCAGCCACTGCCAACAACTCGGCAGTAATCATTAGGGCTCTTTTAGCTAGGTAGAGGGTGCACTCAATTCAATTCCTTTCAAAGGAATTAAATGTATAAATGTAATAAAATAAATAAATAAATAAATAAATAAATAAATGAAAGGCAGATGAAATACCATGAAACAGGATTATCAAAGATACATCTGCTGCCTGAGGTCTCTTCCCCCTTACTAATAGTAGTGTGAGTTTTAACCATAATAAAGTAATACATAAGATTCAACTGCACACACCTCATACGTGTAGTGACTACAGATGATGATGGTAGATGAAAGTATTTATTTTCAGTTTTATTTGCCATTCACTCAGCTCTCAGCTGTAACTTCTCACAACTAGGCATTAGCCTGCCCAGGCATTTACAGGAGAAGCAATTTTAAACATCTAATTTTGAAATAACTGCATGGGCAAGTCATAGGTGTAGAAATGTTTACTTCCTTCCCACTCTTTGATCTGTAGGTTACATGTACATACACAGAGAGACAAAAAGGAGGGGGGGAGGTTACACATGAATTGTGCATATCCATGTTTAAATAAGAATTAATTCCCGCCAGTCATTTATTTCTGTACTTCCTCGAGTGCTTTTAATAGAAGAGGAATGAATCTAACAATGAAATGCCCAAAGACATCCTGAGTGCAATCTAGACAAAATAAATCAGTACAGAGTCTCATAAAAATCAATAAAGGTCTGGAACTTAAATCCTATTTCTCTATTATAGTTGCACTTTCTAATGAGGAAGAGGCATTGGCCAAACACTTAAGTTAAAGCAGTTTGAACTTCAAAGTAATACACTGAATTAAGCTGGAAAACATCTCTTTACAAGTTCTTCTCATCCACTGACGTTTAAAAAAAGAACTGAGACTGGGTAAGTTTATGAACTTATTAACACGATGTAATGAATCAAAATGGAGCCTTTGCTTTCGTGAGTTAAAGTAGTTATTAAGTTATTAGTTTACTGAGCAGGGAGTGAAGGAAGGCTGGGAACGGGCTTTCAAGCCTGATGCTGAGTAATTTACTTTGAGAAAAAGTCAAAACAGGCTGAAAACTGTGAGAATTGAATTAGTAATGATGGACATTGTATGCTGTGACTTTATTGGTTAATATCCAGAAAGAGGTGGGATGAGAGATGAAAAATAGGTTTTGTAATATTGAGAGGAGGAGGAGGAGGAGGAGGAGGAGAAGGAGAAGGAGAAGGAGAAGGAGAAGGAGAAGGAGAAGGAGAAGGAGAAGGAGAAGGAGAAGGAGAAGGAGAAGGAGAAGGAGAAGGAGAAGGAGAAGGAGAAGAAGAAGAAGAAGAAGAAGAAGAAGAAGAAGAAGAAGAAGAAGAAGAAGAAGAAGAAGAAGAAGAAGAAGAAGAAGAAGAAGAAGAAGAAGAAGAAGAAGAAGAAGAAGAAGAAGAGGCGGCGGCGGCGGCGGCGGCAGCGGCGGCGGCGGCGGCGGCGGCGGCGGCGGCGGAACCCTGATTATGATGGCTATGTGTTGCATGTGCCTATCAGAAAATGAGGAAAAAGTGTGCTGATGCTTGTTGTGAGTAAGCAGTAGAAAACTGTAGTTAAATATGTTCCTGGCCAAGCTAAACCAGGAAATACAGCTAGATATGCTTTTCTTGTTTTATCTTGGGAAAAGTGAAAAGTAAAAATGCTTTTTAGTAATTCTGAACATTGAAGCTATTTTTTTAAAAAATAAAAGCTATCTTGAAGCAGATGTTGTACTTGTTATATAGTGCATAAACTGGTGGGAGATTACCAGTTCCTTTATTTCTTTATTGGCAAAGCTACATTTTGCCAATTCACGCTGCATGCCCTGCCTGATGTGGCTGGTTTGTAAGCATAAACAGTCAGTGATTGAAACCTATCATAAATTTATTTAGCCTGGAGCAGGACTATAGGTACTCTGAAGCAGCATAAAGATTTATGTGGGCTTCCTAGATGAGTGCAGGTCTCAGGCAGGTGGAACAAGTCCTATGATAATGTGATAACATGAGCCAGTGACAGGTATGGTGTTTTTTTCTCTGCCTCTGTTGCCATGGAATAGGCCAGTTGCATTGAAGTGGATATGTACCGTAAGTAAGAAAGTTTGCCAGTAGAGCAGCAGCTGTTTGCAAGCTAAACTCCTGTGTTCTTTGTAATCATACAAGCACCTCAGTCCATGGTAGCACACTTGAAGATGAGTGTGCACAGAGACATCTATCATTTATACAGCAACTGATGCAAATATCAAACAAATTTCTAATTCAAATATTCATGCTTTGTTTTATAAAAATTAGCCAATACTTTCACCTTCTTAATAAATAGATCAATGTTATGCTTAAAATGAGTTTTGTTCAGTCATTCTAAAAGAGATGGGCAGAGAACACTGGAGGAGGAGAGTGTGCAAAAAATGACAGTCTGAAGAAAGGTTGCCAGCTGCACCAGGGTAGCCTTTCCAAGGTATCTGGAAGCCCAATGCCAAAATGACTGAACAGGACTAGAGATATACCAAATATACTACTTTGTCCCTTAATGTAGAAAACACTGTTCTGTGATGAAAAGGAAGGGCCTGACTTTGACTAAGCTGCTATATTTGCTTTTCAGCATAGTTCCACCAGTCCTGGTTGTGAGGGACTCCCAATGGGCAAGAACTCTGAGGGTTCCCACTGAGATTGTCTGGAAACTGCTATTCAGCCCTGCAGTCACTATGGCAGTCACTTCAAACAGATGGTCTTCTGTCTAAGACAGGGTGATTCCCAAGATGACAGCAGCAAGCCAGTTGGAGGCAATTATATTATTTGATCTGAGAAAAAAGAGCATATTTGAACATACTGCAGGCACCAGCCTAGGTAACAGAAAAAAGGCATTACATGTGATCTTTAAAAGGCAATTCAGTCCTACACCATATGTGAAGGGTTCACCAGGAACATTAGAATCTTTTTCTTCCTTAGCCAACATTAGAATGTTTTAATCTCTCAAAAGATTGTTACACTCATGGAACAATTGCTTCATTTGAGAAATTTAAGGACTTTAACTTTATCACATTCTTTTTCTAAGTGAATACATACATAAAATATGAAAACAATTGCTAGATTTCTCCCATATTTTTTGTAATCAAACAATTCATGCATTTTGAACCAGCTGACACGCAATTCATTGGCTGTTTTGAAGCCATTTTTACTAGCATGCAGATGTAAATACTGGACAAATCTGTTCTATCTCTTTCTAATAAAAGCTTCCAGTATAATTCTGAGGGGCAAAATGTAAAATGTATATGGGGAAAGACTTATTTATTAATCAGGGGAAAATATCTTCTGAATGTCATCTCCTTCCTAATATCCTTCCATTTAAGAGGATCCAGCAGTATCTATCTAACTTGTTACTCTCTTCATATGCAGAAAACTGGACTAGATCCATTTTAGCCATAAACAGAAGAATTCTTATCATCAGTTTGGGCACAATTCTATACAGACAGATTCTGCTTTCACTTCCATTTCCTCATCTGCTATTTATCCATGTAGCAAGATATCTGCTTCTTTCTTTCAGAAGATTTGATTACAATCAATAGGTTATTGGGAAGAGCACAATTAACACTCTTTTACTCCTAATAGTACCGTCTGTTCAGCTGCTTGTTTATTAATCACAACAAAGCTGCATGAATCTTTTCTGCATTTGCAAAGAGATTAGGGAGGAAATATTACCTGGGATTATTTACCTGTTTGGGGTGGTGGTGGGTTGATTTGTTCTTTTACTAATCACATGCTGTTTTTATAATCTACATTTTGTTACCTGTATCTAAATTATTTTAGCCTGACCAGGCATGTAGTAACACACACAATTGTCTCACCCCACTTTTAGTACATCACAAGAAAACAAGTGTATTGCCCAGGGGATGATGGGCTCTGCAGAAGACCATTTTATGGTGGGGAGTATAGGTGATATTTCCCATTTCCATTCTCTACATCTCTAGAAATGATTAAAATAATTCTAAGTGTCTCTGTACCTTGCTAGTCAGTGTATTCTTGGCAAGAGCATACTGAATAGCCAAGGATGTCTCCCCATGGAATTTGTAAAATGGGGAATATCTGGCAGGACATCTTATGCTCTTTGATATGATGTCTGGGAAAGCAGATGTGGATAAGGGAGGTGATAAAGTTTGCCGAGTGAACACAATGGTAATGTCTGAGAAAGGAGCTGCATAGCCTTGACTGGAGGTAAACTGGACAATGTTTGTCAAGTTTAAAGATATAGACACCTGGGATAGAGAACATTGCATCACAAAAAAAATATTGTCTGCTATTTGGTTTAGTCCTGTGGCCTATACTAAATTAAGTGTGCTGAATCCAAATATGAAGTCTAATTCTGCCTAGGATGTCAAGATCTTAAGTTAGCAAATCTCACCCTCTTGGTTAGGTGTTGATCACATGGGATATATTTGCCACAAATGTAGCAAAAATTGTCCAATTTAACACAGCTGCAACTACTCATCTTTAGCTCAAAACAGACTCACTATGGCCTAGCTATACTATTCAATAAGATGGTTTCACACTAGAGACAAGCTCTTGGTCCATCTCACCTTATAAACCTATTTCTGATATTAGCTCACTGAATTGCCCAGACATGCCCAGCTGCTGCTAGAACATGCATGCCACCAGGGGATGTGATTCAGCAGACATAGTGGTAGCAACAGCAGGCATAGTGGTAGCTGCAGCTGTTATAATGTTCCCATGTAAAAATACATTACCCAATTACTGACCATTTGAACAGCTATAGCATGCCTTAAAATATATATGTAATAGGCAAATTCTGAGTTCAGATTTGGAATCAGCACGCTTGATACCATGTAAATCACAGTAGCAAAATCATTATTGTGCAGTGTAATTAGTGGATATTCCAGGCTGGACAGATAAGCCAAGGTCAGTAACCCTCCCTGTCTTCTCAGACAAATAGTGGCCATGAGCTGATGTAATGGGTCTAGCTGCAGAGGATGTGGCATCAGTCTAATTACTACAGGTGGTTGGATGTCTTCTGAGTGGAGAGGCTTAGAGCCAAGGCTGATGTCACAGCCTTTTTACTGTATAAAAAGACCAGCCTTAAGCACAGATTTTTGGAGCTCTGCTGTTGTAGTATAAAATCCAAATTGTGAGTACATAATTCTGTTCTGTTTGAAAATGCAAAACTTAGAAATTTTAAAAAATTACTGTACAGTAAAACCTTGGATAATGCTAAAACTTGGTTCCACAAGTCTTGGTGCTATTCGATTTTTAGTGTTATCCGATGCATGTTAAAATCCTATGGGATGCATCGGATAATGTTAAAGCTCCATAGAGATACATTGTAACCACACAGGCTTTAGCAGTTGTTATCTGATGCATCCCATAGGATCTTAACGTTATTCGATGCAATTCTCCCTCCCCAGATTACTTAACATTATACGATTTTAGCATTATCTGAGGTAAACGTTATCTGAGGTATTACTGTATAGCTAACTATATAATGAATGAATGGGGGAAAACCCACACTCTACAAGGTTTATTAACGAAACCAAATACTTCCATGCCCAATTTCTTGCCATTTGACAAGGGATAATAGATACAGCATCATGATCATATTCAGTGATGTTTTCACCTTTTCTCAAGTTGTGTGAGTCTGATTTGACAGCAATGCATTTTTCTGTAGAAGTATAAATGCTTGAGCACTTCAATAATTGTTATTCTTTTGGTTTATACACTTCAAATTGTTTTGGTTTCTTTTTATGTTGTTCATGTATAGCCATAACAACATTTCACTATGTCTTATGTTTGTAAGGATTTTTAAAATATTATTGAGCTTCTTTAAAAGTACAGATCTCTAGTTTTTAGGTGACCTGGTAAGCCATCAGGAAACTAACATGTGGAAGGAGAACATTTTTATAGAACTGTTGTACTTGTGTGTCTGTACTATTTATAGGGCAAATCTCAACCCTTGTGTGACTGTTCCATCCTGAGAATGAAATGAGAAATTTTGTGGGCTACTGAACACTGATTTTCACAGTAGATCAGTGCAGTTATTTAACCTCAATGTGTCTCTAGTTATGTTTCATTGGAAAACTAATCAGCAGCTGATGACGAAGGTAGCAATCTTTACCACACACATGTAAGCCCTCTTGAAATCAATGGAATTGACTTCTGTATATGTTTTTAAGACCTATATGTATATATATTCATGTACATTTAGTTGCACTGGTCACATTCCTTAACATTGACTTTTTATTCATTATTTGAGATTTAGTTTAAAGCTTTACATTGAAAGAATATTATGGTTGGGGCAAGCATGGAAAGCAAAGGTTTTCATGGTCTATTCTTTATTTTTATGTTGTTATGTCTTGACAATTACAAAGAAAAGTTATGCATACAGTTCAAGGTTATTGACATATTGTAGCTACCCTTTCAAAAATACCTCAAGTGAGACTTTTAAAAAAACCATTTTGGAAACAACATAGATTAAGGGATCAGTCAATGATTGGTAAAAAAAATAGCCAACTGTTTGCATGCAAGAAGAACAAAGATGAACAATGACCAGTTGGGAGCCTGCAGTCCACCAACATATGCATTGCTTGTTATCATTACTTCTAAAAAGAAGCTGTGGTGGCTTAGTGGTTATGAAGCTCACCTTGTTAGCTGGAAGGCTGGCAAGTTGGCAGTTTGAGACCCGGGTACGGCATGACGATTTGAGTGCCTGTCTCTGTCCCAGCTCCTGCCAACCTAGCTGTTCGAAAGCAAGAAATTGCACATAGACAAAAAGGGACCACTTCAGTGGGAAAAGATCTTGGGGACATGAAAGGAGCCACATTTTGGTGTCCCCTGAGTGGAGTTTATCCAGCAAAAATCCTTTCAACCCAGAATAATTTCTGACATGAAATTATTATGATTATGATTATGATTATGATTATGATTATGATTATGATTATGATTATGATTATGATTATGATTATCTGAGACATTTGAGAGACCACACTGTATCATCATTGAAATGCTAAGTCCTTTCTTTTCAGTGTTCCAAAGGCTAAGAAATAACCAGGTTGGAAACATGTATTAATTGTTGACAGTGTTATAGTCAGCAGCATTGGTGAGACTGAGATTTCTAAGGCACTTTCAATATAAAAGCCCTCCATGCAGTATATAATTCCCAAATACATAAAAATGAAGTATGGTACCACCAATGCAACTGAATCTTTACATGGATCAATCTGATTCAGACAAATTTAGTTCAGAGTTCAATTACTAAGATGACTGGATTGGTCTGAAGAGATGCAGACATCAAAATATACTAATTCATTAGATGTCATGGATTAAGACAACAGACTGGTGATTGTACATGAGCACTTGCAGTATTTCAAACAGCAAAGTAATGATTATCAGTCTAAATAACTAGATCACGATCAATCTACATAACTAATTTAAAAGATGCTATATAAAAACGTTTATAAAACATGCAGTTTTCAAAAATATTGTGTATAAAAGTATAATATGTATGTTCTTGTGTGTATAAAGGTAAAGGTCACCCTTGCTCAAAATCCAGTCATATCCAACTCTAGGGTTCAGTGCTCATCTCTGTTTATAGCCAAAGAGCCAGCGCTGTCTGTGTCTGCAGATATTTCCATGGACATCTAACAAACATGCCTAGACAGCCGAGTCCATGAAATGCTGTTTACCTTCCCACCAAAGTGGTACCTATTAATCTACTTGCAATTTCTTGCTTTCAAACTGCTAGGTTGGCAAGAGAAGGAACAGAGACAGGAGCTCACTCTGTCATGCAGTACCCAGGAATTGAACTCCGACCTTCCAGTCGTCAAGTTCAGCATCTTAACAACTTGAGCCACCATAGCCACTTCTTGTGTGTATGCATCTTAATTTAAAAAAAAAAAAACAACAACACACATTCCACTGTGAAATTCCACTTTCAGTCAACATTTGATACAGAAAGATATGGACACTAAAATATTGGACTTTATAAGCCACAGGAAGGGAAAGCAATTAATAACCACCACCTCTAGCCAGTCCCCTATGGAAGCCTAAATATAACTAGAAAACATTGCAAATATTCATGGTTTATTACCACCAAGTCTTAATGTACAATTTTCTTTATATATTTAACACATTTTATGTCAGTCTTCTGCATTTTTATATCACTCCCCAGATTAGTTTACAATAAAATATTGATGGCATAGTCTTAAAGACAGTAACATGATAACAGAGTAAAACAGGAGTTGTTGCAAGTAACCAAACTTGTTTTAAAAA
Organism: Furcifer pardalis; assembly: GCA_030440675.1. Taxonomy (NCBI): domain Eukaryota; kingdom Metazoa; phylum Chordata; class Lepidosauria; order Squamata; family Chamaeleonidae; genus Furcifer; species Furcifer pardalis. The sequence continues at coordinate 71,863,072 of CP126893.1, forward strand.
TGCCCATTATTGCCTTGACAGAGGGAGGTGGAAAAATTTTTATCTGACACATAAAGCCAAGTCACAGATAAGGGGGTCAAACTCCATGGATAATTCATTTGTCTCACCACTGGACCCCCATGTTATGGGGATCTGCAACAGAACTTCCAAATGAAATATTAACAGCTGGACATGTTCTTATGTGCTCTACTTCTGTGTGCTTATCTTCAGAAACCAGTAAGTTGACATCTACCTGGGGACAAAATGATAGTGTTACAATAATACTGTGACAATATACCCATTCCTAGACATCCCAGTTATCAGCCTGAAGGTTGCATTCAGAACCTTCTGATGTTTCTGAACAAGCAGCTTCACGTGAAATGCATTGCAATCGCCTAACTTGGATTTTAATATGGTGTGAATATCTGTGGCTGGCTTGTCTTTTGTCAAGCATTACACATGAGTTAGTTAAAGTTGAATGGATAATGAGGAATGTGCAGAATTCAATATATAGTGGACGGCACTATATTTACAGCCAGAGCTACACCTACTTTACTGATCGATAACATTACCATTACATATATAGCCAGACATTAAAAGAAACTTCTGAAATCAAAACAATAAAATATTTAGAATATTTCATGTATCCAGACAAAGGCAAAACAATAGAAAAAATACAATGGCACTTTAAATACTAACTCTTTATTTCCATGTGAGCTTTCATGGATTAAGATCATTTCATCGGGTAAAGTTCCTTTTGTTGCTATTATGTGCCATCAAATCAGAAGAGACTGATAGTGAGCCTGATAGGACTTTCAAGGCTACTTATTAAAGGAGTGATTTTACCAGTTCTACTTACAAAGTGAGTTCCAATGGCAGAGCTGGGATTCAAACCCAAGTGTCCTAGTCCATTCTATCCATACACTACATGAGTTCATTTGCATAATATATAATGGATCTCAGTGTGCTCAGCATGTCATTAGTATCAAAGAAAACAGGACGGAGAGGTATAAGAAGTGTAATACATGAGCCTGTTCAACCCTAATGATCGCGCGCCGGCAGGAGCTTCCTGTTGGCGCGCGCCTTGCCCCAGCGGCGGAGGGGGAGGAAGCCGGATGGCGCGCTCCGTGGACGGAAGTGCGCAGCCCTTAAAAGGGCTGCGCGTTCACGGAGCGGCGCCATTTTCAAACTTGACGAGCGACGGCAAGCAGCGGGCTTTTCCTTTTCGGCTGTGGCGGCAAGTCGGGGGAGCTTTTGGCGGGCGATTTGAAAACGTTTCTGCCCGCGTTTCTTTCCCCCGACTTCTAGCGGCAGCACAGCCAGCCGGTCTCTGCCTTTACAGCCGCTTTTCCCTCCGTTCGGGTTCCGGCGCACGGAGGCAGAGCCGCGTGGTCAGAGGGACCGACCCACGGCCTTAGGACGGACCCTTGACCCGACAGTGCTGTTTTTCTTTTTCCAGCCAATACGCGGCATGGCGCCCAGGAAGCCCGTAACCAAGAGGGCATCCGCACCGAAGGCTCGCAGGACCACGCGGCGGAGCCTCGCAGCCGCTGGCCTGCACTCCGCCGTGGTGGGGCCACTGCCCGACGCGGAAGGCCTGGCTGACCATGTCGCAGCCCTCGAGGGGGCTGCGGGCCGGAACCCCACAACAGCCATGCGCGCTCCGGCCCGCCGCGCGGCACGAGTTACACCGGAGGCCAGCGAACCCGACTTGAGGACCCTCCTCACGACGTTACTCCAGCGCCTGGACTGGATGGAGGCAGACCAACAGCCGGCACAACCCCCGGGTCCGGACCCACCGGCCCAGACCGAGGGACAGTCAGCGGATGACTCCGGACCTGCGGCAGTCGCTGTTGCAGCGGAGGATGGACCGACGGAGGCCCCTACGACCACGGCGGCTACTCTTGGTGAGTGTACGGCGCCACCAAGCGCAACTACGGGCCCCCCCCGCTGCGACTACTGGACCGCCGGTCCAGTGGCCATGGGCACAGCAACCGCCCAACCCTGCTTGGCCACAGCCCACGGCGACGGCTGCGGCCGCCCCCCGCCCCCTGCTTGGCCCGCCCCCCCGGTCAGCAGACCAACACGGGGATAACACAATATACCCCTCCGTGGCCGGCCGACACCATGCCGCTCGCCCCACCCATCTGGCCGACGGGCACCACGTGGCCCCCACCGGCCGGGCAGCAGGCCGCCCCATGGCGGGCGCCATACCCGCCCCCCCCCGGCGGACGCCACTTTTGGCCATCCAACGCTCCCGCCGCCGGGTTGGCCTTATGGCACGGCGGGTAATACCGGGTATAACTCGGTCCCCAGGGCTGCTCAACCGTTCGGGGACCAGTCCTTACCACTCGGTGACCATTTACTCCCGGCAACCCGGGACAAGATATGGCGCCGAGAGTATGTAGACATCTTCAGTCTCTTAAACAGGGATTCTACAAAGGAGGAGCTGGAGAGGGAGGATGACCATGATAAGGAGCTGCTGCGGTGTAAGAAGCCGCCGCACACATGGGACAACTGGCTCCCAGGTTTCATTATCTACACGGGTGTCCTTACCAAGGGATACCCCGACATGGCCATCCCCCTTTTCCAGTATTTAGATATTATTTACCGGGCGTATGTTGACTTCCCCGGCCAGGCATGGATGGTTTACGATGAGACGTTCCGGATGCGCACCGCCATCCGGCCCACCATGCGCTGGGATGAGCTGCACTCGCAGCTCTGGCTACAGCTGATGACCCTATCTCGACCAGCGCTCGGCGACCGCTACGATTGCAGGCACCTAGTGCAGCGCCCCGGTCCGACACAGTCTCCCCGCCACATGGCGGGGCAGGGGGTTCAAACCCGCCTGCTGTGTTGGGACTTCTCATCCACAGGGCGCTGTAATCGTAAGCCATGCCGCTTTCGGCACGAGTGCGCGGTCTGCGCCGGCCCACATCCCGCCTCGTCCTGCTTTAAAGCGGGTGCGGCCCGTGGACGGGGGAGGGACCAGTCCGGTGGTAAGCGTCCTGCATCCGATGCAGCCGCTGCCAAAGGGCCCCAGCCCAATTCGGCTTGAGGTCCTTGACAGGTGGCTGCGGGATTACCTGAAACGGGCGGATGCGGCCTACCTGGCCGACGGTTTTGCCCACGGTTTTAAGATCCCATTTACCGGCCATCGATCACCTCAAGATGCGCGGAACTTGCGCTCGCTCGCCGGCCTCGAACATGTGGCCAGGGAGCAGATTTTCAAGGAGGTGCGCATGGGCAGGGTGGCTGGACCCTTTGACCAGCCACCATACCCCAACCTTAAGGTGTCCCCCTTGGGGCTGGTGCCCAAGAAGTCCCCCGGTGAGTATCGCTTGATACATCACCTCTCTTACCCCGAGGGATCGTCAGTTAACAACGCTATACCGGACGCACTCTGTTCGGTCCGGTATACTTCGTTTGACGAGGCCGTGACCATGGTCCGTTCCTGTGGGCCGGGAGCATTGTTAGCTAAATGCGACATTAAGTCGGCGTTTCGGCTCCTCCCGGTTCATCCGGACGACTTCGAACTACTGGGCTTTCATTTCGAAGGCCAGTACTTCGTCGACCGGGCCATGCCATTTGGTTGCTCCATATCCTGCGCCGCATTTGAGCGCTTCAGCACCTTCCTACAGTGGGCACTAAGCCGCAGGGCACGCTCTGACAAGGTTGCTCACTACCTTGATGACTTCCTTTTGGCGGGCCCGGCGAGATCCGGCGACTGCGCACACCTCCTGCGCTCCTTCCAGGAGCTGGCGGCTGAATTGGCTCTGCCGCTAGCTCCCGAGAAGACCGAGGGCCCGGCCACCACCCTCACGTTCCTGGGAATAGAGCTTGATACTGTTGCCCAAACTTCCCGGCTACCACCGGAGAAGGTTGAGAAGGTCGCCTCTTTAATACAGCAGCTCCTCCGCAAGCGTAAGGTCACGCTCAAGGAACTACAGGAGTTACATGGCCACCTTAATTTCGCTTGTAGAGTGGTGGCCCCGGGCAGGGCCTTTGCGCGATGCATCTGCGACGCCACTATTGGCCTGACAAAACCCCTTCACCGCACGAGGATGACGCGGGGAATGCGGGCCGACCTCATGGTATGGCTCGACTTCCTTCGCGAATTCAATGGGGTCTCCTTCTGGCGCACTGACCTGCCGTTAAACTCCCGGTTCCAGGTACACTCGGATGCATCGGGGTCGTTCGGGTACGGCATCTTTTTTGAAGGCCAATGGTGCTGCGGCGAGTGGCCGCCACACTGGCGTGACGCTGAGATTAGCCGAGACCTCACATTTTTGGAGTTCTTCCCAATACTGGGAGCCATCACCCTGTGGGGGACGCTGTGGGCTGATTCTGTCGTCACATTTTGGTGCGACAACGCAGCTGTGGTCCAGATTGTTAACACCCAGACCTCGCGTTCCACCAGAGTCATGGCACTGGTACGACAGTTTGTGCTGGCGGCCCTCCGGCACAATATTGTCTTTAGGGCTCGCCACATACCTGGGGTCGACAACTCTATTGCTGACGCCCTGTCCCGCTTACAGATCTCAAGGTTCAGGGCATTGGCACCCGGAGCCCACCCAAGCCCCCTTCACCTTCCAGAGGCGCTGTGGAACCTTGGAGAGCTGAGGTGATCAGGGCCATGGGCCTCTCCCTTTCTGCCCGAACCCGTCGGGCCTACGAGCAGGCCTGCCAGTCCTTCTCAGACTTCAGGACCCGCGAACAAATACCAGATGTATGGCCCTTGCCGGTCGACCATGTACTGCGATTCATGGTTTACCTACATGACACCGGCCTGGCACCCCGGACCATCGGTGGGCGGCTTTCAGCGCTCTCCTTTGCCGCCAAGGCTAATGGTTACCCCGATACGTTGGGGGATTTTTGCATACGACGGGTTTTGGAGGGATGGAGCAGGGAAAGGGGCACCAAGCAGGATTCCCGACATCCTATTTCCCCACAGGTATTGCGGCGCTTGGCTGCAGCCTGGCCGCACATCTGTAAGGACCCCTATGAGGCCTGCCTTTTCCATGCAGCAGCCTCCGTGGCATTTTTCGCTGCCCTACGGGTCGGGGAACTAGTGGTTGTCTCCTCGAATGACCGGTCAGGGAGGGCTCTGGCCTTTGCTGATGTCAGCCTTCTCGGCGAGGCGGTTCGCCTCACTATACGCTTCTCCAAGACGGACCAACAGGGCCGGGGTACCACCCTTTTACTACGCGCCTGTAGCTTTGCGGACATCTGCCCAGTGGGGGCGGTGTCCCGCTACCTGGCAGTGTGCCCCGCCGGCGCGGGCCCCTTTTTCGTCCATGCCGATCGCTCTCCCCTTACTCGCTTTCAATTTTGGAAGGTAACGGGGACGGCACTCTCAAGGGTGGGGCTCCCAGGGGTGCGCTATGGGTCACATTCCTTTCGGATTGGCGCCGCCTCCACGGCGGCAGCACTTGGCTATGGGGAAGCGGACATCATGCGGATGGGGAGGTGGGGGTCCTCCAGGTTTAGGACCTACGTGCGACCGCTTTCTCATTAACTGTTTAGCTGGCACAGTGTCTTTTCTCTCCCCAGACCTACCACCGCCGCTGGTTCCTGCCCGTGTGTGGATCGTGGGACACAGTTATATCTACTGGGCTGCGCGCCACGCTGCCGCCTCCGAGTGCGGCACCCACTTGGGCTTAAGGGGCCGCGCAGACCTGCTGTGGCGGGGCACCAGGGGCATGGAATGGGATGGACTGTTGCGCTTTGTTGAGGCTGCTAGCGGGTCCCCGCCGCCCGACGTCCTCGTCATCCACCTAGGGGGCAACGACTTGGGACGCCGGACGGGCATTGATCTGTCCAGGGCAATATGCCAGGATTTGGCATATATCAGTGCCAGGTGGCCCACTACCAGGATAGTATGGTCGGCCATTATACCACGCTTGGTTTTCCGGGGCGCCGGTGACCCACGACGCGTTGATCGCGCCCGGCGGGGCGTCAACCGAGTAGTCGCCCGCTTCTTCCGGTGGGAAGGTTTGGGCACAGTAGTCGAACACCCGCGCATAAGGGTCGAGGACCCGCGTTTGTACCGCCAAGATGGGGTGCACCTCTCGGTGGAAGGCCTGGCGGCGTTTCTTGCGGCTCTGCACCTGGGCCTGCGGGCGGAATTGCTGCCCTTGGTGGGGTGGGGCGGTGTGTAGTTCGCACTCCCCCCCCCCGTGTGGCGGGTAGCACTGGTGAGATACCGACCTGATCCCTGTTAATCTGGTTGGGACGCAGCTCATCAGTCAGCTCTGGGAGAAGCATAGAGAGAACGAGAGCACTGGCTGATGAGAGGCGGCCCGGGAACAAGGGAATGCCAGTCTGGACAGACTGCATCCCCACACAACTGTTCACCTGATTGGGAGGTCCGAGGGCCTACGGTGCACTCGGACAAGGGATCTTGAATTTGGCAATTTAAGAAAATTGAAAACCAAATGAGGTTGTTAACCCAAGGCATCTAACCAGTGCTACTTTGGCCCGGTGCGGGCATGTTTAAGTTAAGCGTTAAATGCGTTCAGTTTAGTTAAGTGAATAAAGTGGCCCAACTTTTCAACCAACAAATGTTGTCTGACTCCTCATTCCGCCTTATAGGGGCAATAACTAATTTAACAGACATAAGGACATTTTTAATGTACAAGACTTTTCTCAAGCTCTCACTATAACAAAGTTTTCAGGGGCGGGGGTATATCAAGAAGATGAAGTGGATTTTATGGGCCAAGGATCTCCTGCTGTCAGGTTATAGCACTAACTTGGAAATCATGCCTCCAAAGACTTCTGTTACAATTCCATAGACACTACAGATTCCTAGGAGCAATTCCTTGGAACCTATGCCACTCTATATCTGATTCCAGGCTCTGTCTGAATCTGCAAAATGTAACATAAAGCAGAAGTGATGAAACTTCCCCACAGTCTCAAACGTGGGTCCCGTTTGTTCTCTTGTGATCAAGAAACCCCACGTTACACAAGCCATTTGAATGATCCTTTTTATAGTTTCCACTCTCTGTGCACACTTTCAACAATTACATAGGGAGCACTCATTATAATTCACAAATAATGTGGTGTGTTAGGTCAGATTGGTGTAGGAGTTTTCAGCAAAGAAACTGGGACATAGCAACCTTCAAGGCAGAGCTCCTGTTGAGGCACAGTATCACATTAATCTCCTGTGCTTTTTATTATTATTATTTCTTTTTCTCCTCCCTTTACAAATGTCATACCTACAGCTACAAAGAACCTGAGACGTAAGTAAAATTCAGCAACCCTCACATTCTTGGAGGGTTCAATTTCTCTCAGACCTCTTCCTGTAAGAATAGGCCAATCAAAATGACATAGTAAAGGAAAGTAAGCAGGATTGAAAAACCTGTTAATTCGTCTTCTGTCAGTGCAGAGAGCAGAGTTCAAACCAATCCAGAGAGACAAAAAAGGGCTTTCTCTGTGCGTGCTAAATGTGTAAAGTTGTCAGGAAAGAATTAGTTCAAACAAGCCTGGCCTGTTTCCAGGCTATAAATGTACTCCTCTTCTAACCACATGGCCTTTTCATTTTTAAATGACAAGCACATGCATTGTAATGTTAGAAACAGGGTTGGTTGGAGTGTTGTTAGCAGAGTTGAAAAGGTGTCAGAGAGAAGATGAAAGCTCTTCCTTCCCCTCCCCTAAACAGACAAGTCACTCTTTGGGATTGACTGACATGCTTGTCACAGGAAAAGGTGCTTTCACATGAATTACCTGCCCCAGAGATTGATAGGAATTCACATCCTGTCCTTTTTGGCAACACTGAGAGTGTGCCTTAATCTCTCCCACTCCCATCAGCTCTTGTTGTTAAAAGAAAAAATCATGTGGGAAAGTGACATTGAAGCCAATGTTGGGCTGCTTTCAGTTCCTTCTTCTTTTGTTTCTAGGCCAGATGTGAAACTGCCAAAATGAAGGCACCTTTTAGTGAGTTCATTCTACAGTTCCTTTTGCCTGACCTAGTGTGGGAAAGATTAGTCGGCAACACAAGGTTGCTGTTACCAGCGTATGCCCAATTGTGGTACAAAAATACCACAGTCTTCGAGGAGGCTCTTTCTGTGTTCCGCCTTACAGTTCCTAATGGCACAGGATGGGTTATCCATCAAGGAAGATTTTACTGTTTGTTTGAATATAGTAATGATATTTGAATATACCAACGCAACACATACTTGTCTGAGTTTTTGAAAGTACTTGATCACACATCTATCCTGAGATAGCTTGTGTGGTTAGCCAAGAATTTTACATGCATGCACGCACGCACGCACGCACGCACGCACGCACGCACGCACGCACGCACGCACGCACACACGCACGCACACTGTTAAGGAACAGTTAGTTTTATAGAGTTATTTTGATACCAAATCTGATAGATATAGTGGAGCTTTAAGTGTATTTTTTGGGTAATAAATATGTTTCAATTTTTAAAAAAACCAATTGAGTTTACTATCACATTATATATATGGTCATACTAAATTCTAAGAACTGAAATTCTATTCGCTTCAACATACAAATAAAATGTGGTTCGGTTGAAGGGTAAAATATTACATTTGGGAAGGGCTTCATAGTTGTTAACCAAGAGCAAGTATGTTTCCCTGTTGTGGAGATGAAAACATATACAGTAATACCTCATATAACATTAGTATCGAATAACACTAAAATCGCATAACATTAAGGAATCTGGGGGGAAGAATTGCATCAGATAACATTAAGATCCTATGGGATGCTTCAGATAACAACCGCTAAAGCCTGTGTGGTTACAATGTATCTCTATGGATCCCATAGGATTTTAACATGCATCAGATAACACTAAAAATCATATAACACCAAGACTTGTGGAACCAGGTTTTAGTGTTATATGAGGTTTTACTGTACTGTATATTCTTTTCTGAGTAAACAGTAGAGAATACCTCAATCAACACAGCAAGGGTCACACTGGTTGGTGCATTCTGGAAGCTATGATCCAAGACCTCATTTTCTCCATATTTTCTCTATTGTTTCTGTACATATAGCATATCACAAATTTACTCAAATTCATTTGTATACCCATCATAATGAATGAGGATATGACAGGATCATCTCTTGTGGTAGTCGTTTGCATTAGTAAAGTGCAGAACAACTGCTTCAAGTTGGAAATTTTGCTCAATTGAATGTTTAAAAATAACACATTTATTTTACAAGGTATTTTTAGTCCTATTACATAGTCAGTATAGTGGTCCTTCTCGGCTTAACACAGAAAATGTCAGAGGTTGGGGAATGAACATTTGCCAAATAAATATTTGTAAGGAAGCATTTTCCAATTGCAAGGCAGGTTCTAGGAAGCTGTATATCTAGAGAAAACATAACAAATGGTAAAATTATACTTTTGGTCAAAAATTATCTAAAACCGTGAAAAGGAAATGAAGATCAGAGTCAGAATAGTCATAACTATCTTTTCCAGAGCAAAACAAACATATAGGATATTATTTTCTTGTTAGCCCCAGTCACATGGAAATTCACAGAGGACACAATTTACCCTTAGTTTTCTAACTTTTATTTATATTTATAAATTGAACAACATCCTTCTTAGGAAATATTGAGTGCCATGTTGTCCAGAAAAAGCCAAGTAGATGGTGAATAATAGACCTATTCATCCATTATAGCCTGGAAGCAAGGAGGGCTTAGATCCTGATATGGAAATGGGACTGCATGTAAATCCTGCTTTCAATAACTTCCCCATCCAGATTTCAATTAGAGTTTTTTGTGCAGACATTGCAAACGGGTATCTACAAGCATATTCAATTAAATAATCTGATCAGAAGACTATTTCATGCTAAATGTTAGACGACCTAATTTTGGTCATGTGGGAAAAGCTATTGGAGGCAGGAAATGAAACCATCCTCCATATGATTACAGCTCTCTTCGTTTCTAGACTGAACTGGGCAATTGTTTCTGAAACTGGTTGTCACTGTAAGCATGAGGAGGCTCTACAATGGCTTCATTTTTATTAGAGAGTCTCTAGGGCCACTACAAGTTGATTGCAGGGGAGGAAAAAACACCTTAAAATGGGTCATTCTCTTAGACCTGACTACTCTGAAAGAGATAACAAGCCCAGAGAGAGGTATTGTAGCTGGGAGAAGGAAAGACCATTAGGAAATGATGAAAAATGTGTTCACCATGTCTTTTATGTACAAAATTCTTATGTCCCAATCCTAAACATATAAAAAGTGACAAATTCATCCATTTCCCAGGAAAGGATGGAAAGGAAATGAAGTGGAACTTAAAACAAATAGGCATGTTGAAGCCAGGTGAATGGTAGAACCACTCAAACTCAAGAGAAGTTATATATTTCAGAACAAAAATTAGAACAGACTGGGTAACTCTGAAGCTAGGGTCAAGACAGAGGGACACAGAGAACACACTAATCAACAGCCTCTAACATGGCATCTGGTTCTGAAATTAAATTAACCAAGGGGTATGGGTTCACTTCAGCAACATGTCAACACATGGACCCTTTTCAGGGTTGTCCTTTTGGCAAAAGAGGCAGCAGGATTTCAAAGAAAGGAAAACAGGCATTTGAGCCAAAATGTAAGATCAAATAGAGCATGGAGAATTCTGGAAAATAGTTATGCTGAACAGCCAAATGGAACCTAAGTGATTCTTTGAGGTGAATTTAGTCCAATGGTGGCACAGCAGGACGAACACCTGAGAAAAAGAACATGCTGGATGCTCAAACTTAAGTGAAATTCTATATTTCGGGGGGGGGGGGTGTAAAACAGATTTGGTGGCTCTGATGCTACAGTCAAGATGTAATAGAACAAATTAATCAATATTTTGACTGTGGGGAAGGAAATGTGACATCAAGGAAAATTCTGACTAAGCTGATTTGTGCTTGCTAAATAAGGATTAAAAAAGCATGCATGTAGGAGGAAATGGTTAAATAAAGCTACACAGCTATGCAAAGGTTTGTAAGCATCAGACATGGCTAATTTGAAGCACTCTTGTGATTAGTCTGGCTATGTGAAGATTTGACTTTGCACATATTGACAGCTTATATGGCATCAAAGGGCAATTGGATTCTCACCTCTCTGCAAACATTATGTGTTGTTGTTTTTTCCTTCTATGGCAACCTCTGATGTTTTCAGACCTGCCACATCTTCTGGAAAAAAGTTCTTAAATAAAGGTGCAAGAATAATACCATTAAAATACAATAAAATACAAAACACAAAATTTTGCTAAGCTAGCCATCACCTTTTTCTTGAACAGCCAAGAGATTGCGGTTGGATGTGCAGTAAATCCAAATCAATCAAGCCTGTAAACCTTGTCATATTTTAGTTGTGTAAGTCAGGTTTTTGTGGTGACTGGAGCCACAACTCAGCCACTGCTCCCAGTTTCTGACTCTGCTCCTACATGTTCATGCATTGACACAGATGTTTGCAGATATGAGCAGCTGTTTTTATTATTAGTTTATGTTCCTTCAAGTATTTCTAAATGGCTGTTCAAGACCTATGTAAATAATGATAAAGAATAATAACATAATAATAAAAATTGACTTCACTAAAATACATAGATGAACATTTCTAAAATAGGCAGTGCTAAAACTCCTCAGGATACCAATTAATTGATACTAATTCTAATGAACCTCATTCTTGTTTACACATAAGCTCTGTTCAGATATTCTTATTATATATAGATAAATAATAAGAATATCCGAACACCTGGAGAGCAGAGAAAATTACAGTACAGTGGTACCCTGCTTAAAGAGCATAATATGTTCCACAGGATTGCTCTTTAAGTGAGTTTTCTCTTTAAGCGAAACACCATTGTAAGTGACCAATTGTGACTTCGGCGGGGGGGGGGGGGGGGGTTGCAAACCCAGAATTAGTTGTTAAGTGATTTTTGGTTGTTTTTGTTAAGCGAGGCGACCATTCAGAGAAAATTCTGCTCTTTAAGCTAGTTACTCTCTAAGCAAGGTTCTCTTTATGCGAGGTTTCTCTCTCTCTCTCCACATGATTTAGATGGTGATATTCCAGTGTTCCAGATGCTCCCACAGAAAAAAGGGGTTTTCTTTACAGAAAAGCACTTCCCATGAAAGTGAAGGAAATGATGACAAATAGCTATAATGAACCCACTCCTCACTTTTTTAAGTGACATACTGTGGAAAAAATCAGATAAGAGAATGGGCTTCCTCATTCCACTTTGAGTCACAGTAGTAAAAAAGCTTGCTCACAATCAGTTGCTTATACATTGTAGCTGCATCCCATATTTTATAAGGCGATTCTAAAAATGGGGGCACCCCAATAGGAAAATGTAACTTTGAAACTGGACTTCAGATTAGCACATAACTTGCCTAGTGGTGGAAGGAACTCTGTTCTTGCTGTGTGCCAAACTACGCAAAATTTGGGCAGAGGGTTTCTGACTTACTAGTTTGTAAAAAAATAAAACTTTTACCCTCATGTATGGTCCCACTCACCTTTTTTAATTTAGAAAGAATTCCAGTTGCAGGGGCTGATTTTTTTTTTAACCATCCTTCCAAAAGGGTAAAACAGTGACTGTTAAAAATGACATGGAACAGAATTACCAGCACCAGCTTGTTCCAAACCATAGATACATTGCTACAGGTTCAAAGAGCTGAGTTTACATTTACATAGATAATAGTATCATTCACTTAGAGATACACCACCACCACCACCACCACCACCACCACCACTACTACTACTACTCCTTCTTCCTCCTGTTCTGCTTCTTCTCACCAAACACAAAACAATTGTCATTGTATAGTAGTGAGAATAGTAGTGAACACAAGAGGATATCCCTTAGAATAGCTTGGTATCCCTTTTATTGTCAGGAACATGCATACAACAGTGGGCCATTCCCTGGTGTTTTGAATTGTGGATACAGAAGCACACTTTCCCACAAGCATAAACCATAATTATTTTTGGAAGACTTTAATATCCATTTAGACATCTATACCAAAGTAAGGGTTTATGCAGAAGGAGTGGTGGTGTACCTAACCCTGGAAACATCTGCTCCCTGGTCTCATCTCAAAGAGCCCTCTTATTCAATTAATACTTGAAGGAGAACTTTGGCTGAGTTCCACATCCATACAACCAAGAAATAATTGGCAAAGAGGGAAGAAAAGCACCAGGATCTCCCTCTTCCCTACAAAATAGTGAGGAAGATGGAGTGTTCACTTATATAATTAATGATGAAGGGAAAGCTTTTCAAAGGAGCAGTTGGCTTCTTTAGTTAAATGGTGTAGGTATTGTCAATGGCAGCCTTTTAAAATAATATAATTCACTACTTGTAGTTCTTCGAATAACCTGCTTCTTTCTATTTCCTCCCAGAAATCATTTTTATACCCGTTGTATAAAAATTCATATAAACTTGGAACATTTATGTCCAGTGAAAGGTGTAGCCTTATTTACTTGAATAGATATGCCATAATCAAAATCCACTTGTAAATAAAAGCGTAGCTATGGCTTTTCATAAAAGGGGAAGAAAAATACTTCCAGATCAAACTCAAATAGTTGCTATAGCAATTCATGACACCTACAGATTATTACAGAATGAGAAATCTCATTTAATTCTTCTGAAAGTACTTACTCCCATAGAAAAATTACTCTTCCAATATGCACTTTTGACAATATGTAAAGAAGCAACCAATCTCTACCACTTCAGCAGCCAGTAAGGAGAAGTTTCTTGTCTGACTCATAGTCTATTAAAAATGGGACGGGAACAAAATGTGCCATTTTATTTATTTATTTATTTATTTGTTGGATTTATATAACCACCCATTTCACCTAAGCAACCCAGGGCGGCTCACAACATCAATTAAATCCTATACCCGAAGCTAATTAAAACTTAATACTATAGAACTATCTAAAAACTTTTATAAAACCTCCCCAATCTCCTTAAAAAGGACACACGGGCAGGAGTAAATAAGAACCCCTGGCAGGGCTAAATAAGCCACCAGTTGTACCCCACACCTGTTGGCATAACCTCGTTTTTAAGGCCTTCCTGAAGGGAAGCAACTCTTTTAAACAGTAATAGCCTAACTAGGGGTTGCTGCAGAAACGTAATGGTTGTTAGTTGAAGAGAAACAACAAATTACATGAACCTATCATATAACATCTGCTCTATAGCATTAACAAAATAGACATCACTTGGATAAAGAAAATTTACTTTATGAACTGTCAAACTTGTTAATTCATCAATACACTGATTAATTAATTTTTATATTGTATCTACAGTTGATTAAAATCAAGATTCCTTTAAAAAAATAAAATACACATATTTCCCAGGAATGAAATGTAGGTGAAAACTCTAAACTTTTGGCTTTTTTAAAAAATGGGACAAATCCTGGAAGGAAGGGAAGGACCATGCTCATAACATTTTCAGTAGAGCCTTTTGTTTACATTTTCAGAATTCAAGGACATATGAGGGTTTTTTTAATGACAGTTCCTTCTCCTCTGAAGGAAATGTAATCAATAGTATAAAAGTGTTGTGCCATTGTCTTATTTGGGGTTTGGGAACAAACATGCAGTGAACACATCTTCCAGCAGACAGGATGTTCCTCAATGTAAGCGTTCAGCTCTGGCATGATCCCAAACCCTCAGATTTCATTTTTTAAACTGTCACATGCAATATAATGCAGCAACTGTCAACACTCTGGTCTTCAGAAATCTCTACATTATCTGCTCTAAATTATAAATCACAAATACAAAGAAATACTAAAGAGATAGGAGTCTTTCCTGGAAACAGCCCTACAAAATAGACTGAGCATCAAGAGATGCCTCTTTCCCGAAATCTCTAACAAGATGTTTTCACCTTTTCTCAAAATATGAACAATTTTTGGTGGTAAATTTATTATTATTTTATTTTATTTAAACTAGATTTGTCACTTCCGTTTCTACCAACAACCCCAGGACCAGCCCAAATTTTTATGCTATCTAAGGTAGATTGGCACAGGAGTATGATTTCAGTACACATGAATGGATCATGTCCTATGTATGACATGAAAGCAGCAGGAGATATAGGGTAGGTTACAAAGTGTATCCAATCCTATTCTCCAATTCTGTCACTCTTTCTAATGATAGAGCCATGCCTGGTCATCTTCAAGGAGAAATGCCATCCAAGAAACTGCTAATTTCTTCAAATAGGTGAGACATCCCTAATATATAGGACAAGTAGCAGCTTAGGTTTTTCATAGCTCTGTCAATTAAGCCAAAGTAACAAACTAGAGAAGGGGATCCCCGAGCAATGGTAAGGTTCATGACAAGTTCTAACCATGTTGGCACTGGCAGAAATGGGGTAAAAAAGCTGAGTGATCACTTGGGATGTCTAGCTCAGTGGGGTGCTGAACTCAGCTAAAGAGACCACCACATGAAATTCAGTGACCATTTAAATGTTTAAAAAGCAATTGAAAACATATCTTTCTAAAGAGGCCTTTAGAAATATCTTAGCAATGGCCAATTGTTAGGCTTTTTATTCTGTCTCTCTGTGCCACAAATAGGATTTCTTTTTAGGGTGTCTTGGGTTTGGATGATTCTATATTAAAATTTTAACATTTGTGTTTGTCTTCAGGAAAACTTTGGTTGATGTGTTTCTTTATTCATATTCACAACACCAGGAAATAGCCCAATACTTGTGTTGTCAGCAGGATACAGGTTGCCAAACATTACATAGAGACATACCCTGAACGTTGATGATACTAATAACAATAAACAAGTTGGCATATATATTGTCCTCTTGTGCATTACCATTTACAAGAGACACCAAATTGAGGGAAATCTGAGAACCTTTTTTCTTCAGTTGACCATTTCTCACCCAAATGCAAAGCAATTTTCAGGGCTGTTTTTCAACAAATTATGTCTACTACAATTGTGACAAATTTGGTGCTAATACAGTCTTCCCACATCATATGGTAAGAGAGTTTATTGGGATTCTAGAACTGAAACAGAAGAGCAATTAATGAAAAGAATCAAATAAGAGGCAACTTGGTCTTGAGCCTTGTCATCGATGTTGCTAAGAAAAATCTTGGAATTAGCTGAGGCAATCACACTGCTATGTTTTACAATCCTGAAAATGCCTTACAACTTGGTAACATTAATGAGCAAATTTGGAGTAGGGCTAATGGTGGGCAGTTTGTACATGGCACCTGGGAACCCAAGGGGTCTTATGTAAACCACTGGCCCATTCTTAGATCCTGCTAGAAATCTTGATATTTTGCTCAAAAGTTTTCAAAAGAGAGAGAGAGAGAGAGAGAGAGAAAACTGTATATTAGAGTTTAGAATTCTATTGAATCTCAACATTTAATCTTTACACAATGGGGCTATTTTATCAGGTGACCTCTGTCTCAAAGGCCATGGATCACAGTGTTCTAGTGGATGATTGGTTGCCACTTTATTCATTTGTGAACATGACAACCAAGGTATGTAATTTCCATCTTGTTAATATTCTCTAGATTTATCACTTCTTGACTCCTGAGTTTACGGGGCTCCTTGCTCCTGATGTATTACTGTAAAAGCCATTAGGTAGGCCTTCCCTCTTCTTCACTCTGTCCTTTTACCTTTGTATGGAATAGATTTTTGCACCACTCCCTTATTTCCTATTAGCATAGGGCATTGCTCTGGTTGTCTGTCATGTCAAAGACATAGCTCCTTGTCTTGGTTTTTAAAACCTACATTTTTATTATCCTAATTATTGAGCAGAGCTGGTTGTATGGTATATACCTATTATGAGGACCCAGTTTCACAGATTCTGGGCTCCTGGTGGTCCTTTGATTAAAGCGATGAATTCCAGGTTTTAAACATTCTCCACTGTGGCTCCAAAGTTTTGGAACTCTCTCTCCCTCTCTCTGCATTTTTATACAGAACCAGGTTTGGGGAAAAATTTGATGATCTGTTCAAACTTGGAAATATAAGTGTCTGATATTGAAAGAGGAGAGTGACTGGTGTGTCTTGACTTGAAGAGTCAATAGTTTGTTGTCAGTTTGTTCAAGTCTTCTACCATGGTTGCCAATCCAAGGAGCTCCATGTTGATATATGTAGATATGCATATACAGTGGTAACTCATACAACGATTTTAATATGTTCCATGGGGCTCATTGTTGTACGAAACAATGCATCGTATAGCAATTTTCCCTATGGGATGCATCGTACAACAATTTTTTTTTGCCAAGTGTTTTTTTCCATTGAAAAATTGTTGTACATTTTTTTCCATAGGGAAAATTGTTATGCCGGACATCATTTCCCCCAAGAAACCTAATTGTTATGTGATGTTGTTCCTATATGGGGTGATTGTTGTATAAGGTTCCACTATATAGAAATATACAGATTAACATTGTAAAAGGTTATGTTCTTACATTATTGATATGTTTCACTGATATAACTTTGTTTGTGTCAAATGGTGCTTCTGGATTGAAAAAAATATTGATATAACTGAAATGTATTATGAAATGTACTATGAAATGTACTCTGGCGTAGAGCAATAATTAAATGTGTTGTTTTTTATTTCTGGCAAAAATACATTGGACAAATCATTAACTTCTTGCCTGAAACATTGTCTACATGTCTAAACAGAGAACAACATACTTTTAGTACACAGCTTGTTCTGATTTGTGAGGAGTAGCCTGAATTACTTAGCTACTTCCAATGATGTGAAAATGTTCACAAACTCCAAGGCCACTTGACACCAACAAATAATTTCAAAATACAATGTAAATAATCTTTGTATTATTTGTCATTTAGACATTATATAAGGAAGATGGATTTCATTCAGCTAAGTGTTTTAGCTGTCAGAATCACCAGACAGAGAAAATTCTTCAGGAAGACATTTGTGTATTTATGAATAATTAACATGTCTGAAGAAAACTGGAAGTGAAAGGGCAATTAATGTAGGGGAATAAAATGGCAGCAATGGTTATTCACACCTAACTGCTGTTTAGCCAGCTATACACTTGGATGGCACTTTTAAGACTGAGAATAAATGTAAAACAAAACATACACTGTAATTATTTCATTTGAAGGTTTTGCTCTATTATGGCCTAGCCCTCAGAAATCAAGTTTTACTGTAATCACCTTCATACTAAACTCTAAAATGAAACTTCATAAGAGGCAAAAAGGTATTGAGGCTACAAAATAAAACAGACAAAGAAATTATAGGAAACATTATTAGTAATAGGTAGGAGGAGGGACCCAAAAAGGTCAGATGTCTAAAATATAAAAAGCAAAAAAGAGAATAGCAAAGAAGAGTGTAAAAATGAATTTTTATATATACACACACACGGTAAAGGAGAAAGGTGAACATTTTAATGGTTACTTCACTTTAGCTTTTTCTGAGAAGGTCCAAAGTAACAAAATACCTACAGTAAGGAGAGGTAATCAAAAGATATGACATAAACTTATTTATGGGGTTCAGAATGAATGCCCACAGTTTAGAATTCCTGAAGCCATTATGAGCTGAGGCCAAACATCTTTCAAAGTACTGTACTAAATTGTTATAAGGCTCACCCCAAAGGTTTTGTCATTCTGGCTACATTATTATTGTCAAGCATTATCCAGAATATTTGTAGTTTTTTTTATTTTTTTACATTTTGTTTGGACTATGTTCCAAATTGGTTCATTTGAGCATATATGCTAGTACTATACAATAGTTGTGATGTAAATAAGCAATTGTTATTCTGCTAAGAATAACACTGGATACTTGAGCAGAAGGAGGGTTTCAAGGATCCTCTTCTTTGATCTAACTGCCAATTCAGTTTAGCCCTTTGGTCTCCAATGTGGAGCACACACTGCACAG
Organism: Furcifer pardalis; assembly: GCA_030440675.1. Taxonomy (NCBI): domain Eukaryota; kingdom Metazoa; phylum Chordata; class Lepidosauria; order Squamata; family Chamaeleonidae; genus Furcifer; species Furcifer pardalis. The sequence goes on from CP126893.1 coordinate 71,881,837, forward strand.
GGGGGCAATTTGAGTTGGGGGGGAATTCGAGAATGAGTTATTAGCAGTGAATAGCCTTTTAGGCTACCTCAATGTGAATAGGAATTCATTTTTTGAATAATAAGAATACAGTAATATGTCACGGAGGGACCAGACAGTATCATCAGAATTTTAGAGAAGGTTAGGTGCAGCATGGCCAAAAAAAAGGTTGGTAACCACTGGTCTAGCCAAAGATCCATTTTCAGTTTACCTGGAAAGAATTCATATTAACAAGATAGTGGCATAGGTTGAGGTTTCTGAGCTAATAAGTGCTACATTGCCTTAGCAGAGCATAAATTACAATGCTGTATTTGTATTTCAATTGACACCACCCAACCAGTGTTCACATTGCCAGGGAAGTAGGTTGGGTGGGCCAACAGCACCAGGGCACAACACATTGATCCAGCCTCTTTCGCTGTGACCAAGTGAGGTTTTCCCTGTCTGGCTTGGTGCACCCCTTGGGGTAAGTGAAGCCACAGGGGGTGCGGGGACACCGGCTCTGCCTTGCTACAAGAGAGCGGAAGCTTAATGGTTCCCTCTCCCTGTTGGGACTGCACCCAAAAGACCACCCCTGCCCGTGCCACTAGGCAGCCACTTTTTCGCTCTGGAGCAGGAGATTGAAAAAATGGCTCCCTGGCAGCAGGGTCCTCTCATGCTGAAGACACAATGGGAAAAGTTGGCAGCAAAGGCTATTTGCTGCCACCCGCTTCTTCCCTCACTGCCATCTCAATCAGGCACAAAGAAAACCAGCATCTCCGAAGACGCAGCAGAAAGGAGTATTCTCCATGCTGATTGAGACACACCAACAACAAGATGAGAGAAGTGGGTAGCAAAGGCTTTTAGCTGCTATTGCCTTCTTCCCTCACACTTGGTGACCTAAGTATAAGCCAAACCCACTTTTTTGACCTCGTTTTTAGGGCTGGAAAAACTAGACTTATATATACAGTACAGTATATACAGTATAGTTGCACAACGACATCATAAAGTGCTATGACATCATAAAGGCCTGGGGGTAAACAGAAAGAGCCTCCTCCAAGATTGTGGCATTTTTAACCACAATCAGGCATATCCCAGGCAATGGCAACCTTATTGCCAGCTAACCTTTCTCACACTAGGTCAGGTGAAAGGAACTGCAGAAGGAATTCACCGAAAAGGTGCCTTCATCTTGGCAGTTTCACGTCTGGCTTAGACACAGAAGAAGAAGACCAAGGCCTTTGACCTGAGGATCTGGCCCTGAAATTTCAGGGTCTAGGAACCTTCTGACTTGGCAACCCTTGCTAACCATTCTGAGACATAATTTTGGTTGACAAGAGGCTTCCTTGTAGTTTTTTAATTATTATTCATAAGGCCTATGGCTAGAGGGAATGGCTACAGAAAATCAGAGGATACCTGATTCACACATGGAAAACTATAGGGCTTATAAGAGATGATACAAGTATGCCTTCATCATCATTTAAATGTGAGAATCCTGAAACACCAGTTGGGAGAAAGATTAGCTTTGAACCTGAATTGCTTACTCTAAACAATTGAGTGAGAAAGGAAGAAGTTGAACAAATGTGCCATAAACCAAAAAAGGACAAATGTGGTGGTGGTGGGGAATCATCTAAGCTTTCTCCTTCCTAATAGTACATGCAGTAAAACAGCATCTACTGTATTTTTTAAATGATTTGATCCTTACAAATAAGAAGAAAAACATAATCATGCAAATATCTGTATTATTTCCATCACCAAGCTTCAAAAAATCCTGCCACCTCATTTTTAGGAGTAAAAAGGGTGCATGTGATGATGAAGCAGTTCAAGATTCATATCTTTGCTTCTAAATACCATGCCTAATATAATACAATAGCCAATTAATTAGGGTTGTTTGTTTTTAATATCAATCATTCTGGCACCTGAGTGAGATCTACAAGTAAAGATCCAGGTCACAGGTTTGATCAGATTTTGGAGGCAAATTCTAGGAATTTGAGTACAAAGGCCTGAGTATAAGTGCTGTTTTACTTGAAGTATATAGATTTAGAGTGTCTGAGAGTCAGTTGTAAGGTGGCCTTGTTGCTCATGTGTCAGTCAACTGGCTCCAGAACTAGCCAGTTTTCTTATCAGTAGGCAACCCTATGATTAATCTACTAATGAAAGCATGCAGTCCTGCCAACAGAACAAAACAAAAGTGTTGTAACACTGGTCTCGTAATAAATGTCCTTAATTCATCTAACAGCTTTCTGTAAAATGCTAAAGCTTTCTCTGTGGCTCAGCTGGTTCTTCAAATCTTTCCATCTTGTTTCTTTTTGGGAGGCTTTGTAAGGGATTTTGGCTTGTCTGTTTAAAATAAGTATTTCAAGATAAGCCAATTACACCAATTTTGAGGATAAATTAAGAGAGTACAAATTTATAAGCAAGCAATTAATCTAATATTGCAAAACAGGATAGTTCCAACTCAAACATATCGAGCAGCCTTTGTTGTTTTAATCAGTGTTTGCATGTGGCTGGATGGGTGGACAGAGCAAAGCATAGCAATATTAACAACATATAAATGTCTTACAAGTTTAAGCTAGCCTTTTTTTGAAGGAGGTCTAGTGAGTAAGCTGTATTTTTATTCTTCAGTTTGTAATCCGTTTTATATTGTCATTAGCCACCTGGAGGACCTTTTTGGTAGAAAAGGAGGGTATAAGTTAAATACTGTATAAATAAAAATATAATTTTTAAAAACAGGAATGACTTGTGCTAAGGAGAGACTACAGATCAGTGGAGACTTGATTGTAACTTTATAATATGTATGATTTCTTGGGTTGCTTCTTGATGAATAATCCCTAGCTTGTTCTTCCACTGTACATTACTGTGAAGCTGCTGTCAGCTTCCCGTATTGTTACTTTTTAATTTATTTTTCCTATTTATTATTTATATTTACACTCTGCTTTTCCTTCAACAAGTTATGTACAATACACCTGGCTGTCCACTTTCTCACTTTATCCTAACAACAACCCTATAATGTAGTTCTAGCAAAAAAGGGATAGAGTCACTCAAGTGACTCAAGGTTAGCCAATGTGTTTTATGAGTAGGATATATGTACATCCTGCTTTATTCCCATCCAGTCCATGTATGTGTGATAGGTGTTGCTGTAAATGAGGAAGAGGAGATACAATTAATCCCTATCCATTTAGGGCAAAAATAAGTGATCCTTTAAACCCACTATTCACCTAGATCAGTGTTGTCAAACCTTTTACAGACCGAATGACCAAACAGAGGGGCAGGGAGAACTCTGTGCAGGGGGAGAGAGGAAGTGCTCCCATTGGGCTACTGGGCATTTAACCCTTACAAAATATATATGTTCCCACTCGCCTTCTAATTTTAACTCCCCTCTGGGGATTTGAAGCAACAACCTCCTGCTTACAAGACAAAATTGCAACCTCTAAGCCACAGCAGCTCTGCTGTCAATTTAGTTGCTTTTGTAATCTTATATTTGGCAGCACAGGAGGAGGAAGGCAGTCAGAGGAACACAGGGCCCACTGATTTGCTCAATGGTTCTGAGCATTGCGGCTTGGCTCAGCTCTTTGGATTGGCATCCAAAGGGGGTGCCATAGGACTGGGGGCTTGGGGGAGGGTGCCCTGGGCTGAGTCCTGGTTGCCTAATGCACTAGCCCACCACTGCATTCTACAAGTGTCAGGATCCCAGCCGTCTTGCCCTGAGGGCCTCTCCCCTAGTTCCAGGGACCCGGTGAAGGAGCCCCCTTACGTGAACCTAGACACTCCTCTAGTGAGAGAACCGGCCTGCTAAAGCCTGCCAATCCAGCAGACCTCTTTCTGTGTCCATGAAATGGAGCAAGTGGGGAGATTGGTAGCGAGGCTTCGTGTGTGTGCAAGTTACCTTTTGCTGACGAAATGAGATGTAGATGTTCAAGCAAAAATAGTAGGTTTATTGATCTGGTTCTTAAAGAATAGTCCATGGATAATAAAATGTAAATAAAAGATCAGTAACATAAGTCAGTCCACAGACAGTCCAAAACAAAAGATCCTAGGTAATCGTGTAAAAGGAGAAGGGATCCCAAAACGAACTGATAATCTCCAAAATGGAGATTCTTGAGTCAGGTGGGGTGTTTAGACCAATCAGAGACAGCTCCTATAGAAAGAGAAACTTTCCCATAACATGGAAAGTGTTTTTACACATACACAGTCATAACAACAGAACTCAGCTAGCTTAGAGATAAGGGTTACACTGAACTGGAAAACAAGCAGTCTTGTGACACAGCCTTGTGACACAAAGAGGGAATGACTTTTATGGCCTAGTACAACCTCTAGCTTTGAGAAACGTAAGAAAGATGTCGTTCCATGACACACCCTGCCTTACAAAAGTCTTGTTACACTAGACTTTTCCAAAGACACTATTTACTAATGTGAACAAAGCAAATGAGCAAACCCTTGTATATATGTAGGCTGTCAGCATTAAGCTTCTTCCAGGCATCCTGGAGGCATACTTAGGATACAGTTACATTCCGCATGGCAAGCAAGCTAGCTCAGGTGTAAGCGTCACCTTTACACTCTAATTGAGAAACAAATCAAGTAACAGGTACATCAGTTTCAATTCCTCCTTCTTCAGTTTCAGGAAACATTCTGCTCAAGGAATCCGCTATTACATTCTGATTCCCTTTAATATGTTGTATGGAAGACTGGTAATCTTGTAACAACAAAGCCCATCTCATTAGTCTTTGGTTTGAACCTTTCATCTTGTTCAGGATCTTTAATGCATTATGATCAGTGAGCAATTGGAATTCCCTTCCCCACAGGAATGGTCTCATTTTGGTTACAGCCCAAATTATGGCAAGACACGGGGAAGTAATTTTCTGCTGAAATATGAGATCGGATGCATAATGTTTTGCTCATCTTTTTGTAGCAAACATGCATCAAGACCGACATTACTAGCATCAGTTTTCAAAATGAACTCTTTGTCAAACTGTGGTGGTCTAAGAATAGGGTAAGAAATCAACTTCTCTTTTAACAAGTCAAAAGATTTCTGACATTCATCAGTCCACACAACCTTGAGAGGTTTTCATTTCTGTGTCAGTTCAGTCAGTACATGTGCAATGGTACTGAAATCAGGAATGAATGCATAGTAAAACCCAACCAATCCTAGAAATGATTTTACCTGGTTCTTTGTTTGTGGAACAGGCCAATATTTGACACTTTGGATTTTAGCATGAACAGGAACCACTTCAGATGAACCAACCTCATGTCCCAAGTAAATCACCTTGCCAAGACACCATTGCCATTTTGAGGCTTTAACAGTTAAACCAGCCTTCTGAATATGTTGGAGAATGGTTTCCAAGTGTTTAAGATGGTCAGAAAGGGTGTCACAGTAAATGGCAACATCATCTATGTAAGCACTAGCATAAGTCAAACCATTCAAAACCTTGTCAATTATTCTTTGAAAAGTTGCGGGTGAATTCCTTAACCCAAAGGCATTCGGGTGAAAGGGTATTGTCTTCCATCTGCTAGGGAAAAAGAAGTTTTGTGTTTAGCACTTTCTGCTAAAGGGATCTACCAAAAATCTTTGGTCAAATCTAGAACAGAAACATATTTAGAACCCGCAGTTTTGTGAACCAAGTCATCCATCCTGGGCACAGGATATAAATCAGGGATAGTTACAGAAGCACAGTATTATACTTTCATAAACCAAGCTTTTCTTAAAAAAAAAAATGGATCTTGATCAACATGAAACAGAACTTTGACACTGCAGTGTATTGGCATTATTCCTTTTAATCTACTGATTTAAGGCTGTTCTTCCAGTGAAAGAAGTAAAAAGAAGGTATCCTAAAAAGCATCTACCAAACAAGAGAAATATTGAAACATATTTCCAGTTCTGTTTTTCAATAAAGAAGGAATGAAACTATTCCATATGATCCTTGAACATCAGATGTAGTATTTGGTACTTGAAGTTGCTGTAGTTTGCTACTAAGTGGAAGGAATACTGAGTCAATTCATCATATCACTGACCTAAGACAAAATGAATTGTCTCTTATTGGCTCTGATAATAGTAATAAAAATATGACTAATCATCCAGAAGCCTCAATACTTCTCTAAAAGGATTCAGTGTGCATTCTGAACTGAGAAAGGTGCCAGTGATGCCATCATTACAGAGGATAAATGATTAATTTTCTTGGGGAAGCACGTTATCAGAAAGAGGGAGATTCAGTCTGGCTAGGAACTGGCATTTATTAGTTTTAAATATGCAGCAATTATTTAAAAGGACACCAATTAGAATGTGAAAGATCGTGTTGGCTGCAAAATATTGATAGGCCAGTGATGGTATAGTTCATATTCTTAGGCTTTACCAGATGACATTTTGACTCTAAATTCTGTGATGTTGTTCACTGGGTCAGGAAAGTATCTGGCAAACCAGTTTAATTCATTGGTTCAAGAGAATATCTGATGAACAGTTTAATCCTGCTAAGGCACTTTGGCAACCCTAAGGTAAGCAGTGGTTTGCAATTAAAATGGCATTCTAAGCTTTGAAAGAGAGGTGAGGAACTGCAGCTTCTTTTGCTTTTTGCTTTTAAAAGTCTGGACTCCCAAGCTATCCAAAACACTCTGTGGGAGGCTCTGTTCCAGAATTTTACACAGAATCATAATTAGCTTTGGTACCCATGGCTATATCATCTGTTCACTCTGCACTGAAACATGGACAGAGCTCACACCCTGAAAAGAAAGGCAGTGCTTATATTTTTATAGAAAAAGAAGGAAGATATGGGACCAAGAGGCACTATCTTTATTTTCCAAATGTTCTTCAGTAGATTCACCTCTAGATTTCAGTGCTCTCTAAATTTTTGTGCCCTGGGGCCAAGTATCAGTTGGTCTACTCTAGCTACATCAATTATTCTACACATCCTGCCCAATATGCAATTTTCTTCAATACACACATGTTCTTCCATTTATCCTTAATTAAAATTAACACAAACCGAGGGGAACTACTGTACCAACAGTGATCTTGTGATTAGATGATAAATATCTTGATATTGGGGGTGAGGCTTCTAAATGCAGTCTAACTGTCTCTGTGCAGCTACAACTATGAATCAATGCAAATAATCTCCTGGTGTCATGATTTTTTAAAAAAAAATCAGATTGTTAAATACATGCATTCCAATCCAGCTAGGGATGTGTGGAAATTTACTTGTTGGTCAACATCCCTATTTGAACATGGAACTGTATGTAAGAGAGGCTCATGGCTCAGAGGGAGCACCCAATCTGAAAATGGCCTTTCTCAGAGTATGGGTCACCTATGCTGCATATGCAAATATGTACCACACTTATAACATTCCAATATATACAAGCCTTTCACAAGCTAAGGTAGTTTCCAAAGATCACTAATTCCACTAGTCCATATAGTTCTCCAGATATCAATCTATGCCCATACAAGTCATACTTCACTGATCGTTATGAAAAACATTATGAAAAGTAATACGTTGATGGAAGGTATTCTCTTGACAGAGTATTCTACTGGTGTATCAGTCATTGCAACAGCATATTTCTGCTCTACCTGCAAATCTTCTAGAGATGGAACAAGCTACTTATTTGACTGCAACTCTCAGAATACTCCATTCATTATATTCTGAGCATTTTTAGTAATGAGCCTGCTTGCAGCTCAGACATCAGCTTCTTGCAATTTCCCTATTCCCCATTTCTTGACCATGGCTGTAATGAAGAAATATAGTCCATTCACTTCATTTAACAAGGAAGACACAAAGGGAGTCTCCATGAATAATAGAAAGTACTATCAGTACACTTGGGCATCCCCCAGACAAGGACACACATCCAAATAATCCTTCCTATCCAGAAGTTTTGCACTATAATCTGCTGATGAGCAGAGGGATCAGCCCACCTCCAGCCCCCGCAGCTGTGTGTCAGGGACAGAACCAGCCCCCACAAAAAAAACTTTTAACGCCACTTATGTAGAAGATGGTTTTGAAACACATCAAATAACTGGAACATTAGTTGTTAACCCTACAGAGACATAGATACTGTCCACCAACAATTGCCACTCAAAAAGCTCTACCTCCTTACTAAAGATCTTGGACTAACAGAAATGATTGGTGTTCTGCTTCAAAAAAAAATATTTGTTGAATTTCAAAGAAGGCACAGTTGCTGGAGGAATCAAAGGAACAGTCCCCCCAAAAGTATCACCCTGGCATCATTACTTCTTAACATTCACACAAATAATCAACCAATGTTTCCATATGCCAAGAGTTCAGTCTATACTGATGACCTTGCAATGATAGTCCTGGGGAAACTTCTGAGTCCACTGAGCACCATCTAACCTTTGCCTTAGAAGATTTTTACTTATATTATAAAAACAACCATCTGAAATAACATATAGTCAAACCTCTCATAAAGAGCACCTTGGTTAAAGAGCAGAATTTTCTCTGAATGTTCACTTCGCTTACAAATAAAAACAACTGAAAACTCACTTAAAAAATAAATCGGGGTTTGCAATCCCCCCCCCCCGCCAGAAGTCACAATTGGTCACTTTCAATGGTGTTTCTCTTAAAGAGCAAACTCGCTTAAAGAGCAATCCTGTAGAACACATTATGCTCTTTAAGCGAGGTACAACTGTACTTAAGAAACCTGCTGATTAAGACTGGGGTGCACAAACACAAACAATGAGACCCATGTTACTGCGTTTCTCAGCAGAAAATGTTAATGAGGTATGGTATAAATCTGCATGTGCCAAACAAATGGATGTAACTCTTAATGAATCATGACAGATTATTACTGGCTGTCTGAAATGTACCACCACTGAAAAAGTTTATTATTTGGCTGGCACTGCCCCTCCATAAATATGTTCAGAGGTTCTAGCAAATAAGAAATGGAATAAGGTAATGCAGCAGGAAATCCATCCACTTCATGGACACCAGTCCTCTAGAGCAGTGTTCCCCAACCTTTGGCGTTTGGACTTCAATTCCTAAAAGCCTAAGTCAGTACATTGGCTGATCAGTGCTTTGGGGAATTGACTTAGGCTTCTGGGAATTGAAGTCCAAACACCAAAGGTTGGGGAACACTGCTCTAGACAATGGCATATTTATTAATGTAGATGTAATGACAAATAGGAAATGAATTCTTCTTATCTCTTCTTCATGCCTATGCCAAAGAAAGAGAAGGGGGAAACACCTGAATTCATGGCTTGAACAGATTTGGTTTTGCAACTGTGTTTTAATCATTATTGAGAAAGAAGTCTAGGATATTAATTATTAGCATCCCTCCAACTAAACATTTGAAGAGCCTTAAATAATAAACCATTTAAATAACAGTTGAAAAACTTTAATAATGCAAGACAGAAGCCTTGTGGACATGAGAAAAGCTCTTCTTCACACTATTATTTTGGGTTACATAACCCAGGATTCAGCCTGGGGAATTCTTAACAAATTCTTGGAGTTGCTATCTAAAAGAAACAAATATTCCACAATTTATATGGCAGAATTTGCTTTCTTTCTTTTATTTCTTTTCCTGCCACAATATTTGACACAGTTCAGAAAACTATATCATGGCTTAGCAGTCTGTGGTATATACTAGCCTTTTTGCTGCTCATTTGCTCTGTTATTTACATTTAACAGCAATTAAACCTGTAAGTCTGCAATTAATCAAAGAACCCAGTTTGTCTGAAAAGGGAAACTATGGTTACCAAATTCACAAGAGGCTCTGAAACTATGGCTAGATTTTCATCTCATTAATCTGAGATACAGTTATCTGGATGTGACCACTGTATGTGAGTTTATCTACATTTGAGAGATATGCCTTGAAGGTACATTCTAGAGACAAATGATCAGTTTCATTGGAAGTATAATTTTTGTAAGTGAGGGTATGCAGCTCATGTCTCCATAGCTTCAGTTTATTTCAACGGTGTTCAGTTAATACTGTTACTAGTTCTGCATGATAGCCCTTGGCAGCCTTCTCTAGGTGCCACTTTACAGATTAAGTTTAGGTGGCCTAGTAGAGATTGCTGTTCTCACAAAATGTACATTGGGCAATTGTTCCAATCTCTTCCAGTTCCAATAATGTCAAGCAAAATAGATGTTATGTGCCAGATTTGATTCAATGCATGGATGTGTCAGGGTAGGATTTGAGGTGAAAGCCTATGGGGGTAAGTGCCTGATCATTCTCTCTCTCTCTCTCTCTCTCACACACACACACACACACACACATGAAGGCATGCATGCACATGTGCACACACGCACACGCACACACATGCACACGCTTTCCCCTTATTTATTCTTCTTTTTGCTTTTGAGAGCAGCTTCCTACCTCTTCACACAAAATACCTTCATGTTGGTAAGCCATGAAGCTTTGAAAAAACTCAATCATATTTTAATAGCAAGTCCCTCAGGGTGTTTGTCAGGAGGGCTTCTTCTGTTCATGGTAAGACAACAGCCATGTGCTCTAGACTCTGCAATGTGGGTTGTCTCCTAATGTTATTCCTGCCACAGTTTATTGTTCTATTAACAAAATTGTGTGGGGAACCTTTTAAAAATAGCATTCCATGCTTTACCTGTATGGAAATTGTATATAGTATCTCCCTCCTCATTTTCAATAGTATTAAAAATTTATCATAAAACATTTAAAGAGGGGGAAATGCATTTACTTTTCTAAATGCAATTTGTTAATTAACATCAAAGGAATAAAATTTGACTTGCATTGCCTGGTGAGTGGCATTTTTCCATAGTCCTGGTTGCTATGGTGATGAAGGAAACTCGTTTGTTCCAGGTCATTCCTAAATTTGCACATGAAAGCATTAGAGATTACTGCTGTCTAATCAAGTTATATGGAAAAGTTTAAAGGGAGGTACAATGTTTTACAGCCATCAACCCTCAACAGAATAAAATACAATTGCTGAAAAAGAATTATCTTCCCCTTTTAAAAACATAGTAAGAAAGTTCAAAATGATTTTAAAGCCCATTTTTTTGCCACACATCTTGATTTTTATGATAATTTCAAAGCAGAAAATATGGACCCATTTTACTAATACAGAAATAATGGATGTATTGTCAAACTTAATACCAGATTCTATAATATGGCTTCATTTATTAGAGTATTTACATCCCATTTACATTAGGACTCTCTCATGAGTGTAATAATAGAAAATGTTCTCCCATTCTGAGCCAAAAACAATTCAACAAAGACAATAGGACTCAGTGCTAAGAATTCCCACTAGAATATTCATGATTTATTCATCTTGTGATTAATCTGAGCCATATTTTTCATTCTCTCAAGTGTACTTGTACATCTTAAGCCTGCAAAAACCTTTGTCATGAAAGTCTCAGAAACATGAGAAGTGTACAGATCTTGGCTACCATGATTTTTAGGGTTTCTCTCTTTTCCACTTATAAGCCACCTTGAATCTTCTTCAAGAGGAAGGCAGGGTATGAATAATAAAATTATATAGGGATAAAATGAAACTTTTTCCTGCAGCTTTAATTCTGAATTATCAGCAAACAAAGTATAGCTCATGTGGTTTGTCAAGAGACTGGGAAAGTGAAGGATTGTGGCTTCTGATACCCTTCCGGATATCTTTTTGGAGAATTTGGTCTTGCAATTAGATGGCTAAACATGTTTGTGGCAATTGAAAAGATATAGCACCTGTTTTTATCACTAGAAGAATAGCTTGTGTGGCCAAAACTTGTGTGTACCCTGGTACTTCACTAACTGGAAGAATGATTTTCATCTGTGTGAAAGGAAGGGCCAGGAACTGCTTTAATCTTAGTAAAATTCAGAGAGAACAAATACATAATTGGTCAATCATCTTGAAGGGTTTATAACAGTTTCTTTATTTATCATATGATGAACTTCAGTTGTCTACATTAATGCTGCTATATACAGTGAGCACAAATTGACGATCTCAAGTTTCTAACTAGATTTCCACATCTAGGTTTAAAAGCCACTGAAGGGCTTCATCTGCGACACTATGCATAAGGGGCACTTAAATACTTGTATAATGTGGTCCATGGTTGGGTTGTTCACTATTTTAATCCATAGGTTTAATATTGACATTGATCTTCTTAGTGTTGGCAGCAGAATATGGCTCAGGATGGGGAGCCAGTGGATGTTTGTTGGTCAAATACAGGCTAGTGGAAAAGCCTCAGATATGTAAGCTATCAGGGATGATCAATAGAATTATTGAACTGGCTTGAACTGAGGTGGCAGTGCTAGAGGGATATGGGAGTATAGTCTGTGGTGAGACCCATTGAAAACTGAATAGGCCCAATCATGGCTTTCTGGCATGGGAAGGAAACACCATCATCAATTAAGCAGTGCCCCAGCTGCTACTGCCATCAGCATTCCTCCTTCATCTACAAAACACATATTAATATTAAAGAATTATACTACATTTATTGATTTAGCCCATTAAATAAGCAAACATTCTTTGGGAGGCAAGCTATCGCAAACCTAGGCAGCGTAATAAAAAGTAGAGACATCACTCTGCTGACAAAAGTCCACATAGTTACAGTGATGGTCTTCCCAGTAGTAGTGTATAGCTGTGAGAGCTGGACCATAAGGAAGGTTGATGCAGAAGAACAGATGCCTTTGAACTGTGGTGCTGGAGAAGACCTTTAAGAGTCCCCTAGAAGATAAAATCAGTCCATCCTGAAGGAAATCAATCCTGACTGCTCATTGGAAGGACAAATACTGAAACTCAAGCTCAAATACTTTGGCCATCAAATGAGAAGAGAGGACTCATGGAGAACACCCTGATGCTATGAAAGATTGAAGGCAAAAGGAGAAGGGACAGCAGAGGATGAGATGGTTAGACAGCATCATTGGTGCAGGGGGCGTAACTCTGGGCAGACTCCTGAGGATGGTGGATGACAGATGAGATTGGTGTGCTGTGCTCCATGGGGTCACAATGGCTCAGACTCGACTGTGCAAACGAACAACAACATGTATCAAAAGAGGAGAGTGACCTACATGATCTGCTTAGCAGCTTTAACATTTCACCTTTAAAATAATTCTAATAATGGAGGCAGTTGGGTTTTTATTTAACCCATTTGTCAAATGTGCCTTCCTCCATTAACACCCTACTTATGCAGAGACAGATTTTATGATACAAGCATAGAATGATTCAAGTCTAATTGCATACATGACAGTATAGTGAACCTTGGCATTCCAGGTGTTCTGGAACTTCATTTCCCAGAAGTCATTATCAGCAGAAGGCCTGACTTGGGCTTATCACAATTGCAGTCCAAGAACACCTAGAGTGCCATGGTTCACCTTCACTGGAGTAACCTATGGAAGACAGATTTCAGGGAAGAGAAGGCTCCTTGTTATGGAATGTAGAGATTGCATCTTTGGGCTGCAGTCTGCAGATACCTAGCACTCAATAGTATATTCTGTACACAATATATTCTGTGTGAACACAGAAAGCTACTTACGTCAAGTCAGATTTTTGGTTTGTCCAGCCCAGTACTGAAACTTTGACTGACAGAAGCACTCTGGGATTTGCAAACATGATACTTCCTTAGCTATAGCTGACAGTAACTACTAACCAGATCTGGCTCAGTTTAACTTCCAAAACCAGGTGGAACTATTATCAATCATTGAAGAGATGTGGGGAAAGCCCAGCATTTATGAGACATGTTGGAGGACTGAAAACAGGGATCTCTTGTTCACCCTGATCTATTCTGTGCTTTCTGAATAAACTGTGAAACATTATCAGAGAACAGTGAATGTTCACTTTCGTTCCAGAATGTATTTAAAATAATTCCACTAGAGTAAAATGTGATTCCTATGAAAGAGCTCAATTTAATTTTGCTTGGGGGGGAAATCATGTAAAGTCAGAACTGTGACTTATGACAAATTGCAGTGAATAGTTTTATGCCATAAACTCAGATCACTAGATACCACCTTGCCTTGCAATGGAGATGCACTTGTGTTCTGTCATATAAAGATAAGAATTTGTAAACCATACACCAGCTCTCTCACATTTTATCATTGTTATTATGTTAGTGTTAGTTACACATTGTAGCTGCACTATACAAGATACTGTTTTAAAAGCCTACAAATCACAGGCTCCATTATTTCTATACACATCTCTCTTCTCTTTGTTTATTCAGTACCCCCACCCTGCATTGCCTTCTGCTCCAGAAATTAAAATTCCTGGCATTCTAGTCAAGTGGAAACATTTTGAATGTTTTTATTAAAGTGAAAGACTTCTTTACAATGAAGTTCTTTTCTACAGAATCTGTTCTGCCTGAGGTGTACAATGAGCATGGCAAGACGTGGGGCCATGGAAATTACAAATGGTCCATACGCTGTGGGATGCCAGCTGAATTTAACACAGTGCAAAGCCTACAGTTTGAAGAATGTTGCAAAAACGAGACTAGAATAATGTTGCTGGCTTGCATTTATATGCCATATGAGAAGTGGAGTCTCCACCATTAGCCCATAGGATCTTCCAGTCTGTGTCTCAGGACTTCCCTTCACAAGAGAAACTGTTTATATTGTAAATAGTTTAAAGGACTTTTATTAATCATGCTAGGATCAATAGGTCCTTACAAATCACCTCTATTCTTACAACACATGCATATTGAGTCTTACATTTTGTCCTGTTCCCCACACCAAAAGAAAACATGATTTTATGGTATTGGTAATAGGATTCTAATTGCCCTTTCTTATTTACCTCACTCTTTTAATATTTGTCCCTCTGTGCCCATGAGTGGTTTTTTTTAAAAATGTACATAAATCCTTTAGATTAGCTGGTTTTAATGTTTGCTGATGGAGGTGGGTAATGGTGCTATTGATAATGCCATGCTGCCTAAACAAATCTGAGGGAATTATAAGATGAGTGTTTTCATTGACTCATCTATTTCCTCATTTGTTTTTTTCTTCCCATAACTGCAATAATGGTGCAAGATTTTGTATACAGTATTGAGAATTTTGGTCAAAATCTCACTTTTAGCCTACTTGTCCCAGATGCTTACACTGCACAACGATTTTGCTATTGGGAATAATACATGTGATTTACATGATATCAAGTGTACTGATTCCAAATCTGAACTTAGAATTTGCCTATCACATACAGATTTTAAGTTATAGCCATGCTATAGCTGTTCAAATGGTAATATATTTTTTACATGGGAACATTATAACAGTTGCAGCTACCACTATGCCTGCTGCTGCCTCAGTTTAATAACATCCCTTGGTGGGATGCCTTTTCCAGCAGTGGCTGGGCAAGTCAGTGAGCTGATGTCAAAAATAGGTATACAGTTGTACCTCGCTTAAAGAGCATAATGCGTTCCACAGGATTGCTCTTTAAGTGAATTTGCTCTTTAAGCAAAACACCACTGTAAATGACCAATTGTGTGTGTGTGGGGGGGGGGAGAGAAATTGCAAACCCCAATTTATTTGTTAAGTGAGTTTTTGGTTGGTTTTATTTGTTAAGCAAAGCGAACATTCAGAGAAAATTCTGCTCTTTAAGCAAGTTACTCTTTAAGCGAGGCACTCTTTATGCGAGGACTTGTCTCTAGTGTGAAACCATCTTATTGGATAGTACAGCTAGGCCATAGTGAGTCTGTTTTGAGCTAAAGATGAGTAGGCACAGCTGTGCTAATAAACTGGACAATTTTTGCTACATTTGTGCCAAATATACCCCACGTGATCAATACAAGAACCTAACTAAGAGGGTGAGATTACTTAAGATCCTGATGTCCCAGGCAGAATTTTTAGATTTGGATTCAGTACACTTGATTTAGTATAGGACACATGGATTAGACCAAGTACCAGACAATATTTATTTTTGAGTGATGTAGTGTTATATACCCATTCCTATCAGACTTCCTCCTCACCTTTTCTTAGCAAAAATTCTGTTTTCAGGAAGGAATAGATAACTGAACAAGGCAGATGGTTATTGGGAGGTCACTTCTATACTGGAAATTATTCATGGAAGTAATTTCTATTTGGATATCACAGGCCTAGTAGTTAGAAAATTACATAGTCAGTACAGTTGTACCTCACTTAAAGACCATAATGTGTTCCACAGGATTGCTCTTTAAGTGAGTTTGCTCTTTAAGTGAAACACCACTGTAAGTGACCAATTGTGACTTCTGGCGGGGGGATTGCAAACCCTGAGTTATTTGTTAAGCAAGTTTTTGGTTGGTTTTATTTGTTAAGCGAAGCGAACATTCAGAGAAAATTCTGCTCTTTAAGTGAGTTACTCTTTAAGCGAGGCATTATTTATGCAAGGTTTGACTGTAGTTCTTTCATTCCACACCAACCCCTTCCATCTTTCAGTCATTTATCCCAACAATAAATGGCTAAAACTTAAAAGAGGTTGTCATGGAATGGGAGAACTTTGCTTTTATCAACTGAGCTTCTGAACATTCCTATATAACTCTACCACCGCCATCCCACCAGCATATATTGGGTGTGTGTGACATTAGCATTTAATTTCTTCCATCTCTTGCTTCTTAGATGGGGCAGCTGGGGTTTTTTCATAATGCAAGCTTTGAAGATAATTGCACATCCAATGTCATTTTAAAGTGATTATCAAGTTGTGGTTAATGAAGGTGCTTATTAAAAAGATGATGAATTTTGATTTGGGTCTTGAATACAGGTTTCTCCTCAGCTTTGTTCAGGATTTTTAATTTAAATTGCATTTTTATTTAAGGTTGTTTATTTTATATCTATAGTGAAAGCAAGTGTTTTGTAATTGCTCTTTTAAAATGGATATAAAGCCAGGTTGACAAAATGAAGTACCATTGAAGAAATAAGGAAGTACAGTCAAACTTCGCATAAAGAACGTCTCGCTTAAAGAGCAACTCGCTTACAGAGCAGAATTTTCTCTGAATGTTTGCTTCGCTTAACAAATAAAACCAACCAAAAACTCGCTTAACAAATAAATCGGGGTTCGCAATCCCCCCCACAATTGGTCATTTACAATGGTGTTTCGCTTAAAGAGCAAACTCGCTTAAAGAGCAATCCTGTGGAATGCATTATCCTCTTTAAGCGAGGTACAACTGTACCCAAACAAAATATGGATTTAAATGTACATATTTTTATTTGGCAGACCAAAAGCAGTAGTTGGCTCATTATAAAGAAATCTAAGTCCAGTAAGATAATGGCTTTATTATGACCAACCATTATTCAAATAGCATTGTGTGAGAATTTGAGTTATTATAATATATGCTATCAGGTTAACTGCTAACCTACAATAACTCTTCCAAGTTTTCTAGGTGAGTTAAACCAAAAAATTTTTTAAAGGTCAGGATTGTAAGTGTTTGGTTCCTCCCTCTATATGAATTCATCAAAATTTACAAAACTCTTCATAAGCAGGACAAAGAGAACTTGAGAAAGCAAAATTGACAGATTCATTCATCCAATTAAAGATAGAACTCTTCTGCTTCCCATGCCCTGAATACTTCTTTTTGTTGCCATTACAATCCTTTTACTAAAAAGTACATATCCCATATTTGCAATGGCACTGGTGCCACACCAACCTGTTCACCAATCTATTCCCAGACAACATTCCTTTTTGTGCTCTGTGTATTTCTGCCTCCCCTTTCACATCTGGCTCACCAGTTAGCACACCCTTTACAATAAACAATAAATTAAGCAGTTTCTAAAAGCCATAAATCTATGTTCACTCCAAATTACAACATAGCACGGTGAAACAGAATACCACCCTTCTGCCATTTCTATATTGATATAATGGATTCAGTGTTCTAACTAAAGGTAGATAAATCTTTTAAATGCAGTGTGTGAGCATATTAATTCAAATTGCAAATAGCAAGTTGACTCAGGTAGATTCTTCCCATTTCTAATTGCTGCTGTGTATAACCACAATTTTGTCATAGTGAGAAGCAGCTGTATTTTGTGCAAGTGCAACAACAGTCACATGAAACCAGCATAGTCCTACATGGGCTATGTCATTTGCTTGAAATATGCCATTTTGCCATGTTGGAAGACAATGTAGAGACAATTTCTGATAAATACTATAACTAAGTAACCAAGTGATAAATGACTAGCTGAATGTATACTTGAAGATGAAATTTATTACCCTAAAATATCCAATAAATATCAACACAGTCATTCAAATCAGCCTTACAAATCATTGCTGAATGTAAAAATGGCCTGAATTGCTGATAAATATTATTTGCTGACTGATTGCTAAGTAGGTCCTGGGGTTGGCTAAACTTGGACACAAAGAATATACATATAACTATTTTGGAAGAAAAGGCCACAACTTTATTGGTTATGACAGCAGTCTTGTATTGGGAATTGGATCAAAAAGATACCCAAATACTCTCACCAGTGTCAAGCCCCATTTAATTCATCAGTGGCTGAAGATACAACAAGAGTTAGAGTCCTCAGAATACCACATGGGTTTATGCCATGCCAAAGTTTCTCAACATGGTGACCAAGTTCCTGTCTGCCTTCTCATACCATCTGTATCCAACCCCAATGCCACAAAACACTAACAAAGTTGTTAGTTGCTGATGGCTGTGGGAAGCTGTTTTGTTGTGCTTGCTTGCCTGTCATCCTGCTTGAGCAGGCTCTTCTCCCTTTGAGCCCTGAATTTGGTGTATATAAACCATGCCTGCAGTGGTGGGATGTCAAAAATTTTACTACCCCACCGTGATGTCATCACAGTGTGGGTGGAGTTAACGTCATGATGTCATGGGCGGGGCCAAATAAAATAATAAAATAATAAAATAATAAATAAAATAATAAAATAAAAATAAGCACGCACACACACACCACACACCCCTCACGCCCCCACACACACACCCCTGCAGGTGTGCATGTACACCAAGTGCTTGTCGTGCATGCGCAGTGGGGGAACCGGTGAAAAGGTAAGCCCCCAAGGTGGTTCCCCCCAAAAGCTGCTACCGGTTCTCTGGGACAATGGGAAAAGTTACTACCGGTTCTGGCGGACTGGTGAGAACCTGCTACATCCCATCACTGCATGCCTGTAAGTTGCACTCCTTGTCTGAAGAAGTGGACTTGATCCACAAAAGCTAACAATAAAAATATAGTAGTTGTATTTAAAGTGTTACAGTGTTTTTTATTTTGTTTTCTGATATGCCTGAACCACAGACTAACACAGCTACTATTCCAAAAAACTAACAAAGTTGTCACCAAGAATGAACATTACAAAGAAGCATAATATCCTCTACATCCTTCAATGCCAGTATAAATCATAACATGGTAATAATGTAAACATTATATTACTACCTTAAAACTTTGCCAGGAAAAGGAAAGCTGGTGAGCTGCAGCTGCTCAGAGCATGCTTTCAATTCCTATTTGATGCTAAGCAGGTGGACCATTTTGAAACCCATGGCTCCCAGGTCCACTCACCCAGAAGTTCTTGTTTGAATTTTCCCCAGCCACCCAATGAATGACTAACAGGGAGTGTCATTCCCCTCAGGCCAATGAGAACTCAGTGTGTGTCGGGAAGAAACCCAGAAGCTGCCACCACTGTGCTACCATCGTTGGAGCTAAAATCACAGTTCAACATTCTCTGTGTTCCTCAGTTTGGCAGCAACATGGGTTCCCAGGTAACCTGGATATTCTATTTTCAATGAATAATTTAATCAGTTTAATTCTTGTGTTTTATTTCAGTTTAGCATCCATCCTATTTGAATCCAATTTCATCTGATATGGCAGTGTTAATTTCTGGCATTATTTCTGCACCTTAATGTTGGAATATGGGGATTCAGCATACAAATGGTTAACACATATTCCTTGGGAGCATGGAGTTTCTGTTACTGAGACTAAAATTTTTACTACCACACCGTGGGCAGAGCCGACGTCATGGGCAGAGCCAATGTCATTACATCATGACATCATGACATCATGGGCGGAATCAAAGTCATGATGTTGTGGGTGGAGCCAAAGAAAAAATATATTAAAAAATACACGTTAAAATACAAATTAAAATAAATACATATAAATTAAAATAAATACATATACAAATAATACATAAATACATTAAATACACATTAAAACAAACTACATAAAACACACACACCTCAACCCACCCCACCCACCCCAAACACAAAACCATCAGTTACCATACCCTGGGATTGGGGAGTGGCAGGCAGGCAGGCAGGCAGACAGACACAGCGGCGGCATGGTGGTGTGGTGGGACAGTGGTGCTGAAGCAAAGCGGTGTGATGGCATGGTGGTGCTGCGGCCTGGCGGTGTGGCCTAGCCCGGCCTGGCCTAGCCCGGCCTAGCCTGGCATGGCCGGGCCCGGCACCATAGCGCAGCCTAGCACGGCAGCACGGCCCGGCCCGGCCCGGCAGTGCGCTGGGGAAAGGCTACTGCAGCTGCTCCCCCAGGCACTGCACTTTCTGGTCAGCCCAAAATGGCTGCTCAGAAGTGTGCATGTGTCAAAACTCCATTTGATGCATGTGGACTTCTATTTTTTAGTGCGCATGCGTCAAATGGAGTTTTGATGCATGTGCGCTTCTGAGCAGCCATTTTGGGTTGCCCAGAAGAAATATCCAGAGGGCAGCCAGAGAGGCGTCCGAACTGATTGCCCAGGTGTTCACTACCCCCCACAGCGATCCCCTCCGGATGGCGGCTACCGGTTCGGGCGAACTGGTCCGAACCAGGAGCAGCCCATCACTGTGACTAACTCTATTCCCTTGCCTCCTGTTTGTTGGGAGCAAACCTTTGTTCTTGAGGAAGATGCAGCCATTTTGAATTTTCTCTGTGATTTTTCAGCAACATAGGTGTTATGAAGAAAAATGCTTTTGATTTGTTTTCCTTGTAACTAATCTAAATTTACATCCTATTCTAAAAATCTTGAAATCAATCTGCTAAGATTTCTGAGCATATAATGAGTAAATATATTTTCCTCTTTTAGCTCAAACATTTGGCCTGAGTAATTATTTTTAGTTGGGAAGCATGCTGAACTGAGGGGAACTTCATGGTGGGGACCTACAAATAATTCAAATGTTAATTATTATCCCACTTTTGTGGTGTAGCTACTCCCCCCCCCCTCAACACTTCAAAAGCAGTACATTCATTAGTTCAAATCTTTTCATCAGGGCTATATGTATTATGAGATATTGATAGGAATCAACAAGCATCAGGCAGAATTTCATGTCTGAAAGAAAAATCCAAAACTGACTACTTATGGAAGAAATCAGCAACTATAGGACAAACCCAATTATTTTTTCAGAGATAATACCAGGAGTCTGCTCCTGGTATATCAAATATCAGCAGTAGATATGCAATAGAGCCAAAGATTCAGGAGGAAAAAGGAAATAGGTACATCTTTTTTTTTTGTACAAAGCAAACAAAAGAAAGAGACAGAAGTAAAATAATTTGGGGACTCCTGTTGTATCTCTCTGCTTCTTCTATTTGCCTGTCTGCCCTAGAACACTGCTGCCATAAAGCATTCTCAAATACTTTCTTCTTGCTTGTAAGCTTTAAGGATCAGAGATTACAAAACAATGTTGTCAGATGACTAGCTCATATGCTTTGGTGTACTTCAAGTCCAGAGTGTGTTGGAGCCATGTGTGGGATTGTGTTGTTCCAAGATCTTATTTGAATGTATTTTCTCATTGAGAAAATTTGCCCTCTCATTGGTATTGTTCCATCTAGGAGGAGAGAAGTACAGTAGTAGCGGATGTCAGGAGAACTAATTAAAAGAATGACTCTTGACATCCTTTGAATGGATATGAGCCTCAAGTCCATCAGCTCAGATCCAGGAAGAGCTTTATGGCAAGAACAAACATTCCTGAGGGTATGCAAGAGCAAAATCAAATTAGAAGATGGAGAAAGAAGCTTACTGGACAAGGAACAACATTAAAGGAAGGCATGGCTGAGAAACTCAACTTCACCTACATCACTTGGAGAACACTGAATAGGCTGAGGGCCAGGTCCTTAAATGCAAGACCAACATGCTCAAGTGTGGGCTGCTGGTAGACATCAGCATGGGCTGTGAATGTAGAATGGTACAGAATCCAGCTCATTTACTGGTCTGCTGATTATTGGCAGAAACATGCACCAATGAGGACTTAAGTTTGGTCAACAACAAAACCAAGAAAGTGGATACATTTTGGCAGCTAAAGGTTTTATTGGGACATAAAATAAGAAGATTGGGATGCAGAAACTTGAATGTACAGTATCCATATGAAAAGGATCAGAGCTCTTGTACCTGTAATGTATGGTTTGGGACCTTCCTACCTGGTGGATTGTGTTCCCCTTAGGACATCAGCCCACATCACTTGTTCCTCTCAGACAGCATAGCTCCAAGTGCTGACCCTGAGATTGACAAGGAAGACCATAACTCAGAGAAGAGCCTTCTTGGTAATGGCACCAACATTGTGGAACCCCCTTTCACTTGAACTGCACTAGGTCCCATCCCTGCCTATGTTTAAAAAGCAGTTGAAATTGGGTTTTTTTAAGAGGCCTTCAATAATGTTTTGCCAACAGCAGAGTGTTAGGTATTTTAGGCATATCAGAAAACAAAACAAAACAAAATAAATAAAATAAAATAAAATAAAATAAAAAACACTGTAGCACTTTAAAGACTGACTGCTATATTTTTATTGTTAGCTTTCGTGGATCAAGTCCACTTCATCAGACAAAGAGTGAAATTTACAGGCATGTTCTTTATATACCAAATTCAGGGGCTCAACGGGAGAAGGGGTATGGGCAAGACGACAGAAGGGATGTGGGCTACCTCCAGATCAACGGAACTGCCATTGGTACTCGCATGGCTCCACAGTATGCTAATATATTCATGGCTGATCTAGAACAACGTTTTCTTAACTGCTGTACCCATAAACCACTTATCTATTTGAGATACATTGATGACATATTCTTGATCTGGACGCATGGAAAAGAAACCCTGGAGAAAATCCACCAATACTTCAATAATTTTCACCCAAATATCAAACTCAGTTTGGACCAGTCTACACAACAAGTAAATTTCCTGGACACCACTGTGAAATTACAAAATGGACATCTTAGTACCACACTATATCGCAAACCCACAGACAGATGTACCTACCTGCATGCCTCCAGCTTCCACCCAGAACACACAACAAAATCCATTGTCTTCAGCCAAGCCCTCAGGTACAATCGCATCTGCTCAGACCCACACGATAGAGATGCCAAGCTCACAGACTTACAAAATGCATTTCTCAAACTACAATACCCATCCAATATGGTTAAAGAACAAATCAACCAGACTAGACGAATACCCAGGAGTGATCTACTACAAGACAGGCCCAGAAGGGAAAGCAATCACACACCACTGGTTGTTACCATCAGCCCTCAACTTAAACCCCTCACACGCATAATGAGGGATCTCCAACCCATCTTGGACAAGAGTGCTTCACTTTCCAAAGCCCTTGGTGACAGACCCCTACTCGCTTATAGACAACCCCCCAATCTCAAACAACTATTGACACACAACAGACTACACAGAAGTGGAGCAGATATGGGAACTAGACTATGCTGTAAATCCAGATGTCAACTATGCCCCCACATTCACTCTGGAAACAGTATTACTGGACCCAATGGCACCACACACAACATTAAAGGCAGTTTTACTTGTGCTTCTGCCAATGTGATTTATGCCATCTCTTGCCAGAAATGTCCATCTGTGCATAATGTAGGACAAACAGGACAATCTTTACGCAAAAGGATTAATGGACACAAATCAGATATCCGGAATGGCAACACGGAGAAACCTGTCTCAAACCACTTCAATCTAACTGGACACTCTATTCAAGACCTGAAAGTTGCAATTCTGGAACAGAGAAATTACAAAATTAGGATTGAAAGGGAGACAGCAGAAATCAAATACATCCATCTGTTAGATACCCATCGCAGGGGGCTAAATATTAGTGAAGGGTTTCTGGGGCATTATCAAATTTGATACACAGATTGCTATATGATTTTATATTACAACTTTCCTGCCAATTCTCTTTAGTAAAACAGAAAGAAACCAGGTACAGGTGTGTTTTTCCCCCCTTGACATGCAGGTCACAAGTTGATCAGATACCATAGTGGGCTTACTCAGCAACCTTGAGATTGAAAGGGAGTCATTTAGAGTGTATTTGAATAATGTATTGTTGCTAATGGCTGTGTGAAGCTGCAATCTTGTGCTTGCTTGTCTGTCATTTTGCCCACACCCCTTCTCCCGTTGAGCCCCTGAATTAGGTATATAAAGAACATGTCTGTAAGTTTCACTCTTTGTCTGAAGAAGTGGACTTGATCCATGAAAGCTAACAATAAAAATATAGCAGTTAGTCTTTAAAGTGCTACAGTGTTTTTTATTTTATTTTATTTTATTTTATTTTGCTTTGTTTTGTTTTCTGATATGCTTGAGCCACAGACTAACACGGCTACTATTCCAAAAAATTAGATATTTTAGTCTCTCTCTCTCTGTCACCAATAGGGTTTTTTTATTTTTAAAAACATGTGTTTTAAATATGTGAGTTTGTATTGTTAGCCGCCCAGAGTAGGAAAACCTCCTAGACAACTAAATCCTATCTCCTCAGAAGATGGTTTCACAAATAAGACTAAAAAAATTATATTCTGCAATGATTATCTCTCCTACAAATCATAGGGTTTTGTGATTGCATCAGTACCCATCCCTGACATAGAGCACAGTATTATCATAGACTGAAAAGGTGGAGAAATAAAACCTAGGTGTGTTGCAAAAATAGGGTTGAAATACTCATATTGCTTCTATCTGATTATCTTCATCTATGACTAACGATATAAATAGAAAATGAAAAATAAAGTCCACCAGTATTTTTATAAGTGATATGTTGCACAGATACAATTTCTATAAAGAAATGGTTTTTTAAAAAAATTACAGGTTATCTTCTCTCTCTTTTGAGCAGGAGGAAGCATAAAAACATCCTGTTATTCTGGCAGAGTTCTTTGTAGAGTTGCTATGTACCTTCCAGTGTTGTTTGCGATGCTGCTGAATTGCAGAATTTGAAGTTCAGAAAGAATGAGAAATTCATGATCTGAATAAAATAAAATCCTGTTGAATTTTCTCCCCACAGCATAACATTCTGCACTCCCTTAATTTTTCTTTTCTTTTCCACAGTAGCAGCATCACACATAACAAGGTGCAGGCAGTTAGACTGGTTTTTCTAATCTTGTTCTTGGTATCTGTTCATCACCTTTTTCTTAGAAGGAGGATAGTTGAAAGAAAGACACCTGAAGGCCAGAATTCAAAGAATCCTCTGCACATGCCAGAGTCAGGTTTGTTGCAGGGTGGCGAACAACGCTTTAACTGGTTCTGATCATCTTAATTTAAATCCCACTTGAAAGAATGTCCCCATGCAAAAACTGCTTTTCATGCAGGAGGAAAGAACAGGGAACTGTAGTTGAAACAGGATAAAAAGAAATCCCAGTCCGCCCACTCTGTTTGATACACAGCCCAAGTAATTTTTTTTCCAGATTTAACAAAAGTTATCACATGACTCAGACAATTGCAAGGAGCAGCATACATAATGTTGATTGTTCTACTTTAGAATTCCATCTATAAGTTGCCTTTCTGGGTGGAGAAATGACCCACATCGAGAAATGTGTGAACATAATTAATCCACACATGCATTTGATAGACAGTGGACAGTATTGATGCCAGTTTGAAATTCCAGTACTATTCTCGGAATCACTTGTTTGTTAGCATGAGGTTTCCCCATAATATTTGCTCCCAACCATTGTGTTCCTGTAAGTTTTAAAATATTTAATATTTATTTTCCTGGTACATGGTAAAGAATTGAATAAGAGTTTGTGCACTTTCAAATCAGATGAAATGAATTCTTTCTTTCATGTCCTGGACTGCCAAAATGAAGTCACTTTCTTGGCTTTGTTATTGGCCAAACATAAGTCTCATTGGTGCATGTTTCTGACAATAATCAGCAGACCAGTAAATGAGCTGGATTCTGTATCTCTCCACAGTCACACCATGTGTTGTTGTCCATCAGCAGCCCCCACTTGAGCATGTTTTGAGCATATTTTTATGTACACCACCCAGAGTCGCATGTCAATTGGGATGGCTATACAAATTGAATTAATAATAATAATAAATAATGTTGGTCTTACATTTAGCGATTCTGACCCTCAGCCTATTCAGGGTCCTCCAAGTGATGTAGGAGAGGTTGAATTCCTCAGCTATATATTCCTTTAATGATGTTCCTTGCCCAGTGAGTTCCTTCCTCCATCTTTTAATTTTGTTTTGTTCTTGGGTACAATCAAGAATGTTTGTTCGTGCCAGAAAGCTTTTCCTGGATCTGAGTCGTTGGACTTGAGGCTCATATGCATTCAAAGGATATCAAGGGTCATTCTTTTTCTTAGTTTTCTTGGCATCCACTGCTCTTCTGATCTTAGGTGGAGCGATATCAATAAGTGAGTATATTTTCAAAACTGGTGTAGGTTTGAGGCAACCTGTCACTATACACATGGCTTCATGAAATGAATTGACCAACATATATATTCTTGGTGCTTTTATCTCTTTCATAGAGATGTTTGCTGACCAGAGGTTCTTCTATCATCCACTAGGCATTCTTGCTTCCACACTTGGGATGTGCATTAACATCTCAAGCTGGACCAAGGACACACAGATTAGTGTCCGACCTACTCTATGCCCTGTTCCAGAAACATTGACCCAGTCTTTGTTTGATAACATTTGTGTGATGTTTTATTATGGTTCCCCATCCCTAAAAGAATCGAATATGTCAATCAAAGTGGGGTATCCTGCAAGGGAGATTCACTTATCTGACTATGGATGTTCATGCATATATTAATTGTATTAAGGCACTTTCTCCAGTTTACATTCTTTAAAAGTAGCTCAAGTATGTGCATATTGTATTGTATTGTATTTTTACTGTATTTTATTGTATTTTATTGTACTTCATTGCATTGTACATATTTTAAACTCTTATGTTATGTTATTGATAAAGTCGCAAGACTAATCAATTAATAAACATTCACTCATTCATTCATCCCTATGAATGGAGAAATGCAAACCACAAGGCCAGATCATGGAATGACTAGTGTGGGCACAAGAGAAGTTGCTTTCAGAGCTGTGTGCTCTGTTCACTTTTGATTCACACATGCACATGCACACACACACGCAAGCACACACATACACACACACACACACACACACACACATTTCATTTCATGCTTTCTAAGACAGCCATAAGAAAGGGAGAAAGTAAGGAACTTTAAAAACCTAACGAGCATATTTCAATTCCTTCTTTAAAGGGCAAAGCAGGGATCCTGCTCTTTGCTATACTTTCTAACTTGTCTCTCTAACTCCCCTCCCCCGGTATTTCCTCTTGTCCAGACCTTAAATTAGTGGCCACAGTAGACTTTGCTTTACAGCAAGAAAAGCAATGAACATTCCTTTATAAGGTAGAAAGCATATTCTCCCTCCCTGCTGTTGCCATCCACTGAACATTTCTAATAGTTTTTATTTCCCACTTCTAATCAATACATCTAGGGTTTGCAGTGACTCAATGGTTAAGAAGCTTGCCTTGTTAGATGGAAGGCTGGCAAGTCAGCAGTTCGAGACCCAGGTACTGCATGATGGATTGAGGGCCCGTCTCTTTCCCAGTCTTGGGAACATGAAAGGAGATTCATTTGGGCGTCACCTGAGTGGAGTTTCTCTAGCAAAAATCCTTTAAACCCAGAATAATTTCTGACATGAAATTATTATCATCATCATAACATCTGAGTGTTGTCAGATTTAATGTGAGGTATAAAGGGGGGTGTTAGTGCAACTCTGCCTCATTAAACCCTCTGGGCACTTTGTTCACACTTTGGCCATCCAACAAATGCATCAATATCCCCAATTCAGTATTTATTTCCAAAAATAGCGCATAACTTTATAACATACACAACAGGTTCTCCAGGTGATTTCATTTGATTTAGCATTTTCATGTTGCTTTTCTAACAGAATTGTCCTCAGAGAGGCTAACCAACACACTGAAAGAAATAACTATCAATATATCCATGCCTCTAATGTGGGGACATTTATTATTCCAGCCATTATAGTCATTACAATAACCAAAGAAAAGCATTATATACTGCTTCTGTCTGCACAAAATAAGTCACAATTCTGGCAAATCCTGATTTCTTGAAAATGAGAATATTCACTATAGCATTCATACACTGACAAGCACAGCCATTAATAAAGCAGGAAGGTTTCTAATGTTATTGACTGAACCTAGCTTGTTGATCAGCTTTCTTGCTTGCTTTCTGGTTTTAAAGCATATCTCTAACTCTTGAAGCAAGGTTATGAAGGAAAACATTTGGTCCTTTTCCCATCTAGTTCTTTAGCAAGAAATGAACCTGCTGTTATCTTTCAGCATAGTTAGCTGATGGGTAAAACTGTTGACAACTTGATTGACAAGGTCATAGGTTTATAATGTAAAGTGGTCCATCCTTCTTATTTCCTTGGTAAATGTTGCAAAAAAAATTTGAGGAGGAATTACGGTACTTATTCTGCTGATACCTAAGGTCTGTTTCACACAGCAGCCTCTAAAACAGTGCAGAAAAGCCAGAGTATCCACAGAAATGAATGTAGAAGTGCAGAGTGTAGGAAACAAAGACAGATGCATACTATGAATTCAGGATTTCAGAAAATAAACTGTTCACTCATCTGCCCTGCTTATTTAAATGGATATTACACTTCATTAAGGGAGGTACTAGTCACTGAAGTTACCCCAGAATGAATCAGATTAAACTGTGTGCTTGACAGAACACTGTGAAATGTAGAGTGAGCCTAGCATCCACGCACAAAGATTGGTTGTTCAGGAACATGAAGCTATTTCCAAGTGTCACCATCTAGTCCATTCTTTCCCCTCAGAAATAAACAGAACTAAAACAGAGCAATTCTACTGACACTAAAACTATAGTAGCCCTTGCCAGCTACCTGAAAATGTACAGGTAGGCATGGATAAGGATCAAGCTACATGCCTGTATGCCATGTGACCACTAGATAATGAAGCAAACCAGGCCATTCCCAAAGTCATCCAAAAGATAAGATAAAATATCATTTGATTGCACCCTGAGCGTGCATAGGATGTTTGTGCATTTATATTCATTGAGACATGCATTTTTTATTGTAGAATAGCCCATTGCAATGAAACTAACAACTATCAGTATGGAAGCAGGAAACTTTTATGGAGGAGGAGGAACAATACATGTTCTAGGGAGGGGGGAGGGAGATCTGCCACATTGAATTGACATTTTCTTTAGAATGTATTGTTTTCTCACATAAGGAAATGTCTTTTAAAGTTTTCAAAGAGAAAGAAGTGCTTGTCTGCTGAAGCAAAACAGAAAAATGCAAAATATAAACTTCCTTGTGGTACCTTAAAAGCAAGGGAATTTTATTTATCATGAACTTCTCTAGCTTGCAGCCTGCTAGTTTAAGTTTTATGGAGAGGGTGCTTTTGGGTGCAATTGAACACCCATCTTCCTAGAGGTTTGTGCCATGGAAAGTAATTATCTTACTTCTGAGTAAACTTATGTTGAATTGTTCTGATTCTGTTTTAAGAGCAGTGAAAAATTTTACAGTACTTGGCTTTACTTGCATTTTAGAAAATAAGTTACACATTAAAATTAAGTGGGAAAACCTCTTCAGAAATGATCAGGAGCATTTTGGAAAGTGTTGGGAGGTGGGGTGTTGCTGTTGCTGGTTCCTTTTTACTTATAAGAAAAACACACAGTTTCCAAGAAGAAACAACAATCTGAAAAATGAGTTTTATCCTTATATTTTGGCATTATTGGTCAAGCATTACCTTTCTACTTTGGTATCACTTAATCATGGCACCTTGTTATTTTCAATAAGGTACAATGGAAACTATATTTCTGGAATGGGACAAATAACAGCTTTTTTCAGGCTTCTCTAACTGCAATATAAACATTCAAAGTTTCTTGCACTTAAAATAACCTAGGTTTTTTTCTGTGTTCTTCAACATTGATTTTTTTTCCCTACTTCACCATATCCTTTGACCATGTGCTCATCCATGTCCCTCTCAAACTTTGTTTATCCATCCATCCTGCAGTTTTACATACAGTAGTTGTATTCTGATAGATGGAATATTGGAGAATGCAAGATAGGATTCCCATTCCATTTGAGGCAGCAAACAAAATAGGGATTGTGCTAATGAGAACAGCAAAGCACCTAAGCTACATGGTCTAGGATACTGTTAATTTACAGTAAGAATCATTCTGTGCTAAATTCTGTACTAAATGCTTTATTAAGGAAATACAGTTTTTTTAAAAAAAAATGCCAAAAAACGCTTCCTGATCATGTACCCAACTGCGCTACCTAGATGCACTCCAACATCTGAAGAAGAAGTAGTTACCCTAACATTTACAATATTTTTCTCCATCTTCCTTTCTTCTTGCCTGTCAGAAGCAGTTAAAAAAAGAAGTGATCAAAGGGAAAAAAGGAAGATAAACATAGTTACAATTGCCCATTCATTATTCCTTGTTCTCTCTGTGTTTTCTGACGTTCCCCCAACTAGTCTTTCAGACTGGCCAACCAGCAATATTTCATAACTCCTGGGTTTCTATGACTAGATATCCTTTCCTACTAGCCCCTACCTTCATTTCTTTTTATCTTTCCTACTTGCATTCTTAGACTATATTTGGCCTAGTTTTTGTACATTTTACTCTCTTGGGATTTCCCCCCCCCCTTAAATATTTTTCTATACTCTGAGATCTCTAAGCTTTCAAATACTTTATGCATGGGCAATGCATTTGGGTTACATAGCATTCAACACCCAGCTCTAAATTTTGCAAATAGGGGGAGTAATAATGTAGTAATGGCACAAGCCTACTCTTGTAGAAACATTACAAATACAAAGGTGTTGGTCTCCTGGGAATTGACGACAGGGACCTTTCATTTCAACCTTACTGGTTGAAAGCCAATAGTAAGTTGCGGCCTCAGTAGGCACACTGAATCAGCGGACTTTATGGAAGAGTTAACTCACAAAATCTCCCCTAAAACAATCAGCTTACTCTGGTTGAAACTTACTACTGAATTTCAGCTAATATCAGATAATTTTGGTGTGTTTCATAAAACAGACAGAGGAAGATATTGACTGAACTTTATATTTAAAAAATTAATGTCTCAAAAGCAAGCAATATGTTGATGTGCCCGATTACAGCATAATTGGCAAGACTTTGTCTGCAGAGATGGGTAAAAAAGTCCAACCATGCTGCCAGTGAGACCATTTCCCCAAGGTTTACCAGACAATGTTTGAACTCACCTGAAGCAAAGTTGGATTTGTGCAATGACAGAGCAAAGAAAGTGGATTCACTTTGACAGTCCAGGGTTTGATTGAGACATGAAAGAAGAAAAAGAACCTGAAGCAAACTAGGCAAAGACATATGTCATGAATGTTTGGACTCTTTACAATCTCTCTGCATGAAGCATGGAATTGTGTTGTATTGTATTTGTATTTGTATGCCGCTCTACTTGCCGAAGCGACTCAGAGCGGCTAACAGCATAAATCACAAAATACAGTATCACATAACAAACACATCAAAGTATCATATAACAAAGTATCACATATCAGCAACACATCATAGCATCATATATCATATACATTTGAGAAAATCCCCCATCACAATTACAAAATTAGGACATCATAAAAACATTTCAGAAACCTTTCAAACAGTTCACAAAAATCGCAACCCTACCCCCCTCACTAATTCCAGTTCCCTGCTGCTTCTTTCCCCCTCAGCCTAGCTGGCTAGGCAAGCATCCATATTGGTGGTAGAGGAAAAGGACCCACACAGCTGTTCCCACTCTCCCAAGTCCGAGGCCGGGCAGGAGAGGTGCGGAGTCCGGTGGGGCGGCAGCGGTTCTTTTCAATGCCGCCAGCCCCGGCACAGCTGGTCCCACTCTCCCCGGTCCAAGGACAAGAGGGAGGTTCTTAAGTCTGAAGAAATGAATTTTTATTCATGAAAGTTTGCTGATTATTTAAAATTTTAGTTGTCTAAATTCTGGTGCTTAGCATACTAAATTGCACTAGAGCAGGGGAACTGCTGAGCTGCTTCCTTAAGGTCTATTGATTCAAATGGGCCTACTTTAGTTGAGGCTTACTTAATATCAAACTAGAGGAAGGTCATTTGGATCAGTGGAACTAGTCATATCCTCAATGGTTCAATGGGCCTGCTTTAGTGCCCCTTACTAAGCCACAGGATTTCAACCAGTATTTCATGGAACATTTTTTCCATTTCAGTTATATTTCTCAAGTAGCATTTTTCCTCCCATGTCCATCTAAAGCTTTCATTCAAAATAGGCTGCCTTGATACTTTTAAGGCTACTCTATCTGACATTTGTTAGTCTCCTCCCACACTCCAGAGTCAGCAGGAATCTGATTACAGTTATTCTACAACTGTTTGTAACTCCACTTCCAAAAATACATATGAAAGCCTTTCTTCAGGACTATTCATTAGAAAACATCCACAGCATGAGAATAACAGCAAACTGGGCATCTTGCTTCTGTGTCTTCTTACAGGAAGGATCAGAAAGAATTCTCCAACTCTGTGGAACTACTTCTATGTGGACAGCAGGAAGCATTTCCCATGGAGAACCATATAATGAGTGCTCCACCTCTCATAAACCTTTACATCTGATTCATAGAAATTGGCTCCATGCAAACTCAGAAGCAGTACTTTATGAGTGACAATTAACTTAGCCAAAAATTAGATTAACTACTCTTTCAGTAACTGCTGCCTTGCTACCAGGTATTCTTCGAAAATTGCATTTACGTGCTTGGCTTCTAAGACATGTTGATATTCTCAACTGTATTTTATCATCTTTAATTTTCACCCTGCTAGGACTTTGCTTGGCAACAAATTTTATTTCTGTTTTGATTTTGCCAGCCTGGCATGAAGAACTCCCCCCTCCCTACACTTAGATCCAGGTTTCTGGCTGCTACAGATTGCTTACAAATGTCTTTACTAATGCTGGGAGTGTTGATCTGAACAGCTCTCCAGTTGTGAGAAAAAGTGGAATAATTTGGTTATTCATTAAATGGCTTAAAGGTCAATTTTCTTCCCACATAGGGCAAGGTAATGTTTCCAAAACTTGAATTAAATAAGGAAGCCAATAAGGAGTGTTATAAAAGTGTGACTTCTCTCACTCAGGTCATCTATATATAAAGGCTAAATTGCATGAAGATTTTTGTTGTTCTAGGTGGAGTTCATGAAGTTCAGAGAAACTCTGACATTAGAAAACAAAGACTCATTGATTAAAAAAATATATACATTATCTCCTGTCTTCAGACATGTAGATCCAGCAGAAAAGAGAAAGCCAGCATTGACCTGTAATGTAAATCATATTTTACTGAGGGAGCTTCCCTTGTGTTGTTTTCAGGATCCAGCCTTACCACTGCATTAAGTCTTTAAGAGACCACACCATTCCTCTCATCCTTTAAATATCAGTGTGACAGGGCCAGCACATGCCAGGTTGAAACTCTGCAACCTTCTGAATAATAGAACCTATGATCACGTGCAATTCCCTTGAGTTTGAAACATCATCTGCCATTTCCTCTGAGTTCCGCTGGAACAGTATATTTTCACAGGTTACCCATGTTGTACTTAAAAGCATTTGAAACTAGTTTTGCCTTGCAGGGCCAGTTAGAGCCATTAACTTTACAAAAGTGCATATAGAGCCTCTGTCAAAAGAGATATCAAGAAAACTGGTGAGGAAAAACAGAATCAAGTTATTTTATCTTCCCCCTCCCCATCTACAGAGATAACATCTAAACAAGGCTATCATGTCAGGAAAAAATATGGATCTGTGCTTGTCTATGAAGGGTTATTAAAGACCTACACTTAATCGTACATAATTAAATGAAGAACAAGAATTTGTGAATAAGATTTAAGGTGCCCTGGAAGATCGGAACAAGAAACTTTGACAAGGGGACATTCAACAGAAAACCTCTGTGGCATGTGAACAGTGAGCAGGGCAACCTACTACTTTCTCTTTCCACAGGAGTTCAGAAGCAAAAGTGAAGATGGTGGAGAACACTTTTATCCTAAAACTATCCATAAAACTATCCTTTCATGATTACCATAAAGACTTGCATTTGGGGAGATCCTCAGTAGCAAGCTATAATCTACCCAGAAGCAGCTCAAGATGTTTTACTGAGTGAAAAGACAAGTTCCTGATTTCTCCCATATAAAGTCCGACCAACCAAATGTACTTCATTGGATGTGGGATAATAATAGTTGTGGGTAAGCATTTTCCATTGTGGTTGAAACCTACAACCTAGTTCAACTAGTGTAGTGGAGTCTGCATGGTGCACATACATCTCTGTGGTCCAATCCCTTACCATTGATTTCCACTCCCCAGGCACTTCCTACGTGTGATAACTGCCCCACTCAATATAACAATAGAGTCAGATCTGGAACTAAAGGCTGCTGAAACTAAAAGCATCTTCATTCCTTGAAATGAGGCCAATTACATCTATCTCTAGCCTTTGACTAAAATCTATCTCATCCTGGATAGGGCTGGATTTTCCTATAGGCTAACTAGGCTTCAGCCTAGGGCCTCAAGATCAGAGGGGCCTATATTCAAATAAGTGTTCTTGACTTTTTTTATTTATTATCCATGCCACATTTTTATAAAGGTTAGTACCAATCACAACATGTTTCATTTAACATATTGATATATATCACAATAAAGATGTATTTTATTATCTCTCATGTAATTAACAAACTTAAAAATGGGAGGTGAAAGGGCCACATAAGTGGAATAGCCTAGGCCCTCTTTTCATGTAAATCCAGCCCTGCTCATCCTGTTGAAAAACAGATTGCAAGCCACATTTTACTTCCACTTTTGGTGGGCGGAACCGCATGACCGGCCTGCTGAAGCCCATGATTAGGCCGCGGCCTGAAAGGTTTGGTCACCCCTGACCTAAATTATCTTTTTTTATAAGAGTGAAGCAGTTTTGCTAAATGTTTGGAAATCATTCTGTTATTCAAACTTAAAAAGTCTGATGTTATGTTGACTTTAATTTCCACTACATTTTAAAAGTATCTTCTTTGCTGTCCTTGCAGAAGATGGTGAGGCAATGAGGAAAGCATATAAAATATCAAGTGGTGATAGAAAATCCCAGAGGAAAAATATTTCTATCAGAAAATATTCTTTCTAAAGGAACCTTTGAAGTCTGTTACAGGACTGCATGTTAAAAAAATAATTCTGCTCTTTTCATTCTTTCAACTAATCATTTTAACATGGGGGAGGGCTTCAAATGTTTACTGGTGATTACTTACTCATTGAGGTACTTAAGAAAAGCTCATGGGACAACATATTTACCTTCTAAACTCTTTATATTTTATTTTGTCAAAGAATTAATTGGAATTTTTAATTCAAACTGCTCTCAACTGCTGTAGCATTCATATGCAGCATCTTATCAAAGAGTCAGGTCCTTTGATAAGAGTAATTAAACATGCCAAGTTCACCTCTATGGCCTTAAATCTGCAAATGATCTTTATCTCATTATGTTGCCTCACATAAAAAGCAATTCCCTAAGGCCTTCTGCTGGCATAGGAATAGCCAGTGGTACAAAACTTCCTTCATAAAGTGAGCAATGAATGACATCTTCCCTTTGCTTATTAATACAAAAATATTAATTCAGCCAAAACAAAGTAACCAGCAAACCTTGGCAAAATCACAGGAGAGAGAGAAGAGCGCCAAAAGCCCAATCCATACCTGTGGTGTACATGGCAAGTAGCTCCACAGAGATGTACCCCACAGTTGACCTTCACAGACATCATGGAATGAAATGCATTAGAAGGAGCACTAATTATAATTCACAAATGAGATGTGAAGTGCATGAAACCTTTGTGGAGATACACAGAAATGGAGAAAATTGCAGATTTATACCCATCACTCTCATACTTAGGATAAAAATTTAAGCATTTATCAGTTCCTATTACCAAAGACAAGAAAAGCTCTACAGGAAGTCCTTCAACTGTGATGTAAAACAAGAGTTTTAAAAACCTTCTTGCTTCTGGACTCAAAGAAATTCTTAGAATTTGCTGCAGATACTATGCCAGAAGCCAGCTGATTAATTTCCATGGGTCTCTTTGAATCCTTTAGACACAACAACGGAAGTTAAATAGAATAAGGCAAAAGATCTGGGGTTGTCCTCTATGATATCAAGGCTGGCAGGTTACAATTGACTTTCTATGTTGGTGTGTTCATGGGAGAGATATGAAATTATTTCATTGTTTAATTTAATTTTTCCACGTTCCATATGCATTTCATGTCTGTTGTTATGCCATATCACATTTTAAAGTTCTATGTTTTCTTTCCACAATGACATTTGTGGGTTTTAACAGTTTTTTTCTCTACTATGTGCATTTACTTCCAAAATTAACCTAAGTTATATCATGTTTTCTCACTGACGAAGGCATCTATATACAGTACATAATTTTGCAAGTACAGTGGCACCTCATACAATGATTTTAATCCATTCCACAGGTCTTGTTGTTCTACAAAACAATTGCTATACGATGCATGCATCGTATAGCAATTATCCCTATGGGATTCATTGTACAATGGTTTTTTTCAATAAGTGGTTTTTCCCATTAAAAAATTGTTGTATGAATTTGTTTCCATAGGGAAAATTGTTATGTGGGATGCCATTTCCCCCCAAAACCTAATTGTTATGCGATTTCATTTCCTATACAGGACAATTGTTATTTATTTATTTATTTATTTAATTCAATTTGTATACTGCCCTACTTGGTACAACCGACTCAGGGCAGTTCACAGAATCCATATAAATAATATTCCAAAATACAGCAATGCAATGGCACAGAAAAAAAGATACAACAAAATAACAACAATATGTAACAATACAAATCAAGCAATACAATCAAACAATACAGTGTTACAATACCCCAAAGATTTCGACAATCAGCAATACAATCTACAATACAATATAATACAACAAAATATACCCTAAAGCATAGTCAAAAATAATACAATATGTTGTATGAGGTTCCACTGTATGTACATTTGTATTTTTTAATGTGTGCACTGTTTTCTATATATAATATGATTCCCGAATCATCTATACTCACTATAGATATGAACATTCTCAAGCTCATCTGCATTTATCCTCATAATCTCACAAGATACAAAAATATTACTTTTGTCAATGTTGTTCAACTTCAACAAAAAACTTTTCTCCCTTAGCTACTGCTGCTATTCTAGAATGAACATGCAAGAATTCTATTTCACAGAGCATATATGATTTCATTTTCAAATGACATCAATAGACTACTTAAACACAGACAAATGCTTAATCATGAATAACATTTAAGTGAAGCACTTGTCCCAGTGAAGTGCATGAAATACATTCAAAAATCAGGTACATAAAATGGCACCCTCAACACTACATAGGCTGATTATGATAATGTCAGAGTGCAAAGTTTAAAAAATCAGATACAGTAAACATATACCATTAACTTTATGTTAATAAAATGTTTTGCTCAATATGTTTTAAATTATTCATTTGTAGCTAGTCTAAAAATATAAAAGGTGTCTTATTATCATTCAATTTACATGATTGCTTTACTTTCTCACCCCCCCCCCTTTAACCTAAACAGAGTGTAACATTCCCAATGAGCTTTTGGATATTTAAAATGCACAAATTGAGGTTGTTAGGATTTTAACTTTGTGATTACTATGCAGATAATTTCACTTTCTGATTTTAAACTCACTTAACATTTCAGTGAAATTACTGTGTTTTCTAATTTGAATTATTATTCCTTTTCTGATGAGGCACATTCACCTCTTTAAAAAGCAACCACATAGGTTTTGTTACTTGCATAAGTTTAGTTGCACCTTCTCTCTTTGCTTGAGTAATCATCAATAACCAAAGCCAGTGAAGAATTGGCCTTAAACATTCTGGTATCGTATGTTAAACATTAAAAACAGCTTCTGGAGTACTTAAATCTGATAGGCATCTTGCATTGCTCAAGCTACCAATAGTAATCTACTCTAGTTTCACTATTTTGCAATTTATCCTGTTATCTCCCATGCTTAGTGGGACTTGATAATCTCTTCACATATCTTTCAATGGATGTGTAGCCCAGCAGCAGACATTGTTTCATCACCTGAATTGGATCAGTTTAGCCATAAACCACCTTCTCTGTTGTTGAGTCCTACCCCCTCTGACAGTGATATATTCTGTCAGTTCTATTTCACATTAAAATTGCAGCCATTTAATTGCTGGAAGTTTAGAATGATTAAGAAAAGCATAACAATGGACAATCTGGATGAAAGATAATGGAGCATAAGAAATCCCACTAAAAGCCATAGTTGGTGTGTAGTATTTGGAAAATCCTTTGGAAAAAAATAATAATTAGTCATTGCTACTTGAAAGATTTGTCTGTGCTTTGAAACAGTACCTTTGCCGCTGCCCCATCCCCCAAGCCAGGAATAAGTACAGTAATACCACGGATAACGATTGCATCGGATAACGCTAGAATCGGATAATGATGCAAGTTTTTTGGAAAAAAACTTGCATCGGATAACAATTCTGGATGATGATTCTTAGCGTTATCCGATGCAATGGTCTGCGGGTGTGAAGTGGTTTGGGTAGAACTACCCAATCCACCCCCCACGCGCAGCAGTCTCTGCGACTACAGTAGGGTTAGGGAAGAGCACCCGCCTTTCCCCCAACCCTACTGCAGTTGCAGAGACTCCTTGTCTCTTTCCTTCCCTGTATTTAAACTACAGGGAGAGAGATAACGGCTTCTGTCTTTCTTTCTGTTCTCTCTCTCCCTGTAGTTTAAATATAGGGAGGGAAAGAGACAAGGAGTCTCTGCGACTGCAGTAGGGTCGGGGGAAAGGCGGGTGCTTTTCCCCAACCCTACTGCAGTCACAGAGGCATGGGGGTGGCTTTAAAGGCAGGGATGTCTCTTTCTTTCCCTTCCTGCCTTTAAAGTGGTTTGTCCCTGAAGTCAGGGTTTTTTTTTTTTTAGCGTTGTTCGATGCATGCATCGGACAACGCTAAAAATCGGATAACGTCATGACTTGTGGAACCAAGTCATAACGTTATCCGGGGTATTACTGTACACCTAAACAGTTGGGCCACAACTTTATTAACTTTTAAACTCCATAAAAGGCCCCCTCCCTGCAGTGGGGTATAACATAGTGTAGATTACTAAGGCTGGGGCCAGAGGAAGATGCTCATTCTGCCCCAGCCTTTCAAGGTCGAGTTCCAGAAGCTCCTTCACCCAGCTATTTAATAGACAGCTTCTTCTGGTGAGCAAATTAAGGTGTCACAGTGGGGCCTTTAGCTCTCCATACCCTTCAAAGGCCATTACTTCTGCTGCTATCCTACGCCAATATTCCCTCAACCAGATGTCAGGATCTGCTTGACCCAGGCACTGTGCGATCTGAAACCACCCAATTTTTCTGGGAACTCACTGAAGCTAAGTTATTTCCCCACACTACCCACTGTTGCAAACTATTTAATTTTGCCCAAGCCAGATCTGCCCAAATTCTTGATCCATGATCAGTGTGGGATAGGTAAAAACACTACCACCCTCAACAGCCTATTCGATGATGAGAGAAAAAATTCAGCTGGAAGCTGGAAGCAACCAGCTAGTCTCACAATGAATCACCAGGAGGGCTGCTTTTCTCCTCAGAAAAAGGCAGCATGTAGGGAGTGGCAAGTCTATATGGCTTGCCACTCCCTACACTTCCCTTCTTCTGCCACATGGAGCATGGTCAATGGCTCACCCATGTGGCAAGATTCAAATTCCCAGCTGCTGCCAGGAGGGCAATGTCCAGTTGAAGTGAAACCTTACTGAAGAATAGCAAGTGGTCAAGTGGCTGATTGGCTGGCTGAATGAATGAATGATGAATGTTCAGCAGAATGTTCTGCAGACATTTCCTCCGCTCATCAGTGTTGCCAAGCAGAGGAAGCCCTTACCACCACTAAGAAATAAAAAATAACTTGTTCTCCTGAAAGTGGTCCCAATATCTAGCAATGCCTTAGAAATGAAAATATACCTATTTTTGAAGCGTGTAAAAGGGGTCGTCATTTCTGGACAAATGGGTGAAAAATTAATAGGAACACTTCTTAGCAAAAGTGTATGAAAACAACAGCTGCCCACACCATTCATTCTCAAACTGCACACCTCCTGGTGCTGACAATGAGAATGGTTAGGAAGTCTTCAATGAGGAATCAAAGCTTCTCAATGGCAGCACCATCACTGTAAAACACCTTGTATGTGGATATTCTTTAAACATCTGAAAACAATCCTGTTCTGGGAGGCATTAAAGATCTGCTTCCTACAGCTAGTTAGACTTCAAATTGAGCTAAGCTAAATAAAACTAGGGACTGTGGTGGCTTAGTGCTTAAGATGCTGAACTTGATGACTGGAAGGATGGCAGGTCAGTAGTTTGAGACCCGAGTACTGTACCATGGAGTGAGCTCCTGTCTCTGTCCCCGCCTGCCAATCTAGCAGTTCGAAAGCAAGAAATTGCAAGTAGATACAAAGATACCATTTCGGTGGGAAGGTAAGCAGCGTTCCATGCACTATGGTGTTTAGTCATGGCTGCCACACATCCATGGAAATGTCTGCAGACACAGACAGTGCTGGCTATTTGGCTATAAACAGTACCAAAATAAAACTAAGTATCAATTAACCCTTTTTCTTTTTCCCACACTTATTCTGCTGAAGTGGGGGGTGGGATGGAGTAGGGAAAGAAATTTTTATTGAGACTATTACTTTTTTAACCTGCTGCTTCCAGGTTCTGAGATATGAAATAAAAGCCAAGGAATGTAGCAATAGCAATTACACATATATATCATAGTGCTTAGTGCACTCTCTGGGCAGTCCACGCGTTAATTTGCATTTTGCCCTCAACATGCTGGGTGCTCATTTTACTGACCTTAGTAGGATGGAAGGTTAACCTTGAGCTCTGGTCAGGCAAGAACTCACAACATTATTCAATGTTCTTTTGAAATAGGGAAGCATGTAGTACATGAAATAGCCCTGGAAGCTTGTCACTGTGTATCATCATTTTCCAGATGCAAAACATGAAATTTCCTTGCCTGAAATTGCAACTAGCATTATTTTGGCCAAGACACTCACATTCAGTGAAAGTGCTGCTGCTATCTTGGAGTTGCTCTCATGCTGGTTTTGGGTAGCATCTGTATTTTCCTTCTCCATATGTAGAGGCACACTTGGTATTTCAAGGGGGAGCCCTAGTGGCACAAAGGTTACACTGCTGTACTACAACCAGAAGGTTGTGAGTTTGATCTTGACAAGGACCCAAAGCTGACTCAGCCTTCCATCTTTCTAAGGTCAGTAAAATGAGTACCCAACATGTTTGGGGAAAATGCTAATTAATTTGTTAACCGTCCAGAGATTACCTGTCCACCAAGCTCTATGGGACGGTATATAAGTGTAATTGGTATTTCATCCAAGCAAGCATGGCTTGTATTATGGTATAACCAGGCATAACCATGTGGGATAGAAGAGAAACACATTCGTTGGAGGAGCAAAGGCAGAACATTATGGAATGTATAACATGTGCCACAGTTATTTTTGTAAAGAATGGAAACTTGCAAGTTGCAGCTCCAAACTAAGGCAGTGTTGGCATAATAAAATAATGAGCTCACATTTACAGAGGCTGTGAGATAGTTCCATACCTTTTCATGAATTGATAAAGAAACAGGCATTATTTTGGCCCATCAAACCCAACATATGTTATTCCATGCAGTATGTAAGCCATTAGACGGTGAAAGATTTTAAACTTCTGATTCTTCTCTTTCCATTTTATTCCTACACCTTAAAAATAAAAGAAGAACAACAATAGTGGGAGGGAAAGTCAACCTCCCATTTAGTGGACAAGCTGAGGTTACTTAAATTTATTTTAGGAAAGAATAATAAAACCCACAGCAGTCCAGAATCATAAGCTATATCTTCCTAGGGAGAGTAGGCACATAACTGCAAATTTTTGTTTTCTTTTTGCAGCATTTTACCCCTTCGCTTCAGGAAAATGACCTTGGTATTCTAAGGTATTCATACAGAAGTCACTTTGCCACTTGAAGTTTAAAACTACTTGCCTTCCAGCCATCAGGTTGGCATTTTTATTCTGCTCAGGCAGCACTTGTTAATGCCATAAATGTCAGAGTTGATCAAGATTCCATCCAGGCTTCCCCTTTTCTCTTATTGCCTTGCATTTTATCACATTTATTTTTTAACACACACAAAGTCCACCGGATTCAATTACAACCTCCTCCCACTCAACACATCTATGAAAAGAAGGCACAATATATTGTTTATGTATGAGGTCTTGGAAGTCTACGCACACCCCGGGGATTAAATTGTAACTCAAAGATCAAGCTGATGGGGTTGTCATACACAATTGTCTTCTGGAACTGAGGAGGAATGCATAAGCAACAGAACAACCAGGTTTTGAAAGCCAATCTTTCTGTTGTATTTTTTCTTCTTTACATTTCCCAAGACATGTAAAGGGGTCATAAATAATTGGGCTTTTCATTCTGCTGAACATTCATCATTCATTCATTCAGCCAGCCAATCAGCCACTTGACCACTTGCTATTCTTCAGTAAGGTTTCACTTCAACTGGACATTTGTCTTCTCTTCTATAAAGTAGGCAGTAGTCAATGGGAACCTCACCTACTGGATTGCCGGCTTGGTTACCACTATGTGCGAAGAGCTTGTGGTTCTCCCACACTTGCACATTTTGCCAAAGAAGGTATAACCAGGTTCACTTTAATACAAAATTCTTAACAGACAGGCTTAAATATACAGATACATATACATGCAATGGTATTGACAGTTATTTCACTGTCCCAGTACCTTCAAGACTTTCAGAGTCCCT
Source organism: Furcifer pardalis (assembly GCA_030440675.1). Classification (NCBI taxonomy): domain Eukaryota; kingdom Metazoa; phylum Chordata; class Lepidosauria; order Squamata; family Chamaeleonidae; genus Furcifer; species Furcifer pardalis. Next base: position 71,924,728 of record CP126893.1, read on the forward strand.
TTAATGCCATACCATGTCTGCTTGCCATTGTTCTCATCCCCCCACTCAATATGACTAGCAAGTTATTTTAGCTCTCCTCCTCCTCCAGAGGCACCTTCATCCACACCATCCTCCTGGAATATAAAGATCCATCCAAGAGGTCCTCCTGTACTGGGCACTCATTTTTTAGTCTCCCCCTCATCTGCTGTTGGCTCCACTTTTACATTCTCCTCCCCTTCCTGCTTCCTCTTTCCTGCCAATCTTAACAGCTATATTCTTCTCTGATATCCTTTAACTCCTTCCTAGTCTCCTACTATTCTCACTTTCCATTCTTCCTCCCCTTCTTCCACCAACAAAAAGCCCCCAGGCCTCTCTGGGTCATCATGACCTCAATCCACAGAGGAACTAGAAGTCTTAAAGCCCAGAACTCCATATTAAGGAGGCATCAAACCACCTCCTCCTTCACACAGCTCAACTGAAATAACTTGCAGTCCATAATGCACTCAATGGCTGTCATCTTTCTCTTTTATGTTATTCATTAAAAAATTCCTATAAATAACAGTGTGACTAAAAAAAGATCAATTTTTGCTGGTTATTTCCTCTACATATTATATTTTGCTCATGTGCATATAAATATGTTACTTATGGTCAGCTCACATTTTCTTTCATATTCATTAAAATTCTAGATGGCAAGTACATGCATCAAAACTATTATCTGTACAGCCAAGCATTTCTTTGTTACACAAATCATGTCCATATAGAGAAACCAGTTAGAGAAACCAGATAGAGAAACCAGTTATAAACCTCCATGAATGGTGCCTAGTTGAAGAGGTAGAAGGAATATTTAATTTATTTATATCAACAATTATAATCTGCCCCATATCACAGGATTTCAGAGTAGGTTACAATTTAAAACAATTTTAAAACATGTGATATCTAAAACAATTTGATTTTAAAAAAACCAAAGCATTTAAACCACTGAACTATTATCTATGTAGGTCATGGTCTTCAACCCCAAAAGGTACTAAAATGTCTTGATTTGGCACATAATGATGTCAATGTCAGGACCAATTGTGCTTCCAAGGAGAGAGTATTCCACAGTTGGGATATTTCTCCTCAGCATAGATTTGAGAAATGGGTGTGGGGGTTAGTATCAGAGATGGGTATTGCATTCCAAGACAAATATAAAAATAAATACAAAAGATACTCTGATTCCTTTAACAAAAATGTTTCATTTAATCAGAGAGATGAATGAAAATTTTCAAGATCTTTCATTTCATATATCTTTTCTTTTCCCTAGCCTCTGTCAAATTGCCCAGGAAATGTTTAATGAAATAGTATCACAAGCGCAGTTGTCAGCAGCCAATCAGAATGTCCAAGAAAGGAGAACTAGGAATTCTGAATGGGTAAAAGGATCTGGATTAGTTAGATGTGATCGAGGTAAGCGCTGTCATGCTTTGCAGCAGTCATTCTGTTTGCTGGTTCTGTGTGCTAATCCTCCATTTTGTAATGTGATATGTCTTCCTGGCACTGAGAAAATAAGGCACCAAGTGATGAGAGTAGAGAAATCTCCCTATTTTCTAGTAATTTTGTTGAATATGGTTTTTATTTATTTATGTCATGATAATCACAAGGGATGATTTCATATTTTAATTTTCTTTACATTTATTAAGTGTTAAGATTCATACAGTATATTCTCTGTAGGTTTGAGGATAGCTAACTCAAAGGAAGACACTGATGTCATCTGCATACCAATACGCATACCAGACATGCCACATATTAACACACTACTAAGCATCAAAGTTGCTATGTAGCAATGCCAGTCACTTAGACACCTGCGGGGGAGCTCACACTTGCATAACAAGGGGGATTCCCAAGGTTACAATCAATCAATAAAGAGTGATGGGATGTAACAGGTTCACACCAGTTCACCAGAAACGGTAGTAACTTTCCCCAGTGTCCCGGAAACCGGTAGCAGCTTTTGGGGGGAACCACCTTCAGGGGCTTACCTTTTCACTGGTTCCCCCACTGCGCATGCGCGCCAAGCACTTGGTGTGCATGCACGCTTACAGTACTTGGCACGAATTGCACGGCCTCCTTGCTGTCCTCCCAAGCGGGGAGGAGGAAGAGAAGCTGCTAGCCTGAAGCTCCCTATAGCCTGCTCCCCAGGGTAAGTGACTCACCTTTGGATGTGGTGTGTCTGTGTGTATTTTAATGTGTATTTAATACCTTTATCTATACAGTCATACCTCGCATAACAAATTTAATTTGTTCTGCGAGGCTGCTCACTATGCGAGTTTTTTGCTGTGCAAGTCAGACTCACATAATGAATTTTTCGCTATGTGAGTCGGACTTTCCCTATGGAAAAACTCGCATAATGAGCGTTTCTATGGGGAAAACTCGCATAGTGAAAATTTTTCGCTATATGAGTTTTTCCCATAGAAACGCTCATTATGCGAGTTTTTCCATAGGGAAAAGTCCAACTCGGATAGCGAAAAATTCATTATGCGAGTGAGACCGCTTAGCAAAAAACTTGCTCATTATGCAAGTTTTTCACTAATTGAAATGTTCATTATGTGAGGTTTGACTATATTGATGTACTACCACAGTTCCTAAAAAGGCCTGGCAGTTGGCAGGCCTGGTGGCCATCAGGCCTGGCAGCCTGGCTTGGGGTTTTTAAGCAAAATCTTGGAATTGCCTCATCAATAATCTACACCTGTGCTGTTCCAATTGCTGTTCCAAATGGAGAACCCTTAAGGAGATACAGCTGTTTTACATTTACATTAAGGCATATTATCCGAGAGAGCTGGTTAGGCAAAGACTTAGTACCTAACTTCTTTAACTGTTGAAAAGTTGAAAAGTGCCAAAATGAAGCCATCTTGTGGTGAATTCATTCTGTATTTCCTTCCATCTTACCTAGTGTGAGAAAGATTAGCCAGAATAAGCTTTAAGCTCTGGTTTAAAAGCTCTGGTTGATTTGTGTTTGTGGTGGGTGGGTGTATTTTAATGTATTTTATTTATTTATTTATTTATTTATTTCATTTATTTATTTACTGGTTTGTGTTGTGGGTGGGTGGGTTGAGGGGTGTGTGTGTTTGTGCTTATTTTTATTTATTTATTTTTAGTGAGATATCTAAGGAATGACTTTACCAGTTCCACACCTCCAATTAGTTTCCCTAGCAGAGTGGAATACAAACACAGGCCTCTTGAGATATAGTTTGTCACAATATTCACTACATCACTACATCACACTGGATATCTAAAGTTTAAATTGTACATTTTGATGGGTGCTTTCAGAACTATTTTGTTTGCTTTTCTAAGGCAGTTGACTTTGTGACTGTATGTCGGTGTTCGTGAAGTGATTTCTCATTCTTATGTGTTGCCTGATGATGGATGATGATGGTTAATGTGATAATATAAGCTACTGCCACCTACAGAGGTCTGATAATGATGATTCATATGTATTGAGACCCCTTCTCTGTTGCTCTGCCTCTCTGCTTTCTTTGGACTCATGTTATTTTATTTTATTTTATTTTATTTTAAGGATACTTTTAGGCTTTAGTGTCAAAAATGGATTGGGAAACTGAAACAAAAGACCTGAAAGAGCTGGTCCTTTTCATATCAAATGAAAGGATGGTGCACACACAAAAACCCCAAAATGATATAAAGCAAAATGGACAAAAAACAAAATGAATTTTCACCATGCACATCCCTAGCTAGTGTTGTCTTCTAGCCCCTAGAATGCTAGTATTTCATGAACTGTGGTTAAAATATGTGCACAATTTTGCTATTCAGCAAATGCATTATGAACAGAAATGCTGTTCTTTGACATAGTTTCTCTGTAAAGTTCTTTCTCTTGTACTTGCTTGAAACTATAATTCCTTATATAAAGAACAATGAAAGCTGTGATTAAGAAGAAGGAGAAGGAGAATGGGCTGTCAAGTCAATTATGTATTATGACAACCCTTTCCAGGGTTTTCTAGATAGAGAATAATATGAAGCGGTTTACCCTTCCCTTCTTCTGAGTGGCTCCCTGGGATTGTGTGGATTGCTCATGACTGTACAGGCTGGCTTGACTCATAGCAGCCTCAGCCTGGAGTTGATCTCCCAACCTCTGGTTCCACAGCTAAATATATAAACCAATGAAACTCTTACAGAAAATTAAATCATTAATCTATGTAGGGTCCTAAGAACCCTTGATCTCTACTGAGGCCCTTTAGTGAAGCACTGGAAATTGTTTATATAGTTATTTTCTCTTGTCTGCTTTCTCCTTTTTGTAATCTGACCTCTGTCCCAGCAATATCATTTAGCATTCTTGTGACAGCAAAGACAATACTTTGCCCACATGAAAGTGCTTAATATTGGCTCAATTACAGCCCAACATTTTCTGAATGGAAGTGTCAAAACGTAAATCAAAGGTGTGAAATTTGTGTTTTTAAAATTATGGAAAATTTACAAATTGCACCTGGTCTCATGTTAAAATATGCATGGCTTCATTTGTCAAAAAAGTACCTCAATTTTTTTTTGCATACAAGAAATATATCTTAATATTTTAAGTGAGTGGCTTAAATAGAATGATTTATGAGCTCCATGGCATATACAGAGCATTTTTCATTTCAACTTTGTATAAGTCATTGGATCATGTACAAATTAATTTTATCAGACCATTTACTATATAGTATCCTTCACATCACAACAAGAACTATGCTTATTCTTTTTATGTTTCCTGGTGATGTCATTTCATCTCATTATAATAGTGTTTCTAGCAATTTGTCTTGGATGGAGCCAATATAGTGGCAAAAGTCAACAATCTGAACAAATGAAAGAGACTGCAAACTAAAAAAATACTTTAATATGATACACAAATGGGCACAAACCTGAAAGAAAACTTCCATTGTATTGTTCACATATAGTATATTCCACACATATGTAATATTGAGTATTTTATAATGCTTTTTCTGACTTTAAGAATTTAAGTGGTAAGTTGCAAAAGGAAAGTAACTTGCAGTGAAAGCAATTCACAAGCCACCAAAACTGGATAAACCAGAAAAAGAACTGTTACTTTAGTTTATAATTTTAAAAAAATATGAGAGAGAGAGGGAGGGAGGGAGGGAGACTCAGTGAGTTCTACTAGGAATTACCAGAAGAGAAACACTTTAGGATACTGCCTTCTTAAATGTGTCATTTGCATCATTTATTACAAAAAATTAGAAACTTTTCTTTGTCTTAAAAGTCCAGTTGGGAAATAACCCCTGGCCAAATCCATTGTAAATTGAGCTGTGAAGAGTTTTTTGAGCAGCTCTTTAAGGCAAAGCAGAGGGTTTTTTAAAGTGATGCAGCACATTTTTACAAACCTAATAGACTCTTAAACAGGGGTTCCCAACATTTTCCCACCAGGGGCCAGTTCCTGCCACTAATGCTCAACTGTGCAGGCCAGAGATGTGTCTGTACCCACTGCTTATATTTTTGGTGGTGGTGGCAGTGGCACCAATTGTGCCATTTTTGTGGCTTCTTGCACAGCATCCACTACTTCCCAGGGTGGTGGGAGGCTTTTTGGAGCATTTTCACTACATTTTGGGATTTTTTTTGGGCAATTCTCTGCTGTGTTTTGGCAGCCAAACCATGGAACTTGCTAGGAACCCAGGCACTGATGTAAGCTCCGTCAGCACCAGAAGTCCCCAACCACAGTGGTTTAAGTGCCAAAATGCAGCAGAGAAGCAGCAAAAAAATAATAATCCCAAAGCAGAGCAAAATGCTCCAAAAAGTCCTCCGCTGCCCTGGGAAGTGGCAGAGGCTGTGCAAGAAACCGCAAAAAAATGGCACAATTGCTGCCACCACCACTGCAGTAAGTGATGTATTGTGACTTCTGGTGGTGGGAGCTTCTGGAGGTGTCCAGGTGGTCACCACATGTCATATTGATGAACTCCACAGGGCGTAGGTTGGGCACACCTGCTCTAAAACATGTTTCATCTCTACTTCTCTTAGTAAGCCATTTCACAATATTGGAATTTACCATTGGAAGGAGCTTTATATATACTGTATAGTAATATTTTTTATAGAGGAAATGAAATCTACAGAATACAGAGCAACTGTCCATGAATACAGCTTGCTGTGAGGTCAGAGGAAGAAGACTTTAAATAAAAAGGCATCTCTATTGTTAGGACATTTTTCATTTGGGGGTATTGTACAAAGATTGCTGCCCAGTGGAATAGTACAACTTTAAGGCCCTCCATGTGTTTTGAACACAGGTGTCCATAATAGAGCCTCAAACTGATTGCCAGACTGTGCATGCTTGGTCCATGTGCTCCTGTAACAGCCCAGCTGTGGCTGATTAGAGAATCTGCCCAGCAACACTGGGGTATAACTGTGGCCCTCTGGGAAGGGTCTATGGAGGAGGTTATTATGCTGGAGGAGATTATCTGTGAGGAGGTTGCTATTCTGAAGGAGTCTATATACTGAGAAGGACTGAGACACTGAAGGAGGTGATGCTGTTGAGAGCTTTTCTTCAACTGAGAAGAAAAAACTGCTAAAGGATCACCAGGACTCTTTTGAGTGGTCCTGGAGTTGGAGCCACCAGAGGAATCCAAGCTGTCTACCTACTGTGGGGCTTGGAGAGAGAGAGACTGTTGTATATAGTCCTGTGTATGTCTGTCTCCCCCTCACTGTAAGTAAAGCGCACCTTTCCACTGAAGGCATATGTGTGTGTGTTATTGCACTAAGGCTTTCGCTGCGTAAGAGCTTAAAAGTGCTACTCTGCTATCCAGCCACACATATCGCTAAGGGAATCCCTGATATCTATGACCCTATCTTGTTCTATCCTCCAAGATTCTATAACTCAGTTGGAAGAATCTCCAGTTGGGTATGCACCTCTGGGGTCAAAGCCCTGAAACTTGATATCAATTGACAAGACTGGGCATACCCAATAAAAATAATCAGTATATTGTATCACAAACAGCACAGTACAAAAGCCCAGGATGTGGAAGAATTAAATACTTGAACCACAACCTGATTGAAGAGTTAGTCCAAAGATCTGCCCATAATCACTACATGCCCAAAATAGGGAAAATTTCCAAAACTGTCCCATGATACTCAACTTGTCCCAATGCTCAGGTCATACCCCATATGACCATCTTCCATAAAATAGATACCAAAACTGAAGGCTCCAGAAGCATCCAATTGAACCTGAAAGTGGGCCCCTAAAGCAACTTTTGACTTTCGTAATATCTTTATAACAACCACTGATCAGATAAAAATTAAAAACAGATTTATGTAATAATAATTTTTAAAAATATTAAATACAAGTTGAGTATATATTAGGTATAATTAACTCATAAAAGAACAGATTTAAAAAATAATCATTTTGCAGTTTTATGATACCATTTCATGCCAACAGCCTAATGCTGCTGCACTTTAGTCGTTACCGCAAGGTGCTGGTCTGCCAACAGATAACGTATGTAGTACTCAGAATTTCTTCCAGGAATTCTTCGACCTCCAAAATGACACACCATTGAAGTCTTTCAAAAATTCTTGCCATATGTGTTAGTCTTCCTTCATGCCTGTTGTAATTCTTTTCCTATGATAAGGTTTGATCATCCCTTTCATTATGTGTTGATGAATGGAAAGAACAGCAGATGTAGGTAATAGAAGAATGGACTGCCCCAAGGAAGTGTATTGTCTCCAGCATTGTATAATATATGCAAATGGTCAACCAGTTCCTGACAATACAAAATGGTTCATCTAGGTGGACGACACAGCAATGGCCATTCAAGGATCAAGCTTTAATGAGGTAGCTGGAAAACTTACTGGAGCACTTGAAGAATTAGGACAGTATTACAACATCAATCTTTTGAAGCCTAATCAAAGCAAGACTCAAGTATGTGCTTTCCACCTTCAAAACTGAGAGGCAAAGGTTAAACTGAATGTTACATAGCAAGGGAACTTATTACAGCACTGATAAGCACGAAAATACCTCAGTGTGGTGCTTGACCAGGCACTCTCTTTTAATCAACACTGCTTGAATACCAAAGTCAAAGTTAGTACAAGGAACAACATCATAAGGAAACTCACAAACTATAAATGAGGAACTCAACCATCCACACCGCACACATCAGCTATGGCCCTCAGCATCTCTGTAGCAGAGTATGCTGTTCCAGTATAGAGCACATCCACACATGCTAAACAAATTGATATTGTTGTTAATGAAGCCATGTGTATAGTGGAAGGTAGCCTCAAAACTATACCAATTGAGAAAATATACCCTGTTAGAATGTGTGTTTGTTCAACACCCTGAGGAGTTGCAAGGGAAGGTCCACTGAGGATAAGGGGTCTTCCAAGAAGCATCTGAACTAGGTATCACTGACATGTTAAGCCCTTGAACTAGTGCCTCTTGGTTCCCAGTGGGTCCAGCCCTGGCAGTCTCTGGTTGGCTTGCATTTGGTGTGGGTGCAGCCTCAACTGGTGAAACTATACCCAAAGGTAGGGGAGGACCAGCTGTGGAAGTGCACTGTTCAATGCCACCTAGGGTAGCCCCTGACCCAAAGTTACAGTCTGCTCCTCCTTTTACATGTGTGATGACTGGGGGTTTGTTCACTACATTGAAGATGCCCTTCTAAGAATGCCAAGGTCCAGTGCATCGAAAGATGAATCAGTTGATCATTTGACTGAGTGGCTTCTAAAGCAGAAACATGATTCATTAAAGACAGAGCATCCTGTTTCCATTCTGCAACCCTATGGCTTCTCGCATCCCTAGCTGACTGTCTTGGTGGCAGCCCAGAAGGCTATACGCCTAGCTGGAGCCCCTGCCACTGCTCCCACCACCCAGGCACAAACAAGGGAGAACACACTCCCTTTATTGGCACCTCACAAAAGAGCCCAGGGAAAAGGAAGGAGCACCTTATAAGATAGTTGCTCCCTCCTCCCCAGAGCCCAATGGCAAGCTCCAATTGGAGCAAACCACAAATGATGAAATGTCCAGGAAGAGAGAGACACAAATCCCCACCCAGCAACTTCACATCTCAGCTGAAGTACCCATCTTGCTTTATAGGTTCTGAAAGGGCTCTCTTGGTAAAAGCTTTGTCCAGTAATTAAATTTCTCTTTACAATTATAGGTCTTACATGCCTTCTCTTTGTATCTCTTTCCAACCTTTCTTTTTTTTCCTGTTAGGGTCAATTATGAGATTTATTTATTTATTGTTAAAATGCAGAGGAGATGGGAGAAATAACAAACTGTTTTTTAAAAACCCTATGAAAAACAGTTGCAAGTTGTCTGTTTCTCTGGTCTCTGGGCCCATGCAGAGTTTTGAATTTTTGCGGTAAAATAGCTTTTAGCTATGCAGTAGAAGTACATATATCCACAGAGGAAAATAGCTACGCATCTCCCAGTGTCTATTCCTTTCTCATTAGCTGGCACTCGAAGTCTCAGTAATTCATTTTGAGGCATTTGTAGGAAAAGAATTAAAAACAATATTTACTTACAGTTATGTCAAATTATATATGTGTACATGCTGCTATCAACAGCAGCAGAACAGCTACCATCAATCAACAAAGAGAAGAAATAAAACAGTGAGGTGTGGCTCTCTTTGAATTCAGATGTGGTAAGGAACAATTGATTAGTGTTGGATAGTGTCTAGACCAGAAAAGTCCCTATAGGTAACATGTAAGTTGCAAATAGAGTTCAAATATCCAGTCCTAATGCATGCAAGATTGCTATTATCCCAACAAAATAGCCCACAACAACTGGCTGAGAAGGAAGATTCCATGGCCTGGCAGGTGGCTGAGGACGTTGCCCCCTCCTCTGGGCCCAGAACAACAGCCTGAGGGGAGTTAGTCTGTGTTCTGCTTTTGTTGTTTTGTGACGGTGTATTTTTATGATTTTTACTGTACTGTTGCTATTTTGACTGTAAGCTGCCCTGATTCGCCTCAGTGAGTGGGTGGCAATATAAATCTGAATAAATAAATAAATATCCCTTGAAATATTAATTTACTGTATTGACTGCCTATGTCCTTTATTCCTGGGGGGTAGAAGCCCCTAGGATAACGGCGATGCTTTCCCCCTCTACAAAGGCAGGAGTAGTGACATCATATGAGCAAATTCCTTGGCACATCCCATGTTATAGTTGGCACAATGGAATTTCAAGGCAACTCTGTACTAGGAGCTGCATATGAACTGGTGTATTCTGAGCCTGAAAGGATGATGGAGGTGGTAAGAAAAATATATATGGACAGAAGAGGGAAATATGTCCCATTATTCATTCTGGAAGAACTGCAACTAAGAATTGCTGGATGGCCTAGTGGCTGCCAAACCAGAATTTGGGAGTTAGTTCCTTACTGCACCTTCTTGATAATCCATTTGGTCCCTTCCAGCTCTGCAGTTCTATGGTGTTTGTTGTTTGCTCCATGTAACAGCAGCCTTGGAAACAGTGTGATGAACGTTATCAATGTTCTATCAAGAAACCCTGATTTTAAAAAAGTCAGCTAGGTTGCAATCAGATGGCTGCAAAGGGGTGTGCTAATCCCACTGGAAAGGGTCACTTTAACATGAGCATTCTCTCTTAGAACAAGTCTTCCAGCTGCTGAAGAATTGCTTCAGCCTTGTCCCCCAAAATATAAGCCTTACAGATATACCAAAAGTTCCCTCCTAGACACAGACTGCATTTCCTTGTACATTGTGTGATTGCTGGGAAATAGGTCACATTGGACTACTCTGCAAGTGGTCCAAATGTCTCCATATGGTCAGGCCCTTAATTTTCTTGGTTGCCACTAGACCAGAAATAGCTGGCTATCTGAAACAGCATATTGCAGTGTTGCTGAGAGCAGTACTCACCTGTATTTTGTCAATACTTAACTGTTCCCTTAATGCCAGAATAAGAGCCAATATGAATTATTTACCATTTGCAGCATATTTACTGCACCAGTAGACAGAATGGGCCATCTTTTCCCGGAGCCATTTTGTTTTATGTGCTTTCGCTGCTTGGGAATAGCAGGTGATAAAGGACTGACAGAAGGAAGTGAAAAATGAGGGGAAACAGGCAAAGGATGTCAAGCCAGCAATAGGAAGAATAGGTAGATGAAAAGCAAGAACCCATTACAACAAGCCTAAGAATTGCATGTGAGAAGCTGACAGTGTGTCATGTCCCCAGGTTTTTTAAAATCATCTGCCATATTTAACCATCTACTTGTGTTTAACTCCTGAGCACTATGTTATTCTAACTACACTTCCAGATCTTGTGTTGATTATTAGTACCCTCCAGGTACTGTAGTTTGAAAAGCAAAAAGAGGGAAAATATCTTTTCAGTAGGGATCATATTGCCCAATGTTACAAATGCATATGATGATGATGCATGATGTATACATTCTTCTAGATTCAACTAGAGTCTCCCATGGAACAAAGGGGAATAAATCTGGCGAACTATGAGTTTATTAAGGAAATTTCCATAGCCTTTTGCTTCCAATTTAAGAACAAAAATTTGCCTCACCCATTTTCTACCTGTGCACTAGGTTCTTCGATGTTGGAGTCTGATCATAACTTTAGCTGAAGCCAGAAGTAAACTGAGCTGATTCAAAGAAATCTGAGAGATGTCTGAACTGAAGCTCAAAGGAGATGAAAGGCAAAATTGAACCGCTATCAGATCCTTCATATTAAAGAGGAAGTCAAACTACATAAGGACCTGGTTATTATTGGTTGACTGCCATTGGCATTGTCAACATTCAGGCTCTCTTTAGATGGGGTTTCCATATTTGGACTTGGATAAGACAGAATGGCTCCCAGCTTGGGTATTTTCTGAACTGCTGATCCAGTGTCTGAATCCAGTTCGATTCAGTGTCCACCTGCTTCATGGAATTAATCCATATGCAGAATCTTCTCAGAATAGACTCCTGCACACTGAGCAGAAAGCAGAGTTGTGCTTCATCAGCCTGTCCCCAGCACTGTACAAGTACTGTAATTCCCTTTTTGGTGTCCTCAAATACATTACAAAGATTTGTAGGGAATGGCTCCAGCAGAGAGAGCAGAGAGCAGAAAAGGAAATGAAATCTTATGTGGGATGTTGGAAATAGGCAATGCAGTAAAATGTGTGTGTGTAGTTTACTCAGGAATGGCTGAATAAGATTCCTGTTCATTAATTCAGCCAGTATATACATAAGTGATAACAATGAATTACCTTAAGATAAAATTATATGGGATTTGTTATAATACACAGCCATGTTCCAGATGAAACAAAATGTGTACATTCTTCATTATTAACAAAAATATAACCTTCATCTAAAGGATGTCAAATGGACCAAACATGTCTTCTTATTAGTCACCAACATTTTAATTTTCTTTTTCCCCACAGGCAAAATATAATATTTTGAAAATCTGTTTGTTCACCATTTCAGACACCACACTAATCCCTTGAATATTTAGTGAATTGTAATTTTGTGTTATGTTTCTTTGTAGACAATACAACATCTGCAAGCAAGAGAAATGTTTAGTGAGAACTGTTTTATTGTAGGTTTCCCCCCACAAAGAATGTTGTTCTGCAATCTGCTTTAACTTGCACATTTTATTCAATGCATGTCTGATTTGTAACAATACTTGTAGAATACTCAGTTAGTGATATTGTTATTTCCTGTGGAATTATTACTACCATTCTTGTTTTCATTGTGATGTGCATGCTTCCTTGGCAGGAGGCTCCAGAAGGTCAAGGCCCTCAGCTGCCTCTAAATGTGAATGAAGGCCTTTTGCTTTGTCTCTAGGGGGGATAAGGAGGAGCTGCAACCCTTGCAAAATATTGTCCATAGTCATTCCTGCTATTACTTCAGTCCCCAGCTGTATCCTTGTAGGATATTCTTGTGTTGCCAAAGGTTTTAAACCATCAGGACACAGAAATGTCAGTAACTACTTTTTGACATGCACATTTTTGCTACTGAGGCTGCATGCTTAAAAGATGATACAGTCAAACCTCGCATAAAGACCGCCTCGCTTAAAGAGTAACTCGCTTAAAGAGCAGAATTTTCTCTGAATATTCACTTCGCTTAACAAATAAAACCAACCAAAAACTCGCTTAACAAATAAATTGGGGTTCCCAATCCCCCCCCCCCAATTGGTCACTTTCAATGGTGTTTCACTTAAAGAGCAAACTCACTTAAAGAGCAATCCTGTAGAACGCATTATGCTCTTTAAGTGAGGTACAACTGTACTCTAGTACTCGCAGATGAGAGCTCAAGTGACTTTTCAGAAAATATACCTGCATATTATAGAACAGTGGTGGCAAACCTATGGTACACATGCCAGACATGGCACTCAGAGCCCTCTCTGTTTTATTTATTTATTTATTTATTTATTTATTTATTTATTTATTTATTTATTTATTTATTTATTATTATTATTATTATTATTACTATTATTATTTATTAGTTCAAATTTATATTGCCGCCCATGTGTGCCATCACCCCAGCACAGAGTTCTCCCTACCCATCTGCCCAGCAGCCCAATGAGAGCACTTCCTCTCTTCCTCCCAGCACAGTTTGCCCTGACCCTCTGTCCAGCCCAATGGGAGTGCTTCCTCCATCCCCCCCCCCCAGCACAGAGTTCACCCAGCCCCTCTGCCCAGCAGCCTAATGGGAGCGCTTCCTCCCTCTCCTGTTGGCACTTTGTGATAAATAAGTGGTTTTGGGGTTGCAGTTTGGGCACTCAGTCTTTAAAAGGTTTGCCATCACCGTTATAGAATGAAAAACTAACATGCAACACAACATTCGACTGGAAGGGAGAGGACTCCAATATATTGATAGTGGATTAGGCAACGTGGGCAACTATAGCAAACTCGGAACACAAATGTTGAGCCTCCTGCAATCTGTGAGGGCTTGAGTCTTGACTGATGCATGTCAGCCAAAGCAAAATACTGTATAGTATCCAGGTGTACATGATTGTTATACATCTAGCTCAGTGATGGCTAACCTTGGCACTCCAGGTTTTCTTGAACTTCAATTCCCAGAAGCCCTGATCAGAAGGCGTGCTGACTTAGGCTTTTGGGAACTGAAGTCCAAAAACACCTGGAATGCACAGGTTCACCATCACTGATCTAGCTCATGCTTCATCAACAGGTGAGGAATACATGCTTGGAGTACAAATGTTCATTCTCAGCAAATAGTATAAACATACTCATGCTGGAAATGGTTAAAAACTGTAGAGAAAGGGGGAAAAGGGAAAAAATCAGACTTGAAAATCAAAGTGGCTGTATTAGAACTTCCAGTTTTGATCTGAAGTGGATGGGCAAACTCTTTTTCTTGTACACCCACAAAAACTGTGGTGGGCAATGGGAAGGTTCCATGAGTGTAAACACTGTTAAGGGGAGAGATTGTGCTCACCCCACACTACATGTTCCATTTGTAAAACAAATCATGTTTGAGACTTTGTATTCTTTACCAAATTATCATAGTTCTGTGTTTTGCTAACCTTTTGTGCTTGCTTGTTTCTATGGGAGCTGCAGAACCAGCTGATCTTGGTAGTCACCATTTACCACTGATGGAAGTGACTTGTAGAAACAAAGGAGACTCACCTATTGCTGCTGTTATGAGCAGGACATAGTGCCTCTTGTACTTCTAGCATTTCATTCTTACTGCCAGTGCTTTGGTCAAATGGCTGTCAATTTAGTACTAATGTTTTTCATTTTATTTAAAGCACGTTGCTTGTAAATTCTCTTCCCGCTTCTGTGTGTCAATCTATAGCCATGGTTGGCTCACTGTTACATGCCCAAATTAATGGAATGAATTGTGCTTATGTTGTATTGTATGAAGGTATTTCCCATTGAATTCAGTTTTCTTCTATTTAGTTTCTTTTTATAGTCCTTTATAAAAGTTGTGCTCAAGAATTCTTATTCTTTTTATTTTAGAATATCCCTTGCCATATACTGCATTTACTCTACTGCAATTTCTAATCCTGTAATGTCTTACATTACTGTAATGCAAAGGGTTGGACTCAACTATGAGACTGAACAATGACAAAAAATGTCTTTTTAATGGATCCTGCCTTAAATTATTACAAACAAACTACTTCAAATTTGTAAAGAAGAATACTTGCCATGAGTGGAAGGTTATCTACCTCAGTGAATGAAAAGCTTCTTAAGAGTGGTTGCTGAATTTGCCTCTGCTGTAGTTCAGTGCTACTTTCTGTTTGTAATGTGTCAGTGTTTTCTTGTAAATAAATAACAAATAAATCTGAACATGAGAACAGAGAGAACAGTTAGGAAGCCTTGTTGATTTATTCTTCTTTTGTTGTCATTTTTACCCCACAGCAGAAACTGCAAATTAATTTTGTTTCTTTCCCCTCCCTTTTCAATTCTTTAATGGTGCCTGGGAAAACTGGGGAGGTGGGGGTGCTGTGAAGGGAACTTGGGCGTAAGTAATTAACATTCAAAGCCTTAGCATTCAGACACCTTTTATACTTTCCTTTGCATCCAACTAGCAAGACATTTCTAAACAAAGCTTTAATTAACAGGTGAGTTTAATTGATATGTGGGTTGTCTTTGACCAGCAAAGACCTTAGTGAAGAGGAGGGAGGGCTTCATCATACTCACCGTTGAGGGCTGTTAATTTGTTTGTGGTTGGATTGGGAGGAGGGAACAAACTGACTCTCATGAAGGAAGAAGACAGAAAATCAAATTCAAGCTTAATTTAGAAGCCAGTTAGTAAGAATAGTTTCACTGTGATGTAATGTGCCTTAGCCAGAAACCATTCTGAAGGATGATCACTCACTATAAAAGATAGAGAACTTTGGGTATCTTTGAGATTTCTTGGCGGTATGTATCTATCAACATTTTTATATATTTAGATAGCAGATCTAGCTACTGGAATGAAACTTTTTGAAAACTGTTAATGCATTTGTTGCAGGTTGGTATACGATAGACAATTTGAATATGAGAGGGTAACTATCGAACAGTCATATCATACAGGACAGTGGCATGTTTTGTTCCATTTCCACCACCATTGGTGCTACAAAGGGGAATTGTATTGTGGTGCAGGGTTGTTGTTTTAAGTAGTGTCAAAAAGGAAAGGGAGGGATTAAAACAACCCACAACTGTTGAATGGTATGGAAATAATAATCCAGTAATATGCACATGGAGAACCAGAATATGGCACTGAGTCTTGATAGAGAACTCACTCATTGGGTTTTATTAATAAAAGAAATATATAAAAATATGAACTTTCAAAATGTATTGTTTCCCTTTATTAATTAGGCTAAAATCATATATATATATATATTTCCCAACCAGATACAAACAGCAGTCTTTGGTGTGATTTTTTTTTTCTTTGAGGGTTCATTCTTATAGTAAATATGTTATTATTAGTCTGTGAATTTTTAGCAATGATACCTTGTTTTGATGTACTGTTGCTTTGACTGATTACATGTAACAGTTGTTTATGATTTTAGTTTTAAAGCAATAGCACATACATACTGGGTCAAATAATTCTGCACAGAATATACAATAATATTTAAACAAGATCTAAGTATGTGGAAATAATTGCAGTAAATCTTCATCCTTTCCTTTCCCTGCAAAAAGATATCAACGTGTGTTGGTAGGCTTTATTATTAAATGCTTATAATGTGGACCAAATTGGCCACTTCGTCAGAGCTGTACAGTATGTGATTCAAAGGTGTTAATTGAACAAGGAAGTAAGTGTTAAATATGAATAACTGTTCCATTCTTTTTTTCACATTTTCATTTGATTCTTAAAAACTGATATGTGCTATGTTGGTGGATGTGTGTTTGATTCAGGAAACCATCACATTAATGATGCCCCTAGAAAGTTAGGGATGTAGTCTTATCTATGCAAAATCATTTCTTTAATAAATAAGTACAGGCAGTTAAATCAGAAAGTACATTGTCACCTATTTAATTATGTTGTATGTGTTTTTTGTCACCGTTTATGCCATAGTCTGGAACCATTATAAAGACTAATAAACACCTAAGAACAGTTGTATATTCATGTTTTAACAATACACAAGCTTGTCTCTAGCAGAATTTCATCTATCCCTGAAAAAAATGTAATTGTTCTAAAGTAGTGATATCTCCATTTATCTTCTCTGAAACACAATGTTCATAGTCAGGTGTTTCTACCCTAATACATCATTAAAATAACTTCATTCCTTCTCTATGTATTTTTAGAATCATACAGTTCACTATGACTCTATATAGTTATTTGTTAATAACTTTTCTTGTATTTTCTTTCTTGAAAAAGATCCTCCTATAGAATATTCTTATCAAATTATTAGAAATGAAAAATCTTAACTGTGCTTATCATTCAAACAAATAAAGGTTCATCATGGCAGGGTGTGATCTGCATAGAGTATAATCCACCTCCCATATTCTAAGCATCTTTTCACACAATGTTTGTTCTAAGTATCTTTTCACACAATGTTTGAATCGTACCATGGACATGAAAGCTAAATACTGTACATGGCTTGTTTCCTCTTGGAGCATTGTCTGCACACTTTATGTTTTTATGACCATTTTCTGCACACTTTATGTTTTAATTTGGACTAATGACAGGAAAAAAAATAGGAAAGCTGAAATGAAAGAAAACAAAAAGAGCCGTCCCCTTTCTTCTTAAATAAAATGACCAGCTCACTAAAACCACAAAAATGGAAGAAAACAATGGAGGGCCTTGGGAGGCAAAACAAAGAAAACATGATTTGTTTTGCTGTGAACATTTCTAAGTGACACGCACCAAATTACTAGCTGAAAAATACATCTTGTTTAGTTCAACACAGACAGACAGACAAACCCCACTATAAAGCATAAATGAGTCAAATGAATCCACTATGAAGCATAAGTGAACCAAATAAATCCAGAAGCAACCAGGAAAGGTGATTGCCAAAATAGTAGTGTGCAAATGTAATTGGCAGATAATATGTGGGGTGCACATAATATGTGGTTGCCCACACCAACAGCCTGAGGGAGAAGATTCCATGGCCTGGCAGGCAGCTGGGCCCACAGCAATGACCAGAGGGAGGGGGGTTAGTCTGTGTTCTGCTTTGGTTGTTTTGTGAGGTTGTATTTTATGATTTTTACTGTACTGTTTCTGTTTTGACTGTAAGCCACCCTGAGTCGCCTTGGCAAGTGAACCGCAATATAAATATGAACAAATAAATAAATAATATGTAGGAATGGGCTGGTAAATTTGACAGCTTTGTATGGGGTATAGGACAGGATTTAAGAAGCACTGGGCATCATCTTTAAAGTGATGTAGGATTCAGGAGTCTTGCCACTTACGGTTGTGGGACCTTTCATTGTGTTGCCTTTGAAGCTGCTCTATTATACCAAGTAATAGATATGGGTCAACTGATTTCCTTCAGCATCTAACTAGTTGGGCCCATTGGAAAAGATGCAGTAAAGGACTGTGTCAATCCAGAATCTGGCTTAACTGCCCAGTGATACTAGAACAAACTATAACAGAACTGAAAGGAAATGACCGGAGAAGAGATTTTAAAAATGTTTGTCTCCTTCTGAAATTATAATAATTGCTGTCCTTCTCTGATCACTAATTGCTTGTACTTGTGCCACTGAATGTCAGATTTAAACAGTTGGATAACAGTTAATTGGAATGTAGACTAGGAACACTCCTTGTTGCTATCCTGTCTACTATTTTTACTATTATTTTTGTTCTCTATCTTTGTTATAGTTTTGATGGTAATTGTATATTAGATCTCTTCAAGTCTTTGAAGTTCAAACTTGCATGATGATTTTCATCTCTTCTTTTATTCCCTTTCATGCTTAAGATTTGCCACTTTGGTGGTGGCACTCCTACACTCATTAAGCAATGAACGTGCTTATATTTATTTTGATTCAGATAACACTGATATTCTCCCATATATTGTTCTGAAGAGAAAGCATACGATCTTAAAAAAATGCAACAATAAGGTACACTGATTGACCATCTGGTCAAATTCATTTTCCCCCAATAGGAGTTATACAAATTTCCATCATTAAATTATTCTTGCACTTTTGATATCTTTTCAATAACCTTCATAGATGATATTTACTGCTTTGAGTCACAGTTGTTGTATTCCTTGACAAAAAATAATAATAGATGCATCTACATTTAAAATTTAGTAAACATTCAGTACTATTATTTTCAGATATTAGGTATGTTTACTAGCTGCCTTTGCCATTTAAAGTGTGCACAAAGCTGATAAATACTTTAAAATCGATTGGGTGCTAAATTGGAAAAGCTTGGATGCTTGGTTACTTGCCAAGATATTAATAAAATGGCTAGAAATACATATTTGGAGGAAGCATTTCACCTTTTTCTTATAGTTCTTATTTATTTGTTGTTTTTACATCACACATTTTCACTAATTAATACAATGAAATCTCAAAGGACCTTATATCACACTGTATGTTAAATGTTAAGTCTCAGAGGATGGTCTTAACCTTTGAGTTGATGTTTGAGATTACTCTTTTGAAATTTTGGGCACAAGTTGAAATGGTGAATAGCGCACATGGTTTGCATGCAGAAAGTCCCAGCTGGGAAAAAGTCCTTTCATGAAATCCTTGAGAAGCAGTGTCATTCAGTACTAATGGTACCAGTCTGCATGGAACAATGATTTCAGTATAAGACAGGTCCCTAAATTTCTATGTACCTACGCTACACAAATGATTAATTCCAGGTCCTATGTGATCCTCAGTTAGTACTGTAAAAGATCAAAGCTCACAGCCCCTTGGGTTTGGCCCCCAGGAGCCCCTCACACCTTTGCCTGGGCTGCTTCTGCCCCCGACACCCCAGGACTTTCATTGCAAAAGAAACACTCCACACCTTGTAGGTTTAAAAATTTATTGAAGGAAATTATTACATGCAAGCATCCTTTCAGTAAGGGAGGGGGCCCTAGGGAATCCCCCACCCTTGTTAAGGATAAGCCACCTACACTATGGTGCCTCCCTCAGACTCAGCAAAGCTAAGCCCCAGTAGCACAGAACGAAAAGCAAAGAAAGCTGTGAACAAGCCAAGGGCCATGTGGCATCCTGTCAGTCACAGTTGGTATCCAATCGTGGTCCTCACAGAAGTGGCTGGTCTTGCCTGCCTTTGCTGGGTTAACTATAGGCCAGACCTGTCTGGCAGCCTCTTTGCCCATCTTTCCCTCTCAAGACCAGTTTTCTCCATATGAAATATATGGCCTGCCATTTGGAGTCTTTTTGCATAGGCCACTCCTTTGCAGCACCTCCTCATTGGTTATATGCATCTTTAAAATTCAGTCAAGGCACTTCTGTTGGAAGATGTCAAGTCTTGAGCATAGATGGCTGTTGGAATCACAATGCAGGCAAACAAATTGAGTTTAATTTTTAACAATATAAATGGCAAGGACCAGATCTTATTAATTCTCTGGAAAATAGCTGTTGCTTTTCCAAGATAGCAGTTGACATCCCCCTCTGAACCTCCATTTCGAGTTATTATAATGCCCAAGTAAGTAAACTACCCCACTTCCTCTAGCCACTGTGACCCAAGTATCATTCCCTGTATCTGGATTACGGAGTTCACATGCAAGACCTTCGATTTCTTGGTGTTTATCCTAAGGCCAATTTTCTTTGCTTCTCTGTTCAGGGTAGCTGTTGCCTGTTGTATTTTCAGCTCATCTTCCTGGAACAAAGCAATGTCATCAACAAAATCTAGGTCACTAAGGCAATTTTGGTCAGACCAAAGAATGCCTGTTCTTGCTGCTCATTGCATAACATAGTCAAGGGCAATGAGGGAGAGGAACAGAAATGCCTAACCCCAGTAGTAATCTCAAAGAATCAGAGTTACTTGAAATTCTTCTTGTTGTTTCTGTAGCCATTACAGTTTTACAGGGATAGTTTGCTAGCCCAACACCCAACCTTTCTCCTTTCTCATCCTGGCTTGGGAGGAGCAATGCCAGTGTTTATCTTGTCAATACAGTATTAACAAAAAAAATTGCTAAATCCTGTTGACATAACTAGACCTTAAATGATGTTGGATAAGTATTTCCTACTTTTGTCCCACAGCTTCTAAGGCTCCCATGTAATAGATTTTGTCATTGCAGTCCAGCAGTAATGGTTTTCAGTAATTAAAGACTTACTACACCAGTAACAATGAACCATTTAGAGACTGAGTGCTCAAATGCAACCCCAAACCCACTTATTTATTGCAAAGTGCCAACATAGCAACAGGGGAGGAAGGAAATGCTCCCATTGGGCTGCTAGGCAGAGGGGTGGTGTGAACTTTGTGCTGGGAGAGGGAGGAAGCACTCCTTTTGGGCTGCTGAGCAGAGGGGCGGGGTGAACTCTGTGATGACTGCACAGGTGCCCACAGCGAGGGCTCCAAGTGCCCCCTCTGGCACACATGCCATAGGTTCGCTACCACTGTCCTGCACCCTTCCAGCGATGAATTCCAGCCACTATCTCACCACCTGTCATTAAGAGAGAAAGTTATTTCCCATTTCCTCTCCACAAAAACAATGAAGGATTTGCATCCCTATAACTGACACAAATGCACGCACAACTAGCTGCTCAAAAATAAAATACACAGCTCAGTTTCACTGCTGACAAAGTATTAGATCATAAGTCAAACTAGATTATAAGTTTAGCACATTTAAAAAACCAGGTAGTCCCTACAGGAATAGTTGATGCCTGTCAGTTATTACTCATTATTTTCTTCACCTACATATCTTGTGTTTAGTGTGCTTTTTTCCTGACTGGTCATTGGCAGGTAAACAGTGGATTGATTTGCAAATCTGACTGGCAGGTAATGTATTTCTGAAGAAACCCCATTGTGAGAATGAAAACAGGTTTTACATAGGAAGTGTGCATCCATCTTAACATTTAATTTAATGTACAGTGCCAAAAAAGATTCAACCATTCTCCTTCACTTTGATAGAAAACAAAATTCCTTCAACAAGATTTTCAGTAGTGGATAAATTTTAGAGAAATTCTTATGGGTGAAGTTTACGTTGAACATTTGAGGTGGCTGAAGAGTTTATGCATATTTCATTGTACTGTATAATCAACTCTGTGGCAGATAGTAGTCACCAAAAGGCACTCTGGTGGTCCTGTAGTTAAACTGTTGTCTTGCAACCAAAAAGTGGTGAGTTTCATCCTGACCAGAGATCAAGTCTGACTCAGCCTTTCATCCTTCTGAGGCCAGTAAAATGAGTACCTAGCATGTTGGGGGCAAAATGCTAATTAACTTGTGAACCACCCAGAGAGTGCACTAAGTGCTATGGGGTGGTATAGAAGTGTGATTGCTTTTAGGTCACATTTTCCCCCAGGCATGGGAAGCAAGGGAGCTGCAGGATAATAGAAAGGAAAGAGCAGTTTTTTTGAAAAGTTCAAAAAGCATAGAATGCAAAAAGTTTCTCAGAGATCCTGAAAATGAGGATGATGCTTCTGGAAATAAAATGTTGGCAGTGAGAAACCAACTCCCTCATACCTGCCATAGGATTTATAGCACAATTAGAAAACTTTGGAGGGGAGGGGGGCAACAAGGCGATTCGAAGAGAAACAGCTGATTTCTCTTAGCTGGTTTGGCATCAGTTTCCTACCTTTCTTTATTTCTTCCTTAAGAAGAGAGTGAGAACTCTTTACTGAATAGTCAAGCCAAAAATACCATGATTTCCTCTGTTGAAGCCTCACATGTACTGATGGTAACATCTTTTATCCCTTCTCTCTCTCTCTCTCTCTCAGTCTCTCTGGTCTATGCCTGCAAAGGTAGGTAGCTTACCATTACAAGCACACAAACACAAGACACTTATTCCAAAAGACAAAAATATTATATGATCCAAATCAGAACATTATTCAAGCACTTGACATTTTATCATCAATGTTCTTTGTGGGACTTTCTGCAAACTAGATTCTAAAAGGAACTTTACTGCCCATATTGTTCTTTTGATGAAAGCTTCATTCACATATTTATGAGGAATTGTTAAGAAAGCTTACATGTAAAATTGTAGTTGGAACTTGAAAGACTTTGCATATTAAAAAAAAACCTCACAGCCATCCTTGTTAGTTAACTGGTCTTTCACCAGATCAGAGACTTTTCCTTTTGTGTGGGTAGACATGTGACTAAACCAATTTGCCCTCTAATCCACAGAGCATGCTGTCAACTCTGGCTGACTGTCTCTAGCAGTAGTGCTTACTTGACTATGACTACAATTGAGAAAAACTGAATAAAAACAGATCAATTGCTTACATTTGATATTGAATTTTTAGATGTTTCGTTCTATTTCCATATATACATTTGACGAGAATTGGTCTTTAAAATTACTTTTTACTTATCTTCCAGACTCTAGACTTTGAAGTAATACTTCAATGACAGCCGAACTGAGACATTTAACAGCTTCCTGAGCAGACCTTTCTGTATTCTGTGCCACACTAAAGAACTCCTTTGCTTTTGAAAGTTTTTTCATGTAGAAGGCTATTAAAGTTATGAGGATAGGGAGAAAAAATGAATAAATCCTGAGACTTGCCAATGATGTCATTACACTGGTCAATAAGAAACATAGAAGCAAGGACTTTTAAGCAAAGAAGATCAGCTAACCAGATCAGGATACACGAGCAATTAACTCTTTAATTAAGATGAATGGGAGATATTAGCCTTCATCAGCACTCACAAATAGAAAACGATGGATGTCTTCTTCCCATGAAATGTGGCTTTTATTTTTCATTTGTTGATAGTATCTCATTCTTTCTATTCTATAAATAAATCCATGAAAGAAGATTCCAAAGTGTAGAATTAAAGCAGCCATGACAAATCAATGCAATTTTTCTCTATTTAAAGCATGGGTTTCCAGTTTGTAAACCATAACCCCAAAGTATTTTCTGCCCACATCTAAAACCTTCCAAAATTAAGACAAACACAAATTTTCTCTTGCTAATGGTGTCTGAGCAGTGCTGGGCATCAGCAGGTTCGCACCAGTTTGCCAGAGCTGGTAGCAGAAATTCTGGCTGGCCCCACCCATCCATGTTTTGAAATAAAGTAGTCCTAATTTGGGTGCAACACTGGGCTTTCCCTCGACCATGCCCATCATACCATGCTCACAGTGACAAACAACTAGAACTCATTAAGAAAAAATAACTTATATCTCCCATTGTGGATTTACAGATGTTTTTGGCAATTGCTATAGCTGGATGAGGATCACAAGATTTTTCTCAAGTTCTACTACCACAGTAAAATTGCATGTATAATTCGGGGGGGGGGGGCACTATGAAACTTTTTCTCATTTGTCAAAAATGATTTAAAATGTAAATATATACAAATGCTATTCTTTTTTTAGTATGTTGCTGTACAGGTTGGAGTTCGATTCCTGGGTACTGCATGACAGAGTGAACTCCCATCTCTATACCAGCTCCTGCCAACCTAGCAATTAGAAAGCAAGAAATTGCAAGTAGATCAATAGGGATCACTTTGATGGGAAGGTAAACAGCATTCCATGCCTCCCACATGTCCACAGAAATGTCTGCAGATGCAGACAGTGCTGGCTATTTGGCTATAAACAGAGATGAACACTGAACCCTAGATTCAAGCAAGGACAACTTTTACTTTTACCTTTACCTGTAATGTCAACCTTGTTGATTAGTGAACTCCAACAGGTCTTATCATTAATTAAAAAAAATTAAACTAGGGGCCGTAGCTTTCTCTGTTAAGCCAATCCATCTTGTGTTCAGTTTTCCTCTTCTCCTTTTCCCAGCATTAACTGTTGCCATTCAGTTTTATCTTTTCATGATATATGTAAAAGACAACAGCTTTGATTTAGTCATTTTTGCTTCTAGAGAAAATTCAGAACTGATCTGATTTAGGACACACTCGTTTGTATTTCTGACAGTATCTTTTAACATTGTCTGACAACATATGAAAAAAATTGAGAAACTCGGGGATAGGCATGGAACACAGATGTTTTCTATCAAAGCTCTGGAGGCTTCTGAGTACATGACTAGGAAAAGTGACAGTGAAAGCCAGTTGGTGCCTAGAACCAAAAGGACAATTAGTCTTTTCAATTTACATCCTACAAGAATGTCCCCTATGACAGCAGTACGGTATTACTGTTCCCATTTGAAGGGGTGCTTTCCCCCCATCAGGCCCCCATGGAATGAACCAGGTAGATACATGATGCAGGATTGTGTCATTGTCAGGTGAGGGCATACAAGGGATAAACTCACCCACTGCCCTTCTCTGTTTCTGCATGGATGACCCGTCCACCCATCCTGTAGTTTCGAGTGCTTTTTTGGGTTGCCATATCAGGCCAGATAGGGGTTCTGGGGGCTCAGTTTTTGTATTGGCATCAGAGAGGCTGAGTAATTTTTTGCCTATCCACCTCTAGCCTGCAGAACATGGGGGCAGCTAGGGCAGTGGTCTTTAATTATGTCACAATTTAGATTTGCCGGGTAGTGCTGGCCTAGGGTGGCAGAGGTGATTCCCTCAGGGTGTTGTTTGATGCAATTTGTTCTGTATGCTTGGCATGATTCAGGTGAATCGGCTGAGAAAGCAGGACAAACCGTACAAGCAACATAACCAGTTTTCATTCATGTGGATGGATTTGGAAAAGCCTGCTTGGATGTCGCCCTGATGTCATGACGTTAGCTCCACCCACACTGTGATGACATCACAGTGGGGTAGTACAAATTTTGACATCCCACCACTGGACGTAACCTATTTCTCTGCCAAGGTGTGAATATTAGATATGGTAGCTAGTCTTAGTATTTTCTGGTGTGTTCTTCTTGAATGTTCATAATTCTTCTGTAATTTGCTCTGTTACTTTGAGAGATATTTTAATGTGTAGAACTTTTTGCCTTTTGCATCTTTAATCTTTTTCTTTCTCCTTTTAACAAAATTTTAAAAACCCTTTCAAGCAACTGTCTGCAATTTTGGGGACTTATAATTGTTGGGACTTATTATCATCACCACAACTGACCCCTTCTTGTGCTTACCGACTCCAGGATAAGAAAGATAGGGTGCCTGAGTAGTTTCTCAAAGAGCTTCTGACTGGTACAGTACAATACTTTTGTATTGTTGATTTTAATGCTAATGATAAAAGCTTAAAAATAATTGTCTTAGTGTACTCATCAATGATTAAAAACCTGTATGTTTAAAAGGAACAGAACAGGGATTTCATTTTCTTTGTTGTGTTTTCTGAAATCTCTCGTCACTTGCTACATTGGCCTGGTTATCCACTGCCGGTGTTATGTTAAATTATACAGGTAGCTTTTCTAGACTGTCAAGTTTTTTTGGTTTGTTTTTTTACTTTTCCAGCTCCCTGTTGATCTGTCAGTGATCTGTTTACCAGGCACACTGTATAGAGTGCAGGGTTTTGTTTTGTGTTTCTCAGAGAAGCTCTGACAAAAGTGTCAAGGTTGCTTTTATTCAAAAATAAATGAAAACATTTGTTGGCATAGTCTCATAGTCTCAGATCTGTGAACAGCATGGGCAGTAGCAGAAAGTGGAGAGGAGCAGGAAAAATGGTGCTTTGATTTATTAATCACTATCCAAGCTCAAACAAATGTTTCTAAAATGAGGACATGAGAAAGGGCAGTGCAAAATAATGGCTCAATGACATAAACTACATTTTTTAAAAACATCTATTTTATTTTCCTAATGTTACAGGACTGTTGGGATTTTTTTACACTGAATACAGCCCCCATTAGCATAATCACAACCACCATCAGCAGTAGCATGCTTTCTTACTATTTCTGTCTTATGTATATCTGTGTACTTTATAAAACCCTGCAGAGTCAGAAGAAACGAGGAAGATTGAATATAGTTATGATTGTTTTAAAATATATATACCCAAGCTAGAACTGATGTTGATTAATCCAATCATTTTTTTAAAGAACACTAATGGAAGGAGGTAGGGTGTACAAGGTGTAGAGCTATGACTTTTCATCACCAGTACACTTCCAGTCCAAATCTAGGGTAAGGTGCACTTCCCATTCTCCTGGAAAGAAAGCTTCCATCAGTATCAGTGAAAACATTTTCGCCGCATGGCCTGGAGGTTTAGTATCATGCTATAATTAATGTTCTCACTAGTAGGGATGCATCTTGGGCTGGATGACTTCTTGGAACCCTCTCACGGAAAACACAATAGCTGCAGCCTTCCCATAAATCCACAATGTGATCTGCTACCAAAAATCAGTAGAGTGGTTTCCTTCACATTTGTCTGGCTTTTCAGTGGTTATTTCATGTTTATTTAAATAATTTTAATTTATTTGGTACTCCTGCCTTTCTTTTTGTCAGTTTTCAACCTATGTCCTTTAGTGAATGGCTGAATAAAGAAATCTTCAATCAGAGGTCTTCAGCTGGTATTCATTGAGACTGTTTGTTATTTTGTTTTATGGGACTCAGTGGTTAGGGCAGTGTTTCTCAACCTTTGGTTTTTGGTCTTGAATTTCCCAAAACACTACTGACTTGGACTTCTGGGAATTAAAGTATCCCTGTGGGGTATGGGCCCCATATTGGGAACCACTTGGTTAGGGGCTGTTTAGGCATCAGAGACCACAATGATTCAATGATGCATAAACAGTAAAACTAGGGACTTTGAAAAGGACTTATCACCACATCTTAGGAGGAACGGAAAGAGTTTGCAGTGGGAGGCTATGTTGTGATTCATCCAGCCCTGCATTATGCATGATGTACTCTGCATATACCTTATTACTCGAATATAAGCCGATCTTTTTCAGCACCAAAAATGTGCTGAAAAAAGCAGACTTGGCTTATTCTCGAGCCAGCTGCTCTATTTTCTTGGCTGCATGGGAGATCTGCACATTTGAGACCATCTGATGCTGTGCTTTCTAGAGCTGAAGAGCACTAGAAGAATGTAGATAAACATCTAGCAGAAGGAGGATAAATGTCCTGGTCAAGTGGTTAGATCTGGATCATGGCTGCCACCATGATCTTATTTTTTTTCCTGCCAGTAACGGACTTTCATATAGAAGTGATCTGGGCAGCTGAAGAGCTGGCCTTGATCACTTATACAGGAGGCAAAACACCCTTCCCCCCCTGCACTTATGGGGCTCTCCTGTGCCTCTCCTGTTAGAAATGGGTAATCTTGGACCAAAACGAAAATGACTGTAATATGAAGCTGGTTTATTTTGATTATTGAAACTCACTAATAGCTGCTGCATTTCCCATCCTAGGCTTATTCATTTCATTTCATTCATTCATTTATTCAATTTATATACCACCCTACTCGGTGCAACCGACTCAGGGTGGTTTACAGAAGACAATCAAAAGTAATATAACACAATCGAAGGTCATACAGTATAAATATAACAATAAAAGTACAGCAGTGCAGCAAAACAAAACCACACTGCAAAATATAGTTACAAAGTTCAATTCCAATTACATATATATTACATAGTTTCAATAATACGATACAATATAAAAAATACAGAGATGCAGTACATGATGCAATAGTATCAGGGCTCTCACCTTAACAACAAGAAAACAACAGTTCATAAACAGGTGGGCGAGTCCCGGGGCCGGACGCGGAGGTGGCCTCCCTCCATCCGCAGGTAGTGTTGTTGGCGGCGGCGGTGCGAAAGTCCTGCTGCCGCCGCGGCTTTAGAGCCTCTCTGCCGGGCGGAGCCTCCAGGAACAGGTGGGTGAGTCCCGGGGTTGGACGCGGAGGTGGCCTCCCTCCATCTGCAGGTGTTGTTGTTGGCGGCAGGGAGTGTCTCTAGCCGGAGCTCCTGCAGACCGTCCTTTTCACTCCCCCGGGCAGGTGTTTCATGTCCGGGGGAGGCGGAGACGTTGGCGCAGCCAGGAAGCGTTGGGAGCGTCTCTGGCCCGAGTTCCTGCCGGCCGTCCTTTTCACTTTTATATATTGTATGCAGTTTTCAAACTATCACTGGAGCAACGCAGAGTTGAGCTGCCGCTGGACAGAGTCTCTGTCATAGATGATATCCTGAAGGCGCTATTGTGCCAGAGACAGACTTTCCTGCGTCTCTCGAAGTGTGTCAAGGAGACGGTCCCTCTCATCTAGCATATTTACCATGAGCTGCTCAAAGTGTGAATCTGAGTCTGACCCACTGCTCTGGGACCCCCTTTGACTCATAGGGGTGTCCTCGTTTATCATTGGCATCACTTCGCACATCATTTCTAAGGCTTGGTGGTCCTTCCCGCGCCTTCAGGGAATCGGTGCCTGCCGCAGTCTCGTGCGTGTTCCCCCCTGCTCTCTCCCGGGCCAGGCGCCCGCCTGCCTTGGTGCGGGCGCTCTCCGCGCAGACTCCTCCTCACAGCTGGGCACTGCTCCGCTCCGCTTATACTCAAATCAATCAGTTTCCCTAGTTACCTCAGCTTATATTTGGCTCAGCCTATACTCAAGTATATATGGTGTGTTAAGTAAGTAGGGTGACAGTATATATGGTGTGTTAAGTAAGCAGGGTGACAGCTTTGTTGGGCTCCATTTCTTAGTCTAAATCAATCCATTCTTCCACATTCACATACAGGTTTCTCAGAAGACAGGGGAGGTTGTCTGGTTTGGTACTCGCAGCTCTTGAAAGACTTGCCACAGTTGATTGTGATCCAAACAATCAAAGGCTTTAGCATAGTCAATGAAACAGAAAGTTTTTCCCCCCTGGTACTTCCTTGCTTTCTTCATAATCCAGCAAATGTTGGTAATTTGGTCTCTAGTTCCTGCCTCTTCAGAATGCTGCTTGCATTTCTAGTAGAGCTTAATCCATATACAGTACTGCTGAAGCCTAGCATGTAGGATTTTGAGCACGATCTTGCTAGTATGTTAAATGAGTGCAATTGTACAATATATTGAACATTCTTTGGCTTTAGCCTTCTTTGGAATTGGAATGTAAACTGACCTTTTCCAATCCTGTGGCCACTGTTACATTTTCTAAATTTGCTGGCATATTGAGTGCAGCACTTTAACAGCATCATTTTTAGAGTTTGAAATAGATTGACTGGAATACAGCCATCTCCACTAACTTTGTTGTTAGTAATGCTTTCTAGGGCCCACTTAACTTCACACTCTTCTATAACTTCACTTATATAGTATGAACAAGAAAAATAGAGCTGAGTGTTGCCATCATACTGATTACACAGATCTCCAGATTACACTTTACCTAAGGTGTCCATTACCCTTTATAATCAGGCCAGTTGTCTGAAAAGTCCATTCATACAGATTTTAATGCCCAAGACTGGAGCTTAACAATTTACATTGTCAGTCATTTTCAGTATATAAACCTCTATATCTTTGCATCCAATAATTCCTTTTCTCCCACAGTCATAACTAATAATAAAAGTAAGGATGAGTTAAAGGCAAGAAAGCAATTAAGATTTTCATTCAAAGTCTTGCCTTTAAGGAAGCAAAAACCTCAAAGCCTAAACTCAGAGGAATATAAATGTTAAGGATCTTGTGTAATGGCAACATTTTACAAATGTGTATGTGTGAGAAAACAAATGTGCATGACACTTTGGCTAGGAAAGAAGACAGGCAAAAAGAAAAGAACCTAAAGTGTGAAACATCAATAATGGAAATGTACAATGAAGCTATAATCAGAATGAATGCTAATCACTTCATTTTACAAATGACTGTTCAGTCAAGTTCCTGTTTAATATGTGCAAACCAAGGTGCCAGGTTTTATTTGTCATTTGATATAAAACTAGCTCTGGTTCAGACTACTGGAAAACCTCTCCTGTTGGGCTCTTACCTCTTTAACCTCAAATGAAAACTGGCATTCCATCTGGATGATGTCCAAAGTGTCACATATTGGTACTCATCAACCACCTTGCCTTAGAAATCAGGAGTACTGATTAAACAACCAAGATATTTGAAATGCAGTGAGGGAGAAGCACATTCTTTGTATCCCTAATTATAATTCAGTGATTTTGCTAAAATGGATGTGCAGGTTTCAGATCTTAGTTTGACTTTCACATATCAGGGATAGTTAAAGACCCTTCACTTTGGCTGAGTTGTACAAGGGAGACAATTTTTCAGACACTGGAACTCAATTCAGATACATGCAAGCACTTTTAAGCTTCCAGCTTTACTCATTTCATTAGAAACATTGAGCATATGGGTGGTAAATCCAATTTAACTAATGGTATCAAATTCCTCATCTGGACAGTATAATGCCTTTAATAACTTAAAAATCCATGGAGTAGTTTTAAAAAGAGAAAGAAAACTCAAAATTGTTTGTACACTGACATGACCTATAGTGTGTTTCATGTGATCATTTATGATCAATGGATGCTATCATTTATCAAGCATATGAAATGAATTATTTTCTTATGTGGAATGTAATACCAATTAAGTAATTTAGCAAGCATATGAAATGAAGTATTTTCTTTTGTGGCATGCAATATCAATTAAGTAATTTGGTCAACTAAGTGCTTTGTGGCTGGTGCAAAGCAATTTTTGTCTGGCGGACATTTTCCTAATGGTTATCACCCAAGCATTCTGATTTATGATTAATGATAATGGGTCATATTAATGGTCTCTTGACATTGCACTGTATGCACAAAATGGGCATGAAAGCATCATGAACTTGCCACTTGATGCATGACAGGTCATTCTTATGGTAATAATACAAACATACATTAGGCATTTTGAACAGGGAATTCTTAATTAGTGTTAGCAGGTGTTATGAATACACCAGATTTATCTAGAACACAATGATCCAAATAACTGTGTTTCTTCTCATACATATCATGTGTCAGTTTGGGCCAATGTCCTGAGCCTGTTTAGTTAGCATTATAGATAGAGCAATTAAATGAAAATACAGTGGAACCTTGGTTAACAGAATTAATGCATTCTCTGGGATGTTTCGTACAATGAAAACTACTTAAACTGAATTTCCCATAGGAATGCATTGAATGCAATTTCCCATAGAATGCATTGAAAACCAAAATACGTTAACTGAAATGTGGTTTCCCTTAGGAATGCATTGAAAACTAATTAATCCATGCCAAAAAACATTCCATAAACCAAGCTACTATTTCTATGGATTTCCTTTCTTTATGTGATTTTTATGTTAACCAAGCTGTTCATTAACCAAGGTTCCACTGCAGTCTAAAACAAACTAATGTGTACTCATGGTTATTAAGCATTTCTTCACTGGAGTCCACCTTTTTTAGAATTTACATTTAACTTCACATTGTGTCTTCTTAATTTCTTCACTGCTTTTAAAATTATGGTAACTCCAACATACATTTTGGCACAGGAAAGCATGAGAGAAGAACCATGATTCTTCTCAATTTAGGCATTCATCCAGCAGTCATTGTGGTGAAGTCACTTAACTGCTGCTCAATGTTCTCATCTTCCTTAATTACTCACTACACTTCCTGATAGTCAAAGGGACCTAATGACTCTAGCAGACTTTGCGTTTCTGATAAACTTAAATAATTTCGTGTTATTTGTTTTATGCTGTTGACTAATGCCTTTAAATGACCTCCCTTGGGTCTCATAATTCCCTTCTTACATTCACCTGTCATTAATATTTGGTCTTCTCTATTGCACTGGATTGCTGCTTTTACATTTTTATTGGATATCTGCTATGTTCCGCTCATTCCACACTCCTTTGAGCTTTCTCAAAGCTATAACAATATCTAGCCCAGCCCTGTAGACCAAAATCATGCATTTCCCTCGCACTGATTGCACTGGAGCAGAGGAAATTTTGCTTGCATTTTCTCTCACTCACTCACATACACTGTTATCAGATTATTCCTGTTAGACAGGGCATCACAATTTGGAATGAGGCAGAAGACAACAGGTCTGAACTGCAGAATATATGTTATCCTCACCATTTCTAATGTGAGAGAAGGCTTCTGCTGTATTTTCAGCTGAAGCAATACTGAAGGCAAAGCAAAAAAAAAAAAAACCACACACACAAAAAATAAACAAACAAACAAACAGTACATTCTCAGAGTGAATGTACTCTTCTTTGCGTAATCTTAAAAACAGAAGAATTTAAAGGAAAATTTGCTTAAATTGTGTTGCATATGTGCTGGCAAGCAGGCTTTGGGGTTTGCAAATGTTTCAGAATGATTGCAGTGCTATAAGCTTTTGTATGTCTACCCAGAGATGTGTCTTATTGAACTCAGTGGAACTTACTCCCAGGTAATTGTGTACAGAAATGCAATCCAAATCTATTTTGGCAGAATCTCTGATC
Organism: Furcifer pardalis; assembly: GCA_030440675.1. Lineage (NCBI taxonomy): Eukaryota > Metazoa > Chordata > Lepidosauria > Squamata > Chamaeleonidae > Furcifer > Furcifer pardalis. The sequence continues at coordinate 71,957,811 of CP126893.1, forward strand.
TCAAAATGAACTGCAAGTATCATCTTTGCAAATAAGAGAGGTATTTGGGGGGAATTACAACTGCTTCTTCTTTGTTTTATAGTCTTCCTCGCTACATGTACCTCTGTTCTGCCAATGGTGACTTAATTTTATAGTGGGAATCAAGGCTAGAACTTTCTTCTATTTTTAATGTTTTTGAAATATGGTAAGTAATTACCATTTGCAGTATAATAGTTTTTAAATCGGTATCTACAAACAAATTGTAATATCAGTACGTAACTTAGAAGTTCTCATATGATGCCTACTGATCAAATAAGGTAAAAGGTAAAGGTCACCCTTGCTCAAAAGCAAGTCGTATCTGACTCTAGGGTTCAGTGGTCATCTCTATTTATAGCAGAGAGCCAGTGCTGTCTGCATCTGCAGATGTTTCTGTGGACATGTGGCAGTCATGACTAGACACTGGAGTGCAATAACACTGTTTACCTTCCCATTTAGGTAAAGGTTTCCCTTACTTGAAAGCCAGTCATATCCAACTCTAGGGTTCAGTGCTCATCTGTTTCAAAGCCGAAGAGCCAGCACTGTCTGCTCCTGCAGATATTTCTGTGGACATGTGGCAGACATGACTAGACACCGGAGCACATGGAACGCTGTTTACCTTCCTACCAAAGTGGTCCCTGTTTATCTACTTGCAATTTCTTGCTTTCATATTGCTAGGTTGACAGGAGTTGGGACAAAGACGGGAGCTCATTCTGTCCTGCAGTACTCATGAATCGAACTGCTGACCTCCCGCCTTCCAGGCAGCATTTTGCTTTTGAACTGCTAGGTTGGCAGGAGCTGGGACAGAAATGGAAGCTCACTCCATCATACAGGACTCAGGTCTCAAACTGTTAACCTGCTGACCTTCCAGTCCTCAAGTTTAGCATCTTAACCACTGAGCCACCACAATCCCTATGATTCAGAAAACAACCTTTCAATACTTTTTCACACACATGGAATTCCACATGCAAAGCATCTGCCCAGTTCCCTTCCATGAGAGTATGTTTCTTGCATACAAATTAAGCTAATGGCATATTTATTACATTATTTCCATCCATGCATCTTGGAAAAGGCCAAGGTAGGACAAGAATCTTGCCTCCAGAAGCGAATGCTTGGTGCCAACAGTAGCATCCTCCTCATACTTTATGCCCCTATGTTACAGGGCATGCAGTTTGTATCTCATATTCTAAGTCAAAGTCTCCTGGGCTAAAATAGTTTCATATTGTAGGAAACAAGAACATCATTGGTAATTTGTGTTAACATATGCTATGTATATCCCAGTATAGTAAGTCCTTTGAAAAACATACCAAAATTAATTGGTTTAAAATAATACTTATTTGTAATAAAGGCTCTGAAAAAAGGGTTTAACTGGTGTGTGGCTGGATTTAACATTCATAGTTGAAGGTCAATATGCTTCCCCAATTTCCTGGTCGAACATCTGTTCTGCACACAGTGGCCAGAAATTTGGTCTGCCATTTGTTGTCTGATGTACCTATCTTTCATCTCAGGCAATCCTGCCAGTTGCCAGACTTATTGTCCTGGCTCCTAAGCAGATGCTGACCAGATGGCCCTGCAATTTCTCCAAAAAAGAAAAACCTTCTAATCCTGAATTTAAGGAAGTGTCTACTCATAACTGATTACATAGAATATAAATCCAGCCAAGTTTCTATTGGGTGTGGCCCCTGGAGGATGATTTTGATTGTGTTTTAGATCATCTATTTTATTTATTTATTTATTTATTTATTAAACTCATCTAACTCATTTGGCAAGTTAATTAAATTGAAGGTTTTATGTCAACACAATCATATTTTATTCTGGAACAGATAAACTGTGGAATAGATCAGAAAATAATTTTGCAATATACACACATTCCATATGCATGGCTCTTCTTCCTACCCATATGGTGTGTTGACTCCATTTAACAAAAGCTGTCCTCAAGATATAAGCAAAAGTCAGTCTGCATACAAGACTCCATCTCTTATTTTTAATAGGGTTCAATTATATGATACCTTAGTATAGGGCTAGGGCTGTGATGGTGAACCTTGGCACTCCAGGTGTTCTTGGACTGCAATTATCAAAAACCCAAGTCAGCACTCCTGCTGATCAAGGCTTCTGGGAACTGAAGTTCAAGAACACCTGGAATGCCAAGATTCACCATCACTGGGCTAGGGAACATGTGACTTCCTATGTTGCTGGATAGCAATTCCCTCTTCCCAATACTTCAACATTTACTGTGCTGACTAATGCTAAAGGAAGTTTCAGTCTGTCTATTTGTTGATGGTTATGCATTCTTCATTCTATCATACCTGGGCAAATATAGAAATATCATCCTCAGAAGAATCTGACATTAAATGCCCCATGATGCCCTATGTCTCTTGCTGCCCAACAGATATTCCCAGCTCCACTCCAGAGTCCTGGAGATGCTATAATACACTACTCAGCAATTATAGACCAGAAGCCACACTCACAAAAGTCCCAAGAAACTTTCCTCAACAGGTTACCATAAGTATCATAAAAGGATCCTGAGCAACTATCCAGCATAAAAGTGAGAGATTGTGTGAAGCAAAAGGCTTGCTCAAAGATAGGATCTTCCTCAAGTGCAAGAAATGTTAAGATTTAGTCCAAATACTTGCATCTAGTTTCAGATACAACTCTAGAGGACCATGCTATTTAAACCAGAAGTTCTCAATTTTTGAAAGCCAGGGGCCAGGTCATGCTCCCTCAGATAGCTTTGAGGGTGAGATGGCCATTTTGCCCTTCGTCCACCACATGACACTTCCTGGTGTGGCGGAGGCCACATGAAATGGCACTGTAGACTACATCCAGCTCAAGAGCCACAGGTTGAGAATACCTGATTTAAACCCTTCACTACTGAAATGATCAAGGTATTTCCCCTGCCAGGTAAGTATTACTCCTGAAATGATGTAAGTCATGAGTCTGCATGAGCCAGCTGCCTGGTGAATTTTGCCAGCTCCTGACTCCTAGTTTCCATTACTCTTATGTCTGAATATGATTTGTCTACTTTTGCCATGTATGACAGATTTCTGGCAGGAGGCTCCATTTCACCAATGCTATGTGGTCCCAGTGCTTCCATGGTTGTCAGTACTGATTCCTCAACATTTGACAATCTCTCTCTCTCTGTTGTTCAAACAGAGAAGAACTGTGCTCAGTCTGTAACAATGTATTTGTATCATTCACTGGAAAACAATGGAACAACCTCATGTAAGTGAAGCAAGATAAGACTGTCTGCTTTATCTAGTACTGTGCCTCTTGCATCTGGCAGATGTGAGGTGTCCAACATACTGAAACGGACTAAATGGTACCTCTTTGGAACCTTCAGAACACATTACAATAATCCTGACTAGATGTAGCTAAGGCATGTGTACCTGTGATTAGAAATTCTTGGGAACAAGAGTAGATTGGGCATCTATCTAACTTGGGCAAAAACTTGTCACAGCTGACACCTGTAAATCCAGGTATAACACTAAATCCAGGATAATCTCCAAGGTGTAAAACTGGTTATTCAAGAGGAATACTGTGTAATATTAATCTCTCAGAGTCCAAATAGAAAGGGCATGTGCCTCATGCCACCTGTACCTTCAATTTATTCCAAATTAGAAAATCACATATCTCCATATTGAAATGTCCCTGTAGATGTTGTAGAATGTCAATTCCCAGCTTTCCATCTCACTGGCTTCACTGGCTAGGGCTGACAGGAGTTGCTATTGAACCACGTGTAAGAATCATAAATCTAATGATGTGGATTAACTACTGTGGATCCTTTGTTCTGAAACTTTTTTAAAAAAATCTGTAAATTTATGCCAGAATCAATTTCAATTTTTTTGTCTCAAGGGTAAGCATATTGTGCATGCACACATGCACACACACATACTCATTTCTCTTACAATATTGATTTCCCCTCCTGGACCTAATACTTTTACAACTAGAATACATTATATAAAATACCTAGGCTCACATATAAAACTATGTAATAAGTACATTTTCTGTTGTATTTTTATAAAGAACCCTTCAGTGTGTTTTTTTAAAACCTATCCCATGAAAGGCCAAATTTAAAGTTAAGATTTTGCAGCACATTCTCAATGCCTGCACATACCTCTTAAGGGTGTAGAGGTTTGTAAGATTGACCAGAACATCACGCTCATAACAGAAGAGATCAATCCAGCCTACAAAACCTATTCAATATTTTAAGCAGAAGATTTTAAGATCTTGTTGTGCAAATTCATTTTCCCCTGAAGTATGCAACTCCAAGCTGTTTAAGACTTTGTAAGCTAAAAACTGGAATATTCAATTATTTAGAAATCCAGAAATGCAATTGCTTCATGGCAGGTCTTATGAAGGGAAGCCCTCTCAGCAGACTGTTCTCATTCAGGAGTTTTCTGTGAACAGAAGACAGACAGTACACTTCACTTTTCCAGACTTAAGAGTCCCTTTTTGATTCCAAAATACCACATAATTCAAGAATAGTCCCCCAATTTCCTCTGTGCTCTACTTTTTCCTTTTGTGAGACTAGAGACAAACTATGACTGGGTTCCTGTATTCTTAAGAATTGTACAAAGGGGAATGTTTATAGGACCAGTTTGCAAGGTAGACATCATCACCATTAGCAACAGTATAATTACAGCAACAATAATAGTAACACCCATTACATTTTCTCCCTTATATATCCTCACTATTGAAGTTAAAAATCCTGTTCTCTACTTCTGGTTATTTCTCTCCCCCACAAACGCTCAGGGAATAACTGAAAAGCAATAACAATGATATTCCATTTTAGGTTAGAGTGTAACTCATCAACTGAAGACAATTGTCTATCTTTGAATATAGGAAGCCCTCCAGCATAAACCAAATATGGCTGATAGGGAGGTAGTAAAATTTCTCACTGGTTGACCATTCTGGAACAATCACAGTGCACAAAATGTGCCTCTTTGACCACAGGAGAAAAAGATCAATCAGGTATATATTTATGTGCTGCCAGGTTATTTCTACTTGTTGAGATCCTGTAACTTCCAGAGGTCCTATAATAGTCCTCTCTGGATGTGTAAACTAAAGGCTATGTTTTCTTTTAATGAGTCAATGCGTCCTATATTCTCTCTTTCTCTCCCACCCCAACTCCCTTCAAATACTCCTGGCATTATGGTATTTCCCAGTGAGTCTTTCCTTTTCATTAAAAATACATGTATGCCAGAAGTCTTCTAGATTCCAGTGACATTATCTATTTATGACACCTATTTAGACAATAAGCTGTTTGTTAGGACATTTTTTCATTTGGGGGTATTGTACAAAGATTGCTGCCCAGTGGAATAGTACAACTTTAAGGCCCTCCATGTGTTTTGAACACAGGTGTTCATAATAGAGCCTCAAACTGATGGCCATGCTGTGCATGCCTTGTCCACATGCTCATGAAACAGCCCAGCTGTGGCTGATTAGAGAATCTGCCCAGCAACAGTAGGGTATAACTGTGGCCCTCTGGGAAGGGTCTATGGAGGAGGTTATCACTAGGAGGAGGCTAACATACTGGAGGAGATTATCTGTGAGGAGGTTGCTATTCTGAAGGAGTCTATATACTGAGAAGGACTGAGACACTGAAGGAGGTGATGGTGTTGAAAGCTTTTCTTCAACTGAGAAGAAAGAACTGCTAAAGGATCACCAGGACTTTTGAGTGCTCCTGGAGTTGGAGCCAACAGAGGACTCCAAGCTGTCTACCTACTGTGGGGCTTGGAGAGAGAGAGAGAGAATGTTGTATATAGTCCTGTGTATGTCTGTCTTCCCCTCACTGTAAGTAAAGCGCACCTTTCCATTGAAGGCATATGTGTGTGTGTTATTGCACTAAGGCTTTCGCTGCGTAAGAGCTTAAAAGTGCTACTCTGCCATCCAGCCACACATATCGCTAGGGGAATCCCTGATAACGGGTTATGGGCCCAGGGTGCGCCTAACAGCTACGCCCGACGCTCTAACTGTGCCCGTGAGTCTTCGCCTGTCAAGCCCAGAAGTGCTGTGTGCCTGGACTGGAGCTGTGGAGCCCTGATCAGCGTTCGGAGGAGCCGTGTTCCCTGGAGGACTCATTGCCTGCAGGACAGCGCCCCAACACAACCAGACGCCCCAACAGAGGTCCAGAAGACGTCCACTTTGCTTCGAGAGTTCCTGCCAGCTGCATGTTTTGTGAGTCTGCAAGAGAGGGAAGAATGGCTGTTTCCACTCTCTCCCTGGTGCCCCTGCTTGATGGCATCAACTACCAGATGTGGTCAACCAAGTGCAGTCTGCTTCTGCGCAAGGAAGGGCTCTGGGACATTGTTGAGAATCCCCAGAAGCTAGAAGCAGTGGATGAAGAGGACACTGACAAAAGGGACAGACTTGAGTATGATAATCAAAGGGCTTTGGCAATTATTGGGTTAACTGTAGCAGAGAGTCAGTTAACATATCTGAGAGGGGAGAATTCAGCTGCTGCATGTTGGCAGAGGTTTAAGCAATTATATGTAAGGGACTCAGTCGGTTCCCAAATATCTCTCACCAGACGTTTGTTTAGGTTACGCCTCCAGCCTGGTGGAGATATGGCTCAGCACCTCCATTCAATTAGTGATTTGCTGCAGCGTCTTGCTGAAACAAACTTGTTCTTTACTGAAGAACAAAAGGCATACATTCTCCTATCGTCTTTGTCGGAAGAATTTGATGGTTATGTTTCGTCCTTGGACATTTTGCCCAGGAGTGAGTTAAATTTCCAGGGGGTCCAAGGACGCTTACTGGAGCAAAATAGGTTAAGGGGTTCTCTGAAAGAGTTCAGAAAACCAGAACCTCATACTGGAAGAGGTAGAAGCAAATCACCCCCTCCTCCCACTGTGTGTGTAGCAAAGAGATGTTTTAGATGTCAGAAGTCTGGACATATTGCCAAGTTCTGTAAGGCAAGGTCAAGCCCAGATAAGGACAAGACATGTAGAAAAGCTAATCTCTCTGTTGCTGCTTTTACTGATGTTGAACCTGGCACCTGGTTAATTGATTCTGGTGCATCTTTTTCCATTTGTAAAAATAGGAAAATGTTTACTGAAATGTCCAAAACAAACCAGACTGTCACGCTAGCTAATGGGTCACGGGTCCATGCACTGGGTAAAGGCCAGGTCAGATGTGAGGCTTTGGGCGAAGAGCTAGAAATGCTTTATGTCCCTGAGATGAAGTATAACTTGCTGTCTGTTAGGACCCTACTGAAAATGGGTTACTCAGTGACATTCCAGGGGAAGGAATGTGTCATTAAGGGACTAGATAGGGAGCTATCTGTTCCGATACACAATAATCTATTTGTGTTAGGCTCCCGTGCACTGAGTGCGAATCTGGCTGATAAAGGTTGTAGCAACAAGCTCCCCCATGACAAATGCATACACTTAATGCACAGACGGTTGGGACATGTAAATTTCCGAGACTTGAGAAGGACCATTGATCTGACTGAGGGCATAGCTGTGAAACCATGCAGCAGATTTCTGAGCTGTAATCCTTGTAAGGAGGAGAAATCTATGGTCACTCCTGCAAGTAGAGTGGGTGGTTTTAGCACTACCCAGCCCTTAGAGGTGGTGTCTGCTGAATTAATAGGTCCTATGAGCCCAAGCCCTGGTGGCTCAAGGTATGTCCTGAGCATTGTTGATCACCACACAAGTTATGGGTTTGTGTATTTGCTAAGGTCCAAGGGTGAGATCTGCTCAACTTTAACCAGATGGGTAAGGTTCGCCCAGAACAAGGCAAACACACAGGTAAAGACCCTGATCACTGATGGGACACTGTTCTCAAATAAAGCCACTACTGATTTCCTGGCGAAGCATGGGATAGTCCACCACAGACCTCAGCATAACTCAACTGTAGAGGGGAGAGGTCAAACTCTCCAGGCCATGACAAGAGCTATGCTAAGTGATGCAGATCTCCCTTGCACACTCTGGGCAGAAGCTATGAAGTGTGCGAACCATCTGCTCAATAATGTTTATCATTCTGGGATTGGGGACATCCCTGCAAGCAGGTGGCATGGAAGGAAGCCAAACTTGGGCTATCTTCGAGTCTTTGGCTCTCCTGCCCTAGTATGTATCCCGGGGCAGCCTCGCCCTCGCAAACTAATCTTCATAGGGTATGAGGCGAACCATAGGGAGTATAGGTTTTGGATGCCAGGATCCAACCAAGTTACAAGAAGTAAGACTGCCAAGTTCTTGGAGCACTCCCGGTGGGAACATGTGGAAAGTGTCCACATTCCTGGACTGTTTGAGGAGGAGGAGGCACAGCAGCCTGTCTTTCAACCCAGCAGAAGTGAACTTGTTAGCAAAAGTCCCACTGATGGGGAAGCTGGGGTAAAAGAAGAGATAAGTGGTGAGTCAGAGGAGTCTGACATTTCTGGGGAGTCTGGGGGAGATACCACTGATAGAGTCCTGCCTTGTAGGTCCAGTCGGACTAGAAGGCCACCTGATAGATATCAGGCCACTGTGGCGTTGATGGATGAAGCAAACCCAGAAACCCCTACTGAGGTAGTTGCATTGCCAGGTGCAAAGTTGTGTGCACGGCAGGCAGAATTAGACAGGGAGGTACTCCCACCTTGGGACCTGTCTGAGTGTATGCCAGAATCTGAAAGGCATAGGGTGTGTGGGTCTAGGAGACCAAGGTATTTCAAAAGTGCAAAGAAAAGTAATAAACTGTTTCCTCCTGGTGCCAAAAGGCATGTGAAGACTGTAAGCTGATGTTGTTTGTAAATACTGAAACTGAGTGTACTGTAAAGAATGTTGTACTGCAACTGTGTATATGTATATATTGCTTCTGTATTCTGATCTTTATATCGTGGCATCCATCTTGTACAATAGGAGGAGCATGTTAGGACATTTTTTCATTTGGGGGTATTGTACAAAGATTGCTGCCCAGTGGAATAGTACAACTTTAAGGCCCTCCATGTGTTCTGAACACAGGTGTTCATAATAGAGCCTCAAACTGATGGCCATGCTGTGCATGCCTTGTCCACATGCTCATGAAACAGCCCAGCTGTGGCTGATTAGAGAATCTGCCCAGCAACAGTAGGGTATAACCAGTGATGGGATGTCAAAAACTCTACTACCACGCCATGACGTCATGGACGTCATGGGCGTGGCCAATGTCATGACGTCATGACGTCATGGGCGGAGCCAACGTCATGATGTCATGACGTTGTGGGCAAGGCCAAAAATAAAAATAATAATAAAAAAAATAAACATGCACACAGACCCGTAAATAGCTTAAAGAAATAAAATAAATAAATAAATAAAATAAAAATTAAATAAAAGTACAACCAACCACCCAAAACACAAATAAATCACCCACCCACCCTAAATATAAAAGCCTCACTTACCTTCCTTGGCGCCGACGTACCTCCATGTGGTTCTTCCATCCTCCTCCTCCTCCCCAGCGCCCCGGCGACACACGCCCTCCTCCGGCTCTTTATACCTTCGATCTCCTTGCTCTCCCCGGCGCAGTTCATGGCCAGCGCCCCTTCCTTGCTTCCTCCTCCCGCACCCAGAGGGTCGTCTTTGGAGCGGAATTCGGCGAACATCGGGCAGGCGGGGCGCGGCGGTTGCAAGTCCCTTTGCTTGTGTGAATCCGTCCTCCGTTGGCCGACCTGGGACCGCCGGCCTCCGAACGAACACGGGTCTCTCTCCCTCCCTCTCTCGCCGAGACCCCCCTCCCCTCCTGCGCCTGGCTTGGGTGGCGGCCAGTCCGTGTCTCCTCCTCCTCCTTCCTCCTCCGACTGTGGCCGTTTCCTCCTACGAAGGCTGCGGCCGGCCCTGCATCCGCCGGCCACGGCCGCCACAGCCCCTGCCTGGCCACCAAACTCCCACGGGCACGTTGGTGCCTGGCCGCGCCGTCCGCCCGCGCCGCGCCCTCCTAGGGACTTGGGCCCGACAAACCCCCGTGCCCTGGGTAAGCCCGGCGGGGCTCGCCACCGCCGCATCGTCTTCTGCCGGGCACCTGCTGCTTCCTCGGGCCGTTGCCTTTTTGGCCCCGCCGGGCTTACCCAGGGCATGGGGGTTTGTCGGGCCCAAGTCCCTAGGAGGGCGCGGCGCGGGCGGACGGCGCAGCCAGGCACCAACGTGCCCGTGGGAGCCAGGTGGCCGGCTAGGGGAGGTGCCCTTCTCTTAGGGCTGCCGCCGCTGCTGCCGGAGCCACTCTAAGAAGGGGCGGCTCCAGCTTCGGAAGATTTTTTTAAAAAAATTGGAGCCATTCGGCTCCAATTGACTGCGCATGTCCAGAAACTGACGCATGCGCAATGCATCAGATTGAGTTTCTGCACATGCGCAGTCAATTGGAGCCATTTTAGCTCTGATTTTTTTTTAAAAAAATTCTTTCGGTGAGGCGTCCGGAACCGGACGCCTCAAAAGTGGACTCCCCTCCCGGAGAACTCTCCGGGAGTGGTCTTACCGGTTCCAGGGATCCGTCTGGAACCGGGGACATCCCATCACTGGGTATAACTGTGGCCCTCTGGGAAGGGTCTATGGAGGAGGCTATCATACTGGAGGAGGCTATCACTGGGAGGAGGCTAACATACTGGAAGAGATTATCTGTGAGGAGGTTGCTATTCTGAAGGAGTCTATATACTGAGAAGGACTGAGACACTGAAGGAGGTGATGGTGTTGAAAGCTTTTCTTCAACTGAGAAGAAAGAACTGCTAAAGGATCACCAGGACTTTTGAGTGCTCCTGGAGTTGGAGCCAACAGAGGACTCCAAGCTGTCTACCTACTGTGGGGCTTGGAGAGAGAGAGAGACTGTTGTATATAGTCCTGTGTATGTCTGTCTTCCCCTCACTGTAAGTAAAGCACACCTTTCCACTGAAGGCATATGTGTGTGTGTTATTGCACTAAGGCTTTCGCTGCGTAAGAGCTTAAAAGTGCTACTCTGCCATCCAGCCACACATATCGCTAGGGGAATCCCTGATACTGTTATTCATTTAAGCTAGGAATGGCAATGCATTTTATTTATACAATATAAACAATGAAATACTAATACCATTTCACTCCCAAGATCCAAAATTAACAAGAATAAATTTTAAAATATCATTCATATCCACAAGAAACTGCAAATGATCCAAGAGAATGGGATAGTCAATGGTAACACAGTGAAAGGAGGGATGTGTACCTGGTGAATTAGCCACACACCAGAGGTAGCATCTGATTAACATGTGAGTTTGGATATAAACTTGATATCATGTATATGAAATATGTCCAAATATATTCAAGTAACATAGTGACAAAATTTCCTTTTTCATGTCTACAGGCATGAAAGATCAAATTAAGAATGCACCAGCCTATAATAAGTCCTGATGTTTTTTCCAGGGTTTCCCTCGGGAATTACATCACTTTTCTATGGAAGAAAAGAAAAAAGCTGAATGGTGACAATGAGAGTAAATTGTTATTCAATGTGAAGCATCAGTCTAATATCCCAATTTGTGTGTAAACTAGAAGCCCGTGACAACTTACAGTTTCAGCTATTTAGCAATGAGACACATTCAAAATGACACTCTCTTCAGCAGCCGTATATTTTAGAAGGTGTTTTAATGTGCTTCTAGGAGCACTATTTTCATGTATGGTCTCTTCATACTGGAAATAGAAACACACTATATAAAGAAAACATAGTATGTGTTATTATCACTCTTGATTTTAAGAGTAGATAGGCAAGACATTTTACATTATGCTGCACATCATCCTGCAGTTGGCTGTAAATAACAGTATGTCAGAATTTACATGCCCCTTACAGTCTCCTGAAGACTGCTGACAGTTCCTTATATGTAAATAAGCTGTGCTCCAAGTGTTTCTTTTCATTTGAGTAGAGACAGATAAACATTTCATGCTGTTATGCCTATACTAATCCTACATCTTTTGCACAGGTAGGGGTTCTTTATATGAAAGAGAGAAACTTTTCCTGCAGATCTAAGAGCTATGGCATATTTTTTACTCAAAGAAAGATAGATAAGAACAACCATCTCAACTGAGGTGGATTAAAAATAATGGCCTGAATACAAATGAATTCTCTGATATCCTGGTTTGACCTGAAGAAGTCTAGAGGCTGTGGGTCCAGGAGCATTTTGTAGTTTGGTTTAGTGTTTAGAGCAGGGGTTGCCAACCTTTTTAAGTCAGGGGCTGGGTCATGCTCCCTCGGACAATTGAGGTGGCCAGTCTAGTGGTGTGTCCCCCCACTGTTTACGACAGCTGTAAACAAGTTCATGGCCGATTCTGACAGTGGTGGTGGTCGCCAGTTTGTTTGGCACTGAGGGCCGGATCCAGCCCATGGGCCATAGGTTGCCTACCCCTGATTTAGAGTTTCAGACTGGGACTTGAAAGACCTAGTTCTAATTCCCACTAAACCAGAAAAGTCACTAAGTGACCTGCTTCATAAAGTGGTAGGTAGGTAGGTAGGTAGGTAGTTAGGTAGGTTGGTGGGTGGGTGGGTGGGTAGGAAGGACAGAAGGAAGGATGGAAGGATGGAAGAGAGTCATCCATATCTTCTTGAGCTCACTGGAATAAAAGTACAGTAGTAGATAAATGTTTCTAATAAAATAAATGTACAATGATCTACAATTTGCTTTCCCTACTGTTTCAATAAGGGATTGTGGTGGCTCAAGTGGTTAAGATGCTGAATTTGAAAACTGGAAGGTTGGAGTTCGAATCCTGAGTACTGCATGACGGAATGAGCTCCCATCTCTGTCCCAGCTCCTGCCAACCTAGCAGTTCAAAAGCAAGACATTGCAAGTAGATAAATAGGTACCACTTCAGTGGGAAGATAAACAGCATTCTGTGCAATCAGGTGTTGAAGCAAGCCTGCCACATGTCCACATGTAAACGCGGACAACACTGGCTGTTTGGCTATAAACAGAGATGAGCACTGAACCCAAGAGTCAGATACGACTGGCTTTTGAGCAAGGGTGACCTTTGCTTTTACCTTACTGTTTCAATATATCTGTGGTTTCATCAGAGAGTCTGCTTGGTTACATTGTGGTCATGAATTCAAAGAGCCATGCCCTGTACTTTTACTGCTCACATAGCATAGGCTTTCAAACAGTTGATCCATCACAATGTGAATGCAAGAATAGGCAGAATACTTTTGCAGAACAGTGATCAAAATAAAATATCTGTCGAAAGCTAAATCTCAAAAGAGTAAATGAAAAATAATATTGGAGAAACACTGAATCATATCTACATTCTAAAACAGTGTCTACAGGTTTTCAAAATGCAGTCCTTAAACTTAGTTCCCATTTCTATCTGGCTCCTGAAAAGATGTTTCAAAGATGCACACATACTGGACTGTTTCCTTTTATTTTAAAAGCAAATGGGGACTGGATAGAACCTAATGTATTGTTGGCAGCAAAGGCCTTAAAATCAGTGGTGGGCATCAGCAGGTTCGCACCAGTTCGCCAGTATTGGTAGCAGAAATTCTAGCTGCCCCTGCTAGAATTTTTAAAACAAAGTAGTCCTAATTCAGGTGCAATGCAGGGCTTTCCTCCTGGCCATGCCCACCATGCCACACCCACAGTGTGGTAGTAAATTTTTTTTGAGCCCACCACTGCTTAAAATGAAATGAATAACAAAAGCCCATCTGTGTTTTCAATGTGTGGCTTATTTGATTATAACATCTACACATTATTCCACAGTTTTTTTTAATGCTTGCTTTGTATGTACATTACAGTTGGCCTGAAAGAACCCAACACTTAATTGGCCACATAAGTCATTTCAAAACATTACCACTGCAGTTATGAAATATAAGAGCAATTTTAAAATCCAAGTTTTTTTAAAAAAACTTGCTTCTCCTTGGTCAGTTTGCTCTCTCCATCCTGGTAGCTATGTGAACAACTGTTTTTATTATTTCAAACTAAGTACATATACTATACACTATGTATCAAAAGTGTCTTATTTTGTTTCACTAGCAAGCTGAATTTTTAAAGTACCAAGCTAAGGCACCCTCTATTTTTTAGTGTAACACAACCAAATGTGTCACACTGTTTCCCCTGTCATTGTGTCTTCACATCTGGAAGGCATTAGGTTGTGAACAGCTGGTTCATGACAAAGAAATTAATTCATATTTGTCTGCTATATAAAAGTTGTTTACATTAATGCAATATATAGAAAAGGTAATATTTTAACCCCCTTCGGCAATACTACTAGAATATTTGATAACTACAGAGAATTTTAGTTATTATATTGGTTATTCCTGTCCATAGGATTGTACAGAAGCAAAATTATTTGATATTAAAATATTTAATGATAGTTACACTCAGCTTTTAAAGCCTCATTTGTTATCAGCTTAGTTCACTGAACAGCTAAAGCAGGGGTGACCAAACTATGGCCCATGGGACGGATACAGCCCTTGACATTAATTCATCCATCCCGCGAAGCCATACGGGCACATTTTACTTCCACTTTCAAGAGTGATGAGGGCTTTGCAGCCCAGATGAATTTGTGTCAAGGGCCAGATGCAGCCCATGGGCCACAGTTACCAGCCCCCTGAACCACATGATCAGCCCACAGCCCAAAAAGTTTGGGCACCCCTGAGCTAAGGCATACAAGGCAATAAAATTCATGCAGAGAGATGGAGAAAGAGAGACAGAGAGAGATGGAGAGGACACATTATGTAGCCTGGAAATATTACAAAAAAACTAATTGTGTATAGTGGAAGAAGTATCTGAAGATACAAATACAGGTACTATTTCCTTTCTAGTGGGGGGATTACGAACCTTGATTTATTTGTTAAGTGAGTTTTTGGTTTTATTTGTTAAGTGAAGGAAACATTTAGAGAAAATTCTGCTCTTTAAGCTACTGGTATTTACTCTTTAAGTGAGGCACTCTTTATGCAAGGTTTGACTGTATAGTGTTTTTGTGCTTGTTCTGTGAGTATGCTTGAGTTCTCAAGGAGAAAGCATACTTGTTTTAAACATATTTTGTACATAACATAGAGAGCTTAATCAACAAAAAAAGTGAACAAGCTGTTTGTCTTACTGAGAATGAGAGGTGATGAATCTTGTGGAGCTTTCAGCATCTGAGCTGGTAATACACACATGCAAATACACTTAGGGTAATCAAAAAATTAAGGAGAAATTGTGTAACTAGTTGAGATTTTCATTAAATATAATGCTGAGACATGAACCCTGAAGGCAGACAGTCAGAAAACCAGGATTTTCTTGTTGATTTCCCCTCAGAAGCTTCCCTTGCCAAAGAGACAAAGTGCCCTGTCTTTTTATCACAGTAAGCAGCTATGATGAACAATCTGACTCTATGGATTCAATGCTTTACTTGACATGCAGGAATAGACCTGGTGGCAGAAAGAGAAGAAGCAGGCCCTACTGATCTCTCTTTATTGGCAGTCACTCACTGTCCCAAAGGAGTCCACATCTCTCTGGAGGGTTTTAAGATGTAGGGCGGTGGTGGAGGGACCATAGAAGGCAGGAAGGGAGATCCATTGAGGGTCACTGCCTCCATGTCTGACAGTAGAATGTTTTTACTAGATGAAAAACCTCTTAGAAATAGCAAGAGTTCTCTTCTCAGCAAGGAGTCATATGCTGAGTCCAATCAACTTTTTAATTTTGAATTCAATTGATTTCCCCCTGTTCTTATGACCAATGCAAATATACTTTAAAAACAAATGAGGCATGAGTGTGTGTGTGTGTGTGTGTGTGTGTGTATTATAGTTGGTATTATGGAGACATTCTACTATAAATTTCATTTCTAAGTCTTTCTGGTGTAACACCATATTTTAGGGATACCATATTCCTTTATAAATATGCTAAATACTGGCTTCTATAGCTATATTTCAAAGAAAAAGAACATTTGGCTAAATGATATGGTGCTCTGCATATTCTTGTTGAAATTTATTTAAATATATATGTAGGAGATACATTAATTGTAAACTTTTATATAAAAACCTTTTTGGCTTAGAAGGGCTGAGACAGGAGAACAGAGTTTCATCTGAGTTTGGGATATAATGTGGAGCCTCCTCTGGGTAGACCAGTCTGACTAACAGAAACCGGAGCCATTTGCCCATGCATAAGCTTCCAATAATTTATTTTGTTTTGTTTATACCCCTTGTGTTGTCAGAGGGTGAAATACAATGGTGCACCTAAGAAAAGCTGGGGGTCACCTGTTGGCAAAGGAAAGAGATGATATTTGCAAACCTGTGTTGTGCAATACTGGATACTACCTAGAAACTACATTGAGTGTTTCAATTATGGCCCTGGAAACATATTCTGGGCTATTCTGTGTTAAGCTACAAAATAGTTATAACTGTACTGGGTTTCACAGTTTTCCCGTTCTCCTCTAATGAAATGATCCTTGATCTTGCTACTAGCATAAATTAAGAATCTTGCAATATTTGCAGCTGCATAGATTTGTTCAGCCTTGCTTTTAAACAAAAGTAGAACCAAACAAGCAATATCAAATGCCAGTAAACATCCACATGTGCTTACTTGGAACAGTGATCATAAACTTAATTTCCTGTTGAACTACTGCAGATGATGATGCTCAGTTGACTTAATCAAGTTATAACAAAAGGAATCAGTCTGACATGAGATGAAATATATCTTGCTACTGTTTGAGAATAGCAAAGATTATAGAATAATTGTTCTAAGAACATTAAAAATCAGTAAGTGTAATCATGCTGCAATGATTTGGCAGAACTTATGAATTAAAGAGTGAGAAAAATAAAAATAAAATAAAGGAAAATGTGAAATATATCAATCAAACTTAGTACAGTGATACCCTATATAATGACTTTAATTCGTTCTGCGGGGCTAATCATTGTACGATTGAATTGCTATAGGATGCATCGTATAGTGATTATCCCTATGGGATGCATTGTACAATAAATATCTCTATGGGGAAAAATGTACAATGACAAAAATTTGTTGTACGATTTTACCCATAGAGATGCATTGCATCATATAATGAATATAGTTGTTATACGGAGCACAATGTTTTTTCCAAATCCTCATCGTTGTACAGTTTTCTCGGTGTAAGAAGCATTCATTATACTACTTGTATTTGCACTTCTGATATTATATAAGTTTCATTTTTTTCCCTTTTATCCTCTGAAACAACATATTTGAAGCAAAGGGACAGACATTTGTTGTGGCTAAGTTTTTGAACTTTATTCTCATCTTTCTGTTCTTAAAATCAGAATTAAGCTGATGACCGATGGTAATGATTATTTTCCAAGAGATTAATTAGAGATTATTATTACTAAGCATTATTACATTTAGGTTGTATTTTTAAAAGCCTTCCTGTTTTCAAACACAGATACAGACTTGTTTCCCTCCATTAAAAAATTGCACACACTTTTACATGTACATATGAATATGCACACAGATGCCATGATTCTCAAACTTACTACAAATTTAGTACTGTATAGGGAATTTTCCTTTCAAAGAAAAATATTCGCACAATAACCACATTTTGTCAAGTGGCAGAAAATTTCTGAGACACTATAATTCCCAAGTCTGGTTTCAGACTGAGGAAAGTAAATGAAGGCTACACAGGTGAAGCATAGACACAGGCACAGGTTTATGTGCTTCATAATCAGGGATAGTAACAAGTGTACTGCTCCCATATCAGCTCTCCAAAGAGAGGCAAGTGGCAACCTAAGGGGCAATTAGCTTAACCCAAACCCAGTTGTCTTGCACCTTTTAAATTAACTTTTCCTTTTTCTGTTTCCATGATTTCACTAAAATGCCCACCTTACAGATATGCTAGGTTGCACTGTTCTTTGCTAGAAATGAGGAAAGACAGACATCCATTCAGCTATTACCTTGCAATGTACTGTATCCTGTAATCTAGTGACTATAAATATTGCTTGCTAACTTTGATGGAAAAAGCATTTTGGTTATTTTATTCCAGTCAATCCTCTCCTTTAGTTTTACAACAGCACTTCAAAATGCAGTTGACTCACATAGGTAGATTTAGGCATATTATTCTTTCACTAAACTTAGTGGATATATTTATTTGAAAATACTGCACCAAGTTTGCATTTATTGCCATCAAACGGATCCTATTCTATATTTCCCTTTAAAACCTTTACAAGTGCTGATCTCCATGTCCTTCAAACTGTTACTGGCTTAAGATTTTTTGCATACTTTGCTTTTTACTTCCAGTTTTCTTTGGAACTGAAAGCAATTGAACATAGAGGAAGATCAATTTTTCCATAGTGTTTGGGTTACTTGCACACTGTATAGAAAGAACATGTAGTTTAGAGAGGAGTGTGCTCTTTGCTCCTTCCTTATCTGAACTGAGCAAAACTCTCTTATGAGAGTATTAATGTGTTGTAATGCTTGGGCACATCCTACTCTGAGAATGGCACGCCATTCCAACTGCAGAAAAAGAAGGGGGAGGGTTCTCTTGAACCTAAATTGTACACACAGAAGGACTTGGGATATTGCCCTATGTTTGTGGAGACTGACATTTTCAGGAAGTGGCAGTGACTGCGTACATCCTTTACCATTCTCTAGCAGATGGTGGACTGACTCTTCTTCACAAAAAATTGAACTGTGAACTTCTTGTGGAAACTATTAAACTATACTCCTCGAGGCGGTCTCCATGTTGGCATTGGAGGCCCCCAGGCTGATGGTCCTGGGGGACTTCAATTTGCCATCGTTGGGGACCGGCTCGGAGGTGGCTAGGGAGTTCATGGCTTCCATGGCAGCCATGGGCCTGACTCAGGTAATTCAGGGTCCCACCAGGAGCAGTGGCCACACCCCGGATTTAGTATTTTTGTCGGAGCTGTGGCAGAGTGATCTGAATTTACATAAATTAGATATCACTCCAGTGCCATGGTCAGATCACTATCTGGTGGCTCTAGACTTCCTTGGGACTGGACTCCGCCGCAGGGAGGCAGGGCCGATTAAGTGGGCCCGCCCCCGGCGACTAATGGATCCAGAAGGATTCCAGAGGGAGCTGGGGTGTTGTCCTCTTGACCTGCAAAGCGCTTCATCTGAGGCTCTTGTCGATGCATGGGATAGGAGGGCGACAGCAGCCTTGGATGTAATCGCACCACTACGGCCTCTCCGAGTCCGTGGGGATCGATCTGCCCCTTGGTTTTCAGAGGAACTAAGGGAGCTTAAACGGGCTAAGAGACGCCGAGAGCGCCGCTGGGTGAAGACTCGGAGTGAGTCCGACCGAACACTAGTTAGAGCTGCTATTAAAGACTACCTAGTGGCGATGAGGGTGGTGAAGCGCCAATACTTCACCACCCTTATTGCCTCCGCAGATAATCGCCCAGCTGCCTTGTTCCGGGTGACCAGGTCCCTTCTCGGCAGAGGGGGGCCGGGCCCTGGGTGGCAGGGTTCGGCTGAGGATTTTGCTGATTATCTGGCGGAGAAAATCGCTCAGATCCGCTCGAGGCTTAATCCCGGCGTGGAACATATGGAGCTGGGGTTGACCATAGCACAGTCTAGCCATGTTACCTGGGATCGGTTCAATCCTGTTGGCCCTGAGGAAGTGGACAGGCTTCTTGCATCTGTTCGTGCCACGACCTGTGCACTGGACCCATGCCCCGCTTGGTTAATTAAAGCCTCCAAGCTTGGGGCAGGTGGTTGGATCGGGGCGATAATCAATGCTTCTCTAAAAGAGGGGCACTTTCCAGCACCGCTTAAACACGCTTTGGTGCTCCCCCTCTTGAAGAAGCCGTCCCTTGATCCCATGGTAATTTCCAACTACCGTCCAGTGTCCAACCTACCTTTCTTGGGTAAGGTTTTGGAGAAGGCTGTGGTGCAGCAGTTGCAGGAGGTCCTGGATGAAGCGGATTATCTGGACCCGTTTCAGTCAGGATTCAGGCCCGGATATGGTACTGAGACTGCACTAGTCGCTTTGGTGGATGATCTCTGGAGAGAGCGGGACGGAGGGGAGCCGTCTGTCCTTGCTCTTCTCGATCTCTCAGCGGCTTTTGATACGGTCGATCACGGCATCCTTCTGGGAAGGCTCCAGGGTCTGGGGATCCAGGGCACGGTGTTGTCCTGGTTTTCCTCATTCCTGAGGGGCAGGACCCAGTCGGTGTGCCTGGAGAAGGAGAAGTCCAGCCCTAGGCCCCTGCAATACGGGGTGCCTCAGGGTTCGGTACTCTCTCCTCTCCTGTTCAACATCTATATGAAGCCGCTGGGTGAGATCATCCGTTCCCACGGGGTAAGGTATCATCAATATGCTGATGATACCCAGCTATACATCTCTGCCCGTGGGGACCCAAGCGGTGCGGTGGAAGTCCTCTCCAGGTGCCTGAAGGCTGTAATGGTCTGGATGGGGGACAACGGGCTACAGCTGAACCCCGGCAAGACTGAGTGGCTGTGGGTAAGGGGTCCTGTGTTATCAAAGGAGCTTCCACCTTTGGTTCTGGATGGGGCAGTCCTGCCCCAAACAGACCCGGTGCGTAATCTGGGGGTCCTCCTGGACTCACGGCTACTGTTCGAAGAGCAGGTGGCAGCCGTGGCCAGGAGGGCTTTTGCACAACTTCGTGTAATTCGCCAGTTACGCCCCCTCCTAGACCGGGATGCCCTGCTCATGGTCACACATGCGTTGGTCACCTCCAGACTTGATTATTGTAACGCGCTCTACATGGGGCTGCCCCTGATGACCATCCGGAGACTCCAGCTGGTCCAGAATGCGGCGGCCCGGGTAGTGGTGGGGTGTGGGCGCTATGCTCATGCCTCGCCGCTGCTCCGGGAGCTGCATTGGCTGCCAGTATGTCTCCGGGTGCAATTCAAGGTGCTGGTTATTACCTTTAAAGCCCTATATGGTAGTGGGCCAGGATACCTAAGAGACCGCGTCACCCCAAGATTATCTGCCCGGCCCACCAGGGCGGATCGGAGAGGCTCCCTTGTTATTCCCTCGGCGAGGAAGGCGCACCTCGCCTGTACTAGGAGGAGAGCCTTCTCCGTGTTCGCCCCGACCCTCTGGAACCTCCTGCCCACCGAATTGCGCCTTCAAACGGAGCTCCTCCCCTTCCGAAAGGGCTTGAAAACCTGGCTGGCGGGACAGATTTGGGGACCCGGGACCATGGGCTCCCATATCAAGTGGCTCATTTAAGGACTGCCCCCCTGGGTTGGATCATGGGATTTACTGTTATCTATCCCTGTGTTGTTTTTAATCTTTCGATTGTTTTAACTTTGACGTTTTAGTGATAGTTTTATTCTTGTTTTATTCTTTTTATTCTGATTGTGGGCCGCCCAGAGTCGGGTCCTCCCGATTGGGGCGGGGTATTAAATTTAATAAATAATAATAATAATAATAATACCATAAAAGAGTAGGCACATGTTTTCTGCTATATTCCCTATGAACATATGACAACACAATACTTAGCTGGATGGCCTTTTTATTTTTCATAAGTACTTATATAGTATCGACCTTTGCAAACCTCTCACAGATCTGCCACACAATATTCCATGCATGTTGTACAAAGTATTTATGTCAACAATTTGAGATATACAGATGATACTACCCTAATGGGAGAAAGTGAGGAAGACCTAAAGAATCTCCTGCTTAGGTTGAAAGAAGAGAGTGCAAAAGCTGGCTTGAGACTCAACATTATGAAACAAAGATAATAGAAACAGGTCCTACCAGCACCTGGAAAATAGATGGGGAAGAGGTAGAAGCAGTGACAGACACTGCAGATGATGATTGCAGCCATGAAATAAAAAGGTGACTGATGCTTGGGAGACAAGCTATGAGAAACCTGGGGAACATAGTTAAAAGTAGAGACATCACATTGCAAACAAAAGTCCACATAGTCAAAGCAATGGTATTCCCAGTAGTAATGTATGGCTGTGAGACATGGACCATAAGAAAAGCTGAACACAGAAGAATAGATGCCTTTGAAATGTGGTGTTGGAAGAGAGTTTTGAGGTACCCTAGAGAACAAACAGACCAATCTTAGAAGAAATTCAAACCTGACTGCTCCTTGAAAGGTCAAATAGTAAAGTACTTTGGTCATCAAATGAGAAGAGGGGATTCACTTGAGAAGGCCTTGATGTGGGAAAGGTTGAGGGCAAAAGAAGAAGGGGGCAGCAGAAAATGAGATGGCTAGATGGTGTTGTGGATGCAGTGGGCACAGAGTTGGAGAGTTTGAAGAGGATGGTGGAGGATAGGGGTGCCTGGTGGGCAATGGACTATGGAGTCACAAAGGGTCGGAACTGACTGTGTAACTGAACAACAACGGATTTATGTCAAATACTGAATATGGTGTTTGAAGTTACCAAAGGAAATACAATAGTGCAGTGGTTCCCAACAAAGGGTACACAGCCCACTAGTGGACTTCAATTCCCAGAAGCCTAAGTCAGTACATTGGCTGATCAGTGCTTTGGGGAAATAAATGAGTCTGTGGCCTTTGTAAATGCATTTACAACAGCCACAGAACTGTTTTACAGCACCAGTCTGGCCTGCTCAGCTGCCAGAGGGGGTGTGGTCTGGCCCATGGATAAAAAACGTTGAAAACCCCTTATACAGGCCTATATTTTGACCTCAAGTAAATGTTTACATATTAAATCTGGAATATGGGCAAAGGAATGTCATTGCTTTTATTTTATAGCCACCACTTTTGAAAAAAAGTAAACAAGCACAGTTTTATTCCTCTTCTTTCATCTGATTATTTCTGTGATTTATTCATTATTCAAATATAGAATAATGTTAGAAATACATTTTATAAAGAAGAATTACCACATACGATAACTAGAGCTAGAAATATTTTCACACGTGTTTCAATTTTCCTCAAACCATTTCAGGTACAAATATGAGGAATTACTTTAAGAAACTTCCCAACTCTCAAGCAAATGTTCAAAATTTGCATGCAAGTTTGTTACTTCAATATTAGGATTCTTACAGTGAGATCAAGCGTAGCAAACAATTAAAAGCACATGCAAACTCAGTTGCAAAAATGTTAGTGATCAAAAGGGTATTACACAAGCATAAAGGACTCTGTAAGAGTTTGGTTTACTACTCCAATTCCTAAATTTGAATAAATGATTTGTGCTGAAAATGCAGGTGTTAAACTGATTTCTGGTGAGCTGACATCAGTTCATTCAATACAATCATTTCCCCACTTTAAGTAAAGGCACCAGATAGTTCAATATGTATATGTCTTCTCTCAAAGATACTTCAAGACACTTTCCCCCAAGGCACCCACAATGATCCATTCTTCAGACTGTTAAATGGAGCAAGCTAGTGCATTTACATGGCTGGGTTTATAAACCCTAAACCACTGTTCAAGACTTATTCAGCAGAAGTAAAAGCAAAGCCCTTGATAAATAGAGTTTATCCATCCAATTCAACCCAACACTAGAATAACATTGGTCTGAATATTTTATTTATTTATTTATTTATTGCATTTATATCCCACCCCTCTAGGCTTTAGTCTGATACCATCATAGAGTCTGACAGAGGTGAAGGCAGCTGGAAGCTATGCTACAGGTAGGGGTGGTAGAAAGAACCACTTTTCTTTACAATTATGGAGAACAAATGAGTACCCTTATATTGTGGTGCTTTTACATACTGAATGTCACATTAAGATACAAGTGAAATTCTAGTTATGACTATGAAATAAAAGGAAATGGCTTCCCAGAAGGAGCACTTAGGATTCTGGTCAACACAGCTGAGGGATACAGTCTCTTGGACATCACACTTAGAATGCTGGGTGGGGAAATCCCTGTTTCAGTTTTAAAATCAGTAAATTACCCTAGTCTTTAAAGCAGATGTATTTACCAACCAAATGCAAATTGATTTATATGTGTGTATGTATATGTACACACACAAGTTATGTAAATAGAACTCTTTGAATCCCCTTTGCTTGTCTTATTTTTCCCCAAGTCATATGCATTTTTCTTCATTTCAAATCAGCTGCAAATAATTCTAGTTTTGACTACTCAAAATTATATTCTCTGGTAAATTAAGAGGAATCATTGGCCAAAATCCAAGCCACTCAACTGGTGCAAAATTGGGAATCCAAGCAAGAACTTGTTAATTAGTGAAAATTTGCTGCTGTATGTAACACCATTTCCCTTCACAGGATGATTTTGCCCATTATGAACTAATAGAAGTCTTGACAAATGTTCAGTCCATCAGCATCCTGCTTCCATAATAGATAACCAGATGCACTCAAGAATCACACAAGTGGAGCTTAAAATCCATTGCCTTCTCCTATTGCTGCTCTACAACAGTTTCAAACAGATTCAAAATTATCAGAACCTGGAAGTTTTACATTGCCATTATGATTAATAGCCACTGACAAAACCAGCTTGCATTAATTTATCTAATACCATTTTAAAGCCATCTGGTCTGGCCAGCCCATATTCTGTGGGTACCAAACTTCATAAATCAATTACATACTCCATTAAGAAATATTTCCTTTTGCTCATCCTGCCAATCAATTTTACTGGACAACCCTAAATTTTACTGCTAATAGAAAGGGAGAAAAACTTCCTTTCCTCAATGCTCCAAATGCCCAATTGTTTTGGTTGCTCCTTTACCAGATATAAAGATTGCAGTGGCTCAAGTGGCTAAGATGCTGACTGGAAGGTGGGAGGTCAGCAGTTTGATTCCTGAGTACTGCAGGATGGAATGAGCTCCCGTCTTTGTCCCAGCTCCTTCCAACCTAGCAGTTCGAAAGCAAGAAATTGCAAGTAGATAAACAGGGACCACTTCGGTGGGAAAGTTGTGTTCCATGCACTCCGTTGTCTAGTCATGCCTGCCACATGACCACGGAAACTTCTACAGCAGACAGTGCTGGCTCTTCGGCTTTGAACTGAAGATGAGCACTGAACCCTAGAGTTGGATATGACTGGCTTTCGAGCAAGGAAAACCTTTACCTTACCAAATATACTGTATAGCTGGTACAACAGTGGCATGATTCTCTCTGGAACCTCACTTCTTCTTCTGTGATATCTTTACCAACGAATACTGAAGAAGTTGTGTATTTCACCAGAAACAAAAGACAGATTTCTTTACTTGATAATTCAAAGTGTATTGCTGAAGTACATACTTCCAATTCTGCAAAGACTACAGAAGTCCCCTATCCATGTTTCATGTCAATTAGTAATTCAGTCCAATTCTGCCTGCCCACCAATCTATTGTACATATAAATATAATTGTTGTGGCGGATGATAAATCATTTCTGGCTTATGAATGAGAGATCTTTAAAATGTCCTGTCATAAACAGTCCTGTTCGTACATGCAAACCCAAGGTTGTGGCTTTATTGATTAATCAGTTTCATTTGTGGTCTCCCTCTTTTCTAAGTGTCTTCAGTGGTTCCGAACATTGTCTTTTTCAGAGAATCTCATCTCTTCATTATGTGCCCAAGTGTGATAACCTCAGTTTTGTCATTTTTGCTTCCACAGAGTGTTCAGGCTTGATTTGAACTACGACTCACTTATTTTCAAACAGGACATTTATATGTTTAAAGGTATTACTGGTGTGATCTTTTATGTTTTTGCAGCTATAGTATCACTGCCTGAAAGGTTCTAGGGTGTCTCCCAGAGAACTGGAGATGCATGAATTGAGGACAAACAACAGGAGAAAAGCACTGTACAGTATTGTGATTTGCAAATTGAAGTGGAGTGTTTATGGAGGAAGAAATCTGTTGTTACACCCAATTGGAGCCCTTGGAGCATTACCTAAAAGACTTCCCAGATATTTGGAAAGGTTGTATTTTTTGGACTCGAACATCCTAACTACAAAAAAAAAAACACTTTACTATATACAGTAAAACCTCGGATAACGCTAAAACCTGGTTCCACAAGTCTTGGTGTTATCCGATTTTTAGTGTTATCCGATGCATGTTAAAATCCTATGGGCTCCATAGAGATACATTGTAACCACACAGGCTTTAGCGGTTGTTATCCGATGCATCCCATAGGATCTTAATGTTATCTGATGCAATTCTTCCCCCCAGATTGCTTAATGTTATGCGATTTTAGTGTTATCCGATACTAATGTTATCCGAGGTATTACTGTACTTAGATGTTACCTTAACATTTCTTAGGTCCTTGGTTAGGTCTTGGACTGTTAATTTTATACCTGTCTTTGACTGTGAATCTAATGATTTATTTTTATACCACTACTACCAACAACAACAGGAAGCAAAGCCCTGAGAAGTGCCTTGCTACTGGGTCCTTGGATTTGTGGGCTGGAATTCTGAGAAATGCTCAGAATTTCAATCTTAAAAAAAAAAAAAACATTAGAGATCATGCTGAGCAGGAAAAGAGATTAATGTGCCAATATCCAAAAGCGCCTCACTTATTTAGCGACTTCATAATATTGACAAACACAAAGTGCGCTTGCTTTGGATCAGTTCCAGCTGTCACTATTTAAACTGAAGCGATCCTTCCCTCCACAGAAAAGTGCTAGCCTCTTAACCAGGATCAGAAAGGTAGGCGCGCTCGGGGTGTGTGTGTGAATGATGAGTGTGTATTGGCGCGCTCCAGCCAAGACGTCCCCTGACCGCCGTCTTTAAGAGCGCCCCGTCCCTGCAGCGCTCCGAAGAGCCCGCCTATAGTCCCCCTCTGTTAACTCCCGTCCCATCGCGGTTCCGCAGGACGGAGGCCATCGCCACAGGCAAAGGACACACGCGCGCACGGCTCGCCTTCCGCGTCCGGATGGAAAGGGGCGGGAAAAGGAACCCCTGTGGGGAAAAACTGCTCAACCTGTGGCGTAGGGGTTAAACTGCTGTCCTGCAGCTACAACGTCGTGAGTTCGAGGCTGACTCGGTTTTCCCATCCTTTCGAGGTGTTTTTGGGGCAAAAATGCTAATGAACTTGTGAACCGCCCACGAAGCGCAATGGGGGGCGCCTTCCTTGAAAGTGTCATTGCTATTGCTCAAACCTGCCCCGCAGCTTTCCTGCCTCGCTTCCTGACGCCCTGGTTATAAGAAGCGGCGGCGGCGCTGAGGGGAAACCCCGCCCTTCCCCACTCGCCCTTCCTCCTCTCTCCTCAGCGTCCTTAGTCCTCAGCCCCGAGCGCCCCAAAACCCTTCTGCCTCCGCCCAACTGCGCCCGGCGGTTCCCTTCCCACAGGGCTGCGGGAGGGTAACCCAGAGTGCGCCCGGGCGAGGAAACCAAAAGCCCTTATTGGGCCTGGCCGCAGGGAAGGAGAGGAACACTAGCAGCCGCTGCCGGCGAGCCTCGCGCCGACCAACCCAGAGAGCCGCTGCCGGGCTTCGCGCACGTGCGCGCGCGCGCGCGCAATTGCGGCCCCGCCGGCTTTTTTTTTTTTTTATTTTGCCGAGCCAGGCGCGCCTCAGCCCTGCTCTCTCTCTTTCTGGCGCGCGCGCGCGCGCCGCTGAACCCAGGGATTGGCTCGCGCCCCCCTATTCTCCCCCCCCTCCCCTTCTACACACACATCCAGGCGCTCGTGCAAACCCGGTGGTTGTGGCGCCTGCCGCTAGGCTGGATTCAGAGAGCAGCTGCCACTGAGCTGCTTGGGTGGCTGAGCTCTCGAACGGCAAGCAAAGGCAGGCACCTTGCTTGCTTGACTGCCTGCCTGCCTGCCTGCCCTCTCTCTCTCCCCCCCCCCACCTCCCCGCCACTGGAGGCGGCGGCAAGAGAGAGAGGGAGAGAGGCTTTGGTCGCTCGGGATATCACACCTTTTTTTTCTTCCCCTCAGGAAGGGCCTCGTTACCGCGCCTGTGGTAACGTCCACCTCTCTCCCCCCCACTCCCCCTGTCACTGAAGGAATCTCTGCCCAGGCTTTCGGCTGCTTAAGTTACCTCACGGAGACGGTGTGAGGAGCTCCGGCTGCTCGACCTGCGGCGGCGGCGGCGGCGGCTGGCGCTGGTAAATGCTCTTCCACTTCTCTCGCGTACTTGCCTGCATGCTTAGGGGGGCTCTGCGACGGCTTCCCCAGCCCCTCCTCTCCCGCCTCCCCCTCGTGTGCCCGCCTGTGCAAATTGCGCACGAGGACCCGCTGACAACTTCGGCTGAGAGGAGGAGGAGGAAGAAGAGGAAGGCTGGTCGCCTTGGCTCCGGGCACTGAGGAAGAGGTCATCAGTTGCCCGAATTCCTGGAGCCCTCTGCACCTGACGGGCTCCCCGCCTCATCTGCGGCCCTTGGCATGTGCGGTGGCTCCGCGGAGTTTGAGCTGTCTTGTCTGTCTGTCTGCCTGCCTGCCTGCCTGCCTTGACCACGGCTTGGCTGGTTGTCGTTTGTTTGGGGACTGGGTCCTGAGGCGCTTTCCTACTTGCCCTTTCCGTGTCTACTTCCACCCCTCCTCCGTGCCTGGCATCGAAAGGCAATTGGATTACGGTTGATGGTCAAAAGGGCAGATAAGAAAGATTTCGATGACCCAGAAACTGGGCTGTGGCAAAGGGCAGCCCAGTTAGAGCAGTCATAGCAGGGAGCAGAAAGGCATTTGTATTGTACATGCGAAATTATTATTATTATTTTAAATGAAGAAATAAGGAAGGCACAACACCATGCTGTCAGGCATTATTGCTGCAGATTTGCAGAAGACAATAAAAGGACGAATTTGCAAGCTCATACTGCTTGCAAAGACCGTAAACATAGTTGTGCTTTCCTTGAGCAGGCTTTCAGCTGCTGCTAAATTTCAACTTCCTATACATTCAGAAATGGGATGGGTGGGGAGTGGTTGCTACTGTTGTACTTCTCAACGTTAAATCCAATCTGCAACATTTGCTAACATAACTCCAGGACCTTGATAGACTTTATGCTCTATGTCAGCTTGAGCAGTTTTTTTTTTTGTTTCAGGCAGTCATGTAGTGACATTTAGGTTAGTCTGCCTGATGAAAGCAAATGGAGCTGTGAAGTGACAGGCTTTTTGGTGTATTCTTCTTAAGATCTTCCTGTCAGTGTAGTTTTAAGTAACGTTTAAGTCTGTTTTGTAGGTGTTTATAAGGTAATTGACTTAATACATTTAATTCTTTTTCTTGAAGGCGCAGTTGCTAATTAATTCAGTAGAGAGAGAAGAAAGCAATACAGCCAGCTCGTCAGCTTTGCATGAGTTATAAACATCTGCAGCTTACACTTTGAAATACGATTAATGCCAGTAGCATATGTAGAAAAGAGGTCCAAACAGTCTCAGTTGTTAGAAGTGCACTGCCAAAACAACATTATGTAGGTCATACCTGAGCATGAGTTTAAAAATGCACTGATAGTCTTCTGGATCTTTCAGCCAGGAAATGCTGGAAATCATTAAAGTGTTACATTAAAATATGACTTTACATGGAACTTTTCTAAAGGTCATGCATTTCAGAAAAAGTAGCTAATAGTGGAAGATGGTAAACAGTTCTGTGTCAAAATGTAATTCATTTCATATTGTTACTTTTCAGTAGGTGAAAGATTAAACACTTGACTCAACTGTCCTAACTTTTTGACATAAACTTGGGATATCCATCCACCCCCATTTTTAAAGATAAAAAGTAATTTCCTTTTAATTTTATTGATATTTAATAAGGTTTGATTGAAAAGAATGCAATATTTGTACAGAACTAGCATTTTGTAGGTAAAGGCAAATTTCTAAACATGACAGTACAAAACAGTGTCTATTTCGTGATACTGACATGAGTACAGTAATACCTCATATAACATTAGTATCGAATAACACTAAAATCGCATAACATCAAGGAATCTGGGGGGAAGAATTGCATCAGATAACATTAAGATCCTATGGGATGCTTCAGATAACAACCGCGAAAGCCTGTGTGGTTACAATGTATCTCTATGGATCCCATAGAGGATCAGATAACACTAAAAATCATATAACACGAAGACTTGTGGAACCAGGTTTTAGTGTTATATGAGGTTTTACTGTATATCAAGTTAAATGCCAACAAATTATGAATTTCCACTAGAATTGTCAGGTGTTCTTTATGGGCAAAATCCAGTAAAAATGAAATCTATATAAGGTTTATTTATTAAAGAATGGGTTAAGGGTATGTGTGAAATTATAAACACATACAGTTCCCTTGCTGAACTTACTGAGAGTTACCTTGGAGAAAACATGCATAGGACTTTGCTAGAATGAAACTAAAATTGCTTTAATACTTGGTTTATATGTCTTGTTCTATGAATACAGTATATGCTATTAAAATTAGGCATTCTTCCCATATCAGTAGAAATTGATTCAAGCATAATCTCATGGGGAGTTTTTCTGTGTGAATGAATGAGAAAAATGAATGGGAGTTGCATGGTAGTACTACCGTTCTCTCACTCAGTTGCTGTTCACTTCAACTGGACTACTAGAAGAGAACTTTGTTATAGATTGTGCCCCGGTTACAGTTCTTCTTTGAATCATAAGTTGATACTGCCTTTTACTGGATAACAGAACTGTACGTATCCCTGTGGAGTCTATATATATGGAATACACAGGTTCATGCTTCATCATTTAAGTACAAAAAAGTCCCAATTTGATCTTACCATATTCATATAGAGAATATTAATAAGGTTTCCTTTTTAACTTATTAAAGTAAGTAGCAGAAATGATAACTAGGCACTATGAATAAAAGAAGAATCAGAAAAATAAGCTGCTTTTGCATCCAGGAAGGGGCATCAGAGTGATGCATCTTCCCGTGTGCCTATATCAATCAGATCAGGTGTAGATCAGGTGTAGGAATAGATTTCCAAATAAACTTATGCATGGAATGAGGTATATCTACAAATGGCTGCCTTCCCTCCATTTAGAAAATTAGAATAACACTTATTCAAGAGAAAAGGACAATGCTAGAAGGTATGCACCCATTCATGTAAAAATAAAACAACTTTTGTTTTGTATTTTGCAAAGGGGAGAACCCTTTGATGAGAATAATGTCAAAAAAGATTGTGTCATTAGAATGACCTATGCTTTAAATCTTTGTACCCTCCATTAGAAATCAGATAACTGTATAGGAAGGCAGACAAAAGATGTCTGCAGTTGTTGGGTCAAAGAGAGAATTACTACTGCTCCAAAAGTATTGATCTGAGGCAGCTGACAGTCAGATTTGTCTGTCGTCTTAGGACTCATGTTGTATTTGCAAAAGACTAGAGGTGTCTGAGCTGACAGTGCAATAAATATATCTTTTTTTGTTTGTTAAAGACAAACTGCCAGTTTTGCTTTTGCTGTCAGTATACAGTATATCTTTTCTTATTCAGTACGGATTTTGTTATACAAGCTAAAACTGCTTGAGCTGCATTTTTGTCTAAATCAGTGTTTAGAATAATAGAACAACTTATATCTAAATCATAAGCAATTGGGATTTAGTCTTGTTGACAGAACTAGGCTTATTCCAAGTTTATAGGTGTGGTTAGCTACCTCAGATTTGAAATCAGTGGGATTAATTTTTAAATAAATGTGCTCACAATTGCCCCATGAGTTTACTCAGGGCCAATCTAATCCTTTTGGCACAAGAGGTTTAACTAAGTGGAGATTTATTGGAAGCAAGAGCTACACCAAGTCTTGGTGATCTTTTTGGAACAATGTACAGTATATGTTAAGTATTGGTAATTGATATTATGCCATAACTGTATTTTAGTGCATACATGTAAGTATACATTTGGGAAGGGCATCCCATTCTTCAAAACAAGCAAAGCTCAAATGTGTCTTAGTTACATTTAAGCACAGATTTTTATATTACAGTGTATCTCAGGTTGCTGTAGCTCAACTCTGCTGTTGTAAAATATTTGCTTTGGGGTGTGTGTGTATATATATAAATTAAGGTACAAATGTTCAAAGTCAGTCCAAGTATTTTTTTGGCAACCTTTTGTTCTCATCACTACATTTTCACACAAATTACCATTGACTCATCATTTGTTTTACTTCTGACTCTGCAGAACAGCTATGTGTAGTAGGCCTGAAAACACCAGATCTAGGAGGTAAGGCACCAAATGACTTGGAAGTTCTATCAAACTGTTTCAGTCAAATAAAAGGCTGTGTCTGTTTATCAGCAATAGTGTTTGGTGTTAATTTCTTTTCTGCTACACTTACAAAGCCACAAAAATTTGCATTCACAAGAGTGTCCACAATATTTGTCTTATTTAACTTCCTGAGACAGCTTTTGATCTATTGGGAGTTACGATAATCACTTTTTGTAAGGCATTATTGTTCTGTAAAGTAATACCTCGGATAATGCTAAGACTTGGTTCCACAAGTCTTGGTGTTATCCAATTTTCAGTGTTATCTGATGCATGTTAAAATCTTATGGGATGGATCAGATAACGTTAAAGCTCCATAGAGATACATTGTAACCACACAGGCTTTAGTGGTTGTTATCCGATCCATCCCATAGGACCTTAACGTTATTCGATCCAATTCTCCTCCCCAGATTACTTAACGTTATGCGATTTTAGCGTTATCCGAGGTATTACTGTATTAGGAATTCATAAAGTCGTATACGTTTGAACATGTATTTCTATTTGCTGACTTAGATTTAGAAAATACATTTTGGATTAACAATACATTGATTATTCATATAAAATGTCTTATGCTGTTATTTTTGGATCCCTTTTTATAAAAGATAACCACCTCTATAGTAAAGTAATAAACTGCTTTGTTTCAAGTTTATTTAAGGACATCATTAATCTAGTACTCATTTCAAATGGGGATAAAATTTGACATTTTAGTTGCATTATAAAAATTCTGCTTTACTTGATAAAGCTATGAATAAGCTCACTGCACCAATCACTTTCAGTTTAATTGTAGCACAATGTTCATATTATTTAGTTAACTAATCAATATGGAGAATATTTGACTCTTTTCATTTTGGTGTGTAGATCAAAAGAGATTAACAAAATGGTAATTATAAACTTTAGTTTATCCTTGTTTGTTTATAAGTCACATTTGGTTAAAATAATTCCAGAATGCCATGAACTTATTTTTACCAGATGTGATTTTTAAACAAACAAGCGTAAAATGAGAGTTTCATTTTTAATGTACAGCATAGAACTTCAAATCATTATTTATTTATTTATTTGTATTTCTATTGCCACCCCCTCACCAAAGTGATTCCAATTGGCTCACAATCACCATAAAAACATTCAAATATAAAACATCCCCCATGACCATAAAATCACAAAAACATTTAACATTTAAAAACCATTAAATACACCCCCAGCCACAATAAGTTAAAAAACTGAAACTAATTATAAACTAAAACTGTAAGGTTGACTTTTAAAAGTAACACTTTCTATTCATGTAGATAAAAAGCAAAAGTACAGTGTGAGGGCAGTATTCTGAGTAAATTTGGTCATAGAGAATATTCTAAATATACATAGTTTAGAAGACTCATAGTGTACTAGGTAGTTAACAGAACACTTAGATTAATCAGTTGTAGGTGTCTGAATTTTTCCCAAGCATATATCTATCATACTTAACTATTATTTCTCCTAACACATATATGTTACATGAAATTAGTTTTTCATAGTAGCTACTATCATAAATAACCTATCATTATGAATAACAGCATATTTGGGGCCAAATTCAATGAGAGAAATAACTAATGAAACTGTATCCACCACCACAACCTTTCCCATGGGTCACTAAAATCTGCTTCAGGGATTTTCCAAACTGGTTTGTAGGTTAGAATGAAATTCTACTAGGCTGAATATCTACCAGCAGAATATTTCAATGCTTACTAATTTATGAATTTGCTATTTTGAGTATTTAAAAAATAATAATACTTTTGAGTAACAATTATTTGCTTACCTTGCACAGAAATTATAATTTAATATAATGCATGGTATCATTCTCATAAATCTTCCTTCTTTCATTATTATGTATATTTATCATCTTTCAACAGAGAAGGAATCTAATCATGCCTCAAAAGTTAATGAGTATAACCTTGTACCCACAATCTTTTTTAAATTTTTTGGCTTAAGTGGAATTTCATAACCCCCTAGCTTTCCTTTTCTTCTTAGTTCATAGAGATTGAAAGTTAAAACATAAGGTGCTGGTTTATTAACCTGTAAAATCTCCTTTGCCTAGAATGCACAGAGTTCTGTTTTCAGATAAATTCCATCAAAGCAAGTGAAGTAGATACCCCTAGTTCCCAAGACAATACTTCAGTATCTCTGGAAATCAGAATTTGCTGCCTCACAGGGCCAAAGCCAGGGGGTAGCAGTTTGCCCATCTGAAACTTCTGACTTCTAAGCTGTGACTGTACCCCAAAGATGGAAAGGAAATACAAAATTAGATCAAATAGTGACTGAATGTGTAAAAATAATGGTTTTTGTTTCAAAAGACTATGGCCAGATGCCTATTATTCAAGTTTCAACATTTGGGGAAATCATTGTCATTTTTCTTCTGTTCTACCCTGGTGTGTGGACATGAGCCAGAAAAGAGAGGAGAATGTTGCTCCCCCTCCCTAAAAAAAGGTAAACGTTTATGCCTTCAAAAGAAAAAAAATGTTAAAGAAAGTTAGTAGGGCCAGAAGATCCTAATGTTTTGGGGTGGGGGTTTTTTTGGTCAACATTCACTAGTAGAATGATCTCTTATTACATATTTAAGCCAATATTTGTGTAATGGTATAAAATGCAAAGGTGATTACCATCTCCATGAGAGAATTAATGATGACTCTCAGAGGAATATAAGTATTCTCTTGGAATGTCAATGCAGTGGCATACAAAATAGTTAATCTCCTTAACTAGTGACAGTTCTCTGTTGCAGTTTATATGCTGCTAAAATGTATACTATTTCATATATATCAGAGAAAATAAGCAATTTTCTGCATAAATTTATTTATTTATTTACATTTCTATATCTTCCTCCTCGCCGAAGGCGACCCAGGGCGGTTTAACACATCCTGAAAACATCAGAACAATATAGGTTAAAATTCTAAAAGTTCTTAAAATCTATAATTAAAACCAATTAAAACTACGACTAAATCTTTGTATGATTTAAAACTTAAAAACTTAAGGGGGGGGGAGGTCAAACCAGTCAACAGGCTGAGGTCATTGTGCCTCCAGTACCCCAGACCTGCCCTGCCAGCCAGGTTTTTACACCCTTCCAAAAGGGCAGCAGCTCTGCCTGGAGGCGCAGCTCAGTTGGCAGGAGGTTCCACAGGGCTGGAGCAGACACAGAGAAAGTTCATTTTTTCCTGTAAATATATATTAAGTTAGCTACACTTTGATCTGAACTGAAATTATTTTGTAAATTATAAATTGTTTTTTTAAAAAACAAAAAACTTCTATGTATATTGTATTTGAAATGCATCAGCTCTTGAGTATGTTGCTTCTTCCTATGAGTATGATGCTTCTTCCTATTACAGCAAAAAGTTGTAGTCCTTTTGTAAATTACAGGGGGAAGTTCTATAACATATTTTATTGAGGCAAGACATTATTGTTAGGTCTTCTTTTCCTAACACCGTCATTTTTCCTAGCATGATTGCCTGTTTCATTGAGTCTTGTATTATGTGCATCAGACTCTGTTCAACAAGTTAATTTCTCGTTAGAGTTCAGGCTTGATTTTATCTGGTTCCAATTTGTTTAGTACTCACTGTACAGTAGTTTAGGTTGCCATAAGTCAGAATCAATTTGAGCGTGCAACAATATTATTAACTTTAAATATGTTTGAAAAGCACAGTAATGAATGTGACATTAATGGACAGCGGTGGCTCAGTGGTTAAGAAACTCAGCTTATTAGCTGGAAGGCTGGTAAGTGGGCAGTTTCAGACCTGGGTACTGCCTGATGGAATGAGCACCTGTTAATGTCCCAGCTCATGCCAACCTAGCAGATCAAAAGCAAGAAACTTCAAGTAGATAAACAGGGACCACTTGGGTGGGAAAAGATCTTGGGGACAAGAAAGGAGCCTCATTCGGGCGGCCCCTGAGCAGCATTTCTCCAGCAAAAATCCTTTCAATACAGAATAATTTCGGACACAAAATTATTATTATTATTATTATTATTATTATTATTATTATTATTATTATTATTATTATTATTATTATTATTATTATTATTATTATTATTATTATTATTATTATTATTATTATTATTATTATTATTGGATAATGAAGTAAATTTATAAGGGAGGGATGGGACAGAGGACATATTAAGAATGCTGTGCATTATTTATCATGTCTATCCTTAAGTACTGAAATCCCATTACTACATTTGTATCACCAGGCTAATGTATAGGCGTTCTTTACATCAGGATATAAAATGTGAAAAACTTTATGGTCTATAGGCATTTTGGGATACAACTAGATTCAGTTACACTCAGCATGACCATTGGTTGTAAGAGTGATAATCCAAAACACCTGAAGAACTAAAGTTCCATACACATGAGATAGAGTTTAAAATGGATCCAAAAGAAATTTGACATTTACTGTATTTTAAAGGGATAAAGCTTTTGGACATAGAATTCCTTTTTATATTTAGTTAAAGCATGAAAGGTTAGCTCTCTTTTTTTAAAAAGAAAATAGTATGGGTGCTTCTTCAAAAGATCTTGAAATTAAGGTCATGTTGAAAGAGAGAGAGAGAGAGAGAGGTGGTTGATGAGGGAGAGAGAAAAATCTTGTAGATTTCTTCAGCCTTCGGGCATCTTCTGCGTAACAGAAGCCGTGGTTTGGATTATTAATTCTGTACAATGTGAGCTATGCATATTTCTTACTTACTCCTCCCCTTTTTAATACCCTAACTCCCCCATTTATCAAGCTGAGATGGTGCTATTTCCATAAAAGGAGAAATGCCATTACTTTCTATAAGGAATAGTTCATTATCTAGGCTACCGCTGTAGTAGTGCTACTATGGAAATAAACCATATTGAACTTAGTGATTCTCTGTAGCTATGCATAGATGGTGTACCACACACCAAAGTTTATAACTTAAGACAAATGGTAGAACAGGCTTTGCCTGTCATAATTTTGGTTTCATAGTGGTAGGACACTGCCTAATGCAATACAGTCATTTATACTATTGAGACATTTTAAAAAAACCAGTTATTTTCCAGTAATTGGTCCTTTGAAAGATTTGAGAAGTCCTTTAGATATCACGTTAGTGGAAGTGATTTCAATTTTTATACATTTTAAAGGTAAAGGTTTCCCTTGCTTGAAAGCCAGTTGTACCTGACTCTAGGATTCAGTGCTCATATTTGTTTCAAAGCTAAAGAGCCAGCACTGTCTGCTTCTGTAGAAGATTCTGTAGTCATGTGGCAGGCATGACTAGACCCTGGAGCGCACAGAACACTGTTTACCTTCCCAACTGAAGTGGTCCCTATTTATCTATTTGCTTTCCCATTCCTTTCTTCTGAGGACATTTTACGATTGTGCAGCTTACTCAAGGCCACACAAGGTTCCTCTTTTGGGATCTGAGCTCTTTTGGGATTCCAAGATCTGAGCTATCCAGACATCTTTATATCTGTTGTTTATCTAACAACATTTTATAGATGTTTCCTCCTGAATAAGAGTTTTCTTTATTTGCCATTAGAACCATTCCCCCACACAACCCCAGTCTTCAGTGGTGGCAATTTAATGTTTCTTAACAGGAAAGTCTTGCGAACAGGAAAAATAGAGAAATACTATGCTGACTACTGTCACTAGACTGAGAAGCAAATGGAAAAGGGAAATTGGTAAAAAAAAATGTTTTTGGTCTTTATCACTACAGGTCAGTGATTGCATAATTGAATATTTCTGCATTTCAAAAAGGGAAGTCATGCACATGGAAAATTTAAAATGTTAGGGAGAAGACTAAACTAAAATCCTTTTCCTAACATCACAAAGGTTGTAACCATTTTCTGTTTCTTTTAAATGTATATCTGCTTCACAATATTTTACCACTTAAAACCTCAGTTTTTCTATTGCTAACCTATGTTAGATTTTAACTACAATTAAAATAGAAACATTTCAACATAAGACTTGGTTCAATCCTTGCCTAGTTTATTCAAGGATAAAACCTGTTGAATTTAGTGGAACATGTACTGAAGTAAGCATCTGTAGGACTGCACTCTGTTTCAATAAACTCTGCTGTACAGATTAGTGGAAAAAAGTATTTTCTTTTCTTTTTTGTTAAAATTATTAGTTTCGACCCAGCTTTGGCTAACTTGATGAGTGACTATCTGCCAGAATGCTAATTTTGGCTTTTCTTTTTTGCTTGCTTCTGGTCTTGTTTTCTATATCTAAGACTATAACTAGTCCTTGATCCAACAATAGTTTCTTCAACAAATTGCATCATAGAAAGTTGTTTCCTTTTGCTCTTGATGCTATAAAAGGGACAAAAAACAATTCAACCTTCTCCCACCACTTAGATGTGATTGACTAACATAAAGAATTTTCTTTTCACAAACAGCTGCCTCATCTATACATAACCATGATGACTGAAAAATTGCAATATCTCTGTTGAAAAAGGTGTTCAAAGTTTTACTAATGGATAATATTACCAATATTATCTTTCCTTTTCTGCCAAAGAAGATCACTTTTGGTCCATATCAGCATGATCCCAGATACTGTTGCCCAGTTATCGTGGTGGCCACAGTTTTGATAAGGAGGCTCTCTGTTTAGATAGGTTGGTCTTCTAATACAAATGCTTTGCCGTGCGTGGTTAAAGCCTTATCAATTTTATAGAATCTGGCAAACCTTGTACTCTACTTGCTTTATATGTCATAATAAAACTGTAGATGACTGAATGATCTTAATACTATTAAACAAACTTTGGATTATACCCTTAGGTTTTGCAGCTAGAACAACTAACAGCAGCATTAATTCAGCCAAGTCTTTGTGTTGAAGAATATTTTGGCATGCCTTTATATTTGAATTTAAGATTAATATTACCCTTTGCTCCACTGCAATGCAAAATTAGCTGTTCCAACAAGACTTCACCAGTTGGTAAATTATAGGGCTTTTATGGGGAAAAGAGGACAAAGTCCGTCCATTTTAAATAATTGTGTAGAGAAGTCATTTTAATAGGTGTAGCTTACATGTAAAGCAGAAGCTGCAGAAATCACATCTTGTACTTAACTTCAAAATATGTAGGAGGTCCGTCCTCTTTTTCTATTTAATAATTCTGTGCAAAATGCATCAATACGAGAAATTGATTTAAAACAACATTTTCTTTAGATTCCATATTTTTGGTCTGTTATTGCCCCCTATCCCATATATTTATATCTGTATTTACTTTTAGAAATTGTATATTCTACCTTTTCACAGTTAAAGCACTCATTTTTATTTGAAAACAAAATATCTTTTTAAGATAAGGCACGGCAGCAGCACACTTTAATATTTTAATAGATTTTTTTATGCTAAAGTCTTCTTCTTTGACAGATACTTGGGCATAAGGAAGCTGAATAAAAGGTATTTATAGGAGAGCCGATCCTTCTTTCCTTTGCTTCTTTTCAAGTAGAAAAGAAAAATAATCCTATTTCTAATCTTAAATAAATGTGTTTTATAATAAAGCTGCCTATTTCCCTTATAGTTAATCATAATACAGTCAGGTTACTTTTGATCGGGTTAAAGTTGCTGCATTGAATTCTAACTGTATAGGAAGCAGGCAGTTTGATCATTTCTCATTCAAAATATTGTAGACCATTCTTCCCTATAAGCTCTGGTACCCTGATGTAAGATCAAAAGGGAAGCAACTTTGACAATAAAATCTTAGCTTGACCCCTTTTCTCTTTTCTACTCTTTGGAAAAGTAAGATACAATATAGATTTCTGATTACAAGCAAAGTTAGGAAGGGAAATCCTTCTGAGAATTTTCCTTACTTATGGGTAGAAGTGATATAGGAAGCACTGATTTTCTTACCAGTCATAGACTAGTCTTTCTGTAAAAGACAAAAAACTAATTCTCATGTAGATGTTAGTGTGTTTCTCTTTCCCTGACATTTTGTTAAAACCAGAACACATAACACTTTTAAATTGAAGTTATCCTGAAGATGAATGAGGTGGGTAGTCCTTTCACTCATGCAAACATAAATGTGTCATGCACAGTTCCACTTGGTGGCCATTTTTCTAGTAATCAGTTTCACTGTAGTTAGTCAGAATAAGACTCAGACAACCGATACGTATCCTGCCTGGAGAGCCATGCTCAAAACTTTATCTGTTTTGTAAGGTAAAGGTCGCCCTTGCTCAAAAGTGAGTCATATTCTACTCTTGGGTTCAGTGTTCATCTCTGTTTAAAGCCAAAGAGCCAGTGCTGTCTGGGTCTGCAGGCATTTCTTGTAGACATGTGGCAGGTATGACTAAACAACAGAGTACACAGAACACTCTTTACCTTCCCACCAAAGTGGTATCTATTTATCAACTTGTAATTTCTTACTTTAAAACTGCTAGGTTGACAGGAGCAGTGACAGACGGAAGCTCACTCCATCATGCAGCACTCAGGTCTTGAACTGCTGACCTGCCAACTTTCAAGTCATAATGTTCAGCATCTTAACCACTAAGCCACCGCAGTCCTTTACAACATGCCAAAATGTATACTCAATTTCTTTTGTGCCATCTGGGAATACAGGACTACTGACATGCCACAATGTGGTAACCTTGGTGGAAGTCCCTAATTGCTTTAGGAGAAATTATATTGACAGGACAACAAGAATTTTCCAGTTACTCATTACCAGTTGATAAACATTGTCTATTAGTTAAAAGCTTAAAATGCTAATAAGACAATGATCTGAGATTTAATGGCAAATGTTATTCCATTATACACATGGGTTGAAATCTCCACACATAGCTATGCTGGTGTAATGTAAATGGCATAGCTCAGCATAAGAAGTCACGATAGACATCATCTATTGTGTACAGAGTGGCATAAAATTAATATAGCATTAATTATAACCTGAGGTTGTGTTTAGCATTATGCCAACAAGACTTTGTCCTTCTCTCCTCATTGCAATTGAAAATCTTCACCAGAGGGTATTCCTGACTTCCAGAGCTGTTTCTGAAGATAACTGTAGGGAGAGGAAAATCACTCTTCCCAGTCTTGCTGACAGTATCTGTCTTATTAACATATTGACATAAGCAGATTTGACCAATAGAGTGTGGGTCCATTACCAATAATACCTTTCTGTTTCAGGAAATGTAGAACTTAATACACTAGTCCCTCGGATAACGTTAAGTCTTAACGTTATCCGGTTTTTAACTTCGTGCGATGCATTGGAAAGGGAACAGGGCTTTTATTTTAATGTTGTGCGATCAATGCATCACACAGTGTTAAAAAGAGGAATGTCCAAAGAGGAAAGGGAACAGGGGGTGATCTGCCTGCCTCTTTAGAAAGGTCAGAGGGGATTCCATGCATGGAACCCCCGCTGCCCTTTCCAAAGAGGCAGGCGGATCAAGCCAAGTGCCGTCTGGATTGGAGAGAGAATGGGTGCAGTGACAGTTCTCCCCCCAACCCAGCTGGTGATTGCCTTTTACAGAAGGCAGCCTTAGGAGTCTCCCTGCCTTCTGCGAAAGGGAGGGTTGGATATGACACTCCACTCCCCCTTCCTTGCACAGTAGACAGGCAGCCCCCCCCCCAGGGGTACCTTCTGCAAAAGGTAGGGTGGGATCCGAAGCTCCAATCTCCCCTTCCTTGTGTGGAAAGCAGGCAGCCCCCAGGGATGCCTTCTGCAAAAGGGAGGGTGGGATGTGCACCCTCCCTTTCTTCACTTTTCCAGCCTTAGTAGAAAAGTGGAGAAAGAGGGGGAGGGAAGAGTTTTCTTGTCTGTGCTGAGGAATAAAGGCAGGAGAGGGCTTGCTTCCCAGTCTTTGAAGCAAGCCCTCCTGCCTTTATTCATCAGCGGAGGTGAGAAAATTCCTCCCTTTTCACCCCCACCATAGATCGGGCTCACCCGCTTTACTTGCGGGGGGAACATACATTCCCAACGCAAGTAAAGCGGTACTAGCTGGCTGGGTGCAGCAGCGGCGTGGCTGTGAAGCCAACCATGGAGCTCCCATTTGGCTTCCCAAACACGTCGCTGCTACCAAGAGCACAGCAGCAGCGTGGCTGGGAAGCCAAACGGGGACCCCCCCCCCCCGGGTCAGCTTCCCAGCCATGCTGCCACTGTGAGCTTTGTAGTGCTGGTTTGTTTGGGAGGAGAATGGGTGCACCCGACCTCCCCCCAACCAAACCTGTGGTCTGAGCCTCAGTAGATCTCTGCCCAAAGCCCGCCCCAAAGCAGTCTCTAGCCTTTCGGGCTTTGGGGCAGAGAGCAATGTTGGGGAATTTGAAACAAACATTTGCATCACACAACATTATCTTAATGTTATCTTAACGTTGTGCGATGCAAATTTTTGCCTCAAATTCCCCGACGTTATCCAATTTTAGCATTATCCAAGGCAATCATTATCCCGAGTTATAACTGTATGTTGGTCAATAAATGAATTCCAGAATAAAACATTGAAGAAAGAGTGTTTGCCTCCATTAATTTGCACAATATGTTACACTGTTTGCTTCTAGAAATAATCAAATATTATTACATTTGCTATGTTTGTTTTTCAATCCTTGACCACTGGGATTAAAATACATCTGAAAATTTGCACGTAGGAAGTGGTGAAATTATTTTCTGACAGAAGAGTTTCTTTGTATTGACGGTCAGAGGCAGGTTGTGATTTAGAATTTAATGTAAACATTTTGGATTTTGTCAACCTACTGAGAATTCTGGTGCCCTTTTGAAATGATGTCAGTCTACTGGCAACCAGTATGTGTCACTTCTTGGCACCCTTTTCCTTCCCCATGAAAAAACATAGGAAATCTTTTTTTGGGAAACTACCCCAGCTGCAATGTCAACTGCCAACATGATAGGTCTGTGCAGAATCTACATCAAAATGAACATCTTTATGACTAAACATTCCATTCTACTGCATGGAAGATAGACTTCTCACATCTGTAATCTATTCACTTTTTGTAACTTGTTTATTAAATGAAGTACGCAACTTTGGGATATCCAGGACAAAAAAGGCAAAAAAGAAAAAAAGAAGAAAAAGGAGGGGGGGGGGATAGCCAGAGGCTTTGTTCATTTTTTAGTGAATTAAGGGATTCAAGAGGCTCTTTGATTTGCTTAAAACAATTGGAGGATTCTGTGAACTACAGTT
The DNA here is from genome assembly GCA_030440675.1 of Furcifer pardalis. Lineage (NCBI taxonomy): Eukaryota > Metazoa > Chordata > Lepidosauria > Squamata > Chamaeleonidae > Furcifer > Furcifer pardalis. The sequence continues at coordinate 72,000,760 of CP126893.1, forward strand.
TACCCTTTTGCTATAGAAATAGTTTCGGGAAAGTCTGGAGGCTGCAAAACAAACAAACAAACAAACCACTATTGGAGGCTAAAAATAGCAATAAAAGCCACATTGAGCCCTGAAGGTGAAAATGAATGTGAAAATGAAACAAAAAAAATACTGTAATCCAGAGTGTGATGATTTGACTGTAGTGGATTTGCTGTATTCTGAGCTACTATATTTTAATACTGTACATGTCTACTATATACCAATTGAAAATTATGTAATTTAGCCAGATAATTTCCATTTATTATATTATGGCATGGACAGACTTCTTTTGTGTCTACATCAGACTTTAAAATGCCAAATTGAAGCCACCTGGTTCAGAAAAGCATAATTTTTGAGGAGGCTCTTTCTGTGTCTCCCCAATAAGAATATTCTTCAGTTGCAGGAAGGCATTTTGCTAATGCAAGGCATTTAAAATAAGGGGGAATATTCTGAGTACTCAGTAGTTTTATAATTTTATAAATTAAACTGGATTCCTGTATTTACTACTACATAATTATAAATTGTGGACATGGAAAATATATTCAGCTGTCAACTGTTAACTCATGCAAATTGACATATAACCCCTAGAATGAAATTCCTGCATTTACAGCATCTATTGTTTCCATTCTCTCAAATTATTTGGCTGACATTGATTTTGGAAACTACTTGATCTATGACACCCTTCTAATTGTCTTCTGGGATGCATATTACTAATTACAATGTCAGATATGTCAGCCTTATTTTCTTTTACTATTCTTGCCCTCTGGTGTTAAGATGTGAAAGGACCTTAGCAAACCACAGAACGTACAGTGAGTTTTTTTAAATCTGCCAAGTCTTTCCTTTAGACTTATATGTAGAATGTTTACTCTCATTTCCCCCTAGATATGTTTACACAAATAATATATTCTTAAAAATCATCATGTATTCCCCCTACCAAACTGAATTATCTACTATTCAATGTTGCTTAAAAGTGGTATTTATATGTTACAGTTTGTTTTAGTCTGTGAATGGGAAGTACTTTCCAGAATTCATCCAGCAGAAAAGAAATCCAGAGGGCGGCCAGAGAGGCAACCGACCCGGTTACCTGGGGGTTTACTACAATCCCCCTCGGTGAACCCCTCTGGATTTCTGTTACCGGTTCGGCCAAACCGGTCCGAACCGGCAGCATCCCACCACTGCTTGGAGACCTTCAAAAATATGTTGCTTGGTAAAGTGCTTTTGTTCAGCATTCTAGCTGTTCCTGTTTTTGTCTCCATTTAAGTTTCTCTCAGCTACTAAGTGAGTGCATGGGGTAGAAATGCCGAGACCCAAGTAAATTGAAATCATGGATGTCTCCATTGATACCTATGGACAGCTCTCACTTCTGTTCTCAAACTCTAAATATCTCTCCGGTTACTCAAAAACATTTACACAATACTCCCTATGTTTGATTGGAAGTTCATTTTTGTCTATATAACCATTATTATGAAAGATTAAATAGATATAAAGGAAAGCTCTAAAAGTAGATGTGCTAGTTGAACTAGCAGTAAGAAATTGAATTTTGCAAAGTATAGTGATGTTCATAATAGAGCCTAGAGGTTGAGGTATTTCAAATCAGATGGTGTTACATGTTGCCTTCTCGGTTTAGGCCCAGTTCCTGACCTAGCTCCAGCCACCACCCCTGCTGCAGGAATCACCCACAGATTCATTTACAGCAGTCGTAAATGCATTTATGACAGCCATAAATGAGTCCGTAGCTAATGTGAACACATTTATGACAGCCGTAAATGATTCAGTGGCCATTGTAAACATGTTTACTACAGCCAGGGATGTGTTTTACAGCAGCATTTATGGCAGGGGGAACCACCAGTCTGGACCGCTCAGTTGTCTGATGGGGCATGATCCAGCTCATGGCTGAAAAAGGTTGAGAACCCCTGATTGAGTCCATGAGATATTAAAGTAGCCCATCTATAAGTTCAGAAGTGTTCTTTCTTTGGAATATGCTTAAATTTGGTGGTTTCTGTATTCCAACTAAAGACAAGTTACATAGGTCTTGATGTTCAGAGTTTAGGTATTTGACCAACTTCTTGGTCAAGATGGCAAACTTTTGGTTTCTAAATCTTGTGGTGTTTTTGTGTGTGCTTTTTTTTTGGCCATATTGCAAAGAATGTTTATGTCATCTCCATTCAATGAGAGAGATTATGTTGTAGGACCTATAAGTGATGTTTTGTTCAATATAGTATGTCCTGCCACTTACAGTGCTAGTAAAAAGGACTGTGTCCTTGAGAAAAGGTTATACAGGATTTGGAATCACAAGGACTGCTGATTCTTCAAACTCCATATATTTGGCATCTGGCAGGAAGCTATTGTAGGAGGTTTACTTAGTGATGGCTTTTACAAGACTTTCAAAATTTTTTAACAGTGGATAGTTTTGTCTGATCACTTTGCTGTAATTTGGAGACACTAGATGGAAATCCACCACAAAAATATGTTGTTTTCTTTTAGAGTCTTAATTCTGATGGAAGAATTTTTACTTCTTTTGATGTAAGTTTCAACAATAATTGTTGGATATCTTCTATGTAGCAGGCATTTGTATGAGTTTGTATTTTAAAAAATAATTTTATTTGGTGTTTTAAGAGCTAAGCTATATATAATATTCTCCTTCAAATGTTTAGGGTTTTAGAATTTCCATTCAAGATGCATGTAGGCTTGTCATAAAGGTCAGTGACAACTTTGTTATTTTAGATATTCTAGTAAAATCTTAATTGACCCAGGGAAAATAAACATTTATGTAATTAAAGTTTTCTTCTCCTGGTAATGGATGTTACATTATAGGACAGGGATTCTCAACCTGCAGCCTTTGGGCTGGATGCGACCTATGACACCATAGTGCCATGTGGTGGAGGAAGGACAAAATGGCCATCCGGTCCCCGAAGCTGTCAGACTGAGCATGACTTGGCCCCCGACTTTAAAAGGTTGAGAAATCCTGATATAGGATTTCCCCCCCCAAGCACTGTGATTGTCTAAATATTTCTTGTACCAGCCTTCAATTGTTGGGGGAAATCACAATTTCATTTCCCATGAAGCATTATCTATGCATCGTGTTTCAAATCTTGTGTTTTAGAAAGTCCTGTGACATGAAATGGTTGAATGGAATGGCAAGAATATGTGTAAAATTGTCAGTTAATACTCTACCCATGATTCTTTCTTAGACATTATGATATAGTCTTGCTCCATTTGTCTTTGAATTAATAGGGATCTGCTGGTATAATGCTTTTCTAAGAGAGATGATTTTAACCCCAAATCTAATGTCTGTCTTAACCATATGTTTTTCCTCATATAACATCTTGAACTAATTTATGTGTGAGTTATTTTTTACAAAATAACAACGACCCAATGAACATTTATGTTCAATGGGTCAATAGCAGATGAATTGTTTTAGGACTTTATCTTCCTTTTTGTTTTTATGCTTTAAAACAAACAAACACAAATAAATGTTTGTATGTGTTGCTGTTTTTTCATTTTTCTTTTCTATATCATCTCAAGCATTTGTTTAGAAAGTTATGAGAAAATATAATTATGCAAAACTCAAGGCAACCACACAAATCTATCTTTGTATAGAGTTATATCTGATTTGTCTTTTTTAACTACTTCCACATAAAGAAAGTTCTAAAAAGTGTGGCAGGTTATATGAAAGTCACCCAGAAGAACTGATGGTGGAAGTTGACACTTTTCTGTGATGGTTCAAAAGCCTAGTCAATGTAGACAACAGTGATTTAGGTGGACTAGTAATATATCTTGCTACAAAGATTTCAAGGTTTAAGGGCTTCAGTTGAAGTCGCAGGAAATTGCTGTGCCTTTCCAGTCCTCTTTTTGTTGTTCAGTCGCTATAAGTCATATGCTTATATTTGTATATTCTATGGATCTTAGCCTACTTCCTATGTCTGTGACAAGGTGTGTCCTACTATTTCCATTTTCACTGCAGTCATTCATGAACCACAGGAAAATTAGGAAAGAAGGTGTATATTTTATATTTTAAAAATAAGCTATATTGCAATAATATATACAGTATTAACATTCCAGTTCAGCTCTAATCAGGACTGTGGTGGCTCAAGTGGTTAAGACACTGAACTTGACAACTGGAAGGTTGAAGTTCAATTCCCAAGTACTGCATGACAGAATGGGTGCCTGTCTCTGTCCCAGCTCCTGCCAACCTAGCAGTTTTTGGTGTTAAACATGCATCCAGTAACAAAAGCATTGGCCAGCCTTTTGAAATACCTATTTTCCATAGAGTAGGCACTTCTTAGAGTGATTTAAGAAAGGATACAATAATGCATGTTGAATCTGATCTTCAAACTAGAGTGTCTTAGAACTGCATTTGAAAACTTGCTGCACATGAAACCTTTGAATTTTAAGTTTTACAAAGTATAATTATATTTCTTCAGATTCCCCATTCACGGCATAGTTGCTGGACTGTAAGGAGGAAGAGGAGGAGAAATAAATTCAATTGAGATAACTGAAATCTGAATACACAGCATAGGATTTCACCACCATTCACTTTGTCTCAATTTTCATCCATTGTTCTGCTGAATTTCCCATGACAGTTTTTTATGGAGACTAGAATGAAACTATGCTCTTGCCTCCTAAGTGAGCACTTTCTTAACCTCTGTTGCTCTACAGTAAGGCAAGAAAATGTAACTGTATCTTAAAGCTCTATAATATAAATGTAGTAAGAAAATAATTAATTTTTACTAAAATATTGGAGCAGCTTTTAGAATGATAGGTTTCAACCTTTCCTGAGATCCTATTTCCTGAATTCAAGTAATCCACATCTTGCTGTTTAGCAGAAGATATTTCATAATGCATGAACAACAGCACATTTCTCAGGTATGCATGAAATGGATATGAAATGTTAGCAAGAGCAATATATTTCATAATTACTAAGCTAGAGGATGATGAAAGCAGTGTGGTATTTTTCAGTTTAAGAAAAGTTTTAGCCATCTTGTGACAGTATGTGTGTATGCATGTGTAAAATTATTCTAAAGATAATGGTATTGACCACTAGATTTTGTATTAAACAATGTATCATTTTCACTACATTCTCAAGTTTTTGTTGCATATATTGTAGCTATCCTAGCAAGAAGAAGAAATTAAATATACACATGTAGAAATATTTCTTTGTGTTGTATACTTCAATTAGAGTACTTTTGAAACCCAAATTTTTCCATATAAATTGTTTGAATATCCATTAGTGGGCCATGGTTTAGCTTTTTGTGTACTTCTCTATTATGCTCAGGCTATAATTCTAGCCACATTTGTAAGGGATCCCATTAAGTCCTCTTGCATTAAAAGTGCTTCAGCAAGTCATTTTAGAGTGGCTTCAGCAAGTCATCAGATTAATTCTCAGTCCTAAAGACTGAGAATTAGCAAAGAGGTGCTATTAAAAACATTAAATCAGTACAGTAATACCCCGGATAACGTTTGTACTGGATAGTACTAAAACCGCATAACGTTACAAGATTTTCAGAAAAATCTTGCATCGGATAATGCGATTTTTTAGCGTTATCCGGTACAAGCGTGTGGGTGGGGGGAGTTGGATTGGGTAGAACATCGGGAGTGCACGCGCGCATCAGACGGAGTTAGGGGAGTATACGGAGGTCTTCCCCTATCCTCCCCTAGCCCGGTCCGATGCGCGCCTGCCCGCCGCCCGATGTTTTGAAAGGGTACGCTAAGAAAAAAAAACGCTAAGAAAAAAAGCCCTGACTTCAGGGACAAACCACTTTAAAGGCAGGCAGGCAAAGAAAGAGACCTCCCTGCCTTTAAAGTCACCCCCACCCTTAGCTCTGCCACGAGAGAATCCAGCCTCCCCTGTTTCCTTGCAGTAAGGAAGCATAGTCTTCCTTAAACAGGGAAGGGGGAAATACAGAGATGTGATTGGTTCTCTAGTGTCACATGGCATTAAGAAGAAAAAAAGACAGAGAACCAATCACATCTCTGTATTTTCCCCCTTCCCTGTTTAAGGGAAGTGGAACAGAAAAAAGGCTCCAGGTGACTGTCAGCACTTACTGCAAGGAAACAGGGGAGGCTGGATTCTCTCGTGGCAGAGCTGAGGGTGGGGGTGACTTTAAAGGCAGGGAGGTCTCTTTCTTTGCCTGCCTGCCTTTAAAGTGGTTTGTCCCTGAAGTCAGGGCTTTTTTCTTAGCGTTGTTCGATCAATGTATCAGACAACGCTAAAAACCAGATAACGTCATGACTTGTGGAACCAAGTCATAACGATATCCAGGGTATTAGTGTACATACAAGTGACATCAGTTGCTCCTAATCTTTCTATTAAGATCAGACTGAAAATATTTCTTTATCTCTTCTCAGATTTTAAAATATTAGGTCTGAAAATTAATTTGTGGGAGTTAAACATTAGAAATAGACAGGTTAATTTGTTACTATTACTGTTTATATCTGAAAGCATTTAATTTGTTGAATTGGTAATATTAGATGATTAGATCATTACCCCAGAGTTTACAGAGATTTTCAGCTTTGACTCCTATCAACACACTTTCCAAAACACTCTTGTTTTGTCTCACCTTGTGTAAACCCAAACCTGTGGCTTCTTTCACAGTCAATCCATCTCATGTTTTACTCTTCTTTTTCTGTTGCCTTTAGCCTTTCCTAGCATTAGTGTATTTTCAAGAGAATCCTGCCTTCTCATGATGTGCCCAAAATAGGATAACCTCTGTTTTATCATTTTTGCCTCCAGAAACAGTTCAGGCTTGTTTTGCTCTTGGACCTACTTGGTTTTCTTTTGGGCAGTATCCAGAGAGCTTTCCTCCAGCACCAGATTTTGAATGAATTGTTTTTCCCCTGCCAGCTTTCTTTTCTGTCCAGCTTTCACATCCATACATGGTGATTGGGAATACAATAGCATGCATGGTCTTGGTCTTGGTCTGGATCTCTAGTGAGATAATCTTATACTTGATGATCTTTCCTATTTCCTTCATTGTTGGCCTTCTGAGTTTTATTTTCAGAAGGTACAGAAAGTAGAAGATCAATTAATAGGAAGGGAGGACAGAGGGCAAGCTCAGTCAGTGCATAATTTGCTTTATAAGGAGCAACATCAAATGCTCCATAGTGTTCCTTGATTCAGCCGGGGTCTGCTTGTGGGTGGATAACAAAAAAGGTGCCAGCCTGAAATCCTAGAGGAGGAAGCTCCACAGTTTAGGAAAAATTAGCTGAGAAGGCTTTTTCTTATATCCTCACTACACCTGTCAGGGTAGGAAATAGAGAATAAGGTTTGCCTTGGTTATTTCAAAACCCTGACAGACTCATAAAGGGAAGTGCAATCTTTTAGGTATCTTTGACCGAAGTAATTTAGAGCTGTATAAGACAAAACTAGCACTTTGGATTATTCTTGGCAGCTAGAAGAGCTTTTGAAATAGGGGAATAATGTGATCATTGTAACCTGGGCCCATTAACAAATATGCAGCCACTGAAGTTTCCAAACATTTCCCAAAGATAGCTCCATGTTGATCACCCTGCGATTTTCCTGGAACATATGCAGCCACTCACTGCTGGAAATTTTACCCCAGCAAGGTTGTGCTAATCTAAATTCTAGCCTAAAATGCCCAGCTGAGTGTTTAAATGCTGTTTAGTTGAATATACTGAGATGATTTAAATGTGGTTTGTCTCAATAACATAGGATTGGAATACTAGTACAGTAAAACCTCACATAATGAGTGTCTCGCTTAGAGAGTTACTCGCTTAAAGAACAGAATTTTCTCTGAATGGTCACCTTGCTTAACAACTAAAACCAATCAAAAACTTGCTTAACAACTAACACGGGGTTCGCAATACTCCCCCCCCCCCCAGCCAGAAGTCACAATTGGTCACTTACAATGGTGTTTCTCTTAAAGAGCAAACTTGCTAAAAGAGCAATCCCATGGAACACATTATGCTCTTTAAGCAAGGTACTACTGAACCTGTTTAACTTCAGGGGGAATTATGCTAAACTATGGTTAAAACAATCGTTCTGTAATTTTTAAAAACTTCCTAGTCACTATTTGTTCTCCACAATTTTTCAAGCCATGGATTGGGTCTTCTGAAGTTCCACCTAATAAAGTTTTCATGACTGGAAAGTAACATTGGATTATAAAAAAATACACAACTATTTCTCTGGCTCCAGTTCTAAAAGTTGTTTGCATGAAGTTAAGTTGCAGTCATTCTGTATTTGCCTTTTGAGGCTTTATGAATTCATTTAGTGTTCAAGCGAAAGACACACTAGGAAGAGCATAATGTCCCTGTACTCATTTGTTACATAATAGAGAGAACCAGACATGTACATTTGAAGTGAACAGATGTGGATGGTTAATTCTGATGCCCTGTCCAAGCAATTAAGGGAATTAAACCTGGCCCATAACGTTACGTTGAATATCCACTCCTGTTTGAGGCAACATACTGCTTAAAGAGAAGAGTTATTGAGAAGTAAAAGACAAACATTATCAGTCACAGAGGTAACATACAGCCTCTTTGCCTAAACGCAGACAGTTATAAATATGGGATTCCCCTGATGTGACCAATTGAAATAGACTTTTAAAAAATGAATAGCATGAGACAGCCATTTGAGATCTGCTTTGTATTTTTGGTTCCAGGAAAATTGCAGCTATTGGAGAGGGAAAGCAGACATGAAAATGATGTCTTGTTTTTTCTACATTCTTAAAATATAGATTTTTTTCCAAAATATTTTTTTTCATTCCATTTTTTACCATATATACTTGACTATAAGTCATCCCGAATAGAAGTCAAGGTACCTAATTTAGACCTAAAAGACTAAGAAAATAGATTGACCAGAGTATAAGTTGGGGGTGGAAAATGCAGCTGCTGCTAGTGAGTTTTAATAATTAAAATACATGGAAATATGGTAAAGTAAATTAATCTAGACATTTGTGTGGGTATGTTTTTGAGTTTTTACAGTAGAGCTAGTGGTTTGTTTGTTTTTTACTGTATGTTTGAATTTGAACCACCACAGTTTTGGGACCCTTGGGATTGTTGACCTGAGTATAAGTCGAGTCCATTTTTTGGATCTCATTTTGGGAGCTAAAAATAGATTTTTACTTGAGTTTATACAGTAAATTGTATCTCTTTTGTCAAAGGAGAAGATTTCATAATATGAGAATGTGTGGAAACTGTTTGAAAAATGAAAGCTGGCTTGAAAATGTGCAGACTATGAATCTGATTTCCATTTGAATATTGTAGCCTCGTATTAATTATGAAATGCAACAATATAAGTTCTATTGGTCTAGTCTTCTTCTGTTCATGAGCTCATAATTGCTAGTACTTATTCCTATTATTTTGGAAATATAACAGCATCATTACTAATGTTGCATGAGAAAAGATATATCATGACATCTTTTCACTTAAATGTCAATAATATTTCAATTTGGGGACATTATGGTATTAAAGTTAAGTACTGCAAGTTAAGATTTATGCAGCTTTGATAATGAATGTCAAAATTTTAAAAAATCAGGGAAAGCAGAGTTTTAAAAAGTATTTATGATGATGATACTTTGTGGAGATGTTTTTAAAATATTTAGAACTAAAGAGGGTTGACTTATTTTGCTTATCTGTGAACATGAAAGGTTATACATGAGTGGGAGGCCACAAGGAGGTGGATGTCTCCCAACATCACTTAAAAACAAAGGTTTTGTTGTACAATCTTGTTGCAAAGGGGACACAGGAATAGAAATACATTATCTCTTAATATTTTGCTGGAAGATTGAAATCCTATTGGCTGATTACATGCTAAATGGATGTAGTGGTGATATATTAAGGAAGGGATATTTAAAACAAGGGGCAGCTGTCATCACTTCCCTTTTTTCATCCCACAAGAAAAGTTTATAAGAAGAAGAGAAACTAGTCCTTTTCTTCTTGCAGTGCTTTTTCAGTTTTTTAAAGGACTGCATGAATACTCATAGAGTCCTACGTGGAAAGAAGAACAACAACAAAATCCCTTTTATATTGGGGGGGGGGGGGAAGACATGCACTTGAATGATATCCTTTGTCATTTGTGATAAAAAGTGCTTATTGTCTGCAACCAAGTATTGGATGGTTCTACATTAGTGAGATAGTAATTTCCAGACTATTCTTCTGCCTATCAGGTTCTGTTAAATTACCAAGAAAACAAACCATTTTGAATTTAGAGGACAAAACTTTGTTAATCATGCCTGCAAGTTACATATCGTGTAATTTGTTAATCATGCCTGCAAGTTACACATGGTGTAACATTTTGGAGACAAAATCTCAAAATCACTGTAAATGCAGTCACATGAGCATTAGATAATGCTCCAAATCCTGTTGCTTAGCATAGTAAATTACACCAGAGTAGTCCATTGAATCATTATGTATTTATTGAGTGAATTCTGCTGGGCCTATCCTAATTGCGATTTACTGTATTAGAGTAAGTTGCAGTTTTTAATTTTCAACCCCAAGTGAATATTTCAGAATATAGACCATGGCAGATTATCAACATGAAACAATAAGGTTTCTCAAAGCATAAATGTATCACTGACATGCCTGATGCTTAATGAGGTTGACTTAGTAAGTCAGGCAGAGGATCACAGAAAACTCTTTCTGTTCTGATTTATTGAATAGGCTGTTCATGTGTTTCAGTAGTAACCTGCAGGATCAGAGCCTCCGCAAGTCTTGCTTTCTCATTAAGAAGTGAGTAGGTAGGTTTTGGAGCACATGAAAGCACAGTGCTCCTGGTAGGGGTAACCTTTCTTGTCCTCATTAGGGTGAGTGATGACAGCAATGAGAAATGAAGCAATTCTGCTTTCTCCTTTCTCAGTACAGTAATAATGAGAGCAAAATAGACCTACATTGGTACTACTGTTTAATTTTATCAGAAAAGAGAATGCTGCCTGATAATACAATGCCCATTCCACACATTATTTTTCATCATACTTCTAAATGGATTAAGCTTTGTTTGCTTCTGTAATTCCTGTCTAAGGTACATAGAAGGAAGAACATAGCCAGCCCTGGCATAAAGCTGTTGAAATTGTTTGCCTTAGGACAGAGTAGACTGGGTCGGCAGATTCCCAGCCATTCTCCTACCATATCTGAGACATTCCCTGATCCTCTGGAAAGTTCAGGCAGCTTTCTGAAACCAACTGTTCCTTTTCCCACTGTCTAGCTTTAGGATGTCCTCACTTATGGCATAGCCAGTGTTGCTTTGCATACAATAATGCTTTGAACATTTCTCAGAGCCAGATGTTGAACTAAGAAATTGCTGGCTATAGATGAACATAGGCGTGCATTTATTGGTCACCTCTTTTTTCTAGTGGGTATGACACAGTCATCCAATCATCTTCCAGGCTCTGATGCATTTATTATTGCTGTCACCTTCTCTGCCTCCTTTTTTGTCTTCCGTTTGCTTGAGAGAAGCAGCTACTGTTGTCACCTCCTCTTCCATGGAATAGGGAATCTTCTTTATATCGTACCAGTACCAGATTAATAGTTAGCCATTTTGTGATACTTGCACACAACAAAGAAATCAAAGGCAACTTGTTTGTTCCTTAGCTTGCAGGAGAGCCTCGTCACTTCAGATGAAAAGGTGTCTAAGGTAAGATGAGAAGTGGAATCTCACCAGGACTAGTGAACTTCTCAATAAACTACCACCATATCATTGTGAGTCTTGACACTTAGAGAAGACCCTCAATGAACATAAAATAGCATGCACTCCTTCAGGCACATTGGTCCTAAACCATTTAGAGTATTTAGACCTGCTCCATTTAGACTTGCTTCTTTGTTTTGCACTTTGTTCAGATCATCTTCTGAGTTTACCAATGCTTGGATAACTGAAGCCAGGTTATTTTTGCCTGGATGAAGTGTAGTTGGTATATTACACACAGCTGATAAAGGCATTCTACGCAACTGCTTTCTGTCTCATGCTGACATGGGGGTCAGAGATAATGCCTTTTCTTTCCACTTCCAGACTGTTGAATTTCTGTACTAGTTGTGCAGTAAGCACTGTTCATGTGCCTCTGTCATAGAAATAATCTAGACTGTTGACCAGTGCATTTACCAACATCTTGCTGAGTTTCTCAGTTGGAAACACAGGATGAGAAGCTCCTTCTTGCATGTTGAGCAAAGAAATTAAGACGGTTACAACAGAAGCATTTTTTTGTTGTTGTTCAGTCGCAGAGTCGATTCCGACCCTCTGCGACCCCATGGACCACTGTCCTCCAGGCATTCCTGTCCTCCACCATCCCCCTCAACTCGCCCAGCTCTTTGCCCATTATCTCTACAATACCATCTAGCCATCTCATCCTGGGCCATCCCCTTCTTCTTTTGCCCTCGACTCTTCCAAACATCAAGGCTTTCTCAAGCGAATCCTCTCTTCTCATTTGATGTCCAAAGTACCTTAGCTTCATCTTTACTATTTGACCCTCTAAGGAGCAGTCAGTGTTGATTTCTTCTAAGATGGACTTATTTGTTCTCCTTGCTGTCCAGGGGACTCTCAAAACCCTTCTCCAACACCACATCTCAAAGGCGTCTATTTTTCTGCGCTCAGCTTTCCTAATGGTCCAGCTCTCACAACCATACATTGCCACAGGGAATACCATTGCTTTGACTATGCGAATCTTTGTTTGCAATTTGATGTCTCTACTTTTCACTATGCTCCCCAGGTTTCTCATCACTTGCCTCCCAAGAATCAGTCTCCTTTTTATTTCATGGCTGCAATCACCATCTGCAGTGAGCTTTGATCCTAGGAAAGTAAAATCTGTCACTGCTTCTACTTCTTCCCCATCTATTTTCCAGGGACTGATAGGTCCTGTTGCCATGATCTTGGTTTTCTTGATATTGAGTCTCAAGCCAGTCTTTTCACTTTCTTCTTTCAACCTAATCAGGAGCCTCTTTAGCTCCTCCTCACTTTCTGCCATGAGGGTGGTATCATCTGCATATCTCAAATTGTTGATGTTTCTTCCAGCAATTTTGATCCCAAATTGTGATTCCTCCATCCCTGCATTGCGCATTATGTGTTCTGTGTATAAGTTGAATAAGCAGGGTGACAAAATGCAGCCTTGTCTTACTCCTTTTCCTATTCCAAACCACTCCGTCATTCCATTTTCTGTCCTAACTGTTGCCTCTTGATTCATGAACAGATTTCTCATGAGACCTATAAGGTGTTCCGGAATTCCCATCTCTTTAATTACTTGCCACATTTTGTTGTGGTCAACACAGTCAAAAGCCTTAGTGTAATCAATGAAACAGAAGTAGACTTCTGATATTCCTTTGTTTTTTCCATGATCCATCTTATGTTGGCGATGTGGTCTCTAGTTCCCCTGCCTCTTCTGAAACCCGCCTGCACTTCTGGTAATTCTCTCTCCACATACTGTTGCAGTCTATCCTATATTATCTTGAGCATCATTGCTTCATCTTTCCAGTGCACTTCTGTTCTTAAGAGGCAAACGTTCTTCCTGCCTACTCAGTGTAGAATTCAAGATGGTTGGTAAAGAAGGTAATTCATTCCTTCTGAGCCTTTTTTACTTGCTTATTCGTCACCAGTCTCTTTTAAGAATAAAAAGATGAAGAATCTTAAGAAACCATCTCTCTCTTTCTCTCTCATGACATAGGGATAGTTTTTGTGTTCAGGTCTATTTCTAATACTGTATGTTTGGTGGAATTGCAAAACTGAAATGGAGAGCTTTTGAAAAGAATGGAGAAGATTGCTGAAACCTTTGTTGTCCTGTTATGATCAAGATAATCTAGTTATTAAAGGCAATGTTCAACTATGTGAATTTCTGAGGCCTGGTTGTTAGATGGAGTAATCAGTAAGAATAGATTTCAAGATAATAGAGAGCTGTTGAGATATATTTATTTGTGTGTTGGAATTTAGAAAGTAAATCAAGAAAATATCTTGCCCTGATTGGTGACGGAAATACTGTTCCCATGTAAACTGAGATCCACCCATTCTGTTGACCACCAACATCTCAGGTATAATCAGCACTGAAACGAGAAATTGTATTTTTGATTTCCGCACCAAAATTTTGGAATTCCTTACTGTGGGATATGTATTTTATACCTTCATGAATAGTCTTTGCCAGGTAAATCAAAGGTCTTTACTGACTGCTTCTTATTTATTGATTATGTTTTCTGCCATTTATTTTCATAAATTGGTTATAAATTAATTTATTTCACAGATTTTTTAATTTGTGGTTTCATGTAATTTTTTTAATGGTTGAGTAATGTAACAACTGGAGGAGACAATAGATGAAATCATGTTGGTGAAGCTTCCATGATATATTGCTAACAATGTCAACAATAGGAATTTTTCTGAATAGTAGGGGAAATCTTTAATATTGAAAATGGCCCCATGTGGGATGGCTTTATTGGTTGCAACAGTTTTTTTAATTAAAAACTTTCCCCTGCTGTCCTATGATTTCTCCAGTTACAGGGAGGGATTACACAGAAGTTGGGGGAGAGATAGCACAGGAGTCTTGGAAGCTTTGTGACAGAAGTAGGTAAACAGTGAAACCTCAATTAACAAATGGCTTGGTTAACATAAAAATCACATAACAAAAATAAATTCATAAAAAATAATGGAAACCATGTTTTGGTTAACATATTTTGATTTTGAATGCATTCCTATAGGAAATTTCATGCAATGCATTCCTATGGGAATTTTGGTTTAAGTAATTTTGCTTTAAGAAATGTCCCAGGGAACACATTAATTATGTTAACCAAGGTTTTACTGTATATATATTTAAATTACCAAAGCTAAGGACATCATCAGTATTATTATTATTATTATTATTATTATTATTATTATTATTATTATTATTATTATTATTATTATTATTATTATTATTATTATTATTATTATTATTATTATTATTATTATTATTAAATTAGATTTATATGCCCCTCTACTCACCTCACTGAGGCGACTCAGAGGGGCTCACATAATATAAACAACATATACAGTATCACAATCTCAAAAATAAATACAGCATAATATAAAAATATAACAACAGATGCAGCACAGATAATACAATCAATAAATTTTACAAAAAAAGAAAAAACAGTACAATAAAATACAGTGTAAAAATACAATACAGTCAAGAGAGACAGCAAGGTCTTTATGGCTGGGCTAGCTGGTCCACACAGTTGGCCCTCATTCCCCCCTTCTTAATTTATGCCAACAGAATTTCAGCCAGCAACTTGTAGCTTTGTCACCTCTGAACTGGCACCTCATTTTTATTTTTGAGAGATTATGATAGAAATATGCCTGTATTGCTTATAGGAAGGTAAGCTTTAATTATTCTTTCTGGGGGGGACGACGACAATATTTCCTACATAATCACATTTAATACAAATAATTCCTTCAAAGAAGAAGATAACTAGTACTGTACCTGGTACAAGTGCTACTACTTGTTTCTGTAGTGATTTCTAAAAACAGCTTTTTATTATTAGGTCAAGAGAGGAAAATCTGTTTCCCTGCAGATGTTGTTAGACCATGTTCACTGGAAACATTGGGAGGGTCGTCATTTCTATTTTATGAATACTGTACAGGATATAATGGATTTAGTGACATGTCAGTGCTATTATTTTCATTTGTATTTCACTATAAGAACAACTGAACATTATCAATTCTAAGCCTTCTTGAGAGAGAATCACATCAATTTAAGACAACAGCTACTATTTACTTGTAAACAGCTTCTTGGCTTGTACTGGTATGAATCCTGTCACAATTATTATCCTCTTCTAAGGTTGCTTGGTGTTGATTTGTGTTGATGAAATTCAAATGATATTTATTTAGTTAAAGAAATAAAAGATGTTATCTGTGTTTTTGTCACAAATGAAAATATGTGTCTGGGACAAGCCTAATGTGTTCAGTGCTTTTTCAGCCATGTAATGCTCTGGGGAATTTTGTGTATTTGCATGTGTCATAGGCATTTCTGTATAAAATGTGTAAGACAAAATGTGAATATTGACTGAACTCAAAATACATTCTTACTGAATTAACTTGTGAAGCAGTTCAATTAATCTGCTATTTCAAAGCGCAGATGAATATATCTGGTTTGAGTCTGCCTCCTGCACACACAAACACATGGAGTTAAAGGAAAATCTGTTTTGGCCAGCCCATTGTGGAACATACTATGTAGAAGTATTTTCTACTTAATTCAGGACTATATAAAGGATTACCATTTTGGGTAGCAGGTGCTGAGACTTTACCACAAAAACGTTGGTGGGGGGGAATGCCCTAAATGGAAGGATCTATTCTAGGCTAGAGAAGCATATAGACCCATTGTGTTTCTACTTACATTGTCAAGAGTCTGTTGAGGCTTAGATATCCTGTAAACATTTATCAAAGTAATCCATATTTATTTATTCTACATGAGAAACAAATAAAGCTATCTGTAGCAGCAGATTTCGTTTAGAAACATTACAAAATACCAAATAGTACATTGCTCCAAGAGTAAGGGAATGGCATAGTGCTCATCTCTACTGTTTCAGACATCCTCTGTTACTATAGCTATTACAGTGGAAGATTATGCTTATGGCTTCAGCAGGGTTTGTTGAACATAGGCTTGGAGGTCTCTAAGTCTAATATATCAGGAGAGAAAAGATAAAGACAGATACAAAATAACAGGAGTAAAACATAATAGGGGTTTAAATGTGTTTGATATAGCTAAATCAAGAATTGAGATAATAGATTTCCTGGAAATATTTCCTGCAGTCTTAAATTATAGAAAATCCACTTCTGCACACGTTGGGATAGCAGTAAAACCAAAAGGCCATGAACAACTGATCCTTCTATAGCTTGTGCTTACAACTCCCCTCACCTTGCCAAAAGTTATGTAATCTCATCATACACCATGGAACTTCTCCATGTTATCCAGTAAATATTTCTCAGTACAGTATATCCATTTCTTAGATAATATGATATATTTATCTAGAAGAACAGTGAATTGATTGTAATTATATAAAAATTAAGTGTAGTCTCTATTATAGAATCACTTTTATATCATTCCTAAGCACTGAGCAAATCCATAACTAATTTAGAAATATGTCAATTTCACACAACTATGTAATAAAGTATATAATGAAGTAGAAATTTATTAGAACTGGAAGGATTTGCAAAATCTTCATTGCCATTTTAGGCTATCCAATTAGGAATTGTTTGAAAGTTGATACAGGTGTAATTCCTTTTCTAGTCCAGAAAGTTTCTGGGGGAAATGCGTTTCATAGACTCACTTATTGAGCACAGCAGAACTAATTTACTTTAGTTCATGAACAGCCCACTAAAAGTATAGCATTCAGAATCCGGAAAATGGAAAAATCAGGGCACTTTCTCTCTTTGCGATGGTCCTTAGTTATGTAGAAGTTGATGTTCAAAATGATAATGAGTTTTTTACATTGTTTGTCATTACTAAAAAGTATTGCAAATAATCTGAATAATTCAGTTACCATATTTGCTTGCCTATAAGACCTACTCTCCCCCCCCCCCTTAAAATACACTGGAAGATGGAGAATTACCAGAAGTGAAGGCGGGGTTCAGAAGACGCAGGGGAACTAGAGACCACATTGCCAACATATGGTGGATCATGGAGAAAACAAAGGAATATCAGAAACAAGTCTACTTCTGTTTCATTGACTACACCAAGGCGTTTGACTGTGTGGACCACAACAAAATGTGGCAAGTAATTAAAGAGATGGGAATACCAGAACACCTTATATGCCTTGCTTATTCAACTCATACACAGAGCACATATGCGCAATGCAGGGTTGGATGAATCACAAATTGGGATCAAAATTGCTGGGAGAAACATCAACAACATGAGATACACAGATGACACTACATTAATGGCAGAAAGTGTGGAAGACCTAAAGAAGCTGCTGCATAGGTTGAAAGAAGAAAGTGCAAAAGCTGGCTTGAGACCCAATATCAAGAAAACCAAGATAATGGCAACAGGCCCTATCAGTCTCTGGAGAATAGATGGGGAAGAAGTAGAAGCAGTGACAGATTTTACTTTCTTAGGATCAAAGCTGACTGCAGATGGTGATTGTAGCCATGAAATAAAAAGGCGACTGATTCTTGGGAGGCAAGCTATAGAAACCTGGGGAACATAGTTAAAAGTAGAGACATCACCTTGCAAACAAAAATTTGTATAGTCAAATCAATGGTATTTCCGGTGGCAATTTATGGTTGTGAGAGCTGGACCATTAGGAAAGCTGAGCACAGAAGAATAGATGCCTTTGAGATGTACTGTTGGAGGAGAGTTTTGAGAGTTCACTGGATAATGAGGAGAAAAAATAGGTTGGTCTTAGAAGAAATCAACCCTGATTGCTCCCTAGGAGGTCAAATAGTAAAGATGAAGATGAAGTACTTTGGACATCAAATGAGAAGAGAGGATTCACTTGAGAAGGCCTTGATGGTGGGAAAGGTGGAGGACAAAAGAATAAGGGGCAGCCAAAAATGAGATGGCTAGATGGTATTGTGGATGCAGTGGGCACAGAGCTGGGCAGTCTGAGGAGGATGGTGGAGGACAGAGGTGCCTGGAGGACAATGGTCCATAGGGTCACAAAGGGTCGGAATCGACTGTGCAACTGAACAACAAAAAGAGGACTGGAAAGGCACAGCAATTTCCTGAGACTATGTGACTGTCCAAATCAGTGAGTAAGAGAGTTGAAGTCATCCACAGAGATTCCATTATCCTGTTTAGATGCCCAGTTCATAATCTTGACAAACTTGAAGTTCCTCCTGCAAATGAACATAGAAAAGACATACTGACCACAATAGTTCCCTGGTTGAATTGGTGGAAATTATGTTGGAGATGGTGTTGAGAATCTCTCCTGTAAGATACTTCATAGCTTCATCATTTTCCTGAAGCAATTCTTAGTGTACTGGTTTGACCATCTTGGCTTCTGTCAGAATCATGGGATTGTCTTAAGTACATCACTGTTCCAACAATATATGGCTGTACATAACCTCAGTTTTTTTTTTTTTTTGCAACAAAGCAAGACACTAGAGATCTGTTGATAGGGAGATGCTTATAAGCTGCTTATAGAGGGATTATTGACTGCTCAACTCTAAGAAGTTCCCTGGCAACTTTATAGAACTTCCATGTTGTTTATTGGAGCTGGATAAATGTAAACAGCATAATTTTATTACTGCTTTGCAGCAGTAACGTCAGATAATTCCGATGTGTTAAAAACAAAGTATTTATTGATATGGAAGCTTCTCTGCAGCTGGCTGAATAGCTCTGTGTTTTAGGAATCTTTGGAAGCAGAGTTTTGGAGTTTGATTCCCCACTGGGGCTTCTAGGGAAAAAACCCAGCCTATGCAGTAATTGGCAATCCTCAACCTTCCAGGGTGCACCCAGAAGAAGGGAATGATAAACCAGTTCTGTTGAATCTCTACCTAGAAAAGCATGGAAAGAGTCACTGTGAGTCAGGATTGACTTGATGATGCACAATTTATTATATTATATTATATTATATTATATTATATTATATTATATTATATTATATTATATTATATTATATTATATTATATTATATTATATTATATATTTATTTATTTATTAATTCACACTTACTATCCCGCCCCAATCGGGCTTACACCCGACTCTGGGCGGCTTACAAGACAAAAATACAATCACAAACTCATCCAATAAAATGCTAATAATTAAAAATTTTAAAACTGTAAAAAATTCATAAAAAGCAAGAAGTAAAACCAGAACAAACAACCCCACGGGATAGAACCAACAGCAGGGGAGGCTATCCCTCAAATCAACCACCCTGTGTGGGATCCCACATTCCTTGGTCCCCACACTTGTCCCGCCAGGCAGGTCTTTAAGCTCTTCCGGAAGGGCCAGAGCTCTGTCTGTAGGCGCAGTTCCGTTGGGAGGAGGTTCCAAAGGGCCGGGGTGAACACAGAGAAGGCCCTCTTCCTAGTGCTAGAGAGATGAGCCTCCCTAGCTAATGGGATGACAAGAGAGCCCCTCTGATCCAATATAATATAATATTATATTAAGCTTCTCTGGACTATTGCTAATAATGAAATTATGCATGGAGGTTACACTGTTGGGGCTCAAATAATGAACTATTGATTGCCTTGCCTTTATACTTACCAATTGCTCTACATTTGCATTACAAGATATGACTGGTAAATACCAGTTCCAAAATCCTTCATGAAAGTCAAATTGTAGGAAACCAAAATAAAGTTATAAATGAGTGATTTTCCAGTATAACAAAACTCAATTATATATTTTGTGGCCTGAAGTATGCCCTCAAACTGCTGTAGTAAATCCATGTGGCAACTAAGGAAAAATCAAACCATTTGGGGTGTGGGGGGTGGGGGAGAGAGAGATCACCCAAGCACTCATCTTTTTGTTGCCTATATACTTTTATGAATACATAGACATTTCCTGATATGGTCCTCTCCAGATTCTGTTGTAGCCATGTTAAATTGCTTGTTGTGAATTATCTCAGAGCAAGTGCTTTATTTTTTTATGTTTCCTCACTTCCTGCATTTCACTTTGAGAGTGGGCATCTATTCTCTCTGTTAAATATGTAAGGAAGAAGCTCAGTTCAGTAAGTATAATCTAACCAATTGTTTCTCTTTGAAAATAAAGGTAGTTACTCTGAAATCTAGAGTTACCTCCATGTCTCTTTCACATTGGTTCCAATGAGATGTTCAGTTACCTCTTAAATCAAATGTAGCACTGAGTTGTCACTGGAGAGATGCAAATTCTGCAACAGAATGGCTGTATCTAATACTGATGTGAAGTATCAGTTTCCTTGTCTTAGTGATGTGCAATCATTTGTATTTTTATATAAAATTCCCCTTGTTTGTACTAGTACATACCTTGTAATAACAAAATGTCAGTTCAAGGTTGAAACTTAATTACTTTTATATTGTCAGTCATACATCTATGTATGATTATCTCGGTTTGTGTTCCTATATGACAATGTTACTACTACATATAGATCCATTCCTTTTCTGATATGTTACTGTACAGAGTGCTATGCAATTAAATAAGTAATAGGACATGGCATTGTTGTGCATAGCTTGGTATACAATACTTATAGCACATCACCTGTTTCCCCTGTGCGTGTGTCACTGCCAAGTTATAATGTTTAACAGGAATTTAATAACTTATATGAGAACTATTAGGCAAGAGCTGTCACATGAACGATTTTTTAAACAGTTTCTGAATTAAAAACTTAATGGATCGATCACAGCATAATATCATAGTTCACCTAAGTGCTTATTAATAAATTTGCTGGAACATGTTCTAAAAACAAGTTGTTTCCCAGTATTGCTGTATGTGAATGCAATAATGTGGTTCATAGTCTGTATTTTAGGGAAATTGATGGATGCCTTTTGCTATCTGTTAGGCATTTAAAAGAATTTAAAGTACCTTAGCCATGTTTTGTTACAAATATCATGTGCTGATGCGGCCAAAGCTTTTCATTTTTTAATTCAGAACATGAATTTGCTACTGTGTTGTTTTGAAGCTTTCCTGCAAGTTAAAACACCTTTTGAAAGCCAGTTGTATCTAGGGTTTGGTAGTCATCTTCATTTACAGCCAAAGAGCCAGCAATGTATGTGACTGCAGATGTTCCCATGGTCACGTGGCAGGCATGAAACACTGTTACCTTTCCCTCTAAAGCAGTACCGATTTATTCACTTGCAATTTCTTGCTTTCAAATTGCTAGGATGGCAGGAGCTGGGACAGAGACAGACACTCACTCCATTGTGCAGCACTCAGGTCTTGAACTGCTGGCCTAAGTTCAGCATTTTAATCACTAAGGCACCACACTCCCTACCTGAGTAAACATCATCAAAATAGGAGAAATGGTGTAAGTTTCAGAATATGATTCACTTGCTAGTAGGGTGGCATTTGTTGTTGTTGTTGTTCAGTCGCACAGTCGATTCCAACCCTTTGTGACCCTATGGACCACTGTCTGCCAGGCACCTCTGTCCTCCACCATCCTCCTCAACTCGCTCAGTTCTGTACCCATTGTCTCTACAATACCATCTAGCCATCTCATTTTTGGCCGCCCCTTCTTCTTTTGCCCTCCACCTTTCCCAGCATTAAGGCTTTCTCAAGTGAATCCTCTCTTCTCATTTGATGTCCAAAGTACTTTAGCTTCATCTTCACTATTTGACCTTCAAGGGAGCAGTCAAGGTTGATTTCTTCTAAGATTGACCTATTTGTTCTCCTCGCTGTCCAGGGGACTCTCAAAACTCTCCTCCAACACCACATCTCAAAGGCATCGATTCTTCTGCTCTCAGCTTTCCTAATGATCCAGCTCTCACAACCATACGTTGCCACAGGAAATACCATTGTTTTGACTATACGAATTTTTGTTTGCAATGTGATGTCTCTACTTTTAACTACGTTCCCCAGGTTTCTCATTGCTTGCCTCCCAAGAATCAGTCGCCTTTTTATTTCATGGCTGCAATCCCCATCTGCAGTGAGCTTTGATCCCAGGAAAGTAAAATCTGTCACTGGTTCTACTTCTTCCCCATCTATTCTCCAGAGACTGATAGGGCCAGTTGCCATTATCTTGGTTTTCTTGATATTAAGTCTCAAGCCAGCTTTTGCACTTTCATCTTTCAACCTAATCAGGAGCTTCTTTAAGTCCTCTTCACGAAAAATAAATAAATAAATAAATATATCTGACAGTGCTGATCAACAACATTTTGATAGATAAAGCAGAGATTTCATGCTCTAAAACAAGTACTGCCTAAAATACATTTTTTGCAAGCCCCTTTCCCTTATATTATGGCTGAAATCCTATTGCACAGCATGTTGCCATAAATTAAACAATCTCCATAGGTATTACATTTGGATAGAAGTTAAGTGCCTCAGTATGCACAGTATGTCTGTTAGTAACTGTGCAATATAATTTCAGGCAACATTTTATTAAAGGTTTCTGACTTAATTTTGTATATGTGCAGTGTTCTCTAATCTAACTTGTCCTTGTTGTGTGTTTAAGTAATTGCATCACAAAATTCTAAGAGAGATAGATACCAAAGGACAGTTTCATTCCAATTTGTATGTTGATTTGGGAGGATGAAAGGATATGTGTTCAAATGTTGCCAAAACTATTAGGAAAGTTTGGCTTCAGATTTTGTACAACAATATACAATATTAATATTTTACTTCCTTTTGTATGGTCTTTTTTGTCTTCAGAATTTAGTCCCTTCTCAGACTTTTTATGCTTTTGTTATGTGTTAGCTGGACTCTTATTGTTGTTTATGTAAGGATTATGCTACTTATTGTAGCTAATTTCAGAATTACAACTAATTGCTGAGGTGCCTAGGACTCCTCTTAGTTGTGCACATATGAGCCAGATGGCCCATATGTGGCCAAACTCCTCAGCATGTAGCTGCAGTGAGTTACACAATATATTGCATGTATGAACAATAAATTTCCAACTGTTTCTTTCATTGGTGTGAAAACAGTAAATAAAGGAGGTTCTTCAGATACAATGCATATTTTTGTACAATTTGTTGGGATCTTAGGATCACTGAGGTTTGTGCCACATGCTTGGCTTACAATATTTATATTGTATTTGTCTAAATGTAGTTAGATGCATGCATTATTTCTTCATGGGGAGTGCATTTAATCAAGATTTAAGGCTTCACTCATGACTATGTTTGAGGACCACAGCTTCCTAGAAGTAATTTTGATTACCTTGCTACATTCACTATAATGGTTAAGAAGCAAAATATGCAAAAGTATCAATCTCTGCTCATCTTTTGTATTCCTGGCCAGCAATAGTTATGTCAAAAATAAAAATGGCGACGTTCTCAAGTTTAAGACAGTACTACAAACTACAGAACAGCTTCTACCCACTCAGCAAGTAAGTATAGAGCAAACAATAAACAGAGACACCTTGCAGAATTTTTCTTCCTTACTCTACCATCCTGAAGACCTAGACCTGAATTGTTAATACTGCCAATGATTAGCCCTAATGAATCAATGAGAACTTGTTAATAGATTATTTTCTTCTTTGTTTGTATCAGAGCACTGCACAATTAGATTATTTTTTTACTAGAAACAGGCTACTCCAATGGCATTATCTTGGTCATGTATTAGATCTTATTTTGTACATTCAGTGGGGAATAAATTGCATGCAGAAAAATGCTGAATTGGTTGGATTTCTGTGCAACACAGAAAATATTCTGTGTCCAAGTTGATTATTCTTTTATTTTCTTACGTCACTTCAAAGCCTATTAAGTGATTTCCAGATGGTCCAGTCACAATCATTTTCTGGTGGGAAATACTCTTCGACTGTCACTTACTTAGGCATAATCTGATCCAATCTGGTGGAGTAATGCATGGAAAAAATTAGCTGCTTTTCTGTGTGAGGCATTTAAGGTGGCTCAAAACACACACTAGGTATTACATTATTGCAGTCAGTCAGATATTATTAGATTTGGAACTACCCAAACATTTCAAAACAAAATTGGCAACTGTAGCCTTTATTCAAATAAGGCTTTTCATCAGGCATAACTAAATTTGAGCTAGATACACCAACTACAATTGCATCATGCTGCAGTGCTCTGCCCCCCTCCCCCCCAGCAGTTAATGAAGCTCCAATAAAGCCTCTTCAGCTTCTTCCCCTGGACTCCAAAGGTTTTCTTTTTCTTCAATCTTCACCTGACAACTGGCTTTACTTATGCCCCACAGACACTTCATAGAACATCTGTCATAGGTTGTATCCTAATAAGCCTCATCGTCCATCCACTGTTGTGTTCTTCAAACTGTATCCTGTATCATTATATTTAACATCATCTAATTCCCAGAGATTTTGAGTGTAATAATAGTGGTCATACCTGTGTTAATGATGCTGTCTGTTGCTGACAATGAAAGGAATGCAGTAATAATACGAATGAACCAAAAACAAGATTGGACTCAAAATACCCAGTTGTTAAGGGGAAGGATTGTTTACCAGTATGTTTTTACCAAATGAGTGGTCTGTGTTCTAAATTGGTGTGGAGCACCTTACCTGGAGATTTTGAGATGATTTACCTCCCTTCCCCCATTTGCTTGCAGTTAAAATACCAGGTTTTTTCCCAACCAGATGGAACACAAAGGCTTAATCCTTGTGATGTAGTCTGTACTTTTCTCCACAGACACCAAGTATTTTATTTTATTTTATTATACAGTATACTTATTTGGTTGTTTTATTTTGTTTTTAGTTTTATTTTGTTATTTGTATGTGCACTGCCCAGAGTGAGAAATACTCTGTCCCAAATGTGTGGTATAAAAATGCAAATAAATAAATAAGAGATGAGGCACTTTTGAGTGTCTGTCATATGGATTTTCAAAAGACAATATCTGTGAGGATTTAGGACAATAACAAGAATATTCTGAGATCAAGTAGACAAGAGTTTAGTGTGCGTTGTAATTCTCTGGTTCAAGTGCATGTACTAATGTTTATGTGTTAAAAGAATACATAGTTCTACCATATCTTAGCTGCACAATTCCAAGTGATTGATGACAGTGTGGTACTTCTTCAGATATTTTTCTTCGAAGATCAGAAATCATATTTTCTTTGAAGAGCTTTTCTTTCTGTCATTCAGGTAGACTTTCATATTTTGATGAAGAAAGTTATGAGAGTTGAATTCATGCATGTTTCTTCATTTTTCTGCCCAGTTTTGTCATTGTTCTAGTAAAGCAGCATTGCCAGAACAAATGAACTGGTGACGTACCTCTGGTGTATCTTTCATGATAGAGAACATGCCCCATGTCCTGTCAGTGTGGCTTTTACCGAGGGATGTGTGAGGAGCTTTAGACTCCAGCAATTTTTTCCCAAATCCATCAGTTTTGAGAAGCAAACTTATTTTCAGTTTAAAAGCTTGTGGCTTCAATATGGAGCACACCTCAATGACAGCATATACCAGGGGTGCCCAAACATTTTAAGTTGGGGGTTGTGTCAAAGTCTCTCCGACTGTCCGAGGGCCGCATAATTTTTTCCAGTGGTATCTCCGCCGCCCCGCCCCCCAGCCCCACTGTTACTCGTCCTCACAGACAAACACAAGGGGCAAACCAAACCAGAAAAGGAAGGAAGGAGATAAAGAAGAAAAAGGAGGATGAGGAGGAAGGAAGGAGAAAGAAGAAGGAAGAAGAGGGAAGAAGGATGAAGAAGGAAGAAGTAAAAAAAGAAAGGAAGAACAAAGGAAGAAGAAAATCAGGAAGAAGAAGAAGGAAGAAGAGAGGAAGAATAATTAAAAGGAAGAATGGAAGAAAAATTAAAAAGGAAAAAGAAAAGGGAAGGAAGAAAAGAAGAAGGAAGGAAGAAGAAAGGAAGGAAGAAGGAGAAGAAAAAGGAAGAAGGAGAAGGAAGGAATGAAGAAGGGAATGAAGAAGAAAAATAAAAAGGAAGGAAGAAAGGAATAAGAAGAAAAAGAAAGGAAGATGAAGAAGAAAGAGAGGGAGGGAAGGAAGGCCCAATACACCACCCACTAAGTCTGGTCTAGGTGACCCAAACAGCCCAGGAAAGCCTATCATGATGCAGGATCCGGCTGTTTGCTACAATGATTCACAGTGGATTGGGTTCTTTACTTATGAGGGAGAGAGAGAGAGAGACCATAAGGGCTGAGTGGATGGGGGAGCAAGGAGCTTACTCCCGATTAACAAGGTGCCTGAAAAGTCCTTCTCTCACTACAAGGCAGTTCCCAGTCTTTGGGAGCAGGTTGAAGAGAATGAGTTTGTACCATCACAATTGCTCCCTCCTCAGCAACAATGCCCCTTCCCTCCTCAGCCGCCAGTGCGAACCATGCACATGAGGCCATTGTATGTCCTTTTGCATCCTCCTCGCTACTCCCACCCCCACTCCAAATGGACATGCGATTGCTGCCTTTTGTGCAGCCACTGCACAGGATCCTGTGAGGTGGTGTGCTTCCTTCAGAGAAGGGTCATGCCATAAAGTAGTGGATCGGGCCCCTTACTTCAAAAAATGAAATAAAGAAAGAGAGAGAGAGAGATGCAGGCAGAGAGAGAGAGAGAGATAACGAAAGGGAGCAGATGGAAGAGTGTTGCTTCAGATGCATTGTGGAAAAAACAATAATAAATAAAAACCAGGATTGTGACTCCTCCCCTGGAAAACAATGACAATTTCACACACAACTCCCATCCCATCTGCAGGGCCCCTTTGGCCTCTCTCCACCCATGTCTGTTTCCTCAGAAGTAAGGGGCTTGACTCACTGTGCAGCCTTGCAGAAAACAGACCAATCGTGCCTCAACTGAGGGGCCTGAAACCAGGACTTTTGTGGGCTATTCCGGTCACCTTGCACAGGCACAGGGCTTGTTTACTCAGAGGCAAGTCCCACTTTGCCTCTTCCCACCCCCACAGAGGCATGTCCATCAACTTCAGGGAGTGGTGCAGAGAGAGGCCGAAAGGGAGTAGGAAGGGGGAGAGTTGAGTGTGAAAGAGTTGTTCCTTTCTAGGGGAGGAGTCGTAATCCTGGTTTTTATTTTTTCAAAGATGTATCCAAGACAATTCTCTCCCGTCTGCTCACCCCTTCCAGCCTCTCTTTCCCGGCCTAAGTCTCTGGTTTTTTTTCACCTGCACCATTCCCAGAAGTGGTTCTGGATGGCCAAGCGCTTCAGTAGGTGCATCCCCCATCCACTTCTGAGAGCGGGGCGGGTGCCAGGAGCTGGATGAAATAGCGTCATGAGCCAGATGAGGCCCACGGGTCATAGTTTGGGCACTACTGGTATATACCTACCCAAGCCCCCTTCATTCATATAGCAATCGCAAATGACTAAATTTGCTTGGCAGGATGTAGGAGATTAAGTACATGCTCAGTGCTTGTGAAACCTTTGAGAATTAACCTTTCCTGTATTAAGGAAGGCATAGCTCTTCATAATAGTTTTCAATTGCTGTTTCATTACCAGAATTATACTTTTGGTACTTTCATTTGCACTATTTCTGTTTGGTTTCTGGTTTATACATATCATTAATCTCATATTGCTGGTTTTTGGTTTGTATACATATGTTTGTTACAATATATACCAAGTTATTTTTTTCATGAAAAAATGCTATCTAAGCATTAGCACTAAAGAATGATAAACACCATTTGTTGGCCTCTATTTCCAACACTAAAATATATATTTAAAAAATCCCTCTGGTGTTAAGAGTATTTGTGTGCAGAAAGGCAGAAAGGGCTGGTGTAAAATGTTGATGAATTTTAAAAAAAACCTTTACAGATGAACTATGGATTGTCTCAATTCTAATGTATTACTACATTTGGCCATATTGTATAGGCCCATATCTAATACATCTCAAATAAAAGATTGTGCTTTGAATTTTGATTGACTTTTTTATTTTAAAATTATATTTTTTAAGAAACAAGTTATTGTATTCGGCTCAGTTTCAGCAGCAAAAGCAGTTTATATATTGGCTGCTCCCAGCAGAGAAAGGTGATAGCAAATGGCACTATATTGGCATTCTGTACATCTGATATCTTTTTCCTCTGTTGGCTCTACAGCAACAACCAAAGATATGATGAATTAATTTTAAGCATTTGGTTTTCTTCCATGAAAAATCACATGATTTATTAGTTCATTTAAAACCCATTAAACATTTTCTTACTTTGATTAAATGGTTCAATTTTAAAGGTTAATCAATGTCATTTTAAGATATATATTTATTCCTTAAAGGTATAATGCTTTTCTTCCTTTAATTTGAAACTCCTATGAATCAAGTGCAGATTTTGCATATAAGTAAATCTTTATTTCTGGAGCTAATGCAGTGTAAGTGGCTACTGACTGTATATTTAACTGCCTAGATTACTCAAAGTCACAGGAGTTCAGACTTATTAGGAACAAATCCAAATCCTGTTTAAAGCAGGACCCTCAAGTTGGCACTTTTTCAGACGTTGTAGTAGGTTCTAGTCATAATACAACTGTGAGGGAAGGAGAATATGTGATACAAAAGTGGATGCTGTGAACTGTCACAAAAACGTGGGAGCCACAGAAGGAGTGCAAAGCCTGCCAGTCTTAAGCTGCAGCTTGGTTTACATGTTCACGTAAATGTCAGACGTGTGCCTTTCACATTAACTTTGAAGTAAGCCCTACTAAATTGACTGGTGCTTAACGCTAAAAAGATTGTGCTCAGGAAGGCTTTGATTTATAGTAGCATGTTTGATGTAGGAACGTTTTCATATTATTTCCACCCAAAATGGATTGCATTTTTATGTTCTAGTGGATGGAAGTTTGGAATTTTATTGGGATAAAGCAGAATGGAAAAGGATATATAATCAGCCTCTTCTGAAATGAGTTCTTATAGACCAGTCACGTATATGTTTCAAAAGATGTCAGTTTCACTGTGTTCAGTGAGTGGAGCATGCCCTCAAGAAAGTATGCATAGGATTGGAGTCTAAAATTCTCCTTGAGAAAGCCTATGGAGCCTGAAATATAATAAACACTAAATTGTATTTCACATTCAAGATTTCTGACATTTCTCCAGCTAATGCATGTAAATATCAGAGAGCTAAAACCATCCACGTTTTCCTTCTCAAAGCTGGACTAGTCAGCTCATTCCAGAGCTTTACGTGGTGTATCACTGTGGGGAGATAGAAGTGCATAAACATTACGATAATGCATTCTGACACACACAGAGTGCTGCTAAAGGGAGAGAGAATTTGGGAGCAGTGGCCTTTTTTATCTCTATACTTAGGTTTGCCAACCATTTTTAAAATAATAGAATTCTCTTTCTGCCTCTCAACATTTTTTCCTGCTGGTAATTTTGGAGAACTTTCCTATCTTCTTTTTGTTGCTGAGAAAGGTGGTCAGAGCTGACCCCATTCCTCTGAAGGCCTTGTGTGAAGAGTGACTGTGCAATGACTTTACATAACCATTTTGTTCTAACAAGCTATCCAGTCTTGCGTGGATCCCTGTCCACACACCCACAATATCGTACATTACTGAACATGAGACAGTGATTATCAGGCTTCAGTATCCAAACTTCATGGAACTTTGTGCAAAATGGGGCTTTTACAGTGATTCCTTTATGGTTTCTGTCTCTTCAGAATCTTCAAATGCTGAATTCAGCAGCTATAGACATCCTCTTCTCCACTTACCTTTTTAAAATGCCTGCCTGCTAGTCATGTGTCAATTTCCTTTCTCTTTCTTTGCTCCTACCAGGAAGCACAGCAGTCACTTGCTTTTTATCTCCTTCCAGGCTGTCAAACAGGACAGAGGGCATCACGTCCAATCAAAAAGAACAGTGGGAAGGCTTTAGACACCCAGGGCAAGAAAAAGAGGAGGAGGAGGAATGTGCAGGCAGATTGGACTCTACATATCTGGGTACTTGTGTGGGCATCCAGTGTTGTAGTCGTGTAACTGAACTTGTGTGAAATGGCTTTGCCCCCCTTCCCCAGACTTAAATGGTGATTGCTTCAGGCCTTTAATGGGTAACAATAGCAATTACTCCCATAGCACTTAGAACACTCTCTGGTTGGTTCACAAAATAATTAGAATTTTGCCCCCAACACACTGGGTACTCATTTTATTAACTTTGGAAGGATAGAAAGCTGAGTTCTTTGGGATCAAACCTAGGTTGTGAGTACAATTTTGGCTGTATGTTGCAGCTTAAACAAAGCACCATAAGGTTTCTTCAGGTTATCGGTTTTTTTAATTGATTTTTTGTGTGGTTTGCCCGGCATCTTCCATCTTGTAGATGAAGGTTCTAATGCTTTTTTAAGGTGCAACAAAACTCAGTTTTAATAAACACTTTAGCACAGAAGTGCTTTAGCCCTTTTACAAATATTTACAAGCAGGGTGCTTTGACACTTACTCAATCCCCCATCCCTCAACCTTCAGCCTGTGGGCTGGTTGCAGCCTGCATCACCATTTCATGTGGCCCCCTACTGCCTCCACCACACCCGGAAGTGCCATGTGGATGAAGAGCAAAATGGCCATCCGGCCCCTGAAGCTGTCTGAGGGAGCGTGACCCAGCCCTCAGCTTAAAAAGGTTGAGAGCTCTTTCTCTAGCCCAATGATGGCAAACCTTTTAGAGACCAAGTACACAAGGAGATGGTGACAGTGCATGGGTAGGCACCGTGCATACTTACTCACCCACATGATGTTGCCAGGGCACCTCTGGTGATGTCACATGGGTGCACCACTTGAGGTGCACAATGACATCACATGGGTGTGTGTCCAGCACCACTTCTCCACCTACCCCTCTCCCTCCCCTTTGGCAGATGGAGAGGGGTGGGTGGGGAAGTGGTGCTGCCAATGGTGGGGGCAGTGCAGTGCAAGGCTTGGCCTTGGCCATGATGGCATGCATGTAGACAGAAAGGGGTATGTGTGCCACCTCTGGCATGCATGCCACAGGTTCACCAACACTGCTCTTGTTCATCAATGTCATACCACAGGCTATCAGCAATAGGAGCATTTGGCTGGGCATATTGCCTATTCCCCTTTTATCTTCTCCTTCCTGCTTTTCCTCTTCTACCAATCTCAGCTGTTCTATCCCTTTGCTGATTCCTTTTAACCCTTTCTCCTCCACAACTACTCATATTCCCCATTCTTCCCATTCCCATTCTACCACTAAATCTTGATACTGCAATCAACTGGGGAGCTAAAGATCTCAAAGCCTGGACCCTTTTCTTCAGGGAGTAATGTGTCCCCTACTCTGTGATCTCCACCATAGTTTTACAACCTCAACATTTAGATTAGAAAACTAACTTTTTTTAAAGAATGAGAAAGAGGAATGTTTTCTGATATTTTCCCATCTCTCTCTGTAACCCAACAATGAGATTAAACTAGTTATAATATTTATTTTAGGATGATCACATACTTCCAGCTGAGATATCTTTGTCCAACATGGGCAGGGTTACTCAAAATTGACTCTCCAGATATTTTGGACTTCAATTCCCAGAAGTCATGATCAGCAGGTGTGCTGACTTGGGCTTCTGGTAATTGAAGTCCAAGAACACCTGGAGAGCCAAGGTTGAGGAACCCCTGTACTACCGTATTCCTATGATGAGAAGCCAGGAACCTTGTTACTCTTTTCTAGATACAGTAAAACCTCGGATAACGCTAAAACTTGGTTCAACAAGCTGTGGTGTTATCCGATTTTTAGTGTTATCCGATGCATGTTAAAATCCTATGGGATAGAGCGGATAACGTTAAAGCTCCATAGAGATACATTGTAACCGCACAGGCTTTAGCGGTTGTTATCCGATCCATCCCATAGGACCTTAATGTTATTCGATCCAATTTTCCACCCCAGATTACTTAATGTTATGCGATTTTAGCGTTATCCGAGGTAAACGTTATCTGAGGTATTACTGTAGTTGAATGACTATGATAGTTTAAGTTTTCTCTAGGTATATAGAGCATTCAGAAGTGGTTTACTATTCACTTCTTCTGGACACCCTGAGGCTGTGCAGGTTGCCCATGTCTAGAGAAGCTCGCTCTTTCCCTGGATGGAGAAACAGACTCCTAACTTCTGGCTCCCAGATAGCTCTACATAAAGCATTAACCTCTCTGCCAGCTCTAGCAGATTTAAAGAAAGTCCATGTCTGGTGGACCCAGTGATGGGATGACAAAAATTCTACTACCACGCCATGACATCATGGACGTCATGGGCATGGCCAATGTCATGACATCATGACGTCATGGGTGGAGCCAAAAATAAAAATAAATAAAAAATAAAAATAAATAAAATAAAAATACTCTCTCTCTCTCTCTCTCTCTCTCTCTCTCTCTCTCTCTCTCTCTCTCTCAACCCACCCATCGGACCAGATAGCTACAACACAAACCTGTAAATCTTAAATAAATAAAATAAAGAAATAAATAAAAATTAAATAAAAATACAACCACCCACCCAAAACACAAATAAATCACCCCCCCCCAATACAAAACCCTCACTTACTTACCTTCCTTGGGGCTGAAGAGCCCCCATGGCCTCCTCCTCTGAAGGCAGTGGCCGCAGGAGCCACCACCTGCAGCTGCCGGCCACAGCCACTGCTGCTACAGCCACCGCTGTCTGCATCCCCTGGCCGCTCCTGGCTGCGGCTGCAGCCGGAGCTGGGGCCAGGCTGAAAAGGCACCGGCCCAAGGAGGAGGCTGCTGCAGTTGGCTCCCTCTGCTGCCACAATCCTTGGTAGGCACCCGGCAGAGGAGGAGGCTGCAGGCACCCGGCGGAGGAGGAGGCTGCAGGCGCCTGGCAGAGGAGGAGGCTGCAGGCACCCGCCAGAGGAGGCTGTAGGCACCTGGCGGAAGAGGAGGCTGCAGGTGCCTGGTGGAGGAGGAGGCTGCAGGTGCCCAGCAGAGGAGGAGGCTGCAGGCACCCGGCAGAGGAGGAAGCTGAAGGAGCCTGGTGGAGGAGGAGGCTGCAGGCACCCGGCGGAGGAGGCTGCAGGTGGCGGCAGTGTGCCCCGCCAGGCATCCCTAGGCCATGGGGGCTTATTGGCCCTAAGTCCCTGGGAGGGCTCGGTGGTGGTGGACGGCCCGGGCAGGCCTCAACGTGCCCATGGGGGCTTGGCAGCCCCGGGGGAGGTGCCCTCCTCTGAGGGCTGGTGCCGCCGCCGCCGCTGGAGCAGCTCTGAAAAGATACGGCTCCGGCTCCAAAAGAAAAATAAATAAAATTGGAGCCAAAATGGCTCCAATTTAGTGCACATGCATGGAAACTCAATCTGACGCATGTGCAATGCGTTCGATTGAGTTTCTGCGCATGTGCACTAAATTGGAACCATTTTGGCTCCAATTTTAAAAAATTTCTTTTCTTTGGGTGAGGCGTCCGGAACCGGACGCCTTAAAAATGGATTACTGTCTCGGAAAACCCTCTGAGATTGTTCCTACCGGTTCGAGGGAACCGGATGGAACCGGGGTCATCCAATCACTGGGTGGACCCCTTTCATTTCACCTCATGCAATCTGCTATCAGTGTTGTGCATTTGGATTCAGAAACTCCAATATTCACGAAATAATGCCATATTTGGATAGTTCTGAATATATCTAAATCCAAGTTTGATCGTTTAGGATATGTGTAATAATTCCTAATATTCAGAGTCCCATTTCTATAGATTAGAAATCAAAAGGTTAGGCTTCTGCTTGCTGGAGGAAGAAGTG
Source organism: Furcifer pardalis (assembly GCA_030440675.1). NCBI lineage: Eukaryota > Metazoa > Chordata > Lepidosauria > Squamata > Chamaeleonidae > Furcifer > Furcifer pardalis. Next base: position 72,034,865 of record CP126893.1, read on the forward strand.
CAAGTGAATCTTATTTCTCAGGAATACTGGAGTGATTTCTTGAGAAGTGAAATTTAAATTCCTTAGACACATTGACACCAAGGGTAATGGGGGAAGAGAATCCACTGTCTCCTGATTGGGCTTGCCATGGGTTTCTCAAAGGAAGATGCTGGTGAGATGGCAATACCTGTAAATGATACCTGTATAAACAAAATCTACAAGCAGGTAGAAACACTGGAGGGTATATTGCATTGGTTCTTTCCAATTGAAAGATGGGCATAGTTGTTGATAAATCCCCTGAGTATTTGCTGCTAGGATATGCTCCAATAGCCTGCATTGCAACAGCTTTCTCTGTATCCTTTAGTAAACCCTCAGTTTACATTTACATTCTCTGCATTTCATTGTATGTTGTTTATTTAATAATTTTTGGAATAAGATTTAGGATTAGTAGCTTCATAGATCAATATGCTATATATCAATAAGGGAAATTATACTAGGTTTAGGTCCATATGGGGTATATCAAGCAAGGGTATATGATTTTCTTATACAGATACAGATATATTAAATTAACAGATTTCTTTCTGTGTGAGATATTCATCGGAAAGGCTTGTGCTCTGCTATAGCAGAATTAGATCCTGTTCTTTTTTGGGGTAAAGTGTGCAGACAGTATGAAATATGGATGTGGCAGAAGAAGTAGGCATTTGAGGAATGCTGCAAAAATTCTGTGTGCACCCACTGCAGCAGCTATTACTGGGAGAAGTAAGAAAGGGAATGAAAGAGGCAGCCTATAACTACTATTAGGAACTCCCCACAAAATAAAATCTGTCATCCAGCTGCCTTGCTCAGCATTAAAACTATAAAGAAAAACAGGCAGCAGTGCAAAGTCTGTGTATGCCTCTGCCATGGAGGTGGCAGAAAAGTCTCTTGTTCAAGGTGGGACAAATGTGAGTGATCCTCAGACATTTTTGTGCAATCCAACCAGGGCAAGGACCACAAAAAGATGGTAAAGAAGGTATTTTTCTTCCAAAAAGTCAGTGTGCCAGGGAAGGGCAAGGATGGTATCATTACTGCAACTGACACAGTCAGCTTGGGCAGCATCTTTTCCCTTTTGTGTGTGTGTGATGGGGAGATTTATGAAGAGCACCAGTCATTGCAGTCTATATTTATATGATGCAGCTCTAGCATATTCAAGGAAGGGTTTACTCCAACCCCAATTTCCAGCAAAATCTCTTCTGTGCAAAGCAGCATTATGATTGGTCGGAACTACCATTTCTATACCTACAAATCTGATGTGGGGGAGGAAGAGATTGACACAACTCACGTGGGCATTGTTTCAGAAGCTGATGGCACTGAAATCACTGCTAATCCTCCAGCTGCACTTGCCTCTCCAATTGTTGAAACTAATATTGATGACAAGTTAATCATCCATTTTAGGAACATGTAGTCAAATACTGGTGTTCCCATGAAGTCAATAATCGGGAAGCATTTTCACTAGTGTGCAACACATTGTCACATGGATGAATGCATGCACTGCAAAAAGGTGTTCAAAATGTTCAAATATGGGTAAGACATGGACCATCACTCCAGTAATAGCATGTTCACTCACCTGAAGATTCAGCAGTGGACATTTTTTTCCTGGCAAATGAAGTGAATATTCTGGGGGCAAATGGTAAAGGGTAAGAATCATCAGAGGGTAGAGGTTAGGCCAGGGATGCAGGAAGATAAATGAGAAAATAGCAAGACATAGAAGGCAGAAATGCCAGTAAATTCTAGACTATCTAGGACAGTGATGGTGAGTTTTGGCACTCTAGGTGTTCTTGGACTTCTATTCTCAGAAGCCCTGATCAGCAGGAGTGCTGACTTGGGCTTCTGGTAATTGAAGTCCAAGAACACCTGGACTATCCAAGGTTTGCCATCACCGATCTAGGAAGACTTTGCCCACTCCTCTGGGCCCACAACAACGGCCTGACGGGAGTTAGTTTGTGTTCTGATTTGGTTTGATGTGGTTGCATTTTATAATTTTTATTGTACTGTTGTTGTTTGGACTGTAAGCTGCCCTGAGTCGCCTCGGCGAGTGGGCAGCAATATAAAATAAATAAATAAATAAATCTAGATCAGATGATCCCAATGTTCCAAGCAGTGCCGGATTAACAATATAGCAAGAGTAGCAAATGCTATGGGCTCCGTGCCTCTGCCCTCCCCCCAGCCACCTGAGCCTGGTTAGAATGAAAATCCCTCCCAGTTCAGCATGAAATTCAGTGGAAGATTGAAGACTTTGATTAAGTGTTGCTTCTGAACTTGCTTAATCACCATGTGATTTGGCCAGTAGGTGGAAGCGATGGGAGAGACGACTTCCAGGCTGTGGCAAAAGTGAGTTGGAGTCAGAGAAAACTGCAAGCCAAGTGTTTGGGTAATATTTCTTGAAGTTTCTTTTGCCTAAGCCCCAAAGATCCCAGAGGAGGGGGTGAGGTATTTACAAAAATGACAAGTGTTTCTTATTTGTTTTATCTTTGGTTGCTTTTTAACTTTGGAGTAAGGCGTCCAACACCTTACAAAACTGAGTCCGGGACAGTGGGGCGGGGCCAACGTCACGACGTCATGGGCGGGGCCAACGTCACGACGTCATGGGCGGGGCCAACGTCACGACGTCACGACGTCACGACGTCATGGGCGGGGCCAAAAAAATAAAGGAGCAAAAAATGGCTCCAATAGTCAGCAGAAATTTTTTGCCATTTTTGGGAGGAAAAAGAATATAAAAGCCATGGCTTATAATAGGGGAAACAGTATTGGACCAATACTGTTTCCTCTATTATAAGCCATGGCTTTTATTCTTTCCCCCCCCCCCCCAAAATGGCAAAAAATGGCCTGATGGCTTCTTTTCGGGGGGTGGCTTATATTTCTATATACTGCATGCTCGGACACAGAGAATAACACCCCCCAACTCTGCTTACCTTCAAGCTCTGCTTATTTTCTCTCCTGACGAACAGCTGATGATCAGACTCACTCGGAGGCTTTTTTTAAAACTACAGTAGGCAGGGAAACAAGGAAGGGGGAGAAAAAATTCAGCGATTTGATTGGATCTCTATGTCAGCTGACATAGAGAGCCAATCACATTTTGCTGAATAGGGGAAACACCTATTCAGCGATGTGATTGGATCTCTATGTCAGCTGACATAGAGAGCCAATCAAATCGCTGAATTTCTCCCCCTTGTTGTAGTTTTAAAAAAAGCCTCTTTAGTCTGATCAGCTGTTCGTCGGGAGAGAAAAAAAGCAGAGCTTGAAGGTAAGCAGAGTTGGGGGGGGGTGTATTATTCTCTGTGTCCAAGCAGGCAGTGGGGTGGCTGTGTTTTCATAACACATGGCTTATTTTCGGGGGGTGCCTTATATTTTTAGAGCCCCCCGAAAATCGGCACATGGGTGGCTTATTTTCCAATAAACTGTGCATGCGCAGAAACTCAATCTGATGCATGCGCAATGCATCAGATTGAGTTTCTGCGCATGCACAGTTTATTGGAGCCATTTTTTGCTCCTTTTTTTTTTTAAATGCCTGCTGCCGAAGAGAAATCGGGACAGCCGGGACGTCATGGGGGAATTCCGTGACCATTTTCCTAAAAATGGTAACTCGGGATTCCCCCTCTCAAATCGGGACTGTCCCGGAGAATCCGTGACGGTTGGCCGCTATACTTTGGAGCCATGTGTTTGGGTAATATATCCTGAAGTTTCATTTGCCTATGCCCGAAAGATCACATAGGGGTGGGGTATTTACAGAAATGCAAAGTGTTTAATCAAGGGCCCCTTCACATTTGTTCAAATTTATTTATTTGTTCAAATTTATTATCCCACCCCAATCAGGTAAACCCAACTCTGGGCGGCTTACAACAAGAATAAAAAAGGCATAGTTTAAACAATACATTCCCAAGTCAGTATAAACAGACTGACCAATCTCATCATACCCTACACATACTACAATTTAAATTAGAACTCAAGTTAAAAGCTATAATTTATACAATATTAAAAGGGTTTTAAAATTTAAAAGTTACAACACATAAACAGCGAGAAACAGGAAGGGTGGCTGTCCCGTTAGATCAGCCACCCAACATGGGACCCTACGTTCCTAGATCCCCACACTTGCCCTGCCAGCCAGGTTTTAAGGGCCTTCCGGAAGGGCAGGAGCTCTGCGTAATTCAGTTGGTAGGAGGTTCCAAAGGGTCGGGGCGGACACAGAGAAGGCTCTCTTCCTGGTGCTAGAGAGGTGTGCCTCTCTGGCCGATGGAATGATAAGAGAGCCTCTCCGATCCGCCCTGGTGGGACGGACTGATGTTCTTGGGGTGACGCGGTCTCTTATGTATCCTGGCCCACTACCATATAGGGCTTTAAAGGTAATAACCAGCACATGATTTGCTATGGGCCCTGCGCTGGCTTAATCCGGCACTGGTTCCAGGGCTTGTCTGATAAAAGATCTCCACCACTGGTGGGCATCAGCAGGTTCGCACCAGTTTGCCAGAACCAGTAGCAGAAATTCTGACTGGCCCCGCCCATCCACATTTTGAAATAAAGTAGTCCTAATTCGGGTGCAACACAGGGCTTCCCCCTGGCCACGCCCACCATACCACACCCACAGTGTGGTAGTAATTTTTTTTAATCCACCACTGATCTCCACTACAGGTTTGCCTCTTTGTAGATGAAGCAGTACATTCAAGCAAACTTGGACTCTAAATTAAACATCTCACAATGGATGTTAAGTAGCAGCAAAAGAGGGGAATTCCAGCTTACATTCCATTTGATCCAGCAGCAGCTAGCAAAGAAGATCCAGTTAGCACAGAACAGGAAGAAACTAGCAATAGTCATAGGACCCAAACAAAATTGTCAGCAGTTGTATTTAGAGTCCAGATCCCTCCCCCCTGCAAGAACAGGGCAAATATTTTGGAAAACTATCTTGGCATGGGCCTTTCTCCCAGAGACACCACCACAGATCCCATCATGCAGTACCTGGGTCTTGAACTGCCAACTTTCTGACCTTCCAGCTAACAAGGCAAGCTTCTTAACCACTGAGCCACTGCAGTTCCACCACCCTGGTTATGCAGGGCTTTTTTGAAGTCCCCTTTAAGAGAGAATGGCTTACTCTGCTTGCAGTACTAGGTATGCCCTTCCTTTTTCCTCTTTTTCTTCTACCTGCTACTCCAAGATTGTGCCCATCTACTCACCTGTGCTGTGTCCTATGCTTTTGGCACAGTACTCATCCACCACAGGCTATCTGCTGCTCCAGTCTACCTATCAGTGCTGCCCAGGCTATTTGCTCACTCCCCATTCTGACATGTCCTATACTGCTTGCTGACATTCCTGCTGTTTAGGATTCAATCAATATGTCCATTACTGTTATTTCCTAATACTGTACCTAGACATGACTGACTGTTGGTATACACTGTTTCTGGTGCTAGTTCACATCCTTAATCTATACCACTAGTCTTAGGGACACTAACTTCTACTTGCAGAGTTAATGTTACAATTGCTTTCTGGAAAGTTTAGTCTATGTTTGTTCTATTGTAGAAGGGACATCTCCCATAACATAGTGCTACATCATAATCATATGATTCATAGTATCTCATTCTCTTTACATATTTAGAATCCTCCTTTTTGGTAGGTGAAAGAAAGGAAATGGTATATTAGTCTTCTTAGAACTGTAGGTTTTATTCTAAATTTACTAGTTTTGAAGGAGTTTTTTCCTCTTTTGTTGCACTGAAACTTGCCAAAATTATAGTGAGAATATCTCAGTTCAGATAAAAATACACCCTGGTTTATACTGCAATGAGGCAAGTCTTTTCCTAGACACTACAGCAAAATCCTGATAATGTTCATAAAGCAGATTAGAAATAATCTCTCTATTGTGACCTTCTCCAGTTGACTTTTTGTTTTGTTGCCTTTCACACAAGTCCTTTTACATGGTGCAACACTCCCATGTGGCAATATATAAGCTAGAAATGCAACTTATGTACAGTATGCTGGCTGCTTTGAATAGAATTCATTTTAAAAACAATGCAATTTAATGATACTTTAAAATTTAACCTTGGATAACAGTATGCTCTATAGATGACAGAGGTAAAGCAGATAACAATTTTATTTTAATTTCTTTCAGATTAATTTAATTAGACCTCATAGATAATTATTTGGCTACAATTCCCTTGTTTACCTAGTAATTATCGCTCCAAAATCTGTTTGGGTTAGCATTTAGACTCTTTGTTGTTGTTGTTGTTTTTCATCCAAGGGGATCACAACATTGATGGAGTATCTATCAGCCAGTTCTTACAAGTAATTAAAAATAAGCCTTTATTATTCTCTGTGGACAATGCAGTATAATAAAATTGAAATGAGTTGTTTAAAAATAAAGTATCAAAGCAGAAAGTATTTCTTCAAATATGGAGAATAAAGTCAAAAGCTGCTTAGTTCTGCTTTAGCTTTACAATGTTTTAATTGAATTAAAGGCTTCTGAAATTACACAAATTAGAACAGCAAAACATGAGTAATTTTAGCTGCTATACATAAATCCTGATACAGTACTTGAATTTTTAGAAGAATGACAGAAAGATAAAAGTGGCCTTCAGAATGAATTTCAGAACCTTTGGGTACTGAGAATTGGTAGAAAAGAAGGCATTTCTATTATAAACTGCCACTGGTATGAGAAACCTATCCCAATGACCCACCCAACTAAACAATACAATTGCCCCTTTAGGCCCTTCTTTCATGCTGCAAAAGACAACTTTAGGTGTAATGGAATGAGATTTTTCAGCATGTTATGACAACAAAAAGAGGAGGCATCATCTTTTGCTCACATATTCAATGAGATCTAAACCTAGTTCCAGTTGTCTACTTCAATATTAAGAGCAAATTCCCTACCAGTTTTTGAATGGTAGTTCAGAAAACTTTACAGACACACTGAGGAGCAGGAAAGTAGGCGTTGTTAATTTATATTTAATTCACTGAGCATAATTTCCATATTTTTTGCTAAGAATAAATGCTCCAAATAAAATTACAGGTTTATTAGGAATTATTGCTGCTTTTTTTGTAAATAAGCTGGCTGGCTAGTTCAGTGGTTGAGATATCTGGCTTCACAGGCAGAGGTTGGGCGTTCAATTCCCCACTGCACTTTCAGGAAGAAGAGCCAGTTTGTGTGGCTTTGGACAAACTGCACAGTCCTAGGTTGCCCTTCAGAAGAAGGGAAGGTTAAACCATTTATGAGTATTTTCTACCTAGAACCCCCTGGAAAGAGTTGCCATAAGTGAGGATTGATTTGACAGCATGCAATTGTTATTTGTATAAATGGGGGAAAGGGTCCTTGTGGCATAAGTGATTATACAGTGGTACCTTGCTTAAAGAACATAATGTGTTCCATGGTATTGCTCTTTAAGCAAAAGTAAGTAACCAGTTGTGACTTCTTGGGGGGGGGGGATTGTGAACCCTTATTTAGTTAAGTGCGTTTTTGGTTGGTTTTAGTTGTTAAGCAAGGCGACCATTCAGAGAAAATTCTGCTCTTTAAGTGAGTTAGTCTCTAAGTGAGGCACTCTTTATGCGAGGTTTTACTGTACCTTGATGGGTGGGAGAGAGACAACAGAATTCCTGTGCAACAGTTACATGTATGTATATATGCCACCAAAGCAAAACAAAAACAATAAAACAGTTGACATATGAGAGGTTAATTGCTGATCAGTTCTGTCCACTGCTTCTGCTTGAGGAAATTATTTCCATCTGTTTGAAGTGTGAGTGTACAAAGGTTTTTAGTTGTTACTATGAAGCAACATTGGGCCATTTCCTGATGTTTTGAATCATGGATAAAAGGTAAAGATTTCCCTTGCTTGAAAGCCAGTCATATCCGACTCTAGGGGTCAGTGCTCATCTCTGTTTCAAAGCCAAAGAACCAGCGCTGTCTGCTTCTGCAGACGTTTCCATGGTCATGTGGCAGGCATAACTAGACACCGGAGTGCATGGAATGCTGTTACCTTCCCACCGAAGTGGTCCCTGTTTATCTACTTGCAATTTCTTGCTTTCAAACTGCTAGGTTGGCATGAGCTGGGACAAAGACGGGAGCTCATTCCGTCCTGCAGTACTCAGGAATCGAACTGCTGACCTTCCATCTCCCAGTCAGCAACACATTGCATTGCAATTAAAATTTGAAATAGTTTCAGGTAAACATTTATACTAGAGGCTAGATAACTCTAAAGATCTCTCTGAAGAGTTCTACCGTTGTCAATATGCCAAATAATTGAATTTCCTGCCATTTTAAAATGGACATTTAATAATACATATAGTCCTGCCAGCCTGTCCATGATGTTATTGAATGCCAGGTCAGCTTTAAATAAAAGTTATCTCATCCAGGATGCTAAATGGTGAGGCCGACTTGGCATGCATCACTGAGACCTGGGAGGTGATGGAGTTTCCTTAATGTGCCCACTTTGTTCTCAGACAGTCATCAGGGCAAGCTGGAGGCTGGGTGGTGGATGCAGTTGCTATCATCATCCAGAACACCTTAAAGATGAACCAGCTATTCTCTGTTCAAATTTGGGAACAGGGATAGAGTAGGGATAGTATCAGTGTGCCATGCTCCCTGCATGGTGCTGACAGACATTATCTCTACTGTGGTATTGAGGTCCTTGAAGCTGGTGATCCTGTGAGACTTTAACTTCCATGCAGAGGGAACATGGTCTGGGGCAACAGCAGACTTTGCAGCTGATGATTTTATAATTCACTTTATGGGCAAGATGGTGGAGAGGGTGGTTGCAGACCAGTTGAAGTCATTCCTGGAGAGTTCTGGGAGCCTTGATCCACACCAGTCTGGGTTCAGGCCTCTCCATGGTGCCAAGATGGTATTAGTTGCCCTGCTCGATGATCTTCCATGGGTGACAGATGAGGGAGCCCTCTCTGTTGAACCTCTTAGATCTCTTGGCAGTCATAAATCATGGTATCCCCCTGAACAGGCTTGCTGGGATAGGAATCAGGGGCAATGCTTCGGCATGGTTTTGATCGTTCCTGGAGGGTTGTGTCCAATGAGTACAGCTCGGAGAATTTGTCTGAACCCTGCATGCTATAACAGAGTTCAGCAATTTCTCCAATGTTTAACGTCTATATAAGGCCACTGGGGTGATCATCAGGATATTTGGGGTGCACTTTCATCAGTATGCTGGGGATACAAAGCTCTGTCTCTCCTTTTCTACCTCAGCAATGGATGCTGTCCAGAATCAGGAGGAGTGTCTGGAGTTAGTCATGGTATGGATGGAGAATAACATTTTGAATCCGAATCTGAACCTGGACAAGAAGGAGGTCATGTTGACTGGGGGCAAACTGCCTCCGGTTGAGTAGATCTCTCTTAATATAAGGGATATTGATCACCTATTGATGGAGAATGTTTGTAATCTGGGTGTATAGCTTGACCAGTTTCTAACCATGAGAAACTGGTGTCAGTGATGGTCAGGTCCACATTTTTCCATTTGTAGTCCCTTGTCCAGCTTCACTGAATCCTGGATAGGAATTATACCTGTTTCACTCAAATGCTAAAAATCTGGGTGGGCATCTCTAAAGAAATAAGAAAGGATGTGACCAGATGCAGAGTATTTTCAGCAGCAGTCCCTAGGCTGTGGAGCTAATTTCCAGCAGAAGTTAGATCCACCTCAACTGTGATGGTATTTCAGAAATATTTGGAGACATTTCTGTTCCACTAAATCTTCCTCTCTTAACATGCCAATTTTTAGTCTGATAGATTGTCATGTGCTTTTGGGGACATTGGTTGAGTACCTGTCCTACCTGTTTCTAATGATGCCATTGACACTTGGAAGGTTTGTTTTATTGTTCTATTGATTTACCAATCTATTGTTTTAAGGCTGTTTGTTGTTCGTGCTACTTTTTCTTGTAAGCTGCCCAGAGTGATGTTTGACCATTTGAGTGGGAATAAATAATTAATTTAAAAAATAAATAGCACACACATTCCAACAGAACCTTCCCTCCTGGTGAATTTCCTATTGCTAGAGGATCCCAGTAGATATTAATTCCTTTATTTGTTTATTAAGTACATTTCCATACTGGCCATCTGGGAAGAATTCCCACTCTGGACAGTTTACCGTATAAAAGCAAAAGGAAAAACACCAATAAAATACATACATGATGAGCACATTGTCTGTACTATGGTTCCTAGGAGAGGACAGAAGCAAGGACAATTGGGAACTGCAGTCCTCTGTGCTAAAAAAAATAAAGGACTGTTTGGGGCGCAATGAAATGGTGAAGCAAAGTTGTGAGTAAGTGTAACACATACAGTAGTGAAACAGACACACACTTTAACCTCTCAGTTAAACTAATGTTGCCATGCCTGCTCGGCTGAATGCAGATTAGAAAGCTAAAATCCAGTTTCCAAATCCTTTTATTGGATTAGGCTACTGAGAAAGAAAATTTATGTTGGGCCAAAAGCTCTATGAACATGTATGCATGTTTTCAAAATGTGCCCCTTCACCTTTATAATAATAATTTAAAAAAGAGATTTAGTTAAGATTTTCATTGAAAAATGAAGATCACTTTCATCCATACTGTATAAAAGACAGGAGATGGGGAATCAGCTCATTTGAAATGTCGTGTTTCTAATACCATTGGCACCCAGAAAAAAAGCAGATCAGCAGATACTCAAGTCAAATCTGAACTCTTTTTAGAGGATAAATGAGTAAGTTGGGGCTCCCTTACCAATGCACTTATAATGAAAATACAGGACTGACTAGAAAATAAATAGTGTTGGTGTGGCAGTAGAAAAGGGGGAAGATGTAACATGAGATGGGTTGACTCCATACCCCAACATTTAACTTGCAAGACTTGGGCAGAGTTTACTGGAAAAGGGGAGCAAAGGAAGAGAGAACAACCTAACATGAGATTACATTACTTTCCAAGATCTGGTCAGAGCTGTTAATGATAAGACATTTTGGAAGTAATTAACTCATGTTAATGACCTCCACACATCATAAGTGACAGTGTCTTTTTAGGGGTATAGTCTATAGTGATGAGATCATTGGACTAGGCACCAAAGCTCTGCTAACATCAAGTAAGAAAATCCCCGGGCATAAAGCAAACAACAACAACAACAACAACACAGTAACTTCACAGCTTAAATGAGTGAGGTTCTAAATATTTGTTCTTTATATTTTAAAAATATATTTTATATTATCTTACAAGGAGAAACAGAATCCCCTTTAAATGCCTGTTTGTCTAGAATAAGGATCCTCAACCTGTGGCCCATGTGCTGAATGTGGCCCCTTACTGTCTCCACCACACCAGGAAGTGCTGTGTGGTGGAGGAAGGGCAAAATGGCCATCTGGCCCCTGAAGCTTTTTGAGGGAGTGTGACTCAGCCTCCAGTTTAAAAAGGTTGATAACTCCTGATCTAGAATGAGTTAAAAATTTATATTCCTCATTTTAACTTACTTACAGTAGAACCTCATATAACAAAAATAATTGGTTCCACAAGGCACTTCATTATATGGTTTTTTCATTGTATGATGTATGCATCATAAAACACACGTCTCTATGGGAAAAATCGTACAAAGAAAAATTTCATTTTACAATTTTTCTCATAGAGATTTGTGTTGTATGATGCACCCATTTGTTCCAAAATTCTCTTCATTGTACAATTTTTTCGTTGTATGATGCATTTGTTATACGAGGTTCCACTGTAGGTCAAATGTTCAGATTACCCTAAGGCTCAAGGAACTTGCAATGACATAGCTATACTTTTAAAGGTGAATATTTTGGCCCCTGCAGTCAAAATTCTTTTAAAATAAATTTTAAAAAGTAGGTGGGACCAATTATTCTTGGTCAAGATTAGCAAGATTGGTCTTTTCCATCTGTAGGAGCTAATTTAAATCTGGGGACTTCTTTTTTCTGTATGGGGAGGGGGTTGTTATTTTAAAAAGAAATAAATAAAAGAAAATTGTGCCCAAACGTTCATAGTTTTGGCATGGAGCAAGAGGAGACTGTCTGAGACATCTGTGCTAAGTAGTAATTTGAAGTACAGTAAAACCTCATATAACACTAAAACCTGGTTCCACAAGTCTTCGTGTTATATGATTTTTAGTGTTATCTGATCCTCTATGGGATCCATAGAGATACATTGTAACCACACAGGCTTTCGCTGTTGTTATCTGAAGCATCCCATAGGATCTTAATGTTATCTGATGCAATTCTTCCCCCCAGATTCCTTGATGTTATGCGATTTTAGTGTTATTCGATACTAATGTTATATGAGGTATTACTGTACAGTAAAACCTCGGATAAAGAGTGCCTTGCTTAGAAACTAACTCACTTAAAGAGTAGAATTTTCTCTGAATGGTCACCCTCACTTAACAACTAAAATCAACCAAAAACTCACTTAACAACTAAATCGGTGTTTGCAATCCCCCCCCCCCCCGAAGTCACAATCAGTCACTTACAATGGCAGCGACGGTGCTTTTTCCAAGTGTTTTGCTTAAAGGGCAACTCACCTAAAGAATAATCCTGTGGAATACATTATGTTCTTTAAGCGAGGTACCTCTGTAGATAGAATCATAGTATACTTGAATTGAAAGTCCAGCCTCCTGCTAAATGTAGGAATCCAAATCAAAGCAGATGGTTGTCCAAAATTCTGTTGAATGCCTCCAGCATTGGAGCATGTACCACCTCCTGAGTTAATTGGCTCAATAGTGCTCTAACAGATAAGACATTTTTCTTATATTCAGCCTATATCTTGCTTCCTGTAACGCAAGCCATTATGATAAGTCCTACACTCTGGGATGATCGAGGACAGATCGTGCTCCACCTTTTTATGACTATCAAGTACAGGTATTTGAAGAGTGTTGTCATGTTCCTTCTCAGTTTCCTTTTCTCAAGGCTAAACATGCCCATTTATTTCAGTTCTTCCAGTTTCAAAGTTACAACTTTTTGTTTGGAGTTCACACATTTTGAGATTTGCCTTGAAATACATTGTTCTGCTCTGCTGAACAATAACATAGATGTGTTCTGTAACGGTTATAATGAGATTAAAAAGACACCTTTATCTTTAAGTAAAAAGTGATAGAGTTGGACCTGTTGATATATTCTTGTTCAGCTGTTTTCCTTTGGAGTTTTTTCTTTGTCTGCCTTTGCAGTTTGTATATTCAAGGGTGGAAGTCCTCGATGTAGAAGGCAGAATGTCCATGGAGACTGAAGTGTTCCCCCACTGGTTTCTGAGTGTTGCTGTTTCCAATGTCTGCTTTGTGACTATTCTTCTGTGTTGAAACTGGACAATTTGTCCTATTTAAAATAATGTCGGCACCACTAGAGTATGACATGTTTGATACTGGAAGATCAGCAGGTGTGCAAACACCTGATGTTGTGGATTACATTGTTAGGTCCTTTAACAATATCTCCTGTGTAATTATAGAGACATAGTTGACATCTGCAGCAAAGGCTGATTTCTTTGTATGTGTCTTTATTTCAAAGGCTGTTGTTGCTTCCACACAGAAAAACAACATATCACAGCCTAGAGTGGGTTGTAAATCATGGATGACACATTTGAGTGGTTTTAGCCAGGAAATATAGATTACAACTCATGGTGTTCTGTTTTTAAACAGTCTGGGTTTGTCCTATCAAGAACATTGTTACTGGTTACCAGTATAGTCCGGCTGATCTATTTTTTCTACTTTGTCTAATAATTTTTAGTAATTGTTTGTTGTCAAGTCAGTTCTGATTTATACTGACCCTTCCCAAGGTTTACTAGGTAGAGACTAAACAAAAGTGGTTTACCTAACTTCATCTTTTCTGGGCCATCTTCTAAATGCTGTAAGTTCTCAGGAAGAGAATCTCTGTGATAGATCCAAGCAGATCCAATTACGTTACACAGCTTGGAAGTGTAGACAGTTGATATAGTCAAGTGTTCAGGGTAGAAGCAGGAGACATATAAATGTGAGCAAAAAGCTACTGGTTTGGGGTCTAAGGTGATGCCTTCCCCAAGATATAGCATTTTACTTTCAATAACTTTTTAAATGCTGTGTAGATTTTAAAAATTAACAAAGTGATTCATCCTGGAAGATAAAACTATAGAATATAATTTCCTTCCCCTTCAAAGCCTAGCAAGTTCAAAATGTTAATTTTTAAGTCCCCATATCAGTAATGTTTCCTAAAATAAATTGTTGATTTAGAGAGGGATTTCTATTGAGGTTTTGGAGAGAAGGCATTAAAATAAGGCATGACAGTATTGAACGCAATTCTGTTTAAGTAAAAGAATGGCAAAATGTGAATGCACACACACAAATTATAGCAAATGATTATTTATTGTAAATTTGCACATTTTTGTTATTTATACAAAATTATCACCCAAATGGAAAAACACCAATCTGTCTTAACAAAAAAAAAAAAAAACCTGAAGAGAGAATTTTATGGTTTCTTGTTTTTATGGATGAGAACAGGACAGGTGTATGTTACATCTCTAGAATTGACAAGAATAGCATTGTATACCTTTTTGTCCTACTTTTTAGTCATTGTTTTTCAACTTAATTGGAAGACCTAATTTAGGTGGCTAGGTTAGTGTTTTGTCTGCAAAGAAGAGAGGAGTTGCCAATTGTTATTGTTGTTACTATGGGTCTCATACAAAATTTCATCTGTGTGTGTGTGTGTGTCTGTCTGTCTGACTGACTGACAGTCAGACATCATAGCCCAATTTTAAAGGCTGTTTGCCTTAACCCCAAGCGTAATACCCTTTTTGCCTAATGAAGAGTTCTGGAAAACTTTAAAGCTCATCTTATTCATAACTTTTTAGTGATACCATTAACATATTGCTCATCATGGAAATTGATATGAACACATGAGGACTGAGAAGCTTTAAATAACTAGAGTGGCTGGGCTATAGAACAAATCAAATAAAAAACATGACAAATACATATTTGTGGCTATATTTATGACTGTATGGTATCAATTTATACACATAAGCAAGAAATTAGAATTTTTAAATTCTGATGTTAATATTAACTCAGTACTGTAGATAAAGTGGCTTCTAAAAAAGTATCTTAAATTGTGGGGAGCAATTTAGGTGCATGAATTTTAAAACATGTATTAAATATCAAATGTTTCTGTGTTATCCATGCTCCATTTCATTTGTCATCCACTTTTAAGTGTTCAAAGTCACTAGTGGAAAAAGTTTTCAGAATTAAATTCATAATATTTTAAACTGGGTTTTTTTTTTAAAAAAAATTATGTGGTCATAGTAAAACCAAGAAAAATTGTGTATCTTTTTAAAAAAATTAAAAAATTTAAAAAATCTAAAATATATAGTTCTAAAAACATTAAGCGGTACAAATGCATAACCTTAAAATAACCACTACATAGTCAGAAAA
Organism: Furcifer pardalis; assembly: GCA_030440675.1. Taxonomy (NCBI): domain Eukaryota; kingdom Metazoa; phylum Chordata; class Lepidosauria; order Squamata; family Chamaeleonidae; genus Furcifer; species Furcifer pardalis. Next base: position 72,050,208 of record CP126893.1, read on the forward strand.
CCATAAGGAGAATAGCAGGACTGCATATTTAATGAGAGGCCCATCTTAATTATTACTGTGCAGAAATGTCACCCAGAATTAAAGACATTTTACAGCAAAAGCAAAACATGCCAGAATCTCTTAGCAAGTATAGTGTGATGTTGTCCATTAAAAAAAATTCCCTACTCTTCAGGGGTAGAATTGTGCACTGTAATTGTAACATTGATCAGTTACTAAAGTTTTCAACTACTATATGTCTATATCTATGTTTCTGTTGGTCTTTTTTGACGCAGTCTCAAATGCAAGAATCTAGACGCTTGGATGTAAGTTTCTACCATTTAGAAGGATTCCTGGGACAGTCCCATGCCTGTAAAAAATAGGGAACTGTTAAGGGTAACAATTCAACAATTGTCAGTTGGACAACTACACTCTTGGATTTAATTATTTGGGTACCAACTTTCAAAAAAACCACTGACATTTGTAGAATAGTTACTTTCTTCTGATGCTGGTCAATCATAGTTTGGGCAAAACAAGAAATTACGCTCAGTTAGAGAGGTTAGCTGAAATCCTGTTGTCTAAGTTACATAGTGTAAAGCTGATAAAGATATGACTTTATTGTTGGTGGCAGTTATTGGTAATTAAAAAATTCCTCATCTTGTGATCATCAGATTCCCAAGAATGAAAAAGCTCTGTCCTGCCTGATATCATTATCTATACTAATTTACACAATTTTCAGCCATCATGCTGTTTTCATTTGTAAGAATGACAGAACAAATTTGTTTTCTTTATTTATTAAGCTGAGACTTAATGGCACCTTCGAAAATATGCTCTTTTTCTGACTATGGGGTATGTTTTCTTTGGAATACTGAATTTTAAAGCAGTAATGGGCTCAGGTAAATCAAGTTGCATTGTTTGTCCTGAAGTATAGATGAAGTGGAGCATTGATATTCATATATACAGTCGATGTAAAAAATGGTATTAAAACATATTTTTTAATTGCAGTTTTCTAATGGCAATTTTCTGTTGAGAATTTTCATAGCTGTACAGATGTTTGCATCTGTCATCACCTGTTAAACGTTATAGGTGATAATGTCTTGGGAAAATATATTCTTGCAGGAGATACATTTTTAAACTTATAATTATGCCTAAGTGTTTTGACCAGCAGATGGCTGTCAAATTGAAAATAAGAACAATGCCAAAGTAGAAAGTCTATATAGATTTTAATAATGTATTGTTGAGGAAGATGCAGTGTTAAGGGGGGATATCATACTGACAGCTAAACAGCCAACTTAGACTTGTTTGTACTTAATTGGAGCCTTTTTGGTAAATTTGCTTCTGTAATGATTTCATTGACCACAGGAATCACCCATAGGAAACAGAGAGCAATTTTCTAAGCAACATTCACACCGTCAAATGTGCCACCATTTAGTAGGGGTGGCAGAAAAATATGGATAAACAAAGGTCATAAAATAAGGTATCCAACTTGTAGTCTTGCACTTAAATTATATTTTCATTTATTTTCATTTAGAGAAAATTACAAATATCAAATTATTTTTCTCTTGCTAATTTATATGCATATAATTGTGTCTCAAAATATATACCTTGGCCTTGGATACCTTGGAGTCTGCACATTGACATTCCGCACATGCAAATGGACTTGAAAAATCAAGTCCATTTGCATGTGGGTTTTTAGCCATTTGGATATCATGTCACCTGCTGGCTAGGCCAACCATGATGCATGTCCTCCACTTTCACCTTGCTGAAGGGATCCGATGGAGGATGCTTTGGTGAGTTTTAGTCTTGGCCTAACTAACATCATTGACAAGAGATGGGCAACAATGCCTAGTTAGATAGCTCAAGTGCCAGCACCCCAACAAGGCTGTCATCTACAGTTTTAAAATATGGTTAGGTTTAAGTGAAAATCAACCACATTGGGGAAAGTGATGGAAAAGTAGGCAATGAGCATATAAAAAAATTCATGAATTTCCATGCAGAAAGAAAAATCCCTCATAAAGTGGATGGATCAATAATGCCATACTGAGACATTGCATCTGAGAATTGTAATGAAAACAAAACTATCAGATTTTCACATTTCTACCTTTTGGTCATTACTTTGGTTTGTGAATATGGGTAAATGTACATGGCAAGACAAAAATAGACTACTGATTGCATTTTTATCTCCACTTCCTGAGTACCAGTCTTCTAATGTTGCATGATTCATCTAATTAGGTATCATAGAATAAGTTAGCAAGAGGAAACTAGTGTGCTACGTAACTAAGGAATGGCAGTTGCAGTGACCACATGTGAGTGGGGAAATCTGTTGTGTTAGGAAGGCAGGCAAAGTAATTCTTCCTTTTTTGACCCATGCCCTGCAGTGGTTTTTTTTTGTCCATATTTATAGGACAATATACAAGACTCAGAGCACTAATTTAAACCTAGAAATTGTTTTTTCCCCACTAGCCATGTTTCATAGCCTCAAGAAACTTCTGCCTCTCAAAATTAAGTGGGGAAAATCTGGTTCTTATCATTAGAAATCTCTAGGATTTGGGTTAAAAAAAGGATTGCCTCAGGCTTAAAGGCCTCAGTTTTAAAAGGTGCATTTTTGTATTTATTTTACATTAGTTAAGCTGAAGAAACCTCTACAATGAAGTTGGACAGTTAATAACTCCTCCTCTCACATTTTTTTAAAAAATAGGAGGTGTTAATTTATTATTATTATTTTTAAAAACCCTAGAGAATGCTCCAAACTGTCAACTGATTTTTTTTAAAAAAATGATAGTTTGATTTTTAGTAACAAGGTAAATCTTTCTGAGTGGCAACTGATGGCATACTGTGTCAACAAATGTTGCTTCAATTTTTTATGTGCTTCAAAACCATCTTCTGAGTTAGGTTTAAAATTTGAGCTGTACAGTTCTTGCCAGGCATATAGCCTTCCTGTTTAGAATTAAAGAAGTTCGATTTAAGGGGCTACATGATTTAATATCATTTGTTCAAAGACTTTGTATAAGTTACATATTAGGGAAATTGGCCTGTAACTTTTTTTTACAAGAAGCAGATTTCCAAGCTACCAGTAGACAGCAGGCTCCCAGGTTTAAAAATGCACACATTTGTAGCCACATCTGTTGTACTAACTGACTATTGTGTACCTCTGCATCCACACATGATCATGGGGTCATGTATAAATTAATGCCATGAAGTCTCACTTTTATGTCTGATGAAGTAGATCTGATCCACAAAAGCTAGTATTAAAATATAGTAGTTAAGTCTTTAAGGTGCCACCTATCTGTGGTTAAGAAGCTCACCATGTTAGTTGGAAGACTGGCAAGTTGGCAGTTCAAAACCCAGGTAACTGCATGACAGATTGAGCACCCGTCTCTGTCCCAGCTCTTGGGAACATTGCTTAGTGGTTAAGACTTCCAGCTTGGAGACTGAAAGGTCGGGTTTCGATACCTAAGGGCTGCATGGGGACATGAAAGGAGCCTCATTTGGGCATTCCCTGAGTGGAGTTTCTCCCACAAAAATCCTTTCAACCCAGAATTATTTCTGACATGAAATTATTATTATTATTATTAAGGTGCCACAATATTCTTTGTTATTATTAAGATGCCACAATATTTTTTCTTTACTAATATCCATACTGTTGGAATTTGTTGGCTCATCCCACAATTATTAAAGAGTTAAAGGAGCTATTTTATGTTTTTTCTAAATTGTTTAATTTCCTCAATCTGAATGTCTTCAGGTCTTGCCACTTTGCCATTCTATATCTTCTTATGGCTTCCTTTGATTCTGCCAATAAAATGAATGTCCTTGAAGAATGGAAATCATTCCCCTGGGCAGTGGCATAGGGCCAGATAATCCTTCCAAACAAAAGTATTGCACTTTAAACTTGCTTTTCCTATGAATAGAGATCTATACAGTAAAACCTCACATAAAGAGACTAACTCGCTTAAAGAGCAGAATTTTCTCTGAATGGTCACTTCGCTTAACAAATATAACCAACCAAAAACTCGCTTAACAAATAAGTTGGGTTTCACAATCCCCCTCCCCCACCAGAAGTCACAATTGGTCACTTACAATGGTGTTTCGCTTAAAGAGCAAACTCGCTTAAAGAGCAATCCTGTGGAACGCATTATGCTCTTTAAGCGAGGTACCACTGTATTGAAATTCTATGTGGTTCAGACATTATATTGCTTAATATATTGTTCCTACAGTTGCTGGCTAAGTGCCTATGAGTATAAAACAATTGTCTCCCTTCACAGACTCTGACCTCTGTCCCAGAAACATTTCTTAACATTCATGTGATAGTGAAATCTATCACCCTGGCCAGGACCTGTATAGTTTTGTTTCTGCCCACTGACCTTGCCAGAAAAAAAAACTTATTGGTTTTTAGATTATGTATTAATCAAAAATTATACCTAACAATTAGGCATCTTTATTTCAAAGAACTGGAACAACAACAAAATCCTTTGCAAGATAAGATGGTAACGTCTTCTTCACTTTGCTGCTATAACCATGAAGGATTGTGGGAGTTGCTACAATTGCCTATATCTGGTCATCAGAGTGGGGGAATCTTATTTAAATAGAATTTCAGTGGTTGAAAACAGCTGTGTTAGATATTATCACAGCTAAAAGCATGCATTTGTAAAAAATTACTGTGTAAGAGTGAAGTGTTTCTCTGCCCAACAGGTTTTAAGGAGGTGCAAAAAACAATAAAGAGAAAGAAAGTCCTACTGAGTTCATGAATATGTGCCAGCATATGCCTTTATTTTTGAAAATAATAATTAGATATTCTGATAATTAGGTTTTTGTTTGTTTGTTTCTTACTCGCTGTTCTTCTCTTTTTCACAGTTATACATTGTTTTCATTGGCTAGTAGCTCTGAATCCTTTGCCACTTTATATTGATGGGATAACCTCTGTGAGGCTTACTGAGAAGCGTGTGGGTTGCTCACCACTCTGGTAAGTACCAACTTGTCTTCATTAATTCCTCCTAATGTTTTTGCATGAGCATTTATTGTTTCTCCTGTTTTCTGTGAGAAGTAGCAGTAAGTCATTTTGGGGAGAAGGGGCAAAATTAAGCATTGCCTATGCTCATGTATAGCAGTCAATTTAAACCCGATTAAATTGTTTATTGGGGGAAAAGATACATTTGTGGTTTTATATTCTTAAATATGTCCATCTCAAAATAATATTCTTGCATTCAATATGTGTTTGGGAAATCTAACAGGTTCTGGGATACCAGGAGGTGTTGACAGGAGCCAGAAAAGTTATTGGCATGCACATGTTGCCTGTTGACCCCATATTGTCCACCACAGTCAGCTGTGATCAGAAGCTAAAGCTATCAGTCATGAGAGTATACCACCTCTTTCCTTACCATCTCTTTCTTCCAATATTTTTCTTACACGTAATGTGTGCACACAACTTTGAATAAAATATGCCTTGTTTGCAGTCACATTTATGTAGATTTCTGGTTCTACCTGAATTTCTAATAACATTATATGAAGGTTCTGATTTAGTCTACTTTGGAGGTGCTGTGCTCAGTGGTGGGATTCTTTTTTTTTTTACTACCTAATCTGTGGGCGTGGTATGATGGCCATGGCCAGGGGGAAAGCCCTGTGTTGCACCCAAATTAGGACTACTTTACTGTATTTCAAAACATGGATGGGCGGGGGCAGCCAGAATTTCTGCTAGTGGTCTGGTGAACTGGTGTGAACCTGCTGAATCTCACCACTGGCTGTGCTTAAGTTTGACTTTCCCCACCTCTCTTTGAATTTTACAGTTTCATATTACGGTTTTGTCCAGGAGTTCTCAATCTTTTTAAGCTGGGGGCTGGGTCACACTCCCTCAGACAGCTTTGGGGGCCAGATGGCCATTTTGTCCTTCCTCCACCACATGGCACTTCCAGGCAAGTTGGAGGCGGTAGGGGGCCACATGAAATGTTGCCATGGGGCACAGGTTGCGAACCCATGGTTTAGTCAAATCTAAGCACATTTCCTACTAGAAAGGCCAGTATAGGTAGATATAATATCACAAGGGGAAACATCTCACAAAAAGGAAGGAGGGGATGAACAGGATGGTCAAATCACTTCAGAGATCATGGAGCAGCTATATAGCCACTATAGCATAGGCTTCAGTAATTAAAAGGGCATAAATAAGTGCAATTGATTAAAAGACAGAGACGTAAAATAAATAAGAAGATAGCACCTCCTAAAATTGATGTCCTTGTTCAAATCAAGAAAATAAAAATGTGAACCCTTTAGAAATAAGTGTTTTCTCAACTGTTTCTCAGTAAAAGATAGGAAAAATGATGATAGGAAAAAATATGCCTAGCAATATAGTTTGTATGGCCTGGGAGGAAAAGCTGGGCTAGTTCTGGCTACATTATAGAGTTTCTCAAGGCTGGGAAAGAAAAATCTTCTTCTGAGCAGCAAAGCAACTTCCCCAGGCCACCCCCCAAAAAAGTCTGGAAGCTTACTGATGGATTAATTTCCTGTGCATGTACAGAAGCTAGTTTTATGTTTCAAGTTTAGGATTTGTTGTCCATTTTATATCTGAAGGAAATGCTATTAGTTGATAAGGTTCATAAGCTTTGACAGTGTATACTCAGAGTATGTGCATTTTAAATATAGGATAGCTTGATGGTGGTCCATCCTAGTTTTGAAGCAGAAGTTGTAAGAAATGGTTTATTAATAAGAGGATGGATAAATGGTGTTCCATTTCTAATCTCTCATAATTTTTGCAGAGGTTATATTTGATCAGATGAATTCTGTTTGTGAGAAACAGTGTGTTACAGAAAGTTGGGTGAAATTCTAGTAGATCGTCTAACATTATAAGATATTTGTAAATATATTTATTTATTTATTTTTATTTTTTTAGATTTATATACCGCCCTACTCAGTGTAACCGACTCAGGGTGGTGTACAAGACAAATAGAATATAATCACCAAATACAATACAATACAATACTGTGATAGAACACCCCACAGCAAAACAGCAATAATGTTGCAATACAATCAAGCAATAATATAGCAGTACAGTCCAACAATACAATAGAGATACAATACAATCTAGCAAACAATAATACAATGTCAAGAAAATACAGTCCAGCAATACAATGTAATAATATAGTCAGATATCATAGATCAGCGTCCTCTCACCACCCGCAGCTGATGGAGATTTTCCTTCTCCTCCAGGTGAGATAGTTCAACTTCAGATAAGATTGATCCTAGAATTTGTGTGTGTACTACAACTCTCATTCTCCCTTCAAAAGGGGTTAAGTTTTCCTCTTGGGAATAGTTGACATTTCTATTGTCTTTATAAAGAAACTAATGTGGATGTAGCCAAATTGTAGAGGTAAAGTGTAGGAGTTAATGTAGCTGGAATTATTAGGGAGATGGGTAGGAATGTTCAAAAATAATCACAATGTTTTCTACCTCAGAGAACTGAATTACCTCCCTCCATTGTGAATGTTGACATTTGCTGTATTTCATCCATTCACTGCTGTATCCTCACAGAGTTCTTTTAAGGTACTGAATATGCCACAGCCAGATACAACAGTGGGGAAGGTGAAGCATGAAGAAATGTACTTGTGTAGTAATACTGACATCTCAGGAGGTCTATAACATAGAATGACCCTTAATTATAACTTAATGTTAGTTCCAAGCTTTGTTTTCTGATTTCACTATTGAAGAAGGAAGAGATTATATAAGATTCCTTATCTTTAGGCTTCTGTAGCTTCCCTATTAAAGAAATGACATGCTTTTAAAGTGAAGGTGTGAATATTTGTGTGTGTGTAAAGGAAAGAGACATTGTTGGTAGTGCAAAAATGATTTCAGGGTCATTCTTGGTTCGTGTCACAGGTAACAAATAGTTTAATTCCAACAAATATATTGGTTATGGCATATGTAATTAAAGTATGAAGAGCTTGCAGGGCCTTGAAACCAAGATACAGTACCTGCTCTGGAAATCATGATATTTTTGTGCATTTTAATACACTATACCACATAGTGGGCCTACTTCTTTCTTGTCTAGGCAGTGTAAGAAAAATTAGCTGGCACAAGGTGGCCGTTGTCTGGGTTGTGCCTGATTGTGGTTCAAAAATACCACAATCTTTGAAGAGATGCTTTCTGTGTACCCCAGTGGGCTACTGTACTGCAGTTTACTCATGCTAAGTAGGATTTGGACATTTGTCACTTTTGTTACTGGAACAAGACCTCTATGGATGGTTCTATCTGGAAGACCTCAGGTCTCTAACCTAACATCTGAAGTGGTACTGCCAGGTTGCATTCCTACACCAATCTGAATCATTTGTCAAAAGAAACACAATAATTAAAGAAAGGCTAAGATGCAGAGATCTTCAAAAAAGAGCTCACTAAATTGAATGTGTGGGCAACCAAATAGCAAATGATATTTAATCTAAGTGCAAAGTGATGCATGCTTTGGAACCAAGACCTTTTCCTGTTTAGTCACTGACAGTCAATTGAGGCTCATCAGCATTGATGTAATTTTGGAGTGTGTCTCTGCAGTTTTTGATGAGAAGAAAACTATTGATGAATAGCATGTAGCTTATGAAAAATAGTCATCTGGCTATAAGCACGTTCCCATATTTTTGATGTTACAGAAGATGCACATGTAGTTAATTGCAGTAATGACCTAACAACAAATAAATATTATAAACTAAAGGATTAATTTTTTTTGGGGGGGGGGGGAGCCTGTAGCAAACAGGCTGCTGTGTCATAAATAATCAGTTATTACAAAAAGCTGATGCATTTTTTCCTGTAAGAATATTATTTTCTTTCATTGTTTTTGGTTCTGTCTCCTTAGTAACAGAGACATCTGTTTATGTTCTCTTAGGCATTAAATTCAAACTAGTTGCTTCAAAATAATAGAAATGATTTCCATGAATACTGGTGTTAGTGCATGAGAGCCCAGCTGCAACAGTTCCTTAAGATGTGTCATCTCTCTGCAGTGACATATGCTTTAATAACATCTTCTCTGGAGGCACTCTATGTGGGGCTGCATTTGAGGCGTATTTGAAAATTTGAACCAGTCCAAAATATGGCAGACAGGCTGGGACTGGTTACAAGGAAATATATAATTTCATTGTTGTGACAACTGTTTGTTATTGGCCTGCTTCTGACCTCAATCCCCTGTTGCTGATTATAATAGATAAAGCCATGCATGACTTGGATCCAGGCAGCTTCATAGATCAGCTCCTTATATAGCCTACTCAGCTTTTATGATCTTAATTAGGAGGCCTGACTTTTAGTCCTTCCAATAGCACAAACATATCTGCTGACAATATGAAAGAGTGTTTTCTTGCTCCCAGACTGTGGTGTTCTTTTCACAGGTAGTTAGGTGGTTCTTTTCTGTTTCTTGTCTTCAGACAAATATTAAGCAACTGAATGTTCTGCAAGCAAGGAGCTTTTAGTGAGGGATTTTGCATCCTTTAAAGGTAATTTTGGTAGTGTTTTTTTTAAATCTTTTTGAGTTGGGAGGTTTTCTTATTTTTTTAAGTGCATTTTCATTTTATAACTATTTTGTCTTCAATCTTTTTTTGTAACCCTGTAAGTTTTGGAGGAGAAAGACAAAGAATGAATGAATGAATTGATTGATTAATAGAACTTTGATTTACTAGTACCATGAATGAATAGCTGGATTATATGATTCACAAATTCTGATTTATTTATATCTTATAGATAACCTAGTAACTGGTTCAACTTCTTGCAGAGATTTACTTGATGACCAGAAGGTCAGCAGTTTGAGACCCAAGTGCTGCATGACAGAGTGAGCTCCTATCTCTGTCTCAGCTCCTGCCAACCTAGCAGTTCAAAAACAAGAAATTGCAAGGAGATACATAGGTACCATTTCAAAAGGGAAAGTAACAGTGTTCTGTGCACTTTGGCATCTAGTTGTGCCTGCTATATGACAGTGGAAGCGTCTGCAGACACAGACAGTGTTGGCTCTTTGACTGTAAACGGAGATAAGCACTACACCTAGAGTTGGGTATGATTGGCTTTCGAGCAATAGAGCCCTTTATCTTTACCTGTAAAATGTTCATCTAGACAAGTGAATATCAGAAGACTAACCCCATGTACTGCTTTATGGAAGAACTATTCTAGAGTTTTAGTTTTCCAGAATAAATCATATCTGAGAGATGTTTTATCCTTTGCCACACTAGTCACTAGTAAACTAGCTGGGAGTGTTGTTCACTTAAGAACAGAGTAATAAAACCTGCACTTTGTGAAAAACTGATTTGGCTCACCACACAGAATATTACTAAGTGATTGCAAAAATAGTGGCAGGCGTCCCTTGGAAATAAACTTCCAGAAATTAGAGACAGTTGATAAGGTGTAGCTTTCTTCTTGTCCTGCTAATTCCTGAAGGCTATTAGCCAGTTGGTTGTAGAACCAATGAAATAAGTTTGGGCTACGATACACCACTTGCTTGTTGCTTAGCCACTGAGATCAAAGCCTAACTAGTAGTAATCCTAGTATTAAATTCCAAGTGTGTGGCATGGGCTTTCTCATACCTCCAAGCAAGAAAGCAGCTGACATCAGGTTGTCCAACATGAATTATTTGCATTAAAATGTTATGTTGCGTTGTATCAGTTCTTCTTGCTTTGTGCATAAGAATTGTACTCCTCTTCTTGTGTCAGCAGTTTTGGAAAGTCCCCAGCCTGCAAAGTGAGGGGTGTAATTTCACAGTTTTTCCTTCTCATGAGAATGAAACAAGTCAGAATTTATATCTCTGCTGATACCAAGATGACCAAAAGATAAAAGAAGGAGAGACTGATCTGAGTAAAAGGAAGGTCAGGTTTTGGTTAGAAATGTTTGAGGAATGGGAAATAGTGGCCTCATTTTTCTTTTTTCAGATACGTGTAAATCTATAATCTGCATTTTTGTACAGCCATTTAAATCAGGATAGCAACATTTTGGAAATAATGCAACCAACTGGATGGAAGAAAATTGAGATTGAAGAATTAAAAGATATGTGAGGAGAAAATCCCCCTCCTTTCATTTACAATGGCATTTTTTGTTCAGCAACAAAAGTGAATTTCAGGGACTTGCAATTGTCTTTCCTTTTAATTGTTTTTGGGTGAAAGTGTGACAGTTTCAGAGATGAATACCAGTCCAAATACTTAACTAAATCTTCATGTGGTTTTTAAAAGGTTAGTGAGGTACAGAAAAATACCACACTTGCTTTGCCATCCAGGTTTTTAGTTCTTTTATATTAAACTCTTGTAAAGTTATCAAGTTATCAGTTTGCATATAGGATTTGAAGTCAGGTTTTGAAAGGTTGTTTGTTTACAATGAGGCATTTTTGTGTCGTATAAACCTTTTTTCAGTTAGTTTCTGCTCACCTAGTAGCAAATAGTGAAAATAATGTATACATATATAGATGTATGGATACTCTATATAGATCTATATTTGACATATAACTTGGTGGTAATATATATACAGTTGTACCTTGCTTAAAGAGCATAATGTGTTCCACAGTACACAGTAAAACCTCATATAACACTAAAACCTGGTTCCACAAGTCTTGGTATATGATTTTTAGTGTTATCTGATCCTCTGTGGGATCCATAGAGATACATTGTAACCACACAGGCTTTAGCGGTTGTTATCTGAAGCATCCCATAGAATCTTAATGTTATCTGATGCAATTCTTCCCCCCAGATTCCTTAATGTTATGCGATTTTAGTGTTATTCGATACTAATGTTATATGAGGTATTACTGTATTGCTCTTTAAGTGAGTTTGCTCTTTAAGTGAAACACCATTGTAAGTGACCAATTGTGACTTCTGGTGGTGGTGGGGAATTATGAACCCCGATTCATTTGTTAAGCAAGTTTTGGGTTGGTTTTATTTGTTAAGCAAAGTGAACATTCAAAGAAAATTCTGCTCTTTAAGTAAGGTGTTCTGTATGTGAGGTTTGACTGTACATGGTAAAAAATTGTGTAGATGTCTGGATAGCTTAGTGTATTAGGTATCCGGCTATGTAACCAGAGGTTGAGAGTTTGATTCCCCACTGTGTCTCATGCTAGAAAAGCTAGTCCATGTAGTCATGAGCAGGTTGCACTGTCCCAGGTTGCCTCCAGAATGGAAAATTGATGGCACATAATATGCACATACATAAAGAATTATGTTATTATTGTAAGTCCAAATGTTTAATAAAGACTGTTATATATATTCCTTCTGTGTTGCATTTAAACATTATATGTTACGATGAAGTGAAATTACTGCTTGAGAATGTGAGAGTCACACCTTTATAGCCCTTTGCTCGCATTGCTTTACATTCACTATATTCAACCAGTAGTATAACTATAAAACACATCAAAACTATCCCTGTATGATGAATGCACACTCTTCCTCACTCGCTCTGGGACCTCTCTGCGTTCAATCCAAGGCGGATTATTTAAAAAAAAATCCCCTCTAGAACTCACTCAGAAGTCACGCAAGAAAAAAGGATGTTCACCATTCGTTCTCCAGCCACACCTGGCTGACCAAAATCTGGCTCCTCTGTTTACAGAGACAAGCCCATTTGCTTTGAGAGGTTACGGTAGCGTTTTCAAAAGGCAAAAAAGAGGGGCTTACTGTCTTTTAACCCGATATCCCATTTCCAATGAACACGCATTGATTGAAGAAAATATTTTTATTTAAATTAGTAGCATGGATCTTGATGAATCAGGTTACAGATCTCAGCATAGAAAAAGAAACTAACTTTAATTTGTTTTAGAGAAAGAATGTTTCAGACAAGTATTCCCCTAAATAAAAAGGAATCTGTCTGTCTATTCTAAGTTACCATAATTAAGATTTCCAGAGATAAGACCTAGTTGGAAAGCCCATCTCTTTCATGTCGATGTTCCCTAGTTGACAACCATTTTAGAACTGAACTTTGTTCAAGCCATGTGCTCATGGCGAATAACCCGGGAGAAAAGACCTGCAGCATTAGCCCAATTCCTCCCCCTTAAAGATTCTACATCTTACTGCTTGAGAATCGATCTCTCTCTCTCTCTGCTTCTGCCCAACTGCTTAACTCTTCCCTGCTTTCTGCTTTCCACTCCCTCTTTCAAACTTTCCATCCAGGTGTGACATAACTAGCAGACATCCAATCAAATAACAAAGTTGGGGTAAACAACTGTTTGAATTTATGAGGCCTTGCTGGAGCCTCCAAGTCTGTTTATCTCTTCCCATCCAGGCCCCAAAGTGTGAAAAACAACCAAGTGGCCTTTTTGACAAAGAAGCCACATTTCCCCCCTATAGTCCAAAATATATCAAACTCCATTTTTGATATGTGAAGTACTTGGGGCCTCATTTCATGGCACCCTGCTCTAAATGTTGTCTTCTGTACACCAATCTGTAAAAAACTATAATTTTTTTAAAAAAAATCTCATACCATTTTATAGCATTCTCTGTATTCACCCGTATAGAAGAGGATGTGGGGAAAACCCAGATCTTTTTCATCCACCAGAAGCAATAGTATGTTTGACAACACACATTTGTCTGCAAAATGAGATGCAGTATCTGATTAAATATGCTTTGTCAATAAAATAAATTGCCAAAGAAAATGTAATCCTTGCTGAAAAGGCATTTAGTATTCCCGCTAAAATAAGCTCCTTCTACAAAGTGCATTTTGCTCTTAGAATTATTTGAAATCTGTCAAAATCTGTAGATAAAATATGTTAATGTTTTGTCATGCAAATATTTCCATTTGTCTATTTTAAATCTTTTGTATTATCCTTTAAAATTATTTAAGAGAAAAAGGAATCAAAATATAGGGACACTTTTCAATTTTAATTTGTTTAATTGACAACACTACACTCTTAAGTAAAGATGAAAGAAAACACTTTGAAAGTCATACTAAGTTACTAAGGAATTCCTATCCCCATATGTTGCCTGCTAGGATAGATTAGGATTAGACATCCCTTGTTGTACTTATGGAACAGCTGCAATAATGTGGCAGCAGTAGGTAGTATGTGGTTTGGGGGTCGGTTTTTCTGGGAAAACAGGAGTGTTTGGAAGTCCCTTTTGGATCTGTCGAATCCAAAGCTGCCCCATTCTCTTGAGAAGGCTCATTTAACTCATTTAACCCACACCCCCAGCTGTGCAACTGGACTATTTAATATGTAACTAACATACCTGTATCTTTATAGTATTTCACTTCATAATATTAATATCTGTTTGTCTAATAAAACAGTTTTAAATCTTACAGTAGTTATGTGTTACCAAGTTGGAACTGATGTATAGTGACCTTTGAATAGCTTTCAAATTTAAGTGAAATACCTAAGGACTGGTTTTACCAGTTCTACTCTCTGTGAGTTTCCTTGGCCAAATGGAGATTTGAACACTGGTCTCCAGAGTCCTCGTCCTTCATTCTAACCAGTGCATCACAATGGGTATAGATTTACAGTACACAGCAGTAAAAAGATATCCTTTTAAATAATGCATAGGTTTTCAATGGTTCCTAAATTTAGCTAATAGTTTTATTTTAGATAGACTATTTCAGAATTTTAGACTTTAGAGCCAAGGTTCCCAACGTGGGGGACACACACCACAGGGGGGCAGTTCAATAATATTTAGGCCAAGTTAATGGCATTTTAGGCTTCTTCCATGTGATATAATACAAATTATATGTTACGGGGGGATCAGGATTTTAGAGGTGTTTAGGTGAGCCATGGCAAAAATAAATAAATAAAAGGCTGGGAATCACTGCTCTAGAGGCAATATGGAAATCAGAAATGACACAGGGTGACTGTCTTGACACTTAAATTTAGTTCATCAAAGAGTACATTTTGGAAACAGTCAAACAGCAGAGTAAGTACATCCCCCCATCCCCCCACAAGTATCTCCATGCAGGAAAGAAAAATCCATTACATACATATAAAGTACAACATAAGTGTACTTTATAAACATTGGATGCAAACTACAGCTGCCATAAAACTACCTGTATAACATCTATCGCACTCAGAATATTTCACCCGTCTTTTGTCAAAAGTAATATATAGAGGTTACCCCAGTATAAAGAAAATAAATCAATTTTTTAAAATGTCTTAATGTGTAGCACATTCGTTCACGTTTTCTTATTGATACATACCCATTTATCAAATCATCCTTTTCTGGAAAATAAAGTATTATTCAATTTTCATTATTAATTATTCAGCTTTATTAATTTTTCAGTTTAATTACTGCATTATTTTTCTTTCTGGTGTTCCACTTTTCCCCTAGAAACTGGTGGTCTCTATATAGAATTTTGCTAACTGCATTATTTATATTGTTAATTGCTTTAATCATATTCCTCTGCATTGTTTCCTTCACAGTCTTCCACTTTTTTTTTGTACAGTGGAATCTCATATAACGAATGCATTGTACAACGAAAAAAAAATCGTATAACAAAGTGCCTTGTGGAATGAATTATTTTCATTCTGCGAGGTTCCACTGTATTCTAAAATTTAGGGACATTTTCAGTGGTGTTTCAATTTTTATTCCCACTTCCATCACTCCCTAGTTACTCACAAAATCTTTCTTTGCCTCCTGCTTTTTGATATCCCACTACGGTAATGGAGTAGACCATACAGCCAGTGACTCAAAGCCGAGTGTCAGGTGACGGTTAACTAACCTGACTCCCTAAAGGAGCCAACAACTACAGGTGGATCAGCCCCTTTAGGTGGGAGTGATAGTCTCCTCAGTGGAGGAAATGCCACTGGAAACCATCATATTGGGCCAAATGGCAAAATGAGAGGAGGAGGAACTCTGATTCCCAATGGTCATGGAGACAGAAGAGGCCATGCCAGATCGACTGGCTGAGATGGTGCACCTTGTCCATATTCTCAAAGCTGCAGCAGTCCATTGCAGTCCCAGTGTTAAATCCTGCATGTCTCATCTCATATGTGCTGTAGGAGATGGCTCTGAGATCATAGTGTGTAGGTTACTTCATGACAAGCTGGGATCCACCTTAAACAAATTCATGCAAGTGACATTTTTCCTGCTTCAGGAAAATGCATTCTCGGATATCAGTTATAGTCAACCACAACGATGACAACTGATAGTGCTCAAGTTAATAGAATAATTCCTGTATCATTCATCTGCATCCCTTTCATTTCTCCTGCAAATGAACTTCATTTGATCAGCACAGTATTTTTTTAATTAAAAAAATCCTTTGAAATCAGACGTTTCTAAAATCTGTTTTCATCTGTCTATGTTTATTTTTGTTATATTTGAATGAAGACCTCGATGATGGTGGTGCTGTTGTTGTTGTTAGATTTGTATGCCGCTCACTTGACAACACGACTCCAGGTGGCTCACAGAAACAACATAGCATCTAAAACATATTATACATATCATAACAATATAGCATTTAAAACACATTATACATATCAAATCATAACAAGAAGCATACATATTAGAACACAATAAAATACAATGGAATAACAATAAAGTCTCTCTTGCCCCTCCAGCCATTGGTGGGGCCCGGAGGTTGGCAGCTGCTTCCTCTGTCGCCTGCAAGGCACCGGCAGCTCTCTCACCCTTCCAGCCATTGATAGGGCCAAGATGTTGGCATCAGCGTCTTCAGCTGCCTGAGAGGCCCCGGCAGTTCTCTCGCCCAACCAGCCATGGGACGAGTCACACCACAGCACCACAACCAAAAATGTTGGTGTGGCCCAGTGGTTGGCAGCAGCATCCTCTGCTGCCTGTGGCCATGGTGGCGCTTTATCTCCCTCTGGCCATAGGTGGGCCCAGAGGTCGGCAGCAGTGTCCTCTGCCGCCCACAGTTACAGAGGCTCTTTATCTTCCTCCAGCTATTTAATGTTAATATTAAACAATAATTGAAATAAAAGTCATTTAAAAGCATATCGAGAGTTTAACAGCACCTGGACATTAAAATCTCCATCCTCAGTAAGTAAGACATAGCCCAAAGCTCACCTGGATAAAAAGTTTTCAGGAAACTGGCCATGTTAGCCATTTTTTGCTAAACAAAAATATATTTTTCTGTCACCAGACTTCAGAGTGTGAGGGGACCAGACTATCCTCCACTTACTTCAAATTCCATAGTAAAGTCAACAAGAAAGTGTTGTTTGGGACCCCTAACTATATCTCTATGAGGGTACTGTAATCAGAGAGTCACGTGTTCATTGCAATGATCCCAGATATCTATGAAAAACTTTTTTCTTTATGTTTTGTTTGTTCTCCAAAGGCATAATGAAATCTATACAGACTTCCTTTTAAAAATAAATTAGATTATTCTCAGTATTTTTAAGGAGAAATTGTATTCCATGGACTTAGAGAAGAAGCATCTCTCATACATATTTTAAAAGATTTTTTTTTTTGGGGGGGGGGATCTGGTAGAGTCTTACAACTGGAGAGAAATATAAAAGAATAGCAGGATGTTACAGAAAAATATCAGTGTTTTAAATTAAGCCTTGAATATTAATTAAGCCAGGGGTGCCCAAACTATTGTCTGTAGGCCGAATCAGGCCCCCAACACAAATTCATCTGGCCAATGCTGCCCTCATCACTCCTAGAAGGGGAAGTAAAACACACCCGGTGAGTTTTACTTCCTCTTCCAGGAGCGACGAGGGCAGTGTGGGCCAGATGAATTGGCATTGGGGGTCTGATTTGGCCTGTGGGCCATAGTTTGGGCACCCCTGCTTTAAGCAGAGAAAATGGCAGCCTAAAAAAACTATCTCATCCTGTTGCAAAACATATCTGTTGCACAACAGATTGCAAGGTGTGTTTTACTTCCAATTCCAGTGAGAGGAACCAACCCGCAGAACCATGTGACTGGCCCACAGCCTGAAAAGTTTGACCACCTCTGAATTAAGCTGTTGGTAATTTAAGCAACAGCAACAATAAAAATTGCCTGCCTGTGATGGATCGTGCAAGCTATTTATTATGTACTTTATCAAACTTAAATAGATTTCCTACAACACCATTGTTTCTATAAATATGGTTTGAAGTAAGAATTATGAATGTACTTTGAAGCCAGTAATTTGTGGGCTCTTTTACTAGGAGATAACACATTATCACCTGGATGAGGAAATTGGCACAGTCCATTTGTTTTCATACAGTGGAAGTGCCATTTATAAAACCATTAAAACATAACCTTGAAATTAACATGATGAACCTACAAGGAATAATTAGACAAAAAAGGAAATGGACTTATATAAGTGGAAGCCTTCTTCACATGTAAGCTTCAAAATTACCTGCTAATGAATAATTACTTTAATGAGACTCTGAGTTTGCATTAATTCATATTAATGTGGTTTAATTGCTGGATGCCAGCGACAAAAAGTTCGTCCTCTTATTAGACAGATAAATGAGTGATGATGTGGTAAACTAGTTCATGTTTTCCAAAGAGAAATTTAGTCATTTTAAGGCTTGAAGCTTGGTTTCTGGTGGAAATATGGTATATCTTTGACTGTAAAAAGTTTTCCACTCTTGACTGTTTGTTGTGGTCCTAATATTTTAAAAGTATGCATTTTTAAAATTATATCCCTTTCTTCTGCACTTGTACATTGTAAGCAACACATACAAGGGAAAAATCCAAAGACAAAGTGACAAAATGTTAAAATAAGAAATAATGATATGGTTTTGTTAAAATCATAAACAAAGAACAAATAAGAACAGATTTTAAAAAAGTAGTACAGTAGTGAGAAAGGGCAGAAGTAATGCCCAACTTGCACATGGTTATTATAATTTCTGTGCTGAATAGCATCAGTGCATAAATAGCATGAGCAAATGAGGTGGGTATTTCCCCTAAAATAGATTAGCAGAGTACTTTTCATCATGTTTTTTCCTTAAAGGAATTGGGCATGTTTAACCTTGAGAAAAAGAAATTGAGCCGGTATATGATAGCACTCTTCAGATAACTGAAAGGTAGTCATAAAGAGGAAGGGAAGGATCTATTTTAATTTATCCCAAATGTGCTGAAACTATAGTGATATATAGGCTGAATATCCGGGGGGGGGGGGAGGAGACTCATAATGATTAGATGGTACAACTGTGGAACCTCCTACCTTGAAAGATGGTGAGCACTCCAACACTGGAAGCATACAAGAGAGAACTGGACAACCATCTGTCAGATCTGATTTAGTTTGGATTTTTGCATTGAACCAGGGGTTAGACCCTTCCCACTCAATCATTCTATGATTCTAAATTAAATTTAGTCTTGACTCACCTTGGAGGACAAAATATGATACCAGCAGGCAACCATACGAAGTAGGCCTGGGCAGGCCTTGGTCAGCAATCCTAAACCAAGCTCACTTCTTGCCATGAAATGCTCCACTTAAGTGATGATCCCAAACTCTTAATTTGCTTACTCTCACATGTTGGCCTACCCCACTTCCTAGTAACACTAATATTCTGTTTCCAATCACTGGTCCTAAATTCCTGAAAAGTAGATCAGATCATGCACTAAAAATACATAACACATAGAGTAATTAATTGGTATAGAAGTGTGGAAAACAGAACAATTAATTGTGGCAATTCATTCCATTATTTGATATGAACTGGAAAATTTCCACATTACAAGAAACATTGAGCAATGGAATGCATGGCCCAAGTGGTATCAAATGCTCTGGCATTATTGATTACTTTCAAGCTATCATTGTTAAGTTTGCAATAATTGTTTAGCTATTCTATCCATAAAAACTGAACACATTAGTAGCTAATGGATCATTATTTTACAAAATAAATCCTTTTGCTAAATTTAGAAAACTGAATCATGTGCTTTTATTTCTAGAATATATAGTATCAATCAAATTTTGAACCACTGCTAACTTTTTTGTTGTTTTGCGCAGTCTTGGTAAGGACTTTAGGTTTGATACAATTGAATTAAGAAAAAAATACTCATTAATGTACATCAGTTTTGTTTTGTTTTTCTCTCAAAAATCAGCATATAAATTTTTAGGATTCGAACATTGTGATTGTGCTCACAGAGCCAGCTTTCATGGGTCCAAGCAGAAGAGAACAATCCCTTTTTGTACATGTGGCCACCTGTATCCTAAATCCTGCTTTTGAGAGCTTGCAACTTGTGCCCAATTCCAATATTAAGACTCTCCATTTTCACAGCATGCTTAGAGAGGAGTACCCACCAGCCCACTCCACTGTTATTTTGTTCATGTAATGAAGAAGAGGAGACACCCCCTTTTACATAAATGAGCAAATTTGCTGGAAAATCTGGGTTCTTGCTTTTGTATCGCTCCTACATGTGAGCTGGAACCTTCACTTCACTCTCTTCTGTCATTGCAAGAAGAAAGTTAGTATTTGTGTTGGAGAGAGGATTAGCACTTATTTGATCTGATTCCTTGTTACCAGTGGAGGCTGAAACATAGGAGAGAGGAGCAAATACATATGCAGATACAGTAATACCTCAGATAACGTTTACCTCGGATAACACTAAAATCGCATAACGTTAAGTAATCTGGGGAGGAGAATTGGATCGAATAATGTTAAGGTCCTATGGGATGGATCGGATAACAACCGCTAAAGCCTGTGCGGTTACAATGTATCTCTATGGAGCTTTAACGTTATCCGATCCATCCCATAGGATTTTAACATGCATCGGATAACACTAAAAATCGGATAACACCAAGAGTTGTGGAACCAAGTCTTAGTGTTATCCGAGGTATTACTGTACACATATACCACATCTGCCATGCTTGCTCAGCATAATGATTGTTAATTTTCTAGCCATTATCTGAGCAGTGGATTGGACATATACTGTCATGATTGTAACATTTTACATTTTGCTACTTAAGATGTTGCTTCATGTTATAATCAGGAGAACCCAACCAAGAATCACAATATAGAGAACTCTAAAGGTTTCTCTTTCCCATTTAATTCAGCTCGCCCTCTGTGCTGTTTAACTGGAAGTAGATCATGAGAAGGGTGAGAAGCTGGTTTAGTAAAAGCCAGAAGGGCTATCCAAGTTGCATGTTATGTGTTGCCCACCTCCAAGTTAAACTAAGCTCACATATCCAGACAGTATGAGGAATAATTGATGATTTTAAATCAGAAGCATACACTTACATTCTTCTGGAACCTGAAAGCAAAAGAGTCAGGAGGAGGAGGAACAGAAATTCACAGTCACTCGCTATATTTTAACCAAGCAAATTATCAGTTAAATAAAGGTGTGAATGATATATTACAATATTATCATGAACATTTGACAATAGATAGATCTTAAATTAATGTTCATATCTAGTTTCCCCAAAGTTTTACAGTAGCACGGTAGTGGTGGGAGACCTGATCATCCCCAGTAGTTTTATTCATGACATGCCAACATTCAAATAGTTTTGTATTTATGGGAGATATTTTTTTAAATTTATTTTCTTTCACTGTGAATGCAAGTTATATGAGGCTATATAAAGATGAATTTTTTTAACAATGTCCATATATCAATCTAAGCTCTGTGTGTTTCATCTATACAAAAAGGTATTCAGATACAAAATGCAGGGTGCAGAGGAGACTCTGTATCAAAAATATGCTTAAGAACTGTTAATCCAATTCTTTGCCTCAACCAATTTACTATCAAAAGAGTCCATTATCCTATAAAGGAATAAATAATTTCAGAGATGCACTGCCTTGTTTGGAAACCTCAGCAGAAGCAAATGTCAAATGTTATCATGGCTCAGAAAAGACACTGTGCAGTTGGTCATGGTGCAGAAAAGAGAAGCAAAATAATTTAAATGGCTGGAGCATGTCCACTATGAGAAACAGTAATTTAAAATGTGCATGCTGTGGAGAAAGTGGATAGGAAGAGGGTTTTTCTATGTTATAACTGCAGGATCTGGACTCATCAAGTAAGGCTACATAGCATATATAATCAGGACAGCAAGAAGAAGTAGGTTTTCACACAACACTTAGTCAACCTGTGGCATTTGCTGTTGCAAATTGTGGACTACTTAAAAGGAGACCAGACAGATTTTTTAGAGGATAACACTAATGGTCACAATCCTGTTAGCTATGCTTGCTGGTATAATGCAGTTGTCATTATAAAAATAAAAAACTGTAACATATAACTTCTGCATTTGCATTTGATATTTAACAATTTGTTTTGATTAGATAAGGAGCAACATCCCAACATTCTGCAGATCTTCCCCATCAATAACATTCTATGAAATCATTTTCTCAAAATTCCTAAGAGATCAAATGTTTTAATCTGCTGCATCGTTAATGATGGAGTAGTTGCTGGGACTTATGAAAAGTATTTTCTCAAAGCTCTCTGCTCAAGGCAAGAATCGCTTTTCATTGCAAGACTTTCAGCTAAGGGAGTGACCTTGGTGGCCATATGTTCTCTCTTTATATATTCTACATGAATAGCTCTTTGCGTATATAACAATGAGGATACTGCAGCAGAAAATACAATGCAGTACTTTAATAAAGGCATAACTGCAGGTACACCAAATTACAGTACTAGACACATATGGTTTCTTAATAATTGGAAGGTTGTGCTTGCAAAATCAAATGTCAGGTTTAGTTAGGAATGTATATATGTAACAGATGCGTGTGCTCTACAGAATGATATTCAGATGATAAACATCTTTTAGACTTAAACATGGATGAGTTGGGGTCTGGCATCCCTTTGATGTCTATGGGATCAAATATAGGATTCTTTGGTATGGCTTGATCAGTTTTTTTTTTCATTTTAGGATATGGAATGAAGGACATGATGTCATTGAGAAATTCATAAATGACTGTTCATTGGTTTATATTTATGCCATTCTGATATACTTATTTCCAATCAAAGTCACTGTTAGCTAGCTGTTTAGTTCATTCTTATTTATCGTTGCTGAGAAATCTATATGACTGACTTTGGTCAATGATAGGGACAAGAAATAGTGTGGAGTGTGAAAAAAGTGTTAAAAAATCAATAAAATAAGTTTATATAATGGAATCTAGATTATGCAAGCTTTTCCTATAGTGCTAAAGGATGGAACTTGATGTTTAAAGAAAGAGTTTGGAATAATGATGCATTAACAGATATGGTGAGATGTAAATGTTGCATGAGAGAATGCAAAAGAGGAAGATTTGTGTGGCAACTCTGGGGTTCTGGAATTCCCTCCCCTGGCAGGCTAGGCTAGCCCCTTCTCTCTTGTCCTTTCAGCAACAGGTGAAAGCTATTTTTTTAAAAAAGATGATGTCATCCCGAGCACATCAGGGGGCTCTCTTAGCCCCCGAAGTTTGATTTGCAGGCGACTCCGAAAATTCACCTGAGGCAGCAATCGGCTTCAGCACAGGTTGCTGAGGGGAAAAAATTGAGTGAGAGGCTGATCAGAACAGCCTGGAAGAAGCGCAGTCGCTGCCTCCATCGCCACCACTGCTGATGTCAAAACTGTCAGCAGTGGGGGCAGCCCACCTCCGGCTCCTCCAGCTGTGTGTCGGAGGTGGGACTGGCCCACAGGAAAAAAAGTTTGGGCACCACTGTTCTAGTATTTTCTGCAGTATTCTGCCAGTATTTTCTGCAGTCTGAAACTACCACCAGCTCTAGCTCATCTTTCTGATATATTGCCTAAGAATTTCTAATTGATATACAGATACTAAAAGATATGGTTGTACGTGAACTTACAACTTAATGATCAAAATGATCCAGAAGTAGAAATATATAGTGAGGGGAGAAGAAAACGTACTTTGAAACTGCTCAACTTTCATAGGCCAGTAGATAGAGCCAGATTGCTTTGTGTTATATCCATTTAGGAAAGTGGGCTTAGTTGCTTCTGGTCACTTTGCCTAGCGGGATGGATTGTAGCTTAGTAGCAGCAAAATTTTAGTGATCAGAAAGCAATCTCTTATGTGAATTGAATACTCCTGCACACATGAAATTTTTGAAATGGCACCCATGTTAGTCTGTGTTTCAAGCATATCAGAGAGTAAACAAAAGAAAAAGACAAAAAATGTTGCAGCACATTAAAGAGTAACTGCTGTATTTTAATATTAGCTAACAAAAGCTAACATTGAAATACAGCAGTTGGTCTTTAAAGTGCCACAACGATTTTTGTTGTTTTGTTTTGTTTACTCTTCTACCTACATGTGTGTAGAAATGGTGCTTATTTTCTTCAAAGTTGTAATGCCACCCATATTTGTGATGCTTCATAGATGAGGGTAAAGAGGGACAGTTTCAAATTTCACAATGCATATCATTGGTGTAATCTTGCAAACTGTTTGCTTACAAGTTCCAATAAATAAATTGCTCTGTTCACATTTCATTTAAAAGAGTTACTAAAAATCAAGTCAAAACTATTGAAGAGAGAGCCTAATGTTAGCCATAATACACTTTCAAAAATATTTCCAGATAAGGCTTCTTTTTATCTTCTAACTTTGGCCAGATGAAAGCTTGGTTTGCTGCTTCAAGATGCAGTCATGCAATTGGGTAGATAGTCTTCCTCAAGGTTCTTCAGGTGATCCCTAATATTCTCCATAGCCCTTAATTGATCTTTAATAATTAACAAGAGAGCTTCTGCAAATAAATTAATCTTATTTTTCTTTATCTCCTATTCTTTTTATTAATTCATCTTCTTTTATTATATTTCCCAGAAATTATATAATCAGTATTAATAATAATGGAGATAAGGGGCATTCATGCCTAGTGCTATGGCTCACATTATTTGAACAATTATTCCATCATTCATTGATACCAGTGCAACTTATTAATTATAATTTTTGCATAGCATGTTGATATTTTGTTCCACATGTATTTACTTTTAAGTGCTAGCCATTCCATTAAATCAAAGGTTTGAAAATCTCTAAAGCTACTATACTGGCTTTCGATTTAGTCTTATTTATCTTGTTAATCATGTTTAATACTTTCCTAGTTAAATCTGCCATATGTCTTCCACCTGTATCAGTCTTAATATGATTATCAATAAATCTATTCATTATCTTTGCCTTTAATGCTGTAAATATCATAACATCTTGATTTATTAATGAAATAGGCCTATATGTTGCCATATCAGAAGGGTTGTTGCTGTGTTGTTGTTGTTGAGCCTGACTTCAGTTTTAAGACAGTCAGAGAATGGTTAGATGATGATGGGATTTCATCTCCTTCCAGAATTTTATTAAATAAAACATTTAACTTTTGAAAAAATTCATAAAGTTCTGTACATATCTAATTACTTTCCCTACTTTTCAGTTATTTATAATCTCTTCAATCTCTTCCTTTTATATATTGTTCTATCTTTCCCCTGACATCTTCTTGAAGTATGCAACCAACATATTTCTCTATGTAGATCTCAGTTTTATTCATAGGGAATATTATTACTTGATACAATTTTTCATAAAATTACCTTAATTTTCTCCCTCATTAAATTACATATATTTTGTTTCTCATCTTTAATCATTCCAATTACACTTTAGCATTTCTTGATTGAATAGCCCTGGCCAGCAACTTTGAATTTTTATTATTCAGTTCAAAATACTCTTCTTAAATAGATGAAATTGCTGCCTACTTTTTCTGTTTCATTCCTTTGTAACTTTCTTCCTAACAGCTTGTGCCTTAGTGATGAATTTTATTTCCCTTGAATTTATATAAAGATATTTCAAGTTGGGTTGTGTTCATTATTATTATGCCTTGTTGAATGTAGACAACATGGCACCTAGGGTCAGTGATGGACTGAATGTGTACATTGTTTTGAGAAAAGGACTTTAATTATAGGAACACTATCCAGATAGGTGTTATAAATTCAAACAAACAAACAAAAGTATAATATAAAGGTTCAGGTTAAGTTATATTATTATTATTTAGATTTGTATGCCGCTATATTCGCAGAAGCGACCCAGAGTGGCTAACATACTATAGGGCAACATATATCACAAAATTACAATATCAAACCAAAAAGCAACATATATCGCAGTATTACAACGTCAAATATAAATACAGCAACATAATATAAATATAGCAACATATTGCAATACAGTCAAATATATCTAGCACTACAATACAATACAGTCAAGTGGGTCTAGAACCAAGAAACAGAATATCAAAATATCAAGGTATCAGCCACAAATTACAATTACAAAAGATATCACATCAACATAATAGAACATGATATAATACATTCTAACTCCCAATTGGATGCCACACACCTGCGCTCCATTCTCTTGAGGTCGGGGCCGGCCGAGAGAAGAGTCCAGTGGTGGTGGAGGCAGGAGCAGCGTTTTTATGCTGGCCGGCTGCTCCCCACAGCTGTGCTGCATTCTCTCGAGGCCGAGGCCGGCTGAGAGAAGAGTCCGGTGGTAGCGGAGGAGGAGCTCCCCACAGCTGCAGCACAGCTGCACCACACACTATATATTTGTCCTTGGCTAGACCTATATATTCCTAAGTACAATTTAACCCAGGAGTTCCCAACCTATGGCCCGCAGGTTGGACCAGGCCCGTGACACTATTCCATCTGGCCCATTACCACCTCTGCTGCACCCAGAAGTGGAAGCGGGCATGTTAATGTCAGCCATGAAATGCAACCATGCATGCACAAATGTGCATGTGGCTGCCGTAAACAGATGTAAATGCGCCTACTTCTGCTTCTGAGAGACCGTGGTCCAGCCTGCTCAGCTGTCCAGGGGCATGGTCAAGCCCATGGTGTTATAAAGGTTGGCCATCCCAGATTTAACCAGTCATCAGCCTAGGGATAGAAATAATGGCAGCAATTAATCATTTGGAGTGATGCTTCAATAGTATGAAATCTAGGTTGTTTGTGTGTGTGTGTGTGTCTGTCTGTCTGTCTGTCTGTCTGTCTGTCTGTCTGTCTGTGTGTCTGTGTCTGTGTCTGTGAATGTAGTTTCATTTATTACTGCCACAGCCTCATGGTCCTGACCTGAACATATTTTGCCTTTTAATTTAATACTTATACTTGTGGCATTCAATATCTTGTTGCACGTCGAGTAGTTGGCACCTAGGGTCAGTGAGGGACTGAATGTGTACAGTTTTTTGATAAAAGGAATCTGCCTGCTAAAGAATATGTTTCATATAATTGGCAAGGTTCATGTTTGGAGCCTTTTATTCTTCTCAAGACTGAAAATTTAATTGCTAATGAAACCTTTCTCTCTGCCTACTCCTGTTCTAATTTATGAGGGCTCTGGAATTTTCTGGCACAACCTCATAATTCCTACAACCTCCATCATTTTGTGTTGTGCTGAGCATGAAAAAGGCAAGCAAAAATACCAGTCATCCAGAAGAAATCTGTGAGCATTAAAACATATTCCTTTAAAGGGAAAGGGAACCACAAATTAAAGAATGATGAATGCTGACCTGAAATAGAATCACACATGTTACTTATTTCTTTAGTCTTTGAAGTTTAACAGAAAATATTTGACTGAATACAATTCTAAATGTTTTAATTCCTCCCTACGTTTGTATAGTCCATGTAGCAAAAATGTTTATGTATACAGAGATGGATGGGTGAATGATAGAATCTTTTCATTCTGTATTTCAGGTAGTTCTCATGCTAGAATCTACATTTTAGTATCTGTTCTGGTACAGTAAAAGTGGAGTAGGGTGAGGTTAAACAAAAGACCAATATATGTAAAGATGTTAAGAAATCAGGATTTTTTTACCAGATGGTTAGTTTATGGCAAATAAACTTTAAAATAAGAAGAATTTTGAAGTGGCTTAATAAAAAATAAAAGATAACATGATATCAAAAAAAATCAGAGAAATAGCAAGATGTTCAAAGACTCATCTACTTGGTTTAGGTACTATACATGTAATAATCTGTATCTATGCTTGGATATATTTGTTACTGACCATTGGCGTTTCAATGGCAGTTAATGATCACCATTAAAATCTATACTCATTACTTGTCAGTGACTATTAAACAACCATTAATCATTATTAAGATCATGATCATACTAGTCTAGTGATTAGGGTTGCCATAATTCTCCCCTGCCAAACCAGGACAGCCACATGACATCATTGCATTCTTCAAACTGCTCATGCGTCAAATTGGGCTGTCAGAGAGACCGTGGCTCTAAGACCCCACGGAATCCCCATCTGGGGTGGACAGCCTTCATCATTTTAAAATAAACTGTAGTCAAGAGGTTTTCCCCTATGTGATTCTTCTTGCAAAAGCCTATTCTTGATGGTTCTATTTTTATTTTTTTGAATAAAATTTCTTGGGCCACTCTTGAAACCACCCTTCCTCCCCTTCACACACACACACACTGCAGTAGACTCACCCTCAAACCCCACAGGAGGATCCCTTGGAAGGAAGTTCTAAAGAGGGCCGGATATGGAACAACTGATTGGTTTAGAATAGGAAAAGGAGTACAACAAGCAGGCCCATGATGGGGAGAGAATCTACTGGGACAGCCGGGTTTGCTCTGCTGCTCAAAGTCCAAACTTTAAAGGGAAACACCACCCTGGCATTTTCAGCTTCTGTTCTCCTCCTCATGCTTCATTCCACTCTATGGGAAAAATTGTGAAGCACTTCAGCAACTTCAGCAGCTCCTCCTGACGTGCTTTGAACTTTTCCCCATGGAGCGGAATGAAGCCTGGGGAGGAGAATAGAAGCGGGAAATGTTGAGGTGGTGCTTCCTTTTAAAGTTTGGGCTTTGAGCAGCAATGCACGCCTGTCTGCCCTGGTAGATTCTCTCCCCACCACGTGCCTGACAACAAGGCTGTATATTGTCACCCTACTTATTTAACTTATATGCAGAGTACATCAAGCATAATGCAGGGCTCGAAGAAGCACAGGCTGGAATTAAGATTGCTGGAAGAAATATCAACAACCTGAGATATGCAGATGATACTACTTTAATGGCAGAAAGTGAAGAAGATCTAAAGAGCCTTTTGATGAGGGTGAAAGAGGAGAGTGCAAAAGCTGGCCTGAAACTCAACATTAAAAAAACCAAGATCGTGGCACCTGACCCCATCACTCCCTGGCAAATAGAAGGGGAAATGGAAGCAGTGACAGACTTCACCTTCTTGGGATCTAAGATTACTGCAGATGGTGACTGCAGCCATGAAATAAAAAGATGCTTACTTCTTGGGAGGCAAGCTATAGCAAGTCTAGGCA
Source organism: Furcifer pardalis (assembly GCA_030440675.1). Taxonomy (NCBI): domain Eukaryota; kingdom Metazoa; phylum Chordata; class Lepidosauria; order Squamata; family Chamaeleonidae; genus Furcifer; species Furcifer pardalis. The sequence continues at coordinate 72,079,195 of CP126893.1, forward strand.
GCATAATAAAAAGTAGAGACATCACCCTGCCAACAAAAGTCTATATAGCTAAAGCAGTGGTCTTCCCAGTAGTAATGTGAGAATTGGACCATAAGGAAGGCTGAGCACAGAAGAACAGATGCCTTTGAACTGTGGTACTGGAGAAGACTTTTGAGAGTCCCCTGGACTGCAAGGAGATCAAATCAGTCCATCCTAAAGGAAAGCAATCCTGACTGCTCCTTGGAAGGACAAATGCTGAAGCTGAAGTTCATGTACTTTGGCCACCAAATGAGAAGAGAGGACTTACTTAAGAAGGCCCTGATGCTCAGAAAGATCGAAGGCAAAAGGAGAAGGGGACAGCAGAGGATGAAATGGCTAGATGGCATCATTGACACGGTGGGCATAGATCTGGGTGGGCTATGGAGGATGGCAGATGACAGAGGAGGGTGGTGGTCCATGGGGTAGCAAAGGGTCGGACTTGACTGTGTGACTGAACAACAACAACTATATGACTATTTTTGCCACAACAAACTACCAATAGCAAACTTACTTCTTTGAATATTTTTTGACAGCAGAATAGGCTCCTGGAAAGGTAACTTGTTAGAGATACTGTACTTAAGCAGAGAATGAATAGTATGGTACAGTAGAATATTCGGTTGTTGGGCCAGTTGGAGCAGACCTTAGAACTCATTTTGTATTGTATAGTTCTGAGAAATTTGCTGCAAAACAGTTGTTCTTTTCAGATACATGTTTTTTTCATACAGTTTCCCCAACTTCTTGGGGGGGGGGGGATGTTGAGATTTTGGTGTTTCCTTTCGAAAATATATTTACAGTATTTAAGAATAATATTTTTTTATCCTCGCAGAAGAAAAGGTCTAGAGCAGAAATAAACTTAATTTGTTTGGAACATAATAATAATAATAATAATAATAATAATAATAATAATAATAATAATAATAATAATAATAATAATAATAATAATAATAATAATAATAATAATAATAATAATAATAATTTGGAAAAATGGACCAGTACATTATTATTCATGGATCATTTACAAATGCAGGTTCCCATGCTTCTAAAGAGAAACAGCCATAAATAAAACAAAAGTTACAAAACAAAACAAAAGATACACTTTGTATTTGAGAGTTGTTTGCTTACTTAACATACTTTATTGAAACAATCTTTAAAAAAAAAACCTTTTGAAATATTTTTATTCAGTCAGACTACACAAGAGCAATGCTTTTACTCAAAAATAGTCTCAGTAAAAGCCCACTGTAGTTAAATGAACAACACCAGCATGTAGTAGATAGATAGAAAGGCAGGCTGTCAGATTCTTCTTTTTTCTTTGCTTCCTCTTTTACCCCATTGGGTGTTGAGGCTATCAGATGGATATGCCAAATATAGGATTGTGTAACCATGTTTCCAGTACAATCCTAATTAAAAGGTAAACTGGCTGTACTGGGTTTTGAATGAGCAAAAGCACCTTGTGATGCCACAGCTGTCTTTGTGCTGTCTGAACCTTTTCCTGACTTACCTCAAGTGACCTGCAGGCAAATGGATTTGCTGGCTCAGCTCCTGTGCCAGCTGGGATCTTCTACCAACAGTGTTAAAGAGAGGGCTAGGAACTATTCAGTTAAGTGAGGAGCTAAATTATGCTAGATTTGAGCTTCTTCCAGCCCAGAGATACAGCCCTTGTGTAATTACAAAGATAGCCCTAGGGAAGGGTAATATGAAGTAATGCTAACATCCTTAGGTGCTAGAAGATTTTTATTCAGCATTGCATCAGCTAGTCTAGTGTTAGATAGATCAGCTAGACTTTGGTCATCTTGACTTGTTAGGATTGGTCCTTGTGTTGTTTCATAAGTACAGTTCTTACCATTGTTATCAATGCTTTAAAAAAAAATCTTCTGACCTTCTTCAAGATAGCTTGGTAAATATTAGAAAGCAACACTTTCACCAGGGCCGTAGCCAGGAGTCTAGATGTGGGTGGATGGATATTTTCTCAGGTTGGGCAACAGTATCATATATCTATGTCATATATATATAAGCAGCCGGGAGATTGAGAATGGACAGACTGCTAACTCAGGGTTGGTGATGCCCACTCTGGCCACCCCCTGGCTACCACCTGACTTTCGCTGTTTGTGCTATTTCAAGAAATGCATGCATATCTTGTACATTTACAGTTTTAATGCTTGGATTATATACTACCTTTTATCACATGAACAAATATTTACAATATTAATAGCAATTACACTCATATACTACTCCATGGCACTTAGTACTATTTTGCCTCAAACATGCTGGGTACTCATTTCACTGATCTCAGAAGGATGAATGGCTGAGTCAACCTTGATCCCCATCCAGATCCACACCATTTTGGCTGTGGTAAAGTTGTTTAAACACTGCACCATCATAATAAGTATTTAAAAACTATATTTTTACATTAATTATTCGCTAATATGTAGCTCATAATTTAAGACTTATTTGTACAGTTTTAAGACAAGGCAATGTTACAACCATTAACATAGTTTTAAACAAAGTACAGTATTCAACTGCAAAATATTTTCACACTTTGGCACAGATATGCAAAGGGACTAAAATTCTCAGCTGAAGGTGCACAATGTTTTCAGGATAAAATAATGACACTTGTACCAAAAATCGAATATTCATGACTTTCTGACAAATCTACTGTGGGTGAATGGAGGTAATTTAACTCTGTCCTGCTGATTCACTTTAGCTGTCTATCTGCTTAGATTGAAAATAATTAGTTGGTATCAAAAATGACACAGCTTCCGCTATGGGTAAAATTTATGAGCATAAAAAGATAAGTTCAATCAGCATGGGACACATGCATTTCTATTCACAAAACATTAAGCTCAGTATTCTCTCCCCCCACCCCAATTAACTGTCTGCTAATTAATGTCTTATTTAAAAGGTATCATTTTCTTATTCCAGGAGTGAAAAAGAATTCTCCTGAGTGCATTGCAATGTACATTTGCTTTAAAATCCTTCATTTGTAAATTATGTCACCATTTATTCTAAACTGAATCTAGAGCAGACAGTTCATCCAGAAAATACTATATTAAAGTACTATTAGTGGTTTGTCTTAACTTGTTTGAAAGAAAAGTAGATGCAGCCATCCATATTGATGGCTTTTGGTTCCATTTACTCAAAATGGCAGAGACAGAAGGTGAGCACCAATACCCAGCATACCCTAGCAACTATCAGGATGCATCCGGGATTTAGGTCTTTTACTTGTGCCTGTGAAGCCATCAGGCCTTTGTGCAGTACTCCTGTTAATACCTCTCATCAGAATGAGACCACAGGAGCACTGCTCTTAAGAAACCACCTGTCAGTCATAGTTGAATATCATTTTGCACAGGCCCAACCCAACCTCAACCCACACAAGATAAATGGTTTGTATAAATGGACACATGCTAATGAGGACATCATTTTGCAAAATTTGAAAAGTGTTATAATTTGTACTGGATGCTTGCTGAATCTGCTGTCCAGGGTCTGCTCATTATGAATAGACAAACTGAAGATTCATCATCTCCCTCCTTATATCTTCTTTATTTGTAAATCAGACTTGGATTTGACAGCTCTTCAAATATAACGGGTTTTTTTTAAAGAGCTGTCTTTTGGCAGTCCTTTCAGTGGAGGCCTACCCTTTGGAAAATAGGACATGTGGGCATGCAAAGTGTAATTATCCCTCACTAAAACACTACTCCAAGGCTGTGCACTGAACTACTGTAGATTAATAAGGTGCAACAAACTAATTACTATGTAACATCATCCTAGGCTAATTCAGAATGTTAAATATACAGTATACTTTAATAGCCAGGTTATACCCATTTTCATACTTAATCACAACCTTCCGTCAAATATAACCTTCTTGCTGAAGAGCTCAGCCTTGAGATCTCCACAGAGCTGATTCCTATAGTGAATGATAGAAGTGCACATTGGCATTACTGCTTAGTTAAGTATCCTAAATCTTAAAGTATCCCCTAGTCTCCTAGATTGGCCTTGGGTCCTCCTGAGCAGGGAGAACTTAAAAAGGGAGTCACATTCCATCTGAAATTTAAAGGTGCTCTGCCTTGTCTTGCCGCTGAGCTTCATGTATTTCCTGTTTTCACTTTATTTATACCTTTTTCCTCATAGAGTGCTCCTTGATTTTTTAAAATTTATTTTTATTTTATTTTTTGCTTTCAGCTGTAATACCCTAATTGTGTCTGCCTCTGGCTTCCTAGCTTTGATTTCCTGCTTTCAGTGAAGATCTCTCAGTTTTGTTTTCTTTGAATTTTCAATTGTTCTACCAGCATTCTTGTCCCCCCCAAAAAAATTTCATGGGGTTCTCAGCTGTCTAAACATTTCTGATGAATATTTTTCTGATGTATACAATTTTGATTGAAGGAGGTTTATGCATAATTTTTTTTCCAAATATAAGAACATATGCTTTCACTGGCATATAATTTTGGAAAGTAAAAAGAAGAATCTTCTGATCACTATTTCATTTCAGTGATGGGATGGGAAAGTAAGTCAGTCAATTTACTATCAGTTGCATATACCACTGGTTGGAGAAACCAATTAAAAAGTCTTGGTTAATGCACATGCTTTTCATTTCTTTTCTTGTACATCTTGGACTATTGTTCATGACTCAGCCTGCACACCCACACTTCAAAAGCAGTTATATTCTGTGCAGTGACTGTTTTCCAACATGTCCTAAATTTGAGGAGTGTAAATTTTTAGAGGCGTGATGGTTCACAGTGAGTTGAGAGTTTCAAGATGGTTTGGTCTATGACCAGAAATGTTCAGCCTCCTGCATTCTCTAAGTCATTTTGGCTAGAATCCTGTTATTTACAAATGAAGGTTTAATTGCAGTAGTGCAAATCAGAGTAGCAAATTTCAGCTAGTTAAGGAGTTATTGCATTTATTCCTAATCATAAATCTCCTTAATTAACAGCAATTCACTGCTGTGATTTATGCTGTTGCACTTAAAACTGATGTACATAAGGAACAGAATTCTGACCTATGCCTGTACTTTTATTTATTGCTATACTGTACCTGAATCTATATCTGTATTACTTATGATAAGATAAAGCAAACAAAACAACATGTCCAAATTTCTCCAAAATATAAGAGGCAACTCAATTGTAATTATTTTATGAAACCATTTTTTTCCATGGTGTATAGTAATCTTCTGTAGCCTAAACTCAAATCTATTTCTTTACCAAATTGTTTTCCTGCATCTGGTGTGAACAATAGATTGCTATAATAAGATTGCTCATGAATGTCAGGCTGCTGCCATTGATCTTTTGTATATTATAAAAAAAACCCACTGAAATATTTGTTCTTTGGGGTGAAAAGCACATATAAAGAGAAGCACAGTCTTTGAGAAAAGGTATATAAAAGAGGAACAGATCAAAATTCTGGACACATCAAGAGCAATTGCATACCTTTTATATTACAATGCCAACTTCCCAAGGCTTTAGAAATCCAAAATTAATCATTTTTGCAATATCTTGAAACACCAACATGCAAAAAATATGTAAAAATATGTAAAATATGTTTTAAAAATATATGTACTTTTGCTTTAAGGTAATTGCTTTTAATTTTTTTCTTAAATGTTTGCAAATAATGCAATATGTATGTCCAAAATTAACTGAATTGGTTACTGTCTATTTGTACCCATAATAACTAGCAAAATCTACACATTATGCTGGGGCATAAATAACCCTCAATCTTATTTTGGAACCTGGTGGGATCTTCTGCAAAGGGCCCTCAGACATTCTCTTAATTTTTAAATCTCATCTAATTTTTTATAAAAAATATGAACCCCTCTCCTCATAACTCTTTTTTCTGAACTGTTACTTGTGAGAGACTTTGCCAATTAGAAAGTCAAACTATATAGTTTAGTCAGAGGAAAGGGCTAACAATTCACCAACTCAACAAAAAAAGTTTTTTCCAGAAAAGATTTATCTAGCCAGAAAATATAGAGGGGTGGGGTGGGGTGGGGGAATAACACTAGAAAAACACAGGAAAAAAAACAGGGTGCCAGAAAAAAAGGTGAACATGCTGTCTTCGTCTCTTGTCTGCTCAAGCTCCTAATAGTTTCATGCTACCAGATTCACCACTTGAAACCAGGCTGCAAGAGACTTCTTCCAGGTTAATATAATCCTCAAGAGAGAGAACTTTCCCACTCTTGCTTTGTAAAAAATTTAAACCACCTTCTTGAGATTCAACATCAAGAAAACAAAGATAATGGCAAAAGGTCCTATCAGCCCCTGGAAAATAGATGGGGAAGAAGTAGAAGCAGTGACAGATTTTACTTTCTTAGGATCCAAGATCACTGCATATGGTGATTGCAGCCATGAAATAAAAAGTGACTGATGCTTGGGAGACAAGGTATGAGAAACCTGTGGAATACATTTAAAAGTTAGTTGGCAGGAGGTTACAAAAGGCCCGAAGCGGATACCGAAAAGGCCTCCGTCTAATGCTGGAGAGGTGAGTCTCTCCAGCCATTGGTACATGTGGAGAGCCCCTCCGGTCTGCTCTAGTGTAGTGGGCAGATGTTCTTGGGGTGGCACGGTCTCTTAAGTAACCTGACCCACTACCATGTAGAGCTTAAAAGGTTATAACCAGCACCTTCAATTGCACCTAGAGGCACACCAGCAACCAATGCAGCTCCTGCAACAAGGATACGACATGGTCATACCACCACCTCCACCACCACCTCCACCGCCGTCCCGACCATCTGCGGCCGGATGGAGGAACCGCCGTGGACGCCGCCGCTCTCGTCAGCCTGGCCACCCGCACCTGTGTCGGAGCCCCGCCTCTGCCTCGGCGCGAGGATTCAAAAGCGGAGAGCGGCAGGGCTGTCTGGCACCACCTCCACCGCCGTCCCGACCATCTGCGGCCGGATGGAGGAACCGCCGCGGACGCCGCCGCTCTCGTCAGCCTGGCCACCCGCACCTGTGTCGGAGCCCCGCCTCTGCCTCGGCGCGAGGACTTAAAAGCGGAGGGCGGCAGGGCTGTCTGGCTCCACCACCACCTCCACCGCCGTCCCGACCATCTGCGGCCGGATGGAGGAACCGCCGCGGACGCCGCCGCTCTCGTCAGCCTGGCCACCCGCACCTGTGTCGGAGCCCCGCCTCTGCCTCGGCGCGAGGACTTAAAAGCGGAGGGCGGCAGGGCTGTCTGGCTCCACCACCACCTCCACCGCCGTCCCGACCATCTGCGGCCGGATGGAGGAACCGCCGCGGACGCCGCCGCTCTCGTCAGCCTGGCCACCCGCACCTGTGTCGGAGCCCCGCCTTTGCCTCGGCGCGAGGATTCAAAAGCGGAGAGCGGCAGGGCGGCCTGGCTCCACCACCACCTCCACCGCCGTCCCGACCATCTGCGGCCAGATGGAGGAATCGCCGCTACTCCCGACATTACGGTTATCCGTACTTGTTCCAGAATCGGGATGGGGGACAATATCAAGAGAGGGGTTGGGGAAAGGGTCACAGGGGGAGAGTAAGAAGACCTGGCCAGCCAGGAAGCAGGGATGGGACTCTGATTGTTGGATCTGGAGGGTTCCTAGGGGCCCAAATTGGTGTAGTGACGGGCATGGGGTGTTACAGCGGGAGCCGAGGGGCGGGCCGCTCTCGGAGAACATGGGTCAGAAATTTGGTTGCTGTCCCTTGTTCTGGCCCCCCGGCTACATCTCTGGGTCCTGAGCAGCCGGTCAAGAGTGACCCCTCCCTTAGGCTGCTGCTGGTGAATGCCAGATCAGTCTGTAACAAGGCTCCCCTACTCTCAGATGCCATCTTAGGGGAGCGCGCTGATCTGGCATGCATCACCGAGACCTGGCTGGCGCCTGAGGACGGAGTTCCTCTGTCTGAACTATGCCCAGCTGGGTTCGGTATTTGGCACCAGCCTAGGGAGAGGGGAAGGGGCGGTGGAGTCGCCGTGGTAGCCAGGGAATCACTGGGGGTCGCCAGGGCCACGGCTCCACTAATTCCGGGTTGCGAGGCCCTGCTCTTGCGTGTGGGCCCTAAGGGTCAGTTGGGAATCCTGCTCTTGTACCTGCCTCCCTGCAAGGTATTGGATTCCCTGCCCGAGGTCCTTGAGGCGGTCGCTATGCTGGCATTGGAGACCCCCAGGCTGATGGTCCTGGGGGACTTCAATTTGCCATCGTTAGGGACCGGCTCAGAGGTGGCTCGGGAGTTCATGGTTTCCATGGCAGCCATGGGCCTGACTCAGGTAATTCAGGGTCCTACCAGGAGCAGTGGCTACACACCGGACTTAATCTTTTTGTCGGAGCTGTGGCTGAGTGATCTGAATTTACAGAAATTAGACATCTCTCCTGTGCCATGGTCAGATCACTATCTGGTGACCCTAGACTTCCTGGGGGCGAGACTTCACCGTAGGGAGGCAGGGCCGATTAGATGGGCCCGCCCCTGGCGACTAATGGATCCAGAAGGATTCCAGAGGGAACTGGGGTGTTGTCCTCTTGACCTGCAATGCGGTTCGTCTGAAGCCCTTGTCAACTCTTGGAATAAGAGAGCGACAGCAGCCTTGGACGTAATCGCTCCACTACGGCCTCTCTGCGCTTGTAGGGTTCGATCTGCCCCCTGGTTCACAGAAGAACTAAGGGAGCTCAAACGGGCAAAGAGACGCCGAGAGCGCCGCTGGGTGAAGACTCGGAGTGAGCCTGATCGAACACTAGCTAGAGCAGCTATTAAAGACTACCTAGTGGCGATGGGGGCGGTGAAACGTCAATATTTCACCGCCCTTATTGCCTCCGCAGATAATCGCCCAGCGACCCTGTTCCGGGTGACTAGGTCCCTCCTTGGTAGGGGGGGGGGGGTCGGGCCCTGGTTGGCAGGGTTCAGCTGAGGCTTTTGCTGATTATCTAGCGGGGAAAGTCGCTCAGATTCGCTCGAAGCTTAATCCCGGCGTGGAACGCATGGAGCTGGGGTTGACCAGAGCACAGTCTGGCCATGTTATCTGGGATCGGTTCGATCCTGTTGGCCCTGAGGAAGTGGACAGGCTCCTTGGATCTGTTCGCGCCACAGCCTGTGCACTGGATCCATGCCCTGCCTGGCTGATTAAAGCATCCACGGCCGTGGCAGGGGGTTGGGTCGAGGCAATTATAAATTCATCTTTAAAGGAGGGGTCTTTCCCAGCACCGTTTAAACATGCTTTGGTGCGCCCCCTCCTGAAAAAACCATCCCTCGACCCTATGGTACTCACCAACTACCGGCCAGTGTCCAACCTACCCTTTTTGGGCAAGGTTTTGGAAAAGGCAGTGGCGCGGCAACTCCAGAGTGTCCTGGATGAAACGGATTATCTGGACCCTTTTCAGTCAGGATTCAGGCCCGGATATGGGACAGAAACTGCACTAGTCGCATTGGTGGATGATCTCTGGAGAGAGCGGGATGGTGGTCATCCGTCTGTCCTGGCTCTTCTCGATCTCTCAGCGGCTTTCGATACCATCGATCATGGTATCCTTCTGGGGAGGCTCCAAGGATTGGGGATCCAGGGCACTGTGTTGTCCTGGTTTTCCTCATTTCTGAGGGGCAGGACCCAGTCGGTGTTGCTGGAGAAGGAGGAGTCCAGCCCTAGGCCCCTCCAATACGGGGTGCCTCAGGGCTCGGTGCTCTCTCCTCTCCTGTTTAACATCTACATGAAGCCACTGGGTGAGATCATCCGTTCCCACGGGGTGAGGTATCATCAGTATGCAGATGATACCCAATTGTACATCTCGGCCCGTGGGGACCCAAGCGGTGCAGTGGAAGTCCTTTCCAGGTGCCTGGAGGCTGTTAGGGTCTGGATGGGGGAAAACGGGCTACAGCTGAATCCCGGCAAGACTGAGTGGCTATGGGTAAGGGGCCCTGTGTTATCTCGGGAGTTACCAACTTTGGTTCTGGATGGGGCAGTTTTGCCCCAAACAGACCCGGTGCGTAATCTGGGGGTCCTCCTGGACTCACGACTACTGTTCGAAGAACAGGTGGCAGCCGTGGCCAGGAGGGCTTTTGCACAACTTCGTGTAATACGCCAGTTACGCCCCCTCCTAGACCGGGACGCCTTGCTCATGGTCACACATGCTCTGGTCACCTCCAGACTTGATTACTGTAATGCGCTCTACATGGGGCTGCCCTTGGTGACCATCCGGAGACTGCAGCTGGTCCAAAATGCAGCGGCCCGAGTAGTGATGGGGTGCGGACGTTATGCTCGCGCCGCGCCTCTGCTCCGGGAGCTGCACTGGTTGCCAGTATGTCTCCGGGTGCAATTCAAGGTGCTGGTCATTACCTTTAAAGCCCTATATGGTAGTGGGCCAGGATACCTAAGAGACCGCGTCACCCTAAGAATGTCTGTCCGTCCCACCAGGGCGGATCGGAGGGGCTCTCTTGTTATTCCATCGGCTAGGGAGGCTCGCCTCTCTAGCACTAGGAGGAGGGCCTTCTCTGTGTTCGCCCCGGCCCTATGGAACCTTCTCCCAATCGAGCTACGTCTGCAAACAGAGCTCCTACCTTTTCGCAAAGGTTTGAAGACCTGGCTGGCGGAGCAAGTGTGGGGTCCCAGGAACACGGGATCCCACGTAGGCTGGCTGATTTAAGGGGACAGCCACCTCCTGTGACGTTTGGGATATTTGGTTTTACCTGTTACATTGTTTTAATTTTTTAAGAACTTTTAAGGATCTATTTGTGATTTTAATCCACATTGTAAGCCGCCCAGAGTCGGGTACTCCCGATTGGGGCGGGGTAGTAAGTATAAATAAATAAATAAATAAATAATGACCACAACCCATCACCATGTAGACTGCTGCATTTTGCACCAGTTGCAATCTCCGAATGGTCATCAAGGGCAGCCCCATGTAGAGCACCTGACAAACCTGAGGACTAATGGCCTTGGGTGCTGATGTCCACATGGAATGGTGAGGGTCCCCAAGTGGATTAAATCCCATGTGAATCCATCTTGATGGAGGGCAGCAGCTTCATCAATATTGGCATGGGGCTGATGAAGACTTTGTGTGCCAAAAGGGCTCAAGACCAGAAAGTGACTCGCAGAACTGGAACAGTCACTCTAGCCACTGCTTCCACTGTTGCCACTTCAATCCTTGTTTCCTCCACTTGTCTTGTGTATCCCCAACAGTGCTCTGTAGCAGGGTGGATGTTTCAAGCCTTACAACATCAACCCTGCTACGGAGTGCTGTTAGTGGTGGCAGGACTACCATGAGCCCCCACCACTCCCCCAGTACCATTGGCAGCAGCAACACCTATCTGGCCTGTCAACAGTCTGAGGGGGCATGATCTACCCCCACCCCAGCTTAAAAAGGTTGAGGACCTCTGGCTTATTGCCTACAGATCCTGAAGAACCTGTCCAGCAGGCCTGTCCAGCCTCCTGGCAAAACAGCCATTACTACTTTACAGTTATACTTAATGGCCAGTTTCCATGTTGCTTCTGCCATAGATGGAATTTATATTTGGCAACATCTTTACTACAGCTATTATTCAGTGGTGCTATACTTCTGTCCTTTTACCTTCTGAAAGTTTCTCTTCTCTACTTGTGCCTTTATACAAGTAAGCAATGTAAACTATACATTATAAATATAGTAATACCTTGGATAACATTTGCATCAAATAATGCTAAAGCCTCATAGCATTAAGCAATCTGGGGGGGGGGGGATTGCATTGAATAATGTTAAATCCTATGGGATGCATCAGATAATGTTCGTGAAAGCCTGTGTCAGTTACAGTGTATCTCTATGGAGTTTTAACGTTATCCGATGCATGCATCAGATAACATTAAAATTGGATAACACTAAGACATGTGGAACCATGTTTTAGCATTATCCAAGGCTTTACTTCTTTTTTGTTTTCTGTCCCTTGAATAAGGCAGGGCTAACTTTCAGTGGAACACATCAGATCCTGGTATATGTTCCCTAGGTTAAGTTACCAGCTGTATTGAGCAGTATACCCATGTTTTGAGTGATGATATTTTGAGTTGTGCTCTTAATTTCCTTGTGCTTGAGGCAGTAGCTTCAATGATAAACATCTCCTGAAAACTATTTGTGCTCCCCCAACTGAGGAATGTAAATAAATATACAAAACATCTGTACACTTCTGTTTCTTTGCCTTGTCTTCCGTAACTTGTGTCTACTTTTTGCATAGTTTCATGATGTAGCAAAGCAAAAAATGAGACAGTTTGTATGCTACAAGTGAAGAATGAAAATCTTAAACTGTCAGACTATAAAGCTGTTAAAGCATGTTGGCTGTTGTGCTCCTCAATAAACAAGCCAACATCCTATTTTTATTTATTCCACCTGTGAGCCATGTGTTTTCTCTTCTTGTTTGCTGAACCAGGCACTTTCAAGCCAGAACGTAATGGCAGTATCAAGAACATTTTACTTTTTGCCACATGAAGTAAACAGCATCACTACCATTGCTGTTTAATTTTTTCCCCTACTATAACAGATTGGCAAATTATCGCAGCATCAGTGGTACAAGAGTCTGGAAAACTGTTCCATTAGCACAGAATGCTGGGTTATTATGAGTGTTCATACTTGCTTGGGTACAAATTATATCACTATGTATACAGCAAAAAATATAGAATTGTCTTTTATATTAAAAAGGGGTTTAACCATCAGGATCATTCTGTATATGTGTCACTACATTGATAAATGTAACACATATACATATGTAGTGTGCAAATCCTTTGAATAGCAAGTACAACATTTATTACTTCTCTTAGTTGTCTAGTTTGACTGCAAGCTGTTCTTCAACTAAGGATGTGACTAAATAAGTTACTCCAAGGAAGTTACTGTCCTTGAACAGGAATTTCACAAAGAGCAGATTACAAGTGCAGTTTTCTGCTACATTCAAAATGAAGTCAGTAAGAACTTTGATAACCTATGTAATAATCAGCCAAATTCCTCATCTCATCACCTCAGCCCACAAATTTAATTCCTCATCTGAGTTTCCCTTTTCAGTCCAATGTTTTGCAGCTTCTGATTGCTTAGAAGCAAAATTTCACTTTGATCACACACCTTTGAAATTCTGACCTAGTCTCAATAATGTTGTTCTGATTTAATCTGAGATGGTTTGTGGGGAATAGTGCCAGGAATGTCAATAAAGGTGCAAAGTCATTATCCCCTGTGACTTAATATGCCTGACTTCTTCCGTATCCTGTCTCCTCATAATCTGTGTCAGCACCCTTCTTCCTTCCTAGGGGAGTCTTCCCTTTCTTCCTTGATCAAGGGAGTACCAGTAACAAAGCAAGGGTAGTTCACTGATCAGTGTCATGGGAGGCATGGTTATACAATGGGCCTGACCTGGGTAGCTTTGCCAGCCCCCTCACAACTGCACATGTTCCAACCTTGGAGGTGAAAGCTCTCAAAAGTCAAATTATTTCACATTTTAGTCAGAGAATCCCATGATGTTTCTGGAAAGTCCATAAAAGTCTGACATTTCAGGGGGGGGGGGCCCTCACATCTAGTCAGACTGTTTCCTGTTCAAAATACATTTTTTTTCATTACAGTTTTTTCTGAGGTGGGGGCAAAAAGGAAGACTGTGACACACAAGCTGACCAAATTGCAGCAGAGGAACCTAGATATACTTAAACAATGAATAAATGTAAACACCTTCCAAATCACAGCAAGCTTGACAGGTCAAATCCATCCCAATTCAAATGGTTTTGTTAATTGTTTTAACAAAATTACCTTTTAATGTCTTGCATCAGATTAATAAATGTAAAGAATCCCTGAGAATACTTTTAATCTTGCTTTTCTTTATGGGTCTCTTATCTCAAACATCAGAACTATATATTTAAGGGAAAGAATAGTCCCTCCACTTGCCTCTAGTCATAGTGTTAGGAACATGCCTTATAAAGGGTCTAAGAGGTCCTGTAAGTCCCTGGAGAATAGATGGGCATGAAGTAGAAGCAGTGACATATTTTACTTTCCTAGGATCTAATATCACTGCAGATGATGACTGCAGCCAAGAAATAAAAAGGCGACTGATTCTTGGGAGACAAGTGATGAGAAACCTGGGGAACATAGTTAAAGGAGAGATAACACCTTGCAAACAAAAATTTGCATAGTCAAAGCAATGGCATTCCCAGTAGTAATGTATGGCTGTGAGAACTGGAACATTAGAAAAGCTGAGCGCAGAAGAATAGATGTCTTTGAAATGTGGTGTTGGAGGAGAGTTTTGAGAGTCCCCTGGATAGCGAGGAGAACAAATAGGTCAATCTTACAAGAAATCAACCCTGACTACTCCTTAGAAGGTCAAATAGTGAAGATGAAGCTAAAGTACTTTGGACACCAAATGAGAAGAGAGGATTCACTTGAGCAAGCCTTGATGCTGTGAAAGGTGGAGGGCAAAAGAAGAAGGGGGCGGCCAAAAATGAGATGGCTGGATGCTATTGTAGGTGCAATGGGCACAAAGCTGGACGGGCTGAGGAGGATGGTGAAAGACAGAGGTGCCTGGAGGGCAATGGCCCATGGGGTCGCAAAGGGTTGGAATTGACTGTGCGAGTGAACAACAAAAAAGAACCCTGAAGGCAGGAGGCAATACATTCCTATTTTATTCATCCTGCTTTTGTCTATTACATAAGCAGGAGTGTCTGGATCCTTTCATGTCTATTGATACTTACTTTAAATGAAAAAATGGCATGCCTGCACCTGCCAGAAAAGTGAACGTACGTGAATGCTCTCCATTTTAGAACCTAGAAAATCACCTAGAAGATTAACTTGTTAGAGGTGAAAAGTTAGATAGTGACAATAAAGGGAATTTACTTACTTACTTACTTACTTACTTACTTACTTACTTACTTACTTACTTACTTACTTACTTACTTAGGGGAAACACTGATTTGAGTGGCTAACAGATATAAAAATACAACAACACAAAGATACAATAGATAAATTTTAAAATTTCAAATATAGTACATCAAGAAAATATACATGCAGTACTTAGATGCCATCAGAATTTCAATAACAGTTTACAGATTATTAATTAAAGATTAGACAGCTCATAATCACCACAGAAAAAAATATTAGATGCTTCCCTGCTCACCTGATGGATAAAAATGATGCAGAAATCCTTTATTATAGAGATTAGAACATTTTCACATTATGAAGGTCTCTAATTACGGTACTGTATCTCCATCAGTATTGCTGATGGCCTTCTACAGCCTGCATTAACTATACATACTCTTGGTGGTATATTTATGCATAGGGGATGATAGTGAGGTCTAGTGCAGCCTGTTACCCATGTCAATCTGTTTATTTTAATGAAGGAGTTCTCAACCTTTTAAAGCCAGGGGCCAGGTTAGGCTCCCTTGGACAGCTTCGAGGCGCCAGATGGCCATTTTGCCCTTCCTCCACCACATGGCACTTCCTGGTGTGGTGGAGGTGGTGCCCTCCCCCCCCCGGAATTGGTGCCACAGACCACAGGTTGTGAATATCTGTTTTATGTATACCCTGTGACCCAAGGTAGAGTGAGAGATTAAAATGATTGGGGGGGGGGATTAAACATTTAAACATGTAATTCAAAACAAGGAACAATTAAACCATTTGTAACAAAGAAAATCTCTGAGCCTACATGTATCTTATTAGATCATATTATATCATAATGAATCTTCAATATATAGTAGTAGGGTGGTGGATAACAGATTAGGAAACTTTGTCATGCTCTCCTCTCATCCAGTCTGATCCAATAAAAGAGGGAGAATAGGAAATCCATCATCTCTCCTTTCTACTGCAATTGACTATCATATTCTCATTTTTGAATTGGAAGACTTCACTTACAGTCGTGGAATATACAGTCACATGTTTCTTTCCAGTGGGATACTTGAAGTATTATTTAAACTAGAATGATCTTTGTGGATGTATCTTGTGTTGTCTGTTGTAATAATTTACTTGACTAGTAAGAATAAAATATCTTGTTTTCTATAAGCATTTCTGTATACTATGCTACTGCTTTTAAAAAAAACCTAATGGAACAATTATTATACATATCTGTAAGAGATATAGCAGAAAGAACATTTGGTGTTTTGTAGATAACATTCTGCAACATGGTGCAAATAACTTTAAAAACAGACTTAATGTAGATTTTTATGGAAAATTTGTAAACATTTGTGATATTTCTTTTTTGACACATTAATTGCTTTTTTGCACACAAGGAGAACCAAAGAAGCAGCATGCTATATTTATTCAATGAAAGCTGAGCCATGGGGGTTATGGTATATTCTTCCTTCAACACCAGCCAGATTATCTCAGTGCCCAACATTTAAGAGACAAAAATAATACTCCATCATTTCAGAATGCTAGTAGGGCTTATGCATCATTTTAACAGCATGGTATAGCAGATTGCGATCATCTTCATGTTATAGGAAACTCAAAACAAATGTCAGACTTAGTACATAATTTTTTCCTAAATTACTGCTTTTTTTTTTACCCCATGGAAACCTTTTTCTAAAATGACAACAATCAAAGTGTTCAAAATGCATATTATCTTAACTAATTAGTAAAACAGGGCAAAACCATGTTCTATGTAAAGTAATACATTTTATTTTTTAGCCAGATCTGAGAAAAGATATGAAATCCTTCTAGTTAATTTTTAAGATGAACCTAAAATCTTTATCAGTATTGTTCACAGTACAGAAATCTACCAGAATGACCAGGGCAGTCCGTATAAAAATCTATGGCAAAATGTAAAAAATATTCAATTAGCTGCCTACCAAAGTTGCTCAGTAATACCTCAGATAATGTTTACCTTGGATAATGCTAAAATTGCAGAACATTAAGTAATCTTGGGGGGGGGGGAGAATTGCATCGAATAACGTTAAGATCCTATGGGATGGATCGGATAATAACCGCTAAAGCCTGTGCGGTTACAATGTATCTCAATGGAGCTTTAACGTTATCCGATGCATCCCATAGGATTTTAACATGCATCAGATAACACTAAAAATTGGATAACACCAAGACTTGTGGAACCAAGTTTTAGTGTTATCCGAGGTTTTACTGTATTATGGACATCATTAAAATGAATTAGAAAGGAAAATTGAAACATCTTGTCAGCGTTACAGTCAGATTCGGATGTTCTCTTACTGTATTTTCAAATACAATTCAGTCACCATGGAATCCAGCATCAACAAACTTAGAGAGTAAGAGCAACTGGCTCTACCTTCATTATCCCTTTTGCTATGTTTAACCTGCTTGGCTCATCCATCAAAGCACTGTGTAACTGCTTTAAACATGCACACAATAAACAAGACTCCTGGATTAGCATTTTAAGGTATGAGTTATTGAGATTTCAGATTTCAATGTCACCCACTGGGCACACCTTCAGGAGTCCTTCATTCTTCATCCCTACCCCCACAGATCACGTAGGTCTTTGGTCTGCTCTATTTCATAGGCCACATAATGATTTGGATGCATGTAATCATAATTGGCTGCTAGAGCAGGGCTCTGGGCTGGTTAGTACTTGCAAGACCAACACCTCCTTTGGGCTTCTTTTCACTAGCTCTTTATTGTATGTATGCAGGTACATCATTAATTAAATAGAATACAGTTGCCAGCTGCAAGATGCATCACCTCAGCCCACTGTTTGAAGCCCTCCAGATGTCAAGGTGGAATGAACCCTGCAGGATGTTCACTGACCCCTCAGTAACCAGCTGATGTGTGGTGTGCTCCAGCCTGGCTTCAGTCCAGCTGGTAATCCTTCCTTTGAGGCCCTCCTACCAGTTGATTGGCCTACAAATATCCTGGTTTTTCCCAAAGGTATGCTCTTTCCTCTGTGTGCCCCACTCAGTGCTTCTGGTGAAACTGGGCATGAGCTGGCAAAGTCCCTTGCTGCTAAGAAGCTGCCTTGGGATTTCTTCACTGCCTCTGGACATGATCCTCTACTAGCCTCCTCTCTTGACTCCTTGCTTCTGGGCTGCAAATTCCTGTCTGTTCTTACCTTCTTGCCAAGCATCCCCCTCTTTTCACCCTTTCCTCACATTGTTCCTTTATGGCCTTCTTTCTTTTACCTTATTGTCCCACTCTTTTCTCCATTTTGTTGTTTTTCTGCTTTCCCCCTTTTCTTTTCTTTTTTTCAAAATTGAGAATTTACATCAATAACCAATTGCATGCTGGCATGCTCTAATAAATTCAACAAAACTGCTGTACTGTAGCCAAAATGTTGAAAGTTTGATCCTGGTTCTTCTTCTGTGTCTAGGCCAGATGTGAAACTGCCAAAATGAAGGCACCTTTTGTTTAGTTCATTCTGCAGTTCTTTTTACCTGACCTAATGTGAGAAAGATTAGCCAGGAACACAAGGTTGCCGTTACCAGGGTACATCTGATTGTGGTTCAGAAATACCACAATCTTCGAGGAAGCACTTTTTGTGTACCCCTTGATCCTGATGGGGCTCCAGGTTGACTCCACCGTCTACCCTTCCAAGGTCAGTAAAATGAGTACCCAACATGTTAGGGACAGAAATGCTAATTAGTTTGTGAAGTGCCCACAAAGAGTTCTAAATGCTATGCAATGGTAAATAAGTGTTATTGCTATTGGTATTGCCTTTGAGAAGGAAGTTAAATTGTTATGTGTTGGCTATAAAAAGTTTCATTTGTTTCTTTTGCCAACATCAGTGTGTCTCATCCTGGAAATACTCTGTTATCAAACAGTTCTACATGAAGCATGGGCATATAAAGAGCAGGGTCTGGTCAGACCAGCAGATGATCTGTTCTAGTATTTTGGCCTTACAGTGGACCACCAGATGACTGGAACTTCACAAAGGGAAATGTATGCAGTAGCATTTTTCCAGTTATGTTCCCTAAGAAAGGGCGTTCAGAGGCATATTTTTCTTAATACTAGAACTAATGATAATGTCATAAAGACCACTGCACTTGATCATAGTGGCAAAGTTTATAATCTCTGCATTTTAAAAGCTGAGTTTCATTGGCTTCTGCCATAACTAGAGTATACACAAAAATATATTTTTTCACAGCAAAAATATTGCTACTTATTATTTCAAAAGTGAGAATGTAACAAAATAAGCAGTACAGGTGTTAGTAAGCCAGAATCTAATTACATACATTGGAATTTGACCATAGCCGTGAACTAAAATACACTTCTTTGCTATAAATTATGTCATGGGACTTTTTTAATGACCACAAGTGACCAAGCAGTTTTAAATTTTGTATGACAGACAGCTAATGAGATTTCCAGCCCTTCCTGTTTCCACTGAGACTGACAGCAACCTTTCCTGAAGTATTTCAGAAAATCTACTCTTTTAATTAAACAGACATGACACATGGGATCCTTAATTATATAGCTAAATAGATATAAATAGCATCAGTTTTGCACTATACCATTTAGTAATGGATGAGAAAGAAGATGAGTAAAGGATTAATATCCAAACACAACAATTTTCTTCCTAAAGCTGTAGTGAGATTTTATTCCACCATTATACTCTAGCAGACGACGACCACAATTTGCAGTTGGCAGTTTGCTTCAGCTTTCTATCATTGTGCTGCCTCCTGGATTATCTCTACCTGAGAATGGGCAGAAAAAGTAGTGAAGTAAAATGAGGTGAACAGGATATTAATAGCAAGCATTGGAAGAAGGACTAATAAACTGCATGGAAAATACAGGGACTCACACCAAACATAGGAAGATAACAAAGTAGGTATAAGGGATGGGTAATGGAAATAAGGCGGGGCAGATGAAGATTTTACCTGCTTAATAATTGCATGAGAGTATATTCCTGTAAATTTAACATGAATGACATGCTACATGTGCTTGAATTTCTTCCTGCAAATCTAGGGGTATATTTACCAGATGGGTGGTTTTTGTGTGTGTGAGAGAGAACACATATCTCCTGATATCATATGACTGACAACTGCATGAATTAACCAATGGCAAAGTATAACAGGAGTTGCAGTCTAATAACATAAACATGTCAAAGGCCACTCTATCCCATCTCAGATATGAGAGCCCTCTTATCTTTGGCACCAGCCACCATCACATATGGGGGAAAATCATGTTCAAAAGTATAAATACAAATGTTAGCACAGAGTAATAGCACCTGCTCTCAAAAATCTCTGAAGGCAAACTATCAGTGACGATTACTCTAAATTAGGGGTGCCCAATATTTTCCCACCAGGGGCCTAACCTGCCCCCCCTCAAACAGCTGAGCAGGCCGGTTGCATGGTTCTTCCTGGCAGTGGTGGCGGCGCTTGAATTTGCACTGCATTTCTGGGCATTTCCCCTGCTTCTACCACTTCCCATGGAGAAGGAAGTGAGGTAGGAGCATTTTTCTGCCATTTTTCTTTTTTCCGCCATATTTTTGCTGCATTTTGGCATGAAAACACAGCATTTTTTCCATTTCCGGTAATGTTGGGGCATTTCTGTTGTTGGAAGCAATCTAGTCCATGGGGTAGATTCAGCCCATGGGTTGTAGTTTGAGCACGCCTGGTCTAAATACTGAATGGAAGAGTGTGAAAATTATCTAAAAACATGAAAATATTTGGAGCAGACTAGGTGAGTTTATAAGTATGTATTTAACCTATGAAAAGCTTAAAACGTTAACAAGAATAACTGTAGCCCTATTTTCTTGTTGCTACCTGGTTAAAAAGGCTGCTTAGAGGAGAGAATTCCAATTTTGAGCTAGAATTTTTTAAAAGTCTTAATTCTAAATGCGAGGAATGACATTCTATAGCATACTTAATGAAATGTTATTTATTATTGTATTGCTAGGTAGGGGCTGTAGTGGCTCAGTGGTTAAGAAGCTTGCCTTGTTCGCGGGAAGGCTGGCAAGTCAGCAGTTTGAGACCTGGGTACTTCATGATGGATTGAGAACCTGTCTCTGTCCCAGCTCTTGGGAACATGAAAGGAGCTTCATTTGGGCATTCTCTGAATGGAGTTTCTTCCACAAAAACCCTTTCAACCCAGAATAATTTCTGACACATAACAGCAGCAGCAGCAGCAGTAGTTATATTGCTTCCCAATGCAATATGCACAATTGAATAATTATTCATTATTCAATTCAATCACACCATTTTCAGGCTGTCTACATGCTTCTCTATCTGCAGAAATACTAGGGAGCAAAACCAAACTATGAGCCCATTTATTTATTTATTCATTATTTATTCATTTTTTATGACTTATATGCCTCCCTCCTCAAAGAGACCCAGGGTGGCTAACAAAGGTTTAAAAAGACATAAAACACAATATAAAATTCAAATTAATATTAAAATATTAAAAACTAAGCAAAGATAAAAAGATTAAAAATTCATACTTTGAGAGAGGGAAGGGTCAGATGAGCCAACAGGGTGATGCTACTGTCTGACCCATGTCATCCAGGTCTTAACCCCCTTCCTAAATGGCAGCAACTCCAACTGGAGACGTAGCTCAATTGGCAGGAGGTTCCATATGGCCAGGGCGGGCACAGAGAAGGCCCTCCTCCTAGTGCTAGAGAGGTGCGCCTCTCTAGCCAATGGTACAACCAGAGAGCCTCTCCGGTCTGCTCTGGTGGGATGGACAGATGTTCTTATTAAATGGCTTTTGAAAGAGACAACGTGTTTTTGAGATGAACATGCAGCAATCTTTTATATTCAAATAGTTATCTTCTAAAGGAAATGAGGTATCTAGGCTTACTTATTAGTAGATAAATGAATTCATCATCTTTATCTTCATCAAGTCACTCATTATTCTAGTTTTGCATTTTTACTCTCATTGTCTTAACCAAATGTTGCCTTCATTATTTTTTAAGAGACCAAGGCTGCAAATCACCATCATTTATCTGTAACTAAACAACTCAGATGTGTCTTTCAGATGTGTGGAAATTGGTCTTTAGGACTGCACTCTTATAACATACTTAAAGTGTACTTGATTTAATGTGTTTTGTTTATTTATGAACATGTAATTAACCTTTAGCTGGCTAGATAGCTCAGTATGGTTGGCCGTTTTCTCACCCATCTGCCTTTTTGCATCACAGCTTGCCATGAAAACCCAGGTCAGCAAGAGCTAAACATATGAGATACTATCCTTTATCTTCTGCAACACATCCCAACCCCACTGAATCCTACTGTGCTCATCCAGATCCAGCCTCTAATTATTATCTTCCTCCTCCTGGTTCTGACAATAGTTAACCACTCTACCCCATAGTATCCTGTCTCTACTTATGACTTATCTCACCCCTAATCTGACAATTGTACTTTATCCTAGCAGATTTTGTCTTTACTTAGAATTTATCTTGTCCTGAATCTGAAACTACCAGTTGTACATCTTTGCTTAGAATAACTTCTTATTTAGGACATGCCCATTTCAGTCAGTGATAGGATACCATCTCATTTCCGCTTAACCAGAAAACACTGAGTGGAACAGAGTATGATTCGTGTCCCATGCTGGACATATGACTTTGTAATGAAGTGTAAAATAATGGTGTGAAACAACTGTAATTGAAATATGTTTGTATTTGTGGATTGGATGGAGGTAGGGTGGCTACAGTTAGCTATGCACTGTTTAGCACATGGGTACCTAAACTTTTTTTAGCCGGTCGTGTCCCACCCTGACACACAGGTGCAGGGGACGGAGGTGGTTTGCTTTGATTGTTTACATTTTTTGTGTCATCCATGGTTGTGGCGGTTGCGGCAGTCACACTTTGTCCTGTCCAATTAGGCCTGTGCATCTTATTAATCAGGCCCGCAGTGAGAACCCACACATTCCCAGACACATCCCCATGGCCAGGGGCACTGAGGGAGTCTGGGAAATGTAGTCATTGCTGTGAAGTCCCTAACACCACAGATTTCAAAGAGGGGATGGAGTAATTTTTTTTTTACAAGGATTGCTGCCTTGTAAAAGATGCATGGGCCTAATTGGGCCCATGGATCGTAGTTTGGGTGCCCCTGGTTTAACAGATGACTGTATTTTAGCATAACATAAACAGGTTCACAAAGTCTGTTCACAAGGAGGTCCCTATTCTCCACAGTTGTTTCCTTTATTTTGGAGACATTGGTAAACCTTCTGTAGAATGTTGCAGTAGGATCTGCAGGAAGTTCTGTAGGAGTTTGAGATAAACAACTACATATAATGAGGCTCAGGAGTTGTGTAAGAGTTTGGACAATTCATTTTACTTTTCCCTGTTATCAACTATATTTTATGTGAGCTAAAAATAATAATTATACATTAGTTAAATTGTCAACTGATCACTTCTCTTCCTGCAGTGTTTCATTGTGTTTAAAAAATGGATTAAAATCACAGTACTGGATTAAATATACACTTTCTGGAGAAGGGAATTACTGAGTCACTTTAAAACTATTGATTTTGGTCTTCCCAAGTAGGAAGTGATTGCTGCTTTAGATGTTAGGAACCTGTAAGTTTAGCTGTCATTGGGCAGTACTGTATCAATCCACCTCTGCAAATGGTAGTGGAAAAAGAAAGAGTTCATAATTGTTCTATTTCAGGTATTATTTTAAAATTATAGTTTTCACTTTGTAGCAAGACGTTAAAATTATTTTGTCAATTAGTGGGGTCATTCAGCTTTACTATGTAAATCAGTGCAGATAAAATCAATCAACTTTTTGTGCCATTGTTGTATGCAGCAGACTATGGCTTAAATTAGCCCTCCAATATATCCAAATATTACTACAACTTTTTTATTGTAGGAAGTTATAGTGCTAATCAACTTAGAAGCACTAGATTGCACAATCATCAATCAGTGAAGTCAGTACACCTGCAGATCAGGACTTCAGGGAATTTAATTACATCTGGGGAGCCAAGTTTGCTGACCCCTGATTTAGACTAATATGGCAGAGAATGGTGCTTACTGTCATATTAGTCTAATGTGGGGCTAATGATCTGTGTTTTGTGCCTACAACTTATACAGTTGTCACCTAGCACTTCAGAAGAATAGATGTTTTTTCATATTTATAATTCTTCTTTTCTCAGAAACCAAGCAAAGCAATTGCCTCACCTGGTTTTATGAATGATTTACCTCCTAAGAGTATCCTCCAATCCTGTTCTTTTTAATATTTTCTACTGTTTTCCCCATAGACATTTCTCTTTTTTTTGTCTGTAAGTTTTAAAGGGATGAAGGACCTTAGCTTTCTCATCTGAGCCTAAGTAGCTTGTTCCTTTGGTATCCTAGCAACTTAACCTTGCCTATTAGGAAGGAGTGCTGCATTAGATGTGACAGTTGTCCCCACCCACATCTTGCCAATTACTTATAATGACTTTTAAGCAAAGAACATGGCTGTAATAAGTTTATGATGTCTCATATTCACATAATTTATGAAACTACAGCCAAGCTTCTTAGAAGGATTATTTTATATACCCTGAGTATATATCCTTCCAAAGTCAATCCCATTCTGGTCTATTCTCCTTACACTCATGCCAGTATGGATTTCAGCCTTACAACAGCAATGACATTTTCTGTCCAGTCTTCTTAACATCAAAACAGATTTTTTTTAAATAGCATGATACCCTGTGATGGAGAGAGCATGGGGGAGATTCACATATGCTCATATAGCATATTATCCTAGTGTTTTTTTAAAAAAGAATATTGTGTCCAACTAATTGGCTAGACAGCTTTTAAAGATAGTCTACCACATATTCAAGGGAAAATGCTATTATTGCTGTCTGTGACAAAAAGGGAAAATATTTCCATTAAACACAAAAGAAACATGACACTTCATAGTTCTTCACAACTTTGCATACCAGGATGAAAGGTTACCATATTAATGGTATATAAAATAAAAGGAAATATAATAAATACAGTGGTATCTCATACAATGATTTTAATCCATTCCATGAGGCATGTTGTTGTATGAAACAATTGCTATACGATGCATGCATCGTATAGTGATTTTCCCTGTGGGATGCATCATACAACGATTTTTTCACTAAGTGGTTTTTCCCATTGAAAAATTGATGTACAATTTTTTCCATAGGGAAAATTGTTATGTGGGATGCAATACCCCCCTATACGGGGTGATTGATGTATGAGGTTCCCCTGTATCTTTAATGTTGTTGAATGGTGCTGTTGCTAAACAATATATATTTAAATGTCAAATATATATTACAATCCTTAATTCAGAGCATTTTTATGATTTCATTGGCTCCGTTTACTATCATAGCAGCTTCAGAGGAACAATGTGAAAGTTAATTTGAGAAGTTTTTTGTGGAATTATGATAGATTTTAAGCATTTCTCTATTTCTCCTATTTTCTTCAGCAAATTTGATAAATTAATATTTTCATTTGCTGTGGAATATCTAGTTCAGAGTTTTTTTCTTCCATTTCTATTTAAATTAAAGATGTTATTACATGTTATGTTGATAGTGATACAATTTTCTTGTCTAAATTTTAATTCTCTTTAACAGTACCCTTTCCTGTTCTATCCTCTGTAAAATAATGTCAGCTTGGTCTGACAGAATATATCTACCTTGTCAGGATCAACTTCTTCTGTTGTATAAAATTATATGTGCCTCTTCATCTCAATTCATGCTGTGTTTTATTGATGGAAATCGCAAGAGACTCTGCCACTTTTCATTATAAGTTGAGTGAAAACTTTAAGGAACATGTTCATTTTTGTATAGTTATCAGATTTTATTTCAGTTTCAAGTTGGCACATTGAGTTCATTTTTGTTATATAAAGAAGAATTGATGGTGTGTGGTTTAATGCCTAAGACAGTAACTAGTTACATGAAAAGCTTGATTCTTACCTCACCTTCTAAGTCACTAGGTGCTCTTATGCAACTAGACCTGGATCCTATCATGTATTTCTACTAGGTCCTGCTGTTTCTACATGAATGCAAAATTATTTCCTCCCTGAGACCCTCCTCCCATACTTTGAAATTCTGCTATAAAGGCTAGAAAATCATTTGGAGAAGGTTTTTGGACATCACGGAGAGATTAAGAATGAGGTAAAATAAGTTTTAATTCTCTTGCCACTGAGTAAAAAGTGTTCTGTTGGAATTTGACTTTAATATTCCTCTGTCCCCAATTGACCTACTGTTTATGTACCATAAAACCCCAGTTTACGATCTTGGTCCATTATGACAGCTGACCTGCAATGGTGGAGATCGATTGAAAAAAAAGGACACATACTGTACAGTAAAGGAAGAAGTGATCTCCCTCCCTTTTGCATGCTTCTTCTTCTTTCTGAGCGGTTTGTACGGGCACTGGGGGAGCCCATGCAGCGGCAGTGGCATTTTAGTGCTGTTTCCACAGGGTCCACTGCTTCTACCAGCAGTTGCAGACTGTGGGGACCATATCTGCTTTGTTCCTGTCTATGTCTGAGGTCCCCCTGTGGTGCTACAGCCAGGAACACATGCCTGGCCACCTATCATGTAACCAGGAAGTTCTAGAGAGGCATGTGTTCCTGGCTGTAGCACTATTGGGGGGGGGGGACATCGGCCGAACACTGGAATGGAGCACATTTAGTCTCCACCGTCTGCCACTGCTGGTAGAAGGAGTGGACACTGTGGAAACAGTGTCAAAAATGCCTCCGCTGCTGCTGCTGCCTCTGCAGCAGTAAGTGACAAGCCACGACTTCTGGAGTTGGGGGCAGGTGCCATTTTAGAGTCTAATTTCTGGTAGTAAGCAAAAAAAATAAATCATTATCTGTGATGTCATTTTCATAGAATTTGCTGTTGTAAACTGCGGCAAATGAAACCCAAGGCACTCATAAGCCGGGGTTTTACTGACCTTTCCTATAAGACGGCTATTGAGCATTTGAAGTTTCAAATAACACTATGTTTATCATCATCATTAGAGTAAGTTCAAATGCCTTTTAATTGTGGCTACTGTACCTGACAAACTATAGTACACTCTAATTACAGCATAACCAAACTAAATATATGTTTTGCTTTATTGTACATTTACTTCATTGTATGTGAAAATACAGTTCATTCCTTCTGAAGTCCTTTATTTAACTACATTGCATTGATTGCAGTAGGGTCTGACTCAGCTGAGGAGTTCAGAATTTGACCTTCAGCTTTTGCTTAGGTGTGGAACAACTGGATTACTGTAGGTCAGGGCATAACAGCTGTGTAGAGAATCACAATATCACTATTGCTATTCAAGAATCAAACTAGAGCAGTTATTCCCTTGCTTTCATGGGCATTAAAACTGATCCTCAGTTAAATAAAAAATAGATTTTCCTTATCTTTCTTTTTCATTAATGGCAAACAATGAAATCTTCAGTGAAGACTTGTTAATACAGGGTTTGGAGAACTATTTGTGAGCAAAGTCAGTGAAGCCTCATTGTGATGTCGTGCCATTCAAGATACCACAGTGGCAGTGTTCATATTCCAATGTCCAATTTTAAATAGTTTGAGGGATGAATTTAAGGTGACTTTGGAGAAGGATTATTTCCTGGAAGTGCTGTACTCCAATAATATGAATATCCTTTTGACCTGAATATCTTAGTCTAAATAATATCATAAGTATCTAGATTTCTCTCTTCTCCACATCTAATTCATCACTGTTTATAGGAGTGAGACAGCTGTGATTCAACTTTTTAGTAGTTTAATAAATCAAAGTGTTTTGTGTAGTGATTTCCAATTGCCCCAGTTTCTTATCACCTTTTGGTATAATGCACTAGCATTTCTGCATTATCCCTGATTATCCCTGGTAAAGTAACAAAATCAATTTATAAGATGGCAGTTGCAGGGCTCCATCCCAAAAGTATAGATACTTTGGGGGTTTATTTTCTCAAAATGAAGACTTAACAAAATAGAAAGTTTTAATGAAAAACTTCAGTAAGAGAGAAAATTATGGAAGTCATATAATCTTTCAGAAACAGAATACAGTGGTACCTCACTTAAAGAGCATAATGCATTCCACGGGATTGCTCTTTACTTGAGTTCCTTTTTAAGCAAAACACTTGGAAAAAGTGCCACAATTTCCATTGAAAGTGACTAATTGTGACCTCTGGCGGGGGATTGTGAATCCCAATTTAGTTGTTAAGCAAGTTTTTGGTTGTTTTTAGTTGTTAAGCAAGAGCAACCATTCAGAGAAATTCTGCTCTTAGGCTCTAAGTGAGGCGCTCTTTATGCAAGGTTTTACTGTATGTTATTTGCTTGGTTGATATCTCACTTTTGTCCTAAAATTGGAGTGGGGATGGGTGGGGTTGCTAAGTTATGCTACTAAAACATTTCGAAAGAAATTATAAAAGTAAAAAGTTTGAATAAAATACAATTTTAAATCCAACCAGTAAAGTTACAGCACCCATCCTTAAAATACTCTTCTTCAGCAGCTCAAAGCACACACTTCTATGACTGCTAGAGGGCAACAATATTTTTAATGAAGTGTGTGCTTTGAGCTGCTGAAGAAGAGTATTTTAAGGATGGGTGCTGTAACTTTACTGGTTACAGAGAAGTGGCCAGCCAAGTCTTCCTCAGAAGAGAATTATATAGCATAGAAGCAGCCACTGGAAAGATTTTTTTTCATATTCCCACCAAAGGTACCTTTGCTCATGAACGAGCTGAAACAAAGAACATAACTTGGGAGACACTGGCTTTAAGCCAGTATCGTGCTAGTGCATCAGGACAGGCCTGCCTGAACTTTTTTCTTTTCAGATCACCCATGTAGCACTTGGTGTGATTTGAAAATGGGCCCCACACAATTTCCTAATGCTTCAGAGCAGGTTTTTGGAGTACACATAGGGAGTGGTGAGGACATTGCCTCCCTCCAGCTTCTGCTGATAGAAGCAATTTGTGTACTAGAAGCACAGAAGAGTTTCTTGACACTTTCTCAGCCAGCCATATTAACACTAATACACAGGAAGAACCTCCCCAAAAATTGTGGTACTTTTGAACCAGGTGTACACCAGGTAACGGCCACCTTGCTGGCCAAACTTTCTCACACTAAGTCAGACAAAAGGAACTAGAGAATGACTTCACCAAAAGGTGGCTTCATTTTGCTAGTTTCACATCTGGCGTAGACACAGAAGAAGAAGGACACCAATGCCAGAACCAAAACAAAACCTTGTAATTTCCCCCTTGTGCTTGCATTTTTTTAGGGGGAGATGGCTTACTAGAAAGAGATGGTTCAGAAGAGTCTTCCCATGCTGCTCTTCCTCCTTCATCATCAGTGGCTGTACTGCATAAAAACCAAAAGGATGCCGAAAAAAATGTGAATAAATTAATTATTTCATTTGAGCAAAGGCAAAGCTGGTGGAAAACTAACTAATTTCTGTCTGAGAGGAAGTGTGAGAGTAGGTGGAAATATAACATTATGTTTCTTCCTGCTCTGTGAAATAATAACATAAGCCCAGAAATATAGCCACATTCTCACCAACCTTTGGAATCCATGTGTCTGTATTTTTAATCTATCAAGAGTTGATCCACCACACATAAATATCTTATTTTTAATGTCTGGAAAATCACAGATGTGAAAGCATCCCTGTGCAATCATATATACTGTGCTATCGTTATATAGATCTTAGTAAACAATAACTCATTCTCTTGTGTGTAAAACTAAATTGACCAAGTAAGTTATGGCAAACTAGTCCGTATGCTGGTTAAAAGCAAAATCTTCTCGTATCACACTCTACTAGTCATGCAGTAGCTACTCACTAAACATGATTTAAATTTCCTCCTAACAGTTCTGATGTCTAAAGTCACACATATCTCAGCTTTAGCAGGTACTCATGTAAAAGTATGGCAAAAAAAAATTAATCGGCCAGTTACTGATCTGACCTGTTTCATCTTTTATTACCTCAACATAGGTACCTCAACATACCTCCATGTAGACCTTTCACTTCATTATTATTTGTTTGCCTCTTTCTTTTTAAAATGCTTCTAAATTATTTTTGTATGACTTCTTGAAATATATATTTTATGAACCAACTTCTAAAAAGTCATAAGTAGAATCAATTATTATGAATTCAGTCCTGACTGATGAAACAGAAAAATCTAAGAAACTATTGTGGATTTTCCACAGGGTGCTTTTTGAATAATGTAGCAATGGAAAACCATAACAACTGGGAACTAGCTGGTCCTGAAAGAGATTGTGAGATAGACATTTCAGCTGAGGCTTGGATCATATAAGAAGATCATTCAGAGAAGCTTTGCTATTTCAGCTTCATAAATGAACCATTTATCTTGGACGGCCAGGTTGCAGTTATCTGTGTTATTACTTAGGTACTTTATTCTGGCCCTGAAACAGAAAGCTAGGGCTGCACACATAATGTTCCTATCTCTAGTTTAAGACAGTTATCTTTTTGTATTGTAGTCCCCATCATGGTCAGGATTCCCTTCAAGAGAAGGCTTTGAAGATTGTGAGAAAGAGAAAGGAAAATCAGGTGTTCGATCTTTGAATATAAATCATTGATTGTTCAATTATCAAAAATGTTAAAAATGATTCAGATGTACTTTAGTATTCTTTGAAGGTCTTGATAAGCCTTAGGGTACTTTCCAAACCAACAGTTCAGTGATTCTGTGTTCCATAAAGAACTATGAACCAGAAAGCTGTTGTGCTTACAATATTAAGTCCAACATGCATTTGCAGCCAGAAATAATAAATAAGGATATTCTTCTAGAGCACCTTCAGCCCATGGCACCATTTCACTTGCCCCCCTCATCCACCACACCAGGAAGCACCATGTGGTGGAGGAAAGGCAAAATGACCATCCAGCCTCTGAAACTATCTGAGGGAGTGTGACCTGGCCCCTGGCTTTAAAAGGTTGAGAACTCCTGTTCTAGAGACTTAAAAGTGAAGTTAAGAAGGCTTATTGGAAAAAATCTGCTGCTGGTGTAGCAAAAGATATCTGAAGGAAAGCAGAGCTTGTGCATTCTTTTTCAAAGGAAATCCTAATTTCTGAGTACTTCTCATGTTTTATGTTACTAAACATAACAGTGCAGCATCCTGGGGATTTACTGCTAACCTTTTATACTGGTGGGACAAATACTTGGAAACAGCATGATACCCCTCTGGTTGCAGCAACAGTTTCAAACTTCCTATTAAGTGTGTTACTTTGGCTTACCTGTTATATTGCATATTGTAATAAACCATAAGAAAACTAAAGTATTATGTCAGTTGTTTGATCTTGCCCTGTGGAGTTATCTGAGGACACAATTGTATATTACTGCAATTAGCACATTGTCCTCCTGTCATTGTAGTAAAAACTGCAATTTCCTATGATTTTAAATCCATTACTTCAGCTAACTCTCCACTTCATGCTGTATTTTCCTACCAATAACAATAGCGATCATTTATCACCTTCCCAAAATAACCATTTCCCTGAAGTTGTCCCATATTGTATTTGTTGGTCATATTGCCTGTACAACAAAATTTATGCAAGCATGCATTTTATACAATCCATGTGTTACCACTGAAAGGTTACAATTTCAGATGTAAAAAAGCTATAAAGCGGGGTGATAATAGCATTAGTATCGTCAAAGCAATGGTATTCCCGGTGCCAATGTATGGTTGTGACAGCTCAACCATTAGGAAAGCTGAGTGCAGAAGAATAGACGCCTTTGAGATGTGGTGTTGGAGGAGAGTTTTGAGAGTC
The DNA here is from genome assembly GCA_030440675.1 of Furcifer pardalis. Taxonomy (NCBI): domain Eukaryota; kingdom Metazoa; phylum Chordata; class Lepidosauria; order Squamata; family Chamaeleonidae; genus Furcifer; species Furcifer pardalis. Next base: position 72,110,677 of record CP126893.1, read on the forward strand.
CCCTGGACAGCAAGGAGAACAAATAGGTCCATCTTAGAAGAAATCAACCCTGACTGCTCCTTAGAAGGGCAAACAGTAAAGATGAAGCTAAAGTACTTTGGACATCAAATGAGAAGAGAAGACTCTCTTGAGAAAGCCTTGATGCTGGGAAGGGTGGAGGGCAAAAGAAAAAGGGGGCAGCCAAAAATGAGATGACTAGATGGTATTGTGAACACAATGGGCACAGAGCTGAGCGAGTTGAGGGGGATGGTGGAGGATAGGAGTGCCTGGCGGACAGTGGTCCATGGGGTCGCAGAGGGTCGGAATCGACTGTGCGACTGAACAACAAAAAATAGCATTAGTTGCAATAGTGGCAGTTATTATTACCACCGTTTTCTCAACAATCCCTGTCCTATCTGTTGTCTTCTTCTTTAAATTTGTGTGCTTCTGTTGTGAATGATAACCCATAAAATGTCAGGAGTTTAAGAAATGCAGGCAAAGAATTAAGATTGTATGCCTGGAAAATACTACCAAGAGCAATTTAGTTGAATGAACAGTGAGATCATAGACATGTAAGAAAAATCAGAATAGAAAAGACCTATAGTACATTTCTTAAGATAAAAAAAATGTAGTGTGTAGTAGAAATTTAAAATTAGTCAAAGAAGAAACAATAACGTGAGGAAGTAAATCACAATACACCAAGTTCAAAAAGTTAGGAAACTCTGGTTATTAATTGAGAAATTAAATGAAAGATTGTTACAACTGATCATGCAAGATGCAAGATATGTAAAAGGAAATGTAGGAAATAGAGTAATTTTTAAATGAAAAATCTGGTGTGTCCCAAAATGGCTATGATTAAATAAAATCTCTAGGAGGTGAGGAACAAGAAGAATTTTATATGTTCTACCTAAGACATATTCTATTTCCCCTCAATTTTATATTATTGTCTCCATCTTGAAATTCTAGTTTATGTTTTTAATTTCAATTTAATAAGTCAGTATCAGAAAAACCAGCCAAGATGAAATCTTCATGACAAGGGCTCGTTGATTGGTACATGCCATAACTGATACTCCTCTCAATTCCTACTGGAGCAGAAAAGACAGGAATAAATCCAAATGTCATTTTCTTGTTTGCTAAACCAGATGTTAAAAAAGAGTGAATTCAAATTTGTGACTGAGTCATACATCTCTTAATAGCAGCAACTGCTGTAACATGAGAAAAGTGTTATAAAACTGATGTCTTACTATAAGATTGGATTTCAGTCCATTCGTAGCCTAATAAATAAGAAATGAGTTTATACAATTGACAGATACTTGTTATTTGCAAATTCATCTCTTATCTAGTATCTGTATTATTTCTGATAGATTCTATTTTTATAGCTGTCTCTAAGATCAACAAAACTATCAGTTTCTTTTTGTGACACATTTGAATGTTATGAATTCTATTAAATTCTGATTATAAAAAATGTTATACGTACAACTGTATACACAAGGAATGGAATTCTGGTGAAAACATACTTGGTAAAATTTGTATTCTCATATTTGCAAGATAAGCCTTATGTCTGTTCTTAATCAGACTAATATTAAAACATTGTATTTGTGGTTCGAGTTGTCATTGTTTTTAATATGTTTTTGTATCTATGCTTGTTTCTACACTACAGTGAAACATTTTTAAAATTAAACGTTTTGTATTTAGCATTCATTTTGGTACTTTTGGTGCAAATAAGTATTAATATAATTTTCAGTAACTCATCTCCAGTGACACAGTCACAAAACAAAAAATCCAGTTTGACTACAAAACATTACAAAGTTCACCATATCCTTTTTTTTCTTTTAGTTAATAATTGAGCTTATGAACAAGGATTTTAGATTGCATGGCATTGCTTTTATGAATAACTGAAGAAGTAGTATCATGGGGATTAACAGTGGCAAAATACTGTAACAAATTTTTTTCCCATATTTCCATCCCACCAGAAAACCACTGGTTATTTTTCCCAAAAAGTCTGTGGAATATTGAGTATGGAGTTCTACATACATTTAGTAGTGTATGCAAAACAGTCAAAACTTCATTTAGTAATAAACTGTGCTTTAACCATTTACAATTTTAAAAAATGAAGTTTTGTGTAAATAAGATTATCTTATGGCCCGTGAACCCAATTAGGCTCATGCATCTTATTAATCAGGCCTGCAGTGAGAACAGAGGCATTCCCAGACATGGCCCCCATGCCCACACCCCAACGTCACTTACAGTGGCAGTAGCCCAGTGATGGGATGTAACAGGTTCTCACCAGTTCTCCAGGACCGGTAGTAATTTTTCCCAGTGTCCCAGAGAACCTGTAGTAGCTTTTGGGGGGAACCACCTTCGGGGCTTACCTTTTCACTGGTTCCCCCACTGCGCATGCATGCCAAGCACTTGGTGTGCATACACGCCTAGTGCTTGGCACATATGCACGGCCTCCTTGCTGTCCTCCCAAATGGGGAGGAGGAAGAGAAGCTGCTAGCCTGAAGCTCCCTATATCCTGAAGCTTCCTATTTTTATTATTTTGTATTTTTTTCTTTGGCTCCGCCCATGACATGACATCATGATGTTAGCTCCTCCCACACTGTGATGACATCACGGTGGGGTAGTAAAATTTTTGACATCCCACCACTGCAGTAGCCACAGCCACCACATTTTCTCCCTGTTGTCCTGAACATGGATCTGCATGTCCCCAAGGCAGCAGAAACCCCTGCCAAAGGGATTGCTGCCTTGTAATTTTTTTCCCCTGCATCCCCTCTTTGCAATCTGCAGTGTTAGGGAACCTCGTGGCAATGACTACATTTTCCAGACTCCCTCAGTGCCATGGGACAAGGGAGTCTAGGAAATGTTGTCATTGCTGTGAGGTCCCTAACGCTGCAGATTTCAAAGAGGGGACGCAGCAAAAAAATTTTACAAGGCAGTGATCCACTTTGCAAGGGGTTTCTGCTGTCTTGGAGGCGTGCAGATCCACATTCAGGACAACAGGGAGAAAGTGTGACCCCCACCACCACCATGGATGGCGTCAAAAACGTAAGCAGCTGGAGCAACTCATCTTCGGCCACCACACCTGTTTGGGCACCCATGATCTAAGCACTCTGTCAAATTAGTGCCACTAATAATTTATTTCACTACTACAAGGAATATTTTTGTGTTCTTGATCTAATCTCTGGTTTAACTGTTCTATTTTAACTGTTTGACAAATTTTAAGAGTTAATACTGAGCAGAAACCTGATTTGTTGGCATCTGGTTCCACAACAGAATTGAGGGATATGTTAGTTTAACATATTTTCATTATCTGGCTCAAATGCTTATATATTTCCTCTTGCTTGATATGCTTTATTCTGACTATGAAATTTTGCTGCTTATATCTAGTAGTATTAAATAATGTAAGTTTGTCATAGAACAGCTCCATTGACACCAAAGCCTTGGAAATACCAGCAAGCGGTGGTGTCCTCTGGCCAAAGTAATTCTTCCTGGGAAATGTGTGGCCCTCCTAGAAAGAAATGCCATTTAATTTGTGCTATATGTAGGTTTTCTGCATTGGTGGCTCATGGTCTGAGAAAGTGGTTGTCTTAAACTCAGGCCTTAGGTCAATAGTTGTGTCCTCCTTCTACATTACCTGAGCAACTCAAGGATGTGGCTTCATTGCTTTAGTAATTCATGGATTATCCCAGATGTGGTGGGAAAGGGAAGAGGAACAGGTGCAGACAGAAGCTCAGGCTCTTGGCCTTACTTCCAACTGGACATGCCTAGGACCTTATAGTTAAGATACTAGTACCATTAATGGTAGGATAACTGTTTATTAATACAGTTTTCAAAATAGGTGAATGCTAAGCACAATATTGTTTGCTGCTCTTGCAACTCAAATATAAAATCTTGCTCTTCTGTGAAGATGTTAGCAAAAGCATTTTGAAAGCTTTACCATTCATCTTTTATTCAGAAAGACTTCTAATCCTGAATTTGCTCCTTTGTTTGAAATCAAGGATCTATTGATTCGCTGTGAGACTGCATGTAACTCACTGGTGACTGAGGAGGGTATATACACTATGGAATGAGGACAGTTAAACACTGAAATCGATCCGCTCACTCTGCTGTGGCTGCTAGAGCAGCAAGCAGTTTCTCTGTCTAAGCTATTAATTTTATTATTAGCACACCTGGAGACACAGTTTCCCTCAGGGAAAAACAGCTCAGTGTTGTGTGCTACAAAGACTAGTGGCACATGATCAATGAGATAGCTGGGGCTGCAAGCTTCCCTGGTATTCTTTTCACTGGAATGTATTTTGGGTAAAAGAATGTTGTCTTGATAATGCAAATGTATAATATCTTCCCTTTCTCCTCTCCTTTCATTCATTCATTCATTCATTTCAATTTATATGCCACCCTACTTGGTGAAAACCAACTCAGGGCGGCTCACAACATACAATCAAATACAATGTAACAGTTCAGTAATACAATATCACAGTATCATAAAATATAGTACAATAAAATAAATATAAACACAATATAATCAGAATACCATCCATAAACAATACTCAGTACAGAATAGACAATAAACAATATAATCACAATACAATCAATTATATTTTCATTATAATTTGTGTTTATTATCAGTCACATTTGTAAAGAAACTCTTATGTGGTTGAAACTAAAATCCTAAACAAACTTGGTAAGGAAAAAGTTCCATTGAACACAGTGAGATATCTGAGTGTGTATGACTGTAATATGAGTTGTGTTATGACAATGTTCACTTACATGTCAATACATGTCATTATTCCTGGTTTGATAAACCATAGCGTATAGCATGCTACAAATGCAAATAGCTTTAATGGCATCTGACCTGAAGACTATGATTAACTGCTTCCAGGCAGATCGCAATATATAAGTCTTGGTTTAAACCAAATTAGCAAGAGCACCCAGATGTGCATAATGGGTCACTGTGTTTGACTACTTCATCTTGATAAGTTTACCAACTCACATAAAAGGTAGAGTAAGGCAGAAGTGATTATATACGTAATAGCGCAAAGATCATATGTGATGTTCGTGGATATCACAGTTATTAAGTCATGATTGATGGCTTACTGAGATGGGCAAATGTGTTCTGCATTTAACTAATTACAGGTGGTAATAAGCAAGTCTGATAAAAATGCATTTTTTCCTAGGTTGTTTTCCAAAAATACAAATCTATGAAAAAATGTAGCTGATACAGATGGAGCAGTATGATGAACATGCCTCTGAACATTCTGAGAGGCTTTTCAAGGGCTTACCGAATTCACAATTAAGGGTTTTAAAGTAATACTGATAATAATCTAAGAATGATTCATTAGGGATAAGAAGAGTCATAACTACTACTATGTGGGAAATAGCTATGCCATCTTTTCTTTACCATCCGAGACAAGCAATCTTCTCTTGTCTGGCCATGAGGATCTGCTTGCAGCTATTTGATGTACTTTGGTCTCTGCAGATCAAAATAACCTCAGTTATATCCTATCTGTGTTTCTTGCTTTTGTATTGTTGCTGCCCAGAGTAACAGGATACAATTTGAATGAATGAGTGAATCCTGTGTGTTTATACAGCGTTACCATATATTTTAAAGGTTACCTTTATAGTAAATGTTGTCTCAATTAATGAAAGAGGAAGAATATTGCACCTTTTTGTAGGTTTATTGTTGGGGCATCAGTGCAGTGGGTTCCAATGGCCAATGACTTTTTTAAAAAGGAATAATTAAGCTACAACTATTTTAGGCACTTTGGAGTTAGTTTTTAAGATTTGAGATTGGTATTATATTTGCAATTTTAGGAAAACTTGTTGCTTGAACCATGATTGCTCTTTAAAACAATTTTTAACCTCTTATGATGCTAGCCGTACTTGAAAAGTAACAATAGTAAGAAGGTTTTCTCCTTTATTTGCAAATGATGTCAATAAGGGAACCACTACTGTAGCATCTAGTAATTGTCTTTGCCTCTTGTTGCACCTTCATCCACTCACCCAGAAGGTTGTATTTATTTATTTATTTATTTTGACTTTTATTGCTGCCTCCTCACTGAGGCAACTCCAGGCAGCTTACAGTCTAACCAATGAGAATACTAAAATATAAAAGTATCCCCACAATAACAATTAAAAACATAAAAGCATTTAAAACCATTAATGATTTATGGAAAATCATGGCCCATTTTCATTTTATTTCAGCTCTTATCAAGATTGCTGTTTTGTCAGAAAATGCACTGTTAGAAAAGGTATAAAGGATTAAGTCATTGTGGGCCTTAATGTTGCATACTGTTGAGTCTGCATTAACTGAAACATATTTCAGTAATAATGTCCTCTAATTTGGACATTATTGATGGTGACTTACATATAAAAATATAACTGATTCTTGTTCTTGATGCTAAATTCAGTACAGCAAAAGACATACATTGAGAAAGAAGGCAAGTTGTTTCCTTATTTAAGTAGCTTATTTAAGTAGCTGCTGCTTTATGTGGCAATAAAACTAAGAAATAGCAATAAAATGTTTCAATACAAGTTCATATTATATAAAATATTGAGCTTGAAGGTACATAAGAAATGTCTGTAAATCAAGTGTACATACAGAAACATCTACGTGTTTACATTGAAGAATGTTAAGGAGTTTCTTGACCAGAAGGGACTCTGCCATGTGACATGACGGGGAATTTTTCCTTTCAGGCATTATAGTATCATAAAATGGACTTTGGCTAGAAGAACATAATCAACCATTATCTTGTTATGTCCTCTGCCTTCTCACAACTGTTTCCAATTAGCTCATTTGCCTCATGGCAGTTTCTTGCCTTGGAAAAGTGCTTAATTGAAAGGCCACTTATAGTATAAACAGGATTATTCACATGCACTGTGAATAGTAAAATAAATATTATTTTCCCTGTATGGTTGTTGTTGTTGTTGTTGCTGCTGCTGTTGCTGTTGTTGTTGTTCAGTTGGATAGTCAGACTCAATTATGTGACTGAACAACAACAACAAAATTCACATGCACCATGAATAGTAAAATAAAGAATAATAGTAAAAAAGGTCAACAACTATCTCTACGACTAATGTTGGTGGGGGCAAGATCATACAGGGAAAATAATTTGGTGGATTATATATTGAGGCAGCATAATTCAGGATGATGGTAAAACTAAGGAAACATATGATGGATGGTGTCTAAGGCAGTTTCCCAGTAATGAAGAATCTGGATATGATATATTTATAGTTTCATAACACATATTGCTATATATCACTGCTACTAAGTTCAGTAGCTTTTATGCTTAATTTAGGAAATGTGTTTGCATCATTAGTAAAATCTGGAGGAGAGAAGTGTGATGAACTCTCTGTGTAGATTACCACAGTTTCACAAGTCTCATATATTGTGTCTGGTTTACAAGGAAAATAAATATGTTCTGCATGAAGTCATTAACACTACTTTTTCCCCTTAGTGAATGCCTTGTGTGCAGAAGTAGGAAACAACATTCTCTGTTTCAAATAAAATTAATGTGAATAGTTTAAATTATATATTATATTTATTTCTTGAGGATTCTTTACCTAAAAAAACCTGGAAAGGGTTGCTATTAGTCAGAATTGACTTAATGGCACACAATGACTTTGTTACATTTTGTCATATATAAATATTGATGCCATTTAATGAATGTGGCACAGTGTTTTTCAGTTTCCCATTAGGATTTGTGTTAGGATTAATTTCCTTGTTCTTTTGCATGTCAGCAGGAGGAATATAGGGTTATTCTAGAAGGTGCATTTGCTCTGCATGGCATATCTTATTGTTCCATAAAGTTCCTGAAATTTTCCTTGCTATTTAGAGGATAGAAGACTTAAATTGGTATGACCGAAAATAAATAGTGACAAGAACTGGGATTTGTGTATGTGTGGAAAAATGACCTTATTACAAAATGTCATACCTGTTTCTCCTAGTTGGTTCAGGGCTGAGTTTCATGATATGGCAGCTATTCAGTGGGAAAAATTGCAAAGTATTTCTTAAATTACACACAAAACAAACAAACCAAAAAGCTACAAAATAAAAATTGTGCCAGGGAATTGTTTTTCACATGCTTTTCAATCTTTTTTTTTTTTAAAAAAACTAATGGATCAGAAGAGGATGGAAGGTTGTTGCATGGTTGGAGTCCTTAGCTGGAAGGTAATAATTAAATACAAAATTAGTAAACACAACAGCAGCATTACCAAACAAAAACAAAAATGTTTTTAAAGACATCCACTTCTTCAGATGTATCCAGAAAAGCTTACATTGACATAGAATGTTCTTTGTGTCACATTTTTCCATGTTGTTATTGATTTTATTTATGTCAGTCTATGCTTGCACAGACTAACAATGCTATTTCTTTGAAACAACAAGAACCAAACTCCAGAAGAGATGCACTGATGAGTTGGTTTTTAAATATATATTTTTGAACATTCTTGAAAAGATAACAAAATTTTAATGAGATTTTTTTAAGATAAAAGAGGTTTTTTTAATGACTTTCTAAGCTGCGGTTGATAGTATTGCTTTGCTGACCACTAACAGGTGTGTCTTCAGGAGACCTGGTCCAGATATTTTATTATATACACCAATGTCCTAACATTGATCTGTGGGGTGCTGGAGAGTAGTCATCAGCAAGGGCTGTGAGGCACTTTATCCCCTGCTTAGTCAATTCAATTTTATTTATTTACAGTTCATGTCCAGCATAACAAGAACACATAGCATAAACACCATATCCTAAGCTAGACTGAACAGAGGTAATAAAAGGAAACTATACTACTAAAAACCTACTGGGAATTGACATACAACAGCAGGCCGCCTATCTAAAAACAATATTACTAAAATCCCTCAATAATTGCTAAAACCTAATGTTGTGAAAATAAAATGCTAATATTTACAAGAAACAAAGAGGGATAGCTTCGTTACAAGGATATAATAAGCTCTCTGCTGGAGTTGTAATTTATTAAAACTCAGTAAATTATAGCCAAACCAATAATGACAAGGGTGAAGAGGGAATTTAATAAAGTAGTATAGATCAGCTGCTCAGTGCAGGAACAATCTCAATAAACTATAAAGCCACACTAGACTTCCTAGTCAGCAGCTGATGTGTCCTGCAAGCCTTCATACAAAAACCTGCCACTTTGTACATTATGACAATACTACTGTCCTGGAGTAGGAAGAAAACTTGTTGGGCAGGCAATTTTCCTGTGCATTTGGTGCAGCAAAGGGATTATTAATTCTGCATGGGTGTCCCTATAGAATGAGCAGAAAGGAGAACATGCTCAATCAATTCAACATTCCCACTACCACATGGACATAATCGTTCCGAAGAGGGTATCCCATTATATCTGCCTTCAAAGACAGCTGAGGGCATGCATCCACAGCGGGCCTGGGTGAATGCCTGCCTATAATTTCGAAGGTCTAATTTCTGCAAGTAGGCTGCAGGAACAACCTGGTACCTGATAGAAACATTGCAATAAAAACCAGGAGACTTGGCCACATCTTCTTGTGTCATTCCGTGTCCCTTATTCTCTGTTTCACCAACTCCCTGGCTTTTTGTTCTTCCATTGCAAGCAAGGTAGGTGGACACAAGCCCAATGTAACCAATTTATTAAGTATATGACATTCCCAGGAAGAGCGGAATGAGTCTTGAACTGTAAGAAACTCCAAGGTGACTTGGAAATTATGTAATTTAAGCCAGTATGAAATTATCAGCATCAAGCACTTAACTCCCACCTTCACTAAGCCTCAGTCTAGCATTGGAAATGCAGCCGGGGGTTGAGAGAGCAGCTCTAAGAAACTTTGAACTCTCTCCACTTGTTGATAACTGGCTAAAGGGCCTAGCTGCACACTATATGTAAGCTGGGCGAGTGATTTTGCTTAAAAAAAATTAATGGTTACTGGTACATAATGCCCCTGCTCCAGTAGAACCTAAGAATTGCCGATGTACTCCTCCACGCATTCTGAACCACATGATAAATATATGTCTTCCTTGAGCCTGAAGAATGGAAGAGTACCCCTAAATAGTTAAAGCTAGGGACCTGCTGAATAGATGGATGGAAACTGCAGAGGATAAATGACCCTAAGGGGAGCAACACACCTTCAAAGTTGAGTTCTCATGCACCACAGGAATCAAGGCCAAGAGGCGGCGATCAATAGAGGTGGCTTTCAGTTTCTCCCACAGTTTGGTCCATGAAATAGAATCAGAAGCAAATCTTAAATCTATAAAGGTGGCATAGAGTGAACTCGGATACGTCTCACGTAGGTGTTGTAGGATTAGGCAATTGTCCATGACCGATCTTCCTGTCCTGAACCCAGCCTGTTCCTCAGCCAAAATAGCTTCCTGGTTGACCCAGTCTTTTAGCTTCCAGCAAAGGTGTCTGGTGTAGAGTTTGCTGACCACACTGAGGAGACTTATAGGTTTGTAGTTCGAGGCTCATTTCTTTGCCCTTTCTTAAAAATGGGGACAATAACTGCCATCCCCCAGTTCTGGGGTACATACTTTCTCCTATCCATAATAGTAAATAGGGAGGCTGGAATGGGTGCCTACCAACCAGCATTATTTTTAATTAACTGGGGGGGGGGGTACAGTCAATACCTGCTGCCTTATCTCTGTGGGAACAGGGGGTTCAGTCTCACTGTATAAGGACTGAAAGTGATTTCTCCATGTCTCAGGTGGAATGCTACATTCAAGATATGGTGATCTTACTGCCGAGAGGCCTGCTGTGATATGGCAAAATATTGCAGAACGGCCTTCTTTGACTGCACGTATGTCTCCATGTTAACTTGGCATCTTCATTTTTTTCCCTTGGCTATCAACTTCTGATAACTCTTCTTTGCTTCAAAAAAAAAAAAAAAAGAGCTTGTGGCAAGGGAGAATTAGGACTTTCCTTGTAAGCTTTAAATTGTGTGATGGATATCTGTTTGACAGAAATGCATACAAAGCCAGTTGTATCCGACTCTAGGGTTCAGTGCTCGTTTCTGTTTACAGCCAAAGTGAAAGCGTTGTTTGCATCTGTAGACTTTTCCATGGTCATGTTGCAGGCATGACTAGATACCAGAGTGCATGGAATGTGGTTTACCTTCCTACTGAAATGGTACCTATTTATATACAGTGGTACCTCATACAACGATTTTAATCCATTCCATGGGGCTCATTTGTACGAAACAATTGCTATACAATGCATGCATCATATAGCGATTTTCCCTATGGGATGCATCATACAACAAATTTTTTTGCTAAGTTTTTTTTCCATTGAAAATTTGTTGTACAATTTTTTCCATAGGGAAAATTGTTATGCAGGATGCCATTTCCCCCCAAAACCTAATTGTTATGCAATTTTGTTGCTATATGGGGCAGTTGTTGTATGAGGTTCCACTGCAATTTCTTGCTTTTGAATTGCTAGGTTGGCAGGAGCTGGGATAGAGATGGGAGGTCACTCTGTTGTGCAGTATTCGGGTCTCAAACTGCTGACCTGCCAACCTTCTAGTCATCAAGTTCAGCATCTTAACCACTAAGCCACTGCAGTCCCTTAACCTGTTAGGAGAATGCAAAGTAGTACTGAGATCTGGCATGAATCTCTTATAATCTTTGTCTCATTTTCATGGAGGCAGCATATTATGAAGAACTATATTTTGGCACCTAGCCTCCTGGTCAAAAAAGTTGTTCCAAGAGGGTGTTTGTGTGCAGAAGAGCAAAAAAGCTCCAGGTGTGACAGAGTGGGTGTTGTACAGTGAACCCTGGCTCAGAGCCAATAATTGGTCAATGCTGTAAAACCTATCAAATTAAGAGTAGGATATTTTTAAAAAACAGGCAAGAGTCAAATGGAAAGCAGCAAGTTGTAATATTTCAACCAATTCGGTTATGTGTCTGAGAGCAGTTATTCTAGATGTCTTTTATCACAATACAGTCCAGCAGTTAATACAGCTGGATGCATAGGTGGAAGTGAAATGCAGAAGTCCTAATAACAAGGGCATCATGCAGAAGAATGAAATGTCTGCTCAGGAGAAATAAAAAGTGTGTTTAGGATGGAAAATAAGGTCTGAAGCATCTCATACATCTTCTTAAGTCAAACATAAGAGCCAGAAACAGAAATAAGGAAATAATTCCATCTATACAGTAGGCTTTGGTTGCCCTCGTAGTTCTTTCCATAGGTTGCTTCCAAGAGTGTGTTGCTGAATTTATCTGTCTTTTGAGTTCAGCAGTAGGCTCACCATATTTTCAGATGCAACAAACTGCCATCAACTTCTGTTCCCAGGTTCACTAGCTTTTTATTGCAGAAGGCAAAGCTAGTGGCAAACAAAGGTGCTTGCTAGCCTACTGCTGCTTTACCTATTGGTGCAGGCACAGTGGACTGGATTAATATTTGCATTGTTGCTTTATCTGACTATAGGAACTGCAAGAACATTATCCTTTGTCTGTAAGGAATGAGAGCTTTTCATAAACAGATATGCAACATCTATTGGTCTGATTCAAGACTTGCCTTATTCAGTAGGTGCACAGTTTCCAGAAGGACCAGGCTGTTCACTTGGTGATAGCTGGCCTCTGATTTGCATTGAAGCCAGCTGTTCTCTATTTTCCTTGTCAGATAGCTACAAATACCCTCTGCTACTGTATCTTCTTACAACTTTAAAGTTGCCAGTGGATTTAGAGTACAGCCCACGGTTTTGGCAATTACAGCTGAAGTTAGAATGTTGCCCTTTACTGGTGATAGGCATTGTTTCTAGCATGTGAATGGTGATGGCCTGTGCTATGGCTACTTAGGTAGGAATAGCCACTACGTTCCCTTACTGGGATGTCCTACTTACCTTACATTCATAAGGATGGACAGAGATTATAGGTGTGCAATTTTTAATCACTCACTACATGTCTGGCTGAAGACAGTTTGGTTTAGGACTTTTTAGAAATGGTAGAATTATTCAGCAATGTCCATATCTTTGAGTGTTGGACTGTTTGAGTATTTATAAGAAAATACATACATAGTTTGAATGATACCAAATGCCTCTTTTGTGTACTTCTGCCTTGCAAATCTATGCATGTGGTTGAATAACATAATCTTGAGTAGATGTCATAACATGACTTATTCCTTATTCAGATTGAATTATCATTTGATACAGACTTAAATATGTGCTTCCATTGTTATTGCTCACCTTAGAACATATTTTTAAATATAATGTAATTCAAGTGCCACCCAAATTTAATTATTTTTCTTCTCTCCCCTATCTTTTTAAAATAAATTGAGATTTTTGTTATTCTTCAATTATGAATATTCCTAACTGTTTAATATATCTCTCTGGCATAGTACAGGCTTTCCTAATGTTACTTACTTTTCTCAACCCTTCTCTTCCCTTTGTGAATACTTGAGGGAGGAATAAGATGAGTTTAATGGCTGCTTCTTGTGTGAGCCCATAGCAAACAGCAAACAGAAATGAAAAGCAAGCCAATATGCCTGTGTCTCTTTTTATCAAGTACAGTACTGGGTTGGATGAAGTGGTGTGTTGGCAGAGTAGGGTTACTTTTGCTTCTGTCAGCTGTTCTATCTAGTAGATTCAGATAGTCTCTGCTTGTCTTCATCACCCTTCAGCTGGAGAGGAGGTAGAGGCAGATGGGATTGCCTTAAATCTTCTGGTCTTATCTGAGTTTGAGGTCTGTGTCTCTTTTGAACTGCTTTAGGTCCTACAACAGGAAATATGATCCAAACTGCTGTTCTTCCACCAGCAGGGATGCTGCCCAACATGGTGGGGGTGGGTACCAAATAAAGAGGAGCCATTTCAGGGCAAGAAATCAGTCCAGTCAACAGAGAAATCTTGTTCTGGTTTGTTCCCCACACAGTAAATAAGACAATATGAAAAAAAACTGCATTTTGCCATCAAAGAATAAGATTTAGGTCTTGGAGAGATTTTGTCCACTTTTGAGACTTTATTTTGTGCATTTCTTTACATTTCTGTTGTTTAGTAACACAGATGAGTCCAACCTTTTGGGATCCCATGGACCACTGCATGCCAGGCTCCTCTGTCATCTGCCATCCTCCATAACCCACCCAGATCTACACCCACTGCATCAACAATTCCATCTAGCCATCTCATCCTCTGCCGCCCCCTTCTCCTTTAGCTTTCGATCTTTCCAAGCATCAGGACCTTTACATTAGTAAATCTAAAACACAGATGACTCTTTGTTGCATGGGCTATAAGACAGTAAGTAGTTTTGGATAGATTTTTAGTGGTTTTTAATCAATAGGCCTAAGGGATTATGGTGTTTTAGTGATTAAAATGCTGAACTTGATGTCTGGAAGGTCAGCTGGTCAGCAGTTCAAGATCTGAGTGCTGCATGACGGAGCGAGCCTCTGGCTCTATCTGATCTCCTGCCAACCAAGCAGTTCAAAAGCAAGAAATTGCAAGTACAGTAGACAATTGCATGAAATTGTAAGTTTACCTTCGGTGGGAAAGTAAACAGCATTCTGTGCACTCCAGTGTCTAGTCATGCCTGCCACATGTCCATGGAAACATCTGCAGACACAGACAGCACTGGCACTTTGGCTATAAACAGAGATGAGCACCGAACCCTAGAGTTGGATACGACTGGCTTTCAAGCAAGGACAACCTTTACCTAATCAATAGGTTTATCATTTTGTGCCTATTCTCTCAGTGTAAGCTACATGAAAGGACAATGCTAGTTTCACAAAGAGAGATTTGGGGCAAATTTCTGATTATTATTATTTTTTACATCCCTACTTCCTCATTTTTTTCTGGCAGAGGGCATTAGGTCTAAATGTTTGTGCCAAATATGTATTTGGTAACAGTTATTTCTTTATTGAGTGACTTTGCAAATTGGAAAATCAATCTTGAAACCTCTTTTTAAGTTATATACTACTCAAAGAGTTTCAAATTACACAATATACAAAATCATGCTGTATATTGTGTACATTTTTGAACATTCTGCTTGCTTCAAAAAAGTATTGGAGAGTGTGTTGTTTTAATTGCATGCTACTGCCACCTAGCATCAGTTTTCAGCTTTCTGCTTATATCCCTGAAATTCTCAGAGTGCTTGCATTTGAGTTTGGATTTCTTTCTACCAGACATATGATATTATTCTATTCCTACTCTTTCTTTTCAAACCAAATAGCCATGATATGTGTATTTATACAGAACATGCTTTTTAAATTTTTTACATATGTAAAGGTTCTAGTCAAAAATTTAGGTCTGATTGTCTGGAAATATTTAAATATGAATTATATGCATGACTGCTTATATTCCTGAATAATTGTTGGTTTGTGTTCACATGTGTATATATTATTTCAAAAGTTGACACAAATATTATTTAAATGTTATGTATTACCATTGTAATATTTGTAGGTTTAAAAAACAACAACAAGAACAGTATCGCTGAGCCATGAACTTCTGGCTCCTATAAATGTAGAATTACTTTATGGACATCAAATTGTGTATTCTTCTTTGTTTTCAGTAATTAGCATATTAGATGTAATTATGCAATTGATCATCTTCAGCGTAACTGTAGATAAACCTGTTTTTTCTATGTGCAGGGAGGTTCATTACAATGAAAGTAAACACAGAAAGAAGCAATGAAATAGATAGTAATGCAAAGCTTCTCATTCAGAGTAGTTTTGTAAGATCATGATCAACAAACTTGAACAGTATAATTTTATTGAAAATCAATGTGGTGGAGAACAGTTACACAATATAGCTTGCCTTCTGACATTCTTTGTTGATTTACAGTATTCAAAACATATGTTTAAGCTATGTTGCTTACAAGTGGAAACTGTGCACTTACATTGTTACTTTATATAATAAATCCTTTATGAGTTGTGTTACCAAATGTTAATCAATAGACATGCCAGAGCAACTTCCAATACTACCTTGTAGAGTATCTTGAATTAATCCTTATTAAAAATATTGATTTGTTGAGAAGTATTAGGCTTCCAAAGGAGAAGAGTTTTCATCCTAATTAGGAGGTTAGGCTCTGCTGCTCAGATTGCAGATAATAATCCTATGATTGTTTGTCTTGAAACATGAAAATTATATTTTGCAATTGTCACAATTATGCAAATCAATCAGGCACATAATATATTTACTAACAATGTTTTTCATTTAGGCAGGTCCAAGCAATCCCATGCAAGAAAATTTCTAGTGAGGCAAAACAATGGTTTCTGCAATGCAAACCACATGAAAAATAAGCTCCAGATTGCAAATATTAGTTTACTTGAAGTTATAGTTATCAATAATATTTTACTATCCAAACTATCTTTTAATAGTTTATATGTTATCATTACATTACCAGCAACTCCTACTATTGTTTTTATTGATTTTGGAGTTAAAAGGCATTTCACTGAAGATATAAAAGAAAGAATTTTTACCTCATTTCATATTTCCTCAGCAAAGAAGATAAGTTGATTTGATAGATGTTTATTGGAATGTTAGCAACATCATCTCAAAAGAAACACATCTAAGCACTAATATGTTAAAAAAATCCTTTTTGTAAAAAAGGCATTTATATGTCCATTTTTTAATCTATTGTTTTGATTTGAACTTTTTTCTCTTCCACTTTTGTATATACAGTGGAAATGCTGGGAAACTATTTCTAAAGACATCACTTCCCAATTTTAAATTAATTTGTCAGATACAGTTAGAGCCAAATAAAATTTAGTTACTATTCTGAGAAATGCATAACCTGCAATATTTTGTTTTTATTTTTCATTTGTTCTACTAAATTCGTTTAAAACCCATAAAGCAACCTGGAGATCCTACAATTGCCATGTCTACAATTCATTCTAAATACATTAAATATATAGAACATTTCTATTTAAGACACAAGAGTTCATGTATGTTTTGAAATACACAAAACCTTACATTTTCCAAACATATTTCTATAAAGATATAATTTAAATCCAAGTACTTTTAAATGTAAAGAAACATTATATAATTGCTTAATTTTGCTATATTTTTAATTATACAAAAATACCCTTTATCCTTCAGATTATTCTCAAATTGAGGGATGATGTTTTTTCTGGGAGATTAGTCAACACATTACCATGAGATTAAGGTAAATGCTGTTTCTTCTGCTGCCATAAAATCCTTTATTATTGTCTAGTGACATTTATTTTTCTCTTAATTCTGTACTCCTTGTTTGGTTTTATATAATGAAAATAATTTAGTTGTATGGATATTGCAGATTATTATGCAGGACTGCATATTAAATGAGCATTGAGGCACATGAAATTCAGATTGTTACAGAGTACCAGAATCAGTTTGAAGCAGTAGGATTTTTCATCACCATTGTACTTTGAAGTGTGAGTCTTAGTTACTAAAAGTGACTCCTATGTCTGTGTGTACTTTTTCAAATATGTTATTACCTGATGAAAAGTAAAGTAAGGGAAAGAACTAGAAGGCAATAAATTAGAAGCTTTGCTGTAGTAAGGGAATGGTCAATCTGTGTATTTAATGTTTGGAATCAATTCATATATTCTAACTTTTGTTCCAACTCAGAAAGAGAATATATTGGAACCACATATGTACAAACACTGTGACAAATACAGATGTTGTAATAGATCTTTGGAGGCTATATAACAATTCTCAGAATAAATCAGTCAGTCAGTCAAACCAGGAATTCATTGACACAGAGAGCATAGTGCACAATCATCTTTCTTTGCACAAGGTTGGCTGCAATTAACTGCTTGTTTGCTTTTGTAAAAGTCAAGGATGTAAAATTTGGCTTTGTTCTGTTCATTAAGATGACTTTTCCCCCTTCTGTTTTGGTGAAATGAGATCAAGATTACAGTGATTTCATGCCTTTTTTGCAAATCCCTTTAATTAGTGTGAGGGATGAATGCCATAACTGTTGTATTGTTGCATGAACTAGTAGTAGTAATGGTGTTGGGTAGGGAAATTTCTCCTCATGATCAGCCAGCCTTGCCTTTCACATTTTGTGTGTGTGCATGGGTGCGTGTGCATGGGTGGAGTCAGGGAAGCAGACAGGCATGTGTCCATGTGCCAAATTTCATTTTAAAAAGACATTATTTTCATAGAATTAAACATTTTCTACAAAGAAAAAAGGAAACCAAGAAACCAACAACCATTTGGCATATTAGTTTTGAACTGAGTGTGAAATATCTTGTGGGATTTGGAAGAATGCTTGAGAGAGATTAGAAATAGTGAGCATTTCAGTAGAGGCTTCTTTCAAGAGTAAGTACTCTTGAGGGAATGTATGAAAGGAAAATCAAAGTGTGTAAAGCCCTTTTACCTTCTTTTTCTGGGTGAGTAGATCTTGTGAATGTATCAGTTGTGTGAAACAGTGCTTCTTCTCACCCCCTGCCCCCGCCCACACACTCAGACAGTGTCTAGAATTTTAGGCATGGAAAGGAAGTGGTTAAACAAGCAACAGATACTTCTAAAGGCATGGTAGATTCTTGCACTCATCCATTAGTAACAGAACATCAAAATAATAAATGTTGCCATGGGTTCAGAAGTAGCTGGTGCCTCAGTCATCACATTGCCCTGAAGGAAGTGTGCCAGATATGTTCCTGGACTCAGGCAAGGGAACACATTAATGAGAGATATGAATGTTCCCTGGTTTTTGCATATGATTTGGGTGTCTGCAAAAATTTAAGGAAATGTGAGCAGAGAAGCAGTATATTTGCCATTTCTGAATGGAAGTACAAATGGGCTGCCTCTTCATCTTTCACTTGGAAAGAATACCATTTGGTTTGGTCAGCCAAATAATTGATGTCTGAGGCTTGGTGTTAGGTAGTAACTGGGTTTTCTCTGTTTCTGCTCCGGCCCTATTGAGCCTCCTGCCAATTGAGCTGCATCTCCAGTCAGAGTTGCTGCCCTTCAGGAAATGGCTAAAATGGCTAAAAACCTGGATGAGGTGACCCCCTGCCTGCTGTCTGATTTAGTAAGAACACTCTCTCCCTCTTTTAATCTCTTTTAATCTGTAGGGTCTGGAGTAATTTTGGTAGCAGTTTTAATGGGGTTTTCATTGGTTTTAAAATGTGATATTGGTTTTGTGTTCTGTGAGCCACCTAGAGTCTTCGGAGTTCGGCGGCAATATAAATCAGAAAAATAAATAAATAAAATAAAATATGTGAAGATTTGCTAAAAACTCATGATGTTGTTAAAAGAGTTAAAAACCATTTTGCTCACCGCCATTTGCAAAATCCACAGGCTCTCTGCTGTCCTAAGTCAGTCCTTGAGTACATAGGCAGCCATACTACTTTGAGTGGCTGGTAGTTGCTATTTTCATCACTCTGAACATGTTTTGTAGGGATTTTCTCGGAGGGGGGGGGGCGCTAGGGTTGTCTCTTAATTCCTTTTGCTTTTATTATTTGAACTTATACTGTACTTTGAACCTTAAGCACACTGCAGTAGTTTGTAGACTTGATTTAATTTCCAGGTTGTTCTGACATAATATTCCTTGTGCATGAGCTTCCTCTGCTTTAATTAAATTAATGCTGAGTTTAAAAGTTTTGTAACACTCCATGCAATACTTTTTGTACTTGTTTCCAGAAACTAGTGACAGCCAAAAAAAATGAACTCTGTGTGAAATCTGATATCAAGCCATTGCATATATTTTTAAAAAATATGTCTTTTTAAATGCAATTTTAAAAACAGGTTTCAAATACAGAGGCACAATCTTCTAACTCTAAAATAAAAACCTGAAAGCAACCCAAGATACCATTTGAAAATGTTCTAAGCCAGAGAAAATAAGGCTGTCATTTCAGCATCAGTGACTAAAACTTTATCCCTGACTAAGTATATTCAAATTGCTTAAATGGAACATTATGCAAAATTTGCATATCATTCAGGCAGTATGAACTTTAATCCCAAAGAAATACATGGACAGGAAACCTGCTATCAAAACTGAATAATAAAAAAGAGAAAAACAAACACAGTGGAAACATATAATTGTTGTTTTTATTGTTTTTATTATTTTTGTTCAAAACCATAATGTTTTGTTGGATGGCAGGAAATAGCTTTAAGATTAAGAGATACTGAAGGACTGCAAGAACAGAGAATAATGTTAGAAATTACCATGCTGAGTTAGAAGTAGAGACGTAGTTCTAGAGATACACTTACAGGGGCTGCAGGTATAAAAACCTATGTTCACCTCTCCAGTCATACAGAAGAAGATCATTGGACTGTGTGGGTAAATTTTCCAAATGAGTATTGTTTCAAAATAATGCATCAGAATTGCATCAGAGTTGGATAAAGAATTAGAAAAAATGATGGGCCAAAGATATAATGGTGCTGCTGTAGTGAGTGAGAGATTCAAAGAATTCTGATTAATAATTTTTAACAAATGTCCTAAATCACAATGTGTACATGGTGCAACCTATAGTTTACATATATTCCTGTGGTATGAAATTGCAATGGAACTGTCAAATTAGTTAACAACTTCAACAATTTCTTTAAGAGATACAGCCTTCAAAGCTGTATTAAAAGATGGTCAGGAAGTGAGTCACCACAATATCCTTGAATTGTGAAGAAGGATGGAAAAATATATCAGTCAATAATTTAATCCATTGAAATGTATTTTTCAATAGTATAAACTTCACACACTTTGCCAAGCTCTAATACAAAAGAAAAATCAAAGCAAGCTTTTCAGTTTCTACATTGTGTGACATCAGGACAGTTTGTAATTTTGTTACTTGTACAAATAAATTGTTCTCTTATACTTTGTGTCATTATGTTATGCCCTTCAGAATGAGGATTCTGATTTTCTTCATTGTTGCAGACGTGTTATAATTATAATTCAGACATTACGAGAAATAAAAGAGAATCCCAAACATTTTGAGGAAATTTATTCTTTAGTGGAGAAACTATTTGTTGGCTTTGAAGAACAACCAGTTGTCAAATGGGATGAAACAGAGCACTTGTTGTAAGCTCCAAGAATATTATAGAATAAATCTGTACCACCACTATAACCATTTTTAAAGAATTGAATTCTTGTTTTCCTGACCACATTATGCACCCTTCAAAATTCCAACTTCATATTTCAAGAAAATGTAAAGTACAGTACTAAGTTTCAATCCATAGGGCAGTATTTTAAAAAGTATGATAGAGTGGTTGAAAATTGTTCAGTTTTTGACGTGAATTCGATGAACGTCTTACATTTTGGTTGGGTGGTCTGGCAGCTTTTGCGATGTAACGAAAATCATGTACTTTCAATGAGCTGCCACCACAAAACTAAAGCACCCACAAAAATAATGGTTATATCGACTGAAAGCTCACCTTGGTGACTTTCAGAAATGTAAAGAGCAATTGGCCAAAAATGCAAAGCAAAGACATTGCTTCCGAAAGTTGCCTTGAAAAATGCAATCTTCGCGGGGTGGTGGTGGTTTCCAGCAGCCCAGTGACCAAACCACACAACCAATTCAGGTGACCCAAAGTGCATTTGAAAGAGGAAAGAATAACCTTTGTGGTGACACTATTACATTTGAAATTGGACTTCAAAGTGCAATTGATAGAGGACATAATAACCTTTATTGTGACACTTATACAATTTGGATCTGACTTCAGAAACATTTTCTGTGAAGGTTTAAAACAAAAAAACAACAACCCCACACTTTCTTTCTAACCTTCCTTCAAAAAAAGTCTCTCTCCAACTCTCACCTTCTTGCTGGATGTGGAAGTAAACAGGCTGTCAGCGTGTTCATTTTGTGAAGGAAGGAATGTAAGAAATGTGGGGTGGGGTTTCAGGACCCACCCACCAGTGAAGAGGCGAGCAAGAACTTTAAAAAGTGGCAGGTAGAGTCTAAGGACACTACTGTCAGATGTAATTCATGTTAATTTGATGTGTTGAATTATGCTCATTAGTTCATTTATTTCTTTTGATCTGAATGAAACAAAAGAAATAAATGAATTAGCATAGTTCAACACATCGAATTCAAGAACTAAATCCCTGACGGTAGTGTCCTTAGATTCTACCTGCCACTTTTTTCAAACAGAATTGCAAAGGTAGAAAACTAAATGGTGAACACTTTATAAAGATGAGGAGCCAGGAGCTAAATTAGAAGCAATAGAAAATTGTGACTTACTGTTTTAACCATACATCCAGAAATGTTGTGATTGAAGCTGTTCTGTCAGTTTCACCTGTGACACCTAAGATAATGTTGTCCATGGTAAAGAAGTTGAAGTCATGGTTCTAGAACCCCATAGGAGATACAGTTGTACCTCAGTTAAAAAGCATAATGTGTTCCATAGGATTGCTCTTTCAGTGAGTTTCCTCTTTAAGTGAAACACCATTGTAAATGACCAATTGTGACTTCTGGGGGGGGGGGAATTGTGAACCCCGATTTATTTGTTAAGTGAGTTTTTGATTGGTTTTATTTGTTAAGCGAAGCAAAACATTCAGAGAAAATTCTGCTCTTTGAGCGAGTTACTCTTTAAGCGAGGCATTCTTTATGCGAGGTTTGACTGTATTCTCCTAACTGACTCTCCTAACTTACTGTGACTTTCTGCTTTGCAGCAATCTAACCATGCATTATTTTAAAGTAAAAGCTGAAAATGTTTTGTATTTTTATAGAATAATAAATATCAGTTAACAAAAGGTTGCAGAAGAAGGAACTGATTTATTAAAGTTATGATTTCATACATAAGGATTTAAATTTTATTAATCTCAGCCTACTCAATGTTAACACGCATACCCCTTTTTAAGGCCATGATAAACTTTACTCATTGCTACTGATTTTTTTCTATTAAGAGTTACTTTCCTGCTTTACATGAAGAGATTTTCTATTTTTAAAAAAAGAGAAACTGCCAGGTTGCTTCTGGAAACTGTCGTATAAGCTGCAACTGAACTCTTCACTGAGCCATGAAATTTGCTAGGTACCTAGTGGCAGAAAGTGGCATGAGCTAAAAATATATTTGTTCATTCTTTATTTTGATACAAATTGCACTTGGAGCACAGAAACAAAAATAAAAATATGAACATGATAAGTGCTATAAATAATTAGTGCATTAGTGCTGCTTTCACTGAGTGCCCATCCAATTCCATTCATCTGAAAGAGAATACCAAAAATTGTCTCTGCTTCTTAACAAAATATTTTCCCTGAATGAACTCTTCAAAAACAATTAGCCATAGATTTTCCTAAACTAATTATATATGTTAATTTAATTGAAAGCATGTGAAGCATACTTTGTCAAAAATTTCCTTAAAATACTCATTGTAAACAAATGGTAGAAGAAAGTAAGCACTCTTCTTCAAGGTGAATAAAGCACCTTAATGGTTTTTAATAACTACATGTTATCATTTTTGTAGCAGCTCCCAAGGTGGCTTAGTGGTTAAGACAATGAGCTGGAGACTGGAAGGTCGGGTTTTGATACCTGAGAGCTACACTTGGGGACATTCGGGCATCCCCTAAAAATCACTTCCATCCAGAGTAATCTCTGACATGAAATTATTATACAGTAATACCTCGGATAACAACTGCATCGGATAACACTAAAATCGGATAACGATGCAAAATTTCTAAATAAATTTTGCATCGGATAACGATCTGCTAGCATTATCCGATGCAGTCATTTGTAGCAACAGGGTGGCTGGAAAGCTGAACAGGGTTCTCCGTTCAGCTTCCCAGCCACCCTGCAGCTGCAGAGGCAGGGGTGGGGTGGCTGGAAAGCTGATGGGGGGCTCCCAGCTGCGGAGGCAGAAGCGGGTGGCTAGGGAAGCCCTACAGCTGTGGATCCCTCCCCTGTCTGGCTTGGTAAGGGTCTTAGCTATCGAGGGAGGGGCTTCTTAAGAGATGCTGAGATAAGGCACTCAAGCATCTGTAAGGAGGCCTCCCACCACCTGGATCGCTAAGCCCTTTACCAAGCCAGACAGACGTTTCTAAAAAGAAGGTGTGGGGGGGGGAATCCTACCTTCTTTTTAGAACCCCTCCCCCCTGCCTGGCTTGGTAAGAGTCTTAGCTATCCAGGGAGGTGTGTGTGTGTGTGCGTGTGCGTGCGTGTGCGTGCTTAATAGAGGCTGGGATAAGGGACCCAAGCCTCTGTTAGGAAACCCCCCCCCCCAATCGCTAACCCTTTACCAAGCCAGACGGAGGTTTCTAAAAAGAAGGTAGGGGAAAAAATACTACATTATTTTTAGAACTCCTCCCCCCCCCCGGCCTGGATCACTAAGCTCTTTAGCAAGCCAGACAGGTTAACCCAAGAGAGGCTTGTGTCCTTTCTTTTCAGACCCCCCCCCCCGGCTTACTAAGCAAACCAGATCGGCCCCCTGTTCCCTTTCCTCTTTGGAAAGGAAACAGGGATTTTTTTAACATTGTGCGATCAATGCATCACACAACATTAAAAACCGGATAACGTTATGACTTGTGGAACCAAGTCATAACGTTATCCGAGGTACTACTGTATATCATTTTTTCTTTGAAAAAAAAATCACTTATTTCTACACATTCTTTGCATCTTTCAACTTGTAAATTTTTTAAACTTAAAATCCTATATGCTAAAACTCATTTGATAATATTATATACAGTTAAGTAGAAATACCTCAGTTTGTTGGCTCATCTAAGCCCTCCCTCTCTCTGTGTGACTTGTTTAATCTCATTTAATTTTTGTAACTTTTTAATCCTGTTTAATACTGTTTTAATACCATGTTTTTACTGTGTTTAAAAGTTTGTTAGCCACCCTGGGTCTTTCTGAGGAGGGCAGCATAAAAGTTTGTTTAAATAAATAATATAATATAATGTGCCTTTGTTATGAAAAGGTGTGTCGTACATTATTACTTAATAATCCAACTTCTTGATATTCCATGTTTCTTGAATAGATGAAGCTGTACTCAGTCACAAGCAAAAATGACTTAGCTGAGACAGAATAATGCACAAATTATGCAAAAGCACTCCCTGCATGCATAAGCAAGGGAATAAACAAATAAAGCAGTGAGAGAGAAGATTTAGTGGCATAAACTCCCTTTTAAAAACCCCTGTTAACAACAGGATGGCATAAGTTTTGACAACCTTGTTAGGGGATAGGGGTTGAGACTAACATCTGGGTGGGACTGAACAGTGGAAGAGAACAGAAGAGAGGATAATGGTAAGAAATATAAAAAAGAGTGGAAAGGACCAGCTCATTATCTGGATATATCACATCCTAGTCCATACTTAGGAGCCTTTTAAAATGATCCCAGAGACAGATTTGGGAGGTGCTCATTGTCTGCACTAGAGAAATATGTTTGAGATTGGATAGAAGTTTCTTCTTTCCAGTTTCCAAATGTAGAAAACATTTGGAAGGCTTAGAACACTTTGTTTCAGGGCCCCTCACAATCTTCATGTCCTTGTGTTTATGTTGCCAGCATTGCACCATCGCTGCATGAGACAGATCTGGTGGCTAGCACAAAGATTAGGTCCTGAACAACTTGGTGGGACTGTGCTGACACATTAAAGAAAATTAATTGTTATTGCTCTGTCTGATTCCTCTTCGCTTGAGATTTCCTGAATGTGTCTGAAAAATCTTTATTTCATATTGAACACTAGATGAAATGTTAGTTAAAATAAATAAATGAAGACAGACAGACAGATCTTATCCCCACCATCTCTGTCACTATTCTCAAGATGTAGAAGAACTGTTTTGCCTTGTTGGTAGTTAATTGTCCCAAAACTGAAAATGTTTGATAGAAAGAAATACAGTTATACCTCGCTTTAAGAGCATAAAGTGTTCCACAAGGTTGCTCTTTAAGCGAGCTTGCTCTTTAAGTGAAACACCATTGAAAGTGACCAATTGTGGTGGGGATTGCGGACCCCGATTTATTTGTTAAGCGAGTTTTTGCTTTTTTTATTTGTCAAGCTAAGCGAACATTGAGAGAAAATTCTGCTCTTTAAGTGAGTTACTCTTTAAGTGAGGTGCTCTTTATGTGAAGTTTGACTGTAATTGTAACAGAGTTTATGTATGTTGGAAGGCAACTGGCCAGTAATTTATAAAATAACTACACCTTTCTAGTCTAATTTAGAAATTTTAATGTACTGAATAAAAATAATATAGCTTATAAAACTCACATTAGAATTTGTACCTTGGCTGATTTTTGCTTTGTTCTGAATTCTCATAGCACACTGCAGGGCAAATAATGAGATAAGGAAGCAACTTTTTTGACAGGTATGAATTTGAAGCCTTTCGAACACTAAGGGCCAAGTTATTGAGGACCATGATCCTTCCGTCTTCCAGTAAAAGGGCACGTCAGTTAGCCTGCAGGGCTTAGGCCTTATTTATTTCCCATTTAAAACATCTGTCATGCCAGTTCTAGGCTTTGCCTAAGTGAAGCAAGGGGAAAGTGACCAGTCTTGCCCTGGGATCACTGCCAGTCACTACCAACTGGTATGATTTATTGGGAGATGTGCAAGCTAAGGAATAATGACTTGAGGTTAGAAGACAAAATGACTCCCATGAACAGCCTTTCCACATTAAAGTGGCTAGAAGTCAACCTCTCAAGGCATCTGTAAATGCTTTCTGAAATTCATTTAAAAAACTTGATGTGATTTTAGGAAATGTTTAACCATTGGGTTACCTATTGTAGGATATTTATTGTTTATGTTTTTCATACTTGAAATGTTTCATGTTAAAGCCAGTCTGATTCTGTCCCACTACAAGCGTTGATTTCTATTTTTCAGACTTTTATGATTCTAATCCTTTAGTAAATGTCCTTGTCTCAATTCCCATCTTAAATAGGGTTCTGCTGAACTCCCAGGATGGAAGAGTTGCCTACCTCCTACAAAATGACACTCCAACAGGGCTAGAACCTATGAATGTTGTTCCTGTGTGTAAATTCCAACAAACAAACAAGCAGTTTTTCCTCCTCTTACAGTGCAATTCTGTTTTCCATTTCATGTAATGCTCTTTTAACACTACCACTGTTATTTTGCCAAGGAGCTGGGGAAAATATATGGGATAATCATAGAACAGGGACTTTAAAGTTAATTAACAACAGACCAATTTATGACTGAGAATGTGGATTGAAAATCTGTTCAAAGTTATACCATGTAGTCTGATTTGATAAGAGCTAAAAATTGGGGTGGAATAAGGAGGCTCGAGCTTTATCAATGTTTCCACCCAGGACCAGGGTTCTGCTCATGGTCCAAATAATTGTGAATACACTTCCCTTATATATTTGTCAAGTACAGTGAGGGCATAGTTAACACATGCCGGGACATGAGAAGATGCTTTGGAGTACAATCCTTCTTAGCAGAAGGACAGATTAAATGTTTGCAGAGTGTTCCTGTGCATGTGTGTTGGGTCTATATGCCTAAATCTTTCAAAGTATCATGTTCAGGATGCTTTCTTTTCAGCTACTGTCACTTCTTAAACCTTGGTACCTTGACTATCACAGTTCTGCAGTGCATTTTGACACTATGTTAATGCATCTACTTTAGGGGAAAATATCATCACAATGTTACATCATGCCCTAGCCATTTGAAACATAATAATATACACAAGTGCACAAAGTGGTGGAAATGTTGCATTTAAATTAATGGAGGTGGTAAGATACAAAATAACATCAGGTAGGTACCATAAGCAAGTCATCAATCATAGACTTAGGAGGCCTGGACAACAGGGTAAACGTTCTGGGGATAATGAACCTGTGACCTCCACAGCACTGAACATCAGGATTTGAACCTCCTCCCTTCCATGAGCCCTGGTCTGAGCATCTTCAGTGGGATCTGAAAGATACTGTAGGTAATGGTTAGGCAGAAAATCAAAGTAAAGAGTGAACAGTACATTAAACATCTTGCACACCCATTCACACAAACACAAATGTGTGTTTGAAGTGGTAGCCATGTTTGTCTGTGCAAGCATATCAGAGAGTAAACAAAGCAAAACAGCAAAAAAAGAAAACTGTTGTGGCACCGTAAAGACTAACTTATTTATTTATTTATTTATGTATTTATTTGACTAGTAGCTGTGGTAGTCTGTGTTTCAGGCATATCAGAGAATAAACAAAACAAAAACGCTGTAGCACTTGAAAGACTAACTGTTATTTTTTAATGTGAGCTTTTGTGAGTCAAGTTCACTTTGTCACACATGGGAATAAGACTTCATGACATAAATTTATATACATCAGATACAGAGGCACAGAGTGATTAGTCAGCATGACATATAAGTATGCAAATCAATATGGCTTTTTACAACTGACAGTACAAAATAATCTCAGATTAGCTATAAATGTCCCAAATAGTGGAAAGATACAAAACAAATGCCTGGCATTGAACATTTGCTAATGAGTTAAACCTTTGTGTAACTGTGTGAGCACAGCCTTTGTTCTGTGAGACACCCTATGTTGTGAAAGAGAATTTTACAGGAAAGTTTACAAAGTTGGTATAATATACCAAAATATAATATACAATATATATGGTAGTTTATCACAATTTGTGTATCGAATTTGATAATGTCCCAGAAACCCTTAACTAATATTCAAACCTTTGCAGTGGGTGTCCAACAGATGGGTTTTATTTCTAATGTCTCTCTCTGGATCCTTATCTTGTAATTTCTCTGTTCCAGAATCATAACTTTCAGGTCTTGAATAGAGTGTCTCCAAAGATTGAAATGGTTTGAAATAGTTTTCTCTGTGTTGCCATTCCAGATGTCTGATTTATGTCCATTTAACTCTTTTGCACAAATATTGTCTTGTTTGTCCTATATAGAGTGCAGAAGGGCATTTTGGCAAGAGATGGAATAAATCACATTGGCAGGAGAACACGTAAAACTGCCTTTAATGTTTTGTGTGGCACTGTTGTGTCCAGCAATACTGTTTCCAGAACGAATATGGGACAAAGCTGACATCTATCTGGGTTTGCTGCAGGGTTTAGTTCCCATCTCTGTTTCACTTTTTTTGTGGTCTGTTGTGTGTCAACAGTTGTTTGAAATTGGAGGGTTGTCTATAAGCAAGTAGAGATCTGTCCCAATGGCTTTGGAGAGTGAAGCATTCTTGTCCAAGATGGGTTGGAGATCTTTCATTATGCATTTAAGGGATTTAAGTAGAGGGCTGAAACTGAGAACCAGCAGAGTTTGATTGCTTTCTCTTCTGGACCTGTCTTGCAATAGGTTACTTCTGGGTATTCACCTAGCCTGGTTGGTTTGTTCCTTAACCATATTGGATGGGCATTGTAGTTTGAGAAAGGTCCTTGCAGATGAGGACTTGACAATGGATTTTGTTGTGTGTTCTGGAGGCATGCAATTAGGTGTATCTGTCCATGGGTTTGCAATATAGTGTGATACTGAGATGTCCATTTTGTAGTTTCACAGTGGTGTCTAGGAAATTTACTTGTTGCAGACACCACTGTATCCTACAGTACTACACTATATTGTAAACCCACAGACAGATACACCTACCTGTATTATCAAACTGGGTTAGACGAATACCCAGAAGTGACCTACTGCAAGACAGGCCCAAAAGAGAAAGCGATCGAACACTGCTGGTTGCCACTTTCAGCCCTCAACTTAAACCCCAATGTGCATACTTATTTGTTATGCTAACCAATCACTCTGTGACTCTGTATTTGATGTATATAAATTGATGCCATGAAGTCTCACTCCCATATCTGATGAAGTGGACTTTGTCCATGAAAGCTCACATTAAAATATAGCAGTTAGTCTTTAAAGTGCTACAGCATTCTTGTTTTTGTTTTGTTTTGTCTATTCTCCAGTATTTAAATGTGAGCTTTCATGGACCAAGTACACTTCATCAGACATAAGAGTGAGGCCTCATGACTTCAATTCATATACATCAGGTACACAAGCAAACACATTTGTGTGTGAGCTATATTCCATAAAGTCTGATCTGATGTATAGTGACCCTATTGGTTAGATATATTTAAGGAGTGGTTCTAGCAGTGCTACCCTTCAGTGAGATGCTACAGCCAAATAGGAATTTGAATTCCACTCTCCTGAGCCCTAGTTTATAACTTTCCACTACAACCATAGATTTATATCACACATCAAGATAATCACTAGAACAGTAGCAGCCTTTCTTTGAAAAATGGGTTTAAGAATAGAGTGAGAAATAGTTATTAAATAAGTATTTGTAAGAATGAAGCCATGGGTTAATTAACATTTTTGTGCAATTTAAAGGTCAGAAGATTATGTAAAATATTTTATGCTATTTAAAGAGAAGGTATCTTCTGTAAGAAAGATATTTGCTCTGAATTGTAATTACTTGTTGATGTATTAATTAATTTAGACACTATTTAAACATGAAAATTCAGCTGTCTTTTGAGCAGTTCATTATTACACAACCATTCTTACATACATGAATGCACATACATAGCATATTAAATATATAATTCAAGTACTGTACAGAAAAACTTGGGAGATAAAATATACTGGACTGTAGCTGTACATGTAATGTGATGAAGAGAAGAAGAATAGATATAAATGGATGATGAGGAGAAATAAAAGTGCTTTAAAATGTTCACCATCACATCATCATGGTGAACATTTTAATAAAAATTAGTAGCCCTTTAAACTACAAAGTACAGATTTTGCTTCTACTATACTTGCTAAGCAACAAAACTTGAAAAACAGGTGCATTATTATCAATACCCAAACAATGGCTAAAATCCAGCTTGCACAACTTTGCCACATAAACTAGGATAACATCACCCTAAGAATTTTAAATTTCATTTGGTTTTATTAAACCTATAACTTCATCTCCTCTCTTCAGGTTTTAAGGCTCCCAGGGTCTTTGAAATCTTTAAATTTGGGGATTCTTTACCAGATTTTGACAGTAATTCTGATCTGGTGGTGGGACAGGTAGCAGCAATTTGCCATTTTTGAAACACTCTTCCCCCATCCCAAGGATTTCAACAATTTTCTTAGAGCAGAAGGAAATTCTAAAGAATCTGAGGGAATTTTTTTAATTAATTAAAATAAAAAATTAAGATATAGGATGATGGCATTTCTGTTTATGTAGCACAGGTATTCCAACTAGATTGCAGCCAATGTGTTAAATAAAATACATGTCCTATAAACAAAACTGATTAGCAATAACCTATTATACTAATCGATAGTAGCCTGTATTGTCTATGATAAGCAATATCCTATCCAGTGACATAAGTGGTTGGTATTTTAAAAAAGGAATAATGGCTTAAATCCAATGTCACTGTAGTGCTTGATCACTAGGGTTTTCTTTCCCTTGTCACTGCAGATCAGAAAACCTTTGGAGAATTCCCAAAGCTTCTAGAGTTGATGTTTAGGACATATAATAGCCTTTAGAACACAACAAGGGAAACTTAATTGGAAATTGGCCTGTCATGAAAAATATTCTGTTACGTTCTGACTGATAGGTGCTTTAAAAAAATGGGGATTGACAATTGAATATGCAAAAAATTGAGGAAAGTATTTGTGATGGAAATAATTAGGGAGCTTTAACCCAATATTTGTTTCTTTTGGAGTACAGTAAACACATTTTGGTGATTTCATTTGTGTGTGTGTGTGTGTGTGTGTGTGTGTGTGTGTGTGTGTGTGTGTGTGTGTGTGTGTGTGTGTGTGTGTGTGTGTGTGTGTGGAGAGAGAGAGAGAGAATACATTCCTGAAAAGTCTTTTTCTCTCTTCTGAAATACCACACTGCATCATGATATCTTTCCGTCACTTCATTTGTTGTGAGTATGCAAGCCAGATACTTGCAGGCATGCAGAAATCTCAGGTTGGGTTCACTGTGAAAGAATGAATTCCTTTTTGCACACTAAGGTTAGACTAGTTAACTGTGAATACAGGTGTTTTTGCTACATCATTAGAGTTGAGGTCTGTCAGTTAGTAATTTGAAAGAAAACCATATTAGCAAACTATGGTTTAGTTAAATACCTGTAAAATAATTTAAATAGTAAAGGAAAAAAAATAAACATATGAGTTTTTTCTTTTAAAATTCACTTTCTCCGTCATTAAAAGTTTAATTTGCCCATTGCTTCTTGCTTGCTTGTTCACTCACTCATTCATTCTGTGCGTGAGAAAGAGACACAGAGAGAAATAGAATGTGGATTTCCCTTACCTTTCGCTTGCTAATGTTTTTGCTGCCTGCTTTGAAATGTTAGGACAAAGATTCACAGTAGGTAGTTGTGTTATTTCTGACAAGTTTTATGTGTGTAAAACCCTGAGAATTCAGAATAACGAATTTAATGGTTTATGTACACTAAAGGAAACTTTTGTACTCAAAGGTAGGCGGAACAAAGCTTGTATAAGAAACAACTTCCCTCTTTCTTCTATTGAAATCTAGGGCTTTTTAAGCCAGTCTTTGAAATTATTTTGGGACAAAGTTCCGTAAATGTGTAAATTATCTTTTAACAATTCAGCTTCCAAAATTACAAGCTCTATGATGTATCACAAAGAAAATAAAAAGAAAAGGCAGTGTGGTAGATGGATCAATTAAATATAAGAAATCTTCAGCCAAAAATTTGTCTGGCAGTTTCCAGTCAGGTTGCATGACTCAGACCTTAAAAGCTCAGTTGTTTCAGCATCTTGCCCAGGATTTTCTAGCCTACACAATGTGCAATGCTCATCCAACCCAATAACTTAACACTGATGATAAAAAGAAATGAACTCATATAATATTGTGCTTAATAGCTGTTTTTCACTTGTGTCTTCTATTAAAATTATAAATGTCATGGAAGAAGCTATCCAGATCATGACCAGGACACAGGGTTAGACATCCACCCCATTCTACCACACCTCAATTCTACTCATGAGATGGAAGAACAAGGTTTAATGTACTTTTTGCACACTTGTGTTTTAAAAAGACAAAAATGCAAACATGAAAAACTATACCTTAACATAATATTTGTGTGGACCATGAGGAACAAAGCTGTCTGTCTTTTTTATTAAGTTAAACATGATTGAAGCCACTGGGTAGAAATTAATTAGATTTGGCTGCTAACTATATGTGGTGAAGCATCTAGCTGCTTCTTCTGGCAGAGAATGGAGAGAAGACAGTCGGAATTGTTGCCTCTAATATTTTTCATTCATAGCTGTTTGCCATTTTTTACTTGAAAAGCTCCAAAGGATTCAGTGCTTAGATTTCACAAATTGCATACAAACAGATGTGTGCTTGTGTGCATTGTGTACTAGACTGGAAAGGTCTTTCTCATCTCTGTTCAGCAGTCTTGAGTGAGGATTTTGATGGGCCTCTCAAGATTCAAAATAGTTGCAATAAGGTTTTTCATGTGATTTCCTATCCTATATAGCACCCTTTAACTGTCTGAACACATTTTGTTAGGAATCTGATTGATCTGCCACAAGCTCTATAGTATAAGCAACTGGAAAACTGTCGATGCTCTATACAGATTCCAGCCATTCAATACATTTATTTTGAGTTCTCCTAGAACATAATATAATTGCTGAAAGAGATATGGACATAAATGAGTTTCCTACATTCCCTTGTAATGTGTAACAGGAGTTAATATTATAACAACATATGTTTTTCAGCAATCATATGGGAGAGGGAACTCACAATGTGATGGTAGTCTATCATGGGATTAACATTCCATCATGTTATGGGAGGGGAGGCAAGCACTCCATCGTAGCCATGGTTGGGCTGCATCTTTTTGGCACAAATAACAGGAATTTAAAACATAAATTCCCAGCTGCACTCATGCGACAGAGCAGCATACATTGCTTATATTAAATCTAGCCGATTTAGGTAGTTAGGTCAGTTCTTCACTTCAGGAAAGTGTTTCCCAGCCTTTGGTTTTTGGACTTCAATTCCCAGAAGCCTAAGTCAATTTCACAAAGCACTGATCAGCCAATGTACTGACTTAGGCTTCTGGGAATTGAAATCCCCCTATGGGACATGGGCCCCATGTTGGGAACTACTACTTTAGGATGTCAGACTCTGTCTCTCTGCCTTGTTGTTTTCTTGGTCTCTCTTTGGTGCAGTGGTTTCAAAATGCAGTTGTCTCCTCCTCCTCCTTCGTCCTTTTCTGCTGTTCAATGGACTGGAAATTGGCAAATAATTCTCCCAGAAATATTCTGATGGTATTCTGTAATCGTTTGCATTTCCCCATTCTCAAGTAGGGAATTTTGTACAGATACAAGAATGCATGAATACAGGCAAAGACTGAGTAAGCCTCCCCCCCCCCCCCCCCCCGAACAACACAGAGCTGGTTAGGCACCAATCTGTGTGCTCTTACTCAGACATAGACAGAATTGGGAAAGTCAGTGCACAACTCTAGCACTTTTGTAGTTGCACAATTGCTTCAAGAGCAAACAGAGTTACTACTTGCCACATAGTGAGTTTGCAAGGCCTTGGATGCGGAGTGTGTGTAAACTTAGACATCTTTGTTCATTCTTAATATATAACTGGTTTGCTTGATAGTAGCAGCAGTCTGCAGAGCATCTGCCATTGTGGCAGATATAGCAGCTCTGAGTTCCAAACTTACATGGAACTGTATGTTTACCTAACTAATGTTTGTTGCTCATTACAAATTGCACCTTGAACACAATCCTGAAGGGAGACTAAACTTGACAGTATGTTCTGCCATGAACATTGTAATGTTTGCTGCATTGCATTAAAAATGACTATGTAGGGAATGCTGTGTTCTCCATCAGTTGTAGCATATTTAAGCATACATCTACACCTGAAATAATTGGATTCAAAATGAAAGGAAGATAATGGTTTAGACAGTCATGTACAAAAGTTCCAAAGTTGCTGCTTAAATATTGAATGATACGAATCTGCTGTACTAAATTGTGAAAGCCTGTTCAAGAATATCATGTTAATTATGCAATGATAAAGTATTTTTTATCTTAACAAAACTGCAGTAATATGTAATTGTTCTCATTTTACAGGAAGAAAGTATTTGGAGTTTTACACAGAATTACAACATTGAATGTTCTTCTCCCTCCCTCCCCATAATTTCACCATTTAAAAAACTAATACATAAGCTTCTAGTGTCCATGAATAGTTTTCCATATACTACATATATATTAAAAACCCAACTGACAGATGCTTGCCTGTGCAATCAGGTCTGTACATTAAGCCCACAATACTGTGCAGAAGTCTTAGGCCACCACCAACTGGTTTGGGGAAAACAAAATTGGAAGGAGGCTTCTCTCTCTCCTCATCCCTCTTCAAGTTTGGACTTAGGGTATCCAAGTTTGCCCTCTCCCCACCAAATACTCATTAAAATTTCCACAGAACCACTGGTGGTGGCCTAAGACTTTTGCACTGTACTGTATGTCTACATTATGGTGGCTAGTGACAAAACAGCATGTTAAAATGACTGAAGTACAGAGGTGAGGACAGTCATGTGCCAGGTGCTCTGATAAAAAGAATTACGATCTTGTTTGACTCTGAGTCATTATTCTTACCACTCTTCTCTGTTTGTTTTGGTATGCTCTCATGCATCCATAATTCTGCATCTATTTAGTTTCCATTTTGCTTTTTCTGGTTACCTCATTTTAAGCTTCTAAAGCTGAACATGAATAGGAATTGTGTGAGATTTGGAATGCATAAGCATTGAGATAAGCAGTACATACAATAAGTAGTATGGAGTTGATACTTGTCTGCTTTTCAGTAAGGCTATCACAAAAGAGAATGATGAAGGGTGAGGAAGTAAGCAAGGAAGCAAAGAACATCTAGACTCATGATGCTGAACCTTGGCACTCCAGGTATTCTTGGACTTCAGTTACCAGAAGCCGAAGTCAGCACTCCTGCTGATCAGGGCTTCTGGGAATTGAAGTTCAAAAACAGCTGGATTGCCAAGGGCCACCATCACTGATCTAGGCTAAAGTGATAGGTGTAATAGGAAAAGAAATTCAAGAAAGAAGAAAAAAGCAGGGAGAAGAGAAGTGAACTGAGATATCAGAAAAGAAGTACAACAGAGACATTGAAAGATATTTACCTACTTCCTGACCTAAACTAGAGACAGAAAGAGAAGGTATCATTTACAGACTGTAGTCAGATAAAGAGACCCATGCTACCAAATGCAATAGAGCTTCCATGGGACCACAACACTGCTGAATTCTTTGTGGGATATGAGTGAACCAGCTAGCCAGTTGCTGCTTCAAGGACTACCCTTAAAGTAAACCAAATCTGAATAAAAGATGAAATGAGGCTGCAGTAGAAGTTTCACTTACAATAGGGAGCAGCAAATTACATACTCATTGAATACCAAATCAAAGTGAGAAGTGTCATGGTCCAGTCAAGGTATTTTGACACCAGCACTAGAAAATTGCCTGTGCTTTGTAACAACCAAAATCAGCTGCTATAAACAGCTGCCTGGTTGGAGACCAGCCTGATCACAGAGAATAAATGCAGTGGTGATGGTCAGTATGTAGAATGTAAGAGAGGCACAGGAGATAGTGAATGCCATTGGAAAATGAGGATTCTGGCAAAATGGGTAACAAAAGTCCAGGAAACCAAAGAATAGATATGGCAGTATGAAAAGGCAACATTTAAGTCTACTGAAAGTGTTTCTCTGGAGGAACAGAAGGTCCAAAGGAGAGGGTTCGAATGAAATGTAAGTGGCTAGACAAGAACAAGCTTATGAGGAAGTTTTGAAGATGGTCAAGACACAATAAATTCAGAAGAAATATTAGACAATCTCTCATAGTCCCAAACTAATGTTCCAGAAAATGTGTGCCTGAGAGAAAAGTTATGGTTATCAGTCCAAACATTTAGATGCCCTCATTCCCCACAGCTCAGCTGCATGTCATACACATAAGACATCATATACATAAGGTGGGCCTTATTGCAGAGTCACTCATAGTGCAGTCACTCATATAGCAGTTAGTCTTTAAAGTGCTACAGTGTTTTTTATTTTGTTTTCTGAAATGCCTGAACCACAGACTAACATGGCTACTGTTCCAAAAAACTCTTTATTCTGTTACTCATAATTGTTTGTAAGCTAGGCATTCTTCTGTACAGTTGTACCTCGCTTAAAGAGCATAATGCGTTCCACAGGATTGCTCTTTAAGCGAGGTGCTCTTTATGCGAGGTTTGACTGTATCTTTAAATTCAGGTGTTATCAGACTGGCAGTTGATCAACCTTTGAATCCACAATGCATCTCTCCATCTCTTGGCATAGTTTAACTAATGGGCCCTTCCTCAATTGGGATGTTACCCTGAAACATCTAGAGGGAAATTTGATTTGTCCTTTCATGTGAGGCTGCTTTCTGGAAAGGGAGTAGTAAGTACTGCCTGAGCACACTTGGTGCTAAGAAGATCTTAAAATTGCTCAGGGCTATTAGCCTTGTTTTTTAATAAGAGCGTGGAGGTAAAGGTCTTCTGTCTCAAAGTTCCATAACCCAGGACAGTTAAGCATTTGGATGCTGCCTTCTCCATTTCATCAGAGAATGGTATCTAGGCTACAGGGTCCAGAATTTATGGGCAAATAGCTTTGATCTTGGCTACCAGCCCTTGCTTTACAGCCAACATAAAGCTGAAAGACACAAAACAGAGGGGGCAAAATTGAGGCAATCTGGCAACAGTATACTCTTTGTTTTTTGGTTTTTCATTGCACTGTCTATAAGTAAGCAAGACCTAAATACTTGGCTCTGCTTTTAATTGGCCTTTGCAGTTCATTCAATCAACAAAAATGTTGCTTTTGCTTGCCAATAGTAATAGGTTAACAATGGGAAAGGAAGGTTGATTTACTTTCATGCTGGTAAAACTAGTACTGGACTAAATATTTTTTGCCCAGATTTCCCTTCTCCCCCTGCCCCAGAAGAGTTCAGGGAAGGTCAGGAATGTATAAGTGCTTCTATTCTTAAGAAAGGTTTACAGACATGCTGACAGGTAGAGCATGTAGCCTGCTAACTGTTCCTCCAATCCTAATTAATTAATTCTAAAAATGCTACACTGTTGGTTGCCTCCATCACCTGCCATGTCCTGTGAAACAGGCCTGGATGCTATAGGGAACAACTCTTGGGAACACAACACAGTCCTATGGCATTTAGGATTTTAGGGAGATAGTTGCCACCATGTGACAAAAACATTTAAGTTTTCAAATACTAAAAGAGTTGAAAAAACCTACAGTCCTCAAGAATCCCATTTAAATGTAAGTACCCAACTCAGATCAAGGTCTCAGATCAGTCTGCAGAGGAGAGGAAGTGAAATAGTTGAGGCTATGAAGGCAGTCCTTGAACAGATTCTTCTTCCCATTTATAAATTGATGCCATGAAGTCTCACTCCCACTAAAGCTAACATTAAAATATAACAGTCTACAAAGTGCTACAGCTTTTTGTTTTTGTTTTCTTTTTTTTTATTCCCTGTTATGCTTGAGATGATTAAAGGCACATAAAACTGATTGGCAAAGACAGACCTTTCATGGTGACTGAATATTAGCAGAAGGCTCACTGTCCTCATTGTGCCATAATTTCCTATAACACAGAATATTCAGGAAGATCAAATGCAAATTTAAAGAATTCTTCTAAGTTAGGGAGTCTTAAGTGAAGTTGTTATGCCCCCTTGGAGTGAGCTTTAGGAAAGTTGATAGTCTTTGTATCTTTGTATAGTGTAACTGCAACATCCAGAGCTGTAGCCAGGATTCTAGATGTAGGTGGACAATTTTTTTAATGCTTTCCTGTAGGAAACTGTGCTTTGCACCCTCTAATGGCCAGGGAGTTTGAGGGTGGGCAAACTGCTAACTCAGGGTGGGCAACACCCCTCCTGTGCCCCTCTGGCTACGGCCCTGGCAGCATCATAACATACAGTAGAACCCCATATAAGAAAAATAATTTGTCCTTTGAGGCACTTTGTTATACAACTGTTTCGTTATACAATGCATGCATCGTACAATAAAAATCCCTATGGAAAAATTGTACAATGAAAATCGTACGATTTTTACATAGAGATTTTAGTTGTACAATTTTCTCCATATATATGCATTGCAACATGTAAGGAAAAATTTCATTATATTGGGCACAGTGGGTTTTTTTTTTTCCAAATTTTCTTAGTTGTATAATTTTTTTTATTATACTATGCATTCGTTACGTGGGGTTCCACTGTATGTTCCTTTGCTGTAACTTTTGGATTACATTTTTGTTATAGCTTCAAAATGTCTCATGCATTGATATTTTCAAGGGGTCTAATATTTCCTTTTGGAGTAAATAATGTACAAGTGACTCTTAATGCTTTATTCCTCAAATTTCATTGTGACCTTTGTTCTAATATGTGCATTTCATTTGAAGCTGTATATTTAAGAGCCATGTGTAGCTAAAAGGAAATAATTAAAATTCATTCCAGTATGGGTTTCTTTGTGATCTTGAACATTAGTGGTTTTAAATAAGCTAATGCTTCTGTGTCAGAGAAGTTTCATGTTGTTATCATTGTGCATATATTCACAGAAAGATTATAGCAGTTTATTTCATCATTCATTTAAAAAATCTTCAGTAGAAAATGCAGTACTATTAAAATGTAACTTGAGCACTTAAATCATTTTCTGTTTATTTCTATTGTCATCAATTACCCATTTACATTTTAATAGAATCCAGATTTCAAAATCCTATTGTTTGCTGTGTTCTTTTTCTGCTTCTGTTCAGTTTTTGAAAATGAATGAAAGCCTGTCAAAAAGAATTCTTACCATTCTTACCATTATTTTTATGTTTTGTAGGTGGCAAAGTCACCAGTCTCTGTGTTGACATTTTACATCTACTTGACCTAGAATTATGGATATAAAAGATCGGAGGCACCGCTCTCTGACAAGAGGCAGGTGTGGGAAGGAATGTCGCTATACAAGTTCTTCGCTGGACAGTGAGGACTGCAGAGTGCCTACTCAGAAGTCTTATAGTTCAAGTGAAACACTGAAAGCTTATGATCATGACACCAGAATGCACTATGGGAATCGAGTTACTGACCTAGTTCATAGAGAATCTGATGAGTTTCCAAGACAAGGTATGTTTTTAAGACTCTAGTTTGCCTCAACTGGATGTATTGCAGTAATTGAAGTGCTCATGTAGTGATTCTACATGTTGTTCTTGTGTGGAAGATATGTTTAGCTGAGATCTCATATACCAGTGGTGGCGAACCTATGGCCCTCTCTGGACACCCATGCAGTCACCCCAGCACAGAGTTTGTCCCACTCCTATGCCCAGATGCCCAAGGGGAGCACTCCCTCCCTCCTCCAGCACAGAATTTGCCCTTTTCCTCAATCCAGCAGCCCAATGGGAGTGCTTCCTCCCTCCTCCAGCACAGAGTTTGCCCTTTTTCTCAGCCCAGCAGCCCAATGTGAGCGCTTCCTCCCCCCCCAGCACAGAGTTCACCCTGCCCTTCTGCCCAGCAGCCCAATGAGAGTGCTTCCTCCCTCCCCTGTTGACTTGTTGGTACTTTGTGATAAATAAGTGGGTTTGGGGTTGCACTATGGGCACTTTGTCTCTAAAAGGTTCACCATCACTGCCATATACAAATACAAAATTGAGATTTCCGTGGGATGGCAAATTATTAATGTGTTGCCTATATACCTATTCAAAAATACATCTTTTAACATCTATTCTTTTAACATAGAGACATTGAAAAAGTCTAGGTGTTACCCAGCTGTCATATTATTTTTCTGACTTCACCCAACTATTATAACCTTGCATTATGTCACCAAGGTTCATTACAGGTATAATGAAGACATTTTTGCTGCTTATTATTCATTGAACTAGCTGTACTGCAGAGATGAGCAAAACATTGTGATTAGCATATGGTAATAATCAGTTATGAAGTACTTTGTAATTCTTCATCTTTTTGTACAAATGAGTTGAAATGTGAAGATTTACACTTTTCTTTGACATCATTTTATCAATGCAATTGCCTTTTATTTAACAAAAAATAGAGGGTGGAACCTCATCTAATTATTTATGTTCATTGTAATTTGTTAGTGCTCTATAGACTCAAAACCCCATATTAAATATGAGATTGACACAAATTTGCTTGCATTAATGTATAAAAATATTGCAAAATGCTAATATGAACAGAGCATATCATTTGAGAATTCTTGAGATAAAGTGTTTTACCATTTTATTTGCAATGCTTACATTTCTTTAAGTGACACTTCAAGATGATTCCATGTTAGTTTTTCAATATGTTAATTATTCAAACAGAATAAAATAGATTTATATAGTCTGGCTATCACATAACAGTGTCAAGCATCATGAAGAAAACATAGTTATGTACCTTCTAATGCTGAACTCCTCTAATATTGAATAGTCAAAGATTTATATTCAGCCATAACTTGTAAGACTGATCTAAATTAAATGAATTCTAATGTTTTCCCCTTAGACCAGAATGGATTGTCTTTCCAAAAAAATCAATCCCCCTTACAAGGTCATATATGACTCTATTTCCACAATTATTTGTTCCATGTATCTTTTAATGTCATCCAATTTCAGTTCTTTGAATCCACATGATGCCTTTCAAACCATTTTTAAATGTCAGTGGTGCACATGTCTGAAGTGTATCAGACCTGTTAGATCTGATTGCCATTCCTTACCAGAGCTTTGTTGATTTCTTTACAAGTAGTAAAAATCTCTTTGGAACTATCAATGCTGAATTGCTAATTTCACTTATTTTTGACCTCTTATTCCACCAAGGGACTAAGAATAGCTGTTCCTCAGAGGAGGCCACACTATCACTTTGAGGTTGCTTAGACTGCTAGGTAGCGGGTGAAGTCCTGCATAATCTGAAGTCATGCAAGCAGTAAAGAAAATTGTACCAAGGTAGATGTTACGTTGAAGAAGGAGTTCTGCATTCCTGCAGTGTAATAGTCATGCCCTGAACTGCACAAATAATTAAACAATTAAATTGTTTAGTGTGAACTGTCTTCGCATAATGCCCGGCACACATCCGCAGGCACAACTTTATTTTTTGCCATCTTCAACAGGATTTCAGCCACAGATTTGGGTATGGATTCCTGCAAACTTTGTAGCTAAGTTAGTGTTTGAATTTGCTTTCAAGGCTCTCAGTGGTCATATAGTACTTCTGTTGTAACTAATTAATTGTCGTTATAAAAGTGCATAAATTGTCCCATGTTTGCATAGTTTTGAAACTGTACTAAAATTATGGTTTTGGAGTAACTTTTATTTTTAGAATTTTTATGTTTCCTCTTTTCATGAAAATTGCTTTGGCTTGTTTACCTTATATTTTCATCTTATTATTTGTAATGTAGTTTAATGATTGTTTTTCCTGTGATTATTTTTCCTTGTGTGTGTGTGTGTGTGTGTGTGCGTGTGTGTGTGCGTGCCTGCCAACAGTGCCCCAGAACCATTAGTTTGCTCTTAACAATGAAATGGTGTTTGTAAAAGTTACATATCTTTATGGAGAATCTTGAACTTAAAAAATCAAAACAAAAACAACATCAATGAGATTTAGCCAGTTTTAAAACCTAGGCAGATCCTGTTGGAAAAAGTCTAGGTGTTACCTAGACACAGTAAGACATGGCTTAGTTACATCTTCCTGTTATTTTGGAGGAATGGACAGTGTATGACTCATACGCTAAACTTACCTATAGGCTCCCATACTCCTGTAGGCTTGTGGAGGCAATATTTCCATGTTTCATGGGCTCCCTGGGGCTCTCTCCTAAACCATTTTTTAAAAAACTAGGCCAG
This sequence comes from Furcifer pardalis, assembly GCA_030440675.1. NCBI lineage: Eukaryota > Metazoa > Chordata > Lepidosauria > Squamata > Chamaeleonidae > Furcifer > Furcifer pardalis. The sequence continues at coordinate 72,153,179 of CP126893.1, forward strand.
TAGATGGCAGAAATAGCTTTGTGCTGACAGAAAAAGTGCTGTATGTTTTTTTTATAAAAAAGCTGAAGAATGACTGAAAATAAAGTTTCTGAGAACACTCTCCCCTCACAAACCTTGAGGTCTTTTACTTTCTCTTATTATTCTAGAGCAGGGGTACCCAAACCTTTTCCCCCAGGGTCTTCACAAAGTCATTCAACTGTGTGGGCCAGTCACATTGTTCTTCCCAGTGGCAGTGGCACATGAAATCGTGCCACGGTTTCAGGTGTTTTTCCCCTCTTCCAATGCTTATGTTGGAGGAGGGTGCATTGGGGTAGCATTTTCTCAACCTTTTAAAAAATATTTTTGGCATATTTTCACTGCATTTCGGCACAAAAATGAGCCATTTTACCACTTCCAGTGACCTGGGAGCACTTCTGGTGTCAGCAGCAATCTGGCCCACGGGCTGGCCCACCCCATGGACCATAGTTTGGGCACTCCTGTTCTAGAGGTAGAAGACTATGCTGGATCACTCTGGTCCCAATCTCTCATCATGAGGCTAAGGAAGGATTTTCAGGTCAAAAGGGAGCTCCAGGAAGACTCTGATTTAAATTTAGCCAGCACCAGTATTTATGAACCATCTTTATGAGCATACATTTATGCCTAAAGGAATTTGCTCAATGGATTGGAACTTTTAGACATAATAATGTGATCAGTAAGAAAGTTCTGCCCAGAATAAATAAAGGCAAGTACAGTGGTACCTCATACAATTATTTTAATCTGTTTCATGGGACAAGTTGTTGTACGAAACAATTGCTATATGATGCATGCATCATATAGTGATTTTCCCTATGGGGTGCATCGTACAATGATTTTTTTTGCTAAGTGGGTTTTCGCATTGAAAATTGTTGTACTATTTTTTTCCATAGGGAAACTTGTTATGCGGGATGCGATTTTGTTGCTATATGGGGCGATTGTTGTATGAGGTTCCACTATACTCTTAAGAATCAATTGGAAGTTGAAGAGAGGAGGGAAGGGCTAGAGTAAGAGGAGGGAAGGGGTAGAGTAAGATGAATCTTCAGGAGAACCTCTAAAAGTAGAGAGAAATGGAGATGATTAACTGAAACTTCAGATGGCAGAATTTTGGAAGATGTTCTTGGAAGAGAAGACTTTAGTAACAGTTCTACAAAATGTGCTGAAGCTTGGTTGTCCACTGGAACCTGTTGATTTCTGCAAAATGTCAGTCATGATGGAGAGGCAACTGACAAAATATCTTGAGGGATGTATCATGTTGTATCCTTACATGTTTGTTCCTGTTGGAAAATCTTTGAAATATTCTCTGAGGGCAACAGGGGAATAGATAGGAAGAATTTGTTTATTAATTGCTTATGCTTAATGAAGTGAACCATTTTAAGGAAGATCTATCCTGCAAAATTATTAAATAGCAAGTAGTATGCAATGGAACATGCATCAGTCTGTCTATCCTTCACCTGTAGCCTAAACTCATCTTGTATATGTGACATAGGAGGAAGAAAGGAGAGGAATGTAGAAGGATAAATTTAAAGGACACATTCTTCACATTGTTAGTGAAATCATAGAAACCCATTTTCTAGCATGCAGACTTGAAATGAAGTTTGGTGGGTAATGGGAAAAGGTTACAATTTGTAACTGTAGAGGTAGAAACATAGCATGGTCCATCACTTTTGTAATTTAATTAAAAGAAGAGTCTCTATTTTAAATAAAGCTGACTCAGTTCACATTCCAAGCTATGGTTTCTCTTCTTAGGGGTGCATTTTATCACTGATAAAGTATGTTTTATTCAACATATATAGGAGCACTGCAGAATCACATATGTCAAGTTGGCAAAAGATTATTCCTGCCAACTGTAGTGATTTGCCTCAGGATGAACAATTAAATGCCAACTGAATAACTTGGACATTAAATGAGATCACAAAGTATAGTTATTGGAGACTCTGAATTAATGAACCAATTTGAGTATTTTATGTGGATAATATGCACTACTCATTATCAATGAACTTTATTCCATCATATAGAAGTTTCTTTGTGATAGGTTGACACATATCAGAGATTGGTCAGCATGCAATCATTCATGGAGTCTCAACTGACCAAAATGGCAAAGAATTGCTCTGCCAATGTGAGTTGAATCCATCCTATTTTTTAAATCGATTTTTATACTGCCCTACTCGGTTGGACCGACTCAGGGCGGTACACAAACACATATAAAGCTGCAAGTTCATAAACACAACAGGTAAATATGAAAAATAATCAGTATCAATACCATAAAACATCAAAATTTAATTTAATTTAATTGTTTGATTTTTATGCCACCCTACTCGCCTAAGCAACTCTGGGAGGCTAACAACAATACAAAAAGAATACAAAATATACAGTTACAATTAAATTAGCATAATGCACAAAAAATTCCAGAACTTTCCAAAAGAAAAAAAAATCCCACTTACAAACCAGTACCCCACAAACCCAGAAACCAAATCAACTTCAAAAAAAAGTAAACTATATATTTACAAAAAAACCCCTCAAAGATTTAAAAGTTTAAAAGGTTAAAAAGGTTTAAAAAGTTTAAAAGAGGGAGAGAGGGGTGGCTATCCCATCAGATCATCCACCCAATGTGGGACCCTGTAGTATTGGAGCCCCACACCTGCAAAATATCACAACATCATTACAGCATCAAAAATTCAATAGGCATCAATATCAAGCAACAATCAAAAATTCCAAATCTCAATCAAGTTCACACAAAAATTACAAAAAAACTACAAAAAAAGAAAATAAAACTAAGCAAAAAAAATATTGCTAAACAATCTCAGGCTAGTGGTGTTGTGAATTCCTTAGGCCTACTTTTAACCTGGCCTAACTGTAGTGGCTCAAGTAGCTAAGATTCTGACTGGGAGGTGGAAGGTCAGCAGTTTGATTCCCAAGTACTGCAGGATGGAATGAGCTCCTGTCTTTGTCTCAGCTCCTGCCAAGCTAGCAGTTTGAAAGCAAGAAATTGCAAGTAGATAAATAGGGACCATTTCTATGTGAAGGTAACAGTATTCCGTGTGCTCCAGTGTCTAGTCATGCCTGCCACATGACCACAGAAACATCTGCAGAAGCAGACAGCGCTGGCTCTTTGGCTTTGAAACAGAGATGAGCACCGAACCATAGAGTCTGATACAACTGGCTTTCAAGCAAGGAGGCTTGGGTTTAGAGTAATTCAGCTTCTGCCCTTTCTCACGTCTTTGCCAATAGATCCTAGATGACCTCTCAGCAGAATTCTGAGATCAGCTGGCACAATAGTGTTTTGTTGACAGGAGGAGATTCCTTTCACAAGCGAAGGCTTGTGCCTAAACCCAGCTCTCTTCAGCCAGTCCACCCTTGAGTTAGAATTGAACTATCCATCTGGAGCAATAGGCAAAGTTTCCTTTAATAATATGGTCTTCATTTCCTTCCAGGAGAATTAAACATAAGTTCTTTGTTGCTGTTTTTATGGTCTTTCTTCTTCTTCTGCCATATCCAAATCCAAATAACATTTTATGGTCCACAACAGCATATTATTACACTGCATCACAAAAAAATAAATATTGTCTGCTACTTGGTCTAATCCATGTGTTCTACACTAAATCAAGTGTGCTGAATCCAAATCTGAAGTCCAGTTCTGCCTAGGATGTCAGGATCTTAAGTTAGCAAATCTTACACTCTTGGTTAGGTTCTTGCACTGATCATGCAGGGTATATGTGCCACAAATGTAGCAAAAATTGTCCAGTTCAGTAACACAGCTGTGCCTATTCATCTTTAGCTCAAAACAGACTCACTATGGCCTAGCTGAACTATACAATAAGATGCTTTAGCACTAAAGACCAGCCCTTGGTCCATCTCACCTTATACAGTAATATCCCAGATAACATTATGACTTGGTTCCACAAGTCATGACGTTATCCAGTTTTTAGCGTTGTCCGATGCATGCATCGAACAACACTAAAAAAAAAAAGCCACTTTAAAGGCATGAAGGGAAAGAAAGAGACCTCCCTGCCTTTAAAGCCACCCCCCACGAGCAGCAGTCTCTGCAACTGTAGTGGGCTCGGGGAAAGCGCCTTTCCCCCGAACCTACTGCAGTCGAAGTCTGCTTACCCTGTTTACCTTCAAGCTTCTCTTGCTTTTTCTCTTTGGTTCTGGATGAGGCAGTCCTGTAGTTTCAATACAGGAAGGGAAAGAAAAAAACACAAGCCTCCCTCTCCCTGTAGTTTAAATACAGGGAGAAAAAAAGACGTGAGGCTTGTGTTTTTTTCTTTCCCTTCCTGTATTGAAACTACAGGGAGGGAGAAAGAGAGAGAGGTGATTGGTTCTCTAGAGAACCAATCACCTCTCTCTGTTTCCCCCTTCCCTGTAGTTTAAATACAGGGAGGGAAATAAAGAGAAAAAGCAAGAGAAGCTTGAAGGTAAGCAGGGCCAGGGCTGGGCTGGATTCTCTCGTGGCCGAGCAGGCAGTGGGGTGGGTGTGGGGAGTCCCCAAACTGCTGGGGGTGAGGGGGGGAGGAAGGAGGGAAATGGCAGGGAGAGGAGCTTTGGCCTCCTTTACTTCTTTATTACGATGGATCGGATAACACTAAAAAAAAAGTTCTCTGGTGCAAATCTTCCCCCCCAATTTGTCGTCATTATGCGGTTTTAGCGTTATCCGGTGCAATCGTTATCCGGGGTATTACTGTATACCCATTTCTGATGTTAGCTCACTTGCCCAGACATGCCCTATCACAGCTGGAACATGCATGCCACCAGGGGGTGTGATTCAGCTGAGATGTCAGCAGGCATAAAATCTATGTGATAGGCAAATTCTGGGTTCCTTTTTTGGAATCAGCACACTCGATATCATGCAAATCATATGTGTTATTCCCAGTAGCAAAATCGTTGTTGTGCAGTGTTTATTCTATCTCACATTCCTGTATTTAGGGCAACATTTTATTCTCGCCTAACACTTTTGTTACTCATAAAAGTAACAGGAAGAAAATACTTTAACACAGGAGAGCTGCATAGTGCTCTTGCATTACCTATTAATTTATCCTCATACAATATGTTACATTCTGCAGCTACATCTTTAAATTATCTTTTAGGTCTTGAGACCTGGCACTCACTCACTGCTGTTCCTGTATATTTTCTGTACCTTATGTTTTTGTTGTTGTTCATATACTTCAGATTGTGCAGGAAAAATGTACAATATGAATATTTTCGAAAGTGGCAACAGAGATCCTTTCTACTGCTTTTAAAAATATCACTGCTCTTTCAAACAATTACAAGAAGCTTGTTACAAGAAATGCCACATAAATGTTGCCTTGGCATAAAGTCATCCTTCTCATAACATCATATCTGGGGGAATTGTTGAATTTCCATCTCTGAGATCTGGAGATAAAATCATAGGTGAGCTGATAATCTAGAGAGAAAGTCTGTAGAACACACTGTGTTTTATGAGGAAACTCACTGATCATGTGTTTCTGCTTTCTAGCCTTTGAGACAGATAAATTTTATTTATCTGCTTGTCATTTAGCACAACAAGATCTGGAACAGCAGCTAGTACTAGTGGTTGATCTGAACTGCAGGAAATTAAAACTATTTGTGCATTTTAATTAATAGTCCACAACATTCAGTAGCTTGATATAGATAAGATAAGGTTTAATATACCATTATAATTACACTGGCGCTCAAGCCAAACTCTGTCCCTCATTAAAAAAACAAGCAAACCCAAACCTTCCATCAAGCAAAATATGTTTGTAAGTTTTCAAATTTTGTTGAATTTTTAATTACTATACTTTTTCATTCATTAGTCTCCCACTGGAACCTCCCCATCTACCCTTGCCGTTCTTTATGTAATCTGGTCTCAGCTGCCACTCTGTAATTGCAGGCAGCCTGTGAAGTTCCGTACAGACTAATGTTCCAGGGATTTCTCGTGAAACCCTTTTGTATGATACTGTACATATTATGCTGGTCCAAACTCAAAATTATAAGAAACAATGAAATCGTTGTCTTCTTTACTCAATTAGGTCACCCTGCTTTCCAATGAACCTGTTAACAGTGGAGGGACTACTGCCTTTTCTGGACGCCTTTGAACAAGATAATATTTTAATGATAATAATAATAATTTCATGTTAGAAATTATTCTGGGTTGAGAGAATTTTTGCTGGAGAAGCTCCACTCAGGGGATACCCAAATGAAACTCTTTTCATGTCCCCAAGATATTTTTTCCGAAGTGGCCCCTATTTCTCTACTTGCAATTTCTTGCTTTCATTCTGCTAGGTTGGCAGGAGCTGGGACAGAGACAGGCACTCAATCTGTCATCCAGTACCCAGGTCTCAAACTGCCAACTTCCCGGCCTTCCCGCTAACAAGGTGAGCTTCTTAACCGCTGAGCCACCACAGCCCCTATTTTAGTGATATAATATGTTCTCAAAATTGCTGGGAAGAATAAGTTATAAGACAAATTTGCAGAATGTGTTATGAACATTGCAAAAATGCATTAGACAAATGTAAAAATCATTTTGTTCTTCAGCTTTCCATTTCTGATACACATGTATGCTGAAGGACCTTAGGACCTGCTTACAGCATGCCAATTTCTCTGAGTCTAAATGCATGTTTTCTTTCTTGTTTTCTTTCCCTCTTTTCTTGAATGTTTTAATTTTTGCCAACAATTTATTAGCTCTTCCTGTTTTTCCTCCTGATAAGATGTGGGGGGGGGGGGAATAGAAATATAAGAGAATATTTCAAATGACAAAATTGTGGAATAGTACATTGAAAGGAAGTTTTTGTTCAAATCTTGAACTTTCAATTCAGCTGTAGTTAACACAACATGTGTAAAATATGTATTATTTTGAATAAGCCATCGTCTTCTTAGTGCATTGTGAAAGGTGGGAAATCACTATGTTTTCAAAGCACAGAATAACAGAACATATGCATAGCAATCTGTGTGTTTCAAAGTAGCTATGAAAGGATACCTTTCTGATTTAGCATTATGTTGCCATCAGAATTCCCTCTCCAAATTATTATGAACTGCTTGGAAAGGGGACAAAAAGTAACACAGGTACATGAGTCCATAATTCAGACTCATGCCTTAATGGAAGTATTAGCTCTTGCATGTACACACATTATTGGTACATGAATGCTGTGTTGTTTTCTTTTTTCTCAAATTAAGCCAGTCATATAATTAGATTATTCAAGAAATTATGAGATTAAACAGGATATCTGTTAATACGCTACATGTATTTTTTCCAGGTCACAAGTTCTTTTCACAATTTGATAAAGGCTAAGTAGAAAACATTAAGTATTGTAATAACTATTATGGAATGAACCAAAAATAAAGTTAATCATTTCTGTTAATGGGAGGGTGTTCTAGATTGTGTAAGAAATGATGGTGAAGAATGTATAGTATTATTCCATGCAACCCTGTACTTGTTTGCTGGGAAAGAAGACGTTGATAATATAATTTGACATAAAGATAATTTTTTCACAGATACAGTTTTGAAAGTAAAAGAAAAATAAATAAATAAGAAAAACCATTCCCCCCCTTCAGCTTCACAGACCAATTTAAGACCCAGTCGTAGACTTCTTAGTGGTCCATGGATCACAGGTGAATAATCTCTACTTTAAGGTTTTAATTAATGCAGCAACAATGGAATTGTTTCATGAATCACAAAAGCTTTTTCTAATTCCAGGAATGTTTTCAGAAGTACACCGACTTTCAGGTTTATTGTATTGGCTCCAACCAAGATATTTAATTTCACCAAAATCCAAGATAATGTAAAGTGTTCCTGTCTGTGTCTATTCTATTTTTTTAAAATCTTCCTGTTTAAATAAAAATATAGTTTCTATCTGTTCTTCTAATTCAGTTTGCCTTATCATGTAGACATCTGGATGAGAAATCAACCGTTGTCTAGACTGCAGGCTTAAGGAAATAATATAACATAAAGTATTTCTCCTGTTTGTGAATTGAGATAGCCATGACATAGACATTCAGATTTTTCTTTTCCTTCTTCATATCTTCCAATCATATTTCTATCATGGCTAAATCTCTTTGGAATAGATCTAAAATAAAGAGAAACACATATTTCACATTTGTAATGTACATTATTCTGAATTTCTTTCCAAAATATGTTTGCAGGTTTATTAATCCAGATGAAATGAAAAAGATAGAACTACATGAATCTACACCTGAATGTCTAAGCAGTGATAATTTTAGAAGCTGTTTAAAGCATGAGTTGATTCTTACAACCCAGAGTTCCCAGATCAATTATTTCAACAACTAAATGTATGTTTTCCCTGTGTGGGGAAACATTGCACTACTCACAAAGATGTGATATTGAAACAGTGGATATTTGAATATTCACTGAAATGGTTTGATTCTTTTGTCCCAAGTATTAAAATGTCATTTCTTATTAGTGCAGTGTGACTTATAGCTCATCTCTAGAACAATCTTGGATTGGTGACATTAAGAAAGTAAATAGCATTCCAGCATTTAAATACATAGCTTTTTATTCTTTACATATACTAAGCTGTAAGTGTCTTAGAATTAACACCAAAGTATGCATCTGTGAATGCAGACCATATTGGAAACTGAGATTTTCTGTCCCAAAGAGTAATGCTTACTCAGCCATCTGATGAGATTTCTGCACTAAACAGTTTGAGAGGGATGCATAAAGCTGTTTTATTACAAGATGCTATTATGAATTATTGCAGCTTTCCTTATGGCATAATACTGCTGCCAAACAGCATGCATGAATATTAGCAGGATGCTCCCCCTACATACTTTATTCAAGTGTTCAGATGACAGTTTCTGACAGTTCCTACTCCTGATGATATTGTACTCCAGTCAAGTTCAGGATGTGTATAAAGATTTGGGAAGAAGCCTTTTGAGAGGCCACTTTGTTACTGCACAATGGGGAAATCTTTGTATTAATGATAAATGTTAAAGAAAATTGTAGCACTCTTTAAAAAGTTTTGTATTTATACTTCCGAGTTGGGGAATCTTTTATGTTAAACAAACATCTGGTGTGCTGGGAGAACTATGTGTGTTATTTAAGGTAGGAAATCCAAATTGTCCTGCAAGTTTTGTATTTCAGAATCCAAGGGCTAACAGGGGAAGCCAAATGGATCTCAGTCACTCTTCTGCTCTAGGGTGAGGCACCACAGTTATTTATCCCTGTGATGATACACACCTTAGCAGGTTTGTCAATGTGTTGTATAATGGTAAGTATGTTTAGGGATATGCATGAAGAATGAGTGTTGAACAAAATTTTCAGTCATTCCTATTTTGTTAGCACTCTCGAAGAGCTACTTGCCCCTAGTCCTGTAGTTCCTTTTTAGGAGATCTCCTAGTGCTTCACTGCTGCGCATACACCACTCTACCAAATGTGTTGTTAGTATTCCGTCTTGCTTTCCAATTGGTAAAGGTCCTTTGGGTGTTTGGGCATGTAAAACAAACCTGTAACACAACACCTATAACACAACACCTGAAAGAACTGAACATATTGTTATATGTGAGTGTTTGTGGCAGTTGGAAGATGCTTATACCACTGATCCTTTGTGGCAGGGAGTATTCCTGACCTCTTACACACAACAGGGCAGCCCTGCCTTCCAAACTCATCTGCTCAGGCTAAAACCACAGTTTATTTCCTAAAGAATATTGGGTAGACAATATGTAATCAATCTTATGCATGTTGGAAATTTTGCCTATTCCATTGCCATGTTGGTATGCAGAAGTGAGGCAGTTCAGAAGGTGTACAGGGGCAAAAAGGTACACCTGTGTTTTCCTCCATGCTGTATCTAGCTTGGCTTTATGTGTGCCTTTCCGGCCAACTAATTTGAGAATCAAAGTCAAGGATGAGTGTTCAACTATTCTCTTCTCATATATGAGATATCTTAGGCAATAAAAAAAAATATAGCCATTTTTTTAAAAAAAGATTATCATTTTGCAAATTAAATTAATATAACTGAGTTCAATTATTAACTCTCCAACTGTTGGTCTCTTTTTTAAAAAAGCAGTTAAGGTTGAGATTGCTACTGTCGTTAAACTTTTGCCCATATCAGATAAGTGGTACTAATTTTTCAAACAGTTGTTTAAATGAAACTGATGTTTCTGAGTTAAAGTGCTAGTAATTCTATTGTGTAGTTAATTAAGGCACATATTTGTGTTTCCCCCCACTCTGTGTTTCATATATTTTAATCAAATTTACCCACAAACTTTGAGTTTACATCTGAGTCTGTGTACATGTATTCTCATGCATACAATTAAATATGTGCTTTCATATTAGCTTTCTTGCCAAATTCTTGTTAAAAAAAACCATTGTAAATGCATACATTATCACTACGATCTGCTTCAAGCACTGAATTCATTAAGTAGATTGTTAATAAAATTGGGAATGATATATCACAATTTTAATGCTCTGTCTCCCAAAGTTAATGAAGAGTTATAATTTTCTAGACGACAAATTAAAAGGAGGTTAAAGTAGTTGGTAAGGCTGCCTAGAGATTTAGCAACATTCTAATTAAAAGAAAGGGCATTAAAGCGAATTAAAATCTTGATTTTTGTGGGATTAACAAGTATGAGTAATATGTGGTTTACAATTGCTAGAAGCCAACATTTCTATGCAAGTGGGAAAGATACAGCAACCCTTATTGAAAGTCAAAAGTTTTTTCCCCCCAGATGTGGTTTAGAAAAATCAAATGTTTTCTCACAAATAGCACTGAAATCTTCATTGGCACAGTGGGATGTCTTTTCCATGTTACTGAGAACTTTTAACAGCATGGCTCCAATTCAAGACAATGGGGATCTTTTTGTCAAAATCACAGAGAATGGTAAAATACCTCTATTGCTAAAGCTACATACTTAGTGCTGATGCATTTGTGCTTGATTTACTGAGAAAAAAATATCTGTGTAGTTTCTTTGACTGTAAACTCAGGCTTACAGAAGGAATTGTTTCTAATGTGGTACATCTGCCAGTAAGATGGATATCATTGCACAACAGATTTTTCCTCTTCCCTACCTAAAATTTGTTCCAGTTGGTTGAAGAATTGTCCAAAGCATGTGGGGTGCACACAGAACATAAAATAGGGGAGATAAATCCCAAATTACAAACACATGTAGTTAGATGGAGTCATTTTGCATTAGATTACTTGCTCTATTAATGCTTGAAGTGGTAGCGATGTTAGTCTGTGCAAGAATATCTGAGAGTAAATAAAACAGAATATCAAAAAAATGTTAAAAAATTGTGGTGGCACATTAAAGACTAACTCCTGCATTTAAATGTGAGCTTTTAGGCTGGCCAGGTATTGTGTGCCTGTGTACGTGATATTTATATAAATTGATGCCATGAGGCCTCACTCCTATGTCTGATGAAGTGGATTTGATCAATGAAAGCTCACATTTAAATACAGGCTTTAGTTCAGGGGTTCCCAACATATGGCCCATGGACCAGACCTGGCTCATGGCACCATTTCATGTGGCCCACCACTACCGCACCCGGAAGTGGAAGCGGACATATTTATGTCAGCTGTAAAATGCATCTGTGCATGTGTAAACATGCTCACAGCTATCGTAAACACAGAAATTGGTGCATTTACAGCTGTCATGGTCAGGCCTCTCAACTGTCCGGGGGGCATGGTCAGGCCCACAACATAAAAAGTTTGGGAACCCCTGCTTTAGTCTTTAAGGTGCCACAACATTTTTTGCCTTTTTTTGTTCTATTAACACGTCATGAATCTGTCATTTAAACATGCTGCATATTGAGTATTGTTCTCTTCAGAGCATGAAAGAAAATTGGGAAGGAGCACAAATTTAATAAATTCATTTGACAGCTCAGTTTATTGATATTAAAGTTAGTAAGAAATGTATTTTTTTTAAAAAGTATTAATCTTCTAATTAATAATAATAATTTAATGTCAGAGGATGGCTGAATGAGGCTCCTTTCATGTCCCCAAGTGCAGCCCTTGGGTATCAAAACCTGATTATTTATATTAAAAAATGCATATAAGGAAGAGGTCAGTTGGAAATGTGATGGGTTTTAATTTAAAAGCAAAAAACAGGTCCTTAGACACTTGGAACTTTTCTTACTTTATCTTCCTCTTCCTGAAGTGTGCTCTTGCATATGCTACTTATTACATGCTTTCTCTACCCTAGCCTCTCACAACGTGCTGATTAACAAACCTGAATAATTTTGTATATTTGGTGCCACTTTATCTCCATCTCTCATTCTTCCATGCCCTCATTTCACCAAACATCTGTTCATTTATGTCTGGGTTTAGGAAAGGCCAGAACTCAGTTATGGACTGCTTATGCAGAAGTCTTCTCCGTGGTATCCCAGGTTGCCCTTGTAGGTGGGCAAGCTAGATGATCAACCTGGAAATCAAGTAGAGTGAGATGCTAAGCAGAGCTGAAGGTGTGCCTGGCTTAACCCAGAAGCTGTTTGCTTTTAATGTACTCTTTGCAATAACTAGGGGTCTAAACGAGCAAATGTCTACAATCTTTGTTCCAAAGACAGGACAGGTTCTTTGCGTATTAACTACAGAAAAGATCTTCCTTCATATACATGTAGTGGTATTTCATATCAATGTCATTTTATTATGTAAAATTCAGTGGGACACAGCTTTAAAAGCTTCAAATACAGTACATGCTATAAACACTATATGTTGTGGTCACTTCTAACTTATAGAACTGCTAGGATGGCAGGAGCTGGGACAGAGACAGGAACACATTTCATCATGCAGCACCCATGTTGTGAACTACTGACCTGCCAACAGGCAAGAGGCCTGTAGCAAATCATGCCAAGAGGCCCTTGCTTAGATTTAGGATATCTATAAAATAAAACATCACTAGTGAAAACAAACATGCCAATTAGGCGTCGGTGAGTCTCCCAGCGTGAACATTTTTAAAATATCCACACGAATGCATGTAATATTTAAATTTGGATTTTTATTCTAACCAAGCACAGGGGCCAGGGGCCCCAGAGACATGGGGCCTGTAGCATTTGCTACTCCTGCTATTTGGCTGATCCAACACTGCTGACCTTCCAGTCATCAAGTTCAGTGTCTTAACTACTAAGCTACCAGAGTCCCAACCTAGCAGTTTGAAAGCAAGAAATTGCAAGTAGATAAATAGGTACCACTTTGGTGGGAAGGTAAACAGAGTTCTGTGCACTCTGGTGTCCAGTCATGCCTGCTACATGTCCATGGAAATGTCTGCAAATGCAGACAGCGCTGGCTCTTTGGCTATAAACAAAGATGAGCTCTGAACCCTAGAGTCGGATATGATTGGTTTTTGAGCAAGGGTGACCTAATAAGAAGAATCTGGAAGCTGTAAGAAGTTAGCTGGATGCCTTTATTAATTACTTTTCTTTCTTATTTTAGGATAAAAATAGAAATATTTTGTCCATGTTAAAAAGGAAGTGGTTGTAACAAATTTAAGTTATTACATTGAAATAGTAAGGAATGATGCATGCAATGTCAATAATAAATAGGATTGTTCCATTCTAAAGAAAACTATTGGACGGCTGGCTGTCAATCTACCGGTCTAACAGTAGATTGACCAACAGTAGCAATAGGCTTCCTTGGGAACTTTATTCATTCTATTCTTCATCTATCCTCACCAAATCTCATGCTTTGACACTTTTTATTTACAGAATGACATTTGCTTCCTGTAATTTCATAACTTCTGATTACCTTAGTTTACTCTGGACTGCTTTCTGTGGTGGCTTGATAACATGTTTGTGTACTGTTACCTGGCAGCTGGAAATGTGTAACTGCATATAGCAGTTGAAGATCTTAATGAACAGAGCTCTTTCTGATCTCCACTTTCTGATCTACTGGACATTGTGGATGGATTGGCTTGTAGCATCCATGGCTTCTTGGAGGTACTAGGTACCACAGTATATTTATATCAATTGGCTGCATGTAGGCTCTGTTCTAAAGTTCCAGTGAACATGCAAGCTGGAGGAAGACTATGCAAATCCCATATCCATCTCAGCCATCTCAGCCATCTCAATTTTGATGCTATTGCTCATGGAAAGATTTCCAGTGTGGTAGTAAATTGCTGTTTTCTTGAACAATCAACATGCCTTGGGATTCAAATATCTGAAGCATCACTTCCTGCTGTCATAGCCATTCACTAGAGCTATTTTTCTGGATTTTTCATAAAAGTGCTGTGGCAACCAGAGAAAAAGAGAGGTGCCAGTTCTTCTTTAGGCTCTCCTTGCCAGGATGTTTGGCGGACTCTATTTTCTGCCTAATGGCAGATAAAGCCATTCTCCAGGCTTTTGAAAGTTTAGTTGGTATAGATGCTGCTATGGTTCTTAGCCATGACCCCAGCTTTATATTCTATAGTTTTCTCTCTCCTCCTTTTGTAAAAATTGCCATTGAAGTACTACTGAAGGCAGTATGTGCATGTGAATAATATATAAGTAAAATTGTCAAATAAGAATGCTGATATGCAAGTTAACAAGGAAAGTGGTTTAAATAAAGGCTGAGACACTAGTGAAAGCAGAGGCTTAAGGGAAACACAAAGATTCCATTGGAGAGGAAATCAATAAAGGAAATATCACTTGGAAGTTGATTACTGATTAAAAACTATTGGGAGATACATAGACCCACATCTATTTTTTTTCCTAGAAAGTAACAGTCTTAAGAAATTTTATACTCCATTAAACTTCCTAAGAATTAACTCTATAAGACTGTGGTTGAAATTCTGTTGTGCAACCCATTACTTGACAATGTTCATTTTAATTTTAGCAAAAACTTTATCTCCTCTCCCCTTTCAGTTTCAAACATCCCTAAGGCTCTCTTTTCCCCCCTAGAGAAGCATTTGTGAGCCCTAGCACAGGGAGGGGAACTTTTAATGTCAGAACATTGCCACAGGATCACTATGCATGATGTAAAATACAAGACAGTGGAGCTTAGACAACTCTAGTAACTAAATGTCTAATTTCTTGTAGTTGAAATTACTTGTTATCCCAGTGTAAAAATAACTGAATTATGTTACATTGTACCTTATAAAAGGATACCATCACTTCTTTTGGGCCTCTATGTGCTCTATGTGCTGTTGTGGGTGTTGAGGCTATAATTAAGTAGAAAGGAGGGGATAATATTTTTACTCAAGCTAGCAGCTTTAAAATAAATACTCAAGTATTAAAAATGTTAATAAAATGAACTATCTTAGTTACTTTTAAGAAATAGGGAAGGAGTTGTTTTATTGAAAACTTTAATAAGACTGGTAATGAATTGTTTGGTCTTGGGACTATAACTGTTCCATTTAAAAGTATTTTCCAAGCTCTGAGACTGTGACAAACCGTAAATATTGTGCCTGCTTGGGTTGGTCAGTGGAATAATCTCTGAAATTGGAGCTGAAATTTTCATTTAAAAATTGATTTGGAATCAATCTTTTCAATCTGCATTCTTTCAGAATGAATCTACATAAATTTCCTTGATTTTTGAGGCGCAGAGGAGTTCAGATCAAAGTGTAGTGTGTTCTAGAGCCGAGAATCTTTGATTTTCTTATTGTCTCATGTACAAGAATAAAAAATGCAAAATGTTATCTTTGCTTGCAAGATGGTGAGATATTGTTTGTCAGTGCTGCCAGTAGTTCTTCTGAAAATGATTTCTCTGCAAATTGTGTAAAATGTGCCAAACTGCTATAATTATCTTTTGCATGACATTTGAAAATTGGAAGCATCAAGTGTGTTATCAATTTGTATCAGTCAGAGGAAAGATATTTTGCAGTAGTTGTGGACACTACAACTGCAAGGAGTCGGAGTATGATTCCTTTTCTCATTCGTTGTGCAAGAAATTGCACAAGGGTCAGCAGTTTCTCCATAGGAACCTGGCTTGTCAAGAGTGAGTGATTTTGCAAGAATTTTTCACAGTTCTAGTATGGTCATCAAACAGGCACACATTAAGATTCTCTAAGCAGGGAAACTCTTCATCACAAGTGTAATGGAGCCAGGATGACATCACTTCATTGTCCTGTCTCGTATGAGCCTAGTTGTGATATGCCTAACATCTGAGAATAAAAGGGCTACAAATGGTTAGTTCAGAATGCTGTTCTGTAGCAAGGAAAAACTAAAACAAAATGAATGGAAATTTATGAGCTTTAATGTATGTATGTGTGTGCTAATGCCTGTGTGTGTGTAATTACATTTAGGTAGCCCACTTTTTACCAAAAATGACACTCAAGATGACTAAGGTAAAGGTAAAGGTTTCCCTTCCTCAAAAGCCAGTCGTATCCAACTCTAGGGGTCAGTGCTCATCTCTGTTTCTATGCCGAAGAGCCAACGCTGTCTGCTTCTGCAGATGTTTCCATGGTCATGTGGCAGGCATGACTAGACACCAGAGTGCATGGAACGCTGTTACCTTCCCACCAAAGTGGTCCCTATTTATCTAGTTGCAATTTCTTGCTTTCAAACTGCTAGGTTGGCAGGAGCTGGGACAGAGACGGGAGCTCATTCCGTCCTGCAGTACTCGGGAATTGAACTGCTGACCTTCCGCCTCCCAGTCAGCGCCTTAGTGACTTGAGCCACTGCAGTCCTATGTATGTATAATTGTATTATAATACTAGCAGGGCTGTAGAACAATGTAGTTAGACTCTACATGGGGACGTGGCTATGGGGACTGTTGTAAACAAACATGTGCACTTCAGAATTGAACAGCTATGTTGCTTTTTCTGGTAGGGAAAAATAAATTATTGTGTAGCTTGTTTCCTGTAAAGCTTGTATGTGTAAGAAATATCCTATGGTGCAACTGCAAAAGGTTAGCTGTTCAGTGTTGAGTTGTTTGTTTTATTATGCTGATGTTGCTTATGTGTCTGTACATCCTCCAGAGTAGGAAATATGCCCGATGGGTGGTATAGAAATGTAATATATATAAACAAATCAAGAGGGAAAAAGAGGAAAGAGGTTATTCCACCACCTTTTCTGGGACGCCAGTCCTAGCCTACTATCTGGACAGTTTCTATTCAGCTTTTTATCCTAAGCAAGCTATAACCTGTTTTTCCCTCCTCCTTTCTTCCTTTTTTCTTATGCCTTACATTTAAACTATAATCATTAGTGCTGAAAATGTGGTGCTGTTTACCATTGTCCTTTAGCCTTTCTGGCTAAAGGGTGAGACATGAATGCTTCAGATAAAATAAAAATAAATAGAAATGTCTTCATTCTTTTCTAACATTATTGCATAGCATAGAAGGCATTGCACTCTGCTGAATGAAAACTGACCTCATGTTTGTGAAAATATGCTGGACACCTCTCCTGAAACTGCTTCCTTTTAGGTCACCCTTACTTGAATGCCAGTTGTATCTGACTCTAGGTTTCGGTGCTCATCTCCATTTATAGCCAAGGAGGCCACAATGTTTGTGTCTGCAGACGTTTCTGTGGACATGGGGCAGGCACGACTAGACACCAAAGTTCACAGAATGCTGTTTACCTTTCCCACTGAAGAAGAACCTATTTATCTACTTGGAATTTTTTGATTTCAAACTGTTATGTTGGCAGGAGCTGGGATAGAGACTCTATCATGCAGCAGTCGGGTCTTGAATTGCTGACCTGCCGACCTTCCAGTTGTTAAGTTCAGCATCTGAACCACTAAGCAACTGCTTACCTTTAAACTACACATAAACAATAGCAGAACCAAATGGACTATATTTCTTGCTCACAGTGTGTCAGATGAAGGGCTATTCAAGATCCTTCTTCCTCACACATGCTAGATTTCCACTTGCATTTTGGAATGGTACAGAAGCATGACGCTTCTTCTGAATGTGTATCATGTCTCTAAATCTGCCATTAAGCAGAGTATTAAGCATCAGACACCGGCAGTGACGACTCTATAAGAATGAAGGGAGCTGCAGCTGGTGATACATCTCACCCTAGTGATGAAATATCACAATAAACAGTAAAGCAGACAGGAAGGTTAATCATCTATGCCAGGAGAAAGTTAAGTAATATCCATTTATTTATAACTCATGAGAGGAAACTGAAGCAAGGGTGAAGCAAGGTCATTTTGGGCCGGGAGCAATATCCCCAGGGGTGATCCTGTAGCAATTTACATATGGTTATTACAGGTGAACTATTTTAAAATCTAATATTTGCTGGTTTAGTACATCTTCAAGGATTTATAATTTATAAACTCATAATGTTCATAAAGTTTCCTCAGATGCTGTTTCATGATATCATTATCACCATCACTATCAGCATCACCATCGGCCTGTTCTCTTCAACTGTAGATATGAAAAGCAAAGACTGTTGTTGTTTTTTAAAAGGGAGACCTCTTCCAAACCAACTGCAACTTCGGGTCAGTTGAGGTTGTGAACAAATATGTCTCAGCCTAGAGGGCTGAAAATGTATAGAAAACTTCTAGAGCAGCGGTCCACAACCACTGATCTATGGACTGGTACTGGGCAATGTGCTATCCTGAACTGTGTCACAGGGACAGGAATGCTGGGAGCCGCAATAACAGCCCTCTGTCCTCAACATGCTCCGCTGTGTCTGCCCAGCAAATGGAGTGAGAGCACAGGCTTCAGACACAGCAGATAGGCAGGTGTCCTGGCCCCTCCTCCACATTGCTTAACTATGGTGGGGCTCCACTCCCTGCGCGTGTGCAGTCCAATCCCACTTCCCCCACTTACTGTTCTGTGGGAAATTGTTTAGCATGAAACCAATCCATGGTGCAAAAAAGGTTTGGAACCCCTGTCCTAGAAGGCCTGTTGATCTTTGTGGTTTAAAAATACATAGCTGCATTGGGTGGGGCAGTGCACCAAGATCCTGGAAGAGGGCATATCTGGCCCTGAACCTTTGGAAGTTAGCCGGTATACTGTAGCAAATACTGCCAAAATTAAATTATCATTGTTAATGTTTCAGTTTCATTTAGATGAGAGTTATTTTCATTGAGAATACTATATCTAATGAATGATCTGAGGGAAGTAGAGTGGGGGATGGAATAATGATTGTGGGTTTGAACAGAAGTTAGAGAAGAGGACTTACAGCACAGGCAGGAGGAAAAATGAGAACATGAAGAACGGGAACAAAAACACCTGATTGAAGCAACAGCACTAGAAAAATTGGAGGCAATAACAATAGATGGCAATTGTGGTCATTTTGTCATAGTCATGGATGTTGTGGGAAATATTTATTGAAAGGTGTTTTTCAGAACTGGTTTCAAGTCACTGTGGAAATGGTGAAACTACTTAAACATCTCAGTTACATTGAAAGCTCTGTCAGGCTCTCCATAAGTCCTTCTGATTTGACATCATATAATAAAATAATTTCATGTCAGAAAGTATTCTGGGTTGAAAGGATTTTTGCTGGATAAACTCCACTCAGGGGATACCTAAATGAAGCTCCTTTCATGTGCCCAAGAGCTGAGACAGAGACGGACACTCAGTCCATCATGTAGTACCTGAGTCTTGAACTGCTGACTTGCTGGCCTTCCAGCTAAAAAGGTGAGCTTCTTAACCACTAAGCCACTACAGCCCCATATCACATAAGAAACACATATACAGTAATACCTCAGATAACGCTAAGACTTGGTTCCACAAGTCTTGGTGTTATCCGATTT
This sequence comes from Furcifer pardalis, assembly GCA_030440675.1. NCBI lineage: Eukaryota > Metazoa > Chordata > Lepidosauria > Squamata > Chamaeleonidae > Furcifer > Furcifer pardalis. The sequence continues at coordinate 72,172,738 of CP126893.1, forward strand.
TTAGTATTATCCGATGCATGTTAAAATCCTATGGGATGTATCGGATAACGTTAAAGCTCCATAGAGATACATTGTAACCACACAGGCTTTAGCGGTTGTTATCCGATACATCCCATAGGACCTTAACGTTATTCGATCCAATTCTCCTCCCCAGATTACTTAATGTTATGCGATTTTAGCGTTATCCGAGGTAAACGTTATCCAAGGTATTACTGTATGTATATCAGCTTCTAGACCAGAATATAAGAATATCTTTCTGCCCAAAAGAGCTGAAGCTGTAAAATGTATATATAATTTAATATATAGAAAGTAAATAAACATTTCCCCATAGACAGTATATTTTAGCACATCAAAAAGATTCATGTATTATCTCTAGTTTCCAAAAATGCTGCACTGATCAACAAGATCTAAAAATGCCTTAAATTATATCTGCTGATTCTTTCAATGTAGACAGCATGTGTTCCAGGAGTCTATTTAGTTTTTAAACATTAATTAATACTATGTAAATACGTCTTTGAAGTGAGCAGTACTATCTTCAGTCACAGGGTGGCAGACATCTCTAGAGAGTTCTTCAATTTGTAGCTGGGAAAGTGGAGTTGTCTAAGGAACAGAATTATGGAGATGCTGACTCTTTTCTATTTTGATAAACTATCCTATAGATGCACTTGCCTGGCATAATTCAGGTCAGTAAGGGGGTAATCTCTGTGAAGATGATGAAAAGAGGCCCAAAGCCAAACTGAGTAAGTACACAAAGGAGATATTACCTAGAGTTCACAGGTCAGGAAAAAAGATATTCAGAATTCAAGTCAGAGTCAGTCCTTTAATCAAATGCCATACTGTTGATAGTCCAATCAGGGAGCAGTCAGAAGTGAAGTCAGTGAGAAGTCTAGGTCAGTTTGGTGGTATACCTATCAAGAAGGGAAGCAAGGGATGCTGAGAGCTAGGAACCAAGAAGAAGATGGTAAAGAAAGTAAATTTTGAGTGCCAGCTGTTTAGTTGGTGCAGACTAATCAGAGAAGAAACAAAAGTAAAAATAAAAGCAGAGATGAAAATATTGAGACATTTTAAATACTTATGGATATTGTGAGCTTTCATGGATCAAGTCCACTTTTTCAGTAACTTATTTTCAAAACTGGACTGGAGATTGGGCTGTATGTTTGTCTGAGGCAACAAACAGGACAATATTTGTAGTTGCCTCATAGGATAAAATCTGAAGGAGGAAAGGCAACCTTATGCTTTGTTTCCCAACCAAAAAAAAAATGCAGCTCAAATATATCAGGCTCACTGTTTGGAGAACCTTTCTTCTCCTATTGCTCTTTTTCTACTGGGTCTGGTCTAAACTTCTGTTTCTCAATGTCAGGTCAGTAATAATAATTTTGTGTCAGAGATTCCTCTAGGTTGAAAGGATTTTTTTAAAAAATAATTTTTATTTATAAATTTCCAAAGAAAATACAACAAGAAAACTACACAGAAAATTAACAAAGAGTACATAATATATAATGTAAAAATAATAAGATAAAAAATAAAATAAAAATAAGAAATAAGAAACATGAGTAAAGAATAAACATTTGATACAGAAGCTTATAAGATTTAGATTTCTGACACATTATTACAAGATACACTTATATGCTTCTTTTACATCCTAAACATCAATCTTCTAATATAAATCGCCTCTGTGCTATATACATTGTCCGGGAGGTTATAACATATTATATCTTCCAAAAATTAATTTGATCCGGTACAGGCTTAATACCTTTATTTTTAACAATTACATATTCCACAAATTGTCGCCAAATTCTCCAGAATCTATTTACGTGAACTATGTCTTTTCTAATATTCAATTCCCATGTTAACTTGTCATTAAGTGCTAGCTGCCACATTTCCTTATACCAGTCTTCTACTTTTAATAATGCATCGTTTTTCCAATTCTTTGAGATACATTGTCTAGCTGCTTTCCATAATTTAATCTCTTGAGATCTCGAAATTTATTTGATATCACTACTCCCAAATATTTTAATGTGTTTTTAACTTGAATCTTGTATCTTTCTTTTATTCTTTCCTGTTCCCCATCTTCTCCATTACAAAGTATCATTTCTGATTTATCCCAATTTACTCTCAAGCCTGTAGTTTCTTCAAATATTTATAAGTGTGAATACATATTTCTATGTTCTTCTGACACTGTTGATATTTGCTGATTATCAAAATATTCTTTGAGCTTGATTAAATTCACTTCTTTTTTGGAACACAGTTCACAATAAAAAATTTCTACTATTCGTAAATTTTCTACACTCTTATTAGAACTTCTCCCAGACTTATCAATTAAGACTCCAAACTGACTCTTAAGTTTCTTCTCTTTAGCTGCTCTTGACAATAATTTTGAGTTTTTGTTGTTGTATTTTCTTTAAGAAAATTATATCCTTCTTAACTTTCTCTATATCCCTTCCATCTATTTCTTCTTTTCTTATTTTTTGTATTTTCTCAAATATTCCCTGATCTTTAGTTCTTGCATGCTCCATTTGAAATTCTTTCAATTGTCTTTCTAATTCTTGATAGCTCTTCTTTTTTAAAAAAAAAAATTTTTTTTTTTTAAATTTTATTAGGTATATAAGACATTACAAACCAAAAAAAATAAATACATAGGACAAAAAACATTACATAGCTTTTTTAAAAATATATATAAAGGAAAATAAAAGAGAAGAAAAGAAATAGATGTTCACATAAACAATAATTCTACATTAATATCATCAATCGAATATTATTATCTCGTTATAAACCAAAATTTGAAACTACAAGTTATAAGTTATATCTCCACATATATCTCCTCTTAACCAATATATATTATTCACTAACTCTACTATCCTTTTTAACTTTAAAACCACCCTTGTGTTATATACATTGTCCGGGGATTTATGTTTCCTTATATTTTCCAAAAGTCATTTTGCTCAGATACAGGGGGTATGCCTTTATTCTTAACCATTGCGTGATCAATAAAAGGTTTCCAAATCCTCCAAAAATTATTGCCAGATACTTTACCCTTTTTAGAATTTATCTCCCATGTGAGCTTTTCATTAAGTGCCAAATCCCACAATTCCTTATACCAATCCCTTCTTTTTAACTTTTCGTTGTTTTTCCAATTTCTCTCTATACATTGTCTGGCCGCCGATAACATTATTGCCATCAGTTCCTTGTTTTCATTACTCATTTTGTATTTATCCACTTCAGTTAACAAGACTGTATTTGGCCCCAGTTCAAACTGCATATCCAATATATCCTTAATGTCATTCTCAATTTTCCCCCAAAAGTCTTTCAAGACATCACAAGACCACCACATATGCTCATATGTACCTCTACCTTTTTTACATCTCCAACATTTCTCACTCACATTTTTGTACATTTGGTGCAGTCTTACCGGGGTTCTATACCATCTCCATATTAGTTTATAATTATGTTCCTTCACTCTTATCGACATAGATCTCATAATGCGTCTTCTCCACATTTTCCCCCATGTGTTCTCAGTGATTGTTATGTTCAATTCCTGTTCCCAGCTTTCTTTCAATACTTGTTGAGTCTTCCCCCCTTTATTCAAAATCTTGTATATTTGACTAACTATCCCTTTTAACCCTATGTCTCCTTTTCTTAGTTTGGCCAACAATGTTTCAAATTCTGTAAGCTCCCTGTCTGATCCCATTTCCAAAAGAAATTCCTTATTCCAATTATTCATCTGGAGGACTTTGAACCAATCCAACTCCAATTGCCGATATAGCTCCTTTCTCCTCTCCAAGTCCCTACAAATTTTGATCCAATCTTTCAACAAAGAGACCCCATTTTCTAATAAGACATCCTTAATCCTACCATCTATTTTCATTGGTAAATTATTAAAATCTTCTAATTCTGTTACCATTGAGATCCCTGGAATAAGATCCTTTCTTGCTTTACCCTGTATTCTCATTTTTTTATCCTTATCTCCACAAAGAAAAAACGCCTTTCCTTTCCTAGAAAACTCTTTTGACTCTAATTTTCCTCATATTGGTTCTTCTCTAATTAAAAGTTTGATGACATTTCGTAATTGAAAGGCTCTATAATACTTGCTAACATTCGGAATACCCAGTCCCCCTTCTTTTTGCGATACATACCACAACATTTTAGGTACTCTAGCTCTTCGTTTCCCATTACAGAAACTATTTATAGTATTCTGATATTTTTTCAATTCTCTATCTGTATGTTTTATTGGCAGGGCATCAAATAAGAAGTTTAATTTAGGTAACAACATCATTTTACACATTGCAACCCTGCCAAACCACGATAGATTCAACTTGTTATATTGTAATATTTTTTTATCTATCTCTTTCATTTGCTTACCATAATTCAATTCTTTAAGCTCTCCAGTTTTTCTAGCAAGTATTACCCCTAAATATCTTAATTTATTCAGAATTTGAATATTAAATTTTTGCCTTATTTCTTCTTCATCCTTCTTAGTCCCGTTAACTAAAATCAGCTCGGATTTATCCCAGTTCACCCTTAATCCTGTTATTTCCTCAAAAGTTTTCAAATGTTTATTAATCTTTGGAATTGTTTGTATTGGTTGTTTTATCGTAATTAATGTGTCATCGGCATATAAGCTTATTTTATTCCCTTCAATTCCAAATATATCTTTATCTTGCCGAATTATATTCGCCAATAGTTCCATAGCCAATACAAATAATGAAGGTGACAAAGGACATCCCTGCCGAGTTCCAGCTTCCAATTTTATTTCCCCTGTGTAACTATCATTAAATTTCACTGTCGCTGTCCCCTGTTTATATAAGTTCTTAATAACCCTTTGAAATTTGTCACCAAATCCATATAATCTAATAGCCTCATGTATTGTATCCCATTGCAGAGAGTCAAATGCTTTAAATATATCCAGGGCTAAAAAACCTGCTTTATCCTTTTGCTTTTCAGCTATATCCAATAAGTCCACTACCCTCCTTGTAAGGTCTGACAAATACCTACCTTTTACAAACCCTGCTTGATCATCTCTTATATATTTGGCTATGAAACTATTTAGCCTAGTCACCATTATTGTAGAAATTTTTTTAGCATCTTGGTTAATTAAGGATATCGGTCTATATGATTCTATTTTCTGTAAGTCCTTTCCCGGCTTAGGGATTAATGCAATGATAGATCTATTCCAAGATTTCGGTGTTGCTTCTCCCTCTAATATCCCATTAAATAACTTATATAGTCTCAGAACAATCCAAGGCTTAAAATCCTTATAGAATTCCGCAGGAAGCCCATCTTCTCCTGGTGCTTTATCCAATTTTAATTTCCTAATTACATCCTCAATTTCTTTTACCAATATTTGTTCCTCCATCCTATTTCTATGTTCTTCTGTTAATAGTGTTATATTGTACTTTTGAAAGTATTCCTCCAATTTACTCAAATTTACCTGCTTCTTTGAATATAAATCTTTGTAAAAACCCTCTATTATTTCTGCTTTCTCTTTCCTTTTATTACACCTCTTTCCCTTCCCATCTATCAGAACTCCTACCTGGCCTTTATTTTTTTTATCCCTCGCTGCTTTTGCCAATAACTTGGAATTTTTATTACTATACTCAAAATATTCTCTTTTTAAAAATATCAAATCTTTTTTTACCTTTTCCATATCCTGGGCTTCTAGTTCTTTCTTTATTTTCTGTATCTGTTGTAATACCTTCTTATCTTTATCCCTTATATACTTCCGATGAAGTTGTTTCAATTGTATTTCCAATTCCTGGGTTCTATTAGTGTTCCATTTCTTTTTCCAACTACTTAATTTTATGGATTCTCCTCTAAAAATCGCTTTCATTGTGTCCCATACCACTCCAGAGCTGACCTCTTTATTATCATTCCATATCCAATATTCATCCCATTTCTCCATTATTTGTTTTTTCGTATTCTCCTCTTTATATAATTTTGAATCATATCTCCAAATATATTTTTTCCTATCGCTTTCATCCAATTTTATGTCCATACTTATTTTAGCATGATCTGATTCTCTAAATGTACCTATTTTAATATCCTCTATTGTTTTCATTAACCCTTGTGTAACAAATATATAATCAATCCTTGAATACATATCATAAACCTGAGAGTAGTAAGTATCCCCTAGCGATATGTGTGGTTGGATAGCAGAGTAGCACTTTTAAGCTCTTACGCAGCGAAAGCCTTAGTGCAATGACACACACACATATGCCTTCAGTGGAAAGGTGCGCTTTACTTACAGTGAGGGGAAGACAGACATACACAGGACTATATACAACAGTCTCTCTCACTCCAAGCCCCACAGTAGGTAGACAGCTTGGATTCCTCTCTTGGCTCCAACTCCAGGAGCACTCAAAAAGAGTCCTGGTGATCCTTTAGCAGTTCTTTCTTCTCAGTTGAAGAAAAGCTCTCAACAGCATCACCTCCTTCAGTGTCTCAGTCCTTCTCAGTATATAGACTCCTTCAGAATAGCAACCTCCTCACAGATAATCTCCTACAGAATAATAGCCTCCTCCAGTATGATAGCCTCCTCCATAGTCCCTTCCCAGAGGGCCACAGTTATACCCTACTGTTGCTGGGCAGATTCTCTAATCAGCCACAGCTGGGCTGTTACATGAGCACATGGACCAAGCATGCACAGCCTGGCAATCAGTTTGAGGCTCTATTATGGACACCTGTGTTCAGAACACATGGAGGGCCTTAAAGTTGTACTATTCCACTGGGCAGCAATCTTTGTACAATACCCCCAAATGAAAAATGTCCTAACATGCTCCTCCTATTGTACAAGATGGATGCCACAATATACAGATCAGAATACAGAAGCAATATATACATATACACAGTTGCAGTACAACATTCTTTACAGTACACTCAGTATCAGTATTTACAACATCAGCTTACACTCTTCACATGCCTATTGGCACCAGGAGGAAACAGTTTATTATTTTTCTTTGCACCTTTGGAATACCTTGGTCTCCTAGACCCATGCACCCTATGCCTTTCAGATTCTGGCATACACACAGATAGGTCCCAAGGTGGGGATACCTCCCTGTCTAATTCTGCCTGCCGTGCACACAACTTTGCACCAGGCAATGCAGTTACCTCAGTAAGGGTTTCTGGCTTTGCTTTATCCATTAACGCCACAGTGGCCTGATATCTATCAGGTGGCCTTCTAGTCCGACTGGACCTTCGTGGCAGGACTGTATCAGTGGTATCTCCCCCAGACTCCCCAGAAATGTCAGACTCCTCTGACTCTCTTCTTAACTCTTCTTTTACCCCAGCTTCCCCATCAGTGGGGCTCTTGCTAACAAGCTCGCTGGGTTGCAAGACAGGCTGCTGTGCCTCCTCCTCCTCAAACAGGAGTCCAGGAATGTGGACACTTTCCACATGTTCCCACCGGGAGTGTTCTAGGAACTTGGCACTCTTGCCTCTTGTAACTTGGTTGGATCCTGGCATCCAAAACCTATACTCCCTATGGTTCGCCTCATACCCTATGAAGATCAGTTTGCGAGGGCGAGGCTGCCCCGGGATGCATACCCAGGCAGGAGAGCCAAAGACTCGAAGATAGCCCAAGTTTGGCTTCCTTCCATGCCACCTGCTTGCAGGGATGTCCCCAATCCCAGAATGATACACGTTATTCAGCAGATGGTTTGCACACTTCATAGCCTCTGCCCAGAGTGTGCAAGGCAGACCTGCATCACTTAGCATAGCCCTTGTCATCGCCTGGAGAGTTTGACCCCTCCTCTCAACAGTTGAGTTATGCTGAGGTCTGTGGTGGACTATCCCATGCTTTGCCAGGAAATCAGTGGTGGTTTTGTTTGAGAACACTGTCCCATCAGTAATCAGGGTCTTTACCTGTGTGTTTGCCTTGTTCTGGGCGAACCTTACCCATCTGGTTAAAGTTGAGCAGATCTCACCCTTGGACCTTAGCAAATACACAAACCCATAACTTGTGTGGTGATCTACAATGCACAGGGCATACCTTGAGCCACCAGGGTTGGGCTCATAGGATCTATTAATTCAGCAGACACCACCTCTAAGGGCTGGGTAGTGCTAAAACCACCCACTCTACTTGCAGGAGTGACCAGAGACATCTCCTCGTTACAAGGTTTACAGCTCAGAAATCTGCTGCATGGTTTCACTGCTATGCCCTCAGTCAGATCAATGGTCCTTCTCAAGTCTCAGAAATTTACATGTCCCAACCGTCTGTGCATTAAGTGTATGCATTTGTCATGGGGGAGCTTGTTGCTAAAACCTTTATCAGCCAGATTCGCACTCAGTGCACGGGAGCCTAACACAAATAGATCATTGTGTAGTGGCACAGTCAACACCTTATCTCGTCTCTTAATGACACATTCCTTCCCCTGGACTGTCACTGAGTAACCCATTTTCAGTAGGGTCCTAACAGACAGCAAGTTATACTTCATCTCAGGGACATAAAGCATTTCTAGCTCTTCACCCAAAGCCTCACATCTGACCTGGCCTTTACCCAGTGCATGGACTCTTGACCCATTGGCTAACGTGACAGTCTGGTTATTTTTAGACATTTCAGTAAACATTTTCCTATTTTTACAGATGGAAAAAGATGCACCAGAATCAATTAACCAGGTGCCAGGTTCAACATCAGTAAAAGCAGCAACAGAGAGATTAGCTTTTCTACACGTCTTGTCCTTATCTGGGCTCGACCTTGCCTTACAGAACTTGTCAATATGCCCAGACTTCTGACATCTAAAACATCTCTTTGCTACACACACAGTGGGAGGAGGGGGTGATTTGCTTCTACCACTTTCAGTTAGAACTTGTGGTTTTCTGAACTCCTTCAGACTGCCCCGTACTCTGTCTTGCTCTAGGAGGCGCCCTTGGACCCCCTGGAAATTTAACTCACTCCTGGGCAAAATGTCCAAGGACAAAACATAAGCATCATACTCTTCGCTCAGAGACGATAGCAGAATATATACTTTTTGTTCTTCAGTAAAGAACAAGTTTGTCTCAGCAAGACGCTGCAGCAAATCACTAATTGAATGGAGGTGCTGAGCCATATCTCCACCAGGCTGGAGGCGTAACCTAAACAAACGTCTGGTGGGAGATATTTGGGAACCGACTGAGTCCCTTACATATAATTGCTTAAACCTCTGCCAACATGCGGCAGCTGAACTCTCCCCTCTTAGATATGTTAACTGACTCTCTGCTACAGTTAACCCAATAATTGCCAAAGCCCTTTGATTATCATACACAAGTCTGTCCCTTTTGTCAGTGTCCTCTTCATCCAAGGCTTCTAGCTTCTGGGGATTCTCAACAATGTCCCAGAGCCCTTCCTTGCGCAGAAGCAGACTGCACTTTGTTGACCACGTCTGGTAGTTGGTGCCATCAAGCAGGGGCACCAGTGAGAGACTGGAAACAGCCATTCTTCCCTCACTTGCAGACTCACAAAACATGCAGCTGGCAGGGACACTCGAAGTGAAGTGGACGTCTTCTGGACCTCTGTTGGGGCGTCTGGTTGCGTTGGGGGCGTTGTCCTGCAGGCGATGAGTCCTCCAGGGAACACGGCTCCTCCGAACGCTGATCAGGGCTCCACAGCTCCAGTCCAGGCACACAGCACTTCGGGGCTTGACAGGCGAAGACTCACGGGCGCAGTTAGGGCATTGGGCGTAGCTGTTAGGCGCACCCTGGGCCCATAACCCGTTATCAGGGATTCCCCTAGCGATATGTGTGGCTGGATAGCAGAGTAGCACTTTTAAGCTCTTACGCAGCGAAAGCCTTAGTGCAATGACACACACACATATGCCTTCAGTGGAAAGGTGCACTTTACTTACAGTGAGGGGAAGACAGACATACACAGGACTATATACAACAGTCTCTCTCACTCCAAGCCCCACAGTAGGTAGACAGCTTGGATTCCTCTCTTGGCTCCAACTCCAGGAGCACTCTAAAAGTCCTGGTGATCCTTTAGCAGTTCTTTCTTCTCAGTTGAAGAAAAGCTCTCAACAGCATCACCTCCTTCAGTGTCTCAGTCCTTCTCAGTATATAGACTCCTTCAGAATAGCAACCTCCTCACAGATAATCTCCTACAGAATAATAGCCTCCTCCAGTATAATAACCTCCTCCATAGTCCCTTCCCAGAGGGCCACAGTTATACCCTACTGTTGCTGGACAGATTCTCTAATCAGCCACAGCTGGGCTGTTACAGGAGCACATGGACCAAGCATGCACAGCCTGGCAATCAGTTTGAGGCTCTGTTATGGACACCTGTGTTCAGAACACATGGAGGGCCTTAAAGTTGTACTATTCCACTGGGCAGCAATCTTTGTACAATACCCCCAAATGAAAAATGTCCTAACACCTTTCCTGTCCTTTAAGTTCCCTCCATACATCTTTCACATTCATTGATTTTACCCAATCGCTCAGAACGTATTTTTTACTTCTCTTTTTAGTACTTGTAGTATCAATCTCGGAACTTAATAAGTTAAAATCCCCCCCCCAATAATCATATTCCTCGCTCCTTCCTTGTTTAAGATTGTTCTTAATTTTTCTAAAAATTCTTCCTGATTGGTATTTGGAGCATATATATTAGCCAAGATTATCTCTTCCTCTTCAATCTTTCCCTTAATTATCAGATATCTCCCCTCTGAATCAGCTATAGACTTTATCACACTAAAACCCAATTTTTCCGAAATAAGGGTTGCAACCCCTCTTGCTTTTGATGTCCCATAAGCCATTTCATAAATATCAATTCCTCTCACTACTAATTTATTAGTATCGGCTGACTTTTGGTGGGTCTCCTGTAGAAAGATGACATCAGGTCTAGCTTTATTGAGCGCTATCTGCAATCTCCTCCTCTTCACGGCATTCCCTGTTCCTTTCACATTCCAGGTTAACAGTCTTAGATTCTTAACCATCTATATTTGCTAAGGTCTCCCCTCCTTTACATTTCTCCCCGGACGTGCTATCTCCATCCCCTAATAAAAACCCAGAAAAAAAAACAGATAAATAAAAATAATGTGGAACCAAAAAAAAATAATAATAATTGTGAGTTCTTACTGCTAAAAGGCTCAAAAAAGTAAAATACTTGAAAAAAATTACATAATACTACAACTACAAAAAAGAAAAAGAAAAAAACTTACCTACTCTTCCATTTTCTGTTACCCTCCCCACACCTTGTTCCAAGATGTCGCCTCTATAATTCAAAGAGGGGAGGGGAGGACCGGGGGGAAAAAGCATTATGTTCTTCTAAGGGCCCCCTTCCCTCCACCATTATAATTTTATTTCTGCAAGTTACTTATTCAAAAAGCTCAGCACTCGATGTTCCTGACACTTCCGCTCCTCCCACTGCACCCTCCACCTCCCCCTCTTTATTCAGAACTGGACCCATCACCCCAACTGCATACAAGTCAGTTCTCATAGCAATCCATTCTGGACTAGCCACCTTCATGAACCCAAGTTGAGTCAAGTACTCCAGGACATCTGTTCTATCATCCAAAATATGCCATCTTTTTTCATAAAAAAATCTCAACTGTTGTGGAAATCTCCAATTATACTTAATATCTTTTGAAGCCAAAAATTTCGTCACAGGTTTCATCATGTATTTCCATTTTCTTTCCTCCGGCGTTATGTCATTGTAGATTTCCACATCAGCCCCCTCAATCTTTAGAACACCAGACCCCGCTTGTTTGATGTAAGCCATCACTTTTAACTTATCCGCCCAATTTGCAAATTTAACCAAAACATTCCTTGGTGATCTCCTGTCTCGTCTTCCCCCCACTCTATATACAGCTCCGATGTCTTCTGCCACAAAATCTTTTCCCATTTTCAAAGAATTCAGCCAATCCACTATTCTATCTCTAAGCTTGTCTGGCGTTCGTTCGGCCCCTTGATAGCTCTTCTTAATCCATGCTTCGGCTCCCGGGCCGGCTCAGACGGGCAGCAGTTCTATTTGGCTGTACGAAGGCCTCTTCCAAGGCCCTGCTTCACCTCACCACCCAGAGCTCGCGTCCTCCGAGCCCCGCTCATCACCACTCTTTGCCGATTTTTAACTTACTCCTTTGGCGAGCCTTCAGCAACTCATTTTAATGTTTGTCTTTTTCTAAAAGTCACTTTTTTAAAGAATAAAATCGCGTTGGAACCACATTTATTTGGCGGAGCAAAGGGAAATGGCTGCTCTCACTAAGCCATCCAAACCACATCCCCGGGTTGAAAGGATTTTGCTAGAGAAACTCTGCTCAGGGGACACTCCTTTCATGTCCCCAAGGTCAGCCCTTGGGTATTGAAACCCGACCTTCCAGGCTCCAGCTCAGCATCTTAACCACTAAGCCAGTGGGGAGCTAGTAGCATGAGCAAAAATAAATATATCTCTCAAGCTTATTTTCTTCTAAATTCAGTTCCTAAGACTTTAGATGGAAAGAGTGCCTTGGAAGCCATGTGGCTGAACTAAGGCTGAGGTTTCTGAACCTGGATTTCCCCCCCTAAATTTAAAGGCACTCAAAGGCAGTTATGGGGATGATTTATATGAGTATAAGCCACTCAGATGTTGTTTACTATCCCCATCTTCTGGAGGTGGCATGGGATCATGCAGACAGTTAGTAGTTCTCTATTCAAGCAGATGTCAAACTGACTGAACTACCCAGCCACCTATAGGGAGATGAAAAAGATGAAGTCAGGCTCCCACACACGCTGTGAAAAATACAGTACAGAGTTATTTAAGGATATAGTTCTTATTTTTCTATTGCAATCTCACAATTTTATGTTTAAATACGACTTTCCAGATTACCTAAAGATAGATATCTACCAGGAAATCATTTTGTTACCAGCTTAATATTATGAGATCATTAGACACTATAGTCCATTTCTCCTTGCAGCATTTCTTAATCAAGAACTTGAATTGATCACTGCTTATTGGTGTTAATCAATCTGGACATATAAAAAGGCAAATATTATTCCTACTACTTGTTATACTTTTTATTAAATGTCTCTGGGTTTCACACCATATACTAAGGCTGTTATTTTGTAATTCATGTACAGTAGCTTTTTTGCTCTGATATCTGTGCAGCACACATTTCAAGTAACTAATCTTTTCAACAGCACTGTCTTAATAACTTCAAAGAAACCTGCTATAGAATTCCAGACTTACAAGGAATACTCTATACTGTACTCTGATTTCTCACACTTAATGTCACACAAATTCTTAAAATATAATTGCAAAATTTAGTTGAATACCAATTTAAGTTAATCATCATCATTATTATTATCTATGATAACCATTTGATTTTTAAAAATATATATTCCTTTCCAATGGGTAAATTCAGACTATTGTGATTTTTACTATCATATAAATGATAACATACTATACTATCATGTATTTTGATATAAATCTTTTAAATTATGTGAATTCATACAAATCATAAATATAATATGCAGTTGATCTCTGCAGCATATATCACCAAATAAGAATAGAATTATTGCAGTGTAAAGCTTCCATTTTGGTTCCCAGAAGAATAATCCAGAAGGGTATTATGCTCAATGGGTTTTGTTGTTGTTGTTCAATTGCATAGTTGAGTCTGATCCTTTGTGACCCTATGGACCATTGCACCCATATCCTCCACCATCCTTCTCAACCTGCCCAGCTCTGTGCCCATTGCATCAATGGTTTTGCAAACCACCAAATACAGAAAAAAAACAATAAAATGTTATATTTTCCGTCTCCCTTTTTCTGTCAGTAAGATCATCTAATGTTATGAAGACACATTAAGATTCAAAACAGAGCCAGAAGTTTTATCAGTCTTAAATGTACAATTTGATTAATTTTAACTTGATTAGAACTAGAGGATAAATTTTCAGACAAGAGTGAGAAACTGCAAAAAAAAAAAAATCCTTACCTGTGAGAAAATGAGATATTTTCCTTTCATCTTGACTAGAATGTTCACATTTGTGAGGATAATTTGGAGCAAATAATGCAAAATGCCTAAAACTGTAATACATACTGTTTGTCTATGTACTTTTGAAAATCAGAAGCATTGCATAGATCATATGCTACTTTTTGTTTCCTCTCTCTTGCCTACAGAGGTTTCAGGCACCTTTAAACTGTGGAAAAATTCATTTCCAGGTGAAATAACTGAAAACCACATACAGTACTCATTCTTCTGATGCACGTATTTACTGCATTGTGAGACTTAGTGATCAAACCATAACAGTATACTGACTTTCAAAGATTAGTGGAGATGCCAAGGATGGAACATAGTAGTAAACAAACAGTGTTGAAATTAATGTGCATCATTCGCTTAATAAGCAAATTATCTAAACTAAAATGCAAATCAGGAAGGAATATGGTAGTAGCAATTTTAAAGACAACATGGCTTGAACGGTTGTTTGTTATTGTAATCCTTCTTGAAAATTCATTCATTTATTATTGACAGAATTGTGTTCTTGATTGTAGTATAACTTGCAAAAAATTCCTTGTTACATGAAGTACATTTCCATAATAAGTATTTTAATCTGTATAGGGACAACCCAAATCTACCCTAGAATATGATGAGCACCATTTTAAGTAATTTCATGACAGATTAGTCTACACAATTAATGAGGGCAGTACTTACCAAAACAGATTTCCATAATCACTCAGTCATTTTAATAAGTTAATGATCATGTAATATAAACCTGTCTCCTCAAAATGTGCATTGAGTATCATTAGTCTTGAGCAGTTAGAGTCTTCAGATAACTGCAAAGTTCCCTAAATCTTCTTTCAATTTAAGATGATATACACATTAAGACTTTTTCCATTCTGTGTAATTTTCACACTGATTCACGCACAAGACCATTCCATTCATTTCTCACATCAGCCTTCAAATTTTAAACACACTCATTTGATTTTGGAATATGTTTCACATAACATCTATGTTTTTGTACATTGTGACCTGAACTACATATGCATTTTTGCATGAATGTTTCCATCTTTATGGAATAAAAGGATGGATATAGTTGAGAAGGCATGTGCATAGCAAAAACCTCCATTTTTGTTTTGTTTCAAATTCTTTTGGGGATTGCCTCTTTCAATTTTTCTGTTTTTCATGCATAGGTCTTTCATTTAATATGAAAAGGACCACCTCATTCAGGTAATTTCATTTCATTTTTTTCCATTCATGTTTCCAGGCACTAAACCAAAATAAATCTTACAGAATCCTTACAAATTTGCTAAAATAGTAGAAAGGTGTAACAGTGGAGAATCAACCTACTTCAAAGGTGGGCAACAGTAGAAAGATGAGAAAGAAACATGAAAAAGGAAATAATCAGATTTAGGCAGGCATTAGTTTATATTATCTCATTCACATAGCCCGGTGGCACACTGGCACAGTCACAAAGTCCACTCATTTCCACCAAAGCCCATAAAAGCAAACAAAACAGTCTCCCACAAACCGCACCAAAATATACACTTTAACAGAATAAATGCATAGTAAATTCATCTAACAACTTTTAAAGAAAAATTGGTCAAGCAAGGAAAGCATTGTCAGGGAGGAAGGACATAATAGATGGAACACTGGGGGTGCTGCCAGAACCCCCTTCTAGTGGTCGTGGAGTCTCTAGGCAGTAAATTAAGAAAATTCCAGCTTGCAGTCAGTTTTATTAAAAGTACAACATTAGCTTTCATGTTTCCTTCCACATGAAGAGGCCTGAGGGTTGTGGTTTGGCATGCCCCAGTTGAGTTCATTGTTCATCTTTGAAATCCTAACCTAGGAAAGCAGCATGGAATATTAATCCAAGAACAGAACTCTTTTAAGGAAGGCTTGTAAAGGCAGGCACAGGACTTCCTTGCTGCCCCACCTGAGAGGCTTCTGCAGCAGGGTTGTTGTTGTTGTTGTTGTTGTTGTTGGAATGCTGCTCTATGGTGTTGTTGTTTTGTTTCCAAGGACTCCTGTGTTGCATCTTCCTCAGGTTGCACCTCTTGCATTGTAGTTGGGTGAGGGTAGGCTCCTGTTACAGCTCCTTTAGCTAGCGTGACACAGGGACAGTTGGGTAAGCATTGCAACTTCTTTTCCAAACTGTTTGAAACTAAAAGTTACAGGAGACATATTTAGAGTTCGAAGTCAGTTGATTAAGTCATTCCCTGGGAATCTAGCCTTTCTGCTTTGAAAAAATGCAATAGTCCAACATTGAATATTTCAGCAACTATATTAGTTAACTGTGTTGATTTGGCTCACTTGCTGTGACTGTCCTTTAGAAATCCATGACTTTGCTTCATGGCTTGTTAGTATCCTAGTCTAAAGCATATTAAGTGGCATCAGTGTTCTGTGATATGTTTCTTTATGCCCAGGCACTTGGAAGACTGAATCTCTTTGAGTGGAAGGTAGACCTATGAAACAGAAATGCATATATTCTTAGAATTTTTGGCAAAGAAAAGCACAGAGATTGCTGAAGTCTGTGACAGGAGAATTGGAAGAGACTTCTTTGAGATACTGACTTCTCCCACAACCCATCAACTTATTCATGTTATCAATCCCCAAAGCCCAATCCTGAAGTTTTCTTTTGTTCCATACTGAATAAAATTTCAGAACAGATCCCAAAGTAAAGTAAAATAGCTATTTAGGAGACTATTGTTTTATTCTGACATAAACATGTAACAGTTGTAAGAACTGTAGGATAAATATTATGTCTTGAATATATACCGTATGAAAGTCTCTGGTATACACATGTCATATCATCACTGCCCAAAGAAAGTAATTTGTTAGAGGAAACAGCAACATGTTAAAAATGCAAACAGATCTCTACTTATGAGGAAGTGGATAGGATGAGTAACATTTGTATCTGTATATCTGTGAACTGCTTCAAATACAGTATAAGAATATTATTGTGCCTCTTGGAAACAAATCCAACACAACAATTTACATTGTCATTCTACCTTTCAGTGTGTACAGATGATTGTTGATGGAGGAAGGTGAACTTTCCTGGTAGCCTCCCATTTTAAATTTGTGTCTTGATTTAGTGAGAACATGCACCATTTTAAATGAATAAAAGCTGCTTGTATGGGCAAGTGTCTCCACTGCTTACTGAGACTCTTCATAAACAAATTCATTACCCAGAATTCTGTACTATTATTATTATTATTTATTGAATTTATTACCCCGCCCCACTCGGGAGAACCCGACTCTGGGCAGCTTACATCATAATAAAACAGAGGTAAAAGATAAAAACATATAAAATCATGAAGTATAGTAGGAATGGTGTTTTGTGTGTGTGTGTGTGTGTGTGTGTGTGTGTGTGTGTGTGTGTGTGTGTGTGTGTGTGTGTGTGTGTGTGTGTGTGTGTGTGTGTTTTTGTTTTTGTTTTTTACAAAAGCCCACTGAAACTATTGAGTCCTATGGGAAGTAACAAACCATGTCAGCACAAGAATTTATGTTGATGCTTTACTTCCAGTATCATCATAACATCTCACATGATTCTTTCTCATAATAAAAACATACATTTCTAGTCACAGAATAAGCTTGTAAACTCTGAAGATGGGCCAGTTTTAATTTTTAAATTCCGTACTGGTTGTTGCAGGATCATTCAAATCATCCTGAAATCTCATTAAAACTCTTTATGGCAGATTCATTAACTTGTTTAGAATCTAGTTTTCTCCCACGCACCCCCCCCCCCAAAAAAAAATCCACTAAACCACAGCTATAGAATTAGAACTGTATAGAAAGTGGCAGAGGGTTAGACTAAAGTAAACTTGAAGAACAAAAATAGCAAAGCCAGGAAACAGTTAATGCTAACAACCACTTAAATATATTGTTGAACATTCTGTAAAACTATTTATAAACCTTTAAATTACATGGTATGGTCATATTGATGACCTTTAATGAGAAAGTGTAATAACATTTGTAATTTTAATGTAATCAACCAACCAGCATTTTCAAATAAATGCATAGACAAATTAGTTGTTTGTTTGTTCTATATCCTATCTTTGTCTCTTGCAGGACCTTATAATACAAATCTTTAAAAAGATCTACCTTTTTTTTTTTAAAAAAAATTCTTTTACAGCAGTTCAATATGTTACATAGTTTATATAACAGTTCTCCATGTGTTGAGAATATCTAGGAGCATAGTGAGTCCTTGAGGTCAGCAATCACACCACCATGGCTGCCTGGGACATTAAGGTCTTTCTTGTATAATTATTTTCTTTTATTATGACCATTTTTGCTCAAAAAAATCACTTGATTTCTCCAATTTTCTTGACGAGATCTCTAGTCCTTTCCCTTCCATTGTTTTCCTTTATTACATTGTGTTGTTCATTTAAGAAGCCCTTGCTGTTTTTCTGGATATCTGCATTCATTTGGATGAATTTTTCTCTTTCATCTTTGCATTTTGCTTTCCTTCTTTCCTCAGCTATTTATAAAGTCTCATCAGACAACCACTTCACTTTTTTGCATTTCTTTTTCTTTGGGATGGTTCTAATTGCTGTCTCCTGTATGATGTTATTTATTTATTTGATCAAATTTATATTCCACCCTACTCACAAAGGTGACTCAGGGCGGAGCACAACCGACAAATAATACACAGTTAAAAACTCTAAAAAGAACAAAATAAAAGATTAGAAACCAATTAAAACAACCTCTCATTCCTTTGACTAAAGAAATAAACAAACATAATAATTAGAATAGGAGGATAGTTGTAGGATGTTAAATAAGCCAGCGGGGAGGGGTCAATGAACCATCACAACCCCACACCATTCCTGCCAGCCAAGTTTTCAGGCACTTTCTAAAAGCCAGTAACTCCGTCTGGAGGTGCAACTCCAAAGGCAGGTGGCTCCACAGAGTTGGAATGAACAGGGAGATGGCCCTCTTTCTAGTGCCAGAGAGTTGAGCCTCTCTGGCAGATGGTACAACTAAAGCTACTCTCCGGGCCGCTCTGGTGGGATGGACAGATACCCTTGGGGAGATGCGGTCTCTCAAGTAACCTGGCCCACTACCATATAGGGCTTTAAAGGTAATGACCAGCACATTGAATTGCACCTAGAGGCAAACTGATAACCAGTGCAGCTCCCGAAGCAGTGGGGATGCACGAGAATAATGCCCACACCCCAACACCACCTGGGCTGCCACATTCTGGACCAGCTGCAGCCTCTGGATGGTCATCAGGGGCAGCCCCATGTAGAGCGCATTGCAATAATGTACTCTGGAGGTGACCAGAGCATGGGTGATCATGAGCAAGGAGTCTCTGTCAAGGAATGGGCGCAACTGGCGAATTACATGCAACTGTGCAAAAGCCCTCCTAGCCACGACTGCCACCTGCTCATTGAGCAGGAGTCTTGAGACCAGGAGGACCCCCAGATTGCGCACCGGGTCTGTTTGAGGTAAACTATCCCCATCCTCTGTCCATAGTTCTTCACTGGTACCATCCCCTTTTCTAGAATAATCTCTGCCTACTCGTTTGTCATAGAATGCATATCATGTAGAAAATATTGAAAGGTCGTTAAATTAATTGTCAACTGTTCTACTGGTTTGATAAGGTTAATAGATTCTACTCAAGGGTTGTAGTGAAAGCCAGCATGTTCTGTTGCATGCTATGAACTTTTTCCTCATCTTCAATTTCCATTTTGCAGGGATGAATTAAACTAAGATTGTGACACATGTGCAATGGCAAGGGAGGTTACGATTTTTTAAGAAGCATTGTCTATGATCAAACTCATGTGACTTTGATTATGACAGTTGATATGGTGTCTAAAGAAGGCCCAGAATAATACCATAATTTAGTAATGTAAGATACTATCTCAAAAGCAAAGCTTTGTGCCTAAAAGTTCATTTCTTTGATGTCATGATTACTCACTCTTGGGAAAGACCTCAGTCAAGACCTTTAGAAAGTCAGAGTGCATAACATCCAAGCAAGTATTTTCATCCTCATGTTTATTGATGAGTGTGTGTCATGCTTCTTCTGTTAAATCTTTGACTTATCAAGTGTATAGTATTTGTATTTAACTTATCTATTTTTCAGAATGGTCGAGCGGCCGCGGCAATTGCTGCGGCCGCACGCTTTGCCCTGCTGCCGGGGAAAAGGGACGGGCCTGGGGATGAGTACAGGGGGCGTGGCTGAGCGCTGCCCTTATAAGGACAGCACGCTCCCTGTGCTTGTCGCCAGTCTCTGTCTGACCGGCAAAGCGTGCGGTCAGCTTTTTGGTGCGCCTCTGTTCTCCGGCGGCCATTTTGAGGGCTCGTTACTGGGCTATAGCCTGGTGTGCTGTTGCGTCGGCCATTTTGGAGGCTCGAAAGTCGCGGTCGCCACCTTGGGGCCTTGCATTGTTCAATTGTTGATTTTTCCTGGCCATTTAGGGGCTTGTGCTTGACTTCCTGCTGGTACCTTCTGGCATTTTAGCTTGCCTATTGGTGCTTGCCTGGTTGGGATATTTCCCGACCGTTGGGAGTCACTGAGTTAGGCTGCTTCAAGAGGGTGGCCTTGATCCGGAGGGCTGAATGTTTACTCTGAGTTACAACTTTACCCTGCTGTCTGGCAAGCTTGCGCCGGAGGGTTCAAGTTTGCCTTTTCTTATTTGTGCCCTTGTCCATTTTGGTAGGGATTCTTAGGCAGTGGCACCCAAGAAGGCTCCCGCGCCTCGCCCTCACCGCCTGCCCCATAGGGTTACTACCGCAGGGGCCAGTAGCCGCCGTTCCTAAGGGGCTGAGGGGCCTCCATCAGCCCTGCAGCCCTCCTTGACTGCGTGGCAGCCTTGGAACGGGCCACTGGCCTGGACCTCGTGCTGGAGATACACAGGTCGGCCCTCAGGGCTGCGCAAATGGTAGCTGATCCACATAATGTGGATTGGAGTGGCCTGGTGGCAGCGCTGCACCAGCGCATAGACCAGCTGGAGGCTAACATGCCTCCACTCCGGCCCTCCGATTATCCGGCCTCGGCTGAGACAGAGGTCCAGGTAGTGGATTCAACTCCTCCGGCTGAGGTGGAACCTGACGCCGGGCCTAGCGTCGTTGAGCCCTTGCCAGTGGTTCCGCCTGTTGCAGCCTCGCAGGCCGGTGGTGAGTATGTGGTTAAAGCAAGTACACCGCACGCACACACATTGTCCCAGCTGCCACCTGTACAATGGCCGTGGCCATATCAGCAGGCGCCTGGTTCGGCATCCTCTTGACAGGTGCCTCCCCCTGTGCAGCCCTGGTCAACAGGGCTGTGCCTGGGCACACATGGCCAACTGCTTCACCACCAATACCCGCCCCACCAATTCCTCCTGCTTGGCGGGCACCTTATCCGCTACCACCTGTGGCACAGGCTTTTGGCACCTCAGCCTTCCCGGCCCTGGGCTGGCCATGTACTGCCATGGGGGACACAGGGTACAACTCAGTTTCCAGAGCGGCTATGCCTTTCAGTGACCAGTTGTTGTCGCTTGGCGACCACCTCCTCCCTGCCACTAGAGATAAGATCTTGTGCAGGGAGTACGTGGACATTTTCTCCCTCCTCAACCGTGACTCCACGAAGGAGGAAAAAAGACAAGGAGGATGATAAAGACAAGGAGTTGGCCAAAAGGAAGAAGCCGCCCCGCACGTGGGCTAATTGGCTTCCAGCCTACTTGATTTATGCAGGGGTCCTAGCGATGGCGTATCCTGCGTTGGCAGCCTCCCTTTTCCAGTATTTAGATATAATGTACTGGGCATACGTGGACTTTCCAGGTCAGTCATGGGTGACCTATGACGAGACTTTTCGTATGGGCGCGGCCATACGCCCCGGTATGCGCTGGGACGAGCAACACTCCCAGCTTTGGCTACAGCTGATGACCCCTTCCCAGCCGGCTCTGGGAGCTAGGTACGATTGCGGACATCTGGTGCAGCACCCTGCTCCCGCCCAGGCCCCCCGCCAGTCGGCGGGGCAGGCGGTTCCGGCACGCCTGCTGTGCTGGGAGTATTCTGCATCTGGACGCTGTACCAGAAAGTCGTGCAAATTTAAGCACGAGTGCTCCATTTGCTCGGGTGTCCACCCCGCCACCTCCTGTTTGTGTGGGGGTTGCAGCACGGGGCCGAGGGAAGGAGCAGCAGGGGGCAAAGCGAACCAGCTCCGACACTGCCCCTGGAAAAGGGGCCCAGCCCAATTAGGGTTGGGGTGCTGGACCGCCTGCTGCGTGATTACCCATCTCCCACTGACGCCAAGTACTTGTCTGAGGGTTTTACCTTTGGTTTCCGTATCCCAGTAGTGGGAGCCCGGAGGCCTCAGGATGCGCCCAATTTAAAGTCATTAACGGGTATGGAGTCAGTGGCTAGAGCACAGATTTTCAAGGAGGTAGCAGCAGGTAGGGTGGCTGGCCCATTTGACACCCCTCCTTATGTCAACCTTAAAGTTTCCCCGTTGGGACTTGTTCCAAAGAAGACCCCTGGTGAGTTCAGGTTGATTCATCACCTGTCTTATCCAGCAGGGTCCTCCGTCAATGACGCTATCACGGACAGCCTGTGCTCAGTCCGGTATACGTCGTTTGATGAGGCCGTTGCCATGGTCCGCTCCTGCGGTCCGGGTGCACTGTTGGCCAAATGCGACATCAAGTCAGCATTCCGGCTCCTTCTGGTGCATCCGGGCGATTGTGAACTACTGGGCTTTCGCTTCGAAGGCCAGTATTTCGTGAATTGGGCCATGCCTTTCGGCTGTTCCATTTCTTGCGCCGCGTTTGAGCGCTTTAGTTCATTTTTACACTGGGCATTGGTTAGGAAGGCAGGCTCTGACAAGGTAGCTCATTACCTTGACAATTTCCTTTTTGGGGGTCCTGCGGGTAGTGGGGGTTGCAGCCACATGCTTAGTACCTTTCAACAGCTGGCGGAGGAGCTGGCCATCCCTTTGGCGCCGGAGAAAACGGAGGGCCCGGCCACTACCCTCACTTTTCTCAGCATCGAATTGGACACGGTGGCCATGACCTCTCGCCTCCCCCAGGATAAGGTACAACGTCTGGTGGCAAAGATCACCACCCTCCTGCCCAAGAAGAAAGTCACCCTCCATGATTTGCAGAAGCTACATGGGCATCTCAACTTCACCTGCAGGGTTGTTGCCCCTGGCCACGCCTTTGCTCGCCGTTTGTGCGACACAATGGCCGGTCTGACGAAGAAGTTCCATAGGAATAAGTTGACACGTGGGATGAGGGAGAACTTGGAGGTCTGGCTGGCTTTTCTCAAGGATTTCAATGGGGTGTTCTTTTGGCGCTCTGACCTCTTCCTCTCTTCCAGTTTTCAGGTCCATTCCGATGCCTCTCGGTCCTGCGGTTTTGGCATCTATTTCGATGGCCGTTGGTGTGCAGGCACCTGGCCGACGCAATGGCGGGATGCTGATGTCGTGAGGGACCTGACTTTTCTGGAATTCTTTCCCATTTGGGGGGCGATTAATATGTGGGGACGTCACTGGGTTAACTCTGTTGTCACCTTTTGGTGCAACAATGCGGCAGTTGTCCAAGTGGTCAACTCGCAGACGTCCCGGTCCCCCCGGGTAATGTCCTTAGTCAGGCCTTTTGTGCTGGCTGCGCTGAGGCTGAATATTGTCGTCCGCGCATGCCATGTGCCGGGGGTAGACGACTCCATAGCTGATGCCCTGTCCCGCTTTCAGATGGCACGGTTCAGGGCGTTGGCTCCCGGTGCCAGGACGCTCCCATCGTGGTTGCAGGACGCAGTCTGGAACATTGGAGGGCCGAGGTGAATCGGGCCATTGGACTCTCTCTTTCAGGTTGCACCCGGAATGCGTATCACCTGACCTGCTCGGCGTTCACACAATTCTGCAGTCAGCTTGGCTTGTCCAATGTCTGGCTGCTCCCGGTGGATCATGTGCTGCAGTTCATGCTCCATCTGCGGCGGTCCGGCCTGGCCCCACGTACTATCAGGGGTCGGCTGTCGGCCTTGGCCTTTGCGGCAAAGGCTAATGGTGTGCCTGACACCCTGGGTGATTTTCGAATCCGCAGGGTCTTAGAGGGGTGGTCTAGGGAACGTGGTCCCTGCCCGGACGCACAACATCCTGTTTCACCTGATGTGCTGCGGCGATTGGCTGCGGCCTGGCCCCGCCACTGTTTGGACACGTTTGAGACTGCGTTGTTCCATGCTACTTCCTCCGTGGCCTTTTTCGCCACCCTTTGGGTGGGCGGACTTGTGGCCGCGTCCAGGTGGGACGTATCAGGCTGTGCTTTGCGGCTAACGGACGTGGTGATGTCTGCGTCATCTGTCCGGATTATGATAAGTATATCCAAGACCGATCAGCATAGACATGGGGTGTCTTTGCTGCTGCTTCAGTGCAGCATAGCTGACATTTGCCCTGTACTGGCCTTGGAACGTTACTTGTCATTGCCCCCTGCCGGCCCGACTCCCCTCTTTGTTCACCGGAACGGGTCCATGTTGACCCGTTTTCAATTCTGGAGGGTCACTGGGGCGGCCCTGGCTGAGGTTGGGCTCCCGGGGGCACGCTACGGCACCCACTCATTCCGCATCAGGGCCGCATCAACTGCGGCCTCTTTTGGGTATTCGGATGTGGATATCATGCGGATGGGGCGTTGGGGCTCGGCTTGCTTTCATACCTATGTTCGCCCGTTGCTTTCTTGAACTGCCTTGCTGCCGCTTGTTTTTTCTGTTTTTTCTCTTTCAGGTCGTTCCCGTGGACCGGACGTGGCCCGAGTTTGGATTGTGGGCCACAGTTTTATTTACTGGGCCGCTTGACATGCTGGAGCTGCCCCCTGCGGGATCCACCTCGGCCTGGGCAGCTGTGCATTTCTGATGTGGAGGGGGATCCGTGGGATGGTTTGGTGCCAATTGCTTCAATATGTGTTGGAGAATTGGCAGGTGGTGCCAACTGATATATTGATGGTGCACCTGGGTGGGAATGATCTTGGTCAGCGCACTGGCATCGATCTGGCCAGGATGATATGCAGGGATTTCGATCTCCTGCATCAGCGCTGGCTGGCGACCAGATTCATCTGGTCGAGTATGATCCCGCATACCTGGTTTCGGGCCGCTGTTGATATCTGGGCCATTGATCGCGCACGGCGGGGTGTAAATCGTGCCGTGGCGTGCTTCTTTGGGGTCCGTGCATGGGGTACAGTGGTAGAGCATCCGGGGCTCCAGATTGACTCGGACCATCTGTACCGGGGGGATGGGGTTCACCTTTCCCCCGATGGCATGGCCATGCTCCTTGCGGCTCTGCAGCAGGGCCTTGTGACCGAGCTGTCAGTCTCGGGGTGGGGGTGGGGCGGTGTGTAGTTTCACTCCCCCCCCCCCCCGTGTGGCGGGTAGCACTAGCAGGGACATAAATTTGATCCCAGGAGAACCTGGCTGGCATGTATTTTGATCAGCCACTTTGGATGCCAATACCGAAAGATAGAATAGTGGGCCTGATCAAAATTAAGGTAAATAAATTAAGGTAAATAAAGGATTTAGGATATCCAAGTTTAAGTTGGTTGATTGGATATCTTTGTACCTTACCAGTGCTACTGCGGCGTGCTGCAGAAAAGTTATTTGGTTAAAAGTTTAAAAGTTAAGGAAGTTATTTTAAATAAAGTGGCCCAATGTTTATACCATCAATACTGTGGTCTGTCTCTTTTGCACGGCATGAGGGGGCAACAGTTTTTGTTCTCTATTGGAGCACTGGAAGTTATGCCTCTTGTTCTTGGCATAACTTCTAGAATTGTTTACAGACTATGAAATCTAGTTGTTTTACAGGCATTTCATTTCTTCATGATTAGATTTCTGAGACACAGATTCATTGTGGAGAGAAATGAACCATATTGTTCAACTGATTCCACATTTGTGCAATTATCTAGTTCTAATGGCATATTGATTCAATGAACACTTCGTACCAACCTGTTTTACTCTTTTCTTGAGATTTGTCACCTCTAAAAGTTAGGTAAGAGTAACATTCAAGAAAAATGTATAACATAATATTCAGTTCCTCTGTCATCACCAAAAACTTTTACATCCTGCTAATAATAACTCTAGTGGTCACATTTCTATTCTAAAACACTTGATAGTAAGCCTTGTTGATCACAAGTGTTGGGTGAACTAAGTCTCTTGTTATTACTATACAGTAATACCTCGGATAACGTGTACCTCGGATAACACTAAAATCGCATAACGTTAAGTAATCTGGGGAAGAGAATTGGATCTAATAACGTTAAGGTCCTATGGGATGAATGAATGAATATTTATTAATTGATTAGTCTTTCGACCTTATCAATAATGGATCGGATAACAACCGCTAAAGCCTGTGCAGTTACAATGTATCTCTATGGAACTTTAACATTATCCGATCCATCCCATAGGATTTTAACATGCATCGGATAACACTAAAAATCGGATAACACCAAGACTTGTGGGACCAAGTCTTAGCGTTATCCGAGGTATTGCTGTATTAGCATTTTATAGCTACCATCAAATTACTATTTTTAAGAGCTTTCTAGGAGCTCAGTAAGGTAACTTGTATATTTTTTTAATTTTCTGACTTGTGGCAGCCCTTTCCTGAGTTTTCTAGGTGCAGAACACACACAAGTCATTTATCATTCTCTTATTCTGGGGGTGTCTTGGGACTGCGCTGTTTTGCTCAAAGTTGGACCTTTCTTCTGGGAGGCACAGAAGGGAATTGAACTTTCAAACTTTGGATCCACAACCAGATACTTAACTCATTAACTCAACTTATGTGGCTTTGGGGCTAGGTGTTGAAGAACGGCAGTAAGGTAGTGGAACTGTGTGTATCATATAACCTTTGCTTCCTAGGAGTGAGGTTGAGGGTGCAAATTTCATCCAGTAGTCCAGTCTGCAAAGTTTCTATCCTTCACTTCTGGCAACAGGATGCCTATTTTGGTACTACCTGGAACAAATTATCTCTTCCATAGACCTTGCTCAGAAATCTGGGTGGTGGAAATGTATGCAAATTCCAATAAATGACTCACCTACTTAAAAGTAAGGCAGATATTGATATATTCAGACAAAAACTCCACAGATGTGGTTATACTTACTGTACTTTTTAGCATGTTGAGCTCGACATACTACAAACCCCTCTGGATGTCTCTGAACATCATTTTATTTCTAGCTATGGTAAAGAGATGAATCTGGGGTTTACCTGTATAATCTCACCCCACCTTACTTTCAGGTTTGATGCTTGGGTAGAGTTTAGGAGTAACTTTTTCAGTAATTACTAATGGAGATTAGTAGAAGCATATTTTTGTGCACATTGTCATCTGTGTAGGCTTGCTGCAGGTAAGACTGATGAACATCACTTTATTTCCACTTCATCAGATATGGGAGTAAGATTTCATGTCTGATTTAAGTGGACTTGATCCATGAAAGCTCCCATTAAAATATAACAGTCTTTAAAGTGCTACAGTGTTTTTGTTTTATTTTGTTTATTTTCTGATACTGTATGTCAGAAACACAGACTAACACTACTACTATTTGAAAAAAAATCACTCTGATTGTCATTAATTATGGAATTGATCTTTGTAAGCGTCCTCTTTTAAAGATTTCCACTATCTGTACATTATAAGTGAAATAACTGGATGTGATCCTGCTTTTAAGAGGTAGGAGAGTCACAATAAATGGATTAAATTAAGAGTAATTGATTCTGTATTAAACAATATAAAATTGTCACTTAAAAACACTGGCTTGTATCCTGTTGTCATAATTCTATCTTCATTAGTTGAATGACATCACTAGTAGCAGAAGACTGTGAGTGAGAGTTCCTTTTTTGATGTTGAGATGTGCATGATTTCATATCATTGCTTGTGAGTTATGAACACCCTGTAAGGGTTGTGGCTTTACTTCTGGTAGCGCCGCCGTCCCCAACCCTTATTTCTTCAAGACACATCACACAAGTTTCAGTAGTCTGAATTTTTATTGCAAGGCAAAGGTGTCACAGAGCATAAAATTGGCATAAGAGTGCTTAAAATAATAAACCTAATTAGAGGCCAGTAGGGCCTCCGACCCCCCCCCCCCCCCAGGGCCCTCTACACTTTCAAAGCATCTTCCTCTGGCTGAGGGAGTTGCGTGGTCAGCACAGGAAAAGAACAAAGAGAACTCAAGATAGGCAAAAGCATAAGCATAAGCCTAAGCATGGCGAACAAAGGATTACAGGCATTTTTATATGTTACATCACTCCAAACCCCATTCTCCTCCTTCCCTCCAGAGATCTTCCACTCACCAGGCCCATTCCGGGTTAATTACCAGAGTCACTCACTTAGAGTCGTCCACCTTTCTTTCTCACTCCCCAAGAACCAGCTCCCTCCTTTGGAATGTCAACTCAAGATAACTTTGGGACCAGGCTGAGTTGTCTCTACCCTCCCACCTTCAGGCCATCTAAACACAGAAAGGAAGATAGAGAGCTTTCCCAGGTTGGGGGGGGGGGGAATTTGACTCACTCTTGCTCTTTCACATCCAAAATAAAATAAAAACGAAACTCTTTACTTAATGATAGGCTGCTGCTGCTGTTGACACAGGGAGACCTGCACAGGGAGACCTGTTCAACCTATACTGGCCAGTGAAAAGCTATCTGAGGCATGTGATGTTGGTGCTTTTGGGAGTCAGGATCAGTTCTACTTTTGGGCAGACTGAACTAAACATAACTTATCACCCTGATTTCTTTACCCTTTCCCACTTTTGGAAAACAGAACGCCCAAAAGAATGCAACCTGTGTGACACTTCATAAGTAAATATGGTACTCTTAGGTATTGCAGAGTATCTTACAATATTGGTAGTGCTGAAGTAAAGTTAATCTTTCAGTTATATCATCTTCTGTTGTCTGAATATTGGTGTCTAGTTTCATACATTACAGCTAAGTGAATTAGGTATCTGGCTGCAGATACAAAGATTTGACATGTCATTCTCTGTTGTGAGTGCCAGAAGAGTCAGCTTGTATGGCCTTCAATAAGCTGCAAAAACCCACAATGTTTCCAGAAGAAGGAAATAGAAATGACTTTTGTGTATTTCTACCTTTAAAAAATCCTGAAAAGGGTAACTATAATTGAGAACTGACTTTATGGTCCATCATCTGTCACAGAATGAATGTGGAACAATATCAACAGATAGTTAACAAACTATAAATTGGGAGCTCAACCATCCACACTGTGTACATCATCTTTGGCCCTGAGCATCCCTGCAGCAGAGTATGCTGCTCCAGTATGCAGCACATTTACACAGAAGAAACAAGTTGTCATTGCTGTTAATGAAACAATGTAAATAATGAACAGTGTGCCTTAAACCTACACAAGTTGAGAAAATATATCCTCTTGTTGGTATTACCCCACCTAAGATAAGGAAAGAAATAGCTGCAAACACAGAGAACAAAACAAGAGAGAATGACCCTCAACATCCTCTGAATGGATATGTGCCTCAAGTCTGCCGGCAAAATTAAATTAGAAGATGGGGGAAGGAGCTCATTGAACAAAGAATAACATTAAAAGAAGATGTGGCTGACAAACTTGATCTCTCATATGTCACTTGGCTGACCCTGAGTAGGCTAAGAGTTGGAGTTCTTAAATATAAGAGCAACATGCTCAAGTGCTGGCAGACGACAGCATGCACTGTGAATGTGGAGAGATACAGAATCCAGCTCATTTGCTAGTCTGCCAATTACTGCCAGAAAAATGTATCAATGAAGATTTAAGTTTGGTGAACAACAAAGCCAAGAAGGTGGCTTCATTTTGGCAGTCCAGGTTTTGATCAGGACACAAAAGAAGAAAAACAGAATGAATGAGAAGATAGTATTTGATCACATTTGTAGAATAATATGTATGAATAATTTTGACTATAAACATGGTATAAGTCCCTGGTTTAGAAAAGGACCAGTCAAGAGTATATCAATCATTGGAGATGATGTGTGTGTGTGAGTATTAAAGCAGATCATTATTTCAGCCCTGTCTTGCACAAAAGTTATAAGAGACAAAAATCCAATACCTCTGGAAAGTAGGTCCAGAAAAGACTGAAGAAAAAGGTTAAATAGAAGACAGTGTGTGGGGTTTTTTTTTTTTGGGGGGGGGGCAGGCTTGTCTTTCAGAAGCAATTTAATAATTGATAATTAATTACTTTAATGTTTTCAAACTTACGTAGATATTTTGACTTCAGGTTCCAAGTATTTAATTGAATTTCTTTAGGGAGAGTGTTAATCATTCACTTGAGCCACATATTTATATTAGCCAGTGAAAGAACGGAGTCAAAGGGCTTATCTGTTGAGTGAGCAAAGCATTGGCTTCCTGCTGGAGGCCATGCAGAGACTGCTAGTCTCTGAGGAGCCCTTATCCTGGAGACAGCTTGCTTTCAGTGCTCTCCAGAGACCTTTGGAGCCAGGGATATGAGTGACAGCTGTTCTTTTTGGATCAGCATAGAAGAGTTGACGCTATTGCAATCACCCTCTTTATTATCAGGGTGTTTTATCTCACACATTAAATAATATCACAGTAAGCAGCATGGATTTTTGACATAACGTAGTCAAATTAAAATAGCTTCACTGAGAAATATTTTAATTATATTAGCCAGTCTCTCTTCCTTTTCTGTATCTGTCTGCTGCTAATGATGTAAAGGAACAGTAAGCTGTCCAATATTCCTCATTTTAAGGTACAGACATTTTCCCTTGCATCAGAGTTGCCTTGTTTTCATTGTGGGTCCAGATGGCATTTTAAATAGAGACTTCAAAACTGCTGCTTGAACATTGCATTAATTAGTAATTTTTGACATTTTAAATTGATGCTAATTTACAATTTGAATGATCCTAGATAACGATTCAAAAGGCAATTTCCCTCCCAAATAATTTTAAAATGGTTTAATAGAGGAAGTACTGCATACCTGTTGATAAAACATAAAGATACAGGCAAATATTCAAGGCCTAAATAATTGTGAGTCATAATTAAAATACAGTCCTTTAAACCCATTAATAGTAATATTAGGAGCAGCGGTGGCTTAGTGGTTAAGAAGCTCACCTTGTTAGCTGGAAAGCCAGCAAGTACGCAGTTTGACACCTAGGTATTGCATGATGGTTTGAGTGCCCATTTCTGTCCCAGCTCCTGCCAACCTAGCAGTTTGAGAGCAAGAAATTGCAAGTAGATAAATAGGGACCACTTTTATTTATTTTATTTTATTTTATTTTATTTTATTTTATTTTACAAACTTATATGCCGCCCTC
The DNA here is from genome assembly GCA_030440675.1 of Furcifer pardalis. Taxonomy (NCBI): domain Eukaryota; kingdom Metazoa; phylum Chordata; class Lepidosauria; order Squamata; family Chamaeleonidae; genus Furcifer; species Furcifer pardalis. The sequence continues at coordinate 72,203,821 of CP126893.1, forward strand.
CTCAAAGAGACTCAGGGCGGCTAACAAAAGCTTAAAAGGATACAGAAAGACACAATATAAAATCAAATGTAAAAATCATTAAAATATTAAAATATTAAAGCTAAACAAGTTAAAAGATTAAAAAATTCATACAATGAGAGAGAGGGAGGGCTCAAATGAGCCAACAAGCCGATGCAACTGTCTGACCCAGACCCCATCCCTGTCCCACCATCCAGGTCTTAACCCCCTTCCTAAAGGGCAACAACTCTGACTGGAGACATAGCTCAATTGACAGGAAGTTCCATAGGGCCAGGGCGGACACAGACAAGGCCCTCCTCCTAATGCTAGAGAGGTGCGCCTCTCTAGCCAATGGTACAACCAGAGAGCCTCTCCGGTCCTTTCTGGTGGGACAGACCGATGTTCTTAGGGCGATGCGGTCTCTTGGGTATCCTGGCCCACTACCATATAGGACTTTAAAGGTAATAACCAGCACCTTGAATTGCACCCAGAGGCACACTGGCAACCAGTGCAGCTCCCTGAGCAATGGTGAGGCGCAAGCATAACGCCCGCACCCCACCACAACCCAAGCAGCTGCATTCTGTACCAGTTGCAGCCTCCGAATGGTCACCAAGGGCAGCCCCATGTAGAACGCATTACAATAATCAAGTCTGGAGGTGACCAAAGCGTGTGTGACCATGAACAAGGAGTCCCGATCTAGGAGCGGGCGTAACTGGTGTATTACGCGAAATTGTGCAAAAGCCCTCTTGCCCACGACTGCCACCTGCTCCTCGAGCAGTAGTTGTGAGTCCAAGAGGACCCCCAGATTATGCACTGGGTCTGTTTGGGTCTTTTCCCACTTTGGTGGGAAAAGATCTCTGGGACATGAAAGGAGCCTCATTCAAGCATCCCCAGAGTGGAGTTTCTCCAGCAAAAATCCTTTCAACTTAAAATAATTTCTGACATGAAATAATAATAATAATAATAATAATAATAATAATAATAATAATAATAATAATAATAATAATAATAATAATAATAATAATAGTTGTAGTAGTAGTAGTAGTAGTAATACTTGCTGCACTCAATTTTATACCAATTTATGGCCACCCTTTCAAGGATTTTCTAGCTAATACACAGAAGTGGTTTACCATTCCCTTCCTCTGGTGGGTGTCCTGGAATTGAGCATCTTGACCATGACTATATAGGACAGTGATGGTGATCCTCAGCACTCCAGCTGTTTTTGAACTTCAAATTCCAGAAGCCCTGACCAGCAGGAGTGCTGACTTGGGCTTCTGGAAATTGAAGTGAAAGAACAGTAGGATGACTCTTTTCTCAGGATTCACTGTGAGAATCCATTAAACTTATATTATTTGATGATACCAGCAAGACCTCTTCTTTTTAGCAAGTCTCCTCTAGTTAAATCTAAGCAAAAAAAAAAAATCCTCTCTTCTGTTTGCCCCAGGAATGTCATTGTGTGCTGACACCCAGAAGCAGTTTCTCTCTAAGAGTGATTGGCAGTTCTTTTTATAGGCAGCAATGTAAGACTGTATCTTGAGTGTAAAAAGATCTGGGATTTCAATTGTGTGTTTTTTTAATCAGGTGAAAGACATATGAAGCTCGTCCCAGTTTCAATAGGGTTGTATCACATTAACTATATCTAGCTGTGTTCAAAAACAAGACATCAAAAATCTGTTTCAGAAATTTTGATTTATCTGAGCCTTAGCCTTCGCTGCTCAGAGAAAATGCATTTGCCCATGTAATCCATCAATTTTTTATGGTGGATTGGTTGCATAAGCAGGTTAAACATATGTATGGATACATCTATATGGAAATAGTTAATGATATTTCACACTATAAGGAAGGTGGAGTTGGGAATGGGTGTGCATCATTAAACTACTATATGGCATAGGAAGCATTTAGATAAAATACATTTCTGTAGGTGAAATGTCTAGCCTGTGATATAATTTTAGATGCTTCTGTAATATGCACTGGTCAAATTCCTGCAACCTATGTAGCCTGGCAAAAGTCAAACTGAGTAAACTGAAGTGGCAGATTGCACATTAATGATTGCATTATTCAGCCTGTTCCAAGTTACAGTAACTTGGAGCATGATGGAGAAAACAAGCTTTGACTTCATAACTAGTGGCAATTTACTACTGCAGTTTATATAATTTGACTTGGACAAGTATGTGCAAGTAATAGGATTCTGGCTGATGACTCCATAATATAATTTAGGCAAATTGTCTTTCCGATAAGCAGGAAAATATGTCAGCACCCTTCACATTGATTTTGGATTAGTACATGTGCTTACAGTTTCAAAGACATACAAGATTCAGAGATTATCCAAAGAGAAGCCGCCTTGAAGCATTACTGGGATGCCAAAAGCTCAGTGAGTTAATAAATACCCTATTGTTCCTGCCTCCAGTATTAGCCATTTCTGACCCACATGCAGATAGAATGTTTCCATGCAGATGTCTAGTCCAGCACATTCATGTCCTTAAGGCACATCTGTACTTCCCAGCCACTCCTGCATTCAGTTAACACATGAAGTGCTGAATATCTGGTAAATTATCAGATTGCTGTGATATTCCTTTAAAGCTGCAATTTTAAACAAAACATAGACTTTTCCTTTCAAATTGTTCAGGATTAGGTGGTCAGAATGACCACAGATTATTGCCTCTGCATGGATCTGTTATCGATTGTTGGCATATGTCAGAGTCACTGAAAACTAAGTATTAATGCAATATAATAAGCAATATTTGTAGAGTTCAGTCTTTTTTTTAAAAAAAAATGCTGCCTGTCACAAACTTCTAAAGTATATTTCTTTAAAGTCTCCCTGTCTCCTGAGGAAAGAGGGATAAGGCAGTGAGTCCCTGGACAGGATCTATGACTCATTACGTCAATCAAACCCCACTTCAGAGGGGAATAAAGAGATTTGTATCTCAAAGCTGTGCATAACGACTTCTCGGCTTTTCATTTCATATTTATGAGCAGTTTACTTTGAAGTGTTTATCAGGCAATACGCAGAAACATGAGAGAGCATTGCCTGAAAGCATGTTCAAGTGTCTAATCTGTTAAATGCTTGCTGAGCAGGCTAGTTCATCAGTGCATGCAATGCAAAAAGAGGGAAAATGTATAAACTTTCTGTTTTTGAGGTTTTGAAGCAGAATATTTCTATTAGCAATATAAAAAAGGATTATTAATGCCAGGCATTTTGAAATAATTGTAACATTGAAAACTTACAAAAGCAGTTAAATCCACATTCAAACACAAGTGAGATGAAATTTAACAACATAGATAAAGATTACCATAGCGTATCCTCTGACACAGAATGTTTATGTTTTCAGAGGCCACCAGGCTCTTACTAATTCTATGAGAATTATGACATTAAAAAGGAAGAAATCTTAAGATCCATTGGAAGGAGAGCCATTCTTGACATGTATTGGTTTGGAAGAGGAAGATTCTACCCTTGTTCATTCAAGTAGAGGATGGTTACAAGGTGGTTACTACTGAGCTTACCCTAATTACACATCTTAGTTGAAAAACAGGAAAAAATGATAATAGGTAGACATTGTAAGATTGGTGAGATTGCCAGCACCATCCTGTGTAGGTTACACTGAAGCAAGTCCATTGGTGGGATTCAGCAGTTTGCCAGAACCTGTAGCAAAAATTCCGGCTTGCCCCGCCCATCCAAGTTTTGAAATAAAGTTGTCTTAATTCTGGTGCAACACAGGGCTTTCGCCTGGCCACGCCCACCATAGCACACCCACAGAGTAGGTAGTAAAGACAATTGAATCACACCACTGAGTGAGTCCCTCTGTACGCAAAATAATTTATTTCCACCTAAGTACCCATACAATTTAATTTTCATACTGCTTTACTCAGTTTAACTGTAGGATTTGTGATTTGCCCACAATACCAAAATAATAATAAGTGAGCAATTCAGGTTCATTAGTGGGTCTTTCAAGCAGCACCAGCTGCTCCCTTCATCATATGAATAGTCAAATTCACAAGGTATTGAATACCTGACTTTCAACATAATTGATACCATTGGTTAATTGTAAATACTCAAAGGCATATTAATCTTAACTCTATCATTGTAATAAGTGTAATAAGTCACAACTAAAGTAGGTCCATTTGAATCAGTGGAATTGACTGACCATATCCTCATTGATTTATGTGGCCTATTTTACTTCACAATTTCAACATTGTTATTTAAATCAGAATTGACTTGATAATACATAAGTAGTATTATAATATAAAATTGACAACATATCTCATACATTAGGTCAGAAGTTCTGAACCTTTTTAAGCTTGGGGCCTGGTTACGCTCCCTCAGACAGCCATTTTGCCTTTCCCCTGTCACATGGCACTTTCTGGTGTTGTAGAGGCAGTGAGGGGCCAAATGAAATGGCACCGTGGGCTGCATTTGGCCCACGGACCACAGGTTAAGAATCCCTGCATTAGGTTTTAGAAACCCAGAGGGGAGACCTTTGTATACCTGATACCATCAAAATAATGGCAACCCTTTGTACATATAGAGTATTCAGAAAAGGTTTGCCATTCCATTCCAATGGGTTGCAATGGGTTTATGTAAGCTACACAGGTTGGCTCTTCTTGAATACACAGAACAGAATTGAACTCCTCTAATTCACTGAGCTATCCAACCGCAGATAGAGTCCGTATATTGAATTGCATTAAAATTCAGTCTAGCATTATGTTTTTAATTTAGGCACAAACAACTTATTTTTCTTTGTGGTCTCTATGGATCTCACAAATGGATTTACTCATGGGCAGAGCCATATTCCACATTGTTCTCCTGCTAAGCTTTTGGTTGCAAACCTGCCCATATCCATCTTTTGTACATATAAAGGTGCATCTAATTGGCAATCCTTAATTCCTTTTTCTCTGCCTCAGAGTTCATTCCAATCTCCAGCTAAGTGCAAGTTTCACTACTGTCAATTTGTCCTATCCTTCTGTCTGTTTTATACTTGTTTCTTCATTATTTTCTTCCCAGTGATAATATTGTCTGTCTGTTTTCCTTTCTTTTACCTCCATTTCAGAGATAAAGTAAGGGAAAATAGAGAACCCATTCCTTGTCAGTGCATAAAGATAATTAGAAACTTGATTCCATGAGATATAGATTCAATTCTTCAGCATCTCATTGAAGCAATCCAGATTAGGAATGCATATCTCCTTTGGAGAATGTAGAATATTTTCTTCACCAGCTGCTAGATGACCAAAGATTGCTGGCCCTCTCTTTCTACCAGAAGGTGGCTGGCCATCAAATCAGCTCCACTAGACACTTGGCTGATTGTGTATCAAAGAGCATCAAAGGAACAGTAGCCTATCACAGGCACTAATGGTTCCAAACTACCAACATACCAGAAGATTGTTGAACTCACATAGAGGACCTTGCCATTGATGGGGATTACCACTTTACTGCATCAGCAATGAGGTCATGGACCACCTAGTCCAGGGGTACCCAAACTATGGTTCACAGGCCAGATTGCTGCCGATACCCATCACTGCAAGAAGTCACGAAATTGCACTAAAAACATGAAAAATTCTGCAAAAATGCAGCAGAAACTTCCAAAAACATGGCAAAAATGTGCCACCCTCACTCCCACCACCATGGAAAGTGGCAGAAGTAGCAAAAATACCCCGCACAGTGAATTCATGCACCGCTACCACTGCCATTACTTCCGCTGCCACCACTGGAAGGAGGAACTACATGACTGACCTGCTCAGCTTGCTAAGGGGGCATTGTCAGGCCCCTGGAGGGAAATATTTGGGCACCCCTGACTTTGTCAAATCCTGTATCACAGTCAGAAGGCTAAGCCTTTCTCATCAGCCCTACAAACAAACCTATTGTCACACATAGTACACAACTCAGAGCTGTTGTTGCTTTTCTTGCCTAACCTATTCTTCACCTCCACAACAGACAGAGATGGAAACAAACTAGAACCTGCCAGTCTTCAACTTCCAGAGAGAAACAACTTGCATCCTCATAGAAATCCCAGTTTTAAACAGATTTTACCTCAATTGCACTCAACTCCATTTGTTCTACCTTCTTTATCTCTTTTGTTCTGTTCAACATATTGGTGCTCCATCACCACTGAACAATGGGTACTTACCGTCACTTAAAAAGGCAGCACATCCAGTTTGAAAATCAGGCTCCATCTTTTCCTCTTCTTCCCAAAGGAGTGATTGAATACATTCCACAGTGGTTTTTGCACAACAGGAGGGCTCAAACCCATTTTGGATCTTTGCAACCTAAATTCCTATCTACCATTTGCCCTTCGTGTCGCTGCAGATATTTTATTTATTTGTTTTCTTGTTTATTATATTTATATCCCATTCACCTAACATGATCTACTTCGGGAAGCTTACAAACCTAATAGGAACTCAGATACAGTAAATAAACAAACCCTATTCATCCATAGAATAAACATCATATCTTAACATAACTAATGCCAAAAGGCAGACAGCACAAAATAATATGACATAAACTTTAAAAGACATGCAGACAAAAATCCATACAGGAAGCAACATACCTCTAATGTCTCCCCACCCACCCAAAGAGTTCCATCTTTGCCAAAATTGTGGAATGTGGACAATGAAGGGGCCAGGGACCCCCTCAGCTTGGTTTGCAACATTAGAAGAAGCAAACATTGTGGAGTGTAACATGGACTGAATTTAAATCAAGAGAAGTCAACAAAGCAAAGAGGATAATTACAGTCTCCCTCTGAGTCAGTAAAATGCCTTCACACAACAAGGCACATACAAATTCATTGCCACAAATTGCAGCAATGTTCACTAATTTGTTTTTTTTAAAAAAAAATACTAGAAACACTCAACATCTATTAGCCATAATTTCTAGATAAAACTTTCATAGTTGAAAGATGTATACAATTGCTGACAAACTCTAGAGGAAAAAGCCCATGAGAAAGCTAGTTTTTAAATAAATAAATAAATAAATAAATAAATAAATAAATAAATAAATAAATAAATTAAAGCATCACATTGGCAACTACTAGAAACAGAATGCTAGTCTAGGTAGCCTTTTGTCCTGGTCTAGTGAAACAGTTCATGATTTGATATGTACATCTCAACCATTAGGCTAGAAGTTGAAATGTGTAATCTTGCTACAAGAAAACAGGAAAGTATGTTTCATTCTTCCTACACTTTGCAGGCAATGTGGAAAGATGAATAATTGTCTAGTAATGCTGCACTGACAGATTTACACTCTACTGTTTCAATTTTTTATAAAGAAAAGGCAGTGTTCATCTTCCTGGTTTTCTTTAGGAATGTTCAAATAAATTTCTAAATGTCTAAACTAGTGCCTAGTGGTCAGTTTGTAATGGTGAAATAGAAACAGACTATGAAACAAGCAAGAAATATAAAGAGAATCTAACAAAATACAGTACAGTGGTACCTCACTTAAAGAGCATAATGTGTTCCACGGGATTGCTTTTTAAGTGATTTTGCTCTTTAAGAGAGTTTGCTATTTAAGCAAAACACCATTGTAAGTGACCAGTTGTGACTTCTGGCATGGGGATTGTGAAACCCGATTTATTTGTTAAGCGAGTTTTTGGTTGGTTTTATTTGTTAAGCGAAGCGAACAATCAGAGAAAATTATGCTCTTTAAGCGAGTTACTCTGTAAGCGAGGTGCTCTTTATAAGAGGTTTAACTGTACATTAAAATCTTCTTAATTTGGGTGATGGGAAAAATAAACGACAATGACGATTTATTTAAAGTTAGAGACCAGTATCCTGCTGGATTTTTCACTTATGGAACAAAAGTTGTGGAAGTGTCTCCAACTGTTTGGTAAGGTGTGCCAGCAAGCATCTTTAAAAAAAAAATAGCCATGACTACTTCCACAATTTCTGTTCCATGCTGGAGAAATTCGACAGTATACTGTTCAAAGTTATCAAAACGCTTCAATGTTCAGTTATCTCCCCTCAACATAAGCTTACTGATACACTGGCCTGGCATTTTCAGTAAACTGGCATGGTGTTTTTGATCAAGTGTTAAAGCATCAGTCAAAATTTTCTCTCCTCTTCTCTGCCAAAACCAGATGTATAAACGTTGAGGAAGTTATGTGATTGGATTTATGGAAATTATTTCCAGCCCCTTTGAACAAACAGTGGCATGTTTCCCATTTAGAGATAGGAAATGGGACTAGAAACAAATAGGCAGCAGTACTCCGGATCTCTACCACTGATAAATGACTCCTGCATTTCCTTGTCTGTTGGTTCTGATCTCATAATGAATACTGCATTTCTATTTTCCCTTCATTTCTGCAACTCTTTAACTGTACCCACTGCACTTTTCCTTATAACAATCCATTTTAAAAACATGGCTAGTATTTGATTGCATTTCAGTGTTATGATATGTCTGAATTAAGAGAAAATTCAGCATGTGTGGGATCAATAATATGAATTTGTATGCCATGATTGGATTCTACAGTTCTAAAGATTAAAAATCTTGTAGACAGAAACCATTCACTTCTAGCTATTAGTCTGGTACAGTGGCCAGTTTTGTATTGTTTTGTACTTGGTTTACAAGTGTTTTAAAATCAGACTGTTGTGATGGATACTTGAAGTAATCCTATCAGGTTTGTCAGTAATTGTTATAAATTCAGTTTGTAAAATTGCTAATCTGTGCAGTGCTTAATTGAAAAGTGATTTAGAGAGACAAACTAGGAAAGGTAATCCAACCTTCACTGCTGGGTATTAATCATTCTTCAGCATTTATATATTTTGTGTTTTAGTGAAACAGCTTGGGGCAGCATGTTCAGTATAGGTCATGTCATCCCATTTCATTTCCATAGTGTCCCTGTTGGTGATGTGGCTTAACCAAAATCTTTCTATGTTCTTAATGATTTGAAAGGATTTAAGTCATGTCTTTACCAAGAGTGGCTTGTGGAGAAATTTGCCCTCACATTTGAGGATGAAATGCCACTCTTGCTCAGAAACAGGCCACCTGTGATCTCTGTACATTAAACAAAACAGCCATTGCTGAATAGTTTGCAGTCAGGATCCAGACAAACTTCTATGAATGTTTATAAAACATCAATTACACTATTTTCTTTCAAATGGTAGTAACTACATGTCTCATTAAATATCATAGCTCCATCTAAATTGATTGACTGATATACAATTGTACCTCACTTAAGTAGCACCATGTGTTCCGCAGGACTGCTCTTTAGGTGAGTTTGCTTTTTAAGTGAAACACCATTGTAAGTGACCAATTGTGACTTCTGGGGGGGGGGATTGTGAACCCCAATGTATTTGTTAAGCAAGTTTTTAGTTGGTTTTAGCTGTTAAACAAAGCAAAACATTGAGAGAAAATTCTGCTCATTAAGCGAGTTATTCTTTAAGCAAGGCACTCTTTATGTGAGGTTTGACTGTACTACTGATCTGACTTTATAGTAATTCTGGGTGGTTTCATATACAAAACAAGACCAAAGGAGCAAATTCCCACCCATCAAACAAGACAATACACAGCAAAATTTAATGGGCATTAGCTGTGTGAGAGTTATACTTACTTACTTACTTACTTACTTACTTACTTACTTACTTACTTACTTACTTACTTACTTACTTACTTACTTACTTACTTACTTACTTACTTACTTACTTACTTACTTACTGTATTTGTATTGCTGCCTCCCACTCTGAACCAATTCCAAATGGCTCACAACAGTATCAAAAGTTCAAAATACAAAATGTCTTCATCATACACAATTAAAACTTTAAAAACCATTAACAACCATTAAAACTATATTAAAACATATATAATTATTAGCCAGTTAGAATTAGAAAATTTGCATAGGAGTTGTTGTTGTTCAGTCGCACAGTCGATTCCGACCCCTTGTGATCCCATGGACCACTGTCCGCCAGGCACTTCTCGCTCAACTCGCTCATCTCTGTGCCCATTCTGTCTACAATATCATCTAGCCATCTCATTTTTGCCCACCCCCTTCTTCTTTTGCCACCCACCTTTCCCAGCATCAAGGCTTTCTCAAGTGAATCTTCTCTTCTCATTTGATGTCCAAAGTACTTTAGCTTCATCTTTACAATTTGACCTTCTAAGGAGCATAGGAGAAACCCTCCCAATTGTTTCCAAATCGTGAACAAATCATCCTAACAATTTTTCCAACCATAAAGGGACAGGTTTCTGTGACCACTTGAAGTGTATCAGTGGCCAAGGTTCCCAATGACAAAGAGTTTTGATGGAATTGTCTTTTGAGGCAGGTACAGAGTTAATTGCTCTAAACAAACAAACAAATAAACTTTCAGCAGGATACTGAGAAACACTGGAATGCATCTAACTGCATCTTTGGATCTTATCCATTGCCCTCATGTACATGGGTAGCCAGAGTAAATTGTTTGAAGAGGATATCTTCAACAAGGGCAGAAATGAAGAACTTGGGAACTACAGACCATACCCTAACATCTATCCCATGGAAAATTCTGAGAAGATTTCCCAAGACAATACAGATTATAAAGCAGTTACTTGGCAAGCAATTAGAAAACAATGCAGTAATAACTAGGAGCCAAAATGGATTTGTCAAAAACAAATCCTGCCAGACTAATCTGATTTTGTTGTTCGATCAGGTAACTTCCATGGTGAAAAGTAGGAATGTATCTCAACTTCAACAAAGCTTTTGTCAAAGTGGCTCATGATATTCCTGTACCAGTTTCGAATGCCTTCACTGCCTGTCCAGTAGTAACAGAATCATTTTTATAATATTGCTTATTATCTCAAAAGATAGTAAAGGTAAAGGTCACCCTGGCTCAAAAGCCCGTCAGTCCGACTCTAGGTTTCAGTGCTCATCTCTTTTTACAGCCAAAGAGCCAGTGATGTCTGCAGCGGCAGACATTTCCTCAACACCAGAGTGCACAGAATGCCTTTTACTTTCCCACTGAAGTGGTGCCTGTTTATCTATTTGAAATTTCTTGCTTTCAAAATGCTAGGTTGGCAGGAGCTGGGACAGAGATGGGAGCTCATCCATTGTGCAGTACTCAGTGATCGAACTCCGACCTTCCAGTCATCAAGGTGGCTTAACTACCTGAGCCACTGCAGTCCCTATCTCAAAAGATAAATCCTCCCTAACCTCTCAGTTCTAAAAAGATTTCCAGTTTTATTTATTAACAAAAATCATTTTTTCTTTAATTCGTTTAAAAACAATTCCTTTGCTAAAATGACAGTTATCCTTGACCATTCAGTAAACACGTTAAATTCTCCATGCTACTGCTACATCTTTATTTAAAAGAGAGAAAAAAACACTAGGAAAAGCTCTTCATTTCACAAGAGTCCCTTCAGGCCAGACTAGGTGAAAAGTAGATGCCTGGTTGCATTTTTAACATAGATTTGCCCTGTCAAAAGCAGGTGTGAAGATCTTAGAGTAAGATTTTCATGCTGTAAATGTGGGGGGATTAACCCTTGCATCTCCTCCACACTTTCCCAAAATTAAGGTTGCAGCCTGATTGAACATGTTGGAAATCATTATAAATATGTATGGATAAAACTGTGTTCTTTTTCTCCCTAGAGAAAACATAGTTTCCAGAAAACTGGAATTAGTTAAGCATTTATTCACAGCTGCCATTATTGATGGTGCTAATATCACAGTGTATTTACTTTTTAATTAAGACTACTGAAAAATCTTAAGCTCACAGCTTTATTTTTGTTTAGAAAATGTATTTCATTTACAACTCTTGTAGCACAATTGGTTTATCAAGCTTAATTTTTTTATCAGTTCCAGTTAATCTAGGTATATTAACATTTATATTAAAAAACTTAATCATCTTTTTTTTTTCAGGAGATGTAATTTAGGTTCCTGTAACAGTTTCAAATCCTTTCACTGCTTGTTAAATTTAAGTGAAATAGAAACAGTTTATATCATATTCTCCTGAAAAAAACAACATTTTTTTGGTTCTATCCTCCCCCCAGGACAACACTCCACATTCTGGAACACTGGAGGGTTTTTTTATTCCATACCTTGCAATGTGGGGTAAAATGAGTGGAGGAATGTTTAAGAAAAGAATTTCTCAAAATTAGATTTAAATTCAAAGGTATTTTTCCTTAAGGAGTTTAGCAGAAATAAAATAAATAAGTATTTTCATAGTCTTACTACTACTATTGAGAATGTTCTAATCTAGATGTATATTACTCAGGGCTACAAGAGAGTTTGTTGTTCAGTTGCACAGTTGATTCTGACCTTTTGCAACCCAATGGACACTTGCATGCCAGGCACCCCTATCCTCCACCATCTTTCTCAACCTGCCCAACTCTGTGCCCATTGCATCAACAATACCAGCTAGCCATCTCATTTTCTGCTGCCCCTTCTTCTTTAGCCCTTGACGTTTCCCAGCATCAAGGCCTTCTCAAGTGAATCCTCTCTTCTCATTAGATTTCCAAAGTACTTTAGCTTCATCTCCACTATCTGACCTTCCAAGGAGCAGTCAGGGTTGATTTCTTTTAATATCAACCTATTTGTTCTCCTCATTGTCCAGGGTACTCTCAAACCTCTTCTCCAAGATCACATTTCAAAGGCATCTATTCTTCTGCGCTCAGCTTCCCTTATGGTCCAGACATACATTACCACCAGGAATACCATTGCTTTGATTATGTGGACTTATGTTTGCAAGGTGATGTCTCTACTTTTAATTATGTTTCCCAAGTTTCTCATAGCTTGTCTCCCAATAATCAGTATCTTTGTTTTCCTAATGGTGAGTGTCAAGCCAGAGAGTTGAAAGAGTTAAAAAAACCCTGCTTAAATTAACTTATTTTAAAATCCAAGATTAAAATCCAAATAATTATTTCCTTAAAAAAAACAATAGTTTTTATTTTACTCTTCTTAAATATTAAGGAAATAGTTAATCTATTCACAGAGACTCTTTGTAATACATTCAAAAATCATTTTGAAAAAGAAACCTATTGGTATGTTTATCCAAAGGAATTTTAATTTTCATAAGAAACTTGGGAGTACAGTATAAAACATTTAGATTTAGTCAAGCTTTCACTGATACAGTGGACAGATATTATATTAATATAATATCCCTTCCCTCTTATTGTGGCACCTCCTATTTATTCTAAGAGATCCTGCAACATTTTGGAGCAGATTTTCAGAGGGGAAGAAAGGAAGCCAATATTTAGCCCTTGGATTTGTGTATGTTGATGAAAGCCTAGAGCGTTATTTCCATGAACCAGATTGCCAATTGAAAGTTCAGAAACCACTCAGTGGATTTAACAGTTCTGTCAGGATTTGCAGCTGCAGGATTTAAGCCCTCAACCTGGGAAGAGCTGCTCTTAGGCCTGCAAGACTGGACCTTCACTCTGCTGCAGCTGCTGAACCCCAAGGAAGGTTCTGGCCCTTCATAGGGTCTCCCAGAAGCCGCCTCAGCAACAGAGGTCAGCAGACTTGCAGTTATTTGGTTTCTGGATCTCTCCCCCTTGTTCCCGATTCCCACGTTGGAGGATCTCTGTCCTATTCCTGTTCCCTATGGACTGTTGTTGTGCCTCAGCAATGAAGGTCAGCAGACTTGCAGATGCTTGGCTCCTGGGTCTCCTACCTTGTTCCTGGTTTATGGAAGATGTCTTGCCTTGTTCTTGTTCCTGAATACTCCCTGCTCTGTTCCTGGTTCTTGTGGACTGCTGCTGCACATTGCCTGGCTCATGGAAGTCCATCTTGTCTTGTTTCAACCCTTGTATCTTCTCCCAGTCATCTGACTTCTGGCTCACTTTCATCATCTGGTTCACTCTTGGTTCACTTGGACTCAGTCTCTGGACTGAGTTGCAGTTACTGCTTGACCTGTTTACCTGATTCATGTTGCCTGCCCACACCCTGGACCCTGACAAGTTCTAGCTACTATGAAAAATGTGATACTGTATTTTGGTGAATGTGATAACTAGCTGGAACTTTTCACAACTTTGAAACTAGAGAGGTAAGCAGAGATTTTTACAGGAATTCTGCTCTACTACTTCCTCAAAACCAAAGTCAGAAGAAAGTGTCAGGTTGTTTGACAACTTTGTGGCCAATAACCCTGCATCCATGAAAGGCCAGCCAAGCAAAACAAAGTTTTAAAAAACCTCCTTAAATGTGTGTCGTCGTCGTCCCACCCCTTCTGTAGCAGGAAGGATGGCTTTGCATAGTTTTGAACACTGCTATTGAACAAGTATATGAAGAAATAGACTTGGTCCACAAAAGCTAACATTAAAATATAGCAGTTAGTCTTTAAGATGTGACAATGATTTTGCCTTTACTTTTGCTTTGTTTTATTTTTGCCTGATATACTATTGGACAGATATTCCAGCAGTCCACCCTCCACCCCACCCCCAATATTGTTTCCTCAAGGAAAAGCCAGATGGAAAATTCTTGGAGAGCATATTGTAAATGCATTCAAAATACCTTCAAACTATGGCACTAAAGGATTATCAAAATGGTTCACCAGCTATTGTGTGTAATATGAGTGCCTGTGTGTAATTAAACAATCTGGAGGTACAGTTTAAAAGCTCCATCCAATGTCAAGTTACACACATAATGAGACATAGATTATTGTTAAAATAGGCAAAGTTTAAAGTTAGCATTAGGCTTTTCCTAGTTCCTGGTAGAAGCCAGCATGATCTCTAAAGACACATGTTGTTCAGCATTTTACAGAACACTGAAATGAGGAAGCCAGCACCTTGGGTCAAATGGCAGTGTTTCCATTCTGTTGCATATTTCAGTATGTTTGAATATTTAGCTTCTTATCTCTAGGAGCCACATGCATTTTGCCAAACATTTAATTTTCAAAAAGGAGAAATGTCTGGGAAGGGGAGCTCTTCACTTCTTTGTCCCTCCCATTATGGTTCCAAAGATCACATAAAAAATAACAAGAGGAGTCATTGAATTCATTTCTGTCATCATTTTTTTAGCATCAAAACAGAATGCTAATTAGAGTGTAAACATCTGGGCATTTACAAGATATTAAATTCTGCAGCTTATCATTCAAATATTTTACTGCATTTGAAAAACAGATTATTTAAGTTAACATATTTCTGATTTGCTCTTGTAAAGAACAAACCAGAACACTGTAGTCTCCTCTTACTAGAAATGATCATTTCATGTTTAAGAAGACACTTAAAAAAATTATCTCTTTCAATTTCTAATTAACAAGCCACCTTCATAGGAGTCTTTTTATATGGATTTTGATGCACCTGTTAGACTCACTTTGGATTTTGTGCTTATAACTTTTGAAAACTCTTTTTAAAATCAGCTAATCTCATCCCCACTGTTTACTTAAAAGGTGATTGTGCAAGATTATTTCAACTTATAACTATTTGAATAGAAATCATTGAAGTGTTAGGAAAGTGATGCATTTGATCCGTAACTATATTTCTAAGCAGCTTAAGCCAGAGGTGGGCAGGTACTTTGCTAGCAGGTATGGAGAACTAAATGGTGCTTCCTATCCACATAAACCAAGGGATAGCCAAGAAGAGGAGGAAAAAGAAGAAGACTATGTCAAAGATGATGGCCAGTCTTTTTTTTCCCTTTCCTTTTTCTTTTTTTTTTTCTTTTTAGAAAAATCATATAATATTATTCACATTATCTGTGGGGAATAAAAGGGCACACAACTTTTTCGTTTCAAGGAAACTTAGACAACATTTTCCCTTTCCAAAATGTCTATCTTTAAAAATAATATAAGAGGGAGGGGATCTCTGCCCGTCTCATTCTTAATTTGGGGGTGAGGGTTCTTTTTAAAAACAGACTAATTCATTTTGATTTACTTAAAATGGTCAGCAGGCTGCACTAACTGGTTCAATTGCAGCTAGATCAAGGAAGCTAGATCAAGCTTGCAACTAGATCAAGGAAGCTAAAGTGAGCCTGTTTAGATTTTCAGTCAGAGTCACTTCTGCAGGGATTGACGTTCCTCTTCCCTGTAGTAGACCTTTCCTGTTCCTAACTGAAGGTATGTATGTCTGTTATTGGATAAAGTTATAAAGACAAATTGTTTATGTGGTGAAAAGGAAGAAAACCTGAATGAACAGTTGGGGTGGAGGAAGGAAAAAATGTTTAAAAAGAAGGATATAAATTATTGTTGCCATATTGCAGAGTTGGCTACATTTTGCTAGAATTCTAGCCATTCCAGCTGTTGCCTATTTATCTGGCCCAAATCTTCTTCTTTTGTGTCCCAATGATACCCTGGACTGTAAAAATGAAGCCACTTTCTTGGCATTGTCGTTGGACAAGCTTAAGTCTTCTTTGGTGTATGTTTCTGGCAGTAATTGGCAGACAAGTAAATGAGGTGGATTCTGTATCTCTCCACATTAACAGTGCATGTTGTTGTCTGCCAGCACTTGAGCATGGTGGTATTATTTTTTAGGGACTTCAACCTGAAGCCTAGTCAGGGTCCTTCAAATGATGTAAGGGAGGTCAATTTGTCAGCTTTAGCCTCCTTTAATGTTCTTATTTGTTCAGTGAGCTCCTTCCTCCATCTTCTATTTTGGTTTTGCTCTTGAGTACACTCAGGAATTTTTGATCTTGCCATAAAGCTTTTCCTCGATCTGTGCTGGCAGGCTCCATCTCATATCCATTCAGAGGATGTTGAGGGTCATTCTCTTGCTTAGTTTTCTTGGTGCCTGCTGATACTTCTCTCCTGATCCTAGGTGAAGTGATACCAAAAAGAGGGCGTAATTTCTCAACTGGCATAGGTTTAATGTATCCTGTCACTACATGTGTGGCTTCATTAACAGTGGTGTCAATTTTGTGTGTGTGTTTGGATTGCCTTTCATACTGGAGCAGCATACTTTGCTGCAGAGACACTCAGGGACAAAGCTAATGTACACAGCTTGGATGGCTGAGTTCTTTGTATATAATCTGTGAATTTCCTGGTGATGTTGTTCCTTCTACAAACTTTGGCTTTGGTATTCAGGCAGTGCTGCTGCAAAGAGAGTAGCCTGTCATGCATCACACCAATGTATTTTGGTGCTGAACAATACTGTAATCAATTCACTAGTCATGTAACATTCAACTCAACCCTAACCTCTCATTTTTGAAGATGGAAAGCACACACATGAGTCTTTCTTAGAATAGGCTTCAAATGGTTGTTGTTGTTGTTGTTGTTGTTAGTTCAAATTTATATTGCCGCCCACTCGCCGTGGCGAGTCAGGGCTGCTTACAAAAAATACATAACATTACATTATGTTGGTGTGGGCACTGGGGGAGGGGTGGTGAATTCCTCAACCTGCCCTGACTTCTTCCCCTGGCACTTGGTGTAATACTGTCCTTATTCTTCAAGTGCTTCAATAAGTTAGTGTCATGGCCCTGGATCCAGACTCCAATGAATCTGAGATGGAGGAACCTCCTCACCCTGCTTTGGAGGCTGAAGCACCAGAGAGGGAGAGAGGGAGAGGGAGAGGGAATACACTTCCTTGCAGCAGTCTTCTGCAACCTCCATCTGCTGTACATTCCATTCATTGTCACATAGAATTTCTGGTTCTGAAGGAAGTTGTCAATGACCCTGATAACCTTGGCATCTTTGGTAAGATTATTTATTTTATGGAGAAGAATCCTGATTAACAGTATTGTATGCTGCATTTAGGTCAATGAAAGACACTGACATAATTAGATATGTTTCAAAGCCATCTTCAGTATGTTGCATAAGGTTAAGAATTTGGCCACAACATGACCTGCCTGGCCTGAAGCTTACTTGCTCATTCATGATCTTTCCATCAATAAAATTGGAAATGCAATTGTAAATTATCCGTTCCAGTGCCTTATAAAGGTGACAAAGGAGTGACACTAGTCAGTAGCTTTTTGGGTTATCTGGGTTTTTGTTGGGTTTCTGGCAGCTTACAGAGGTAACAGAGAATTGTGGTGTTTCAGTGTCGTTTGTTTCCGTCAGAGCAGATGATATACTCACACAAGGTCTAACATAAATTGCATGCCCAAACTGGTCGTGCAGTCTCTTGGTCACTAGTTCCATTTCAGCCACTTTGAGTCTGCATCTTGCTGTCCCCTGATGAGTTTCCTGGACCAGAAGTATGTCAAATTTGTGTTTACTGCACATGTCTACCAGTAGAGTGCTCTTCTTACTGGAAAGTCCCTCAATATTTATTGAGATCATTGTTAAAATTGGTCTTGACAAAGACCTTTCTGATGGATTAATTCTGGCTCAGATTTCCTGCTTTTGTGTGAAAAGAGAGTAAAATGTTTATCTGAACTGCACTGTTATATTAGTTTCATAATGTTATAATAATCACAATGCTCTAATCATCATCATCTAAAGACCCTAGACTTTATAGAAACCTGTGGGCAATATCTGTAGTTACTCTGCCATGTAGAGGGAAGACACATGCTGGTGCCTTTCAGTGTATTTCATTTGTGAATTAAGTCACAGCGGTGGTTCATGACATAGTTTTAGTCACAAGAGATCTAAAATTGTATGGTGACCCCTCTGGCCAGTGCACTGCATGAGCTCTCACACTTTGTGCAGGCAACACTAATTGCCATAACTATTAAAAAACTGAAGTGAGAGCCTTCAACTGTCAATTCTAAAAAAATCCCAATGATGTGTTATGGAAAAGTGGCCTTCGGTTCGAAATCATATTTTGCCTGGACTGGCAGCAGACATGAGAAGGTTACAATCTGTAAATAGGAGATGAGGAAAGGAAGGAAGAATGGGTAAGGAAAATTGTAATCCGCTCTATGCCATTTCTTTGTTGTTGTTATGTGCCATCTAGTAATATTTATGTTGTTATGTGCCATCTAGTAACACCCAATTTATGGTGATCATATAAATGAGAGATATGCAAAATATCCCTGTACTCAACAGCCCTGCTCTGCTTTTGTAAGCTCAACCCTATGACTTTATGGAGTCAGACCATCTCATACTGGGTCTTCTTGTTTTCCTGCTGCCTTCACCTTTTCCCAGAATTCTTGTCTTTTCCAGATAATTTTGTCTTCTCATGATGTGCCCAATTTATGACAATCTCAATTTCATCATTGTTGCCTTCAGACTCAGTTCAGGCTTGATTTGCTCAGGGACTCGTTTGTTTTACTGGTAGATCAGCATATCCTCAGAGCTTTTATCTAGCACCACATTTAAAATTAGTAAAAAAAATTCTTGTCAGCTTTCTTTATTGTCCAGCATTCACAAATATACAGAGCACTGGTGGCACTGTGATTAAACTGCTGTACTGCAGCCAAAACATTGTGAGTTCAATCTTGAAGGGGACAAAGGTTGATTCAGCCATCCATTCTTCTGATGTTGGTAAAGTAAGTACCCAGCATGTTTAGGGTAAAATGCTAATAACCTGTAAACTGCCCAGAGAGCTATGCCATGGTATATAACTGTAATTGCTATTGCTACAGTTCTCCAGTGGCTCAGTGGGTAAAAGCGCTATACTTGGAGACTGAAAGGATTGGATTCAATCCCCGAGAACTGCATGATAGGGGACATGAAAGGAGCCTCATTCTGGTGTCCCCTGCAAAAATCCTTTCAATTCAGAGTAATCTCTGACATGAAAGCAACAACATTGCTATTGCTCCAGTACCCTTCTGAGCCTTTTGATTTCTTTGCTGCAGTCTTTAATTGGATTGATGATTGAAACATGGTATAAAAAATCTGTCACTGTTTCAGTTTCTTCATTGTCACCTTTAAAGTATTGTAGTTCTCCATATTCTCATTTTTATTTTCTTAATGTTCAATTACAGTCCTCCTTTGGTACTTTTTTATTTCAATTTCACTAAAATTTTACTTACATTATTGATGTTTCTTCCACCAGTTTTCACTCCTTCATTTGAATCTAGTCTAGCTTTCCTTGTGTTATGTTCTGCACACTGAAAAAATAAGGGGATACTGTAGAATTCACCCTTGTCTCACACCTTTGCCTATAGGAAACTATCCTGCCTCTATTTTTTTCCACTGTTGTCATTAGTATAGCAGTTTAGTAATCCAATCAGTTCAGCAGCATAATTGTCATTTTGGAGGAATGGTTGTACGTGAGTCTGGGTATGTATGCTTTTAGGTAACCTTAAATGCTCCAAATGTTGTGGAATTCTCCCATTCCTGGCAAAACTGTATCAATATTGGCATCTTCTGCACCGGAATATGTGTTTAAAAGAGGTAAAGAAAAGGGCATTCTTAAAACACCCCTGTTGTCGGTTATGCACTACTGCCGGATATAGAATGCTTCTAAGAAAACCCAACCTTCTGTTTACCATCTAAAAAACAATTTGGAAGGGAGTGTTTCTGATTGAATTGTACTCTTTGTGAGTGT
Source organism: Furcifer pardalis (assembly GCA_030440675.1). NCBI lineage: Eukaryota > Metazoa > Chordata > Lepidosauria > Squamata > Chamaeleonidae > Furcifer > Furcifer pardalis. The sequence goes on from CP126893.1 coordinate 72,224,072, forward strand.
GCACACTCACATGTGTGACCAAGGTTGTGCTTGTGCGCCCTTTCATGACGATCTGCCATATGGCTAGAATAATAAAGATACTTTACATAACAGAGCAGATGTAGCTGCCAAAATTTGGAAAACTAATATACAGCCACTCTGTAAGAGTTGCAAGAGAAATTTCTGCTGCTTGATCATGGTACCAAAGAAGGAAGTGACTGAGGACACTGAGAAACTCTTAGTGGGGAGAGAGAGAAATTAACATGGAGGAAGAAGACCTGGTGTGATGAAAGGAGAGAAAAGTGCAGAGATATGGCAGTATGTAATAGATTTCTAGCTCACATAGAGTGGTCATGTAACCTCTACCTTGGAGTCATTATTCAGCAAGGAGTCCCTACATGAGTAAACATCTCTGCGATGACATTCTACACAACTTGTGGGTTTTTAGCCATTTGGATATCATGTCACCCACTGGCTAGGCAGACCACAATGTGTGCCCTCTGCTTTCGCCTGTCCCAAGGGATCCAACAGAGAGCACTTTTGTGAGTTTTAGTTGCAGCCTAACATTATTGGTGAAAGATGGGTAACACCATCTAGTTAGACTGCTCAAGCCCCCGCACCCTGACAAGGCTCTCACTCAGCCGGGGATGTATCCTCCTTTAGAGAGAAAACAGTTGTGCCACCAAAGAACAATCCTACTAAAAGTTCCCACCCCTTTGAAAGCCTGCCCAGACCAAGTCTGTTTAAAGATAAAGAATGCTAAAGAGAACTATCAGGGACCTTAAGTTACTCTTTCCTTATTTCACCCACACACAGCCAGTCCATCTAGCATGGCCTCTTCCTCCTCCATGACTGTTGGGAATCAGAGTTCCTCCTCTGCTCATTTTTCCATTGGGCTCATTTCCACCACTGAGGGGACCATCACTCCACCCAAAGGGGCTCATCCGCCCATAGTCATTGGGCACTTTGGGGAGTCTGGTTATTTACCACTACCCAACACTTGGAACACCTTGATAATATCCTCAAGGCTGTGGCAGTCCCTTGCAGTCCCGGTATTAAATCCTGCATGTTTTATTTCATATGTGCCGCAGAAGATGGCTCCGATATCATAGTGTGTGGGTCACTTCATGGCAAGCTGGGATCCACCTTAAACAAATTCATGCTAGTGGCATTTTTCTTACCTGCTTCAGAGGGCAAAGGTGGCTTGAACCAGCGAGCCTCCAAGACCAGGCCTCCAAGTGCCCTGGGGCAGGAAAAGAAAATACTTGGATCAACAATTTCACTCACAACCCTGTATCTGGTTAACATTTTCCAGTCTGGAAGCTAGTTAGAACTCCAGTTCTGAGACAACTGACACAACAGTCTGGGTAAGAAGAATGGAGAAAAAAGCAAATAAATGTTTTGTTTGTGCTGTGCGTTTTTTTTTAAATGAATGATAAAGAAAGAGCAATTGGATGCTGGTAGTTGGGTTTGTCAGAATCTGGAAGGTTCTGCAGAATGTTTTTGTTTATTTATGACTTGTAATGTGAAAGTCACATGTCTTCACACATGGTTTGCAAGACCCTGCCCTTTCATTCAAAACATGTTTACTAGCCACAAATTAAAATTATGTAGCATCACATGTTTGCATTTAATATGCTCATAGAGGGACATTATGAGGGAAACATAACTGTTCTACTTTTCCTGTGTTGCTTGTTTCCTAAGCAAGCCACTCTGTTGAAACCTCAATGCTTCATCTGCAAAATGGGAATAATAACTGACCTACCTTATAGCAGAGTTCTTGAAACCTTTGGAAATTTTATGTTGGTTGTACTTACTGAGATCCCCTAAACACTGGCAGCAATCTCATTGACAGTCCGAGCATATTGTGTTTTCACAAAAGCTCAATGTATGCAGACCATCTGCATGTAGTGTCTCTTTGAACTGGGGCATTAATCCAACCCGGGCATTAGATGAGTATAAGAACAGAGCGTCTTAGATTCCTTTGTGAAATATGACAGTCTAGAGAGGAAGCAGGAGGGCAAAAAAAGGCTATGGCTGGAAGCTTCTGAATGTCCCTTGCCTCTTTACAGCATCCATGGTTAGCATAGCAATATGGGTGGCTGTTACAGAGAATGTATAATATGCGGATGCCATCTTTCACTTCTTTCTGATACAAGATTTTCTTCCTCAACAGAATTTTTGTGTTACCAGTTCAAAATATCATGTTAGGACTCCGTGCTAACTAATTACAGATGGGTACTTATTTCTCAGCCTCATTATTTTAAAATGAGAGCAATAAAGATGAACGCATTATTGTAACTCATAGAACTCTATCATGTGGATTCACTGTTTTGCAGAATCTTTTTTTTTTATTGGTCATTCTCAGTTTTCTTGTGATAGAGCAGAACACCTAGCTATCTTCTAGACAACAATTCAGGCTATAGTTTGAAAACTGCTTTCATTTTAAGGGCTTTTTTCCTCTGTACTCTGTACATTGTTTGAGCACTCTGTACATAATCTATACAACAATCCTGGCAAAACCTGATAAAAGTACAGTAATAGCTTACAGAATGGTATTTTGGCTGATCACAAAATATATTAATTTCTGTAGTTTTCAGCTTTTGAACCATATTTTCAACTTCTTTGTGTATTCAACAAATATGAGTGTCCCTAAAATGACCTGGTTTTTTTATATGTGGTGTTACCTAAGTAAAAAATAGGTTTATAGCTAACAAATGATATGAATCTGTTGATCTTTGTAACTGTTTAATGCATTAAACTGGAGACTTCTATTAAAGCTTTGCCAAATTAGTCTGAGTCATGAAACAAAATATTGTTGTGAGATATTCTTCTTGTAGTACAAAGGATTTCAATTGTGGCTTGGTCTTGAATTGACATGTATGAAGCATTAGCTTCACAAAAGCTTGCTGGATAGCTCAGTGGTTTATCTGGTTGCCAGTTTGATTCTCTCACTGTGCCTACTAAGAGAAGAGTCAGCTTGTGTAGCGGTGGGCAAACTGCACAGTCCCAGGGTACCCCCAAAAGAATGGAATGGTAAACTATTTTTGTAAAGAGTAAACATAAGCCAAAATCGACTTGATTTGCTGTGGTGGTGATGATGATGATTACAAAAACACTTTTTAGAGATGAAAGCTGCAAAAATGCTTTTGCTTTGTTTGTGTGTTTTCATGAGCAGTCTTTTTGAGCGAAAATATTTTTGGGCAGAGATAAGGTGTTCTTCCCTGCTTCCGGGAAGAGAAACCCCTGGGGAAACTTCTGCTAGTAATCTTATGCTGTTTCAAGACACAATGTGTCCCTCTCTTTACTGTCTCACACATTCTCAGGTCCCTTCAGACAAAGTGGAACATATCAACCATTACACTGCCATTACACTTATTCTGTGATTGTCACCTGGTTCTAATAAAGTGGATATTATACTCTATACTACCACTCTGGCAGAAGGGTGTTCTATACACAAATAGAATACACATGCATATCAGTACTAAAAACACCTGGATTGATAGGTCTAATGGCATATTTGGTCTCTTACTGGAATTATGGCTACACAGGAAGTCTCATGATGAGCAGCTCTTTTCAATATTATGACACTGTAAGTGGACTCTCTATTATTCTAGCTTTCTGACTGAGGAATACCAAATAAGGACAACTTAAAATGAGCCTGTTTGTAAATGCCTCACAGTAAATTGATTGAAAACTGAATACCTGTTTCATGTATACAGTTCACATCTTGGGCTAAATTAACTTGTCTGCTCCTTGTGGAAAAATGTTCCTGTGGAACATTTCACTTTTTATTGGGTAGATGCATACCTGTATCAAATCAATAATTTCTGTTCACTAGCTGTATTAACTTTGTAGCTGTTACTCTCTTGTAATCAAGGGATACAAAATTGCTCATTGACAGACTGTTGCTAAGTCACTTTACCAGTCATCATTACCTACCATGTTCTTATATAATTCATTCAAGTCTATATTTCTAGAAGCTCTAGGGAAAGAACAATATTACATGTCATACAGAATGTGACACCTTTTCAAATCAGGCATCAGTCTGTTTTTACTGAGGTATTTACTGAGTACCTAAGAAACCTTTTTCCCAAAAGTGTGTGCGTGATATATTGTTCTTTTCGAACAGTATTGACAATATCTGCACAACCTATTTCTGTACATGTAATGTTCTGCATGAAGGGGAAGGTAAAAAGGTCTGTCACTTTCTTTTAAAAAATTATATTTAAATTTAAAAGTCTTCTCAAATTTTAATTATCCCCTCCCCCTCCCCCTCCCCCCCACTTTCTGTTTCCCCAGGAACTAACTTCACCCTTGCTGAACTAGGCATTTGCGAACCCTCTCCCCACCGAAGTGGCTACTGCTCAGACATAGGAATACTTCACCAAGGCTATTCCCTCAGCACTGGGTCCGACGCTGACTCAGATACAGAGGGAGGGATGTCTCCAGAGCGGGCCATACGGCTGTGGGGAAGAGGGATTAAATCCAGGCGCAGTTCTGGTCTCTCAAGCCGTGAAAATTCTGCCCTCACTCTGACTGACTCTGACAATGACAATAAATCAGATGAAGAAAACGGTAGGCCAGTTTATTCAATAAATTTCATGATGTAAATCTGTAGAGGTGCATGTATGATTGCACACAGTTTTTTAAAAAAGTAATTTTACCACTTTCCTTGTGAAATAAAAAAGGTTATCAAAATAATATGATGATCAGATTCAGAAGTAAATAATCTTCAGATTCCTAGTGTGTTGTAAATGTGATCATTCTTTTAAATTATTATTCTTGTTTATTACATTTGCAGATGTTCTGGTAGAACCTTAACAGTCTTATCTTTTTGAACAATTGAGTTTCTATCCTTCATGAAGATAAAGAGAGCAAACATATTGTAGTGCTAAATGTTACTCAGTGTATGGTACCTGTACTACAGTTTGATGGTAGCATTGTTTGAAATAGAACATTCCTATTTTTCCCTCTCTCTCTAACTGTAAATCAGCATGAGATGATGATAGAAATTAAAAATCCCCTTTAACTTTGTTGATAGATGCCAAGCTTGTGCAGTACTTTGTCATTAAATGTTGGCAGAAGAGACTTTCTTCTTCTCGCCTGCAGCGTTCTGTGGTGTTGCTTCCCCCTGAAAGTGCTCCAAATAATTACTTGTCCCTCCAGGGCAGGCTTTTAGAGTGTATGGGGGCTGCAGGATCTAAGTGATGGAGCCAAGGTGATCAAATTTACCTTCTCCACTCACATCTAGGTGAGTACTGGCTTACTGGGATCATCCTGTTCTTCAACAGTCCCCATCACAGCTCACCATTTGGGTGTAATGGCCAATGCTGTTCTCAAGCCTCAAGGCTGTAGGCCAACCACATGGTCAATGATCACTGAGCATGCCCCCCACCCGGAAAGTAAAGGTCTTCTGGCTTCCAGTCGATTGACATGCCCAGTGCCGTACCCAAATAATTCTAGGCCTTCACCTACTATTTTAACTACGTGCTACCCACCAGTTAGACAGCCAAGCCAATTACCCTAGTCTGCAACAATCTGAAGTGGGCAAAAACACCACCATCCCATGGCCAGTCAGGGACATGTGCAAAAAATTCCCACTCAGACCCAAAGCAACCAGCTAATCCCACACTGCTACTTCGAGAGCAGGCGGGTGGGGTTTCACTCACCTACTGCTGCCAAAGGCAGGGGTTGGGGAGGAGAAGCCTTATATGGAGGCCTAGCTCTTCCCCTCCCCCAGCCAGGCACACCCCTGGGTATGTCCACAGTCTGCCTCTCCTGGGGGAGGAGGACAAAGTCACAACTCAGGACAGGTGTCCCATGACAAGTCACCTTTGCAGAAGACCACCAGGCTTTATGAGTAGTTAAAATCTGTCTCACAACTGCTCTACATTCTACAAAGAAGCTCTAAAAACCTGCACTGTTTAGGGTATGGTGTGTATCTCTTTTTCTCGTGCAATCTCATTAGATTCCAATTATACATAGATTGTATGCACAGTTCTAATTTTTCTAGAATTTTACTTATTTATGGCTCTGAGAGTGTTATTATGCAACTGTTGAATAGTTCAGTACAGTAATACCTCATATAACATTAGTATCGAATAACACGAAAATCGCATAACATCAAGGAATCTGGGGGGAAGAATTGCATCAGATAACATTAAGATCCTATGGGATGCTTCAGATAACAACCGCGAAAGCCTGTGTGGTTACAATGTATCTCTATGGATCCCATAGAGGATCAGATAACACGAAAAATCATATAACACAAAGACTTGTGGAACCAGGTTTTAGTGTTATATGAGGTTTTACTGTATTCTGAAAATGTCCCCATGTTAGCTTTCTAGTGTCATTAATTTAAATAAAGAACAATTCAAAACTGGATTGTAAACACATTTGTCTGGGTGAATAGTTTTGCAAGGTTATCAATGTATTGAAATCAATTCTGTGGAATGTGTTAGATTTTAAATTTTAAAGAAAATCAGTATTTTTATTCATGTGACAACACACAAAGTGGGACAATCCTTATTTTTTAAAAAGAACATGTTAGGAAATAAAGGTTTCTTTGTACAGTCTTACAATGCATATACACATGTTGAATTACAGATATACAATCAAAGATATCAAAGTTAGTAAACATCTTGCTTTTCTTCTTTCAAAACTCCCATTTAGTCAGGAAAATCAATGTGTTTTTCACATCACTGATTTTATAAACTTTTGAGATAGATTATCCTATAGATTGACAGGTGCCCCACTGTTTCAGTACTACAACATAGACACTTACAAAGCTATCATTAATTTCTCATGCTTGTGCCAAGCAATGTTTTCCTACGTAATAAACACTGTCCTTCAGATCCAAATCAATAACCTGTTAGGTATGTGCTTCTTGAAAATGTGTAACAAAAATCTATACGTCCGGTGGAAAGCACTCCCCAGTGCAATTTCACATTTGTGGGACACAGAGCATCATCATCATCATCATCATCATCATCATCATCATCATCATCATCATCATCATCATCATCATCATCATCATCATCATCATCATCATCATTCATCTTCTTCTTCTTCTTCTTCTTCTTCTTCTTCTTCTTCTTCTTCTTCTTCTTCTTCTTCTTCTTCTTCTTCTTCTTCTTCTTCTTCTTCTTCTTTCTTCTTCTTCTTCTTCCTTCTTCTTCTTCTTCCTTCTTCTCTCTTCTTCTTCTTCTTCTTCTTCTTCTTCTTCTTCTTCTATCTTCTTCTTCTTCTTCTTCTTCTTCTTCTTCTTCTTCTTCTTCTTCTTCTTCTTCTTCTTCTTCTTCTTCTTTCTTCTTCTTCTTCTTCTTCTTCTTCTTCTTCTTCTTCTTCTTCTTCTTCTTCTTCTCTTCTTCTTCTTCTTCTTCTTCTTCTTCTTCTTCTTCTTTCTTCTTCTTCTTCTTCTTCTTCTTCTTCTTCTTCTTCTTCTTCTTCTTCTTCTTCTTCTTCTTCTTCTTTTCTTCTTCTTCTTCTTCTTCTTCTTCTTCTTCTTCTTCTTCTTCTTCTTCTTCTTCTTCTTCTTCTTCTTCTTCTTCTTCTTCTTCTTCTTCTTCTTCTTCTTCTTCCTTCTTCTTCTTCTTCTTCTTCTTCTTCTTTCTCTTCCTTCTTCTTCTTCTTCTTCTTCTTCTTCTTCTTCTTCTTCTTCTTCTTCTTCTTCTTCTTCTTCTTCTTCTTCTTCTTCTTCTTGGAATTGTATATTCTTGCACCTGCCTGTGTGAACTGTAGTGGTGATTAATAGCTTTTATTGAATCTATTTCAAGTTCTTAAGAGTTTTTTCCTTGATACTATAGTTCAGCTGCTGTATTACACACACTTAACAGCTCTAAAAAAACTGGCCTTTTGATACTGAATGCTAATCACAGATTATATCATTCCACTTCAAAATAATAAACTGTCAATTTTCTTTTGGTATTAAATAAATTTTGGCACTTTCCAGTACATTTCCAAGTAGCTTAGTGGAAGCTTAATTGCCATAAATCACTCTAACATGAATATTTTCAACACTGGTGCTCATTGTAATTCATGTACCAGGTTTGGGGGAAGGGGGTTAGCTCTCCAATTTTGGAGCTAGTAAGACTGAAAGTGCATGAGCCTTGAAGCAAGTTTGAAACATGTGTAGATTAACTAAATTATAATGTTTTGTAATGATAATGCAGAGATTTTTGTGCGTATGAGAGGAGGAGAGAGAAAGAGAGAGGAGAACTGGGGTGCTGAAAAAAATCAAAGCAACATATAACTTTCTTAGCAACATTCTACTGTATTTATACCATGATTGGTAGCAAGTTGGTTATGTAATGGTGGTATACTTCAGAGCTTTATTTTTTTTTAAAAAAATACAACCCACCAGAAGAAAGCCAATTGATACTTCAAAAAACAACAACAACAACCTTATATTACAGCATTGGAGTGTCACATTTTGTGAAGACATTTACCAACTTTGTCACAGCACAGCACCACATCTACTTTATAATTTGTTTGTATGACATCATTGGAGAAACTCATCCTAAGCAGACATTTATAACACCAGATGAAATGGTTCAGAAACACTATAGCTTGTCTGGATGTGTCAGGCAGAAATTCTGTACCTAATGAACAACTAACATTCCTAATGATCCTTTCCTTACCCTTTATTCCCCACACCTAATGTCTGACATGTGTACCTTTAGTTTGGTACTAATTTTCAAGGGATGATTTCAAGGCTCTGCTTTCTCATTTAAGATATATTCAGCTCCCTTACTTGAAACTTTAACTGGATAGTCGTTTGAAAACAAGATGTTTTCACCCTATATTTTAAATGGACCACTGGTCCTGCATATATTAGTCTCAGTAATTCTTAACAGGCCAGGAGGGGCTATTCCAAGAGGCTTTCATAGGGGAAAGAGTAAAGGGCAAGGTGAACCAATGAATTTACAAATATTTGCTAATTAATTCATCAGTTCTATTGTCTTGATCAGACACATTCGTGAGGAGTTTTCAGATGTCTTCACCTACTGCCAAGTAGGAAAGATGGTTTGCTATCTTTATTTCTTCTACTTTTCTCTGTTAAGTTATGCAAAGGTGCTGTGAAAATGCTTGTCCTTACCAACTGAAAAACAAAGTACACATGCACACACATTCAAGAGAGAGAGAGAGGTAGCATTTAACAGTGACTAGTCATTAAAAGAGATCTAAACAGACTCTGGGATGCTTCTAATTTACCCCAGCTAAAAAAATTCTTTACACAAAGAGGTCACCATCATTACTTAGGGCAAGTAGTTGTTTTGCAGGATTATTTTGCACACTCTTGCTTCATTTGCACAGAAAAATCCATCTTTCAGAATAAGAAAAAGCTTTGTCATTCGCCTTTCTTACCTGCACCTGATTAAGACAAAGCAAGATTTACCTAGTGTTCTCAGACACACAGCATACTAGTTTCAAGTTTCGGTAAGTATATTGCAGGTGTATTCTAGGAGAATGCTTCTAGATAGTAAGAAATCTAAAATTGGTTAATGGCCTGATCAGCTGGATGGTCCCATATCAAAATAATTTTGGCTTTTTAATACATATATATTTCAGGTATGATACAATCTATCAGATTTTTGTTTAAAAACCATAAATAACTTTTAAAAAGATGAATCTACAGTAAAATATTTACAAATTGATTTCTACAGGCTATTTTAAACAATATATCCTTAAATTTGAAATTCTATTTTTTTTGCACACAGGACAAATGAACATCTCTTAATATAGCAAAAACACTGAAATAACATTGGTTGTGTTTTGCACCTCATTGATTGGTAATAAAGAAGCAGAAACATTCTGTTTAAAGTACTTATGAAGTTCTTTTCTAAAATTATTGCAACAGATACTTGGTGTGTATAAAACTAGGGTGTGTGCGTGTATGGGCACAGGATGCTATGCCACCCGAGGAAAGAGAATATGCTGCCACTTCCTCTGTAGATGATAAGAAGTGAACTTGATTCATGAAAACTGTTATAGTGTTTGATTTTTTCCCCTGATCCAATCAAGGTAGCACCTTGGACCCATTTTTGCATGATGTATGGATCACGCAGCTGTCTTTCGGTTTGTTTGTGTTTTTTTTTTTTTGGGGGGGGGGACTATGAGGATACCAGAGAAAAGTCACCCCACTGCACCAATAACAACTCCACATGGACTTTTAACATCAGTCCAGTAGGACTAGAAACTGAAGAATGCAGCCTGCTGTTTTTTCTAACTCACTGCTAAGCAATAAGGCAGTGATGGTGAACCTTGGCATTCCAGATGTTCTTGAACTTTAGTTCACAGACCCAGAGCCCTGATCAGCTGAAGTGCTGACTTGAGCTTCTGGTAATTGAAGTCCAAGAACACCTAGAGTGCCAAGATTCACCATCACTGCAATAAGGGCTGACATGGACATCTGCCATGGGCTTTCAGAACTCTGTGAAAAAGTAAACTTAACTCATGAATGTGAGTATAGTGTTTGATATGTGTGTATGTGTGTGTGATCTAATAAAAGGTATTGCCTTGCTCCTGTTTTTGCATTGTGTAAGGATCCCACATCTGTCTTTTGTTTGTCTTTTAAATCTGTGGAGCAACCAACTGGAGACACAAAGCATCTTTTGTCAGGGAGGTTGTCTCAGGATGGGGCATTGAGCCTGCTGCATATTCTGCATAGCCTCAGTGACCTCTGTTCATTCTGGCACAGGAGTTCACTTTCAGGACTGCTTGGTTTAGTCTGTGGACACTGGTGATGGGAGCTAATTGTTGGGCAGATGGCAGCCATAGCCATGTAAGACAAACTTTGACCTGTGGAAGTAGGTGGAGAAGAAGAACTTTACCTTGCAGTTGGCATATAGGGAGACTATGTATTTCCCAAACCTCCTTGCAACTAGATGCTCTTTCCCCAGCTGAGTGAAGCTGCTGTTGGTACTGCTATAGGACAAACCCAATGGGTCCTTTACAGTCAAATGGCACAAGACTTAGTTTGTCGTATCATAGCATGATCTGTCTCATCAAATCTTTCTGGAAGGCCAGAAGCAGGAGATGTTAAGGAAGATACTTCTGAAATGTTTTCCTGTCTCTATCACTGAAAGAGAGGCTTTCTGTACTTAGAAGCTTCATTTAGCTACCAGAGAGAATACTCACAATTATGTGTGTATGCACAGATAATGTTCAGAAACACTTGTCAGTACCTGTAAGTCCCATCTAAGTAATTATGTAATTTAATTATTTTACAATTCATTTTATGTTGAAATCCACCCAGTAAGGAATGTTCTTCTGGCAGCTCTCAAGAAATAAGATGATAAAATATAGTATTACAAAACAAGAGCAGATCATGGAAGTGTATTAATCTTTACCACACTGGCTACAAGGACAGGATCTTGACCCAGAAAGACCCAAGAGCTGCATTTCAGAACCTACATGAACAAAACTTTTAAGATACAGGGAGAGTTGGTGAACTTATTGGGATTTTTATTAAGTAATAGATGGTGTTTGTATATTATTAACATAGATCAAGTAGATATTTAAGCATGTGTTCTTAAAGGTGGGAGGATAGTTTGTATGCACCATATATTCATTTATCCATCTTCTTATCTCTCTCAACTGGCAAATGTACAAGGTCATTAAATATGGAATCAGTTCTGTTCCTTAAGTGGAGCCAGAGTATGGCCAAGGACTGAAAGCATCATGTTAAAAATAGCATTAATAATCTTCAAAACACTAAGCATGTGAGAAAGTGGTGCAGCAGTGTTTACAAGAAATGTACACCTCATTTTAATGTGAAAAAGACCAAGAGATAATACCATTGTGAACTTCAGATCCTACGCCAGAACGTTGGCAGGGTGTTCCTTTTCTGAAATGTCAAAGCTGACTAGCTCGTAAGAAAATTTTAAAACGATGCATCATTAGACACAGAAATATATATGCACTTAGACTGTTCAAAATATTGTTACAGGACTTTCAGTTATGATTCATTTCGCAAGAAATTTGGCTTATTTATATTTTAGGATCAGAAATCATTCTTTGTGTCCTTTTCATAGGCTCATTGTTTTTATTCTCTTACCTCCTCTTCTCAACACTTATTTCTACATCCTTATGCACACATTATCACACATACAGATGCACTCTACCAAAGACCACAGTAATGCATGTACAAACACCATCTGTTCCAATCATCTTTGCTTTCTTACATTCATAATCACATACTTTGTGGTAGGCCAGAAATTTGAAATAATGCAATGGAACAATTAGCCGACAAATAGAATTGAATCACTCAGCCTCACACTAAGCTTGAGTAACAAGAAGAAGTGGCATATTGCTTGCTTTTTGAATCAATCTTTTCTGGGGCTTTGCAAGATTTTACAAGACCAGTAAAAGGAACCCAGTCACCCTTAGTTTAAGTCAAAGGAGAGACACTACCACAATGGCTGGAGTTAGGAGCAGGCTTTCCCTCTTTAGTTGATGAAATTACTGCAGGCCAAGAAATAGGAAACTGCTAGGGTTGTATGGACGGTCATGCATGTGGGGAGATCGCTGAATTCACTTTACATTTCATGGGCCAGGCTTAATGGTATCTTTCAGATTCAGGATGAGGAGTTGGATTGTGTGCAAAGAGCTGGACTTCATATTTTCTGTTCTGTTTTTCTGTTTCAAAAAGTTTTTATTTCAGTTTTGGTTTTGGCCTGGTCATTTATCTTTCACATTCAAGGCCCAAGTTGCTATGGAATTTGGTATCATCTGCCTTATAGTGTTTGGTGTTCACACATATATGACAAGCATACAAGTTTGGTAATGTGACAAAAGCAGAGATAGAACTTGGTGGAAGGCATTATTGGGAAGAGGAAAGCAGATTCTCAAACAAATATTCACAACCCTTCTAGTGCCACAAGACGACATGGAAGGCAGTGATTCCATTTTGTTGTTGTTGCTGCTGCCACCACCGCCACCATCATTAATTTTGGAACTGGTGTGTTATTGTTTTTCAGTGTTAAAGCTGAATAAACATTCCATTTGATATCATGAGTTTGAAAATATAGAATATGTCTGGAAGACAGTGACTATATTCATGCAGAAGGAACCATTCAGTGATAAGAGGGATTTAACAATAACCCAAAGGAGAGAGCCATTTCCTGAATTTATTTTTGTTTGCCATATATTATTGGTTGAGTCTGAGGGCCCAGCTTGTTTATATAAGAAATAGACACTATATAAACATCCTTTGTTTATTGAAAACATGATTCACTTTCAGAAATATTGAAATTCAACAGTTGAATATTTATTTTTAATGGTGAATTTTTTTTTTAATATCAGATTCACTTTCATGGTTGAAAGGCTACCTTGTCATCTGGAATTAGTCTGAATTTGATGGGGTTATAGAGGCAACATCTTTGCAAATATTAGTTTTTTCTCCTAAAGTATAGAATTGTGTACAATTAATTTTAAAGGTAATACTGGTATTTAATAATTAATGTAACAACAGAACTGTTGGAACTTTTTTCTGTGGTTTAACACAGCTCCCAGAATACTCCTAGTCATGATGGTCAGACATCAGGTACAAATGAGTGCTAAGACTGTTCTTAGTAGGAAGGCATGAAATGATAATTACCACTGTTTGGAGCTATGAAAGAATAAATGAGTTTTGGCATTACTCTAAAATATGTGATTTCTATAGCTTTAAATCAAGGCCTTCTTGATTTAAAACTCTAATAGAAATGTTGGATACTTTTCCCATTGTCTGTTTCTTTTCCTGTATTGCTATCATTGAAGAATAATTATGTATGCTAGTTTTCTTATTTGATGCTTTGAGTATAGGAAATATATTTATAGGAAATATATTGTTAATTTTTGTTGTTCAGTCACACAGTTGATTCCGACCCTCTGCGACCCCATGGACCACTGTCCGCCAGGCACTCCTGTCCTCCACCATCCCCCTCAACTCGCTCAGCTCTGTGCCCATTGTCTCCACAATACCATCTAGCCATCTCATCTTGGGCCATCCCCTTCCTCTTTTGCCCTCGACCTTTCCAAGCATCAAGGCTTTCTCAAGTGAATCCTTTCTTCTCATCTGATGTCCAAAGTACTTTAGCTTCATCTTTATTATTTGACCTTCTAATGGGCAGTCAGGGTTGATTTCTTCTAAGATTGACCTATTTGTTCTCCTCGCTGTCCAGGGGACTCTCAAAACCTTTCTCCAACACCACATCTCAAAGGCGTCTATTCTTCTGCGCTCAGCTTTCCTAATAGTCCAGCTCTCACAACCATACATTGCCACAGGGAATACCACTGCTTTGACTATGCGAATTTTTGTTTGCAATGTGATGTCTCTATTTTTCACTATGCTCCCCAGGTTTCTCATTGCTTGCTTCCCAAGAATCAGTCGCCTTTTTATTTCATGGCTGCAATCTCCATCTGCAGTGAGCTTTGATCCTAAGAAAGTAAAATCTGTCACTGCTTCTATTTCTTCCCCGTCTATTTTCCAGGGACTGATAGGGCCTGTTGCCATTATCTTGGTTTTCTTGATATTGAGTCTCAAGCCAGCTTTTTCACTTTCTTCTTTCAACCTAAACAGGAGCTTCTTTAGGTTCAAAACATAATATATTCCTATTTAGTCTGCTCTGCACTCTTATCATCTTTGTATGAATCTGATAATGCAGTTATTCAGTTTTGAATGCAAAATACTGAGAAAGACATTTTGGAGGATTTGCTATTGAAATATCAAAATTATTGCCCTGGACAATGGAAAGTCTGTACAAATATATAGCACTGTTTGAAACATTGCTGTTTGTAACATAGCAATCTTTTCATACAGTAAAATTAAATACAACTGGAAACTCTACGTTTAAAGAACATTAAAACTATTGGGAACTATTTCCCAGTGCTGTGAAATTAACTTATTTTTGTATAAATGTTTTAACTGATTAAATGATATATTAGTGCAAAATATAGGATATATTGATTTTATTGGGATTGTTTTGTCTGCAGCTGGAGACTGTAGGATTTACAAAGTAGGAGAGAGAGTCAGAAGAAATGAAGTTTCCATTGCAATCTTTTCTTCTCAAAGTAATGTATGAAAGATAAAACAGTAGGATTTTTAGATTAAAGGGAACTGGTAAATCATTTTGGAAGTATTATAAAGATGTACAAAATTGCATTAGAGAATAACTGAGGAAGTTGGTAGTGACTTTTAAAATAATATAGATAAAGACAAATAGTATTTTCATGTATTTCTTGTAATCCAATACCATGACATGATATGAATATTCACTTTATAGATCTTTTCTGTTTGCTTGTCCTGTGAAGAATACATGTTATGTATAACAAATTACTTTCTGGTATGCCTTCCTTTAAAAATCTTTTGTCTCTTGATCAGGAAGTGATAGAAATGAAACAACCATAAGACTGGCATGAAAATAGTGAGTAGAAAGCTAAGAGCTGAGATCAGAGGGTAAAAACATAGTAGTGACTTTGTTTAGAGGACATTCTTTTATGCCATTCATGTTTTCATACACAGTGTGTGACACTAAGCAAGGCCATTAGAATTTTAATATTATGTTTTATGTTTTTCTGAAATGCAATTTATAACAAGTTTACTGGAGAAAACAATTCCCAAGCTTCAACATTCATCCACTACAAATAAATATTTGTATAGGAGACAAATTGCAAATGAGAGTCAATTACATATTATTTATTTGTTGAAACTAAGCACTACTCAATGGTGGTGACTGTGCAGTCATTCAATGGCTACATTTCAGCAGAAGTGAGACCTAACAGTTTACAGTAGACCTGCCATATCCATGGGGAATAGGTTTCAAGACTTCCATGGATTTCTGAAGATGTGGATAGTAGCAAATCTTATATATAATGTAGTCTCTGGTTCCCTCTACTGGCCAGTTCTAACAATGTATCTTGGAAATTAGTATGCCTTATATCTCTCTGGAATATTTATTTTAATATTTCCATGCCACAGATAACTTAAATTGCAGATATTGACTCCATGGATATGATGAGTCTAATGCAGTTCAAGCCCCACCAATATTGATGATGAAGGCCTTCACTTTTATACCCTCTCAGAATCCCAAAACACCAGGCATGTGATCCAAGAAGGCAATCCATGTTTAACCCAATCTATATCTTACACTGAGTCTTCAGAATCCCCAGTAAACACAAAATAGTACCATACAGTACACAACAAATTTGAACCCAATTAGATCAACCCAGATAAAACAACCATTTAATCTACATGCCAGACCTTTACACAAATTTCATAAAAGATTTTGTTGCCCAAAATGGGGTGGTATACACAGTTCTAACATTAAATCACAGTTCTAACATTAAAACTGAGATTGACTGATATTATGATAGGACAGAATCCAGCCAACATATTTCTATAACAAAACATGCTATTCACCTGCAGTAATTAAATCAAATGATCAATATCTCCCCTCCAAGCAATATGTAGACTACATAACTATGGCCCTCAGCCCATACTGCCACATCACCCCAAGATCCTCACAAGGGAAAACATCTGCTTCACACTATCAGACTCTCATAATGACTCAAGCATAGCCTCTTGTGGAAGTCATTTTTGAGATCTATTAGCCAGATATTGTAGCTGTTTTATTATTATGAGTCAATGTATGGCATGCACAAAAATTGATGTTGAAGGGAAAACATATCAGTGTAAGAACTTGGGCCAAATTGTACATTATCACTAAGAAGTTTTGTCTACACCAGTGGTTCCCAATATGGGGCCCATGCCCCACAGTGGAACTTCAATAGTGTAACACCACACTGGCCAATTGCAACACTTGGTTCTCAACATGAGTAAAATAATTCCCAGAATCGTAAGTCAAAATCTTTTATGAAATATACTAGTGAAGGCAATCATTTAGGTTTAGTATTTAACATGGGAATTGGTTCACTCACTATTGCTAATTGAGTAACACATGTTATAAGTTGAACACTTGCAACATTTAATTTTGGCTGAAACTTATTAATTATCCACTTAATTAGGTTCACTTTTCCCAATTCAGCAAAAGAGACTTTTGTGAAGGAATGATCTGCATAGAGATGAAAAAGGTGCCCGTGTTTTACTGTTAATGATGATCAACTGTATCGTAAACATGAGATGGACTCCTATACAATACATTCTCTACTGCCAGCACCTTTCAGTAGCAGAAGCAATAACATTTTAGTTGATCTGCAGAATGAAGATGAGAAAACTGATTCTCTCTCCTTTCAAATAATGGTACAACCAACGTGAGTGGAAATTCTCTTTGGAATTTACCTTCTTCTTAGCAACATTAGTTTAGGTTTGAGAAATTTCTTGGATATTTGTCTTAAAAAGACATCCAAATTAAGTTTGAATGTTCATTTTGTGCAAAATTCAGAGGTACCAATGTCTCTAGTGAAAACTAAAAATAATCCTTATTTAATATGAAGTAGGTACTAACTTGATTGATTGGATTACACTTATGTTTCAAAACAATTCTACTACTCTGTACTGCAAACCCCACTTTGCAATATATATGGTGGCTGTAGTGGCTATTTAGGTACATAGATGTGATATGTCCATGTAATCTCTCAATAAAAACTATTATGGAGACTAAGTTGTTGCTGCTTTGACAAAACTCCTTCTCATTTCAATTACTCTTCACTTGTTCTGTAAATTCTACCTCTACCTATTCTTTTTACCAAGGTGGATGATGTACAGTGATAGTTATGGGATGAAAATTACTGTTTTCTAACAGAAAGACACTCTGTGAAGGAATAACTTTTGGTTGAATGCATTTTATCATGCAGTTTGTTTCCCAAATGAAAACTTTCATCGTCCAACAGAGGACACATTTATAGATAAAATCATATATGTGTAGGCTTGCTTCTGTAAAAGTTAGCCTTAAATAGCATCACTTTCTCTTTAGAGATCCAAACAGCTTGGTTGGGAGAAGATGGTGTGCTTATAGCATTAGTTCAAAATTTTATGTTGCTGTTGATTGATTGTTTGTTTTATGTATTTATACAATTACTTTTTTTAAAAAAAACTCTTACATTAAGCTGTTGAGTTAAAGCAGAATTTACTTAAACAATACTCAAGTATATATTCCTACTTTCCAAAAGCTGAGAGATTTCAAATGAAGGGTTCAGCGTGAAATAACAGAATGAAAGCAAACAAAATTATATTCTATTTAAAGGTAAACTTAAAGATCACCCTTGATCAAAAGCCAGTCATATCCGACTCTAGGGTACAGTGGTGATTTCTGTTTGTAGTCAAAGAGTCAGCGCTGTCTGCATCTACAGACATTTCCATGGACATGTGGCAGGCATGACTAGAAACCAGAGTGGATGGAGTGCTGTTTACCTTCCCACCGAAGTGGTCCCTGTTTATCTACAGTACTTGCAATGTCTTGTTTTCAGACTGCTAGGTTGGCAGGAGATGTAACAGAGACGGGAGCTCACTCTGTCGTGAAGTACTTGGGTATCGAACCCTAACCTTCCAGACTTAAAGCTCCGCATCTTAACCACTAAACCACCACAGTCCCTTGGTATGCTATTTACTTGTTGCACTGTAGTTGTTAATTTACCAATTGTTCAATTATTCAGAACGAATTCACCAAAAGGTGACTTCATTTTGGCAGTTTCACTTCTGGCTTAGACATGGAAGAAAAAGAAGACTGATTATTCAATGCTGTCATGTTTTTGATACCAGCTAATCCTGTAATTTATTATCAGTTATCCCTGTTCTGAATTGACTTTTATTTTGCATAATTTTAAGCTTCAAGTGAATTGTTAGTAGTGGTGTATTTTGCATATTTTGACTATTTTAACCCCACTGTACACAATCCTGCACCACATTTTTCCAGTTGAGAATAATAGCAGTATGTGAATTTGATGGATTGCATCTGTGATGGGATGTAACAGATTCTTACCAGTTCTCCAGAACCGGTAGTAACTTTTTCCAGTGTCCTGGAGAACCGGTAGCAGCTTTTGGGGGAAAATACCTTTGGGGCTTACCTTTTCACTGGTTCCCCCACTGCGCATGTGTGCCAAGCACTTGGTATGCATGCACACCTACAGTGTTTGGCATGTATGCACGGCCTCCTTGCTGTCCTCCCAAGCGGGGAAGAGGAAGAGAAGCTGCTACCCTGAAGCTCCCTATAGCCTGCTCCTCAGAGTAAGTGACTCACCTTTAGATGTGGTGTGTCTTTGTGTATTTTAATGTGTATTTAATACCTTTACCTATATTGACGTACTACCACGGTTCCTAAAAAGTCCTGGTGGCTGGTTTGGGTGGGTGGGTGTATTTTAATGTAATTTTTATTTTATTTATTTATTTATTTATTTATTTATTTATTTATTTATTTACTAGTATTTATTTATGGATTTGTGTTGTGGGTGGACGGACGGGCGGGCTGAGGTGTGTGTGTATATATTTTTATTTTATTTTATTATTTTATTTTAATTTTAATTTTAATTTTTTTCTTTGGCCCCACCCACGACATCATGACATCATGATGTTAGCTCCACCCACACTGTGATGATGTCTCGGTGGGGTAGTACAAATTTTGACATCCCACCACTGGATTGCATTCTATTCTATCAAAGAATACATCTTAAATTAATCATGTTGGCAGTGATCTTGGATTGTGTTTAATTTGGTTTACAGGCATTGTCCACAAAACCTTTTCCTTTCAGGACAAGCTATTCTTTTTCTTCCTCTGCACCATTGCTTTCAATTTATTTTACATTTTCCTTGCCTTTCCCCCTTGGACTTTGCTATTTGTGTGAGACATAATGGATCATAGTTATCAGTATCCTGTTGTGAAAATATGAAGAGTAAGAGCTGTGCTTTGCAATGCTCTACATTTTCCCTAATGATGTGCAGCCCATGTCTGTGGAGGGTGGAGTTGGCCCTATTGCAAACAATAAGACAATGTACTTTCAGAAGATTGGTGGATTCTTCCCTGCTTGAGTACCATTAAAAAGGAGCACATACAGAGCAGTCCTTTCTGCATATTATTTTCCTTAAACATGCAGACTGTTAATTTGATGTACTGTGTGTATATTGACAAGTATTTTTTCTTATGTGTTCCAGTTATTATGTATAACCACAACAAATATGTTTTATTTATAACAGCAATAACCATAACCTTGTCACTCCTGTAACCCCAAGTGTAAAGTTGTGAGTTACAGCAACAACTTGTTGCTAGTGAAGGAGTCACCACTTGTTCTTCTTGCTGCATGGAGTCACAGGATTTGTCACAAGGAGAAGAAGAGTAAAAGCTGTGACTCTTTAATTAGTGACAGTTTCCTCAAATGGTTCACACTGCTGTACTTTATGCTGGACACATGACTTGTGTACGGCAAGTTATGTGACTTTTTCACATAAACATTAGGGTTCTGAATGCAAAAGATGCATTAACAGGTTGCTATTGTATTCTAAACATATTGTTCAAAGTAAAATAATTGTGGTCGTAGACACATTCCTATTTTACCACAATAAGTAAAAAACCCCAATTATTTTTAGTTGTTAAAAGCTAATAAACAAATCTTTCTTTGGCTTATTCATCACAAAATATTTGGTCTTCCTGCTAAGTTAGTTGCAAAATCTATGTGGCAATCTCATTATTTCCCACACCTGATAGGATGCATGTGTGCATGCATAGGCAAACACTGCAAACTACAAGGAGGTTCAATCCCATTTCAATTTATTAATTTCATCTTGCACATAGATCAGGGTTTCTCAACTGTGGGCCAACAGGTATTCTTGGACTTCAGTTCCCAGAACTGACTTCAGTTCCCAGCACACCTGCTGACCAAGGATTCTGGTAATAGAAGTCCGAGAACATCTGGGGGACCATGGTTGAAAAATCTTGACATAGACCATAGTGGCTATTATGGTAAGAAGAGCATTTAAGAAAGAAAACTGCTATCTCTTATGGTTTGAATCAGGAGTTTAGATAGAATGGACAAGTTATATGATGTAATGTTTCAGATCTAGTTTTCAGTAGAAAAAGAAGCACTAATACTCTTTGTTTCCTATTTAAGGCAAGACACTGCTTTTTACTCACTTTGTTGTTGTTCAGTTGCACAGTCGATTCGGACCCTTTGCAACTCCATGGACCACTGTCCGCCAGGCACTTCTGTCCTCCACCATCCTCCTCAACTCGCTCAGCTCTGTGCCCATTGTCTCCACAATACCATCTAGCCATCTCATTTTTGGCCGCCCCCTTCTTCTTTTGCCCTCCACCCTTCCCAGCATCAAGGCTTTCTCAAGCGAATCATCTCTTCTCATTTGATGTCCAAAGTACTTTAGCTTCATCTTCACTATTTGACCTTCTAAGGAGCAGTCAGGTTTGATTTCTTCTAAGATTGACCTATTTGTTCTCCTTGCTATCCAGGGGACTCTCTAAACTCTCCTCCAACACCACATTTCAAAGGCATCTATTCTTCTGTGCTCAGCTTTCCTTATGGTCCAGCTCTCACAACCATACATTGCCACCGGGAATACCATTGCTTTGAGTATACGAATTTTTGTTTGCAATGTGATGTCTCCACTTTTCACTATGCTCCCCAGGTTTCTCATCGCTTGCCTCCCAAGAATCAGTCGCCTTTTTATTTCATGGCTGCAATTTCCATCTGCAGTGAGCTTTGATCCTAAGAAAGTAAAATCTGTCACTGCTTCTACTTCTTCCCCATCTATTTTCCAGGGACTGATAGGACCTGTTGCCATGATCTTGGTTTTCTTTATATTTAAAGTGAAATGGTAATCACCAATCAGGCATTGCATGCCTTCTTTTCCAACCTACCTGTACTCCTTGAATTGTAAATAAAAGGAACAGACCTATACATCAGGCATGGGAAGAAAGGTCACTTTCCCAGCTGTTCCTCATAGATGTTGAAAGCTGCCCATTTACACATGGTTTCTATAGGTAGTCTTTCTGATTTTTATCTCAAGAAGGTGAAACAAATATAGTCATATGTTGCCTGAGACTCAATCTGCACATAAGAGTGCTTTTACTCATGCACCAAGAAGTGTAGACACCTGTCTGTTGCTTGCAAACACATATGCTTAACTGGAGATCATTGAAGGAGATCCTCTTAGAATGCACTGGGGGTGCCTTTGTAAGAGACAGTGGCCTGAATAGGGAAGAATGCCGCAGAAGCTCAACTGCAGGCAAGGAAGCTTAGCATGTAGTTTCACATCCCTTGTGAGTTACAAATGTACTTCTATCATTGTAATCTTGCAGAGTGCTTTCTCATTTTGACCCTGATTAACAGCATTGTTTAGTTAACATAATTATTTATTAAATGAAGGCTACAATCCATGACCTATTTATTCCAAATTAATCTCAACAATGTCAGCCAGGCTCCTTCAGAGAAAATCATTTCAGCTTTGCAGCCAAGATGTTTTGTTCAGGAGTTAGCAGCTAAACCCAGTTAACAGTTTGCCTTAACAAGAATTAACTTTCTTTCTTAAAATTATCTGCAAAGATGTGGCACACAGAGGTGTGTGCCAGCAATCCCATTCAAAGAACATGCACTATAACGTCAGCCAACTCTGCCAGGAAAAAGACAAAAACTTGATCCACAGCCAAGATGCCAGGTTTGTGCTAACTATATAGAGACATATTCTCTGCCTAAAATCTCAGAAAACTGTACCTTTCAACATTTGTTTCACTTATATAATGAGGAAAACTGTTTGGTATTATTGAATTGCAAGAATGCTAAAAGAAACTCCTCCATATCATATTATCAGAAATTATTCTGGGTTGAAAGGATTTTTGCTGGAGAAACTCCGCTCAGGGGATGCCTGAATGATCCTCCTTTCATGTGCCCAAGATCTTTTTCCCATAGAAGTGGGCCCTATTTATCTACTTGCAATTTCTTGCTTTCAAACTGCTAGGTTGGCAGGAGAAGGGACTCAGACTGTCATGCAGTACTCAGGTCTTGAACTGTCAACTTACTGGCCTTCCTAACAAGGCAAACTTCGTGTTATGAGACTAAAGTTGGAAATCCAAGGGTTCTTTTTCAAAAACTATAACTCAGTTTGTCAAATGGTCTCAGATTGCCTAGTTATTTTTTGCAATCCTGTTTTACCCACCTTTACTATAATTGGACATACCCATTGATAAGACACTTATCAAATGAGTCCTAATGTGTCATTTCTAATTATTAGTAAAATACTAGGTTTTTATCCTGTTGTAGTCAAACTGATTCAAACACAGATGGAGAGAGGTTAAGGGCATCTTGCCTCTTCTGTAATCATCCTCTGCTTTTGTACCGGTCTTTTGTTTCTGTAGGTCAGTGATGGCCAACCTTAGCACTCCAGGTGTTCTTGGACTTCAATTCCCAGAAGCCCAAGTCAGCGCTCCTGTTTGTCTTCTTTTGTACACTGATCCAAAGCACAAAGACCAGTAGCTCCAAAGATAAACTCTTAATGTCCTAAACTAAAATACAAATATAAGTAGAAGTGCATAATATCACCACAAGGATTGCATCCTTTCATTGCCCTTCTAGTGTAGATTCACTGATGTTAATTAAATCAAAGGGGTAAGGATTTAACTCTTTATGCCATGAAAATATACTCTTTTTCTCTCTAGTTTGCTGTTTTAAGATGAAACTTTACAAGTACAGTACTTGTCATTGTCATGTATTTTCCCATCCCTAGGGCTAAATAATAAAGTTTATAACTTACTCATCATGTTTTCCATCTTTTTTTCATAATGAAAAACATTCTGTTGGGGAAAATGGGGTATCTATATCATGCCTTTGACAATACTGTGAGTGATTCATCTGGAAGCAGCCTTAATACAGGTTTTAATCCATATTATTCAGGCAGCTGCAATGGAATAGGGGAAGGGAACCCACAAAGATCAAGAGCCTCTTGTGTAATCAGCTAAATTGATATTATTCTTACAGGTTGTGCAAACAATAATGCAAAGTAGTTTAATAACACAATATAAGAATAGCATGTACTGTACTTTCATTCCTTGCTGTTTGTTTTCCAAAAATACAAGTGTTCAGGTAACCGTATATCTTCTTGATTTAGATTTGTGTCTTACCGATCAATATTTAAATTGTTATCCAGATGACTAGCTATAATTCTTCAGTTCTTAATCATATTGTTAGTAGCAATAGCAATTCTAGTTATATACCGCCCCATAGACCTTAGTGCATTCTCTGGGTGGTTTAATTTAATTTAATTCTCTGGGTGGTTCACAGAGTAATTAGCATTTTGATCCCAACAGGCTGGGTACTCATCTTTGAGGAGGGCAGCATATAAATCTGATTAAGTAAATAAATAAATAAACCACCGAAGAATGGAAGGCTGAGGTAACATTGAGTCCCATCAGGATCACACTCACAACATTTTGGCTCCAGTAAAACAGTTTAATCACTGCTCCACCAGGGCTTTTCACTAACACGTGGCTCCATTTTTTACACAACCAGCAAAATTCCTATGTATATCCCAAGAGGGAAGACTGTGGAGGTGCAATTAATTCTTCTCAATGTATGCTGAGTATTCATTTTACTAACCTCAGAAGGATGGAATGCTGAGTCAACCTTGACTCTGTCATGATCAAACTCACATCTTTCTGTTTGCAGGATAGCAGTTTATCTACTGCACCACCAGGGGTCTCTAGTCACAGCTACATTAGACCCACTTACTCAATAGAACTATGAGAAGTCAGAACATAATGATGATTCAATTGTTTTTGTCTAGTTGGGACCAACTATTGGCATTAGGCCCTGATTATAGTTTGTCAACTTTGAACATAATGTTAACAATGGAATAAGAATTATACACACATTAGGGGAAAGCTTTAAATAGTGATGTTAACAATGAATATTAGAGACTAGACAAAACAAAAAGACTGTAGAAGTGGACTTGATCCACAGAAGATAACATTAAAATACAGTAGTTGGTCTTTAAAGTGCCACAACATTTTTTTTGTTTTATTTTGTTTACTCTCTGACGTGCTTGAACCACAGACTAACATGGCTACTATTTCAAAATCTGTGACAAAAAATGTATTCCATCATGACATGATGGGATTCCCCCACCCCCAATTTGAACCTCCTACTTTCATTGAAGCAAAAGACAGTGTAGTATGATGCACTAGGGCTCATTAAGCCTGGATTCAAATCCCTACTCAATCATGGTAATTCTCTGCATGGAGTTGAACTGGTAGAGTCAAACCTTAAATGTCTCACTGAACTTGAAGCACTATTAGGATTGCTTTACGTTGGTTCTGATTTGACAGGCACATAGCAGCACTGAATCATCAAAAGGCTCTTCTTCCACAATGCTGTTGTATGGAGAATTTCCAGAAATATAGTGGTGGTGAAAGGGAAAATTAAATTTACCTCTACAAATGAAAATCTGGAAGAGGCAATAATATTATTTTTAAGCAATAACAACAGCAACAATGTGCTTACAACTGTTATATACTTAAATGTTGTCCCTGCATATTTATACCTGTCTTAAGACCATTCATCAGACACATGTCAACTTGCCATGATGTCTTGTAATTGTGGAAAACCCATTTCAGACATCTGTTACACACCACACACACACACACACACACACACACACACACACACACACACACACACACACACACACACACACACACACACACACACACACACACACACACACACAGCCTTTTTAAAAAAGTTTAAAATTACATTTTAAATATTTCTGACAGATACTACTCAAAAGATTAAAAAGGCGGGTACCCCTCCCCCCCCCCCAACATTACTATTTTAGTGGACTGAAAGATGTGGAACTGAAGTGAGGTGTGTGGCCAGTTGTTTGAATATTGTTATAAAGAAAATGTTGTTGTATCTGGTTAATTAATGTATAAATTAAAAATGCATTACACTTCATCTTGATTAGGAAGGTAATAATCAGAAGTCCTCATTTTCTTTTCATTTGTTCTGACAGATGGCTCAATGGTGAATATTTTAAAAATGTTGTGTTTTTCATAATGTGGCAGTCAGAATAACTTTGGAAAGGGACTATTAAACTTAATCAGCCATATGTTTGGCAACTTTACTTGTTTTGTTCTGTGCAATGGATGTGACATGCAAGAGTCTTTTGACATGAATTTGACATTTTCCTTGATTCTTCCTACACAATTTACATATTTCATAAGGTGCTCAGTATATGACAGATTATTACCAAAATGCTGCAACAAACCTGTGTGTAACCATTCTAAATGAATTTAGATGAGTCGTTTATAGTCAGCTGTAGTTCTTCTCAGTGGAATTCAATGTATTTGAAGATCTAATTGACTGGCAGTTTCCTTAGTTCTGTGTAAAACAGATCTAAAATTATTTCCAGATTAGTTCTCTAAGGAATGTATGTTAATAATCTTCCAGTTGTAGATATGGTAACAAGAGTGTAAGTGCATCAGTGAAATACTGATTTGTTCTTCAACAAGTACACCCACTGTAAAAAGCTTTCTGTACGTACCAAACATCTATGCAAGTAGTACATCCATTTAAAAATGAGATATAAAAATAGTTGGTACACAACTCATGATTTCCAGAATAGCTATATTGAAAGGAAGACGTAATGTTGGAAGAAAAGCTGTGAATAATCCACTAATATATCAGACTGCCGTTCATCTACTTTTGCTTTGTGTCTGATGACAGCCAATCAAATTCTGTAGACATTTAGCAGCAGCAAACACTCTGGTAGCTCAAACAAATATTGAAATGATGGTCATCCGTTCCTTGTTTCCATCAGCTACCTGCTATTCCAAAATGGGCATGTGAACTCCTGCTTTTCTTTTCGTCTCAAGCAGGAGTTACAAAATCTTTCCCCTTGCCTGCAATGACTGTGTAAGATTTTTTGCTGTACTTGATCCTTGGCATTAAGGATGGCAATGATTGATTGATTGATTGATTGATTGATTGATTGATTGATTGTACATAATTTGCAAAAACCAAAGTGCTGATTTATCTCCATTTCCCATTAAGGTATATTTTACGTGTTGCACAAAATATACACAAAGTAGAGAGGAGAAACTTGATATGAATTTTTTAAGAGTCAAATAATTTGGAAACCTTAGATGGTCCATTTTCCACTTTGTTAAAATCAGCCAATGCTTCTGCACTTGTTGGGCTTATTCTTTTTCTCAAGGAGAAATTATGTATGTCACTAGTATCCCATTAAATGACATTAGTTTTGTGCATATTTTGGGCAATAAAGAGAGACCTTACAGCTGGTGGGAGAATTTCCACTTTTTTCTTAGACTTGTTCTTTACTGGATGTAAGCCATATTGCCAGGCTGTCAAGACACTCACTGAGTCAAAAAGGCCTAAACCAAAGAGAACAAAGCAAGTTTAGCAATTATTCTTTGGATTTTTATTCCAAAGTTACATAACCTCTGTCGCTTGCTCTATCTAGCCAGGGGTTCTCAGCCTACGGCTCATGAACTGGATCCAGCCTGTGGCACCAAATCATCTGACCTGTGACCTTGCTCCAACCTCCTACTCCTCCTCAATCCTTATCTCCTACACTTGGTTTGGCGTGTCCCTAGATGTGCTCCATAGCAGGACAGATGTTGTAAGCCTTACAACATCCACCATGCTACAGATTGCAATTAGGGACATGACAAAACAAGCATAGGACACAAGGATTGATGTGGCAGAAATGGCAGCTGGAGTGAGATTATGGGTTGGATGAGTTGGTGCCATGCAGCTCCTCCAGCCCGGTAAGCAGAGAGGCAGCATGGAGGGGAGTGAGCCCCTCATTTCCACAACCACCCAAAGCCCCTCATTTCCCACAATCGCCACTGCCAGCACCTATCTGGCTTGCCAACAGTCCGAGGAGCCATGACCTGTTCCCTGGTTTATAAAGTTTAAGGACCCATGATCTAGTCCAGAGATTATCAACCTGCATTCCACAGGTTGGATATGGCCCGTGGCACCATTTCATGTGGTCCACCACCACCTTCACCACACCAGAAAGTGTCATGTGGTGTAGGAAAGGCAAAATGACAATCCTGCCCCAAAGCTGTCTGAGGAAACATGACCCGGCCCCAGCTTAAAAAGATTGAGAACTCCTAGCCTCTGATAATGTCTGTAATTTTTCAGTGAAACATACATTATGGAGATGTAGGCTGCTGCTTCCCATGACTCCATGTTGCTGTAGCATCTAGCAATGCAGAAATTATATGTCAAGGTTAAAAGTACTGGAGGCCAGGAGCACTGAAGGGCATGGGCATAGTTCTGCATATAGGTCAGTGATGGTGAACCTTGGCACTCCAGGTGTTCTTTGACTCCAATTCCCAGAAGCCCAAATCAGCATTCCTACTGATCAGGGCTTCTGGGAACTGAAGTTCAAGAACATCTGGAGTGCCAAGGTTTGCTATCACTGATATAGGATGTATAGATATTTTATTAAGAAATAAAGTACTGTGCAAATCATAGGTCATCATTAGATCTGTTGTTTTAGCAATGGTATAATGACCATATAAAATTATTTTTCAGTTTCTTCATTAGAATACAACCATAAAATACAGGACATTTGTATGCAGTATTCAAAAACAGGAGGAAAATCAGAAAAAAACAGCTTCCATAGGCTCAAGTGGCAAGTCTTTAGTGTGACCTCTTCTTACACTTGAGCAACAGGAGGCATCTAGCTCCCATAAACCTAAATGGAATGGAAATCTAATTATTGTCATTGCTAACACCTATATCTGTCAAACTATTACATGGCAAAATGACTACTGTGGAAAAGGTATTTTACCCACCCGTTTTGTGCATGTACATGCAGTATATACACATATCATATGAGTGCAATTCACTGTAAGCTTGCTAATAAAACTGTTTCAATCATATCATTCCAGTCAAAATGCCAAGAATCACAGAATATGACTGACATAAAAAGGAAGGCCACTCTCAAAGGGAAATCAACAAACGAACTGAAGAAGGTCATACCCCGGGGGCGGGCCTCACCCACCCTGAGTTAGCAGTTTGCCCACCCTGGCAAAGTGTGGTTTCCCATAGGAATACATTGTAAAGATGGTTTCTTGGCCATCCTAAAAAATTTTTTGCCTACCCACATCTAGAATCTTGGCTATGGCCATGGAAACTGGGTACTCAAGATGTGACATTCAAGTGATTCACGGAGCTGAATCAGTGGGTGTCATGCTGCATTGCAGAAGTCAGATGAAAGGCTATGACATATTCACAGGGCAGTCTTCATGGCTGATCACCATGATGATTGCCAATATTTGGAATTGGATAGAAGAAGAAGAAGAAGAAGACGTCTTCGTCGTCGTCGTAGTAGTGGTGTTAAGGAACAATGAATACAATCCTAGGGCCAGTTTGGAAGCATAGGCTAATTCCTATCCAGCTCCTTCAGAGGCTGGTGAAGGTGTGTGAACAGCCTATACAGGCTTGGCTTGGCCCTCTCCCACACTACATGACTGCAAATCACCAGCCAGCATGTCAGCTTCTTCTCCACTGCTGGATGATAAATGCATACCCGTCATTCACCAGGTAAACTGACTTACTTCAGGGGTGTGCAAGGAAATGGTAAAAAAATCCCCTATTGGACAAAGTTTACCACATCAATAATATTTTATCTATGCCAAGCATGAGAGGAGGTTAATTTTCATACAACAATCTGGGGTATATTTATATGTATATGTGATACAACATATAGTGCTCCAATCAGACACAAAATGGTAACTACTGAATAGTCCATCATGTCTAGAAATTTCTAGAAAAGAAAACATAAGATGTTTTGGCATGAAATGATACTGTTTAGTCCCAACTACAGATAAAATTGTGCTAGAATTACATACATATAGAGAAAGATAAAGGGTTGTTTTGAAATGTAGCAGTTTCTGGAGCAATGCTTTTGTTTTCTGACAGATATCTAGAACCATACTGCATACTGATACTGAGAAAAGAAGTTTCCCATTCTTGTGAGAAATAGCAAGTAACAATAACCAATAACAGTGGGCTGATAGTAGCTAGTGGCTTCCCATGAAGTTGCAAGGGAAAGCTCAACACCTTCTGAAGTCCATAAGCTACCTATTATTTAAGCAAATAATTAGGAAAGGACTAATTGGTACCAAGCCTGAAAAGCTTGGTACCAAAGTGGAAACATGCATTATAAGCAGAATGGATTCTGTTGTCTGAAAGGGAAAATGTATTTTCATGATTATAATTTCAAATCTCAGCTGTTCTGGATGCTTTAAAATACAATGGGATGGTTTTGTTTCATTTTTGTAGATCGCAGATTGTAAAAGGGAAACATCTCTGTGTGTGCGCATGTATGAACATTTTAACAGGTACCTTGTGGCAGACTGGCTGTGAAGGCGCACCTTGATAATTTCCTCAAGGTTGCGGCATGTCTCATTTCATACGTGCCACAGGAGATGGTTCCGTGATCATAGTGTGTGGGTCACTTCATGGCAAGCTAGGATCCACCTTAAACAAATTCATCCCAGTGGCATTTTTCCTGCTTCAGGGAAAAATGCATTCTCAGATACAAGTTGCAGCCGATGATGAGAACACTTTTTTTTTTGGCTATTAGTTTGTTTAAAAAAGACTCAGGTAAAATGTGTATTTTGAAATATGACATTTATTTAGGCTGATGTATGTCAAAGTTCTTTATTTGCTACAAATCTATTGCCTATGAAAAGCCTCAAATTGATTTGCTGGTGCAGCATATCTTTCCACTTTTCTGTTTTACTTCTATCTTTTGTTTCCAAATATATTAAACCATACCGTCTACCCACCATCCAAAATAACAATTAAAAAATGAGAGCTAGGAACAAGTATGCTATATGTTAAAAACTGTAAATTTGGAATCTGAGTGAGTAAAAAATAATCAAATCTGCAGAATGTGGTTAGTATATAATGATTAAAATAACACACCATTTTTAAATTTATGACACTGAACTTAACCCTTGAAATTTAAATCAGAGTCACATTGATTTCTAAAGCAGATGGCTTAAAATGCATTAGGTGGTATAACTGCAGGCCAGTGCATTGATTTAAGTATAAAATTCAATACTTTAGCATCTTTTTAGTACATGTAATAGGTAAAACTGCTGCATATTGATGAAAAAGAGGGACAGGTTCAATTACATGTCTCAGATGGAACTATTGCTTTAAAACTGATCAGCCATTCTTGAAGTTGCTATCAGAAGTATTGGTAAGCTATACTGGAATCTGATTTGAGTGACTTTCCTAAGTATAAACAGTTTTATTCAGTGGAAGAGTGGGTTTAGATATAATATGGGATATTATATACCCAATTTTTTGGTATAATTCTTTTTAAATAAATGCAGAGTACCTGTAAACCTTGCATTTTGAATGTAATGGCTGTGCAGTGCAGGAAGCTGTCTATCTCAGGAATGGGTATTCTTAAGGCTTGTAGGATCTAGTTTGATTTTATCTAGTATTCCATGTTTCCTTATCTAGAATCTGTTGCAGACACTTAAGGAATTCTAAGTTGAGAAATTTGTTTTGAGTGTCAGAATCCAGCAGAGCTCACTGTTTCTTTAAGATTAAACACACTCACACACTTCCGCATGCATACAGATGTACACATGAGAAAGTATAGAAAAAAATATAAGATTTTACACAGAACCAGTGTAAGTTAGAAGTCATTTTGTTATCATTTAAAGAGCCAGGAATTGAAACTTTTTGCTAAATCACTGAGTAATAAACCTTACAGGCGATTGAGTTGAGGATCATGCTTGCTTTTGCATAAGTCTGCAAGTGTCTCAGTTATGTAAAGGGATTTTTTAAAAAAAATACTGGAAAATGAAGAGTATCTAGAAACTGGATGTAGATAAATGCTGCTTTTGATCATTGGGCTGAAGGCATGCTACAGATCATGTGTTACATTTTATATTTTTAGTCAAATGTTTATATTTTTTCCTGAAAAGGACCAAAAAGCATCATATGCATATACTGAAATCTCATTCATTTTGGCATTATGTAAAATTACACTGACATAAATATGCTGGGTCTTACACTGCAGGCTGGCAGCATCGTGCAGTTATATTTTTTTTATTGTGCAGTTAGTTGCCTAATGTGACCGCTTTGCAACATGCATGTAGAAATGGTTAATGAACAGCACACACTGTCCTGCACCACTTCTGCTTTCCGTTATGCCCACATAGCATATGGTGATATCAGATACAGACAGTAACAATTGCATTAAAAACACTGGTAAAGAACTCCCTGGATATAATGCCCAGCACACTTACACAAGATTGCTTATATCAACATCCTGGCAATAGGAGAGTAATTAGCTGAAGCAAAATGTTTGTTGCCTAATTAACGATGTTTGGGCTTTAATCTTTGAAGCATTTGAGTAGTGAGCTTTTTTCTTGGGGGGGGGAGTCTTGCAATGAGGGCAATGTTTTGTGCATGAGAGAGAGAGAGAAGCTGTTGAAAGTCTTGAAAGTCTTGAAGCATGCTGGAATGTATGGCTATAGTCCACTTTAATTGTCTCATTCTCAAGTCCCAATCTAAAACATTTTAGACCGCAGATTTATGCACTCTTAGATAACTGAATACTTCATGGAAATCAGAGGACATTCTGAGATCATGTTTAGAATTGCACATCTATCATGTCTACTCAAAAGTAAATCCCACCAAGTTCTGTGGGTCTTAGTTTCAGGGCAATAAAACTAGGATTGCATAAAAATACTTAATGCAAACGATAAGCTTACTGTTGCTTGGGGAGGTAAGTTATCTTTAAAGTTGAATAATTGTGTTTTTACGAAAGCAAATATCAACTCAGTAGGAATGTATAACTTTTTGGAGGTTATGTCTAATGGTAAAAAGTGAGTATGCTGCTTTCACTGCTGTGCATCTCCAGTAATATAATTTGAAGTGCTAGGGTCCTTGCATCCATTTCTGAATCTATTATTAGTTGATTAAATTAACTGCCTAGGATCAGTGCAGTGAGAAGAGATGCAGTAATGATATTATAGAATTAGTATGCTATGATGAATTGTCAGGAAAAGTAACTGTGACAGCCCTGTGGCCATATGCACTTAGCCATGCAATTTATAGTCATTTGAAAAGCCAGGGACTTTTCCATTTTGGTTAGGAGATTTGCTCTTTCCTTTGACAAAAATGGAGGAACATTTGTAGATGAAGGGGTTTACCGTGTAGTTTTTGCCTTTAAGTGGGGGGAAAAACATCAAGAAGCTATCCTTAGCAGCAGGAATTGGGTGATTTGCTTTGAACAAGGTAGAAGAAAGGACACCTTTTATTGCAGCTGTAGCAATTCCTGTAAACAGATTTATGTGATAGCATTGTTCCTTTACAGCTGCAGGAAATAATGTTACTCTGGGTAAGATAAAAGTAAATGCAATCTCTTCGCACAATTTTCTTTCTTATGGAATACTGTAAATCCTGCTGCAGTATATGCAGCATATTGATAAACATACAAATTGTATGATGACAGTATTAATGCTGCTGATGATGATGATACAACTAACTCTCTTTGTTACTCTTCCTGCAAGCTATCTGTAAATCAGGTAAACTAATTATGAATAGCTTCCAGACAGCTATCATTATGAAAACAAATGTAACATCAACTCTTATTTAATTATTTACCATTTTTATAGTAATAAAATTATAATTCTTCTAAACTACCAAAGCAGAAGCTGCTTTAAAAGCCAGCTGTGTCTAAGAAACTGTTGTATTTATGGTGTTTGTTAGGTAACTTCTTACCTGCAGATGATTTCAACTGCACTTTAGTAAGGACTCCCATGTTGAATTTATTGTGAATATTAGCTCCATGAAAACATGCCTATTTCAAATATGATAATTCCCCAGCTTTGAAACACGCAGGTCACTATTAGCACACATTTTGTTCAATAATTGTAGTATTTATGTTATGTTATTTTAAACAATGGTCAGAATCATATTCCTTACATGTGATGGCATATATGCAATAGCATCAATTTCAGCAGCAAATTGTTGATGGTTGAGGAGTGAAAGCGTATATTTCTCATTGAACACTAATCACATAACTTGGCACATAGCCAGAAAATAAAAGCAGCTAATTTGCCATAGAGAATTACTACAGGAGCATAAGTCAAATAATGTAAGTGATATGATTGTCTACAAAGACAATGCAGCAATGAATATGAAGCTAAACATCTAGGAGACCAGGACTATCCACACCTTTGCATTCCAAATTTCTATGTACATGTCTGAAAGCTGAACAGTGTAGAAAGATGACAAAGGAAAATTATTTTAAAATATGGCTCTAGAGGAGATCTCTGTGGATAACCTAGACTGCCAGAAATATGAACTAGTGAGTCTTGGAGGAAATTAAGCCTGAATGATCTCTGGTAGCAAAAATGATGAAACTGAGGTTGTCCTATTTTGTGCACATCATCCAGAGTGCAAGGTTCACTGAAAAAGACAATAATATTTGGAAAAGTTGAACGCAACAAGAAAAATGAAGCCCCAACATGAGACAGACCAACTGTCAAGGAACCTACGGGGTTGACTTTAGAAGACCTGACTAGGTCTGTTGGAGACAGGATGTTTTGGAGTTTGCACATTCATAGGCTCGCTGTAAGTTGTAGGTGACTTGGCAGCACATAACAACAACAATCATTAAATAAAAGACACTAGAAAAAAATGATACAATTTCTGTTCCTCAACATAGATACTGGGTCTCAAACTTCCTACAAAAGATTGTATGAATTTGAGAAAAGAAATGTTTATCATTGGCACATACAATACATAAGCATTAAATCAATCCTAGACATGCTCACATGTTCTCCAAAATCCTCAAAGCCCATTTAAATAATTTACACTTAGATTTTGAAGTTTTTTTTTGCTGAAGTGTTAAATCATTTCCCACTGTCTCAAGAAAACAAAGTTCTAAAGTATTTAAGTCAAAGTGTTTGTTACATTTGAAATCTCTCTATTTCCCATATTGAGTAATCAAAGCAAAACAAAGCAAAGCAAGACTTCCTCTAGTTGATACATCCTTTAATCATGTGAAAATTGTCTTCTCAAAGTCTGAAGACTACTTGCTGACTTCTCTGTCATTTCTTTTTGACCTCCAAGGGTCTCCCTGACAGTCGGATTTGTCTCAGCAGCAAAGATTGATGTTTCTTTACTGCAAATAATGCCACAATACAAACCTTGTTTCCAAGGCAAGTAGAACTCCTACAACATTATTAGCCTTAGAAGCAAATGGTATGTGCACTCCACCTGTCTCTCCTTCTCAGAATTCAAAATATTGTGCTTATGTGCTACCTTCACTTGAAAGTTAAGAGTACAACAAGGCTTATAGTGCTGCCAGAAGTCCCACAAATGCAGTTAGCTTTGCAGACAAGGTGAATGAATCTCAAGCATCTCATATTCAACAACAAAAGATCCTTCATTTTTGTTGTCTTGGTAGCCAACTCAGTGGTGATGGGACATGCCACTTGTGGAACCCAAGGAATGCAGTTCACTCTGTGCAGGTTTGGACATTGACCATTCTATGTGCAGAGCATAAATAGCTTTTCTAACAGAACAATGTTAAGATGCCTTGGCTGGGAAAAAGTGTTCCAAAGCTCCAAAGTGAAAGTTGCTCCCTTTGGTTTCCATTCATTGCTTAATGTAACAATATGCAGCTAAATGCTTTTATACTTTCCATTCATGAAAAACCTAAAGGCTCCCATATACACCATGAAACCTCCACAGTTAAGATGTTTACTTTCAGGAAATGAAACTGATTGCCTTTCAGCTTTAAAGTTTAAATGCTCTACTTGGGAGGGAGTCTAGAGAGATTTGTTCAACTGAAATAAGCTTATAATAAAGCTTTCTTCCAAAGATAAGTAAAAACAGCATTGGGTACCTCTATTCCCCTTACCAGAAAACACAAATATGTTTCATGTGTGTTATGAAGCCGTTACTGCCTCTTATATGATATGTTAACTTTCATAGTTATATACTTTGCATACTGGTAGAATATTGTTTTCATGCATTTTTTTATGCAGGGGAAGGATTGAGCTGAATCTTAATGCAGCTCTTGTAAAGAACATCACAAATATGCTTAAGAATATTACATGATGTCTGATACTTTTTAAAAACTGTATTAGGCTCTCAGGATTATTATGTGGATTTTGTTGTTCAGTCGCACAGTCGATTCTGACCCTCTGCGACCCCATGGACCATTGCCCGCCAGGCACTCCTGTTCTCCACCATCCCCCTCAACTCACTGAGCTCTGTGCCCATTGTCTCCACAATACCATCTAACCATCTCATCTTGGGCCGTCCCCTTCTTCTTTTGCCCTCGACCCTTCCAAGCATCAAGGCTTTCTCAAGTGAATCCTCTCTTCTCATTTGATGTCCAAAGTACTTTAGCTTCATCTTTACAATTTGACTTTCTAAGGAGCATTCTGGGTTTATTTCTTCTAAGATTGACCTATTTGTTCTATCTAAATTCCATCCTATACTTCCTGTTCATTGTCACAAGTTCAAGACACCTACATGCACCAAGTGTGTGTAAGAGAAAAGGCAGGGGAAAATAAGATCTACAGAGTTTGATTCAGTTATTTAAGCTCCAATTTATGATGGTGAAACACTGCCCATTCTGCTGGTTTGTCTTTGTTTGTCATGGGGTTCCTAGGGCTCCTAATGAGCTGTTAACAAGCTGTCGGTTACAGTGTTCATGCAAATTAACAGCTAAGACATTGAGGGATTGATGTACATAGTGTTAAAGTATGCTACCTCCAAACACTGTGGGATAAATCTCTCTGATTTTAATCACTGTCCTTCCCAGTGTGTTCTCCTTTGAGTGAGTAAAGCATTCAGCTTAGCGGTTTTGTTTAAATTATGTTTACAAATAGAATCTGTAGTTAAAATATCAATTAGCCTAACTCACAAAAAGAAAATACAGGCAATCTAAAAACAAAAATAAATCAATTACTATTGGGAACGTGCTGGCTATAAATTAGGCTTTTTAGCATTTTTTTGTTTTGTTTTGTTTTTCATCATGTTTGTAGCTAATTTTGGTAGAGATTTCTTTCTCCAACACTCCTTTCCAATGTTTGCATTAATTGTTCACTTTTCATTGTACTGTATATGCCTTTTGAAAAAAGAAAAAGAAAAGAAATTGCTCTGGCCCCAATGCATATGCCATAATGTATGTGGCACTTAGCAAGATCAATTAGTAAGTGTGACCTCTTAGGCTCCATTTTTAATCAAATTAGTCTAAAGGCAACAAATTGCCAAAAAAACTCTTACCATCTCGTCCTTATAAAAGCAGTTTTTTTTGTTTCCATAATGGAAATAGAAATGAAGAAAGATGGATAGAACTAGGTTAGAAAAAGAGTTTGTAAGTTTTGTTCCCCAGAAACATCAAAACAATTTAGTAATGAAAGCGGGGATTTGATTTTACTAGTTCCCATGCCATTTTATAGATAGAAAAATTGATACGGGGTGGTCTCAGTTATCTGTTCATCCTTTACGTCCTCATCATGCCACCTCTGGGCTAGAATGGCAGGTGCATGAACAGCCTGGTTGCAGCTATGAAGTGGAGGAGATCCAGAGACTTTTGTCACTAAACTACTGGGATTAGAGCCCTGAACAGATGCCCATCTATCCCAATTTTTATGCCTAGTTCTGCCATTTAGCAACCTAAGAAAAAGAACAAGAAAGCTGAGATCTTGGGGCATAGCCAGTGGTTCAAAACAACCAAATAAATTAATATCAGGAAGATACTTTTGAACTTTGGTTCTTTCCTTTGAGAAATGTAGAATAAATCCTAATACAGTCAAACCTCGGTTAGCGAGCGTTTCGCTTTATAAAAAACTCACATAACGAGTGGGTTTTTCAAAAAGCAATCCAACTCGCATAATGAATACTTCCCCTATGGAAACGCTTGCATAGCGAGTGTTTCTATTGGGGAAAACTCGCATAATGAAAAAAAATTCACTATGCGAGTCCGACTTGCATAGCAAAAAATATTCGCTATGCGAGTCGGACTTTCCCCATAGAAAACTTGCATAGTGAGCATTTCTATGGGGAAAACTCGCATAACGATAAAAATAACTATGCGAGGTTTTCCCCTTAAAAAACTCGTTATGCAAATTTTTCCATTGGAATTTTCGCTATGCAAGTCTGACTCGCAGAACGAATTAAATTCATTATGTGAGGTATTACTGTATCATAGAATCCTATTAGTGTTTGTGTAAGTTTTACATAACTTGTCATGGTAAATTGTGTCTGATTGATAAGGATACTGGGCACATTTCAGCAACACAATTGGGGGCACAAGTTGACACACAACTGATGTTTCCTTGGGCTCCTTGTCAATCAACAGGTTATACCAGGTTGTATACCAGGTTATACAAACCTTAAGTGAGCACCCATTTAGTTGCAGCCATATTCAATAATTGGTGATATGTCTGTTACCAGCTCCTCCTTACTTTATTACATTCTTCCAGGGTTGTTTTTATTATTTTATTTGTAATACCTTTTATTTTATTCTCTTTACCTAAAAAAAGTGACTTACCTATTTGTTCAAATCCCCTCATTTTGGTTTTTCCCAAATTGTGTCTTCTTTCATTAATATTTTTACAACACTCCTTATTTGAAAAGCTCTATAATAATTCATAACGTTTGGAATCCCTAAACCACCTTCTCGTTGAGATAAGTACCACAATTTTTTTGGAATTCATGCTCTTCGTTTTTCGTTTCAAAAATTATTTATCATGTTTTGATATTCTTTCAGCTCTTTACCTTTAAGTCTAATTGGTAACACTTCAGATAAAAAAATTAATTTTGTCAATAACATCATCTTACATAAAGCAACCCATCCAAACCAAGATAAATTCAGTTTTTTATATCGTACTATTTTGCCTTCTATTTCCTTCTTTTGTTTATCATAATTTAATTTCTTAAGATCATCTGTTTTGTTTGAAATCAATATCCCCAAATATTTCAAATTCTTAACTTGTATTTTGTACTCCTCCTTTATTTTCTCCTGTTCCTTTTTTACAACATTGCACAGTATCATTTATGATTTTTCCCAGTTCACTCTCAAACCTGTAGTCTCCTCAAATAACTTTAAATGAAAATATACTCTTTCCATTGCTTTTGCTGGTTGCTTCATTATTATGAATGTATCATCAGCATATAAGTTTATTTTATTATTTTCTATTCCTAATATTTCCTTGTCTTTGCTTATAGATCATTAAAAAGTAAGTTTTAGTTTGTATACTAGAACCATTTTGACCGCAGTGGTTTGAACACCTTCTTCTTCTGCTTGGCACTGCAATATTTCCCCTTTTTCTTTCTTTTGATAGGGTGGAACAATGTGCCATTTGTTTGACTTTGCTGCTGAGAGTGACATTAGCAATGGTATGTGAGCACGTCTCTGCAGAGTGTGATATTGGACAAGTTTTAGTTGCAGTTAATTTGACCAAGGAATGATGAGAAGGGGTGTGTTCATTTCTGAGAAATTTAAATGACCAGCAATTTCCATACTTTCTAGGTTTATATGGTCAAATAAACAACATAATAAGTGATTAAAGTACAGTAATACCTCAGATAACGCTAAGACTTGGTTCCACAAGTCTTGGTGTTATCTGATTTTAATGTTATCCGATGCATGTTAAAATCCTATGGGATGGATCAGATAACGTTAACGCTCCATAGAGATACATTGTAACCGCACAGGCTTTAGCGATTGTTATCCGATCCATCCCATAGGACCTTAACGTTATTCAATCCAATTCTCCTCCCCAGATTACTTAACGTTATGCGATTTTAGCGTTATCCGAGGTAAACGTTATCTGAGGTATTACTGTATATTGATATTGTAATTCCAATATCAATTAAAATATAAACCACTAAAAGACTGTAAACAGGAAAAATGGGAATAATGGTAGAGCATTTGAGGCAAACGTTTCTCCACTCTGTAAACCCACCAATCAGAGAAATAACACAAAATGCTGAATGAATGGTATAGCATACTGCTGCAATTTGCATATAAATACTGAAAGTATAAGCCCTTTGGAACCTCCTGCCTATTGAGCTGCACCTACAGACAGAGCTCCTGCCCTTTCGGAAGGGCCTAAAAACCTGGCTAGCAGGGCAAGTGTGGGGACCCAGGAAAGTGGGATCTCATGTAGGGTGGCTGATCTAATGAACAGCCACCCTTTTGGTTCAATTTCTGGCGTTGTTTTAATGTTTTATGAATTTTTATAGTTTTAAGTATGAGGTTTTAAGATGAATTAGTATTATCATAGGCTTAACCTATGATTTTAATCTGTAAGCCGCTCAGAGTCGGGTTTACCCGATTCGGGCGGGATAGTAAATATGAGCAAATAAAATAAAAAATAAATAAAATAAGGAAAGAATGATAAAATGGGGAGTTTCAGAGTGCTTGTAGTAGTTCTTATTTATTTATTTTATTTTATTGCACTTCTATGCTGCCCTCCTCACAAATGACTCAGGACGGCTAACAATATTTAAAAACACAGTCAACAATAAAACCAACAATAAAATACCCACCCATCTCAAGAAAGTTAAAATTTAAAGATTAAAAGATTTAAAAAGAAATTAAAGATTAAAAAGTTCACCAATTAAAATTACAATTACAAGGGAGAAGGGGGGAATGGTCAGGTAAACCAGCAGCCCGGGTTAACTGCCCATAGGGCTGGAACAGACACAGAGAAGGTCCTCCTTCTGGTGCTAGAGAGATGTGCCTCTCCAGCTGATGGCACGACCAGAGAGCCTCTCTACCCTGCTCTGGTGGGACGGACAGATGTTCTTGGGGTGACGCAGTCATTTAAATATCATGGCCCACTACCATGTTGGGCTTTAAAGGTAATTACCAGCACCTTGAATTGCACTCGGAGGCAAACTGTCAACCATTGCAGCTCCCGGAGCACTGGTGAGGCACAAGCATAATGCCTGCACCCCATCACGACCTGAACAGCCACATTCTGGACTAGTTGCAGCCTCCAAATGGTCACCAAGGGCAGCCCCATGTAGAGTGTGTTACAATAATCAAGTCTGGAGGTGACCAAAGCATGTGTGATCATGAGCAAGGAGTCCCAATCTAGGATCTTCTTCAGAGATATTAAGGAAATTAAAGGGGGGGGGGGAATTACACAGCGGTAATAATTCTGCTGCACAACTACATGCATGCATTTTGACATCATAAAGACTTTGAAGTTTCCTATCCCGTCCTTCAGGTCCCAAGGATCTTTAGGTATCATCTTTGACCTGGAGACAGCAGGTTAGTGGGAGAGCAATTGACATCTGGGAATCATTGCCCCTCTCCTGGTTCCAGCACAGGATCCAGTGAGAGCAATGATGTTCTCCATACACACATTCTTCCTAACAGTGCAATCCAGTTTGGAAAATGCATAAGCCTCTTGTATAAGCACAACTGGCCTTGTGCCAACACAATCCAGCCTCAAATCTGCCATCACAAGTGGATCTGCCAGCACAACTTCTGAGCTGTCTGACATCACACAGTACTTGGTGCAAAGATGAACCAGGTTACATTAACATCCAATCCATCCATTGGGACAATTGTTGTAGAGGACTTCACTGTTGCCTTTTGCTTTATTCAGCACAAACTGTGCCCTTCAACAATTGCCCGTAATGCCAGATAATTTATAAACAATATAAAGGACCTGGACTCAGTAAAAATGTTTGCAGATGTGACTATTTTCATTTGCATAAATCTGAAGAATTATTTTCAGTCCTATATTTTGGAACATCGTAGCTTTTCTAAACTGATAGATGATTGATTGAAAAAAATATTATCTTCATGTGCAAAAATCCCCCTGCCCCCAAGAAACATGAAATGCTTTCCAAGGATCCTGGAAAAGAAATAGCAGGGCAGGTGTCTTTTGTAAGAGCTGGATTCTTGTCAGAGATATCGTACTTTCAAAAAAGAAAACTATATAGTTCATAACAACTCATGGCAGCAGCTGGCATTACTGTACATTTTTAGAAATGCTAACTCTTTTAAGTATGCTTTTAAATTTTGTTTTGAAAATGTCAATTTTCTTTTTCATTCTGTTTTAAAAGTAAAGATGCAGAAAATAAGAATTCCCAGAAAATAAGAATTCTAAGAATCTAGATGTGGTGTTGGAGGAGAGTTTTGAGAGTCCCCTGGACAGCGAGGAGAACAAATAGATCAATCTTAGAAGAAATCAACCCTGACTGCTCATTAGAAGGTCAAATAATAAAGATGAAGCTAAAGTACTTTGGACATCAAATGAGAAGAGAGGATTCACTTGAGAAAGCCTTGATGCTTGGAAGGGTCGAGGGCAAAAGAAGAAGGGGACGGCCCAAGATGAGATGGCTAGATGGTATTGTAGAGACAATGAGCACAGAGCTGAGCGAGTTGAGGGGGATGGTGGAGGACAGGAGTGCCTGGCGGACAGTGTTCCATGGGGTCGCAGAGGGTCGGAATCGACTGTGCGACTGAACAACAACAAAAGTTGTGTTTCAGTCTAGGCTGAAGTTTCTAGCAACTACTAACAACACATTGCCAGGTTACTTAAAAGTTGGCCATATAGGATTTATTGTCAGGAATGCTTAATCAGGATTAAACTAAATCATGTCAGCACAACAAAATTTGACAGATGGGTTTTTATTTTTATTTTTTGCATAAAGCTTCTGCAACAATTTCAATTTTTCATTGACTTCAGCAGTGTTTAAATATATTATTTAAA
Organism: Furcifer pardalis; assembly: GCA_030440675.1. NCBI lineage: Eukaryota > Metazoa > Chordata > Lepidosauria > Squamata > Chamaeleonidae > Furcifer > Furcifer pardalis. The sequence goes on from CP126893.1 coordinate 72,266,761, forward strand.
TTATACTCAATATGAAATGGTAGTGCCAGTTGTATTTGCTTATGCTCCTGACTCTGTAAATAATAATAATAATAATAATAATAATAATAATAATAATAATAATAATAATAATAATAATAATAATAATAATAATAATAATTTCTTGTCAGAAATTATTCTGGTTTGAAAGGATTTTCAGGAGGAACGCTGCTCAGAGAAGGACCAAATGAGGCTTCTTTCATGTTCCCAAGAACTGGGACAGAGACGGGTGCTCAATCAGTCATGCAGTACCTGGATTTTGAACTGTCAACTTGCCGGCCTTCCAGCTAACAAGGCAAGCTTCTTAACCACTGAGCCATCGCAGTCCCTACCCTGCACATTTATTTTTTGAGAGGAAGCAAGTAAAAGATTGCTTGCGTTACTTATAAAATTGATGGTGATACTGGTTCGGAGAGCTATCCTGCATCAGCCACAGCATCACACAACATCATAAAGAGTAGTGAGATTTTCCCCCTCTTTGTGGTGTGTGGAAAAAGAGTTGAAAAGAGACGTGACATTGTACATGCTTGTGTTAGGTGCAGGAGGTGCAAGGCAGCAGAGGGTAGATTTTCAAATTTCCCTAAAAATTATTTAAAATTACTTGTAAAAAACCACATCTGAGGTAGATCTGAAATGACTTGTATATATCAGCAAAATGATGACACAGTAAATACAGTGTTCTTCTGGATACTTTTTAAAATGTAGTTGATATAATTCTGTGTTTATAGTACAAAAATGCCTTCCACAAATGAATTCTCATTTTATTATTTTTGATATCTGCAAAACAACACCTGATTTTATATCATTTTTCTTTTAAAAGTCAAGCCAAATTAACTTGACAATATTACTACTTTTACATGTTACATACCTCTAAATTGCCTCGCATACCATCAAGGCTGGATCCACTCATTAGCACTCAATTTATTTTCCCATCTCTTTGAAGGAACCATCCAAACATTTAGGGCAGTTATTTTGCTTCAATTCCTTAGAGGAAAAATATATTCACATAAGCAAGCATGCACTGAATAGCTATAAATCATTATTTCTCAGATGACCAATGTCAGCAGGAGCCTTATAAACTTCCCTGCTGGAGCTAAATTTCCAGATTCATTGAATAATTATTATTGGTGCTACATTTAGCATCTAAGAGCTTTTGCTTCATTCTGATTCAGTTAATTTTTAAATGGTGCTTACCCATCAACAAGTCTAATTTTATCACAAATGTCTGCAGAAAATATTAAATTATGTCTCAGTTGTATACTACAGAATACACATACTCGCAATAGTAATCTAAAGAATTAAAATGATTCTCCTTCCTTCTTATCTTCTGTTCCATATTACCCTTTGTATAGGCAATGGAAACTATGGGCACAATCCCAACTCCAAATTAAGAATGACTGAAGTGGGTTGGGATGGAGCATAAACCCCTTCTGCCAGCACAAGAGACCTTAGGCTGGCCTAACTCCTTGTGTTGGCTGCTAGTTGTTGATTGGTAGCTGTCAACTCAGTTTCCATGGTGATGGTGCTGTGGTTGTGAATTTTAATATCCCCTCACACACCTTCCAGCTAAAGTCCTTCCCCTCCTGAGATGGGATTGGATTAGATACAGTATAAAATAGCTTCAGCCAGGCTATATTTGCTCTGCCAGGCTAATGTCAGCCTAGAGAGTTAGGATTGTGCTCTATGTTATTTAATCAGTGACTATTCAGGTCATACTCACATTTCCCAAATAACATCAATTGGGCAGTGTCCTTGGGCTCTTTCAAATGGGAAAGAACTCACAAAAATTACTATTACTATTTTTCACTGACTAATGGATCACTTACCTTTATGTGGGCTGAGATCAATGATCTGGATTTCTGTAGATCCAGGAAGGCATTCTTTTTGCTGCACTACAGATGCATATTGATTCAGTCTCCTGTTCATTCTATTTTTTTTAGAAAAGACTGTATATCCTCCAATTCCATGAAATAGGACCGTGTCAGTTTAAAAGGGGGAAACATATATTTATCACTCATGGTAGCAGGAAGGAGCCCTTTTCTGTGGAGTTGGAAGTCAGGAAACAGAGTCCCCACTGTGCCTTGTAGGAGCTTGGGCAAGCTGCATGGCTCTTGCACACCCGCAGAAGAGAGGAATTTTAAACCCCTTTCTAAATATTTTATGCCTGAGATTTCTAGCGAAAGGTCCCCATAAGTCAGAATCATCTTGCTAGCACATTATTAATAATTAGCTAGCACAGTGCCACTTTAGTAATTAATCTACTATCAAAAAACATAAGCAAATCATGAAAAGATGGCTCAAGAAAGTCATTCCAATGTTGTTTCCAGTCCCCACATACCAGAGGCATGCAGAATTGAGAACACAGCACAGGACTGTCAATTTCCATCTTAATAATGATAATAATTTTGTGTCAGAAATTATTCTGACTTGAAATGATTTTTGCTGGAGAAATTCCACTCGGGGACACCTGAATGAGGCTCCTTTCATGTCCCCAAGAGCTGGAACAGAGATGGGTGCTCAATCTGTTATGCAGTACCCAATTTGAACTGCCAACTTTCCAGCTTTCCAGCTAAGAAGGTAAGCTTCTTAACCACTGAGCCACCTCAGCCCCTTCCATCTTAATGAAAGGCAGTAAAATGCTGATTGGGTGAACCTTTTTAAAAAACCTTGAATAGCTTTCATTACAATGACACACCTAGAGTGTAAAACAGAATTAAAGCTTTTTACAAAAGAAAAACATTTTTTTTTCTTAAAACCACTCAACAAATAACTTTGGATTGTTCAATGATGTGAATGACTGGTTAGGAGCATACATCTACTTACCGCCACTGTCAGTAACTAGAACTAATAGATGTCCACAGCATGTGCACAATCACACTTCAAAAAGCATACAAATTATCACTGGTCCATTATTGAGAATGGGGAATTACACTTAGTCAGTACTAGTCCTTTGCAATGTGAATCTGGAAAACTAGTTCTAGGGCAACCAAGCCATTGCCTGCAAGCTTTCTTGATTCTCTCACAATCAAATTGCCATCTGTATGCTTTCCAACTACAGTACTGTGTTCCAGTAGAAAACAATAGTTTTAAAAGTTCTAAGCTCTTCCTTAGCCTATCATGACATCAGCAAGTTCTCTTTTCTTATAGCCAGGTCTTCAACTCTTTTATTTAAAGCAAGTGAATGTACTCTCAACAGATGAGGTGAGTTACTATGCTACTTTATTGGTTGAACCTGATAAACCTTTGAGAACATAGATAAACAGTGGTTTAATTTATTACATCAGTTCATAGAATTGCACCATAGTAGTTCAAGAGCACAACAGCCCAGTCTCTTAAAGAGCATGTCAACCTCTACTTTATGATATCACATCATCTAACAAAAATTCAGAAAATGTTAGAAGCCAATTACTAAAAGATTGAGTGGTTTTTTTTAATCCTTGCTCATCAGTATTGGAAATATTCAAATCCTTGGATAACATGAATGATCTAAATACTGTACATTTGTTTGCAAGAAGTGTATTGAACATAAAGGAAAGTTGAAATGTTTTAGTTACATAGACAAGCCCAATGGGAATGATGCTGCATCATTATCAAAATAAACTCAACTACAGTTTGCATGTAGTGTCTGTGTCTAGTCATGCCTGGCACATGTCCATGAAAAACATCTACAGATGCAGACAGTGTTGGCTCTTTGGCTGTAAATGGAAACAAGCACCAAACCCTATACAACTGGCTTTCGAGCAAGGGTGACTGACAGTTTGCATGGGATTGTCATGTAAATTGTGGAAGTTATTAAAATCTGACTAAAGCATGCAAATTTAAAGATCTAAATCCTGTTGAACTTTGTCAAACCATTAGGTCTCCTTCACAATCTTGTGCTCTCTGGTTTATAGTGTTTTTATTTTCTTCAGAGCAATCACAGAGCATCTTGTTGAGATACTTATTGCTACCTGTCAGACAGCAGGTAAATTGAATATTCTGAACTGGCCAGCCATTACATTGGGTGAGAAACTGAAACAAAAGAATATTTCTAAGGCAAGCATATTTTTCTTTCCTGTCTAGGTCAGACTTTAAATTGCCAAAGTGAAGCCATGTTTTGGTGAAATCATTCCTTAGTTCCTTTTGCCTAACCTAGTGTGAGAAAGATTAGCTGGCATAAGGTTGCCATTGCCCAGGGTATGCCCAATTGTGGCTCAAAAGTAGCACAATCATGAAAGAGGCTCTTTCTGTGTGAGAGAGAAGTCACAAACAAAGGTGTCTTTAATTAAAGGTTATCTTCCCTTTTTACTAAACTGGGAAATTATGTCCATTAATTTCAAAACAAGCCACAAAACAAGCCAGAGGTTGTGAGCTCATTTCCCCAGGGTCTGGACTCGGTATTCCTTAGGGTCCCTTCCTGTCTTGGAGTTCCATGATGATGATGATTATCGGTGATACAGCAAAATAAGTAGTTTGTAACAAAATTTTCCAATTTATATCAGTTTGTGTTATATCAGTTTTGTATTGTTGTTCATGCTTGACCTTTGCCTACTTTCAATATGTAACTTTGGCTAAGAGAACTCACCATGTTTTAAGTGTAGGACAAGGCCATATGTTGAAGTGTTTGAGAAATATGAGAAACATAGTGCTAACAGGCATTTGTGGCAGAAACAAATTGCTTGGGGATAGTAACAAATTGTAGTAACATGTCTAACATGTTCTGTCTCCCTTGATATAACAAATCCTCTGCTATAAGTAGCTCATCAAATAGCTTTTCATACATTATTTCATAGACCTTGTTAAATGTGAGAATAAAGGAATTGAGAAAGAGGAAAAAAGGAGAAGGGTTGTGAAAAAGTAATAAGTCAGAATGAAGCCAAGGTTTGGGATGCTGACTTTTCCAGTTTGAGAGATTCACTTTGTCTTGCTTTGGCTGACTAACTCAGCTAGATAATTATGTTATCTGTGTGCCCTTTTCCTGATTCACAGCAGTGTTTCAGGGGTTAAGTTTGAGACAGATTGAGCGCCCTTCTCTGTCCCAACTCTTGGGGGCATGAAAAGAACATCAATTGAGCATTTATTTATTTATTTGTTTATTTAATCACACTTCTATGCAACCCTCCTCATGAATGACTCAGGGTGGCTAACCACAGTTAAAAACACAATCATCAATAAAACCAACAATAAATACCCACCCATCACAAGACAAAGTTAAAAAGTTAAAATTAAAAGATTAAAAGATTAAAAAGAGGGAAAAAGTTGGGGGAAAATTACAGATTAAAAATTTACAGAGGAGAGGGGAGGAGTTAGATGAGCCAGCAGGCCTGGATAACCGACTGGCCTGTACCCCATACCTGCCCGGCCAGCCAGGTCTTCACACCCTTTCTGAAGGAAAGCAAGTCTGTCTGGGATGCAGTTCTGTTGGCAGGAGGTTCCACAGGGCTGGAGCAGACACAGAGAAGGCCCTCCTTCTGGTGCTAGAGAGATGTGCCTCTCTAGCCGATGGTACAACCAGAGAGCCTCTCTGGTCTGCTCTGGTGGGATGGACAGATGTTCTCAGGATGATGCAGTCTCTTAAGTATCCTGGCCCACTACCATGTAGGGCTTTAAAGGTACAGTAATACCCCGTATAACGCGAGTACCGTATATCGTTAAAACCGCATAACGTTACAAGATTTTCGGAAACATCTTGTATCGAGTAACGCGATTTTAACGTTACACGATACAGTCGTTCTTAGCAGCAGGGTGGGTGGAAAGCTGAACGGGGTTCTCCGTTCAGCTTCCCAGCCACCCTGCAGCTACGGAGGCAGGGGTGGGGAGGCTGGAAAGCTGACGGGGGGCTCCCCCATCGGCTTACCCAGCCACCCCACAGCTGCGGAGGCATGGGCGGGTGGCTAGGGAAGCCGACAGGGAGTCCCCGTCAGCTTCCCCAGCCACCCTGCAGCTGTAGATCGGGTCCTCTGATCTCTCTGGAGGTGTTTTGGGCTTCCCCGACGTCCAGAGCCGGTGCAGCAAGCCAGAATGTCAGAGTTCGAATCCCGACGTTCTGGCTTCCTGCACTGGCTCAGGACGTCGGGGAAGCCCAGAAACACCTTGGATCGGGTCCCCACACCTCCCTGGACCCGGCGGGGGGGTCAGACCCCCCAAAATTGGTAAAAAAAAAGGACGGTTTTTTTTACCAATTTGGGGGTTTCTGACCCCCCCGCTGGGTCCAGGGAGGTGGGCAGACACGATCCAAGCTTTTTCTGAGCTTCCCCGACGTCCTGAGCCAGTGTAGCAAGCCAGGATGTCAGAGTTCGAATCCCGACGTTCTGGGTTGCTGCACTGGCTCAGGACGTCGGGGAAGCCCAGAAACACCTTGGATCGGGTCCCCACACCTCCCAGGACCCAGCGGGGGGGTCAGAAACCCCAAAATTGTTAAAAAAACGGACATTTTTTTTACCAATTTTGGGGTCTCTGACCCCCCCGCCGGGTCCAGGGAGGTGGGCAGACACGATCCAAGCTTTTTCTGGGCTTCCCCGATGTCCTGAGCCAGTGCAGCGACCCAGAATGTCAGGATTCGAATCCCGACATTCTGGCTTCCTGCAGCATAAAAGAGGGTGGGGGAAGTTCAAAATTAGCGCGCATCGGGTCTCCCGACCTCCCTAGAGCTGATGTGCGCTAATTTTGAACTTCCCCCACCCTCTTTTATGCTGCAGGAAGCGAGAACGTCGGGATTCGAATCCTGACATTCTGGCTTGCTGCACTGGCTCAGGACGTCGGGGAAGCCCAGAAACACCTTGGATCGGGTCCCCACACCTCCCTGGACCCGGCGGGGGGGGGGTCAGAGCCCCCAAAATTGGTAAAAAAAACATCCGTTTTTTTTTTACCAATTTTGGGGTTTCTGACCCCCCCGCTGGGTCCAGGGAGGTGTGGGGACCCGATCCAAGGTGTTTCTGGGCTTCCCCGACGTCCTGAGCCAGTGCAGGAAGCCAGAACATCGGGATTCGAACTCTGACATTCTGGCTTGCTGCACTGGCTCAGGACGTCGGGGAAGCCCAGAAACACCTTGGATCGGGTCTGCCCACCTCCCTGGACCCGGCGGGGGGGGGTCAGAAACCCCAAAATTGGTAAAAAAAACCGGACGTTTTTTTTACCAATTTTGGGGTCTCTGACCCCCCCGCCGGGTCCAGGGAGGTGGGGAAACCCGCTCCAAGCTGTTTCCAAAGTTCTCCCACCTCCCTGGAGGCAGCAGCAAGCCAAAATGTCTGGATTCAAATCCCGATGTTCTCGCTTCCTGCAGCCTCCAGGGAAACAGGGCTTTTTTTAACATTGTGTGTTCAATGTATCGCACAACGTTAAAAACCGAATAACGACGGGACTTGTGGAACCAAGTCATAACGTTATTCGGGGTACTAGTGTAATAACCAGCACCTTGAATTCCACTCGGAGGCAAACTGGCAACCAGTGCAGCTCCCAGCACAATGGTGAGGTGCAAGCATAACGCCCACACCCCATCATGATCTGGGCAGCTGTATTCTGGACCAGTTGCAGCCTCCGAATGGTCACCACATGCAGCCCCATGTAGAGCATATTACAATAATCAAGTCAGGAAGTGACCAATGTGTGTGTGATCATGAGCCAAGGAGTCCTGATCTAGGAGCAGGTGTAACTGGTGTATTCCCTGAGTAGAATTTCTTCTGCAGAAGTCCTTTCAACCCAGAATAATTTCTGACATAAAATTATTATTATTATAGCTTCTGTACAGAGTTGTAACTATTGCTGGTGGGTACAGAGATTTCTTTTTTCCATCCCATTTCTCAGAAAGTAAGACCTGTTGCTTCTCAGACTAGGGACAGATCATATTCAGGAAGATAGGCGTCATGTCCCCTTTGGTCAATTTGGTACTTAACAACTACATACCATTACCAACTGTTAGCCATGATGACTATATTGGCTCTCCATACTCAGAGGGAGTAGTAGCTCTTTGAATAGGCATTGTGCATGGCAACCTCAGAAAATATAGACATTTCTGTGCAAAGGAGGATATCCTTTGTTGGTATTTAGCATTTTCTTCTTTTTCTTTACTTCCTCTTTTATCCCTTCAGGTGTTGACAAAGATACAAGGTTCTCGCAGCCTCTACCCACATTATTTGGTGTTCTTGAAATGTTTCTTTGATGTTATCTCTCCACCTTCTTCTGGGTCTGCCTCATGCTCTTTGTCCTTCTTTTTTTTATCCAGTATAGACACACTTAATTGCACTGTGTTGTGGAATAATTATAGGAAAATAACAGAGAACAATATTCTGAAATGATAGGTATAGTAGTACATGCAGAATAAGATAGGAGCTGGAAAAAAAATCTGAATCAAAGAAACATGTGCACAGATTAGAAATGAAGGAAAGCTGTAACCCTTAACCCTTAACAGTAATTTCCAAAGATATCCTTTCTCAGCTTTAGTTATTATCAACCCCACATATGTGTCCAGTTGCCCATATAAAAAAGGAGCTAAGCCTTAGTTTATGGCTTGTTAAAAATAGCAAATATTCCTTATGAAGCATAATGTATGGTCAGAGTTCTGCTAAAGAGACACAAATAAATATTATTGCTTTTCCCTAGGGAAAGGAAATCACTACTTAATAAATAAATGTTACACATAACAACATAGAGATAGAACTAAACACTGCCAAGTTAAAAATCTAATAAATGACAGTACATTGGCCCTTGGGAAATTTTTGCTGCTACAGAGAGATGCAGTGAATTAAGAAAGAATAAGTTCCTGTATGTTTTAACTAAGTCACATCCATCCACTGGAGCACAATAAAAGCTTCTTACAAAACAAGCTCTGGAATCGAAATGAGAACCTATTTGCTTTTCAACACCCAGCTTGATTCCTGTGGAAAATACACATACACTAGAACCCCAGACAACGTTATGACATGGTTCCACGAGTCATGACGTTGTCCGGTTTTTAAAGTTGTTCGATACATTGATCCAACAACGCTAAAAAAACCCTGAGAAGAGGCGCTCGCATGCACGCAAAAAGGCGCGCCAGCGGGAGCCTCTTCTACCAAATGGGTATAGCAACAGGCATAGCACGTCAAGGCAAGGTATCAAAGTGGGGGTGCACCTGGGCATGGGTCGGCTTTTCCGAATTCCCCCCTCCCCTGTTCGGAAAAGCCGACCCTTGCCCAGGCACGTGAAACGGGGATCCCACGTTAAGATAAGGGATCAAAGGGGGGGTGGCACCCCCCGCTTTGATACCTTGCCTTATTTATTTATTTATTTATTTATTTATTTATTTATTTATTTATTAGTTTTAATTTATATTGCCGCCCACTCGCCTGTTTAGGCACTTTGCGATGGGAGTTTGGGTGCCCAAACTCCCATCGCAAAGCGCCTAAACAAGGGTCGGCATTTCCAAATTTCCCCCTCCCCTGGGGGAGGGGGGAATTCGGAAAAGCCGGCCCTTGCCCAGGCACGCGAAATGGGGATCCCACGTTAAGGTAAGGGAACAAAGGGGGGGTGGCACCCCCCGCTTTGATACCTTGCCTTATTTATTTATTTATTTATTTATTTATTTATTTATTAGTTCGCATTTATATTGCCGCCCACTCGCCTGTTTAGGCACTTTGCGATGGGAGTTTGGGTGCCCAAACTCCCATCGCAAAGCGCCTAAACAAGGGTCGGCATTTCCACATTTCCCCCTCCCCTGGGGGAGGGGGGAATTCGGAAAAGCCGACCCTTGTTTAGGTGAGCGAAACAGGGATCCCACATCAAGGCAATTGCCTTGACGTGCGATCCGCGTTGCTATAGCGTGCCCGGGAAAGAGGCGGCTTGGTTGAAATCCTCACCCCCTCACAGGGGGAGGGAATTTCGGCCAAGCCGCCTCTTTCCCAAGCCAGGGAGACCCCGCGGAAAGGCGCCTCTCCTCTCCCGAAGTTCTGAAAGGGTAAAGATCCTTATCTTTTCGGAACCTCGGGTGGCATGCAGGTGCGCGCGCGTTGGTGGGGGTTAGCGCAGGGTACGGAGGTCCCCCCCGTATCCTGCGCTAACCCCCACCAATGCACGCCGCACGCGGCATCTGTGATCTACTTCCTCAGGTCCTTGAATGTGCCACAGTTCAAAGAGAGTTGTTTTTAAAAATGGTGCAGGTAAAGAAAGTTCAAATATACATTTATGTTTTTTGTTCACATTTTTCTCCAGATCTCTTAAATTGCTTCTAAATAATGATGAAATCGATATTCAGGTATCCCGAGGAAGGTATAACTCCATTGCTTTGGTGACATTCAGAGTAGCAGTTAAAAAGTTAAGATTTTTATCCCCCATCTTGTAAAAAAGTCTAAAGTATGTTCTTTCTGTTCCCTTATGATAATATTTCATGGCTCACATGTCTTCTTATTGAGAGAGATAGAAAAAAAGGTTATCAGATTATCTCACGTCAGATTGAAGCTAATCACCTCTGTCTTCAAGTTTCCCAAAGCCTTAGATGAGATGTTTTTAATTGGTTTCTTTCTATAATGAGGGTTATCCAAGTACTCCTCAAGACCATCATAAACAGATGGTGAGCAGCAGTGGTGGTGACTACTAGTATTTCGTCTTTGGGGAAGACAAGACTATATCTTCACTATGTAGGGAAGGAAAAACAGGAACCAAAAGAGTGGTGCTTAACAAGATTAGAAACTGAAGGAAGGAAGGCCTTTAAAAACCTTCAGTTCAAACTGGTTACCATGGGATACAATATCTTTGTTGCCTCCTAATCCTGCTTGCCTTGTACCCCGACCTTGCTGTGTGTGACCTTTTGGACTGCTTGACTGTGGCTTTGGACTTTTCTCCCAAATGTCTCTTAGAGTGGCTTGACTACGCTTGTTTTGAACTCTTTTTATGCACCTGGGATACCTTACATTGTGCTAAGCTTCTGTTTGCTGGCTTTGTAAATAACTTTGCTCCGGTAAGAAGACAGATTGTCTGGAAGGCCAGTGCTAAATTATGTGGGTAATGGGTGATGGCTCCGAGATCATAGTGTGTGAGTCACTTCATGGCAAGATGGGCTCCACCTTAATCAAATTCATGCCAGTGACATTTTTCCTGCTTCAGGAAAAAAAATGCATTCTCAAATACGAGTTGCAGTTGATGACAGTGATGAATTAACATCTTTTTGGAGGATCTGCGGAGTATATCAGAAACTATAAAAAGTCAAAACCAAAAGTGCTCAGATAACAATTTGAAATATCAATTGGGGGATTGAGATTGGTTTGGGAAATCCCTGATACAGTAATACCTCACATAATGGGCATCTCGCTTAGCAAGTAACTTGCTTAATGAGCTGGATTTTTCCCAAAAGGTCTGCCTCATTGAAAAACCAAAAACTCACTTAATGAGAACAGTTCTCTCTCCTGCGCTGGCGAATCGGCCAGTGTAGGTGAGAGAACTGTTCAAGAAAGAGAAGGGGGTAAAAGCGAACAGTTCTCTCACCTGCGCTAGTGGATAAAGGCAGGAAAGAGCTTGCATTCCAGTCTCATTGAAGCTCCTGCCTTTATCCACCAGTGCAGGGGAGAGAACTGTTTGCTTTGTACCCCCTTCTCTTTCTCAAACAGTTCTCTTGCATGCAGCAGCCATGGCGGCCGCGTGTTTGGGAACGAGACTGGGAGCCCCTGCTGCTGCGCGCTTCGCAGCGGCAGCACCTGGGAAACAGACCGGGAGCTCCCCGTTCTGCTTCCCAAACCAGCACTGTTAGCAAGACGGATTCGCCTGCCCACCCTGCTCAAGCAACAGGGAGGGCAGGCGAATCTGTCTCGCTGACAACGGTGTTTCACTTAACGCACAACTTGCTTAACGAGCAACCTGCATGGAACACATTTTGCTCGTTAAGCCAGGTATCACTGTATATATTTTTCTATCTCCTCTCAAGAAGAATAAACCATATTATTTACTTCTTTTTTAATGGCCAATAAACATGGGAGTCATGCCTGTATTCAGTGGTAGGATGTCAAAATTTTTACTACCCCACAGTGACATCATCACAGTATGGGCGGAGCTAACAACATGATGTCATAACATTGTGGGTTGAGCCAAAGAAATAATAATAATAAATAATAGAATAAAATAAATAAAATAAAAATAAGCGCACACACACAAACACCCCTCAACCCACCCACCCACCCACAACACAAACCTATAAAATAAATAAATAAATAAATAATACATTAAAATACACCCAACCACCAAAAACACAAATCAACCAGAGCTTTTAAACCAGAGCTTAACACTTATTCTGGCTAATCTTTCTCACACTAGGTCAGATGGAAGGAACTACAGAATGAACTCACCACAAGATGGCCTCATTTTGGCACTTTTCAACTTTTCAACAGTTAAAGAAGTTAGGTACTAAGTCTCTGCCTAACCAGTTTTCTAGGATAATATGCCTTAATGCAAATGTAAAACAGCTGTACCTCCTTAAGTGTTCTCCAATTGGAACAGCAATTGGAACAGCACAGGTGTAGCTTATTGATGAGGTAACTCCAAGACTTTGCTTAAAACCCCCAAGCCTGGCCGCCAGGCCTGCCAGCTGCCAGGCCTTTTTAGGAACTGTGGTAGTATGTCAATATAGGTAAAGGTATTAAATACACATTAAAGTACACACAGACACACCACATCCAAAGGTGAATAACTTACTCTGGGGATCAGGCTATAGGGAACTTCAGGCTAACAGCTTTTCTTCCTCCTCCCCACTTGGGAGGGCAGCAAGGAGGCCATGCATACACGCCAAGTACTGTAGGCATGCATGCACACCAAGTGCTTGGCGCGCATGCACAATGGGGGAACCAGTGAAAAGGTAAGCCCCAAAGGTGGTTCCCCTCAAAAGCTGCTGCCGGTTCTACGGGACACTGGGGAAAGTTACTACCGGTTCTGGCGAACTGGTGAGAAAATGTTGCATCCCATCACTTCCTATATTGTGTGTATCAGGCAAACAAACTGGTGTTTTGATGTAGTGTGCCTGACTATTTGTTCCATATTTACTTGAAGAACAGAGTTTAAAGAGTGATCATCTTTTTACATAGCTTCAGACCAGGCTTTCAAATGAGTGCTAGATGTTTTAACGCTAATGCAGTAACCTTCCTTCAGTGTTCTTTTTTCTATGTGTTATCTGATGTTACCTAAATTTATTTTATATTGCAATTCATTAGTCTTTATGTCATTATTTGGTATGGTTTTACTGAGGATAATAGAACAATTTGCATTTCATTCTTTGGCATAGAAAGCAGCAACTTCATTTCTGAGGGCAGGAATGAGGAGTGGCTTGCACAGTGATGGGATGCAACAGGTTCTCACCAGTTCGCCAGAAACGGTAGTAACTTTCCCCAATGTCCCAGAGAACCAGTAGCAGCTTTTGGGGGGAACCACCTTTGGGGCTTACCTTTTCACTGTTTCCCCCACAGTGCATGCACGCCAAGCACTTGGTGTGCATGCATGCCTACAGTGCTTGGCACGTATGCACGGCCTCCTTGCTGTCCTCCCAAGCGGGGAGGAGGAAGAGAAGCTGCTAGCCTGAAGCTCCCTATAGCCTGCTCCCCAGGGTAAGTGTCTCACCTTTGGATGTGGTGTGTCTGTGTGTATTTTAATTTGTATTTAATACCTTTACCTATATTGATGTACTACCACAGTTCCTAAAAAGGCCTGGTGGCCTGGCTTGGGGTTTTTAAGCAAAGTCTTGGTGTTACTCATCAATAAGCTACACCTGTGCTATTCCAATTGCTGTTCAAAGTTGGAGAACCCTTAAGGAGGTACAGCTGTTTTACATTTACATTAAGGCATATTATCCTAGAGAACCGATATGATGACCTTATTCATCTTGTAACATGGTGCTGCCCAGGCACTTATACTAACAGGTAAGTGATGGGCTTGTTTTTGGGGTCGGTGAGTGGATGGGTTGATTTATGTTTGGGATGGGTGGGTGTATTTTAATGTAATTTTTATTTTATTTATTTATTTAATTTATTTACAGGTTTGTGTTGTGGGTGGGTGGGTTGTAGTGTGTGTATGCTTATTTTTATTTTATTATTATTTTCATTATTTTTCTTTGGCCTCACCCACGATGTCATGATGTTAGCTCTGCCCACACTGTGATGATGTCACGGTGGAGTAGTAACAATTTTGACATCCCTCCACTGGGCTTGCATCCATGTGGTTTGCTATTTTCCTGCCTTCCTGGAGTTATTGCCCCCATCATTAGTTAGCTGTTTGGTTGGCTAAAGTGTGGATCCATTTGCCATGATGGGTTGAAGATTCTAGCAGCTGCAATGAGTAATGGTGCCAAATAATTTGGCCACTGTCCTCGCTCCAGCCACCACTGTCACTGCCACCAGAATCAGCCATGGACTCATTTATGGCAGCTGTAAACAGCAGGGGGACAACCAGTCCAGCCCGCTCAACTGTTTGAGGGAGGTGACCCAGCCCTCAATTTTAAAAAGATTGAGAACCCCTGGTTTAATGGCACACTAAAGACTTTTTGTATGTGCAAAAGGATACTTATTAGGCTATGAGTGGAAATATGGTTTAGTTAAAAGATTTTTGTGACTAATTTTATCTTTTCCTTTGGGTGAGATGCCTTTCCATGTTTACACATGCAAACACAATGATTTCCCTTTTTATTGGCAAAATACATTTCCACATTCAATTGATACCTCATTTCCTGGCCAGAGAAATGTCCCTAGATTATTTTGCCTTTTTAATGTTTTTTTTTAATTACTATCTGGCTGCCTGCATAAATAGTTAAAGTTACGAAGCTTGAGCTGCAAATATGTGAAAGCATTAGATCATGGTTAGCATTTGAGGTTACTAAGAGCGACTTGAATATCATGCATGGTGTCAGTTACAGCTTTTATATGACCAGACAACCTGGTGCCAGAGATAAATGACTGAAACAACCCTCGTGATTTTCATCTTCCTAGTTTGGTTACCCAATCTCCAGTGTTTTGTTCAAGCCATATTTCAAGTCAAATAATGTACAGGCTTGTGGGCGTATTGTTTAAATGTGTGGGACTTCATGTTCATGTCTAAAAAGAATAATGTGTAAATAGTGTGGTTGTGATATTTGTTTAAGCCTCTAGAATTCTTACATAGCAAGTTAAGACTTTCAGGCAGCATTATCTTCCAAAGGCTGGTTAAGGAGATGGAGGACTTAAATTAAAGCAGACAGCACAAATTAAAGTACCTTAAAGCCTCTGGGTATCTACTTAGCAGCTTTCAAATGAGGAGAAGGGTGTATAATGTGTGCACTAGTGTTACAAAAAAATAAACCTTACATTTTGCATCTGTGTTTGGAATGGTACAAGATAACAGTCTATCTTATTGGAAGGGCATCTATAGATGTTAAATGAATTGTGAAAACCAGAGTGGTTAAGGGGTAAAGTGTGGGAAGAGGGCTCAGGAAATCTTGGTACAAATCCCTGCTCAGCCTTGGAAACTTAGTAATTGTGGGTGGCAAAGATAAATCACTCTTTGAACATCTCAGATACCTTAGCAAATGGATGGTAAACAATAAGAGTAGTCAAAAGTAAACATGAATCAATTTTAATGTGACTATGATGATTCTCAGTTTAATTTTCTTCTCTTTTGTGCATTCACTGGCTTAATATTTCTTGCTTAAATTGCATTGTTGACTTTGCATTTATTATTATTTAACAGGTTGCTTTTGGCTACTATTTTACATACTTTGACTGCCATCTGGCCATGGAATATAAAATCCACTTTTTAAAACCAAAGAATTAAATAGGTTTTTTAATTTCTTTGTCTTTATGCAGCTGTTTTACCTATGTAGCTTAATCCCTTCTAATAGCTGGAATCCAGTATTTCTTAAACGTTTGTCAATAAATCCTCATACCTTTCTGTTATATCACTGCCTTTGAAGGTTTAAGCAGGTGACTATGCTGGAACATCAAATCAGAATGTTTTGGTTTTGTTTCAGTTTGATTTGAAGCATTTATTATGTTTTAAATTGTGAAAAGTGTTTGCACAGGGGCAATGAAGTGTTTCAGGAGTTAATCAGCTCTCTCTATATATCAAAAAACAAGATTTTAAATATTTGAGCAAAAGAGAAGCAAACAAAACAAAATGAGATACAATGCCATGGTATGTGCATCTTTCAAAAAAGAAAGCTTTGCAAGAATCCATAAAAAGAATGGAAAAAGTTGCATTTGCATCTAGTTTCTAGAAGAAAATAATAATTTGGTTCTAGATGTGCAATCATTGACACTCTAATGCACAGACCTGCTTCTTTCCTTCCTTCTTTTAGTCCTGCCTAGAACCCAAAATCTGTGTAGAACTGAACCTTCCTGTAACTAGAACAGAACAAAACATAAAGTTGCATTTGCAACTAGTTTCTAGAGGAAATTAGTCATTTGGTTCTAGATTGCAGTCATTGACACTCTAGCACACCGTCCTGCTTCTTTCCTTCCTCCTTCAAAAACCACCAAGAAGGTTCTTTTCCTAGTTGTGGTCTTCCTTGCCATTCTCAGTATTGACATCTGAAGCTGCATGTTTTGAGAGAACCTGATGATGCAGGCAGTGGATCTTTGGGAAAGACCCTTTCTCAGACACACACAATTTGTTGCCGCTCTTCTGTCACTCTCCTCTTTCTTCTGCATGCTTCATGTTCTTCTCCTTTCCCTCTTCCCCTTCTTCCTGTTCTTCAGTCACACCCTACTATATTCACACAGGAAAAAAAGCACTTTGAATAATTCCAGCAAGAAAATAGTAGCAATTCCCAAATGGGAGATTAAAAAACTGCTTTGCAAGCAAAAAAAAATAAAAAACTCCACCGTATTGCTTTGATTCAGCATTTGCATCATGCGGGCAACAAGAAATAGTTTGAATTTATTCATCTTGTAAGTGGAGAAAATCCCAAGGTATTTACAGTCAAGTGGTAAATCCTGGTTGACTTATGATTTGCATTTTGGGTGCCCCTTGCAGAGTGGATAGTGTCATCTTTTAGAGCTACAGCACCAAACAGCTACTTGCCTGAGATTCTGTATTTGTTCATGGGACTTACGCCCTGTGAATCCTTCCCATCTTCAAACAGACTCCTTGGCTTAGATATTGGCCTATAAATGAAACTTTATAATGGACACCGGTATCATTATTTTTATTCAGAATAGCTGCTTAGAGCCCAATAGCAATGTAGAATTCAACCCTCTTCAAAATAGAACAATACAAAACAAAAAGTTGCATTTGCAACAAGTTTCTAGCGGAAATGAATCATTAGTTTCTAGAAAAGAAAATTTTATTAAGATGATATGGATGATATGCTATTCCAAAGCAAGAGGAATAACAGAGTAAAGACATAAGTCACTTTGTTCTGTGTAAAACAGAATATTTAATCATGTATCAGCAAAAGTCTGAAAAATACCACACTACTTGAAAGCATCCTCTTCCTTATTTTACTGGACAAATTAATTGGTAAAACTACAAAGCTCTTTTTTAAAAAAACAAACCCTATGTATAATAAAAAGGGACTAATATATCTGAAGTGCAATTCTTGGGTTCATCATGTAATTGACAGTGGTTGAGGGGGCTTGTGTGAGCTTTGCTTTTCTGTGGCTGTTCTTCAATTTTAAAATACCAATTCATGAGAGACTCAGCTGGCCTTTCCCCTCCTTTCCTTCTGTTGGGCATCTGAAAACCTACCTCTTCAGAGAGGCTTTTGGGGACTCTGCCAATTGAGATTCAGAGATTTAGGGGGCTTGTTAAATATATTTTATATTTTTATTAATTTGCTTTTAATGTTTTTATTAGTAAGTTTTTAATTATTTGTGGATTTCTAAATACATTTTTAAGTTGTCTTGAGTTCCTGCAAGGCAAGAAATAAAATAGTACAGAAATAAAATAAAAATTGAAAAATCTATCTTTCAAGCAAGGTGTCTCCAGAAAAGGCTCCTTTTCTTTGCTTAGCATCTACAATAGATTTACAGTAAAACCTCATATAACACTAAAACCTGGTTCCACAAGTCTTGGTGTTCTATGATTTTTAGTGTTATCTGATGCATGTTAAAACCCTATGGGATCCATAGAGATACATTGTAACCACACAGGCTTTAGCGGTTGTTATCTGAAGCATCCCATAGGATCTTAATGTTATCTGATGCAATTCTTCCCCCCAGATTCCTTAATGTTATGCGATTTTAGTGTTATTCGATACTAATGTTATATGAGGTATTACTGTATATCAATTTTACTCTCTAACAATACTTAGTACATTAATTAAATTAAATATGTTCTCTTAAATTGTGAGACTTTTGTTTCTGTAGCTCTTCATTTGATGCAGTACAGAGAATTTAAACATGACATGAATGATTCTTTAAAGACACTTCAGAATAGCCTTTGAAGATTACCTACAAATTGAGGTAACCTCCACCAGGGGAGCTGCATCTCTATAGAAAGAGGTTGCACCAGAGGCATTTGGGTTTGAGTGCATTTACAGTCCTAGAAGTCAAAGATGGCATTTGACTTGGGCCCAGATACCAATGTGAGTTGTATTTTATGCCAGAACAAATGCCATAAAATCAGTTTCAGAGTTTGAGGAGCACAGGAAGCACAAAGATAATTAAGACCTTGGTGACAGGGAGAGAATCACTCAGTTAAAATGTCTGGGTTTCCAGTAAGTTGATTTTAAAGGTAAAGTTCCCTTGAGAAATAATGAAGTTTGAGGATGAGAAATCCCTTGTAATTTAGTCAGTTGTTGGAATTAATGAACAGATCTTTATGAGAGAAGAAAAGCTAGTGTGCAATTCTGACTGTGAAGTGAATACATCTAATTAGTGATAGATAGTTATAATCCTCTAGTTAGAGTCACTCAGCAGTGAGTCATGCAATGCCCCAGTTGTTAAGCCTTGAAGAATCCCAGGAACCACAGGTTTGGGCATAGTAACTGTTTGTTTCACCAAACATGCACTTTTATGACAGATCTGATTTTCTGCAATTCACTGCCATAGCATGAGTTTTAAAACAGCTACAATGCAGTAAATGTTTTACATTTATATCCTATCCTCGGACACATTTTACATATTTATCAAAGACTCTTTGTTCTCCCTAGTGTGATATTAATGAAGTAACTTTAATGTATCTGCACAACAAATACATTGTGTTGGTTTCTTGACATGTCTTTTTCTAAACTGAGTGCAATAAAAGCAAAACGTAAAAAATCCCAAAGGGAAAAAAAGGTTTGAAACAAGAATGTTCTTTCACTCTTCTATTTTGAAGTCATTTTGGAAGTTGAAGCAAAGACATATGCATATGTGCAAAGAAATCCTTTTCTTAAGATGGGCAGGTGCATAATAAGATATGGGGGGGGGGGGGGAGCAAAAGTGACCTGAATGTCCATGAATGAGCATTCTTTTTAGTTTTCTTTCAAGTAAAGAGTCAATTCAGATGAAGTATGAATGGTTAACCCCTCGGGAAATGAGTGTGGTTTTGAACCTTTCTTGCATATTTATTCTAACCTACTTCATTTCAACATACATTTTAATATTTGGTTTGCAAGCACTACTTTGATGAACAACATAAAGCCATGACACACTCCTACAGCACAAACTCAAGGACATATAGGTGGAAAATCTCAGCTGCGCTCATAATTTCAGGGGCCCAACAGAGGTAACCGGAAAACAACTTTAAAGAGCTGATATGAGAGCTGAAATGAACAAGCGTTTCTGTTGCTGAGTGGCTTGACTTTAGCTTTCATGCTGCCATAGGTTGATGTTCAGTTATGAAAAGAAGCTCTTCCATTGGTTTTTAACTTCCCAAACAAAATGGGAAAGATGTTTTTTACATAATTTCAGTAAATTGTCATGTTCACGTCTATTCCTATTCCAAAGTTAGGTATATGATGTTTGAAGCATGGGCTATTTCCTAGGAATGAGATGGCCAAATCTGTTCTTCTGTCCATCTGCCTGTCTCTTGCAAAGGAAGGGGTTGATAACTACAAATGATAAGAGGATTTGACCCACCAAACTGACATTAAAATATAGTAGCCAGTCCTTAAAATGCCACAATGCTTTTGTCTTTAAATTGTTTTGCTTTTTGCTTTTTTGATTCTTGTCTGATAAATGCACATGTAACAGGTTTAAAGCTACATTTGTTTTGTAAGAACTGTAAAATGAAGTTGTTTATTAATCTTCCATCCTCATGAGGTTGTAAGCCTGGCTCAGACCCTCAATGGCCAGCTGTGTGGTGTCACTGAGTGACAAATATAGGTTGTCAGCCACTTACCTGCCATTGTTCTGGGTACGCAGGGACCTTTTTGACTTAGCCCCTAACAGCTCTGAGCAAGAGAACAAAGTAGGAGACAATTCCTATCCTGTTTGTGGGTCACCAGTCTCTGAACCAAAAGACTCGGAAATCAGTTAACATAACACAGTTTTATGAGAAACTCTTTCCCTTGACGAAACACCAGCAGAAATCTATGTCAATCAAATTTGATCAGGTTCAACAGAAGCCAAAGCAGCAGTTATTTCTGACACCATCAGTTGGTTATAATATTTTATGAAATTCCCCAGCATTGTTCTCACTGCCCAAAGAGTATAGGGATCACTGACGGGCATTGTATCCATAATCAAGTTATTTCTATTGCCAAGTCTCTGTATTCTGTTAAATTTTCTAGTTCTTTATCTTCAACTCTGGTATTCTCTGGAATTGCAATATCAATTATACTTACATTTCTTCATTCTATCATTGCTATGTCTGGTGTCTTATGCTCATGGCGTTAGTTTGGATCCGAAAGTCCCACAAGATCTTCATTTTCTAACACCTTACATACCTAATGATTCCATTAATTCTTGGTTGCTGGCAGGTTATATATTTTTACATAGTGACCAGTGTTATTACTTTTGCAACTCTCTCACATCTTGCTTTTTAGTCTGCCTGTGCAGTCTTTTAATATAATTCATAGTTGTTTGTGGGTTTGTTGTTATTGCTGTACCCAGGGCCATAGCAAGGGTGTGGCCAGGGTGGTCGTTGCATAAGGTCCTGGTTGTTCCACTTATATACCATTGTATAGTGCTAAGCACTCTCTGTGTGATTCACAAGGTAATAATGCAAACTACAGTTTTCTTGTTTTAGACCCAATGGGCATATTTATTTTAAGAAGACGCTTTTCAGTAAATCAATTTCCACCTTTCTCTCACTTAAATAAAGGATGTAAATACTAACATTTACAGAAAGGTAATGAATTTGAATGACAAATTGTCGATATTTTGCTAGGGCCACTTGATTAATAGAGTAATCTTTCCTGTTTTAATATTATATCATAATTCTGAATTTTGCATTTTCAACAACTGTACATCTGCAGACTTAAACTGAAGCCTTTTTCATTACAGAAAAGGGGTGGGGAGCAATAAAACATTCACCTTGAACAAAGAAACTACTAATGAAATTGAAGAACAAGTTCAGCCCCTTTACAGTATGATTAGAATAGTATTGGAGAACATGAGGGACAATCTCTAACTATTACATGGTTAATTCCCAGACTTTAATTTTAATTGATTCAGTATTGTTTTTTGTTTTCGTTTTTTGTCCTGACCATGAAAACTTTGCCGAGCTTTGGTCTGACGTCTGCAGGAAGGGTACATAGATGCCTTTCTGCTGCAGAACCCATCTTCAGACAACAATTACTTAAAGCCCAAATTTTACCTATGTTGCCTCCTGGGAAATAAACTATGATCAGTGATGGGCAGCAACAGGTTCGCACCAGTTCACCAGAACCGGCATCAACTTTCCCCAGTGTCCCGGAGAACCGGTAGCGGCTTTGGGGGGGGGGGGGGGTAACCACCTCGGGGGCTTACCTTTTCACCATTTCCCCCATTGCGCATGCACACTAAGCATTTTGTGTGCATGAGCGCCTACAACGCTTGGTGTGCATGCACTGTCTCCTTCTTGTCCTCCCAAGTGGGGAGGAGGAAGAGAAGCTGCTAGCCTGAAGCTCCCTATAGCCTGCTCCCCAGGGTAAGTGACTCACTTTTGGGTGTAGGGTGGGTGTATTTTAATGTGTATTTAATGTGTATCTATTTTTATGTGTATTTTATTTGTTTTTGTGTATTTAATTCATATTTTTATGTGTTTTTATGTCTATTTAATGTGTATTTATTTTAATGTGTATTTTATGTATTTTTATGTATATTTAATTTGTATGTTTATGTGTACTTATTTTTATGGTTTTTTTAACCTTCGCTCCGTCCACATCATTGGCTCCACCCATGACATAAAGATGTTGGCTCCGCCCAATATGTCATGATGTTGGCTCCACCCACAATGTTGGCTCCACCCACAGTGTGGTAGTAATTTTTTTTTGGCTGCCCACCACTGACTATGATGCCACAGAATCACATACATCAGTGGCAGAAATACCTCCCTACAAAAGAGAGGTGGTAATAACTGGGCTTGAACTATCGTTTAATTTTTTTAATCCTCTTATATCCCTAATGCTTGGGAAGATCACAGAAAAGTATCTTTTTAAGAAAATAGTGTAATTATTTCTTCTTTCCTTTGGTAAGGGGCTGGTTTTGCCAACAGTAAGGAAGATGGCAACAGGGCAGTTGCCCAGTTTGACAGTCTCAAATGGTTGCTATGGGTAGATAAGAAAGCAGATGGAAAACTCTTCTTTCCAGATGCAAGAGCAGAGGGAGGCACTTGTTTGTTGTTGCTCTTGTTGTTCCACTGGAGGATGGAACAAAGTCTCTAGGACTGGGTGTTCCCCATTCAGCTATAATTACTTGTGTTTTCCTAATGGTCCTATTTTCATAAGTGGTCCTTGCAGTTAAACATATTACTTCTGTGAATGTACAGAACTTCACAATGTTCTTCAAAATAGTGAGTGGTTTCCTTTTTCAGCAACAAAGAAATGTCTGAAAGGAGCATTGTACTGGCTAAATTTTTAAACTAATAGAAACATCAAAGGCATATCATCTGGGTCAGAGAAAGACCTTAGCAGAACTGCTGATTGAACTTTTTCATTGTTGACCTACAAGATGATAATAAACTTTTAAATCAGTTTCAAGGGCAACTCTCATAACCTGTCAATTATATTGCTGTGCAAGGCCTTTTTTGCTGTCCTGTAGTGATGACCTATTAAACTTCATTCTGGTTTGTGTACTTTCAGCTGTGTGTTGATGTCTGAAAGGCTCCTCCCTTTCTCTCAGTGAAGAAATAGAGTGTGCCCTAATACATGTTCTGTTTTGCTTCAAGGCTATGGTAGTGTAGGCAAGGAGGGTATTTGTATACCACTATTTTTGTGTGCGCGCACACACACACATTTAATTCTTACAAATTAAGTGTAACCAATATACATGCAATTCAAGGATAATGTTCTGTTTGCTTTTGTAATGATAGTCACTAGAAATTGGAGTGAATTTTTTTAGTTGTTTACTTCAGTTATTCAGCCTACTTTCAATTTTCCATTGCTTTCAAAAGAATGTGTAGCAGGATCTAATAATGTCCACTTTGAATGAATGCTAGCAATTCCTCTTGTTGTTACTGGTTGTGATTTTTTTTACAAAGCATCATCATATATATAATTGTGGGGAAACATGAGCAAAAAGCCACATTTTTGTCCTGGAGCAATAAATCTAAATTTAAGCATTGAAGATTGATTTATTTGTTTATTTATTATTTCCATTCGCAAAGGGTCAGAATCAACTGTGCAACTGAACAACAAAAATGTATAAAACAAATCATTGAGGCACATTACAATTACAAATAAAACAGTACAATGCACATAATACAACAAAGAGGTGTAAAATCTTTATAAAGCAAGCACTGTGAAAATGGAGTAGCAGACAAAAATTGTTGTCATGATACAAATGCAACCTAAAGCCTGCACAGCAAAGTAAAGTTAAAAAAACCCCACATAACTAAGCTAAAAAACCCACAATCAGGAATTTACTGTTGTACTGCACAACAGAGTGAGCTCCCATCTCTGTCCCAGCTCCTGCCAACCTAGTAGAAATTGCAAGTAGATAAATAGGTACCACAATTGCAAGTAGATAAATAGGTACCACAATTCATGTTAAAATACATATTTCTAAAACACAGTAGTAAGATCTTTGCATTAAGGATGTGAAGAAAATGTAGATACTAAATGAGACTCATTCACCAACACAACGGGGCAGTGTCTCAAATATTATCCCAATGATTATCAGAAGTGTAATTATTAAAGAAAAATAGACACTGGTTGTACCATATCTAGAGTGCTGCATCCAATTCTGAGCACCACACTTTAAGAAAGATGCAAACAAATTAGAGTAGGTACAGAAAAGGGCAACAAGGGTAACCAGATTAATGGAAACCATGGCATATGAAGAAAGACTGAAGGAAATTGACATGTTTACCCTTGAGAAAAGAAGACTGAGAGGGGATATGATAGCATTTTTCAAAGCCTGAAGTTGGTCATAATGAAGCTGGTCATTTTGTACATAAAGGGTATATTTAGCTACAATTTCCTATTGTCAACTTTGAGCAACATTTGTGATACCCTGTGTAACATCTCTTGACTGAGTCTAAGGAATATAGCATAATTATGAATGGCTATTAATGAACCTTTCTTGCTCCATATGCTGCCATTTATGAAATGCACATCTCTTTTTCCAAATGCAGATCTAGCATAAATAAAAATTCCATTGGTCTACTCCCTGTAGTGAGAAATGAAAGAAAAAGTGATCTGCATTTGAGCATCAAACACTCTTTTAATTAAATTGTGCTTTTAGATGTTTTAGATATCCTATGGAGTGTTAAACCCTCTACAATAGATTAAATATTTTTTTAAAGAATGAAATTAGCCTGTTGGGGAAAAAAGGGCCAATCAACTGGGGATTATTTCAAGTGCTACATGAGAAATGCACACTTATCATCTATGTAATTAGGTTTTAATAAACACTTTTGATAGTAAACTTTAAAGATATATTTTAATGGCAAAGTGGTGTCATGACTAACAGTGTGGGGAATAGTTCTTTTTTAAGTTTGAGTTTTAATTACATTATAATTATGATAAGTATTTTTTCTAAAGTCCCCCCTAATAATCATTGAATTAATGTTATAAACAATATTTCTAAAATGATTTATCCAAACAGTATATCTGCCTGTACGATAAAAATTAGAAGTACAGTAATACCTCGGATAACGTTTACCTCGGATAACGCTAAAATCGCATAACGTTAAGTAATCTGGGGAGGAGAATTGGATCGAATAACGTTAAGATCCTATGGGATGTATTGGATAACAACCGCTAAAGCCTGTGCAGTTACAATGTATCTCTATGGAGCTTTAACGTTATCCGATACATCCCATAGGATTTTAACATGCATCAGATAACACTAAAAATCGGATAACACCAAGACTTGTGGAACCAAGTCTTAGCGGTATCCGAGGTATTACTGTACTTAGATTTATTTTTCAGTCAGGAAAAAGGTGGTGTTTTTTTTTTTCATTTACAAATGTTGGAACAGTTTTGGTTTTGAGTGCTTCTGAGTTTTGTAATTTGTGCTACATCCTACACATGTCTTTTCTCTACACGAGACAAAACATTTCTTTTTTAAAATCAGGCCTCATATGAGGAGCCAATATTAATAGACTAGGCCAGGGGTGGCCAGACTTTTCATGCAATGGGCTGGAACACCCCCACGCCAGCTGAGTGGGCTGGTCATGTGGTTCCTCCTGCCGTAAAACTCATCCACAGCTGTCATAGATGTGTTTATAACAGCCACGGGTGCATTTACGGCAGCATTTACAGCAGGCACAGGTACATTTATGCATGCATGGGCATGATTTACGGCTGTCTTATGCATGTCTGCGTCTGCTTCCAGTAGTAGCAAGGGTGGCGGTGGGCCATATGAAATGGTGCTATGGGCTGGAGCCAGCCTGAAGGCTGTTCTTTGACCACCCCTGGATTAGGCTGTCTCTATTCAAACTGTCAGTTTTATCTGGTGAAAGAAAGAACACCAGGGAGCAGTTCTAGATTACTCCATGCATCATGTATACACCTATCAATAATAATGAGATCCGGCTCATGTTGAATTTCCTCTTGGACGTATTGGCCAACTATGCTGCCTATGCCCTTGCTCTTCCAATGGTTAAACCACTGTTTTGCAGCCAAAACTTTGTGAGTTCAATCCTTTGGGGATCAAGGTTAACTCAGCCTTCCAGCCAAAGTTGGTAAAATGAATACCCAACATGTTGGGGGCAAAATGCTAATTAACTTGTGAACCGTCCAGAGAGTGCACTAAGCGATACGAGGCAGTATATAAGTGAAATTGCTATTGCTAGTATACAAAATATGTGGAAAAGTAACTGCCTCCTTTCTCCATGGCACAGCATAATGCTACTTTATAAATGAACTGTGTTACCGGGCAATGTACCCTTATAGGCAGATGCACATATTTCTTTTAATCTAGGCAAGTATGAATTAATAAATGTTTATTTTGGGAATAGTGACAAAGTGCCAGGATGTCTCGAGTAATTTTTATATTGATCAGCAAGACCAACATTCACTTAAATTCAATATTATTTATGTTAGTAATTACTAAGTAGAGTGGGGATAGCCTGGACTGGAACCAAGATTGACATTCAGGCTTAATTCTGTAATGAGGCTTTAATAAACCCGTAATGGGCAGCTTCACAAAATGAAATGAGCAGTGATCAGAAACACATAAATCAGTTCTGTGGATTTAAATACATAAATGGTATTGATTTTATACAATGTGTATGTATGTGTGTTTGTGTGGTCTAAATATAATTATGGATCAGACAGCTTTGCTTGATAGGGCCAACTCTGAAATGTCAAGGGTTTTT
The DNA here is from genome assembly GCA_030440675.1 of Furcifer pardalis. Classification (NCBI taxonomy): domain Eukaryota; kingdom Metazoa; phylum Chordata; class Lepidosauria; order Squamata; family Chamaeleonidae; genus Furcifer; species Furcifer pardalis. The sequence continues at coordinate 72,293,566 of CP126893.1, forward strand.
TTAGATGTTGAAAGATTTTCAGAGAGGTTGGTGTGCTTTTGTATATGTATGCACACATAGCATTATATTTATCTGGACTGTTCAGGTTTCTAGTCTCTAAAGAGGTCATGATTTAGGGGAACAAGCACATGTTTTATGGAAGAATAGCTTTCTGTTAGGCATTGGTGAGGAGTAGCATGGACCAGGTTGGATACAGGCAGTAGTCAAATAACGAAAGGTTGAGAAGTAGTTTATGTAGTCCAAAATAGTCAGAGAAGAGATGAGCCTACAAAGGAATATTGGGAAGATATTTGTAGCTTCATAAAGCAAGGTATTTTGTGATAAAACTAAATTCTCTTTACACTAAGAAACAAATTCATAGGAAAACTGCTTGTTTGGTTAAGAATTGATGGAGTTCTTCACTGCCAAGACTGATTGGGCAGAGTGCTATCAGACATTGTGGCACAAAGCAGTGAGGTATGGAGGCATTAGAGCAGTGATCCCCAACCTTTGGCTTTTGGACTTCAATTGCCAGAAGCCTAAGTCAGTATACTGACTGATCAGTGCTTTGGGGAAGTGACTTAGGCTTCTGGGATTTGAAATCCAAAACCCAAATGTTGGGGACCACTGCATTAGAGGATTGTTCCCAAAGCTTGGATCTCCTTGAGTGCTACACCTGGTAACAATCAAGCTTTGTCATAAATACCACAGGTGTCAGGGAGGAAGAAGGTGAGAAGGGTAAAATTGACTATGTATGTGGAAAAGGGGCTGTGGTGGCTTAGTGGTTAAGACACTGAGCTTGGTGATCAGAAGGTTGGCAAGACAGCAGTACAAAACCCAAGTGTTGCGCAACAGAGTGAGTGCCTGTCATCTGTCCCAGCTCCTGCCAACCTAGCAGTTCAAAAGCAAGAAATTTCAAGTAGATAAATAGGTACCTCCTCGGTAGGAAAGGTAACAGCATTCCTTGTGCTCTGGCATCTAGTCATGTTTGCCACATGATCATGGAAATATCTGCAGATGCAGACAGCAAAGACTCTTTGGCTGTAAATGTTGATGAGTACCACCCCCTAGAACAGTGGTTTCCAATGTGAGACCCATGCCCCAGAGGAGGCTTCAAGTCCCAGAAGCCTAAGTCAGTATATTGGCTGATCAGTGCTTTGGAGAAATGATTTAGCCTCCTGGGAATTGATGTCCAAAAACCAAAGGTTGGGAAACACTGCCCTAGAGTCTGATATGACTGATTTTTGAGCAAAGGAGACCTTTACCTTTATGGGTATGGAATAAGCAAGTGTGTGTGTGTGCGTGCAGTCTTAAGCATTTATTTAATGTATCAACAACTCATGATCTATTTCAATTTTAACAGCAGCATAAAGAAGGGTTGCCACTTTCAGTCCTCCCCCCCCCATCCACTTACTGGGCACAAGTAGCTTAATTATCCATTCTGAACTGAGCAATTATGTTACTAAAGTTCTTCCTTCTTTCTATGTATTTATTTATTAATTACAGTCAACAGACCTGAACTAAAACACAGTAATCATAATTACAAACAAAGTAAAATGACATCTGCACCTTCTGTTTAAATATACACATGACCAAAACAGAAAATGAACCAGTTAATTTATCCCAAATTATATTCCTAACATAAAATAATTACTTCCTTTATGTCACAGTTAGAATTTGGTCACTGCTGATAACCCTTTGAGCTGACCATCCTTGGCAGCGTAATTAGTAAAAGAGCAATCATTTGGTGACAAACTTCAAGAGAAACATTTAAATATGAGAAAATAGGTTCCACAGATTGTAGATCCAGATTATTCTGAGTTATTTTCCATGCCCAAGGTAACACTAGCCTGATATGTCTGAAAAAGTACCAAAGTATTGGTCCAAATCCATTTTTTTTTAAAAAAGAAAACATGCATGAAGGTAATGACACAGTAATTTTATCCCCCAGCAAGGACCCATCAGATTATTGTTCATATGACTGGTTGCTGGCCTGGGTGTGTGAAGGGGAGCCAGAGTGGGAATCATGCTTATAGGATTGTCCTTTTCTCTGTGTTCTCTGTTTGATTCTGGAAATCAAATCTGACCAAAGGAAAAACTTAATGGGTGCAATTTTCCCCTAAAAATGAACAGTAAAGTGGAAAGTTTGTAGATAGGACACATACTTCAAAATCCCATATCTGAGAGTAAACAGAGCAGCAAAACAAGACAAAAAAATGTTGTGGAACATTAAAGACTAACTCCTGTATTTAAATGTGAACTTTCATGGATCAAGTCCACTTCATCACACCACAAAAGCTCACATTTAAACATAGGAGTTAGTCTTTAAGGTGCCACAACATTTTTGTCTTTTTTTACTATTATGTTTTGTTTACTCTCAGATATGTTTGCATAGACTAACATGGCTACCACTTCAAACATTTCAAAATCGCAGGTGCCCTTGCTTTGTGTTTTTGTGTAGATCTATGGTTCCCAACATGGGGCACAAGCCCCACAGGAGGGCAATTTGATTTTTAAGGGGGCAACTTGAGTTTGTTTAGACCAAGTTAATGGCCTTTTATGCTTCCTCCATGTGAATATGAGTTCACTTTTTGAATAATAAGAATTATATGTCCGGGGAGTGGGGGTTAGGATTTTAGAGATGCTTAGGTGGGGCATGGCCCCAAAAAGTTTGGAAACCACTGATGTCAATGTCAAGTAGCATGGGTGCCAAGTCTGCAATTCTGCTAGAATGAGACTTGAGAGTCCAAGGGTCTGAGCATCATTCCTCATGCACCATTTTCTGGATATGACCACCCAAGTAAGAAGGGGAGTGTTGCAAAGCATTACCTCCATCCCAGATTCACACAATCTGTCTGAAGGAATATCAGGTGAAACCAAGTCAAGTATCAAATTCATTGAACTTTATTTAAAAAAAAAAACTTTTTAAGACTTTCTAAGCAATCAGTTAGATCTTTGCTTTGTTTCTGTGCATTTTTTAAAAAGGATAATTAATATAAATTCCTATTTCTGCCTTTTATTCCTATTCACTTGAAAAACTCCTTGTTTAGAATAGCACACTAAAAGGGATATTCTGTAAAGCATTGGTAGAAGCCAAGTCAATCCATGTAGCTCAGCTGACCTTGCTGCAGTTACACTAGCATAAGTGATGGGTGAATTGTTTCTCACTTCAGTTCTATAGGTTACTTGGAAATCAGCCTCACTGGGTTCAGAGGACCTTCCTTTCAAGTACTGGTATTGAATTACAATCTCAATGACCTATTTTGCTATGATCCTAAACAAAATCTTCTTTATTGTTGTTGTTGTTGTTGATCGGTTGCACAGTCGAGTCCAATCCTCTGTCATCTGCCATCCTCTGTAGCCTACCCAGATCTATGCCCACTTTGTCAATGATGCCATCTAGCCATCTTATCCTCTGCCACCACCTTCTCCTTTTGCCTTTGATCTTTCCCAACATCAAGGCCTTCTCCAGTGAGTCCTCTCTTCTCATTTGGGGGCCAAAGTACTTGAGCTTCAGCTTCAGTATTTGTCCTTCCAAGGAGCAGTCAGGATCTATTTCCTTTAGGATTGACTGATTTGATATCTTTGCAGTCCAGGGGACTCTCAAGAGGCTAATAGAGTTTTGCCAAGAGAATGCACTGGTCATAGCAAACAGCCTCTTCCAGTCCTCATAACATCCTCTTCCAACCCTCTTCCAACCATAGCAAACACCCTCTTCTAACCCTTATAGCAAACACCCTCTTCTTTATTATGATTAAGAGCAATTCTTTTCGCTGTCCTAAATCGTAAATTGTACTGTTCCAAACATCACTCTGGAGGTAGTCAGCTGCCCTTTCATACTGAGTACCTAATATCTGCATATTTTAATGAGGATTGGAATGTGGAGAAATATATATTTATATATTTATAATGCTGGCTGTTCATAAACATATCTCATACTTTTTCCCCTTGAAAACTTTGCATTGTTTCTCTTCATCAACATATGATAACTGGAATAAGTTTCATATCACTATTCACCATTTCCCATTTGGCTTGACATTTGCAGAGTTCAGATGGAACACTAATAACCTTTCCATGCTGCTCACTCTAATGACGTCCATCCAGTAAATGAGATGTGAGCAATACTACAATAATGAAGAATAGAAGAGGGGGAAACCTGTTTAATTATGAAAATCTGTGTCTGGGATGAATAGTTAGCATTTTAAAACATATTATCATAATGATCACAAACAGAATTGTTCTGGTTGATTACAAAGCGTTAGAGCCCTTACTTTCATATTTGTTTCTCTGTCCATCTGTCTCCCTCCTTTGATGTCAACAATGTTGATTTGTTGAAGCCACTTGTGTAATTCTTTATTTTCCATCTCAACTAGTCTTCATTTTTGCAATAGGCAGAGGACAGGAATGTTATAGTTATTTCAGAGTCTTATCACACACAGATTCCAAATGTGTTGCAGATGTCTAAACTCACAAATAATTGCAGTAGGCAAAACATTGTTTCAACATTGGTTTGTATTATCTGAATGTCTAGAGCTCACTTGCCGTTATTCAGTAATTCAACAAACGATAGAGCTAGCAAGTTAAGATAAGCAAGAAAGAAGCTTGTTGTTTATTTGATTGCAAACTATTTCTTTGTCCTCTTCCTTCCCAAAGGTAGCAAATAATAAATTATTTCAGAAGGGGAAGAGAAATAAACACTTTCACTTCAGAAATCAGTTTTAAGAGAAGAAAATATCACTTTCTGTGATCACCAATTTCCTAAGCTCATTTGGTGAGGACATGAGAGGAAACCTTCTCAGTGGTTGCTCCCAGGCTTAGAAATGTACTGCCCCAAAAAGTCAGGTCAGTCCCTTCCTTCTTGCCCTGCTATTTCTTCTGCTTGTTCTGCTGTACCAGAATCCAAATATAGGTGATCCTCATGGTGATCAGTGATGAAGACTGACCTGAGAACATAATACAGTGGCCTTTCATTTGCCTTCCTCATCACAGCACCAATTCCACTAGTGTCCTGCTATTGCCAGGCAAATAACTTCCTTTCCTGGCAGGTTTTTAAGCTATAAGTGTGGGTCTATGGAATGTTTTATTTATGTAACTTAAATGTTTAATTATTTTTTTAAAAAGGTTTTTAAATTTGTTTTTAATTTTGATTAATGCCCAATTATTTTTTATATATAGCATCAGAATTATTGTCTTTTCCAGAGCTTTCTTGTGATATGTCCAGAATAGGAAAGCCTCTTCTTCACAATTTTTGCCTCTAGGAGACAGCTCAGGATTTATTTACTCTTGTTTGTCTTTCTGGCATTCCAGGATATCTGCAAAACTTTCCTCCAACAAGTTGCTTCTTGCCATGCTTGTTTTCTTTACTGTCCAGCTTTCATACCTGTACATAGTGATCAGAATACAAGAATGTGAATGGTCTTGGTCTTCCCCCACCAGCTTCTACTATTATTTGTAAACTGATAGGCTATTTCCCTCCTTTGTGTTCCATTAGTAATTTAAGAATTATGGGTTTTCCAGCTAATATTCACCTGTTGAAATAATTATACATAAATGTTGTTTATGATGAATGTGAAAGAAAAAAATGTTTAAATGAATTGTTAAGATGTAATTAGCTCACTTTGCACATGGAGCTGCACAGTAGCCAGCATGTATTAGTTAAGCTGCTATATCAGGAATTCTCAACCTTTTAAAGCCAGGGACTGAATGGCCATTTTGCTCTTCACCACATGGTACTTCCTGGTTTGGTGGAGGCAGTGGGAGGCCACATGAAATGGTGCCTCAGGCTGCATCCGGGCCACGGGCTGCAGGCCGCAGGTTGAGAATCACTCTGCTATACTATCTACCCATTTAAGAACACAGCATTGTATAAAGAATGTTTATTCCAAGCTGTGGACCTTCTGCAGTTCTTGTAGAAGCAACCAAGAGGAGATGGGTGGAAAAGAGAAGTGTCTGCTTCTTTGGTGGTTCTTTTTCCTTCCTTGAGTGTCATTCCTATGAAGAAACTGTTCAATAAATAAATCATAGGTTGTTCAATTCTCTCTTAAATCAAAGAAGCTATGATCACCCGTATACACATTTTCTATAGCAGACTCCTCTCACATGGAATGTTGAAGATATGAAACCATGGTAGAGTTGCTGCCTACAGCAAACCAGACTGCAGGCTTGAGCCAGTTACAGACATGGGATGGACCAAATCCTCTTGCCTGTTTGTACTGGCATAGCACAAATGTCATAACTTTTGAAAAAAATGATCCAGGTTAAGAAATCAGATTGGACCTTATCAGTACCATACTGAGTTGTGAGACAGAAGAGGATTTTGGTGAATAGTGGATTTACTTATTGGAAACGTATGACTTGGGCAAGGGAGATGGTCACTGTGGCCACAGTCCTTCCCCACAATTTGGGGTTGTGGTGTTCTCCTGTTTGGTCTTAGATTTATTTCAATATTGAAATGTGGTCCTAAAGTTATGATATTTTTAATAATATCTTCCGTGGACTGATTTGGTTCACCTCAAACTTTCATGTAGCAGGATTCTTACAAGCTAGACAAGTGTTCACTGAAGGGGGAATTGTTTCAAAAAGGCACCATTTATATATATTTCTCCTCACACCCCGCTCCAAGGATTATACCAGTCTTTCATAGGTCCTGCACTGACACTGGTCAATTGCTGATTTTAAAAGTAATTTATAATTATATTTCCTATCATTGTCTTTGATTTCCTGTTTCTCCTCTGAGACCTCCTCGATTATTACCTTGGTTTGACTTTCATGTTGCTGCTTACCTCCTATATGTCAGCCTTCAATATGCCACTGTGTGCCCTTTCCTTAAAAGCTCTCAATAAAGTTATGGCACTGCTCACCTGTATATTTACCCACCCACTCACTCATTTACCCACCAGCCTACTTGTTAGCATGACAAAGTGTCAAAAAATGTATCACAGAAGCCTTTTTTAAAAAAGCATAAAAATAATGAACTCTCTGAATCTAGAAGTGACAAACATAAGCCAAATCAGAAGTTTCTGCAGATAATTACCCTGTTAATGGATTCAAAGGACAACAACCAACATACACATATAAAACATTCTCATAGAGTGAGGGTGAGTAATAATATGTAGCTCATTTAACTTTAGAGAAAAAGCAAACTCCTGCATTCTAAAATAATAGCAATCCTCCTCAGGCAGAATTCCTTTTCAAGATGTGTTTCTCATCCAGTGATTTTTACAAGTCCCTTAAGATCCGTTTACCTACAAGTATTATGCAGTTTTGCTACATGCTGGTTTGTTGTTGTTTTATATGCCATCAAGTTTACTCCATCTTATGGCAAGAGACCTCCAGAATGTCCTGTCCTCAAAGTCATACCGAGCACTTGTAAACTCAACCCTGTCGCTTTCTTAAGGGTGCCAATCCATCTCGTATTTGGTCTTCCATTTTTCCTGCTGCCTTCACCTTTTCCTAGCATTATTGTTTTTCCCCACAGAATTCTGCCTTTTTTCATGCCTTCAGAGATCATTGATTTGCTTTTCATGTTTTTCCCTGTCAGCTTTCATTACTTTCCACAAAAGTGTGGATTATCTTGGTCTCCAGTGAGTCATCCTTACCTTAGATTATCTTTTTAAACTTCTTTATTGCTGCCCTTCTGAGTCTCAGGTAGCCTTCTGAAACAGAGTTTCTGCCTTCTTTATTCTCCATGGTGAGTGGGATAAAAGTGAGGAACAAAATTCTATGAAATCTATCTCTGGCATATGGTGACAAATTTGAGTAACCCACTGAGATAGATGACTTTTGCACCTCAGTAATGTTTTTTTTTAAAATCAATTACACCAAAGCTTAATTGACACAACATTTTTTACCCTGATCTGTGGCTTAGAAATGAAGAAAGGACTAAGCATTGCTATATCAGAGGATAGAACCATTGCTCCTATGAGAGAGGCTGAAATCATGTTGCTTAATGTAGTACAGTAATACCTCGGATAACGCTAAAATCGCATAACGTTAAGTAATCTGGGGAGGAGAATTGGATCGAATAACATTAAGGTCCTATGGGATGTATCGGATAACAACCGCTAAAGCCAGTGTGGTTACAATGTATCTCTATGGAGCTTTAACGTTATCCGATCCATCCCATAGGATTTTTACACGCATCGGATAACACTAAAAATCGGATAACACGAAGACTTGTGGAACCAAGTCTTAGCGTTATCCGAGGTATTACTTTAAATTGTTCTGGAATAGGTGATCTATGCTAATTTAAAAGACTGCAGTGGCTTAGTGGTTAAGACACTGAACTTGATGACTGGATTGTCGGCAGGTCAGCATTTTGAGACCTGAGTGCTGCATGATGGAGCGAGCTTCTGTCTGTGTGCCAGCTCCTGCCAACCTAGCAGTTTGAAAGCAAGAAATGGCAAGAAGATAAACAGGCTGCACTTCAATGGGAACGTAAACAGCATTTCATGCACTCCAGTGTCTAGTCATGCCTGCCCCATGTCCATGGAAATGCCTGCAGATGCAGACAGCGCTGGCTTTTTTGGTATAAATAAAGATGAGCACTGAACTCTAGAGTCAGATACGACTGGCTTTTGACCTTTACCTAAGTAATCTACTACCCACATTGGCCCTCATGATGTGGGCTGCATCAAACAAGCTCAGGTTGCTTGAGCATGTGAGGAGCAGCTAAATGATATTTGTCCCTCTCTCCCCAGCCAAACGACATCAACAACCTAATAAAATTCTCTTCCCTGGACCATCCCTGGATATTCATGGTACCAACAATTCAGAAGGGAAATAACAAATGTTTTCTTAGATGTGAAAAGCTAAATGTCATTCTTCTTCTTACAGGATTTGTTTATATTTTAGGAATAGTTAATTTTTATCTCAGTTAAGAATAGTCAAATGTATCAATTGCTTGGAATCTCGTTGCTTAGTGTTGTATGTCACACTAGAGTAGACTCTTAGAATTAGTGAGGAATCTGTATTGTCAATTCTTTCAAAAATTCCAAAAGAACTTCCTTAAGCTCCAATCGGCCTAGTCCAGTTGTGACTAATTCTAGTTGTGTCCAAATGGGCACTAGACCACTCTCTCAATGGGGCAGGTTAGGAGTGGGCTGTTCTGCTATTTTTTTTACACTATCCACACAGGTTGGACCCTTGAGCAGGCCAGCTCTACTCGAAATGTACTTTTTGAAGGCCTGCCAGACTGCAGTGGCTCAAGTGGCTAAGACGCTGGCTGGGAGGCAGAAGGTCAGCAGTTCGAATGAACAGAACAGAATGAAATCCCGTCTTTGTCCCAGCTCCTGCCAACCTAGCAGTTTGAAAACAGGAAATTGCAAGTAGTGGTGGGAAGGAAACAGCGTTCCATGAGCTCTGGTGTCTAGTCATGCCTGCCACATGACCATGGAAACGTCTGCAGAAGCAGACAGCGCTGGCTCTTTGGCTTTGAAACAGATATGAGCACTGACCCCTAGAGTTGGATACGACTGGCTTTTGAGCAAGGAAAACCTTTACCTTTACTTTACCAGAGGGCTCTGTTTTTGAGAGTGCTTGCTTCTAGTCTGCTTCCAACAAATGTGGATTTTGGGAACAGGCTAAAAGTGAGCTTTGCAGCTGCCCACAGCAGTTTCTTAACCAGCAGTACACAGACAGGCAAAGAAACAATATTTTCTAAGGGACAATCTGGGAGCATATTTTATGTCTATTAAAGTTTGTGATAAATACCTATACAGGTAATCAGTACTTATTGCTTTTTCCTATGATTGGTCTCACTCAGATTAGTTTATGCTGTATTTCAGTAGCCCCCAAACCTTTTGAGACATGGAGGCTGCATTAGAGTGCCCAATCCCTAAAAAGGATCACACCTTATATCAAAATGTAACAAAATTATTAACCTACCAATTTAGATCAAAAGTAAATATCCGGAGGTAAGCAAGCAACTTACATTGGCTTTCCTCCTTCCCTGCTGCCTTCTACCTTTGCCTACATTATTATTTTTTCCAGACTTCCAAAAGAGCTTAGAGTCTCAGGTTGGGGCCCATTGCTCTAGACTAGATTACCTAGATTTTAGTTGTATCATGCAAAAAAGATAGAAATAGTCTGTTTTGTAAACTGTGGCAATTATATAGAAGCTGTATGACTATCTGAACTTCATCTTAAATCAGTCTTGAATGGTGACAAGTATGTGGACTGTGAATTTAAGACCAATGCAGTAGGCACTTTGAAAAGAGATCAAACAGTAGAGTATCCAAGCTGAGTGATGTGAAGAGGCACACTGTTTCCCCACTCTCTGTTATATAACCAGAAGGAACAACTGTGGGTGGTGACAGCTCTAAGAGAGGACAAGTCAGTTACACCTGAAGCCATTCTTTCCTGTCATTCATCCTGTCCCTTCAGTCAGAGAGAGTTATCTGCATTTGATGTGTGAAAATTTGTACTGTGATGCCAGAATTTCCCAGGCTACATGGACCTTAGACATTCCAGAAGATTTAATATAAAACCACAGATCTAATTACTACTTTAATTATTTTATAAAAATATGTTCCATCTTGTCTCACAGCATTCCCACCTCTGGTATATGAATGTGGGATATCCATGATTGAAAATATCAATAGGAAAAAAAATGCCAAGCTTTAAATAGCAAAGGGCTATGTCAGCAGTCCAGATGGTTTACAGGATACTGTTTTGTGATTCATTCATACTTGTCAAAAACTCCTTTGGGTTTGGGTGAGAACTGATGAAAAAGGAGTCAGCTTCTAGAATTTTCTGTTGCTTAATGTCTCTATGTGAGTGGTGCAGTAATACCTCGGATAACGCTAAGACTTGGTTCCACAAGTCTTGGTGTTATCCGATTTTTAGTGTTATCCAATGCATGTTAAAATCCTATGGGATGGATCAGATAACATTAAAGCTCCATAGAGATACATTGTAACTGCACAGGCTTTAGCGGTTGTTATCCAATCCAATTCTCCTCCCCAGATTACTTAACGTTATGCGATTTTAGCGTTATCCGAGGTAAACGTTATCCGAGGTATTACTGTACTATTCTCTGTGTGAATATACTCCTTCTTGAGTAGAAGAAACATCAATAATGTAAAATATACAGATGATATCATCTTGCTGGAAGAAAGCAAAAATGACTTGAAACAATTTTTAAGTCAATTTGAAAGAAGAAAGTGCCAAAAGAGGACTGCAGTTAAATATTAGGAATATGAAAATCATGACTATAGAAGAAATACTCAACTTTAATGTTGCCAATGAAGAAACTGAAGGAGTGAAAGATATTGTATGCCTCAATTCCATCATTAATCCAAATGGAGATTGCAGCCAAGGAATCAGAAGACAGTTGAATCAGAAGAGCGGCAATTAAAGAAGTGTAAGAATTTGTCACTGGAAGCCAGAAATACAAAGAAATGGATCCTAGAGCAATTCAAACCGGGACTATATCAGGAGGCAAAAATAATGAGGCTGGGAAGTATAGAAAAGTTGAAGGCAACAAAAGAGCAAATATGAGAGATGGGCTGAACCCCTAAAAGAACTACAGACTTGAGTTTACAAGAGCTGAGCAAGGCTGTTGAAGGCAAAACATTTTGGAGATCATTAATTAATAGGGTCACCATAAATTGGAGGCAACTTGATGGCACATAAAGCATCTGCCTAAACTTCTAAAACTATTCTCAGGAATAGGAGCCATATGGGGACTTATATCCTATTACTCTATTCTAATTAATACAAAGTTTCTAGCAAGAATGAGTTTGGATTGACAAGATTTCATAAACTATGGTTGTCAGTGATGGGATTACATTTTTTTTAACTACCACGCCATGACGTCACGGACGTCATGGGCGTGGCCAATGTCATGACATCATGACGTCATGGGCGGAGATGACATCATGACATCATAACGTTGTGGGCGGAGCCTTAAAAATAAAATAAAATAAATACACACACGCACACACACCTCAACACACACACACACACACACACTCACCAACAACACAAACCCGTAAATAAATTAAAGAAATAAAATAAATAAAGAAATAAAATAAAATAAAAATACACCCACCCACCCTCCCCAAACACAAACCCCTCACTTACCCCTGGGAGGGCTTGGCAGCAGCGGATGGCCCGGGCAGGGCAGGCCTCAACTTGCCTGGGAGGACTCGGCGGCGGCGGACAGCCCGGGCAGGGCAGGCCTCAACTTGCCTGTGGGGGCTCAGTGGCCCTGGGGGAGGTGCCCTCCTCTGAGGGCTGGTGCTGTCTGCCCAGGCCACCATCGCCACCGTCATCATCTTTGCTGACGCCACCGTTGCCATCACCATTACCTCCGCCGCTGTTGCTGTTGCCGTTGGAGCCGGAGGAGGAGGAGGCGTGCCCAGCCGGGCATCCTCAGGCCATGGGGGCTTATCGGCCCCAAGTCCCTGGGAGGGCTTGGTGGTGGCAGATGGCCCAGGCAGTCCTCAACGTGCCTGTGGGAGCTCAGCAGTCCCAGGGGAGGTGCCCTCCTCTGAGGGCCTCCACCGCTGCCGCTGCTGCTGGAGCCGCTCTGAAAAGGTGCGGCTCCGGCTTCAATAGAATTTTTTTTAAAAAAAATGGAGCCAAAATGGCTCCAATTTAGTGCGCATGCGCAGAAACTCGATCTGACGCATGTGCAATGCGTCAGATTGAGTTTCTGCGCATGTGCACTAAATTGGAGCCATTTTGGCTCCAATTTTAAACAAAAAAAATCTTTCAGTGAGTAGTCCGGTACCGGACGCCTTAAAAATGGGCTACCGTCTCGGAGAACCCTCCGAGATTGTTCCTACTGGTTCCAGGGAACAGGATGGAACCGGGGTCATCTCATCACTGATGGTTGGTCTATATTGCAGTATTGGGTTTTCTCTGCTAACTTGATTAAATTTACTAAACACTCATAACTCAGACACATTGTATCTCCTCAAGTATAAATGTATGATTAGATTTTATTTATTTCATTTACTAGTGAATTTCTAAAGTCCAGTTAAACATAAGTAGCTTCCTGAAACACTGGTCACATTAATAGGCAGTAAGTACAGTAGAGTAGAGTATCTCTTGGCTGTTGTTGTTTTTTAAAAGCAATTTGAATATTATGTAAAGGATTACATAACCAGTGATTTCTTTCATCCTTAGAAATATAATATAGCATATGTGGCCCACTTATAAATTACTAATCTTTAAAATTACCATAAATTAACTTCCAGGCAGCAAGTAAAAAAATCTTTTTATATATCTATCATTAATATTTTGTGGTTGTAACCATCTACTGTAAGAACCATTCATCACAGTGTGCTAATTATGCCATAAAAGCAGTAATAAATTCAAGAAGTTATGATGAACAAGAATTTATAAAACAATAACCTTACATGTATGGCTTTCTAAATAAAGTCATTGATGAACATTAATGAACTCCCTTTTACATGTAGGTAGTCTTTATTTACAATTCTTAATATTCAATATTCAGCAGCTTATAAGATTGTTACAGTAAAAAATACTTTCACTGTACCCTTAATTATACCTTGTGCATAGGAATCTGAAACCTGACATCACACAATCTGTAATCTTCCTCTGTCACCATCAGTTTAAATGTGTCTTCCTTTCTCTGATTCTTCCCTTTGCCCATCTCTGCTTATTTTTAATTTGAATTTAAATGTGGGTCTCTCCCACCCTCTTATAATTATTTTATTTCATTGCTATAGTTGATTTTTTACTATTATAACTTTCACATTTGTTAGAGAGCAGAACAACATAAAAGGTTCCACTTTCAGGAAAGCATTAAGCCTCTTGATTTTTCCTCCATTCATTAACTATGTGAAGTATGTCATCAAGATTTATGGTGTTCGCTCCAGCCTTTGACTGATTTGTTGGCTAATCTTCAATTAGAGACCATGGGATATTGTAAATATTAGTAGCTGAAAGTTACCAGGGTTTGCCATTTGTGGCTCTAGTTCACTAATTATTTTTTTCTTTTCATTTTGTTTTGAATTGAGGAGAGGTTTCAAAGAAACTGAAAAGAATGGTTGATAGGCTTTATTTATGTTACCTTCTCATGTTCAGCACTGGGGTTAAACCAGCTAAGAATAATTTGAGCCTTGAATGAAATACAGTATTGAATTGTTACCTTGATGTTCATTGGACGTAAAAAAAGACTAGCATCCAAAGTACCCGACCTCACTTCAGTCTTGACATTTTAGACTAGTAATAGTGTAATGTGTTGTCTGGATAAACTGAATGTCTTTCTGCATCTTGCGAGGGAGTAGAAAGAACTGTCTGTGTAGTTTAGTGAATTAGGTATCTGGCTGCAGAGCTAGAAGCAAGGAGTTCAATTTTCCATTGTGCCTCCTGGGAGATGAGCCAGTCTGTATAAGCTGCCTAGAAGAGGAAAGGAATGGGAAACTAGTTGTCTAGTACTCTATACCTAGACCACTCTGGAAAGGGTCACAATAAGTCTGAATTGGCTTGACATTACACAAGGCCTGTGGAAGCAATGCAGGGGAAGAGCACAGTTCCAATAGTGTAAGAGTTTTGCTGTTCGCAGCTTCAAGAATGTTACCATATGTATATAACATACTGCAACCAAAAGTGAGTTCGATCCTAACCAAGACTCAAGGTTGACTCAGCCTTCCATCCTTCTGTAGTCGGTAAAATGAGGACCCACCATATTGGGGGCAAAATGCTCATTAACTTGTGAACTGCCATAGAATACACTAGGCACTATGGGGCAATATATAGGTGTGATTGTTTTGCTTGCTTTGCTATTTTATAATATTGTACTGTTTATATTTTTAATACTGTAAGCTGCCTTTGTTTCTTTTTAGGGTAGAGATATTTTAAATAAATAGATTAACAGATATATGTAGAGTGTTTTTGCAGGCAAAACCAGCAGGGGCCCAAATGCTTGTCCCATGATATTTCAAATATTTTCCTCCAGCATACCAGAGATACTATTCATCGTACTCTTAATTTTTCTTAATATTTTGAGGAGTGGGGGAGGGAACCCCTTTGTGTATGATCCATGGAATCCCCAAAATGCACTTCAACAGATTAAAAACTAACCCCACCCCCCAAAAGCATTCAAAATGCTTTGTTTATGATACAGGGACTTCCCTCTCTCCCATTTATACCATTAGGAATACAGAAGGTAATACAAGTGAATGAAAAAATGACTCTAAATCCCCTGGTATTGCTCTTATTCCCAATAGAGATTTCTTCTGCATAAAGAGCAATAATACAACTAGGAACCAAGATGATCAAGTGAGGCTCTCCACAGCGGCAGAGTTGGGATGGTGTCATGAATGGACAGGACATTCTCACTTAATGGGAAGGGGGTGCTTGCAAGGTCTTCTGCAAAAACTGTAACCTGGCTGGCTGTGGATACTATGCACCTGGATGTAAGTGATTACAGATGAACAGCTGCTGGTCTGCAAAATCCCCTGCACTGCACCTGTTTAGTTTTGATGCAATGCTAAACCATGAAGGTTTTATTACAGAAGGTGCATAATACAGTACGTTATTTCATTTGGATCTAGTGGCAGCCCATTAAAACTTTGTAACAAAGCCTAAGGTGTTGTCAGATATTATATGAATAGATTGGTCGGGCGGCCGCGGCAATTGCTGCGGGCGTGCGCTTTGCCCCAGTGCCGGCCGGAGAGACGGGCCTGGGGACGAGCGCAGGGGGCGTGGCTGGGTGCTGCCCTTATAAGGGCAGCGCGCTCCCTGCGCTCGTCGCCAGTCCCAATCCGACCAGCAAAACAAGCCCCGCCCTCCCTCCCTGGATGCAGTGTGAATCTTTTTGGGTCGCTTCGGGGCCGGATGGGAATTTTTGCTTGGGACCTTGATTGGCTGGTAGGTCCCTTGGCGTTTTCGCCCATCCCACACTGCGGTGCCGGGCTGGGCTGGAGTAGTTTTTTGGTCACTTTTGGGGTGGGGAGCACTGGTGTGGAATAAATTTGGTCCCAGGAGAACCTGGTAGGAGCGTGTTTTGATCGGCCCCTCGGGGGCATGATCAAAATGCGGACCGTGAACTTGGGAACTGCCCAGCTCGGCAGCAGGCAGCCCCATTACAGAGTTCGCCCGGTTCGGGGTCAGAAGGAGATAACAACTGGTTACTTCTGACCGGGACAGTTGAATGAAGTTTAATATGATGGTTCGATATCCAAGTTAAGATTCTGGATGGATATCCTTGCACCTCACCAGTGCTACTGCGGCCTTGCTGCATAAAGTTATGGTTAAAATAATTTAAAAGTTAACCAAGTTGAAACTAAATAAAGTGGCCCGTTGTTTACACCATATACACCGTGGTCAGTCTCTTTTGTGCGGGCATGTGGGGGCAAATGGTTAGGTTTCTTCAAGGAGGATTTCTCCTCTCTTGCTCCTAATGTTACAGGACCCCAGACTTTCCTGTACAGGAGAAAATAAGGGAGAACAAAGCCTCTCCTATGCTTTCCTGCTCTGAAAAAGATTCAGTGTGAACAACACCAGTTCTTTGACCCAAATGTCAGTTGTAGGAAAGCCCATACAATCAATACGTTAGATTTTGAAAGCTTCATTGATGGTAAAGATTCCTAAGGAGGATTTGGCTGTAGATCAGGTATAAGAGCACAGGGGAAGAGCCTTCTCAGTGGCGGGACCAATGCTGTGGAACTCTCTTCCAGGGGAACTGTGCCAGGTACCATCCCTGCCTATGTTTTAAAAACACCTGAAAACATTTTTTTAAAGAAGCTTTTGGGAATGTTTTACCAATGGCCGATTGTTAGAGATTTTATTCTGTCTCTCTCCATCACCATTAGGGTTTCCTTCTTGGGTTTCTTGTTTTTTATATATTCATATGTAAATTTTAAAATGTTTGACTGTTTTTAATGTTTGAGTTTTATGTTGTTAACCGGCCAGAGTAGGAAACTTTATCCTAGAGGGGCAGGGTATAATTATAATAAATAAAATACAAAGTACAGTTTTCCTACATGTTACTAGGTTTCCTCCAATGAGAGTCTGGTTAGTGTGGCATAAAAAGCCATGGCTATCGCCAGTGTTTAGATTCTGAAACTGAACTGCTGGAGGCCTCACATGTTTAGAATTGTTGAAAAAAGACAAATTTTAGTATTTTCTTTTATCAAAGTGTTGAGAGATAATATTGTGATATGAAAAGGGAAACAGTAGACATTTTTGTTAGATTTTCCCCCACTCCTTTTTTCCTTCAAAGTCTCCCACAACAGCACAGCTCTTTATGCCTGTGTTTCCCCCTGCAGTCAGCCATTTCTACTCACTATGGGCTCTGCTTTCTTTTCCATGTCCTGTGGAATAGAGAACACGGCCCTTCAGAAGAGGGGTGTTCTGTTCCCCTGCAGGCAAGATTAAAACTTTATAAATCTTCTAGTCATGCCTCTCTCATTAAACATCGTTGCTTTCAGCATTTTATCTTATTATAGAAGCTGCCCTATGAGAACTGGCAGTAATGAGGACAGGGGGAGATCAGTCAACATATGTCCTAGATATTGGGGCTGCATTTGCTGCTACCATCATTCATGTTTCATCACAAATTCCACAGTGAGAAACTCAAGGATCACCACAAAACATGCTGATGAATGCAGTTCTGTTGGAAATACGGAGCAATCCTGTGGATGCAGGTCTGAACTGGAGAACAAAATTTGCTGCATATGTTGTCAGGTTGAAAGTTCAATATGCTGAAATTATTTATATTTCTTCCCATCAGATATTAGCGGAGTGGTGAGAGGTGGCAATGGCTAAGATGTAAAATCACAGCTATCATTTATAAGCTTATCTTAATTAATTTATCTTCTGTCCAGAGTCTAAAAATATTGCCTCTTTCATCTGTGTTAAGAATATGTGGGGGAATCTCTCTATAGATTTTGAGAGCAGACACAGTGCACTGTTGTTAGAATAATTTGTTTTATCCAGTCCTTCAAGAGTAAAAAAAATAAGGGTTTAAATAAATGCCAAGGGGAGTGAGAGAAGTTGCAAGTGAATTTCAGGGGACAGGGGAAACTGACAAAAAGGGAGGAGGTGAATTAAAGAGATTAAGAAGCAAATGAATAACTTGCAGCTTGCTTCTGAATCCTGGAAATATTGCCTAGTGTGGATTGTTGGCTGCAAATAACACCCTCCAGAGATGAATGTCCTTGGATGAAGAGGTGACAAATAGGAAAAATGTGACCTTCTGATTCATTCTAATAATTGTAAATAGAACTACCGTAATGTTCCTTTATCTGATTTACAATACAAGACCTGCATGTATTAAAAACATCCACCTGGCTAGATTAAAATATGTATTAATATCGGCAATTAATTATTTGAAGACATTACATTGCCTGCAACATTTGATACAACTGACAGAATTTAGCATACCAAATTAACATATTGCAGTATACTGCTATGGATGACCTATTTCTGTTTCCTTTGAGAATTAATAGAGGAAGCTCTTGCCAGAGAATCCTTGACCTCAGCAGTTAGGTAGCAAGCAGATGGAGAGATAAAATACTGTAATCTCCATCATGGCATTACAAGAGAATTGGGAATTTTGTCAGCATGGTGAAACTTTTAGTTTTTTGCTTAGATAATGCTGATTTAGACTTCATGTTCACCAAAATACTTTTTTTATATTTATAGAATGTGCACACCCCCATTCAATCCAATGGACAAAATTCCCACCTACAGTATTTATTCATTCTAATTGCTCTGGCAAGTATCCCCCCTCCATTTTATGAGAATGCAATTCATTCATTCATTCATTCATTGCCCATCTGGGTAATTTTCCCATTCTGGGTGGTGCTTCCTCCAGTGTATCTGGGGAGGGGCAGGGGAGGAACGGGATTGTCATACTGAAATTCAGTCTAGCATTAGAAACAAGACAATGAGGAGAGACAGGATCTTTGGCAAGTGCACATTTTGGCTGACAAAATTTGTACATTTCTGCCAGTTCCACTGAAAACAAGTATTTAGTTTCCCCCAACCCTAAGTCTATTAGGATCAAGTTCTATATAGGTGGGCATTCCTACATAATGGCTGAAATTGGAACTAGTGTAGACCCACTGAATCAGTACAGATTTGATGAGTCGGCTCCATAAGTTCCGTTAGCTCAGTGATCCCACTCTAGGTGTGACTTACTACTGGATTTCTCCCACTAATCCCTTTCCCATCTGTTTGGGCAGGAATGTTCCCACAGCAGTGAGCACACTGTTTCTGGCTACATCTAAGGAACACTCTCTTAGCTGTAATTAAAATATATCATCCGGTGTTGTGCGTCTATTGACAAGCACATCTCCAGTGTAGTGGCGATTCCCAACAGTGTCAGTTTCAGAGAGCCATGATGGCAGTTTTGACAACACAGAGAGTTTTGGAGCAGCCACATCACAACACTCTTTCTTCCTGGTCTTTATGCTGGAAGGGAGAAAACTATGTGCACCTTTTGTTGGTGCATGCCCACTTTTTCCATTCATTTGGTATAGTGCCCAAAGCTGTTTTGAAGCAATATTTTGTTATATTAAACTGAATCAAAGAAAAAGGTGAAAAATGTTTAGTATTCTGCCATTTACTTACTTATTAAATATTGTGTCCTTCCTATTGAATGTTTAACTGGGAATCTTACTCTGCATGCTATTGTTTTTAACAATTTTGAAAATTATATTGCATTTTTAGATAGAGTCCTATAAAAGACAAGAGGTCTGATAATAAATCAAAAGAGAGATTTTAAAATAATAAATGCACTGGGGAATGTTTGATTTATTCTTCTGTGACTCTCCCATTTGCAGGGGTGTAATCATGCTTCCCCATGGGGTTGAAGGGGTGGCACTGTTTCTGTAGCCAAGACCCATCTTGAATGCATCTGTCACATCATGACTCCTTAAACTGGCACCTCTTGCAAAACCTCCCTCCCTCATAGGAATGTATTCCCCCTTTGGATGAGAGAAAAATCTTATCCCACCTTGCACTGTGTCCAAGGCAGAGAACCATCTCCTTGCCAGCTTGCCTGGCTGAGGTGCTGATTGGCTTTCTATGCCCTAACCTTTGTCTGTACTTGTGGTTCTCAACCTACAGCCCATGGGCTGGATCTGGCCCATGACAACAATTAATCCAGACTGTACCCTTGCTCCAGCTGCTGCTTCCACTGCTGCTGCCGCCACCACCACCACCACCACCACCACCTCAATCCTTGTCTCTTCCACTTGGATTAGCATGTCCCTAACAACACTCTATAGCAGGGTGGATGTTGTAAGGCTTACAACATCTACCCTGCTAAGGAGTGCCATTAAGGGCTTGCCAAGCCAAGTGGAGGAGACAAGAATTGAGATGGCAGAAGTCGAAGCAGTGGCTGGAGCGAGGTTACGTGCCAGATGAGTTGGTGCCATGCAGCTCCACCAGGCCAGTAAGCAAGGAAGCAGCATGGGGTGAGTGGTGGGTGGCTCAGGGTGGTCATTGGCAGTGGTGGTCCTGCTGCCACCACCAATGTGGGTGGAGTGGTGTGGGCTTGGGGTGGCCCTGCCCCTTCTGCTGTCACTGCCAAAGGCAGTGGCTTCAGCACCTATCCGGCCCACCAACAGTCTGAGGGAGCGTGATCCGGCTCCTGGCTTAAAAAGCTTGAGGACCCTTGCTGTACATGGTCATGAGCAAGACAAGCTACTAGCTTTTAAATAATTGAGCTTCACCACCTGCCCACTCTTACAAATTTTCCCAAACCACTTAACAGAGAAACTATTTGAAAGAGAGAGGTTGATGAGAAATTCCATTAGGAGTACCAACATTTTGAACATCTGGCATACTCTGTGGAAAAATTCTCTAGACCTTCTCCCAGAAAACATTGCTAAGAAGTAAACACAGTAAGGTGAAACTGAAATAAATCAATTTAGAGAAGTGAAAGAAGATTCTAAGACAAGAGCTGCCACTGAACCATCATTTTTGTTATTGTTGATATAAGTACTCACGTGAGTTGAGTAGTTTCATTTTACTGGTATTGTTATTGCCAAGGTTAGTACTATAATGTTGCAATTCTTCCTTCTCACTTGTATTTTTAGTTTTTATTGCTACTTAATACTTGATAAATTAATATTTATACAAACTGAACTGATACTATCAGTATTCATTTCATAGTGTAACTTTAGAGTTCTACTTCAATCTTATGCAAATTCTCAAAAAGATGTGTATCACATATAGATTCATTCCTTTTTTAGTGTTTTGTGTTTCTAATTCATCAGACTTGTTTGCACATGTGCAAAAAGCAAACAAAAATCTGTAATACTTCAAAAACTGACTTTTGACTTTTTATTTCCTGAGTCTGATTTAAACCTATTTTGTGAAAAATAATAAATGTAACACAGGAGAGAAAGAAGACTTTCTCTACCAGCCAGATCTAAATGAAAAGTGACAGCCAAGCTAGCTACTTAGCAAAATCCTTCTTTTTTTGCCTCTTTCCATTTCTAACTATAGCTATAAAGACATATCTTTTACCTTGTTCAGTAAGTAACTTTAGTCGTTCAAAGTTTTCTATCAAGCTCTTTGATTGGATGTGGTATAACATTGTATTTTACTGAAGAATATAATTTTATTTTAACTTGTGTACATTTATTTTTTTATTATTATAATTTATAATCATCTTATTTATAACTTGAATAGTAAAATTATTTAAGCCATTTTAAGAGAGACACTCACTCTTAAAGGTGACATATAAATAAATATAAATAGTCCTATGGTGGTAAGTTTTAACTTCTTAAAAGGGCAACCCCTCCCTCTCTCACTAAGAAGACATTTGGATTGAATAAGTGACCCAAGTAGTTATTAAAATAAGTTCTTGCTGTTTGCTGTGTTCTGTTGAGGATCTTCTGGATTTCTATGATGTTTACAGTGAAGACAGAGAGCATGAGTTTGACTCCATCTTGGTGCATAATCACCATTTTGTCTGTTTAGCAAGAGATGGCCATTCATAATAGGGTCTGTGCTTGTAAAGAACAGCCATTGGCCTCTAATTCTATGAATGTTACTTGGCCATTTCAGCTAAGACCCTTGTATTTTGTCAACATCAGTACAACATCTTAAATATTAACAATTGGACACTGAGAACTTTGGGCTGCTGTGTGACCTCTTATTAGCACCGTTGAATTAAAATTGGTCACAACATCTCATTCTCAATAGGACTAACTAACCTATACCATTGTCAATATGTGTTGCTTTATGGGCATCGTTATTGTTTTGATTGTTACGTATAATTTTATTCAGTTTATTTCTTATGTTTAATCTCTTTTTGTAAAGATTTTTTAAACATGTTGTAAGTCACCCAGAATGGGAGAATATCCCAGATAGGTAAGATATAAATGCAAATAATAAGTAGATAAAATATCTGGTATTTGATGGACTATGGGGGAGGCACATCTGATCTTGTAAAAGTAAAGGTAGGAAGCTGGTTCCAGACTACCTGATTGTGAGAACCTAGTTCAGTGAACCAAGAAATCAGGTGGAATTGAACTAAGTAGGAAGTATCCCAATCTGGAGGAGGCAGTTTTTGGTAGCAGAAACACAACCGTTTTGTGTTGCAGGAACACAACTGTTCCTGTGAAAAACAATTAATGTAACACAGGAGTAGCAGCAGCAGAATGATGATCATCATCTGCTCCACCAGAAGCAACAGTTGCTGCCATTTCTCTCTAGAAATCTCATCCTGTGAGGTGTTATTTATAGCATACAGGATGTAGGGATATTTTTTACCTGGTTCATTCCTTCCCTTGGGGTTTATGGAAGGTTCACAACTGTGTACCGTGAATCCCCTTCTCCCACGTCCCTGTGCTGTTGCTGCCAAGGTCTGTATACCAAGCAGAGTCACAAATTGTGATGCTGGAATCCCACCTCACCTCTTGATTCTAATGGAATGCTGGACCTGAGCACTTGTACTCCATTTATCTTTTCCCAGTTTCCTCTCCTCACTCCTTGATCTCTGGTATGTGGAGATTGAAATAACAAAGCCCCAAACCACTTCAGACTGAGCCAGTAGCTGGCAAAAAAAAAAAGGAGATGGGTGCCCATGGTCACTTTACAGTCAAAAGATACAACTTGATCTTTCTCCAATCATGCAACCTGACGTTAGTCTCAATGATTTCATCTGATATTCTGAGATCTGGTACCCCTAAACAAAACACAACCACTCAAGCATCCCTCTGCTAAGAAAAAAAAATCAAAAATATCTCATACAACAGCTGTGCTCAGCTGGAAACTCCCAATTCTGTGGACACCTGGTTTTTATAATTCTACAGCTGAGGTTATGGCTCTGGACCAGGCAGATCAGGAAAAATAATAATTAAGAAACTTCAATATTTCACAATTCCACTATGATCTCCATTTCTTCTGTGTCTTTTTTCCTTCTTCAGCCATCTGTTTTCCAACACTGTGCTCTCATCTTCCTATTTCTAAACTGAAACATCACTGCACATCAGCTCTTAGCTAACTGCCACTTCATCTCCCCCCCCCACTCCCATTTATCTTTCTCCCTCCCAACCTCTTCTGACAAAAAATTTGAATTGTGTTATTTTTTTTCCTTTGACTTCTGTTTGACAAAGCCCCTTTTTTCTGGAAAAGCTCTGTATTTTTCTTGGTTCCTCCCTGCCAATAACCCAAAAAGTCTGGTGGTTTGGGTTGGAACAGATATGGGGCAACTTGCCCTGTCATTTTTGAGGCTGTCTTCCCCTCCTTCTGCTCCAAGCACAAATCACCTATGCTTACCTATGTTCATCTACCTAAACTTCAGCTCTAAAAGATACTTATGCTGTGCACCTGTGCATTTGGTTAAATGGCTTAGTTTCTGGACTGAAAAAACATTATTCCATTAATGCTTTTATCTTCCACCATAATCATTCCTGTGTCAGAACAGCCTATTCCCTGAATATTTTAAAATTTAGTTTCAGGAATATAAATAAATCCATGAGCCATGCAAAAGATCTTTGAACTATATTTTAAGAACCATGACCACCCAGCTTAAAGATGCAAAAACCCATGGTACTTTAAAGACTAACATATAGAACATTGCATGTTCATAGGCTGAAGCCTACTTATCTTTTTAATAGATACCTAGAAACTTATGCCTGAAATCCTGTTGAACAGTTATGCAAATAATATAACTTTTAGGCATAAATTGCCTAAAAAATCTCCAGAGACATTATTTGCTGCATACTGAATTGTAGGACATATTATGAAACAGATAACATCTACTGAGATTTCTTCATTTATGTCAATCCCCCCTCCCCACCCAGATTGCACTATATGCATTAATGTGCAACAGGATTTTCACCAAGAAACAAGGAAGATTTTATGTATGTATGTATGTATGTATTTATTTGTTTGTTTGTTTGTTTGTTTATTTGTTCAAACTTGTATGCCGCCCTACTTGCAGAGCGACTCAGGGTGGCTAAAATCATATCACAGAACAAAATAACAAATGACCCAATACTAAAATTCAATCACATAAAAATTTAAAGGGTTAAAAGAGTTAAGAGAGTTAAAATAATTAAAAATTAAGAGAGGAGAGTAATTATTGAATCAGCCAGCAGGCCGGGGTCACCATGTTGCCAGTGCTCCACACCTGCCACACCTGCCAGGCCTTTATGCCCTTCCTAAAGGGCAGCAGCTCTGTCTGGAGACACAACTCAATTGGCAGGAGGTTTCATAGGACCAGAGCGGACACAGAGAAGGCCCTCCTTCTGGTGCTAGAGAGGTGCACCTCTCTAGCTGATGGAACAATTAGAGAGCCTATCCGATCCACTCTGGTGTGACAGACAGATGTTCTTGGGGTGACACAGTCTCTTAGGTATCCTGGCCCACTACCATATATATTTCATGGAGTTAGGATGCCACTCCTACAGGAAGCTGGGCATTTGCTCCCAGTCCATGTGACCCTCTTTGAAGCATACGTAGCTTCCTTTTTCACCAACATGGTTCAAGTTTTCAAGATGTCACAACATGATGGGATTATTACAGCTGATGAGTTGTGGTAACCCTGATTTCTTTCTTCTTCAAACAGCGGTCCCCACTCCCATGTGAAAATTAAGCTGGCATGTGGTGTTATACGATCTGCAGTTAAAATGCATTTAAAACTTTGTTGAGTATACAGGGGTAGTCACATGGTCCTATGAATTTGTGACTATACTTTATTCACTGCTATGCATCATTTTGTTTCACATATTAGTTAACTTTCACTATAGCTTTTGATTTCAGAAACGGCAACAAAATTATCTTTTGATCTAAAGAGCTGCTCTTTTAAGAAAGCTTTGCAACCTGTGATGTAAATTATAATATTATGCCTTAAGGAAATTAGTTAGTGCCAACATTTCAGTAATCTTGAAATTCTGGCACAAATGGGAGGAGGGTTCATAATAAATACAGAAGCACCGAGAGAGAATGCTTGGCTGCCACATAAATAAAGTATGTCAGCAGGAGAAGATTTGCAAGCAGTTCGCTAGAGCTTCAGGCAGGAATTTTTTTCTAGCCCTCTCTGGAGGTCTTACCCAAGTATTAACCAGACTTGCTCTGCTTTGAAGAGTAAAGGTAAAGGTTGCCCTTGCTCAAAAGCCAGTCGTATCTGACTCTAGGTTTCAGTGCTCATCTGTTTCATACTCAAAAAGCCAGTCTGCATTTGCAGATGTTTCCGTGGACATTTGGCAGGCATGGCTAGACACCGGAGCACACAGAATGTGTTTACCCACCCACTGAAGTGGTCCCTATTTATCTAGTTGCAATTTCTTGTTTTTGAACTGGTAGGCTGGAAGGAGCTGGGACATAAATGGGAGCTCACTCCATCCTGCAGTATTTGGGTATCGAAATGCTGATGCTGACCTTCCAGTCAGTGTCTTATCCACTTGAGCCGCTGCAACCCCCTGCTTTGAAGAGTAGATAAGATCAATTAAAAAACCCAGAGCTATGTGGTTCTTACACAGTGCTTTGCTGGAAAAAGATGATTTTGTTGTTCAGTCGCACAGTCGATTCCGACCCTTTGCGACCACATGGACCACTGTCCGCCAGGCACTTCTGTCCTCCACCATCCTCCTTAACTCGCTCAGCTTTGTGCCCATTGTGTCTGCAATACCATCTAGCCATCTCATTTTTGGCCACCCCCTTCTTCTCTTGCCCTCCACCCTTCCCAGTATCAAGGCTTTTTCAAGTAAACTCTCTCTTCTCATTTGATGTCCAAAGTACTTTAGCTTCATCTTTACTATTTGACCTTCTAAGGAGCAGTCAGAGTTAATTTCTTCTAAAATTGACCTATTTGTTCTCCTTTCTGTCCAGGGGACTCTCAAAACTCTCCTCCAACACCACATACAGTACCTTTATTGTACCTATATATCAGTACCTATATATTAAACAATTGTCATTAGCTTTCA
Source organism: Furcifer pardalis (assembly GCA_030440675.1). Taxonomy (NCBI): domain Eukaryota; kingdom Metazoa; phylum Chordata; class Lepidosauria; order Squamata; family Chamaeleonidae; genus Furcifer; species Furcifer pardalis. The sequence continues at coordinate 72,319,914 of CP126893.1, forward strand.
TGAACAAAAATCATTTTTTTTCCAGGCTTATGAACCAACATTTGATGGGCAATGCAAAAAAAAAAAAAAATCCCCCAAATAGCAATAGCAATTACACTCCTATACCCCATAGTTCTTAGCAGTTCACAAGATAATTAGCATTTTGCCCCCAACATGCTGTGTACTAATTTTACTGACCTTGGAAGGATGAGAGGCCGAGTCAATCTTGAACCATGGTCAGGATTGAACTCACAATGTTTAAACACTGTGCCACTGTCAGATACCATGCCTGGTCTTCTTGAGATGTGTTCACCAGCCAAAATTTAAAATTCAATTAAGCCTAATTGTAGCCAATTAAGTCTGTCTTGGTTGATCTCAGTAGTTCATGAAGTCTTCTCAATGGTGTTGTGTGGAAAGGAGTGTGCTTTTCCTAGAATCCTCAGAGGTTCTGGAGAGAAAAAACAAGAAAGAGAGCCATGTGATCGATATGCAATACAAATACAAGAGAAGGTGGTACCTTTATTGGTCCACTAAACATCAAATAAGATTAGTGTGTTCAAAGTAAGGATATGAATGTTTGCTTTTGTCCTTGGAGATGAAGAACTGTAAAATTACTCTTCCTGTCTCTCTCTCTCTCTCTCTCTCTCTCTCTCTCTCTCTCTCACACACACACACACACACACACACACAGAGAGAGAGAGAGAGAGAAATCTGAAAAAAGCAACACTTTCATGAAAATAACTCAACTTAGTTAAATGTATATTCCTTCTTTCCACTAAAAGACAATATTTAAGGCAGCTTACAAACATGTAAAAGAATAAAAGCAGATAAAAATCACAGTGAGCTGAAGATAATAACATCATATAAACCAGACCCACTGTAAAAGCTATTAAAATTAAACCAATACATAAAAACATTAAAATCAGTAAAATATATAGATTTAAAAATGACTTTATGGGCCCTGTGGAAGTCTTGATGAGAAAAAATGGAGCTCTTTGTTCTACACTTGCTGAGAGGTGAGGAGTTGTTGAAAAATCCTAAATGAAATGTCTTGTCAAGATAGGACAGCCACAATAGATAAAATAAAATAAAAATTAATGGGTGTTATTTTTTGTTATGTGCTGTCAACTTGGAACTGACTCATAGTGGCCCTAATGGAGCCTCAAGATAAGTTGGATATTTAAGGAATGTCTTTACCAGTTCCACACGCCCCAGTGAGTTTCCATGACTGAGTGGGGATTTGAACCTAGGCCTTCTGGACCTAATCTTTTATTCTATCCCAGTGATGACGAACCTTTTAGAGACCGAGTGCCCAAACTGCAACCCAAAACACACTTATTTATCTCAGAGTGCCAACACAGCAACAGGGGAAGAAGGAAACACTCCCATTAGGCTGCTAGGCAGAGAGTCAGGGCAAACTCTGTGCTGGGGGGAGGGAGGAAGGACTCCCATTGGGCTGCTGGGCAGAAGAGTGGGGTGAATGCTTTGCCCCTTTCCCAACTGTGATATAGCTGAATAATGTGTTAACCCAATTCTTCCCTGTACAAATCCAATCGTCTCTTAAAACAGAAATCCAGCAACATTGAGTGAATTTATCTTAGCATTTCCATATCAGTAACAAATTGTATTCCTTCTACAGACTGAGACTGATGCTTAAGTAAGCTGGAAGAATTACTGCAGAACAAGTGTGGTATGGCTGACTAACGAGAGTTAATCTGATAGCACATAAACTGTTCAAATGGTAGATGAGTAAAAACAGCTCCTGTGGCCTTGTTTTAACATAAATGTCCAAGGTTTCATAATCCCATTGGTAAAATATAAATTGCTGCTATTCCCTCTTTGCAAAATGAGGACCAAGACATAAAGAGAAATGACCTGTGGGTCAGAAATATTTCTTCATATAAAACCTGATCTGCATAGCTAACCAGCCCTTCATGAAAAGGAGTGTGATACTCTGTACTTTTTCTTTTAGGTGAGTATGTGCACTTTTTTCAAATGAGGAGCATCTACATTTTCCATAAAATAGAGAGCTGGAAAAATAATTGCTGCAGTTTCACAATTAAACTTGTTTTTTAATGGAAGTTAATTTCTGTGGCTATTTCTAGTGACTGTGCATGTTTGTGTGAGTGTAAATAAGAGTCTGTAATCAGTCGAGTGATTTGTTGACACAATTTTCATTTCTTATTATATTATGCAAGGGTCTTCTTTAATGTGGGACTATTTAACTGTACTCAGTCAAATTACGAGTGTCCATGAACAGGAGACAATAAAAAGTAACCCTCTAAAATAACAAGTTTCATACTTTTGCATCACTGAACTCTTGCTTATATTTATGAGTAAGAAATTACTCGTAAAAAATTCTCTTATGAGTAAGAAATTAAGATAGAGATTCAGGCACTGGTTTGTTTGCAAATGTTTAAGATGTTAATGTTCATTGCTTTTCCATTAACATCATTAAAATGTTAAGGCAGTAAGAAGCCAGATTAAAGTTCAAATTAAAATTAAAATGAAACAACATTTTATGTGTTTGTTATCCAGTACAATACTAACTTTTCTGAGGAAGTTCATACACTGTTAGCTCTTAAACAGCAAATTATGTAGCTCATTTGATTGTAATGAGTAGGTTCCAGACAGTCCTCTACATGTATCCAAAGCACTTTCCACCACTTATTCATTTGTTTACCAACAATTGAGGGGTCCTTCACTCTGAGCAGTTTGCACTTCTAAAATCAGATTCATAACACAAAACATCAACACTAATAAATATAAAATCACAATCCAATGAAAACTCATTACCATCTGGGTGGCATTGTGAAGAAGTAAAATTATTCTGTATCTCCACTATGGAGTATCGTATCCAAGGATTGAGAAAACCATGTCCATGCATCTAATTGTTAACTTCTGGTGGCATATTTTCATGTCTTGTACGGGTGATCTTCCATAGAGCCCCTGACTTTTCAGAATTTGGGGTATGGCAAACAAAATTTTCTCAATAGAAATACAAACCTGAAAGTTGTCCTTCCAAGCGGAGGATCTGGTTTGAGATGCTTTGGACCGCAAACATATTTATGAAATTTCGAAGGAGTATTATAATGTGTGAATTTGCTTGGCACCTTTTCATCCTATTACTAGTCTCCTCTTCTGGAGCCAAAATGTGGCAACAACTTGTGCTCCCCTCCTCTGCATCCTTTACCCAAGGTGAATCTGGCCCATTTGCCCATCCAACAATCCTCAGAGACCTCTGCCCAGTCCTCTGATTCTGAGTCCATCAAGGGTAATACAATATCCTCCTTATCCTCATCTAAGCCTGGTTCCATCCATTCTGCATGGCTCCTGTCACCAGTCCAGGTGGGGCTCACCTGCTTTTGGTATCCCACCTGGGATCCAAATATATATTTCCACAATACCAGGCTGTCCAGCTGCCCAATTCTCCAGGTGGCCCACCAGAGGGATGGGTCTGACATAGTGACAGCTAGAGCATCCATCTCACAATAAGCAAACATCATGGAGCAGATCTGTGAAAGAGGCAAGTTGGAGTCAGGCCATTATTAAGGGATATGTATTATACCATGTATTGTGTGTACAAACAGCTGTTAGTTTTAACTTTTGCAACCATCCCTCTTACTGTTTTAAGAAAACATTTTCTTCTTTTATAGAGATGTAAGTACAGTAATACCTCATATAACATTAGTATCGAATAACACGAAAATCGCATAACATTAAGGAATCTGGGGGGAAGAATTGCATCAGATAACATTAAGATCCTATGGGATGCTTCAGATAACAACCGCTAAAGCCTGTGTGGTTACAATGTATCTCTATGGATCCCATAGAGGATCAGATAACACTAAAAATCATATAACACCAAGACTGGTGGAACCAGGTTTTAGTGTTATATGAGGTTTTACTGTATTCTGCTTTTCTAAACAAAGTTACCATTGACCTGCATTTCCAACAGGAGATTAACAGATAGTGCCTACTGACTGCTGTTTGCTTTCTACATCTTCCTCTTCTTGTTGCTATTGTTGCTGATGAATGGATTGCATACATTCATTTTTGTTGTTAAATATTTGCAATTATAATTTTTTTCAGCTTTTTTTTTTTTGATTAGATTAATTATAACATCCAGCAGCAGGTGTAGAAATCTACAGTGAATCCAAAATGTGATGCTCAATGGATTAAGCTTCATCAAATACATGATAGCTTTTCCAATGCACTGTCTCACCTTGAAGACATTCTGGGTGATGTTGCTCCTTCTCATTGTACTTTTTAAAAAATCTACAAACTTGACTTGAAGCTGCTATTTCTTTTTATAGTCAGCACATACTTTTTCCTCTTTTGCCTGTGTTTATTTTTATTTTTATTTTTTTGCTTCTTTCATATGTACGGTACATTTTGTGGACCTTGCGTCCTTGAAAATAAAATTCACTCCATGACTATTACTATGCAGTATTCTGGGAAACGGAGAAATAAAACAATAGACCAGTGGATTAGCATCAGTGAAACTGTTGTGGATAAATGCTAAGGATTTATTTAACTGACTCAACCTTGGCATTTTGTAAGACACATTCCATGCTATATAATAATAAGCATTATTTCTCATGGCAGGCTGTTCTATTTGGAAGAGGCTACAGATTGCAAGTAGTTATTATTTTAGTTATGAGAAAATAAAAATGAGATATAGGAGCAAAATATTACAAATGCAAAGGTAATACAAAGCTATATTACATTTTTGGTAGTATCAGCAGGAAACTGAAAACTGTTTGATAATAAACCAATTTGCAATTAACTAAACTATTTGTAGTTCAGTTAGCCATCCAAATGGGGTTTTATTGTAAGCTTTGGCAGTGCAATTTGAATTTAATACAAGCTCTGTGTTATCTTTTGGTGAGCAATATTGCAATGAAAGTAGGTTATGTTTTTGTCTAGAGTTTAAGAAACATGGACCAAGCAAAATAATATTTTAAAAAAAACGGAGCGGGGGAGCTATTTGAATCATCTGTTTGCTACTGGAACTCAAAAACAAAGGACAATTGGCTGTTCTTTTATCTATATAAAGTAACTCATATGGAAAAGTTGTTTGAAGTTTCTTCATTTTTATAGTTTGATTTTAAACCATAAAATGTGTTGAACTGGTTACATATATCTGCAAACATTTGATACCAATAGGCGTGATAAAATGTTGTGCATTGTACATTACACTGGCTTTGAGAGTAAATCTTGGAGTGATCCTGAAGAACCAACAGACAAGCTCCGGATTTACTTACAAGGAGAAAAATAGTTTACTGAATAGTCTGCAACACAGAGGTGTATCAAATAGATTGGAGCAGATGACAGCATGAGCCACAAGTCGGTGCAAGAAGTCCGAACTCTCATTGGGTGGAACAAGCAACCTTTATACATTTTTGTTTCATAACCCATCAACTTGCAGCTGTGCAATAGATCATTATGCCTTGAAGAGTGACATAGGCATGTAAACTACTTCCTGTTCAGTGTTCCACCATGATGTACTCATGTATGCATGCATGGCTAAATCATGAAAAAGCTTTTATCCACTTGTTAGTCAGTTTTGTTTCCGCTAAAACAGATTAGGTGATAATTGTGAGCCCCATTCATTCAGCCAACCAACATCTGTCCTGTAGCTCTTACAGCTCCTGTTTGTTCCATGAGCAAGAATGATGCATAACCAGGCATGCATTCAGCATGTTACTATCACCTCATCAGTTAGTTCCACTCTTCTGGAGGAAATTAAGAGGTAGGAGGTCATTACCAACTTAGATCATGATAGTGCCTGCAGGCATACTTCTTTTTTGCTCTGATCTCATAAGCCAATTAAGATTTGGCCTGGCCATCTTTTAGGTTTTGATCTAATGTCTTTCATATAACTGCTGTAGAAAGCAGTGTTTTGTTTTTTGTGGGGGGTTTTTTGCAAGAAGAATTAACACATTTTTCTTTTACTGAATGTTCTATACAATTTTCCAAGTCCTTTTAAGAAGCACACTTTTGAAGATTTTGTTTCTGTCTTTCTGAAATATGCCATAAACAGAGGTTTTAATTTCTGAATATGTTTTCAGCATACTGCAAACAGAAAGTAAGATACAGAAAGTTAACCTTCCTGCAACTCCTGGAGGGGAAGTTTACCAATTAAAGATGTGTTACTTTCAGTTAAGTATTTTTTTTTCTTACGTCAGAAGTGCTGTTGTATCATCAGTTAGTCTGATGTTCTGAATATTGGAAATCATACTCCTTTTATCACAATAATAAATGCCTTCATCCCAAAATGTCAACTAAGATATTCAGCTTTAAAATACAGTATGGGTTTACATAAATTTCACCTTCCTTGAAATTCTTATGTGAACCTTTGTTGGCTTAAACAAGTATTCCTCAGTTTCAGAAAAAACAGAGGGTTAACATTTGAGGGAAGGAGGCAGCAAGAACATTGGTCGTTAGCCAATCATTGTAAACAGAGCAACTCTATTGGACTGTATTCCATGCTAAAAGGAAGCCTATGAATCCAAGGGATTTTTTGTCAAACCCGAATGATAGCTGACAAAGGAAAGAAATAGTAATGTGATTGTTTCCTACATTCTTTTGATGTATTGTTTCTTACATTAAACAAAAGCAGAACATTGACAATGGTAAAATAGACATCAGTGGTTTACGTAATATGAAATTTTTTTTTTGAAAAGACATTTCTCATTCACACTTACTCCTGTGTATCCAATAATATCATTTTTATATATTATTATACCAAACACAATTTTACCTTTTCCTTGCTTCAGGAATTCCTTCTCCATCTTCTGCTCCTTTTGGGATTTCTTATAACTCTGTATTTACCCACACTATTCCCTGCCTATGAATTATTTCATGATAATTACCTCAACTGTTCTATGTTTGTGTGCTTAGAAACAAACAATTATAATTATAATCATATGTCTTTCTCAGTGTCCAGTTATATTTATTTTACCATCTTTCTGATGTTCTTTGTATATTTTATTGTCATCACAAACTCAATATATACAAAATGTTATGGCCACTTCTCTTCCTTTATGTTGTCATTTTTATTTACATGGCCCACCTGCCCCATTGACATAGCATAGAGTTCAAATGTTAAATTTTATTTCCTTGGTGTGGTTTTTTTTGTCCCTTCACAATAACTTTAAGTTTGATCCCATATTTTCACTTCATTCCCCTAAACATATATGTGTGTATGTCATGCTTTCTCTCCTTTGCTACAAAACACCCTCCTCTTATTAAACGTTTACACTTTAAATGTACCCAAAACCCTACTGCAAGATAAATCTATGGTTCCTTTCAGGGTGAGTTAAAATTATTTTTTAAAATTATTAATAAGATTTTTAAAATGTTTAATTGTATTTTTCTTAAATTAAAGCTTTATTTTCATTGTTAAAAGGTTTTTCTTTATTCTCAGAAATATGTAAAATGTATTATAACATAAAGATCTCATGGTTTAAGATCTATATGTTGGTAGTACACTCTAATTCTACGAAGTCTAATTCTATACCAGCAGACAATGCATTGGAGCTTCTACCTCACAAGGTTTCACAGGCCTCTGCATAGTCTATTCCAGTGATGGCCAACCTTGGCTCTCGAGATGTTCTAAAACTTCAATTCCCAGAAGCCCTTATCAGCAGGAGTGCTGACTTGGGCTTCTGGTAATTGAAGTCCAATAACACCTGGCATGCCAAGGTTCACCATCACTGATCTAGTACCATCTATTCTAGAAGATATAATTTTTTAAAAATGCTTTTCTCAAACTGGATATGTGTTTTCAGGGACATATGTTTGTTAATGGCAGCATACAAAGGTGATAAAAACAGTCCTATTTTTTTTTACCATGACTGAAGTTATTCCTGGAGTCTCAGTGCATCTCCAATATGATAAAATTTTGGAAATTCCTGGGACTCATGTTTAAATATGTAAGTTTGTTCCAGTAGTTTGTTTTAATGCTAGTGATGGTTTTCAAATGGCAAACCTATATATTATGTCTCTGAAATCTCTTTCTCTCTCGGAAATTGCATATATTTGTGCTGTTGCAGAAATAGTCAAAAAAATAGTGAACTTTTTTAGACAGTGGAATTTAATCATTTAGATTAGAGTCAATCTGGGCAAAGAAATTGTGAAAAGTGTGTATAAAGATTATTCAAGGAAGAATGCACTTTTTCATGAGAACAAAATACTATTATTAAATTAACTCTTTGTGATCAGTGTTTTAAATCATGATTTAAATCAATAAAATATACATTTGTATGCTATTGAAGTTAGACATTTAGGAGATCATAGGGTTACCATAGGTCAGATAAAACTTGACAGCTTGTAACAGCAACAATAATATAAGTCATTCTGGTCTTTCAATTTCTTAATTTCTGGATCTGCTTCAACAATATTCCTATATAACTATAGGAATGAGCAGCAAATCGAGAAACTAAAAAGTTGTTGAATTCTTATGACAAGTTGTGATCTGCTCTTTCCCTCAAAAAAAATTGCAATAATGTTGCATCCCAATGCACAGTTGTCTTATTTAGGTATGTAGCTATTACTATCACACCCCTATGTTTTCAATGGATCTGGTCAACAAGACAAAGTCTGGATCCAAACTAAGCTATAAGCATTTTAAGTAATTTTTCATATTTCTGTTTTTAAATTATGTATACAACAAAGCAACAAAGACATTTAGCCTAATAACTATGTGCTGTTCACTATTGTAGTTGTGTTTCTAAGAAAAACTTATAAAGTGACTAATTTCCCTGTAAAGTGCCACTCACACTTACAGCATTGTGAAGAATGATAATAATAGTTCTTGTGGGAATGAATAGAACCTATTATTTGAAGTAAGCCAGTTACTTAAATGATTGACAATGGAAGATTTCACACCCTTCTTCACTTCTCTCATAGACAATACATGAAGCTATGTATTAATTTCAAGATTTTATAATCTGGTCTGATAATAAGGAAGTTCATTATTATATGGCTCTCATTTATTGATGTGCTATATGCTAGTGTACTGTCATCAGACATCAATCTTGTGGTCACTAAGGTCAACTTGGCATTGATCAATCTGTTCATAATGGCAGTATGACAAATAGCTGGATTTTCTCCTACCTTTGTTGCACAGAAATCAGCAGAGATCATCTTGTCTATTGTACAGTAATCTTCATCATTTCCCAAGCTCTAAAGCTGAAAAGAATAGTATACTGAACCATGTAGAGACAGGTTAGTAACACCCTAGGATTTCCAGCTCAGAAGCAGAACATTTGGTCAGAGAACCTAGGTTTGTAAATCCCCGTCCACTAGTGCTTCTATAAGTATCAGCTAAATTGAGGATATACAAGAACAAAACCAAATTAGAAGATGGAGGAAGAAGCTCGCTGGACAAGGAACAACCTTAAAGGAGGATATAGCTGAAAATTTCAACCTCCCATATGTCACTTAGAGAACCCTGAATGGGCTGAGGGTTGGAGCCCCTAAATTCAAGACCAACATGCTCAAGTGTGGGCTGCTAGCAGACAACAACACACAGTCTGAGTGTGGATTGACTCATCATCTGGCTCATCTGCTGATTCTTGCCAGAGACATGCACCAATGAGGACTTGGATTTGGCCAATGACAAAGCAAAGAAAGTGGCTTTGGCAGTCCAGGGTCTGATCAGGACACAAAAGGGGGGGGGAACTAAATTATTTGGGAATGATATCTGTGACATTGTTGACCTGATGGGCACAGACCTGAGTGGGGTGCAGAGAATGGCAGAGGACAGAGGAGCCTGGCCATGGGGTCGCAAAGGGGTCAAACTCAGCTGTCTGACTGAACAGCAGCAGCAGCAGCAGCAGCAACAGCAACAACAGCAGCAACAACAACAACAACAACAACAACTGTGACTACAGGCTCAAAGGAAGTAGGTAGAGAAAAATGGGTTTGGGTGAAGAAAATATTGGGTATACAGGTGACTCCCCTCATTTGTGGGGGATATGTTCCAAGATATTCTATGGGTATCTGAAGCCACAGAAAACAACCTAAACACATATTTAAGCATACATATCTGGTCATAGAAGGGGAAGGTGTGAATTCTTCCCTCAGTCTACACTTGTGCTAACAAAATTGCTTGCTTCTCAATATTACATTCCAGACAGTGGCATCTAGTGGCCAGCTCTGGTAATTTGTGTTGTTCTTCAGTCCCGCAGTTGAGTCTCACCCTTTGTGACCCCATGGACCACTGCACGCCATGCTCCTCTGTCCTCTGCCATCCTCCACAGCCCAGCCAGATCTACACCCATCGCATCAACTATTCCATCCATCCACCTCATCCTTTGCTGCCCCTTCTCCTTTTGCCTTTGATCTTTCCCAGCATCAAGGCCTTCTTGAGTGAGTCCTCTCTTCTTATTTGGTGGCCAAAGTACTTGAGCTTCATCTTCAGTATTTGTCCTTCCAATAAGCAGTCAGGGTTGTTTTCCTTCAGTATTGACTGATTTGATCTCTTTGCAGTCCAGGGCACTCTCATCTCCTCCAGCACCACAGTTCAAAGGTGTCTATTCTTCTTCACTCTGTCTTCCTTATGGTCCAACTCTCAAAGCCATACATTACTACTGGGAAGACCATTGCTTTAATTATGCAGAATTTTGTTGGCAGGGTGATGTCTCTACTTTTTATTGTGCTGCCTAGGTTTCTCATAGTTTGGCATCCCAAGAAGTGTATTTTTATTTCATGGCTGCAGTCACCATCTGCAGTGATGATCTTAGATCCCAAGAAGGTAAAGTCTCTCACTGCTTCCATTTCTTCCCTTTCTATTTGTCATGGAGTGATGGGGCCAGATGCCATGATATTGGTTTTTTTAATGTTGAGTTTCACCCTCATCAAGAGGCTCTTTAGGTCTTCTTTACTTTCTGTCATTAGGGTAGTATCATCTGTATATCTCAGGTTGTTGATGTTTCTCCCAGCAATCTTAATTTCCACTTGTGCTTCATCCAGCCCTGCATTACGCATGATGTACTCTCCAGATAAGTTAAATAAGCAGGGTGACAATATACAACCTTGTCGTACTCCTTTTCCTATTCTAAACCAATCAGTAGTTCTGTATCCTGTTCTAACTGTTGCTTCTTGACTCACATACAGATTTCTCAGAAGACAGATGCGGTGGTCTGGTCCTCCCATCTCTTTAAGGACTGTTAATGCACAACAGAAATACATATAGAGGGTGCCAAAATCTATACACATTTTTAAAGCTATTATCTATGTCCTACTTTTTAAAGATGAATTGAATTATGGTAGCAAAATGTAGTATGATGTTCACTCAGAAGAATTAATGCTACCCTCATGCGACAGGCAGAACAGTAAAAGAAAATGGCAGAATCAGAATCATCATTGTCATCGTCATTGTTATTGTTGTTATTATTTCAAATTTATACCCCACCCTGTTCAAGCAACCTGATTCTGGGTGATTATATAAAAAAATAACAGCATAACAGTCACAAATTCCACATTATCATAATCACAATCATTACAATATCAGAATACACACACACACAGAGAGAGAGAGACTGATCACAAAGAGTTAATTTAACAATAGTATTTTGTTCTCATGAAAAAGTGCATTCTTCCTTGAATAATCTTTGTATACACTTTATGCATAGTATCAACAAACAAAATTGTCTTATCCCCCAGAAGAAAATTAATCTATCACCTTGTTGCAGTTCTGATAGAAGACCTGCAGCCCATCAGTATCACTTCAACAGCTATTTGACATTGGCTTGCACAGCTCCAATATCTGTGTTTTATCATTCTACACCACCACATTTTTTTGGTCCTTTCAGACTGCCACAGAAAGGCAAACTATCCAGATTTGGAAGACCAAATTATGTTTGGATGTTCCTTTTGCAGTTGGAATGAAGGAGTTGCCCTCTTCTTTCCTGAGAAATTGAGTAAAAAAGGTCTACATGGAAATGGTGTTTTACACCCTGATCTAGAGCAGGAATTCTCAACCTGTGACCTGTGGGCCAGATGTGGCCTGCAACTCTATTCAATGTTCCCCCCACTGCCTACACCACACCAGGAAGTGCCATGTGGTAGAGGAAGGGTAAAGTGGCCGTCCGGCCCCCAAAGCTGTCGGAGGGAGTGTGGCCTGGCCCCTGGCTTTAAAAGGTTGAGAACTCCTGATCTAGAATACTAGAAAAGTGAAACTATTTTAAAGCATGTTTTAAAGTATATTTTCTCCACCTCTTGCTACTATTTGTTGCAAGCAAAATCACGAGGCCCATGGTAGAATCTACCTTGTAGTGCTTCTTGGCTCCTTTTGGAAACATTTGGCAAACAAAAGTGAACACTTATTTGCTTTCCACTCTCACATCTCTGGATCCAACTTGATATATTTTGAGAGGAATTTATTTCTACACTGAAGGGCAGGCAACAGTCTCCTCTTCCATCACAAATTTACACATGTGGAGGCTTGAGCAGACATCCACGGTGAACAAGGTCTTTAGACCAAAGGAAAATAAATAAACTGTAGCAGCCTTGTCATATACTTTTTTTAATGCACAGTTCATAGAGCTACACCAAGTTGATTCCACATGAATATGTTGACTTTAGTAGAGTTACGTCAGCATGAAACATGCACAACAGAAGAATAAATCAGGCCACAGGATACGCTGTGTGACTACTTCAATGTGTAATTGGCTGTAACTTTGCATTAGTGCACCAGTGATGCATCCCCTCCCCCCAAATACTGAAAAAATAAAGAAGTCTGTCCTAACTTTTATTACCTTATATTTTCCCCTCTCTCTTAACGCAAGGCTGATGCAACCTACCAAATTCTAAAGAATCTGTAACTTTCAACAGTTGCTCTGTTAAGCTTTGGTGTAGCTACATAGAATCTCTGTTGGAGGCCTTCATGTCAATCTGTGGCTTCATGAAATATTTATTAAATTTACAAAATATGTTGAAGCAGCACATTACTAATTGATGAAGCTTCTATAGTTATCTCTTATGATCCTGCTTGCTAGGGATATATGGAAGATAATTTGTGATCCTGGAAAAGCTTTTGAGAAACAATAAAACACAGAGATTAGCCTGTATAGAAGTATTTGTTCACATGATGCATCTATTTCTTGAATTCCCTATGAAAATTAAAATCATGTTAAAGCATTATGTTGCAATCTAGTGTTGGAATGTCTGGGAGGAAGGCAATTTAACTCAGTGAAGTTTAAGTCTAAACAGACATATATAACATTACAATGTTGGGGGGGATCATGAGGTTCATTCACAGATGATGTTAAGGTTGGTCATACATTTGTTCATTCATTCATTCAGGACATCTATATGCTGTCCATTGTAAAATCCTACCAAAGCTGATACACAACACCAATATAAGATGCAATAAAATAATTATTTTGTTGTTGTTCAGTCACACAGTTGATTCCAACCCTTTGCAACCCCATGGACCATTGTCCGCCAGGCACCCCTGTCCTCCACCATCCTCCTCAACTTGCTCAGCTCTGTGCCCATTGTGTCTACTATATCATCCGGTCATCTCATCTTTGGCCATCCCCTTCTTCTTTTGCCCTCTACCTTTCCCAGCATAAGGCTTCCTCAAGTGAATCCTCTCTTCTCATTTGATGTCCAAAGTACTTTAGCTTCATGTTTACTATTTAACCTTCTAAGGAGTAGTCAGGGTTAATTTCTTCCAAGATTGACTATTTGTTCTCCTCGCTGTCCAGGGTACTCTCAAAACTCTCCTCCAACACCACATCTCAAAGGCATTTATTCTTCTGTGCTCAGCTTTCCTAATGGTCTAGCTCTCACAACCATACGTTACCACTGAAAATACCATTGCCTTGACTATACGAACCTCTGTTTGCAAGGTGATGTCTCTACTTTTAACTAAGTTCCCCAGGTTACTCCAGCTTGTCTCCCAAGAATCAGTTGCCTTTTTATTTAATGGCTGCAACCACCATCTGCAGTGATCTTGGATCCTAAGAAAGTGAAATATGTCACTGCTTTGGCTTCTTCCCCATCTATTCTCCAGGGACTGATAGGGCCTGTTGCCATTATCTTGGTTTTCTTGATACTGATTCTCAAGCCAGCTTTTGCACAATCTTCTTTCAACCTAATCAGGAGCTTCTTTAGGTATTCCTCACTTTCTGCCATTAGGGCGGTATCATCTGCATATCTCAAATTGTTGATGTTTCTCCCAGGAATTTTGATTAATAAATAAATTAAATAATAAATAAATAAAATAATTATAACTAATATGTAATCAAAATAATGTATTTTACATTGCATTCAGGTAATCAATTTCAAGGTAGCATTCCGTAACTAGAAGGGCACATATGAAAAAATTATTTCTTTGTGGAGGCTCTTTGAAGAGGGTAAAAAAGTTAACTTGCAGGCAGGTTGACAAAGGAACAAGCAGCCCAAGAGGCACTTGCATCTAAGCTGTGAAGTGCTTTAAAGGTCAAATCCACTATCTTCAACTGAGCTTGAAAGTGAACCTGCATTTATCAAAGGTCAAGGGCAATCCAACATGCAGTGCTTTCCAACGGGCCATGTTTCCAGAACATAGATTATTGAGGCCCAAGAATTCAAATGAGGTCACAGTAGACATTCCAGCCTAAAGAAAGGCAATAAATTTCATGCCCCTAAGAGTATTGTTGAAAGGGCTGGAAACAAGAATTGTGTTGGATGTCTTCATCTTCTTTCCTCATACAAGAGAACTGTCCACTCATAGTTTTTCTGTCTTCCAGTAGCCCATGTCCAAGTTCAAGTACCACTTTAACTGTTTTAGAAGAGTTTTGATCCTCATGACAATGAAAAAAATACTGAGTACTACTAGCACATTGATAACTGTTGATCTCAGCTCCCCAGATGTTCTCTTCTGGTGATGTTATCAACAGCATGAGAGATGATATAGCCCTGTGAGAATTTATTTACAAAAAAGTCATAAATCAAAGCAGTATCTGCAAAAAAGACTGAAACCATAACTCTTAATAAACTGGGCCCAGTGGTGGTGCTGACCACAATATTCTAATGGTGGCTGATTTGAACAATTGTACTTAAATATCCTAAAGTTTAGCAAGAATGATACAACATATTTTAAGGCTCCCTGCTATCAGCTCTGAGGACTAGCATAAAATTCAGAATTAGCCAATAGTTTCATTGATTCATTAAAAAAAAATATGAATAAACACCAGGGAGGAAATTCCATGAATTAATACTCTGATGACATGATGCCAGAGAAATACAGTTCATTCCTAGGCCTGGTTATTTGTTCTCACTTGTGGATAGTCCCATGTAATGATTTTTCTCACTTGTGATCTTGATATTTTCAAATCTGCTTAGTTGCTCCTAGCTCACTGTCAACCCATTGAACTGTATATTCAGTGTGTGTTTTTTCTTAGGAAAAGTTCTCTCAATTGATCAAGTTATTACCATGTTCTGCGGAGTTTTTAAAAAAATTTAGAATCATAAATCATAACCAACTAAGGCTTTAACGTATCCTTCAGATTTCATCCTAATACCCAGAGAGAGAGAGAGAGAGAGAGCGCACTGAATAGTTGCCACAAGCTTCAGACTCATGAGGGAATGATTCATACCAAGGACTTGAGAATTGGCTACCCATATCATTCATTCATCTTTCTAACAGGGTAATATACCCTCCTGCCTAAAAGAAACAGCCATTCAGCCACTTCTAAAGAAGGTAAATATGACTAAAGAGAATGTGGATAACTATAGGCTGGTAGCCAATCTTCCCTTAATGGGTCATTGAGATAGTGGTGGCTGACCAGTTATAGGCATTCTTAGATGAAACCAATTGTCTAGCTGTCTGGATACATGATGGCAAACCTTGGCACTCCAGCTGTTCTTGGACTTCAATTTCCAGAAGCACTGATCAGCAGGTGTGCTGACTTGGGCTTCTGGTAATTAAAGTCCAAGAACAGCTGGAGTGCCAAGGTTAGCCACCAGGGCCCTAGGGCAGTGATGGTGAACCTTTACATTCCAGCTGTTCTTGGACTTCAATCCCCAGAAGCCCAAGTCTCCATGTACTGTGTATGTGCAGTAAGCCCATTTGTGTGGATTCACAGAGACTTGGGCTTCTGGGCATTGGAGTCCAAAAACAACTGGAACTCCAATGCTCACCATCACTGGTCTAGATATATTCCAAACAAGGTTCTGACCTCGCCATGGCACTGAGAGTACACTGATTACTTTGCACAATGACCTTCTCTGAGATGTTGACAAGGGGCTTCATCCTTCTTGGTCTTCCTGGATATCTCAATCGTTTTTAGTACCATTGACCACAGTATTCTTATGGAGAGGCTGTTGGGGTTAGGAATTGGAAGCACTGTGATATGGTGGTTCTGATCACTGATCACTTGATGGCCATTCTCAGAGAATCCAGCTCAGGGGAGTTGTTTTAGCCCCATGGGCACTCCAATGTGGGGTGCCCTAGTGGTAAATCATTTCCTCCATATTGTATAAAGTCACTGGGAGGGGTTCTTTGGAGATTTGGAGTTTGATGTCATCAATATGCTGTTGGCATCCAACTTTATCCCTCCTTTACATCTTCTATAGTGGATGCAGTCTAATTTAATTAAATCATTATTATTTTCTTTTTGACACATCACCATCTGAAGGAGGGTTTGGGATTATAGAATTTTTATATTTGATTGTTGGCATTTTAATTAGGTGAATCACCCAGAACTGGAGCGTATTCTACCTAAGCAGTATGCAAGTGGAGGAAGGAAGGAAGAAAGGTAACGAGGATCTCTGACAAATTTATTTCACTATAGATGCATGGGTGTTGTTTGAAGAGTGCAGTGGTTTAGGTATCTGGTTGAAGAGCAAGAGGTCAAGAGTGTGGTTTCATACTGTGCCTCCTTGACAGGTGTGGCCTTAACAATCCTTAGGACTCTGCAGTTCTAAGATGGCTATTATTTTAAGTCAGTAAATCAGTACTCTACTTATTACATATGTGCTTACTGTCACAAACAAAATCCACTTGTTTTGTGCAAATGAAGAAAACTCAACAAAAAAGGACTCGTCTCCTTATGCTGGAGGCAAGAAATCTCACTAGAGTTAACAAATACTCAACACAGTGTCTCAAGGTGTGGAGGTGGCATGTGTAAACATGAAAAAGTCAGATTTTTTCACATCCCTTACTCATTTACTAGTTCTTCCCTGTTGGTTGAATTAGATCCAAAGTAGCTGATTTGGTTGTCATTTATTCCACCTTCTGGAAGTGTTACCATGGCAAGTGACAAATTTGTTAAACCCTACATTCTTGGAAGTTTTACTTCCAAAAGATATCAGATAAGTTGAAGTTTCCAATTACAACTGTAACTCGGGCCAGCCACAATGACAGCTGGAATAATCAGTACAGTTAATATGAAAAAAGTTATTCTTGCTTTTCTCAAAAGATATCCATTGCTTTACTTAGGCAAACATCAATGAGTCTGAAGAGAAGCCCTTGCATGTATGTAGGCACTGCTTGTGAGCAAGCAACCTGATTTTTCTGGATTCTCCCTCCTATGTATAGCCTATGCTGGTTTTGTCAGGAAAGTATTCAGGGATGAGATGAAGCTAGCCTCCTCACTGTAATTGTGCTGACAATTCCATAAGCCAGAATTACTGGATATGTCTTAAAATGTTTTGTAATCTTATCCAGAAAGGTATATTCTAAATCTTCAGTCTGGTTTGTATGATGTTACTTTTGTTACAAATAATGTTACAATCCCCTGTTTAATTTATTCCCTTTCAATTTGTGATATCCTTCAGTTTCTGTATTCAAGTCACATTCCTATCAAGTTCTAGCAATGCCTATTAAGCTGTATTTGCTTTTCTGTATTCTGAGTTCAAGTTCTTTTTTATTTCCCACTTATGCAACGAACAATGGTACAAGTGTTCAGTTATCATTGAGGTCAACTCACACTAGTCCACAGTGCATTTCAGCTGTCTTGTATTTTCTTACAAACATATTAGCAGAAGTGCTTATCTGACCACTCTTTTCACATTTTCATAATGATACTTATAAAGCCCTATATATGTATTGGTCACTAGAATTTCTATAATTGATGCTCTGTTAATACGACATATGTACTTTATAATTGTTTTATTGATCTGTTGAGTGGATCAATCTATTGTTACAGTTTCTCTCAAAAACATGTATAAGGCTCACATACATTTAGGCTAAAGAAAAAAACATCACTTTTGAAGTTTGTTTCTGTCTTTATCTCCCCATCCCAATGCCAACATACTGGTTGCAGGGTAGGACTTTCCATGTTGATGCAAAGGAAGGAGAGGTCTCAGAGAATCCATTTTATCCACCAAAGGCTAATGTTGATAATAACTCACTGTGATATTGAAGAATATAGAAGCATATGTGATGATGTAACAAAATTAAAAGTAGGAAGGATCTGTACAATAGCCATGCATTTATTTTATTTCTTCTCCACTCCTTGGAAGAACAGACTTGCATGTGTGCTGCATATCCATTCATGCACAATTGTTGCTTCAGTTTATCAATTAACTATTGAGAACTTTGAACTTTTGTGTAACTTTCATGGGGGAAGGCATGAGGCCGGATTTCCCTACCTGTACTTTTTGATTAGTATTGTTTTGCTGGATTTTCTTGTATCCTGAACCAATGAGTGAACTGCTATTTCTACATTATGCTTCGAGAACTAAACAACTTTTACTTCATCAAGATGTCTTTTTATTGGAAGAGGGGGTAAGACAAGAGTTAAGTCACAAGCCACACGGTAACACATACATATTAATATTAATCTCCCCATTATAGTCTGGACTCTGTACAATTCAGGTAAGCCCCAGGTTGCTGCAGGTCTTTGCAGGACAATATTTAGGTGACCTGAACTCGCAGTCTTGGATTCCACACAGAGCAGGCCGGTAATAGGAAGCTCTGAAATGAATGGGGAGAGACCAAGGCAAGGGGCAGGCCGAAACCTATCTGTCATATTGGACCCAACAGCAAAATGAATGGAGGAGGAACACTGATTCCCAATGGTCATGGAGGTGGAAGAGGCCATGCCAGATGGACTGGCTGTGAAGGTGCACCTTGTCCATATCCTCAAGGCTGTGGGAGTCCATTGCAGTCCTGGTGTTAAATCTTGCATGTCTCATTTCATATGTGCCACAGGAGATGGCTCCGTGATCATAGTGTGTGGGTCACTTAATAG
Source organism: Furcifer pardalis (assembly GCA_030440675.1). Lineage (NCBI taxonomy): Eukaryota > Metazoa > Chordata > Lepidosauria > Squamata > Chamaeleonidae > Furcifer > Furcifer pardalis. Next base: position 72,339,092 of record CP126893.1, read on the forward strand.
GAAAAAATAATAATGAACAACACAAGTACGTATTGAATTGTTACATAGAGTAGCATATAAAATGGTTTAAACCATAAAAAGAAATGTACAGTGTGAAATTGTGATGAATGCTGAAGGGACTTTTTTTTCTTATGAGAATGGGTAGCTATACTTATTTACCTGAGAAGTGTCTCTTTTTTCTTCAAGTGTCATATCTCATTCCAAATATTGGCTGTCGTCATGGCAATCGCAATAATGCAGTGGCCTTCCATTTACCTTCCACATCCCAGCTTGACAGCTGTACCAATGAGCCAGTTCTGTGAGTCACTTTCTAGTCCTGAGCCCTTCTGGCTCACAAAGTCCTCCTTGGCCCCCATGCCCATATTGATGAAGTTGCTGCCCTCCATCAGGATGGATTCAAGTGGGATTTAATCCACTTGCAGACCATCACCCTTCCCTATGGACCTCATCACCCAAGACCATTAATTATCAGGGTTGTCAAGTTAGTTAACTACCACCTGACAATCAGTGTCAATGACAGTATGGTCTATTCTATTATCATAGTAGGATAACCTGGCTAGACAATTGCATAATCAAATAGAGAATGATAGTTAGTGATACCAAATGTAGTTATAATGAGCAAAATTCCTGGTATGTTTATGAAATTTACCAAGCTTTGAATTCTTAAAATTTCAGTTTGAAAAGAAATGCAATGAAATTTGAAGATAGAATCATTCCTTATTTTAAACCTAATGTTTTTACCCACACTAACAGAGTGAAAGTTCCATCATTCCGTCATTGCACAAAACCATACAATCCTGTAAAGCTGTTCTGGATATCACCCATACATCTTAGAAAGTTCACGGTCTTTAGCTCAACAGGTCTTGTGCTAGCATTACTATGACATTGGATTGTCCTTTTTATCACTGACTAAAATTTTGGTACCAAAGATCCTTGCTTCCCTTGAGAAAGAGATTTTGGAACAACAAAAGTTGTGAGAGAATTTGGCAAAGACTTTCCATATGCATATGCTTTAAATAATGTTTTAGATAGAAAGGCAATATGTAAAAAAGGCAGAATTAAATTCATTGGATGTGTTTTTGTAAATGTTAGCAGAGGTAGGTTAAAACTAAACTGAAAAGCTGTCTTAAAAATTGCCACTTACATGTCCATATTCATGATCTAAAACTAGTGTCACTCCAGTGCTACATGGCAAGCATTTTTCTCCTCTTCCTTTCTTCTTTCAGGATTCTACGTGTCTTACTGAGGGTCTCCTTGTCCTCTAGAGCAGGGTTTGAGAGTATAGAGAACCTTGTGCAAGAACAACTGCAGAAATTGAAGCACCTGTTTTGATTAACTTGTAAAGTGTCAAACCCAAATGGCTGCCCCATTGAGGAGTGGTGATCCTTTCTCTTGGATTCAGCAATTTATACATTAATCAAAACAGGTGCTTTAATTTCTCCAGTTGTTCTTGCACAGTGGTTTCCAAAGCATCATAAGACAGACTGTTATTGCCTGCTTGTTTATGTGTTGCCATGAGGTTCTATCAGCAAAGAGGCAGCCTTGTTACTCTATTTCAAAATGAGAACAATAGCAAAAACAGTGGGGAACCCAGTCAGCCTACAGCAGGGGTTCTCAACCTTTTCAAGTCAGGGGCCAGGTCACGCTCCCTCAAATAGTTTAGGAGGCCAGACTGGTTTCCCCCACCCATTTATGGCTGCTGTAAAGGAGTCTGTGGCTGTTTTAAATGTGTTTATGGCTGCTGTAAATGTGTCCACAACTGATTCTGCCATCGGCGTCTGCAGCTGGAGCAAGGGCGGGGGCTGGCTTATTTCATGTTGCAGGCCAAATCTGGGCCATGGGCCTTAAGTTGAGAACACCTGGCCTAAAGGGTGTCAGAAGACATGGGGGGGGGGTCCTCTTGTATAAAGTTACACAGTACAAATCAGATGACATCATCATTTGGCACTAGTAATATTTAATTTAAACTAATTGAAAGCTTCCAGCAGCAAGCCAGCAGTGATATTTTACTATTATCTATGGGACTTCCTTCCCTCGTCCCAAGTTTCCCGAGGCTTTCCCAGGGCAAAACGGAGCCCTAGGGAGCTTCACAATCTTGAAAAAAGATAGAATAGGAAACTTTTAATTAGTTTGAATTAAGTATTACTGGCATTGATTGGATAACATCCAATTTGAACAAAAATATAGTTATACACAGAGTACATAGTTGTAGGGTAGGGACATGTTGACATGAGATATAGAAAATGATAGGTAGATTGTTAACATCGATAATGAATTTTCAGAATATTTTTTATGTAAATATTCAATTAACAGGTAGATAAATAGCTAACATGAAATGTCTGTGGATACTACAACTGTTAGGCGTTTTTCTTCAAAGTACTGATGCAATAAATTCTGTCCTCAAGAAGAAGTTACCGTAGTTATATTGAGACCAGAGTCTATGTAAAAAGAAAATCACTTTTTGGCTATACACTGGTACCTTGGATAACGTTAAGACTTGGTTCCTCAAGTTTTAACATTATCCGGTTTTCAACGTTGTGCGATGCATTGATCGCACAACGTTGAAAAACAACAACCCTGTTCCCTTTCTGGGTGGGCAAGATGAATCCCTCACTGTTAGCCTTTCAGTGTGGGATTTGTCTAACAGTGAGGGATTTGTCTTGCCCACCCTGTTGTTTCAGCAGGGGAGGCACAGAGAATCTCTCTGCCTTTGTCTTTAGGTTTGGGGGGGGGGGAGTAAGGGCTCCAATTCAGCCTCCAACCCAAAGGCAAAGGCAGAGAGATTTTCCCCGCCTCCCTGCTGTAACAACAGGGTGGGCAAGATGAATCCCTCACTATTCGATGAATACCACACAGAAAGGGTAACAGTGAGGGATTCATCTTGCCCACCCTGTTGTTTCAACAGGGGAGGCAGGGAGAATCTCTCTTGCCTTTGGGGAGATCTCTGCCCCAAAGCCTACAGGGTCATGCCCTGCAGGTTTTGTGGCAGAGCCCATCATTGGTGAATTTTAGGCAAATATTTGCATTGCACAATGTTATCTTAACATTGTGCAATGCAAATTTTTGCCTCAAATTCCCCAACATTATCCAAATTTAGCCTTATCCGATGCAAACGTTATCCGAGGTACCACTGTATATGCAAGGCTGTTATAAAAACCATTGTATTATTATAGGTCTGTGATGGTGAACCTTTTAGAGACTGAGTGCCCAAACTTAACGGGCTGCCATCCACGCTGCAGATTGGTGGGGCGAACTCTATGCTTGGGAGAGGGAGGAAGAACTTCCATTGAGCTGCTGGGCAGAGGGGTGGGGTGAACTCCTGTTGAGGGGAGGGAGGAAGTGATCTCATTGGGCTGCTGGACAGAGCGAACTCTATGCTGAGGCAACATGTGCATGCCCACAAAAAGGGCTCCGAGTGTCCCCTCTGGCATGTGCCCCATAGGTTCACCACCACTGTTATAGGTAGTTTGCTAGGAAGGCCCAGTCTTCATTTAAGCTTTCAATTACAAGCTGATAGTTTTGAATACTCTAATTCATCTGACTTTCTTTCAAAACTCTTTTTGAAATGCTTTTTCACTCTTAACAATAGCACTTTGAGATTAGCGACAGGGTATCCTGGTATATTGAAATATTCTGACATTGGCTTTTATGCTTTGCCATTTCTAATGTCAACTTTTTGTCAACGTGTTGTCTTGATTGTCTTGTAACCCTGCACAGAATACAATTTTTCATCACCTCACAGGATTTATTTATTTGTTTAGCACATGGCACTTGTACACATTGAGTCGGTCATTACTATTAAGAAAAGTTAAAACTTGAGACTTGTATGTACTTACCCAGGAGATTGTAGTGGTTATCTGGCTGCCAGTGAGTGTTAGTTCATTTAGCGTTACCCAGGGTGCACCATGAGGAGGCGAACTAGTTTTACACCCCACCTCATGGGAAAGCAGGTAGGATATATGGTGTCTGGAAGGGGCACCAAACTAGATATGGCAGTCAAATTAGCTGGGAATAGTCAATAGTGGCATTTGTACTGGTAGAGTTACAGTGGTTCAATGCAGAATTTATGGTTATCAAAAGATGTAAATACTGTGGGAGCTGGTGGAGAAGGAGAGGAAGAAGATTGACATAGCAGAGGGAAATTCCTACTTTATACAAACTAGCTTCCGTGTGTGAATCTATTTGCTTTATCCACTTTAGGAACCAAATTTACAATGTACAGATGCTTTTGGATTTGTCACTGTAACTCAGGAGTTCCTAACCTTTTTATACCATGGGCCTGACCAAAGCTGAGCGGGCTGAACCATGCCCCCAGAAGTGGAAGTAAATGTGCCCACTTCCTTGTTTACAGCTGACATAACCGTGTTTCTGCATGTGCGGGCACATTTTACGGCTGTCCTAAATGTCCCCACTTCCACTTCTGGGTGCGGCTGTGGCAGGCCACATGAATTGGTGCTGTGGGCCAGGGCAAACCCACAGGCTGTAGGTTGGGAACCCCTGCTGCAACTTTTTGCCAAAGTGGAGTTTTGTATGCTTCCCATAATTCAGTATATTGCCTGTGGTCCTTGCTGGCTAGTCATTCTCATTCATGCCTCATTAAAACAGAGTCTGGACTGGTATAATGTGTTTCTCTTAAAGCTGCTTCTGAAACCTTTTTAGATATTTCAATTGGTTCCTACCATGGCTATCAAAGAATTAACTAAGGTACAATGTATACAGCCTGTTTATCTACAATTATACCATCTTCACTGGTTACCAGATTGTTTGTTTGTTTGTTGGTTGGTCCAATTCATAGTGCTGATTTTGACATTTAATACTTTGTGTTTGGTTCAAGATAATCTTCAATCCTTAATATAATATTTGACTCAAGGCCAGGAACAACAAAAATGCTGATTTTGAGAAAATGTTACTGATATCTAAGTTTAAGTAGTTATTCTATAAATTTAAAGTTTAAAAAGTAAACAACATATGCCTTAGACTGCATAGGCTGTAAAGCCCAAGCTAGCATAACAAATGAATAAAAGTACACCGTAGATATGTTGACATTATGCTTGCGTGCATTACAGTAAGTCATAAGCATGCAACAACCTTTCATTAAATGTACATTCAGTCTTCATTTTAATAAAAAAAAATCACAACAAAATTATGGTGTATTTTGATGCACTGCATTTTAAAAAAAAATACAGATAATTTTAAAGGGCCACATATCTGAAAATGATTTTTCACATCTGTCCTGGATTGACAGAGGGTGGTTTAGAGGTTATTTTGGAGTCTTCAGGGGTGACCCCTAGGTATAGCGGCCAACCGTCACGGATTCTCCGGGACAGTCCCGATTTGAGAGGGGGAATCCCGAGTTACCATTTTTAGGAAAATGGTCACGGAATTCCCCCATGACGTCCCGGCTGTCCCGATTTCTCTTCGGCAGCAGGCATTTAAAAAAAAAAAAGGAGCAAAAAATGGCTCCAAAAATTCAGCGATGTGATTGGCTCTCTATGTCAGCTGACATAGAGAGCCAATCACATCGCTGAATAGGGGAAGCACCTATTCAGCGATGTGATTGGCTCTCTATGTCAGCTGACATAGAGAGCCAATCACATCGCTGAATAGGGGAAACACCTATTCAGCGATGTGATTGGCTCTCTATGTCAGCTGACATAGAGAGCCAATCACATCGCTGAATAGGGGAAACACCTATTCAGCGATGTGATTGGATCTCTATGTCAGCTGACATAGAGAGCCAATCAAATCGCTGAATTTTTCCCCCTTCCCTACCGGAGTTTTAAAAAAAGCCTCTTTAGTCTCATCAGCTGTTAGTCGGGAGAGAAAATAAGCAGAGCTTCAAGGTAAGCAGAGTTGGGGGGTGTATTCTCTGTGTCCGAGCAGGCTGCCTGCTTATTTTCGGGGGGTGGCTTATATTTCTATATACTGAGTATATAGAAATATAAGCCACCCCCCGAAAATAAGCCATAAGGTCATTTTTGGCCATTTTGGGGGGAAAAAAGAATATAAGCCATGCCATGGCTTATATTCTTTTTTCCCCCAAAAAATGGCCAAAAATGGCCTGATGGCTTATTTTCGGGGGTGGCTTATATTTTTAGAGCCCCCCGAAAATCGGCACATGGCTTATTTTCCAATAAACTGTGCATGCGCAGAAACTCAATCTGATGCATGCGCAATGCATCAGATTGAGTTTCTGCGCATGCACAGTTTATTGGAGCCATTTTTTGCTCCTTTATTTTTTGGCCCCGCCCATGACGTCGTGACGTTGGCCCCGCCCATGACGTCATGACGTTGGCCCCGCCCCACTATCCTGGATTCAGTTTTGTAAGGTGTTGGACGCCTTACCCCTAGGCCACCCCAAGGTTTGGAGAGGTGGCTACAGTGATGGGATGATAAAAAATTTTGTACCCCACCCTGACGTCATCACAGTGGGGGCGGAGCTAACGTCATGACGTCATGGGTGGAGCCAACGTCATGACATCATGACGTTGTAGGCGGGGCCAAAAATAAAATAAATAAAATAAAAATAAAACACACACACACACACCCCTCAACCCCCCCCCACAAAACCGTTAATAAAATAAATAAATAAAATAATAATTAAATAAAAATACACCCAAACACCCACCCACCCCAAACACAAACCCCACTTACAATGGGGACCGTTGGGGCTGGCCCCCAGCCTTGGTGCCCGGCGCCGCGCCTAGCCGGGCGGCCCACGCTCCCGGCCGCAACGCTCCATGGGCGGCCCCGACCCTCGGCGCTCCGCGGCACGCCTAGCCGGGCGGCCCACGCTCCCGGCCGCAACGCTCCATGGGCGGCCCCGACCCTCGGCGCTCCGCGGCGCGCCTAGCCGGGCGGCCCACGCTCCCGGCCGCAACGCTCCATGGGCGGCCCCGACCCTCGGCGCTCCGCGGCGCGCCTAGCCGGGCGGCCCACGCTCCCGGCCGCAACGCTCCATGGGCGGCCCCGACCCTCGGCGCTCCGCGGCGCGCCTAGCCGGGCGGCCCACGCTCCCGGCCGCAACGCTCCATGGGCGGCCCCGACCCTCGGCGCCCCGCGGCGCGCCTAGCCGGGCGGCCCCGAGCTGCCCATGGAGAGTTGCGGCCGGGAGCGTGGGCCGCCTGGCTAGGCACACCGCCGGGCGGCGAGGCTTGGGGCGCCCGTGGAGCGTTGCAGCCGGGAGCGCTGGGCCGCCCGGCTAGGCACGGCTCCTCCTCCTAAGCCCTCCGCCACTGCCAGAGCCACTTCAAAATGGTCCGGCTCCGGCAAAAACAAGTGCGCATGCGCAGAAACAGAATCTGACGCATGCGCAATTTAAAATTGCAGCACGCATGCGTCAGATTGACTTCTGCGCATGCGCACTGAATTGGAGCCATTTTGACTCCAATTAAAAAATTTTTTTTTTCTTTTTTTCAGGCGTCCGGAACCGGACGCCTTAAAAATAGATTACCCTCTCGGAGAACCCTCCGAAATTGTTCTTACCGGTTCCAGGGAACCGTCTGGAACCGGTGACATCCCATCACTGGGTGGCTATGCTTCCACAGAACCTATGTGCTATGGTATGATAGCTGGCTGGCATAAACAGTCCTTAAAACACCACCTTCCCAAATAGAGACATGGAGTGGAACAGGCATATGGAAAAATGCAACAAAGTTATTTTTACTTTCAAAGTCCTGGGAAACACAAGCGGTTTATTCTTTCCAAAGCCTTGCTATGGTTGCAGGTTTGCCTCCTCCCTGGGAGTCACTCTGGCAACCTTATCTTGCTCCAAAGTAATGTTTCTCACTCCCTCTCTAAAAACCCCTTGATCCCAGAATCCCTCAGGGGTAGGTTACTCCCTGTGATGGTATCTCTGTAATGGCTCTGCCACTCCACCTTTCATCTCCAAGAAAGAGGCTTTCAGTGTCCTTTCAAAGCTTTATTTGCAGAAATGTACTCAGAATCCAGATACAAAGAATAATAAAAACAGATGCACAAAATCTAGCTAAAAATATTTTTGCCCTGGCTACACTAACAAAGTCCATTGGTAGGACCCCTATCCTACACTATACTTCAACAATCTAATAAAATCAGAAAAGAACTAACTTTCTAAGAAAAAACATTTATTCTCAGAGTCTAAGATCTTTGCTTGGCTGATTTCAGCAAAGACTTAGAAAATACATTGGGCCAAATGGCCCCCATAGCTTTCCTTTAGCTGATGTCCATCATGACATCCTGGAAAAGTCTCCCCTTCCTCCTTTTTAGCTCCCAATTTTTGGGGTTTATATACTATTCTTATGGGTAACCTCTCCCCTCTGGAATGGGAGTTACATGGGTTTCCATAAACAATTATGTCACATTGATGCCAAACTTTCCTCACAGGTGTTCTTCCCCAAGATGTAAAATTTTCCACACAGGTGTTGTACTCCTGGGTGGGTACCAGAATGCTTTGTGTGACTTTTTACATTTCCCCTTTCTGATGATGTGAAAGTGTAAAGTGTCTGTCAAAGTTTAAATGTGACAGGTTCCTTCCTAGAAAATGGGTGAGAATCCCTCCCACCTTTGGAATGTGTTTAATGACATGTTGTAAACTCTCAGTTTATTTGAGTTCACCTCCCTTGTTATGCAAATGTGCATGCTTTGGGAATCTTGCAGGTGTCAGTCTGCTAATGACCTAGCTTAATGACCTGTGTTATGTAAATGGAATGTCTGTCACTTTGCCTTGCTTTCTCTGAGAATCAGGCTTTCTCAATCTACAAAAATCAAACTATAACTACTGTGTAACTAAATATATTAAAAAGTAATTCAAAGGAATAGTAATGAATTCCATGACAACACCTATTAGGTCTTTTTATGGTATTTCTTTACAGTCCAGATGGCCCCTTTATGCATGACTTTTACCGATTCTGATATTTGAGGTCATTTTGTTCACTATGAAGAGTCACAGTCAGCTCCTAGCCTTCCCCAGGCAAACTGTTCTGTCTGACTCATGGGTAGGATAAGACCATTTACTTACTAGATCAGGGACACCCAAACTATGGCCTGCTTGTCCAATTAGGCATGTGCATATCATTAATACAGCCCATGGTGAGTACCTGGGCTCACTGCAGACTGCCCCTCTACATGCCCCCCACCACCACCTGCCATCAGCAGTGGAGGCGGCGGCGATCACACTTTGTCCCTGCTGCTCCGAGCAGCCTCTGGCTCAGTCACATCCCCTCTGCAGCCTTTGCCAAACCCGATCACCACGTTGGGGATCAAAATCTGTTTCAAAATCTGCAGTGTTAGGAGAGCCCCCTGGGATGACATCACCGCAGCATGCCAGGTTTACCCTTCCAACACCAAAAAAAAAAAAAAATCCCAACGCGGCGATCAGATTTGGCAATGGCTGCAAAGAGGATGGTACTGAGCCAGAGGCTGCTCGGAGCAGCTGGGACAAAGTGTGATCACCGCCGCCACCATTGCTGCTGATGTCAAAACTGTCAGTAGCAGGAGCAGCCCACTTCTGACCCAGCAGCTGTGTGTTGGGGGTGGTATCAGGCCGGGGGAAAAATGTTTGGGCACCACTCTACTAAATGATTACTACTTACTATTTGTTTATAACATGTAGTTTTCTTGCAGCTATCATAATATAAAGTTTTCCCCCTTAACATATTGCTACAGACTCCATTCTGATGCACTTAGCAGTGAGGTTTGTACTACAGTTACCATGGAGGATCAGGATACATTAGCAGCAGAGGTGTAATAAACTGTTCAATATTAGATTTGCCTATTTGGGTCTTTAGGATTAAGTGCAAACAGGAAAGCACACTCACCCAACCATCCACTTGTACTAGCTTTCTGTATGTTTCTATTGCTTCATGCCCTGTGGTGCAGTAGTTTGTTATCTGCTCCATAAAAAATTAACTTTTGTCTATGGTTCCATGCCATTATCCATGGTTGTTGTTGTTGGTTTTTTTTTTTACAATAATTGCCTTAATGGCTTCCTGTATTAGTCCATTTAGTGTATATTAATGAGGATTTCAAGTTGTGTTGCTGCTATTTTTCTCTCTTAAAGAATACTTTCAGTGTTTTAGCATCACATTTAAAAGGCTAGTCAGTCTTCTATGCTAGCAGCTTCATTAAAATTCTGTTCTACACATCATCTGACTCACACTTTATAATCTATCAGAACACCTGTTTTCTTTACAATGGCCACAAGGCAGCTCAAAACACTGTGGTATTTAGCATTTAATAATGAGCACAAGATATGTATTTTTGACACTTAAAAATTTCTTTGGGAAAGTGCATGGAAAGGAGCCAAGCTGAAGAAACAGTCTCTCTTCCTATTTCATTACATATATTTTAACGGAACTTTAACCAGCTGGGTGTGAAAAAGAGCAATATTTTTGAATGTATGTCAATGGGCTCTCCTTGTAGTTTGTTGTGTAAGAACCTTCTTCCTAGGCAATTGGCAAAAAGGAAATGTGAGAGATTTTTATCTCTAGTCACATAAGTGAAGAGAACAAATAGTTAAGTGGAAAATATTCTGCTCTAAGAAAGCCAGCAACCTCTCTCTTCTGAGGCTACACTTGCTGAAAATAATGGAATGTCAACTCCTTTTCTTAAATATTTATTTTAAGTTAGAACTTATAGTCTAGAACAGTGATGGCCAACCTTGGCACTCCAGGTGTTCTGGGACTTCACTTCCCCGAAGCCCAAATCAACACTCCTGCTGATCAGAACGTGTGGGAATTGAAGTTCAAGAACATCTGGAGTGCCAAGGTTGGCCATCACTGGCCTAGGACTTAGCTTGAAGTCTACAATTCTGGGACAATGCATTTAACTAGTCTGATTTATTTTTAACCCAGTGTTCATTCAGAGAACTTAAGTTTTCATAAATGTTTATATTCTCTCTTATTTCCTCATTATAGCATTCCTGTAAGGGAGGAATGCTGTTATTATCAAGTGGTCCAAAGTCACCTACTGAATTCCATGAATGGGTGAGGATTTGAAGCAAAATTCTGATCTCTACACTCTCCTGTGTAGTTATGGCCCTGGCAGATATATGCACTGGCATGTAGAAATTGGAAAGGGAAGAGAGCCAGGTTAAAATGCAATATGAGACCTATATCTCTGACCATAATCTATCTCTTGTGAAGCTACACTTTCATCTCTCCTAACTTGTTGGAGCTTAATGGAGTGGCCAATGGCTGGGAGAAAGAGTATATATAGGACAATGAGTTACAGTTGGGAAAGGATGTAAATTATCCAATATTGACTCCATTCATATTTCTATTTAATTGAGGCAGATCTGGCTTTTAAAATTGTACCTTGTTCCTGCCATGTCTCATTTAGTTCTAAGTCTACAATCCATAGGTAGGCATGAGGGTGCAGATATCAGCACTACCTCCAACTTTCTACTGTTGGCAATGAAGATAGGAAAGGTAAGCCCACCTTAGGTCCTTTTATAGGAGAAAGGTGGGGTAAAATATTTTAAACAAACATGAAGCAAGCAAACTCTATCTGTGTTCAGTAAGTTGTAGTCACAGATCTCTGATTGCAGTAACTGCATTTAGCCAATTAAAGCCACAATTTACCAGTAACACAAGATAGTCGTGTGTGGAGAAGCTGGTCACACATTCACATTTCCCCTCCATGGTTTCCATTTCACAATACTTGATTAACCGTGGTTCCCACACTACAAAAGCTCTTTTATCACAGCTCCCAAATGCAATTAGAAGCACAACTAACAGCCATAGCTTCTGGACATTGTAGTCCAATGACCTCTGGAACCTGTGTAGAATTCCAGTCTAAGCTTTCCCTCTTGTCATCACATGTTCCCAGCAAATAACACTCTATAATGGGTTACGGGGGAGGAGGACTGCCATGGAATCTGCATCCTAATAGAGGACATTTGTTATCTCACCTGTGAGTGGATTAATGAGCTTCCTTTTGCTGAAGGGTCTGAATAAACATTTCCATTTACTTCCTGCTGTGTCATTGATAGACAGAGGTGTTATCTATGAGCATTTAGAGCATACAGTAAACAAAACTACACTCACCAACCAGTTATGCTTCTCTGGCTTTGTATCATTATTGAAGCTCTCACACCATCAAATGTACAACCATGAAGAACAAGGAGAAAGAAAGGTAACCTTGCTATGCCTGACAAAGGCATTTGTGCACTTCACTGAGAATTATTTTATGGAGTGTGTATTCAGCTGCAGGTTAATTTCTACTGCATAGTCATATGGTTTTGTGGGTTGATTGCTCAGGAGAATCACAATTGTTTGATAAGTACTTGGCGTTTTTTAAAAAAAAAATCCAAAGAAAATGCAATTTTGTTTCCTCTTTGGTTGCAACCATTACCAAAGTGAAAGTGCTAAAGTGTTCCTTTTTAAGAGTCCTAATTTAAAAGTGGCGTTTGATTTCAATAGCTGGATACACTGTGAAACAGAAACTTTCTCAGTGATTGTGTTCAGTGTTTGGCTGACTTTTTTCCCTGCTAAAGGCTATTATGTATGGATACTGTTATTAGAGAAGTCTCCTCTGAAAGAGGCGATTGCATTGCACATTTTTGCTAAAGAACTCCAATCAGCCATCTGCCAAAGCAGATGTGGAGTCCGATCAGTGAATAGATCAGGTGTGGCAGCTAATGGGAAGGGAGGAGAGAAACATCTTGGCACAGAAAGGAACCTGTGGACTGAGAAAAACAATATCTTACAAACAATCTTGGGTGTAGCCCACTGCAGGAGGTCATATCCTTACACCACAGGGGTTTTGCAAATGGATAAGCAGCCCTCCCTGTTGTCAGTAGGAGAGTTAACATTCTTTTCTTTGTGAGCAATCCCAGCTTCTATTTCAAAATAATATTTTAAAATGACACGGCACTGCATATATGGTTTCAGAGTGCAAGACAAGCCAGGCAAAATGTGCACAGAGTTATTATTTTTAATAGGGGAAATATAACTCATTTCATGGGATGTAATAGCTAGTCTATAAGTCACATAAAATGAAAATATATGTTAAATATTATAATGCAATATATGCCATCACTTAATATATTCTGTTTGATTACTTGTTTGTCTAGTTTGGTGGTTTCCAATCTATGGGTACCCAGAAGTTATTGGACTATTTCTGAAATCTCTGACCTTTGGCCATGATGGATGGGAATTCTAGAAAATACATTCCAACAACATCTGGGAGTCCAAACTTGGAACCAGTATATATAAATACAAATATTTTTAGCTCAGCATTTTTAAATTATGGTTGGACTTATTACTCTAGTTGTAAACTTATTTCTTTTACATAATGAAGCACTTTATAGGGAGCATTTTTGCAGAAATATTGCATTAAAAAGATACTTTTGCTTTAGGATGAAGTAGTGAAATGCAAAACAATAACCATAACATAATACTAGACAATGGACTTGTCACTCAAGCAGTACTGAGATATAGCTATATCTATCTATAATGTGTGTGTGTGTGTGTGTGTGTGTGTGTGTGAGAGAGAGAGAGAGAGAGAGAGAGAGAGAGAGAGAGTGAACTTAATTTTGCATTATTTGCTTTTTTTAGTTCTCTTATTAAAAGGGCATGAATGTTGTTTTTAATGCAATAATATGAAACTCGTTTGCAAACCTGATAAATGGATACACTGCTTCCTTGTCCGTCACCCCCTCTTGACTTTTCAATGAAATTCAAATAAGAGAACCTCTTCCATTAAAGCTAATTTACAATTAAAGCTTTAGATGGTTAATTGTTTTTGTTAAAAAAAAACCTGGAGGGTTACAAACATCCCTATGTTGCACTCAGAAACAATAGGATATTTGTGAACCATTTTTTTTTTTTTGAAAACTTTCAAAAGTTTAAAAAGAATGCTAGGAAAAGCCAGTCAGAAAAAAAGCAATTTTCTTCCACCCTTGGCAAAATATAGCAAGTGGGAGAAAACTAAATCTTTTATCCTCGTGTGCATTGGGGAGGAGTAAGAAAAACAGTGAGGAAGATCCAGACTAAGATCATTCTTTTTTATGAGAACTGAGGTTTGCACTAGGTATATTCCCATAGACCTAAAAAGCTACAGATCTGTTAAATAGTTGCAAAATACATACTTTTAAGCAAAAACAAATAAATGCAGAACCAATTTAAATCTGAAATAAAACATGCTACAGGCATTAGAAACCAGTTCAAGCCATTAAAACTGTGGCTTATAAAACAAATTATACTCTTATTACCTCTTGACAGTCCTGTTTGGTACACAGCATACAGAACATGATTCTAAATAAGTGGTGCCCAAACTAAGGCCTGTAGGGGCGCATTTTACTTCTGCTTCCAGGAGCGACGAGGGCTTTGCGGGCCGGATGAATTGACGTCGGGGGCCGCACCCGGCCCCCGGGCCTTAGTGACTGGCTCCTTGAACTACATGATCAGCCCATGGCCCAAAAAGTTTGGGCACCCCTGTTCTAAATCAATGTCTCCTTTTAAATGGTATGGGACAGGAGTTAAATGTCAAGATAAGAAAGCTCAAGTATCAAGGGTAAGGGGGCATAATTATGTACATTTCTTTAACCAACCCTGACTAAAAATCAGTAATGTAGACTCCAGTAAAAGGGAAATCTATCTATCTATCTATCTATCTATCTATCTATCTATCTATCTATCTATCTATCTATCATTTACACTTATATCCCACCCATCTAGGGAACAAATCATCCCTACTCAGGGTGGCTAACAATCAGTAATGCAACAATCCAGAATTATTTAAAAGATTACACACAATGAAACTCCCAATAAAATCATCACCAAACATTAAAATAGCCAGAAAGTACCACAATCTAGGACCCTGAAAACACAATCTATTTGAGACAAAAAGCAGCTGGGCAGCATTTCTAACAACCAGAAATAGGCAGCACATTCTCTAGTGCTGCTCCACCAGAAAGGCATTTGTGTGCCAGGGGAACTAATGAAAGCATAGTAATTGTCTGAGACTTCAGACTGAACTTGGAGATCTTGCAAGATCTATGCTAGACTAAATAATAATTTAATATTGAGTTCAGAAATGTTGGGTTAATTTGCTCTCCTCTGATGTGGTCATGAGAAATTTAAAGCACTTGGTCTCCAAACTTCTGGGACCTAGGGGCCACATTAGTTTGCCCAAAGCCTAAAGTAGGCCACATCTTAAATAAGATTGTAACAGAATTCTTAAGCTACTAATATAGATCAAAAGTAAACATTCAGAGGTCAATGAAAAAATGTTAACTTAATGCAATCCTTTTTGGAACAATATTTTACTATGGAATCCTTTTATCTAGCTACCAATGCTTACCTAGTCAGTGTGATTTTTCTGGCTACTTTCTGTTAACCAAGGCCTTAATTTTCAATTCAAAGTTTGTGACATACACCCTTAAAATAGCTTGCAAATGTTCATCTGTAAGCTTTGATCTATACTGTACTTGGATTTCACAATTTTCATTTTGGATATATATGGTGCCAAAGACTATGAACATGCCTACAGTAAATTTCTTTAGGTTGATAAATATATCAGGTAGACCAGAACAGAAATCTAACAGACTATTTTCTTTGTAAATGTCTCTGAAATGATCACTGGCCTACAAATAAATTAGTTCCATCCGGGGGGGGGGGGACAATATTTAAATCTTCTGGTGCTACTTCAAATGGATTCTGAAAGATTCTTATTTCCTTTCCATATTTCCATTCTTATGGCAGTCAGTGGTGTCCCCCTCCTCCAGAATTCCACCTGCCCTGATGGGTTGAGCCTCTAGTAAAGGTAAAGGTCACCCTTGGTCAGAAGCCAGTCGTATCCTACTCTAGGGTTCAGTGTCCATCTCTGCTTATAGCCAAAGAGTCTGCATTTTGCAGACGTTTCCGTGAGCATGTGGCATGCATGGCTAGACACTGGAGTGCATGGAGCACAGTTTACCTTCCAACCAAAGTGGTACCTATTTATCTACTTGCAATTTCTTGCTTTCCAACTGCTAGGCTGGCAGGAGCTGGGACAGAGACGGAAACTCAAACCATCATGCAGTACCCAGGTCTCGAACTGCTGACCTGCCACATTCCAGTCAGCATCTTAACCACTTGAGCCATCACAGCCTCTAGAAATGTACAGGCTCCTGGGAGCTGTCCATGCTACTGCCTGTACATTAGACTCTTGTCCCACCGGGCTTGTTAAATCGGCCAGGATGGTGACTGGCGGCTGGGTCGAGGCAATTATTAACTCCTCATTCCAGGAGGGGTTTTTTTTCCGGCATCTTTAAAACATGCATTGGTGCGCCCCCTCCTGAAGAAGCCTTCCCTCAACCCAACCATAATGGCCAATTTTCGACCTGTATCCAACTTACCCTTTTTGGGAAGGCGATAATCTAGTATCCTGTAGATTATAGTCGATGTTTTTAAGTTAATTTTTAAACTAATTGTAATATGCCCCATAGGATTCTGTATTGTTTAACTTGTTTCTTTTAACACCAATGTTTGTAAGCCGCCCAGAGTTGGGTTCGTCTGATGGGGTGGGATATTAAATTTGACTAAATAAATAAATAAATAAATAAATAAATAAATAAAGTATTGGAAAAGGCAGTGGCATGGCGGCTACAGGAGATCCTGGATGAAACGGGTTATCTGGACCCTTTTCAGTCAGGATTCAGGCCCAGATATGGTACAGAAACTGCATTGGTCACGCTGGTGGATGATCTCTGGAGGGAGCAGGATGGCGGACATCCAACTGTCCTGGCTCTTCTTGACCTCTCAGCGTCGTTCGATACTGTTGATCATGGTATCCTTCTGGGAAGGCTCCGAGCACTGGGGATCCAGGGCACAGTGTTGGCCTGGTTTTCCTCATTTCTGAAGGGCTGGACCCAGTCGGTGTGGCTGGAGGGTGAGATGTTCAGCCCTAGGCTGCTCCAATACAGGGTGCCTCAGGGCTCGGTGTTCTCGCCTCTCCTATTTAATATCTACCTGAAACCGGTGGATGAAATCATCCGTTCCCAAGGGGTGAGGTAACATCAGTATGCAGATAACACCCAACTGTATATCTCAGCACGTGGGGACCCTAGCGATGCAGTGGAAGTCCTTTCCAGGTGCCTGGAGGCTGTCAAGGTCTGGATGGGGGACAACGGGCTTCAGCTGAATCCTGGCAAGACTGAGTGGCTGTGGGTAGCGGGTTCTGTGTTATCTCGGGAACTACCATCTTTGGTTCTGGATGGGACAGCTCTGCCCCAAACAAACCCGGTATGTAATCTGGGGGTCCTCCTGGACTCACGACTACTGGTCAAAGAGCAGGTGGCAGTCGTGGCCAGGAGGGCCTTTGCACAACTTCGTGTGATTCAACAGCTACGGCCGTTCCTAGACCGGGACTCCTTGCTCATGGTCACACATGCCTTAGTCACCTCCAGACTTGATTATTGTAATGCGCTCTACATGGGGCTGCCCTTGGTGACCATTCCGAGGCTACAGCTGGTCCAGAATGTGGCTGCACAAGTGGTGTTGGGATGCGGGCATTATGCCTGTGCCTCACCGCTGCTGAGGGAGCTGCTCTGGCTCCCAGTTTGCCTCTGGGTGCAATTCAAGGTGCTGGTTATCACCTTTAAAGCCCTATATGGTAGTGGACCAGGATACTTAAGAGACTGCATCATCCCAAGGACATCTGTCTGTCCCACCAGAGAGGACCGGAGAGGCTCTCTGGTTGTGCCATCGACCAGAGAGGCACAACTCTCTGGCACTTGAAGGAGGGCCTTCTCGGTGTCTGCTCTGGCCCTATGGAACCTCCTCCCAATAGAATTACGCCTTCAGATGGAGCTGCTGTCCTTCAGGAAAGGAGTGAAAACCTGGTTGGCAAGTCATGTCTGGGGAATGGATGGATCAATTTCCCCAGCCAGTTGGATGGTTTGAACAAATTTATCCACAGTGCCTTCTAGCTACAATGCCTAGTTTTTAATGATAGGTTTTTAAGCTTCTTTTAAACTTTTAAAACTTTTAATTTTTTGAACTGGTTTTAAATTGTTGTCGATGCTGATTTGTTGTGAATCGCCCTGGGTCCCCTTGGGGAGGAAGGTGATAAACAAATTTAAATTTAAATTAAAAAAAAAAATTTAAATAAATAAAATTACAAAGCCTTCTATTCTTCCCCCCAGCACTTTTTGTGTGTGGAAAGCAGGCCACTCATCTCCTGTATCCACCCACACAGTTGCCATACCTTCCTTTCACACATGTCTAGTCTTCAGCATGGTAATGCATGGAGTGGAGGAGTGAAAAAGCTGGGATGAATGGGTACCTTTGCTCCAGAATGATGTTATTGTGTTTTTGTTGGTTTTGTTTAAAATATACAAGAAAAAAAGCAGTAGATGGTGCTACTTATGGCAGGAAGAATATTGTGGGCCTGGGTGAATTTGCTTGGAAGGTGATAGCAGTAAACAAGCAGGTTGGAGGGCCACACAGAAAAAACTTGGGAGGGGGGCACAGGTTGAGCTTCAACTGATAAAGTTTAGGTTAATTTTAAATGTATTTAAATAAACAAGCCAAAACCATTAAATATGTATTATTATTCTTTCATGTCCTGATCAAACCCTGGACTACCAAAATGAACCCACTTTCTTCACTTTGTCATTGGCCTAACCTAAGTCCTCATCGGTGCACATTTCTGGCAGTAACTGGCTGACCAGTAAATGAGCTGGATTTTGTATATCTCCACAGTCACACTGTGTGTTGTTGTCCACCACCAGCCCCCACTTGAGCATGTTGATCTTACATTTAGTCACTCCAACTCTCAGCCTATTCAGAGTCCTCCAAGTGACAGAGGGGAGGTTGAGTTCATCAGCTATATCTTCCTTTAATGTTGTTCCTTGTCCAGTGAACTCTTTATAAAACCAACACTAACCAAACCACCAATGGTGACTTCAGTTTCCTTGCATTTGGCCATGATAGCAAAGCCTGTTTCATAGCAACGCCTGCATAATTTGAAGTTGCGCAAGTAGTAGTGAAACTCATGGCAGGACAGAAGTCATATCCAACAAACAGTTCTTAAGGCACACAATAATTGTATAGTGGATTGCACAGGAAAGCAACACAGATTTCCCAGGTGTAATTCTCCATGAACTTCCATGGGCTTAACTTTCCACTATGCAAATGCAACAGGATTTCAGCTAGTGTAACATGAAAACAAAGCAATTACCCCATGGGCATCCATGCCAGAGCATAAGGGAGTTCGGATGTCCAGTTTATGTGCTTGTACTACTAGACTATGTAGATTGGACAGCCTCAGGGCACCTTGGTTGTCACACTCGGTACTAGAACCCATCAGAAAAATAATAAGTATTAAATTCTGTTTACCTACATCAACATAAATTTGCAATTAAAAATCAATAACAATCAAATGCATTATAATCCCAGTAATTATTAGAAAATATTTCATTACAAGGAAGTTTGGGCTTTCAGCCATTTCTCTTTCTTCTTTATAAATGATAGAGAGAAGATCTTCAAGGTCACATCATACCCAACTTTCTTTTTTGTTTTGATGTGCTGTTAATCTTTGTTAGATAACCCTCAGAGAAGCTGTAGTTTGCTCCACAGGATGAGAACATCTTGTGAATAGAGCCTAATGGAGATAATATACTATGATGAATTTTCTTGCACAGCTATCAGAGATAATAAGGAAAATTATAAGTGTGATTTTGTGTAGGTTACTTCTTATTTTTAATCTTCTTGCTCATGGTGACTGAGGGCTGAGGTTAATGTCATTCATGTAATGAATAAAAATCCACTAAAATAAAAATATCACTTAAAATTACATTTAAAAACAATTCAGAGCTCCAGACTTCCTGTCTCAATAATTAAGCTATTTTTAAACTAAGAATACAAAATCAGCCATGATGCAGCAGATAAACTGGATTTGTAGCCATTATCTTAAATTTTTATGCTGACTTTCCTTCTAAATAGGAGAAAGTCATGCTTCAACAAACAAGTACTTCAGGAATATAAGAGGTAGCCATCCTAACTAGTATAAATTTGATTTCCAACCTATCTTAAATAACTTCTGCATTTGGGATTCATTAGTTGCTATATTTTGTCTAGTTATAATAAAAGCTTTTGAAGGAATAATCACAGGACATGGTTAAATCATATCAAGATATAACAACCCCCAAATCAGAAGAAACTAGGTTTATAGAAGTAAACATCGTACTTTGGCCACTTGGGCTTTCCAACCTGATTAAAGCTTCATGATTTTCACTCCTATATTGTAAAATATTTTAAAGACACCTGGCCTTATTTGGAAATTTATTTACAGAATAATGTATTTTGTTTTCTAGTAATTATTGTTTTTATTTGCCCCCCTACTCTTCTTTTATCTGTTCCTATAACAATTTCCCCCTAAAATTCTTATTTGCAGCCAAAGACTTTTCAGCTTGTTCCAAATCATAATCTTCTTTGGTTCTGCCTTCAGTTCTTTGGCTTTTTTGGTCCACAGTATCCCAGTTTCCAAGTTTTTGCCATCTCTTGTCCACAGATTATCTGTAGAAAAATTCCCTCTAGCTTTCCTCCTTCCTTATTTGTGCCAGGTTTTTGAATTTTACAGTTCCTTGCTTCATTCTCACTGCTTGGTCACCATCAGAATTAGTCAGATCTCTGGTTGGTACTGACATAGCCCTGCCTACTTACTTGCACTGACAATTTTGCAACCAAAACTTTGTGCAGAAAAGGAAAATTGGGGAGCCGGGGTGTTATGAATGCACAAGAACTTATTTTATTTTTTTACTTTTGTTGTTCAGTTGCACAGTCGATTCTGACCCTCTGCGACCCCATGGACCACTGTCCGCCAGGCACTTCTGTCCTCCACCATCCCCCTCAACTCACTCAGCTACATGCCCATTGTGTCCACAATACCATCTAGCCATCTCATTCTAGGCCGCCCCCTTCTTTTGCCCTCGACCTTTCCAAGCATCAAGGCTTTCTCAAGCGAGTCTTCTCTTCTCATTTGATGTCCAAAGTACTTTAGCTTCATCCTCACTATTTGCCCTTCTAAGGAGCAGTCAGGGTTGATTTCTTCTAAGATTGACCTATTTGTTCTCCTCGCTGTCCAGGGGACTCTCAAAACTCTCCGCCAACACCACATCTCAAAGACATCTATTCTTCTGCATTCAGCTTTCCTAATGGTCCAGCTCTCACAACCATATATTGCCACAGGGAATACCATTGCTTTGACTATACGAATTTTTGTTTGCAATTTGATCTCTCTACTTTTCACTATGTTCCCCAGGTTTCTCATAGCTTGCCTCCCAAGAATCAGTCACCTTTTTATTTCATGGCTGCAATCACCATCTGCAGTGAGCTTTGATCCTAAGAGAGTAAAATCTGTCACTGGTTCTACTTCTTCCCCATCTATTTTCCAGGGACTGATAGGACCTGTTGCCATTATCTTGGTTTTCTTTATATTAAGTCTCAAGCCAGCTTTTGCACTTTCTTATTTCAACCTAATCAGGAGCTTTTTTAAGTCCTCCTCACTTTCTGCCATTAGGGCGGTATCATCTGCATATCTCAAATTGTTGATGTTTCTCTCAGCAATTTTAATCCCAAATTGTGATTCCTCCATCCCTGCATTGCACATTAATTGAATAAGCAGGGTGACAAAATGCAGCCTTGTCTTACTCCTTTTCCTATTCCAAACCACTCTGTCATTCCGTATTCTGTTCTAACTGTTGCTTCTTGATTCATGTACAGGTTTCTCATGAGTCATATAAGGTGTTCTGGTAATATCTATTTGCTCTCTCTACCCATGGGACTTATAAACAATTTCAAATGATTATTTTCTATACCATTAAAGGTAAAGGTTTCCCTTGCTCGAAATCCAGTCGTATCCCACTCTAGGGTTCAGTGCTCATCTCTGTTTCAAAGCCAAAGAGCCACGCTGACTGCTTCTGCAGATGTTTCTGTGGTCATGTAGCTGGCATGACTAGACACTGGAGTATACGGAACGCTGTTACCTTCCCACCGAAGTGGTGGGAATCTACTTGCAATTTCTTGCTTTCAAACTGCTAGGTGACCATTACTTTGCTATATTTCAGCTCTTCCCCTCCAAAATAATAATATACCCTCTTCTGGGTTTGTCCCGTTCACTTTCACTTATACATAGTCAAAAAATTATCTCCATGTCTCTCTAAAGTTATTTTATTTTATTATCCCTCTTTTAACTTTTATTTCACATGTTAATTTATCATTAATATCTATATTCCATACCTCTTTAAACCAATTATCAAGTTCAAATCAAACTCTACTTTCCATTTTTAACTATGTTTAATCTAGACCCTGTGACTAATATTATAAACTTTTGGCATTTTAACCCATATTCCCAAAATTTGATAATACTGTACAGTAGAACCACGTACTGTATAACAAAAAAAGTCGGTTCCACAATGTATTTCGTTATACTTTTTTTTCCGTTATACGAAGCATGCCTTGTATAACAAAAATCCCTATGGGATGCATCATACAACGAAAATCTCTATGTATGATTTTCCCCAGAGAGATGCATTGCTTCGTAGAATGAAAAAAATTGTTATATGGGGTATAATGGTTTCCGCAAATCCTCTTTGTTATACAAATGTTTCATTGTATGAAGAATTCGGTATATGGGGTTCCACTGTAATGCTATTCTAGGACACATTTTCAAATTAGTAGCAAATATTTCATTAATCTCTGCAAAAAACATATCCCATATTTTCTTTACAGTTGTACATTTCCACCATAAATGAAGATATATTTCTACCTCTTTTTTACATCTCCAACAAACCTTTGAATATTTTGTATCATAACAACTTGCACTTATTAGAGTCATATACCATTTCCTTACTCCTACAGACATAAGCCAACACATGCCATAAGTTTATTGTGGGTCTCAAATTGTGTAGATAGTATATATACAGTAATACTTCAGATAACGTTTACCTCGGATAACGCTAAAATTGCATAACGTTAAGTAATCTGGGGAGGAGAATTGGATCGAATAACGTTAAGGTCCTATGGGATGTATTGGATAACAACCGCTAAAGCCTGTGCGGTTACAGTGTATCTCTATGGAGCTTTAACATTAT
The DNA here is from genome assembly GCA_030440675.1 of Furcifer pardalis. Classification (NCBI taxonomy): domain Eukaryota; kingdom Metazoa; phylum Chordata; class Lepidosauria; order Squamata; family Chamaeleonidae; genus Furcifer; species Furcifer pardalis. The sequence continues at coordinate 72,362,151 of CP126893.1, forward strand.
CCGATACATCCCATAGGATTTTAACATGCATCGGATAACACTAAAAATCGGATAACACCAAGACTTGTGGAACCAAGTCTTAGCGTTATCCGAGGTATTACTGTACAATATTTGTATATGTGCTGCAGAAAACATTTTCTGACATATAGCAAACATATTTGGTTAGTAAGATGTGGTGCAGACTTTGGGAGAACCACTAAAATTTAGGTTCCTAAATGAAAATATGGGATGCTACTGAAACCTGTTCATGACACTTTCACTTTTTTTCCTACTTTTTGAAACAGTAGCAAGTCTTGATATAAAACAGCAGAAATGTTAAACAAAATGAGATGAGTGAGTGTTGTCACTGCCAATAAATATTTTGGCTAGTAAGGAAATAACACAGGGACTATTACCATTATGATGTGCAATGGAGCTGAAGCCAGACTCATTAAGTACTTTTAATAACGCCTAAAAATATGTTGTGGGTTATTCATTGATAACAGTTCATAATAAGCCTTCTGACAAATTCCTTTGTACCACTTTTATTTAGATAAAAACCCTCAATAATTAAACATCACCAATGAAATTCAAATTTTAATTAGTGAGACAGAAGGCATAAGAAATCTGAAACAAAATAATTTGTATGACAATGAAGTTATGCTATTGAAAAAAGAAAATGTTCCCTATGTTTAAAACAGAAGGAAACATACATGATCATCTGTCTTGTGTCTTTCTACTGTTTCTCCTTTCCGTACAGTTAAACAATTATGTTAAATTTTGGAGCACTCAAACTATAGGTATTTATTAAAAGATTGTTTTCAGATGTCACATTTTTGGACCACCATCACCTTCTCCCCCCCCCCCCCATAACTATCTACTGTATATCTACTGTATATAAAACTAAAGTAAATTAAATTTAAAAATTTTCAGTCCATAGAAAACAAGCAGTTTTACTGGCTGTGCTGTTGTTGCTGTTACCATCTTGCTTGATTTTGTTTGTATTTAAGGTTATTGATCCTAAAACTGGATTTGACAGAAGGTGGTTGGGTGGCCTTTTTTCTGTTTGATTATTTTTTTAAAAGGAAGTTATGTGGTGTGTGATGCGAGATGGATTTGATTCCCTTTTCTTTGTACAACTACTGTCTTAGAAAAGATAGGGAGGAAGTACAGGGCCTTTGCAGCAAATAGAAAGTGACATGAGAAATAAAATTTAGAATAATAATTTGGAAATTCGTATATCCAACAAAATGTACAGTTTTAACAAAATAAATACCAAATAATATATTTAAAAAATAATCAAATCACAGATTGGGGGAAAATTGTCACATACAGACACAGAGAGACAGCCCCCTCTCCCCAAAGCCAAGAAAAGTAAGCAAGTAAAGGAAAAATGCAATCAAAGCTCCCGTCCAGCCAAAACTACTAAACGAAGGGAGACTTTTACTGTCCCTGCCATAAGAAGGCACAAGCAGACTGTGTAGCAGCAGTCAAAATTAATCCAAAGAGATGATTTTAAAAAAAAACAACCATGGAGAAAAGGCAAACAAAGAGGGGATACAAAGTTGGAGGACTGGAAAGCAAACAGCAAAGAGCATCAAAGATGGAAGGCACTAGGAGCTCAGAAACACACAATAATCCCACCCCTAAGGACAGATTGTGAAGTAAATCTGTCACTCCTCAGTGAATTCCAGCCCTCCGACTGATTTAACCTCCCCCCCTCCCAGCGAGACATTTTTTATTGGCCTCTGACAGCCCTCACTGGTCACACTACCATGTCTTCACAATAGCCCTCACAATTGTCAGGCAAGTTGATATACAAAAGGGTGGAAGAAAGTTCAAACAAAAGAGGGAAATGTAGAGGAACACAAAGCATGTGTTTAATATAAATAATTCATGATTTAAAGGCTCTGTTTCAGGAATTTTGCAAAAGAACACAAATATATATTTTTAAAGCCCCTTCTAATTTTCTCTCTCTTTTGTGTACACAAATCCTATCCTTAAAGTCTCTAAAGCAGCCATCTCTCTGTGTTTGACAGTCAGGTTCTATGCATTTCTGAACTATTAACATATTTTCTATAGCCAAAATATTGATCCATTGTTTGTCTGTGTGTCTTTCCTTCTTTCTTTCTACTTTTGTGTGATCACTGAACAGTATCAGAAATTATTTCAGGTCTTTGGACTGACTGCATACTTATTAAAAGAATGCTGCATTTGCATTCTGTTCCCTAATAGGCATGCCTACCTATTTAACATTACAATTTTGAACATGTTTTATTCAAAAGTTAGAAATACTGTGTTCAGTGTGTTACACTACTGTAGGTCTATACAGGATTGAAGCCTCACTCAGCTGGAGATACATTTATTTACTGCAATTAATAAGTTTTGGAAACTGGATTTTTCAAAGTTGTTTGCTGTACAGGCTTAAAATGACATTTCTCTATCACTTATTTTCAGTGAGCTACATACCCTGAACAAGATTGTTGAGAAATGAAATGAAAAGGTTTGTGTCTATTGTTTTGTATTCTTCATTTCAGAAGAATAAAAAATGAGCCAAGTTTAAAAGTGGCACCAGTTAATGCAGCATAAAAGTGATGCGTGAAATGTGACATCTCTTTAACTTAGAAAGAAAACACTTCCCTCCACTGAGTGCTTTTAAATGCAAAATATTGACACATCCTTATTAAATCATACAAAAGGCTTTGTTCAGAAAGAGAGAGAGTTTTATAGAATGGATTGTATCATGTGATCCTATTCATATTTATGAATTATGATAAGAGTAAAAAGGTGTACTGAAGTACGGCAACTATCTTTATAGACCTCTTTCAGCTTCAAAATGTTTTCCATTTCACACATCAGGCACTAATTAGCAAATATCTAATTAGTGTTAGAAGATTAATTGCTCGTGGGAGTTTTTAGGCTTTGAGCTTTCATGCATGCAGAAATAGTACCACTTTAGGTGCATTTGTTAAGGTACAGTAACTTTACATGGTACACTTTGTTTTCCTATGAAATGGTGTAAATTATAACTTTTAAAATATAATGAACCTCAGGTAAATGCAAAAACAGACAATGCTTAAAAAGACAAATCTGTAAATTTAAAATGAGAGAGTAAAGCATTTTCAAACTGTTATCTTAGAGATGGTATGGAGTATTACTGTCCATCTGTGATCAATTGGAGAGGCCCTTATGCATGTCCCACTAGTAGCTGAAGAAACTAGTTGGACTAGAATAAGGGAAGACATCTTCTTTGTGTCTTTGCTAGTATGGAGGAATGTTCTCTCAAAAGCTAATGTAAATGTAAGAAGCACAATAGCCTTTTGTTGTTGTTGTTCAGTCGCATAGTCGAGCCCAACCCTTTGTGACTCCATGGACCATTGCACACCAGGCTCCTATGTCATTTGCCATCCTATGTACCCCACCCCATTGCATCAACGATGCCATCTAGCCACCTCGTCCTCTGTGGAAACAAAAGTACAAATGATTGCATCACTTACTACAGTTTAGAATGCTTTTTATTTTGGTACACCAAATACTTCAAGCAGACTGCTGTTGTTATCTGCAACTTAAGATGACTCTATGAATGAGTGATCTCCTACACTCAACAGCCCTGCTCAACTCCTGCATGTTATAGCTTGTGTGTCTTACCTTAGGGAATTAATTCATCTGGCATTTGGCCTTCCATATTTTCTGCTGATTTCCTAAGAGCCTTTCCTTCACATTATATGCCCAAAATAAGACAATCTCAGCTTCTTCATGTTGTCTTCAGAGATATTTCAGGTTTGACTTACTTTTGAACCTACTTATTAGACTTTTTGTCAGTCCAGGGTATCCACAAAGTTATTTTCCAGCACCACATTTCAAAATAATCATTTTTCCTACTCATCATTTTTGTACTCATAAATGGCAGTTGGGAATACAAGAGTGAGGATGGTCTTGGTCCCAAGCCTACTGTATCTCAGTTTTTTCCTTTTTCAACATTAAAGTTGTGATGTTTTCTGTAGTAATATTTTTGTCTTCTTAATGTTCAACTGAAGTACTGCTTTGACACTTTCTTTCACTTTAATTAAAATTTGCTTCAAGGTTTAGCTGTATTCTGCTATTAAGATGGTGTTATCTATTAATCTTGAATTATTGATTCTTCCGCCAATTTCCACTGCTCTTTCATCTAAAGCAGTGTTTCCCAAATGCTGGTATTTGGACTTCAATTCCCAGAAGCCTAAGTCATTTCCCCAAAGCACTGATCAGCCAATGTACTGACTTAGGCTTCTGGGAAATGAAGTCCACCTGTGGGCTGTGTACCCTTTGTTGGGAACCACTGATCTAAAGCAAGTCCTGCTCTCCATATATTCTTCATATACAAATTGCATCCTTATCTCACACATTTGCCTATTGGAAACTCTTCTGTCTCTCCATATTCTATCCCAATGGTAGATTACTGTCCACAATACAAGTTATGCATCAGGACAGTCTAGTGTTAAGGTGCATCCATTTATTTCAGAGTAACTCATCGTTTCTCATGATTCACACAGTCAATGACACCCTCATGGTGCAGTGGTTAAACTGTAGCATTGCAACCAAAACAGCTGACATTGTGAGTTAAATCCTGAGGGGCTCTAAGTTAACTGAGCCTTTTTCCAAGGTCAGTAAATTAGTACCCAGCATGTTGGGGGCAAAAATACTAATTACTTTGTGAACTGCCCAGGGAGTGCTCTATGATATGGGGCAGAATATAAGTTTAGTAGTTAACTGCCATACAGGCTTTGCTGTGGTCTATAAACCTTTGGCTGAGCTTCTGAAATTATTTGGTGTGCACTTCAGTAGCAAGTGGATATCTGCAACATGATCTCGAGGATCATGTTTTTCTGTTTTGGAAACCAGCTTGAATGTCACATATTTCTCACTCCAAATAAGGTAAAAGCTTTTTTTTTTGCAGCTCCATATGTATTGCTTTGTTTGCATGGGAAATTAAAGCAACGATCCTAGAGGAACTGCACTTCTTGGTATCCCTTTTCTTTGAGATTGGAATGTATTTTGAGTTTTTCCGGTCTGTGGGTTACTGTTTTGTTTTCCATACTTCTTGGCATATTTTTGTTTTTGTTTATAGTTCTTCAGTGTACTGTTGCTACCTTCTCTTAATTTTCTTCTCAACAGATCACATGGTCTCATTGGTCATTCTGCATTCCAATCTAGGTTTAAATCTCCCTTGGATTCCCTGGATCTTATGTGGAAGAGATCTCTTGTTTATCCCTTTTTGATGCTTCCCTCTGTTTCTTTGTGTGCGTGCGTAGTATGTGCGCACACTCACACATACATGCACACACATGCAGAACGGGCACTGCAAAAGTCATCTTGGCAGTCTGACCAGGTGTTAACTGTGTGCCTGATTCTTATCTGACCAGCCTCTTGTCAGGTCACCAGGGCAGCTTCATAATTGGAACTCACTTTTTCACAGAAATATGGGCATTTAGTTGACCATTGCACCTGAGCCGCCAGATAGATGCCACAGAGACAGGAAACCTTAGGAGTATGCAGTGCCATGTGACCATGAGAACTCTCTTGGGATGAATTCTCTCCATACTAAGCAAATAAGGGGTGGATATCACCCAGCAAGTAACAGAGAAATGCCCTTTGATTCTGTCTGTTTGGCTGTTCATTCTTAGTTTCAAACTATATCAAGTGCAAAGCAATACAATAACTTAGTATGCCATACAGAAACTCATACTTGAGTACTCCATACTTGAAAGAGATGAATACATTTATATTAATTATAATTTATTTTTTTATTTTTTTTAACCAAAGTAATCTACAGGTGCATGACTGTTTCTTTAGCTTATACATCGGGTTTCAGTTCTCTAACTTTAACTGTCTTAAATCCATGACCCTTAGAGTAAGCACACATGTTTTATAATGATATAGCTTCAGTAGAAATCATGAGAACTCATTAGCAAGAAAATTCTGGAAGAACCTAAAGTTAATGCATGGCTGTCTCTTTCTATGTTGCTTGGTAATTATTTCATCTGACTTGTTTAGATACTTTGAATTATTTCTCTTGACTATTTATTCCATACCTATTCCACTGACATATTAATTCAACAGTTAATAATTGTATTTTAAATATATTTTTGTATGTTGCTATGGCAGCATAATTTTATTATTTGCTTAGCACAACTATGTGTAAACAAAATCTGCGCACATGCATTTGAACAAATATTATAAATGCAAATCTGATTGGTGGCCAATCAAGGCTTGCTTTCCTTCATTGGGCAAAAATATGTGTACAGGATGCACCAAGTGAGACTAAAAGAGAGGCAGAGACATAAATCTGCAATTTGGCAGCATGGAGTTTTACAATATTATGAATGAAATTGCCTCAAGAAAAATAAACCGGAAACTAATTTTGAGAGTGTATTTATTCTAAATGTTCTGCACCCCTGACAACATGTTTGCATCCAGCTGTGCAGATACAGATATGGGAAAACGTTTTAAGATGGGTCTTGCAATAACGGGAGCTCTGTAAGTGTGTTTAGATTTGCAAACACTTCTTCCAAGTTGGGTGGACAATGGAAGAAGGAGCAATGAAGTTCCAGGGGCACATGAGGTGGAGTTTATGTCAGCACCACAAGTAGAGCCCTATTCACACATTTGAACAGTTATGCTGCTTCAGAATGTGCCTCTAGATAAAATAAACAGCTATATCTGTTTTACTTTCGGAATAAGTTAGTAACCTGTGTTGGGGAACATAGCATTATTCCAAGAAATTATTTCCATAAAATTAGTAAACCATACTTGTCACTTTTTGCATGTAAGCACCTCATATGGTAAAATAAAAATGTTGCTTGTAAGAATGAATATACAAATACACATTTTAAGTTGCTGAGGATCACATTTAACCATAGTAAGAAAATAAGCCTGGAGATGAGTTTGGCTCACAACTTGCAGAACTAAATTTAGAAAAGTAGAAAAATTATTTTGCTGTTTTATCCAGATAGATAAACTGGTTGGATGACTCTACATCTAGTCAGGCAAACAGATAAATAGTGACATCCAGATAAGCAAACTAATTCAAAAAAAATTTAAGTGCCATGAGCAAGCAGAAGAGGGAAGGAAAATGGAAAGTTGAGTCATGTTATGCCACTTCATCCTTTGTCCTTGACACCCCACACCTGAACAAACAGACGGACACTGTGGTTGGGATAAATCAGGGCCACACTTTATTGTTGGGTATAGTAACAAATTATTTGCAGAGGGGCCCTAGTGTGGGTACCTGGGATGGACCAATGGGTTTCCTCCTTACCCATCGTCCTTTTCCCTCAGGGCGATTATCAGGCCCCAGGAGTGGGCAGACCTTGCACAGCCCCGGTCCCGGGTGGTCAGCCGGGTTCAAATGGCAGCCACTACACCCGTGGCCTTCCAGCTTTGGGCAGTGAGCGCTGCAAGTAGATGATCAGGGTCCCCTCCATCCAGGTCCAAACCTCTGGATTCTGTTACCCCAAATGTTAAGCACCCCAGGGCCCGTTCCCGATGCATTGTGGCAGATCACCTATTTACGTTTGTCCCGCATTACCCACCAGTATGACCAGGAAGTATTTCCACCCTTTTAATTAATTTCCTGTCATAGCAGTGTGGGGTAGGCAAAAAAAATAAAAACCTGCTCCTGGATGCCATTCTGGAACAGTGGGAAAAATACCTACCTGGCCCCGAAGCAACCAGCTAGACTCACACTGCTACTAAGGGGTGGGTGGGTGATCATCTCCAGAGTCCCACACTGGAAAAGCCGGGTGAGGTAGGTTGCCTGGCTCTTAAGGGGCCAGCAAGACCCCTCCCCCACCTCTCTGTGTTGGTCCTTCCATCATGTCCAGGGGAGGGACAACAAAGCCCCTTGGCATGCGGCTGTCGGGTGGGGGTCCCTTCTGCAAGTATCACAGAGACTGTTTGGATAAAGAATTGGACAGGCAAGAATACATCTATATGTAAGTGTAGTGAGATGTGATATAGAAGAAACATGTTCTCTGTGTTTTTCATTATATTCTCTACTGACAAAATCCAGTGTTAGTTTGTGCAAATCCAAGAATCTGTCATCTCTGCTTATGTTACTTATGAAGTTTGGAAAGTCAGGCATAAATAAAATGCTACATATATTTTTAGTATTCTATATATGAACTAGTTAAAAGAAACATAAGTTCCAGTTAATTTTAGGCCAAGTTGTACCAGAGTCATATTAAACAGTTTTGAGCCAGTGATCTTTTTGTTTTATTTATTTATTTAATTTAATTTAACTTAGTTATTTAATTGTTTAATTATTTTAAATGTTTGCAGAAGCAGACAGCGATGGCTCTTTGGCTTTGAAACAGAGATGAGCACTGAACCCTAGAGTCGGATATGGGTGGCTTTTGAGCAAGGGGAACCTTTACCTTTACTAATTATTCAAAAGCTAAGTCATATTTTTGAGTTGGATATTAGGCATCTTCTTGCTAGGCCTCTATAACTAGTATCCCTAAGAATTAAATTAATATTGAACATATTTCTTATTCATAGCTTCAAATACTTATTAAGGTTTGATAAAGGAAATGAAGGAGACTCAGGAGAAAAATTGTGCTTGTTTCAGCAAAACAAAGCACACAGAGAGACAGACAAATACATCAAGGGTGAACCAGTAGGTCAAGGTAGAAAACTTGAAAGGAAAAGTGTGAAAGTGAAGGTTTTAAAAAAAAACCCAATGCTCCACGCTGTTCTCTTACATGGTATTAACAAAAAGGTGGAGTTATTATCGCTGGCAATTGCTATTCATATAATTTATTCTGTGTCAAGAGTTTTTACCTTGACCTGAATTTTGAGTCCTTGATTCTTAATATATGTTTCTAACTCAATGAATTTCTATACCAAGAAACAAGTTGCCCTTTCATCATAGTTTCTACATAAAAACAGAGAGAGAGAGAGAGACCAACTTTTCTTTGAACCAATTACAAGGAAGCTAAGAGAGGTTTGGGAAAAATATTCTTTTTTAGACTGTGTTCTTCAGGAATCTTTCTTTTCATACCTTTCTTTATACACTTGCACTGCTTACACAAAAAAGCCACCTTATTTGTGTTGGAACAAAAGATACAATGACAAGAACACTTTGTTTTCAATGGAGCATTGGCTATGGAAAGGGACCTTTGACTGTGGAAGCCAGTTCTGCTAGGTTTATGGTATTCCTTAGTACTGTGTCTTTCTTTTCTTACTGGAGGAGCTAATCTGTCTGTCAATGAGAGTGTTCTAATTTAAAACTCAACACCCTTAGGCAATATTTTTGCCCCTTTCTTGTAATTGACATCTCAATGAGATTGCAAGAACATCTACCTCCGCAAATACTGTTTCACACATGTCATTAAGGATTAAGAATGTTTAGCATTTAGCAAGTGTTATGTGCAGTAAAGAAAGTATAACCAAGTTTGTTTACCTGGAATCTTAAAAAGAAATATGTATGTGATTTTATGTTGTCATATGCCACATTCAAAATAAAGCCTTTGGAAGGGCATGCAATGTTATCTAAAAGAAATAATAATAATAATTTATGTGCATATATATAGTTGATCAACTCAGAGGGGTGTGTATATATTCAATGATCTTCAAACTGTGCAGTCCTCATCATCCCTGCTCAGCTCTTATAAACACAGGCTTGTAGCTTTCTTTAGGGACTCAGTTCACCTCATCTTCAGTCTTCCTCTTTTCCTGCTTCTTTCTGTCCTTCCAGATTTTCGATATATCCAAGTTGGGGTTGTGGTGGCTCAGTGGTTAATATGATTGCCTTGCTAGCTGGAAGGCTGGCAAGTTGGCAGCTCAAGACTCAGGTACTGCATGACAGATTGAGTGCCTGTCCCTCTCCCAACTCTTTGGGACATGGAGACGTTCCCTGAGTGGAATTTCTTCTGCAAAAATCCTTTCAACCCAGAATAATTTCTGACATGAATTATTATAATATATCCAAGTACATATTTATACATATGTAGATTTAAATTGCAGTGGTGGGAAACTCATGGCACTCTCACATACGGTCAAAATGTGATGGCCAAGAAGCCTGGTTGATGATGTGGATGATGGGAATTGTATTCAACTTCTGATGGGCCACAAATTTTGCATCCCTGTATTAAATTCATTCCATAATTAAAAAATCAATGGGCATAAGCACGCACAGCAGCTTTTTTTGAATTGTAGCTCATGACTACCAAACAGAGTTCCAGAAGGAATGAATCTGCTGAAAATATTTGTATTTTCAACTATTATCGATCTTACTGGGGAAATACTGATATTTGATTTTGACCCGCTCAGAGGAATACAGATTTCTAGATGAGAAGTAAATTTTAATGCTTCCAATGTTCAATTTTCTCATGAAAGATACTGCTTGTCATCCATAATCATAATTATAATCAGAATTAACAGCCATGTCCAATCAAGTCAGTTCCACCTGATAGTGATCCTTCAAGAGCTTTCTAGGTCTAAAGTACTCAGAAGTACCAGATGTTCTTTCTGGTGGTACTCTGGGACTACACAGGATAATATGTCAGCACATAAGTTTCTTTCTTTCTTATTTAAGCAGTTGACAAAATCTTACAAGATTTTCACATCTTTTCTTCCACATTATAAATTTCAGCTGTTTGCAGTTTTAGAAAATGAAATTGCATTATTTGCTTATCTGGGATAAGCAAATCATCACAGATACAACAGTTGATTGTAATAAATTGCATATTCTGGATAAGCAGTAACAAAAAACCTTATCAATTTGAAATTCTATTAACAAACAACCTTACATTATGCAGTATATGTTGTTGCTGTTTCTAATGAAGGACTCCTCAACATTAAGTTTTGCAACTGGAAAAAATACATATTGTCTAATTTCTTTCATTTTGCAATAAATGCAGTGTGTCTTCTTAGTTTCTCCTTTCCCCCTTCACTGCTGCATCCCCTGTCAAACAGACATGCTCAATCTGTGTCAGACATTTTAGAGATAATTCTTCAGTTCTCATCTGTTCTTTCCCTCCATAGAAAACAGACAATGAAAACAGAATAAAGAAAGATAAATGTTGCATTGTTCACTAGAATATTCCAGGTGTAACTCAGCATTTGTCTCCACTAAAAGTGGGCAGATGTTAATTTAATCATTGATCTATTCTGTCTCTTAAAAAATGTAATAATAAAAAATAGAGAAAAATGTCAGCATTGTTTGAAGATTTTACAGGAGCCTTGCCTTGTTGCTCTTGTCATCTAATTCAATATAGACAAATTATATACATTTAAAAGTCCACTAAAATGGTTTGCTCTGTTGTTACACTTAGAAATTACAGTAACAACCATCAGTCTAAACTAAAATCCTAATTTAAAAATTGTGGATTGCATAATATGTTAAGGAACAGATAGAACAACACTAATACAGTTGTATTATTAAAGGTGGACTTGTTTACTTCTTTGTCTGGTAGCTTATTGGTCTGCACTTCTTTCAGTCCTTTATTCTTGCTTTATGCAGGGGTGTGTGTGTGTGTGAGAGAGAGAGAGAGAGAATACTGGTGGGAGACTAAGGAAATCGAAGCACATAAAAAGCATGTGTGAATGTGAGATAGCCTGCTCTGAGAATAGCCTGTAGCTTTCTAGGCTGGTAAAGATTGCGAAAGCTCAGGATATGACACACTTCACCTCTAGGGAGACAAGAAAAGTGTCACCCACACCTCTACAACCCTTCAGGGAGCATCCCCTACTTGCTCATTCACAGAGCTGCTTCGGTTTTCATCTCAAAGCCAGAAGAGCCCTATGTATGCAATAAATCATCACAATTCATTAGTTATTAATAGGCATTTCCCCCCAAGTTTTCTAATAGGCATTTTTGAGCATCTGAGTCAGAAGCATACACTTGAGCACTGACAAGATGCTCATTAACATAGCTAGCATTTCTTTAAAAGGTTTTGTTCATCTTTATTTATATGCACCACATCAGTTACTCTGAAAAACTTTTAATGCTAAATGTTGTGGCAATCCATTACTTTAAAACATTTAGCATTGAAGAGATTTAACACATTTTTTAATGAAAGGAAAGGTCATTTACCTTCACAGGAACCAGTGCAGTAACTTTGGGGCTCTGTACATGGAGGGAAATATTGATGATATCTGTTTTGGTTCCTGTGATAGAGAGCACAGTTTGTATAATTGTGTTATAGCTGTTTACTATATTAAACTTGTTGTGTTTAACAACAACCTTGAGCCCAGGTGGGACAGTGGTTAAATCACTGAACTGCAGTTGTGAGCTCAAGCTTGATGGGATCTAAGGATGGCTAAGCTTCCTTTTGGCAGTCCAGGAGGAGGAGGTGATCTAGCACATGGGGGAGATTTAAAGATGTTATTCAGGCTTAGAATTCAATGGTAGAGAGACTGTATTAATTTTGAAAAGAAAGAAGGGATTGAAGAGAGTGCCATTTCAACAGGCATTCACAGCTATTTTCCTGGATTTTCATTACCTAAAAGTTCATTTATAATTGTGGCAACAAATCTAAGGTTACATTTAATGCATAACATACAATGATAATAAAAGTCTTATAACGCTTTCTGCTTCTAACTGCTTTAGAAGCAGAAGGCATTATAAGACTTTTATTATCATTGTTTTCAAAACCTCCTGATAAAGTATAACATGTGTGGTTATCTTTTACAATGTATCCATCATCATTCCTTGAATATACCTTTGCCTCAGACTTCGTTATTGTGTAGTTATCATAACTACATCTTTAAATTCCATAGGATAGTGTATAAGTGATAGATGCTGTTTGCATAAACTAAAAAAGAAGACCAAATATGAGATAAATTGGCTTAATTAAGGAACCCACATCCTTGAGTTTGCAAGAGATAACTGGGCTTTTGAAGATAGGACATTTATAAGATCTCCATAAGACAGAAGCAACATAATGGCATTTAATAATAAAACCATAAACCCAAAGGTGATTAACATTATTGACAGACAATATTTTGTTTGTAATGTCTTTATTCTAATGCTGTAAGTTTAGGGTTTGGCTAAACTCTATTAGAAGGTTGGAGAGAAGAAGGAAAGTGGGATCTCTTTGTTTCCTTCCTTTAGTCTGAGGAAATAAGTCCATTTTATTTTCTCTTGAAAATACTTTTTTTTAATGTACAGAGCTGATTATTTCCATTTTCCTCTCCTTTTCTTCCTCTGGTGGTACAAGAGTGCCAGTGTGTTGTAACAGACAGATGACAGACTAGGACTGAGGAGACCTTCTTTCGAATTCCTGCTTGGCCAGGGAAAATCATGAGGGAGGTAGCAATGGTAAATTCCTCCTTAACTGACATACATACCTTGGAAATCCTGTTAGGATCACAATGCCAGATATGACTTGATGGCACATACCAAACACATAACAATGGGGAATTAGTGATTAGAGTGTCACAGAGAGAGAGGTGAACATTAATTATGTGGGGTGGTACATTGAAGGATGTCTTTTAAAATGCCCCCACAAAATTTGTTGTGCTGCTGTTTTATCCCACTCATCGAGTGAATGGTGCAATATGACCTAGATGCTGGTGACTCATAAGATCCCTCTTTTGTCTACCTACCTTTTCTTGGAATAATTTAACAGGTTGGTTTTTGCTGACAATAAATTGACTTGGAATTTAATGCAACAATGTAATTATAGAAAAAAGAAGAAAGAGGGAAGGGAAGGTGGTGGTTATAAGATCAATTTGATTAATCATCTGAAAAATATTATAGAAAGGGTCTTTGTGCAAGCTTTTTCTAATAATGTGCTACTGTTCAAGTCTCTGAACTTCAAGTAAGCTAGTATATGTGACTAGGGCATCACACTGTTTAAATGATCAAGCCTTGATCATTCCTTTAAATTCTAAGCATACCAAACAAACATAAATTTAAAAAATTTAAATGCTTTAATAGCCTCAGAATGGCTAACAAACACACAATGACTTACATACTAAAAACCTTAGCTAGCTCCACTGGTGCTGGGTTACACTGTTGTGCAGCACTTCTACATTCTGTTTTGTAACTGCTTGCACAATTTCTTACACAATTGCTTTTGGAGTCCTTGCACAACAGGTTTTCTACTATTGCAATGTAATCTTGAGATGCAGGCTGTAGAATTTATTAAAATGCTCAATACATCTAAATGAAATTACAAAAAATAAAATAAAATAAACAGAGACAAAACATCAAAAGGGTGGCATAGAAGTATGACTAAATAAATAAATAAATATTTTATATTGTCTCCAGACAATGCACAGGTTAATGCAGTTTAACTATGAGACTAAGTAAGTTAGAATTGTTTTCTTCTCTGGCATTCCACATGGATAATTTCCAGGTTTAATGGGCTTTTTAGCCACTTGGGTACATAATCTTATTTACCATAAAACCTCGCCAGTGGTAATGCTGCATAAATAGCAGCTTAAAACGTAGTTTACACATGAAGGCAATTGCACTGAAGAGTAAGTGGGTACACATTTCTGGACTAGGAGACATCATTGTGAAATTGAGCCAAAACATTTTGGGGTAGGAAGATATGAATTATTTCAAAATTTGTAGGGGAATGTCTATATCAGTAGTTCCCAAGGTTGGGCCTATCCCCCATAGGGGGACTTCAGTTCCCAGAAGTCTAAATCAGAATACTGACTTTGGGGAATTGAAGTACAAAAACCAAAGGTTAAGAAACACTGGTCTAGTCTAGATGGACAGTCTCCCTGGGTTGAATCTAGGTCTAGTCATCTCTGGAGCGGAGTTAATTAAATTAATGGAAGTCAGTTTAGTTTTTAAATTTACTTTCAGTCCCAGTGAATTCAATTACCCTAGTCTGATAAAAACTGGTTGCAGCCTCTTCCTGAATTTGGAAGAGTTAGTATTTCTGGTAGATACAGGTTTCCTTCTAACATGCTGTCTTTACAATGAAAGTTTTCAAACATGGAGAAAGAATGCAATTTATAGCCTACAAGTTTTTTTTTTAAAAAAACCCTTTACATTAGTGTTTAGATTATGATTAATCTTTGGTTTAAAGCAATCCCAGAACAGGACATCAGACACATTACAAATGCCTCTGCATGGCAATATTGATCAGGATGACAGCAAAGATACATGGGGAAGGAGGCCGTTTTGTATCTTAGTTGACTCTTCTCAAAATTACTTGCCAAATGATCTCTGGGTAAAAATATATATGTTTAATAATTATTTGTACCCACAGATCAGGAGCCAAAAAAAAACCCCACCAAAAAAAAACACCATCCACAGCTGCAAGCAGCTAGCAAAATAGCAATATAGTTGCAATTTGGAACATTTTTAACAGCACTGTACTAGGCATAGTTTCCCCCCCCCCCCCTTTCGGTATAGATTTGTATTTGATAGCAACTGACAAGAGTATATTCTGATATATTTTTCCTGGTCAAGAAAAAAAAATTAGTTATGTATTATGATATTCTTGACACTTATTTGACTGCTGGATAGTGTAAAGAAATAGTATCTATTTAATGACTTGTGTGCTGCTTTCGCTATGAAAAATTCACCACATTGAAGAAGGCAGCATCTGTCTCATGCAAGCATAGGCTGAGATGAGGAGTAAGCTCATTTGATAGCATTTCCGCCATTATTTCCACACTTAGTATGAGGCAGATCTTACTTCCTCATAATCAGCTGTCAGAAGGGATGAGATTCTACTGTCTGCAAAAGAAAAGAAAAGAACAGCAGACTACAAAATGGTCCTTACCTATCTGGAAAAACACTTAAACCATTCTATGCTGTCTCGTAGTTCTCAAAGCAGCATGAAGAGTTTGCTTCAGAGTGGTGAATGAGGGTGCAAAGTGACACAGAAGAAAAATGGCTTTGTTGTTGGATAGAACATTTCTTATAAATCATAGAATCACATAATAATTGGAATAATTTCCTATAAATCATAGAATCACACAATATATATAGCTTCCTGTAGTTTGAGCTCATTATTATGTGGCCTGCACTCTGGGAGATTGAGAAGAGATCGTTCCCCTCCTCTTTATGACAGTCTTTCAAGAATTTGAAAAGTGTTATCATATCCCCTTTCACTCTCAGTTTCTAGTCTAAGCTAATCATGGACTCCAGAAAACTGGAGTGTAGATTTCAAATGGTGGATCTGGTTTTTGTTGTTCAGTCGCACAGTCGATTCCGACCCTCCGCGACCCCATGGACCACCACCCGCCAGGCACTTCTGTCCTTCACCATCCTCCTCAGCCCACCCAGTTCTGCCCCCACTGCATCCACAATACCATCTAGCCATCTCATCTTTGGCCGCCCCCTTTTTCTTTTGCCCTCCACCTTTCCCAGCATCAAGGCCTTCTCAAGTGAATCTTCTCTTCTCATTTGATGTCCAAAGTACCTCAGCTTCATCTTTACAGTTTGACCTTCTAGGGAGCAGTCAAGTTTGATTTCTTCTAAAATTGATCTGTTTGTTCTTCTCGCTGTCCATGGGACTCTCAAAACTCTCCTCCAACACCACATCTCAAAGGCATCTATTCTTCTGCACTCAGTTTTCCTAATGGTCCAGCTCTCACAACCATACATTGCCACCGGGAACACCATTGCTTTGACTATACGAATTTTTGTTTGCAATTTGATGTCTCTACTTTTCACTATGCTTCCCAGATTTCTCATCGCTTGCCTCCCAAGAATCAGTCTCCTTTTTATTTCATGGCTGCAATCACCATCTGCAGTGAGCTTCGATCCCAAGAAAGTAAAATCTGTCACTGCCTCTACTTCTTCTCCATCTATTTTCCAGGTACTGATAGGGCCTGTTGCCATGATCTTTGTTTTCTTTATATTGAATCTCAAGCCAGCCTTTTCACTCTCTTCTTTCAACCTAATCAGGAGCTTCTTTAGGTCTTCCTCACTTTCTGCCATTAGGGTGGTATCATCTGCATATCTCAAATTGTTGACGTTTCTCCCAGCAATTTTGATCCCAAATTGTGATTCCTCCATCCCTGCATTGTGCATTATGTGCTCTGTGTATAAGTTGAATAAGCAGAATGGCAGAGGATTTTCCTTAAGCACTTGTGCTCCCTCATATACCTCCCATTAACAGAAAGAGATGTTGAGAGGCAAGGAGAAATTGGAAAGTTCTGCCAGTGAAATTTATATCCCACTGAGTATTCAGAAGACTCCCCAAAGTGCAAGTGGTATGACAGCTGTTTGGATAGCTCTGACTACACATTCAGAGATTGATAATTCAGTTCCTTACTGTTCCTGCGAGAAGATCCAGTCTGCATAGCCCTGCACAAGCTGCAGAGTCCCAGGAAGCCCTCAGCAAAAAGGAAAATGGTACTACCTACCTAGAAAACCCTGGAAAGGGTTGCCATAAGTCGGAACTGACTGGATGGCAGATAATTTTTTTTATTACAGATACAATACTGTGATTAGTACATTATGCACACCTGAAAGAGAATTTGATTCCCAGATCACTTTGTACCACAGACCAGTGTGCAAACATATTTCCTCAAGCCTTAAAATGGATTTTATCTTGTGCCATAGTGAGGTTGCATTGGCTTGTTTCTAGTTCTTGCCACTATTTTCTTAAATAGAAAGAATGAAGGGGGATCCCCCTCTTCACTTGGTTCTAGGCTAAGTTATAGAGCCTTTATGTATGATGTTATCTGGAGTTCTTTTACTTGCATGAGCATAAACATAAATGCACATAAGCATGCACGTCAGTGAAGAGGTTTACTTTGTATAGCAAAATAACATAACTCTCTAGGGAAAAAAAGGGTAACTTTTAAAACCAGGCTTCATATCATCACCAACTCTGTCACAGATGTAGCAGACGGTCTGCTCTTGCACTATGCCACAGTTAGGAAGTTTTGGCAAAGGGTTCATGAGTTATGATTTTTTAAAAACATGTTATATCCCTCCTTGCATGTTGTACTGACTTTTTTCTCATTCGACTGTTATCACATAGAATGAGCTAAAATCAAACCTATGTAATTTTAATGAAAATGAGAAATGCCTTTTAAAATTCCTTCTACACTGTAATTTTCTATAATGTTGACACTTGAGAAATACCTTTAAACAGGCAAAAATTCAGGTATAGTAAATTATAACCTCAGAATGTTCAAAAATAGAAAGAGAGCAGAATAGGAAAAGTGTTGAGCCACTCCAAATTAAAAAAAAATCATAACTTTGTAACTGGGCTTTGGATCAGCACTAAATTTGGCACAGTAGAAGTAAACAATCTGATGTTGCTCCGTATCAAATTTGGTGACATTGGTCATGTAGTTTTAATGTTATGATTTTCTAAAACTATAGACTTGATTTACCAATGTTTGTACATTAGCAACGTTATAAGCAGAAAAGAAACTGCTAAAATTATTCTGAAACACCTAACATCATTATCTTAAAATATATATTTATTACTTCATGTTCTTTCCTTATTTGCAGCAAATGCATCCAGTATCAGTATAAATAAACAAAAGTGAAAAGCTGTTTAATAACACAGAATCAGTCAGTGGTTAAGAAGCTCACCTTGTTAGCTAGAAGGCCAGCAAATTGACAGTTCGAAACCCAGGTACTGCATGATGGATTGAGCACCAGCTGTTGGGGACATGAAAGAAGTTTTATTTTGGCATTCCCTGAGTAGAGTTTCTCCCACAAAAATCCTTTCAACCAAGAATAATTTCTGACAAGAAATTATTATTATTATTATTATTATTATTATTATTATTATTATTATTATTATTATTATTATTATTATTATTATTATTATTATTATTATTCATCGCCGCCGCCGCCACTGCCGCCATCGTGTCTCTCTCTCTCTCTCTCTCTTCACTTTAAACCTGCAGAAATTCAACAAATGAAGCTTTTTTCTTTATCTAGCAGGAAGGCTGGTTTTCTTCATATCTGTTCTGGTTAGCTTTTCACACACTCACAAAAAATCCTGCATTTATTTTGAAAAAAATTCCCCTTTTCTTTTCTTCTCACCCCCATCACCTGATGATCCGATTTTGAATCATATAATTTTGGACTATGTGATTTCAATTAATGATATTTCTGGATAGGCTTTCATAAATGTGAATGGTGGGGGTGGAGGTGGGGGAATACACCACATAGAAGGGTACGTTTGAGGAAAGCTTTCTAGCCCAAGCTTTGAAATTAAATGATTTCTGGCAATGTTGTCAATATACAATATTATTACTGTGCTTACTTTAACCTTCTCCCAGTATAAAATGTGCCCATCTTCTGGCAGTAGTGTAATACTACATGAGTGAAGTTTCTGTTGGAATTTTGAATAGTGGATGCATGTTTACAATACTGTACCTTTAAAAAAACCCACAAAAAATTCAGATAGTAGCCACAATTCAAAATGCTCGAATGATCCAATAAACCGGTGGTGGGTGGGTTGGTTGGTTGGTTTAGATTTGTTACGAGTCTAGAACCAGGGTGGGGTGGAGGCTGCATAAATGGCTTTGGCAGGAATTGCATGTTGTGCAGCACCATGTTGTGCATCCTTTGTTCATTATAATTAGGCGAAATGGTCCTAATTGTTTTAGATTGCTGTCATAAACACACATACTATATAGTAACACCCAATGAACAAGATACAGACGGAATGTTAATTTCCTTTTCTTTCTTTTTAATTTCCTTCCTGCTAGTTTCTTTTTCTGAATGTATATCCATGTCTTTCATCTTGTTCAAATCAAGGTAGATTCTAATCATTCAGAAAGCAACATTTTTATTTAACAGGATAGTTAATTTTCACTGGTTGATTGATTTAATTGGTTTCGATCCCTGTTTTGATTAGCTAGAGATTTTGCATCACTATGGAGTAAATTCATGTTTGCAGACACTCTAGTCATTTTGTTTTATACAGTTTACTCAAAATAAATGTCAATATTTTAAAGTAAGCTGCTCTAAATAGAAAAATGACAAAAATAGATACAATGTACTGTACCTGAATCAAGTGCATTTGTGTATTGTTAACAGTCTGCTGGGCTTACTCTGGCCATGCTAATATACTTCCTTATGTGTGAACAAAATTAATGCCTTGCACTTCCTAAGCAATATGAAATTAAAATTTATTTCCCTTTTCTTTTGCTCGCTAGGTACTACTTATTGAATATCTGTATTTAACAGGAACATTCGTGCTGCTGACAGTCTAAGCCAGTGGTTTTTAAAGTTGGGTCCCAGATATTCTAGGATTGCAGCTCCTGGAATTCTTGGCCAGCACAGCCAATGTTGAAGGCTTCTGGGAGTTTTAATCCAATAATATCTGAGGCCCCAAAATTGGGAAGCACTGGTCTAGACAATTACCACAGAGTAATGCCTGTAGTTACTGAAGTATTTTACCATTCCTGTTTCCTCTGCTGTGCTGCTAAAGATATTCTTTCTGGGACACATCCACAATCACAGTGTACTCTAGAGGAACTACTTGACTCCCATGTCCCCATTCTTGAGCAGTTTCTCATTCTGACATTGTCAACACTATTTTACATCAAATATGTCTACTTAACAGCCCAGACTTAAAAGAGGGTTGTTGAATTGTTAGCAGCAGAATTAGCGGACAGTGCCCTGTGATAGTAGTCATGCTATTGTGGTTTATGGGCAGAAGGAGTCCAGGCAGGTTTTCGTGCAAAGATATAGAAAAAAAATTCATTTACTTGTGAATAAATTCAAAAGCTATATATAGTGTAGAAAGTAAACTCTTTTGCTTGGTCTCTCAGCATTCAGTTTTTACAAAATTTATATATACAAATCAAAGGTTTGACACACAGTCTTACACTGTCTGTCTATGGACACGTGCCTACCACAAGGTCCACAGTTTCAGTCTCTCCTCAGTATAGGCTTACCCACATATTCCCACACAGCATGGGTAGCCAGCTACATTAAGTCAAAAGCACTTTGTCCTTAGGTCCGTCAATGTAGCAATTACCCAAGACATCTGGACACAGAGTAGAGTTGCAGAGGAGAAGTGGTGAAGCAGTTTTCTTGGTAACTTCTGAGGTTGGCTTTGTGGCAGTCACAGCGTAGCTTTCCTCAGCCAAACATTTCCAGATCCTGGCTCAGTCAGTAAGGCATAAGTGAAAAGAGAGAGAGAGAGAGAGAGAGAGTCAAGGGCTAGCAAGCAAATGCAGGCCAGAGAACATGCTCAATGAGACCCTTAATATGCTCAGCAGTTGCTCAGACAAGTGCATACACATAACACCTGGTTATTCTCAGTGAGTCTCTCCTACAGTGTCACAACCATATTCTGCCTTGCAATTGCATGATCAGTGCTGTGTAGGCACTTACATCAACAAGGGTCATTCTTGGAGCCTTGCTAGATTCTTTATTTGGTATACCACAAATCCTGCTGTCAGATCTCAAAATAGTGTTTGGTTCCCCCCTCATAGAGTACTTAAAGAAGACATCAAAGAATCTTCCTTACCAATAAACAGACTTACAATATATGTACCTTCTTCACATATGTTGCAGTAGAAGGCCAGTCGTATTTGACTCTAGGGTTCAGTGCTCATCTCTGTTTCATAGCCGAAGAGCCAGCACTGTCTACATTTGCAGACATAGCCATGGTCATATGGCAGGCATGACTAGATACATGGAATGCTGTTTACCTTACCACTGAAGTGGTCCCCATTTATCTACTTCACTTTCTTGCTTTCAGACTGCTAAGTTGGCAGGACCTGAGACAAAGACAGGAACTCACTCCATCTTGCAGTATTTGGGTATCGAATTGTTGACCTGCCACCTTCTAGTCAGCATCTTAACCACTTGAGCCACTGCAGTTCCTAAATATTTTGTACATTTAGCTACAATTTCCCATTTTCCCTATGTGTGGTGACTTTTGGAACACCCTGTATATTTACTCTGTAGACAATAACTAACAATAGTTAATAAAGCCAGGAGATGGTCAAACTGCAAGTTCCAGGAGCCATCTTTCAGTGACTCCATGTGAAATGAAAATTGGCTGAAAGTTAATTTCCAGTTTTCAAAAAATAATTTTCATATAGGGAAGCAGATTTCCTGCTAAACATAGTTTACTTCAGAAATTAGTACTCTTGGTGATGTGATTCTTCACCATCACCACCACCACAGCTGTTCTGCGGCCAGCCCCTCCATTCCAAGAAAGGATAAGAGTGGCCAGACTGCAGCTGGCCAGAGACCACCATCACCGCCACCACAGCTGCTCCACAGCCAGCCCCTCCCTGCCTGGAGGGGAAAACGCTGCCATGGTCACCGCTTCCTCACCATACTCGCCCTCGGCCAGTTAGGCCGAGGGAAGGCGAAATAGCTGAGTGGTGCCACTGGCCGGCCATGGCAATGCCGCTGTGGCCACCGCTCCCCCACCAAACTCGACCTCAGCCAGTCGGGCCGAGGGAAGACAAAACAGCTGAGCGGCCCTGCTGGTCAGCCATAAAAATGCTGCTGCGGTCGCTGTTCCCTCACTAGACTTGCCCTCATCCAGTTGGGGCGAGGGAAGGTGAAACAGCTGAGTGGCCCCGCTGGCCGGCCATGGAAATGCCACTACATCTGCCACTTCTACTTCCAGACTTGCCTTTGGACATAGTGGGGGGTTGAGTTTTGATTGGGTTTTTTCCTGAAGTGGGTTTTTTTTTTTTTGTATTATGATAATCCAATATTTGTTACTGTAATTGGGATTTTTAAAAAATGTTTTGAAATGTATGTTTTTTGCATTATGATGATTGTAATTGTAACTGAAATTGTACATATTGTATCTTTGTTAGCTGGCCAGAGTCGCTTGGTGAGTGGGGCAGTATACAAGTCAAACAATAAAAATAATAATGATTCTTCCTTTTGGATTGGAGGGAATTTGCCAAGACTATTTATATTATAGCCACCTTGAGTCCCCCATTGAGAGAAAGGTGTCCTATACATCAACAAACAAACAGAATAAATAAATAGAATATTGAGGGGTTCTGGGAGGTATAAAAACATAATTTTCACCCCTGCCTTAGGCTTTAAAGATTGAGATTAAATTGTTTATTCATGTGACTATGTCTAGATGCAGTAAAATAAGCAGTACAATGTTGTAAACATCAGGACAATAAAGAGTACACACACACACACACACACACACACACACACACACACACACACCACAGAGAGAGAGAGAGAGAGAGAGTATATTCCTTTATGTTCATAAATATGATTGCCTCACTGCAATTTGTTTAATCTGGTAAAAAGATGCAACTAATTTACATTTTAAAATGAGATTAAAACATTCATCATAATTAATGTTTATTTACATTAATAATCTATCTAAATGATAACATATCAGAAGCAAACAATTGGTTTTAGAATTAAAAGATAGTGTTAATTTTTATGAAGCACCTACAATACTTCTCCTAAATTTAAGGATCTGAGGATTCTATATTCCTCCCTGCTGTGAACAGAATTAACTAGACATCAATTTACACTTCATTGTTAAGAGTTGCTGATTTGTCTACATGTGAGACTACATTTACATCTTTTGTAATTAAGTTAAAAGGGGAAGACATTTTTGTCTACTGCAAATCATGAAACAAATATATATGCAATTTTCACAGAAAGGAATAAATCTACTCTCCTGAAATATTAATAATCTCTTTTTTCCATTAAGGGCTGTGTTATGTAATGCAATAATTAGTACTGTGTATCTGATAAGCTTTTCAAAAAATCCAAGAAAAATATGTAAGTACGAAACTATGTAATAAGATTTGAATAACTATTATTACTATTTCAACTGGTAAAAGAAGTTGGCTTTTGCCTTTTTTAAAATATAGATTGTCATGAGTTGGACTATTTATTTAGAAGATTTGTATCCTGGTCTTTAGGTTTTAACCACAAGAAGCAAATAACAAATGTAATATCAGCTACATTTAATTGACCCTCTTTTGGATTTGCCACTTAGCATGGTGCAGGGCTTTGAGTGTATCAAGGATGCCAAGAACAATACGATTGAGAGGCTAGTTGTTCAAGTCAATTTGAACGAAAACAAAAATACATAAAAGAGGCCCTTTCAGTTTTTGGCTCTTTCAGTAGATTCTGATGAAACTCAGTACTTTCAGCTTCCCAAAAGAAAGGATTCCCCCTTCCGATAGATTTCTATTGTTTCTTCTATTGGATTGCCTCCATTGGACTCATGTATGTAAACATCTTTCTTCATCTTTTCTTGCCTTGCTTATAAAGAAAATCCTTCGTATAAAGAAAATTTTGCAGCTTTAGAAAGTAAAGTGAAAAAAGTCATCAGGCGTAGAAGGGAATAGAACTATTTTAAGCAACAGAAATTGGATCTGTTAAAATTCTAAAAAGGAAAATATAAAAAACTGAACAATAGTCCTTAGACTAGAGACATTAAATATACATTCTAATTCCCATGATAGGGGTTCTGTTACCATAAGTCCACTGCATTAATTTTGGATGGCAGCCAAGTGATACTCAAATTATTTCAACAATTTTTAACCATATTTACAGTTCTTCTTCCATGTCTAGGCCAGACATTAAACTGTCAAAACGAAGCCACCTTTTGGTGAGTTTGTTCTGCATTTCTTTTCAGGGTGGGTTCAAAAATGGAAGACATACTCATATGGTAAATATATGTTTGTTTCTGGAATGTACCAAAAATATCCAGTAAAAGATGCAGCCCCATGTTGAGGAGTGATTTTACCAGGATGGGCAGCCACGTGTGCCTGTTCAAAAGCCATAACTTAAAGGGAAATGCCACATCTGGCAATTTCCGTTTCTATTCCTCTCACCAAGCTCCGCTCCACTCTGTGGGAGAATTCTGCCTTGTATGGTTTATCAGATTCCTTCACCATAAAATTATAGAATAATTTCTGAGGTGACTCAGTGGTTAAGAAGCTCACCTTGTTAGTTGGAAGGCTGTCAAGTCAGCAGTTTGAAACCTGGGTTGTTGTTGTTGTTAGATTAGATTTCTATGCTGCCCCACTTGGTGAAACCCAACTCAGGGCGGCTTACAGAATCCACCAATATCAAAGTTACAACAAAAATACACTAGGATACAATATAACAGAGCAATAAGTACAGTAATTACCATATAATAGATCAATACACACAATAAATCAATACATGATAAGTCAATACACAATAGATCAACCCCTCATAACTATCAGTACACATTAAGCCCAAACAGACCAACCCACAGTGTCCCCGACGGAGCTCAACGTCCATGACGGAGCTCGGGCCCAATGTCTGTGGATGGGAATAATGGCTGTGGTGGCAGATGCATGATGGATTGAGTGCCTGTCTCTGTCCCAGCTCTTGGGGACATGAAAGGAGCCTCATTTGGTCATTCTCTGAGTGGAGTTTCTTCCTCAAAAATCCTTTCAACCCAGAATATTTTCTGACACAAAATTATTATTATTAATCCACCAGATTTTAAATCCAATTGGAAACTGTGAATTAGAACCAGTAACACAATAGTACAGTGGAATTAGAAGTTGAAGAGCAATATAATATATTGATTTTGAAGCAGGCAAAAATAAGAACTGCATTAGAAAGATCATGGGCTCCTATCTTTGCTATCACTATATGGTAGAGGTGGAGTGTTTATCCTGCTATTTTCCATTCACAGTAAATTCTTGCTTAATAAATAAAATCAATGGGGATAGCAGTTACTATTTATCAAGGAAGATTAAACAATTGCTCTGAAATGAACCAGGAATTTCTTTCTATAGACAAGGGACCTGCCAATTCATTGACATAAAATATGAAGAATCAGGACAGTTCTTTTTTTGCAAAAAGTAAAGTGAAAAACAAAGGCTTCATGCTTTGGAGTGTACAAGGGATACAGAGTTGTTATTATTCTGGTCTGAGGTTTAAAACTATTTTAGCTGGCCCCAAATTCTCACTCATGAATACCTACATCTCCCCTGCTGTTAGAGCAGTATGACAACAGAACCAATTAGTTGATTTGGTGAGTGCTCCAGCATTGGATACATTTAAGAGACAATTGGACACCCATCTGCCACATCTGCTTTGACTTGTATTCCTGCACTGAGTCAAAGCAGATGTGGCAGATGGATATCCAATTTTCTCTTGAATGTATCCAATGATGGAGCACTCACCAACTCAACTACAGTACTGTAATTGGTTCTGTTGTTGTACTGCTCTAACAAGACATTTTCCCTGCTATTCAGGCAAAAAGTTGGTTCCTATAATTTGA
Organism: Furcifer pardalis; assembly: GCA_030440675.1. NCBI lineage: Eukaryota > Metazoa > Chordata > Lepidosauria > Squamata > Chamaeleonidae > Furcifer > Furcifer pardalis. The sequence continues at coordinate 72,388,298 of CP126893.1, forward strand.
GCCCATTATTAGGGGCCTTTCAAATACCACATGACCTAAAATAGGCCAATTTTGACACCTCCCTGGGACTTTCCATGACCTTTGACTGACCCCCTCCCCTCCAATTCATGTGGTTTTTCTGTTTTCCCTGATTTGAAGAATAACGGCAGAAGCATGGCCGATCCAGAGCCTGAGGATGCCTGCCGCCCCACCCACAGACTCCCACCTGGCGGGGGGGGGGAGCCATGCTGGTTCGAGTGGCAGAGGATGGTCCCACCCCGAAGCCTGAGAACGCCTGCCACCCCACCCCAGGACTTCCACCTGGCCAGGGGGTTAAAATTTTGGAGTCACGTGACTTCATGCCAAACACCCCTACCCTCATGACTTTCTGTGACTTTTGGTCGATCCCCTCCCCCTAAAATAGTCACATAGAATTTCAAAGACCCCTTACATGTCCTACATTCTGAGAGGATTGAGTAGGATCCAACTCCTCCTCTGTCAGTTTATCTTTCAGGTATTTTAAAAGTGCTATCATATCTCCTTCAGCCTTCTTTGCTCAAGGCTAAACATGACTGATTCCTTCAATCTTTTTTCATTGGCCTTCGTTTCCATTCACCTTATCATCTTTGTTGCACTCCTCTGAATCTGTTCCAGTTTGTTGGCATCATTTTGGAAGTGTGGTGTCCAGAGGACACTGTACACAAGAAGAGTCCTGACCATTACTGAATAGAGGAGAACTAGTGCCTCATGCACGTATGTAAAAGACAGAGCAATTAACTATCTTATTATTCAGTAAAAGTTCATATCTCTATCTGTCTTCCAATTTGTAGAGGTTTTTTAGTTATTTATCATCTCAAAATTGCACTGTTTATCCCAGATTTCACAAATAACAGTGAAATTGTTATGAAAATGGCTTGCTGATAAGTAAGGTTTTTGAATTGCTTCTGTGATTGCTATAGGTAGAACTATACTGGAAAATGGCAACAGCTGCAGTATACGGACTTTTTTTTAATCTTTAGAATAAAATCTGTAGCACTGAAATTTTTTTTTGCTTATGAATATGTCAGAAATGGTGTTTACTCTAAAGCTTCTGCTCTGATGCTCCTGAATTTATAGTGTTGGAAAACATTCATAATAACTACCAAATATTTCACCAATGCCTGTATTCAGCTGAGTGGAAGAGACAGTATGTACTCAGTCATCAACTTTTCTTGCAGCTAAATCTAGCAATTCCACAGGGGAAAGTAAATATTTGAAGAAATGCAAACTTGTTTTGATTTAATGTAGTTCTTGCTCTGCAGTGTGTAGCCATTTTTGACAAGATAGGTTACTTTCTACAGACGTTTATGAGATATCCCATGATTAAAAAGTTATCAGTCAGTGATATGATCCTATCTAACATATTTCTTAGCTACACTGTATGAATTTTTAATTAAATGCTCCATTTTCTATTGGCTGAATTAGCTAGTACTGCTGTTCACCTGTGACTAATTGGGTTGTACTCAATTGAACATTTTATCACAGCACCACCACTATTTTCTAAAATAGGGGAGTATGAGGGTAATGGGGGGGGGGTACGAGGGTAATGGGCAATTGGTGTAGGTAAGAGAAAGAACTCTTAAACCCTAATTCTAATTGCTCATTCTTGTCTACAAATGCCCCAGTCAGTTGCTGTTGTTGTTTTACATTTGCTGAACTGACTTCCATTAATCTAATCTAATTTAATCTAGTTAAAAATAATAATTTAATTTAATTAATTTTAAAAGGTATTTGAGATTCAAAGAAAAGTTTTGTTGGATAGACTGGAAATCCCATTCTCCTCTCTGGTTTCCTTCTATAAGTATATATTTGTCAAGCTCTTATCTCAGAAGGAATACAACAGTTTGGGAAATATCTTTTTCCTTTTAACATATCAGCATATACAGTAATACCTCGGATAATGCTAAGACTTGATTCCACAAGTCTTGGTGTTATCCGATTTTTAGTGTTATCCGATGCATGTTAAAATCCTATGGGATGGATCAGATAACGTTAAAGCTCCATAGAGATACATTGTAACCACACAGGCTTTAGCGGTTGTTATCCGATCCATCCCATAGGACCTTAATGTTATTCGATCCAATTCTCCTCCCCAGATTACTTAACGTTATGCGATTTTAGCGTTATCTGAGGTAAACGTTATCTGAGGTATTACTGTACATTTATATCTGGAGCACTTTTAGGATTAACAGATTGACCCTTGAATAACACAGGAGTTAGGAACACCAACCTTCCACGTCCCATGAATACAAAAAGGTACATTGTTTTGGGCCAACATGTATTTTTCTCTATAGTGGCTGTTTTTTCATCTTCTGGGTGAAGCTTGAATCTGAAGCTTGCTGTCCACCATTCTCTTGAAGGGTCAAGATTCTATTCCTGCTGCAACTGTTCCCATTCTCCTTTTCTGTGATTCAACAGTTGTGTAACAAATTAAACACTTGGTTGCCACACATTTTAACAGGTGTTTGATAGGTATTTTAGGCTTTGGGCCAAATCATATACCAAACAATATCATCACAGAGTTTACTTCTAATGTAATAATTGTAGCAAAAATGGTTTGCCATTATAGTACCTTTCTCTTCTTCTCTGCTTCCTCTTTTACCCCATTGAGTGTTGAGAGAGATGCAAGGTTCTTGCTTTGGCATTTCTAGTGGCTTCCCCTGGTGTGTTTTTTCTCTGATATTATCTCTCCACCTTCCTCTGGGTCTGCCTCATGGTCTTTATCCTTCTCCTCTTTCCACATATGCCTTACATTACAAGGTATGCAATTCCAAGACATTCTCTCCAAATAGGCAAAACACTATATTTGTTGTCTCTGTATGCAGTTCATGATTGGTTTTGTTCCAATTCTTTCCCTTATAACCTAATTCCTGATTTTATCCCTTCTAGTCACTCCAGCAGCTTTCCTTAGACATCACATTTCTGTGGTGACGAATTTTTGCTTATGTTTTGTTGTATGTGTCCTTGTTTGGCACTGGTAATATAAGATGAGAATTAAAATGCTTTGTATGAGGTGTTTCTTTGTGTTGATTGGTATTGTGTTGTGTTGTAAGAGCGAAGCTCACTGTCCAGATATTTGGTTTGCCTTCCTGTGCCATATGTTAATCTCTTCATCCATTTTGCCATTTTCAGTAAATGTCCCTAGGTATTTGAACATGTTTTATATTTGTTTCCAACCTATGGCCCATGGACTGAACTTGGCCTGTGGCCCCAATTTCATGTGGCCCATGCCACCTCTGCCACTGCACCCAGAAGTTGAAGCGGATACATTTACTTCGCTGTAAAACACGCCCACATGTGTGAATGTGCCCATAACTGTCATAAATGTGAAAGTGGCCACAGTTATGACAGCCATAAATGCACCCACTTCCACTTCTGGGGGTGTGTTCTGGACTTCTCAGCAGTCTGAGGTGTGTGGTCAGGCCCACAGTGTAAAAAAGTTGGGAACCCCTGCTCTAGCTCAATATCTAGAATATGCTGTTTCCTTCCAATTGCCATTACCTCAGTCTTCTTTTTATTGAGCCTCATATTATTTCTCTTACATTCTTGGTTCATGGATGTAAAGTGTTGCTATAGTTTCTATAGCACCTTTGGCAGGCTTAATTCTTTTCCCATGAACACAGCCTGTTTTATGTATATATATAATATATTCATTTCTTAATTTAGTTAGTATTCAGATATATTAATTCTTCATATTTCATTTTCCTTCCTGTAAAAGAATATAGTTTGTATTATATTAGGAAACTAGATTGAAAGAGAAATGAGTGAAACAAAATGAAATTTATGTCTTAACTCTTGTTACAGGTGGATACATCAAGTATTAAAGAACTAGCTGGGGATTCTGGGATTTCCACCTGCAGGGGGAGAATTAAGCTTAAATCACTGAATCTGTACTTCACGGCATTTACCTGGGGCCATGTACTTTGAATAGTCAGATAGTTAAATTTGGCTTTCAAGTATGCAGCCATGGCTCAATATCTATCTATTGCTGTGAATAAATGCCACTTCTTACACTGTCACAAGCAGTCACTACTCCACTTGAATAATAATAATGAGATATCCTGCTGTTGGGCATCACAGAGGTACATTTTGTCCACAACTCTGATTCATTGGTCAGTATATGGTAGGGAAACCTAGCAGAGATGCATGCTTTATAGTAGTTATAACGCTATGAACACCTACTGTGCTGGTAGAAAATTGCATGTTTGATATGCCTAACCCTCTAAATTTTGAAAGTTGTATATCACAGCAACAGTATGTAGAAAAGCTGTAAAAATGAGAGAGCTTATCATTGGTATAAAAATGAAGAAAGAGAAGCAGGTGGTCTTCCCCTTAACTGCTAAAATGTGCCTTATAATTGGCTTTGCTAAGGCGATGGCGAAATAAAGCTTTGATTAGTTGTTCCCCTAGAGCTAAGGAAACTTACATGAGGCTTGAAACCAATTATTTACATTTCCACAGAAAATGTCATTATTAGTAAATTTTGCATTCTAATAATTTTAGTGTGCCGTGGGATGGCTTTTTCATGACTCCATAATGATATTGTAGAAATTTTAACTCAGAGTACATTTAAAGAAGAAAAATAATGGGTATGTATATATCTAACTCTCTGTACAAGGCCTCTTTGGGAGAGTTCATATTCTCCTTTATCACAAAAAAAAGATAATTTACTTGTCCAAATAATTTCCTGCAGCTGGGACAGAGACCACGTTTGACTGGGAGTCTTTAGTATGCAAACAGAAAGCCTGCAAGTTCTAAATAAAGAAACTAAGCAGAAAGTTACATGCTCTCTCAGACTTCCTCAGCCTAGCTTAACAACACATAGTTGTCATTGTTGTGTTTTGTATGTATGTCTTCTTCTCCTTCTTAAATAACTTTCAGGAGATATTACTATTGGGAATCAGTTTCCTTCAAAGACATCTCACTTTTAAAAAAATCTTCTCATCACTGTAATGTGTAAATGTATGATAAATGAGAATTCACCACTCATTTGGGAAGTGCTACAGACAATTGGGATTAACCAAACCAAAATAATAGAAGCAATATTAGAACATATACTGCAATTTGGGTTTGCATATCTAAGGTTCAAAGTGACACACCAAGACCAATAAACAGAGGTGATTAAGTATTATTTATTATACTTATCAAACATTATTTTAGATGGCTACCCTCCTCATAGCTATTAGGGTTTCCAACTCTGACTGTAGAATGAAAAAAACCTATAAAACAATAACATTAAATACTCCTAATAAATCAGACAGGAAGCAGCTAAAACAAATGAATACAACTGCTCCTCAAACTGGCAAAATAAATGCAAGCACAAGATAAGGCCCCTCCACAAGAATTAGAGGAGCATGCTGATGAAATCTTTAAAACCAAAAAAATCTGAAACATCAGAGGTAGATCTTGTGAGAAAGTTCAACAACTGAGGTCAAAGAGTTCTTTAAAAAAAATGAGAGATGTAGAAGAACTGAATTAATTATTGTAGGGCAGATGCCAGTGTCTAAATCTTTTTAGAAAGAAGTTGAACAATGTCAACAGATGAAGTTCTAAGCCTTATTGACATACTAAAAAGAAACAAACTTCTAGGTACAATAGTTCTTATGACTCAAGTGTAAAACTGCTGATCTTCTAACAAAAATGCATGACTTCTGACTGAGATCAGTCTTTTTGCCTGAGAAACGGAAAGCAACTAATTTAACAGAAGTTTTAGAAATGACACTGTGGAGGATCTATGGAGAGATCCAAGACCTTACAGTTCAGTTAGCTATATATCTGTTCCAGGTGAATTTGTGGAAATTGTTATTACATACAAAATTATCAGGTTTACAGAACAAATTTGGCTTCTGCAAATATTAAATCTTGTCCCATCAACCTTTTGGAATTGTTCAAGAGCGTCAATAAACACAAGGAATAAAGCAATTAATTTTGTATTTGGCTTTTTAAAAAGCTTTTGACAAAAATCTTTCATCAAAGACTTTCAATAAACTTATCAGGCAAAAACAAAAAAGAAAGAAAATAAAAGAAAAAAATCTTATAGCATCTTGAAGACTGTTATATTTTATTATGAGCTGTCTTGGATCAAATCCACTTATTTAGACATTAGAATGAGACTATATGGCTGGCATATTTATACATTGTTCCAGGACTATCTAAGGAAACAGATATCAAACACAGACTAATTACAATTAGCAGGTACTGAATATGAGTCTACAAGGTAACAATAGCATTAGTTACAGAAGTGGTAAATTGTGAGAATCAATATGTGGTTTCACATTTTGTAATGAGCCTGGAACCCTTAGCCAATATTTAATTCTTTGACAGACTACCAAAGTTGGCTGGTTGGCTAGCAATATAGGGAGGGAGGGAGATTCGATCTTATCTTAGCTGTTTCTCTTTCAAGTCTAGTTCTAAGCTTTTTTTTTTTACTCTATGACAGTCACTTTAAGATCATTCAAAGAGTGTCCAAAAGAGATTGAAATGTTCTGAAACATGTTTTCATGCATTGCCATTTCTGATATTAGACATATATCTGTTAATTCTCTTGTGTGGAGAATTTTTGTCCTATATAGAGTGCAGAAGGGTTACTGTAGCAAAGGATGTCATTGATCATGTTGGCAGAAGAATGAATAAATGAGCCCCAATGTTATAGGTAATGTTGTTGGGACCTATTATTAAGTTGCCAGAGTAGATATGGTGACAGAGCTGGCCATCTGAGTTTGTTGCAGGGTCTATATTCCATTTCTGTCTCATGGTTGTGTAGTTTATTGTGTGACAATATTTTCTGAGATTGGAGGGTTAACTATAAACAAGTATGGACCTGCCACCAAGAGCTTGTGGAAATGAAGTACCCTTGTCTAGGATGGGCAGTAGATTGCTATTGATGTGAATGGTCTCAGCTACTGTACTGAAGATGATAACTTCAAACTCTTGTATTTATGGGGAAAAAAAACATTTTTCAAACTACAGTGCCCACTCAAGTTTGGTTGGAAAACAAATTAACGGGGAAGATAAGTCTCCAAAAACTACTTGCTACAAAAGAGAAAATGACCAAACACCATTATTTGTCATTTAGCTGATCAAAGGAAAAGAAAGAGGATCTGGGCAACTACTGACAAGTCAGCTTGATGCTAATACCAAAAAAGGTTGTCAAATAGCTCATTAAATAGTCTGTAGTACTGTACTAAGAAAAGAGTGCTGCGATTGGAATGGGTTTCAGAAAAACAAATCATACCAGACTAATGTTGATTCTTCTCCCCTTCTTTATCTCCTTCTCCTTTTAAAAAAAAATCAGAAGTAGTATTGAGATGTTTGGAGGACAATGAACCTGAAAGAAAGGACCTCTGCTATCCATGATGATGCTAATCATCAAGCAAGACCTTGGAAAATCAGAGTCTCAGCTCACATGGATATCACAACTCTTCCTCTTCAAATTTATTTTTTAAAAGCCCATGAATGAAAAAACCTAAGCATAGAGGGGCCAGGACCACCCTCCAGAAGATTTCCACTCAATAAGTTAACATTAACCACAATTCCTGATGTTTGGACAAGGCAAGGGTTACCACCTTGCTAGGTTAGGGAATTGTTGTGGATATAGCACAGCTTGTTTTTAACATGGCTTTTCAAAAGGTCCAGCTAATTCTTCAGAGGACCAAATCAAGATTAAAGAATACCTTAACAGTTCTGGCAATTAATCCAGAACAACAAAGTAGATTTCAACAGATACAAAAGTAAAGTTCTGGTTTTAGTCAGGAAAAATCAAACATACAACTATAGAATGGGTAACATCTGTGTGACAGTGGTACACATGGGGAAAAAATCCAGAGTCTTAACAGACCACAAGTATATATGAGTTAAAAGGATGCTGCAGCAGTAACAACTACTAATCCAGTCTAAAAGCCATGAAAATTAATATCACAGAGTAAACAAGAAACACACACACCAAAAAGACAAAACATCCAGACTAGGAGAGGTAAAATACCACTTTCTTTTGCTTTGGTCACAACTCAACCAGAAAACTCTGTCCAATTCTGGGAACTAGAGAATAAGAATGTCATTAAGAAGCTGGAAGATCTCCTGAGATAACTGGCCAAAACAGTAAAATGTTTAGGGTATAAGTTTTATGAGGAACAGTTGAGGGATGATTTTAGCTTAAGAGTGAGAAGTGATATGCCCCTATTTATGAATAATTCAACTTACGAATTGGTTCTGCACTGAAATCCATTCCTCGAGTTACAAACATGCTCCGATTTACAAATTAATTCTTTTTCCTCTGTGTTGCCTCCAGTGAACCAAAAACACCATTTCCCCTATGGGTTTGCTTCAGGTTACATAATCTGATTCCCCAGAATGCATTGCACACATGCAGCCTTTCTGAGCCATGTAGGTGGCAGTAGAGTGTTTGGAGTGATTTCTTTGGAGTTTCCGTGCCCAAATGGCTGGCGGTTGCTGTTTCTTGCTGAATTTTTCTCTGTTTTCTGTCCATTTTCAAAGCTTTTTCAAGGTAAGGAACAACGGTTTTGCTTATGCATGCTTTCCTTTCATTGCTGCTGTTGTTTTTGGGTGGTTTGATTGATTTTTGTAGAGTGGGGGGACCTGTTTTGATTTTTGGAGGGGGGTTTGGGGTTTTTTCTTTATCCGAATGGAGATGCCTCGAGTTACGAACAAATTCAACTTATGAACAAGGCCATGGAACTGATTTTATTCATAACTCGAGGTTTTACTGTAGATAGAAAAAGCTTGTTTTCATGGTGGCAGAGGAATAGACCTAAAGTAAGTTATTCAAATTACTTTAGAAGAGAATAGATTTCAATTTAACAATAAAAAGAAGTTTAGCAAATACTGTGGAACAAAATACCTTTGAAAAGCCAGAGTCCACCATGTTCCATGGTATTTCAGCAGGACACTTTGGAATGTTATTAATTTGTTTGGCTGGTCATTTGTTAGGTATGTTTTACCTGTGAATTTCCTGCCTTTAAGCCAGCCTTGATGACCTTCAGTATTACTACACTCTTATTATCCTAAGATTCTCATACCTTTGAATTTTTTGGATTCTCATACCTTTGAGCTACTTATAACCTTCTTGAGTGTTACCTAGAATAGAAATTATGGTCTGTCTCTGGAGGCTGACAAAAATGTATGGTGTTTTAATCTGTTTTGGATTTTTAAAGATATTATCTTTGGGATTCTCTTGCTGGTTTAATCTGCAGTCTGCTGAGTAAAAGCTCAACTTGGAATAAGGCAATAAGTTATCATTATAAAGTTCTCAGCTCAGTTCTGCCAGTTTCTTGGTATTCAGAGGAGCTGAGGCCAATGAAAATTATAACAATGATAATAAGATAGTGTTGTGGGAGTGTGACAAGTACTTGCAAGACATCTCATCCTCGGTGATTTTCCAAGTCTTGCTAAGCCAAACTCACTGACACTTTCTTCTGCATCATAGCAGAAGAAAAAAAAACTAGAACTGGTCTTATTTTCTCTTTTGCTTTTCCTCATTTTTTACTTACTTCTGTTGAAGAAACTTTCAAATTATGCACGGCTGAATGCTCTTTCTAATTGATCTTTTACAGGGAAAAAATGTAATTCTGTTCTAGAATTATAACAAACCTGAACAGTTTGTGTTGGATTCACCCACCACCCACCCCACTTTTCTTAGTGAATCTGTGCCCAGGAAAGGTTTTATTCTGCACAAGAAGTACTGTGCACACAAACTTTCTGGTCAATCAAATTTAGGGGAAATGCACTTTAGTTCAAGACTAAATTTAAGTTTTGTTATTGGCCCTTAAATGTTGAAATGGCTTGGGTGAAAGTTCCCTAAAAAGACTTAGCTTCCTTCTTACCAACTCGCCCTCACCCAGAAATCAGCCTGACGTTCCTGTCCATCTGCAATGATGGTGATCAGCACCAAGGACAGCACCTTGTGGCATTCTGAGGTAAAGGCCATTTGTTGCCAGCTTGTTGTCTTGTTGTCAGCCTTGTGTGCAGAGTCATTGGGTGAGATTTATTTCTCTGTGCCTCATAATACGAGACTCTCCCAGGGTCGTCTGCTAGTGGGAGCTAGACTGAGAGAAGGGTTGCTTCATACTCTGCGGTGAAGGAACGGGCCAGTTTTAAACGGTATTTTTAAATTTTGGCGCCAGAAATGCGAGTATGTGGCCAACAGGTAATGGACTTCAGAATATTGTGGATTCGATTCGATTTCTGGCGCATACTTTGTGGTGCAAAAGCGAAGCTGGTCCCCAAAGCGCCTTTCCATTTTGTCACCTGGGCCACCTTGGCACCTGTTTCAGCCCCGGGTCCCAGTTCGTGCCCCTCCTACCCCACATCCCTCTTTATTCGGGGTGTCAGGATAAGACTGGGAGCAGAAGCGACTGTCTTCCCGCGCTTCCCTCGAAGGCGCCGATTCACGAGGACGCGCTGCTCGGTGTGACTCTGCAAGTTCAATTCGCAGCGTTAAGCATTTGCGCAGGTTTTTATTTTGTTTCCCGGTGGCAGTTTTGTCTGGAGTTATTATAAGCGGCGTTCCATCTGCCGGCTGAGCGGCGACAGTGGGTGTGAGGTAAAAAGAAATTAAAAAAAATAATATCAATCAAATAAAAATTAGCAGCAACCCTTCTCTCTTTCCCCCACCCCCAAACGGCGGGTGAACATTATAGGCAAAGGGAGCCGAGGAAGACCAGGGCTGAGGCGGGGACCGGGGGTGGGTGGGTGGGTAGTTGTCTGTGGGCGGGTTGCTCTCCGTTCCGGCGGCTGCCGTTGTGGTGCGCGCTTCTCCTCCTTGCGCTGTGAGGGAAAGTCAGGTGAGAGGAGGCGCACACATGGTGGGGAGCCGGGCCGGGCTTTCCAGCCTAGGAGGAGACCGCCGCCACCCCGCCCATCCTCCCTCCCTCCCTCCAGAGATGGGCTGCCGAGGCGGCGGCGGCGGGAGCGGGGCGCGGGATGGCAGGCGCCGGGAGAAGTGAACCCGGGGCGCCGGTGGCTCGCCTTGGCCGCCGCCTGCCTCTCCTCCGGGAAAGTCCGCCGGTGGCTCGGCTGCGCCTCAGCGCTGCCTCGCGCGCCCATTGTTCTCGCCTCGCCTCCGCCGTGCCTTGGACGCGCGTCCCTTCGCGCCACCTCCCGCCGCCTCGGCCCCTCAACGCTGCCAGCGCCGCCGCCGCCGCCGCCTTCCCCTCACGCCTCGTGGCAGTGGGGCTTTCTGGCCAGAGCCGAGCCGCCGCATCCACCTCCGAGCTGGGAGGCGTGTGGGAAGCGGCGCCGTTTTAACCGAGCGCTCCTTCGCGGCTGCCTTTTTTTTTGGGTTGGTCTCGCTCGCTCTCTCCACGACCCCCCCACCCCACCTCCCCTCACGCTCTCTTTCCCCTCAGGAGGGACTTAAAAGGGGCCACGGGGACTCCTCACTTTCCATCAGGAGTAGCTTCGCCGCCCTCACACCCCCCGCCTAAAAAAGGACAAGCGAGAGGGGGGGAGAAGGACAAGGTGGCCGGGTTGGAGGGGGGGCGGCGGCGGGAGAGACTTTGAGCCGCGCCACCGGCGAAGCAGTGGCCAGGACTGGGCAGCCGAGCGATGCTTCACCCGGCTCACAAGGGAAGGCAGGCTTCCGCCGAGGCAGGTAAGGAGCGCAGAGGGCGGGAACGGCTGTTGGAGGGGGGGGGGGATGTCCTGGGCTGCTGGGAGGACTCCGCCTCGGAGCGGTGCGGAGTTTGGGACCGGTAGTACTCCCCTTTGGTGTGTGGTGTCAAAGTACCTGTGGTCGTGTGGAGTGGAGCCGGCTCTCCTTCGGGGGCTTTCCCCATCCATCCATCCATCCATTTATTAGTGAGGCTGCGGTGGTAAAGATGCTCGCCTTGTTAGTTGGAAGGCCGGCAATTCGAGACCCGGGTCCTGCATGACGGACTGAGCGCCCGCTTCTGTCCCAGCTCCTGCCAACCGAGCAAAGATCGAAAGCAAGAATTGGCAAGGAGATCAAAAGGGGCCACTTCGGTGGGGAAAAGATCTTGGGGAGACGAAAGGACCCTCATTCGGGCGTTCCCTGAGCGGACTTTCTCCAGCAAAAAAGCCTTTCAACCCAGAATAATTTCTGACACGAAATTATTGTTATGCATTTATTCGTCCGCTCTCTCCCTCAGGAATCCGTCCGTCGTCCCGTCTGTTTATTTTCTTTTGTTTATCTTTCGGGCCAAAAAGCTCGGCTCCTTCTGCGTGAGCCCTTGCCAGGTGGTGGCAGCCGGTTCCGCTGCTCCTTTGCCCGATCCGCCTGGGGTGGGGTGGAGTAGCCGGTCTGGGTTTCAGAGAAGGGACCAGGCTGGGGCTCCTCCAACCTCGCTGGCCAAGGGCGGGTGCCCAAACCCAAGGAGGGTCCGCAAGGGGCCATCTTCTGTGGAAAGAGATCCACGTTGGCCACCCACCAAACCGGGCTTTGAGTGTCAGCTATCAAAGGGCATTAACTGGTGCACCTGTGCAATCAAGTGCACCTGTGCAATCAAGGGCTTTCCTGCCTTAACCTCCACCATACAGGAGCTCATGCTCCATTCCCAAGGGACTGAACTTTGGAGTGGGTTGAATGTGGTTAGATACCCTATAGTCTTCCCCCACTTTTTTTTGGGGAGTGGGCCTTTAAAATTCTGCTGGTGTGCTGGAGACAGATGAGGAGTAACTAGTACTGAATAGTGGAAAGTAATCTTAAAATTAAATGTAACAGCCACATGCAGGCTAGAAGTTTACCTCTTACTAGGATGTCAGGCAATTCCAGAGCCATTGTTTAATTGCATCGTGCATTGCAGGAGGGTGGTTGTGGTTGTGTGTTGTAGCAATATTTTTCAATGAACAATACTCCCCAGATGATAGCTATCTGTGGTATACTAAATGCAGCTTCGATGCTCTAGAAATCTTTTATATTTTATTTTTTGCAGTCTTATTAATGATCTGAAAGGCGAAAAGTCATCTGGGTGTTAGGATTAGAATAATAAAATATTCCTACAATTCAGAATAGAGAATATTACAGCAGTGTTATTCCATAAAATAAATACAGTTGCAACAACATTAGAAATGAAAATTAAGATCAATATTTTAAGGGGGGGAAGTGCCAATGAACTCTTACTTAAATGCAAAAATACACATAATCTTGTACAGTCAAACCTTGCATAAAGAACACCTTGCTTAAAGAGTAACTCGCTTAAAGAGGAGAATTTTCTCTGAATGTTCACTTTGCTTAACAAATAAAACCAACCAAAAACTCGCTTAACAAATAAATCGGGGTTCGCAATCCACCCCACCAGAAGCCACAATTGGTCACTTACAACGGTGTTTCGCTTAAAGAGCAAATTCGCTTAAAGAGCAATCCTGTGGAACACATTATGCTCTTTAAGTGAGGTACAACTGTATTTCCCTGAACTAAAATATTAGATTTTGTATGACATTAACAATAAGTCACAATTGTTCTGAAAGGAATGCAGTCTCAAGAAGCTGTACTATACTTATATGTTCCTTACCAAGATACAGAAATGTAAGTGCTCCCTCCCATTATATAGCAGTTTCACAGTATGAAACTTGCCCACTTGAAACAAACAAACGAAGATCTGCAACACAATATGGGTAGAAGTTATAACAGTTGTAAAATAGAGTGCTTTGCTGAAATATTAAAAGTTAAGGACTTCGTGTATTCAGATTTCTGTGATGCACAAGTAATATTTTTTTTGTTCTGGTAAAGTTACTTTCATTGTCTTTTTGCTCTGCTGTGTATCAGTTTAATCAAGCAAAAATAATATCAGATTTTTTTAAAATTTCTGTCAATTTAAAGAAGTTAGTGTTTTGAAGGAATGTTTGTACTGTGAGAACAGTGTTAAAACTGACGTAGTATGGGTAAATAAAGATTCTATGTGTATTAAAATCCAGATACAGAAAGTTGAATGTTACTAGTTAAAAGTAATGGTGATAGTAACACCTCTGTTTCCAAACCAAGTATCCATTCATTCATAGCTCTCCATTTCCTGCTTTCTCCTCCCCCACCCTTTTTTGACAGATGCTAACTTGGTTCTTCTCAATGTTAACAATGAGATTAATATGAATTGAAGCATTTTACTGATAATCCAGTAGATGCTGCTCTAGAGCAAAGGAAACATTATTTTATTTGTTGGAGGGAGGGGAGAGAGAAGTGCAATGAGAAAATAAAAACTCAAGAAAAAAATCTTAAACATTGCTGATAAAGCGAATGTAGACTGCTGATTGAAGAGTAATGTGAGATCATTACATTTTCATACCATTCTATAGGGTGTTATTAAAGCTGAAGCCACACTTACTTGAATTATCATAGTTGTGCTAGGCACATAGCACGTCTGCTATTTTAAATTGTAAAATCAGTTTACTGTACATTACTATGCAGAACATTTTACCACTGAATACTAAAGCCTTTAACATGCAAATTTTTTGAGAGGAAGAGCTGAAATGGCACGCTCTTAAAAGAATAATGCTCAGATTCATTATAAAAATGTGCACTAGTTGCCAATGCAGAGTAAAATATTAAGAAATTAAAAATCTGCAGCCCCTTAAATTAATAGAATTTAAATTCACTAATGGCTGTCTTCTTGGTGAATATTCAGCACTCAATAGAATAGACTGTAAGACAATCAGAAAGCATTAATTGCTAATTGAAAGGGATGAGTATTTAAAATGACACTATAACATTGTCAATGGAACAGAAAATGGAAGAAGAAATATAAAGGCAGTATTTTATACTGAAAAAGAGTGAATAAAGAGGAAATGTTTGCATTACATACTGTGGCTTATTCCTATGCTGAATGTCCTTGCTAATAACATGACAAAGCAAAGCCAGAGAGTTTAAGTATACTGTACATGCATTTACTGTTGCAATTTCAGGCAACCACTGACCTCTATCTGTAGAAATATTTATTTTTTAGCAGCAGTTGCAAAACTATCAGACTTCAGATTCAGAAAAGTCAAGGTATGAGGCACAACATACGGTACTTTTAAAATATATCAGTTGGTTACTTCTCTAAGCTATACTTTCTGTTTCCGTTTATTGTGTATTTGGGAACTTATTAATAAATCCAAAGTCCTTAGCTGAATACAATGCTGGATTGCAAATGCCTTCTCATGTTCTCAGACTTCTGATTCATATTACACTTGAATGTTAACACTGACCTTATTTTACATAAGTTTTAACTGGATTTACACATATAAGTATAGATGTGGATTGCACTCATCTAGATTGTTTGCTTGTGAAATTAGCTCTGCAAAAACTTATTGACAACTCTATTTCTTCATAGGTAGAGCTGCAGGAAACTAAATTATTCCAAGAAGGCTCTATATTTATTTAATATATTCACTTTACCTATTGACAGTAAGGGGCATTTGTATTTAAACTAGATTTACACTGAGGCAGAAATCCATTTGTATCTAATATGTGAGATTTACAAAAGACAAGTATATAAATATACTTTTTTGTGTCCCTAACTATAAAAGAACAAAGTCTTCTTTCATGTCTAGGCCAGACATGAAACTGCCAAAATGAAGGCACCTTTTGGTGAGTTCATTCTGCAGTTCCTTTCGCCTGACCTAGCGTGAGAAAGATTAGCCAGCAACACAAGGTTGCCATTACCAGGGTATGCCCAATTGTGGTTCAAAAATTCCACAATCTTTGAGGAGGCAAATACAAAGTGGCAAATACTTACTTTTTATTCTTATTTTCTTATTTTGCTATTAGCACCTGTTTTGGTTTGTTTAAGTTGTAGTTATGCTGTTTTTTAGTTTTTTAAAAAATCACCTATTTCTTGGAATTGTTCTCCATTGCGATTTTATAGACAATGTCCTAAAAATAAAGGACATAAACTTTTAAAGTACTAGCATGATAAACTTCTGAATATAAACATATTTATGAACATATTTATTGATTTTGTTACATTCTTAAATTCCCAAAACATCAAGGCTTTAGTGCTGGTTATTTTATTCCTCATATGATACACAAATAAAACTTGTTGGGCATATTTCAGTAATCATAGGTTGTATGTTTGTGTTTGTATGTGCTCAGATTAATACATGCTTCCCTACTATTCCTTGAAGAAGACTATCAAGACAGTATGGCTTTGGGCAAACTGCATGCCCTCAAAGTGCCCCAAGAAGAAGTGAATTGGTAAATCACCCCTGTGTAATCTCTATGTAGGAAACCCTTGAAAGAGTTACTGTAGGAATTGACTTGATTGTAACTGTTGTTGTTGTTAAGGATTTTGAACCTAAAAGTCTAATGCTCAGTTCTTCAAATCTTTGTGGACGTGTATTTGTATATGTATTTCATTATTCAAAAATGGGCATTTTAAAGGTTGCAAGATTCCACTAATATTTTTCTTTATAACCACTTGCAATCTTTCATTCTGCATGTATCTCATAGCTGCTCACAGATTATGTAAAATTTGCATCATGCATTACAATGCTCAATATGATGTAAAAATCTGTAAGAACTTGATGCAAAGGAAATGTTATGAAATCCAGAACTGCTTAGAAGACAATCTTATTGGATGATTTTTACACTATTGCATGAATTTTACATCTCTTAGATGATTATTGCATGATTTTTACATTTCTTAAATGAGTTTTACATTAATATGGGAGAGAAACCTCTTCAATGTTTTCTTTTCTGCCACTGTTGATTTGTGCGTGCACGTGCATGCGTGCGAGTGAGTTTGAGTGCATGCATGCATGCGTGCATGCATGTGTGTTCATTAGGACTACATTTTGTTTGAATTTTGATTTAAATAATTAGAAAGGTATATTCTGTAACAATTCCAATCTTTATTTATTTGTTTTATATAATTTAAGGGTAAAAACATAATGTTACCTATAATGTATTGTGAGTATCAAACTTCACTTTGGAAAGATTTTATGACGGGCATACTGTTTATATCTCTTGCTGACATCTCTCATTGTTTCTCATTGGTTAATAATTGATACCACTTGAAGAGTCTTTTCATAGATCCTATCAAGCTTTCACAGCAGAGACTGACAGAATATCTTAGCTATTTCAAAACAGATTGATACCTTAGCATTTTTTAAGATAAAAGCACTGAACATGTATACACAAAAGCACACAGACACATATTTTTGTTGCAGCTAGTAGATTTCTTACTGTGATAATACAAATACTTACACTCCTTAAAAATATAAAAATATATCATCATTTGTGTGTGACTTCAAAGAACAAGCTACATTTCATCAGTATACTGTTTGATTCCCAGTGCTGGAAACTGTGGGATACTATTTTGCTCATACTTATGTTACACTTGATATGAGAAAAAATGTTTTAAGGATTATCTTGGTTTAGTATTTTAAGAAATGTATGAATGCGATACTTCAGATTTATAGTATGTAAACATTTCCTTGGTTTTCATCTAGCATTAATGATTGTATAGAAATGTGTGTATATATCTTGTATATATAATCACACATAGTCTCTAGAGGTCAGTAGAATATAAGGAATGGACAATCATTCAATCTTAGGGTCCATATCCTAGGTTTTACCATCTTATACAAGCTAAAGTGAATGTTTTTTTTATAAAATAAGTTAATTAATCAATCAGAGTTAGCAGCACATCAGCAAAGAGCAACATTTTCTCCCATTTCAGAAATTAATTTAAACTGTTCATTTTAGGGAGAAAATATGTGCATGTTCTTACATGTTGACAGAACTTTGCAGATACATTGGTTTTTATTACATGTGCCTGTGTGTCATTGGAGGTATTAGAATAAGAAGGATTTTAGAATGACTAGAATGAAAATATGAGAGAGATCTTAGAAAATCTAGGAATACTGTACAGTAGTTTGAAGGGAACACTGCTCTTGAACTGTTTATTTTCTTTGTACCATTTAATAGTCTAACTGTGGAAATAAAGTTACAGTATATCTGTATCTCATTTATTTTTGCAAATGCCTTTTATAGCAAGGTTGGGCTGATAGCAGCTTGCGTAAGACATTACTCACAACCTGAGCTTGAGTCTGCTGCATTATTATGTGACAAGTGCAAGGGCAAAATGAAATGTTGTTTGGCAACTTGGGCAAGAAATGTTGACACTTATCATATAAAATCAAATTTGATTTGCATGACTGTGGTATACAGAAGGAAGTTTCATTAGACTTAGAGCAGTCAAGCTGATCAGAACTTCAGTTGATAGTATTCACTGTAGTTCAGTAAAGGAACACGCTCCAAGTTCCAGATCCTCTAGTTAATGAACATAAACACCATAGATCAAAAGGGCAGGACATAAATCCATTTCTCTCCCCTACCATGCAGAATGCTGCTCAAAACATAAACTTGGAGGAATGTTGTCATTATAAATTCAATAAAACAACGTAAATGAAGATTTGCCTATAACTGGTTAATACTCTTTAAGTCAAAGCTAGGTTAACATTTAGCTCTTGTCATCTTCTCCCCCCCCAAAAAAAAGCCCTTTTAAAAAAGAAAACTGGATAATATATGTAGTTAAATCTCTTCTACCCACAGAAGCATCCATAAACTGTGCTCTAAGAACTTTGCATTTATTACTCAATGTCTTTAAATACCATATGGTTATTTTAGCACCTTTTATTTCAATGATACTGCGCAGAGTTGTGAGGAGCACTCCAAGTAACAATAGAAATGCAACATTACAGTAACAGAAATCTGTAAATGTTTTGGAACGTTCTTGACCTTTTCTCTATCACTGCCGATTCTGCTGATCCAAGACCATCCTCAACTATCTTTTCAATTAAAAAGCTTAAGAAAGGTCATTTTAGAAAACAGGTGATATGAATTGTCCAATTATACTATATAGTCATCTCACAGGTTTTCTCACAGGTTTTCTCCTCTATAGTTATTATTAAATAAAGCACAGTGAAATTTGTAAACCTTCTCCATTAAATATTCTCAATATCATATTTTTATATATATATTCACCCCCTTGTTCCAAGAAGATAATACATCTTGTTCTGGCTTTACTCATTTCCCTCACACAAGCGATACATTCTCCCCATTCAACATTTTAGCTATTATTGCTATAAATATCTTGACACTTTGATTTATTAACGAGACAGGTAAATATGAATCTATTTGTGTTTTATCTTTCTGAGGCTTTAATACTAGAACTATCATAGAATGATGCCAATGTGGTGGGATATTACACTGTTTTAGAATTTATTGAATAATTTCTTCACGTTAGGGATTAAAAGCCTTTAAATTTGTATAAAGTTGTGTCCCTAAACTATCTACCTCAGAGTCTTCCCAGTTTTCAGACTTTTTATAACTCCCTCTATCTACTCTTCTGTAATTTTTGTTCCATCCTATCCCTATGTTTAGCCACATTCTTTTAAACATAAATTTCAATCCTTTCCTCTGATATATATTGATAAAAATTATGTATTGCCTTTATTTTGTTCTTCATCAGATTGCATCTATATCCTTTTCTGCCATTAATTATGCCTAAGGTTGCCCTTGCTCTAAAGCCAGTCGTATCTGACTCTAGGGTTCAGTGCTCATCTCTGTTTATAGCCAAAGAGCCAGAGCTGTCTGCATTTGCAGATATTTCCATGGACATGTGGCAGAAATGCCATGTGGACATGTGGCAGACATGCCTTCAACACCTTATTTCCTGGAACACTGTTTATCTTCCCACTGAAGTGGTCCCTATTTATCTACTTGTAATTTCTTGCGCTCACACGCTAGCAAGGTGATTCTCAAGATAATACAGGATAGACTGCGGAGAGAGAATTACCAGAAGTGAAGGCGGGGTTCAGAAGAGGCAGGGGGACTAGAGACCACATCGCCAACATAAGATGGATCATGGAAAAAACAAAGGAATATCAGAAACAAGTATACTTCTGTTTCATTGATTACACTAAGGCCTTTGACTGTGTAGACCACAACAAAATGTGGCAAGTAATTAAAGAGATGGGAATACCAGAACACCTTATATGCCTCATGAGAAATCAGTACATGAATCAAGAAGCAACAGTTAGGACAGAATATGGAATGACAGCATGGTTTGGAATAGGAAAAGGAGCAAGACAAGGCTGCATTTTGTCACCCTGCTTATTCAATTTATACACAGAGCACATAATGCACAATGCAGGGATGAAAGAATCACAATTTGGGGTCAAAATTGCTGGGAGAAACATCAATAATTTGAGATATGCAGATGATACCACCCTAATGGCAGAAAGTGAGGAGGAGCTAAAAAAGCTCCTGATTAGGTTGAAAGAAGAGAGTGAAAAAGCTGGCTTGAGACTCAATATAAAGAAAACAAAGATCATGGCAACAGGCCCTATCAGTCCCTGGAAAATAGATGGGGAAGAAGTAGAAGCAGTGACAAATTTTACTTTCTTAGGATCAAAGCTCACTGCAGATGGGGATTGCAGCCATGAAATAAAAAGGCGACTGATTCTTGGGAGGCAAGCGATGAGAAACCTGGGGAACATAGTGAAAAGTAGAGACATCACATTGCAAACAAAAATTCATATAGTCAAAGCAATGGTATTCCCTGTGGCAAGGTATGGTTGTGAGAGCTGGACCATTAGGAAAGCTGAGAGCAGAAGAATAGATGCCTTTGAGATGTGGTGTTGGAGGAGAATTTTGAGAGTCCCCTGAACAGCGAGGAGAACAAATAGGTCAATCTTAGAAGAAATCAACCCTGACTGCTCCTTTGAAGGTCAAATTGTAAAGATGAAGCTAAAGTAGTCTGGACATCAAATGAGAAGAGAAGATTAACTTGAGAAAGCCTTGATGCTAGGAAAGGTGGAGGGCAAAAGAAAAAGAGGGTGGCCAAAAATGAGATGGCTAGATGTTATTGTAGAGACAATGGGCACAGAGCTGAGCAAATTGAGGGGGATGGTGGAGGACAGAAGTGTCTAGCGGACAGTGGTCCATGGGGTCGCAGAGGGTCGGAATCAACTGTGCGACTGAACAACAACAAAATTTCTTGCTTTTGAATGGCTAGGTTGGCAGGAGCTGGGACAGAGAATCCTTTGTGCAGTATTCGGGAATTGAACTCCAACCTTCCAGTCATTGAGTTCAGTGTCTTAACCACTTGAGCCACTGCAGTTCATTAATTATGCGTACTTCACTTTAAACTTTTTGTTGGTGGCTCTAGCCAGCATCTTTGAATTTTTATGACTATACTCAAAATATAAATAAAGTAAATCTCTCTGAACCTTTTTGATTTCCATTACTTGTAACTCTACTTTTAAAGCCAATATCTTATTCAAGACTATTTTATCTTTTATATAAATATACTTCTCCTTGAAACCCTTTATTAATACTTCTATTTTTTCTTTTTGTTTTTTAAAAAATATGGTTGATTATTTCACATTCAATCCCTTTACTACCACTTTTATCGAATCCCACAATATCCCCTAACTTATTTCTCCATTATAACTTATCTGCCACATTTCCTTCCATTCCTTCCCCCGTTTTATACAATTTGTTTATTTTTAAGAACATCCATCTTTTTGTGTCTCTATAATCATTTTTACATGCTATCTGCATATTCACCTTTGCATGCTTACAAATTTTTATTGAATCTACTTCAGTTCATATAAATCTTGACAGCACTTTATTTGAAACAAATATATAATCTATTCTTGTGTATGTATTATACATATGTGAAACATATGTATACACTATTTAATTACCTTTCATTTGTCTCTATACACCTTTTATTTTATTCATTAATCTATTTAATATTGTTATTCTATTCTTAAGATCAACTATTGTTACTTTAGATTTATCTAACTTTTCATCAAAAAACCATAGTACATTATCCCACTAAGATAATCATTTATTTTCTTTTTTCTATTTCCTTCAGCAATATGTCCCTTGGTTTAAGGGTAATATAGGCAGCTGTTGGACTCAATATGTTTGTAGAACATATCAAAACTGTAGATCAATATAAACACATCTCAGTTTTTTTTCCAAAACATGAGCCATAGATTTAAATGTACAAATAGATAAACATGAAGAGCTTGAAATATTCAACAAAACCTGTCAATTTAATGAGCATTTCATTTCATTTTCATTTCATAAATTTCATAAATTTAAAAGATAACATTTTCAAAATAATGTATCAATAATATCTAATTCTGTATAAATAAAGATTTATTATATAAATTTTCATCTATAGCCTAGAGTTGTCAGGTCTCTTAGACAAACATATTGCATTATTTTGGGTTTTGCCCAAATATTGAAAAACTTTGGTATGAAATTTTTTATTATAACCCAGTAAGTGACAGACAGTACATTCTAAATATGATTTGGTGTTTTGTTTGAAAAGAACAGAATCTGTAGCTGTGCAGCAGACATTAAGTTAATATCAGCCAGAAAGTGTGTTACCCAACATTAGAAATCATTAGTACCACCTAGCACTATAGAATGCTTTAAAAAGTAGATGATACATAGCTCTTCTTACAAATCTTACTTATTTTACAAGAAGATTGCTTTACAGAATGATACATTCATGCCAGCATTATATTTTTTTTTATTAATTATTTGAAGCTGAAGGTTCAGAATAATGTTTTATCTTGTTTATTCTTTTCTTGGAATACACATTTGAAAATCAACAAATATTTCAATGTTTGTGACTGATCAAAATTGCTTGGTTTCTATTTGTCTCTCTGTGTGTGTTTTCTTGGCATTTCAAAGCAATTCATTCTTTAAGTAGCAGTATCAATGTTGAAATATAGATAGATACATTTAAAGATGATTCAGATGCTTATGTAGTTAATTTTTCAGACACCAGACTGTTAGAAGTACTATTAAAATAAATATCAGAAGTGATCTGGTTGACATGCATCTTTAAAGAGGAGGGGGAAATCACCCTTATTACACATTTTTCTCTAGCAGAAGATGCCTGGGCTGCAATCTCAAGTTGTACTTCTGCCAGATCCTGTTGTTTTCTTTTCCATCAACAACTCTTTCTCCTGCAGTCTCCATACACTCTAAACATCTGCTAGGGAGGGCTAGGATACCCTTTACAGCAGAGATTCCCAACCTATGGCCTGTGGGCTAGACCCGACATGTGGCACCATTTCATGTGGCCCGTCACTGCACCTGTACCCGGAAGTGGAAGTGGGTGTGATTATGACAACCGTAAAAATGCCCACAGATGCATAAATACAGTTATGTCAGCTGTAAATGTGCCCACAGTTGTCATAAATGTGGAAGCAGGCACAATTATTTCCACTTCAGGGGGGGGGCATGGTCAGGCCCACTCAGCTGTCTAGAGTGTGTGGTCTGGTCCATGGTGTAACAAGGTTTGGAACCCCTGCTTTACAGCTTGTTCAAAAGGACTATATCAAATAAGGTTGGGAAATCACACTAAATATAATGAGTGGGATATCAGAAATTTTTCAGACAGCCTGAATGTGGGAATATTCATGAAACATTTTTCTGGCAATGTTGAATTCTGGATTTTGAAGCTGGTGGTAAGGAAAGAGAGCAAAGTCTAAGAATGATGAAGCCATCACTAAACTTTTTTTTTAGGAGGGACTGTTAGGAACATGTCCAAGTGTCATACCAAATGTGACATTATTGGTTTCATCTGACTCTGTGGGTTTTTCCCCATTTGTTTTGTTATTTGCAAATAACTGATGTAAGATCAGGACTGTAAGTTGGAGACACTAACCAAGGGAAACAGATCTTCCTAATACCTGCAATTTACAGTGAGTGGAGAGGTCACTTTGGTGGCCATTGCCAAGCTTAAGACCCCTTGACCTGAGTGAGATGTTTTGTATTCATTCTCTCAAACACTGTGAATATCAAGACTGAAAATATGCTTAATAAACTTTGTGGCAGATTTATGTTCTGTTAAAGGTTATTCAAGTGACAGACCTGGATCTTGGTTCAGTTACTGCACTCCTAATTAAAATATTTTGTCATTTCCCCAGAATTTATTTATTCATCTTCATTCATTTGCTAAAAGTCCTTGGTAACATTTCCTTTCATGTATGATATACCAGTGATGGGATGTCCCCGGTTCCAGACGGTTCCCTGGAACCGGTAGGACCAATCCCGGAGGGTTCTCTGGGAGGGGAGTCCACTTTAGAGGCGTCCGGTTCCGGACGCCTCACCGAAAGAAAGAAAAATTAAAATCGGAGCTAAAATGGCTCCAATTGACTGCGCATGCGCAGAAACTCAATCTGACGCATTGTGCATGCATCAGATTGAGTTTCTGCGCATGCGCAGTCAATTGGAGCCATTTTGGCTCCAATTTTATTTTATTTTTCTTTTAAAGTTGGAGCCGCAATTTCAGAGCGGCGGCGGCGGTGGCGGCAGCGGCCCTTCTCCGTTGGCGGCGGTGGCCTGTCAGCCTGTCGGGAGGAAGTGAAGAGAGATGGAATGGGGGAGCCATGGGGCCCAGGCTGGGCGCGGGGGGCTCCTCCTGCCTCTGCTCCTCCTATTGCCGCCGCTGCTCCTACTCCTGCCGCCGTCGCAGGTCGGGGTCAGGTCTGAGGCGACGGAGGGGCCGGAGCGCCTGCTGTCCGTGTCCGGCGTCCGCTTCGGCTAGAGGAACCTGAGCTGCCTGACCTGCAAGGTCCTCTTCGCCGCCCTCAATGCCTCTGTCCAGGTGAGCCTCACCTCGCCTCGCCCCGGGGGGTGGGGGTGGGGTAAAGGAGGCAGGCAGGTAGTGGAGGTGGCACCAACCCCCCCCAACCGGACACCCGTCGTGGGGATTGGGAGTCCCTTGGGCAGGAGGACGCCCTGGGATGCCTCGGCCTGCCGGCAACCCCCCCAACCCCCCGCCCCTGCTCTCTTTGCGGCTCAAGCTGCCCCAGGAGGAGGGGGGTCACCTTTCCCGGGCCCATCTTGCTTGCTCGACACCGATCCTCTCAAAGGGGGGGCACCTGGGCTTCTCCCGCCCTCCGTCACCAGCCCTGCCCTGCCTGGCTTGTTTTGCTGCCTGAGTTGAGCGGACACCCCCACCCCCACCCCTTGGGTGCAAGGCACCGGCCCAAGGAGGAGGAGGAGGCCACAGGCGCCCGGCAGAGGGTTTTTTATTTGGGGTGGGTGGGTAATTTATTTGTGTTTTGGGTGGGTGGTTGTATTTTTATTTAATTTTTATTTATTTATTTATTTAAGTTATTTACGGCTTTGTGTGTGTAGCTGTCTGGCTGGGTGGGTGGGCTGAGGGGTGTGTGTGTGTGTTTATTTTTATTTTATTTTATTTATTTTTATTTTATTTTATTTATTTTTATTTTGGCCCCGCCCACAACATCATGATGTCATGACGTCAGCTCCGCCCATGACGTCATGATGTCATGACATTGGCCACGCCCATGACGTCACGGACGTCATGGCATGGTAGTAGAATTTTTGTCATCCCATCACTGATGATATACATTCCCCTTGCCCACAATGCAAACGGCCCTGCTAGCTGTTAGGAAAAATATGTAACGAGGAAAAACTAAACTCCTGTTGAATTTAGTTTTCCAATTTTTTTTAAATAATAAAAGAGGCAGCTAGCCTGTTTGGGGATATTTTGAATATTTTTAGTCATCATCTTTTACACATTTTTTTAAAAATTACTATCAACAAACATATAAACAAAAATACATCATGATCATGATCATGATAATCATCATCATCATAATCAACAACAACAACGTGATTTACAAATTGAAGTCGAGTGTCTATGAAAGAAGAAATCTGCTTTTGTACTCATAGTGATCAGAGCCCTTGGAGCAATACCCAAACGACTCCCCAGATATTTGGAAATTTCGAAGATCCTAACTCTCAAAAAAACAAACAAAAAAAAACCCACAACTCTACTAGGAACTGCATATATACCTTAACAGTTCTTAGGTCCTTGGTTAGGGCTTGAACTGTTAATCTTATTCCAGTCCTTCGCTGTGAATCAAATGGTTGATTTTCATCCAACAACAATAATAAATATTGCACCGACCGCCAATGGGACATTATTATCGTACCATTATAATCTGAACAATGGTTCCCCTTTCTTATTCTTATCCCCTATTTTCTAACAGTTTAATATTTTTATCCTGATTTTATCCTTTTAGTTTTAACAAATAAATTAATAAATGTATCCCATATTTCTATTAAATATTTTTTCTTCATAAGACCTTTCTTTAGTTTTAATTCACATGTCTATTTATCATTTCTAGCTATGTTCCATAATTCTTTATACCAATCCCCCAGTACAAATTCAGTGTAAATTTTTCCAGTTTTTAGCAATTAGCAACCTCATTGCTGTTACGATAACAATAATAATCTCTTTCTTATTTCGATCTATCTTTATATTTCCAAAATCCATTAACAATGCTATTCTAGGAAACATTTCTAATTTTAAAGATAATATTTTATTTATTTATTCAAACACTTTCAGCCAAGTTTTCTTTACAACCTTTTTACAGTCCCACCCAGTGATGGGATGATGCTGGTTCTGACTGGTTCCCTAGAACCAGTAATGTGTCCGGTTCCGACGTCTCAAAAAAAGATTTTTTTTAAAAAAAAAAATTGGAGCCAAAATGGCTCCAATTTAGTGTGCATGTGCAGAAATCAATCTGACGCATGCACACTGCAATTATGAAGTGCGCATGCATCAGAATGAATTTATGCGCATGCACAGTAAGCTTTGGTGAGGTGAATAGGGGTTTGGGGATCAAACCGTGCTCGTGCACAGTTTGAATCCCCCCAAATAACCGTTCGCCTCACTGATGATGAGGCAAATGGGGGCTTCGGGAGCAAGCCATGTGCGCACACGGCTTGGTCCCGAAGCCCCTGTTTGCCTCACCGAAGCATCAGTGAGGCAGATGGGGGGGGTGTTAGGAGGCAAGCTGCCATGCTGACTGCCTAGTGCCTGCTCCCCGACCCCTCGTCAGGTAAGTGATGGGTTTGTGTTTGGGGTGGGTGGGTTGATTTGTGTTTGGGGTGGGTGGGTTGATTTGTGTTTTGGGTGGGGATGGGTTGAATTTTTTAATTTTTTTTAATTTTTTAAAAAAAATTAAATTTTTCTTTGGCCCTGACCACAACATCATGACATCATGATGTTGGCTCCGCCCACTACGTCATGATGTCGGTCCCGCCCATGACATCAATGACATCAGGGTGGGGTAGTAAAAAATTAGTCATCCCACCACTGGTCCCACCATAATTGAATACAGGCATTCTTTTAGTCACTGTTCATTACCAATTGTCCATGAGGAATATATATAGCTTTTACTATCAGAGCCATGTAAGCCACATTCTTTGTTACTTTGCTGATTCTTTTACAATTGTTCTGCAGTGATATTTCTACTGTTTTGAGTACATTTTATTTTTTAAATGCAGGATGAATTTTTTAAAAGTTAGTGCTACAAGAGGTTTTGCTCCTGATTCACCTAATTGTTGAATGAGGAAGTCAGATTTTCATTACCTACACATACAGAAAGCACTGGATTGTGTGCAAGCAGACAAGTGTTGTATAATGTCAGGCAGAATCTGAATACAGTATTACACATCATAGCACTATCCACGGCTATCATTGCAAGATAGAAAAGACTTTCAATTCCCTTGTCTTCTTTAATGGCCTAGCTAGCACTAAGCAGGACCCCAGTTCTTCTAACCTACATAACAGAGAAGATGACCAATTCATTAGGTTACAACAGCAATTTTTGGATCAGCACTGAGGAACTGGATCCATTGCATGGAGGCACTTGATTGCCCCCCTGATGCCTACCATCAACAGCTACTGAGGGTTCCACCAGAACTGGCAATCTTCTGGAAATCACAAGGGCATATGCCACTCCATGATTTCTTGATACCTGGGTGCAGGACCAAGCTAATGGGACCCCAAAGTAGGCCCAAAGGTGGCATTGTTTCAGTTCCCCTTAAAGGAGTTTCTTTAACAACCCAGGTGAGCAGGGTCCTGCTTGCCACTTTTATATCATCTGGATCCAACCCCAAAGCCCAATAGTGCCAGAACAGCTGAGCACCACTCAGCTCTGCTGCTGCAACCACTATGCTGTGGTCATGCTGATATCTGTTAACCAGACTCATAAGTGGGCTCCACCTGCCTGAAATAGATGTGTCCATTTAAGTGAAATAGCCAGGTGCTCAATCCAGCTGCCATCACATGATGGCCAAACACTCTGGTTCCTTTTTTCCTTTTAATGCTCACCTTCTGTGGATCCCTGGCCCCATTGTCAAACCTACCTCTTGAGAAGATCCAACTACATAATATGGATGGTGGAGTAGCAGCAATAGATCAGTACCATGTCTGCTTTAATAGAAAAGGTTAAGTCTCATTTCCTCTTAATTGGGGGAAAATAGCATCTGGAAGTTCTTTTTCCTTGAATCATTTACACAAAAAGGGGATTGAAGTCTGCTGCTAATTTTTCTTCTTGTCAGCCAATGTTAAGTCAGCAAGGAGAAACCCTTCTCCCATAGCCAATGGGAAGGAAGCAAGGTGTGTGTTAGATACCTTCTCCAATATCTTCCATTGTCTCTAGTGTTCAAAGAAGTAGTGTGGAAGCCTTGAACTAATCTTAAAGCAGAACCGTGATCACTCTGAATGTTCCACCTCACTTCTCTTGGGAACTGCAGTCCCACACTGAACATTCAGGATCCCTATCCTTAACTGGATGGAATTCAATGGTGATATAAAATGCAGCTCAATCCTGTTTTATGTAAATTTGGGAGTAGGGATCTTATAATAATGGAAATAATCTCAACAAATCATAATAAAATCATCATGATTATAATCATCACCATAGAATCCAGAGCTGGGAGGGGTCTTATGAATCATTGAATCTAGCCCCTGTCAAGGAGGCACAGAAGGGAATTGCATTCCAACCTCTTGCTCTGCAGCCAAATACCTAAACACCCACCACCACCACCACCACCACCAGCTGTCAAGCAATTCTTAATGAATTTGGGTTGGATCTAGATGTTAGTGGAGTCATTCAGCAAATGAATCTGCTATGTAGAAGGTAGTGTGTTTTGGTTATTATAAGTCTTCCATGGCAGCTCAGAAACCAGGCAAAGATCAATCTATGTATGATTACTGATTTTCTTTCCTTCTTTGTATGGTATTTTATACTCTTCCCCCTTGCTGTTTCATTTGTAATATTCTGTTTGGAAATGATAGTATTTTCTATGATGAAAGCAAAGTATTTATCTTTTAAAATAATAATAAATCCACTCACACTGAATATCTACATTGCAGTAACCATGGCATCTTTCTTAGTCAAAGAGCTGTAGAGTGACAGTAATAAGCAGCATTACTGGAAATAATAAATTATCTCATGTATATTTTTCTGTGCCTACACAAAAAGTAGCAGGCTCAAAAATCTCAGGTTATGTTTACCATCTTGACTATGGATGAGGATTAGTTAATATTAAATTGGTAATTGTTGGATTTCTGATGAAGGATGCAACATCTTCCGCAAGAGCTTATTAAACTCTAAAATATGGATTGCCTTTACCCTAATGGCCTCTGAATCCTATTACCATCCCATTAGAGAGTGTGGGATTTTAGTAATTCCGTTGTTGTTTTCAGTGGCCAGTGAATATAATGGGGAAGGGCAGGGGTTAATGCAATTCATCTCTTTTAATACTTGTAACTCAGTCCCTTATCACTCAATGTGGTTTCATTAGCTTTCTTTTAAATATTTTTTAAGGCCAGGAGAGTTTCTTCCAAGAACCGCCATGAAGAAAATGTGTGCTTTCCTTACTTATCTACACTTGGTAAACAGAATAAAAATGAATAAGTTGATATGTCCACACTTTACAAACTAAACTTCATCTTAGAAATGTTTTAAATTATTGCCATTGTTCCAAGAATGATACTGTACCATCTTTTCAGTCAAGGCCATTATTTAAATTAGGGGTTCACAACCTTTCCGTACTTTGGGCTGGACAATGCCCCCTCACACAGGTGAGTAGGCCAGAGGTGTGGTTCCTCCTGCTGCTTCTGGTTGTGGCAGTGGCAGGTGCATGCATGGCGTGATCTCTGCCATTTTTACCACATTCCCAGCTCTCTCTTTTTTGCGGCATTTTTGTGCCATTTCCACCATGTTTTTAAGGCATTTTGCCACTTCTGGTACTTATGGTGGCAGCAGCGGCTCCAGGATCCTCACCATGGGCCAGAATAATTGACATGATGGGACCAATTAGGTCCCCAAGCCATAGGTTGTGAATCCCTGATTTAATTAATAATATAGATCGTACTGCACCAAACTTATATTAATAGTAATAACAACATGCCATTAAGACAATTCTGACTTATAGAGACTGTGTCCATGGTTTTCTAGGTATAGTGTACTGAGAAAAGATTGAATGATTCCTTTTGCAGGGGCTCTCTGGCATTCTGCAGCTTGTCCATGGCTCCACAGGCTGGTTCTTTCTCCTAGAACAGTGGTGGTGAACCTATGGCACACATGCCAGAGGAGGCACTCAGATCCTTCTCTGTGGAAATGCACAGCATTGTCCCAGCACAGAGTTCACCCTGTCCTTCTGCCCAGAAGTCCAATGGGAGCCCTTCCTCCCTCCCCCAGCACAGAGTTCACCCCGACCCTTTGCACAGCAGCCCAATGGGAACGCTTCCTCCCTCCACTGCCTGGAGTATGGTTGGAGGCTCACATGTGCTGTTAGGGTGTATGATGAATGCACACTCTTCCTCACTTGCTCTGGGACCTCTCTGTGTTCAATCCAAGGTGGATTATTAAAAAAAAAATCCCCTCTAGAACTCACCCAAAACTCCCGCAAGAAAGAGGATGTTCACCATTCGTTCTCCAGCCACACCCAGCTGACCAAAATCTGGCTCCTCTGTTTACAGAGACAAACCCATTAACTTTGAGAGGTTACGGTAGCGTTTTCAAGAGGCAAAAAAGAGGGACTTACTGTCTTTTAACCCGCTATCCCATTTTCAATGAACACATGTTGATTGAAGAAAATATTTTTATTTAAATTGGTAGCATGGTTCTTGATGAATCAGGTTAGAGATCTCAGCATAGAAAAATAAACTAACTTTAATTTGTTTTAGAGAAAGGATGTTTCAGACAAATATTCCCCTAAATAAAAAGGAATCTGTCTATCTATTCTAAGTTACCATAATTAAGATTTCCAGAGATAAGGCCTACTTGTAAAGCCCATCTCTTTCATGTTGATGTTCCCTAGTTGACAACCATTTTAGAACTGTCTCGCTGGCTCTCTGCCAGACCCTCACCAGGTATCAAGTGAACCTGGGTAATCAGGCTACTTCCAATCAGATTCCAGAGTTGGGTAAACAATTCTGGTTGTCTTGTTTACAATGGGCGCCTCTCTGTCTATCTCTTCCCTTCCTGGGCCCCAAAGTGTGAAAAACAAACAAATGGCCTTTTTGACAAAGAAGCCACATTTCTACTATAGACTAGAAACCTACTAAACTCCATTTTGGATATGTGAAGAACTTGGGGCCTCATTTTATCACAGGGTGTGGTGCGCATGGCAGTTTTGGCACTCGGTCTCTGAAAGGTTCACCATCACTGTCCTAGAAGGCATAGTCGGGAATTGAACTCCCAGTTGTTGGGTTCTTAGCCAGCTATTTAACTTGTAAGAACCAGAGAAGCTGGATTTTGAAGGATGCAAAAGTAAGGTTGCCACTCCTTTAAAAAAATATTTAAATCATTTAATGGGAGCCAGAGAAAGGAAAGGAATCTTCTATGTTTCAACACGGTGAATATGTTTTAGCTTTCCCTTAGTTATATAAAGTCAAGAAACATATACAAATATTTATGTACACATTATTATACCGCTGTGTTTAAGTATTGCTGATTACTAGGCCATTTTCATTTCCCACAAACTGATATCTGAAAATGCTCTTTTAGGTAAATAGAGGTATCTTCTTACTGGATTTTTGCTTTTACAACTCAGTTTCATTGCTTTAGGGACTGTGGTGGCTTAATGGTTATGACATGGAACTTGACAACTGGAAGGTCAGCAGATCAGCAGTTCGAAGCACAAGTACTGCACGACAGAGCAAGCACCCGTCTCTGTCCCAGCTCTTGTCAACCTAGCAGTTTGAATGCAAGAAATTGCAAGTACTGTACATAAATAGGTTTTTTGTTCACTCTGACATTTAGTCATACCTGCCACATGACCACAGAAATGTCTGCAGAAACAGATAGCGCTGGATCTTTGGATATAAATGGAGATGATCCCTGAATCTTAGACTGGCTTTCGATCAAGAGTGACCTTTACCTTTACCATCATTGCTTTTCAGTGCTCTTTGTTATGCTTCTGTAAGTGTCCTCATTATCATGAACCTATCCAGTAGTACTGGCATTCTTACAGGAACTATGCATTAATTAAATATTGGAGTGCCACCATTTTCATACAATGTGGGAAAGCCTCTTTATGTAATCCTGCATGACACACCTTTCAAACATCCCTTTTTCCAGTCTTAAAAACAGTTTGAAGTATTATTTAACCCTGTTAAGGAAACAACAGCTGTCTACAGCTTTAAGATAAGTTATGTGCATGGATTTAGAGCTGTTCAAAAGTTTTATATGAGAGTGTTTTCTTTTTGCTTTTGTTATTTTCCTCTTCATCAAAATATGTCTTTAGAGGAAGTGAGAAAAAGAGGAATTCAGAAAAAAAGGCTGTGTATTTTTCATATATTGATACTTCATTATAAAGTGATCAATTAACTTTGGCTCTGACAAAAATACAATTCATGTATATTCCCAGTGCATCATGGGAAATGTAGTTGCCAAAAATACATTTCCTTTCATGTGCTGTGTATATGCTTGAGCAGTGTATCTCCCATAGCAAAATGAATTGTCTTTATGCACATTGTTAGTTGTACAACTTAGCACTTCAAAAGAAGTGAAGAATGAATGACAAGAAAGATATACAGCACTATGTGGGGTTCTTCACCAATAGCAGACCTGCTTCCTGTTTGGATTTCCCCCCATCTATGCTGATCATGTTAATTTGCAACCTGTCAGATGGGCTAGTGAGCATTAGTAGGTCCATGGTTCTTTCCCCCCTAAATGGGTATCTGCTTTACTCTGTCTCAGCAAAAGTAACAAAGGTGCTAAAAGTTTCTTGATCATCTTTCAGTGCAAGGCAGGGAACCCTGAGTTCTTGAGTTCTGGTGGCACAATGGTTAAACTGCTGTACTGAGCCAGAAGGTTGTGAGTTCAATCCTGACTAGGACTTAGGGTTGACTCAGCCTTCCATCTTTCTGAGGTTGGTAAAATGAGTACCCAGCATGTTGGGGGCAAAATTCTAATTAACTTGTGAACCACCCAGAGAGTGCACCATGTGCAGTATATGTGATTGTTATTGCTAGTTCTGTTCATTGCTTCTTGTTCTTCCTCCCTTTCTTGGTGTGCTGGGACTAGTTCTGTATTTCCCATCCTTGTTCTGCTTCACTGCTTTGGGCAAATGGTAGCACCATTGCTGCCAAGTATGAACTGTCATTTTCCCATTGAGAGCAACCAGCCAAAATGATTGCTGTGAACAATAGATAAGCTTGAGGTTTGTTATGGATAGCTTGTATCATGTTGAATGTAAACTCATGGGCTGAAGAGAGGAGGGATTTCCCTTATAACCTGGTCAAGAATGATTTATAACCTAGCCTTGATGCCTGAAAATATTTTTAGGGGAGAAACACTTTAGGTTAAGTGAGCTATACTGATCCATTTAAACAACTTACTCATGAGTTAAGCACATAATGTAGAAACCACACAAAAAAGTGTGTGTGTGTGTGAGAGAGAGAAGTTAAAGATAGGGGAAAAGGTGTTGTATATAAGGAAAATGTTTCCAGCTATGAAAAAGGTAGATATGTAAGTTTCTGCAGACTTCGTAAGTTTGTCCCAAAGTATAAAATTAGACATACATGAACAAGAACTGGCAACAAATTATTTAAGTTGTTGAAGGATGAGGTGTTCTGATTTTCACTGTGAGTCTACTGATTTTACAGTGTGTTTGTTTGGAAAGGACATTCATCCAGCGAATTTAGTGTTTGTTTCCTTTATGACATGAGGTTAGTACAAATGAATGGATTTTTTTCTGAAAGAAGTAAGAAATATTCTCTTTATAATGACTCCATTTTCTCCTGTGCTCACCTCTCTCCTGAGATGTGTAACAAATCAGTGCCAAGATTTGTCTGGCACCATTTTCTTATTTCCATGGTGATCTCCAGCTACTAGGAACACTTGGGAGGAAAAGAATCTATGATATTGGTATTTTGTTAATTAAAATGGTTAAAAGGAATATATATCTGTGTATTTCTATATTTCAATAATTATAGTTGACATTGATTAGTAAGTAGGAATACCAATTCTGTGGACTATTTTCTTGTGGAAAACATAGCTTGAGACCTGGAAGACACTGGGCATTTTTAACCTCACTAGTTCTCATAATACCAGCTCAAAATTGTGGGAATTTTCAGATTTAAATATCCCCACAGGAATGAAAAACAAAGTTGCATAAGCCTCCACAGATTGTGGCCTTTTGGGAATGGGTAAATGTATGTTTTCTGTCAACATGATGATAACTCCTTAATGTCACAATCCTACAATGTATGTGGTGTTTGTGAAATGTAACTGTTATTCATTTGACCTTTGCAGTGCTTAACAAATTGTGATGGTTTTGGCTCATTTTCTTGTACACAGAGCTCAGGAGAGCAGATGGTACCAAGAAGCTCTGTTCAATACAAGCTGTAGTTAGCCTTCTATCTTCAAGCTATAGGCCTGCTTAAGGGCCACCATAAAAATGATCCTCTCACTCTTCAAGGTGGGGTAACAGCAGAAAGAGGTTTCTGTGTTTGGGATGGAGGTGAGGTGGAGTAAGAAAACATTATCAGTAATCTAACTTTGGCACTCTCAGCAAGAGAATCACAGCATCAACAAGGGGTTGAAATGGTGGAAGTAAACCATCCATCCTATGTCAGAGCAAGTGGCACCTCGGCATGGACTCATGAAATATCATGGAATTGGAAGCGAAATTGCATTTCCAAAGGGATATGACCCATTACATCCTGTGTACCGTTAGCCAGCACAGGAAGTACCTCTGTTTCACACATAAGCCATCACAGCTATACACTAGTAAAGGTAAAGGTTTCCCTTGCTCGAAAGCCAGTCGTATCCGACTCTAGAGGTCAATGCTCATCTCTGTTTCTAAGCCAAAGAGCCAGCGCTGTCTGCTTCTGCAGACATTTCCATGGTCATGTGGCTATACACTAGATAACTCATAAATCAATCAGTTGATTGTATCCTCCCAAAAGAGATAAATCTATTAAAAATTTTGTTTATAAAAATAAAAAATATATATGAAGAACTATTATCTCCTAGTGTTCTTCAGTTGGAGGAAAGCTATAGTTCTATTACTACAATCTAGTTGTTGTTTAAAAACTCAATGACAACTCCTGGCTACAAGCCACCTTCCTCAACTTGTAGCATGTCCCATATTGTAGCAAATAAATATAGCAAATCTTTAGAAAATGTAATCTTCATAATCCTGATTATTTTTTTGTCCCAGGCATTGTTTAACTGGGTAATTTTAAAAAATAAGAAGTTATTTTAACAGTAATATAAAACTTGTATATTTTTGACTGTACATATTTTAGAGGAAAATATACATGTGTAAAATATGTAGAAGTTTCGGGGTCAATGCAGTGAGTCATTCCACCTTGATATCAAGCAATAACCCCATTTCCAGACAGAAGAGTCATGCTTGCATGTCTCACCATGTGGTGATTGGCCTACCTGGCCATCTTGCTCAAACCCTCCAGTCATTCAGAACTGAGACTGTGAATTGTCTATTTGGATTCCATCTAGACATAAAAAACCCCTCTGACTGTGTTGAGATTCAACCAGAAATTCCTGGTCTAGACAAATAGCAGAATAATCTATAGTCATTTTGTTTAATGACAATATGGTTTGGGAATGGATCTGCCACTGAGTAAAGCTATATATTTTTAAGGCTTGGGATAAATTTGAATTACCATCATTTTAGATGATCAAATGCAGTACATTGGCCAGAGCTGCATTATAATAAAATTAAAATAAAAGCTAGACTTCTGAAACCACAGGCCAATCAAATCCCATTGTGCAGTCTACTGCAGAAGTAAGCGTAGTTTTATGCAGTTTGGGAGGGGTGGGTTCAGAGCAAAGACAGACCACTGATGCCCCTCCAGGATATTGTCAGAGCGCAACTCCCAACACACTTAGTCAGAATATCTCATGGTGAGGGATCAAGGATGTTACAGTCCAACAACAACTTTGATTGATATATACATTCAGACAAATATACTTTTTAGACATTTCTCCAAGCCCTGTAACAACCATCCAAGATAACTTTTTATCTGTTGGTATTATCTTTTCTATGGAAGTTAATATTCATTAAACTACAATTACATTTTCATAAGAGTGGAATTCTCTTTCTTTTTCAGTCAAGCCCTTTTATTCTCTGAGTTATATTATTCTTCTGATCTGAAGATATTTATTTTTCCCTCCAGGAAAGAAAGCTGTTATTTATTTAGTAATGAACTGAGCATTTAAAACATATTTTTAGCTTGCATCTTTTTCTTTTATATAACACTCTCGATCTGCTTGATATATGAACTGCAAATAACTTAAATTAGTCGGTAGCATTTATATCTTATTATATCCTGCTTCAGAAAATATGCAAGGAAAAATGATTATGTGGTATTCATCTAGAGGTTGATGAGTTTCTTATAATTACGAAGGTAAGTATAATGAGATGAAAACATCTCTTTCTTTAGGGTCTCTGTGGAATTCCTACCCTCCACACTGCCATGTAGGGTTAACTGTTTTCTGCCCAACAGGCTGCCAGGAAAATATGTCTTCAACCTATAATCTCTCTGACTCCAACAAAATAGTGTACAAGGAACTAACTAGCAAAACTACCATTAGTACT
This sequence comes from Furcifer pardalis, assembly GCA_030440675.1. Taxonomy (NCBI): domain Eukaryota; kingdom Metazoa; phylum Chordata; class Lepidosauria; order Squamata; family Chamaeleonidae; genus Furcifer; species Furcifer pardalis. Next base: position 72,425,211 of record CP126893.1, read on the forward strand.
TGTAAGAGTAAATAACTACCTGACTCCCACAGGTACAGGAGTGAGCAGTTAAAAACCCCTTCAGTGCAATTTATTGAACCAAATCTATGTTTGGTGCAATTATAAATCACCATTAATTAACACATTAGGTCTTCTTGTTTCCTTATTTTAAATCTTTATCTATATTGAATCATTCTGGATAACCCTTTATCTCTGAAGCATGCTGCACAACCACCAGTGCAGTATGGAGTAGGGAAGTAACTATCATTTAATTACCAAATCCTTTTGCTTAGTGTAGGTCCATTGATTCAGTGATGATTTAATGTGTCAACTCCTCTGTAAGTTGCATTGATTTAAATGGGTCTACTTGAAGTACAACTTACTGCATTATAAAAAGTTTCAGTTCGATTAGATACATTTGAATCAATTGAGTTTATGGAGCAGTTGGCTCACCAAATATATAGTGTTTCAATGGGCCTCCTCTAGTGCATTCTACTAAGCAACAAGATTTTGACCATTGTTTCAATTTGAAATGATGTGAGGTGTTTTTTCTCTATGTAGTATCCATTCTTCTTTTTCTATATTTGTGGGAAATACTTTTTTTAAAAAAAAATGTTGCTATGTAGATGGTGGGAATCCAAATCAATTTACTCAGCAAAGTATTAGCCAATTAAGAAATTTCTGGAAGTTCCTTCAAATATTTAGTGACCATTATGAGGCATTTTGCTAGAGATTCTCTGATGTACATAGATGTACAATTTATCACTTCCTGTGCAATGAGCAGCTTTAGCAAAAAATGAATCTTGAAAATTTGTTAAGCAGGGTTGAAATTATGCCCTTGATCTCAGTGGATGGGTAGATTATAAATCAGACTGCAATTTTGTTTAGGGTGATAACATTTCCTAAAACCACACTGTAACTCATTGTCTCTCTTAATTAAATTAAAATGATAGTACTGTATATAGGTTGTCCTTGACAATGTATTTTAAGTTACCTTCAGTATATCTCACTACAGAAAATTCTACCCAGACATGGTTGTTCCATATATTTCATAACAGTTCAGTCCTCCCCTCTCTTATACACACTTACTTTTGAATGATTTATAAAACTTGTTTATTCACCAGAATTCAGATTGTTACTTTTAAAAGGAGCTTCCTGTGTTATGTGTTGTTTCTCTCCATTAAGTTTATCTTTGCTTTGGTCCCCCGAGTAATCCATTCCTCTGTTTATCATTATTATATTGCTTTGTCATTACCAAAGAAATATCAAGAAATAGTGGCCCTCTACTGATCAGTTTTGATATTGTACAGGCATGTGATTATTTCTCCCACAGTTCTCAGGAATCCCCCCCCCCCCAGCAACGTTTAGCTCACATTTTGCTCACCTGAAGGCTCCATGATGTTCTATGGCCTTGTTTCCTACTGTTAATGTAAGAAAGAAAGGGGGACTTCTCCAGTGCTTTCTGGGAGGCACAATTATTCAGGAGACACTTTTCATAGAGCCTAAAGGGGTGTGAGACCACCATTCCCACCATAGCAGTTTCATTTTTTAAGCTAGTTCATACGTATCATGTGCCAATTGTCTTTTGTATACTCATGTAAGATTTATCACTACTACCATTCCTGAATTACAGAGGCATGAATGAGGACCTAAGGCAACCTATCAAATTCAAGTCTGACTCAAAGTTAACGCTGTAATTTTCTAGCTTATCTTATTAACTACTAAATTTTAAATTGACCCTCCAGTCCAGTGAAACTCTGTAACCAGCTGTGTAATTAGCAAAGTTTCAGGTAAAATGATCATCACCATAATGTTCATAATGAGCTGTCATGACAACTCACAGAATAAGTCACAAAAGTGTCAAGTCTTTGTGTGGTGCTTTAAGCACTGATACACCAGTGCTGTTCCACACTGTTAAATGCTGGTAGGGGAGACATGAAATGGGAGTTGGGGTGTAACTACCAGGTATAGAATCTTCAAGTCACTTTCAGTATCCCTGGGGCCATTGCCTCTGTCAATTAGAATCTGTCCCACTCACTAATTCATGTTACTTTAGTGGTTGAACAACCGGTTACTGTTTGTGCCATGATCAGACAGTAAAGCACAAATTCTATGATCCATTTAAAGATAGCAACACAGAGAAGCAGTATCCCATGAACTTACTGGTTGCTGGATAAGAAAGCACAGATGAAACTTAGAGCAATGCACAGTGTTTTACATTCAATTGGATATGCACATCTGTCTTCATCCATTGCACGAATAACTACACAGAACTAGAGCATTATTGGGATGGCTGTTGGCCTCATGAGAATACCAGTCCCTTTTCCAGCAGTAGTCCCTTATGGAGATGTCTAGGGATTCAACACATTTTCACATTTTGCTACACTACTGAAACTGTAGTTTTGTTTAAAGCAGTAGGATTGAAATGCTGATACCTGTATTTCATGGTGTGTCTATATTTTATTATGTATAGTTTTTCCAGGTTTAAATTTTTCAGTGATGTTGACCATTTTATCAATGCTGTAATAACAGTGCCTTAAGTGATACATATGTCTCACATATCACTTAACTTTAACATTTATAATATTTAAGTGATTTTGACATTTCTTGAATTGGTTTATAGGCAATTACATAAAACATTAAGCAAGGCTGCATTCGTTCCGGAGAAATTATAGTTTCAAGAAATGCCATCTTACATATGTTTCTAACAAGAGAAGTTTCTAACAAGAGGACACCCACATGGCTCCTTAATAGGAAATAAACAAGTTTTGAAAGTAGGCCACGCACATCACCAATAAACATGAAAATTTTATTGGTAGGACCTTCTATCCCCTGCCAAAGTGACCTTGCTTGGTGGAAAGATGACAGAGTGCTTTCCTGGTCCTGCCTGACAGCAGTGCAATCGTAGCACATTTGACAAATCGCTCACATTAAATTGGGGGGGGGGGACTCTTTCAGCAGCATTGGCATCCCTATCCATCAGTCCTGATTACTACACAAACGTCAACCAAGGCACAGAGCACATTTGTCAGAGGGAGTAAAAAGCAGTTGTTAGTAAGAACACTACCTGTCATACTAATGGACTAAGGCTTGTTCTGTGACTTGCAGGAGCCAGCAAATTTGCAAAAAAAGAAAAAAAGAAAGAAAAGAGTATACATCAAAGCATATCTTTCAGAGCTTGGCTAGTGTTTTCTGAAATCATTTGTTGCTGTTTGCCTTGTCCCACAGACACAGTTTCTATTTAAAATAGAAGAACTTCATGCCCTTACCTGTGAATGAAAATTGCAAGTCTTCGGGGGCTTTTTGCTTGCTTAAGATGTCTTTACTGAAACAAGTAATAAGGCATTTAGTAATTTCTTCATCACAGTAAAACACATCCTGATCTTCATTCTTTACTAGATCAACTTCATTTTTTTTTTTATATGCAGTGGTGAGTGGATAGGGCAAGGTCACAATAATCTCCCCAAGAGTATCTGTCCGTCCCACCAGAGCAGACCGGAGAGGTGCCTTAGTTGTACCATCTGCCAGAGAGGTTTGACTCTCTGGCTCTAGAAAGAGGGCCTTCTCCCTGTTCGCTCCGACTCTGTGGAACCGCCTGCCTCTGGAGCTGCACCTCCAGATGGAGTTACTGGCTTTTAGAAAGGTCCTGAAAACCTGGCTGGCAGGAATGGTGTGGGGTAGTGATGGTTTACTGACAACCCCCCCCCCCCCCGGCTTATTTAACTTCCTACATCTACCCTCCTATCCCGACTCCCATTCCCATTCCTTTTATCCACTCCCATTCCTTTTATTCGGTTTCTTTTAGGCTAGGGAATGGGAGGTTGTTTTTAATGGGTATTAAATTTTATTGCTCTTTTAGTGTGTTTGTAGTATATTATATACCTGTTGTGCTCCGCCCTGAGTTGCTTGTGCAAGTAGGGTGGAATATGAATTGTATTATTATTATTATTATTATTATTATTATTATTATTATTATTATTATTATTATTATTATTATTATTATTATTATTATTATTATTATTATTATTATTATTATTATTATTATTATTATTAATAATAATAATAATAATAATAATAATAATAATAATAATAATAATAATAATGTGAAAACGAAGTCACACGTAAGTGAAGGCAACTATTTTTGGTTTCGTCTCCTTCCTTCTCCCTTCCAATAGGTGTAATGGCATCAATTTTACAATAAATAGACCAAATGAATTGTCCAATGAAATTTATTTTGCAGTGGAATATGTATTTGTAGGCTTCAATTGATGCCTGTATATGTTTTTTTAAGTGTTTTATTTTAAAAACCACAACCTAGGCCTAATAGTCTAGATTAAAGTTAATAAAGGAACAGGCCATGACTATTCTTGGCCAGGTAGGGATCAACTTACTGAATGTTCTAAAGCAGGTGTTGGATAAATTTTATTTCTATTTTCCCCAGCTGCTACATACAAAAGGACTCTAGGCACAATATCTTAAAATATTATTAATTTATTTATTGCATACATAAGCCAAATAAAATCAGAACACATTCTATAAAGTACAATACAGTAATACCTCAGATAACGTTTATCTCGGATAACGCTAAAATCGCATAACATTAAGTTATCTGGGGAGGAGAATTGGATCGAATAACGTTAAGGTCCTATGGGATGGATCGGATAACAACCGCTAAAGCCTGTGCGGTTACAATGTTTCTCTATGGAGCTTTAACGCTATCTGATCCATCCCATAGGATTTTAACATGCATCGGATAACACTAAAAATCAGATAACACCAAGACTTGTGGAACCAAGTCTTAGCGTTATCTGAGGTATTACTGTACCTTAATAATAATAAAGATGCAAGTAATGTTAAGATTGGCCAATAATATAGAAATTTGTAACAAAGCAAAGACAGGTTTCCCTAGGATCCTGTGTTTGCAATGTCCCAATTGCCTGTCTTTCCTTCTCCCTTATATACCTTCTAAACTACCTTTTTTTCCTAGAACATTAGGTCATCTCACGTTTTGTGGTTAACAAGATACATGTGAGCACGTGGTCAGCACGAGGCATGAGTAACTCTGTCTTGAGCCACCTGCAGAGGTTATTATAGGCCACAGTGACATGATGACTCCCTTTATATCATTTTGATTCTACTTTTAATTAAAATGACTGCACTTGCTTGTAAATAATATGAATCAAAATTTCTCTCTCACACAGGGTTTCCCAAACTTTTCAAGCTGGGGGCCAGGTTACACACACTCAGTCAGCTTTGAGGGCTGGATGGACGTTTTACCCTGGCTGCACAATGAGGGGAGCCATTTTTTCATAACAGCTTCAAAGGGACAGCCATTTTGTTTCTCAAATGGCCGTGGAGGGGTGGGTGGCACATGAAATGGTGCGGGGGGGGGCACATGAAATGGTACTGGGGCCTGGAAATGGCCCACGGGACTTAAGTTGGGAACTTCTGTTCTAAAGCATGTTTATATTCATCTGCCTAAGCCTAAGCAGGGAATGGCATAATGGTACAGCTTCATTGCTATGAAGAGAGAGAAACAAAGCTAAATTATATATAGTGCTCAGAATATATTAGAATGTTCTTTGTATCTCTGTCCATGTCATGCAGATTTTGTGTGAGTTGCTAGAGCAGGGGTTCTCAACTTTACTGTGCCATGGGCTGGACAACTCCCCCCCCCCCCCGACCACAGTCGTGGGTCAGATGTAAAGGCGGCAGGCACATTTGCATAGCTTTGGGCACATTTGTGCATGTGTGGGTGTGTTTGTGCATGTGTGGGTGTGTTTGTGCATGTGTAGGCACGTCCACTTCTGGGGTCATCACCACAGGCCAGATGTAAACCCCTGCGCTAGATCCTGTAGAGAAGGAGAAAAACTGCAACTTTCTGAACAGAAATACAGAGCCGTTCTTGAAACAGAGACAGTATACCTGTGCAATTAAATTAGGAATTTGATCATTTCAGAGAAAGCAATGTGTTTTCTTATGGAATGTACTGAAACTAATATCGTTTAGGTATTGGCACAATAATTGGTGGGAGAGGGAAAGCCAAAACAGCTTGAGGAACAGGATAAGGAGTCACTGCACCCCAAAATTTCAGGAAGAGGCAACCCACAACTCAGTCATAAGCCACAATTGGGTAAACCTCCCCAATAATTGGATCCTTGACCTTATGGACAATGGTCAACTATGCTGTTTGTGGGATCTGGAGATAACACTTTTCAAGTCTTCTTTTAGCAAAAAGTATGAACTCCTCACACTTATGTAAAATAAGATGTGTTAAGACTAACAACAATTTCTGCAGCTAATTTCTGATTAAACATACCTCTGGGATTTCTTTTCACACTGCAAATGACTGTGGCAGAAACCGAAATAATTTTTGGCAAGTTAGCACTCATAAAAAATAAAGATGCTCTGCTCTGTAGAAAAAATGGTTTTGCCATCTAGGCATGTTGTCAATGGTGAACTTGTAAGGGAAATTGAATACAGTGGTAGCCCCTATAACAAACGTATAATGAAGCATTTGTGCGCTTTTGGTGATACCCCGCATAAATAACTTTTTGTTGTTGTTGTTATACGGGGTATACCCCATATAACGAACATTTTTTTGTTTATACGGGGTATACCCTGTATAACAAATGAAAATTCTGTTATGCTGGATATCACCAATATGATTCACATAACGAAAAAATTCATATGACGAAGAGCTCCGTGGAACAGAGCTTTTTCGTTATACGAGGTACTACTGTATAATGATTTTGCAATGGAAAAAAAGACAGAAAGGTAAAACTTTGAAGGGAATAAAATGTAACAAGGGAATTGGTCTGATTCTAAGATATTTCCTGCATCATTGGTACAAATATATACAAAGGCACAGAGAGTATATGTACATGTGCATAACTCTGTTTCAGAAAACATCAATTGTGTATATTCATCACACACAAAAAGAAGTTACGAAAAGGTCAGTGAGCTTTACAAACTAGATTATATGCTAAACAAATATAGTAGAAAGGCTGCACATTTGGTCACATGGCAGAAAACTTTCAGTGTGATCCATGACTAAATCATAATTTCAGAAATATAGAAAAAATAATTTGATTCATAATGATTCATATAATTTAATTGTAACAGATGTTTGCAGAGAGGAGGCATTACACATTTCTACTGAAAAATGGTGCTTACCCTTCTTATTGCTTGTTTGTTATACATGACTTCTAAAAATGAGTACTGCAAATAGCTTCAATAATCTAACAGTACATGTACTGTCCAGCATGAAACATTTAGGCTTCATAGTGTGGTCAGAACAGCTTCAGTCTACTTTTTTTGTACTACTGTCATCATTATTTCAGTGAACAACATTCTACATTATTAACATGGAAATATTCACAGGCAGCTGGAACATCACATGCTGAATAAAGTGACAGATTAAAGATGATTCTGGCAAACAAATTCTAACATGCAGCTGCTTTAATGTAAATGTGAAGTAGCTTGGTAAATAGCAGGCCAAAACTTCCTAGTAATGTCTGTCACGAATCACTCTGACATTTTCACTATTAAGTGTAAAGGCTAGGACACAATCATTTCCAAATGAAAAACAGAAGGCACAAGCTAGAAAAATTTAAGCAAGCTTAACACCATTGAAAGCAATGTAGATTTTGGAAACTAAGATATACTTTCAATAAAGCTTCATTTATAAATCTTAAGCTTTGGAATCTAAGAAATCATAGCAACTAGACATTGGAGACACAGAGCTACTGTCCTTTAGATTTCTTGAATTAAGGTGTAACAAAAATCATATTAGTCTTGCTTCTTGCTCAAAGTTGGAAAAAACTCAATGGCTCTGTCTGGACATTATGATCAGCCTGGCTCCTGAAAAAACACTGGCCTTTTGAGATCAAATCTGTGTGCTAGTAAATGCTGCTCAGTCATTCCTACTTAGTAATTTCTGTCAATCAACTCTGGACTCTTTCTCCATAGTTTATTTAACATGAGATTTAAACTGGATTCTCTGTTCTCAAACAGGCAAGGGCAGCTCACCGACCAAGTAGGAAGCTTCTACACTTCAAAGGAAGTGCCCCCTGCCCTTGCCAAAAGCCCCCTATACTAGCAAGCCAAAGCCATAAGTCATGATTTCCTGTTGATTTAGGACTCTGGCAGAACAAATCTGATTCAACTACTGTACTCTGATTAATCACATGTGGAGGCCCTCTGGCATGCTTAGTCATCACTGCTTAAAGGATGCTAGTCTGCAGCCATTGGGTTGTAGAGATTGATTTGTGCCAAAAGTAGAGTCTAGGTGAAACAGACAACTAAAGATGTGAGAATTTACATGAGATAAAAATTAAAGATTTTCGTGTCCATTAACATGCAGTCATAGTGGAAATTGACAATGGAAGTAAATGAGTGCATTGTCAACTAAATAATTCTTACAACAAGTGGGAGAAATGAAGCTGAAGTATTACTAAAGAGAAGGCTAATTAAGTTTCGTATGCTGTTTATAAAAAGGTCTGAGTCTACCACAAAGCTATGGAGATGCTAGAAATAGCAATGGGATTGAAAATGGACATGAATTTATTGAGTGTAATAAAGGGTAGTGAGGGGAGTTAGCTTCAGTAATATTACCATTATAGACAGTGAGGATTTGATAAAACAGATTAAAACCTTCAGATACAAATTGTGGGATGTGTGTGTGTTGTTATATTATTATTATTATTATTATTATTATTATTATTATTATTATTATTATTATTATTATTATTATTATTATTATTATTATTATTATTATTATTATTATTATTTTAAAAGGACAACTCAAGGCAAAGTCCCAGTGCACAACCACCCTTGCAGCTGAAGTAGCCAAATAGGCTGTCAAGTATCAGAGGTGGGGTGCCCTCTGAAAAGGGGATTTCATTTTACAGCTTTGAAGTGCTCACAAGGCCCTTTATCAGTGATGGCAAACCTTTTATAGACTGAGTGCCGAAATAGGGGCATGGTGAACTCTGTGTTCCAGGGAGGGAGAAAGTGTTCCCATTGGGCTGCTGGGCAGAGGGGTGGGGCAAACTCAGTGCTGGGGGAGAGATGAAGCAATCCCATTTGGCTGCTGGGCAGAGGGACAGGGTGAAATCTGTGCTGGGGAGGAAGCACTCCCATTGGACTGCTGGGCAGAGGGGTGGAGCACGCTCTTTGCTGGGGTGGGAAGAAACTCTCCTATTGGGCTGCTGGGCAGCAGTATGGGGTGAACTCTGTGCTGGGGGAGGGAGGAATCACTCCCATTGGGCTGCTGGGCAGAGGTACAGGGTGATCTCTGTGCTGGGGTGATGGCACACATGCCAACAGAGAGGGTTGGGAGTGCCCCATCTGGCATGCATGTCATAGGTTTGCCATCACTACCCTATATCATAAATCTCCCCTACTACACTTTATCATTAGCTGTGCCCAAAATACAATCAGTTAATGAGATTAAACCAATTAAAATGTACAGCCAGATTAAACAATTATTTACAAAACTCAGTAAATTACAATCCAACCTAGTCAGATTGAATGTGATAAGGAAAATTAAATACCATTTAGTGAAATAAAAAACATGGATAAAGCCAATTCATTGTAAAAGTAACCTTTTGCCACCTGTGAAACATGAAAGTAGAATGTGAATATGTCTGTGCAAAAGGGGCACTTTATAGTTGGAGTTGTTTCATTTACATTCGGGACTTCCTATCTTGGTCAATAACTATACAGTATATGGAACATTTTTCTTACAGTATTTGACTTCAGAGAGACATTTGTATTCACCCATGTTTGCCACCCAGTCCCCCCAAGGAGCAGACAGGCAACCATCAGTTGGTGAACACATGGGCCACTTTATTTAAACATAACATATATACAGTATTAACATGACCTCCAATGGGGCATCGTAGTGGGTAAATGGTCAGCTACTTATGGGTACACCTACCCATGTCAATCTTAACTGATTATGACCATGTATGGAGGGATGACATCTCCTGCCATACTGATTAGATCATTATTTCCATCCGGCTTGCCAACCTGGTATTGCACTTTGTAATTGAGGGTCCGTTCGCTAGGCAGTAGATGCCTCCAGCGCCTATGTTTTTCTATCCGATGAACCCACACTACCATCTTCAATTAAGCATAATTTTGATAACCATTTACCATGCTACTACTCGCTTTGCGGTTTACATAAGTACCTCAGTCTACCCTTGTAAGTATGGAGAGGGCAAAAAACATCACCACATTGGCCAATTAGCGATGATGAAAAAATTGCCTCATGGCCCCATAGTGATCATCAATAGATCATACTTAGGAAAAAAGGAGGGAGGGTGGGATACTTTTCAAGCAGTCTGTGAAAGAGGAAAGAATAGAGAGGGTGAGGCAGGGAAGAACCACAGTTTTATAGTGCACTTGGCTCCTCCCTGTGACACCAGTGGCCCCTGGGATGGTTGCCCGCCTTAGGCGGATGGGTGTCAAAATGCGTGCCCATTTTAAGTCGTGCACTGGGGCCATTCTTCAAACAATTCCTGCTCTGGTGCTGGTTGAAAAGAATTTTGGGTGTGCAAATTGTAGCATTCAGTTTTGGGGTGGATATGGAAATCACAGCATGATTAGCTGAAGAAGGAAGAAAAACTATGCACAATAATCGTGAAAGAGAAGATATTCCAATAGCAACATCCACCTCAGCTGTACATCTTTCACCTGAACTGTAACACCAGCTATTAACTAACCATTTGCCAACTGATATTCCAGCTGGCGTTACAGCAGCAAATGCCAAAGTGAAACTGACAATATTTTCAGGAGTCACACCCAAATTGTCTGGAGAAACAGACTTTGCTGTTTGCAGAGTGCAAATCAGGGAATTTTGGGGAAATGATAAAATACTAGAGTATATAAAAAGAAGGGAATAGAAAGCTTGCTCTCACCTAAACTGTGTGTAGCTTTAGGAGCAGGCAGGGAAACTCCTGCTAGAGAATGTTTTGCAATATTAGAAACCAGATTTAGCAATATCATTCCATTCTCTAAGCAAAAAGCAAAATTGCATGAGACAAATCAGCATACCATGGAGCCTGCTTCAGGATTCTTAAACTGACTCATGCTTTGGCTATGGACATTTCTGAAGAAAACGAGATCACTGGAAGAGAATTTAACTTATATGTGCATGAACTGTAACTTAGTGGGTTCTGGCATTAAGCCTTTTTAACTATCATCAAAAATTTGCCATATAAGCTCTGGCAATGAGCTAAAGGGAATTCTTATGTAGAACTCCATAATCAAGAAAGATCTTTAGAAAGAGAAATCCTGGATAAGCAAGAAAGAAACCCCCTCTCCCCCCACAATAATAGAATAAAAAAGGAAGAATACAAGATGTCTCTTCAAAGCCAAACAAGAACGATTATCTTATGGTGTAACCCAATGTCATATGGAAAAAGGCATGACTCATTGTTTCATAGACTTGTATGTCTATGTCGTGGCAGTAGGATGTCTCTCTTAGTAGTTTTGTTCTGGGTCTGTCATAAAAAAACGGATGGCCTTTGTTGTCTGATTGTTAGTTCACTTGAAAGTATGAAGAATGTGGAATGTATCTTATAGTATATTTTGAAGTGGTAATTCAGAGAGGGGGAAAGCCAACTTCTTCATCAGTACTAAAGGCTTGTACCAAGACACTGTTTCACATATCATTGTAGTGCATGTATAGTATTTTACTAGTCTCTAAATCATGTGGGGAGGTGGCTGTTAGCTGTGAAGGTTACCTCCATTGCACAAAAGTGGGTTGTAGGACTGAGGTGGCAAGGATGTCACAGGCTGGAAGATGTCAGACATCACATTTTTGTTTCCCCTCCCTGATGTGATCGAGAACGAAGTCTCCACAAACTAATATTACAGTAATACCTCAGATAACCTTTACCTCGGATAACGCTAAATTCGCATAACGTTAAGTAATCTGGGGAGGAGAATTTTATCAAATAACGTTAAGGTCCTATGGGATGGATCTGATAACAACCGATAAAGCCTGTGCGGTTACAATGTATCTCTATGGAGCTTTAACGTTATCCGGTCCATCCCATAGGATTTTAACATGCATCGGGTAACACTAAAAATCTGATAACACCAAGACTTATGGAACCAAGTCTTAGCGTTATCTGAGGTATTACTGTACTTTCTCTTCTGAGATATTTTACTCTCAAATATGAAAAATGTGAAGACAACTTTGGAAAATTATCATGTGTAGACTTAGAAATTTTAAAAAACAAAGCCTTAATGAGTTTGCCTTTTTTAAAAAAAAAACATGCTCTGTTCTTACAAAGTAATCCAGCATTTCTGGCTTTAGATTTTCAGATTCTTGCTATATCCATTAAAAAAAGGGAAAGCTGAAAAGTATTCAGAACTGTTTAAAAACTATTCAAATATATGTTTTGGAGTCTTATGTTTTCCAGCCTGGCTTTTGTGTCTATAACCTGAATAGGGAAGGGGGTTGATAATAGTTGTCAACTGCTGATAAATGTCTACTTCATCAGCAAAATTAGGGGACTGTGGTGGCACAGTGGTTAAGAAGCTTGGCTTGTTAGCTGGAAGGTCAGCAAGTCAGAGTTTAAGATCCAAGTACTGCTTGACAAAATGAGTGCCTGACTCTGTCCCAGCACCTGCTAACTTAGCAGTTTGAAAGCAAGAAATTGCAAGTAGATAAACAGGGACCACTTTGGTGGGAAAAGATCTTGGGGACATGAAAGGAGCCTCATTCGGGCATCCCCTAAGTGGAGTTTCTCCAGCAAATATCTTTTCAACTCAGAATGCACCTTTGTGTGCTTCAGACAGGATTTTTTTTAAAAAAAGCAAAATTAAGAGGAGAGGGACAACTCATTTTTATGCTATAAATTCAAGAACATGTTTTTGGATGATGCAGAAAGCTGCAAGTGGTGCCGGGGGGTGGGGGTGGGGGTGGTTGATAGACAAAATTATATTTTATACCAGCAAATGTTCAGTAGTACAGCTTTGGCTTTTGGCCAAAGTTTTGACATGTTGAACCTTTTCAAAATCAAATGATATTAGTTGATGTTTATTCTTCATGATCACATGTTTACCTATAGTAATGTTCAGATGATAAATTCCTTAAAAATGGTTTCATTATGGAACACAAACTTTGCACAAACATAGGCAGAATATTTGTGATTATAAGCATATGTTTAGATTAGGTTTAATAGTAGAGTGGTTAGCATCAGAATTACTTAAGTCCTATCATAAAAGAACGGATAATTTTTTAAAAAAACCTTTTTTTAAAAATGCATATTCTGTCATTCCGATTTGATTGTATTTTAGTTTATTCTCTTTTTAATGCCAGCTGTACATCTAAACAGGAAATAATAAAAGTGCCAGCATTGCAGAATTTGCCCCACAGTGCTCATGAAAATTCTAAACTGACAGCTTTCACCATGAAAATTCATTTTCATTATATAACTTAGTTTATTATAGCAATTCCTCAACACTGAGGCATTCAGTTCTATGAAATGATCATTTTCCTGTGTGTGGGTTAGAAATGTAGTTCCCCTCCCAAAAATAATTTCAAAACTAAAAACATTATTGTTACCAAACCCCATAAAATACTACTGAAGGCATTTGCATTCACAGTAATTGCTAGGAATGGACTGAGTTTTATTCATTCATTTATTTTTACAATGTGTTATATATTCATAAATGGAACAATAAAGCTCTGAAATGTTTCTTTAATGATAAGCATTGCAAATTTTACTTCTGGAGGTATTTCATATTTATGAGTATCATTGTAATGTAGCAAATAGTGAACAATGGAATATTATTAAATCTTTTTTCAGTGACTATATTTATTCATCTTTGACTTTGCCAGGAGTGGTGAGGTCAGCATCTGGCAAGAAAGGTTTGTTGAACTGTTCGTGAATTACCCCTCTGTAAATTGAATCTTGGCCACATGAAAGTCTTGGCCAAATGAAGAAAAGTGTGAGGTTAGTTTTGTAAATTTCCCTCTAAATGTCCTGAATTTATCCTGTCCATATCTCTCAAGCCATAGATGGAAACAGGTATCATTTGCAGCTGGAAATCCATGTACAATACTTCAATGCATTCACTGAAGGTTTGTAGTCTTCTTTCTGGATTATAAAAAACAGGAAGGCTAGTACTGAGTGTCACCTGTGAATAGATGACACTTCACCCCAAATTCCCGATAGTCCTATACACATGGGATTGAGGAATTGATGACATCTTGAATGTTATAGACAATTTCCCCTCAATGGCATGCTCTAGTACTGTCATTCCAAAAAAAGAGCTGAACAGTCAAAACAGAATCACTGCCCCAGGTCATGGGCTCTCCTTGTATATATCACAAGTGGACCAGAATGAAAACCTCTTCCATCTGGTCTACGTGTAAAGATAACTTCATTTCAAAAAACAAACAAACCCCCTGATTGGCCAGAAACACAGGCATAAAAGAAAAGCCCATGAAAACCATGGAGGCCTCTGAGAATAAGAGGTTTCAAATCCCCACAAAATGCAGCCTCCATACTATGAACTCTCACCACCATTTACACCAAGGCCAGCCACCCAGTAAGTCAAAACCTGATGCTTATATCAAAATGTCACTGGGCTGTTTTACCAATATGGGAGGCCAGCAATCAGATGTTGTCACTTTCTTGATGTGGGACTTTTCCTGCCTTGTCATAACTTTGTTGAGGTTGGTACCACTAGAGCTTAACTGGGTTATTATGGGCATCAGGGTGGATCCCATTTTGTTGTCAGGACCTGAATGCCCCCCCCTCTCCCACCATACTGAGCTAAATATTTTTGTTCTTGCTGATATTTATAATTTATTCATTTTTTAAATTTTTTTTTTATTGTAAAGATATTTAATATGTTGTTCGCCAGCCAGAGTGGGAAAATATCCCAGATGGGTGGGATATAAATGCAATAAATAAATAAATACAGTAATAGTATAAATAAGTAGAAAAGCAATAACCTCAACAGAAGAACCAAGGAGGCAGTCTTCAGAGGTGTGGAATAAATTGATTTATTAGCATGATTTATTTCTTAATATTCCTTATGTAATTTAGTATAATACCAATCTCAAAAGCACTAAGCAGTTTTTAGCCACTTTTTGTTTCCTTAGTGAAGAATTTCTGTGCTGTTCTCTAATGTACATGAATTTTTCCTTTGGGGATTTGAAACCTCTTATGCATAGTTAGAAATTGACATACAAATACAAATATTGTATATCTATTTCCTTAGTTTGTATAGCTTTTAAAATATTACTGTATCCTTGTGGGAGCTCATTTTCACAAGTCTGGGTGATATTTAAGCAGTCATCCACACTTGGGAATAAAACCTGGACAAATTCCTGAGTTGGTTTGTCTCTCCAAGCCTCACAGTCTAGATTAAATAAGGTGATCCCCAAACGGGACCCAACCTGATGCCCATAGTAAGCCAATGAAGCTGAAGTGGTACCAATGCCGACTTATATTGTGACAAGATAGGAAAGGTGTACCAGGCCCATGCCAGAGAGAGACAACATCTGATTACCTGCCTCCTCTAACATCTGTGTATTGTGAGTATGCAGTGGGGAATACTTACACGTTTCCACTCAAGTCTGCCTAAAATGTTCTGCTTCTCAGCTAAGCAAGCCATTGAGCATATAGATTTCCTAGTAACAATGATGGACGTTATAAGATGGGCAATCACAATAGGTTGCAAGCTCTCTTTAGGATTTAATGAAACAATACTTTTCACTTGTCTGAAGAAGTTCATTTTATATTATGAGATCTCTAAGGAAAATTTATTAAAAGTGAAACATCTGCATATTCATGAGACATTGTTGCTGACAGCTACATACGTTTAAAAGGTATTTTATAGACTGAATCTTAATAAGGTTGCATTTGGGCCCAATTTGTTTTACAAGAGTCATAATTTATCTTTATAAAGCAAAACAAACTGGGTGGAGCTGTGGAAATAAAAATATTTATACTTCTGACCAATTTCAGTTATAAAGTGTGATGATTCTGAAAGATATTTAATTCCTGGCAAAACCAAAAAAAAAAAATCTCTAAATCCCTGAATAATATATCTTCCACGCTCAAATAACAGCTTGTGCTTTTCTGGCTTGTTTGTGCCTTGAAGTGCAGTGTGTTAAAAATAAGTATGTGTGTGTGCGCACAGTCACACACATACCTAAAGACATGACAGTTGCTTGAAGTACTGTTTCCAGTGATGGAAATGACAGCTACTCCCTAGGGAGAAAGTAACAGCTTCACAGCCATTTCCCCCCTATAAATGTACCAATCTGAACAGTAGATAGAAGCTTATTTGGCTCTGGATTTCATCCTTTTTGTTTATCCCTGTGTTTTTATTTGTTCTCATTTCTTTGATGCTTCTTTTAAAACTACTTGAAAAAAGTGACCCTTGGGCCTGTAAAGGTTTTCATCTTTCTTTTATAACCAGTGAGTTCATTTAAAAAAATAAAATAACGAACATTGCAAGAAATAGTTTATTCAGACAAGAGGAGTACTCAAAATAGATGACTTTGGGGAAATTGTGATGTTTCAGAAAATGTGCTATATGAAAGAAGCATTAAGAAAGACAGAATGGCCTATCTAGTCATTTCATATTGGTATAGTGTGTTTAAATAATAGCTATAAAGATTGTGGTGGTATTGCCTGAGCACAGCATATGCACAATATCTTATTTAGGAGGCTGGATTTTATTGCTTCAAGTTCAGGTTTTGGTGTTGTGCAGGTATGATCATGATTTGCAATTAATTCCATGCTGTGAGTTAATGAGAACATTTTTAATCTGGTGTAACCCTGGAAAGTAAACTAGTACAGAAATAAGCTATGGGTCAGACACATGAAGAAAGACATTATTGCATTTCTGGACCTTTTATATCTCACATTTTACTTAAGTGTTATTATAGTTGGATTGCAATATTAGAAGCAGCCCTTGAGAATCATGCAAGTTTTGGTGGTTTACATGTAAATAATTAATTTCTTAAGGTAATAATATTTTTCGTAGAATTTGAAAATTATTTTGCTGATACAGTACTTTAAAAATCTTCTATTATCAAGTACATATGTCCAAATTTTGTTTGAAATCAGTTTGACCCATTGGAGAAAAGTACAACATATTTTGTATTTCTCATCCCATTCTTTAATGTCAGTTATCTACACTTCTTTATTATCACTATCACCTACTGTTTAATTAAATTCCATTAAAATAAAAGATTCTGTTCAAATGTCAGAAGCCAATACATAGGAGGTTCTACAAATTTGATTTCTTCATTCTTAACAGTATATCTCACTATTCAGAAGTAAAACTGGATCTTTTATCCTGTTCTCTTGGTTATCCCCACTGCATTAAAGGTTCTTGGCTATTTTTATTCAGGTGTTTTTTTAAAAAAATGGGGGAAAATATACTTCTGCTGCTTTGGTCAGATTCTCCATAGTGCTGTATTCTGATTATGAGTTCACTGCTTGCAAAGAAACATCCCTATAGATCTCTGCCTTAGAGGATGATTCTGTGTATGGCATTGACCCAGAAACACATTGTTCATGCTTTACAGGTAATAGCAAATTTCATTCTGAATCGAGAGATGTCCCTGCTGAACCAGAGACTTCAGATGCAACTAGATGAGCATAACAATGACTGGATGAAGACTTCAAGTGTACCAACCTCATAGAGTTCTATATTGCAAATTTTAAATCCAGCAAACTTAACACAAGTCTTTTAAAATATATATTCTAATGACATTTAGTAGAATATTCATTTGCTTTGATCATTTGCACAAAACTTGATCAATGTGTTGAGATGTAATATGTGAATAATGAAAGTCTGTGCACTTGCCTTGATAAGTAATCTTTATTCAAATGGGATATTAAAGATTTAAAAACAACAACACTGGCCACATTTCCAATGAATTAGGCAGCACTTATGCAAGCATCTTATCATTTACAAGAGCTTGATGAAAATTCCCATAATAATTTGATATTTCTTTGTGGGTTTAGAAATTATGAATGTAGATGATAAAATATTCAGATGGAACATTTAAATATTAACACAGCATAGGAATGATTTGGCAGCTGTGAACGTGGTTGGCAGAACTGTCTGCCAAAGAGACAAGTTGATTTAGAGATCAAAATGGGGATGTAAAAAACTGCACAGATGAATCAGGAAAGAATACAGTTGTTAAGCTGACATGTTCATCTCTATGGGACAGGGCAGTATCAGTGAAATTTACAAATGGCCTGTTGGTTTGTCTGAGAAATAGCCATGAGATTTGTGTTACATAGACTTCCTTGCCAGAATTTTCTATGTGTGTGTTAGAGAGAAAAGGTGCCATAATTAGTAGCAATTGAGCATGTGGACAAAAAGCAGCGGAAGACTCTGAAATGCATTAAATTAGATGTTTGCCTCAGTAGCAAGTACCCAGCAGCACATATATTTACAAATTAATTGTGGGGAAAACATCTGTGTTGCAATGTTTTGTTCATTGAGAAAATATGATTTAATTTTTTTTAAATCAGTTATCTAAGAACTGTATATGTTTACACTGAAGTTTGTATGCAAAAAAAGTGCTCTTTATTAGACATGTAACTGCAAAATTTGCTAGTTGCACTTAACTATATCTGTTAAAGTTTGTAGAAATGAAATGACTGGGAATTTGAAGTATATTTTTAATAGAGATTTATTTTGTACATACCAATTATATACTTATGTGAGATGTATGACATGTCAGATAGAAAATATATAAATACAAAATGGATATTAGAAATACTTTTAAAATCTTTGTTTTCAAATAAGTGATTACTTTAAAAAAAAGCTTTATACAAAATATCACAGTTTGTATTAAAATGGAATAATAAACCAAATCACTCAAACCAAACCTAGATTTTTTAAAAAAAAAAAAAAACTACAGTAGTACCTCGGATAATGTTATGACTTGGTTCTACAAGTCATGACATTATCCGGTTTTTAACGTTGTGCGATGCATTGATCGCACAATGTTAAAAAAAATCCCTGTTCCCTTTCCAAAGAGGAAAGGGAACAGGGGGCGATCTGGTTTGCTTAGCAAGCCAGGGGGGGGGGGGTCTGAAAAGAAGAGACCCAAGCCTCTCTTGGGTCCCTTCTTTTTAGAAACCTCTGTCGTGACCCTTACCAAACTTAGCAATCCAGGCCGGGGGGGGGGGCTTCCTAACAGAAGCTTGGGTCTCTTATCCCAGCCTCTATTAAGAATACACACACAGAGACGGCCTGGATAGCTAAGACACTTACCAAGGCAGGAGCGGGGGAGGGGTTCTAAAAAGAAGGTAGGATCACCCTTTTCTTTGTAGAAACCTCCGTCTGGCTTGCTAAAGAGCTTAGCAATCCAGGCCGGGGGGGGGGGGGCTTCCTAACAGAGGCTTGGGTCCCTTATCCCAGCCTCTCTTAAGAACCCCCCCCTCCTGGATAGCTAAGACCCTTACCAAGCCAGGCGGGGGGGGGAGGGGTTCTAAAAAGAAGATACGATTTTTCCCCTACCTTCTTTTTATAAACCTTGTCTGGCTTGCTAAAGAGTTTTGCAATCCAGGCCCGGGGGGGGCTTCCTAATGGAGGCTTGGGTCCCTTATCCCAGTCTCTATTAAGAAGACACCCCCTCCCTCACCTGGATAGCTAAGACCCTTACCAAGTCAGACAGGGTGGAGGGTTCTAAAAAGAAGGTAGGATTTTTCCCCCACCTTCATTTTAGAAACCTCATCTGGCTTGCTAAAGAGCTAAACAATCCAGGCGGCAAGGGGGCTTCCTAACAGAGGCTTGGGTCCCTTATCCCAGCCTCTCTTAAGAAGACACACACACCCCTGGATAGCTAAGACCCTTACCAAGCCAGGCCGGGGGGGAGGGGTTCTATAAAGAAGATAGGATTTTCCCCCCCTACCTTCTTTTCAGAAACCTCCGCCTGGCTTGCTAAAGAGCTTAGCAATCCAGGTTTGTTTTTTTTTTTGGGGGGGGTTCTTAACAGAGGCTTGGGTCCCTTATCCCAGCCTCTATTAAAAAGACCCCCCTGGCCAGGGTACCTAAGACCCTTACCAAGCCAGGAGGGGGGAGGGGTTCAAAAAAGAAGGTAGGATTTCCCCCCCCTACCTTCTTTTTAGAAACCTCCGTCTGGCTTGCTAAAGAGCTTAGCAATCCGGGGGGGGGGGAGTTCCTAACAGAGGCTTGGGTCCCTTATCCCAGCCTCTATTAAGAAGACACACCCCCTGCCTGGATAGCTAAGACCCTTACCAAGCCAGGCGGGGGGGGTTCTAAAAAGAAGGTAGGATTTCCCCCCCTACCTTCATTTTAGAAACCTCCATCTGGCCTTCTAAAGAGCTTAGCAATCCGGGGGGGGGGCTTTCTAACAGAGGCTTGGGTCCCTTATCCCAGCCTCTATTAAGAAGACACCCCACACCTGGATAGCTAAGACCCTTACCAAGCCAGGTGGGGGAGGGATTCTAAAAAGAACATGGGATTTCCCCCCTTATTTTTAGAAACCTCCATCTGGCTTGCTAAAGAGCTTAGCGATCCAGGCGGGGGGGGGGCAGCTTCCTAACAGAGGCTTGGGTCCCTTATCCCATCCTCTCTTAAGAAGACCCCCTCCTGCCTGGATAGCTAAGACCCTTACCAAGCCAGGTAGGGGAGGGATCCACAGCTGCAGGGTGGCTGGGGAAGCCGACGGGGACTCCCCGTCGGCTTCCCTAGCCACCTACTTCTGCCTCTGCAATTGTGGGGTGGCTGGGGAAGCCGATGGAGCCCCCGTCAGCTTTCCAGCCACCCCACCCCTGCCTCTGCAGCTGCAGAGTGGCTGGGAAGCCAAACGGAGAACCCCATTCAGCTTTCCAGCCACCCTGCTGCTACGAACGACTGCTAGCAGATCATTATCTGATGTAGAATTTCTTTAGAAATTTTGCATCATTATCCGGTTTTAGCGTTCTCCGATGCAGTCATTATCCGAGGTATTACTGTATTACATTAGATCTGAGGCAGAACTATCTCTTGAGGCCATCGTCCTATAAAATTTGCATGAAATTAAGTCCCACTAAATTCAATGAAATGTACTTACTTCCAAGTAGGTGTGCATAGGGTTGTAGAATTTATTTATTTTTTACTACATTTTATTTATTTTAATCGAAGGGGCATACCATTTAAAGTGTCTTTTAATTTGTTTCATCCCAAGAAAAAGAAAAAAGTCAGAAATGGAAAGAAACATGGCAGATTTTCCTTATGCAGTTTCTTTGCATACTCATTGTAAGGAGCCAGTCATAGTTCAGTTCTTCATGGTCTCTGCAGTCAAACATTTGGGTTCCTGTACCTGCACAAAGATGTCTGTTAGGATGTTCCAGAAATTTAACATGAAAGACATTAATAGGCCCGTACCACCACTGTGCATGCTTCACTAAGAAGTAAAGGGTAAATAAAATGAGAGTTATGTTTTTCTTTAGAAACACACACTCACGGAAGAAATACCCTGTCTTTGCAGTGGTTAGAAGGAACTGGCAGTTATAAATTGTAATGATCACCATCCCATTTTCCTCAGAAAATCTTGGTCTGGAATCATACCAGGCCAGGATGCTTTTAACTGCAAAGTCTGGCCTGGATTTTTCTTAACACCAGACAAACCCTGGGATCTTTAATAACTCAATCCCAGCCTCCCTCGACAAATTACCCTCTTCCTAGGATTAGCTAATAAATTGTGCTTCAGCCTATTCTTGGTAGTGTGTAACTAAAAACACACACACCTCCCTTTACAGGTGTGAGGAAACACAAGGGCTTGAGATTTTAGAAGGGTTTATTTAACAACACTAATGTATTTACAAAAATCAGCAGTCAGTTCTCAAAGGGGGAGGGGTGAAAGGCAGCTATATTCCATACTAATAAAACCCTTCAGGCAACAGATCAGCACTTTACCAACTCCAAAGGCCAAAATAATAAAACTCCCTTACTACTCTTAGATAGCCTTCTTACCCCTCCTCAGCTGGATGAGTCTATATCAGCAACTATATTTTTAAAAAAAACCCAACAACCCATTTTCTACTCTTCTTAATTATCCTGAGGGTTCTCTCGAACCTTCTCCATCAATCATTCATTCTTAACCAATCATAGTCCATTATGCAAATTAGCTCCTGTCAACATTCTGTTTCCACCCACTGCTGGTAATCTTCCCTGTCTTTGCCTGCACTATTTTTCTCAAGGCTACCTTCTATCCATTCGTACCCAACACTCTGCACATGTTTTCATTCATCCATCTACCATAAACAGATGCATTATTTACATAAACTATCTGTTTATTTACCTTTACTTGTTAGTTTACTGTGGTTACAAGGGTTGTCCATCTGTGTTGTATCTGCTGGCCCAGTGCTTTCCCCTAATTTCAATTGGTTTGATGGCTACAGCAGTGCATGGACAGGGATGGTTCAGCTATGATAACATCCTAATTGGATTTCCATATAATTGAGGCTGCCTCTGAAGAGAAGCCATGCTATTCATCTGGTTCACAACACAGGACCACCATGGAATCATACATCTAAATCATATTTCCAACTTGTCAAGAACAGGATCATTAGTATGTATAGAATGATTCTGGATTTTAAGGAATAACATGAGAATGTCATATGCTAGTCCTGATCTGCTGGTTGAGATGGGTTGATAACCATAGGTGTCCAGAACTCTCAATGGCCGTGCTGACCGGATAGCATCAGAAGAATCATAGAGGCCATATTAGTCAGGTAGTGTCACACTTCCATTTGGTAAAGATGGAAAAGAATTGAGCTACAGTTGCTACAGGGCCAGACACTCCAAAGGTACAGTTGTAACTGACACGTCACCTCCTAATTTGGTAAGGGGCAAAAGACATGGACTTCTCAGTCTCACCAGTCTCACCACCTATAGCCTGGATTTCATAATAGGAGGAAAAGAATAATACTACCTCAATCATGCTCAGAACACTACAGAGAGCAGAGGACTAGCAAAGTATTCCTTATTTTTCCTTTCAGTTGAATACAGCTGTTATTTTGGTAACCTCAGAGAGGGAACAATTCTGCAAAAGTCTAGCTCAGTGTTTCACAAACATTTTTGACCATGCTCCACCTAGGCATCTCTAAAATCATGATTCCCCACCCCTGGTGACATATAATTTTTATTATTCAAAAAGTGATTTATTCATGTGGAGGAAGCCTGACAGGTCATACACTGTTAATAACTCATTCTTGAACTGCCCTCTTTAAAAATCAAATTGCCCCCCATGGGATGTGTGCCCCACATTGGGAACCACAGGTCTAGCTGTTTGCTGTAGGAACCTTTTGGCAGCACAGGCACAGTTATTTATTACTATTGAGCCACATTTCTCAATAATTCTGGCTAGCCATTTTGTGCCTACTCAGCTGTGGTGTCAAGAGTAACTATAGATTTCTAAAATGAAGAGAAGTGTTCCACAAAAAGTTTATACTTGGGGAGAATTAAAAAATGAAACTATGAAACTATAATGTTAATGTGTTCATATTTTTACATACACCCTAATTCTGTGAATCATGAACTTTTAAGAAATTCAACCTCTTGTAAGGCCCAAGGAGGCTTGCTGGCATTTGAAAACATTTGCATTCAGTTTCAAATAGACAGGCTGAACAAAGGTGAAGATTCACAACATTAACATTCAGGTACTGCTCCAATCCTCTAGTCACCCTTCCTTGTTAGGTAGGGTAGCCACATTTCTTGGCAGGAGTTTGGGAACCATTGTTCAGACAATTTCCATCTAATCTCTTGTGTGCAAAGATGTAAGAACTTGATTTTGTTGTTACTTGATAAAAATGCAGGAAAGCTTTCTGAATGATAGCTTCACCATATACTTTTCCAGAGGGCAAAGAAAAACAAATAGAATAGTTTTTAAAAACAACTGTAGCTTTGGGTTTTCCACAACATTATAATATTGTTTTTAAAAAACAATGAAATTTGGTGGGGTTTTTTTTTCAAATAAAGTAAATAAATAAATAAACACTCCAGATTTGCAAAACACTTGTGAATCACCAAAGTCGCCATGGCTGATTGATCGGAGTTAGAACTGAAAATGTGGGCTCACAGATGGCAATGCTGGAAGCAAAAATCTCTGCAGCAACTCAATTTCATATGATTCTGCAAAGGCCATTCCTGGCAACTTTCTTAGCATACATTTGAGTTACCCCGTATTTGCCGGCGTATAAGACGACTGGGCGTATAAGACGACCCCCCAACATTTCCACTCAAAATATAGAATTTGTTATATACTTGCCGTATAAGACTACCCCCTCTTCCGCACACCTTCCACACACCAAATAAAACATAAAAGAGCATCAGATTTGATTTCAACATCTCCCTGTGCCCGCACTAGTGCGCAAGTGCGCATGTGCGAGCTCTGCGTAGACAAGAGGCGGGGCAGAGCGCCGCTGCTTCCTCCCGAGCAGAATGGGCCGGTCATGCCAAAAAGGCTGGCACTCCTGTCTCACTGCTGATGCTTGGCGCAGCCACGCTGGAGACCGCGTGATACTGGATGGTATGTAGAATGAGGTGGGTGGGCATCGGGAGGCCACTATGGGCAGCTATGTCTATCCCAACTGAAGTGCACCCGGCGTATAAGATGACCCCCCCCCCCCTTGGAGGCATGTTTTTCAAAATCCTGTTGCACAACTTTTATGCCTGGTATAATCTGGACTGTGCACAAGAGACATTTGTTTTACACTGATTCAAAGTTTTCAGTATTCCCCCTCATTTTATGTTCTAAAACTTCCTATGTCTTTTTTTTCTCCCTGGGTTAGCCTTCAGGAACCTTGGGGCAGGTGGAGGGGCCTTTAAAGCTCAACTGTTGCCATAGGATCACAGCTGCTGGGATCAAGACTGCCCCCACCAATCCAGATCTGATTTTTTTACTTTTCACTTTTACTGGCCTAATCTGGGTAATGCTGGGTGCACAGAAGCATTTTGCACAATTTGTACAACAACCAGAACAGCTGGTGTTTATAGCTTCCATTGTTTTAAGGCTTGCACTTTTCTGCCTCTCATAACACTTGATCCAGCATAATTTTGATGTTGGTTGTGGTGAAGTTGATGATGTAGGTGTCTATGGTCCATCAGTTGTTTGGACTGTAGTGGGCCAGGATACCTAAGAGACCGTGTCACCCTAAGAACGTCTGTCCGTCCCACCAGGGCGGATCGGAGGGGCTCTCTTGTTATTCCATTGGCTAGGGAGACTCGCCTCGCTAGCACTAGGAAGAGGGCCTTCTCTGTGTTCGCCCCGGCCCTTTGGAACCTCCTCCCAACTGAGCTGCACCTGCAGACAGAGCTCCTGCCCTTCTGGAAGAGCTTAAAAACCTGGCTGGCAGGACAAGTGTGGGGATCCAGGAATGGGGGATCCCATGTGGGGTGGCTAGTCTAGAGATAATCCACCCTTTCTGATCATACCCCCGATACTGTTTTAATTTTTATGATTTTTTTTTAAAAAATAAAATACTGATATGTTCTTAATCTATGCTGTAAGCCGCCCAGAGTCGGGTTTACCTGATTGGGGCGGGATAGCAAATATGAGTAGTAAAGTAAAGTAAAGTAGAACCCACTAATCATGTCCTATCTCTGGAACTAAGTCAATGAAAACTTTAATAGATACATTGTTGCCTGATAATATAACTGGTGCCTAGTATGACAGATAGGTTTCAGCCTGACCCTTGCTTTGGTATCTCCCCATTTCTTTCAGAGCTTCCTTGTACCCTGCTCTGTGTGGAAACCAAAACTCTGAGCTCAGGTCACCTAAATGCTGTCCTGCAGCAACCTGGGGCTTGCCTGAATTGTACAGAGCCCAGAAAATAATGGGGAGAATAATATTAATTTGTATGTGGTAGCGTGTGGCTTATGGCTTAACTCTCTCTTCCAATAAATAGATGTTGTTGATGAAGTAAAATTGTTTATTGTCCTCAAAGCATAATGTAGAAATAGTTCATTTGTTGGTTCAGGATACAAGAAAATCCAGCAAAACAATACTAATCAAAAAGTACAGGTAGGGAAATCCACACTCTGACCTTCCCCCAGAAACAAAAGGGAAACCTGACTAATCTAGCTAATCACTACTGAGTTTGGGATGGAGTCAGGACTCAGTGTTAAGAGCCCCACTCTCCCTTCTCAGGTGTAACACTCAGAAATCCTAAACTCAAATTGATTCACAAACCCATGTGTCTAAAAGAAAGAACATGTTCTTGGCTCTCCTAATTAGCATCCAGCCAATTAGAGCCCAGGGATTGTATAAACACACCCTGGTTCCCATAACAAATGTCTGGTTTATGCAAGCGAACATTCCAGGCCTGGAGAAGAAGACAAAACATAGGCCTGAAGTTCTGAGAATCTTCTACTAAGCACACCTGCTTGATAAGCGCAACAGAAAGAATTATTAGGCCTTTGCAAAGAAGCAAAGCTACATTTAAGACAGTTTAAAAACCAAAGAAACTCCATATTGAACAACTTGCGACCCTTTCCATCACACCTAGTAATGCTACTCTTTGCAACTGTTCTATCATGATCTTATCAATGCCAATTGCACTCAGATGTTTTTTCAGCTTCCTTTAGGATTGTTCCCAGTGCCTCATCACTACTGCTCCTTTTTTCCTAGAGATGCTCTGCTCCACTTCTCAGTTCCTGATATCTCATGATCTTTTCAAATTCTTTTTCTTCCATCTGCTTCTTTTTCAACTATCATCTGGGTTCACCACATCAATCAGCTTAACCAAAAAAAAAAGAAGAAATTCCAACTACACAGTAATGTCTGGAGTATTGGTGTTAGAGTGTCTTATCGGTTTGAACCTTAATCTTCCACAAGATGTTAACTGTCTTGTCCTCATTGTGAACCACCTTTTTAGGTTTGTGTTCCCACAAGTACAGTACTTTGAAGATGGTATTCCGTACTTCTTACACAGATTCCAAAGTAGCATTCATTTTTCTGGTATCATTCTTGCTAGTAATTACAGTCTTTACTGTTCCTAAGCTATGGAGTTTATTCTGTTGAATTGTCTCATCCTTTTTTTTTCTTTTTTTTTTTTTTTGAGGGATCCCCAGGAACAGTGGATTCAAAACTTTGACCTTTTTCATCAGCTGTGGGCCACTGTGCTCTGCCTCCATTACCATGAACAGAACTACTTTGGTAATTAAATTAATTGCTGAGCTTGCCTTTGCTGCTGTAATAGATGTTTGTTTTAAGTTCTACAAGAAGAATATTAAGTTTAGGAAAAGGCAGAGAGAAAATAGATACCATAGGGTGTACTTATTCATTCTTCTTTCAGGGTCCTACTTTTTATTCTTGTTCCTGAACTTAAAATTTTCTCTTCTGTTAGACAACCAAGAGGAAACATTGTAACTGGTTGTTATCTAAAAGATGAACTAAGCAATTGAAAAATAATTGAAGAAAATAATGGTAATTTTTTGCTGGTTGCTGGATTGATTTCTCCTATCAAAAACTCTAAAAAGGTTTGATGCTGAAATGCACACATTAGGACAATCAGATTCTAGGCCTGAACTATAGCCTACGTGGCCAGCCAGTCAGCTAGCTTAGTGTAGTGCACACAGCAACGTTTCTGTTCCCCTAGGTCTGGTTTTGTTGCCTGCCATCAAGTATTCAGGAAGAAGAAAAAGGAAAAGCCATTGTGAGTGTAGACAGTGGTTTTAAAGAATAAGGGATAGCTTTGGTAGATATATTTTCAGAACAGTTTAAATGATCTCTTCTTTTTGCCATTTAGTAATAAGCAACCAATCTTGATACTGTTCATAAAAGCTATGGAATAAGCAAACTCTTACTTCTCTGAGAGGTAAATAAGCATGCTTCTTTACCACTGGCACACACAGCACAAAAATGATAAACAGGAGAAAGAAAGGAGAATCCAAGAGATGGAGTCCAGCTTTAGCCAATGAGACAAAGTTCTATTATTTATGTCTTCAAGGGTCATGATAGTATAAAGGCTACACCCCACACACCCCAGGATTACATATGTAATTAGCATAATTGTCGACAAGCCTAATCCATCCTTAGTCTGGGAATAATGAGGCTTTTGTTGTAACATTTGCCTTGCCTTACTCACCCAGGTCCCGTTCTTAAATGGCTCCTTTCCTTAAAACAAGCTGTCCATTGTTAAATGGAGGTTAATATTGTCTGTCATGTCATAAATTACAACATTTTTAAAAAAAAAATCTATGAGGAAAGCAGTTGAAAGGATTGTGCACATATTTGCAAGACATAGCTACAGCACTTCCTAGAGGAAAAAAATTATCTTCATGAATGTTTTTTTTAACAGAAAGCTGATTAGAACACATCTTTCTGCTCCTTCTTTCCTATCCCTCATGACAACTTGTCACTTTCTTCATTCGTACACACACAGCACTAGCTTGTCCCTTCTCCTTCCGTAAGGGTAGTAAATAACAATGATACACCTTTGTCTCCATAGTCCATCACAGCTGCCATTCAGTATTACAAGCTGACAAATGTCTGCTGGGTTTTAAGAGACATTACCGCTTTTCAGTCTAAAGAGACAATACTTCAGGGCATCCCTGACTGATAGAAAAAATCTTAGAGTCAAGAATTAAAGAGCAGGAAGGGATACTGACGGGCTATCCAGACCAATCCTATTATGGTACCGAGTAGCTAATGACCTTTGAGATTTGTAAATATGTACTTAAGATCCAATAATGATTTCAGAAGATCCTTATGCAAGCAAAAGCTTAACTGCATGATCGGCACTTCTACTTTGAAAGGAAAAAGAAAACTTGCATTTTCTTATTTGTATTATTTATTTTATTTTTTTCTAATTTGTATTTGCTGCCCAACTCCGAAGACTCTAGGCAGCTCACAGAAAATAAAACCAATGGCAGTTTAAAAAGCAATACAAAACACATTAAAAAACGACTGACAAAACTTTTTAAAAGATTAAAAGCTTAAAAGAAAGAGAAAGAGTGTTCTACTAAATTAGCCAGCAGGCTGGGATTACCACGTCACTGGTGCCCCACACCTGCCCTGCCAGCCAGGTTTTTAACCATTTCCTGAAGAGCAGCATCTCTGTCTGGAGACACAAGTCAATTGGCAAGAGGTTCCATAGGACCAGAGCAAATACTGAGATACTAGAGAGACGCGTCCCTGTAGCAGATGGCACAATAAGAGAGCCTTTCTGATCTGATCTGGTGGGATGGACAGATGTTCTTGGGGTGACACAGTCTCTTAAGTATCCTGGCCCACTACCATGTAGGGCTTTAAAGGTAATTACCAGCACTTTGAATTGCACCCAGAGGCACATTGGCAACCAGTGCAGCTCCTGAAGCAGTGGAGAGGCATGGGCATAACCCTCGCACTCAATCACCACACAAGCAGCTGCATTCTGGACCAATTGCAGCCTCCAAATGGTCATCAAGAGCAGCCCTATGTAGAGTGCATTACAATATTCAAGTCTGGAGGTGACCAGAGCATGTGTGATCATGAGCAAGGAGTCCTGATCTAGAAGCAGGCGTAACTGGCATATAACATGAAGTTGTGCAAAAGCCCTCCTGGCCACTACTGACACCTGCTCATCAAGCATGAGTCATGAGTCCAGTAGGATCCCCAGATTAGACATTGGGTCTGTTTGGTGCAAAATAGCTCCATCTAGAACCAAAGATGGTAGCTCCCAAGATAATTCAGGGCCTCTGACCCACAGCCATTCAGTCTTGCCAGGATTCAGTTGTAGCCCATTGTCCCCCATCCAGATCCCTAACAGCTTCCACACACCTGGATAGGACTTCAACTGCATCACTTGGATCACCATGGGCCAAGATGTATAACTGAGTATCATCTGCATATTGATGATACCTCTCCCTGTGGGAATGGATGATCTCACCCACAGGCTTCATGTAGATATTAAATAGGAGAAGTGAGAGCACCCCATATTGATGGGGCCTAGCGCTGGACCTCTCACTCTCCAACCACACCAACTGGGCCCTTCAGAAATGAGGAAAACCAGGATCACACAGTGCCCTGGATCCCTAATCCTCTGAGCCTTTCCAGAATGATACCATGGTCGACGGTATCAAAGGCTGCTTAGAGGTCAAGAAGAGCAAGGACAGAAGGATGAACTTTGTCTTGCTCTCACCAGAGATCATTCAGCAGTGCAACCAATGCAGTCTCAGTACCATATCTGGGAGTAAAACTCACTCAGAGGGTGCACATAATGGTCATTCAGAGGGTGCACATTTTGGGTTTGCTGGTTCACTTACATTCCCAATCATGTTGCTTACTTTATACAAATACCTTGGAGTCATTATTCAATTAGGAGTCTGTGCATTGGTAGACGTCCCTGTAACAACATTCCACACATGCAAGTGGACCTGAGAAATCAAGTTCATCTGTATGCAGTTTTTTAGCCATTTGAATATCACGTTACCCGCTGACTAGGTGGACCATTATGTGTCCTCTCTGCTTTCACCTCACCAATGGGATCTGAGAGAGGACGCTTTGGTGAGTTTTAGTCCTGGTCTAACATCATAGTCAAGAGATGGGCAACACTGTCTAGTTAGAACACTCAAGCTCTTGCACCCTGAAAAGGCTCTCACCTAGCAGGATTTATACAAATGTATTATGTTAATAATCACACCAAACACATGCAATGGTAAATCAAATTCCTTTCACTTAAAACCAGCATGTACTTCTGGCATCATATTTATAATATATATACAGTAATACCTCAGATAACGCTAAGACTTGGTTCCACAAGTCTTGGTGTTATCCGATTTTTAGTGTTATCCGATACATGTTAAAATCCTATGGGATGGATCGGATAACGTTAAAGCTCCATAGAGATGCATTGTAACCGCACAGGCTTTAGCGGTTGTTATCCGATCCATCCTATAGGACCTTAACGTTATTCGATGCAGTTCTCCTCCCCAGATTACTTAACGTTATGCGATTTTAGCGTTATTCGAGGTAAACGTTATCCGAGGTATTACTGTATTTCAAAAGTCAATGTGAAAGTTTTTCAATTAAAATCCTAATATGATTTAGAAATCTAACAGCTGTGCACCATTATAATACATGCACATGAATCCATGTGCAAACAAATTTATGCAGCAATCCTTTTGCTAACTCTTTGCTTCAATAATTAAACATATGTTAGAAAGATGCTTAGTCTTTTCCATATAATATTCCCCCTTAATTATTATTTGGACTTACCTATGTTTACAATACTCAGTGACAGCTTTAAAATATTAATGACATGATTGTGTTTTTGTGATGATCATTACTGTACTTGGAATAAAGGAAGCAAGGAGAAAAAGGCCAAAAGTTGTAACAATTGAAGAATACTGCCAGGAGACATTATGTGCATGGCTCAACTTTGTGGTAGGTTTCAGTGCTCACTGAGTTGGAGCATCTACCTGTGAAACCAGGGTCAAGAGTTCAGTTTCCAAATATGCTTCCTTAGAGAAAAGTTACTTAGGTTCAGAGTATCCCTAGAATAAGGAACTGCTAAAAACTAATGTATTTGTTTCAGTGTGAGCTTTCAGTGATTAAAATCTACTTGTGTCTGGAGTGGTGGATTTTCTCAGACATGGTACCTCATTATGGCCTTAGGGCTGAATCCTGTATTAACCCTACTTAGATAAAACAGCTAAAGATGAGGCTTCTAAGTTCTATCTAATTTATTTTTGATAGATTTCAGTAGCTCTACTCTACATAAATTTACTAGTAGATTTAGTCATAGATGCTCATGAACTACAAAGGCTAAAACAACATTACATCTAAAAGTAAAACACACTTTCCCCTCTGGGAGTACACACTGTCATGTCCTTTTCTCTAATACACTACCATATCAGTACTGTGGGGGCTTAGTGATTAAGAGGCTGAGCTTGAAGACTGGAAGGTTGAGGTTCGATATCAGAGTACTACATGATGTATCTTGGGGACATGAAAGGAGACTCATTTGGGTGTCCCCTGAGCAGAGTTTCTCCAGCAAAAATCCTTTCAAACCAGAGTAATTTCTGATACAAAATTTATTTATTTATAGACTACCAAGCTGCCTTCTCACTAAACTGACTACCTGATTGTAAAGAAAATTCAGTAATATGTGTAAAGGGGAATAGTGTGTTCCAAACCTGCACTGGGTGTCTAAAATAATTCTATTAAACCTGGGATCTTATATTAGGTTTAAAGTGTCAGAGACCAGGGAATGGGCAGCAGGCAGGTAACTTGAACACCACAACCCAAGACAACCAGGTAACAGGGCGAACAGTAATCAAGTCTCAGTCTAGAGTCCAAGTCAAACTGGAGATGCAGGATTAGTCCAGGGGATTAAAACACAATTCAAACAAGCCAGAACTCAGGCAAGCAGACAGGGCAGATAATCCTCAGGAGCTAGAGAAAGGCAAGGACAGAATTCTAGGAGCAAGGATTCAGGCAAGGCACAACAGGAGATCTTCTGGAGCAGGAATCCAAAGCAAGACAGAGATCTTCAACAACAACAACAAAAAGTAGTAATCCAGGAGCCAAGCAATTGTAATCTATTGGCTTTCATTGCTGAGACAGTTTTTGGGAAGAAAGGCCAGCATTTATGGTATATAGCTGAGCCACCCAGGGTCTCCAGGTGAAGACTTTGAAGGTCCAGAATCCCCCAGTGCTCTCAGGTGGCGTTTAGCAGCTGCTTCTGGCAAGGACTCCAGTCCTGCAGGCTTTAGAGGAACAGCTGCAAATCTTTACTAAAGGCAAGAGGACATCCAAGCTATTCACAGCAAGGAAGTTAGAGGCAGAACAGCTGTGCATTAGAAGAAAAGAGACACAGAGAAATAATGAGGATTGAGGAGTCTGAAATCTAGAAGAAGGAATGAGGAGAGTAATGATGATAATAAAAGTGTTAGGAGAAAACATTAAGAAAGGGCATGGGCAGGATTCATTTGCACAGAAATTGCAGCTACAGATTACTAGCTGGAAGGAATTGGATGACAGCAAAATTTTGGAATCAGAAAGGCTGTGGTGCTGCCTGGTTTGGTGGAAGGATTGAACAATACATATTGTTCTGAAATAAGCAGCCAAATTTTAGTGTAGTATACTATCCAGGCATTTACAATTTTCCTTTGTGTGTGTGTGTGTGTGTGGAATGAAGGTAGGTTTTGATGATACTCTTCATGATTTGAATGCTGTATCCTTTTGCATTTCAAATGGTGATTGATCTATCCATAGTGATTATAGTTAATTAGGAAATAATTTCTGGCATATCTGCTGTTTAAAATTGGAATTGGCTTAGGAGAGTGGATTTACCTTTAGATTCTAACTTGCCAGTACAGTAAAACCCTGGGTTATGATGGAGGTTCCTTTCCAACAGCCTCCATTGTAACCCGAAACATCCATAGGGATGCATTGAAAATTTTTAAAAATGGTCCTGAATTGATCGTTGTAAACCGAAACAAATACATTAAAAATTTGCAAACTGACCATTGTAAACTGGAGCAAACTTAAACTGAGGCGGTTGTAACCTGTGGTTTCACTGTACTTGTAATATTAAAAGTAGGGATGAGAAATGTTATTGTTGTTAAATTTGATTGTATCAGGGAAGGAAACATTTTAGTAACCTCCCTAGACACTTTAAAAGAAGAAAGCACCTTGCCTGGAGTATTTGCACATTTAAGGTGTGTGGGGTATTGGAGAAGTCAAATTCTATAAAAATGTCTGTACATTTAAAAGTACAGAAAGCAGAATGCACACAAAAAGAAATACAGTGAAATCCTAACAGAGATATTCACATTCTCAGTTTGGAACACCTAAGGAAAATGTGCATGAAGTGAACAAAGTTCAATATGTAGAAGAAAAACAAAGTCTGATTATTTGTGTTTTATACTACCCCATATTGATTACATCACTCTCTGGTTGGTTTGCAAAGTAATTAGCATTTTACCCTCAACAAACTGAGTACTCATTTTACTGATCTCTGAAGGATGCAAAATTGTCAATCTTGCACCTGTTGGGATCAAACTCACATTGTGATTATGATACAGGTTGTCATGCCCTTAGTTGAGGTTTCTCCTACTACCACAATTCAGTTCCAGAGGGCTAAATGAGACTTGTCTTCTTTTCCAGGCAAGTCTGTGCACATATTCTGACTTGTTAAACATTGGCATCAAATGGGTTGGCCTTGTTTGCAGTCTTGTTCTAGCAAAGAAATAACCCAGTTCTCTACACAGACACATAAAGAATTTCCATAACAATAGTTGTCAGCAAAGGGTTTACACTGAAAACTATCCTGTCAGTTGTGACATTCCTTTCTTTTTGTACATTTGTTGAAAGCATGAAAGACTTAAGGAAACAGGAGGACTTTGTGCTCTTAATATTGTTGCCTATGTTGTCACAGATCAGACACAACAATAAGTGTAGAACAGAAATGCACAGTGATTATCTGGTGTCATCGTGTATGCAAACAACCACCTTGGTATCCTTATTCATTAATTACTTTGATGTGATGTTGACATGCATTTTAAGAATTATATCCTGGGCTTATTTTTTCCTCTCCATTTGGTCTGCTGTTTCTGCTCACAGACCGAGTGGGTATAATGCCCTGCTAGATGAAATTGTTCTCATGTGAGTAGTTTTCAAAATTAACAACTCCTGATTATTACTGTACATGATATACAATTGTAATTTCTTTATGTGCTACTAAATAATTTTAGCTCCAAACTATTTACTTTTTTTCATATTTACAAGAAATAACAGAACTGTAGATTTGGCTTTCTAATTCATTAAACAAATCTCTTTGTTTCCAGGCTGTCTATAGGGGCTGTGGTGGCTTAGTGGTTAAGATGCTAAATTTGACAACCCGAAGGTTGGCAGGTCAGCAGTTTGAGACCCGAGTTCTGCATGACGGAATGAACTCCCATATTGGTCCCAGCTCCTGCCAACCTAGCAGTTCCAAAGCAAGAAATTGCAGGTAGATAAACAGGTACCACTTTAGTGGGAAAGCAAACAGTGTTCCATGCACTCCAGTGTCTAGTCATGCCTGCCCCATGTCCATGGAAAAATTTACAAACACAAACACTGGCTCTTTGGCTATATATGGAGCACTGAACTCTGGGAAAGAACTGGCTTTTGAGCAAGGGCAACATTTACCTTTATTGTAAGGGTTACCCCTGTCTACTTTGCACCTTATAAAAGCAGCATATTAGAAAATGTTTACTGCATAAAAATCAAGATCACTGGCACATTTGAAAGGACCCAGTCAGTGATGGGATGTAACAAGTTCGCACCAGTTCACCAGAACTGGTAGTAACTTTTCCCAGTGTCCTGTAGAACTGGTAGCAGCTTTTGGGGAGAACCACCTTCGGGGCTTACCTTTTCACTGGTTCCCCCACTCCGCATGCATGCCAAGCACTTGGTGTGCATGCATGCCTACAATGCTTGGTGCGTATGCACGGCCTCCTTGCTGTCCTCCCAAGCGGGGAGGAGGAAGAAGAAGCTGCTAGCCTGAAGCTCCCTATAGCCTGCTCCCCAGGGTAAGCGACTCACCTTTGGATGTGGTGTGTCTGTGTGTATTTTAATGTGTATTTAATACCTTTACCTATATTGATGTACTACCACAGTTCCTAAAAAGGACTGGCGGTTTGGCTTGGGGTTTTAAGTAAAGTCTTGGAGTTACCTCATCAGTAAGCTACACCTGTGCTGTTCCAATTGCTGTTCCAATTGGAGAACCCTTAAGGAGGTACAGCTGTTTTATATTTACATTAAGGCATATTATCCTAGAGAACTAGTTAGGCAAAGACTTAGTACCTAACTTCTTTAACTGTTTAAAAATTGAAAAGTGCCAAAATGAAGCCATCTTGTGGTGAGTTCATTCTGTAGTTCCTTCCATCTGACCTAGTGTGAGAAAGATTAGCCAGAATAAGCTTTAAGCTCTGGTTTAAAAGCTCTGGTTAATGTATTTTTATTTTATTTTATTTATTTATTATTTAATTTATTTACGGATTTGTGTTGTGGATGGGTGGGTGGGTGGGTTGAGGGGTGTGTGTGTGTGTGTGTGTGTGTGCTTATTTTTATTTTATTTTTTATTATTTTTATTATTTTTATTTGGCCCCACCCACCACATCATGATGTCATGATGTTGGCTGTGCCCATGACATCATGACATTAGCTCTGCCCACACTGTGATGATGTCATGGTGGGGTAGTAAAAAATTTGACATCCCACCACTGGACCCAGTGTAATATATTACGGCTAGAATCCTATTGGTTTGTGCAACTGCATATGGCAATCATGGAAACAGTATGAACTGTTTTCTCAGCTGACTATTGTGTGCTGCATATTCCTCTGGTTGTGCACTTACATGACTGGCAACTCAAATGTTCAAGGTCCCTTACACAAAGAGAAAACTTCACTTGGTTTATGGACAAGATATTTTTTTATCTCTTTCTTCCTCTTTTCCTTTCTTTCATCACTTTGTGAGAAGAAAGCAATCACATACCTAGCAGAGGGGTATATAACGAAAGATATTTGACAGTGTATTTACTGTTCTCCTACTGTTACACAACCACTTTAGCTTCATAATCTCTGTTGGTATGGAGATCAGGGAAACAGCATGCAAGGATGGCTTGAGGTGATTGGATAAATGAATTTGCCTGTTCATTAGCACCACAATATTCAAGGGCTCAGTGTGTTACTTCAGCTTCATAGGACATAATTACATGTTTTGATTAGCAGATACATTTCCCTATCCTCAAGATGTCAACAAGGGTTCATGTGTATGACATATATAAACGGGTGCTAATTTCACTAGTCACAAAAACAAGGATCCCTAATTGCAGTTGGTGGCTCTCCTTTCATTCAAGGTTGGTTCTACATTACATCTACTGTAGGAGAATGCCGAATGTTGTCCCTGGAGAGTGATCACATGCAGGGGACAGGAGCTGACAGAAATAACTCTTCATTCAATTTTGTACACATTTTGAGAGATTTCCAGCAGCATAGACAGGTGTAGGCTTTTATTATTTGCTCTCCTAATAGTCAGCAAAATATTTTGGGGAAATGACAGATGTGTACTGTATTTTCATTTATGTGTGCAAAGAACACAAGCTTGATAGCAACAAAGAGCCTGGACAATATCTGTACTGGTGTTTGTGAATGAATACTGCTGTTAATCTCAGATACAGTACTTCATACTGAGAGAGGGAGAGATTTTACAATATGCTATGTATGGCCCTGTTCCCCTCCTCACTTTAAACAATATGACTCCTGACAGCAGATGAAAGAATGTGCTGTCCCGTCCATATGAAAAAAAAAAGCTACGTTCAATATGTTACCACAATTTTGAGGAATCACATAAGTGTAAAACTTATTTCAGGTGACCATATTATTTGAATTGAGTTTCAGAGGCATTACACACTCTGGTTATGTTTCTCTATTAATTTCCTTGGGTAGCTTCCTGTTATATTTTAAAATAGCTTATTAGGTGCAACTAGGAAATGAACTCTATGATATCTTCTCCCCTACTTCTCTTCC
Source organism: Furcifer pardalis (assembly GCA_030440675.1). NCBI lineage: Eukaryota > Metazoa > Chordata > Lepidosauria > Squamata > Chamaeleonidae > Furcifer > Furcifer pardalis. The sequence goes on from CP126893.1 coordinate 72,462,706, forward strand.
AGCCACTCTCCTCTATTTTACTTTCCACTGACATACTGTAATTGCTAATTAAATAAATAGATAATGATATGACCATTTTCTAAAACTCCTTATGGGGCATTGCTTCATTGATCCCCCCCCCATGCTGAACTCAAGATGTGTTAATGCCTCTTTGTATATGTGGTTAGTATGACTTTATTTATTTATTTATTTAAATTTGTTTATCGCCCTCCCCCCAAAAGGGACCCAGGGCAATTTACAACAATTATAAAATCATTTTTAAAAATTAAAAACTCTAAAAACTAAAAAAAAAACCTTGGTATTAAAAGCCAAAAATTACAACACAGGTATACTGGGGTCAAACCAACCAATTGGCTGGGGAAATTGAACCATCTACTCCCCAGACCAAACCTGCCAGCCAGGTTTTCACTCCTTTTCTAAAGGGCAGCAACTCCATCTGCATGTGTAGTTCTTTTGGCAGGAGGTTCCAAAGGGCTGGAGTGGACACCAAGAAGTCCCTCCTTCTCGTGCCAGCAAGGTGCGCCTCTCTGGCTGATGGCACAACCAGAGAGCCTCTCCGGTCTGCTCTGGTGGGATGGGCAGATGTCCTTGGGACAATGCGGTCTCTTAAGTATCCTGGTCCACTACCATGTAGGGCTTTAAAGGTAATAACCAGCACCTTGAATTGCACCCGGAGGCAAATGGTCAGTAAACATGAAAATACTGAAACCTGGATTAAAGTTGTGTGGAAGCAATTCCCCTTGATCTGCTCTGTATCTTAGTAAAAGCCATGCAAACTGTCCTGTACATTTAGGAAACATTATGAGCCATTCTGTCCCCATGTTCCTCACTTGATCTCTGTGTTTCTATATCTCTGCTTATAATCTAAGTGAGAGAACAAAGAAAAAGAATATTCCACAGTGCAGAAATGCTATCTGAACAGCAGGTCTCTCTTTCCTCCTATAGTTCTACAAAATGGCTGGTGGGGTGGCTGCATGAGATCTTGGGCTTTATTAAAGTGTTCACAAGTCACTCATCTTTTCTTTTGGTGACAACAGATATGTCTGTTGTACTACTTTTGATTTACTCATTCAACTCTATGTATGGTAAAATAGATATGAAAGTTTTATTGTGGTGTTGCTTTACCCAAGAATTGACAGTGGCTCCTTGCTGTGCCCTATAGTTATTTGCTAAAATACCCCTAATAAATCAAGTTTTGCACATTTTTCGGAAGGCAGTGCAGTACCGGATTACAAATTATGATAATGAGACAATGCCTAACTTATTTCTGATTTGAGAAGTGAGTGTGAGAGTGACTAGGAAGCTTATAGGCTAATTTGTCACAAATGATTGCAGCTTAAAAACCTGGAAACATAGATACCATGGTTCCCAACTTACCATTGGGTTTGAGAAAGACATTAAAGGAACAAGCAGAACTTTAAAGATGTAGTTAATAGTCTTTTTGTTTTAATCAGAACATATTCAAGGGGCTTTGATCTTTGCCTGAATTCTAGTACATATGGTAGGGGAGCATTAACATTTCTCCCTGGCAATTCTGAGCCAAAAACAGAAAGAGGAGTGTGAGGCTCTCCAGATATTTTTGGGCTGCAATGCCCATTAGTAGCAGCATAGACAGGTATGAGAGATCTTGAGAACTATACATTTATGGGGGACCTAGTTTGTACTCGGACAAAACAGACCATTCTATGGTTAATGATTGAGATTAGCTCTCCTGTACTTACTCCAGAGCATTACACAAAATATAAAATATAGTTGTTAGTCATGTCTTTAAAGTAATGTCTGCTTTCCCCCCCAAATCCAAGTCTGACATTCTCAGAATGGACATTTCCAACTGCACTTTTTTGCATTATACTCATTTGATGAGGGGATCATTTGGTGTTCAGAGGAGCATTGTAGTATGAAAATGAATTAAGTAACACAGTAAAATAAACCTATTTAATATTAAGGCAGCTTTAACAAAACTAGAAATGAGCAGAAGATTCATTACTTTTAATATTTGAAGGAAAATTAATTCAGTTTCTCATACTTCTGTTGATTTCATTTTCCTTCCTAGATTAATTTAATGTCAGGGAAGCTGCAGTGATATTTACATATTGTCTTGCTGCCTGCAATATCGTTACTATCTTAAATTTCCCACCTGGTTCCATTTAATCTTATAATAGTTTTTTGGATTGAGACTTATGGGAACATCATAAATGTTCAGGGAAAAGTGCACCACACTGAGCTTCAGAAATTACATTAAAATTTCTGTATGTTTTAAATAAAAATGAAACTGTGTGAAAGGTAATAATGAAACAAATTAAACTGGTATGATAATAGCTGATTCCCATGAATTCCTGCATATGTCTTTGTGGGTGATTTGAGACATTTACTACTTGGCTATTTCTATTACTGATGTGCTTGTCTTTATTACTGTAACTGTACAGATATGAACACACATACAGAGATTTGCTTTTTATTATGTACTGTATATTGAATCAAATTTATAACCTATAAAGAATAGAACTACCAGTCTGGGAAGGTTATCCTGCTATGGTAATAGAGTAGACCATACTGCCAGCGACTCAACACCAAGTGTTAGGCGGCAGCTAACTAACCTGACAACTCTAAGGAATAATAGCCTTGGGTGCCGAAGTCCACAGGAAGGGTGATGGTCCTCAAGTGGATTAAATTCCACTTGAATCCATTTTGATGAAGGACAGCAGCTCCATCAATACTGGCCTGGCGCCAGTAAAAAAAAGACTTCATTTTATACATGCATATTTTTCAGAGGTGAGTGTCATTATCCACAGCTATTGTTTTCTGGTGTATCCTACATGCAAGCTAAATATCTAATGGCTAGATTCTCTGGAAAAGAAACAATTAAAAGTGAATGTGGATGTCTGCATGTCTAGAAATAGGAATAATTGTTAGAACGTGGTTGAATTTTTAGAAATATTTGTAATGTTTCATTTAATATAAGAGTAATTTTTTTCTTAAATATTCATTACATGATAGGTACAATTTACTGCCCAATATTATGTAAATACTGTGCAACAGTACAAGAGAGGGATTCTGTCCTTGAAATCTCATATACTATGTGATCTAATTGTTGGGGATTTTACAGTGTGTATGGCATACACTTGCAAAATGCAGGCTGAAGTTGTAAAAGTTTCCATCTCACTGACAGCCCCTAAAATTAAGATTGCAGATCTGCATTCTGTTTGATTTTTAGAAAATTTTGTTCCTGATAATTGTTATGTTTATGTTCGCCTCTAATGTGTATGCACTTCAAACCCCATTGTGGCTAAGTTTGCTTAGATAGATAGATAGATGATATTAAGGTGGAAGGAGAGGGGAAGAGGAGAGAGGACAACAAAATAGCCTTTTAAAGTAATTAAAAACACTGCTTTATCCCTACAGTGTTTTGAATTCTTTCTGCAATTTGCAGCTAGGATGCCATAAACACCTGCACATTATCAACTTTTTAGGTAGTGAGTGTGCTTTTTCAACACTTCCCTGTGCTAGTACCTTAGGGGACAATAATAATAAGTAGAATGTAATCTTAGCCAAGAGCAGCACAACACATCACCACAATTTTGGCAGCAATCTCAAACTATTGTGCCTAAGAAAGAAAGGTGCTGGAGTGGACATTCGCCTCTAAGTGAATGTCTAAAATCCCTAAATTTAGATCAGTGGCTCAGTTTCTCAAGTTTCAAGGAAATGATATCAGAGTTAAAATCAATCTCAGACTGAGCCAAATGTGCATATTATATTTAATAAAAAATTATGTATTGATGTTAACTGTTCAAAAATTCTAAGCAACGTAAGTGATTTGAGCAACAAAGAAGTATTAAGAAGTATTATTCCAAAACTGAAATGCACAGAACAACTCCTAATCCAAGTTATTTGTTGTTCAGTTGCACAGTCGATTCCGACCCTTTGCGACCCTATGAACCACTGTCCGCCAGGCACTTTTGTCCTCCAAGTTATACCTGTAGCATTTTCAGTTGAGGATTGGTAGGGTACATTTTCCTGTGATCTGGAGATGCAGCTTAGGTTTTTAAACCTATTACCATAAATAGGTCGTGACTGAGGATTATGATTTTTAAAGGACACTTTATTTTCTTGAATGTGTGTTCCTGTTGTACAGATCTTGTGAGGTTCGTCAGAGCCAATCAGAGGCAGCATTTAAACATGATAAACAACATTCTGAATTTTGAGGAGCTGATTCTCCTTTTATAGGACAAAAAGAGTGTCTGCTTCTGCAGAACCACTTGTGGTTGGCAATTTGTTGCCCTGTATTTTAAGACACAGACAGATTTCAGTCTTCCTGTGGTCTTTCCTCTCTCTGAACTACTGTATTAGTCCCAGAATACTTTGTGCATAGACAAACACGTTAACTAGTGGAAGAGGGAAAGAACAATGTTACAGGAACAATGATATCTGTGAGTCTGAAAATCCATCAGATTACAGCTCTTAAAAGAAAAAGCTGAACCTCCAGTTCTTATCTTATTAAATAAGACATATGAAAAACAGTGCAACTAATTTTTTGCAATGTGTGTACAGTGCTACAAAATTTTCTTTCTACATGGCTGATTAATGTGGTAGAAAATGAAAGATGGTTCAACAAGACTCACTCAACCTTCTACACTGGAGCAATAATAGTTATGCCACACAAATGTATTCTGTCTTAACAAGAATGAACTCACAAAAGAAACTGACTTTGAGTAGATAACCAATAATTTTGCATTTATAAGTGCCAGAAAACTAAGCCTTACGAACCCTTTTCAATGCTATTCTATCATTCTATGATCAATAACAATACATTAATCTGGCACAGTTCCTCCTGACATCTCTGCGTCTGAGGATGTAGTAGAACAGTCTTAGTTTGGGGTCTGATCAAATTCTCACAGTTGTTGTCGCCGTTGTCATCATCATCATCATCTGCCATCAAGTTAATTCTGACTAATTAGGTCTCCTAGGTAAAGAATATGCAGAAGTAGTTTGCCATTCCCTTCTTTTGAGGATGTCCTGGTGCTGTGCAGCTTACCCAAGGTCATGCAGGTTGTCTCTTCTCCCACAAGGCACAATGGGGAATCGATCACCCATCTTCTGGTTCTGCAGCCAAATATCCAAGCCATGGAGTTATTAACCATCTAATGTAGGACATATAATTTCATAATTAAAATAGAAACTTTTCTCTATATATTCATGAGTTAATGGTTATGAGATGACATGATGCAGCATTTACATGTATGTGCACATGTCTGTACTTGTGTGCACTGGTGGCATCCCAAAAGGCTACATATCTATATATTATAACTGATGTTATTAAAACAAAATGAATAAATCCCAATACAGCTCATGGTGTAATTCCAGAAATGTAATTTCAGAAATAGAACATAATTCTTTCATGATGCATGAAACTCTATTTATGGGAGGAGATCTGAGTGTGGGTGTGGGTGTGGGTGTTTGAGTGTGTGTGTATCTGATTTGGGGAAAGAGGATGTATTATATCCCACAGATACACCCCTATTACTGCCTCTTCTCCCAGATCACTGCTTTTTTTTGTTGGGTGTCGTCTGTACATTGCTTTTTCCTACCCCCATCAATATTTCTCCAGCAGAAACTAGAATCATGGAAACTTATTTGAGAGTCTGTTTGATGTTAGTCTCTAGTGGCTAAATGTGTGTGACTGTTCTCTCACTGAACTCAGATGGATGGCTGTCCGGAAAAGAGCGGGGTGGGGGAGAAGGGCGGAGGGAAACACACAGCAGAAGCTTTGATCTCTCCTGACTCCCTGTGGAATTCTTCCACCTTTTCATGTTGGGGATCAGTTAATTATTAGATGAAATTGGTTTGGGGACCAGAAATCATTCTAAAGATTCAGTTCTCATGCTGATGCTGAATGTGCTTTGATCTGGGGCACTGTGGCTTTCAGACAAGTGGAATATGTACCATATCCTGAAAGTGGTGAGTCTCACTTGCAGAAGTGAATTAGCACAATTGTCACTTCTCAGAAATCCTATGTTTAACACAGTTGCTGAAATTTGATCCTTTCTCTGTCTATAAAAATATTGCCAGCTGAAGTGCTCTTGCAGAGAACAACTTCACAGATTTCACAGAATAATTCCTGTATTGTTGAAATTAAAATAATCAATTCAGAATGCTTTCATTTTCAGTGTGATGAATATACCTTGAAGGTATTGATCATACATCTCATCATTAACATAATGGTAACCAAGTACAGTACATTTACTTGCTTCCATTAACTTATATTTTTGTTGCTGTTCTTATTTTATTGTTTATCAGTCTACATTTTGGTGATTTTATCTGTTTTTTTAAATAACTAATTCATTTTAATTTTAAGCTAATGAGGACTACATTTTCTTCCTGATATAGTTCCCTGAATATTAAATTATGTGTTTTTTTTTAAAAAAAATATCTTCCATTTTTGCAAAATTGAGCTAATCATTGATGAAAATAATTTTATCTCCCCAATTCATAAAGAGTAAAACTTTCACCTGAAATAGTAAATGAGTTCTTTGATATCTACAATCTGAATGTGTTGCAGTGACATCTAGAGAACTAAGGTCTCAGAGAAAAACTGTCATTTGTTGGTGTTCCAGCTGCTTAAGAAAGATCTTTAGTAAAGATACACAATGTTTTCATCAATTTCTCATTTATGGTCAATACAAGCTCTCATGAATTCTCTGTCATGGGAATTCTTGTGACCATTGTACAAGTGAAACATTAGATATCGTTTTTCCTTAGTGGTGATTTAAACAATTTGTACAATATGTTCCTAGCATATTTACTTTTTAATATGCACAAAAAGAGAGGCCAGTTGCTCACAAATATTCAAATACTGTAACTCATTTAACACTTCTGCTGTTACAAGGCAGCAGGGATTGCAATGATGATGATGATGATGATGATGATGATGAACAACAACATCAAGGGTTACAGAAAAAAATATTGAAAATTAGAGAATTTTCTTAGGTAAAATTATTTGATTCACCTTAAAGATAAAATTATTTCAACTTTATTATTTAGCACTTGCATATCCATAAGGTTATAACTTATACCTTTAACGTCTAGGCAGGACTTCTGGTAGTGTTTTTCAATTTTCTAACTTCAAAGTTTCCTTTTTTTTCCACATGGAAACTCCTGGCCATATTTACTTACATGTATCTCCTGCTGAGTTCTGTTATATATGGTTCTGTGTAAATTTGCATAGAATTGAAGCCTTTCTTGTACAAGAAAAACATTGGCATGTTATAAAATATTCTGAATGACATTGTATAGGTTGTCTGCATTGACTGCTTGGCAGGCCTGCTTGGCCTTGCTATTTCCTGTTGTAAACAATAGAACACATTCATAGCATATTCCCAGGACTCTCTTACAGCTATCAATTGAAATGGAACACTGATATTGGTGGCAAACCTGTCTTTTGTGGAGCTTTGTCCAAAATTAGATATTGTCTACTGAAAGATTTACAAGCACTTTGGAAGTCTATCATTGCGATTAATGTGTTTAAGAAAAATAAGAAAAGAAAATTCTACTGGAAAATTCTGCTGGTTTCTTATTCTATTTGTAAGACAACAGCACAAAGAAAATATATAAATAAACACACTTTAAAAAGTAGCATGGGGAGATTGGTCCTGCTAAGCTACTAAAAAGGGTTCTAACTATAATATAGATTAGAAATAAATAATGGTACACTGTCTAGGCCTCTTGAAAACCAGGCAAAAATTAATCTTGGCATTTTTCTGTTTGTTTTCATGGCTTCTATTTTGTTATCTTTCATAGATACTAAATTATATAACTTCATTTCTAGCTCATTTGAATGAGTTTTGTTGGCAGTGTGCAGATGTGTTAGCTATATTCCACAACTCACAAGCTTTTTCAAAGGCATATAGGTTATTAATAAGAGGTGATAAATATATACTGTACATTATAGAAACAAAAGCATTAATAATAATTAAAATTATAAATGCTAGAAACATGGGCATGTGAGTATGTGCTTTAAAACAAGGTAAAGATAGTATTCTACATCAGGTTTTGACTTAATTTCTTTAAAATTAATTAGGTTTGGTGTTTTAGGTCATTGCTGAGGCTTCAGTATTTTTTCTTCCTTCACTAACCCCTAAGCATCAAGTATCCAGTATGACATCTACATATGACTTTTGGTCATACAGTAAAACCCCATTTTATGGAAAAAGTCAGTTCCGTAGCTTTTTCTGTAATATGTTTCCCCCCGTAAAATAAAGAAAACCTATCCCATAGGAATGCAGCACTCTGGGAAATTACATTCCATAAAACAGGACATTTCCATAAACATTTCCATAAAACAGGACATGTTTTCACCTTAAATCCTTACCATAAAATGAATTATCCATAAAACGAAACATACATAAAACAGGGTTTTACTTTATATTCTATACTTCACACTGACTTTGAGATACTTAGGATTGACCTTGAGGTTTAAGTTAGGAGTATCTGCCATTGAAAGGTAAGGCTGCAGTCCTGTGTACACTCTATCTTGAAAGAAGTGTCCCTATTAATAGAATTTAAAACTTCTTACTACCAACCCAACCAACAATAAAATTAAAAAGCATTCAAATACAAACAACAAGGACAATGAACTGGTTAGCCCTTGTCCAATCCATTATTAAGACAGGCAGTGCTCTAGGACCTAGACCAGGGATCAGCAAACTTGGCTCTCCAGATGTTCTTGGACTTCAATTCCCAGAAGTCCTGATCAGCAGGCATACTGACTTGGGCTTCTGGTAATTGAAGTCCAAGAACACCTGGAGAGCCAAGTTTGCAGATCCCTGACCTAGACCATATCCACTGTAGTGATTTAAAGGTCATGGCATTACTCCATGAGTTATTTTTTGTAATGTTATAATTTTGTCAAAAGAAACACACACCACCATCCTTCCCGAATGGTTCTCATTGCTGTTGTTGTGGCGGTGCTGCTGTTTGTGAAATCCAGCAGAGCCAGGATAGGTGTCTTGGATGGACTGCATGGTTCCAGATTGACTTCTGAGGAAATAAATTATAAAACACTTCTATACAATTCTGAGAATTTTCTCATAGCCTGCAATTAAGATTAAAACACCTCATTTCAATGTGTGAGAAGGCTCCATAGTAGGCTTTTTCTTACCCTCATCAAGCTCCCCCAGTGGCTTAGTGGTCAGGATGCTGAGCTTGGAGACTTTGATGGTCAGGTTTCGATACCCAGAGGTTGCATGGGGACATGAAAGGAGCCTTTTTCAGGCATCCCCTGAGTGGAGTTTCTCCAGCAAAAATCTGTTCAAACCAGAGTAATCTCTGACATGAAATTATTAGTATTTTATAGTTTTTATGCCAATTTCCTCATACAGAAGCCAAAAGAAATACATGCTGTCCCCATAGCACAGAAGGCTGAAGGAGATTAATCATATCTGTCTAACAATAGTTGTCCTTAGATTGAAAGAACAGATGTGCTCTGTGCTGACTCATTTGAAACCTATCAGGATCAGTAATGGAAAATGTTATTCTCATGTGGATGTGGTTTATAGGGAAACTGAGAGTTGATCAAGATGTGTTGAAATCAGTAGAAAGACTCAAGATGTGTGTGTGTGTGTGAGTGAGAGAGAGAGAGAGAGAGAGAGAGAGGTGAAGCAAACATCACTATAGTATAGACAGACTATTTACAGATGCTAGTACAGTAATACCTCATATAACATTAGTATCGAATAACACTAAAATCGCATAACATTAAGGAATCTGGGGGGAAGAATTGCATCAGATAACATTAAGATCCTATGGGATGCTTCAGATAACAACCGCTAAAGCCTGTGTGGTTACAATGTATCTCTATGGATCCCATAGAGGATCAGATAACACTAAAAATCATATAACACCAAGACTTGTGGAACCAGGTTTTAGTGTTATATGAGGTTTTACTGTACTGCATTTTCAATGATACTTGGGTAACCAGCATGCTAGTGTTCTTGAGCCTTGGAAAAATGTGATTTTGCTGTGCAAACACCATACGTACTGTTTTGTAAACATGTTCAAAAGAGGCAATGTATGTGGCATACAGACTGTTTATTTAACAGCTGAGTGGATTAGTACGCACCATTTCTAATATCTTTTTGAAAAGACTGTATCTATAACCACAGTAACTGTATGCAAGTACTTGTATATTAAACGATCATATAATCTTCTGATCTGACCAATTTACATGCATTGGTCCCTTAAGGGAAAAAAAGCTAACTTTTTTCATAGTCATTGATCCAGGGGAAAAGGGCGAGTTACCCATCCCGTTACCAATTCCCTCTAAGGGCCATACTGGCTAGAAACTTAGCTCAGGAAAAATAGAATCCATTGCTATTCATTCAAGAATAGAAAGCCATGATAGACCAAGAAACTGCTAAAATTTTCTCCCCACCATTGAAACACCAATGTTTATTCTGAAACTACTGGCATTTGCAAACATGGATGAATATATTTCAGGCTCTCCATTTGGACTCACAAAATAACCTTCATAATTAATCCTTTGAGCCATCGTATTAAAGCTCAGGCCTAACAGCAATCAAAAATAGCAGCCAGGTGGTTTATTTAGTGTTCTTTTTAATGCAACCAATTTAGCACTCAAATCTGACAGATATAAAATTGCATATGTAATTGGCCATCTGGATTGGTGTGTTTACTTATTTGCAGTTCTTGCACTTTTTGGTATTTTTTGTTATGTTATGTTATTTAATTATTATTGGTACTTTGTTGGTTTATGTCAGGGGTGCCCAAACTTTTCAGTCACATGGTTGAGCATGCTGGTCACATGGTTCCTCTCACTGGAAGTGGAAGTAAAATGTGGATGTGGATAATACACCCACACATGTGCACCACACTGCTGTAAATGACCCGTGATTGTTGTAAACATATTTATGACAGCAGTGTGTCATTTATGGCAGTGTTATGTGCATGCACATTTTACTTCTGTTTCTGGGAGCGGCAAGGCCCCCCTGGATAACTTGGCACAATGGGCCAGATCCAGCCATATTTTGGGCACCCACAATTTATGCAATGTTGTGAATTGCCCAGAGTAGTATGTTTGCACTAACTGGGGTGGGATTCAAATTCAGGGCTTTTTCCCCGTTTGCATACATGAGAATCATTTTTACATTGGGGCTCAGGTGGCTCAGTGGTTAAGAAGTTTGCCTTGTTAGCTGGAAGACCAACAAGTCAGCAGTTAGAGACCTGGGTACTGCATGACAGATTGAGCACCCGTCTCCTGCCAACCTAACAGTTCGAAAGCAAGAAATTGCAAGTACTGTACATAAATAGTAGATAAATCGGTGGGAAAAGTTCTTGAGGACATGAAAGGAGTCTCATTTGGGTGTCCCCTGAGAAGAATTCCTCCAGCAAAAATATTTTCAAGGATGCTAGATGTCTTTTCTGAAAATTGAGTGGACGAGGATGAGATAAAAGCCATCTCCATGCTAGAAGCAAGATCTCTTGCAAGTCTTTAGAATCTTCCACAAGGTGCCTTACCATATGGGATTATTGAGGTAGCCTATTTTAATCATATAAATACAAATACAAATAATAATAATAATAATAATAATAATAATAATAATAATAATAATAATAATAATAATAATAATAATAATAATAATAATAATAATAATAATGACAACATTTCATCACATTAGAAGAAGCACATGCATTTTAACATCAGATAGGAGTACTGCACCCTTTTCCCATTTGATGTTTCTCCTATCTAGCCTCATTATCTTAAGTAGGTAAAGGTAAAGGTAAAGGTTTCCCTTGCTTGAAAGCCAGTCGTATCTGACTCTAGGAGTCAGTGCTCATCTCTGTTTCTAAGCCGAAGAGCCAGCGCTGTCTGCTTCTGCAGATGTTTCCATGGTCATGTGGCAGGCATGACTAGACACCGGAGCGCATGGAACGCTGTTACCTTCTCACCGAAGTGGTCCTATTTATCTACTTACAATTTCTTGCTTTCGAACTGCTAGGTTGGCAGGAGCTGCTATGTGAAGACCACAGGGGATGATGAACAATACTCTTCCCCACCTCACTTCGGGACCTCTCCAGCGTTTCCTTCCAAGGAGAATTATTCAAACTCCCCTCTAGAAACTCACTCAAAACACATGGCAAGGAATGCATGTCGATCATTCAGCCCCCATCTGGCTGAAACAACCCTGGGTCTTGTCTGTGTACAGTGTCCAGTCAAATTAATATGAGAGGTAATATGGTAGCGTTAAAAAGGTGGCTAGTGGCTTGACTTTTTCTTATCCCTGAATCCCAATTCCAATGAACACACGTTGATTGAAGAAAGTAGTTTTATTGAAGCTGATGCTTGGTCAGGTTACAGAACTCAGCATAGAAAAATAGCCTAATCAAAATTCGCTTTTAGAGAAAGAATGCTTTCAGACATTTTCTCCCCTAAATTAAAAAAAAATCTATCTATCTGTTCCAAGTTACCATGTTTAAGACTTAAGGAGATAAGGCCTGTTGGGATGGTCTTCCTCCCCCAATACTGGTGTTTCCTTGTTGATCACCAGATTCGAACTCCTCCTCAAGACATTAGCTTGATTCTTACCAGGTATGAGGTGAACCTGGGTAATTAACATACATCCAATCAGGTCCCAGTGTTGGGGTAAACAACTCTGGCCCTATTGATGAAGCATGGTGCCTTCCAATCTGTCTTTTCCCATCCGGGTCCCAGGGAGTGAAAACAATCAGGTGGCCTTTTGCTAGCACAAGAAGCCACATTTCTACTATAGTCTAAAACCTAATAAACTCCATCTTAGATATGTGAAGTACTTGGGACCTCATTATATCACACAGTGTGTGTGGGAAAAAATCTTGCAGTTTCATTTTCTCCTGCATTCTCTCTGCAACACACCTGCACTGGCCAGATTTAAAAATGCCAGCATAAAAGGACATAAATTTTGCCTTGTTAAAGATGTTAAGGATGAGGAGCATTTCATAAAAGAAGTGGTTAACCATAGTTGAAAAACCAGTGTCACGTAGAACATAAGAGTGTCGAACTAACACCCAGGAGACTACGACTCGAATCCCCACCCAGCCATAGAAACGTAGGGGCTTGACACTGTTAAACTGTTTTTTGAATACAGTAAAACCTCAGATAACACTAAAACCTGGTTCCACAAGTCTTGGTGTTATACGATTTTTAGTGTTATCTGATGCATGTTAAAATCCTATGGGATCCATAGAGATACATTGTAACCACACAGGCTTTAGCGGTTGTTATCTGAAGCATCCCATAGGATCTTAATGTTATCCGATGCAATTCTTCCCCCCAGATTCCTTAATGTTATGCAATTTTCGTGTTATTCGATACTAATGTTATATGAGGTATTACTGTATTGCACATACCTCAGAATTCCTATTAGAAAATGAATGGATAGCATGTAATGACAACAGCTCCAGGTCTCAATTAATACAGTGGAGTATAAAATGAATCAAACAGAGACTTTAGCTTTTCCCAGGTTATTCTTTAAAATCAGAAAGGGGTTTTTTTTCCCATCCTTAATAGGAAGTAATTTGTGAATTTTGGAAAATTCTAATCAAAAGTGAATTGACCGATAGTCTCCGTTTTCTGCCAACAACTTTTTTATATATTCTGGAGAAACTCACAGCTCACTATTCAGTGTTTCCCAAATGCTGGTGTTTGGACTTCAGTTCCCAGAAGCCTAAGCCAGTATATTGATTGATCAGTGCTTTGGGGAATTGACTTAAGCTTCTGGGAATTGAAGTCCAAACACCAGCATTTGGGAAACACTGCACTAGTATAATAAGTTCACCTTTTCATTGTTTCATGGAGAAGCCATATATTTGTAGATGTGTGATTGTGGAAACTAGAAGGTGCACATTACATAATCATGCATAAATAAAATATGTATGTTTAGGAAATGTGCACTAACAAGCTTTAGTCAGTGTGGAAAAATATATGAAAATGCATACATTTCTGGAGAAATAGACACAAAAACACTCAAAAAATTATGGGTGGAAGGAAAGGGTTATTGGAACCTTACATAGAAATGATAACTGAGTGAGAATGCTGATAAGAAACTGAAAAATTCAGTAGGGATGAGACAGATTTGTATATCCCTATAACTGGACAGATGTACAGTTCTGTTATGTTTTGGTTAGAATTGCTTTTTATCATGCAGAATTCTGTGCAGGAGAAATAGGAGATTTGGGCCATGTAGAGAAAGGACGTGGCTCTCTTTTATCCCTAGGAGGGACATCCACACATTTATGGCCATATGTACAGCTAGCCCTGCTTTTTAAGAATTAGGTACATATAAGTGTTTACTGATATGTGCCCACAGGTGTTTCTCTGCGAGAGATCTCTATAGCCACAGGCTGAAACAGCTTTCCATCCCTCCACTGTAGGCTATTTCAAGATAAGTTGACAGCCTGCACTGTATCTTCTTACTGAATCACCTCTATTCACGGCATGCCAGTAGTATTTTCAGTATGATAAGGAAGAAGCAAATGGACTGCTGTGAATTTATTGGTACTCCAAGTTCCCTGGATCAAAAGTCCTGTCAGCTGAGTGGCTTGTCTCCGCTGCTTAGAGAGTAACGCCCCACATACTGTCTGAGCTAACCATTGCTTCTCTTATTCTCAGAGATAAAATGAGAATTGGTGACTTAAGGATGGAATAAACAGGAGCAAAAATGGCTTGTCACTGCCAAACCTTGTCTTGGCAGCTGCCTCAGCAGAACGCATTTGATACACTGTGATTGACAAAACACTACAGAGCTGTAGCTTGAAGCTGAAATCAAAGTTCGCAGGGAAACAGTCTAAACTTAGAATAACAGTTCAAGTACACAGACTGTCACAAATCAGTTTAGGTGCTAAAAGGGGAAGTTTGAGGGGAGTCTCAATATGAATTTCATGAAACTTTTTAAAAATGATGGCACAACTTATAATTAGTGATCGATTATATTTTGTTCTTCTTCGTTCCTTTTCATGCTTTGTGATGCCCATCTCCACCACTGCAGGAGATAAAAAACCTCTTTATTTCTCATTAACATTTGCCAAAATAACTGTCAAGATGAGTCGTATTCAAAATAGCTGCATAATCAATAGGAAAATGTTACATTATACTGTATTCACTATCTTTTATTGTTGACCACAATTTAATTATCTTACTTTTCTCTTTAAAAGCAATAATAATCTATACAGTATATGGATAAGATTCACATGGCTCATGTGAAAAGTTTCCAGCAATTTTTACAAAACAGTAATTTACTGAATGTAAACTTAAGAAAAACATACACAAAAAACTAGAACTCTCTGTATGGACAAAGTCAGAAAGTTTCTTCTTTCTATAAAATATTTTTGAGTCTCACTGGAATCACCTTTGTGATAATTAATGAGGTGATGTAACAGGCTGTCCACACGTCTTTGTAACCCCTCAAATATTGTAATTACTATGGAAATCGTCCATTGCAATTGAATCAAGATACCAGAATAAAGACAAGAAACACTGAATTTAACCTAAAAGTGTCATTTGGCAAATACAAGCTGTAACAGAAGGGACCTGCCTCTCAGGTAGGCCCCAACGTTCTTCTGGATTGCACTTCTCTGGCTGGACAACCCGGGCCTCGGATATGTGTAGAAAAGGTAGCATTCGGCCAAATAACCATTCCATGTTTCTTCAAGAAATATATTGAAAGCATTGTAACATGCAGGATACAGTTCATCAAAAGATTAGCAAACATTTCAAAGCAGAAATTAACCATTAAAGGTTCCAGGGAAAGCACTCGCACCCCCTCCTTCCACAAGTCTCACACATTCCAGAGAACATTCCATAGCTCTCTGTGTGTGTTTCCACCAGATCCAGAATTGCCATTTTAAGTTTACTAAAACTCAATTAATTGGGTAACAAGGCTAATAGAAAAGCACCTTTTAAAAAGCAGCTGTTCTATGATACAAGCTGTTCTTCCATATGCTAGAAGCCCTTTCTTTATCAAAGACCCCAAGGAATTTGTATTAATAAGGCAATTTGTTTTTACCAGTTTCCCCTCTCCCCTGAATGCCCAATATCATGTTCTGCAACATTTCAGATAACTCTGAAGCCTTTGTAGCAGATGTGTGTGTGACAGCATTCTGCTCTGTTCTTGATGGAACTTTAGGTCCAAACGTGTTGTCCTGGCCTATAAGTTCAGCAGGCATTTTTGTAAGATGGCCCAAGAGTATTCAGATCATTTTCAGACACCATGAAATATTTTTTTCTGTGCCACTCACACTGCTATCAAAGGGCAGGCATGTGTTTTGCCTTTCCTGGAGCAGCCAGTTCATGACTGTTAGAATCCTATGACTGGATCTGTTAGAGCAGGGGTCAGTGATGGGATGTCCCCGGTTCCAGACGGTTCCCTGGAACCGGTAGGACCAATTCCGGAGGGTTCTCCAGGAGGGGAGTCCACTTTTAGGGCGTCCGGTTCCGGACGCCTCACCGAAAGAATTTTTTTTTAAATCGGAGCTAAAATGGCTCCAATTGACTGCGCATGCGCAGAAACTCAATCTGACACATTGTGCATGCGTCAGATTGAGTTTCTGTACATGCACAGTCAATTGGAGCCATTTTAGCTCCAATTTTTTTTAAAAAATTGTTTAAAGCTTTCAGGACGGCGGAGGCGGAGGTGGCACCAGCCCTCTGAGAAGGGCACCTCCCCCACGGCACATTGAGGGCTGCCTGGGCCGTCCGCTGCCGACAAGCCCCATGCCCTGGGGACACCTGGCGCGGCGCACCGCTGACGCCTCCTCCTCCGCCGGGCGCCGGCCTGTGGGCTGGGTGCCTGCAACCGCTGCCCGCCACCACCGGAGCTGCCGTTGGCTGCATTCCTGTGGCCTCCTCCTTGGGTCAGTCCCTTTTTAGCCCGGCTGCGGCGCCTGGCGGAGGAGGAATCCAGGCGGCGGTGGTGCGGCATGGGGACGGCCCAGGGAGGGTCGGCAGCCACGGCTGGAGCCACTGCTGCCCACCGCCCCTGGCCATGGCCGGAGCCGGGCTAAAAAGGTACTGCCCCGAGGAGGAGGCCACAGGGGTGCAGGCAGCTCCGGCGGCAGCGGCGGCGGCTGTGGACGCAGTCGGGGTGTCGGGTCCCAAGAAAGGTAAGTGAGGGGTAATTTATTTGTGTTTTGGGTGGGTGGTTGTTTTTATTTATTTATTTATTTATTTATTTGTGTCTGGGTGGGTGGGCTGAGAGGGAGGGGTGTGTGTGTGTGTGTTTATTTTTATTTTTTATTTATTTTTATTTTTGGCCCCGCCCACAACGTCATGATGTCATGACGTCGGCTTCAGCCATGACATCATGATGTCATGACATTGGCCACGCCCATGACGTCCGTGACGTCATGGTGTGGTAGTAGAATTTTTGTCATCCCATCACTGGCAGGGGTTCCCAAACTTTTCAAGCCAGGGCCCGGGTCATGTTCTCTCAGTCAGCTTTGTGGGCTGGACAGCCATTTTGTGCTGCCTGCATAGTGGGGGTGGCCATTTTGTCCCAACAGCTTTAAAGGGGTGGCCAATATGCTTCTCAAATGCCCTTGGAGGGGTGGGGAGCATATGAAATGGTGGTATGGACCGGATGCAGCCCACAGGCCTTAGGTTGTGAACCCCTCAGTTAGGGTCTATAAGTTGTTGTAAATTTGTCATTAAATGATGTGCATTTGTTCTTGCAGTCTAGTTCAGTTGCTTATCTCAGTTCATAAAATGTTTTGTATGTGCCATATGGTGAAAATGGTTTGGAAAGAAAGATTGCATAGTAATTCTGCCCATTCTTACCCCCTGTATATCAAAATAACAATAGCAGGTCTTTGAGTGGTGTAAATGGGGATGTGTTGTTGTTGTTGTTGTTGTTGTTGTTGTTGTTGTTGTTGTTGTTGTTGTTGTTGTTGTTGTTGTTGTTGTTGTTGTATAGGATGGGCCACAGTGGGTTAGTGGTTTAGATGTTGAACTTGATGACCTTCTGGTCAGCAGGTCAGTAGTTCAAGACCCGAGTGTCGTCTGTCCCAGCTCCTGCCAACTTAGAAGTTCAAAAGCAAGAAATTACAAGTAGATAAATAGGTACCACTTCTGCAGGAAAGGTAACAGCATTCCATATGCTTCAGTGTCTAATCATGCCTGCTACATGACCATGGAAACATCTGCAGATGCAGATAGTGCTGGCTCTTTGGCTGTAAACAGAGATGAGCACCCCCCCCTAGTGTTGGACAGGACTGCCTTTTGACCAAGAGAGACCTTTACCTTTACCTATGCATAGGATAAATATTGATAGAATATTGAATTCAGTGCTAGATGATGATTGGCTGATGTGTTTAGAAAGGCAGGTGTCAGTGAGGGATTTTAGAGCAGTCACTCTGTTTTGTGTAGTTAAGGAATAGCTTGGTCTGTCTTGAGTTGAAGAGGGGAAATGACTACTGGACAGAGTGTGCTGAGTCTATAGAAACAGTTATTTTAAAGTTTGAAGATAGGAGAGTAGTTTCTGTAGAAATGTTAAATACTATATTTCCATTGTTTTCACCTCAGTTTAACTGCCAGAAAAATTAACCTTCCTTCCTTCCTTAGTATTTCCCAAATAAACTTTCTTTCATTTGTTTCAGATAAAACCTTTCCTCATTAATTATTTTTTAAAGTATGATTTTAAAGATTGACTACAGGGTATGATACCAATGGCTACTGACTCTATACAATGCCAGGACTTAAAGAAGTACAGTATAAGCCAAAACCCACACTGGATAAAATGTTTCTTAACAAATAATATAAGTACCAGATGGTGCAAGAAGGCATTATGGGCTTTACTCTTAAGTTGGAAACCCCAAAAACTTTGGATAGGTTCAGGAGTAGCTTTTCTTTGGATCAACACCTAATGTAATAGCAGTAAGAAAAAGGTGACTAGGTTCATGGTAAAAATCCCAGAGAGGTACATGCGACTATCTGTGTTCAACTCACCAGACATGGAATAGTAAAAGGGGATGCCTTCCTGGAGATGATACAGATGGGATGGTGGGTTTGGATTGTATTGTGTAGGGTGTTTTTTTTTTTTTTTTTTTTTGGGGGGGGGAGGATGTTGCAAACCACCCTGGGTCACCCTAGTGAGGAGGGTGGTGTAGAAGTTTGATAAATAAATAAATAAATAAATAAATAAGGATCATATGGTTTACAAAAATTGGACTTGACCTAGTGGGGCATGACCAGTAGGGCAATAGTGAGGGCAAGACTCTGTGCTATTTGTGAAAAGGGGTAAATCTTGTCATGTTGGTGAACTGTGTTATTTTCATACATGTTTTGAGCTATTAAGTCACAGAGCACCCTTTTTCTCTGTTTTATGTCTGTACACTGTGAATAAAGCTTTTCTATTCATTCTTCTCAAAACTAACTCGCCTCCTTTTTCTACTTCAGAACTTGGTTGTCAGCTGTTACATTATATCGTTCAAGTTGTATAAGGACAGTAGAGAGCTGCCAGTCCATCCACAGTCCTCTCATTAATCCATCTCCGTCCTTTGTTCACTCTACAGTCTTCATAGCTCTGAATCTTTTCAACAATTTCTACAAACAGTCATGAACAGTAGACTACACTGCACAGATTTACAATCACTTATCTTCCTTGGTCATAAATGCTTGAACAAACTGTTATACACAAAATGTTTCTTGCTCTTCTTTCTCCAACATTCTTACCCTAAGTATATTTTCTTGCCTCTTCAGCCAATTGTCATGCATGGAGTCTATGTGCAAACATCATGTCTTCATCTTGTCATCTTTCCTTAACTAAGAGCACTTGTCCTTTATTCTTTCCTTCTTTCTGCCATTCATTATCTCCCCTCATCAATGGACAGTACAGTATTGGAGTTTGTCTACACAAAATATATTTTCATAGCACAAAACTGGTAAGGAATATATATATAATTCAATGTGAATCCTGTGCTAAAGTATTTGTTATCAGCCTGCTAAACTTGCCAAGCAGAACAGGGCACTTTTTGCAGTCTGACTGTTCAGATAATCTGGGATCTATGTGGTAGTACACTTTTCTTTACACCTAGGGTAGGTCACTTGTAGCCTGTCAAAGACTAAATTGGAGCCTTCTATACAGTGATTAACAAGAATAAATGCTGAACTGGTTCTTACAGATGATTTCTTAAGGGTGGGGATGTGCCAAGAGCCAAGATTGGGCCTTAGTTAAGGATTAGATACCAAATATCCTCTTTTTCTAACCATAATAGCAAACATTCCTGTGGATATTTGATAGCACGACCCCCGCTCCATGGAAATCACAAATACATTCTATGTTCTACTCCTCTCAGATTCTCTCAGCAAGAGACTAGTAATTGGTAGCTTTCACTTACTCATGTGGTCGCTTTTCAATCCCCCCTTTCTGTCTTTAAAAAAAGTTGGGGGGGAAATGAACAGACTTGCATCTCTTAACTGAGGAACACAGTTTCCTCCTTGTTATGAATCCCCTCTACATTTAGGTTAGGTCTGCTAGAGTGCTTTCTTTCCACTTAAGATGTCCTTTCAATTAAAGCTGTAACAATCTAATCGAGATATCTCTAACCCTACTCTGATTCTTCTGCTCACAGAGAAGGAGACAGGATAATATTTGTCAAATGATTTCTACTTCAGTGCCTATTGATACCTCTTGCTCTAAAGGCTCCATCTGTGAATTCCACTGGGGCAGAATTGGTCTATTCAGAGAAAATTGATAGCTTCCATCATTTCAGATGGAAAATGCAGCATTCATTTTAGCAGGCCTATCTTCTTTGGCAATGTTGATGTGGTGCATTGCTTTGTGTTCTTGAGTGCTATATGTTTGTGAAGGTTGCACAAGGTTAATGCACTCAGATACTAGACTGCTTCAGTGCCTGCCAGGCTACCGGCTTGCTTTCTTGAAGGCATCTATTTCTGTGTTTGGGACTTCTTTCTAAGGTTAATGCAGGTGAATGCTGAATGTAACAAAGAAAAGTTAGCAAATTTAGCTCTCATTGCTCCTTTAGACTGTAAGTTGCAATGAAAATAATTCTGGGAAGCCTTAATTATATCTTTTTGATCACATAATATTGGCCCAGTTGCAAAGATCTGATGGCGTTAAGCATTATTAATAAGAATTCAATAACATCTTACATCTTCTGTGATGCCTTATTTTGCCAGCCTTGAGCTGCTTCATTCCTGCCATTTAATATAGTCAACCATTGGACAAAATATTAGTGTAAGATAAATGTATAGATTGAAGAAGTCCTCTACTGAATTGTTTGTCTTTTTGTTGTTGTTGAAAATGTGAAGATCTATGAGTGCTATGATTTTTATTATTTATTATGTGTCTGTTGTATTTCTTCAGAGATCATGGTTGAAATCATACATACAGCTCTTAGGCTAATTAATTAGCTGGTTTCCTCTGTTTGCATATATTTTCCCTGAATTTGCTTTCCTATGAAAATACAAGATAGTGACAAAGCTCCAACCCAGCTTCTGCGCTCATCACATTTTGAATCCATCTACAGTTTAAAAAAACAAACATATAACAATGGACTCATAACAAAAACCTCATTTAGGGAAAGGAATTTGAAGAAAAAAATTGCCACATATAGCAAAAATTTCATTATATGAAGCAATATATCTCCCAGGGTGGTTTTCAATGCATCCCTATGGATATTTTCATTATACAAAGCACCCCATAGGAAATTTTGTTATATAAAGCATGCTTTGTATAACGAAAAAAATCACATAGTGAAAAGCCTTGCAGAATGAATTATTTTTGTTATATGAGGTACCACTGTATTTTACTTTTTCTAATAAAGTGATGTGCTGGCTGGATAGCTCAGTGATTTAAGTATCTGCCCAAGGAGTCAGAGGTTGGGAATTTGATTGTCTGTTGTGACTTCTAGGAGAAGAATCAGGCTGTGTGACCTCAGGTTAGCAAAAACGCACACAAAACAAACAAATAAGGAAAATAATGCACATACAGATGTTTCAGCCCCCATATTCAGTAATACAACATTGTATGTTTTGGTGTAGGTTTTAAGAGTTAAAACACAGAAAGACAGACACATAGTTTTGCGTATGATTCTTAACCGGAGATATGTTTCTTTGTTTCTTTCCTCACTCTCTTATATTTTATTTTTGAATGATTTTCATTTTAGCCTCTGCCAGCAATGCACTTCAAAAATCCAAGAGTAGGCATAAAAGACTGACATGGGTAATAAGCACCAAGTGCAAGGAAAGGATAAATGTACATGTCGTTTAAAAAATGTCCATGATCCTGTATTGATTCTGTACATACAGCTAGCTGCTTCTTCCCTTGTAATATTCTAGTACAGTACATGCAACTTCTAAGAGGAGAAAAAAGAAAGGTAGGTGTCTGCAAGGCAAATAAATTGAAATGAGCTGAGAAATTTTTAAATGAATGCTAGAGGGAGATATGACAGTAACAAAGTCCAAGGTTGGGTGCTACCTTTTCATTGGTGCATTTAAAAGCTATAAATTAGATGAGTGAATTCTGAGTTTTTCCAGAACTCATCAACAGCCAAAGATGCTGTAAAACCCAAGGCTAAGCCACATAGTTCAAAAAATTGGACCTCATATAGCGAAAATTTCATTATATGAAGCAATGTATCTCCCAGGGTAATACTCTTCGCTCACAAAGCCAGACTGCCAAAAAAAATCAGAAAGGAATTTAGAATCCAAAAGAGGCAAAGGTGACAAAGGTAACAGTTTTCTTAAGACAAAGAGCAGGCTTGTGCCCTCCCCATCTGTCAGTCACTTCATTTTATATTGGCCCTGTTGTTGAACTATTTCCAAATAGCCCCCCTCAAAACAAAGAAAGAAAGAAAAACATCCAGGTTACCTCATGAAGCGTTCTGAAGAACCTGAAAGCGCATCTTATTTGTAACTTTTTTACTGATACAATTAAGATATTTCCCAACCTTGACCTTTGCATGGATCACACAGCACTTTTTAAAATGGAAATTACAGTAATGTGAATTATAATTATGTTGACTAGTCTACAATGGGTCATAAAGAATAAAAAAACCTTGTAATTAGAAATTCAGTTCTATGGTTTGTGTATAAGGAAAAGATAATTCTGGATTCTGTACTTTGCAAGACATTTGAAAAATACATCATAAATATGAAGAGCTAAGCTGTTTTTAGTTTAATTGGCTTGGTGAATATAGTTCAGGCAAGGAGAAAAGTCAATAACTAGTCTAGCTTCAAGGACAAGAAAAGATCAAACAATTCATCAGAAAGATTTTTTTTTTGAAGGATAAGATGGAGTAAAATACAGTAGATGAAGTAATTTTTCTATCAGTTAAGGATGATAGAGAGAACTGTATTTCCCCCCTTTTTACTATATAATCAGAATAAATGAAGAAGCTGCCGGGTTTATGCAGAATTACAGAATAAAGTAGTTCATATTCTTTTGGGTTTTTGCACTTATTTATTATCACCAACGATTGTTTTTGTTTCTCTATAGTCTCTAATTGCATGAAGAAATTAGTATGTATATCATGTTTTATTAGTGTCACTTGTAGGGAAGGGTGTGTGTGTGTGTGAGAGAGAGAGAGAGTGTGTGTGAGAGAGAGAGATCAAAGTAAAATAGCTTTGAACACAACTGTGCCTAAATTAAAACTATTTTATTCAAATGCCTTTGTAAATAATGGAATATGAAACTGTAATTTGTGTGTATTGTTAGAATCATGACATATATTTGTGTGTTGACATAGCTAACACCTTCATAAAGGCAAATTCCATTACAGCTCTGAGTTACAACTGAATACTAGAATTATTGTCAAGTAGGCAGGTGAGAAACAATTTGTATCCTGATGTTTTGAGGTGCAGTGATTGGCTTCCATCCAGGAAGAGACAGGAGTAAAGTCAACAGGGAACAGAGAATAATACAGCTTTTAAAAGAAAGTGCAGAGGACAAAAATATGAATCTGTGACAATTTTGCAATTACTGTACATGACAATAATCAATATTACATTCAAGTTTCATGCATCATCTGTAAATGCAGCAGTAAGGTTGAATATAACTTCAGTTCTTGTTAATGTTCTTACCCTACCTTTCATCCACAAAGGTCAAAATGGTCTATATGGCTTTCTTCTTCCCTTTACCATAATTATGTAAAGCACGATTGGGGACTGTGAAAAATGCCTGGTCATTTATTAAGTATTCTGTCTGTTTAAATTTGAACCTAGGTGGCCCAAAATGAGACTAGTGGCTTTGTTTTACAGTAGAATTGTAATACAAGCTAAATGAGTGAGAGTATCTTTGGCTTCACTTTAACCATTTATTTATATGTTAATATATTGTTCATATGTTAATTTTCTAAGCTGTGTTCTCTTCCACCCCATTGATAGCTCCCATTTCTGTGAGACATACATACACACAAATAGATTCCTCCACTTTTCAAAAGTTCCTTAGTTAAATGGTTTTGTACTTGACCCTGACTGTGCAATATTTTTAATTTTTAAAATGGAGGAATCCTAAAGAAAAATATTTAGTTTGTAAATTGTGCTTCAGATATGCAACAAATTTGGCATTGTAGGAGTACACAAACTGATGTTACTCTGTGACAAATTTAGTGACATTTGATTATCTCTCTAAGTATGGTAGGATAACCTCAGTTTATTTATTTTTGCCACAGTCAGAATTCAGGCTTGACATAATAGAGCACCCCGATCTGCTTTTCTGGTGGTGTGTGGTATCTGTAACACCACAATTCAAATGAGTTAATTCTTCCTGGCTTTCTTTTGCCGTTTTTTATATAGTGTGGATCATTTTGACTCTGGTTTCCAGTGACAATCTTTGGTAACTTGCAGCCCATCCTTCTGTTTAATTATAAGACAAGGGGACATCTTTTGAAAAAACATATAGGCAACATGCTCATATAGTTTTGGAGCCTATATAGCTTTTCTTCCTCAGATTGCCTAGCTCAAGGAACAGGTCTAAAATTGGAAAATAGCTTTCTAGTTGAAACATTGATTTACATGAGAGATTAAAGGGTGTGTATGTTTCTTTGTTGTATGTACATTATTGCACACCAATGCAAGCAGTCAGGATGGTCAAGATGATACCCTCTTATGCTTGTAACCATTCACAAAAAGACATCAAGCAGAGGAAAATCCCAGAGCTTGACTCATTTTTAAAAAATAATAATTTAAATGCTTCTGACCCAAACATGTTGGAAAGCAGCCCAGTCAATTGTTTTCAGTTTGGATAAGAAGTCATTAAGTAATAAGAAAAGGAGTTGTCTTCTGAGACTTTCTCCTGGTTGGTGTCTCTGTGAATGGTTGCAAGCACAAGGTGGTATCCTGTAAATCAAATTGATTGCTGACTTTGTTCTTGTCAACATTCAGGCTGCCCTTTGCTGTGCAAAGTTTGGCATCCTTTTTCCTGCTGGCAATGTGGGTATTATATTGTACAGCAATACTGGGACATTTCATGACATTTTGATTTGTAGATACAGAGCACAAATATCCTACATTCATAAGCTAGAGCTGATTTTTTTAAAAAGATAGAATTTAATATTGCATTAACATTATTGCAGACTACACCATTTAGAGTGCTTGCACAGCATAGGGAACATTATCTTATCAAGTTGGTGCTAAAGTTTGATTGGTTATAGTAAATCTCCTGGCCTGTTTCAGGAATTCTATATGTCATTTGCCAAATGAAGCTCTATAGTCATTTTTCAAGATTAAATGCATTGACAACAAAAATATGACCTTGTCTAGGCAGGATAAGATTTGAAGGGAGACAATAAAACATAAATTACAAGGAAATCCCAAATCTCCTTCTAAGTATTCTCTACCCAGAAAACCCTAAAATGGGTGGTCATTTTGTCAGAATTGTCTTCACAGCTTTCAATTATTATATAACATGGCAAATACTTTATTGGAATAAATGTCAGTATCTAAAGAAGGAATATTTCACTAAATGTTCAACAGGTGGTAGGATGTCCTTACCATCTTTCTAAACAGTCTTCAGGACTTTGAACCTATAATTTATTTGCCCTTTGTTGCAATTGTCATTTTGTACTGGAAGTTTACATATGCAGTCCCAACCAGGCAGGCATTCTCATGTTCCAGCTATTCTGACCCAAGTCAGACCTGATATATAGGATTTACCTTATATTAAAGCACCTTTCTACATTTGCTTAAAATAATGTTTACTGAACCCAAGCTTCCAATTTACCAATTTATTTATTCCTTTCTTATTATATGCTGGAAAAAATGAACCTTTTTTTTTAAAAAATGACACACTTTAAAAATATTTGAAAGTAAAACTGTGTGCTCTCAATATTTGAGTCATCTTAATCAGGGCAAGCAACATGCAATCCATTTCAAGCACTTAGTGTTTATTGTTTTGTCTGAAGGATGTGAATGAATCTGTGAGTTCTGCTGGCTGTGAATCTTGGAAGCACACATTCTCAGTTCTTTTTTCACAGGAATGAACAAACATCTAGTCCAATTATTTCTGTTTCTTGTAGATACGATTATTTTACAAAAACTGATAAATTTATCATTTGCAAAGGAATTCACTTTATAAAAAGGCTGAAAAGTGGAAAGTGTAGAGTTTGGCAAAATTAACCCTAGCAAGAAGCTAAACCTAAAGATTTGTTAATCTGTGGTGAGCAAGAAAATACAGTTGTACCTCGCTTAAAGAGAATAATGCGTTCCACAGGATTGCTCTTTAAGCGAGTTTGCTCTTTAAGCGAAACACCATTGTAAATGACCAATTGTGGGGGGAATTGTGAAACCCAATTTATTTAAGTGAGTTTTTGGTTGGTTTTATTTGTTAAGCAAAGCGAACATTGAGAGAAAATCCTGCTCTTTAAGCGAGTTACTCTTTAAGTGAAGCGCTCTTTATGTGAGTTTTGACTGTATTCCATAAGTAGAAATTCATAGTGGTTCATTTATGAGTGCTGCCCGATACGCTACATAGCATGGGAGGATCTAAGTAAGTCATTTATGAGTCAAACAACTTAAAATAAAAACAAAATATGCCAGGTAAAGATAAACTTGTTCATATACCTAAGACTTGCTTATTTTTTTCTTTTAAAGGAAAGTGAAGATATTGTAGGTCTGAATGTACTCTCTATCCTTCCTGAAAACTGCAAAATACATTACTGTCCCACTGAGATTTTTTTTAAAGTAGTGCATTAAATCTGAATAAAAGCTAATAGGTAGGTTAGTTTGCACAAGTGTCCACATGAGAATATGTGAGTCGAAATGTAGTTGCTAGAGATAGCCTCAAATGCAATTAGGACTAATTCCCTGCAAGTGTCAAAGGCAGAAATACTCACAGAATAGGAGTTTTAAAAATATGTTTTATGTGTATTTGTGTTATACATCATATTAGCAATAAAACCTTTGTTAAGAATTACTGGAGCCTTAAAAACATTCCCACAATTTTGATAAACTTGTTTTAGATGTTTTACATCAGAAAAAAAGATGTTTTCATTACCATGGAAAAATAGTTTGTTGTTCCCATCTGTAAGCTTTGTGATAGTTTGAAACAGTTCTCCCAAGGTAGTCAGTGATAAGTACAAACAGAAACTACTGATTTTACTTTTTTAAAAAACAGATTTATAAAGGACAAAGTGAATCAATGTCAATTAAATCTCTTGCCCTTGTGTGGTGTAAAAACAGCTACTATATTGATAAATACATAGCTGTGGTGTGTAATTCTACCAGTTTCTATTACCATTGCAGCTTTTTAATTGTTCCTGTTATTTTAGATTTAGAATGAAAGTAGTCAACAGCTGTGTTCATGATTTTTTTTCTTTCTGCTCAAGTATAATCCTGTGGTGAGATGGCATGGCTGTACACAGTTGCAGTTCAATGGGATCACCTATCTGCCTTTAGTAGTCTTTGCCTATCACATGGAAAGAATGCAGGCAGCTGTGAAGGTGTACATATATTCTGTTTGAAGCAGCTCACTCACTGCTTTTAGTATTTGGCCAACACAGCCACATTACTAAATTTGTGATAGTTCTGTATATGTCAAGAGTGGGGGGAGGAGGACATATTGTCTCCTTCCAAAAAAATTACTGTGCCAGATTTTAAAAAGTGAACATTTGGGGAGAAACAGTTACAGGGCTGGGAAGTTTTGCAGTGTACATGGAAGAGATAAGGAAGTGGTGTTCCCTATCTACCCATCAAAAAGAAGGAGATGATGGCAGTGGCGCTTAATTGCTGCTGGAGACTGGCTCTGGGATTTTGGTAAATCTCCAAAGCATTGGGATCTGCCAAGTTGAGGAATGGGAAGTGGTAAATTTGCCACTCCACACTCTGCCATCAGAGGTGGCTAGGGATGTGTCATTTGCTTTTTGTTCTTAACTCACATAAATCTCTAAGAATTCCTCACAAAGAATTAAGGGAGTTCTAGACCATGGTCCCACATCTGCAGAAATGTGCAC
Organism: Furcifer pardalis; assembly: GCA_030440675.1. Classification (NCBI taxonomy): domain Eukaryota; kingdom Metazoa; phylum Chordata; class Lepidosauria; order Squamata; family Chamaeleonidae; genus Furcifer; species Furcifer pardalis. The sequence continues at coordinate 72,491,158 of CP126893.1, forward strand.
ATTCCTATATTTCACTCATCTAGGCCAAAGTCTATGTCTAGCTGCCCCAAGTCTTGCTTCCTGTTGTTTATATGTGAAAAAGAGCTAGCCTAGTACTTCCTGTGAGTGATAGTCTTCCAGAATCACTCTTTGTGCAGCCTAATGGGCAGTAAGACAGCAACTCATTGGAAGTACTGGACCAACGTTGCTATGCAGCCTTGGACATAGACTCTGCCCAGTTAAACAAAATGTAGGTACTTTTTTTGTAGGAGTGAGTCTGTGGGCCAGAACTGCCAGAATTCTACTGGCAGGAGTTGGAGAAGTTGGAGAGAAGGAAGGAGTACACATGCGTAGAGTTTATTGCCCCATTGAATCACAGATGTGTACTACTGAGTTTCAGCAGGTTGGCTTTGAGGCCCCCCCCTTTTTTTTTTGGCTCACCCAACAGCTATCTGGCCCATCAACTGCTTTCAGCCTATGACTGGTGGCCAGGATAGCGGCACTCCAGATGAAGGATGGCTGACTGTGGGTGGAACCGGAGGGCTCATCTGTATGATTGAGGCAGGAGTAAGTATAAATCCCGGGGTGCCAATATCTTGCATGGAAATGGACTTCTGAAATCCTGTTTCTAGGTGATTGAAGAATGCAAACTAGAATGTACAGTCAAACATCGCATAAAGAGCGTTTCGCTTAAAGAGTAACTCGCTTAAAGAGCAGAATTTTCTCTGAATGTTTGCTTCGCTTAACAAATAAAACCAACCAAAAACTCGCTTAACAAATAAATCATGGTTCGCAATCCCCCACAACTGGTCATTTACAATGGTGTTTCGCTTAAAGAGCAAACTCACTTAAAGAGCAATCCTATGGAACACATTATGCTCTTAAAGCGAGGTACAACTGCATATGAGTGTTTTATGTGAACCACTATACAGCAATAGATGGTCTCCTATTAAATACTCTGAGGTGGTGATAATGAGTAACCTTGGATGGGGAAGATTCTCTCACTTACTCAGCAACTAATTGTCCTGTTCACAGCCAACTTAATTTGTGCATAATCCTTGCTGATTTTCACAAATAGTTTTTGAATGGGTTTTAATATTAATCTTTCAGTTAAACCTGTGTTCAGTGGTTTGTTAATACTGCTAACTTACTCTTTATATGTTCTTAAAAGCATGCTATGTTACAAATCTTCAGTCTAACAGCTGCTCAGCTGATGAAGCCGGAATAACATTCTGAGTGAGTGAGTGAATGAAAAGGTTATTGAAACCATGGGCTAAGTTGAATATACTAGAAAAATAAAAAGTTTCACTTTCACTGCTGAGTTAGCACAGTACAGTACTTTTCATTTTCTTAACTAATATTTAATAAATTTTATTCTTACTCTCTTTAAATGGTTATTGTACACCATATTTGTTGTACACATGTGCATTGGTAGAATAGATAGATCCGGCAGCAAATTATCTCTTCTGCAGATCATCTCTGATACTCACATATTGCTTTCTGAGGGAAGAGAGGAAGCAGAATTTCAATTCTGCCCCCATGTGAAATAAGGAGACAAGATACTAACAGCTGTGGTTAAAAGGCTTGGCCCACATTTATTGAATTATTAAATTAAGAGACCTACCTAGGGGGCAGGCAGTGTGTAACCTGATGCCAGGGCAAGGGAAGATAGCCTCCCCCTCTCTCCACTTCCCCTGGGTGGATTTTAGTCATGCTGCATGCCTGCCTCATGGCGTTAGCCATATCTGGGCCACTTCACAGGAATCCAGCATGGGATGCGACTTCTGCCTCATAAAAGACACCCTGAGGGAATCACCACTGGCACCCCATTTGAGCACTAACCACCACCAGAGAGGGCCAGCACCAGCTTGACCCTTTTCACTTCAAGATATTTCACTTCCTTCATTTAATAGTGCTCAGTCATCACTGCAAGTCCGAAACTAGGGTAAAATGCTTTAAGTAAAATCCTCTTTCATAACTTTCACCAGTGTAGTGCAAATAATGGTGCAACTACTATTCAAGTCTCCACAATGATTTCCCAAATTAATTTGTCATTCAAATGACTTGACTTGAATCTATGCAATGAAAATCATAAAAGTTACTCTTATTAACAGCTGCTAATTAAACATTTCTCTCCTTGGGATGTGAGATGTGCTGCTACAGTTGTCACTTCCTTATGCCTGAATATGTTATGCAAGGGTTTTTTGGCCTCTATGAATTATTGGATATTCATTTTAGAACAAAGTTTTTAGTTATATTAATATATAATATTGAAATAAAAAATATTAGTTTTGTATTCCTAAGGTTCTTTTTACTCTATATATTTCTTACTGCTATTTGTAGGGTTTTTTTACTTGCCATAAAATATCCTAAAAATCTGCAATATTACCTTGGGCTCTTCAAAATCAAGATTATACTTCATCAGCCATAAAACTCAGCTGATTGAATCTGGACACGATGGGAGAAAATTATGTAGACTAAATCACTCATTATTATTATTATTATTATTATTATTATTATTATTATTATTATTATTATTATTATTATTATTATTATTATTATTATTATACCCCTCCCTGCTCAGGCGAACCTGACTCTAGATGGCTTACAGATAACAGCATAACAGCATTACAGATAACAGCATAACAGTCACAAATTCCACATACTGTTGATATCAACTTTTTCACACCAGAAGCCACTTAATGGCCCAATTTCGAAATCACACATGGAAATAGGTTTTATGCAGATATTGAGAGGGATAACATTATTTGTTGAAATCAGCATAAGAAAACCAACCTCCTTTAGCCCAGTTCATAGCAAAATCTAAACTTGCTATGGTGTTTTGGAAGGTGTGAAAGTCTGTTCTTCCAATATAACCACCCTTGTATTTGGGTCAACTTGCTTCTACTGGTTATCTCCGATTTGGCAGCACAGTCTGCTGTCAAAACTGCTGTACTGGCTGAGATCAGCTGCAGAAGAAAAAAAAGGTTTGGACTATATCCAGGTAATCTGATTTATGCAGATCCAAGTAACTTCCAACACCTTTAGGCTGGAATGGGTTTGGATTCAGCACAGCCTCAACTAACTAGTGTCAATCCAGCTAACCCTGAATCATCAATGGCTACTTATGTTGCACCTGATTTTTTAAAATCTGTCCAAGTTCACCTGGCAATAAAATAAATGCCTTGTAACCTATTATACAACCTCTAAGAAGGTTAGCCTCAAAAAGACCCCCATTTATACAGCTGAGGTGCAAATATTCAGGAAGGCAGGAAAAGAAACAGTATATTTAATTTTGCTTATTTGGTTCTTGTGAGTGCAAACAAAACATTATGTTTTTCTTTCCTGGGTATGAATATAAGATTTTAATGCATGTTTTTTTTTACATTTCAGAGGTTTTTTCCCTAGAATTATAGGATAATTGAGTTGGAAATGGTCCTATAAGGACACCAGTGCAGAAATACAAGTTGAAGTATAACTATCTGACTTTTTCTTGAGAGCCTCCATGACTGAAGTGCTCACCACCTCTTGATGCAATTAGTACCATTTTTGTACTGCTCTGACAGTTAAGAAGTTTTTCCTATATTCACCTGAAATCTGGCTTCCAAGAACTTAAGACCATTATTATTTTAAATATTAGCCATGTTAGTCTGTATTTCAGGCATATCAGAAAACAAAAACAAAATGTTGCAACACTTTAAAGACTAAAAATATAGCAGTTAGTCTTTAAAGTGCCACAACGTGTTTTTTTTTATTTTTGTTTTCTGATAAACCATTGTTATGTTTCCTATTTTCTGGAATGATGTAGGACAGCTCCTGAGCTTCCTCTGTAGGACAAGCTTTCAAGTATTTGAAGAGTGCTATCATATCTCTCCTCAGAGGAAAGAAGGGACGCAAAAGGCAAAGGAGAAAGGGAAAAATACAATCACTTGAATACAGGATTTCAAAGAAAAGCAAGGAGGGATAAGGAAACCTACCTGAATGAACAGTGCAAAGAAATAGAGCAAAACAATATCAGGGGTAGGACTAGAGATCTTTTCAAAAAATTGGGGAAATCAAGGGAACGTTTAAAGCAAAAATGACCATGATAAAGGACAAAGATGGCAAGGAGTTAGCTGATGCAGAAGATATTAAGAAAAGATGGAAAGAGTACACAGAGGAACTCTACAAAAAGGACCTCAACATCCCTGATAATCACAATGTTGAGAACATTGAACATGAGCCAGACATCCTAGAGATTGAAGTCAGAAAGGCCCTAAAAAACACTGCAAACAGCAAAGCCAGCGGAGATGATGGTATCCAGGTTGAACTTTTCAAAGCCCTAAAAGATGATGGAATCAAATTATACATTCTATATGCCAGCAGATTTGGAAAATACAACAATGGCCACAGGACTGGAAAATATCAGTATATGTTCCAATCCCCAAAAAGGGAAATGCCAAAGAATGTTCAAATTATTGAACAAGTGCGCTCATCCCACATGCTAGCAAGGTGATGCTCAAGATAATACAGGATAGACTGCAACAGCATGTGGAGAGAGAATTACCAGAAGTGCAGGTGGGGTTCAGAAGAGGCAAGGGGAGTAGAGACCACATCACCAACATAAGATGGATCATGGGAAAAAACAAAGGAATATCAGAAACAAGTATACTTCTATTTCATTGATTACACTAAGGCCTTTGATTGTGTGGACCACAACAAAATGTGGCAAGTAATTAAAGATATCGGAATACCAGAACACCTTATATGCCAGTATATGAATCAAGAAGCAACAGTTAGGACACAATATGGAATGACTGAGTGGTTTGGAATAGGGAAAGGAGTAAGACAAGGCTGCATTTTGTCACCCTGCTTATTCACCTTATACACAGAGCACATAATGCGCAAAGCAGAGATGGAGGAATCACATTTTGGGATCAAAATTGTTCGGAGAAACATTAACAATTTGAGATATGCAGATGATACCACCCTAATGGCAGAAAGTGAGGAGGACCTAAAGAAGCTCCTGATTAGGTTGAAAGAAGAGACTGCAAAAGCTGGCTTGAGACTCAATATCAAGAAAACCAAGATAATGGCAACAGGCCCTATCAGTCCCTGGAAAATAGATGGGGAAGAAGTAGAAGCAGTGACAGATTTTACTTTCCTAGGACCAAAGTTCACTGCAAATGGTGATTGCAGCCATGAAATAAAAAGTTGACTGATTCTTGGGAGGCAAGCGATGAGAAACCTGGGGAGCATAGTGAAAAGTAGAGACATCACATTGCAAACAAAAACTCGTCTAGTCAAAGCAATGGTATTCCCGGTGGCAATGTATGGTTGTGAGAGCTGGACCATTAGGAAAGCTGAGCGCAGAAGAATAGATGCCTTTGAGATGTGGTGTTGGAGGAGAGTTTTGAGAGTCCCCTGGACAGCAAGGAGAACAAATAGGTCAATCTTAGAAGAAATCAACCCTGATGCTCCTTAGAAGGCCAAATTGTAAAGATGAAGCTAAAGTACTTTGGACATCAAATGAGAAGAGAAGATTCACTTGAGAAGGCCTTGACACTGGGAAGGGTGGAGGGCAAAAGAAGAAGGGGGCGGCCAAAAATGAGATGGCTAGATGGTATTGTGGACACAATGGGCACAGAGTTGAGCAAGTTGAGGTGTATGGTGGAGTACAGAAGTACCTGGCAGACAGTGGTCTATGGGGTCGCAAAGGGTCAGAATCGACTGTGCGACTGAACAACAAAAGTGTGTTTTTGGCAAAATGCAAAGTGTCTGAAAATAGGTTTCTAAGGAATTTGATTTCCTTTTTTGTTCTTCCTCCTATTAGCTCAATATTATATTCTCACCACAAATATGTAAAACAAAACCTGGCAGTGTTTTTTTTCTCCTTTCAGTTTACAAATGCATCTCTTGACATAGTGCTTTATTTGTAGCAGTCTCCATTTCATTTTCAAAGTGACCAGAAATCAGCAATTGAATTGAAGAGAATAATTTAGATCCTTGCATTTTGAGCTCAGTCATGTACAGTATTTGTGATAGAGATTGCAGCATGTTATTTGCAAGATGTCAATAAAGTGGGAAGGAGAGGTAGTTCAGGTGGACCTTTTTCTCAGGTCCTTATTTTTTTCTGTCCATACAGAAACATGATTGTGCAATCACATCAAAATTTATTTTGGAGCTACATGTGCTTCAGTGTGCACAAAATGAGGTGGATGAACAAAAAGAACAGAAAGTTGTGGCAAAAGTATTCATTCAGTAGTGCATATAGTCTGGAATCTAGAAACAGAATGGCTGAAACCCTGTTGCTTAGCAAAAGAAAATACTGCACATAACTTTCAGTTCATTCCCTATCAACAAATAAAGCAGGTTCTGCTATTTTAAGGTGGTGCACATGCACATATTAAGCCACCATGCATGCACACCAGGAGTGTCTGGATTCAGACTTTATTTGTTAGCTAGTAATGGATTTAAAGTTACACATTTTCTTATACTAAGCAACAAAAATTCAACCAATGAAAGACCACCTGGCAATCTTTCTCTAATTTATTTATTTATTTCTCACACTTGCTAACCTGCCCCAATCGGGCAAGCCCGACTCTGGGCGGCTTACAGCACAGAATAAAACACATCAATATAAAAAATTTAAAATTCATAAACTAAAAACTAATGTAGTGGTTATAAATGATTCCTGGAAGGATAGAAAAACCTGTGGTCTCCTCAAGTTTGTTGGACAAATCTGTTAGCTCCAGTTTAATGGCTAATAGCCAGGAATGAGGAGAATTCTAATCCAGAAACATCTGGCAGGCCATATTTCCCTTATCCATGACTTAGTCTTGTTTTGCTTCTACAAAAATATATAAAACAGATAATGAGAACTAAACAGCACTTCAACCAATATTTTTTCTGTTTGAGGGATCCAGTTTTTCACCAATACATAGAGACTTACAAGAGTAACTAACAAACAGAAAACATTTAAGCAAATCATTTCTGTTTTCACCTTCTTCAATTTCTTTGATAAAAGGTGTAATATGATATGTATATATTATAATTTCCTTTATTTGCATGCATTTCTTTTGTCATTATTTTATCATCTTCTAAAAATCTAAACAGTATCTCTCTGAACTTCCTTGCAAGTGTTTGATCCTTATGCAGCACTTCATACAACAGTATTTAATTTATTATCTATAGATCATATTCTAGGTACAGTCAAACCTCACATAAAGAGCACCTCGCTGAAAGAGTAATTCACTTAAATAGCAGAATTTTCTCTGAATGGTCGCTTCGTTTAACAAATAAAACCAACCCAAAACTTGCTTAACAAATAAATTAGGGTTCACAATTGCCCCCACCAGAAGTCACAATTGGTCACTTACAATGATGTTTCGCTTAAAGAGTAAACTCGCTTAAAGAGCAATCCTGTGGAACGCATTATGCTCTGTAAGCAAGGTACAACTGTATATATATATATTTAGATATATAAATATCTTGACATTTTTTACATGAAGAAGAAATGGGTTACTGAAAATAAATTGATTTGCCTCCTTCATGAAGTGTATCTCCCCACCCTGTTTTCTTTTCATCAATTATGGTCAGGAAATAAGCAGTTCATTGGTTTTAATGCGTAGAAAATTGTAAGCACTTTACAAATTACATTGGTGGTGACAAATATTACTGGTATCTTACCTTACATTCACAAACACAATCATTGTCATGAATATTAGGGCATTTTCTTAACGTATATTCCTCTCAAAATAATCCATTGTAGGGGCTAGAAATTGAAAAGTTGGTGTTGCTAATATATGGTGTTATTAATTGGTAAAATGTGACAGTGATTTTAATTGTGTTTGTGAACTGAATTCTTTGGTTTCCATTTCAGTTCACATTCAACAGAAATTGACCTGATTTGTTCATCAGTTTAATATCTGTGGAAAACAAGTCCCTGTCAAAACAGGAACTAAAAACCAAAATCTGTAACTGTGTAAATGTGCAACATTAAAATAGCAGATACTGTATACTCTCGGATAACAACCTTTAGACCTCCTTTGCTAAAACATAAGTTTGTTCAGCCACTTTATGTTTGAGACAGAATATTAACTGTCATTGCACTAAATATTTGATTGGTGTAAAATGAACAGAGAAAGTGAACAGTTCTGTAAACCTGTTTCTGTGTTGAAGATGCCAAGTAGAAATGTGTGAGTGAGAATGAAATCTGAGCATCACTAAAGTATGAAAAGGTGACTCTAAATCTTATTTATCTTATTTTGTTTAGATTTTCATACTCAACTTTCTGAGACATTGAAAGACAGACAGACTGGCTGGCAGCAGCTGGCTGAAACAAAGAACTCTCTAATACGTAAGGTTTTCAACTTGCTTCATCTATATTCTCTGTAACCAAATTCATGGCCTTGCTAGTTGTTTGTTTCTAGTTGTGATTAATCTAGCTAAATTTGTCTGACACTTCACTTTCATTCTCTCTCTGTGTGTATTTTGTGCTTCTAGTCAGTGCTTGCTGTTTAATTAAACAAATTATAATTTTAAAAAACATTGGTTTATATCAGAAGTAGCCAACCTTGGTGCTCCAGCTGCTCTTAGACTTCAATTCCCAGAAGCCCAAGTCAGTACACCTGCTGATCAGGGCTTCTGGGAATTGAAGTACATGAACACCTGGGGCACCAAGTTTGGCCATCCCAGGTTTATATATTCGATGGAATGTTCATTGCCAAGATATACTACTGAAAATGTGAAATGTTCAGGAACTGCTGTTGAAAACAGACAGATGTTTCCAAGTTGTTTCAGATCAAAATATAAGCAAAAGTTTCATTCTGTCCATTTTAAATAACATAGGTATGGAGTTTGCTGCCTGTCCTTTTACTCAGTGGTGGGCAGCAAAAAATTTTGCTACCACAACGTTGGTAGAGCCTATGTCATGGGTGGAGCCTACATCATGGGTGGTCTAGTCATGCCTGCCATATGGCCATGTATACATCTCCAAACACAGGCAGCACTGGCTCTTTGGCTGTAAATGGAGATGAGCACTGCACCCTAGAGCCGGATATGACTGACTTTTGAGCAAGGGAGACCTTGAACCACTTGCAGGGACAAAACCTGATGTCAAATTTGAATACCAATCAGGGATCTTCTGTTATTAGGTAAAGGTTGCCCTTTCTCAAAAGCCAACTCTAGGGTTCAGTGCTCATCTCTGTTTATAGCCAAAGAGCCAGTGGACTTGATTCCCAAAAGCTCACATTAAAATACAGCAGTTAGTCTTTAAGGTGCCACAACGTTTTTGTCTTTTTGTTTTGTTTACTCTCTGATATGCTTCCACAGAATACAACTTTTTAAATGGTAGCTGTGTTAGTCTGGGCAGGGCAGGGAGGTGAGCATGGTCACCCAACTTTGCTTCCCACCCACCCATCCAAAGACCACCCAATTTCACACACCCCTGCCCAAAGGCTACCCAATTTTGCTACACACACACACACACCGGTGTGTGTGTGTGTGTGCAAACCTGTTACTGCCCACCACTGTTTTTACTGTGAAAATCCAAAGTTTGCTTTCTGCATAAATATATTGTCACATATTTAAATGCTCAAACTTCATGTATAACACTTTCCTCCACAGATAAACGTCTAGGTTTTGTTTCACAAAGGTTCACTTGGAAAATGTATATGCATCCAAACTGATTTATTGGATCACCTTGCCTCATTCATTAAGAATTACTTTTTAGTAATAGTTACTATGTATATGCCTCTGAGGGGAAACATTCCAAAGCGGGTTTTGGTCATCAATAACCTTTAAACATCACTACCCTCATAATAACAACAAAGTGCCAGGATTTCACTATTTTATGCTGATTGCTTGTTATGTTTTGGGAAGAAGCTTTACAGTGCATAGCAGTGTTTTGTTAATGAGTGACACTATATGTATGCCCCTATCTATCTATCTATCTATCTATCTATCTATCTATCTATCTATCTATCTATCTATCTATCTATCTTTCTTTTTTTATGTATTTATTTGCAGAGGGTGCCTCTTTGTCTCATTGTGCTGTTCTTTTAGCTCTAAGCACAGTGATTAGATAATGTCAGAGTACTTAACACTTGCACTACATTAGCTCCTTGAGAATATTTTGTCTTGCCAGCTGCAGGCTAATGTCTTCGCCATATTCACACTGTGGCATGATTATGTGGGCAAGTATATCCTGATATTTACAGTGTATGTCCTAGTTGTATTGGCTTGGTCAAACCACAATAGCTACAAAAACAGATCCAACTGAGTTCAGATAATTTAGACCTTTGTGACTATGGTCTTCCATTAGTTTGTATCATCCCCTGTATGTTACCCAGCAGTTCATGTGGAGCTATTGTATTGTTGCCAGCCAACCCATGTCCCTAGCTATGTCAATTGTTGTCTCTTTATTGCCTTACTTTTCAATTAGTGGAGAGCATGGAGGGATCTGTCACATGTAAGATGTTCATATTAGGGGGGGTATCTAGGAAGTACACTTCTGGTTTTGGACAAATTTAAATTATGCTAGTGCTGTAAGGCTCTCCAAAGTGACAAATGTCCCATAATCTTTGTGATTTATTACATTGTTATTAATTCTGTACATCTAGCTGCATAAAGTGTGTGCATGTAGGTTTGGTTAATAAAAAAGCAACTGATGAAGTAGGACATGGTGTTCACAGGACAAAGCTAGAGCTAGAGAATGCCTTGTTATTAAGTCCACCCCTAAGTATCCACAATTGGCCTCAAACTATTTAAAAAATTCAGCATCAGATGTCACAACATGTAGCAATTGACTATAGACTGAGAATGTCAAGCAATTCTGCTAGATCAGACTAAAGTGGGACTTAGGCCAGCATCCACAGTGGACAATTAGATGTCTACAATCAGGACACAGGAAAAAGCTCGACCTTTCATAATGTTTTTTTCTTCTCGCAGCTAGTAATTCAGAGACATTGCCACCTCTAAAAGATATGCCTTACAAAAGTCAATTAAAATGCTAAAACACAGTACACACTCAGCTCTCTCTAGATCAAGCTACCATGTTGTGTTGACAAGGGAACAGTGGCATACAGTAGCATTTTAGAATGCATATGGTGATTGACTTCTTTGAATGTTCTCTCATGTGATATTGTTCCCTGCTTTAGCATGCAAGGGAGATGAATTCTAAGCAAGACTTCAGGAAGTAAATGCAGAAAGTTAATGGCATGGGGGAAATATTCAAACATTCAGTCCCACCACAGTCTGAAACACCGCAGTCCTAGAGGTCTTTCTAAACATCTGAATAGTCAACGTGCTCAGTTCTTTGTAGTCCTCAGTAGATTTGTAATAGCAGCATCACATCACCTGAATTATGTCTGAATGCTTGATGTACTTGCCCGTTTATTTTAGTCAATTAGAATGAGTGAACTGTAACAAAGGATGCTACAATTTCAGTAAATAACAGGTGTTTTTTACAGCATGCAAGGTACAGCTTTATACATGTACCCCACTCCACTCGCAAAACATACTTATATATGTAAAGCTTTGCTTTTGTTTTGCACCACTGTGTTTGCTTTAGTCAATACTGTGCTTAGCAGAGGGTTTGTCTTCTCTGTTTAATCTGATGGTAAATAACTTTAAAATTTGTTGTTATTGGGCTCATTCTCATATTATAATAACTTTCTTGCTATGGGGAAAATTGAGCAGTCGTTTTACTCTGAAGACAAGAATAACAATACACAAACTCTGCATATTTTGCTACTGCAGATTTTGTTTTTATGTGTTATTATTTTTCTGAACTAAAGCACATGCGAATAAAGTATGTTTGCATCTAAATTCAAAGATAAGTCTTTGACATATTGCTCTTTAATGACTGAAGAGAACCATAACTGCCTATATAACCTCAGCATACTAACACAAAAGCTGGATACTACACAAAGGAATAACAACACACTGTACATAAAATAACACAGATGCAAGAATTGGCAATAGTATCAACTTTTCTGTACTAGTAATTCAGCGATTATGACTGAATCATGCCTTTTGGTGCTGCCAATAGACAGATGGCACCCGCCTTTGTCATCTGTCTGAGGACACATCCATATAATCACAGTATTTTTCAATAACACATGATGCAACATTTGAAAAACAACCTTTTTTTCACAATAGAAAAATACTTGGCTCTTAAAGGAGCCTTCCAGAAATGGAAGGTGTCCTCCCCACATCCCTTCATCATGCTGAAAAGCTTTAGTTGCTGTAGAAGACACCTCTGGTGGTAGATATGCAGGCACTTTTCATTGGCTTCTCTTTTCCACTGCAGCCTCATACCCCATTTCATAGTGTCTCTACCAGCCCACCCAGGACATTGTCAAGGCAGGGAAACTGCAGAGGAAAGAGGGATCAGAAGAAGCCACCATCTTCTCTGGCTTGTTAAAACCACAACAGCTCCAAAACCAGCTCCAATTGAGTACAGACAATTTTGAACTTTATGACTATGAGCAGGCTGTTAGGAAGGTCCAATGAATAGGACTCTGGAATGATTTGCCAAAGCAGGGGGGAGGGAATCAGAATTCATGCATTCATTCTTTCCATATCTGGATCCAAGGTGGCGCACAGAATGGTTAAAAACATCTTCTTGTTGTTGTTCTGCCATATCCAAATCTGAATATTGGTGATCCTCATGGTGATCAGCCATGAAGACTGTCTTGCAAATATAATGATCCAGTTCTGCGAGTCACTTTCTGGTCCTGAGCCCTTTTTGGCACACAAAGTCCTCATCAGCCTCAGACCAGTATTGATGAAGCCCTTCCTCAAAAAGGATTCAAGTGGGAATTAATCCACTTGGGGACCATCACCCTTCCATGTGGACTTTGGCACCCAAGCCATTAGTTCTCAAGGTTATCAGGTTACTTAACCACTGCCTGACACTCTGCATTGAGTTGCTAGCAGTATGGTTTATTCTATTACCATAGCAGGATAACAGGATAACATGGTCTACATAGTCTGGCCAAAAACATCTACAACTAAAAAATAGAAAAGCTTAAATCCTGTTGGTAGAGTAGACCCATTCAACCAGGTATTAAATAGTGAGTCAACACCTATATACATTTGATTAATTTCATTGAGTCTGAGGTTGTTCAGAGTGTTAAAAAGATTCTGGCCCAAACTTGTAACATTAAAAAAATATTTATTTATTTATTTATTTATTTATTTAAAAAAAAAAAACACTTAATTGAACCAGTAAAAGACAACCTGAAAGCATGCCAGTAGAGGAAAAAGAATACAATTTCCCATAAAAAGTATTTTTTCTGAGCAGGCAGACAGCTACCTAAAGCCTACCTGAATAGAAAAAAGGTTGTCTGCTAGCAGAGGAACATCAAGTTTTAAACTAATGTTTCCAACATTGCATTGTTTTGGTGCTTTACAATATCTTTGTTAATTCAGAGAACTTGTCATAAGTATGGCAACAAGCAAGAGAGATTCTCACAGTACGGCAATGCATGTTTCATGCACCCTTTTCTCAAATGTTCTCTTATAAATGATTTCTACTTGAATTTACCTCTTTAAACTGCTTTCCCACAAATATTTGTAACACTCACTAGTTCTTTTTTGTTCCTCTCCTGCTAGGGGCTGGATGTCATTGTGGGTATCTTGACTTTACTTTATTTTTACTTTATCTTGACACTGACTGGGAGGCGAAAGGTCAGCAGTTTGATTCCCGAGTACTGCAGGATGGAATGAACTCCCATTTTGTCCCAGCTCCTGCCAACCTACCAGTTCAAAAGCAAGAAATTGCAATTAGGTAAATAGGGACCATTTCCATGAGAAGGTAACAGTGTTCCATGCGCTCCGATGTCTAGTCATGCCTGACACATGACCACGGAAATGTCTGCAGAAGCAGACAGTGATGGCTTTTCGGCTTTGAAACAGAGATGAACACTGAACCTAGAGTTGGATCCGACTGGTTTTTGAGCAAGGGAAACCTTTACCTTTAAGCAGTTATGCTCCATTGCATCCAGAGTAGATTCAAAGGTTTTCCTTCCAAAAATATAATTCCTCCCTCCTTCCATTCTCTCTGATTTATTTACATTGAATTATGTGCTGTAACAATGTATACCTTTCTTTTCTCATTGTATAACCATAACATAATTGCTTTCTTCATTTTATGTATTTTATCATTCCTTTATTCATTTGCTTTAACACTTATTTAGCCACCCATTCTATCCTAAAAAAATACCCAACCTCATAGTATCCTGCAATAAATTTGTTTCAAATGATTCTCTCTTTTCTATAGTTACATCTTTAAGATCCTAATTCTATCCCACACTGCAACTGCATGGCATTGTAACATACAGATTTTCAAAGCCAGTTATAGGCTTATGTTGCATGTTAGAAATTTCACCCAAAGAGTGCATTAATTAATTACTTCATTTTGCTTACAGTTTCAGATCATCTACACTTTCAGCTAGGTCATCTGCATGTTGTTGTTGATTATAATGTTTCTATTGACGCTTCTAGGTAGAGGTCGTCCTTGTATCTGACTCTAGGGTGCAGTGCTCACCTCTGTTTATACCCAAAGTGCCAGTGCTGTCTGTGTTTGCATATTTTTCATGGACATGTGGCAGCCATGACTAGACACGAGAGTGCATGGAACACTGTTTGCCTTCCCAACGAAGTGGTACCTATTTATCTACTTTCGCTTCCAAACTGCTAGGTTGGTAGGAGCTGGAACAGAGATGGGAGCTTACTCCATCTTGCAGTACTCGGGACTCGAACTGCTGACCTACCAACCATCCAGTCATCATGTTCAACCTTTGAACCACTTCTAGCATCCTATAAATCAGTAAGTGCTTCTCTAGTGATGTTGAAAAGCACTGGGAATAGTATTCATTTTTGTTATACTTCTCTTTGCATCTATAGTATATATTTTTTCTCACTTGGCTGTCAACTTTCACTGTAGATTTGGGTTGACAGCTCCCATCTCCGTCCCAGCTCCTGACAATGAAAGCAAGAAAATTGCAAGTAGATAAATAGGTACCACTTCGGTGGGAAGGTAAACAGTGTTTGATGCACTCTGGTGTCAAGGCATGCCTGCCACATGTCAGTGTAAACATCTGCAGATGCAGACAGCACTGGCTCTTTGGCTATAAACAGAGATGAGCACTGAATCCTGGAGTCTGATATGACTGGCTTTCCAGCAAGGGCAACCTTTACCTTTACCTATATATATATATTAAATAATCTCTTGTTCCTCTGATCAGATTGCTTGTTCCTGCACCTTTTTCCTTTGGATTTTTCCATTCTTTAGCAACTAACCAGCTAACTTGGTCTGCTATTATTCCAGTATAGTTTTGCTGTGGTTGGGTTAAATCTCCACCTAATTTTTAAGGAGTTTCCAAACTTATCTGCTATTCTGCTTCATATCCAGGTTCTTGATTTCTGATTTTCAGCTAAACTTGCATCAGTTCATCCTCAGCTTCAACAGTATCTTCCTGAAAAGGATCCTGTTTGTAGAGTGCCTCATACTCATCTCCAGTGAGTCCTCTCTTCTCATTTGGTGGCCCAAGTACTTGAGCTTCAGCTTCAGTATTTGTCCCTTCAGGGAGAAGCAAGGGTTGATTTCCTTTTTGATTGACTGGTTTGATCTCCTTGCAGTCCAGGAGATTCTCAAAATTCTTCTCCAGGATCAGAGTTCAAAGGTGCCTATTCATCTGTACTCAGTGCTCCCATTGGGCTGCAGGGCAGAGGGGTGAGCAAACTCTGTGCTGGAGTGACAGTGCATGTGTCAACAGAGAGGGCTGGGAGTGCCACGTCTGGCACATGTGTGATAGGGTCACCACCACTGGGCTAGGAAATCTCTTGTTCAAATCATCTCATCTCTAAATTCACCATTGGGTCTTCAATAATCCATTATATCTCAACTTCTGGGCCTCATTCTTCTTTACTACCCAGGTAATAGTACCAGACTAACATGGAAAAAAACAGAGAATGTGAACAATATACTTCTGAAAGTATGTTCCCTTCAATTTTTGAGTAACTCAAATCTGATGAGGGAAAATAAGAATGAATGTTCTAGCCCCACCTGTTGTCACTACTATCTGTAAATTGCCAGCAAAAATATATGCAGCAGAGAACCTTCTCTTCTTCTGGAGTCTTTCCACATGATTTAGAAAACTGAAAGATCAATGTATTACATAAGTAGAAAAGTTACCACTGCAAAGGTTTATCCTAATTCATGAAAAATAATGAGTATGACAACAGACAAGGAAGAAGAGATATGTATTCCATTTTTCATCAAGAGAATAATTTGAAAAGTGAATTGGGCTCATGCATTCTTAATTATGTCTATCATTCATTGTACAAAAGATGTCTTAATTCTAATCTCAGTTATTTTGACAGGATTAAACTATAAATTAAGAAAAATGTGTATTCCTGACAGCTAACCCACAGCAACCCATTCACAATGAAATTTCCTCAGGGATCCCAGCAAACAGAATTTCAAATTAAGATTGTGTCTACACTGCATAGACCAAACACACAACAATCTATGCTAAATGAAACATACTTAGGTGAGGGAAGCCAGGTGTTATGCAAATGCATGTCTCTTTCTAGAAAGGGGTTATATCTTTTAAAAAATAACACATACAGTAAAACCTCATATAATACTAAAACCTGGTTCCACAAGTCTTGGTGTTATATGATTTTTAGTGTTATCTGATCCTCTATGGGATCCATAGAGATACATTGTAACCACACAGGCTTTAGCGGTTGTTATCTGAAGCATCCCATAGGATCTTAATGTTATCTGATGCAATTCTTCCCCCCAGATTCCTTAATGTTATGCGATTTTAGTGTTATTCGATACTAATGTTATATGAGGTATTACTGTACTGATCTTTTTGTTTGATGCACAGTTTCACCATGAGGGAGGATTATAATTACTGATTATTTAACTTATTAACAGATTTTTTTTAAGGTTTTGAAAACTCTTGTAGCAGCCACAGGGCCAAAGAGTACCATTTCTTAGGTCTACTGATTTGAGTCACTTTCTCTAATGTCCATATTGTCTGTCTTATTGTATTTCTGTTTCCTGTATCCATTTTTATCCAGGATTACAAATTGCTCATCAGAATGTAGAGATATAATTTTGCAGGTCATTTACTGTAGAACAGAACCACTGACAGGTGCATTAAGACTGATGCCCTTTCTTATCAGTTTGGGAAATTGAGATGGCACAACTTCCCTTCTTCACATTCATCTTTGTTACCTATCACTTTCTCTCTAATTCCTTCCTTTCTTTCCTTCCATTGCCTCTGATATTGTTGATATTTAAATTGTAGCCTCCACAGGACAGGAACTTAGCTTCTTTATTTACCATGGAACTGTACAACTGAACAATTTTGCATATTTATTTGTTTTTATCAGTATATTTATATTCCAGATACAGTAAAACTTCAGATAACGCTAAAACTTGGTTCCACAAGCCTTGGTGTTATCCGGGTTTTAGTGTTATCCGATGCATGTTAAAATCCTATGGGATGCATCCGATAACGTTAAAGCTCCATAGAGATACATTGTAACTGCACAGGCTTTAGTGGTTGTTATTCAATCCATCCCAAAGGACCATAACGTTATTCGATGCGATCCTCCCCCCCCCCCAGATTACTTAACATTATGCAATTTTATCGTTATCTGAGGTAAACATTATCCGAGGTATTACTGTAGTATACATGGGTTTGCACCATAGGATTTTGGCCAGTATGTGTATATCTGACCATGGGTTTAAATCACTTTGATGCTATCTTATAATGAATCACAGCTAAAATTACTTGTGAACCTTCAAATACATCAATTTCCTATATAAAACTATATTGAGATAAACCAGATACAGTTCCTTCTTACTGCAGTTCCACTGTAGTTGCCCCAGTGATGAATTTGATCAATGTGATTCCTTCCCTATAGATTTTTTTAATATGTATTCATACTACATTCAAATTATAGTTTTGAACAGTTAGAAACACTCTTGTAAGAAAGGTAAGCAATATGATACTTGTGTCCTATGGGTTTGTACCGATTTTTATACTGACAGTTTTAGATTTAAGAATGATTTTTCTTCCAGCACGATGGTTGTTCAAGAACCATCTATAAGACCATGTAAACTACATTATGAAATGCTTGTGCTTACCAAATAAAAATATAATTTGTGAGAATGAAACATATTTTTAAATTTAAAAAAAAACCACCCAAATTTTCAATTAGGTACTTGTATCCGATCCTAGAAGCCTGCAAGGCAGATTTAATCTTTATGAAGGAATTCATGAGTTCAGAACACTTTTATTCAAATGAACACATTTGCAACTTGGTTTGGGAAGGAAAACAGATTGCCTATTGGAAGACAGAGCTTCAGGCAAAATATTCCATTCTGTCAAACCTATATTGGGCATATTGCACCATGTCCTAGAAAATTTAAAACCTTAAAAATAAGTGATCATATTTTAAGGGAGTTGTTGACAGCTGATTAAAAAAATAGCATCTTGTATGGCACCTTCAACATATAGCTTCCAGCCTAAAGTAACCCAGTTCTATGAAGTAGGTGGCAATTTTTAACACAAGCTTTGACAAAATAAACACCATCTGTTAGTGCTGACTTATTACATAGTATTCTCATGCTACATGATTCTATTCTATTTTGAAAGCCATTTCCCCCCAGTAATAGTTAATGCCACATCTGGTATATTGTAGAAGTGCAACGGAAGTGACTACAGGTAGAGGCACATTTAAAGACAATGCTGGATTTGCATTTATCTAGTTTGGAAATGCTAACAAATTCAGAGACTGTTTTCATATATATCAATGTTGATTTTGTTCTTTATACTGGGCTTTTATAATATATGTATAAATAATTATAGAGAAAATGAAAATATCCCTGTCTAAATAAAGTGTATTCCTATCAATAATTAAGCTGCTTCATGCATGACCCTGCCAGATTTATGGTTTCCAAACCTTGCCTGAAAACACAGCAACTTCTTGGAAGCCACTTAAGACTTTATCTGGTCAGTCTCTGGATGGGAGATCATTTGAGGTAACCCTGTAAAGTACATATCACCTCGAATTCCCTCTGTGAGGCAATTTTACTGGGATATTTATTTATTTATTTATTATACTTCTATTCTGTCCATCTAAGAGATTTTCCTACTCTGGATTGCTAACAACACGAAATAATAGAAATAATAATCTGTAATTCAAATCAGTACAATTAAAAATGTTCTTCATTTAGCTGGATTATCCTCTTTGTGCACTGTGGAAATTTAAATGCATCTCTCTATAGGAATAGTGGGTAACCTTGATCTTTCTCACCTTTGATTGCAGCACATATCATTCCTGTCTATTGGCTATGTTGGTGGGTGCTAATGGGAGTTGGAGGGTTGCAAGTTCATTATCCCAGGCTCATGCGATCATAAGAGGCATCACAGTTATATTTATTTTTCAGTCAACACCCTCCTTAGCAATAGTGGAAGTTAAGGGGCTGCAGTGGCTCAGCGGTTAAGAAGCTTGCTTTGTTAGCTGGAAGGCTGGCAAGTTGGCAGTTCAAGACCCGGTACTGTATGATGGTTTGAGTGACCGTCTCTGTTCCAGCTCATGCCAACCTAGCAGTTCAAAAGGAAGAAATTGTAAATAGATAAATAGGGACTACTTTGGTGGCAAAAGATCTTGGGAACATGAAAGAAACCTCATTTGGGTGTTCCCTGAGTGGAGTTTCTCCAGCAAAAAACCTTTCAACCCAAAATAATTTCTGACACAAAAATTATTATTATTACTTGCGATAGCATTGATAGCAATCAATGAATGGAAACCAGTAGTAGAACATAAAATTTCTGATTTATCTTCTTGAAATCCTTTTCATCGTAAGAAAACTGTTGTGAGTTGTGAGATGGAACTGGTCTTTGTTGTTGTGGTTGTTGTGTGTCATCAAGTTGTCTCCATCCTATGGGGACCCTATCACTGAGAGATTTTTTTTCAAAATGTCCATCCTTGCTTAGCTCTTCCAATGGTAGCATTATTAATTGATTTTGGAAATATGCAGACAGAATGGAAAAAGAAAGAGATAATTATTGTATTTGTAACAACATTGAGATTGAATATTGTTTAACAATTGAAAGCAGATTGGGAATTTGAACTTTATGACTGGTAAATGATTTAACATGTGAGATAAAAGTAAAAAAAGGATTAACAAAAAAAATGACTTTAGAAAATATGGACAGAAATGTTAGACTGTGTATTGGTAAAAAGCAAAGGAGAAAAGCCAGAACAAAATGCATTATCTTCTTGGAATGATGGGATCTATACATATATTTAATTATATTGAAAACACTTAATGGAGAAGGTTCACAAGTCCCACGGATGGTGGATAGAGATTTACATGGTAATATATGGATGTTTATGGTTTTTTCTTGTGTTACAATTTTTGGGGTATTTTAATTAAAAATAAATAAATGCAAGGAGGGGAAAATCCCATACTAGGACAAAAATATTTTATCACTTCAGAGAGAACCCTTTCTAAAATGTGCTAAATGAATTTCCTAATGTGATTCAGTTAAATTTATTTTTAATCAAGCATGACTATAGACAAGCTCTATAAATGATGGTGGAACTTCTGCCATTTCTGGTATGCCCTTTCAGCTTGTGCTGCATTGAAACCATCCTACCTTAATGTTGAAATATCATCTTTTCCACAGTAATCAGAAAGTTTGGATAATCATGGTTTGCTTAAATTATTTAAGCTATATACACTGAGGAACTCAGTGAAAACATTTTCCGAAGTGTCAGATATTATTTTCTTATTTTATAACTGTTCAGTTGATGTAAGGAACAAACATCATGAGGCTTGGTACCATCATAGTAGTAAGCAGGGAAAGCATGCATTAGGGAAAGTTTCTCATAAGGCAGCTGGCTGCCAATTGAAAAGAGAGAGAGAGAGAGAGATTAGAGCTTCAGTCAAAGAGCTTTCTCACTAAAACTGTCTTAATGCTTTGAAATAATGGGATACACTAATGACTAAAATAATTGTAGAATATCTCGGGTATTACTGTAATGACTCTGGAACAGCAAATGAATTAATCATTGTTAATGATGATGAATACTAAATTGATAAAGTCTAACCTTGTCCATTAAATGGTTACTTTGTAACAAAGAGATGGATTTGACTGCATTGGATTTCTCCATGTTTTTTTCAGAGTGGGTTGCTTACTTCTCTGTCTTTCTATTTTTGTGGATTGATTGTAGGTGGGATTTTCTTGGCACCTTGGACTTTCTGAAACAAGAATGTAAAATATTATAAGTAGCACTGATTGTTCTCGATTAATCTCATTACTTTATCACTACTGTTGAGATTTCTTGTCTCAAAACTATGCAACCCTATAGTTGACTTTGACTTCTCTACTGTCCTTGAATCAGAATATCAGTAAATTGCCCATTTTTCATGTATAGTCCATTTTTTGATAACAACCTCATTCAGCTCTTGAAGTTTTTAAGTTAGGGCTGTTCACTCTGTCACACAAATACATGCACTGTGACAGACATGTGGAATTGGACATCTGTCTCATACCTGATATACGTGCACTAAGGATTCCTGCTTGCACAGGTATTTTTGCAGCAACTGTACATGGTAGGTTGTCTACATTCTGCCTAGTGAAAGGGAATCATCGGGAGACACAAAGACGTTAGGGGTATTCATAGTTTACAATTGATTTATCACAATAACATCTTGGCTATGAATGGAGACAGAGTACTCTTTAGTGCCCCCTTCAATCTCCCTGTTGTAGAAACTGTAAAGGGTCAGTTTTAAAAAGTTCTGCCTCTCCATTCCTAATTCTTCTTCTGCTTTCTCTCCTTGTAAACTTTTCTTCTTCTATCCACATAAATTCAAGCAGAAAAGCAGAGCGGTCCATAAATATTTCTGAAATAGGTTTCAATCATGAGATTCTTTGTGGTTGATCCATGATTTGGTCAGCTGGTATTTGCAGTGCAAAATTTTCCAAAGCCTGTGAATTAAGCACACTAAATAGGCTAAGAAATAAGTGATACAAAGTCCTGTGAAGGGACTCTGTTGAGTTTCAATTCTAGGGTTTCAAAAAGCATATTTAATATATGCTGTGACACCAATATTTATTTATTCAACTCTTTAAAAAAAATCTGGTATACGAATGTGGAGTATTGTGCATCTGTACCCAGGATTCAGTAATGCCAGGAAATGGCCCAATATTGCTACATCATATAGCACCTGAGTTGCCAAGAGGAAAAAGATCCCAAGCTTTGCATAGCAAAGGTTAGCCTGAATGTTGATTGAACCAACGGCAGCAATCAAGATGGTCTTTGCTGATAAACAAAGCCCCTCTGCCATGATTCTTGAAGGGTGTCCATACTTTAACTTGGCACATGCACCCACACACATATCCTGGAAAATCGCAGCAGGAGCACTTTGTTTACTGGGCAGGAATAGATGGAAAGTTATGCTTTGGCATATGCTAACCAACATGATTTCAGACGTTGTATCTTTCTTTGTGCCATTGCTTACTGTATGGTAAAATGCAAGCTTTCAGCAACAGTGTACAGATACATTAATTTGAAGTATATTTCTAAATCATTTTGAAGCATATTAACTTTCCAAGTAGTAGCTAAAGTTATCAAATTGCTAGGGAACTAAAATCAATATGTTCAGATAAGAACAGAGGTTCTTTTGCCTTAACTACTCACTGCTTTACAAAGATTTTCTAAAGCTTTAGTAGAATTGAGATAGATCCGTGATATAATTCACCACCTGTTCTCCATGCAATTTAGTCTTACATCTTCCTTATAATATGCCTCATCTTAAAAAGCACTGCTCTGCAAATCGTTTCTTGCGATGACTTAAATAAAATTATGTATTCATTTTTTCTTTCATTTTCTGAAAAGCCATGTAATGATATTAATCTGATGTTTGAGGACTAAAACAGTTCATTAACTTTTCTATACTCACCAGTTGAGGATAAACAGATCTTTGTATTTCCAGTTCATGTGTCTTTGGCATCTCTTGCTGTCTATATTCATTCTATCTCATTTTTGTTTGTTTGCTGCTTCTTTTTAAGTAAAAATAATACAATTTAAAATATACTTAGAGTAATAGGGTGTGGACTGAGGACCTCCAGCAAAAGGTTCCCCTCCCCTTCCTTTTTTTTTTAAAAAAAATATAGCTAGCCAAAATGATGTGGAACGGTCCACCCAGTATGCACATGTCATGTTCTGGATGTGAGATATGTAATCTTGCCATGCTGCTTCTGTGGGCATCTGATGTCCCATTTTGAATGCAGGCATGATGAGGACAGCATAGCTTTCTATCTGCTTGGAGCAGCTATTATCCACCAAAGCAGTGAATGTGAATGTGAATGTGTGTGACCACTCACTGAGATTTCAGCTAATACCCTGCCCCCATTATAGCCAATCTTTTTAAAAGACCATCTCTCTCTCTTTTTAATTGACTGCCTGTGGAGTTAAGATCTTCAGGGATTCCCTATCTCTCCATCCCATCATTCTTATAGGTGTGTTTGAGGGGGACATGGGAAATTCTCCCAGGTTCTGGAACTCCCACCTGCAAGAGATCAGGCTAGCTCTATTTTTGCTGTCCTTCTGCAAGAAGGCAAACATCTTTCATTTCAGGCAACCTTTCCCCTTAGCAATTGGCTGTCTAAGAAGGAGGTTTTAAAGGGGGATTGGTTGTGCCTTGTCACTTTTTTTAAAAAAAAATTATGTATTGTATTTAAAATGATATTTATTTAATTTTTTAATGTCATAAAAATAGATTCTATATTGCTTTTAAATAATGTAAGACTATTTGAATTATTTTATGAGAGAAAGCCAGGGTAAAACATTTTGAATAAATAAATAATAAATAAGTAAATTCTGATCCACAAATTGAGATTACTATGAACTAAATCAATTCCATGAACTCTCAAAATCATGTGCCTAATGGACTGCAGTGGCTCAAGTGGCTAAGATGCTGACTGGAAGGCGGCAGGTCAGCAGTTTTATTCCCAAATACTGTAGGATGGAATGAGCTCCCGTCTCTGTCCCAGCTCCTGCCAACCTAGCAGTTTGAAAGCAAGAAATTGCAAGTACTGTACATAAATAGGGACCACTTCTGTGGGAAGGTAAACAGCATTCCATGCTCTCCAGTGTCTAGTCATGACCATGGAAACGTCTGCAGAAGCAAGCAGTGTTGGCTCTTTGGCTTTAAAACAGAGTTTAGCACTGAAACCTAGAGTTGGATACGACTGGCTTTCGAGCAAGGGAAACCTTTACCTTTACCTAAAGAAGAATGTCTGCAGAGTTTGGAATGTTTTCCCTTTTAATCGTTATACAATTATTTTCATCTTGTGCAATGTGCCAATCTTCCAGTGCATTACATTGTACAAGTAAGAGGAAAAAACTCCATGTCTCACTTTGTTATGACGAATACTATATTTCAAGGCAGTTATTACCGTATATTCCTTCTTAGCTTTTTCTGTTTGGAATGAGATTACTGTAAAGCCAATTTAGATTGTTTCACTTATATTCCCTCAAATGTTTACTAAGCACCTCAGCAGTTTCACGTTTATTTCATTATACTGTAATACATTTTATTACTTTATTATGACAGATCCACCATTAATAAAGTAATTGAGATTATACTTTTTAATAGCTCCTCTGTAAATTACACTTAGATAATGGTAATTCATGTTTCTGTATATTCTTTGTATTTGTGACACAAATAATGTAGAAATTTTTGAAAACCATCTTTATCTGTGTTTTTCAATTACATTTTTCAAATGCCATCAGTTATAAACTACAGCTCAAGGAAAGCAAAGAGTTTGTATCAATCATGCAAACATGAAAAACATTGTAAGGGATGGGACTAACTTGGTGGCTGAGTTGGAATGTGTTTTGCTTCTAAAACATGAGTCTAAAGTTGTTTTTTCTGTGCTGCTGGCGGACTTCTACATTTTTCATGACAGAGTGATTCTAAAGGATCCAGGTTAGACTGGAATGCCGATCATATTGCCAATGAGGGCACAACTGTGTTTCAGTCTTCAAACCCAATGTGAGCATTGATTACAATTTTAATTTTAGTTGAGGATGCAAATCAAAGCACAACAGAGCCAAATTCCAAAGCAATCATGCCCTAAATTATGAATAAAGTAAAATACTGAATGTAAAATGTGTTTAAGTCAATCCTATTTTCTTTACCAATATAACTAAAGTTTTGCATTGCATAAATCAATGGCTATGTAAGACACCTTTTTCAAGTACTGTACTGTAGGTCTACATTCTGTAAACCTTGAAGATAATAATTCTCAGAATCTTCCTTTGAAAAAGTACCTTGCACATTAGGTATGTTGCATTGTTATTTTTCTCTGAAACTTCTTTCCAATTGCTCTTCATCAAATTTTAGCAGAAGACCTCTCATATAGTTAGGTCTGTTGTATATTATGCTCTGATAAGGTAGTGGATGAGTAAGATTTTGTCTTTTTCTTTGTTATGCTGCAGTTCAGTTTGATGCGCTGAAAGGGTTTGGGAGAGATTTATTTTTTAATCTCTAACCCCAGGAGTATTTCTTATTAAGTTACTGCAAATTTGTCATTGCCAACCTAGAACTATGTCTGTGTTAGTACTGCAAGGTAAATCCATTGAAATAGTAGCTGTGTTAGTCTGTGGTTCAGGCATATCAGAAAACAAAACAAAACAAAAATAATATAAAAAACACTGTAGCACTTTAAAGACTAACTGCTATATTTTTATTGTTAGCTTTCGTGGATCAAGTCAACTTCTTCAGACAAAGAGTGAAACTTACAGGCATGGTTTTTATACACCAAATTCAGGGGGGCAAAGGGAGAAGGGTGTGGTCAAGCAAGATGACAGACAAGCAAGCACAACAATACAGCTTCACACAGCCATTAGCAACAATAGATTATTCAGATTGGCTCTAAATGACTCCCTTTCAATCTCAAGGTTGCTGAGAAAGCCCATTCTGGTCTCTGATCAACTTTTGACCTGCATGTCAGAAAACAAACAAAAACACTGTACCTAGTTACTTTCTGTTTTGCTAAAGAGAATTGGCAGGAAAGTTGTAATATAAGATATAAAATCATATAGCAATCTGTGTATCAAATTTGATAATGTCCCAGAAACCCTTCGGTAATATTTACTCCCCTGCGGTGGGTGTCTAACAGATGGATGTATTTCATTTCTGCTGTCTCCCTTTCAATCCTAGTTTTGTAATTTCTCTGTTCCAGAATTGTAACTTTCAGGTCTTAGATAGAGTGTCCAGTTAGATTGAAGTGGTTTGAGACAGGTTTCTCTGTGTTTCCATTCCGGATGTCTGATTTGTTTCCATTAATTCTTTTGCGTAAAGATTGTCCTGTTTGTCCTACATAAAGCATGGATGGACATTTTTTTGCAAGAGATGGCATAAATCACATTGGCAGAAGCACAAGTAAAACTGCCTTTAATGTTGTGTGTGGTGCCGTTGGGTCCAGTAATGCTGTTTCCAGAGCGAATGTGGGGGCATATTTGACATCTGGATTTGCAGCAGGGTCTAGTTCCCATATCTGCTCCACTTCTGTGTAGTCTGTTGTGTGTCAATAGTTGTTTGAGATTGGAGGGTTGTCTATAAGCAAGTAGGGGTCTGTCACCTACAAAAATGGCCCATAAACAAACAACAATAACATACAACCCTACTGTGATGGCTTTTCCACCCTGGCCAAAGGCGAGTTCAGGGGGTGGTGGGGTGAAATTCCACTGTCCGCCACCATAGCATCCTCTTTAAGCCAGCCAAGGCAGGGCGCCAGCAATGGTGGGGCCCTGGCACCACAGCTGCAGTGGCCACTCCACCCCAGAGAAAGCAAAGTCCGGGGATGGGGTGGAGAAGTCCTGCCACACGCTGCATCCTTTTTACGTCTGCCTGGGGTGGGGTGGGGCACCGGTGATGGAGGGTCCCTGGCACCCACAGCTTTGGTGGCCTCTCCATCCTGGAAAAGGCAAAGTCCGAGGATGGGGAGGAGAAGTCCTGCCACCCACCACATTTTTTAAAGCCAGCCCGGGGTGGGGCAGGGCACAGTGATGGTGGGGCCCTGGCAACCACAGCTGAGGTGGCCTCTCTGCCCCAGAGAAGGGAAAGTCCGGGGACAGGGCAGAGAAGTCCTGCCGCCTGCCGCATCCTTTTTAAGTCAGCCCGGGGTGGGGGGTGCTAGTGATGGCGGGACCCTGTGGCCCACAGCTGTGGTGGCCTCTCTGCCCCAAAGAAGGCAAAGTCTGGGGACGAGGCGGAGAATATAACATTTGGAAGTGAATTGCCACCTCTTAAGAAATTACCATAGACATTCTATTGTGAGCTGAGTTACATTACTTGCTAAACAAAGAAATAATTTATACAGAGCTTTTTTTAAACTTGAGACACTTCACCTCCCAAAGTTATATCATTTGCATTACACAGGTAATTCATTTTAGCCAGTGAAATGTGTGTATAATTCCATTTTTATCTTGTGAGAGACTACCTAGCAATTTAGCTTTGTGCTGCTCTGAAAAAAAGAACTTTTGGGGGAATAAGTGGAGGAAGAAGGGCATGCATTTTAGAAGCTTCTGCTTATTAGTAGTTTTGTATTAAACTTACTGAGCTTATGGTTGCTGTGAATATTAACATTTCTGAAAAGATGTTTCAAAAAAGTGGTAAAGAAACAGTAATATCCTTTTGAATAAGTGATTCTATATGTATTTGGCTTGGGATTATAGTATGGCTCTTTGAACTACTTTCTCAGTTATATATGAGATGCATATTTCATATATATGGCTACTAAATCAAATAGGCAGTATATCTGAGCAAATACACATAGGAGTTGGATGAATTCACATTTATTAGGAGCTAGAGATTGACAGAAATGTAATTATTTTGTTAAAGACATCAGAAATATACATGGCTACTTTAAGTCATTCACCCCTCCTCATTTTATTAAAAAAAAACCAACAACTATATAAGGGGAGGCAGGCTGAAAAGTTTTGATTGGTTCAAGCAGACAGAGAAACTTTTAGGCTAGGCAGAGATTTAAACTTGGGTCTCTCTATTTCAAGTCCAGCACTCTAGGCATTAGAGTACAGCAATTATGCCAGGTTAGTGTTTAATATATAAATAATACCTGTACTGAAATATATTTATAGTAGGGCAAATCACAAGAATGACTGAGCAAAACCACATATTAGTTGGGGGCACCATATAATTATTATATTCAGTCAGTTCAGTTCTCACATATGGAGAAACATTGAAGGCTTTCTGGGAATATAGTACTATAATCATAAGTGGTTTGCTATTTCTTTCTTCTGGGTGTCCTCTGAGAGTATCTCACTTGCCTGTGTCCATAGCCCTATTCCTGCACAGCACAGTGGGGAATCGAAATTCCAGGACCACTGCTCACTTAGCTATCTAGCCAGTAAAACCCCACTTAGTAACAAAGTGTTTGAAGCTGCTCTGGGTAACCAGTTTCCAGAGTATCAGGAGCAAATTGACAACACAATACCAGTACCAGCAACCTCTTTAGAGGCAGTCTCTTTTATGTGTCAGACAAAAATCTTTCTGGTTCTCCCAAGCTGTGTAAAATGTGCCTGCCACTTTTTTTCTGCCTGTTTTCTTGTCTGATTTATTGATGCTTTTAAATTTCCTTACTGTACTTATTGCATGCTCTTTCTGTTTGATTTGTAAGCTACTTTAAGTGATAAGGCAGGATAAAAAAAGTCTTAAATAAATAAGTATACTCTATGTTACAATATTATGAGAGGATGAGGAAAAGGGAATGTGAAAACACATCCTGGACTAGCATGGATGTTGGTTAACAAAGCTTACCACAAGATTTTGAACAAGATCATACTATTCTGTTACTGAAACTCAGCTAATCAAACTATAGAGATGTTATTTCCTAATACAGTACAATAGGACAGAAGTTTTTGGAGCATTGTTTTTTCCTCTAACTAGAGTATGTATTGTGCAGAGAAAAAGAAAATATCGACCCTGATCAAGGAATTGTTTGAAGGGTTTCCTGACAGCAAGTATAGCAGGTGTCTGAATTTCTGAATAATTTAAAATTTTATCATGTAGAGACACATCTGAATTTCTGAATAATTTAAAACTTTATAATGATTGCTGCCATCTAATAACAATAAATAACAAATTAATGTACACAAGATATTTGTTTCTTCTGGTTGATAAAGTTACCATAAAATGTGTGGCAGGTGGATCATGTAGGAAATGGTGATATGACCAAAGATTTTGGATTTTGTTGTTTTATCCAACAAATGTTTTCTTCTAAAAATCTAATGAAAATATTCACTGCTTATTAAAAGGTCTTCAATACACGCCAGCTTGTGTTCTAGAAAGTAGTCATAACACTGTTAAAAATGGTTTCTGGCAAAAGTGGTTTGCTATGGTCACTGTGTAAATGTCAAAGTTTTAAAGTCTCTTCAGGAAAACATAAATGAGTGACTTCCCAGGGACTATCACAGATTGCTAGGACATTCTCCAAAAGAGCTTTTGGCTGTCCATTGCTGGTTGAAAAACAGAAGCCTTTCATACACTATTCAGTTTGATGTATTGGTTTATTTCATCCCTGGAGTACAATCCTGTACTGAAGAAGCACTAATGGAGAGGCTATAGGATCTGGTATATAGGAGAGCACTTTTTCCTTCATTTATTTACAAAACATCTACACTATCAAAAACACTACTGTACATTTATTTAGTACTGCTTGTTACTCTCCATTTGCTCTCCACAGGGTACTCCACACAGGTACAATATATATCACACACCCATTTCCATGCAGATTTAGACACTGTGTGTGTGCGCATACGTGTGTGTGTGCGCATACGTGTGTGTGTGTGTGTGTGTGTGTGTGTGTGTGTGTGTGTGTGTGTGTGTGTGTGTGTGTGTGTGTGTGTGTGTGTGTGTGTGTGTGTGTGTGTGTGTGTTGTCAATCAGCAATTGGGTTCATTAAATTATTTCAGGATGTTTTTAGGTAGCAAGGGTCTTCTTGTCACCTGTTGTTCTCTTCCATCATCTTCTTTTCTGGAGACAGAAAAGAGTTGGATGCTGATTCTGGGGATGAGACATTTAGTGATGCATGAACCAGAAGTGAGAGTGTGAACATGATAGATTTTTTTCCCTTCTGTGTCTAGGCCAGACATGAAACTGCCAAAATGAAGCAACATGTTGGTGAGTTCATTCTGCAGTTCCTTTTGCCTGCAGGAAAGATAAGCTGGCAACACAAGGTTGCCATTACCAGAGTATGTCTGTGTGTGATTCAAAAATACCACAATCTTCAATGAGGCTCTTTCTGTGAGAGCAGATGAGGTTTGCTTAAATACTTTCCAGTGCAGTCTGAGTTTGTATAATGCAAACTAGTGTACTTGTGCTGGGAATGGATCCCATAGCCTAGGAAAATTGAGTTAAATTCTAGGACCATTGGTTTGTCACAAAAAGGCAGTGACTCTTAAAAAAAGGAGAGGTGGGAGAAAAAGAAATTATACTGTCTTTGTGTTTCCAGCCAACAAGTAACATTTTGCAAAGAAAAGAAAATAGACTACAGCGTTGGCTAAGGAAGATAGATAAAAGTGACATCTATTGATTTTTGCAGTCCTTTTTACTGTGATCTGCATTATTGACATTGCTGTTGTGATGTCTCGAAGTTGGTAAAACTCAAAATGTCAGGAAAATGTATGCTTTCTTGGGCATACACAATGCTCAGAGAAAGAGACTACTGTAGCTTAGAGACCATGACTTTCTGTAGAGTGGGGATATTGAAAGGGATGAACAATTTAGACTCCACTTAAAATGAAACATTAAAAACCTATTGAATAGCCTTTTGAGTGTTTTCTTTTCCCCAGTGGATCCCCAGTACAGCACTGCAAGCAGTGATGGGATGTAACAGGTTCTCACCAGTTCTCCAGAACCAGTAGTAACTTTTCCCAGCGTCCTGGAGAACCGGTTTCAGCTTTTGGGGGGGAACCACCTTCGGGGCTTACCTTTTCACTGGTTCCTCCACTGCACATGCACTTGGTGTACATGCACGCCTACAGTGCTTGGCGCGTATGCACAGCCTCCTAGCTGTCCTCCCAAGTGGGGAGGAGGAAGAGAAGCTGCTAGCCTGAAGTTCCCTATACCTGCTCCCCTAGACATCCTAGAGAACTGGTTAGGCAAAGACTTAGTACCTAACTTCTTTAACTGTTGAAAAGTTGAAAAGTGCCAAAATGAAGCCATCTTGTGGTGAGTTCATTCTGTAGTTCCTTCCATCTGACCTAGTGTGAGAAAGATTAGCCAGAATAAGCTTTAAGCTCTGGTTTAAAAGCTCTGGTTGATTTGTGTTGTGGGTGGGTGTTTAGGTGGGTGGGTGTATTTTAATGTATTTTTTATTTATTTATTTAATTAATTTACAGGTTTGTGTTGTGGGTGGGTGGGTAGGTGGGTTGAGGTGTGTGTGTATGTGCGCGCACTTATTTTTATTTTATTTTTTATTATTTTTAATTTGTTTTCTTTGCCCCCACCCACAACATCATGATGTCATGACATTGGCTCCGCCCATGATGTTAGCTCCACCCACACTGTGATGATGTCATGGTGGGGTAGTAAAAATTTTGACATCCCACCACTGACTGCAAGCAACATATGGCCTCAGGTCTAATAAGTACTGTATATAACAATGGTGCATATAGAAAGGGAAAGGGAGAAAATGATTTTTCCCATATGCAGGATGGCCATACATGAATTTGAATCTGGGATGGAGGGATTCTACAAGGAATCCATGCACAGATGGACTTACTGATCAATGCCTCTATGGCATTTTCCTGATGTCTTTTAGTCTATTCTCCTGGGGAGTTATATTCCTTTCTGCAATAGCCCCTCTCCCTAAACTAGCTGAGAGGTATCCTAACTGAACAGCCACTTCTTTATTTCTACAAGCAAGGAATTACCCTTCCTATTCATTTGTCCTCAAAACAGTGGCCAGTTTGGGTACACAGAAAGAGCCTCCTCAAAGAGTGTGCTATTATTGAATCACAATCAGGCATAGCCTGGTAACAGCAACTTTGTGTTGCCAGCTAATCTTTCTCACACTAGGTCAGGTAAAAATAACTGCAGAATGAACTCACCAAAAGGTGCCTTCATTTTGGCAGTTTCACATCTGGCCTAGACACAGAAGAAGAAGTGGCCAATGATTCTTATAAGGGGTTTGTCATAATGAGTAATACAACAAAGTGGTTAAAACTGATGTGCTAATAAGTGTATGGTTTTCTCCTTTTCAAATGAGACAGAATCAAATTGTGTGATACATGAAAGTTCATGACTGAAAATCCCTGTACATTTTTCTGTCTGCTATGATCTCTTATCTCAATTTATTCACCTCCCCTCAGATCTTTTTTAATGGGGAAGATAGCAACTGGCATAGGTCATATTTCATATTTAATTGCAGATTTTAAGGGATTTTAAGGATTGGGTTTAAAGCAGGAAGAAAAATGTCTCTGTACTGTGGGTGTTCTACATTTTGGAAGTTTTCTGGCCTTAACAAAAAAGATAAAGAGAGAAAGTGTCTGTAACCTGCAGTTGATTAAAAAGTAAACAATTAGACATATTTTCATCCATTAGCCCCTTAATCCAAGATATGCATCTTCCCAACATCCTCTGTTTGGTGGAAGAACAAATAATAAGCTTTCAAGGTGTCCTGGAGCAGATCCTGCTCCAAAGCAACTAGAAATGAAAGGGGAGGGGGGAGCCCTTCATCTTTACCTTGCCCCATTTCCTTCTGCAGACAAATTTATTTTAATCCTTTTATGTTAAATCTATTTCGCCCATGGTTCCAATACCCATCAAACTTAAGTATGCCTAGGAGTATGCATCAGAACAGGCATGCACAAGTTTGTGAAGCAGTGGCCTAGGAGTAATTGTGCTGGACTGGGTAGAAAAATCTAGAATATGGGTTGAAATTATAATATTGGATAAAAAAGCTAGAGGAAAGTACTCAGAAGCTTTATAAAAGAGGGCAAATGAATAGTGAGAAAATTCTAACTCTAAGAAACAGGAAGAGAGAGCAATATGAACAAACTTGAAATGGAGGCAGTATTCATCACTTAACTTTTCATGAAAAATGAGAGTCTATTGTAAATGCAGTCTAGGCTGAAAAGAGCCTCCATGGCCAGGTGGGAGGCAGGACACACCACCGCTGACCCAGCCCCCACCACCATCCAGGGAGATGAGGAGCTGCTGAGGTTACCAACGGTTGTGGTGTGGGCCATGATGCAAGCTATGTTATGATTATTATGTATGCTGATATGGACTTTTAATTGAACAATTTTCTTTTTGCTATGTTTTTGATGTTTTATAATGATTGCAACTTTGATGTGGTATTTTATTGTTGTGAGCTGCCCTGAGTCACGTGGTGATTGGGCGGCATACAAATGTAAATATGAAATGAAATGAAATCTAGCGTACCTGGTAAGTGCCTTCTTGCTGACCACTCCAAAATCAATCTAGACAGGGGGAGGCAACCTACAGCACACGGGCTGGATCCAACCCATGGCACCAAATAACCCAGCCCCTGTCCTCACTCCAGCTGCTGCCACAGCCATTGGAATCAGCCGAGGACTCATTTACAGCTGTTGTAAAAGCATCTGCGGCTGTTATAAATGCATTTATGACAGCCATAAACAGCAAGGGAACTAATAGTCCAGCCCCTTCAACTGTCAGAAGGAGTGTGACCCAGCCCCCAAACTAAGAAATTTGGCAACCCCTGATCTAGAAGACACATTTTGGGTGCTGCAGAGAGGGAGGACTAATTCCCAGTGCTGCCACTGGTATCAGGTTGAATTTGACAAAGTATTTTAATTAACTCAATGAACACTGAGTGTGGTTAATATTTTTTTACTCCAGTAGAATTTTAAAATACACAAGAGTTGCAAAATACAGCTATGGTTTTGAGTAATTTAAATAACGTGCCCAGTATGGTTTGATAGCTAGAGTAACAGACTAGGACTCAGGAGGCCATGGAAGCTCACTGGGGAAGTGAAACTGAATAAAATATATTTAAATATCTTAAGTCAGCATTGGCTTGACACCATATAACAATAACAGTGTAAACGTTCCTGTTGTATCTGAAAGTGTATCTGATATGATAGTCTGGAAAATAATGTATCATGTTGTCATAAAAATGTCTGCATAACTCCCCAAATTAGTGGATACTACAACAAACTTGAGCACAAAAGCAGATGAGTTTCCATCTGTACAGTGGGAATTGAGGCTGTAACAAATTAGAACTCATTTTTCAGTGTTTCTTCCCAGCAGGAGTTCAGAAGGGGGAAAGTCCTATTTACTTCCTTAAATGACAGCATATTTCTTTCAAGAAACCTCTCTCCACGTTTGTGTGCATTTCTTTTATTAAATGATAAAATCATTTCTAGCTTCAGATTTTAGTGTGCTCCTGCTGGAGGCATTTGATTGTAGAGATCAAGTCTGTGACATTGCTTTGGCACAGCATTTCTTATCCTTTCTACATTCTTGGAGTCACAGAGAGAGAACAATGACTTTTAAATTATTCTTTTAATGGGTATTTTAAACTCAAACCGTAATGCTTGCCTTCTCCAGACACATTGGAAGGCTTTGACATATTTCCCAAAAGATTATACCACAAACAGAAAGCTATATTGTTGCGTGGGCTCCAGAGAGCTTGTGCTTGTGGTTTTTTTTAAAGCTTTGAAAGAGGCAAATGCTACTTGATTTCTAATGCTTGGCAAAGCTGCTGGATTGATAGAACTTGTTAATGATTTTTTTAAAGCGAGCTTTTGCAATATGAGCAAAAAATTTGAACTCTCTGCTTCTTACTGGTAATGTTGTCTTATAAATTGCATTGTCCCTACTGTAGTGGGCTAGTTGGCCAAGGTTCATTCACTGCTCATCTAACGCAGAGATATTCTGCAGTGGTGCTGCCCATATCCTACTGTTGCAACAATACAGCTTGCAGTACAACTGCTTTGGCTCCACCTTACCCTATCCATCAACATTGTCTTGCAGACAGGAGCTTCTTTTTCTTGATTTCTCCACCCATAACAAGTGAAGTAGCAGCAATAGTCAGTCACTTGCTTTGCTCCTTCCTACTCAGCAGTGAAGTAGAACTGGTCCAGAAGTGCAGGTGGGAACAAGTGGCAGAAATGACAGTGGAAAGGAAGAGAAAAGGGGACCACTCTACTGTGGAATATTTTTAAAATCATTTGAAAAATCTGGGAGAAGTTTCATTCTGGATTGGTAGATAGGAATGTGATTACTGATTGCCACATATTAGAAATCACTACATGTTTCATTATGGGAACAGGTTGTTGTTTTTGTTTTAAAACAGAGTTCGTTACCTTTGTTTTAAATATCACAGAGGGAATTTGCCTTGAATTTAGTACTTGTGGTACTTATGCATGAATTCCTTAGATAAGCCCATTAAGTGGCTAGCCTATGATATTTTGGTTTATAGGCTTATCCATCACTGAATCTGGCAGTCAACTGTAATTACAGATTAGTAGTGATGGTTGCTATGAGTGCTGCATATTCACTGTCCTTCAGCCATTCACTTTTGTGGATTCCCTAGAATACAACCTAGGATGGTTTCCACTGTCTGTACCATTTGTAATTTATTTACTAAACATTTAGCAGTATCATTTTCTCAAGTTACCAGAATAGCTTAGAGTAAAATAATTCTAAAACCCTTTTTAAAAATGAATACATAAAACTGAGTTAAAATTAAAAAGAAAACCTTTTTACAAAAATTATGTTTTCATTTTATGTATTCTGGTGTAGAAGCCAGAATAAAATGTCAACAATTTAAAAAAAACCACCACCTCACTACTGTTAATGTATCACAATTAATCCCTATTGACCCATCTTTAGAGAAGCTGTTCCACAACTGGAGGTGGGTGGGTTTGAAAGAACCTTTTCCTCAATAATACTCCTATACCAAATAGCAGTGGAAACTGGAGAACAATCTCTGAAGGTTATCCCAGAACATAAACAGGAGCATATGGAAACAGGCAGTTCTGCTTTTGTCAGACTTTACCTTTAATTCTGAGTCCCATGTAGATAGTATATAGACAAGCTGGAACTTGTTCAGAGAAGGATGACTAAAATAGTAAAGGCTCTGGAAACCATGCATTTTGAGGAACAGTTGAAATGGCTGGTTATGTTTATAGAGGAGAAGAGAAGATTGAGAGGACAGTATGATAGCCATATTCACAGACTGCTGTGTGTAAGGTAGAGCAAGCTTGTTTTCTGAGGACAAAATCTGAACCAATGGATTCAAATTACAAGAAAGAAGATTTGAACAACATTTTAGGAAGATCTTCTTGACAGCATAATTTTTTTAATAGTGGAGGACATTGCCTCCTTCATTGTACATCTTTAAACAGAGGTGTGCTGACCCACCCAGGCAGGGATGGTTGCCACAAGTTGGCACTACACAGAGAGTCTTGTTCAGGGATAGTCCAGATACCAAAATCCAAGAGGCAAGCCAAGGTCTGTTTACCGGTAGTCCGAGTTAGTAGTCTAATCCAAAGGGTCACGTCAGGCAGGTGAAGGTCTAGGCAGGCAGTCTGGAGTCAAGCAGAATGTCAGTCTTCGCATGAGAGTTGTACAAATGCTGGCAGGCTGCAAGAAGTTTGCTTATAAGCCTCCTAGCTAATTGGTATTAGCTGGGAACCTTCTTTGATGCTTCACCTTGAGGTGATGTGGTCTCTTAAGTACCCTGACCCACTACGATGTAGGGCTTTAAAGGTAATCACCAGCACCTTGAATTGCACCCAGAGGCACACTGGCAACCAGTGCAGCTCCTGAAGCAGTGACGAGGCACGGGCATACCTCCCCCACACCCCATCACTACCCGAGCAGCGACATTCTGGACCAGCTGCAGCCTCTGAATGGTCATCAAGGGCAGCCCCATGTAGAGCACATCACAATAATCAAGTCTGGAGGTGATCAGAGTGTGCGTGACCATGAGCAAGGAGTCCCTGTCCAGGAGCGGACATAACTGCCGAATCAGACAATGTTGTGTGAAGCCCTCCTAGCCACGACTGCCACCTGCTCTCTGAGCAGGAGTCATGAGTCCAGGAGGACCCCCAGATTACACAGCAGGTCTGTCTGAGGCAAAAAAGCCCCATCTAAAACCAAATATGGTAATTTAGTAAGCTGATATGAGAGCCCTTCGTCTAAGTAGGTAGAATAGCTGCTTGTGTAAACATGCTTAAGGCTAGTTTCCACTTGTTTGTCTAATGACAATTTACTCATACTTGCTCAAGAACTTACTCAAGACCTTAGGGCTTATTCATTTCTTGCTTACGTGCCTAAATACTGCAAAGACCATATGTGCCCTATTTGGTAACTATCTAAATGTAGCTTCTTAATTGGTAGAATATAATACACTAGTACCTTGGATAACAATGAGACTTGGTTCCACAAGTCTTGTTGTTATCCGGTTTTTAACGTTGTGTGATGCATTGATCGCACAACGTTAAAAAAAGCCTTGTTTCTCTGGAGGCTGCAGCAAGCCAGAACGTCGGGATTTGAATCCTGACATTTTAGCTTGCTGCAGCCTCCAGGGAGGTGGGCGAACTTCAAAAATAGCGTGGATCGGGGTCTTCCAACCTCCGTGGAGCCTGCAGGGGGGGTCAGGGAGCCTGAAATGGGTAAAAACAACGTACTTTTTTTTACCCATTTCGGGCTCTTTGACCCCCCCCCTGCCGGCTCCAGGGAGGTCGGAAGACCCAATCCACAGCTGCAGGGTGGCTGGGGAAGCCGAAGGGGACTCCCCGTCGGCTTCCCTAGCCACCCATCCTTGCCTCTGCAGCTGTGGGGTGGCTGGGGGAGCCCCCCCATCAGCTTTCCAGCCACCCCACCCCTGCCTCCGCAGCTGCAGGGTGGCTGGGAAGCTGAACGGAAAACCCCGTTCAACTTTCCAGCCACCCTGCTGTTAAGAACAACTGCATTGGATAACTCTGACAGATCATTGTCCGATGCAAAATTTCTTTAGAAATTTTGCATTATTATCCGATGTTAGTGTTATCCAATACAGTCGTTATCTGAGGTATTACTGTACCTGTAACTTGCTAATTGGTAGACTCAGTTGCTGTCTTCCTCCTTTCTGTCTAAAGAATGTATAAAAACTTTGTGAAGATGCTATGTTGGCATATTATCTTGGTCTTTGTACTGGGTTTTACCACTACTGCAGTAAATAAACTATTCTGCTTTGCTATA
Source organism: Furcifer pardalis (assembly GCA_030440675.1). Classification (NCBI taxonomy): domain Eukaryota; kingdom Metazoa; phylum Chordata; class Lepidosauria; order Squamata; family Chamaeleonidae; genus Furcifer; species Furcifer pardalis. Next base: position 72,529,430 of record CP126893.1, read on the forward strand.
CTTCCCTCACAGTCTTTAATTGGGGCTAAGCCTTCACAGAAATAAACCATAGATAAATAATTGGGGCAGCAATAAGTCACTATTGGAATAGACCCATTTGAATCAGTATAACTTACAGAAGAATTGACTCACTAAATCCTGTTGATTCTAAGCAACAGGATGTTGTGTCAACCTATATCAGTATGTGGTGTGGTAGACCCATTTCTCTAATAGCATGACAGCCAGTATTTAAATGCTTCAGGCTGTGGGTGGAAATTAGAAATATATTGTTAGTAAAGCTGCATGCCACATGTTTTCATTTGATACCCTCCCCCACCAGCTCATTCCTTTCTCTACAGCCACCCAGGACCAGTTGGTGCTGTAGAAGTGGGGGCACAACCCGTGATACTAAGGTACACAGATATACATGTGTTATTTTCTTTGTGGTGTAGTTCTTTGAAGGAACTTTATGTATTTAATGTAGGCTGCAACTACCATGCAAGCTGTTATTTAGTAGCACATGGAATTGATTTGCTGCATTTGTCACATCTAAAACACAGTGAAAATTCTCGGAGGTCCTGTATTACTTCCCTAGCTATCAGTCATGGACGTTCATTAATACCATTACAGTTACCTGTGTAGGCTGGAGTAATTTAATGAAAATGTACTTCACTTGATATAGATAATGGCATGAATCACTTTTGGGAGACATATGCAGCTGAGATACAGGCTAAAGCCTATTCCATTTTACATTGCATCTTTAAATCCACATGTGTCATCTTATAACCCTTGTGCAGTCTCAGTGAGGCTCAGCTGTGTAATTTCTACCTACCTGCAGGCAGTTACTTATGTCAGCAAATATGTGGCTATGGTTCACTGCATAATTAGCTCTCAATAATTTGTTAAATAAATAGTTTGAACAAATTAGTGTGATCAAGGATATTATGCCAGATTGTTTTAAGTGGCTGAAGAATACTGTTAGTCTCAGCTACAACAAATCTTGAACAAGCAAACAGGCAGTAGAGCTCAAACTTAGATTGTTTCAGGGGGCTGTCAGAGTTCAGCTCCTCCTTACCATTGATTTGGGATAGCAACAGACTGTTTCCTATTTTATCTTTGTCAGTCAGTTCAGCCCATGATCCCTGAGCCCTACTCTTGCTCATACCAGGCAAACCTCTGGTGGTGATTGTATTGGTGATGAACTATTGCTGCACATCTTCAACATCCCAGTGTCCATATGGGACCATCCTATAAAGAGAATTTTACTTCACTTGATTGGAAGGATAAATGATAAAAAGAGGAAGAAACAACTGCTTTAGTCCATTTATTTTACCTTTCACCTCTTTCCTGAGCTAGTTTCCACTGCTTGCTTTGAGGAATGTGTTCATCAATCAATTCATTTTGTGATCATTTTATTTAAAGCAGGGGTTCCAACCTAAGGCCTGTGGGCCATATCTGGCCCATGGTGCCATTTCACGTGACCCCTACCCCTCCAATGCCGTGAGGGCATTTGAGAAACAAAATGGCTGCCCCTTTGAAGCTTTTGGGACAAAATGGCCACACACACATTGTGCAGGCAGGGCAAAATGGCTGTCTGGCCCTCAAAGCTGACTGAGAGAGCATAACTGAGCCCCCAGTTTGAAAAGGTTGGTAACCCCTGATTTAAAGAGTCAGTTTTACAGCCATCTGCAGAACTGGGCTTTGACCTAAAATTGGGCTACTTTTTCAAATCTAGAAACACCTTCAGAGAAAAAGGTTCATCTTATACAGAGGATTCTGATTTGTAGTTGTTAAAGAAAGAAAGAATGAATGAATGAATGAATGAATCTAATTATGGTTGAATGCTGAAGGATTCAAACTGAAACACACACACTAGTATTTGCTTTCAGTTGTGAATAGTGTTTTCAAACTGACCTTGGTGTCAGAGGAACTCATTACCATGGCTTCAATAAATGCCTTGGATAGGATGGGCAGGTGTCTAAAACCATATTTACTTAATAGTACTTTTGTGGTATAATGGATAGAGTGCAGACCAGGATTCAGGAGACCTGGATTCAAATCTCCTCACAGCCATGGAAATTCATTCTGGATGGCAGCAATAGTAAAACTGCACTTTAAAGAAGTCACAGACAGTATCTTGAAAACCTCATCTATTACTAGCACATTTGTGAAAAGAAAGTTACAATTATTACTCAAAAATCAGGGGCATTAGTTATAACATATAACAGAGTTCATGGTTGGCCCAGATAGCTGGGTTTTGTTTTGGGTTTTTTTGAAACTTTGTGTTGGCAGCTAGGTATCAGATGACAATCCTAATGTTTTTTCTGTTAGGACAGGTTTCTGTCCTCTCCAGATTTATTTTTTTAAACACCCTCCTTTGTTTGGTGGTTGGTCTATGGCAAAGGTTCCCAACCTTTTACCCTGTGGACCTGACCACACACCGTGGACAGCTGAGGAGTCCTGACCATGCCACCTGGAAACAGAAGCAACAGCTGTAAATGTGCCCACTTCCACTCTTAAGACAGCCACAGGCATGTTTATGCATGCACAGGGACATTTTATGGCTGACATAAATGCATCTACTTCCGAGAGCCGTGAGGGCAGCAGTGGGCCACATGAAATTGTGCTGTGGGCTAGGTCCTGCCCACAGACAATAGTTTGGGAACTTCTGGGAACTTCTGGTCTATGGACTTTTCTTTCAAGTCTGATTACTCAGTCTTGAAGTTTGGAAGAAATCACATTACTGAAGAGAAAACTTGGTTACCTTTGTTTACAAGCTTCCATGCCTAGTGTACTTTACCCCACAGACTAACTGACAACAATACTACTGCAACTGAAAACAATCCTATTCCCTCTTATCTTCCCAAAATCCTTACATGTTCTCAATATCTACTCTGGAAGGTGGGGGAGGTGAAAATTCCACATGCAGAAATAGACTTATGATCATGCTATGTTGGATTCAGCCAAAGGACATTCATGCAGTTATTTGATTAGTTGTTTGATGAAGCAGATAAAGAACATATCAAGGAGATACAGTAAAACCTCGCATAAAGAGTGCCTCGCTTAGAGACTAACTCGCTTAAAAAGCAGAATTTTCTCTGAATGGTCGCCTTGCTTAACAAATAAAACCAACCAAAAACTCGCTTAACAACTAAATCAGGGTTCACAATCCCCACACCAGAAGTCACAATTGGTCACTTGTTTCACTTAAAGAGCAAACTCGCTTAAAGAGCAATCCCATGGAACGCATTGTGCTCTTTAAGCGAGGTACCACTATACGTGTGAACTTTACATATGAGAAAACATAGTTGTCACACCATTTTCATATACATTATAATGCTGATGCTGTGCTATTGACAGCATTGATGGAATACAATATTTTTAGATGATGATGATTATCTATTATTAGCTTTTGTCTCACTGAAAATGTTTACTTTACCTGTCATTTTTTATTTTGCAATATCCATCATTTTGTGAGCATGGAAATTATAATAGCCTGGTCCACATAGAATGATCTGGCAGAGCTTACTGAAGATTTGTTAACACTGGCCTGTGGCCTATGTCACATCTGTATTGATGTGGAAAACACAAAAAAGAAACTGCAGAAAGAGGTATTCTGAAAAAAAAAATTCACCAACACAAACTGCCCAATCTAGCACTGCTTTGAAGTTTCAGAGAGATGAGCACTCTAATGTATTCACTGTGTAATCCTTTCATTCATTATGACCACTGCATGAACACCACTGGTTGTCACTCCCTCAGACATCTGAACTCACTATGAGCAACTGTCTTTCTGTATGAAAAGAAGAAGGTCAAAAATGCTGCAAGTGCAAAAAGGCCTTTGAGAGATGGAACATCCAGCTATTAAGCCTGATAACCTTTTTGCAAGCGATGGCCTGCCACTTTACTTTCTGTCGCACTGAGGATTGTTCTGTCCAGCTTATTTCTGTTGTGTTTTATGTAATCAATGAGATAATTTATTAACAGAGATGAACCAGGTGCCCTATTCAGCAATAAGCAAGACTTCTCTCCCCCTCCCCCCCGTGTCAAAGAGTTTAACTGAGTAATCACTGTGATGTTATAATACCCAGTGGACTTTGTGGTTTTGTAGCTAATTTAAAACATGTGCAGCAATCATTATATTGCCAAGCCTTTTAATTATTAAGGACGGTTTCAATAATTATGTGAGTGACCCATCCTTTGAGTTCTTTCTTTCTTTCTTCTCCTCCCTGAAATGGAATATGCAGTATTATCTTTTGTCCATAGTATCGATCTTTTGTCTTTCTAGGGTGGGAATTTAATAAAATCTATATATGGCCTGATAGATAGCATACTACTAACTCGAAACAAAGGAAGAGAGAATATACTGGGGATGGGGGAATTATTTGTAAACATTCAATAACTTTAGACTACATTGTATATCCTTAAGCTTTCAATTACAGGTTAAGTTCTGAGAGAAATATATACAGTGTAGTTTATTGCATACCTTTGCTTTTAAATCCAGATTTGTAACATGCCTAGATCATCTTAAAGCTGGAAGAAACTGCACCATATTGTGAATTTCTATATCATGCTGCATTAATTCTACTATGCAAATTCTTACACATTTTCCTATTGTACTCTTTCTGCTCCAATGAATATTTCTAATTATAGATCTGTATCTTTTCCTAGCATTGGTACTGATTGGTTTTGGTATGAGATAGGAATATTATGTTAATATAATAATAGTAATCAAATGTTGGATGTAAAGGGTAATAGTTGGAACTGAATATAAGTTTGTCCTATATTACTAATTTAATTTAATTTTACCCATAGATATGGAAAGCATAGACTTTCTTCAGTATGAAAAAAGACCATCATCTGCTTGAAGCAAACACATGTTGGGGAGAAATAGTTCACAAAATAATTAACTTGTAAAACAGGGACAAGATTTCATTACTAAATAGTGGGTTGCTGCATACTGAGATGCTATGTGCATCCAAAACTGTAATCTGCAAATAGTTCTACTCAAATCTTTGTTTATAGTGCTGGAATAATATCCTGGCAATGTTGTGATGAACTTGGTGTTTGCAGCGGTTTGAAAGAGATGGCTGCTATTCTTCCACCAGTGCCATTTACCTGGTCAGTTGCCATCTGTTTTTCCAAGCAAATGTCTGTCAATGCCAGCTGGTTTTTTTTTAAAAAAAGGCTTTGATGTGTAATAAGCTGTACTTTTCCCTAAGGATATGAGTAAAGTGCAGCCATTCCCTTTTGTGAAGGAAAAAAGAATACTGTACTTGACAACTCAACAACATCCTTTGGCTAAGTTTGTGCTTAACATATTGCTCTTTGAGACACAAAAGCCCTTCAAGGGAAAAAGCATGATAAATGATTGGTATATCTCAACAAAGGACCTTAGCTTACACAAAGAAAGAATCTGTAGCTATATGTAATGCTGCTTTTCTTGTCTTAGGCCATTTTTGAATCTCTGACTGCTTGCCATAAATTAAAACTCTTGCCCACTTTCACACAATGAGTTAATTATTGTTTATACAGGCTACTTATTTCGAAGTGAAACCAGATGAAGCAAAAGCCCCAGAGTATGCAGAGGCTCTTTCCCACCTGTTCAGCGAATTTCAGTTTCAAGTTTGCCATTCATAAATGAATAAATGGGTTAGCTTAATTAAATGGCTGCTTTCTTTGGATATTGCGCTGTGTAAATATGCCCTCAGTGGCGGACATTATAATTAATTTAAATTAAATATCTATGATGAAAAGTGAGTATATTTAAGAATAGGATGCACTGAAGCATCTGTTTCAGTGTAGCATCTCTTCAGAAAAAAGGGAAATTATTTACATTAATAGTAACTTGTTGAAGTATACACTATGTAATGGACTCTAATTAACCAAAAGATACAACAATTATCACAATGAGAGTGAAAACTATACAAAGGCTAATATAGATGCATTAATTTAAAACCCTTGATTTATCACTTCTGAATAATCTCTTTTTTTTGTGTGTATGTGTTTGTTTGTTTTTGGTTTCTGTTTAATGTCCCTACTAATTCTTTTCTCCTACTCTATTTTTGCATAGTGTGGAAGTAAACTGTTTCACAGAAGGGTCTTGGGGACTTAAGGACAGCATCTGTCATTTTGGCAGACTTAAAGGTGGGAAAAGAGGAAAGACAGGCAAAATAATGTTCCACTTTACAGACTAACATATTTATTTTAGTGTTATCTTTTGTGGATCAAAATGCAATCTCTTCATAAAGTTCTTCTGTCAGAAGAAGTGGGTTTTGATTGACAGAAGCTCATACTGTCATAAATCTGATAAAGTGCCACAATATTTTGCTGCCTTCTTTCTTTGATTGTTGCCAACATACTGAGACAAACTAATACATCTATTGCTTTGAATCTATCTTTTTTTTTAATGTGTTATATTTTCTCAGAACTGGCTAGATAGCTCAAAGGCTTAGATATCTGTCTGCAGACATAGAGGTTGGGAGTTAAATTCCCTACTCTGCCTCCTTGGAGAAGAGCCAGCCTGTGTATTCATGGGCAAGCTGTATTGTCCCATGGCACCTGCAGAAGAAGGGAATTGTAAACCACTTCTGTGCATTCTCTCCCGTGTAGACCCTAGAAAGGGTTGCAGCAAGTCAGATTCAGCTTTATGGCACACAGTTATTACTACAGTTTCTCAGCCATTTTTTCTAGAGCTTGTCAATGCTCAGGTTGCCAGATTGTACTCAGAGGCAAATCAGGTGGTTGACATGATCACTCCACTGCAGAGCTTGGCTGACCCTGTGGTTCACAGAGAAACTTCAAGTTATGAAGCAGCAAAGGAGAAGGCTAGAGAGCAGATGGAAACAAGCATCCTTGGATGGAAACCAATTTATCTCTATTTATCTGTGGTATATAAGGAGGGTGAGGAAGATCTATAGTGCCCACCAGATTCAGGAGGCAGCTAACCAACAGGCAGAACTTTATAAAATAGTCTGCAGCATCACCCCAGGAAGTCAAGTTTTGGGTCTTCATCTGAACCAACAGAGCTGTGAGAAATTCACAAGCCATTGTAGATAAAAAGTTGAGACCATCTGACAGGATCTTGACTCCACATTTAATGCAGTAAATCAAGTTGACATGTCCAATGAGTCCTCTTGTTGTGATTTATGGGAGCAGTTTTATCTTGTGTCATCTGAGGAGACCCAATGTAAGCCTATGACCTCTCAGCATGATTCTTGCCCATCATGATTAGTGAAATCGGTAAAGGTATCTGGGGAGTGGGTGTGGAATATAATTAATTCATCTTTCAATGATGATATTGTCTCCTCTGGTTTAAAAGAAACAGTCACTCACCCACTTCTGGGGGAAAAATTAGCTACAGATGTTCTTGACAACTACAGGCCTGTGTCTAATACACCTTTTCTGGGCAAGGTCATCAAGAGGGGTCTGGGTGACCAACTGCAGGCATTTTTTTAACGAAATCAACTGTTTGGATCCTTTCCAATTGAGCTTTAGACCTCGTCATGGCATCAAAACCACACTGGTTGCACCGCACAATGATCTTCTCTGGGAAGCTGACAGGGGAGAATTTTCTCTTCTTGTGCTCCTGGATCTCTCAGTGGCTACTGATTCAATTGAGATTTATTGGAATAGATTTTTCCTATTCCTCCCTCCTCCTTCTCTTCCCTCCAATTTGATATAGAAGAGTGAGGGACCTTGCAGGACACATAATACATAGTTCTTGCATCTACAGATAGGGTAGACTAAATCTGATGTCCTGCTTTCTCTCTTCAGTGGAATTCCAGTTCCCTCTACAAATCAAGCTAATCCTTCTAGATCACTGGGTTTCTGCATTCTATGAAGGGAAATAATTTGAAACTTTCCCATGTGTATGGTATATAGAGGTATTGAAATGTGGCAGCAGCTGGATTTACATCTGTGAATGCCCATGTTGTCTCCTATGGTTTGATATTATATCAGTCAGCTAGAATAATGTGAATTACATCCTGAACATGTATTTTTTATTTCTAGAATAATGTGAGTCATATCCAGAACATATATTTTTCTAACTTGGCAGATAGTTGTACTGTACACAGAGAATTGTGTATCCCTTGCACTTGACATGCTTGGAAGGAAAAATGATAACAATTTTTTTAGTTCGTGGAATATTTATTGTACTTTAGGGCAACTGCTTTTAAAATGCAGTAATGTTTGAAGCAAGCTGCTATAAAAGCTGGGGTAATGGGACAACCCCAGCTTAAGTAGTAAGCAAAACCTGATCTAGTAGGCTCCATTGCCAGTTCAGTCTTTTACATCATTTACAGCCTAATCCCCAGATTTGTGCAGCTGGCACAACACTTTGAAGATTCCTGTGCTAGTCTCAGTTGACAATTTTATTTCTAGTCGTTCTTCTCCTCCTTTACTTATTCTTTTACTCTTTTGGGTATCAAGGGATTCTGTTCATTAATATTCATAATTATTTAAAACGGTGTGCCATATTCTCAGACCTTCACATATTCTTGTTTGTGGAAGAGTCTTAACCAAATTAGGAGATGTTATTCTTTAAGGATTTGATTAGATCTGACCTTAGCTGAACATTTATCAAACAAAAGCAGATTTTCTGCTGTATCCGTATCTGTAAGGTTATGGATGATTTTTCATAAAAATATTCAGCCCTGAGTGGGGTTTCCTCATTAAATTTAAAATATATATAAGGAGAACCAATGTATTTGATTTTATGGTGGTAGATTCTCAGATCTTGCTGTTGTTAGGAATGCCAGAGTAATAAAATGTAATCAATAATAAGAGCTTCTTCAGTTATCTTACTGTTCTTCTAATATTTTTGAAAGATAAATAAAATATTTGGTTTTAGAGAAGCACTGAGTTTCCTTCTCACTTTAAATTTGTGTCATCCAGGATGAATATAATTTTACTGCATTTCCAAGTAAATATCTCTAGCAGTTCAAGTGAAAGACAAATTGCTTTTAAATGTTTTGCAGTTTCTCAGAGGGCTTAAGAGCATGGATGGAAAGACATCTCTTTATTCTAAATTTCAATATTACTGGTATTTTTCTGCTCTGTTCTATTGTCATGATGTCAACAGTTTTCTTTAGTATCAGTATCACATGATTATTTCTTTACACTTGTTAGTGCTTTCTGCCACTCTCTTGTCTTAACTTGACTTGAAGACTAGCGTATTTCGATTAATGACATGAAGTGGCACTTTCCTTTATTATTCACTGATGACTTTCTGACAGTGAGAGCTTGAAGTGCCTGGAGTTCTCCAGAAAGGCAATGCCATCATTGAAAAGACAAGTTTTGGGCCGTGGGAGGGGTGGGTGGGCTGGTTATGGTTCTACCACATTGACAGTGTTTGAATTCCTTTCAACATAACCTCATGGATTTGAAAAGGAAACTCATCATCATTGCTTTGCTAGGTATAATGTTATTTATTATAAAGAAAGCAAAATAAGATCTTTTTTATTGACCCCTTATTTCAGTTTTCATTATTAGAAGCAAATATTACTGTAATTAAGTAAATTACCTCCATAATGTAAGCAACCATGTTCTAGTAACTAATTGCTGCAGTGATTGACATTTATTTGGATGGAGATTGAGTATCCCTGAGTACTGGTGTTGCATATCAATTGTTGCTTTTTTCATGGAATAAAGGGCATGTTGCTCCTGTATTTTGTAGGCTGTTCTTTGACTCTGTGTTGGCCCTTTATATTGTTGTACAGTGGTACCTTGCTTAAAGAGCATAATGGATTCCACGGGATTGCTCTTTAAGCGAGTTTGGTCTATAAGTGAAACACCATTGTAAGTGACCAATTGTGACTTTTGATGGGGGAGGCTGTGAACCCCGATTTAGTTGTTAAGTGAGTTTTTGGTTGGTTGCAGTTGTTAAGTGAGGCAACCATTCAGAGAATTTCGTATGCGCGCGGCCATACGCCCTGGCATGCGCTGGGATGAGATGCACTCCGCGCTGTGGATGCAGCTCATGACCCCGACCCGCCCGGCGCTTGGTGAGCGGTATGATTGCGGCCACCTGATTCAGCGTCCCACTCCCTCTCAGGCCCCCCGCCAGCCAGCGGGGCAGGCGGTTCCGGCCCGCCTGCTGTGCTGGGAGTACTCTGCCTCAGGTCGCTGCAACAAAAAGCAGTGCAAATTCAAGCATGAGTGCTCGATTTGCGCGGGCGCCCACCCCGCCACCTCCTGTTTTCGAGGAGGGGCGGGCCGGGGCCGAGGTAAAGACCAGCAGGGGGCCGAGCGGGCCAGGTCAGACAGCGCCCCTGGAAAAGGGCCCCAGCCCAATTAGGGTGGATGTATTGAACTGCCTTCTGCGGGACTATCCTTCGCCCGCTGACGCCAGGTACCTTTCCGAGGGTTTCACCTTCGGCTTCCGCATCCCTGTAGTGGGGGCGCGGGGGCCTCAGGACGCGCCCAACCTACGATCACTGGTGGGTATGGAGTCAGTGGCCCGAGCACAAATTTTCAAGGAGGTAGCGGCAGGCAGGGTGGCGGGCCCTTTCGATGGCCCACCGTACCCCAACCTTAAAGTTTCCCCGTTGGGATTGGTTCCAAAAAAGGCCCCGGGTGAGTTCAGGTTGATTCATCACCTGTCTTATCCCGCTGGTTCTTCCGTCAACGACGCTATTCCGGACGCTTTGTGCTCGGTCCGGTATACGTCTTTTGACGAGGCCGTTCGCATGGTCCGATCCTGCGGTTCGGGTGCACTCTTGGCCAAGTGCGACATCAAGTCCGCGTTTCGGCTGTTGCCGGTGCACCCTGACGACTTCGAGCTACTGGGCTTTCGTTTTGAGGGCCAGTATTTCGTGGATCGGGCCATGCCGTTTGGCTGTTCTATTTCCTGCGCCGCGTTTGAGCGCTTTAGTTCCTTCTTGCACTGGGCCTTAGTTCGGAAGGCAGGTTCTGACAGGGTCGCCCATTATCTCGATGATTTTCTTTTCGGGGGCCCCGCAGGTACTAGGGATTGCGTTCACCTGCTCCAGTCATTTCAGCGCCTGGCGGAGGAGTTGGCTGTTCCGTTGGCGCCCGAGAAGACTGAGGGTCCGGCCACTACCCTCACTTTTCTGGGCATCGAATTGGACACGGTGGCCATGACCTCTCGTCTCCCCCTAGACAAGGTACAGCGCCTGGTTGACAGGATTGAGGCACTGCTGACCAAGAGGAAGGTCGCCCTGCATGAGTTGCAGGAGCTCCACGGGCACCTCAACTTTGCCTGTAGGGTGGTGGCCCCTGGCCGTGCCTTTGCTCGTCGCTTGTGCGACGCGATGGCCGGTCTGACCAAAAGGTTCCACAGAACTAGGCTGACCCGTGGGATGAGGGAGGATTTGGAGGTCTGGCTGGCGTTCCTTAGGGACTTCAACGGGGTTTCCTTTTGGCGCTCTGACCTTTTCCTCTCTTCCAGTTTTCAGGTCCATTCCGACGCCTCGGGGTCTTGCGGTTTCGGCATCTATTTTGATGGCCGTTGGTGCGCCGGCACATGGCCGCCGCACTGGCGGGACTCCGGCGTCGTGAGGGACCTGACTTTCCTGGAATTCTTTCCCATCTGGGGGGCTATCAACATGTGGGGCAGTCACTGGGAAAATTCCGTTGTCACCTTTTGGTGTGACAACGCGGCGGTTGTCCAAGTGGTCAACTCGCAGACGTCCCGCTCCCCCCGGGTTATGTCCTTAGTCAGGCCGTTCGTCCTGGCTGCGCTGAGGCTTAACATCGTCTTTCGCGCACGCCACGTGCCGGGGGTGGATAATTCCATTGCTGATGCCCTGTCCCACTTTCAGATGGCGCGGTTCAGGGCGTTGGCTCCCGGTGCCAGGGCACTTCCTTCGGAGTTGCCGGACGCGGTCTGGAACATTGGAGGGCCGAGGTGAATCGGGCCATCGGCCTTTCCCTATCGGGTCGCACACGCCGTGCCTATAGCCTGGCGTGTGGGGCTTTTACCACCTTTAGAAGCCAGCAGGGTTTGCCGGATGTTTGGCCGCTCCCGGTGGACCACGTGCTTCAGTTCATGGTCCAACTGCGGAGGTCTGGCCTTGCGCCTCGTACCATCCAGGGGCGGCTGTCGGCCTTGGCCTTTGCCGCCCGGGCGAACGGTGTCCCTGACACCCTGGGCGATTTTCGTATTCGCCGGGTGTTGGAGGGCTGGTCGAGGGAGCGCGGCCACCGCCCGGACGCCCGACAGCCGGTGTCACCGGCGGTGCTGCGGCGTTTGGCTGCGGCCTGGCCACGCCATTGCACGGACGGGTATGAGGCGGCGTTGTTTCACGCTGCTTCTTCCGTGGCATTTTTTGCGGCCCTCCGGGTGGGAGAACTGGTGGTGGCGTCCCGAGGGGACATGTCTGGCCGTGCGTTGCAGCTGGCTGACGTCGCGTTCACCGCGTCGTCGGTTCGGCTGACGGTCCGGATGTCCAAGACCGACCAGCTGGGCAGGGGGGTTTCCTTACTGCTACTGCGGTGCAGTATAGCAGATATCTGCCCGGTGGGAGCACTGGAGCGTTACCTGGCCATACGCCCCTCTGGTCACCTGCCCCTTTTTGTACATCGGGATGGGTCCCCGCTGACTCGCTTTCAATTTTGGAGGGTCACTGGGGCGGCCCTGTCGGAGGTGGGGGTCCCTGGTGCACGTTACGGCACCCACTCTTTCCGCATAGGGGCTGCTTCAACCGCAGCCTCTTTCGGGTATTCCGATGCGGATATCATGAGGATGGGGCGGTGGGGGTCCGCGTGTTTTCGGACGTATGTGCGACCGCTCCCGCCATGACCTGCCTTGCTGCCGTTTGTTTTCTGTTTGTTTTCTTTCAGAGCTCTTCCCCCAGAGTGAGGTGGCCCGCGTGTGGATCGTCGGCCACAGCTACATCTACTGGGCCGCCCGTTTTGCTGGAGCGGCTCCCTGCGGGATCCACCTGGGCCTGCGGCAGTGGGCCTTCCTCATGTGGCGGGGGGTGCGGGGGATGTTGTGGGATCAGTTGATGCCTATGTTACTGTCAAGCTGGCATGTGCCACCCCCCGATATCATCCTTGTGCACCTAGGTGGGAACGACCTTGGGCAAAGGATGGGGTTGGATCTGTCCAGGGCCATCTGCAGAGATTTCCATTTCCTGCACCAGCATTGGCCGGCGACCAGAATTATCTGGTCGAGTATGATACCGCGAGCCCGGTACAGGGGTGCGGTGGATTATCGGGCCGTGGATCGTGCGCGGCGTGGGGTGAACCGCGCCGTGGCACGTTTCCTGCATGCCCGGGGCTTGGGTACGGTGGTGGAGCATCCGCTATTCTGTATGGAGAAGTTGGGCCACCTGTACAGGGGCGATGGGGTGCACCCGTCACTGGACGGCCAGATTTTGTTCCTGGGAGCCCTGCAGCAGGGCCTGGTGACCGAATTGTCGGTCTCGGGGTGGGTGGGGCGGTGAGTAGTTTCACTCCCCCCCGTGTGGCGGGTAGCACTGGTGAGGAATAAATTTGGTCCCCGGAGAACCGGGTAGGAACGTGTTTTGATCGGCTACTCTGTGAGTCTGATCAAAATGCGGACCGCGAACTTGGGTAACTGCCCAGCTCGGCAGCAGGCAGCCCCAATATAGAGTTCGCCCGGTGTTGGGTCAGAAGGAGATAACAGCTGGTTACTTCTGACTGGGACAGTAAATTGTTGTACGGATATGGTTGTCCGATATCCAAGTTAAGCTTGGAATGGATATCGTTGACCTCACCAGTGCTACTGCGGCCTTGCTGCATTAAGTTACTGTTAAGATGGTTAAAGTTAACCAAGTTGATCTGAAATAAAGTGGCCCAATTTTTCAACCAACATCACTGTGGTCAGTCTCTTTTGTGCGGGCATATGGGTGCAATGGTCGGGCGGCCGCGGCGACTGCCGCGGCCGCACGCTTTGCGCCGGTGCCGGCCAGAGAGACGGGCCTGGGCACGAGCGCAGGGGGCGTGGTTAAGCGCTGCCCTTATAAGGGCGGCGCGCTCCCTGCGCTCGTTCGCCAGTCCCGTTTTGACAGGCGAGCGAGCCCCGCCCTCCCTCCCTGGGTGCAGTGTGATTGTTTTTTGGTCGCTTCGGGGCCGGATGGGAATTTTTGCTTGAGACCTTGATTGGCCTGTGGGTCTCTTGGCTTTTTCGCCCATCCCACACTGCCTAGCCGGGTGAGCTGGAATGGAATTTTTTGGTCACTTTAGGGGGCGGGTAGCACTGGTGAGGAATAAATTTGGTCCCCGGAGAACCGGGTAGGAACGTGTTTTGATCGGCTACTCTGTGAGTCTGATCAAAATGCGGACCGCGAACTTGGGTAACTGCCCAGCTCGGCAGCAGGCAGCCCCAATATAGAGTTCGCCCGGTGTTGGGTCAGAAGGAGATAACAGCTGGTTACTTCTGACTGGGACAGTAAATTGTTGTACGGATATGGTTGTCCGATATCCAAGTTAAGCTTGGAATGGATATCGTTGACCTCACCAGTGCTACTGCGGCCTTGCTGCATTAAGTTACTGTTAAGATGGTTAAAGTTAACCAAGTTGATCTGAAATAAAGTGGCCCAATTTTTCAACCAACATCACTGTGGTCAGTCTCTTTTGTGCGGGCATATGGGTGCAAAAGCATCTGGTCTGTATTGGCTGCTAAATGTTTAGTCAAAAATCAACCAGTAAGACAGTCGTTACTTTCAAAATAAATCTAAAGCATTTCTTTTCAATATATATACTGTACTGTATAGCATTCTTAACAACAGAGAAATAAAACTTCATGCAGTAAAAGTTCAAAGTGCTCTGACTGACTCAAAGAAAAAAAAGAATATCCTGCTTGAGTCTCAAAATACAGAGGAAGCGGTTGAAGACTTGTTTTCTGGGCAAAGCAAGGCAAAGTGGTTTAAGGCTCAAAGTCACCTCCTCCTGGACTCTGCTGGCTAAGCTGGAGAAAGCTACTGCCTTGGCAGGGACCTAACCTTACTTCCTGGATGACACAGTTTTTACCTATTCATTATTTGTGTCTTCTTTAAGGTACAGTGAGACCATGTCGTTGGGTGGTGGGGTGGTGGGGGATCATGAGAACAAAATCAGATCATTTGACACATCAAAATTTGAGATAAAATTTGATTGATAAGAATTTCAAGAGACTAGTTAGTCTACTGCATCAAGGCCAATACACAATCTTATGACAACCTAAACTAACACATATATTGCAGCAAAAGTTTCTGTGGTCTTCCATGCATTTTGTCAGATGTGTGACAATGCATGTTTGACATTTCTGTTATTAATCTGAACTGAAAAATAGAAATTTAATTTGACATGGGTTTGCCTTTGGCCTGAAACCCTCCATGCCACCCAAAAAATCTGTTTTGGATTTTCCACTCACTGAGATAGATTTGAAGAAAGATGAGGGAGAAGAACAGGCTTTCCCTACTTCTGCTGATAGGAGAACTTCTGTCAGTGGAAATAATCAGTTGCATCTTGCCCAAAATATGTTATGCCCTTCACTTAAAAATGTTTAATTGAAGACCAATGCCCATATATATTTTAACTTAATAAATGAGTGGATGATTAGGCATACAAAGAGTACATATTTTTTTAGACCATTATGAAGTACTTCTCGTTCCATTTGAGTACAATGCTTGGTTACTTCCTTTATTAGTTAATACATTCCAACTTTGCAGTGTATCTTTCATAGTAATACATTCTTGAAGAATAACTGTGTAAGTCTGTTGACTAGTGTCCAATCTGGCCAGGATATCCTGCTACAGTAACAGAGTAGAGTAGTAGACCATACTGCCAGCAAGTCAATGTAGATCATCAGGCAGCAGTTAACATTTTCAATTTACTTCTTCACACTTGGTTAATATAATTTACTGCTGTGTAATGACACAACGAGAGTCTTGACAGTTGCTTGAGGGCAAGAGAAGTTTAAGAAGCATCTTCTAAGGCAGACTTGGTGGTTGGGGGATGGGGGAAGCATACTCCACAATGCTGACTCAAATTTTTGCAATCTTACGATGAAGCGAATTCTCAGGTAAGAACTGAAGAAATACATGTTCACTCAAATCACTATTGCAATATTTTTTCTGTTGTTTTCATATTTCTTGTTGTTTTTATATTTCAAAGAACAAAATTTAAGAGGCCTTACCTCCTTCCTTCCATAATACATTAGTGAAAACAGTTGCATGCTATTGACTGACACTGAATTGATAGTTGTAGAAAAATGGTCAGCCAGAGCTCAGGATGTTTTGTGTTTAAAAAGAACTCATTGCTTTTCAGCAATCACGTTGCTTGCAATATTGCTCCTACTGCACAAATAATTCATTGCACTGTATGTTAATGTGTGCATTCTTCTTGCTGCCCATGGTCTGGAAAAACACAGAGATTTTTTTTTAGCAGCAGTGCTCAAATGGCCTCTTGGGAATATTTATAAAAATGTGAAAAGCAAGCCTAAATAATATTTTGCATGCAATTTAGAATTAACAAAGTAGTGGGAAAAGATGTGAAAAAATTAGTGTCAAAATGCCCTTAAAAAGTAAATTTGGAAAGTAAGTAGGGGTTACTTATTATGCATAAGAAACATAGATGCTTCTCATTCAACCAAAAAAGTTAACGTTTTGATCGATCGACTACTCCAGTGATGGGATGACAAATTTGTTACCACCACTCCATGACGTTACAACGTCATGGGCGTGGCCAATGTCATGACATCATGACGTCATGGGCGGAGCTGACATCATGACGTCATGGGCGGAGCTGACATCATGACGTCATGACGTTGTGAGCGGGGCCTTAAAATAAAAAAATAAAATAAAATAAATAAACACACACACACACTCGGTAGGGGTGGATGGCCAGGGCAGGGCAGGCCTCAACTTACCTGTGGGGGCTCAGCGGCCCCAGGGGAGGTGTCCTCCTCTGAGGGCTGGTGCCGCCTGCTCACGCTGCCGCCGAAGTCATCACCGCCGCCATCGCCGCTGCCATCTCTGCCGCTGCTGCTGCCATTATCGCCATCGTCGCCATTGCTGCCGCCACCGCTGCTGCCGTTGCCGCTGCCGCAGTTGCTGCTGCCGTCATCGCTGCCGCCGCTATCACCGCCGTTGTTGCCGCCACCGTCATTGCCGCTGCCACTGCCACCACTATCACTGCGGTCGCCGCTGAATTTTTTTAAAAAATTAGAGCCAAAATGGCTCCGATTTACTGCACATGCGCAGAAACTCAATCTGACACATTGCGCATGCGTCAGATTGAGTTTCTGCACATGCACAGTAAAATTAGAGCCAAAATGGCTCCAATTTTATTGTGCATGTGCAGAAACTCAATCTGACGCATGCGCAATGTGTCAGATTGAGTTTCTGCGCATGCGCAGTAAATTGGAGCCATTTTGGCTCCATTTTTTTTTCTTTTCTTTCGGTAAGGCGTCCGGAACCGGACGCCTCAAAAGTTGACTCCCCTCCCAAAGAAGCCTCCAGGATTGTTCCTACCGGTTCCAAGGAACCGGATTGAACCGGGATCATCTCATCACTGGACTGCTCATTTAGTAGTCTATTCAGCCCATAGGGTTGAAGGATTGTTTTACAACTAATTTTTCTACATAGGAGTGTATGAAGAAAATAATGATTGTATGAAGAGAAGACAGCTTGCTCAACCAACCACTGGATCTAGATCTTAACCCCTTCAGGTGGACAACAGGCAGAAGAGTCACTTACTAAAACACATGTGGACACTAGTGCTGTAGCCAGCCCCCCCTGGGGGGCAAAAACCCTCCTGAGGTAACAGCCCCCCCTCCAAGATGCCAATCGTGTGTGTGTGTGTGTGTGTGTGTGTGTGTGTGTGTGTGTGTGTGTGTGTGTGTGTGTGTGTGTGTGTGTGTGTGTGACATTGTTGTCCCTCCTGAACCCCCCCTCTAGAATCCTGGCTATGGCCCTGGTGCACACACATGTACACACACACATACACACACATGACACATATCCTACACCTCTGAGGAAAGAATAGTGGTCTTCTTTTCAGACCATTATCTCCTATGTTTAACAAGTTTACTTATACTTTAAGTACTGTGTTTGGTAGCTGTAGCAAAGCCCTATAATGCATAGGCATCTGTTTTAAAGTTCCTGTGCTACTTTTTACTGTCATCAAGTTTCATTAGCATTTATTTAAAATACAACGCAGGTTAAGTTGTATAATTAGTAGGTTCCATTATAGTGTACTTTGAATGAAAAAGAATATGGCTTTGAATCTGCTTAAAACATCTCACTGGAACTTCTCTGAATACAAATGGTGACATGTGCCCAGTATAGTGGATACTTTTTTTCCTCCTTTGTCATTAAAACTTTGCAGTTGGAGGCATGTTCATGGAGAATATCGACATCCAGTATAACCTGTGCTACAGTATTTTCTCTTCCCCCCTGTTTTTTTTTTTAAATGCATCACACAGTTTGACCCCATGGGACACTTTGATAGGAACAGCAGGTGTGGGTAGAGCTGGGGGCTCATACCCATAGGAGAAAGCCATGAAAATAAACCTGAAGAATTTAATTAACAAATGCAAGAAACAAAAGTGTGGCAAAAATGAACTTCAAATAAATGGAGCAATTTAATATTTTCATAGATAATGGGTTTTTACCTTAGAACTTTTCTTTAGAGTCAAGAATACTGAGAGGGTATTAAAGCATGTAAAATATTGCATATTTTGGAAAGTGTAAAGCAGGAAAGTTTGCTTGCTCTTCAAAGTCATGGTAAAGGGCACATGATAAAATGTACATGTGGTAATGTCCTGAAATAAATAAATAACATTGCACTGGTGGCCTATGGAATTTATTTAGGTCGAAGTTCTGATTAAGAATTCAAGGGAGGGATATTATCAGATAGAGTTGTTATTGTGTTTATAGCATTTCCCGCATGAATCCCAGTGGTTTGGGTTTAGTGCCAAAATTCTAGTCTGATATACCCTTAGTAAATGCTAAAATGTTTTATGTAAGTGAAGGAGAGTGCACACAAGAAAAGAATAACACAGAGGGCAGGTTTCTTGGGTGCTTTCACTATAGATTTGTTTCAGTGCCAGGATAAACACTCTTATTAATGAATGGATATGGGCCACTTAAAGGTCTTTCATGACTATTTGCAGTATTAAATGCTAACTGTGGTATAACAATGAAGGGAATCAATGCAGAGAAGCCTAGATATTCTCCTTGAACAGCTTTTAATGTTTACCTATCTCACTCTCGTAATGTTCAGAGTGCATATAAGAGTGCATCTAAGCTTTCAGGTCATAGTTTTTATTAGGCCATAGTATTATGAATTTTCTTTTTTTTTTTATTAAATGTGCTTGACAGCTAAGATTAAACCTTTCATCATTTTCTATCCTAAAAACCTGCATTCGATACCTGAAATGTGAATAATAAGTGTATTTTCTTCCACCAGTTAATAACCTGGGCTTGAGTTAATGGGGAACAGCAAGAGCAGAATTTAAAAATCATGTAATTGTTGCCTAAAAGCAACTCAGCAGCAGTTCTCATTTATCAGTTAATGTACAGTGTTTCACTGTAGGATGCCTGATCAAAACATGGAAAGGGGAAAACTCCAAGCTCTTGGATCGTGTGATTTTTATGTAAATAAGTATAGGTAAAATGGGGATCAGAAAATAGAGCAGCATTGGTTTGAGTTAGTGTTGAGTGGGATCATTATTCCAAAATAAAACCTGGTAATAAAACACATATATGTCCTTGAACTTGACATTGCAGCAAATGTTTTGAAGAATGCAAAACACAGAAGGTTCCCTCCCCCAAACACAATATGCAACAGCAAACATATGGATCTTCTCATTAAAAAGCAAGAACACTGCTTAAAGAAGGATTTTTTTTTTAAAGCTTCAGAAATGACTGTGCTCTTGTTAAGACAAAGGAGCAAAGGTCTCAAATCAGAGCAATCATCAACTTGGAAGGCTTAAAGCAGGGATTCCCAACCTATGGCCCGTGGCTCAGACTCGGCCCATGGCACCATTTCATGTGGCCCACCACCACCACACCCGGAAGTGGAAGCAGATGCATTTACAACAGCCGTAAAATGCACCCACACATATGTAAATGTGGTTATGTCAGCCATTAATGCACCTGTGGCTGTTGTAAACGTGGAAGCAGGCTGATTTACTTCCGCTTCTGGGGGACATGGTCTAGCCCACTCAGCTGTCCAGGGGATGTGGTCAGGCCCGCGGCATAAAAAGTTTGGGAACCCCTGGCTTAAAGGTTCAGTAAAAATTGTCAACCTCTCTTGTATTTGGTGCGGAGAAGAAGCAACAGACTTGCTCAATCACCCAGGATAAATACTGATCTGTTCTCTCTCTCTCTCTCTCTCTCTCTGCTTCTGTAACTTTTTGTTTTTTTAAAAAAAGGAAGACAATCTGGGTTGATATTAATTCTAGCATTAATTGCAAGACCATGGAAGGAGTTTGTCGTCTGCATTAGAGCATGCTAAAGGTTTGGTAAAGGTTTAAATATCAACCTTGTGATATTGTATCCAGTTCTAGGGTTCGGTGTTCATCTCCGTTTATAGCCAAAGAGCCAGTGCTGTCTGTGTCTGCAGACGTTTCTGGGGATAACTAGATACCAGAATGCACAGAACACTGCTACCTTTCTCGCCAAAGTGGTACCTGTTTAGCTACTTGCAATTTCTTGCTTTTGAACTGCTAGATTGGAAGCAGCTAGGTCAGAGATGGGAACACAATATATCATACAGCACTCGGGTCTTGAACTGCCAACCTGCCGACCTTCCAGTCATCAAGTTCAGTGTCTTAACCACTAAGAAACAGGAAAATAGATAGTAAGTATTGTGGAGGCTAAATGTAACTCTGAAAATGCAAATTCTTGTATCACAGTAGTAAAAGGGTTTTTTTTTTTTTGTCTGTTTCTAATATTTTTGCTTTATCCCACAAGCTCACCAACAGGGAAAGTATAAGAAATAAGACGTTAAATAAATTACAAAGCCTTTATAGCCCAACATTCAGCGTCTATGTGTGCACTAGAAAACTCACAAGCAAGATCTATAGCTATAACCTGTTTGTTCTTGACCTCTGGAAAGTAGAGGCAGAGCATATACAGGCTAGTGCTTATTGTGTTCTTTTCAGCTCTTTGGGGTTAGTCCAGGTGTAGTAAATTCAGATTTCAGGGATGCTGGGGTGCTGTAACCTCCTTGCCCCCCAGGGTTTTCTACTTTTCAGTGCTCAAAAGTACAGCATCCCAAGCACCTCTGAACACTTTGGATGTTAGAAGAAAGGCTTGCATCCTTCAGAGGTTGCTTCCAGAGTAAACAAAAGAGACTTAAAAGCCCATTCAGAATATTGGTCATTTTCAATTTCCCTGCTCCTCTGCACAAGGGCAAGGAAAGTTGAATTGGTTTTCCCCTTGCCTATCATTTGCAGTGCTGGCTCAGGGGCTTTGGTGGCTCAGTAGTTGAAGCTCACCTGGTTAGCAGGGATGCTGTCAAGTTGGTAGTTCGAGACCTAGGTATTGCATGAATATTCTGAAATGAAATTATCATTAGTAAGGAGGTGGGAGGATTTTTTTAAACTTCCTCTTTGCTTGCCAATCAAGATTGTAGCTATCTGTGTACCCTTCCTGATCCAGTGATACAACAGTCATCAAGGTAAGGGGAATTAAACTTTCCTTGTTCTTCTGAATAGTGTAGTGGTTCATCAACTTTAACATACGATGCAGTAAGGCAAACCAAGTATTGTGACAGTTAGCTCTGCTCTTACAACTCAAGGCAATACCAATTAACACAAAGTAACACCTCATACAAGGCCTATTCATCCCCACCTTATGTTGGCAGTGCCAAACATGGACACTTACAACAAAACATAAGCAAAAGTTGGTAACCATGGGAATAAGATGTATGGGGAAGGCTGCTGGAGTGACTAGAAGGGATAAAATCAGGAACAAGGTCATAAGGGAAAGAATTAGAACAGAACCAATCTTGCATTACATACAGAGACAAACAAATAAAGTGGTTTGTCCATTTTGATAGCATGTTTTGGAATTCCATATCTTACAAGGCATATGTGGAAAGAGGAGGAGGACAAAGGCCACATGGCAAACCCAGAGGAAGATGGAGATATAACATCACAGAAATATTACAAGATAAAATATTACCAAATAACACCAGTGGAGGCCACAAAAAGTGCCAGAACAAGAACCTTGCATCTCCCTCAACACCCGATGGGGTGAAAGAGGAAGCAAAGAAGAGGAACATCAGAGTCCTAACCTGCACTTTTTATCATCCTACCTCCTTTACACAGAAAAATTAGGTATCTGTGCACTCCAGTGTCTAGTCATGCCAGCCACATGACCACAGAAATGTCTGCAGAAACAGATAGTGCTGGCTCTTCAGCTTTGAAACAGAGATGAGCACTGAACCCTAGAGTCGGAAACAAATGGCTTTCAAGCAAGGGAAACCTTTACCTTTACCTTGAGGGAAAATATCTTGAACTGTTTATGTGAGAATATGACCAGGATAAGGGACAAAAATGGCAGGGATTTTGCTGATGCAGAAGAGATCAGGAAAAGATCGCAAGAGTACACAGAGGAACTCTACAAGAAGGACCTCAACACCCCTGATAATCACAGTGATGAGAACGTTGAACTTGAGCCGGACATCCTAGAGAGTGAAGTCAGGAAGACCCTAAATAGCACTGCAAATAACAAAGCCAGTGGAGATGATGGTATCTCAGCTGCATTATTCAAAGCCCTAAAAGATGATGGAGTTAAGTACTGCATTGGGAAATGCAGCAGTGGCCACAGAATTGGAAAAGATCAGTATATGTTCCAATCCCAAAAAGGGCAATGCCAAAGAATGTTCAGATTATCGAACAATTCCACTGATCCCACATGTTAGCAAAGTCATGATCAAGATAATACAGGATAGGCTTTAACAGCACATAGAGAATTACCAGAAGTGAATGGTGGGTTCTGAAGAGGTAGGGGAATTAGAAACCAAATTGCCAACATATGTTGGATCATGGAGAAAACAAAGGAATACTAGAAACAAGTCTATTTCTGTTTCATTGATTACACCAAGGCCTCTGACTGTGTGGATCACAACAAAATGTGGCAAGTAATTAAAGAGATAGGAATATCAGAACACCTTATAGGTCTCATGAGTAATCTGTACAACAGTCAAGAACCAACTTTGAGGACAGGATACGGAATGACGGAGTGGTTTGAAATAGGAAAAGGTGTAAGACAAGGTTGCATTTTGTCACCCTGCTTATTTAACTTGTATACAGAGCACATAATGTGAAATGCAGGGCTGTACGAATCACAAGTTGGAATTAAAATTGATGGGAGAAACATCAACAACTTGAGATATTCAGATGATACTACCCTAATGGCAGAAAGTGAGGAAGACCTAAATAAACTCCTGCTTAGGTTGAAAGAAGAAAGTGCAAAAGCTGGCTTGAGACTCAACATCAAGAAACCCAAAGGCAACAGGCCCTATCAGTCCCTGGAAAATAGATAGGGAAGAGGCAGAAGCAGTGACAGACTTTACATTGTTAGGATCCAAGATCACTGCAGATGGTGACTGCAGCCATGAAATAAAAAGGAAACTAATTCTTGGGAGGCAAGCTATGAGAAATCTGGGGAACATAGTCAAAAGAAGAGACATCATCTTGCAAAAAAAAGTCTGCATAGTCAAAGCAATGGTATTTCCTGTAGTAATGTATGGTTGTGAGAGCTGGACCATAAGGAAAGCTGAGCGCAGAAGAATAGATGCCTTTGAAATGTGGTGTTGGAGGAGAGTCTTGAGAGCACCCTGGGCAGCAAGGAGAACGAATAGGTCGATCTTAAAAACAAATCAACCCTGACTGCTTCTTGGAAGGTTAAATATTGAAGATGAAGCTAAAGTACTTTGGGCATCAAATGAGAAGAGAGGACTCACTTGAGAAGGCCTTGATGCTGAGAAAGGTTGAGGGCGAAAGAAGAAGGGGTGACAGAAAATGAGATGGTATTGTTGATGCATTGGGCACAGAGTTGGGTGGGTTGAGACGGATGATGTAGGATAGGGGTGCCTGGCGTGCAATGTTCCATGGGGTCCCAAAGGGTCGGAATTGACTGTGTGACTGAACAACAAGAAAATATTTCTGCAGAAGATATCAAGGTAATACCCAGCTTATGTTAGGCTTGGTTTTCAGTACTGTCTGGTGAAATCCAGAGAACAAGAAATGTGATTGTTACCTTGCTTTCAAGCTCAGAGGTGCAGACAGAAAAAAAGTCTGCTTTGAGAAGCAACTTTTAATTTTGGGACAGGAAAATTCCTGCATTTTGTGCTGAACAGAGCATGTAAACTTGGGTGTTTTCCATTTTATCTCAGAGAATTCTCAGCTACTACTAATATCTTTGCTGATGAGGTAACAGAATTATTGTAACATCATCTGCCCTTTCACCACTGGCACCTCAAGAAATAGTTTATGGAAGGTGAAAACTCTCTTTCATAAGGATCTTTGTCCACACTTAGCAGATCCGGAACCAAAACATCCCTATATTTCATTTTGTTTTTTATCATACATTTCCGGCATCACTAGATACACTTCTCAAAGTTTTGTTCCCCTTTTTTTAAACCTTCCACTCTCTATTGGCATCAGATAGCACTGTTTTCTAACCTTTAGCAAGCATACTATTGGTAATTATTCCTATAAGATCACCAGGAAATCCAGTCAGACCATACCATTTCTTCTTGAAGAAAATGCCTATTGCGTAGCAATGCCCAACTCTCCAGATGCAAGCCCTTTTAAGCAAACTTTGTGTCTGCAAACACTATCTTCCATAAGATATCCCGTAAGCACTACAGGTATATTCTATACCCAAATACAGCAGAACTCAACTTTCTGAGAACACAAAGAGTTCCTAACTCTGCATTCACCACTTGAGTATACACATCTAATGAAAATGGAAGTTTTAGGCTTCAATTATGTACATACCTCCCAGAGTAGTTATTCACAGTTAATATTCCAGCAAGTGAAATATTCCTTGCCTCACATTATTTCTTATCAGCTCCATTTCCCTTGCCTATCTGACTTCAATTATGCTTTAATTAGCAAATAACATCCAGGTAACCAATTAGTACAGAATTAGAATCAGGAAAAAAAACCAGATTGTAATCTATAAAGCAAAGGTCTGTTGACTGTTTCTTGACTTTTCCATGGAGGTTACTTATAAAGACAGTGAAACTTTTTTTAAAAAATCAGCATCAACAGGAGTAGGGGTTTTATAAAATGTTTCTGAAATATCATTTTAAATGCAAAAGCAGTAATAGACATATTGAGCTCTATAGGACCCAACTTCCATTGAATCAATTGATTTTTAACCTGGAAGGTATATTTTGCTAGGGTTGTGTGAAGTATTCCAAAAGGGTCATGAGTTTATGAAAATTGCAGCTTTTTAAAGTTATATATTTTCTATGTGTTAATTTGCTTTTAATTCTAAATTATGAATTGAACTTTTTGTTAAAATGACATTGGAAGTTTTGTTAGGAATGAGATTTTGTCAAAGATCCAAACTCCAATGTGATGCTGTAAAATTTTGGAACCACTGATTATACCTATCATGATTTCCAAAAGGAATGGAACAAAGATAGCAGAACCACATTAATTAATTTGTTCAAACAAAGGCTTTCCCAAAATCTGGCAGAAAAATCTGGCTTCAGTCTCCTAGAGCAGTGGTAGCAAACCTATGGCACATGTGCCAGAGGGGACACTCACAGCCCTCTATGTGGACACGTGCGCTGAGCTGAGGCAACCAGACACCTCACCACCCCTATACTTACAATTGTGTGTGTGTGAGAGAGAGAGTGAGTGAGTGAGTGAGTGAGTGTATGTGCATGTGTGTGTGATGTCACTGGGGACATCACAAGGGTGCATGTGTACATTGCTGGTGTGCCTCAAGTGGCACACTCACCCACACGACATCGCTGGCATGACTTGAGTGGTGCACATGTGGTACCTGCCCATGTGCCACCTCTTCCTCCTTGGGCACTCTCTAAAAGATTTGCCATCACTGTCCTAGAGCTTCCAGGAAATAAATGCTTACCATACCTGAATCTATTAATAAGGGCAGCTATAGTACTGTAAAAAAGTACTTTTAAAAATCAGACTTCTTATTTCTTAAAAAGTAAAAACAAGTTCAATATTTTTGAAATTATTCAATTCCTATTTCTCCAACACATGGTATAATGCTTGAATCAGCATATCCATATTTCAGATAGCTTATCTTCCTGTGAACAAAAGTAATACGTGAAAATTTATAGTTGCCTCTTTGCACAGAAAGTGCACAGGAAAATGTCTGCATACTTATGTATTTTGATTAACAAAAATGCTCCACTTCTCACATTAGTTTGCCACCAGCCATAGGTGACATTCAACATAAAGAAAAGCAGAGTTATTTACTTAATGGATCTCCTGGGCCAGGAATTCAGAAGGACTGCCTGGTTACCTGCAAACGCAACCAGGTCTTACTTAACAAACCTACAAATCATTTAAAGCAATTATGTTCATATTACATGGGTTCAGGCTTGAACTCCCTAAAATGCTATTTCTCAGTACATAGGTTAACATCAACTATTATAAACAGCTCCTGCACGCATAACTGTTTTTAGCAGTTTTGTCGCACAAAGCTCCTATTATAAGCTAATGAAAGTTATTGCTTGTACAAGTTGTTCTCTTTTGCTTAGAAGAAAGCCTCACTGTTTGCAGATCTTAATTTCCATCAAAACTGCTGCATGATGAGAGAAATTGCATCTTATGCCATTTCCTCAAATACTTAAGCTACACATTTAGTTATTTTCTCAAATCACAGTATGAGTTCTGTATTTCATAGAAACCTTTCTATAATCATTTTTTGCACATGTCTGATTTACCAGAAGAGGCCAGAGACTTGTGACATTCAGTTTTTCCACTCTCATCTGGAGCTACTGGAGGAATAACTTTGGAGGAATAGCTGCATATTCAGTTGTTTGTTTGTTTGTTTTTTTGAGAAAAAAAATAACCAAAATGCATGGGAAAGTAGAGAATAGATGTGAGGGTAAACCTGATCATAAAGATGGCAATCTGTAGAAAACAATGCCTATACTGTCTTTCCCAGTTATTTCTGGTGGCTCTGAGTAGCAAGAATTAAAATTGGAAAACTACAGAATTCAGCCTTAAAAACACCCGCTCCCGTGCCACAGCCCTCTGGAAGATTACCTCATCTTCTTAATGAAGAATAATGCTTGATGATGTTCTGCTTTGTTTTTGTAAAATATATTGGATAGAAGTGAAATTATTTTTTAGGGAGAGAGCCATTACACATTTGCATTTAAATAAAGTTGACTGTAAGTGCCTGAAAATTTTGTAAGGCGTGTTGCCAGGGATTAAAAATCAAAGATTTTTCCTTTTCCCTTAAATTATTATGCAGTTAATCACAGTTTGCCTATCTTTGGCAAACTTTCTCTGCCTCATTTTATCATAAGTGTTCCTTCTTTTCTTAGGTTAGTGTCCTTTCCCTTACCTATCCCTGTAACTCTTCTCACTTGTTTCTTAAATCCATCACTTATGGGTTTAGTCCAATTAACATCCCTTTTCTCCAGTTGCCATTGTCTTGGGAACGTGCATTTTCTATCCTCTTTATCCCAGGCTGTTCTATCTGTTTCTTCTTCTTTCATGTCTAGGTCAAACTTTAAAGTGCCAAATTGAAGCCGCCTTTTGGTGAATTCATTCCATAGTTCCTTTTGCCTAACCTAGTGGGAGAAAAATTAGCGGGCACAAAAAGGTTGCCATCAGTCGATGTGTGCCCGATTGTGGTTCAAAAATACCACAATCTTTGAGGAGGCTCATTCTGTGTATCCCGGCCATTGGGGTGAATATGTATGACAAGTTGTTTCCAGCTACTTGACAGCTGATGTTTCCTTAAAGATTCTCTTCAAAAACTTTTTAACTGTGTTATTTTTGCCTGGCTCTAGAATTTACCACTGCTGATACATCCAGACATTCTAGTGCTTAGAAAAAGGAGTCTGCTATTTCCCAAACTGAGAAAGTAAGGCAAGGTTTGAGAGGCAAGGTTCTCACACTTAATTGTCAGAAATTATAAATGCAATAGAACAATTTGCTCTGCTTTGCTTGCAAAGTAGGATTAGAAGTACAGTACAGTACTGTGCAAAGGACAGTTTAACAGAATTGGGATTTAGCTGCATCTCCATAGCTGTTTCTTCTTCCATGTCTAGGCTGCCCAAATTAAGGCACCTTTTGGTAAGTTCATTCTGCAGTTCCTTTTGCCTGACCTAGTGTGAGAAAGATTAGCTGACAACACAAAGTTGCTGTTACCAGGCTATGCCTGATTGTGATTCAATAATAGCACACTCTTTGAGGAGGCTCTTTCTGTGTACCCAAACTGGCCACTGTTGTGAGGACAAATGAATAGGAAGGGTAATTCCTTGCTTGTAGAAATAAAGAAGTGGCTGTTCAGTTAGGATACCTCTCAGCTAGTTTAGGGAGAGGGGCTATTGCAGAAAGGCATATAACTCCCCAGGAGAATAGACTAAAAGACATCAGGAAAATGCCATAGAGGCATTGATCAGTTCCAAATTTGTCTGTCCCCAGAAAAAACACAGTGAGTTTTGGGCATTAAAGCTATTGTGTAACTGAATAGGTGCATATACAGTGTTACCTCGCTTAAAGAGCATAATGTATTCCATGGGATTGCTCTTTAAGTGAGTTGCTCTTTAAGTGAAACACTTGGAAAAATGTCCCCGCTGCCATTGTAAGTGACCAATTGTGACTTGGGGGGGGGGGAGGGAGGATTGCAAAACCTGATTTAGTTGTTAAGTGACTTTTTGGTTGTTTTTAGTTGTTAAGCGAGGCGACCATTTTAGATAAAATTCTGCTCTTTAAGCGAGTTAGTCTCTAGGTGAGGTGCTCTTTATGCAAGGTTTTACTATATATATAAATGTGATTAATGAGAGTAAGATTTTTTCCCCTTTGCTCTCTGACTTGAATTGCCAGATTAAATTTAGCCATAGTATATAAATTCTGAAGAAAGGATCCTATTGGCTGAGACCAAAGACATGTCTATTCCAGCTTTCTATTTTCTACCAGATACCTGTGAGAAGACTATAAAGAAGATATGACAGCAATAACTGTCTCCTGTTATTCCCAGCTCTAATGCAAAGGGGCTGAAGGCCATTGGCAATACTGTCTAAAATTCATACCATGATTTGTTTGCTTTTTGCCATTGTTCTCTTGTGCTCTAGTTTTGTAAAAGCAGAAACAGAAATCTGCCATATTAATTACTGTGGTAATTGACTGTATCTTGTGATTATGTTTTGCAACAAGAAAGGCACTGGAGAACAAGCAGCAATATCTTCGTGTTAGTTTTGCTAAAATATAAGTTTTTAGAATTTTCTTATTTCTCCTCCATGAAAAGGTCACAGAAAGATTTCTGAATCAATTTTCAAGGTTATTTCTTCCAGCAATCACACTTTTCTAATGTTTAAGTTTCCACTACATTTTTATTTCTAGTACTATAATGTCTACTGTACTAACGTGTGAAGTTGTACCATTAAGAATTTGTAGGTGTGGAATCAATATTTTCAGTTGACTTCCTTTGTGTTTCATATATACTTCTCTAATTTTCCATTTGGAAAGAAAGAAAAAAAAAGAAAGATTAACAATTTTGTTACATTTTTCCTCATCTCTTCCAGTTTTATACTGTTTGTTTTTAATATTGTAAACTGCCTTGGGTTCTCATGAAAAGAAATAATAGTAGTTGTGGTGACCACAAGGTTTTCCAGATAGAAGGTATTTAGAAGAGGTTTCCCATTCCCTTCTTTGGGGGCATCCTGGGACTGTGCACCTTGCCCAAGACTAACTCTTCTGAGACGCACAGTGGAGAATTGAACTCACAACCTCTGGCTTCACAGTCAGATACCTAATTCACTGAGCTATCCATCCAGATCTTTAGGCAAAAGGCAGGGGAATAAGCATTTTATGGAGGGTAAAGGTAAATGTTTCCCTTGCTCGAAAGCCAGTCATATCTGACTCTAGGGGTCAGTGCTCATCTCTGTTTCTAAGCTGAAGAGCCAGTGCTGTCATCTTCTGCAGACGTTTCCATGGTCATGTGGCAGGCATGACTAGACACTGGAGCGCATGGAACACTGTTACCTTCCCACCGAAGTGGTCCCTATTTATCTACTTGCAATTTCTTGCATTCGAACTGCTAGGTTGGCAGGAGCTGGGACAGAGACGGGCGTTCATTCCGTCCTGCAGTACTCGGGAATCGAACTTCTGACCATCTGCCTCCCAGTCAGCATATTAGTGACTTGAGCTACTGCAGTGGATAGATATCAACAATTTAGAGTATCTAACTTCTTTGCCTAGTAACATCCTCCCTGGCTTAGGTAAAGGTAAAGGTAGTTCTTGCTTGAAAGCCAGTTGTATCCGACGCTAGAGTTCATTGCTCATCTCTCTTTATAGTCAAAGAGCCAGCGCTATGCAGACATTTCTGTAGACATGTGGCAGGCATGGCGAGACACCAGACTGCATTGAACGTGGTTTACCTTCCCACTGAAGTGGTTCCTATTTATATACAGTAGAACCTCATACAACAATTACCCGTATTGCAACAAAATCTCATAACAATTAAGTTTTGGGGGAAAATCGTTTACAAAGAGTTCTCTTGACAGCAGACTACATTTACCTTCATCTTTTGTTCTAAAACTGAGTATTTTTTAATTTAACAATTTTTCAATGGGAAAAACCACTTAGCAAAAAAAAAAATCATTGTACGATGCATCCCATAGGGAAAATCACTATACGATGCATGCATCGTACAGCAATTGTTTTGTACAACAACAAGCCCCATGGAACAGATTAAAATTGTTCTATGAGGTACCACTGTACTTGCAATTTTGTGTTTTTGAAATGCTAGGTTGGCAGGGAAAGAGACAGGAGCACTCTGTCATGCAGTACCTGGGAATCGAACCTCCCAGTTCAGCATCTTAACGACTTGAGTCATCGCAGTCCCTGGCTACCGCACTATTATTATGTGTCCTCAAATAAATAAATAAAATATAGGAGATGGAAATGAATAGAAATAAAAAGGACATAAAATTGAGAAATAAGGAGGAAACACTATATTATGAAATCTCTAGTTTCACAAAATGAAAAAAAGCCACCTTATATATTTTTTTACTTGACCAATGTTGTTCAACTGTATTTTATTATAAGCTACAACTCTGAGCCAATTAAATTTCTTAGAATCCTCAACATCAGTGTGGGTTAAATATAATTACTTGGGTGTTGGTTTGGAGCCATAGAGAACAAATAATTCAGCAGCCAAAAATCACTAATAATTACCATACACATTAATTGAAGTTCAGTGGTAGATTGAGGAGGTTTGAGAGTTACAAGGTTATTCAGCTTTCAAGGTCATATCTTCAGCCTTTCTGGTTATCTAATTGAATAAATAATGCAGGGTGTCCCAAAAGCTACCATACGTAGGCAAAATTGCATAACAACAGATATATTAGATTAGAATCAAATCAAATTACTTTATTATGGTCAATGACCAGCACAGTAAAAAGGGTTTAAGTATATGAAATACAATTAAAATGTACTACCAGAAATATATCTACTTGTATTGAAATAGAATAAAATCAGTTCTTCAAATTGGTGCTACACTTGAGCCAGAAGATTTTGTGTGTGTGTGTGTGTGTGTGTGTGTGTGTGTGTGTGTTTAGAAAGAGGTAGTCAACACATAGATAATATTTTGTAAATAAAGGTACAAGTAGCTACAATTTCCCATTTCCCCAATGTATGGAGAATTTTGGGACACCTTGGTGTTTAGAATATAATTGAACTATTATATGTCAGAATTGTGTTAAAACACACTTTCCTTGGTTTGATTAACTTGACTGTGATTTGTTGGTATATCCAAACCTGCCATAGCTGAACAGATAACAATGTGAAACCCATGGCTGCCTTGTGAAAACTGTGCTTGCATTACTTCTGATTTATTTGAAGTGGTAGCTATGTTAGTCTGTGTTTCAAGCTGCACAGTTAAGTCTGACACTTTTGCAACCACATAAACCACAGCATGGCAGCATATCAGAGAGTAAACAAAACAAAAAGACAAAAAAATGTTGTGGCACTTTAAAAGAGTAACTGCTGTATTTTAATGTTAGCTTTCATGGCATCAAGAGTGGACTTGATCCATGAAAGCTAACATTAACATACAGCAGTTAGTATTTAAAGTGCCACAACGTTCTTTGTCTTTTTGTTTAGTTTTGTTTACTCTCTGATATTCTGATTTATTGTTAAACCTGAGTCTGCCATCCTGTCTTAATTCTAGTTTATTAAATGATATCTCTATAAACTTCCAAAATCCATGGGATAACAACATGTTTTCTTTAGTGCAGGTGTTATATAAATGATGCCTTAAACTCGGGGTAAAATGGTTTCCTCCAAATTCTGTCTACCACTTATACCTGATTTTTTATGCAAGTGTTCACTTCCAGATGGGTACGGCTAAACTTTAGCTGCTAAAGTTTGAATGATCAAGTAGAACAAATGACTGCAAATATAAGCCCTGCCTTCAGGGTCTCATGTGCGTAATTATTTCAAAGATCTGAAAAGTATTCAGTAAGTGCCTTTGGGAACCCTTCATTAAGGCAATTGCAAAGCCCCCAAAGCAGGTCCTTCTGAGTCCACTTATAGAATTATTTTGAGGTATTTATATTGAATGCACCAAGATCTATTCAAGAATGTTGTAAGGTGCTAAAGAGATATCAGGGGAGAGTGGTTGACAGCTTTGTGGTATAGAATACCTGCATAGTTTATATTTTTCTTGTATTTGGTGCGATGGCATGTCAGAACTTTTCATAACACAGCTGTGTGCCTGTTGGCTGAAGACAGCTATACTTAGCATTGTATCATCCCCTTATTTCCAAAAAGTTATTGTCACAAAACTAATTTTAGCCTAGTTAATGTTATTGTTATAGCTTACTTAGCTCTCAGTAGTAGTATTTCTGTTACTTATGCAGACAGTATTTTTGCATAGAGTCATTTCCAACATATTTTGTCACTTTGATATTTTGGGAAGATATTGGCAATTCAGGTGTCATTTCCCAAGCACTATTCAGTAGCAGCCAGTGTCATATTCAGGAAGTGAATTAACAGACACGTTGTCCCAACATGCTTCAGGCTAGCCTGAGGATCTTGCTGTTCTTTAAAGCAGTAGTTTGATTCCCACATTGTCTGTTGAGCTGAAAATTGCATGTCACTATCAAATTCCTTCGTTCCTGAAGGGATAGAAAGAATAATCAGACAAAGCTGGAAAAATGATTGTCTCTGTATGTTTCCAATCAGATGCCAACTGAGACTCTGTTATTCAGAATATTAAACATAGAAACCATAGGACCATCATATGAAGATCATCCATGTGTATTTAAAAATTTCAACCTAATACTAAAATGTGCTGTGCAACCAGATAAATACAGGCAAATTGGCAGTGTAACAAAATGCCTATTTTAGAGGAAAGCTTTAATTGCACACCAAAAGTTCTTTCTGACAATTGATTTATTATATATCCTCCAAATACTAATGGCAACATTTTGTCATTCTATATATTGCAGGTCTACATTTTCATACAGTCACCACACTTAATTAGGCAGCATCTGTAATAAACAGAAATATTTTTCAATATATAATTACTGTATATAATATGCTAGCACATTTTTTTTTATTAGAATGATTAGGAAAATGTGGGAAGTGTTAAATGCAAAGTACAGTGGGCCCTCGCTTAACAAGCAACTCGCTTAATGCAAAATTCACATAACAAAAGGAAATCCATAGAAAATAGTGGTCGGTTTACTTTTTTAAAATGGATTAATTGGTTTTTAATCCATTCCTTTGGGAAATAATGTTTTGGTTAACAAATTTTGGTTTTCAATGCATTCCAATGGGAAATTTGTTTTACAATTTTTTTGTAGTACAAAAGGCACTGGAGAATGCATTAAATTTGTTAAACGAGAGTCCACTGTACCATATCTGGTGCATAATCCTATTGCTGATATTATTACTGTTGTAACTACTGTATTTGGAATAGGGTAGCATTTGTATGTCTACATGAACCATGGTAAATACTGGATGATTGACATGGCATTCTGAAGTTGCAAAAAAAGTAATGTGGAATGTCAAAGAATTTTGTGGTTCGTTTTGATTGTGTTCATTTTAGCATGAGCTTTTATGGATAACACTCAGCTTTATCAAATGCATTATATGCATTATCAAATCCATAATAAATTATGGTTCCCCAGTTAATACAACTGAGATAAGTAACCAAATAGGTGATGGAAACAGGTACTTCCTTTCATATCTGCCCTTCTTCTCTTCTCTTGAGCTGTCTCATTCTGTCCCACCCAATCATCCATGTAACATGACAGACCACATAACAAATCAAAACAGACAACCAACAAATACGTCTCAAAAAAAAACCCCTAAGATAACTAATTATTCTAATATCGGTCAATTCTCTTTGAGATACTTTGGGACCTCCTCACCACCATCCTGATCAAGGAAGTTAGATTTTTATGAATAACAAGTTCTTCTAAAAAGTTTGGTACTTTTTCCTTGTTGGAGCTAATATCTCTTCCTCTGAGCATAT
This sequence comes from Furcifer pardalis, assembly GCA_030440675.1. Classification (NCBI taxonomy): domain Eukaryota; kingdom Metazoa; phylum Chordata; class Lepidosauria; order Squamata; family Chamaeleonidae; genus Furcifer; species Furcifer pardalis. Next base: position 72,564,055 of record CP126893.1, read on the forward strand.
AGGCAATGTTCTAGCTGCATAAGTGATAGCAGACTAGTCTGAAAGTCTAAACATAGGTGGTTATTGTTGAACCAAAGTACTGTACTTATAGGCAACAGTTAACAAATTCTCTGTCACTAAAAACCAATGAGAGTTCTAAAAGGTGTGTTGGATGCTTTTTATTGGCTTTTGTGTACAGTAATACCTCAGATAACATTAGTATCGAATAACACTAAAATCGCATAACATTAAGGAATCTGGGGGGAAGAATTGCATCAGATAACATTAAGATCCTATGGGATGCTTCAGATAACAACCGCTAAAGCCTGTGTGGTTACAATGTATCTCTATGGATCCCATAGGATTTTAACATGCATCAGATAACACTAAAAATCATATAACACCAAGACTTGTGGAACCAGGTTTTAGTGTTATATGAGGTTTTACTGTATTAGAATTATTCTCAAGTGGAATGTTTTGGCAATGTAGTATTTGTAAAAGTGACTACAGCCTTTCTGTTCAATGGAACTATTTTAGAGAGAGCTTTCGGCAGATTGCTGTTCTTTTCATATATATTGTATTACCACAATTTCATTTTTTTAATGTTTTGACCCAATTTTAGAGCACTCGGCTAGAGACAGTTCATTACATTTATAGTAATGCTGCAGGACAATCAAAATCCTACTAAAGGTTTTCTCAAACTTTCTTTTTTTTAGCAAATGAGTATACTAATTTATGAGCTAAATTTGCAAGTTAATAGTTTTTTAAAAAAAATATTCATGTGCGTATATCAAATATTGACCAACCTTGTTTCCCATTGTTATTACTGCTAGCTTTCAAAGCTGTCATTTTCTGTGCCTTTTTTCTCTTAACCTTTTCCTTCATCCTGGTGAACTCATGTTTTATTGCTATTTAAGAAACTGTGATATGCATTGAACTCTGCTTCAGCCGGTAATTCAGAATGACATATAAGGGCAGTGCTCTAAGTGCTGTGTTTAGGGGTATAAATGCTTTAACTCTTTTCCTGAGAGAGGGCAAGGTACACAGAAAGAGCCTCCTTGAAGATTGTGGTATTTTTCAACCACAATTGACTGTACCTTGGTAATGGCAACCTTGTGTTGCTGGCTAATCTTTCTCACACTAGGTCAGGCAAAAAAAAACCTGCAGAATGAACTTACCAAAAGGTGCCTTCATTTTGGCAGTTTCATCTTTGCCCTAAACACAGAAGAAGAAGAAATGAGAAAGGACAACTGTAGTTTGAGGAAACTTTAATGGGGAGAAATGAACTGTATTCCAGTTTGGAAGGTGTTTCTTGCTTAGATCCGGAACTCAAAGCAGGTAAGAGTAGAAGACTGTACCTTTTCTGCTTGCTATCTGATTCTTATAACCAAACATACTTTTAACACTATAAAGTATTTGGGAAATGTAAATAATTTTTTTTAAGGAAAAACTAGGGTAGTATAAGATGTAGATCAGAGATACACCCTAAATTTGGGATACAAATTCTGACTTGTATCTTTCTGGCATAATAATAATTTCGTGTCAGAGATACTCTGGGTTGAAAGGATTTTTGCTAGAGAAACTCAGCTCAGAGGACGCCTGAATGAAGCTCCTTTCATGTCCCTAAGTGCAGCCCTCAGGTATCGAAACCTGAGCTTTCACTCTCCAAGCTCAGTGTCTTAACCACTAAGCCACCAGGGGAGCTGCCTTGGCTCAGGGGTTAGGAAGTTCACCTTGTAAGCTGAAAGGCAGGCAAGTTGGCAGTTCAAGACCTGAGTGCTGCATGATGGTTTGTGTGCCCGTCTCTGTCCCAGCTCTTGGGGACATGAAAGGAGCCTCATCTGGGCATTCCCTGAGTGGAGTTTCTTCCACAAAAATCCTTTCAACCCAGAATAATTTCTGACTGAAATCATTATTATTATACTGAGTAAATATGGCATGAAAGAACAAGGAGGTAAAACATCTTTTCTTCTTGTCTTCAAGATATTGTGTATTTTCTGTAAACATCAACATTTGTGAGAATAATATTTGTAGAAATTGTGGACATTTTGCAAATTGTGTAGACAGTAGCTCTCAACCTGTGGTCCATGGGCCCCAGGGGGGCATGTTCTCATCATAGGTGGTCCATGAAGGCTTAAAACAGGGGTGGGGAACGTCCAGTCTGGAAACATTTGGTCTGGCCTAAAACAAGTACTGCACCTCCTTTTCCCACAGCCCCCTCCACTCAATACTCCTCTCAAACTCAAGCCAACCCCCATGCCTGCCCTGATGCACATGAGAGGTAGCAGCACCCTCATCTTTTCCAGGTGACTCTCCCCTCAACCCTTGGTGGTCAATGGCTACAAAAAAGGTATTTAAAGGTATATCTCCATGGTGAAGGAAAGGTTGAGAAACCCTGCTGTAGATGAACTACCCCAGCTACTTTGCTGCACAGATTTTTTTAAAAACAGGAAGGTTAAAAATGTGTGTGGAGGGGTTACATTTATTTAATTAATCAGATAGTTCCTTCTTCCTTGCTTTGTATATATATGTTTTGCCTCACAAAGGCAAAAGATACTAGTTTTGTGCTGAACAATGTTGCACAAGTGGCAGGAAGACAATTTGTGCAGGAATATATTTCACAATTTGTGGAAACTAATGGGGGAAATGCTTTTGATTTCCTATTCTTATGCTGGAGGTAAAAAATCTCAATGGAAGTTATCCTCAATGGGAGGTTTAGTAAAATTACTATTCAACAAGAATGAGGAAAGTGTGTTGTGCTTTTTATAAGGAAACATACTAAAACTGAAAGTTACTGGCAGAAATATTTGTTGATCCCGTGTCAGAGCACACAACTGGAAGCGGTGGCAATATCTCTGGGATCATGGGGGAAGGGATGGAGTAGCTATGTTATTCAAAGGATCTGTTTGTGCTGAGAGCAAAAAAAGTTTAACTGCGTATTGGGCACCTTCTATTGATCCTTCTGTTATATACAGTACAGTAAAACCTCAGATAAAGAGTGCCTTTCTTAGAGACTAACTTGCTTAAAGAGCAGAATTTTCTCTGAATGGTCACCTCACTTAACAAAACCAACCAAAAAACTTGCTTAACAGGGTTTGCAAAACCCCTCACCAGAAGTCACAATTCGTCACTTACAGTGGTGTTTTGCTCAAAGAGCAAACTCACTTAAAGAACAATCCCGTAGAATGCATTATGCTCTTTAAGCGAGGTACCTCTGTACATTGATTGTAATACCAATTGGGTCTTTGTTTCAGCCAATGATTAGCACAGAATGAATCAGTCCCAGCCCCTGAAGACTGCACAAAAGAGAAATACTATAGTAGGATAATTTATTTTCAGTATAGGAACTATATTCTTGCCGTAAAACATACTAAATACATCAGTTCAGCAGCAGAGCTCAAATGCAGTTCTACTGATCATAGCACTAGGAACTGATATGCACAGACTGACTATCTGGGTCATTCAGAGCTGCTAATGTGAATGGATGCTGAATAAGGTGGGCTGAGGCTGCAAACAGGGCAGTGTCTTTGCTTGGTAGCTTAAAGGTACCAGGCCACAGCATAAATGTTAAGAGCACAAGAAATATAAAAGAGATAGTTATGTAATTGTACTTCACTGTAATTAGTAATGTAATTATGTTCTCAGAAAATCAAGATAAAGCAAGATTTTTTAGAACTGTATCCTCAGGTTCTTGTAGTATTTAATTATATTTAAATACTATAAATATCTGTTGGTTGTTCAGATTCAGGATGGAAATACAGTCAAACCTCATATAACACTAAAACCTGGTTCCACAAGTCTTGATGTTATATGATTTTTAGTGTTATCCGATGCATGTTAAAATCCTATGGGAGCCATAGAGATACATTGTAACCACACAGGCTTTAGCGGTTGTTATCTGAAGCATCCCATAGGATCTTAATGTTATCTGATGCAATTCTTCCCCCCAGATTCCTTAATGTTATGCGATTTTAGTGTTATTCGATACTAATGTTATATGAGGTATTACTGTATATACTTATTTCATTCTTGTAGATGAGAAAAAATATTTCCTATCTCACTCTGTTCACACATATTTCACTTTTCAGAACGTATTTGCAACAAATTCAAAGTGTTTTTTTAAAAAAACCTCTTGCTAATGCTGGTGATTGGGGGGGGCAGGAAACTGTTTGAATGAGGAAAATAGCACAGTGGTTACAATTTTGTGAAGAGACATCAAGGGAAAAGAGGAGGCTGTGATTTGTAAATGATTCACAATAATATTAATATGGAAAACTCATTGATTTGTAGCTTCCTGGATTCCCGCCTCCCCAGTATATTTTATAACTAAGTCAAAAATTGTTTTTTATATAACTCAAGGTCAAGAAAAGTGCAGTGAGGTACTCAAGTTTTCATACTTCCACTGAGGTACTCATCAGTCTTAAATGAGAAAATTAGGATTAGGTTCTGTAGTTCAAACTGATTTCTGCTGCATTGTGATGATGGTTTTCATTTGTGTTGCAATTATAATGGGATAACTGTCAGTAATTAGTTATTTGGGTTTTCTCTCTTGAAGATCTGGCTTCGTTTTTAAAGCTCAATAAGAAATATTGTTTACAAAGAGTTCTCTTCACAGCAGACTACATTTACCTTTGTCTTTTGTTCTAAAGCTGAGCATCTTTTAGTCATGAAGGACATTTGGGCCTGTGAGGATTGAGTTTACCTAGCTTTATCCACATCAAGTCTATTACCCACACACTGGGATGAAAACTTTCAAAATGCATATTTATGATCTCAAGATAAATGTTCATTCTCTCTGTCAATGGGGTGCTTTGCCATACCTACTGTGTGTTACACTCTCTCTTATGACTGATGGATATGCATATGCAAATAGGTATGCAGATGAAGTCATAGCACTCTGAAAAATGCTTTCAGTGAAGACTTTTTAGTTCAGACAAAGAATGATAACACATTTAGAGATAAATTAATTGAAAGCCTGAGGTGAACATTTTTGCTCTTTCATAGCCAGTCATGCTGGATACCTGACATCTCCTCCTTCTCCAGAAATTAGTTTACTCTTTGTACTCACAGCAGCCTTGTGTGCTTACAGATTTTTCTTCTTCTACCACTAAACAGAGAGATATTAAAGAAAGTAATTTTTGCTGAAGTGGAATGGAAATCTTTTCTACACTACAAATCAAAAAGTTGCATATCTTGAAGGAGGAAACAACATTGCCTTAAAATGGACAGGGAATATGTTCTTAGCAGAATGGCCATCAACAGGGAATATTTCTCACTTCATTCAACCTATTGGAATTTAGCCTATTTTCTGCTTATCTGAGTGAGCATGCAAATCATGGTTGACTTGCCTTGATGATTCTGAGCTAAAGGCAACTATCTTTCCATATATACATAAGGATGTACATTATATTTATATCAGTAAGTTGCAATAAGAGTAAAGGGACAGTAAATAAATAAAATTATCAGAGCTAAAAGTACTTTTGTAGTCTAACCTAACTTGTCCATTGTAATCCATTTCACTGGCTGTTACCTTATGAGGGCTAACAAACAATGTACTCTTACCTAAAGATGTGACTCACTAAAAACAACAGAATATACATGGAACTTCTTGACAGGAAACCATCATGTTCCATTTTCATACAAAATTGATAACATTTATTTGTTTTAACAAATAACATATATTTATTATTTGAATTCTAAAGGTTCAGAGGTACAATTTTTTGAACTTCCTGTGAATATACCCTATTTGCTGGACTATAAGACTCACTCCCCCCTTAAAATAGACTAAAAAATGGAGTGCATCTGAAACTGTATATAGTGACCTATTGTGGGCTATTTTGGTAATAGTGGGGTGCATCTTATACTCTGATGTGTCTTATAAGCTGGCAGATATGGTAGTGGACTCTTTCTAGGAAGCAAGTAGGATTTATACTCCTGACAGCCAATTGGAGTTATTGAACACATTCTTAGAACACAATGTAATTAATCTCTGTACAACTAGCTACTGCAGCACAACAAAATGCTGATGTCAGGTTGCATTTAAAGAAATGTTATTCTTTGCTAGAAACAAATATTTTGCAGTTAAAATGTGTGTTCCATATATGCAAAGCAGAAAATGAAGAGTTTGCATTTTAGACTAGTTAGAATGCTTGGTACTAAAAATTAAATGCATTATTGAGTTACATATTGGATGGAAACCTTCGTGTCTCATATGCAATATATATAATCCTCATTTTGTTTTTGTTAAGTGAAAATTACATAAAACTCAATGAAATACAGAATTAAGATTAAATCAAAATTAATAGAATCCCCACATTTCTTAATCTGAGTAAAACTGAACATAAATAAAACTATAATACATGCTATAACATTCTTCAGAGGAAAGGTGTTCCTGAGAACACTGTCTTTCATACTGTGGAATTACAAGAGGGTGATTGTAGCTATTCTCAAACCTCACAGTAAAGGTTTAAGAACACCTAATGAGAATTAACATGTGATTTATTTTCATGTGCAGTATGAATATAAGAGACTGAAAATGCGGAGTACTCTATAGCATTCCTATGTTCCTAATCTTGAGAGATACTGGCTGAAATCCTCTTATACATATCTATTTGCATAACGGTGAGACGCCATCATCAGTTCCCACTGAACTTTAGCCCATGGCCTTTGGTGAAAAACATAGGCACAGAGTTAAGACAGAATCGTTGGTATTCAAAAAGTTAATGTTTCTTGTATATGGAGCATGAGCTGATAATTGTCTTCTGCAGTAATGTATGAATTTGTGTCAGTATTTACATCTTTTGATTCTAGCTTATTCCATAAACTCAGAACAGATGTGGAAATTTTTATTTGTTGCACAGTAAAACCCCAATTTACGATTGTGGTCTGTTCTGACAGCTTTCATAGGAAACCGGATCAATCATAAACTGAAACATATTTTCCCATAGGCATGCATTGAAAATAAAAAAAGTTCCCAACCTCCCATAAAATTCAAACACCCCCCCCCCCAAAAAAAAAAAAGTGGGGCGCTACCTTTCCCTACCTTGCTTGGGCTCCAGTGCTTCTTCCTCAGGGTTGGCATCGGACAATGAAGAAGAGCACTTTGTTTGGCTGCCAGGGCACATCCAGGGCTCCCCTGCTGAAGACACCGCAGCTGGGTGAGATGAACTGCTCACCTCTCCCCCCTTCTGTGCCTGGGTTGGTGCAGCAAAGGGGGGAGAGCTGATTGCAGCAGGCTACCTTGCCTTGCACATTCACAGTGCCTCTTCTGGAGCTGTTGCTAAGGCCCAGGATTGAAAAGACTCACACGCTTTAGTGATGGCTCCGGAAGAGGCACCATGAACATGCAAAGAAAGGTTGCCCACTGTGATTGGCTCCCCCCCCCTTGCCACACTGACCCAGGCACAGAAGAGGAGAGAGGCAACTGATCACAGTGGGTGACCTTGCATTGCACATTCACAATGGCTCTTTTGGAGCTGTCACTAAGGTATGGGATTGAAAAGACATCTCGAGCTTTAGCAACGACTCCAGAAGAGGCACAATGAACATGCAAGGCAAGGTCGCCCACTGTGATTGTGCCACCCACAGAGTCCAAAATGGTTACGGGTGGTCTTAAATACCCCTACAGCCATTTTGGACTTGGAAGAATTCCCAATTTTAGGGCAAAAAAGTCATACACTGGGATGTCATTTCCTCTGTATTTTCCATAGTAAACCGCAGCAAACGTAAATCAAGGCAGTCATAATCCAGAGTTTTACTGTAAATGTTTGAACAGGGGAAAAGACATGAACACAGAGACCTCAAAGAGTATTTCTAAATGTATTTTCTGTGTAAAGTATCTTAATCTTGGGCATTGTGGAGTTTAAAAATATAAAAACCATGACAAATGTCAATATACAAGTCCATAACATGTATAATATACATTTCAATATGTGGTACAAAAACCACACAAAAAGAGTGTTCATGCTCTTAAAATCTTTTGTCCCCTTCTGCACCTGGTGTTTTAATGACCAAAATAGAAAAGAGATAGGAAGATTCTGATTGAATGTACCATGTTTTGCTTCTTTAATTCAACACAGCTATGAAGGACATGGTGACATGGCAGATGAAATAGTTCAACTGATTGGTACCAGGAGCAGTAGGTATTTAACCATAATATTCAGCAGTTTACCCCACCAGACTGTTATTTCTTGTTAAGAAGGATACACAAATATTTGCTACAAAAATAGACATTTATTGTTATATAGGTAGAAATATGGAGAATGGAAAGGAAAGGAAACTTTGCTTGTATAATAGAACAAAAGTGACATTTAAAAATGAGAAAGATTTTATAATGTTTATCGCCTTTTGCCTTTGAAGTAGACAAGTTGTGTTGGCTGTAAAAAATATACTCTCCTAGTGTATTTAGGGCCAGGCATGGAATATAAGCTATAGCAACCTAAATTCAAATTACTGCTTGGCTGTTAATATAACTCTGTGTCCCACAATAGTTATCACCTTATGTTACAGGTTTTTTGTTAATTTAAAATGAATAATCTTACAGAAATTCTAAGCTTCTTAGACTAGCTGGGCATTAGTACGTTGTAAATGTATAGTCCATATACTTTACACTGTGCACACAGGACCTACAGAGCCAGTAAGTAGCTTTTTGTGCTTTAGAGAAAGATTTTAATATTATATTACAATTATGGGACAATCCAAGTTAAGCACTTTTAACATTTATACGTAGGCTTTTTCTAAATCTCAAAAGTTGTATGTACAATATTTCTTTAAAAATAATGATCAGGCGATCATGTCTTAGAAACTGTACGATCTATCAAAAGCTGTTGCCAATTAAAATTTTTCCAAAACAGATGCAGTTTTCCATGTAATGTCAGAAATACAGACAGACTCTCCAAAATAGAATCATTGGGTTATTTTGCTTCAATTCTGGAATCCTTCTTCCAAAAAAGGAAAGGAAAGAAAGAAAGAAAAGGAGAGAGAGAGAGAGAGAATAGAACTGAAAGAAATAAAAACTGTATTATATTCCAAGGTTGTTTTGGTATTTTTAGGAGTTGAAAAATAATCTTCTGTTGTTCAATGAAAAAGAAATATCACTGCTTTATAAGCCCACATCAATCATTCTTTCTTCTTTTTTTAAGTTCCCCTTTGAAGCTAAACACTTGATGGATTAGCCCAGTGCTGAAGAAAATGCCCTCTTTTATGTGTGAAAGCTTCATAATTGCTGCAGAAAGATGTTTAGTGGCTCATAATATACATATAATCAGATTAGTTTTGAATCATACCTTAGCTGAGAATGCAGAAGACATCCAATTTGTGGCTGTTTTAGTGTTGATTTGTAAAGTGTATCTGTCTTTGTGCATGCTTAAAAGGTGCTAGCAACAAGTTCCCTGCCCCATTTTAGCAATTAAGACAGGTGAGTGTTTAACAGTCCAGTAAAGTGAATGTGAAGCCTCTGAAGTTTTTTTTAATTAGATAATTGTTTGTTCTGGATATGTCGCTTAGTACATTAAGTTCAGGTTCTGCAGTTAAATTTTTGAGTCAGATACAACCAGCAAATCCTCTCTCAGAGGTTTGTGCCACGATCACCTCTGATCCTTTGATTTTGCCCTGTGTGGTTTTCACAACCCTTTTTTAAAAGAACCACTGTCATTCAGCAGAAATGTAAATAACTAGAAGATATTAAATCCAAATAAACATTCTTGTTTTTTATGTCATGGAAACTTTTAATAATAAAAAAGAAATGCACGTGATGTTCATTTGTAATTGTTGTTGTTGTTGTTGTTGTTGCTTTAGCTTTCAAGAACTGGATGTGATTGAAGTGTGCATCTCTTAGACTCTTGAGGGCTTATACCAGGAATTCTCAGTCTTTTAAAGCTGAGGACCAGGTCATACTCCCTCAGACAGCTTCGGGGGTTGGATGGCCGTTTTGCCCTTCCTCCACCACACAACACTTCCTGGTGTGGTAGAGGCCGGGGGAACCACACAAAATTGTGCCACGGGCCGCATACGGCCCACAGTTTGCAGATTGAGAATCCCTGGCTTATACTAAGCAGGCTGACCAAGCTCTCCCTGTGAGGCTTTTGTATAGCCCTTTGTTTTCATATTTTTTTATTCATTGATGCATTCCTGGAGGGCAGCAGGTTGTTGTTTTTTCTGATAGAAAATGAGAAACAGTGCAAAATGACAAAGGGAAAAATAGTTTTTAAAAAGGAGACTAAAACAGGGAATGGGCAAATGTGTGCATATAACCCTCCAAAATTCTTCTTCTTGTCCATTTATTTTAAGTGCATTGTCTCTCCTCCCTTTGATAAATTCATGTTTAACTTACATTGTAGCCTTCCACTAGTATCCAACATTTTTCAAATAGAGAACCAGACTTTTCTTATGGACATGAACCAGTAGAATGATTGGATTTGAGCCTGGGATTTAGCTGTTTCCTGTGATTTTTAGCATCTGAACAATTCATTTTAAAAGCAAAAAGTTCCTTAATGTATTGGAGCAACATCTATTTAAGATATAGGCATTATTTTTCCACATAAAATAGTTCATGTAGATTAAGGTAAATCCATTACTCTGTTGCCCTCCCTTTTTGGAATTGCTGGTGAGCAAAACACAAGAGACTAAACAGAAACAGTTGTCTACTTCCTCAGTTAGTGGTCTTTTAGAGGAATGGCTTAGGATACCATCATTGTGCATCCAGCAAGTGAGTTCAAAAGTTAGATAACCTAGAGAAAAGTTAGATAACCTAGAGATAACCTATCAGTGTACCATCCCCTCTTTTGCCTTTTCACAGTTAACATCAGAAGCTCCTGTTATTCAGCTGCACAAATTAGTTTACACAGTTCTGGGTATGTTCCTGACTATGAAGCCTGCTAATTCACTTTTTGTTAGTTGTGTGACAATACTTAATTTGGTGGCTGAAATCCTGTTGCTTAGTGCAATAAATCCCAACTCAACAGATTCCCATTAATTCAGTGGGCCTACTCTAGTTGCACCTTACTGTGCTGAGCCACAGGAATTCAGCCAATGAGTCTTAACAGCAAGTGTGTGTGTGCATGTGTGTGATGTGGCCCTCAAAGTCTATATGAACCTTCAAAAGAACTGAATCCAGTTCAGGAATTTGTATTCTTCCTTTAAGTATCAAGGTCTAACTTACCCAAACTCCTGACATTCCAGAACTCTGGTTCGGTATAGCCAAGAATATGAGTTTTCTGCTCCTCTAGAATAGAATCAAGCCATATGCAAATGTATGGCTGTCAATGCAAAGGCTAATATTTGGTAAGATCATGGAGGATGCACTTGTAAGCACTCTCTCTCTCTCTGATGCAGAAGCTCCTCTATGCCAGAGGTTCACAACATTTTTGCCCCATGGACTGCTCACACGCACTCACACGGGGGGGGGGGAGATGGAGGCATGGTTCCTCCCACCACTTCCACCTCTTCCAGTGGCAGTGGTGGGTGCACTGATGATGTGTTTTGAGTTTTTTCCACTGCTTCTGCCACTTCCCATGGTGGTGAGAGCAAGGGTAGTGCACTTTCACCAGGATTGTAGGTTTTTTCCCCTGCATTTTCTTGGCATCTTTGCTGTTTTCTGTGCTTCCGGTGCATTTTCAGTGCTTCTAGTAGTGGCCGCAGCAGCGGCTCTGAGGTCCTCTCTATGGGCCAGAATAATTGGCACAGTGAGCCAGATTAGGCCTGCAGGCTGTAGATTGTGAATGCCTGCTTTATGCTTAGGGCTTGAAGAGGCTTTGAAACATGTTCATGATTAGCTTTTGGTGCTAAGGTCTTTAGAAAAGATAAACATGAAATATTTGGGGTTGGCCTATGCATGTACCCCTTATACACACTTTTTGAGTCCTTGTCAAAAGACATTAGATTGCTGAATTATTTTCATAGGTGTTTCACACACTAGTAAAAGTCTATGGACCAAAGATTTTTTGAACCACCTGCATAAATTATCTACAGATGAACTTGTTGTGTATGGAAGAAGTAGATCAGCAGGTTAGGTATTTAGTTTGGAGCCAAGAGTTGTGAGTTTAATTTCTCACTGTGGCTATAGAGAGACTGCCTAACCTGTGTAACAAGAGCACATTCCTAAAAGTATCATAGGAGAAAGGAATATTAAACCACAGCTGAATATATGTGATACCAAGAAAAATCAGGGGATTGTTTTCATAAATTGGAATTAACTTAACAGTTTTTTGTTGTTCAGTCGCACAGTTGATTCCGACCCTTTGCGACCCCATGGACCATTGCCCTCCAGGCACCCCTGTCCTCCACCATCCTAAATCAGACTGTGTCAATAGTTCCTGGGACATTGATGTAGACTATTAATAACTCACTTGATATTGAAGACTACAGTCTCAGGCCAGCTCATATATACATTAACATGATAAATGAAGGAAGTAGTTTTTCTTGTTTTCTAAGTTATACTTCAACTTAAACTGCTGACAGACATTTTATTTACAAATTATATATAACTGAACTATGAAAAAAATTGTAATATTTTCCCCTGGATAGCCAGGATTTGGGATATAGCCCATTTTTAAGAGTTACTGTATGTTAAACTGGGTGGTTTTGGTACTAAAATACAAACTTAAAGTATGATTATAAAACCTGCAATCTTATTTTAATCAAAAGAAGAAGGTTTCAATGCTAATGGATTTAATCAGTTCAATGTATGCAAATGGGTGGGAGGCAGAAGTCAAAAGGTATGTAAAAGGAAAGGAGTGAAAACCTGGTTGGCAAGTCTGGTCTGGGGAATGGATGGATCAATTTTCCCAGCAGGGTGGATGGTTTGAACAAATTTACCCCCAGTGCCTCCTAGCTACAACGCCTAGTTTTTAATGATAGGTTTCTAAGCTTCTTTTAAACTTTTAAAACTTTTGATTTTTTAAACTGGTTTTAAATTGTTGTCGATGCTGATGTGTTGTGAATCGCCCTGGGTTCCCTTGGGGAGGAGGACGATGAACAAATTTAAATAAATAAATAAAAGACTCTGTGCAATGCCATGTGAGTTTCCTGTATTGTGCATTCTGTGATTGAGAGCCGTGCCTGCTGGAATGAGCTTAGACTGTTTTGACAATTTTATCCTACTTAAATTGGATTTTTAAAAGTGCAGAAATTGATGTTGTGCTACTTGAAGTATATTTTAAAAGATACCAGCACTTCAAAGAGAAATTAAAGTAAATCAGATGCAAACGTTTCTCAGTCCAGCATACCAGAGTAAGTTCAAGCTGTCCTGAGGTAATACTAAATTAGAGCACATTTCTGCTGTCCAGGAAAATAGAAATAGCATTAACCTTCCCTCCCTCCCCTGCTCCTCCATGAATGGAGAGGAGGCTATGACAGTATCCTCATGCATTTGGAGAGGTAAAGCAAAGTATGGGAATCACAGAGAGTGGCCCTATTTGTTGGATGGATCTTCCATCTTCACTGTCCTGCTATATACCTTTAGTTTTGCAGGTTAAATTAGAGCTTCAGCTCAGACATGAGTACTGCAGGTTATACCATCCGTTGAAAGCTTAAAACATTTTTAATGAAGGCAGAGAAATGGAGTGTTCTGCTAGATAATAAAGCTTAGCTTTAATGCCAGCTCCATGCTGTTACAGCATATTACTAAACAGCAAGAAATGTGGCACAGATGTTGTGGCAGCCATATTTTACACCCTCCAAAAGGTCATGTCACTTGTTATTACATTCAAAATCAATATTAAGTGAGCGTTCCAAATTTCAACTGTCAGTTGAATTTATTGCTGTGAACCGAGGCTGAAGGGTTTTTGACTGTGATTTGTGCAAGGTAGCACATTACTAATACAGCATAGGGGCACATTTAATAGGAACAGGTGACTCACATAAGAGCAGGAAAGGTCAGCCAGATATATAGGCAAAACCTTGTAATGGTCACTATTGTCAGGCACAATTCACAAGGAAATAAAATTCTTCTTGAATTGAAAGTGTTGATCCTTAAAAAAAATTAATATCTGTGGAATTTTGCATTTGTATGGCTTAATTACCATTTCAGAGATGTCAAAACAATTTCCAAGTTCTAGTTCTTTATGAGGTTCATTGAAAAATAAAGCTATTTCTCTTACTGAGGAAAATGCAAACTCTCGGATTGTTTTCTCTATGACATTTTTCCTATATATTTCTACATTTCTAGAAAATATGTATAACGTAGGTATCTGTACAACTTGGACACTGATGTAGTGAAAGTGCACACAGAGTTCAAGGAATACTGCTGGCATTAGTATGTTGATTAAATTCAATCTAGTTATTTCAAGTTTGGCTTCTACTCACTGTCTTCCTATGATGTTGCATCCAAACTGATAACTAAAGAACATCCCATTGTTCGAGAAACTGCTTTTTAAAAAATATGTTTGAATGAGTTCATATAAAAAAAGTCAAAAAGAAGAACAATGCAGGCAGTTCCACAGCTGCAAAGTCTCTTCATCACACTTTTTATTACTTTACTGCTAGTGCTACCACAGATTACAGGACCAATGATGCAGTGAATAAGATGAAGGGAATTGCTGCCATTGCTGTCCATCCAGAAAGGATCTTCACTGCTAGGCTGTTAAGGTGCTGGGTTTTTGAATTTATCTGACTTGCTGCAGAAGCATGTCACTAATGGAACTATTGTCCCAATCTGCAGTCCTTACCAGAGAAAGACAACCTACCAAAACTGAACAGGGTCCCGCTTTCCATTTTCTCCTTACATGCAGACCAGCAAAATATTTTCTGCCAGTGTAAATGAGGAGTCTTAAATATGTGAAAATGATCTGTGGTCACATGGCATAGGTTGTGCAATATAACAGTTATTGCCTTGGTCTATGGACTTTTAAAAATAGAAAAAGTTGGATGGGTTGTTTTCATTTTTTAAATCAAATCTCAGAAACTGAAGGCAGCAGTTTTGTGCAGAAATATTTTATGCAAATTATGGAAATTTTGTGAAAACTACTGCCCCCTGGCTTCTCACACTGGAATTGAGAACTCTTAACAGAAGCTAGCAATTTCTTGACAGTCTGTCTCGCTGTCGAACTGAGAACAGGTTATTTACAAGTATTCTTCACATTCTTACTCTTGTCTTTTAAGCATGAGCTCATTAGCCAGGATTTAAATCTCACTCCCATTCTAAAGGGGATTGTCTGATCAGAACTCTTTCATAAGAGAAAAACACCCATGGTAGAAAACTGGCCCCTGCTTTGCTTTCACCTGCGAGGTCAGGATAGAAATTGCTGGATAACTTCACCTTGCTTCATAAATAAGGAATCCTGTTTTTTTAAAAAATAATAATAATAATTCTATATCTTTGCATTTATACACTCTCTGATTATTTTAAGAGATGATATCTGCCTTTGTATTTGAACACTGCTATCCGTACACAATGAGATGTATCATTTTTTTTTACACAATATTGATTCAATTTCATTGGGATTAGTGACTGCTGGATGACAAAATTATTCTATAGGAAACAGACAGCTTAATGTTTAGACAACACTGTCCATAAATTTAAATGGATTGTGATGGAGTTGTATTTGGATATCCTTACTGTTATCAGTAGCAAAGTCATACTTTTCACCATATAATATTCAAGGTGCAAATTAATAATCTGTGTGGGTATTAAGATCAGTAACTCAAACAAGATATTAGTTCCACCACAGCCCAATATATTTTACATGTCCACCAACATGGTCTTTGTCAGACCCTGACTGATCTACTTCTATTGAGTGATAATGTGAGAATTGCATTTTATCACATGATAATTTGTCTGTACAGAACAATCATCAGTCACCACACATCAAAATGGAAGACAAGACAAGCGGAAAAATAATACAAACTACTGAACTGAGGTGACAAATGTGCTACAATAGGATGAAGAGATTTCTGCTGTCTGTTACAAGAAACAGATATTCAGGGTCACTGATGGCAAAATTATTCATGTAATACAAAATATTGTTAGTTTTACAGCTAAAAAGAGTCAGCTCTTGAATGAAGTAGATATAGTAATTATTTTTCTGGAATTAATTACTCTTTTATGGCTGTTGTTGTTCAGTTGCATAGTCAAGTGCAATCCTTTGTGACCCCATGGACCATCACACATCAGGCACCTCTACCTTCCACCATCCTCCTCAACCTGCCCAGCTCTGTGCCCATTGCATCAACAATACCCCCTAGTCATCTCATTCTCTGCCGTCCCCTTCTTCTTTTGCCCTCAACCGTTCCCAGCATCAAGGCTTTCTCAAGTAAATCCTCTCTTCTCATTTGATGTCCAAACTATTTTAGCTTCATCTTCAATATTTGACCTTCGAAGGAGCAATCGGAGTTGATTTTTTAAAAAATATAAATGCATTTGTTCTCTTTGCTGTTCAGGGTACTCTCAAAATTCTCATCCAACACCACATTTCACAGGCGTCTATTCTTCTGCGCTCAGCCTTCTTTATGGTCCATCTCTCACAACCATACATTGCCACCGGAAATACCATTGCTTTGACTATGCAGACTTTTGTTTGCAAGATGATGTCTCTACCTTTAATTATGTTCCCCAAATTTCTCATAGCTTGTCTCACAAGAATTAGTTGCCTTTTTATTTCATGGCTGAAATCACCATTTGCAGTGATCTTGGATCCTAAGAATGTAAAGTCTGTCACTTCTTCTACTTCTTCCCCATCTATTTTCCAAGGACTAATAGGGCCTGTTGCCATTATCTTGGTTTTCTTGATGTTGAGTCTCAGGTCAGGTTTTGCACTCTCTTATTTCAACCTAAGCAAGAGCTTCTTTTTTAAAAAAATTAAGGTTTGAAATAAAAAACACAAACATAACACTACAAAAAATTACAACATAATTCTCCATGTTATAAAAAGGGCAACAAAAACATTTGACATTACAATACAATACAACACAGAAAATAAATAAAAAGGACAATAAATAAATAAATAAATAAATACATTCACCCTCACCCAACCCTTCACCTCCCAAAATCCCATAATAACATAACCTTTAAAAAAAAATCCCCAATCACCCGAAACCCTTCACCTTCCTATCGTCTTCTCTCCCCTATCCTTCTGTTGAAGGACCGCCTCCGAGTGTCGAAGAAGGGGAGGGAGACCGGGACTAGTGCGTGTTCATACTGATGTTTAAGGACATCAAATAAATCTGATTGCTCAAAGCAATACAGCTATTTATCTTTCTCCTTTCCTCCTACTGAGAATAGACAATAAAAAAAAAGAGGGATCGTATATGTTGGAGGTTGCGACTAGATAAATGAAGGTGCGAACAAAAATTATATCAGAGGGACATTCAGAATGATTGAGGGAAATAATTATTAAATGACTGAACGAATTGAAGATGGGGATGAATCTTTATACAGGAAGATATATCAGCAGCTTACAGAATGAGGAAGTGAAGAAAGGGGTCTTTTAAAAGGCATGTTTGGCAATATTTGTAAAACAAAGTTTGGAGTAACACAATTGATAGGAAAAGCTGATAACTTAATTAAATAATGTGTTGACAAAAATGATAACAGAGGGAAGTTTAGAATGATTGAGGGAAAGAATTATTAAATTGTTGAAAGAACTGAAGATGGGGAGGAATTTTTATATAGAATATATTAGCAGCTTACAGAATGGGGAAGTGAAGAAAGGGGCCTATCCAAGGGCATGTTTGGTAATATGTGTAAAATGAAGTCTGGGGTAACATAGTTGACAAGAAAATCTAATAACTTAATTATTTTGTGGTATG
The DNA here is from genome assembly GCA_030440675.1 of Furcifer pardalis. NCBI lineage: Eukaryota > Metazoa > Chordata > Lepidosauria > Squamata > Chamaeleonidae > Furcifer > Furcifer pardalis. Next base: position 72,581,776 of record CP126893.1, read on the forward strand.
TATTAAGTTAATTCAGTGTTTAAATTGCTAAGAAGAGTCCATCGTTCTTTCGTTGACCTAAAAGCTGAAGGAAAAATATATTTTACAGTATATTCATAAAAATGTTATGAAAATGTAAATAATTTTTGCCAAGGAAGGTCAAAGGTGGATACGGATTGAAAGTTTGAATAGAAATAATTTAAAGGAAAAGTAATAAAAAGAATAATGGTAAGCTAGCCACCAGTAGGAGGAAAGCAAGAGCTTCTTTAGGTCTTCTTCACTTTCTGGCATTAGGGTAGTATCATCTGCATATCTCAAATTGTTGATGTTTCTCCAAGCAATTTTGATCTCAATTTGTGCATTATGTGCTCCACATAAAAGTTAAATAAGCAGGGTGACAAAATGCAGCCTCGTCGTACTCCCTTTCCTATTCCAAACCACTCCATCATTCCATCATTCTGTCCTGACTGTTGCTTCTTGACTCATGTACCTCTTGAGGTAATTGGTTCTATTGTCATACAGCTCTAACAGTTAAGAGGTTTTTCCAGATACAGTATCTAGCTTATATTTGGTTTCCTTTAACTTGTAGTAGCCCACTTCTTACTCCCTCCAGTGTGAGAAGCATCTTCTGAGTATGCCTTTTCTTTATCCATTACCATTTCCCCATCCCAACTGAGTAGCAGAGCTACTCATCCCTATTAATTACAGACAAGTCAAAGATAGCTACTCTTCTAGTTTCTACTTAAACAAAATAAAGGAAATGATTTTGTGGGAGAAAATCATCAGTTGTAAAAGCGAGAAATTTCATGGAAGGACTATATTTGGCAGAATTTGTTTCCCAACAGATATCATGCTACTGTATTTGAAATCTCCCATTACTACTATGTACATTACTACCTTGTATCTTTTACATTCTTGCAAAGAACAGTTGCCATAGAAACCATTTTGCTGCAATTTCCCATTCTCAATATATAAATCCAATAGAGCAGGGGTGAATTGCTTAGGGCAGTGGTTCCCAACCTTGGGACCCCAGATGTTCCTAGACTTCAGATCCTAGAAATCTTGGCCAGCACAGCCAACAGTGAAGGCTTCTGGGAGCTTTACTCAAAGAACATCTGGGGACCAAAAGTTGGGGACCACTAGCATAAGGCCATCAAATACAGTCTTCATGTTTTCTCCTGTGCTCCTGAAAAGTAGGAGAAAAATCCATATGAAAGTTTCTTTTTATTGTGCTGCTCATGACCAGTGATGGTGATCACACAGACCTGAAATCCAGAAATAAGATTCCTCTCTCTTGCTTCACTGGCTGCTGCTCTGTTTACAGCAGAAGGAGGAAGCTTACCATAGAAAGAAGGGTTCATGTTACTAGTGGAAGTGTAAATTGCTTTTATTTTTAAGTAGTGCCTGTTGTGTTTGTTAACATCTGAAGCAAAACTGGAAAGGTATATTCAAAATGTAAATATTATTGTTACATTTACATGGCTGGAAAAGGTAGCTAGTTGCAATTTTTAGAAGGAACTCTTTGCTTACCTGTTTCTCAGAATAACTGAAATAGTTGCTTTCTTGTGTCCCCAAATAATATGTCCAGTTCTAGTGCTTTCTTGTGTCCCCAGTTAACAAGTCCAGTTCTAGTGCTGTTGTTTTGTAGTCTTGTGTTGTTTTGATGTGGCACTCTCCTATGGGGTTAATGAATTCTTTAAACTGTTATCTCCACCTTTCTAAAATTTCTGCGGGATCTATTAGTGTTTTTCGATTCTTGTCATTAACTATTTCAGTGGGAATATAATCCTCCTTTTCTGCATACTTTTAACTACCTTGAAAAATGTTTGTGAGGCTGTTCTCCTGTTATCTACTAACAGTTTTCTAAAGCATTCCCAGGATTCTTGTTTTGCTTTTTTGTTTATCCTGCTGGTATCTCTACATTGCAATCTATAGTTTATATAGTCTTCCCTCCTTGATTTTATCCAACATTTATATAATTCTTTTTTCAGCTTTACTGTTTCTTTGACCTCTTTGCACCACCAGGCAGTGTTTTTGGACCCATGACAACTTTTTCCAGTTTTCCTATTACTTAGGACAAATTGACTATGACACTAATGGCTGCATAAACGATGAAACAGACACCTTCATATTATAATGTGCAATACTTTGAGCAGTTAGTAGGGTCTGACACCCACAAACTCATTCCCATCTTCATGTTAATGGAGAAGATTTTCAAAATCACGTTTTATTTTCTGGCAGCTTGGTTGCATCGTACTGAAAAGATTAAACATTTTACTGTTGCATTCTGAAATTAAACTACTTTGTGTATTCTCTCCTTAGTAAATTTCAGTCACTTTAGGGGAATAATATTGAAAGTGTGCTCTGTGGAATCTTTAGTGGTAGATGTATCCAGGATTGCACTGTGAGACAACAGTTATAAGAGGGTTCAGGAGATAGTATAAGAAATACATCACTTCCTTTTTTGATTTGTATGTAGACATACAGGACTCAGCTCCCCCTTCCTTCCTTTCAGACCCTGGGCTTATACCCTGGTACACACACTCATTAAAATTGCACTGCAGGGAGCTAAATTAGGGTGGAAATTGCTGAGAGATAAATATCAAATCTCCTTAAGTTATGTGCAGTGTGTTGCCATTATTGTCATGTGCTGTCAAATTAACTCTGACTTTTGGCAACATATGTATGAAAGCTCTCCAACATGTCTTGACCTTAGCAATCCTGCACAGCTTTTGTGAACTCAATACTGTATCTTCCTTTAAGTCATCAATCCATCTTGTATTTGTTCTTCCTGTTTTCTTGGTGCCTTCAACCTGTCTCAGCATTATCATCTTATCCACAGAGGTTTACCTTCTCACAATGTGGCCAAAGTAGGATAGCCTCCGTTTCATAATTTTTGCTTCCAGAGACAGTTTAGGCTTGACTTGCTCTAAAACCCATTTGGTTGTCTTTTTGGCAATCCAGAGTATCTGCAAAGCTCTCCTCCAGCACCACATTTCAGATGAATGAATTATTTTCCTGTCAGCTTTTTTTTCCTGTCCAACTTTTATACCCATACATGGTGATCAGGGATACAATAGAATGCATAGTGTGAATAATAAAATGGAAGTAAGTGAGCCCAGCCTAAAACACTTTCTTGTGCATTTCTTTACAGGTAGAAAAATAAAGCAAGGCTGCCCTGCACTCTCATAATATTACATCAAGTTCTAGTTGAACCCTCAGATTCATAGAAACTTCTATTAATGAAGCTTCTCCCAACAGATTGTGTTTATTTTCAAGGCTGTTACCATGCACAAATGAAGGTTGGTTCCCCCCCTTTTATGTGTGGTAATAAAAGCACAGGTGTCTAACCTTTTCTCAAGTAATTAACATCCATTATAAAGCTGCCTGACACAGGCTAGGCACCTCTAGGTACTGATATCTATCTTCGAATCCCTAGCAATGTTCTTTTTTTGTTTCTTGAAAGAATACAAGTTATATTAATGGGATACCGCCTTCAGTTGTATTGCGGTTATTCCATTACTTTGCCTTGAGCAAGTGTGGTGATAATATTACTGCTTATGAACAGCAGCCTAAAATATGAATAGCATGTAGAAAAAGCAGAGAGGATTTTTAAAAACCCTCTTTTTTGTTATAGGTACTGGGTTTTAAAGAAATTCCTCAAGGTGAAGTATGCTCCCATTGTATTGATGCTGATACGGTACTAAAAATAGATGAAAGGAAATTTAGATTTAGCTTCAGGGCTGATTACAACTATTACATGAAACATGGAAAAAGGAAAAATAGGGGGAGAGAGCAACTGAGAACACATGAATTTGTCACAAGCCCCCACCTATTTGCCTCTAGTGAGAGAGAATTGCCTTTTGTCATCTCTTCCCCCACCCTTCCTACTTGAAAGGGAGAAAGAGGAAGGGAACAATTCAATGTATCTCTGATGACGCAATACACAAAGGAGTCCTGTCTCCTTTTTCTCTCCATCAGCTACTGAAGCTCGGGGGGGGGGGGGAGAGAAGGTATATACCTCTAAAAACCATGGGAAGGTGGCCATTTCATACATGCTCACAGGTTGGGGAGCTAGTGCTTACCAACTTGAAACACCACCATCCCCCATCTAGTAGGGGGTCTTGAGAAACTTCTGGTGTGCTTTGTTCCAAATGAGAGAGAAATATAGCTGGGACTAGCATTGGGGATCTCCGTTGTCTCTGCTTCCAGAGCAACCTCTAGACCAGCTATTCACTGCTCATTCTTTGTTCATTCTTCTTTGAAACCAGAGATTCCAAAATGTGCCTTTCAATTCCTAAAAGGGTGGATGCCCCACAAATGTAATGATAATTACACTCACAGTGGAACATAGATTTTCATGATCACTTTAGTGTTTACTTTTTCCTCCCAGCAGTAGTGTTCATTACAGTAATCCAGGCCACTTTCCTGGCCCTGACATGCCATTGAGGCTGTTTTTCTTCTCCCTCCTTCCTCAAGCAAGGGCTGAGAGGAAGATTAGAGCAACCTTTGGTTGCTGCAGCCATTTGGTTTCTATGCCCCAGCTCTCTGGAAGCAGAAGTAGAAAAGGCAGGCCACTGATGTTTCCAGGCTTGAAGAAATCAGCCATACTTGGGGTATGGAGGTGGCACCATTGATGGGTAGAGGAGGTGGTAAATGAGTAACTAAGGATTAACAGTTAACCCTTTTGTGAAAGGGGCAAGAGTTGTACAGGCAATATCTTATCTCTAGGTCAGAATTGTTGGCATGCCAATTTCTTTTATGAAAGGACCAATTTCAGAAACTTCTGAGCTGAAATTTAATTGAAAAATATAAATGATAAACAACAGTGTGAACTAAGTTAGCCAAAAGGGGCAATTTAATAGAGATATGCTCACATACTTTCCTGTTCCTGGTGATTTTCTGAATCTCTCCACATTTAGACTCCATGCCAAGATTTCCCTCACCATCAGTGAGATTTCCTATCCCACCCATGTTCCTTTCCCCCTCTGCTTTTGTTTGTTTCATGTCCACCGGGTGTCATCTACAGGAAACTGCCAAATTCTGCACATTTGCATGCCATTTCTGGGTAAAAAGAGTGTAGGAATTGTGCCTTTCTGTAAAGGAAATGTAGCAATCCAGCACAGCATGGTATTTGTTCTGTTCCTTCCAAGTGAATTCTCTGCAGGAAAGCTGAGGTTCCATGAAGGAATTGTAGGCCTCCAGTACTGCTTGCCATTTATTCTATTTAAAAATAACCACAAAACCTCTGAGATCTCCGACAGGATTATTCAGGGAGGGAGGGAATCTTGCATATTGAAACCTCACTGTTAGGAGAAAAGAGCTGCTAGTAGATTTCTCAACAGAAGTGCGAGGCTAGAAGATTCATATCCCTAGAACAGGGATTCTCAACGTGCGGCCTGCAGTCTGAATGTGACCCACAGTGCCATTTTATGAGGCCCCATCACCACCTGCACCGCACCAGGAAGTACCATGTGGTGGAGGAATGACAAAATGGCCATCTGGCCCCTGAAACTGTCTGTGGGAGCATGACCTGGCTCCTGGCTTAAAAATGTTGAGAACTCCTACCCTAGAATGTAACATATCTTAGACCTACAGGACATAAATTTAGAGCATTATGCAGTTGTTGTTTATGGTTTTATTTCTTTGTGTCTCAACAGTGGGAAAGATAATCTTTTTTGAAAAATCTGAGAAGGTGGCAAGTTTCACCCAGAACAACACATGCCCCAAAACATTTAAAATTATAAATGATTTTGTTAAGGCATATATTCATCAATCTCTCATAATACAGGTATTCTGTTTGTGGTTAAATGTGAAGGATAGTGTCTCATTGTAAACTGTCATCTGTTGCATGTTGATACAAAAATAAGAAAAGACAAAATTAATTTGCACAGAAAGTAAGTCTTTGATTTACAAGAGATTGTTTTGATCGATTCATTTTTCCTCTAAAAGTAAAACCAAAAATATTGCAAGAATTTAAAGATAATAACACAAGCACTTTTTTCATTGAGCTGATTTTACCTTTACGTATAACAATTCTATTATTGTTGTTTGTGGGTTGTTGTTTTTCCCCCTGCATCTGCTGATCAAATCAACATATTCTGTGTCCCTCCTACTCCTTCACCCTTTGGCAAAGTGTAAGATTAGTTTGAACAAACTGGAGGGATTCTGCGATACAATTAATGATGTCTGAACAAGCTTCTTAACTGTCAGCAACTATTCCCTGACAATTCAACTGATTGTTTTCCCCATACATAATTCTAACACTGTGTAACAGAGAAATGCCATTAAATGATAAGAATTTGTAATTAATGCTCTGATTTGAGCTGACTTATCACCAGACGTTGGCTGAGCAAGGCTCTCACAAAGTGATATGGCAAAAACCTTTGATGTGATTTTTAACCAACATGGATCAGTTATAAGCCTTAATGTAAGGCTTCTGATCTCTTGGCTTTTATACAGATATGCATCATGTAACCATTCTTTGCACACAAAAGATGAATTTCAAGAGTGAGATGCCTTCAGTTTGTACTGGTGCTGAAAGTGCCCCCCCTTTTCTTTCCCACTATACTTTCCATTCTATTCTACTGTGTATAAATGAGGGGGGTGTCTGTTTTTGCTATTTTCCCCTTTCATGATATTGAGAGAGATTAAAAATAGAAATAAGTATAATTACTGCTTTTAAAGAAACAGAACACAAGTAGGTGTTTTAGGGTATATGTGTCTTGAGACAGAGCAGTTGACAAATAGTGTGAATATTCCATTACTTCATGTTTAAAACTGATGTTCTTAAAATGTGGCCAGACCAAAATAGTTTTGAACTTTGAATAAATTCCCTTGGGTACTAGACCATCACACTCCTGTCAATGCTCTTAGCTGAGTCTTGTTTTCACCTCTTATTCATGTGACTATCAATTATTCATATCACAGTATAAGTATCAATAGTATGTATGAATAAATAAATAAATGGCAGTCCTTTGCCCTGAGCTGGTAGCTTTTAAATTAAATATTGTAGATTAATAGGGGGTTGTAGCTAGAAAACCATGTTTGGAAAGTGAGGGTCACTAGAAGGATATTTTTCCCTTCTTGTTCTCTTAATCTTTTCTCCCCACTGGAACTTTACAGCCAAGTATCGCAAGATTTCCTAGATCTTTTTCCTTCCTTCTCGGCAATTTCCTGTATAGGATGCTTATTTACTTTGCATAGAAAGGACAATGCTTCCCCCCATTCAGTGCTGTCAAATGGAGCATTACCTACTTCTATTTTCCTGTGCAGGATTTTTTTTTGTATCCCTTCAATGCAGTTAGTGAATCCCTCTGCTGATGGATGAGATTACTTTTGAGCTAAGATCATTATGGGCCATTACAGGGCCACCCTAAAGTATTTTTTTCCAATTAGACTGTGATGAGTCCTACCTTCCGATCAATGTGGTGATGTTGTGTGACTGTGTGCCACACATGCCTGCTTGCTCTGTACACTCTGATTTTTCTAACAAAAGCATTTGCTGATATTGAGTGACCAACATTTCCTACATTTAGTTTTGATGGTTGGCTATGGGAGGCTATAAGTGTTTTGTGTGACATGTCCCCTCCACCTTGACCATGCTTTCACACTCTGTTCTGGATTGGGAATCAGTATGGAGAACTAAATAAATGCCTGGCTCTTCTATGCTCGCAGTCAGTTTGGTGGACTCTAGTGGCTTTATAAAATAAATTTATCACAAAGTAAAACATCAGAAAGCAATGCACTAAGCAGGTCTTAGAAGCTGCACAATCTTTTCTGGTGCTCTGACAGCTCTACTTGTGGGGCTTCCTTGGAATCATATTTAGGGCTAGTTCTGGACCCAACTAAAATTAAATGTAATCCTTAGGAATGCAAGTATTTTTTTTAATTATATAGAAATCTGGGTAATCATTTTACTGACCTTGGAAAGATGGAAGGCTGATTCAACCTTGATATCTGGTCTGAATCAAATTCACAATGTTCTGGCTGAAGTACAGCATTTTAACCTCTGTGCCACCAGAGGAGCATTTGGAAAACGATCTCCATAGATGACCTTAAAACAAGCTAAATACATGTGGAAGAAATTACTATTTAGATGTCACCAAAGTAATCTCTAATAAACAGCAGATGCTGCAATAATACAAATAAACACCCTGATATTTCCATTTATTTTTAAAACAAAACTTCTATGGCATTTAAAAATTATCATTTCTCCCCCTTTTCTCTTAACATTTATCTTGCAAAAATGGAAACATAACCCATATATCTTTATGAGAATAGTCTCAGGCAAAAGTCCCATTGTACCAATGGAGATAAATCTAAATTGAATTCTCTTAGTAGTTCACTCCCCTAAACATTTCAGATGCACTTCAAAAACTGATGAACCAAATGCTGTTGAAAATAAGCCCATCTTTGAAGGGAGCCATCTAGGGAATATCATCTTTGTGATCTTTTATACTTGCCCTCAATAAAGATAAATTGATGGCATTTTTTATTTATTTTTAGTATACGAGTTTGGTAATTGTCTTTTAGGTGACTGGAACTGAAAATGTTGTACTTCTTTGTTTCACTTTTGGTAAACCAGTTCCTGAAAACTATGTACTATAGTTTATTTAGAGGTTTCCATGCACAGACTGAATGAAACCAAATGTACAGTAGAACCCGTATAACGAATGCCACGTACAGCAATTAAATTATACAACAATGAGGATTTGAAAAAACATTGTACCCCGTATAACAACTAAAATTGTTATACAATGTAATGTGTCTCTATGGGGACAATCGTACAATGAATTCATTGTACGATGCAGCCCATGGGGAAAATCGCTATACGATGCATGCATCATATAGCATTTTTTTCATACAACAACGAGCCCTGTGGAGTCCCATTGTACGAGATACCACTGCATATGTAAGCTGTTCTATAATTTTAAAAATACACAAAAATAAAACATTTTTGGAGTCTTTAATGTTTTTGATCTACTTGTTAGACTTTGAGCAATGGAGCTAAGATCAAATGAGTCACAAATGAAACAAATTCATAAAATAACCCTACATATGTAGGAGTTAATAATAATAATTTTGTGTCAGAAATTATTCTGGGTTGAAAGGATTTTGGCTGGGGAAGCTCTACTCAAGGATGCCCGAATGAGGCTCCTTTCATGTCCCCAAGATCTTTTCCCACCAAAGTGGTCCCTGTTTATCTTCTTGCAATTTCTTGCTTTCGAACTGCTGCCTGCTGTCATTTCCGTAGACATGCAGTAGCCATGCCTAGACACTGAAGTGCATGGAATTTATTTATTTTTATTTATTTTTCATACTTCTATACCCTCGCCAGGGTGACCCAGGGCGGTCTACAACACCATTAAAAAAACCACTCAATACAATACAATCCCGTCATCCCAGTATCCCAACTGTAAAAATTTAAATTTTCAAGATTTTAATTTTTTTAAAATCAGTTAATTATCATAATTAAAAGATTAAAAACTAAGTCCCAAAGATAAGATTAAAAAATTAAATTAAAAGACCAGGGAAGAGAAGGAGCTCAAACAAGCCAGCGAGCTGGGGTCATGGTACCTCCAGGACCCTATACCTGTCCCACCAGCCATGTTTTTAGCTCTTCCTAAAAGATAACAAGTCCATCTGTAGGAGGTTCCATAAGACTGGAATGGATACAGAGAAGGCCCTCCTTCTAGTGCCAGAGAGATGTGCCTCGCTGGCCGATGGAAAAACTAGAGAGCTTCTCCGGTCCGCTCTGGTGAGATGGGTGAGGTGGTCTCTTTAGTATCCTGGCCCACTACCATATAGGGCTTTAAAGGTGATAACCAGCACCTTGAATTGCACCTAGAGGCAAACCGGCAACTAGTGCAGCTCCTGAAGCAGTGGCGAGGCATGTGCATACCGTCCACAGCCCATCACCACCTGGGCAGCTGCATTCTGGACCAGTTGAAGCTTCCGAATGGTCATCAAGGGCAGCCCCATATAGAGTGCATTACAATAATCAAGTCTGTTTACCTTCCCACCAAAGTAGTCCCTTTGATAGGATTTCTTGCAATTTCTTGCTTTCAAATTGCTACAACGGCAGGAGTTGGGACAGAGATGGCTGCTCATTCCATCCTGCAGTATTTGGGTTTTGAACTCTGACCTTCCACCTCCCAGTCAGCATCTTAACCATTGGAGCCATTGCAGTGGCTTTTATGTGGGAATAAAAAAAACATTTTTGTATAAGATGTTTCACTATATCTGGTTATCCCCAATTGTTGTGACTAAGGATGCAGTGAATATTGAAACATTTTCTCATGGTAGATTAAAAAGCATGTTTTGATATGTTTCATTACAGTCAAACCTCGCTTAAGAAGCATTTCGCTTTGCAAAAAACTAGCATAATGAGCGGGTTTTTCAAAAAGCGATCTGACTCATATAATGAAAATCTTTGCTATGCGAGTCCAACTTGCATAGCGGAAATATTCTCTATGCGAGTCAGACTTTCCCAATCGAAAACTCGCATAACGAGTGTTTCTATGGGGGAAACTTGCATAATGAAAAAAAAATGCTATGCAAGTTTTTCCCCTAAAAAAGCTCATTATGCGAGTTTTTCCATAAGAATTTTCACTATGCAAGTCTGACTCGCATAGCAAAAAACTTGCATAGCAAACAGCCTCACAGAACGAATTAGATTCATTATGCGAGGTAGTACTGCATACCAAACCATGCTTTTTCATCACCAATGAGAAATATTGAAATGTTTCAATATTCATTGGACCTTTAGTAAGAATAATGGGATAATCAGTGGTGATGCAAAGGGAGTTTTTCGGTGCTCATAGGAAGTATTTGTTGAAATACTGTTGCCAAATATTTTTTGCGTAAAGTTCAATAAAATCAACTGTGGTGAAGTTTTTGAAATAAAATATATCCAATTTCTTCCTCAAAGCCCCCCCCCCCCAATTGAATCCCTTTAATCGTTTTTTGAGAGCACAGAACTGGAGGTAGTTGTCCTTAATTACTGAAAATCATCACTGGCTTTAAATCATACATTAGGGTGCATAACCTTGTCGTCATTGGCTGCAACTCATATCCAAGAATACATTTTTTTTCCTGAAGCAAGAAAAATGCCATTGGCATGAATTTGTTTAAGGTAGATCCTAGCTTGCCATGAAGTGACCCACATACTATGATCACAGAGACATGCAGGATTTAACACCAGGACTGATATGGACAAGGTGCACCTTCACAGATGGTCCATCTGGCATGGCCTCTTCCACCTCCATGACTGTTGGGAATCAGAGTTTCTCCTCTGCTCATTTTGCTGTTGAGCCCAATATGATGGTTTCCAGTGGCATTTCCTCCACTGGGGGCCATCACCCCACCTACAGGTGCTCATCTTCCTGTAGCCATTGGCCCCTTTAGGGAGTCAGTTTCTTTACCGTTGTCCTGGGGGAAGGGAGGAAGTGCTTCCATTGGGCTGCTAGGCAGAGGGGTAGGGCACATGCTGTGCTGGGGTGATGGCATGTGTCCCAACAGGTGCTGTGAGTGCCTTCTCTGGCACACTTGCCATAGGTTCACCCCCACTGGTCTACTCCATTACCGTAGTGGGATGTCTGCCAGACATGTGCATAACATACTGCAACAGGATTTCAGTCATTTTCTTTCCTTGCATTTCACATATTCTCTGAATGATAATACATAGTGCAAATACATTATAGGGATGCAACTAAAATGGTCATTCAAGCTGATTCTTGTACAAGTTTTACAAATGAGGCCCATGAGAAAGTAGGATAGCAATATCAGTGAACTATATATACAATAATCCTTGAGCCAAGAGGATGTAACTCTAAACAGTTAAAAATAGAGATCTTCAGATGGAATGTTACATACTGTATATAGTATAGGTCAGTCAATGCTATTACATTGTAAGCTGCCTCGAGTGGTGCTTGCACCAGAAGGGTGGGATATAAATGTGAATGAATGAATAAATAAATAATAAATTATGTGTCCAGCAATTTCCTGCAAAAGATTGTACCTCAAACTAATTAAGGGAGCAAGCAAATGAGTTTAGTTCTTTCCTCATTGCTTTCTTATTATTAGTTACAGCTGTGACATGTGGATATAACACAGCTACTGTGAAAAATAAGTTTCATCAAATACTATAGTGTGTGTGTGTGTGTGGGGGGGAATTGTCAACCATTGTTCCTTTACCCATCAGATGAAGCACAGGTGTTTTTGAAAGTGCTTAGCAACTACCTTTCATCCCTAAAACTAAAGGCACTTTTACATAGAGAAACTACATTCAGCATTCATACCAGAACGCTCTACAGCAATTGGTTCATCTTCCTCACTCTTGCTACTAATTAGTTTCACTGCTTTTAAGATTATAATCATAACTATATTAATTATTTAAGCCAGAACTTCCCACAAAACATCTGCTTGTTCTCTTATGCAGAAAAGAAGCCAGAGCTGTATTCCTTGAAAATAAAACAAATATAATATCTCCAAGATCATTTGTTTTGTCTGTATTTTAAAATGTCCTTTTAAATCTGCTGAGAGTGTGTGTGTGTGGGGGGGGGGGGGAGGTCAACAGGCATCCATCTGCCTTCCTGTAACCAACATTCAGGTTTCCAAGAGTTCCACCAAATGTTTCTTCCAGGAAAAAGTTGTCAGATTTGGAGGTTTGGGGATGGGCAGCTGAAAAATAATTTCACTATGGAACAAACTAATCTGTAACATAGGTGAAATAAGTAGTTTCAGGTACAGAATCCTCAACAGGTTTTGTTTCCTTCATATTGTATCTCTCAGTATCCAAGTCTCTACTTCTGCTTTTATTTCTAAAGAAATTCAAATATATTGTTGTCTAGACATCTTCAGATGGAATGTCTAGACATCTGGGCCATAAATGGTTAAATTTCAGGATGCTTGTTTGATATGAAAAATAGCAATTGCAATTACAGTAATACCCCAGATAATGATTGCATTGGATAACGCTAGAATCGGATAATGATGCAAGTTTTTTGGAAAAAACTTGCATCGGATAACAATTTTGGATAACGATTCTTAGCGTTATCTGAGGCAATGGTCTGTGAGTGTGGGGTGGTTTGGGTAGAACTACCCAATCCACCCCCCACCCGCAGCGGTCTCTGCAACTGCAGTAGGGTCGGGGAAAAGCATGCGCCTTTCCCCCAACCCTACTGCAGTTGCAGAGACTGCTTGTGTCTCTTTCCCTCCCTGTATTTAAACTACAGGGAGGGGGAAAGAGAGAGAGGTGATTGGTTCTCTAGAGAACCAATCACCTCTCTCTCTTTCCCCCTCCCTGTAGTTTAAATACAGGGAGGGAAAGAAAGAGACACAAGCAGTCTCTCTCCCCCTGTAGTTTAAATACAGGAGGAAAAGAGTAAGACGAGATTGCGCCTTACTCTTTCCCTCCCTGTATTTAAACTACAGGGAGGGGGAAAGAGAGAGACATGATTGGTTCTCTAGAGACCCAATCACATCTCTCTCTTTCCCCCTCCCTGTAGTTTAAATACAGGGAGGGAAAGAGACACAAGCAGTCTCTGCGACTGCAGTAGGGTCGGGGGAAAGGCGCGCCTTTCCCCGACCCTATTGCAGTCGCAGAGACCACTGCGGGTGGGGGTGGCTTTAAAGGCAGGGAGGAAAAGAAAGAGACCTGATCAGGTCTCTTTCTTTCCCTGCCTGCCTTTAAAATGGTTTGTCCTTGAAGTCAGGTTTTTTTTTTTTTTGCATTGTTCGATGCATGCATCGGACAACGCTAAAAATTGGATAACGTCATGACTTGTGGAACCAAGTCATAACATTATCCGGGGTGTTACTGTATACTTATATATCACCCCATATTGCAGCCAAAAATGAAAAAGAAAGAGGAATAAGTCAGAAAATAGATACTGCTCCTTGAAATAGTTGACAGTACATTCTTAAAAGAAAGATGTTTAACTACTTGTTGCAAGCCTTACTTCCATACCTGGGTATAATGATTATGTGTTCAGAGAGGAATATTAAACCCTTTCCCCTTGTGTCATGGGTTTAACCACTCAGGGAACACTGTTCATTGTGCCATTGTCTGGAGGGAAATGGAAGATGGGGGTAAGGGTTCATTCCTTTACAAGCTACAGTACCAGTCTTCATGAAGCCTGTGACTTTTAAAAGAAAAAATTAGAAGAAAAGACATTCAATGCATTCCTCTTCAAGTTCTTCAAGATACTGTATATTGCAGTGAACCACAGCTAGAAGATCTTCATGCATCTTACTGTTAAGGCAATGTGGCTACTTCAGCACAATGTTTCTTTATATCTATGTCATCAGCTTGTTTTAAGTATTAAATGCTTAGGAGCTAATTGAACACCTTCCTCTTGTCGCTTTTTAGACATGTAAAGACCATACCTTTTAGGCAAATATTTAACAGCTAATTGATCAGTAAAGAGTTTTAATGTTGGGTGCTGCATATTATTCTTTTATGTGTTTTAATAGTTTTAATGGGTTACTTAAATGCTAAGATATACAACTATTTTTGATGTGATGCTCTTTTCTTGTTTTTATCTGGTTTGTATGTTAATACTTTATAAGCCAGCTTGAGACCTGAGATTGGGGAAAAGGTCACACAGAAATAAAATCAATTTGTCAATAAATGCAAGAGGGATCATATATGCCTCCATGGACATCTTGGAGGAAGGAGAGGATGAAACTGAGAAATATAAGCAGAATTAATGTCATTAAGGAAACAAAAACTTTGTGAATCTTTCCCTAAGGACCTTTACTACAATGTACACCGGGGCGCCCAGACTTTTTGGGCCACAGGACGGTCACATGGTCCAGCTCCCATCAGAAGCGGAAGTAAAACTCACCTTGCAATCTCTTTTGCATCATGATGAGATATTTTAGGCTGCCATTTTCTCTGCTTAAACCACGGGTGCCCAAACTACAGCCCGTGGACCAGATCTGGCCCCAATGCCAATTCATCTGGCACACACCAGCCTCGCTGCTCCTGCTAGCGGAAGTAAACACACCTCTATGGACTTGTTTTACTTCCACTTCCAGGAGTGACAAGGGTGACATGGGCTGGATGAACTGGTGTCAGGCACCAAATCTGGTTTGTGGGCCATAGTTTGGGCACCCCTGATATACATCATCAAAAGCATATGCATATGTTTAACTGCTCAGATAAAATTTGCATTATATATAGCCCTTTTATTAAAATGCCCATTCAAAAATAAGAAATCAGAAAAACATATCACACAAATGTAGATTAAAAAAAGTATCTTCTTTCTCTGTTGCTGAAAAATTGGAACTGAGATTTCATTGTCTGAAATCTGAGTGGCAGGCCGAGTATCTTGTTCATATGACAACCTGTCAATTAGTTATTTTTCAGATATAGGGCTCTAATAATATCAAGCTTGTCCTATAGCCACAGTTCAAGAAAAAAAGGCAAAAAATTCTCTCCTGCAAGAATATTACAGTGTTTTGATTTGGAAATGTCAGTGAAGGTAATATGCTGTAGAGAAGTAACAAAAAATGTTTTTTAAAAAAAATCTGTCAGGAAGATAAGCTTGTTTATAGCAAGATGGCAAGGATGAGTTCTTCTGTCTCAGGTATATGGAAGATAGAACAAAGGAAGGTACACCTCCTGATGCCACCAGCAGCTTGTAGAGCAAACAAGGGGAATTTTCTTCTCCAAATGTTAGGGCAGCAACCAGCCTGCCATTTACAGACAACCTCTATCCTTTGTTCTGATTTACCTGTGCTGTTCTGTACTGCTCAACTTGCCTTGAGTGCTGACATAAGAGCTTTCTAAATGTCCTATTTTTCAATTTTTTCTTGTAGACAACATGATTTGGCATGTGTACTAAAACTGAGCTTTCCGGAATTATTCTGCCACATATCTTATTCTTCGGTATTTTGGAAGAGCAATGAATGAATATAGCCTCTGGGTGTGTCAGATACTCAGGCCAATATCCTGTTCAATTTTTCTGCAATTTTTCTGGTACTATAGAAAGATCCCATTGCCTGAGTGGTTGCCTGGTCTTGCAAGTAACCAGATGACCAGGTACGGGACCAATACTGTCTAGTTCACTGTAGCCACTTCCATCTTTGTGCAAGAATAACAGAACAGGACACTAGAATTCCTCCTTTTATCGTGTACAAGGTATTTGAATATATGGTTTATGTCCATTTTGAAGATCTGGGGTTTACTTTCCTGGTGGTATCCAAGGTCCTCTGAGAAACACACACCGCAAACTCTGTGTTCTTCAACACATTTTATGTTAGTGAAACAAGGCAGCAAGCACAAGTTTTAATTCTATTTAGTTAGCTGGTTTCATTTATAGACTGCCTTTCTCATTAGAGGACTCAAGGTTAAAAGAAGGGAAAAAATTAAAAAACCACAATAAATAGAAATTTTAAAAAAATAAATGATTAAAACCTTTGACTGATAACAAGCTAACAAACCAAATATGCTAAAAAAAAGTTATACAACTTGTGTAAAACCATTGAATCAATAAAAACAAAATATATTTCACTTTTGTTGCATTGCAAGGGAGGAAATGTGAATCCCTTTTCCTTACCTATGAAAATGAAACAAGCAAGGATTTGCATCCATTTCTCGAGGACCATGCTACAACATGAATTCTGTATTTTATGTGCTGTAGAGCTATTAGCAGGGTCTGCTATTTCAACAGCTTTTTTCATAACTTTTAGAATATCCATTCAGCTAAGTGCAAGGCAAAATAAGTTTTTTTTAAAAAAAAAAATCATATTTAATTTGAAAAAGAATTCTCTAAATCACTGATAATCGTTTTGAGTGTATCTTAGTTATCAGCAGCTCTTCCTGGGAAGCAGTATTATTGCAAAAATTTTGCAACATATGCAGACAGTTACAAAGATTTCTCTCTGCTACAGAATAAATCAATCTTGCTTCTTCATAAGTCAGACAAAGTAATACTTGAACCTGGACATTAAATATTTCTTATTTAAATATGACCAGTCACCGTTTGAGCAACAGACAAAATAGAGATTCATTGTCAAAGTGAAAAGTGCCTTTGAGGGTAGCTAAATTTAATGCGGCACAATCTTATGTAGGTTATGGCCTACTTCTTTAGAGACTAGAATCAGCACTGCTGGAAATAGGTATTCAACATATGACAGAATTTCATTGTGCCATTAACTGTTTGTCTGCATACACTAAGGAACATTAGATGTTTTAGTTTTATCAGATCTAGATGCATAACTGTGAAAATTCACCAACCCTGACTTGATCAGCAGGAATTCCCCCCTCTGTCCTTTAATCTATACACTTCAGACCAACAGGATGAAAGACAACAAACTTTAATAAACTTGGAAGAGGGTGACAAACACTTGGGTCTGTGCATTGTCCTGTTTCCTTGCTCCAAGGTTCCTTTTAAAAGTCTCTTGCCCTCTGGTTCAGTTCACTGAGAGAGGAACAGTCAATTCTTGCCACTGGATTCCTGTGTGAAGCCCCTAGTCTGGGGCTCCTTGCTCGTTGGCCCTCTTCTAATAAGGTGGGTTCGTGTGCAGTGAGGACAACCATGGGAGGAACTTCTCATTGGGGAACTATGCCAATTCCAGTCCTCAGGATTTCTCCCCCCCCCCCGCCCTCGGTGTTCTCATAGCCTTGGCACTCTTGCTGCCTTTTCCTGCATTAGAGTCGGCTATGAATTGGGATTTATTTATTTATTTATTTATTCAAATTTATATTGCCGCCCACTCGCCATAGCGACTTAGGGCGGCTTACAGACAATACATTAAATTACAATACAATATGTTGGGGTGGGCACAGGAGGAGGGGCGGCAAGGTCCTCAACCTGCCCTGGCTTCTTCTTCCCCTTGCGGGTAGTGTAGGCACAGGGGGCGGGGTGGCAAGGTCCTCATCCTGCCCTGCTCATCTTGCTTTCCACACACCCCTCCTCTTATGTTGCCCCCAGTATGGTGGGTAGTAAAACAGTTTGGAGTGGCCATGTTTTCCCCCTTTTCTCTTCAGATCCCTTAGCTCAGGGATTCTCAACCTGTGGGGACCCCCACCGCCTCCATCACACCAGGAAGTGCCATGTGGTGGAGGAAGGGCAATATTTCCCTCCAGCCCCTGAAGCTGTCTGAGGGAGCATGAGCCAACCCTCAACTTAAAAAGATTGAGAACTTCTGCCTTAACTGGACCAGAGTCTCCCTGCAGAGGTTTTCTTTGTAAATGTAGTCCCACTCTGCTGGGGATTCTGGCTCTTCTCCTGGGGAGTTCTTTGAATAGTAGGTCATGAACCAATATTCCCAGGTGTCTCCCCAGTCACCTTTTTCATTATCTTCCTTGTTTCTCTGAGGGCACCTTGCTTTCTACCTTCCAGTTCCCTGAGAGCACCTTGTTCTTTCTCCCCAGGACCTATCTTTGCATCTTTCCCCATAGGTTCTAATGGGAAATTCTCCTTCTTCTAATCCACGGGTGCCCAAACATTTTGGGCCATGGGCCTGCCATGTGGTTCAGGGAGCCAGTCACAATGGCACAGGGGCTAGATCTGGCCCCCAGTCCATAGTTTGGGCATCTCTGTTCTAAGCCCATTCCCTTCTCAAGATCAGTTCAGCACTCTGCCTCTTTATGAGCCTCTTTCCATTTCTGTTCATTTGGATGTCAGGGCATCCTTCACATATGCCATGTGCCAGAGTAGAGCACCTCCTCCCTCTCCCAAAGGAGGTCTCTCCAAACTGCAGGGCTGACATGACCACGTAGGCCTCTGTTTGGGTCTCACTTTTCTGGAAACAATATGTGGTATCATGTCCTTCTTCAAATTCCTGCATGGGAAACCTTGCAATAGGTTCACCATGAGGCTGGGTGGGTTTCTGTGGATCCTGGGTTGGAATGTGATGGACTGCCATCAGGAATCTGTCTCCCTGTCCTCCTCATGACAAAACTTTGCAACTTCTTTGTACTCTCATTGAAATTTGTAGTAGGGCTCTTTTTATCGCGTCTCTTTCTTCCAGGAAGGTACCCAATGGTCTTGCCAGTGTTAGTCACTGTCAAGTAAAATAACATGGAAATCAGAGGAATAATTTGGTTCTTTGGGGCAGTGGCGTAGCGTGAGTTTCAGCCACCCAGGGCATAGGCCAAATTTGCTGCCCCCATGCTATGCCACTGTGAAGGACAGTGGGGGAGGGGGGCAAAGATGAGGTAGAGGAGGAGGCCAAGGCCGAGACTGAGGGGTTATTGTCCAGAGCACTGAGGCCAAGAGCCAGCCCACTGCAGATGCTTCTGCTGCCACGCCCTATCCAGGGCCACCTCAGAGACTGGCTGAAGCACAGCCGAAGCCCAGGTGGAGGCGGAGGCATCCCTTCCCCAGGAGAGCTCCTGGCGGAGTTGCTGTATCTAGACACAATCCCAATATTGTATCCTAACCCATTGTTTTTCAGCATGCTTTTTCCATTCTACATGAAGCATGTTTACTGAGAAGCAGATCCCCTTGAGTTCAATGGGACTTAAAAGTAACAATATTTTAGATTTGAACCATTTCCCTCTGTTTGCAGAACTTCATCAATGTGGACAAAACAAATGTCATTGAAAACACACTGCAAAGACGGTGATAAATATATCTGTTGCTTGAAATAATGGCTATAAATAGATTCTGCTGGCTCCGTCCTGTTTTCTCTCAACTGCTAGGCTTCAAACTTGTGAACCAGCTATCTGTCCCTGTTAAAAATCTTAATTATTACACAAGACATACATCTTTAACTGCACATCACCTACTATTGGTTTGCAATGAACTGTAGACCTTACCATCCTACCAGCTGCTGTCTTAAACCTGTTTGTGGTGAGACAGATAGCTTTATTGATAAAGATAGCTGAAAACACCTGTTCAAGTGATCAACAAGAAATTATCTTGTTTTGTTTTTTGAAGTGAGAATAAGGTAGGTTTTCTATCTCGTAATACTGTATGTATAATGTGAAGTAGGCTGCAAAATGCCAGAACTCTAAATGTTTTAGCTACATCCAAAAGAGCTAAATGTATCTTACTGTTAAGGCCATAAAGTAGTATTTTAGGAGTTCAATTTTATTCTGAGTTCACTGAGATTTATTCCCCAATAAACATGCCTAGGATTGCAATTTAGTTACAAGACTGTTAGACAATTGGTGCTGATAAAATTTGGAGAACTGAGTGATCATAAATCAAAAGTTTAGTGTGTGCAAAACTGCTAAAAGATATTTCCAATAAGATTATCAGCCTCTAAGGAGATTACCCAGGCAAGACATTTCATTATTTGTAGAAAGCAGCAGATGTGCAAGCTCTAAATCTTTAAAAATCTGACCATCATTACAAAAACTAGAGATCATTTTGATCTATTGAAAGTGAAATAAATAAATGACTAACTCTTAAATCATGTTTGATTTGGGACGCAGATTATCCATATAATAGACCAAGGCAAACTCCCAAAGCTTAACATCCTATACAATGGATCAATTTTGAGTCTATTTCAAAGTACACCTTTTTTCATTGCATTTCCCCCCCGTGTTAATTTCTGCCTTGAAATGTATAAACGAAATGCATAGTGTAGGATTTCTCCTATGTGGTTGGCTGCTGACAATGATTTATTTAAAATAAAAATGCACTGAAGCATTTATTTGAAGAACGAGAAAATAGAAACCTATAGGAAGTTTAGAAAATGCAGTAAAGAAAAGACTAGGAAGCACATCAATGAGTATGATGACAAAGCCCCCAATGTAATTTGTTTTCACTTTTAATGTATTTCAAAGTAGTAAGGTCATATAAACACCATAGCTGATTAGGCACACTTTAGCCAAATTCACACATTTTATTTCATCATTTCTAATTAGAATAAAAATGAACAAGTTCAGCACAGAATATTTGGGACTTATTTATGTATTTATTTTTCTATTATAAAGTACTGAAATATGATTTCCTGTTTTCTCTGATAGACCCAACCCCTTTTTAATCACAGAAAACCCTTCTTCAAACATAACCTCCTCCAATTGCTAATTAAAGTTATCATAATAATCCATAATTAAATAACCCAGTATATAATTTCCTGAAGAAGGAACTATCATGCTATAGCAAAATATAATTTTAGGTTGTGAAAATAATAAGTTCTTATACAATACTGCAGAACCATCTTTGAAAACTCTAAGACAGGAAAATAATTATTCTTTTACTCTTACAAGAGTTTTAGAAACCAAAGTATATAGTAAGTACCCCCTGCCTTGGAAATGTTTGTTGTGAAAGATAGTAGAAAACAATATGGGAGTCTTTCTATAAGAGTCCAACAATATCTACATGAAGCCCCTGGGTGAGATCATCCGTTCCTACGGGGTGAAATACCATCAGTACACAGATGATACACAGTTGTACATCTCGGCTCGTGGGAACCCTGGTGATACAGTCAAAGTCCAGGTGCCTGGAGGCTGTGAGGATCTGGATGGGGGACAATGGGTTACAACTGAATCCTGGTAAGACTGAGTGGCTGTGGGTTGGGGGTCCCGTATCAACAAAGGAGTTCCATCTTTGGTTCTGGATGGGGCTAGTTTGCCCCAAACAGACCCGGTGTGCAACCTGGGGGTCAGTGGTGGGATGTCAAAAATTTTACTACCCCACCATGACATCATCACAGTATGGGCGGAGCTAACATCATGGGCGGAGCCAATGTCATGACATCATGATGTGGGTGGGGCCAAAGAAAACAAATTTAAAAAATAAAAAAAATAAAAATAAGCACACACACACACCTCAACCCATCTACCCACCCACCCACAACACAAACCTGTAATTAAATTAATTAATTAAATAAAAATACATTAAAATACACCCACCCACCCACAACACAAATCAACCAGAGCTTTGAAACCAGAGCTTAAAGCTTATTCTGACTAATCTTTCTCACACTAGGTCAGATGGAAGCAACTACAGAATTAACTCACCACAAGATGGCTTCATTTTGGGACTTTTCAACTTTTCAACAGTTAAAGAAGTTAGGTACTAAGTCTTTGCCTAACCAGTTCTCTAGGATATCTAGGGGAGCAGGCTATAGGGAGCTTCAGGTTAGCAGCTTCTCTTCCTCCTCCCCTCTTGGGAGGACAGCAAGGAGGCTGTGCATACGCGCCAAGCACTGTAGGCATGTATGCACACCAAGTACTTGGCGCGCATGTGCAGTGGAGGAACCAGTGAAAAGGTAAGCCCCGAAGGTGGTTCCCCCCAAAAGCTGCAACTGGTTCTCCAGGAGGCTGGGAAAAGTTACTACCGGTTCTGGAGAACTGGTGAGAACCTGTTACATCCCATCACTGCTGGGGGTCCTCCTGGACTCATGACTCCTGCTCGATGAGCAGGTGGCAGTCATGGCTAGGAGAGCTTTTGCACAGTTGCGTGTAATTTGCCAGTTGTGCCCACTTCTTGACAGGGACTCCTTGCTCATGATCACCCATGCTCTGGTCACCTCCAGATTAGATTACTGCAATGCACTCTACATGGGGCTGCCTTTGATGACCATCCGGAGGCTGCAGCTAGTACAGAATGCACAGCCCGGGTGGTGTTGGGATGTGGGCGTTACTCTCATGCATCCCCACTGCTCCAGGAACTGCACTGGTTACCAGTTTGCCTCCGGGTGCAATTCAAGGTGCTGGTCATTACCTTTAAAGCCCTACATGGTAGTGGGCCAGGATACCTGAGAGACCGCATCTCCTCAAGGGTAACTGTTCATCCCACCAGAGCGGACCAGAGAGGTGCCTTAGTTGTGCCATCTGCCAGAGAGGCTCTACTCTCTGGCACTAGAAAGAGGGCTTTCTCCTTGTTCGCTCCAGCTTTGTGGAACTGCCTGCCTTTGGAGTTGCACCTCCAGGACGAAGCTATTGGCTTTTAGGAAAGGTGTGAAAATTTGGCTGGCAGGTATGGTGTGGGGTAATGATGGCTCATTGACCCCTCCCCACTGGCTTATTTAACATCTTATTTAACACCTTATACTTACCCTCCCTCTCTTTTATTCTTTTACTCCTTTTGTTTTAAATGGTTTACATTGTTTTTAGAGTTTTAACTGTGTGTTGTATGTGTGTTGATTGGTTGTAATCCTCCCTGAGTTGCCTGTGCGAGTAGTGCGGAATATAAATTCAATAAAATAAAATAAAATAAATAAATAAATAAAAATATTTGTGACTACCATTATACCCTGAATATCATTTTGTGTAATGTACTCTTAAATTTACTACTTTGGTATTAAGACAAGATTAGTGCAGTTGCACAACTGAAAATGACACAGATGCCACGAGATGAACTTATTAGAGCTCTAAAATCCAGACATATCCTGTTTGTTTTTCAGTCTCATCCCACTATGTTAAACATACCTAAACCATCTAAGGAATATCATACTAGCAGAGCAGCAAGTCAGAAATAGTTTCCAAATCATACATGTAATGTAACCACAAATCCATCTCTTCATGTTAATTAGTACTATGGGAAATGAATGTTTGATAATAATATCCTAGCATTATTAGGTGAGGGC
Organism: Furcifer pardalis; assembly: GCA_030440675.1. Taxonomy (NCBI): domain Eukaryota; kingdom Metazoa; phylum Chordata; class Lepidosauria; order Squamata; family Chamaeleonidae; genus Furcifer; species Furcifer pardalis. The sequence continues at coordinate 72,605,257 of CP126893.1, forward strand.
AAAGTTCTCCCTTGCTTGAAAGCCTGCCATGTCCAACTGTAGGGGGCTATATTTATATCTGCTCACAGCCAAAGTGTCTACATCTGCAGACATTCCTGTTGACATTTGGCAGACATGACTGAGCACACGGAACATTGTTACCTTTCCCACAAAAGCAGTACTTATTTATCTACTTGCAATTTCTTCCTTTTGAACTGTTAGCTTGGCAGAACTGGGACAAATTATGGGAATGCACTCCATCATGCAATGCTCAGTTCTTGAGCTGCTGACCTGCCAACCTTCTGATTGTCAAGCTCAGCATCTTAACCACTAAGCCACTGTGGTCCTGGTATTATTGTTAGGGCATTATTATCAAGTACTGCTTTGTATCTCTATTCCCTGGATACAAAGCACCAACTGTGAAATCGAATTTGTGGAGGAGTTGACTCATAAAATCTCCCTTGATTCAGTAGGCATACTCTAGTATGCTTTAATGTGCTAAGCAACACGATTTGGGCCACGAAGTAGATGTGCATATGATTGTGTTGTTGGACTGCAGTTACTTGTGAACTTATCTTTAGAATACAGAAAAACAGATACGTAGAACCAGATATTTTATGTGAAATTAGGTTTTCCAAATAGGATGGGCTCTTTGTCAAACATTAGTGTCTACTTAACTTCCACTATTTGTAGCAACTGTCTGTAAAAACTGATTGTAAGTGTTTAGAAATTGGTTTCAGAGTTCAAATAACCAAGATGAGAACCCAAGAACCCACATAGTAGACAGTGAGCCATCTAATTTCTTGCAGAAACCTCCTACACTTCTTACCTTTAGTAGCATGTTGTCACGATCATTCCATTTTGCCAGCAGCTCCTTGCCCCATAATTCTTACAAGGGCTTAAAAGTTCACTGAGTGCAGAGAAAACTTAAGTCATGCCCAAATGATGAACACAGCTTTATTGGCATGGAATTGGGAGGCAGAGTGAATTCTCATCTTTGTAGCAACACAGCAGTTGAAATGAAAGGTATTCAATTGTGTGAGTTAATGTGAATAGCCTATAAGTTGTTTAAGCATGTCTATTAATTTGGTGTAAACTCCTTCAAGAGTTAACTGAAGATTAAGAATATGAGGTGCCTTGAAAATAATACATAAATCATTTCATAAATACAATTTGAAAAGAGTGTTTTATGCATTCAAATTATGGGTGGGATGGGGATGGCATACTCTGTTTTATTCTTTTCACTGCTCCTTTCGTTACTCTCCAATGGCTTGTGAAAGGCTGAGAGAAATGAGTAGAGGGTCTGTGTCAGCAGCAGTTATGTGTATTCCATCCCTTCCACTTTGAATTTGTGAGATAAAATTCTGAACCACACCTTTATTCTCCAAGGACAGAGGTATTTCTCAATTTCAGATAGCAAGACAATTTGGAAACCTTTGCAAGCAATTATTTTACTTTTTAATGAGGTGGACTTAAGTACACATTAATTCCCATGATTCAGGAGAGAGAACAGAAGAGTGCTAAATGGGAAAGGTAAATCTGGCATGTTCACCCTTTTAGAAATGTGAATATCCCACATTATGTGTTGTCTTGGAGTCAGTTGTTGGTATAGTAAATGGAGCTGAAACACCCATGTGGTCTTTTAATCTTCATTATCAATTGCAGTGCTCTATGTGTATACTTTACAAATAGATTGTGGGTGACTAATTCTTTAAATATCAGTTGCATCTTGTTTGGATAGCTCATCCTTCAGCTGGGTACTGGACAGTGAAGGTTGTATAACCTAGATAAATTGTGAACAGAATGTATTCCTTTCTGCATCTTCCACAAGGATGAACTGATCCAGTAGAGTCTGGGTAAGTGCTAAGGCATTGCTGACAAGAACTGTCTAGTTTTCTGCATTGTAAAAAGATGAAAAGCCATTGATTTTCTGGACTTAATGATGCCTAGAAAATATGTGTTATTGTGCAATATACATCCAAACTATATCCTTCTAAAGTGATCTACTTAAATGGTGCCTAAAATAAGCAGCTGAGGAGAATTGTTAGAATTAATTGGTGGGCAAAAGAATCAACTGATCTTTGTATGTGTCTGCACTGAATAAGGCAGTTATTTGAATTATTCTGTTGCCCTCTTTTAAGCTCCCACCCCGAAGCTTTTTTTTCCTGTATGCTTATAAACTTAGGAATCCCAACAAGAGACTTAAAAGTTTCCTTTTGTGCTGGAGATTTACTATTTTGGCTACATCAGAGGGTAGAAATCATGACATGCCAAATTTCATGACATGCCAAATTCACTTGGTATGTGTAATTGACTCTTTAAGTGTAAGCTTTATCATAGAGAAGAAGGGACTGGTTTTTGGCATCCAGAAACACTTTTTCACATTGAGAAAAAAGTTAATTTGTAAATATTTGTAGAATTGTTACAGTCAAGCACACACTGTAAGCTAATACTTTCTGAATGGCAATTGAATAAGAATCCGTGATTTTTCCTGCAGGTTGCTCATGTATAATTTCCAATAACACTTATTATTTATTTATTTATTTATTATTTTATTTTTTTGGATTTCTATACCGCCCTGCTTGGTGCAACCAACTCAGGGTGGTGTACAAAACAAGTAGAATACAACCACCAATACTATACAATAATAGGGCAACAATACTTTGATAGAACACCACACAGCAAAACAGCCATAATGTGGCAATACAATCAAGCAATAATGTAACAGTACAATCCAACAATACAATGTAGAGATGTATCTAACAATATAATATAGCATACAATATAACAACATAATATCAAGAAAATCCCACCCCACAATACAAAATAACAATATTATCAGATATTATAAATACAACGTCCTCTCAACTGACCGCAGTCTTCTCCTCTGGGTGAGATAGCGGGTCCTGGAGGGGGGGGCGGAGGGGGGGCAGGAGCTGATATCCTGTAACATAAAGCTACACTACATAGGTCTGATAATGTCAACGGTCATGCCTGTATTTTGATAATTAAAAGTTTCCCCCAAAGGTTCCTGGAATTCTTTAAGATCATTTTGGTTTTAGGTTAGTCTTTGAAGTCACAGGAAAGTCTTAAATATCCCCAAATTGGCACCACCAGTCACAGTGGGACCAACAACAATGATTTTCTGACAAGGGCCTTCCACAAGATCAAAAGAATCCTAAGAGAGCTTAGGAACCTTAGGGGAGGAGAATAGGAATTTTTTAATTACCAAAATAGGGCCAAAGTTAATGACATCATCAAACGTACATGGCATAACTTTATGTTACTAGATTTCAGGCAGTTTGCAGTGCATCATAAGAAAAAACTAAAATGCATGAATCTCAGGGGAAAGGAGAAGGATTATTAAGTAGTGAATGTGCTGCTGATTTGAAGGGGCAGTCACACTGAACAAGGTGTTTATCAAGGCCTATCACAATTGCTGAGGAGATAATTTTTCAAGCTATTTTAATCAGTGTAATCTGCATATTTATTACATTTGGTGTATTTTGGTTATCAGCTGTACAGCTGAAATATGTTGGCATGTATTAATAAGATAGAATTATTGACATGCAAAAATAATGAATGTCAAAGTACCTTTTGTGACCATTAGTCAACTTGCAAACCCAGCTGAATTGATTTTCAATTGTGTATACTTTCTTTAAAAGATAATTTTATTGAATTCAAGCATTTCCTTTGTAAGCTCTTTATTAAACTTAGAAATGTTTCCAGTGGCATTTCCTCCACTGAGGGGACCACCACCCCACTTAAAGGGGCTCATTCACCCATAGCCACTGGTCCCTTTAGTGAGTCAGGTTATTCACCACCACCCAACACTCGGCATTGAGTCGCTGGCTGTACAGTCTACTCCATTACCGTAGCGGGATAACTGGCCATACAAACTTAGAAATACATAGAGGAATAAGAAAGCAAAAATGTTCAGTCAAGTTAAAAAAAGGAAAAGTACAAAGTGCTAGATGAATTGTTTGACCCAGAATGTTTACTGTGTATGGAGGTGACAACTGCTGAGTTGCAGATCTACTTCCTTTGCAATGTTTGTGCCATTTATGAAGCTCCCACCTGTCTATTTGCATCCCTGCTTGCTTCCTAGAAGCCATACACTTTATTTCTTGCCTAGCTCCTACCCTTCCATGAATGTATCTTGTATTTGCCAACAGCAAGCAATACAAGAGGCAGGAGAAAACAACAGAGACCCAAGTGTTTTTTTGACGTGATCAATCAAAGCCTGCACAATCACAAATTGTCAATCACAAATTCTCACATACTCTGAATGTTAAGTGTAATGAAGAGTCAACATGACTACATATTAGAGAAAACAAACAAACAAAATTTTAGAATGTGTCCATTATATTGGGATGTGGTGCCCTCTATTTGCCATGCCTGGGTTAAACCTGGCTACTCCATCTGGTGGGGAGAGAGATATAATTTGTTGATGTTCATTTCAGCCCTCCCCAGGGATTCAGTGACTGGATTTTCTGATGGGATTTTGGCTTTTGTCAAACTTTCCATTGTCATCTTTTCTGGCTTTTCCTTCTTTTGCTACAGCAACTGTCACCAGTTCCTCCTCTCAAACGTCAGCATTTCAAACCCCAGAATACCAAAGAACCAAATCAAAGGACAAGTGCTTTTTGATTTGTATTTGATCTGAAAAACACACAACCATCACTCCTCTGTCCTATTTGGGTGGTTACTGGCGTTTTGGCTAAGATCAAGTGTAGTACTGTATCTTTAAAATATCATTGATTAAGAAAAGGGCAAAGCAGAGATACTGTTTCTACATGCCAAAGATAGGAACATACGTTGCCTTAAATAAATGACACATAAATATCAGACAAGGAAAAAAAAGAAAGACAAAACCATTGTGGCACCTTAAAGACTTATGCTTTGTTTTAATGTGAACATTTGTGGATCAAACCTACTTTCTCAGACTTGAGAAGGTGCCACAGCATATTTTTCTTTATTTGTTATTTCTAGTTTAGTTTCTTGTCTGAAATGCTTGCACGGAATAATATTGCTACCACTTCAAAAACTGACCTAGGAGAATGCATCAAAAGGTTAGATTTGTAACCATGGGATCATGCCATCATTTATGAGTAGATGTTTGGCTTCTATTAATTGGGGAGCCATTGTTATGGGCTAATAACAATGTTATGGGCTGAGGCAGAAGTTCTTCTGCATTATTGTGGATCATATGAGCACCGTTTCCCAAACTATGTTCCATGGAACACTGATGGACTTTAATTACCAGAATCCTAAGTCAGTACATTTTAATTTAATGTAATTTAATTTTTGCACTTGTATGCCGCCCAATCAGGAAACCTGACTCAGGGCGGCTCACATGATAATTAAACAATATACACAATAAATACACAATAATACAATATACAAAATTCAATCTACAAAAACCAGCACATAATAATATACAACAGCACAATACTATAATATAATGATAAAGTCACAACCACATAAAAAGTTCCCAAACAAACAGCAAAGGCCGGGAGTGGGGCGGCAGGCGTCCTCAGCCTCAAAGCTGGACCGTCTTCTTGTTCCACATCAAAAAGTTCATAAGAAGTGGCCAGCAAGAAAGTCCAAGGCCCAAGCTGGGCAGGGGGGATGTCCAGCCCCCCAGCCCCAATGGCCAAGTCCCGGCTTTTCTACCCCTCGGCCATGGGTGAGGCCCGGGGGAAGGGCAGCAGGCATCCTCAGCCGAATGGTGGGTCGTCTTCTGCTGCATGGAGCTGGCACAGCTTTTCCACCCCCGGCCATGGGTGAGGCCCGGGGGAGGAGCAGTCAGCAGCCTTGGCCAAACAGCCAACCAGTGGCAGCAGCAACGATCTTTGGCCAACTGGCAGGGCCATACAACTGTCTCTCCTTCCCTTAGCCTGACTGGCTGAGGAAGAGTCTGGTGGTGGTCATGGCGGCCACAGTGGCATTTTTATGGCCGGCAGGGCCATGCAGCTATCTCTCCTTCCCTCAGTCCAACTGGCTGAGGGGGAGTCCAGCTGATCAGTGTTTTGGGGAATTGATTTAGGCTTCTGGAAACTGAAGTCCAAAAACCAAACACTGTTTTAGAGCATTGTGTATTAGGCTACACTGAGAAATACTCTGGTTCTACAATCAGTTTAGGAGATCCTGGAGCCCTTAAGACCTGATTAAGCTTCCCCTACACCAGGGGTCTGCAAACTTGGCTCTCCAGGTGTTCTTGAACTTCAATTACCAGAAGTCCAATCAGCAGGTGTGCTGACTTGGGCTTCTGGGAATTGAAGTCCAAGAACAGCTGGAGAGCCAAGTTTGCAGACCCCTGCCCTACACCAAGAAGTTTGAAGGTCCACTCTGGAGCTGTAGGAGGATGTTGGATCATCTCCTAGTCAGTGGCAACATGAAACAGTGAGTGAAGCAAATGCAGGAAGTCTTCTTGTGAGTAAAAAATGCTTGCCTGTACAACTTGCCCCTCTGCTTCTGCATAGTTATGCCTTCTGTGGAGTTCTGGAAGCATAGGCAAGCCAGCTACAGTTCTTGGGCAGGGAGAGTTGTTCATATATTAATGCCAGTCTCAGCTTCCTTTCTCCTGAAATAACTACCTCTTGTGGATCATCTCATTGCACCATCTCATGGCATCTTCTGGACTGTGGGTTTTGGAATTGCCCTTACCTGGATGCCAATTTCATGTTTTAACTTTTATGTCCATGGAATTAACCCACTTTGCAGAGCCCATCAAGATTTTAATCCTTTCTGAAATAGACACTTTTCAAAGACAGTTCCATGAAGAGTTTATAATTCTAGCAAAAGTATTATTACCATTACAAACACCAAGTTGTCTAATATTCTTCATAAACACACAAGACAGAGCATGGCACAACATATTTATGCAAATAAGGCCTAAGGCAAGGGAGCGAACATAGCTTAGCTTTTTTATCAAAGGAAGTGCCCAGACCAGAATCTAGGAAGGTGATTGAAGGGCGTAGCAATTCCCTGGCAAAGTCACAGCTTCATGTTTAATTTAACAAAACATTAAACATTTCATGTTTAATTTAATGAAACAGAAGAACATTAGGATTTATAACCTTAATGACACCATGTCAATGCTATATAATATGAGCTGTAATGTACAGTAAAAGATGTGGATACACAGAAAACAAAAACCAAATGATTTCACTGTGTCATTGATATGAGCAGGGAAACCAGGAAAACAACTTTGACAACAACAGCAAAAAAAAAAAAAAAACCCACCACATTAGTTATGCACTACTGACCTAACTAATTTTAGGGGCACTGCTAGAAGACATTTAGGCAAATTGACTAACATTTAGTATTAACACACAAGTGAAGTGGGTCCATTATTTCTCATGTGTCTGACAAAACAAGCTGTTCAAGGCCAAGGGGCGGGGGTGGGGAGATTTTTCAAGTCTAGCAGGAAACTTTGGGAAACTACTCAGCTAAAGAGATAAAGTTGGCTCTTAAAGCTCTGAAAAAGAAAAGGAATATGAGTAGCTATTAACTGAATCGCTGGGATTGCTGTCAGGTTTCTTGTATCATCTTATTTTTGTCATGAGATCATATAGCAGTGTTGATGGGTAGAACTTTGTCTTTACATAGCAGCAAAAAAGAAAATAGCCCTTTATTATATTTGAAACACAGATGAATAAATATAATTTTAATTTCATGTGAGAGTTTTTTAACATTTTGACAGCCTTTTTTCTGCTTTGAAATACATCATTTCAAGAGATAATAAATAATGTTAGTAAACAATTGCATAAAATCTTTATGAATTGTTTGTGAATATAGAAGGGAATCACGGTACTTTTGATTCGTGAATAACTCACAAATGAATTTATGAATGGTGAAATGATAGCACTACTAACAAACAGCAAATTGCATATATTTATACAAATATTCAAACATATACAGGCCAAAGAGTTTACCTGTAATTAAAGATTTTTAAAAGACCTCAAGGTATATCTTTCCTGTATTAGATAGTGTGCTGAAATCAGCATTGAATGGCCTTTCACAGGGCATCTTCCTTATAGCCATAGAAGTAGAGGCAATGAGGCACTCTCTCAAAATAAAAAAAAACTTGCCCTTTTTTTGTTGAACTATTGCCTTTTTATATTTTTAAAATGATCTACTTTTACTCACAAAGATCTGTACTGTGTATAAATATTAAATATAAAAAGATCAAAATCCCCTTTTAAAACCTTGTTCAATTTAACAAATGTACAATGTCATATTTTGACATGATTTTATATAATTAGATATACAAAACTCTTCAGAAATAAAACTTACCTTACAGTACTTTCTAAGAGTAATTAAAGGGGTTCAAGACCTTTATGAAAAAAGAATCTTGTAGCAAAGGGGGCCTAACTAAAAAATATCTTATTGCTTTATAGGAGGCCCTAATGGTTTGTGGTGAAGTAGAATTTATCCCTCACATTTTAACAGAAAAATGCACATAGAAGGCTGCAAAGACTGTGTATCTTTGGCTCAGAATAGATAAATGAAATGTTTAGAAAGCTATAAAGGAAAAAAAGAGTTTTAATATGGTTTGACTGGGGCAAAGATTTAAAAGCTGGGCAGAAGGGAGACTTGACAGTAACTAGACCCCCCCCCCAAAAGCATTCAATGCTTATATCCCATTGTTTTCAAACACCAAAATAAATGTTCCTGTTCAAGTGATTTGTGCCAGTATCTGATGAAGTCGTTGCAGTAGTGGAAGATTTGTTGCATTGGTTGTTGCACATTTTCAAAGTTAGCGCATGGAATAGGAACAGGGCAGGAATTTACCAAATGTATCATAAATTCATATATGAATTTGCTAAATAGTGCCTGAGTCCTATCCACATAACCAGTTTTTTCCCAATAGGAAAGGGAGATATATGAGGTTGGTGGGTTTTAAAAGAAATATCCATTGAAATTCTTCTGTGGTCTAGGTATGACAGGAAAGAATTTCACAAGTATGATAATTCATTCTCAACTTAAGATGCTGTGGTTCATCACATCATAATCATTATAATTATGTCTGAGTTGCCCCATTATGCCTCTGTACCTGTAAGGAATGTGCAGTTTATCATGCCATTTTAGTAATGAGAAAAGAGAATATAAGGAAGGCAGTTGTGATTTCCCTATCAACCACATTGAGCATAAAGAGGACTATAGCTAACTCCTTCAAATGGGAGGCCTCAGGGAAAGCAAGGATAGATTCAGTGGTGGAATTCAGCCGGTATGCCCCGGTACTCCCGTACCAGTAGTAGAAATTCTGGCTGGCCCAGCCCACCCTTTTGCCAGAGCCTTGGGTCTTAGGCCTGTGCCTGCCTAAGTCGTTGCAGTAGTGGAAGATTTGTTGCATTGGTTGTTGCACATTTTCAAAGTTAGCGCATGGAATAGGAACAGGGCAGGAATTTACCAAATGTATCATAAATTCATATATGAATTTGCCAAATAGTGCCTGCCTCCCAGTTATACTCCCACCCACCCCAAACAAACACCAACCTTCTCCATCCTCTTCCAGGAAAGGGAGAAAATGATGGACCGGAAGAGACACTTTTTGAAAAGGGACAATTTTCTGTTCCGCACTCTCATCTGGTCTCCTTCCCTTCTAGAATCATCAACTTGGTGCCCTTAACCCCTTCTGTTCCTGGTAGAATCTCTTTTAAGCTTCCTGGTGGTCTTCCTTCTCCCCCCCCCCCCAAGACCCCTACATTTGAAAAACCACTGCAAAAGAGGAGGAGGAGCAAGTCACATGGCCACGCCTACCCAATCACATGGCCACCTGGCCAAGCTTACCATGCAATGCCCACAGAGTAGGTATTTAAAAAATTTGAATCCCATCACTGGGTAGATTCAAACACAAAGAGGTACTAACTTCACCCTCCCTTTCTCTGGACACTGTACCCAGGTTCAGAAAATTTCCTACTAAGACTTTTTTGGCATGCTATCCTTCACTGTGCTGCAGATGAATTCCTTAGACTGTTTGTGAACAGTGTATGGTACCAGCAAGGTTGGATATGAGTCCTGTAGAAAGATAAGTGGATAGGTTGCATAATCTCCTGAAAGCTCCTCATACCCTCATGACTGAGAGGGTCATTATTCTGAGCACATGGCTGAAGTGGAGTTTTCACTGTTTCATTTGCAGTTCACCTTTAAAATGATGGGCAAAGCAATCAAATGGTAACACATTAACTCAAATACACTCCAGATACATATTATTGTTCATCGTGGCAGACCATTTTGATTGTTATAAACGACTAAGTATGATTGCATTGGCACTTAATGAGCATTAAAGTAGATGGCAAGTGACTTGTGATTCTGAGATGCTCCAAACTGGATTTGAATGCTTTTTGCTTAACTCCAGACTCTGGCTTGGAGGGCAGCAGTTCTTTGACTAAGCACCACCATCTTTATACTGCCGATGTAGCTAAGTTTCCAAAGGGAGCAGATATTTGGAGGACAGAAAGATAAAATAAATGAAATAAATTTCCTGTCAGAAATTCCTCTGTGTTGAAAGGATTTTTGCTGTTTCCCCAAAAAGACATATCAGTAAAATCTTAGCCAGTACTGTGGGAAACTCTCTTCCGCAGCCTCAAGATTTCTGCCTCAGTCTAACAGTGGCCCCAGAAAAACAGTTTTATCTCTGATAGCTGATCAGTGCTACTTCCAAGAAAATGGGTATATCATAAAAAATGGCCATCCCACAAATGATCACCATTTGAGGAGCCCGTTTGATAGTTAACCTCCAGAGGACTTTTTGCTCTGAGGTTGTGGAACACACTATTTTCTTGGTGGAGATCAGTTTATCCTCTCCGGGATTATAGGAAGTGTTTGAGGACATTTCTTTTCAAACTGCCCTTTTAAAAATGCCAGAGTTGCTATGGTGATAGATGCGGCCATATAAAAATAAATAAATAAATAAAATGTTTTCTATTTACTGCACATTATACTGATGTTAATGGATTAATTAGCATTGCTAATCTGGTTTCAATTTATAACTCTGTTTGTAAATGTATTAGTAAACCACCTTGAGCACTTATCTTAAATAGAAATATATGTTAAAATGTAGCAAAGAAAAATAAAATAAAAATGATCTAGGAAGATGACTTATGAGATAGTGTCTGGCAGATATTTGGATGCCATTTGGTTGGAATAGCCAAAGAGAAAGTGTGCATTTTCAAATGGACTTTTGGTTTTAAAAAATAAAACAGAGTAGATGGTTTTTATTGACAGATAGTTAGACTGTGATTTGTTTTCATCAATTTACAGCAGGGATTCTCAACCTGCAGTCTACAGGCTGGATGCAGCCCATGGCACCATTTCATGTGTCCCCCCCCCCCCGCCACCATACCAGGAAATGACATGTGGTGGAGGAAGGGCAAAATGGCCATCCTGCCCCCAAAGCTGTCTGAGGGAGCATGACCCGGCCCCTGGCTTTAAAATGTTGAGAACTCCTGATTTAAAACCTAGCCAAAAGTAATCTTTGAACTTTGGATATTTTGTATTTATACATGGTTCAGTCCTTCTGTCTGATATTCTGAACTACATTTTTACATTCAATATGGCCAATGAAACAGTACAACACTTCCCCAGGAGAGCAGCTGAATAAAGTAAAACTGATCACTAACTGCAAGGCTTGTTGTATTCTTTCTAGAAAAGTTATTAAGGAATTTATAGTTTATAGTAGTTGTTTAGGGCTATAGTTTTCATGAGTAGCTACACAGTCAATGGCCTGAAGTTATGAAACTTGGAGCTGTTACTTGGCAATAGCATACTTTGTCCTCATTTTGAGGCTTCATGCCAAGTTAATTTTGTTGATTTAGATTAATTGTTATTTAATAAAGGCCTGTGCTACTCTTTTCCTGGGCATGTATACTTTAATATTTTTTAAAAAATCTATTAATAATGTGAAACATATTCTTTCTCTGATACAGTTCCCATGTTAGCTAGTTGGAAGGGACAAAAGGCAAATATGCAGAAATTACTTGTATTAATTTTCAAGTCAGGCAATGCTATGGATAATATAAACATTTGTAATTGTCTTAATAACCTTTATAGAAGGAATCCAACAAACTTAGCAGTTTGTGATTTGTTTTACTTTTTTCAGCTACTCTCTTTAGGGATTGTTATGCTAGCCAAATTTTAATCAACTGTTTCATTGGCAATATTGAATTTATAAAGTTAGTAGCTACTAGTTACCTCATGACTTCATTAGTATACAGGAAAATTAGTCATTCTACAGTGATTAACATCTATTCAGAACTCAGAATGTATTATGGGTTCTAAATTATCACAGGAATTAATGCAATCTTTTCAGAAAGCTTAAAATATGATAATAAATACAGCATTACTAGCACCTGCACCTCAAGGTACCAAAGTTATTAAAGATTTCTGTAATTATATTTATTATTGGAGAACTCTGGATGAGAAAAAACAAAATGTAATGAGTATGAATAAAATAGTGAATCTTTATTAAAAGTATGTTAAAGATTACGTCCTTATAAATTAAATCTGTCTATAAACCTGTTGCAGGCATTTTGAGTGATCTGTTTTCTTAAAATATTCACAAACTCTTGTTAGTTAAATCTCCTGGCTAGTCTGTAGTAAGGGAATAAATCTAAGGGTGTCATTCTGCTCCAGGGCTATCCCAAAGGCACCCTCACTTCACCCATATCAAGGACCAAACCAAAGCCATCTGAGTACTTTGGCATATGAGAAAGGGAATCTCTCAAGTTCCTCCCTAGCAGTAAAATACAATTAGAATAAGTTAGCTAACAAATGTTGGACATTTTCTATACCATCTATGCTCTACTGCCAGAGGTTTATGCCTTACTTTTTAAGCAAGGGGTTCCCAACCTAAGGCCTACAACACCATTTCACCTGTTTTAAGCAGTAAGATCAGCACCCTCTTGCCTATCCCCTCCCTCTTCTGTGGCTTTGGCCAGTCCTACTGGTTCCTTTCAGAATTATAGTTTATTCTCTTTTGTGGCCAGAGTTGAGGCTCATATAAACCTTATACAAATGACACACAGAAATTATCAGCCGTCTGTTTCACATAGGGTCAGTAATGAAATGTCAAAAAGGCCTCAACCCTCAGAGATCACAACACCATAGAGATATATATTAATTCCTGCTGTAAAAAGAAAGCTGCCTCCATTTGTAATCCTAAAAAAAGTTGCATTTGTACATCAGCTACCCGCTGTATGGAGAAGAAAAAATGCAGGCAGACAAAGCATGTGTCAGTATTTCTTTTGATAACAGATTGAACACAGGGATTCTTATGTATGAGACATACAAATATTAATAAAACTATCTGAACATGTATTTTCTTTTTAAAGAATTTGAATTTGAATGCATACAATGAAAAATGTAATTATAGATGTCTTGAATTGAAGTCTGTGACCATCCATATCAGACTGCTAATCTGTAGCTAACTGATCTTGACTTTGCCAATGACATAGCTTTACCAGCTAAAGTCTAAACCATGGGTGCCCAAGCTACTCCCTGTGGGCCAGATCCAGCCTCCAAGGCCAATTCATCCAGCCCACGCCGCCCTCATTGCTTCCAGAAGCGGAAGCCGGGTGAGTTTTACTTCCACTTCTGGGAACAAAAAGGGTGGAGCGGGCTGGATGAATTGGCATCATTGGCTGGATCTGGCCCACCAGCTGTAGTTTGGGCACCCATGGTCTAAACCAATGCTATGACTATCAGCTTGGAAACCAAAGCATCAAAAGTCAGGTTGAGAATCAGTAGTGAAAATAGCAAAGTACTGAGTATTATTCATTACCCCAAGGCCAACATTAGAATTCTGCAAATTTATCTACTTTGGTAGCATCATGACCACCAATTGGGAAACCAAAGAAGATGTAAAATGTAGGATAAGAAAGGCAGCAGCTACATTTAAACTAATGGATCACATTTAGTCATTTACTGCAATAAACACCATTATTAAACTTCACTTGTTTAATACTTTTGCTATACCAACTGTGATATATGCAAGTGAGACATGGAAAATAGCTCAGATCATGAATCTAGCCTAAGTATATTCCAGCAGAGATGCTTGAAAAAGATTCTTGGCATCACATACTTTGGTCAGATTATAAATGAAGAGATTCTACATGGAAGTGGATCATGTAGCCTGGAACACATTATAGCAAAATGAAGGAGGAGACTTAGAGGGCATATCATAAGATTACCTGAGCACCAGTACCTGAAAATAGTGATGGACTGGATGCCATATGGAAGTAAAAGGAAATCAGGTAGGCCAACAAACAAACACTAAGAGTGAATTTTAGAGAATATTTAATTAATATACAATTCCCCTGGGAAGAAGCACTGAATGTAGCATCAAACAGAAACCGTTGGAGTCCATTGATCTCTCTATATACACCCTCATGTGCAAGGACTTAAGAAGACAGAAGAATACTCTATAATAAAAGCAAACATCAAGGACAGCGCCTGCTCTGCTCAGTGTGAACATTCATTCCACATTCCTTAAATAGGGATACAGTCCATAACTCAATAACAGTAATTCATTAAAATCTCCAAGCATAACAGATATGCTTCATTCCTATGTCCTAACTAATATTATGATAGCGACCCAGAACACAAGCAGGTTTATCTTGATTTAACATTAGTAGCATGTCATAGAGATGATGAGATAACTAAGTGAATTGAAGTATGTGGATGTAGACCAGGAGTGCTCAAACTTTTTAAGCCCAGGGGCCAGGTCACACTCCCTCAAACAGCTTTGGGAGCCGGGTGGCCATTTTGCCCTTCCTCCACCACATGGCACTTCCTGGTATGGTGGAGGTGATGGGGGGCACATGAAATGGTGTTGTGGGCCATGTCCAACCCATGGGCCACAGGTTGAGAATACCTGATGTAGACCCTACTTCCCCATTGTGAGACTTGACTTCCCACAGTCTGAGGACACCACCCACTAGAAGGAATAGTAAATCACTTCTAAGTTTTTTATAACTAGAAAACTGGTGAAGTTTGCTGTAAATTGGAATCAGCTTGATACAACCCAATTTGATTAGCAGACTAAGCATACAAAGAAATGGCCCCAGAAATCTTCTCTTTCACTTGTAGATAATGAAGGACTTATTTGGATGGACCTGTCCATGTACTCATCGAATCTTGCTGAAGTCCATGTACTCATCGAATCCTGCTGAATTTGTGAAAGATGTAATGCAATGAAGAGATTGTATGCAGATTTTCCAACTTCATTGCAACTGCTTCTATTGCAAAAAACAAAAAACAAAACAAAGCCAAAGACTGGTTTCCACACCACAGAAGAGTGGAAGATGAATAAGTTATCTAATTTTCCCATCCCAAAGAAATGAAGAGATAAGTCAATAAACAGCATAATTATGAATTCATTCAGAAAGAAAAATAATGACTTTCTGAAGTGACACGGCCAAATCCAATAACTAACAGTTTGCCAGGCAATAATAATGGTATTTGTATCTCTTTTAATTGACTTTAACCTTTCCCTTCATCTGCGAACTATTAAAAAATTAAAGAGGAAAGTATTTAGAGACACAGATTTACATCAGTGCATGGCTCACATGCTTTTAATGAGGTCAAAGCAATAAAGAGCCTGAGCAGTTTCTGTAGCCTGGATGATGAATGGCGGTTTCATGCGGTGCTTGGCGGATCCTGTAAGGCTGCAGCTGTTGTTTGTATATTAAGCTAGAAGTTTATACTTGGGGGGAAAAGACAGCTCTGGAGTATCTTAGAGCCTTAGAGTATAATTTTTAAATTGTGCATAGGGAAGTACTGTGATAAAAGGAAACCTGAAAAAAGATTTAGATTAAAATATATTCAAAGTCAAACCAATGAATCACTCAGATGTCAACAACTAACAGTGCGTTGCCTTCTAAAGTTTAAAGGTAAAGGTCTCCCATGCTCTAGGGGGCGATGCTCATCTCTTTACAGCCAAAGAGCCAGTGCTGTCTGCAACTGCAAAAGTTTCCATGCTCATGTCGCAGGCATGACTAGACACCAAAGTGCATGGAATGCTGTTATTTTTCCTTGCAATTTCTTGCTTTTGAACTGTTAGGTTGGCAGGAGCTGGGACAGATGATGGGCGCTCACTCCATCACTCAGCACTTGGGTCTTGAACTTCTGACCTGCCGACCTTCCAGTCATCAAGCTCAAGATCTTAGACACTAAGCCACTAAGGCCTCCCTTCTATAGATTAGTACAAGCTATTTAGTGGTTTTGTTCATCCCACCTGGAATCTTCAAGTTATGCATCTGTAGGGCTGCAGTATGGGAGGGAGGGTGAGCAAACAGACATACAGTTCTGTAATACTGGCTACTAAGAAGTAAGTTTCATTTGATTGACTAGGGTTTACTGCACAAATGTTATGTGTATCTCGGATTTTGATGTAATTAGCAATCCTCATTTCACATTATGCAATTAAACTACACAGTGGGACTGTAAGCTAAGTCCTCTCAGTTTGCTCTCAGTAGTCATGAGATTGTCTCAAAGGTCCTAATAATAACTTGGTGCATTTTTAGAGTGCTGTCAACCACAGCTTTGACAGTTTTGTAGTGCCATGGCAAATGTGTTAATTGTAAATTCTCGTGGTCGTCCAATCTTGCAGCTTCTCATGTTATAGCCACCCCATATTGGTTCATTCTACACATCATGCTACCAAGACAACTAACTATTTTATTTGGATGGCGAGAGCTGGGCATTGCCTGGGCATAATCTAGTATAGATGCTTGCTATTATATGCAGTTGTTCGTAGGACTCTGCAAACCACTGAGTTCAAATAAAATTAATCCAGGCATCAGGTTCAGGGGTTACTGTTTTGTTTCCTTAAAAGAATTACAACTCTGTATGCCAATTTTTAAAAGAATCATTCTCTAAGAGCACATTATCATTGTATGCCAATCCATAGTTCATCACCTCTTGATTATCTCATCTGCCATGCATCTTGTCACATTGCTTCATTTTAACACATAAACTGTTATAAACATTTGCTGTAGTAGTTGCTATGGAGAAATTACAGAGCAATAGCAGGTTACATACAGTAGTGAGTTGTAGAAATAATGAAGGTAAATAATGATGACAACGACATTTTATATTTTTAGGACATTGGTGAGCTGGCTTTGCATGAATTGGCAGTGTTCCAGTGTTCCGTTTTCATTATACTTTTTTAGTCTTATATATTTCTATATCAGAGAGATATGGAATATTGGTCAGTATTGATGGTGAACTTTCAAAAACAGTTAAAGATGTAACACTGGCAGGACAATACTCTCTCTCATTCTCTGTCTCTAAAAGAGCAAAGTCTAAGCAAGGTCATTCCATTAATCTCCCCTACCACTGCCACCTTAGCCCTATTCTTGCCATGTGGGCCAGGATACTTGAGAGACCGTGTCACCCTGAGAACATCTGTCCATCCCACTAGAGTGCACCGGAGAGGCTCTCTGGTTGTACCTTTAGCTAGAGAGGCTCATCTCTCTAGCACGAGAAGGAGGGCCTTTTCTGTGTCCACTCCGGCCCTATGGAACCTCCTGCCAGTGGAGTTGTGTCTCCAGACAGAGTTGCTGCCCTTTAGGAAAGGAGTGAAGACCTGGCTGGCAGGGCATGTGTGGGGAGTGGGCCAGACAGCCAACTCGGTCGCCTGGCTCTTTTAAATATTCCACCTTTCTCCTTGGTGTTTTTAATTCTAATTTAATTTTCTGCTATTTTTTAACTTGATTGTATGCATGTGCTTTAATTGTTTTAATTGTTTTTAGTTGTAAAGCTGCCCTGAGTCTTCGGAGGAGGGCGGGGTACAAATGAAATAAAATAAAATAAAATAAAATAAAATAAAATAAAACAATGAGGGGAAGCAACAAATTGAAAAGGGAGAGGCAGCTCTATTTGTGCAGGCTCCCCATGAGAGCCAAAACAGCAAAATATGGGGTTTCTGGCTCAAGTGAACCGCCTATATTGATACATTACAGCAGCCTCCCTGTCTTCAGATTGGGTGGTCAGTGCCAGTGCCAGAAGTCACGGTATATCCCATTTAGGAGCAATGTCTAACAGGTCAGGCTATCCTCTACCTAGGCTTTCTAATAATCAAAGCTAGGAGCAGTGCTGGATTCCTCATCCTAGAGGTACACGGAAGTTCCTCAGAAAATATTGGTCAAGAGCAAGTTTTCCACTCACTTAGACATGGGAAAGCATGACTGAGGGAAAGCCTTGAATGTGCATAGAGTGCCTATGGGAAATTGATGCCCTGCGCTGCTTGATCCTGCTTAGCCCTTCTCTCGGGAAATTCCAAAATGGATCAGGAACTGATGAGGACAAGTTGTCACTGTGTTCTGCATGGCCTTCAGAAACAGCAGCAAAGGAGATGTGCATTTGGATTGTACTGTATTTCCCTTTTGGATGTTTGGGTTTTGGCTTTAATTATGGGGCTAACATTAGAACTCAGTGATCAAATTGTAATTTGGTGAACAGCTAAGGTAATAAAATTAATAGCATCCAGTGTGACTTTTAACAAGGAACATTTGATTATTTTCTCAGGAAAGACTAGATGAGGGGAAGTGTTTTCTAAAAGTGCTTTTCCATCTACTAGATAGGTGGACAGGTAATGGGGAATTCTAAGTGTTGTAGAAAACATATTGGATGCTTGTAACCTCCTCTTCATTGATTCATGAGAGAAGGGAAGTACAAAATCCCAAATGATGTGTTAGCATTAAAAAAAATACTAAAAGGGTCTTGTGTGTTACACACTTGCAAGCCAAAATAGCAAGCACATTTTAGTGACTAGAGATTAATTTAGGTACAGATTTTTCCCCACATCTGTATTTTCTCAACACAGATTATTCACTTTCCTGTTGTAGTTTTCTTTTTTACACATAACACTGCCTCCAGTGTACATAGAGCATGCCTAGTAATTTTATAATGTGTGAAGCTTCCCTAAGTCATCTATACTATTTTTCCATCTGTCTGCTCTCCATTCTTCTTAATACTATTTCTTTGCCAAATTAATATGTGCTTTGTTGTTCCACATTCCTGGAGCATGATGAGTAAAAGTGAGTCATTTCAGAAATGAGAAGCTGCTAGATGTTGTATACATTTTAAATTATTTTTTCCTTCCTTGCTTGAAATGCTGTAGTTTCACTATAAAATATCAAAAGCTGAAACCTTAAAGTTGGTTAGAATGAATCCCCAGGCACACAGCACATGTGCGATGCAATTTATACAGTAAGCTGCATTGTCTAAGAATAGAATTGTGAGGGCATGCATGAATGCTGACTAGAATCCTATGGGAAATGAAAGCTGCATAAGTGAAGGACTAGATGTTTTCAAGAAATGTACAAGGAAAATCTTCATTAAAGACATGGTGAGGTACGTACCCACCTTCAATTTATTGAAACAAAACCACTGATCATGTTTAGGAGAGAGAATGTTTTCCATTTAATTGAATTAGGTGCCTGTAAGACTGCTTTTTCACTGTTGTGTGTGTGTTTTTTAAATTTTTGAAAGATCGAAGATACTGTAACAGGAAAAACATGAGGTCTAGAAATTGTCTCTGGTTTCTACAAACATTTTTTCTGCCTTATTAACTTAATTTGATTTTTAAAACTGCAGTTCATAATTGTTTTTTGTATGTGTGTGTGAAGAAACCTCTTTGGGTCAATTTATTTGAAAACTGTGAGTCTAGATATTTATGTAGTCACTTTGCTCCAAAATCACAGACTGGGATGTAACTAAGTAAAGGTCACTCTAGGCCCACTTTTTTGCCCTATCCCACTATCTATAGCAGGGATTCTCAACCTGAGGCCTGTGGGCCAGATACAACCCATGGTGCCATTTCATGTGCCGCTCCCACTGCCTCCACCACACCCAGAAGTGCCATGTAGTGAAGGAAGGGCAAAATGGCCATCCGGCCCCTGAAGCTGTCTGAGGGAGTGTGACCCAGCCCCAGGCTTTAAAAGGTTGAGAACTCCTGATCTATAGTATAATTACACTGGGGAACCAAAAAAAATTTTTTTTTCTTGGTGCCTAAAATTTTTCAACTGATTTCGGGCCTTTTGAGGCGGCTGATTCCGAAAATGCTATCCATTTTGTTCTACAGCTCTAGTTCATGAGATATTGATGATGTCATTATACATTGCTCTTATGACTACACTTGTATTTGCCTCACCAGGGGCGTAGGAAGGGGGCAGGGGGGGCAAATGCCCTGGGTGGTGTGCTCCAGGGGGGCGGCATTTTGAACACACACACCCCAAAAAAATTTCCCAAAAAAATTTTCCAAACCAAAAAAAAAATTGCCTCCAGGGGTGCATCGAAGGCTCTCGGAGGTGGGAGGGGTGGTGGAAAACCCTTTTGGGGGTGGGAAAATATTTGGGTGGGCAAAAAAAAAAGTTTGGGTGGGTGGGAAAAAATTTTTTTGGGGGGTGGCAAAATTTCACTCCACCCCGGGTGGCTTACACCCTTGCTACGCCTCTGGTTATATATGCAACCAGTATGGTTAGATTGGCCTAATGTGAATAAGCCATATCTAAAAAACTAGAGCTGGTGGGGCATAACAAAGCATTTTTGGAATCAGTGACCCAAATATAGCCAGAAATAGGTGAAAATTGTGAGGCACCAAAATCACTGTTCCCCAGTGTTATATTTTGTAAAGGTTCACTAACATTAGCAGATCATGGTTTAAATATTTGTTAAAGTCTTCTTGATAAAAACATGACTTTTCATGTTAAAATGACACTGGTTATCTCACTGGTAATCTCTCGCATAGACTACTGCAATGCTCTCTACTGCAATGCAAAATGCAGCACCGTATCAGATTCAAGGTATTAGTTTTAACTTTTAAAGCCCTAAATGGTGGTGGTGGCGGGGGCTACTTGGCCAAGCGTCTCCCTGTTAGAAGATCTTCCCACATCACTTGATCTTCCCAGATGGGACAGCTCTTAGTATAAATGCCGAAATTGGCAAGGAAGGCTACGACCAGGAGAAAAGCCTTTTCGGTGGTGGAAATAACCCAATGGAACTCCCTTCCAGTTGAATTGTGTCAGATCTCTTCTTTGTTGACATTCAGAAAACAACTTAAAGCACTTTAGTTTAGAGAGGCATTTGAGCAGGGGTAGTCACTGGACTAGTTTTAGGCTTCATAATTTAGATTTGATATTTGTATTTATTATGTGTTTTTAATGTGCTGTTGTTAGCCACCCAGAGTGGGGGTGATCCCAGATGGGTGGAACATAAATGGAGTTGTTGTTGTTGTTGTTGTTGTTGTTGTTGTTGTTGTTGTTGTTGTTGTTGTTGTTGTTGTTGTTGTTGTTGTTGTTGAATGCTGAATTTTGGTGATAGCTGTATTAATTGTAATTGTTTTCTAAATTACTTGAACATCTTTCACTGTTATCTTGCATGTCCTTTTTCCTTATTAATATCTGCTTTAAAGCTGGAAGCAGTAGCTCCCTCAAAGTAGTAATTTACAGTTGCTTGTATAATTTTTCACAGATGGACCCAGCTTTGGACTACAGTACAGGTCTCACACACACCCATATCCACAGGTTCTGTACCCTCAGTTTCAGTTATTCATTGGTCTAAAAATATTCAATAAAGAATACTGAAATGCATAATATACAATAGAACCCCGAACAACGTGATGACATGGTTCCACAAGTCATGACGTTGTTCGGTTTTTCACATTGTTCGATACATTGGTAAAAAAAAGCCCTGATGTCAGGGACAAACCACGCCGAGGCAAGGCTTGGCATTCCCCCCCCCCCGGGTAGGCACGCAATCGCGTGTCGTTCGGGATTAGGGCAAGGTACGGGAAAGACCCCCGTCCCCTGCCCTAACCCCGAATGACACGCAGTGATGGGAGGATGCGGGAAGGTCCCTCGCATCCTCCTCTCACCGGTGCCGCGCCGCACGCCCACGGCTGAAGTTCCAAAAGTGTAAGGATCTATACCCTTTTGCAACCTCGGGCAGCTTGGAGGGTTGGGCGGCGCGGCGGCAGTGACGGGAGGATGCGAGGGACCCAATACACTTCACCTTGCAATCTCCGTTTGATCCCAACATAAGATTATCAAATGGAGTGGGGAGAATGGTTGTCCCCCCCTCCATTTGACAAACTTATGTTGGGATCAAGCAGTGATTGTGAGGTGAAATGCAATGGGTGATAGCACCCAATACACTTCACCTTGCAATATCTGCTTGATCCCAACATAAGATTGTCAAATGGAGTGGGGAGAATGGTTCCCCCCCTCCATTTGACAAACTTATGTTGGGATCAAGCAGTGATTGCGAGGTGAAGTGGAATGGGTTCTATCACCCTTGACGTGCAATCCTCCTTGCTATAGCAAGCCCAGGAAAGAGGCGGCTTGGTCGAAATCCTCACCCCCGCGGAGTGGGAGGGAATTTCGGCCAAGCCGCCTCTTTCCCAAGCCTGGGAGACCCCACGGAAAGGTGCCTCTCCTCGCCCGTATCCTGCGCTAACCCCCACTGACACACTCCGCTCGCTGTTATCTGTGGTTTCAAGTATCCATGGTAAGTCTCAGAATGTATCTCCCACAGATATAGGGAATGTCCTGTACATCATTAATATTTGTCTGTAACTGTAGATTTGTGTCCAGGGTATCTGGAATAATGTGGGCCTCCCTGGATTTAATATCATCAGGAGAGGGCCTTCTTTCTTGCCCCCACCACAGGCATACTGAGAATATTAGGCTGTAGAGTGTCCATCCTTTATGTCAGAAATGAAGGCTTTCTTTTTAGGGCAGGCTTTTAACTAAATAGGCAATGAAGGGTTTTACCATTTCAGGCTGCTGCATCATTATTTATTAATACAGTCAAACCTTGCATAAAGAGTGTTTCGCTTAAAGAGTAACTCACTTAAAGAGCAGAATTTTCTCTGAATGTTCGCTTCGCTTAACAAATAAAACCAACCAAAAACTCGCTTAACAAATAAATCGGGGTTCGCAATCCCCCCCCCCCACAATTGGTCACATACAATGGTGTTTCACTTAAACAGCAAACTCGCTTAAAGAGCAATCCTGTGGAATGCATTATGCTCTTTAAGCGAGGTACCACTGTATGTTAAGGAGGTACCACTGTATGTTAAGGAGGTACCACTGTATGTTAAGGAGGTACCACTGTATGTTAAGGAGTTTTAAAGGTGTTTTTAACTGTTAAACAAATTACTGTAATATCATTATATTATATAATTGATACTATTATAATTAACTTTAGGATACCTAATGTGATTAGTGGATAGAGTAATGGACTTAGACTCATAAGACCTTAGTTTTAATCCCCACTTCACCATAGGAAGTCACTGTGGGAATAACACTTGTAAAACCACTCCTCCAGGATCTCACTTACCTTGAAACTCCTAGTAAGGTTGCTATGAGTCTATTTCAACTTGACAGCATAGAACAAAAACAGATGTAATAGCTTATTGTGTTTATAGTTTACTCCTTTCTTAGTAATTTGTGAAAAACTTTGTGTCGCTTCACTAGGAGAAACGAGGCATAAGAATTATATATAATGACTAGAAGTGCTCTTACTAAAGGAGTGAAATACCCTGCTGACCATACATGTAGGCCAATAATTGATGTTTATAGTTTCTCTGCTGCAGTGATTTCTAATGGATTGAGTAATTAATGCTCTTGCAGACAGTATTTTTATTAGCAGGTAGATTTATCTTCCACTAAACTTGACTATTATTTTCTTCTTTATTTACTTAATTAATGTTTTTAAATTGTTTATAATTGTGTCATTTTTACTGTCTTTAAACTGCTAAGAAAAATAGTATGCAGTATGGTTTTTAAAAAATGTAAGCGGCTGTCTCTAAAAAGAAAGTTGAACTAGTTTATTATGTCTTTTCATATGAACTTTTCAAGAAGAATGAGTAATTTGTCGAGCTCTGTTTACTATATAAATAGATGAACTAGTCCCCTTGTAATGAATGAGACTCATTAGTCACAAGTAACCCAAGGTTTGTTCATTTCAGTGGATCTGCTCTACTTAAGACTAACATTCATAAAAAAAATCCCTAGAGTTAGACCCATTGAATCAATGGGAACTTGGTAAGTAAACAATTTTGCAGGGTCCATTGATTCAGTGGGTCTACTTTAATTGAGACTAACAATCACATTTGGGCCTTTAGGCATAGCCCATCATCTTCTAGAATGTTAATTATTTGTTAGATTAGAAAGTCCACAACTCATCAAATAGCCTGTGAACCCAGATAACTGGATGGAGATGTGATGCCTAAAGATATTGGCTTGGCTCCAGGTTACTAGTGATTTGCAGGCCATTCTACTCCATCTTGCAGCTGTGTCCTGCACATTTTCCTTCATTAATACTTGTTTCAATGACATTATTGGGAACTTGGTTTCTGAAATTAGAGATGTGAAGGCAGGCACTAGGCTTGAGCACTCCTAACTCGAAAGGGAAGGGTTTATGACCCATTGGAGTGGGAAGGGACAGTGATAGTTCCCAAACTCTTTTTTTTTTAGTTTTGAATCCCGAATACCAAGGAAATCACTGTGCTCTCCAAATGTGACAAATCACAGCACCGCCTATAAAAATGTAGTGACACTAGCTATAAAACTAGTTATAGGAAAGACACACTTCGAGACCAAGAAGAGGGTTCACATGATTTTGTAATGTCAGCTGTTTATATAATATAACAGAATTTAAACAGGTTTGTGCTTCATAACTTTTGAGAAGTTAGATGGGGGAATCACAGTACTATAGTGCTCTTATCTAATTCATATGGTAAAGCTGTTACTGTTTAATGCAGCTCTGTGCCTGTAAGCAAGGCATCTATTATACAGACAGCATCTGTTAGCCATCTTTTCTGAGAGGCCTTTTCAGAATGAAAGCCACTGTCTTATTACTGTTATTTTTTCCCTTGCTCATAAGACAGTTTATTGACTGTCGTTTAAAACTTAACAGAACTGCAGTGACAGACAAATGCCCTAGCCATCCCTATTTCTGTCACTCTGTATACAAATAGTTTCAAACTAGTTTCTCTCAGTCCAAGAGCCTCCAGGTAATCTTCTCAATTAGTCCTAAGGGTTTTGGAAAGGCAAGGAAGTGCAATTCTCCTAACAGCATCTAAAATTATAGGTTTAGGATAAAATTAAAGTTGATGCTTTAACCAATCTGGCAAAGGAGAAAAGAGACAAAGAAGAATGCTGGCACTTTTGGTTTATTATAGGGTAGAAGGAAATATGTGACTGACTTTCACACAGAATTGTGTTATTTCCCTTTTGCTGAATTAAAGTAATAACTAACTTCTTTTTATCTATCCTTCTGACAAAATATCAATAGGAGTACCTTGGGGTTATTTGAGGGTTTGGGGCAGTCTTTTTCTTCACCCTGTTCTTTCTTTTCTCTGCCTGTCAAAAATCTTCCTTATACCTAGATCTCTCTGTAATGAGAATCCTTGGATAGAAGATTTGAAAGGAAGTTCCTTTGTATCATGGCAGTTACTTATCTTCCAACTTTCAAATATGTTAAGCAGTGATGTATTGTTTCTTATGATTTATAATGAATAACAGTATATTGCAGAAAAATTATATGACTTTAACTAACACTTCGCTAAAAGTGACATGGAAAGAATATCTGAGGAGGAGCAATTCTTATTTAATGTTGATTTCATGTATACAGTAAAACACCGGATAATGATTGGATCGGATAACACTAAAATCGCATAACGTTGGGGAATTTGAGGCAAACATTTGGATCAGATAACATTATGTTAACCATTATGTTAACGTTATCTGATCCATCAGATAACCTAACTATTTCTGAGGCTAATGTTTGCCTCAACTTCCTTGAGGTGTGGCTGTGACACACTAGTTTCTCTTGGGAGAAAGGGAGGGGGCTACCTGCTCTCTTTATCTCAAGCTTGCAACATTTGAATAACAAAAGCTTGCAAAACCAGTCTGACTAGTTTAGCAAAGCAAAGCAAAAGCAGACATGGGGGTGGGGGTGGAGGTGGGGACTATTTTAATATGTTCTGACTCCAATTTAAAAACTAAGAAGCCCCAAATGCCCCAACTACTCCCTATGAGCCAGATCCGGCCCTGACACCAATTCATCCAGCCAGCTTCACCCTCACTTCCAGGAGTGATGAGGGTGGTGCGGGCAAGATGGATTGGTGTCATTGGCCAGATTCGGCCCAGAAGCTTTGCTAACAGCAGGGGTGCCTAAACTTTTCAGGCCATGGGCCAGTCACGTGGTTCATGGGTGCTCAAACTACTCCCTGTGTGCCAGATCTGCCCCTGACACCAGTTCATCTGGCCCGTTCCACTGTTGCCACTCCCAGAAGCTGGGTGAGTTTTACTTCCCCTTCTGGTGTCATTGGCTGGATCCAGCCCATAGGCCATAGTTTGAGCACCCCTGGTTAATGGATAGAAGCAGGACCATGGGCCAGTCATGTGGTTCATGGGTGCCCAAACTACTCCCTGTGGGCCAGATCCAGCCTCCAATGCCAATTCATCCAGCCCACCCCATGCTCGTCGACCCCAGAAGCAGACATTGGGTGAGTTTTACTCCCGCTTCTGGGAGCAACAAGGTTGGAACAGGCTAGATGAATTGGTGTCAGGGCCCAGCTTTAAAAGGTTGAGAACTCCTGATCTAGTGCTAGAGAAGTTTGACATGTATTCCTAACTGCCTGTCTGCTTTTTCTTTCCACTACTCATCATTTCATCACACTTTAGCTTCCTGAACCAGTGCCTCCCACCATCCAAAGCAAGGGGCTTAGGTATTTCCCCCATAGCTTTATTATTGGATGACTGAGAAGGCTACTGCAAAATCTAAGTCTTTTGAACACACTGGCTCAAATTCTGTAACACAAATTTCTGTCTGTATGCACAATGGGGATGATGTCATGATGAGTGGCAAATTGCTGCTTGTTAAAGGCAAATCACTCCTAATTAAATAAGGTTTTCAAGGCACATGCAACTCATACACAGTGCGAATGACAACTTTGCGTCATTCGTCAGTTACACCCGCTCCTGGACCTGGATTCCTTACTTATGGTCACTCACACACTGGTCACCTCCAGACTGGATTATTGTAATGCGCTCTACATGGGGCTGCCCTTGATGACCATTTGGAAGCTTCAACTGGTTCAAAATGCAGCTGCCCACATACTCACCCCTGGTGTGGGAGCTGCATTGGCTACTGGCATGCCTCCAGGTGCAATTCAAGGTGCTGGTAATTACCTTTAAAGCCCTACATGGTAGTGGACTGTCTGGGAACGACTGGACAATGGGTCTCGGGAGTCCCTCACTTCACTGTCAGGAAACGGGACCTCCTGGAACCCAAGTCTCACCCCCTTTGCATCTGTGTGGGCAAAGGTAGCCTTTTACCTTAAGGTAGCTGAAATAACAGTTCATTTAAAGTTCTGCTACCTCCCCACACTAATACAGTTTCACACACAGAGAAGAGCTGCAGAGTTTCCCCTTGGGAAGATGTCTCTTGGCTGGGCCAGGGACACAGATGTACTCCCTTCTCTGATCTTGTGGTCCTTATCTGGACTTTGAGAAGGGAAGTCCCCTTTTCCCATGGCTGAGAAGGAAAACAAAAATGTGAATTGATCCCATGTATGATTTCATGACATGGAACAGATACTTAAGAGATCGCATCACCCCAAGGACATCTGCCCATCCCACTAGAGCAGACCAGAGGGGCTCCTTGATAGTTCCATTTAGCACGAGAAGGAGAGCCTTCTCTGTGTCTGCTTCAGCCCTGTGGAACCTCCTGCCAACTGAGCTTCATCTCCAGGCAGAGCTTTTATCATTTCGTAAAAACCTTAAAACCTGGCTGGCACAATGGGAGTGGGGGGAGGGTGGCTGGGGAGATAGCCACTCTTGGCTGGCTTGTATAAATATCACCCAGGCTTCCAGCTTTTAGCTTTCAGTGTTTAGTGTTAGTTTAAATCTTGGTTTTAGAAATATGATGATGCAGTACTGATGAGGGCTTTTAAACTTTTTAAACTTCAAACAATGTAATATTTTAATGTTTTTAGCTTAATGTTATTGTAGAATTTTATCTGTCATGTCTATATGTGTAAGCTGCCTGAAGTCACCTCGATGAGGGGGCAGTGGTAGAAATGTGATTAAAATAAATAAATAAATAAACCTACATGCACCTGAAATCAGCAGTGGTCTGCTGTTGTGCACACAGAGCCATGTGGCAGGATTTCAATCGCTGAATCAATGTCAATGTGTTTTTGGCCACATTTATTTATTTTTTGGATTTATATAACCATCTATTTTCCCTAAGTGATATTGGGTCTCTATATATAGAGAAGGACAAAATAAAGGAGGCAGGCAGGAAGTACAAAAACAGTTGGAACTGCTCTGCTCATTTACCAGGGAGTAAGTCTAATTTTAAAGGTCTTACTTCTGAATGCCCATGTATAGAATTACACTGAAGGTTGTCTGCAGAAGATTGTTCCTTGAAACAAACACAGATTTTCACTGATTACCAATTATAACAAAAGTGCCTTAGCTTTGCTAGTTCACACAACATGGGATTTGGTATCTGTCCTACTCTGTCCTGACTGATAAGGTGTGTCAGCCATTCTTTTAGTTGCTCTTCCTCTTCCCTCACTTCACACTTTTATCAACTGGTTATACTTTTGACAGTGAAAATGCATAAAGTTATTCTCAGTCCACCTTTAATGACCTGCCTGTTGTTGTTTTTTATTGGTTGAGTCTTTGTGTGGGTATAGTTATGTCTTAGAGTTTGACCGTGCCATTTTGGGAGAAACTGAGAAACCAGTATAAATGTAAATTTAAAAAGATACAGCTCGTTCTGTCTTTGAAATTTTCGGTGTGAAAAGAGCTCAACAGTGTTTTATTTAAACAAGGTCTGCTTCAACCTTGATTGACTTGCAGTAAATTGCCTGGTACGAGAGGCAAAAGGAAGTGGATAGAAAAATGGCAATCAGCACCAAATGTTTCACATATTGATTGACAAGCACCAGAGATGTGTTAGAGTAAGATAAATTGGCCAATGGGCTCCATCTTGACAGCTCCTGAGATGGGAAAATTGTTCCTGTTAATTTGCTGCTGGAACCTTGTCATTTATGGGGATATAAATTCGAGTATCTTCTAATTGTGTAAACAAAATTTGGGTACGTACATAGCATATTTCAAGCAAGATTTTGTGGGTATTTTTCTTTTTCATTTTCACTTTTTAAGAAAAGTTAACTGGACAAGATTTAATGTGTAAAAGGAGAGAAAGGATAAGTGTAAAACCAAGTCATTTAAACAGCTGCCTTCCCCCGAAATACAGTAAATTACCCTGCTGTCAGGATGGACTCCATCATCAGGCCTGCATGAGTTCAGATAAAACAGTGCCTTGGTGAAAGGTCTGAAATAGGCTCCACAAAGTTTCCTTGGTTAGGTTCTCCCACCACACTAGCAAATGTGCTCATCAGCATAATGAAAACGTATGCTTCTGTATATAACTGCAAATCTATCTTGTACAGCTGATGTAATTTCATCTTAAAATATATTCTGCTATCTCCTGTTAATTAGAGTCATCTGTCATTCAGATACAGAAGACAGCATCTTGATTATAATTTCTAGTAATGTTGCTATATGTAGCTTTTTGTTTATGTTGCTTTTTAATTTTTTTCTCCATGTAAAATAGTGTTAAAATGCAATTTAACATAAACGTCTCCAACCATAGAATAAACAACTCAATTTTGTTTGTATAGGAGAATTTTGATTATTCCTCTTATTTAGCAGAGTATGTAGTAGATCAGCTCAGTAAAAGTCACCCCTCTTCTTGGATTCCATCATACAAACTAGTACAGTCAAACCTCGCATAAAGAGTACCTCGCTTAAAGAGTAATTCGCTTAAAGAGCAGAATTTTCTCTGAATGTTCGCTTCGCTTAACAAATAAAACCAACTAAAAACTCGCTTAACAAATAAATCGGGGTTTGCAATCACCCCCACAATTGGTCACTTACAATGGTGTTTCGCTTAAAGAGCAAATTCGCTTAAAGAGCAATCCTGTGGAATGTATTATGCTCTTTAAGTTAGGTACAACTGTACTCTAAAAGCACTCTAGATGCATTTAAAGTAGAAAGGGGTATTTTTACTTACTGTTACAATTTGTAGTTATAGTATCCAGTAAAATAATAAACATAAAATTGAATCTCAGGCAGATACTTGTTGCTTGGATGGTGGTAAGGGGAAGAGAGTAAAAGACATCAGGAAAACCATGGAAGCAAGAAAACAAACAGGGAGACAGGAGCATGCCACAATTTCTAGAAGGGGAATTTTTTTACTAATCAAATTAGTAGCAAAGGACAATAATAATACACTATAAAGTTCCCTCCCATTATAGCCAGTGTTAATGCAATTGCAAGATTGCTGTTAACTCAATTTTTTGTGACTGCCATTTCCAGTTATAGTGCTTTTTAAAAAGAAAATGTAAAACAAAAAGAATAATTAATGTTAGTGGTTTTTAAGAGTATGCCAATTTTTGTACCTCCAACTTCAAGCTCCTCAAAAAGTGTTTTAACAACTGTGTTCTACTTTTACTCACATTTTTGAGATTACTACCATTTGCAACTACCATGTGAAGGCTCCTTCAAGCCACTTCATATGTTGGTGGGAACAAGTTAAGTCAAAGAAGAGGAATATGTGAACCTCCACATTGTGTTGCATTGCAGCTCCAATCATCCCTCAGGACTGGATGTGTTGATTAAGAGTGGTGATAATTCCAGCCAACAATCTAGAGAACCACAGGTTTCCCATCTTGTGGCAAGTTATTTTGACGCAGACATTCACAGGACACGTTGGACAATTTTATCCATATTGTCCCAGACGTCATTTTGAGAATATTGTACAATAAGCATACATAAAAAAACTCATAAAACTCACAAATTGTGACAACCAATTTATAGAGACTGCAAGTGACAATATAATAGCTAAAGAAGCTCATTTTCACAAATATTGTTTAAGAAAAGTCCTAAGACAAATCAGTTATTCTAAATCAAATGTCAGTTTTATGCACTCCTCCATTACCCTTCAACTAGGTGGAAACAATTATAATTTAGCACTCTATACTAATCCTACTCTGTGGTTAATCTTAACAGTGGCTAGTAAAAATGGACTTTCACAACTAGATTTGAATTCTGCTTGTTCTCACATACTCTCACCCTCTGACCATTCATAGCAGCTCAGTGATATATTGGCTTTGTGGCAAACTAGCCATAACCATCCATAATCCAGAGTTGAAACTGGGCTAGAACCTAGCTTTTATTGTGATCATTCTGAAAAACAAGGGCCTGAATGCCACATTTCTCCTTCATTTAAATGGTGTGGAAAAAGTTCTGTCAGTTCATCCACACAACTGTAGTAAAGGTAAAAGTAGCCCTTGCTCGAAATCCAGTTGTATCCAACTCTAGGGTGCAGTGCTCATATCTGTTTTATAGTCTGTATCTGCAGAAGTTTCTGTGGACATATGGCAGGCATGACTAGACACTAGAGTACACAGAATGCTGTTTACCTTCCCACCAAAGTGTCCCTATTTATCTACTTGCAATTTCTTACTTTCAAACTGCTAGGTTGGCAGGAGCCAGTCTTCAAGTACATGAACCCAAACTCAAAACTTGAAACTAATTAGT
Source organism: Furcifer pardalis (assembly GCA_030440675.1). Taxonomy (NCBI): domain Eukaryota; kingdom Metazoa; phylum Chordata; class Lepidosauria; order Squamata; family Chamaeleonidae; genus Furcifer; species Furcifer pardalis. Next base: position 72,636,876 of record CP126893.1, read on the forward strand.
TCAAGTACTACAGTTGCCTGTAATGGATTACTTTTGCAGACGGATAATGAGGTTGTAATGGAGTTATACCTCAAAATAACATGGTGAGTTTTGAAAAACATTCAGGAAAGTTTTGTTTTCTAGCTTCTTTAAAACACTATTTCAAATAAGAATCTCTGTTTGAAAAGGCAATCTTAAGTTGAATTGTTCAAGTTTTATGCCATTCTGTTAACAATCATATTTATAATAGGTAACAACAATGAATTTTTAGCAACTGTAGCAAGTAACTGAAATGCATTTTTTAAAAAAAATTCTTGGATAGCAGTACAACACATTTGCAGAAGGAAAGGTGAAGAGATCAGACATTTAAAATTGAATTTGAAGCCTCTGTGCACAAACATGTTTAATGTGATGATATAGGAACTAGGATTTATATTTGAAAGATATTCAAACAAAGTCAGTGATGATAAATGTAAACCGTCAAAGAATCTGGATCAAGACAAATTTGTACCTATAAAGTTAAATGAATTATATAATTGTGATGCTCTCAGCATGCATTATATATGTGTAAAATTATTTCAACCAGTAGATTTCTTGAAACTATTTCAAGTTATACATTATAACCGTGTTTCTGACAGGGGGTTAACATCTAGTCTTGAGTGTTTAGCTGGAACCTTCAAATTAGTCTGTCTGCGACACCGACGTTGTCTAGCCTGAGAAATGCTAAATTGTTCCATCTCTGAATATTCTCATCTTACTTCTAAAAGGTGTGATATTTCCCATTTACTACAAACTCTGGCTGCATAGATCACTAATTATTGCTATGATTTCAAAAGATTTGTACATCATGCAGTGTATAAAGTAATCCAAGAAGAATATATTTTATAGTAATTCTCATATTGGGAAGTGATAGATTGAAACTGTTCAATTTATACCTTGCCCATCCTAATAGTTCAAAGAAGTTAACAGTAGCTCAAAAGCAAATATTAAATATCCTCTTAAAAATCCATGTACTTAAGCTGATTTATGGGAAATGTCCAGAGTTTCCAGCTCCTCAAAATTTAATTAGCTTAGCTAACTAGGAGCATGTCCAAATGGTTACTTAGCCTACACTTTTAACCTGTTGAGGATCAGTCCAGAGTTTCATGGATGCTGGAGTTCCACAACCTCCCTCTGAGTACTACTTTTTCAAACTAGGCATCAAGGGCACTGAATTTTCCAACGCTACTATACTCCCCAAAATCTAGGGGGATGTAGCTGTTTTCCAGAGGCATAAAAAATCATCTCTCACACAGGTCTTCTCAGAGCCAGGCATTTTTCATAGTTGTTCAAGAACATAGACTGTGTTATATTGGAAATTTGCCGATACCTGGACAGTCCACAGAAAATGTTTATTTATTTTATTACAGATTTATTAAACTTATACCCCACCCCTCTAGGGTGGGCGTATAACAGCATAAAACTCAACAATACAAACAAACACACTTTAAAATTTTCATATAAATACAGTAGAACCCCATATAACCAATGCCTCATACAGCAATTAAATCATACAGCAATTAAATCATACAACAATGAGGATTTGAAAAAAAAACATTGTGCCCTGTATAACAACTAAAATTGTTATATGATGCAATGCATCTCTATGGGAAAAAATGTACAATGAATTTTTGTTGTTGTACTATTTTTCCCATAGAGATATTCATTGTACAATGCATCCCATAGGGGAAATCATTTTACGATGTATGCATCGTATACCAACTTTTTCGTACAACAACGAGCCCCATGGAATGGATTAAAATCATTGTATGAGGTACCACTGTACCTCAAAGTCATCTTCAGAGCCTGACAATTAGAAATTAGCTTGTACCTCAGAAAATGGGTTCATTTGCTGCTCTTCTCAGAGATGTATTAGAAAAAGTAGGGGGACAGAAGTGATGGAGGGGTCAGAAAGGAGATGGAAGTTGGATACCAAGGTATCACAGGGAGGGGAGAGAACAGGGGTGCTGGAGGGAAGAAGAAAAAGAAACACAGAACATGTCCAGATGGGGCTTTGTCTGTTATTTTATGCTCTTGGGCATCACTTGGGCTCCATGCACTTAGATTTCATGGGCGCTGGAGTGCCACAATAACACCACCCCCACCCCCACCCTGAGCATTTCTTTTTTTATGCTTTTCCCAGTGCCAGTAAAGAAGACTTGCTGCCTCAAAGGCTGTTTCCAGAGTAAACAGCTAGTATGCTGTGAAGGGGCTAACAAGAAAGTCGCAGCTAACAAACCCCTTCAGTATATCATGTGTTTGAATGAAACACTTCCTCTGCAGCGTTTCCTCTGCAAAACAAGTGTAGTTATTTCCCTCCTCCCAGCCAATCATTGTAGCACTGCATCAATTAGGAAGGTTAAATAAATGCTTATCTTTTCTTTTTATCACCATTTAAATCCATGTCTCTAAACAGTTTTATTGGAGGGAAATGTGGTGCTATGAGTATTGGCTAGGAGGGGGGAAATAACTGCATTTTCCCTGCTCTTCTGTAGTGTTCTGCTTGTCTGGCCACACATCCCACTATGGTAATCAGACACTTGCTTGTATATCGGGCAATCGGGCTTTGTCCCACCCTGCCCTCACCTCTGGCGCCCTGGGGCACCAATAGCAATGTATGGGATTCCCCCCAGCCCTGACCCCCAAATAGGCACCCCCACTACTCCTTGTCCAGCACCTTCCCATGGTGCCTTGCACACCCCTGATGGTAATGGAGTAGACCATACAGCGAGTGACTCAACGTCGAGTGTTGGGTGGCAATAAATAACCTGACTCCCTAAAGGGGGCAGTGATGAACCCCATTAGATGGGGTGATGGTCCCATCAGTGGAGGAAATGCCATCATATTAGGCCCAATGGCAAAATGATTGGAGGAGGAAGTCTGATTCCCAACAGCCATGTAGGCGGAAAAGGCCATGCCAGATGGCTTGGCTGTGAAGGCGCACCTTGTCCATATCCTCAAGGCTGTAGCCGTCCATTTGCTGTCCTGGTGTTAAATCCTGCATGTCTCATGTCATATCTGCTGCAGGAGATGGCTCTGTGATCATAGCATGTGGGTCACTTCTTGACAAGCTGGGATCCACCTTGAACAAATTCATGCAAGTGACATTTTTTCTGATTGCCTTGGAGGGCAAAGGTGGCCCAGAACCAGCTGGCCTCCAAGACCAGGCCTCCTGGGATCCTGAGGCAGGAAAAATATATATATATATACTCGGATTGAGTTGTGGACAATGATGACAACGTAGTGTTCCATTTGCCCATATGGTAAAGTGACTCATCATTCATTTCACGATATGGGCAAAGGGTTCCTTGAGGTTTCTGGACAGGGGTGTAGCTAAATGTTATCTCTCCTATTTCCTTTCCGAAAGCAACCATAAAATGATCAAGCCCGGCCCAGCCCACAAGAGGAGGTCTAGATGCGCTCATAGGTGTACATGTTGGGAAAGGAAAGAGAAGAACTGTCAAAGTGGACGGAAAGCTACAGAAGCATGGGTAAAAAAAGATGTGTTATTGATGGTAACAATAGAAGTGGTGAGATTTTATAGATGTACTTTTTTCTACTTCTGAAGACAAAAAGAGTGTAGGTAAATATATAGATAACAAAGTCATTATTTGCAGGGGACTCTATCAAGCCTAGCAATAGCTAAGAACTTTATTTCTGTTTGTTTTTGTAAGAATCGACCAACATTCAGAGTGAAAGGAATTTTAGCTTTTGGAAATTTGTATGAAGGAAAGGGAGAAACTGAAAGGTTTATCCAAACAGGCACAAGTGTCTTTAATAAGTGTCTTTATGTGACAGAAAATACAATGGTTATACAATGTTTCTATTGTGTATATAGGTCTCTGTAACTGTAGTTCTGTCACACCAATATGTTATTTTTGTCTGTGGCAACAGCAAAATGAAAACAATATTTATTAAGTCATAATTTTAAGTAACAATAGAATACACTGTGCCATGTAAATGGGAAAAAACTTTTAAATTTCTCATACTTTACTTGGATTATGAAACAGTAAGTACAAACACTCAGTGTGCTAGTGAAATCCTGTTTCACATGGAATTGGAGAATCATGGTTTTCCTAAGTGTAGCTACAAAGTCCAAAAATGAAGAACAAGTGGCTTCTAAATCAAATCAAACCTGAACAATTTTCTGAAAACAAAACAGACATAACTGAGGTTGTTGTAATTTTTGGCTCATTATGATTTAACCAAATTCATTGGAAAAGACAATAAAGCTATTAAAAGTTTAAAGCTGCAGTAACAGAGGAAGACCAACTCACTTAAAGAGCAGAATTTTCACTGAATGGTCGCCTCGCTTAACAACTAAAACCAACCAAAAACTCACTTAACAACTAAATTGGGGTTCACAATCCCCCTGCCAGAAGTCACAACTGGTCACTTACAATGGTGTTTCGCTTAAAGAGCAAATTCGCTTAAAGAGCAATCCCATGGAAAGCATTATGCTCTTTAAGCGAGGTACCACTGTATATAGGAACCACACCTGAGCAAGACTGTTAAGGACCAGGCATTTTGGAGTAATTTGTCTTTAGAGTCACCATAAGTTGGAGATGACTAGATAGCATGTAACAATGATAGGAAAGAAAAGTACAGTGGTACCTCACTTAAAGAGCATAATGCGTTCCACTGGATTGCTCTTTAAGCGAGTTTGCTCTTTAAGCAAAACACTGTAAGTGACCAATTGTGTGTGTGTGTGGGGGGGGGATTGGGAACCCAGATTTATTTGTTAAGCGAGTTTTTGATTGGTTTTATTTGTTAAGCGAAGCAATCATTCAGAGAAAATTCTGCTCTTTAAGCGAGTTACTCTTTAAGTGAGACGCTCTTTATGCAAAGTTTGACTGTAATACTGTTTTATACTGTGCTCAAAATTAAAACTAGGGCATAAGCAATTAAAAACTGTTGCCTTCATTGGAACATAGGAAGCACAGAATCAGGGGCAGAAATATATATTTACAAGCACACACCCTGCTCACATTCCTGAGCAGCTGTTTTTGAGGGGCATGCTGCCTGTGATACTAAAAGTTAACAAGCAGCCGTTGATGGCCTTGGTCTAAATCCAAACCAAAATTATTGTGCTAGTATAGGGTTGCCATAATTTTTTTCTGTCAAACCGGGACATAATTTTTTTCCTGCCAAACCACCACCCCCCCATCTAGGCTCACTGCCCCCCCATGGCACCCGTCCCTATTCCACCCAGCCTGCCCCAACTCCTGCCTGCCCGGTTTCTCTTGCAGTGTGCCCCGCCTGTCCCACAGTTCTGCCGCAGCTGCAGGAAGCCAAACCCCGGGTTGCTCATATTTTTAGTGTCATCCATGGCAACACTTTCTCCCTGTTGCCCTGAATGTGTATCTGCTCATCCCCAAGGCAGCAGAAACCCCTGTCAAAGAGGATTGGTGCCTTGTAAAAATTTTCTTTTGTGTCCTGTCTTTGAAATCTGCAGTGTTAGGGATCTCACAGCATTTCCCAGACTCCCTCAGTGAACCGCAGCCCTTGGAGTCCCAGTTTCCCTCCAGAAGGAGAAAAGGAAGGGTCCTTTGTGAGAGACAACTCTTCACTTCCTATCCACTGTGTTCCCTTCTTCTCTATGAATACTGACTCTATGCATTTAACCCTTTGCAGTCATGTGACGAAGGAATCCTCCATAGACATGGGCATTTCTTGCTCCCTCCCTTCCAGGACTTTTATGTTTTTCTTTGAAACCGGGACTTTTACAAGTTTTTCTTTGAACCAGACGGGACAGCTTGAATCTGGGAAAATCCCAGAAAACTGTGACATATGGCAATCCTGTGCTAGTATGAGGTCTTTTATGCTAGGGCAAGTGACTTCCTTTCTGGAATAAGGTGATGATAGATTGTAGTTTTTCTCTACACAACTATCTGCTTAGGGAATAGCATGTCTATGCTGTCTTTGGCTCTACTTTTTGTGCAGTGGTTCAATCCAATGTAAATATGGTAGCTGACAGGTGTTGTTGTTTTTGACAGTGCTAGTATCACATTGGCTCTAGGCTTATGTTGACTGTGACCTCTAGATATTCCATTACTTTTCCAAGCATCTGAAGTGTGACAAATTTCAAATTAGCTTGCTAGTAGCAGAATAAGCCACACAGTTCAGGTGTCTTGTTCCGTGTGCCACCGGAGCAGCATGCAAGCTCTCTGTGCTTTACTGTGCCAGATGGGTAGCAGGTGTATTGTAGCCTTCAGCCTAGTCAGGTCAAGAAAACACAGCAATTAAGGTCTCGTCTGGTCCTAAATATTGACTTTGGCTCATCCTCCATCTGAGAAACTGTCTCATAGTCACAGCCCAGGCTAAGCTGCTACTGAACCACTGGTCATCATGTCAGCCACCAACTATGACAAAATAGTCTATTGAATATGCTGCAATATGCAGAAGGTGACTTTGAAATGTTTTCACTGTCAGTTTAATTTGCATTATTGTGTCTTGCACAACCATTTCTCTTAGACCATCCTGACATATTTAAAAATGTTTTCCACTCTTTAAAGAGGCATTAATATGGCTGACAGCACTGATGCTTCAATTAGGTGGTCTTTGAATAGAAGTTGGAGTATGTTGTGTGTCCCTTTTACAGAACCATGTGAAAAGAGAACTTGACATTGCTCATTAAAATGAGGACAATATTTTAATGTGGTTTTCTGTTTGTACTGCTTGCTACTTTTGCATTTTCTTAGAAATGTCAGAATATACTCTACCAGTTACTGGGCTGCTCTGCAGTGCAAAAATGCCTTCTGACAGCTTTTGTTGAAGGGTCTTTTGCTATGGTAATAATTAAAAATTACATACATATGAGGCTAAATTAACCACATTTTTTAAATTGGCAGAATTATCCTGAAGTGTCTTTTCATGTTGATCAGAAATCTGCAGTGGGCAGTTTTAAAATCCACTACTGCAATGAATTAGTTAGACGTTGGGTGTCAGAGAACAAGGATCAGAGAGGTGCATGCATAGAAATTAGTCCTATTCAGGTGTTCTGTGTTGTTAAAGTAAGCAAAAAGGGGACAGAAACTATCCTTCTTTCTAACTTCCCATGCATGTGGAGCTAAATTTGAAGATAAGAGTACAGTATCTTCACATGATAAGCAATCATGATAAATTGGGTTTCCTATGATGTCAAGATGTTCTATGGATTGAGACAGGTTTCTCTCCATGCACATAAAAACAACCACCCTGGGTTGTTTGACTATTGCTCAGGCTGTCAGTTTAGTATGTGGTATGGGAGGGCATTTTTTTAAAAATAAAAATAACAAATTTCTTAATTGTAATAGTTCAATTTAAATGCTGCCTTGATGTTTTTGTGAGTTTTTGTTTGTTGTGAGCTGCCCAGAATCATCTTAGCGAGGGAGCGGTGGCAGAAATATGAGTAATAAATAAATAAAAACCAGCAACTCAAGTACAGATTGGCAGGGTAAGCAGTGGTGTAGCGTGGATTTCAGCCACCCAGGACGTAGGCCAAATTCACCACCCCCCTGGATGGGGCCCAGGATTCTGCTGGTGGTGGATGGTTCCAGTGCCCATCCCCGCAGCGGCCTCTTTGCCCCAGCTGCTAGGAAGTCCAGGGGCGGCAACGAAGTCCTACTGCTGTAGCAGCCTTTTATGCCCTGGGCCAGGCCGGGACCCAGGACACCGGCGGTGGTGGATGGTCCCGGCACCTGTCCCCGCAGTGGCCACTTCACCCCAGCCACTAGGAGGTCCAGGGGCGGTGACAAAGTCCTATTTTTTGTGAAATGTTACCACTCAAAAAAATGCCACCTTGCGCGCCCGTCCCGCCCCCCACGCTATGCCACTGATGGTAAACGTGCATCTTTCCTTTGGTGTGCACTTAACCCCTTTACAAAAAGCTTTAATAATCCTTATACACAAAGGTTGCTCTGCTTTTTAGCTCAGAAGCTACATGGAGTCTATTCATCTATCCAAGGTGGAATCTGAGTGTGAAAGTCCGATGATGGGGCCTACCACTAGTTCCTCCTACCAGAATGTTCCTTCTATTACTCAGTGGGCCTACTCTAATGTTTCTTACTTCACTAAACATGATTTTAGCCGGTATCTTGTGTTTTTGGCCATTTATAGAAAATGTATTAATATAGTTAATATATTAGTAAATGGCTTTTTCTGAAAAATCAAAAAGATTAATGGTCCTGGAATATTTGTTTGTTTAACAAATTTCTTTAACAAATATTCCATATTTCCTTTTTTCAAATTGATCTCCAGTGAGGTTTACTTTAAAATTAGCAGCCAGTGTGAAGAAATCAACAAGATCCTAAGAACTTTCCTATCTCTTCATTCTAGCTTCTAAATATTGAGGCACTTCCAAAAAAAGATGGGATGTGAAATTAGGGGCCACACCTGTAGGGAGAATTGACAGAAATATAAGATCTATTTATGCAAGTCGAATTACCTTGAGATTGTGTAAGGGCCACCTAAGATCCTGACTAATTAAAATAGGTGAAGGCCATCTCACATACAAAATAAAGGTAATTAGGGATACACATAAATGATCACAAATCACATACCAAAGACTTGGATGAAGAAGGCAGGTTTCTTCATCACATAAACTATTGTAGTGTAAACAGTGGCATCGCGCAGACTTCAGCCGCCTGGGGCGAAGAACAAACTCGCTCCCCCCAGCTCACTGCTGCCGCCGCCGCTGCCCCCAGGACCCAGGCAGAAGGCGGCCCCCCTGTTGACGAGCGGTGAGCGCACACGCGCTGCCCACCTCCTCCCGCCCAGCCAGCCAGCCAGCCAGCCCCCAGGGGCTCCCTGCCACGGCGCCACCCACCCCCGACAGGGGCAACAAAATGTCCCCACCGGTTTGGCCTCCCTCTGCCTGGGCTTAGGAAGCAGGACTTCCCAGGCGGAGGGTGGCCCTTTTGCTGGCGAGTGCCCCGCGTGCATGCGCTGTTCACCTCCGCCCGCCTGCCCGGCTGGCTGGCCGTCGGGGGCTCTCCGCCGCCTGCCCCTGGCAGGCTCCCCGCGTGCGTGTGCACGCCACTCGCCTCCGCCCACCCACCCAGCCAGCCGTCTGACGGCAAGCTGAGTGGGTGGCTGGGTGGGCGGAGGCAAGCAGCGTGCGTGTGCACGCGGGGCGCCCACCAGGGGCAGGCGGCGGAGAGCCCCCGACAGCCAGCCGGGCGGGCGGAGGCAAACAGCACGCGCACGCGCGCACATGGGGCGCTCGCCAGCAAAAGGGCCGCCCTCCGCCTGGGAAGTCTTGCTTCCTAAGCCCAGGCAGAGGGAGACCAAACCGGTGGGGACATTTTGCCGCCCCCTAAAAGCCTCTGCCCGGGGCATCCCCCCCGCCTGCCCCACGCTACGCCACGGAGTTTAAACATTATTTGCAGGGATCATGTTCCATGACTGGAGTGGTATCATGGAATAGGCTGCTTTCTTTGGAGCCACAGTCCTGTTTTCTGATGTTTGGGAGCAATGGAAACTAGGTCTTAGCCTAAAATCTATATAGCTTAGCAGGTGTATAAGGAATGTTTCTGACATCCTGAACTCAGATGTTCAGGATAGAATCAGTTGATTGATCTGTTTAACCCACTGTTGTCATCAATCCTGTCTAGCAGTGGCTCTGGATTTTTTTCTAGCATTACATGGGCCAAAATCCTATTGCTATTGGAACTCGAACAACATAACTTTTGGAAACAATTTGCTAGTGGTTACTAATCCGTCATAGGCCTTATTTGCTGTGGACAGAGCTACACCCAGTGATGGGATGTAACAGGTTCTCACCAGTTCTCCAGAACCGGTAGTAACTTTTCCCAGTGTCCTGGAGAACCGGTAGCAGCTTATGGGGGGAACCACCTTTGGGGCTTACCCTTTCATTGCTTCCCCTACTGCACATGCGTGCCAAGCACTTGGTATGCATGCATGCCTACAATGCTTGGCGCGTATACACGGCCTCCTTACTGTCCTCCCAAGCAGGGAGGAGGAAGAGGCTAGCCGGAAGCTTCCTATAGCCTGCTCCCCAGGGTAAGTGACTCACCTTTGGATATGGTGTGTCTGTGTGTATTTTATTGTGTATTGAATACCTTTACCTATATTGACGTACTACCACAGTTCCTAAAAAGGCCTGAGGGTGTGTGCGTGTGTGCTTATTTTATTATTATTATTATTATTATTATTTTATATTTTATTTATTTTTTCTTTGCCCCCCCTCAACATAATGACATCACGATGTTAGCTCCACCCACACTGTGATGACATCATGGTGGGGTAGTAAAAAATTTGACATCCCACCACTGGCTACACCACTTAGTATGTAACAGACTTTGTACCTTGCAACAATTCACCACCTCAAGTTATGCCATTTGTGTTGTTCCCACAATAGGATTTTGGTCATGAAGATCATAGGTATTCCATTCTGGTCTCTCATGAAAGGCCTGCCCCTGCTTAACTTCTAAACTGAGATTAGATTGATGCACTCTGGGTGATATAGTGAGGGGAAAAAATGGTTCTTGTGACTGAGCATTCTAGTCACATCCACTGATAGTTGATATATGCTTCAACAACTTACAAACAGTCAGGGCAAAATGGTTGGTAATCTGGAAAGTGCCTCTTGATAAATGCTCACATAACTCTTCTCATATGACCATGAAACCCTAAATGTAGAGACAGCATTCATATGGATACATTTTCATGTTGTCTTAGTGTGACCAAAGCATGCTCTGAAAGACAGTCCCACTTGCTAATGACAACAAGTAGGGCTCTCCCATCTTCTGAAGAGGGCAAGGCTCATTAGGGTGAACACCAGCACTTTAAAATTTCACTCTGAACCACAATGAGAGGTACTAAAGTATGGCTGAAATGCAATATAGTAGTACTGTACATGGAGACCTAAGTCCAGTAACTTGGCAATGTGTTGTGAACTAGTGTTCAGTCTACAAACATTTTTCAGTCTCATATTATGGGCTCTCTCTACCTGCAGGAGAATTTCACTGACCTAGTGAAAAAGGGATGGTGATGCAATCTTTTCCTATTTTTGCTCTCCCTGCAGTTCTCAACATTTCATCCCACATATTTCTGGAATATTCACCAATCATCAGGAGTAGATTTTCACAATGTTTAGGGATTACAAAGGGAGGGAGATATTGGTTAAGAATCTTGCCTCTGTTCTGTCAGTAGAAAAGGGAAAATTAATTAATGTGATTATTTTTGCTATGCAATTGGTATAGTCTAGCTAATGATTTTTGTCATTAATATGTAAATAATGTCTAAAATTAATGTTTGTTTACTTCTCCAACTCAACCATGATATTTTGTTGTGGTCTAGGATTCATACTGAATACTGTCTCCAAAATATCAACACAATTCATCTCTCATCTTTATTGGCTTCTGCTATAAAATATAGGTCTATCTAATCTTTGTTTCACTTTTGAACTCTTTGTGGTATTCTTTGAATGCTTTTCCAGCTGCTTGCTTTTGTTTTCTTACATATGTCTTTCTCCAAGTTGTCTCTCTCAATTTATAAAATTGTTCAGTGAAAACTTAGTTTTCTTTTTCTTCTTGCTGTGAAATAAAGTGTGAAGTTTTATTTTGGCCTACATATAAAAAAGCAAACAATTTATTTTCCTGCTTTAATTTTCTGAATCAGACCTATATGACAAGTAGATAAATGAACCCTACATCAAACAACGGAATAAATAAATATTTCAGAATTCCTTCTTTGGGGACTATTCCTACTGATGGAATGTAAAACATATGCAAAGAGGTTGTATTGCTATAGCAATGCGGATATAATGTGGTTGTTAAGAATGAGATTCAACCTTTGGAACTACCTCCCCATCCCCCCATCCCTTTTAATAGAATAAATTTCCATTTAAGGGAGCTCATCTGTAGTGATGTTAATCTTAGTCAAAGCTAAACAGGGATTCTCCTGAATTACTTTTCAAAATCATAATCTGAAATTGTTGTCTAAAGTAGATTTAAGCCTAAACTTCTTCATTAAGGGAAATCCTGGCTACTCTTAATCACTATTTATGTCTGAGCTGTTGAACAGTTTAGCTGTGGCTTGTTAATATGAGCTTGGTGAATAGTTTAATTGTGGTTAATGGAGAGAGAAATATTTTTATTTTATTTTATTGCTGGGAGATTGCTGTGTAAAACAAATGCACATACTGAAGGCTAAGACTTGATGGGTTAAATCAGGGATTCTCAGCCTGTGGCCCATGGGTTGAATGATGTCCATGGTGCCATTTCATGTGGCCCACCACCACCACCACACGTGGAAGTGCCATGTGGTGGAGGAAGGACAAAATGGCCATCTGGTCCCCTAAGCTGTCTGAGGGGGTGTGACCCAGCCCCTGGCTTAAAAAAGGTTAAGAACTCCTGGGTTAAATGAAGGCAATGAATTGGGAGGTAGCATTTTATATTCACTACTAGGCCATTATTAATGACGTCATGAGCTCCAACTCCACAGGCTACACTAAAATATCAGACTTATTTTGCTTCCAAAAGATCCTTGTTTTGTGTTCTAATTTATAAGTGTGTTTCAAAGTAATATTTCTTCTGATGACTAGGTGTTAAATTGCATTATGTCTTTGTACAATATTCCATGCTTGTAAACTCTCTTGGAGCAGAGACATATGATCATAATTCATATCTTAACTTTATACATAAGATTTTTCAGATGGGAATTCTATATTGTGTTGGGCTTGTGTCAGTGTATCCTCTGACACCAGTTGTCTGAATTAGTGAAGTGTAATGGAATAATCAGTTGCTAAGGAAACTGAACAGTTTCAGTCTTGTTTCTGTGAAGGAAGGGAAAGCTATCCATTTGGGTGTGATAAAAATCTCAGAGAGAGTTGGGATAAAGAATAGGCTATGATCCTGGAATATAAAAGGATAAAAGATGGCTTCCATATTGAGGTGGAAGATTGTCAAATAAGGAATGGGCTAGGGAAGAACTATACAGTATGATGGAATTGTAAGTGAAGGAAGTATTAGAGAACAGGAATTAAAGATAAGAGTTAGGGGGGGATAATCATTTTGCTATCAGAAAATTTTGTATGTTATGTGGAGAAAAATATTTCTAATTTTCACACTCCAAGTTCACAGGAAATCTCAGAGAGGGAGTTGACATCTCTGAAGTGTGATGTCTTGTTCTTAAATCTTTCAGGCCAGAAGATGTTGGTTTGTTGGATCCCTTGTGACTCAAGAGATACATTCCCCATGTAGAGCCATGCTGCCAAGATTAATGCAGAATCAGTTTTTTAAGACTTTTGTAGAGGCTAAAAGGATAACCAGAACGGCTAGCTTTGTGTATCTGGCTGAAGCAGCAGATCTCCTTGGTATTGCTTGAATGCTCCAGATAGTTCCTCCACAGTTTTGTCTCCAAATGTATAGCAGGCCCTGCCTCACATCAACACAATTTTGTTTTGTTAGATGTGATTATGTGTACTTGATTGATTTTTTAAAATTAAAAGTCCCTCTGCTATACCAGATATGATTTACTTGACATGACACTTCCTTGCCAGTAGGTGGTTCTGATGCAGTCAGCTTTCCCTATCGGCCTCAAGCTATAACTTAGCTTGACAAACTTGACATGACAAAGGAGAGCATGTTGTTGGAGAGAAAAAAAATATAAGTTGGCTAAAGGGGGCAGATTTGGCTAAGATGAGTACTGGAGACCTGGCATTTATGTAGGATATGCAGCACAAAAAAGTAGAACTGGAGTGGAAGATAAGACTGGGGCTATAAAAAGAAGGCAGTGGGCAAGAAAAGAATCCTGAGGGGCTGGGAATTGTGGGTCACTAACCATTGAAGATGTGACTGCTATATCTAGCTTCTGAAGATTTTCCAGTTCATCCTTGCTCACTTCCTATTAATGTAGAAATGATGCAAAAGTTCCTTGCCCAAATAGGGAAGAACTCAAACGATTTGAAAAATATAATCAAACCTCCGTCATTTTTGTTGTTGTTCAGTTGCACAGTCAATTCTGACCCTTTGTGACCCTATGGACCACTGTCCGCCAGGCACTTCTGTCCTCCACCATCCTCCTCAACTCGCTCAGCTCTGTGCCAATTGTGTCTTGTGTCTACAATACCATCTAGCCACCTCATTTTTGCCCCCCCCTTTTTTTGCCATCTACCTTTCCCAGCATCAAGGGTTGATTTCTTCCATGATCAACCTATTTGTTCTCCTCTCTGTCCAGGGTACTCTCAAAACTCTCCTCCAACACCACTTTTCAAAGGGGTCAATTCTTCTGTGCTCTGCTTTCCTTATGGTCCAGCTCTCACAGCCATACATTACCACATGGAATATGCCATGTTAACAAGGCACAGAGATGAAGATTGTAGTTAAAAATATAGGTTAGTTATGACTCGAGATTAACTTGCAGCTCATAAATTAGCTTTCATTTTACGTCTAGACCCATGGTTCCCACAGGGAATCAATTTTATTTTTGGGGAGGGGCAATTCAAGAATGCATTATTAACAGTGAATGGCCTTTAGGCTTCCTCCATATGAATAAGAGTTCACTTTTTGAATAATAAGAATTACGGTATATGTCACAGGGGTGGGATTAGGATTTTAGAGATGTTTAGGTAGGGCATGGCCAAAAAAAAAAAAAAAAGATTGGGAACCACTGGTTTGACAGAGCTATCACTTGAAATCTGTGATATGAAAATGGAGAGTAAACATCAACCAACTGTGATTCTAGTACATCAGAAGTGATCCTGGGAATTGACTCTCATATAGGCTTGAAGAAGCTAACTTGCTTATTATCCTGCTCTATTTGCTCTCCAAGAGTGAGGAAGTTGTTTTCTTTCCTGGATGCCTGAGCAATAAGAGTATGCATGGTGTGCTTCACATAACCAGTCTTCTTCTCTCAGACTTCTATTTCTCTCAACATGTGAGTGTCACTGATTTTTCATGATGGTGTATGTTAGAATCCTAAGCTTTTACATCATGGAATCCAAAGCTTTTGCATTATAGACTGCCATGCCTCAAAAGTATTTATTTTAGTGATCATCACTATGTAACAAAGATACAGGTATTGCACGACAGCTCAAAGATTATAGGTATGAATCTGGTACTCCTTGGTGGCTGCTTCTATATAACTTTCCTTTATGCTAAAAAAAAATCTGGTTAAGAGAAGATGAAAACAGTAAAACAAGGAAGCTTCTTGTACTGTGTAGAGTCAGACATTAGTTCCAGGCCTACCTTAAATTCCCAATGTTGCTCAATTAGAAATCCTACACTTGTCTTGTTCACTATCTATCTATATGTCCTTCTATTTCTGTTTACAGAGATGGGATAATTAGAAAATCAGGGCTTCAAAGTGGCCTTCCCTTCAGTAGACTAGTTTCAAATGAAATCAGTCCTAGTCCTCTGGTTATATTGGGCCTGGGGTACCCAGAAAGTGCATCCTCGAAGATTGTGGCATTTTTAAACACATCTAATCTCATCCCTTCCCTTCTTTCCTCACCATGCAGTTGTTCTTTCATGTTTCCACAGGCCTTTTTACTGACACAGCTGTTTGTTTGTCATCTTGGCCTCCTCTGCAACCATAACTAGTAAAGCTAAAGGTCACCTTGCTCAAAAGCCAGTCATATCCAACTCTAGGGTTCAGTGCTCATCTCTGTTTCATAGCCGAAGAGCCAGTGCTGTCTGCTTCTGCAGATGTTTCCGTGGTCATGTGCCAGGCATGACTAGACATCGGAGTGCATGGAACGCTGTTTACCTACCTGCTGAAGTGGTCCCTATTTATCTACTTGTAATTTCTTGCTTTCGAACTGCTAGGTTGGCAGGAGCTGGAACAAAGACAGGAGCTCATTCCATCCTGCAGTATTTGGGTATTGAACTGTTGACCTGCCGCCTTCCAATAAGCGTCTCAGCCACTTGAGCCACTGCAACCGTAACTACGCACATGCAATATTCTGGAACCATGCTATTTACTGCAGGTTAGCTGCAAACAGGCACAAGATCTCTTGTAACACATGCTAAAGTGGCAACGCTTTACCCATTTGGGGTGGGTGTATATAATGTTCCCATGATCACATGTTTCTTGGTTTAGTTTTTTAAAAAAACATTTATGCTTATATACAGATGTGGAGTTTAAAAAGGAATCACACAGCTGCATATTTAAACAGTGACACAATGGAAGGAGAAAAAGAAAGATATGGCCTTGGTAAAGGGTGGATGGGGGAGTGGTTAGTGGGGGAGATGTGGAAAGGGACAGGCCAAGATGAATCTATAACCTTGGATACTAAGCTACAAGTTAAAAATAGTCTGGAGAGGAGGCATGAGTGAGTGGTTGGTGAATGGGGGGAAAGGGGAAGGAGAAGTCAGAAGTCAGACAGAGAAAAAGAAAGGGTTCTTACCTCCTAGAAATGAACAGTATCTGTAAAATCTGGAGGAGAAAACATGGATTTTGTTCTATTTTAAACTGCATTAGGGCTTCACATTATGAACAGGAGTTCCTGCAGATTCAATCCAGTTTTTCGCAACAGTGTATTTGTGGTCTGTTACTTTTTATCTGGGTCTCTTCTGTTCCTTGGATGGATGTAACTCATTTTACTGGTGTATATGTGCCACTTCTCCTGCTTGGTGGTCTTGGTGGTGCTGTCACACCACCACCACCACCACCACCACCATGCACTCTGAAGGCAGGTCCTGTTCATAGCATGAACAAGGGTTTTTTTAGGAATGTTTTTAACAGTGTTTTATTGGGTTGTTGTTGTTTTTTTAATGAATTGTGAGCCACCCTGGGTCACCTCGGTGAGGAAGGCGGTTGATAAGTATGACTAATAAATAAATAAATAAATCTGTAGGAGGAGATTATGCTCTCTGTGTGTGGACCTGTAGGGGGAGATTATGTTCTCTCTGTCATCTTCTTCTTCCTTGTCTAGTTCAGATGCCAAAATGAAGCCATCTTTTGGTGAGTTCATTCTGCAGGTCCTTTCGCCTGACCTAGCATGAACAAGATTATCTGGGACAACAAAGTGGCCATTGCCTGAGTGTGGTTTAAAAAATACCACAATCTTTGAGGAGGCTCTTTTTGTGTACCCCATGGTCTTTCTGTGTTGATGCATCTACTTGTTAGCTCCAACATCTCTCCCAAATCAGGCTTCTTTTGTGTGGGAAAAGCACAATATGAAGGAGATGAGATGGCCAGCTGGCATTTTTCAAGTATTCATAGTATAATGAACCCTTGAATAATTCCCTTAAGGAATTTTCCTTCAAAAACCTGTTCTCCTGCCATTCTCAGTGTATTTTCTAATGGTTCTTAGGGGGAAGAAAGGAAAATTAGTAAAAAGGAGGGAATCCACACATCTGTAGCCTTGAACATATTTCCCCATACTTTTATATTAATGCTTCATTCATACATCATTTATAAGCTTGAATTATCTAGTGAATAAAACCTGTCCTGTGTCATGATAATATTATAATAATTTAGTCATCACTCTGTTGTTTTCTTATAATTAACAGTAGTCAGGATGTGCTCATCTTACAAAACACAGAAGGGCCTTATAAATGTCAGTATCCTTCCTGTTTCTCTGTGTGTGTGTTTTTATCTCTTTTTAGCTTTCATTTTATATGCAGCTTTTAGGCAGTGCTAGGAAATTTCATCTTTGTAATATCTCCGACCTGTGTAAGGTGTTTCAAATAGCATACCTGATACTTGATTCATTTTGTTGAAAAGCAAACTCTAATAATCTGAATAAGGATATTTTTTTCTGACATATATCTTAATATTTGACAAAGATAGCACATGCCAGAAATTCATAATAATAAATATGTGTCATCACTAGCAAACCTGTGTCTTGGATAAGGTTGAGAAAAATATTTATTGGTAACAGGAAGGTAATTGCTGACATCAAATCTTGATACAGTACTTGCTTTTTCACTTCTTTCCTACCACAAGGGATTTCAAATATACAGCACAGTACAAGTGGAACCTCATACAACAATCACCCCATATAACAACGAAATCACATAACAATTAGGTTTTTGGGGGGAAAGGTGTCCCACATAACAATTTTCCCTATGGAAAAAATCATACAACAATTTTTCAGTGGGAAATACCACTTAGCAAAAAAGAAAAGAAAAGAAAATATTGTTGTACGATGCATCCCATAGGGAAAATTGCTATACGATGCATGCATTGTATAGCAATTGTTTTGTACAACAACGAACCACATGGAACAGATTAAAATCATTGTATGAGGTACCACTGTATATATAATTTAAATGCATGCTAACTACAACCTGATTGTTCACAATACAGACAAGTATTTGCTTGTGGCCATCTTTAAAGTTAAAGAGTTTTTCTGGCAAACTGCTGTCCATTATAACACTGCTAGAGGTAGTCAGCAATGAGAAACATCCGTCTTTCATTTATAAGACGTTTTTAAAATTCCAAATAGATATAATGTGGGCAAGTCTTGAAAAGCAAACTGGAACAATCCACCCCCATTCACACATCTTCAAATTTCAAGAAGAAACTAAATGACATTTTCACCCATATTCAGCCACAGCTGCAGCTTAGTTTTAGTTAAGTTTGAGAATTTGTGTCTGGTATGCGGTGGTCCATGGGGTTGCAAAGGGTTGGAATCGAGTGTGTGACTGAACAACAACAAGAAGAATTTGTCATTCTGTGTTGTTGTGGCCTCAAAATAGCAGGTACTTTTATAGTTGTCCATACCGTGCTATGGAGTTTTAGGGTCTTATGATTTAATAGAACTAAAAGGGCACTGCTAGAAGCCTGAAGGAGAAGCCTCGGCAGATATCACCACTGAAGCTGCCATGACAGTATCTATATTAGCCATGAACCCTGGTGGCTTCTGACAATTCCAGGTAGTGATGCTTCACCTACCTTCACTTTTCATTACCAGGACTTTCCAGACTGCAATCTACTGAAAGAGAAAATGGGATGTTATCCAGTCTATTGCCATGGTTTGAAGGTTTCTGCTGCAGAGAAAGACACACAGCATTGCCCCAGAACCAATTCTTTCTTGGGAAGCTGAGATTCTAAGATGGTGGGCTTGTAGTTGAAGGTCTTACTAGACTGTTGGGATTTGTCGGATTGTGTAGGCATAGACAGCCTGCAAGTAATTAATATGATGCACTAATATTACATAATATTAAAATGTAATTAATGTACGTTCCACTGTGCCTGTTTAAGTGGATAATTACCACCGACAGATGTTGCTGTGCAGTAACAATTCTGTTTGTCCAGTGTATGCCCAGCATTTATATTAACTTAAATGCACTCTTTAGTTATTTTTGAAATCTTAGGAGGGGTGTTCTAATGCAGATGTCCCCAAAAAATTTTGCACCATGTATTCATGCTAAGGTTTCATGCTAAACATTTTTTCACACACCAGTAAGTTTTGCTAATATCCCTTTTTTAAATCTCTCCCATCTGCCAGCCATAGCTTGAATATGGGCAGTATGATACCTCACTGTGCACAGGTGGGGGGAGGAGCCATGCTGTAGCTCAGAAACAAGGATGAAGGGCCCAGCCTCCTGCAAGCCACATCGTTTGACTTGGACACTACACACAAGTGGGGGGGGGGAAGTACCACCATAGTTAAGCAACATGGAGGAGGGCCCTGGCCACCTGCCTCTCTGCTGTGTCTGAAGTCCATGCTCTGGCTCTGTTCACTGGGCAGACCCAGTGGAGCACATTGAAGGCAGAAGGCTGCCATTGGGGCTCCCAGTGCCACTCATCACCATGGCCCAGTTCGGGACAGACCATGACCTGGTACCAGTATGTAGCCTGGAGGTTGGAGACCCCTGTTCTAAGGGGGGGGGGATATTTGTATTTCAAATATGAGACCTTGCAAAGTATGTTTTGAGAGTTATATGGCTAGGAGAATCTGTTTCTAGTCCCCTTATATTTTGCAATTCCAAATTGTGTGTAATATTTCACCTTACTCAGTGGTGTCACTAGGGGAGCCTAGGGGGGGGCTAGGGGGCCGGGAGGCGCTTTTTCGGCTATGTGTGTTCTTAGACTACAATTCCCAGAAGCCCTAGTGGGAGTGGGCACCAGCATCCACCAGGGGGTGGCAAATTTGGCGTCAGCCCCGGGCGGCTGAACTCTACACTACATTACTGACCTTACTTCCTTTTATTCTTGTCCTGCAGAATGGTTCACCATCAATATGGCTGTTTTGCCTTATACATAGCAGATCTGGATAATGATGTTTCTTTCAACAATGATGATTTAGCCTTTGGCAGTGTATTAATTAGCATCATTAACTTTTATGATCTTTACAAGCATCAAGTTTCAAATGACCTTCTTCTACATTTTAGTGCATGGCTATCAGTACTCGGGTACAGGCTAGGATGCTTATAATTGAAAACAATGGCTGTAAAATCCTTTTTCTCTAATGGTTGTAGTTAATTCATATATACAGCAAAGCATTCAATGCCTCACTGACCTTGGAGGCAACACAGAGGTCACATTTCCACATGGTTAAACTATTCCTCAACAATTTCTCCCATCTCACCACTCAACCTTCTTCCCCTCAACAAGCATGATGAATATGTGTTATCCGCTCTTCTACGTTTGAAGTCCTAAAGCAAGCAAAAAAGAAAGCTATTGGCATGCTTTAGTCATTAGGAGCAGAATAATGCAGACTAATCTCTTGATCCTTACCAAGAATATCAAGGCCATGTTAAATCAGGCTAAGGATGTAACAGATACTCTCAAAACCCTACCAGTTTCTGCCTGGTGAATCAAGTATTTAGTGAGCTGGATTAAATAATTTTTTCAGAAGGAAGCAAAAATGAAGGATGGAAAGATGGTTTCATTTAGGATGGATAGGTATGTTTCTCTCAGGAAGAATGAAGAAGAAATAAGTGAACAGGAATTCAACTGTGTTTTCGCAGCAAAATTATAATCATTTCCATCTTGTTCAGTACTGGTTCAAGACAGTGTCCTTTTTGGAGCAGAAGGCATTTGATTAAGTGTCCCCTCTGTTTTGGTATGCCACAAGTTTGACTATTTACAACTATTCACATAATTGATCATATAGTGGGGAGGGTTAACTAGGAGGCATGCTTAACTGATTGCATTCTGTTCCAAACGGCTTCATCTTTTTTTCTTTTTCTTTTGAAGAGTTGATGCCTAAGTCTTGGAATTAGTAGCTTTCTAGGTAGTGACCATTCCAAAACCCAATACTGTTTTACTAACCAAAGATGGTAGGTGTTTTGCTGCTGCTGTTGCTGCTATCCATACTGGATGAAACCATTTTTTCATCTTTCACTTTTGCTTCCTTCTGAAAATTACTTAATCCAGCTCGCTACTGCTGCTTCTTGTTGTTGTGCACAATTTATAGCCACAGTTCAATACAGTAGTTTTTCTGTGAATAGTTTGACTTCTTGATTGCTTCATAATGTGTGGTTACAAAGTTGAATTAATACATTGCGGGTAAGCTATTTTGTTTAAAAATATTGTTGGGAAGAAGGAATTGCTGGCTTGAATTACTTGAAGCTTTTCTTATCTTGTTATGTGGTCATACAAAAGTTGTAATTTTAGAGGCAAAAATTACTAGAAATTAAAATATCGTCTCATATGTTACCTGTTGTATGCCAAGTCAAGCTACTCAGTATGAAACAAATGATGTCTTAATTTAGAGTAGCTTGTTTAAAAAGTTACACCATTTGTGTAAATGCACAACAGGATTTAAGCCATTGTTTAATTGATTTAAATTTATTGGTCAGCTTTTCTCAGCCAGCTTAATACCATTTTTCTGTACAATGTTCAGGAACCCTGGTTCAACAGACCACAGATCTTTGGAGGAAAGAACACAGTTTTATAGGTACGAGTAAGAACTGGCTTACAAAATTCTCCCAAATAAAATCCTTCTGTGGTAGGAATGGTTAATATGAATTACTGTGAACATAAGGCTGATGCTGGCTCAGCTGCTGGATGTAGAAAAGACAGATGAGTCATTCCACATATATTTTAATAAGCAGTTTTTTTTCAAGTTGAATAATTAGTGATGAGCTTTCTGAAAAATACAATGCTGTTTTACAAACAGTGTTAACTTTATTCATCAGGTTATATATAACCTGATAACAGGCTAGTGCTGTGTAGATACTACCAGGAGAAGCCTATCTTCCTTCCTGAAATGCCTTATCAACATGGCTAATCATACTGTTTTGAATATGATGCAAAGGGGAGAGTCAGTACCAATGAATAACAGGTATTTTGATTCAGCCCCAAGTAATCCTATGTGGTGACAAACAATGTCAATGTTACTGTTTGTGATTTCTTTCTTTACATTAATACTGAAATTTGATTCCTCTGTTGTCTTTCACAGGTCGTCCCATTCCACCTACGTCCTCATCTAGCCTCCTCCCATCTGCTCAGCTGCCCAGTTCCCATAATCCACCACAAGTTAGCTGCCAGATGCCCTTGTTAGACAGCAATACTTCTCATCAAATAATGGATACCAACCCTGATGAAGAATTCTCCCCCAACTCATACTTGCTAAGAGCATGCACGGGGCCACAGCAGACTTCCAGCAGTGGTAAGGAAATGTTATACATGTGGCATTTGATTATGTGGTTCTTCAGACAAATGAACATATGTGGTGTCATGAAAACAGTGTTTTAAACTTGAAAATGATGGGGGAATGACTTGTATTTATTATTGTAGGGTTATTGGGCTTGTGAAAGAATGTTAGATTGATGTTTTGTATATTGATAAATGATTATTCATTTGAAATGTTACTGACAATAAGATTGTTTCTTTTAAATCACTAGTCATCTGTATGAAACAAAAGCCATGGTTGGATCTCTTTGCTTGGTAAAAATCCCTATGTATCTGCAGAGAAAATATATCTGAAAAACATGCACTGCTTTGCAATTTATAGAATAATACTTTAGCTTTTTGAATGCAAAATATTATGTTGTCGTTTCTTCCAATTTCTCATGTTAGTGTTAAAGTTAATTCTAACTTTCCTGTCTTCATGCATTGGTGATACCTTCTGAAATTAGCTTTGCTTTGTTAAATATTCAGGTCTTCTTTCTCTTCAGAAGAAGCAGTTTTTATTTTTGTGTAGCTCAGTTTTCTTGAAGGATTCTTTCACTCTAGTCATGCAGTATTGTAAAAACAGTGAGGAAGATGTGAGGAAACTGGGGCATCAAATATTTGGGAAGTACAAATTTTGATAGGCTGTAGTTTGTCACTTGGTAGTTTGCAGACTGGTTTGGTTTACCTACTTATTCAATTTATCAACATGATTTAAGATTCTGTCTCAGATTATTTTCATTGGCCTAAACAGCTTCACATGTGAACCTTTTTAGAATTCCTTTGAAAAAGTGGACCAGATTATTTCCATTTCCCATTTAAAATATGCTGTTCATATGCCATGATAGACAATGGTCAGTAAAATATAAAACTTTTAAAATAAAATCATTGAAGTTTTTTTATCAGCACATATTTAAATTAAAAGCATATTTTTATTTACTTATGAACTGTAACACCTGCCCCTAAAGATTCTGCATTTAACAAGAAAGCAGAAGTAGAAAAGGAGATAAGAAATCATTTGTAAAAAAATTTCTTTTAACGTGTCCAACACTCAAGAGAATGAGAAGCTGTTATCTAAAGTTTGGATTGTTCAACATCAGAATATTACATGGAAATTTGAAGTTTTGTCATCTCTGTATTTACAAACTGATAGACTGAGGTTCATTGGGTGTCAGTAAAACACCTGACAAGGCCCATCGAAGCCAGCCTTCTCATTCAAGGCACATCCAACCAGTGGTGGGATTCAGCAGGTTCTCACCAGTTCACCAGAACAGATAGCAGAAATTCTGGCTGGCTCTTCCTCTCCAAGTTTTGAAATAAAGTAGTCCTAATTTGGGTGCAACACAGGGCTTCCCCCCCCCGGCCATGCTCACAATACAACACCTACAGAGTAGGTAGGGAAAAAAATTGAATCCCACCACTGCTTCCAATTCTCAGAATTCTCCAAGAACTTTCCGGGCTCAATTATGGGAATTCTCCTGGAAAACACACACATATACTTCTATACACACCTACATTTCACTCAAAGAACCTATCTTTTATGGTATCTCAAACTCATTTCCTGTACAAGAAGGGCTATACAGTATCTATATCAGAGGTGTAGCTCTTTAGAGATGCTGTATATTGAGCCTAGTGAGAAGTGAAACTACACCCTTCACTGTAGATTTAAAACCCCTGTCATGATCAAACTAACAATGTTTTGGCTGCAGTCTTCTCTTCTTCTTCTTTGCTTTTAACCAGTGGTGGGATGTCAAAAAATTTACTACCCCACCATGACATCATCACAGTGTGGGCGGAGCTAACATCATGATGTCATGGGCGGGGCCAAAGAAAAAATACAAAAATAAAAAATATAATAAATAAAAATTTTTAAAAAAGCACACACACCCCTCAACCCACCCACCCACAACACAAACCCATAAATAAATTAAATAAATAAATTAAATAAAAATACAATCTTCTATTTATTGATTCTCATATTATTTATCTTGAATTCTTGGTTCATGGACATAAGGTGTTGCTGTAATTCCTTAGCTGTACTTGCTGGCAATGCTTGATCATCTGCAAATAATAGTTTGTTGACATTGTTTCCTTTCATGGGCTTAGCTCCCCCCCCCCATGCTGTCTACGTCGGTCAGGTGTTCCCAACTTATGGCCCATGGGCTGGACAGGGCCCACAGCACCATTTTGTCCCCCCCCCCCACTGTCTCCGCAGCACCCGGTGCCCAAACTTTTCCTGATGCAGGCCGGTCCCGCCCTGACACACAGCTGCAGGGGCTGGAGGTGGGCTGCTCCTGCTGACCATTTCGACATCAGCAGTGGTGGCAGTGGAGGCAGCGACCGCGCTTTGTGCCCACTGCTCCAAGCAGCCTTTTCCTGGGTTCCCTCGCTAGAGCAGTCTTTGGGACGTCAAGGAGACGTCCCAAAGACTGCAAGTCAAGGAGAGGCCCTTGGCACACCCAGGATAACATCATTTGGCCGTGCCAAGGGTCTCTCCTAGCACAGCAGATTTTGAAGTGGGGAATGCTCCGAAAATTTCCCCAAGGCAGTGATCCACGTCCACAAAGGCTGCTGAAGCAAGGGAACCCAGCCAGAGGCTGCTCAGAGCAGCTGGGATGAAGCATGGTCGCTGTCTCCACCTCCACCGCTGCTGATGTCAGGTGGAGGGGGCGGGTGGATATGGTCTGCAGTGAGCCTGGGTGCTCACCGTAGGCTGCGTTAATGAGATGCATGGACCTAATTGGGCCCACAGGCTGTAGTTTGGGCACCCCGATTTACTCCATATTTGGCCAATGTTTACCATAGCAATTTTCTGTCGACTCTGTATATCAAATGCTTTCTCTTGGTCTTCAAATGCCACAAAGACATTTTTATTTTATTCTATATTTTTCTTGATTAGTTGTTTAAGCATAAAAATTGAATCTGTGCAGTTTGTTTTTTCTTTCTTTCTGAAGCCCATCTATTATTCTGCTAGTTGTGATTCTATAACTGGTCTCAAACTCATTTCTGTTATTTTGCCATATATTTTCCCTGCATGGTTTAAGAAATGCCTCAGTATTGTGTGCATTCTCACTTACTCCCTTTGTTTTTCTACAGTTGTATTATTGTTGTTTGTGGCCAGTCAGTGGGTAGTTAGTTGTGTCCATGCTGCATTGAAGATTCTGTTGCTGCTGGGATTATTTCTCTTGGTAATTCATTTATTCCTGGTGTTTTGTGTTTAGTGACTCTTGCTACTTCTTCAGTAGCATCTAGTTCTAGCGTTATGGCACTCTCCTATGGGGTTGAGGAGCTCTTTAATGTGTTCTTTCCATCTTTCTATAACTTCTGAGGGATCTATTAGTGGGCTTCCATTCTTGTAGTTAACTATTTCAGGGGGGTTATAATTCTCCTCTCTTTTCAGTATACTGTACTGCCTTGAAAACTGTCTCTGCGGCTGTTCTCCTGTTATCTGCTGATTTTCTGAAGCATTTCCAGAATTCTTGTTTGTTTTTTGATTTTCCTGTTGGTATCTCTATGTTGATTTTCCTGTTGTTATCTCTATTCTTCTTCCCTCCATGGTTTTATTCAATATTTATATTTTTTTTAAAAATCAGCTGCAGTATAGCAGTTTAATCACTGCACCACCAGGGCATTACAATAACACCAGTTCTGTTTCAGTCACTTTCCTTAGAACCATTATTTCGTTTATTTATTTTTTTCCTTTCACAGTAGCCATATGCTATATTGATTTTTAAAATCTCTTTTGCTAAGTTACCCACTGCATTCTTGTGGCTTCTTCTCCCCATCAATGTGTCTATGAAATTAACTAATGCTGCTGTTGTCTCAGGGTTCATCACTTAGCTCTTGAAAAAATGCCTTCTTTATTGTTTGAACCATTTTGGAAAATTCCTAATCTGTGTGTATTCCTTTTGGATTTAATGATCCTTATTTAATTATTTATTTATACAGTAAATCTTCCCATAATGAGTGCCTTACTTAGAGTGCCTAACTCACTTAAAGAGCAGAATTTTCTCTGAATGGTTGCCTTTGCTTAACAACTAAAAACAGCCAAAAACTCATTTAACAACTAAATTGGGGGTTGCACACACACACACTCAGAAATCACAATCAGTCACTTAGAATGGCAGCGGTAGTGCTTTTTCAAAATGTTTTTCTTAAAGAGCAACTCACTTAAAGAGCAACCCCATGGGACGCATTATGCTCTTTAAGTGAGGTACCACTAGTAATACCTCAGATAACATTTGCATCAGATAATGCTAAAACCGCATAACATTAAGCAATCTGGAAAAAAAATGCATCGAATAACATTAAATCCTATGAGATGCATTGGATAACGTTCGCTAAAGACTGTACCGGTTGCAATGTATCTATGGAGTTTTAATGTTATCAGATGCATCCCATAGGATTTTCATATTATCCAATGCATGCATCAGATAACATTAAAAATTGGATAACACTAAGACTTGTGGAACCAAGTTTTGGTGTTATCTGAGGTTTTACTGTATATAAAATCCAAATACACCTTGTCTTTTGGTTTTTGCATGCCCACTTGATGTTCATTTCACCATGCAGTGGTATCTCATACAACAATTTTAATCTGTTCCACGGAGCTCGTTGTTGTATGAAACAATTGTATGCATCATATAGCGATTTTCCCTATGGGATGCATCGTACAATGATACATATTTTTTTGCTAAGTGGTTTTTCCCATTGAATAATTGTTGTACGATTTTTTCCATAGGGAAAATTATTACACAGGACACCATTTCCCCCCCAATACCTAATTGTTATGCAATTTCATTGCTATATGGTGTGATTGTTGTATGGGATTCCACTGTATTACAATATTCCTGCAGTGCAGAAATAAAAATGGAAGATGCATTCAAAATATTGAGCTAAGTCTTCTTTTGGTGGATAGAAAACTTAGGGACAGTGTCTCTGACTCTTTGTCATGAATAGCTATCTCTATATTTTCGAGTAGCTTTATATTATGAATTCTGTGGTCCAGTACTACTGTTCTGTTAAACCAGGTGTGAACAACCCCCAGCCTGCACATATCATTAATCTGGCCCATGGTGGTCACCTGGGCACCACTAGACCCACCACCTAATACCAGAAGTTATGATATGTCACTTACCGTGGTGGTGGTGGTGGCAAGAATCACATGTTTTCCCCCCAGTGTTTTGCATTGCCTCCACCGCTTCCCAGGGCAGTAGGAGGCTTTTTGGAGCATGTTCGCTCTGGTTTGGATATTTCCTGAGGCTTTTTCGCTGCACTTCAGCAGCTGGAGAGCAGCAGTGGATGACTTCCAGTGTCAGGCGGAGCTTACGTCAGCACCTGGTATCCCAGTGCAGAACCAGGAAGTCATCCACTGGTGCTCTCCAGCTGCTGAAGCGCAGCGGAGAAGGCTTGGAAAAGTCCTAAACCAGAGCGAACATGTTCTGAAAATCCTCCTGCCACCCTGGGAATTGGTGGAGCCAGTGCAAACCCCTGGGAAAACTGTGTGATTCCCACCACCATTGCTGATGATGACAACCCAAACATAAGTTGTGGGCGCAGTCATGCCTCTGGCCCCCACAGCTGAGCATGGTGGCAGGAACTGGCCCCTGGCAGGAAAACATTGAGAACCCCGTGTTAAAGTATTTCAAATCCCAAAGTCTGCAAGTGATGGTGTTGTGTTTCTGTAGTACCAAGACTTTTCTATATGTAGAAATAGTACATTGATGATTTCTTCAAATAAGAAACTATGCAGCTTACAGAGTAGTTTATGTCTCTTATTTATTATAATATTGTTTTACTTTTGAAATATCAAAATAGTCTTTTATAGATTTAGTAATTGTTGATTAGAGTCAAATTCATCATTGTTATGGTTTATAGGTACAATAGAAGATTGGTTTTTTTATTGGATTTTGAAACTCAGGGACGCTAGGTGACAGCTTTAATGCTCACTGCTGCACTAATTTAACAGATTAAATGCTTATGTACAGGGTTAAAATGATTGTGCAAAAATGAACTGTTACATTGATCATGTTACTTTTCATTAAGTAGCTTTTACAGGAATGAGCAATGCTTCTTGACTAAATGTATAGTTATGTTTTTGTCAAACCTCACAATTAGATATTAATTCCCAAATTGGCTTATTGTAAGGATTTTTTTAAAAAAAGATGAAGTGATAGTTATTGTATTGTGTTGCTCTTCCTGCTAGACATTCTTCACATATGTAGGAAATTTGTATGCTTCAAAAAATTACCTAATCAAATCTCTCATCAAATGAGCAATCCATTGTTGATATTATAAAGGCCTTTAATCTACAATAAATCTTTATTAGAACTCATTGGAGCTTCCAGTTTGAGAGAAATGAAATTATAGCTCTCTTAAAATGACATTACATCATTGGGGATTGGTTTATCATTCAGAGAAGTGACATCAATCATAACTAGCATAACCACACAGCAAATGAATTCAACCTTTTTACTGTGGAACACTGACATTGCGATTCTGTAAAAAAAAAGGTACATGATAATTAAACAATATACACAATAAGTACACAGTAATACAATCTACAAAATTCAATCTACAAAAACAGCATATAATAATATATAGCAACACAATACAATACTATAACGGCCTCTCCACCCTGGCCCCAGGCAAATTCCAAGGGTGACAGCGAGACAAGGTCTGCCACCATAATGGCCTTTTCAAGCCCGGAGAGAGGCAGGGCCCAGGAGCTCCAGCAGGTGGAGGGGTCCTGGCACCCATGGCTGGAGGGCCTCTTCACCCCAGCTGAGGCCAAAGTCCAGGGGTGGTGCAGCGAGTCCTGTCACCTGCCACCATAGTAGCCTTTTGAAGCCTGGCCAGGGGCAGGGCCCAGGGACTGGCAGATGGAGGGGCCCTGGCACACATGTCTGGAGGGCGTCTTCGCCCCAGCCAAGGCCCAAGTCTGGGGCGGCAGCAGCGAGTCCTGCCTCCCGCCGCTGTAGTGGCCTTTTCAAGCCCGGCCAGGGATGGGACCCAGGAGCAGGTGGAGGGGTCCTAGTGCCCATGGCTGGAGGACCTCTTCGCCCCAGCTGACAGAAATAATAGAAAGTGTTATTAAAATAAGAAAATAAGAGTTATGAGTAATTAAAATACATAGCAAATAATACGTTGAGTGGTTTATTTTCCATTTTTCCCAAGATAAGTTTTGTGCAATTAATACAGGGTGATCTTCATCAAAACACACACTTTAGTAATTTTTATTGATACATCTGCCTGTAATTTATATATGAATATAAAAATATATCCTAACCGTACACTCAAGTTATTTTAGGAAACAAGGTTAAGGGAATAGAAACGACATACAAACAGCTTCTAAGGTGCAGCTGAACACAATTTTTATTGGCTACAGTTTATTTGGCATAGGATCAGGATCTAGTAATTGACCCATTTATTCATCATTTTTCTGACCCAGGCTGTCTGAAGAAAAGTAAATGTAGCCGGAAAGGAAAAAGTGGCAGGATTGAAGGATTACTATTATATGTACTAATCACATTGACTTACTCGATGCCCAGACCTCAAATTTTATTGTAGTCCTCCAGCACCTTAGTTTAGGTGATGAGATGTTTACAACCATATATCTCCAGCATCCTTGACCAAGATGGTGGATTCACTGATCATCATCACATGACTTTAAAACTACACACGTGGGAATAAATCATTTGTTACTCTAAAAAGACATCAAAATTTGATGGAAGTGGCAAAAATTCATGGAAGCTGCAGGCATCAGAGGATTGGTAGTCTCTCTGCCCGTTAAGCTCTGTACAGTTGCCCTAAAAAAACATAGAGACTAACTATACTGACCTGTTTCCTCTGTCTTTTGCACAATTAGGAGTCCTCCAAAGCTACTTTCTGAGACCAGCTTTTTGGGAAGGATTAGCGCTACAA
This sequence comes from Furcifer pardalis, assembly GCA_030440675.1. Taxonomy (NCBI): domain Eukaryota; kingdom Metazoa; phylum Chordata; class Lepidosauria; order Squamata; family Chamaeleonidae; genus Furcifer; species Furcifer pardalis. The sequence goes on from CP126893.1 coordinate 72,667,332, forward strand.
TCAGTGATGGGATGTAACAGGTTCTCATCAGTTCTCCAGAACCGGTAGTAACTTTTCCCAGTGTCCCAGATAACCTGTAGCAGCTTTTGGGGGGAACCACCTTCGGGATTTACCTTTTCACTGGTCCCCCCACTGCGCATGTGCGCCAAGCACTTGGTGTGCATTCACGCCTACAGTGCTTGGCGTGTATGCACAGCCTCTTAGCTGTCCTCCCAAGCAGGGAGGAGGAAAAGAAGCTGCTAGCCTGAAGCTCCCTATTTTTATTATTTTGTATTTTTTTTTGTTCCTGCCCATGACATGACATCATGATATTAGCTCCGCCCACACTGTGATGACATCACGGTGGGGTAGTAAAATTTTTGACATCCCACCACTGGCTACAATAAAACAATATTGACAAATCCCATACCATTAAGGTAACAGAAAATATATATTGTAGTGAATGGTATCATAAGCTCTGAACAGAACACACAGGGACTTAGTCCTACCCTCCAAATCTCAGTATGGTCATTCAGCGAAATGATCAAAGCTGTTTCTGATCCATAACCTCAGTTGAAGCCATCTGAAATGGAACTGGAGATTCTTTTTTTCTGCAGGAGTCTCTGGACCCAGGAGGCTACCACATATCCAGACAGGAGCCTTGGTGAATCAATAGCTAAACTGTTGTACTGCAGCCAAAAATATTGTGAGTTTGATCCGGACAGGAATCAAAGATGACTCAGCAAAGGTTGATAAAATGAGTATGCAGCATGTTGGGGGCAAAATGCTATTCACATTGTGAACTACCAAGAGAGTTGACTGAGCATTATAGGGTGGAATACAGTAATACCTCAGATAACGCTAAGACTTGGTTCCACAAGTCTTGGTGTTATCCGATTTTTAGTGTTATCCGATGCATGTTAAAATCCTATGGGATGTATCCAATAACGTTAAAGCTCCATAGAGATACATTGTAACTGCACAGGCTTTAGCGGTTGTTATCCGATACATCCCATAGGACCTTAACGTTATTTGATCCAATTATCCTCCCCAGATTACTTAACGTTATGTGATTTTAGCGTTGTCCGAGGTAAACGTTGTCTGAGGTATTACTGTACAAGTATAATTGCTAGGGGAGACAAGGATGGAACAAAAAGCTAAGAAGAGTAGATGAGCAATTAATTTTCTTTTAAAAGCCACAGCCACCCCATCCACACACACACCCATCTATCTTGTTTAATACTTCAAAAGAAAAAAAATCAAAAATACATATGGTAAATGGTTGAATAGACAACTGGTTTTAGGAAGCAGACCTCTCTCATGAAAAAATATTACAAGGGAAAAACCAAAGTAAATGGAAAGACAATTTAAAAGTGTAAAGAAATTTCCTGAATTCTCCAAAGTAAGTTCTCAAAGTAAAATACATTTAAACGGATAAAGTTTCAAGCATGGTAAAGGATTCACACAACAAAATAATTTCTTGTCTATTCTTTAGCTAGATATTTTGCCCTAGCAGGTTACTTACATATGCAGCTGGTCTATTCTTTAGTCAGACCAAGCTGTGCAAAATTAGCATACTTTCTCCCTTTCCAGCAGAATTTCTAGGACTCATAGACTCTCCTATCTGATTCTCCTTTATACAGACTGAGCCTTTGAAATTGATAATTTTTTGATTCTTTGTTGAAGCTATTTCCTGGCAAGCTGCCAGACCTCAGCCAAATTCTATGTCAGAATACACAGCCAAATGTTCATGTCTAAAAGTTCTTTGATACAGCCAGGGTCTCATGATATACCCAAAGTAGGACAGCCTCAACTCCATCATTTTTGTCTCCAGAGACAGCTCAGCCTTGATTTACTGTAGACTGTCTTTTGGGTCCACAAAACTTTCCCCAAGCACAACATTTCAAATTGCTTACATTGCATTTCCTGTCTTGGAGATAGGAATGCATATTGAACGTTTCCAGTCTATTGTATCCTTTTTTCATACCAATTACCTGAAACACCTAATTCATTCAAACAATATAGGAATGATCATAGTGGTATGTAGTGTGGTATAAATCATGTTATACTTTTGATTATTTATAAAAATAGAATATGAATATGCAAGGAACTTTGATTTGTATTGGAAGTGGAATGTTCTGAAGAATATATTGGGTAAAAATCACAATTTTAGCATTAATTATATCAATAATTCATTACTAATGGCCTAAAGGAGTGCTTTGCTTTGCTTTGCTTTGCTTTGCTCTGCTCTGCTCTGCTCACATCCCTCTTGAAGGTTCACATCTGCTGTTCTAAGAGAACTTGAAACATTGTGTTTTATGACCTTTTGTAATCTGGGTTTGAAGAAATAGATATCTGTAATATCCAACAGTATATTTTAAAGCTCTGTGGCAAATCATTAAAAATGGAATCCCACAGATGCTGAATAGAGTATCCTGCAGGTGGCTGAGTATCACCCCTGAGTATCACTAAATACGAATAGCAGATTCTGTATTTTTCAGCTTGTGTTGAAGAGAATAGATTAACAAGAACCAAAATGTGGAGTGCTTACCTTTCCTTTTCTTTTGCACAACAAAGCATTGGCTTTGAGTTATTTAAAGGACTGTTGAGCAGCTCAGTAGGTAGCACCTTCATCTCTATGCTAGAAGGACATTGGTTTAAGCTGTAGATAAGAAACCTAGGCATGTATATCCATCCCAGCTTGACTTCAGTAGCTGCTGGATTGCTAGAGGAACTTTTCTTCCCTATTAAAGTGGTCTGTGACATGAGAACATTAATGATCTCTGATGTTTTCCAAACAGAGTGGGTCCACACACACACACACACCCAAATAAGATAAAATTACAGAAAAATCAGTGGAAACAGATTTTGCCTTGACATTACTTGGCCTCTGTCCACACAGCGCTCCAAGCCTATAACATGTTATCGGAATCAGGTGCTTTGCCACCACCTCTGGCATATGAAAGTATGCCAAAATGATGAATGGGCAGGTCTCACTGAAGGCACAATAATTAATATTCACTTGATCATGATGCAAAAGCCCAATGATTTATCTCATAAGAATTTCCCCTCTTAACAATTGTTTTATTCACTATTTGGTGATTAAAAAGTGATTTGTTGATTAAGGCATATTAGAAACAAAAACAAAAAAAGTAATAAAACAAAAATACTGTAGCACTTTAAAAACTAACTGCTGTATTTTTATTGTTAGCTTTCCTGGATCAAGTCCACTTCTTGATAATTAAGAGAGCTCTGTTACTGAATAGACTTGCCACTGAACTGTAAAATTCTCAGACTGAATTGTCACCATAACATGGATTTATTGAAAATGGTGTTTCCCACTGAATTTTTTTTTAAAAAAACTAAAAGTGGACAGGGATTCGCAACCGAAGGCCCTTGGGTATAATCTGACCCATGGCACCAATTAATCTGGCTCACTGTAAGGATCCCAGAGTCAATGCAGATGCCACTGGAACCACAAAAATGCTCCAGAAGCATAAAAAATGTGGCAAAAAAGCAGAATATGTGCCGCCCTCACTCCTTTCACCACAGGAAGTCACAGAAGTGCCAAAAACAGCTGGGATCGCACTGTTACTGCATCCACTGTCACCGTAGCCAGAAGTGATGGCAGTGACAGGAGGAACCAGTGCCTGCTCACCTATGTGAGGGGGGCAAGACTGCCCCACAGCACAAAAAGGTTGTGAACGCCTGGTGTAGGATAATGTGGTCTTCCTTCCTTCCTTCCACCCACCCACAACATGCTTCTCCTTTTTCTTGGTAAGTTCACACCTATACATCAATATATAGTGAATGAAAGATATTGATGATTGTCCTGGGTACCTAGTTTAGCTTTTCGTTCAGGAAACTTATTAAACATATTGGATCTATGTTTGATGAAGTGAACATTCTTTTTCATTGGCTTTAAGCATGACTTTGTCTGCATCCAACCTTAGTTACATTCAAAATGAGCAAATTATGTTTGCACTTGCTCTGCCAACAAGAAAAAGCAACAGGGTCGTATGACTAACATCTGATTTATTTAGTTGCAAACCAGTGGCTTAAATCCTATAATGATGTCATCAGCCACCACATTTCAAGCAAGTTTAACAATTTCCAACTCTTTACCCCACAATAGAGGACTCAGACTCATTTTGGATTTAAATAACATAACTGATGATTTGGCTAGAAGCAGCTGGCCAGCCAGAATATTTCCGAGAAAACCTATTTTAAAAAAGAATAACTATGGATATACCAAAGTCAAGGTGCAAACCAGAATTATGAGGGATTAGAGCCAAATGAAGTTGGCAGCCTGGTTTTCCCATGGGAGGCTGTACTGGTATATTTCCAAGGTAATTGCAAGCCAGGATTTTGTCACCTGCAGCAAGCTGCTATGCAAAGTGTCCTAGAAGGTGAACAGCAAAAAGGGAAATATAGCATATTAATATGTTATGTAAGCTGCATTATTATAGCAGAATGCAGTACACTAGTACCTTGGATAACGATGGGACTTGGTTCCACAAGTCTCATCATTATCCGGTTTTTAACATTGTGTGATGCATACATTGCACAATGTTAAAAACAACCCCCTGTTCCCATTCCAAAGAGCATCCACCCAGCATTCAAATCCCAGCGTTTTGCCTCACAGCACCAGCCAGGGAGGTTGGGGGACTTCAGAAACAGTGTGGTCGGGAACAGCACGGATCAGGTCCCCTAACCTCCCCAGAGCCGAAAGAGGTGGCAGGGAACCCGAAATGGGTGAAAAATGGAAGTTTTTTTCCCACCCATGTTGGGCTCTTTGGAGGTCTTGCCGGCTCTGGGGAGGTCGGGGGACCTGATCCGTGCTGTTCCCAACCTCCCCAGACCTCCCTGGGTGGTTCTGCAAGGCAAAATGCCAGGGAAAGAACCCCGGCGTTTTGCCTTACAGCACCAATCGGGTTGGTCTGCGGACTGCGTTCCTTTCACAACCAAAGGTCTATCTGATGCTGGGATAGCCCTTTGGTTGCGAAGGGAACCCCTGTGGGTACAGGGGTGGGGTGGCTGGGGAAGCTTACTTTTTAATTCTTCAGTACTCCTTGTTAGGCTTGGCATTGCTGGGAATAGGAGCACCAAGAAATGTGATAATCCCCATGTCTTTTTAGGCTATATTATATGTTGTTGACTCTTGCACTAATTAATGCTGTTAAATTGACTCCTAATGGCTGTGTAGTCAGTGAGTGTGTAAACTTTTGTATATGTTTTAATTTTATTTATCTGTTATTTGCCCATTGTTAGATGTGTGGGATACACAAGGAAGGAAGGAAGGAAATTTAATCTTCAGTTTTTCTGAGAGCAGCCATCTTATCTTATAATATATAACTTATACAGGTATACCCAGGCTGTGCCGAAGGGCAGATGAGCCATTGAAGGGTATCAGGGGGTTCTGGGGGCTGCTATTAGCATGGTGATGGGTATGGGACAGTATGAGGAGCAGGCCACACTCAGAGAACTGGGGACCACTGTTTGTTATTGGTCCCCTGTTCTGGCCTTCCGGTGGTACCCCGTGGACCTAGTGACCCCTCCTCTAGACTGCTGCTGGTGAATGCCAGGTCGGCCTGTAATAAGGCCCCTGTAATTGCAGATGCCATCTTGGAGGGGCAGGCTAACCTGGCGTGCATTACCAAGACCTGGCTGACCAGTGAGGATGGGGTCCCCTTGTCCAAAATGTGTCTGGTCAGGTTTAAAGTTTGACACCAGCCGGGGGGAGGAAGAGCGGGGGAGTTGCTGTTTTGGCAAGGAAGTCTCTGAGAGGTACCAGGGCAACTGCACCACAGATAGTTGGTTATGAGGCCATGTTAGTGCACCTAGGTCCTATGGGTTAGTTGAGAACCCTTCTCCTATTCCTGCTCCCCTGTAGGGTAGCTGATTCCATGCCCGAGCTCTTGGACACTGTCTCTGGATTGGCGCTGAAGTTCTTAAAGACTTGTTCTGGGGACAGTGGTGTAGTGTGGGGGGCAGGGGGGCAAATGCCCCAGGCAGCGCTTTTCAGGGGGTGGCAAAATGTCCCCACCGCTTTGGCCTCCCTCTGTCTGGGCTTAGGGAGCAGGACTTCCCAGGCAGAAGGCGGCCGTTTTGCTGCGCCGGCGGCCAGGCCGCCCCCTCTTTACCTCCTGCCGGCCGTGGCTGCTCTTGCTCTGCCTCCTCCACTGCCTCCCTGACGGGCACCCTGCGCATGGCGCTACTCACCTCCACCTGCCCTCCTGGCCGCCCACTTAGCCGTCAGGGGCTCTCCCTGTCGGGGGCTAGCTGCCTGCCTGCCTGCCCGCTTCCCCCATCCTGCCCCCTCGGCTTCCCTCCCTCTCGTCCCTCTGGTCCGTCACTTTGGCTATGGAGTTGCTCCGGATTTGTCTGTCGGCCTTGGTGAGACCCCAAAATGCCCTCCTTCTCAGTCACCGCCCAGGGGAACAGTGGGCAGGCGGGGCTCTATGAGAGGTCCAGCCCCGGGGGCCTTGGAAAAGGTAGCGAAGGTAACTGGGTGGGGGCGGCAGCGGCAAGCCGAGATGGAAAGGGCGGCGAGTTTGGTCTTTGCCCCGAGCGGCGGAAGCCCGGACGACGCCACTTGCTGGGGAACGTTAACCTGCCTTTCCTGGGACTGGGGTCCAAGGGAGTTCATGGCTTCCATGGCTCAAGTAATTCAGGGCCTGAGTAGTGGCTACACACCTGACTTAATTTTCCTCTCAGAGCTGTTGCTAAGTGGTCCGGGACTACAACACCCAAACATTATCTCTGTGCCATGGTCGGACCACTATCTGGTGACTTTGGAGCTCCCAGGGGTAACTCCTAACCACAGGGAGGTGGAGCCTACTATTCAGGAATGCTCTCAGGACCTGATGGAGCCAGAAGAATTCTAGAGGGAACTGGGGGAGTTTCCTATGGATCGGCTATACGATACTACTGAGGCCTTGGTCACCTTCTGGAATGAGGTGGCTACTACAGCCTTGGACGTTATCGTGCTGCTATGGACACTCTGCACATGTGGGCCTCGGGCCACCCCTTGGTTCTCCAAGGAGCTAAGAAAGCTTAAACATGTAAAGAGATGCCTAGAACACTGCTGGAGGAGATCCTGGAGCATCTCGGACCAAACACGAGCTAGAGCTCTATCATAGCCTACCTTGCGATGATACAGGCGGCAAAACAGCATTATTTCACCATTCATATTGCGTCGGCAGATAATCACCCAGCAGCCCTGTTCCGGGTGACTAGGATCCTCCTTGGTAGGGAGGATCTGGCCCCGGATGGCAACGGTCCGCCAAGGAGCTTGCTGATTATCTGGAGGATAAAATCACTCAGATTTGCTCAGGGTTTAACGTCATATCATGGGAGTTAGCCAGGAGCCAGTCTTGCCAGGTTATCTGGGATCAGTTTGGTCCGATTGCCCCTGATGAAGTGGACAAGATCCTGGGGAGTGTATGCGCGACCACTTGCGAGTTAGACCTGTGACCGGCCTAGCTTGTGAAAGCTGGCAGGACCGTGATGGGTGGATGGATCCGAACAGTGGTCAATGCCTCACTGAGGGAGGGGTGTTCCCCCCACAACTCAAACATTCACTGGTGCACCCCCTCATTAAAAAACCATCAGTCAATCCGAATATACCTTCCAATTTCTGCCCTGTCTTGAATCAACCTTTTTGGAGAAGGTTGTTGAGAAAGCACTGGTGTGGCAGTCCAGGAGGGCCTGGAGGAAGTGGATTATCTGGACTCTTTCCAGTCAGGCTTCAGGCCAGGTCATGGTACAGAGACTGCATTGGTCACACTGTTTGATGATCTCTGGCTATAACAAAATGGAGGGTACCCCTCCACTCTCATTCTTCTTGACCTCTCAGGAGCTTTCGATACCGTCGACCAAGGTATCCTGCTGGACTGGCTCTAGGGGTTGGGGATCTGGGGCACTGTGCTGTCCTGGTTCTCCTCCTTCCTGAGTGGCCCAACCCAGTCCTTTTTAAATCAGTTAATCACTTCTCACCAAACACAAAGCAATTGTCATGGCTGTTTTCCCAGAAATGTGAATGGTAGTGAGCACAATAAAGTGTCCTCTAAACCATCTTAACTGCTGCCATTGGGGTTGTCAACATTCAAGCTAACCTTTACTATGTAAAGTTTGGCATCCTTTTTCCTCCTGTCAATGAGGCCATGATGTTGTGCAGCAATTTCAGAACATTTTCACATATTTTAAATCATGTATATAAAAACACAATATCCCACATGTTTTTTTATTATTGAATATACAAATTAGGTACTGGATTTGTCTGGTTTCCTCTTTAATCCTTACAATATTACTCACTTTTGTGTCAGAGGTGGGCAACTTCCAGAATAATGAGAACTATTCTATCCTGCAGTGGACCTTAGAGGGCTGCCCTATTGCTCTCCACATGTCAAAAGTTCTCTTTTTAAAAAACTTAAGTTCGTCTGTCACACCTTCTGGAGATGCAGTTTCACCACATTTTAAGGGAGAGGTTGAGCCATTATCTGAACCAGAAGTGTCCAGAATATTGTTTAGTTCAGAAACTTCAATTTTTTACAGACTTTCAAGGGATATAAAAGTCTGTGTTTTAATTTTATTGTTACTGTTTTTATTTCTTTTATTGTATTTTAGTAGATGTTGTAATTTATGATTGTATACACTGTATATTTAATTTGTATGCATAGGTGTATATAATTTCTTATGTGTTAGCTAACTGCCCTCTGTCAGACAACCGGCCATCCCTGTAAGGGCTCCTCCCTTCAAGTTCCTGAGACCACGCTCATTACTGGAACTTTAACCCTTACCTTACACACTTGGGAGAGCCAGGCTGCGTAAAAAGAACACTTACTATGCTCAGGCAATAGAGCAGAACAAGGGAGGTCTTGGTAGCGTAGCTGTGTGTGTGTGTGCCAAAAAAAAAGAAAACAATCTTCACAGGAAAACAGCTGCTTTATTCATCACGTTCTTATAGCATTGTCCAAGGAAAAAACGTAGTTATAGAAGATCAATAACAGATATCAGTCCAGATAACAATTGAGGTTCATTAGGTAATCATGATGAAAGTAAGAGAAAAGTCCCACACCATAGCCAGGGTCTTAAGCCATTCAGATCCAAACACGAACTAACTAACTTCTCTGCAAAATGGAGATTCTGCAGTCAGGTGGGTTAACCTTGGCCAATCAGGGAACAGAGGAAAACTCTCTTATAACAAAGGATTGTTTACACATGTGTACAGTGAGTGTTCTAGCATGTAGTCAAAACATGGGACTAGAGATAGGAGCACAGGAACACTAAAGTGTCAACAAGCTGTCTCATGACATGTAGTCTTTGAGACACAGAGAGAACAAAGGATTTTTTTTTTGAGGCCTAGCTAAAAACTACAACCTCAAGCCTTGAGAAACATTAGGAAAAAGATGTCGTTTCCTGATACCCTCTGCTCTTAAGAGAATAGGTTGGGTATATATCAAATCAAGAAAGAGAGAGAGAGTATAATGCTGTCTTATTTTAAAAACCTATTTTTTTCTAGTTTCAGGGATATGCAGTAGAAAACAACCAAGGGTACATTTGTGAAATAAAACAATAATATGGTAGAAAGGTATTAGGAGACACTAAGTCTGAAAATCTGGATGGTTTTGGGTTAGAAGGGGTGAAATACAAGCCCCATTTTAGAAAGCACCTTTTGACTTAATTTAGTATTATTTATTTATATTTAGTTTTATATCCTACCCTTTTGGTGGAAATTCACTTCTCTTGTTGGCAAATACAAAGGTAAAAAAAAAAAAAAAGGAACCCACCCATAATAGGGCCAAAAATTAAAACAGAACAATTCTGGAGTAGCCAGATTGTGGTTGCCAGGCCTGGGAGAAGATGGTTGGACAGGGAGTTATTCTTTAGGAAATGGGCTCTGACAGACATTTCTTCTCTCTACAAGCTACTGAAAGATAGTGGACCTTTTGTTGCTACTGATGTAGGAGCAAATTTATATATTTTTGATGTTGTTAGTTTGTGCAGCACTGAAAAAAAACCAGTAACTTGCTGGGTGCTGTAATAAAAGTGGTCACACTGCATTGGGTCGTTTGTATCTTTGTCGTCAGTCAGGCGACTGTTTTATTTGCAGTCTTTGTGCTTGGTTTGGTAAGAGGAAGTAAGCACTAGTTTCAAATTCACTTTCAGTGCATCATGAAAACAAGAGTTTGTAATGTAGTTCATATCAGTTGTCAAGGCATGCCTGTTATTTTGAGGCATGTGCATTTAATAAACCTGCTTCAAGATGATGATTAGGAGAAGAGGCAGGTGACTATGGAAAACATACTTTGCAAAACTGATCACTATACAATAAAACTATTTTTTGCTATGTTAGATAAACACATGTGACATGAATATGCCAAGGGTTTGTTACTCTTCTTGGGGGCCTGGACCATGAAAGCGTTTGAAATGGCAACTAGGCTACAAGACCACTGAGTCACATGCTTTCAGAAGAACTTAACAACCTATTTTGAGAGTATTTATTCCACTTTGAAAAGATTAAACCTTGTGACAGCATCAACAGTGACCAGTGACTGTGGAGTCACAGCACTAATGAAAAAACCTGTTTCTTTCTCCACAGTCTTGCTGTGAAGGAATTAAAGAATGCACCACTCCATGCTGGCTTAGAGGGTGGGGCATTAGGCTGTTAGAGCTTACCCTACCTCAAAGTCAGCCTCGTTTCTTGGACAGTCTGAGCGCCCACCCTGAATTGTAGGATTCAGATATACAAGTAGAGTGGTCTTTTGAAGAAGCCTTGGGATAAGTCCACCAACAAATTGTATATATCAGGATGGAAATGGATATGAGGATGTCTCCCAAATTGAGCTGAATGGGGCAAAGCTGGCAATGCAAAGTATGGCCCAGGGACTAGGGACTCACCCTATCTGGGATGGAGAGGAGCCAGGGTGGTCCATCTGGTCTGCCCCAAAGGTTTTATGTAGCACCTTAAACCTCACAACAAGTTAAGGGATTACACATTTAACCAAGTTGTGGCACAAATGTGAAAATCACTCACTGTGTCTTGCTTCTTTATTTGCTTGATGAAAGGCTTGAAATAAATATTATGAGTATTTACAGCAACAAATGTCTAACAAAAGCAAGTTTTTTCTTCTTCCCAGTATTCTAGTGCTTGTGTCCCATACTTAGCTTGAGTAAAATGAAGGATAAATTAACATTAATAGGACATGCACATTTGTATATTTTCTTTTCAAGGCTTCTAAAATAACCTAGAATTATATTCAGATAATTTAATGTATAATTAATTGCCTTTTCATATTAATTTCAAGCCTAATCCTTAGAAATTGAAAATGCTTTTTGAGAAACATTTTGTTCTTTGAAATGTAAGAGAAGGATGTGTCATAGATTTCTTGCTTTTATAATAATCACTGTTATTCTAATAGATGTACTGTATTGCACATTTCATTTGGAATTCAAAGTCCTTTAGGCCTCAGTGAGATGATCTCATGAGATTTATTTACATTTTTGCCATAAGCATCTTTGTTTCAACTCTAAATGAAGTTCTATACTCCCAGATTTATAGTTCAATAGTCTGACGGTCATATGTATTCATTTATCACAGGGAGAAACAAACCCTGTAGTATCTGCATTAACAAATGGATGACTAAGGGACAGAACATTGGAGAAATTACAACACTGTGATAAAAAGCCTTAAGATATATTTCTGAACTAATCTTCTGTTTTTATTTAGGAATAGTCTATGAGATTAAAATTCTCTTTCTTTCTACATATCTATAGTTAAAGTAATTACTAACGTTTGGAAGGCTGACTACATATTTATGGCAGCTGCTAAAAACCTTCCAATCCACACATAATTCAAATGCAATGAAACAATTTAAAGACTGTGGCCCAAGACTGCACACCATACACAACTTCTGATGAACTATCCAATTCTAATTACAAAGAAGATTTTATGTCCCATGTTTTTTTTTCCATTACGTGTGAAAATATTTCTTTTTCAAATGTTTCCAATAACTAGGACATCTTGGGCATATGAAAGTTTAGTGGTTGAATGAACAGCAATCATGTTGGAATATCCTACAAAACTTCATTTTGAAGCAAAGATACACATTTATCTTTTCAGATGGTATTTTATTCTGGGACACCATGTCCAGAATGACTTATAGCAATCTTAATAGGGCTTTCAAGAAAAGGAGAATATTTAAGGAATGATAGTACCAGAAGCAAAACCCCATTGAGTTTCCATGGCTAAGCAGGGATTTGAATTTGCCCCCCCCCCCCTAAATTCAGATTAACAAGAACTGACTAAAAATAGTAAATTAGAGAAGAGAAGATTCACTTGAGAAAGCCTTGATGCTTGGAAGGGTCGAGGGCAAAAGAAGAAGGGGACGGCCCAAGATGAGATGGCTAGATGGTATTGTAGAGACAATGGGCAAAGAGCTGAGCGAGTTGAGGGGGATGGTGGAGGACAGGAGTGCCTGGCGGACAGTGGTGCATGGGGTCGCAGAGGGTCGGAATCGACTGTTTGACTGAACAACAACAAAAAAAATGAGTCAATAGGACTTTTGGAGAAGTTGTCTCACCAAGTCACCACTGATTCAATGGATCTACTCTTGTTGTGTCTTCTACTGGATTTTAGCTATTATGTTTTAAGATTTTTTTTTCCAGTAAAACATTGAAAATTGCCTTCCAAGGTTATTTCCTTATATGCAGATAGTTAAATGGAATGGGGAGGATGTTCAGTTCTTTTTTCAATGAGAGAAACAGAATCCACATCCCATCCACCCAAAGCTGCAGCTCTCTGTGGGGAAAAACCTTTTGATTATACATATGGCACTGTGTGTACTTAATTGTTTCAGCATCCATTAACTTTAACATTTGTGTTTTAACATTTAACATCTAGCATCTATAGCTACAAAATGGCTTCTGGTTTGGTTTTGATTCTAATTAAAAGTGCTAGTGATTAACTTTAAAGTCTTTTACAGTTTAGAGTCATGATATCTAAAGTACCAAATTCCCCCATATGAACCAGCCTGAACATTATGATAATTAACCCGAAATCCTTGTATGTGTTTACACTACTGCTGAAATGTATTTCTCAAGAGAAGCCAAAGGTATATTACCCTTGCATATAAAGGTCAGTATATGTTCCAATCCCAAAAAAGGGCAATGTCAAAGAATGCTCAAATTATCAAACAATTGTGCTCATCCTACATGCTAGCAAGGTCATGCTCAAGATAATACAGGATAGGCTTCAGCAGCACACAGAGAGAGAACTACAGAAGTGCAGGCTGGGTTCAGATGAGGCAGGGGAACTTGAGACCAAATTGCCAACATATGTTGGTTCATGGAGAAAACAAAGGAATACCAGAAACAAGTCTACTTCTGTTTCATTGATTACATCAAGGCCTTTAACAGTGTGGACCACAATAAAATGTGGCAAGTAATTGAAGAGATGGGAATACCTGAACACCTTATAGGTCTCATGAGAAATATGTACAAGAGTCAAGAAGCAACAGTTAGGACAGGATACGGAATGATGTAGTGGTTTGGAATAGGAAAAGGAGTAAGACAAGGCTGCATTTTCACTCTGCTTATTTAACTTATATATACAAATCACATGATGTGCAATGAAGAGCTGGATGAATCAAAAGTTGGAATTAAAATTGCTGGGAGAAACATCAACAATTTGAGATATGCAGATGGTACTACCCTAATGGCAAAAAGTGAAGAAGACCTAAAGAAACTCTTGCTTAGGTTGAAAGAAAAGAGTACAAAAGCTGGCTTGAGACTTAACCTCAAGAAAACCATGATAATGGCAACAGGCCCTATCACTCGCTGGAAAATAGATGGGGAAGAAGTAGAAGCAGTGACAGACTTTAAATTCTTAGGATCCAAGATCACCACAGATGGTGATTGCAGCCATGAGATAAAAAGGCGACTAATTCTTGAGAGGCAAACTATGAGAAATTTGAGGAACATAGTTAAAAGTAGAGACATCACCTTGCAAACAAAAGTCCGCATAGTCAAAGCAATGGTATTTCCAGTAGTAATGTATGGTGTGAGAGCTGGACCATTAGGAAAGCTGAGTGCAGAAGAATAGATGCCTTTGAGATGTGCTGGAGGAGAGTTTTGAGAGTAAACTAAACATCAAAGAGAACAAACTGGTTGATCTTAAAAGAATTCAACCCCAACTGCTCCTTGGAAGGTCATATATTAAGGTATTCTTCTTTTGGGAAAGTTGAAAATATTCATCTCAGAAAAGAGGTGGGAGAAATCTGTTTTCTCCCAGGTGGCTACACCTTTAGTTGCTCTCCTCATTCTAGTGGCATTCAGCAGGTATCACACAACTTTTGTTGTTATTGTCATTGTTTAAAAACTATAGCTTTAATAACAGAGATGGCTTTATACTGTGGTATAATGATATATGTATTTAATTGCAAATTAAGTGCTAGTTTTTCTATCTTCAAAGCCTTATGGCACAATGTATTATTGTTTTATTATTTACTGAAAAATTAAATCAGACGGAGTGAGTGGTTTCTGTTAATCACTCCCACATAATTTGCTCCAGGATAAGTTTGTTTTTGCATGCAAATCTTGCTATATGATGTGTCTAGGTGACATCTATTAGAACAATTAACGTTTTAATAGAAAAAAATCAGCATAACTAAATCTCATTGGCTGATTTCTGTTGAATAGTTAAGCATATCTTTAAATGTCTTTCATCAAAATCAATAAAATGGGATCATGCCTCCAGATGAAACCAGAATCTTTTAGTGCCTTTATTAGTAGTATTGTAGGTAGTTATCAAACATGTACATCAAAGAAAAGGAGCAGATGAGTAAAGGAACTAAGGGAAACCTTTGGAAAAGTGGAAAGGTGAACTGGGTTTTTATATAATTGCTTAAATCAAACAAAGAACGTAGAGGATGCATCTTATTTGTATTTTAATTGGTGTCAAGGACTTTGTGAATGTATAGTTGTACTTTCAAACTTTTCACTTACTTAGATATTTAAGTTAGCAAATCAAAGCTGTACAGTGAGTAAAAAGTTGGTATTTAAGGAAAAAAGAAATTATTTGCAACTTAGGTTCAAGTCATGCATTCTGTTTTCTAATGCTTGTTTTGTATAACATAATTTTTTCACAAGTTAGCTTTGAAATTGTGGACATGGTGGTAAGGTTATGCTGAATTTAAATTAACTCTTGCTCATTGTGGTTGATTATATCTGGCAAGAAGGGGACCTTTCATCTTAAAGTGAAAGAATTGTTACAGCTCCTTTAAGGAAACACACGTGGAGCTGCTTTGAAAGAAGCTTACCTCACCATCTGGCAAGACATTGCGGGGGGGGGGGGTTTGAAGAGCTGGTGTGTGGCATATTTCCCAAGCATTCCTGCATGGAGGAGCGGTTAGCCATGCATCCTTATAGGCACTGGCACACTCCTCATAAAGCTCTAGTTTTTAGGCATGTGGTAGCTGACCAAATTCAGGCTCTCTTGAATACATTTCAATAGAGCTTTAGCTCTGGAATAGCTATGTTTATTCTCTGATTTGGCCAACAGCTTTCAGAATCAGGTATGATTTCAGTGCCTCTTCTATGACTACTCTTATCTAGATAGCTTAATCCTATGTCATCTTCACTTTGTAGCCCCTATGTTATTGTCCCATTGCTGAATTGCTGCTTAGCTGAAGTAATTGATTAGTTGAAATCTGACAAATTGAAGCTTAATCCAGGCAAGACAGAAGCAATGTCCTTTGCTCTTCTGACTAGATGAGGGAGGTACCTGTACAAGTAGTTTGTTATTTTTTTAATTGGGTTATATCATTCTAGATTTATGGGGTCTCTGTGACACAAAATTGCTTTAGCGAGCAGGTATATGCATTGCCTTCAAATAAATATGCAAAAGTGGACCAAACCAAGGGTATT
The DNA here is from genome assembly GCA_030440675.1 of Furcifer pardalis. Classification (NCBI taxonomy): domain Eukaryota; kingdom Metazoa; phylum Chordata; class Lepidosauria; order Squamata; family Chamaeleonidae; genus Furcifer; species Furcifer pardalis. The sequence goes on from CP126893.1 coordinate 72,683,238, forward strand.
TGTGTGACTCCAGACTGTCTATGAGGCAGAGCAAAGATTAGTTGTTTATTCCTGGGGTGAAACAGCAATGGTTCATTCATATTGCTTAGGGTATTCAGCAGATTAAAAAGATGGTCAGCAAAAGTGAATTGAGTTAAATGAGAAATCAAATATAATAAAATAAAATATCAGTAGAACAGCAGAAACATAGAATATTAGAACATCATGAGAAGGCAAGATTTCTCTGAAAAAGACAATATCACTCAGAAACGTGACAGACAGCAGGAAAAGAGGAGCATGAAATATGAGACGGATTGACTCTTTAATCCTACAGCCTTGAGTTTGCAAGAGTGGAGGAGGACTGTTGAGAACAGGACATTTTATATTTCACTTATTCTTAGAGTCACCATGTGTCAGAGGCAACATGATGGCACATAACAATAACAAAACAGAGCTATTGGTACCAAAGGAGAAGCCAAGTACCAATGAGGCCTAAGAATTCCCCTGGTCACTGACATGATAAGAAGTGCTCAGACTGAGATCATAGTAAGCACCTACCTCCTTGCAGTCCTTCTGCCAGCCCTTTTACAAAGCTGTAGGGCAAAAAAGATCTGTGATGCTGCTTAGATGTCCTTTATGAATTCAGGAATGGTCTTCTTTTTCTGTCTCTCAACTCAGTTTACTAAATTTTCATAATACAGTAAAACCTCAGATAACACTAAAACCTGGTTCCACAAGTCTTGGTGTTATACGATTTTTAGTGTTATCCGATGCATGTTAAAATCCTATGGGATCCATAGAGATACATTGTAACCACACAGGCTTTAGCGGTTGTTATCTGATACATCCCATAGGATCTTAATGTTATCCGATGCAATTCTTCCCCCCAGATTGCTTAATGTTATGCGATTTTAGTGTTATTCGATACTAATGTTATCTGAGGTATTACTGTAATTGTATGCTGTCATACCTATGTCAACCTATGGAATGTTTTCTCAGGGTTTTCTAGATAGGAAATACTCTGAAGTGGTTGACCACCCTTTGGGAGCCCCCTGGGACTGTGCAGCTTGCTCAAGGCAACTCAGGCTCACTCCATCTGAGGAGATACAGTGAGAAATCAAACTCCTGAATCTTGGCTCCACAGCTTATTAAACTCTACTCAAATATGATTGTGCTTTCAGGAGTGAGTGTGTGGAAAGGCTGTTGTTGCATAGCTTTTGAAAAGGTAAGTCATGCCATTTGGGCATCAAGATCTATCTTCCCTCCCTCCTGGAATTTTTAACCTTTCTCTTCTCATTTCTGATGCAGTTGTACAAATAGCAATCACTGCCTGCTGTTCTTAATGCCATAGGATGCCCAGTGTTTCCCATATTCCCCTTGGTTTTGTGTTTGTTGACATAATGAGAACCTTGATCAGCAGTTTTAAAGGCCCCATAAGATTCCTTGCCTTCACCTGAGACCAAGACAAGCAGCTCTGCCCTTCCCCTTAAGGTAGCTGTAATTTGTTTAAAGTGTCTCTACTCTCCTTTCTCCTTCAGAATAAAATCACATACAGGCACAGAGTAAATGGCTGATTGTTAGGAAAGATGTTAGCAATCCATCTAGAGCAATGATGGCAAACCTTTTAGAGACTGAGTGTCCAAACAGAGAGGCAGATGAACTCTGTGTTGGGAAGGAGTGAGGAAGCGCTCCAATTGGGCTGCTGGGCAGAGGGGTTGTGTGAACTCTGTGCTGTGGTGATGGCACATGTGCCAACAGAGAGGGCTCTGTGTGCCCTGTCTGCAACACGTGCCATAGGTTCACCACCAATGATTTAGAGCATCTTTTACTTAAATCTTCTTTTGTGTCTAGGTCAGACTTTAAACTACCAAAATGAAGCCACTGTTTGGTGAATTCGTTCCATAGTTCTTTTTGCCCGACCTAATGTGAGAAAGATTACCAGGCACAACAAGGTTGCCATTGCCCAGGGTATGCACAATCGTGGTTCAAAAATATCCCAATCTCTGAGAAGGCTCTTTTTGTGTGCCTCTTTAACTTAAATAAAACAGTCATCCTAATTTAGGGCAATTTACATAATTCGTACAATTTGTTCTTGAGCAATATTTTGTAAAAAAGCACTTCTGCAAAAAATGGACATTTGTGGGGCAAAACATCTTTTCTACCAATGCAAGTATTTTATCAGAATCTCCCCAAAATTTCTTGCTGTCCTAGCAGTAGGAAGAAGGTTGTGGTTCTTTTCCTTTGCCATCAAAGATTAGATAAGAAATAATTTGCATTCCACATACATGTGTGCATGTGCGCACACACATGGAGGGACAGGAGTAATAAAGAAATTATTTGTTTATTAATAACAGCCAATGGAAACTATTAATGTTGACCTTAATTTTATCATGTTCTTGATATTCTTGGCTATGCCCCAAAGCAGGAATTGCTGGTATTGAGATGGAATCTTGTTTCTTTGAAGAAGTATAGTCATTGTACATCATCTTGCTTTTATCTTTTGTTATCTATTTATGAAGCTTTTTTAGGGGACAGGATATATAATTATATTATTTTGTTTATATGATCTCTTTCACAGTTTATCTCCACTGCATGTTATGTCTCTGGGAACCTGCTTCTGCTTCTCTTTCCCTCTAGACAAGTGTAGAATTTCTAACTAACAGGATGGCTAGATTTCTTCTTCTTCTGTATAATACATTTATTAATGTAATAATTGTTGCTGCAGTTGGTGGAGAGATATGCCTCATCACAGCTGGGACATTCTGTTAGAGAGCCTGAAAACAGCTAAATACACCCCTAACTTCTTATAGTTCTTTCGGAAAGACTGCTGATGCATTATTGTATAGCTCTATGTAATCACATATGTTGCTTTAATATTTCAAGATGATGCAGGAGTGGAAGCAAATATCAAATGTAAGCCCCATTTCAATAATGTCTGAATTATGCACCAGGGCATGTTCAGTGTACACCAGCAGAGCTCCTTGGATACAATGCAATGTACATGTATCAGCCAAGGATACATCAACACAAAGCAACTGCAAACTCCTCCTCATTCTCATCCTGTGTTTTCCCAGTAATGTACTGTTTACCTCTCATCAAAAAAGCTAAGAGTAAGTAAAATGTAAGAGCTTTCAAGGAAACCTTAGGGGCTGTCATTGAGAGATGCTCTTTCCAGCATTCCTGTGAAACATGTTTCTATTGTTGATGGGACATGAAGGCCTGTAGGAATAAAATGTGATGCAGATAATTCAAATGTATTTGTTGTGCCTTTCAATCAGCAATTGTTCTGGGATTTCTATTCTCCAGCCAGGAAGCACAGACATAGAAGATCAGGCTTTTCTGCCTATCTACTAATTCCAACAAAGTAAATATTTCTAATCATAACAATAATGTCTACCTTCATTTTGATTCCTGAAACTTATGCATTACAACTAGAAGACATTTGGTAATCCACTATTCACTATAGTTAATGATAGATGAACCTTTGGCATCCCTTTCTCCAAATTATGTTTCTCGAGCTTTGTGGCTTTAATTTGGAAGACAGATTTCTTAATATTCATTTAATACAATCTACATCTATTCATTTAATACAACTATATCCCTTCCATGCAGTTCTCATTCTCCCTAAATGAAAACTATTGGCTACATTTAAAATTGATAATAACTTCGCTAACATTGATTTATCTGAAGAAGATCTGTGTGAGAGTATATATGAGTAATTGTGTGTCTTAAGGATGGACCAGTTGACTTGGGAGAATATATTTTGTGTCAAAAGCACAATACTGGGGGGAAAGTAACTTCAACAGTCTCTGTTCAATTTTGAAAGCACTTATGATGCTACAAATTCCATTGTTATCTTAGAGAATTCATAAGAAAGATGTTATATAGCAGCATATGCTCAAATTGGCACATACCCCATTCTCATGTGTAACAGGGATTCCCCAAGAGCAGCAGGAAGAGAATGAAAAACTTTAACCATGCCATATGTAAATACGTAGTAAGAAATGGAGGACAGTATAGAAGGTTGTGATGACTGAGATGAAGGTCAATCATTTTCCCTTCATTATCACAATGAGGAGTCAGAATTTCTATATCGGTGGCATGATGCAGCAGGGAAATAATGGAGTGTCAGACTAAATAAAAGCCAAATTTCCATCTCTTATAAATGTTGATCAGCTGGTCAGAGGTTGAAAGAAAATAAGGAATCTTAAATTTAGTCAAAATGTACCATGCCAAATAATACTGTGAAAGGACAATTTGTTATACTTTTTGAATAATAGAATGTTCATGGATTATATTGGTAAAATATCAAGAGACTCCCTTCAACTGTATGTCTACCAGTATCTAATTACAGATTGACTCGGGTTTTCTCTTCATATACAGAGGTAGCTTGTCAAGGATTCTTCAATTGCCATATTTTTTCTTCTATGATAACATTGAGACAGACCATTTTTTTTGCCTTGTGTTTTGCACACAATATTCCTAGTATCTTGATCTCTCCTGAAGTTAACCAGCACACAGAAACATACACAGACAAGGCAATTATAAAGGACCAGCTGATTATTCATAAAGATGTAAACAACCTATCTAATACATCTCTCTTTTTTCAGATATTATACAAGATGCAGCTGGTATTATTTTAAGTTTTTGAGTTTTTAAGTTTTAAGTTGAACAGAATCTAGATCGAAATTGCACAAATTTTCTCAAAAACACAATTTTAAAAAATATTGCTTTCTCACTACAAAAAGAAATGTTTTCATGATTTCTCATTTAGCATGTGAGAGACTTCAAACAAATCATCAATATCACACTGTCCAGACAAGTTGCCACAGATTAACAGATGTTCAAAATCCTGTCTCTAACCACATTCACACTGTATACCATTATTAATATAGCCCCACCTCTTTACTTTTGTTTTAAATCATATCACTGCAATTCTCAGGCTACTCAGCATCTTCTATGTCCTGTATTGGAGATGCTAACCTGCTGCTGGCTTCTCCTTCATCATCCAAGATGCCCTGGGTGATATTCTTTTCCATAGTTCAGTTCAATGAAGTCAATTCCTCAACTTCAGTCTTGTGTTTTCCTGGCGTGCAATTGTCTATGAGGTCACAAAGGGATGGAATTGACTGTGTGACTGAACAACAACAACAGCAGCAACAGCAACAACTGTAAATTGCCGCTCAATTTAAAGAGGTGTGCTGTCCTGGAAGTGGGCATAGGACTCTAGTCTTGTCGTGAAATAGATTTTATCATTGTCCTTAGCTTTTTTTTTTTCAGGGCTGAAAGCTCTGGGGTCAAGCTCCTCTGTTATGCTTAATATTTCAGTACATTATTGGATTGGTGTTGTTTGCTGTGACTCTTTAACAAATGGTTGCTTTTACTTGCAGGTACTTTTCTTCCTTTTGCTGTGGTGCTTAGATTGCCCTTCATTCACATTAATGTCAGAGTTGTTTAATGTTTTTCTTCAGATTGTGTTCCAAAAATCTGTAATGCATTGCTCAAATGTCCTTAGGATGCTTACAACAATGAAGGCAGGTAAAATACATACAGTTGATTCTGTCTCTGGTAAGTCGTTGGTCCTGAATTGAGTGAACACTCCTCCCTCATAGGGTGCTAAACGCCAGAGTTTATTGCACATCAGTGCATAAATTTATTTCTAATTCATGGTAATGTAGATACACTTTGCATATTTATTGACCATTACAGAGTAAGTCCACAACCCAGTTCATCTAAAGTAGCAGAACAGAAGCTGATTTGGTGCCACTGATTTTAATGAGACAGCACTGGCTGAAATCCAAATTCTTCAATCTAAGCAGTTTGTAAGATAGGTTGTGAAATGTCTGTTAGCCTCCACTTCATTAATACATTTGCTTTTGTTGCAGAAGACAGATTACACATGCAAATGACATGTAAATGTTCAGTTGATAAGAGATTATAAAATAAAAGGAGTAGCCGAAATGATTATAAGACATTTCCTTATGTAGTTCATGACAAAACTAGGCTAGTTTAGAGTTTCAATATTTACATTTCTTCCCTAAAGATACAGATTGAAGCCCCTTAAAATAGGCAAACTAATTTAAATTTTATGAATGCCAAACTTTGTCACTAATGAAGCATAATTTATACATATTACAAGATAGGTTTACACCTATATTGTAATATGCAGACACCACATTTTTATCTGAATGTTTTGATTGTATAAAAAGTTTAAGTACAGTGTAAACTTCTTTAATTTGAAGTATGTTGTGTGTCCACTACACACACACACACACACACACACACACACACACACACACACACACACACACACACACACACACACACACACCATAGCATTCTTTTTGAATACTATTTTTTTTGTTCAGTCGCACAGTCAGTTCCCTACATCATACAGGAATCTAAACTATTATTTGAACTGCATGCCTACAGTCAAGTGTTTTTTGTTTGTTTAAGCCAGGAGTTCTCAACCTTTTAAAGCTGGGGGGTGGGTCACACTCCCTCAGACAGCTTTGAGGGCCAGACTGCCATTTTGCCCTTCCTCCACCACATGGAACTTCCTGGTGTGGTGGAGGCAATTGGGCCCAACATGAAATGGTGCTGTGGGCCGCATCTGGCCCATGGGCCACAGGTGAAGAATCCCTGGTTTAAGCAGTTGTCTTTATTTATTTATTTATTTATTTATTGGTCACATTTGTATGCTGCCCTACTCGCAGAGCGACTCAGGGAGGCTAACATGGCATCATAAAACAACAATAAAACACAAGAATTTGTCAATATAACCCTGACAAATACTTTAAAAAGATTAAAAAGACTAAGAGAGGGAGGGGAGTTGACATATGAGCCAGCAAGCTGGGGTAACCATGTGACCAGTACCCCCTACCTGTCCTGCCAGCCAAGTCTTTATCCTCTTTCTGAAGGGCAACAACTCTGTCTGGAGGCACAACTCAGTTTGGTAGGAGGTTCCATAGGGTTGGATCAGACACAGAGAAGGCCCTCCTTCTGGTGCTAGAGAGATGTGCCTCTCTAGCTGATGGAACAACCAGAGCCTCTCTGGTCTGCTCTGGTGGGACGGACAGATGTTCTTGGGGTGACCCGGTCTCTTAAGTATCCTGGCCCACTACCATATAGTGGTAATAATCACCTTGAGGCATACTGGCAACCAGTGCAGCTCCCACAGTAGTAGTGAGCCGCGCGCATAACGCCCACACCCTGACACCACCTGGGCAGCTGCATTCTGGACCAGTTGCAGTCTCCAAATGGTCACCAAGGGCACCCCCATGTAGAGTGGATTACAATAGTAAAGTCTGGAGGTGACAAGAGCAAGGAGTCCTGATCTAGGAGCGGGTGTAACTGACGGATAACACGAAGCTATGCAAAAGCCCTCCTGGTCATGACTGCCCCCTGCTCTTTGAGTAGGAGTTGCAAGTCCAGGAGGACCCCCAGATTAGGCACTGGGTCTGTTTGGGGTAAAACAGCCCCATCCAGAACCAAAGATGGTAGCTCCCAAGATAACGCAGGACCCCTGACCCATAACCACTCAGTCTTGCCAGGATTCAGTTGTAGCCCGTTGTCCCCCAGCCAGACCCTGACAGCCTCCAGATATCTGGAAAGGACTTCCACTGCATTGCTTGAATCTTCACGGGCCGAGATGTATAGCTGGGTATCATCTGCATACTGATGATACCTCATCCCATGGGAACAGATGATCTCACTCAGTGGTTTCATGTAGCTATTAAATAGGAGAGGTGAAAGCACTGAGCTCTGAGGCACCCCACATTGGAGGGGCCTATGGCTGGTTGGACCTCTCGCTCTCCAACCACACTGACTGGTCTGGCCCTTCAGAAATGAGGAAAACCAGCACCAAACAGTGCCCTGGATCCCCACTCCTTTGAGCCGCTCCAGAAGGCTACCATGGTCGATGGTATTGAAAGCCACTGAGAGGTGAAGAAGAGTCAGGATGGACAGATGACCATCATCCCGCTCTTGCCAGAGATCATATCCAGGCCAGAACACTGACTAAAAAGGGTCTAGATAATCTGCTTAATCCAGGATCTCCTATAACTGCCATGCCACTGCCTTTTCTAAAACCTTGCCCAAAAAGGGCAGGTTGGATACAGGTCAGTAGTTGGCAAGCACTGTAGGGTTGAGCGATGGCTTTTTCTGGAGGGGGCACACCAGAGGCGTAGCTACCGCCGTATCTGCCGTATCAATTATACGGGGCCCCCGGGCCATAGGGGCCCCCAACGTGCGTAAGCAAAACAAATCTTTACCCTTCCTAAGGGCCCCCAAACAAATTTTATACGGGGCCCCGCCAAGGCACGCTACTCTTCTGGGGCACACCAAAGCATGTTTTAATGATGCTGGAAAGACCCCCTCCCACAATGAAGAGTTTATAATCGCTTCAACCCAACCACCTGTCATTGCCCTGGTAGTTTTAACTAACCAGGCAGGGCATGGATCTAATGCACAGGCAGTGGCTCGAACAGATCCCAGGAGCCTGTCCACTTCCTCAGGGACAACTGGATCGAACTGATCCCAGATAACATGGCCAGACTGCACTCTATAGTTTTCATTCCTATCATTCAGTATTTTTGACATACCAGACAACTGGTATGCTGAAAATACTAGTATAAAAACAAATAGATGACACTAAATTAAAAAGAACTTGTTCACAAACAATAAATGCAAACATAGCATTTCCCCCATATTTCCCTCAGACAATCCTCATTCCACCTCCTTTAAACCTTGCTCTTAACTTGGACCAATTCCCTAAAAAAGGGTTGGGGAAGATGTAGTTTTGATATAGAATATGGCATGAACTCTGAGCTGTGACCACCATGTCTGTGTTTCTTTCTCTCTCAATGTGTGTGCGTGCTTGGAGAAATTCTTTTGGACAAAGACATAGAAAATGGCATTATCTGTAATTAGAAATAATAATCTGTAATTGGTTCATTTGCCATATTTCTACAGTTCTGATTTAGTTGAACAATGTGATCATTATGCCACCAGTTTTCAATAGAGGTGTCACAATGAAAAATAATTGCAATATTCCACAATATTAACTACACCCTAATTGCAAAAGTTTTGAAATATAATTACCATGAAAGCTAATGCGACAGGGAACATTAAGCATAATTAGTGTGTATTTTAAAAAAATAATAAAAAAAACTGTTAGAAACTTGTTATTGTCTCATAAGGTAGCTTAAAATTAGTGGAGAGTACTTTCATCCAGCTTTCCTAGAATGTTCATTATTAACACAGAATATAATACATTTATTTGACACAGCCCACATCAATGAACCCACACCAACTACACACACATCTCAGGCTTTCTCACAGAATCTGTCTGTGTGCATTAAGAAGCAGCACCGAGCTTTTTATAAAGAAAACCTGTGACACAGAACACTGCTGTGACAGAAAGGATACTTAATCCATGGTTTAAACAATTTCCTCACCTATACTGTTCTGTGTAGTTGCATGTGTTAAAAATAACCCACAAGTAAAACAAAAAATCAGAAAGAAACTTGCAATAAGATTTCAGCCAGGGCACAGTTAGGAATCAAGAAAAATAACAACCTTCAGAGTGATTTGAGTATGTTACTAACAATTGATTTTTATGTTCCTTGTGTAGTTAATGCTGGTGGATATAGCAAAGATCATGACCAATGGGACTGTACTGCCAAAGTTAACAACCAGTTATGATGGAAATCTTCTGAGGATTATCAATTGTATGTGATTGACCATTGTGGGGAACAGACAATTCCTTTTTTTGTGTTTTGTTTGAATTGCTGGGGTGATGGGGTTTTGAAGTGGCTTATGGATATTTTCCAAGTCTGAAAATTTAAAAAGACCAGTGATGAGTACAATCTATATTACTTACCTCATTCTCAGGCTAAAGAGAAGCAACTAGTCCTTATCCTTACCATAATTTTGTTCTCCATCAGCCAAAAAATGCTTATGTGCATGTCTGTGTTATCTAGGTTTTCAACACAGCAAGTTCAGGAGAGAGTATTTAGGTCCAGCAACAGAGCAGCTACTTTATATAGGTGAATTTCTTCCTTTGAAATTCAACCCCAGAATCATTCTAGGTAACAGCATGAGAATAATTTCACCTATTGCTACTGTAGTTGATTGAAGCAATGACATTAGTAAAGTACCTCTACTAACTTTTTGTGCTGCTTACCTTACTGTCAGGCTACGAGAGTGGTTTCTGCCTATCTGTGATGTCCTTGTAGTGAAAAGAAAGGTTAACATCCAATATTTATGTACTATATTGAAGCCTAATGCCTGGTGGCGCAGTGGTTAAACTACTGTGCTGCAGCCAAAACATTGTGAGCTTGATCCTGATGGGGATCAAGGTTGACTCAGCCCTCCATCATTCTGAGGTCAGTAAAATTAGTACCCAGCATGTTGTGGACAAAATGCTAATTAATTTAACTGCCCAGAGAGTGTACTATGGAGCAGTACTGTGTTTCCCCCAAAATAAGACACCATATTATAGTTATTTTTCCTCAAGAAGACACACTATGGCTTATTTTCAGGGGATGTCTTATTTTATTATGCCACTGGCTGCCTCTCTTCTTTACCACTCCACACCAGGACACTGCATAGCCACGCCTATCACTATACAGTAATACCTCGGATAATGTTTACCTCAGATAACGCTAAAATCGCATAACGTTAAGTAATCTGGGGAGGAGAATTGAATCGAATAACGTTAAGATCCTATGGGATGTATCGGATAACAACCGCTAAAGCCTGTGCGGTTACAATGTATGGAGCTTTAACATTATCCGATACATCCCATAGGATTTTAACATGCATCGGATAACACTAAAAATCAGATAACACCAAGACTTGTGGAACCAACTTTTAGCGTTATCCGAGGTATTACTGTATCTTATTTTCGAGGTATGGTTTTATTGCACAATTGCTGGGAAATCCTGCTACGGCTTATATGAGTATGTCTTATTTTCAGGGAGACAGGGTTTGCTGTTCAGTCGCATAGTCAATTCCGAACCTCTGCGACCCCATGGACCACTGTCCGCCAGGCACTCCTGTCCTCCACCATCCCCCTCAACTTGCTCAGTTCTGTGCCCATTGTGTCCACAATACCATCTAGCCATCTCATTTTTGGGTATATAAGTGTATATATAAGTGTAATTGCTATTGCGAATTCTTGGGATGCCCTGTCATAAAAGGTTATTGTTGTTAGTCTTTTCTTGTTTAGCAAAGAAAAGACATCTCCATTATTATATCCTAGTTCTGAAATCTAGTGGAAAAAGAGAAGCTCTGCTGTCTCCTATCTGTCATGATGTACAAGCTATGTTCTCTTCCCTGAACTTTAGTGGTCTTGTTGATGTGCCGTGATAAGCGCCTAAATGAAATCCCATTGTCTGATGTAGCTCTGATGGGGGCAGAGTGGGAACTATTGGAATTCTCCATTTACTCCAGTGGAATTCTTCTTTGGTGTCATGTATCTTCATTGATGGCTCTCAGTGAGCATCTCCTCTCTTCAAGCACTTGTGGTAGCCCTATAGGGCAAACTGGTAAGGACAGTTCATAGGCTGCAGTTGATGTGCAGTGCCACAATCCAGATGGTGACAAGGTCACTGAAAGGTGAATATATTACACTTGTTCTGAAACTTTTGCACAGGTTGGCTGCAGGCGCAAAGCCCAACTAAAAATGCTAACACTAGTATGCAAAGCTCTTCAGGTTTCAGGTTAAAGCCAGGAAGATCTGCTTGGTGTTTCCCATAGCAATGTGACCTGTAAAGCTACCACATATGATAGTGGCTTCTTATTAGTGGTGTTCCAACTTTGAAACTTTTATTCAGCAGAGGCTGGGCTGTCTCCCATGTGCTTACTGTTCTTATGAAACATTAAGAACTGCAAGAGCCAGGGACATCCAAAGAAATAAGAATTAATACATGGGTTGGTAAGCAAAAGTAACAGAATGGGGATAAACAATAAAAGCATGAAGGATAACTAACAAAATCCCCATGGTTCTATTCTTTTTTTCTTGAAAAAAGTATTTATTTTTACTAACTTTCTGGGTACAGTCAAGTTGTTTCTGGTATATTTAATATGTGACTTTATTATTGTGAAATTCTTTGTGAACATTTATATTAATATGTAGGTTGTTAATTGCCTTGCCTTTCTCCAAAGAAAGGTAAAGTAAGGTAAAGGTTTTGCTTGAAAGCCAGTCATATTCAACTCTCGGGTTTAGTGCTCATCTCAGTTTATAGCCAAAGAACCTGTGCTGTCTACGTCTGCAGGAGTTTCCGTGGTCATGACTAGACACTAGAGTGCACAGAACGCTGTTTACCTTCCCACCAACGTGGTCCCTATTTATCTACTTGTAATTTCTGGCTTTCAAACTGCTAGGTTGGCAGGAGCTGGGACCCAGACAGGCGCTCACTCTGTCATGCAGTATTCGGGTATCGAACTGCTGACCAGCCGCCTTCCAGTCAGGATCTTAGTCACTTGAGCCACTCCAGTCCTACAAGTGAAGTAATTAATACCAACCACTATGTGTAATGAAAAATAACATAATTTATTGGACTATACTTTAAAGTTGGTTTGATTCCACTAATGGTAGTGAAAATTAGCTGCTACAAGGCCTGTTTTAGATGGCACAGCAATTTCTAGGTAATAAAAACCAAGAATTATCATTATCATATTTTTCTTTGGAAACTGTACCAGCTGGGGCAGCTGGGCTTGTTCGTGTGATGAGGTTTTAAGGTTGTTCTCAGTTTCCTGTCAAATATTGTTGGATAATCTTTGCAGGTGGGTGCAGCTAGCATGTAGCCAAGGATTAGGGCTGAATACTATGAAATGCAAGCCTTCCTCAATAGCCCTTTTCTTTTCTCTTAGTTCAGCTATGGAACAAATATTCAGGCACAGTTTTAACTGATGGAAAAAAGAAATGTGTACTTACAAGGCTTGTGTTCAAATAAAGTTGTCAGATAGATGGCAAAAAATATATAATACCCAGCGGTGGGCTGCAATTTTTTTGCTACCACTCTGTAGGTGTGGTATTATGGGCGTGGTATGGTGGGTGTGGTATGGTGGGGGGAGGCGACCAGGGGAAACCCCTGCGTTGCACCTGAATTAGGACTTTATTTCAAAACTTGGATAGGCAGGGCCAGCCAGAATTTCTGCTACTGGTTCTGGCGAACTCGGGTGAACCTGCTGATGCCCACCACTGATAATACCACAGTTGCACTGAACTTGGTTGCAAAAAGCAGGATGAAAAAAATATCAAACAAATGATGGTTGCAGGATAGTACTGAATTACTAACTTTCTGAGACTAATACATTTTAAGTCAGAATGAGACTGAACTAGGCTGAATAACTGAACTACTCAGAAAGAATAGACAGACTTCACTAAACTATACACCACCCACACAGAGAGCTCAGCATATATACAGAGTGGAAAGCAGTTACTTTTGTTTCTTACATATAGCCTGCTGATTACCTGTTTAAATTCAAAAACAGGAAATGACTATACAGTAATACCTCGAATAACGCTAAGACTTGGTTCCACAAGTCTTGCTGTTATCCCATTTTTAGTGCTATCCGATCCATGTTATAATCCTATGGGATGGATTGAATAACGTTAAGGCTCCATAGAGATACATTATAACTGCACAGGCTTTAGCAGTTGTTATCCGATCCATCCCATAGGACCTTAACGTTATTCGATCAAATTCTCCTCCCCAGATTACTTAATGTTATGCGATTTTAGCGTTTTCCGAGGTAAATGTTATCCAAGGTATTACTACTGTATTTGCTATTTGCTGGCCTTTCCACCTCCATATTAGTATGAAAAGCAAACACAAAGCATGCTGTATGCTCAACAAATACAAATCTAGTTGCTGGATAACTAGTAATATTAAAAAGTTTATTATAAAAACACACTTTGATCACCTCCAGACGTGATTATTTAATGTACTTTACATGGTGCTGCCCTTAATTACCATTCGGAGGCTTCAACTGGTCCAGAATGCAGCTGCTCGGGTTGTGATGGGCTGCGGGCAGTAACATCACATGGAATTCAGCCGCCCGGGGCTGAAGCCAAATTTGCCGCCCCCTGGTGGACACTGGTGCCCGCGCCTGCTAGTGCTTCTGGGAATTGTAGTCCAAGAACATGCATAGCCCAAAAAGCACCTCCCGGGGCCGCCACCCCCTAGCTCCCCCCTAGCGACGCCACTGGCCGGGGGAGTTATGCTTGTGCCTCATTGCTTATCTGAGAGCTACACTGGCTGCCAGTATGCCTCTGGGTACAATTTAAGGTGCTGGTTATCACCTTTAAAGTCCTACATGGTAATGGGCTAGGATACTTAAGAGACCGTGTCACCCCAAGAACATCTGTCCGTCCCACCAGAGCAGACTAGAGAGGCTCTCTGGTCATACCATCAGCTAGAGAGGCTCATTTCCCTAGGATGAGAAGGAGTGCCTTCTCTGTGTCCGCTCCGGCCCTATGGAACCTCCTGCCAAGTGAGTTGCGTCTCCAGACAGAGTTGCTGCCCTTCAGAAAGGGGGTAAAGATCTGGCTGGCAGGGCAAGTGTGGGGTGCAGGCCAGACGGTCAGCTCAGTCAGCTGGCTACTTTGAATAACCCCACCTCTCTCCCTGTAGTTGTTTTTTAACTTTTAATCTTTTAACCTTTTAATTCTTAAATTTTTGTTGAAATTGATATGTTTTAACTGTTTTAAATTGTAAGCCACCCTGAGTCTTCAGATGAGGGCGGGGTATAAATATAATTAAATAAATAAATAATAAAATTTAAATATCTGAATTTTACATTTAGTGTTACTACACTAAATTTGGAATGATGCATGTTTTCTCATTTTCCTTGTTAAGAATAACACTGTCAAACAATTTTTTAACGTCTGAAATTTGAAAAATTCTATGGAGGCTTCCAAATGAGGCTTTTACTATGCAATTGGCCTGCTTTATTCTCACAGTTTTGGTTGTGAGGGCAGACTATTCTGCTATGATAGTCTATGACCTGTGACTCTCTACCTTTTCTTCAGAGTTTTGTAGCTATTGTGGGGCTGGGGGAGGGATAAATATTTATGTAATATCTTTTTATTGGTAGTACCAGGAACTATCCATCTGGAAGCATTCAGAGAGGGCTCCACTTGTATCAGTTTAAACCACCATACATATGTTTGCTGTTAACATACAGCACTAGTCTCTGGTATTGCTAATATTGTCTGTGGGATATATCCTATAAATAAGGAGTGCCCAAACTACACCCTGCAGGCTGGATCTGGCCCCTGATGTCAATTCATCTGGCCTGCCCTGCAAAGTTTTCGTTGCTCCTGGAAGCAGAAGTAAAACGTGCCCGTATGGGCACATTTTATTTCTGCTTCTGGGAGCAACGATGGCTTTGGGGGCCAGATGAATTGGCATTGGGCCCCAGATCTAGCCCATGGGCCATAGTGGCCAGTTCCCTAAACCACGTGACTGGCCTGTGGCCTGAAAAGTTTGGGCACCCCTGCTATAGATAGAAGCTCTGCTGAAGCTCTTCCTTGCAGTCTGTGCTTACTCGTTCTTTTGTTGTGAGTTTTCCTTGCTATATCTATAGGACATCTCTAAGAATGAAGTGTTCACATTTCATTTGTGTTCCTGATGGTTTGTGCTATTTTTGTTTTTAACTTGTTCAGAGAGCTGGAATAGAAGGACACACTGTAATAAATTCAGATTAGATAAATGAGTCAGTCACCCACACCCACTGTTCCATGGAACAGCTTTTTCAGTGGGTCAGCAAAAATCACCAGTCCTTGAGAGAAAATGCTTGTCTTTCTCTCATAACCAATTTCCAATGCTTCGTTGTATGTGTGTGTGTTATTGTAAGGATAAAAACATCTTGCTTCCTTTCTCTCCTTTAGGATGGCCATGTGTGCCTAAGGACTACAAAATAATTAGCATTATGATAGTAACTAGTCATTTATTTCTGTGTTTAGCTTGAGCTAGCAAGTATAGATTGTGTGTTAAAAACATGAAATGGGGAGTGTGGAAGGTCCTTTGAGGCTTACTTTGCTTCCCAGGTGCTACAAGTGCTACAAGTGCTTTCACACCTTTTAATAGAATATATATTGTCTACATTTCCTGCATCTTCAGAAGCCATTTATAGTCCTGATTTGGTGGATGTTCATTATGCTGGAAGCAGTGATGGGCTGCTACCGGTTCGGACCAGTTCACCCGAACCGGTAGCGGCCATCCGAAGGGGATTGCTGGGGGTAGTGGTAAACCCCCAGGCGACTGGTTTGGTCACCTCTCTGGCCGCTGTCCAGATGTGTATTTCCTTCGCCCACAACATCAGCTCCAGCCACGGTGGGGTAGTAAATTTTTTGACATCCCACCACTGGCTGGAGGGCAGAATCCAGTATATAATTTGTCCACTGAATTAAGCTGGATGATAACCCAATGTAGCTTTCATGTGTGTAAGATTTTATTATGTATTTTTAAAAGCAAACAGATCTCAAATTAAGCCCATTTATATCAGGTAGACATATGTGCTCTGCTATTTATATACAGTCATACCTTGCATAATGAATTTAATTCGTTCTATGAGGCTGTTCGCTATGCAAGTTTTTTGCTATGCGAAACAAACTCACATAGTGAAAATTCCTATGGAAAAACCCGCATAACGAGCTTTTCTAGGGGGAAATTCACATAGCGAATTTTTTTTGTTATGCGAGTTTTCCCCATAGAAATGCTCGTTATGTGAGTTTTTCATAGGGAAGGTCCGACTCACATAGAGAATATTTTCATTATGCGAGTCGGACCGGTTAGTGAACAACCCGCTCGTTATGTGAGTTTTTCGCTAAGCGAGTCACTCATTAAGTGAGGTTTGACTGTACTTAGGTATTCCAGAATAGCAAGTAGGATTGTAGAGGCATTTGAAAGCTGGTTGAATAGTAAACATGAGTGAGGCTACACTTGGAATTTAAAAATGTGTCTAATTGGGCCTCCCTTTTTTCCTTATGAATTGTAGTAATGTGTCCTTTGTTTCTTATTCTAATTTTACAACACTGGGGGAAGTTGTGTCTCTTGAGTTATATAATGTTTGGATGCTTCTGCCCATTGTGAAGCTTTTTAAAACAGTAATAATATCAGCTCATATAATTAGGAATGAAAAACAAATGTATGGATTCATATTTCCCCCATTAAAATAGTCTGCTTGGTGCCTTCCAAAACTGGGAACAGGAAACAGTGCATCCTGTCTTGAAAAATCTGTACACAGTTTGATATGTGCTGTTTAATTTTTGAAAAATACATAGGCTGCAGTATCCAGTACATTTGAAAAATCCTTACTTAAAATGTATATACATTTGAAAAATGATATACATAAATACTCTATAGTCAGTGGAGCAAAAGCATAAAAAGGTGTATACAGTAATACCTCGGATAACGCTAAAATCGCATAACGTTAAGTAATCTGGGGAGGAGAATTGGACCGAATAACGTTAAGGTCCTATGGGATGAATCGGATAACAACTGCTAAAGCCTGTGCGGCTACAGTGTATCTCTATGGAGCTTTAACGTTATCTGATCCATCCCATAGGATTTTAACATGGATCGGATAACACTAGAAATCGGATAACACCAAGACTTGTGGAACCAAGTCTTAGTGTTATCCGAGGTATTACTGTATTAGGAAAGATGTGTGCCAAAATGTACACAAATCTCATTTTTGAAGAGTTTAGAAACTAAGGCAGAATGATAATTCTAGCAGGACTTTGGGAAGTGTAATGAAAACAAAATGGACAGATTTCTGTGGGAGGATGCATTAGAATTCACCAATTTGTGTATCACTGTCACTCACACATTATGTACTTCATTCACATCTGATATTTTGGATAACTTTTCAAGTATCCTATGAAATAGGCTGTAATGTGGGGAACACCAAGAAAGGGGTCTGTAGTCCATTATTATGATGCTACAATTAAAATGCTATGCTTTGCTTGAATTCCTCCTCGATTGCATAGATACACTAGGAGGATTCTGAAGGGAGAGGCATGGCCATGTTGTGACCAGGAGTGCTTTTGAAAAACACACCTAATTGCAGAGCTCAGTCACCAGAAGTCCTGATGTGCAGATGTACTTACTTGGGCTTCTGATAACTGAAGTCCAAGAACACCTGGGGCACCAAGGTTGGCCACCATTGTGTAGACTATCGCAGACAGAAGGTGTGGGTTTTTAATATATATAGTATATGGGGGGAGGGGTAAAAATAATCCTGCTACCAGGTTGTGTCTTTTCTGACTCCCAAGCAATCTCTTTGATTGCATAGAACTTGTGGGAGTAGTGATATGGAAAAAAATTTAATTACTGAAAACAGGATACAGTAAAAATCTCTGCCTCTGAGTGACATTACTAGCAGGTGGACTTTGTGAGCCGCTCTGAGTCGGTTGGTACCAAGGAGAGCGGGATACAAATCTAAGTAAATAAATAAATAAAAATAAATAAATTGTGCAGGGTGTGCCCGACTGTTGTTCAGAAATACCACAATCTTAAAGGAGGCTCTTTCTAAGGATATAGGATATTTCTAAGGATATTCATGCCCGGGCGTAGGGAGGACTCTGTGGATCAAAAATTCTCCAAGAATTCCACAGGCAGAATTCTGGGAGTTCCTGCCCACAACCAGACACCTGAAAACATCTACATTTTACTGATCTGGAGAAGAGTCTAGCTCCAAGGCTGGATGAACTATTTTGGCTCTTGCTTTCTGTTTTAATGTACAAAAAAAAAAAAAAACCCAAATCCCTATAGAGGCTACTTTCCAAAGAACTCCCAGGATGCACAACAGCAACTTCTGTTTTTGTACAATTGCAACAGAAAGCAAGGCCTGAGCTAGGCCATGCAGCCAAGCCTACAGGTGAGCAAAAATTAGGTGATTGCAGATGTGTTTTTGTTGGCTGAAATGCTAAGAAATCTGCCTAGTGCAGTCTTTGATAATTCTGGAAATTAGGGGGGGGGGCACCAAAAAAGCCCTCCAAAACCTGAATGGCACTTCTCTTTTCTCTGTATCTATGTCATCCATGTACAAAATAACAAACTGTATAAATATATATAACCTTTTTGGGATGGAAAGACCCCATCTCTTTAATTGTGTTTACCCTACCATCTGTGATTTTTATCCTGCTCTTTGTTGTCATATCTTTGTTGATTCTAACTGAAAGAATTCTATTCCATTCATTACAGAATGAAATCAGAAATCATTCTTCTAACTATATTTGCATCTAAACTGTAGCTCTGTTGATTGAAAATGGGAGAATTTACCAGCTGTATGGCATTGCATTTGTACCCTTTACTCTTGTAT
This sequence comes from Furcifer pardalis, assembly GCA_030440675.1. Lineage (NCBI taxonomy): Eukaryota > Metazoa > Chordata > Lepidosauria > Squamata > Chamaeleonidae > Furcifer > Furcifer pardalis. Next base: position 72,702,558 of record CP126893.1, read on the forward strand.
TTCTGCCATCTTTCTGTGCAACATGATTTGGCAGTTGAATTTCAGACTAAAATAAGGAGTTCCCATTCCACCATTACTCAGCTACTGAGGTATGAAGCAGTTATGCAGTCTTTTATCACTTAAAATGAATCAAGAAATCTTTCCTTCAGCTGATTGTTATCATGGCAGTGAGTTCAGGCAAAGGTCCACTAAAGTAATTTCTCCATAATTTTATTGCACAATCCAATCTACACCTGAAGGCTGGAGTTTCTCATTTCAGGTCAGTGTAAAAATGGTCAAGTGTATTTTAAATTGTATTATATATGGCTTTATGTGTGGGAACACAAAGCATGGTTTAACTTAGTTTAGGAACAAAAATATTATTCACTAATTCACTGTTTAAGTAAACAAGAAATATTCCATGCTGTTCATTTGATAAACACTACAATATTCTAGAAACTAGTCAGTTAGGTTTGCATTTACAAAGGAACCATCATTTTGATTTCATTGTGATACCTTACTTTTATGCTAGAACAATTTTTAGAATTCATCTTTTCCTGTTACATTGAGTCAGTTAAATTGGAAATCCTTCATTTGTTTCAGATTCTGTGGGTCACAATTGTTAACAAGAATTGTCATAGACCTGCATAGACACTAACTCTGGAAACTGTCAAGTCAGTGAGCTTACAGCTTGTTAAAGGTGCTGCAGCTTTGATTTTTACTCCTATAAAAACTAGCCCTGGGAATTGACACCAGTGAGATTAGAAATGAGTTGATTCATCAGCCAAATGTCTTGGATTGTTATGAGCCTGCTTTGAACAGAATGGAGGAAGTAAAGAGTAAGATGATGCCCAGTTATATAAAAAACAAAATGAGATTGACCTTGTTGGAATGCCCCTGTTCAGTTTTTTTCAACTGAATAAATAGCAAGCATTTTGCAGCGCTGTCCTGTCAAGAAGGATGCATAGGCATCAAAGACATCTCCCTCATGGGCACTTACTCTGAGATGCTAAAGCAGGCAGAAAAAGGGCTGAAAAATAGGTGACACATGAGGGCTATTAGAAATTATGACAAATGGGTGAAGAGTGTAAGAAAGTATTGTGTAAATGATCTACATAGCAACGTTTTTAGAAGTTTGTCAACATAATTGTGCTGATCTGTAATCTACATTACTGAGCAATTAGCTTTGCAGTGTGGATTTCTCGTGTTTGCGCATCTGTGCACTTATTCTATTGTGCTATTTCAGTAATGTGTAATTTCTATTTCTTGCTTTTGTCTGGAGGCCTCTCGTATTACATTTAGATTGTATCCTTTATCATTCCAAATTGACATTTATGCTTTTACTTCTATTGTATGCCTCGCTCCTCTCTGGTGTGGATCAACAATTTGTTTTAATCTGTGTCATTTCTCTTATCTCCCCCGACACAGAGATGCAGTCATTTTGTACTAACACATGCCTCCAGAGGTTATGTTAGTAACAGTGGGAGAAAGGGCTTTCCCCCTCTCTTTTCCCATCCTCCCCAATCTAAAATGCAGGTTACGTTAATTGCTTATCCAGTTAGTTCATAAGAATGCAAAGATGTCTGAGCGCATGAAAACAGTTTTGACAATGTAATGGAATGCTGCTGCCTTCAAATAAATAAAAGTGATCTCCATAAAAGAATATTGTGGCAAACGATTGGAAGTCATAGAATGCAGAAAATTATAATTTAAAGATGAGTAATTCACTGTTCCTGGAAAGCATAGGCTTGTTGAAGCTGAACACTACTGAAATACTGCTCTGGCATTAAAAATCCCTATTGTTTCTGCTGCTTAATTCAAAATACTGAAGCAGTGGTTCTTTCTTAAGCCTTTGGGTTAAAAAGAATCAAATATGAATGATACATGTGGGATTAATAGGGGGAAAGCATATTAAATTGATATTGTGACTACAGTTCTTTTTTTCCTTGGTAGTCATTAGCTTTATTCTTGGTTTGTCTCACATATGTGAATACTATCTAACTGCTTCTGTTTTAAAAGCAATCAAACAAATCGCTTGACAAAAGCCACAAATTATAACCATAACATTGCCCTGCTGTAGGAGATTTCTTTACATGCTGAAAACATTGGATAGCTCACCTTTCAGGAATGTTTCTGTCTTGAAAAGGATACCGTAAGATTGGCGGCGATTTCTCAGTAATTAGTTGTTTAATAATTGTGTGCCGTCAAGTTGATTCTGACTTATGCAGACCCTTTCCAGGGTTTTCTAGATATACTTCTTTAATAAATAATAAGAAACTATTCAAGTTGTGCTTTTACATTGCACTCAAGAGACTGAGATAATGCAAAGTCAGTGGAAGTTATTCCACGTTTTGCCTGTGTATATATTTAACAAGCTAGATAAAAGTTTCTCTTGCTCGAAAGCCAGTCAGATCCAACTCTAGGATTCAGTGCTCATCTCTGTTTCAAAGCCAAAGAGCCAGCGCTGTCTGCTTCTGCAGACATTTCCATGGTAATGTGGCAGGCATGACTAGACACTGGAGCACATGGAATGCTGTTACCTTCCCACCGAAGTGGTCCCTATTTATCTACTTGCAATTTCTTGCTTTCGAACTGCTAGGTTGGCAGGAGCTGGGACAAAGATGGGAGCTAATTCAATCCTGCAGTACTTGGGAATCGAACTGCTGACCTTCTACCTCCCAGTCAGCGTCTTAGCCACTTGAGCCACTGCAGTCCCATATTTAACAAGCTAATGGATCTGAAAATAGTTTTTTTTTATGTTGTTAGCCGCCCAGTTTTCTGTTGTTAGCCACCCAGAGCAGGAAAATCTCCTAGATGGGCTGGGTATAAATATAATAATAATAAATTAAAAATACGTGCTTCTTTCTTACAGACTGGATGGGATGACTTTCATATACCATATGTCCACAGTTATGATCATATCTTCCTTATTTTCCCCAGATAAGAGATATGTGATGGTACTATATATATTGCCTGACACACAGGTGTTACACAGTGGCAGAAATCCTGGTGCTTAGTGTAGTACTGTACATTAGAGTAGGTTTATTAAATCAGTGAGGATTTGGTGAACCAGGTCCTCTGTAAGTTATATTTATTCAAATGGACCTATCCTATTCTGATTTAGAATGCTTGTATGAGGCGCTTCTTTGTGCTGGTCAATATTACCTTGTGTTGTAAGGCTGGAGCTGTCCCAATATTTGGTTGGCTTTACTGCACTGCATGTTAATATCTTAATCCATTTTGCCATTTTCAGTAAATTTTGTTCCTAGGTATTTGAACCTTGCCACTTGTTTTATATTGGCAGGGTAATGGCATAGACCGTACAACCTGCGACTCAATGTTGAGTGGCAGTAAATAACCTGACTCCCTAAAGGGGCCAACGGCTATGGGTAGATGAGCCCCTTTAGGTGGGATGTTTGCCCCTTCAGTGGAGGAAATGCCACTGGAAACCATCATATTGGGCCTAATGGCAAAAATGAGTGGAGGAGGAACTCTGATCCCCAACAGTCATGGAGGCGGAAGAGGTCGTGCCAGATGGACTGGCTGTGAAGGTGCACCTTATTAATATCTGCACAGCTGCAGGCAGTTCTTGCAGTCCCGGTGTTAAAGTCTGCATGTTGCATTTCATATGTGCCACAGGAGATGGCTCTGTGATCACAGCTGACAATGATGGTATTTTGATATTTCAAGTACTATCGGTATGCTGTTTCCTTCAAATTGCATTACCCCAGTATTCTCTTTATTTGTTCACATATTATTTGTTTTGTATTCTTGGTTCATGAATGTAAGGTGTTGCTGTAATTCCTTAATTGTACTTGCTATCAGTGCCTGATCATCTGCAAAAATTAATTCATTGATATTGTACTTATACATAAGCTTAACTTTTTTTTTGCTTATGCTGTCTATGTAGGTGATAATAATGGCAATAGTACGCATCCTTGCCTCCCTCCAGATGTTACTGTGAAGGGTTCTGATAGCCTTAATTTGTTCTAACTACACTTCTGCAGTCTCTATATAAACCTTTATATAATGTTATTAGATGTTCACTTACTCCACATTGGACCAATGCTTACCAGAGCAGTTTCCTGTCAACTCTATCAAATGCCTTCTCTTGGTCTACAAATGCAACATAGAGATTCATGCTGTATTCTATATTTTTCTCTTTTACTTGATTGTGTAAAAATTGCACCTGTACAGCTTGCTTTTTTCTGAAGCCTAAATGTTCTTCTGAAAATTGTGGTTCTATAACTAGTCTCAGTCTTGTTTCTATTATTTTGACATGCACTTTTCGTGCAAGGCTTAAGAGTAAGATGTCTTGGTATTGTGTGTATTCTCATTTACTCCCTTTGTTTTACAACAGAGGTATTATTACTGCTTGCTGCCAGTCCATGGGTGCAGTTCCTTGTGTCCATGCTGCATTGAAGATTCTGTGTAACCATCTGATGCAGCTTTCACCTGCTGCTTGAATTATTTCTGTTGGTAGTGCACCTATTCCTGGTGCTTTATGTTTAGGTGATTTTTAGTGATTCACGCTACTATTTCTTCAATTAATATTTCCAGTTCTAATGCTAGCGGGACAGAGGGCATCCGTCTGTCCTGGCTCTTCTTGACCTCTTAGCGGCTTTCGATACCGTCGATCACGGTATCCTTCTGGAAGGGCTCCGAGGATTGGGGATCCAGGGCACTGTGTGATCCTGGTTTTCCTCATTTCTGAGTGGCTGGACCCAGTCAGTGTGGCTGGAGGACGAGGTATCCAGCCCTAGGCTGCTCCAATATGGAGTGCCTCAGGGCTCGGTACTCTCGCCTCTCCTATTTTACATCTACATGAAACCGCTGGGTGAGATCATCCGTTCCCACAGGGTGAGGTATCATCAATATGCTGATAATACCCAGCTATACTTCTCGGCCCGTGGTGATCCAAGCAATGCAGTGGAAGTCCTTTCCAGGTGTCCAGAGGCTGTCAGGGTCTGGATGGGGGACAACGGGCTTCAGCTGAACCCTGACAAGACTGAGGGTCTGTGGGTCGGGGGTCCTGGGCTATCGCGGGAGCTACCATCTTTGGTTCTGGATGGGGCATAATCTGGGGGTCCTCTTGGACTCATGACTACTGCTCGAAGAGCAGGTGGCAGTCGTGGCCAGGAGGGCTTTTGCACAACTTTGTGTAATACGCCAGTTATGCCCGCTCCTAGATCGGGCCTCCTTGCTCATGGTCACACATGCTCTGGTCACCTCCAGACTAGATTATTGTAATGCACTCTACATGGGGCTGCCCTTGATGACCATCTGGAGGCTTCAACTGGTCCAGAATGTGGCTGCCTGGGTGGTGATGGGGTGTGCGCGGTATGCACATGCCTCGCCTCTGCTTTGGGAGATGCACTGGTTACCGTTTTGCCTCCAGGTGCAATTCAAAGTGCTGGTTATCACCTTTAAAGCCCTACATGGTAGTGGGCCATGATACTTAAGAGACTGCATCACACCAAGAACATCTGTCCGTCCCACCAGAGCGGACCGGAGAGGCTCTCTAGTTTTTCCATTGGCCAGAGAGGCACATCTCTCTGGCACTAGAAGGAGTGCCTTCTCTGTGTCTGCTCCGGTCCTATGGAACCTCCTACCAACTGAGCTACGTCTACAGATGGACTTGCTGTCTTAGGAAGAACTTAAAAACATGGCTGGCGGGACAGGTATAGGGTCCTGGTGGTACCATGACCCCAGCTCGCTGGTTAGTTTGAGCTCCCTCTCCCCCTTGGTCTTTTAATCTTTTATCTTTAAGTTGTTTTTACCTTTTTAATTATAATTGGAACCTGTTGATTTTTATAAATTTTAAAAAGTTTTTAAATTCTATAATTGTAATTTTGAAGTTTTTAATAATGGGTTTGGGTTGTGTTGTGTTATGCTTTTATGATGTTGTAAACCACCCTGGGTCGCCCCGGTGAGAAGGGCGGTATAAAAATGTAAATAAATAAATAAATAAATAAATAAATAAATAAATAAATAAATATTGTTTTGTAGTCTTGTGTTGTTTCACTGTGGCACTCTTCTATGGGGTTGAGGAGTTTTTTAAAGTTTTATCTCCACCTTTCTATAAATTCTGAGGGATCTATTAGTGGCAATCTTCTAATCTTATTAACTATTTCACTAGGGTTATAATTCTCCTTTCTTTTCTGTATATTTTTAATATTTTGAAAGGGAAAATAAACATTTGTGGGGCTCATCTCCTGTTATCTGTTAATGATTGTCAGACGCATTCCCAGGATTCTTGTTTGCTTTTTTGATTATCCTGCTGGTATCTTTAGATTGCAATCTATAGTTTATATATTCTTCTTCCCTCCTTAATTTTATCCATTATTTATATAATTATTTGTTCAGCTTTACTTCCTCTTTAACCATACGGTGTGTTTGGATCCATACCATCCTTTTCCACTTTTCCTTTTTCCATATAGTTCTTCTGTAGCAGTAAGCAGGGTAGTTTTGTATCCCATTCATCTTCTATGTTCTTCACCTCCGGAGGCCACCTTTAATTGTAATTGTTCTACTATTTCTCCTTCCTTGAGTTTTGCTGTCTTAATTAATTCTTAGTTTTTCTTTTACCCTCTTCTTTTAATGTGAAGGCTATACAGTGAAGAAAGCTGACAGGAAGAAAAATTGGTTCATTTGAAATATTGTGCTAGAGGAGAGCTTTGCAAATATCCTGGACTGTCAGAAAGATGAACAAGTGGGTCCTAGATCAAATCAACCTTCAACTTTCTCTGAAAGCAGAAATGATAGACTAGAAGCTGTCCTACTTTGGGCACATCTTGGGAAGGCAAGACTTGGTGGAATAGATAATATTGCTGGGGGAAGATGAAGGCCATAGGAAAAGACCAAGACCAAGTATGAGACAGATTGAATCTCTAAAACAGGAGTTCTTAATCTTTTTAAGCCAGCGGCCAGGTCACGCTCCCTCAGACAGCTTCAGGGACTGGACAACCATTTTGCCTTTCCTACACCACATGACACTTCCTGGTTTGGTGGAGATGGTGGGGGTCCACATGAAATGGTGCCATGGGCTGCATCCAGCCCACTGGCCACAGATTGACAATCCCTGCTCTAAAAGAAACCACAGCTTTGAATCTACAAGAGCAGGGCAGGACATTTTAGAAATCATTCATTAGAGTGCCATACATTGAAAGTGACTTTACAGTATGTAAGAAAAACAACATAATTCCCTTTCATTAAAATGCTCAACGTGGAATACAGTAAAGACAAATGTCTATAGAGGTTTCCCCAAACATATGAATAAATGTAGAACTATAGCATTCTTATAAAGCAGTACAGACATAAACAAAAAAGGGTTGACCTCCATGGTTACCAACGTGGGCACACACCCTACATGGGGGGCAGTTTGATTTTTAGAGGGGGCAATTCAAGAATGAGTTATTAACAGTGAATGGTCTTTTAGGCTTCTTCCATGTGAGCAGGAGTTCACTTTTTTAATAATAAGAATTACATGTCACGGGGAAGGGATTAGGATTTTAGAGATGTTTAGGGTGGGACACGGCCAAAAAAGGTTGGGAACCACTGGCTGAGCTTTATTGTTAATCAGGAAGCACTCACAGACTTCAGAAATAACCTGAATAGGAATAAAAGTGACAGACTGTCTGTCTAATCTTGTGCAAGGTCTTATCCCATGTCGGAATGCCATCTTCTGGCAGAATTTATTTATGAAGAACAATGCTGTTAAATTTTGAGACAGAAATGTATATGAGCAGACTGAATGAAGAAGTTATCTCTCTCCAGTGTAAAGCTCTTTCTCAGCAGACAGTTCTAAAATGCTGCATATGCTTTAATAATATAATTAGAATTTAGGATGTCCCAACTTTTGAATGAGGCCAATTGAAGTAATGTTACTGTGCCCTTGAATCTGTTGAATGAATTAGAACAAAGATATTGTGAAATGTAAATAAGAGGAAGCAAAATTCCTGTCTGATTGACTACAGTGCTAGACAGCAGAGAAGACTGTGGCACATTGGTCAGAAATCTGTGTCTCCAGTCTCTTTTCCATTCTTAGCAAGTTCTGGTTATCCTCAAGGTTGCATTGCCATTGCTCCCAGGCTCTCCTGATGAGTCTCCCAAGGATGTGCCATCCCTGAACTTCTGCCTGAGACTTTGAGTACAAATAGGTACCAAAATAGCTGAGTTCATTATCACTTGGCTGGATTTACCTCTACACTCAAGCAAGCAAACTATAATGTGATGTCTTGCTCCTCCTGCTTTTGAAATTGCACAATCAGGAAAATGTACTGATTTTTCTTGCTGGCTTAATGCCACAGGAACATGTAACTTTGCCGTCCTCCAGGCCCCACCAACGGCCGGGGGATGAGGAATAGCTGTGGCCTTCAGTGGTAAATGACGCTGTTGCCATTGCCGCTCTCCAGACTCCACCAACATCTGGAGATAAAAGGCGCTATGGCCACGGGTGGCTGAGGAACCCGCTGGCGTCCTCTGGGCCCTGCCAACGCCCAGGGGATGAGAAACAGCTGTGGCCTTGGGCAGTAAAGGATGCTGCCGCCGCCCTCTGAACCCACCAACAGCTCGTGATAAAAGGTGGCTGTGGCCACGGGCAGCTGAGGACCCCGCTGCCATCCCGTGGGCCCCACCAATGGCTGGGGAATGAGGTACAGCTGTGGCCTTGGGCGGTCAAGGATGCCACTGCTGTTGCTGCCCACTGGACCCCACCAATGGCCAAGGATAAAAAGTGGCTGTGGCCATGGGTGGTTGAGGACCCCACCACTGTCCTCCGGGCTCCCGCCAACAGCATTTGTTGTGGTGCCATGGCATGGCGTGATCCATGCAGAGACAGTTATTTTGTTGTTGTGGACTTGTTAAATGACTGTTAAGGACTTTTTTAAATGAATTTTTTTTCCTTTGCAATGTTTTATGGTGTCTCATGTTTCTGTATGACATTGTGATATTTACTTGTTTTTATGAGCCACCCAGAGTCACGTTTGCTGAGTGGGCGGCATACAAATGTAAATATGAAATGAAATGCAATTTGAACTTTCCTTGGCTTTTTCCCCATGGAAAATTGCTGGGAATATGACAGGTTGCATACAGTTTCCATCATCTCCTCATAAATTCCAACATATCTTTCAGAGAATTCACTGCTCTATTATAATGGGTGTTACAGTTCACTTATGGGAAGTAGCACATGATAGACTATGAAGCGGTAACCTCAAGGATCATGTGGTGTTTTCCAAGATGGTTGCAGCAATGCCTGTGTTGTGGAGGTATTGTCTAACATAGCAGTTCCTTTTTTTCTTCCCATTTCCAAAGATCTGACTTTTCAGCCAGATGTGAGGCAGAAATAACCATGCTGGGATGAAGGATCAATATACAACAATTATTGCTGGACATTGCTTCTACTTGCCTCATCCTCCTTTTCCCCAGATCTGGTTTACTAAATTCAGTCAGGAAAGTTTTTTGAGCATACATGCATTTAACATTGTTTATTGAATAGAATAATAATTGTGGCTTTTCTGGGGCAATGTTGTATTTCCCTGCTTTATTCTCTTACAGCACATACTATCACACTTTATGCATGGAAACTTCTCATGCCATTTTATGGTCATGTTGAAAGTCAGCATCCTTTTTCTATTTTACTTTTAAGATTTGCTTTTATTATTTTATTCCTTGAAAAGACTAGTCATTAAACACTATTCTGGAAATGAACAAAGAAAAACACTGCAGTATTTTTGTTTTAGTTTCTGGCTTCACACATTCATCAGTAACAATAGTACTGTTAGTTATACCTGTGGGTTTTGGTCACATTCTAAAAATTGAGGAAACAAAATAATTCAATATCTGTACTTGTTTTGTAGTTTACTATTAACTGTTGCATAATTGTTTCATTTATATGATAGTTCTTACTTATCTGACATCTACATGACTACCTAAGTATTGCTGATGCAAAATAAACATTGTAGTGCCTACTGTGAACATGGTGTTGGCTAGCAGCATTAGGAACTATTAGTTCTTATCAGCAGTGTGAGCAGCTGGAAATATCCTGCAAGTCAAAGGGAGCTTCCAAAGCATTATTCAGTCATTATACGGTGATTGTTGAGCACCACACACAAACACACACAAACTGATTCTAATCAAATTCAGGAGTGGGAAAGCATAGAAACTCCAAAACTGGTAGAAAAAGATTTATGGAACTTTCCTTTTATTGCTTAAGACGCTGTTATGTACTAAGATAAGAATGCTGCCCCTTAGATAGGAGTGTGAGTGAACAGTTCAGCTGTGCCTTTCTGTCCTCTTCATGCTCTGGTTCTCAGGACCAGAAACTGTTATCTCCTGAGAAAATGCAGCTCAAAGCATTATAGATGTCTAGTAAAAGAGGAAGCCATATTATGGGTATTTCTATAAAAAGAAGCCTGCTCAGATCTGGTCACTGAGCACTCAGGAGATAGCAATGTTTATTTTATTTTATTTTAGAAGGTACTGAAAACACGAAGGAAGATGTTTTTCAACTGAAGGCTTGGTTTATTCTCATTCTGAATAACACTGCTTTTTTTTACAACTGGTATCTTAATTAAACTTAGGGAGGGTTCTTTTAAGATTAATTACATATTTATTTTCAAATTGAAATATTTATGTTTTGTGAGAATTTTGTGAGGAAAATTACTTTTAAAAGCCATTTCTCTAGTTGTATGCAGTTTTTTCCCTTGCCCTTTTTTTTAATGGCACAAACCACCTCAGGAAGTTGAAATTGTAGGGAGAGAAATGGCTGCCTAACCTTCTCCCCCACAGTCATTTCTCTTGCTCAGTACCCTCCTCATCTGTTCTCAGTCCAAGCATATATTTCTTCATTTAGATTAAAAACATTAGCTTGGGTGTGAATATAATGCCTTTTTGAATTCATTTTCATAATACATAGACTAGAGCAATGGTTCTGAACCTTTTGTTATTTTTTGCTATGCCTCGCCTAAGCATCTCTAAAATCCTGATGCAACCCCCATCCGTGGCATGTAATTCATTATTCAAAAAGTGAACTCTTATTCACATGGAAGATGCCTAAAAGGCCATTCATTGTTAATAACTCAGTCTTGAGTTGTCCCCCTTAAAAATCAAATTCCCCCTCTGTTGGGTGTGTGCCCCATGTTGGGAATCACAGGACTAGAGCATACCTGGTTCTTTTATCTGGAACAAATGAATAGGTATATGAGGAACTGTTTCCCAATATTGACCCACCCTAGAGGATACCATATCGATTTGTACAGTGAGAACAACTAGATGTAAACCTTAAGATTGACCATTTACTCCTTCCCTCTCATTGTTTTGGGTTGCACAGTCCCTCTTGCTTCCCTTGCTTCCTCTTCTTTTGCAATGAAGTGAATGAAGTTTCCCATTGTATCTGAACATAGGGAAATGTTGCATTTCCTTATATTCATTTCTGTTTATGTATTATTGTTTCAAACATATTGTAAAAATCTTTATCTGTTTTGGCATTAAAGTGCCAAAAATCTGTAATCTGTAAAAATAAAAACAAAAAGCTGCCATTTTGGCCCTTTTCTTTGGCTATAACCCCTTGAAAATATTGTACCCTAACAGATGGTCAGTCTGGAAAAATAGCCCTCAGACACACTGAGGTTAGCTATCTATCCACTTTATATGAATCTTCTTAATGTCTATGCAGATGTAAATCCCATGGTGTCCATTTGTGTGTACTTGCACATGTGCATTGCTTTCCAGCTTGAGCTGAGTAGTTGATATATATTTTATTTATTTGTAGCAGTGAGTTGCACAATTTAAAATTATGGATGCATATGAAACATAAACTTCAGACAAATTAAAATATTAATATAATTAAACTATTTTTGAAGCAGGCTACCTCAATAGTGTTATCTTAGCCATTTACTAAATCTTCTTTTGTACACATAGTAAGGAATAAATTGCTTGCACATAAGTCCTGCATTGATTGTATTTTTTTATGTTCAAAGAAGTAGAAGTCAATGAGAAGACCAAAAAGAGTGGATTTGAGAGCAGGTAGAAAAGCTAAAAGAATTATGTCTTGAGGTGGGCGAAGGGGAAAGGGCACGGTGGACACAGCCCCAAACCCAGTTGTAAGGGGGAAATCCCCTTCTGCAGCCTCATTTGTCTGTCTCTTCTCAGTTGTCTTCTTCCTCCCAGCATTTCCTTAGAGATCGATGATGGCACTCGTGCTGTTTTTTGTCCCTGCTATATATGTAGCTGTAAGGTCAACAAATGTTGTTCCAATTATTTAATGTTTTTCAAAAGCAACTTCTCTATTTTCAGATAGATTTAAGATTTGATCTGTATGGCTCTTGCCAAGTCCAAACCCACCCTGTTCTGGAATTAGAAGAGGTTCAATTTTAGGGGTTACACAAATCAATATAAGTATTAGGGAGATTGGCCTATAACTTTTGTGATCTGATGGTTCTTTTCCTGTTTTCAGTACAGTAAAACACTGGATAACGCTAAAACTTGGTTCCACAAGTCTTAGTCTGATCCGATTTTTAGTGTTATCTGATCTATGAGGTGGATCGGATAACGTTAAAGCTCCATAGAGATACAATGTAACCGCACAGCCTTTAGCGGTTGTTATCCGAGCCATCCCAGAGGACCTTAACGTTATTCGATCCAGTTCTCGTCCCCATATTACTTAACGTTGTGCGATTTTAGCATTATCCAATCCAATTGTTATCTGGTGTTTTACTGTATAGCAATAACTTTTTTCTTCTGCCTTATTTTAAAGATGTCTTTGCTCATCCAACAGTTATTAAAGAGTTGAAGAAGCCATTCCTTCATGCTTTGCCCAAAACCTTTAATTTGCCCAGTCTAGATAGCATGGAGTCTCACTATTTTGCTACTCCTACATCTCCTTATGGCTTCCTTTAGTTCCACTAGTATGAGGACAGTAGAAAGTTCATTGGATTTAATTGGAATATTTCCTTGAAGTATTGCACTGTGAATCTGATATACACTGGCTGTCATATTGTTATTTGGATAAGATGATGTGAGATGCTTGGTCACTTGAATTACTCAAAACAGTGGGAAATGAGCACTTGAGCATCTTTTAAAATCAATCATCAGAATTAATACTCTATGAGAACAGGAGGTAAAAAGGCATAACTATTAGAGGATCCATTATTTTTGTCTGTTCCCTGTCTGTCAAATTCAGTTTGAACATTTTAAAGAAAAAATTGGATACTATTTCAATGACGGTATTTGACTCACTGTTATATCAAACTGGAATTGCAAATACCTGGATTCATATTGATGTTTCTTCCTGTATACTTCTGGAAACATTTGTGCAGTTTGTGATATTTAGCAGTGTTTCCTTGCAGAATAAAAATTAATGTTCTTAAAAGGAAGTTGTGCTGTAGAGTTACTATCTATGAAGGACTAGAAAGATATAGTTCCTTAGGGAACCAATGTGACTTTGGTTTTCTTCCTTTGGGAGATGGGCTGTTGTCAATCCAGTAAAGATAGCCTTGGTTAGCACCTTTTAATCAAAATGTAGGGCACTTCATGTTTATTAGGGTTTGTGAAATTGGGAGACAAAGTGAAGAAAAATCAAGTTCCTTTTTAAAAAAAGGAAATAAGGGTAATAGATATCAATGAAATGGTTAACTCAGAGGCTTCCCAAGAAGAGAGAAATAAAGAATACCAGTCTCCACTTATGGTCATACTTTTATCAGAAACATGAAATTTGAAAATGAGCCTTCAGCTTCTTAATGTTCTTGTTGCAATTAATAATAGGATAACTAGACTGTCATATTGTCAGTGGTTAATCAACACCCCCTCACAGAAAGGTAGCACTTCTTAATTCACTTTTTTTTTGCCTTCCTTGGCATAGCAGCCTTTGAGAATATATTTTCTTGAGCTTTTATAAAAATATGCAAACAAATTTAAACATAGAACCCAGTGCACATTTGCCTTTTGGAATCCAGCACAGATGTGAGGTTAGAATTGTGTTTCAGCTTTGTGCCTCTTTTCTGGGTCTTTTTTCTTTTTAGAAATGTGATTCACTTTGTAGCTGATTTTCCCCCTTGTTCCATAAAGAATAGTTTTGGCTTCTATATCTCAGTTCCCTCATGTGCAAATTAGACTTTTTTAAAAATCTATTTTTTAAAAGTCTAATTTGCCCCAATTACTAGTACTTATCTTCTCTTATATGCATTTTTAAAAGGCAGTCATCAGCCACAGCATTCTTTTGAGTAAATGCCTTGCATGTTCTCCAAGATCCCATTTCTTTTCAGCTCAGACCACTGCAAAAGGTCATTTAATTTTGTCACTCCCTTATAGAAAATGCTAAATTTTAGGAGGGAAACAATAGTAAGCACTCTGCCTAAGCTAATAATGCTCCTGTATCTTTTGTGGTATATGTTTATGGAAGGAAACGTTATTGTGGTTTAATCATAACCGTTGTGTTGTTCTGCTCCTGTTCTTTGTTTTTATGTAGAAAAGAAACAGTTTCTGAGGTATAGTAAAACCTCGACTTACATATGACTCGTGTTACATAAAATTCAACTTACATAATGATTTTGTGCTAAAACCATGTCCCAATTTACACAATTTCCTATGGGTTTACTTCAAGTTACATAAAGATTCTTTTCCCTATGGGTTTGCTTCGAGTTACATAAAAATTCATTTCCCTATGGGTTTGCTTCAATTTACATAAATTTTTCATTTTTCCTATGGGTTTGCTTCAAGTTACATAAAAAATAATGTTTCCTATGGGTTTGCTTCAAGTTACATAAAAAGCTGATTTAAACAAAAGCCTATGGAATGGACTTTTTACGTAACTAGGGGTTTTACTATACTTACATTTCCATGTATGTTGGAGGTCTGCCGCCCCCCGCCCCCCAACACACCCAACTTGAATGCAACATGAGGAGAAGTTTTAAAAGGTTCCTCATTCCCTCTACAGGACATCCTGAGTGACCTCATTTTTGTAGACCTTGGGGACCTTTCTCCAAACCAGAAAAGGTCCAAATATAATTTCTAGTTTAAAAAAATACACCACAGAGCCTCAAACAACTTGAGGAGGTAAAAACATGGCATAATTGTTTCCTTGCCTCTAGAGGGTCTTCCCCCCTTTTTTTGTCAGAATGTCAGGGGCAGTGGTGGGCTCCAAAAAATTTACTACCACACTGTGGGCATGGTATGGTGGGTGTGGCCAGGGTGAAAGCCCTGTGTTGCACCTGAATTAGGACTACTTTATTTCAAAACTTAGATGGGTGGGGCCAGCCAGAATTTCTGGTGAACTGGTACGAACCTGCTGATGCTCACCACTGGTTGGGGGACTGGAGGTCCACATTGAGCATTAGGTATTTTATTTTATTTCTCTCCGTTGTCAATAGGTTTTTTGTTCCTGGTATTTAACATTTAGCCCTCTGAATTCTTATTTGGGAGATTCAAGAAAATCCCATATGGCAATAGGTTGTGGGGCCAAGTGTGTTGCATCTGTTTGTCACATTGTCTTCTACTGCCAATTTTGCAAGGACATCCATTTCAAATACCTAGACTCCATTTTGACCAAATCCAGTGGACTCTCAGATTCCTCTAGATTGCTGCTTCTCTTAAACAATGGCTCCACCGATCACTGGGATTGAGTGGCTGCCTTTCTGTCAGGTGCCATCAAATCAGGCCCATTCAATGGAAGTGGATGATCCTTGATTTAAAATGTATTGGTCATGTGGCTCCTTGTCATTTTAAATCACTTTTCATACCATTTGCACTTGTAAGCCTTCTTTTAAATAATGATTTTACTGTTAAGAATGAATTACAGATATTAGTTCACCAGAATTACTCAATAAGTTCTATAATGTACATATGACACAAGTCAACAATTGTTTGTGCACATTTTATTCCTTCAAATTCTGTACTGTTTATAAGTTGCTCAGTTTCTAGATAAAGTAGTTAATAAACATGGAAGCCGTAATTCTTAATATTGAGCTGTGTAAGCTATGGTCAGCTATGGTTGTGTAGGTTACGGTCAGTTATGTGAACATTTTTTTTAGTTCTTCTCTTTGTCTCCAATAAAGGTTTAATAATAATATAAATATAATAAATATAAATAAATAAATAAATAAATAAATGTGGGCCTGAGGAGCAGCCTGTGGGCTGTAGACCACACTTTGCTCACTCTACAGTGAGGAGGAAGTGAGAGGTCCTCTTTGGCATGTGCGATATGCAGCTCTTCTCCAACCATAAGCTGACAGTGATCTCTTCCCCAAGCTGGCTTCTTGCTGATACATTCTACCTTTCCAGCCTGGTTCTTTAGTCCCATAGCTATGAGGTAACACCAGAGTGGGTTAAAGAGACCATGGTTGATTTGATATGTATCTGTTAAAATCACTACATTGTTAATTGTAAAAAACAACAACCCACACTTGTTCCTAGTAAGCTGTAGTAATGGTTAACAGATCTGGTTGCAGTTAAACATAAGAGGCATCCTAACAGCTGTGTCTGCTCCCTTCCCACTTAGCTTCCCCTTCTCTCTCTCTCTCCTTTGGTGAAGCATCTCAGTACCAGTGGGAGATGAAGGACTCAGATTAGTCACAGATTCAGGAGTTTTAGAATGAAAGGGTACCCACTATGGATGAGCCAGACTCTGTGGAGGTAAAGAAGGTTTTTCACTTTTTAGAATTATCTTCTGCTTGGAGCACTGCTGAGACTGTCTCACAGTCATTGAAAAGGGATGTGTTCCTCATTCTCAGCCCTATATCTCAAGCTGGTCAGGAAAAAAAAAATCAAAGGCAGCTAATCTGGAACCATTAAGAGTCTTCAAGAAAAGGGGCAAAATTATAAAATAGTGCTGGGCCATGATGACAACTGTGTTGTCAGGATACCAATAATTAAGGGCTAATATTTTAGCACAGAAACATTTGTGACTCTGTCAGGGAGAATAGTGACTGTCACTTCCCCATGGCAGTTCTGAGAAATACCTTCTAAGCAAAGCACAGACTCTGTAGTGTAGTAACTTTGAGTTCCATCCACATGTGTTGTATTTTAACAAACCATGCAGAAAAATGGCATAAAGGTCATTCTTCAAAGTCCAGGATCAACCCCCCGCCCCCCGGTGTTTCTGCCTGTAGTGTTCTTACCATTCGTGACATGAGAAGCTAGAGAAAAGTATTATTTAATGCATGCTGGAAGCATCTAAAGATCAATAAAGACCAGAAGCCACAAACTCTAACCAGTTAAAAAATTCAGAAAAATATTTAATGTAGAAGTCCTTACCTCAGAAGATGATTCCTTAGAGAAAGCAACTTTTTGTTTCTTTTTGTGCACACGTTTTTCTTTAAAAGTTTCCCATTCTTCTTCTGAGATAGCAAACAAGGTCCATCTTTAAAAAATAAACACCAGCAAGTAGAATGTAATGTTAGTGTGGAGTAGAATGCTAGCATAGTTTGGCAAACAAACTATCCATAATTCAAGATTTGGTCTTTGTTCTTCTTTTGTTTTCATTCACAAGCAACATTAAAAATACAGAAAATATAAAAATTGCATACTGATCTCAGCAACCAGTTCTAAAATTTTATTTATTTATTTATTTATTTGTTCGTATTTCCCCACCGCCCTTCTCACCGAAGTGACTCAGAACGGTTTACAAGTAATAAAGAAACAAAAAAAATAACAATAAAACAAAAACACTACCTAAAAACCTCAAAACTGTTAAAATTAAAATTTAAAATTTAAATCTAAAAAAGATTAAAAGCACACCAAATGCTACATCTTACTAATTTAAAAAAGTAGAGGGAGAGAGGGGCTCAGATCATCCAGCGAGCTGGGGTCATTATACCTCCCGCACCCCATACCTGCCACACCAGCCATGTTTTTAGATTCTTCCTAAAGGGCAGCAGCTCAGTCTGGAGATGTAGTTCCATTGGCAGGAGGTTCCATAGGGCAGAAGTGGACACAGAGAAGGCCCTCCTTCTAGTACCAGAGAGATGCACCTCTCTGGCCGATTGAACAACTAGAGAGCCTCTCTGGTCCGCTCTGGTGGGACGGACAGATTTTCTTGGGGTGAGGCGGTCTCTTAATATCCTGGCCCACTACCAAGTAGGGTTTAAAAGATAATAACCAGCACCTTGAATTGCACCCGGAAGCATACTGGCAACCAGTGCAACTCCTGAAGCAGTGGTGAGGCATGTGCATACCGCCCACACTCCATCACCACCCAGGCAGCCGCATTATGGACCAGTTGAAGCCTCCAAATGGTTGTCAAGGGCAGTCCCATGTAGAGCGCATTACAGTGATCAAGTCTGGAGGTGACCAGAGCATGTGTGATCATGAGAGGAGTCTCAATCTAGGAGCGGGTACAACTGGTGAATCACACGAAGTTGTACAAAAGCCCTCCTAAAATCTTTGGTTAACACTTTAAAATCTTCTGCTTCTTGAAACTACAAAAACTTGTTATTCTGCAAACATGTCATCTTGTAAATTTTTAGGACTTGGTTCTTAATTTTTAGGTTTGACTCTTTGGTCTACCCCTTTGCAATGCTGAGGAAGAAGGATGGCTGTCAAGTCAATTCTGACTTATGGCAGCCCTTTCCAGTGTTTGATAAGTATAAAGTGTTCAGAAGTGGTTCACCATCCACTTCTTTTGTCTTTATTTGCAGAAGGCACAGCAGGGAATCCTAATCTCCATAGCTAGACATTGAAGACCTACAGAAGTAGAAATGGTCCTCTTATTTTGACCAAAATATCATTTTACATTTTCTAAACTGGATTGTGTTACCAAAAATGCTCCTCAAGGCCTCATGTGCCATCCACACCCTACATAGATATCAGCTCTATGCGTGTAGGATTTGTACATAAATTCATGAAGTCTTGGGAAAATCTGGATTTCCTAAGTTTTTCTGATGAGACCTGCAGTATAGAAAATCTAATAAACAGAGTGTGAAGGCAGGAACTGCTACCAGGGGCTTTCTTTTCCCTTCATTCATCGTGGACTGCAACTCATATCCGAGAATGCATTTTTCCCCTTGAAGCAGGAAAAATGTCACTGGCATGAATTTGTTTAAGGTGGCTCCCATCTTGCCATGAAGTGACCCACACACTATTATTTTGGAGCCATCACCCATGGCGCACATGAAGTGCGACATGCAGGATTTAACACTGGGACAGCCTTGAGGATATGGACAAGGTGCACCTTCAGAGCCAGTCCATCTGGCATGGCCTCTTCTGCCTCCATGACCATTGGGAATCGGAGTTCTCCTCCTCTCATTTTGCCATTGGGCCCAATATTATGATTTCCAATGGCATTTCCTCCACTGAGGGAGACCATCACCCCACCTAAAAGGGCTCATCCACCTGTAGCTGTTGGCCTCTTTAGGGAGTCAGGTTAGTTAACCACCGCCTGACACTTGGCGTTGAGTTGCTGGCTGTATGGTCTACTCCATTACCATGGCAGGATGTCTGGCCAGACTAATTCCCTTCATTATAC
This sequence comes from Furcifer pardalis, assembly GCA_030440675.1. Taxonomy (NCBI): domain Eukaryota; kingdom Metazoa; phylum Chordata; class Lepidosauria; order Squamata; family Chamaeleonidae; genus Furcifer; species Furcifer pardalis. Next base: position 72,721,993 of record CP126893.1, read on the forward strand.
ATGCCTTTAAATGTAAAGAGGTATAATATATATAATTCAGCAAAGAAGAACATGGGTGCATCAGCATATAATTTCTTCCAACTTTCAAAACGTTCAATTTAATTTAAACGTTTCACTGATCTAAAAAATATTGGCCCAAATCCTGTTGTTTATAGTAAATCACTCTTGAGTAGGCTCATTTAATTTTTTGTTGTTCAGTCGCACAGTCGATTCTGACCCTCTGCGACCCCATGGACCACTGTCCTCCAGGCACTCCTGTCCTCCACCATCCCCCTCAACTCGCTCAGCTCTGTGCCCATTGTCTCCACAATACCATCTAGCCATCTCATCTTGGGCCGGCCCCTTCCTCTTTTGCCCTTGACCTTTCCAAGTATCAAGGCTTTCTCAAGTGAATCCTCTCTTCTCATCTGATGTCCAAAGTACTTTAGCTTCATCTTTATTATTTGACCTTCTAAGGAGCAGTCAGGGGTGATTTCTTCTAAGATTGACCTATTTGTTCTCCTCGCTGTCCAGGGGACTCTCAAAACCCTTCTCCAACACCACATCTCAAAGGCGTCTATTCTTCTGCGCTCAGCTTTCCTAATGGTCCAGCTCTCACAACCATACATTGCCACAGGGAATACCACTGCTTTGACTATGCGAATTTTTGTTTGCAATGTGATGTCTCTACTTTTCACTATGCTCCCCAGGTTTCTCATTGAATTAACCATTGTTAATTCAAATAGGCCTACTCTGACTGCAACTTTACTGTTCTAAGTGGCTATTAGAATAGGCCTGTTTGAATCAATGAAATTTATGGAGGAATTAATCTACCAAATCCCCATTGATTCAGTGGGATTGCTCTGGTGCTGTTTACCAAATTAAGCAGCAGGATTTTGGCCATTAATTGCTTATGCAACAGTACAGTGAGAATCATTCTGAGGATTCCTGTCTCCAATGAAGACTTCTGCTTTGTACTAGTGCACTATTCACGCATGAACACATTCTTAGCTTGTGTGTGTGATGAGAGATGACTATGAGCAGAAAATTATACAAAGTAAAGCAATCATTCGATTTGAAGAAGGAAGAGTAAAACACTCTGAGGAGCAGTGTTTATACAGGAGTGACAATCCACAACATATTGTTCTCCTGTTTTTCAGGCAAATGTATGCTGGCAAATATTAAATTCACTTGAAATCACAAATTAGTCAAACAACTACACTGTCTCTAAGTGGTAGAAATTAACATTCATGTCAATATTCATGGTGTTCTTCATGTAGTTTAACTGAAGGTTAGTAAAAATCTGAAGAGCAAAAAATAAAAACAGAAATGCATACCTGACAAAACTAACAATTGCCTTGTTTAGATAAGATTTTGATGGTGGAGTATATCCCCCCCCCCTTGCCTGGAGATTAATAACAGTCTACATCAGTATTTTGCCATGCTGTTCAAAGATCTCCAAGATCATCTCTCCTACGACCTTTTCTCACTTCCTGTCAGCAGCATTATTTTTCTTCAGAATGAGAATTTTTGACATTAACTTGGCTCTTCCTTCATGATGCTTCAGATGCATCCACACCAACACTTCCCCCTGTTAGTTGCACGTTAGCATTTCACTCTGTAATCTGTGTCTACAACAGTTGCAAATCAGCTGTTTAGATAAAGAGTGCATGCATCCACAAGCAACTTGTTTTATTATTAGAATGATTTTTCTTATTTTTAATCATACGTCAAAGAAAACAGTAAATGCAGCTTATGTGGATTGTAAATGCATGGAGCAGTGCTGGCTTATGTGATCAGTGTCATGCTACTGCTTCAAGAAACACTGGAGTTTGATCTATAGGGAATCAAACAATTCCACCTGTGGCATTTATAGAATGATAGAAGCATTTTTGGGGACTGAGCTCACTTGTGCTAAAAATTCCTACCTTGAAACAGAACTGGGGCAAGTAGCCTCCATTTGGATGGCAAGCCAATAGCAATTAGCAATTACACTTATATACCACCCCATGGTGCTTAGTGCACTTTCTGGGTGATTCACAAGTTAATTAGCATTTTGCCCTGAACATACCGGGGACTTTTTTTAACTGATCTTGGAAGGATGGAAGGCTGAGTCAACCTGGAAGGCTGTCAGGATCGAACTCACAACATTTTGGTTGCATTACAGCAGTTTAGCCACTGCACCACCAGGGCTCCAATAAAGTGGTATACTACTTATCAGTAAATGAAAAAAAAATCCAGCTTTCTTCCCTGTTCCCTGCGGAAAGGGATACAGGAGAGTGGGGTCTTTCTTTTTTCTTTTTTTCTGTACAATCCAGCACAGTTTTACTTTAGTGACAAACCAATGAAGAAATATTTCACTTATCAATTTTTTAAAAAAGGAATTCTAGTATTTTCCTGCTCCCTGCATACAGGAGAGGATAGAGGTGGAAAGGAGGCAGAGGGGGATAAATGGGATAAATAGGGTTGATTTGAGGTCTCATGGGGAAGAAAAAAACCACACAAAATAGTAAGTGCAACTCTATTTAACCTTATCGAACTTGACTGTCTATTCACTTCCTTAATTGGTGGCAATGGGTTCATATGGCTGCTATTGTCAGACATTGATTTCTCTGCATGTATGAGGTATAAGGCTTAAACACAAATAAATAAATAACAAAAGAAATACATTGTTGATATTTCCAATGCTTTCAGTGTGCAGAGCATGTTTTCCTTGTCTCTTGTTCCATCAACTGTGAGAGCTACCATACTTAAGTGCTAGTTCCAGTGGTGGGCTCCAAAAAAATTTACTACCACACTGTGGACATGGTATGGTGGGCATGGCCAGGGGAAAAGCCCTGTGTTTCATCCAAATTAGGACTACAGTACTTTGTTTTAAAACTTGGATGGGCAGGGCCAGCCAGAATTTCTGCTGCCAGTTCTGGTGAACTGGTGCAAACCTGCTGATGCCCACCACTGACCTTTGGATCCAGAACTGTTGTGAGCACTATTTTGCTTTTTCATGTATTAAAAGACACTTATTTCTCTTGTTGTTGTTCTAGTCCTGCTTCAGTATCACATGGCTGATAGACTTGGGTCAAGCTACCTGAAAGACTCAACTTCCTCTTTAGCAGCAGCTCCAACTTAAAAAAAAACAAAAGACTTTTGCTTATCCTAGAATGAGCATTGGCATCTCCTTCATTTGCAAATGTACTTCCTTAGTACTGTATTGTGTTTTCCCCCCTTTATGTAAAATGGGCTTCATTGCCTGATATGCAGGGCCATAGCCAGGATTCTAGATGTGGGTGGGCGAATATTTTTCAGGGTGGGCAACAGCGCCTCTTTTCAATGCATTCCAGTGGGAAACCACACATTGCCAGGGTGGGCAAACTGCTAACAGGCCAGGGATAGGCTGAGCCCACCCTGGCCCCCCTCTGGCTACAGCCCTGCTGATATGCTACAAAGCATGGGAAGATCTAAGGCTAAGTAAGTAAACATGAGCTTCGTTTGGAAGTCTTATTGCTCAGGCACACAGATCTGAAGGAATTGCTTCACTGGAAGCCTAGGAAGTTATCATGTTCTAAATGCAAGATGAGTGGCTCACACTGAACCCTAGTAAAATTCTACTTGTTATCCTTTTGAATTGCATTTCTACTTTTCACATTGAAAACCTAAAGCCTTGACCATATTTCTCTATTTGTACCACAGTCCCAAGCACCCAATATTAGAAGAATAATTAATATTCAACAAAAATAGAATAAAATAAAATAATAGGTTGGTAGTGGCTGAGCAACAACACCCTTAGGTTGATGATTGATTAGATTATTTAACAAATAGTTTTGACCACCCCCACCCCCAAAGTCTTCTGCCTTGTAAAGCTGATCGAATATAGAACTTCACTGTGATGTACTGTATTTTTTGGACCATAACACGCACTCCCCCCCAAAAAAGGGGGGAATGAGGGTGCACCTTATAGTCCAAAGGCACCGAGTGGGGCTGCACCCCACCCCACCCGCCTGACGTCACTTACAGCAGCAGCGGTCGCACATGGATCTGCTGGCAGCAGAAACCCTTGCAAAGTGGATCCATGCCTGGTAAAAAAAGGTTTGTTGTGTCCTGTCTTTGAAGCAGGAACTGGGACAGAAACAGGAGCTTACTCCGTCATACAGTAGTCAGGTACTGAACTCTGACCTTCCAGTCTTTGAGTTCAGCATCTTTACCTCTAAGCCACTAAAGAGGCAAAAATTCCTTTTTTCATAAGTACAGTATACATTGCTTATAGATGTGAAATCAGTATTTCACTGGGGTCGACAGAAAGAGCCTCCTCGAAGATTGTGGTATTTGTGAACCACAATCAGGCATACCATGGTAACAGCAACCTTGTGTTGCTGGCTAAACATTCTCACACAAGGACAGGTGAAAGGAACTGCAGAATGAACTCACCAAAAGGTGCCTTCATTTTGACAGCTTCACATTTAGCCTAGACATGGAAGGAGAAGAAGTGTCTCATTGAGGATTTAGGTGGGGTTCAAAAGTTTCAGGAGAGCACTCAAGTATTTGGCTACAAGACAGTTGGAAATGACTTTTCACTTAAAGGCCTTTGAAACAACCAATGTACTTCTGCTCAGTTGACCACATGGATTTATTCCCAAAAAGTAACACAAGGGTAATAATAATACAAGCTTCACTTTTCTTCATTTAATGACCTACTGTCAGTGCTCAACAGCTGTCATAAATAGGTAAGAAGCATAAGCCAATGACATGGCTGCATTAATCTCACAGACATAAGTAAAGCACCGCAAACTGGCCCTATTTCCTCAATTCAGTACATAAGAGGCCAGTTATTCTCCAGCTTAGCCATTTGAGTAGTAAGTTCTACAGAAGCATTTTGTTAATGTTCAGGGTTCAGTGCTCATCTCTGTTTCAAAGCTGAAGAGTCAGTGCTGTCTGCTTCTGCTGATGTTTCCATGGTCATGTGGCAGGCATGACTAGACACCGGAGTGCACGAAATGCTGTTTACCTTCCCACCAAAGTGGTACCTATTTATCTACTTGCAATTTTTTTCTGTCAAACTGTTATTTTAGTATACCGGTACTATTTGGTTCAGAATATTTTTTTCTTGTTTTCCTGTTCTAAAAACTGGGTGCACCTTATGGTCAGGTGTGCCTTATGGCCCGAAAAATACGGTACCTTCCTAGATGAGCTGAATTTTCAACAAAACATTTCTTTGCTGGTTCCTAGACAGATCTTTAAAAAGACAAATCTTTACTCTTCATAAATTCTTCAGAAGTGTTTTATAGACTCCTTCAATTTTTAAACTAGCAGTTCCTCTGTACAAGGGTAACTTGAGTTGTGTTCTGTTCCACTGTGCTTTTTTGTCTTTTGGAATACCTTTCAAGGTATTAATTTCTTGTATTGCATTCTTTCTATTGCAATATATTACTCTATCACACAGTCCAGTTATGGTTGATGAGAAGTTTCCATAATATCCCTCCCACACAAATTGATAATGGAAACAGTGCTTTATTGTTATCATTATTTGCAATCTTTTATTACAGCTATTATTCAACGATGCAGTATTTCTACCTTTCAATCCTGCCATCTTTTGAAAGCTTAAAATCTCCCTTTTAACCAAATGAATAATGTAGAGTGCCAGCCTAGGGTGAAAATTAGTGGTTGTCTAGTCACTCCCCTTTGATAGGACAAGCTTTTGGTGGAATACCTAAGAGTTTGGAATATGTTTCTCAGGGGAAACCTTTGGACAACATGCCAACAATTTATGGGGACAAATGCATTAGTAACATCTTGCAGTGTACAGGTTAATCTTAAATGGCAACTCCCTGTTTTATGAGTTTGTACAGTTTTCTTTGAGATCCAGCTGTATAACCAGTGCTCTGAATTACACATGAGACCAAAGTATTATTTCACTGTTTTATAATTATATATTAAAAAAAGCCTCTTACACACAGTTCTCCAATGATGAAAAACCTCCTTTTTTCAACATAGATTACTCTATGATTAAAAAGAAAGCAGACAGTGGCAATAATCCTGTTACACAGTTATGCAAAGAAAATAACATTTGGAAATAAATTGCTGAAAGTTAGAACTCTCCATAGGCATTATGCTGCATACTGAGCCACACATCTTGGCAAGCAATAGTTATCTTATTTGCCGGTGTATAAGACACATCAGAATATAAGACACACCCTGTTTTTATACACATTTTAAAGGAAAAAATAATTTTCTACATTTTTTCATGAATTTCCAAAATTAACTCCAGGAGCCAGGGAGGCGGGAGGGGGGGAGTGCTCCATTGAAGCCCGTTTCCCCACCATCCCACCACCAGCCGAGGAGAGTGGGGGGGAGAGAAACAGACTTAAAGGTTCATTCTCCCCCCCATCCCATTTTCCTTGGCTGGTGGTGGGATGGGGGAAGAGAAGCAGTCTTTAAGCCCATTTCCACCCCATCTCATCATCAGCTGAGGAGAGTGGGATGGAGGGAAAAGAAATGAGCTCAAAGGATCTTTCTTCTCCTCCTCCCCCCAAACTGTGCTTTGATGACTATTGCAAACTGCTGTTCTTGAGGATGAACAACAGTGTCTCATTCAATTGTAATTAAGGCTGGGGTGCTTCAGACATCTTCAGGAAAAGCAAGGAATAATTGGTGATTTCTCTTTCCTATGGAATAACACATGTGCCTCTTGGTCTTTAACAGAGAGTTTGGGGCAAGCTTGAAGCAACATGACATACATATAATGTGGTATTTATTTATTTGATTTAAATTTGACATTCATATGACTTTCTCTTTATGCAATATTAAGAAGTATTTGCTCTCTTGAGAATTATGAGAAAAGGATTTACCCAGACCAGAAGCAGTTGAATTGTTCTGGAATCTGTTGACAGTTTGGAGCCTGTTTTTGTCATTCTGAGCATTAATGATGGCTATACGTCAGAGTTTGTCTCCCACCATTTCATCCAGAGAAAGCGAAGTATCAAATCAGAGCTACATTTCATCATCCTCTTTTGTGTTCAAAGAACTGTGGTGTAAATCTCTCAGATTAAAAACCTTTAACCATTAAAAATGTTACTGGGAAGGTAATTTACTGCAGTGCAACCATCTAGACACGTGGTTCCCAATGTGGTGCCCCAGAGGGGGGATTTGATTTTTAAGAGGGGGGAATTTGAAAATGTTTCCACCACATTAATGGCCTTTTAGGCTTCCTCCACATGAATAGGTTCTCACTTTTTAAATAATAAGAATTATATGTCACCAGGGTGGTGGTTGTTTGGTGGGGGTGGGGGTGGGACTGTTCAGGATTTTAGAGATGCTTAGGTGGGACATGGCCAAAAAAGGTTGGCAACCACTGATCTGGACTCTGGCCAGTATGAAGTGGTTTCAGTTCTACAGGATCTGTTTGTCTCTCCAGAATCCCTGTGATCTGTGAAGTATAGTGGAACCTTAGTTAACAAACGGTTTGGTTAACGTAATATTCCATTAGCAAAAGGAAATCCAGAGAAAATAGTGGCTTGGTCAACAGATTTATTTCACATCCTGAAGCTTTTTTGGACTACTTGGGCACCCACTGACACTTTCCATGGCAGCGGGAGGTATTTGGAGCATTTCTGCTCCATTTTTTGATCTTTTTTGTAGCATTTTTGGTGCATTTTGGTAGCTTAAAAGCAGTTGGCACTTTGGGGGGGGGATGAACAGCTGACTAGAGGGTGCAAAGCATGGTTTCCCATAGGAATGCATTGAAAACAAGTTTTATCTGTTTCAAAGGTAAGAAAAATGCAAAAAAAAAAACCCCAACCTATTTTATTCTGTTCAAAACTCTTCATGAAGAGCACTTTGGAATTTTTTTGCCATTTTATAAAGAGTTTGGAACAGAAAAAATGGGATTTGTTTGTTTGTTTGGCTTTTTTCTGATGTCCCGAATGGATTAATTTGTTTTCAATGCATTCCTATGGGAAACCGGATTTTGGTTAAAGTGATTTTTGGTGTAAGAAACATCCTGTGGAACATATTAATTTTATTAACCAAGGTTCCAGTGTACTTTAAACTTATAAAAGAAAAATGCATAATCAGACTGTTCTGGAAAAATCAGAAGGCAAGATGATTTTTACTCCTTTCCAGAAATATGTCATGGAGAGCTTGTGATTCCTCACCCTTTCTTATTTTCAGGTGACTCACAAAGAGTATAGTTATTTATTTTTTTTGAAAACTGCAGGTGTATTTACCAGTGCAGGACTAAATTCAGGTGTGCAAAAGGGTCCTTACAGTGGTAGCATTCCTCTGATGAGATCATGATGCCCTTTCTCCTCTAGAAATATGGGAAGAAGTAGTCTTGACATTTATCAACAAAAAAGGAAGTGAATCATCTTGCCTGATAATTTAGTCTTCTCAAAAGCCAAGCTGGTTAAAAATAAACATCTGTGTTGAGTAATATTAATGATAATTGCATTCTGTCAAATGCAGCTGGTCCAAAACGCTGCGGCCCGGGTGGTGATGGGGTGCGGGCATTATACTTGTGCCTCAACATTGCTTCGGGAGCTGCATTGGTTGCCAGTATGTCTCCGGGTGCAATTCAAGGTGCTGATCATTACCTTTAAAGCCCTATATGGTAGTGGGCCAGGATACCTAAGAGACCGCGTCACCCTAAGAACGTCTGTCCGTCCCACCAGGGCGGACCAGAGGGGCTCTCTTGTCATTCCATCGGCTAGAGAGGCTCGCCTCACTAGGACTAGGAGGAGGGCCTTCTCTGTGTTCGCCCTGGCCCTTTGGAACCTCCTCCCAACTGAGCTGCGCCTACAGACAGAGCTCCTGCCCTTTTGGAGGGGCTTAAAAACCTGGGTGGCAGGGCAAGTGTGGGGACCAAGGAACATGGGGTCCCATGTAGGGTGGCTGATTTAAGGGACAGCCACCTTTTGATTTGGTTTGGTTTTTTATCTTTAGCGGTGTTTTAATTTTTATGAACTTTTAATGTTTTAAATATTAGCATTATCATAGGCCTAACCTATGATTTTAATCTATATCTGTAAGCCGCCCAGAGTCGGGTCTAAATAAATAAATAAAATTCTGACTTAGGGTAACCCTTTCCAGGGTTTTCTAGGTAGAGAGTAATTAGGAGCAGTGCAGTTTGCCAATGTGACTACATAGGTAGGCTCTTCTTACAGGAGACACAGTGGAGAATCAAACTCCCAAGCGCTGGCTCCACAGCCAGCTATCCAGCCACCCTAGGTACCAGTTAATATTAGGACTACCAAAATGTTTCATAGGAGATTTAAGAATCTCCCCAATAATAATAATAATAATAATAATAATAATAATAATAATAATAATAATAATAATAATAATAATAATAATAATAATAATAATAATAATAATAATAATAATAAATTGTTTTTTAGATGAAATGGGGGAAATGGGGGGAAGTGAGTGGAGGAAACAAAAAAGAATACATTCAGGCTAATGTATTGGCCACTGTGTATCTCTGAGGCTGTATAAAAGAGATTGCAATCTCAGTGAAGAGAAAAGATGTACAACAGTATTGTTTTTCAGTGAGCTGGGATTTACAGTTAATGGGTTTCTCTCAGTTTCTACTAACTAGAATACTGTTTGAGACTCAGAGAACTGATCACTGGGGAACAGTGATTTTGGTGCCTCACAATTTTCACCTATTTCTGGATATATTTGGGTCACTGATTCCAAAAATGCTTTCAGTTATGCCCCATCAGCTCTAGTTTTTTAGGTATGGCTTATTCACATTAGGCCAATCTAACCATACTGGTTGCATATATAACCAGAGACGTAGCAAGGGTGTAAGCCACCCAAGGCGGAGTGAAATTTTGCTGCCCCCCAAAAAAATTTCTGCCCACCCAACCTTTTTTTGCCCACCCAAATATTTTCCCACCCGCAAAAGATTTTTCCACCACCCCTCCCACCTCCAGGAGCCTTTGATGCGCGGCTGGAGGCAAAAAAAAATGTTTGCTTGAAAAAAATTGGGGGGGGATTTGGGGGGGCTTCAAAATGCCACCCCCTGGAGCACGCCACCCGGGGGGCATTTGCCCCCCCACCCCCTTCCTACACCCCTATATATAACTACTGTACATCACTCACATACAATAAAATACACAAGTTATTTTACATAAGTCACATTAGGCTCATTAAAGTTTTTCCACTATGTCACTGATCCTCGTTTCTGTGATTTCCTCCGATGCATTGATCTTGGACATTCACGCTGGATGCTCCAACAATAGTCCGCCATCATATGTACATCCCATCGTCCACGATACCGTTCTTTCATTGAACTTATTTCCTGGTGAAAACGCTCTCCCTGTTCTTTACATACATCACCAAGACAATCTGGAAATTGGTCCAAATGACTGTGCAGGTAGTGTACTTTTATGCTCATGTTGCAGCCAAGTGCACAAAAATTAGTGAGCATATTCTCCACTAATTCTTCATAATTAGAAGCCTTGTAGTTTCCAAGGAAATTTTGCACTACCATACTGACTGACAACCACTCAGCGGCCTCAGTATCATTCATTGAGTCTTGAAATGTCTGGTCATTAATGAGTTGGCGGATTTATGTTCCATCAAATATACCTGCTTTCCCCCCCCAGGAAATTTGTTACATATATAGCCAAAACATGCTCCATGTCTATTCAAAGCCTTAATTAACTGCTTCATTAATCCAAGTTTTATATGGAGTGGTGGCAATATAATATTGTTTCTTTCAACCAAAGGTTCTGTGATGATGTTTTTTTCTCCAACGGTCATGCTTTCTCTGAGAGGCTACTGTCTTCTCACCCAGTGTTGATCTTTAGCTCTAGAGTCTCATAGACATATAAAGCATAGGTATTTGGTGTAACCCCCTTGTTGTCCTAGAAGAAAATTCACCATCTTGAGATCGACACAGATTAGCCATTGATGAATATGGTACGAGATCTTCTCCAGGACTTTGGCTATTGTAGCTTGATTTTCTCACATAGCAACTGAGTGACCAATTGGGATTGACCTGTATCTGTTGCCATTGTGCAAAAGAACACATTTAGGCTACGTTTGGAGCTATCTGTAAATAACCGCCATTCACTTGGTATGTATTTTCTTACACCCAGTTTCATTAAGAGTCCTTCAACATCGGTACAAAAAACAAACTGGTTTTCTGTTGCAAAGAATGGCAGGAAATCTGTTTCCCTTTTGCGATAGAATGTGACTTTTGTTTCCGGCGGCAGACAGTGTTTCTCTGCCAATCTGGAAGCTAATACTTCTGACGACTTTTTTGGAAGACTTAGATCTCGAATGAGATCATTCAATTCTGCCTGACTAAAGCCAGGTACAACTGACGAACGTCCTGCAAATTCTCTGTCTTCCTCAGAAAAGCTTTCAGCTGATTTGTCCTCTTCTTCTGATGACTCTGGAAGACTGGCAAAAATAGGTACAGGTATCTCCTCTGAATGTGGAACAGGGCGTCGTGCGGAGGGTAGATCGGGATATATCCAACGTTTTCAGTTATTACAATTTATGTACTTTACATTCATTGAACAAAAGTAACAGTCATCACTGTAGTTTCTTTGTTCTCGCCACATCATTGGTACCCCAAATTTCAAGCTCTTCCGTTTCCCATTTGACCACTGATGCAGATGCTCTGTGCACGTTTTACATACAATGTGAGATGCCCAAACCTTATCTTGGTCTCCCAGTTTTACTTTAAAATAGGCCAAATAAGCTCTTTTTATAAAGTCAGTTATGGGTTTTCTTTGCTGAATGAATGTGTATTCACCACAGATGAAACAAAAACCATCAGGATTATTTATACATGTTCTTCTTGATAAAGCCATATTAGTGCCAGTAAAAAAAGAAATAAATGTCAAGGTCATACTTAAAATAAGGAGAAAAAAACTAGAATGCAAGCCTCCCTGGATGAGTCCATGGAGCAGCTACGGAATTAGACTAGTTTCGGGATGCACAGCATCCAGTCTCAACAGTAAAGGAGAGCACAGAGAATGACAAAAAAGGTCAGATTAGTTTAATTACACTTGCAACAACAACAAGAATAGAGCTTGAACAGCATCAATAAGTATTATTAAAACAATCAATTTATGAATGGTGAGGCAAATACATGTGTAGTCATAAGAGCAATGTATAATGACATCATCGATATCTCATGAACTAGAGCTGCTAGAACAAAATGGATGGCATTTTTGGAATCAGACGCCCCAAAATGCCCAAAATCAGTTGAAAAATTTTAGGCACCAAGAAAAAAAAAGGTTTTTTTTTTGTTCCCCAGTGTTATACTTCAGGGTCTCTGTGCACACCCATACGGTTTAGTCCTGAACATGTACAGTTGGTCTCAAAAAACTTTACAGCTACATTAGAAGAATTTTGGCAACAATTTCACAAAACAAATAGCAGAAATAAATATGTAGGGATTTATCCTTTCTCTCGCCTCGTTGTCACCAGCTACATGGTTTGTGTACCTTTTGAAAGCATTGAGCTGTTATTCCTCTTCTGGTTTTTGACATTTGCCTCAGTCATTCTTCCATCCTCCCATTCAGGATCCTGAATTCTGTATCATCCTATCACTTGCATCTTTATAATTATCTTGTTCCTGCATATTTGAGAGCCTTTTTTCTGCATGATCACTATTCTTAAAATCATCTTTATGTTTATCTCTATGACTGGCATCATCTGGCTAACTATTTACCTCAGTTCCATAAATCTACTCACCTATGTTTACCTAGGTCCTCATCTCCATGGCATTGCTCCTACAGTACTATGTTTCACCTGTCCCCTCCAAGTGCTTTCAGGAGACTTGCCCATTCATATAGCAGCCTGCACCATTTTCCCCTTCAGATTCTTCTGCTAGGTGGTTGTGTGCATCCACCAGTACAGACAGCCCCACATCATCTGCTGGCCTGTCATTCTCTAGAAGATTGAACTGCCCCTACATCTCCAGCCCATTTCTCCTTGAAGGAAGGTGAAGGTGGCTGTGCCTCTAAATTCCCCCCCTCCACCCCCAATCAACAGTTTCCTTGAATGCGTTCACGAACAATCAAAACCACTCTGACCTTCTGTCAACAACAACTGTAAGCACATGTGTGTTTTCATGTCAGAGATTACTCTTGGTTGAAAGGATTTTTGCAGGGGATGTCTGAATGAGGCTGAATGAGGTTCCTTTCACGTCTCCTATTGTGCAGCTCTCGGGGAATCGAACCCTGTGCTTTCAGTCTCCAAGCACAGTGCTTTTACCCACTGAGCCACTGGGGAGCTGCTGTAAGAACATAGACATTACCAAATAAAAGCACTCCTCAGTTTTGAGTCACAGCTCTGCCAGATGCCATTCCAGATAATACTCCATTTCACCCTGTGTCCAGCTATTTACCATTTCCACATTATCATTTTTAGACTGGCTACTGCTGAACTGTTGTTTCCTTGATGTTTGGCTTCTTATCTCTGCACCCTTGGGACAAGAGTTTATCCTGACATCAACAACTGGCTGGGAATTACCACTTCTGAAGATGACCTCTACATCTGATTGAAAGAAACTAAGGGTTAAATACATAGTTTGCAGCTGAACCTTGTTTCCCTCAGCCCTTACCTTAGAATAAAGGGATACCTGATCTGAATTAGGACCATTACATAAAGATAGGCATAGCTTAAATCTTTTCATTACACCTGGCTTTTTCCACTTATGCCATGCACCACCTAGCAGAGTCTTTCTTAGAGAATGAAGGCCAGGACTGCATGCCTTAGTTGGAGAAACCTCACCTCTTGTTGTTCCCTGGCTGGGTTACAGATACAGTAAGGTAGTAAACTATGGACTGACTTTGGCTTTGGACTCTGGCTATGCTTTAACTCACTTCCACAACTCTTGCTAACAGTCCAGGCAGTCCAGCTAAGTATATATTCCAACCTGTCAAATACTTGCAGCCTTAAACTAAGACACTTAATCACCACCAGGAATACTTTTAAAAAGATGTCAAAAAACACTCCCTGAAAATGTTCAAGCTATCTTGGCAAGGTTTTTTGGGGGAAATATGCCTACAGTTAGGAGTATTGAGCCTTTTCTACTCACATGAGATTGTCCTGATGTGGATCAGCTCTGTGCAAAGAAATAGGGCTTGGGTGCATACTCCACATTTTTCATGTCACTTAGATGTCAGTAAGAAACCATTGAAAGCCAGCCCTAAACACACACACACACACACACACACACACACACACACACACACACACACACACACACACACACACACACACACACACCAGGTAATTGAGAGTCCCTGAAAAACATGTTGTGTATGTGAAATATAGGCATTGCATAGACATATGCTAGTTGAAATAATGGGAAATGGAAAGTTTAATTATTTTCTCCCTGCTAGGGTTCTGACCATAATTTCCACCAATTCCTCCCCTAGACCGGTGGTGGTGACCCTTGGCACTTCAGGTGTTCTCGAACTTCCATTCCCAGAAGCCCTGATCAGCAGGAGTGCTGACTTGGGCTTCTGGTAATAGAAGTTCCAGAACACCTGGAGTGCCAAGGTTCACCCTCACTGCCCTAGACTGTGGATCTCCCTTCTCAAGGCATCCCTGTTTGTCTGCTACATATTAGAAACAATGCAAACACTGTATTCATGTAGTTAATATGTCTCACTTGAGCATCAGAATTGCAACATTGGGGGATAAATCTGAAGGGATTTATTAAGCATCCTAATATGACGTAAAAGAATCTTAGAATCTTATTTCTGCTGCACATTCTACAGAATTATGCATGATAGTCTGATTACATTTGGAACTGAAATCTGGTTCATATGCTATTGTGTGGTGCTCCTGATTCCAGAATTTTTCATCTTGGATGGCATGTGCTTAGCACCACTGCTCATTTTCAGAATGAGTGGGAAAGATACCACCTTCTAACACAATTATTCTTACATCACTGTGACAATTTTCAAGCTCCCTCATGAACCATCTAGAGAGCAATCAGATTTTCAAGCTGTGCTCAGCTAATGATCTTTTGTCTGAAAAATGTCAACAGACTGGAACTTTAGCCCAAATGGTTTTTGTAGGAGAACATTCTTTGGTTGTTAAAGGGAGAATATTACTTTTTTATTGTTTTGAAGTGCATCCACTTTGGGGATCAAACTTTATGAGTTTTTAAAAGTTCTGTTTGGTGTCTGGAGTTGCTTAGATTATCACAGTGGATAGGAAATTTATACCATCTCTTTACTACCAACATCATATGCAGCATAAATACTGTTGCCACACAGCTATTTTAAATGAAACATTTTATTTTACCTGCTTTTGGAGATAGCAGAAATGATTTGAGTTTTACTTTATTTATTTAAATAATAATAATAAAAGCAGTACAACATTTCTGATTATGTTATTTAACAAAAAGGATGAGTAGACTGGGAAGAATACCAGAGTTCAACATATGGTTTAACATATGTCTGCCTCATTTTTCTAATATGTTAATTATGGACTGCTTTTAGGAATGGAGTGGTGTTTCTGGTCATTGTAGTTTCTGCTATTTAATGAAGCATGCTAAAGCTCACATCACATTCTGTCAGTAAGTATGAGTAAGCTGCAGCCAATGTGGCATTTCACAAGCTCTGTTGGTATATGGAACTGTGATACGGAAAAGAGATTGCTCTGCAATTTGACTGTGCTCCCAGATGTTTTTCCTGATTTCAGCAGGATTTTAAGTGAAGCTTTGAGGTGAGAGATTAACTAGGCTATCTTTGAAATCCCTGTGTAGTACGGCTTTAGCTAAAGTCTATAGTGCATGTACCAGAGCAGCTCAGCTTCCAAAGTGATTTGATAATACTGGAAAGTGGTAGGTCAGTATTTTTGCATAAAATGGTGTGGGAAATTAAGAATGACAATTACGTAGAGATGGTGTTTGGCTTTAGCTGATATCTGAGGACAACTGAAAAGGCACAACATATCACCAACGTAACTACAATGTCATGTGAAATAAAAGTGTCAGCTGTAATCCCCAGTGTTGATTTGCAAGCATTGCACTAAAAATGCTAGTCAGGGTGCACTGTGAATGCTTAGATTCTTTTTAAGTTCCAATATATTTTAAATAATTCTCCACAGCTAAAATTTATTCCTGTGTTGCAATTTTTGGCTTCTAGAGAAGACTTATGTACCGTGTAGAAAAATAAAAATCTTTGTTTTCCTTTTATAAATGTGGAAAGAAACAGGGCAACAACCTCTAGCATGGCTGTTTTGCATGGCATGTGATCTGTGCAGATTCTCCATACCTTTTCATTAGTTTTGGGACAGCATCAATTCCCTTCAGAATAAAGGTTTGTGATAGCTGGAGTACTTTCCTCAGCTTCATCTGCTAAGGACCTACATTATTAGGTCCTTAGCAGGACCAATTACCAATCACACCTTCCTAGTTTTGAGACTAGAGCACTTCAGTGCATCGTACATAATTTACACAGCCAAAAGACTGTGTGTGTAAGCAAGCTTCAGTTGAAGATATTGTAGACTACATAAATGCTAATGACACATTGATGGATAAGCTAGTAAATTCTGGATGCTCGTTTGTTACAAATCTCTCACCAGAGTTCAGTTGTAACAAAATTGAAGGCAAAAGTTAGAATCGTAGGGTTTGATTTATTGTAAAGCACTTTAATATGTTGGACCAAAGCTATCATTTAAACTGGAACAAATGATATTTTAAACTTAATGTTTGTACTCTAAACTAGAACAATAAGAAGAAACTCCACTGTCTCATGGAGATGTAGCAGGTCCTATGAGTCATAACTTGACTCTGTTGCCCATGGGACCAAAATTTATTTATTTATTTATTGCATCTCTGTACCACCCATTTGGGTGGTATCCCAACTCTGGGTGGTGTATAAACAGATAACAAATAGCAACAGAACACAGCAAATCAAAACAAATAATAAAAATTTGCAAATAAATTTTTTTAACCTGGCATTGAATTAAAATGAGTTGTCTTTTCTTGTACAACTGAATGTTTGATATATGTGTACTTGTTGTTGTTGTTGTTGTTGTTTTTAATAAAACTAAATGTACCACTAGGTTTGTTATTCAGAGGAAGTTTTCCTAATGTGGGAAAATCCTTGTTCTGAGTTGATTATTTTATACAATCTGTATGTATATGTGTGAGGAGGCGAAAGCTGTTGGAAAAATGTTTCCTTGCAGTTCAAAGTTCTTTTGTTTTCACTAAAAGAACAGTGACCACATTTTAGCCAAGTATCAAAAACCATGAGCTACATCCAAGAGAGGTCTGAGTATATATGCCATTTCTCTTGCATTCTGGATATTTCCAGGCAAGCCGTCTTTTATTTGGCAATGTCTCACAATGGGGGATTATTATCTTAATGATGATAATGGTCAGGAACATGGTGATAATTTATCTTTTGATATTATTATTATTATTATTATTATTATTATTATTATTATTATTATTATTATTATTATTATTATTATTATTATTATTATTATTATTATTATTATTATTATTATTATTATTATTATTATAGATTTCTATGCCACCCTACTTGTGAAGATTACACCTGTTTTGTTTGCACCCTATAGATAGATAGATAGATAGATAGATAGATAGATAGTGTTTCTGTATGCAAATTATGCATGTTATTACACTGAAATTAAATATCATATCATTTTAGTGTAAAACAAAAAAATTCTTATTCTTTTAATTTTTAATAGTACAATCATAAAAGAAAAAAATACAAGAACAGAATATACAGCAAATCAGAACAATATCCATGTATCCTTCCCACTCACAGGACCTTAAAGAGAAATTGTTTCATTATTTTGGCCATATTTCAAATACACCCCATTCATCCCTGCAAAAGACATAGTTTCTTGCACCTTTTGCTTTCCCTTTCCATAACACATAATCTAAAAACTCTACCCAAATATCTATACATCAATTTTCTTTTACCAGTCCTTTCTTAAACCTTATTTCATTTGTCAATTTATTATTAATTACAGTCTTCCAAATCTCTTTATACCATTCCTCAAGTTGAAAATCAAAGTTAACCTTTCAATTTATAGTATTAATTAATCTTCCCATTGTGGCCAATATAACAATCAATTTTCCCCAGTCCAACTGTACAACTCCAGAACTAAATAGTAATGGAATTCTTGGACACACATTCAAATCTTCTTCTTCCATGTCTAGATCAGATGTGAAACTCCCAAAAGGAACCCACCCTTTGTTGAATTCATTCCATAGTTCTTTTTGCCTGACCTAGTGTGAGAAAGATTAGCCCGCACAACAAGGTTGCTGTTTCCCGGGGTATACCCATTTGTGGTTTAAAAACATTGCAATCATTGAGGGTGTTCTTTCTGTGTACCCCACATATTCAAAATAACATCGTATTTCATTAATTTCATCAAATACCATTTCTGTATTTTGTGTATTACTGCAAACTCCCACATAAATGAAAATAAGTACCAACATCCTCTTTCATCCCTAACGATTTCTTGAGTATTTTAAATTTTATTATTCAGCTTTACCAGAGTTAGCTACCATCTCCATATTGATTTTTAAGCCATTTTCTTTAATCCTAACAAACATGTTTTTCAAAATCGTTTTCTTCCATATTTAACCCATTTTCCTGTTTTTATACTCATACCTAAATCTGTTTCCAAGTTTGTTCTTAAGCCCTGCTGTTGGTCTTCCTCTTCTGTTAGTATTCTGTATATTTTATTACCAGACCTTTCCTTGTTTTATTTGAATCATTCTGTTTCCTCTGTGTGATTAATTCCTCAAAGAAGAACATTTTCTTCTTTAGTTGTTAAAATGAAGCAATGCATAAAACCCCATTTATAAAAAGGCAAAAAAAGAAGTTCAAATTATTCTGGGTTGAATCCAAAGTTTATTTTCCCTTTGGGAGCATTTCAAGTGATATTTTTGGAATTCCCTTTCCAATGAAGAAAATGTATTTTACAGTTTCTCGTTTCCCCCAATAGTACAGGGTGTCCCAAAAGTCACCTCACATAGAGAAAATGGAAAATTGTAGCTAAATGTACAAAATATTCATCACAACATTTTACATAATTTTTACAAAATATCCTCTACCTGTTGGCTATCTCCTTTTACACATGCACAAAGTCTTCTCCCCCACTAATGGCAAACATGTTCCAAGATATCAGTTGTTATGCAATAGTTCCTCCATATGGTGACTTTTGGGACACCCTGTAGTTTATGATCCATAGAATTGCATGTTTACGATACCTGGAAGGAAATAAACTAATTTTGAAATCTGTAGATACGAGTTCACTTTTCCATGTAGTAAAAATGTCCCATAGAAGATATGTAGAAGCTACACTCATTTTGTGTTAAGTATACTGTTGCTCTGATAGAGTACTGAGATCATTTCCCAAGTTATGATAGTCTGTTTTTATCCAAGAGGGACACACAGGGAAAAGAGTAAATATGTATTTTTACAACAAATTTCCAGAATAGTTTTTAAGAAAACAGAACACACAATTAATAACCTTGCAAAAGAGACACAGGAAAATTAACAATGTAGGCTTTGATTATTCCGTTTCAGCAATGGAAATAGCAATTAAACTTATATGCTGCCCCATAGTGCTTAGGACAATCTCTGGATAGTCCACACCCTATATTCCCTTAGAATAAAGAGCACATATAAAGATAATAAAACCATGATAAGGAAAAAATTATCCTGCAATATTTTTGAATTATTTTTACTCATTTAAGATTGGAACAAAAGCTTGTGCCTGGTTCTTCCTACTCCTGAAAATGTTCCATCAGATAGAATGCCTAGGTTAGTAGAAACCCAGTTTTCAGGGATTTCACCTCTAACTCGACAGTAAGGACTGACTTCTCTTTTCATATCTGGAGTACCCTTTTCAAGGGACTATGCCACTTTCTCGGTGGTGAAATAGTCTCACAACTGCTTCATCATGTACACAATCATCTGCCTATAAGCTAGTGCTGAAATCCAAAGTTGTAAAAGTTTTTCTGTTGCCTCTAAAACACAGATATGCTGTTCAACATGTTTGGGACCAATACATGCTCAGTTATGTCTTCGTTGTTTATTTTTAAATTATGCCTTAAATTAGATTATTGTTAATTGAGAGGCACACTGTCATACTCAGTTGCTTCATGGGAATATAGATCAATCTATGAGTACTTTCCTCATAGATGTTTTGTTTCATTATTTGATTCATTAAATAAAAAAACCATATTTTAAGCTTATCAAAACATACATCAATATAATTATGATTTTGCTAATGTTACTTCTTCTAATTATTGTTTTCTAAAAATTACAACTTAGCATGGTGATGAAACATGGAATTAATATTTTACTTGTCTGCTATGTTTGTTTTGCTACTTTGTTTTCCATTTGTTTTTAAGATTTGATGTAGGACTATTTTAAAATATAGCAAATTATCTTTTTCATCTATGTTTTAAGAGGGATATAATGAACAAATACATTCTGTTTCAAATGATTATGTACTTTAAAATGCTGTAGCTTGTTTTGGTTGGGATATTTGCAAACTATTTATTTTGTTAATTTTATTAATGTAATATCTCTGCATCCTATTTGTCTTATGAGTTCATAGAGTTGTATTTTGGGTTCCTGAGCAGTCTTCCATGTAGGCACTGAACAAATGAAAAGCTGCTCAGTTTCAGCAAGATTGCCAAAATAGATAGTTCTTTATTATAGTCTTAGTTCAGCACGTTTCAAGCTATTTTATATCTGCCAAACAGATTGTTGTGAAAACTACTTACATTTAGTCCACTCATAGGCTCTTTCAGCATTCTCATGGCAAAACTATTGATTTTCTGGACCATTATAGTATGTTGTTTTGGAGTGTTGTCAGCATAGCAGTGGACTCCATGTTGTCAAGTTGTTAGATGATGCATAAACCAAGTCCTCAGAGTGCTGTTTAAATTATAAAACTCCTTGACCGTTCAGCCTGTGAAATCTGTCACAGCTGACAATCCATGTGTTGGATTTCATATGTAGATTAGATCCTTCAAACCATTGCAGCCAGTGATGTCATTAGTTTGTACAAATAACTTTTCTCATTCTGAATATCGTTCATATATTTTCCCCAGAAGCACATGAAGTATCCAGAAGACTTATTCTTTTGCTTCCTATTATTAAATAATACAAGCAACATTATACATAACAGTGTTCTAAAATGTAGCAAACATTGAAATCTTAATAATGAAATAGAAAACTTCCTATAAATGAAATCATAAGGATTTAATATATTTATGGAATATATCAGTGGTACCCAAACTTTTTTTCTTGTGGGCTGGTCCTGCCCCAAATACACAGCTGCGGGGGCCGGAGGCAGACTGCTCCCAGTGCTGACAGTTTTGACGTCAGCAGTGGTGGTGGTTGCGGCAGTGATCGTGCTTGGTTTGGGCTGCTCCGAGAAGCATCTTGCTCGGTCCCATTCCCTCAGCAGCCTTTGCCAAAGTCGATCGCTGTGTTGGGGAAATTTTCAGAGCCTCCTGTGTTTCAAAATCTGTGACGCTGGAAAGGTAAACCTGGCACACTGTACTGACCTCATCCCAGGCATGCCAGGGGGTTCTCCTAGCACCACGAATTTTGAAACACAGGAGCCACCGAAAAGTTCCCTAACATGGCGATCAACTTTGGCAAAAGGCTGCAGAGGGGATGGGACCGAGCAAGAGGCTGCTTGGAGCAGCCTGGACAAAGCACGATCAATGCCGCTGCCGCTGCTGACATCAGGCAGTGGGGACAGGTGGAGATGGGTGGTCCGCTGGACCACATTAATGGCTGCAGATGGAATTGCTGCCCTTTAGGAAAGATCTGAAAACCTGGCTGGCTGGGCAGGTGTGGGGGACCGATGGTGGGGTGACCCCCACCTGCTTGCTTATGTATTTAAGATTCTCTCTCTCTTTTACATTCTCTCTCTCTTGAGTGGGTAAATTATTTTGGATTTTTAATGGCTTCTAGTTAGTTTTGATGTTGCTTTTAATTGTTGTTAGCTGCCCAGAGTCGTTGCCAAGTTGGGCGGCAATAGAAAATTGAAGAATAAATAAATAAAATAAATATGTAGAGGTCTAATTGGACCCATTCATTTTGAATTGGGGGTTTTTTTCTTATAAGGTTCACTAAAAGAGAAAATTACATTCACTTGCAATGTGTTCTGCTAATCTTGCAGAGCCCGTAGCTTTTGCATGTGTTTTGTTGCTTCAGCAAAACTAGCTTTTGCTTAGAGTTTCCTCTAACTGCCACTGTGTTGCTGCTCAAACCTCAATTTAATGGTCACATCTCACATTTCTAGGGTTACAATACTTGCACTTTATTAAACATTTGATACTTTATTCATACAAATTTTCAAACTTCCACATCCCCCATCAGGTGACTGTGGGTATATCTTGCTTATAGATGATCTCCTGTTCAACAGTAATCCTGACTCTGTGGCTTTGATAAACTGGATTAAGCAAATAATTGGAAATCTGGAAATAGTGTAGCCATGTACGACACTTCATATGCACTTGGCTAGTGTAGTTCTTTGATTCATCTTTTCCCTTTATAATACAGCCTTGAGCATACTTACCTTTCTATTGGAACATATTTTTAAAATAATTGTGCAGGGTTGACTGTTCCCCAAATATTAGGGGAATACCAGGATATTTATTATTTCTCTTTTCCTTTATAGGTCCTTCAAATCATCACAGCCAGTCAACTCTGAGACCACCTCTTCCTCCACCTCACAATCATACTCTGTCTCATCATCACTCCTCGGCTAACTCCCTCAACAGGAATTCCCTAACAAATCGACGGAATCAGATCCATGCACCAGCTCCTGTACCGAATGATCTGGCCACCACTCCTGAATCTGTTCAGTTACAGGACAGCTGGGTGCTTAATAGCAATGTGCCACTTGAGACCAGGTAGGATATCAGAGAAAAGTTGGATTTGGATGGAATTTTGAGACAGCAGATGACAGCAGATATCTTACAAGTTTTCCAGGATAGCTAATCAATCTCTAGACTTATTTTTTTCAATAAGGAGGAATTTACAATTCTTTGAGAATTAAATGTTCACAATCAGGATCTGCTAAACTAGACTTAGATCCTACATAAACATATACATATGACCCAGCCAGAAATTCAAAGACTCACTTTTTTCTATTCCATCATCATCATATATGTATCTTTAAAGAGCTTTGATGTGAGTAGCACCCATAAGAAAAGACAAGTGCTAATGAAGAAAATACTAAGCACAGACAAAATAATATTCCTTAGTGATAAATTAACTTTAATGTGTACTGCATATTATCACTTAACTTTCCACATTCAACTCTTGGAAGTAATATCTCCTAGTATGTGGATTCTAAACTATTCTTTTGGCTAAGAAAAGTCAACTGATTCTGCCTAACTTTTGCTTTCAGTTAGGTAATAATTTAATACATCAGGCTCTAATGTACTCAATAAATAGTACGTATGCCACATATTTTATTTCAAAATGTGGGGAGTTGCAAGAGTATATATTGGCTCTCTATTACTGATAAATTATGTATTTGGCCCTTTCTGAAGTAATAAACAGACTAATTTGAAAGCAAGTGTTTTGGGAGAGGTGGAAAAACAATCTCTGATTCAAGACTGACAGAACTATAATTTTAATTTATATTTCATCCAACGTGCAAACTCACTTAAATCCCTCTTGTATACACTGTCAGTTTGATGCCTGTAGGGCAAACAGTAATGTTTTAAAAGGTGCTGTGTTTGTTAACTGGTGACAGAACAAAAGAAAGAAACTTTCTGAAGTCTGCTATTACTGGATTGCTGTATATCCCTTATTATTTTATTTTCTCTGCTTGTTTCCTTAAAATTTAGCTTCAGTTTATAGATACAGACAAAATTGAGATTATTATTTTTTTGTAATTCTTTGCTGGTTATAATGTTTAGATTTATTTTCTATGAAATCTATAACCTGGCCCTTTTGCTAAGATTATCCTCATCCTTTTCAGTCTTGCCTCGATCCCAGGTCCATCCCTTTCATATTGTTACTACTATATATATTCTTTCCACCAGCTCCCATGCATGACTTCTTTGGGTGGATTTAGATAGACATTATTTAAATGATTCAAACTGATTGAAGCTGGTCTTCTAATGGTATTATATATTTAATATATAATTTAAAAGAGCTCCCATTATACATTGGATAAGCTGCAATCCTACAGTCAAAACGGTTCATGATCTGAGTTTAGTTCCAATAGACTCAAGATTGATTCAGCCTTTTATCCTTCTGAGGTTGGTAAAAGGAGTTCCCAGCTTGTTGGTGGCAAGTTGTAGTTTGCATTATTACTTTTTAAGCAGTCCAGAGAGTGTTTTACCAGGAGGTGTGTGGGATGGGGGATGGATATAAGAAGAATTGCATTTCCTGACTGAAATCCAATAGTACAGTACTGCAAATACCATAACTTTTGGAAGTGAAATGTCATAAGAAATATCCATAGACATTATTTCCACAGTATTTTTTTGGCATGGCAATCCCCATCTAAATGTTTTGTCATTTGCATAATTGCACAACATCCTCTCTGTATATCTGGCTGCCATGCAGCCTGGAGAGAGGATGGACTTTATCACCACCCATCACTAAGGAGGCAGCACTTAGCAGAGGAAGTTATTGTGTCCCTGTTTGGTGGTTTAATGGCTTCCACTATTCAAGGCCTGCCCCAACCTGGGGCTATCCCTCTTGTGGTAGTGCTTCAGACAGATGACCCGCCCACTCTGTGGTTTAGAGTGCTTAGTGTATCACCATTCGGAGCCGGATAGGGATTTTTTAGCCTAGCTTCCTGGTTGCCACTTGAATGGTTGATGGGCATTTTTTTTGCCTATTCCCCTCTAGATGTACAGGGCATTATGGGCTAGTTATGGTGGAGTCAGTTAAATAGGTCACATTTAGATGGCTGGTAGTGATGGGTAAGGGTAGTAGTGGTTAATCCCTCATTGTGTTGTTGATTGAGGTGGAAACTGTGTGCTTGGCATGATTCAGCTGAATCAGTTGGACATGCAGTGGACATCATGAGCCAGCTCTGCGGTATGTCCCAACATCCGTTCACATTAATAGAGCTGGAAATGCAGAAGTGCCTCCCCAACTCAGCTGTCCTGTGCAGTGGCTGGCAAGACACAGCACTGCATAGGGACAAGAGATTTGCCCATCCAGGCTAGAGAGGGGATATTTAGATCTCTTGCTCTGGTACCAAGTTTATGCAGTACCAGGGCCTACCACAGGTCAGGGGATTTCAATAAATTGTAATAAGTTTAATTCCAAACCAGTCTGTGTTCTGCCTCTTTATTTGATGGGTTGGTGAATAACAGGGTTTCAGGTACCATTTTTTAAATTGTGTTTTGTTTTAATCATTTTGTAAGCCAAGGTAGGATCTCGCCATATGGAGAGAGGTGAAATATAAATGAAATAGATAAGTAATCAAATAAACAAATGAACTGGTGAAACTATAGAACATGCTGAGATTCTGATGATCCACAGTCAAGTTATGGACCCAAGATAATACAACTCAAGAAATGTTGTCTAATCTATGTCTTCATTCAGCAATCTATAACCATTGCTCAGTCGTAGCAGAATGTCAAAGAATAAAGCCAACAATATGGACATTGTATTTTGGGCAACAAGAATTAGGAAGATGCAGTTTCATTTTCTCCTCTCTTTTAAGGACTACCAGAGATTTTAGGGCAGTTTCAGATTGCTTCTTTTATTTGCAAATATATTTTTGTGCAAAGTAAATAAATAGCACACTAAAGGAAGAAAACAAAACAAATGAGGATGGCTGCTGCTTTGTCTGATAGATGTTTTAAGATTCGTATGGGTTGTTTGTAACTTTCCAAAAATCAGTCAGTTTTCCTGTATTCTCTTTGTGTGTTTAGGGAGACTTAATAGGAGAAAAGTCTCCGTGTCTCACTCTGAAGTGGAAGGAAGGGCATCTTGAAGTTTCTAAATTCCTGTTATATATGTCCACTTGAGAAATCCAAATTTTGAGAGGGCTGATATAACAAGCCTTCTTTGTATTGCTGGTCTCAAATAATGTGAATATGTGTGTCAAATCAAAAAGCAAACAAGTCCAAAGTGCAACTTCTGCACAGGTATTTGCACTGAAAAATCTGAGAAAAGAAACAGAGCCTTTACTAGGCCGTTAAATGTTCTTAATGGATGTGTGTGTGACACACTATAAAAATAAAAATAAATTTCTACACTAAACACCACCAAGTCTGCTGAAATATTTTAAGCTATTAAATGTTTCATTGTTAGAGTATTAAAGTATTAAGATCCAACAAAGATGATAGAAAATTAACAAGGTGTGTATCATTTGGATTATGTAAAATCCCCCAGCCAAGCAGCAGGAGTTTCTGCCTCCAGACCCAAACCTACTGACATCGTCAGACACACTCATATTTCATTCTCCTGGCTCATTCTCCTAGCTCAAAGGCTCCATAGCCTAGTTCTGGTTTGTCTTTCTGTTGAAAAAGAAAGCTATTCCAGGGATACTTTGGAGTCATCGACCTTCCTGAGAGATATAGATTAACTGCCTATTAGGTGGCATTGAGGACAATATTGAGACTAATGGACATCAAGACATTTAAGGGCAGAGAGGAATTATCTCAGAAATACTGATTTCTTTATGTAGATGTGCCTTATTTTTAGTCACCATTCCCCTTATTTCACATTTCATCTTTCATATCAGCTCAAAAGACATGACATAGAGAATTCCATCTTTCTTAAGATACTTATGAAATCAAAACACATTTTCCCAATAATATTATATTCAGATGAAGTGGCATGCGTAATGGTCACAAATAGATGATCCAGCCAGTGTACAGCAGGAAACTTTCTCAGCTAATGTAGGCAGACTTTTTTAAAAAACATGCTGTATAGTTTGTTTGTTTTCTTAAACTGCTATCAATTCATTCCAGGACTGATATATCTCGACTCTTGTTTATGATTCGTTTACATTTGATCAGTAATGTGTCTCTTCCTTCCACCACTATGTCTGCTCGTGCCTTTTTTTCAGCAGGAGCAGAGAAATGACTGAAAAGGATTTGCTTTTTTACTTCAGCTTTCTTGCATGGCCATTCTTTTCCTTGTTGGCTGTAGACTTTTCACGTTGTACTGCACTTTAATTTTGTGTTTTTCTTCGTCCCACATGAAAAGTGGCAGCTTATTAATCTCAATGTTAGGACTCCTCAATAGACTGTCCCCTCTTGTAACATATTTTGCACATCTACTAGAAAGACAAGGGTCTTGTTTTGATTATATTCTGCACGCTTTCCTCCCTTCTTAACACAAAATGATGGGGATGTCTTTGTAATTTCTCCCTAGATGTCCAGAGTTAGGTGCTGACAAACTCTTAGCAGGTATGTCATAAAAAAATAAATGGGTTTGTCCCCCACCCACCTCAAACTAACATGGAGTGATAAATAAAATAGCATTTGTTTTTGATCCTGCACATTCCTGAGAAATATGACAGTGGTTCTACAAAAGCAATGTGTTTCCATGGATGAGCAAGCGTAGCTGAAGAAAAGTTTAGTAAATATGCGATTAAGATACTTTTTTAGTTCTTCAACAATTTGCTCTTTCACTGCAAGTAATAAAACATTATATTTTATCCTTTGTCCATTGTCAGTTTGAAAGGAGTTTTCCCTTTACAAAAGATTCTCTTTCTCCAATGTGTCCCTGTCAGGTTTTTGCAAGACAAGCAGATAGATACCTAATACAGTACTCAGATTTTGGCAAATTAAATTAATATAGTTAAAAACAGTAAAAAAAAAAACAAATTGTGTTTTTTCCCCATGAAGGCTTCAGTACTTTTGAGAGCTTTTTACTGAGAACTATATGCTCTGTCTATGGTGCAAGTTTACATCATCACCTTCAATGTATTAAGCTCCTTTGTTATGGAAAACTGCACATGGGACCATTTGCAGATGCCACTCAAAGGCATAATGGCTCATAAATGAGGGTAACCCACAAGCTGTTACAGATTTTTCTTTGAAAGGGTATTTTTCAAAGGTTGCATTATGTCCTAATGCCAGTTCTGATACCTGCCTGGTGTTATTTATATTGGAATAAATTAAGTCAGAGTTGCTGTCATTAGATATGCTTTAGTCTGGAGAGAAAGGGGGGGTTAAACAGCTAAGAGTATTTAGGGCTATTCTGGAGCACAACAAGAGTATCTTTTTCTTCCATTTGCCAATCAGAAATGGTTTTTGTATTTTGATTTTTTTTCTTTTTCAGTCAATTTCAAACAGTTCACAGCTACTTACTGCCAAGCTTCCAGATGACTTACACCCTTGAATTAAACCATTTTCCTTTAACCTTTGGTTCTTTGACTCTAATTTCCAGAAGTCAAAGTCAGTACATTGGCTGATCAGTGCTTTTGGGAATTGACTTAGGTTTCTGGGAATTGAAGTCCAAGAACCAAAGGTTTTTATTTATTTATTTATTTTCATACTTCTATACCACCCTCCTCGCCAGGGCGACCCAGGGCGGTCTACAACACCATTAAATAAAACACACAGTACAATACAATCCTATCATCCCAAGATCCCAACTATAAAAATTTAAATTTTCAAGATTCTGGTTTACTCAATTTATTAACACAACATAGTATACAGGTGGAATCTCTACAACTGAAAGGCATCTTTATTCATGAAAAGAATAAACACTGCTTTAAATCATATATCCGTTCATCCATGAAGTAGAAACTATGGATGAATTCTGTTGTCATAAAATTATGCCATGCAAGCCAGATGGCATATTCCAGCAATGGATATCTTAAAATAAATAAATCAATAACTTCCTACACCTCCCTCTTTTCAGGTTCTCTAGAGATCCCTCTTGCCCTTGGGAAGCCTTTGTGAAGTTTGGGATGGGATGAACTTAAAAGACAGGAAGAACTATTACAGTGTCCTAAGGCAAGGTCTGATGCCTGTTTGGTGCTATTTTGTCATTGTTGGCTGCTCGTATCTGAAAATGTATTTTTCCTGAAGCAGGAAAAATACCCCTGGCGTGAATTTGTTTAAGGTGGATCCCAGCTTGCCATGAAGTGAGCCACACACTATGATCATGGAGCCATCTCCCATGGCACATATGAAACGAAGCAAGCAGAATTTGACACCGGGACTGCAATGGACTGCCAAAGCCTTGAGGATATTATCAAGGTGTGCCTTCACAGCCAGTCCATCTGGCATGGCCTCTTCTACCTTCACGACCATTGGGAATCATAGTTTGTCCTCTCTTCATTTTGCCGTTGGGCCCAATATGATGGTTTCCAGTGGCATTTCCTCCACTGAGGGGGACCATCACCCCACCTAAAGGGACTTATCCTCCCGTAGCTGTTGGCCCCTTTAGAGAGTCAGGTTATTTACCATCACCCAACACTCAGCATTAAGTTGCTGGCTGTACAGTCTACTTCATTACCGTAACGGGATGTTCAGCCAGACAAATGAATTAGGTTGACATTGCCTAATTACCATCCCCTATCTACTGGTGGAACTTTCTGAAACAGTTTTCTGCTATTAAAACTCTCACCCACCTTGCCTGAAGCTCCCAAAGGCTTCTCAAGAGCTTTCAATGGAAGTAGAACAGTGGTGTTGATGAATAACAGATCTAGTAAATAAATGGGATTCTGTTTTTGGTTATATGCTGGTACAGGATTACCTGTGTAGGTTCTTATGTTATGCTGCCATGGTGTAGTACAGGATTAGATCAGGATATTCTCCATTTTAAAACTTGAATGTTCCACATCACACACAAAGCTATGTTGAGCATTTCTAAGAACTTTAAAATAGAACTTAGTTGCATAAATCATGATCTGTAACTTATTTTATGTAATGCTAATGATGCCATCAGATGCAGTGATTTTTTTTAGAAACAACAACAAAAAATAACCTTTCCCTGAAAGGTCCCTTAGAGTTCCTTTTATCATGTGGAAGCCACTGTGGACCTTGGAAAAGGAGGAAAATTAATTCTGAAAAATTAATATGGCTGACGATGTCACTAGCTTTATGCAATATAGCCTTCTAGAACAGAATTTCAGCCACTCTTTCTAAAAGCACAGGTAATTCATGAGGCACTTAAAGAAATATTTGAAAACATGTAAGTCAATCAATTTAAAAAATGAACATGATTCCATCTTTAATAGCATATTTTATCTGTTCATACAAAAGAAAGAGAATGGCCAAAATCCTAGTTGTGTAAATTCTATGGAGTAGACGTCATCAACTGAGTCAGTTTTTTTAAATAAAAATACTTATTTCCACTTCCCATCCTAAGATTCCCACAGGGTCCAAGTATTCCCTTTTCATTGTCGTGAACCATGATGGCCAGGAGATAAATGGGAAAATGTTTCATTTCCAAAACATTGCCTTGGCTGATGAAGTCATCAGGTTCATGTCACAGAAATTACACAGGCAGGTTTTCAGACAGAATCTAAGGTAGGAATGAGAAAACTCAATCAAGAATGTTTTCCATTTCTCTCATAACCCATTGTGACCAAAGTTTCTTCCTGTACCACTGCAAGAAACTATGAATGAAGGCTCCAAAAAGAATAGGAAATCATAATCCAAACAATGTTTACCTTGCTCTTCTTCCACTAGAATCTTAAGCTTTTTACTCTTTTAGCTTAAATTTAGATAAACTAAAATTTTGTCCTGTCTTGGCTGGCACATTATCCAATTAGGAAGTCTTGTCTTAGCAAGAATCTTAGGAAATCTCACAGAATTGGTAAGATTGCTCACTTTCAACATGAAAACAAAATAATGAGCACTTCTATCAAGATTTCTGCCTTGTTTTATAAAATACCTGTGTAAAAAAGTGCCATTGTCAGCTTTTTGTAAGAAAATGTATGAAGCAAAGCACTTCTGCACAGAGAGCAACCACAGAAGGACTATCTGAATGATCAAAATGTCTAATTTTAAGAATATCCCATCACTACTGAAGTTTTGCACAATTTGCAAAACTGAATGGTAAACTAGCTGAGACTGACATAAGATATATTGCCTGCTCACAGATAAGGAGGAAAAAAGTGTTATTATACTTTGAAAATCAAGCCCTTCTCAATTCCCCTTTTCTTTTCTCCTATTTCGGCTATTGAACAAATACTCAGGCACAGCTTTAATAGAAGGGAGGAAAAGGTTAACTCGCAAGGATTGTGTTCAAATAAAATTGTCAGACAGGTGGCAAAATATAATACAAAAGTTCAGTTCATCTTAGTTGCATAAAAAACTATAGAAAGAAAAATATACTGTATCAGATAAATTATGTTTTCAGAATAGTACTAAGTTACTAATTTTCTGAGACCAAAACATTTTGAGTGAGAAAGAGACTAAACTAGGCTGAACAACTGAACCACTCTGACAAAAGAAACAGACTAAACCAGTGGTTGTCAATGTGGGGCCCACACCCCACAGGGGGACTTCAATTCCCAGAAGCCTAAGTCAATACATTGGTTGATCAGTGCTTTGGGGGAAGTGACTTAAGCTGCTGGGAACTGAAATCCAAAAACCAAAGGTTGGTAAACACTGGACTAAACTATGCAGCAACTACAGAGCTTGGCATATATGCAGAGTAGAACAGTGATGGCGAACCTTGGTACTCCAGCTGTTCTTGAACTTCATTTCCCAGAAGCCTTGATCAGCAAGCATGCTGACTTGGGCTTCTGGGAATTGAAGTCCAAGAACACCTGGAGTGCCAAGGTTTGTCATCATGAAAGTAGAAGGCATTTATTTAGGAGGGAAGAAACATTTAGCCTGCTGATTTGCTATTTAGATTCAAAACAAGTAATGACTATGTTAAATGGTGGCCTTTCCATTGCCATGTTACTATGCAAAACAAACACAACGCATGATGGGATTGCTTGCTGTAAGCTCAAGGGTAATAGCAGCTAACTTAAAATTACTACTGTTGTTCCATACCTAAATCCTGTATGGATTTCTACTGTCTTTGCATATGTATTTTCTTCAGCTTGCATTCTGCAGATTGAATACCACGGCTCAATATATTGAAATGTGGAAACAATGATCTATATTATTTCTGCTATATCTAGCTTGCTCATGCATTTATGTGTGAAACATTGTGAGCTTTTGAGTGTACCTTAGAGGTACCTTAGTGGTGGAGTGACTTCTCTCTCTTGTTAGAAATAGCAATGTATTTGACAGTCAAGAAAAGCATGTCCTTCTGGAAATGTAAACAAGTGTGGGAGTTTGCCCTCTTCCCAAGGAGGTTATGAGATTTGCACCATTAATTAAAATGAGAAGCTTTCATGTTTTCTTGATCCAAAACACAAAACAATAACAAAATAAAAACCAAGTTTCCACTGAAGGGCAGCATATTGTTAACATCATTCATATTATTAATAACTAACATATGATACAACTATTGTGACACAGTACCTTGAGGTCAGAAGAAATCTAATAGCTCATTAAAGAAATAATCTTCCTACTTCAGATGTAGTCGTACAACTTGAGCTTTAAGAGAATTGTAGAAAGCTTATATTATTTTTGTGCCTGTAACACAGTGGTATGATTTTCCTTCTACTCATTGTACACACACATAGTGGGTGGCTCATTACATTCAATTCTGAATTATTATTATTTTTTTAAAGAAAAATTCCAGTCTTTCAAATGTACATATCTGACAGCAGTCCAGAGCTACAGAATGAGATTTCTTTCACCGCATGCTGCTTTGTCACACCACAGGATCATCATGTCTAATGTTTATTGCATCTAGATTACAAAATAATTATAGACATAAGATGAACAGAACCATATGTAAGTAAGTGGCAGCTTGGGCATGCATATAAGAATAGCTAGTCATGTAATACACTTTCTCACTGTTGGATACAAGCGCATACATGATCCAAACGATACTAACATATGCTGTGTTGTGCCTTTGCTCATCTTCCAAGCTGTGCTATGTGACAATGTATTCTGAGTCTTCCTTAAGGCAACATGAAAACCTCACGATGGGATCGTGCCTGATCCTGCTTCCCTGGCCCTATCTGGCCCAGCAGTTCAGGCTTTTCTTGAAAGCTTGCCCTCTCACTCCTGACCTAAATCTAGGTAGTGAACAAAGGGTGCTCATGAAATT
Organism: Furcifer pardalis; assembly: GCA_030440675.1. Classification (NCBI taxonomy): domain Eukaryota; kingdom Metazoa; phylum Chordata; class Lepidosauria; order Squamata; family Chamaeleonidae; genus Furcifer; species Furcifer pardalis. The sequence goes on from CP126893.1 coordinate 72,755,091, forward strand.
AGCATAGATTCAGGTAACGTGAGCTAAGTAAACTCTCTAGTCTCCTTCAGGTATTTTAAAAGTACAGTATATTGAAATAAAAGTAAGTTACAGAATAAAGTTCATCAGAAGCTTAGAAAGCATTTCAAAATAAAGAAATAAAGGTCCTATCTGAGGGAAAGCCAGTGTGGTCCTCCCTCTATCTAAATTATCTACATGATTGTAGTTAAGATACAAGAGAGAGTGTGTGTTTTTCTAGCCCCCCTTTTCTGGGTTTTATCTCCTCCCTCAGGGTCCACCTTCTTGCCACCCCCCTAAAGGATTCCAGCCAATGGTCTTATAGCATGACATGTCCATCACACATTAGGTTTCATTTCTCCCAACTCATGAGGCAAACATGCTGACACATACTGATGCCTTTGGTATGTGAGAAAGGGGTCTCCCATGCATTGAAATCTCCATTTTGGATGGACTAAAGCACAAGGTAATTTGGCAGGCAAAATCTCAGAAAAAGTAGAGCTCAGAGCCTGACTTTTTCATGACAGGTGTCTGATTGTTTAGATAAAGGCAGTTACCCTACAGAACTAGGGGAGAATGTGCCATAAAAGTGCAAGGGTCAGGATCTCCCCTTTTGCAAAGAAAACACTTCTTTCTGAAAAATCTCACCATTCAGGTAACTGTATGATACAATGGCTCTGTTCTCCTTGTTTAAAAAAATCTTTTCTTGGCACAGGTACCTTCCTTTAAGTTCAGGTTAATGCTTTGACAAGACTAGGTGCCTAAAGGCAGGCACCTGCCTTTGTGTGTAACATGCTACTTTCTCGTCAGGCAGCAATCAGACATTGTGCTCCTATGTCTCTCTACTGAGAGATTCAAGATGGAAGTGACAAGCTGTTCTGGAACTTAAAGGACTCCCCATTATATTCTGGTTTAAGGCTTCTGTGATTTTTTTTTAAAAACACACAAACTGTGCCTTGGGGGCCTTATTAGCCAACATTTAGGAAATCATAGACCATTTGGAAATGGGTATACAGTACTTTATTTCAGATAAAGCCTTGCTGAAATCTTGGTTGTCCCTGAAAGCTTTAGAATGTGCTTGAGTGGTTACTAAATGTCATGATTATATTTATGTCTTGATTCTAAATGACCATTTTCCCCTGATTAATGGTGTTTCTTTTGCTACTAAACCATGAATAGTTACTTAAATATCGATCATATGCTGCAAGACAGCAATACCAAGAAAAGAGCAACTTGTGTTTATCTAAGTCCATGGGCATATGCTTGTATGGACAAAAGAGATGCATCTCCATATGTTTGCACTTACAGCATATCTGTGCATATGTTTGTCTATCAAGGGACATGCACTTCACACATTACTCTAATCTTCTGTTTCATAGTTTAATTACTGGTTTCAAGCTGCTTCACATATTCCTTAATGGATATAGTAGAAGAGGCATACGTACACATTAGCTTCCCTCAAAGAGGTGATCTTTAGATGTTTGGGATCAGGATAATGGGGGTTGTAGACACATGTTTGAAGAAGACTATTATATATGAGTATTGAATTACCTTTGTCATATGCTCTCCCATTTGGGTTCTATTGCCAGTAGCAGTTTCCTGATTCTTATAAAACAGATATTCCCAAATTTTGGGTCACTATGCTCTCCTTGTTTTTGACAAAACCTCACACACACCACCTCTCTTTTACCATCAGTTCCAACTCCCTAAATGCATAATTAAAAAAATAAGTCAAAAATTATTTATTATTTATTTATTAGTTCAAATTTATATTGCCGCTCACTTGCCGTGGCAACTCAGGGCAGCTTAGCCTTACAGACAATACATTACATTACAATACAATATGTTGTGGTGGGCACAGGGAGAGGGGCGGCAAAGTCCTCATCCTGCCCTGGCCTCTTCTTCCCCTGGCAGTTGGTATAGGCACAGGGGAAGGGGTGGTGAAGTCCTCATCCTGCCCTGGCCTCTTCTTCCCCTGGCAGTTGGTATAGGCACTAAAATGATATTAAATTTTAAAAAGGCACAATTAGCTTTTCTCTATAAACAAAATAGAATTTAGCAACTAAAACAAACAAAAATAAAAACAAGTGGCAAGCCTGCTACTCTCAATCCAAAGGTATAAATATAGAGTCTGAATTTAAACATATTCAGTGAGCTGCAAAATATACAAGTAATTGGGAACATTCCTAAAATATTAAATTATAGTAAAATATAATTACTGTAGACTTGTATACAATTTTTACTCATTCATGTTCTTCTCATCCAGGGATAGAACTCTTATTTCCTGTACTTGAGCAGGGATATTAGTACACAGCAAGCGATTCTTCCTCCCTAGTTCACATGAGATTGTCTTCAAATATTAATCACGCTATTGTTTTATTTTAGTCCTTTGTTAGAGAGAGGCTAGGAGGGTTCTATTGTTGTCTTTATTATATTGGTCAGTGTTTTTGCACTGAGTCATATAACATCATTTGACATCTGTTTTAAAGCTTCCCTCAATCTGTGATGATCTTGTGACATGCTATTTACAACTAAGTCATATGATTTTGAAATGCTTATCCCATTTTTCATAACTTCTCTCATGTTACCTACCAATCCTTAATATTACATAGAGCAACAATAATACTTGCATGATTGGTATTGTCATTTTCTTTAGCTCTGAAATTCTGTCCATCTACTATACTTTTCAAATCCATCAATACATAGGCAATTTAGAGAATATAATATAATTCTAACATTTTAATTGTGATTCAGCATTGATAATATGTGATGTCTTAGTTCTTAAAGACAGACGCAATCTACATGGGGATTTTGTGCAAGGTTGGAGCAAGTTGGTCTTATTGCGTGCACATGTGTTGTAATGTACGGACTGAGTGAATCAGCCCCCACCTGCCCCTTTTTGAGACCCTGTTAGGGTCCCAGTATGTATGTGTGATGGGGATGGAATAAAATAGAGCAAAGTAGCTGGGACATGGCTACTATAACCACCAGCTATAGCTGCCAGATCAGCATAACACCTACTGCCAGTCAGCTGGGAAGTAGCTGCTACAACATGTGCAACCAATTGGGCTGCTCTTCTTCTTCTGTATCTGAATCAAAATATTGGCAGTCCTCTTGGGATCAGCCATGAAGATTGTCCTGAGAATATAATGCAGGGGCTTTTCATTTGCCTTCTGTATCGCAGCATGACCCTTGTACACTGACCCAGTTCCATGAGTCACTTTCTGGTCCTGAGCCCTTTTGGCATGCAAAGTTCTCATCAGCCCCAGTCCAGGATTGATGAACCTGCTGCCCTCCATCAAGAGGGCTTCAAGTGGAATTTAAAAGCTCTAGCCATGATTTTTTTTAACATCCATGGTCAATGTTTTGATGCAATGGACACAGCAATCATCTGCTAATGTTAAAAAGAAAACAGCACATGTACAGCAGCCCAGTCGGTGGTGTGATTGTGTAGACAGGCAAAAGAGGATAAACATTATTTAATTCCTCCTTCAAACTAAAGTGTCCCATTAAAAACTGACACAACCTTCACCTGGAGGAACACTGTGGATAAGAATTTTGGAATCTATACACTCAGAACTAGATTGAAATGTTGATGAATAGCCTAGATAAATAATTTCTGATCTCCATAATCATCCTTTCTGCTCACTAGTTTAAACCTAAGAAACCTGTGCTGCATAGTCTTTTGCTCTGATCAGTCTTTTGCCGTTCTATAGGGAAATTGTCATTATTTTCTGTTGTAAGCTCCTCAAGATATTGTTGAAAAATAAGCTGTTAATATGCTGTTAACTACATCTTTGTCAAACTAACCAAGACATCAGACCCACTTCACTTTCACAAAGGAAAGGCAGCTGTTGGGGAATTATAGCTCCCCGTGTGGGCTTCTTGCTTTCTGGGTGATTCATAGTCACATACTTAGTACACTTTTTCCGTGCACTCTTTTACAGATTGAGTCCTCTTTCCTGTCTTTCATTATGGCTTCAAATCTGACATCTATTACCAACACTTCTACTTATAGCAATAAGGATCATATGCCATAGTCATTGATATTTTTCAGCCAGTTACAGATTGATCTTCATACCCAAAGAACAGGGACTGACAAGCTTTTTGAGTTGCCTAGAGAGTGCTGTAACTGGTTAACATAATATGGGTTTCATAGTATGTGAAATATATAAGAAGAGGTTCTATGGCTATGTATAGATTTGAATTCACATCTCTTGAGTTCATCAGTATCCACTGCATGCCTAAAAGTTATGGTATTTGTTTAATTGCATAGCAAGACTTTAGCCAATGTGTTTGAGATGATGCATGGTTGTGTGAAGCTTCTCTTTCTGTTGCTTTATTTCTGAAAACAAATTCACATATCCAGTGCCTCAGTTGGTATTGCACATCAGTGAGGGATGAACAAGCATGTACAGTATGAGTCACTAGTCTTATTGCTTATCTACATTATTCAACTATAGCAGTTCCGCTTTACTACTATAAACATCATCTTAACCAAATTGAGAAATTTGTCTTTGATTTATTTACTTGAAATTATCTTCTGCAACTCATGGAAGTTTTGTAGAGCTTTGTAACAGACAATTCTAAGTAACTCCCCAAAGAACAAGACCTGAGATTCCTTAGGATAGAGCTGTAAACAATTAAAATGGTATCGGACATAATTGTATTGAAGAGATGTGCTTGAATCCCAATTATAGTGCTTCTATGAGTATGGGTGGATAAAGATATGATGAAACTGCAGATACATTACATTATTTCGGGCATATGTTAGCTAAACCTAATTTTTCTAATCAACTATACAGTGTCTAAATCTGTAGACTGTTTTTCATCTGGAAAGGCAGTGTGAACATACATTGTGAATTTGTTGCTGTTGCAGAAACATTCTTTGTGGCATGTGAACTTATACAGTTTTAGAGTATTTGGTGGGAGTAGAGAAAACTCTGAAACATCTGCTATTTGAAAGTCAGATCTTCCCCATGCCCTACCTTGCCACCCAGGTTTGGGAAATGCAATGGCTAAATTGCTGACTTTTAGGAGTACAGTATCTCAGGGTTTGACACCTGAAGCAAGGTATTTCACCATGCCTAATTAGACAAGTGAATTCCTTCAACAGGAACAAATTAAGTTGTGTTTGACATAATTTCCAACCTCCAGTCAAAAAATGACATTTTCCAACTTCCAGTCAAGACCTGTAAAAATACTAATAACAGAAAGATAGAGAGACTAGATGTTCTTGCTATGTATGTCAGAAGAGGTGGACTTTCTATGTTTCTCTAGTCTTTTAACATGTAATATCCTTGCACTGAAAACAGATGCTTCTCTTTGGCAGCAATTGCAGTACTTCTCACCAAATCAATCTGCAAAGAAGGCTGTGACCTGTTCATTCTAATTTAGCTTTTTGTAACCTTCATATTTAATTACTTTTAATGTGCAATAGAGGTAGCTACTTTTGAATCATTTGCAGACTCTGCAAATTGAGCAAAATGTAGCTGTCTGCTTCATTGTTGGATGAACCTCTTGATAACCAATTGTATCCCTATTCCTGAGTCTGAACTAGGCTCACATTAAACTTCATATGATTTTCATTTCATTAGCCTTCTGGGCATAATTAAGGAAGCTAGTCTTTAACTCCAATGCCTTGAACTGTATTTGGAAACTACCAGACTTGCAACTACTTAAGTATATTATTTCAGTTTCAACAGCATAGATTATGCATTTTCTTCTCATATTTACATCACACCTTTCATCTTCAAATTTTCCAGACTAAACATAATTGCAATTTAAATAAATGTCTTTCTGCTTGGGCTGGCATTTAATAGCTGGATAAGTGGTGGTGGTGGTGATGATTCAGCATCCAACTTTAACCTTCTATAGAAAAAAATCAAGGATTTTTATGGCACATTAAAGGTTTAACTGTTTTCTAAAACACAAAATTTTGTGAATGCTTCATCAGAATACTATTTCTAGAATAGAAACATGATGGAAGTGGTTAAAAACCTATTTATTTGAAACATATATTTCACATATTAAAATTGGGAACATTGAGCAACGTGAAACTTCTTTTTCTTCCTTTTCATCACTAGCTTATTATATAGTTTCAAATATATAGATTACTATACAATTAACTATGCCTAATTTCTCTGCATTTCAGGCATTTTTTGTTCAAGACATCTTCAGGAACAACTCCTCTATTCAGTAGTTCATCTCCCGGATATCCTTTGACCTCAGGAACAGTTTACACACCACCTCCTAGGCTGCTACCTAGAAATACTTTCTCCCGCAATGCATTCAAGCTGAAAAAACCCTCAAAGTACTGTAGCTGGAAATGTGCTGCTTTATCAGCTATCGCTGCTGCAATCCTGCTTGCCATACTCCTGGCCTATTTCATAGGTGAGTCCATGTTTCAGGAATTATCATGTGAACCAGGTGCTATCATTCATCCTGTCACATTTCTGCCTCATGCATTTCTTCAGACAAGTAAAATAATAACAAGTGTTTTGTTCCCAAAATCCTTTTGTCAGAACATTGGGTGATAGTAGACTATGTTGACAGAGGTAGGAGCTGGATATTATAAGATTCAATTTCATTGAATTGTCCAGATATTTTATATTTGCTTTTTGGCTTGTTTTCTTCCTGCTGAAATTTTCTTGAAAATTTAAGTTGTAAATAATTGAAGCTTATTACCCCTGCATTATATTCTCAGGACAATCTTCATGGCTGATCTCCAAGAGGACTGCCAATATTTATTACAAGATGATGGTGGGGGCAGGAGAACAGTGTTGTGGCAAAATAAAAATTGATTATTCAGTATACAATTCATGAATATTCCCATGAACAAGTGTTGGTAACTGGGATACACAGAAAGAGCCTCCTCGAAGATTGTGGCATTTTTGAGCCACAAGCGGGCATACTCTGGTAATGGCCACCTTGTGTTGCTGACTAATCTGTCTCACACTAGGTCAAGTGAACAGAATTGCAGAATGAACTCCCCAAAGGTGGCTTCATTTTGGCAGTTTCAAGTCTGGCCTAGATGAAGTAGTGGTGGCCACTGCAGACTCACATTCTAAGTAAGCTGTGACATGGCCCCATTTCCTTACTGCAATTATGTTTTGTTCTCTGTACAATATCTGGTATTTTGCAGATATGGCTGACATACATAAAGCCTCTTTTCAATCTTTGTTCTTATTCAATCTATGTCATGCTCTGTGCCACTGATTTAGCAGCTTTGTACTCTTTCACTGTTAGCTTGTGTGTTGTCTTTATTTCTGAATCTGCTGGTCCCCTGTGCTTTTGTCTGGTCCAGGGGTACTGATGTTGCCTTTTGAGCGTCCTGAGATGTTAAATCTACTATATCAAGACAATCAGACTTTTCTACCTCCACCATAATTTTAATGACAACCATAAATTTGCAAACTCTATAGCTTTCTTCAGATCTAGCAATTTTAATTCTTTGATTACATAGCAGGAAGACTGTTCCAGTTATGAAATGTGTACAACCATTACTTAGCCTGCCAGCAGCAAACTCCAGGTACCAATGCAATTGCTTCTAACACAGTTTATTTGTGGAAAGAGCAGGACTGAATCAAAATAGCTCTTGTGTGTTGGGCTGGTACATAGAGGGCTAATAAAAGAGAGACAACTCAAAATAGAGAATGATATCTGTGAATGAAAAATGGATTTTCCATAGAAGAGAAAAATACCAGTAGTAGTATTATATTAGGCCATAATCCTAAATGTCCTTACTACAAAGAAAGCCTCACTGACCATAGAGGGAGTTACTTCTTAGCTTGTTGGATTTCAGATCTCATCTTGTTTACCTGACATAAAAGCATTTGTGGTGCTTGACATATTTATTAAGATAAGCTTTGCAAATATATAAGTAAAATGGTCAAAAGCTGTTTTCAGCATAGATAACTAGTGCCTGAGTTTTAACTTGGAATTCTGTATAAACTGGTCTGAATTCCCTTAAAGGCATTGCAGTACTGTATACTGAAATTAAGAAGGGAAGGAGAGAGGGAGAAGGCCATTTTTATAGAAATATACAAACATTATTTATTTCACTTTTAATTTACTATAAGTGTTTGGTCTTTTTTTAATGGTCATATTTATATGCTGCCCTCTTCGCGAATGACTCAGAGAGGCTAATATGGCGTTAAAACAACAATTCAAACACAGTCCAGAAATAAAACTTACTAATCTGACCCTTACCAATATCAATTTTTTAAAAATTTAAAAAATTAAAGGTTAAAAGATTAAACAAAGAGATTAAAAATATGCAGAAGGAGTAAGGAAATTGGTCAGATAAGTCAGCCGGCCAGGGTGACAGTAGAATTTTTGCCAATTCTATGTCTAATTCTGTATTTAACATATGCACTTCTGTCATGTAGCAAAAAGTACTTATTTAAAGTTGTCTTCTGTCCCATTCAGGCATGAGTAGTGGTGGGCAGCAGTCGGTTCGGACCAGTTCTACCAAACCGATAATAAAAATCCCAGGTGGTCTCCCGGGGGAAGGGTAGTAACCCTCCTGGGAGACCACCTAGGATGGTTAATTTTTTTAGAGGCAACCGGTTCGGTCGCCTCTCCGGCTGCCCTTCCTTGCAGCCCAAAATGGCTGCTCGTAAGTGTGCATGCGTCAAAACACCATTTGATGCATGTGCACTGAATACTGGAGGTGCTCATGTATCAAATGGTATTTTGACGCATGCGCACTTACAAGCAGCCATTTTGGGCTGCAAGGAAGGGCACAGCAGCTAGCTGTTGAGGCCCTCAGCGGCCTCTTTGGAGGAGCGGTGGTGGCCTTCCCTCGACTGCCGATGCAGTTTTATTGCTGCTGCCGCCAGGCCAGGCCACGGCACACCGCTGGGCCAGGCCAGGCCAGGCCATGCTGCCGGGCCAGGCCACACGGCCAGGCCAGGCTAGGCCACATTGCGTCACTGCTGCTATTTGCTGCTCCCTGACCCCAGCCAGGATAAGTGACTAGGGTTTGTGTTTGGGGTTGGTGGGTGTTTTAAAACAATGTGTTTTATGTAGCGTGTTTTTATTTCTTTTTAATGTCTATTTCATTTGTATTTTTATGTATTTTTTATTTCTATTTTTATGTGTACTGTATTTTAATTTAATTTAATTTAATTTTTTACTTTGGCTCTGCCCACATCATTGGCTCCACCCACATTGTCATGACATCATGACGTCGGCTCCGTCCACGACATCATGACTTCACGGTGTTGGCTCCGCCCACAATGTCAGCTACACCCGCGGTGTAGTAGTAAAATTTTTGACTGCCCACCACTGGGCATGAAGTTGTCAAACTGACAAAAAACCTACAATGCCTAGGTAATGTGCTAAATATGTAAAAAATAGCTTGAGGTAGAAGGAGTGCCACCAAATTGAAATTGTTTTTATTATTCATCCTTTGGAAGTGTGACATTTTAGCTTAGCAGAGGAGTTAAAATGTATTTAAGAAACTTTTAAATTGCAGCTTCTGCAGACAGAAATACACAGATAGAGATTGCCCCAAATCCTTTTGGTCATCCACACTATACAAGGCTCATTGAATCATTTGAAAATTAATGAATAAATGTCTTCATAGGTTCTGTTGACTCACATTAGCCTATTCTAACTGTGATTTACTTGAGTACAGTAAGTCACAACTAGACTCGGCTTGTTTGAATCAATGGAACTTATGGAGGAGTTGATTCATTAAATCCCCTCTCATCTAATGGGGCTACTCTAGTGTGATTTACTATGCTAAACAACAGGATTTTGGGAAATATATATTTAACTCTGGAACTCCAGTGTCTGTAGAAGGGATATTTGTAGCCCTTCAGATTTGTTAGACAACAACTTCCAGAGTCCCTGATCATTGATTGTGCTTTCTGGAGCTAATGGGACTTGGCATTCAACATAAGTTCTTCATTACTGTATGCTCCTGAAGCATGAATTTAGCAAGACTCAATATTTAGTTAGTATATTTTATTATGTTATATAGGAATGGAATATTGCAAAGGAAGGTTAACTGAGTTATATTTCAGGACATCAGACTCCACTAGCTAGATCTAAAAATAAAAACCATAATTATTTCATAAGGAAATGATCCACACTTTAGCTGTGTATCATCATTGAGAAACAATATTTCTAGAGGAAAACAAAAACACACCTTTTATCATGGGAAGACATTAAAAGCAAGATGAAAAACAATTGTCTCGAGTTGAAGAACACAGACATGCTGCTGAAGCTGTGAAATCATAGTCACTTACCAACTGACTGCTTGATTGCATGTCTCCTTGCATGCATGCACACTCAGTACCTGCATGGGGGTTTACTGCATGGGGGCTAGCTGTCAAGTGGGGAGGGCTGGCAGAAGCTTCTGATCAACAAACTAATTGCCTGCCAGCTTGTACATGTGTATGCATTTGTAGGTGGATGTGGACAGTGGGTGTGTTCTTAGCTGAGATAGGGTGTATAAAAAAGAAGCTCTGTAAGGAGAAGAAGCTGAGAAGAAGAGAAAGATGGAAAGTGATTTGCTCCAGCTAAAGCATGACTGTGACTGACTCTTGAGAGGGTGTGAAAAGTGTGGGCAGCATTAAGCGAGCCATAACTGCAGACACTTCAGAAATTATAAATCTGCTCTTTTAACCAAGAAATTGTAGCAACCAGTGGCTAGGCACTTTAAACCCAAAATATCATATATCAGATTTGTTGGGGTTGGGACAGAGATGCCAAGTACATTAGAAAAGAGAAGAATTTTGAAGTCTATAGATTGTGTACCTTAGCACCCCATAATGTGAAGCACCTGACACCATCTGCCAACTGTGGAATACTCTGTCCTTAGCATTCCATAAGTGCCACCTTTGAAATAGAGAACTGATGAAGGCAGAAGCCAAAATCTTGTGCCATGATTTTCTGCTCTGTGACGCCTTGTTGTGTTTTAAAATTTCCAGTCTGCCCTCCCCTGTTCATTTTCAGTCAGCTCAGGCAGTGACACACATAAAGGTGAAGGTTCCCTTTCCTCAAAAGCCAGTCGTATCCTACTCTAGGGTTCAGTGCTCGTCTTTGTTTCAAAGCCAAAGAGCCAGCGCTGTCTGCTTCTGCAGACCTTACGCACAAAGAAAGCAAGTGTATTGATTCAGTGACAAACTTTCTTTACACGGTTTTCCAGTGTGACTAGATTTGTCAATCCTGCCAACATTGTATGACATCTAAACTACAGATTTATATTGTTACATTTTGTTTCTGCAGGCATCAGCACATTGTGTGAAAACCTTCTCAACACTTTGTCATGGAATTTTAGATACCCTCAAACTAAGATAGAACAAATTCCATTTACAGCTTGCAAAAGTTTCAGTGTCGGGGTTTATACCATTTAAAGCAAGGTCTCTGAAGGAAAACAACCACCATTGCCTTCAGTGGTTAGAATAAATCATATACAACAAGACCTATTGCTGTCCTATCTTTCCACTTTGCAACTAGAGGAGTGATGAAAGTACATGTCAGTTAAATACATTTTAGTTCTTTCCTTCCATGCCAAACTTAAAGAATTAGAAAGTCACCTTGTCAATTTTTTTTTCACTATAGTAATTCTTGCCAAATGTAAAATGCCATGTTTTAAGTGTTCCTCTAAACTACTTTGACTTCTGTCAATCTGACTCTGTGCTTAGAAAAGCATCAGGCCATCAACGCGTCAGTATGTTAAAAGCGTGGTAATTTGGGGGTACTTAGGGTTTCCTTACGAAACAATAGATGTATTATTTTCTAGGGAAGCTAAAAGCCTGCCATGTATTTAAAGTTGTTCTACTTGAAAATTGATATGTTGAGACTCACGTTGATGAATTTTAGAGTGCTGGGACTATTTTGTCGCTTTCCATCATGTGAAATAGAGCAGGGCTTGGAAAAATAAAAGAGAAATGCCAGAAAGATATGGTTAAGATGATATGCTTGTATAGCTCCTGTATAGCTGAATATAACAGCTATAATAGTACTGTATGTGTTAGAATAAATACTTGCAACCTATTAGTTTGCAACCTAGGCACATGAATTTTTTAGATCTGACCATATTTCAATATAGTATATAACTGCAATTTATTTCATTACTTTATCATGCTTTTCACTCTTTGTAGGAATTCAGGGCAGCTTATAAAATGATTGGAAAAACAGATATCACTACTGTGTGCTTCCCCCCCCATGTTTTCTTACTCATATTGTGCCAGTTTTAGGGGTTTGCCACGTGACAATTCCTTCCCCCCCATCCCAAATAGTATAGATGCTACCCCGTACCTAAATTCCCCAAAGCCAAAACTATTAGGTGACATCTGGAGATGTTCTACATGATTATCATATGCTATTTCTCAAAGTTTTCAACACTCTTAAAGAGAATGGGTAGTATCCTCTTGAGTATCTACAAACATTCGGAGCTACAACTGTCATAATCTGGCAGGAACCCCATGCACACAATTGGGCACATGGCTGGCATTTTATCAGATTACCATGGCAAATTGTGAAGTTGAAGTTTTGTATGCATAGCCCAAAGGAGACACATGGTAGTGAACAACAAAGCATGATTCTGGACAACATTCATCAGGGTAGGGAGACTTAGACAAGTGCCCTTCCTCTTTTCCCTGCTTTAATATTTTTACTTACTTGTTCAGATTTATATTGCTGCCCACTCGCCAAGGTAACTCAGGGCAGCTTACAGTCAAAACAGCAACAGTACAGTAAAAATCATAAAATACAACCTCACAAAATAACCAAAGCAGAACACAGACTAACTCCCCTCTGGCTGTTCATAGTCAGGAGATTTTTTTTTTAAGGACTGCTTTTGCTGAGTTATAGTTTTCCAGTTATGCTAATTGACAATAGTGGTTTAACACTTATCTTTGTTCAGTGTTAAACAATTTGTTCTATAACACTGCACAACAATGATTTTGCTACTGAGAATGACACATGTGATTTACATGATATCAACAGTGTTGATTCCAAATCTGAACTCAGAATTTGCCTATCACGTACAGATTTTAAGGTGTGCTATAGCTGTTCAAATGATCAGTAACTGAGTAATGTATTTTTACATGGGAACATAATAACATTTGCAGCTACCACTATGCCTGCTGCCACCTCAGCTGAATCATGTCCCCTGGTGGCATGCATGTTGTAGCAGTGGCTGGGCTTGTGTGTGCAGGTCAGTGAGCTGACATCAGAAATAGATATATAAGGTGAGATGGACCGAGGGCTTGTCTCTAGTGTGAGAAAAACTATCTTATTTGATAGTACAGCTAGGCCATAGTGAGTCTGTTTTGAGCTAAAGATGAGTAGGTGTAGCTGTGATAATAAAGCAGACCATTTTTGCTACATTTGTGGCAAATATACCATGTGTGATCAATACAAAAACCAAGAGGGTGAGATTTGCTAACTTAAGATCCTGACGTCCTAGGCAGAATTGGACTTCAGCGCACTTGATTTAGTATAGGACACATGGATTAGACCAAGTAGCAGACAATATATTTTTTTTTGTGATGCAGTGTAATCTGTAGTTAGCATGAAACCATGATTCCCAGCTCATTTAATAAAAACAGCTTCTAAAACTACTACCCATGTAAAAGAAGAAAGTGAATATTTGACCCCAAGCCTTGTAGCAGCCATGCAAGTGACACCAAACCACAAATGACATTAAGCCATGGCTTATTAGCATGACTTGTTGCATCTATCCTTTATCTGTCCCAGTACTTCCATGGCTTTGGTAGAGATTTAATCCCAGTCTCTGAACCTGATTCAGAAACATCTCTCTATGGTTTAGAAGTTTAGGTGTTAAGTCAAATGGAACCATAGGGAATATGATGATAATTACCTTAATGTATTTTTGAATGACCAATTAACCTAAAAAACTCATGATGTTGACACTCAATTCAGCCACATCTCTGAGTATGTCAACAGTAAATTTTTAAGAATGCGCCTTATTTTTTAACAATGTCATTTAACAGAACTGGGATTTTTTGCTTTCATAATATATAATCTGGAGAGAACAGCTGTTTAATTTGAGTGGTATGACAGACAGACACTTCTGTTTTCTGTATCAGTGCTCTCTGAGTTTTGTTGAGGGGTTTTTTTGTGCTAGAGAGAAAGATATAAACTGAGCATTCTTCCTGTAAATCTGGTTGGCCTTTCATATTGTGGAAAATTGTAATAAAAGTTAAAATCCTTTGCTTACTGTACTTAGTTGGAAGTAAGCTCAATTAAGAATAATAATTGTGTACCATCAAGTCAATTCTGACTAATGGTGTCCCTTTTCAGGTTTTCTAGGTAGAAGATACTCAGAAGGGTTTTACCCTTCCTTTCTCTTGGCAGCACCAGCGGAATGTGCTGCTTGCCCAGGGCTACACAGGCTGGCTCTTTTCCTTATTGGCACAGTGGGGAATTGAACTCATAATGTCTGACTCTGAAGCCAGATGCCTAAACCACTTAACAATCCAGCCAACAAGTCCTATTAAAGTCAGTAGTTTTTAATTCTAAGCACATGCTCAAGTGCTGGCAGACAACAACACATTGTGTGAATGTGGAGAGATACAGAATCTGGTTCATTTGGGCCACACAGAAGAAAAAAAGATTAAATTTGAGGCATATATATTTCCAGATATTATTATGTAGTTGATGTGGGAAGAAATTGGAATAAATGTTCTTAACAGTAAAAGCCTTGCAATTAATTTTCAAGGATTGCACTGATCATTTTGCAATGTTAATTTTTGTCCTGGTATTTTTGTACCAAACAAATTAAGCTTACTCTCTGCATACAGGATGATGTTTCCAACTTCACCTATCATCGTCTTGCTGTTATACCAGCTTCAGAACCATCAGAGTAAATTTTTCCCCTGTGACCACTTTTGCATTGCTTTCTGTAGGTGTGTGTAAACTTTATTCGCAAGGGGTTACTGTCTCAGTAAATACTTCATACCTTTCATTCTGATTGCACTTCTGATGCAATTGAGTCTGTCTCTTCTCTTGCTCAGATTAGTCTAGATGTCTTTTTACAGTCAAAACTAATGAAAGCTTTTGCTGCAGTCTGGGGAAAGAACTGGCATACTGTTGCTGTTTTACAAGTTGATCTAATAAAACATTGAAAAATATATGTAGCAAGGTTGACAATAACATTCAGTACACCAGGTGATGCCATGAGGTTTTGAAGGAGCTCCTCTTTGCAAACAGTGTTTCAGCTGTTTGTATTAATTCCTCCTTTTTATAAATGTACAGAATCAAATGCCCAAAATTTATAGCAGAAATTACTGTAATGACTGGATAAAGTTCTATGCAGCAGATGTTCATTATGCAATTTGTATACAGTAATACCTCGGATAATGTTTACCATGGATAACGCTAAAATCGCATAATGTTAAGTAATCTGGGGAGAAGAATTGGATCAAATAACGTTAAGGTCCTATGGGATGGATCGGATAATAACCGCTAAAGCCTGTGCGGTTACAATGTATCTCTATGGAGCTTTAACGTTATCCGATTCATCCCATAGGATTTTAACATGGGTCGGATAACACTAAAAATCGGATAACACCAAGACTTGTGGACCCAAGTCTTAGCGTTATCCGAGGTTTTACTGTACTATTTTACGTCAGGAAGTTTGCCAAGAGAACCCTATGGACCAAAACAAAAGGCAAAACAAAAGGGCAGTTTAGCTGAAACAGGACGAAGGGGAGGAACTTGAAAGGGGGAGGAGAAATACAGTGTTGTAAGGAACAATACTGTGTATAGGGACATGGAATGTAAGATCTATGAATCAAGGAAAACTGGAAGTGATAAAAAAGGAAATGGAAAGAATAAGCATTGACATCTTGGGAATCAGCGAGTTAAAATGGACAGGGATGGCTGAATTCAGCTCTCGAAACCATCATATCTACTGCTGTGGACAAGAAAACCTCAGAAAAAATGGAGTAGCCACAATTGTCAATAAAAGAGTGAGAAAAGCAATAATGGGATATAATCTCATAAATGATAGGATGATGTCAGTCAGAATACAAGCCAAATTGGAATAAAATTAATACACGATAGACTGCAGCAGGACGTGGAGAGAGAATTACCAGAAGTGCTGGCAGGGTTCAGAAGAGGGAGGGGGACTAGAGACCACATTGCCAACATACGTTGTATCATGGAAAAAACAAAGGAATATCAGAAACAAGTCTACTTCTGTTTCATTGACTACACTAAGGCCTTTGACTGTGTGGACCACAACAAAATGTGGCAAGTAATTAAAGAGATGGGAATACCAGAACTGCATATATGCCTCATGAGAAACCTATACATGAATCAAGAAGCAACAGTTATGACAGAATACGGAAGGACAGAGTGGTTTGGAATAGGAAAAGGAGTAAGACAAGGCTGCATTTTGTCACCCTGCTTATTCAACTTATATTCAGAGCACATAATGCACAATGCAGGGATGGAGGAATCACAATTTGGGATCAAAATTGCTGGGAGAAACATCAACAACTTGAGATATGCAGATGATACCACCCTATTGGAAGAAAGTGAGAACTTAAAGAAGCTCCTGATTAGGTTGAAAGAAGAAAGTGCAAAAGCTGGCTTGAGACTTAATATCAAGAAAACCAAGATACCTGTAACGGCAACAGGTCCTGTCAGTCCCTGGAAAATAGATGGGGAAGAAGTAGAAGCAGTGACAGATTTTACTTTCCTAGGACCAAAGTTCACTGCAAATGGTGATTGCAGCCATGAAATAAAAAGTTGACTGATTCTTGGGAGGCAAGCGATGAGAAACCTGGGGAGCATAGTGAAAAGTAGAGACATCACATTGCAAACAAAAACTCGTCTAGTCAAAGCAATGGTATTCCCGGTGGCAATGTATGGTTGTGAGAGCTGGACCATTAGGAAAGCTGAGCGCAGAAGAATAGACGCCTTTGAGATGTGGTGTTGGAGGAGAGTTTTGAGAGTCCCTTGGACAGCAAGGAGAACAAATAGGTCAATCTTAGAAGAAATCAACCCTGACTGCTCCCTTGATTGTCAAATAGTAAAGATGAAGCTAAAGTACTTTGGACATCAAATGAGAAGAGAGGATTCACTTGAGAAAGCCTTGATGCTGGGAAGGGTGGAGGGCAAAAGAAAAAGGGGATGGCCAAAAATGAGATGGCTAGATGGTATTGTAGACACAATGGGCACAGAACTGAGTGAGTTGAGGAGGGTGGTGGAGGACAGAAGTGCCTGGCGGACAGTGGTCCATAGGGTCGCAAAGGGTCAGAATCTACTGTGCGACTGAACAACAACAAAATAGTATTTTAAAGACAAATGACTTCGATTAGATATTTATCAAATTACATTGTACATGATTACTTTCAATGAATGGAATGTCATATATATTGTTTGTATACAATGTATAAACATACAGTATATACATTTTGTTTCAGGACTTCAAGCTTTCTTTGTGTTCTCTAAGCCATTACAGGGATCATTTCTTCAAAGAGTATGTTTCCCTGCACGATCTGGCCTTTTGATAAGCCTTGTCTGCATTAGATCATAGCCTTGCATACTGATACTAGGCTATTACTCGGCAAGAAGGGTGAGCTCAGGGCTCACTGCCAGTCAGAAATGACTATGTTAAATATCATGTGTGGCAATTCATTCTGAGAAGTCACTGTGTTTAGTCCATAAATATTGTACTTTCTATTTAAAACCTTGTGTTTCAATATTTTACAAAATATCCTTTGTGCTAAAACCTCATATCTTGTACAAAATGCAGGATTTCATACAAAACAAGCAAAAAATTATATTAGTCCTCTTATTTTGTGTTGCTGCTGCTGGCAATGTTAAAGAAGCACTTGTCTTCTCAGTTTCAAGCAGGACATCTTGATAGGTCAAGACACATTTTGTGCATGAGGAAGGAGGCAAGAACATTTGCAAGCATTCCTTATATCTCTATGTGTACAAAAGGTCTCAAGCTAGTTTAACTCTTTGATAAGTCTGTCCATTGTGTCTTGATCAATGCCCATGCTTCCAGTAGATTCATGTCTAGGAGCATCTAGACTAGATTACTGTTTCCTTTCCTATGAAAGCACATTGGAATCACAGCTGGGCTGAACAAAGGAAGGCTATCTATGTACTGTTTGTTTGCATCAGACTTAACCAACATTGGCAATGTTGGGGAATACTGAGAGTTGCTGTCCAGTACAAATTGGAATGCCATACATTACCTGGCTGTGATCTCAACAGTCACACTGATTTCACTTTTGGTTGAGCAAATATTCTCTACTAGCTTTAGCATAAAAACCAAAAGACAAACCAACAATAGCAGAATGTTTTCCTGATTAGCCATTGGGTTAAACACATGCTCAATATTTAGATTATATTTCACACTATGAGGGAAATCCTTTCAGTGAACATACAATAGAAGTTTGATTTTGACTCTTGCAGAAACAAAAACAACTCACTGGATAGAACTCAGTATAACAGAGCTTGATATGGCAAAGAGCAGCCAGAAAGCTTAGAGACTACCAAAAGGAATGAACAAAGATCCAAATAAAAATATAAAGTACTGCTAGCAAATATAACCCACCACTGCCCTAAACCAAATGGTACACTAACTGCTCTTGGCTGGGATGCCCAATCAAATAAAAGTAAAACATCAAAGAGATATTTGTAGAGAATCTAGAACATGCTAGTGCCATATGGTATAAATTAACACATGTTGAGCAAGTTGATGTAGGTCTTAATAAATCATGCAAGATTATTACTGGCTGCCCAAAACCTACCCACACTGGAAAAAATCTATTCTTTAGCTTTTCTCAATTATATTGAAGGATATTAGCAAATTAGGAACAGAATAAAGTAACATAAGACTAAACAGATAGACATCTGACTCACAACACACCTGATATATCTGTTGTGGAAAAGAACAAGGTTTGGTTTATTGACATTGCTATACCAGGAGATGCACAAATTGAAGACAAATAACTGGAGAAAAATCACAACATATTGTGATTTGCAAATTGAAGGTGAGTGTTTATGGAGGTATAAAACTGTTGTTGCATAGTGATTGGAGCCCTTGGAGCAATATCTAAAGGTCTCCCTAGAAATTTAGAAATTTTGGACTTATCAGACTTGAACATCCTAACTCTCCAAAAATCAACTCTACTAGGAACTGCATATATACTCAGACATTACCTTAACAGTTCTTAGGACCTTGGTTAGGGCTTGAACTGTTAATTTTATTCCAGTCCTCAACTGTGAATCAAATGGTAGATTTGTAAATAATAATAATAATAATAATAATAATAATAATAATAATAATAATAATAATAATAATAATAATAATAATAAAGCCATCTTGTCATTTCAAACTTATGGCCACCCTTTTTAAGGTTTTCTAGGTAGAGAATACTGAGAAGAGCTTCAATGTTTCTTTCTTCTTAGGGCATCCTAGGAGTATGTAGCTTGCTCAAGGCCACAAAAACTTGATACCTAAACCACTGAGTTATCCAACCAACTAAATACATATTACCACGTGAATAATGCTAAATGCTTATTACTTCAATTACCATCATGTTTATATTGTGGCTAATGTGAAATGTATATTACACAAATTTAATTGTATTTTGTTTCAGGTAGCAAATTTTAAGTAAATATTTACATAGTTTTAACTTCCAGGCCATCAGGAAAAATCATTTTCTTAAAGTGGTGCAAATAAAGTATTATTTTGCTGCATATAGATTACATATTCAATTAAAATACTATTTCAACAATCCAACAATAGGAGCAAATATCCTGAGTAACATATTATATCACTGCATAGTGGAATATAAATTATTTTTGGTGACACTAATATGCTAAAAGTGAAAGTTTTATTAATTATGATTGCCCCTGTAGTGAAAACAATGAATGTTCCATTTGTGCCATCATAATAAAACGAAGATTAATCCTACAGTCCCACCACTACTTAAGGGGGGGGGGGACCTCGAGCAAGTAACTCATCACCCTCCTGACTAATATGATCAGTTGTTAAGTAGCACTGGAGGGGTGGCATTTAGTTAATAATATTTCTTAAAACAGAATGCAAGCTTGTGATAGAATAATTACAGTGCCATTTTGGAAGCCTGTGCAGACTGCAATCATGTTGAGCCACATATGTTTCTCAGTGGTTGAAAGTGCAAGACACCTTTTTTTTTCCTCCCCAGTCATCACACTTTACTGCTTCTTGTCTCACAACTTGGCTTGGAAGATACTGTTAGAATTAGGAAGTAAGTTTAAGAAGTGATTATGAATTTTGTCCCTCCTCTCCTTAAAGTCCAGCAGCCTATTTAGTAAAACATCATCATCATCTCTCAACTTGATCTTGTTTATGGCTAAACTGCTCATTAGCATATACATAATTAGCAAGAAAAATTGGTGTGCAAGATATTGCAACTAATTAACAACAAATAATGTGATAATGTCTTCTTCCCACTAAGCTATGCCTCAAACTTCATGTGTTGCATTTTTTCCCTTCTCTTCTCCTTTGAAATGTTTGCCTTTGAAAGATATATAATGTGCTTATACCAGGGCTAAACTTGATGAACCTCTGTAGCTTTAATGTATTTGAAAAGGTTGCTGCAAATTAACTTGTTTTTCAGAATCATAAAGTTTTAATAACTGGCATAGTGGCAGAAACAAAAAAAAACTTGTTGCCATTAATATTGTAATTATTTCAGTAACTTGTTGTGTAAGTTATTACATAATTAATTATTGATTTTGCAGAGCCATTTGATTCCTGCTTGTAGCACAGACCACAAGCATTCGGAGGTGAATTGCCCCAAGTAAAGAAGTCATTATGGACTTTATTTGTTGAATATTGAGTTATGTGACTTACTGTGCAACTGATAATGCCTACAGTGATTTCTTAACTTGGGGTATTTCATCTCCAAAAATTACAGTTGTATAACTCTGCAAGATGATTTTGGCCAACATTTTCTGTATGGAGGAAAGTAACAATATTTCTAGTTGTCATTTTATTTTGCAAAAGAAATGGTTCTGTGCCCACCTGAGTTTCTGAAACTAATATATTGTAGGTAATTCTGTTACTTGTAAAAAGTTCTTTCTGAGCATTGATATTTTTAATACAGTAAACCCTTGCTGAACGAGCATCTCATTGAGTGACTAATTCACTTAACAACTTCAAATTGTTAGGAAATAGCACCCTCGTATGGTGACTAAAAATTGCACAGCAACTGGAACTTCTCCCTCCCAAGCTGCCTTGTGCCTGGGAGGGGAGTTTGTGAGTTTCACACAGCAGAGAGTGTAAAAGAGGACCTTTTTTGTTGAAGTAATTTTTTGGAGTTCCATTACTGGATTATTATTGGAGCAGTTTTGGATTTCTTGAGCAGTGCAAAGGTAGGGAGTATTTGAGTCAACATTTGTGGGGATTTGAGGGGAGTTGGAGGTTCTTTGTAAAAGGAGTTTGAGGGTATTACTGTATTAAAATGGAGTGTGGGAGCCATTTTCTGTTTATTATTGGAGCGTTTTAAGTTTGAAAATTTGGACGTGCATTTGAATATCTAGCATTTTTACATGGCTTTTCATCATCATTATGCTGTGAGTGTGTTTGTGTGTGTGTGTCCTATGTTGGTTTCTACATGCCCTTGGCATGTATTTTACTGTGTGTTTGGCTTTTTTTTTGTTTGGTTCCTACATTGGTACATGTCCTGTGTACATGTGCATCTGTGCATGTTATGTGTTTCCTGCCTGGTGTGGATAGATTTTACTGTGTGGACAATTTTTGCAATTTTCATTAGCTTGTGTGGTAGACTTGGTGCTCTTGGAATGGAGAGCCATAGTATGGTTATTAAGCATTGCCCCAGGACGCCCGTACAGAGGAGACAGACAACAGTTTCATTGGTTGTAAAAATTGGGCCACTTTATTGACTGATAACTTAATCAACTGATTAACTGTATTAACTTTTATAACTTGCTCTGCAACAGGCCGACGTAGTACTGGTAAGGATCTCCGATATCTTAATCAACCAACCCACAATGTTGGCTGTCCTTTAACTCATTTAGTTTATTTTACTTCTAAGGATCCCTGTCAGAAGTGTTCCTCTGCATCTTTCACTTCTGACCCAAATCGGGTGAACTGTTAATTGGGGCTGTCAGCTGCCAAGCTTGACATTCCCAAGTTCATGGTCCGCATTTCATCCGGCCTCCAATTGTTATTTCTGGGATGGCAGCCAAATTGACCGACGAAATGCGTTCCAACCAGATTCTCTAGGGATCATATTCATGTCCTTACCAGTGCTACCCGCCAAAAGTGACCAAAACCACTCCATGCTCGAACTCTCACTGCAGTGTGGGATGGGCGAAAACTACAAGAGACCACCGGCCAATCAGGTCCCAAGCAAAAATTCCCATCCGGCCCCGAAGCGACCAAAAAATTATCACACTACATAAGGGAGGGAGGGTGGGGCACTTTGCCCATGCTTCAGGAGACTGGCGACGAGCTCCGGGGACGTGCCACCCTTATAAGGGCGGCACTCGGCTCCGCCGCCAGGGCTCGTCGCCGACGCTGTTTCCCCTCCCGGCACCGGGGCAAAGCGCGCGTCCGCCACAGCTGCGACGGCCGCACGTCCATTTGTTTTATGTTCTGCTGATTTAGTGACAGTTCCTTAAAAAAACAGGAAATGAGAAAGAACCTGGTTGTTCTAGTGCTGCACAGTTGCCCACCTCCTCTTCCTCCTCCAGTTAAAAACAGTGTTTAAATGTATTTGCACAGTTTTTAAAATGTTGGCAGTTTGCAATGTTCCCCTGTTGAAGTGTGTCTTATATTGAGTTGTACTATAAAGAGCATATTATTAATGAATGTTGAACAGGTACCCTGTAAAAGACTCTTTTTTGACTGTATTCTTGATGTGTGATGTTTTAAAAGTTGAAGTTTAATGTTTGAAATGTTATTGCTTAATTTACCATGTCCCTGCACGTTATTTATGCAGTTAAAATTCACTTTATAAAGAATTTTGAATATTTTAAAAAAAAAATTTGGGGCTTTTTTCCTGAGGTCTGGAATGGAATATTTAGTTTTCAATGCATTCCTATGGGAAAATGCATTTCACTTAAAGAGCAACTCACTTAAAGAGCGTTTCCATGGATCACATTGTACTTGTTAAGTGAGGGTTTACTGTATTTATATTGCTTCACATTCTGGTTGATTTTTCTTTCTCAAATTCTTTATACAGGTATGTAAGAAAAGATTTAAGGTTCAAAACACTAGGCCAAACTTAATTAAATGAAAATAACATTGAGACTATCTTTAAAAGGACAATCTAAGTCTAGAAACCTGTGGTAAATAAAGATGATACCTCCAGGACAAAGCTGTTGCTGGAAAAGACAAATTATTGGTTTGCTTCTGAAAGATGAGAAGACATGAGTCTGGGAGAACTTTATTTTGATAGGCTGTTTTAATGATTCTTCTCACATAGAAGACTTCCACTCTTCTCTCTCCCCAGCTGAAGTGTTTCAAAATAGCTGTTTTAGAAGTTTCACCATTTGAAAAGAAAAGAAACTTTTTCTTATGCCACAATCCCAATTTGGTTATAATATGTACATAGAGGTCCATCCAGTTAATGCTACCATGGCTACTCCACATCACATCCTTCTCTTGTGGGATTTGGAGAGTCCTCTGTGACCTGCCTCACCATGCCAAAACAGTCTATTATAGACTGTAGAAGAGACATTCAGAATGCCGAATTGGAATGATTCAGCTTTGGTTTGATTAGATTCAAAGCCTGTACCTGTGTTATGTTTTTAAGCAGCATCAGTACTCTCACACGGGTCTTTGTAGGTTTTAACAACGGGAATTTAACAGGATAAATGCAAAGTTCTACACCTGTGAGAAAACAAAAACAAATGTATAGTTACATAATGGGCACTATGTTAATCAGTAACACTAGGAGCAAGAAGGATCTTTAGATCATAAGCTGAATATGAATCAATGGTGTCATGATGTCATGTGGTTGCAAAAAAGGCAAATGCTATTTTAGGTTGCATTAACAGAAGTATAACCTGTGAGGTACTAGTCCCCCTTTATTTGACACTGAGACCACATCAGACTATTTTGTCCCATTTTGAACTCTGTACGTACTTTAAGAAAGATGCCAACAAAGTGGAACAAGTTCAGATGAGGGCAAGAAGGATGATCTAGAAGGATGACTAGAAACCAAGCGCTATGATAAAAGGTTGAACAAACTGAGCGTGTTTGGCCTAGAGTGAAGGAGCCTGAGAGGGCATCCTATAGCACTGTTCAAAGACTTGGAAAAATAGTCAAAAAGAGGAGGGGCAGGATCTGTTCTCAGTTATCCCAATATGCAAGACACGTAATAATAGTCTGAATCTATAGGAAGCCAGATATAGCCTGAGTAAAAGGAAAACCTCTTAACGATTAGAGCAGTACAACAATGGAACCAGTTACTCTGGGAGGTGGTGAGCAGTGATGGGATGTAAAAGGTTTGCACCAGTTTGCCAGAACCGGTAGTAACTTTTCCCAGTGTCCTGGAGAACTGGTAGCACCTTTTGGGGGGGAACCAGCTTTGGAGCTTACCTTTTCACTGGTTCCCCCAAGCGGGGAGCAGGAAGAGAAGCTGCTAGCCTGAAGGTCCCTATAGCCTGCTCCCCAGGGTAAGTGACTCACCTTTGGATGTGGTATGTCTGTGTGTATTTTAATGTGTATTTAATACCTTTACCTATATTGACGTACTACTACAGTTCCTAAAAAGGCCTGGCACCCGGCAGGCCTGGCGGCCTGGCTTGGGGTTTTTAAGCAAAGTCTTGGAGTTAGCTCATCAATAAGCTACACCTGTGCTGTTCCAATTGCTGTTCCAATTGGAGAACCCTTAAGGAGGTACAACTGTTTTACATTTACATTAAGGCATATTATCCTAGAGAACTGGTTAGGCAAGGACTTAGTACCTAACTTCTTTAACTGTTGAAAAGTTGAAAAGTGCCAAAATGAAGCCATCTTGTGGTGAGTTCATTCTGTAGTTCCTTCCATCTGACCTAGTGTGAGAAAGATTAGCCAGAATAAGCTTTAAGCTCTGGTTTAAAAGCTCTGGTTGATTTGTGTTTGGGCTGGCTGGGTGGGTGTATTTTAATGTATTATTTATTTATTTATTTATTTTATTTACGGGTTTGTGGTGTGTGTGTGTGTGTTGGGGTGTGTGTGTGTGTGTGCGTGCGCGCGCTTATTTTTATTTTATTTTTTAATTATTTTTTATATTTTTATTTTTTTCTTTGGCCCCGGCCACAACGTCATGATGTCATGACGTTGGCTCCACCCATGATGTCATGATGTTAGCCCCACCCACACTGTGATGACATCACGGTGGGGTAGTAAAAATTTTGACATCCCACCGCTGGTGGTGAGACTCCAAGACTGGAGGCATTCAAGAGAAAATTAGACAACCATCTGTCAGATCTGCTTTGATTTGTATTCCTGAATTGAGAAAGATATTTGTACATGATGGCCTCACTGGCCACTTCCAAACCAATTATTCTATGGTTGTAAATATTTGATGACTTATTTTAAATTCATTTTATTAGTCATCTCTTTTCTAATTGGTAACAAATAAAAGGTTGTTGAGGACAGGACATTTTGGAGATCTTTCATTCATTGAGTCACTGTTAGTGGAAGATGACTAGATGGCACACAGCAACAATAAATATCCTTTTTGTCATTGCATACTACATTGGCATATCTGAAGGAATCAGAAGGAAGAATTCTGTCCTCTCATCATGGGTTAAATATTCCCAGTTCTCTTTAGTGCCATGAAATGGAGTTGGGAAGATTGGGTGACAAGATGGTGAGAAATAAATTGGGAATCCTCATTGAACTTAACATCTTCACTCTCTCTCACTCTCACTCTCTCTCTCTCTCTCTCACACTCTCTCCTACTGGAATATGGTGCCACAAGTTTCCTGCTGTGTGCACATACTTTGCTGGATATTTATTTGCTTTCCTGAAGTTGATTTGAATTAGAATAGACTTTCTAAAAGGTCAATTGGTCTATTGGTAACATAGGTACTACACTTGAGCACTAATGTGTTCTGCTGTGTCAAGTAGTTAGGCAGAAACACGGACAGAAGCTAAACATTTTGTTTTTAATATGGCTTGAAATAGATGTTTATAACCTTGAAGGAGGCTGCATCTTTTTGAAATGTTTAGGCTTCATATTTACTAGGAAAGAAAAAAGAAAAAAAAGATACTTCTCACAAATGTTATATGTCAAGTAAACTATTCAGTCTTGAGCACATGCAGTTCTATATATTTCCATGGAAACTAAAAATCCCCAGTATATTTTAAATCACACCTTATTTTTTATATTCATAGTTCTGAGAGCATAAAAATCTATATTGCTGTTATGATTATTCTAATTAAAATGTATCATTTATCATGTATATAGCCATTCATTGATTCTAGACTGTCTCAAAACTTTCAAGACAAATACAATATTTTTTAAAAAAATAATAATCACAATGTACTATTGATCTCTTTATTGCTATGTAAAAACAAAACTGACACACCTCTCCAAAATTTATTTTAAATTGAGAGAGTTGTGAGAGAGTTTGATGGACAAACTCCAGTCAACATTCAGAACAAAAGCGTCTATTTGAACTTAATGCGATTAAAGTCATGACAACTGAGCAAATCTAACCTAAGTGCCTCACAGTTTAGGAAGGTACGAAGAAAAGCACACTAGGAGAGGGCATGTTTGTGCTGGATGGTCTAGTTACATAGAAACATATTTGGATGGCAATCTATTTTATTTTATCAGTGTCCCTGTTAAACCTTATTAAATGTCCATTAATTTAAAAAAGACAATAGCTGACATGAAAAAAATGAGAAAATATAATCAGTTCTATGTGGGGAGGGCACTTTAAGGTTATAATAATAATAATTTCATGACAGAAATAATTTTGGGTTGAAAGGATTTTTGCTGGAGAAACTCCGCTCGGGGATGCCTGAATGAGTCTTCTTTCATGTCTCCAAGAGCTGGGACAGAGACAGGCGCTCAATCTGTCATGCAGTACCCAGGTCTCAAACTGCCAATTTGCTGCCATTTCCGCTAACAAAGCGAGCTTCTTAGCCACTACTGAGCCGTCACAGTCATTACTTTGAGGTTATTACATGGCATGAGTATAAACTTTGAATTTTAAGAACAAGAATTGCTTTCCATACAAGTGTTGTGAGTGGGCAAAAAAGTCTTTGACCTCTCTCAAAATGTCCATGAAAGATGAAATGGAAGACAGGGAACCAACTGAAAAGTAAAAAAGTTCTGTTTGACTAGAAGATGACCATGTAAGTCTGTTCCATTGGGTTTATGTCAGTATTGAAATATGAGAAAAACATCTAATACCTGTGTGTGTAATGGAGTTTTATATTTTTAAACCATGCATGTACTCATATATTGTCTTCTTTGCTTCCTCATTTACCCTTTTTGGTGTTGAGGGAGATACAAAGTTCTTGCTCTGGCACCTCTTGTCTCCTCCACCAGCATTATTTGGTGTTCTTGTAATGTTTCTTTGATGTCATATCATATAACTTAACTATTGGGTAAAGGTAAAGGTCGCCATTGCTCAAAAGCCAGTAATGTCTGACTCTAGGGTTCAGTGTTCCTCTCAGTGTTCATCTCAGCGGGCACGTGCCTTCTCACCGAAAGAAAACCAGCGATCTGAGGGTCCAATTGCCAGTTTCCTTTGACAGAGAGGGTGTGTGCGCCCCCTTACCCAAAGGAAACTGGTAATCCCATGCTCAGATTGCAGGTTTCCTTTGGCAGAGAGTGGGCCCATGCACTCTTACCCAAAGGAAACCGGCAATCTGATGCTCAGAACACCGTTTTCCTTTGGGTGAGAGCGGGCGCATGCCCTCTTACCCAAAGGAAACCAGCGATCTGACAGAGGCAATGCTCACCAGAGAGCCAAGCCAGAAAGACGGCAGGGCTGGTCTCCACCTGGGAAAGCACTTCTCAGGTGGAGACCAGTCCGGCCGACTTTGGGGCTTGGCTCAATCTGCCTACCTTTTTGGAAAGGGCAGAGGGGATTCCACACATTAAATACCCACTGCCCTTTCCAAAGAGGCAGGCGGATCAATCCCCGGTTCCCTTTCCTGGCTGTTTTTTTTAACGTTGTGCAATCAATGTATCACACAATGTTAAAAACTGGATAATGCTAAAACTTGTGCTATATTTCCAGTATTGCTTACTCCTAGCCCAGTGTTTGTATATCTAGCCTAACTATTAAGCTAAAATGTTTTTGAACAAGTTGTATCTTGAAACATGCTTTCCCATAGGAATGCATTGAAAAGCAAAAAACCATTCTGGAGCTCAGAAAAAAGCCAAAAAAAGTATTTTTTTTCTCCCGTTCAAAACTCTTCATAATGTGCACTTTGGATTTTTTTGCTGTATTTTGGCCACTTTATAGAGAGATTTGAACAAATAAAAGATGTTTATTTGGCTTTTTTCTGAGTTCTGGAAGTGTATTTTAGTTTTCAATATATATTCAACACATTTCCGATAGTGCCATCTAGTGGCCACTTCTGGTAATTGCAGGAAATGTACCCACCAATCAGCTGTTGAGGGGGAGGGGGAATTTCCAGCATTTCCTGGTTGTGGGGAAAGCTTCTGGTGGTGCCAAAATGTGATTAAAAATTCCAAAAACAAAGTGGAAATGCTCCAAACACCCTCCCACCACCATGGGAAGCATTGAAAGACCAAAAACATTTTTTGTATCTTAAAAAAATTGTGAGTTTTTCGTAAGTAGAGCTGTTCACAACTCGAGGTTTTACTATATAGAGCAAATAGGGTGATTCTTTGCATATTTCCATTCAGGAAGCTACCGCTGAACTCTTTGACAACATTGAAAATATGAACCTCTTAGAAAACCAAAAGAGAAAAGGTCTTTAAAAACCCAGGTACATCAGAGTTCATAAATGAAAAGATTTCTTAGCATGCAATGAAATAAAAAGTGTTAATCTGTGCAAGCATATTAAAGAAAGTGGACTTGAGCCACAAAGGCTACCATTAAATGTAGCAGTTGGCCTTTAAGATGCCGCATTCCAAATTCTATCTAATTAATTATGTTTATGCTCACATCATGTAGATTGGCTTCTGTAGCTCCTTTTGTACCTGCTACATAGCTCACATAGCACCAAAACTGTTGTATAACCAGTTAGCTCAATAAAAATTTGTATTTAAAACAATGTGTATTTAAAAGATACACATGCTGCCTCTTTTCTTAATTCTACTCAAATGTGTTGAAAATGTTTATTATGTGTAACCAAACCAAAATTTCCCTATGCTTTAGCCTAATCCAAGATGGAGATTTTAATGTGGAGGAGTCACTTTATACCAGGTTTGAAATGTAAACAATTTTGACCCCTTGAGTTGGAAGAAATGAAATCTAAAATGTGATAGACATATCATCTTGAAATATCATTGGTTACAATCCCACAGGGAATGGCTGGGAGGTGACGCCTGAGGGAGGATAGAAAAGCCCAAGAAGGTGGGTGCCAGAGAGACTCTCTTGGATGCTATGTTTTGAACTGCAAAAATGTAGAGACTTCAGAAAGAAGGGGGTGGTGGTCATGGATTATCCCTTGAATAACCAGCTTTATTTATTTCTTTATTTTGAAATGTTTTCTAAACTTCTGATGAGCTTTATTCTGAACTTTGCTTTGATTTCAATATACAGTCAAACCTTGCATAAAGAGCGTTTCGCTTAAAGAGTAACTCGCTTAAAGAGCAGAATTTTCTCTGAATGTTTGCTTCGCTTAACAAATAAAACCAACCAAAAACTTGCTTAACAAATAAATTGGGGTTTGCAGTACCCCCAACAATTGGTCATTTACAATGGTGTTTCGCTTAAAGAGCAAACTCACTTAAAGAGCAATCCTGTGGAACGCATTATGCTCTTTAAGCAAGGCACCACTGTACTTTTAAAATACCTGAAGAGGCCTGGAGTAGTTATTTGGCTCGACACTACCTTATCTACACAGCCAGGGGGCAGCAGTTCAGAAGAATGATAGGGCTTACTCGAGAGTAAAGCACCCTATTGTTACATTATGGGTACAAGCAGCTATTGAACACAGTTTATTTGGAATATGTGTATGGGGATAAAATAATTCCATTTATAAATACAAGTGAGCTTTACTATGTTTGCAAGTGTCTTTGCTACACCTTTCATTTCCTACTAATCCTTAGATGTGTAAAAGGAAATTTTGTATGCTGCTGCGTTCACTGAGTGATCAAAAGCAGTTGAATACTTCTGTGTTGACAAAAGAGCAGGTCCGTAGCCAAGAGTCTAGATGTGGGTGGGCGACTCTCTCTCTCTCTCTCTCCCTCTCTCTCTGACTCTCTCTCTCTCTCTCTCTCTCTCTCTCTCTCTCTCTCTCTCTCTCTCTCTCTCTCTCTCTCTCTCTCTCTCTCTCTCTCTCACACACACACACACACACACACACACACACACACACACACACACACACAAGCAAGCAGCTGGGAGTTTGAGAGTGGTCAGACTGCTAACTCAGGGTGGGCAATGCCCACCCTGGTCACCCCCTGGCTACAGCCCTGCAAGAGAGTGCTCCATGGAAACCACCAGTTTACTCCCCCCCCTCCGTGGCTTAGTGGTTAACACGCTGAGCTGGAGACTGGAAGGTTTCAATACCCGAGAGCTGCACTTGGGGACATGAAAGGTGTCTCATTCGGGCGTCCCCATTTCAACCCAGAGTAATCTCTGACATGAAATTATTATTATACCAGTTTTCTCAACAGTATTTGTACTGTTAATAAATATAATTTCTACAGACTGCTGCTAATAAAGTATAAGGGTCTTTGATGTGTACTAGCATAATTATATTTAAAATGACATAGATATTGTATATGTTTTAACTGATTCCAGATTGATATTGAACTGAAATATAGTTGCTCATAGATGTTGATTTGGAAGCAAAAATTGAGCTGCATATGCCATGGTCTCAGTAAGCACGTTACTACATCTGCAGTTAATTCACAATGCAAGTTATGAACAATTAATAGTGGGACATGCCTTTGTGCTGCTGTTTCATTTTCTGCAAATTAAATCAGCATCCAATTTAATAATATTTCTGCGTTAATATTAGCACCTGATTTAACTGGGAATGAACATCATGAAAGTTTTTAATGGTTACTTATCATTTAAGCACTGATACTTAACTAACAAACCATTACTACATTTTCCTCTGGTTGTGCTGATTAAATAGTCATAGATAAATAAAGAATTCAAGTCATCATTAGGTTGGCTTTAATCTATTCTTATATTCTGGACATCATTCAAGACCTTTATTGTATTTCATTGTTCTATTGCAGTTCACATATTTTAAAAAAATGAAATAAATATTTTCAGGTCTCACACCAAATACCTGATACAGTTATGCTTGGAAGTAATCATGGGGAATAACTTGCTGTTGTGTGAGGCTTCAATCCTATCTGCATGTACTTAAAGAGTAAATAAGGGACAACAGGTTTTGTTAATGAGTAAACAGATGAAGGTTTGCATTGCAAGTGCCTTGGATAACATTGCCTGTTATACCTTTGTCTTTCAAACTGTTAAATACTTAACATTAAGAACTTGCTGCTTGCCTTTGGAATAAAAGTCACCTGTTGCATTTATGCAAAGTTTCAAAATAGTGAAACAAAGGTAAAATCCTATTTGCTCCCCAAATTCCTCTTCAGATTCCTCTTAAAACAAGAAGTAGCAGTGAGTTCTTAACCCTGTTCAAGATTTTCTTGAAATAAATTTGAAATAGAAATATAAGTTCAGAATTTGCATTTCTGAAACCACCATATTCTTAATCAACAAAGTACAGTATAACCATCCAGCTTTGCCTCAAGTATACATCAAATGCTTATTAGACTTGTTTTGCTTACTTTTGTTAGCAAACTTCCAACTACATTGGGGAGAATTACATGCTGAATTTTTATATGAAAATGTAGGACCATAGCCAGGATTCTAGGTGCGGGGGATATTTTTTCAGGAGGAACTATTATCGTTTTTCCATATTGTGGTTTATTTGTCCTCTACAAATTAATGTAAGACTTGGTTGCAGGTGATTAAAAATAACTGGCCAGAATACAGTAGGAGATCAAAAATCTTTGGTGACAAATCTTTGGCTTTTCCCAACTATTCAGATTTATCTTTGTGAAATCCTGGGAATTGTGGGTGTAGAGCAGAGCGGGCTGTGGAGGATGGTGGAGGATAGGGGTGCCTGGCGTGCAGTGGTCCATGGGGTCACAAAGGATCAAACTCGACTGTGCGACTGAACAACAAGAAGAAGAAGGAATAGTAATCAGAACTAGTAAATTTGTTTATAACTTCTTGATATATTTCACTGTATTTTTATTTGTATCTGTAATGTTGAGGTGTATAACTGTTGATCATATACCCCTCAATCCTTATTTGGGCTATGGAGGAAACAAATAAAATAATAGCACAGAATCTCCTTTGAGTTTTACACAGGCATAAGTTTAATTGTGCAAATTATGATGGTGAATTGCTATCAATTAACAAGTTGCTACCCACAGTATTCATCAAGCACCAAGTCATGCCTGCAGCAAGGAATGATAACAGGACTTGGTTAATTAGAAGAATTTCCCAATGTGATTTAAGCAATTATACTCATGCCACTGACAATTACCAACAGGATTCTTACTATATTCTATCAAATACCAGTGCTGATTGTCTGACTTAGAACCTTTGTCTCCAAAGAATCAGAAAGATCAAATATTAGTCCCAAGTAGACTATAAGACATCCTAGAGAGTGAAGTTAGAAAGGCCCTAGAAAACACTGCAAACAACAAAGCCAGCGGAGATGATGGTATCCAAGTTGAACTTTACAAAGCCCTAAAAGATGATGGAATCAAATTATTACATTCTATATGCCAGCAGATTTGGAAAACACAACAATGGCCACAAGATTGGAAAAGATCAGTATATGTTCCAATCCACAAAAAGGGAAATGCCAAGGACTGTTCAAATTCTCGAACAATTGCGCTCATCCCACACGCTAGCAAGGTGATGCTTAAGATAATACAGGATAGACTGCAACAGCATGTGGAGAGAGAATTACCAGAAGTGCAGGCGGGGTTCAGAAGAGGAAGGGGGACCAGAGACCACATCGCCAACATAAGATGGATCATGGAAAAAACAAAGGAATATCAGAAACAAGTATACTTCTGTTTCATTGACTACACTAAGGCCTTTGATTGTGTAGACCACAACAAAATGTGGCAAGTAATTAAGAGATGGGAATCCCAGAACACCTTATATGTCTCATGAGAAATTTGTACATGAAGCAAGAAGCAACAGTTAGGACAGAATACGGAATGACAGAGTGGTTTGGAATAGGAAAAGGAGTAAGACAAAGCTGCATTTTGTCACCCTGCTTATTCAACTAGTACACAGAGCACATAATGCGCAATGCAGGGATGGAGGAATCACAATTTGGGATCAAAATTGCTGGGAGAAACATCAACAATTTGAGATATGCAGATGATACCACCCTAATGGCTGAAAGTGAGGAGGACCTAAAGAAGCTCCTGATTAGGTTGAAAGAAGAAAGTGAAAAAGCTGGCTTGAGACTCAATATCAAGAAAACCAAGATAATGGCAACAGGCCCTATCAGTCCCTGGAAAATAGATGGGGAAGAAGTAGAAGCAGTGACAGATTTTACTTTCTTGGGATCAAAACTCACTGCAGATGGGGATTGCAGCCATGAAATAAAAAGGCGATTGATTCTTGGGAGGCAAGCAATGAGAAACCTGGGGAGCATAATGAAAAGTAGAGACATCATATTGAAAACAAAAATTCGTATTGTCAAAGCAATGGTATTCCCTGTGGCAATGTATGGTTGTGAGAGCTGGACCATTAGGAAAGCTGAGCGCAGAAGAATAGATGCCTTTGAGATGTGGTGTTGGAGGAGAGTTTTGAGAGTTCCCTGGAGAGCAAGGAGAACAAATAGGTCAATCTTAGAAGAAATTAACCCAGAATGCTCCTTAGAAAGTCAAATTGTAAAGATGAAGCTAAGGTACTTTGGACACCAAATGAGAAGAGAGGATTCGCTTGAGAAAGCCTTGATGCTGGGAAAGGTGGAGGGCAAAAGAAAAAGGGGGCGGCCAAAAATGAGATGGTTGGATGGTATTGTGGAGACAATGGGCACAGAGCTCAGCGAGTTGAGGGGGATGGTGGAGAACAGAAGTGCCTGGCGGGCAATGGTCCATGGGGTCGCAGAGGGTCGGAATCGACTGTGCGACTGAACAACAAAAACAGACG
The DNA here is from genome assembly GCA_030440675.1 of Furcifer pardalis. Taxonomy (NCBI): domain Eukaryota; kingdom Metazoa; phylum Chordata; class Lepidosauria; order Squamata; family Chamaeleonidae; genus Furcifer; species Furcifer pardalis. The sequence goes on from CP126893.1 coordinate 72,789,414, forward strand.
ATAAAATAGACTTGTTATGTTATTTACTTGTAACTTGGGCTGAAACTAAACTCTAGTTTACCCTCATGGTTTGTGCTGGTTTTAGCATGGTTAAATTAAGTGTATTTTTAATCAGCTTCATGAGATATAGCTTTTTAGTTGCCTTTTGTTCAACCATCAGGGATGAGTGAAATTTTTGTAGGAATTCATTTCACATTGCCTCCCCCACACACACACTTTTGGCATGTGTAATCACCTATATTGATCCAAAGGGACGATGAAGAATGTGTCCCAGGTTGTTGTTGACAGTGGGGCATCTCATTTTGTTGACAGGTGACATAGCACTGACTACATATAACAACTTGCTAAACCGCAATGCCTATCCATGCAAAATTGGACAAGCAGAATTTCTAATAAGTTTTAGAAGGCAGTCACTTTAATGGGATGTTCTTGGTTTACTGGCATATAGCACCCTGTTGAAGGGTAGGCTAGCAAAAGGGGAACATTTCCCTCAAGAGTGTCTTTCCTTTGAACAGTTTTTAAAATCATGCTTGTGTTAATTCAATAGTTTGTCACACTGTTCAATGATAGGTTACTTGCCATTTTTAAAAGTGGGTGATATAAGGATATATCCTTATCAGAGGTTTTTGCAATTTGAAGTGCAGGGACTCTTGTCCCTGGATAATTAAATGCTCCATGTTTCAGTTTCCATTTTTGTCCATCCAACTATCCCCTCCCTCACCAAAGTAGTCCATGTTTGATTTTGTGAAATTAACATACTTCATGGTGCATTCACCTTCAGATAAATATATGATGCATTCTGATCACCTCGTGTTGGCATGTACATAACCACATGAAGAAGAAACCAGAAGTTTACACACACACACACACACACACACACACACACACCCCTTAAGTAATAGCTGAAGACATATGTTGCATACTTGCATGTGAATCAAATCAACAGATAATGTCTGTGATAATCTCTTTCTTTGAGGTAATTTACCTCTAAAACATATGCTATTTGAATAGCTATGGAAGAGGATTTTGGTCTTTGTTATTAAATTAAAATCAAATTTCTTCCTTCCATAACTCAGTATGCAAGAGAAGGGTGTTTTACACATTCCCTTCAAAGGGCTAGTAGTACAAAGAATCTCTGCCAGGCAAATTTGTATACAGTATCACACTTTGTTTTATTTTATTTACTTCATTTATTAAAATGAGAAAGCACATGAGTCTCCAGGCATTGCTGCATTAATTAAAAATAACACGATACAAAATTCACAAGTGGTGTGCTGTAAACTTTTTAGTGTAATGATTTTTTTTCCTTTTAAGACCCCTTCACCTTACTAGAAGTAATACAAACTACCTAGGTTAAATGTTTTAATAAGAACTTTTTCCCTGAGAGAAATAGATGCTGTGATTGAAATTAACTGTGAAACCATGCTGTTCATGATTAATGCTAGCAAATAGGAGTCAAAAGGAAACCATGATTTTTATAATAGCAGTAGTTGCTCTAAATAGTGTTCCTGAAATCAAAAGGATACATTAATGGGCAAATTGTCAATGAAAGGTAGATTCTCATTTAGCGAAGGAAAGTGGCCATATTTTGGGTCAGTAGTACAGTGACATTTAAAGACATAGTGAACCAGACATGTTTGCAAGACTACTTCATTTAATAGTGTTAATTCATTTGTCTAAATCAAAAATTGGTAGGATAGAAATTAAAAGCCTCAGTCCTACATCTAAAGCAGGGGTGCCCAAATTTTTCAGGCCAACGGCCAGTCATGTGGTTTAGGGGGCCAGTCATTATTTCTGGTTTATTATTTTTTTTAACCCAATATGCTCCAATTTTTCCCCCCAGTATAGACAAGAGGTATGGTACAGTATACTGTACTGTTATTACCTTTGAGAGGTGAAAATGGTTTTACTTGCATAACTGGTTTCACAAGTTTTCAGCAACACCTTCATCCTTGGCTTCAGTTTTCCTTACTTCCCATTCTTCACTTTATACACTCTAAGCTGCTTCATCTTTGATAATTTTTCTGCCATGTTTGTACAGCATTTTCCCCTTGAGTTACATATTTTCCCAGAATGAGATGTTTGTTTGGTTTTGACATGAATTCAATGAACGTCTTATCTTTCAGTTGGCTGGTCTGACAGCTCTTGCAATGTACCAAAAATCATGTACATTTGCCAAGCTGCAACACCAAAACTAAGACACCCACGAAAATAAGGATTATGTCATTTGAAAGATTGTCTCAGCAACTTTAAGAATTGGTAGAAACCAAAAGCAAAAAATGCAAAGTGATGATGTCATCACTTTCAGAAGTAGCGTCGGAAAAGTGACACTTTTTGCTGGGGAGGGGGTCAGTTGTTGGGGATCCAGCGAAAAAACTACCCAACCAATTCAGATGACCCAAAGTGCGTTTGAAAGAGGAAAGATTAACCTTTGTGGGGACACTTTCAGATTTGGAATTGGACTTCGGAAATATCATTTATAAAGCTTTTTACAAAAAAAAACCCTACTCAAACGAGGTCACACAAACCCTCAAAAAGGATGGAAAATCAATTTAAAAAGTGAATATGACAACTTCCCAAGGTGGATACAGTTCACTTACAACATGTGGAGAAAAAGTATGCTAAAACAGGAATCCACAAAAAATATATTGAGGAAAAATGTGACACTTTGAAATGTCATTTCCCGGGGGGGGGGGCATTTGGCAGTGATCCAACAAAAAACCCAATTGACTTATCAAAGTGATCTAAAGTGCGCTTGAAAGAGGACAGAATAACCTTTATTTTGATACTTATACAATTTGATCGGACTTCAGAAACATTTTCTATGAAGGTTTAAAACAAAAATACACACTTTCTTTCTAACCTTTCCTTCAAAAAAAGAATCTCTCCACAAGAGAATGGATACATTGGTGTGAGAATGGATACATTGTAGGAAGTTTCTCCTTTGAAGTTATAACCAGATTCCCTTTTGGCTTTCCCTCTTATTGAAGAACTGCTTTCAAGGAATTGTGATGGAAACACTTTTTTTCTTTGCAGTTTGACTATTGAAATATTTATTAAAAATAGATCCTTGGCAGTTATTCACCTGTGGTGAATTGTTGTGTTTACAGTGGGCTGATTATGGACATGTGTGCATAGTGAGTAGAGTTGGGGAGTTTGGCAAACAAAGGTTAAAAACATCTTTAATGAAAAATAAACTATAACAAAATAATAAATACACTTGAAATTGGGATTTCTGGTTCTGGGTTAAAACAACGTAGCAGTTCAAAAACAAGAAATTGCAAGAAGATAAATAGGGACCACTTTGGTGGGAAGGTAAACAGTGTTCCATGCCTGGCACATCTCCATGGAAATGTCTGCAGACACAGACAGCGCTGGTTCTTTCACTATAAACAGAGATGAGCACTGAAACCTAGATTCAGTTATGACTGGCTTTCGATCAAGGATGACCTTTACCTTAGCTCAGAAAACCTTAGATTTTATGAATTTTATGAAAACCTTAAATGTCTTTATTTTTCCCCATTTGAAACATCACCCTTAACCAATGAATGAAATAAATAAATGAACTAAAGAGCAGAATTCAACACATAGAATTCACACACTAAATCCCTGATGGTAGTGTCCTTAGACACTACCTGCCTTTTTTTTTTTTTTTTGGGGGGGGGGGACATTTCCACAGCTCCACACAATAGCACACATTTTTTAAATTTGCCCCCGGTTCTGCACCCATGGAATTGTGAAGCTGTGTGCAACTGTGTAGACTTGTTCTTTGGATTTTATAGTTTTTACTTTAAATCTTCAATGCAAATCTTCTGGGAGTATTACCAACCTTACTGACACCATACAAACACTTAAATGTGATTAACCTGGTAAAAAGGTTCACATTTAGAAATCTTTCAGGCTTAGTTGAGCCTAGCTTCCTGCTCCTGCAAGCAGTTCCTTTTATAAACCACACATGTTGATTTGTTTCCTGATTTTTAGGATCAGAGTCAACTCTGTTGTCTTTGATTCCTTCAGTTTTTGCTAGAAAGGCTGCTGGAAAACCAAACTGAATTCAATCCATTTATTGTATATGTTCACTATAGAGGACCTCTGTAGAAGGACAAGAGGAAAAAGAAGGCCATAAACACATCCCATTCTTTTGCTCATATGTAGATGGTAAAATTCTGTTGTGTCTGCAACCAGCTACTTCCTTGCATTTCGCTAATTGCTCTCCATTTCCAACATGAACATAAAACTCAGAAGAAAGAAACCTTGAAAAGACATTTTGAATGTTTTTCAAACACAAACAATTACTGTATATCTCAGGTAGCTTTGAAAACAAACTGGGCCTTGCTTGTTTCTCCATTTTTTCTCATCTTAGTAGCCATTTGCTTTGGAGCTGTTGGTAAATCAATACAAATATGTGGAGTCTGCAATATATTTCTTTATGTGAAGAAGCAGATGTTAAAAAATGCTGGACAATATTACATGTAATCCTATCTTATTTTTCACTGCACCAGCTCTTGGTGGAGTATCCATGTTTCCATTCTGCCTGATAATTGTTCAGATATCTTTTCAATTACAGCAGTTGACAGTGTTTGTGACAGCCATGTCATAAGTAAGAGTGCATATAAAGGATTTGTTTAAAATATTTAACAGTATTCTGTTACATGCCTGTTACATTTATATTTCTATTTACTCCATCAATAATCCGCTTGTTATCTCTTTTATTACTCATAAATGCCTCTGCAATAGTGTTGGGTTTTTTTTTTTTTGCTCAGTTACATTCTTTGTGCTTTTAAAGTTCTATTTCAAAATGTTTGTATATTGAATATAGTTTCAGGAGTAATTTATGGTACATTAAAGTAGGAAAGAACACTGAATTGTAAGCAAAGAATTGTATTTCAAGAGTTGGACAATTGTGTTCCTGTTAATTAGATGAACACCATCATTGCTTTATATATAATTCCTCCCTCATTGAATGTATAGAATATGAGGAATGTTCATAAGTTTTACTTACTTAGTAATAATGAAGGAATTCATAGTTAGTCCTAATTTACAAATGGAGTACATAAACTGAATAACTTTGATCAATTCCCCAATTAAGTGTGATTGATTGATTGATTGATTGATTGATTGATTGATTGATTGATTGACCAAAGCTATTCTGGGTGGTTAATATACTTGTAAATAGTTTAAAAATGTAAGGAAATGCAATCCTAAATAAATCATAAATTAATCACAACAAAACATTCCAGATGGCCCAATAAACCACATAATTAAAAACAACAAAACAAATAACTAAGTATAGAGAGTTAAGGAAGAAGTAGAATATTAATAAACTATTCTCTAAATATTGCCTCCCTGTTCGCTGATTGGTCTTTACCAATCTGTAAAGCACTTGGAAGGAGGGGGTCTTGTGTATATAAGGTGGTAGAGCATTCCACAATGATTGGGGCCACCACTTTATTTCCTAATTGCTACCTTCCCAGCCTCCTTTGAGGTGGGAACCCATAGCCCAGCCACATGGGAGGATCTGATAGGCCAGACCATGTTTAGTTGGAAAAGGCTCTCTGTTGTTCAGTCACACAGTTGAGTCTGACCCCTTGTGACCCTATGGCTCCTCTGTCCTCTGCCATTCTCCACAGGCCAGTCAGGTCTACACCCATCGTGTATATGTTGCTATCCAGCCACCTCATTTTCTGCCGCCCCCTTCTCCTTTTGCCTTCAATCTTCACCAGCATAAAGGCAGTGATAGACAGCCAACATTTTTACTACCACACTGTGGGCGGAGCTGACATCATGGGCAGAGCCAATGTCATGACATCATGGGTGGAGCCAATGATGTGGGTGGACCCAAAGTTTTAAAAAACATAAAAATACAGTACAGGCTACCTGGAGGTGCCTGACATCCCCAGCCAGCCTGATCTTAAGGCAGGGAGTCCTGGAAGGCTGCCTCCTTTAAGATTGGGCTGGGGGGGGGGGGTTCAGGCTGAGTACTGGAGGTGCACATGCATCAATTGGTATTTTAACACATGCACACTCACCAGCAGCCATTTTGGGGTGCAGAATAGGGCAGCTGGTGAGGCGACCGAACCAGTCGCCTCAAAAAAAAAAAAAAGGTAACTACCTCGGGTGGTCTCCTGGGAAGGTTACTAATCCCCCCCCCCCCCGGGGAGACCACCCAGGGATGTTACCACCAGTTCTACAGAACCGGGGCAAACCGGTCATCTTCGCTTTCCACGATTAGGGTGGTATCATCTGCTCTCTATCAGGTCCCAAGCTGTGAAGGACCTTGTATATTATTACTGACATCTTAAATTAGACATGGAAGCTGTAGGAAGCCAGTGCAGGCAAGTGAGAAATCGGGGAAGTATGGTCGAATCTCCAGCTCCACAATATTAGCCTAGCCACCATATTTTGCACCTGCTGCAGTTTCTGTACCTTCTTCAAGGACAGCCCACAAAGAGAGCATTTCACTAATCAATTTTTGAACCACTATCAACAGGGATTCTCCATAGTGAGATCTGAGTCCAGAATAATGCCCAGATCATTCAGGAAGAGTGTGTTTACTTCAAGACTTGCTCAGTTAGCTCACAAGCTATCAAAAGGCCCTCTCAACAGCAAAATCTTGTCTGGATTCAGCTTTAGCCTGTAAGCCAGGGGCGACCAAACTTTTTGGACCGTGGGGCGGTCATGTGGTTCAGTGGGGCAGTCACATGATATGGTGGGCTGGTCATGTAGTTCCTTCCACCGGAAGCAGAAGTAAAACATGCCTTGCAGTCTGTTTTGCAACAGAATGAGATAGATTTTAAGCTGCCACTTTCTCTGCTTAAAACAGGGGTGCCCAAACTATGGCCTGCAGGCCAGATCCAGCCCCTGACACCAATCATCCAGCCCATGCCATCCTTGCCACTCCCAGAAGTGGAAGTAAAACATGCCTGTATGGCCATGTTTTACTTTCACTTCTGGGAGCGGTGTGGGCTGGATGAATTGGTATCAGGGGCCGGATCTGGGCACTCCTGCTGTAAGCCCTTGTACAGTCCATTATTGTAGCCAGGCAATGGTCTAGAACAGGGGTGGCCAAAGTGGCCAAACTTTTTTTCAGATCAGGCTGGTACCACCCTGAACACAGCTGCGGGGGCCAGAGGTGGGTTGCTCCCAGTGCTTACTGTTTTGACATCATCCACAGCAGTGCTTTCTCCCTGGTGTTTGGAACAGGCTCCGCTGGTACCCAGGGCAGCAGAAGCCTTTGCCGAGGTGGACTGCTGCGTTTTAATTTATTATTTTTTTGCTGTTTTCCCGCTTTGTAATCCATGGTGCTAGGACAGTTTCCTTGGCATGCAACACTGATGTCAGCCTTGGCGCGCCATGCTGGGAGATTCCCTTGGCGCACAGTGCTGATGTCAGCACTGCGTGCCAAGGGAACTCTCCCAGTGCTGCGGATTACAAAGCAGGGAAGCAGCAAATTTTGTATAAAATGCAGTGATCCACCTTGGCAAAAGCGTCTGCTGCCCTGGGTACCAGCAGAGCCTGTTCAGAACAGCAGGGAGAAAGTGCAGCCACTAATGCTGTAAATGACGTATTGCGACATCAGGTGGTGGTGGTGGTCCTGGAGGTGCCTGCGTTCTCATTGTGGGCCAGAATAATGGTATGCATGGGCCTGATGATCGGGCCCGTGGGCTATGGCCCAGTGTTTGAGCATGCCTGGTCTAGAATTCAAACAGCCACTTCTGCTGACGATGTGAAGAGAGAATTGTGTTTCTCCTTCGTGTTGTTTGGGGATGCACACTGATGGGTTCTGCGCCTGCGCTGAATCCGGAGCGGAGCTGGAAAGCTGATTGGATAAAGAGTTTTGAATGTGGGACCGCCCACCATGCCCAACCCCTTTAGGCGCCATTTCGCGCTCTCCCCTCAGTTTGCTTTTTTCCGCTGCGCAAGCAGGAGCCTGGAAAAAAAGCTGTGAGTACTTTGCTGAGATTGTCTCAGAATCTTCCAATTTTTCCTACCTTACAATTTTTCTCGGACTAGGGGACTTGTTCCCTTGGTCCTCGTGTGGCTGGGGCTCGTCCTCAGCCGCCGTTTAAAACAAAAAAAAAAAAAAAAAAAAGACCAACATCTCGTGTCGGGGCCTCCCGGCCGGGATAATTTTTTCTCTTCGGCCATCTACTTCGGTGGATGGCCTCAGCGGCAGCGTTCAAGCAGTGTCCGTCCTGCAAGAGAAAGTTCCCTAGCTCGGACGGGCACGTGCGTTGTCTTCGCTGCCTCGGGGAGAGTCACCAGGTCCAGACCTGCGAAGTCTGTCGCGGCTTCTCGAAGGCCGCCATCAAGAACCGCCAGTACCGCCTTCAAGCCTACCTCATGGAGGCCGCACTGGCACCACCGGCTCCCCCAGCTCCAGAGCAGGCCGCATCCACGTCTGCTCCTTCAACCTCCGCTTCTTCTTCCAGGCCCTCGGCCTCTGAACTGTTCAGGCGGAAGAAGGAGCAGGAGAAGAAGAAGAAAGACAAAAAAGAGAAAAAGAAGCGCCGTAGCTCTTCGTCTTCTCTTCCTCCGACCCCGGCACCGGCTCACCTTTCGCCGCCACGCTCCCTAGCATCCGCCCCGGTCGCAGCTCCACCTACGCCGGGTAGGATGTCGACCGAGGCCCGGGACGCCACGCCGGAGAGGGCCCACAGCCCTCCACCGCCGCCGGAGACTCCTCCACCTGTACCACCGCACAGGTCTTCCTCCCTCCGCAGTCCTTCCGTGGTTCCTGGTCCGGCTACCGAACCGCCGCCCCAGTTGAGCCTCATCGCCCCGTACATCGAGGCGATGGTGCGGAAACTGCACACCGAGCTCTACGGCCCGCAGACGACACCGTGGGAGCGCCCTCTGCCCTCACCACCAGCCACGGAGGCACCACCGCTCCGTGAGGAGGGCCCCGCACCGAAGCGGCAGAGGGTGGAACAGGCGCGGTCGGAGGCCTCTCTCCCTCCGTACCAGCTGCCTTTGCCGGGGAGCGATCCGAGATCCGCCAGGCCGTACTGGTCGGACTCGGACCCCGAGGTCTACCTGCCACCGCCCAGCGTCTCGGAGCGGTCAGGAGACTCCGACTCGTCGGATCAGGAGGAGGAGCAGCATCAGCCACCGCCGGTTGCGGTCGACAAGTCCCCGGACGACAACATCGGCGCCGTCCACGGATCCCAGCCGGAGGATTTGAAGACCTACACCGGACTGATCACTCGCCTCGGATCCACCCTTGGGATTCGGGCGGAGGCTCCCCTGGACGACTGTGAGGATGTCGTCTGCGGCTTGGCCGACCGCAAGGAGTTGGTCCCCGTCCGCCTCGGACTGCTCCCTAAGATTGCTAAAGCGGCCAAGGAGGTGTGGAAGAAGCCGGTTTCTTCGCACTCCGTATCCAACAGAGTGGACTCTATGTACAGACTGCTGGACGATTCCAACTTTCTGCACATTCACCCGGCACCGAACTCCCGAGTGGTCAAGGGCTCCCAACACCGGACGCCGATCAGCAGCACTCCCATCCCGTCGACCCAGGAAGGGAAGAAGCTGGACGCACTGGGCAGGAGGTTCTACGCCAATGCCTCCTTGTCCTTCCGTGCGTCCAACTACGCGACGGCCATGGGAGGCTACCAGTGTCGACTCTGGGAGCAAGCGGAGTCGTTCAAGTCCCTGCTGCCACCTGATCGACAAGCGGACTTTGAAAAACTCTGCATGGAGGGCAACCACCTCGCCCTCCAGCAAATCCGCACCGGCCGCCACGTCACCGAGTCGGAGGCAAAAAACTTGGCCTCCGCCATCCAGCTCCGTCGCCACGCCTGGCTCCGTTCGGCTAACCTGCAGGACGATGTCAAGCGGCTTGTGGAGGAGCTTCCCTTCGATGGCGAGGGCCTCTTCGCCAAGGAGACCGACACCTCCTTGGGAGAGCTGAAAGGGGACTACGCCACGATAAAACAGCTCCGCCCTCCACACCGTGGGTCCGGCCGTTACCATCAGGACCAGCCGTCGACGTCTCAGGCGGGCCCATCGTATCAACCTCGCCCGCCACAGAGACAAGGGGACTACTCCCGGTACCAGCCCTACCGGCAGCGCCAACAACCCAACCGTCCACGCTACCAGCAACGGCCTCAGACTGGCAAGCGTACGGAACGGAAGGGCAAACAACGTGTTTGACTCTTCCGTGACCGAGACTCTACCCTACCGCCCCCTTTCCGACTACCTATCGGCGTGGTCTGCCATCACCACAGACCGATGGGTTTTAACCATCTTAGACTCTGGCTACGCGATCGAGTTCGAGAGATGCCCTACTGTCGGACGGATCCGCATCACCGATCCATCCCCACCGCTCCAGGAGGAACTAACAGCTCTCCTAGAGAAGGGCGCCATAGAGCCGGTCGCAGCGTCGGAGTCTCACGAAGGGTTCTTCTCCCGATACTTCCTTGTGGACAAAAAAAGACGGGGGGGCACGTCCCATCCTGGACCTCCGTCTTCTCAACAAGCATATCGACGCGAGGAAGTTCCGGATGGTAACCCTTCACTCCATCCTCCCGCTGATCAACCACGGGGACTGGTTCACCGTCATCGACCTGAAGGACGCCTATTTTCACGTGTCCATCAGGAGGGAACATCGTCGTTTCCTCCGATTCCAGGTGGGCGGCAACATCTACCAGTACACATGCCTACCCTTCGGCCTCTCCACCGCTCCGAGGGTATTCACGAAGTGCATGGCACCGGTGGCTGCTCATCTGCGACTGCAAGGCGTCCAAGTGTTCCCGTACATAGACGATTGGTTGATCTGCTCCCCGACCCAACAAAAAGCCAAGGACGACGTTGCACATTGCCTCGCCCTTATGCAGAGCCTCGGTCTGCGGGTCAACTTCAAGAAATCCCAGTTGACCCCCACTCAACGAATAGAATACATCGGAGCCGTCCTAGACTCTCTGGCTCTAAGAGCCTACGCCCCAACCAAACGTCTGCTCGACATCCGCACAGTGGTGGCACGGATCCAGGGCAGACGTCGGGTCCGTGCGAGGGACGCCCTCCGTTTGCTAGGACTCATGGCGTCAACCACGGCGGTGGTCTCGCACGCCAAACTCAAGATGCGCTCCCTCCAGTCGTGGTTCCTCTCCTCCTTCAACGGCACCCACGACAACCTCGGGAAGTGGCTCACACCGACTCCCGAACTCCGAGACCAGTTAAACTGGTGGACAATGGACCAGAATGTGACCGCGGGGAGACTCTTCACCCTTCCCGCACCGTCCATCCAAGTCACCACCGACGCGAGCACCCACGGATGGGGTGCGTGCTGCCGCGGACTACGGATTCACGGCATATGGACGCCCGAGGAAGCCGACCACCATATCAACTTCCTCGAGCTGCTAGCGGTGTGGAAGGCGATGAGGTCCTTCAGACCGTCGATCGCGGGCAGTGTGGTGCAGATCGCCTCAGACAACACCACGACACTAGCCTATCTCAACCGGCAAGGAGGGACCAAGTCTCTCTCCCTCCTCTACCTGACCGTCCAGATGTGGGAGTGGTGCCTGAAGGTACATGTGTTCCCCATAGGTGTCCACATCCAGGGCACCCTGAACTCCGATGCAGACTCCCTGAGCCGCAAAGGGACGGCAATGCACGAGTGGGAACTGGACGAATCGGTGTTCGACCGCCTGTGCCGACGGTGGGGCACACCGACCCTAGACGTCTTCGCGTCACAGACCAACTCCAAGTGCCGCCGTTACTGCTCCCGAGCAGGGATCGGCCACGGATCGGAGGGCGATGCCTTCATGGTGCCGTGGCACCAGGAACTGCTGTACATGTTTCCACCGATCCCTCTCATCCAACGGGTCCTGATACGGATCCGTGCGGAGAACGCCTGGACGATCCTGGTTGCCCCGTCCTGGCCGTGCCAGCCGTGGTTCCCACTACTCCAAACCCTGGCTTGCGATCGTCTCCGCCTACCCACCGATCCGAATCTCCTCCACATGGAAGACGGTCGGATCCTTCACTCGGATCTGCCGAGCCTACACCTGACGGCCTGGCTTATCCGCCCAACATAGCACGGATCCTTGATCTGTCCAGGAAACCTTCCACACGGAAGTCCTACGATGCCAAGTACCGTCGCTTCACTGACTTCCTAGCATCCAGCGACCGCACCGTGGACTCCGCATCCCTGCAGGATGTCATGTCCTACCTCCTGCACCTAGCCGAGTTGGGATCCGCACATTCATCATTGAAGGTCCACCTAGCTGCTGTGGTCGCCAAGGCCCCACCTTCTTCAGTATTGTCCTCCGCCTTCAGAGACAAAACTGTTAAAAGGTTCATTCAAGGGCTACGCAACGCCTATCCTCCAGTGAAGATACCACCCCCTCAGTGGTCCCTCACTACAGTGCTCACCGCACTCACGAAGGCACCCTTTGAACCCATGGCTTCGGTGGACATTAAGTTTGTCTCCTACAAGACTGCTTTCCTTGTAGCTATCACTTCTGCCCGACGGGCAGGGGAGCTGGCAGCCCTTCGGTCTGACCCTCCTTTTCTCAAGTTCTACCCTGACAGGGCAGTGTTGCACCCAGATCTGACATTCCTGCCCAAGGTCCTGACTGAATTTCACCTGGCCCAAGCCATCACGCTTCCAGCATTCTTCCTGAATCCCTCGTCTCCACAAGAGAGAGTGTGGCACTCGTTGGATGTCAGGAGGGCTTTGCTGTTTTACACCCAGAGGACTGCGTCCTTCAGGAGAGCAAAACAACTGTTTGTGGCTTATGGTGGCAAGACTAAGGGACAGCCTCTGTCTGCCCAGAGACTATCTAAATGGATCTCAGGTACCATTTACCTGGCCTATCAGATGTCATCCCTGCCACCTCCGCCTCATGTCCGGGCTCACTCCACCAGGACACTGGCTTCCTCCACTGCATTCCTAGAGGGCATCCCGATGGAGGATATCTGCAAGGCTGCCACTTGGTCCAGGTCCTCCACCTTCATCACCCACTACCGGGTTGATACAAGGTCCGCCCCTGATGTCAGACGGGGCAGGTCCATCCTGACGGCTGGTCTCCGATCCTCTTCGCTGATGACCGCCCATCCATGATGCCATCGCGCTCTCCTACATCTCAGGACGCCGGCTGCCCACCATCCAAGTAAGTGAGCTTGTTAGTCACCCATCAGTGTGCATCCCCAAACAACACGAAGGAGAAGGACAGGTTTCACTTACCAGTAACTGTCGTTCTCCGAGTATGTTGTTTGGGGATTCACACAACCCAACCCTGCCTCCCCTCAGGGCTGCCGGCCTGAGATGGCCTTAGGCTTAGCGGGCAGCTTTAATATCAAACTGAGGGGAGAGCGCGAAATGGCGCCTAAAGGGGTTGGGCATGGTGGGCGGTCCCACATTCAAAACTCTTTATCCAATCAGCTTTCCAGCTCCGCTCCGGATTCAGCGCAGGCGCAGAACCCATCAGTGTGAATCCCCAAACAACATACTCGGAGAACGACAGTTACTGGTAAGTGAAACCTGTCCTTCATCAGCATATTGATGGAAATGCACCCCAAATCTCCCCCAACATCTTCATGTAGACTATAAAGAACATGGGGGAGGGGGGATGATTGACCTCTGAGGTCCCAAAGAGTTGATGCAAACTCCCCATACTGCACCGTGTAGACACTACCCTCAAAGAAGGAACAGAGCCGGCATAAAGCCAAGTCCCCAGTTCCTGATTCCACTAATCCATCCAGAAGTATACTGTGGTTGATTTTATTGATGGCCACTGAGAGATCAAGGAAGACCAACAAAGTCACACTCCCTCAAAAAGGCCATTGAACAGAGTGACCAGAACTGTCTCAGCTCCATGTTGCAGCCTGAACCCTGACTGAAATGGATCTATTGGTATCCTCCAATAATATCTGCAGATGGTCCATCTCCACTTTCTCATTCATCTTGCCCATAAACAGGATATTGGTGACACGTCTGTAATTTCTTTTCTCAGAATAGAGTGCACAATGGTCTTATTCAAGCAGGCAGGCATGTGAACTCCTTCCAGGGATATGTTCACAATCTAAGTGACCCAGTTAACTATTAAAGCTTTGGCAGAGTGAAGAATCCAAGATACACAAGTATCTAAAAGAGATGTGGTGGTTTTTCAGCATGCAAAAGCTATCTAGTGGTTTGCTTATTTGGCAATCTCGTGATACTCTAAAGTGAAGCCAAATGCTGCAGGCTTGGTTCTTGATTTCTTGGCTGTGACACTTCCCTTGAAAACAGTCAGAATTTTTTCAGAAAGTAAACTGAATATACATTGAAGTTTCAGGGCTTGTATTTTTTAAATGCACAACGCCATGCTGTGCAGCATTCTAAAACATAACAAAAAAAGTACAGCAAACACTACAGCCGTTTCAGTTTATACAGAGGACAATTAACAATGAAACACTGGACTTAACAAAAAGTTGTTTTCTGTAGTGGTATAGTTTATTGTAGCTTATTGGATAGCTCAGCTAGAGGGAGGGGTACAATTCCCCACTGTCTCTCTAAGGAAAAAGCACCAATCCATATATCCTTGGACAAGTGGCACCCACCCAAAAAAAAAAAAAAGGGACTGGTAAACCACTTCTGAATAATTTATACCTAGGAATCTTGGAAAGGTTTACCACAAGTTGAGTTGACTAGCCAGCATTTAGTTATTAGTATTAAAATTGAATGAACCAGTAGTGTTCCTTGATTTGTTTATTAGAAATAGGCAGCATATCCAGAAGAGGAACCGAGTAGTTCAAAAGCAAGAAATTGCAAGTAGATAAATAGGGACCACTTCAGTGGGAAGGTAAACAGCGTTCTGTGCACTCCAGTGTTGAGGCATGCCTGTCACATGTTCATGGAAATGTCTGCAGACGCAGACAGCACTGACTCTTTGACTATAAACAGAGATGAGCACTGAACCCTAGAGTCGGATACAACTGGCTTTCAAGCAAGGGTGACCTTTACCTTTACACACATTATACATTATTCAAGTACCATCTTCAAATGGTTTAATTGTTACTTGTTTAATTGCATTTCAACAATGTGTTTTCATAAATGAGAAAGTCAGTGCCTTTTCTTAAAAGGATGTGGCACTTCCACCCTCATTTTGTTGTTGTTGTTGTGAATTAGGTGAGCTAATGAATGAAATGGGGAAATTGTTGTAAAAGGAGCAAGAAAAACTAAAGGGTCGCCTGGTCTTGGCAGTGGGCCAGAAAGAAGGCTGGAGTGCCTGAGCTCTCAGTCTGTACAAGCTCACAGCTCTTCATTGATCAGGAATTTCAGAATCATATCTGCTCTGTTTCTTTTTCTTTTCACAAAGGCTGCTTAACAGTATCATAATTACTTTCCACATCATAGTAAGCAGCTGGGCTATTGCTTACAGGGAGTGAAGAAATGGAAAAAATAAGTCTGCAGCTTGCAATTCGTATACCCTGTGCATATAAGAACTTCACCTGCTCATTGTGAAGCACATATATTGTCTTCCTGCTGTGTAAATAGTATATTATGTGATGCCTGGCCTTTTATGCCCAGAATAGCTGTGCTACAGGCTCAGACTTGGTTTTCAATTTAAATTGTAAATATGTCACTAGATGCAGCTGTCATTCTATGTATCACCTATTGCACACTTCTGGGTACCACCCAGACACTGTGCCTCACAGCTGTGGAGCCCAACTACTGGATTTACTCACTACATTTACCAACAGAGCAAAGAATAATTTCAGCCTTGGCTGAGACTGTTGAAATTCCCTTCAGTTTACTGTGTGGGGAATGTCAATCCACTAAATGGGCCAATTCCTTTCCTTTCTATTTCTTTCATTTCATTTTCCTTTCTTTCCTTTCTTTCTTGCTTGATAGGGCATCAATCCAGCATACTTTTAGACAATGTTACAGTAAAAATGTTTGAGATTCCATAATACTTTTGTTGGAACACTAAAAAGGGACAAACAGAATGAGTTGAGTTTCCCCAGAACATTTCATTAATTAAAAAGTGATATCAACATTGGAATAGGAGTGAAGAGTTTAATATTTCAAAAATTAGGTCAGATTTTCTGTCTATAGTTTATGAATCTAGACCAGGCATGCCCAAACTACGGCCCGCGGGCCGGGTCCGGCCCGCCAGGCCATTTCATCCGGCCCCCGACATGGTATAAGAACTCTTATAATTTTATTTTGTTTTTTTTAAAAAATTTTGGGCGAACTTTTTTTTTGGGCAGAGGGATCACAAGTCAGTGAAAGAGTGATTTACCTAGTTCCTTCCTCCTCCTGCTTAGTACTAGGAGTTCTGGCGAATCTACTTTAGAATGGCTGAATCAATACGCCAGAGGTGATTCAGTTATTGTTAAGAGTGGAGAGAGGGACTTCTCAGTCGGAGCTAAAAGTAAGTCGTTTGAGCATGCCTGATTTAAAGCAATTAAAAAAGAAAGCCAGGAGCAGGGGGGAGGGGGAGGGAAGCGAGGTTTAGAGTTCTTCAAATCTCTTTGTCAGGCTGCGTATATTGCAAACTTAAGATATCAGAAGAGAAGCAAAAAAAGTTCACAACGTATCAGGTGCCACAATGCATAATGCATCCACCCATCCATTGGCTGGGCAAAAGAAGTTTGTTTTGCAGCCGTTTGTAGGAGGTTTGAATAAGACCCCCGGGATGTTCCGTTACTGTCAGAAGCAACAAATGTTGCTTTTCAGCTCGCTTGTGGCCAATCCTTGTGCAAAGAAGTTTGCTCTGCAACCTTTTGCAATTGCAAAGGTTTAAATAACCCGGGATTTTTCGTCAGTTGCAAAAAGAGACGTTACTTTACCTTTAGGCTTGCCCCGTCATTGTGTGCCTGTGGAGTTGATGTGCTCTTACAAATTCAACCCACAAAGCTTTGCTCTTCTGCCTGATGTGGTGGATTTGATCTCAAATCCACCTCAAATTTAAATACAGCTCAAATTTAAATACAGGAGTTAGTCTACAAAAGGCCCTGGAGAATGCATTAAATTGTAAAGGTTTCTCTTGCTCAAAAGCCAGTCATATCTGACTCTAGGGGTCAGTGCTCATCTGTTTCAAATCCAAAGAGCTAGCGCTGTCTGCTTCTGCAGGCATTTCTGTGGTCATGTGGCAGGCATGGCTAGACACTGCAGCCCACAGAACACTTGTTACCTTCCCACCGAACTGGTCCCTATTTATCTACTTGCAATCTCTTGCTTTTGAACTGCTAGGTTATATGTATATATAAAGGTAAAGGTTTCTCTTGCTCGAAAGCCAGTCGTATCCGACTCTAGGGGTCAGTGCTCATCTCTGTTTCTAAGCCGAAGAGCTAGTGCTGTCTGCTTCTGCAGGCATTTCTGTGGTCTTATGGCAGGCATGACTAGACACTGCTGCCCACAGAACACTTGTTACCTTCTCACCAAAATGGTCCCTATTTATCTACTTGCAATTTCTTGGTTTTGAACTGCTAGGTTGGCAGGAGCTGGGACAGAGACGGGAGCTCATTCCGTCCTGCAGTACTCGGGAATCGAACTGCTGACCTTCTGCCTCCCAGTCAGCGTCTTAGTGACTTGAGCCACTGCAGTCCCATATGTATATATGCAGTACTGTAAAGCTATTTAGATACACTGTATGTCTATAGTGGCTGCACTCTACTCTGGCAGCAGAGGTAGCTCCAGTTGATGGGGCAAACTGTCCCTAGCTAATCAGTGGCATCTCCGCTGCCGCCATGAGATTTCCCATTGATCAGCTGACTGGCGGTATAGAGATGTCCCAGGTAAGCCAATTGGCAGTCACGATGGCATCAGAGATGCTGTGGACCAAATGGTTATGTTCTCCTTCATCAGCTGGAAATCTGTCTGCACTACCAGGGCAGATCAAAGCCACTGATCAGTGAAAACAGACTCCAGCTGATCAAGGGAAACCATTCCTAGCTATCTCAGAAAACAAAACAAATAAAATAAAATACACAGTAGCACTTTAAAGACTAACTGCTATTCCTAGCTAATCACCCACCAGTAATTCTTTTTTTTAAAATGTTTATTTGAAGAGTCTTAGTGCTATGACACTTTGAATAAATATTTTTTAAAAAAACAATGCACTATAGCAGCAGAGGGGCTCCCACTGATTGGTAGTAACTGGTGTCAGCTGATCTGCAGCTGCAGAGAGATGCAGCAGATCTGTTAATGCTGCCTCTGCCAATCAGCTGTAATCTATGTCACCTCCTGCTGCAAGTTTATCTGGGCTTTCCCAGGTAAACATTAACAGGAGTGGGCACAAAGTCTAAACTAGTGATGGCAAACCTTGGTAGTTCAGGTGTTATGGAACTTCAATTCTCAGATGTCCTGATAACCAGAAGTGCTGATTTAGGCTTCTGGTAATTGAAGTCCAAGAACACCTGGAGTGCCAAGGTTCACCATCACTGGTCTGAAGTGATTTATTTTACACTGATTCAAGTATTGGTATAAGTTGGAAGTCAAAATTGATTTACAGTATTATGGCTGTGCATTGTGTAATTCCTGATTTTAAATTGATTGGGAGACCCAATGCGCGCTAATTTTGAAGTTCCCCCACCCTCTGAGGCTGCAGCAAGCCAGGCAGGACATGATGTCAGGAAGCAGATCTTTTCTAAGGCTAATGACTTTTCATTGCTAATTAAATTCAAAAGTTTCAGGTAGGTGGAGTTTTAATTGGCAATGAAAAGTCATTAGCCTTATAAAAGATCTGCTTCCTGACATGATGTCAGGAAGCGGGTCTTTTCTAAGGCTAATGACTTTTCATTGCTAATTAAAATCCAAAGTTTCAGGTAGGTGGGGTTTTAATTGGCAATGAAAAGTCATTAGCCTTACAAAAGATCTGCTTCCTGACATCATGTCAGGAAGCGGATCTTTTCTAAGGCTAATGACTTTTCATTGCTAATTAAATTCCAAAGTTTCAGGTAGGTGGGGTTTTAATTGGCAATGAAAAGCCATTAGCCTTATAAAAGATCTGCTTCCTGACATGATGTCAGGAAGCGGGTCTTTTCTAAGGCTAATGACTTTTCATTGCTAATTAAAATCCAAAGTTTCAGGTAGGTGGAGTTTTAATTGGCAATGAAAAGTCATTAGCCTTATAAAAGATCTGCTTCCTGACATCATGTCAGGAAGCAGATCTTTTCTAAGGCTAATGACTTTTCATTGCTAATTAAAATGGAAAGTTTCAGGTAGGTGGGGTTTTAATTAGCAATGAAAAATTACTAGCCTTATAAAAGATCTGCTTCCTGACATGATGTCAGGAAGCAGATCTTTTCTAAGGCTAATGACTTTTCATTGCTAATTAAAATCCCACCTACCTGAAGCTTTGGAACACAACAACAGCTCCTTGGATGCCACAATGACCAAGCTGGATGTGAGTTTCTAGGATCTGTCATATTTTTTTAAAAGGACACTTTTAAAGGACACCGCGAAGGCGGCGAAGGAGAAGCCGGCGAAAGAGGAGCCAGCGGCAAAGGCGTTAGTGGTGGTGGCGGTGGCGGCAAGGCTGGGTGGATATATGTACCATGGAGAGATAGTTCGGCCCTCGGAGCATCTGATAAAATGTTATCCGGCCCCTGGGCCGAAAAGTTTGGGCACCCTTGATCTAGACTGCCAAAAATAATAGTGGAGTTTAGATTCCATGTGAGGCAGAGGTTGTAAAGGTAAATGCTTTGCAGTTCTTGTATCCCTGTAAACAAAAGACTAGATTGTGCTTTCCCCATTCCATAGCCTTTTGATGGGGCAAGGCTTCTTGATTTGTTTGTAACAGAAAAAGGCCTACACTTACAAGAAAACAGCAATTGCTAAATGACCACCTGAAATTTTCCCCTCTATCTGTTTGCTTGTACCCAAGACTGAGCAGAAACATCCGGAAGAGTTGCTTTGCTCATTCTTTGCTGGAAGCAATCATCAGGAAGTGTTCTGAACTTCATCTGAGTTCCCTCCCTGTGCTGTGCTGCCTATCTTCTGGCAGTGTTAAATGTAAAACTGGACAAATTTCTCAAAGAGGCTACATGTTTCCAGGCAAGTGCAAGCTTGTGTTCTGTTTGACTAGAGAAGCTTAGCTCAATAATGTTTCAGCGTTGAAGCCAGCTATGTTCTAGGGCAGGGGTCAGCAAACTTGGCTTTTTAGATGTTCTTGGACTTCAATTCCCAGAAGCCCTGATCAGCAGGTGTACACTTGGGCTTCTGGTAATTGAAATCCAAGAATACCTGAAGTGCCAAGTTTGCTGACCCCTGTTCTACGGTAAGAAACATACCACATATATAAAAAGTAACCACAAGGAAGGTTGTCTATCCCCATTACCTCTGTGTAACCATGCCATAATTAATAATTATGGGCCATCAAGCAAATTCTAACTTATTTCAACCATTTCTAGAGTTCTCTAGGTAGAAAATACACAGAAATGGTTTACCATATCCTTTTTATCTCCGATTACCCATGGGTATACAAGCTAGCCATGGAGGCACAGTAGGGAATGGAATGCCCAGGCATACCTAAACCACTGCGCTATCCAGTCAGTTATATCATAGTGATGCTAAAATAAATAATATATTTGACTTGAAGGGGTTGGCAACGTCTAAAACTAGACAGGAACCACCTGGGTCTAGCACTAAGAATCATAGCTGTGCTGCAATGTGATGGAAGGGAATCTTAAGAAAATGTGGCTTTTGCAATAACACAGCTGTTTGTGAGTTTGAAGAACAAACAACTTCACACCTATTTCAGTGCATTCTGTGTTCCTTAACGTGCTGTGGAAGATTTCATGTTAGCTGCTCCAAGTGCTCTTAATGTTGCCTGTCACTTGGCAAAAAGCATCCAACATACATGTCTCCCTCTGTATCCACAGAGAATGCATTCTTATACTTTCTGCAGATACATGAAACTATGGATAACAGCAAGCCCTATATTTAACACACATACCTGAGTCATAAAAGCAGGGGACAGGTTTCAAATGCCTCCATTGGTCTTCATGAGAACTACCAAAATGTCTGCTTCCATTCTTTGTAAACATTACATTGCACACACTTGCCTCTAGTGGCCAGGTCTGGCAATTCACCATAGAAATACACACAGAGAGAGAGAGTCAAACCTCATATAATGAAAATATTTCATTCTACGAGGCTGCTCGCTATGCGAGTTTTTCATTATGTGAGTTTTTTTCCATAACGAAAATTCCTATGGAAAAACTCGCATAATGAAAAATTTTCATTATGCGAGTTTTTCCCATAGAAATTTTCATTATGTGAGTTTTCCCATAGGGAAAGACTGTTTCGCATAGCGAAAATTTTCATTACGCAAGTCGAAAATGTTTTTGAAATGCCCGCTTGTTGTGCAAGTTTTTTGCAATGTGAGGCATTTCTTATGCGAGGATTGACTGTATATATTATATTTCAGGAATCTTTATTGAATATTTTTAGACGTGAGGATAGCTGAAACAAAACCTGCAGATATGGGGGGTAACCTGTATTTTTTAATTGTATGGTGGTGCTTTGAACATGGGCTTGGGGTGGGGGTGTTTATATGTGTTTGAACTGCTTATGTGTTTCCTAAAATAAGAGAAGCAGCTAAATACATAGCAATGCCTTCCAGCTCTTCTTTCTGGCACTGATCTGAATAATCTGTGCACCACACCAGGCTTTCCTAGTTCGGAGCCTTTTTCTTGTACATTTTCTGTGGTTGAATCTATGCCAATTTCTGTTGGAACATTCAAATGAGAGATCAAAATGAAAATAACTCTTGCAACCATTTTAATGGGACCAGTCTCCAGCTATGTACATAAAGGATGGATGTTGCTAAATTAATCAGAGATAGTCAAAACCAACTTGCCATACAGCAGGAACCATGCCAGAAAAATAGCTTAATCCCTTCTGAAAAGACAATGCTGTGTTATGGTAAACCATTTCTCCTATGGGATAATTTTTGCATTGAGAAGGATATAAGGCAGAATTTTGCTCTTGGGTTCTATGTGTGATATGAACTGATAGGGATGAGTGGATGTTGGAATTTTATAACAGCTTCTCATGCTGCCTATAATAGGAGTCATTAGGAAAGATTTTTTTCCAGTCTGGGTTGAAAATCATTCTGTTCAGAACCAATCGTTCCTTTCTGCCTCTGACTTAAAAAAAGAGTCCTGCTATGTGTTGTGTATTTGTTCTGTCTTTTTGCTGGTTGTTATCATTTGTTTTAATACTGCTGGTCTGTTAGCATTTGTTCAATAAAGAAAGCAGCATGTACACGTCTAATTCCAAGTTAATATAAGTACCAAAACATTTTTTATTCTTTTTCCTACACATTTCCAAATGAGTTATTGAGACTGTAAGTGCCAGTTAATTAGAAATGGGTGGACTATAGGAAACATGTCTTCTCTTTTCTGTGTTTGTACTGCTCAGCTGAAGGGATTTTACCAGGAATTTAAAACTCTACAACAGAGTGGGTGGGTTGAGACCCACATCCACCCAGACACAGTATTGCAAAAGACTCTAGCTAAAAGACTCTGCTTTATCTCATTGAGAAGTTTGCTGCTGCTCCACTTTGATGACTTGCCAGCTGCACAGCCCAGCAGCATTTTTGTTGGTACCTGTCAATCATCCATGCCCTGGAAGAATTTCAAGGATAAACACCTGCCAGACTGCATCCACATTAGATAGGATTGTGAATGGGGAAGCCATCAGGTCACATGTGTTTGCATGCACTACAGAATATCTTGGGAAAGCAGTGCAACAAGACAGATTGCTGCAAATGACAAATGTTATTCTTTAAGACATCTGCTTGGAAATTGACGGCCTAGCACTAGCAGTCACACATTCTTTAAAGACCAAGCCCACTGAGTCTTGAGAAAATATGAGCATTCATGCTTACATAAGGGTGCATCTCATGTTGCCATTCTTCATGACAAAGGATCGTACAGGCTGGATTTCATTTAGATTGAAAAGTATTTGACATCTTTTTAAGATGGGGAGGAATGCACACATGAATAAAAATTGGAGATGCGCTGATGAGTCAAACATTGTTGAAAGCATTGATGTTGTCCTTCTGAAGGGCTGGATATGAAAGCAACACATTGGAACATTTATTGTTGCATCTTAAAATAAATAAGAACACTGTAAGTGCACTGAATACTGTGTTTGTAAATGCAGTGATCTATTTGTTAAATGATTCCTTTCTCCTATACCAGCTCTTGTTTATCTTCCCAGTAATTCACACAGTCCAAGTACCAACAATTTTGCCAACTCAAGCCTTCTCTCAATAAGCATTGAATACGCCTGCCTCACCAAGGCTCTTGTTAGATCTGGGCTTGGTGCCATTCAGGCTTTTTTTTCTGTTTCAAAAACGAGCTTTTATGGAGCAAGCTCTCCCCCTCCTCCGACCATGATCATTCATCCTGACAAATGAAGTGTCCCCACTGACACCTGTTTTTAATTCTGTCGCCTGTGGAGGTGTTAGAGGTAGCATGGATCATATCCAGGTGTTTCCTGATCCAAAGCTTTGAGCGAAAATCATTTGTCTGGATTTGAAATTTCCCATTCAAAATGAATAGGAAGGATAATAAGAGAGCCTAGTGCCGCAGCTGCAGCAGCCCTGCCTCCAGCTCAGTGAGCTGCGTGATTTCAAGACACTGGACTAGGAATGGCTGACATGGGGCACAGATTATACAGATCAGAGCCAGCATAGTAATTCTGGCATCTCAGCCATTCTTCGGCATGCTGTGCCAATTGATTTGTGGCATCAAAGTGGCCTCCCTTGCCACTCATTCTACATAGGGATCTGTTGGCAAAGTAGTCGCTGAGATCCAGTGGGAGGGGATTGCCTTGAGGATAAAAGGAAGGGATACAGGAAAAAATAATGCAATCTTAGAATTTCAAATGTTTTGGAAAGAACTGGATGTCCAGAAAGTTTTGTGTAACATCCCAGACAAGTTTGTTGAGGTGGCACATAAGAATCAGAATTTAACCTTGGGCAAACAGTGGCTTAGTGGTTAAGATGCTGAACTTGATGACTGGAAGGTTGGCTGCCTGATGATGTGAGCTCCCATCTCTTTCCCAGCTCTTGCCAACCTAGCAGTTGCAACCAAGAAATTGCAAGTGGATAAATAGGTACCACTTTGGTGGGAAGGTAAACAGTGTTCCATGCACTCTGGTGTCTAGTCATGTCTGCCACATGTCCATGGAAGCATTTGCAGACACAGACAGCACTGGCTCTTTGGCTGTAAACAGAGATGAGCACTGAACCCTAGAGTCAGATATGACTGGCTTTGAGCAAGGACAATCTTTATTTTTACTAAACTCCCTTTCAAACTCTTTGGTGGAATTATTGTTTAAAAGTGAGTTTCACTCATTGTCCCTCTTGTGAATATCAATTCCTTGATGCAAATATGAGCTCCATGATCCAGAGAAGGTGATCCACGTGCTGAAGAAAATTCCTGCATGCATTATCAAGAACAAACTGAATATGCTTTCATATGCAGAAGTCATCTGTTCCTTTCAATATTCCTTTCAGGTCTGACACACACTAGAATGCAAATTTCCATCTGCATTTGGGTGGGGATGTAGATCTCATCAAAAGTAATATAGCACAGATAGTAAGTTTCTGTCTTTCAGTGTGTGTCTCATTTATGTTTACTAATTCCCAGTGCTCCTGCATAAAGCTGTTTTTGTATGCCTGAATTGCCTTCTCTGAATTAGGGTGAAAGGGATGTGTTCAATCAGTTAGCTTGCCTGTCCTGTGATGTTACCTACAACATAATTTATAGCACTGTCACGCCTTCTACTGTTTATTATGAAATTGATGGATTATAATCTATATTAAAATTACAACACATAAAATATATTTGAACTGCTGTGCTCTAAGTTTCAGATATACTTTGCTATTAAAGTGCAAAAAAAAAAAAAAAACCCAACTCTTTTGGATAGCCTAGTTTTCCACAGAGGGAGACTTCATTTTTCCATCGCTTCTAGAGCAGCATGTGCATTCTGTGTTTCCAAGCCTTGGCAAAACCAGCACTGTGCCTAAAGGTGAAATAATCAGAGCATGCACAGAGGGATGTTATTTGCGCACCATATTATTGGACTGCACAGAATGTCCCTGGCTTATTCCAAGGGCAACCATGAAATTTAATTTGGAATTTTACAGTCACATTTTGAATTGGAAATCTCAGTAATAACTTCTCCTTTGCTCAGCCTTTTAACTGTGAAATTCAGTTGGGGAATTTCGAAGCAGTAGGTAATGCTGCAGCACTCTGGAGGGATTTTACCAATACTGTGCTAAAGTGCTTGCAAGTGTCATTTCCATATTTAACTAATTTCAGTTTTTAATTAGCTCCATGTGAAAAATGAGAGTTCAAGCTGAGCTAAGCTGTCAGCGCACACTCCTGTTTCCTTTCTAGCCTCCTAAGACGATCAATTGTGAGGGTAGGAAAGGATGCTACAACAATCTCAGTATTTAAGGATTCCTGTTCCCTGACAATATGCAATAATGCTGAATTTCACCAGATGCAGCAGGGCAAAAAATGATTGTGAATATATTTCATGAATGTCTCTTCCTTCCTTCCTTGGTGTGTGTGTGTGTGTGTGTGTGTGTGTGTGTGTGTGTGTGTGTGTGTGTGTGTGTGTGTGTGTGTGTGTGTGTGTGTGTGTGTGTGTGTGTGTGTGTGTGTGTGTGTGTGTGTGTGTGTGATTAAACATATGAATATCCAGGCATGTCATACATCCTACAAGAGGAAAGTTACATATATAAATATGATCTGTAATTGTTTTTATTTATTTATTTATTAAACCACAGTCCTTTCTAAAATTTGTAAAACCATTGGCTGTATTTATTAGTGTGCTTTTAAACCACCCACAGATCAAAGTTCTTGGGGAGTGATAGTGGGTTGATAATGTAGCATATAACAATAATACAAATTATTCATGAAACTATTTATGCTGGCTAGAATCCAGTCCATTTGTATAAAGTTCCATTATGAATTGTTGTAAGTTAAGAGATCAGAGTAGGCATTTCCAATCACACATCATCACTGCTGAAATGTTTGCCAATTGACTTTATAGTCGCATTGTGTATATTAGATCCTTGACGTAAATATGAATACCGTGACCATATTCGGACATAAGCAGAGGTATTCTGGCTATAGTTAAATAATGTCCAAACAGAGATCAATTACACCTTAGGATACATAGCACAGCAGCAGTTCTGGCTCTAGAAAGCAAAGGTCCAAACTATCTCTTAAAGATGGCAGACTCCATTAGAAGATGAAATTCTGTAAGTTTCATAGATATGATTCTGGCCAGTCTAAGTGATAGTGAAGGCAAATCCTATGACAATAAAGTAGGTGAGTTTTTCAGCTGTGGGACCTGTGAAAAACTGCTGCTGTGACATAAGAAATTTTCATACAATTTCCTCTTTTAATGTTGACTTATCTATAAGGCATAGTTTTGTCCTTAGTATTCTCATTACTTTACATCTCTCTTATATGAATATACTTACCAGACTTACCTGGCTTATCAGCAAAATGATGTCTGCTGTGAAATACATTTGATTTCTTTCTATGGTTGCCAAATCTGGTATGGAGATCTGGAAATAGATTTTGAGGACTGATATGGGTTCAAGGAGAAGGACAAGCTTTGGGTGTTTCATTGTGCAAATGGAAGTCAGTAGCATTGCATGTGGGGAAAACAAAACAAAACAATGGAATGAGAAATTACCATAACAATTAGAAAGCATACCAAGCAGTGGTGGGCATCATCAGGTTCACACCAGTTCGCCAGAACCGGTAGCATAAATTCTGGCTGGCCCTGCCCATCCAAGTTTTGAAATAAAGTAGTCCTAATTCAGGTGCAACACAGGGCTTTCCCCCTGGCCATGTTCACCATACCATGATCACACTGTGGTAGTAAAAATTTTTGGAGCACCAGGAACTTGTTGCATTTCACCAGTGGTGCAGTGGGAGTAATTTCACCAACAGTGAAAGATGGCTACTAATTAAAGATTCCTTCTTTGTATCTCCAGTTGTGTGTGACTCATGCATGATGAGATGCAGTCTCAAGGAACCCAGAATCACAGCAAGAATTCTTTAAGAGCTATGCAATAGGATTTGGACCATAGAAATGAATAGCATTTTATATCCTGAATTTCATTGTATCAATTTTTCCTAGAAAGTATTAGTGTAATGAATTTCACTTGAAATTGCCAAAATTAGCATGGACAGCCACTTATAGCAGTCAGTTAAAATTTCCTCTGTTAAGACTATGAAATCAAATACATTTTAACACAAAGTTAGCACAGATGGAAGAAGGCTTCAGCTTTAACAAATATGAGAACTTAGGAGATATTATTCAACAGCAATTTTGAGGTGCTCACAGGACAGTGATTCTTTCTTAAAATTTGTGTAGATTGGGTTTGTAATAATTCTGCTTTTGATTAAGATAAAAAGGTTTCCTGGTGATTAGAATAATGTTAACAAACTTCCAGGCTTTTAACAAAAATATGGAGTGTGGCTGTAAGATTTGTCTCTACCAGCAGAATTGCTAGTATTTTACTTGTCATCTATTGCCCAATATGTCCATAACCTGACCCTGAATCCAAGCTTCCACTTAAAAAAAAATACTTGCCTATTACACAACCAGTGATATGAGGTGGAAAAGTGCAGTCAGTCACTTTTTGGGCTAATTGTATTGTGAGAAATAAGTATTTCCTGTCGATTTGCCAATGAGTAAAGCCATACAGTTACAGGAATGCTTCTTCCTTGTTGAGCTGGTATAGAAAGCAGTTAACCTATAGGAATGTATGCTGACTGGGCAATTATGGGAGATGCCACACAAAAAATCACCTCTGATATTTTCCTTTTCACCACATTTACTATTTTATCAGAGAAGTTGGATTCAGTGAGCTTTGAGAGTTAGTTTTATCATTCTTTGAGTCTGTGACTGAAGGGAATTTCAGAAACACCAGTTACAGTTTGTTTTCCACAGTCTTCAACAAGCCAATGAATCAGTCTGGACCTTTTTGCTCCTGGTAAAGAGTCATTCCCCACCCCATCCCCGCCACTGTGGACTTCTACTTATTTTAAGCTGGAATGAATTAATTGAACTTCACATATGATCATTGTTTTCTTCTCCAAAAGGATGAGAAAGACATGTGACTGTAGGTTGTATTCTGATGATATACTAAGCTGGAATATCCCCCCTCCCCCCATTAAAAAAAAGCCTTTCCCCCTAGTCAGTTCAAATTATTATTATTATTATTATTTTAAAAAATAAACTGCCAAGTTTCATGCTAGAACACCTTATCACAACATTGATATATTAGTTTAGCACTAGATCAGGTCTAAAAATCCATATGAAAAAGACACAACTCCAATGAATTGCAGCAGACTACTGTGTTTCCATGATATGCATGTATTTATGTGTACATTATAGAGAACTTTGGACAGTTGTCTCTTTCTTTAATGCCATACAACACACAGTCTAACAGCTTTACAATTAATCATAAAAGGACAGTGATAGATTGACAGAGGACAGGATCAAAGAAAGGAAGGCTGTGGGTTGTACATGGATCAAACTGCATCAGATTGAAGGACTAGTGGGCCCAGGTCTACAAACCATCTAGAGCAGTGGTTCCCAACATGGGGCCAACATCCTACAGGGGAACTTCAATTCCCAGAACCCTAAGTCAATACATTGGCTGATCAGTGCTTTGGTGAATTGACTTAGGCTTCTGGGAATTGAAGTCCAAAAACCAAAGGTTGGGAAACACTGATCTAGAGTAGTGTTTCCCAAATTCTCAGCCAATGTACTGACTGAGGCTTCTGGAAATTGAAGTCCACTAGTGGGCTGTGTACCCCTTGTTGGGAACCACTGATCTAGAGGCTCTGAGTGATCACCTAACCTGAGCAGAAGCACAAAACAGGCTATGAATCAAGCCACAGCCAAATATCGGACCCACTGCTACACTACTCTCCCTTTTCCTTCCAAGTTGCTAGGAAGTCACAACTGAATCTAGAAAATTTATTAGAATGTGTCTTTCACAATGCATTTCCTTAGAACCAAGTCTTCCTTAGAACTCTGTTATCAATGGGTTAAAAAGATGTGGATTGTGCCTTTTCAGTAAATATGGATATGACTGTACTATACATCACCTGCACACCTCTCTTCTTGTAATCTTCTCCCCATGTTTCTGCCCATGTTTCTATATTTTCACTCCTAGGTAGGTTTCTGTTTTTGATACCAATGTTGTCCTCTTTCATTCTTATTTATCATAAGGTCTAAAGACCAACATGCATACACTAACCAAGTTTCCTCATTATCATGGTTTGTAAACTTACCTCCAATCATAGTTTGAAATACTGGTTTATAAATAAACTATAGCCTTATTCACATGCCCACTTGAACTCATGATGACTCTAATCATGAGATGGGTAGACATGGTTGCACAGGAAATCCCTTCCTTTCCACCGTGGAAATCAATCAGTTAGTCAGAACCAGTGGTGGGATTTACATTTTTTTTACTACCTAACCTGTAGGGATGGGATGGTGGGCATAGCCAGGAGGAAAGCCCTGCATTGCACCTGAATTAGGACTACTTAATTTCAAAACTTGATGTGCAGGGCCAGCTGGAATTTCTGCTACTGGTTCTGGTGAACTAGGGCAAACCTGCTGATGCCCCCCACTGGTCAGAACTTCACACTTTGATTGCAAAGATCAGAAGAGGACCTTGTAAACACATTCAGCTAAACATGGCTACAGAGCTCCTATGAATGCAGGAGGGCCTTCTGTCTATCAGTATCTTCATTAAAGCCCCATTCAAGCTTTAATCAAGGTGTTCAGGGAAGGACCAGAAAAAGAATAGTGTTTAACTCTTTCTGTGTAACCTGACAAGTTGATTTTTTATAACAAGACAAGATGAGAGAAAATTCCATCAGAAAGGAAGATCACCCATCTCTTGGTAAAACCTGGCACCTACTTTAGATAATGTGTTTACTAAAGTGCCAATATTGTATCTACACCAAACTATTATGTGAAATTATTGTCTTCCTTTATGCAGCTAATTAAAATATGTTATACAACAAAAATGGCCATTTTGTCTCATGTATTTTAAATGTCCCACAGCTGAGAACTTGGCTAGTGTACCTCTCTTGAGACAACAAAATAGCCACCATATTTTGAACTGTGAGGAGCTTTAAAGGAACCTGGCACAGAGTAGGCATATTCCATTCTTTACCTAGAGGCATTTTCAGATAATTACACAACAGCAGGAATGCTGTTTTACCACATACGTAGCCTAATGTTTAATCCTGTCTTGAGTATGCTACAATGGTTCCAAATTTATCTTGGCTACAAATGTGCATCTAGTAAAGGTATGCTACCTTAGATGTTACTACAATGTTTTCCTAAAAATATCTCTTTTACGATGCTACACTTTTTGCAGCTTCCTAACCAATTTCATTCCTGCTGAGAATAGTCAGGGAAAACTGTCAAGTGAAAGTATAGCTGTTTCTTCTGCCCTTTAGATGCATTTTAAACTCACCCAAGCTACAGCTAGAATTTTATCTAGCCATAGGGGAGACTCTATTTCTATGGGATAGGATTGGTGGTATTTGGCCCACGAGTATTTGCTTTTGCCAATGTCTTGAAATACTGGAGTTTTGGAGTCTGTAATGGGGCTCTGTGTTGCTACAAAATTGTGGGGTGCTTGATATGTCTAACAAAGAGGTGCTCAAACTTTTCAGGCTGCGGGCCAGTCACGTGGTTCAGGAGGTAGTTGCTATGGCCCGTGGGCTGGATCCAGCCCCCAATGCCAATTCATCTGGCCTGTAAAACCCTCATTGCTCCTGGAAGTGGAAGAAAAACACGCCCGTATGGGTGTGTTTTACTTCCGCTTCTGGGAGCGATGAGGGCTTTACAGGCCAGATGAATTGGCATTGGGGGCTGGATCTGGCCCACGGGCCATAGTTTGGGTCTAGCTCTTTGGTGTCAGGATCATTTTCCAATTTTCCCGTTTTTACCCAAGGTCAAGTTCTTCAGTGCTCATTCTAATGAAGAATCATTAGGGGATTCCAAAGGTAGCCTTTTAAGGGTATTTAAGTAGCCTAATAAAAGTATGATGAACTTTTCTGCATTCAGCTTTGGGGAGGTTTCA
The DNA here is from genome assembly GCA_030440675.1 of Furcifer pardalis. Lineage (NCBI taxonomy): Eukaryota > Metazoa > Chordata > Lepidosauria > Squamata > Chamaeleonidae > Furcifer > Furcifer pardalis. Next base: position 72,820,511 of record CP126893.1, read on the forward strand.
GTGCTAGCAGCTATTTAACTGCTGTGGTTTGGGAGGCTGGGATTATGATTATTCCCTGCAGCTGAATAATTCTGTAGCACATGAAGGTGAGGTGCTAATGAAACCTGCAGTGCTGCAGGAAAATTCAGCCATGTCTGCTTGGCCAGTGGGGATTTCAGAGAAATTGAGTCAGTTATTGGCCCAGCCTTGTGTTCTTTTACCACTTTTAAATTGATTTTTCACTAAGATCTCAAATATTATGTTCTTAGAATGAGATATGTGTTGAGACAAGTGAGTGTGGCAGTAAACATAGGCTATTTTCTGAATCTTGAAATGATTGAAATTGTATAACATATTAAACATATTACACATGAAATTAACGCTGATTAGGCACAAATGAGTGGTAGGCAGTGTTTAACATGCTTTTCCTGTAGGCACATTGTAAAATACAAGCTCTATAGCCAAAGTCACATTTTGAATCTTATGGTTGCTACAAAAATAGGCTCCTTGTACATGGTTTGAGAACTTAATAAATCTCGTGTCCATATTATTTTCCCCATACGTTTTAAGGCAGTGATGGCCAACCGTGGCACTCAAGGTGTTCTTGGATTTCAATTCCCAGAATCCCAAGTCAGTACACCTGCTGATCAGGGCTTCTGCGAATTGAAGTCCAAGAACACCTGGAGTGCCAAGGTTCACCATCAGTGTTCTAAGGTCTGCTTTGGCAGTGGATGAATGGTGCTGCTGTGTTATGTTTCTCTTGCACAACCTTTGTCATGAGATGTCAAATTCTGAATGCAGCAGGCAGCAGTGTTATCATTCTTGAGACAAAAAAAAATGCATTCAGGAAGTGACACAGAATCAAAACATTTCTGCAAGGAGGACTGAAAGAGGGGGATACAAAAAGAAAAAGAAACCAGAGTTTGTTCTCCTTGTTGTCAGAGGAGTAGATAGGAAACTCGTGATAATGCAGGTTGTTGCTATTGTTCCAGCTGTCTTTAAACCCGCTTTCTGGTGGTGCTTTGGGGAATTTGAAGCCAGATCTTGTCATTTAGGAAAAAAACACGCTGTAATGTAATTCCAAGTGTGTGTAAGCTTTTCAAGTATTTTGGAAGCAGAAAGACTGAAATTGGACACGGAGGGGTAAATTTTCAAAGCATCGCTCGGGCGATAGGCACACAAATCCCATTACTGCTAATGGGATTTGTGGGCGTATCTGCTGTGTGTTGCTTTGAAAATTCATTCCATTCCATTCACGCAGTAGAGCCCTGGAGGGGGAAAAAATCACTGACTCAGTGTTGAAAGACGGTTTTGTGCTTATTTTCCCAAAACCTCTCTTACATACAAGCACACTGCAAGTTGTCAGATGATTTCCATATCCTTTTATGGGCCGTAGAAGCAGGGATCTAAAAGAAAACGATGCATGCATTTTAATAGAACCTGCATTCTCCCTGTTTTGTACTGCCACCAGTTATTCATCCTTCAACAACTTCCATGCTAAACAGCCATTGGTTCCTCTTTGCTCTTCTCATACTGAATAAAACCAGTGGTTAATAGAAATACACATGCCTTGCCTTTTCTCTCACTCCACTTGATACTTCTGAGGTTCTCTATCAGGCAGCAAATGAGAGATTTTAATCCAGATTTGCTAATGCAAGTAAATATGTTGCAGGAAAGAGTTAACAGCTTGATTTATTGCACATAATAAAACTCAAATGAGTTGTGATTTTTCCCCTAATTGAATGTTACTGAATTTATTCACACACACACTTGAGTTGGCTTGCAGCTACATTCTTGGAAATTATAATAATATTAAAAATAGAGACATCACCTTGCAAACAAAAATTCGCATAGTCAAAGCAATGGTATTCCCAGTGGTAATGTACGGTTGTGAGAAATGGGCCATTAGGAAAGCTGACCACAGAAGAATAAACACCTTTGAAATGTGGTGTTGGAGGAGAGTTTTGAGAGTCCCTTGGACAGCAAGGAGAACAAATAGGTCAATCTTAGAAGAAATCAACCCTGGCTGCTCCTTAGAAGGGCAAATAGTAAAGATGAAGCTAAAGTACTTTGGACATTAAATGAGAAGAGAGGATTCGCTTGAGAAGGCCTTGATGTTGGGAAGGGTGGAGGGCAAAAGAAGAAGGGGGCGGCCAAAATGAGATGTCTAGATGGTAGTGTAGATGCAATGGGCACAAAGCTGGGCAGGTTGAGGAAGATGGCAGGAGCCATGGCCGAAGACGTTGCCCCGGCTGTGCAGGTGCCCGTTTCTGCTGCCCTGGCCGTGCGGGCACCTGAACATTCAACTTTTATGAGCTTTTCCTCTCCTGCTGTTTTTGTCTTGTTATTCTGTAGTTTTGTATTAATCTTGTAAGCCACCCTGAGTCACCACAATGTGACAAGTGGCAATGTGACACTAGTGACAATGTGACACTATATAATTGTGAATTATAAATAAAAAATGGTGGAGGACAGAGATGCCTGGCAATGGTCCATAGGGTTGCAAAGGGTCGGAATTGACTGTGCAACTGAACAACAACAAAATCAAGTCAATTCCAATTTATGGCAACCCTTTCAGGGATTTCTAGATAGATCAAACTCAGAAGTGAGTTTACCATTTCCTTCTTCTGGGGATGCCCTGGGATTGTACAACTTGCTCAAGGTCATACAAGCTGGTTCTTGGGAAACTTTAAGAAAATCATTTGTTGCATTGTTACTTGTAGGATGCAAAACTTGATATGACTATGCAGATATTATTAATACAGATAGACTTATTACAGTTTTAGGAGATCTCCTATTCTCAGTTGTTCTACTCTTCATGTGGACAATGATGTGTCTGCTGAGGAGACATTCTTGCTGCTGTGTAGATTTGTATGTAAACTGCAAGCAGGAATATAGGAAATTTGTAGACAGTCTATATCTCCTCTGCAGTCAAGTCACTTTTCACATAGATAAGGCAACAATGAAGGGGGGAAGTACCTGGCATTTCCCTCTACATATGTACATGAGAGTAATGATTAGAACGTTCTTATGTGTAAATACCATCTCATTTTTAATTTGTGTGTGTGACAAATTAAATGAATTATGTTTCTGATATTAGATTGTTTAACCTAATCTTTCTGTGCACCAACACCAAACTTATTTCCCCAGAATTATATGAGAGTATACACCCTAAGGAGATGTAAAGATTTTTTGCCGCACCACCTAGGATTGATAATAGTTGTACAATTTCTGTAATCCCATAGGAAAAAGTTGCTGTCAGCTGTATATTATCTGATCTCAGGCTATATCAGAGTAATATAAGATTTTTGTTTTGGAACTGGATATCTTGTAAAGTTTTTATGAATGATTCTCATTTCTGCGCAACAAGCCTCAGGTGGAAGCAGGAGGGCTGCCTGCTTAAAAAAATACTTTGGGGCATTAGGTCCTGAAGATCTGCTGGGTGTCATATAAACAATGCTTGATGCAGCTGAACTAGTGAATAGACTGGGAATTGGATTAATATTTCAAGGCTGATTTTGCTGTATGATGAGCTAAAATCACCTCAAGGCTATTAATGATGCATGTATTTGTGAATATACTGAAAGAATGTGTCGCTGTTTGAAGGTGCCTGGTGATCAGAGGAAAGGAAAAGAAATACATTCCAAATGGAGATGGTTTGGACTACTTTGGTCCGGGCAGACAAATCTTACAATTTGCTACCTATAATTCTACATAGTAGGCTCTAACTACTTAACTCTGCACTTCAGAAGCAAAAATGTGAGAGAAATTACTGTATTTACCTATTTCATTCCCAATCCTCATTTTTTTAAACAAAATCTTTCTCACACTAGGTCAGGCAAAAGGAATTGCAGAATGAACTCACCAAAAGGTACCTTCATTTTAGCAGTTTCACGTCTGGCCTAGACATGGAAGAAGAAGAAGAACAAAAAAATTAAATTGCAGTTATCTGGCAGCAATCTATTGAGTGTAGCTTTTATTGTTTGAAGCTATTTTTCTCTCTTTTTTAAATTATCAGTAGTACTGATTATTTTTCTTCTGGACTTGAGTTTGAGATTGTGGTGTTTTAAAAAAAAAAGTGCTTTTAAACTATTGAAATAGTTTAAAATGATTTTTATATATACATAAATATCTCATCCCTGTTGTTCTACACTTGGCAGACTTACTGTCTGTCATTTAAGATTGAGAAGTGGATATTTTCTGTTCCTGCTATATATTGACAATTCTGAGCCTTTAAAAATCTGCAGATCTTAGTAACCCTCTCTTTAAACACAGTACGCAGCTGGCTAGTATATTTACACAAGCAGATGACTATGTCACTCCACATAGTTCATCTAATACTTATCGATTGACTCTTTATCCTTTACCAGACACTGTTGTGTGAGAACAGTTTAGTGATGCCCCACAAAGCTGCAGTGACCTCAGAAGGCGAAGGATAAGATCTCTTGTTTTCAGAGCAGCTGCCTTTAATATTGCTCAGTCTCTCCACAATTACATGGCTTGTTAGTAAAATCTGCTCAGAAACTTTGTTTAACTATATACACATTTTGTACCTAACTCAGGTGCAGTCCTTTATGTTGGAAGCCTACTGAAGCATTACTGAGTACCTTTACCCAATCAAGTGTTTCTGTGTAATTCACTTCCCCTAGCATTGATTGCCTTAAGGAGGATTGAACAGAATGCTGTCAGGCCTGGGCTCCTTTCAATGCACAGCTGTTCTGTTGGCCCTTTTATCTTGACCCAAGGACTCTACAGTTCCATTTACAGTCCTCTCCTGAGGAAGGACTGTCAATGGTTGATGAATTGTGCATTCCTCCTGAGCTGCAGGCATAACTACTATGTGGGGCACGGCCTACCAAATTCATTTCTCTTGCTGCCAAGTTTGAACCTCAGCCACTGTGAGAAGAGAGAAAAGTGTTGAAAGATTAGCCCATTGTATCTTCTATACCTGGGATTCTCAACCTGTGGCCCAAGGGCCAGATGTGGCCCATGACACCATTTCATGTGGCCCACCACCACCTCCACCACACCCGGAAGTGCCATGTGGTGGAGGAAGGGCAAAATGGCCATCCAGCCACTGAAGCTGTCTGAGGGAGAATGACCCAACCCCTTGCTTAAAAAGGTTGAGAACTCCTGTTCTACACAGTCTTTCAGCAACTGACTGATCATGTGCATAGTAGCAACGTGACTTCAATAAAACCATGCAGTACTTAGCACAGATTAGCAACAAAGTGATTAAGCATGATTGATTCTTGTGAAGAACCATTTCTCCCAACTCACTAGTTTCAAGTATTAGGAACTCAAGATGCATTTAATTGTTAAAGAGTTTGTAATTATTCTTTTTAGGTACATTTGAACAAACAAGGCACAAAGCTACTTATTTTGGTACACTTGAACATGAGTACATGGTTTTATGAGCTGCCAACCATGAAGTAGTAGCAGATGTACAACATTGCAATCCCAAATTAATGTACACAACTCATGTGTTCCCCAATATTGCAGCCTTATACGTTCCAGCCCACTCTTTTTCTACCTCTGATACAAGAGTCCTTTTCAGGCATTATCAAGGCTGGCACTATAAACATGCTTAGGGAGAGAGAGTCTAGCCTACTCTTCCATGGAAATCAGGGTCTTGCTTATGTGTAGTACCTACATGTGAATAGAAATCTTCTCTGCTTCAGATGCTGTGCTGAAACTGAAGCAACAGGCTGAAATATCATCTAATATTTATACTTTCATAGCTAAGAATGATGTTCACAATTCAGGTAGACCAGCTGAGCTGCTCTGCCTGATCTCTGTACAGAGGAGCTTGCAATGTTCAATTATACAACACGAAAATCCCTGTAAAGAAAAAAAATATGTCTAATGCATATCCTTATAATATAATAGTCACCTTGTTACCAAACCTCTGAGGGTGGCTTACAGGGATTAAAATAGATAAACCATAATACAAGAACAAAGTTTCATAGAAATACAGAATAGTCAATAATGTCTTTTAGAAATCACACATTGCTTTAAAAGTGAAAACTTAAGAAAAGCAAATTCCTGACAGCAAATCAGTTTAAAATGAGGAAAGTCCTAAACATTTAATATTTCAGTGTGATACTCATAAGAATTGTTTGCCCTTTCTGTTTTGAGAAGTACAGTAAAACCTCATATAACACTAAAACCTGGTTCCACAAGTCTTGGTGTTATATGATTTTTAGTGTTATCTGATGCATGTTAAAATCCTATGGGATCCATAGAGATACATTGTAACCACACAGGCTTTAGTGGTTGTTATCTGAAGCATCCCATAGGATCTTAATGTTATCTGATGCAATTCTTCCCCCCAGATTCCTTAATGTTATGCGATTTTAGTGTTATTCGATACTAATGTTATATGAGGTATTACTGTAGATGATTTTTTTAATTCAGAGAGTTGTTGAAGGTAGAATTGTAGAAATACATAGATCTGTGATGTCTACAATCATCTGAGGAACACAGAAATCTGTTTTTAGTGAATCCAACTACTAGCCTACCTAGCAAAACACCATCAGCTTTGGCTGGCATTGGCTCCCTAGTCTCAGTTATGTCCTAGCTATGCCTGGAAGATGCTAGGGACTAGATATAGAACTTTATTTATGCAAAGGGTGTAATTACCACTGATTTATAGCTTTGCCATCAGGATGAGTAACACATTTGACTCAAGTGGTAAAATACTGTGGCAGGAAATACACCCCTCCCACCAGCACCAGCACCACCCAGGAAGGGCCACAAAAGAGATAGATGATTCTTTTTGAAATAGTAGCCGGGTTGGTCTGTGTTTCAAACATATAAGAGAATAAACAAAACAAAAATGCTGTAGCACTTTGAAGACTAACTTTTTATATTTTAATGTTAACTTTCGTGGATCAAGTCCACTTCATCCTACATGGGAGTGAGTCAATAGCTATTTATAAACTGTGTGAGGTTTCATGGCACCAGTTTATACACATCAGGTATACAGGTACAGAGTGATTGGTTAAATTAACAGCTAAGTATAAGAAATGACATAGATGTGAGTCTGGAGTGCTTCAAGGCCAACTCCCCACCCCAAGAAAGGCAGGCAGGAGAAGAACAGGAATATTTATGACTGTTGGCACTGCCACCACTTGCTTTCTTTTCAAAACCTTCTTCTCCTGCAGCCCTTCTTTTTCTTTCTTTCGTTGGAGACCATGTAGCAGCACTTCTCCCTTCTCCTTACATACAAGTCTGCCCCTTCCCTTTACAATGCCAGGAAGAAGGAAAGGGGACTGTGTCTTTCTTTTGAAGGAAATACGACTGGTGGCAGCAATGGCATGCCTTAGCCAAGCGGATTCCTTCTTTAAATGTAAGGAGAGGAAGATTTCAAAATCATCTCTCTCATAGTGGCTTGGGTTGAAGAAGGAACATTTGCAGCCTGGAGATGAAGAAACCGGCAGCTGTGTCTAAAGCTAGCTTTGACGGGAAACCTGTAGTCACTGCAGTTTCCACTTTCTCCTTTGGCAGAACAGGCAAAACATGACCGGACCATTCTGACCACCCCTCTTCTCAGCTGCCTTAACTCCCACTAAGGAGCAACTGTGGAATTTATTGATGGGGCAAGATGTAGCCTCCTCTACCCTGCAGTCCTCTCCCCATCCTTGTCCTGAAGAAACAATGCCCTGCACTGGAGAAGAGTGTCCTGCCCTTTTGTCACAGCTGCTACTTCATCCTAAGGAATCCCCTGCAGGCATATTGGCTTCCTGCCTCAAGCAGTGGGGTTGCTTGGACCATCTCTGGCTACTGCTCCTCTCCAGTATAATACTTAATGTTCCTTTTTGGAGTCCCATCCAAATCCTTGCTTAACTTTCAAGTTCAGATGAGATCAAGGTGTTGTTGTATTGCTACATACATAGTTCACACATTATACAGACACATTCAACAGTATATCTGAACATAGGGCCAGCAAAACATGTTTATCACTTTTCTCTCACACTCTCTACCCTCAGAACATGACTTGAAAGGAAATATTTTCTAATTAACCTAACAGTCAATAGCTATTTGTAAACTAATCTGCTCATGTGCGATTTAAATACTGTACATGAAAATTAACTGCTCATTTTGATGAAATGGACAGGTATCTAGCTATGACTCATGTTTGCTGAGGGTATGGGTTTATCCTTCTTCAAATGTGGAAAGACTTTTGGACAGGTCTGCATAGAATGAATATTTTATATATCTAAAGAGTATGAAAATATTCTTTTTGAGCAGAACTTTGAAAATTGCTTTTGAGAAAGTAAATGACACACTGAAACTATCCATAACTGAAAAACAGATAGAGAGCCACCTCTCCTTATATATGGATGCTTCAACATGCCATTGCAAACATTTTAAAATTAACATACTTTAAGCTCTGATTCTGTGGCATAATTTGTCTTATTGTTTTACATACAAAGGAATAGAAATCACAACAAGAAATCCACTTTTCTGACCTGCATTGTGTAGAATTATATTTATTATATTCAGACCCATCTGTTTTTATCACTACAGAGTAGTAATCGAACAAACAAAAGCTTTGCTTCTCTCATGTATTGTTTTTCTCCTTAGAACAGTTGTCTTTTCAATTTATTCTACATTTTTTCATCCTAATCTAAAATGGTTGCTTCTTTCATTGTGATGTTTGCAACACATGTGTTTATAAGTTCATTTTGCCTGGCTTTCTGTATCTTGCAGCAATGCATATGCTTGGGCTAAACTGGCAGCTACAACCAGCAGATGGACACACCTTTAACAACGGGATAAGGACAGGATTGCCAGGCTCTGATGATGTAGCAACAATGCCATCTGGAGGTAAAGGTGAGGATACGGCTGCATCCTTTGCTCTTCAAAATCTCCGAAACATACTGAGAGTGTCTCTCATGCTCCATCTTGTATTCTAACTTTTAAAATAGGTATATTTTATTTGGATACATTAAACACATTATTTGTATTCTGCTGCCAAGAATATTATGCCATGCGCCATTTCAACACAACAGTTATGTGCTGTGAATCCCACTTGTATTTTGCATGACAAACCTACCAGGCTGCTTTACCTGAGTAATGGTTTTGAAAGACTCCTTACCTAAAATAACAACTTTCAAAGGAGCAAAGTCTTTTCAGCATTTCATTACATTACTAAAATTGGCCTTTACACTACATATAATGCACTGCAGGAGAGCTAAAATAGTAACAGCGAAAAGCTGTAACCAAGGAGAACTGTCGAGGGTTTGTCTCAGAAGAGGCTGATTATGGCTTCTATTCCTGCCTGCCTAGGAGAACTGACTTAGAAAAACAGGGATTATAGGAGGTAGAAATATCATTTTTCCTTAAACCCTCTGCAAATTTCAGTTTTGTTATGCAAAAGGATTTCAGGCTACTGTGTAAGCTGTATATTTTTTTATCAGGCTGATTACCTGCCAACTACCATTAGTTTCATCTGTGAATACATAGCATCATAAATTCATTTGCCAATTTCAGATAGCCTTTGTAGCTGTTTCTCAATACTGGCTTGATCTACAGACGTACACAACTTAAGGCTTAACATCAATGTTAGTTTTGAACAGGCTAATGTTAACATTTTTTTTCAGTGCCATGAAAGACATCAGTTGCTGTTTTGTGCAATTCACACAACATGCATTCCCTTGCGGTTGTTATTAGTTTTTTTAAAAAGCACTCCCTCCCCCCCCCCGCCCCGCTGCCAAAAAAATAAAAAATAGTGGCAAAATTGAACAAGGAACTCTGTTGTTGTTGGAATTTTTGAGTCAGCTGCCTTCAGGTAAATTGAAGGCTTTTGAGTCCTCTTATGGGACTCAATGTTTTAAGGAGTATTTACACATCAAATATTCCCTAATTGTAGAGTCCTATAGAAGGAAAGAATAAACAGGCACCAATGAAAACTGACTGAAAACATCTGACTGGAGACTTCCAGTCTGAGCAGGGAAACAGTAATTCCAAACAAAAAGATAAACAATGAACAATGTTTCATCAATAAGTAATTTAAAATAACATTAAAAAGTCTTTCAGAAGCTGTAAAGGCAACTGATTTTTAGCACTTTTGGGAAAGTTGATAGCTAGGCAAAGTAAAAATTTTCCTACTATTGACTGAATATCATCCGTCCTGTGTTAATGGCAGCAGACAAGACTATGACATATTGTGGAGGTAAGATCTTGTTTACAATCCTAATGATGAACAGTTAGGTCTCTAATACCCAGTATCACAATGAAAATAAATCTGTCCCATTTACACCTTTCTTTCCAATAAACACTTATTTACTGCTTTTGTTTGTATAAGAGCCAAGAATGGTCTATGGTCTGAGAAACATATGAGCTACAAATCATGAGACGATGAGCTCCTCCTGTTTAGACAACAAACCACTTGTAGGTTTGTGCCTTTAGAACTGCTTGATAGGCAGAAGTCAGCAATCAAAAACCTTGATAGGCAGAAGTCAGAAATCAAAAACTGACATTGAGAAATGAGACACAGTTCATTTGTTGAATTTCTACCATAAAGCATAGCAGCCCCTGTTAGAAAAAAAGAATAGGATTACCATATTTAACGCCTCCTTTTATCTGAAAACCAACATTAGGCTGGAGAAGAAAGAAATGGATTATTTAGGAACTAATATAAATAGTAAAAAAAAATATAAAGATTTACTGGCTGACACTCCTAATGAAACCTTTATGGCAGGACTATCTGAAGTTACTTAACAGACTTCGAAGCAATGCAGGAACAGCAAGTAAAATGGGGCTACTTGGATATAGGACAAATTTCCTGTGAATGTGGAGAAAATCAATGCAGCATTTATGTGCATGCAGTTTATGAACCACTATGTGTAGTAAAGTAGAGCTAGTTAACAACCAAGATAATGCTTTGAAAGTAACCCATTGGTGGTCAAAAATGGTCTAATTATTTTAACATTTTAATTTGTTTTAAATTTTATCTGTATTTCAGATACATCCATTATGTTAAATTGTGTATTGTTCTGATACAAACAAAAGAAGAAATTTGTTCTCATAGGCTTTTGTCCTGCAATTGTGAATAGAAGCATAATAGTAATACAGTAACAAGACAGAGCATGGAGGCAGAATGAGTTTGAAGGGTTTGCTGCGTTTTCCTTTCAGTTCACTTAATTTTAAGATAATATTGCCAGTCTAGCAGTTTTTAAGAATGCTCTGTCAAGCTTTCCACACACCATCTATTTCAGGTCTCGGCTCCTTCGGGCAGACAGAATGACCTTTTATAATTGACAGAGCTTGCAATGAAGCCAGCAAGTCATTTTCAAAAGGACTCCCCCAATGATGGTCTAAACTGAGATAGACATATATTAAGCACTAAAATATAAGAAGTGCACAAACCCCTGTGTATACTACCTAATAGCACTACAAAGTATGAAGGTGGATAAGCCACTGAAGAGGCAATCCTATGAATGTTTTCCTGAAAGAAAACTTTATTCAAAACAATGATGCTTGCATCCAAATAAATACTGTTGCACATCAGGTGGCCTGCCTAAAGAAGTCTTATCTTAGTGTATGCATGGGGAGGTGCTTATCTGGGTGTTGAAGGGTGGATAGGTTTTCCCCTTTTAAATAAAATGCTTTAGCATGATCAGGAAAAAACAACACAAGATACAAATGTCAATCTAATCTTAAACCACCTGGCTAGATAAACAGGGGTGATGCTAGAAAAGAAAGAGGGAATGTACAGTACTGTCAGGTAATATTTGGCCTCAGTTTTTGGATTGTGACACGCTATTGGCTTTCAGTTTGACCAAAGGTAGATCTCCACAGTGTTTGCCACCATACCTGGCAAATACCTAGGGGTAAAAATTAAGAAGTAGTTTCAAAATGCATGTTTAGGGTAACAGTGGGACCCATGTCTGTTGAGGTTACTGGCTAGCGATAATACTTGCATATAAACATCTAAAAGAGGAGAGCAAACCTCTTTTTCAGACAACGTGGCCTGGAATTAATTTGTGTTTCACAGTTAAGTCATTATCATATCAGTAAATAATATAAGTGACTTCCTAGAGGAATCTTAGGACAGTACATACCACATTAGAGAAGCAGCCCCCACCCTCATGCATGGTCTCTTGCTTTAAATTTTGGTAGCATTATGTTTTCACTTTTCAATGTACTTACATATGTTACCATTTTAATATATGTAGCATCCAATTTATTTTGTTGTAGATGGCAGAATATACAGTTTAACACATAAGTCACATAAATATTGAAATTTCAAGCCCTTGTCTAGTAAGTAAAGGATACTTTGTCTGTTTTCTTCCCTTTGTAACTATTTTAGTTTTTTAATATATAAAATAGAAGTTGGGTTTTGTTTTTGTTTTTTAAAAAATCTGTGCCCCTGTCTGCACCCAGCTTTGCTGTATTTAGCCTTTTTTTCAGTCTATACGTTAATCGAGGTGCACAATGTTTCATGGAAAGCTTAACCTTATTAAGTACTGTACTGAGTAAATTATAGCTTAGGAGCCTATTAAGATGCAGACAAGCAAAACATAGTATTATAGATTCATGCCAAATTTAACACTAGTAAAGATTTGATTTTTGAACACCTGGGATGTATGTAAACACAATGCATGACTTTAACTACCGGAATGCCATATGTGATGAGGATATTATTACTGCAAAATGCAGGCAAAGCAATCTGTATTGTTTATTATTATGTGCAAAACATTTTATAGTCCTTCATCTTCCTTTCATAAAATCTATAGGAGATGCCACTTTTGATTATGATGAATTAAAAAATGTGAATTGTAAAAGAGCCATCACGTAGACAACCTGTAATATCAGCCAAGGGTTTTGGGTTGTTGTCCTTAACATGGCATCAAAGCACTTCTATGTTTATACTACAGATTTTTTTTTTTAAAATCTGCCTGTCAAAAGTAGGCAGACAGAGTTGGAATGGCAATTGTTTTTCATTCAAATCAAGGAGGATACCTCGTGAAACTCCAGACATGAGAGTTCACAGCACAACAAAAGGAGCTGTCCCATTGGGTAGGCAAGGTGAAATGCACATTCCCAACCTCTCATTTGCTTTATCAAAGAATGAAAATACTTTGCAATGGCAAGTAGGGATATTCTGAACTTTTTCCTTCCCAGCTGAAGGGTGAAAATCTGCACAGGATAAAAGTGTCCTCGGTTTGAAGGAAAAATAGGAAATATACATGTCCAGGAAGAAGTTTACTTGCATGGTTGTGAGAGTGGGCAGCCGGGATCTTCAGATTAGCCTATCACACCTTTGAATGAATATGAAATTAAAGAAAACCATAACAACTGGTTTCACCTCTAAGAACAGTTCTGGTTCCCATCTTCTAATGTCTTGCCATTTGTTTTTCTCTTTCTATTCCCAATATTCAACCAACCAGTATACTTCCAGTAATTGTTTTCAGTCTGTAGTGCTCCTATTTAGAACTTCAGTTTCACTCCTACAGGTTCAGGACATGCAGTGGCGTAGGGTGGTTTTCAGTCACCCGAGGTGACAAGTCAAACTCGCCACCACCCCCAGGCTTCCCCCACACACACACCTAGGTATGAAAGTCCTAACTTCGGGCTTTGCCGTGCTAGGAGGTTGGGCGGCCGTGCACTTGGGACCCCAATGGCATGGGTGAGCCCAGGGTCTGGGGCGGTGTGGCATGGGCCCAGCATGGGCCCAGTAGAGAGCCCACATGTCCGCCCCACCTCCGAGCCCGGAGGTAGCAGCTCATCCATCTTTGGTGACAGCAGTGCCCAGGAAGGCAGGAAGCAAGGCCGGTGGTCACTGCAGCCCAGCATCCGCAGCCAGAGCAGCACCAGCCAGGCTGAGGACCTCCCACCGCAAGGCCTGGCCTGCGCTGCTCTGGCCGTGGGTCCTGGGCCGCAACAACCATAGGCCTCGCCCCTCTGGGCGCTGCTGTTCTCCAAAGGCGGATAAGCTGCTGCTGCTGGGCTCGGAGGCAGGGTGGCTGTGCAGCTGGGATGCCGATGATGGGCTCACCACTGGGCCCATGCCGCCCTGTCCCAGGCCCTTGCCTGTGCCGTCAGGGTCCCATGTGTGCAGCCACCCCGCCTCCTAGCCCAGTGGTGCCAGTGGCACCCAGGAAGGCTGGAAGTGATGTTGGCAGTTGTTGCAGCCCAGCGGCCAGAGCAGCGCTGGCCAGGCATTGGGGGGGTTCTTGGCCTGGTCAGCACTGCTGCAGGCGCTGGGCCATGGCAACCACTGGCCTCACTTCCCGCCTTCCTGGGCGCCATTACCACCAAAGAGGGATGAGCTGCCGCCGCCAGGCTTGGAGGCGGGGCGGCCATGCGCCTGGGACCCTGATGGTAGTCTCCCTACTGGGGCTGCACCTCGCTGCCTCAGCCCAGCAGGCCATGAGGAGGGGGTGCCTGGGGAGGAGGGGACAGGGGAGAGGTACCCCCTGGTCCCCACCGCACTGTTGGACCCGCACCCTCCAGCCCAGTGCAGAGCCCAGGGCACCGGTGGTGGCAGAGGGTCCCGGCACCCGCCCCGACCACCAGGAAGTTCGGGGCAGTGTCGTCATGGCCCCTCACAAAGTCCTGCCGTGGGCAGGCCGCCCCACTCACTATGCCAGTGAGGACATGTACAGGAGAGCCTAGTAAATCTTGTGGGAGAGGCATAGTAGCTCTTCCTCCTCTTCTACAGGATCTTTATGATCACCTAACTCACACCTGGCTGGTTGGCCTCCACCAAGATCATCTCTTAACACTGATGGCAGCCAGGCAAAATATACTGTCCCAATATACTGGTTCTGAGTACTCTCTACTGGATGGGCTGCTTTTCATTGTAAGGAAAAGCATGCTGTCAAAGAGTACAGGGAATACTTAGGATCAGGAGCTACTGTAATAATTTCGTGTCAGAAATGATTCTGGGTTGAAAGGATTTTTAAAGAAACTCTGCTCAGGGAATGCCCAAATGAGACTCCTTTCATGTCCCAAGAACTGGGACAGAGATGGGTGCTAATCATGCAGTACCCACGTTTTGAAATGTCGGGTTCTGCCGACTTGCCAGCCTTCCAGCTAACAAGATGACCTTGTTAACCACTGAGCCACCACTGTTATCAGTGGGTCCAGTTGGGGCAAACTAACAGATTTGTTTACATCAGAGTATAAAGCGTTTTCAAGCAAAATGTCATGGTTTTCATTCTCATCATTTTGAAGATCATTCTAGAAAAATACATAAACAAACAACATGTTGGTCGGCCAGTTTATATATTCCTGCTATGTATGGCCTAACATAAAATATCATTATATCTCTTGTAATAGCTTTATCAAAAACGTGTAATCTTTATTTTTGGAAACTGGATCAGGATTATACCTGTCATAGAGGGCTAGTCTAAATTCATGTAAAAACAAAACCTCATTATTGCATGCCAGCTTAGCAGTGACTAGTGTTTGCTGTTTCTGAAACTAGCTATGTATTTTGTTCTAAAGTAAGACAGGGTTAAAATGCTTGGTCTGTTCTTTTATATTTGGATTTTCTACAAGGGTATTTCTGACAGCTTTTTGATAGCTGTTTATAGCACTTGCCTTGCTCTTGTTTGATGAAGAATCGTCACTGCAAATCATAGTTCTCAAACTGGGAACTTGAAAAATTGTTGGACTTCAGCTCTCAGAAATTTTAGCTTGTGTGGCTAGTAGTCAGAAATTTTGGAGATTCTAGTTCAACAACAGGAGGCAATATGATATAATGGATAGAATATTAAACTAGAACTTACCAGACCTGAGTTCAAATCTCTTGTCAGATGCAGAAACTCTCTACATGATATGACTGGTAAAAAAACCCAGCTTTTCACAACATTCTTGCAGAGTCTCATTCTTGGCAAGCTATACGAATGCCACAGATAGCTTTAGCTAGAACACTTGTCAGGCGCACAGTACATATAGGTTAATACAGTCATAACTCACATAATGAAAACAATTTCTATGGAAAAACTCACATAGCAAAACCTGCTCATTATGCAAGTTTTTTGCTAAGTGAGTTGCTCGCTAAGCGAGGTTTGACTGTAATAGCAGTTAAGAAGAAATAGCCTTGGGACTTAAAGTAAGTCATGCCGCCAAGGAATATAGATCTAAAAACCACTATAAAAATTACATAAGAGAGATGTCAAAGGTGACATCTCACAGGATAGTGCTCCATCAAGATTAGATCACCTTCTTATGTCTTGATGCTAAAAGGATAATCTAGAGGTCTGCAAAAGAAAGAAACCTGGGATGGTCTACAAGTCTTCTTCCTCTTTAGTCAAATGGCCCATTCTATGTGCATTGTCTCAGGGTTAGTCAGATCAGAAGATAATGATCAAGACAGATCAGGAAACATGACTAACAAGAGGCCAGATCACTTTAGTCAGCCTGGCCAAAACCATATAAAAAGAAATACAGTAGTCATACATGGTTTTATGCATGAGTCAAGAGGCAACAGTTAGGAGAGGATACGGAATGACAGAGTGGTTTGGAGTAGGAAAAGGAGTAAGACAAGGCTACATTTTGTCACCCTGCCTATTCAAATTATACACAGAGCACATAATGCACAATGTAGGGATGGACGAATCACAAGTTGGAATTAAAATTGCTGTGAGAAATATCAACAACTTGAGATATGCAGATGATACTCTCCTAATGGCAGAAAGTGAAGAGGACCTAAAGAAGCTCCTGCTTAGGTTGAAAGAAGAGAGTGCAAAAGCTGGCCTGAGATTCAATATCAAGAAAACCAAGATAATGGCAACAGGCCCTATCACTCATTTTTTCAAAAATGGGGAAGAAGTAGAAGCAGTGACAGACTTTACATTCTTAGGATCCAAGATCACTGCAGATGGTGATTGCAGCCATGAAATAAAAAGGTGACTGATTCTTAGGAGACAAGCTATGAGAAACCTGGGGAACATAGTTAAAAGTAGGGACATCGTCTTGCAAATAAAGTCCGCATAGTCAAAACAATGGTATTTCCGGTAATAATGTGTGGTTGTGAGAGCTGGACCATAAGTAAAGCTGAGTACAGAAAAATAGACACCTTTGAAATGTGGTGTTAGAGAAGAATTTTCAGAGTACCCTGGACAGCGAGGAGAACAAATAGATCTTTAAAAAAATCAACCCGACTGTTCCTTAGAAGGTCAAATATTGAAGATGAAGCTAAAGTACTTTGGACATCAAATGAGAAGAGAGGATTCACTTGAGAAAGCCTTGATGCTGGGGAAGGTCGAGGGCAAAAGAAGAAGGGGTGGCAGAGAATGAGATGGCTACATGGTATTGTTGATAGAGTTGAGTGGGTTGAGGAGGATAGGGGTGCCTGGGATGCGATGGTCCATGGGGTCACAGAGGGTCGGAATCGACTATGCAACTGAACAACAACAAAAGCCATAATTAGAGATTCTCAGGGAAAGATGCTGAGTGAAGCTTCCTTCTGTGTATCAGAGAATAAACAAAACAAAATTAAAAACATTGTAGCACCTTGAAGACTAACTGTTAAATTTTAATGTGAGCTTCTTGTGGATCAAGTTTACTTCATTAGACAAAGTTCGCAAGCAAGAAATTGCAAGTGGATAAATAGTGGGAAAGTAAACAGCGTTCTATGCACTCTGTTGTTGAGGCATGCCTGGGACATGTCCACAGAAACATCTGCAGAAGCAGACAACACTGGCACTTTGGCTACAAACAGAGATGAGCACTGAACCTTAGAGTCAGATAAGACTGGCTTTCGAGCAAGGGTGACATTTACCTTTACTTATAATTACTTTTGTGAATAACTCCATGTGAGTGTGGTATATTCAGCCCGATCTATGTCAAAACATGCTATTGCATAGATCAAAATCCCTTAAGGCTGCATCTCTCAACATGTGTAAACTCGTATATCTGCTCTGAGAACATATCTGGCAACAATCTACAGACAAGGTAGAAAACATACAAATTAATAAACATTTTACATATCTTATAAACCCTGTTGACAGCACAAACACACATGACTCAACAACAACTGGGGACCCAGATTTGGAAGCTCTGTTGCAAAATGGAGCATTTCACATGTATTCTAGGCCAAAGAGAAAGAGAGAGCGGTAAAGTCAACAGGAGATGAAAATGGAAAGAAAAAAGATGAACACAGTAAGAAATTATTATTATCAAAAATAGAGTGATAAGATTGTGGGGTTAAAGTAAAGGTTAACTCCAGATTATCCGGAAAATACTATGTTAAACCTTCCCAGCATCCATGATGTCTGTTAGCATGAGCTCTGCCCTAGGAGATAAATGTTCCTTGTGTACTTTGGGCCCCAATCCTCAAGACCATTCTTCTGAATCAACAGCTGTATATAAGGAGTGTCTTATGCTGTTGTTATCCATACCCTGTTATTTTCAGAATATATTTGGTGAGGAGGATATAAATCGAGATCTCCAGCCTCCAATTTTCTTTTCTTTTTTTAAAAAAAAGTCTGGTTTCTCTGAGGAGCACTGAGCCCCATTCTTTGCTCTGCACACAGCAAAACAATAATTTTAACTGAGTAAATAATACCCCTTTAAAATAAATAATGGAGATCAATTTTATATTTACAGGTGGCTAAATACATGGTTGATTTACAGATCAAAATGGCTTTCCTGGGGGGAAACATGAAATACACAGTTAATATTTAGCTTTTATATAGCTTTCTGACAAAAGAGAAAGTCACAGCAGCAAAGTGTCCTTAGTGTAAATTAAGATGATATGAGATATGAAAGCAAGCTCCAGGACACCTATTTGTAGTATTTTAATCATGGTGCCACAGGAAATGTATTTAAAGTTACTACGGTTCCTCACATTCACATTATTTCTTGGCTTTCTTCATTGTAATTTTAGCTTAGTAATAATTTTTTCTGGAATGTTCCAGAGTGCTCTGTCATTTATATATGGGCTTACTGAACCAGAAAAAAAAGCAGTGGGTGGAAAGGACAGAGTCATTCCTGTAGAAGAGAATAGTTCATCTCAGTAAGGCAGAAGTCCATCTTTCAGATTTGCCAACAGCCTGAGGACAAGAGAATAATCAAAACAAAAATGGTATAGCACCTTGAAGACTAGGGCAAGGTAGGTGTGGCTGAAGGGGCTAATCTGAGCATCTACCGGTAGTTTTTGTGTTGTCTGAAGTTCTCTTTTGTTAACTGAATGTTTGATCACAGTGCCCACCTTGTATGCTGCAGCAGCCTGGTGTGTGTGTGTTTTGTTTTGTTATTACAAAAATGCCCCCAAAAATATAAAAATGCAAATAGAAACTGGCGAGATAATCTGGAGTTAACCTTTGCTTTTATGTTGTTAACATAGCGTCAAACATAAAATGGAAGAAGAGTCAGTAACCACAATGTCATTCTCCTACTGCATAGATTTCAAAGAATCATGGAATAAGGGAGTTGGAAGGGGCCTATACGGCTATGGAATCCAACCCCTTGGTCAGTGCAGGAATCCAAGTTAAATCTTACCCACCCTGTTGAACATTTGAAAAGTAGTCTAGTCTTTTGAATTGGAACAAGAGAAAACATTAGTGGTTGCTTGAAGCAAATGACATTAGTATTTTAGCTTCAATGAGAAATTGGAGCTTCTTTTATTGTAGTAATTGAAGCAGCAGTTGTGATTTTGAAGTTAAAACACATAAGAATGTAGATTCAGCAAAATCCTTAGCAAGCGCTATTAGCAAAATTTATTGACAGCTCAAAACTGTATCACATATAGTATGAACTGTGCTAACACACAATGAAATATAAGTCTTCTGAGCCCTTCCAAGAGTTCAAATGATCCCTGAGCTAGATACACTGCTCATGGAATTAATGGGAATGAGGTATATTTCTCGGGAAATATTCAATATTCACTTTATTTGCCATAGATAAAAGTATGTGATGCAGAATAATTTTTAAATAAGATTTATGCAGGCATGCTTTCTAAGTTTTGTTGAGTTTTTACGATTACTCTGGTAAAGGCTTCAATTCTAGGACTTTTTCCCACCATATATTTTATTATTTCAAGTTTTGAGTTTGAAATGAACTTTGATGACATTTCAAAATTGATTTGCTGCTCACTAAGGCACGAGTGGATCCCTATAATTACAAAAGCATATTTCCCATGTAATTGGTAGCAATATTAGAAATCTTTCCCAGTTGTGCCATATCTTTAAATATACCTGGTCACAATTTCATAGAATTATAACTAGAGAGTGTGCTGTAAAATTGATCAGTTTAACCTCGCCATGAAAAAGGGAAGATTTAAAACTTCTGTATCTAACTGATTCAGACTTTTGTTTCCGAAGTACTGCTTCACAGATTTGATAGTCTATCCACCACATTAGATGGCAGCAACTGCATTAAGTGGAAAGAAATATTAAATCTGCATCGTGACAATCTTTCCACTGCAGTCCAAATTCAGTTGTACAACTGTGAACTTTAAAGCTCCTGATGTCTTTGTAGAAATGCAAGCTCCGTTACAGGCCAATGCAGAGTTTTTCAGAGAACTTCTACTGGAGTTCAGTTTATGCTAATGAAATATTCAGATAAGAAAACTGAAAACAATTAGGAGATGGTACACCATATTTTTCCTAAGATTGTGGGCTGTTTTTCCCAATAGTGTTTATTCTGAATAGATCATCACTGCCATCTTGATATTTGCCACTCCTCTTTGTATTTAGCGGATGCCAATACTGGGTTACTGTTGCTTAGTTTTTTCTTGATGATTCCCAGATGGAAAGCACTGAATGAATGTAGGAATGACTTTTGTTCCACGGTGAATCTTCATTTGATGCCTCCTGAAGAGGATGAATCACTCAGATGGAGTTACATAGCATGTTTCCTGATGCTACTTGAATTTGTAACCAACACGCTCCTGTGTTTCTCTTTTCCTTTCTCTCTGTGCCTGACTATTACTGGAGACCCTTTAACCTAGAAAATTAAAGCTATATATAGTTTATTAAAAACTGATATTCAGCAATTAACAATGCTTAGTCAAAGCATTCTCTTACCGTGTAAAGACATTGGCAATAGAATATGTTTAAATGGCTTTTCATTACATGCAAGTGTAAGCCTCAAGAGCATAGGCAATTTGGAATTTAAAATTGAAAACTTGTTGCAGTGGTAATTACATTTAAAGACAATGGATGCAGAGGATATATTTTAGTACTTATGTGGATTATTCACACTTCCCTGCCACATTGTTATGCCCTTGTTGAAAGTGCTGTGTCTGAGAGATAATGAGTGATTTTTGCAAACTGATTCATTTCCATAGGTGTAAATATACTCTAAGTGTATATTCTCAGTGGTGGGAATAGTACACATTATATCATCCACATGTCAGGTTCAATAATCTGAATTAAAACTTGTATATTAATATAAATGCCTATTAATATAGTTATGAATATGCATTAGAAATTTTAGAAAATCTACATTATGACTCTGTAAAGCAAGCAGATGGAGGGCAGCAGCTTCATTAATACTGACCTGGGAATGACGAGGACTTTGTGTGCCAAAAAGACTCAGGACCAGAAAGTGACTCATGGAGCTGGATCAGTGGTATGGGTGCCATACTGTGATGCAAAAGGCAGAGGAAAGTCTTAATGGATGATCACCATGATGATCGCCAATATTCAGAATTGGATATGGCACAAGAAGAAGAAGAAAGAAAGCAGGTAGCTTAAAAAGAAGAGAAACGTAAGTGGATTGTGTAACCATGCTATTTCATGTTTAACATGAGCTTAGTTGAGGCCAATGGAGGTGCTTTGTGGCCTAGAGCATAGGAGAATGAATTGAATACCACAGGCACCAAGGAGATTCTTGGAGGCAGCAGATTTAAGTACCTTGATACACTCTCTGGTATTACAGAGGCTGCTCTGACACTAACCAGGCCCAATGAGCACCCAAGGACAGAAGGACTTTCAGATTTTTGAAGGACTATTGCTCTGATTAGAAGCCTCATGTACTTCTATGTTGATCCCACAGGAGAATATAGAAAGTTATGTGCATGACTGTTTGACACAGGTTTTAACTGGGAAATTGTCTCATAACACTTTGCTTTGGTTTAAATTCCCCTTCAATTCCATATTAAATATTTTCTTTTTTTAAATCGTTTTCATAGATCTATGTCACCTCTGTCTCAACATTGAAAGTGGAGCCTCCCTACTGATATGTAAGAAGTCTATATATCTGAAGCCTTCACATAAGTATCACCTCAGAGATTAGAATGAAAGTCAAACCAACCAACCAATAAAAAGGCAGGAGTATGAGACATTCCTACATCTGCTTGCTGATTATATTTTATTTTATTGCTATCCAAACAGTACAACCCAAAGTAACCTAACTAAATGGTATGACAAAAGGTGCAAGACCAAAAACATAAGTTGGAAGATAAACAAAAGAAAACAAAGGCATTCATAATTAACTTAGAGACTTCATCACCATAAGATATGATCTCTAACATGAATCTTATATTTTTAAAATTAAACAAATAAGCCCTGGGCACTAGTTTTTGAATAAAGGAAAAAATAACTAAGAAAACATAAATAAATAAAAGTTTCATCACACGCTATATGATAGTATTTAACATACCAGAAATGGTTGCAGACAAATGCTGTCATAATTTGTTCCTTCTCTCGTGTTTGCAAGCTTATTAGGAGACTTTCTTTAGCTATTGGAGACAATTGCATATAAGTGCTGTGATCCAGCAATAGAATTCTTATGTCCTGATGGTTATTCTACCCACTCACTAATAATCAGAAGGAATTTATAATTGCTACAAAATGACAAAGGCAAAATTCTGAAGTTGGATCGATTGATGCAGCACTGCTGAAAGGATGGGTTACAGATCATTTTCCCATTTATTTCATTTGTGTTTCCATCTGTAGTCCAAAGCTACTTATTTAAAAAAGGGAAAATCTGAACATATTGAAAGGGAGAATTTTCTATATGTTACAGAAAGGTTTTGAATTTTTCTTTCACGTCTTCAAGTCCAAACCAACTATGTATTTAGTTTTCTTACACTCTTAGATTTAGCAGAAGTCAATATAAAACTATTTAACTATATTCTCTTTAATCTTTATTTATTCATTTCCTTTCACATTTTGATTATTTACGAACTTGCTTAATATTTGACACATGATGAATAAGAGTCCTCAGCCAGTGAATTTACACTGAAATTACTCCTTTCCTTTCCCTGGTGAATTTATTTTTTTATATCCTGTGCGCATTAGGAAGTTGAAAAGAGCCAAACGAGTTTTTGATGTGCTTAGCTGCCTCTCTGCTCTTATTATGTTTGATCAGTAAAGAGCAATCATGGAATTAAAAATGGGAAAGGAAGCAGTATGGGAGATTTCAGATGCCCCAGGGAGCAAGTTTATAGCTTTCTAACAAGCAGATTCTCACTCTTAACAGGGATACAGCTCTACTGAAAACAGTATGCTTCCACAGTTGTTAAAAAAAAACCACAAGGAAAACAAACAGGGATGTGGGTGGTTTAATACACTCTTTGTCAGTAAAGTCTTGCTCAGACATCCATCTTCACCATGGTTTCATCTCAAATGAGTCTCTGCACACATGCACACGTGTGCACGCACATCTTTGAATCTGACTCTCACCTGTTTTCATTGGCTCTTGTCTTCCAGGACCTTGGGCCATTAGAAACAACAGCATAGATAGCGGGGAGGCAGAGATCGGACGAAGGGTCACTCAGGAAGTACCACAAGGAATATTCTGGCGGTCACAAATCCTTATCATACAGCCACAGTTCCTGAAATTCAATATCTCCTTAGGGAAGGATGCTCTTTTTGCTGTCTATATAAGAAGAGGACTCCCACCTTCACATGTCCAGGTACTGTATTATGCTCCTCCATGGGTAAAATATATGGAAATCTTATTGGGATTATTGCAAGAGGATCTTGTCTGAGATCTTGGGATGCTTGTCTTGTTCTGCAAGTATTCTGTGAGTTTGTGCATCTCCACTCCACTACTTATATAGAGTGAGGAACATGCTTAGTCTTGGTTCATCACCAAAAGGGAAGACAAGCATCAGCAGAAAGAAGACAAATATTTTACATAAGTGATTTTAGATTGTTATATACAAATACCAACAAAATTAGATATAATAACAAAATTAGAGATGCAAAATTTCCAGAAATTTTGAAGCCAGGGAGGGCGGGGGCTGTTTTTCCTTTATCTTCAAGAGTTGCTGGATGAGTAGGATCTTAGCAGGTGACATATATTGATCAATACTAGGAAATGATGTGCCTGTTGGATTTCATCTGCCACCCAGATATTAATAGTCCTGCAAGGAGAAAGTGGCTAACTTTCCAATTCACTGTCCTGCATGCTACATATCTGGAAATCTTACAAGCTGTTGACTCTATGTGTTACAACCAGCATTCTCGGTAATACAATTAACACCACCTGGCTAAGTATCACTGACTAGTCTTTTCAACCTTTATCCAGGAAAAAAGACAGCACAACTACTATCCATGTGGATAGATGAAAATATCACTTTGGGTCCATCTATGATGTGAAACTCTTAAACATTATTTGTTCTTTTTTTAATACCAGCATCACAAAGAAGGGAAGGTGGAGGAGAGGAGTAATAGTTGTCAATTTTGCACTAGGAAGGGAAGAATGAGGGAAAAGTGTTAATTATACATTATGCATCCCTCATAGTAGTTATCACTGTTTGGTTTGTTTGTTTGTTTGTTTGTTTAATCATATTTATATGCCACCCTCCTCACAAGTGACTCAGGGAGGCTAACACGGCATTAAAAACAATTAAAACACAAGATAAAAATTAGAATTGAAAGATTTAAAAGAGATTTAAAAGATTCACAAAGAGAGAGGGAGGAGTTAAATAAGCCAGCAGGCCCCTCCAGCCAGGTCTTAACACCCTTTCTGAAGGGCAGCAACTCCATCTGAAGACTCAACTCAGTTGGCAGGAGGTTCCATAGGGCCGGAGCAGACAAAAAGAAGGTCCTCCTTCTGGTGCTAGAGAGATGCAGCTCTCTAGAAGACCAGAGATCCTCTCCAGTCTGCTCTGGTGGAATGGACAGATGTCCTTAGGGTGATGCGGTCTCTTAAGTATCCTGGCCCACTATCATGTAGGGCTTTAATACCTAGCACTTTGAATTGCACTCAGAGGCATACTGGCAGCCAGTGCAGCCCCCAGAGCAATGGTGAGGCACGAGCATAATGCCTGCACCCCACCACAACCCAAGTAGCCGCATTGTGGACCAGTTGCAGCCTCTGAATGGTCACCATGTAGAGCACATTACAATAGTCAAGTCTGGAGGTGCCCCAAGTGTGTGTGATCATGAGCAAGGAGTCCTGATCTAGGAGCGGGCATAACTGGCGTATAACACAAAGTTGTGCAAAAGCCCCCGGCCACAAGTGCCACCTGTTCTTTGAGCAGAAGTCAAGAATTCAAGAGGACCCCCAGATTACACACCAGGTCTGTTTGGGGCAAAACCTCCCCATCCAGAACCAAAGATGGTAACTTTGAGTGGGCTTTGAGTGGGCTTTAATGATTGCATTTCAGTCTTTTTATAGTTCTTGGTTTGAGAACTGTCAGGCAAAAATTCAGTTTCCTTTACCTTAGCATAGTCCAATGATGACCAACCTTGGCACTCCAGTTGTTCTTGAACTTCAGTTCTCAGAAGCCCTGATCAGCAGGAGTGTTGACTTGGGCTTCTGGTAATTGAAGTCCAAGAACATCTGGATTGCCAAAGCTGGCCTTCACTGACATAGCCCATACAGTGCAGGCCCACTATTTGCATGCCTTCCTGTGATTTTACTTTATTGTAATCTTTAATAAGTTTTTTAAATCCACAAATCTTTGTTTAAACTTTCTCCTGGGTATGTTTTTGTGCTGCAGGAGCCCAAAGTCCCAGCTGTCCTGAAACAAAAGTCTGAATCCTTCTTTCATCTGAGTTTGATTTAATGATATTCACCTATTTCAATAGCCAGAATTTGTGCACCAGCCTTCTGTACTGCTTTAAACCATGACAACAGTGTAGCTCAACTGGACAGCATCCAGAAATTGATTAATGTGACATGGGTGGTGGTGGTGAGGGACAGTCAGTCTGTTTCATATCAGAAAGAAAGCAGCAATAGTTTATTTTCTTCACATCTCAGTAGATTAATGGAAATAATCTGAAACAGACATTGGGTGAAACTATAAGACTCCATGTTCCTGCAGTTTAAAAATTTGATCTGAAAAGAGTGTCAGTCCTCACTTGACAGTTTATCACTGATGAGTGCTGATATGCCAAAGCAAGTAAAATCCTTTGTGAGAACAAGTCAATAATCAGAAAATTAGGTACACGATTAACCTGAGACTATGAAGATGCCACTGCTGTCTGAAAGCTCCAGTCAGATTGAACAGTCATTGTATTACTGTTTGACAAATATTTCAAGTGCCTAGTTTAGTTAGTCATACTGACTGAGCAGCAGCCTGTTCAGAAGTAGCAGATAAATGGATTTCAGTGAGCAGGGTATGATTCTTCAGAACAACAGCCAACCTCTAGGAAGGTGGGTTTGCATCATGCTAAAACCAAGAGAAAGGTGAGCTATCTTAGAGGCCTGGTAGCTCTTTGGATACTAACCCTCTTGTGCTAACAGAAATCCAACATAATTACATAGATGCCTCCTAGGTTAATTCTGTTTTTCAGTATTGAACTAAGAGCTAATTTACTAAAAGAAAGGCTACGTTATAGCTGAGATATTACACATATACCCCAAAAAGAGATCTGGATACTATGTCCATCAGCAGAATATTCCAAATTGCAAGATGAGGGGGAAAAACTACAAAAATATAGTAATGTATAATACAATGTGGTCACTCAGTTGCACAGTTGAGTCCAACCCTTCAGATGACAGGCAGATGTCATCTGCCAACCTTTGGTGTCTACCCAGATCCATGATCACCATGTCAACAATACTGTCTAACCATCTCATCTTCTGCTGCCCCCTTCTCCTTTTGCCTTCCATCTTTCCTAGCATCAAGGCCTTCTCCACTTGGTGGCCAAAATATTTGAGCTTCAGTTTCATATCTGACTTTCCAAGGAGCAGTCAGAGTTGAATTCCTTTAGGACTGACTGATTTGATCTTTTAGCAGTCTTTTCCAGCACCACAATTCGAAGGCATCTGTTCTTCTGTACTCAGCCTTCCTTATGGTCCAGCTCTCAAAGCCTTACATTACTACTGAGAAGACTATCACTTTATTGTGCAGACTTTTGTCAGCAGGGTGAAGCCTCTGCTTTTTATCATGCTGCCTAAATTTGCCATAGCTTGCCTCCCAAGGAGTACATGTCTTTATTTCATGGCTCCAGTCACCATCAGCAGTGATCTTAGATCCCAAGAAAGTAAAGTCTGTCACTGCTTCCATTTCTTCATCTTCTATTTGTCAAGGAATGATGAGAAAAGACTATGATGTTGGTGTTTGTTTGTTTTTTTTGTGTTGAGTGAAGTTTCAAGCCAACTTTTGCACTCTCCTCTTTCACCTTCATCAAGACACATGTTAGTCTTCATTTTCTGCCATTAGTGTGGTGTCATCTGCATATCTGAGGTTGCTAATGGTTTTCTCAGCAATCTTAATTCCAGTTTACAATTAATTCTGTTCATAGAGTTTCTCTGTGTATCAGCCATGGTGATGTAAGAGTCAGAATTTTGTCACTGAAATCTTAGGATCAGCTGAGTCTTCTATGTAAGGCACACAGCTGGCTCTAACTCTCTAACCCAAAGAAAAGATCCCATATTCTTTTACCCAAACTGTGAAGCTCCCCAAGAAAATTTTATGTCCCCGCATGCTTGCTATGACTTATTCTGTAGGTCTACACCATTTACGTAAGATAGTGAGACAATGACAACAACAGTTTTTTACATTTATTTAAGTACATGTGTATATGAATAATAGTAAGTTGACGGCAGATGCAACTTGTATCCAAGAATGCTGGAAAAATGCCATTGGCGTGCTTAAGGTGAATCCTATCTTGCCATGAAGTGCCCCACACACTATGATCACAGAGCCATCTCCTGTGGCACATATTAAATGAGACACAAAGAATTTGACATCGGTTTTGCAATGGACTACCGCAGCCTTGAGGGTATTATCAAGGTGCACCTTCACAGCCAGTCAATCTGGCATGGCCTCTTCCACCTCCATGACTGTTGGGAATCAGAGTTCCTCCTCCTCTCATTTTGCCGTTTGGCCCAATATGATTGTTTTCAGTGGCATTTCCTCCACTGAGGGGAGCATTACACCACCTAAAGGGGCTCCTCCACCACTATCCATTGGCCCTTTTAGGAATTTAGGCTATTTACTGCTGCCCGTACTGGCTGTATGGTCTACTCCATTACCGTAGTGGGATGTCCAGCCAGAAAATAGCAGATATATATGGTGTATCAATACAAGAATAACAAAGCATAAATCTTGGATAAATAATAGGAGATCATCAGAAAAGCATTTACAGCTTAAATCTGCAATGAACTGAACAATCAGATGTAACTATAATAATTATGGATAACAAATTACTTTGGCATCAGGCCATGGTATAACAGATATACTCAAAAGAGTCTATTACATGGACAATGCAAACTTAAACACATGAGCTTTAGTAGGAAGATACAATCTTATAAAGTAATTACTAATTTCATAAAATATATTCTGTAACTTAATACTTTTATGGTAACTTAAATGCTTGGCTACATAAGATTAAATGTAACTTAGCTTTTTATATGATTATATGCATAAATAATAATATAATGTAGTTAGCGTAATATACTATGTGATTTAAAATGAACAGGAATTAGAAATAAAACTGAGTTTATCAACCCTTATGGCAATAAGACGCTTGGCTGGCTATATTAGGAATATATCTACTTATAACAACAAAGCATATGTGTAATTATTAAATGAAAGAGATGAACAACAAGTTTATTCAAGTTACCAATACTTATGACATTTGGGTAAGGGTAGGTGACCTCCTGGTCTCTCTGTACTGGGAAAATAGAATGAGATACATTAAAATATAGTACAGCAGTCATAAGATCTGCTGCTTGTAAATACAAGCAGGACTCTGTCAAGGACAGAGTTGGAAAAATATTTACAGCTAGCCGATCCACAGCTGGCTGAAGACAAAACATTTCATTTTTTTTACTGCAACAAGGATAATTTCTCAAATCAACCGAAAGAAGAGAACAGAAAACAGTATAACAGATCCAAACTCACCTTTTTAGAGTGACTCGGAAACTAAGTACTTAACATCTTTATCATATTTAAACTGTAAAAGGAAACAATCTCTTAATTTTGTTCTAAAAACAGAATAAACAAAGTCTGCATAGATGAACAGAACAAACAATTGAAGCAAAAGCAGTGCTTATTTTACCCAGCCAGCTTCAGTGTTCTGGGGCAACTGCTCCAACCGAGGAGTCCGGAGAGTGCCTAACTCCATAATGTTTAATCTGGCTTTTATATCTTCCAGATAAAATTACACAATGTAATTCAGCTACTTGTAGTATGCTTTGCTGGATTCAGCACTCTGTTGAGACAGTCAGCATCTTTGTTGAAAACAGGGCAGTTCTTGCTGCTGCTGTTGTTTGGGTTGTATTGAGGTTGTTTTTTTTAAACAGGAAGGAGAGGGAAGAAGTATGAGAGGCCACAAATGGCCCCTTGAGAGCTACAAAAGGCTTGCCTTTAGGTATTTTGCAGGCAAAGGACACTTATTTTGGGGCTAATGTTTTGCTTTTTCAATTGAGTGCTTCTCAGAGCAACACAAATCCTTCACAATATATTGACAGTGGTGTTTTTTTCAGACATAAAAAAATTCTTGCATTTCATCTTCTGAAGGCCCCCAAGGCTCTTCTTTTGTCATAGGACAGCCATTGTTGGCCATGAGCCAAGGGAAGTCTTTAATTTCTGAAAATTGCCTTTGGCAAGATGATTTCACTGGTGGTTGTGACAATACTGAAATTAAAGACTCCCCCTTCTGTCCCATCGTCCAAGGACAACAACAAAATTCCACAAGAACTTTGGGAGCTGGAGGAGGGGAGATAGATACAAATTTCTAAACTGTGACAGTTGGCACCTCTAAAACAGCAGTCAGATGGCACAAAAAATTCTACAGGTAAAAGTGGCCCAGGAAGTGATTGGTAATTCACAACAGATGTCACATTATTGTGACAGGAGCCATGTGTCAGTAGCTTAGCAGCTGCCTTCTGTTGCATCTGAGGTGGCCAAGCTGTTTTCAAGGATAGTCTCAGGTAGAAAAAAAATTACTTTAATCTAATCACAAGATTACAGACATATAGATTAACAATAACCCTATCTGCCATCTCCAGGTAGGAAGAAGGTTTTCGGAGCAGAGGATGGATGCTAAAATACTGACCAGGCCATAGTTCCCACTTGTTTCTCCAGGAGAAACATAGAATCTAATAACAAAAAATGCAAAAAAATGCAGGAGGAAGGTGATACCTTTATTGGATCACTCAAAAATTAAAATGCTGTGTGAGCTTTCAAGATCCAAAATCTCTTAATTGGGCATGGCATGTTGTTTTGCCAGATACACATTTTAGAAATTCACATGGAACAACAGGAAAAGGGCTTCTTGGCATTGTCACACCACTCCCACAGGAAGCTAGGCACTTGCTCCTTTCCACATAGCATATGACTTCATAGTTTATGACTTCCATTATGTCAATTTGCATGTCATGTTCAATATTGAATGATTGGCGGGTGGATAGGTTTCTTTGAGAGTCTGATAAGATACTCAAGCTCCTTACTGACTCACAAGTGAAATCTCAACCCAATCAATCATTATAAGGGTAACAGCTGGATTTTTCCATTGCTGAGTGATGAGCATCATCTTTTTCTTGTCTGAATTCAACTTCATTTTGTTGACTTCTAGCCATTTGACCATAACTTCACAGCTGCCAAGGCTCCTTCTGGTTTCTTGCCTAACAACAGCAAGAACTGAGTCTCCTCAGCATGTGGATGTCACCTAATTCCAAAGCTAGGGATGACTGCCACCAGTACTCTCATATATCTTTTAAACAGCATTGGTGCTGAAACTAAACATTGAGGAACTCTACCAAGCAATTCCCAGAGGCCCTAGGAGTTAAATATAATGGTTCTATCAGCATAATCCCTACATTTGGCATGTTTCATAGTGTATGACTTCAATTATGTCATTCTGTATTACGCACATTTACATGTTAAAGCAAATTCACTTTGCATGTCATGTTCAATATTGAATGATTGGTGGGTGGATAGGTTTATGTATAACTTCCAAATCAGATATTTATAAAGAGCTCATTTTAAAACATTCCCTCCCCTCAATAAACGTTGTTCAAGGGCTGTCATATGTGAGTTCATCTACGAATTTTTAGATGGAGGCTGTAATTACAGTATTATTCAGCTAAATCTCAGTAGAACGGTTAAAGGACCAGATAGTATATTTATGCTTCAGTCTGAAATGCCATGTTCCCAGTGCATGTCACACACTTACAAGACTTAGGAAAGAGGGGGAGGGAAACAAAAGTTCAGTAAAACTATTTTTACAGCATAAAGCAATTGTTTTAAAAAATTAAAAAACCATTTATTTGTCATTATAGGGAATAAAAAAAACAACAACTGCAGTATGAGCTGCCCTGGGGTGGCTTTCTTTTTGCATAATTAGAGAGGGAATGACAATGGCAAGAGAGAAAACAAGGGATTGTAAAAAGAAATAGAGAAGAAAGCTCTAGATCAGGGGTGCCCAAACTTTTAAAGCCGGGGGCCAGTTCACAGTCCCTCAGGTTGCTCAAGGGCCAGACTATTTTTTCAATGGGATCTCTGCCCTGCCCTCCCGGCCTCACTGCTGCTAACCCTCACCACCATCGCTGCCACCTCTGCTTCCAAAGACAAATGCAAAGGACAAATCAAACCAAACCAGAAAAGGAAGGAAGAGGGAGGGAGGGAAGGTTTGCCCTTTGTGTTTATCTTTGGAAGTAGCAAGTGGAAGGTCGGAGTTCGATTTCCAAGTACTGAATGACGGAGTGTGCTCCCGTCTCTGCCTCAGCTCCTGCCAACCTAACAGTTAGAAAGCAAGACATTGCAAGTAGATAAATAGGGACCACTTTGGTGGAAAGGTAAAAAGTGTTCCATGCACTCCAGTGTCTAGGCATGCCTGCCACATGTCCACAAAAATGTCTGCAAATGCAGACAGTGCTAGCTCTTTGTCTGTAATCAGAGATGAGCACTGAACCCTAGAGTTGGTTATGACTGGCTTTTGAGCAAGGGTGACCTTTACCTTTACCAGACCTCCCCCTACCATTCCTGCATCATACATTAGCCCAGCCCACATTTTAAAAACACCCAAGCTCAAAGTTGTCATTATATCTTGGAGCCCAGCATTCCAAAATCCCATTGACCCTTGGGTGGAAAAGAAATTTCCTTCTTCAATTCCCCAAACTTTGCTGACTCCTTTTCATTCCTGGTCTTCCCCACTGTCTATACCTTGTGTAGAATTCCAAAAGCTCAACCACATTTCTCCTAAGAAAAGCATCCAGACATCCTGATGTTTATCGAGATTGCTTTTATGTGCATTTGCGTGCATTATAGTCAAATTGTAGGTCATTCCCTGTTAACAATCTTAAACATTTTTTAAAAAGGTAATGAAAAACAATTGAAAAAGCACATTGCAGTTTAAAATTCTTTGCAACTACTCAGTGATGGCAAAAAAAATGCTTTTCAAAGAGAGTTATCGTCAAAAAATTGCTTTCAACAAGGAACTCCAAAAAATTACTGTTAAAAGGCAACATTCCAAATTCTGAAGGCACTGAGAAATTTTTAGATCTTTTTCCACCTGGGGAGAAATGACTCCCGACTGTCTCTGCCCCAGCTTCTGCCAGCCTAACCTTTCCAAAGCAAGACATTGCAACTATAGTACTGTAAATAAATAGGTACCGCTTTGGTGGGAAGGTAAACCGCATTCTGTGCACTTCGGCCATGTCCATGGAAACGTCTGCAAACGCAGACAGCGCTGGCTCTTCGGCTATAAACTGAAATGAGCACTGAACCCTAGAGTCAGATATATGACTGGCTTTCGAGCAAGGGCGACCTTAAAGGAGAGAGGGAAACCAACTGGGAAAGTAGGCCTCCCCCCACCTCATGGCCAAGCTAGGGAGGAAAGCTTCAGGAAAAGTCTGCTTCGAAATGGCAAAGGGACAAAGCAAACCAAAAGAGAAAAGAGGGGAGGGGGGAGAAAGGAGGCCTGATTTTGCAAATCATTTCAAACAAGGGTGACCTTAAAGGGAAAAGGGGGCTCCCGCCCCCACCAAAGAGGTGAGCTTGGTGAGTGAACCCAGGACAGAAGTCTGTTTTGAAAGACAAACTGCAAAAGACAAAGCAAACTTTAAAACAGAAAGGGAAAAAGAAAGCGGAGGGAGAAAGAGAAGGGGATGGAGGAGGAAAGGAAGGAAGGTTCCAAGGAAGCTGGATGAGGAGGGGGGTTCCTGGCGCCACCAGCCTGTCCTGTCCTGCAGCCTTGCTGTGAGTGTTGCAAAGACCACCCCAAGTCCAGGCGGTGGAGGGAGAGGGCGGTTGCAGACACGTTTCTGATCGCAAATGCTCAGGTGTGTTTGCAAGCACTCCCGGGAGCAGCGCGGATGCTTTTGCACATTGACGGGTGCGTTCCCCATCCACTTCTGGGAGTGGGGAGGGTGCCGAGGGCCGGAGGAATTGGTGTCATGGGCCGCATATGGCCCACGGGCCGTAGTTTGGGCACCCCTGCTCTAGATAATACCTGTCCTTTAGAGATACTTCAGATATTCAAAATAACACAAGAACACACATCATTCATTCCCATCAACATTCATACCCCTATTTTAAACTTTTGGTCTAGGGTTTGAGATATATCTGTGGGGGAACAGTTCTTATGCTTTTTCTTAACAAGTTCAGAATGCCTTTGGTAATAGGCATTACCTTGAGATACTTCACTGTATTCTGTGCTTTCATAATTAGTATTTGACACTTCAAACCCCCAGAGAAATTAAATGGCAATAGACCCCATTAAGTGCAGGATGAAGGCATAAATATCAAAAAAGCAAGGAAATGCAAAACTGAGTAATTCCTTTGCAAGGTACTCAGCATTTAATGGGAGCATCAAGCACAGCTTCACCTCATACTCTAGGAAATGCTGCATTTGATTGCACTTGCTTCTGCTATATCAACAGCTGTTCAGGAGAAGCACTACACTCAAGATTATGACTTAAAAACAATCTGTTTATTTGGCTGGTGAAGAGAAAAGTAAGGGTTGCTGTGAGGCAGGATACATTTTAGCAGCAATGCCTCAAGTGAGGTGGAGGAAAGGAAGGGAAGAAGTTTGGAAAGATGTGAGATGAAGTCCTGGTGGGGAGAAAAGGGAAGTAAGATGTTGTCTTACTTTGTTTCTAGCCCTGAAATAAGCTATATTAAAGTAAATGTAAGAATACTAAATAATGACTGGATAGCTCAGTGGTTTAGTTTTCTGACTGAGGAACTAGAGGTTGGAAGTTAAATTTCCTGCAATTCCTCCCAGAAGAAACGATACTGTGTAGTCATGGGCAAACTGCACATTCCCAGAGTAATAATAATAATAATTTCATGTCGGAGATTACTCTGGGTTGAAAGGATTTTTAGGGGATGCCTGATTGAGGCTGTGGGTGAACCACTTCTATTTATTGTCTCTCTAGTAGACCCTGGAAAGGGTTGCTGTAAGCCAAAATTGGCTTAAAAGTACACAATTGTTATTAAAAGTTAGGACATTTAGGAAATATATTGAATGGAATCAAGCTTTTGTCATTTAATAATGCTTTAACAGTCTTACAGAATCACTATTCAGTTATTATAGTTCTTATCCAGCTCTTACATTTTGTTTGGAGGCAGTAGTTTGTTCTGCACAGAAATCCATCTTTGCTTTAAAAAGACACATAAACAGTGATGGGATGTAACAGGTTCACACCAGTTTGCCAGAACCGGTAGTTACTTTTCCCAGTGTCCTGGAGAACAGGTAGCAGCTTTTGGGGGGAACCATCTTTGGGGCTTACCTTTTCACTGGTTCCCTCACTGTGCATGAACGCCAAGCACTTGGTGTGCATGCATCCCTACAGTGCTTGGCGAGTATGCACGGCCTCCTTGCTGAGAAGCTGCTAGTGTGAAGCTCCCTATATAGCCTGCTCCCCTGGGTAAGTAACTCACCCTTGGATGTGGTGTGTCTGTGTATTTTAATGTGTATTTAATACCTTTATCTATATTGACGTACTACCACAGTTCCTAAAAAGGCCTGGCGGGCTGGCAGGCCTGGCGGCCTGGCTTGGGGTTTTTAAGCAAAGTCTTGGAGTTACCTCATCAATAAGCTACACCTGTGCTATTCCAATTGCTGTTCCAATTGGAGAACCCTTAAGGAGGTACAGCTATTTTACATTTATATTAAGGCATATTATCCTAGAGAACTGGTACGATGACCAAATCCATCTTGCAACATGGTGCTGCCCAGGCACTTATACTAACAGGTAAGTGACGGGTTTGTGTTTGGGGTGGGTGGGTGGGTGGGTGTTTGTTTGTTTGGGTGGGTGTATTTTAATTTAATTTTTATTTTATTTATTTATTTATTTATTTTATTTACGGGTTTGTGCTGAGGGTGGGTGGGTTGAGGTGTGTGTGTGTGTGTGTGCTTATTTTTATTTATTTTATTTTATTTTATTTTTCTTTGGCCCTGCCTACGACATCATGACATCATGATGTTAGCTCTGCCCACAGTGTGATGATGTCACGGTGGAGTAGTAAAAATTTTGACATCCCACTTCACATAAATAAATATATGGAAAGTAAAGTCAACAACATAATTTCAGACTTAAAATAAGTGGTTTTTTTAGTGTGAGAAGTCTGCACGGACAGTCCTCAATCTGTGCAGAAACTTCCATGTTGTGTTCTCAGGGTGTGCCCAGCTTCCTCCTGATTAGCAGAGATGTAGTTATTGTCCTTCTTTATATAGCTTGTATTTCAGACTTTTATCCATCTATGTGTGGCTTTAGGGAAAACGTGACATTTTCAGGAAGAATGTTCTGTAAAAACTGTTCATTATAAAACTGCAATGTATCAGAAGATCAATAGAGAAAAAAAAATATAATGTAATGAGCCAGGTGGCTATGCAGAATCAGGCCTAGAACTTCTGTCTGTGGCTGGTTTACTTTAACAATAAGGTTAAAGCACTTTTTGATTGAACTTGAGCTGTAAATGAAGAGCAAAAGTTCATGTGGAAGGGCAGGAGATGAAAAGTCAGTACATCCCTACTTGTTGTGTTTTGTTCTTCTCATTTTCTGTAAGGAACGGAATTAGCTCCAAACGTTGCCTGCAATGACAAGAAAATTTGAAGCATACACTCACAAGCTCTTCACTTACAGCGCAGGAAAGATTGCCGATTCATTGCTGCAAGCAACAATTGTACCAAATCTTGAGTGTCCTCTTTGTGGAGGCTGCACTGTTATTCCTCTTGAGGCTTTTATTTCTGTTACACTGTTTAAGACGGCCCCTCTGATGAATAAGCTGTGGGAACATAAGGGCCACCTGCATGCTATCAATCAAGGAAAACACTTTTTATGGTGTGGAGTTTGCCAAGGAAAGAAATGACTGTAATCTTCCAGTCCCTCTGGAATGTTGGTTTTGGAGCAAAACAGTTGAATTACATCCATCAAACCAAGCCTAACTAAGGATGTTGTTATTATATGCTG
Source organism: Furcifer pardalis (assembly GCA_030440675.1). Taxonomy (NCBI): domain Eukaryota; kingdom Metazoa; phylum Chordata; class Lepidosauria; order Squamata; family Chamaeleonidae; genus Furcifer; species Furcifer pardalis. Next base: position 72,857,225 of record CP126893.1, read on the forward strand.
TAAAGTTGCCTCCAAGTTATGATGACTTTGTGAATCAGTGAGCTTCATAGTAGCTCATCATTAACATCCCTGCCCAGCTCTTGTAAACTCAAGGCTGTGATTTCCTTTATTGAATCAATCAATGTCGTATTTAGTCTTTCTCTTTTCCTTCTGCCTTCAAATTTTCCCAACATTACTGTATTTTCCAGTGATTCTTATCTTTTCATGATGTATGCAAAGTGCAATAGCCTCGACTTCACAATTTTTATTTCTAGAAATAGTTCAGGCTTGATTTGATCTAGCACCCACTTATTAATCTTTCTGACAGTCCAGAGTATCTGTAAAGTTCTCCTCAAGCACCATATTTCAAACAAATTGATTCCTCCCCCCCCCCTCCACCATCAGCTTTCACACCTAGACATAATAATAGTGTGAGTGATAATGGCTTTTTATCTGCCTTTTTTGTTGTTCAGTCGCACAGTCAAAGGGTCCTCCTCCAACACCACATTTCTACAGTAACACATCCTTACCTTGATGATCATTTCCAGTTCCTTCATAGCTGCCCTTCACAATCTCAGTATTCTTTTGATTTCTTGGCTGCAGGCTCTGTTGATGATGGATAATTGAGCCATGGTATACAAAATGTTTGACTGTTTTTTTCATTGTCAATTTAAAGATATGTAGTTATTCTGTAGTCCTTGTTTGTCTTGTTAATGTTCTTCTGCAACATTTCTCCAGACTGGGGCAGCGTACTCTGCAGCAGAGAAATGCAGGGCAATGAGAACATTAGGCTGTGCTCCCCATGTGGAATTTTTAAGTTTGCGGATGAGATTGTTCCTGGTGCATAACCTCGGCTTAATATCCTGACAATGATGTTTATAAGCTAAAGCATGGCCTAGTTTTATTAAGAGGTAGCTCAGATTGTCCCCAATGAATGATACAGAAAGAACAGATAAATAAAATACACCCTTGTCTGACATCTTTGTCTATAGGAAACCATTTTGTTTTTCCATAATCTGTCCTAACAGTAGCTTCTATAAACCACATTATATATTATGCATCAGGAAACTGTCGAAGTCCAGCTCCGTCTGGTGTGTTTGGGGAAGAAAGAAGGGAAACTGTGCAGTCTGATATCTGGTGGCAATATGATCAATTTAGCTCTGGTCTGGAAGGACTGAGCTAGACTGACTGCCTGGCCACACCCTGCCAGGCACCTTTTATTAGCAAGCAAAGATTACATGTCACATGGTATGGTATGTAGGCAAGCAGCCAATCAGCATAGCATATTTGGAATGTTACCTTGTATGGTATTAATAGTACTCCTTGTTCTGCACTTGGGTAGCTTCATGTTATCTTTTAGCCTCGTACTGTATATAGCAAGCCTTGCTCATGTATAGAATAACTGGGCTATATCAAGCAAGCCTGGACATGCCTATATGATTACAAACCTATGCTTCCCTAACTGATCATAAACATGCTTCCAATGAATTCCCACAGGAAACCTCATTTCAAGTCTCTTTTTCACCATGGAAACATACTGAATGACAGTAGAAAACCTCTCACATCCCTCAAAAACTCTACTATTAGAACCATTATGATGATGATGGTCTCAGGCCTTGGAACTACAGTTTCCTACCCCAAAGGAGGCTCAGAAGACATCTAGAAGAAATTGAGCATGGAATCTGTTGCTGGCTGAGATCTGCCAAGCTCCCTCACTGTTAACATTCCACAAAATGGAGAACAAAATCTCTTTAGGAAAGTCTCCAGTATAGATCTTTGTCCACATGCCTTTTAAAGCTTTGTCACAATACAGTGTGTTGATTCTTGGTTCAATGGTTTTATAAGCTTGTCCTGTCAGTATTTAGTGTTTTGTTTTATAACTGATTTGGGAATGCTTCTGTGTCTGTGTTTGTATTACGTGTGCACGCCATCCAGATTGGCTCCTACTATATGAGTTGGGAATGAATGAATCAGATAGCATCCTGGACTAGGGTACAAGAAAACTGGGTTCAAATCCCAGCTTGCTTCCTATGGAAATATATTCAATTATTTTAAAAAAAAACAAACAGATTAGCTCAGAAGTGTAGGATATTGTGCTTCTATGTCCATAATTAAAAAATTTTTACAATGTCATGCCCATGTTGCCAGCAGAAAAAAGATATCAAACTTGACATAGCAAAGGGCAGCCTCATATTGATGACACCAGTCAAGATGGTTGACAGGATACCTTCTTGTGCTCACTACCTTTCACAGAGGTACTAAGCTGGGGGAAATTCCAGAAACTGACTCCTTTTTCATCAGTTAATAACTTCTCACTCAAACACAAATAAATTGTCAGTGCTGATCAGGGTGTCAGACTTGTGTATTTTGTAAGTCATGAAAGGAAGGAGATTTTATTTATTTATTTATTTAGATTTATTATCCTGCCCCAGTCAGGCGAACCTGACTCTAGGCAGCTTACAAAAAGAAAAAGATCACACATGAGTGCAAAACAAACTAAACAGTCCCACTATACCCCTACAAATTCGGACATTAAAACCTTAGGTTCAATATTAATTTAAAAAAATTAAACTATAAATTTACAAAATACTAAAAAGAGTTAAAAGTTTAAAAGGTTTAAAAAGTTTAAAAGAGCGAGAGAGGGGTGGCTGTCCCATCAGATCAGCCACCCAACATGGGACCCCATATTACTGGAGCCCCACACCTGCCCTGCCAGCCAGGTTTTTAGGCCCTTCCGAAAGGGCAGGAGCTCTGTCTGTAGACGTAACTCAGTTGGCAGGAGGTTCCAAAGGGCCCGGGCGGACACAGAGAAGGCCCTTCTTCTGGTGCTAGAGAGATGCGCCTCTCTAGCTGATGGAATGATAAGAGAGCATCTCCGATCTGCCCTGGTGGGACGGACAGATGTTCTTGGGGTGATGTGGTCTCTTAATTATCCTGGCCCACTACCATGTATGGCTTTAAAGGTAATGACCAGCACCTTGAATTGCACCCGGAGACATACTGGCAATCAGTGCAGCTCCTGAAGTAGTGGTGAGGCACGACCCTAACGCCCGCATCCCATCACTACCAAAGCAGCCGCATTCTGGACCAGCTGCAGCCTCCGAATGGTCACCAAGGGCAGCCCCATGTAGAGCGTGTTACAGTAATCAAGTCTGGAGGTGACCAAAGCATGTGTGATCATGAGCAAGGAGTCCCGATCTAGGAGTGGGCGTAACTGGCGTATTACACGAAGTTGTGCAAAAGCCCTCCTGGCCACAACTGCCACCTGCTCTCCAAGCAGTAGTCGTGAGTCCAAGAGGACCCCCAGATTATGCACCGGGTCTGTTTGGGGCAAAGCTGCCCCATCCAGAACCAAAGATGGCAACTCCCGAGATAGCGCAGGACCCCTTACCCATAGCCACTCAGTCTTGCCGGGATTCAGTTGTAGCCCGTTGTCCCCCATCCAGACCTTGACAGCCTCCAGGCACCTGGATAGGACTTCTACTGCATCAATTGGATCCCCACGGGCCAAGATATACAGCTGGGTGTCATCTGCATATTAGTGATACCTCACCCTGTGGGAACGGATGATCTCACCCAGTGGCTCAAAGCTGTATTTCAACAAATGAAATTCGTTCCTTAAAGGGGGGACATTAAGGACTACTGAGTTTCTTCAGACCTATAGGCTAAGAGGAGAGGAAATCAGCAAAGACAATAAAGTAGGAAGAAAAGTGGAATATTTCCTGCTCACCAAAAATCAGGGAGGAATAAAGGCAGACTTTTCTTACTCTTTCCCATTTGTCTCTTATTGCCTCTCCTTTTTTTTTGTTAGCCCTGCTGCTCCCCTCTCCATAACTTTATTCCCGAATAAACCAAGATGAGGTAGCCTTCATTTTGTTTCCTTTTAAAAAATAAATAAATCATATTTCCTCTACTTTGCTTCTCCCTCTCCTCTTACCATATTCCAGAGGGGTAGTTGTATAGCACTACCACCACCACCCACTGCCATTGGCAAGTGCTCCCTTCATCACAAAAGTGTCAATCTGGGTGTCTAACTGCTTATATACAGAGTACATTATGTGTAATGCAGGGCTGGCTGAAGCAGAAGCTAGAATTAAGATTGCTGGGAGGAACATAAATAATCTGAGATGTGCAAAATGATACTACCCTAATGGCAGAAAGTGAAGAAGACCTAAAGAGCCTCTTGATTAGGGTGAAAGAGAAGAGTGCAAAAGCTGATGTGAGACTCAACATCAAAAAAAAACCCAAGATCATGGCAACCAGCCCCATCACTCCCTGGCAAATACAAGGGGAAGAGATGAAAGCAGTGACAGACTTTACTTTCCTGGGATCTAAGATCACTGCAGATGGTGACTGCAGCCATGAAATAAAAAGATGCCTACTTCTTGGGAGGCAATCTGTGAGAAACCTAGGCATCATAATAAAAAGTAGAGACATCGCCCTGCCAAAAAAAGTCCACATAGTCAAAGCAATGGTATTCCCAGTAGTAATGTACAGCTGTGAGAGTTGGACCATAAGGAAGGCTGAGTGCAAAAAAATAGGGAGAGTGTTTTAATCTGGTTTTAATGGTTTTTAAAAGTTTTAATTGTTTAGTCCTATATGAGGAGGACGTTTTGTATTTTGAATTTTTGATACTGTTGTGAGCCACCTGGAGTCACTTCTGCGAGGAAGGTGGCAATACAAATACAGTAATAAATAAATAAAATTTAATAGATGCCTTTGAACTGTGGTGCTGGAGGAGATTCTTGAGGGCTAGGCCACAAGGAAATCAAATCAGTCAATCCTGAAGGAAGTCAATCCTGGCTGTTCATTAGAAGGACAACTGCTGAAGATGAAACTCAAGTACTTTGGCCACCAAATGAGAAGAGAGGACTCACTTGTGAAGGCCTTGATGCTGGAAAAGATTGAAGACAAAGGAAGAAGGGGACAGCAGAGGATGAGGTGGCTAGATGGCATTGTTGATGCAATGACATTGATCTGTGTGGGCTGTGGAGAATGTCAGAGGACCGTGGCGTGCAGCAGTCCATGGAGTCGCAAAGCGTCGGACTCAACTGTGCAAATGAACAACATAAACTGTGCCTGGCTCTTTAAAGACACTGTAGTTCTCAACAGACTTGACTAGTGACATCCTTTTGCTCATCTTCACCCCCACTACTGCCTCTTCTTTTGAATCTTTGTTTTTGTGAGATGATTTGTTTGCTCTCTTTCTACATCATTGTATATATTCTCACAAACAGGTAGTTGGTTCTGTTAGCTTAAAGCATGCTTGAAGTATTAAAGAAGGGAAGCTGTGCATTCTAAATGGAGGCTCGGGAAGAAGGAAAATGCACAAGGCTTGGTGCCAGCAAGTTCCTTAACCTGGGGTTCTATTACCCATATAAATTAAACAGGTATTTCCTGTAAGTCAGCTTAATGAGTTATCTGTACAGAAACAGTAGGCTTGACACGCCTGCATCTTCTCAATCACACTCGCAGTCATGGGATAAGACCAGATCCCTGCAGCTACAGCCACTTCAAACCATTTTAGCTCCTCAGTGAGCTGTTCCTCTTCGATCTTACCAACTGCTGAGCCTGCCTGCTGTCTGTGATAGAATCAGTATCAGACACAGGGGAGACAGGAGAGTCTGCCAACACAAGCCAAGCGGAGCAGCATGTTGCCAGTGAGAAATGTCAGCTTTTATTGCTACACTATTCCATGTTGACCCTCAGTGAGCAAACCTTCCACAGAGCAATAAACTCTGTTTTCCCAAAGGTGTTATCCCAATCAGGATATTTTCCAAAAGGCTAATGACTATATTTTTAACCTTCTCATCCTTGCCCTAATAGATATGTTTAAATATCTCTCACCCATATGCCCCCAAAGAACATGATATACAGATTGCAGTTTGTGATATTTTTCTGCTGGAGTGTAAAAAGCTACTTCTAAGAACAAACATAAGGTAAAGGTAAAGGTTTCCCTTGCTCGAAAGCCAGTTGTATCTGACTCTAGGATTCAGTGCTCATCTCTGTTTCAAAGCCAAAGTGCCAGTGCTGGTATACAGTAAATAAATTCAATAAAATAAATAAATAAATAAATAAAATAAATATGAAAGAGATTTTGCCTAGTTTAACATCCTTCTTTCCCTCTAATGCCAAGTTCCTGCTGAGGTGATAAAATTTTATCTTATTTGTCAGCACATTTACAGTGTGGCAGTCTCACACTGGGTAGCATCTTGGCTCATTTATTTTTTAACAAATACACAAATGATCAACTATCATTCCCATACTCCAGCAATTTCATCTATGGTGATGATTTTGTCTCAACAGTCCAGAAGGAAACTTTTGAGTCCAACAAGCACCAGCTAAATTCTGCATTAGAAGATCTTTCCTTATAATAAAAGTCAACTGAAACCAATCCCTTTGAAAACATAAGTCTGTGCCTTCCATTTAAAGAACAGAGAAGCAAAGATGAAACTCCGGTTTAAATGGGAAGATAGGATTCTGGAATATTCCAAAGTACTTGGGCATCACTCTGGATCAAACCTTGACCTACAAAAAACATTATCTAAGTGCCAAACAGATTTTTTTTTACCAGAAATAACCTACTTAGGAAACTGTCTGGTTCTGACTAAGGGGCATGGTCACAAACAATAAGAACAACAGTTTTGTTCCTCTGCTAGTCAACAGGAGAACATGATGGTGCCTTGTGATATAAATCAGCACATGACAAATGTATGTCTCTCTTAAGGAATCATATAGGAATAATACTGGTTGCCTAAAATCTACCCCCACTGAAAAAGTCTATTGCTTGACTGGCATTACCCCTTTGGAGGTACGTTGAGAGCTGCTAATAAATAATGAATGAAGTAAGGCAGTGCAGCACCAAACTCATCCACTTCATGGACACCAACTCCTGAGACAATGGCTAAAATAAATAAATAAATTACTTAATTATGGTCTAAAATCAAAGAAAAGTCTTCTGCACACCTCTCAGCCTCCAAATATTAAACCAGAAGAGGCTAGGCTAAGTTTATGGAGAGTGAAAAAACAACAACACACCTTGCTAAACAGTGTCTCCCACCAAGATAAGATTCTGGCTGGAGTATCGAGAAGTCACTTTATAGACTTCAAAGTAGAGAGATCAAAAAATAATCAAGTAAAATGGAGCTTCTTGAATATTGAACAATTTTCCTGTGAATGGAGAAACTCAGTCACAATGTAACTTTTATGTGCATGCAATTTATGCTCCACTATGTGTACTAAAAAAGATCTAGTAAATAGCTGACAGATTGAAGTAGCCTTCTTTTGATCAAAAATAGTCTAATATTAATATTTTAATTTGTTTTCAATTGTACCTATATTTCATATAAATCCATAATTTTAAATTGCACAATACTTTGAAAGAAAGATCTTAGTTATTTCCTGTCAGAAAGCTGGTGTAACCATGACAACATGCTCCTCAATACAAACAATAATTCTGTATGTATTGGAGAAGACTAGGTAAGAACCCTCATTTCTATCAACTAGTTTTCTAGGTGACAGAAAGAACAGGTTTCAGTGATATAATCCTAAGTGATATAATCCTAAGTGATATAAATCCTAAGTGATATAAACCTAAGACCCACAGGCCACATCCACACACACACCCAGCTCTTTATGTGTGGTCTTGCACCCTGTTTGTTTGCTGCTGTTACCCTGAAGGCATTTTCCTTCAGACCCACACTTCTTCCTGCCTCAGGTGGCACCATCTACTGTTGTTTCTCCTGTCACTTTCTTACAGAAAATACAATAGCAACATTGTTTCCACTGGTCTCTATGGTTGGATGTCATGTTTACTTTTGATGTAAATAGGTAGGTTAATAATTTGTTTACTTTTCTATTAAGATGTGACTCTGTTTAGGCATTGGGTACTCTAAAGTGGCCCCCATGTCACAGACATTTTGGAACTACTGATGCAAATCACATCTACAGACTGTAATCGTCTATCATGAACACAGATTTGTTGTTGTTACATGCCATCAAGTTTCCCCAAAACTTATGGCAACCCTATGAATGAGCAATCTTCAAAATGTTCTGTTGTCAACAGCCCTACTCAGCTTTTGTAAAGTCAAAGCTATGGCTTCTGCAGGAAGACAAATCTATTGCTAAGTAAATTTTTGAAAAGATGTGAAGCAATTGATAAGATTTCTAGTTACAGCACTAGTAGGTGTGCCATTGGCATGAATATATGTTTAGCATGCTGTAGAGTTAATGGAGAACCATCCATTCATGGCAACACTCTCACTGGCATATAAATTATGGAATTTGTTGGATTTTTGACAAAAATTTGTACTGTGGTGAAAAGTATTTTGAAGAAAAATTCCTACTGTTCGACATAAAAAAATGATATTTTTACATAATTTATGCATTTTTGTGCAAAATTATACAATAGGTGATTTGTGTAAAATTTGCCCAAAATTATGGTGACTGCTGCTATATTTTCCTAGATGCAAAACACACTAGAGACATTTTATACAGAAATGTTATACAAAATACAAACTGGGATAGCATCTCAATTACAGTTTAATCTTGAAGGATTTTAAAATTGACCATTGAGGTGTTTTGCATATCATCACACATAGATAAAAATGAAGATATGTGCAATTATTCTTTCAATCCCTAAATAATAGTAATGAAATTAATTCCATAGTTTTTAAAAAGAATACTCGGTTAAGTCATGATTTAAGGATTATTTAGCAGAATACAAAGGAACAACTGTGAAACTGGAGGCATCTTGAAGATTTAAGACAATTTCATCTACGAGGAACTGAATCGTTTTTACTTAATGTTGAGTTTCATTTGCCTTATGGGGGCTACATAAGTTATAAAGTTATGATCTCTCTACTGAGCACATATGGCAACTTCTTCCTGATTCATCCATCTATCTTGTCTGTAGTTAGAAAGATAAATGCATCTAGAAGAAGATAGGTTTTCACATGGAGTTATATGCCCATTGAAACATTAGATATATTGGATATTTCGTATGTCTGTAGCCATAAAGAGGCTATAATTGCTAGTTGAGTGCCAGATACTCCAAAGATCATGCACTAATGATAAAAAGGTCTCTACCAATTTGTGCAGAATTATTCCCAAGTGGAGTTTAGGAAATGTTTGAATTAAGTCAAATTCTGAGAAATATCTTTCCTGGGCAAAACATAACCATATTTCAAACACTTATACAATATATTTTCAGCATACAGAAATTGTTGGTAATTATATAATTTGCCTATTATGTGATACTTTACCAGTTCCGTACTTCTAAAGTTCCTTGAAAGTTGAACATATTTCTCTGATACGGGCCATTAATACAGATATGTTAAGAATGGAAAGATGCTCTTCACTCTTGATTAGAATTCCTACATCATTATTGCTGACAGCTTAAGTTTGGTTGCTGGGTTTGGTTGATTATATTGCTGTCTTTATACTTCTATGAGTTGTGTGATTGAGAGATTTTTGAGTAAAGCAGAGGTTTGAGCACTAGACCTTGACTCCATAGCTCATCAGGCTCAAATGTACACAGGAATAAATCTCTGAGATAAACTTTGTTTAAAAGACCATAACTCTAAGCACAAGTCAAAGTGCTGATTTTTGACATACAAATCTTAACAATTTGGATCCAGGCTATCTGAAGGTCTAGATTACATCATATGAGCCTCTCCATTTGGAGAAGTACTTTCTCTTTGTCCCACTAATTCCTAAGTGTCTGCACATTTCACAAAATGTAAAGCTATTCCCCTGTGATTAAAACAAAGTTATCCAAATTTAAAATTAAACGGGTAAATTAATTGCTGATAACATGGCAGAAAAGCCTGTCTCCTATTTGATTATATGTCAGACTTTCAGAGGCACGCCAGTGGCTCAAGTGTTTAAGACACTGAATTCACTGACAGGAAGGTCAGAGTTCGATTCACGGGTACTGCATGACAGAGTGAGCTCCTGTCTCTGTCCCAGCGTCTGCCAACCTAGCAGTTTGAAAGCAAGAAATTCCAAGTAGATAAATAGGTACCACTTCAGTGGGAAGGTAAACAGCATTCTGTGCACTCCAGTGTTGAGGCATGCCTGCCACATGTTCATGGAAACATCTGCAGATACAGTCAGCACTGGCTATTTGACTAAACAGAGATGAGCACTGAAGTTTAAAGTTGGATATGACTGGCTTTTGAGCAAGGGCTACCTTTACATTTACCTTTATTATCTTTCAAATGAAGGGGTTATGGTGGCTCAGTGGTTAAGAAGCTCGCCTTGTTAGCTGGAAGGCTGGCAAGTTGGCAGTTTGAGACCCGGGTACTGCATGAGACCTGGGTACTGGATTGAGCACCCATCTCTGTCCTAGGTCTTGGGGACATGAAAGGAGCCTCATTTCGGCGTTCCTTGAGTGGAGTTTCTTCTGCAAAAATCCTTTCAACTCAGAATATTTTCTGACATGAAGTAGTAGTAGTAGTTGTTGTTGTTGTTGTTGTCGTTATCTTTCAGGTGAACTAAATTGGTAGAAATAGTGGGAATGTCCCCATGCCCTCTGCCCTGCCCTACTCTATAAAATGGGTGCCTATGCTCCATAATCAGCATAGTGCCCTTCCCTAAATAAATAAATAGGATCTTTCTTTTAGAAATACTGTAAATCAAACAGAGAACTGAGCCCTAAAGCCTTGTGGTTGCTTATACAGTAATACCTCAGATAACGTTTACCTCGGATAACGCTAAAATCGCATAACTTAAGTAATCTGGGGAGGAGAATTGGATCGAATAACGTTAAGGTCCTATGGGATGGATCAGATAACAACCGCTAAAGCCTGTGCAGTTACAATGTATCTCTATGGAACTTTAATGTTATCCGATCCATCCCATAGGATTTTAACATGGATCGGATAACACTAAAAATCGGATAACACCAAGACTTGTGGAACCAAGTCTTAGCGTTATCCGAGGTATTACTGTATACAATATGCCCTGTTGAATTCAATGTGACTTAACTTTGGATAAAACATATAAGGCAAACATAACTAGGAGTAGATTCTGTTTCTTAAAAGATCCTTGTTTCTCAGTAAACTTTTTCAGGAATATGTTTTAACATAAAAGCTTCCATTTTACTATTAATAAACTTTACCTTTTCATGGGTTGAAACGTATCAAAATTAATGACTGAAAGGGCTGTCTTAATCTCTGAAGCATTTTACTAGAGCAGGGTCGGATTTCACAGAGGTACCATTTTGTTGACCTCTGCTGGTGGAGTATAGCTGCTGCCACAGTACCAGCCAGACTCTGTATAGTGAGAGGGGAAGAGAAAGTTACCAATGGCTTAAAGTTTTGATCCACTGAAATCCAAAGCCCTGCAACCCTCCAGAAGAATTCCTCAGTTTTATTTACATGAAACCACTGTAACCGCCTCTGTAGAATTCTGAATGTGGCAGTGGATTCATCCTCTTTCCTCAGATACAGTACTTCATTCAGGATTGTTCTTTATCATTGTTTTTGCTCGATAGACAGGTGAGAAAACCTACTGTGAAAGGCAGTAAAGGGGAGCTGAGAGAAAGGAATAGTGCAGCTCATATTCCACATTGTTCTTCTTTCCAAAAATGATAAACGTACTCAATGTATATGTGTAAATTAGGCAAACTAGAGGATCCTTATTTTTTAAAAAAAAACACAAATACTGATACCCTGTATGTATAGTTGTCCCATTTCTCATATATTATTGGCTGTTAATTAATTTCAGGGTGCACTGAAAAGACTATTTAAGTTTAAACAAGTGCTGTAGAAGTTCAAGTGACCCTTACTCGGTAGTTTGATATACAATTGTTACAAAGTAAAGCAACAATCAATATTTTCTTTTGAAGATCACACACTTGCACAGCAGGTTTCATACTCTGTATAAAATCAATCTATGATGAAGTGCCTTTTCTGTTCTTCTGCCCTGTAGTATGATTTTATGGAACGTCTGGATGGCAAAGAGAAATGGAGTGTGGTAGAATCTCCACGAGAGCGTCGCAGTATCCAGACCCTTGTTCAGAATGAAGCAGTCTTTGTTCAATATTTGGATGTGGGCTTGTGGCACCTTGCTTTTTACAATGATGGCAAAGAGAAAGAAGTGGTATCATTCAATACAGTCATATTGGGTATGTATGTCTTTGCTGAGGAGTAACTAGTTAGCTTGCTGTATGAAGCAGAACAGAAATATATTAGCTGCAATCGTTAAAACTCTCACATTTGAGGAAATTTCACTGAATTTAGGGAGATCTATCTCCAAGTAAACGTGCATTGGGAAATCCAATTGCGCATCAGTATTTTCCTTCTTCTCATGATCAGATTATACTTGATAGATGAGACAATATTAAATTAAACTGTATAGAAGATACTACTCAAATAAGCTGGAAGTACATGTACAGTATTTAATCTTATACCCGGAACAAAGATTTAGCAATCACACTTGTAATTTTGGAAAAATATAGTGACAGAAGTTGCTTCAGATATTGTGGCATAAGTAATTAGATGAATTATTAACATTGCTGCTAATTATAATTTGTAATTTTTGATATGAAAAATATAAACATTTCATTTGGACGGTCAGGTCAAGGGGTTATTGGATAGTGCTGAACATTTCCTCTTTACTAGGTTCATAAACTTGATAAAATGTTGCTATGAATGAAGACAGTTTTGGTTTTCTTGCCTTTCTATGCATATTCTACTAATGTATATTTAACAGATTAGTGCAACTAAAGACATGATAATGGGTGCACACCTACAGTTGTGTTGCTCAAACATATTAAACGGATGACCAGTCACAATAGGCTCACATGATTGAAGAGTCAAACATCTCTAGTAAAAGATGTTGGTAACTTGCTATATTTCCCTCAAATGTTGTTGGAAAGTGTTGATAGGACTAAAGTACAGTTTATGAGAAAGTTGAAAGTAATAGTTAGGTAGACTTATTGATGTTGCACTGATAGTAATTGCCCTGAAATGTGAAGAAAAATACAATATTTTATTCAGCTCAGAGGTTACTTGACACATACCTATTATGAAAACTTTCACCACCAAGGTGGCTCGAAAAGTGGAAATCCTGACTAAGATGAAATAGAAGAAATACCAAAATATGTCAACCAGAAATCTCATGTTAAATATACAGTCAAACCTCACATAAAGAGCGCCTCGCTTAAAGAGTAACTCGCTTAAAGAACAGATTTTTTTCTGAATGTTTGCTTCGCTTAACAAATAAAACCAACCAAAAACTCACTTAACAAATAAATTGGGGTTTGCAATTCCCCCTCACACAATTGGTCACTTACAATGGTGTTTCACTTAAAGAGCAAACTCACTTAAAGAGCAATCCTGTGGAACGCATTATGCTCTTTAAGCGAGGTACAACTGTACATATAAATATGGAAATATTGTTTTATGCATGAACCTTGGGGGAACAGAAAGGACCTGCACCAGCTCTTCAACCACACTGCCTTATTTTACCCAGATGAGTACAAACCCAGATTGCCCATGTGTCAGCACTTTGGAGGAAAATCTCTCTAAACCACCACTTTTCCACACTTCTGATCTTTAGTCTTCCAAGAGACTGAAACTAGAACTCAGCAAAAGCATGTATTATATACTGTATCCCAAAGAAACTATTTAGTCCTATTTTTAATTGTAGTAGTTTTAACATTGGTGATGTTTTTAAATTTATGTTCCAGCAGTTGGGATGTGGCAGAATTATGGCTATTCTGAGTGCCATATCCTTGATTCTCTAAATGTTTTAATGGTGGCTAATAGAGTGAATATTTTTTAGAAAAGGAAACAAAAACGGCTTTCGGTGTACGCTCTGGGTTGTGAGGGTCTGCTGCTCTTTCAGGTCCTTTATACCAGTGAAGAAGATTAACATAGTTGATGGTTGATTTTTGCAGTATGGCATTGTTTCCACTGTAGTATTTTAAATTTGTGCAAAACATGTTAATAGGCTACCACATTAGTATGCTTTGTACACCCAAAGGTATTGAAAAATATAATAATTACCCCACATAAAAGCTATGTATAGCTTGGTGTGGTTTTTTTTTTTTACAATCATATCTTGTGGAGGAACATCTCTTCTGACATTATGTGAGAATACAATTGCAGACAATTACCAAAGACTCATTCTAATCATTAGCACAAGAGAACCCTCACTGTGACTGTGCAATTTGGACTCATTATGTGACAGAAGGGACCTCACTGCTTCTCCATATTCTTATATGGAAATGGGACTGCATAATATGTTCAACTTTAATGTGCTTAAAATGTAGACAAAATGCTAAATCACTCAAAAAGAAGGAAAATGTAGAACGTTTATTGAAACCTCCTGTTAAGCACATCTTTGTTATTCATCAATGGTAAGAAAATAGAGTAATGAGAAATATTGCCTAAAATCCTTTTGCTAAGCTTAATACCTCATACCTCAGGTAGGCACATTGAATAACTGGGGATTTGGTGAGTCAACTCCTCCAGAAGTTCCATTGATTCACATGGGCCAACTCAAACTACAAATTAGTACACAAAGCAATTGGATTTCATCCAATTTACATTTTCCCTTTCTGTTCAGGTGATTTCTTATTTTTGCCAAGTAAAGTTCAGATGCTGAAATTTCAATTAAGTGCATAAATACTTAAAGCAGCATCACTACGTAGACTTAAAAAAGGAAGCAGTTGACATTTTAATGGGTGCTCTTTTTCAGATTCTGTGCAGGACTGTCCACGTAATTGCCATGGGAATGGTGAATGTGTGTCTGGAGTTTGCCACTGTTTTCCTGGCTACCATGGAGCAGATTGTGCTAAAGGTAATAATCAAGTTTCTTTTCATTGGTTATTCAGTATGTCCTTCTTCCTATGCCATCGGAATAATTGTTCATATCCTGATGAAGATTCTTTATATCACACTTCTTTTAAGCTGTTCTCCTTTTAAATTGATGAGATTGCATCTGAATATTGAAACTTGCTTTAAATTTAGGTAAAGGTCTCCCTTGCTAGAAAGCCAGTCGTGTCTGATTCTAGAGGTCGGTGTTCATCTCCATTTACAGCCAAAGAGCCAGTGTTGTCTGCATTTGCATATGTTTCTGTGGTCACGTGGCAGGCATGATTAGACACTGCTGTGACCTTTGCACCAAAGTGGTACCTATCTATCTACTTGCAATTTCTTGCTTTCAAACTGCTAGGTTGGCAGGAGCTTGCTCCATCGTGCAGCATTCAAGTCTCAAACTGCTGACCTACTGATCTTCCTGCAAATACCTGCCTTCCTGTTTGTTGGATGGGAGTTGTAAAAGATGCACCCTGCTGTTTTTCCTCACAACACATCTAGGAGAGACAGCCTGGCTGGACATCATGCCATGAACTTTTTGGATTTTTATTTATAATTTTCCTATCCTATCCACAATAAATTGATGCATACCTGAAGAAGTGATCTTGAATGATGAAAGCTCACAATATTTAATTTTTAAAATGATCCTATAAAGATATTGCCTTCTTCCTGCATTTATTTTATTTTATGTATGGATCACAGGGATATCTTTGTTTATTGAACTACTGAGGCCCTACAGAGATATAGACAATTTGATAATGATGATAATGATGACAAAGGAAATGTAGATGATACGCTGTCAACTCAATTCTATGTTATGGTGACCTTTTCCAGAGTATTTTAGGTCTAGAATCTTTAGAAGTGGTTTACCATTATCCCTGCATATTGTCTTGTAACTCAAAGTATCTTCCTTTAAAACAAATTAGACTTGATTCAAGAGTTTGGTTTCAATGGTTGTAATTCTGTTGCTTAGCATAGTAAGTTGCAATTAGAGTAAGCCTACTGAATCAATGTAAGAAACAGAGGTGTTAATTCAAACTGTTTACTCCAGTTTCAGCTTAACTGCATTAAGCAACAAGACTTCATTCAGTGCATGTGTCATTCAGAAAAACAGTGTATAAATAATTAAACCCATATATCACAGTTTCAGGTTGAAATGCTTCCTGCTTTGATTATCATCCTAGGCAAGCTGAGAGCCTATGCTGTCTAGCAGCCCACGTGTTAAACATGTATGCTTTTGACCTCTTGTATGTGAATTTGATAAGATAGGTTTCATGTTAATGGGTAACTTAAGTAGATCCTAACTCCTGGAAATAACAACTCCCTGCTGTTCTACATCTGTCATAAAAAGCAAAATAATGTTACTACTAGAAAACAAATTGTGCTTTAATTATTGGGGGAAATGTGTTGGCATTCTGCAAATACTGTATGCTGGTTTGCAGGCAGAGCAGAGGCTCTCACATGCATTAAAAATAAAGTAGTTCCTCCATTTGGAATTTTTAATGGGACACATCTTGTGAAACGTTTGCCTCATGAGATATTCAAAGAGTGCCAGACTGGTAACAGAAATAAAAATCCAGTAGCTGTCCCTCCACTAAAATAGTAACGGTAAAGGTTGTCATTGCTCAAAAGCCAGTCATCTCCGATTCTACGTATAGTGCTCATCTCCCTTTACAGCCAAAGAGTCAGCACTGTCTGCATCTGCAGATGTTTCCATGGTCATGTGGCAGGCATGACTAAACACTGCTGTTATCTTCACACAGAAGTGGTACCTATTTATCTACTTGAAATTTCTTGCTTTCGAACTGCTAGGTTGGCAGGAGCTCACTCCATCATGCAGCACTCGGGCCTTGAACTGCTGACCTGCTGACCTTCCAGTTGTAAAATTCAGTGTCTTAACTACTAAGTTATCACAATCCCTTATTCCACTAAAATAGGACTAATGCAATCCAAGCTTTATCATGCAATCTGGGTGCTCCCACAAGTTTGCTCCCACAAGCCCAGAAACAAAAGACAGACATAATTGTTGGAATTCAACTGGGACCACAGCTGTATTAATTGTTAACCATTAAAAACTAGGGCCACAACATAACCTCCTAAGGATTTGCATATTACCACTTCCTCTAGAAGTTCCCTAAATATCACTTTGCATCTATTCAGCAGCCATTGCACCCTCTCCTTATGTTCCAGTATCTTGACCTGAGGCAAGTGGTTGTGAGTGGACTGCACACTTGCCAACTGCTGGAGTTCAGAATCCAAAAATAAAACCATATACTAGAATAACACTACAGTAATACCTCAGATAACGTTTACCTCAGATAACGCTAACATCACATAACGTTAAGTAATCTGGGGAGGAGAATTGGATCGAATAACGTTAAGATCTTATGGGATGGATTGGATAACAACCGCTAAAGCCTGTGCGGTTACAATGTATCTCTATGGAGCTTTAACGTTATCCGATCCATCCCATAGGATTTTAACATGCATCGGATAACACTAAAAATCAGATAACACCAAGACTTGTGGAACCAAGTCTTAGCGTTATCCGAGGTATTACTGTATCTACCTTTTCGGGTCAGTCTTTCAAATAATGGGTTACTACAACAATTTTAATTGGACTGGGGCCTTTTTGGAGATTTAAAGAGGGACCTGGTGGCTTCTTGCCTCTCCAGGCATCCTTTCTAGTCCCCGTATTTGATTTATCCATGAAACATCCTATGAAGGAATGAAGTCCACCAGAAGTGGAACCTACACTGGTTCCTACTGCAGAGTCCTTAGGCACTAAATTCCCAAGGAAGCTGACAGGGTTGAACTAATTGGTCTGCAAGGGCACAAGGTGCACTAAATGGGCCTGTTTTCTACACATAGTGATCACTACTATATCTGTCACACAAGGTAGGTCTGGTTGGTGTCATAAACTGTAGGGATTCTACTCATCCCTTCTTAGGCTAGGGCAGTGATGATGAACCTTGGCACTCCAGATGTTCTGGAACATCAATTCCCAGAAGCCCTGATCAGCAGGTATACTGACTTGGGTTTCTGGTAATTGCATTCCAAGAAGACCTGGAGTGCCAAGGTTCACCATCACTGGGCTAGGGAGAGCCCACTATTCCAAATATGTTGTCACTGCTGGGGGGAAGGCACAACTGAGGGAAGGAGTCACAACCAAGCGGGTGTTGGCCACACCACCTTGCACCTCTCCTTCTACAAGGCCTCACTGCTGAGGAGGCACACAAAGGTAAAAATCCTTGAACCATGGTGTGCAGATTCCACTCCATTGCCTACCTCCTTGCATCATATCACAAGACTCCGTTGCTGAGGTCTGTTTAGGCAAAGAACTTGTCATTGGCTCACAGACTGCAATACAAAATGTGGATGACATATAAGGAGACTCAAGAAGCCAACAGCCACTATTCAAGCCTCTAAAGAGGCTGAGCTGCAGACCAGGTTTTAAATCAGGGGTTCTCAAGGTTTTCGTGGCATGCGCCGGACTACTCACCCTCAGACAGCCGAGCAGGCTGGAGGCAATGGCAGTGGGCGTGTTTGCCCATGCACAGGTGCATCCACTTCTGCTTCTGGTGTTGCCACCTCAGGCTGGATGGAACGGTGTTGGGGGCCAGATCCAACCCACGGGCCATAGATTGCGAACCCATGCTTTAAAGTTTCCAGCTCCCTCCTCCTCTCAGCAGTAAGACAAGCACTTATTGACACCTGCAGTGGTCAGAGGCTCATTCAAGCTGCAGAGGTGAGTTTCCTGTTGTCACTTTGGATTTTTTAAATTCATTATTCCTCATTTTTTATTTTGTTACTTCTTTTTTCCCCTTGGCTGCAGCATTTATAGGTGTGCTTAAATGAGCTCATTTTCAAATAAAGTACATACACTGTCCAAAAGTGCCTTGACTAGGAACTCAATTAATTTAGGATGTGTCTGGGAGTTTTTTTACCACTAAAACAAGCCATGGCACCTAGAAAGCAGGAAGAAAAGCTCTGGATGCAGCCCACTGCATGGTCTCATGTTTGGAGGGAGACTGGTATCTAAATATACCATATATACTTGAGTTTAAGCAGACCCAAATATAATCTGAGGTACCTAATTTTTACCTGAAAATCCAGGAAAATAGATTGACCCGAGTATAAGCTGAGGGTGGGAAATGTAGAAGCTGCTAGTGAGTTTCTATAATCAAAATACATAAAAATATGGTAAAAATTAATTAAATTGTTGGCATGTCTCAATCCAATGTGGTCTTGGGATCCTCATGGTCTTGACCCGAGTATAAGCTGTTTCCCCCTTTGGAGGCTTATTTTTGGGACTAAACAACTAGGCTTATACTCGAGTATATACAGTAGACGTTCAGTTATCTTGCCGTCAGGCTTCTCCTGTTGTAGTGCGTCTCCAAACCTGACCCCAACCCAAGATTTGGGGGGGGGGGGGAATGCAGAATTATACATAAACCATAGTAGATTACTGTGAAAAATAAATCAATTGCCTCAGCGTTGTTCTCTTTCTTAAAACAGTTATGTTATCTTAGAGGAAGTTTCGGTATAGGACTTTCTTTAAAAAGTTATGACTTTCTTTAAAATCCAGCTCACTATCTAAAATTATTTCCAAGGTTCGTTTAGCTTTCCACTGAGGAAGGAGCCCTTGTACTTCAGTCAAGTTAGAGACAATTCTTAAAACATGGAATCAAACCTCTTGGGGGAGGAGATAACAACCCGATTGGAACACCTGCCTATTCTTCCTCTTTCGTCAGTTATAATTTTTTCCCGACAACATGATTTTAATGTTGGCAGTCTCCCCTCCTTTCCCTTGCTGCTTTTTATAAAATTTTGCCTGATTTGATGTCCAAAGCTTCCACATTTTCTGTAGTATATTGTGTGGTTTTCTAGAAGTATTACCATCATATGGATATTGGGATATTTATGGAAGCCAGCACAACTCATTTACTGCATGACCATAATTTCCGTCTCTTTTAATCTTTCCCCCAATATTCTCAATTGACCATCCATGTTCATGTGAAGGGATTTCCTTGCATACATATGTGTACCTCGTGCTCTTCCCATTCCACTTGATTGTCTCCTTTAGAATAAGTTACTGTATTTGCCAGCGTATAAGACACATCAGAGTATAAGACACACCTCATTATTACCAAAATAGCTGACTATAGCCCACGATATACAGTACAAGATGCACCCAATTTTTCTAGTGTATTTTAAGGGTGAGGAGTGGGTCTTATATGTCAGCAAATAGGGAAGTTCCTTCGGTCCCATCATTCCAGTTATAAACTTCACCCAGTTTGTGGTTTATTTGCTATCACCTGGATAAATGAGTGGGTTATCCTGCTCAGTGATGGGATGATAAAAAATTTAGTACCCCACCCTGACGTCATCACAGTGGGGGCGGAGCTAACGTCATGACGTCATGGGTGGAGCCAACGTCATGACATCATGACGTTGTAGGCGGGGCCAAAAATAAAATAAATAAAATAAAAATAAAACACACACACACACCCCTCAAACCCCCCCCCACAAAACCGTTAATAAAATAAATAAATAAAATAATAATTAAATAAAAATACACCCAAACACCCACCCACCCCAAACACAAACCCCTCTTACAATGGGGACCGTTGGGGCTGGCCCCGAGCCTTGGTGCCCGACGGCGCGCCTAGCCGGGCGGCCCAGCGCTCCCGGCTGCAACTCTCCATGGGCGGCCCCGAGCTCCCGGCTGCAACTCTCCACGGGCAGCCCCGAGCTCCCGGCCGCAACTCTCCATGGGCGGCCCCGAGCCTTGGCGCCCCACGGCGCGCCTAGCCGGGCGGCCCAGCGCTCCCGGCCGCAACTCTCCACGGGCGGCCCCGAGCCTCGGCGCTCCGCGGCGCGCCTAGCCGGGCGGCCCCGAGCTGCCCATGGAGAGTTGCGGCCGGGAGCGCTGGGCCGCCCGGCTAGGCCCGCCGCCGAGCGCCGAGGCTTGGGGCGCCCGTGGAGAGTTGCGGCTGGGAGCGCTGGGCCGCCCGGCTAGGCCCGCCGCCGAGCGCCGAGGCTTGGGGCGCCCGTGGAGAGTTGCGGCTGGGAGCGCTGGGCCGCCCGGCTAGGCACGGCTCCTCCTCCTAAGCCCTCCGCCACTGCCAGAGCCACTTCAAAATGGTCCGGCTCCGGCAAAAACAAGTGCGCATGCGCAGAAACAGAATCTGACGCATGCGCAATTTAAAATTGCAGCACGCATGCGTCAGATTGACTTCTGCGCATGCGCACTGAATTGGAGCCATTTTGGCTCCAATTAAAAAAATTTTTTTTTCTTTTTTTCAGGCGTCCGGAACCGGACGCCTTAAAAATAGACTACCCTCTCGGAGAACCCTCCGAAATTGTTCTTACCGGTTCCAGGGAACCGTCTGGAACCGGGGACATCCCATCACTGATCCTGCTTCATTCTCATCATCTGTGCATGGGGAAAGCTTGGTATAAGAAACTGGCAATCATGGAATGTACATTCCTATAATTCTTCAACTACTTTTTCATGCATATTGTTATGGGGTACCTGCACTGTCATTCCAGCTTCATTCACATGCTTGATCTCAATACATGGCAGTATGCTGTAATCTAGGGTATCTTCAATGAAGTGACTGCAGAAATGCTTGTATTTCCATATCCAAGGAATATAAAGCAATGAGGTTCAGAGAAAAGAGACAGCAACAGCTGAGAGATGGGAAAGTTGACATTTACAGTCTCATATCATTATATTAGGATGCTGAGAAGAGTATAGAATAAGACAGCAGGGAAAGAGGACTGCAGGATTGAAAATATGGGAAATAGAGCAAAGAGGTAGGTGGGCTTTGGGCGTGAAAGCAAATATGTGCCACAACGGGCTGTTGTTTACAGCACTCTTCCATATTGCCAGCATGTCCCAGCTGGGCATCGCATGGTAATGAGACTGTTGAGTGTATCTATGTTTGTGAGTCTGTGGTTTGTTCATCACAGGGATCATTTCAGATTCTATGGCTTTTTTCTCCAGTTTGGCTTATAAAGTTGTAGCTATCCTGTCTAGAAACAGGTGTTAGCAAGACTCTGTATCTTTTGCCTATGTTCAGAGTGAAGAAAGTGTGCATTCCTGACCCAGTGAGATACAGATAGAGAGCAGAGAACAGAGAGAGGTAAGGAAACTGCTCTGCCTTCTGATCTAAGGGGAATGTGGAGAAGCAAGAATCATGTCAGTTAGGCATGTGCAGTTTTGGAACAATGTTGGGAAAATGAGTGGGTGCTTATAAGTAAATGTGGCATGGCAGGCAGTCATCTAGTTTTCATGCTGCACTTGCTGGAGCCATGCCAAGGACATGGATGGTTCTCATCATTAGGGTCCTTTATCATTCCCTATTTATTTATTTATTTATTTATTTATTTATTTAGATTTATTATCCTGCCCCAGTCAGGCAAACCTGACTGTAGGCGGCTTACAGAAAAAGAGAAAGATTATACATAATGAGTGCAAAACAAACTAAACAACCCCACTATACCCCTACAAATCCAGAAATTAAACCCTTAAGGTTCAAAATTAATTTTCAAAAATTAAACTATAAATTTACACAAAACTTTAAAAAAAGATTTAAAAGGTTAAAAGGTTTAAAAAGTTTAAAAGAGCGAGAGAGGGGTGGCTGTCCCATCAGATCAGCCACCCACCATGGGACCCCATATTACTGGAGCCCCACGCCTGCCCTGCCAGCCAGGTTTTTAGGCCCTTCCGAAAGGGCAGGAGCTCTGTCTGCAGGCGTAACTCAGTTGGCAGGAGGTTCCAAAGGGCCGGGGCGGACACGGAGAAGGCCCTCCTTCTGGTGCTAGAGAGATGCGTCTCTCTAGCTGATGGAATGATAAGAGAGCCTCTCCAATCCGCCCTGGTGGGATGGACAGATGTTCTTGGAGTGACTCGGTCTCTTAAGTATCCTGGCCCACTACCATGTAGGGCTTTAAACCAGCACCTTGAGTTGCACCCGGAGACATACTGGCAAACAGTGCAGCTCCCGAATTAGTGGTGAGGCATGAGCATAACGCCTGCACCCCATCACTACCCATCATTCTGGACCAGCTGCAGCCTCCGAATGGTAACCAAGGGCAGCCCCATGTAGAGCGCAATACAGTAATCATGTCTGGAAGTGACCAAAGCATGTGTGATCATGAGCAAGGAGTCCCGATCTAGGAGCAGGTGTAACTGGTGTATTACACGACTGGTTTTCCTGAATCTCAGCTGCATCCTCACTCCAATCTTTGTATCTATTTGTGTGATGTTTCCTTTTTTCTACATGGACATATGTACAAGGTTTTTATTATTATTTAACAAAATCAATGCATTTATTTAGCCATTTCAGTCAATGGATGTATTTCCTGAATAATTTGGGCTAATTTATGGAATTCCTCCACCATGTATGAATGTTGGTATTAACATTTTAAAATGGGGACCTAGTTTAGCATACACACTTCATTTTGTTTAAAATAAAATGAGTAGGTGCTGTATTCAGTAAGAAATATTTTAGTACTATCCTAAATGATTGACGAAAACTCTGGGATATGATGTCACCGAGACAGTGTTCACCACCCCCACCACCCCAGTATGTTACTCCATGCACTCACCATTAACAAGCACTTCAAGACTCCAAATTTCAATTTATTTGTTCGTTTAGTATCCCACCATAATTAGTTCCCAACACTAATCTAGACAGCTCACAATCAATAAAAAGACATTGGAAAATACAAACATCCATAGAACAATAAATAAAATCATATCAAAACACAAAACAATATGACAACCCAACCAACTCCATTACATCAATATCAATGCCGGCAGTCTCATACCTCACCAGTAACAATATTAGTATAGCTAAATTTAATTTGGGAATGCTTTGGTATACAAATAGGTTTTTATCATTTTCTGTAAAGCAAATAAGGTAGGGGCAGTCCTAATTTCAGATGGCTAAGAGGTCCATAATATGGACACCACAGCCAAAAAAGCTCTGCCTATTGTGAAAGATTTTTTAAATTTCCTAAGGGATAGGCATCTGTAATTGCATAGATTCTGTGCTCCAGGTCGAATGTCCAAAGAAGAAGTGCTCCCATAGCATGGTCCTAAACCATAAAGGGACTTACAAATCAATACCAAAATCTTGAACTTTGCACAAAATGCAGTGGGAAGTCATTGCAAACTAGCCAAGACTTAACTGATGCGGTCAACCATGAAAGATACTTTAATAGATTCAGGGGCAGCACCACGTAGAAAGCATTGCAATAGCTGATTTTGGAGATTATCAGCATGTACATCTCTCCTGTCCAGGAATTGGCAAAGTTAGGTGATGGATTAGTTGAAAAAATACAGACGTGAACATCAAAGCAATCTGCTGTTCCATAGAAAGCCTCAGGTCAAGTTGGATCCTCAAATTTTGCACCCCCTACTTCAATGGGAGGGAGATGCCCCACACTTTGAGGGATATTCCCCCAACCTAGGGACCGCAGTGGCTCAAGTGGCTAAGACACTGACTGGGAGGCGGAAGGTCAGCAGTTTGATTCCCAAGTACTGCAGGACGGAATGAGCTTCCGTCTTTGTCCTAGCTCCTGCCAACCTAGCAGTTTGAAAGCAAGTACAGTAATACCTCAGATAACATTAGTATCGAATAACACTAAAATCGCATAACATTAAGCAATCTGGGGGGAAGAATTGCATCGGATAACATTAAGATCCTATGGGATGCATCAGATAACAACCGCTAAAACCTGTGTAGTTACAATGTATCTTTATGGGTCCCATAGGATTTTAACATGCATCGGATAACACTAAAAATCGTATAACACCAAGACTTGTGGAACCAGGTTTTAGTGTTATCTGAGGTTTTACTGTAATTGCAAGTAGATATATAGGGACCACTTTGGTAGGAAGGTAACAGCGTTCTGTGCACTCCAGTGTCTAGTCGTGCCTGCCACATGACCACAGAAACGTCTGCAGAAGCAGACAGCGCTGGCTCTTCGGCTTTGAAACAGAGATGAGCACTGAACCCTAGAGTCGGATACGACCGGCTTTTGAGCGAAGGAAACCTTTACCTTTACTTAGGACAAGCTATGCCCTGTCAACATGACCTCCATCTTACTTGCATTTATTTTTAGACTATTCTCCTCCATCTACTCCATAACCAACTCCAGGCAACCCTAAAGTCCAGAAAGCATCATATGCTGAGGTGAGAAAGGAAAGTCAGAGTTGCATATTATCAGCATACTGATGAAAATGCACTCCAAATCTCGTGATGACCTTCCCAACAGCCTTACATAGATGTTAAACAGCATCAGGGAGATAGCTGAACCCAGGGGTACTCCATATTGTTGTATTTAGGATCTAACAATCCCCCCCCCCCCCGCAAGCTGCACTCTCTGGACCCAGTAGCGTAGCATGGGTTTCAGCTGCCCGGGGCGTAAGCCAAATTTGCCGCCCCCTGGGCAGGGCCTAGGACGCCGGCACCCGCTCCCACTAAAGCTTCTAGGAATTGTAGTCCAAGAACACCCATACACCCAAAAAGTGTCACCTAGGGTGCCCCCCCCAGGGCCCCCCATGCTACGCTACTGTCTAGACCCAACTCTCAAGAAAGAACTGGAACTAAGCCAGAGCCTGGCCCTCGATACCCAAATCTGAGAGTTGACTGAGAGATCAAAGAGGACTAACAACAAGGAATCACCTTGGGCATGGTCCCTCAGAAGGTCATCCAGCAGTGTGACCAATACTGTCTCATTTCCATGTTGGGACCTAAATCCAGACTGGAGTGGATCAAGGCATTCAACCTCAACTAGTCTGTTCCACACCCTCCACTAGCTTCCCTAAAACCAGTATGTTGGCGACCAGAAAATAGTTGTTAAAATCATCACTTACTCATAGGCTGGTAAGTCAGCAGTTCGAGACCCAGGTACTGCATGATGGTTTGAGCACCCATCTCTGTCCCAGCTCCTGTCAACCTAGCAGTTCAAAAGCAAGAAAATTGCAAGTAGATAAATAGGGTCCACTTTGTTGGGAGAAGGTCTTGGGAACATGAAAGGAGCCTCATTCAGGCATCACATGAGCAGAGTTCCTGCAGCAAAAATCCTTTCAACCCAGAATAATTTCTGACACAAAATTATTATTATACACTCCTTAGTCTTGCACCAGTGGCCCACCTGCAGTCATTTTAAAAGTCTCTCTTCATTTTTTTTTAAAGCAGCTTAAGTGGCTATTGATTGAGAACTTTTATAACTCTCAAAATGGAGGCACCTCATGTCTCTATAAACTGAATTAATCATAGACTTAAAAGCCCCTGGTGTTCACCATTAAGTTCTCTGGGTTTAATTAAAACATCTGTGCACCTTTAATTTATCGATTCAGCCATCTCATATGTCATGCTTTTAACATACCCCAGCATGCTCTGCATCAATTTTAACCCGATTTCCACTTAACTAAAGCAATTAAATTCACCCTGGATTAATTAAAACATCCATACTTTAGTGCTTAAGTCAGCATGTGCTGCTTTTGGAATGTCAGGGATTTGACACACCTGATGGTTTTTTTTGTCCTTCTGTGATTTTCTTTCTTACTTGCTAATGTGTGCTTTGATAGCACTAAAATAGGAAACCTCTTAGAACTTGAATCTGTGTCATAGTTCTCTTTATAATGGTCTATATGTGGGTCTTGATAATTGGTGGTATGGAGCCCTACTAAGGCATTTGTAAGTCCTTTGTACTCCAAGTGGTATGAGGGAAGCATGCTAGCCCAACCAATCTGTCATCATTTTTCTAACATTAATGTGACTATCTGAAATAATAGTCAAGGCTGTACATGTGAAAACTTGGCAGGAGGGGGAATTGGGATACTCATTTGCATGAAAAATCTCCATGCTTGACTCATTGTCTCTGTCAGAAAATACTGATGTGGGGCATGACTTTTGCACTCCCTTCATATAGAGTCAATGTACCTTATTATAGTCTGAATGAGGCTTTGTGGTTCCCAAGATCAGTGGTTTGATGGAAAATAATACATGGTTCATATGAATTTACGTTTGGAACAAAGGTGAAACAATCACTAGTTCTTCTTCCGTGTCTAGACCAGATGTGAAACTGACAAAATGAAGGCAACTTTTGGTGAGTTCATTCTGCAGTTCCTTGTTCCTTTTGCCTGACTTAGTGTGAGAAAAAAATTAGCTGGCAACACAAGGTTGCCATTACCAGAGTATGCCTGATTGTGGTTGAAAAATACCACAATCCTTGAGGAGGCTCTTTCTGCGTACCCCATAGTCATTAGTTTTCCTCATAATGGAGAAACTAATGCCTTTGCAAGGACATTAGTCCTATTCAGTTGTTACACCTAAGAGCACTTATTGGACTAAATGAATAACAGGGATTGGATGCAAATATAAGCACAATGGTCATGAACCCTACTTGGAAATCAGCCCTTCATATGGCAGGTCTCCTCTTCAGGACTTCATCCTGATTGCAAGAAGAATTCCACATTTTGAGGCATAATATCCAAACATTACAGTTACAGATAAACCACAATTCAATGCTATATACCTGTTCATGGTATTTTATGATCCATTGGTATACATCAGTCTGCCCAGTCTAGAAATGTGAAATCTTTCATTTGAAAGAAAAATTGTATACCTTCAGAATATGACTTCATCTAGTTTTTTTTACTTGAGACCCTGATAGACTTAATATCTTGAATTACTTTTTTTACCATGAATACCTGTCTCATTACCAATAATAATTACTGAGTTTAGTTCTCTTGGTAATAATAACATATTATCTTGCACCTTCTCAACTGGTTGACTGTAATAAACTAGGTTGCCCTTGGAGATGATCTGAAAACTTCAACCATTGTGAAAGTGTGATTGCCAGAATTGTAACTGGAACAAGTAGAATCATGATGTACTGTATCTGCAGCAGTTGAAATGGATACATATCTTGTTTTGAGCACAATTCAGGTTGCTGCTGTTCAATTCTACATTAATGATAAGGCATCTCTGGCACTCAAGATCCTGCTGGACTCCAACTTCATCAGTGGCCAGTGGAAAGATTCCTCATCTCTGTTTGTTTGTTTGTTTGTTCAGATTTAGATTTAGATTCTATGTTGGAAGCCGCAAACAGCTTAAGGTTCTGGAAAGAGTCGAGATCAATTCCCAACTTGCTTGTGCCTTAAGGATTTCTGGGCAGATTGTTCTACATATATATACCTATTAGAAGAAAAGCATTACACATTCAGAAACAGTAATTTCTTTTCACCAGCATCCTAATGATGGAATTCCCTGCCAACCAGATTTTACTACTGACTTTTCTATCTTTGTGGGGTTTTTTTGTTCTATTTCCTTGGACATTTAATTTAGCTATGGTGCGTACCCTGCTCTCTCAGTTCTGCTCTTCTGCTGATAAGATCATCATGATATTTGTTCTTTTATCCCTTTTCTTACTATATGTGGAACTAAATTGTGATTTCCCAATTTTACTGCCCTCTCCTCCCCCCCCCCCCTTTTGTATAAAGGATAGCTTAGGGAGAAATCAGGCATCTCCCAAAGTCCAGGAGCCCAGATTTAGCCCAAAACAGAAACTCTCCATTGATGTTGTGATTTGGTAACCTGAATGAAAAGAGAAAAAAATCCTGAGAAGAAATTTCTGCTATGAGAAATATGCTTAGAGAAATAAGAGATGAAGAGGAGGGCATTATTTGAATCATTCCAGACATGTATGTTTAGAAGATATATTCTAAAGTTTGTGCTGAATTTTAGGATTTGAGAGTATGTCTGAGCAATTTTGTAGAGACACGCAAGTAGTTCTTGCAGATAAAAGACCCTAGGCGCCTATCATCAAGCCTCATCAAAGATTATGGTATATTTGAACCACAATCAGGCGTACACTGGTAATGGCCACCTTGTGTTGCCGGCGAATCTTTCTCACACTAGGACAGACAAAAGGAATTGCAGAATGAATTCACTAAAAGGTGCCTTTATTTTGGCAATTTCACGTCTGGCCTAGACACAGAAGAAGAATTCAGAAAGGTTGTGTGTTTGGGAAATACTTCTTTTTAAGCAGCAAAAGTTTATTTCCATGCTAAACTAAAACTGAAGGTGGAAGAAGTCTGTATGTTTCTACTTAGATCACAGAGAACCAAAGTCCACTTCTCCCACTAGGGAAAACATATATACCATTACAGGAACAGTAGCAGCAGCAGCAGCTTAATTTCTGCTAAAAGAATAACTCTGGCTTGAGTTATTACAGATGCAGAATTAATTATCCTCTTGAGGAGAGATTCTCAGAGGGTTAATTTGGAGAGCACTAGTAAGAAATTGACTGCACATCTGTCTACACTAAACTTCCCAGTGGTCTGTGGAATAATCAGCCTTTGAGTTAAATTGCCATTTATTTCTAAAAGTGGAACAACAGAGCAAGAAATTACAGCATACTGTCTTAACAGTCCAATCCTTTGAGCTTCAGCATGGTCTTACTGGTGCTTAAGAAGCAACTTAGAAGACTCCTGCTGAGACATGATTTCAGAGCTCCCATCATCTCAGGAGTAGCCTCCCTATCAACATTATTTTTTTCAAAACAAAAAACAAAAACAATGATTCATTGCAGTGGGCAGGTTCTCACATGCTATGTAAAGAAGCCTGAATGAGTGTGGCTGTTGGCTCCTTAGAACTGTCTGAAGTATATATTAAATAACCTCTACAATATCAAGCAAAACTCAACTCTATTGAAGTTCTTTTTCTAGCTGGAGGAAAATAGGAATGTGTTCAAGCTTAATGTGTGATCTAACTCAGGCTGTTGCATGTCTTTCACATCATTGTTTTGTGTACAGCCTACTTAGTTTCAGTGGTCAATTCATTTTGACATTATTAATATTTAAAATTATGCTGCTCTAAGTTTGAAACAATAAAAACAATCCTAATTACTGTATACCCATTCTTCTTCTGTGTCTAGCCAGATGTGAAACTGCCAAAATGAAGGCACCATTTGGTAAATTCATTCTGCAATTCCTTTTGCCTAACCCAGTGTGAAAAAGATTAGTCAGCAACACAAGGTTGCCGTTACCAGGGTATGTCCAATTGTGGTTCAAAAATACCACAGTCTTCGAGGAGGCTCTTTCTGTGTACCTCTGTAGATCCATTGAAACCAATGGAGATTCTCTTATCTGTAACTAAGAGATCCCATTCATTTCAGTAAGTTCATTTTAACTGCTGATATTTCATATGCAAATATAATGGTGTCATTTCAGCACCCATTCCATCTCATTTGATACAGAGATCTGATGCTACAGTGGATTCAGGATTATAAATTATGTGAAGTGTGAAAGCTAAATATGTGTTGGTGTTATATCAGTCAAGGAAAATGTAATTCAGACTCCAATGGCTGTGCGTCTTTTACCAATGGGCAGCTGTTTCGGTAAAATTCCCTGCATTTTTTTTGTTTGCATCCACACACATCTGTAGTTCCCTAAAAGTAAATCAGAACAGCATGATGTGCATTTCCTATTAAATTGCCATCTGAAGTTTGTTACTTAATGGTAGAGTCTTAGTAACCTTTTGCACAGTTAGAATGTGGGGATATTGCACCTGACCTGCTGTTATCTTTCTTTCTCCCATTGAATTTTCCAGCTGCCTGCCCGGTTCTGTGCAGTGGCAACGGACAATACACCAAAGGAGCCTGCTTGTGCTACAGTGGCTGGAAAGGGCCAGAGTGTGATGTACCCATCAGCCAGTGTATTGATCCTTCATGCGGGGGCCATGGTTCATGCATTGAAGGGAACTGTGTCTGCTCAGTTGGCTACAAAGGCGAAAACTGTGAGGAAGGTAAATGCTACAGTACAAACAATATTTGTGCAGCTTATATTGAGTAAATTGAATGAGATCACAAAAGGACAATTCTGTAGTACACAAGGGCTATACAATCACACTGGACAATCCTACACCTCCTATTTTCCATGCTGGTGGAAATTTTATTTATCCTTTTTACCCTGTACTGAAGGTCCTAATAATTCTGTCAGTGGCAAAATAATACACCCCAGGTAATTCTGGGTGATTCTTTTGTTGAGGAGTCTGGATGCATCATTGCTTGCTTTTTGAGTATGGATTATATTTATTGAACATTTTCAAACGGCAAAATGCAGAACAAAACAAATAAAAAAAGTGATAGAATACAAAATGGCATAAATTGGAAACCCATAAAAGCAAACACTTCAGTCATAATTAATTCAGAAAAAGAGGATCCAGATTTGAAAGACTACAGGTATCCATGTCACTTAGTGGCCCCATGTAGAGTAAATTATTCTTGTTTCATGCAATCACATTGAATTAAAGAGAAGTAGATGGTACATAGAAAGGATGACAATTTAATGAATTCTGAAAAGCACTTTGTATTGAACATTTAAGTAGCTATGGTTTTGTGCAGAAGGAAAGGGGTGGAGGGGCAGGAAACAAAGAGAGAAAAGTTTTAACTAACTAAATCGAACATGACCAAATATGGCCAGCAGTGAAGCATTTTAATGATTTTTATATGGTTAATTTTGTTCTGGGAGTATGTCATAAATTGGATTGCTCCCTTTTTTTTTGTAATGTTGCTTTCAGTAGTGTGTTTCATTGTTCACAAAGAATATGCTATAACTGAAGCGGGGAAGATAGCCGCATTTTTGCATAGAAGATACATGTCATTGGCATGAAATGCCCCATGCTGTTCTACTAATGCTTATTAAATTGCCATCCATCATTCTCTTGAATATATGCTTTCTTAGAAGAGAAACGTCTCGATTTCTAACAAAGATATGATATGAAAATACATGGGAGATAAGCACAACTGCTACCCCTCCTTCTTGTAAGAGATAATAAGGGGGTATTTGCAATGTCCTTTCATATTTGCACAGCTGTTGGAAATAAATTAGAGGCATACTAAATGTTTTCAGCCTCACTTAAAAGAAAATTCCCTTGTTAGCATAGTTTCCCCGAACAGCTGAAACTAAGTGAGTCCTGCTGCTATAGGGATGAGTCTTGCAGGTTCTAAGCATGAACCCTTCACCAAGTTTCATCCCCATGGTTCTGTTTTCCAAGCAAGGGACACAGAAATACTTGCTTTGGCTGCTATGGATTAGCTCAGCTGTACAAGTCAACCACACTATGAGTATGGGTCTCATATCAGTAACTATCAAAAGGAGTTTGTGAGCTATAACATGTGGCACAACATGTGGCGGAGCATGGCTAGTCTGCCAGACTCTAGTTTAGCAATGATGGGGCTGAACCACAGGAAGTAGCAGGCTTGCACACAAACTCTCCCTTTTCCTTTGGCTCAGCAAAACTTGGAAGCTTTTATTTTCAATTTCAATTAACAAGTATGCCTTCCAATTCGTCAATGGTAACTGATCTCAACTATGGCTTGATTAAACAAGGCAGCTTTGTTAACCCATGGTTTGAACTTGGCTTGCCTGGAAACAATAAAGCAACCAGATTTTTGTCAGCATTAGATGATATAAAGTGATAGCAATGGAGTGGCTGAAGGTGGAGAAACTGAAGCTTAAGCAGGTGAAGGTAAATTGGATTTTGATTAATAAAAAGGGAGATCATGGAATAGAGGCTCAGCCAACTTGTAGTGGGTTTACACCAGGCCCCTTGAGTTGGATCCAGTGGTGGGAAGCCAAAAGTTTTACTACCATACTGTGGGCGGAGTCGATGTCATGGGCAGGGCCAACGTTATGACATCATGACATCGTGGGCAGAGCCAACATCATGACATCATGATGTTGTGGGTGGAGCCAATGATGTAAGTGGACCCAAAGTAAAAAAATAAAAATGCAGTACACATAAAAATAGAAATAACAAACACATAAAAATACAAATTAAATAGATATTAAATAGAAATAAAAACATAAAAATACAAATTAAAATAGACATTAAATACACATAAAAGCACACTACATAAAACACACGCCAAACACAAACTCTAGTCACGTACCCTGGGGTCAGGGAGCAGCAGGCAGGTGGCAACAGCAGTGGTGCAGCAGCCTGGCGGTCCGGCCTAGCCTGGCCTGGCCAGGCAAGGCCCAGCAGCACGGCCTGGCCTGGCCTGGCGCAACCGTGTGGCGGCAACAAACAAGTGGCGGCAGCGGCCGGCAAATGAGTGGCAGCGACAGACGAGCAGCAGTGAGTGGCAGAGGTGCAGAGGTACAGGGCGGCGCTGTGTGGGGTGACTTGAGGGAATGCCACCACCACCCCTCCAAAGAGGCTGCTCAGGGCCTCAACAACCAGCCGCCGTGCTCTTCACTGCTGCCCAAAATGGCTGCTGGTAAGTGTGCATGCATCAAAATACAATCAATACAGTTTGATGCATGCACACCTCCAATATTCAGTGCACATGCATCAAATGGTGTTTTGACGCATGCGCACCTATGAGCAGCCATTTTGGACTGCAATGAAGGGCGGCCAGAGAGGTGACCGAATCGGTCATCTCCAAAAAAAGTAACCACCCCGGATGGTCTCCCGAGAGGGTTACTCACTCCCCCCAGGAGATCACCCAGGATTGTTACTACTGATTTGGTAGAACCGGTCCAAGCCGGCTGCTGCCCACCACTGGTTGGATCTGGCCTGTGGCACCATTTCATGCATCCCCCACCCCTCCAAGGACATTTGAGAAACAAAATGCCTGCCCCTTTGAAGCCGTTGGGACAAAATGGTCACCCCCATCATGCAGGCATGGCAAAGTGGCCATCTGACCCTCAAAGCTGAATGAGAGGATGTGACCCAGTTCCTGG
Organism: Furcifer pardalis; assembly: GCA_030440675.1. Taxonomy (NCBI): domain Eukaryota; kingdom Metazoa; phylum Chordata; class Lepidosauria; order Squamata; family Chamaeleonidae; genus Furcifer; species Furcifer pardalis. The sequence continues at coordinate 72,890,810 of CP126893.1, forward strand.
CTTGAAAAGGTTGGGAATCCCTGGTTTACACTTTCCTTGAAGATTCATTTTCAAAGTGCACTACTAAAATCTAGCCTATAGCTTGGATCCTTAGGTTCTGATGGTAGATAGGACTGTGTTTGCCTCCTGATGGCTAATATGCCACCGAAGTGTATTCTGAAAGATATTTATGTCACTGAGATCATGTATCATGTGACCCACTCTCACTCTTTGTGCAATCTCTGGAGCTGGAGAGAATCAAGCTTATCAATGGCAGGTAGGAAAACACTGTCATCTCTTATTAGTCTGTGGTTCAGGCATACCAGAAAGGAAAAAAACAACAACACTGCAGCACTCTAAAGACTAACTACTATATTCTTACTGTAAACTTTTGTGGATCAAGTGCACTTCTTCAGACAAAGGAACGAAATGCCTAGAAATTTCACTCCTATGTTTGAAGAGGTGGACCTGATTCACGAAAGCGCACAGTAAAAATGTAGCAGTTAGTCTTTAAAGTGCTGCAGTGTTTTTGTTTTGTTTTCTGCTATGACTGTCATCTCTGTATTCTTACATTATTTGTGGGAGGGGCACTTAGACTCATTTTCAGAGAAACAGAGATCTCAACAGGCAGGGTGAAGTGATTACACCTGAGATGTGTTGCGGGTAGCGTGCATATGTACATATGAAGTTCCAGCCTCCAGTTGACACTGGATGAAGGCTTCAGAGCCACAAAGGTAGTATACCCTTAATTTTAAAAATACAGAAAACAACTGTGCATATTTGAGTAAGTCTATGGCTAAGCAGTTTTTATATTTGTGTTTCAGCTGAAAATAATTCTATCGCAGAAAGAATTTGTTTCATGTAGAAAACTTGGATCTGCTATTCAGGTCCCTGACAGCTTCACTAGAGTGAGGTGGGATGCCTTTCTCTTCTCTAGAGCTGTGTATCCCATTCACTGATTTTATAGCGGTCTAACAGCCATCTACTACTATTTAGCACAATGGCATAGCCAGTAAAAATCCAAATCTGAGGCATGTGACGATATACAGCCAGGGGAATGGGACACCTAGGGTCAACAACTGCTGCAAGAAAACAAGGTGTCCTTCATCTACACCAGGGGTGCCCAAACCTTTTGGACTGCGGGCCAGTCACATGGTTCAGAGGTGCCCAAACTATGGTCTGGGGCCCGGATCTGGCCCCTGATGCCAATTCACCCTGCCCATGCCACCCTTGTCGCTCCAAGAAGCGGAAGTATGGGCATGTTATACTCACACTTCTGTGAGCGATGAGGGTGGCGGGAGCTGGGTGAATTGGTGGCAGGGTCCAAATCCAGGCCTCAGGCCATAGTTGGGGCACCCCTGATCTACTCCATGCCCTGGCCTGAATATTACCTCAAGATTCTCTTTAGAGATTGACCAGGAATATGGACAGAAAACAGTCTTCTCAGGAAGTGGGAATATCATGGAGCTCTTCTGTGGTATATCCCACTTGTACATTAATAATGCCCGAGTCGTCTTCTAGAAAGGTTTATGTCTGAGATGTCATTGTCTCCACTGCATGGGTTATGCACAGAGAAATCCTCTAATCTACAGCTTAGCTAAATCAATAGCTATCAATCTAACCCAATTTTAATAAACCAGATGTGTGCATGCATGCATGCACATATGTACATTTGTGTATATGCATGCATGTGTGTATATGTCAAAGAGAAAAGGATAATGATAAATTGATGATAAATTAAGAAATAAATAATTTAATATTTTAATATAATGCTTACAAACATCTGCCATTATACAGTTCTGTAAACTTGTAAATGTGAATGGATTCAAATGTGTAATGTAAGTTGTCCATTTTTTAAACACTTGGTGAGAACCTCATGAACTTGATTAGGACCTCATGAGCTAGCAGGACTGCCCTGTCTCTAGGCATCAAGACATCTATTGTCTGTGCCCCGATGTGATATATTGGCTTCAGTCTGAGTGGGACTGTGGCCTACAATCCAGCACTCTAACCACTACAATCAAATTGGCTAAAGATAACTAAAACATAGATAACATTTAAAATAAATACAATAAAATAACATTTGTATGCGTAATTTGACTTAAACATGGTATTACCACTGATTCTTTGAAACCTTGTGGGGTTTTTTAATACAAATATTAGGTACATTACCTCAAAAGCCACTGTAAATAATAGTGCACAAAATGAATTATGAAGTTATTTTAAAATCTTGTTCTTTTTCATTCATGTAATTAATGCAAAACAAATAAACCTAACTGAATTTTATTAAGGGGTAAAACTCTTCTCTATTGATTTGTGATTCTCAGAAGAATGATCCAGATTGATTCATTTGCTACTTTCAACGTAGGAAATGGAATTGGATAGTGTCTGTCAGCATTTTTCTTTCCTGTTAGCTTTCTGTTTGAGATATTCATCATAGTCATATCGGTCAAACAATTTACTTGAAATGGTCATGGCACTAAAATCAATATTTGTGAACTACAGATTTTGCTACATAAACACTCTTGCTCTATTACATTTGCAACCCAAAATGAAACTGCTAACTTGTCAGGCTTCCTTCAGTGCAATTTTGGGGTGACATGTGAGTGAAATTAATAAATAAGATTAGGTTGGCAATGTTATGTCTTTGTCCACATTGTGACCAAAGACATACAGTATTTAAGACAATTCTATGACTTTTTATTTTGTCCTTTCAGAAACAAATTACATATGCTTTCCTTCATGTTTTGTTTCTTTTGTCAGTTCTATGAAATGTTCATCATAAATAATGTTCTTATCAATACAGAACAATTGTGAATAGGACTCTGCACAGATCCTCTCAATTTGTTTTGGTGCCAATTTAAGTCTTCTAAACTGCCCTAGTGCTGCCACAACTAGATTCACAATGCTATTTGTATTTCCTAATAATAAAAAAACTCCATAAGGGGATACATTTTTAGATTGCGAACACTTAGACACGGGGATAAAGATATTCGAGTGTCTGATAGATGAAGTACAACTCGCCTTTAAAAATGAATGTAAAACAAAAGCAGGTAGCAAGTAACATAAACAAATCATGGTTCAATAAGGAATGTCTTCAGGCCAAGTGTGCTTTAAGAGCCAAATACAGTATAGAGAACATAACATAAGGGAATATGCCTCAGGTAAACCGGGGCATTCATTTAAGCTGAATGCAAGATAATATGGTGTGCAAGAGAAGGTAAACTACAAATTATCTTACTTGGGAATCTTTCCCCTCATTCTGATCAACTATATGACTATAGGATAGATCTTTGGTATTCACTGGTGGGTAGGGGTGGGAGGTGAATCTATCTGTCTCCTGCATTTTTGTTATCTTATCCCTCTGCAGCATCTTTGTATAGTATTATTTTGTTTTCCTGTCTTTGCTTTTTAGCATATTTTTAACTTACTATTTTTTATTCTCCGAATGCTGAATTTCTTCAAAGCCAAAGTGGTCCCAGACTGTACTGGAACTGAGCTGGGGTAGCTAGGTTTGATTTGGAGCCCATCATCTACACAAATACTGATTTTTACTCAGCATTTGATATTTGTTCAAAGCCGGTACATAACCTTGTTTTAATCATATACAGTAATACCCCGGATAACGATTGTATCTGATAGCACTAAAACCGCATAACGTTGCAAGATTTTCAGAAAAATCTTGCATCGGATAACTCAATTTTTAGTGTTATCCAGTACAAGCATGTGCATGGGAGGGGGAGTTGGATTGGGTAGAACATCTACCCAATCCAACCCCCTCCCCAGCGCCCGCCTGCCTTTCCCCCGATGCTACTGCAGGGTTCCCTCTGCTTACCTTCCTTTCCTTCTCTGACTCCCAGCTGATTGCAAAAGGCTTGGTTTTTTTAAACTGCAGGGAAGGGGGGAAAGCTGTTCTTGCTTTACTTCCTGAATTGAAAAAAATACAGAGATGTGATTGGTTCTCTAGATTTTCTCTAGATTAGATTGGTTCTCTGTATTTTCCCCCTTTCCTGTTTGATTGGTTCTCTAGATCAGCTGATCTAGAGAACCAATCACATCTCTGTATTTTTTCAATTCAGGAAGTAAAGCAAGAACAGCTTCCCCCCCTTTCACTGCAGTTTAAAAAAAACAAGCCTTTTGCAATCAGCTGGGAGTCAGAGAAGGAAAGGAAGGTAAGCAGAGGGAACCCTGCAGTAGCGTCCGAATGGCACTTTCCCCGACCCTACTGCAGTCACATGGGGGTGGCTTTAAAGACAGGGAGGTCTCTTTCTTTCCCTGCCTGCCTTTAAAGCGGTTTGTCCCTGAAGTCAGGACTTTATTTTTAGCGTTGTTGGATGCATGTATCGGACAACGCTAAAAACCGGATAACGTCATGACTTGTGGAACCAAGTCATAACGTAATCTGGGGTATTACTGTACTGTATCAATAACTGTTAAGACACACCAAATCTGATAGACTCTGTTATAAATCTTTTCCAGTAGCACAGAGTAACCTTGTTAAAGAGTTCAGATGCTGGCCAAAATCCTTTTGCTTAACACAGGGCAACTTAGGGCATTACATAAGAGTAGCCTCACTGAATCAATGGAAATTTAACTAGTCAACTCCTCTGAAATTTCCATTGATTCAAGAGGACCAAGACTAACTGTGACTTAGTATGTTAAAAAAAAAACCTCTCTGAATCCCAATTGATTCAGTGGACCTACTCTAGTACAATGTATGCTAAACAAAAGGATTTGGGCCACTAATTTATTTGGGAACTTTTCCCGCCACCTGAGCCAAGGCCCTCAAGGTTTCCTTAAAGGCACATAACTCTCTAGCTAGCCAATTGAGATGCTAGGCATAAAATTGGTTGTATTTCCCCAAATTACTACAAGAAAACACTTGGGTTTGATGCAGCATTCACATGACCTCTGTTTCACAGCACAAGCTGAATTAAAACTTTAATTGCTCAGGTTCATAAATTCATGAGAATCCATTCCCAAAATAGCTTGTTGGGAATCACTCATGCCTCACTAATTTTCTACCATCAATGGGCTTAATCAAATGTTAGCCCAAGCTGAAGTCACCTCATTGAAATAAATAAGATTTACTTAGTGGCAAGCACTGTAGGTTCAATTGATTTCATTGGATCTAACAATAGATTTAGGTGTGTGGCTATATTCAAAGTAACTCCATCTGTTCAATAAAAGCAGCCAGCAACTAGTATCACAATTTTTCCAAGAACATGAGGCAGAAATTATTAGAATGACTTAGTCTGTAGACATGAACAACAGCAAAGGTTTTTTTCCTAATGACACAATTTTGTTCTCCAGCAAAAAAAAAAAAAGACTTGAATAATAATTATTTTGTGTTGGAAATTATTCTGGGTTGAAAGGTTTTTTGCAGGAGAAGCTCCACTCAGGGGACACCCAAAGGAGGCTCCTTTCATGTCCCCAAGAGCTGGGACAGAGACAGGTGCTCTATCCATCATGTAGTACCTGGGTCTCAAACTGCTGACTTGCCGGTCTTCCAACTAACAAGGTGAGCTTCTTAACCACTGAGCCATTGCAGTCCCAGAATAAAACTGAAGACTTCCTTTCTTATTTTCATTATATAATTTAAAGTGTTGAAAAGATGGGAAAATATGTTTTCTCATTCATTCAGTGCTTTCTGGGCTTGTTTCCATGAAAAACAATTTGTAGTATGTTTCCAAATGCTGACATTTAATCCTAGTCCACCGTGGAGTCTGTAGAAACTTGTGTGGTTCCCATAAGGACTCTATTCTTAATAAGACGTTTAAAAATGTATCCGCTTGTTCAGGTGCATGGCAAATGAATAGCCAGCCAAGAATATCTTTATCTGGTGTTCTCTTGTCTTAAGAATTCCTTTAGTCTTACATGGTCTTGGGCACATTTGGAGGAGATGTGTTTGGAGATTTAGCCAGTCCTTCACTTAAAAGCATGTTTCACAGAGCAGTAATGATAATAATTTTGTGTCAGAAATTATTCTGGGTTGGAAGGAATTTGCAAAAGAAACTCAACTCAGGAAATGCTCAAATGAGGCTCCTTTCATGTCCCCAAGAGCTGGGAGAGAGATGGGCGCTCAATCCATCATGCAGTACCCGGGTCTCAAACTGCCAACTTGCCAACCTTCCATCTAACAAGGTGAGCTTCTTAACCACTGAGCCACTGCAGTCCCTGCAGAGCAGTAAACACATAAAATGGAAAGGGGGTGGGGAACGTGAAGGAATCATTGTCTGCTGATTATAAGGAGCCTGGGGGTGAGAAGGGCAGGAGAATAGGGTTAAGCATAGCCACGTGGAAATCAGGCACCAACTTTGAGAAGGAAAGGCATATGGCCAGGCTGTCAAGTGGGAGGAGGGTGAGAGAATTTAGGAGAACAGAGCAAGAAGGGCACAGAACCAGAAAGAGGGAAAAAACATACACCCAAGTGATGCTTCAGCTCTCTGTGCGGTTTTGATAGAGATTGTGTTGGCATTCTGTCGGGTATGTTGGGCAGCACCATGGGAGGGTGCTGGACAGGGGTGAGGGGTGGTGACCAAGGGACAGGGGAGAAGGCTGCCCCCAGGAACCACTTGGTCACCGCCCCTTGCTTGCTCCGCCCAGCACGTGGCACTTTAGAATAAACCATTGCTCCAAGCTGAAGGAGGGAGCTTGGAGCAATGTCTTAATCTAAAGTGCAGCACACCAGGCAGATAAAATAATAATAAAATTATTATTTGCGCACCAGGGTGCCAGAGGCGAGAGTGCACCAGGATGAATCCCCCTGTCCTGGTGGCCCAGCCCATGCCTGGATTCTGTGCAGAAGTGAAGAAACCCCACAAAGATTTTTGCTGAATGCTCTGTAGACACTAGTGTAAATTTTCAGTTAGAAAGGGTTTCTGACACCACTATGGAGTAGATATGCATAGCACTGCAATGTAGCTTAGCCTTATTGAACATGGCAGTGTTCTTAGAAAACTAGCATAGCATTGTAATGGAAATCATCATACTCCAATTAATGTCTTGAGAAATGTGTCACACAGCAAAATGTCAAGAGATGTCAGATATAATGATTGGAACTTCACTACTTTATTCTTTAAATCAGGATCATGGACCTCCAGATATTGATGGGCAGAAGCTCCTATCACTCTCCACTACTGGCCGGAGAACCAGAGGCTAATGGGAACTGGAGCCCAAAATATCTGAAAGCTCTCACTTTTGCCTTAAAATACAGCAATGTGATGAGTTTCACATGTTCTATGTAAAGGAATAGCAGAAGTGTGAGTGTGGTTGACAGAATTGCAGACCAGATTAAAATTAGCAAGGGATACACGAAAAATACAGGAGATAATGAGACATATCGACACAGTGTACTAAAAAGGATATATTCATTGTTGGTCTAGTGTAGAAGATCAGGTGCTTTTATTATAATAAGCAGAATGCACACGAAATTATGAATCAGTATTTCTTTGTAAATGTAGAACTAGTAAAATCCATAATAACCATCATTTCTCGATACAGTCTCTGTTTTGGTTGTCACGGAAAAGATACATTCATAAGATGCTGAAGACAGCAAGGAAAGGAAATAATACTGGGCCTGGCAGGAAATGAGTAGATCATATTTTAATAAATTTAAATCAACATGGTCTGATGAAGTATTCTTTTGGGTACTGAGGTAAGATTAGTTGAAGAAATTGCAAGCCATTAACAATTATCTTTGAGGGCTTCTAGAAATCAGGTGAGGGGAAGGAAGAAAGAGAAAAGAAAGAACTAGGAATTCCAGATAGTTTCCCTCAGTTATGTTGCACAGGAGTCTGCAAAGTACTATAGATGATAAAAATCAGATTTTGTGCAGTTGGAGATAAATGATTGTTAACCGACAGAGACTGTTAAACTGCTTTTGCTAAATCAACCTAAGTAAGATCCATGAGGCTCTTTTTCACCTTAAATCTGGCTGTAGTCCTATAGAATTCAATCAATGGGTGATAGTAATAGAGTATGCAGCCAACTTTTCATTTTTATGAAAACTAACATACTGAGTAAGTAGCATGCAATAAGCATTCTAGTTTAGGTCAGTGAGAGAATTAACCTAGAATGTTGCATTGTATAAAGATCATATAAAATCTTTTCTAATAGAAGTACACCAAATAGCAACTTGTAATTTTTCTGGTTTGAATACTGAAGAACAGATATCCCCAAATAATTAGCAAACCCTCTTTTACAGAGCAGGCTTGGGGAAAATTCCTACTTTGCTAAACCTCCTGGATTCTGAAATAAGGTCAGTGATGGGAAGGAAGATGAGGTGGTGGAGAACCAAGTGTCTTGCACCCCAAAGTTAAACATGGAAACAACCCATGAACTGTACCCATTAACCCAAAAAGGAAAAAGTTACAAGTTATTATGCTACTTTTGAAAACCTGCTGTTTCACTATTTTTGCTTCTAAAACTGGTTATGTAAGAGTTAACTGCATTATTTATAGTGTCTTATTTCCATTCTCTGTTTGGAAGAGAGTGTATATGTGAAAGTATAGACCAACTACAAGCTAAAGCAATGGAGTCAAACATTCTATGTAATTTGAGACTTGAGTTCAGAATAATAGATCAGAATAGGGTTGACAAAGTAGAGCCCTCATGTTATACGTGATTCCTGTATCCCCCCTGGATCCTTTCTAACTCCCTTATTCCATCTTAATACAAGCACATCACATCCCTAGAAGTTTAAATTGGCATGGCTTACCATTTAAAGGATTTTGAAGGCATGTACTTTTCCAAGACTAAGAGAGAATTGGAGATGACCATTTGGTCATACCACAGTTAAAAAGCAGAGATAGGATAAAAATCTGGCAAAAATGGTAACCTCCAGTCCACATTGTATGCTTTATTGCACTAACCTGATGTAGATTGTTATCAAGTTTATTAGTTTAGAGCACACAGAACAAAAAATTCTAACTTACTTATCCTACATGATATAATGTTCTTGCATTCAGCAGCTCTGGTAAGTTGGGAAAGGCATTTTCATTTGGTTAGCTTTTGTTACAGTAAAAACAACAACATACAATTCTATTTTTCTCTCTAATTTGTCTCCCAAAATTTCATTTCCCCCCTGCTAGTTTCTAGAGATTAGCACAAAAATGTACAGATCTCCCAACCAAGCCTCCAGGGAACAGTGCTGCCAATAAAGTTGTACACTTTTAAAGGGAATATTAAATTGCTATATAAGTATTTAAAAGACTTAAACAGAAAACTAATTATAGTCATTTGGCACCCAGGTTGCCAAGCAAGAATATTACACACTGGAGATACATATCCACATTTTATTTCTCATCAGCTGCCACACAGAACCAAATTATAGAACAGACTTCAAAGGAATTTGAAGCATCGTATAGTCCAACCTATTACTGATGCAGGAAATCCACAACTAAAGCATCGCTGATGGCTAGTTGTCTAATATTTGTTTTAAAAACCTCAAAAGACTGAAAGCTAGGCATGAGACTTTTGGAATTCTTGGACTTCAGGTTCCCCAGTTCTTCATGAATTTCTCAGGATTCTTCCCTACCTAAAATTCTGGGGGCTTCAGCCAAGAAATGAAAATCTGACAAGAGTTTCAAATTATGCACAGGTGAGGAATAAAGACTCAATCAACCTATTAAGAAGACGAAGGAAGTTGATGGGAGTGGCTAAACTCGGGGGGGGGGATTTCAAGGGAGTAGGGACTGGTATTTTTTTTAAGGGCACCATTTATAAAGCCTATTAGTGAATGAAAATACCAATCCACAAATCCCTTGCATCTCCTATGGAGCTTAGCTTCTATACATTTTCTTTGTCTTGTTCACAGAAACTGAATGGCAGATGGCTCCCTCGTCGATTTTTTCCCCCGGCTGAAGTTCCCAGAATTCTGGGGGAAAAGTCATAGAAAACTCTGGTGTCTGAAGCCCCCAACATCTGAAAGTCCTATGCTTAGGGAAAGCCCACCACTCTGTCAGATAGTCCTTTCCACTGTCAAACAGTTCTTCCTAACTTTTTGTAAAATCTTCTCTTTTATATTGTATTAAATATTCTTCCAACCAAACATACCCAATTACCTTAAGTCTTCCACATGGAATGTCAACACTCCTTAACAAAATCTTGAAAATGTGAGCACTAACCATATAGCTCCTAATGCATTTCAAGATACTGTATGTTATTTTTAATTAAGGAAAAATAGAGATATAATGCAGAAATAAATACATCTATTAATATTTTATTTCAAATGTTTATGTATCTTATATAGAAGAACATCACGAATACACATTGTTTACTTGTATGCTTTCTTGTTTATTCAATTTATATACTGCCCCAATTAATGTCAAGCCACTACTCATGTCAAGCCTCATGGGTCCATGAACAAGAAGGCCTGATTGCTTGTTGACACCTTTCTCAACTCTCCTGATGTGGTGTGGCAAGTGTCAGGCCTGGCAGGAATGGGTAAAGCAGGTAAATGATTTTTGTATGAGCTGGGTCACAGTGTGGTTCCACCTAACCATAGATTTTCAACTCTAACTAGTAATAACTCTAAAAAAAATATTTTTCTTTGACCTTCCTGACATTCTAGATATCCCATAGTGCAGTGGTGGGCAGCAAAAAAAAATTGCTATCACACCATGGGTGGAGCCTATATAACGGGAAGATCCTACATCATGGGTGAAGCCTACGTCATGGGCAATCAAGTCATGCCTGCCATATGGCTATTTATACATCTGCAAACACAGGCAGCACTGGCTCTTTGGCTGTAAATGGAGATGAGCACTGCACCCTAGAGTCAAATATGACCGGCTTTTGAGCACGGGAGACTTTGAATCACTTGCAGGGACAAAACCTGACGGGACAGCGCAGGGAGGTGGGCGTGGCCACCCAATTTCACTATCCCCCTGCCCAAAGGCCACCCAATTTCACCACCCTCCTGCCCAGAGGCCACCAAATTTTGCTGCCCCCCTTCCGGGTGGGCACAGACCTGTTGCTGCCCACCACTGACATGGTGGTCTTCTACCCAAGTGTTAGTCACCCAAACTATACCTAGCTTCCAAACTCAACAAAGTTTTTTATGTTCTGGAGACGCAGTGGAGGGTATGCATCACAATGACCTATATCCAATTATTTCTATTTACACTATTGTGAAACCAAAACTTGATTTTTTTTTAAGAACTATGTTGGGAAATAATATAAATTATCAAAACTGATTCTGTTCTTCTCCAAGTTTTAAAAGTATTGACAAAGATGAAAACTTCCAACTTTTTGGTAGCTTAGATTTAGGTTCTGAGTTTTAAGATTCTGGACTTATTAATTGTAAATCATGGAAAAACACAGCCTTTTGTTTTTATAGCATTGTCATCACTATGATATTAATAAATGACATTAGCCCCATCTGCTTCTGTGAAAGTTGAAGCATGAAAAACCAGGTACTGTAATTCATACAATAGTGGATTTGGTGAAACTGTCTCCTCTCTTAATTTTGAAGGATTTCTGGAGAAGAGTGAATAATCACTTTCATTATGATATGGAAATCCCAGTCAATGTTTGGTGTTTAATATAAGCCAGCCATGAATTCATATTACTTGGAAAATTTGTTCAATCTTGATCTTAGCTTCCATAGCCAAAGGCTGTTCATTAAGAAAACAGGTCAGCTACACAATTAGTGCAAAATTAAGCACTCTGTGGTTTAATTGTTGCACAACTTTGCCAATCCAGTATTAGCACCTGTACCACTAGCGTGCTTCAAAGATGCAGGTAGAGGTGACATAGATGACACCAGAATGCTAGTAAGAGGGGTCTTCCTATTGAAGCCCCCCTGTGGTGCAGTGGCTAAGCTGCAGTACTGCAGCCAAAACTCTGCTCATGATCTGAGTTTGATGTTGATGGGCTCAAAATTGACTCATCCTTCCATCCTTCTGAGGTCAGTAAAATTAGTATCCAGCTTGTTAGGGTCAAAGTGCTAAATAGCTTGCAAATTGCTCAGAAAGTGCTATCAAGTAGTGCAGGGGTGCCCAAACTTTTCAGGCTATGGGCCAGTCACATGGTTGAGCAAGCCGGTCATGTGGTTCCTCCCACCACAAGCAGAAGTAAAACGTGCAGGCGCATAACACTGCCATAAATGACCCACGGCTTTTGTAAATGCATTTACAACTGCCACGGCTCTTTTACGGCAGTGTTATGAGCATTTGCAGGCATGGTCCAGATTAACTGGAGCCGTGGGCTGCATCCGGCCCACGGTCCATAGTTTAGCCACCCCTGGACTAGTATTTAAGTAAAATTGCTCTTGGCAATGTAGAATAAAATTTCCTTACCTTCATTGACCCAGAAATGCACTTCATGTCCTCCCTCCAGTATAGAGGTGATAATGATTTTAAAACATCAAACACTTCTAACAGGTCTATTTTGATTCCCAGAATGATGTAGTCATGTACTTAAAATCTATATTTATTACAGTAGTTAATGAAAGAGAAAAAAATATTGAATGTTATAGCAGTAAATTATGGCTTCTGGCTACTTCAGTTGCTCTGAATAAAAAATGCAGTACTGAAGGTGCCTGTTCATTCATTCATTCATTCAGACAGACAGACAGGACAGACAGAGACTTGGCAAAGCAACTCTCCCAGAGAACTACAGTGTTTCTTGCTCCCTAGAGTCCTCATAAACCATTCTGTTGAGATGAGCCACCAAAACAGAGGCCAAAAGAATGGATGCTTGCAGAAGGAGCCTCTTGGTGGTGGCTCCCTCTACTTGGAAAGCTCTCCCAACTGAGATCTGTCAGGCAGCTGCACTTGAAATTTTCAAGAAACTCTTAGAAGGAAACCTTTACAGAATTTCTCCCTGATGGTAGGGAAGTTTCAAGTAGACTTTGGTTTAGTTCTGCCTACCTTTATTTGTGGGATTACTGGATTATTGTCTGCTTGATATTCTGTGACTATCTCAGAGTTATAAATATATGTTTAAGATGAGAGGCTGGAGTTTATTTAAATGGATATTATGTTACGTTTGGAAGGATGTAATTTTGTAAGCCATGCTAGTCATCTCGCTGGTAATCTCACATATCGATTACTGTAATGCTCTCTATGTGGGGCTTCCCTTGGTCCTGGTACGGAGGCTTCAACGGGTGCAAAATGCAGCAGCTAGGCTGATTACTGGAGTGAGAAAATTCTATCATATGTCACCAGCACTGGCAGGGCTGCATTGGTTACCTGTCCCTTTCCGTATCAGGTTCAAGGTGTTAGTTCTAACTTTTAAAGCCCTAAACGGTTTGGGACCTTCCTACCTGGTGGAGGGTGTTCCCCTCAGGACATCAACCCACATCACTGGATGCTCCCAGATGGCGCAGCTGACCCCAAAATTGGCAAGGAAGGCCATGACTCAGAGAAGAGCCTTCTCAGTGGCAGCACCAACTTTATGGAACTCCCTTCCAGTTGAATTGTGCCAGGCCCCATCCCTCTCTACATTCAGAAAGTAGCTCAAATCATTTCTTTACAAAGAGGCATTTGAGAAGGTGCCAACAATGGCTCAGTGCTAGGTTTTCTCTCCTTCAGTAAGGTTTTTATATTTTTAATATGTGTTTCTAATATGTTTTTAATATGCAATTTGTCTTGTTAGTCACACAGAGTGAGGAAACCTCTTAGATAGGCAGGGTATAAATGGAATTATTATTATTATTATTATTATTATTATTATTATTATTATTATTATTATTATTATTATTATTATTATTATTATTATTATTATTATTATTGATGATGATGATGATGATGATGATGATGATGATGATGATGATGATGATGATGATGATGATGATGATGAGTGTCAGACACTATTTTGGGGGTGAATGTTCACCCCTAAAACAACTCCACTTTTGCCTGTGTTGTGAGAGCATGGATACAACTGCACTGAAGTCATTACCAGATCTGATATAGATGAGTACAGTATTATGCTTTCATAAAGGTGAAAACTCATCAGAGGTAGGCAATGAATTCTTTGGGTAGTTTAAGCATTCAAAGTGATTAGATGGGTCTGATCAGGAGGGAGAATGATACAGCCTCTATTTCTCTTTTCACCCAAGCGTAGTTATTGTCAGCTAACGGTGCAGTTATTTTGGCACTCCTCTACAGCAAAATGTCAATAGATACTCAATGATTTTCACTTCCATAAATTACTATACATGGAATGTACTGTATGCACAGTTTAAAAAAAACAAACCCTTAAGGATCCCAGTGTTTGAAAAATGTTGCATTTTGTACTTGATTCTTATATCTTCTGCTTTGTTTTAACCTCACCTCCTCTTCCAGTTTCTGGTTAGATTCAGAAGTTTCTTACAGAGTTGGAGTTTCTTTCAAAGCAAGCAGGGTGACCTTTTTATCTTTTTAGACTTGAAGAGAAGCTAGCCTAACGAAGGACTGCATGGGTTCGCTCTAGCTCATTGCAGCAAGACGAAACCTGCTGAGCACAGATCCATCAAGAAGTGTCAATTCAGACTGTGTGTTCTGTGCACTGACCTTTTTCACAGAGTGTTTGTTTCCCTTTGTTTTTCTTCCAACCCACCCACCCTGCTTTTCTGTAGTTGATTGCTTGGATCCCTCCTGCTCCAACCATGGTGTCTGTGTAAATGGAGAATGTCTCTGCAGCCCAGGCTGGGGAGGCTTAAATTGTGAACTTCCACGTGCCCAGTGTCCAGACCAGTGTAGTGGTCATGGCACCTATGTTGCAGACACTGGTCTCTGCAACTGTGATCCCAACTGGATGGGTCCTGACTGCTCTGTGGGTAAGAGAAACACTTCATCTGTGGCATTTATTTTGAGTCACTCAAGATGTTGGTAGGAAATTTTCTTTGGCTGCTCAAACAAAGAGAGTAAAAATAAAAATTAAAAACCCACCAATTTAGCTGTTATTCTGATCATTGGAGTTACAAAGTTAGGAAAAACCTAAAATTCTATGTTCAGATTTTCATACTCTTTCCCGAATTTGGCTGCAAATATTCAGGCCTTTCTGTTTCTCTCACATGTGACAACCAAGGGGGTAACAAATGGTGTATGTTCATTCTATTTTGATCCTTGACTGAAATAAGATTTAAAAAAAAAACACCTAAAATATGTAAAATTATTTTTTAAGGAAAATTTATACTTGTTCCCCATATGACCCTTGGTATTTATTTATTTATTTATTTATTTCATCATTCTCTCTACCTGTCTCTTCTTTTTTTCTTTCTTCTTCCTTCTTTACCTTATTCCTCAAAGATCAGTAAATGACAGTTTAACTGACATGACAAGTAGACCCAAATTTCAAAATACTTACTCGTTCCACTGAGTGTGATGTTCAGAAATTATATTTTGGAGGTTGCTACTTTATGCTAACATTGAAGGCTTTCCATTTCCATGCAGCTCCAATGTACTGGTGATTCAAAGTTGTACTCATCCTCTGAGATATTTAATTGTGGAGAATCTCTGAGATAGATTTGTTAACGAGATTTCTGTTTGACAGTTTGCAGTGATCTATCCCATTGGCATGTTCAGCAGATTTTCACATGCATCCGCTCGCTCATAGAGAAAGACTTCCCGAAGCATTCCTTGGACACCCTAGAAGAGAATTGATTCTGCACTGTGTGGGGTCATAAATCATCCCAAATGCCTCTGACCATTTTAGGCAATAACCAACTTCCTCCTCTCCCTTTTTTTCCCTTCCTCTCTCAGAAGTGTGTTCGGTAGACTGTGGTACACATGGTGTCTGTGTTGGCGGAGCCTGTCGCTGTGAAGACGGCTGGACAGGCGTAGCCTGTGACCAACGTGTCTGCCACCCCCGCTGCACAGAGCATGGAACTTGTAAAGATGGGAAATGTGAATGCCGAGAGGGCTGGAATGGGGAGCACTGCACCATTGGTAGGCAAACGACAGCCACCGAAACAGGCACATATTGCTTTCTTTTCATAACTTGTAGAAACATAGTTACTGTTGTGTGTGGCAAAGGGCTGTCCCTTTATGTTCTCATGTGCTTCCAATTATTAGCTCTGCTTTTGAAATCCAAAGCAAGGGGTTGTTTTATTTAAAGTCAGTGCAGATGATATCTTGTACTGTTGTAAACTATTTATTTGCTATTTATTTCACCCAAGGTTAGGCTGCTAAACAAGATTTTCAACTGAAGTTAACTAAAAATGTATTTCAATCAGCCCTCCCTTTCCTCTCCTTCTTGATCTCATGCAACCTGCTTATTAAATATTCTATTCAGAGTGCATCACCACAATGGCCATCAAGAGAAGGGGTCAGGTTGAGGAGGAATGGGCTTCCTGTTGTTACAGAAATCGTTCCCTAGCATTTTCATGTGTTGTGCTGTGACAGCGGTCATGGAGCTTGCCTATAGACTGACACAGCATGGGAGGGCTGAACCAATGCTGCAGCATGTTGGTGTATCCTCTCCTAACAGCATGTTGCTCAGCACAGCTTTGGCATCACACAGCGTGCCATGACTAACAGAATTGCATCTCCACTGCGATGTGTCAGCCTAGATAGTAATAACAAACATATATTGCTTCAGCTGTTTTTGATTGTGTTGAATTTTAAACCTAAGTTACTTAATTTGTCAGTTCAAAAAGTAGGTTCCACATGGAAAACAGCTGATAGCTTTTTTTCTGCTGTGTCACAAAAATAGTACAAGATATTTTCTTCCTAACTCTTTATTTGTAAACTGAGAAGACCAAAGCAGTACTCCAGTCTTCTTACAGTACTGCACAGTTTTAGGTCAGCATAGATTTTTATCCCTCCCTAAGTTATCCATTCTTCTTTTGTCATTCAGTGAGAGCCAGTGTGTTGTAGTGGGTACAATGACACAAGATGACTTGTGAGACCTGGATTCAAATTCTCACTCAGCCATGGAAATTCATGGGTGGTGGAGGGCTGACACTGGTAAAAGTACCCCTTAAACACCCACCATGCTTTGGAAACCTTGTAGGATCACCATAAGTCAAATTTGACTTGATGGTGCACAATACATGCCATCCATTTCAACAGCTATGTTCTATACATTTCTTTTGTTTAAAAAAATGTGAGATGGGACCTCAAAGATGCAAGTTGTAAATTGGAATTATGATGCCAACTGGAGACACAAAAAGGACAGCCCTCTTACCAGTGAAAATTGTTCTTGTTTTAAAGTTGTCTGGATGTGTCTGTCAGGATGGTGGTGGTGGTGATGCATGTGTGTGTGTGTGTGTGTGAGAGAGAGAGAGAGAGAGAGAGAGAGAGGGTAGCTAAACCTTTTGGGAATGACCTTAAATTGGAAGGGGAAATGATTGTCAAAGCAAATATCTGTCCTACAGATTTTTCAAGGTGATTCTGAAGTTCATAGCATGCTTCTAACACAGTTTACCAATACTGAAATCAATATGCCCAAAGCAGATGCAGGTTGGTTTATTTAGCCTTATGCTTTTCTACAGCAGCAGGGTTTCTTTTTATTCCTATGGGAAGTGAGTTTCAAGATCACTTTGGTTTTATATGAGCTTTGTAACTCGTCAATAATTGTTCCCAAAAGGTTTATCCTCTTCCACTACCTTTGTGTTAATGTGATTTTCTTTGAAGTATTTTTATGTGGTTGTAACTTACTTGTCTCAGGCTGCAATCATGTACACTCTTACTTGGGAGCAAGTCCCATTGAATTCAGTTGGACTTAATTCTGGGTACTCATGTATAGGATTGTACTGTTGGTTTGATGTTACTGTGCACATGATATATTGGATATATTCTGATACCTGAGATTAGATTTGTGCCACATATTACTTCATGCCTGTTGGTTCATACCTCCAGTGATTTAAAAAAAAATAAAGCCAAACTACAGAGAAAACATTTAGCCTCATTTTTCACTGGCAAGTAAAACACCAGCAGCTTTTGAAAGTATTATCAATGTGCACGATCACATGCTTTCTTGCAAATAGTTCCTCTCTGTTTTTAGGAATGTGTTTTGCTTTAAAACAGTGCAATTATAAATCTAATTATAGATGAAGGGCAAATCTTTGGATAAAAGTTGGATCTCAGTGTAAAGGATGAGCATGTAAGCTCTCCTACTCCAAATGCTGAAAGACTGAGGGATCGTATAAAAACAGTAGCCTCATTATTTTGTTTTCAAAAGCTCTGTCGCGGTTGAGAGTTGATACTTTCCAAACTAAAAACATTGTTGTTGTTTTTAAAAAATGACTAACATTTTCCCTTCCCTCATTGGATTTCCATTTTTCAAAGCAAGAATTTTAATGTTCAGGCTCTTTAGCCCTTTCCACTGCCAATTCAAGAAAAGATACAAAGGCACATAAAAGTATGTTTTTCTATGCTTGTCCCTATATAGATCAGGAAATACGTTCTGCATGTGAGATTCTCCCCAACTATCCCTTTCCATTATTTGGCAATGATATTTCCAAAAGGAGGGCTTCATGACAGGAAGGGGCTTTGAGGGTATCACACAGCCACACTCATGTCCCTTATGGGGTTATCTCATGACAACACACATCTGGCACAGATTTCTGTGGTAACACTTACCAGCAACCAGACATCAATCCATTGACCCTAACCAGGTAAGGCCACTGTGTGCCACCCCTGTACCCTTCCCATCCTCATTGCTAAATCTCAGGGTCAGGGTGACCGGGACATTGGGCACAATTAACCATCCAATTTCCATAGGAACTCACCTTTACTAAGTCCCCCATTCACACTACCTGTCATAGCAAGGGGCTAACCTAGTTATGTCCCATGCCTCCCACCATGTCATGACGCATGGCATTAAGACTCTGCTGCAGCTCAGCAAGGAAAAGTCATAACCAGCATTAGATAGATGGACCCCATCCTGTCTGTAAAATTCATTCCTCTCTATTGTGATCGCAGGGTGAGGAATTACTGAGCCCAACCCTCACTGAAATGCCTTGGCAAGTTCCCTGTTCACACTCCTTTGGGTTCTGTCAATGGATTTTGGGTCACAGTTCACTCTTCAAACTTAACTGAACTCTTGGCCATGCAG
This sequence comes from Furcifer pardalis, assembly GCA_030440675.1. Taxonomy (NCBI): domain Eukaryota; kingdom Metazoa; phylum Chordata; class Lepidosauria; order Squamata; family Chamaeleonidae; genus Furcifer; species Furcifer pardalis. The sequence continues at coordinate 72,909,776 of CP126893.1, forward strand.
ACCTTGCAGCGTACCACACTGCCCAAAACAAGAAACTGCAACCATTGTTTTGAATCCACTAGTGATGCTCCAACACCAGAAAACCTGTGAAGAAACAAACAGAGCAGAATGCCAGAAATCAACCTCACTTTGGAAGTGGGTGAACATACACTTTGAAATTGCTAGAGACCCATTGACCATTTTTTAAAATGGCTTGCTCTGAATAGTTCAGGTCGGCTGCTGTGGAAGCTGCCTCTATGTGAAATGAGTGGGTTCCAAAATGTACCCAATTACTCCAGTAACCTTCATGGCTCATACTGAGCAGATTTCCACTTGGGAAATGCTTTCCAATAAAGCATTTCCTTCCCCCTTCTGGTCAACTTTGGATTTTCAAGTACACACTGACAGGTGTTCATCAATGACTGCCCCAAAAACCTGAAACTCTGAGCAAGCAGCCATGTAAGAAAGTAGGGTGCTAGGAGCCACTGCCATGCTTATGGTCTTATCTACTTCATCTTGCCAAGCATCCAAACTTGAGGTCCCAGAACCAGCACCCTGAACCTTGAAATCTGTTGATCAGACAGGGCATAAGCTATAGAGTTCAGGGCTATGTTGTGCTGACAACAATATATTGAACTGAAAACAATGCAGTGTGAATGCATGAACTAGTGACATGTCCCTAGGGGACTTGGAGGAAAGACAAAGAGTTCACAATCTGCACTACCACCAAATTGTCATATCAAAACACTCAACCCACAACCTGGGCCTAGCAATCACTCTGACGACCAAAATGATATGCCACTGTATGTTTGAAAAATCATTGTGAGATCCATAAATCCTTTCTCATGTCCCTGGATATCCTCTGCTTATGATGTGGTTGCCTTAGGCCCGTGATGGTAAACCTTGGCATTCCAAGTGTTCTTGAAATGTAGTTACCAGAAGCCCAGGTCAGCACTCCTGCTGACCAGGGCTTCTGGAAACTGAAGTTCCAGAACATCTGGAGTGCCAAGGTTTGCCATCACTGCCTTAGGCCCTTAATAACATGACAGAGTCTCCACAAAAAGGCCCTACCCGGAGCCAAACTTTGCCTGGAAAATTAACATGGCCAACCAACTTCTGTATCTCCCATAATTTTACCTTTCTCGGCCCCTAACATTCTTGGTACCCTTGTCTTCAGGTCTGGCAATTTATCTGCAGGTAACCTACATAATTGATTGATAGTATCCAGTTCAATACCGAAGAAGGATAGGAGTACCATTAATTCAGCCACTATCTCTTTGAGGGATTGCAATAGGAACTGGCAAGTTCCTGTCCCTGCTTTCCCAGAAAAAAGAAAATCATCTAGGTAATGTAAAGGTCACCCTTGCTCGAAAGCCAGTCATCTCCAACTCTAGGGTTCAGTGCTCATCTCTGTTTATAGCCAAAGAACCAGCACTGTCTGCATCTGCAGATGTTTCCATGGACATGTGGCAGGCATGCCTCAACACTGGAATGCATGGAACACTGTTTACCTTCCCACCAAAGTGGTTCATGTTTATCTACTTGCAATTCCTTGCTTTCGAACTGCTAGGTTGGCAGGAGCTGGGACAGAGATGGGAGCTCACTCTGTCATGCAATACCCAAGAATCGAACTCTGACCTTCCAGTCAGTGAGTTCAGCATCTTAACCACTTGAGCCACTGCAGTCCTACAGTGTAATGTACTACAGGTACACTGTAGTACACTGTACTACATGTAATGTACTATAGAGGGAGAACTGGTGCATCTTTTAAGGGCCCTTTCTTGAAATGCAGAACAGTTAATCATAAAACCTGTGTGTAGAGCCTTATCCATTTAATATTTGCCCTCAAACTGCAAATCTAACAATTCAAAATCCTCCAGATGCACAGGAAGTAATGATTTAATGTTGCATTTTGCCATCTGTGCCCCAATTCCACAAGTCCTAACCTTCCGTATGGCCACTTCAAAGACCATATACCTAACATTACACAATTCAGGAGGGGTTGCATCATTAACTGATGCACCCTCTGGGTAGTAACAGTGGTGAATTAGCTGATATTTACTGTGAACTTTCTTTGGCACTATCCCCAATGGGGAAGCTCTTAAATTACAAACTGGAGGTGAGTCAAAAGGGCCCAGAAACCTACCTTCCCTTGCTATCTTTTCCTTAACAGTGTCCTCTTTCCTTATAATAGACCTTAGATTGCCCCAACCACCGGGATCTGAAAGCTAAACATAAACTATCTAAGATGTACACTGAATCTTCGTTCTGCAGGTAATTGTGTAAAAGGTTAGCTAACTCTGGTAACTTAATTGGGCTGGGTCCTTTTAATTTAATGGTACTGGGCCCTTTTGAAGGATTAAATCTTGGCCCAGGAAGGTTCTTGTCAACCCCAGACTCCTTATGCAGTCCCCTATATCTGTCATTGTACCAGCCAACCATTTCTGTTCCAACAATGTCGTCTTCAGTGTTTGTAATACAGTCTCTCTTAGCCATGCAAGTCGAAAAAGAGAACACAACTGAAGCATAACTATTCTCCTCATTTAGTAACAACATTTTACTTAACTCTCTTTCTTTACAAACTAGTGATTTATTGATCACAAAAGTGGTGAAGCATCAAAATACTGAGCTCAAATGGCTTGGAATCTGAAGTGATAACTGGAGCCTTTGTTGAACGAGTCCCACAAGGAGAGCCGTGGTGTTGTTTTTGCAAATTCTTAATGTGCAGATGCCATAGATGATTGTAATTACATTCTCGTACAACCAGAGACATCAGAGTAGAGGAGAAACATTCTTTGGCTTTCACTATCGGGAATGCAGGAATGGTGTTTGCTTCTTCCACCATGTGGCCAGCAACTTTTTAGCACACTGGTGAATTTGTATTAACCAAGCAGACGTCTTTTGCTTTAAAGAAGAATGGCAGAATGTGTGTTTATGCTCTTATAGACCTTTTCCTTCTGGGAGCCAATAAAGAAATTAGCATGATATAGTACAGGAGTTCTCAACCTTTATAAGCTGGGGACCGGGTCACGCTCCCTCAGGCAGATTCGGGGGTCGGAGGCCATTTTGTGCTTCCTCCACCACATGGCACTTCCGGGGGGGGGGGACACATGAAATGGTGCCATGGGCCACATCTGGCCTGTGGGCCACAGGTTGAGAATCCCTGATATAGTACAAGACCTTATGGCAGTAGGCAGTTTGCTTGCTTGGCATCAAAATTGGAAAGCTGGATTTTATCTTTCTAGAATTATTATTTTTTTTAAAAAAATTATTCTGTCTTCCTAAGATTTTTAAGAAATCTTACTAATTTTACTATTATATTTTTTTCTAAAATCCTACATCAAAATTTGTTTCATAAGTATTTGTTGGTTATTTTAAAAAGAAAAACACAGCCGCAACAGCAGAAAAGCTACTGTGTTCTGATGAGCAGGCGCGCCTTACTGATCTGTTTTCAAAGTCACTTAGCTGTGCTGTTCAGGTAGTATAATGGGAGTTCAGCCCTTTGTTTTCCTGCTCCTTGTGAATTCTAAGAGCAGCAATGATTTGTGACTGAACCTCTTGTTTTGCTTTGTTGGTATTTGTTTTTAAGAATTTGAAAGGCTTGGGGGGGATGACAAATGAAATTAGTCAGTTTTCTTTTGTTCTGACAGGCATGGAAATAAGAGTAAAATAAAGAAAGCATCTTAGATGGTAGATGCACAGAATTGCTTCTCAGGCAATCAGGGAGGGAAAACAACTGTATTTGCTACTGCTTTTCAAGAATCGTTGCTAATTGATTCCTTCTTGTAATACCAGCCCACATGTTCCTGATTGTGGCTTGTTCAATAGAGAGCCTGCACTGACAAGCTAATGAAAAAAGGCATAGGAAAAAACAGCAATTGTAGAGGAAAAACATATAACGAGATGACATAGTATCAAGGGTATTTATTGTTTGTGAAAACTAAAATGGCAGTAGTAACTAGGGGAAATTTTCAGATAAGCAGTTTTTGTTTTTGTTTTTTAAAAAAGAATACTTTACTGGCTTAGAACATTTCCACACAATCTCATTTTTCAATGGCAAATTCTCATTTATCCAGGGTCTTTGATTATTACTGTTCTTAGTGCAGTAAAAGGAGGAGCATAATGGGTGAAATCTCCTTCTATCAGTATTTATTTTATTAAATTGCTAGTAATTCCTGCCCAGTTCTCTTCCACATAGCATCAAAATAGAAGAGCCATGCTGGATAATAGTGGGTAGTTGGAAATTCTTCTTCCACGATAACCAGCTAGCTGCAAATGAGAGGACTGTTGCGCTTAGTGAAAACACCTCTGATCTGTGGATCTACTGTACAGAATACTGTACAAGTATCCGAAGCAAGTCTTGTAACAAATGGCCATATGTGCTGGCCCTGGTATATAGACAACCTGATTAGCTGAGGGGCAGCCAGGATGGAGCTCCTATGCAATGTGCTTTGTTGTTTTTAATATTTGATAACACTTTTTGGAGTATTGTCACATGAAATATATCTGTGAGTGCCTTAGAGAACATTCATGGATTTGAGCTGTTTGATTGGAGTGATGCAGCTTGACTAAACTTAGTTTTGAAGCAACTTGGATAGAGCGGCAAATAGTTTTAATGGGGGTTTTATTGGTTTTAAAAATGTGATTGGTTTTATTTTCTGTGAGCCGTCCAGAGTCTTTGGGAAAATAAATAAATAAATCAGAAAAATAAATAAATAAATGGTTCACAAGTCACTGGAAGAGAAATATCTAAAATATAAATGTCTTCAAGCCCATGCACTGAGATGGAGAGCTCCTTGCCTAAAATGGGGAGGGGTGGAAGGGGGGCACCTTAGTCCATGAACTACTCATGAATGTAGGGATTCATTTATCTAATTTATTGGCCATCAAATATTAGATTTTTTTAAAAAAGAAACATTTTACTGTTGTTGTGCCTCATGAAGGCTCTATCACTTGTCCTGGTAGACAAAATGACTAAAATTAATTAGTGGTTTAAAATGTGAAGCAATGTTACATGCCAAACTTGTAAACACACCTACCCCCACCCCCACAAATAATGTGTTGCTTTTGTATTAGTACACTGGCCGTAAATACTCTTCAGTCATTATAAAGGTGCTTAAAAATCTCTACAATTGTAAGATTCTAACCAAAGATTGGTGAAGTTTAACTCCATAAAACTTTCTTGAGAAGTACAGTATTCCAATTGTCTGGGCAGGTTATCCTGCTATGGCAATAGAGTAGGCCATACTGTTAGCAACTCAAAATCAAGTGTCAGGCAGCAGTTAACTAACCTGACAACCCTGAGGACTAATGTCCTTGGGTGCCGAAGTCCACAGGGGTGGGTCCCCAAGTGTATTAAATCCCACTTGAATCCATCTTAATGAAGGGCACCAGATTCATCAATACTGGTATAGGGCTGAGGAGGACTTTGTATGTCAAAAGGGCTCAGGACCAGAGAGTGACTCATGGAACTGAATGAGTGGTATGGGGGTCATGCTGTGATGCAGAACACAGATGAAGGGCCACTGCATTATACTCTCAGGTCTTTATGGTATGGATACACAGAAAGAGCCTTCTCAAAGATTGTGTTATTTTTGAACCACAATTGGGCATACCCTGGTACCGGGAACCTTGTGTTGCCAGATAATCTTTCTCACACTAGGTCAGAGCAAAGGAACTGCAGAATCGGCTCACCAAAAATGGCTTCATTTTGGCAGTTTCACGTCTGGCCTAGACACAGAAGAAGAACCAATGATTGGTGAAGTTTAACTCCGTGAAAATTTCTTGAGAAGTACAGTATTCCAATTGTCTCTTGCACTGAGCTATGTTCACTGAGAGCTACAGAACAACAAATCATAAGGTATACAGATATTAAATCAAACAGAAGCACACTTAAACAAAGCCATTAACTTTAAGAGATGAGCTGAAGTCTTCAAAACTGTCAGGTAATATCTTAATAGAACAAAGCTCATCCATTGGATTTATTCTTGACAGTAAAAGCTGTGAATTGCATAACTGTAGATTATCCTTCAGCCACTTCCTGCTTTCCCAGTATTCAATAACAGCTAACACTGTTAGTTGGTTTGGCATTATTTCAAGCTGACAAGTCTGTCAAAAGAATAGACTTCTTTGCTGATAATACACATTTCATTCTTTTTTCATGTAACATTTACTGTTCAAAATGGATCCAAGGCAGCAGAAGGTGCTAATTGCTTGGAAAGGAATATTTTTAGGGAGATCAGAGATTGTTCTGTGGCTTATCCCATAACTATAGTCATCTTTTATGAAAATCACAAGGAGTTATGTGGTTTGTGGTTTGCTTTGTTCATGGGCAATGAGCACAACATTGTTTGAAAAAATCTATTCCCTGATGAATATAGGCTGCATTTTGGACAAGCTTCTAGACAAGCAAGATTAGACTACTGAACTAATGAGAGTTGAAATGGAAATAATTTGTATAGTGAACAGGGCCCAGGTGTCAGTTTCAGTAGAATTGCAATGCTATAATTGACACCTGTTTGCATTGAACAGGTTTAAGGATTACGATGACTCACATAAATTTTTCCCTCTTAGAGTGGCCTTTACTCTCAATAAACCTTTTAACCTGTGACCCCCTGGTATTGCTCAGGATTTCAGCAGTACAAAGGCAGTTGATGGTAGCATTTTCAAAGTGTTTCTATAGGTCAGCACTCTTGTTGCATTTCATTACAGCTTTTCCCCTCTCCATGCAGGAGCCTATTTCTGTGTGCTCAACTACTGCCTTCTTCCAACTTCCACCTAGTGGAACCTTATGAACTAGTGACCTCTAAAAGGTCCTGTAGCAGTGGAATTTGTGTAGCTTATTAATGGGGGGGGGGGGGAGGAAATGTAAAAAATGCCTTCTTTGCCTCCTTCTCCTTCTCCTCCTTTCATGTCCTGATCAAACCCTGGACTGCCAAAATGAAGCCACTTTCTTCGCTTTGTCATTGCCCAAACCCAAGTCCTCATCAGTGCATGCCTCTGGCACCATTTGGCAGACCAATAAATTCTGTATCTCTCCACATTCATACAATGTGTTATTGTCCATCAACAGCCACACTTGATCATGTTGATCTTTCATTTAGGGACTCCAACACTCAGCCTATTCAGGGTCCTCCAAGTGATGTAGGGGAGGTTGAGTTCCTCACCTATATCCTCCTTTAATTTTGCTCCCTTTCCAATGAGCTCCTTCTTCCATCTTCTTTCCTTTGGGATAACAGGTAGAGAAGAGTGACTTGAACCTTACAATGAGGTGATGAGTACAGAAACACAAAGGGACCTTGTACATAAGCCAAATGCCAAATCTAAGGATATTAGTCAGCTCCTATTTCTTTGTATCCTTGATCACTACACAAAAACGCTCATCTATGTTTTATCTTAATAGGAGAGAGATACAAAGATCTTGGACAGGGAATTTGCATGCATGGAACAGCATACATCAGTGCCAAAGCACAGGGGAAATTTCTCCACTAATAATGGCAAGGCATAAGGTCGGAGCATGTAAATTTTATTTATTACTGATATTTACGGAAAGAAAGGGCAGATTGATAGTCATTATGCTAGACTGCTGGACTGTTCTCTTTTGATCTCTAATAACATTGATAGTGTGGGGGGGGGGGGAACTGCATAATGTGGCAGAGATTCTGTTGCTTAGTCCAGTAATATTACACCAGAGTAGGCATTTGAAAAAGTGCTGATTTGGTAAATAAGTTTTCCATACAATGGTAAATTGCAGGTAGAGTTAGACTCATTTCAATCAATAAAACTAGTGGAGAAGTTGGTTCACCAACTCCTACTGATTCAAAGGGCCTACTTAAGCTGATTTACAATGCTAAACAACAGAACTTCAGCCATTGTTTAATAAAATATCAAATGACACATTTTTTATCAGAGGTGGGCAATATCAGCGGAAATAAGAGTCATTACTCACATTTTCCAGCTTCTAAAGGGCATGTCCAAAGTGGATTATTATAATTTTCACTTTTGTTTGTTTTTTATTTCTAAAACCTTTTAATAGGTTATAGTTTTAATCACTTGATGAATAAGAGATGAAATAAAATTAATATTTGAAATTTAAAACTTAAATTGTTTTCCATAAAATATTATTTATGTTGTGAAAACCAAATAAGTAATCATTCATCACATACAAACCATTCATTGTCTATATTTATTTAAATATTTTTTCGCACTTATTTTAATATGATGCAGCAGCTCCAGAGATCAAGGGATAACTATCTCTAGACTATATAAGTCTCTTAATGAACAGTATAGAAATGCAATAAATAAATAAATAAATAAACAATTTGTGCTAAGTTCTTAAATTATAAATTTCTTAATCCTTTTATAGTAAAGAAACAAGGTTAAGGAAAAGGAATTCTGGAGAAATACCTGGAAAGAGAGTAGTGATTTAAAGTTCCTTCATTCCAAAAGGCCTATTTAAAGCCTTATTGAGGGCCTTCCTTCATATATGTCACGCTGTTGCAAAAACCACTACATATTGTTGGAAAACCTTATTTTCTAGGGAGGCACAAAAGTACTATTTTTTGCCCACTCCTGCTTTAGATGATGGTAGGAAATTGATCTATGGGTATAACAAGAATTTGCAAGAATTTTAGATCTTACTGTATCAGGACTCCCCTACCATACTTTCCAGATAGCATTGCTTTTGGAGACACATACATAGTTGGCTGGATCCCTTTCATTAACTGAGGATAACAGATTAAGGGAAATCCTATCTGGTCAGAGATAGCCCCTGCTACTTTTATATCTGCCCTATTTATACCTGCCTTTCATTTTGATTATGACAATGCATTATATAGGGAGCTTCCTTTAGAAATAGTCTGGAAACTTCTGGAAGTCCAAAAAATAGAGTAGAGGATTACTGACCACAACTGTCACAGATATTATATTGTGCCACTGTTCCATCATCTTCTGTGGTCATGAGACTCTTTCTAGGCCATATTCAAAGCACTAAACTTTAATGGTCTAAATGTCTTGAAGCCCAGTGTACCAGAGGGAGCATCTCTTGCAGTACACACACATACAAAACCATATTATGCCTGTCAACTAGATAAAGTAGTGGCAATCTTGTTGTAGAGGAAAAGAAAGCATACGCCCAGTTGGGACTACAAGTAAAACAAAGACACAATCAGCAGAGAGACCCTCTGAAAGAACTATGGTTATTGGATAGCACAGAGTTATGGGAAGAGATAAATAACTGCTAAATAGTTTAAAGAACTGCAGCTAGCTAAAGATTCAAATTCAATCATTGCTAAAGTGGTCTGTATTGTAGAAATCTAATCCATTTCTAAATGCACAAAGTACCCCATGGAAGGCAAACTTTAGGTTAAATATTTTCAAGTTTTCTTCACTCAGTGGGTTTCTTTTATGTCATTATCTGTATCAATGAAATTCAAGATTTTCTCATTCTTGCATGTGTTTTATAGAATAAAGGCATAATTTATTTTTAAATGTAGATTGACAAAATAATGTACTCAAATGGGAAACGCGTGGGTTTCCAGAGATTGGGCTGCAGTTCCCATTGGCTTTACCTAGCACAGTCAGCAATACAAAATGCTAGAATTTGCCTTCCTTGCATTACTTCTTGAATAACATGACTTATTGCCCTTCATGGCAAAAACAAAGGAAAAGGTATGAGAGACCAATATAGAAAGTGTATGAAATGTCTTGCTCAGCTCTGTGTTTTCTGTGAGGTCTACTGCATCTTGGAATATCAGTTATTTCTCTAAATGAAGAGCAATAAAATATGCATGTACTATACAATCTAGCAACTAGTGATTACATGCTCCCCATTTCTGGGAGAAAGCATTATGGGAAACAACACATCATGAGAAAATCTACTGGTTCTAGTAATTTAGGCCTCCTATTCTTTTTAATGATGTCTATCCACAGTAAGTGGGACCAAAGGAAATTTTATTTTCCTGGTGGCTGAAATTTTGCCATTTTAATTTTTATGCTCATATTTATATCTCCAGTAGCCTCCAGACAAGCATACATGACTCCCGCTGTGTGCTGATGACACTGTTAGAGATCAAGGCTTCAACTGCCAGTCACCAGCAGAGGCCTAGGGGAAGGGGAGAGGCCCATCTTGCCCCCTCCCCCATCCTACCCCAAAACCTGAGGCCAGTGAGGAAGAAGGCAGAAATCGAGGCTTCAACTGCCAGTCCCCATCAGAGGCCTAGGGGAGGTGAGTGGCCCACCTTGCCCCCTCCCCCTACCGCATCCAGGATCGCCTCCAGCCACTCTCCAAGCACCGGAGGTGAGCGGAGAAACCGTACAGCCGGCACCATCGTCCAGGATCACAGTATTGTAGTTGACGTACTATAGTAACTGATATAGCGACTTCACAAGTAACTGGTTTACATAGTGACTTGATATAGTGAACTTATAGTGAACTTAGTGACTGTGTGGACCACAATAAAATGTGACAAGTAATTAAAGAGATGGGAATACCAGAACACCTTATATACCTCATGAGAAATCTGTACAAGATTCAAGAAGCAACAGTTAGGACAGAATATGGAAGGACAGAGTGGTTTGGAACAGGAAAAGGAGTAAGACAAGGCTGCATTTTGTAACCCTGCTTATTCAACTTATACACAGAATGTGCAATGCAGGGATGGAGGAATCAGAATTTGGGATCAAAATTGCTGGGAGAAACATCAACAACTTGAGATATGCAGATAATACCACCCTAGTGGCAGAAAGTGAGGAGGACCTAAAGAAGCTGCTGCTTAGGTTGAAAGAAGAGTGCGCAAAAGCTGGCTTGAGACTCAATATCAAGAAAACCAAGATAATGGCAACAAGCCCTATCAGTCCATGGAGAATAGATGGGGAAGAAGCAGAAGCAGTGGCATATTTTACTTTCTTAGGATCAAAGCTCACTGCAGATGGTGATTGCAGCCATGAAATAAAAAGGCGACTGATTCTTGGGAGGCAAGTGATGAGAAACCTGGGGAACATAGTGAAAAGTAGAGACATCACACTGGAAACAAAAATCTGTATAGCCAAAGCAATGGTATTTCCGGTGGCAATGTATGGTTGTGAGAGCTGGACCATTAGGAAAGCTGAGCGCAGAAGAATAGATGCCTTTGAGATGTGGTGTTGGAGGAGAGTTTTGGGAGTCCCCTGGACAGCGAGGAGAACAAATAGGTCAGTCTTAGAATAAATCAACCCTGACTGCTCCCTAGAAAGTCAAATAGTAAAGATGAAGATGAAATACTTTGGGCATCAAATGAGAAGAGAGGATTTGCTTGAGAAGGCCTTGATGCTGGGAAAGGTGGAAGGCAAAAGAAGAAGGGGGTGGCAAAAAATGAGATGGCTAGATGGTATTATGGATACAGTGGGCACAGAGCTGGGCAGGCTGAGGAGGATGGTGGAGGACAGAGGTGCCCGGAGGACAGTGGTCCATAGGGTTGCAAAGGGTCGGAATCGACTGGGCGACTGAACAACAACAAAAATTATTTTTAATATTGATTTTAACAAGCTGAGAACTAAAAAGTTAAGAATAGGTACCTTTCCTCTTATCCAGGGATGTGACTTTTCTAGGTCATGTCAAGGCACATCGTTGGAGACATCCAAGGAATATATGTCCTCTGGCTCTCATACTGTGCTTATTTCTGATAAGCTCTGTGAGTAGCTCAAAGGTTTATCTGGAAATGTGACATTTTCTGTATGAAAAAGCATAAAAGGAAAACAGTTTTGTTTATGGTTTTCTTATACAAAGAACATTACCAATTTGTATTCTTCCTACCATCCTGCAATGGCTGAAGTCAGTAGCCTTTTCCTTTGGAGTTCTTCTTCTTTCATGTCCTGATCACACCCTGGATTGCCAAAATGAAGCCATTTTCTTGGCTTTGTTGTTGGCCAAACGTAAGTCCCCATTCAGTGATGGGATGTAACAGGTTCTCACCAGTTCTCCAGAACCGGTAGTAACTTTCCCCAGTGTCCTGGAGAACTGGTAGCAGCTTTTGGGGGGAACCACCTTTGGGGCTTACCTTTTCACTGGTTCCCCCACTGTGCATGTGCGCCAAGCACTTGGTGTGCATGCACGCCTACAGTGCTTGGCGCGTATGCACGGCCTACTTGCTGTCCTCCCAAGTGGGGAGGAGGAAGAGAAGCTGCTAGCCTGAAGCTCCCTATAGCCTGAAGCTCCCCAGGGTAAGTGACTCACCTTTGGATGTGGTTTGTCTGTGTGTATTTTAATGTGTATTTAATACCTTTACCTATATTGACGTACTACCACAGTTCCTAAAAAGGCCTGGTGGCCGGTTCGGGTGGGTGGGTGTATTTTAATGTAATTTTTATTTTATTTATTTTATTTACGGATTTGTGTTGTGGGTGGGTGGGTGGGTGGACGGGCTGAGGTGTGTGTATGTATGTGTGCTTATTTTTATTTTATTTTATTATTTTATTTTTATTTTTTCTTTGGCCCCACCCATGATGTCATGACGTTAGCTCCACCCACACTGTGATGATGTTACGGTGGGGTAGTAAAATTTTTGACATCCCACCACTGTCCCCATTGGTGCATGTTTCTGGCAGTAATCAGCAGACCAGTAAATGAGCTGGATTCTGTATCTCTCCACATTCACACAGCATATTGTTGCATGCCAGCAGGCCTCACTTGAGCATGTTGGTCTTACATTTAGGGACTCCAATCCTCAGGCTATTCAGAGTTCTCCAAGTGACGTAGGGGAGGTTGAGTTCCTCAGCTATATCTTCCTTTAATGATATCCTTCCTACATCATCTTTCCTTTGGGATAACAGGTATAAAACAGTTACATGAGCCTGACATTGAGGTGATGAGTACAGATACCTGACAAGGGATTCCTGTGCATAAGCAGCTGTGCATGTTTAGGAACCCCTTTGCAGGTATATGTCCTAACTGTATGGATGACCAAAGCAGGGCTGCACCTTGCAGGCTAACTCTTTGCAAAGAGGAACTGGGTCAGTGGGGCTTTCATAGAGGATATAATTAAAAGTCAGCATTCAGAAATGCTTATCAATATGTAATAGTGTCAGGAGATCCACACCAGCATATTTAGAATAGTATATTTAGCATATTTCATTGCCTTGCAATGGCAAGGGGGTTTCTATGGTTCGATGAGGCTAAAAGCAAGAGAGTACTAGAAGAACATCTACTTCTGTTTCATTAACTATGCCTAAGTCTTTGATTGCACAGATCACAACCAACTTTGGCAAGTCTTTAAAGAGGTGTGAGTACCAGATCATTTTTTTCTGTCTTCTGAGAAACATGTATGTGGGTCAAGAAGACTGGGACTGCAGCCATGAAATAAAAAGACGCTTACTTCTTAAGAGGCAAGCTATGACAAACCTAGGCAGCATAATAAAAAGTAGAGACATCATCCTGCTGTCCACATAGTTAAAGTGATGGTCTTCCCAGTAGTAATGCATTGCTATGAGAGCTGGACCATACGGAAGGCTGAGCGCGAATGAATAGATGCCTATGAACTGTGGCGCTGGAGAAAACTTTTGAGAGTCTCCAGGACTGCAAGGAGATCAAACCAGTCAATCCTAAAGGAAATCAACCCTGACTGCTCCTTGGAAGGACACATGCTGAGGCTCAAATACTTTGGCCACCAAATGAGAAGAGAGGACTCATTGGAGAAGGGCCTGATGCTAGGAAAGATTGATGGCAAAAAAGTGGGGGAGGGGGGGATCAGCAGAGGATGAGATGGTTAGAAAGCATTGTTGATGTGGTGGGTGTGGTTATGGGCAGACTCCAGAGGATAGAGGAAGGCAAAGGAACCTGGCATGCTGTGGTCCATGGGGTAGCAAAGGGTCAGACTTAACTGAACAACAACAAACCCAGTAAAAGCCAGCATGATATAGTGGACAGAGTTTTGGACTAAAACCTTTTGCCATGTTTCAGATGCAGTTACCTGCACCTAGAATAGTCTGTTTTCACCAAGTCCTCTGGAAATGGAAAATGTCCATTCCATTACTGTGTGAGTAATCTAAATGCATTGTTTTACCACTATGTGTCTGCACTAAAATTTCTGAGGACAGGACAACATCTGTAGCTGAGGGAGGGCTTTCCTTTATATAAGAATATGACCCCAACATGTAGGTTTTTATTTCAGTTGCTCAAGATAATTTGCTAAAGAACCTCAGTACTTACTAGCTGAGCACAAGGATCTCATTGTGATATAGACATAAGCACTGACCATTATGTGTGTTCAGGAAGATTTTAGAAGGACATAATTTAAATTTAAATGTAAAAATTGTGCCTGAAAATTATGGGCACAAAGACAATTATTGCTCCATAGCTGATTGCTTAGTTACTTGAGCATGGTATAAGTGGGCACTTAAGATAAAAATTTTGACTGATGGTTGATAAATCAATCCCTATCGCCCACCAAATAAATATTTATGCACAGTTAATTTTACTGTGTCTTTCACCCGTTTAAAAAAAAATCCAAAGTAGCAACTACCTGACTTTGGATTTTTACAACCTTGTCAAAGCTCAATTTATCCTCTGTTAATATTATTCAAAGGGGATAAACACACACATACATCACACAAAACAGCTCTTGTTGATGTAAATAATTGCGCCACATTGTGGCTTATCTGTATGTTTGCTTTCATGTGTTTATTATGTTTTTAATGGAAACTGTTCTTATATTTCTGGAATGTAAAATGTGCTATTGGAAGGCCACAAATGGAATGAACTTTGCTGTGGTGTGGTACAGGGTTTCCTAGCAACACCAGGCCCTTTATACTGTTTCTTCCTTCATTCTTCAAGCTAAAAGCAAAGACATGTCCATTAATTCCCAGCTGAAATGAAAAACGTCCCAGAGATTTTGCTGGCTTCCTACTGTTCATGTTTTTGTCTTGCTTGGATGTTCCTGTGAGATAAACTCAGTACTACTGTGATCTGTTTATTGCTGTCCATTCCCCACCCCCACTCCTTCCCGGAACAAGAAAACACAGAGTGTATATTCACAATTAATGCCTGCTTTTCATTGAAAATAAATCAGGTGTCCATACTGTGATGCCTCCCTTGATACAATATCATTTCAGTTTTCATTTCATTTCATTTCATTTCATTTATTGGACTTGTATGCTGCCCTTCTCGACAGATGTGACTTAGAGTGGATAACATGTACCATGAAACATCAAATATTACAGTATAAAACAGTGTGGTTGGAGAGTGAGAAATCCAGCCCTAGGTTGCTCCACTATAGTGTTCCTCAGGGCTCAGGGCTCTCACCTCTCCTATTTAACATCTACATGAAACCACTGGGTGAGATCATCCGTTCCCACTGGGTGAGGTATCATCAATATGCAGATGATACCCAGCTGTATATCTTGGCCTATGGGGACCCTAGCGATGCAGTGGGTGTCCTTTCCAGGTGCCTGGAGGCTGTTAGGGTCTGGATGGAGGACAACAGGCTACAACTGAATCCTGGCAAGACTGAGTGGTTGTGGGTCAGGGGTCCTGCGTTATCTCGGAAGCTACCATCTTTGGTTCAAGATGGGGTGGTTTTGCCCCAAACAGACCCGGTGTGTGACCTGGGGGTCCTCCTGGACTCATGACTCCTGCTCAAAGAGCAGGTGGCAGTCGTGGCTAGGAGGGCCTTTGCACAACTTCATGTCATTCACCAGTTGCGCCCACTCCTAGATCGGGACTCCTTGCTCACCATCACACACACTTTGGTCACCTCCAGACTTGATTACTGTAATGCACTCTACATAGGGCTGCCCTTGGTGACCATCTAGAGGCTTCAGCTGGTCCAGAATGCGGCTGTTCGTGTAGTGATGGGATGCGGGCGTTATGCTTCCACCTCACTGCTGCTCAGAGAGCTGCACTGGCTCCCAGTTTGCCTCTGGGTGCAATTCAAGGTGCTGGTTATCACCTTTAAAGCCCTACATGGTAGTGGACCAGGATACTTAAGAGACCGCATCACCCTGAGGACATCTGTCCATCCCACCAGAGCGGACCAGAGAGGCTCTTTGGTTGTGCCATTGGCCAGAGAGGCACACCTCTCTGACACCAGAAAGAGGGCCTTCTCTGTGTCCGCCCCAGCCCTATGGAACCTCCTACCAATTGAGTTACGTATTTATTTATTTATTTATTTTTATTTATTTAGATTTATTATCCCGCCCTAATCAGGCGAACCTGACTCTAGGCGGCTTACAGAAAATTCATAAATTAAAACCTTGAGGTTCATAAATTACTTAAAAGTCAATTAAAAAAGAATTAAACCATGAATTTACAAAAATCTAAAAGATTTAAAAAGGTTAAAAGGTTTAAAAAGATTTTAAAAGTTTAAAAGAGTGAGGGAGGGGTGGCTGTCCCATCATATCAGCCACCCAACATGGGACCCCATGTTCCTGGACCCCCACACCTGCCCTGCCAGCCAGGTTTTTAGGCCCTTCCGAAAGGGCAGGAGCTCTGTCTGTAGACGTAACTCAGTTGACAGGAGGTTCCAAAGGGCCGGGGCGGCCACGGAGAAGGCCCTCCTCCTGGTGCTAGAGAGATGCGCCTCTCTAGCCGATGGAATGATAAGAGAGCCTCTCCGATCCGCCCTGGTGGGACGGACAGATGTCCTTGGGACGATGCGGTCTCTTAAGTATCCTGGCCCACTACCATGTAGGGCTTTAAAGGTAATAACCAGCACCTTGAATTGCACCCGGAGACATACTGGCAACCAGTGCAGCTCCCGAAGCAGTGGTGAGGCACGAGCATAACGCCCGCACCCCATCACTACCCGAGCAGCCGCATTCTGGACCAGCTGCAGCCTCCGAATGGTTACCAAGGGCAGCCCCATGTAGAGCGCATTACAGTAATCAAGTCTGGAGGTGACCAAAGCATGTGTGATCATGAGCAAGGAATCCCGGTCTAGGAGTGGGGGTAGCTGGCGTATTACACGAAGTTGTGCAAAAGCCCTCCTGGCCACGGCTGCCACCTGCTCCTCGAGCAGTAGTCGTGAGTCCAAGAGGACCCCCAGATTACGCACCAGGTCTGTTTGGGGCAAAACGTATGCTGATGTCCTTTAGAAAAGGAGTGAAAACCAGGCTGGCAGGATGGTTTGGGGGATGGGTGGTATCACAACCCCTGCCCGTTGGTTAATCTGAGCCCCCTTGTCCTTAATTTCCTAACTGTAATTGTAGTTTAATCTTTTAATCTGTTTTAATAGTTTTAAACCTTTGACTTGATAATCTTTTAAATTGGTTTTAACTGTTATTGATGTTTCTGTTGTGAAATTGCCCTGGGTCACTTCGGTGAAGAGGGTGATCAATACGTTTGATTGATAAATAAATAAATAAATAAACACAGCATCATTAAAACATCAAACATTACGAGGGAAACACTCATTTAAAGTCCCCAGCATGTCCACACTAAGACAGTGTGGCCTCAGCATCTCCCCCCCTCTGGCCGTGGGTGGGGCCAGGAGGGTGCTGATGGTGGCTGCAGCTACCTCTCATCCACCTAGCATTGGTGTGGCCAGAGAGGAGACAGCAGGGCCTTCCAGCGCTTGTGGCCGCAGCGTCTCTTCTAACCTCTGGCCATCTCTTCTACTCTCATATCCTAGAGTCAGATATGACTGGCTTTCGAGCAAGGGTGACCTTTACCTTTACCTTTACCTTACAAGCAATGGTTACCCCCAAACAGCATGCAGAATGCTAAAGAAGTAAAATGAAATGTCTTCAAGATGTGCTTTAGACAGTGCTGGATGCTTGCTTCCTTTTTTGCTATAACTACTTCTTTCTCAGACTAAAAGTGGTGTGAATTGGATATTTAAGGAGCACTTTACAGCATTCCATTCACTCCGGTGTCTAGTCATGCCTGCCATATGACCATGGAAGCGTCTGCAGAAGCAGACAGCACTGACTGTTTGGCTATGAAATAGAGATGTAAGGGCCCCTCCCTTTAATGTTCCTGAGGCCTCGCCTCATTACTGGAACTTTTAACCCTTACCTTCCACACTTGGGAGAGCTGGGCCGTGTAAAAAAGAACTCTTACTATGTTCAGGCACTAGAGCAGAACAAGGGAGGTTTCTGGTAGCGTAGCTCTGTGTGTGTTTGCTAATAAAAAGAGAAACAATCTTCAGAGGAAACAGCTGCTTTATTCTTCAGGTTCATATAGCATAGTCCATGTAAAAACGTAGATATAAAAGGTCAATAACATATATCAGTCCAGTTAACAGTCCAGGTTAAGTGATCATGATGAAAATAAGAGAATAGTCCCACACCATAGCCAGGGTCTTAAGCCATTGAGATCCAAAAACGAACTAACTAACTTCTCTCCAAAATGGAGATTCTGCAGTCAGGTGGGTTACCCTTGGCCAATCAGGGAACAAAGGAAAACTTTCTCAAAACAATAATTGTTTACACACATGTACAGTCAGTGGAGTCAAAACATGCTAGCTAAAGATAAGAGCACAGGAACATTGGTTTGTAAACAAACCGTCTCGTGACACGTAGTCTGTGAGACAGAGAGAACAAAGGATTTTTGAGGTCTAGTTAAAACTATAACCTCTCCAAGCCTTGAGAAAGTTAGGAAATATGTTGTTTCCTGACATCCTAGAGTCAGATATGACTTGCTTTGGAGCCAGGGTTACCTTTACCTTGCAAACAATGGAAAGACACTTCCAGGGCATTTAAGTATGTGCTAATTCTTGTTCAGTGTAAAATGAGTAGAAAGGCACTGTCCAAGTTAGTGGGAAACAAATATATTTTCTTACATGTCAGAAGCCTGGTTCGGCAATGCTTAAACCATGTGGGTCTCACACAAGGTAAGGAGAACACTCTTGGCCCAACCTCTTCCATTACTGCTTTTAATAATGGAAACCCACCAGCCAGAAGATGTAGAAACTGCTCTACCCAGCTAGCCTCTGCACATGAACCCCCAACTCTTCTGTGTTCCAGACATGACGTGGCAGGGCTTAAACCAGTCCTTATTTACAGTCCTTGTTCATAAAGCAGGAGGTTGATCCTGTCCATGGATCAAGCTGTTAGTTCAGTCCAAGTAAACTAGTCATCTTCACAACAGGGAGCAGGCAGTCCATTGGTTCTGGAAACCTAGGCAGGCCACACAGAATAACGGGTAGAAGGCAAATTTCAGCAATTATCTCCCACAGGCTCTGCTGGCAACACACACAGAATTTATAACCCACAGACACCCTATTCCTGGTGTCCCCTCTGTTTCCAAACAAGGCTCAGAGAGCATTGAAGTGCCAGTGTGCTTTTGCTCTAATCTTTTCAACCTTCACCTATCCTGGGACAAAAGGACCTCACATTTACTGCACTCTCTTCTGATATTTTCATGTTATCATTGCTGCTTCCAGACATTTCTTGACCAACACTGACCATTGGAGCACTGAATTGCCCATCCAAATTGGCTTCCCTTGTCTGCATGGGGTCTTCTATGCTGTGAGACATGAAAAATCCCAAATTTGGGGAGGGGGTTGGTTTATATGGAGAGACTAACCCAGGGAAATAAGCTTCCTCCTCTTCAGGCTATATTTTCCATAGTTAAAGTACTGATAGAGGAAGTGCCTCATCATGTCTTGGACCCACCTGTTTTAAGCACATCTGAATATGATTGCACAGTTGGTAACAACTATCGAGAGAGTCCAGAGTCCTGTGAAGGAAGTTGAGTTGTTTATCTTTCAAAGAGAAATAGTTCAAACTATGTACATTGTTTGGGGGTTATTTGGGATTCTTGTTTAAATACTACATTGTCACTAGTCCATGGGATTTCCCAGCAGCCTCCCACTCAGTAAGTGAACCTTCTCAGGACTGTTTCCCCACTTTCAAAGCAGGATTTGAAGACATGCAAGAGAGCTACCAAAGGAAAGGTACATTCTTACCTCCTCTCAGGTCAGGTGATGGAAGCAATTCTGTCAGTAGAGAGACATCATTTAGATCACACACAGTATACCCAAAGTTAACCAAGGTATTAAATTCCAGTGTACCAAAAGACATATGTAAGGAAAAGAGAGGGTTTAATTTAGTTTTATTTTTATGATGATTTATTGGACTTAGCACCTTAGATACATACAATTGCTTATCCCGCAGAGCAAAGATTATTTGTTCAGAATTTACCAAATTTTTAAAAATTCAGAACTGGCAGGAGCAGAAAACGAGCAGATTTATTTATCTCTCGATATAAATTTATTCCATTCAGAATAGAAACATACATGCTCAGGAATGGAAAGGGGGAATCAAGCATCCACATATACAACACACATAGGCATATTATGTTTTCATTTTAGAATCATGAATAAAATGTTTAAGGCAAGTTATTATTAATTAGTAATAATACTATGCCAAGAGATTGATTCCCATTTAAGGCAACTCTTTCTGGGACATTCCAAGTATAAAGTACTGACAAGTGGTTTACCATTCTTTCTTTTTTTTTTTTTTTTTTTGGGGGGGGGGGGATGCTCTGGGAGTGTGCAGGTTACCCAAGATCACACAGGCTAGTCTCTACAAGACACAGTGGAGAATCAAATTTGGATATTTTGTCTCACTGAATTGCCCAGCCAGCTATCTTGCCTTTATTATCTCAAATGATGCCTAAATGCACTTAGACCCCAAGTTGAAAAGGAATGTACAGATAGGGCAGAAAGAATTACACAAAGGTATAGCTTTTGAGGTAATGCTGCTTAAATTTAAGATGCTGGCTATTTTCTAGACCCAACTGACAGAAAAAAATTACATCAAAATTATCCTGTAACTATTCTGTAAGCAAGCAACTAAAATACTTATTTCTTTTTTAAAAGTGTAGACAATTTATATGTTTCTCTCCACCCTTAGCTTTCAAGATACTGTATAAAATCACTGCACAAAAACCAAAAAAGACTTAGCAATCAAATATTATGGTCACAATTCTGAGCACATGTAAATAGGAGTTAGTCCCAGACTGTCCCACTATATCAGTGGCCCTTCCCTCTGAAGAGATATGCATAGGGCTGCACCATAAAATCTATTTTTAAAAGATGAAGAAGAATCTGTGGGTGCTGGTCTAATGCAACCTTCAGAGAGCTGGAATTCATCCTGCCAGAGATGTCCTCATGAGTTAATACCCAAGGTACAGTTCTGCTCTCACCCTAAAAATCCACTACTTCTGGCAGGGTGAGGAATATCTTTTCTCTCGGGTCTGAGGTAGGATTTCTCTGTGTCAGTCTTTGTGCAATCAGATTGTGCTTCCAGACTTGGTGGAATGAGAGACTGCTTCACTTCCATGTACACCATGGAGGAAAAAAGAAAGTGGAAAGGGCCAGCTGTTATTTATTTACATGTTTCTGCACTATCCATGAAATGTTGTGCATAACCCTAAAGAAGTAAATTTTTATTCATGAAAGCTTGCTGATTATTTCAATTTTTTTATTGGTCTAATAAAGTTATGGCCTACTCTTGCATTTGTGTAGCATACCCTTTAGTTAATTCAGTTCATCACCTTTTCCATTACCTGTGTGATTCTAGAGGCATTAAAACCAATACTAGAATAGGGTGGCTGCTTCTAGGCACAAGTTTTTCCCACTTACAGCTTTTGCTGTCACCAGAGAAAGCAAAATAAAATCTTTTATGGAAGAAAATCTGTTGATGTGATAGCAAGATGTTGTGCATTTACAGCTTGCTAATTGAATCTGGAAAGGCCAATAGAACATAACTGTATCTCTAACTTCATTGAGTATCTGTATGGGGCAGTGTCGTTATTCCTAGCCACTTCTAAAAGCCTTCAGATCACATGTTCCTTTGTTCACAGGAGGAAAGATTGAAAATTCATTACTTTCTGTACGATGTAGTATATTGGCAGCCTCTGTCAGCAGCTTTAAAATGTAAGGTGAAAGATCCTACTTAGTGTTCAAAAGGACTCTGTGCTACAAAACTGATAAAGAGACATAAATTTAGCCAGGGTGTTTGCAGGCAAAACAGAAACATTGAAAGACGTTTACATCGTGTTCAAAAGATGCTCTTTACAGAAACAAGGCAAAATACGTTTCTATAATGGCAATGCAGTTTTCTCAAACTGCCATCTAAAAGTAATGCCGATGGGGCCTCAAAATGGGGCATGTTGAGGCAGATTGCCCTGATTGATGTGTGCACATTCCTGGACCAATCTGTTCCAATGAATGGGCTATATGCCCAGGAAGATAGCCTCTAAGAGATAGATTAAAATTGAGATTTTGTTCCAATTCTGGTTTTATACTAGTTGCATGATCTGTTGTGGACCTGTTCAGATACTTGGTGATATCAGGAGATGAGAATGAAAAAGCATACATCTGCCTTGCTTCCAACCTCTAAGACTACTACTACTACTGATCAAGCACAGAGGGCCATGCCATGTTACAAACAAGGGTCTCCATCAATCTCTATTCTCTGCAACCTGCTTCCAATTCTCCCAGACTCCCAGCCACTGCAAATTCTCTCTTATTCCATCCATCCACCCATCACTTCCTAGGACTTTCCTCAGGTCTTCTGCCTGGTGGAATATTTGTCACTATCTTCAGCCGCCACTCCCCTTTTATTCCCGCCAAATGTTCCACCCATTTAAGTCTTCTAATTTTCATCACTGTTGTTCTAACTCTATGTTATGTGTTTTCTACATTCCCTGGTAGATGGCTCTTGGACTAGTCCATAAATTTTCCTGAGAAAAATCATTTCAAAAATAAGGAGCCAAGTAAGATCTTCCAGTTTGACAGCTATAAAATACTAATGTTTTATGCAATCTGATCTTGAGCTCTCATGACACATTTCTGAATTTTAAAAGTTTTTTTTTAAGAGTGGTAACATCTATTCCTGGCTTGGATTCTTGCTTTTATATATTTTTATATATTTTTCACTCAATGCCAAAATATTAAATTCTTCTACTCCTTTGTACTTGTTGTTGCCTGCTGTCACTTCATAGATGTCCCACCAACATAACATATAAATAAATGCATAAGTAAACAAGCATACTGTATTACAGAGGTGCATAGCATTGGGAATCTGGGTGTTTTTCTTTTGTGACTGAGCATAATCAAGATACACCTGTACATGCATATCATGGCTTCAAACTGGTAAGGATTCATAGGCACAGAAATTATGGTCAGAACCCTGAAATAATTTGTGCAACATTCAGCTGGTGATGAGGTTAGTTTTTTATGAGTTAGTTGTAAGAAAATCCTCTGGTGTAATAACGTAGAGCAGGGGTGTCCAACCTATAGCTGAGCGCCGGATCTGGCCCTTGATGTCAATTTATCAGGCCCACGATGCCCTTGCTGCTCCTGGAAGTGGATGGGGGATGCACCCACCAATGTGCATGCTTGTCTGGAACCACTTCTGGAAGTGATGCAGACGCCTTTGCACATGCATGGGGACATCTGAAACTACTTCCAGGAATGGTGTGGATGCACTTGTGCATGTGCGGGGATGTCCCTGAACCACTTCTGTGAATGGCATGGGTGCATTTGTGCATGCAGAAATGCATCCATGCCACTCCCAGAAGTTGTTCCGGACATGCATGTTCAAACACGCCCACTTCCAGGGTGTGTGGTCAGGCCCGCTCAGCTGTTCCAGGGTGTGTTGTCAGGCCCCCGACGCAAAAAGTTTGAGCACCCCTGACATTGTCTTGAATATTTCCATTATAGATGTAATTATGCTTTTGTGGTTAGTTTTCTAACATTTTGTCTCATTTGTTCTCATTCCTTCTCTCAAATGAGAGCACGTGATGCGTAAATAATATATCCTGACTTGATAGATAAAATATTTTCATGGACAAAGTTGGTAAAACACCTTTTTCTTTTTATTCCTTCCCCCATATCTATCCCTCTGTTGACAACATTTTGTTTCCCTATTAAGACTTATTTACCTTTGGAATTTCAAATGTCAGGACTGTCTTATTATCCATTAATAATTTGGCTACATTTCTGGTCAGAATGGCTTCCATAAATGTTCAGTTCCTGTCTCCTGGCAGTACTCAGAGGTCATCTAGTCAGAGGGACCATCTGAGATTGAGCATTTTTATACAGTTCTGCATACCAAAATAATATGAGGTAATGAGTTGGTAGGCAGCACATTTAACAAATGTTCAGTAAAAATAGATGTTAAGTGGAAGAGAGACTTCTTTCAACAATATCAACTCTTAAGTCACACATGAGTGTGATTTAGCTGATATCTAGCATACTAATGAAGACGCTGCCCAAGTTGAGAAGAAGCAGGAATTTCAAACTACTTGTGGAGTTGGTGTAATTCCACCTGACACTGGAGCTGCTACAACAGGTGCTATACATCATCCTTAGAGTTGCTGCTCTGCAAACTCCACCCTCAGTGCAGTGTTTCAGCTTTGAAAACATTGCCTTTATTTTGTGAAAGGGATTTTAAAGAATTAGACTTCTCAATTTACTTCCTTTTTAATACAGAGAAGGCTGTGGATTTTATTTCCTTGACTCTGACATATACATGATCCCTTTAAGAGGAGCATGTTGAATAACAGGCAGCAACATTCAGTGTTTGCTTGTCTATTGTTTGTCTGTGAGATATATAGTCTTTAAAATCTGTGTATTATATTCAGCTTAATTCAGGATTGAAATTGGCTGAAAGAAAGGAGGGGGAGACACAGCATAATTAAGGTAAAGGTAAAGGTTTCCCTTGCTCGAAAGCCAGTCATATCCGGCTGTAGGGTTCAGTGCTCATCTCTGTTTCAAAGCCGAAGAGCCAGCGCTGTCTGCTTCTGCAGACGTTTATGTGGTCATGTGGCAGGCATGACTAGACACCGGAGCGCATGGAGCGCTGTTACCTTCAATAATTTATTGTAAGATATGAAAAGAGGTGCCACAAGCAATCTGAAATGAAAGCTATTTACCCATCTGAACAAACCCTTATCTTCCCACTTATGATATTCTGTATCAAGCCTCATTCCCCCCCCCCCCCGAAATGA
The DNA here is from genome assembly GCA_030440675.1 of Furcifer pardalis. NCBI lineage: Eukaryota > Metazoa > Chordata > Lepidosauria > Squamata > Chamaeleonidae > Furcifer > Furcifer pardalis. The sequence continues at coordinate 72,934,689 of CP126893.1, forward strand.
AATACAGAGACATACGTGGAGTAACTAGGGCCACTTTATTAACTCATGATTAACATCAGAACTGTGTATAACCATAAAGTAAACTTGGACCACAACTTTTCCTCCCAGAACTACCGAGTGGGCTCAAGTAGTGCAAATAGATAAGTTATTGAGGCCGGAGGTTCATGTTTACCCCTGCCCCAACTATACATGTGAATCCAAGGCCCTGGGGAATAGTATCAACCAGCTACCACCCCTGGTTGGCCAAGCCTGTCATTGACACATCATTATCCTTGAATCCTTCCGAGAATGGTACCTTTCCTAATGTCAAAGTTCCCTTACCCAATTTGCATCCATGTTTTCTAACTTAATCGTTGCTTTCTGTGGCTATCCCCCACCTGGATTTGCTGTACTCATTAACCATCTGCACTACCCGCCTAAAGTGACCTAAAAGAGCAACCCACCAATGCCAATTGCCCAAAGCTTCTTGATCCAGTCCAGCATGGGTGAAAATTTCCCCCCTGGTGGTGCTAATTTTCAGGTGGGCCAAAAATTCTCATCTAGCCCTGAAGTGACCAGATACTCTTGTCCTGGGTCAGGGTGGACGGGCAGGTTGCTATCTCCTGCAGACGCACAATGAGACTGGATTGAAAAATGCTTTGCCTCAACCTACGCCATACTCTGCTCCTTCCAGTGACACATCCTCTGGTTGGTCAGGGTAGATCTCCTCATTTTGGAGTGGGCAGGGGGTGGTGGCAAAAAGCACTCAGTTGACACATGTCTCAGGTGCCAGCCTTGTGGCTGTGTTCCAATGTTGTACCCAACCATAACATGGAAACAAGGTTGACAGCTCTTAATTTTGGTTTTGCTCTTCAAAATGGACCCTAAAGACACATTTTTGACAGCAAAGTCTACAGATTATTTCTCTTTCACTCAGTACCTCCTGACATCATTCATTCATTTAAGGAGAAAAACAATTCTTACAGAAGCATGTACAACACAGCCTTATTTTTGAGTGCACAGTAACATTGTCTAACGTGCCTGGAGTGTAAAATCTTAGTGCAAATCAGTATTTCTTGTACTTATCTTCTTCATTTCTTCAACCAGATGGCTGCCCTGATTTGTGCAATGGCAATGGGAGATGTACACTCGGTCAGAACAGCTGGCAGTGTGTCTGCCAGACCGGCTGGAGAGGGCCTGGATGCAATGTTGCTATGGAAACCTCCTGTGCTGATAACAAGGATAATGAGGGAGGTGAGCAAAAGTCTTCCAATTCTCAGCCCCTAAAGAACAGAGGGTTATGTGCAGCTCGTCATGAGGCATTTTACTAGAGAAATCCCCTCTTCTACTATTGTCAAGTGTTGTTGTTACATTTCCTTTGAAACAAATGAGATGGAGAAAATAATGCTCTCGTGGGAGAAATGATGTGACCTGAAAGACTTCTTTTAAAAATGTAGAGCTTGATGCATTTCTTGCAAAACTCAGATTTTTTTTCCAGCTAGAGGTGACAAATAGGATTTGCATAGTTTAAAGGTTTTTTTACTGTTACATTTACATATGCATCTTTGTGACCTAAAGTTACAGAAATACCAACATACGCTAAAGTGTACTCAACAAATGCACCAATGATTAAATAGAATATTATTGCAAGCTATTATTAAATACTTGTTATGGTTGAACATGGCAGACCCATAGACTAAGAGATGGAGGTGGTGTTTAAAGAGAACAGCCTGTTGATGTGATGACTTAATTGGTGGTGACCAGTGGAGGGCAGCAAGAGGTTGCACCCTCCCGGGAGGGGGTTGGCAAATTTGAGTGGCCTTCGGGCAGGAGGGGTAGTGAAATTGGGTGGCCCTGCCCACCTCCTTGCCCTGCCCCATCAGGTTTTGTCCCTGCAAGTGGTTCAAGATCTTCCTTGCTCAAAAGCCAGTCATATCCGACTGTAGGGTGCAGTGCTCATCTCCATTTACAGCAAAAGAGCCAGTGCTGCCTGTGTTTGCAGATGTACACATTGCCATGTGGCAGGCATGACTAGATCTCCCATGGCATAGGCTCTGCCCATGGCATAGGCTCCACTCATGACATAGGCTCCACCCATGACATAGGCTCCGCCCACAGTGTGGTAGCAAGTTTTTTTTTTTTTGCTGTCCACCACTGGTGGTGACACAACAGCTTATTCATGCTTTTTTCCCTTGAACTTTTTATTAGTGAGGAATTCTAGATATATTTTGTCCTTTAGATCAGGGGTGGGGTGAGGGTTTAAAATAGCATGGCGATTTCTCTCTCCCCGCCCCCTTGACCTTCAGTACCACAGTCATGCACATTGACACCCTCTTCCCTGAAGCCTACCTGCTTATGTCTTTATTCCTCTGAATAGAAATCTTTCTGTACCGAAGCATATGTAACATGTACCTTGAAGTCAAAGATGGCAGCTGAAACAGCAATACTGGTACCTTTCCAGCATCACTTTAGTCTTGCAGCTACATTCCTTCACTAAAGTTGGTAAAAAAAAATTAGGTGCAAGTTAATATTGATGCAAACACATATCAGTGGCTCAAGTCACTAAGACGCTGACTGGGAGGCGGAAGGGAGGCGGAAGGTCAGTACTTCGATTCCCGAGTACTGCAGGACGGAATGAGCTCCTGACTCTGTCCCAGCTCCTGCCAACCTAGCAGTTCGAAAGCAAGAAATTGCAAGTAGATAAATAGGGACCACTTCCTTGCGCTCCGGTGTCTAGTCATGCCTGCCACATAACCATGGAAACGCTTTTTTTAATGGGAAAAACCCTCAGATAGGAGCCTCTCTCCACTTCAGTGAATGGAAATTTGAGAGTGAGTCAAGGAAATGGCAAAGGGACAGAATTTTAAAGTAGATTCTAAAGAGCTCAAGTATTTTTTTAATGAAATTTGGCAGATTTAGTACTGAAGACGTTTAAAGAGATAAAGAAGCAAAGTATCTGCAAATAGGAACGTCGACCATCATGAGCAGCAATTGGAAGAAGGTACAGTCATACCTCGCATAATGAATTTAATTCGTTCTGCAAGGCTGCTCACTATGCGAGTTTTTTGCTATACGAGTCAGATTCACATAATGAATTTTTTCGCTATGCGAGTCTGACTTTCCCTATGGAAAAACTCGCATAACTAGCATTTCAAGGGGGGAACTCACTTAGCGAAAATTTTTCACCATGCAAGTTTCCCCCATAGAAACGCTTGTTATGCGAGTTTTTCCATAGGGAAAAGTCTGACTCACATAGCGAAAAATTTGTTATGCGAGTCAGACCACTTAGCAAAAAACTTGCTCGTTATGCGAGTTTTTCACTAAGCGAAGTGCTCGTTATGCGAGGTTTGACTGTACATCAAAGCAGAAGAAGAAGCAAAATGATAGTTTTAGTTAATGGCTATTATTCTCTCTCTCTCTCTCTCTCTCTCTCTCACACACACACACACACACACACACACACACACACCATTTCTGGTAAACAACAAATAATAAAACATTAAACTAAACTAAACAAACAACTAAACTAGCTGGCCTTTAGAATATGGTCTTTGAAAGCCTCCCCAAACAGTAGCATTTTGAGATTTCCTAAATTTGTCTAGTGATGGGGCTTGGTACAGCTCCTCAAGTAAGGTGCTTCACAGCTAAGACTTCTTGGTGGCTTAAGCAGAGCTAAAATGGTATATAAATGAGAAGAAAATGACAGCAAGGATAGTAGCCTTAGATATTTTTAAAACCTTTGAGGGAATGGCTAGCATTATTGAAGCTCATTAAAGTAATAGAACAAGGTTTCAACACGTTATGCAATAAATATATTTTTAAAATATAGCTTCAGTGATAGTGAACAATAAAGTAACTGAACAAATTTATATATTTGGTACTAGGCAAGGCTGCCTCTTATCTTTGGTTCTATTTATGTTGGTGATAGAATTTCTGCCAAATGTAATAAGAGAGAATGAGATTAAAAAAGGAATATTCCTTGCGCTCCGGTGTCTAGTCATGCCTGCCACATAACCATGGAAACGCTGGCTCTTCGGCTTAGAAACAGAGATGAGCACTGACCCCTAGAGTCAGATATGACTGACTTTCGAGCAAGGGAAACCTTTACCTTTAGATTTTGTGGGGGAAAATAAAAGACAGTCAGTTGAAATATACTAGGGGCAAAATCTCAGAATCTATGTAAAACATATTATAAATCCAAGGCTAGAATCTGACAGATGATTTATGTTTAAAATAAGCCAAATTGTATATGTTGTGGAGGCAACTTGCTGCTAATGAAATGAGGTGTTTTATTTTTGTTTCAGGGTGCACAGAAACATAAATTTCCAATTGGATTCTGACACAATTGTATTCATGGTACTGCTTTAAATAATGCAAAATTCGTAGTATAAAGCAAATTTCTGTGGACATGTAATAGTAAGAAAGGAGAAATTTAATATTTGAAATCTGCCAAAATAATTACATCACAATTAAAAATCTATTGTAATGGCAATAAAGACATTTTTATAACAACAGAAATTCCACCAACAATTACATCAGAAAACTTATTTACATTTTCCATTTCTGACATCAACTTTTAATACAAGCTTTTATATGCATATTAAATATTTATGTTAAAGGCACAACAGTTGTTACTTGTCAAGTTTCCTCTGACTTTAGGGAAACCATACCAGGACTTTCAGGGTATGTGAGAAGTTCAAAAGGTGGCTTTCCATTGCTATCCTCCAGTAGGTTTCCATGGCCAAATGGGGATTTAAACCCCAGCCTCTTGAGTTCTAGTCTCAGGCTCTATCTACTGTACCATATGTCTTAAAGGTACAGCAGGGATAGAATCATAAAATTCCATGATCCTTTATTTGGTTGAGAACATGAGGGCCATGTTTCTGCTGCCTGTATGGCTGGGTCATAAATATATTTCTCTATCCACCTCAGCCAGAAAACACTTTATTACACCTAAATTAATGTTTCCTTAAATTCCAATAAATTATGTGGGTGACTTGGACTTATTTATGGTTGTTTTGATATGATAAGTAGAGAAGTGAAGTTCAGAGTATTGTTTGTTTTTGTGTTGTTTTTGTCTGACACGAAATTATTATATGCTATACTAGGCTTTTTTCAGAAAGGCTAAGATAGCTATAAGCAGGGAAAGAATGGACTATATTTAAGTGTTTTACGGGAAGAAGAATGTGGTTTAAGGATCCCCATTTTTTTAATGCGAAAAACCCTCAGATAGGAGCCTCTCTCCACTTCAGTGAATGGAAATTTGAGAGTGAGTCAAGGAAATGGCAAAGGGACAGAATTTTAAAGTAGATTCTAAAGAGCTCAAGTATTTTTTTAATGAAATTTGGCAGATTTAGTACTGAAGACGTTTAAAGAGATAAAGAAGCAAAGTATCTGCAAATAGGAACGTCGACCATCATGAGCAGCAATTGGAAGAAGGTACAGTCATACCTCGCATAATGAATTTAATTCGTTCTGCAAGGCTGCTCACTATGCGAGTTTTTTGCTATACGAGTCAGATTCACATAATGAATTTTTTCGCTATGCGAGTCTGACTTTCCCTATGGAAAAACTCGCATAACTAGCATTTCAAGGGGGGAACTCACTTAGCGAAAATTTTTCACCATGCAAGTTTCCCCCATAGAAACGCTTGTTATGCGAGTTTTTCCATAGGGAAAAGTCTGACTCACATAGCGAAAAATTTGTTATGCGAGTCAGACCACTTAGCAAAAAACTTGCTCGTTATGCGAGTTTTTCACTAAGCGAAGTGCTCGTTATGCGAGGTTTGACTGTACATCAAAGCAGAAGAAGAAGCAAAATGATAGTTTTAGTTAATGGCTATTATTCTCTCTCTCTCTCTCTCTCTCTCTCTCTCTCACACACACACACACACACACACACACACACCATTTCTGGTAAACAACAAATAATAAAACATTAAACTAAACTAAACAAACAACTAAACTAGCTGGCCTTTAGAATATGGTCTTTGAAAGCCTCCCCAAACAGTAGCATTTTGAGATTTCCTAAATTTGTCTAGTGATGGGGCTTGGTACAGCTCCTCAAGTAAGGTGCTTCACAGCTAAGACTTCTTGGTGGCTTAAGCAGAGCTAAAATGGTATATAAATGAGAAGAAAATGACAGCAAGGATAGTAGCCTTAGATATTTTTAAAACCTTTGAGGGAATGGCTAGCATTATTGAAGCTCATTAAAGTAATAGAACAAGGTTTCAACACGTTATGCAATAAATATATTTTTAAAATATAGCTTCAGTGATAGTGAACAATAAAGTAACTGAACAAATTTATATATTTGGTACTAGGCAAGGCTGCCTCTTATCTTTGGTTCTATTTATGTTGGTGATAGAATTTCTGCCAAATGTAATAAGAGAGAATGAGATTAAAAAAGGAATATTCCTTGCGCTCCGGTGTCTAGTCATGCCTGCCACATAACCATGGAAACGCTGGCTCTTCGGCTTAGAAACAGAGATGAGCACTGACCCCTAGAGTCAGATATGACTGACTTTCGAGCAAGGGAAACCTTTACCTTTAGATTTTGTGGGGGAAAATAAAAGACAGTCAGTTGAAATATACTAGGGGCAAAATCTCAGAATCTATGTAAAACATATTATAAATCCAAGGCTAGAATCTGACAGATGATTTATGTTTAAAATAAGCCAAATTGTATATGTTGTGGAGGCAACTTGCTGCTAATGAAATGAGGTGTTTTATTTTTGTTTCAGGGTGCACAGAAACATAAATTTCCAATTGGATTCTGACACAATTGTATTCATGGTACTGCTTTAAATAATGCAAAATTCGTAGTATAAAGCAAATTTCTGTGGACATGTAATAGTAAGAAAGGAGAAATTTAATATTTGAAATCTGCCAAAATAATTACATCACAATTAAAAATCTATTGTAATGGCAATAAAGACATTTTTATAACAACAGAAATTCCACCAACAATTACATCAGAAAACTTATTTACATTTTCCATTTCTGACATCAACTTTTAATACAAGCTTTTATATGCATATTAAATATTTATGTTAAAGGCACAACAGTTGTTACTTGTCAAGTTTCCTCTGACTTTAGGGAAACCATACCAGGACTTTCAGGGTATGTGAGAAGTTCAAAAGGTGGCTTTCCATTGCTATCCTCCAGTAGGTTTCCATGGCCAAATGGGGATTTAAACCCCAGCCTCTTGAGTTCTAGTCTCAGGCTCTATCTACTGTACCATATGTCTTAAAGGTACAGCAGGGATAGAATCATAAAATTCCATGATCCTTTATTTGGTTGAGAACATGAGGGCCATGTTTCTGCTGCCTGTATGGCTGGGTCATAAATATATTTCTCTATCCACCTCAGCCAGAAAACACTTTATTACACCTAAATTAATGTTTCCTTAAATTCCAATAAATTATGTGGGTGACTTGGACTTATTTATGGTTGTTTTGATATGATAAGTAGAGAAGTGAAGTTCAGAGTATTGTTTGTTTTTGTGTTGTTTTTGTCTGACACGAAATTATTATATGCTATACTAGGCTTTTTTCAGAAAGGCTAAGATAGCTATAAGCAGGGAAAGAATGGACTATATTTAAGTGTTTTACGGGAAGAAGAATGTGGTTTAAGGATCCCCATTTTTTTAATGCGAAAAACCCTCAGATAGGAGCCTCTCTCCACTTCAGTGAATGGAAATTTGAGAGTGAGTCAAGGAAATGGCAAAGGGACAGAATTTTAAAGTAGATTCTAAAGAGCTCAAGTATTTTTTTAATGAAATTTGGCAGATTTAGTAGTGAAGACGTTTAAAGAGATAAAGAAGCAAAGTATCTGCAAATAGGAATGTCGACCATCATGAACAGCAATTGGAAGAAGGTACAGTCATACCTCGCATAATGAATTTAATTCGTTCTGCAAGGCTGCTCACTATGCGAGTTTTTTGCTATACGAGTCAGATTCACATAATGAATTTTTTCGCTATGCAAGTCTGACTTTCCCTATGGAAAAACTCGCATAACTAGCATTTCAAGGGGGGAACTCACTTAGCGAAAATTTTTCACCATGCAAGTTTCCCCCATAGAAACGCTTGTTATGCGAGTTTTTCCATAGGGAAAAGTCTGACTCACATAGCGAAAAATTTGTTATGCGAGTCAGACCGCTTAGCAGAAAACTTGCTCGTTATGCGAGTTTTTCACTAAGCGAAGTGCTCGTTATGCGAGGTTTGACTGTACATCAAAGCAGAAGAAGAAGCAAAATGATAGTTTTAGTTAATGGCTATTATTCTCTCTCTCTCTCTCTCACACACACACACACACACACACACACACACACACACACACACACACACACACACACACACACACACACACACACACACACACACACCATTTCTGGTAAACAACAAATAATAAAACATTAAACTAAACTAAACAAACAACTAAACTAGCTGGCCTTTAGAATATGGTCTTTGAAAGCCTCCCCAAACAGTAGCATTTTGAGATTTCCTAAATTTGTCTAGTGATGGGGCTTGGTACAGCTCCTCAAGTAAGGTGCTTCACAGCTAAGACTTCTTGGTGGCTTAAGCAGAGCTAAAATGGTATATAAATGAGAAGAAAATGACAGCAAGGATAGTAGCCTTAGATATTTTTAAAACCTTTGAGGGAATGGCTAGCATTATTGAAGCTCATTAAAGTAATGGAACAAGGTTTCAACACGTTATGCAATAAATATATTTTTAAAATATAGCTTCAGTGATAGTGAACAATAAAGTAACTGAACAAGTTTATATATTTGGTACTAGGCAAGGCTGCCTCTTATCTTTGGTTCTATTTATGTTGGTGATAGAATTTCTGCCAAATGTAATAAGAGAGAATGAGATTAAAAAAGGAATATGACATAAGGGAAAAAATAAGATGAATTTGTTTGTAGATTATACCTTGTTAACTATTGAAGAGCCAGTAAGGGTTATGAGTAATATTAAGGGGCATTTGAAAAACCTGGAGGAGGTAATGGGCTTATAAATAAATTGGAACAAGTCTGGAACAAGAACATTTTAACATCAAAATTAATTCAAGTTTTAAGCATTTTGGAATATATATTAGCAAGAATAAGCAGGACCAGAAGAAAGTTAATTATGATAAATTGAAACAGGTGAAGGGAAAAATTGAATACTTAAAGGAGATCAGGTTTATCATGGTTCAAGAGGATTTGCTATGTTAAAATGAAGATTATACCTGAAAGTAGCTTTTTCTTTTGGTTGTTACCTATAATGCTAACAGATGCAGGATTTTTGAAGAGAAGTGGGGTAACTAAAGGAGATTAAGTAAATCAAAATGAATAGATATTGTTATGATGTGATTTTTCATGTATGTTATAAAAAGAAATAAAAATACAGGTAGTTATTAAATATACGTTATAATAAAATATAAGGGAAACACTGGAAGTATTCTACAAGCATTTCAGTAGTTCATTGATAAGTTTATTATTCAGTAATTTTCAACACATGATAGGAAAAGATTTTACCAGTGGTAGTAAAATTACAGATGAACATGAATGCTTTCCTAGTAGGTGCCTAAAAAGTACATAATTTATTCCACCCTATGTCTACTTTCATATACATTTATAGTTATAATATGTATGAAAGGGCATGGTCTTGGCACAGTAACTTTCTACAGAAGTGTCGACTTACAAAAGTGTCTTAAAATACCCTGAGCCAAAGTTTAAACCACCCCTTCTTTCTGATATCAAAAATGCAATTTTCCATCTCTTTCCAAATTCCATTGGAGTTCTTCACAAGCCAAGACTCAAAGACATCTTTCCATTTCCATAACAAAGCATCACCTCTTCATTTGTCTCTACTTGCTGTGACACCCCTACCATTGTTGAATTTGATTTACAATATGGGTTTGTTCTTGTTGCTTCTTTTCTTGCTACCTGCATCTGCTGTATTAACACATTCTTGTGGCACTTTCTCCCCATACAATATTTGATCTGATTGTACTGCACAGTAAGCTTGATAGGAAATTTCTCCATAATTTTAGAGCTATTGGCAATTATGTTTCAAAGAAATACAATGGTGTTGTACACTTAAGATAAGACACTTTAAGAAAGGAAAGGGTTGTTTATTAGATGTTTTTCTTCTGGTTTGAGGGAGGGGGTAGGTTTCTCTCTGATGCCAAGAGACATCTCTTTCTCTTCCTTTTTCTTTTCTTTTCTTGTATCTGTTAATCAACCCTGCATTTAAAACAAAACAAAAACCTATTCAACTCTTTGCTGTATAAAGTATTAATTAGGGCACACTTTGAACAGATGATTTATTTATTTATTTTGGTTGAAGTGGTAGCGGTGTTAATCTGTGCAATCATATCAGAGAGTAAACAAAACAAAAAGGCAAAAATGTTGTGGCACCTTAAAGACTAACTGCCATATTTTAACATTAGTCTGACAAAGTGGACTTGATCCATGAAAGCTAATATTAAAATACAGCAGTTAGTCTTTAAGGTGGCACAATGTTTTTGGTTTTGTTTTTTGTTTTGGCTACTCACGGATATACAGTCAAACCTCGCATAAAGAGCGCTTCCCTTAAAGAGTAACTCGCTTAAAGAGAATAATTTTCTCTGAATGTTCGCTTCGCTTAACAAATAAAACCAACCAAAAACTCACTTAACAAATAAATTTGTCATTCCCCCCACACACACACACACACAATTGGTCACTTACAATGGTGTTTCACTTAAAGAGCAAACTCGCTTAAAGAGCAATCCTGTGGAACGCATTATGCTCTTTAAGCGAGGTACAACTGTACTTTAAATAGGTTATTTTTTTTCTCTCTCCAAGATTGTGGAGTCACATATGAAGCATGGTTCAGATTCAAGGAGGAAAAATGTCAGACTAGAGGAGGAAATATACTACTAAATTCAGTGCTTTCAACAGCCTATCCAAATAACTGAATATCTGATTATACTTATTTCTCATTTGCTTTTGCTTTCTGGGACATCAGAAGAAAATTCTGTGCTCATAATTATTTCAAGATAATGAACTTAAATATTAATCATATGGATGCAGGATATATTCTTAATTAAAAAAAAGGAAAAGTGGGTACTTGCCTGTTTGAATTCATGGAGATAAGACTTCAGTGTTAGACATTGGTCTTCCAAACCATCTACTACTCTGAAGTTCAGACCACCAGTGGTGAAGGCATAGCTTCTGAATCTCTGGCCCTTATTTAATCCTTAAATCCATTTAAGAAGAGAAAAAAACCCAAGATCCCTTTTCCATGGGCTCAACCAAAGTTACACTGCCACTGGTGGTCTGCTTTGGTGATACTCCAAAGCTAAGGAGTAGTTCAATAGTGTGTTCATGCCCAAATGTCAAAGATGCATTTGCTCAGTCAGCTTTTTAATTTAATCTTTTTGTTTCCATTGATTTTTTAAAAATCTCCCACCTTTGTTCCAATAAATGTGGTTTACAAAATGTTTGAAATACACCCTAGTAAACCAGAGGACTATCTTGATTCACTCCATGGATGTCTATGGGATGGGGGATTATATCTTCCTCCTGGTCATTTCCTATTGCAGAGTTCAACGTAAGCTTCAACAACATTGCATGGGATTGCAACAGTATCATTCCAAGAAGCCTCATGTGAACTATCTTCATTGGCTTTCCACTCCATAGAGCAGTGATTCCCAACTGTTTTTGGCTGTTCCCCAACTAAGCATCTCTAAAATCCTGACCCCACCACCAAGTGACATAGAATTCTTATTATTCAAAAAGTGAACTCCTATTAACATGGAGGGTGCCTAAGAGGCTATTCACTATTAATAATTCATTCTCATATTGCCCTCCTTAAAAATCAAATTGCCCACCTGTGGGGCACAGTTGGAAACTACTGCCATAGAGAAACTGTTTAGGTAAACCCAATTAGAGAGTTACCATATTTGCTGACGTATAAAATGAATCGGGCTATAAGACACACTTCATTTTTTTATACACATTTTTAAGGAAAATATAATTTTCTACATTTTTTCATGATTTTTCAAAATTAACTTCAGGAGCTGTGGGGGGCGTCCAGTGACTGTGGGTTTGGAAAAAGGGCTTTAAAGGAGCCCTCTTTCCACCCCATTCCTCCCACCCTGGCTGCTGGCCAGTGACTGTGGGATGGGAGGAATCCCTTTTTGGGGGGTGGAAAGAGGGCTCCTTTGAGGTCTGTTTTCCCTCTATCTCACAGCCTTTGGCTGCCAGCAGCCGGGGAAAGGGGGACTTTAAAGGAGCCCTCTTTCCACCTCATTCCCCCCTCCCAGGCTACTGGTTGCCAGTGGCTGTGGGATGGGGGCGAGGAATTCAAAGGGGAGGGTAGAATGGGTAGGAAAGAGGGCTGTCTCCAGCCTCTGATAATTTTGATTACCATCATATATGACACACCCCATTTATCAAGTGAATTTTAAGGGGTGGAGTGCATCTTATATGCCAGCAAATGCAATATCTCTCCATGACAATGAAAATGTAAGGGGTTCCTTCATATCCAGAGCACTATCATTATGCACGGTTTGAGATCAGGTACCATGAGGTTATATTTTATAATTTTTATTGTACTGCTGCTGTTTTGACTGTAAGCCACCCTGAGTCGCCTCAGCGAGTGGGCGGCAATATAAATCTGAATAAATAAATAAATAAATACCACTTGGGGGCATGGTCATCATGAAAAACATGAAGTCCTGAGCCACTTCAAATCAGGAAGTTTCATGCATGCACCAGATAACGTTAAATTCCTATTCAGGTGGATCAGATAACGTTAACTCCATAGAGATAAGCAACAGAGGCTTCAAGGGAAAGTCAAGGAAACATGCTGGAAACTTAAAGAACTTTAAGAAATAATTGTCTAAAGGGTAAATACATTACAAAAACATGCCAGACCACCATGACTTTAGGGGAACAAAGCCATACAGCATTTTTAATTTTTTGAAAATTTTATAAAGTGCTGTTTTAAAAGATCTGAACAGAAGCTAGGAAAATGTTTTCGTTTAGAATCAGCCCACCTACCATTGCTGTAATAAAGGAAGTTCCCTCAGGGCTTTGCAGGGTGTGAAAAGCTTAATTGCTTTGTAGGTGAAAGGTTTTAGTGTCTGCTTGTTTTCCATTGACAATGCATGAGGCTTGTGGAGCTACAATATTGGGTTCAGGCTGTTTAGAATTTAAAGGGGAAACTTCATAAAGGTAATTGGGTCAAATTGTCTCTTTGCAATTATTTTTCTGCAAAGTGTTCTGGGTTACACTGGGGAAAGGATCCTAAGCCTTTGCTTTGCTAAACTAGTCAGACTGGTTTCGCAAGCTTTTGTTATTCAAATGTGGCAAGCTTGAGAGCAGGCAGCCCCTCCCTTTCTCCCAAGAGAAACTGGTGAGTCACAGCCACACCTCAGGGAATTTGAGGCAAAGGTTATCTGATGGATCGGATAACGTTAACATAATGGTTAACATAATGTTATCCGATCCAAATGTTTGCCTCAAATTCCCCAATGTTAAGCGATTTTAGTGTTATCCGATCCAATCGTTATCCGGTGTTTTACTGTACTGTACTGTTATAAACAAGCGTGGGCAGTATACCAATAGAATCCAGGTCCCATCTAAGTACCTTGAAATATACATAGTCAGACCTGGGAAACATCAGGTGTGGATAATGTAATCATGTTAGATCACTACAATTTTGCCTTCCCTATTCCAGGTTAGGAAAGACATGTTTAAAGATTTCAAGCAAATAAATATGTTATGGTAAGCGGTGGCAGTTTAGTGATTAAGACTCTGAGTTTGACAACTGGAAGTTCAGCAGGTCAGCAGTTTGAGACCTGAGTGCCCATCATCTGTCCAAGCTCCTGCCAACCTAGCAGTTTGAAAGCAACAAACAGCAGATAGATAAATAAGTACCACTTGGGTGAAAAATGTAACCCCATTTTGTGCACTTCAGCATCTAGTCAAGCCCACCACATGGAAACATCTGTAGATGAAGACAGTGCTGGCTCTTGGGCTGTAAATGGAACACCACCCCCTAGAGTCAGACATGACTGGCTTTAAAGCAAGGGAGACCTTTTTATCATTAAGCACAGTATGTCTACTTTACAGATGTTGTTTCATTTTCCTCTTCCCTCAACCACCAATGAAGTGCCTTTTTAGAACATTCCAGTATGGCAAGAAGAACTTGGCAGTCAAATGTAGATGTGCTTGTTTCCAGCTTTGTGAAAATAATGTTCAGTTTTTTTCTTCAACCAAAATATATTAAAGGCAGTTTTAAAAGAACAGAATAATTTTTCAGAGGAAACAACCTAATTAAAAGATAGGATGTTCCTGAGGCCACCTCCTCACTAAAGCCTTTCATTACAGAGTACTTTTTCGTTTTGAAAAGGAAAAAAAACAACGTTTGGAGTCCATTAATTTACTCTTTGCAGCATCCTTTAAATTTTAATCTCCTTTCTAATCAAGCCATCACTAGTTTAAATAACTTTTAAGTATCTTTGGTGGGGATTATGAATAGTTATTCAAGATTATATAGCAAATGTAATACTCATAGGACTGTGATTAAACTCTATAAATCTCCCAAAATGGCATATATAACAATTTAAAACACTATACATTTTTATTCAGAGAGTTCAAGTATTTTTAGAATCACAAAAGGCTAAGTTATTTTCAATTACATGTTTCTGAGTTTTCAGTGTTAAAAACTCTGTAGTATTGTTGTTCGTCATAAATTCTGCCTTACCTTATGAAAGCTTTTGCATATTTTATTTTTTACACAGCATGATACGCTTTGAAATTTTCACAAGCAAGAGACATACATCTTATTGCGCCTTTTTCTTTTATTTATTAAGGCAAAAGTGCTACATCATTAACAAAATGTGAGAAAATTATTAATAATAAAAACAATGTATTATCAAGCCAATTACCAAGTTCTAATATTCCACATATTAAATAAAAGATTTCACATTCAGTTTCACATAACTCTATAAGCCACCATGTGTTCCTTTGACACTGTCAACTTTTATTTCTTGGCTATATTGATATTCCAATCACTATTGCAGAACAAATAACACCTTTATAAAGTTATAGAATAACCAACTTCCTCTGTTCATGTGGCCCATCTTCCACTTTTGCTATCTTCTGCACATCTTTTTTTCTTGGATCTTTTATGGTGCTTCTGGAATGTTTCAGTGTCACTCTGAATTGAACCTTGACCTACAAAAAACAGTGTTATAACATACTGTACTTAGGAAACTGGTTGGTATAGACTGGGGTACACACCCAAACACAAGAAGAATTATTTATGTATGTATGTATTTATGTATTTATTATGACTTATATGCCGCCCTCCTTAAAGAGACCCAGGGCGGCTAACAAAGGTTTAAAAAGACATAAAATACAATATAAAATTCAATTTAAAATTAATATTAAAATATTAAAAATTAAGCAAAGATAAAAAGATTAAAAATTTATACTTTGAGAGAGGGAGGGGTCAGATGAGCCTACAGGCTGACGCTACTGTCTGAATAGCTTGGTGCTACTCCACAGCAGAAAATGCTGGCATGTCTCTGTCAAACAAGTTAATGTAGCTCTTAATGAATTGTGCAGGCTTATTACTGGCTGCCTGAAACCCACTGCCACTTTAAAAAACTGACATTTCCCTTCTCAAATAGGCCCTATCATTCTTTTGAGTTGCAGCTCCCTGGCTGGACAACCCAGGCATATAGATATGTGTAGATAAGGTAGTGTCAAACCAAATAATCACTCCAAGTCTCTTGAGGTATTTTAAAAGTACTGTATATTGAAATCAGAGCAAAGTTCAGAATAAAGCATCACAAGCTTAGAAAACATTTCAGAACAAATAAATAAAGAAAACTGGTTATTCAAGGGGTTGCCCACCCCCCCTTTCTCTCAAGCCTCTAAATTTTTGCAGTTTAAAAGCACAGCATGTCAGATTCTGGCTGTCCCACGCAAGGGCCCCTCCCTTCCAGTTCCAGAGACCCCTGTGTCTTTACGGGAACTGTCAGCCCTTGTAAGCTCTATGGGAGAGCCGGTCTGCTTTAACATAACTCTTACTATGCTCAGGCAATGGAGCAAACAAGGGAGGTCTCTTAGCTAGGCCTTGTGTGCGTGTGGTTCTTTGTTGATGAAAAAGACAATTTTCAGACAAAAACAGTTGATTTATTGTAGTAGGTTTCATAAAGGATAATCCAGAAAAGCATAAGTAAGCACAGTACCATTAGTCAGTCCAAAGACAGTCCAAAACACTCTAGGTAATCATTTTGAAGAAGTAAAAAGACATAGTTCCACAGTCCAAGGTGTTAACCCATAGACATCCAAAAGTGAACTCCTTCTGCTCTCCAAGATGGAGATTCTTAACCATGTGTCGTGTTTAGACCAATCAGAGACAGTTAGAAACTTTCCCACAACTTAGGATTGTTGACATACGTGTACAGTCAGTGCTCTAACATGTAGTCACAACATCAGGGAACTCAGCAAGCTTAGAGATAAGGAATGGGAACACTGACTTGAACTGAAAAACAAGCTGTCTCGTGAAACATAGTCTTGTGAGACAAAGAGGAAAGGATTTTTAGGCTTAGTTAAACTACAACCTCAAGCATTGGGAACGTTAGAAAAGATGTCGTTTCATGACACAGCATCCAAGAGAGTGTCTCCCTCTCGGGCCCCACCATTTGACTTATATCTCCTCCCAAATGGTTCACCTTGTGGCCCTCCTCCTTAGGGATTCCAACCAATGATTTTACCACATGGCATGTCAAACACACATTAAGTTTCGGTTCTTCTAAACTATGAGGCCCATATAGTTTATATAGCAGACCTGGTGTGAAGGGACTCCTACACATGAAATTCCCCATCTTGGATTAGGCTGAAGCAAAGGGTATAACTCATTTTGTTACAGAGGTGCTAGCAAATAATGATTGAAATAAAGTAACATAGCACCAAAGACACCCACTTCATCGACACTAACCCCTTTGATAACGGCCAAAATCCAGGAGAAGTTTCTGCACACCTCCAAGCTCTAACTTTTAAACCAGAAAATGCTGGTTAAGCCTATAGAGAGCAAAAACAATACACCCTGTTGAATGGATAAATCCTGAAGAGTGTCTCTCTCTAGGACAAGATTCTGGCGGGACCATCTGGAAGTTACTTAATAGACTTTGAAGCAAAGTGGAAGGTTCAAAGAATAATCAAGTAAGAGGGGGCTACTTGGACAATTTTTCTGTGAATGTGGAGAAATGAAATCAATGCAGCATTGATGAGCATGCAATTTGTGCCCACCACATATGCAAAAGAAGATCTAGTAAATGGCAGAAATAACACTATTGAAGTAGCTTGCTTCTGGACAAAAATAGTCTAATTGTTTTAATATTTTAATTTGTTTTGAATTTTTCATATATTTCCACAATTTTAATTTATGCAATGTTCTGAGAGAAATAAAGAAAGACCAACTCCATCCAGCAAAATCAGTGTTCAGGAATTATGGGTGTTGTCTAAAAGACACCAGATTGCTGTCCTGGAAATTGTTGTTCAATTAGTTCTCATTGGGAGACATTAATTCTTCTTTTTCAATTTGTTTTCTCTTCCAAAGTTATTGCCAAAGAAATAATTTGGGGGGTTGAGGAGGGATCCTTAGCTGAAAATACATGAATGTGTAGAGTAATATCCGGGGGGGGGGGGGGAATGTATATCTAGAAGACACCTTATGCCCCAAAATTTCTGTCTGATGGTTCTCATTCTGAACTGGTACATAACAGTAAAAGAGATGCCTTTGAGATGGCTTCAAGTAAAGTTTTCTTGAGTCAAAGGGTAAAATTAACTTATAGACCCTCGTAACTTCTGGGCAGTATATTTGACCTACATATTTATTGGAATGTGTAGATAGATTTTTCAGCTTCTTAGAACAAATCCGTCTCTAAACTCAAGGGGACTAATGAGTGGGGAGGGAAAAGAAAGATAGGGAAAATGGATCTTCCCCTGCTGCAATAATTATTTGGGCAAGCTTTGCTTTTATAAAGTTGTAAATCCTGTGATTTGATATTTCATCAGGCTTGTGACATTTAAGATAATACAAGTATTTCACAGCACAAAAGCAAGTCATGTAATTTAGCTTGCCTCATCAAGCTTTGCCACAGCAGGGGTCTCTAATTCAGCTCAGACAAAAGATTTATAAGGGTTCTCAATACAAATACCCACAATACCTCAGGGGTGGGGAAGAAAAGGCTCCTCTGAGCACTACAATAGGCCTGGTGCTCAAAGTCATCCTTAAAATTGTCACCATAATAAACAATTGGATCCTCTTATCAATAGTTTTGACAATATAGATAGTATAGGTGGCCTCTGTAGAAAATCTTATTCCTACAATAGTCACTAAACCCCTGTGTGCTTGTTTGTCTTACTTAAAGAAAATATTCTGCATACTTCGCAACAAAGTTTTTCAGAAAACCATAACTGGCATTAACTTTATCAATTCTGGCAGTGCTACCATTTTATAAACAGCTTCAGAGAACATGGGTGCAGGAGAAATAACATTAAAGTTCACAAAAGCTTGCATTGAGAAGTATCCCCTATAGTCAGTTGTTTGTGTGTGTGTGTGTGTGTGGGGGGGTTATACCGAAAGAGCATCCTCGGATAATATGGAATTTTTGAACCAGAATCGGGCATAGCCTGGTAATGGCAATCTTGTATTGCCGGGTAATCTTTCTCACACTAGGACAGGTGAAGGAAACGGCAGAGAGAATATATATATATATAGACAAGGAGTAAAACTTACAGGCATGGTTTATATACACCAGATGCAGGAGTTAAAGGGAGAAGGATTTGCTCAAGCAGAATGACAGACAAGTAAGCATAACAATATAGCTTCTTACAGCTATCAGTAACAAGAGATTATTCAGATTAGTTTTAAATGTATCCCTTTCAATCTCAGAGGTATGAAGTAAAGCCCTGTCTGGTTTCTGATTTAACCTCTCACTTGTTTACTGTCACCTGGCCATTTCCTGTTCTGCTCAAGTTGTAAAAGAGAATTGGCAGGAAGGTTGTATGTATATATAATATCTATGAGCATATAGCAATCTGTGTATCAAATTTGATAATTTCCCAGAAACCCTTGGCTAATATTTAAACCTCTGTGATGGATGTCATTTTGGCAGTTTCACATCTGGCCTAGACACGGAAAAAGAAGTTGTGTGGGGAAAGAACCTTTTTGAAAGGGGATTCCCTCCCCCTCCTGGTCATAGGATGAAATACTGTATGCTCCTTGTTTTTAAAATAAGAAAAAGAAAGGGCAAAGTTTCAGTATTCAGGGAATGTAAAATGTTTGAGTATTCTATTCATATTGATTTCATTTGCATTTCCCAAATTGATAGGCAGCTCAGTCTGAAGTTATTGTTGACTTTTCATTTATCCACATTTTTAATATAGCTCTTAGCTCAGAAAACATCCCAGTGTTGTATAAAACTATACCTTGTGTAAGTTAAATGTATAAAAAATGTATGATAGGCTTAAATCACATACAGAAATGTGTGTCTTAGGGTGAATGAGTATTTTATGGAAAATTTGCATTTTCTGAACCAAATGTTTAAAATGAAAATGTTCTTTCAGTTTAAAAAACTCTCAAAGATTGATGTGGAAATGAACAAAATGGACTTATGAATGCAAATCACAGAAACACATGCAGGTTCAGAAACAGAATGATTTGTTCTTCTTTGCCGTCAAACACTAGCCTCAATTTTCACCTCAAATGTGTTTTATTTCAAGAGGCAACTACAGATGAGAGTCATCGGCATCCTTTGATCAAAAGAGTTAAAAATGTCTATCAGTGCCAGTTATGCTTCTGTCTCCACCGGCCAAACATTCTGAGTACTTCTTTTTGCTCTACTCCATCTTATCATATAGAATACCAGACGTCAGGTTAGCCTATTGAGCTATGCTGGAGCATTTCACCTCTATCAATTTATTAGCGATTTTCACTTGTCTTGTCCTCACATACAATGATGCTTTCATTTCCCTTCCTAGAAGAATGGTGAGGCACGTCCCAGTGGTCTCAATAGGGTGCTCACATTGACAAGTCTTGGTGGCTTTTGAACCGCTCATCAAGGCAGCTTGTCAAGTTGAAATGGGCTAAATCAACAAGAACAAGGATTTTAGGGTATTTCTTCCATCACTACAATTTTATAATGAAATTGTTCTTAACATTTCTTGCCCAGCCAAGTCTAACCAGGGCATTTATACATTTACAGTATATGTGTCTCTTTAATCTTGTACAAAATCATATTAGCCACAAACATTTGGCAAGATTGAACATCAAACGGGTTTTATATTGTTGCATGTATGAGGCAGCTGAGAATATTTATATAGAAAAGTAGCACTTCTGAAAGGAAAGAAATATATTTTTCCCTAATGCCAAAGAATGTTCGAATTATCGAACAATTGGGCTCATCCCACATGCTAGCAAGGTGATGCTCAAGATAATACAAAATAGACTTCAGCAGCACGTGGAGAGAGAATTACCAGAAGTGCCGGCCGGGTTCAGAAGAGGCAGGGGGACTAGAGACCACATTGCCAACATATGGTAGATCATGGAGAAAACAAAGGAATATCAGAGACAAGTCTACTTCTGTTCCATTGACTACACCAAGGCCTTTGATTGTGTGGACCACAACAAAATGTGGCAAGTAATTAAAGAGATGAGAATACCAGAACACCTTATATGCCTAATGAGAAACCTGTACAAGAATCAAGAAGCAACAGTTAGGACAGAATACGGAATGACGGAGTGGTTTGGAATAGGAAAAGGAGTAAGACAAGGCTGCATTTTCTCACCCTGCTCATTCAACTTATACACAGAGCACATAATGTGCAATGCAGGGAAGGAGGAATCACAATTTGGGATCAAAATTGCTGGGGAAAACATCAACAACTTGAGATACACAGATGACACTACCTCAATAGCAGAAAGTGAGGAAGACCTAAAGAAGCTGCTCTTAGGTTGAAAGAAGAAAGTGCAAAAGCTGGCTTGAGACTCAGTATCAAGAAAACCAAGATAATGGCAACAGGCCCTATCAGTCCATGGAGAACAGATGGGGAAGAAGTACAAGCAGTGAAATATTTTACTTTCCTAGGATCCAAGATCACTGCAGATGGTGATTGCAGCCATGAAATAAAAAGGCGACTGATTCTTGGGAGGCAAGCATGAGAAACCTGGGGAACATAATGAAAAGTAGAGATATCACATTGAAAACAAAAATCTGTATAATCAAAGCAATCGTATTTCCGGTGGCAACGTATGGTTGTGAGAGCTGGACCATTAGGAAAGCTGAGTGCAGAAGAATAGATGACTTTGAGATGTGGTGTTGGAGGAGAGTTTTGAAAGTCCCCTGGACAGTGAGGAGAACAAATAGGTCGGTCTTAAAAGAAATCACCCCTGACTGTTCCCTATAATGTCAAATAGTAAAGATGAAGATGAATTTCTTTGGATATCAAATGAGAAGAGAGGATTCACTTTAGAAGGCCTTGATGCTGGGAAAGGTAGAGGGCAAAAGAAGAAGGGGTCAGCCAAAAATGAGATGTCTAGATAGTATTGTGGATGCAGTGGGCATAGAGCTGGGCAGGCTGAGAAGGATGGTGGAGGACAGAGGTGCCTGGAGGGCAATGGTCCATAGGGTCACAACGGGTCGGAATCGACTGTGCGACTGAACAACAAACAAAAAGTTGCATTCCTCTTTCCTGTCACATTGGCTAAATTCACATTAAGCACTAAAACAAGTATGGCTAGGAATTCTGGCATATATCTACCTGCCTTCTGATTCATTGCCCTGCTAAACATTTCCTGTAAATGTGATTGGTTATAACCATATACTAAGTAGTCATACAACAGTTAGAATATATTCAAACCAAGATATCTAAGCTTCTCTAAGAAGCAAGAGTTTAAAGCTTCCAGATCTGAGCTTGTAAGACCAGCAACAAGCCAGATCTAATTTTAGACATTGCACTGCAGTTTCATTTGCTAATTCATTCCTTTAGCCTCTCTTGCTTCCTTTTGGAGAACCCCTTTCTTGCTCTTGAGGGTGCCAAATCATTTTCAGCAATTCTGAGTTACAGATTTATGTAAGCATGGCTGTTATCCTGTATTATTATCATTTAATATTTATAATAATTGAAAAGACTGCTGACTCAATGGCTTTCTAGCTGAATATTTCTTACTTTTTTAAAACCCCAAGGAAATATTTTGCAAAACTGCTTTTATAAAGATGGTTCTGAAGCAGCATCTAAGGCACAGTTTAAATCCTCCATTTGTCCTGAATTGAAAATCAGCAATGTTGTGTTCCACATACAGTACTTGACCAAGTTTTCTCTTCATGCATCTGACTGTTAAGCATTGGGCAAAATATAATTTCTTCCGCTGCATTCCTAGTTATGTGTAGTTCTGCACATTGTATAAAAACACATATACATTCACAATCATCTTCAAACTACATCTCACAAATATCTTATTTATATGTTTCTGGTGGAAATGTCAGTCAGTATTCTGTTTGAAATTGCAGATCATAATGCTCTGCCAAAATAGTACTCTGTGCTGTCTTTGGCTTGCCATTACACAAGCCAAAGATCACCGTATTGAAATGAAGGGTGCTTTATGCTTGCACATGGAGGTTGTAGATACCTCCATATACAAGCACAAAAAATCAGAACACTTGTGCAACAAAGATACTGACTATTATGTAAAAGAGGATACATGTCCATGACTTTCTTGATTCAACCAATGATGTGGGCATTACTCTCATTGTCTTGTCTAGTGTAGTTTTATTACAGCACACTGGCTAAATTCTTGTTGCTTGCATAACTTGATGTCTGTTGAATATGCCATGGTGGAAATTATACTAATGAAGCACTTCCATAAAATGTATTGCACAATTGGTCAAAACAGGAACAGTGTAATTCTCATTGCTTGGGTACAGCAACTGGTACATTTAAAGAGGTATCATGCTATGTTGCATCTAAAAAAACAGAAACTTCTGTTAGTTTTTAAGATGACATGAGATTCTGTATTTTTTGTTGTTGTATTGTAGTAGTGTTATTAGCCAACAGAGTCATGGACCTATGGAGCTAAATCCAGTGTTATTCCCAGCTTGAATAGTCGTACTGAAAAACATGGGATGTATCAATTAATATAAGTTCCATTTATTTCAATGTGTTTACTCTAGTTGTCTACTCTACTCTGGCCAGGTTATCTTGCTATGGTAATAGAGTTGATCACTCTGCCAGCGACTCAATGCTGAATGTCAGGTGGTGGTTAACTAACCTGACAACCCTGAGGACTAACGGCTTAGGTGTCAAAGTCCCCAGGGAAGGGTGATGGTCCCCAAGTGGATTAAATCCCACTTGAATGCACCTTGATGGAGGGCAGCAGCTTCATCAATACTGGCCTGGGGCTGATGAGGATTTTGCTTGCCAAAAGGTCTCAGGACCAGAATGTGCAGAACTGAATCAGTGGTACAGATGTCATGCTGCAATGCGGAAGGTAGATGAAAGGCAACTGCATCATATTCTCAGGACAGACTTCATGGTTGATCGCCTTGAGGAGCACCAATATTCAGATTCAGATATGGCAGAACAACAACTCTAGTTGTGTCTAGTGGCAGAGCTGTACAATTTAATCAGCCACAGCTGTATTGTAGCCATTTTGGAAACTTCCTTAAGTGCCTCCCTAGCTATCAGGGATCCATTGGATTCACTTTTGTTCTGAATATCTTTGGGAACCATGAAGCAGAATGGGGGAACAATTTAAAGCCAGAAAATCTGTGCCATTGGTTGGTCACAGCCTCTCTAAGACTCTTTAAATCAGGGATGCCCAAATTTTTTAACCCAGGGGCCGGGTCAAAGTCTCTCAGACTGTCCAAGGGCCGCATAATTTTTTTCAATGATATCTCCACCTACCCAGCCCCACCACTACTCACCCTCACAAACACAAAGGACAAACCAAACCAGAAAAGAAGAAAGAAATGAGATGGGGGAGGAAGGAAGAAGAAGGAAGAAGAAGGGGAAAGGGAAGAAGAAGAAAGAAGAGGAAGGAGAAAGAAGAAGAAGAAAGGAAGAAGTGGAAAAATTAAAAAGAAAGGAAGAACGAAGGAAGAAAAGAAGAAGGAAGGAAGGAAGAAGAATAAAGGAAGGGAAAAGAAGAGAAGAAGAAAGGAGATGAAAATAAAGAAGAAAAATAAAAGGAAGGAAGGAAAAAAGAAGGAAGGAAGAATAATAAAAAAGGAAGAACCGAAGAAGAAAAATAAAAAGGAAGGAAGAAGAAGAGAAGAAGGAAGGAAGGAAGAAGAATAATCGGAAGGAAGGAAGAAGAAAAATAAAAAGGAAGGAAGATGAAGAAAAAGAAAGGGAGGGAGGGAGTAACAAGGTGCCTGAAAAGTCCCCCTCCCACCACTAGGCAGTTCCCAGGCTTTGGGAGCAGGTTGAAGAAAAAGAAAGTTTGTGCCTGCCATTCACCCCCTTAAGAGTCCTGTACAAAGCAACTGCCTCCTGCTACTGCTCCCTTCCTTCCCCTCCTGCTACTGCTCCCTTCCTTCTCCTCCTGCTCCCTTCCTTCTCCTCCTGTCCCCTCTTTTGAAGGAAGGAGAGCAGCCAAAACATGGAGGGAAACACCAAAATATTCAATCCAGCAAAAGTAGCTGGAAAGGGGAGGAAGAGAGGGAAAATGAAAAGAGGGAAACTAGGAAGGGAGAGAAGTGCCTTGCCAATCCCAGCCAGCCAGCTCCTGTGGCTGCCTGCCCCTGCCAGGGAATTCCTTGGTGGGGAAAAGGAGTGACTGTGTGCATGATAGCAGAGCCTTGCAGCAAATGGCCCGATCATGCCTCAGGCGAGGGGCCTGAAACTGCAGCTTTCGTGGGCTGTTCAGGTCACCTCGCACAGGCACAGGGCATGTTTACTCAGAGGCAAGTCCCACTTTGCCTCTTCCCACCCCCATGGAGGTGTGCCCATCCACTAAAGGGAGTAGTACAGTCTCTCTCCTCCCATGTCTCTGTTTTTTGACTGACACCATTCCCGGAAGTGGTTCCAAATGGCCATGCACTTCAGTAGATGTGTCCCACATCCACTTCTGATAGCGTTACAGGCCAGATGCGGCCCACAGGCCATAGTTTGGGCACTTCTGCTTTAAATAATGGAGGAAGGGTTGGTGTGTTTTATCCAGCACTGTGACCTCTCATCCTCTGCCTTATATCTGGCAGGGACAATATAAACAGGACTATATTTTACAAAAAGAAAAGAGGTAACAGCTGTAATTTTCCCTTCGACTTCCTGCAGACTTTCCATGTTATAAAGCCCCACATCTCCTTATTCGCTTCCAAATTTGGCAACATCAGCCAATAAGGAATGGAAACAAGGCAGAGAATGGGGAGAATATGAGAGGAACAGTGGAGAGGGAAGGGAAAGGATGTGCTATGTGAACACAGCTCAGATTTGATCAAGAGAAAAATTAAAACAGGTATAAGAGCTTGCCGTGAATGTTTCCAGCTGTACAAAGGGGGGGGGGGGACACAGTTCCAACCAGTATCTGTCTGTGTCACAAACCTGTCTAGATAGCCTTTGCACATTCTAGTAAAGTTTAGTTTTAAAATGTGTCTTGATCTCCTTTTTTACAACATAATTCTGTCCATGTTTACTTGGAAGAATTACAAATTTAGTATACCAAATATATTTTCTACTATTAATATTAGAATTCAGTATTCTTTCTGATAAAAATTATGCTATTACCAAAAGTTGGTGAGAAATTTGGCTATGGGTACTTTTTCTTTGGGTATTTTTCCCCTGCAATCATACTTCATATGTTGTTTGGTAATCCTTTTGGCTGTGTTCTGTCACCTATTATGATACAATTGTAACATAGATGTGTCTCTGTGTGGTTGAATGTGAAGACTAATTTGCATTAAAATGTAGGCTATTTAAAGTAATATGTATTAATAAGCATTAAGTGCATCAAGAATTACAATTTTGATGTGCATCCTTTGTGTAGATGTAAAAAAGAGACCATAGTGCACTTTTCTATATATAGATATGTGGATATTTCCATTCAATATCTGAGGATGATATTCAGGTTTCTTAGTGGTACCAAATACAGACATTTCTAGTCTCCTAGGTCCTGAACTCCCACTTCAGAACAGTTTGATTGCCTCCTTGATTGTTTGTGAGATAACTGTAAGATTGGCAGTGACAGGGTAATTTACTGAAGATTGCAATGTCAGACTATATCTAAGAGGGCTTGCTGGCATGAAGATGTTATTCTCATGACTGACAGGCCACTAGGAGATTGGCGTGCCAATTTAGAGTTCATGGTGTTGTTAAAAATGTTCAGCTGTTGCAGCCCATAATCATGTGGCTTGATGAGGTCATAATAGGCATAACCTATGCTCATTTCACTGGCAGATGTAGCCTATATATATATAGTGCATGAGCAGGGTAAATATAAATTTGTAGAAAGAAGTCATTTCAGCCATATGTATTGCCATTTCAATGTCTTAATCTATTGACAGGATTCTCTTCAATGTAGCCATCTGAGTAAAAATAGAAGAAACTAAAAATAAAGGAAAATTTTCACTCTACAGTGGCAGAAATGTCACCACCCTAGAAATATGGGGCAGAGGGAATCTTTCAGGCTTTACTATAAAACTGTCTTCTTCTTCCATGGCTAGGCTTGCTTGCTTACTTACTTACTTTCTTATATCCCACCTATCTGGGATATTCTCCCACTCTGGGCAGCATACAACAATTTTTTTAAAAAATTCACTACCAGCACAAAATTAAACATAAACAATAAATTCAACTGGATAAAATTCTAAATAATGCCAAAAAAAAATCCCCCCCCCCCAAACAGCACATTTTGGTATAGAGTATTTAACAGATATGTAAGTCAGGAATAAATACAGTGGTACCTCGGATAACGTTAAGACTTGGTTGCACAAGTCTTAACGTAATCCGGTTTTTAACGTTGTGCAATGCATTGATCGCACAACGTTAAAAAAAAGCCCTGTTCCCTTTCCAAAGAGGAAAGGGAACAGGAGGCGATCCTCCTGCCTCTTTGGAAAGAGCAGCGGGGATTCCATGTGTTGACTCCCCGCTGCCCTTTTCAAAGAAGCAGGCATATCGAGCCAAGCACTTGCTGGGTTGGGGAGAGAACGAGCCCATTCTTCCCCCCAACCCAAGCAGCAATCACATGCTGTGATCGCCGCTTGGGTTCGGGGAGGAGAGAACGGGTGCACGCGCCAGTTCAACCACCAAGGCAAACCAACACTGTTAGCAGAGAGATTTGTCCTGTCTCCCCTGCTGAAACAACAGGGTGGGCAGGGCAAATCCCTCGCTGTTAGGTTTACCTTTGGCTGGAGGCTTTTCCAGCCAAAGGCAAATATAACAGCAGAGAGAGGTGTGCCGTGCCCCTTCTGCTGAAACAACAGGGTGGGCAGGGTGAATCCCTCACTGTTAGGTTTGCCTTTGGCTGAAGATTCTCTGGCCATAGCTTAACAGTGGCGAGAGATGCACCCTGCCCCCCCTGCTGAAACAACAGGGTGAGCAGGGGGAATTCCTTGCTGTTGGGTTTCCCGTTGGCCAGAGGCTTCTCTGGCCAAAGGCAAACCTAGCGGAGCCCCTCCCCCCCTGAAACAACAGGGTGAATCCCTCGCTGTTAGGTTTGTGCAGTTAGGTTTGGACATGATTTGACATTTTTGAGATAATGTTTCTGGTTGATCTTAATAACTATGATAGCAGAAGGTTTGCACACTACAACAGGATGTTCTGAGTCCTTGTTGTGAAGAAAGAGAGTGCTAGTGCATTTCTATAATTAATACATATGAAATATGTGAAGATTTGCATTTTTTTTCTTCCTAGGAAACAATTCTCTGTTGCCACCTTTTGAAATGTTTGCAAATAGTGAAAACATTAAAACTATTTGGGTCTAAGCTAGTAGAGAGGAAAACAAACAAACAAATAACCTCTGTGTTCTTTGTTTCAGATGGCCTCACTGACTGCCTGGATCCGGACTGCTGCCTTCAGTCTACTTGTCAGAATAGCCTACTCTGCCGGGGCTCACGTGACCCCCTAGACATTATACAACAAAGCCACTCTGGTTCACCAATTGTAAAATCATTCTATGATCGAATCAAGCTGTTAGTGGGGAAAGACAGCACTCATATAATCCCTGGAGAAAATCCCTTCAACAGCAGGTAACATCCCCAAACACGGTTTTTATGAAAACATTATAAAGTGCAGGCATTCTTCTACTTCTGGCGGAGATATTAATAATGGTTTAACACAAAATGCTACTTCCAGCAGAGCTGTTCTTTTCAATCTCTGGGTTTTTTGGTTGGTTTTTAAACAACATTGCTAGGCTTTCCCTCATGATTTTTTTAAATGCTGGCTTTATGTCAGGCTGCCAGTTTCACATTCTAGCTCCATGTGGGCAAAGGTTAGCTATGGATTTCATGGATGTGGGCAAAGTCTCCAAAATAAAGTACAATTCCTAATAAGAAAAGGTAATGATTTCGTCATGAGAGCTTGGAGTGCTCTTGCTTCCAGAAAGCACAAGCCTCTATTTTATAACATATTTGTGCACAGAAAATTGTGTTCTTTTAAATTTGTTCAAGGGCACAAAACAGAAAATGTGACACACTTCAGAATGACAATTCTGCTTCTTACTGTGGCAAGCAGAGATCAATTGTTTTGCAACTGTTACCAGATAACTGAAGGATTCTTCAATATGTTTGTTTCCATCAGTCCACCATGCCTTCTGATCTATCATTTTCTAAACGGAGAGGAGTTATAGGCCTTGGGGGTCTGCAATTACAAAGTATGAATTTCTCAAGAGATGTTCAAGTCTTAAAACTCATCTTAAAGAATTCTTTAGATAGCAATCAATATTCAAATCCTGAATAGATTTATATAGAAAAGATGTATTTTTATCCCATGATAACCATAATTATCCCATGATAACCATAAATTCTCCTTCGTGTTGTTTGGGGATGCACACTAATGGGTTCTGTGCCTGCGCTGAGCCCGAGCAGAGCTGAAAAGCTGATTGGACAAAGTTTTGAAGTTAGGACCGCCCACCATCCCCAACTGCCTCTGGCGCCATTTCGTGCTTCTCCCTCAGTTCTCTTTTTTCCGCTGCGCGAGCAGGAGCCTAGGAAAAGAGAGCTAGTGTATTTGCCTGAGTTTACCTCAGAAAATTAAAATTTTTCTAAAAACATTTTTTTCCGGACCAGGAGGCTCACTACCTCTTGGTCCTTGCGCGGTTGGGGGTTTTCCCTCGGCCGCCGCAAACAAAAAAAAAACGTTCGTGAGGTAATTTTACCTCAGTTCTCGTGTCGGGGCCTCCCAGCCGGGAAAATTATTTCTCTTCGGGCCATCTACTTCGGTGGATGGCCTCAGCGGCTTTTAAGCAGTGTCCGTCCTGCAACGCCAAGTTCCCCAGTTCGGACGGACACGTGAGGTGCCTAAGGTGTTTGGGGGAACAACACCCGGTTCAAGCTTGTGCAGTCTGTAAAGGCTTCTCAAAGGCCGCACTTAAAAACCGACAGAACCATCTCCAGGTGTACCTATTGGAGGCGGCTCTGGCACCTCAACCTTCCCGTTGGGAAACAACCGCTGCTTCCATCTCCGCTCCTTCTCCGTGGCTGTCCGCCGCTGAACTATTTAAGAGGAAAAAGGAGCAGGAGAAGAAGAAGAGAAAGGAGGGAAAGAAAGAGAAGAAATCCCACCGGTCTTCTTCAGCGTCTCTCCCTCCAACTCAGTGCACGACGCACCCGTCGCCGTCTAGATCGCCTGCCTCCGCTGTCGTCAGGGCCGCGATCTCGTCAGGCAGTTCGTCGAGGGGCTCTCTGGTCGTCATCTCCCCAGAGAAAGCCCCAAGCCTTCCGCCTCTTCTGGAGACTCCGCCACCGCCGCCACCACGGAGGATGACATCGCTGCCAGCCCCTTCTGCGGCTCCGGGCACCAAGCCGTCTGTTCAGCTGAGCCTCATCGCCCCACTCCTGGAGGGAATGATGCAGAAGATGGTCGAGCAGTTGGCTATGCCGGAGCCACCACTGCTCCGTCAGGCTGCTCCGGAGGCACCACCACTCCGTGAGGAGGGCCCAGGACCGTCAAAGAGGCGTCGCACAGAGACGGCACGGTCGGAGGTCTCTCTCCCTTCGCACCAGTCACCATTGCCGGGGAGCGATCCGAGATCCGCCAGGCCGTACTGGTCGGACTCGGACCCCAAGGCCTTTTTCCCACCGCCCAGCATTTCAGGTCGGTCAGAAGGCTCCGACGATTCGTCGGATCAGGAGGAGGATCGGTCGCCCCCCGTTGCCGCCGATAAGTCGCCGGACGACAACATTGGCAGCGTCCATGGATCCCAGCCGGAGGATCAATGGACATTCATGGCACTGATCACCCGCCTCGGATCCACGTTCGGGATCAAGGTGGAGGCTCCTCCTCAGGAGTGCGAGTACGTGGTTTGCGCCATGGCATACAAAAAGGAGCTGGTCCCCGTCCATCTGGGCCTGCTCCCTAAAATTGCCAAGGCTGCCAAGGAGGTGTGGCAGAAGCCCGTGTCACTCCACTCCATGTCGAATCGGGTGGACAGCATGTATAGACTTCTCGGAGATGATGCCACCTTCCTCCATGTCCACCCTGCGCCCAACTCACGGGTTGTGAAGGGTGCCCAGCACCGGACTCCGGCCAGCAGCACTCCCCTCCCGTCATCTAAGAAGGGGAAGAAGTTGGACTCTCTGGGCAGGAAGGTTTATGCCAACGCCTCCTTGTCCTTCTGTGCAGCAAACTGCAACGGTCATGGGCGGCTACAACTGTCGCCTATGGGAGAAGTCTGAGGCCTTCAAGTCCAAGCTGCTGCCGGAGCTTCAAGCTGAGTTCGGATCCATCTGCCAGGAGGGTAATCATCTGGCCCTCCAACAGATCCGGACTGGGAGGCATATTACGGAGTCGGAGGCAAAGAACCTGGCCTCCGCCATCCAACTATGCCGGCACTCCTGGCTGTGGTCGGCTGACCTCCAGGATGAGGTCAAGAAGTTAATCAAGGAACTGCCCTTTGATGGCAAGGGTTTGTTCGCAAAAGAGACGGATGTCTCTTTGGGGGAGCTTCAGAAGGATATGACCACCATCTCAAAGCTCCGTGCCCCGCGCCAAGGGTCGGGCCGGTACCAATCCGACCAGCCCCAAACCTCGTCTCAAGGTCCGTCATTCCAGCCTCGCCAGCAACAACAGAGGCAGGAGGACTACCCTCGGCAGCAGTCCTACCAACCGCAACAACGAACGTCGCGTCCGCGTTACCAGCAACGCCAACAGTCTGGTAAGCAGATCGACCAGAGGAGCAAACAACGGGTTAGACTCCTCCATGACCGAGACTCTCACTCTCCCTTACCGTCCCCTTGTGAACTTTCTGTCAGTGGTCCGCCATCACCACAGACAAGTGGGTTTTAACCATCTTAGACTCTGGCTACGCGATCGAGTTCAAGAGATGCCCTGCTGTCGGATGGGTCCATGTCACCGATCCGTCCCCACCGCTCCAGGAGGAACTGTCAGCTCTCCTGGAAAAGGGCATCATAGAGCCGGTCGCGCCGTTGGAGTCTCACAACGGGTTCTTCTCCCGGTACTTCATCGTGGACAAGAAGGACGGAGGTTTCCGGCCCATCTTGGACTTCCGCCTTCTCAACAAGCACATCGACACGAGGAAGTTCCGGATAGTAACCCTTCAATCCATCCTCCCACTGATCAACCACAGGGACTGGTTCGCAGTCATCGACCTGAAGGATGCGTACTTCCACGTATCCATCAGGAGGGAACATCGCCGCTTCCTCCGCTTCCAAGTGGGCAGTGACGTCTACCAGTACAAGTGTCTACCCTTCGGCCTCTCCACCGCTCCGAGGGTATTCACGAAGTGCATGGCACCGGTGGCCGCCTATCTTCGGCTGCAGGGGATCCAGGTGTTCCCATACATAGACGACTGGTTGGACTGCTCCCCGACCAAACAGAGGGCCATGGACGATGTCTCTTGTTGCCTGGCCCTCATGGAGAGTCTCGGTCTGAGGGTCAACTACAAAAAGTCCCAGTTGACCCCTACCCAGAGCATAGATTATATCGGAGTGGTACTGGACTCTCTGGCTCTCAGAGCCTACGCTCCTCCCAAACATCTGCTCGACATCCGTGTGGTGGTGGCACAGATCCAGGGCAGGCATCACATCCATGCGTGGGACACCCTCCACTTGTTGGGACTCATGGCATCAACCACGGTGGTGATCTCGCACGCAAAGCTCAAGATGCAGTCCCTCCAGTCTTGGTTCCTCACCTCGTTCGATCTTGTCAACGATCATCCCGCGAAGTGGCTCTCTCCAACTCCCAAGCTGAAGGACCAACTGAACTAGTGGGTGATGGACCGCAACGTGGCTGTGGGGAAGCTCTTCGCCCTTCCTCCGCTGACCGTGCAGATCACCACCGACGCGAGCACTCATGGATGGGGAGCATGCTGCGGCAGTCTACGGATCCACGGGGTCTGGACGCCCGCGGAAGCCAGGCACCACATCAACTTCCTCGAACTCTTGACAGTGTGGAAGGTGATGCGGTCCTTCAGACGTTCTATTGCAGGCCGAGTGGTGCAGGTCGCCTTGGACAACACCACTACCCTGGCCTATCTGAACAAGCAAGGAGGGACCAAGTCTCTTTCCCTCCTTCATCTTGCTATGATGGTCTGGGAGTGGTGCCTGAAAGTGCACGTCTTCCCAATCAGTGTCCACATCCAGGGCACCATGAACATGGCTGCGGACTTTCTCAGCCGCAAAGGGATGGCAATGCACAAGTGGTAGCTGGTCGGATCGGTGTTCGACAGGCTGTGCCACCGGTGGGGCACGCCTGTCCTGGACTTGTTTGCAACCCAAGCCAACACCAAGTGTCACTGTTATTGCTCCTGAGCGGAGATGGGTCACGGATCGGAAGGGGATGCCTTCATGGTTCCATGGCATCAGGACTTCCTCTATATGTTCCCACCGATCCCTCTCATCCAACGGGTCCTCGTACGGATCCGTGCGGAGAGTGCATGGACAATATTGATCGGCCCGTCCTGGCCGCGCCAGCCGTGGTTCCCTCTGCTTCAGACTCTGGCGTGCGACTCCCTTCGCCTGCCCACCGATCCGAACCTCCTCCACATGGGGGACGGTCGGATCCTCCACTCGGACTTGCCCAGCCTGCATCTGATGGCCTGGCTTATCCGCCCGACCTAGCGCGGATCCTTGAACAGTCTCGGAGGCCATCCACACGGAAGTCCTACTAAGCCAAGTATCGTCACTTCATTGACTTTTTAGCATCTAGTGACCGTACTGTGGACTCCGCATCCCTGCAGGATGTGATGTCCTACATCCTGCATCTGGCCGAGTCAGGATCCGTGCATTCCTCCTTGAAGGTCCATCTTGCTGCGGTGGTTGCCCATGCTCCACCTTCCTCCGTGCTGTCCTCTGCCTTCAGGGGCAAGACTGTGAAACAGTTCCTTCAGGGCTTGCGCAACGCTTATCCACCTGTCAAGGTACCGCCTCCTCAGTGGTCCCTCAATACTGTTCTCACCACGCTCACAAAGGCGCCCTTCGAGCCCATGGCCACAGTGAACATTAAGTTTGTGTCTTACAAAACTGTTTTTCTTGTGGCCATTACTTCTGCCCGGAGGGCAGGTGAGCTCGCAGCCCTGAGGTCTGATCCTCCTTTCCTCAAGTTCTACCCTGATAGGGTAGTGTTGCACCCGGACCTTGCTTTCCTTCCAAAGGTCCTCACTGACTTTCACTTGGCCCAGTCCATCACACTGCCTGCGTTCTTCCTGAATCCTTTGTCTCCACAAGAGAGAGTGTGGCATTCGTTGGATGTCAGGAGGGCCTTGCTGTTTTACACCAAAAGGACTGCGTCTTTCAGGAGACCCAAGCACCTGTTTGTCGTTTATGGTGGCAAATCACGTGGCCAGCTTTTGTCTGCCCAGAGACTATCCAAATGGATTTCGGGTACCATTTACCTGGCCTATGAGATTATTTATTTATTATTTATTTATTTATTTGTTCGAATTTGATACCCCGCCCCACTCGGGAAGACCCGACTCTGGGCGGCTTACAAAATGTATTACCGCAATGGGTAATCTATAATCAATGGTCATCAATGCCACCTCCGCCACATGTCCGGGCACACTCCACCAGGACTTTGGCGTCTTCTACTGCCTTCCTGGAAGGCATCCCCATGGAGGACATCTGTAAGGCTGCTACCTGGTCCAGATCCTCCACCTTCATCACCCACTACCGGGTTGACACCAGGTCTGCTGCTGACATCAGACGTGGCAGAGCCATTCTGACGGCTGGTCTCCAAGCCTCTTCAGTGATGACTGCCCATCCTTGATCCACTTTGCTCTCCTGCATCTCATGACGCCGGCTGCCCACCATCCAAGTAAGTGAGCTTGCTAGTCATCCATTAGTGTGCATCCCCAAACAACACGAAGGAGAAAGACAGGTTTCACTTACCGGTAACTGTGGTTCTCCTACTATGTTGTTTGGGGATTCACACGACCCAACCCGACCTCCCCTCAATGCTGCCGGCCTGAGATGGCTCTATGCTTCATGGGCAGCTCTAGTATTGAACTGAGGGAGAAGCGCGAAATGGCGCCAGAGGCAGTTGGGGATGGTGGGCGGTCCTAACTTCAAAACTTTGTCCAATCAGCTTTTCAGCTCTGCTCGGGCTCAGTGCAGACGCAGAACCCATTAGTGTGAATCCCCAAACAACATACTCGGAGAACGACAGTTACTGATAAGTGAAACCTGTCTTTAATATATCACTGCATTATCTGTTGCATGTTGCATTGCATAACTTAGTCCAGAAAAATATAGTGTTCATGGTGATTTCTTAATTTGAGGCAATTTGGCTCCAAAAGGGTCGCTACTAGGGTTGAACCAATGTAACTATGCATGAGGATTTGGTCCAATAAAACTGATTATCATATTAAAACAGCTGGATTAAAAACAATATTTAAAACCACAACATTGTCTCTTAAAAGACCCTTCTTCTATAACCAGTCACTTTGCCTGAATGGAAAGGTCTTTGTCTGCATGAATAAAAATGTTGTAAAACTGAAAAAGAAGCCCAGACCCCTATTGAAACTGTGGTTTTAAAATGCCACAGATGTTTGCATCAGTGATGCAGCAATTTGTATCATAATAACTGTGTTTTGGATTGTAGGCAAATCTTCTGGATTTTTGCTTGAACGTAACTCTATTGTGTTCAGTGGAACTTACTTCCTGCTACTGTATATACTCGACTATATGTTGTCCTGAATATAATTCGAGGTACCTAATTTGGACCTCTAAAACTAAGAAAATAGATTTACCTGAGTATAAATTGGGATGGGAAATGCAGCAGCTGCTGGTGAGTTTCAGTAATTAAAATACATGAAAATGCGGTACAATTAATTTATTCAAACATTTGTGTGAGTATGTTTTCAATTTTTTACAGTAGTATTAGTGCTTTTTTAAAAAATGTATGTTTGAATTTGCACCGTGATGGTTTTGGGACCCTCGGGGTCATTGACTCGAGTATAAGTCGAGTCCCTTTTTTGCATCTCATTTTGGAGACTAAAAACTAGACTTATACTCGAGTATATACAGTACTTACATTGAGGATTGCAGTCCACAACCTTATATATATTTCTGGCACTATGTCTTATTCATCTTAATGAGTTAACTTGTATAGTATACTACTGTCGACCTCCCTATCATAAATTAAGGCAGTGGAGGCTTATGACTGTGCTGTCAGCAGGATGGTCAATTGACTCTGGAGTTTGATCTGAACTTCAAAGGAGTCATCCAAGGTGCTAAAACTATGTGAAAGATACAGTTCAACACATTGGGTAGCTCATGCAAAGTCTAAGCCGAAATCCAGCAGATCCAGAACTGCCTGACATTTTTAAGGTGGTTCTGACAAATGTATGCCTGTACACAACACTCACTATATCTTCACAACCTTACATCTCCAGCATCTGTTCTAAGGAGAAATCCAATGCAAGGTTTTGTCCTTTTAAAGGCACCTTGTTTTAACATTAGTATTTAGGGAGGTACTAGAACTAAAGCAGAGCCCGTTAGAAAAGAGGAAATGTATGAGAATGATTGAAAAGAACAAATGTTTAATATCCTCCCACCCAAGAAGCTCCATAAAACCAGACAGCATCCTCATTTATTCTAGCTTCAGCCATGGTGTTTTTATCTCTTTACTATCTTCTTGTGAGAAGGCACTCAAGCATTCTCTTGTATGACACAATGTGCAATGAAATCTCTCTTAAATGAATTGTTATGTATAACACCCCTGCGTTCATGCAGACACTGAGACGGGGGTGGTGGTGGTATTTTAGTTCAGTTGCTTTATCTGTAGTGATGTTTTGTCCAGGGATCACAGGTGTGAAGAATGCATGGCTTTGCCAAAGTATGGCAGCTGCAGACTAGCTAGCCAAGGGTCAGATCCAAAGCTGAACTTTTTATTACCGTATGTTGAATCTCAGAAACTGGTGGCAGGCAAGAGAAAGGGGAAGAACCTTGCAGATACTAGGTCCACCTGCAAACAATATTGTTTACACCACACATGTGGGCATCAGGATACATGCCAGCATGGAGACAGGCAGTGATTTCTATGATTAGAGTGACACAAGAAAGGTATGGCCAGTAGCCAGTGTTGTGCTTCTATGTGTGGAAATTGTTTCTGCAGGTGGAAACAAGGGGGGGTCTCTTTAATGCAGCACCACCACTGCACACTCTGAAGAACTTCTTTGGGGGTACCTAGGAAACACCCTAGAGTTTTCAGCACTGTTGGGAGATGCAAGAAGGAAGAGTTGCAAAAGGCATCAGACTGGACTTAGATCTGTGTCTATATGTGAAGAATTACAGCCACTGATCTCCTCCACCTTGTTCAGACCAGCATTTCTGCTTGTGGTTCTGTGACTTCATATCTGATGACATAGAGGAAATAACTGTACTTTCCATGAAGCAACTGCACATAATGTTTAATTATAGTATTGAGAAGATGTTTTCAGGAAGAACTCACACTTTTTACTTTCGGTCACTCCCTGACTATTACCATTATGTCAGTTTGAGATTATAGGTGGCAAAAGCAGATATTTATCATTTTTATATTCCATAAATACAATCAGATGATATGCTTTAATAGGTTGTATTACCCATTTTCAATTTTTGTGAAAGATATATCTGTTTACAGAGTATTATAGCTGTGAATAACTCAGTGAGAAGTATCTGGCTGCAGAGCCAGAGGTTGAGAGTTTGATTCCGCACTGTGCTCTAAGGAGAAGAGCTAGTCAATGTAGCCTGGGTGCGTTTCACAGTCCTGGGTGAACTCTAGATAAAGAGAATGTCAAACCACTACTGCATATTCACTACCTAGAAAACCCTGGAAAGGATTGCCATAGGTGAGAATTGACATGATAGCATGCAATTATTGTTATGAATGTTTACAGATGAAGGCCCCATTACAGATTGTGTATAAAGGCCACAGTCCTGGCAACTGCTTAACTTGCCCCATAGGATTTGTTTCTTCTTATTTTTTCCTAACTAGAACCTATTCTCCTCCCCATATCCCATAGCATTTGGTTTTTGAAATTCAAAATAATATGAAGACAACTTTCTAATGTATCATTAGGATCTGCTATTCAGAGGGAAGAAAGTAAAATCTCATGGGTGCATACAGATTCACAAAATTGTCGCAGTAATGGGCAAACATTTCTCCCAAAAGATATCCTGGAAACATTGTATGCTGAAAATCTAATGACATTCCTGTGGAGTATTATGACATTAAGTTACTACAACCATGGCTGTTGCTTGGTATGGTGGCAAAGTCCCTGTCCTGTCCTTTCCTTTTTTGAAAAGAAGGAAATAAAAGACAGAAATACTGAAACCTTAAGCCATGTACTATCTGTGTGAAGGTCAAGCTCATTTTTCTTCAAAGTCTGTGTGAGTATAAGGACAAACTGTACAAGACACCAGGTTCTCAGTTGGAAAGTATAACCAATGTCCCTCCCAAGGTACAATCCTTCAAAGCTGCTCCACCTGTATAATCAACTTGTAAGCCTATTGTTTGCCTTCTTGTTGAACAGCTGCCAAAGAAAAGCCAAGCAAAAAGATTTGCAACTTGAAGGGAAAACCTGTACTAAGAATACTCCCACTTCTTAGGGAATTCCCACAGCATTTTATAAAGTCCTGTGCCTTTAGAAAGACACATTCAGAATCTTCAATTTCAGCCCCTGTTTGAAGATTAATCTTAAGGGGGTGTTCTCCCCTTGATCTAGCAAAAATGTCTAGGCCCAATAATAATTCAATCCAGTGTTCTCCTGCAGGCAAAACTGCTTCTGGAAGGGAACTGAGAAGTGGGAAATTTCTCACCCTCTCTGCAGCCCCCCTCATGGGCTTTCAAAACAGGCTTTCTAGGTGATGGAAATGCCTGCAAAGAGGAGGGGAAGGGAGAAAAGTCCAGTCTTTCCAACAGAAGCTCACTTGGGCAGCATTAGAGTTAAGCTGTAGTGAAAGAGAGACAAGTCTGGTTTTTTGTTTTTGTTTTTTGAAGAAGATTACTTTTGTATGTGTCAGCTGTGACCGTTCAGAAATGATGAAATTGTTTTATGTTCGTCTTAACAGAAAACTGAATTGAGAACCCTTCAGTGTATTATGTGAATGGATAACTTCACACTTCATCTCTAAGGAAGGACCAACTTCCTCTCAATCATCCCAAACTGAATTAGCCTCTACTAACAAAAAGAAGTTGGGAGGGTTTTGCTGCTTTAAGACAAACATTGATTAATGGGGAGAAAATAACATGTACATATCCAGGCAAACAGGTCATTCCACTCAAGCTTTTAGGACCTCAAAATATGAAGTTATTTGAATAAATAGATCAGACAGGTAGTGTTTTCCTCAGAGTGATCAAAATGCCATGTTTTTCCATGTGAACATATTATGAGATCACAACGTGTTCCTGTCAATTCATGGCCTGTTCTCAAAAAATTGGAGAGAAAAGTCACCCCTTCTCTTGTGGAACTGAGTATCCAGGAGTCCTGCAGAGTTGTTTAGTTTCTATAGTTTCTGACAAGCAACAACACTTTGAGAGAAGAATGAATGTATATTTATGCAAGTGTAAGCACATCTGAAATAGTATTCTTGGTTGCTAAAGCATTATTTCAGAGCTGACATTTAATCACGTTTCTCTCCTAGCCTTGTGTCTTTGATAAGAGGCCAAGTGGTGACTACAGATGGAACACCACTAGTTGGAGTCAATGTGTCTTTTGTCAAGTATCCAAAATACGGCTACACCATCACTCGCCAGGATGGCACGTAAGTCTACTTGCTTCGTTTTGGACCTATTTAGTATGTAATATCAGTACAGATAAACAGATGGTAGTATTTCAGGCAACTGTGTGGTATAATGTGTGGAATTCCTACAGGGATCAAGAGTTAACAAGAAAGCACAAAAATAATGTTTCACATGGCATTTTAAATGTTAACTCAAAGTAAATTTGAATGGACTGACTTTGGAAAATAATGTGTTAGCACTTGGGCTTCTTTTCAGAGAAACTGCACTGTATCTCTAAAAACATTTGTAGGCTACAGCGATATCCAGCTGAGACCAGAAATATTTAATTTTGAAACGCAAGACTAGCTAACACTCATAGAGGAGGGAGTATCATAAAATAGTGTATTTTCTTTAAAGTTCCAATCTGCCCCTTTCATTTTTTGAAAATTTGCTATCTTTAGAGTTTCTTAAGGGCAGAACATAATCAAAAGAGTATAATTGAATATAATTCGGCAATTCCCTGCTGGGTGAAGAAACGTGTCCCATTTCTCTATTTATCAGCTAATTTGAAATGCACACAAGTTCACCACAAACAAAAACGCAGTGTGTCTTACCTAATTTAACTGGATACAGCAATAAAATAACATATGTCTGTGAAAGAATGCATTGTAAATTTTTTCAGCACTGAATATATAGTCCATAGAAGCAGTTTGAATTGGAGTAAAAGATCAGAAACAGACCATGCCTAGAAGCAAGTTTACATTTCTGCTGCACAGCTACCATGCTTAGATTTCAAGGTCTGATGTGTGACACAATGCCTCACAGTTAACAATGGCGATTCAGGGTTTGGTATGTTGTGTGCATTGTATCTTTATAATATTATGTTTGCCTAAAGCTACCTGCTACCGAGTGCTTTACTACATTCCTTGAATGCATTTGCATTGCTTTTCAAGGGCTATTCATTGCTGTTTCGTGTTGAAAGCTATCTGCCATTCAGTGCATGGCCACATTTCCTGAACACATTTCTGTCATTTTAGAAGATTTCTAACAGCAACTTTGTTTTCACAGTAGAGTGCAGTATTGACAAGCTTCTCTGATTCAACAAAACACATATTTGGGCTATACTAGGAAGGAAAGAATATTTAGGAAACAATACAACTGTCAGTTCCCTGAGTTCAAAATGTCAGAATGTTAAAAGGAAGATTCAGAGCGCCATAATACAACAGACTTTTAAAAACAGTTCTTAAGGATGGAAATCAAAACAACATCTTGCTGGAAACAAGATTTAACTTTTATGAATTGTACTTAGAGCTGCCTATCCAAATGAAATATAGCATGCTTCCAAAATTAAGTCTCAGGAGACAAGATATATACTTTCTCCTAATCCAGTCATAGCAAATGTTGGGCAGGTATTCAGCCCTTCTCTGCTAGAGGTTTTTAATTCCTTATGAGATCCTATCACCCAATTTGAAAACCATAGATTTGCCAGTCTCCTTATAGCAATGCTTAGCATTTAGACATTCTGGAGAAAGACATTTTCTTCACTTCTGAAAGAGATTCAGCACAGAGAGCAGTCAAGCAGATTTCCCTCACTGCTCTTTCTCTGCCATCTGCCACAACCTTTTGGATAAAAGGATAGTTCTGTCGCTGCTTGGATTTAATCACAGAAGCTCTAGTTAACACTGGATTCAGTGATATTTTGTACATGCCATTTTGGAACTCTTCTAAAAAATGTCTGTACTAATAAGTTTAACAATTTTTTTAAAAAAAAATTATTTCAAAGTCTTCACCCCCTGTTTAATTAAGAACTGCCAGTTTTCAACTTTCCTATAGGTCAGGGGTGGCGAACCTATGGCACGCGTGCCAGTGGTGGCACTCAGAGCCATCTCTGTGGGCACCCATGCACTCACCCCAGCACATAGTTCACCCTGCCCCTCTGCCCAGCAGCCCAGTGGGAGCACTTCCTCCTTCCATCCACCACAGAGTTCATCCCACTGCTCTGTCCAGCAGCACAATGGGAGTGCTTCCTTCCTCCCCTGTTACTGTGTTGACACTTTGCAATAAATAAGTGGGTTTTGGGTTGCATTTTGGGCACTGGGTCTCTAAAAGGTTCGCGATCATTGCTATAGGTGATGGTAGGACAGATGCAGTTTCAGGATATTGTTGAAAAACAGATTAGACTTGTATTGATTCTCTGTGTGAGCATGTTGCCAAAGTGTAGCTATATCTGTTACTCTTGTCTAAGGTACAGTAATACCTTGGATAACATTTACCTCGGATAACACTATAATCGCATAATGTTAAGTAATCTGGGGAGGAGAATTGGATCGAATAACGTTAAGGTCCTATGGGATGGCTCGGATAACAACCGCTAAAGCCTGTGCGGTTACAATGTATCTCTATGGAGCTTTAACGTTATCCGATACATCCCATAGGATTTTAACATGCATCGGATAACACTAAAAATCGGATAACACCAAGACTTGTGGAACCAAGTCTTAGCGTTATCTGAGGTATTACTGTACTATGGGGTAATCTAGTTTATAGTAGGCTACAACTACTTAATTTGTCACAATATGGCATGGCACAGAGTGACAGCACTCTTGATGCAATGCAAGTACAACATGGTAGCTATTCCAGCACTCTCACCCTTCTTCCCTAAAGATTACAAAGATCAAATGTGTTTCACATAAGGTGTTTTCTCATCATTGTTGTCTGTTCATTTGATGTGCAAGTGGGCTGTTTTTTTATTTTAAGTTGTTTCATTAATTTATTTACAGTGGTTTTGAATCATCCATCAATAATGCCCCTTGAGTGATTTTCAAAATCTATGGATCCATAAAATGCAATATAAGCTAAGAGTGGTATCCAACATGTGCAGTGGCCTTCAACAGATGTGGTCCATATTTATAGTTTACTTATCGCAATTCTCACATTTTGTTCTCCATTCTTTACATCCCTAAGGAATTATTCATGACACAGACTCTGCATTTTCCTAGGTTTGACTTGATTGCAAACGGAGGAGCATCTCTAACCCTACGTTTTGAACGAGCCCCATTCATGAGCCAAGAGAGGACAGTGTGGCTGCCGTGGAACAGCTTCTATGCCATGGATACACTTGCAATGAAGACTGAAGAGAACTCGATTCCTAGCTGTGATTTGAGTGGTTTTATCCGGCCTGATCCTGTTATAATCTCCTCACCACTTTCCACATTCTTCAGTGAATCTCCTGGGCGAAATTCCATTGTTCCAGAGACTCAGGTATCAAATATGAATGTAAATGTAATGTTACCAACAG
This sequence comes from Furcifer pardalis, assembly GCA_030440675.1. Taxonomy (NCBI): domain Eukaryota; kingdom Metazoa; phylum Chordata; class Lepidosauria; order Squamata; family Chamaeleonidae; genus Furcifer; species Furcifer pardalis. The sequence goes on from CP126893.1 coordinate 72,977,343, forward strand.
AAACAGGCTTGTTTTCTGTCTTCACACTAATGTTAACTGTGGAGGATGTCCAAAGTATAAAAGGGAACCACACATAGCCAAACACTCAGGGATATACAAGTGGCATAGTTAGGGTAGGGGCCACAACTGGTATTAGCTAACTAGCAAATTATGTGGTGTGTCAATGCCTTGTCCTGTTCTTTCCATTTGATGTATACTTTGAAGGAAACATGAACTTAAACACAGCAATGCTTGCTGCCATCTAAAGTGTGAATCGGCTTGCTATGAAGGAAAAAGTTTTAATTTCTTTGTCCGTCTACAAAAAATGAGGCTCTCTCAACTTGTCTAAACATCTTTGTGAATAATTTCTGATACTGCATTTCTGTTCAGAACTTGGCACAATAATATTGGCAACTGGAGACTTCATGATATGAATAAAGACAGATGTGAGTCTTATATGTGTATTTTATGTAGTTCTTGAAGGATTTGCTGGTAAATTTGTCAGACTTCTATCTTTCACATCTAGCAAATCCTTGTCTCTCCTGCAATGGACAACTTCTTCAGCATTTGCTTGTTCTAGATGCAAATGCAGATATTAATTACCTGGCAGAGCTGTCATTCTGTTACACATCGTCGTTGTCGTTAGCAGCTACTCGTGTCTGAGTATATTTTTTCCCCTTAAAGTCATTATTTTACCCAATGATTGTTATGTCTCTGGTGACTCTATAAGGTATCCACCTTATCTCTGGTGACTCCATAACATTGAGGATAACCTGTGGTCCTTTTTTATTTATGTTTTTGGTAACAGTGTGGTTTTTTTTTTTAAAAAGAAAAAATGCAACAGTAGCCAAAACATGAATCTAGAATTTATAGCCTAAATTGCACCATTGTGAGAAGGCCAAGCTAAAACTTCATGGTAGAAAAAAGTCAATAATATACATAGATATGACTCATGAGCTTAACAAAAACAAGGTGACAAAAATACTTTCCATATGGTTCAGATGTAATGTGTACTCTGTTTTCTCACTCAGGTTCTTCATGAAGAAATAGAAATCCCAGGTTCCAATATCAAACTTCGCTACCTAAGTTCCCGTACTGCTGGATACAAATCTTTGCTTAAGATCACCATGACGCATTCTCTCGTGCCCCTGAACTTAATTAAAGTTCATCTGATGGTTGCAGTGGAAGGTCATCTTTTTCAAAAGACTTTCCAGGCATCTCCTAATTTGGCATACACTTTCCTTTGGGACAAAGCAGATGCCTATGGTCAAAGAGTTTATGGGCTCTCGGATGCTGTAGGTAAGTCATCAGATTATACACATTTCAAATGTCAAGCCCAATGCTAACAATAAGTAGTTTTGAATAAACATTCAAGAATAATTATAAACAAAAAAAAAGTCATTATCCATCAAGTCCTCTAGTAAAGGCTCCAAAATACATAATTGCTTTCTTCCCTCTCAGTAGGACAAGAAAGAAATCTAGCCACTGCTAGTACAATTTGGGTAGACATGGAAATGCCATAAAGATGGAACTCCAGAACAGATGCTGGAAGAAACTGATTCATTAGTACATTCTTGGCAATAGATATCAGTGATTCATTAGTCTTGACAGTGGCATCACATGGGGGGTCCAGGGGGGCGCCCCGCCCCAGGCGGTGCTTTTTGAGCTATGGATGTTCTTAGACTACAATTCCCAGAAGCCCTAGCGGGAGTAGGGGCAAGTGTCCACCAAGGGGCAGCAAATTTGGCTTAAGCCCCGTGCGGCTGAAATCCACGCTACGTTACTGAGTCTTGAGCATACTGAACTGTTTTTGAAACCTTTTTTATTAACAGTTTTAGCGTGCATTTTTATAAAGAACAACAACACTGTTTCTGCAATCAGGAGCAGTGCTATAGCCTGAGCTTCTACCCTTTTCCACCTAAACAGCCTGTAAAATGCTAGCTGCATGAAAACTGAACTTGGGAGTGGAGGAAATTCTGTGGTGGATAATGCAAACCAAGTCTCTATGCTATCAAACATTTTAGGTAAGGGTAAAGGTTGTCTTTGCTTGATAGCCAGTCATATCTGACTCTAGGGTTCAGTGCTCATCTCTGTTAATAACCAAAGAGCCATCGCTGTTTGCATCTGAAGACATTTCCATGGACATACGGTAGTCATGCCTCAACACCAGAGTGCACAGAACACTGTTTACCTTCCCACTGAAGTGGTACCAGTTAGCTACTTTCAATTTCTTGCTTTCAAACTGCTAGGTTGGCAGGAGCTGGGACAGAGACAGGAGCCCACTCCATTGTGCAATACTCAGGAATCAAACTCCAACCTTCCAGTCTTCGAGTTCCAAGTCTTAACCACTTAAGCCACTGCAGTCCCTACACTCAAACATTTTACAGAGAGTCATTTTAATTGTCCTCTGCATATAGAGAGGAAGAAGCTACACCTCCACTATTCTCATGCTACAGCCCAGTTATAAAGATATAAATTGTGGAGTGAGTGTGAATAATACCAATGTGAGGAAGCACCAACAGACTTTGGATATGACTGAAATACATTGTTCATTGTTTTAGAGTAGTGCCGTGTGTGTGTGTGTGCACGCGCACGCGTGCATGTGCGCATGCGTGTGCGCACACACATGTGTGATTTCTCCCCTTCCTCTTAGCAATCAAGGAGTTACATGAGGCTTAGGGCATGACTACACTGGAAAGCCAAATCAGAGTGATTCAGTTCTGCTGTGGTTTGATTCACAGCCTCAACTATGTTTGAAATCGTAGTGATTGTTCACATTACAAATAGAATAGAACATGCAATGTCCACACTGATAATGCTTTGGCATCACAATCCAACACACAGCCTTCCCCACCCCATCCTTCTTTCCTGTGATTCTGTCTCCACCCATCTTTCATTCGTATGGTCCCAAGTTCTTTTGCTATTTTTTTAGCTAAATAGATGAGAATAGCACAATATCACCCTATCATCTTATTGGTAGGTCTTCATTCCTATGATTATTTCCTGTATTTATCTCCCTGTCCATTTCCCAGACAACAACAGTAGAAGATGAAATGAACTGTGTTGCCCCTTAGTTTTGAAAGGGTTACACAGTGTTCCAGGAAAGGTGACAGCATCCAAAACACATCACAGAAACATATCTCATTTCAAAGACCTAGCAATAAGGTAATGTGCTGATCAAGTGCTATTGTCATATATTTAAATATTTTAAAAGAAGATGATTGGGACAAAGGAAACAGTGCAGGGATGTGTTGGCACAGTCCTGAACATCACACATATCTTCTTACATTACCAAAACACCACCTACATATACATGCAGACACACACACCATCTTTCCATGTGTCTGCATTGGAAAAAGCCCTTTGGACTCATTCCAACGTTAAAAAAGTAAAAGCCTTCCAGCAGTCCAGAAAAAAACCTTTTTGGGAGAAGAAAACCACAGATGGATTTGATTCAACCTTTCTCTTTTGCAGGCAAAAAAACAAAAAACAAATCAAATCCAAACATATTTGATGATGTAGTCAGCCATTTAGAAAAAAGGCTTACTCAGGCATTTTATAAATGTGCCCAGGAACATCTGAAGGGGGAGAATGCTTCAGTCCCAGCCATCACACACCGCCACACTACACTACCTTCCATTTCTGCTTGTGATTTTTCCAGGCTCTGATCATGCAGAGGGCCCTCAGGCACATTGAAGGCTTTCCTGTTATACTGTACTCTTTGCTCTCCATGCACTGAAAGCAACTAAATGCAGTGAGAGGAGAGGTGGCTGTAGAGTGTTCCCTCCCCTTTCATGTTGCTGAACACACTTATAAAAATGCATGGATAGAGCTAGTGTCTAGTGAATACAATGGGCCCATAAGTGAACTTCCCAGATGGACCTAATGTTTCACCCCATCTCTTTAGTACTGTTTGGATCTCACTCTCCTACGGCATGCTAGCTTTCCAATGGCAAACATTGTTAAGCAACTGTACTTACAGAATATTTTATTTTATATAATCTAAAATGTTTTCAACAAACTCTTTGTTTACTTGATTATGTATCATGCTGATCCATGTGCCTGGGAAATGGCAGTGGCTGTGGTTTCCTGCTGTGTGAAAGTGTAGTGGCAAACAAATTTGCTAGTGTGTAAAGGCTTCTTCAGAATCCATAACCATTACAGTAACTAACAAGTGGGGTCATATTAAAATTGGAGCAAAGAAAGTCAATTTGGCAAGAGCCATCATTTGTAATTTCAAAAAAAAGTCACAAAGTCTCCCATGAAAGTACTCCTTTTCTGCACATATTCCATTAACATATATTTAGTGCATCATTTAATATATTTCTACTGCACTGTGCTACACATTTTTTTCCTTGATCAAATAAACAAGGTATTGAGCTTAGATATTATATCTCATCACTTGCTGAAAACAGACAACTAATTAAAAATAAAATCCGGGCTGTCATCATAGCAGATTTCCCCCCTATTCCTGCTCATTAAATGAGTTATTTTTCCCCCAACTTTAAGGCTCTGCAGTTCTCTTGGGTGCAAGTGAATTAAGTTTCAGGGTCAAATGAAGTCAAATATTTGCATTTAATAATGCAGAATAAAAGAGAGCACCTTGGAAACAGTTATTCGTGGTGGATGACAATGATTATTAATATCTCTTTTCCTCTATTTATACATTTTCCCAGTGTCCGTGGGATTTGAATATGAGACCTGTCCCAGTCTGATTTTGTGGGAGAAAAGGACTGCCCTGTTGCAAGGATTTGAACTTGACCCATCAAAACTAGGTGGCTGGTCTTTGGATAAGCATCATGTGCTTAATGTCAAAAGTGGTAAGTACTGATTCATTTGTGCTTTTAAGATTTTAGCTATAGGCTGTTAGATGTCTCCTGAATCTCAAGGAAGGTCTAGATTGCCATATGATTGGTATCACTCACTTACCTTATTCAGGCATTAAAACTGAACAAGGCAGATAAACTCAAGAAATAGAATTTTTATTCCAAAAAATTCAAGAAAGAGACAATGGCTGCAAACAATGGGCCCAGCCCAAAATCTCAGCTTCACTCTCCAGCTTTGTTCCATTGAAAACCCTGGGAATTAAAGAGAAAGCCCAGCCAAGGCATCCCTGGATCCATCACTAGTATATCTGTGCACCTGCTCATGTTTCTGCACAAGACTACTAAAGTGATTATGGAGATGCCAATCCTCAACACAACTCCTGACCCAGATTCAGATGTTCTGTTATGTGGTTCAATTTAACACATGAGGAAGGGAACATGTTAGGGTCCTCTTCCATCATGGCTTTTCATTTATGGAACATGGTGGTCTGAAAATGAGAGCCACCTCCATTGTGTAGGCCTTCTTCCTCTTCCAGACAGCCAGAATCCTGTTGTCATTGTTCATGTAAGAAATCCTGTTGTAAATGTGTGTGCTAGAGAAGCATGCCCCATAGCGCCTTGCCAATTAGGCACAATTGGTTGAGATAAGCTCCATAAACTGACATGAACATGAACAGGATTCTGGCCACTGCCTCTCTCTATCTCCTGGGGGCTTATGGTTTAATAGCCTATTATGTATATTATCTTACAGCAACACTAGGCAAGAGTCTGTAATATATGTCAGGTTCTTTTTGCACCTTTGTTATGCATAAGAAAGCTTTTGTGTAGCAGCTGGAAGTCCATAGAACTAGGACTTCAGGTGACTGACAACAAAAGATGTTCAGGAGCAATTTATGAAACCTGTGTTTTAAATCATCCATAAATTTCTACCTTTTTGATATGACCTCTTGGGGTATATTTTTGCTTTAAACATCTCATTCAAAATGATTCATTAGAGTGCTATGGCACCACCAAAGCAAAGTGAAAAGTAGGGCTCAGGTTGATCAGCCACTTGATGAAGAGACCATAAATGCTATATAATAATAATAATAATAATAATAATAATAATAATAATAATAATAATAATAATAATAATAATAATAATAATAATAATAATAATAATAATAATAATAATTGTCTGTATCCTTATAAGTACCACCATGGAGGAGCATTATTTTGAATCAATAAATATGGTTGCCTTTTCTTCACTATTCTTCATGCTTTTCCTCAACCCCTACAATATGGGACTAATGTCTTCTTTCAAAATTAGTACCAGAAGTTGGTTTATGGAAGGACATGCTGTATTGGTAAATGTTTTCATTCTGTCTAAGGTGAAAATGTCAGACCTGCATATTTGAATGTTCTTTCAAGTATTCAAATGAAACCTCTTTGTGAATATGAACATAGCATGAGGCGGTGACTAAGCTGTAATAAACACCAAAGGCTAAAGTCCTGTTGCAAAATATTGTGTGTGCAATAATACACTTCTCACACTTTGGTGGCTGTCAGTTGTATGACCATTCACATAGAAAGAACTAAAGGGCATGTTACCTGCTGTGGGTAAAATGCCACCTATTAGTTGTGCAATTGCTGTTACATAATCTAATAAGATCAAGAATTTCCAGAAGTACAAGCTGAGTTCTGAAGAGGCAGGGGAACTAGAGACCAAATTGTCAACATTCACTGGATTGTAAAGAAAGCAAGGGAGTACTAGAAGAAAATTTACTTCTGTTTCATCAACTACACAAAAGCCTTTGATTGTGTGGATCACAATAAACTGTGGCAAGTCCTTAAGGAGATGGGAGTACCAGACCACCTCAGCCGTCTTCTGCAAAACCTGTATGCTGGTCAAGAAGAGACAGGTAGGACCAGATACAGAGCAACTGATTGGTTTAGAATAGGAAAAGGAGTATGACAAGGCTGTATATTGTCACTCTACAATTTTAATTTATATGCTGGATGAAGCACAAGCCAGAATTAATATTGCTGGGAGAAATGTGAATAACCTGAGATATGCAGATGACACTACCCTAATAGCAGAAAGTGAAGAAGATCTAAGAGCATCTTGATGAGGGTGAAAGAGGAGAGTGGAAAACCTGGTTTGAAACGATCATTAAAAAAACCAAGATCATGGCATCTGGCCCCATCATTCCTTGGCAAATTGAAGTGGGAAGGGGGAGAGAATGGAAGCAGTGGCAGGCTTTACCTTTCTTGGGATCTAAGATCGCTGCAGATGGTGACTGCAGCCATGAAATAAAAAGATGCTTACTCTTGGAAGACAAGCTATGGCAAACCTAGGCAACGTATTAAAAAGTTGAGACATCGCCCTACCAGCATCATTCTGCATAGTTAAAGCAATGGTCTTCCCAGTAGTAATGTATAGCTGTGAGAGCCATATGGAAAGCTGGAGTGCAGAAGAATAGACTCCTTCAAACTGTGGTGCTGGAGAAGACTTTTAAGAGTCCCCTGGCCTGCAAGATCAAATCACTCAACCCTGACTCAGTGGCATGGGGTGGGGGGGGCAGGAGCGGCCTGCCTCTGGCAGCACTTTTCGGGCTATGGGTGTTCTTGGACTACAATTCCCAGAAGCCCTAGAGGGAGCAGACACTGACATCCACCAGGAAGTGGGAAATTTGACTTATGCTCTGGGCGGCTGAAATCAATGCTACACTATTGCCCTGCTCCTTGAAAGGACAAATACTGAAGCTGAAGTCTTTTGGCCACCAAATGAGAAGATAGGACTCACTGGAGAAGGCCCTAATCCTAGGAAGAATTCAGGGCAAAGGAGAAAGATGAGATGGTTAGACAGCATCATTGATGTAATGGGTGTAGATCTGGGTGTAGAGGATGGCAGCGCCTGGTATGCTGTGGCCCATGGGTCGCAAAGGGTCGGACTCAATTGTGCAACTGAATAACAACAAAAATCAAAGAAGACAACACAGCTTTGGTCTAAGAATTTCAGTAAAGATAATAAATGGTAACAATGACACCATTTGATAGATATATTGGCTATCACGCTTGTGCATATGCACAGCCACACATACTGTGGCATTCAGCAGGGGTATTTGGAGCAGAGTGAAGCTAGTTCCAAGACTACAAACCCACTCTGACATTCATTCTCCATGTAAGGCTTGTATTACTTCCTCTTTAAATTTGTGGCAAATATAGTGTACAATTTGATTTGTCTTTTATAGCCTATTAATGTTCATGTGTGGCAAAATTCAATAGTGAATTATAGTATCTCACATGAAATAATTATCAGAATGCTTTCACACTTTGGGAGAATAAATTTAATAAAGATATCACGCAACACCAAAGGGAGAAGCAGATGTTAAACATAGCTTAAGACTGTCTCAGCAGAAGCTTCTGTCACTTCCCCATATTTGCATATTAGTCTGCATTGTTCACTCATTATTTTTAGGGCTTAAACACCCTAGTGGGAGATAACAGATAGAAGAGGGCCAAGGAAGGCCTATCCAATTTTCCAGTTTGATTTGAAGAACCCTGATTTCAAGAAAGTACAACTTTCTCTCCTGTTGAGCGTTTTTAGCGTCAACTAGCCTAAACAGGACATGAAACATCTGTTATTACCTTTTTTTTGAAGTGGTATCCTTGTTAGTCTCTGCAAGCATATCAGATAGTAAACAAATCAAAATAAAAAAAAAAGACAAAAACATTGTGGCACCTTAAACACGAACTCTTGTATTTTAATGTTAGCTTCCATGAATCAAGCTTTATTGTTAGCTTTCATGAATCAGGGGACTGCGGTGGCTCAAGTGGTTAAGATGCTGAAATGATGACTGGAAGGTTGGAGTTCGATTCCCGAGTACTGCACAATGGAGTGAGCTCCTGTCTCTGCCCCAGTGCCTGCCAACCTAGCAGTTCAAAAGCAAGAAATTACAAGTAGATAAATAGGGACCACTTTGGTGGGAAGTTAAACAGCATTCCGTGCACTCTGGTATTGAGGCATGCCTGCCACATGTCCAAGGAAACGTCTGCAGACATAGACAGCACAGGCTCTTTAGTTATAAACAGAGATGAGAACTGAACCTTAGAGTTGGATATGACTGGCTTTCGATCAAGGGTGACCTTTATCTTTACTTTCATGAAAAAAGGCAAAATCTCTGATTAGGGTTCAGTTCTGTAAAGTGTTTTTGTTTTGTTTTACAAAAGAGACAATCTCTTTGCAAAAGAGTCAATGGACATAAGTCAGGCATCAGGAATGGCAGTACAGTGGTGCCTTGCTTAAAGAGCATAATGCGTTCCACGGGATTGCTCTTTAAGCGAGTTTGCTCTTTAAGCGAAACACCATTGCAAGTGACCAATTGTAGGGGGGATTGCGAACCCTGATTTATTTGTTAAGCAAGTTTTTGTTTGTTTTTATTTGTTAAGCAAAGCGAACATTCAGGGAAAATGCTGCTCTTTAAGCGAGTTACTCTTTAAGCGAAACGCTCTTTATGCGAAGTTTGACTGTACACAGAAACCTGTTTCAAATCATTTCAGTCTGCCTGGTTACTCTGCACAAAACTTGAAGGTTGCCATTCAGGAACTGAAAAATTACGAGACAAGGATCCAGAGAGAGACACCAGAAGTAAAATACAGTACAGTCAAACCTCGCATAAAGAGTGCCTCGCTTAAAGAGCAGAATTTTCTATGAATGTTCGCTTCGCTTAACAAATAAAACCAACCAAAAACTCGCTTAACAAATAAATCAGGGTTCGCAATCCTCCCCACAATTGGTCATTTACAATGGTGTTTCACTTAAAGAGCAAACTCACTTAAAGGGCAACCCTGTGGAACGCATTATGCTCTTTAAGCGAGGTACAACTGTATATACATATGCTGAACACCCATCTCAATGGTTGGAATATTAGTCAAGGGTTTCTGGGACATTATCAAATTTAAAATACTAGAACTAACAGGCTGTTATTTGCTGCAATTTATCCATACTGTCATTAAATAAGCCCAGTTTTAAACTGTGTTTTTTTCATGGTCTTGTTGTCCACTTAATTATACCCTTGCTTTAGCCTCATTCAGTATGCCAATTTCAGATCATGGAGAGAATGGAATGTAAACTATGTGGGCCTCATGGGTGGGATGAAATGAAACCTAATGTGTGATTGACAAGTCAATCTGTAAGATCATTGGTTGGAATTCCTAAGGAAGAGGGCCACAAGGTAGACCATTTGGGAGGAGATATAATCCAGATGGTGGGGGCCGAGAGGGAGACACTCTCTTGGATGCTGTGCTTTTGAACAGCAATCATGTAGCCTATTTAGCCAGAAGGAGGGCCATGGGCTATCCCTTAAGGAGGCAGCTTGCTTTATTTCTTTATTTGGAAATGCTTCCTGAGCTTTTGATGGGCTGTATCCTGTATCTTGCTCGGCTTTCAGTATATTTCTAAAATACCTGAAGAGGCTTGGAGTGTTTACTTGGCTCATGTTACCTGAATATACACCAGTTTCATGTGTACCCTTTGCTCACTACCTGGATTTCGGTCAGGAGTGACTGGGCACACTGATAGAAGCCTGAACTGCTGGGTCTGATCTGGACCAGGGAAGCAGGATCAGGTGCAATCCCATCACCAGGAGTCCGGAGGACTCCGAATCCTACTTGGGAGTAAGTGGATTGTCACACATACCACCTGAGGTTTGTTTACAGAACTAACTTCAGTAGGATGACTCCTAGGGTAAGGAATTTTTCTCTAGCTAGTTCACTCACACCATCCTCAATTGAACCATTAGCAGATGTGTAATTTATTTATTTTTAATTTACTTATACCCCACCCAGCTAGGCGGTTTTCCTACTCTGGGAAGGTCACAACATGAACTCATATATTAAATACATATTAAAACCACATTTAAAAAAAATACAAAAACCCTATTGGCGACTGAGAGAGAACGAATAAAATAACTCTCCACCGTTGGCAAAACATTCTCAAAGGCCTCTTTAAAAAGTAACAATTTCAACTCCTTTTTAAGCATAGGCATGGATGGGACCTGGCGCAGTTCAAGTGGAAGGGAGTTCCACAAAATTGGTGCCTCCACCAAGACAGCTCTTCTCCAAGTCACGGCCTTCCTTGCCAATCTCGGGGTCGGAACTTCTAGAATGTTTATTTTGTGTCCATAGCAATAAACATGAATACCAATCAGGGATCTTCTGTTATTACTGGTTGTAAATAATCACACTGGTTTGTAAACCTATTTGTCATGCTAGCCAACGATTGTGTACCTCTGTACCTGATATGTATAAATTAATCCCATGAAGTCTCACTCCTGTGTCTGACCAGGTTATTATTACAGTTTGCTACAGGGCTGACAGTGGTCAGCACTGGTACACTGAGGTAGTGTATCGGTCACACTCACAAATGAGTTTGTGCACATGCTGGCTGCCTCATGGCAATTTAGCAGTACTAATAGGGCTCAGGAAATGAAAAAATCCCTTTTAAGACAAATATTTCAACACATGTATTTTTTTATCTGTGTAATCCTTTGCGTGCTGCCTTTCAGGACTGAGTCGACTCAACAATATCCAACTGTTACACAACAACGGCAAATCAATTTAAAAATAAATGAAACACCCCCTCATGCTCTTCTCCTTGCTAGGAATTCTACACAAAGGCAGTGGAGAGAATCAGTTCCTATCTCAGCAGCCAGCTGTGATCACCAGCATAATGGGAAATGGCCGGAGGAGGAGTATCTCCTGCCCCAGCTGCAATGGACTGGCGGAAGGAAACAAACTTCTGGCCCCCCTGGCACTCGCTGTAGGAATTGATGGAAGCCTCTTTGTTGGAGATTTCAACTACATCCGACGTATCTATCCCTCTAGAAACGTCACTAGCATTTTGGAACTAAGGTACTTTCACTGCAACATGTTATAATTGCACTCCTATCTTTTGCTTCTTATATAACTTTCTATTTTGTTAGTACTTGCAGTCCTTAGCCCCCAGCACATTATGACAACTTATTGCATGGACATTAAACTTCAGATAAGGATAAGGGCTACTGATCAGAGTCTACATAAAGTTGCTTCTTCCTTTTTGGCAAAGACCACCATAGGAGTTGAAGCAATAGAACTTAGTTATATTCTTCTGCACCAAAGGCATTTTAAGAATTAGATGGGATTCCTCCCCAAATATAAGACAGACAATGAGGTGTCTTAGAAAAGGGCAGAAATAATCAAACAATTAATGGCAAGATCTAAGATTGCATCAGTTATGACTCATGTATGACTGCTTATATTTGCTATAGGCCAGAATCCTGTTGGTTTTTTACACAAGCACAAGTGCAATAACATAAATACAACAGCAAATTGCTGATGGTTAATGGTCACCATCTGTATTACATGTAGAGAGTTAAGTCATGGTAGATACTAGAAGTGTGTTTTCTAGGCCCAGGTAACATTATCTGCTCAAAAATTAGGGATGCAGCCTCAATCCATGTATTATTTAATTTTCAAATCCTGACCGATTTGGATGAGGAAAAGATATGTACTCCGAAAAGAAAAGGAAATCAGTCAATCAATCAATATGTCAGTCAGTCAGTCAGTCAGATATTTAAATATGGACTTAGCATGTAGTTGTGGATAGTGTTATTTAAAAATGGATTTGGCACATTCATGGATGATAGGTTTATCAGTGGTAGTTAGTCAATACCTAGGTAGAATGCTCATGTTCAAAGGCATCAAATCAATCAACACCCTGTCTTCAAAATGCAGACAAGACACACAGATCCTGGTGGTCTTCACTTTAGAGGGCAGTTTTATCATATCACAATATTATTTTTCTGTATCCCAGCTTGTTAAATATAACTGTTTGTTGATGGGGTCTCAACAGCAACTATTTTAATTCTGGTGGAGTGTACCTTACAGAGGCTTACATTTTTATTGAATACAGGTACAGAAAAGAATGGGTTACATTTCAAGCCTGAAAGAAAATTAAGACATAACTTTTGTGCAACATGGTGGATCATGCCCCTTAGTTCTATACGAAATGTAGAAAATGGCCCAAGAACAACGTTTGGAAGGCCCATTCCTCAGGATTTGGGGGGATTCGAGAACATCCATGATTGTCTGTCTGCATACATTCATTTGTTTTTCATATATTAAAAAAATCTGTACAAAGAATACACAGCGTTCTGCATGTCTTTAAAATCTCATCTCATAGTGCTCAGAAGAATGGTGGTTAAAGTGGTGTGGTTCTACAAAAGTAAGGAGTCTCAGCTCTCCATTCCATGTGAAATGGACTCTAGATTTGCTCTGATTGTGAAATCTTCTGAGGACTGAAGAGGAAAAGCAGATGTAGAACAGAGATGGGCTCAAGGTTAAAAAAACATCCTTGTGGTTCACTTGTTTGACTGGAATGGATATTAACACATTTCACTTTTGTCAGGCTTACGCTGCAGCAAGCCAACTGACAGACAGCTGCCAACTTCTTTCACTGTCAGAATGAAAGATGGACATTTTTACATGCAACATTTTTTCAGTGATCCAGAAAGTTTCTTACAAAAAAAAATGCCTTGAGGGGCTAGTCCAGCAGGGAAGTATCTTTCTGACTACAACACCTTCTGTTGTGTTTCATCCTAACATTAACCTAAGGCTATAGCTAAAAAAAATTTTTTTCATGTCCTCTTGTAGTGTAAGAAGAAAATGCTATGTTTGCTTTTTGGTCTCTTCCGCTAACTGTTTTCTCTTTCTTTCCCCCCACCCCTTCTTTTCTGTTTCCTTTCAATAAAGAAATAAAGAATTTAAACATAGGTAAGACGAAAACCCATACTCCTCTTATCATTTACTATAGTTTGTTTGCATCGTTGTGTTTGCTTTTTTTTGTGTTGTGCTTCTTGTATTATGTTCTGTTTTAAATGTAGCAAATTTAGCAACATTTACGTGCTAATTGTGTGTTATGAATATGATAAGCATTAGCAATTATATGATGCAGTCAGAAAGCAACCAAATAAATTTTGACAGCAATTAGGACTGCCTAATGGAATGCAAGTATAATGAAGCCTGAGCTAACTTTTCTATGAACACTTCTCCCTCCAGTCTGTAATTGGCCTAAATGGTTGAGGCAGACTACAGCAGTGCCTTTTGTAAATGCTGGAGAAGGTTCAGAAAGGCACTAATGAACTGGAAATGGGTCAGAAACTCATTTCCAACTCATTAATAATCTTTTTTAAAACTCGGTCACCACCACCACCACCACCTCTTTAATACAATGTTATTAGTTGGTCAATCTGTTGGGCAGATTGTCTCTAACCACCAAATTCATTAGTTGTTTTAAAGAGAGATAATTCCTTTGCTGAAGCGTTCATTGCTCTCCTCATCAGTTTCTCTGTTACCTCTTTTGATGCATGTACATTTTGGTCATCGAATCCACCCATGTTTCACTTGGGGCCGTTAAGGGGAAGTGCAGCAGAAACACAAAACACTTGTGCGTCTGCTTGCTGGCATCTTGGGAACTCCTAGAGTTGCTCATCGTCAAAATCAATTTGTTGCCAAATGAAAGTTTTGCATAATGCATAACTGGAAAACAACAGAGATATTGCCACGTTGTTAAGGCAAAATATATCATCCCTACAATTCAGGCTTTGTTTCTGAGATAATGTAAGCCTCTTCCTGTGTTTGTTAAATACATATTTATTTCTTCATTCTGTTTAGGATGAACAAGACACACAGATTACTGACTTTGGCACTGGGCATCTAAAACAAATAGTGGACACGCTAAATTAGTTTAATTATCGGAACATAGCAGCTTCTCCCTGCCCTTTCCCTCACTTCCTCCCTTACTGTTTAGGGGCCTTCTTCAGCTTGAATAGATGCTGTTGTGTATTCCATGGATGCAATAATTATTTTGCTATGCATAGCAGAGAAATGATATTAGTGGGCTCCAAGTTTAAATATCCTTATTCAGTGCCAGTTTTATGGAAGTAATACATTAGTATTGACAGTACAAGGTCTAGTCATTGGATAGAATCCTGTTCAGCTTCCTGCCAGATTTGTGCAATTGTTGTCACTAACTGTATCTAACTGATGAGAATGCAAGGTGCATCTTGGTTGCACAACTGGTCTTGAGCCTGGTTGTGCTAATGAGATGCCACTGACACCTCATCAATTAGCTGCAGTGCATTGTTCATATTTAAGATCATAGAGAATTGTTTACACCATCCTTAGGTACATTTGATGAAGACAGGAGAGAGGCCTTCTCATTTGCTGCTCCCAAATTATAGGATTCCATCCTATGAAATGCCTGGCTGGTCCCCTCTTTGCTATCCTGCAAGCAGCCAAAGACCTTTCTTTTCAGATAGATTTTATTTTGATGACTTGTTGCTTAAGAAAGGTTTTTTAAAAATTAGTCTGTTATGTTTTGAGAGTCCCCTGGACAGCGAGTTTTGATAGTCCGCTGGACAGCAAGGAGAACAAATAGGTCAATCTTAGAAGAAATCAACCCTGACTGCTCCTTAGAAGGTCAAATAGTGAAGATGAAGCTAAAGTACTTTGGACATCAAATGAGAAGAGAGGATTCGCTTGAGAAAGCCTTGATGCTGGGAAGGATGGAGGGCAAAAGAAGAAGGGGGCGGCCCAAAATGAAATGGCTAGATGGTATTGTAGACGCAATGGGCACAGAGCTGAGCGAGTTGAGGAGGATGGTGGAGGACAGAAGTGCCTGGTGGACAGTGGTCTATGGGGTCGCATAGGGTCTGAATTGACTGTGCGACTGAACAACAAAATGTTTTTGACATTTTTGATGCATTTTATACCAGTTTATATCTACCAATTTTAATATACATATTAAATACATACAAATCCAAAATCCAAATACAAATATACAGTGGTACCTCACTTAAAGAGCATAATGTGTTCAAGAGGATTGCTCTTTAAGCGAAACACTTGGAAAAAGTGCCACCGCTGCCATTGTAGGTGACCGATTGTGACTTCTGGAGGGGGATTGAGAACCCTGATTTAGTTGTTAAGTGAGTTTTTTGGTTGTTTTTAGTTGTTAAGCGAGGGTAACCATTCAGAGAAAAAATCTGCTCTTTAACCAAGTTAGTCTCTAAGCAAGGCATTCTTTATGCAAGGTTTTACTGTACAGTATGTCTAATTCTTTTAATTATTGTGATAATTTATATTTTTCATCTCTTAATACTATTTATTTTTAATACTTTAAGCTGCTTTGTATCCTTTTCAGGAAAGGCAGGGTATACATGGATTAAATAAAAAGAATATTAAATAAGTAAATTAATCCAAATCCTATGTGAACACTGATAGGATTCTGGTCAATGATTACTAACACAAGAAAGTAAAAGAAAGCTATGTTTTCTATCAGTTTCGTAATGGAATACTGTTGATTTTAACAAACTTCTTGTCAGTGTTAGCCATAGATCTACTATAATCTAATACTGTAAATAATGGTGCGGGTGGGGGTAGGGGGGGAGTATCTTGACAGGGATGGTTGCTTCAAGACAAGTAGTATATAAGTTTATTATTGTGCTCACTGATTAAAATTAGAAATATAACGATGCTTCTTTGATCTCTAAAAATGAAACCTTATAGTTCATGTAAATGTCATTTTAATTTATAGATGCCAAGAATCCTTATCAGGTAAATATTTAGTTTTAGCAAATGTTTTCCCTTGATTTCTGATTAGATGTAAAACTATAAAAATTAACTTTATAAATATCACATATAGATATTTCTAGTTGCACTCTGTGCTTAGCTCCACCTTGTCATAATGCCTATCATTCCCATCCCATTCTTAAAGACTACTACTAAAAGCAAGCGAATTGTCATTACTTAGTTTGTCTTATAGGAATTACTATTTCATGGGTAAGCAAAGCTGTAGCCCTATTAAAAACTGTGGGCTGCAAGTGGGAGCAGGGAGTCCTAGGGCATAGGTTTTGCATAAAAAAGGTTCCATGTTGAATCCTTAGCTTCTTTACACAAGAGATGCAAAGGCTTCTATCTGAAATCCTAGAGGCCCCCTGCCAACCTGTAAAATAGACATCACTGATCAAGAGAAACCCGTTGTGATTTGGATCCATCTGTATCCAGATCAGTTCCACCACATCTTCCAGTGTTGTTTTTCCCACCCAACTGACATCTAACAGCCATCATTTTTTTCAGTTTCTGGATAAGAATACATATCCTTCCCTTAATCTTTCTTTTTTTAATGCTTTAAAGTTTTCTTGCATGCCCGAGAATTTCCTCACATACAGAGAAAGCCAAACTTTGTCTGTGGGTAGTCCAATTTCATTGTTCTGTTGTAAGAAACATGGTTTCATCACTAAGAGTACTGTTGTTATCGTGGCCCTAAAAAGATTTTGGAAGTATGTAAGGTGTTCAAAAGGATAGTTTACCAGTGCCCCCATCCAGTGTCTTTCCATGGAAGCACATGCCCTAGTCCAGTGGTCAGCCAACTTGGCTTTCCAGCTGTTCTTGGACTTCAATTCCCAGAAGCCCTGATCAACAGGTGTACTGACTTGGGCTTCTGGGAACTGAAGTCCAAGAACACCTGGAGAGGCAAGATTGAGGACCCCTGCCCTAGTCCAATAGTTCTTCTACCACACCATAGTGGCTGTCCCTGCTCAGAGTATTTTTACTCTCGTAGTACATAGATGATGCTATCAAAGCCCCCTGCATTCTAAAGAGCTGTTATTAGAAACATCCAATCTGCACCTAAATAGAAGCAATATAGATCTTCCTTTCAGAAACATTCTTACTTACAGTATAATGATTTTAATTCATTCTATGGGTCTGTTCACTATGTGATTTTGTCATTGTACAATTTTCTCTCTATATATATGTTGTATGATTTTTTCCATAGAGAAAATTGTTGTGCAGGGGCACAATTTTCTTTTAAAACCTGTTCGTTATGCGATTTAGTCGTAAAAGCGGTTGTTCGTTACACGAGGTTCCACTGTACTTTGTAAGCTCTGTGATGTTATTAGGTATTTACAGATTTTTTAGAAAATCCCATGGATAGGAAGAATGTAAATGGCTCTGCCCCAATGGGGGCAAACTTGAGACTGTGTTGTCCTATATTTCAGAGGTATGGTAGAATCTTCTTTAGAAAGCAAACAGCACAAGGGAGGAAAGATAGATTCTAACATCCTAATTGTGTGGCCTATCCTCTGAAAACCCATTCAGCAGTCATTCTTCAACAATCTCACACTCTTGGTACTAATGGTGTAATAATATTTCAGCACATCAGTGGAGAATTGCCTGTCTGTCACTTGCCTTCTCCTTTGATGTCAGAAGCATCTTGCCTTTCACTCAACTGTATTACTTTTGTTTTCCTCTTTCCTCAAACCAAATTCCTGACAATGTTTTTAATTCTATAAATGCCAAATGAATTGTGAAGGATCTGTTGTAGCATTCATTGACCCCAAAGGTGAGCAACAACTTTTTGCTCTATCCTGAAATTAGGATTCAGTCTATTTTTGCTCATTTGTACAAAGACTTGCATGATTCTGATGTTCTAGACCAGGGTTGATCAAACTTGGCTCGCCAGATGTTCTTGTAGTTCAATTCCCAGAAGCCCTGATCAGCAGGTGTGCTGACTTGGGCTTCTGGCAATTGAAGTCCAAGAACAACTAGAGTGCCAGGTTTGGGGAACCCTGGTCTAGACCGACCAGGAGACAGTAATTGAAATGAGATCATGCAAATGAAGGAAATGTTTGATTTTCAAGTTGTGTTACCAGGACTAGGAGGTAAGCTTTGCCCAGTTCTGTTTGGCACCTGCTTGATCTCCTCCTCATTCAATCTGATCCTGTAGCAAGCAATAGTTTTGGAAGGGAGCATGGTGCCTCAGGTGACAATATTGCTTGCTGTGTTTGAAGCAACATTAGCCCTGCTGCCAAACCAGCTCAGTGCCTTTGATCAATTTGCAAAAGTCATGTAAAGTCATGAAAAACTTTGATGAAAATTATGGCCATTGTTGAGCTGAGTCTTAAATCCATCTTTGCCAGCACAGTGCCCCATAATGTCTGGCTCTGAGTAGCTCACAGTGTCACAGGTGGTCTTTCTGGCAATGTTGTTAACAAAAAGATTGGCATTTAATGCCTCTACATCTTCCTCTATAACATCCTCCCTAAATCTGTCTATGGCACCTTAACTGTTCTGTCTACAAAGATGCCTAGTGCTGTACTGTACTTCTCCAAGCAGGATCAGACTTATGAGCTAGCTTTCCCTTCTCTCCAAAATCCTGGAATCTGGTTCCTCAGAGGCCAGCTGCAAAGAAATAACTAGGACAATCACTTTCCATCTTTGCCCTGCTGGCACCTAAAACCTCTGCTGGCTTTTAAGGACATTTACTCTGTATCGCTCAGGAATGGCATCTGCAGAGATCTTATTTAAAATACTCATTATGCCTGCCTACTGTTAGCCAGGCATGTTTGTGCAGGAGCTTCCCCATTTAGTCCAACTGTCTGCTTATATAGTTAAATCTGACATCTCTAAATTTGCAGGTGGCTCATTGGCTCTGCATTTGAACCATTGTCAAAACAGATTTACTAGATGTAAGGTAATATCTCAAGATACACACTGATCCCCACAAGAAAAAATGGACAGGTTTCAGCAGAACAATAGCTTAGCTTGTTATCCAACATGGAAACTTGTTGTTGCTTTATGAATGCAGTTAATCTTGAAGTTGTCCATAAATGGGAAATGAAAATGGATATTTTCATTTCTTTATTCCAGGCATTTTTATTGTTGCTGTTGTTGTTTTAGGCAAATCGCCTACGAGGAAGCTTCAAAATGCAACTGACAGGAAAAAAGCACCAAACATTGAAATAAGAGTAAAAGTGGGGAGACTGTCTGATTTATAAAATAAAAATGGGCATCTGAACAACCCGGGATTCGTTGGCATAAAGGAATTCTCTCATTCCTACAGGGTTCTTGGCTTCAACTCTAGTTTTTAAAATGGACTTAGATCTCCTGGAATCCCTGTAATTAAGCACAAATATGCCATCATTTTTTATACAAGGGATGTTTCTGAACAGTAGCTTCTGTCACTCCCTCCTCCACTTTTGAGTATGTTAGCCAGCGACATTATTAGGGTTGTTTGGTGTTTATGCTGGGAGCGTTGAGCTTTTGAATGTTGAATAAAAGAACAACTCTGGAAGTGTGCTTTAGGACCCAAAATAAAAAAAAATAGAAAAAATTAATTATTATTGTTATATACTCATTGTAAGCCGCCCTGATTGGTGCTTGTACCAAAAGGGGGTGGGGATATAAAGAAATAAATTAAGACTCTCTCTCTCACACACACACACACATTTAGCTTTAGAGAGTATGGATTCTAGCTCAAAGGCTATGCTATTATAGGCAAGCAAGACACAGCATCTCACACTGTAGAAATTAAAAGATGGGTATCTTCCCTGCATCACTACCATATTTGCTGTTGTTATGTATTGTTATGCCAATTTCCACTTTTGGCAACCTTGTGAATAAATGGCTTCCAAAATGTTCTGGCTTTGCAGATGTAAGACCATAGCTTCCTTTATTGAGTCAATCCAGCTTATATTTGGTCCTTCTCCTGCTGCCTTCATCTTTTCTCAGCATTCCTCACTTGCCTGGCATTTCAAGAGTAAGAAGCCAACATAGTCTGAAACTTCCTCCATCTATCTGCCTATAAAATAAAATAAAACCTCACATCCTTGTTTTGAACAGAGCAAAGCACTATGTGTTGTTTTTAAGAGTATAATAGAAGTACAGGTTGCAATGTGCATTGCCCCCAACCCCCAAGTAAAGAGACAGACATAGTATTGGAATTTAATTCAGGGCCACTTTATTAACTTTCAGCTTTAACTGAAACTATGTCCTACCTTCAGTGGGGCCTGATCACTGCGGGTCTCTGTGATGCAGCAAAGGTAATCCTCTTATACCCTCTCCACTCACTTCTACGTAATTGCCTGCTCTCCAGGAGTGTCCTGTCCTTCAACAGTCCCCCTCTCAGTTCACGGTTAGGGTGCAATAACCAATGCTACCCTCAAGCCTTAGGGCTGCAGACCATTAGCACAGTCAACAGGGCATCGGTATACCCCCAAGTCAGGAGTCAAACCATAAGGTTTCAGAAGTCCCAGGTGTTTGCCATATCATGACCTGTTTCCGAATAAACCTGGGCCTTCAGCTACCTTCATCACCCCACATCCCACACTATCATCCTGATACACTGCTTGCCCCACCAGTCCGACAAGCTCGGCCTGAAGGCCCCACTGCAGGTCCTTCAAGAATATATCAATCACCAAGGCTGTCAAGTGGGTGCCATCTGCCCGATAGAGTTTGGGTCGCTCCACCCTGATTTCAGGGTGCTCTACCATGGTCCCAAATCCCTTGCCCAAGACACTGACCACCTCTTGGTTGTCCCCCCTCCATGCCTGGTCAATAACAGGGATCACAGTCTGGTCTCCACCTCCTCCAAGGTATGATGGATGACCAGATGACACAAATCTCTGGGCAACGTTGCCTGACTTCCACCAGATCGCATTTAACCGCTAAACTAATGGCAATGCCCTTCATTCTACCAAAGTTATTAACCCCCAAATCACCAGCACATCTGGCAGTGACATGACAAACCCAGAAAAGAGGCAAGGTAACAGCTCCCTCCAAGTCATACCCCTTCTGCCCCGCCATTCCAGGAAGGCTGTGTTGGCCAAACCTAAGTGAGTCTCCCAAAGCGATGCAGCCGCTCATTGCACCACCTAGTACATGAAACTGTGGCCCACAACTTGTATCCATGCCTTTTGTACACCTAACAACCAACCTGTAACAAGAAAATACATTGAGGGTGCTGCCAGGAAACCTTGGTTAATGTACCAAAGGTCTAACATAAACCTTAAACTTTCCTGATGCCCAGTGCCTCACACATTTAATATCAGCCTGCGAGTATCCCAAGACTACGGCCATATATGCCATGCCATCCAAAATGAATGGGTACCAAAACACAGGTCTCCAAGACCCACTGCTCAAAGAGCTTCACTAGTCTGCTTCCAAAACTGATATCTCATCGGGGAACCATCCACGTGGCTGAATAAAGCCTCCCACCCCTATCCCCGCTCCTGCAGGTAATCCGTAAGAGCCCACATGGAACAGAGTGCTGGTCTCCAACAGGAGCCCAGCTTAACCTCCACCCAGTGGTGGGATGTCAAAATTTTTACTACCCCACAGTGATGTCATCACAGTGTGGGTGGAGCTAACATGACATCATGATGTCATGGGTGGGGCCAAATAAAAAATTAAAAAATACAAAATAATAAAAATAAAATAAAAAATAAGCACACACACACACAACACAAACCCATAAATAAATTAAATAAATGAATAAATAAAATAAAAATACAATAAACTACAGCCACCCACCCACCCCAAATACAAATTAACCAGAGCTTTTAAACCAGAGCTTAAAGCTTATTCTGGCTAATCTTTCTCACACTAGGTCAGATGGAAGGAACTACAGAATGAACTCACC
This sequence comes from Furcifer pardalis, assembly GCA_030440675.1. Lineage (NCBI taxonomy): Eukaryota > Metazoa > Chordata > Lepidosauria > Squamata > Chamaeleonidae > Furcifer > Furcifer pardalis. Next base: position 72,999,648 of record CP126893.1, read on the forward strand.
ACAAGATGGCTTCATTTTGGCACTTTTCAACTTTCAAACAGTTAAAGTAGTTAGTTCCTAAGTCTTTGCCTAACCAGTTCTCTAGGATAATATGCCTTAATGTAAATGTAAAACAGCTGTACCTCCTTAAGGGTTCACCAATTGGAACAACAATTGGAACAGCACAGGTGTAGCTTATTGATGAGGTAACTCCAAGACTTGGCATAAAAAAACCAAAACCAGGCTGTCAGGCCTTTTTAGGAACTGTGGTAGTATGTCAATATAGGTAATAGTATTAAATACGCATTAAAATACTGTACACACAGACACACCACATCCAAAGGTGAGTTGAGTCACTTACCCTGGGGAGCAGGCTATAGGGAGCTTCAGGCTAGACACTTCTCTTCCTCCTCCCCACTTGGGAGGACAGCAAGGAGGCCGTGCATATGCGCCAAGCACTGTAGGCGTGCATGCACACCAAGTGCTTGGCGTGCATGCACAGTGGGGGAACCAGTGAAAAGGTAAGCCCCGAAGGTGGTCCCCCCCAAAAGCTGCTGCCAGTTCTCCAGGACTCTGGGAAAAGTTACTACCGGTTCTGGAGAACTGGTGAGAACCTGTTACATCCCATCACTGCCTCCACCCCCTTGCCGATTGGTTAGTTTTAGAAGAGCAGGTCCTCAAAATAATCATGCTCCCATCCCTTGTGACATCAAACTGAAGTGCTTTCCCAGAAGTGTCTTGCTTAGAAGCGACCACTAATTCACTGATCCTGAGTGCCCCCAAAAAAAGCAATCAGAGTTGCTGTCATGAAACAGAAGCAGCATTACTACCCATGCTGTGATCAGCTTCTAGCTCTGCGACATGCTGCTGGAGGGTGAAGGCCATGTCCTTCCAATTGGCAGCCCTGTGTTTATCCGACTTCCTGACTGAACACCATGGCAGCATCACATCATCTTGTTCGGGGTGCACATCCATGGCCCACTCTAAGGCCGTGATGCGAGCCACAAACACCCGAGGGTCAGGTGCCTTTTCCTCCTCCTCTGAGGTCAAAGGGGCCTGAAGGAATCCGGCCTACAGGCACACTGCGCCAGACCCCATCCTGAGCCCCCAGCCAAGGCAAGCCCAGGCACAGGTGATCCCACCCTGGCATCAGTCACACCCCGGTAAAGATTAGCCAAAGGGAACAGGGCCACCCAGAACCATGGTTTTAAGGCCTGGTCATGTTCAATGTTCCCTGTCAAGACAAAATGGTGGCCACAGAAACATGTGGCCAGCCAAATGCCACCACACAAGCACTCCCCCTGTTTCACAGCACAGCCACCTCCAATGCTGTCCGCAGCCAGTGTGGCCCACAGCAAGGAAGGGGGGAAGCTAAAATTTAAAAGTAAAAGGCAACCACACTGGCCATGGGTATGTGGGTATACACTCATGCACGAGGAGCGCACACAGTCACACTTTGAGTCTGGCAGGGCACAAGAGCTGGGGAGAAAAGCCGCAACCATAAGCCCTGCACCAACTGCTCCCATGTGGAATGACGGAGGGTTGGCAGGTAGGTGAGCCCTTCTTCCGCTCACCTACTGTCAACAAGAAAGCCGGGGCTGGGGAGGAACCACCTTATGAGGCAATATGATGGCTTCCCCCCCCCCCCGCCCAGCATACTACCGGGCATGCTACGCCCTTCAGCAAGGTGCCTTTGGGCATGGTTCCTTTGCTGCAATCTTAGGAAATTGTTTTGTGGGGGAAGGATAAGTATTGAAATCACCTACATTGTCCTTAAGAGGTATGTCAAGTTTTATTAAAAGTAATATGTGAAGTTTTTCACAACTTAGGTTTGAAAATAAGGGAAATTATGTATAATGGTCAAATTCTTGATGTGTCCACAATAGCTGCACCTCTGGTAGTTAGGATAGTACTAAGTTAGGAGTGCTATCTGCAAAAAACTTCAGCTAGTGTATTGTATTTGCACAATTTAATTTAATTGCCCAGTTATTTGTTGATGAATGAATTTACCCAGTATATTTACCCAGTTTCTTCCCTCTCTTTTGATTTATAGCACAATAAAGGTTGGGCTGGCCTGATTCTTCAGCACTAACCATATGACTAACCTTGAATAGGATATTTGCCACAATTTTGGAACACTAAATACCATGCTAACCTCTAACCACTACAAACTAGTAATCTCATTGTAAAGAAGTGAAAAATGTTTTATTAAAAATCCTTCTATAAAGAATTTTGGATGAGAAAGAGAAAAAGACAGCAATTAAATATTATGAGACCATTCATCTTTTATGCAGCTTCAGGGCCAGCTATATTGTGTTCTATTATTTGGCATGGTAAAAAGACAGGGTAAAAATTTTTACGAGGAGGCACAGATGCCGTATGTTTTTGAAAAAATAATTTATAGTACTGTATCTTGTTGGAACCATATACTTTGCATTTATGGTTATCTTTTTTCCATCCCTAAATCATTCTAGCACAGTGAACATCCATGCTCTGTAAAACAGGTGGATTCACGTCAGGGTGGCGAGATAAATCCATAAAAATAAGTTAAATGAAAACCATATATATCTTCAATTCCCTGTGTTATTAAGATGTAACATTTTCCGGATTTCACAAATGTATATATTGATGTTCCATTCTGGCCAGGTTATCTTGCTATGGTAATAGAGTAGACCATACTGCCAGCAATTCAGCACCGAGTGTCAGGTGGCAGTTAACCTGACAACTCTGAGGACTAACTGATGTTGAAGTCCACAAGGAAGGGTGATGGTCCCTAAATGGATTAAATCCCACTTGAATCCATCTTGATGGAGGGCAGCAGCTTCATCAGTACTAGCCTGGAACTGATGATGACATTGCATGTCAAAAGGGCTCAGGACCAGAAGGTGACTTGAGGAACTGGATCAGTGGTACGGTGGTCATGCTGTGATGTGGAAGGCCGATGAAAGACCACTGCATTATATTCTCAGTACAGTCTTCATGGCTGATTGCCATGATGATCGCCTATATTTGGATTTGGATATGGCAGAAGAAGAAGAATAGAATGATGTAACATTCTAAAAGTGAATGACTAGACAACAAAGCAGAAGATAATTATATGTGACAGGAACTTGTCAGTGAGCTCAACCGTCAAGCGATAATATCTTAGAGAAACAATACAATCCTGTGCATGTTTTAAAAAACCAAATGAATTCAATGTAATTTACTCTCAAGTAGAAGTACAGAGAACTGCAGAGATGAGATTTTGCCAGAATTTTTGAAAATAATTATAGAACTATAGGGGTGACATAAATGTCAGGAGTTCATGGTATTGTTACATGATCAGATTCAAACTACAGTCAAACTGGGGAACAAGAAATTGAGGTGGAAAGACTAGGTCAAACCCAATTTTCTACTATGTGTTGAAGCAGAAGGGAGAGATTTCCCTTAGATGCAAGGCTGGAACACTAATACTGGTGTTAGTATGGGCTGACATAGAATCATACATCTCCTAACTAAGGCTACTTCAGTCATATACCCCCTGACCACTTATGACAAGAAGGCCTTGCAGAGAGTTGGTTAGACCTCATATTCTTTATCTTTTTTCTCTTCTAAAGTAACAACCCTGCCCACAAATACTACCTAGCTGTGGATCCTGTTTCGGGCTCACTCTATGTTTCGGACACCAACAGTCGTCGTATTTACAGAGTCAAAAGTCTGACTGGTGCCAAAGACCTTGCTGCTAATTCTGAAGTGGTGGCAGGGACGGGAGAGCAGTGTCTACCTTTTGATGAAGCCAGATGTGGAGATGGAGGGAAAGGAGTGGATGCAACTTTAATGAGCCCACGAGGTAATGGACGTAAAGGAGAGTACAAACAATGATTTGATGCCAGATTGAGGCTGGATATAATTATCCGGCAATTAAATCACTGCTTGCTGAGTTATTTTTTATCTGTAGTTAAACCATAGCAGGTCCAGTTTTGCATGCAATTTTCTTAGGCTTTATTTGCTTCCTTTTGCTCTGAGAAAACTCTAGCCCCTGTACTTTACTTCCTTCCAAAAGAAAGCCCAAATATTTGTTAATTGTTTGTATTCTGGTGTGAAGAGGAAGTAAAAACAAACAGAATTGTCTGAAATATAAGCTTTTGGGATATAAAATTACAGGGAGGTGCTTTTTTTTAGGTTGGGGTAGAGGTATAACTTCTGATTTGCTTCTACAAAGAGGTAAAAAGCCAAATGTTATTTTCTGTGTTTTACTAATACGTTTTCTAGAATTATTGAAATGAGTGTGAAACATTAAGATAATTAGGTTATAGGCTGCATGGGCTTGCTTTTCAATTCCACAATTTTAGGATGCAGCTATTTATGACTAGTTGCCATATTAGGATGGATGAAAACACAGCTGAGGAAACAGAAGCAGGCAATAAAATAACTTTCTTCCTGTTGGCTATATAGAAATCCCATCTTCAGTACTTCTGACTTGGTGAATATGACTGGCACAGTTGCAGTGAAGCATTGAAATCTGCTATTAAAACATTTAGGATATTTTTCTTCTAAAAATTATTGATAAGTATTAATTTGATAATTCTTTTGTTCTGCTCAAAATAAATTAATCGGAAGTCCCTGCAGTATTTCCTACAACATGAGCTTTCTTTAATTGCTTGAATTACATTCATGTTCATCGTGCTGAATGCACCAGCTATTACCTTGCATGGTCTTGGTCACATTAATTGGTGGGTGTTTAAAATGTCATTTTTGCTGCAGCAACAAATCAAGGCATTTTTCTTCTGTGCTGAAACTGCATCTCCTTCTTCTGTTCAAGGACAGGAGCTGTTGAATGAAAAAAGTGAAGCACAGTAAGAGTAAAGCATAAAGAATAGTCAGAGAAAAGTTAAGACATACTGTTAGCTTAGTAACTGCTGGGCAACTGCTAGCTATTGAGATTGGGATGATACACCTTCTCTGAGTGCCAGGGCTCACTGAGAAGAAAAAGGCTGCATTTACTGCAAAGGAAAGTTCCATTTGTATAGCAACAAAGAGCAGAATAACAGAGTTAGATAAATCATTCAATGTAAAGGTTGTTCATCAAGACCACAAAAGTCCATACAATGTAATGGATGAAAAGAACTTCAAGACCCAGAAATCACAGGATCTAGGACAAGAAAGAACCTTTGAGTTATTTTATCTTGGATGATCATATATGTATACTTAGAAAAATGGAGATTAATCCCCAAAAGTGTCATTTGAGCATTTCTCTCAAATGCAGGAGAGCAATGAGATAAGAAAAAACAGGGACAGCTAAGGTCATATCAATCTGGAGACCATAGTGGGCATGAGTTGTTGGTACAACACTGCACAAAAGGTGCAGTCTCAGGCTTCCAACAGTATGTTGTATTAAAGAAAACTGTCCTTTGGTGATAAATGTAAAGTAGCAGTTGTTTCATTTGTGATGTATAACAGAAAGAATAAGGAAAGTCAAGCTAGCAGTGTTAACGTTAGCTTGCAAATTAATTAGTTGAAATATCCAGAATCAAAGTTTTCATTCAGTCTAACGGCACAGTGCTTCTTCATTTGGCTGGATAGAGTATTTTACACACACCTGATTCACAGCAAATATACAAGCAAGTAATAATCACTGTTATCCCTGTTCCTGTTAAATGAGTGCATAACACATAAAAGCAACTCATTTTGTTTTCTATTTTAATGCCCCCTGGCAGGAATTGCAGTGGATAAGTATGGCCTTATGTATTTTGTTGATGCTACCATGATCCGGAAAGTTGACCAGAATGGAATCATATCAACTCTGCTGGGCTCTAATGACCTAACTGCTGTTCGGCCACTAAGCTGTGATTCCAGCATGGATGTCACCCAGGTAGAGTGTTATTTCTCTTTTGTAAGAAAACAGATGGCTATCTGCTTTGGATAAATGCCCAGTTGATCTTCCCAGGAAGCACCATATATTCCTATCTGCTAGGGGGAGAAACACCACAGGTTTTGAAGTTATTCATAATGTGCAATGTAAGATGAGATTTCATATGAATATTGGACAAGCTTTCTTTTAAAGTGATACTATAAATCAGCTTTTAAAAATAGTGTTTTGACAATGTCATATTTAATTAGCTTTGCTATTCCTGTAATTTATTACATTGCAGCCTAAATTTTGGATATACAGTAAAACCTCATATAACACTAAAACCTGGTTCCACAAGTCTTCGTGTTATATGATTTTTAGTGTTATCTGATCCTCTATGGGATCCATAGAGATACATTGTAACCACACAGGCTTTCGTGGTTGTTATCTGAAGCATCCCATAGGATCTTAATGTTATCTGATGCAATTCTTCCCCCCAGATTCCTTGATGTTATGCGATTTTCGTGTTATTCGATACTAATGTTATATGAGGTATTACTGTACAGGACTGTGCAAAAGTCTTAGGACACCACCAGCTGGTTTGGGAAAAATTATATGAGTGATTGGGGGAAGGATAAATCAGCCCTTAACTGCCTAAGCACACCAACATTGGAGAAAGTTTTCTGCTTGCTCTACTCAAAACCCTCTCTTTTTTTTTTTGTGAAGTTTGGACTTAGGGTGTCCAAGTTATGCTCTCCCCCCACCCCAATCACTCATTGAATGTCCCCCAAATCAGCAGGTTGTGACCAAACACTTTTGCATTGTACAATAGAACCCCGGACAACGTGATGACATGGTTCCACGAGTCATGACATTGTCCGGTTTTTCACGTTGTTCGATACGTTGATCGAACAATGCTAAAAAAAAGCCCTGACGTCAGGGACAAACCACGCCGAGGCAAGGCTCGGCTTGTCCGAATTCCCCCCCCCCCCCGGGTAGGCACGCGATCGCGTGTTGTTCGGGGTTAGGGCAAGTTACAGGAAAGACCCCCGTATCCTGCCCTAACCACTGCCGAGGCGCGCAAGCCTCCAAGCTGCCCGAAGTTGCGAAAGGGTAAAGATCCTTACACTTTCGCAACTTCGAGCGTGCGTGCGCGTGTCGTTCTGGGTTAGGGCAGGATACGTCTGTTTTTTTTTTTTACCAATTTTGGGGTCTCTGACCCCCCCCCCCCCCGGCCGGGTCCAGGGAGGTGGACAGACCCGATCCAAGCTGTTTCTGGGCTTCCCCGACGTCCTCACCCAGTGCAGCAAGCCAGAATGTTGGGATTCGAACTCTGACATTCTGGCTTGCTGCACTGGGTGAGGACGTCGGGGAAGCCCAGAAACAGCTTGGATGGGGTCTCCCCACCTCCCTGGACCTGGCAGGGGGGTCAGATACCCCAAAATTGGTAAAAGACTTTTTTTTACCAATTTTGGGGTATCTGGACCCCCCCCCCACTGGGTCCAGGGAGGTGGGCAGACCCAATCCAAGCTGTTTCTGGGCTTCCCCGACGTCCTCACCCAGTGCAGCAAGCCAGAATGTCAGAGTTCAAATCCCGACATTCTGGCTTGCTGCAGCCTCAAAGAGGGTGGGGGGACTTCAAAATTAGCGTGCATCGGGTCTCCCGACCTCTGCTAATTTTGAAGTCCCCCCACCCTCTTTGAGGCTGCAGCAAGCCAGAATGTCGGGATTCAAATCCTGACATTTTGGCTTGCTGCACTGGCTCAGGACGTCGGGGAAGCCCAGAAACAGCTTGGTTCAGGTCTGCCCACCTCCCTGGACCCGCGCAGGGGGAGGGATTTTCGGCCAAGCCGCCTCTTTCCCAAGCCAGGGAGACCCCGCGGAAAGGCGCCTCTCCTCTCCCAAAGTTTCAAAAGGGTAAAGATCCTTATCTTTTCGGAACCTTGGGCGGCTTGTAGGCTTGCACGCCTCGGCGGTGGTTAGGCGAGGATATGGGGGTCTTTCCCATATCCTCGCCTAACCCCAGCCGAGGCGCGTGCGCACGCTCGAAGTTGCGAAAGTGTAAGGATCTTTACCCTTTCGCAACTCAAAGTTTCAAAAGGGTAAGGATCCCCATACCCTTTCCAAACATCGTGGGGGCGGGCGCTGGGGGGGTGTTGGATTGGGTAGATGTTCTACCCAATCCAAGTCCCCACACACACATACGCTTGTTCCGAATAACGTGAAAATCGCGTTATTCGATATAAGATTTTTCCGAAAATCTTGTCACGTTATGCGGTTTTCACGCTATACGATACTCGCGTTACCCGGGGTATTACTGTACAGTATAACTATCCAATTTAGTCATTGCATTGTTGATGAAAGGACTAGCTATACACAGCTTGTTCCTTTATTTGTTCAGCTGAGACCTTGATGCATTATTTGTATCCCCCATATAAGGTTTAGATGCACCCCAAGAAATGTATTCTTGTCCCGGTTATTTTAAAGGCAGTCATGATTTATTGTGCCTCTCATAGGTACGTCTGGAGTGGCCAACTGACCTAGCTGTCAATCCAATGGATAACTCACTGTATGTACTGGAGAACAATGTCATTTTGCGAATCACAGAGAACCATCAGGTTAGCATCATTGCTGGCCGTCCAATGCACTGCCAGGTTCCTGGCATAGACTATTCACTCAGCAAATTGGCCATTCATTCTGCCCTGGAGTCAGCCAGTGCTATTGCAATTTCACACACTGGAATCCTTTACATCAGTGAGACAGATGAGAAGAAAATCAACCGGCTTCGCCAGGTCACAACTAACGGTGAGATTTGCCTTCTGGCTGGGGCAGCTTCTGACTGTGACTGCAAAAATGATGTCAACTGTAATTGCTATGCCGGTGATGATGGTTATGCTACTGATGCCATCTTGAATACTCCGTCTTCCTTAGCTGTGGCCCCTGATGCTACCATTTACATAGCAGATCTTGGGAATATACGTATCAGGGCAGTCAGCAAAAACAAGCCTGTTCTGAACTCATTCAACCAGTATGAAATTGCATCTCCAGGGGAGCAGGAACTGTATGTCTTTAACCTTGATGGCATCCACCAGTATACCCTCAGCCTTGTTACAGGAGAATATTTATACAATTTCACCTATAGTGCCGATAATGATGTGACTGAGGTGATTGATAACAATGGAAATTTACTCAAGATTCGGCGGGATGCAAATGGAGCACCACGTCATTTCCTAATGCCTGACAATCAAATTGTGACTCTTGCTGTTGGCACAAACAGTGGTCTTAAAGTAGTGTCAACCCAGACCTTGGAACTTGGGTTAATGACTTATCATGGGAACAGTGGACTCTTGGCAACGAAAAGTGATGAGACCGGATGGACGACCTTTTATGAGTAAGACCATTTTCTTAAACACGTTGCACATCCATTGTCTGTCAAGGTGGTAAAACAGGTAGGGCTTCGTCATGGAACATGACTGAGGAGGGCATAGGCAGACATCTAAATACACCCAATGTTCTATACATTTTCTCATTTGACATAATCTGTTCAAATTATTTTATTAAAATCCAGATCTAGCAAAACCAAAGGACAAAATGGGAAATAGGTAAGAAGATACTGAAGTAAGAACTGCAAGGGCAAATACTGGATCTTTTCCTTCTGGAGAAGAAAATAAAAAGCTGCATTTACACTAACAGCATTATAAAACATCTCACTTTGAGCATGATGACGTAGCTTTCTCTTGGAAGTCTAAAGTATAGTCTGTTATATGTTCCAATGGAACACAGATGTGCAGGATGGTGTTGTGTAGTTTTTACACACAATTTGCAAGAAAATGGCACTGAATAGGTTCTAGTAACCTTGGTAATCTTACAGATGCCCTCCACAGAAAGTGGTGTACAGTAGTGCACAGCAGTCTGAAATGTATGTACAGTTTATGGTCATTTTGGATGCATGGATTTGTATAGCAACTTATAGTACATGACCTAAATTTGTTGACCTTGTCTAGCAAGACAGAGAATATTTATTTCCTGTACTTGCTTTGCCTAACTCATAACCTAATAGATTATGGCTACGCCCCACTAAGTTTCCTCTCTCTGGGGATTTCAATATTGCCTTTTCTTTTGGAACTCAAATGACAAATCTTGCTATTCAAATGTCAGGATATTGGAACCATGCTCCATAAGGGCAGATAGAGCGTTGATTAATATTACTAATGTGATTTATATGATTTCTGGAGAGTTCAAAATTACACTCATTTTGGGATTGGATAGATTAGAAAGGCAAATAATTCCTCTTTAAGTACAACAGATAAATGATAAAATATTTGGCATTAAAAACAACTGCAACAAAACCAGAATCTACCTAAAATATTATCTTTCCCTTAATAATTCTCAGGAACATACCTGTAGGAAAGGGAATCAGGTTTTCAAGTAAGTGGCATCCTGCAAATAACTTTTAAAGAAAAATACTGTTGTGCACAAAGATAATTATACAGGACAGATTTGGGGAGTATATTTCCACTCAGATACTGCCCCACTGAAACACCTCTTATTTCTCATCATGGACCATGTGGGCTATTGTGAGAAGTGAAGGCCCACAATACCTGAAGGGCAATAAATACACCACTTCTGACATAGTTAGTTATAACTGGCATGTGTACTCACTAAGTAAAATCAGTGCTTTCTGTTTGTGTCTCTTGTTTCAAGTTTGCTTCTATGAGTAAAAGTACTTTTGAGAAAGGACACACCAACATGTCCTTTAAAGGGGGGAAAGTAGTCATGAATAGGTGGATGGATAGCTCAGTGAGTTAGATGTCTGGCTGCTGAGCCAAAGTTTGAGAGCTCAGCTCCCCCAATCAATTATTCCAGTTGAATATCGTATAACAGGCACACACAGGTATTATTTCCCTTTATTTTATTGCCTCCTCTCAGCTTTGACCTCAAGATTTTCCAGACCCTGCTATATATTTTGTAGAAGTAGATTTTTTTTTGACTTAGTTGTGCAGCAGGTCAGAAGAGTCCAGAACTCCCAGGTACTTATATCCCTCTTCTGATCTTATTGCTTTTATACAATATGGATCATAAGGCTGAAGCACTCTTGTTCAGTGTATCAGGTAACTGGGGCCAGACCAGCATTCCTCAGAGTAGTCCAGTTTGAACGTAATGCTAAAGTACTTGTGTGCTTCTGTCAGGTCAAACCCGGTTCTTCCATTCTCCTCATCTCACCTCTTCAGGAGAAGACACAATGAGGAAATGACAATTATCCAGTTACAGTATATGTTTAATAGCAATTTGTTGTTACTTTTGAACTCAGCCAAACATATAAGCTCATCTCAAACAAAGACTTCTTACCATAAGTTGCTTAAATAAACCACAGTTCAAACTATCCAAAGTTCCTGTGAAAATACCATAACAAAAAGCAGTTAATTTTTTTAATAAGGAAGCAATGTTTCAAATCTTGGAGCTACACAAGAGGAAACAAGGGACAGTGCTATTTTTCATCCTTACTAGTTGTATAAAGCAAACCAATCACACTTATATACCACCCCATAGTGCTTAGTGCACTCTCTGGGCAGTTCACAGTTAATTAACATTTTGCCCCCAACATGCTAGGTACTCATTTTACCAACCTCGGAAGGATGGAAAGCTGAGTCAACCTTGAATCCTATTCAGGATCAAACTCACAACCTTTTGGTTGCAGTAAAGCAGTTGAATCACTGTGCCACCAGGGTTCCTTCCTATAAGTATTTTCGTTCTTCACTTAGTGTTTGTTTGGTATAGGCTATGTACATCCAGGGTACCAGTTATACCTAGAAACCAACAGACCGAAACTGGGCAAATTGTTTCATTTAATAGTAGGATGAGGGAGTAAGGTTTGAGGGACAGAGAGGGATTTCCTTAAGAAAAGGTGATGTAATTTTCATCTGATCCGGACCCTAGGCATTGATATTTTGTAGTAAAGCCACATTATGGATTTATGTTAAATACCAAGATCTTGTGCATTGTGTATGACCTAGTTTGGACATACCTTATTTTAACCCCAAAATGGATGTTTAATATATATGTTTGTGCCAAATGAAAATAATTGAGGGACATAAATAAGAGTGTGACTAGCATGATTAAGAGAAACCCCACATTTTCTAAGGATATCTACATAGTGGAAGTGATTTTTTTTAAAAAAAGTAGAATGTCATTTAATCAAATAAACTGGATAACACTGCCATCTTCTGGTACTTTTGCAGAGTTAGTTGTCATGAACAGGTATGCCTCTTTTCATAGTGTTTTTTTAAAAAAAAATAAAGTTAGATTATCATTTGCCAGATCAGGAAAGAAATGATCACCCCATAAATCTTTGTTTGCCGAGCTAGCTTACAATTATCTTGCAACATTCTTCATCTGGTATAGCATGGAGCAGTGGTATGAACAGTAAATTACATTCTTAGGAGAGAGGAATCCTTTCCCTATGGTTTACTCTGTTGGTTTATTTTTATTGTTTAGATTCACTAATAGAGGCAAAGAAATGCCATATGGTAGGCAATTATTTGTCAAGTTGCAGTCCCAAATATATTTTCAAAATCACCAAAGGTTAATTTTTGCTCTTTGGTTGTCCTTGTTTTCAAAGATGTAAACCGCCCAGAGTAGGATAAAATCCTAGATGGGCAGTATATACATTCAATCAATACATAAATAATGAATAAATAATGAATAAACTGTATTCATGTGGGATAACTTTGGTGGCATACTACTGAAAGTATTTCAGTGGTGCCACATTAGGTACCCTTAAGACCCCATCTCTGTGCTTTGTCCTGTAAAAAGTCAAACACTTCATCTTCCATGTCTAGACCAGATGTGAAACTGCCAACATGAAGCCATCTTTTGATGAGTTCAGTCTGCAGTTCCTTTCGCCGGACCTAGTGTGAGAAAGATTAGCCAGCAAGGTTTCCATTACCAGGGTATGCCTGACTGTGGTTCAAAAATACTATCATCTTCGAAGACGCTTTTTCTGCGTACATTCAGTCAAACACTGGGTGAGGCCAAATGTATTCAGTTAGGATTAGGTGGATATGGCTGGCATGAAATCTTGCCTATTTCCAGAGTGAATTGAACCAGATCATCCAGAATATAAAGTAGCCTAGATACACTTCATGTTGTCTGTATCTTTTTCAGTTCCATCTGTCAAGGTGCTAGCTTGTGGGTCTCTCTCTCTCTCTCTCTTTCTTTCTCTCCCCTGAGTATTTTGTTTGTTTGTTGCATTTATACCCCACCCATCTGTGTGTGAGGGGAGAGAAGGAGATTCTAAATAAAACATAGTAGACAGGCAAAATCATGCATAAGGGATATTCAAAGCAGTCAAAGGCGCTAGAATCTATTTCTGCAATCTGAATTCTATCTATTTCTGCAATCTGAATTTGATTTCAAGGAAAGTAACAGATTTGAATCATAATTTAAAGACTGGTGGCCAGTGTTCAGCAACAAAGTAAACTAAGCATACAGGGAAACTGTCAGAGGTTGGTCACTCCAGCAGATTCAAGCCAGGGGTTTGCAGCCAGGGGTGTGCTGGGGACATTAGGAAGGCGGTGGACAGGAAGTGATGGGGCGCCTATTGGAGAGTTGGGGGGGAAGAGATCTCATACATTCCCATTACCTTTGCCTACCTCTGGGGGGCACCAGTCACTGGGGCGCACCGGGATGAGTCCCTATATCCCTGTGGGCCAGCACACCACTGGATGCAGCTCTCCTGAGCAACCTGCAGAGATTCTTCTCAGCCTTCCTGCTTGAGCACTGAACTTGGGACAGACCTTTTGCTTGTCTACCTCTGAGAGGTGGGCCTTCCAAAAGTTACAATAATATGTTACATATTTTAGAAATGTCATATGCTAACTGGAATGCATAATAATAACTGTGTGTTGTCAAGTCAATTCTGGCTTAGGCAACCCTTTCCAGGTTTTTCTAGATAACAAGAACTCAGAAGTTATATAAGTTGCCCTGAAATAGACGACTGTTTCCTAAGTACAGTACATTGAATACTGTAGTTCGACTGTACTACTTACTTAGCTGTGCAATCTAATCAAGAGAATTCTTTCCCCAACTGAGAAGAAACATGTTTTCAAGCAGCAGATGCTATGCCCCGTCCTTCATCTGCTACTTACTTTTCTTCCTAGACACCCCTATATAACTATGTCTAGATGGACATACACCAGTTTCAACAATTACTGCCTCATTAGAATGTCACTCATCCCTTTCTTACCTGTGAGAAAAACTGACAACCTAAATACCCAGTTACCCTGAAATTGCTGATCCAGAGCTTTCAGAAAAATAATCAAAGCAATTTGCACCAGATGACTTCCTTCTTCTGCCAAATGAAGTAATTATTACCATATCCATAATTTTAAATCACTTTATTAAATCCACTAGTGCCATGAGAAAAAACATGAGTATCTCTATTCCCTGAACAATAATCAGAGTTTTCTGTGCTTCCAAAACAGATGCCACCCACTTTTTACCAGTTGTTCTTGTAAAGCTTTCCATTCTGTTAAAAATGACATTCCTCATTTCTGAACCCCTTCATTTTGCTTATTCTTGGCTAAGATGTGTTAAAGGCAGAGGCTACATATTTAAGGTGGGTTAAATAATAACAGTACTTTAAATAAAGTAGAATAAGCATCCTTCGCAAGTGAAAGATTAAACAGAATTGGCATCCTGCATTCTTTGATTATAATCACCAGCTTCCTTTTTGAATTACATAATTAAGACAGGTTTGTTTAGACAGATCTCACACTTGCAGGGTTGACTTCATTTTTTACTCAATCTTTTAGTCCCAGCAGCCAGAATTCATGTGTAAAGCAATGGTTCTGGCAGGCCACTAAACACCATGGGCTTGTGTAGTTGGAAGCACATGCACAGGATATGGTTGTGAGTAGTGGAATTGTATACTGGCTTATAGGAGGTGATGAGGCAACAGAAGCCTGTTTGGATGGCAGAAATCTTCTTCTGGCAAAAAGGCCCTTGTGGTGGCCAAATAGCCTTCTCCTCACTGATCCTAGAGTTTTGCTAGCAGAGGAACCTGCCAGCAGAACTGCTGCATGGTCTAAGAGACACCACCCAAAAAGGCAAAGAAGAAGGGTGGTGAAAGTCTGGTACAGGGAGAAACTCATCATACCTCAAGACTATGTATATCCAACCACAATGCTAGCATAAAGTTCAACCAGGATGGGTGCAGTTTGGATTTATTGCAACTAATCTATTGTCACTTCAATTGGTTTTCAATTATCTTCTCTGGTCAGAGACTAAGCATTAGAAAGAACTTAATGATCGAGCCATTCAACAATGGGAGTATCTACCTTAGCAAGAGGTGAACTTGCCCTCATGAGAGATTGCTAAACAAAGGTTCATGTCATTGAAAACTTGGAAAACTAGGATTCTTTGTAATATTTCAAGTTATTCTAGGTGGAGGAAGATTCGGAGAGACTAATTTAGTAAACAGAGGAAGGGACATTATGATTATACTATGTAAAGATATCAGAAAGGTTTGACTGTGCGACTGAACAACAAACAAAACAGAGTATCAAGATACTTTGGGATGCTCAATGGAGGAAGACACACCCAAAGTTGCGTATCATATATCTTTTTGATCCTTCATTTAGGGTTTCTTTTGGCACATATAGTCTAGCAATACATTATCTCTATCTACTGCTACATCCTCCTTTCATTTGATAAGTAAAAATACATTTAATATTTGTCTTACGTGAAATTACTTTTTCTTGTTCTTTCTTGCCTCTTTCTCTGTTTCATAAATAAAGTCATGTAATTAATTAAGCTCCATTCTTGCATCTTGTAGTTATGACCATGAGGGACGCCTGACCAATGTAACTCGTCCTACTGGCGTAGTAACCAGCCTTCATCGGGAAATGGAAAAGTCTATTACAATTGATATTGAAAATTCCAACCGAGATGATGATGTCACAGTAATCACCAACCTCTCCTCTGTGGAGGCATCCTATACCGTCGTCCAAGGTACAGGAAAACCCTTCTTGAAAGGCTGCATAGCAATGTATGATTAAAACAATGGCAGCAGGCAAAATCTAGTTAATTTCTAGAGTTGTGATTGTGTGTAACCTATGGCTAATAGTTATTATCTTTCCTTAGTTCAGGAAAGTCCCTGCCTTCACCAGTACACTCCACACACACTCCATTGGAAAGAGCTTGAATGGTATATATTGCATGCTAACTTTAGAGTCTAGGGTCACCATGGCAGCAGCATCTATTTTCAGTACCAAAACCTGAGATCAGGATGGATTTTTGTTATGCCACAGAGAAGGGGCTGACAAAGAGTGGGGGTGGAGATTTTTCAGTGTGGTTACCAAGGTTTGTAAAATAGGAAGCTTCATTTTTTGTGATGCTACTACTCCATTCCCTAGTCTGTGCTGGGAATCCACTGTTAGTATGCCAAAAGGCCAGTTGTTAGGGGAGGTGACTGAATAGATGGCTGGTGGATGCAATTGCTTGGACCAGACATGTTTAGATCATGAACCAGTGCACTCTGATGCCTGTTTAGGAATGAAGAGAGATGGGTGTCCAGGAAAACATAGCAATACTCTGAAATGTCAGCCAATGACCTGAGACCTGGTAACCCTAGATCAGAGGTTCCCAGCCTATGGCCTGTGGATCTAATTTGGCCTACAGAGCTCATTAATACAGCCCATGGTGACCACCTAGACACCACCAGTATCTCCCACCACCACCGGAAGTCCAAAAACATCACTTACCGTGGTGGTGGCAGCAATCACACAATTGTTTCAGCTTCTTGCACAACCTCTGCTGCTCCTCATGGTAGTGGAAGGCTTTTTCGCTCCATTTTGGGAAATTTTCATTGTGTTTCTGCTGTGTTTCAGCAGCTTAAATGTGCCAGTTTGGAATGTCAAGTGCCGGGTGGAGCTTCCAGCAGTGCCTAGGTTCCCAGCATAGAACCAGGAAGTGCCCAAACATCGCATTCTACCTGCCAAAATGCAGCAGATATGGAGTGAAAATGCTCCAAAAAGCCTCCCGTGGCCATGGGAAGTGGTGGAGGCTGTGCAAGAAGCTGAAAAAATGGTGCAATTGCCACCGTCAAAAACGTAAGCACTGGGAGCAACCATGCCTCCAGCTCCAGAGCTGTGTGGCGGGGCAGGAACAGCCCCTGGCAGGAAGATGTTGGGAACCCCTGCCCTAGATGGTGCAAATCCATTTGTTTAACAGGATCTATTAATTACACTTGTGAAGTTTCTTCTGGACCTGAGTTTTGCTGGCCTCTGAACTTCTGATCTTTGTGTTCAGAAGGAAAATATCTACAAAATTATCCACTTCCCTTGTACTCAGTCTATGCTGTTAAAGTGATGAGATGAACCACTGGTCTCTTGACACAAAACCATTTTTATATTCTTTGATTTTTGAATAATTTCTAGTACTGCACAGTCTAAGAATCATGTACAGTATGTTATAAATCCAAGGTCAGAGAGATAGACCATCAATTCTCCAGGCCTATAGGAACAATGATCTCTTCATACACAGTAGAAAAACAAAGAAGTCCCATGAGCCATATCTGCCATTCTGGCTAACATATATTCCTCACACTTGAAACTAAACATCAACATGGGCTCTACTTGTAGGGGATGACATTGTCTTGAAGCAGCCTCATGTTCCTTCAAAGCTACTCAAGCCAGTTCTCAATACATGCCATTAACTTCTTCACTTGCTTTAAATGAATGCTCTGAGAAAAACCCAATCTTTTTCTTCTGGGACATTTACATCTTTATCTCATTTGTGTGAAACAGAGTATGTGTCTCTACTCTTCTGCTCAAAGGTGAGGGATTAAATAAAAACATAAACAAATACAGAGCTCTACTGGAAAAAAAAAACTTGTTTTCAAACCAAGTGGGACTTTGGATTGACATGAGGATTGGCGTTCTGTGGCCAAACCTTGAGATCTTCATCCCAGCTAAGACTGCGGTAGTTATGAAAATGATCTTCTTTTACTTCACAGAGCAACCTGTAGCACAACATCCTGGTGGTGTGATCTTGTATGAGAAAAAATAATCTTCTCTCTCTTGTTGGCAGAGTTGCTTTCTAGAGAGCTATGTTTTCTGTCTGAGAGGTCAGCATGGGTGTCAGATTGATGGCTTCTCTTTGCCTTCTCTTTGCAAAGCAGCAGCTCAATGCTTCATGAAAAATGGCAGGTTCCCCAGGAAGCATCTGTATCCTCGGCATAGCTGAGTTGCATTCTAGTCTTAAACCAGATCTCATATAGATTATCAACAGCACACCATTATTCAACGCTTGCACTCAAAATACTCTAAAGAGACCATAGGATTAAAAAGGTATCTTGGAGCTTTGTGAATCATTGCATTCTTCAAAATATTGCTTGAATGCACAAAAGCATCCAACCTCAGGTTCACCATCAGACCAAGAATTAAAAATAAAATAAACTACAGCAAAAAGGAGGAGAGCTATCAGAGATACCCAAGGCCCAAATCAAAAGCATTTTATTCCATATTGAAAAATCAAGACATTCAAAATGAAGCATGATTTGCTCTGACCTCATGAAGTCCTTTCAAATAGGCATTTAGGCAACCATCAGTTGGGACTCCCAGATCCTTGCTACAATTCAATTGGCATACATTAAAAGTTTCATTCTCTCTCATCTTTAAAAGGCAGCATTAGCTTTTTAACTTTCCTGCTGCGGAAATTATCTACCCACTTTGCAGTTAAAGATTTCTTTCATGGCAATGCCTCTTTTAGTTTCCCTCTCCTGGTTCTAAAACAAGGAAAGGGTGTATGTTTAGAAGTAACAATATCTTCCTTTCTCTTTTTTCATTTCTTTAACAAATATATTTTTAAGCAATATAATAAGAGTGTGATAAAGAAAACTGAAAAACCCTTTCTTTAAAAATATGTTTTTAATTTAGAATAAGTGTAAGAACATCCTCCTTTCTCTGTGTTGACTTTGGTGGGGGCCCTTTTAATTTGAGATCTGCTGTTTTACTGTCCTTATTCAACATCAATGACACTGAGCAGTTTCACTTTGTAGTAAAGACTTCAGTTTGCAGTACAGTGTTATTCTGGGCTTTCCATGGCTGTTTTTCAAATGGATCACTGAAATATTGGTCGTCCCCTTGCTCTTACATGTCTCATGGTGTGACCAGCTTCACCACATCAGAGACAACACTTGGAACTGTCCGTTCCCCTTATAGTTGTGCATCAAGTGTCCAAAAGTCCAGCACTTAAAGCTCTTCTGAACATCAACCTTCTCCCTAACTCAGCAGATCGCCCAGTCGATGTGTACCCAGCCCTTCTCTATCACCTTCCTGACTAGGTCCGTTTGTAGAAGGACCATGGCAGTTTGCGTGCTCTTATACGCCTTTCTGATGGACTTTATGGTCTTTGCTTCCATGGCCTCCTCCAACTCCTTGCCAAGTGCTTCACAAACTTCCTCTATCGTAGTCAGTTCATCAAGGTCCCAAATTTCAATTGTCTTCTCATCCTTTCAACTCCCTATGCTCGCTGACTCGCCCAGCTTCCGAGTAATGGCATTTACCACCTGGGTGGTTGTGGCAGTCTTCCTCAGCTCCAAGAGCAGATTTCCAGCCATGTTCCTCCTCACCTTCATCACATTCTCTCCCACCTCCTTCAAGGACAGGTCGTCTGTCAATTGTCACCTCCTTCCTTCACAATTACAATGTCAGGGTCGCAGGTTCTTAGATCTTGATTTTGACTTCGCTAACACCATCCAATCAGTTTGTGGGGCTTAACTTATGCCCAATGTGCTCAGTGCCTGGTTTATCCCCACCAGTGACACCTTTTGATATTGGGTCTTGTCAGTATCACCAACACGCTCACCTCCTCTTAGTCTCATCACACTCAAGTTCAAAGCATCTCTGGGCAGTGGGTTGTCCTTCCCACGTGATGACTTAGGTCGCTTTTGGCAATTGTTCCTAGATGCCTCATCACGTATATTGGCTCTCAATCCATGTGACGTCTGGGTATCTATCTGCTAGGATGGTCTCTGGTCTCTCCAGTCTCTCCAGTCTCTCCATCGTGAGCACCTCATCCTCCATGTCAGCGAGCTGATCAGCTGCAAATGGATGGAAGAGTTCAGCGAAGGAACTCGTGGACTGTCCAAAAGCCAACATGGATTCCAGAAGGCGAGATCTACCATGGATGCCATCAAAGCAGTCCTGGCCCACAAGGCCATAGAAGGCAAACACTGGAAGAGAGGTGCCAAGAAGTACTGCACTATCGTCACCTTGGAAGTGAGGAACACGTGCAATTCAACGAACTGGGATTGTATCCTGGATGCACTTAGATTGATGGAGGTTCCGGCGTACATTAGATGCATAATCATGAGTTATTTCACAGATCGAACCTTGATGTATATCAAAGATGCCAGACTTCGAACCTATAATATCATAGGAGGTGTTCCACAAGGTTCGATGCTCGCCCCCTTATTATGAAATAGTATGTATGACGGGGTGCTTCGGTTGTCTATGCCAGTAGAGACAAGGACACTTGGGTTTGCAGACAATGTGGCAGTAGTTGTTGTTGGCAAACATCTGGAGGAAGTTGTCCAAACCGCAAACGAGAGTGTTGCCAAAATTTGTCAGTGGCACTCATTAGCTGGCTTGCACCTAGCAGATCATAAGACTGAGGCAGTTCTCATGACCAGTAGGAAATCTAAGGAGATCATCACCCTTACTGTTGGAGGCTGCAGTATACTCTCACAGCCATCATTACGATATCTGTGTGTCCAGATAGACGCACGGCTATGCTTCAATGAGAATTTGCAAATTGTGAGCTCAAGGGCTGGAGCAGTATGTAATTTATTTGTTTGTTTGTTTGTTGGCTTTATATAGTCACCTTTTTCACCTAAGCAACCCAAGACGGCTCACAACATCAGCCAAAACCCATGCCCAATACCAACTAAAACCAAATACTATAAAACTACAGTCTAACCTCACATAAAGAGCGCCTCGCTTAAAGAGTAACTCGCTTAAAGAGCAGAATTTTCTCTGAATGTTTGCATCGCTTAACAAATAAAACCAACCAAAAACTCACTTAACAAATAAATTAGGGTTCGCAATCCCCCCCACCAGAAGTCACAATTGGTCACTTACAATGGTGTTTCACTTAAAGAGCAAACTCAAAGAGTAATCCTGTGGAACACATTATGCTCTTTAAGCAAGGTACCACTGTATCTAAAAACATCCATAAAACCTCCCCAAACCCCTTAAAAAAGGACACCTGGGCGGTAGTGAATAAGAACCCTGGGCAGGACTAAATAAGCCAGCAGAGCTGGGTTGTGGTCCCAGATGTACCCCACACCTGCTGGCATAATCACATTTTAATGCATTCCTGAAGGGAAGCAACTCTGCCTGGAGGCACAATTCAAGTGGCAGGAAGTTCCATAGGGCCGGAGAAGATACAGAGAAGGCTCTCCTCCTGGTCCCAGTGAGAAGTGCCTCCCTGATTGATGGGACCACTAGGGAGCCCCTACAGTCTGCTCTCATAGGATGGGTCAAAAACCTTGGGGTGATGCCGTTTCTTAAGTATCCTGGTCCACTACCATGAAGGGCTTTAAAGGTCAAAAATTGCACCCGGAGGCATACTGGCAAACAATGTAGCTTCCATTGCAGCGGTGAGGCACACACATAACGCCCACACCCTGTCACCACCCAGTGACAGCCACATTCTGAACCGCTGTAGCTTCCGGATGGTCATCAAGGGCACCCCCATGTACAGCGCTGTCACGCAACAACCAGCCCCTCTGCTCTGGCCCTCCTAAACCAAAGCTCCCAGGGGTGGACAATAATCCAGTCTGAAGGTGACTAGTGCATGGGTGACCGAAAGTAAGGAATCCCAGTCCAGGAGTGGGCGTAATTGGTGGATGACATGAAGTTGCACAAAAGCCCTCCTGGCCATGACTGCCACCTGCTTTTTGAGCAGTAGTCGTGAGTCCAGGAGGACCTCCAAATTACGCGCCGGGTCTGTCTGAGGTGAAGAAGCCCCATCCAGCACCAAAGATGGTAGCTCCCAGGATAACATGGGGGCCCTGACCCACAACCACTCAGTCTTGCCAGGATTCAGCTGAAGCCCATTGTCCCCCATCCAAACCCTTACAGCCTCCAGACACCTGAATAGGACTTCAATTGCATCACTCAGGTTCCCACAGGCCAAGATATATAGTTGGGTATCATCAGTGTATTGATGATACTTCACCCTGTGGGAACGGATGATCTCACCCAGCAGCTTCATGTAGATGTTAAATAAAAGAAGTGAGAGTACCAAACCCTATGGCACCCCATACTGGAGAGGCCTAGGGGTGGACAACTCATCCTCCAACCACACTGACTGGGTCTGGCCCCTCAGAAATGAAGAAAACCAGGACCACGCAATGCCTTGGGCCCCCAATCCTTGGAGCCATTCCAGAACGATACCATGGTTGACGGTATCGAAGGCTGCTGAGAGGTCAAGAAGAGCAAGGACAGAGGGATTACTCCTGCCCAGCTCACACCAGAGATCATCCATAAGTGCGACCAATGCAGTCTCAGTACCATATCCAGGCCTGAATCCTGACTGAAAAGGGTCCAGATAATCCACTTCATCTAGAACCCCCTGGAGCTGCCATGCCACTGCTTTTTCCAGTACATTCCCTAAAAAGGTGAGGTTGGATACAGGCCTAAAGATGGCCAATATTGTTGGTTTCTTCAGTAGGGGGCACACCAGCTCATGTTTGAATGATCCTGGAAACAACCCCTCCCATAAAGAAGTGTTTACCATTGCTCTGACCCAACTGCCTGTCACCTCCTTGGCAGATTTAATCAGCCAGGCAGGGCATGAATCTAACAGGCATGTGGTGTCACGAACAGCCTCCAGGAGCCTGTCCACTTCCTCAGGGACAACTGGATCAAACTGATCCCAGATAACACAGCTAGACTGTGATCCAGTCATCTCCAGGCCCCTTGTCTCCATGTCAGGGTTAAACCTCAAGCAAATCTGAGCAATTTTCTGTCAGGTAATCAGCAAAATTGTCAGCTGAGCCCTGCCAATCATGCTCCCGCCCTCGCTTACCAAGGAGGGACCTGGTCACCTGGAACAGGGTCACTGAACGATTATCTGCAGAGGCAATAAGAATGGTGAAGTATTGACACTTCACCACCCTCATTGCCACGAGATAGGCTCTATTATTTATTTATTTATTTATTTATTTATTCACATTTATTTATCGCCCTCCTTTCTGGAGTGACCCAGGGTGATTTCACAGCCACAGAACCATCAATAACAATTAAGACCAATATTTAAAAGATTATAAAAGTCAAAAAATTAAAAAGCTAAAAACAGATTTAAAGGATTAAAAGCTAAAACTGGGTGTTACAATTGAAAGATTAAAGCGGCTCTAGCACATGTTTGGTCATAATCGCTCCGGGTCTTTACCCAACGGCGCTCTAGGCATGTCATTGCCTGCTTCAGCTCCTTCAGCTCTCCCATGCACCTTGAGGCTGAGTGGGACCAGTGGGCTCAGAGAGGCCACAGTGGCACGATTACATCCAAGGCCAACGTCGCCTCTTCCGTCCAAAGAGCGACTAAGGTCTCAGTTGAATTGTGCAGCCGGTCCAGAGAAAACAGCCCCAGTTCCCTCTGGAATCCCTCAGAATCCATCAGTCACCAAGGCCGAACCAATTTAACTGATCCTGCCTCACTGTGGTGAGGCATCACTCCCAGGAAGTCCATAGTCACCAGACAGTGATCCAACCATAGCACCGGTGTTATCTGTACATGCTGCAGTTTTAGATCACTCAGCCACCGCTCTAACAGGAAAACTAAGTCAGGTGAGAGGCAACTGCTCCTAGTAGGGCCTTGGATTACTTGAGTCAAGCCCACAGCTGCCATGGTAGCCATGAACTCCCGAGCTGCCTCCGACTCTGGCCCCAGTGAAGGCAAATTGAAGTCCCCCAGAACCATAATTCCTGGGAGCTCTAACGCCAACGCTACAACTGCCTCGAGCAGGTCGGGCAGGGAATCTGCTACACTGCAAGGGGGTGGGTACAGGAGCAAGATTCCCAACTGACCATTAAGGCCCAGTCTAAGGAGCAGAGCCTCACAACCCTGCACCTGTGGTGCGGTGACTCTGGTGGCTGCTAATGACTCTCTGGCTACAATGGTGATGACAACGTCCCTCCCCTTACCCCTTGACTGGTGCCAAACCCCAAATCCGGCTGGATACATTTCCGATAGAGGAACATCATCCTCAGGTGTCAGCCAGTCCTCAGTAATGCATGCTAGGTCAGCCCGCTCCCCCAAGATTGAATCACACAGCAGGGGGGCTTTATTGCAGACTGGCTTGGCATTCACAAGCAGCAGTCAAGGGGGGGGGGTCACTCAGGACCTGCTGTCCAGGAACCAGAAATGGAACCAGTGGGCTGGAACAAGGAACAGATAATAAGCATGACCCTCTGATGACCTTCATTCCCCGAGTAAGTGCATCCCACCCCCCAGTCCCAGCAATATCACCCCATGCCCGTCACTATGGTAATTTAGGGCCCTAGGAACCTCATGCCGACCTCCAGGCAGAACATTCTTCCCTCCTCTAAGGCCTGGCCAACCCACCATGCCCTCCCTCCATCCTCCCATACCTCCTCCCCCATTAACCCAGCATTGACAAAGATCATGCCAAATATTGGAGGCCTGCAGCAGACTCACTGAAGACTCCTCTCAAATGTTGTTAGATCCGTGTTGCTGTATGCAGCCCCGATTTGGTTGGAAGCCATGGCAGGGATGTTGTATATGTGACAAATAACTTCAGTATACCATAGGAGTGTCCTTCGGGTGGTACGGGCATTTTGAAAGGTCTCATATGATACTGTGTGTGTCATTGCCGATATGATGCCGATCCATCTGATGGCAGAGAAACGGGCAGAGATCTACCGGCAGAGGTGGGGAAATCAGGTGATGGAATGATGCACAATTACTACAGAAGCCAGGATAGAGAGGACAGCACAATGAGAGGACAGTGTGATGGCAGCAGATCTGGGATACATCAACCAAGGGACAATGAACTCATTGCCTCATCCCAGACATTAACATGTGGTCAACAAAACAGCATGGAGAGGTGGATTACTACCCCACACAGCTGTTGACAGGGCATGGCTGCTTCAGAACCGACCAACACCGCTTTAGGCTGGATGATGGTGCTTCATGCCCGGTCTGCCAGCCCATGCAGGAAGACACAGAGCATGTGTTTTTTCACTGTCCATGCTTTGATGCAGAATGGGAAATTCTACAGAGGCATCTTTGATGACAGTTGTCTCCAGAAGACATCATCAGTGAGATGTTGAGCAGGGAGACTTCCTGGGTCACAATATCTAATTATGCAGTCAGAGTCATCTTGAAACTTAGACATGTGGAGAGACTGAGAAGAGGGCAGCCAGAGGCATAGAGGAGTAGGGCAAGTAGCCAAATTGGAGGAGGGTTTTTAAGGCCCCGTCTACCCCCCATGAAGTAATGCCTGACAGCAGTTCTGCAGGGTGGTGGGGTGTAATGGAAGGTGGTTTTAGTGGGTAAAAATCCCACACACTGTGAAGCAAGGGTTCCACAGTGTCTTGTGAAGATTTTCACCTGCCCAAACACACACACACTACACATTCCACAATAACCAAATGAGTATTTGTGTGATCTCACCCTCACTTCAGCTTTAGTGTGTTTCTTCATCAAAGCTCTTAACTGGATTGTAGTAGAGCCAAATCCTACATAACTTTAAAGATATGGAGAGCAGATATGGTTCCACAATGATATGGATTGGGACTCCAATGTGGAACATAAGGAGATTTAGCTCTCCCCACCCAGACAAATATACTGATTATTATCCATATGTTGCATCAGGTGGGGGACATGCCGCTTCTTTTTCTTTCCAGGTGAGATTTACTGCAACAATAAATCTAAGGAACCAGACTTGACCTGTGAAAGCTCTCGTTAAAATACAGCAATGAGATAATGAAATCTTTGTCTCTTGTTTTTGGTTTTGTCTGATATTATTGCAACAAATTGGTCACTTTGTGGCAAAGCAAATTTATAGATGCCAGAGCTTCCAGATTGCATCCTTGGCATTTTCTCTAACACACAGTGGAAAATTAAAGCTATCATCACTAGCTGTACCTTTAAAGTATTGTCTAATTTGTCCCTTGAACTTTGCTTTCAGCTGACAAAGTCAGCCTTTTACTACATGCTAAAAGGCATTTCAAAAAAACCAAGGGGAATACTGTGCTTTCTCCGGAGAGATTTCCCCATCTGTTGCTCCAGAGGATGACTGATTCATCCTGTGTGCTGATATTTGTAAAGTATTATATCTTGCATACATAAGTATGTTTGGAAGCAACACTCTGCAGAGCAGATCTAAATAACCTTTTCTTCTGGTCTCCACTCTTTGTCTTTGGCATGTTTTGCCTGTAGTCTAAGATTCAGAGACAGACCTGTCAACAGGACATGTCACTTATATCACTGAGGGAAGCTTGTAAGCTTGGATGGCCCTTCTTTCTCCAGCTAAGCACAGAAATGTCTGCCATAACCTGCAGCAAAGATCAGCAGAAGGGTTAATGTGAGACTTCTGAAAGTGATTTCATTTGCAAGCACTAGGACACTGTTAACAAAGCCACTGCAAAAGGAATTTTGTGGATGTTTTTCTAATTAAGAAGTAATGTCATTGAAAACAAGCACTGTCATAGGACAATAGCTCCCTGACATATAAATGTCAACATTTATAGACTATTTTCCATGGTTCTGATTGTTTTATTTCTGTGCTACCAGATGATTAATTATGTAGATATTTTCCTTCTGACAAAAGGATTGTGGTTCTTTTGTGGCAGCTGTTTGCTGTGCTGTCTGGCTGTAGGAGCTCCTTTTTCAAATTGTTCTAGAGAATGGATTTGGTTGTATCAGCCCGGCAAGGCTATAACAGAGTCATAAATGTAAAGTTTTATTTTTGTAACTTCTGTCAGTCAGTAAAAGGCCAGCTGTCTGGTTGGCTAGTAATAGTTCTTCAAAGCAGAATGAAGAATGACATCCCCACAATAGATTGTGTCTGACAGCTCATTCTGTGTGAGCACCAAGCTTTAAGGACTGAGACCTAATCTATAATTGTGCCATATATCTGCTGAGGAAGTACTGAAACTAGTGTAAAAAGAAAAGATAGGCTTCCAGATCTCCAAGAGAAAGTTGCCTTTTGCTTTCTCTTTCTCTCTCTCTCTTTTATATTTTGAATTAAATAGGCTTCTTGTTCATCCAGCATTTCAATTAAAATCATTTCTCCTCCAAGTTTCTCTCAAATTATGTGTATACCCACAAATATTGATGATAATTGCAAAAAAAAAATCAATATGTCTTTTTATTTACAATCGAGGAGCAACTGGGAATCAGAATTCTACTAAACTAAAGTATCACTCCAGGTTTCGGATATTTAATAGGTACAGTTCTTTACATAAATCAATAAAATCTCAGATATCCATCCACCTTATCAGGACACAAGAGGTAATTGCTGGGAAACATCTGAAATTTGCAAAAACACCATGAAAATTTGGTAGATTGGGTAATATGTTTTCTGAAATACTAATGCATTGTAATCCCCCCCCCCCAATTATTGCTCCAGATCAAGTGAGGAACAGCTATCAATTGTGTAATAATGGCACTTTGAGGGTGATGTATGCCAATGGAATGAGTATGAGCTTCCACAGTGAGCCACACGTCCTTGCTGGTACTGTGACCCCAACAATAGGTCGATGCAACATTTCACTGCCAATGGAAAACGGCTTAAATTCAATAGAATGGCGACTCAGAAAGGAGCAGATTAAAGGAAAAGTTACTGTGTTTGGAAGAAAACTCAGGGTAAGTATAAAACACTTTTTTTACTGCCAGAACTCCGTAACATTTTCTTCTGTTTATCATCTGAATCTGTGTGTATTTGTACATCATAACTAAAAAGCTTCCATAGTATATCAGAGCTACCTCTGATTAGACTCATGCTTCAAATGTAGGACTTCCACAATCATATATGACATTAGGAATGAAAAATTAAGAGCCAAAGGGGTAGGGGACTGCTATACTAGTTTTATCTTACTAGTAGTCTAATAAGTCTACTAGTAAGTCTATTCACTGAAATTCTGTCCCTCCTCCTCCCCCCCCCCCCTTTATATTGGAATTGAGCTGAATGGAAAAAGCTCCCTGGAATACAGAGGTAAACTGAGCATGGAGCCCACTGAATCCTTTAACTTGTATTTCCTATCATTTTTCACTGTGATCAGAACACATCTGAGTTTGATTTCAATTTCTGTGAATGACTTATTTGGTCTAATTAGCTGTACTAGCACTTCCTGATCCAAGCAAGGGGGCCACCTTACCCTGACACTGCAGAACGAGGCTCAGCTCACTAGTAAGACCATGGTCAATCCTAAATTAGATGTGTTTTAAAGAAAACTGGTTGGAATGAAAGCATGCTGGGCATGTATGTGTTCATTTTCTGGTGTGTAACATTTCAAAGGAGTTTCCAATGAAGATTAATGATCATATAAAACACTATCAATTTAAACATTCAAGAAAGCCTGGCCAGTTTGTTTGTTTGTTTTGTCTGAAAAAGTATATAGACAATGCTAGAAATCTTACTTGGTAAGCAACTTCCAAAGCCAGCTATTACCACACAGGTTCCTTATCCAAGGGCAATTTCTCACTCAAGTAAAGTGGTTACCTCTACTGCATTCCTAGCAGGATACAAAATAGCTTGGGCAACTCTTACAGCAGAAGTTCTCAACCTTTTTAAGCCGTCGGGCGGGTCATGCTCCCTCAGACAGCTTCGGGGGCCGGGTGGCCATTTTGCCCTTCCTCCACCACATGGCACTTCCTGGTGTGGTGGAGGTGGTGATGGGTGACATGAAATGATGCCATGGCCCACATCCGGCCCACGGGCCACAGATTGAGAATCCCTGTCTTACAGGGTAGAGTTTGTTGTTGTTTTGTGGGGGGGGAGGGGTGTTTGAACAAAACAGAAATCTGAAGCAGGATTTTCATCTTGCGATGAACAAGAAGGGCATAAAAGTAACACTTGTCTTAGTTTGCCATTTTTATTTGTCTCTAGAGGATATGGGGAAAATACTGTACTCCACTTTAATTTTAAAAAGTACAATAAATGTTCAGTTCCTGAGCATGACTGTTTTATACATGGTCACAGTCTTCAGGATACGTGCAACCACTTATTTCTGTGTATACCAGTCTTATCCAAGAATGTCTACAGCAGTGGTTCCCAATTAGTTTTTTCTACGTACCACTTCAAGAAAGACCTCAAACTTGCGTACCCCTTATTGCAGGAACGTTAAATAAAAAATGAAATCAGGTGTATTTTATATTTATTATCATCAAAAGACATTCTAATGACAGAGAACACATGTTTCATTAATGTGACAAATGTGCACGTTGACAATGACGAGCAAATAGGCGGGAATGGGGGCGGCCACGATCGGATGACGCGAGGCCCGGGAGGCGCAGGAAAAACCGCCGCCGCGGAAGAAAGCGCTTGATGCATACAATTGACTTACCGACTGATCGTTTAATTAAATTGAATAATTTTTTGGCAATTGTTATTGCATTATTGTTTTTTAAGGGTTTAATATTATAGTTAAGCGATTGCTGCGCGTACCCCTTGATGCAATCTCGCGTACCCCTGGGGGTACGCATACCACTAATTGGGAACCACTGGTCTACAGCAATTTTTTCTATTACTAGTTAATGGGGGTGATTACTGTGTTATATAGTACCACATGGCTGGGAGATGAATGCTGATGAACCACTACTACTCTTTATCTTGTACCTCCCACTGGCCATGATAGTGAACTGGAATTCCAGCAGTATCTAGAGATCACAATCACCTGGGGCTGTTCAGGTAAAATTCACCTATCTTTATCTAGAATTGTCAGAGAATATCTTCCTTCCAGTCTTCTTTAAATTCTGCTTTACAAACTACACTGAGTTCCACATTATTAATATTTCCTTTACTATCTGTTAAATAAATTGGAGATCAAGGAAAAGAGTGGCATGAAATTTGTACATTCCTTTTGGTTTAGTTTCTACCTCAGAAGTAGTTAGTGCTGGTGATATTGTTTGCTTAATGTTTTGCATGTGATGACAGACACGTAGCTCTTGGGTAGGTGGGTGGGAGCTTAATGACATTAGGAATTAAATCATGCATATCTCATGCAGGCATATTAACTGATCTGGGTAAAATGCTGTGCTGTAGAGGCAAAATGTTGATAACAGTCACCTTAGGAATTAGTGGATATGTGTGAAATCAGTTCTAATCTCAGCTAACAAAAAAGGCCCTAAAATAAATAGCTGTAATCCTAGCTCTGAGTATTAAAACCTTAATAAAGTCACTAGTGGTAATTAGCAAAAGTTAAACATACTGAGTTGCAGAAATGAATTCTTGCTAGATTTCCTTGCACCATATATATGCAAATCAAAACACAGCTTTATCTATCAACACCTCAGCATTTAATTGTCTTGTGTTATTTCCTGTAAGAGTAATCACATATCCATTTGACTCTCTTAAATGAAAATCACTATGAGATTATAACAGGTTGAGGGGACTGAAAGTGTAATTTGAAAACAAGAGGGAAAGCAGTGAATGCATTTGCATCTCGTTTATTCCAATTCATCTTTTTTTTCCCTGTGAATGAAATAAAAGCAGCTGCACTGGGAAAATGGTAAAAGAACAGACAGGAAGCATAATACTCAGCACTCCGGTCAGTCACGGACACCTGGACCAAGTGTCTGTTCTCAGAGGAGGATGAATGAAGAGGGCATGTGATTAATTGAGATGTCTCAATATGTCTGTGATCTGTAATTCAGTGACTTTGGCTACAGATTTTGAGAAAATGCAGACTTCTGGCAGTTGCTTAATATACTGGATGAAAAATAACTAAATAATTGTTTGTACATTATGAGCTTCTGGAACTGACAAGGAATTTGCAGTCTTTCCTGTATCCTAGCCCTTCTGAATCATCTTAATAGAATCAGTTTGGGACCTTTGATAGCAAGGGGAACGTTTCCAATTAATGTTTAAAAGCACCAATTTTTCCCAGTCTCCTGAAAAATGAAACAAACATAAAGCTTTAGAAATATCTTTGTGGTAGTACCACTGAGGTGATATAATGTTGCCCTTCTGATTTGTTGAAAGATCAGGAATGCATAATATTACTACTAAGAAAATAAACAAATTCCATTGTGTTCTTTATTTAAGGAAACTTTTTTTCTCCTTTTCCTCTTTATGATTTTGATGAATACAGGACAACTGCTAATACATTATGACTATAAACTGTAGACTTGGGGTGGGGGAATGATAGCACCAGGACAGACCTAAAGTGGAATGTCCTGTTAAAGATACCCCTTAATTGTATACAATTGCAAACCTCTCTCTCTCTCTCTCTCTCTCTCTCTCTCTCTCTCTCTCTCTCTCATTCTATCCTGTTTGGTCAGATTACATCCTGGTCACTTTGTCTTACTTCTGAGTGAATCCATGAAAGAATTACACTATACTGTAGTTTATTTGGTATAAAATATTGAAATGACCACCAACTTAGCAGGATTGAGCAAAGAATTAGAAATGTCCTTCATTACCTCCTGGGTTAATTCAAGGAGCCATATCTGGGTGTCGGGGCAAACTAGAGAACACACACATCACTTGGATGCATTGGATTTTAACTCCCGTCAGGCTAATAAGCACAGCCAGTGGCGGAGGAGAATATAACAACTTCTGAAGAGCTACACATTTCCCAACTCTCCTATACAAAAAGGCAACAATGCACCTCGACTACATGCAGTGGTGGGCATCAGCAGGTTCGCACCAGTTCACTAGAACTGGTAGCACAAATTCTGGCTGGCCGCACCCATCCAAGTTTTGAAATAAAATAGTTGTAATTCAGGTGCAACGCAGGGCTTTACCCCTGGCCATGCCCACCATACCACACCCACAGTGTGGTAGTAAAAAAAAAATGTGGAGCCAACCATTGGCTACTTGCATATCTCCCAACATTTTTTTCAGTCTCGGCGTGTGACCTGGCTAAAGCAGCTTCCAATATTATGTCACTTGCAGTGGCTTCAAAAACCCAGCCACTGCCATCACTACCTTGGCAGAACCTCACTTCTGCTACCTGCTCTACCTACTTCTGCTTCCTCTGTGTTCAGAATCTGGGGCTCTGTGATGCAGGTGAATGTTCTGGCATTTCCCCCTTCATCATAGAGTCAGAGGAATTTTTGCCCAGTAATTATAATGGTGGGCATGGCAGTGAAAGATACAGCATTCAAAGGTTTACCTGGCAGCCAATGGGATCCCCAGCCTGAAGATATTAGCTGTCATTGTTATTAAGGACGGCTGGCTGTTGTTGGAATGAAAGAGCTGGACAACAGAGAGCATGATCAGGTGCAGCAATCTTTTCCCATCTTTTCATTTGAGCACATGATTGCCAGCTATGACAAGAAACTAAATTTGATTAATAGCAGTGTATGAGGAATCCCAGGGAATTCAGGTCAGGAAGCAACTCAGACTCAACCATTGGAACCCATAAAGGAAAGATTTCAGCTGATTTCTCTCTGTGCAAAAATTACGAGTTGTGTTTCTGTCTCCCTCTGCTTATTGTACGTAAAATTCTGCTTCTCATTGATTAAGTAAAAATCATAATTAAGACTGCTGAATGAGACCTATGCTGTAGTTTTATTATGTAGACAAAATGGAGCATTAGCAATTAAACGTGTATACCACCCCATAGTGCTTAGTGGATTCTCTGGGCAATTCACACATTAATTAGCATTTTGCCCCCAACATGCTGCGTACTCATTTTACTGACCTCAGAAGAATGGAAGGCTGAGTCAACCTTGATCCCTGGTTGACTTGGCATGGGCTAGGCCACTGGGATAGGGGGATTCATCCTGGTGAGCCCTCGCCTCTGGCACCCTGGGTTGCAAATATTATTATTATTATTATTATTATTATTATTATTATTATTATTATTATTATTATTATTATTATTATTATTATTATTATTATTATTATTATTATTATTATATCATCCACCCAACATGCTTCACTTTAGATTAAGCCATTGTTCCAAACTCACTCCTTCAGTTTAGGGCAATGGTTTATTCTAAAGTGCCATTTGCCAGGCGGAGCAAGTGAGAAGCAGCAAGCAAGTGGTTCCCAGGGACAGCCCTCTTCACCATCCCTTGGTCGCCGCCTCTTGCTTGGTCCACACAGCACATGGCAATTTAGTTTAAACCATTGCTCTAAGCTCCCTCCTTCAGCTTGGAGCAATGGTTAATAGTAAAGTGCCTAGCACCCAGTGGAGCAAGTGAGGAGCGGTGACCAAGCAGTTCCCAGGGGCAGCCTTCTCCCCTGTCCCTTGGTCACTGCCTCTCACCCCTGTCCAGCACCCTCCCATGGTACCCAGCACCCTGATCAAACTCACAACCTTTTGGCTGCAATACAGCAGTTTATCCACTGCTCCACCAGGGCTCTTAATAGCTAGTGGGGCAATCGGAGTTATGAGCCAGAAACTGTTTGCGACATAGGCAATGCATAGCAGATACAGTACCTCTGAAGACTTCTCTTTTTGTGTGTGTGTTTAGCTTAGTAAGATGCAAGTAATGTTTTTGGGGCAACTCTGCCAGCATCCTTAACAGACAACTGTTAAGGTGTGAGTGTAAAGAGGAGGAGAAAGAACAAAACAGTGTACAGTCAAACTTCGCATAAAGAGGGTCTCACTTAAAGAGTAACTCACTTAAAGAGCAGAATTTTCTCTGAATGTTTGCTTCACTTAACAAATACAACCAACCAAAAATTTGCTTAACAAACAAATTGGGGTTCGCAATCCCCCCCACAATTGGTCATTTACAATGGTGTTTCGCTTAAAGAGCAAACTCGCTTAAAGAGCAGTCCTGTGGAAAGCATCATGCTCTTTAAGGGAGGTACAACTGTACTTGGTAATTTAAAGTTATGATATTACCAATAATGTGATTCTTATTCCCATGGAGAGTAGGAGTTAGCTCTTCATATGGTCTTCTTTGTAGTGAATATAAACATGCCAATCATCTTCTATGATGCTTTGAGTTCTGCCATTAGAATATGACATTTCAGAGCAGCTGCTCTGTGTTTCCTGGGTAATATTTGCGAACTCATTTGAGCGAGCACAGCACATATTGGGCTGAATCCTGTTGGGAATTGTCTCCAGAGGAAGTGAAATCTCATAAGTCATTGCAACAAATTGCAGCTAGAACAAGTGCTGGCTACAGATGCGCTTTGTTAATTAGCCGTAATTCACCCTCACAGTTAATGCAATTTCACTTTCTTCAGAATAAATCCCAGTAGGATTTTGGTCAGGGCTGTGGTGCCTTTATAAGTAAAACAAAAAACCATTTAAATTTAAGAAGTGCCAGCCTAAAGTATTTCTAGCCCTAAGTGTTGCACAACTTTGTGTCTCAGCTGGTTAATCTGTCAGGCTCTTGGCTTCCTTACCTCTTCTCACGTATGTGTGCATGTTTGTCTGTGAGAAAGTCCGAAATATTCCACTGTTAAATTAATTTTGAAGGAGTTGGGAAGGCACACGGTTGTTGGAACATTTTCAGTTCCCTTTTGTAGAATTGTGTTATCCTCAAGATAACTGTCAATGGCTTCCTTCTTTCTCATAATTACCGCCCCACACACATGCACAAAATGCAGACAGATTTGGATTGTTTCTTTATGAGTACCATGGAAATCCAAGAGAGTAATTGAAGAAGAAAGACATTCTTCAGTAAGATTCAATTTTAAAGCTATTTCATTACTTCAGAGACACGCTATTTGACAAAACCTTCTCAGGAAAATCCTGAGTGAATAGTAATTTTTACAACTTATCCACTGAGGAAATGAAAACTATGGTAAAGAGAGGCCTACTTCATTAAGTGGGGGAAAATCAGAGTGAGGAGAATGAGTGATAATTAAAAATTATTTCCTTACAAATACAAAGTTGTATTAATTTTAAAATTACTTTCTCTATAACTGATTTCCTGCAGTGTGGACTGGGGTGGGAATTGGGCTCAGCCTTGCTGTGCAAATAATTCAGAATAACTTTCAAGTCCTCAAGAAAGGCTTGAGGTCTATTTCCATATTGTTTGATGTGCCATTTAAATTTGAATAAGAAAAAATGTTGCTTAAAGCAACTGTAAAATATAAGCTGAAGAACAAATTCCCAGGAACTGACGAATGCTTCTTAAGTAGTTACTGCTGTCAAAAGATATCTAATTTAAAGACTTCTACTTTATTAATGGTTCATTTATAGTTAAATTGCTTAAGAAATTTTATTAGATTACAGAGCTGGCCTGGATTCTTTGGTCCGTCTCCAGTGAATGCACTTATTTATCTTTCATACTAAAGCGTTTGCTATAGCACATGCTAAATTTAAGGTTACTACAACTTCTTGTTCATACTTTTCAAAGACCCTAAAAATTCACCAACTCTTTATATGCTGTGAAATGCTTTCCAGCCTTCAGAAAGCTCTCTCTGACGAAAGTGACAGCTGCCTATAAATTGGGGGAGGGAATTGGCATCTGTTTGGCATAGATGCCAGTTAAGGACCAATTCAGAGATTACAGCTGCCATTTGAAAAAGATGCTGGAAATGATCTGTCAGGATGGAGGGAAGGTTTTCTCTAGAGGACCATCAGGTCTGAAAATGACTCCAATCAAGGATCACTCCAATCATATCTAGAGTATTTGCTTTCTTCTTGTGACCATGTGATCAGGCTATTCCTTGTAGTATTGACAAAGGGAGGGCATGGAGAGTCTCTATAATATCTATGATTGAGTAACACAAAGTTTTGAATAGTAAAGTTGAGGGTAGAATTTCTTTCACTTAAGTTTAAGGCAAATGCAGGTGGTTGTTAATCTACATGTGCCTTTATTTACAATACAAGAAACAAAACAAAAGGTTTTTTAAAAAAATAAGAAAAAATACTCCAGTACCTTAAAGACTAATTGCTATAATCCACATGCAGTGAAAAGCTTTACAATATTCACAAAGCACATGATCACAAGAAGAAAACAAATACTTTGTAATGATTTATTTATTTATTTATTCAAATTTCTATTGCCGCCCAACTCGGCAATGACTCTGGGTGGCTAACAACAATTAAAAACAATATCAAAACTTACTAAAAACCCTTAAAAACCCTATTAAAAAGTCAAAATAATTTACCCCACACACCCCATCCATTAAAAGAGCGAGAGAAATATTAATAAGCTAGCAGGCAGGGGTCACCCCTCCATCGGTGCCCCACACCTGCCATGCAAGCCAGGTTTTCAATTCTTTCCTAAAGGACAACAACTCCATCTGGAGATGCAGCTCAATTGGCAGGAGGTTCCATAAGGCCAGGGCGGATACAGAAAAGGCCCTCCTTCTGGTGCTAGAGAGATGAGCCTCTGTAGCAAATGGCACAATGAGAGAGCCTCTCCGGTCTGCTCTGGTGGGATGGACAGATGTTCTCAGGGTGATGCAGTCTCTTAAGTATCCTGGCCCACTACCATGTAGGACTTTAAAGGTCATTACCAGCACCTTGAATTGCACCCAGAGGCACACTAGCAACCAATGCAGCTCCCAAAGCAGTGATGAGGGACAGTCATACCACCCACACCCCATCACCACCCAAGCAGCAGCATTCTGGAACAGTTACTGCCTCCGAATGGTCATCAAGGGCAGCCCCATGGAGAGCACATTGCAATAGTCCAGTCTGGAGGTGACCAGAGCTTGTGTGACCATAAGCAAAGAGTCCTGGTCCAGGAGCGGGCTTAACTGGTGAATCATACAAAGTTGTGGGAAAGCCCTCCTAGCCATGACTGCCACCTGCTCAGTGAGCAGGGGTTGCAAGTCCAGGATGACCCCCAGATTATGCACCGGGGCTGTTTGGGGCAAAATAGTCCCATCCAGAACCAAAGATGGTAGCTCCTGAGATAATGTGGGCCACCTGACCCCTAGCCACTCAGTCTTGCCAGGATTCAGTTGTAGCCTGTTGTCCCCCATCCAGACCCCAACAGCTCCAGACACCTGGATAGCACTGTGACTGCATCACTTGGATCACCATACTGATGATACCTCACCCCATGGGAATGGATGATCTCACCCAGCAGTTTCATGTAAATTCAGCTGGTCCAGAATGCAG
This sequence comes from Furcifer pardalis, assembly GCA_030440675.1. Lineage (NCBI taxonomy): Eukaryota > Metazoa > Chordata > Lepidosauria > Squamata > Chamaeleonidae > Furcifer > Furcifer pardalis. Next base: position 73,036,701 of record CP126893.1, read on the forward strand.
CTGCATGAGTAGTGTTGGGATGCGGGCGTTATGCCCATGCCTCACCGCTGCTGTGGGAGCTGCACTGGCTCCCAGTTTGCCTCCAGGGGCAATTCAAGGTGCTGGTTATTACCTTTAAAGCCCTTTATGGTAGTGGTCCAGGTTACTTGAGAGACCGCATCGTCCCAAGGACATCTACCCGGCCCACCAGAGCAGACCGGAGAGGCTCTCTGGTTGTCCGCTCCGGCCCTGTGGAACCTCCTCCCGATAGAGCTACGCCTGCAGACGGAGTTGCTGTCCTTTAGGAAAGGAGTGAAAACCTGGCTGGCAGGTCTGGTCTGGGGAGTGGATGGTTCAATTTCCCCAGCCAGTTGGATGGTTTGACCCCCAGTACGTCCAAGTTATAATACCTAGCTTTTAATTAAGTTTTTAAGCTTTTTAAAAGTTTTTAATTTTTTAAAGTGTTTTTAAAATTGTTGGAAATCGCCCTGGGTCCCTTCGGGGAGGAGGGCGATAAACAAATATAAATAAATAAATAAATAAATAAATAAATAAATAAATAAATAAATAGGAGAGGCGAGAGCACTGAGTCCTGAGTCACCCCATACTAAAGAGGCCTATGGATTACAACCCATCCTCCAACTACACCAACTGGGTCCGACCCTTCAGAAAAGAGGCAAACCAGGATAACACAGTGCCCTGGATCCCCAGTCCTCGGAGCCATTCCAGAAGGATACCGTGGTCGACAGTATCGAAAACCGCTGAGAGTCAAGAAGAGCAAGGACGGAGGGATGACCTCCATCCTGCTCCTGGCAGAGATCATCCAACAGCATGAACAACGCAATCTCAGTGCCATATCCTGGCCTGAATCCTGACTGAAAGGGGTCCAGATAATCCGCTTCATCCAGAACTCCCTGTAACTGCCACACCACTGCCTTCTCCAAAACCTTCCCTAAAAAGGGAAGGTTGGATACCGGCCGATAGTTGGCCATTATTGTTGGGTCGAGCGCTGGCTTCTTAAGGAGGGGGGTGCACCAAAGCATGTTTTAATGGTGCAGGAAACACCCCCTCCTGCAAAGATGCATTGACTGTTGCTCCAACCCAACTGTCACCGCCTTGGACACCTTGACCAAAGGCAAGACATGGATTTAATGGGCAAGCATCCAAGGAGCCTGTCCACTTCCTCAAGGAAAACTGGATCAAACCGATCCCAGATAACATGGCAAGACTGTGATCCGGTCAATTCCAGACCCGTAGTGTCCACGCCGGGGTCAAACTTTGAGCGAATCTGAGCATTTTTCTCCATGAGATAATCAGCAAAGTCCTCAGCTGACCCCTGCCAACCCCTGTCAAGGAGGGACCTAATCACCCGAAACAGAGTCACTGGGCAATTATCTGCAGAGGCAATAAGGATGGTGAAATATTGCTGAACTATCAGGAAAAAAAATAAATACATTTTTTTCCTTCTTTATTGTAAAATAAAGGTCACCCGTGCGCAAAAGCTCGTATCCAACTCTAGGGTTCACTGCTCATCTCTGTTTCAAAGCCGAAGAGTCAGCACTGTCTGCTTCTGCAGACATTTCCATGGTCATGTGACAGGCATGACTAGACACAGTTTTATCAGAGCAAGATATTTTTAAAAAAAAAATCCAAATGCAGCTGCTTATATATCTTCTCATAGTACTAAAGCACATTATTGGTAGTTTATAAAGAAATTATACAAACTCCAATTAGCCCCCAACAAGTGAGAAGTCATTTTACCAACCTCAGAGGGATGGAAGACTGAGTCAAACTTGAACCTGTTGGGATCAAACTCAGATTGTGAGCAGAGTACTGGCTTAACCACTATTCTGCGGGAACTCTTTATGTTCACATACAGAAGTCTGTGAACATCTGTTTTGATGTACTATGTGCCACCAAAGAAAGAAAGCATGCCAAGAGGAGGTTGCAACTATCATTCTCTGTCACTTCTCAAAATAATGTCCCTGATCTTTTAACTGATGAGGCGAACAATGTGTGTCCCTCCTGACAATGTGGAACTTCAGTTCCCATGAATACTCACTGTTGACAGTACTGATTTGGACTGATAGCAGTGTAGAAAGAATTGGAGGCCACTTGTTGTCCACCCTGACTCCATCAGCTGTACACTAGTCAGCAAGAAGGAAAGCTGCATCAGGTGCTTTTTGTGCCTCTGTCAAGGACACAGTCATCTTATTCTCCAAAACTCCAGGGATTGTGAATTCTTTTCCAGTTATCTCGTGGTAGGCCTGGACTTGCAATTAGCCAGTTGGCAGGAATTTAAAATAAACCAAATCAATTAGTTTAACTCATTGTTACCTCCTCCAAAAAAGAGATAGCTACAAATGAAGAAAAGATCTCCAACCCTTAAAGACTGGTTGTGAAGTGAACCTTGTTTCTGCTATGCAGATGGTTCATTACACTATTCCACCTGGATTTTGAGCAGTTTTTTTCTTTTGCTGTTAGCATGCTAGCAGAGGCATTTCAGCTCCCTAACTGTCTTTCTTCTCAGTTGGTCTTCACTGTGGTGGTTCTTACCCAAGCAGTCAGAGAGGCACTGAGGACTAATGAATGCTGGCTGTGTTCACTGTTGATTCAAGGTTCCCTGACCTGTCACTAAATAATATTGAGGAAGCTTCCTGGCTGCAATTCAGCTCATCAGACAGCATGCCTGTTCAGCAGAGACAAGAATACCCACTGTCTTATGCTCTACTTGTGCAGATGCTATAGACCGGTGATGGTGAACCTTGACACTCCAGATGTTCTTGGGCTTCAATTACCAGAAGCCAAGTCAGCACTCCTGCTGATCAGGACTTCTGGGAACTGATGTTCAAGAACAGCTGCAGTGCCAAGGTTCGCCATCACTGTCCTATAGAATATTCTGTTCACTATCCCCTACAGTTGTCCCTGGGGCAATAGTCAAAAGTAAATTAACCAAGATTGGAGCTGTCCAGCATTGTGCTAAGAAAAGACACTGAACATCTCCCTTAGAAGCTAAGCTACTTATCTCCCTGAATGGGGCCATATTAAGAGCACAATGAATGTAAAGTAACAAATGCTATTGGGGAAAGAGGTTAAAATTTCTGGGGTATCCAGAGGAAATAGATCTTGATTTTTCAGAATAAATAAGAGAACTGCTTAAGGGTTTCCTTTTCCCAACACAATTCTGAGTAGTTGTGCTGTAAACACACTGTTAATACACTGGTGTTCAGACTTAATTTTAAAGTACAATGTGCATTTTCAGAGGTGTTTTTATTACACACCCTTTAATTATTTTAGTACTCTATATATGCAACATTTCACATCTTGATACTGTTATGTGTAAAAATTGCTCATAATGTTTTTAGTATTTCCAATTCTCCTTCTGTCCAAAAGAGCTTCTTCTGGTAGTCTCCCAGAGTCTGGCAAGAGTTCGATCTCTCAAATTCAGTTCTGGTTAAATCTTTAGAAGGAAATCTTTAGACTGCAGTGTATTTTTTTAAGACTGGGGACAATCCAAAAGGTATTAATGTAGCACAAAGGACATAATACATTTTCATATACATAACTGAATTACGGCTGGTGGATTTGAGTTAGAATTGAACATGTGGAACCACAGGTGGCTGTGGTGCAAAGGCTTTACAACAGAAATTGATACATTTTCTGAAAAAGTTTTTGAAATCCACTCACATCTCTCTGTTTTTCAAACAAGAAACAAAAGAAAACTGTGTCTTGTTTTCCAATACATTTTTGTAGTCAGGTATGTTATTATTGGGGACCTACATAAATTGACTTGCTCTTTAAGTCAACAACAGATGCCAGGACAATGGTTATTTCATCATTTCCAAAAGTAGACATATTGAGATATCTTTAAAACTAACAAATTAATTTCAGTGTGAGATTCTGTGGATTACATATACAGTAATACCTCGGATAACGTTTACCTTGGATAACGCTAAAATCGCATAACGTCAAGCAATCTGGGAGGGAGAATTGGATCGAATAACGTTAAGGTCCTATGGGATGGATTGGATAACAACCACTAAAGCCTGTGCGGTTACAATGTATCTCTATGGAGCTTTAACGTTCTCCAATCCATCGGATAACACTAAAAATCGGATAACACCAAGACTTGTGGAACCAAGTCTTAGCGTTATCCGAGATATTACTGTAGTATATTGAAGTGGATCATAATCCACAAAATCTCACACTGAACTAAATATGTTAAATATGTCACAATACTTTTCTTTCTGGAAGGATTCTTCATGGAAATAATGATCAACACATTCATTTCAGTACAATTGTAGCTTAATCTAATGATTTGCCTCTTCCTTTCTTGAGGAATTCCTCAGGAACGACATATTCAAGAGCTTTATGTCCACCTGTCAGTTATGTTTTGTGTGTGGTCTGCCCCTGTGTTCTGATTCTTCATGAAGTGAACTACTGTGGTAATGACCGTGAGCTCCGGAGCTTGGTTTTGATGCTGGACTAGGTATCAAAGGACCTCATTAGAAACAACACTGATTCCAAACCTAGAAACAGTGCACAGTCTGCTATTGGCAAAATACCTTGCTTCTGTTTTGTAACTGGGCAGTTGGGAAACAGCACAGTTTCGATTGCATATCTGTTGTTTTAGGCATGTACACTGAATGATTTGCATTGCTTGGAGGGTTAATGTTGTAAAAAGAGAATTTCATTTTTGTCTTAGCCTCAAAAATAGAGTTGTTTATGCTACATGTCTAGGGAGGGGCACAAAGGAAAAAATACTTAAAGTTGTATTTGCTAACATTTCTTGGCTAGAACTACACAGAGAAAGTGTATTTCCTTCAGGATAGGTTACAATAAGCATAACTCCATTTGCTCAAATTATAGCACCACTCCCTTGGTTTTCATCTGGTTTGTGCCCTCTGAAGATATGTTCGAGGCACAACATGGTGTCACATGATAGAAACATTATGCACTGCTCCTGTCCTCCTTTTTTATTTTCAAAAAGTGTTTATGTGCTACTTCTGGTCCCTATTTCTAGATTTCTTTCTAAATATCAGATTTTGCTTCCTATTGTACAATGAAGGGGAAGCTTTTAAACTAGTTGATATATAAGTGACTAAAAGTGCAATCAGTCAGGGGAGCAGGATCGTGTTGCATTATGCTGGAAAGAGTTGCTTTGCCAGATACCATCTCCTTTAAAGTTACACTTCTATGCATACATGCTCTGGCTCCTATTGCTTCAGTCTAATCTCAAAAGAAAAAGAAAGAGTACACCCTCCAGCTGAACCAAAAAGATCTGGACATGCTGTATGTCGTACAATCACCAGAAAGAAAACTTGAACCTTACTATACCACAAGCAGTCCAAACACAAGCTAGATGGCCATCTGGTCACATTGTAACCAAGTGGTGGAAAACTAAACATGAAAAATTGGATTTTTAAAAAGTAATCGTTGCTGAGTTGATTTTTAGGCTTAAGAACTCTGAAAAGGCTTCATGTTGTGGAAAATCAGAAACTGGAAATATGTGAAACTAAGTGATCAGCAAGCCAACTATAGCATACAGAACTATGCCAGTATTACTATTACTGTCTACCATGTCATGTATTAAAAAGTCAGTCCTCCCTCTCCCCCTCCCCCCCCCCAAAAAAAAAACCCAGCAACAACAATCTATAGTTTAAACAACTGCAAGAGTTGGTATGCCCATATACCCCCTACTAGGCAAAAAAGTTGCTCTGGGGTGCTTGTCTGCCTCTACCTATTGGCAGAGCTGGCCCCGGTCAGATAAGAATTCATTCATCCTTCTAATTTCACCATCTGGGAAACTGTGATTATATAGCCATTATATAAATGGTTATATAAACCTGTCTACATTTTAAGGCCTTTTTGTCTGTCTTTCTTTAAGAACAAGGAGGAAACTGAATATGGAGAAGAAGCTTTTTCAGTGGTGGTCCCAAAGGTGCAGAATGTATTTCCAGCTGGAATTTCTTTGACAGGCCCTCTTATTACCCAGGGCTAAAATAGATTTAGTTCATTTAAACTGGTATTGTGGACCCAAATGAATTCCAGTCTTTTGCACAAAGAGTAATGCCATAGTAAACTGCTTTTGAAATCATGGGAGAATTCCAGAAGCAATTGAGGCTATGCCAGGGGGGAGATATTTAGCTGCTCAAAGAAAAAAAAAACATTTCATTGAGCTATTACCTCCCTCTTCTGCACCCTAAAATAAGTATTTTGATCCTGCCCTATACTCAGCAGGGAGATGAATGTGGCACATAAAAGGTCACTACGTGTGCCACCATGCTCTTTGATAAATCTCAGTGTTGTTTTCATATTAATGTTTGTATTCTTACTTTTGTACTGAGCACAAGTTACTCAGAATCAACTGCTTATGATCTGTGTAAGAAAGAAATTGTATATAAGAAATTGCATTATTAATACTATAATAATGACATAGTATAAATACAATAGTGTATTTTATTGTAATTGTTAGCAATAACAATAGCATTTATATACTACTGCCCCATAAGGCTTAGTGCACTCTCTGTGTGGTTTACAAGTTAATTAGCATTTGCCCCCAACATGCTGGGTACTCATTTTATTCATCCACTGTGCTACAAAGGCTCTTTGTTATAATGTACCATGCACTGAAAAAGGACACAGTCCTCAGACGTACTAAGGAGAAAGTCCCACTGAATATGCTGGGGTTTTCTTCTGCATGCTTTGCATACACAGTAATGTTTTGTGAGGGGGAGGGGGGATCAACAAGACCAATGAAGAGATGTCAATATTTTAGGATGACTGCAGTTAAATGTGTAGGAAAGTAATAATATATTAGTCTTTATATTTAGTCTTTATATTTACTAATAGTATTTACTAATGTTTTGGTTCATCAGTATTCATGTTGCAAATCTTTAGGACTTGCTTACTCACAGGAGTATCTTTTCTTTAATTAGGTTCATGGAAGAAACTTGCTGTCTATTGATTATGACCGAAACATTCGTACGGAGAAAATATATGATGATCATCGGAAGTTTACACTGCGTATTATTTATGATCAGTTGGGACGCCCTTTTCTCTGGCTACCCAGCAGTGGTCTTGCTGCTGTGAATGTGTCTTATTTCTCCAATGGGCGGTTGGCTGGACTTCAGCGCGGTGCTATGAGTGAAAAGACAGATATTGACAAACAAGGAAGGATTATAACCCGCATGTTTGCAGATGGAAAAGTGTGGAGTTATACCTACCTGGAAAATGTAGGCAACTTTTCATATGAGCTACAGTACTGCATGCACAGAAGTCCACTCTATAATTTGGCTAAGCATACATATGCATCTACATGAAGCTCACATTTCCTATCCCAGTTGTCGTCATGTGCTGGACATACAGATTTTTAGTTTGTAGCAGCCTAGCCCTGTGCATATTTGCCAAGAAACAAGCAGTACTGTGTCCACTGGTGTTCACTCCTTAGTAATTTTTTGGAATAGTGAACTTGATCCATGAAAACTAGTATTAAAATACAACAGTAATCTTTAAAGTGCCACAACATTATTGGTTTTTTTGTTTTGTTTTGTTTTGTTTGTTTATTCTCCGATATACTCTTTAGTAACTATCTTTAAGAGAAAGTTAGTTGAAATTCTTTGACCTTGACGTGTACTGCCTAAAAGGGACTGCAGTGGCTCAGTCGTTAAGAAGTTTGCCTTGTTAGCTAAAAGGTTGACCAGTCAGCAGTTCAAGACCTGGGCACTGCATGATGGAATGAGCACCTGTCTCTGTCCCAGTTCCTGCCAACCTAGTGGTTCAAAAGCAAGAAATTGCAAGTAGATAAATAGGGACCACTTCGGTGGGAAGAGATCTTGGGGAAATGAAAGGAGCCTTCTTTGGGTGTCCTCTGAGCAGTGTTTCTCCAGCAGAAATCCTTTCAACCCAGAAACACCTTTGGGCGCTTCTGACATAATTTTAAAAAATGGGCTGAGCGGCAATATTTTAAGTGTAAAGAGTTCCTTTAGTTTTCATACAGTTATGTGGGACCCAGATGATTAGTTCTAGCTTAAAACAGCATAAGGCAGTGATGGTGACCCTTGGCACTCCAGATGTTCTTGAACTTCAATTTCCAGAAGACCTGCTCAGCAAGAGTGCTGACTTGGGCTTCTGGTAATTGAAGTCCCAGAAAGCCTGGAGTGCCAAGGTTTGTCATCACTGGCATAAGGCAACTGTTGTGGCAGTAATGTTGTCAGTAAAAAAACCTGCTGGTCTAAGTATCAAGTCTTAAGGATGAATTATTTTACCACAATCTGGTTTCTTTGGCACCATGCAGCAAGCAAGACTAACTTCGGAGCCTTGCTAAGTGAGTGTTAGTGTGGTGACAAGATTAAACATTCCCATGAAGAAACTGCCAAAGTCATTTTATGGTAGGAGACGGTTAAAGCAGAAACCAAAAATAATGAAATAGCAGCAGACGACTTCTCTCTGAACCTTATTTGTGAAACAAAATTATGTCTTATGTTTTTAGTATGTTTTTTTTTTAAAAATAAGAGCTACGTGTTATGCTGTTCCAGAAAACAAATCTAAAGCCATTCGTTTTTTAACTTCCCCATATATGTACTGTACTTTTTATTTATTTTTCCATAATAGTGTCTACATCCAGAGGATCACTTTTTTTAATGTAGTGGGAAGACTGCATATAATTTGTCTCTTACACAGTCATTTTTATGTAATATTTGAGAACAGATTGTTTTCTAAGTAATGCTTAGCAGGTATGTTAGCAGTATATTAGCACCAGTGGGTGGAACTGTCACCTACTTAGAACAAGTACTCAGTTTCCCCCCTTATTTATGTTTTTTTCCCCAGATTGTAAATCAAAAGCCTATTTGGTGCATGCTTTGACTACACAGCATCTAATTTATACTCTTTATTTGTTTTCCAATAGTCCATGGTGCTACTACTTCAGAGTCAGCGGCAATACATCTTTGAATATGATTCTTCAGACCGGCTGCATGCTGTCACTATGCCCAGCATCGCTCGCCACACCCTCTCCACTCACACATCTATTGGCTACATTCGTAATATTTATAACCCTCCTGAGAGCAATGCCTCGGTGATTTTTGATTACAGTGATGATGGAAGGATTTTGAAAACCTCTTTTTTAGGAACTGGTCGGCAAGTTTTCTACAAATATGGGAAATTGTCCAAGTTGTCAGAGATTGTCTATGATAGTACGGCAGTGAATTTTGGGTATGATGAAACCACTGGAGTTCTGAAGATGGTTAATCTGCAGAGTGGTGGCTTTTCTTGTACCATCCGCTATCGCAAAATCGGACCTCTGGTTGACAAACAGATTTACAGATTCTCTGAGGAAGGTATGGTCAATGCAAGGTTTGATTATACCTATCATGACAATAGTTTTCGAATTGCTAGTATCAAACCTATAATAAGTGAAATACCTCTTCCAGTTGACCTTTATCGTTATGATGAAATCTCAGGAAAAGTGGAACACTTCGGCAAATTTGGGGTAATTTACTATGATATCAATCAAATCATCACTACAGCTGTGATGACACTAAGCAAACACTTTGATACACATGGACGCATTAAAGAAGTTCAGTATGAAATGTTTCGTTCACTCATGTACTGGATGACAGTGCAATATGACAGCATGGGAAGGGTAACTAAGAGAGAATTGAAGCTTGGCCCTTATGCCAACACAACTAAATATACCTATGACTACGATGGAGATGGGCAGCTCCAGAGTGTGGCAGTCAATGACAGGCCAAACTGGCGTTACAGTTATGATCTCAATGGCAACTTGCATCTCTTGAACCCTGGAAACAGTGTCCGATTGATGCCGCTACGCTATGATCTGAGAGATAGGATCACACGCCTGGGGGACATGCAGTATAAAATAGATGATGATGGCTTTCTGTGTCAAAGAGGTTCTGAAATTTTTGAGTACAATTCCAAAGGCCTCCTAACAAGAACTTATAATAAAGCAAGTGGGTGGAGTATTCAGTACCGCTATGATGGTTTAGGAAGAAGAGCCTCTTACAAGACTAACTTGGGACACCATCTTCAGTACTTTTATGCTGATCTTTATAACCCTACCAGGATAACTCATGTGTATAACCATTCCAATTCAGAAATCACATCTCTTTATTATGATTTGCAAGGTCATCTTTTTGCAATGGAAAGCAGCAGTGGAGAAGAATACTATGTTGCCTCAGATAACACAGGTACACCACTGGCGGTGTTCAGTATCAATGGCCTAATGATCAAACAGCTACAATACACAGCATATGGGGAGATCTATCATGACTCTAACCCAGACTTCCAAATAGTAATTGGATTTCATGGAGGACTCTATGATCCCTTAACAAAACTGGTCCACTTTACTCAAAGAGATTATGATGTTTTGGCTGGACGTTGGACCTCTCCCGACTATACTATGTGGAAAAATATTGGTAAGGAACCTGCCCCATTCAACTTGTATATGTTCAAGAGCAACAACCCCCTCAGCAATGAACTGGATGTAAAGAACTATGTGACAGGTGAGAAATAATTCATAATTTAGATATTTTAAGGACCTTGTGGAATGATGCTAAGAATTGGATTGTACATTTGGCAAAATCATTAGTAGCAAGCAAGGCCTTCAAATCCTTCACACTTGAAAAAACTGAGAAACTCATTTTTAGTTTAGCTGAACCTGAAACTATGAAATTCACTTAGTAATAGAGGAGAAGGGTTTGATGAAATAGGTGGAAGCCTCTACCTGTTTCTGTGGGGTTAAGATACATAGAAATCAATGGGACTTAAGCACACATAATTCGAAGAAAGCACTTGTGGGTTAGTTATGCATAGAAAAAGCCAGTGAACATTCCATGCTATGTCTATCAATTTCTTAAGCTGACTGCTAGATGAATCAGGACTGTTGAAAGAAAATTTTATGATCTGCACCTTCTAAGATATCTTAATTAAGCTTTACAAGACTTCATGTTGAATACACCTGTACTGGTAGGAATGCTGCAGCCATTGTGCTATTAAATTGAGTGTTTCATCATTCCCTTGAAAGAAGTGTTATGCTAAGCAAAAGCCTGTTAAAGTAATTCCAAAGATGAGAACTGAAGCCAGGGTCCTAACAGCAAAAGTCCTGTTCATAAAATCACAGAAATAATGTCCTCCTCCTAGAAAGGCTGAGGTGTAGGATCAAAGCTGGTAATATTTTAAGTCAAACCCCAGTAGGAAGTTCACTGAGAACCCTGATATTTTAAAGTCATGTGTTTAAATCCAAAGTTAATTATACTGTACAGTACAGTACAGTACAGTTAATTATCCTGTACAGTTAATTATACTGTACAGGACTCCATCTGGAGAAAGGCAGCCTATAAGTAAGTAAGTAAGTAAGTAAGTAAGTAAGTAAGTAAGTAAGTAAGTAAGTAAGTAAGTAAGTAAGTAAGTAAGTAAGTAAGTGTAGATCTATTGTTATAAAGTGATCTATTCATAGCTAACTTCAGATATAAACCAATTATTCATCTTGTTTATGTAGAGAACTATTAAGATATATTTGGATGATGTTTACAGATGGGTAGCTTCTGTTATTATCAGTTAAAGTTTTTTGTAACTGTTCTTACTCCCACCCCACCCTCTTAATAATATTTTTTGGGTAAGAAACAAACCAGATGAACTCATAGGAAAATGGGGGCTGGGTTGAGAGCAATCATATATTGTTATTTTATCCTCTGTGAAAGTCTACGTTCAAAGCAGAATACACTGCACCCAAAAAGCCTCATTTGGAAACATTTGAATGATAATTTTTGTGCTCTGGTTTGGAATGAAAGTTCTACCTTCCACTCTTTGCCTCTTAGGGTGATTATTCAGTGATGACCTGTAACTATTTCACAAAAGAAAGGCAATTAAAATTTATTTGAGAGATGCCCTTTCAGAATAAAATATGGAGTGTGTCATAGTCACAGCATAACAGAACAAGAAGATTCAATGCAGCAAGTATAATTCCAGAGGAAGTCAAAACTACAGGGAACAGTGAATGATATTAAGAAAGTTGAAGTGCAAATGATTACCTTCTTGTGGTGGAATGGAAGATGTATTGACTATTATACTATCTCTAAATAAATGTCTTAGCAATTGAGATATAATATTTTGTGAAGATTAAAAAAACTGATTTGTGTCCCAAAAGTTTTGATTTGAATATCACCTGCAGAAGCATCTAAACAGCTGCAGGGGAAATGGGGTATTCTGAATGTGGAAATGGCTGGAGCATAAAAATTTAAGAAATCCTTCTGTTTATTGCCCTATGCCGGAACTTGACAAGCACTCAGAAGTTGTTACTTTTTTAGAGAACAACTCCCAAAATACTCCCCCAGCCAGACTATGTTGTCTGGGGACTCTAAGAGGGTTTGGCCAAACAAATGAGTTTTGGAGTGGGTGGTAGGGTGTTGAACTCTGAACTTGAAGCATTTGGTTAAAAAATCAAGAACATTGCATGTAACATCTGGTATAGTTTATCTGGCCTTGGCTCTTTTACAAATTGTAACTGAACTGTTAATATTTTCTTGAAGCTATAATAGCAATTATTCACATAAACAGAGAAGTAAGGTGAATCAAGCATGATGTAAATTTATTAAACCTTTGGAGAATGAATTGCTCCTTTCCTGAATGGTTTCCTGACGTATTCTGAAACCATGACTTTTTTGAACCACAGTTATTATATGTTGGCTGAAATCCTGTTGCACAAATTACGATGCATAAGTCTGCACATTTTTTTCATGATTTAACGTTTTGCAATCTCCTCCCAAAAATTTTAGTGCTACCTTGAGATAACCTAATAAGAAGCCTTGAAGACCATAGGAAAGAGAATGGAAGCTATTAGTTTCCTAAAATTGCTGCCTTTGATAAATAGGTTTTCCAAAATTAAAGACTTCCCCTCATGTATCACAACACCCAATGGCTTCTCCACAAAGAGATCCCAGGGGAGCCCTGGAACCAATTTTTTTTCGGGGGGGGGGGGTGTTGGACATTTTTAATTTACAAAAAATCACTGTGGCTAAAGATATTAGCAATCTTACACAGCATAAGTTCCACAACTGGATTTCAGCCATAGAAACAAACATTACTTTTTTGCTTTCTTTCTTTTTGTTTTGTTTATACTTTTGATTTCACTTAACCTGCCCCCTCCCATAGTCTTCTACATATATAGAACAGTTAATAATGAGAGCTGACATCATTTTGCTAAGAAGAAGCAAAAAAAATCACCTATGGAAACATTATTTATTTATTTATTTATTTATTTATTTATTTATTTATTTATTTATTTATTTATTTATTGGAGCAGTTAATAGTGGCATTTACTCTCACTACTGCTACCCCTTATTGCATGTTAAGGCTAACTAAATTAAAATAATAATATCTGCCATAGATCATGTTGTCCTGTGTCAGTTTCATGGAATAACCCTCACAAAACATGATCATAATACTAGTACTGTATTAAGAAACATTTTAGACACAAGAAACACTATGAAAATATATCAGTCTTGGTAGTCAGAGCACCTAAAGTAATGTCAATACACGGAATCACTCTCACAAAACTACAGAAGGCTTAGTTCATGTGATTCCTGTAAAGTGAACAGCCCTAAATGGAGGCCTCACTTGTCAGTTTTCTTTTTCTTTGTGTTTTTTTCTTTATTTGTACAACTATCATACTTTTTATCTTTTGTATTGTCTGCTACAATATTTTTAATATTCAGGCTATCTGTGAAAAGAAAATCTAAAGGCTCTGTCCCATGTTATAATTTACAGTTAATGTTAGGTGCTATTGATGTTTACGCCATACTTCAAAGTTTCACAGGTGTATTTGCTTTTTATTCTCAGATGTGAAGAGCTGGTTAGTGATGTTTGGGTTTCAGCTCAGCAACATTATACCTGGCTTCCCAAGAGCAAAAATGTACTTTGTGCCCCCACCTTACGAACTATCACAATCCCAGGCATGTGAAAATGGGCAGGTGAGCAGAAGCACTCATCTCTATGGAGTGAAGTTGTGTTTGTTTCACATTCCTTTGCAAATTTAGCAAGAGCAAACATAGCTGATAGGGTCAAGGCACACAAGCAAAAAACGTGATGTGAACTGAATCTGCTAGGTCTGGTCTGGTGTGCCATTACTCACTATAAATGTAGATCATTGTTGTAATTGCAGTATTAAAATATTTAATTGTTTGTCCTTGAAGTAATATTTTATTATCAGTGATAAAGAAATCTGACATCAGTGATGAGTTTCATTGGTTCCCAGGACCATGCTGGCAAAGAGGCATTTGCTTTGTCACCTCACCCTCTTCTTTATGCAGAAGAAGACAATGGGGGAATGGTCAGTTTGGAACTATTTTTCCAGGACTTCCTTAGGAACTCCCAAGTAAGACCAGTGAAGCTGCCCCCTTTCTCCTAACACAGGGATGGTCAACCTTTTTGCACAGTGAGCCTGACCATGCCCCCGGAACACTTGAGTGGGCCAGACCACACCCACGGAAGTGGAAGCAGGCACATTTATGGCTGATGTAAGTGTGCCCACTGCCACGCACCACAGGCGTGTTTGCGCATGTGTGGGCATGTTTTATGACTGATATAAATGTGCCTGCTTCTACTTCCAGGTGCGGGAGAGATGGTGATGGGCCGGTTGGAATGGTGTGGTGGGACAGGTCCTGTCCATGGGCCGTAGGTTGGGAAGCCTTGCCCTAACAGGAAGGGGATCCACTCTTTATGTCCAATCACTTGTCTTCGCAGTAGGAGGATATGGGATAATTTTGGAGGGAGCAGCCCTTCTGGGATCAAATTAGGGGGCCACACTATGTCTACTGAGTAAGGATTCCTCCCTTGCCTTACACCATGTCTTATGAGCATTTAACTTCTATAATGCAGTTATTCCAGTATAAAGAAAGTTTGCATGCTTGACTGAAAATAATTTCAAATTATACTTTGATTACAAAGGGATATTGCAATTTTTGCTTGTTACTTTATTTTACCACAATTTAATAGATCATTTCTCAAACGTTAACTGTGAAATTACTTATAAAAATTCAGCTTCAGTTTCTGTTCCAATATGCTAGTTAACCCTGCCTAGAACATTTACATATAAAATGAAAGACATCTTTTCTTTTCGAATAAAGTACTAAAGTTCTGCTTTGAATAAAGCATTACAAAAATGTTAGACTAAGTTCCTTCCTTTAATGTAATAATTACAGTTTGCTGACATGATGTCAGAACAAAATGTCTGAATGTCTTTCTTTCACAAGCACACTTCATACACAGCAACATACAAAAATGTCCACAAATATTTAAGATTTTTTGGTTACTACAATCATCTTGAACAATATTTGAAACAATGAAGGTACAGCATTTCAGTGACCATTCTTTACCACATCTATCGAGAAGGGGACTGCAGCAGTGTTCATGAATGGAGCAGGGAGCTGCGATGCTACTGATGTATTTTCCAATAAGAGATCTTTACTTATTTTGAATACAGTTAAATCTAGAATTTAAATCTAGAATACAATTAAATCTACAGTTATGATCTAGAATTAGATATCCATACAGCTGTTGGCTGTGGGATCTGGAAATCATTTAATAGACCTTTAAGTAAAGTAGGAAGATGAAATAATAATCAAGTAAAATGGGGCTACTTGGATATAGGATAAATTTTCTATGAATGTGAGAAATTCAATCATTCTAGCATTTAGGTGCAAGCAATTTATGCCCACCACCTGTACAAAAAAGCTCTAATAAATAGCCAAGATAACACCATTGAAGTAGCCTGCTTCTGTTCAAAAATAACCTAATTGTGCTACACTCTGATGCTAACAAAGAAAGACTGTCAATTTCCAAAGGAAGCTTGTCTCACAGACTGAAAGGTAGGAGATCAGAGGTTCAGCTTTGCATATGTAATCCATTGTGTGACCCTCTAGGTCAGGGATTGCCAACCTTTTTAAGTTGGGAGCCAGGTCATGCTCCCTCAGACAGTTGAGGGGGCCAGACTGGTGGTCCCTCCACTGTTTACAGCTGCTGTAAATGTGTCCATAGCCGTGGTAAATGCATTTATGACAGCTTTAAATAAGTCTGCGGCCAATTCTGGTGGCGGTGGTGACAACGGCGGCTGGAGTGAGGGCACCATGGGCCAGATCCAGCCCACAAACTTAGGTTGCCTGCCCCTGCTCTAGATTATGATCAGTTCAGAATAAACAAAAATAATAATCTAACACAGGTGGGACATTGGGCTTAGTGCTCTTGAAACCCAGAAGATTTCTTGATCCATCATAAACTCAGGGTTTTTTCTATAATGTATATACCTTTCCAACTTGAAATGATGGTAAATTTCTAATCCAACCCACCACTTCTGATCAGCAAAAGCAGTGTTTCACAAAACCTCTTTTTAATGGAGGAAATCAAAGGACATAAGATGTTTCCTACTGGAACAGATCAAAGGCCTATCTAATTCTTCATCATCTTCCATAGGGCCTGAACCAGTGGTGGGATGTCAAAAAATTTTACTACCCCACCGTGATGTCATCACAGTGTGGGCAGAGCTAACATCATGACATCATGGGCTGAGCGAATGTCATGACATCATGATGTTGTGGGCGGGGCCAAAGAAAAATTAATAATAATAAAATAAAATAAGCACACACACACACACATACCCCTCAACCCACCCACCCACCCACAACACAAACCTGTAAATTAAATAATTAAATAAATAAATAAAAATACATTAAAATGCACCCACCCACCCACCCAAACACAAATCAACCAAAGCTTTTAAACTAGAGCTTAAACCTTATTCTGGCCAATCTTTCTCACACTAGGTCAGATAGAAGGAACTACAGAATGAACTCACCACAAGATGGCTTCATTTTGGCACTTTTCAACTTTTCAACAGTTAAAGAAGTTAGGTACTAAGTCTTTGCCTAACCAGTTCTCTAGGATAGTATGCCTTAATGTAAATGTAAAACAGCTGTACCTCCTTAAGGGCTCAGCAATTGGAATAGCACAGGTGTAGCTTATTGATGGGGTAACTCCAAGACTTTGCTTAAAAACCCCAAGCCAGGCCTTTTTAGGAACTGTGGTAGTACGTCAATGTAGGTAAAGGTATTAAATACACATTAAAATACACACAGATGCACCACATCCAAAGGTGAGTCACTTACCCTGGGGAGCAGGCTATAGGGAGCTTCAGGCTAGCAGCTTCTCTTCCTCCCCCCGCTTGTGAGGTCAGCAAGGAGGCCGTGCATATGCACCAAGCACTGTAGGCATGCATGCACACCAAGTGCTTGGCGCACATGCGCAGTGGGGGAACCAGTGAATAGGTAAGCCCCGAAGGTGGTTCCCCCCAAAAGCTGCTACCGGTTCTCCGGGACACTGGGGAAAGTTACTACCAGTTCTGGCGACCTGGTGAGAAACTGTTACATCCCATCACTGGCCTGAACAGATGTCTTGGAAAGCAATAGACTTCCCCACTGTTGTTATTCACTAGCTCTGATATGGACTGGCTACTGATTAGATGTTCCGCTACCATTGGACCTTGTTTGGCACCATGACAGTGCTCTAAACAGTGCCAGGCAATTATATCTAATATCTCTTAATCTCTGAGAGTACCTCAGAGCAACACTAAATGGAGTGCATTTCCAGGAGTTGAAAGAATGGGTAGAATATGTTGAACAGCAACTCTCTAAGTGCCAGACAATATCAGTGAGCATGCAGAGCAAGTGTTGATAGCAGCCCTGTAGAAACATACTGGCCCAAATCTTGCTGAGTTTGTATGCCAACATAACGTAGTTGGGATAAATCTCATTGGCAAATTGCTAAAAGTTAAAAACTTAGCATGGACTGTTACTGTTGCACAACTTGGTGTGCAATAGGAATGCTGAATTCTTAATTTAGGCAATTTGCCAATGAGATTCACCCCAATTTTAGCTTGCGACTATTGAGAAAACATAGAGCTGTTTTTAAAAAGTATGCACTGCAGCATTTATTCTCCACATATTTTCCAAATCTCTATGCTATGAAGTAATTAATTAATTGCCACCTCCACATCTTATGGAAATGAGCATATGCTATGTGAATTATTTTCTCTGGTCTGTTCTTTGCCTCTTTCTAGACAGCTTCACTGACCAATCCTAAAGACTAGGTTTATGTAGAGAGAAAAGCCCCCCCCCCCTTCTCAGGCCACTTTCCTTACAAGGAGAAAGAAAGTCCAACCTCTTTCACACCCCATCTCTCATTGACAAGCACAGAAAGTTGTAACCTTTGCTATGTAGGGCTGCCGCCTTAGGTGACTAATTATTTGACCTTTACTGTACTTTCTATAAATCTCCTGTTTTGAGAAAATACAGAAAGAGTGTGACACTATGTAATTTTCCAAGCACTAATGCACAACAGATTTATATCAAGGTATTAGCACTTTATCTGTTTTTCCTTCCTTTTTTCTTTCCTTCCTTCCTGATTTTGGAAAAAAAATAATGCCACCTTTCAAGGCAAAGCTTTCCCAAGACAGCTGACAAAATATATTTAAAGCCATAAAGCATTTTTAGAATAAGCCAAAGCAATCCTATTTTGAAACAAAATAATTCCATTACAATAACTAAAAAGGTAGCAGCAACTGAAGGCAGTTTAAAACTCAACTTACGATTCCTTAAATAGAACACATATTGGAACAGATACATTTTGAAGGCTTCTTGAAGTTTTGAGTGTCAACACTATGCTGGGTGGGTGGAGGGGGGGTTCACTGCTGAGGCTGTCTCAAATGCCAGCTTTGTGGATGTTGACTGCAGACCTGGAAGTAGAGCAGGGATTCTCAACCTGTGGCCCACTGCACCATTTTATGTGGCACCACATCACCTCCACCACATCCAGAAGTGCCATGTGGTGAATGAAGGGCAAAATGGCCATCCAGTCCTTGAAGCTGTCTGAGGGAGCGTGACCCGGCCTCCAGCTTAAAAAAGTTTGGAACTCCTGAAGTAGAGCCTCAGAGACCAATCTTAGTGCCTGGGCAAGTTCATACGGGTACTGACAGCCTTTCAAATAAAGTGGTCTCCAATTATTTATGACTGTAAAGGTCAACCACAACATTATATTAAGGCTGGAAATGACCAGATAACTAGCACAGCTAGTACTGTGTGTCATGAGCTCTAAGTATCTGGCATTGAAGACTGTGATCTTTGTAGCTGCCTTCCATACCAGTTAATATTTCAAAACTGTTCATAGAGGCAACCTGTGGCTAAGTACATGGCAGCAATATTGCATAGACTCTTCGAGCAATGGACAAAAAGCTTGGATTTGAGTGTAAATGCTTTAGTGACAGTGGCCAGAATTCTACTGGTAATTTATGCCAACATAAGTACAACAGTGCAAATCATTGCTGTGATCTGCCCTTAGTTAAAAAGGCATGTTGATATCATGTGATTTGCATGCCAATGACTTAATTGGTTCCAAATTTAGTAATGTGAATGAGACTTGTAGTGGGCATTGGAAATTTCTTTGTAATCTGAACTTGCAAAATTTCAATGTATTTATTCTATTCTTTGTTGTAGCTAATTACTGGAGTGCAGCAAACAACGGAGAGACACAATCAAGCCTTCATGGCCCTTGAGGGACAAGTCATATCCAAAAGATTACATGCAAATATTAGAGAGAAAGCAGGGCACTGGTTTGCAACTGCCACTCCAATCATTGGCAAGGGAATCATGTTCGCAGTGAAGGAAGGCAGAGTAACCACGGGTGTTTCAAGCGTCACTACGGAAGACAGCAGAAAGATCGCCTCGGTGCTTAACAATGCTTACTACCTGGAAAAAATGCACTACAGCATTGAGGGGAAGGACACCCATTATTTTGTCAAGATTGGCTCCTCCGACGGTGACCTTGTCACCTTGGCAATGACTAGCGGGCGGAAAGTGCTGGACAGTGGAGTAAATGTGACTGTGTCCCAGCCAACCCTCCTGATCAATGGAAGGACTCGAAGGTTTACAAACATTGAATTCCAGTACTCCACCTTGCTGCTTAACATACGTTATGGCCTGACCACGGATACGTTGGATGAAGAGAAGGCACGAGTGCTTGACCAGGCTCGCCAGCGGGCTCTGGGTGCAGCCTGGGCCAAAGAGCAGCAGAAGGCACGGGATAGCAAAGATGGAAGCCGCCTGTGGACTGAAGGAGAGAAGCAGCAGCTCTTGAGCACAGGGCGGGTTCAAGGTTACGAAGGATACTATGTGCTCCCAGTTGAGCAGTACCCAGAGCTGGCAGACAGTAGTAGCAACATCCAGTTCCTAAGACAGAATGAAATGGGAAAGAGGTAACAAATTAAACTACTGTCATCCTTTCCGGATGACTTAGTAGTGAGCAACTGTTATCTCCTCTCCTAAGGAGATGAAGACCAACCGGGGTGGGCACTCGGCTGAGCTACTTTGGGATCAGAAGTGGCAAGAAAGCTCACATTTTTTGAGTTCAATGCTGCTATCCAAGTGATTAATAACCACATCCCGAAGTGGACTAAAGCCAGACTTAAAACTTTTAAACCGTGCAAATTCAAAAGTACCCCATTAGTATGACCCACTTGTTCTGGGTTTAGAGAGGAAAAAAAGAAATTAGAACAAAAATATTGGGAAAAGAAGGCCTCGTCTTATATTACCTCACTCCATTTACATGTGAGCAAACTTTCAAGAAATCTGAGAGGGCCACTCATCTCCATTAGACCAGCTGATGGGAGGAAAAAAGATTCTTCAGGCTGCTCCGTTTGATAAACATTCTAGAAGTTTTTCATTTAAAAGCAAAATACAGGTGCATTTAATACATGACTTCTGGGGTGATTTGTGTGTAGCAACTGGAAGAAAAGAGGAGAACAGGCGCAACAGAGCACTGGAAATAGTAACAGAAATATGTTAAGGAATATAAACCTGCACTCTCACTCCGACCCTACTTTTGTCTGGCCTGAGGCTAATTTATTCAAAGAGGGCAGAGTGTAAAGTTCGATTAAAAAATGGAGGCTATAAATCACTACTGATAAATTTCATACTCTGTTTTGTCTTTGAAGAATCCATTGTGGACAGTATAACACAGTTACAGGGTGTAGTCTGTTTAGATTCAGTAGTTTGTTGGTATCAGTTCTAGTAGAGCTGTGGGCATTGTGTTAACACTATTGCAAAACGGGCACCAATTCAGATCACCCTGTACATACATCAGCCAGAAGAGGCACAATCACTGTTTCAGATTTTAAAAAAAGAAAAAAAATATTAGTGTGTTTGTTTGGTCGAGAAACTGAGACAATCACATTATGGTCACTGAGAGGGGGGGAATATTAAAAAAATATAAAAATGAGTCTAATAAGAACTTTGGTACAAACTTTTTTGTAATATACATGTATGAATTGTTCATTGAGTTTTTATATTAATTTTAATTTGCTGCTAAGCAAAGAATAGAGACAGGCAAAGATAATTTATGGCAAAGTGTTTAAATTGTTTATACATAAATAAAGTCTCTAAAACCCCTGTGAATGTAATGTCTTCTGTTTTAGAAATGTTCTGATCAAAATGACTACAGTGCAGTCAGCAGTTTTTCAAATGCAGTGTACAGTACAGTATTAAGAATGATGTAAAATGAAATGAAGATGACAGTCACAAGATACATTAAGGACTGTGCTATCCTGTTAAACACAGTATGGGCACAAACCTAACTAAATTGAGAACAACTGGTGTGGGTCTTGATAGGGCACCTCCTGCTGGCACAAGTGCCCTTAGGCTGGTCTAACACCTTGTGCTGGCTGCTAGCTACTGACTGGTACCTGTCAAGTCAGTTTCCATTGTGATGGTGCTTGGCTTATGGTTTTCATCCCCTCCCCCTTGTGCTTTTCCCCTTAGGCCAGGTGAAGTTCCTCTCCTTTTGAGCTTGGAGAGATTTAGATACAAGATAACTCCAAGCAGCCCAAGTCTGCTCACCAGCCCTAAAGTCAGCCTAGCTTGTTAGGATTGTGTTCTATGTGACCTAAGTGGCACCTTTACCAAAAAGATACTATAGATACCAACCTACAATATTTCACTTTTGCCAGTTTGGGATTCGTGAATAAAGTAGACGAAACCTCCTGTTACAATGAAGTGTGATTTTTAAAAAAACTGCCCTAGAAAATTAATGACTGGCAAAGCTATGGCAGACAAACAAACAGACGAAAACAGCACATTTATAAGCCAATCTTCTCTTGATTTGTACCCATCAAATATCTTGGAATTTCAATACCTGTCATGTCTGTGGATGATGGTTGTTTTAGTCCAATCATCTAAAGGACATTAGCTTGGGGAAAACCTGTGTAAGAAAATCCATGTATGACGTGCTTTTGGATGCTGCGATTATGTGCAGTTTCCCAGGGAGTATACACCTGAAGACTCACATTTCCATTACTGTATAGTATGAGATCCAGCCTTTGGTGATACATGGCACATACAAGCCAAGCAATGTTTTCCTTTTACAGTATTGGCATTTCCCCATTTTCTTTTCACTGTAAACGTTCAAATGCAGAAGACATGCATTTTAATTCAGAAGCTTTTCAAGTATCTTCCTGTACAACAGCTGGAATGTTAAAGTATACAATTGGCTGCTACCGGTAAGTACAGTACAAGAAAACCAGAGCAAGAGTGGTTAGTGCAGCAATATTTGAAAAACATTAGTTTGGTCGATTATAAGCTCTGATGCCTTTCTCAAAGAATGGTTTCTGCTATAAATTTGTAATACCCCTTGCAGTTGTGTCATTCCTGGGGGAATGACTATAACCACATATAAAACTATGTGGATAACTTACTCATAAGGCCACAATTCACATACATCCCAGCCAACAACTATGTGATCCTCTATTGACATAAAGGAAATTAACCTGTGAACAACTGTTTAGCTGCTGAACCAGCTGCTGTATTTTATGGATAGAAATGAGATTTCAAAAGGATCCCCCAAGTAAAAACAATACCTTCCAAGAGTGCTTTCATAGACAGCATATTCTTCAAGAAATCACTATAGCTGCTGCAAGAGCGAAGTACATTGCTTCTGCCTGCTTGTAGTATATTTCCAAAGGAAGCAATAAATCCAGAGGAGACAACTGGGAGCCATTGTCTCAAGCTGTCATTGATAAGCCCACTTAGTTAAAGTGTAAGCAACTATGAACCTTTAGAGTCGATATTCCTTGGCCTTCACCTCCATTTACCTAACCAATATAATCAACAGTGCAGTATTATAGGAGTTACAGTCCAAAACATTTGGCCCATGGGAGGTTTTCACCCTCGACTTAGCCCCACATAATCATGATGTAGTGATAGTTTGAATGCCTATATTCTGTAAAAAAAATAGTTTTATCTGTCAGACAAAGGAGTATGATGTGTTCACTTTCTGCCACTCTCAAAACTGTTTGTGTGGTTCACGGAATAGCAGTCTCCTTTCGGAACTGGGCAGAACTTGAGCCTGGCTACTACTGACATCCTGTGGATTGTTCAGGTGAGCTAAATAGGTGGCAGCTGCATGGCATGTTGGCACAAAGTCCATTGTCTTCCTAGCGCAGGTGCACAAGCCAGGATGGACTCTGATGCAGAAATAGCATGACAGTTTTCTTCAGCAAGTCATTCAGAGACCTTTGTGGTATCCGGAGAATGGAGTGGCACTATTCTTCTTCTTCTTCTCACTGTTTCATGCTTTACATCAGGACAGGTATGTGCTGCTTCATTCTATCTCATTTAACTCTTTTCCAGCCTATCTATCAGGCATCACTTCCTGCAGGCTATTTTAGCTGGACATAGCACATTGGGACTGCAGTGACTTAGTGGTTAAGATACTGAAGTTGATGACTAGAAGGTCAGCAGGTCAGTAGTTCAAATTCCTGAGTACTGCTAGGTGGAGTGAGCTTTTGCCTCTGTCCCAGCTCCTGCCAACCTAGCAGTTCAAAAGCAAGGAATTGTAAATAGATAAATAAGGACTACTTTGGTGGGAAGGTAAGCAGTGTTCACTGGTGCCTGCCACATGTCCACAGAAATGTCTGCAGACACAGGCAGCGCTGGCTCTTTGGCTATAAACAGATATTAGCACTGAATCCTGGAGTCAGATACGACTGGCTTTCGAGCAAGGGCAACCGAGTGGAAGAAGCAGGCAGCAACAGCTGTACGGAGCCTTTTCAGGTAGTATAAAACAATTGTTGTACTCTCACAGCATCTGTGATTTGACAATCTTTCTAACTTGTTCATCCAGATATTTTAGTAGTAGCACTAATGAGATTGATTGTCAAATGATCCTCACATTAAATCTAGATTGTTTAGTCTACTGGCTTCCACCCTCTATTATTCGGTATTCCTGGATTTACTTTTTCCTCTAAAAACAAAACAAAAAACCTTGCCCCAAAACAATCCTCCTTTTCATTTAGAGAAGGGACTGTTCAAAATGTTTTCTAAATCCTATTAAGTACAGGAGACAGGTTTTGATCAATAACTTGCCTATTATTAATATACTTAGTCCAAAAAAGGACTTTGGACCTTTTCATTTTAAACAGTGAGAGGAACGTCAGTGAAGTTGTCTACTCCATAGCTCCACTAATTTAAGTAAGAACTAGATTAGGCATTTAACTAACCTGACATTAGTTTCAACAGAACCTAACTAGTCCAACCCAGTATTATGACATAAGCAATAAAATCAAACCATAAATGCATATTAAATGGAGCAGAAAGAAAAACAAAATATAAAACTAGCATAAATTCCACAAGTAACTAGTTCACATCTGAGCAACAAGAATCTTGAGCTTAAATTAGGCATCTGAGGAATAGATTGTTTTAGTACTGATAATTTCCTTATTCATACTGAATTTCATCCTTCTTCCCCATGCAGACGATTGACCATGAAGAATTTGTAGCTTATGGTATGGGTGCTGGTGAACAATGGAGATCCTTTGAAAGAAGGCAGAGTCACCTTCTATGAATGAAGTAGGGTCTCCTGATCCAATATGTTGCATTTCTGTAAACTGGAGGTTATGGAGGGAAAGCATTGCTTCTATCAATCCCATTATCTTTGCCTGAATCCACGTCTTGTGTTCACAATTGCTATTGGATGACTAAATCCTAAATTTTCCTTTCTCTCCCATATTAGAACATAATATACTGTACAAGCAACAAAATATATGTAAGGATGAAAATGAGCAAAGAACTGCTTTGTATTCCAGAGTGCAATATGAGTGGTGTTGATTTCAATCTACAACTAAAGATCATAGGATTATAGAATGACAGATTTATAAAACACTGGATTTGGAAGGGACCTATAAGACCATTGAGTCCAAACCCCTTCTCAATGCAGGGATCCAAATCAAAATGTATCTGACACAAGATAGGATCTTTTCCTGTTGATATTGCAACATTATGGTGAAGCCACATGGTGGCAGGCTTGTCAAAGACTCAAGAAAAGCCATAGTATTTTTTTGTTTTGCACCTATTGATTATTCATTCTTTCACTATCAAAGTGCAGAACCAGTGTTTGGGATATTTCTAGATGCTCCATTGAGCACAGCAATAATGTAGATTCAGATAACACACACATTGAAATAAATATAAGAGATATCTATCTATCTATCTATCTATCTATCTATCTATCTATCTATCTATCTATCTAGATGCCTTTGAAATGAGGTGTTGGAGGAGAGTTTTGAGAGCACCCTGGACAATGAGGAGAACAAATAGGTCAATCTTAGAAGAAATCAACCCTGACTGCTCCTTAGAAGGTCAAATAGTAAAGATTGAGCTAAAGTACTTTGAATATCAAATGAGAAGAGAGGATTCACTTGAGAAACCCTTGATGCTGGGAAGGGTGGAGGGCAAAAGAAGAAGGGGGTGGCCAAAAAAGAGATGGCTAGCTGATATTGTAGATGCATTGGGGACAGAGCTGGGCAGGTTGAGGAGGATGGTGGAGGACAGGGGTGCCTGGTAGGCAATGGTCCATGGGGTTGCAAAGGGTCGTAATCGACTGTGCGACTGAACAACAACAAAAAATCCATCTATCTATCAAACTTTAGTGCATTACTTTCTTTATACACTATTTCAATAAATAGATTTTGGAAAACTTTCTAAAGCTAATGGGATCTACAAAGCAAAAATGGCACCTAACACTTAACTTGTCATGGAACAAAGTAGGCAGTATTCTCTTCACATATAGATCAGGCACTCACAAAAGTATTCTACAAGGTTATCATGAGCAATCTTGGATTTGCTTTCTAGCCTGTGGGTGATCTTACCTCACATGGTATAACTGTGGAACATTGAACATTTTCTGCAAGCGTGATACTTGATCAGATTAGGTCTCAGATCTTCTTCTTCCATGTCTAAGCCAGACGTAAAAGTGCCAAAATGAAGCCACCTTTTGGTGAATTAATTTCCACAGTTCCTTTTCACCTGACCTAGTGTGAGAAAGATTAGCCTGCACAAGGTTGCTGTTGCCCAGGGTATGCCCGATTGTGGTTCAAAAATGTAAAATGTACCACAAGCTTTGAGGAGGTTCTTTCTGTGTACCCCAAGTCTCAGATTATGAATATTAGTTATATTCAGTGGTACTGTACTAGATACTTTTGCCTGTATGTGGCTCACCGAAGGCTGTGAAATGAATTCATGGCTAAGATAATATTTGAGTTAGATGCTAATATAACTCTTACTCTTCTCAAACTGTGCAGCTCCTGGTTGCAACACTGAAGCTTCTCAGCGGCTACAGCACCATCACTATGGAACACCTTTGCCTATGGAAATGCATCAGGCCCCATCCCTGGAAAGATTTTTAAAACATATGAAAACAATCCTGCACTGGGAGATTTTTAAAGATCTGCTGCCTGAAGCTGCTTAATGCTGCTGAGCTCAGTTTAATGTGTAGTTTAAGTGTTAGTGAAAACCTTTTTTTAATTTTCCTGGATCTACTGTTTTCTGTGATTGGGTGGTGGTGGGAAATATTACCAAATGGGTTATGACTTTTTATTATGCTGCCATAGACTGGGGTTTGTGTTACTTTATTTTACTGTATGTACGTGTTCTATTTTGTAAACTTCCCAGAGTGGGTACAACACCAGAAGAGTTCTTCATGTAGGATTTGGGATGTAGTATGGGGTCACCAAGCATGGCTGACGCCAATAAGGAAAGCATGAAACACAGATCAGTACTGTATGTTGGACTCCTTGTGTCATATATATAGGCAACTGGGAGTTTGAGGATGGGCAAACTGATAACTCAGGGTGGGTGAAACCCTCTCTGACCACCCCCTGGCTATGACCCTGCCTGAGGTTCTGGTCTGTTAATGAGGAAAGCTGCTAAATATGCTTATCTGCCACTCTGGAATGCACACAAAGTTATGTAATCATGCCTTAATCCTCAACGATTGTTCTCAGTGTTTGAAGTTAAAGCAGTAACACACTCGACAAATAACAAGAAGTGACAATAGGTGACCAAGATTTCTTCCACTGCTCTTGGTTTTCCTGAGAAATCAGTTGCTGATACACTAAACTCAGTCTCAATCACCAAACTCAAACTGTTCTTCCCTTTGCCTTTGCCTTGGAAGTTACTGTTGTTATCCTCTGGCACAGACACATACCACATGGGGGCTCAATGGTGACTACCACTGCATATTCTCATGCATAAAAATTGGCCATCGGGTTTGAGGTTTCCTTCAGAACTATCTCTAAATAGATCCTCTAAAGCAATAGGTTTAAAAAAAGAAAAAATAAATTCACATCTACTTGAAAGTTTCTAGAGTTGTCACTCCTTGCTCATCCTTTAGCTCCATTTAGGTCAGCTGGACTCAGATCACAATGCATTGACAAAAAAAAAAAAACTAAAACTTTGGCAGTGGATGAAGTTGATCTTCCCAGGCTTCTTTACATGTATCAGCCAGATGTTGGAACAGATGTTGGAATCATCCATCCAGTAAAGCCATGATCTTACAGACTGAAGGAATTCTGGGAAATGAGATCTAGAACAGTAAGTTTTCCAAGCCCTAATTTCAATAGGTGTTTTCAGTTCTTCATGTTACTTTGCATAAGCCATAATGCAAATTTTTACACACAGATAATACTGAGGCAGGATATCATATGGGGTTTTATATGTTTAGCAGCCTGCAAACAGCTCTCAACATTTTCATTCTTTCTTCATTTACACCGCACGTCAGTAAAAACTCTAGATGTGCACAAATGACTTTTTGCAATTCTCTGTTTATGGACATTCAGTGCACTCTGGTGCCTAGTCATGCCTGCCACATGTCCACAGAAACGTCTGCAGACACAGACAGTGCTGGCTCTTTGGCTATAAACAGAGATTAGCACTGAACCCTAGAGTTGGATATGACTGGCTTTTGAGCAAGGGTGACCTTTACATTTACATTTATAGGCAGAGGAATTGGGGCAACACTTCTTCAGATTGGTCTGGGAAAAATTCTCCATCTAGGACAGTGATGGCGAACCTTGGAGAGACTGAGTGCCCAAACTGCAGCCCAAAAACCACTTATTTATCACAAAGTGCCAACACAGCAACAGGGGAAGAAGGAAATGCTCCCATTGGGCTGCTGGATAGAGGAACAGGGTGAACTCTGTGCTGTGGGGAGGGAGGAATCCAGTGATGGGCTGCTACTGGTTCAGACCGGTTTGCCCAAACAGCTTTATGGAGGGGATCACCAGGGGGGTAGAGAACCCCTGGGCAACCGGTTTAGTCGCCTCTCCGGCTGCCATCTGGAAGTGTATCTGGAAGTGTACCTCCATTTGACACATGCACTCTAAAAATAAAAGTTCACATGCATCAAATGGAGGTTTGATGCATGCGCATTTCCGGGCAGCCATTTTGGCTGCATAGAAAGGGTGCAGACAGTGCCTGGAGAAGTGGCAGTGGCACACTTTCCTCGCCGTGCTGCACCGCACCACCAGGCCACCGTGCTGCTGCGGCGCTTTGCCGCAGCGGCAGTTTGCCGCCGTGCTGGCACACTTCCTGCCTGCCTGCCTGCCTAGTGCCTGCTCCCCGACCCCAGGCCAGGTAAGTGACGGGTTTGTGTTTGGGGTGGGTGGGTTGATTATTTTAATGTTAATGTGTATTTTTATTTAATTTTTATTTAATTTTTTAAAAAAGTTTATTTTTAAAAAAAAATTCTTTGGCTCCACCCACAACATCATGATGTCATGATGCCATGATGTTGGCTCCGCCCATGATGTCGGCTCCACCCACGGTGGGGTAGCAAAAATTTTGACAGCCCACCACTGGAGGAAGCACTCCCATTGGGCTGTTGGGCAGAGAGGAGGGGTGAACTCTGTGCTGGGGGAGGGAGGAAGCACTACCATTGAGCTGCTGGGCAGAGGGATGGGGTGATCTCTGTTCTGGGGTGACTGCACGGATGCACACAGAAAGGGCTCTGAGTGCCACTTCTGGCACATGTGCCATAGGTTCGCCACCACTGATCTAGGAGATGGGGATCACCACGAGCAGTCATTCCAGCATAGATTCTTTCTTTCCTCCAAAAGATACAGTAATACCTCGGATAACGTTTACCTCAGCTAACGCTAAAATTGCATAACGTTAAGTAATCTGGGGAAGAGAATTGGATCGAATAACGTTAAGGTCCTATGGGATGGATCGGATAACAACCGCTAAAACCTGTGCGGTTACAATGTATCTCTATGGAACTTTAACGTTATCCGATCCATCCCATAGGATTTTAACATGCATCGGATAACACTAAAAATCGGATAACACCAAGACTTGTGGAACCAAGTCTTAGCGTTATTGGGGTATTACTATACCTCCTCTCACCCCACCCCAACCAATTGCCACTTCATAATCATTGGCACCTTGGGTCCATTTTTTATTCTTTGGCCCTGTTCTCTACCAGAAATGTCTTTCTGGGACATTTTGGTGATTTAAAGAAGGCAGCCACCACTGCCATCCGCAGTCAAAAATGTGTGTGTGTTGAGGGGCAGAATTCAATATACTCCTGCAAACTGGCCTTCCATTTCTAGGAAGTAGGAAAAGCAAAATTTTAAAACATTTTACAGGAAATTTAATTTTTAAAAGAAATTTTGGCTTTCTCCATAGCTCTTTCCATGTATGCCTAGTAGTCAATCTAAGGCAAGGGCACCCAAACTACTGCCTGGGGCCCAATTAAACCCCTGCATATCATTAATGAGGCCCACGGTGAACACCCGGGCTCACCACAGACTGCCCCCCACCTGTCTCCACTGCCTGACATCAACAGCGGTGGCGGCAGTGGTGGCAGCAGCAGCAATCGTGCTTTGCCCCACTGCTCCAAGAAGCCTCTGGTTCGGTCCCATCCCCTCTGCAGCCTTTGCCAAAGCCGATCGCTGTGTTGTGGAAATCTTCGGAGCCTCCTCTGTTTCAAAATCTCTGGTGCTAGGAGAGCCCCCTGGCATGCCTGGGATGATGTCACTGAAGCGCGCCAGGTTTACTCTTCCAGTGCCATGGATTTTCAAACAGAGGAGGCTCTGAAGATTTCCCCAATGCAACGATCATCTTTGGCAAAGGCTGCAGAGGGGATGGGACCGACCCAGAGGCTGCTCAGAGCAACCTGGACAAAGCACAATTGTCGCCGCCACCGCTGGAAACATAAAAACTATCAGGAGCAGGAGCAGCCCGCCTCCGGTCCCAACAGCTGTGTGTCAGAGGCAGAACCGGCCCACCAAAAAAAAGTCGGGGCACCACTGGTCTAAGGGAAGGTACTACTGTAGCCAATTTCAGAGAAAAGGTGCCAGTTTGAGCTCTGATCATCCTGAAGTTTATTTCTCTGTGACAGATTCCCTCCCCCCCTCCCATTTTTCTACCTTGTTCAAATGGCTATTTCGAATTTGTTTTCGTTATATTCTTTATCTCACCATAACATTTCAGGGTGTTTCATTTCCTTATTTAAAAAAAAAGATCCTATGGAAGGAGTTACCTTATGACATCTTTCCCAAACATTGATTGAGATGAAGGAGGCTGGAGAGGAGGTTAGCTGTTACAGAAACTGTACAAATAAGACATATTTCCATGCCACGCAGCTGCCTAGGTAATTGGATAAGCACAAGAATCCTAAACTTCACTCAGAAGAATTTTCCAGAGATTTCTCCTTGTCTGAAATTCTATTCAAGGGGAATTTCTTATTCTCTAATAAATCAATTAAGTATGGATTAAATTCATATTGGAGAATTTTCAGTGCAGCACTATTAAAAACTAGTAATGAAGTTAAATGTTTGTCGGGCCATTTGTTAACTAGGAACAATGGAGGAAGTTATGCAGTTGATATAAAAGATGCATTATAAACACATCACAGAATTTTGCCTCGATGCACGAAAACAGATACATCATATTCAATAAGGCAACTGGAGGTGTTTTTAGCTGAAAATATGACCAAGGGTGGGGGAGGGAGTAAGATAAGCAATTGTGTTTAGTCATGGGAAACAGTCACAACTGGGTGTCAGCATGACCCGAGAGGGTCACTAATTCTAGCAGCTAATATATTCCAGGTGCCTTTTGACAAGAAATATATTTTTGCAAATAACAAGACAACTCCCCCACCTGCTCTCAAAGCAAAACATAGATCTTTCAAAGGGGGGGGGAGAGATGGGTGCTCCATCTTCCATGATGACAGGTCCTCTAGCCTTCTGAAAAATGTTAAATAGAAAGCCAGATGGTCTTGCTGAATTAAGGTGGCAAGCGAAGGCATTTTCTCTATTATTATTATTATTATTATTATTATTATTATTATTATTATTATTATTATTATTATTATTATTATTATTATTATTATTATTATTATTATTATTATTATTATTTGTATGTCTCTCTACTCGGTAAAAACCAACTCAGGGCGGCTCACAGAACCCCCATATATAACATTACATGAAACAATGTTACAATATAAGATATAAATATAGCAAAGCATATACACATTACAATAAAATAAAATGGAATGGGGTAACAACAAATAAATCATATGGCATCATTACACATTACAAAGAAAATACTAATACTGTACACTAGTACCTTGGATGATGATGAGATTTAGTTCCACAAGTCTCGTCGTTATCCGGTTTCTAACATTGTGCGATGCATTGATCGCACAACGTTTAAAAAAGCCCTGTTCCCCTGGAGGCTGCAGCAAGCCAAAACATCGGGATTTGAATCCCGACGTTTTGGCTTGCTGCAGCCTCCAGGGAGCTGGGGGTACTTTGGAAACAGCTTGGGTCGGGTCCCCCAACACACACACACCCTGGAGCCGGCAGGGGAGTCAGAGAGCCCGAAATGGGTGAAAAAGATGTCCATGTTTTTCACCCATTTCGGGCTCTCTGACCCCCCTGCCAGATTCAGGCAGGTCGGGGGATCCGATCCAAGCTGCTTCTGTTCTTTCCCCACCTCCCCGGCCAATGCAGCAAGCCAAAACATCAGGATTCGAATCCTGATGTTTTGGCTTGCTGCACTGGCCGGGGAGGTGGGGAAAGTCCAGAAACAGCACGGATCAGGTCCCCTGATCTCCCTGGAGCTGGCAGGGGGGGTCAGAGAGCCCAAAATGGGTAGAAAAAAGGATTTTTTAAAACCATTTCAGGCTCTCTGACACCCCCCCCCGCCAGCTCTGGGCAGGTCGGGGGATCCGATCCACAGCTGCAGGGTGGCTGGAGAAGCCGATGGGGACTCCCCGTCGGCTTCCCTAGCCACCTGCCCCTGCCTCCGCAGCTGTGGGGTGGCTGAGGAAGCTGACGGGGGGAGTCCCCTGTCAGCTTTTCAGCTACCCCATCCCTGTTTCCACAGCTGCAAGGTGGCTGGGAAGCTGAACGGAGAACCCCGTTCAGCTTTCCAGCCACCCTGCTGCTACGAATAACTGCATCAGATAATGCTAACAGATCATTATCCGATTTTAGCGTTATCCTATACAGTCGTTATCCGAGGTATTACTGTACTGTAATAATAATAATAATAATAAAATCATTCATTTAAAAAGTCTCTTAACAACATCCTCAGCTGTCCGGCTTTTAAAGTCCTGTCTTGTTCCCCCTCAGCCAGGCTGAATAGCCCCACCCCTACTCCTCTAGGTAGCCTCTGTCACAGAGAGAGATGCATTAGTTCTTTACATTAACTAGACTTAATGATGGGACATTCTGTACTTACAGAGGGAACCAATATTCACACATTGGTTATCTTTCATAAGTTCTGGGTTTTAATTTGTCTTATGTACTGTGACAATTTTGCTTGATACATTGGCTTTTCTGGGGTTCCAAAGCTGACTACATATTATGATCCTGCCATAGTCACAGAAGTATAAACTGTCTCCTATTTTTAACTATTAAAGGACCCAAAGTCTTTGAGAATTTTAACCTTATTGTTACTAGGATTAAAAAATCGCCTGGTTTATTATTAAAGATATGAAAAGTTACTTCTGTGGACTAGAGCTCGCACAACACCCCCAACCAACAGGAGTATCCCCATCTTTATTCAGTACAGTCAAACCACGCATAAAGACCGCCTCGCTTAAAGAGTAACTCGCTTAAAGAGCAGAATTTTCTCTGAATGTTTGCTTCGCTTAACAAATAAAACCAACCCAAAACTCACTTAACAAATAAATCAGGGTTCACAAACCCACCACCACCACCATCACCACCACCACCACCAGAAGTCACAATTGGTCACTTACAATGGTGTTTCACTTAAAGAGCAAACTCGCTTAAAGAGCAATCCTGTGGAACACATTATGCTCTTTAAGCGAGGTACAATTTTATTCTCTTTGGGGCACTCCAAGAACGGGTGGCCAGCCTTTTTTCTGTCATGGGCCTGACCACACCCCTGGACAGTTTGTGGGCCAGACCATGCCCCCTGGAAGCAGAAGCAGGCATTTATCTCTGATATAAATATGTCCACTTCTGCATTTACGCCAACCATGGGCGCATTTGCACCTGTGTGTGGGCATTTTATGGATGACATAAACACACACGCTTCTACTTCTGGGTGCAGTGGAGGCAGAGACAGACCAGATGGGATGGCTTCAGGGGCCAGGTTCCAGCCTGTGAGCTGTAGTTTGGGAACCCCTTGTCGAATGTCTCCAGTATTAAGTATCAGATTTTGACTTTCAGTGAGTTTAAATCTGCTTTTCAATAGATGATTTGCCTGGTTGTTTGGAAACAAGACTCAAGGAGTAGGAAAATCCACCAACCAGCTAAAATTCCAGGCTGTGATGGGTCACAAGATGATGTCTGCAGACCAAAAGCCACAACACAGGGAGTACCCCACCCTCGCTCCTAGTTTTTTATATGGGGAAAAATTTGATGGGAATACTGCGTAGGCTCAGTGAAGGGATCATTTTAGGATGAACAGCTTGCTCTAAGGCTTAAATGTACATACACACCCATTTTGTTCCACATGCTTACATCCAGTGTAGGTATATTTCTGCTTTACATTAATTTCATTTGACAAAGTCAGAGACTACCATTAATTATCTTATTTTACTAGCCTTTCCTGCTAGGAGG
The DNA here is from genome assembly GCA_030440675.1 of Furcifer pardalis. Taxonomy (NCBI): domain Eukaryota; kingdom Metazoa; phylum Chordata; class Lepidosauria; order Squamata; family Chamaeleonidae; genus Furcifer; species Furcifer pardalis. The sequence goes on from CP126893.1 coordinate 73,071,172, forward strand.
AAAATTGTGTGTGAGAGTGTGTGTATTATGCAAATGTCTTGCATAAATACAGTGTTTTATTCGAAGAATCCTTCTGGAATTACAGGTAATATGACTCAAGTAAAACAAGAAAAAGGGAATGTTGCAGTGTCTTCCTAACATGAAATGTAGAATCACATTGCAAGTCAGAAGTGAGGACGGAGAGGCATCTGGGTTTATAGCATACTTTAATCCTTCTCTCTGTATAAACATTATGTGGCCTGCTGTATCACCTTCAGCCCAAAACTGAGACCACTCACATACATCTTAAATTAACTTCAACCTATCTTTGACAAGAATACTTCATCCTATCAACACCTTGGTGGCAGGCCTGTATTTACTAACAGACAGTCTTCCAATCTCATTCAACTATTGATACGTTTTGGCCCATTAACCCATGAGCAGCTTAGCCTTTTTCACACCAGTTTTTCTTATATTTGTGAGGCTTTCTGAGGGCCAAATGCAGGCCATGGGTTGCATTTTGCCTCCCCTTGGTGCAAATACAGGAAATTAGTCCTGAAAGAAAGTCGGGCTCCTTATTTTTCTTGATAAACATTACAAAGTTACAGTGTGTAGTCCCCCCCCCCCAATTTTCTTTATTATGCCACTTAAAGAGAAATTTTAATCAGCAACTTTTCAATACTGTATGGAAACTGATTTGCAACTGGCCTTTCCTGTCTTTCTAACCCTCTTAGGAAAGCATCCTGTACAGCTGCTTCCTCATCTGGAGCCTCTCTGAAAGATGCTCCTGAAGGACATTCTTCAGATTACATGACATAGGGCCCAAGGGCCACCACAGGAAAGACCCTGACAAATTTGGTCGGAGCTGCTCTGTGGAAATGCCTTTGCACGCACAAGTAACCTCTCTGCTCCTGTGTCTTTATCCTTTGAAAACAAAATAAGGTCTTTTGTTTAAAATCACAGAGATAATATTTGCAACCTCTTGTAGGTTTTCCTCTTATAAAAAAGAAATCCCAGAAACATACACGCACACACAATTAAGAAAGTGTCCTAGCCTGCAGAAAAGATACTTCCTACTGGCAAAGTTTTCTCATTAACTTCAGAGCAAATATAATGAAACCAGCAGGCAATCGAAATGAAGCCAAATCAAAGGACATTCCAGCTGTAACTTTTTCCTTAGTTTTCACAGAGAGAGGGGAGGGTTTTTAAAAAGGCAAATTTGAATATTATTCCCTCCAAAAGTCCAAATGAGCACTGGCAGGACAGAACACACTCTAATAAACACTGCAGCTGTCACAACTAAGGTTTCAACTGTAAAGATGCTTGTTAGAAATAAGCTCAACTGCCCACATCAGAAAACAGTTTTGAATAAGTGTGCCTAAAGCAGGGGTGCTCAAAGTATGGTCCGGGGGCTGGATCTGGCCCCCAACGCCAATTAATCTGGCCTGTAAGTCCCTCGTCGCTCCTGGAAGTGGAAGTAAAATGTACAGGCGGATTTTACTTCCACTTCCAGGAGCGATGAGGGCTTCATGGGCCAGATGAATTGGTGTTGGGGGCCAGATCTAGCCCCTGGGCCATAGTGACTGGCTCTCTGAACCATGTGACTGTCCCACAGCCCAAAAAGTTTGGCCACCCCTGACCTAAAGGTTGCAACATCATTGTTTTGTGGATTCCCATAAAAGACAAACAATGATGAAACTCAGGCTGTTATACTTTGGACACATTCTGAGAAGACAATAGTCACATGGTTGCCAACAGAGCATTTTGGTGTACTTTTCTTCTACTCTAGACAAAGAGGGTTTTCAGTTCTCAAAATCCATACCAGTAAATGACGACAACTGTGATATTCATATGCACACAGCCTGGCTGTGAGGAATCATGGAATTTACAGGCCACGTTTCATAGTATAACTCAGGGATTCAAAAGGAAAAGAGGCTCTCCTGAAGGGAGGGTAGGAGGTGTAAAACCCATGTGTCTTCACATCATCTTCTTTCTACCACTTTGAGAACATCTAACTCTTCTCTTTCGCGGAGAGACAAGCATAGCTGTTTATCTTGTGCATTCAAGGTCTAAAATGTTTTGTGTGTTTGTTTCTTTTAGAATTATGGACATAAATTGCCTTTTGTACATAGGGAAAGCATACAAACCTGATTTTAGTGCCACAAACACCCAGAGAGGACTTCTCGAGTGGAGATCTCAGGAGTAAGAGAGGTGTTTTCCACATGGTCAGCACCAGGAAAAAAAAACATAAATCAGCCAAGGATGCTGCTACCCTCAGAGAAAAGTTCTCATTTCCTAAGAGTTACCCCTCTAAAATCAGTTGTGTCAACCCAAAGCAGACCTATTATCTTCCTTGGGATTGTCAGGAATGGGAGGAGGTGGAATGAAACCCAGGGTGCCTCCCATTCAAAATCATTACTTTGTGATGTTGAGGCTGGGCCCCTGATCACAAGTTTTCAGCAATGGTTCACAGAGACCGATCACAGGCTCTCAAAGGTGGTTCACACAGCACCGGCCATCAAGGCAGCAGCCCTTCTTATGATAAACTTTTCCCTTGGGAGAAGACAGCACAGAGGATGATGATGATGTGTGCATACTTATTCTGTAAAAGAAGAATAGGCATTGCAGGACAACCCCAGAAACACTCCTGGGCACTCTTCTGTTGGAAAGGGTTCTCCTGATTTCTGCAGCAGATGCTCTGGTTAAAAGACACAGGCACTTCACCATTCAGCAGCATGAGCCAACCACTTCCAGCAGCAGGAATGGTAGCCTATTAACCCACTCCCCAGAGTTGTGCATGCCGGAGGGCCTTTCCCTCATTTCTAAACTAACCTGCTACTCTGGTTCAGTGGACAACACTTTCATGTTTACTCTTATGATAAAACGTCTTGGTTTTCTACCTTGAACAAGCCACAGCAGCTTTTCTTTCTCTGAATCAAACCATCCTGTATGCAAATCTGCACTCTGTCTGAAGCAACAGCCCTCAGCCATGCACTTGGGACATGCACGCTGTGCAAATACTTAATTGTTGGGAGAGCGTATAACATGAAAGGGCTATTTGGCAATTTGGCTTTCACATGGGCGATGGGAATGGCAACTCCTTACTGAGACACCAAGTTAATAGGCAGGTGGGTGCAAAGGATCGATCTGATCTCATATTTGACACCTTCAGATATAAATACCAAAATGAGAGATCCAAAACTGTTTTTTCCCCTGACTTACACCAACAACAGCTATGTGAGATACTTGCAGTAGTTTGATACTATTGGTTCTATCATCTCAATTTCTGGGATTTTCAGTTTGATGAGGTACAAAGAATTTTCTGCTCTTAATTCCAGGAATGCACTACAGAAGTAACACAGAGACTCATAAGGGCCAAATTATAACTGTCATTACATGACTGAATTACTTCAAGTCTCACTCTATGTGATTGTCATAGCAGCAGTTTTTCTCACCCTACCTCTTTAATTTGCAGAATAGCTTCCTTTATTTTGCAATTATCTTCAAAACAAGTGTTTTTTCTTTGCAAGCCTAATTTCTCAGATAGGAATGGCTTGAGAGACAAAATAAAATATGAAATGCAAAAACAATGAACTGCTTAAAGTACTTTTGCACAATGACTGTAGCTCTAATGACAAGCTAGCTGTAATATACAATTCAACTCTGAGTAGCTCACCAAATGCAAATCTGAGGATTCTTGAAATTAAATTTCCCAAGCCCCCACCCCATCCTACCTTAGCATTTCTTGAATGCAAGGATCATATAACAATGCTTGAAGCCATCCTTGCATCAACTCGTATCTGGAAAGTGATTCTCTTTTGAGCGGCAGCCCTAATAGTAAAATGATAGGAATCTACTGCAGGTGTACAAAGTGCTAAAGATCACAAAGGTGATGCAGAACAAACACCCTGCTGAGTTACTCATAATCACCAGCCCAGCCCAGTGTTACTTAAAATTCCACATGACTCATGAGCCCAGAGCAGGTGTCGACCTAGCATACTTTCCCCAGGCAGAGAACACTTGCTGAGTGACATTCCCTCTGTACTTCACTCTGCTCTTAGCAGGAAAGAGCTTTTCACAGAGAGAGAGAGAGAGAGAGCAAAGAGAGAGAGAGAGGTGGCAAAAAGATGTGTCACTGTTGTATGACTTAATGAGCTCCCTCTTCCTTTATCTCTCTCTTCCTTTCCTTTCCTTCTTCTTCTTTGCTATAGCTGCTCTGGACACAAAACCCCATATTTTGGCAGACATGCCACTACTGTCAGCAGCAGTAAAATGAAATTTGGGAGATGGGGTGGGGATGGCATGATGTCACCAGCCTACAAGTTTTCCCACAACAGCTCCGCCTCAACTGAAATGAAATGGATGGGGAGGCAGGAAAACTCTGGACTCAAGGTACACGACAATGAGTCTTCATTGAGGGGTAGGCAGCCTGGAGCCCTCCAATGTTTGGGACTACAACTCCCATTGTCTCTGTCCGTTGCCCATGTTGGCTGGATTGAAAAAGCTCCTAGTCACAAGATTCAAAAGAAAAAAATGTGGTGATTATTTTTAGGGAGCTTGGGTGTCCTACTTTAGGGATGATGGTTTCCTATTTCCAGTTTGGTGACACGTGTCCTCCTTTGTTTAACTTCAAGGGAGGCACAGTCACTGGAGGAATCAAAGGAAAGATCTATCACAGGGTAGCATCTTGACACCATTACTTTTGTACATTTACACAAACGATCAACAGCATTTCATCTATACTGCCTTGACAGTTCAGGGAGAATCCTTTGAGACTATTGAGCACCAACTCAATATACAGTAGTATAAAATCTTTCCTTATATTATAAAAAATAACCAGCTGCAACCAAACCCTTTGAAAACTCATGACTGTCCCTTTCACTTAAAGAACAGAGAAGCAGAAACAGAACTCCACGTTAGCAGGGAGGGCAAGATTTTGGAACATTGCCCTATCCTAAAGTATCTGGGCATTACTCAGGATCAAACCCTGACCTAGAAAAAGCACTGCCTAAACATCAAACTGAAAATTGCCACCAAAAAAATGTAATTAGGAAAGTGGCAGATTCACACTGGGTTGCACATCCACAAATAATAATAACAACTTTGTCTCTGTGCAACTCCATACTAGAATATGCAAGTGCCGTATGGTAGAATTAGCATATGCCAAGCATGTGGCTATAGATCTTAAGAAACCATACAAGATTATTTCTGGCTGTCTGAAACCTACCCCCACTGAAAAACTATTTTTGGCTGGTGTTGCCTCTCTGAAAGAACATCAGAAAAAGCTAGCAAATAATGAATGAAAGGTAATACAGCACCAAACTCATCCACTGCATGGACACCAACTTCCTAGACGACATAAAAATAAGGAAAGGGTTTCTGCACACCTCTCAAACTCTAAATATTAAACCAGACAACACTAGGCCAAAACTAAGGAGAGCAAAAGCAACCCACCTTGCTAAATGGATGAATGCCAAAGAGTGTTTCCCATCAGGACAACATTTTGGCTGGAACAGCTAAAAGTCACTTTATAGACTTCAAAGTGAAGTAGAAAGATCAAAGAATAACTGAGTAAATGGGACTACTTAGATACAGAACACATTTTATGTGAATGTGGAGAAATACAATCAATGAAGCATTTATGTACATGCAATTTATACCTTACTATATATGCAAAAGAAGATCTAGTGAACAGCTAGATATTTAAGTAGCCTGCTTCCTGTAAATATAATATAATAATATACACTTGATTGTTCAGAATTAAACCTCACCAATGACAATATGTAAAACAGTTCAGTTTGTTATACCCTGATTGTTGTGTATGACTGTGAACTTCCCCATTCATCAACAAGAGCAAACAACGTGGAAGAAACAGGGGTGAGGAACAGGAACAACTGAATATCTCAAGGAAAAAAAAGAGAGCTTTAATTATCTGTAGGAAAGAGAGCAGCAACCAAAGTACTGTATTATATTTTCTTATCTGCAGGTCTTTTCCAGCACTGCACAGTTTCTAAGGAGACAAAAGTATTACACATAGTTCATGCTTGTATAGCTCTATCAAGCTTTATTGTTCCTTGTGCTGCATTTCTGCCCTACTACGCTAGCAGGGACAGGAACACTGCTCTTCCTTTGAGGCCAAAATAAGATTAACCCATGAGAGGGTTAACTCTGCACAATTATCTTAAGAGTGTGTGTGAGAGAGAGGGGGGGAGGGGGGGAGATAAATTTTGCACATAAATTAAACAGTATAAATTATATTCCTCATTACACATCAATTGCATGACATTAGTGTCCAATGAAGAATCATGAAGAAGGGATGGGAGACCAATAGAATTAATACAAGCCACAGACACTGAATCTGTTAAAATCTTATCAGGAATAAGCCAACAAATCTGGAAAAACAGAACAATGACAATGACTAATATACATTCACATCCCCAAGAAAGGAGATGTTAAGGAGTGCAGCAACTATAGGACAACTGCCCTGATTTCCCACACAAGCAAAGTGATGCTAAAGGTGCTGCAACAAACGATTTTAACTTATATGGAGTGAGAAATGCCTGATTTTCAAGCTGGATTCTGAAAAGGAAAATGCACTAGAGATCACATTGCAAACATTTGATGGATACTGTAACATACCAAAGAATTTCAGATCACCCTGTGCTTTATAGATTACAGCGAAGTGCATGATTGTGTAGGTCACAAGAAAATATGGGTGACTCTGACAGAAATGGGGGTCCTCATATGTAATCTATACTGTGGGCAAGACTCTGTTGTTAGAACAGATTATAGAGAGACAGATTAGTTCCCTATAAGCAAAGATGTTAAACACGGATGCAATTTATCCCCTTATCTGTTCAATTTGTATGTGGAACATATATGGAAAGCTGAACTAGATTCAAATGAAAGTGTTGAGAAAACTGGTGGAAGTAATAATTTAAGATATGCAGATGACTTCATCTTACTAGCAGAAAAGAGCAATGACATGAAACAACTTTTAATGAAAGTTAAAGAAGAAATTACTGAAGCAGGGCTGTAATTGAACATTATGGAGACAAAAGTCATGACTACAATATAACTGTACAACTTTAAGGTTGACAATGAAGAAACAGAGATAATGAAATATTTTACAGATATTTTAAGGCTCAATCATCAATCCAAATGAGGTCTGCAGCAAAGAAATCGGAAGAAGGCTGATGCTAGGAAGGGCAGCAATGAAGGAATTAGAAAGATTCAGATGTAAGGATATATCTGGAGACCAAGACCAAGATCATCCCTACTATTTAATTCACAGCTTTGATGTATGGATGTGAAGGCAGGACAAGAAAGCTGGAGGGGTGGGGGACGATTCATTTGAAATGTGTTGCATGAGGAGAACTTTGTGGATACCGTGGACTGCCAAAAAGAAAAATAAGTGGGTCTCAGAGCAAGTCAAACCTGAACTGTATCTGGAGGCAAAAATGAGAAACATCATGAGAAGGCAAGACTCTGGAAAAGATAATAATGCTGAGAAAGGTGGGGGGAAACAAGAAGCAAGGAAAGTCAAAAGCAAGATGTTAGGGAAGCCACAAACCATAATTTACAGGGTTGAGGAGGGCTATTGAGGACAGGCCATTTAGAGATCGCTCATTCATAAGGTCACCATAAGTCAGAGATGACTTGATGGCAAGTAACATTCTTGACATCTTCAGTAGTAGCAATTTGCTGCTTACATCAGTAAATATAACTTATTACTTATGCCAGTGTATATAATAGGCTTCTTGTCTATATTTACATATACATGCCAAAGACAGGAGATGTAAGGCAAATTGGTACACACCTCATAATTTGCAGAAGTCTCATATTACACTTGATTGCAATATGCCAATGCTTTTTCCTTTCATAAGAAGGGAGAGTGTATCAGCATATCCTCAGTTTTGATATGAATACTTCAAAGTTGCTTCATAGCCACAGGATAATGGAGAAAGATTGCCATGTGCTCCTTCCTATCATAGGCAAATCTTTGGAAGCTTGGGAAGAAGACATAGAGTTTTCAATGGTGAAAACAACACAGAGAAAACTCCCATCTTCCAGCATTCTAATCTAGAGCTTTTGTATCCCTTGACTGTGTTGTTGTTGCTTATATCATAATAAACTTTGACCAGAGAACCTTTGTGCCACGTCTACTCACACTCAGAGGTTATGCCTAGAACAAGTTCAGTTCCAGATAGTTTACTGTCTGAGGCAGAGGAATCCCCTCGTCCCCAGTTCCATGTATAGTGTCCTTTCTTTTCCTTATTCATGTCAGAGGCACCACAAGCATATAATAACATACAAAACTAAAATTAACATATCTAAAACAAACAGGCATTAGATGACATCTGCCCAATATCGGGTCACATTGACAGTATTTCCTCTTCCAACATAAGGTCTTCCTCAGTGCATGTTGAGGGGCATTGTGTGCATTGTATCATATGGGCGATAGTTTGTTGTAGTGGCCAACTAGACAAGAAGGTGGAGGACAGGCTGTGTGACATGCAGAGATCTCTTCTGTAGTGGAATGAAAGGGCCAGGGTGGAGGAACAGCCAATGGGCTACCACTGCTTGTTGATACAGTTACTTCACTCATGGCAGGATTAGTCCTCACCTGTGGAAAGACAACAAAGTAACTATAACCCAATCCACACTCAATGTGCTACACTACACAGCTCTCCAATCTCTTCCTCCTGGAGCAGTTTAGCAAACCTTTACTTAGTCTGTCTTCCGAACAGAAGGGCAGCTCCATTTCTGATTTGATCCTCCCAAAACAAGACAGAGGAGGAACTCGGGTTTGTTTTGTTTCCTCTTATTTCTTAGAAGAGAAACAAAAAGAAAGGCTGCCTTTATACTCGGCTAACACAATTTTTTAGCTGCTCCCATTAAAAGCAACTTATTAAACTGTGTGCTCTACCAAGCTACTAGTAACCAATAAAAGAGTTCCCACAAATGTCTACCATAACATGTCACAGGAATCAGTCCAATATTAACTTGGATATTCTAGTACCCCCATTTTTGAAGCAAAGGATTACATTTTCAAATATCCTTGCTACGCTAGTAATTATAATTGCAGGTTCATTTAAGAGTGAAATGTGAAGACATGATAACCTGTAATCAAGCATGCCTTTAGCAAGCTCATTTGCTATTTCTGGTGTTTTTAAAACTCTCATGATGGCAAAAAATAAAACGGAAAGAATTGTTTCATGCTTGTTTTATCACAAACAGTTTTATCCTATTCATCTATTACTGCCCTATTACATCTAAACCAAATGACACATTTAAGTTTTTAAAGTTTCTATTATGTTCCAGGTCAGTGGTTTCCAACCTTTTAAATCAAGATGGTCTCAAATTAAAACTCCCAGATGACTTCACCAATGGCTATGTTGGCCAAGATTTTTGGGATCTATAATCTAACAACATCACTGGAGTCTCACTGTTTTAGATAGACCATAGCCACCACAGTCCCTTTTTGTAGCCCATACTGTATGGGATTTCTGGGAGCTGAAGCCCAAAACATCTGGAAAGTTTGTTTTATCTCAACATTAGATTCTTATCACTCATGGTGGGTGGGGAAAAGAGAACGGTACTTGGAAAGCTTGAAAATTTGCTTTTTGGGAATATAACTCCAAAATTATCCACTCTTGTGTTAGTAGTCTATTGTGCTAAAAAAAATCTTAAATATTTAGATTTGGGGTGTTTTGACACATTTTAGATTACACCTTTGCCAGGTAAACTAGAACCTTTGGCAAAATGTAGTCCCAGAAAAGTAATGTTTCAAAGAATCCTTTAATAATAATTGTGTGCTATCAAGTCAATTATGACTTTTTAGAGTGTTCTAGGCAGAGAGTATATAGAAGTGATTTATCTTCCCCTTTTTCTGGGGGTACCCAGGACCTTGCAGCTTGCCCAAAGCCACACAGGCTGGCTGTTTCCCTGGAAGGCACAGTGGAGAACTGAACTCCCAGCTTCTGCCTCTACAGCCAGATTCATAACTCACTGAGCTATCCAGCAAGCTCAGAAGATCCCATAAATAACATAATTTAGCAATAAATAATGCACCAGTCTAAATAACAACAGCAATAGCCTGTTTATATTTTTTATGGAAATATAAAAACTAGAAATGGTTGCTAAAATTCTTTCTAGGCCATCAACGCCAGTCCTTCTATTAATGCCACAATATGCTCACCAGAATTATATAAGGTGACAGGTTCTTAGGAATTCACAGTGAGTTCCTTGTGCTGCACAGTAAACAACACTCCCTCTTACAAGAGTAAAAACTATACCCATGAATCATTCTTTCTCCTCCTTGTTTGTTCAAAAGTCACCTGCCTATTACTTCATAATTCAAACATATGTTGAAAACATAAAATTCTTTTGTAATGAGTGTTGGTGATAAGATGATCAATTAAAACTGTAGTGAATGCCACAGGCCTTACGTATTACTAAACTTCCTTTCGATTGTCCTGTGAAAGCCAACACATTCTAATACTGTACAGATTATAGTAAGGCTTTAATAAAGGGTGAGGGAGGAAATAACTTTCTATTTTGGGCAAAATATTACTAGAAATATCTCAGTGAATAGCAAGAGAAAGCTAACCTTAGGAATATTATCTACTGTATAGTGAAATCAATGACGAGACAACAGGCAAAGGCTGCTAGGCCACACTGTAGTAACTTTCAGAGGTGAGTTATTAGTGCTTTTTTAACAGTTTATTTTTATTATAAATTTCCACACAGACAACAAACATAAGACAATCACCAAACAATTATCAATCTCCCACCCCTTTCCCCCCACCTCAGTGCTATACAGGGTATAATTTGCCATATTAATTTATTGTTACACATATTATACATTTTACTCTTCTATTTCCCCCAAAACTTGCACGCTTCCTGTGTTGGCTTAACTCCATCCTTATTCGTCAATCCATATACAACAAAGGGTTTCCATATTTCCCAAAATGTACTGTTTTTTATCATTCCTTTCTTAAATCTCAGTTCTGATGTTAGCTTATCATTCAAGGCTAAAGGCCAAGCATTTCCATACCATCTGTCTTTACTTATTGCAAACTTATTTTTCCACTCTTGCGCTATAATTTGTCTTGCCACTGATAACAGTGTTACCTAAAAATTGCTTACCCTTTCCCCCTACAGGAAAACCTGCAAGGGTTGGAGCAACTTCTTGGATTTAGAAGTTCGTCTACTGGTGGAGCACCCAAGAGAACCACATAGATTTAAATTTCAGGCAAAATAACATGGGTTTATTGACACAGCATTTAAACAACAGAGAGCCCACTGCTGGATAAAGACCAATATCTCAAACATTTTGACTGCTCTACGCATGAGCTTCCCTAAAAAAAAAAAAAAATGTACAGAGAGAGGTGCTCCTGAAAGGGCAAGGACTTTTTATACATTTTCACTAATCCTGATTTCTAATCCTATCATTTATTATTACAATAAAGTTTTTACAATTAAAACAATAGTCCAGCAGCAGGGTTTTATTTCATAGGCAAATAAGTCAACTTTTAGTGACAATGGTATGTTTTCACATCAACTTCAAGTTACAATAATAAGTTCTTATGCAAATAGTGACATTAAGAACAGATTACAAAAATCCGGAAAGCGATAGAGGGGAAGAGGTGGGGGATACATGTCAATACAGAAATTATTGGCAGTGACGTGGTTGAGGGCTTCTCCAATGGCCACATTTGGCTTGATACCAGGAACCAGTCAGGAACATGACATGTCTGAAGTGAGGAGTGCTTTTGACCAATCAGTATTGGAGGAGCTTCTAGGGAATTCCCTTTTGGGACTTGTTTGCTGATACCCACTTAAATCCATCCTGATCTCCAGACACAATTAACTATTAGAGTGTACATATGTTAAATACAGATTCCAGAGACAAAAGACACAAGGGAATAATCCTTAAAGCAATCTGGGTTAGGCTCTGTGCTGTTATCTTTCAGGAAACTTTTGGGTAGGGTGTGATGCCTTCCAGGCATTGGTGTTAATTGTTCCTTGATGGGGGTGATAATGTTGGGAGCATTGAAGCAGGCTTTGAGATTGAAGAGAAATATTTTAAAACGTTTTCCTACTTTGGAAATACAAAACAGAACATCTTAGAATAATTTTACAATATTTTTAGTAATTTTTGAAACATTTAATTGCAACCATTAATTAATAATCAATCAGGGTTTAATGGGTGAGGTTTGCCATGTCTATGAGCAGGCATGACTCAAAAGAAGGGTAAACTGCATTTTAATTCAAACCCTGAATACTTTAAAATCAATTTAAAAGCCTTATTTTCCATTTTGTCTGAAGCTGCGGCTTGACTTTTTATACAGAAGAGGAAGCAGGGTGAAACCCATTTTCAAATTGCCCAAACTTTTAAAAGTATAAACCAATCAGGAATAAGTGAAATTTAGTGTCTTATTCTTGAGGAGACCTTTCTTGATTGGTTCCGCCACCAGCCCTTGGCCAGCCAGCCAGATCCCAGGCTCAACAAAACTTAGGGAGTGAAGATGTGATTTTAACAATTATTTCAAATTTTATTTCAGCATTTAAAGTGTTAATTCCTCATGTCTGATTCCATCTGCTGTCTTCCCTGTTGTTCTGAATTTTTTTCTCAGTTGCGGTGCTATCTAGGAATCATTGAAAAGCATGTACTCCTTTGATCCTGACCGAATCATTCAGCTAGATCAGTGGTGGTGAACCTATGGCACACGTGCCAGAGTTGGCACTCAGAGCCCTTTCTGTGGGCACCTGTGCAGTCACCCCAGCACAGAGTTCGCCCTGTCCCTCTGCCCAGCATCCCAATGGGAACACTTCCTCCCTCCCCCAGCACAGTTTTCCCTGCCCCTCTGCCCAGCAGCCCAATGGGAGTGGTTCCTTCCTCCCCAGTTGCTGTGTTGGCACTTTACGATAAATAAGTGTTTTTTGGGTTGCAGTTTGGGCACTCTCGGTCTCTAAATAGATTCAATGTTACTAGTGCAGAGCCTTTGAAGTCCTTTGTAGTTCCATATTTGGCTTCTCATTCATAAAAAAACCCCAAGAAAGTCAATTGAGGACACATGTGGCAGGGATGTGAATATGCCCTTAACAACTACAACAATTGAGGACAATGTATCCATCTGCAAGATCTGCCTTCCATAGAGAATCATTGTAGTGGTCTGCTCTCGTTCAAATGAATGGGGTTTTCAGGTCGCAATTGCGATCTTTTGAAAAATGATTAAAAATAGATCTTTGCAGTTATTTACCTGCAAAGTGTTGTGAATGGGTGTCTGTCAGTATAGAGTTTGGTGCATACATCAGCCTAGTTGTATCATGGATGGCAAATTAAAAAAAATGAGAAGCATTTTTATTGAAAATAAAAGTACTGTATGATTTTTTAAAATAAAAGTGGTAATTTCAAAATTGAGGTTACAAGAGTACAATCATCAATTCTTTCTTTTTACTATTAATGTTGATATCCTCAACCTCTCCTAATAATACAATTTTTGGTTTAAATCAGTTGTTGCTTCCATAATTTTCCCCAATTCCCCTTCTATCATTTTCCATTGCTTAAGGGTATATTCACATCCCTACCACATGTGTAAGTATGTTCCAACTTCTTTACCACATCTTCAACACATATTAGACCCTCCCTTACACATTTGATGTAAACTTGCTGGGGTTATATACCACTTCCATATAAGTTTACAGTTATGTTCTTTTTCTTTATAGGAGAGTGATTTCATCAATTGTTTCAATTTTCGCTTCCATGCCTCCTCCCTAATAGATATTCCCAAATCCTACTCCCATATTTTCTTTAATGTTTATTCCAGTTCTACATTTTTATTAATGATTTCATATATTCTACCTACCAATCCTTTACTTAAGATCACTCCCCTTCTCACTTTATATATCAATTCTTCAAATGGGGTTAGCAGTCTTTCGAAATAACTTTTACTTCTTATTTTTTATCCCATCTTTCCACTTGTGGTCTCTAATACCAATTCAGCTCTAATTTTGTATATACAGTAAAACACCGGATAACGCTAAAACTTGGTTCCACAAGTCTTGGTGTTATTCAAATTTTAGTGTTATCCGATCCATGCTAAAATCCTATGGGATGGATTGGATAACGTTAAAGCTCCATAGAGATACATTGTAACCACACAGGCTTTAGCGGTTGTTATCCAATCCATCCCATAGGACCTTAATGTTATTCGATCCAATTCTCCTCCCCAGATTACTTAACGTTATGCGATTTTAGCATTATCCGATCCAATTGTTATCCGGTGTTTTATTGTACTGTATATCGCTCCTATTTTCCTGAATGTTACATTTCATTATCCATTCATTTAATAACAAAAGTTTATTCTGCTCTAATTTTTGTTTCATCCTTTTAAATTCAATGGATATTCCAGCAAATCTGTCAATTCTAAAATCAGGGATTCCCCCGGAACTAGTTTAGCTATTAACACTTTTCAAAACTGATATAATTCTTTCAATGTTCTATTTCTAATTTTAATCTTACCCTGATGATCTGTTTTAAAAAGCCACCTTTAAATTTCTTATATTCTGTCAAATTAATTTCTTCACTCTCTTCATTCTGCTGTTAACTTTTTTATAATTTGTTTCAATTGGAACGCCATATAATAGTTTGATATCTTTGGGATTCCTAAAACTCCTTCCATTTGTTTTGACACTTTCTTGTGGGTGATGGTGCCCTTCAGTTGCCATGGCCTCCAAGGTCAACAAATCTTCCAGTTCCTGTGTCTAATGCCTTTCTTGTTTACGCAGCATTCAGGTGGCACTGAGGATAAGTCGCATTGACAAAGCTGGCCCAGCAGTCTCAGTTTTTCCATGTCTGTTATACAATTTATGATGTAATGGACAGTGTAAACAATATTTGGAAAGTTTGCTTTGGGATGGGGCGGGGGATACAGCTTAAAGAATCCTGATTGGGTGTGGGGTAGTTCTCTACTAGTCAAACCAGCATCTTTTCCAAGATGTAAGTTTCATTGCTTAAGATGAGCTAAAGGTCAACCTTGCTAGAAAGCCAGTCATATCCGACTCTAGGGTTCAGCACTCATTTTTGTTTATAGACAAAGAGCCAGTGCTGCCTGCATCTGCACAGGGTTGTAGCCAGGGGGTGGCCATCCCTCCCTTGAGCTAACAGCTCCCCACTCAACCCCACCTCACTCTGGGATGCCAATGATATATTTATGTGTGTGTGACACCATTGCCCCCCCCCCCCAACAAATATTTGCCCCTCCTAATCTAGAATCCTGGCTATGGCCCTGCCTCCGCAGACATTTCTGTGGACATGTGGCAGGCATGCTTCAACCCTGGAATGCACTAAACGCTGTTTACCTTCCCACCGAATTAGTCCCTATTTATCTACTTGCCATTTCTTGCTTTCGAACTGCTTGGTTGGCAGGAGTAGGCGCACAGATGGGGGTTCACTCCCTCATGCGGGACCCGGGAATCTAACTCTGACCTTCCGCTCTTTGTAAGATTGTGTAATGTTCCTATGTTGTTTGTAATATTTTTGTAACTTTATGACGTATATTGGGGTTTTATCTTACTGTATTGTATTTTATGATATTCTATTGTTTGAATTATTGATGTATATTTCACTATATTGTGACACTGTGTTGTTCTATTGAATTGTTACATTGTATTTGATTGTATTTGTGAGCCGCCCTGAGTCGGTTTTCACCGAGTAGGGCGGCATATAAATTTAATAATATTAATATTAATAATATTAATAATAATCAGCGAGTTCAGCGTCTTAATCACTTGAGCCACCGAAGGGTGGCAAAACACTGGTGCCTCTGGTTTCCCCCCAGACTTTGTCTCCCTGCCACCTGCCAATGACAACGCGCCAGGCAGCTGCAGCGGGGGGACCTCCCGGCCGCCGCTTGGGCTTACTATTGGCTTCACAAGCCAGCAGAGAGCAGCGAGGCTCCGGAAATCAGACGGCCGGGACGCCGGAACTGAACCGGCCCGGAGCATCCCCGGCCGCGAACGACCCACCTAGGTAGGCGCACCTCCGCTGCCAGAATCTAGTGCAAAGTCTCGCCCGTTCCATTTACTTCGGGGCGGGGGGGGGAGGCCGGGGCCACGTGGAAATGCGCTCGCCCTGCCTGCCTACCCTTCCCCCCTCCCAGGTTTGGCCTCTCCCAACCAGGTCTCGGTCAGAAGCTGCCCCCGTTGGTCCTTCAACCTCCCCCCCCTCTCCGCTTGGAGAGGAGGCGCTTGTTGTTGCTCCAGCCCAGCCGTCTTTACGGTAATAGCTGGCCCAGACACATTTTTCCCTCTCTCTCTTTCTTTTGTAAAGTTCATACGGCTCTGCTACTACCTGTATTACAGTAAGCACCGGCATGAGGGAAATAAAGCAGGAAGGGACCCGAGAACCCGGCTGACGGGGGGGGGGGGAGAGTAGGCGACGGAGGTAAGGCTCGCAGGAACTGCGTTGCCCGGCGGAGCTTGTCCGGGGTTTGCGCGTCGGCACAAAGGCACCACGCGAGGCGAGCCTCGGGCGCGCTCGTCCCCCTTTAAGGCGCCGCCGCTTCGCCCCGCTGCTCGCTCGCGGGCTCTGGGGAGGCGAAGCAAAGCAAGCGCTGAGGGAGGGGAAAAGAGAGGGAAGGGAAAGCAGGGCAGCGCGTCCACCCGGGGGGCTTCTCTGGCATTCGTCTTTGGCAGCACCTGGAAGAGCCCCTCCCTCCCCCCCCCGGCTGAGGGATGCGAGCCCCCCGCCCGGGAGGCGGCCGCGTTCCCGCCCGGCAGCCCGGCGCGGCCCCTCGCCTCAGCCCGCCGCTGGGCTGGGCGAGGGGTTGCTGCTGCTGAGCCCTCGGCGGCTCGCATGGGGCGCCCCGGCCGCGCGCCTCTCCCGCCTCGGGCCCACCCGCTCGCGCCCCCCCTCCTCGCGCCCCCGCCGCCGCTCTCCCGCCTTCGCGCTCCCGCCGCCGCCGGAGGAGGAGGAGGAGAAGATGCCCAGGCAGGAGCTGCCGCTGCCCGAAGGCTGGGAGGAAGCGCGCGACTACGACGGCAAGGTCTACTACATCGACCACGCCACCAAGACCACCAGCTGGGTCGACCCGCGCGACAGGTGAGACGGCGAGGGGCGCACAGGTGCTGAGGCGCGCTTGGGGAGGCGGGAAAAGCGGAGGGACGGCGCCGGGGGCAGGGGGGGCAGGGGAGCGGGAAGGGAAGGGAGTCCGGGGGGGCCCCCTGTCCCGAGCTGGGCCCTCGACCCGGTTTCCAGGGCTGGCCCGCCGGACGGGAGAAGACTGTGTGGGAAAGCAGGCGGCTTGGCTGGCGCCACAAAAGCATTGGTTGGTTTCTAGTCTTCACACGAAGAGGGGCAGGCTTGAAAACTGGATCCTTCTCTCTCTCTCTCTGTATGGTCTCTCGTACTTCCCTGGGCTGCCTATGTCAGAGGTGCTCAAACTATGGCCCTGGGGCCGGATCCGGCCCCGACCCCAATTCATCCGGCCCACAAAGCCCTTGTTCAGAGGCGTGGCTACCGCCGTATCTGCCGTATCAATTATATGGGGGCCACGGGGGCCCCCATCATGCGTAAGCAAAACAAATCTTTACCCTTCCTAAGGGCCCCAAACAAATTTTTATACTGGGCCCCGCCAAGGCATGCTACTCTTCTGCCCTTGTTGCTCCCTGAAGCGGAAGTAAAACAGACGCGCACAGGCACATTTTACTTACGCTTCCGGGAGTGATGAGGGCTTTGTGGGTGGGATGAATTGGTGTCAGGGCCCGGATCCGGCCCCAGGGCCATAGTGACCAGCCCCCTGAACCACATGACCAACCCGCAGCCCAGAAAGTTTGGACAACCCTGCCTTATGTGGACCAGTTCCTGGGGGCATCAGCAGGCATTGGCCGGTTGTTTGCCTCTGAATCCCCATTTTTATATATTTCACCCAACCCCTACAGAACCAAAGGCAGTGTCTTTGGATTCCCCACCCGGCAGCCCCCTTTTTTGCCTTGCAACAGCTCAGTGAAGTAGATTGGCCTGGAGAGAGAGGAAGAAAAGCGTGCCTTGTCCAAGGCAGTTCTGTGAGTTTGCTTCACGGCTGAGCAGAGACTGGAATGGGACGGCTCTAAAATGTGTGTTTAAATGCGATGGAGGACGTGGGGCATAAGAAATAGTTTCAGCCATAGGCTAAATTGTGTGTGAACTATGCCAAAGCGCAGGGCATGCGGAAGACAGTGATAAAGGTCACTGCTGACATGTCTCATAGTCTCTTTTATTTCTTTTTTAAAATCTCCATTACATACCTGGAGCATGACGCCCTGTTGTTTTGCTTTAGTGAAGGAAACTTGTCACCTAACACTACTTTTTTAAAAGGCAGAGGCTCACAGGAAGCCCTGTCTTCTAATTCCAGATCATGGGATTTGCAAATGTGCTGGTTTCTTGGTCCTTATGGTACAAAAAACCCCCCTCCTCACTTTGTTCTTTATTATTACAAGCACATTTTCTTGAGGTTGGCCCTGGTTTAAAATGGGATTTCAGTTTTGCAGTCTCCATTGCTGCCTAATTCCATGCTAGTTGCTTACACTGGCTGTGTGACTATAGTCACAAAAACTTCTCTGCACTTTGTACTGTGAATCCTTAATCCTAAAATTTGAATGGACTCCCAGATATTTATGCAGATTGAATGCTCGCTGGAATGGTGCTAGTCTTCATTTCCAGGCTTGTCAGAACACAGAATTGCACCTGCTGAACTAAAGGTGTGTCCCGGGAAACCAGGAGACTCAAACAGGTGCATAAAACTTGTTGAACTTCTCAGTTGCTACATGCTGAGACATCCCAGAGCTAAATCTGAGTTGTTTATATTGGAATTTGCTGTGTTAGATGCCATGGATTACAGCTACTGGGAAGCTGTTGTCAAAAAGCAACTATCTTTTCTGTAGTACATTCTGAAATCTGTTAATAATCTTGCAGATTTGTTACATTTCTTCTTTCACTACAGCCAGAGTGGGATTGTGACTGGGTGATGGGGGTGGTGTTTCCCCTTGTTCCACATCTGAAATAGTATAAAAATAATTGTGCCTCTCTAGTTTAGAATCCCCAACTGTGATCACCCTCAAGCCATTTCCCCCTCAGAGCCACTCGGTTCTTCCTGCCTTAAGTGGCACATCTATTGCTGTTTCCCCCCCCCCCCCTGTCCCTTTCTTTAAAATACAACACAGTAGCAACATTGTTCTTCTGGTCTCAGTGATTCCTTCTGTCAGCCTCTTCTTCGTCTTCTCCTATATACAGTAACAGCATTTGGGCCATTCTGGTACCCATACCACTCAGATTTTTTACACACACTCTCTCTCCATGCATTATCATGTTGAGGGGTATATGTCTGTGTAAGGAAGATCAAGCAGCTGTGTGGATGGATATTGGAGATGTCTGGCTTGCTTTTGCAAAAAAAAAAAAAAAATAGAGGGGGAAAAAAGAAAAAAGGTGGAGAAAAAAAGAGTAAAAATGTGGTATTGTTGCAAAAAAGGATATTTTGCATATTGAACATTTTAGAGGCTCCACTCATCAAGGCAGGTAGAATTCCAGAAGTGGGGAAAAACACTAACCGCCATAAGTATGGAAGGGAAATAAGTATCTTTCAGAATCCATTTGAAGTTGTATCAGAAGACACAAGTAACTTTTTTCAGATGGAACTAATTGATTTGCAAACTGGTGATAATCTCAAAGACTTCCACGAAGAAAAAAGTCTGTTAGGTTTCTATTCTGGTCTGCTTGATTTATTTATTTATTTACTCGAATTTATATATCACCCTCCTCGCCGGAGCGACCCAGGGTGGTTTACAACATCATAACATTATCAACCTAATAATTTACAGTTCAAAGCCTTTGACACCACATGCATCTGTGAACATATTTTTTCCAAGATGAAAACTGAAATCCAAGTGTAGGTCAAAACTTACAGATGGATATTTACAAGGCATTTTAAGGGGTATGTCACAAACATTGACTTAGACTAGAGGTGCCTAAACTTTTTTGTTCTGTAGGCTGGTCGTATGGTTCAGTGGACCAGTCACATGGTTTCTCCCACCAGAGGTGGAAATAAGATGCACCTTGTAATCTGTTTTGCAACCAAGAATGCCCAAACTACAACCTGCAGGCCGGATCTGGCCCCTGATGCCAATTAATCCAGCCCACATTTCACTTCAGCTTCCGGTAGCAATGAGGACAGCACAGGTCTGATGAATTGGTGTCAGCAGCTGAATCTGGCCCATGGGCTGTAGTTTAAGCACCCCTGACTTAGATATTCATGCCTTGGCTAACAGAAAACAGCCATGAAATTCACTGACTAGGTAATGTGTTGCTATATACAGTAATACACCGGATAACGTTATGACTTGGTTCCACAAGTCATGTCGTTATCCAGTTTTTAGCATTGTCCGATGCATGCATCAAACAACGCTAAAAAAAAAAAGCCCTGACATCAGGGACAAACCACGCGATTTGTCCCTGAAGTCAAACTTATCCTAGGCTAGCGATTGCTAGAGCCTTGGAAGCGCTAAGGCTCATGTTGGGTGGTGAGTCAACGGACCCGCTTGTGCACTTTGTAGTGTGCCAGCGGGTGCCTGTTCCGTCCACTCCACTGGCCCCTTAGCAAGTGCTAAGGGGCAAGTGGGATCAGGGGGAACAGGCACCTGCTGACGCACTTTGTATCATGCCAGCGGGTGCCTCTTCCCCCAATCCTACTGGCACCTTAGTGCTTGCTAAGGGGCCAGTAGGATCGGGGGAAGAGGCACCCGCTGGCGCGCTACAAGGCGTGCGAGCAGGTGCCTCTTCCCCGCACCCTACTGGCCCCTTAGCAAGCGCTATGGGGCCAGTAGGGTGGGGGGAAGAGGCACCCGCTCTGTGTCCGAAGCCCAGTGGCTTTGGACACAGTCTGCAAGGGCTTCGGAAGGCTAGCCCAGCCCAGCTGAGCTGGGCAGGCCTTCTTCCGCAGCCCTTGGGGGCTGTGTCTGAAGCCGCCCAGCAGCTTCAGACACAGCCCGGACGGGCTGTTGATGAAGCCTAGTGGCGGTCGGGCTAGCTAGCCCATGCGCCACTAGGCTTCGTCCAGCAATCGCTGCTACTGAACTAGGGTCGGGGGAAAGGCAGGCACCCGCGTGCCTTTCCCCTGATCCTAGTTCAGTAGCAGCGATCCATCGCTGGGTGGGGTAGGTGTGGATTGGGTAGATGTTCTACCCAATCCAACACCCCCCACCACACACACACACGATTGGCTCGGATAACGCTAAAGATTGTTGAATAGAATTGTTATCCGATGCAAGGTTTTTCCAAAAATCTTGCATCGTTATCCGATTCTAGTGCTATCGGGTCCAATTGTTATCTGGTGTTTTACTGTACCTTTAAAAGCAATCCACAGTAAAATATTGTTCCAAAAGGGATTGCATGCAAGTTAACTTTTCCTCATTAACCTCTGAAGGTTTACTTTTGATCTAAATCAGCAGGTTGATAACTTTGTTACATCTCTTCATGGCTTTTAATGGAAGAGTCCAACAAACCAGAGATATCAAACTAATATAGGTGGTCCAGGACATGTTGTGTATCATAGGACAACCACTGCAGACTTCAGGAGGCATGGCCAGGAAGCTGCCATGACTACTATCTTCTTGAGATAACCTCATTTTACGTAACAGTCAAACCATCCATACCTCCACCCTGATACCTGGTCAAGTAGATACTGTACTTGTGTTCTGTTTGTTCTAATGGTTACTACATCTTGATTTTATATAATTTGTGGGAGTAACTAGATTTAATAACTCATGTTTCACAGTCACATCTCAATTTGGGTTTACTTTTATATAGAAAATGATCCTATAAAGCAGAGGTAGTGCACATTTCACACTTATGCAATTTGTTTTGCTTTTTTACTAGAATCCTGAGATCTAGCAACCAGAACCAAATAAATAGATAGGTGGATGAACGAATGAATATTCATAAAGTTTATAGTTGCTTACTTAATTCATATTGGGGATTATAGCGACTTCATCCAGGAGAAAACCATTTTGTAGTATTTGTTGAACAAGTGGAAGTGACAAAACTCAGTGCTACTACATGTAAAACTGTTCAGTGATATTTACAAGTCCCAATCTACCTACCCTGATGCAGACTTATTCCTAGTTGGTGTTAGCCTGAAAGTTGAGCTTTCTTTTTCTTTTTCTTTTTTTTTTGAGACTCATGGAAATGCTGCAGTTATTTTGGGTTGTGTGATTTTTATTAAATAAGTGTCAAAGAACCAAGCTAAAATAACGACAAAGTGGATGGGGGCGGGGAGGAATTTGTACTGTTTAAATTGTATTTTGAAAGATTCAGGAAGTTTCCATTTGCTTTGGGTCTCAACATTTAAACTGAAATGATGCTTGTTTTTTAAAAATAACAATTTTGATGTCTATGATGTGCTTTAGTTAAGTAGCTACACTTTCAGTGTTGCTTTAATGTTTTAATATAGTATTAGTAAAACATAACAAGATTCCATCCCGTACTCTTTTGTGTTGGATCTCACTTTAAAGGTATTACTTTCATGGATGACTGGTCTATCCAGAAAGCTTGGGAGCAGAGAAGCTTTGTAGCTACTCAGCCGTGGATACAGAATTATTTACTTCACTTTGCTCTCTGATTTAATGCATGGCTAAGATACTTCAAGTGCTAATGCTGTTGGAAAGTTACTTCTACATAGCTGTGTAGTATTAATATATTTTTTAAATTTTTGGCAATATGTCATTGTAAAGGTGAGATGAACCTAAATCATTGTTTTGATAGAGGAACACTTGAATGAGTAAAGCAAAGATTGGCTGAAACTAAGCATGTTTCTAGAATGAAACAAGTATTGTCGATGTGGATTTTATTAGAACTCTAGAAAATATACAGCATGATATTGATTCTACTTAGGTGTATAATATGTTATGGTCCTTGAGTGTAAAGTGAAACATGAACAGAACATATCAGAAAACAAAATAAAAAACACTGTAGCACTTTAAAGACTAACTGCTATATTTTTATTGTTAGCTTTTGTCCACGTCTTCAGACTAGGAGTGAAATTTACAGGCATGGTTTATATACACCAAATTCTGGGGTCAAAGGGAGAAGGGCCTGCTCAAGCAGGATGACAGACAAGCAAGCACAACAATACAGCTTCCCACAGCCATTAGCAACAATAGATTATTCAGATTAGCTCTAAATGTCTCCCTTTCAATCTCAAAGTTGTGGAGAAAGCCCATTCTGGTCTCCTCAACCTCTTACCTGCATGTCTGGCCCTTCTCCCTTTGACCCCTGAATTTGGTGTATATAAACCATGCCTATAAGTTTCACTCATTGTCTTCTGCAGTGTGGTTTGATAGCTGCACTTGTTAATATTTTGTTCCATAACAAATTCCTTGGATGAGCATTCTCCCTGTACTTCCTTGTCTACAATTTCACTTTGGACCATGAGTGTGCATATATACCTGGGATAGAGAGTGAGTATGCATAACCATCTATTAGACTTCAAGGTGACAGAAGACTTTTCTTCGTCTTCTTGCATAGTTGCCCAGGGAGCACTTATCTCAGTATTCTGTTGTTAAAGATGATCAGCTTTGTACTAAAGCAGTTTCCCAACATGGGGCACATACCTCACAGGGGGACATCAATTCCCAGAAGCCTAAGTTAGTACATTGGCTGATTAGTGCTCTGGGGGAATTGATTTAGGCTTCTGGGAATTGAAGTCCAAAAAATGAAGGTTGGGAAATACTGTACTAAAGGGTTTGACTACACAATCATAATCATATCAGAGCAAAAATACAGTAAAACCCCAATTTACATATGCCTCGAGTTACATAAAATTGGACTTATGTGATGATTTTTGCACTAAACAAATGTCCCAATTTATGTAAATGTCCCGATTTACATAATGCAATTTCCTATGGGTAAAATTCATTTTTCCTATGGGCTTGCTTCGAGTTAAGTTAAAAAAAAAGATTTACGTAAAAGCCTACGGAACAGACTTTTTACATAAGTAGAGGTTTTACTGTGTTGCATCTCCATCTGAATGTCTTTATTGTCCTAGGCTTAATTAGAGTTGATCAGGAACTAAAATATGTTGCAAATAAACATGAAGTATATGTCTTGGTCTTTTTAAAAAAAAGATTAATAAATTGTTCAGGAATACAACATGTCCCCCATAATACTATTATACTTCAAATTACAACATTTCTGTATGGAGAAACACTGGCAGAGAATAGTCCAGAATTTCAGTTAATTAATCTGAGACTTGAAATCCAGTGTAGAATTTGGGAGGGAGAGGGCTCTTGTGAGTTTTCAGGCCCTATTAAAATTGACTTTTCTCTCAGTCAGCACTGCTGCAGTGGTGAATTACATAAAAGTATTAGAGCCCAGTATGTTACAAGTGATATTTATTAAAACATGGACATGCATGAATGCACATGGGTTTGGATCCTAATTTCCTTTAATACTACTGGGAAGCAAAGAGAGAATTTCTGCAGCTTCCCCTGTCTGTTTGTAGTCTAATGTGCCTTCTGAAGACAGGGCTAGGGGGATGCAGGATACAAAAGGAAGAACAAATCAGCAAACATTACCTTCTTTGCCCCTTCACCAAGAAGAGCCTGTGTTGTTTCAGAATTTCTCTGGTGAATGGAATGACAACTCAGAAATCAAGCTGTACTATCAGCATTTCAGAGTCCATAAAGGCCAGTACTGTATATTTGTTTCAAACAACTTTCTGCAACCTGGCCCCCTCCAAAGCTCTAGAATTCCTGACCATTACCTGTGTTTCCTGGGGATGGTTGCTTTTGAAATCTCAAACATTAAGGGGTCATCAGATGGGGGAAGTCTGTTTTAGTAAAAGTCAATCTTAATTTATTCCAAAATTAGGAATTGTCTTCATGCTTTTGCCTTTCAGTACTGGTCTATCCTAGCTGGTGGTAAAGTATCATGGGTATTGTAGTCCAGAAACATCTGGAGGATGGCTGTTGGCCACTCCTGTTTTTACAAGAATGAACCACCAGCCACCTTTTATATAAATAGATACAACTCTACCAGTGCATCTTGGCTCCAATGCTGTGGGAAGAATGATGCCATAGGCTTGATTGAAGGCTACTGCTAAGGAAATTTAATTTTCTTTCACCTTGTTGCAAGTTTCATGTACTGTAGATGAAATTTCTTATTGTTAGGTTTTTAAAATGTGGGATATATTATTCATATTACAAGATATTGTTAACTTATATTTTGGCTGAAATTATGATTTGTAAATTATACCATGTAAGATGGATGCCATTATCAGCCTCCACAATGTTTCAGAAATGAAACATTTCTAACCCACCCACTCCAAAAAATTACAACAGCATTGTTTTTGGAAATTAAGACTTCTTCCGCACTCTCCAACAGTTTACAAAATGGATTTACTTTGAAACATAAGTTAGTTTTCAAGGTGTCATTGCTTTTAAAAATATTTTTATCTGAATATTCTTTTATAGACTAACACAGCTACTTTTTGAAAACTACAATCATATTTCTTGTTCATTTTAATTTATAATGTTTTTGAATGAATAGTAATGGTAGAAATGTTGATGGCATATTGTAGTCTATTTTTCTTTGTTACAGTTATCATGTGAAGCATATGGAGCACAGTGTGTTTTGCGGAAAACCCAGTGTATAAATAAATTGGATAGTTATATAGTCTACATCTTATGTATCTTTTCATCAATCAACATAGAAAGGAAGCTCTGATATGTTGACATTTTCAGTTGCTTGATTTAATTGGAGTATTTTTATCCACTCAAACAAAATGACAGCACGAGATATGTTGGAAAGTTAGAATTTATTTCAGTGTATATATGGACACATGTTTTGCTCTTGAATACTGAGGCATTCTTGTAATCAGCTATTCTGGACTAAGAGAATAGAAATGTCAACAGCTATTAGTTAAAATGTTTAAGGTAAACATCTTCATTCTTGGGATGCTTTTAAATGTAGCTTGCCAGAAGCTAACAGAGGCAGCATATATTTGTGCATTTCCCCCTTAAAACTTCAGAACTGATTTTTTTTCTGAACTAGGATATTGTGTGCATGTGAATGTAAAAGATATGAAAGTGATAGCTGTAGTGAAATTCTTAACCCCTCCATACCCAGTTTGTAAATTGAAGCTCTGTTGTCAATATACACCAACTTCCACAAGACTAAATTCTCAGACAATTCCTTTGACTGTTTAAACACTGGGTTGTTTTTCCAGTTTTAATACTGAATATGAGTATCTGTAATCTATCTGATTTAGCAGTATTGTTTAATCTATATGGTAATTGCTCCAAGTATTTGTCTGACCTTCCTGTCAGTGAGGTATCTGTGGTGAATCAGAAATTTCAATTAATCATTAGTAATAAAATTTAACTTTAATTTAAACAGACAGTATCTAGCCTGCTCGCATCCATATAATTCTCCCTTTTCAGTTTGCCATCTCCCGATGCTATATCTCCAACTCTAGTCATTCCTGATCATTGGATGGGGTGTCTGGGGCTGATGGTGCTTGTAGTTTAATGATGCCAGGTTGAGGAAAACTAATATAGTTCTTGCATGGCAATAATATATTACCTGGAAATCTGAATGGCATACAATCTGACATAAACATGTTACTACATCAGAGATTTAGGTGTGGGGTTACATGTCCATCAGTATTGCAAAAAATCAAAGGACATGATTAATCACTGACATATCTCTAGTGGTAATATGTATAATTGGTCCCCAGGCTTACCTTTAAAATGCTGGAATCCATATTCCCTATAACTATTACACCCTTCTTGCTAAGGTATCACAGATATATCTCTAAAGAGAAGGTATTTATCATTTGAGCCTAGGCCACTGGGCTTTTATGTAAAGCTGTAGTGTATAGGTAGGAAATTGATGTTTAGCTTGAATATTCACAACAAACATGTGGGATGGGTGAAGATAGAATTAATACCTAATATTTTTCATACACTCCCAAGGATCTTGAAATTGAAGTTTTTATTTAAAAATCCTGTCTTATGGTTATAAAGAGATAAGTATTGCCTTTTAAAAACATAGTTCTAGGTGCTTCTCAGGCTTCCCATTCTGCTTTATATCAATTTTGGAAACTATCTAGAGTAAAATTGTTTAAAATGCATTAGCATTGGCTCTGCTTCTTGAATCATGTTAGAAAACGAAGGATATATTGCTAGAACCTCGTGCTATTCTGAAGGGGAATTGGCAATATTTTTTGTGCCTTCTCTTCCACCTAATGTGAATACTTCTCCAGTATTAAATTGGTTTTTAAGTATTAACTGTTTACAAAATGCACACAGTTTCACTTGTATTAAAACAGGAGTAGATGTCAATTTAGTATAACATGCTTATTTGAAATCCTTATCGGCTTGAGTTAAAGTGGGCTTTATTTTTTACATTAAAAATAGATTTTCTAAAGTTTTTTTAAAAAAGTTCTTGAACACATTTGAGGTTGTGCCAAATCATATCTTCTCTTGTTCTTCTTGAAAAATTAAAATGTGGCAACAGCAGAAACAATGGTGATGATGATAACAATAACTGGTTTTTCCTATTGTTTCCCCTTCCCTCCCTCCCTCCCTCTCTCTCTCTCTCACACACACACAGACACACACACAGACACACACAGACACACACACAGACACACACACACACACACACACACACACACACACACACACACACACTTTCTCTCTCCCACACATTTCTTCAATAGTGTTTTCCTCCTGACTGCCTTGAATGAACATTCATTGGGTAAGGTGAAATGTGTACCAATGATATTTAGCCTAAGCATAAATCATCCTCCCAATAAAGTTGGAAAAGTAGCCAACTTTGGCTAGCATCTTTTTGTAGGGGAAAAGATTCATATGAGTGCAGTGGGGTGTTTTTGCTTGACTACCAGTCAAGAAAGGACAACAGCAGGCATCAGATTGGGAAGGTCTGCAGCTGCATAAGCTCCACTTCTCCAAAAAGAATAATGAATGGGAGCAGTCAAGAAAAGGAACAAAAGCAACTGAGCCAAGCCCCACATCTCTGAGATTTTTTTCTTTACACTTTGGTTTTTGATTTGCAAATCAGCATTCTTCTGTTTGTTGTCTGTGCTTCTCACTGCAAGTTCCCCCCTCCCCACTTCTTTCTTCTGAATCTTTTATTTTATTTCATCAAATTTAATTGCATTCCATGGAAGCATTATTTCACTGCCAGTTTCAAACAAGGGTCAGTGTGGATTGCTGGACAATGTTTACAATGGAGATTTTGTAACTCTAAAGTAGATAAACAGAACAACTTATTTATGTAGTCTTCGGCATTTAAGTGAGAGATAGGAAGGTGGAAACAAGTATTTTAGTAAAGTAATCAAGAGTATGTTTTAAAATAAACATAATACGTTATATTCCTTCAGACAGAATCCATTTCTGAAACCATGATACAACACCTGTATCAGTTAGTTAATATATGATGCCCTTTATTATATCACATGTAAGGAAAACTGCTGAAGGTGCTCACAACATATATTTTACACCAAATATTTTTATAATTATTACAAAACAGCTCTTTTACAAAAAGACAGTAAAGAACTCTAAAATATTTGTGTTTTAGGTCCTTCTGCCCTTTTAATGTTCATATTGACAATGAAAGTTATTTTGTTGCAAACAAGCAAGAAAGTTTCCAGCACAGCAAAGCTAGAACTTGCTACAGTAAATGTTGTGTTGCAGCAGAGGTTCTTGACCTTTTTGTGCCATGGGCCAGACGATGCCCCTGGACAGCTGAGTGGGCCGGTCACGTGGTTCCTCTTGCCTTAAATGCTGCCATAAAATGCACCCGTGGCTGTTGTAAATGCATTTATTACAGCCGTGAATGCATTTACGACAGCATTTACATCAGGCATGTTTACGCACATGCAGGTGCATTTTACAGCTGTCACAAATGTGTTCACTTCCACCTGGTAGCACCAAGGGTGGTGGGACACATGAAATGGTGCCACAGGCCAGGGCCAGCCCACGGGCCGTAGGTTGGCCACCCCTACCTTATAGAGTTATACTCTTATAGACCGTATGTGGCTAGGAGGTCTACAGATATTCCCAGGCTATAAATGTAAGGATGCTGGGTTTCCTCTGGCATAACTTCTGGCATGTGCAGCTGTACAATCCTTATAGTGTCAGCTATGCAGAAATCTAAAGTAGGAAAGGTAATTATGAGCTAGCCTCAGTGATGGGATGTAACAGGTTCTCACCAGTTCGCCAGAACCGGTAGTAACTTTCCCCAGCGGTCCAGAGAACCGGTAGCAGCTTTTGGGGGGAACCACCTTCGGGGCTTACCTATTCACTGGTTCCCCCACTGCGGCATGTGTGCCAAGCACTTGGTGTGCATGTATGCCTACAGTGCTTGGCGTGTATGCACGGCCTCCTTGCTGACCTCACAAGCGGGGGGAGGAAGAGAAGCTGCTAGCCTGAAGCTCCCTATAGCCTGCTCCTCAGGGTAAGTGACACACCTTTGGATGTGGTGTGTCTGTGTGTATTTTAATGTGTATTTAATACCTTTACCTATATTGACATACTACCACAGTTCCTAAAAAGGCCTGGTGGCCTGGCTTGGGGTTTTTAAGCAAAGTCTTGGAGTTACCTCATCAATAAGCTACACCTGTGCTGTTCCAAGTGCTGAATCCTTAAGGAGGTACAGCTGTTTTACATTTACATTAAGGCATACTATCCTTGAGAACTGGTTTGGCAAAGACTTAGTACCTAACTTCTTTAACTGTTGAAAAGTTGAAAAGTGCCAAAATGAAGCCATCTTGTGGTGAGTTCATTCTGTAGTTCCTTCCATCTGACCTAGTGTGAGAAAGATTAGCCAGAATAAGCTTTAAGTTCTGGTTTAAAAGCTCTGGTTGATTTGTATGTGGGGTGGGTGTGTGTTTGGGTGTATTTTAATGTATTTTTATTTTATTTACTTATTTATTTAATTTACGGGTTTGTGTTGTGGGTGGGTGGGTGGATTGAGGGGTGTGTGTGTGCTTATTTTATTATTAATTTTTCTTTGTCCCCGCCCACACAATTACATTACATTGGCTCCACCCACAATGTAATGTTAGCTCCGCCCACACTGTGATGGCATCACGTTGGGGTAGTAAAATTTTTGACATCCCACCACTGGCTAGTCTCTTAATTATCTACAGTCCAATGCAGTGGTGGACAGGTGATAGGAGACAGGATGAGTTGAATAGGACTTTCTACTATGATAGCTATCTTTTTCCTCACATGAAAGTTTGACTGAAGAATATAACTTCATTTACTGCCTTCCTGGAGGTTATGTTAAATTTATTTCATTCTGTCCTTGTATTTCAGAGCAAAAAGGCTGCTCTTCCAGTAGTGTTACTGATTATCTAATGGAGGAGTTCTCAACCCTTTTAAAGCCGGGGGCTGGGACATGCTCCCTCAGACAGCTTCAGGGGCAGGACAGGCATTTTGCCCTTCCACCACCACATGACACTTCTGGGTGTGGTGGAGACAGTGGGGGTGGGGCACATGAAATAGCATTGTAAATAGTTTGAAAGAATTAAAAATAATAAACATTAAAATAATAAAAATAGCATAAATATAAGAAGGGCCGTGGAAACTCAGATTTTAAAATATTAAAGATATTTAAATATCTTAAGATGTTTTAAAACACACAGCTGAATAAGAAAAGTAATGAAGTGTTGTATTGGGCAGACTTCTATGGGCAGGCTATTCCACAGTACAGGTAGTTGTTACCACTAGTAATCTATTTTGTTGCACAAAGGCTTACAGACCCTGGGCAGTCTGCAGAGTACTATGCAGAGCCTTGGAAGGTGGGAGATGGAATTGGCAAAAGAAGCTTGGAAAAGCAAACTATTGGAGAGTGGCACAATGGATATCAACTGCCTAGGAATGTGTCTTAAAGTTAATCATTGATCTGATTGCCCTGGCACTTTCTGAGCTAAAGTGAGTGGCTGGCAGCCTGTTGTAGAAATGCAAGTTGAAAGGCATTCTTTGAATCTGAAAAAAATAAATAAATAAAGGAAAGTGTGGCACTCTATTTTACAGTTCTGCATAAAATTATTTATTTATTCATTCATATTTCTCCACTGTCCTTCTCACCAAAGTGACTCAGGGCGGTTTACAAGTAATAAAAAAACAACCATGACAATAAAACACAAACACTACCTAAATACCTCAAAACTGTTAAAATTAGAATTTAAAATTAAAATCTAAAAAAGATTAAAAGCACACCAAATACTACATCTTACTAATTAAAAAAGTAGAGGGAGAGAGGGGCTCAGATCATCTAGCGAGCTGGGGTCATTATACCTCCTGCACCCCATACCTGCCCTGCTAGCCATGTTATATGGAATCTGTGGAACATAAAAGACTTTCCAATTCTGCTGTCATAAGAAGCAAGGCAATATTGAATGACGGTAGGGTTTGAAACAATTGCTGGGTAACAGAAAACTATGTTTCTCAATATTTAATGTAATAAGCATTCAATCAAATCTTTTTAAAAAATAGCAACAGACTTGTAAAAGCAAGCCTAATTGTCGTTGCACATTCTAGTGGAGACTAGCATCTAAATTTGCTATTTGTTTGCAGCTATAATTGCTACTGAAATTTCCCTAATATTGTAAGATGGACACTGTTGTGCTAGAATCCTAGGTCAGTTCCAGGTTATATAGCTATAGCTCTAAACATTTTTAGAGCCATGGTTACAGAGTGACCCATTTTGTGGACACTTTCAGTCATTTCTGTTTGGGAAGTGATATAGAATGTATATCTATATCAAATGCAATCCTTTGCATACTTCTTCACTCCTCCCAAAAGACTATGTGGGGTGATCATTTCCTGAAATAATTATGGGGAAAGAAGTGAGCTCAATAATTATGAAGTTAGTGACAAAATGTAACAGACAGATACATCATGAGAATATTTCATTAGTTGTAAAACCTGAAAGTTTGAAATGGCATTAATTGCTCCCATAAAACTCCTGAGAAATAACAATAATTTTGTTGATATCTAACCTCTGGCTGAAGTCCAGTATCACTGTATTTTCTGGTGTATAACACACACACACACACACACACACACTCACACACACTTAAAATACACCGGAAAAACAGAGTGCATCTTATACACCGGTAACAGGCCCCCCTCACTGGTGTGATTCAGCAGCTGCTGGTGACTGCTAGGAGCTGGGAGAAAGGCGGCTTCCAAAGGAGCATTCTTGCCCAGCTGATCCTGCCCTCCTTGGCTTCTGACAGTCAGCCTTGGTGGGATTGGTCTGGCAATAGGCTCCAAAAGGAGCTCTCTTGCCTGGCCAATCCTGTCCACCTTGCCTCCTGATGGTCAGCTGAAGCAGCTTGGCAGGGGAAGCAGGCTGGCAATGGAACCCACTTTACCCACTGAGCTCACCGCAGGTGACTGCCCATCAGCTGCCGAAACTGCTCTCCCTGGCTACGGGCAGTCAGCCATGGCAGCTCAGTGGGGGAAGCAGGGTAAGGAGCCTGCTTCCCTCACCTTCCCCAGCTCTGGGTGGTCAGCTGCGGCAGGGAAAGTTGTGATTTGACAGCTGGAGAGGATTGGCAGCGGACACAAACAAACCCAATTTTTTGTACAATAAATCATTTTGGAAATTCATGAAAAAAATATAGAAAATTATTTTTTCCCTTAAAAAGGTATATAAAAATGGAATGTGTCATATAGTCCAATGCGTTTTATATGCCAAATAAGGTAAGTTGCAACTAGAACAGACCCTTTGAATCTGTGAGGATTTGGTGAGAAAGATTTGTTATTTTGTTGATTTATAACTCCTATCTGAAAGTATTAAGTCACAACTAGAGTAAGCACATTGAATCAGTGAGGATTTGGTAAGTCAACACCTATGTATGTTTCAGTGATTCAGTAGAGTTACTCTGGTTGTTACTTGCCAGAGGGTGTTAGCCAGTATTTTAAACAATATACAGTAAAACCTCGGATAACGCTAAAACTTGGTTCCACAAGTCATGGTGTTATCCGATGTTTAGTGTTATCTGATGCATGTTAAAATCCTATGGGATGCATCGGATAACATTAAAGCTTCATAGAGATACATTGTAACTGCACAGGATTTAGCGGTTGTTATCCGATGCATCCCATAGGATCTTAACCTTATTCGATGCAATTCTCTCTCTCTCTCCCCCCCCCAATTGCTTAATGTTATGCGATTTTAGCGTTATCTGATGCAAACGCTATCCGATGTATTACTGTAGTTGGTTTGTCTTAGCTTCAAAATTGGGCTTTCATAAGCTTGGTACACAGAATTACTGATATTTCACACAACTAGCTTTCAAAACTATATATTTTAGGATGCAAACCAATTCCTACTTACATAGAAGTAAGCCTCTGTGGATTAAGTGGGATTTATTTCTTATAGAAATGTATTAAAGTTTAATATTGTTATATTTCCTGTTAAGTCATCATACTAGTCTGAATATATCTGAACATGAAAACTAAGTAGGGTTGGGCTTGGCTAAGACTTGGGTGGGAGAATAGCAGGGACTGGTAGGGAACTCCAGGCAAGGTCAGAAAAGAATATTGCCTGCGGCCAATACTATCGAGTTAGATGACTAGTGATCCAATTTAATATAAGGCAGATTTTTTCTTCCTTATTTTAAATAATTTTTAAAAAGATGTTGTAAATTAAATAACACAAATAATAATTGTGTATTATTATATTGTGTTATTTGATCAAATTTGATTTTATATATATCTATAGCTATATACAGTTGTACCTCGCTTAAAGAGCATAATGCGTTCCACAGGATTGCTCTTTAAGTGAGTTTGCTCTTTAAGTGAAGCACCATTGTAAATGACCAATTGTGAGGGGGATTGCGAACCCCGATTTATTTGTTAAGCAAGTTTTTGGTTGGTTTTATTTGTTAAGCAAAACGAACATTCAGAGAAAATTCTGCTCTTTAAGTGAGTTACTCTTTAAGTGAGGCATTCTTTATGTGAGGTTTGAGTGTAAGCCTTGATGCTGGGAAGGGTGGAGGGCAAAAGAAGAAGGGGACGGCCAAAAATGAGATGGCTAGATGGTATTTTAGACACAATGGACACAGAGCTGAGTGAGTTGAGGAGGATGGTGGAAGACAGAAGTGCCTGGCGGACAGTGGTCCATGGGGTCGCAAAGGGCCGGAATTGACTGCAATATCTATATCTATCTGTCGGTCAGTCGGTCGGTCGGTATAAATTGTGTAGTTGTCTGGCCAGACATCTCACTACTGTAATTGAGCAGACTCTACAGCCAGCAACTCTATGCTGAGTGTCAGTTGGCGGTAAATAACCTGATTCCCTGAATGGGCTTTCAGGGGGTTCTGGGGGTCCTAAGAGGCTCTGGTGATGACAGAGTGCTGTATGATGCAGTCCACCACAACTCCTTCCTTCCAGTCTGCCAGCCTTTCCCAATGACCCGAACACCCTGATCTTACCCAGTCACAGGGAGTGTGGCTTTTCCATAGTAGCATGGATGTAGCAGTAGCAGTGTGTGGTAGAAGCAGAGAGCTAGGTGCCAGTTGCTATGCCCAAGTAGAAGCCAACAAGGTAAAGTCCCAAAACAGAACTTTATTTTCTATTCCATAAAATGAAGAAGCAAAGCTATAAAGAATAAATTTATTTATTATTTATTTATTTATCGCACTTGATACCCCGCCCCAATCGGGAGAACCTGACTCTGAGCGGCTTACATACTGATAAAAAATAAGAATAAAACATAAAACAATCTATATCAATAAAAACATCAGAATTAAAAAAGTCATCAAAAAGTTAAAACAATACTACACACCAGTAATCCCACATTCAGACCCGGGGAGGCAATCCTTTAGATAAGCCACTTGGTATGGGAACCCATGTTCCCGGATCCCAAATCCCAAAGTCCGTAGGCCTGTGGAGCAAAAGAACCCCCAAAAGTGTATCAATCCATGAAATGGCCAAATATCAGCAAACTCCAATATCCATAGGATGGCAACATTTTAGGTTAATCCAGCAAAGTCCAAGTCTCTCAGCCATCTATCAGATGCGTTGGGCAGGGTACATCAAGGTAGAATTCAGTTCAGTCCATTTCCAGCCCTGTTGGGCTCATCCATCCTGCCATGGGTTGTTGTTCTCCTTAGGGATTCAGTTCAGCCAATAAGACAGCCTTTTCAGAAGTCCATTAGAGAACCAATTTGGTGTCTCAAAACCTCTAGTTTATGTAGGCAAAATGAGTTGTTACCCACCCCCTAGGGATGCATTAGGTAATGTGGTTACATAATGGGAGATTCCTACTCCACAGGTGTTCCCTCTTCCTTCTAGAATTCAATGACCTCATGGGGCATTCCAGACTGCAGGTGTTCCTCCCTCCCTCTGGAATTCGAGACACCATGGGAAGGCACCTGACCATCCATAGAATGTGTTTACCTCATGGAAAAGCACCTGGGCTCCCATGGGAATGGAATGTGTTTACCTCATGGAAAAGCACCTAGGCTCCCAAGGTATGATGGGATTGACCTCTTCCCTCTGTCCTCTGATGTCATGTCTGGCTTGACAGCCACCTGGTGGAATCTGTGGAATCTGAGATATGTATAAATGAAAGAAAGATTGCAGACCGCTGTTTCACAGTTGGACCTGCTCTAGCAAAGCAAGTATCTATGGTGACCCTAGGATCATGACAGGGGCCATCTGCTACATGCAGATAAGCCTCTTTAGGTGGGGTGATGGTCCCCCTTAGTGGAGGAAATGCCACTGGAAACTATCATATTGGGCCCAACAGCAAAATGGCGGAGGAGGAACTTGATTCTGAATGGTCATGGAGGCGGAAGAGGCCATGCCAGATTGACTGGCTGTGAAGATGTGCCTTGATAATATCCCCAAGGCTGTGGTAGTCCATTGCAGCCCTGGTGTTAAATCCTGCATGTCTCATTCCATGTGTGCAGCAGGGGATGCCTCCATGATCATAGTGTGTGCGTCACTTCATGGCAAGCTGGGACCCACCTTAAACAAAGAAAAAATGCATTCTAGGATATGTGCAGTCGTTGATAAATAATTGTGTGCCCTTAAGTCAATTCTGACTTATGGCGACATTTTACAGGGTTTACCAGATACTACTCGGATAATGGTTCCCCATTCCTTTCTTCTGGGTTTACTCCAGGACTGTACAGCTTGCCCAAGGCCAAACAGGCTGGCTCTACTCCTAGGATGTACAGTGACTTCTAGATACCTAAAGCATCGAGCTAAGGGAATTGGTTTAAACATTGCATTCACATACAGCCTCATGCTACATAACTGAAAACTAATTCTTATTTCATGATGGATAGCCTTTGAACGATAATGCATTTTAATTAGAAAACTATTTACTGTACATAGATTTTTCCTCCTAAAGCATTATATTAAAAATACAGTTTAAATTTAAAAATCTATTTTTAGTTATATATTTATATCCACCCAGAGTCATAGGGTGCATCATGTTTTGTTGCCATCCTACATGGGGTGAATCTGAATAGAGTGCTGCTATTTCTGAGACTTTACATGTGAATCTTGGATGAGTTTATGTGGACAGCTCCAGAGTTGTTTCCATTGGTATGTAGGAGAAGGATGAAAATAAGGAGTTGTTACCCATACCCATGATGTGAATACATGAATTTCTAGTACAGTACCTGAATAGATCTAAAGTATTCAGGGTATTATTATTATTATTATTATTATTATTATTATTATTATTATTATTATTATTATTATTATTATTATTATTATTATTATTATTATTATTACTATTATTATTATTATTATTATTATTATTATTATTATTATTATTATTTAGACTTGTATGCCGCTCTACTCAGTAAAAACTGACTCAGAGCGGCTCACAGCATTCACAAATAACAATATTACAGTGCAAACCAAAATACACTAGCATACAGTAATACCTCGGATAACGTTTACCTCGGATAACGCTAAAATCGCATAACGTTAAGTAATCTGGGGAGGAGAATTGGATCGAATAATGTTAAGGTCCTATGGGATGTATCGGATAACAACCGCTAAAGCCTGTGCGATTACAATGTATCTCTATGGAGCTTTAACGTTATCCAATACATCTCATAGGATTTTAACATGCATCGGATAACACTAAAAATCGGATAACACCCAGACTTGTGGAACCAAGTCTTAGCGTTATCCGAGGTATTACTGTATAATATAACAAAACAATTAAATACAGTAAATACTATACAGATCAATACACGTACAATATTATAGTGTAAACAAAATACAATAAATATTATCACAGCACAATCCTCAATATACAATAAACAATTCAACAGTGTACAATATACAATACAGTCATGCCTTGCATAACAAATTTAATTCGTTCTGCAAGGTTGCTCGCTATGCGAAAAATTCGCTCTGTGAGTGTGACTCGCATAACGAACCCTTTGCCATGCGAGTCGGACCCTTCCCCACAGAAAAACTTGCACAACAAGCATCTCCATGGTGAAAACTCGCACAGCGAAAAAATTCATTGTTTATGTTGTTTATTGAATGTGCACACAAAATAATGGTAAATGTATAATCTGGGAATGAATTTTTAAAACAGCTTCACTAAATTCTTACAAGCAGCCTTTAAATCAATAGTTGGAAAGTAAGAGAGAAATGGTCATACATCAAGTTGATAGTTAATATGCTTTAAAATATATTTAACATGAAAATAAGATGTTTAAATTGTCATGATATTGTTACATTATAAGCCTTATTAGAATCAAGGTTTAAAAAATCCTATCCATGGTTTCATTCTTTCCCTCATCTTTCTCCTTTCCTTGAGCATTGGAGACAAGGGAATAGCTGCAAGAATATTTGCAAATTCAATTTCTTACCCAACCAAAATTTCTTCTCTTGCTTTTCCTAACACAGTTTATTAGGTTGTCCAGTGCATATCTTGGATTGGTAGGAGAAACAGAGTTTTTATTATGTAGTTCATTGATGATCTTGCCAATTGGCAACACCTTTCTTTCCTTGCATCCTCCCCTACCTAATTAACGTATCACTAGGTAAAGGTCACCCTTGCTTGAATTCCAGTTGTATCTGACTCTAGGGTTCAGTGCTCATCTCTGTTTCATAGCTGAAGAGCCAGTGCTGTCTGATTCTGCAGATGTCTCTGTGGTTGTTTGGCAGGCATAACTAGACAATGGAGTGCACGAAATGCTGTTTACCTTCCCACCAAAGTGGTCCCTATTTATCTACTTGCAATTTCTTGCTTTTGAACTGCTAGGTTGACAGGAGCTAGGACAAAGACGAGAGCTCATCCCACCCTGCAGTATTCAGGTTTTGAACGGCCTACCTGCCGCCTTCCTGCCAGCGTCTTAGCCACTTGAGCAGCTTCAGTATCACTAGAAAAACACTATAAAAAAACTAAAATTGAGCTGAATACTAATTAAATAGCCATATTTTATTAGACTTAATAACATAATTGATATACATTAGTACCCATTCCTGCTTTGAAAAGGTTTTGTATCAGACCAGTTACTGGTTGTCCACATTTTTTAGCACTAGTTAACAGTTATTCTAAAGAGATCCTTTCTTTAGTAAGTTTGCATATGTTGTAACTGGCTATTCAGATTAAATGCTATAGAACTTTTCCATAATGATAAAATGGCAACATTAAGATTTGCAAGGAAAGAAGTTAGAGTAGGTTGGTTATGTCTGTACAGGTGGATGGGCTGCAGGCAATTGTGCCCTGTCCCTGGGCACTGACCTTGACAGCAGGAGGTAGAGAGATGATAGAGCTTTGGTTCATCTCTGTCTCTCATGGCACACATGGATAACCACATAATGCCTAAGGAAACTTAAATGATGTTGAAGAAACTGGCTGACTTTATGGACACAATCAATGCACAATCATTGTTAATGTGGCCTTGCATGTTATGTCAAAACTAAGCATTTTTACTTGGTAATTACATTGATTGTTTCTAAATTGTTAATTTTTATTGTAACACTTATCTTGTAAAAGAGGTGACATGCTCTGGATGCAGAGCTCAACTTGGTATAACCATCAAGCTGAATAAAAATAAATTGATTAGGAGGTGATGTTTCCCATTTTGCATTCACTACAGTGAATGCAGTGGTTAAACTGCTATACTGCAGCCAAACATTGTGAATTTGATCCTGTGATCAAGGTTGACTTGGCTTTCCATCTTTCTGGAGTCGGTAAAATGGGTACCCAGCATGTTGGAGGCAAAATGCTAATTAACTTGTGAACTGCCCAGAGAGTGCACTAAGGCGATATGGGATGGTATATAAGTCTCATTGCTATTGCTATGGACTGCAGTGGCTTAGTGGTTAAGATGCTGAACTTGATGACTGGAAGGTTGACAGGTGAGCAGTTTGAGACCCGAGTGCTGCACAATGGAGTAAGCTCCCGTCTCTGTCCCAGCTCCTGCCAACCTAGCAATCTGAAAGCAAGAAATTGCAAGTAGATAAATAGGTACCACTTTGGTGGGAAGGTAAACAGTGTTCAGTGCACTCATGTTTAGTCATGCCTGCCACATGTCCATGGAAATGTTTGCAGATGCAGCCAGTTCTGGCTCTTTGGCTCTAAACAGAGATGAGCACCAAACCCTAGAGTCAGATACAACTGGCTTTAGATCAAGGGTGACCTTTACACTTGGGATGGTATTTCTAGAAACTAATAAAATGTATTTATTAAGTGCTTTGTCATTTATAATACAGTGTTGTCCAGTAGAATAGATTGAAAACAACAATCCCCAAAAATCTAAATCCATAAAACATAATATCAATAATCTAGTTTGTAAATCAGTTCAGGAAGAGAAAATACCTCTTGTCTTTTTCCAAAAAAAAATCTGCCACATCAAAGGAAATTTAAAATGATGGAATGAATACATTACCAGCATCTTTGCATGGTGAATGTCAGTCAGCCCAATTTGAACCTCAGTTGCTTTCAATCAAGTTAATCAGTTTTGTTCAAAATTATAACAAGCTCCTTCCCAACTGCCTGCTCAATGGCTTTGCCCCAAATGGGTATTACTGTCCTGGTTTTGTAATAACTGACCTCAGCCTGACTCAAAGAAGATAATTTGTCACTCAGCTGTTTTAAGGCATTGCACCCTTATAGGAGTTACTATGTAGAGCTTGGCAGCAGGCCAGGGATCTCCTGGAGTCCTGGCTGGTTGACCAATCAAGATGAGAAGTGGGGATGATTTTGGGTTTTCTAAGAAGCTTGTCTGTGTCCTCAGAAGAAAATACTTCAAACTGATTACCATCAGCTAGATAAGCTCCTTTGTAAGAACTGTCAAATTCGATTGGCAGCTAGTAGTATTGAACAGCAGCAGCATAATAATCCTGGGGTGAAGTTTGCAAACTAGATGTAGACGGCTGCTCTTGGGCCATCTATTTCCTTCAATAACAAAGGATACAACAGTCTCCTTATTGTACAAAATTGTGTCGCTGCTTCCTAAACTGCAGTGTATTGGTCTTCAAATTACTTTAAATTGCATTTGGTTAGACTCAAACTGAGTTTTCAGATACTTATTCTCCAAGGATCTTCCTTCATTGCTATGTTGTAGTCTTCTTCTTCTTCTTAAAGCTATATATTTAGAACCTTTTGATATAGACATGTTCCATACCACACAAGAGTTCTGTTCATTCAATTGTAGAACAAAACACTCTCATTTTGCAAATGAGACTGTGTCACATTTAGCATACAGAATGTAAAATAGCATTAAAAATACAGTGCACTTCTGCATACTATGGCACAAGTTGTTGTGAGCAGGTTAGTAGAATAGATTCTAAGTTAGGACATAAATGTGAAGAATAGCGGGGGAAACTACATGCATGGCTGACCCTGAACTCTGCCTAAATAAACAGACTAAGCCAATGGGTATGAGGTCAAAGTGACATTCTCCATGGTTAAATATTAGTTATTTATTACTTCAGGTAACTGTAAGGAATGCAAAACCATTTTGTCTCATTTGGCAGTAGGAATGCTATTGTTCTTTGACCCTTACATACTGGAGATTTTATGCTACAGTGTTGATGATCTCATGGTGTTGATTTTTATACTCCAATGTGGCAATTTGGTTTTCTTTATTTCTATAGTAGTCTGTTTTTGCTGGATCTGGAGGTGGAGCATTGTCTTGGCTGTAGCTCGGAGGATTTTAGGCTTAACCAGCTATGTTCTAAGGATGATTTGGGAGTAAAATCTTAGGAGCATTTTATTAAATAGTTTCTCCTTCTCATTACTGTATTATTATTTCCACTTATATACTGTCCCACAGAGCTAAGTAATGTGTAGGTTTAAAAGGTGATTATGCCTTCAACAAGCTTGACTATTTTACCAACCTTAGGAGGACAGAAGGCTAAATCCATCAGGATCAAATTCACATTGTGAGCAGAGTTTTGATCAAGTACTACAGCTTAATCACTGTACCACAGGAGCTCTTTTTTTATATACCAGGTGTGTGTACACACGCGCACACACACACACACACACATACCAACACCACCTAAAGAATGTTGGGCTGCCACTTTAACCCCTTAAATATTACATTGCTTAATCTACTTGTGTTCTAACTAAACCAAGGCTCACAAATAAATTATAAGTGTTTTTCTAGTAAATACTGCCCTAATTCAAAGAACAGATAAAATTCTGCTGGGTTATTTCATGGCAAATCTCACCCTTAGATATATTATTTATTTATTTATATTTGTTTATCGCCCTCCTCCCCGAAGGGACCCAGGGCGATTTCCAACAATTTTAAAAACTCTTAAAAAATTAAAAACTTTAAAAAGCTTAAAAACTTAATTAAAAGCTAGGTATTATAACTTGGACATACTGGGGGTCAAACCATCCAACTGTATCTTTTATTATGCTACAAATAGTATTTCTTGTTTATAATGCATATAGATATAAACAATCTTGCTATAAATAAAATGTTAGAGATCCTATTGGAAGTTTTATTTGCTGTCCATTAAGTGGCGAGTTCTTAATAGATCCTGGTAGATCTCATGTGCATCTTGTGCTGTTGAAGTGCCAAAGAGAATACTTTAAAATAGGTGTCTTATTGCTTATATTTACAAGGCAGGTTTTAACTTAAATCTTTTAAAAGCTGATGTTATATATATATATATATATATATATATATATATATATATATATATATATATATATATATATATATATATATATATATATATATATATATATATATATATATATATATATATATATATATATATATATATATATATATATAAACCTAACTATTGGTGCATCTAATTGGGGGGGGGACACTATTGAGAGTAAAATAACAGCAGAGATTTTTCAAAAGTACAGTTTGCTTTGATCATTTGATAGGAAGGTTTTCAATTGGGAAATATGCAAACGAAGAGCAGAAGTACTCAATCATATATTTATTTTTAAAATTTTAACCTTTTGGTGTAACTACCATGTTTAAATTGTGTTTTTAGTGTCTTGTAGGCCGCCCTGAGTCTCTTGATGAAGGTGGGATATAAATGTGATTGATTGATTGATTAATAAATAAATAAATTCTGAAATTCATAACTTCTGTTATTTCTCTATGATATGAGTTAAGTGACAGTATATATGTTAGAGGAGTTTAATAGGAGCTGTATAGTCTAAAGAGAACACACCTGGTTTCATTATGCTAAGAAACAATGTTCTAAATTCAGATGGCCACACCACATCTCCATTGTGAATCAGACATATAAAGAAGAGTGAAGCAGGTGGGGGTAGGGTGAAGAGTCCCAAAGAAAACAGAATTTCAGAAGCTTTTCTTCCAAACGTATTAGATGGTCTGATAAATATGTAAGTGAATGCCAGATGGGGATGCTCTTAGCTGTCTCGTGGCTGCTGCTGCTGCTGCCATAGTGACAATAGGCTTCCCTCAGCGTTGTAGCAGAATCTCCGGGGACTTGTGATTGGGTTATTTGTCTCCTGATTAATTGCCTGAGTGGGAGCAAGACTGAATGGCATCCCTTCTGTTGTAATCTTAATTTTATTCAGGATGGTCACAACTTGTTCTTGGGATCTCCATGCAGCTATAAAAACTGAGTTTTGTTTTATATTTTTACAAGCTGTGCTACTCCAATCGGGCAGTGAGAACATACATTGTTTTGCTTTTAAAGCTGTCTCCTACTACCGTTACTCAGTTTCCTTGCTGTATGTTTTGCCCCAGTCCCAAACACTTGGGAGGAAGGGGATATTTTGACAGACATCAATTGAGCTTTATCATCGCTGTTGCCTATGATGATAACAAGTCAAGCCATGCTGGTTAAGTGGTATCAAAACCTAACCTTCCAATCTTCAAGCTCAGCATCTTAACCACTAAGTGGTATTTTAATGTAACACTATGTATTTTTAGAATGGGCACATTACCCACCTCAAGCTTTTGTCTCCTTAACATCAATATGTCATCAAGTGCAAAGCTGCATTTTCTTTTTGTCTTGCTTTACAGTATAGCTGAATACACTACACCAGTGATGGCGAACCTTGGCACTCCAGGTGTTCTTGGACTTCAGTTGCCAGAAGCCTAAGTTAGCACTCCTGCTGATCAGGGCTTCTGGGATTGAAGTTCAAGGACACCTGGAGTGCCAAGGTTCACCATCACTCCACTATACTATATTGCTTTCTACAATTGAGTAGAAAATGGAGGCCATATAAGCATTCTATTTTTTCCCTGTTTCTCATGAATCTGATCAAACTTTCAGTACATGTTCACATAGAATCTAGCAGAACTGGCTTTGTAAGTTCCACCTTAGACTAGTGGCATATAATGTATTTTCTACTTCTTGGTCACATTTGGGAATCGGCAGCTTCCTCTTCCTGTCCTCTCTTCTGGGAGAAAAGAAAGAAGCTTCAGGCTTGTATGCTTTGTTCCATTTACTTAGTAACAACTTTGTGACTTTACAGCTTCATACTGTGGAGAACGAGGGCTTACAAGGCCTCTCCTACCTTAAAAAAATGAACCTGGACCAGTAGCATGTTAAGCACTATACTATACTGTAATTTATAATTTTATTTATACTGTACCTGGATTTAGAAAGAATACAGGAGAAACAACTTCATGGTTTCTCCCTTTATCAGTTCCAGTATAATGTGTGTATTTTCACTATTTGGTCTGGTCATTGAGCATATATCGATAGAAATGTGGAGAAATTTATTTTAGCTAGCCTCCTTTAGTGCACACTTTCAAACTGCCTATGGTAAGAATTCCAGAGAGGGGTACACTGTCGCAATGAATAGAAATAAGAATGTTATCATACAGAGTATCAGGGTTATTTGTGGCTTCCTGATAAAGTGAGTTGTAGTCTACGGCTGCTTGTTCAAAAACAAAGCTATTAATATTCTTTCTTCCCCTTCATATTGTCTTTGCCAATATTTGCAAGCAATCCACTTATTCCATAAGCTTTGGCTTTTGTGCTGTGTTTGATAATCAGGTAGTTACACTTCTGCTCATGCACTACCAGGGCTCTTGGTTTATGTAGTATTGGCTTAGTGGAATGTGACAGGCTGATCCGGTTTCCAGGATACGTGGAGGGTGGGAATGTAAACAAGAACCCATAGCTGCATTCTTGGAATTTCACTTTAGTTGAGAGGAAGGAGGGAGATGAACGTGATGTTCAAGTATTTGAGAGTTCTGATCAAGATTAAAGGTGTTAATGCTGAGCACATTCCTTATGTAAAAAAACTCAAAAGGCAATACAGTACAGCCTAATTCTCTTAATTTGATACTAATGACATGTTGTGTAAATGACTACATACTGTCAGGAAGTGCTGTGTTTCCATAGGAAAGTTTTCACTTTTATGTTTATGAAAAAAAGTCATTATTTTAGTAACTTTTGGCTAATTGTGGCATGTTGTCT
Source organism: Furcifer pardalis (assembly GCA_030440675.1). Lineage (NCBI taxonomy): Eukaryota > Metazoa > Chordata > Lepidosauria > Squamata > Chamaeleonidae > Furcifer > Furcifer pardalis. The sequence goes on from CP126893.1 coordinate 73,116,109, forward strand.
TTAAGTGTAGAATTTAGGTACAAATTTCCTGAGGTCATTCCTATGAAATAGTTTGTTTGAGAAAGAGGGGAATTTTTTTTAAAAAAGTATCTCTTCATCTGAAATGTTGAAGTATAATCATTTGAGAACATGGCAAACTCTTGAAGAGGGTGGGGTCATAACCTGCTTTTCTTGCATTCTGATCTGGCTATCTTCACCTCTGAAGAGTTGAACAATAGGTACATTATATTATTGCTCAATATGTTGTGACAGTTTGAATATGTAGTACTTGAATAGGCTGAAGTATGAGACTGGCATGTGGGCCTGGCTTCAGGTTCCATTTTGAGTTGCACAGGTCTAAAAGTCAGCTTTTGGCAAAACAATCTGTTGGATCCAGCTTTCTTCTGTTTGCAGAAGGAGCTTGAATCTTGAGGAAAAAGAAGAGAAAACAGAGTGCTACATGTAGCACTGAGGGTTGGGAAAGATTTTTAGAAGAGAGGCGAGGATTCAAGGAAAAGAGGAACCAGCCCCCCTGATTTTTCTGGTGGGGGGAAAACTTAGGAGACTATGATCACTTTTGAGAGAGAGAAAGGGAAGGAGAGGGAGGAGGAGGGAGGGAGGGAGAACATACAAGAATAGTAAAAAGCTGTTTGTTGGGAACAAGAATTAGGCCCTTATTTCTTTGATTTAAAAAAGTATGTGTACAAAAAGGATTTTTTTTTTGCAGCACTATGTGTTTTTTATTTTTTCTTGATAAGTTGTCTTACGACTTTTCAGTTTTCCTTTTGGACTTTGATATCTTTTTTTAGATTGATCATTCTACAAAATAAGATCCTGTATAAGAGGGTTGCTATTTCTGTTTGGATTAAAGAGATTCTGTAGAATTTTACTCTAAGGAATTGATGCTCTGGCATCTCATTGGTGCAGAGAATTCAAAGGGCATATACAGTCAAACCTCGCATAACGAGCGTTTCACTTAGCGAAAAACTCGTATAACCAGCAAGTTTTTTGCTAAGTGGTCTGACTCACATAACGATTTTTTCGCTATGTGAGTCGGACTTTTCCCTATGGGGAAAACTCGCATAACAATTTTTTTTGCTCTGTGAGTTTTCCCCATAGAAACGCTTGTTATGCGAGTTTTTCCATAGGGAAAAGTCCGACTCGCATAGCGAAAAATTTGTTATGCGAGTCAGACTCGCATAGCAAATTTTTCGCATAGCGAGCAACCTTGCAGAACGAATTAAATTCGTTATGCGAGGTATGACTGTATTTGCTATATCCTGTTTGGGCTGTGGTTGTGTTACTATTGAAGTGGCTTTTGTTACCTGATTTAAAATTCCAATATGTACTTTGCAATGGTAATTGTGTTTACAATACCCATGTAAAAAAGATGGCCTAGTAGAACCATGAGAACAATATGGGAGCAACATGTGAACTGAATTTTGCTCATGGGAAATCTGTACTTAAGCCATTGTCTTTACATTTCTTGTTATATACCTCTCATATAGGAACATCTCCCAGTATTAGCAAAGCATTTTAATTTTGCTATTCTAGTACTGTAGATAAGTTCTCGGACTGGCGGTGGATCTGTTGTCATTCTATTTACCACAGAAGATGTTAGGGGCTCTTTCAAATACCACATGACCTAAAATAGGAAACTTTTTGATCCCTCCTTCCCCCTCTGTGATTTTCCGTGACCTTTGACTGCCCCCATCACTGGTTTGAAGATAGAGCTATGGCCAGCAATGATAATTTTGGAGTTACAGACTTCACACCGAACGCCCCCCCCCCCCCGGTGACTTTCCATGACTTTTGGTTGACCCCCTCCCCTCTAATATGGTCATGTGGTATTTCAACAACCCCTAAGCTACATATATTTTAAATGCACTACAGGAATTATTTATAATACAGTGGAACCTCAGTTAACAAATGGCTTGGTTAACATAAAAATCACATAACAAAATGAAATCTATAGAAAATAGTGGCTTGGTTTAAAGAATTTTTTTTCCAGAACAGATTAATTAGTTTTCAATGCATTCCTATTGGAAACTGCATTTCAGTTAAAGTATTTTGGTTTTCATTGCATTCCTATGTGAAATGCATTCCATGCATACTTATGGGAAATTTGGTTAAAGTAACTTTCACTGTAAGAAATGTCCTGGAGAATGCATTAAATCACAATAACTGAGGTTCCACTGTATGCATTTATGGATTGTAAGTATAACTAGTGCACTTCCCCTCCTCCCCAAAAATGGTTTTGACTTATATGTGCACATGCACTGAGTTCTTTATTTAATCATGAAAATACTGGACTCAGCAGTCCCAATTCAATGTGTTTGGGCTGCATTTTTATAGAATGGAATGTTAAACTACTTGGCATTGAGACTTAATTGGATCAAGGCAGGTATGGCTATGGTCCAGCCATTGAGGCTTCTCTGCTTGGGCCCCGAGCTGATTGTGGATTTATGTTCAAAAATTGTGCCACCACTTCAACATTTTAGTAAATATTTATTTCTTCTGTTAATAGTCTGATACAATTTCAATGATGACATGAAATTGGTAAGATACAAGACAGTAATATATTCCCCTGGTATGATTTCTTTCTCATTTGGGATTGTTTATGGTGGCGGAGCAGTGATAAGATTAAAAGAATAGCTACTTATGTCCTCAGACATCTGTTGGCTAGCCTGGTGAAGAAAGGCTTCAATTCCAGTCTGCTTTTTCTCTCTTCTTTCTTGGTGCATCTTCCCCTTCTTTTGGGGGAGTCACATCAGGGGGGGGGGGGTTTCTGCTATCTTTTCTTACTCCTGGGAGGGAGTCTGCCTTTGGCTGGCATGTTTGGTGGCTTGGAGTGGCAGGAGCTAGTGGATTGAGCTGCTAGCTTTCGGACATCTTGGTTCCAAACTAAGACAGTAATATTATTATTTACTTTAAAATTGACAAGAGGTTAACATCAAATGATGAACACCTTTATTATAGTGTAATCTTTCATAGACATAAAAGTTAGGTAATTCTCATTAAATTTGTGACATTATTATTTAGTTTCTGTGATGCTAAAATTCATTTACTTTGTTTATTTAATTTGGTGAAACAAATGTACGTATCAAATTTTAGGTTTGTAGGTAACAATTATGACTTACTGTAAAGAGAGAAACAAATTGCTACAGTTAAAACTTAATGATTTTTTTCAGATGGCATAATTCTTTTTGAAATAACTAGGCATTATAAAGAGTAATAAACTACTTTTGCTCTCTGTGTTGTACACGATAGACATTCATTTTAAGTCAGCATTACTTTGCAGGTTTAATTGACCATCAGTAGTTTGGAACTTGTATCAAAGTCAGCACCTTTCAACAGGGAAGACATACCATAACTAATCTGTGTTAAGTAGTTTACAGGAGTAGACAAAGATTAATTGACATTCTTTGTGAAAATTCTTGCGCCCAGACAGCACGATGTAGTTCAGCAGAAATTGCCTAATAATCTACAAATGAAGCACAATGTATGTTCTGTTACTCTTGCTACAAATAATCAGATCCCTCTTGGTTTCCTGCACTACTTAAGAAATGCTTTGCATTTTTCCAGATACAGGATAATGGGAATCTTACCAGAGAATTTAAACTGTGCAATCTCAAAAGGTATTGACTTGTTCCTAATTATTTTTAACATCTACATGAAATTATTGGGAAGAATCCTAAATATGTATTTGAATTTCAAATAGAGAATTCATATGATCAAGTATACATACCGAGTGTCATTGTTGGACAAGTGAAGTCTTTAGTTTAATGCAGCTGCAAATGCAGCTTCCTCCAGTGGCTTAGTGGTTAAGGTGCAGAGCTGAAGACTGGAAGTTCTGGTTTCGATACCCGACAGTTGCACTTGGGGACATGAAAGGAGCCTCATTCAGGCATCCCCTAAAAAATCCTTTCAGCCCAAGAGTAATCTCTGACATGAAATTATTATTACCCCTGTAAATCCCAACTTAAACCTCTATGTGGCGCAGCGGTGACCCTGGCCGTTTGACAGCTATGGTGGTGTGGGTGCATTCCCCCCACAAGTCAACCATACCACAAAGGTGTCGGCTAGCGGTCCAGAACAGCTCTCCATTCTGGAACCACAGGTAAGCTAAGTGGGGTTGGGTACTCAGACAATGCACTTGGCCAGTGCATTGCTCTAACATGGCCAACTTCACCCTGAGCCCAGCCAGCTGTGTTATCATATTTAAAATGGCTAAAAAAGAACCAAAAACATGTGCCTTAGTCCCCCGCGTGCCATTGGACCTTCCTACAGTAGTGGTAGGACCTCCAGATGGTGAGAGCTCACTAAAATCTTGTGGGAAATGATGCTTCAATCCGCTGCATCAAACTTGACGTGTGAAGTATGGCTCAACCAAGTAACCAAATAAGAACAGTATTTGGCATGGCAACATGGCAAATATATAAATTAAATGCATTTGCAGCCAAACCGCCTTTGACTGCAAGTTAACATGTTATTTACAAGTTCTGAGTTCCATGTAGTAAAAAGTGAATATATATTAAAAACAAACATCCAAGTTACTAGTCCAATGCAGTCTACAAAGCTAAAAATGTGAAAAATTGCCCCCTCCAAAACAGATGTTAGGTTGAACAGGGTTTCTTTCCATTGCTATTTCTAATGTTCAAGATGCTTTCACAAGCTGCATCTGCTCTAAACTATGTTTTAGAGAAATCAATAATACTGAAGCTCATTTGTGTGAACATCACACACTGGCTCTGTGAATGGAATCCAGGATTGTCTGAATACATGTGTTTGGTCAGCCATATCCATTTTGGTGACCTTCAAGTTTTCAAGACTACAAACCCACTGCATATGATCAGTAACAATAGGCACCATTTTTTCTCTCATAGGTAGAGGTGAGCATCATGTGTTGATGGTACTTGGCTGCTCCTGGGTTGTTGCTGTTTTTTAAATCTCCTTGCTACTCATTGGGCTGTCAGGGAAAAGAGTCCTGTTCTGGTATCACTTTTAGCAACTCTGCAACAGTGAACTTGATCAAATTTACCAAAGGCGTATGAGAAGCTTTATGCTTCTTCCTTCAGAATAATTTTAACACAATTGAGATAACTTTTTCCTAATGCTTGCAGTAGGAGAGAAACAACTATCTTCTTAAGGGTTATTTTAGGCAGGAGAGTTGAAAGCAGGAGTGCCCAAACTTTTCAGGCTGCAGGGCAGTCACTGTGGCCCATGGGCCAGATCCAGCCCAATTCATCTGGCCAATTCATCTGGACCACGAAGCCCTCATCACTCCAGGAAGCAGTAGTACAGGCATGTGGGCTGGATGAATTGGTTTTGGGGACTGGATCTGGCCTGCAGGCTGAAGTTTGGGCACCACTGGTTGAAAGCCTTGTTTGCACAATGATCCCAGTTCTGCAGGTTAGGATTGGAAGTTGTGGTTCAACATATTTGAAGGGTGTCAAGTTAGGAAAGGCTGCCCTAGACATTTAAATAGCCTAAATTTCACTCACTTTCTGTTTCCAGAAAGGAGAAAGGGATTGAAAGATGTAAGTGAGCAGGCAATACTTTCAAACAGGTTTTTAAAGTCATAACCTTCTAGGACAATGACATGTATGAACAGTAAACTGTTCTGTTTCAAAAATTATAAGACTGACATTATCCAGCCAGTTGTAATGTTAGTACTAAGTATCCTTTTATGCTGATCTCTGTGGCCTTCAGGCACTGAATACTCCAGCACATACTTAATTAAGAATAAATTAGACCTTGCCATGTTACTATGGTTGCATTTATGCATATGTATAATTTGCTCATACTGAAATGAAGCAGTGGAACAATATATACAACATATAGCAGCATGACATTCTGTGTCGCATGTAAAAAACAAAACAGAATTGAAATTCCCAAGTAGTCTCAGCAAACAAGCAAAACTATTTTTCCCCATTTCTAATTTTAGTCCACAGCCATTTCTAGACTTCTCACCTTATAAATTTTTAATGGCTGCAGATGTGATTTGCATGGTAGATTCATAAAGATTTATTGTGGCAAAAATATTATCCATTCATGCTATTATGAGCTACAGGAATACCTCATGTAACGACTGCATCGGATAACACTAAAATCGGATAATGATGCAAAATTTCTAAAGAAATTTTGCATCGGATAACGGTCTGTTAGTGTTATCCAATACAGTCCTTCGTAGCAGCAGGGTGGCTGGAAAGCTGAATGGAGTTCAGCTTCCCAGCCACCCTGCAGCTACGGAGGCAGGGGTGGTGTGGCTGGAAAGCTGACGGGGGGCTCCCCCGTTGGCTTTCCCAGCCATCCCACAGCTGCGGAGGCAAGGGCGGGTGGCTAGGGAAGCCGACAGGGAGTCCCCGTCAGCTTCCCCAGCCACCCTGCAGCTGTAGATCGGGTCCTCTGATCTCCCTGGAGCAGGCAGGGGGATCAGAGAGCCCGAAATGGGTTTGAAAAAGTCCGTTTTTTAACCGATTTTGGGCTCTCTGACACCCCCCCCCCCGGCCTGCTCCAGGGAGATCAGAGGACCCGATCTACAGCTGTTTCTGGGCTTCCCCAATGTCCTCGGCAAGTGCAGCAAGCCAAAACGTCAGGGTTCGAGCATTGGCCTTGCTTTTATATATAAAAAAAATCCTTAGGCAGCAAATAGATGTTTGGTGTGTGTTGGAGAAACGTTGGCAGCCTTCCTGGTTGATTTGGTTTGAGTCTCTTGCCTTTTCTCTTTTGAAAAATAGCAATAGTAATAGCATGTGATTTGCTGAATTAGCTTGTGTTTTGGAATTGGGCGGGGAGGGAGAACTATCTGGTCCATTGCTGCATAAAGCAAAATTTGTCTAACTGGTTTTATTATAGATTGTGATAAATGGTTACAAGTATTCTGCCTGTATACTACATAGAACATGGACAGATAGTCTCTTCTTATGTTCTTTGAAGAGAGGTGCTTATTCCAAGAATATAATGAGTGACATTTCAGTTATAAGTCTGTGTTCCCCATGAACAATGAAGGTGGTAAGCAAATGGAGTCAGCAGTCACAATTACTGTAGTTCTGTAATGTTTACAGTGTAACATTTCCTACTCAAATGTCTGCTCCCTATTGGACAAGGAGAATGAGGGCCAGCTGGCCGAAGACTGCTGTATCTCTTGACCATACTGTATTTTTAACACTGTATTTTATTGTATTGTTTTATTGTTTTTTCTTTTTATGTAAAATTTATTGATTGCATTATCTGTGCCGCATCTGTTGTTATATTTTTATATTATGCTGTACAGTAATACCTCGGATAACGTTTACCTCGGATAACGCTAAAATCGCATAATGTTAAGTAATCTGGGGAGGAGAATTGGATCGAATAATGTTAAGGTCCTATGGGATGGATTGGATAACAACCGCTAAAGCCTGTGCGGTTACAATGTTTCTCTATGGAGCTTTAATGTTATCTGATCCATCCCGTAGGATTTTAACATGCATTGGATAACACTAAAAATCGGATAACACCAAGACTTGTGGAACCAAGTTTTAGCGTTATCCAAGGTATTTAGCGTTATCCAGGCTTGGAGGTAAAATAATCTACTTCCTTTGTAATGCAATGATTTTCTTCTACTTTTTGCAAATGTATTCTAACTGTTCAATGCCAGAGAAGGAGCCATCAAGCACTGAGATGAAACACAAAATCAGGGAGATACTTCAATTTTCCAGCTGATAAAGAAATGTATGTAATTGGTTCTATTCCAAATAATTACTGTCTCTGGGCACGCATCCTTTACAATGATTGCTCCTAATTCCATGTGACTAAAACTACATTCTGTGATGCATCTCTATAAATTTAGAAGAATTTAAACAAACACCACAGAACTGACAAGAAACATATTTTTTTCATAGTTCTGGAAGTTCTCAGTCCATTCTGGTCTGTACAGAGATCTCGCCCTTTTAACATTTTAAAGGTGAATGATAATCTGGTCACTTACAAAAGACCTTGACTGAGATTGATATTTTATCAAAGGTCTCAGGTAGGAATATTAGTGGTTAATTATTTATTTGTACTTGCATGGTATTGCCCACTTAGCAATGAAGTTTACATTGGACCAGCTATTATCTCTCTATTTAACCTGCCTTCTGGTTTTGCTGCATAGGTAACTTGAGGTGATGGAGAGAAACATATAGCTTGCCTTGACCTCCTTGAAGGCTTGGATAAAGAAACACAAAGTAACCATAGCCTAATTTTACAGGCACTGTTGTCAGTAAATGAATTGGAATGTCCATGTCTGTCAGACTGGTGTTAGTAGAAGCTTGCTCACGAAGCCAGGCCCCTGGCTGATTCTGATGTTTGTGTCACCATGGAAAGCGATATAGGCATACCAAAACAAATTTGTAACAGTCTACTGGATTTATATGACAGCATTTTCTTTCATGATCCAAGATTACCTTTTGTACTATCCAAGTATTAAAAATGTGTTTGTTTATGTAAGACTGCAGTTCTGTATCCACTTAAAGTATTTTTGAATTAGATGGAAGTTATTTCCCACTAGGCATGTACAGTCATACCTCGCATAATGAATTTAATTCATTCTGCGATGCTGCTCACTATGCGAGTTTTTCGCTATGTCAGTCAGAGTCGCATAACGAATTTTTCGCTATGCGAATCAGACTTTTCCCTATGGAAAAACTCGCATAACGAGAACTTCAAGGGGGAAAACTCGCATAGCGAAAAATTTTCATTATGCGAGTTTTCCCCATTAAAAAGCTCATTATGCGAGTTTTTCCATAGGGAAAAGTCTGACTCGCATACCGAAAAATTCGTTATACGAGTTGGACCGATTAGTAAAAAACTTGATTGTTATGCGAGATTTTCACTAAGCGAAATGCTCGTTATGCGAGGTTTGACTGTATAGTATTGCACCATAGGTATGTTTGCTGTGCTGATCTTGTCAACAGTGGTAACGAAAATATGGCATCTTAATGCCATCTTTCAAGATTAAGTAGACAGGTTAAATAAACATTCTCTGAATGTGCTGGGGGTATTTTCTAATGCCATGAATATTCCAGTGCACTGAAGACTAGCAGTAAAATTAGTGTTGCTGTTGTTGTTGTTTGTTTTTGGTGATAGATATCTTTTATTTACTGAAGCCATGGAAAATCCGGGAGAATTCTTGGGCATAGAAAAGGGGGACCAACTTACTTACAACATGAGTGTTTCATTCCTGCTTCTTCCCATGATAATAGTTTCTTCATGCCAATTTTTAAATAAATGGAAAAACAACCATTACAGTGAGTAACTGAAGCTAGGAGATTTTTTTTGCAATTCTTCAGGGGGCTTTATTGAATGCACAATTGTGGATTTTGCAACAGAATGTGGCTCTGGAACAACTGAAAGATCCTGTCCTCATTTGTGCATATTAAATGAAGATTGTTTGGAATCACCAGATATAAACACATTTCACTTACAAATCAGTTCAACTGATTCGTATTTGAGAGTAATAAACACACCACACCCTATATCTAATGTGATTACACAAATACAGAATGTAGAATTGGACCAAATTCACAAATTTGTTGTGACATATTGTGAGAAATTCACATTGTCTAGGTTTTCATGGTGGCAGTCACAGCTCTTCCACCTGAATACAGAAACTGATATGGTTTTCCAGAGTTTGCGACATAATGTATTCAACAGCATACAGTAATACCCCGGATAACGATTGCATCAGATAATGATAGAATCGGATAACAATGCAAAAAACTTGGAAAAAACTTGTATCGGATAACGATTCTTTAGCGTTATCAGAGGCAATGGTCTGGGGGGTGGTGGTTTGCGTAGAACTTCTACCCAAACTACCCCTCCCCTACTACAGTAGCTGTGGATGAAGAAGGGGTGAGGAAATCCCCAGCACACGCGCTAGGGATTCCCTCACCTCTTCTTCATTCACAGTGCTTGTAGCTTGGAATGGAGGAAGGGGGAGAAAGGCACAATCTCACACCTCTTCCCCCCCTTCCTGCACTCCAAGCTAGCGCTGTGCTGGGTGGGTGGGGGAATACCCACCCCACCCTGCAAAGGCAGTGATCCATTACTGCCCTTGCGGGGTGGGGTGGGTATTCCCACCCCCCACCCAGTGCTAGCTTTAAAAGCAAAATGATCCAGAGGAAAAGAGACATTGTCTCTTTTCCTCTGGATCTTTTTGCTTTTAAATCCACAATTGTGATCCACCACCGCCCTTGCATGGGGGGGGGTATTCCCCCCACCCACTCAGCGCTAGCTTTAAAAGCAAAAAGATCCAGAGGAAAAGAGACATTGTCGCTTTTCCTCTGGATCTTTTTGCTTTTAAATCTAGCGCTGGGGGTAGGGGTGGGGCAGTCATCACACAAGGGCAGTCATCACAGACTTTTTTTTACCCATTTTGGGCTCTCTGACCCCCCTGCCAGCTGCAGGGTGGTCGGGGGACCCGATCCAAACTGTTTTCAAAGTTCCCCACCTCCGTGGAGGCTGCAGCAAGCCAAAACATCAGGATTCAAATCCCGACGCTCTGGCTTGCTGCAGTCTCCCAGAAAACAGGGCTTTTTTAAACGTTGTGCGTTCAATGCATCACACAACATTAAAAACCGGATAACGACGAGACTTGTGGAACCAAGTCTCATCGTTATCCGAGGTACTAGTGTACTTATATTTGCATGAAATTCTTACCAGAGCTGTAGTACTACATGACTATATTATTTTATTCCCTGCTAGATTTTACATATTGATAAGGTTTAAACCAGGGATTTGCAACGTTTTCCCATCACAGGCCAGACATGCCTCCGTCCCACAGCTGTGGAGCTGGAGGCATGGTTGCTCTCAGTGCTTACGTTTTCAGTAGTAGTGGCAATCATGCAATTTTTCCAGCTTCTTGCACAGCCTCTGCTGCTCCCCACAGCGGCAGGAGGCATTTCAGAGCATTTTTGCTACCTTTTGGGAATTTTTCACCAAATTTTTGCTGTATTTCAGCAGCTAGAACACAGCCATTGGGGACTTCCTGGTTCCACACTGGGAGCCCAGGCACTGCCGGAAGCACCACCCAGCACCAGAAGTGCCCAAATGTCACATTCTAGCTGCCGAAATGCAGTGGGAAAATGGTGAAAAATTCCCAAAATGGAACAAAATTGCTCTGAAAAGCCCCCTGCCATTGTGGGGAGCGGCCGAGGCTTTGCAAGAAGCCAAAAAAATGACGCAATTGCCACCGCCACCGTGTTAAGTGATGTTTTAGGACTTCCAGCGGTGGGAGTAGCTTCTGGAGGTGCCGGGGTGGCCACCACACGCTGTATTAATTAATTATGTTGTGTTTATAAATTTGTTGTTTCTCTGTGCTTGTGAACCGCCCTGAGTCGGCCCAACCGAGTAGGGCGGTATAAAAATTAGAATAAATAAATAAATAAATGTGGGCCAGATTAGGCCTGCAAGCTGTAGGTTGTGAATGCCTGATTTAAACCATTTTGTAAGCTGTTGCTAGAGAGCTACATGTCACCATAAGGATCCTGTGTTAAATAAAGGCTGTTTCACAATGGTTGTATTAAAAACATGTTTCTGCAAGAAAGACCTAGTTAGAATTTCCCACTCATCCTGCTTAAATAATGACATTCTGTGCAGGTCCATGGGTTAAGGAGCTTTTAATACCTTAGGTGTTAAGCAGTGTTATAGACATGTTGCAAAATACAGTATATCACATCTGTCTAAAACTCCTTGTAAATCTCTACAAGTTAGGACACATACAGATAGGAAAACATAAGTAGTTCTTTAACATGTGCTGTTTAGGGAGAGGGGAGATGAGATGAAAGGAATGACTTGCATAACTACTTAATTTATCACTGAACTTAGACTGGAACTTAGAAGTACAGCTCACAATTTGTGATTTCAACCTGTATGCTATCTTTCTCCATCTCCCTAATACAGGGATTCTCAACCTGTGGCCCACGGGCCAGATGTGTCCCATGGCACCATTTCATGTGGCCTCCCACTGCCTCCACCACACCCAAGAAATGCCATATGATCAGTCGTGGGCTCAATTTTTTTTTACTACTACACAGTGGACATGGTATGGTGGGCATGGCCAGGGGGGAAGCCCTGTGTTGCACCTGAATTAGGACTATTTTATTTCAAAACTTGGATGGGTGGTGCCAGCCAAAATTTCTGCTAACAGTTCTGGCAAACTGTTAGAAAGGGCAAAATGGCTGTCTGGCCCCGAAGCGGTCTGAGAGAGTATGACCTAGCCCCTGGCTTTAAACGGTTGAGATCTCTTACCCTAGTAACCAAATGCTTCCTTAAACACAAAAACTAGTAGGATTCTGGCCTTTCTAATTTCTCACATATATATTTTTGAGAAATCCTAAATTCTACTGAACAGTATTAATCACCAAAAATTGTTTAAGTTAATAAATAAAATTTTCTTTATGAACTTGACATAGGCTCATCCTCTCCCCCCCCCCCCCTGCCCCGGGATCTTTTCATGCTCCGTATGGAGAAACACCTAGTTTATGGACCAAGGTATTAAATTTGGACAAAATGAAGTGTGGGCTGCATACAACCCCCAAAGGTCAACATCCTTGACACCAAAGCCTCCCTACACCCTATTTTTTAAATTGTGCCCTCTAAGGATCACCTTTGAGAGTACCCTAGACAGCAAAGAGATCAAATAAATCAATTCTGAAAGAAATAAACCCTGACCACTCCTTGGAAGGACAAATACTGAAGATGAAGCTAAAGCACTTTGGGTACCAAATGAGAAGAGAGGACTCACTTGAGAAGGCCTTGATGCTGGGGAAGATTGAAGGCAAAAGGAGAAAGAGGCGGCAGAGGATGAGGTGGATAGATGGCATTGTTGATGCAATGGGTGTAGAGCTGAGCGAGTCACAGAGGATGGTGGAGGATAGGGGTGCCTGGAGTGCAGTGGTCCATGGGGTCACAAAAAGGTCAGATGTGATTATGCGACTGAACAGCAACAAAGGATCATGGGAGATACCTGAAGGCTGTAGGTGGGAGAGGTTGCTTCTCATGCTACTTAGAGAGCCTAAGGGGCTTGCTGGTCAGGGGGGCTTTCTGGTCAGATGACTTGTGTACTCAATGGCCAATGACAAGAGGGCTTCTAGAGTGTGTGAGAAGGGTTTTTCAGTTAATAAGCCTTTTCAAATGGAAAAAAAACTTAGATTGTGTCAGGCCCAAATATTGTCCTCCAAGATCTCTCTGTGTGTGAAAGTGAGTGAATGAGTGAGAGAGAGTATGAGAGAGAATCTGCTTACCTCTGTATTTGAAGGACAGAAAAGATGGATGTTGTAGTCTCTGGTGCTTGCGGGGTGTGTGTGTGTTAGTCCTCCAAAATTGGACCCAACCCCTTGTCCTGCCCATCTGTAGCTGGACAAAAGAGATTTCAACACCATGTCTTCACATGTACACAAGTTGTCTACACAGAGAAAGCCACAGCTTCCTGAGCACAATCAGTCTGTTCATGAGCATTGCGTCAGCTAGTACTGAAAATGGATTAAATATGTGTTGGCTTAGATTCAATTTGGAATAAAGTAAGTTTTGAAAATAGGAATGAATAAAAATACCATATTTCCCAGCATATAAGATGCATCGGAGTATAAGACGTACACTGTTATTACCAAAATATCCCACTATAGGCCACTATATACAGTAAAATATGCACTCAATTTTTCCAGTTTATTTTAAGGGTGGGGAGTGGGTCTTATATGCCAGCAAATATGGTAAATACTGGGGAATGCTCTTATATTTCCCACTTTCTTACTTTCCCAGAATGGTAAAAAAATTAGTCTTTTTAATCAGATGCAATGTCTCCCAAGGGTTTGAAAAAAGTCTGAATTCTTGTTTCTTCAGAAGGAGTATAGTCTAACTGGAAACATTCCAATGTCTTTTCTAAATTCAGGAAATAAACTTGTTCAGACACACTCTGACCATTTTGTTGCATTGGAAAATATCCTGGTGCCATTTCACTTTATTGTTTACTTCATCCAAACTGAGAGACAACTGAACCGCATATAGAGAATCACCTAAGGTTAACGTGGAGCTGCTTTGCTCATGTATGTACTCGCTAGTTCTATTCTTGATCCTGTGTAATTCAATTTAAGACTCACTGAGCAGTCTGCCAGCATACTCATGTGCTTTCTCTATCTCACTTACTCAGTGGAGGTGGATGCTTGTAGTGGGAGCCTGCATTTTATGTTTGACTCCCCTCTCCCCAACACAGATGGGTAGTGAAGGGCTGCTGGACAGAATTCTATGCTCTAGCTCAGTGATCAGTTGAAAGGGATATGCAAACAAGATTTTAGCAAAACTTTAATTATTTTTCTGCTTCAAAAATGTGACTCCTGAATATGAGCTTGGTACAGCATTTGGAAATCCATGGTTGAATACCTGGTGACCTTTATATACAGTGGTAAGTTGCTAAGTTACAGCTTACTAAATGTTTGTATCAGTCTTAGATCTACTCTGCAAAACAATAGTGACTTGTTCTATGCAGGTCTATCCCCACACAAACTCTACTTAATCCACTACGCATGCTGCTTGAATTAGTGACAAGGCAAGATGCAGAAAGAATCCTTATAGTAAACTGAGACTGACGAGTTGCTAGCAATATAAAACTCCTGGGAAAGAAGTTCTGTTTATTACCTCCACTTTCATCTGGCGATGAGCAGTACAAAGAAGGCTTTAGTGTATGGATGGGAAATGTGCAGCCTTCCAGATGTTGTCAGACAGCAACTCACATTAGCCTAGCCAAAATAAGGTGAAGGATGATGGGAATTTCAAGTCCACCTGCTGGGAAACTACACGATCCCAGGTACTATAATGTCTATTATGCCAATACATTATAGAGGACTAAATAAAACCAATCCCAGTTAAGACAACAAAATGAAATTTAACAGGGATAAGTGCAAAGTTCTACATTTAGGGAGGAGGATGACACAGTTATAAGATGGCAGATAATTGATTCAGTAATGCTACCAGTTAGAAGAATCCTGGACGTATTGTAGATCACAAGCTGAATATGAGCCAACATTGTGATGTAGCTGCAAAAAAGCTAATGCTGTTTTAGACTCATTAACAGATTAACAGATCCAAATTCCATGAAGAGTTAGTTTTCCTCTTATTTGGCACTGGTTAGGTCTCATGTAAGGAATCCAGTTCTAGACACCACTTAAAAATGCCAACAAACTGGAACAAGTTCAGAAGAGGGCAAGAAGGATGACCAGAGGACTGGAAACCAGGCCCTATGAAAGACTAGAAGAACTGGGTACGTTTAGCCTTTAGAAAATGAGATAGGGGTGGGGGTGTGATAGCACTCTTCTACAGTTATACCTCGCTTAAAGAGCATAATGCGTTCCACAGGATTGCTCTTTAAGCGAGTTTGCTCTTTAAGCGAGACACCATTCTAAGTGACCAATTGTGGGGAGGATTGCGAATCCCGATTTATTTGTTAAGCGAGTTTTTGGTTGGTTTTATTTGTTAAGTGAAGCGAACATTCAGAGAAAATTCTGTTCTTTAAGCGAGTTACTCTTTAAGCGAGGCGCTCTTTATGCAAGGTTTGACTGTACTTGAATCATAACAGAGGAGCGGCAGGAATTGTTCTCGGTCATCCCAGAGTGGTGTGTGTGTGTGTGTGTGTGTGTGTGTGTGTGTGTGTGTGTGTGTGTGTGTGTGTGTGTGTGTGTGTGTGTGTGTGTGTGTGTGTGTGTGTGTGTGTGTGTGTGTGTGTGTGTGTGTGTAAGCAGCTAAACTAGCTCTCCCAAGTTTTCCATTAGTGCTTTCAACTTTTGTGTTTTTTAAAAAATGGAGGCTACATCCTGTGGCTTGCCTTAACTACATACGAGTGATTGTGCAAGCAGCGTGAAACTCTTTTGCCAGCTATTTGTCCTCTGCCAGGCCTTCTTTTGGAATGAATTGCACAACCAGTAGCCCAGAAAACATGCAATGCACTTCTGCAAATATGTGCATGGAATCATATGCATGGAAAGCTTCTACTAGTTTGCTCACTTTTAGCTCATTCGCAGGGAGTGTGGTAGCTAAGAACAGCCTAAAACTGAGCCATGCAGATGTCAAATGGCTGCTTCCTGTGTAAATATCTGAGCCCATTCAACATATTGGAAAATGATTTTTTATTTTATTTTAGAGATCATCACTAAAATGAGGAATCAGTTTATTCAAGTAAAAGTGTTTTTCTTTTTCTTTTGTGTCTATTGCTGATAGAAACCGTGGTCAATTTTACTGTACAGTAGTCAGTTTCATTCCATGGTAACTGCCAATAGACTCACAGGCAAAGAAAATCATCATTTTTAAATTAAACAAATTGACTCATCGCTTCAGCAATGATCTCTAAATTGTGGGGGGGAAAGCACATCTTAAGTTATTTCATATTTCCTTGTGTATATTACAAAGGGTGGTATTTTGCAGATGATTTATTTAGGTGTAATCAATTGAATTTAAATACAGTAAAACACCGGATAACGATTGGATCGGATAACGCTAAAATCGCATAACGTTAAGTAATCTGGGGAGGAGAATTGGATTGAATAACGTTAAGGTCCTATGACCTATGGGATGGATCGGATAACAACTGCTAAAGCCTGTGCAGTTACAATGTATCTCTCTGGAGCTTTAATGTTATCCGATCCATCCCATAGGATTTTAACATGGATTGGATAACACAAAAATCGGATAATACCAAGACTTGTGGAACCAAGTTTTAGCGTTATCCGGTGTTTTACTGTACATGCAGTTTGCTGAGAGATTTATTCCTTAATCAGTTGCTAATAAATATGTGTATGAAATTATATCTTTTGTGTTTGGCCAGGTTTTAGCAAAAGAAGGTTGTTCTGCCACAGAAATTCAAACTACAGTAATGCCTCGCATAGCGAGCATCTTACAAATCTTACAAATCTAACACTAAAAAAAAAACCTCGTATAGCGAGTAACTCGCTTAACGAGCAGACCTTTCCCCGAAAGGTCTGCTTCGTTGAACGAGCAAAAACTCGCTTAACGAGAAGCTTTGCATTTGCGGGGTGTTTCTTTCGGAACACAACGGGGGACTCCCCTGCCGCATTCCAAAACACCCTGCAGACTAGAGCGTGCTGGCGGAGTGTTTTGGAACGCAGCGGGGAGTCCCCCGTCTGTGTTCCAAAACGCCCAGCTGACAGGTGGCTCGGCTACAGGATGTTTTGGAACGCGAATGGGGGCTCCCCGCTGCATTACAAAACACCCTTCAGACGCACGGCGTGCGTCAGCTGGGCATTTGGGAAGGGTACGGGACATTTCCTCATACCCTTCCCAAGCCCCCCCCCTGACGTGCGCACGCCTGCGAGGCATTTGGGAAGGGTACGGGAAAGATCCCAACACCCTTCGCAAATGCCCTGCTGATGCGCCGCACGCCCGTTCAACCCACCACTCAAGTCCCCATTGCAAAGAGTGCGATGTTGGCTTGGGTGGCGGGTTGAACAGGCATGCACCTGTTCAACCCGCCACCCAAGCCCCCATCGGAAAGTGTGCCTCACGCATCAGCAGGGCGTTTGGGAAGGGTGTTGGGATCTTTCCTGTACCCTTCCCAACCCCCCTGCAGACACGTGCACGTCAGCGGGGGAAGGGGTTTGGAAGGGTACGGGAAAGATCCCAACACCCTTCCAAAACACCCCGCTGACACGCGAGGCGGAGAGGCAGGATGTTTTGGAAGGGCATTGGGATCTTTCCTGTACCCTTCGAAACCCCCCCCTGCTGATGTGCACATGTCTGCAGGGCATTTGGGAAGGGTATTGGAAAGATCCAAATGCCCTGCAAGGCGCAGAGGCTGGGCATTTGGGAAGGGTGTTGGGATCTTTCCCCTACCCTTCCCAAACGTCCTGCAGACGTGCGCACATTCGGGGGGGGGGTGTTTGGAAGGGTATGGGAAAGATCCCAACACCCTTCCAAAACGCCCAGCCTCTGTGCCTCGTGCGTCAGTGGGTTGTTTTGGAAGGGTTTGGGGATCTTTCCTGTACCCTTCCAACCCCCAACCCCCCCGCTGATGTATGTGTGTCTGCAGGGCGTTTGGGAAGGGTACGGGAAAGATCCCAACACCCTTCCCAAACGCCCTGCTGATGCGCGAGGTGCAGAGGCTGGGTGTTTGGGAGGGGTGTTGGGATCTTTCCCTTACCCTTCCCAAATGCCCTGCAGATGCGCGCACGTTGGGAGGGGGTGTTTGAAAGGGTACGGGAAAGATAAGCGAAACACATTTCTCTATGGGAAATGTGTTTCGCTTAACGAATAACTCGTATAATGAGCAACTGCATGGAACGCATTATGCTTGTTATGCGAGGTATGACTGTACATTAAAATAGAATTGTTGTCCATCTTATGAGAGTGGCTTTCTTTTCTGAGCTGGGCTCTTATTGGTTGAGCCATAAATAAGAAGGCTATGTTGTGGGTTCAAGGCTCTAATGTTTTGCATGCACTTCAGGGCAGAATAGACAAATGCCTCCAGCTTCACTTGATTCTCAAAGAGCATTGATTTTTAGACGATGAGCCATGACCTAAGAAGGGATGTGTGTGTATTTAAAACAAAGTAGAGGATAGGTAAGAGAGAGAACTGGAGAAAAAGACAAACACAGATGAAGCAAAGTCATGCATAGACTTACTTAACTCATTTTATTGAATAATGTGAAAAAGTCATGTTAATGAAAATCCCAGGTCCTAATTAGATCCAACATGTGTCACAAGCTACTCTTTTTAAAATCATTTATTTCCCTGCCTAATTTTGTTCTAATTATAGATCACATTCTTGCAGCTCTATAAACCAGTGTTCCTGCCTCAGTAAACTGTAATGTGAATAAGTAGTATATACTAGATCAGATAACGTTATGACTTGGTGCCACAAGTCATGACGTTATCCGAATTTTAGCGTTGTCCGATGCATGCATTGAACAATGCTAAAAAAAATAAAAAGACCTGACGTCAGGAACAAACCGAGCGCCGAGGCAAGGACCAGCTTGTCCAAAATGACCTCCCCGGGGGGGGGGGAATTCAGACAAGCCGATCCTTGCACAGGTGCGCGATCGCGCACCTAAGCAAGGATCAGCTTGTCCGAAATGACTAGGGTCGGGGGAAATGCGTGCTACCCAATCCACCCCCACCCCCCAGACGATTGGCTCGAATAACGCTAAAGGATCGTTATCCAGAATCGTTATCCGATGCAAGTTTTTTCCAAAAAACTTGCATCGTTATCCGATTCTAGCGTTATCCGATGCAATCGTTATCGAGTGTATTACTGTATGCTGAAGTATACAGCTTATTTACATTCACTTTACTTCTCCTTTCATGTTGATGATTAAATACATGAAAAGTGGTTGGTTTCTTTTTAGGGCTGATCCAATCTGTGCTCAACATTTTAATTTGTAAATAAAAATTACAAAATTCCCAGGAGCCTTATGAGGCATATTTCTAGAAGAAACCACACCTATAAGAGCACAATTGCTCTGGAATTTCCTACTGATTAGAGAAATCCGATGAGCATAGGACTATCTTAGGTGTGTTCCCTTCCCACAGGTATAATGTAAGATATGATTGTAGGGTGTGTGCCTGTGTATCTGTGTCACACAAAATTGGGAGGAGTGGTTTCATCAGTTGGTTTTTTAAAATTTTTATTTATAGGTATACAAAAGAAAATAAAGATTGGGATATATCAGTTGGGATATATACATGTATGGACATCACTGAGACTTTGTCTTTCTAAGTATTCAAAAAGCATGAAATCAGATAAATTTCACAAAAATGTTTGCAAAAGAATGTTGGCAGCTGAGCAAAAGAAATTCTAAAGAGCAAATATTTTTCTTAAGAATAAAAGTACAAATTTATTTTGTTTCCTGCAGACTGCAAGCCTTCAAAATACACTATGCATATGTACAGATAAATGTGAATGTGTGAGAGAATTTAGAGATTTCTAAGGGCATGAATAACTGTCTGTGATACTCATTACATGCAAATAGAACCTGAGACTTTCTAGGGAATCTGCAGCTTTGTCTTAGTGCTGTCTACTTGTTTATGAATGACTACATACAATGAGTAAATTGATTCTGACTGATGTTGAAAAAAGAGCCACACATGAAAATGTCAATCTTATTTCACAATGCATTTGTTTAAGAAGATGCAAAGTGATTTTACATTTCAATGTCCCTTTAAGCTTTTCAATAAAACATTACAGTTAGCATAGGTTTTGTGATGGGTAATTGCTCCTGGCAAAATTAATTTCATGTTCATTTATCTACGTGTCAGCTAGAAGTGAAAATTTGGGTATTTGCAAGTTTTTTATACAAATATTCCTTAAAGATTTAAATATTATTTTAACATTCAATAATCTTAATGATGTCTCTGACTTTCTAACACTGATTTCTTGGGAAGTTTGTAAGATAGCTCTGGCATTCATATTGTTTATAGATATTGTTATTTTACAAAATTGTATTGCACAACCTTGCAGAACTTCATAAGAGGATGTATAATAAATGTGTCTGGGGCATTGTATATTTGCCTAGGAGGTAAGTAGATTGACTAAGGAGAAAATCTAAATTTCCTTTGATGAGTTTTTGTTTTAAATTCATTTGAGTAGCCATATTTCCCTTCTGTTTACAATTGTTGCCAAATCATAGTTTTATAAACATATTTTGATTGGTTCTCTGGAGTATATCCTGAGGTGAGTGAGCAGGATGGGGAATTAATTGATTTATTGACTCAATGTTTATATGACATTCTTCTGCCTGAAAACTCCCAAAATTGAAAATGCATGTTAAGACCGGCGGGGGGGGGGGGGGAGATTAAGACATGATAGCTGTCTTCAACTAGATTGTGCTGTAAATAATGCAGTGATGTAGCGCAGGTTTCAGCCACCCAGGACGCAAGCCAAATTCACTGCCCCCCATCTAGATTTGCCCTCTCCCCACGGGATCCAGTTAACCCCTTGCTGCCCATGCCAAGGGCTTTGGGGCTTGGACCTAGGGTGGGGAGGGCCCCCAAAGGCGGTGGCCCTGCTTGTGAGTGTGTGTGTTTTCTCTGTGCATGGGTGGGTGTTCATGCGCTCACCACCTCGGCTGCCTACCTCCCCTGGCACGCACATATGTATGCTCCAGCTGCTGGGTTGTATATAAAGTCGCTTGGTGACAGTGGCTCAGCTTGGCTCCTGGCAGGCAGCGAGGGTGGCGTCGAACTAGCAGAAGGGGAGGGAGGAAAGGAATCTCCGCCGCTGCCATTGGAGTCCTGAGATCGTGTAGGCGCCCTTCCAAGGACCAAGCCTGCCCTGGGGCTCTTTGCTGGCTCTACTCCTTGGAGGCTGGAGCATTTTGCTGCCCCTTGCAAAGTGCCACCCGGGACGGCCTGCCCCCTCCCTTCCGCTATGTCACTGAAATAGTGAACTGTGTGCCTTACGGTCCTTTCCTTCTATACAGTTCTGTAATTTCAGCTGGGTTTACCACAGGCAATCTGTTCAAGATGCTATAGCAGCAGTTGTCTCTGGTAAGTGCTGCAGTGCAATGAAATTGTATTGTATTGTATTGTATTGTATTGTATTTTTTGACTTATATGCCGCCCCACTCGCATAGTGACTCTGGGCGGCTTACAGAAGAAACAGCTACAGTACATAGCACATTCATAGCATAAAAAACAGTTACAAATATTACATAGCAAATTACAAATATCACATATACAGTACATATATCTCTGATAACAATTGCAATTACAAAACATCAGGACATTCTAATAAATAAATCAAGATGCAGTACTACAATAAATCAATAATAAAATAAAATACAGTGCAACAAGACAAAATAAAATAAAAATAAATATAACACAATATACACAGGCTACAGTCCATAATCAACTTCAGTACCTAATGGCCAATGGCAGCATCCCGACGCAGGGGCTCTTGTAGCCCGTCGTGGGGGCGAGGCTCGGGAGCGCCGGCAGGTGGGACGAATCCTCCTCACTCCAGAGTCCTCCTCGCTTCGTTGTTCCAGCGTCCAGGTGGTGGGTAAGTGTCCCGCCGCAGGGGCTTTTTGTAGCCCGGCGTGGGGGCGAGGCTCGGGAGCGCCGGCAGGTGAGACGAATCCTCCTCGCTCCAGAGTCCTCCTCGCTCTGTTGTTCCAGCGTCCGGGTGGTGGGTAAGTGTCCCGCCGCAGGGGCTTTTTGTAGCCTGGTGTGGGGGTGAGGCTCGGGAGTGCTGGCAGGTGAGACGAATCCGGGCGCTCCTGGCCAGAGTCCTCCTCACTCCGTTGTTCCGGCGTCCGGGTGGTGGATAAGTGTCCCGGCGTGGGGGCTTTTGTAGCCCAGCGTGGGGGCGAGGCTCGGGAGCGCCGGCAGGTGAGATGAATCCTCCTCGCTCCAGAGTCCTCCTCGCTCCGTTGTTCCAGCATCCGGGTGGTGGGTAAGTGTCCCGCCGCAGGGGCTTTTTGTAGCCCGGTGTGGGGGTGAGGCTTGGGAGTGCCAGCAGGTGAGACGAATCCGGGCGCTCCCAGCCAGAGTCCTCCTTGCTCCGTTGTTCCGGATTCCGGGTGGTGGATAAGTGTCCCGGCGTGGGGGCTTTTGTAGCCCGGTGTGGGGGCGAGGCTCGGGAGCGCCGGCAGGTGGGACGAATCCGGGCGCTCCCGGCCAGAGTCCTCCTCGCTCCGTTGTTCCGGCATCTGGGGGGTCTCATGAAAGCCTTTACTAATGTTTGTTATACCCACATTTTAATTTTTTTACATGTACATATTTCTTTTTTATTTAGACTGCATTGATGTACACACTTAACTGAGAGTATGTTCCACTAAATCAGGGACTCTCAACCTGTGGCTCATGGGTTGGATGTGGCCTGTGGCACCATTTCATGTGGCCCCCCACTGCCTCCACCACACCAGGAACTGCTATGTGGTGGAGTGGAGGAAGGGCAAAAATGGCCATCTGGTCCCCAAAGTTGTCTGAGGGAGTGCGACCCGGCCCCCGGCTTTAAAAGGTTGAGAATCCCTGCACTAAATCAAGGAAGGCCAACTTTTCAGTACATCCAGGATTAGACTTAATAAGTATTGATGTAGTTTTGCTTTTGAAAATTGCTTTTAATAAATTATGTGGCTTTTGAACAATTGTTTTAAGTCTTCTTTTAGAGTTACTAAAGCTTCTTTAATGTGTAAAGCAACTGAAAATTAGAATCAAAGTCGTTTTTCATCTCACTTTTCAAGATTTTCTCTTGACACTGTGAAGTTATTCAGCATTAGTATCTCTGTTGGTTAAGTCCTAGCTTGCTTTTAGATGGAAATGGATATGAACAGAATAGACCTTTTACAAATAGTGATACAGTAATACCTCGGATAACGCTAAGACTTGGTTCCACAAGTCTTGGTGTTATCTGATTTTTAGTGTTATCCGATCCATGTTAAAATCCTATGGGATGGATCAGATAATGTTAAAGCTCCATAGAGATACATTGTAACCGCACAGGCTTTAGCGGTTGTTATCCGATCCATCCCTTAGGACCTTAATGTTATTCGATCTAATTCTCCTCCCCGAATTACTTAACGTTATGGGATTTTAGTGTTATCCGAGGTAAACGTTATCCGAGGTATTACTGTACTGTATTTTATTTAGAAATTAAAGCATTTTTAAGCTAGAAAATTCTTTCATAAATGCATGTGCATATCTGAATTGGATAAGTTTGTCAGAAGTGTATGCAATTTTAGCCTCTCATAACTTTAGAGAGGAGTGGGCAACATGTTTTTCTTATTGGCATGAGTTACAAAATCCAAGTCTCTGATGTTTCATCTTGGAACACTGTGAAAGATCTGAATTGGCTTGCTCCGCTAAACATTCTTTGTTGTTACTATGAATACACTGGATTTGTGACAAGAATTTAGGACACTGTTCTGTGGCTGTTGAAGGCAAGTTTCAGTGGAGCTGACCTATCTAAATGGTAGCACTCCCTTAATCTAAACATAGTTATTTAAGGTGCTTGCATAGCCCAATGTTTCAACACAGTAAAAGGTATTCTAATTTGCAATCATAAATCTGAAGGTCTAAAACTATGTGCAAGAATTAGAAGGTCATAAATTATAATCTAACATTACCTACCCACGTATTCTTCTTTGTAGCATTTTAACAGTTTACCTAGTTCACACACTGTTAAATAAAACATAATATGCTCCTACATATCTACATATTTTTGAAATAGGACTCCTCCACAGACAAATTAGTTTTCTGTGTCCTCAAGTTACATTTACAGTCTTTACATCTCATTGTACAGTAAAACCTCTACATACGATTTTTTTTGGTTCCATGATATTATTTGTATGTCGAAAACACATTGCATTATCAGAAGAAGCCTCTAGATGTCAATATTTTTATGTCAAAATTTTCCTATTAAAAATGTGTATGCTGAATTTATTTTTAGCCAGGATTTCTATTTGTATGTCAAATTATTTGTAAGTTGAACCGTTTGTATGTCAGGGTTCCACTGTAAATTGTTTAATTATATGGTTAGGAATAAGATTTAGAATTAGTAGATTCATATATGAGGACATTATAAACCAACAGGAAAGTATATTAGTTACCCCGTTGGGTTAAATTAAGCAGGGGAGTAATATTTTGTTATAACTAGACAAATACATTGAGTTAATAGATTTTGTGTCTGTGTTTGTATATTCATTCATTTCATTCATTTATTTGATTTATATGTACAATCAGATTCTGTTCTTTTTTGGGTAACGTCACAAGCAGTATGAAACATGGCTGTAGTAGAAGAAGTAGGTACTTGGGGAAGACTGCTGGAATGTTGCCTGTACCCACTGCAACAGTTTATACTGAGAGGAGTGGGAGAGGAAGTGAAAAAAGACTGCCATTAGGAGCACCCAAACAGAATCTGTCACCCAGCTAAATTGCTTAGCATTGATACTACAAAAGAGCAGCCTCTAGCAGTACAGGGTATGTGACCAGTGGTGGGCAGCCAAAAAATTTACTACCACACTGTGGCCGAGCCAACATATTTGGTGGAGCAAACATCATGACGTCATGGGTGGAACCAACGTCATGACGTCATGGGCGGAGCCAATTATGTGGGCTGAACCAACGTAAAAACCCATTAAAATAAGTACACATAAAAATACAAATTAAATAGACATAAAAATACACATAAAATACACATTAAAATGGACATAAAACACATAAAATACAAATTAAAATAAATACACATTAAATAGACATAAAAACACATAAAAAGACAAATTAAATACACATAAAACACATAAAAATACACATTAAAAATACACATTAAAAATAAATACACATTAAAATACACCACTCACCCCACATCCAAAGGTGAGTTACTTACCCTGGGGAGCAGGCTATAGGGAGTGTCAGGCTAGCAGCTTCTCTTCCTCCTCCTCGCTTGGGAGGTCAGTAAGGAGGCTGTGCATGCACGCCAAGCGCTATAGGCGTGCATGCACACCAAGCGCTTGGCATGCATGCGCAGTGGGGAAACCGGCGAAAAGGTAAGCCCCAGAGGTGGTTCCCCCCCAAAGCTCCTACTGGTTATCTGGAATACTGGGAAAGGTTACTACCGGTTCTGGCGAACTGGTGCGAGCCTGTTGCTGCCCATCACTGTATGTGAATGTCTGCCAAGGAAATTGCAGAGAATCCTCTGATTCAAGGTGCAGCAGATATGAGTGAATCTCAGATGTATTCCAGTGATGTCTTTGTGCAATTCAACTAGGACAAAGGGCCAAAAAGATGGCTTTTTATCCCAAAGAATTGATGTGCAGGAGTAGGACAAAGATGGTGTCATCACTCCAACTGACATAGTCAGTTTGGGCAGCAGCAGCAGTGCTGTTTCTTTTGTGACCGGGAAAGAGAATTATGAAGAGCACCAGTCATTGCCTTTTATACCCATACCATCCAGCTCAACATATTCAAGGAAGTGTTTGTCCCCAGTCTCCATTCTCAGCAAATCTCTTTAGTGCAAAGCAGCATTGTGATTAGTGGGAACCTCTTTCAGGTACGTACATGTCTGATGTGGGGGAGAAAGAAGCTGAAAGAACTCAGGTGGACACTGTTTCAGAAGTACAGTATATGACACTGAAATCATCCCTGCTCCTCCAGTTACACTTGCCCCAGCAAATGCCAGAATTAATAGAGATAAGAAGTTAGCAATCCCTGTTAGAAAACATGCATCCAAACCTGGAACTCCCAAAAAGTCAATAATCTGAAAACTTTTGCAACAGTGTGCAACAGATGCTCACATGGATGAGTGCATGCACTGCAAGAAGGTGCTTAACTGTGGGTGGGACTTGGGCCCTGTTCAATGTGACTGTGATGAAGGGCAGACACACAGCTCATAACATTTGAGAGGTTCTGAGAGATATTCATGCTAAACCATTGGAAGGCACAATACTTGGCATTTTTCTGGCAAATAAAGTTGATATTTGGACGGCACGTGGTTTTCTTACGTGAAGGGTAAAAGACATCAGTGGGTAGAGGCTGACTTGTCAGCACGGGGAAGCGGGGAAGTAGATGAGCAAATAGCAAGAGGTGGGAGGCAGAAATGCCAGATCTATGTTTCAAGAATAGATTCCAGGTCATCCAACAGGAGTTTGGAAGAGGGGAGGAAAAGCCCTTCTGCAAACATGAAAATGGTAGGATTACTTGTCACCTAGAGAAGATGATAGCCCTGGATGACCAACCATTCCTTCTGGTGGAAACACATTTACGACAGCCACGGGTCCATTTATGGCAGTGTTTACTGCAGGCACAGCTGCATTTACACATGCACTTGTGTGTTTTATGGTTGTCGTAAACATGTCTGCTACCTTTAGTGGTGAGGGTGGTGGCAGACCACATGGAATGGTGCCACAGGCCGGGTCCAGCCCATGGGTTATAAGTTGGTCACCCCTGTTATAAACAATGGGACAAGCATGGTACTGTATTAGCAATACAGGCTGAGAAGCTGAAAGGGGTGTGATGTATGACCCACACTCTAAACCTACTAGTTTGGGGTGCTTTGCAGGGTATATAACTTTCATGTATACCTAATATAACTAAGTACTAGAAACATGGTAGGGCATTTTCACCACAGTGTCTAGGCTAGTAAATTGTTGCAGTAGAGGCAAGAGAATTTGGGATTGCCACTGCACCACCTAATCCAGGATATGGCAACTTAATGGAACAATGCTTTCTACCTGCTTGAAATCATTTTTGAGGAGCAAATGTCACTCCATGATCTGGTACTAGAGACTTCCATTGGGGTGGCTGCTCCCCGAGAGGATCTGGTTATGTCACATGGGTTTTCATCAAACACAGCAGCAGCCAGTGAAGAAGATCCAGCCGGCACTGAGGGTTCACACAGAGCAGGAAGAAACTAGCAATGTTCATAGCACTTAAAACAGCAGTATCAGCAGTTGTATTCTGTAG
This sequence comes from Furcifer pardalis, assembly GCA_030440675.1. Taxonomy (NCBI): domain Eukaryota; kingdom Metazoa; phylum Chordata; class Lepidosauria; order Squamata; family Chamaeleonidae; genus Furcifer; species Furcifer pardalis. The sequence goes on from CP126893.1 coordinate 73,143,511, forward strand.
TCCCTCAAAACAGGATAAGCTTTCTGGGATGATGTCTTGACAAGCTGTCCTCTAGAGATACCTCACAGAGAAAAGACATGACAGAAACATAGGTAGAGGCATATGTGTTGCAATCCTGCAAGCCAAAATAGATTGATCTCTTGTCTTACTGGGTTGAGAAAGAATCTGTTTGGGCAGGTCTGGCCAAGGTGGCAGTGAGGCTGCTCTCTTACTCACCAACTAGTGTACCCAGTGAGAGAGTCTTCTGTCAGGCAGGGGAAACTGTTAGCCCCCACTACTCACACCTGGAACCTGGATCTGTAAGAAGATTTGTTTTCTTTAAGGTCAACATATCATTGATGGACTTCCCCCAAAATCCCCTTTAAGTAAAAGAATGGCACAGACTGCTCATATTAGTAGGTATGCCATGCTTCCTTCTGCCTCTTTCATTCTTCTAACTGGTATTCCAAAACTGTGCTCACCTGATTCAACTGTGCTGTGCCTCATGCTATTGGAACAGTTCCCATCCACTACAAGCTATCTGTTTGCTCCAGTCTACCTACCAGTGCTGCCCAGAGTATTTCCTACTTCTCCATGTAACCTGTCCTCTGTTTCTCCAGGGCTGCTGGCATTTCCTGCTGGTATTCTCAGTGTTCAGTCAGTAAGCCCATTACAGTCATTTCCTAATACCTAGGCACAGCTTGCTGTTGGTATATACTGTTTTTGAATGACACAATCACTGGGAAGAGATCAGAAGACAGAAATCCTTTTAGAATGCTTTGTATGTTCATATTTTTAAAGGGATAAAATAATCACTAATAGTATTCATATTGACTGTAGTGAGTTCCAAATATTTGGAAATTCCATTTTTTTTTTATTCCAGTTCGGAAGATCCAAATTCTGATTTTGAATTCTGAATCTAAATGTTGGTGCTAGTGCACATCCCCAGTAGAAAACACCTAAATATTTTGCCCTTGGTCTGTTGAAACTTGATGTTTCTCCAATTAATACTACAGTTGTACCTTGCTTAAAGAGCATAATGCGTTCTTTAAGCGAGTTTGCTCTTTAAGCAAAACATCATTGTAAGTGACCATTTGTGACTTCTGAGTGGGAGGGGGATTGCAAACCCCGATTTATTTGTTAAGCAAGTTTTTGGTTAGTTTTATTTGTTAAGTGAAGTGAACAGTCAGAGAAAATTCTGCTCTTTAAGCAAGGCACTCTTTATGCGAGGTTTGATTGTACTAGGATCATTACTGTTAATATATTTTTTTTACTTAAAGGTAGATTTTCTATAAGCTACATGTTTTCCATTTCAGGTTTACTAAACCACTGACTTTTGCTGACTGCATAAGCGATGAGTTGCCACTGGGATGGGAAGAGGCGTATGATCCGCAAGTTGGAGTTTATTATATTGATCACAACACCAGTAAGTGTGATGTCATTTTTCACTTAATATAATAATTATAATAATACCATCAAGTCAATTCCAATTTATGGCAGCTGTTCATAGGGCTTTTTAATGTACTGTATAAAACAGGGATTCTCAACCTGTAGCCCACGGGCTGGATGCGGCCTGAGGCACCGTTTCATGTGGCATCCCACTGCCTCCACCACACCCTGAAGTGTCATGTGGTGGAGGAAGAGAAAAATGGCTGTCTGGACCCTGAAGCTGTTTGAGGAAGTGTGACCCGGCCCCTGGCTTTAAAAGGTTGAGAACTCCTGGTATAAAGGATTAAGAGGACATTTACCAGTTTGTTGTTCTAGGGAGTGCTCTGGGACCATGTAGCTTGTTAAAGGCCATTCAGACTGGTTCTTCTCCCAAGAAGCCCAGTGTGGAATCAAACTCCTGATCCTGAATCTCCCACTGAGCTATTTTGCACTTCTTTCTTTTATTTTTATTTTTATTTATTTTTTGCATATTGGCATTTTCTAATAAAATCCATCTGAATTTCCTGTGTTCCTATATATCTGAAGTGCCCAGCATGCTACCTTGAGATGCCTGGTTTGACTCCAATGGTATATACCTTAATTAGTTCCCATTTAGATTACTGTACCATGCTCTGTGTGGGACTGAAGATGGTTCAGACACTTCATCTCATTGGAACACCAACTAGATAATCAGTGACGATTTTTATTAAAAAGTTTTCCTGTGGCTTCATTTCCTGAAGTTCCCCTGTGGTATGAGAAGAGGCCAGAATTATCTCACTATATCATCTCTGACACAAATGCCAGGAGTTGTTCTCCAGCTACAACATCTTCTAATTTTTTAGTGACGTCCAATGCCTATTTTGCAACTAGGTTATAAGCCCATGACCATCCCAGTGAGTTGTTTTACTTTAACAGCTTCTTCTTCCATGTCTAGCCCATATGTGAAACTACCAAAATGAAGACACCTTTTGGTGAATTCATTCTGCAGTTCCTTTTGCCTGACCTAGTGCGAGAAAGATTTCCTGGCAACACAAGGTTGCTATTTCCAGGGTATGCCCAATTGTACAGCTATGATGATTCTTAAACAGTATAGTACTTGTGTATGTAATGAAGATGATTATCTTGCTAACTGAAACATAACAAGCTCTGTAGCTACCGTGGAGCTATTTTACAATTTTTAAGAAATAAAAATGTTTCAATTTTCCCCTCCAAAGGGCCTGAGGATCCAGTGGAATTCCATTCACCATTGGGAAACTGTTGGGACTTAGAAATGGGGGTGGGGGACAAAGTCTTTAATTTCTGAAAAGGGGGCACATTTGGATTCTAACCCTTTATGTTTGACATTAATGATGTGTTTCCACTTCTCCAGCAAATGTCTTTTCTTTTGAAAAGTCATAATATTTGTCATTATTATTATGCTTACAGTGGTTGAAACATCATGCAGAACTGGCAGTGAGAAATGTTTGATTCTGGTTTTCAGAGTTCAAGAACAGGCAGCAAAGGATTCCTTGCACTTTTTGTTCTCTCCTGTGCTATCCCTCCTCCCGTACTTGAGCATAGCAAAGCTTATAGTGCTAGAAATGAGAGAAGCAAACGAGGGAACAGATGGCCATAAATATTTATACTTGTTTCGTACTTGTTTCTTTGCCAAATTAGAGACATTCTGGAAGGTCAGACTAAGAGAACCATGAAAAGGACTATATCAGGAGCAAAAGCAGAAGTGCGAAATGTGGAAGAAAAGATGATTCAGCATATTACTCGAAGTCTTCTGAATCATGCTGACTCCTCTCTTTATTTAATAGGATGTAAGAAATCAACCCTGACTGCTCCTTAGAAGGTCAAATAGCAAAGATGAAGCCAAAGTACTTTGGACATCAAGTGAGAAGAGAGAATTCACTTGAGAAAGCCTTGATGCTGAGAAGGTGGAGGGCAAAAGAAGAAGGGAGTGGCCAAAAAAGAGATGGCTAGATGGTATTGTAGATGCAATGGGCACAGAGCTGGGCAGGCTGAGGAAGGTGGTGGAGGAGAGAGGTGCCTGCTGGGCAATGGTCCATAGGGTTGCAAAGGGTTGGAATTGACTGTGTGGCTGAACAACAACAAAAAAGATGGTTCCATACACTACACTGCCTGACAGTTGAAATGAGTTGTGCCATCTTGTAGCCATCATAGCAGCAGCCTCCAGCCATTGGTAAAATTAAATGCTTCAACTTGGGTCTGAGGCAGGTGCTTGATTATACTTTGTTCAGCCCTAAAGAAAGTCTTCTGGCTGGCTGGGATCCCTTTAGTGCTTTTGTTGACAAAACAGTTTTTATTAAACATTTAAAGGAATTCCTAAGTTAGGCAGATAAGGCTGCTCTGATATCCTGCAGTGCAATCTGATTATTTATTCATGGTTGGTAGCTATGCATCCTCACTGAAGCATGATGAGTTGAGACAGCCCGGAGCATTTCAAGCTGGCTGAAAAACTGAAACTCCTGTTCTTGAATTTAGAACAAAATTCCAACAGAAGGACTTAGAGAAACAAAAAAAAACATATTTTCTCCATACTTGCTTAGCAAGCAGAATGAAACACAAAATAAAATACTTAATCCAGGAGTTCTCAACCTTTTAAAGCCGGGGGTTGTATCATGCTCCCTCAGACAGCTTTGGGAACCAGACTGCCATTTTGCCTTTCCTCCACCACATGTCACTTCCTGGTATGGTGGAGGTGATGGGGGGGCGCATGAAATGGTGCCGTGGGCAGCATCCGGCCTGTGGGCTGCAGGTTAAGAATCCCTGACTTAACCTCTGCTTGCTTAACCTCTAGTGTATAGATCACTGTGCAATTTTGTTAGATGAAATTCAGGCACTTCTGTATTTTACAGGGAATAGCTGTCATGAGGCAATAAAGCTCCAGTCTCTTCAACAGTTAAAAAAAGAGCTTCAAGAAAGAGAAACTAGGCTCTTTTTTTAAGTAGGGCATGTGATATTGAATAAGCTATTAAATGTTCTTTGCAGGCATTATCATGGGACACCCATGTTAGTCTGCTGCTAACAGACTTAATCTGCGGCATGTTAAAAGATTCAAAATGTTTTAATTGGCATCAGGTGTTATGAACTGTTGCACACCTCTGTCACAGACTATTGCCTACAATGGCAGATTTTAAAACACACTTGGGTGGTGGGAGTAGAGTATGTACGTAACACTGTGAAAAGGAATCAAAATGCCAACATTATAAACATTGATCATTGCATTGGATTTTAGTTGCCTCTCACACTTCATTGTTCATAACCCCCCCCCCCCGGCCTTCTTGGGTAATCACCTGCCGGTTAAGCATACACAAAAGCTTATGCCAAATAAAATTTATTAGACTTTGATGTGCTATAAAATCAAATGTTGTTTTAGAAGGTAGGAATGTCATACTGGTAGTTGGGTTGAGTTGGATGTGATATCTTCTGTAAGTATACAAATTTAAATAGTTCCTATTTTCTGTTTCAAGATCTCATGATGTTAAGGTGGGATATAATTATATCCTATAAGTAATGGATGCCCAAACTACGGACCGAGGGCTGGATCTGGCCTCCGCTACCAATTTATCCAACCTACGGCACCCTCACCGCTCCAGGAAGTGGAAGTAAAATGTGCACGTGCATGCACAGAACCAGTGGTGGGCATCAGCAGGTTCACACCAGTTTGCCAGAACTGGTAGCAGAAATTCTGGCTGGCCCCACCCATCCAAGTTTTGAAATAAAGTAGTCCTAATTCAGGTGCAACACAGGGCTTTTCCCCTGGCCATGCCCATCATACCACACCCACAGTGTGGTAGTAATATTTTTTTTGAGGCCACCACTGTGCAGAACACTGCCGTAAATGCATTCTGCACATGTGCAGACACTTTACTCCCACTTCTTGTGGGAGGAACCACGTGACTGGCCCGATCAGCTGTTTGGGGGGCATGGTCAGGCCTGTGGCCTAAAATGTTTGGGCACCCCTGCTATAAGTAAATAATATAGTAATGAAATGAAAATGGAATGTGTTGAACACTAATCCTACACTAGAAATGGCTGCATTTGCTTGTTTGATTAATATCCTTACCCCTCTGACTAAAGATACACATATGTTTTAAAGAATCTACCCAGATAGAAGATCCTCGAGTACAATGGCGGAGGGAGCAGGAGCACATGTTGAAGGACTATCTTGTCCTGGCTCAAGAAGCCTTGACTGCTCAGAAGGAGATCTACCAGGTCAAGCAGCAGAGACTTGAATTAGCTCAGCAGGAATACCAACAACTCCATGATGTCTGGGAACACAAATTAGGATCTCAGACTAGCTGTGAGTACTTGATTGGTTATATAGTAGCCCCTCAGGTTTTTTTTTTTAAAGAACTGCTTATTCCATCAGCCCAGACCATCACAGTCATTGATGAGAAATCTATGGAAGCTTCAGGTCCAAACCATCTGGAGGATCACAGTTACCCGCAAATGGATTGAAATGCACTCCTTTTCTTTGCTAATTCTTCACACAAGCAGTGTCAGGCATCATAATCTCCCGTGATACCTTTATTTTGCTGGCACAGTATTAACACAGTAGATTGTAACAAAAGTGCTGTGAGAAGATTGGCAGAGTCTCTCTCTTGTACAGCACTTCTCCCATGTCAGGATTTTGTCTGGTGATAATCCTTGTGCCAGACTAGCAATCTTGAGGTTCATGAAGAAGCTTGGCATCTGATCCTACTTGAACCTAAATGACCCAGACACCTAGACTCTTACAATTGCAAAGGTCCTTGGAGGTCAGCTGGAGCAGCCCACTGCTCCATACAAGATCTGCATACAAGGTACAGGATAACTAGAAAGTAGGTTGCTCTCCATTAATCTCTTTAACAGAGAAAGCTACATGGTTGTTGTAAGCATTGTGTTTCTCCAGCTTCTTGCCCTAGCTAAGATGCATTTTGGAGTTTCCTGGCTTCCTTTTCAAAATGTAAAACTTGAGACTACTCTAGAAGTAAGGATGACAATAAAGGAAAATTATTTACCCGTAAGTAAGGGGAATAACGTGAGCCACTGGTATTTCTTTCTGTTTTCTTTGTGGCAGCTCCCGCTGCTAAGACGCTGTTCTGCATTAAAAATGGATTGCCCTTTTAAAAGCTCAGTGAAAAGAAAAGTCACCTATATGTCATTTTCCATATCAAGCGAAAATGACTTTTGATAAGCAGCCATAAAATATAGCACGTATCATAGCTCTGTGTGCATGAAGATTATATGACGAGTTGAAGTGTTTGCAAATCAAGTTTACTAATATAATATGACTGAAGGTTATAATCAGACTGTAACAATTTCTTTTAAAATGGATTGATTAGAGAAAACATAACTAAAAAAATAAAGGAGTGGAAAATAATGTTATTTTGGAAACCTTAGAATTGACTTTTAAGACATCCCTGCTGTTAAAATTGACTCAAATGATGCTCTTTCCAATGTTATCCTTCCAGTCCTTGTTTTTTAGAAACTTTTAGATGCCCAGACAAAAATGCTGTGTTTGTGTCCTGTTCAAATGCTTTAAAGGTAAATAGTATACCATATTTTGTATACTTCTGTCTCTGGTATGTTTTAAACTTTCTTTGTTTCCTTTTCCTTCATTGCAGTAGTGTCCAGTTCCTCTTCCAGCTCAAAATATGATCCAGAAATTCTTAAAGCTGAAATTGCTACTACAAAATCTAGGGTAAGGGGAGAAAATACACTATGCTTTAATATTAATTTAATGTTATTTTAATAAAGTTTTAATACTTCTAATGAAGGTTTTTAAACATTATTGTTTTGACTACAGCTTCTGAAATCCTCCATTTAGCATACCTGTGCTAAGTAGTTTGAATAGTTGTCATCCAAAACAATATATACAAAATATTCAAATAATATCATGTATCCAGTTTCTGCTTTTATTAACATAATAATAATAATAATAATAATAATAATAATAATAATAATAATAATAATAATAATAATAATAATAATAATAATAATAATAATAATAATAATGTTGTGTCAGAAATTATTCTGGGTTGAAAGGATTTTTACAGGAGAAACTCTGTGCAGGGAACGCCCAAATTAGGCTCCTTTCATGTTCCCATAATCTTTTCCCACCAAAGTGGTCCCTATTTATCTATTTGCAATTTCTTGCTTTCAAACTGCTAGGTTGGCAGGAGCTGGAACAGTTATGCAGTACCTGGGTTTCAAACTGCCAACCTGCTGGCCTTGCAGCTAACAAGGTGAGCTTCTTAACCACTGAGCCACCACAACTCTACTTTTATTAATAAAAGAGTAACATAAGCAGATCCTCTGAGAAGGAGACAGGCTTTTAAAAGATATAACACCTGAAATGTTTCTGAGGCTGACTTCACTTTTACTTATTGGTTTGACTCCCCCAGTACAGAAACACTGTATCCAACAACAGAAATACAAATTAGATGCCCATCTACAGTTTAGGGCTCATTCAAATACCACATGATCTTTGGGGGGGGGGGGAGGTCAACCAAAAGTAACAGAAAGTCACAGGGGGAGAGTTTCTGCGTGGATTCATGTGACTCCAAAATTATCAAAAAGTTCCCGATGCAAGAAATACCCAAGACAGAAGCAGGATCTATAAAGAGAAACACATAAACAAACAAACAAACAAACAGGTGGGGGACTTCAAAGGTTGTTTACTGGATATTCTCAGGCAAGAGCACGGGGGGGGGGGGAGAGAAAGTAACGCTGTTCCTCTGCCAGGAAAGGAGGAGGAGGAAGTAGTAGTCTTCCCTCCCTCTCTCCCTCCCTCCCATTGAAATCCAGATTGCAAATATTTTCCCCCTTCCTTCCTTGCCTGCATTAAAAGGCTTTGCAAGGAAGGCCTTTCTTTCTTGGGCTTCTGCCGTTTCTCTTCAAATCAGGGAAAATGGAGAAAGCACGTGATTTGGGAGGGAGGGTCGACCAAAAGTCACAGAAAGTAACAGAGGGGGCGTGTCAAAAAGTGGTCTATTTCAGGTCACGTGGTATTTGAATGGCCCATTATATACCACAGTCTGTCAAGCAGAGAATGAGCACTGTGACTACACATTACTCTTATCCATTTTCCCTCCTTTCCAGTTAATTTCCAGTTTGTTTTGGAGATCCAGGCTTACATTACACCAGAGTTTTCTGTTGTGTCTGTACCCTCTACTAGGGACCTGCAACTTAGTACATCGATAGACTAGGGATGATTGGTGAGGATGAAGAAGCTATCACAATGAACATGGCCAGCACAGAATGCCATAGCATGATCTGAATAGACACATCTCAATATTTTTGTTAATGATGGATTCATCTGACTCTGGTTTTTTTCTGTAGAAGTCTGCAGCTGGTTATTAGTAGATCACAGTTACACTGTTACAGGGAAATTTTAAGCTGTGTTATGCATAATTAAAACTAACTGAGGTTCAAGATACAAAACAAAGATATTTAATTTTTTCATGTTCTTCACTGTGCATTTTCCTTGAAGAATTTATGATAACTGAGATGGATGTAGGTGAAAACTTAGAGAAACTTTTAAGCTGACACAGAACTGCCTTTTATATTGACTAACATTGAATGCTTATTGTTGATTATACTCAAAGCAGTGCATCATTTGCATTGTAGATTGATCTGTTGTGTATTTTTAAAATCTATACTATAACTTCAAATGCTAGCTGAAAGACACACCTTGTGAAGAAAATAGTTTCACTCACATTTATTGCCTTGTTTTATAGTACAATTTTGTACATAGCTACTCAGAAGTAAATCCCAATGAATTTAGGGAAGATCAGTGGCTATAGATAGCATGTTTAGTAGCAAGCTAATAATTAAACTACCTGTAAATGATTTTCAATGAAAACTGAGAGATGCGATACATGAATTTGCCTTGAAAGGATTATAATTATCTTTAATCAAAAATAATAGTTAAAATAAGAAAATGCTTAGCTTCTCTATATTTTTCCAGGTTAACAAACTCAAAAGAGAAGTTGCTCACATGAGACAAGAACTCCAATATAAGGAACTTGGTTTCCAGACACTAAAGAAGTAAGTTAATGGTCTTGATTTTCTGGCCAAAAAAATAATATGTTTTTATTTCTAGCTAGCAGTTGTTTGTGACTAGTGAATCCACCTTAAAGACAATATAGGTTGCTGAGTCCCTTGTCCTTATAATTATGTCATGTCTTCCAATTAGTAATAATGTTTCTTCTATTTTATATTTTGTCATCTTCAAGAATTGATATGAAAATGGCTGATGCTCAAGGAGGATATAAACTTGATGAGGCACAAGCCATCTTAAGTGAAATGAAAGCCATAAAGAAAGCCATAACATCAGGAGAGCAAGAGAAACAAGATCTCATTCAGGTATGGAATCACTTTGGTGAGCAGTTTGTGTTGGGCATACCATTGTGGCAACTATGAATCTCTGGTATTGCAAATTCAGAAATATTTGTCCTGAACAGAAAGTTAACATCATTGCTATTAATGCCAGCCAAACCAATCTCTGCAGTCTCCCCCCTAAAATAAAGCAACTCTATGTCCTAATTCCTTCTTTGCATGTCTGTAAAAAAGCTCTTTAAGAAGGAGATATGATTTTTATGTCTATGTATTTTCATAGTGATGAAAGAAAGATTTTTATGGAGTATATCTCACTCAAATTCTTCCTAAATCTTAATTGTCATCTTCAAAGCATTAAGTCAATGAGGTAATAAGGAGGTAACTTTGAATTCTTCTTATTCTAGAGTCTTGCCAGACTGAAGGCTAATTTTGTGACAGACAGAGGATCACAGTCAGATCTGTGGGCCAGCAGCACATCTTTGGAAAGCTTCAGTTTCTCATTACCTAGACAGTATCTGGATGCTGGCTCCCAAACGGATGTTTCTGGAAATGTATGTAAAATGTTTTACTGGTCCTCACTGTGTTTTCATCAGAGCTATTTCAGGGTATTTAGCTGTAACTTTGTGTGTTTTTACAAAGATATTTAAGGAAACTATTTTTATATTCTGTTTCTCTTAGCCTCTTAGGTATAAAATTAGGAAAGTAAAAGTGATTCAGATTTGTGTCATTTCTTATTTTTTTTCAATGCTTAGGTTGACCTTTAACTTTGACACATGTTGTTAACGTAACTAATTTACTGTAATAACTAAATGACCTTACATTTCCCCCCCATTAGTTTATTGTAAGCAGTAGCAATCAGTTGGCTGAGAAAGTGAGACTACGGCTCCAGTATGAAGAGGCTAAGCGAAGGTAATTGGGTTTCCTTTAATTCTACTGACAATTTAAATACAATAGTACCTTGGATAATGTTGTGTGATGCATTGATCGCACAACGTTAAAAAAAAGCTCTTCTCCCTTTCCAAAGGGGAAAGGGAATGGAGGGGGGGTCAATCTGGCTTGCTTGGGGAGGGAATGCGCATTCCCTCCCCATGCAAGCCGGCAATGCGCATTCCCTTCCAGCATAGGATCACTCTTTGCTTGTGAAGGGATCGACACCCCAACCCAAGCGTTGAACCCACACTGTCATTGGCACTGGGGTTGGGGAAAAGAACAGGTGAATGCTCCCGTTCTTCCCCCCAAACCAAGCACTGATCTCACGCTGTCATCAGTGCTAGGGTTGGGAAAAAGAACGGTCTTAGTAATCCAGGCCGCGGGGGGGGGGGGGCATTCTGAAGAGAGGCTTGGGACGCCTTTCCCAGCCTCTCTTAAGAAGACGCCACCCCCACCCACCCCAGCCTGGATAGCTAAGCTCCTTAGCAAGCCAGGCTGGGTGTGTGTGTCTGAAAAGAAGCTTGGAAAACTTTCTCCTAGCTTCTTTTCAGAAACCTCTGTCGGGCTTGCTAAGGGGCTTAGCGATCCAGGCGGGGGAGGTGTTCTGAAGAGAGGCTTGGGACCCTTTTTCCAGCTTCTCATAAGAAGCCCCTCCCCCCCTGGGCCTGGATAGCTAAGCCTCTTAGCAAGCCAGGCCCAGGGGGGAGGTGTTTCTGAAAAGAAGCTGGGGAAAAGTTTTTTCCCCAAGAAACCTCCCCCTGGATCGTTAGGGGCTTAGCAATCCAGGTTTGGGGGGGGGTGTTCTCACACATGATCTCTCCCCCAACACCCCAGCTGTCCGAGGCGATTGCTGGGACTCCCGAGGTGTTGTGAGAAAAACTGTGCATGTGCACGATCTCTCCCCCAACACCCCAGCTGTCCCAGGCGATTGCTGGGACTGCCGGAATGTTGGGGGAGAAACCATGCATCGGCACGGGACAGCTGGGGTGTTTTGGGGGTGGGGAGATTGCGTGTGTGCACGGTTTCTCCCCCAACACCCCAGCCACCCCAGCGATCACGCGCTGGGACTGCCGGGGTGTTGGGGGAGAGATTGTGCACATGCATGATCTCTCCCCCAACACCCCGGTAGTGCTAGCATGTGATGGGATCGCCAGTTTGGTTGGGGGGAGAACAGGCATGTGTGAGATCTCTGCCCCAAAGCCTGCTGTCATTGGCACCGGGCTTTGGGGCAGAGATCAATGTCGGGGAATTTAAGGCAAACATTTGCATCGCACAACGTTATGTTAACGTTGTGCGATGCAAATGTTTGCCTCAAATTCACCGACATTATCTGATTTTAGTGTTATGTGATGCAAACGCTAACTGAGGTATTACTGTAAGTGCAATTATAATGTGATCAAGCAGCTTACTTGTGGGAGGATGAATCTGTTCAACAAAGCAGATATGTAGAGTGTGATCCTGTATACAGGTACACTTCTGGTTTTCAAGGTATGGATCATATGGCTGATTCCTAGCTAAACAGGTGGAATATCTTTCTTCTTCAAGTAGGTTACTAAATATGAACTGACTGGGAAAAGCCTATGTTTTCCTTCTAATATGCTATTAATCTTTATCAGCTATATGATTTACAATGAAACAGTATAATTAGGAGAATGTCACAAGCAAAAATAACATTTTATCATTTGTATGCTGATAAATTATAGAAGTTATCCAATCTCAGTAGAGCAATCTTTTTAGACCATGCTCTTTAGAAATGCATGAAGGAATTCACAGATTACAAACTAATGTTTTTGCTAATTTAACACTGAAGCAGCACAATGTTGAGCTTAATCAAGCAGCTGAGCTTTAAAAGGGATGCAAAAAAGGCTTCAGTGTGGTTTGGATAGATGGCTATTAATTATAGACTTTAAATTAATTATGCAGCAACTTCTCTGCCATGGGAAAAAGTCCAGGAGTTTTAAAAATGTATTCTGAAGTATGGTTTCTGTATAAAGTGTCAGCCAAAGTGCTGACATGCCATTTTAGATCAACAGTAGATTAGGACATCATTTACATGACTGGTAATAATGGATAAAAATTTGTCTTCATTACAAAGTTGCCTAATAATAAGATAATGTTTATTTACTAATCTTTATATATCACTGTTCTATGGTAGACTGTCTTCTCTTGGTAAGAGAACTAACAGTATTCCCAAATTATATTAATTTATACCTGAGATGGAAATTAATGCCACAGAATTAATTGGGTTTCTCCTCCTCCAGAATAGCAAACATAAAAATACAATTGGCTAAACTGGATAGCGAAGCCTGGCCTGGCGTGTTGGATTCTGAACGAGACCGATTAATGTTAATCAATGAAAAGGAGGAACTTCTAAAGGAAATGAGGTTTATTAGCCCCAGAAAATGGACTCAAAGTGAAGTGGAAAGACTAGAGATGGAAAGAAAACGGCTGGAAGAAGATCTCCAGTCTGCAAGAGATACACAGAGCAAAGCTTTAACAGAAAGGTAGGTGCTTCCAGTGAAAGTGTGGAACTTTTGCTTATTCTAAGTAGTATATGTTTCTGGCTCTATGTGCTTTTCTTCATGTAAATACTTGAACTGGTTGGTTTCTTCTGGTTTTGCAAATTAGTAAAACTGCTGCAGACACTATGTCCTCCCCCACAAAAAAAATCAGTGGCATATGATACTGTACAGTGAACCTTGAAAACATTGGGAGATTAGGTCTCTGGTGTTCAGTACTGCCTTTAGTTTCTAGATATCACAGAGAGGTTCATTTTATACAATTCATTCTTCTGTGTATGGTTGTGGACACAACTCCTCTGATTACCAGAAGAATTATATCTAGCTACCATCCTTCAGGATTAAAGGTGACCTCATAAGCAGCATATGGTTTACTATCATCCTAAAGCACCATGGAGATATACTCAGGCAATAAAAATGCAATCCCTTGTGCATGATCAAAATGAGGGCATGCATCATCATAAAGAAAGACAGAAAACTCAAATTTGCTTGAAATTGTATGTAGACTTCTATGTATCGATGCCAAAATAGAAATGATTGTATTAATTTAACAAGAAGTACATCTCATTTATGTAGACAATGCATCTCATTTGGGTAGACAATGATGACGTAGACCAGGGGTTCCCAATCTAAGGCCCACAGGCCCTCCACCCCTCCAAGGGCATTCAAGAGATAAAATGTCTGCCACTTTAAAGCTGTTGGGACAAAATTACTGCCCCCATTATGCAGGAAGGGCAAAATGGCTATATAGCCCTTGAAGCTGACTGAGAGAGCATGACCTGGCCCACAGCTTTAAAAGGTTGGAAACCCTTGATGTAGACTGTGTGGCTGGTAGGTTTGCTTTCAAGACGTTCACTGAGGATAGACAATGTCAAAACCTCTGGTCTTCATTCTTATGATTCTTAATTTTTAAATCAGTCTTTCAAAATGAGGATTATTCTTCTACAGTTTTTCATATGGAGGACTGCCCTTGCTAAAAAGGGGTTGTGTGGCTGTTATAGATAATGTGCAGATTTCTAACCCCAAAATGCAGACAGCTGCTCTCAGTGAGGCCAGGGCTGCTTTGCTGTCAACATTGATCTGTGCTACTCACATAAGATTCTGAATTGTCAACATCCCTTGCTTGTCCAATTCCCAAATGCATATTGATGTATATTTGCAATAAGCAAATTCTCTGTTGCATCTTCATTTTCTTTAAATACAGTAAAACCTCTGAAAGTTGACCACCCAAGGGACTGAAGGAAAGTGATCAACATGGAGGTGGTCAGCGTATGGAACAACTGTACTGATATGTACATGTGCCTCATTTTATTGTACACCTTTTATTAGAGAAAACACAGGAAATTCATTCAGATAATAATGCATCATACAAAATCAATACATCATCATATGTATTGTTTTGTCATGGTTTGATCGTTCTTTCTGGGGGGAAATAGTCAATTTTAGTTGGTCTCTTATTCTTTTTATGAAAGTAAGCGGAGAAAGCACTCTCAACACTGGCTGTACCACTCAGTGTACCTGGGCACTTTCCCAAGGCAAATGATTTTAACTGCATTATCAAATGACTAACATCCTCTTCTTTTGGAATATTTGTAGTTGTTGTGTCTTCCTTGCTTAATTCTTCTCCTTCGTTGGTTGCTTCCAGCACTTTTCTCCTGGATTGTACTTTGGTCAATACTGATTGCAAAATCACTTCTGGCTCAGGTACATTGCAGACTGTCACGTCATCATCTGTTGAAACAAAATCTTCAAACTCTGCTTCCTCATTTTCTGCCATGGGGGGTGGGCTGTCTAGCGGGTCTGCAACATCTTGGGTTGTAGCAAATCCCACTTTCTTGAAACACTTCTGTATTGTTTCTGGCTGAGCTTTATTCCAAGCAAAATTAATCCAAAGAATAGCATTTAGTAATTCATGCAGCTGATTATTTTGCTTCTGCAGGAAAACCATAGGTTTGCATTTTAGCATTGACCCTCTGCAGAAGCTGGACTCGGTAGTATATTTTGAATTTTTTCATTATGCCTTGGTTGGGAAGTTGAATTTTTTGATGTAGTGTTTGGAAGCAAAAATTTCAGTTTCAGTTGTATTCTTCGATATTCTTGAAAGAAATTCATTGCTACCAATTTCACTTTTATTGCCCATGGTGTAGACTGGTCCCAACTGATCAGGTTATAGAGAGTAAATTAATACTGCATGCCACGGTCCAGGTGGTCAAGATACCACTTACAGATGTGGTCAACTTAGAGAGGTTGGCTTTCTATTGTGTACAAATGGTGTATGTCTGGTCTATGAAAATTAGGTCAATTTAGGGAAGTGGTCAACTTAAAAAGAGCGCCTCACTTAAAGAGTAACTCGCTTAAAGAGCAGAATTTTCTCTGAATGTTTGCTTCGCTTAACAAATAAACCAACCAAAAACTTGCTTAACAAATAAATCGGGGGTCACAATCCCCCCCTCCCCAGAAGCCACAATTGGTCACTTACAATGGCGTTTCGCTTAAAGAGCAAACTCGCTTAAAGAGCAATCCTGTGGAACACATTATGCTCTTTAAGCAAGGTACAACTCTGCGTGTGTGTGTGTGCGTGTGTGCATGTGTGCGTGAACGCATGCATGCATGTGTGCGCGCACACACACACACACACAATTTTAATCTGTCCCACGGGGCTCGTTGTTGTATGAAACAATTGCTATACGATACATGCATCGTATAGGGATTTTCCCTATGGGATGCATCATACAACTTTTTTTTTTGCTAAGTGGTTTTTCCCATTGAAAAATTGTTGTATGATTTTTCCATAGGGAAGACTGTTATGCGAGACACTATTTCCCCCCCCCCTCAAAAAAAGCACCTAATTGTTATGTGATTTCATTGCTATATGTGGCGATTTTTGTATGAGGTTCCACTGTATATGTGTTTAAATTAAAGCAATTGTTTTCCCATACAGGCTCACAGTAACATTAAATAAAAGAAGACTATCATCAGTAGACCAACTATTAAAGCAGAGTTAAACTAAAAGGCCCACTTCAAAATAATTCTTAACAAAACTTAGCAACATGTCCCTGTGAAACAGGCTCCCACATCAGCTGCTAGTCAGGTGCCAATTGCCTGTCTGGACATTTTTTTAAAAAAGTGTATAATGCAGGCAAAAAGACAACAGGAAGGGATCTAGCTTAATTTCCCTTTGGCTAGAGCATGCCAGAGCCTGGCTAGCTATTGGGAAAGCTCTGATAGTGATCGAGCAGCAGTTTTTCAGATATGAAAAGCACCCACACTTTTGTGGATCCTTAAGAATCCTCTGAACCTAAACAATGAGGAATGGAGGGGAAGGACATTTTAAATTGAATTAAATCAAAGATTTCCATCATATACTGATAACATTATCTGGGTTTGTGTGGTGTAAAGTTACACCAACTAAATGTCAGCCTAAGAATCAACATGGACTATGGCAAATCCTGTCTTTTCATTGCATCTCCATGACATTGTTGTGTTGAGGGTACAATACATTCCCATAGATATGATGGTTGCACTTTCTTGTGCTGCTTTTCTTTAATATTTAGTAGGAAGGACCACCTGGCAATTTGAATGCTTCTTCAAATGTTTTCCCCATAGGAACTGAGCATTTGGAAGAATGTACTTTGACAACTAGACTACCAAGCTGATAAAAGCTGCCACTTCTTCTCTCACAGTCTCCTGTAATTCCATTGGCAAACTAAAAGAGAATTACAGAATTGGTGCCTGGATGAAGAGATACTATCACAGTTTCAGCTGTAGTTTTAGTCTGATGGAAATATGCAGTAGTAACAAAGTTCAAAAACTTCAGTTTAATTGTTGTTCATTTGACCTGTTATGTAGGTGGATAGTGCTTACTTAGAGCTTGCCATGACTGTTTCAGGCATTCAGGCTCTGCTAACTAAAAATAGGAATGGAACAGACTGTATTTCATTTTATTTATCTCTCTGTATGTGATTTTACAAGCTTTTGCCTGTCCGTATTAATAGCCATCCCACACAAATGAGCTAAAAAGCTTATATGTAGGGTTTTAAATCCTTCAAACATCTGAAAAAAATCACTGAATCCTGTCTCATTTCTTACATCCTATTTACACTGTATATCTGCACTCCAGCTATTTATGTGTTTTATTTAGTTATGGAAGGGGAAAACACCTCTTTTTTCTAAAGTTACTCCTTGCTACTTGAAAGGTGACACTGAGCAGTTGCAAACTAACATTTCCTCACGCATTTGGATCTCACATAATCTCAAATTGTTATGTAGTTAAACCCTCCCTTTCTGTTTGCAAGATAATGCTGCCATAAAAACAGTGTTCCATGCACTCATATGTCTAGTCATATCTGCCACATGACCATGGAAACATCTGCAGATGCAGACAGCACTGGCTCTTCGGCTATAAAACAGAGATGAGCACTGAGCCCTAGAATCAGATATGACTGGCTTTCGAGCAAGGCTGACCTTTACCTTTGAGTCTAATTTTGCACATATGCCAGGAAACATTCTTGTTTATGCAACGTATCTGTTTGTTTCTGTATAATTTGCATGCCTTTTGTGAAAAGCATATCAGTCAGATGACTTCTCTATTTAAAATGGTAGTGCTGGAATTCCTTTTTCATAGGCTGCCCAAAGGTTATTTGCTATCAACAAAATGTAACCTTGTTACCTGGAATGTGATTAGTGATATCTAAAGATGCAAATGAAACTCCTAGCAATTTGAATAGTAATACAGTAATACAGTAATACCTCGGATAACGTTTACCTCAGATAACGCTAAAATCGCATAACGTTAAGTAATCTGGGGAGGAGAATTGGATCGAATAATGTTAAGGTCCTATGGGATGGATCGGATAACAACCGCTAAAGCCTGTGCGGTTACAATGTATCTCTATGGAGCTTTAACGTTATCCGATACATCCCATAGGATTTTAACATGGATCGGATAACACTAAAAATCGGATAACACCAAGACTTGTGGAACCAAGTCTTAGCGTTATCCGAGGTATTACTGTATATAAATTTTTAAGTGAAAGTAATATTCATCTTGGTAAACTCCTTATTTCTATTCTGATTTCTTTTAGATAAAATCTCTTCTGTTGATCTATAGCAGTGGTGGCAAACCTATGCCATGCATGCCAGACTCCCAGCCCTCTCTGTTGGCATGAGCACCATCACCCCAGCACAGAGTTTACCCCGCCCCTCTGCCCAGCAGCCCAACGGGAGCACTTTCTCCTTCCTCCAGCACAGAATTTGCCCCACCCCTCTTCCCTGCAACCCAATGAGAATACTTCCTCCTCCTCCCCCCACCCCACCCCACCCCAGTGTTTGCTCTGCCCCTCTGTTTGGGCACTCAGTCTCTAAAAGGTTCACCATCACTGCTCTGTAGTCTTTAGGTGTTCTGTACTAAGAAATCTTTATTCATGTAAAGTTACATAGAAGAACAGAACAAAATTTTCAGGAGCACTAGATCATTTACATTGAATTTGGTATAGTTTTGAATAGCATTTCAAATTGTCCTTTTTTGTATCTTTTCTAGACTGAAGTTAAATAGTAAAAGAAATCAGTTGGTCCGAGAACTAGAGGAAACAACACGATTAGTAGCAAACTTACACATCCAGCTGAAAAAGTGAGTTTTTAAAAAACTGTCTTAAATGTATTTTGTCTGCTGCTGATAATGATGATTTGTTGCCTTCATCCACAAAATAGAACTTATTCTGGCTTATGATAAAATGTAATTCAATAAACATAAATATAACAGATATTCATAATAAAGGGTAAAACCCAATTTTTAAAAGATATTTAAAAATTGGATTTGTTTCCTGATTAAAAGTCCCTTCTCCAAAAACTAAGCTTGATTGCCAAAGGGCCACTTGCAAATATAGAAAAGCATGACAAGCATAATGTAGGTATATTTCTGCAATTACATGAATGTTGTAATTGTACTGCAATTATATTCTTACATTCCAAGATTATTATAAATATAATTCAGCAAGCTGTTGTGTGCAAAACATGTGTCCAGAACATGTTTGAAAATAGATAAATTGTAGGATTTTTCCAAAGAGAAAATTGCATAGCTCCTTTGTACCATCTTGTACTGTGTTGCCTTTGTAACAGAAATAGTGACACAGTGTGATGTTTTTTAACTTTTTACTTTGGAGTGGGCATCACATTAAGATGCAGAAAATGTTTTAAGAAGAGCACTGCTGAATCAGATTAAAGACCCATCTAATTCAACATTGTCCTCCAATAGTACATGACCAGTTGCTGCTGGAAATGTGACAACAAGGGTCTGAAAGCAGACAAACCTTTAGATTCTCTCCTGCTTAAAATCCATTAACTCATATTTGTTAGCATACTGGTTGAAAATATAGAACAGAGCTTGGAAATGTTACTCTCTTTTGGACTACAGCTCCCAGAATTCCCCAGTCAACATGACCACTGGCAGTGCTAACTGGGGGATTTTGGGTACTACTGTGCAAAAGGTAACTTTTCAAAATTCTGGAATTGGTCTTCCATTTAGCCAGCATGATAACAGCCAGGCTCCATTAATCCGCATTTGAGGTTGACAAAGGTAGAGACAAATGCCATAGTCCATCATATCACTGTATGTCTGTCACTTCCATAAATCAATAGTGCAGTGTGTGCAGCTGTATTCTTTCAACTGTCCTGAATCTTCTGCTAGTTGATTTTTACTGACTGACTGTAAGTTGTATTATGTGAAGAAAATATCTTTATTCACTTTTCAGTTTAATGAACACCAACACGTGTCTCACATCTTGTTAGTTATCTTTTCTATTCACTAAGTTGAAAGCTAAAGCATTTTAATTTCCCCTTTATCCTCAAAAACAACCCCATAAAATGGAATGGGTTCAAGGAAGAATCCTAACTAAAACCCTAGAGACCCACTAGTGTCCATGATCATCAGCTTAGATGGACAATTGGTTTGATTTATTATAAGACAGCGTCCTAAGTTCCTAGTGTTCCACCTTGGTGGAATGAATTTTTCCACAGTGTTAGTCATGAACAACAGTATGAAGAATTTTAATACAGAGACTTCAAGGGCAGTAAGATCTTTATGAATGAGTGGAGATTTTTACCTGAGTTTCATTCCTCCTGGTCAGGATTCTCCAGCCAATATAACCTGGTAAGATCTATCAACCACACCTTTTATCTCTAATATATCAAATTTTCCTGCAGCCTGTCTTCTAGCATGCTTTCCTTGTCATCTGGCAGCAGTCCTGGTTCTCTTGCATCAAGCAGAGGATCTCTTGCCACCTCAAGCCAGGATTCTTCAGCCTCAGCCAGCTTTACGGATCTCTTCAATGAACAGCTTGAACAGCTAGACTCTGATTATCAGAGCAAAATGGACCTCTTACTCCTGGAGAAATCCACTGGCTTTCGACCTTCAGGATGCATAACTACAATCCATGAGAACGAGGTTGTGAAAACTCAAAAAACAGATACTGCTAGTCGTTTACAAGCCCTGCGATCTTTGTCTGGGACACCCAAATCACTGACATCTTTATCTCCAAGATCATCTCTCTCTTCACCATCTCCACCTTGTTCACCTCTAGTAATGGAGCCATTCTTCACAGGAGATGCCTTCCTGAGTCATGTAGAGTTTGAAGATACTGATATAAACAGTGGACTGTCTGAAATTAACCTAAAAACTGGAAATGGCAGAAAGTATAGGACAGAAGAATCTAGGATTGGGGACAGACACCTAGACCAAGGTAAAGTTGATATCACCTCCTTGTGTTCACAACACTAATTTTTACTTCACAAAAAGTGGTGTAGCAACTTTTGAGCAATATAGTATTTATAGTCTTTGGTCTGTGTTGTTGTGTGATTTGGCAAGACACTTAACAAAAGGTGCAACCACACAGCAGAAAAAAAATTGGAATGGATTCAGCATGAATTTGGATATGGGCAGTTTAGTTTCTGAGTGTGAATTCACTTTAACTGACCACAAAGAAGTTGTCAGAGTGGGAGTGGGGAATTGGCAATTCTGACTTGTCTGCAGCTTGTTAAAGTAGCTTTGTTGTGAACATCCTGGTTTGCAGGAGACAAATCTAAATCACAGCTACCTTAAGCTGCAGAGAGCTATCTTAACAAGCTGCCAATTAGCAATTTCCTCCTTGTCCGTTGCTGAATTTTCTCCCTTTGGTATCCTGCTGCACTAGCACACCAGTGCTTGCACAAACTTCTTTTAAAAACATAATGAGTTGCTCCCCCCCCCCGCCCCCAATATCTGCAGGTTCCATTTCTGTGGTTTCAGTTATCTGGGGGTCTAAATATATTTAATAAAATACCGTATATGCCGGCGTACAAGATGACTGCGTGTATTAGACGACCCCCCAACATTTCCACTCAAAATATAGTTTGTTATATCCTCGCTGTATAAGACTACCCCCTCTTCCGCACACCTTCCACACACCAAATAAAACGTAAAAGAACATCAGATTTGATTTCAACATGTTAATTTATATTCAAATGCTTATGGCATGCAGAAAAACTGTCATAAGGCTGTATGTTATCAAACATGTACAGTAAACATAAAACAGTGCAAGTTTATTAAACATAATTCACCAAAGACAATTCACTAAAGCTGAATTGAACAATAAACCTATGGGAGCTGCCATGCTGTTTGTTTTCTAATCTGTTAACCAAACTGGAACTGTCAATGATAGAAGGAAGATAGCAAATAGAGGGAGAGAGCAAGTGCCAGGCAAGTCCCTAGCAAGTTTGCTGGCATGACAGTTTCCCTTTGAAAGCCTTCAAACTCCTGTTTGTCATCTGATATTAAAAGTTGTTATCCGATCCATCCCATAGGACCTTAACGTTATTCAATGCAATTCTCCTCCCCAGATTGCTTAACATTATGCAAGGTAAACGTTATCCGAGGTAAACGTTATCCGAGATAAACGAGGTATTACTGTATTTTATTCAACTGAAGTGCACTCAGCTTACAAGACGGCCCCCCACTTGGAGGCATGTTTTTCAGGGGTAAAAAGTCGTCTTATACCCCAGCATATATGGTAATTCTGAAAAAACATATGTATTTCTATGTCACATTACTAGAGGTGGCCACTAGAGGCCACTATTTGCAATTTAATGTTAATGAGGAACAGAGGCAGACATTTAGATAGTTCTCATGTGGAACAACAAAGGCAGGACAACACAGGCATTTGAAATCTATTCCTTACTTCTATGACTCAGGACACGGTATATGTGTTAAAGGGTTTCCAGTTATCCACTGTTTCACGTAGTCCCAGAAAGTCTTGGAATGTATCCCCCATGGATATTGCTGGTGGGAAACCTGTTATTGGTAGCCATGGAATCTTGTTATGGTACATTAATACATATTCTGATTCAGGACATGCTTCAGGCTTTTTTATAACTGAAGCATTTTGAATATGTTATTTGGTGTTGCTGTTGTTCATTTTCTTTTTTTTTTAAATTAAGACAAATACAGGAGCATAAACAGACTGTTCCAATGGTATGAGAAAGGCTTGGCTTGTACCTTTAAGTCCAAATTATTTTGAAATCCTAGTTGTACAGCAATACCACATTTGATAGATACTCTGAAATAAATAAGAAGGTTTAAGTTGAAACTTGTTTGGCACACAGCCTCAAACAATCTGGAAAGTGGATGGGTTTCTGTGCAGTTAAAATAGCTCTGCTCCATGCACCATCGCTTGCTATTCTGGTATGTAGGATAGGCTCCTATTGCTTCTGTCTCAAATGAAAGTTCTGCCCTACTGAGTAGGCCCTGCAAAAACAAAGAAGGCTTTGTGTGTATGCATGCATGCGCGCACTTCTGGCAAACGATACGGTGAAAGTTCTGACTTCTTTCCTGTCTGTATGTAGCTACAGTATATAGAATGAGCTTCAGATAGACCAGTGTCCTCTCAGAATTCACCAGAATCCTCCTTCCCTCCCCCCTCCTCACACACACAAATGCACAGGTTATGGCTCACTGTTCAGTTGTCATATAACTTTATCCTGCATAAATCACTATTCAGTCATCTCATCAACTGAAAGCTTTCTGTTAGATTGAAACAAATATTTTCCCACAACTCTGAAGTTCTTTTAAAGTCATGTTGCATTGTGATCCTTGTCTAGATAGCATGAAAGAATTCATAACAAGATAGTTACATTTGTTTAGGTCACTTTAAACCAGGGGTGCCCAAACTTTTCAGGCCGTGGGCTGGTCATGTGGTTCAACGGGCCAGTCATGTGGTTTCTCCCACTGGAAGCAGAAGTAAAACATGCCCACACATGCACAGAATGCTGCTATAAATGCACCCACGGCTGCTGTAAAGGTATTCACAGCAGCGTTCTGTGCATGTGTGGGCGTGTTTTTACTTCTGCTTTTGGGAGTGGTGTAGGACAGATGAATTGGCATTGGGGGCCAGATCTGGCCCACAGGCTATAGTTTCGGCATCCTTGCTCTAAACCAAATTTGTTTGCTTATTTGTAAAAGTGTATTTAGCGCAATTTCAGTGAGCACCTCTGAATTTATCTTATAGTGAGAAATCAGCATATACCGGTAGTTCAAACATAGGATTCCTTGTTTGAAATCTTGTTCTGCAGTTATAAAACTACATAACTTTAAGGAGTAAATTGCAATAAGTTAAGAAATCTTTTTCTGTTGCATACTGGAATGTGACTAGGTGTGCAACAAATAAGGTCCACACATATTTTTAACTTACAACTCTTTGCTTAACTGTGGAACAGGATTTCCTCTATTGGATCATATACTCTCATTGAAGTTGTTTGTACTCAGCAGGGTAGACAGTGTTCTTTCCTCTTCTACAAGCAATGGCCACATTTATATTATTTTAGAGTATGAAATGGTTATTATTCCCATTAGATCTTACTGGTCATTAGTCTTAACCTTTCTTGGCTGTTTGAGAATGGCTGAGACTGTTAAAGTGAAAGCTATAAGGCATTAAGCAGATTAAGTGATTTAGAGTTGTTATTCAGTCAGCAGACAAAATAAGCGCCACAGGTAGTTTATTTCAGGGCAGTAATGAGGAAAATGTTCACTCCTTGGACTCTCCTCACACAGCATGGAGCAGCTGAAAAGCTGCCTGATTGAGTTAATATGGCTCCTACCATCATGTGTCCTCACATGTTCTTCTAAGTAGAACTAAAGAGCTGATCCCCAAATCTCATCACCCTCCCCCCTTTTTTTACAAAGCTTTTGCTCCTCCCCAGTTTTGGTGTGCTTCTATGTCTAATTTAAACACCTAGACAATGGAATACAACTTAGCAAAGCCAAATATGCCATTATGATTTAAAACCACAGTGCAGACAAAAACAAGTACAAAATAAAGAAGAGGTTCCCTTCCCACTAAAGAGACATCAATACATTTGGAAACCATTTAATTAGGTTAAAATCCAGTCATATTTAGTTTCTTTCAAGAAGCCACAAAGACAGCTTTTTAGTAAGCTTCACATAGAAAGGTAGTTGCCAGTATTGAGCACATTTTAATTATACTGAGTGAAAGCCTTTGCATGTACTAAATGCAATTGTCTTCTATCCTCAGTACTGTTCAGTAATAGCCTACATTTAGTTTACACGTGGTCTTGATAATTGATATGTATAACTGAGTTGGTGGGTTGCATTTGGCTTGGTGGATTGTAAGTTGTGTGGGCCTAGTCTTGTTTAGTGTGTTGTACAGAACCTTCACACAACTGTGGGTTGTGAGTGATTAAATGATGGTGAGTTGTGCTCTCAGTATATGAAACTGACTTCCCAGTGAATCAACTCATTAATTCTTTAACTCAATATTGGTCTTGTGAATGCAGTTGATTCTTTTAAAATCACTGATGTAATTTGACATTCCTGCTTGTTTTTGTTTTGTTTTTTAGCTGTAAATATGGTTGAAGGAGCTGCACTGAAGGTAGCGTGCGTATCAGCTGCAGTGTCAGATGAGTCAGTTGCTGGAGATAGTGGAGTGTATGAGGCATCAGTGCAAAGGTATTTTTGACCTAGTTATTATACACACGCTGAACTGTATACAGTATTGCAGACAAAACTCTGCTCATGATCTGAGTTCAGACCTGGTGGGTCCAAGGTTGACTCAGCCTTCCATCCTTCCAAGGTTGGTAAAATGAGTACCTAGCTTGCTGGAGGCAAAAATGCTAAGGACCTTGTGAACCATCCAGATTGCTTGAAATGTTATTGGGCAGTATAAGTGCAATTGCTATTATAATATATATAAAGCCTATTCAAGTCAGGAAAGCCAGGTATTATGTTTGGGATTAGAGAATTGACAGGATTGTATTTTGTGGAGAAAAACCTCCCTGCTCCTGCCTCCAAGATTAGGTATTTACATCTGACATAACCAAGCAGTAGCTGAAACCTTCATGTCATTGCTGATCCTCTTCCTGCAACAGTAAGGAGATCTGTTGGCTCTCTGTAGTGTGTGGGGAAGAAGCAGACAGTGTTCTAGCAGGCCCTTTGATAGTGCCTAAGGGGGGGGGGATAAGGGAACCTCTGGACATAAGAGTGATTTTTTGTGGTCCAGCATTTTAACAAAAAGAAAAGTGAGCTCTTTATCAAGCTCTCTAAGCTGCATGGTGTCATTCAGCTGCTGTCAACATGCTGCACTCTATGGCCAATATTAAAAGGGCTTCCCCATGCTAATTTTCCCTTCAGTTGCACTTCTAACAGATTTGTTTGCTTTGCATGCAAACTTTATAGCATGATGCTTATTTAAACCTTTTTGATGTCTTTTTAGATCTTGTGTATCAGAAGCAATCGTTTTTGACAATGATGATGCAGCTAGTACTGCTAAAGTTCAGATTTCAATGAAGTAAGCTATGTGGCATCTTCTCTGCTTTTAAATTAGTATCTTCCTTCACTACTATTGGGCCATGGTGGCTTAGTGGTTAAGATGCTAAATTTGACAACCGAAATATCCACACATCAGCATTTTGAGCCCCAAGTCCTGCATGATGGAGTGAGCTTTCGTCATCTGTCCCAGCTCCTGCCAACCTAGCAGTTCAAAAGCAAGAAATTGCAAGTAGATAAATAGATATTGCTTAGGTGGGAAAAGCAACAGCATTCCTTGCACTCCGGCATCTAGTCACGCCTGCCATATGATCATGGAAATGTCTGCAGATACAGACAACACTGGCTCTTTGTCTGCAAATTTATTTATTTATTTATTTATTTTTCCAATTTTTATACCGCCCTACTCAGTTGGGCCGACTCAGAGCGGTTCACAGACACAGGAAAACAGCGAGTTCATAAGTACAACATATAAATATGAAAAATAATCAGTGTCAATACCACAAAACATCTCAACATCATTACAGCATCATTACAGCATCAAAAAATTCAATAGGCATCAGTTTTAAACAACAATCCAAAATTACAAAACTCATCAAATTTACAGAAAGATTACGAATATTACCAAAAGTCCTGCCGCCGCTGCAGCTTTTAAGCCTTGGCTGGGCGGAGCCTCCGGGAGCAGGTGGAAGAGTCCTGGGGCTGGACGCAGTGGTGGCCTCCTCCCAGAGCCACAGATGTTCTTAGCAGTGGCGTGAAAGTCCTGCCGCCGCTGCGGCTCTTAAGCCTCGGCTGGGCGGAGCCTCCGGGAGCAGGTGGGAGAGTCCCGGGGCTGAACGCGGTGGTGGCCTCCTCCCAGAGCCGCAGATGTTCTTAGCGGCAGTGTGAAAGTCCTGCCGCCGCTGCGGCTCTTAAGCCTCGGCCGGGCGGAGCCTCCGGGAGCAGGTGGGAGAGTCCCGGGCCTCCTCTCAGAGCTGCAGGTGTTGATGAGCACTGCATGTTAGATTCAGAAAAGACTGGTTTTTGAGCAAGGGAGACCTTTTGCCTGTTTTAACTATACCACAGCAGAATATTTATGCAATTGCTGTTAGTTAAATTGACACCAATGAAGCAGAAATAGTACATTTTAGTTCTAATCTGGAATGTCACAGTAAATTAATGCTGGTTCACCCCAGAAGCGTAGCTTACCTTGGCGGGGCCCCGTATAAAAATTGTTTGGGGGCCCTTTATATGTGGGGCGGAGCTAACGTCATGACATCATGACGTCGTGGGGGAGCCAACGTCATGACGTCATGGGCGGGGCCAAAAAAATAAAAAAATAAAAAAAAATAGAATAGAATTAAAACAAACAAACAAACACACACACACCTCAAACCAACCAACCAACCAACCAACCACAACACAAACCCGTAAATAACTTAAATAATTAAAATAAACAAAGAAATAAAATAAAAATTTAATAAAAATCCACCCACCCACCCAACACACACATAAACCACCCACCCACCCGAAACACAAAACCCTCACTTACCCTCCTGGGGCCGCATGGGAAGGCGCGCTGCCCCCGACTGCAGCCTCCTCCTCCTCTTCCGGAGCCGCTTGCCGCTGCTGCTGTCGCTGCCACCACCGCTGGACCCGGGTGGTGGAGCAAGGTGAGGGGAAGGGAAAGGAGCCAAGGCTTTGCCGCCCCTTTTGGAAAGCGCCGCTGGGAGCAACCGGCCCCCGTGGACCCCGCCTTCCTATGCTGCTGGACCGTGGCGCACTCTGCCAAGCGTCCCCAGGCCATGGGGGTTCGGCAGCAGCGGACAGCCCGGGCAGGGCTCAACCTGCCCGTTGGAGCTGGGCGGCCCCAGGGGAGGTGCCCTCCTCTGAGGGCCACCATCGGAGCCACTCCGAAAAGCTGCGGCTCTGACTCCGAAATTTTATTTTTTTAAATTGGAGCCAAAAATGGCTCCAATAAAGTGCGCATGCGCAGAAACTCAATCTGACGCATGCACAATGCGTCAGATTGAGTTTCTACGCATGCGCAGTAAATTTTTGCTCCAATATTTTTTTATTTTATTTTTTGCCGTTGGGGGCCCCCGTAGCCCGGGCCCCCCGTATAATTGATACGGCTGATACGGCGGTAGCTACGCCTCTGGTTCACCCACACCTTTTGATGAAGAATCTAGGAATTCCATGTGTCCTGATTCTTAAGAAAATTCTCTAAATTTAAACCTCACTGAGTTTAGCATTAGGTATGCTTGCAGGTGCTGTTCTACAGACCAGTCCTATATCTACATGGAAGTCCTATTGTGTTCAGTTGCATCCACTGTATATTTAGGGATACATATTTAGTATCACCTTTTTTTACTAGAGTCATTCTGTTGCTGTCTACAATTGCTTTTCTTTGTGCTTATTGTTTGATTCAGGTACGATGACAAGAACAAACAATTTGCAATACTCATTGCACAGGTGAATAATGTGCCTACCTTATTGGTACAGCAAGACCAGAAAGTGTAAGTAAGTGGAATGACATGCTAGAAAGGCCTATGAAAAATTGTTGTGGTTTTCTTCACTGAAATGATCTTCCCATATGCATTAAATTTGTAGAGCAGGGATGGGCAATATCCATAAGACTAAGGGTTAGAGTGGGCTTTCTCTATTAGAGCAAATGCTGCAGAGCCAACAAAGTTGCCACTTCATTTTTTTCCTTCTGTGCCCTCATTGTAGGGCCTGTGGAAACAACATCAACATGATTTTTTTCATTGTCACTTTGGCCAATATGTTGTGTAAAGTAATGCTGAAAAAAGGTATTTTTCCACAGGACCATTCGTGTGGCTGTTCTTCCTTCTTCCGAAAACACGAGCTGCTTGTTCCGCACAAGACTCATGGAGGCATCAGAGACTCTCCTATATAACGAATTATTTTGTGTTGCAATCCCTCATTCTGTTTTACGTCAGAAGACCCTAAGGGTAGACGTCTGTGCTGTGAATAAGTGCCATCTTGAAGAGTGCTTGGTTAGTGTTGGTTCCTACTACAGAATGGTACTTTTAAGGTTGAATAAAGATTCATATGTGTAGATTGGTGTAATCAGATTCCTTCCTTCCATAGCAGTCCTTTCAGCACCCTCAAAATGCCAGAAAGAGGGTCAGGGTAAGTGTAGATTGCGAGATTCCTGAAAATTGACCTTCAGTAAGGAGTGCCCTTCCATCCAGGCCTTAGCATTTAGATTTAAACAATGAATGGACATAAGGTAGGGGGCCCTCTATAGTTTTTACTGACCATTAACATTTAGGTGCAGAATTATCTGGGGAATGGTAATGTTTAATTTTTAAAAGTCATTTTAAGTCATTTTAAAATAGAACTTTACAAGGCAGCTCAAAACACTTGGGAACAACATAACAGTATTGTAACAATAAAACCCATTGAAAATAAGCTAGTCAACTGCAGAACCAAAACAGCTGCAGATAAAACATGAAGCCAATATTTAAAATGGTTGTGGGTGTAATATATTACTATATGTCAGTGATGGCAAACCTTTTAGAAACTGAGTGCCCAAACTGCAACCCAAAACCCACTTATTTATTGCAAAGTGCCATCACAGCAACAGGGGAGGAAGGAAACGCTCCCTTCGGGCTGCTGGGCAGAGGGGCGGGGTACCACGGGTTCACCACCACTGATATATGTGATGTCTTTGTTAACTGCAACATGATGTTCATTTTGGTTTCCATTTCTCCTCAAAGGCTTAATCTAATTTTGACTATTTTTTAAAAAATAGTAGCTGTGTTAGTCTGGGATTCAGTCATGTCAGAGAGTAAGCAAAACAACAAAAACTTGTCACCTTAAAGACTAACTGGTGTATTTTAATGTACGTTTAATGAAGTGGACTTGATCTACAAAAGCTAACATTAAAATACAGCAGTTAGTTTTTAAAGTTCCAAAACATTTTTTGTTTTGTTTACTCTGATAATTTTGACTAGAGATCCTGTTCTGATTTTGGTACCTAGCCAAGTATCTCAAGATTGTTTACTCAAAACAGTTGTAAGTGTATGTGATTTCTATAGATATGGATCGAAATATAGAGTGGGAGACAGACAGTGAAATGTTCATACTCATGACAGTTTAAGAACTGTTTCCCAGATATATTTTACTGTTGAGGGCCAGTTGATAACCACATTTGGATGCCCCCACAAAACTTTGGAACGTCATCTTTGTTTTTTGCTTCTATAGGGAGGTGCACAAATTAGTCTTGCTGAGATTTGCAGATCTGGAGAGAGGTCAACGCGTTGGTACAATCTCCTCAGTTATAAATACCTAGAGAAGCAAAGCAGTGAAAATAAACAAGAGGATGCCATTTTCAAACTGCCACACACTGAGAAAATGGTAAAGACTGATTATTAAAATATATTTTCCACAAGCTACTGTGTGACAGGAGAGAAAAGTGAGTGTGTGAAATGAAACTACTCAAGGAAAATGTTATGCTTTGTTTTTGACAAGGCAATGCACTATTCCTCTGTTTTGAAAAACTTCATGGGTATTAAGAATAATGTAATTACCTCATTCCCATAGGATTCTGTATCTGCACTGCTAGAAAAGACTGCTGTTGAACTAGAAGCTGTTGAGAAAAAACTAGAAGAAAGCAGAAGTACTACCATTACTGGAGAAAACTGGTAAGTTATTTGAAACAGCTGTATCACAGCACTGTGAGGTGCTATTTTGTGTTGCTTTTCATGAACATATCTCAAAGACCAAGATTAGATTAAAGGAAATTTCATTATTGTCATTGTTGTGACTGGTGTTTACACAAAAATAACCAGTTCCTGAATTCTTCAGAGAAAGGTGTATCTTTGTACAATAACTTCTCGTCATGCAGGTAAAGATTCCTTATGGTACACTGTTTAAACTGCAGTATTGCAGCCAAAACTCTGCTCATAATCTGAGTTCAATCCCAACAGGCTCAAGGTTGATTCAACCTTCCATCCTTCCAATGTTGACAAAATGAGTACAGTGTGTTGGGAACAAAGTGCTAATTACCTTATGAACCACCCAGAGAATGCTGTAAACACTATTGGATGGTATAGTAATACCTCGGATAACGCTAAGACTTGATTCCACAAGTCTTGGTGTTATCCGATTTTTAGTGTTATCCGATGCATGTTAAAATCCTATGGGATGGATCAGATAACGTTAAAGCTCCATAGAGATACTTTGTAACCGCACAGGCTTTAGCGGTTGTTATCCGATCCATCCCATAGGACCTTAACGTTATTCGATCCAATTCTCGTCCCCAGATTACTTAACGTTTTGCGATTTTAGCGTTAATGTGAGGTAAACGTTATCCGAGGTATTACTGTATATACATGTAATTGCTATTGCTATGAACTAGTTTCTGGAGAAAATGACTATTAAGAAGTTTTAACATTAATATTGAGAGGTCACACTTTAAAAGCTCATCAGTCTTTATGAAATGATGCCCTGCCCCTATAACTTTTGGGAAGATTACATTTTGACATACATTGAATAGACAAAATCTGGTAATATTAAACTTATTCATCATACCATAGCTTAGCTCAGCAGCTTTCATTTAAAAAAATGATTTTGATCTTGAACCTACCAACGTGAAAAATTGCCTGAAATTCTGAAACATTTCTATTCTTGTCTTTACCTGACAAGCCTTTAATATGTCAGATTAAAACTAAAACTTACAGTTCTTCTCCTGTTGCCTTTTTATAGCTCTTTTTTGGTCAAAAAACCTGCGTCCTACCATAATAGACATAAAAATCCCACCAATCTGCTATTTTACTATTACCTGTATTATGTTTATCATTTATTCTGTGCTTTAAGGACATAATAATTACAGTAGTATTGCTGGGGATAACAAAGGCAAACAAAAATAAACATTCCGAAAGTAGCTGTTACTTTTGGCACTGTAGAATACACAATCAGAGAAAACAAGTGACTCACTCACTGTTTGGGGGCATATGAATAGCTTTTCCAAAGCTCTTCAAAGGTAGTATTTTCAGTGTATGCCACCTATTTACAGAGATATTTTATAATGTAACAGGCAAGAGGAGGAAGATGTTGAGCAAGATGGCAACACTGAGGATGAAGTAGAAGAGGAGGAAGAGTTTTATGGAGGGAGAACAATATGGGAAACAGAAGATGCATCATCATCTTTGGCATATGCTGAGCCAGCAGCCATCAAGGTAAAGAAAATGCAAAGAAAGCAGAATCCCTCATATGCAGGTGCTTAGAAGGACAAGCTGACTTAAGCATTGCGGTACTGCTGTAATGTCCTTGCTTCACCTCTAACATGATGAGCTTACTTTTTTGTTCCCTTTGTGAATTTGTACGCTACTCTATTCACACAACACAAGTCAGACCATAAGTTCTGTGATACTATGACATGATTGCTCACACTTTGGTCTGTAGTAGATTAGAAAAAGGAATGAGGGAGGAGATGAGGAAGCCAGATTTGCTGAGTTGTGATGTGTGTGTTTCCCTTTGCTACTTGTCTAGTTATTTGAGGTAATTGTGTGTGTGTCAGCTACAGATTTCCTGAGTGATGATTTGAGGTCCTATTGAGTTATTATTAGACTGTGAATTAAGTGAAAGTTGCTGATTCTGAAGTTAGAATCATATGATGTAACTTCTTCATAATGATATGTGATTAATCATGCTAGAAAAGTCTGCCTCATGTGAATTGCTGAAATTTATCATTGAGAAAGAATGCAGCATGTTGGTATGGTTTTGTCAGAATAAACCAATATTTGCATAGGCAAAACCAGATTGCACTAGAACATCAGATAACATTATGACTTGTTTCCACAAGTCATGACGTTATCCGATTTTTAGCGTTGTCTGATGCATGCATTGAACAATGCTAAAAAAAAAAAAGCCCTGATGTCAAGGACAAACCATGTGCCAAGGCAAGGATCCGCTTGTCTGAAATGACCTCCCGGGGGGGGGGGGATTCCGGACAAGCTGATCCTTGCCTAGGCGCGCGATCACGTGTCTGTGCAAGGATCGGCTTGTCCGAAATGAGCTCCCCCGGGTGGGGGAATTTCGGACAAGCTGATCCTTGCCTAGGCGCGCAATCGCGTGTCTGTGCAAGGATTGGCTTGTCCAAAATGAGCTCCCCCGGGTGGGGGAATTTCAGACAAGCTGATCCTTGCACTGGCGTGTGATCACGCACCTAGGCAAGGATCAGCTTGTCTGAAATGACCTGGGGGAGGGGAATTTCGGACAAGACAATCCTTGCACAGACACTTGATTGTGTGCCTAGGTAAGGATCAGCTTGTCCGAAATGACCTCCCCGGGGGGGGGGTGGACAAGCCAATCCTTGTACGGGTGCGCGATTGCATCCCCACCCCCAATGATTGAATCGGATAACACTAAAGATCGTTATCCAGAATCGTTATCCGATTCTAGCGTTATCCGATGCAATAGTTATCTGCTGTATTACTGTATATTCATGCTTCCGTGCACAGTTATCTGTATTCCCAAACAAATTCAGCATGCTAGTGAGCAGGCCTATATTTTTCATTCACTAGCATTTCATTTCCTTCTGTTTTTCTTAGTTCCAAATGTGAAATTCAGTACCAATTTTATGTTAACCTTCACAATTCATTATACAGTAAAACCTCATATAACACTAAAACCTGGTTCCACAAGTCTTGGTGTTATATGATTTTTAGTGTTATCTGATGCATGTTAAAATCCTATGGGATCCATAGAGATACACTGTAACCACACAGGCTTTAGCGGTTGTTATCTGAAGCATCCCATAGGATCTTAATGTTATCTGATGCAATTCATCCCCCCAGATTCCTTAATGTTATGCGATTTTAGTGTTATTCGATACTAATGTTATATGAGGTATTACTGTATATAAAAAGGATGTAATCAAACAAACAAGTTAGAATGTTAGTAATTTTCTTGCTTAGGTGAGTTTTATTCTAACCCAACCCTTTTCTTTCAGTTTACACTAGAACCTTGGATAACATTAAGACTTGGTTCCACAAGTCTTAGTGTTATCTGGTTTTTAACATTGTGTGATAAATTGATTGCACAACGTTTTTTAAAAGCCCTGTTTCCTTTCCACAGGAATCCCCCTGCCCTTTCCAAAGAGGCAGGTGGATCGAGCCAAGCACCGGTTTGGTTGGGGTTAGGGTGGTTCTCCCTGTCTCCCCCTGCCCCCAACCAAACCGGTGCTCTGAGGTTTGGCTGGGGGAGGGCACACCTGCCTGGTCTCCCCCCAGCCATGTGCACCCTCTCTCACCCAAAGGAAACCAGCAGTCTGTCTGATCGCTGGCTTCCTTGGGGTAAGAGCACAAGCACGCTCTCACCCAGAGAAAACTGGTTTGGGTTTACAGAGCCCCCCCCCCCTCAAGCAAGGGGGTCTCTGGAGATCTCTGCCCCACTTTGGGGCAGAGATCAATGTTGGGGAATCCGGGGCAAACTTTTGCATTGTACAACAACATTATCTTAACGTTGTGTGGTGCAAAACTTTGCCTCAAATTCCCCAAACGTTATCCGGTTTTAATGCTGTGCGGTGCACACATTAACTGGGGTATTATTGTACTTGCTTATGGCATTCAGAGGATGCTTTATCTCCTCCATAAAATAAATCATTTTATTTTTTTATAATTGCATTTTATAATTTTTATTGTACTGTTGTTGTTTTGACTGTAAGCCGCCCTGAGTCACCTCGGTGAGTGGGCAGCAATATAAATCTAAATAAATAAATAAATAAATAAATAAATAAATAAAATCAAGTGCTGTACATGTTAGCTAATTACAGTTGTGCTTGCTTAATCGTATTAGGCCAGTGGTGGCAAACCTATGACACGTGTGCCAGAGGTGGCACACGGTGCCCTCTTTGTGGGCACCCATGCAATCAACCTAGCACAGAGTTTACCCTTCCCCTCTGCCCAGCAGCCCAATAGGAGCGCTTTCTCCTTCCTCCCAGCACAGAGTTAGCCCCACCCCTCTTCCCAGCAACCCAATGGTAAACACTTCCTCCCTCCCCCCAGCACAGAGTTCACCCCACCCCTCTGCCCAGCAGCCCAGTGGGAGTGTTTCCTTCCTCCCCTGTTGGTGTGTTGGCACTTTGTGATAAATAAGTGGTTTTGGGTTGCAGTCTGGGAACTCGGTCTCTAAAAGGTTCACCATCAGTGTATTAGGCCATACTCAGAAGCTAGCTGACATAAAATCCCTACATAAGAAGTCAAAATGAAATTGTATTTGCCCAAATATAATATGGATTTAGGCATATTGAAATTGACATGTTTGGGTTGAGGTTTGCTAACTCTGTTGGATTATGACTGTAGGAGTTTGTTTTCTATAGCTATTGTGACATGTCTGTTTTGCAATCATTTTTATACTGACTCCTATAAAACATCTTACTGACAGTTAGATACAATGAACATGAGCTGAAGAAAAAGATATAGAATTCAATCGATACAGTGGGTCTTATATGTGTAAAACTGGCTGTTAGTGGAGAAAAATCATCAGTGAAGCTCTTGTTTTGCAGGTGGATAAAGAGACCAATACAGAGAGTGTTCCACAGTCTTCCTCAGTAGTTCGTCCAAAAGACAAAAGAACATCTAACCCCCTGCGAACTCCTTTTGTTAGAGGCAGCACTATAATCCGCTCCAAAACATTTTCTCCAGGACCACAGAGCCAGTATGTGTGTCGGGTAAGGAAACCTGTATGGATGCATTTTGGTTTGTATTCTTACTTCTTCTTTTATGCATAGAATGCTTCTACATCTCCTCCTTCATGTATTCCTGAACATCAAGAGACCTCAGCTTTTATGTATTTGGCTTTTGCCCCCTTGAAATATCTTTACTAAGTGGTGATAAATGTGCATTTCCCTGTTGCCAAAAAGTGTGTGTGAGGAGGATTGAATGTCACTAACAGATGAATATCTGAAGTCTAATACTAAATGTTGTGTATTAGAGAGGTGAATTAACATTAACACAAGACTTGCAAACAACTATTGTGCATTACGAAGCTGCACCATTCACTTGTGCACATGCAGTTGTTAAAGGATGCTTCCAAAAAAGCTCTGTTTTCTTGTTAAATGTTCTTTAATGTATCTCAAATTTGAAAAACCAGAATGAGAATTTAATACAATTGCTGTTGATAGGGAAAATTAGGAGGGTAAAATAAGGTACAGTATATATGCTTAACCTATTTTTGTTTGCAAAGGCTATCACTAATCTCCCTGCCACACATATCCCCCAGTAACTGTTCTTTGGATTTGGGAGGGTATAAAGAGCCTGGACAGCAAGGAGAACAAATAAATCGATCCTATAAGAAATCAACCCTGACTGCTCATTAGGGCTCATTCAAATACTGTGTGACCACTTTAAGGGTGGTGGGGGTCAACCAAAAGTCATGGAAAGTCAAGGGGTTGGCGTGAAGTCATGTTACTCCAAAATTATCAAAAATTTCCCGACACAAGAAATACCCAAGACAGAGGCAGGATCTATAAAGAGAAACACATACATACATACAGTAATACCCCGTATAACGCGAGTACCTAATAGCGTGAAAACCGAATAACGCGACAAGATTTTCGGGAAAATCTTGTATCGAAGAACGCGATTTTCACGTTATTCGATACATGCGTATGCGTGGGGGGGCAGTTGGATTGGGTAGAACATCTACCCAAACCAAAACACCCCCAGCACCCGACCCCATGATGTTTGGAAAGGGTTCGGGTATCCTTACCCTTTCGAAACTTCGAGTTGCAAAAGGGTAAAGATCCTTACACTTTTCGAACTTTGGGCGTGCGTGCGCATGTCATTCGGGGTTAGGGCAGGAGACGGGGGTCTTTCCCGTCTCCTGCCCTAACCCCAAACGACATGCGTGCGCACGCCCGAAGTTCCGAAAGTGTAAGGATCTTTACCCTTTTGGAACTTCAGGCGGCTTGGAGGGTTCCGCGGCGTGGCGCCAGTGATGGGAGGATGCGAGAAGGTCCCTCACATCCTCCTCTCACCGGTGCCGCACCGCGCGCGCACGCCCAAAGTTCAAAAAGTGTAAGGATCTTTACCCTTTTGGAACTTCGGGCGGCTTGGAGGGTTGCGCGGCACGGCGGCAGTGACGGGAGGATGCGGGAAGGTCCCTCGCATCCTCCTCTCACCGGTGCCGCGCGTGCACGCCCGAAGTTCGAAAAGTGTAAGGATCTTTACCCTTTTGGAACTTCGGGCAGCTTGGAGGGTTGCACGGCATGGCGGCAGTGACGGGAGGATGCGAGAAGGTCCCTCGCATCCTCCTCTCACCAGCGCCGCGCCACGCGTGCACGCCCAAAGTTCGAAAAGTGTAAGGATCTTTACCCTTTTGGAACTTCGGGCGGCTTGGAGGGTTGCACGGTGCGGCAGCAGTGACGGGAGTATGCGGGAAGGTCCCTCGCATCCTCCTCTCACCGGCACCGTGCCGCGCAACCCTCCAAGCTGCCCGAAGTTCCAAAAGGGTAAAGATCCTTACACTTTTTGAACTTTGGGCGTGCGCGCGCTGCACGGCGCCGGTAAGAGGAGGATGTGAGGGACCTTCCTGCATCCTCCCATTACTGCCGCCATGCCGCACAACCCTCCAAGCCGCCCGAAGTTCCAAAAGGGTAAAGATCCTTACACTTTCGGAACTTTGGGCGTGCGCGCGCGTGTCGTTCGGGGTTAGGGCAGGGGACGGGGGTCTTTCCCGTACCTTGCCCTAACCCCGAACGACACACGATCGCGTGCCTACCCAAGGGAGGGGGGAAATGCCGAGCCTTGCCTCGGCGTGGTTTGTCCCTGACGTCAGGGCTTTTTTTCAGCATTGTTTGATCAATGTATCGAACAACGTTAAAAACCGAACGTCATGACTTGTGGAACCATGTCATCACGTTGTTCGGGGTTCTATTGTACATACATTTTTATTTTTATTTATTTATTTGTATTTACTATCCCGCCCCAATCAGGTAAACCCGACTCTGGGCGGCTTACAACATAGTTTAAAATCATAGGATAAACTTATAATAATATTAATATCAGAACTTTAAAAATTCATAACAAAGGATTAAAACAGCGGAAAAGATGAAGAGCAGAAAGGGAGGCTGTCCCTTATATCAGCCACCCTATATGGGATCCCACGTTCCTGGATCCCCACACTTGTCCTGCCAGCCAGGTTTTTAAGCCCCTCCGAAAGGGCAGGAGCTCTGTCTGTTGGCGCAGTTCAGTTGGCAGGTGGTTCCAAAGGGCCGGGGCGAACACAGAGAAGGCCCTACTCCTAGTGCTAGTGAGGCGTGCCTCCCTAGCAGATGGAATAACAAGAGAGCCTCTCCGATCCGCTCTGGTGGGACGGACAGATGTTCTTGGGTGACGCAGTCTCTTAGGTATCCTGGCCCACTACCATATAGGGCTTTAAAGTTAATAACCAGCACCTTGAATTGCACCCGGAGACATACTGGCAACCAGTGCAGCTCCCACAGCAGCGGTGAGGCACGAGCGTAACGCCCGCACCCCATCACTACCCGGGCCGCCGCATTCTGGACCAGCTGCAGTCTCCGAATGGTCACCAAGGGCAGCCCCATGTAGAGCGCATACATACATACATACATACATACATACATACATACATACATACATACATACAGTAATACCTTGGATAACGTTTACCTCGGATAACGCTAAAATCGCATAACGTTAAGTAATCTGGGGAGGAAAATTGGATCGAATAACGTTAAGGTCCTATGGGATGGATCGGATAACAACCGCTGAAGCCTGTGCTGTTACAATGTATCTCTATGGAGCTTTAATGTTATCCGATCCATCCCATAGGATTTTAACATGCATCAGATAACACTAAAAATCGGATAACACCAAGACTTGTGGAACCTATCTTAGCATTATCCGAGGTATTACTGTACATACATACATACATACATACATACATACATACATACATACATACATACATACATACATACATACATACATACATATATACATGGGTTTTTTCCCCAAAGGCAGCTTATCAGATCTTCTCAGGGAAGAGTAATGCAGGGGGGAGGGGAGAAAGTAACATCATTCCTCTGCCAGGAGAGGAGGAGGAGGAGGAAGAAGAAGTGGTTCCTTCCTTCCTTCCTTCCTTCCTTCCTTCCTTCCTTCCTTCCTTCCTTCCTTCCTTCCTTCCTTCCTTCCTTCCTTCCTTCCTTCCTTCCTTCCTTCCTTCCAGGGATGAAGAAGTCACGGCCCTTCCTTTCACCCTGAGCGGGAAGAAGGAAAAAACCCTCCCAACCAGAGACCACTTAGGAAGGAAGGAGTGGGCGGGGAAAATAGCGCTTGGGAAAGGGTTCTCTTTGTGTTTTCGCCCGCCACTACTACAAGTTCAAGAATCCACCGCCAACTTCAGCACAGACCAGGCCATGCCCCCTCCCCTCCTCTCTGCCCAACCATTCACTCTCTCTATCAGTCAGTCTCCGATGGGGGAAAGAGGTGCTTTTTTGGCAGAGGGAGGGAGGGGGAAAGAGGGTCTCCTTGAGAGTTTTCTCCCTCGCTGCCATTCAGGACATCAGGAAGGAGAAGGTGGATGACCTAGGGGCGACGAGGGGGGGGGCTTATAATTGGGGGATGTGGGGAGGTTTTTCCCAAAGCAAAAATAAGCCTGAAAGGAGCCATCGGAGGAGAGAGAGAGAGAGATGGGGGGGAGGGCTTTCCCAATGTAATCCAGATTGCAATGTTTTCCCTCTTCCTTCCTTGCTTGCATGAAAAGGCT
Organism: Furcifer pardalis; assembly: GCA_030440675.1. NCBI lineage: Eukaryota > Metazoa > Chordata > Lepidosauria > Squamata > Chamaeleonidae > Furcifer > Furcifer pardalis. The sequence continues at coordinate 73,183,252 of CP126893.1, forward strand.
TTGCAAGGGAGGCCTTTCTTTCTTGGGCTTCTGCCATTTCTCTTCAAATCAGGGAAAACAGAGAAACCACATGATTTCGGGGGGGGGGGGTGTCGACCAAAAGTCATGGAAAGTCACAGAGGGGGAGGGGGTCAAAAAGTGGCCTATTTTAGGTCATGTGGTATTTGAATGGCCCCTTAGAAGGTCAAATAGTAAAGATGAAACTAAAGTACTTTGGCCATCAAATGAGAAGAGAAGAGTCACTTGAGAAAGCTTTGATGCTGGGAAAGGTGAAGGGCAAAAGAAGAAGGGGGCGGCCAAAAATGAGATAGCTAGATGGTATTGTAGATGCAATGGGCACAGAGCTGGGTGGGCTGAGCAAGATGGTGGAGGACAGAGGTGCCTGGCGGGCAATGGTCCATAGGGTCACAAAGGGTCGGAATCGACTGTGCAACTGAACAACAAAATAAAGAACCATTGGTACGTGTTGGGAGCTTGAAGAATCTCTTAGCAAATATATGATTGTTTATTTTTCTGTCTTGATTGTTGCCCAGATCTGAACATTTTATCAATGTTTTTGCTAAGCATTTTATCAGTTTAGGTTGGTAATGATGCTGATAGACACACTATTTAAGTTGCTCAGTCAGGCATTTAAAAAATGCACCATGGGAGGCTTCTGCTCATTAACACATTGTATGCAACTATTTTTGTTAAATTCTTCGTTGCCAAGTCACTGGTCTGCCTAACTTGATTACATGGCTACAGAGACAAGTAAACATGTTCTGTGTTTACCACAAAATTTCCCACTTCTTCCAGGCTGAAGAAAGTACTAAGTGTTCCTTAGTGTTCCCAAGCCTAACTGCAGAAAGCCTGAGACTAATTTGATGCAAAAGATGCAAGAGATTCTACAATTGGCAAACCTAATGTATAGCTAAATTGAAGCCCTACTGCCTAAAGGAGAGCACATATTCTCTTTGTCTGGTCACAAAAAGAAGTTATTACTTCAAAGACCATGTTGAAAAGTAGAAGCCAAGCACCCAACTTCCTATGGGGGCAGGCATTAAAACACCATGAAACTTTTGCTTTTTGTCCAGCATGCAATCCCTACGAAGAGCGCCTGGCACAATAAAACCATGCCACTAACTTGCATTAATATTTTTATGCCTGCCTGTTGAAGAGATCTTTTGATTTTGAAAGCTTGCAATGTTTTTTTTAAAACTGGTCCAAAATAAAGGTACTGTATCACTTCCCTCTTGCATCCTTTGCATTTTTTAATTATTTGAACATTGACTACATGGCCAATTCTTTGTTTCCCTATGAGACTAATTTGAATAGCACTTTGTAAGCAGTGTGATGAAAGTAACCAGTTCTTTCCTGGCAAACTACTGGCAAAGAAGAGAGAGGGAGCCAAAGAAAAAAGAGAATATCAGAAAAATAAAATTGGTGACACCTTGATTTTGGCTCACTTATGAGTTGTTCCAATCCATTGCTGATCTTTACAACTGTTACCTGCAAGAGAATGTAGTTCTTGCCCCCCCCCCAAAAGGTGACCCATCATTCCATCATTCCATCTTTTTATTCAACTATAATTGCTTCAGCTCAACTATGTAGCTTTGTCTATTTGATATTCGATTTACTGGGAAGAGAACAGCTTGTCTGAGTGATCCAGGTTTAAAGACAAAATCCATTTTTAAAATTGTCTATGAACCTAGCAGTTCTGCTTTGATGCAGATGCATATTCATGCAGATGTAAGAATACCAATACTAGCACGAAGATGTAAATACAGTTTGTTCTAGTCTCTCTTATGAACTGTCAAAGGTTTTACAGCAATAGGGAAATCCCCATGTGAAAGATTTCCTGAGTTTGACTCGTGCAATATTGTGGGGAGCTTTTGTTTTTCCCAGAGTTAAACCCATTATTTGGATATATTTCTCTGTATGTGTGGAAGAGATGCATAATAATCTGCTGCTTTATGATGGCAGTTTCTTGGAAAGATAGTGGGTGAATCAATTATAAATACAGTACCTTATAATTGCTTAAAGATTGTCCTGCCACATGACCATGGAAATGTCTGCAGAAGCAGACAGCTCTCGCTCTTTGGCTATGAAACAGAGATGAGCACTGAACCCTAGAGTCAGATACAATGCTTTCGAGCAAGGGTGACCTTTACCTATATTATGGTAATATCACTTTCCTATACAGTAAAACCTCATATAACACTAAAACCTGGTTCCACAAGTCTTCGTGTTATATGATTTTTCGTGTTATCTGATCCTCTATGGGATCCATAGAGATACATTGTAACCACACAGGCTTTCGCGGTTGTTATCTGAAGCATCCCATAGGATCTTAATGTTATCTGATGCAATTCTTCCCCCCAGATTCCTTAATGTTATGCGATTTTAGTGTTATTCGATACTAATGTTATATGAGGTATTACTGTATTACCAGCATCTCTTTCATGATAACAATAATCAAGGGACCACTAATGGCAAATATTCTTACTGTTGACTACAGTGAGGACTGGAACCCAAATATTATTATTTTTTAGCTTAATGATAAATAAAGTGTTTCCAAAATATCTTTAACGTTGTGGGTTTGATACTGGGAATTTGGATAGAATTTTGAAAACAAAAAGAACTATAATTTCACCTGCAACATACAATGCTTTTGAGAATGAATAGGTCTGGTATACCACAGTTAGGTATGCATGGGCTATCTCTTGGGTTAAATGTTTATTCATAATTAATTAGTTCCAAGAGAGAGGAGCAGGAGAGACTATAAATAACCTCTCTTCAACTTCAGTCTGTGAAGCAAACAAGGAAACCACTGTCAGAAAGTTCCTTTCATGAAGCCTGGGCTGGCTTTGCTGAAGAACAAGGTGTTCCCTCTGCCCACCAAGGCTGCCTGTTGCTCCAAATGAACACAACAGGGTCTGATTCAGTTATTGCTTCCAAATCCAGACACTGTCAGGTTCACCAGCTATCTGTTTTCCTTTAGATTTCACTGCAAGCTGAACTTGGCACAATAGGCTAGACCTCTAAATTGCACCATCTTGAATTTTTTTTTTAAAGACAGGCTTTCTGGCATCAGGCCTTGGAACAAATAGTACATGACAAGGGCATTCGGGCATGGCAAGACAAATTGATGCCTCAGTGCATGAAGAGAAGATGCAGGGAAGGGTATCCTGTATCTTGCTCCATTTGCCTATCCTGAAGGGAATAAATTGGCTAATTGCATCTAAACATTTAAAGCCATCAGGCCTGGCTGAACGCCCCACTACAGAACTGACCTGTCATCCTTGAATGAGTTTAGCAGTTGCAACAGCAGTTGGCAAATCACTCTGAGCAGTTACTCACTAGTGCAAATGTTAAGGGTTACTCTGATGATGGTAATACTGTAATCTGAAATCAGTACAATAATAGCTGGAATCATAGAGCTCTAGGAACTTCCCTTTTATGAAGTCAGATTCAGTGATGGGATGTAACAGGTTCTGACCAGTTCGCCAGAACCGGTAGTAACTTTCCCCAGTGTCCCAGAGAACCAGTAGCAGCTTTTGGGGGGAACCACATTCGGGGCTTACCTTTTCACTGGTTCCCCCACTGCACATACATGCCAAGCACTTGGTGTGCATGAACACCTTCAGGGATGTGTGTGTGTGTGTGTGGGTGGGGTGTGTGTGTGTGCGCGTGCTTATTTTTATTTTATTATTTTATTATAATTTTATTTGGCCCCGCCCATGACATCATGACGTTAGCTCCGTCCACACTGTGATGACATCACGGTGGGGTAGTAAAAATTTTGACATCCCACCACTGGTCAGATTGCTGTCAATCTACTCAGTACTGTCTGCATCACGGTAACCAACCTCTGGCCACATGGGAAGCATGGCCTTGCTTAAATTCAGGGGAAAGTGGGGTACATCTCACTGTCTCCAAATTCAGTCGAACAGCAGCAAGAAACAAAAATGGCAGTTTCCCTTTCAGACAGATGAGTAATCCATACCTTGTTTTCCACTTTGTAGAAACGCTTTAGAACAGGGCGCACACCCTTCACATGACTTGCTTCAGTACAACAGCAACATTTAAAAATATCATGTTGTGTGGGGAGGCGACAAAAGTGTAAAAAGGGTGAGGCAACTGAGCTACTTTCCGAAGTCAGAAAAAGCTGAGGAGCAGAAGGGGGGAAATGCAATAAAATATCCACCTAATGTTCCATTCGCTGGCTGGATAGCGCCATGATTTAAATATCGAAAAATGAAATGAAATCTGACTAGATTCAGAGGTTGAGAGTCTGATGTCTTGCTGTGCCACCTAGGAGAAGATCCAGCTTGTGTAGTCATGGGCAAACCTCATAGTACCAGAACTCCCCAAAAAGAAGGGAAGTGCAAACCAGTTCTTTGTTTTCTCTACTTTAGAAAAGCCTGGAAAGGGTTGCCATAAGTCAGACATGACTTGACAGAATGCAATTATTATTATAGTAATGTCTCAAAGATGCTGTGCCATTGGGGAAAATGACACATTTCTGTAGCCTTAAGATAAAGAGGCTAGTTTGTCCTCTCTTTATCATCCCTTTTTATTTATGGGATATGATTAATCTGTAGAAGGGATATTGCTGCTCATGTGTAGACTTTTCACACAAGCAGAAACATCTCCTTTGGAGACTTGTTATTTTCCATGTCTAGAAAGTAGTGTCAGAGGATGAAGGGCTAGGTGCTTCCCTCTAAGCATAGTACGACTGCTCACACAACCTGTTCCATCACCTTCTCCATTTTTTTCAAGACAACTGGCTTCTTAGTGGCATCAGAGGAAGAATAGTGTAGAGGTGCACTTTTGTATTTTTGCTTCTGGCACAAAATGAGCTACTTAGGTCCCTGGAGGGCCATATGTAGCTCATGTTACCTGCTTCTGGTCTATGCTGACTGAGAGCAGCAATTTAGAGGAAGCTCTAGTCCACCCTCATGGTTTTCTCCAATAGCTGTTCAAAAGAAAACAAGATTCCAAGGTTTAAAAGGACAATGGTTTATTGAAGGCAATACTATCCTCCCTGGTTTCTGTCATGGGATTTGACTTACTCATTCTAGCATGTCTTTCCATCAGTAGACTGGGCTTCTCCTAAAGATAGATGAGTTACAGCCTGGTATCAGTGATAAAGTCTCCTTATCGCCATTGTTTGTTTCTCTTTTTCAGCTTAATCGCAGTGATAGCGATAGTTCAACTCTATCAAAGAAACCACCCTTTGTTCGGAATGCTGCAGAAAGGAGAAGTGTCAGGATGAAAAGGGTAAAATGCTCCTTTGACATAATGCCTTGTTGTATTCATTTTATTTGTTTACCTACATTTAAGAGATCTTAGACTTATATCCTTTGTCTGTCCAGCATCTGTAGTTATATTTAATAGAAGTTAAGCAATAACTTTTGCCTCATTAAAAAGCATGAGAGTAACAGCATAAAATTCAGAAAATAACAGTGAAAAGAGATGTGAAATGTAGTAGGTTTTTTTTAAAGTAGTGAAGTGCTAATAGTGGTATTGGGAAGATGGTGGGTTCTATTACATATAAAGTAAGGAATTGCTCTAAAATAATTAATTGGTTTATAAACATTGGCTGTGAGCACTAGTAATTCATCCTGTCCCAGTTTTGCATGCAAAATATGACTGTAGGCATATTGAGACAGTTTGTTGTTACTGCCTCTACCTTAATGAGTCTGCCTGGATGTTAAGATCTTCAGGCGAGAGGCCTTTGTCTCCATCCCACCACCCTCCCCTTGTGCTTTTGATGGAGAACACAGAAGAGGCCCTTCTCTGTCACTGTTCCAAGACACTGGACCTCCTTCCTGGAGGAGTCCAGCCTGGCTCCATCTTTGCTGCCCTTTTGCAGGCAGGCAAAGCTCTTTCACTTCCAGCTTTCCCTCCATGATTGGTTGTCTAATAGGGGGTTCCTGAAAAGTGGAATTGCTTGTGCCTTGTTGCTTTTAAGTGTGGTTTTAGTATTGTGGTATACACGGGTTTTGTATATTTGCTTAATTTTTTTGTATTTTAATAATTGTTTTTAACTTTTACATTGTTTTATTTTAACAAAGTAAGCCTCCTTGGGCCATTTTGGGGGTAAAATATTGTGGATGAAATGAACAAACGAATGTTAACGATTTTGAAGAATATGCTAAAGAGAAATTGTGTTAAAAACATGACATCTAACCCTGAAACATTGCAGAGGCTCTTGTAGTTTAAAATTTTCATTTACAGATTTAGCACAAAAATGCTTTGTTATATGAATTTTTCATTATGTGAGGCATTTGTTATATGGCGTTCCACTTTATCATTGTCTGTTTAATACAAGAAACCACATGTTAAATTTTTAAGTAATTGTCATATGACAAAGACTATCCCATTTTAAAGAGGTAATCATTTCAAAACATTCTGAGTCTTTGTTGGTTTTTCCTTCCACCCCTCCCCACCAGTCTTCTGTTAAAAGCACTGGACCTGAACGTCTAATACGTACCTCACTGGACCTGGAATTGGACTTGCAGGCTTCAAAGACTTGGCACAGCCAGCTGGTACAGGAGATTTCTGCCCTTAAACAGCTCAAAGAACAATTAGAGCAAGCTCAGAGTCAGGGGCAAAAAGAACTACCCCGGGACGTGTGTGAGGATGAACGTTTTCGGTGTTTGATGAGGCTGGTGGAGAAACAGGTAAGTATTCTTCAGACTACAGGCTAGCTTTTTAAATTAGCAGATTCTGGAAATGTCAAGAATTCAATATTTGGTGCTTCCAAAGTCTCTTCTATTTCTAGTCAAATTCATTTGGCTCTTTCAGAATGTTTTCCAGCATTGTCTTATTCAGTTGCTTTTAAAAGTAAGGCCAGAATTTATAGGTTCTCCTTCGTGTTGTTTGGGGATGCACACTGATGGGTTCTGCGCCTGCGCTGAATCCGGAGCGGAGCTGGAAAGCTGATTGGATAAAGAGTTTTGAATGTGGGACCGCCCACCATGCCCAACCCCTTTAGGCGCCATTTCGCACTCTCCCCTCAGTTTGCTTTTTTCCGCTGCGCAAGCAGGAGCCTGGAAAAAAAGCTGTGAGTACTTTGCTGAGATTGTCTCAGAATCTTCCAATTTTTCCTACCTTACAATTTTTCTCGGACTAGGGGACTTGTTCCCTTGGTCCTCGTGTGGCTGGGGCTCGCCCTCAGCCGCCGTTTAAAACAAAAAAAAAAAAAAAAAAAGAAAGACCAACATCTCGTGTCGGGGCCTCCCGGCCGGGATAATTTTTTCTCTTCGGCCATCTACTTCGGTGTATGGCCTCAGCGGCAGCGTTCAAGCAGTGTCCGTCCTGCAAGAGAAAGTTCCCTAGCTCGGACGGGCACGTGCGTTGTCTTCGCTGCCTCGGGGAGAGTCACCAGGTCCAGACCTGCGAAGTCTGTCGCGGCTTCTCGAAGGCCGCCATCAAGAACCGCCAGTACCGCCTTCAAGCCTACCTCATGGAGGCCGCACTGGCACCACCGGCTCCCCCAGCTCCAGAGCAGGCCGCTTCCACGTCTGCTCCTTCAACCTCCGCTTCTTCTTCCAGGCCCTCGGCCTCTGAACTGTTCAGGCGGAAGAAGGAGCAGGAGAAGAAGAAGAAAGACAAAAAAGAGAAAAAGAAGTGCCGTAGCTCTTCGTCTTCTCTTCCTCCGACCCCGGCACCGGCTCACCTTTCGCCGCCACGCTCCCTAGCATCCGCCCCGGTCGCAGCTCCACCTACGCCGGGTAGGATGTCGACCGAGGCCCGGGACGCCACGCCGGAGAGGGCCCACAGCCCTCCACCGCCGCCGGAGACTCCTCCACCTGTACCACCGCACAGGTCTTCCTCCCTCCGCAGTCCTTCCGTGGTTCCTGGTCCGGCTACCGAACCGCCGCCCCAGTTGAGCCTCATCGCCCCGTACATCGAGGCGATGGTGCGGAAACTGCACACCGAGCTCTACGGCCCGCAGACGACACCGTGGGAGCGCCCTCTGCCCTCACCACCAGCCACGGAGGCACCACCGCTCCGTGAGGAGGGCCCCGCACCGAAGCGGCAGAGGGTGGAACAGGCGCGGTCGGAGGCCTCTCTCCCTCCGTACCAGCTGCCTTTGCCGGGGAGCGATCCGAGATCCGCCAGGCCATACTGGTCGGACTCGGACCCCGAGGTCTACCTGCCACCGCCCAGCGTCTCGGAGCGGTCAGGAGACTCCGACTCGTCGGATCAGGAGGAGGAGCAGCATCAGCCACCGCCGGTTGCGGTCGACAAGTCCCCGGACGACAACATCGGCGCCGTCCACGGATCCCAGCCGGAGGATTTGAAGACCTACACCGGACTGATCACTCACCTCGGATCCACCCTTGGGATTCGGGCGGAGGCTCCCCCGGACGACTGTGAGGATGTCGTCTGCGGCTTGGCCGACCGCAAGGAGTTGGTCCCCGTCCGCCTCGGACTGCTCCCTAAGATTGCTAAAGCGGCCAAGGAGGTGTGGAAGAAGCCGGTTTCTTCGCACTCCGTATCCAACAGAGTGGACTCTATGTACAGACTGCTGGACGATTCCAACTTTCTGCACATTCACCCGGCACCGAACTCCCGAGTGGTCAAGGGCTCCCAACACCGGACGCCGATCAGCAGCACTCCCATCCCGTCGACCCAGGAAGGGAAGAAGCTGGACGCACTGGGCAGGAGGTTCTACGCCAATGCCTCCTTGTCCTTCCGTGCGTCCAACTACGCGACGGCCATGGGAGGCTACCAGTGTCGACTCTGGGAGCAAGCGGAGTCGTTCAAGTCCCTGCTGCCACCTGATCGACAAGCGGACTTTGAAAAACTCTGCATGGAGGGCAACCACCTCGCCCTCCAGCAAATCCGCACCGGCCGCCACGTCACCGAGTCGGAGGCAAAAAACTTGGCCTCCGCCATCCAGCTCCGTCGCCACGCCTGGCTCCGTTCGGCTAACCTGCAGGACGATGTCAAGCGGCTCGTGGAGGAGCTTCCCTTCGATGGCGAGGGCCTCTTCGCCAAGGAGACCGACACCTCCTTGGGAGAGCTGAAAGGGGACTACGCCACGATAAAACAGCTCCGCCCTCCACACCGTGGGTCCGGCCGTTACCATCAGGACCAGCCGTCGACGTCTCAGGCGGGCCCATCCTATCAACCTCGCCCGCCACAGAGACAAGGGGACTACTCCCGGTACCAGCCCTACCGGCAGCGCCAACAACCCAACCGTCCACGCTACCAGCAACGGCCTCAGACTGGCAAGCGTACGGAACGGAAGGGCAAACAACGTGTTTGACTCTTCCGTGACCGAGACTCTACCCTACCGCCCCCTTTCCGACTACCTATCGGCGTGGTCTGCCATCACCACAGACCGATGGGTTTTAACCATCTTAGACTCTGGCTACGCGATCGAGTTCGAGAGATGCCCTACTGTCGGACGGATCCGCATCACCGATCCATCCCCACCGCTCCAGGAGGAACTAACAGCTCTCCTAGAGAAGGGCGCCATAGAGCCGGTCGCAGCGTCGGAGTCTCACGAAGGGTTCTTCTCCCGATACTTCCTTGTGGACAAAAAAGACGGGGGGGCACGTCCCATCCTGGACCTCCGTCTTCTCAACAAGCATATCGACGCGAGGAAGTTCCGGATGGTAACCCTTCACTCCATCCTCCCGCTGATCAACCACGGGGACTGGTTCACCGTCATCGACCTGAAGGACGCCTATTTTCACGTGTCCATCAGGAGGGAACATCGTCGTTTCCTCCGATTCCAGGTGGGCGGCAACATCTACCAGTACACATGCCTACCCTTCGGCCTCTCCACCGCTCCGAGGGTATTCACGAAGTGCATGGCACCGGTGGCTGCTCATCTGCGACTGCAAGGCGTCCAAGTGTTCCCGTACATAGACGATTGGTTGATCTGCTCCCCGACCCAACAAAAAGCCAAGGACGACGTTGCACATTGCCTCGCCCTTATGCAGAGCCTCGGTCTGCGGGTCAACTTCAAGAAATCCCAGTTGACCCCCACTCAACGAATAGAATACATCGGAGCCGTTCTAGACTCTCTGGCTCTAAGAGCCTACGCCCCAACCAAACGTCTGCTCGACATCCGCACAGTGGTGGCACGGATCCAGGGCAGACGTCGGGTCCGTGCGAGGGACGCCCTCCGTTTGCTAGGACTCATGGCGTCGACCACGGCGGTGGTCTCGCACGCCAAACTCAAGATGCGCTCCCTCCAGTCGTGGTTCCTCTCCTCCTTCAACGGCACCCACGACAACCTCGGGAAGTGGCTCACACCGACTCCCGAACTCCGAGACCAGTTAAACTGGTGGACAATGGACCAGAATGTGACCGCGGGGAGACTCTTCACCCTTCCCGCACCGTCCATCCAAGTCACCACCGACGCGAGCACCCACGGATGGGGTGCGTGCTGCCGCGGATTACGGATTCACGGCATATGGACGCCCGAGGAAGCCGACCACCATATCAACTTCCTCGAGCTGCTAGCGGTGTGGAAGGCGATGAGGTCCTTCAGACCGTCGATCGTGGGCAGTGTGGTGCAGATCGCCTCGGACAACACCACGACACTAGCCTATCTCAACCGGCAAGGAGGGACCAAGTCTCTCTCCCTCCTCTACCTGACCGTCCAGATGTGGGAGTGGTGCCTGAAGGTACATGTGTTCCCCATAGGTGTCCACATCCAGGGCACCCTGAACTCCGATGCAGACTCCCTGAGCCGCAAAGGGACGGCAATGCACGAGTGGGAACTGGACGAATCGGTGTTCGACCGCCTGTGCCGACGGTGGGGCACACCGACCCTAGACGTCTTCGCGTCACAGACCAACTCCAAGTGCCGCCGTTACTGCTCCCGAGCAGGGATCGGCCACGGATCGGAGGGCGATGCCTTCATGGTGCCGTGGCACCAGGAACTGCTGTACATGTTTCCACCGATCCCTCTCATCCAACGGGTCCTGATACGGATCCGTGCGGAGAACGCCTGGACGATCCTGGTTGCCCCGTCCTGGCCGCGCCAGCCGTGGTTCCCACTACTCCAAACCCTGGCTTGCGATCGTCTCCGCCTACCCACCGATCCGAATCTCCTCCGCATGGAAGACGGTCGGATCCTTCACTCGGATCTGCCGAGCCTACACCTGACGGCCTGGCTTATCCGCCCAACATAGCACGGATCCTTGATCTGTCCAGGAAACCTTCCACACAGAAGTCCTACGATGCCAAGTACCGTCGCTTCACTGACTTCCTAGCATCCAGCGACCGCACCGTGGACTCCGCATCCCTGCAGGATGTCATGTCCTACCTCCTGCACCTAGCCGAGTTGGGATCCGCACATTCATCATTGAAGGTCCACCTAGCTGCCGTGGTCGCCAAGGCCCCACCTTCTTCAGTATTGTCCTCCGCCTTCAGAGACAAAACTGTTAAAAGGTTCCTTCAAGGGCTACGCAACGCCTATCCTCCAGTGAAGATACCACCCCCTCAGTGGTCCCTCACTACAGTGCTCACCGCACTCACGAAGGCACCCTTTGAACCCATGGCTTCGGTGGACATTAAGTTTGTCTCCTACAAGACTGCTTTCCTTGTAGCTATCACTTCTGCCCGACGGGCAGGGGAGCTGGCAGCCCTTCGGTCTGACCCTCCTTTTCTCAAGTTCTACCCTGACAGGGCAGTGTTGCACCCAGATCTGACATTCCTGCCCAAGGTCCTGACTGAATTTCACCTGGCCCAAGCCATCACGCTTCCAGCATTCTTCCTGAATCCCTCGTCTCCACAAGAGAGAGTGTGGCACTCGTTGGATGTCAGGAGGGCTTTGCTGTTTTACACCCAGAGGACTGCGTCCTTCAGGAGAGCAAAACAACTGTTTGTGGCTTATGGTGGCAAGACTAAGGGACAGCCTCTGTCTGCCCAGAGACTATCTAAATGGATCTCAGGTACCATTTACCTGGCCTATCAGATGTCATCCCTGCCACCTCCGCCTCATGTCCGGGCTCACTCCACCAGGACACTGGCTTCCTCCACTGCATTCCTAGAGGGCATCCCGATGGAGGATATCTGCAAGGCTGCCACTTGGTCCAGGTCCTCCACCTTCATCACCCACTACTGGGTTGATACAAGGTCCGCCCCTGATGTCAGACGGGGCAGGTCCATCCTGACGGCTGGTCTCCGATCCTCTTCGCTGATGACCGCCCATCCATGATGCCATCGCGCTCTCCTACATCTCAGGACGCCGGCTGCCCACCATCCAAGTAAGTGAGCTTGTTAGTCACCCATCAGTGTGCATCCCCAAACAACACGAAGGAGAAGGACAGGTTTCACTTACCAGTAACTGTCGTTCTCCGAGTATGTTGTTTGGGGAGTCACACAACCCAACCCTGCCTCCCCTCAGGGCTGCCGGCCTGAGATGGCCTTAGGCTTAGCGGGCAGCTTTAATATCAAACTGAGGGGAGAGCGCGAAATGGCGCCTAAAGGGGTTGGGCATGGTGGGCGGTCCCACATTCAAAACTCTTTATCCAATCAGCTTTCCAGCTCCGCTCCGGATTCAGCGCAGGCGCAGAACCCATCAGTGTGAATCCCCAAACAACATACTCGGAGAACGACAGTTACTGGTAAGTGAAACCTGTCCTTAACTGGTAATTGTATTTTGTTCAAATCTACTCTCTTGAACACCACCCTAAGTAATCCCTGCTCTCGCTTGATGAGGTATCATACTCTTCTATAGTGTCATAGCTTAAAGGTATATCTTAATGGAATCTTGTCTTTTTAAGAACACAAGCATAAGAAAGTATTGATACTAACCATATTTATTTATTTGATCAAACTTTTATGCCGCCCTCCTCACAAGGACTCAGGGTGGATAACAAACTTTAGAAACACTTAAAACTCAATAAAAACACAGTATAAAAATCAAAATTAAAAATTACAGAGATTAAAAGAGATTTAAAAGATTTAAACAACTATAAGTACATACATACACTCAGCTTGTAAGCATATGGTTTTACACACAAGTGAATCGCACTCAGTCCAGGAGGAATCATTGTGCATAGGACTGCAATGGTTCACCAACTTTCGTCGGCGTCGATGATGATGATGATGAACACTATTTATTTATTTATTTATGGTTACATTACTTTTTAAATGGAAGTTTGCAACATTTAATTTACATCTGTATTGTTGCAATCATTCATCCATAGGTTGTTACAATTTGGAATGGCTTGACATGAGAGCATTAATCCCAATTGTTGTGCAAAACTATGAAACTAGTGTAGGTGGTTATATAGCCCCTATTTCTGTCTCCTCAGCTCACCCAGTCTAGGGTTGTATTGGATGGTGGGTTATAGTAATTTTAAAAGGTGCTGGAGGAATTGAAGTTTTAAGGAAATAGATTTATCTTAAAAAGATTTTAAGAAAACAGCACATTAAAAGTAGTGTGTCAAAAACTGCAACACAGTGGTACCTCAAGTTATGAACTTAATGCATTCCCTGGGATGTTCCGTATTACAAAAAATTCATAACTCGAATTTCCCATAGGAATGCATTGAAAACCAATTAATCCGTTCCAGGGGGAAATTCGTAACTCGAGGCATTATTTTCAATGGATTTTCATTCGTATTATGAAAATTTCGTAACATGAGGCATTCATAACTCAAGGTGCTACTGTATGTGTTTACACTCTTTCCCCCAAGCATTATAAGTTAAACCATGTGGGCCAAAATAGATGAGATTTTTAAGCAGGGCAGCAAGGTGCAAGAGATATGAAGATTTAGATTGTTTCTATCCAAATACAGGATGTTCAAAAATATATGAACAAATATTGACAAATAATGGACAAGCACCTGCAATGCTAGTTTTAAATAAACGATCATTGGGATCTTTTTTGACAGATATAAGTCAGATTCTAAACTTCCAGGTTTTTAAAAAATACATGATGATGACGATTATTATTATTATTATTATTATTATTATTATTATTATTATTATTATTATTATTATTATTATTATTATTATTATTATTATTATTATTATTATTATTATTATTATTATTATTATTATATTTCGACTTCTGTACCGCCCTACTTGGTAGGATCAACTCAGGGCGGTTCACAACACATGTACAATTACAAGTTCATAAACACAATATTTGCAAACATAATATTTGCAAATGTAAATATCCACACGTACTTGTGAGACTGAATAGGTTAGTTTGGTATCTGTACAGACACTCCAAGAGTGACTGAATAAATACAGTATGAAGTCAAATGAATAAAATCACATGACTTATTTAAACAAAATGCATTATTCTACAAATGTAGCACAGAGTTACATAAATTTTGTATGTGTGTTCTACTTAAAGTCGGCAAGTGTTCTCTAACAGCTGTGAAGCAACAATCACCCCACAACATCTTCCTTATAAATATTAGCAAAACTCCCATCCAAATACAAAAGGACATTCCTTGCTACTGCCTGGAAAAAAAACCTGATACATTTTTACCAGAGTCAAATAAACGCCCAGAGTTGGGGTTTCTCCCAATTGGGGCGGGATAATAAGTTAGAATAATAAAATAAACTGTCGTAATAAAATTTTAAAGTTTTGTGGTTGAATATCCTAAGTCTACTTTTTATGTCCTTTCACCAGATCATGTTAATTAGTATTTAGTCTAGGATCCAGACTCTGAATGTGCACACTGTTCATCCTGGATATTAGACACACGTTTGCAAAAATTAGACACAAATGTTGTTTATTAGCCGTACAACTGATAGCCACAAAAAGTCAGTCCTTTTGCTTTTCTATCGACTTGGGGCAGATTGGGGGGTGGGGGAGTGAGGGAGGGTTTGGGGAGTATTCTGCCTCTTTCAGCCTCATGTACTTCTCTGATAGCTCATGTGAAAGGAATAAAAGACTTAATCTCATGAGTACTTGCTGGTATGAGACTCACAGAATATTGTGTGCCAGGCAGTTATCAGGGCTGCCCAACCCCAACCCAATCTAGCATGCTTGAAGAAAACAATGGTGACTATGGAATCTGCTTAAATGTCCTGAATCTCTTGACAGATTATGTGATTTATGGCTCTAAATAAATCAGTCTCACCTGATTGCCCTACGTTAGGCATGGAAATGAAGTGTTTGGTTTTACACAGAGAATGTCAGATTACAGAAAAAGCCCATTGTGTCCCTGTTTGAATTAATGGTTTCATTCTTTATTCCTTTAGGTGGAAAAGGTTGAATGTAAATGTGAGCTGAAAGCTGATAAAATGCTGAGAGCAGCTGCTAAGGATGTGCACAGGCTGCGAGGACAGAGTCGAAAGGAGCCCCTAGAAGTTCAGTCATTCAGGTAGGAAGATGGTTTGCAAGATTTTATATATTTACTTTTTACATTGCTCTAATCATCAGCACTACAAAAAGCATCCAGCTATAGAAACAAGCTAGCCATTCTTATGTCATGGGCATTTTTTTTTAACAATGAGTGACATCCTTCTATGGGATTTTGTAAGAAAAGGTCTTCTGTGATGTCCTAATCCAGGGGTGGACAACCTTTTCATGCTGTGAGCCTGACCATGCCCCCTGGACAGCTGATCGGGCTGGATCCTGTCCCTAGAAGCAGAAGTGGGTGCATTTATGCCTGTCATTAATGCGACCACTTCTACATTTATGACAGTTGTGGGGGCGTTCATGCATGTGCAGGCGCATTTTATGGCTGACAAACACATCCACTTCGAGGTGCAGTGGCAGTGGCAATGGGCCGAATGAAATGGCACCATGGGCCAGGTCTGGCCTTCAGGCTGTAGGTTGGGAACACCTGTCCTAGTCTGTCAATTACACTGCATCACTTGTCAGATCCATTTGTTTAAAATGAAAAACCAGCCTAAAACAATCTGATGTATGCTTACCAAATAGAAAAACAGTCCAAACTTTGTTTAAATTCCTTTCATGTTAGCTACAGTTGAGTAAATTTTATTATGACGAAATCTTTCCATCCCCCTTGAATAACAGTATCCAGAACAGCTCTTTCGAAAAGACCTAGCTGTATTAGCCCATTAAGTTAAAAACAAGAAACAGTCATATGACACCTTAAAAACAGAGTTATTGTCTGTGCCCTCTTTTTTCATTTCACACTGATATCTCTAGCTGAAATCCTGTTGAGTAGCTTAGAGAATTGCACAAAAGTAGGCCCATTCATTCACTGGAGATTTGTTTGGTCAACTTCTGAGTAAGTTCCAGTGGCAAAAAATCCTATTCATATAAAGCTACATGGATGATGAAATCATCACCTGGCCCTAGTAACATTTAACTCAAGCTAATGAAAGCTTTCTACCCCTGCCCCCCAATTTTCTGTTCTGATGCTCTCTTTTGCCTTTAGGAAGCTTTGCTATCCTTGAGATTGGGGAGGGGAGGGAGCCCTTAAAAGTCAAAAATCACTACTGGATTGCCACCAGCAGGATATGACAGCAAAGGTATCTCTATCCCAAGGTTCCCAATGGCCTTCCCAGGGTATAAGAGAGCCCTAGGAATTAATTACTGTTATAGTTACTGCAACGTGTTTTTGTTTGTTTTTTAAAAGCAGCTAGGATAATTTCATTTCATTTCAGATTTATACCCCGCCTTGCTCAGGCGAACCTGACTCTAGGCGACTTACAAAGTATAAAAAATAACATAACAGCCACAAATTTCACATTATCATGTGAAATATCATAATAATATTTTATTTATGTAAAATCTACATGCTTCAAGCTCCTGGCTATAGTACGAAAGAATACTTTCCTCCATCTTCTTTATTGTGACTTCAGCACTCACAATAGAGAATAAGGCAACTGAACAAAGCATAGTTGTGGTTTGTTGTTGTTCAGTCGCACAGTCGATTCCGACCCATTGCTACCCTATGGACCCTGAGGAAGATGGTGGAAGGCAGAGGTGCCTGGCGGGCAATCCACCAGGCATCTCTGTCCTCCACCATCTTCCTCAGCCTGCCCAGCTTATTGCCCATTGCATCTAGAATACAATCTAGCCATCCCATTTTTGGCCGCCCCCTTCTTCTTTTGCCCTCCATCTTTCCCAGCATCAAAGCTTTCTCAAGTGAATCCTCTCTTCTCATTTGGTGTCCAAAGTACTTTAGCTTCATCTTTACTATTTGACCTTCTAAGGAGCAGTCACGGTTGATTTCTTTTAGGATCGACTTTTTTGTTCTCCTTGCTGTCCAGGGGACTCTCAAAACTCTCCTCCAACACCACATCTCAGAGGCATCTATTCTTTTGCACTCAGCTTTCCTAATGGTCCAGCTCTCACAACCATACATTACCACCGGCAATACCATTGCTTTGACTATGTGAATTTTTGTTTGCAAGGTGATGTCTCTACTTTTAACTATGTTCCCCAGGTTTCTCATAGCTTGTCTCCCAAGCATCAGTCATTTTTTCTATTTCATGGCTGCAGTCACCATCTGCAGTGATATTTGATCCTAAGAAAGTAAAATCTGTCACTGCTTCTACTTCTTCCCCATCTATTCTCCAGGGAGTGATAGGGCCTGTTGCCATTATCTTGGTTTTCTTGATGTTGAGTCTCAAGCCAGCTTTTGCACTTTCCTCTTTCAATCTAATCAGAAGCTTCTTTAAGTCCTCCTCACTTTCTGCCATTAGGGTGATATCATCTGCATTGTGCATTATGTGATCTGTGTATAAGTTGAATAAACAGAGTGACAAAATGCAGCCTTGTCTTACTCCTTTTCCTATTCCAAACCATTCTGTCATTCTGTATTCTGTCCTAACTGTTGCTTCTTGACTCATGTACAGATTTCTCATGAGGCATATAAGGTGTTCTGGTATTCCCATCTCTAATTACTTGCCACATTTTGTTGTGGTCCACAGTCAAAGGCCTTGGTGTAGACAATGAAACAGAAGTAGACTTGTTTCTGATATTCCTTTGTTTTCTCCATGATCCAACATATGTTGGCAATGTGGTCTCTAGTTCCCTTGCCTCTTCTGAACCCCACCTGCACTTCTGGTAATTCTCTCTCCACCTGCTGCTGCAATCTATCCTGCATTATCTTGAGCATTACCTTGCTAGCATGTGGGATGAGCGCAATTGTTCGATAATTCAAACATTCTTTGGCATTACCTTTTTGGGGGATTGAAACATATACTGATCTTTTCCAATCCTGTGGCCATTGTTGTGTTTTCCAAATCTGCTGGCTTATAGAATTAAATAATTTGATTCCATCATCTTTTAGGGCTTTGAAAAATTCAGCTGGGATACCATCATCTCCACTGGCTTTGTTGTTTGCAGTGCTTTTTAGGGCTTTTCTGACTTCACTATCTAGGATGTCTGGCTCATGTTCAATGTTCTCATCATTGTGATTATCAGGGGTGTTGAGGTCCTTTCTGTAGAGTTCCTCTGTGTACTCTTTCCATCTTTTCTTAATCTCTTCTGTATCAGCTAACTCCTTGATATCTTTGTCCTCCTTTTCTTTTGGTATGGTTTTTCTTGCTGCCTCCTCCATGATGTCCTGCATCTCTTCATAATTCTTCTGGCACTCTGTCTATCAAGTCTAAGCCATTAAATCAGTTCCACACCTCCACTGTGTAATCCTTAGGGATGTTGTCTAGGTCATACCTATCTGGCCTAATTGTTTTACTTATTTTCTTTAGTCTAAGCCTGAATTTTGCCATCAGTAGATTATGATCTGAGCCACAGTCTGCGCCAGGTCTCGTTTTTGCTGACTGTAAGGAGGTTCTCCATCTTTGGCTGCAGAGTATGTAATCAATCTGGTTTCGATGTTGGCCATCTGGTGATGTCCATGTGTACAGTCGCCTCTTGTGTTGCTGGAAGAGGGTGTTTGCTATGAACATTGTGTTATCTTGGCTGAACTCTATCAGTCTTTGGCCTGCTTCATTCTGTGCTCCAAGACCAAACTTGCCTGTTATTCCATTTCCTTTTTGATTTTCTACTTTGGCATTCCAGTCTCCTATGATAACATGTACATCATTTCTTGGTGTCTGTTCTATGAGGTGTTCTAAGTCTTCATAGAACTGGTCAATTGTGGCTTCATCTGCACCAGTGGTTGGTGCGTATATTTGGATTACAGTGATATTGAATGGCTTGCCTTGTATTCTGACTGAGATCATTCTATCATTTTTGAGATTATATCCCATTACTGCTTTTCTCACCCTTTTATTGACAATTATGACTACTTCATTTCTTCTGAGGTTTTCTTGTCCACATGATGGTTTCCAGAGCTGAATTCGCCCATCCGTGTCCATTTTAACTCTCTGATTCCCACGATGTCAATGCTTATTCTTTCCATTTCCTTTTTTACCACTTCCAGCTTTCTTTGATTCATAGATCTCACATTCCATGTCCCTATTCAGTATTGTTCCTTGCAACACCGTATTTCTCCTCCTACTGCCCTATCCACCCCCCTCTTCTGACCTGGTGGCCTAAGCATCGTGTTTCATCTATTTTGCCCCTTTGTTTTGCCTTTTGTTCTATTCCATAGAGTTCTCTTGGCAAACTTCCTGGCGTGGTTTGCTGGTTTCTACGCCAGTATTTTACTGTCATACATATTATCACAATTTAACACATAGTAAAATACTAAAATTAAGTTGATTAATGTTGGATATATATGAAACAAGAAGTTATATATGTTTTCAAAAGTTTAAAAGTATCTTGTTAATCATCAGCCTTGGTATGAAAAGGAAAACCTTGGTATGAAAAGGAAAGTTCACTATATCAAGTCAACTATGGTAATTCAATTACTTATCAAATGCATGCAGCTATGAGTCTTTGGTGAGAACATCCATTGCAGTGACTCCTTCCCTCCTCCTGGCTCTGGCCGCTGATTAGGCCTGGAGACCTGCATTGGTGTCCTCTGTCACCTGCTGACCTGCAGTGACTCTTCCTGGGCATCTGTGATGGCGACTGGGCAGTTGAGGCCTTGGTCTCTGCCTTCTCAGCTATCTGACCTCAGGATTTGTTTTTTGTTTTTTGATGGGGTGGGCGAAGGGGCAAGATGGGCCACTACCTCCCCTTGGGTCTCTGATGGCGACTGGCAATTGAGGCCTTGGTTTGTGCCTTCTCAGCTCTTAGGTCGGAGAGGGGGTTAGATGGTCCACTCACCTCCCCTTGGGCAGTCTATATTTGAAACATGTTTTTCCTACTTAACCATTCAATAAGATTATTCCTCATAAATTTAAAACTAACTAAAACATTACAGTTATACTGCAAAAGGAGTGAGATTATAGTGCAAAAAGAGAACTAATGTAACCTAGTGCCTCCATTCTTGCAAAAGGGAATTAATTGTGACCAAATTCTACCTGCACGTGATTAGGAACTATTGGTTGTATGCATTAGATTTTACTTTTACATTTTGAGTACTTATTACTTAAAATTGTTTATTGTATTAACAATAAATGTTTGTATTGTTTTGTAGAGAGAAAATGGCTTTTTTCACAAGACCAAGGATAAACATTCCAGCTCTCTCTGCGGATGATGTGTAATGTCTTTTTAAGCAACTTCTTCCAACATCAACAAACTATAATTTCCTTTCATTGCAAATTATTTACATGGTATTACGATGATACCAACTTGTTTGAGCATTGATGACTTTATCAACTCTGCGTCCAAATTTTTAACTTTCTTTTCTTCATTGCAAATGCCAGCATAAAAACGAGATGGTTACTTAGTTTGTATATTTAGCAATGTAATTTTTTTCAGAAAGAATATTTAAATATGAACAAATGCAGCTCAACATGCTGCTTAAATAAGAATCTGTTTAGACATTTTTGTACAGCTCTGCTTTTTAAAAAAAGAGGTTTTACCACAATAAAACTTGAATCTGAAGGATCATCAATCTAATAATCCTAAAAATTTAATCCTACTCTTATACAACTAATTTTTGCTAATTTAAATATTTTTATACACAATTAGGGCATGAAAGAAACTATTAATGTTTTTAAAGAGCTGCAAAGTAGTGCTCTGTGAGCTATAAAACACTTCCACTTTCTTTTAGGTCATAAAAATGGGTGTTAAATGCTATAGGCCTGCTGCACTTTAACTTGGAGGTTGTTACTTCAGCTCATTCTGTATTTGACCTGTGAACATTCCTAAAAGCCCAGTGAATTCTATGCTACAGGGAGAGACCAACAGGGAAGATATGTGAACTTTCCTTAAGGCTCATTGTTGTGTCAGGAAATAACAATTTTAAAAAATCCATCTAGGCAGCAATACAAATAATTCCTTCTTTTAAAAAACCAAATATGTTCTTTAATATTTCCAAGCTGTTAGAGAAAGAAGGAAATTTTTATTTAATCCTATCAGTTTCTAAAAGAACAAGTTAAGGACTTAAAGAATAACTTTTAAGAAGCTTAAAATATTTTGCCCTTAACTTTAGGTAAACATTTGTGAAGGAGCTCATGTGTTTTCCCAACCCCAGATGATTTGAGCAACTAATTTGAGTGAGTTTTCTCTTATTCTTTTTAAAAACATCTAGTAAGCAACATGGAAGAAACCCTTGACTGGACATATAGTAACTGTCTATCAGCCACACTTTACCACATTGTAGCACACAGATTTATGCATGTACACACCACAGATCCTACTCAGGCTTTATGTATCATAATAGTCTTAATAATAATTGTGTGCTGTCAAGTTGATTCTGATTTATGGCAACCCTTTCCAAGGTTTTCTAGGTAGAGAATAGACTTCTTCTGGGGGCACCCTAGGGACTGTGCAGCTTGCCAAAGGTTACACAGGCTGGTTCTTTTCCTTGGGATGCACAATGGAGAATCAAACTCTCAACCTCTGGTTTTGCAACCAAATACCTAAACCACATTAGCTATTCTGCCTACAATGATTGGTTTTCCTTCCTACATCATCAGTGCAAGGAAGAAAGGCTTAATGTGCTGCAGTATTTTGAACATTACCAACTTGGTGAGGAATATTTGGTTTCTGTAAAAATGTTGACTTGGACTGAGAATAGTACCAGCAGAGGGGGAAAGGCAGAAGTTCTTTCCCAACTTCTCCTAAAACATAGGTGCCCAAACTGTGGGCCATGGGCCATATCTGGGTCCCAGTGCCAATTCATCTGGCCCGTCCCACCCTCATTGCTCCTGGAAGCATAAGTAAAACATGCCTGCATGTTTTACTTCCACTTCTAGGAGGGATGAGGGTGGCATGGGCCAGATGAATTGGCCTTGGTGGCTGGATCTGGCCCACGGGCTGTAGTTTGGGCACCCTTGGTTTAAGCAGAAAATGGCAGCCTAAAATCTATCTCATCCTGTTGCAAAACGGATTGTAAAGCACATTTTACTTCCGCTTCCAGTGGGAGGAACCACATGACCAGCCTGCTGAACCACGTGACTGGCCCACTGAACCATGTGACCAGCTCACAGCCTGAAAAGTTTGGGCACCCCTGTCCTAAACAGTTCCTTGAAATCTTAAGAAGGCTCTTTCTTTGTAAGAAACATACCGAAGGTGCCTTGAGAGAGTCTGGGAGGAGTAAAAGGTGAAGAAGCCACCTTCCACTCACTACCTTGAACCAGTACTTCTCTGGGTCCAAGCACCATCTTTTCTGGACACCAGAAAATATCACAGTTTGTTCTGTATTTTTAATCTCCTTTGATGAAAAAACCTGACACTCGTACACAGATGAGTTCTCTTTGCACTACAATGTGTGGTGCATGTGCACACACACACGCACACAGAGCAATCCACCAGCACCGCTTGGCTCTCACATGCATCTGTTTCTTGTAATGGTTGCCAAGTAGTCTAAGAATGGAGAACAGCAGCCGCAGAAATAATAATAATAAAGGCCCAAAAAAGGAAAATGCACCTTCAGGGGTAAAGCCTACCAGTGGTGTAAAACTGAATGTCTCTTGAGATGTACATATTTGTTTTTCATGTTTAAAACACTTTTAATAGGAAAGCACTAAATGACTGAATTTGTATCTTATTTTAAATTTTGTCAGGATTAACATTAAAATTGCTATAGAAATTTACAGCCCAAACCTCTGTGCTTTTTTTCCTGTCTGTGCCTAGGAATGCTGTTTGACAAATTCTATCAATTCTAACAGCCATAGATAATGGATCTTTGCAGACATTTTGAAATTTTATTTAAATTAAGAAAGTTTTGCCAGTATGGGCCTGGAACCATATAGCAATTTTGAAAGCTTTCTCCCCCCCCCCCCCATATTTCTTTTAACAAGGACTCATTCTTGAAACACATGTGTTTATTTAATATAAGTTCTCTGTTCTAAATATTTTTCTCTCATCTTGGAATAATTGTTCCCAGAATACCCAGACCTTCTGCTCTCTTCCCCTTTGACAGTCATCACTTTTTTTTTGGAAAGGGAGCAGAATACCTCATTAGGTTGCTGGCTGTTGCATTATTGAGCCAAGTGAGGATCTCATCTGGATAGGAGAGCAAAGTAATATCTATAGTGACAGGATGTCTCAAATCTATACCCTGTATGTCACTTGGAGGACCCTGAATGGGCTGAGGTTGGACCAGCTTGCTCAAGTAGGGGCTGTTGGCGGACAACACACTGTGTGAATGCAGAGAGTCACAGAGTCTGTCTCACCTGCTGGTCTGTTGACTACTACCAGAAATATGTACCAACGATTTGATTTTGGAAGGTGGCTTCATTTTGGTAGTTTAAAGTTTGATATAGACACAAAAGAGGAAGAAGACAAGCAAACTGCGCCATCATCTCAATGAGGATCCTAACAGCTGGGTAGTCCCTGATATGTGTTGCCAAGTCACTACTGACTTATGGCCCCTCTCTGAAAAACTGACATTCCAAAGATTTTATTGTTTGCAACCTGCTGAAATCTTGCACACTCAAGGCTGTGGCTTCCTTTGTGGTGTTAAGCCACCTATGTTTGGTCTTTGTTTTTCCTACTGACTTTGATTTTTGCTAGCCCTATTGCCAACTGGGTTGTACACAAAAAGAAATGTGAGTTCCATATCCATCATGAGGGTGGGGGTGGAAACTGAACTGGTTCAAAAAAAGAGAGAATTATATGGATAGAACTTTGCATAAACACACACAGTCTCTCCCCTCCCCTACCCTCCTCCAGTGGCTTTCATACAGTTTATGGAGAGAAAGAGCATTCAATGCTTATGTATATGGGAGTATATTACAATTTGCTTTGCCAGTATGTGTGCACTGTGGTATGGACTGGCAGTAACATTAAGATTCCATTACGTTTTGTCTGAGGTATATGTGTCTGACTATGAATTTCAGATAAGCCTCAACTGAATGTACTGTATACCAATAAGCTTCAGAATAGGTCTCTTCATTCCAGCTATATTCTGCCATTTTTCTCTGTTTATAAACAAAGACTCAGTTCCAGCTCCATGGTTCTTAGGTGGTAGAAACATACATACAAATGCTGTAGCTTTTGGGGTGGTAACTGGAGCCAAATGGAAATTGCTTGAATTTATTCCCCTTGACACATAAAATTCAGGTGTAGATTCTGTGAATTCCTCATTGATGTGCTGCTCCATAAGTGTTCTATAGTACCGAAAACACACCACGCTAAATGTCAGTGAAGTGAGCATGAGTACATGTTCAAAAACTTCAACAAAACAGAGATTGGGAAAAGTCACAAGAAGGTGGATATTAATAAGGTCCTGCTTTTAGGGTACAGGGGTACACCAGGCAGAAGGCCTGTGGACATCAATGGCATGGCCTGCAGGTATCTGGTCTATTAACTGGATTACCCATATGGTAATCCTGCCTATGGAGTGACATTGAGGGAAACTTTGGATTGTGTCATAAACAACATGATTGACTGTTTCCTGGTGGCAAAATGGACTGAGAATTTTTTTTCCAGGCTGGACTTTTTCACAGTGGAATGAGCAAAAAGAAATGCATGATTGTGGTGGCAACAAGGCTTCTGCTGAGCTAGAAGACAACAGAACAGTATCAACAGGCTGTAATGTTGAATATTTTCAGTAGCTCCAGGTCCAGAATGTACCCTGATAAGATGTTCAGAGTCACACTGATTTAACACTCACAGATACTATTTTGTTGTTGTTTAGTCGGACAGTCGATTCCGACCCTTTGCGACCCTATGGACCATTGCCCACCACACACCTCTGTCTTCCACCATTCTCCTTAGCCTGCCTAGCTTTGTACCCACTGCATCTACAATACCATCTAGCCATCTCATTTTTGGCTGCCCCCTTCTTCTTTTGCCCTCCACCGTTCCCAGCATCAAAGCTTTCTCAAGTGAATCTTCTCTTCTCATTTGATGTCCAAAGTACTTCAACTTCATCTTTACTATTTGACTTTCTAGGGAGCAGTCAGGGTAGATTTCTTCTAAAACCAACCTATTTGTTCTCGCTGTCTAGGGGAATCTCAAACCTTCCTCCAACACCACATCTCAAAGGCATCTATTCTTCTGCACTCAGCTTTCCTAATGATCCAACTCTCACAACCATACATTGCCACAGGAAATACCATTGCTTTGACAATACCAATCTTCGTTTTCAATGTGATGTCTACTTTTCACTGTGTTCTCCAGGTTTCTCATTGCTTGCCTCCCAAGAATCAGTCGCTTTTTTATTTCATGGCTGCAATCACTATCTGCAGTGATCTTGCATCCTAGGAATGTAACATCTTTCACTGCTTCTACTTCTTCCCCATCTATTCTTCAGGGACTGATAGGGCCTGTTGCCATTATAGTATCTTGGTTTTCTTTATATTTAGTCTCAAGCCAGCTTTTGCACTCTCTTCTTTCAACCTAATCAGGAGCTTCTTTAGGTCCTCCTCACTTTCTGCCACTAGGGTGGTACCATCTACATATCTCAAATTGTTGATGTTTCTCCCAGCAATTTTGATCCCAAATTCTGATTCTTCCATTCCTGCATTGTCCATTATGTGCTCTGTGTGTAAGTTGAATAAGCAGGGTGATAAAATGCAGCCTTGTTTTACTTCTTTTCCTATTCCAAACCACTCAGTCATTCCATATTCTGTCCTAACTGTTGCTTCTTGATTCATGTACAGATTTCTCATGAGGCATATAAAGGTGTTCTGGTATTCCCATCTCTTTAATTACTTGCCACATTTTGTTGTGGTCCACACAGTCAAAGGCCTTGGTGTAGTCAATGAAACAGAAGCAGACTTGTTTCTGATATTCCTTTGTTTTCTCCATGATCCAACATATGTTGACAATGTGGTGTCTAGTCCCCCTGCCTCTTCTGAACCCCACCTGCACTTCTGGTAATTCTCTCTCCACGTACTGCTGCAGTCTATCCTGTATTATCTTGAGCATCACCTTGCTAGCATGTGGGATGAGCGTAATTGTTCAATAATTCAAACATTCTTTGGCACTATCCTTTTTTGGGATTGGAACATATACTGTTCTTTTCCAATCCTGTGGCTATTGCGTTTTCCAAATCTGCTGGCATATAGAATGCAATAATTTGATTCCATCACCTTTTAGGGCTTTGAAAAATTCAACTGGAATACCATCATTTCCACTGGCTTTGTTTGCAGTGCTTTTTAGGGCTTTTCAGACTTCATTCTCTAGGATGTCTGGCTCATGTTCAATGTTCTCATCATTGTGATTATCAGGAGTGTTGAGATCCTTTTTGTGTGTACTCTCCATCTTTTCTTAACCTCTTCTGCCTCAGCTAACTCCTTGCCTTCTATGTCCCTTATCATGGTCATATTTGCTTTAAACGTTCCCTTGATTTCACCAATTTTTTTGAAAAGATCTCTAGTCCTGTCTTTTGTGTTGTTTTCTTCTATTTCTTTGCACTGTTCATTCAGGTAGGTTTCCTTATCTCTCCTTGCTTTTCTTTGAAATTCTGTATTCAAGTGATTGTATTTTTTCAACTTGAGATATGCAGATGATACCACCCTAATGGCAGAAAGTGAAGAGGACTTAAAGAAGCTCCTGATTAGGTTGAAAGATGAAAGTGCAAAAGCTGGCTTGAGACTCAATATCAAGAAAACTAGGATAATGGCAACAGGCCCTATCAGTCCCTGGAAAATAGATGGGGAAGTAGAAGCAGTGATTAAATGATATGTTGTAATATATGTGCAAATGAATTGGATATACAATTTGATGTGAGGTTTGGAAAGCATC
This sequence comes from Furcifer pardalis, assembly GCA_030440675.1. Classification (NCBI taxonomy): domain Eukaryota; kingdom Metazoa; phylum Chordata; class Lepidosauria; order Squamata; family Chamaeleonidae; genus Furcifer; species Furcifer pardalis. The sequence continues at coordinate 73,210,316 of CP126893.1, forward strand.
CGACATCAACATTAAATCAAATGATGGTTTGACTTTTCAGATCCGCGTTTTACCCAGTTCTGTGATAAAATCAAAGGCAAATCAGTCAGAACCTCCATTTATTTTTCATAAGGGGTAAAGAAGAATCCCTTCTTCCCTCAGTGCCATATCTGAGTCTGAATATCAGCTATCATTGTAGTGATCAGCCATGAAGATTGTCCTGGGAACATTATCATGCAGCAGCTTTCCACTTGCTTTCACATTACAGTGTGACACCGGTACCACTGATTCAATTCTGCGAGTCAAATCCTGGTTAGTTTAAAATTAGAAACTGATCCCCCTGCGGTCTGTACTGTACCAGAGAGGGAGAAGATAACCTGGTTGGTTCATCATGTGGAGCGAATCCATTCATCAGCTTTTCATATAAAAATGCCCAACTTACAATAACACAATCTCGTCGTGGAGGAAGCAGGTCTCTAGGATGAAGTTAAGACTACATGTGGTCGGAAACGTTTTCAGGGTTATTATTATTAATTATTATTATTAAATTCAAATTTATATGCCGCTCTCCTTGCCGAAGCAACCCAGAGCGGCTAACAATGTTACAAAATAGAACATAATATACATACAATATAACAAGTATAATGCAATCGATGTGGTCGACAAGACCTTCATAAAAAATAATAAAAAAATATAAATGCAGTACAATCAAAGAAATACAAAAAACAATCAAGGATAAACAGTACAAAGCAATAGGGAAGGTCCTCAGCCTTTATAAATATTTCAATTAGTAAATATACAATATACATTTAACTGGAGGAGTGGCTGGCCGTGGCTCAGTTATGGCGGTGGTAGCGGGACTGGCGTCCTTAATCGGCGGCGGCAGCAGAGAAGTTCTTTTTATAGCTGCCCGCCTGGAGCCCCCCAGATGTTCCATGTTCTCCCCGCCCGGCCGGCAGGGGAGAGCGTCCGGCGTCCGGCGTCCGTCTCGCGGCGGCAAGGCAAGAGTTCTTTTTAAAGCCGCCTGCCCGGAGCCCAGGTGTTCCATGTTCTCCCCTGCCGGCCGGCAGGGGAGAGCGTCCGGCGTCCGTCTCGCGGCGGCAAGGCAAGAGTTCTTTTTAAAGCCGCCTGCTCGGAGCCCAGGTGTTCCATGTTCTCCCCGCCCGGCCAGCAGGGGAGAGCGTCCGGCGTCCGGCGTCCGTAACAACACAAGTGATTTAGCAATCCCAGTTGGCTGCATGTGAGTGAGTGTTCTTTGTGTTAGAAGTGCACTTTAAACGGTGAGTAACTTAGTGCTTGGGACTGCAGTGGCTTAGTGGTTAAGACGCTGAACTTGACGACTGGAACGTTGGCAGGTCACCAGTTCGAGACCTGAGGAGTGCATGACAGAGTGAGCTCATGTCGTCTGTCCCAGCTCCTACCAACCTAGCAGTTCGAAAGCAAGAAAGTTGCAAATAGGTAAGTAGGGACAACTTCGGTGGGAAAGTAAACAGCGTTTCGTGCACTTCGGTGTTTAGTCATGCCTGCCATATGTCCATGGAAATTTCTGCAGACGCAGACAGCGCTGGCTCTTTGGCTATAAATAAACAGAGATGAGCACTGAACCCTAGAGACGGACACGAACTTTTTATTATTATTATTATTATTATTATTATTATTATTATTATTATTATTATTATTATTATTATTATTATTATTATTATTAAATTCAAATTTATATGCTGCTCTCCTTGCCGAAGCAACTCAGAGCGGCTAACAATGTTACAGTATGAAATATACATAAAAAAACACCATATAAATATAACAATATAATACAATCAATGTGGTCAACAAATCATCATAAAAAAATAAGAATAAAAATACAGTACAATCAAAGAGATGCAAAACAGTCAAGGATATACAGTACAAAACAATGGGGAAAGTCCTTATCCCTTGTACATAATTCAATTAGAAACCAATACAGTGCAGATAATGTACTCCACTTGGGGGCTGTTGTCCTTCCCTGTGGACTTCGCCCAGTGATGGGATGTAACGGGTTCTCACCAGTTCTCCAGAACCGGTAGTAACTTTTCCCAGTGTCCCAGAGAGAACCTGTAGCAGCTTTTGGGGGGAACCACCTTCAGGGCTTACCTTTTCACTGGTTCTCCCACTGTACATGTGTGCCAAGCACTTGGTCGGTGTGCATGCACGCCTAGTGCTTGGTGCATATGCACGGCCTCCTTGCTGTCCTCCCAAATAGGGAGGAGGAAGAGAAACTGCTAGCCTGAAGCTCCCTATAGCCTGAAGCTCCCTATTTTTATTATTTTGTATTTTTTCTTTGGCCCCACCCATGACATGTCATCATGATGTTAGCTCCGCCCACACTGTGATGACATCACGGTGGGGTAGCAAAATTTTTGACATCCCACCACTGACTTCGCCGCCCAAAAGGTGAGTATGAGAAGGAGTCAAGGAGGAAACCTTGGGCTGGAGGAGACCCTCCTCGCCTCCCAGGAGGCGCCGTTCACACCTCCGCCCGGCAGGGGGAGACCGCGAGTCTTGGGGGGGGGCGGGGCTCTTTTCCTTCCGCACGCCTTCCCGTTCTCTGTGATCTTACCATAGAGAGTTGGCTAAGAGTTGAGTTCCGGTTCCGGTCGGCCTTGGGGAAAGCGCCAGGAGATGGAGGTGCAGGTGGCACAGTGCGCGGAGCGGCTTTGCCGGCAGGTCAGGAACCGCCAGGGCGTCTTTCTCCCTGCAACCTCTCTCCTTCCCCGGGCAAAAAAGGCGGCGGGCGGGGAGGAAGGAAGGAAGGAAGGCCTGCCTCTATTCAGGACTCTTCTTCCCCCGCACTATCCCTTTCCCTTCCTTTTGTCTACGCGGCACTTCCTTCCTTCCCACCCCCACGAGTAAGGATAGTAATAGAGCTTATTGTTGTTCAGTCGCACAGTCCATTCCGACCCTATGGGCCATTGCCCGCCAGGCACCTCTGTCCTCCCACCATCCTCCTCAGCCAGCCCAGCTTTGTACCCATTGCATCTACAATACCATCTCATTTTGGGCCGCCCCCTTTTTCTTTTGCCCTCCACCTTTCCCAGCATCAAGGCTTTCTCAAGTAAATCTTCTCTTCTCATTTGATGTCCAAAGTACTTTAGCTTCATCTTTATAATTTGACCTTCTAAGGAGCAGTCAGGGTTGATTTCTTCTAAGATTGACCTATTTGTTCTCCTTGCTGTCCAGGGGACTCTCAAAACTCTCCTCCAACACCACATCTCAAAGGCGTCTATTCTTCTGTGCTCAGCTTTCCTAATGGTCCAGCTCTCACAACCATACATTGCCACAGGGAATACCATTGCCTTGACAATGCAAATATTTGTTTGCAATGTGATGTCTCTACTTTTCACTATGTTCCCCAGGTTTCTCATCGCTTGTCTCCTAAGCATCAGTCATTTTTTTTTATTTCATGGCTGCAATCCTCATCTGCAGTGATCTTAGATCCTAGGAAAGTAAAGTCTGTCACTGCTTCTACTTCTTCCCCATCTATTCTCCAAGGACTGATAGGGCCTGTTGCCATTATCTTGGTTTTCTTGATGTTGAGTCTCAAGCCAGCTTTTGCACTCACTTTCTGCCATTAGGGTGGTATCATCTACATATCTCAAATTGTTATTATCCTTGGGTTATTAATGTGGGAAGCCTCACTCCTTAAGAGACCCGGAGTTGCGTTGTGTGCAGTAGGGGAAGGAGGCAAAATTGGCCTTTTTTCCTGACATATCTTGCAAAAGCCATGTGTGCAACACACGCACACACACACACACATACACACACACACACACACACGCACACACACCTGTGCTCCTCCAGTGCAGTTACACACACACAAACCTATCTCCCTCTGCTCCTGCAGTAAGTTACACACACACACACACACACACACACACACACACACACACACACACACACACACACACACACACACACACACACACACACACACACACACACACACACACACACACCCCTTCAAGTCATAGTGAATAAAATGCAGTTCCAAAAATAAAAAAAGCTGCTTTGAATATTCTTAGATAGAAAAGTGTAAGGTAAACACACCTTTATGGATTTGCGGCTGCTTTGCTTTCTCTTTTACCCCTTTAGGTGTTGAGAGATATGGAATAGCTTAAACTTTTAAATAATTGTCTCCTCTCCCTCCCCCCTTTTATATCTGAATACTTTCCAAAGAAGGAGAAGGAATGTTAAGAATTTGTTAAAATGATGGGATCCTGTTCTTTTAATCTGGTGATTCGAAGAACAAGAGTAATTCTTAGAAACCATATTGAAGAAATGAAACATGCATCAATATTGTTTTTCTTACTGATAGAACCAATGCTTGTAAGCAAAGAAGTAGCTATGTTAGCTTGTTCCAGTATGTAAAACAAAAATGGCAGTATTGTGGCACATAAAAACCAACATATTTATTTCAGTGTGATCTTTTACTCTGTCATGAAATGGATTGTAATCCATAAAATATCACACTGAAATAAAGCTATTAGTCCTTAAGTTTCCAGGAACAGCAGTGGTTCAAGGGGGTAAGACACTGACTGGAAGTTTGGCATGTCAGCAGTTCGATACCCGAATACTGCAGGGTGAAGTGAGCTCCCGTCTCTGTCCCAGCTCCTGCCAACCTAGCAGTTCAAAAGCAAGTAATTGCAAGTAGATAAATAGGGACCACTTTGGTGGGTAGGTTAACAGTGTTCTATGCGCTCCGGGGTCTAGTCATGCCTGCCACATGACCACGGAAATATCTGCAAATGCAGACAGTGTTGGCTTTTCAACTATGAAACAGATGAGCACTGAACCCTAGAGTCGGATATGACTGGCTTTCAAGGAAGAGAGACCTTTACCTTACCTTAAGTTCTTACAGTTCTTTGGCCTTGTTTTTTATTATGCATGTAACAAAGTAGATTACTGTACTTTACCATATGGTCCATGTACATCCCTGCAGGTTATATTGACTGCCATTGTAGCAGACGTTAAGAAGTTCACCTTGTTAGTTGGAAGGGCAGCGAGTCAGCATAACAGTTTGAGCTCCTGTTGTCTGTCCGAGCTCTTGCCAACCTAGCCGTTCAAAAACAAGAAATTGCAAGTAGATAAATAGGGACCACTTTGTTGGGAAAAGATTTTGGAGACATGATAAAAGCCTCACTCGGGCATTCCCTGAGTGGAGTTTCTCCAACAAAAATCGTTTCAACCCAGAATAATTTCTGACAGGAAATTATAGCAACTGCTGTGCCTGATGATTTCTCTCAGGCTTTTGAGGAGGAAGGTCTAAAGGTAGTTGGAAAATCTACTTGTAAGAATCCCTGAAATGAATGACAAGGTATTTTTATAACGTGGTCTATACGATTCTGATCAAGTAAAAGAAAGTATGGAGAATAAAAGCATAATAATATATTTTTTTCCGTGTAACACGATAAATTAAGGGTTTTATCCAATGTCCCATGAGTATGTTGCCTTCTTCCATCCCACCCTCATATTCCAAATTTGTTTGGTCCTTGAGCTCTCTAAACTTCTGTTTAAATATAGAGTAGTACATGAGATCCTGCTTGACTTGCAGCAAATGTTGGCTATTTCTGAGAATAAGAATTCATTCCCACTGCTTAAGATCTCTGTGTAAGGATACTGGCCTGTATTTTATTTGATGGTGCAACACTCTAAATCAGTGGTTCCCAAAGTGGGCCCCACACCTCCTAGAGGGACTTTAATTCCCAGAAGCCTAAGTCATAACTTTGGCCAATCAACTTAGGCTTCTGGGAATGAAGTCCAAAAACCAAAAGTTGCTCTAAATCAGAGATTCTCAAATTGTGGCCCGCAGGCCAGATGCGGCCAGTGGCACCATTTCATGTGCCCCCTACAATGCCTCCACCACAGCAGGAAGTGCCATGTGGTGGAGGAAGGGCAAAATCACCGTTTGGCCCCCAAAGCTATCTGAGGGAGTATGACCTGTCCCCCAGCTTTAAAAGGTTGAGAACTCCTGCTCTGAATGAAAGCAGAAAAGTAATGTTTTGCAGCTATTCCATGGGGAGGGCATACACATAATCCCAAAGTTTCATACAATTTATCCTCAGAATGCAAAACCTGTTTCATGTCTTGTGAACATTTTGGAAATACATGTCCGTGAGATGGATGGATTTCATTTCTCTCATCAAAATTATGTAGTGACATTCCTCTACTCTACAAGGAATGAGGTAATAGAAGAGTGGGCAAAAAATGGTCCTCCAGGAATGAATAATCTGGACTCCCATCAGTCCAAACTAACATAGTGAAAGATGAGCAGTGCTGGGGGTTGTGATAAAACACCATCTGGAGGTTCACACCCTTCTCACTCGAAGTTAAACGTCTGGTTAAATGAGATGGTTATACAAGCAGGTTTTTTTTTCCCAGGCAGGTATGATTGGTTTTCTTGTGATCTTCTCTTCTTTACATAATGGCTGAAGATGTTTCCTATAATTTAAAATGGGCATTTTCTTGGGAAAATCCAGTTTTAAGTAGAATATAGGTTATTGCAAGTATTGATTATGTTGAATAAGCAGGGTGACAAAATGCAGCCTTGTCTTACTCCTTTTCCTATTCCAAACCACTCTGTCATTCCGTATTCTGTCCTAACTGTTGCCTCTTGACTCTTGTACAGATTTCTCATGAGGCATATAAGGTGTTCTGGTATTCCCATCTCTTTAATTACTTGCCACATTTTGTTGTGGTCAACACAGTCAAAGGCCTTGGTGTAATCAATGAAACAGAAGTAGACTTGTTTCTGATATTCCTTTGTTTTTTCCATGATCCAACGTATGTTGCCAATGTGGTCTCTAGTCCCCCTGCCTCTTCTGAACCCCATCTGCACTTCTGGTAATTCTCTCTCCACGTGCTGCTGCAGTCTATCCTGTATTATCTTGAGCATTACCTTGCTAGCGTGTGGGATGAGCGCAATTTTTCGATAATTTGAACATTCTTTGGCATTACCCTTTTTGGGGATTGGAACGTATACTGATCTTTTCCAATCCTGTGGCCATTGTTGTGTTTTCCAAATCTGCTGGCATATAGAATGCAATAATTTGATTCCATTATCTTTTAGGGCTTTGAAAAATTCAACTGGAATACCATCATCTCCACTGGCTTTATTGTTTGCAGTGCTTTTAGGGCCTTTCTGACTTCACTCTCTAGGATGTCTGGCTCAAGTTCAATTTCCTCATCATTGTTATTATCAGGAGTGTTGAGGTCCTTTTTGTAGAGTTCCTCTGTGTATTCTTTCCATCTTTTCTTAATCTCTTCTGCATCAGCTAACTCCTTGCCTTCTTTGTCCCTTATCATGGTCATTTTTGCTTTAAACGTTCCCTTGATTTCACCAATTTTTCTGAAAAGATATCTAGTCCTGCCTTTTGTGTTGTTTTCTTCTATTTCTTTACACTGTTCATTCAGGTAGGTTTCCTTATCTCTCCTTGCTTTTCTTTGAAATTCTGTATTCAAGTGATTGTATTTTTTCAACTTGAGATATGCAGATGATACCACCCTAATGGCAGAAAGTGAAGAGGACTTAAAGAAGCTCCTGATTAGGTTGAAAGATGAAAGTGCAAAAGCTGGCTTGAGACTCAATATCAAGAAATCCAAGATAATGGCAACAGGCCATATCAGTCCCTGGAAAATAGATGGGGAAGAAGTAGAAGCAGTGACAGATTTTACTTTTCTAGGATCAAAGTTCACGACAGATGGTGATTGCAGTCATGAAATAAAAAGGCGACTGATTCTTGGGAGGCAGGTGATGAGAAACCTGGGGAACATAGTGAAAAGTAGAGACATCACATTGCAAACAAAAATTCGTATAGTCAAAGCAATGGTATTCCCGGTGGCAATGTATGGTTGTGAGAGCTGGACCATTAGGAAAGCTGAGAGCAGAAGAATCGATGCCTTTGAGATGTGGTGTTGGAGGAGAGTTTTGAGAGTCCCCTGGACAGCGAGGAGAACAAATAGGTCAATCTTAGAAGAAATCAACCCTGACTGCTCCCTAGAAAGTCAAATAGTAAAGATGAAGTTAAAGTACTTTGGACATCAAATGAGAAGAGAAGATTCACTTGAGAAAACTTTGATGCTGGGAAAGGTGCAGGGCAAAAGAAAAAGGGGGCGGCCAAAAATGAGATGACTAGATGGTATTGTAGAGACAATGGGTACAGAACTGAGAAAGTTGAGGAGGATGGTGGAGGACAGAGATGCCTGGCGGACAGTGGTCAATAGGGTTGCAAAGGGTCGGAATCGACTGCGACTGAACAAAAAAGTGTAGATTGTGGCAGTAGCAAATATTTGGCATTTTACAATTTACCTGTAATGCACTCCAGGGTGGGGTAACTTAATGGCCTCCAAGTATTAGGACTGCAGCTATCATAATCACTGACCTTTGGCCATGCTGCCTGTAATTAACAAAAGTTGTAATTCAAGGTATGAGCTTTCCTATCCATTATGTAGTAGAACTAAAATTTACCAAATGGGCATTCTTTTAAGAAGTGATCATGTTAGTTAAGCAGTATATCAGGGAGACTTAACTGAATATCTACAACTTTTGTTTTGTTTTGAATAACAACTCCAGTGGTTTCTGACCATTGATAATATTGATGTCTGTTTGCATTACATGGAGCAGTGGAGGGAACTTCTTTTTTTCTCTCTGAAGTTATTTCCTCACTTGAAAAATAATGATAAATGATACCAAAGGACATAAATAGAGCCAAGGGTGTGTGCGGATAGAATGAAAAATAGGTGGGATTGCTGATATATCTAACGTATGCATTCTGTAGTCCCAGTTTGTGCAGGATTCCTCCATCCTTAGATTTATTGGTGGATAACCTGCCAAGATGGAATAAATATCAGTAACCTAGAATGAGGACATGATCAAACTGGAAGTCCACACGTAGTCTTGAATCTGGCCACTTACAAAATAGAGAAACTCCCTGCCCATACAGTGGGAATTAAAGATGACACGGTTAACAGATACAGTAATTGTAATCACAATGAACATTGGATTGAGTTAAAGATCAAAATTCTGACTTGGTATTCAACTATGGCTAGATGAAATATCTATCAATTAATCACTATCTGGCCAAGATTTTGGAAGTTCATTACTTCCAAATAATACCCTGTGATAGCAGTGAGTTTGCCACTTTGGAAGATAATCTACTGTGTTTCACTTAGTCCCCATCTCCACAGACTTGTATACTGTGTATATCAAACTGGAACCAAATATGTCAACCTGTGTATCTGCAGAAATACATTATAATCCGTGGTAGCTCAAGTAAATTTGTTTGTCGTTCAGGTCGCATCATGCTTTTGTTTTTGTTCTATCTTATAGAAAGCAAGCTATGGTCAACAGAGTCAGAGAACAGTTTATATATGGCTGATTTTAATTGACTTTCTAGGAAAAAGAAATCAAGTTACTGACTGCAGAAATTGACAGGCTGAAAAATTCTGCCTGTTTGGGAGTTTCACCGAGCTTGGAGGGACTGCGGGAAGAAAATGCAAAGCTTAAATACCGCATGAATGTTTTGCAGAAGGTATGTTTCCTCCCTGAATACTGTGCAGCGTGTGTGTGAGAGAGAGAGAAAAGTAAATTATTCATGGTTGTCATGGTTCCCAGAGCTGCCATTTGTTCTTCTTAATGACTGAGAATGTGTCATTGTGTGTTGATGGAAGGGGTTTCCAGAAGCAAAACAGCCCTGTGGCAACAGGAAGCACTGGGATAAAGGAGAGCTCTGGCCAGGAACAGCAGTAGGGGCTCAAAGCCCATAGTGTGCCAAGCTGGCAAGACGTAACTTGGCCAGAGAATAAAGATGAACGCAGTGAGGCGTCTACTGAGTTTATAAGAAAGCAAGCCCTTGGCTAAAGGAAAGGGCTGGAAGGAGTGGCTGGGAAGGTTCAGGAAGAGCTGGGATGTGAAAAGGAAGGAGGGAGAAGTGCCTTACAAATGCCAAGTGGACAGCAGGCTAGAAAAAGTTGGCCACACCTTTTTCCCCTTGTGGACTGTTGCCAGGACTAGAAATTGTGTGTGTGCGCGCGCCTGTGTCTACCTCTTGGGTGGGAGTGGCAAAAGAGAAGGCAGTCCCTGCGGCAAGAGTCCCCCAGTGACCAAGAAGATGGTGGGAAGATTTGGGCCCTTAGAGCAGGTGGAGGCAGAGCGAGTTTAGCCATGGCCAGAACGCACTCCGTTCAACAATGGCTCCAAACATTACCTTTGGAATTGCTATACAGATTTAAGAAAGGTCATAGCATTAGGCTTGAAAGCATGTGATGTAGGTCTTAAAAGATTGGGTTTCAGAAAATAATGTGTGTAGATGCATAGTATAGGCCAGTGGTGGTGAACCAGTATAGAGTTTGCCCCGCCCCTCTGCCCAGGAGCCCAATGGGAATGCTTCTTCCCTCCCCCAACACAGTTTGCCCCGCCCCTCTGCAGCACAGACAGCAGCCTGTTGAGTTTGGGCACTCGGTCTTACAAGGTTCGCCATCACTGAAAAAGGTAGAAGTTTCCTTTTCAAGTGGCATTATTTTGGGAATACATGTTAATTGTGTTGAATATACTGATTCAATGATTCCTTCTTAAGGTTATTATCTTGAGTTACATTTGGAGACCTCTGTTTAAGTTGTTCTGTTCCAAACGTTTGCTCATTGGGTTGGTGTATAATGTAGTTTTCTGTTTACCATTAGAGTCTTCAGGAGGAACGAAAGAGAGGGAAACCATCGAAAGGGATGGTTAACATCAACAACCTCCTTCAAGACATTTTTGGTGTGGCTATTAAAGCTGCTTATCCAGACCTAGAAAACCCTCCACTGGCAGTGACACCAAGTCAACAGCCCAGATTTGGTGATTACCAATGTAACAGTGCTATGAGCATTACTCAGGTAATTGATAATATGAAAATGTTTTTCTGTTTTCTAATGTTGCATTCAATCAGCACAAAACTGGATGAAGATACATGACTCAGTTTTGATTGCACAACTGCAATTTGTTCGTTTTTTGCTCACACAAGGAGCCTAGCAACATATGACACGGAGCAAAAACATCTGGATTTCCATGCCTTCCTGCCCCAGAAATAGTTTCTGTGAAAATGGAATATGGATAATGAAGTACAGTAATACCTCAGATAATGACTGCATTGGATAACACTAAAATCAGATAACGATCTGTTAGCGTTATCCGATACAGTCGTTCTTAGCAGCAGGGTGGCTGGAAAGCTGAACGGGGTTCTCCATTCAGCTTCCCAGCCACCCTGCAGCTACGGAGGCAGGGGTGGGGTGGCTGGAAAGCTGACGGGGGGCTCCCCCGTCGGCTTCCCCAGCCACCCCACAGCTACGGAGGAAAGGGCAGGTGGTTAGGGAAGCCGACAGGGAGTCCCCGTCAGCTTCCCCAGCCACCCTGCAGCTTTAGATCGGGTCTTCTGATCTCTCTGGTGCAGGCAGGGGGATCTGAGCGCCTGAAATGGGTTTTAAAAAGTCCTTTTTTACCAATTTTGGGCTCCCTGACCCCCTACCGGGTCCAGGGGGGTGGGAAGACCCGATCCAAGCTGTTTCCAAAGTTCCCCCACCTCCCTGGAGGCTGCAGCAAGCCAAAATGTCAGGATTCAAATCCCGACATTCTGGCTTGCTGCAGCCTCAATGCATCGCACAACGTTAAAAACCGGATAACGACAAGACTTGTGGAACTAAGTCTCATCGTTATCCGATGATGGGGTTAAAAATAGAAAAGGAGGTGGGGTTAAAAATAGAAAAGAGCTAGTATGACAAGCTACACATATAGCCACTTTGTCAAAGCTCTATTAGACATATAAAAATTAGAAGGGTCATGTGGTTGCTTGGCAAGACAAAGCAGTATCATTTACCTTCTAAAGGACAAATGGTTTCAAAGCATGGTGAAGCGGAGTGGGTGGGGGTTAGGGAGTGTAAATCTAGGGGCCAGGCAGCAGAGAAAGGCTTTTCCTTTAGTTCATCCAAATGTGGGTTTGGAGCTTTTATGTATGATCTTAAATTGCAGGCAAATTTACAAGGCTCAAATTCATTTGAGTGTAGGCAGTAGTGCAGCCAAGTTAACCAAACCTGTATCTTTTGATGTGGGGGAAAATAGCAAAGTGATTTGAGATCCTTGTAAACTACATCGTGAACAACAGAACAGCTGACATGTTAGCAGTGCCTCTGGAAACTGTAATGATTTGTCTTGTACATTGACAGCAAATAATATATTTCTGTACCAGTCAATTAAAATGGATTTCTACATTTAAGTCACACTTTTTGTCACATTTCTCGGAAGTTGTTATGCAAATGGGCCTGGTGAGGATTGGTTTCTGAATGATGCGAATACGTGCCAGCCATCAGCCTCTCCGCATTAACTTGGAGGAACAGTCCTGGAAATAAATGTTCCTTTTTTTATGAGTTCATTAGCATAGTTGACTGGATCAGGCAATCCAAAACAAACTTGGCCACTGCTTTGCCCCAGTCAGGTTCCTTCAGGTTCCTTCAATGTGTGTATTATGTTTGTACTTTGGTATCATAGGGCCTTCTCAGAGTAATATCTCCATAGGAAGACAAGAGGAATACAAGAGAATAAATTGCTTTTCAGATTATCACCGCCTTTGAATTATTTTTAAGCAGACACCCAAGATAGATTGATGTTTAATTTATTTTGTGCAATTATGCATGTACTGGGTGTTTGCTTAGCTGATCATTTCATCTTAATGGATGATTGTAAGTATGTTCTCCTTCGTGTTGTTTGGGGATGCACACTGATGGGTTCTGCGCCTGCGCTGAATCCGGAGCGGAGCTGGAAAGCTGATTGGATAAAGAGTTTTGAATGTGGGACCGCCCACCATGCCCAACCCCTTTAGGCGCCATTTCGCGCTCTCCCCTCAGTTTGCTTTTTTCCGCTGCGCAAGCAGGAGCCTGGAAAAAAAGCTGTGAGTACTTTGCTGAGATTGTCTCAGAATCTTCCAATTTTTCCTACCTTACAATTTTTCTCGGACTAGGGGACTTGTTCCCTTGGTCCTTGTGTGGCTGGGGCTCGTCCTCAGCCGCCGTTTAAAAAAAAAAAACAAAACAAAAAGACCAACATCTCGTGTCGGGGCCTCCCGGCCGGGATAAAATTTTTCTCTTCGGCCATCTACTTCGGTGGATGGCCTCAGCGGCAGCGTTCAAGCAGTGTCCGTCCTGCAAGAGAAAGTTCCCTAGCTCGGACGGGCACGTGCGTTGTCTTCGCTGCCTCGGGGAGAGTCACCAGGTCCAGACCTGCGAAGTCTGTCGCGGCTTCTCGAAGGCCGCCATCAAGAACCGCCAGTACCGCCTTCAAGCCTACCTCATGGAGGCCGCACTGGCACCACCGGCTCCCCCAGCTCCAGAGCAGGCCGCTTCCACGTCTGCTCCTTCAACCTCCGCTTCTTCTTCCAGGCCCTCGGCCTCTGAACTGTTCAGGCGGAAGAAGGAGCAGGAGAAGAAGAAGAAAGACAAAAAAGAGAAAAAGAAGCGCCGTAGCTCTTCGTCTTCTCTTCCTCCGACCCCGGCACCGGCTCACCTTTCGCCGCCACGCTCCCTAGCATCCGCCCCGGTCGCAGCTCCACCTACGCCGGGTAGGATGTCGACCGAGGCCCGGGACGCCACGCCGGAGAGGGCCCACAGCCCTCCACCGCCGCCGGAGACTCCTCCACCTGTACCACCGCACAGGTCTTCCTCCCTCCGCAGTCCTTCCGTGGTTCCTGGTCCGGCTACCGAACCGCCGCCCCAGTTGAGCCTCATCGCCCCGTACATCGAGGCGATGGTGCGGAAACTGCACACCGAGCTCTACGGCCCGCAGACGACACCGTGGGAGCGCCCTCTGCCCTCACCACCAGCCACGGAGGCACCACCGCTCCGTGAGGAGGGCCCCGCACCGAAGCGGCAGAGGGTGGAACAGGCGCGGTCGGAGGCCTCTCTCCCTCCGTACCAGCTGCCTTTGCCGGGGAGCGATCCGAGATCCGCCAGGCCGTACTGGTCGGACTCGGACCCCGAGGTCTACCTGCCACCGCCCAGCGTCTCGGAGCGGTCAGGAGACTCCGACTCGTCGGATCAGGAGGAGGAGCAGCATCAGCCACCGCCGGTCGCGGTCGACAAGTCCCCGGACGACAACATCGGCGCCGTCCACGGATCCCAGCCGGAGGATTTGAAGACCTACACCGGACTGATCACTCGCCTCGGATCCACCCTTGGGATTCGGGCGGAGGCTCCCCCGGACGACTGTGAGGATGTCGTCTGCGGCTTGGCCGACCGCAAGGAGTTGGTCCCCGTCCGCCTCGGACTGCTCCCTAAGATTGCTAAAGCGGCCAAGGAGGTGTGGAAGAAGCCGGTTTCTTCCCACTCCGTATCCAACAGAGTGGACTCTATGTACAGACTGCTGGACGATTCCAACTTTCTGCACATTCACCCGGCACCGAACTCCCGAGTGTTCAAGGGCTCCCAACACCGGACGCCGATCAGCAGCACTCCCATCCCGTCGACCCAGGAAGGGAAGAAGCTGGACGCACTGGGCAGGAGGTTCTACGCCAATGCCTCCTTGTCCTTCCGTGCGTCCAACTACGCGACGGCCATGGGAGGCTACCAGTGTCGACTCTGGGAGCAAGCGGAGTCGTTCAAGTCCCTGCTGCCACCTGATCGACAAGCGGACTTTGAAAAACTCTGCATGGAGGGCAACCACCTTTCCCTCCAGCAAATCCGCACCGGCCGCCACGTCACCGAGTCGGAGGCAAAAAACTTGGCCTCCGCCATCCAGCTCCGTCGCCACGCCTGGCTCCGTTCGGCTAACCTGCAGGACGATGTCAAGCGGCTCGTGGAGGAGCTTCCCTTCGATGGCGAGGGCCTCTTCGCCAAGGAGACCGACACCTCCTTGGGAGAGCTGAAAGGGGACTACGCCACGATAAAACAGCTCCGCCCTCCACACCGTGGGTCCGGCCGTTACCATCAGGACCAGCCGTCGACGTCTCAAGCGGGCCCATCCTATCAACCTCGCCCGCCACAGAGACAAGGGGACTACTCCCGGTACCAGCCCTACCGGCAGCGCCAACAACCCAACCGTCCACGCTACCAGCAACGGCCTCAGACTGGCAAGCGTACGGAACGGAAGGGCAAACAACGTGTTTGACTCTTCCGTGACCGAGACTCTACCCTACCGCCCCCTTTCCGACTACCTATCGGCGTGGTCTGCCATCACCACAGACCGATGGGTTTTAACCATCTTAGACTCTGGCTACGCGATCGAGTTCGGGAGATGCCCTACTGTCGGACGGATCCGCATCACCGATCCATCCCCACCGCTCCAGGAGGAACTAACAGCTCTCCTAGAGAAGGGCGCCATAGAGCCGGTCGCAGCGTCGGAGTCTCACGAAGGGTTCTTCTCCCGATACTTCCTTGTGGACAAAAAAGACGGGGGGGCACGTCCCATCCTGGACCTCCGTCTTCTCAACAAGCATATCGACGCGAGGAAGTTCCGGATGGTAACCCTTCACTCCATCCTCCCGCTGATCAACCACGGGGACTGGTTCACCGTCATCGACCTGAAGGACGCCTATTTTCACGTGTCCATCAGGAGGGAACATCGTCGTTTCCTCCGATTCCAGGTGGGCGGCAACATCTACCAGTACACATGCCTACCCTTCGGCCTCTCCACCGCTCCGAGGGTATTCACGAAGTGCATGGCACCGGTGGCTGCTCATCTGCGACTGCAAGGCGTCCAAGTGTTCCCGTACATAGACGATTGGTTGATCTGCTCCCCGACCCAACAAAAAGCCAAGGACGACGTTGCACATTGCCTCGCCCTTATGCAGAGCCTCGGTCTGCGGGTCAACTTCAAGAAATCCCAGTTGACCCCCACTCAACGAATAGAATACATCGGAGCCGTTCTAGACTCTCTGGCTCTAAGAGCCTACGCCCCAACCAAACGTCTGCTCGACATCCGCACAGTGGTGGCACGGATCCAGGGCGGACGTCGGGTCCGTGCGAGGGACGCCCTCCGTTTGCTAGGACTCATGGCGTCGACCACGGCGGTGGTCTCGCACGCCAAACTCAAGATGCGCTCCCTCCAGTCGTGGTTCCTCTCCTCCTTCAACGGCACCCACGACAACCTCGGGAAGTGGCTCACACCGACCCCCGAACTCCGAGACCAGTTAAACTGGTGGACAATGGACCAGAATGTGACCGCGGGGAGACTCTTCACCCTTCCCGCACCGTCCATCCAAGTCACCACCGACGCGAGCACCCACGGATGGGGTGCGTGCTGCCGCGGACTACGGATTCACGGCATATGGACGCCCGAGGAAGCCGACCACCATATCAACTTCCTCGAGCTGCTAGCGGTATGGAAGGCGATGAGGTCCTTCAGACCGTCGATCGCAGGCAGTGTGGTGCAGATCGCCTCGGACAACACCACGACACTAGCCTATCTCAACCGGCAAGGAGGGACCAAGTCTCTCTCCCTCCTCTACCTGACCGTCCAGATGTGGGAGTGGTGCCTGAAGGTACATGTGTTCCCCATAGGTGTCCACATCCAGGGCACCCTGAACTCCGATGCAGACTCCCTGAGCCGCAAAGGGACGGCAATGCACGAGTGGGAACTGGACGGATCGGTGTTCGACCGCCTGTGCCGACGGTGGGGCACACCGACCCTAGACGTCTTCGCATCACAGACCAACTCCAAGTGCCGCCGTTACTGCTCCCGAGCAGGGATCGGCCACGGATCGGAGGGCGATGCCTTCATGGTGCCGTGGCACCAGGAACTGCTGTACATGTTTCCACCGATCCCTCTCATCCAACGGGTCCTGATACGGATCCGTGCGGAGAACGCCTGGACGATCCTGGTTGCCCCGTCCTGGCCGCGCCAGCCGTGGTTCCCACTACTCCAAACCCTGGCTTGCGATCGTCTCCGCCTACCCACCGATCCGAATCTCCTCCGCATGGAAGACGGTCGGATCCTTCACTCGGATCTGCCGAGCCTACACCTGACGGCCTGGCTTATCCGCCCAACATAGCACGGATCCTTGATCTGTCAAGGAAACCTTCCACACGGAGGTCCTACGATGCCAAGTACCGTCGCTTCACTGACTTCCTAGCATCCAGCGACCGCACCGTGGACTCCGCATCCCTGCAGGATGTCATGTCCTACCTCTTGCACCTCGCCGAGTTGGGATCCGCACATTCATCATTGAAGGTCCACCTAGCTGCTGTGGTCGCCAAGGCCCCACCTTCTTCAGTATTGTCCTCCGCCTTCAGAGACAAAACTGTTAAAAGGTTCCTTCAAGGGCTACGCAACGCCTATCCTCCAGTGAAGATACCACCCCCTCAGTGGTCCCTCACTACAGTGCTCACCGCACTCACGAAGGCACCCTTTGAACCCATGGCTTCGGTGGACATTAAGTTTGTCTCCTACAAGACTGCTTTCCTTGTAGCTATCACTTCTGCCCGACGGGCAGGGGAGCTGGCAGCCCTTCGGTCTGACCCTCCTTTTCTCAAGTTCTACCCTGACAGGGCAGTGTTGCACCCAGATCTAACATTCCTGCCCAAGGTCCTGACTGAATTTCACCTGGCCCAAGCCATCACGCTTCCAGCATTCTTCCTGAATCCCTCGTCTCCACAAGAGAGAGTGTGGCACTCGTTGGATGTCAGGAGGGCTTTGCTGTTTTACACCCAGAGGACTGCGTCCTTCAGGAGAGCAAAACAACTGTTTGTGGCTTATGGTGGCAAGACTAAGGGACAGCCTCTGTCTGCCCAGAGACTATCTAAATGGATCTCAGGTACCATTTACCTGGCCTATCAGATGTCATCCCTGCCACCTCCGCCTCATGTCCGGGCTCACTCCACCAGGACACTGGCTTCCTCCACTGCATTCCTAGAGGGCATCCCGATGGAGGATATCTGCAAGGCTGCCACTTGGTCCAGGTCCTCCACCTTCATCACCCACTACCGGGTTGATACAAGGTCCGCCCCTGATGTCAGACGGGGCAGGTCCATCCTGACGGCTGGTCTCCGATCCTCTTCGCTGATGACCGCCCATCCATGATGCCATCGCGCTCTCCTACATCTCAGGACGCCGGCTGCCCACCATCCAAGTAAGTGAGCTTGTTAGTCACCCATCAGTGTGCATCCCCAAACAACACGAAGGAGAAGGACAGGTTTCACTTACCAGTAACTGTCGTTCTCCGAGTATGTTGTTTGGGGATTCACACAACCCAACCCTGCCTCCCCTCAGGGCTGCCGGCCTGAGATGGCCTTAGGCTTAGCGGGCAGCTTTAATATCAAACTGAGGGGAGAGCGCGAAATGGCGCCTAAAGGGGTTGGGCATGGTGGGCGGTCCCACATTCAAAACTCTTTATCCAATCAGCTTTCCAGCTCCGCTCCGGATTCAGCGCAGGCGCAGAACCCATCAGTGTGAATCCCCAAACAACATACTCGGAGAACGACAGTTACTGGTAAGTGAAACCTGTCCTTCCTCCTTCCCCTTTTGTCCAGTACCTGGAGAAAGTGGTAAATTTGTGTTGAAATAATATAAGTTGCCATGGCGAGTGGGCGGCAATATAAATTTGAACTAATAATAAATAATAAATAAATAAGGGAAATAATAAAAGGAATATTGCTTTCTTCCCAACTGCACTATGGAGAATGTGATTAAAAACACTGTTGAGCTAGAAAATGAAATAAGTACTGTATGTTATAATTGGTTGAATGAAAGGAGTGGAAAATTTGCTGTCAAGCATTCTGGCCTTTGGCCACTTGGCTTCTAACATTTTAACTCCCTCTACCACATGACAAAACATTACCTTTCAGTTTCTTGATGTATCATTCATTTTTCATGGAATGTAATATTTTTCTGGGCGATGTTCAGACAGTTGTTCAAAAACAATCCTTAATCCCTCCCGAAGGATGAAGTAGGGAGAATAAGGGTTGTGGCTGTACGCAGAGGTGAGAGAAAGAAAGCAGTGTATCCCTAAAGCAAACAGATTTTTTGTCCCCCTCCAGCTGGAATTCAGGCATGGTATGCTAATGGGCATGTACAAAGACAAAAGAAATTTGTGAGGGCTTTTTCCTCCTCTTTGGCAGGTCATGGGGAAAGGCTGTCGCCTGGCACGTACGCTCATATCTTATGTTATGAACTATTTTCTGGAGCCACAAAGTATGTCAGAAGGAGAGTTCTGGCTGCAGGGAGTGACTTGTCAGAAAGGCATAATTCAAAAGAGGAATGATATAATTGTCCAGTTTTTGTGGACAGGAATTTTTTCTTACTAGTACTCCTCATTATGAATAGGGATTTAGTTCTTGATTAATAGTTGTAGTCTTTTTTCGTGTCCAGATTAAAGTTTTGGACTGCCAAAATGAAGCCACTTTCTTGGCTTTGGCATTGGCTATAATTAAATCTTTGTTGGTACATGTTTTTGGTAGTAATCAGCCGGCCAGTAAATGAGCTGGATTCTTTCTCTCTCCACGTTCACACAGTATGTTGTTGTTGCCCAGCAGCCCCCATTTGAGCATGTTGGTTTAGTCACTCTGCCCCTCATCCTATTCAGGATCGTCCAAGTGATGTAGGGGAGGTCGAGTTCCTCAGCCACATCCTCCTTTAATGTTCCTTGTTTAGTGAGCTCCTTCCTCCATCTTCTAATTTGGTTTTGGTACCCTCAAGAATGTTTGTTCTTGCCCTAAATCTCTTCCTGGATCTGAGCTGGCAGACTTGAGGCACATATTCAAAGGATGTTGAGGGTTGTTCTCTTGCTTAGTTCTCTCCGTGTCCGCTGCTACTTCTCCTTATATTTGGTGGATTAATTATTTGTAGTGAAATCTGAGCTGTTGGAAATAGCCCCTCAAAATAATTATTCTAACCCTTCTAGTTTAAATGTTAGAAGTGGAAGTAGCAGCTGTTTCTTACTTATCTTACAGCTATAGAGATAGTTATCTGTAACCTTCAGTAACAACAAATAGCAGATACAGTATTTAACTGTTTAATGGCTGTCCCTCGACACCCAAAGGGATAAAAGAGGAAGCAAAGAAGAAGAATAGCTGAAATCCTGTTGCACTGGATGCAGATAGCAGTTGTCACCTGGGATCATTAATCTTTATTTTAACTTAGCTTAGAACTTACTTAGAACCCCCCTTTAGGGTCCCTAGTTATTATTTCTGTGGGACAACCAGTGGCAATTTCCCAATATTAAAGGCTCCTCTCCCACATCCTGAGGTTCCCAAAGGTTATCCCAGAATAGAAGGGATCCCTAGGAACCTGAAGGGGAGGATATATGGTTTTAAATTAAATTAAAATATACCGTAGATCAGCATTTCTCCGTGATGATGGGTAATGACCACTTGCTTGGCAAAGTTGCGCAAACTGAATTTCAGCCAATTATTGCATCCAAACTTAGCCTGGTGGAATCTCCTTGTCAGTCTTCTGTCCCTTTGTTTGATACTGCAAGCAGATGATGGATCTCCCGTTTGGGATAAGGTGATGCGTTTCCTTCAGTCAGCAGTTGTACGAAGATCTTTGCCTTTCATTTTCAGATCCTGCTTAAAACGAAAGAGCAAAAAGTGAGCCCAAGAGAAATTGCTGACAAGATTGCCAGAAACATTCCTGACAATAAATGCATTCAGAAGATTGAAATAGCTGGTCCAGGTATGTTAACTTTTGCTGGAATTGGGGGTGGGGTTGGGAATCTAAAGAATGATATTAGAAGTACTGTGACAAAAGGACTTAAGTATATTCTGGGGTTGTGAGGTGTGTACTACATGAGACTTGGCTATCTGTGGGGTGGTTTCGCTTTTCACAGAATTACACACACATACACGGCCACTATGGGAGAATGTCTTCTGTGGGGCCTGCTCTCTTCCTTGGTCTGGAAAGAGAAAGACCAACAGGAACTCCAAACCTCAGGGCTTGCTTTCTTCGTCATTAATTGGAGAACCCTCTAATACCCAAACCAAGTAGATGGACTGTGTGTATTCAGGCATTTCATGTCTTAGAGGTTTATTAGGTGAACGTTTTCTATGTGTTGCTTAATTCTTACACTGTCTGCTAAGTAAGAAGCACCTTTAATGCCATTACAGTTACAAACAATAATTGTGGACTATAATGCTGGGCTATCCAAGGAGGCTTGCAGCAATTACAAAAGAGTAACTCGCTTAAAGAGTAACTCCCTTAAAGAGCAGAATTTTCTCTGAATGTTCGCTTCGCTTAACAAATACACTAGTACCCCAGATAACGTTGAGACTTGGTTCCACAAGCCTCGTCGTTATCCGGTTTTTAACAACGTGCGATGCATTGATCACACAACGTTAAAAAAAGTCCTGTTTCCCTGGAGGCTGCAGCAAGCCAGAATGTCGGGATTTGAACCCTGACGTTTTGGCTTGCTGCACTGGCTGAGGACGTCGGGGAAGCCCAGAAACAGCTTGGATCGGGTCTCCCCACCTCCCTGGACCCGGCCGGGGGGGGGGGGGTCAGAGACCCCAAAATTGGTAAAAAAAAAAACCACGTCCATGTTTTAACCAATTTTGGGGTCTCTGACCCCCCCTGCCGGGTCCAGGGAGGTAGGAAGACTCGATCCAAGCTGTTTCTGGGCTTCCCCGACATCCTCAGCCAGTGCAGCAAGCCAAAACGTCAGGGTTCGAATCCCGACATTCTGGCTTGCTGCACTGGCTGAGGACGTCGGGGAAGCCCAGAAACAGCTTGGATCGTGTCCCCTGCCTGCTCCAGAGAGATCAGAGGACCTGATCTACAGCTCCAGGGTGGCTGGGGAAGCTGACGGGGACTCCCTGTTGGCTTCCCTAGCCACCCGGCCTTGCCTCCGCAGCTGTGGGGTGGCTGGGGAAGCCGACGGGGGAGCCCCCGGTCAGCTTTCCAGCCTCCCCACCCCTGCCTCCGTAGCTGCAGGGTGGCTGGGAAGCTGAACGGCGCCAGCCACCCTGCTGCTAAGAACGACTGTATCGGATAACGCTAAAAAGAACGTTATCCGGTACAAATCTTCCCCCCAAATTTGTCGTCGTTATGTGGTTTTAGCGTTATCCGATGCAATCGTTATCCGGGGTATTACTGTAAAACCAACCAAAAACTCGCTTAACAAATAAATCGGGGTTTGCAATCCCCCCCACAACTGGTCACTTACAATGGTGTTTCACTTAAAGAGTAAACTCGCTTAAAGAGCACTCCTGTTGAACGCATTATGCTCTTTAAGCGAGGTACAACTGTACCCTTGAACAGAAAAAAACCTTATGGCATAGCATGGGATGTGTGACTTAAGTACTATTCAGCCTTTCAATGTTATGATAAAATAAACACACAAGGAACAGCATGCATCAGCCCAAGCCTCTCTCTTGAGCCCATTTACATGGAAAAAAAGATGGTTTATTGAAAAAGATAACCTCTTCTAGCTGTGGAGGCCCTCTATGCAAATCAGAACACTAAATATTTATTAATTTATTACATTTATTTGCTGTCACCACACACACACCTGGGAAAAAATATATCCACTAAACATTTGTATTGAATACCTGAGTAAGGATTCGACTGCAATTACAAAAAACACATTTCATTGAAAAAGAATTCTGTGCTACCACTTGGCACTGACAACTATGATCCCTTTATCTTAAATAACACCAGAATTGCTAGCAGGGCACATTCTGAAATAAGGCTGAGGTCGTGATTCATAGCCTCTCAGTTCAAGCAGTCCTCTCTGAAAACATATTGCTGACCAAGGGTGTTTATAGAACAATGTACAGTACTATACAGAAGTCATAGGCTACCATTTTGTTTTGTTATTTTAGCAATGGTATAGTGACAGCTTGGCGCA
Organism: Furcifer pardalis; assembly: GCA_030440675.1. Lineage (NCBI taxonomy): Eukaryota > Metazoa > Chordata > Lepidosauria > Squamata > Chamaeleonidae > Furcifer > Furcifer pardalis. The sequence continues at coordinate 73,233,127 of CP126893.1, forward strand.
GGACAGAAGGAATGCAAAATGCCAAGGAGAAAGGAAAAAATACAATCACTTGAATACAGAATTTCAAAGAAAAGCAAGGAGAGATAAGGAAACGTACCTGAACGAACAGTGCACAGAAATAGAGGAAAACAATATCAGGGGTAGGACTAGAGATCTTTTCAAAAAAATTGGGGAACTCAAGGGAACATTTAAAGCGAAAATGACCATGATAAAAGACAAAGATGGCAAGGAGTTAGCAGATGCAGAAGAGATTAAGAAAAGATGGAAAGAGTACACAGAGGAACTATACAAAAAGGACCTCAACACGCCTGATAATCACAATGATGAGAACATTGAACATGAGCCAGACATTCTAGAGAGTGAAGTCAGAAAGGCCCTAAAAAACACTGCAAACAACAAAGCCAGTGGAGTTGATGGTATCCAAGTTGAACTTTTCAAAGCACTACAAGATGATGGAATCAAATTATTGCATTCTATATGCCAGCAGATTTGGAAAACAAAACAATGGCCACAGGATTGGAAAAGATCTGTATACGTTCCACTCCCCAAAAAGGGTAATGCCAAAGAATGTTCAAATTATCGAACAATTGCGCTCATCCCTCACGCTAGCAAGGTGATGCTCAAGATAATACAGGATAGACTGCAACAGTACGTGGAGAGAGAATTACCAGAAGTGCAGGCGGGTTTCAGAAGAGGCAGGGGGACTAGAGATCACAGCGCCAACATAAGATGGATCATGGAAAAAACAAAGGAATATCAGAAACAAGTCTACTTCTGTTTCATTGATTACACGAAGGCTTTTGATTGTGTCGACCACAACAAAATGTGGCAAATAATTAAGGAGATGGGAATACCAGAACACCTTATATGCCTCATGAGAAATCTGTACATGAATCAAGAAGCAACAGTTAGGACAGAAAATGGAATGACGGAGTGGTTTGGAATAGGAAAAGGAGTAAGACAAGGCTGCATTTTGTCACCATGCTTATTCAATTTATACACAGAGCACATAATGCGCAATGCAGGAATGGAGGAATCACAATTTGGGATAAAAATTGCTGGAAGAAACATCAACAATTTGAGATATGCAGATGATACCACCCTCATGGCAGAAAGTGAGGAGGACCTAAAGAAGCTCCTAATTAGGTTGAAAGAAGAAAGTGAAAAAGCTGGCTTGAGACTCAATATCAAGAAAACCAAGATAATGGCAACAGGCCCTATCAGTCCCTGGAAAATAGATGGGGAAGAAGTAGAAGCAGTGACAGATTTTACTTTCTTAGGATCTAAGCTCACTGCAGATGGTGATTGCAGCCATGAAATAAAAAGGCGACTGATTCTTGGGAGGCAAGCGATGAGAAACCTGGGGAGCATAGTGAAAAGTAGAGACATCACATTGCAAACAAAAATTCGCATAGTCAAGGCAATGGTATTCCCTGTTGCAATGTATGGTTGCGAGAGTTGGACCATTAGGAAAGCTGAACGGAGAAGAATAGACGCCTTTGAGATGTGGTGTTGGAGGAGAGTTTTGAGAGTCCCATGGACAGCGAGGAGAACAAATAGGTCAATCTTAGAAGAAATCATCCCTGACTGTTCCTTAGAAAGTCAAATAATAAAGATGAGGCTAAAGTACTTTGGACATCAAATGAGAAGAGAGGATTCACTTGAGAAAGCTTTGATGCTTGGAAGGGTCGAGGGCAAAAGAAGAAGGGGACGGCCCAAGATGAGATGGCTAGATGGTATCGTGGAGACAATGGACACAGAGCTGAGCGAGTTGAGGGGGATGGTGGAGGACAGGAGTGCCTGGCGGTCAGTGGTCCATGGGGTCGCAGAGGGTCGGAATCGACTGTGCGACTGAACAACAACAAATAGTGACAATATATAATTATTTCTCAGTCTCTTCATTAGAATATATTGTATGTTGCCTGGAACATTTTAATGAAAAGACTGAGTAATAATTATATGTGGTTATTATACCATGGCTAAAGCAACCATTTTAATGGTGGCGAAGACTTTTGTACAGTCCTGTATGCTGTCTGGACCAGGGGTCCCCAACCTTTCCCACACCACAGACCAGCTTCATGCCAAATAACTTTTCCATGGAACAGCAAGTGGGGGTGACAAGACCGGACAGCACAAGTGCACAACAAAATACGATAAAGTGCATACTGCACACGGGCAGGAGAGGAGCCCCGCTGCAGCCCAAAAATGAGGAGGGGCCCAGCCACCTGCCAGCCACACTGCCTGGCTTGGGCAGCAAGGCATCATACTGCACACAGGTGGGGGCAGAGCCCTGCCACAGTTAAGCAATGGGGCGGAGGGACCCGGCCACCCACCCATCTGCTGCGTTTGAAGCCCCCAACCCAGTGGAGCACACTGAGGCACTACTCTCCCCCCCCCCCCCGGTGCAGCCTGGTTCTGGACAGCCTGCGGCCTGGCAGCAGTCCACGGCCCGGTGGTTAGGGATCCCTGGTCTGGACTATGTTTAAGACAGATAATTAGGACAAGTGAGGGTTAAGGGTTTTCACTGTACAGTCAAACCTCGCATAATGAGTGTTTCGCTTAAAGAATAACTCGCTTAAAGAGCAGAATTTTCTCTGAATGTTCGCTTCGCTTAACAAATAAAACCAACCAAAAACTCGCTTAACAAATACATCGGGGTTCGCAATCCCCCCCACAATTGGTCACTTACAATGGTGTTTCACTTAAAGAGCAAACTCGCTTAAAGAGCAATCCTGTGGAACGCATTATGCTCTTTAAGCGAGGTACAACTGTACCTGCAAGTGTCTTCTTTGCTTCCTCTTTTCCCCTTTTGGGTGTTAAGGGAATCACAGTATTCTATTATCAGCAATCAAATCAATCAATTCTGCAATATTTTATAAATTTTACTCAGTGCAGAAGAGATCAAATTAATTTTAATTTGTTTATGGTCCAGCAGTGATTCTTACTGTTCATGCCTCTCTGCATTAGGCTTCATCAACGTCCATCTGAGAAAAGACTTTGTATCCAAACAGCTAAGTGATATGCTGGTGAATGGAGTTCAGCCCCCAGCTGTTGGCGAGAGGAAAAAGGTAAAACTGTACTTGGTTATTATTATCTCTTAAGTTGCTGAACATTTTGAACAACATGTTCATTTCCAGATGTTTTAATGGGCACTCATTTGCAAAAATTCACGTTAAGGAGATGAGAGCCAAAGTGTCATGCTTCATATTTTGTGAACAGATGAGAGTGTTTAAGCTTCCTTTTAGTTGCTTCTGGAGCAGGCCCTCCACAACATAGTTCTGGGAGGAAAGCATGGTCATTCCTTGCCTATCTCTTTGTGAGCATAGAAGTATTTTATTGAGTATATGAGGCCTCTTTTGATCTTAGTTGCAATTAATAAATGGTATGTGGCTTCAGAATTAATTAAATTACTTGGGGGGGGGGTTGATTCAGAAGAATCTTCTCCCTTAGGCCGTTGTTTTGGGCCCAGAGGAAGGGGCGATGTTCTCCTTCATATCTCTCAAATCTCTCCATATGTTGCAGTCTGGCACTCGGGATCCCCACCACCAGGGATTATTAGGTTAACTAACATGGAAGATCTTTTGGCTAGCTAGCTTCCCAGGGAAATCTGTATCTCTCTCCCACGGCTAGTAGCTATTTTATTCGTCATACATCAGGAGAAGCAACCAAATAGCCAAGGGGGAGCGACTTTACATCAGAGTAAAAGTCATTACATAGACCCAATGCAAGGATGTTCTCGGATCTCGAGGGTACATGATTTAGGGATAGTAGCCATGCCAGACCTCAGTGTATGATCTTTATCTAACAAGCAGAGGGGCAGTAAACGTTACAGTCCCTCTCTATTCTTTGGCCTGAGAGACTTGGGAAATGTAAGATGTCATGCCTTGATGTGATCCCTTCCGGATGATCTGCCATCACGATGCAGAAATCAAATGCAAGGCCTTCCCACACCAAAATATGATCAGAATGTTTTAATATTATTTATAATTCCTAGTCATGTGTGATTCTTTTGTGTATGTGTGTGATATTTCTTATTAGACTGTCTTAGACTCAGTTTTCCTATTTTTATCTTTTGGAGAAGCAGTAGCACCTTTTTAACCTTGTGAGTCAAATCAGTTTGTATGCTTGGCATTGCAGTTGATGAAGCTGAATGAAGAATCTGTGGGGGGGGGATTGTTGTGCTCATAACTTTGTAGAGAATCTAGTACAGGGGTGACCAAACTATGGCCTGTGGGCCAGATCTGGCCCCTGACACCAATTCATCTGGCCCATGAAGCCCTTGTCGCTCCCAGAAGTGGAAGTAAAACGTGTCCGTATGGGCTGGATTGGGCTGTAGTGACCGGCCCCTGAACCATATGATCGGTCTGTGGGCCAAAAAGTTTGGCCACCCCTGATCTAGCGTGTTGTATCCCAGCCATCATGAAGAGCATAAATGACATGTTTCCTGGTTTGTGTGGATAGTCCTGAACAGATATCTGACTTGATAACATCAACTGCGTATTCTACTCATTTCCCAGTTAGTGTACTTTTTCTTTACCAGCACAACATTGGTCCATGTGAAGTGTTTGTCCATTGTTAATGTATTATTTAATGTCCACTAGTACCTCGGATAACGTTAAGACTTGGTTCCACAAGTCTTAACGTTATCCGGTTTTTAACGTTGTGCGATGCATTGATTGCACAACATTAAAAAAAAAGCCCCGTTCCCTTTCCAAAGAGGAAAGGGAACAGGGGTCGATCCGCCTACCTCATGTGCCAGTTCAACCTCAAACACAAAGGCAAACCAGCGCTTTTAGCAGAGATTTTTCCAGCGCGCACAGCCTGCACAGTTCACACCTCCATGGCTAAAAGAAATAGGAGCAATGTGGACACAAAACTGGTTGCCTCTCCAACCTTCTGCTCCTTGAAACTTGAGTAATCAAAATGGAAGTGGATATATGCAGTGATGGGCAGTCAAAATTTCTGCTACCACACTGTGGGCGGAGCCAAAGTAAAAAATAAAATAAAAATACAGTACACATAAAAACACATAAAAATACAAGTACACATTGAAATACGCATTAAAGTACAAATCAAAATACAGTTCTACCTCGCTTAAAGAGCATAATGCGTTCCACAGGATTGCTCTTTAAGCGATTTGCTCTTTAAGTGAAACACTATTCCAATTGTGGGAGGGATTGCGAACCCCGATGTATTTGTTAAGCGAGTTTTTGGTTGGTTTTATTTGTTAAGCAAAGCGAACATTCAGAGAAAATTCTGCTCTTTAAGTGAGTTACTCTTTAAGCGAGTCGCTCTTTATGTGAGGTTTGACTTTACACATAAAAACATATTCCACCCACCCCAAACCTGAACCCGAGTCACTTACCTGGCTGGGGAGCAGGTGGCAACAGCGACGGTGCAGCCTAGCCTGGCCTGGCCTGGCCCGGCCTGGCAGTGTTGCCAGGGTCAGAGGCGGCCCAGCCTGGCTTGGCATCGGTGCTGACCGTTGGCAGTGATGAGTGGTGGCGGCACGCGGTGGCGGCGCACAACTTGAACAAGGGCTACCACCACCACTGCACCTCCGAGGAGGCCACTAAGGGCCTCCCCAGAGGCTGCTGGTGCTGAGGGCCTCGCCAGAGGCCGCTGGTGCTGAGGGCCTCCCATGAGGCCACTGCGGGCATCCCTGGAGGCCACTAGCGTGTGGGCTTCCCCGGAGTCCGCTGAGGGCCTCCCCGGCTGCTCCACTCTCCAGGCCAAAATGACAGCTGGTAAGTGTGCGTGCGTGGAAAAGCAATTGACACAAGCACACTCAATAAAGGTGTGCATGCGTCAATTGCTATTTTCACACATGCACACTCACCAACTGCCATTTTTGGCCTGGAGAGTGGGGCAGCTGGTGAGGCAACTGAACCGGTTGCCTCAGAAAAAGACCAACCGCCCGGGAGACCACCCGAAATCTGGCCTACTGGTTTGACAGAACCGGGGCAAACTGGCTTATGCCCACTACCGGATATATGGCTACTTTTGGTGTTGATGTCAGTTATTTTATGTTTCTCATCATTTCCATGCATGATGCAACCTGAAGCTGATTGATGGGAAACACTGTTCTTCATTCTTGCAAATGTTGCCTACTACCTAGAATCAGTTTTTCTTTTTTGTCTTACATAAAGGTGGTGATTGATTTCTCCTCTCCTAATATTGCAAAAGAGATGCATGTTGGTCACTTGAGGTCAACTATAATTGGGGAGAGCATGTCTCGTCTCTTTGAATTTGTGGGGCATGATGTTCTAAGGTAAGTCCAGTAAGAGTAGACATGCTCTAAGCATTCACCAACTTTTTTCTCGTGGATCATGGGGGCTGTTAAGTGTCTTAGAAATGTGGTTCTTTTGTGTACCCTTCTGTAGAAGTGTTTCATTGCGGCATAATACCACTGGTTATAGGAGGCCATCTTCTCTTGTTGAGGCTGAATAGTTTTCTTGTAGTTTTGAGAAGCAATTATTATCATCTTCTGCTACCTACTCCACTTTAGACACCTCAACACAGTTGCTTCCTCTAGAACTATCCCTATTTCTACTTTGATGATTATAAAACAAGATGTACTAAGTCTACTTCAAAGCACCCTGTCCAGATGGTATTCCTTTGTGTTTGAAAATTTGTGCTGTACAATTAGCCTCCTTTTTCAAAAGGATTTTTAATAGATTATTGGAAAGTTTTGTGATGTTCCTTCTTGTTTTAAATGTTCTACCTTCTTTCTGGTTATAAGAAACATCTTATTAGTGGGCTGAATGACTGTAGATATGTTGCTTTGACATCTGTGGTCATGAAGGTCTTTGAAAGGTTGGCGTTGACGCATTTGACAAATATTAATGATCCACTTTTGGACCCCTTGCAGTTTGCCTATCGGGCAAACATCTGCAGATGATGCTGTTAATATGGCATTGTATTATATTTTACTACATCTCAATACCCCAGGGACTTATGCATGAGTTAATTTTGTGGATTTTAGCTCAGCCTTTAACACCATTATTCCAGAAATTCTTTATTCTAAACTAACACAGCTTACTGTGCCTGCCCATATCTGTAACTGGATAATTAGTTCTTTGACAAATTGGGAAGCAGCAGGTCAGAGTAGGGAATTTTACATCTAGTAGTCAGACAGTTAGTACAGGTGCTCCTCAGGGTTGCATGCTTTCACATCTGCTTAAAAAAAACTCCCTTTATATTAATGGCTGCAGGTCTTCTGTCAACGTTTTGAAGTTTGCAAATGACACAACGAGCCTACATACAGAGGGGAGCTTGAACAGTTGGCTCTATGGTGCTATTGTAACAATTTGGAACTGAATGTGCTTAAAACTGTGGAGTTGATAGTAGATTTTAGACATTTTAGTTCTTTAATCTCCCAAAACTTGGAATGGACGACTAATATTGATAAGAAAGCACAACAGAGAATGCACTTCCTGCGTACTTGGCTAACAAAGTATTTAGTGTAATCTGTATACTATTTCTCCTGGTACTCCCTTAGAAAGCTTTGCAAATAATTTATGACCACCTTCTCCAATCAATGCAAATCATGTTGGTTTTTGTGCAGGAAGTTGCCCCAGCAGTTGTGTGTCCTGGAGCCTTTTTCTGGAGCAAGGTTTTCTGGTGTTCCAGGTAAACGCTCTTGGATAGAACAGACCAGAACAAGTCATGCATCTTGCAGAGCTATTAAAATGTAACCATTTTCTGTTTTAGGTTTTGTTTGCAGTTACTGCTTTCATTTTTCACTTATTTTGTGCTTGTTCCTGTCTAGATTAAACCATTTAGGAGATTGGGGCACCCAGTTTGGAATGCTGATTGCCCACTTGCAAGACAAATTCCCAGATTATCTGACTGTGTCTCCTCCCATTGGAGATCTTCAAGCCTTTTATAAGGTATTTTTATCTTTAGCAATAGCAATCACAATTGCAGTTACGCTCATATACCGTCCCATAGCACTCTCTGGGTGGTTCACAAGTTAATTATCATTTTGCCCCCAACATGCTGGGTACTCATGTTTAAATGGGTGAAGATTCCTGTGTTCACATTGAAGATGCTAGGTGATGTGCTCAGTGCCAGTTTTGACAGGGCCTATCCTTGCAGTCTTAAGAACAGAAGGTGGTATTCTGGAGGAAAGAGTTACAGATGTAGTGAAGTTCTTACACAACAGCCACTACAATGGAGCAATTTGCCGGAAACCCCTAGGAGCTGTTGACTGGTTTTGGGCTCTACTCATATTTAGGCTTCCGCTTTTCTTCAGTTCCATCCAGGATGACCAGTAGAGGATTGTGGCAATTGCCATTCAAATTGTCTGATGGCCCACAGGTTCTCTATTTCTGCTGTAGATCCCATTGCCCTATTGTGTCTCTGTATTTTTTTTCTAATTTAGGAATCAAAAAGGAGATTTGACACGGAGGAGGAGTTTAAGAAGCGTGCCTACCAATGTGTGGTCCTATTACAGAGTAAAAATCCAGACTTCATTAAAGCTTGGAAATTGATCTGCGATGTGTCCCGGAAAGGTGACTTTTGGAATTATCCTACTCCTATCTTTTTAACAAGCCTTCTGCTTTTCATATGTGTCTTGACTACGTTGGAAGCTTTTTTAAAAAAAGAAGAATTATGAAACACTTGAGATTTAAATTGACATTCAAGAAATGGCTGCTCTGTTGAGCACTGCTGGAAGCACAAGAAGTCCACACTCCATACACTCAGGCTATTTATTCAACCAAAAAGGTTGTGAGTTTCAATGTATGGCAACAGAGGGGATTTTGTGCATAGGAAATGTTCTTCTTTTTAATTGTATCTTAGGACTTTTTGTTAGCTACAATCAACTCTATGAGTAGAGGTGATCCATTTATTTTAAATAGATAGTGTGATGCAGAGGTGCCCAAACTACGGCCCCGGGCCCGGACACCAATTCATCAGGCCCACAAAGCCTTTGTCGCTCCTGGAAGCAGAAGTAAAACATGCCTGTATGGGTGCGTTTTATTTCCGCCTCCGGGAGCAATGAGGGCTTCGTGGGCCAGATGAATTGGCATTGGAGCCAGATCTGGCCTCCAGGCTATAGTAACAAGCCCCCTGAGCCACGTGACCAGCCCGCAGTTTGGGCACCCCTGGTGTCACGTGATTCTTAATTATTGGATTCAGTCTGTTTGTTTTCCTCCAAATACTTTTTCCTCCATTTATTCATGCTGAGCAGAAGATTTTGGCTTTGACATGTTTACTGCTGTTGTGATATTAAATTTGCAATTTGGTCATTAAATAGTAGGCAGGATTTAACTGTCCTTGTCACAGAACGGTTCCTAGCATTTTCTGAGTGTTCAGTTCCAGAGCTGAAACATATGTACTTGGATAACTGCCATCCCCTCTCTCGTATAGCCCATGTATAAAATATATGCAAGATGATAGAGTACATATTGTAGTCATATGAGTGAGAAAGAGACAATGTGTGGAGAATGGCAGCACAGATGGTCCTTTGCTCCATCCATGCAGATGAAATTTGGTGCCATGCCATTATAAGTTGTTTTTTGGACATCCTGCAATAGCTAATGTATGCTTTTACTTTGCTTTGTAAAGTGATGCTGGATTTTCTATATTGTGTAGCAGTTATTTTGTTCATCCTGTCTATTCTTTTTATTGTTAAGGGATGGGTCAGCAAGAGGCCATAATAGGAATGCTTGCTTTCATGTCAGTTTAGAAATACAAGTTGTACGTCCTGCTTTCCACGTCCTTGTAACTCTGTATATATTATTTTGCCTGCTGCATTACTGAATAGATTCCAGCTCCCTGCAATATTAACTGTAGTGTAAATTTAAGAATTGAAAATACAGTACAAGAAAAGTACCTTCTGGCTTATTAATTACTCCTGGAAATGTCACAGAAGTTGGAAAGCAAAGTAATCCCTGATCTGCTAAGGGAGAAGTTATGCAAGAGAAAAACAGAAGAGAAAAACACTTGACAAATCGTATCATTTTTGTCATTGAGTTAATGCTGTGTGGACAAGCATCAGATCAGTTATGGTGATATTTGGCTAGGGGAAACGAGATTTTTAATTCAGAAATCTTCACATGAACTCTTTCATGGGCTACTTGGCACATCTTTCACTGTTCCCTCCGTTAACTGCCCACTTTAAATGTTGTATAGGTCTTAACGTGATGTAGGACAGGGTGGGAGATTGTAGGGGACTGATTTTTCTCAAGCCTACACCGAGCCTAGAAATTGCTGTCCTCTGTAATTTGTAAATTGTATACAGGAAGTGACCAGAGGGTATTGGGGGGCAGGAGGGAGGGAGGGTACTTTGCTGATCCTGGAAATTTGTGCAGTGATGATGATTGTTTAAGCTTGGGACTAGGCTGACTTTGATGGCTGCAAAAATGGCCTTAGGTGTGCTAAGGTACTTTCTTGTACTCTGAGGTCAGTGTTGCCCATCCCAGATATAGGTTGTAAAGGAATCTTAAACTACCTACAATTCTGCATCTATTTGACTGGGAGTAAATTCCACTGAACTCAGTGTGTCTTTACTTCCAAACATATATAAAATGTATCTTTAATGGATTTAGCAACGTCTTAGAACTGGTAGACTTGGATATGAAGGCAGTAAATATCTCGGTAAATGAGTCGGTTTTACCAAGTAGGGCTGCATATAAATAAAAATGATGATGATGATGATCTCTATTTTTCTATGAAGTACAGTCAAACCTCTACATAAGAATTTAATTCATTCCTCGAGGTTGTTTGTATCTTGAAAAATTCTTATTTTGAATTTCTCATAGAAATGCATTGAATGCAATTTCCCATAGGAATGCATTGAATTCCTATTAAAAATTTGTTTCTCGAACCTGATTTTTTTCCTGAGATTTCCAGATGTATCTCGAGTTTTTCTTAAGTCGCACTGTTCTTACCTCAAGGTTTGACTGTATAATTTTATTTTATTTTTGCCAAAAAACCAGTGTCACTAATCTTTCCTTTTCGTGTGGCTTTCTTTCACTGTCTTTCATGGTCAGAATTCCAAAAGATCTATGAGTGTTTAGACATCTCCATAATAGAGAGAGGAGAATCTTACTATCAAGATATGATGTCTGATATCGTGAAAGAATTTGAAGAACAAGGTAACACATCTTTGTCGTTGTTGGAACAACTGAAATATTTGTTTACGTTGGTCACTGTAGCTTCTAGAATTTGAAGAGAAACTTTTATTTTTGTAGAGAGAACTGAATGACTTCCCTTTTCTTTCTCTTCTGTAAATAAGATTGTAATTTCCAAGTTTGTATTTTTCTCTTGTCAAAGCTGAAGAATTGTAAATCAAGAAGTTTTTAATAACTAATTTCAGACATACTGTACAGTATTTAGATTACTTTTGCTGGACTTTGTACAGGTCATTATTATTAATCAGTACTGTAAATTGCAAAGAGCTGTATGTATTTTTTAAAATATTGGTAGCACAGTTGAGATAGGGGACTATGACTTGACCAGATTTTTAGTGAATGAACAGTGTTTTCAGCATAGGTCTTCTGCAGCCTGCCTCCAGACTATGTGCTCTTCCTCACTAGCCATTACAACAGTAGAGGAGTCTTTACATTATTTCATCCATGTCTTTACTGACATTTCAGATCAGGGATTCTCAACCTGTGGCGCATAGCACCATTTCATATGCCCCCCCCCCACTGTCTCCACCACAGCAGGAACTGCCATGTGGTGAAGGAAGGGCAAAATGGCCATCCGGCCCCCAAAGCAGTCTGAGGGAGCATGACTCGGCCCCGTGGCTTTAAAAGGTTGAGAACTCCTGTTTTAGATAATCCTGAATCTCAAAACCATTTCTTCTTTCCCCTTGTGATAGCAAGATACAGTAATACCTCGGATAACGTTTACCTCGGATAACGCTAAAATCGCATAACGTTAAGTAATCTGGGGAGGAGAATTTGATCGAATAACGATAAGGTCCTATGGGATGTTTCGGATAACAACCGCTAAAGCCTGTGCGGTTACAATGTATCTCTATGGAGCTTTAACCCTATCCGATCCATCCCATAGGATTTTAACATGCATCGGATAACACTAAAAATCGGATAACACCAAGACTTGTGGAACCAAGTCTTAGCGTTATCCGAGGTATTACTGTAGTTTCCATCTTTTCACTGAAAATTGCGGTCTGTGCAATGTTCTACTCTGTTAATTCTTTCCTTATTTTCATCGCTTCTATAGAATAAGAACTAACCTTTACTGTTTCTTCATATGCTGTACTAACTTTTTGGCTGGAGTGTTATCCAGTGATAGCTCATGTTAACATCTGTCAGTATTACCCGCATTACTTTCTATCTTTTAGGGCATAGAGCTTCAGTTTGAAAGCTCATACTGAAGCCAGATTCAGAATCTGGCCAAGACTGGCATTCCTGCAAGAATGAACCTGAATGGCTCTTTATGTTTCTGATTACTGGGATCTGAAGTCTATTTCCTTTGGGAGAAATGTACTGGCTGCATTTGGGAGGCTGTTGGGCAAACGATCGCTTACCCAATCTCGGGCAGCATGCTGCAAGCCTATTTAAGGGGCAGCTTCCCAGCAGGGAGGTGACCCTAAAATGTTCTCCTGAATCTCCCGTTGTTTTCCTCCTGCAGATGTTTCTCCCTCAACTGTGCTCAACCTTTTCTATGTGACAGCTTCTGAAAATAGTTGTTAGGTCTGCTGGTTGGTAACGTCAGGTTTCCCAGGTGTAGGATACTAAAGTCTTCTCTCTCATGATAGCTCTTGCTGCCAAGTACACCAACATGTATATGTTATCTCAGCACAGATACTGGAATACACATTGACCAGTGTAACTCATAGGGCTTTCTCTCAGACATACTGGCCTTGTGGCCTTTTGAAAGATGACCATGTTCTACATTGAGTTTTTAAATGCTTTTTTAATGCTTTCCCATTTTTATTTTTATCTGCACGTTGCTCTGCAGTCTTTGGTTTTGATACCTCTATTACCAAGTTTTCACTCTCTCTTCCTAGGATTTGTACAAGTGGATGATGGCCGGAAGATTGTGTTTGTTCCAGGGTGCTCTGTTCCCTTGACAATTATGAAATCTGATGGGGGGTTCACCTATGACACATCAGATTTAGCTGCAATAAAGCAGCGGCTGTTGGAAGAAAAAGGTGATTTCCTAATATATGTAGTGGATAGTGGACAGGTGAGTTTCTCTGACTTTTAATATGGTTCCTTTGTACTTCAAATATTTTGTTGTTTTTGGTGCCCACTTAAACCAAATACAGTGGTACCTCATGCAACAATTTTAATCTATTCCACGAGGCCCATTGTTGTACAAAACTATTGCTCTATGATGCATGCATCGTATAGCGATTTTTCCTATGGGATGCATCCTACATCAATTGTTATTTTTTTGCTAAGTGGTTTTTCCCATTGTTACGTGATTTCATTGCTATACGGGGCAATTGTTGTATGAGGTTCCACTGTACAAACCTTTTTTAGCCTCATTAACAATTCCAGAGAGCAGTGACAATAAAACAATAACATTCTTAAATATGATGATTAAAGCAAACCAGCAAATCATATTGGGATCCTTCTCCTTTAGGAGAACCTTTGGGGAGAATCCTGTTGGAGAGCCAGGAACAGGATGGCTCAAGGGCTGGAGTGCTCTGAGGGATCTTCCACTTGAATTTATGCAAGGCCAGGCATTTCCTGAAGGGACTGCAGTGGCTTAGTGATTCAGATGCTGAACTTGATGACTGGAAGGTCAACTGGTCAGTACTTAGAGACCCGAGTGCTGCACGACAGAATGAGCTCCTGTCTCTGTCCCAGCTCCTGCCAACCTAGCAGTTCGAAAGCAAGGAATTGCAAGTAGATAAATAGGTACCACTTTGGTGGGAAAGGTAACAGCATTTCGTGAACTCCAGTATCTAGTATTGCCTGCCACATGACCATGGAAATGTCTGTAGATGCAGACAGTGCTGGCTCTGTGGCTGTAAACGGAGATAAGCACTACACCATTAGAGTCAGACATGACTGGCTTTTGAGCAAGGGAGATCTAGACATTGCCTGCTAAATGCGGGTGGGGCTTCTGTGTCAGGAATCGTGATGACCCCTTACATCAGGGATTCTCAACCTGTAGCCATGGGCCAGATATGGCCCACAGCACCATTTCATGTAGACCCCCACTGCCTCAACCACACCAGGAAGTGTCATGTGGTGGAGGAAGGACAAAATGGCCATCTGGTCCCCAAGGTGTCTGAGGGAGCATGTCCCGCCTCCTGGCTTTTAAAGGTTGAGAACTCCTGCCTTACATAAATGCAGGTAAAAAAAGAACACAGTAGTCTTCCTCTTGGCCCATTTGCTCACCAGATTTTTTAAAAAATTCAGGTTTGGGCCTAAACTATCATCTTTTGTGTGTGAAGCTTATGTAGAACTCATGATTGACCGTTGCTGCATTGCTTTCCTCTTGCTCTGCAGTCTGTGCACTTACAAACAATCTTCACAGCTGCTCAGATGATTGGCTGGTACAACCCCAAGGTGACCAGAGTAGTTCATGCATCTTTTGGTGTTGTGTTGGGAGAAGACAAGTAAGTGGACAGACCATTTCTTCTCTCTGCACAGGGCTCAGTGCTGGGCTGATCACGGAAAGTCTTCATGATTTGAGGACCAAATGGCACACAAGCACAAGAGTATTCTCCGCGTTTACCTGCTTTCTGCTTTCGCTCATCTCTTCTTGTGTGCTCAAGATCCCACATATGCTTGCACTTTAAAGCAGCCAGGTTTCCACTTTCACCTGCAGGTCTAAACATTGCCTGGGAAGCTCATTGAGACCACCTTCTTGCCTGGGGAGGCGTAGGGTCCTTTGCCTCAATGTATAGCTGTAGCACAAGGAGAGAGAATTAGACCATGCCACAGACTTCTGACTCTGGCCCTGCCATCCACCTGGTCTGATTGTTCCGCATCAACTGTAGCCCCACCTGGCCTTTACTGCGGCTTAATCATCCTCCACAGCTCATCCCACTTTTCTAGTGTACTCCTATGGAGAAAGAAACTGTAGGAAAAGAATGGCCAGAAAGACGTCTTAGTATATCTTCCTAAGTTTTCATTGTGTTTATTTCAAAATGTCCTGTTTCTTCTTCCATGACTAGGCCAGACTTGAAGCTGCCAAAGTGAAGGCACCTTTTGGTGAGTTCATTCTGCAGTTCCTTTTGCCTGACCTAGTGTGAGAAAGATTAGCCAGCAACACAAGGTTGTTGTTACCAGGGTACACTCGATTGTGGTTCAAAAATACCACAATCTTTGAGGAGGCTCTTTCTGTGTACCCCAATGTCATGGTAAAAGTGGCTGAATCCTTATGTGATTATGAGCCTGGTTTCTAGCATTCAATTATAATATGTTTCTGCTGGACTTAAAGAGGACTTAACAAATTCATTTCTACCCCCTGCAGATAGTTTTAAGCAAAGAAAATTTGGAAGGCTCCCTTTATTGTGTTGAGAAATATTCTTCTTTCTGTACCCCCAGTTCCTTCCTGCCCAGCTCCACTCATCACTATCTGTCTTTCCTTCCTTTCTGCTTAGGTGGCCTTCCCTTGGTCTTTTGGGATTCTCTGGCTATCTGCTGTGATCCTAATTGGTCGGATTGCAGTTGTAATGCATGGCTACAGGCTCATTTGAATCTGTATAGATTAGAGACTGAATGTCTGGTGAAATCTCTTCTGATTCTTGAGGATCCAACAGAAGTTTCAATACCAGTGCATGTGGTGTTCTCAGATACATCAGTACCATGATGGTAGAAGGGCCTGTAAGGCCAGCATTAAGGAGGAATATAGCTTTTTTGTTTAAAAAAATTGGATTTCAATTTAGGAGGAGTATCTCATATTTTTATCTCCCCCCCCCCCCCAGGAAAAAGTTTAAAACACGGTCTGGAGACACAGTACGGCTGATTGATCTTCTTGAAGAGGGACTGAAGAGGTCAATGGACAAACTGAAGGAAAAGGAAAGGGATAAGGTAATACTGTGCTCCCCCCGACCCTTTACTTGTACTTCTTGTAAAGGAGTATAGCTGAAAACCAGGGATACCCAAACTTTTCGGGCCTCCAGCCAGTCATGTGGTTCAGGGGGCCAGTCACTATGGCCCATGGGCCAGATCCGGCCCCCAATCCATCCAGTCCATGAAGCCATCATCATTCCCAGAAGCGAAAGTAAAACACACCCATATGGGCACATTTTACTTCAGCTTCTGGGAGTAACGAGGGCGTCGGGGGCTGGATCCAGCCTGTGGGTGTAGTTTGGGCACCCCTGCTCAAAACCATGGACTTTATATAATGATACAAATGCGCTGTTTTAGTATGTATTCCTTTTTAAGTGTCCACCTGAAGAGAGTAACATACTGCTGAGAGTTAGAGAAGATGGCCAGATGGTGGTAGGTCTCATTCTCACAGTTCCAAATGTTGTGTAGTGGTTAAAATGCTGAACTTGATGACTGGAACGTCAGCAGGTCAGCAGTTCAATACCCAAGTACTGCACAAAAGAGTGTGCTCCTATATCTGTCCCAGCTCCTGCCAACCTAGCAGTTCAGTAGCAAGAAATTGCAAGTAGATAAATAGGGACCACTTGGGTGGGAAGGTAAAAAGTGTTCTGTGCACTTTGGCGCTTAGTCACGCCTGCCACATGTCCACAGAGATATCTGCAAACACAGACAGCACTCACTCTTTGGCTATAAACAGAGATGAGCACTGAACCCTAGAGTCAGATGCAGCTAGCTTTCGAGCAAGAGCAACCTTTACCTTACATTGAAGCAACAAGTACAGTAATACCTCGGATAACGCTAAGACTTGGTTCCACAAGTCTTGGTGTTATCCGATTTTCAGTGTTATCCGATGCATGTTAAAACCCTATGGGATGGATCAGATAACGTTAAAGCTCCACAGAGATACATTGTAACCACACAGGCTTTAGCGGTTGTTATCTGATCCATCCCATAGGACCTTAACGTTATTCGATCCAATTCTCCTCCCCAGATTACTTAACGTTATGCGATTTTAGCGTTATCCGAGGTAAACGTTATCCGAGGTATTACTGTACAGTATGTGCTCCCAAGCAGACATAAAGGAAGAAATAAGGGGTCTATCCAGCAGAGGGCAGCAGAGCACGAAATGATATTTTAAAAATTTAAGAAATCCACTTTTGTGCTCTTGGGTGTCAATTGGAACTGCTAACGTTGTTGTGATACACAGTACAGTACTACAGAACGACAGCCACCGACTAAAAGCCTTGTAACGCAAGTTTAGATTTGTGTCCTAAAAGGATCCAAGCACAAGAGGAGATACTTGTTCATTTTCTTTCACATGTTAAAATCTATTGTGATGTTGGTGTGTGTGTGTGTGTGTGTGTGTGTGTGTGTGTGTGTGTGTGTGTGTGTGTGTGTGTGTGTGTGTGTGTGTGTGTGTGTGTGTGTGTGTGTGTGTGTGTGTGTGTGTGTGTGTGTGTGTGTGTGTGTGAGAGAGAGAGAGAGAGAGAGAGAGAGAGAACATCCATTTAGTTGCTGCTTACCATATGACTTATCTTACCTAGTCATGCTTTCTCTCCTGCTAGTTTTGTACTTTCCTCCACATCCTTCTATAGCTATATTTCATGTTGTTTAATTTGTCTCACAGGTTCTTTCACCTGAAGAACTGAAGGCAGCCCAAACCTCTGTTGCCTTTGGTTGCATTAAGTATGCTGATCTTTCCCATAATAGAATAAATGACTATGTTTTCTCCTTTGACAAAATGCTGGATGACAGAGGAAATACAGCTGCTTATTTGCTTTATGCCTTCACTCGAATCAGGTAAAGGAAAATGTTTTCTACAAAGATCCAGATTTTTAGTGGCTAAAATGAAACTTTGTGAAGTTCAAATACTTTCTGGTTCGCTAGTATAATACTAATATATTAGCCAGCAGTTAACAGTGGACTTTTGCAAATCATCCAGACCCCTCTTGTTCCCTGTAAAATTGGAGGGGGGGGGGTGTTTGGCAGCCACATGGAGCTGCTTCTCTGGCAGTATGGAAGGATGTGCAGGGTGGAGACCAGTTGCATAATTTTTATTTATTTATTTCAGTTTGTATAGCCTCCCCAATCAATGTGCAACTCTGGGTGACGTACATAAAATCCCCAATGTTTAAACTATTGAGACCCTTAAAATTCCAAAAAACATTGAAAAACTACCTCCCACCCACACCAATTAAAAATCTAGTTAAAAACTATTAAAAGCATGAGTGATCCTCCACTAAATGAGCCCGGGGGTGGGTGGGTTGCTCCCTCTCCACCCCTGCCCCGCCAGCCACATTTTCAGCTCTTTCCTGAAGGGGCAACAGCTCTGTCTGGAGACGCAGTTCAACTGGCAGGAGGTTCCATAGGGCCGGAGTGGATACCGAAAAGTCTCTTCTTCTAGTGCTAGAAAGGTGGCCTCTCTAGCAGTTGGTATTTTTAAAGAGTCCTTCTGGTCCGCTCTGGTGGGACGGAGAGATGTCCTTGAGGTGACACAGTTTCTTAAGTATCGTGGCCCACTACCATGTAGGGCTTTAAAGATAATTACCAGCACCTTGAACTGCACCTGGAGGCACACTGGCAACCAATGCAGCTCCTGTTGCAGGGGTGAGGCATGGGCATAACGCCCACACCCCATCACTACATGGGCAGCCGCATTCTGAACTAGCTGCAGCCTCCGAATAGTCATCAAGGGCAGTCCCATGTAGAACACATTACAATAATCCAGTCTGGAGGTGACCAGAGCGTGTGTGACCGTAAGCAAGGAGTCCCAGTCCAAGAGCAGGCATAATTGGGAATGACACGAAGTTGTGCAAAAGCCCTCCTAGCCACGACTGCCACCTGCTCACAGAGCAGGAGTCGTTAGTCCAGGAGGACCCCCAAGTTATGCACTAGGTCTGTCTGCGGCAAAACAGTCCCATCCAGCTCCAAAGATGGTAGCTCCTGGGATAGCACGGGGCCTCTGACCCACAGCCGGGGCCCTGACCCACAGCCATTCAGTCTTGCCAGGATTCAGTTGTAGCCCATTGTCCCACCATCCAGACTCTTTACTCCTTCGTGTTTTGCTCTCTTAATTAATAGTCGCTGTTTTGGGACCAAGGAAGCTGCACTGATCGTTCTGGAGCTGGCTGTCCCTAGCACTAATCTTCAGAGTACTGTATAGTGTATTGGTCTGTAGGCTTAATAGCCTTGCTTTCTGGTACCATGCAGATTTTATGTTTCAGAACCAGTGGTACTGCTGTAGAGCCCAACAATTAAGTTTGAGGCATTTGTAATCATTTCTTGAACAAATCTGAACCTCTTCATATCCATAATACTCCTCCAAAATTATAGAATCCATGTCCATTCGTACTCCTTAAAAATTATAGAGATCTCAGACTTTTAGTTAAAATCAGCATATTCAACCTGCTATCATGGATGTCTTGAGATGAATGGGAAAATTGTTGCCAATAAGCAGGACCCATTCTGTCCTGAGCAGTAGCTTAAAACAGTGTAAGGAAAATAACTTGGCATTTTTTTTCCATATCAGAAAGTTAATTGTTATACCATTGCTATAGAATTTTTCCTGATACTTCATGTATGTATATATTTAAAAATAAGGAGAAAAAGTTTATCCAAACAGGTTTCCAGATTTTTTTTTTATTTGAACAGAGAAGCTAGCTCTCTTCCAGTGCTTCTTTTCAACACTGATTTATTTAAAATAAATGGTAGGGAGTGACGGGGAAACAGAACCTCTTCCAGTGCTTATAATATGCTAATATTTCACCTGTTCAATCTAAATTTCCTGTTTTCTCCACAAAGGTTCTTGTTGTAGCCCTATGTTGGATCATGATTCTGGAATGTAAAATTGATAAAATCTACTTTTATTTTAAACCGATGTCAAAATGAACTCCTTGGTTCAGTGTGGTCCATGCAGTTTTCTCACGGAAATAAAGGATCCTTTAATCCATAGGAAGCTTCTGATCCAGCCAAGTGTTACTTTTGGGGAAACTGAGGGTATTTTTATTGCTCCACTTGTGCTCTGAAGTATCATAACATTCTGCTCTGGAGAATTGCAGAACCTTCTAAAATAGATGTAGACTGAACTATAAAGGGGAGAGGGGGTTGGTGGAAGTTGATTGTCCTTGGATGGTGGGAACAATTCTGAGCTTAAGAACTATGCTCAAAAACTTTTCTCATTAATTCTGTTTCCAGGTAGGTCATTAAAGGGGGAGTCAGTTGAACCTCAGAAGCAAATCAAAACTATTTTAACAGCTTTAAGAATCATCATTCTAGACATATATTTGTCTTTATATATTTTCTAACAGAAGTAAGGCAAGGGTGGCAGACCTTTGACATGCCAGATGTTTTGAATTGCAACAAGTACTGTCATGGCCAAATATTTTGACAGTCCCAAAGACTGTGGTACTTGTAGTCCAAAACCTCTGGAGTGCCAAAGGTTCACTATCTCAGTTTGTGAGGTTGATCGGGCCACTTCTAATGAACATAACATAAGGTTTGTTTCTGTGACAGATCTATAACAAGGCTGGCCAGTATTGATGAAGAGATGCTCAAGAAGGCAGCTAGAACAACAGAAATAATACTGGACCATGAAAAAGAGTGGAAGCTAGGGAAGTGCATTTTGAGATTCTCCGAGATTATTCAGAAGATTTTGGATGACCTTTTATTGCATACACTCTGCGACTATCTCTATGAACTGGCCACAACGTTTACTGAATTCTATGACAACTGCTATTGTGTGGAAAAAGATAGGCAGACTGGTAAGTTGTTACTTGTTCACTTTAATGATGTTTTTTTCAACTCTGGGGAAGGTAGTGGGGAAGATCTTATGTCTTCCTTCACTACAGTCACCCTCCTGCTAAGCATGAGAGCCCCTTCCCCAGAATCTCTCCGCCAGTTTGAGGGTATGTTGAGAGAAGCCCATCTTGGGGAAATTAATTTCCACAAAACAGTGATTGTAACAGGTGCTTCATATCCCACCCACCACCGATACCCCTGCTGCACATTTTTAGTTATGTTGTAAGATCTGAGAATCCCATCAATCATATTACATGCCTTTTCAGACTTTCCTGCCCCAATGCCAAGAGGGGGGAAATTAACTGGTCAGATACAAACTTCTTAATCTGAATGTTGGGGAAGAATATAGGGCTATTTGCCAAGTGAGAAGTATTGTAGATGCAGAGCTAACAGTTCAAAAGGCTATAGTTAATCTAATCTTTCACTGTTGGTAACATTCTTCAGTCCAGTTACAGTCATAATTTCTCAACTGTTTCACAATGCATAGACCAGTGATGTCAAACCTTTTAGAGACCGAGTGCCCAAACTGCAACCCAAAATCCACTTATTTATCGCAAAGTGCCAACATGGCAAACTCTGTGCTGGGGCAACCACATGAGTGTCCACAGAGGGGGCTCTGAGTACCACCTCTGGTACACATGCCATAGGTTTGCCACCACTGGCATAGAGTCATGGGGTTCTTTTAAAGGAAAATTATATTTCACCATAAATGCATTTGTGTGTGGCTAGATTTAAGCAGCAAAGCAGTGGTATGACAAGCAACTTCTGTATCTCTCAAGCGGATTATGACTGTGGAGGCAGAGTTATGTGTTAAGAACAGGGTGGGAGTGAGGTGTGCAACTAAAATCTAGCTTTGTCCGAGTTACAAGCTACCTGTGTGCCTGCAGGCATCTCACCTTATGTTATTTCATCTCTTTCTCTTTCTCTTTCTCTCTCTCTCTCTCTCTTAGGTAAAATAGTAAAAGTGAACATGTGGCGAATGCTCTTGTGTGAGGTAACAGCTGCTGTCATGGCCAAAGGTTTTGACATATTGGGAATCAAGCCTGTTCAGAAAATGTAATTTAAAAAAAAAACAGTCATGGCAACATGAAATCAGTGGATTATCATGACCTTGTTTTTAAAATAAAAATAGTGAATTACAGAACTTCCATTGTCCCTTACTTCATGAACGGCAGTTGAGAAAAATGGTAGCAACCGACTGGACGTATCTAGCCACGATTATACTTCTGTCTTTTTCAGTACACAAAAACAAACAGGGTCCAGATATTTTTTTTATTTCTCTAAATTTAAAATTCACATAAAATCTAAATCATGATCTAATTGCACAGGCCAACAAAAGTGGTTATTATAAGAGCATTGCATCATTTATAATGTTTAAACTACTGGCCAGCAAAAGGATACTGCAAGGCTGGTATCCTGTTGCCTGGAAAGATGCTGCAGAACAGGCAATTCCACCCATGGTTCCTCTCTGGCCACTACTTGCCACAAGGGAGAGTCTAGCAGCCTTTTGCACAAGAGGAAAGCCCAGTTTAAAGCAATGTGCCTTCCCTGAGTTGGAGAACTGCAAACTAGAGATCAGGCAGAACATGCCACCCCCTGGAGTTCTTATGCACTGAAATGCAATACACGGTACCAGTGCCTTGCAGTAAAATTTGATGAGATGGACATGGATTGCTCAGAACAACCTTTTAGCTTACATGATCATGCTGACCAGGATGGTACAAGAAGGGAAAGACACCTCGAACCAGAGATAATTGTGAGTCTTCATGAATAACGCGGTCTGTGCTACAGGTCAATAATAAAGTCATTTAACGCATCACCTTTTTATTAAAGGTGTATTGTCTGCATTTATATGTAACTCTTTTAACATTATTTACAGTAGAAGTAAAACATTGCAAATATAAGTGCATAGTACAAGTATTAAGTATTATCTTTATATTGACCTAGCAGTACCACTTGTAAGGCAATGCATTTTATTTCTATACCACTTTCCATCTCCAAAAAAAATGCAGCTTATATGCTAAGTTTTAGCTTTGTAATTAAGCTCACTTTTCCGTTTCCTACATCTAGCGGTTGAAAATGTCACTCAGTTTTAGATTTCCTTTTATTCAGATAGTAAACAATGACAAAATTGCAGGGGATTTTCTGGTAACATTGGGAATATGATGAAAAAAATTCAAATGAAATAACCAGAATAATTTCTGACACAAAAATATTATAACTGATGGATGGAAGAAACAACTTTGTTTGTAAAAAGGGATATTTTTTCTTTTAGGGTTATTTTTGTAATGGGCATGAAAGTATGGAACCGTCTGGTTCATGTTGAGATGTTATTATAACACTGTGCTTACAACAGTAAATAACAGCTAATGAACATTTAAGGTAGGACAGTCATACAAGCTGTGTCAGTATTGTACTACACCACACTTTTCTCTCCCCTAGCCATAAAGTGATGGTTGGACAGTGTTAATATCCAGACAGAACGGGAAACTAACGAATGGCTGCATGCTTTAAATTTGTCAGGGCAGACATTCTGATGATCAGGGTGTGCTACACAGAAAACTGCTCACCCCATTTGCTCATACCTGTTTTAAGAATAAACCTTCGCTATCCACTATTTATGCAAACCAGCAGGCTAGCTGTCCCTATGAGTTAGTTCATCAAATTTACTTGACATGCTAAGTGGAGAGGCAAATCCAATAGAATACATACAAACAATTCATGGTTCAGGATTAAGCTGTTTAAGCCATGGGGCCTATATTTTATCACCCTTGGTTTGATTAAATATTCCAGGTTTATCAACTTATGTATGGAGAAAACCAATTTAAATTTGCCTTTGAATTTTTTTTGTCTTTAACAGAAATCAAGTTTTACTCTTCAAGAGGCATATGGATTATAGCAGTCCTGTCCTTTGCAGTCCATTCCACTGGATTTTTCATTTATAAACACAATGCTTAGTTGTGACTAGGTGCTTAGGGAACTTAGGGAGGACCTTGCTCACCAAATATTCACGGATTCAGAGGGCCTAACCTAGCTGCAGCTTACTGTGTTGAGCAATAGGATTCCAGCCATGTCTCTCTAATGCCAGTTTAAATCTTAGTGCTTGAAGAAGAGAAGCTAAACCTACACATGGGAAGCATGAGAGCAGACTTGGTGTAATCCCATTGTTTTCTTACTATCCATATCAAAAGTCTACAGAACTACAATAATACCTCGGATAACGTTTACCTGGGATAACGCTAAAATCACATAATGTTAAGTAATCTGGGGAGGAGGATTGGATCGAATAACGTGAAGGTCCTATGGGATGGATCGGATAACAACCGCTAAAGCCTGTGCGGTTACAATGTACAGTAAAACCTCGGATAACGCTAAAACCTGGTTCCACAAGTCTTGGTGTTATCCGATTTTTAGTGTTATCCGATGCATGTTAAAATCCTATGGGATCCATAGAGATACATTGTAACCACACAGGCTTTAGCGGTTGTTATCCGATGCATCCCATAGGATCTTAATGTTATCTGATGCAATTCTTCCCCCCAGATTGCTTAATGTTATGCGATTTTAGTGTTATCCGATACAGTAAAACCTCATATAACACTAAAACCTGGTTCCACAAGTCTTGGTGTTATATGATTTTTAGTGTTATCTGATGCATGTTAAAATCCTATGGGATCCATAGAGATACATTGTAACCACACAGGCTTTAGCGGTTGTTATCTGAAGCATCCCATAGGATCTTAATGTTATCTGATGCAATTCTTCCCCCCAGATTCCTTAATGTTATGCGATTTTAGTGTTATTCGATACTAATGTTATATGAGGTATTACTGTACTAATGTTATCCGAGGTATTACTGTATCTCTATGGAGCTTTAACATCCAATACACCCCATAGGATTTTAACATGCATCGGATAACACTGAAAATCGGATAACACCAAGACTTGTGGAACCAAGTTTCAGCGTTATCTGAGGTATTACTGTAACTACCTAATACCTCTCTGTTGCGTGTGAGAGATGAGAATGGAATAAGAAAAAAATTAACAGATATTATTGACTAAAAAAAATACAGAACCATTAGTATCCAAGTACATAAGCACCATTACAACAGATGTGAAAGCCGCCTGTAAACATTAGTGGGAGAACAGAATGGTTTCTGGTTCAGGCTAGACATACCACACCACTGCTGTTGAGGGCTTTCTATTGTTCAATGTATACAAAAACTGAGGGGCAGTGACCGAGGGAGGAAAAACCAGAACAGAGTAGTAGGGAAACTCCAAGTAAGAACCACTTTTTTTGCAGAATTTTATTGTAGAGCCTCTTCCTAAAGCTGCACTTCAAAATGCATCAAAGCACAATTGGTTGTTCCCTTGGCTATAGCAATTGTCTTCTTGCTGAAGACAACACTGTCATTTAGAAGCATCCGAGGGGATCTCTGGGGCATGCCATGTGCATCTCCACCCATCACTGTGTAGTAGACTGATTTACTTTACAGCTGGGAATCCCATCTGTAAAGGGCCCAATTTGCCTTTTCATCTGACACTGCCTACAGTGTGCTTATGCAAATAGTCCTGTGGCTTCTCACTCGCCGATAGAGCTTGACTTCCTATAGAAATGGAATTAATTAGTAATAAGTTAACA
The DNA here is from genome assembly GCA_030440675.1 of Furcifer pardalis. Classification (NCBI taxonomy): domain Eukaryota; kingdom Metazoa; phylum Chordata; class Lepidosauria; order Squamata; family Chamaeleonidae; genus Furcifer; species Furcifer pardalis. Next base: position 73,258,561 of record CP126893.1, read on the forward strand.
GTTCTTAAACCAGTGTAACAGCCAGTTGGTTTTCTAAACCACTTGGAGCTGTAAAGATACTGTGTTGCTGTCACATTTTTAGTTTATAGAACATCTGAAAAGTAATAAAATTTTACATTTACACATTACTTAAAATATATTTAGAACATGCCAAGATGTCCATCTTAAATAATTTACTTTGATAGGTAAAATTTGACATAGTCCTTAGTATAAAATTAATCTTCAACATACATAATTCTTGGTATAACATTTGTATAGAAAACAATGGTACATTATGTCAGTCACTTCAAGGATATGCTGAAATGATTCATAAAATTATTTAGTATTTCATTTATATATTTCTCTTTTAACTGATTAATTTTTTTTAAAAGGTTAATCAACTTAAGCTCAAGACTTTGAAACGGGGCAACTTTAGCCACCATGCCTTGCCTTCATCTCAAAAAATGTACAGTGATCATCTCTGGCCTCGTTTCAGTAAGGAGAAGTTTTCAATGATTCTTTAATCCTTATCAATTCTGCAGCACACAAATGACCGAAAGCCCTGTTGTACCACTCTGTGGTCCGGCCTCTGTTGAAGGAGAGGAAAAATTAACTCATTAGCAACTGAAGTACTAGGAGTTGTTTGTTTGCACATTCCACTTCTATCAGTCTAAAACCAAATTATTTTGGAACAAAACCAACTAAAAACCTGTTAGTGCTTTCAAAATCAGACCTATTTTAGCTGGCCATTAAATACACCATAATAGGTTGGAAGATGACAGCTTAACTGCACATGTATACCGATCATGCCAATAGACAATTTAAATTATATGCAGCCATGGTCTCTTAGCAGTAAAGAAGGAGAACTAAACTTGTATAATGATTTGCTCTGAATCATATTTATTTTAAAATCTATGCTTAAAACAAAGCCATTATACCATTTGTGTTCATCTAATGAGATAGTTACTAGGGACTATGGTGGCGTAGTGGTTAGGATGTTGATCTTGATGACTGGAAGGCCGGCAGTTCAAAGCCCGAGTACTGCATGATGGAGTGAGCTCCTGTTTCTGTACCAGCTCCTGCCAACCTAACAGTTCAAAAGCAAAATATTGCAAGTAGATAAATAGGTACCACTACGATGAAAGGGTAAAAGTGTTCTGTGCACGCTGGTATTTAGTCATGCCTCCCACATGTCCACAGAAATGTCTGCAGACAGACAGTGCTGGCTCTTTGGCTATAAATAGGGATGAGCACTGAACTCTAGAGTCGGATACAACTGGCTTTTGAGCAAGGGCGACCTTTACCTAATGAGAAAAGTGAGCAAAACAGGCTAAAAGCAGGATTCTATATATTATTTTTTATATTCCAGTCTTGTGCTGGAGAAATGCTTTCTGAACTGAATGTGTAAGTAATTATACGGCTCAACAGAAGAGATGACTTTCCAAACGGAATGGATAAAAAGATACCTGGTATCTATTCGGCAGACATGCGTCACTTTTGATTTCTGAGAGCCAACTGCTTCTATAAGATACTGACAGAGTAGGACCTGAGCCAAGATCCCGCTCACAACAGCGTTTTCACTTTTAGTTGAGGTAGCTGCTAACACACAGGTGCCACTTTGAGGATCAGTCCGCCAAGTCCTGAGAATACAAAGGGCAGAAAGTGGTAAAGTCTATTAGCTGCCATCAAGGCCTCCGTAACAAAGCTAATGAAGATCAAGCTGCAATCTGTGTAGATATTAGTCAAGACTGTGTATATGAAAATTCAGTTGGTTCAAGAATTAAACCTAAAGTGGCTTAGGGGTGGGTGGAGGCACTTCTCCAACAACCAACAACTCCAAGCCACCATTACACCTATTGAAAATTTTGTCAAAATGGAGCATTCCAGAGGTGGGGGGACCACAACTTTCTCCTGCTCCATTCCCTGAAACAGCCCCATAACGGCCTTATAACTACCTCTTGCCCTGCCTCTCCTGTCACTTCCATCCCTACACATCCTATTTATGACTGTCTTGCTAATCAGTCTGAGGAATATGTTGCTGATAATCAAATTCTATGCTAAGAGAAGTTTTGTCAGTTACCAGGAAGGTAAAATTACTAATCATGTAAAATCTGCACAGATGACTGTGATTAAATAGTCCTCCTTAACAAAGTTTACTCTGAATATCTGGAACCTCTGCAGCAGTAGACCCTTAAAAAGAGGTGATCTTTCAGAATGAAACCTTTTCCTTCATGTGTATAGCTTGTGGTATGATTCATTCCACCCTCTTTCTAGTCCCAAAATTATTTGTTTGTTTATTAATTCACATTTATTCTGCCCATCTAACTACAGTTGATAACGCAAAGAGGTTTACCTAAGGACCACATAATCTCGTGGAGGAAGTGGAGACATGTTCTCTGTCGTGTAGTGGTAAATATCTGTTTCATCATCAATGATCTCTAGAATTTTGGTTTCCTGGAGGCTTGGGTCCCAGAGGTGCTGCTCCATTAGTATCCGATACAGAACTACTTTTGGGGCAGCATCAATTTCAACAGAAGCTTTCCATAATCGCACATGGTAGTTATCATCCACCTTAGAAGATAATTATATGAATATTAAAAGGTAACAGCTGGATAGACATTGCATTAAGAGTAGCGTGGGAGCCACTTACATATGCCTAGAACCAATATTGCTCAAGTAACAGCAGGTCTACTCAATAATATGTCCCACTGAGTCCTTTCAGGTAATCAGTAGAGTCTTTTCATGCTATCATGAGAAGACATGACTCGTTAGAAAAGATAATGCTAGGAAAGTTGGAAGGCTGTAGGACAGAAGAAAGACACAGCATGAGCTAGGAAAACTCTGGAAAGGAAGCCATGGCCTTGAGTTTGCAAGATCTAAGCAGGGTGAATGGAGATGGGACTATTAGATTCACCGGGTGGCTATAACTAGAAAATCATAGGACAACACACAACTACAAAGTACAGTAGTACAGAATCACATCCAACGTGGTTCCATCATTCATTGTAGAATACTACTATACAGCATTTCAGATAAAAATTCAGTACGCTTCAACAACATGTCTAGACAGAGGAGCTGTGCTAGGATGGCACTCAAACACTTTTGCATTCTGTGCCAAATCCTACCCATTCAGTAATGTACCACTTTTTTTTCCATATGTGGGTAGCACTTTTTCAAGTGAACCACAGTGGTACTAGCCAAATATCTGGCTAATCTAGAAGGATATTTAATCCCATTTTAAACTCATGCACATATTACCTTTTTATATGCAGAATCTACTCCTTCTAAGTTGGAGCAGATCACCCAGTTTTTAAATTTATCTTTGGCATCTCGGAGCAAATCCTGCATGGACCGCTCCAGGGATGTCACTGTACTGGAATGTTTTGTTAAGGAGGTTTGGTGTGGAGCTGTTTCATTTGAGTTACTTTCATCATGTAAATCTTCAAACCCCTGGTCAAAATAATAGTCAGGTATCTGCAAAAGAATTCAGAATTTCAGGTTGGTTGAGCTGAAAGTGTATTACATAAAAGTCATTTTTACATACTCATAACCTAGAAATGGATGTTTGAAAAATACAGCAAATGTTCCCAATACTGTATATTTTACTGTGATTGTTACAGTTATAACCAAGAAATTTGGTAAAGTTTATAGCTGGTAAACTATAACTCCTAGAAGAAACTCAGAGTTTACTAGCCTTGCTTTGCTTTAGCAACAAAACTATGTGAGTTGCATTATCCCATGAAATGCACTAAAGAATGGAATTTCAACATCAGAGAATCTGGAAGTAAGAACTCCTACAGCACAGACATTAGACATGTGCTTGTGTCACTCAAGTGCACCAACACAGGTGAGGCAAGAAATATGGATGTGTTCTAGATAATATGTACATGTAAACCTGTCATTTGGAAGACTGTCAGAATATCTTTCTTTGAAAAATGAGGCCTTAAGGAATATGGAGCCAAGCAATAGACCTACCCTTTGGGATTCTGCTCAGCTTTCATTTTAGCACCTACAGTCACTCAACTCCTGGCAGACACAGGTAGAAAAGAGTGTTGCTACAAATGGTTAAGCCTGGGTTATTTTGGGTCCTGTACTCTGCACAACTGGTAAGTAGTATGTCTTTCCTATTATTTGCTTTTTGCAGATTCTTCCTCTCAGATCCCACTTTTTTAAACCCTTTCTCACACCTTTGTAGTAGAAGAGAAGAAAAGCAAAGGAAGAAAGCAGGAATGACTGAAATATTTAGGAGTTGTAACAGCCACCCTCTTGCCTTCCTAAATTTCCATTCCCACCATCATCGAACCAGGCTTTTCCAGCAGGTTGTTTCTGTGCTTGGCTGGAAGGACATGTTGGCACTTGTTCATATCAGTGCAAATAATGCCAAAAGTTGGGGCCAGGAGGGCCAGGAGCTAAATATTCTTCAGCCCTCCCAGCACTGGCCTCATACTAGCAGCTCAAACTCCCACACACAAGACAAGATGAGGCAGTGTTGTAAGGCAGAAGAAAGTCCAGCTGGCCTATCAATCAGGACTAAACTGATAAATCATTATGTCTGTGCTCTAACAGGTTCTATGTCACTCAAGAATGGGTCACTACCTATACCTACTTTGCAGTCTCTTAAGCCCATATTGAGAATGATTCAAGAACCAGCAAAGGGCAATGGCTATCAGGAGAGCCAGCCACTTAATTTAGACAATTTAATTTAACCTGAATATCACATCTGAGACAGCAAGCAACATCAGCACAACACAACACACTAAGAAGGGCTGCTGTGTTTTCATTTTGGCTAGAATTCTGCCACCAAAGGTCTGTTAGTATGACTGCTGCCTGAAGGCTCATGAACACAGTCAACGTGTGACAGCTATTTTGTATGTGCAAGTGCTGGTTTCCATATTGCCAAGTCACTAGCCAAAGTAACATGCTAGTATCTATTCCTGCCCAGTTAGCCATAAGCAAGAAGTGTATTAGCTTTTGGCACTGTAATTTCCCAAAGCAAAAGATTTTAGCATTAACTATGCTGCAAAGTCCTAAACATCAGCCCTTAATGTTAGACTAATGCTACTAAAATACAGTTTAGCATTACTACAGTTATTGAATTTCTATCCTGCCTTCAGGGAGCTATAGGCAGCATGCATGACTCTCTGCTCCCCAATTTATTCCCACAACAACACTAAGATAGTTCAGACTGAGCAAGTGATGGTAGAAAATCATTCAATCGTGTTTTTGGGCTGTTAAGGATTTGACCCCATGTATCCCAAGTGCTAAGGGATTTCTTCTTTACTGCCAATTGAAAAGGTTCTCATTCTTTCAGCAAAGAAAGAAGCCCAAAAGACATTATTCAAGTTTCTAAGTAGCTTAGTGAAAGTAGCCACAAATGAAGCTCAACAACGGGGCATCATAAAGAGAAAGGATGAAAGACACACCTGAAAGAGTCTGTGGCACTCCATTATCATGTGGGCCAGGCCTTGTGTTGCAGCTAAATTCTCACTCAGATCTCTCTGGTCTGGTTTACCAGTGCTGTGTTTCCTCTGGCTGGATCTGAGGAAAATAATATAAAACATTGCAGGTTCAAATCACACCCATGAGACTTAAATGTCCTGGAGATGGTAAACAGTGGAAGGCTTCATTGTGTGGAGATGCTGATCAAGATCCTGCTGCTCAGAACAGGAAATTACACTAGAATAGGCTCACTGAATCAAAAGTGTTATTCCTCATGATATGCCCATGGTATTGTAGCCTGGTGTAACACTTCTTCATTAGTCACATGGTAAACCCATTACAGTAATACCTTGGATAACGTTTACCTCGGATAACGCTAAAATCGCATAACGTTAAGTAATCTGGGGAGGAGAATTGGATCGAATAACGTTAAGGTCCTATGGGATGGATCGGATAACAACCGCTAAAGCCTGTGCGGTTACAATGTATCTCTATGGAGCTTTAACGTTATCTGATCCATCCCATAGGATTTTAACATGCATCGGATAACACTAAAAATCGGATAACACCCAGACTTGTGGAACCAAGTCTTAGCGTTATCCGAGGTATTACTGTATATCCTTAGCAGTTGTCTGTATCAAAAGCTCTGATTTTCCTTTCATATGTTTTAGATAAGTGTCCAAGCTTCAACTCCATATAGCAACATTGGGAATACACAACATCACACTATTTCTTATTTTTATAATGAGAGTTATATTTCTACTGCATAACAAATGTCACATTTTTATGATGGTAGATCTTGCTTTTTTTCTATTCACATTTTAATACCTTGGGATCCCACTTTTCTTTGTAAGTTCCAATAATTCAAATGGACTTACGTGAATGCAACTTACTATGCCAGGGGTGGCCAAACTTTTCAGGCCATGGGCCAGTCACGTGGTTCAGCAGGCCAGTTACATGGTTCCTCCCACCAGGAGTGGAAGTAAAACACACTTGCACAGGTGCAAAATGCTGCCATAAATGCACCTGTGGCTGTCATAAATCCATTTATGACAGCCACAGATGCATTTGTGGCAGCGTTTTGGGCATGTGTGGGTGCATTTTACTTCCGCTTCCTGGAGCAGCAAGGCCAGGGGCAGGCTCGATGATTTGGCATTGCAGACCAGATTTGGGCCATGGGCTGTAGTTTAGCCACTCCTGTACTATGCTAAAGTAAGTCACAGTTAAAGCAGGCTCATTTCAACCAATGGAACCTATAGAAAAGTTGACTTACCATTGATTCAATGGGCCGCTTTCTCAACATGCTAAGCAAAAGGGTTTGGGCCAATGAAAATAGTAAAACTAATATGTCAGGTGTTGCATGAAGAAATATATAGAAAATGAGATGTCAGGAATAGAGATTTAGCCTACTCTTCTCCCAGCTGTTTATGGATAAAGACTGTGTTCATATGCAAGAACATCCCAGTGTTTCTTTGTTTATGTTTGAAACCAAGAAGCTGCTTTCTGGCCAAAGACAAACCCAAAGCCATATATAGAGAAAGAAAAATATACAGTCAAATCTTGAGATAAAAATGGCTCAACTTAAGAAAAACTTAAAAGAAGATACGTCCGGAAATCTCAGGGAAAAAATCAGGTTCGAGATACGAATTTTAATAGGATTTTTTCTGAGATAAAAAATTCAATGCATTCCTATGAGAAATTGCATTCAATGCATTCCTATGGAAAATTCAAGATAAGAATTTTTAGAGATACAACCAACCTTGAGGAATGAATTAAATTTGTATGTAGAGGTTTGGCTGTATTCTGTATATTTGAAGAAGTAAGCATAACAGCACTAACAACAATAAATATAATCTAAGGGAAGCAGACAAGAAAAACACAGGAATGACAACAAACTAAGCAACAAAGACTCACTAGAAAAATCCTATCTTTGAAAAATGAACAAGAAAGGGCTTGCCGTAGATTCTGCAGGCTACTAAAGAATGGACACTGACCCATGTTCTCAACACGGACCCAGGGCTTCAGCCAAAGAGCCTGACAGACTGTCTGTTACCAATCATCTAACAACCCCTCTCTCCTGTAATCTCTAGTAGTAGAGTCCAGGCAAAGGTTTTCTAATTCCCTGAGAATCAGACTGGCCTAGAAAGTCACAGAGAGGATTCTTACATTCAGATCTTATGTCCAATCAAAGGAAACACCGCTTTAAAAAAATATATACTGTATATATTAAATACTGTACGTTTTCATGAAATCCTATGGAAGCGGAGTAAACTAATCTTGGTCAGTTGCATTTCATTCATAGTCACAAAGAAAGTTCTCACTGGTTTCCCCATGATCATTTAGAAGTGTATAATTAAAACTTGGCCCAGAAAGTCAAGGAGAATGCCGATTACATTACTCAACAGCTCTCAAAGCTTTTACCAGAGAGCTTTAATTCATACTTAATTCAAGCATGTTTATGGCATCGTGCCAAGTTTAGAATTGGAAAAAGCCTGGCATTCATCTCTAATAGCTTTATCTCAAAACATTCTTTAGAAATGCCTTTTTAAAAAGAGGTGGTTAGATAATGATGCTTGACTTTAATCTATAAAGCCAGAGTTGTTAGATTACGTCCTTTTGAAGTTCCAACACTGAAGTAAAAATATTAGTAAGTATATTTATTCAAACTTCAGATTCAAAGCAACTGAAACAACAACAAAAGGCTCACACTCCCCACCTTCCCCCACCCACTCTTTTTTGTTACTATGGGAGCCTAGAGGTCAAAGGAAAAGCAGAAGGGAACAGGCTTCCAACTCCAAAGTGTCTAAACTCCCCAAAAGATTAAAAGAAATCCTTCACCTGGAATAATCAGCCCCACAACTGCATTTTCTAGCAGTGCTTTTGACACATTCCTGGCACTCTCCACGTGTTCAGTCTCTCTTGACTGACACCACTGTCATCATCTCAGCTTTACATTCCTCCCTCTCTGGAGAAGAGCATGGAGCATCACAGGACTTGTTTTATAGCCTGATACACATCTGGGATGTGTACTCTTTCTCAGAAGCGCATTCTTCACATGTTTTACCTCTCTTTACCTCTCCCAAAGACTGAGCTATCATTCTAAAAACATGCAACTATTCCTTCCCTGCTCCCATGAGACCTATCTCCTGGCCTTATCCTTCCATAGACTTTACGCAAATACTGTACCACCTAAAGAATGTTTCTTCTTCATATCCTCCCTCTTTTTTTATTATGTCACTGTAATCAAAACTGGCACAGAGAAAGTTTAACTACAACTGTCTGTGCTCATACAATATTTGCTGTGCATTGGCTGCGTATTATTTTTGAGATTCCTGCCTACTTTCCAGTCCAGTCCAAACCACTTCCAAGTACTCTGTAGCATGAAAATCTTAAGAGGAGTTGCCTTATGTTGGAGTCAACGGCACACAATTAAAAGCCAATGAGGGGGGCCAAAGGAATTCAGGATGGGCTCAGGGATTTGAAAACAGTGGTGAGGTGCATACAACACACAAGGCACAGGTTCCTTACTGCTGATTTAACATGTACAGTACACCTAAATTATAAAGAGTATATACACAAGGAATTGTGTCAATTTTAGCAAATACTCAATAGCTGCAAAACGTTATCTTAAATAAGCAGTCTCCCTGGCCTCTAGATTAATAATTCTTGGCAGAATCAAAGAAAAAACACAGCATTATCAGAACAGCTAATTAAAAGAAGTGACCAGATAATGCCTGTTTTCTATAATGGATTAAAACACCATCCCATTTGAACAATCAATCAACTCTTTATTTTTTCCATTTGTTCATCAACAAAAGAGTCTTGCAGCAAAAAGAAAAAGAAAAAAAATACCTAGATGATGAAGAACTCTGTCTCCCCAGGGTGTTAAGGTGAAACAAGGATGGTGCTAGACACACAGCAATGTTGGTTGGAGACATCTGATTTTCCTCCACAAAAGCTGCAACATCTCTGAGAAAGAACAGCAGAACTTTTAAAGCTTCACGATTTTCATCTGGAAGCAGGAGAATAGCAGCTTGGACAGCACAGAATTGCTGTTCTTTGGGCAGATCTATAAAGCAACAGAGGACATGACTTAAGAGGTGTCAGAAACCATGAAAAGAGGATCACTCTTTCCAAAGAGTTTACATTTGCACTCCCAAGCAGACAAAACACAGCCTCCCACACCTAGTTTCCATTTATTTGCAACACAATTGGGTGACTACTGGCTTAAAAAATCCAAAAGAATTTCATACTAGAAGATCCTCTAACCAAAAGGATGAAAAAGCATGACATATCCAATCAGAAACTGTCTTCATATCAGTTTCCATCCAAAGCATAACATATGAAACAAGTTAAAGTTATTTCAAGGAAAAAATGCCACAGTGCCAATACTTCATCTTTTGAAAGAGCACAGGAACTTCTAAATTTATAAAATTCTAATTAAATTAACATCTATAATAGTCAGGCCAGCACAACGTACATTGGTAGATATGGAGGAAAGATTCACAGAGCTTGCTAGTGAAAATAGGTTCTGGAAGATCTCGAAAATATTGTTTCATCATGTCTGCCACATCAAATGCTGACTGTCTCTCATATGTTACGCTGTTTGGGCTGTTTTCATTCATTTCCCTTAAGTATAGGATTCTTGATTTAACACCAGATTTTCGGAAAAGGCCAACCTGTGATACCAACAAAGAAAAACAAAGGTAAATCTGAAAGAAGAATCCTCACAAGCAGCTGTTTTCAAACCTTTACACATCACACACACAGAGAGAGCTTGTGATTTCTGAGAAACCTTCATCACGTCTTCCCTTACTATCTTCAAACCCTCTTTCAACATAAGAATAATTCCTCAATTTAAAATGAAACACAAAAGCTTCAGAAAAATTAAAAAATAAGCTCAAAAATTAATTTAATATTTGGATTTGTATGCCGCTCTATTCACCGAAGCGACTCAGAGCAGCTAACAACGTAAGCAACATACAATACAATCTCAAATATAAGTACAACAACATAACATAAATATAGCATATAATGCAACACAATACAGTCAATAAATCTAACCTTACAATTAATAAATCCAAAATAAATAAATAAAAACGAAAATACATTACAGCATATCTCCACAAAATATACATCAGTAAAATAATACAATTTACATAAAAAACATATAGTACTTAAATAACACAACAATTAAATAAAAAGACTTTCACCCTTCATCCTCCCTCCAACATATTGTGCAAATATCAACAATACATAAATCATGATATCATCAAAGACAATATACATCATAAAAGTATAAAAGAGAGTATAAAAACATTAGCTGTTTGTTCCAGTCCTGCAACATGGCCTGAGAGCTGGGCGAGGAAGTCCGGTGCAGTTGGAGGTGGCGGGAGCGAAGTTTTATGCCACCAGGCCACATCACCCAGCTGTGTCCCATTGTCTCAGCCTGAGCGCAGGCGTGGGAAGTATGAAAGAGAAAGTAACGTGCAGTCTTTGGAATATTTTTACATGTTCCAATCTAAACCAATGCACTTACTATGGTATAAAACTCTTATTTGACAATGTATCTATAAACATGTGGAGCACTTTGGCATATATCAAAATGCTTGTGCCTACCGTACAATCACAGATGACTGAGATCAGTTGGCTTGAAAAAAGAAAAAAGACCCTGTTGATAAACTACTGAAGAATGATTCATGAATCTTTCTTCATAAAAGTATACACACTTTCATCTGCAGTATTTAATGGACCATATTGTCACTAAAAGTTGATTCACACATATATATTTGTATACTTTTTTCTCCCAGGACCACTTATGATTAACAGCTGAACAAGGAGTGCTGGTTTCACTAATAGCCTGCACTGAAGAGTACTTGGTATGAAAACATGGAATATCATAAAGAGTTCTCCTTATGGTATCTAAACTCTGGTACCTATTATTGGCCAGAGTATTTATGCCAGTGTCACTGTGCAGCATGAATTGCAGGAGTAAATTGCTAGTAGTTAATGAGCCACTGCCTGTATTCGTTGCCATGTGCCAAGTTACAGAATAGGTGGACAACAAGTAATGCATGTAGCAAATTATTAACCAGCAACAATTCATCCCTGCAAGTTACACCAGCACAAATAATTGATTGGATTCTGGCCTCTACTTGATTATACACTCAGACCAATGATGTCCATGAAAAAACACTCTAAAGCTGCACCTGAACCAACACTTCTTGTCACATGTATCTATTTCATCCAGTTGGATAGCAAACTAAATTTTCTATAGCAATGAATCTATATTCATACGGCGTAGTTCCATGTGCCATCAAGGTTATTGGCATGTGTACATGCAAGTGGGTTTGTAGGACGCAATACATTTCTAAAGCATTTTGGAAAAAGAAAGCATGATGGCCTTGATGCAATCTAGAGTCAAGGATAGGTGATAACTTTACTAGACCATTAAAATGTCTCACACAGATTGTGAGCATTTTCATAGCCTAGACATTACAGAGATGGGGGCAGTATGAGCGGGGGGCGGGGCAGGGGACACAGAAATTCTCACATCCAGAATCAGATATGCAAGCCAGGTTTGCTTGTGTGGAATGGTTTCATAGTTGTTCGTCAAAGAACTGACAGTAATTCAATACTTCCCCTTCCAAACAGACATCGAAACACATGGGTCCTCTTTGGCTGGAAACAGAGGCACATAAAAGTGTGACAGACTCCATATCAGAAAAAGTAATGGAGTCAAAAACTAGCCTCTTTGTTTAAAACTTTAATGATTTCTAACAAAGATATCAGCTCTATTCTGATTGTGTATAAGGACTATATAGCTTTTGTCTTTTGTGCTGGATTATACCCTGAAGAGTCAACCATGGCAATCTCTACAACCAAGGAAGCAAGAACATTTAATTGCTCACACAGGACTGCAAACAGAGTACAACTTCTTCCTTCAATCACACAAAGTAATATTTTGGTTGAAATTACCTTACCCAGTATTTATTTCTCCCCCATCTACTCTAACATGGGGTCTATCATGTTTTGTTGTGCCTCTAAAGCTAACAAAAAATTAACCTTATGTTTCCACATAAAGCATTGTGTATGGAGAAGTTCTAAATGATGAACAACCCTTTGTCTAACAACTTCAGGACAATCTAATTCACACCACCAGAAATGAAATCTGAATCTTTCTACCTCTTAAGTGGATTCTACAGTCCCTATTTTGGTATGTGCTTGAAATAAGAGACAGGGGCTTGGACCATGGAATTTGGAACTTTTTTCTTTCTTTCTTGTTTTTCTTGCACAATCTCCAGCTTTGTAATGTCCAACTTGACAAGATGCATACTGGATCAAAAAGCTAGACATTGTATGTAAGATTTTACTAGGCTAATAAAGGTACAGTAATACCTCAGATAATGTTTGCCTCGGATAACACTAAAATCGGATAACGTTGGGGAATTTGAGGCAAACATTTGCATTGCACAATAATAATGTTGTGTGATGCAAATGTTTGCCTCAAATTCCCTGATGTTGATCTCAGCCAGAGATCTACCTAGGCAAACATCGCTGGTTTGGTTGGGGGGAGATCGGACACGCGCCCGATCTCCCCCCAACCAAACTGGCACTACAAAGCTCACAGCAGCAGCATGGCTGGAAGCAGAATGGGGGCTCCCCGGTCAGTTTCCCAGCCATGCCACCGCTGCACCCTTGGCAGCAGTGGCACATTTGGGAAGCCAACTGGGGAGCTCCAATTTGGCTTCCCAAATGCACCGCTGCTGCAATTGGCAGTTGGGTTGAGTGTGCTGCCCTGGTTCTTTCCCCCAACTCAAGCACCGATCGCAGCATGCGATGGCCGGCTGGGTGGGGGAAAGAATGGGGCACGTGCCTGGTAACAACAATCCAGGCAGGGGTTTCTGAATAGAAGCTAGGAAAAACTTTTCCTAGCCTCTCTTCAGACCTCCCCCTGCCCCGGCCTGGATTGCTAAGGGACTTAGCCATCCAGGCAGGGGAGCTTCTGAAGAGAGGATGGGGAAAGGGTCCCCAGCATCTCTTCAGAATGCCCACCCCCCGGGGTTCACTAACCCAATTCTTTCCCCCAATCCCATCGCTGATGCCAGCTTGGGATCAGCCCTGGGGTTGGATGGAAAGGGAACAGGGCTTTTTTAAAACGTTGTGCAATCAATGCATCACACAACATTGAAAACTAGATAATGTTACGATTTATGGAACCAAGTTATAACGTTATCCAAGGTACTATTGTATTACTTACCCTTCTCTTTGGATTTCAGCAAAATGCCTCCAATAATTGGGACAGGACAGTTACCAAGAGGAATACCATAAGGCATTTGCTAAATCACAGAAGTGTTCATAAGTATTCAATAATGTAAGAAATTTCCACAGAGGATTGAACTACTAGCATTCCCCCACCCATCCGCATTACATATCATATAAAAATAAAACTGGTAGTAATGTCAGTCTAAGCTCCACAGTCTGAATTTCTCATACCTGGTCAAGAAAATGGTTTCGTAAATAATCCATGGCTTGGAGGATGCTTTTTGGAAGTGGATGGCCTGTTCTTTGCACATTTAACAATAATGGTACACCAAATACATTTTTGTCCTTATAATCAGGGCCTTTTATTTTTCTAATGAACTTTGGAATAGTCCTAAAAACAGAGAAACAGTTCATTAGCTTATATGCTTTTTCTGAGCAGTTTGGAAATTGCTATAGATGAGGGGATTTAAATAACTTAATGACCAAAATCCTGTTGTGCAACTTTGCACATATAACTTGAGGTTGCACATGTGGTAGTTGTATACAGTTGTATGCAGTTGTATGCAGTTGTACATACAATCAATCATGCCAGGGATTGGTAACTGATTGTGTAACACATTTACATCACCATGAACAGGAAACTCTCCCAAGGAAATAACAGACATCAAGAGGATATAACTAGCAACAGCAGCACTGAATTTGTTACAATAACTTTTGGTTTGTATATCAAACCTCCTTTGTATACATGAAAAGACTATCCCTGTTCTTTCTCAGTAGTAAATTTAGCACTTGTCTATTTGTTTATTACAAAATTTTATCAGAATTTTAAAAAAATCCAGGATTCTAAATGCATATGGATTGGGGATTATGGTGAAATTTCACATCACCAACTATACAGAAAGCTGCTCTCCAGTCTGTACGCAGGTATTCTTAAAACTCTTACCATTCTTTACTACTCTCCTACAACCATGTCAAACATTTGTCCAAGATATTCTCAAAATATTAGTAAGTCACAGTTATTTTTTTATTTTTGCTGTTGTTGTCATGAACATACTGAGAGTTCACTTCAAAATTCTCCATTATTAGGGTGAGGAACCACAGTAGTTGTAGCAAAATAATTAATTATATTGGAAACTAAGCAATGCTACAGGTATCTTGCTGTTTAGAATATAATTTGGGTAAGACTTCTGCTGAGTATCAATTATTAAAGTTGACTTCATTTCTACTACAATCCTAAACAGATAGTTGCTTCAATTCAGAAACTTTTGCTCTTCACTTGGATTTACCAGTGCCATCCTTGTTTGCTGGAAGGAGAATATGTATCCATCAAAGTAGTCAGCTTTAGCAAAGCTAGCTTCTGCATTCGAGTTAGGTGGGAAGCAGACTGGCTGTCGATTTGGAGAGAAAGGTTTCCAAAATTTGTGCATTCCTCATCTGACCAATGTCTTCTTGGGCATCTGTAAAACAAAAATTCCTTAAGTGATCTTCAGTATGAATACAGTTTTCAATACTCCTTTTTCCTGTCAAAAGCTGCACAACTCAGCAACAGCCATGCATTTGAAAACATCCTGTAGCAGACAGAACAGATTCTGTAGTAACAGGATCGAGCACCAAAACCAAAAATAATTTAATAGTTAAATTGTCACCTTTTTTACCCAATTCAACTGCCTTAAGCAATGAAGCATCAAGAGTGGTATCTTATTGCTGCTCCACCAAAGGACTGACAGTTCTCTGCCTCTCCTCCCACCCTCAATATGGTACAACTTCTGCCATCACTACCTCGTTTTCCAGCCCCTGTTGGCTTAACTGTGGCACTAATTTTCTACAGCTCAATGGATCTACAATGTATCTGCTATTATCTCAGCTTGCTTCAGTTCATGCCATGACACTCCAACCCTCAACACATGCTCACTTTCCTTATCAACTTTCTTTGGTAAGGGGTGTCACTTTACATAAAAATGTGTCAAGGGGGTACTATCATTTTTTTATAAATGGGGCTATAAAGATTAGATGAACACATTAGGAGTAAAAAAACCAAAGTAAAGCAAAGGGGAGGAAATGGATGGCAGAAAGAATGAGGGAGCATTCACACTGAGAGCATTCATGCCATCACTACATGAGGAATATTCATGCCATCATTACATGAGGGATATTAAATTCACTACCTATCTTTTTCCATTAAAAAATAATACTAGCCAACAGCTGACCTGATGGAGTGTTCAGGTGTCAGTTTTGGCCCCGATTCCATTATGTACATAAGTTCTGTGAGGCCGTGTTCACCAATGTGTTTGCAGTCTTCGTCTTCACCATCAGCAACTGGAAATCCCTCCAATTTTCTCCCTGAACTTTCTTTAATACCAAGATGGACCCCTTGAGGAGACGATGGGCATGGAGAGGTGGATTGGTTGGAGTGAGGGGCAGAGTCTGAGTCCCCATCATCAGAGAATTTCTCTGCCCACTGATTGACCAGTTTCCTAAGCCCGTTAACATGTTCCATAACATTGTCTAGTTCGGTAAAAACATCATCATTTCCAAACTCAAGTGTGTCCAATTTATTCACATAAATGCCTGGAACATTATCATATATGCTCAGCCTGTTGTCTGTGGGAGAAACAGCAGCAGGAGATGTTTCAGGCTCCTGAGACCGGTTTCTCTGGCACCCATGAAAACTCCCAGTTCTCCAGTTCACGGAAGTATTGTCTATTGGAGACAAGAGACTGTATGTAAGTGCTTTTGGGAATGTCCCAGGCTTGTGGCCTTGTGGTACTTGAAATACTTTGTCCTGCTGCAAATGCATCTCATTTTTGAAGTTACGCTCAGAAAGATCACTCCACAAGGAAACCTTGCCAGAATCAAACTCTTCCACACAGGTCCCCTCTTTTTTACTATGTCTTCTCACTTTAATAACAGGGCTTGGGGTACTCATGGTGCTGCTATTTTCGGATGGGCTGCTGCTGCTGCTGCTGCATGTCTGTGGGGAATAAGAATCAGGTCTCAGCCGATTCACAGACATGTCAGAAACATCTACGCAGTTCAGGTTCCTCAGCTTTTCGTCATTTAGTCCCTCTACAAGCACAGGCTCACTGATAATAGGCTTGACCTTTGAATGTGCTTCTCTCTTCAAACTACTAGTTCTTAGGTGCAATTTTTCTATTTTCTTTAAGAAGCCCCTTCCCTTTTTGTGGGATGGTTTGTCCAAGAGTTTGTCCTCAGGAACTATATTCGAGATTTCACTCAGAGAGGGAGAGCAGCTGAAGGTAGAATCAGGCGATGCCAACTTGTTTGAAGAACATGTTGAAGAGCTCAGGCTTGTCTCTATCTCTTCACAATTTTTTGGAAAGCTGATTAAGTCACTGTCTCCGCTGCTGGAACTGTGAACTGATGACTCATCATTTCTCTCTCTCTGATCAGAAAATGCAATGTCCCCACTGCCAGAGCATTTAATCCTCAGGCTGCCAGGAGTGGAGAGTGCAGCAAAACTTTCTGCATTTCCCAGGCGACACCACCTCCGTGTATGTTTCTCATATGTCCATTTCTTACTTATTGCACAAGGTTCCTCTTCTTCAGATTCATCACTCTTAAAAGAAAAAAAAGAGAAGGGTTTAAAGTATCAGATGGATAATGAAACAGGGCGACTTATTATCCACGGTCATATTCACTAAAGCAGCATTCTACAGAGGAGGAAGGCTGGTGCTGGAAAGAATAAGGTTTAGGCAATCCCCCTCTTCCCACACATGTGTTAGGCAGAGGCCTTCTCTTTGAACCCCAAATACCATCTGGGCAGGATTAGATGATTACTTGAGATTTTATTTTGGAGCTCTGACAGCACAGTATAGTTTGCTCTATTTACTGGTGACACCTTGTCCACACCCCATCCACACCCTTTTGGTCCATCAGCAGATTGGTGCCAGATGGAAGGGTAAAGGGTCTCTTTTAAGATTGTACCTTGCAAGCAACCCTTTCTGGCACAAACCAATGTTATCTTTATGCCCTCACGTGATCATATACTTTAAAACTTCAATCTGTTTTTAATGCTAACTTAATTTATCTGAATTTAATTTTCTCCCCAGGTGATTTAAGAGTCAAAATAGTAAAATCAAAAAAATTGTTTCACATTGGAACTCTGGGGATCCTTCTCATGTAAATGTGCATCCATCAACTTTCTCATGCTGCCAAAGTAATAAAAGAGACCTTGCAGACCGCAAAGCTCCCCTAAACTCAGCCTTCTAGAAGCTGAGCTAACATTGTCGTGTGCAGTACTGCAAAGAAAGAAAGAAACATCAGTCAAAACCTCCCCACAACACTGTTAACATAATATAAAAATCAGTTTGATTTACCCATGTAGCAGATGAGTTTGTTCAGGTAATAATAATTTTGTGTCAGAAATTATTCTGGGTTGAAAGGACTTTTGCTGGAGGAACTCTGCTCTGGGGACACCTGAATGAGGTTCCTTTCATGTCCCCAAGATATTTTCCCACCAAAGTGGTCCCTATTTATCTACTTGCAATTTATTGCTTTCAATCTGGTAGGTTGGCAGAAGCTGGGTCAGAGACTGGTGCTCATTCCGTCATGCAGTATCTGGGTCTCGAACTGCCAGCTTGCCAGCCTTCCAGCTAACAAGGCAAGCTTCCTAACCACTGAGTCAGTGCATTCCCTTTTTGTTTAGGTTCTAACTAAGCTCATTTACTTTTCTGCTAACATCCACAGCCGCAAGCCGCAACTGGATGTGTGGGCGTCAATGCCTCACTCAACACTGAAAAATGTCACTTCCATAATGCATAGTCTCAACTGCTCCTCTCCAGTTGCTCCTCAAACAATGTCCTTCTACCTTGTGTTGTACTGAGTAATATGATGTGCAGATTATATCCATGAAGCAAACAAATGACTTCCCTGCTTCATTCAACTGTTCATAAAAAGACATCACTGGGAACAAAAAAGTTTCAAGTTTCAAACTTTCTAACTGAAAAAAAAAAACAGCAAAGCTCACAGACATTTTCTAATTCCAATATCTTTGTACATCGGGGGGGGGGGGGGAATCAGTCTTCTACACTAGTATCTTTGACTTTTTAAAAAATCATAGAGAGTATGGCAGATTGTTGGTTTTGGAAACCTACCTGCTTCCTTTGACGACATATTTCCACCTTCATTGCTGCAAATTTATTCAGTGTATTTAAACGTCTAGAGGGGAAGGAACAAATACATTAGCAATTTGTAACCTGAGTTTGGTTCTAATCTTGCAAGCAATTGCATTTAATCTGGTTTTAACCACTCTTTTTTTTGTCCAATAGTCCATGAAACACATGCTTCCCTCACTGCCCCTCTAACGTTCAGTAAATCATCCTTTTCTATCCCAGAGAGCAATGCAATCGTCCACAACAAATTCTCAAGGTAAATGGAATTGCAGGGGGAAATGGGGAAACTGGTGATGATTAATGTCTTCCATGTTTAACCAACAGAAAAGCTCTCCTTCTTGTGCCATATTAGATTCCAAATATTGGTGACTTCTGGCGAGGGTGGATTGCAAACCCGGATTTATTTGTTAAGTGAGTTTTTGGTTGGTTTTATTTGTTAAGCAAAGCGAACATTCAGAGAAAATTCTGCTCTTTAAGCAAGGTGTTCTTTACGCAAGGTTTGACTATATAATACCTATGGGTTCAAACATTAAAATAGTAAACTTTTTCAAGATACATGGTTAACCATAAGTTCATTTGAGTACAGTAAAACCACACAGGCGTTAGCGGGTGTTATCAGATGCATCTCATAGGATCTTAACGTTATTCGATGCAAGTCTCCCCCCCCCAGATTACTTAACATTATGTGATTTTAGCGGTATCCGAGGTAAACGTTATCCGAGGTATTACTGTATTGTCCCTATGTAAAGCCAAAAGTTCTCAGTCTTATATACCTCCTAGTTCAGTCATATCAGAGAATAAACAAAAACAAAAACGCTGTAGCACTTTAAAGACTAACTTATATTTTAATGTGAGCTTTCATGGATCAAGTCTACTTCATCAGACACGGGAGTGAGACTTCATGTCATCAATTTATATACATCAGATACAGAGGCACAGAGTGACTGGTTAGTGTGACAAATATTATACAATTTTTAGTTCAGTGTTCCCCAACCTTTGGTTTTTTTACTTTAATTCCCAGAAGCCTAAGTCAATTCCCCAAAGCACTGATCAGCCAATGTACTGATTTAGGCTTCTGGGAATTGAAGTCCAAAACCCAAAGGTTGGGGAACCCTGTTCTAGCTGACTAAAATAATACCCAGGCAAAAATTTACCTGTACAGAGATTCTATGGCAGCTTCATCTAAGAACTCATGGTCTTTCCTCACCATGTTGATATCAATAGGAAACTGCATATCTGAAAAAATCCAAATATTTTTGAAAGCAGTTAATTTAATGTTTACAACTTTCAGAGTTAGCCTAAATAAACCAACCCAAAGGATTTTTACCTCATTAGACATAAGCCTCAAATAATCTAAATCATTGCAGGAAGAAATAGATTTGTGAATCAACAAACAATGGATAAATGCTTGCTACGGAGAGCTGCTAGAATGCATTAATGAAAAACAGCAATCAAGAGCTGTATGAAGAAAACAGATACAGAGGATTAAAAGTTCAATGCCATCTCAATTGTTTACTCACAGAGACAGGAAGTACACAAGACCCAAGTGGAACAGGAACAGGAATTCTCAAGGTAATAGAGAGGAGACTCAGATTTTCCAGCACTCCATGCCAATCAGAATAACTAAGGGGTCATCCAGATGAGAATTAAGTCTGCTCCCCAGGGTGATCTGGAGGTGGGCTGCCCCCCCCCCCCCGGTTGGACCTTTTGAGCTCCTATAACAGGAGTTCTCAACCTTTTTAAGCTGGGGGCTATGTCAAACTCCCTCCGACAGCTTCAGGGGCCAAATGGTCATTTTGCCCTTCTTCCACCACATGGCACATGGTGGAGGGGCACATAAAATGGTGCTGTAGGCTGCATCCGGCCCATGTGCTGCAGGATGAGAATCCCTGCCCTAATAAGGAGGTTCTACTCTTTCAGCACACTTTCATCTGTGCTGTTTCCTGTGTCTGTGGACTATGGGAATGGCACATATGGGAGGCTTGCAGTTCTCACACCTGCTTCTAGGGTCAACTCCCAATATGCTGAAGCAGCTGATGAGCTGCTTCTGATTCATTACTGTTGTGATGCATCACTCTGTTTAATTTAAAAAATATATCTGTGTATCTGTGTATTGCCAATTTAAACAGTGTCTAAGCAGTTTCTTGATTAGCAATACACAGATAAACAAAGAAAATATTTAATATAAATGAAGAGCTGCATCACATAAACAATGATCTAGAAGATGTAGGGGGGGGGGATCTCATTTCTTCTGACCGTTTGCAAACTACCAGGGCAAATATTCAATTAGACTCCAAGGATTGTTTCCCATTTGGACCCAAGGGTACCAAATAGCACATCACTCGCCCTGAACTGGAACTGATGCCTTTCTGGTGCATCCAGGCACACCTAAAGGGGCAATCGGGATAGGCACTACATAATATTTAGTCACTCAACAGGCTTGAGACACCAAGAGAGGGCACCAGAGCACATGTTCAATGAAGAGCTGAATTCAAGCTGAGACCTATACAATTTTGCAGTACTGTATACTTAAGCTTGTGCTATTTCTCAGACAGAGACTCATAAAGGATGGATCAGTCTTGACACAACCATCAAGCTAATACAAACATGAATAAAGCTGGTCTATAATACAGTACTCTTCTTGCAGACAGACCATAGCATTGATAAAGAGAACATCTTTCTATTTCTCAAAACTGTATGTTTGTGATACATCTATAGGAAGATACACTGTTCCCAATATTTCAGCAAGGAAGGGGGTTAACTGCCAACTTCCCATATTTTTTGTTCTGGAAAAGCAATACCTTATCTATAATACTCAAACTACAGTATAGATAACACCCTTCAATCTTTCCTTCTTTCCATTTTCAAGTAACCTTGGTGGAAGTTGCCCTATGTAATCCAGCACATATGCAGTAAACTTGGAGGAATCTACCATCATAGGCATATGTCCACAGTTAGATGAATTCTGCACCAGCTCTTCCATATTGCATTTGTTACAAATAGAACAGACTTTTTTCTAATGTGGTTTAATTTTTTTCCAAATCTCTGAACACAACAGCATCATAGTACACTACCTTCAAACATCTGAGCATATTGGGGGAAACCAGCAGCTTTCAGCCAATCACAGGCTTCTTTGGCCTCAATTTCTGAAAGAGAGGAGGACAAAATCTTTTAAAAGCTCATTTTCCAACAATGACCAATCAATACTGCATTATACAATCTGATCCAAATCAGCCTACTTCTTTTTCTGCCTCCAAAAGAGCTCCCCTTTCCAGTAGCAAGCACTTCCTACTCTATACATGCCCAAGACAACAATGGCAAAGACATTTGGAATATACAGTAAAACCTCATATAACACTAAAACCTGGTTCCACAAGTCTTGGTGTTATATGATTTTTAGTGTTATCTGATACATGTTAAAATCCTATGGGATCCATAGAGATACATTGTAACCACACAGGCTTTAGCGGTTGTTATCTGAAGCATCCCATAGGATCTTAATGTTATCTGATGCAATTCTTCCCCCCAGATTCCTTAATGTTATGCGATTTTAGTGTTATCCGATACTAATGTTATCTGAGGTATTACTGTAGTTGCATTGAAGTCAATAGCTAGTAGTTGCATAATACCAAGTCACTTGAGGTTAATGGCAATCCTAACAGGGATTTCAAAGTGTATGAAATGTTCAAAGAGTATTATTACTGTTGCCACCTCTCAAGTGAGTTTCCATGATAAAGTGGGAATTTAAACCCATTTCTTTTGAGTCATAGGTCTATTCATTACATAGCAGTATTAGAGTGGAACAGTAGATAGACTGATGGCCTACGACTGAGGAGACCTGGCTTCATAATCAGCCAGGACCATGGAAATCCATAGGAACAGGAATTGAATTGATAAAGCTACATTTTAAATATCTTACTTACCTATTAGGATCACCATAACAAACACATGCAATGTTCCTACTGCTTTCTGCTATGATCATGTTTCATATTTTAGAGTAAATGTTCACAAAAATGCCTGACAATAACTTAATGTAAACACCAAGCTATCATTTATGGGACAAAACTTTCTGAATCTAAGGAATGAATGAGTTTGGAAAACAAAGCTAGTATAATAGGTTCCTAATAAATGTTTTGTTGCTCTAAAACAAGGTTTATCAAGATTTTTGTGCCATGGGCCCAACCACTCCCTGTCAGACAGCTGAGTGGGCCGGACACATGGTTTCCCCCCATCATAAACACTTCCTTAAACCACAGTGGGCATGTTTGTGCATGCATGGGCATCTTTATGGCTGTCATAAATGCATTTGCATCAGATTCCGGGGTCATCACCATGGGCCAGATGGAATGGGGCCAGGACTGGCCTGTGGGCCATGGGTTGCAAACCTCTGCTCTATATTGTCTAGAAATTCTATAACACTGAGGAGGCCATAATTCTCCATTACACACACACCGCTTATTACTAAAGGCATTTTAGTTCCCACCACCACCATCTGTAGCATCTATATTTAATGCAATAAAACAGATGTTAGGGACTAACTAGTTGCTTTGTGACAATTAATTAAAAAGTCCTGCAGCTATAATGCTCTAACATTCCCACAGGAAAAAGAGGAAAACATAACTTTGCAGCACTACAAAACATTTACCAGATGCCTAAAAAATGTAAACATGTTTAATATACTTCTGGAAAAGCAAAAGCCAGCAGTTCTGAAAGGAAGAAAAATGTTGCAAGTCACCATGTCCCTTGTAAAGGCACATTCTGGACTGTTTTCTCGTATAGGCTAGTTTCTCAATTTTTAAAAATACTTTTCCTACAAATTAAAGAATTGTTTGAATCTTTTCCTAGTACAGTATATACAGTAATACATCAGATAACGTTTACCTCGGATAACACTAAAATTGCATAACGTTAAGTAATCTGGGGAGGAGAATTGGATCGAATAACGTTAAGGTCCTATGGGATGGATCGGATAACAACTGCTAAAGCCTATGTGGTTATAATGTATCTCTATGGAGCTTTAACATTATCCGATCCATCCCATAGGATATTAACATGGATCAGATAACACTAAAAATCGGATAACACCAAAACTTGTGGAACCAAGTCTTAGTGTTATCTGAGGTATTACTGTACTGTATTTCTTACTTTTATGTTTAGTGCACTGTCACATGGGCATGCAGTTACAAATGTGTCTTCTTGAAATAAGAGGGAAAAAAGTGTCCCAGAAGATTATAGCCCATTACATTAAATGTATCCATTTTGTACTTTTCTTCATACAGTACATTTGCTGTTGGGTTCTGAAAGCAGCATTTACTTTCTGTCCTGACACGCTAAAGAAAGTGACATGTTCTTATTGCGTTTTGATTTGTAGGTTGATCTGACCTATCAACATATCTTGTAGCCTTTTGTTTTGTACAACATCCTTTTCTGCAATCTCAAAAAAATTTTAAAAATCACCCAAGCCAGCTGGTCCATTATATAAAATCCTTTAGCACTGCAGTCAATGTTAACGGAGACCAATTCATTTTAAACCTCTACTTTGTCTTTAATCTTACAGTAATGAGACTGGCAGGAAATGGAAACTTTCAGCTGTTTAAATGTTTAGAAAGTTAGGAAACAAATGCTACATACAAAAAGCAAGAGATATCAGACCTAGCTCTGGAGACTCACACCCTATGTACAAAGATCCATGAAATCTATGAAAAGCTGTCATCAGGTTTAGAAAGAATACATACATTAAACTTTTAAAAGTTCCTGAAATTACCCTTCTTTAAAAGAATAGAGTCTTACTTTAAAAGAAGCAGAATTTAAGTATCTTTTAACAAAAGACAAGATGGGAAATCCAGAAATATTCCAGCAGATATCTGTTTCTATATTAGATCTTGCTCCAGTGCTTTCTTCAAAATCTACTCTGGAACATTTCCCCAATCCTTTACAACAAACTTTTGTTGATGGAAGCTCTCCTGCCTGCTTCTGGGATTACTAGAGTGCAATTCTAAAACAGAGGAGGGTGTTACATGATCCTATTGTAGATTATTTTTTCTTGCTTTCAAACTGCTAAATTGGTAGGAGCTGAGACAGATAACAGGAACTCATTCCATCATGCAGCACTTGGGTCTTGAACTGCTGACCTGCCGACCTTCCATTTGCCAAGCTCAGCATCTTAACCATTAAACCACCATAGCCCTTTTTACAGGTGGTATGTGTGCAGTAAATGTCATATCATTAAAAAAATTTTGCTCATTAACCATCTGGCTGGCTGATTGGCTAGTTTGGGGCCCTTGGGCAAAGTTGAAGAATGAAATGTCCTCTAGCCAGTATACGTGACACACTGTGCAATCATTCTCAAGCCTTTCATTCCCTCTTGGTATGGAGTTTTTCCTGGAAACATGAGAGAGCAGACCTTGCAGGTGGACAAGTGGCTATGTTGAAAATGTCCTCTCTTGAATAGGAAAATCATGGGGGACGGGGGTGTTTCTCAGTAGGATTGATTAGTTTATTCTTGCAAAGGGCCACCACCATGCACTCTGGCAAGAGACATTTCTAGTTTGCATTGCTTCACCCCAAAAGTGTCATGTAGGGACTTCAAAACCTTCCTGTGGTTTCGTGTCTGAAAAATTATTAACCAGTTATCTTTTGCTATGCTTAGATGCTGTTGTTGATGCTTCAATCTGACTCACCTCCTTCCTGACCTTTATGTTGGCATTTGGTTCTTGCAGCTCTCTAATCCACTGCAACCATCCTGGTCTATTTTTTTGCCTGTGGTGACAGTAAGATACCTCTTCTTATTCTTTCCCAATCTTCTTTTACTTCACTTACGGGCTACCAGCCTTAACATGTCCCTGGTAATGTTTCTGTGCTGTGAAGGAAGTCAGACCCAATGACCTCAAAATACATCTACAGGCTGCGATTGTCCCTGAACATGCCTGATACTTATTCCAAGCCCATCAGCTACAAACTGCCATAGGCAACAAACAGTAGCTGCAGGTGACTAGTAAATGCCAGACATATTACTTTCCTTTCAGTTCCCAGCCTAGAGGACAACGTCACACCAGACACTCAAGTGCATTGTAGGAATGTCAAGTTTTATTATTAGGGACCTGATCTGCATATTTGAGAAGCCCACCTGATCTGCATATTCATCTGCCCACTGTAATGCTACATACAGACATTTGTAATAATCTCTAATTTTTGGATCTTGCAGGAGGGGTGGCAGGCTTTGGTCAATAGGAAAACTCACAGTATTTCTTCATGGTGTTCTAGTCTTAAATCATACAATTAATTAAATTAATTAACTTCCCCCTTCATAATTTTGCATTTTAAATAAACTAACATTTTCTTCCACCATAGGCATGTGGGTTAGGGGTGATAGAGACGACAGAGAAAACACATTTAGAAGGTGCCAATTGGGGACGGTTGCTGTAAACCTATAAAATTTAGTTCATACAAGACAGTAGGACAAAGTTAACGAAAAAAGGGTGACAAGGGAAAGTTCACTTTTTAAGAGAACAGAACAAAACTCTTCTGAAATTCAGGACTTATTTTATCACATTTCTTTCTCTTAATAACTTATGTCCACCATTTCATGTAAAGCTACAGAATGAACAAAGAATAATGCCATGCTGAAAGGTCTGTTTCTGTGCCTATGTGCAGAAGCAACCAATTTTCTATCTTTTAGTTTTAACTGTTGTCATACTCAGTGGAGATAAATGCTAAGTAAAGTTAAGGTAATGTTCATGATAATTTTCAGCAATCCAGATCAATAGCGAACTCCAGGTGGCCTCCAGGTGGTTTTGGTCACACACTCCCAACAACTCCAGACAACATGGCCAAGGACGATGAGAGATAACAATGCAGGTACAGTACAGCACAGCAACATCTAAAGGGCTACGCCGGGTTTCCAATTCCTGTCCTTAAAAGACACTCATTTAATGTAATAGAATATAAAACAACCTTCTGCTACCTGGCACTCCCCAGATTTTAAACCACAACTCCAAACAGTGCCAGAAAGCACAGACAACAACAATGAGAATGCAAATGCCATGGACAAATGAACTGGACATTAGGGTTATTAATTTTACAATTCACTCAGCTCTTTCACGACAGCTTTATGCCCAGGACTCTTGTGTTTAATGCCTTTTGTTACATTACTCCCCTGCCTTTAGCTACTTTAATTTTAGTAGAGCAGCAAAACAAAAATGCTTAACATTAAACAAAGTTACTCAGCAATACTTGTAGGTTTTAAGCAGAAAAGCAAGCTGCTCCAGAGATAAATTAATACTTTTGCCGCCATCGTGGCTATCACCTTCTTCTCTTTCTCCAGCTGTTCTTATAATCTTAACCTCCTTGCTCTTCTTTAGCATCCTCCAAATGCTTCATAAACTGCGTCAATATGTATGGGATCTGTTTGGCAGCAGCTTCAACCAGATGGCAAACTCTGGAATGCATATTTCTCATCATATCCTCTATCCTACTGACAGCTACACTGACAGATTCTTTATGCAGCTTTCTGTTAAATGGTTCACTGTTGTCCACAACAGGGCAATTAGTTTATATGAGTTTATGTTGCAGCCCCAGACTCCCTCATCAACAATTTCCATTCATGATTTTTTGGGCATGGAGAAAGTTACTATGTACATTATCCTCACTGCATGAGAATAGTCGATCTACTCTAGTGTTTCAAGTGAAGAAGGCTCAACCAACTGTTGAGCTAGAAGGCACACTATATATATAGAACAGGAGGTGATGTTCTATGTCCATGATGGTGAACCTTGGCACTCCAGGTGTTCTTGGACTTCAATTCCCAGAAGCACTGACTTGAGCTTCTGAGAATTGAAGTCCAAGAACACCTGGAGTGCCAAGGTTCGCCATCATGGTTCTAGGTCTTACAAACCAGCCCTCCGTTGACGTGTTCAAACAAGAGAGACTTCTTTTATGACACTTGTGACATC
Source organism: Furcifer pardalis (assembly GCA_030440675.1). Taxonomy (NCBI): domain Eukaryota; kingdom Metazoa; phylum Chordata; class Lepidosauria; order Squamata; family Chamaeleonidae; genus Furcifer; species Furcifer pardalis. Next base: position 73,286,327 of record CP126893.1, read on the forward strand.
TGGGAACACAGAAGCACCACTCCTGCTGTCACTGACTGAGAACACCAAACCTGGTTAGTTATGTGTTCTTTGGCATATAAAAATAGAGGAGGCATTAAGTCTGGGAGACACAGTCCAACATCATGTTTAGGGAACTTTGCCCAACAGTCTAAAACAGAGGGTTCTGTGTCAGGTCAAGGCACATCTTGTGCTACTGACCTAGATGTGCAAGAGAGCGGAGTTACAAACTGTTCAGAAGCAGCATAAAGCCAGGCTTTCATTTTTGGAGAGAGAGGGAGAGAGTTGCCAAAACATTGTGAGTTCAATCCTGACTAGGATCAAGGCCTTCCATCCTTCTGAAGTCGGTAAAATGAGTACCCAGCATATTGGGTGCAAAATGCGAATTAACCTGTGAACCGCCCAGAAAGTTTACTAACCGCTATGGGGCGGTAGATAAGTGTAATTGCTGTTGCTGATTAAATAAGAATAATAGACTATTAGAAACCTCTCAGTGACCAACAGTCCCGGAGGTCTTGTCGCCTACACAGACCCTTAAAGGTAAAGGTCACCCTTGCTCGAAAGCCAGTCATATCCGACTCTAAAATTCAGTGCTCATCTCTGTTTCAAAGCTGAAAATCCAGCGCTGTCTGCTTCTGCAGACGTTTCCGTGGACATGTGGCAGGCATGCCTCGACACTGGACGGCACGGAACGCTGTTTACCTTCCCACCGAAGGGGTCCCAATTTATCTCCTTGCAATGTCTTGCTTTCGACCTGCTAGGTTGGCAGGAGATGGGACAGAGGCGGGGGCCCACTCCGTCGTGCAGTACCCGGGAATCGAACGCCAAACTGCCAGTCGTCGAGTTCAGCGTCTTAACCACTTGAACCACCGCAGTCCCTATGGGACGGCAAGGTAAAGGTTTCCCTTGCTCCAAAGCCAGTCGTATCCGACTCTAGGGGTCAGTGCTCATCTCTGTTTCTAAGCCGAAGAGCCAGCGCTGTCTGCTTCTGCAGACATTTCCATGGTCATGTGGCAGGCCTGACTAGACACCGGAGCGCATGGAACGCTGTTACCTTCCCACCGAAGTGGTCCCTATTTATCTACTTGCAATTTTCTCGCTTTCGAACTGCGAGGTTGGCAGGAAGATAAGTGTAATTGCTGTTGCTGATTAAATAAGAACAATACATTTAGAAACCTCTCCGCGCCCAACAGCCCACTAAGGTCTTGCTGCCTACAGACCCTTGGCTTGAGAGAAACGCGCGAGCTGCTTCCCCCGGCTAGGCGCTCGGCATCCTACAACAGAAACCCGAGTCAAAGTGGAGCTCCCACAGGCTTTTGAAAGGGGAGAGGGGGACCCCCTTAGTATACTATACGCCTTCCTCCGTGGGCGACCCACGCCCACTCCCCAGCCGCCTTCCCGCCAAAAGCCCCCCTCCCCCCCCCGGGGCAGCCCCCTCCTGGCGCCCACTTACGCGGGAGTATCATCCTGCCCTCCGCCGAGCCAGTCGCTGCTTCGCTCTCCAAGGCGCCCTTTGGCAAAGCAAGGAGCCTTCGAGGCAGGCGGCGGCGGCGGCCCCTCCCACCGAGCCAGAGAGGAAAACCGGGGGCCGCCCGGCGCTCCTGAGGAGGGGGCCTCTTGGCTTCCGCGCCTTTCCTGGTGTGGGGGCCCGCTGCCCTTGTGTGTGGGAAGAAGGAAAGAGGAGCGACGGGGCTGGGTTGGCGGCGGGGGGAGAGGACGGGACCACCCCAAGGCAAAGACGTCAGAGTCGCTGCCTCTGGCGACAGAGACGCCTCGGGAAAGACTCAAGAGACGTTTTCAAATCGTGGTTGATTTTTATTTCCTTTTTTTTAAATAGGAGCCATGCTAGTCTGTGTGGAAACTGAAAACGAACATTAAAATTTAACAGCTAGTCTTCAAAGTGCTTTTGTTGTTCAGTGGCACAGTCGATTCCGACCCTCTGCGACCCCCTGGACCACTGTCCTCCAGGCACTCCTGTCCTCCACCATCCCCCTCAACTCGCTCAGCCCTGTCTCCACAATACCATCTAGCCATCTCATCTTGGGCCGTCCCCTTCTTCTTTTGCCCTCCACCCTTCCAAGCATCAAGGCTCTCTCAAGTGAATCCTCTCTTCTCATTTAATGTCCAAAGTACTTTAGCTTCATCTTTAGTATTTGACCTTCTAAGGAGCAGTCAGGGTTGATTTCTTCTAAGATTGACCTATTTGTTCTCCTCACTGTCCATGGGACTCTCAAAACTCTCCTCCAACACCACATCTCAGAGGCGTCTATTCTTCTGCGCTCAGCTTTCCTAATGGTCCAGCTCTCACAACCAGAGGCGTAGCTACCGCCGTAACTGCCGTATCAATTATACGGGGCCCCAGGGCCACGGGGGGCCCCAACGTGTGTAAGCAAAACAAATCTTTACCCTTCCTAAGGGCCCCCAAACAAATTTTTATACAGGGCCCTGCCAAGGCACGCTACTCTTCTGCTCACAACCATACATTGCCACAGGGAATACCATTGCTTTGACTATGCGAATTTTTGTTTGCAATGTGATGTCTCTACTTTTCACTATGTTCCCCAGGTTTCTCATCACTTGCCTCCCAAGAATCAGTCGCCTTTTTATTTCATGGCTGCAATCTCCATCTGTAGTGAGCTTAGATCCCAAGAAAGTAAAATCTGTCACTGCTTCTACTTCTTCCCCATCTATTTTCCAGGGACTGATAGGGCCTGTTGCCATCATCTTGGTTTTCTTTATATTGAGTCTCAAGCCAGCTTTTTCACTTTCTTCTTTCAACCTAATCAGGAGCTTCTTTAGGTCCTCCTCACTTTCTGCCACTAGGGTGGTATCATCTGCATACGTATCTCAAATTGTTGATGTTTTTTCCAGCAATTTTGATCCCAAATTGTGATTCCTCCATCCCTGCATTGCGCATTATGTGTTCTGTGTATAAGTTGAATAAGCAACAAAGTGCTACAACATTATTATTATTTTGTTTATTCTCTGATATGTTTTAAAATCAGTGTGGCTTTTTACAACTGGGACTGCAGTGGCTCAACTGGCTAAGATGCTGACTGGAAGGTCATTAGTTCGATACCGAATACAGCAGGATGGAGTGAGCTCCCAGCTCCTGCCAAACTAGCAGTTTGAAAGCAAGAAATTGCAATTAGATAAATAGGGTGTTGAAATGTGGTGTTGGAAGACAGTTTTGAGAGTCCCCTGGACAGCGAAGAAAACAAATAGGTCAATTCTAGAAGAAATCAACCCTGACTGCTCCTTAGAAGGTCAAATAGTAAAAATGAAGCTAAAGTACTTTGGACATCAAATGAGAAGAAAATATTCACTTGAGAAAGCCTTGATGCTGGGAAAGGTGGAGGGCAAAAGAAGAAGTGGGCGGCCAAAAATGAGATGGCTAGATGGTATTTTAGATGCAATGGGTACAAAGCTAGGCAGGATGTGGGGGATGGTGGAAGACAGAGGTGCCTGGCGGGCAATGGTCCATAGGGTCGCAAAGGGTCGGATTCGACTGTGCGACTGAACAACAACAAATAGGAACCACTTTGATGGGAAGGTAAACAGCATTCTGTGCCCTCCAGTGTCAAGGCATGCCTGCCACATGTCCAAGGAAATGTCTGCAAACACAGACAGCACTGGCTCTTTGGCTATGAAACAGAGATGAGCACTGAACCCTAGAGTTGGATACCATTGGCTTTCAAGCAAGGGTAACCTTTACCTTTAATAGCAGAGAATCCCCTGATTGGGGTTCAGATTTATTACTGTGAAGTTTGGCCCTGTTGAGTTGCAAAGTGTTAGTAGAATTTGCTAATGAGTTTACTCATCAGACCTAGCCTTGGGGAAAGGCTCTGCCATGTTGGGAAAGGAAGGGAGGTTTCCCTTCCTGCTCTAGGGCTGGGATATTTTAAGCAAGTGGACAATTACCTCCTTCCACTTTGGAGGTATGCATGCATGCAAATTGCTCTCTTTATTTGTTGCTCTTGGGTGTGCAATTTCACTCCTTAATGGTGGCAGAAATGCTCACAGAAAGAGCCTCCTTGAAGATTGTGTTATGTTCGAACCATAATCAAGTGTACCCTGGCAATGGCAACCTTGTGTTGCCAGCTAATCTTTCTCACACTGAGACGGGCAAAGTTAGCTACTGAATGAATTCACCAAAAGGTAGCTTCATTTTGGCAGTTTCATGTCTGGCTTAGACACGGAAGCAGCAGCTCAGTGAGTTAGGTCTCTGGATGCCTAATCTGAGGTTGGGAGTTTGGTTCCCCACCGTCCCTCCCTGGACAGCCTGTGTGGCATAGGGCAAGCTCCACTGTCCTAGGGCACCCACAGAAAAAGAGAATGGTGAGCCACTTCTGAATATGCCCTACCAAGACCAGAACATTCTGAAAAGGTTCATCCTAGGTCAAAATTGACTTGACACATAGTTATTTATGGGATCTTTGCACACCTTAAAATCCTTCCTGACAGGGCCAGTCAAACAAAAAAAAAATGGCAGGAGAAGGGAGACAAGAGGAGCAAACACTTCCCGCACCATCAACAAAACATCACCCTCCTGTTTTCTTCCCATTACTGGTCAGGGTTGTTGGTGTCGGCTGCCACTCATATCTGAGTATACATTTCATTCATTCATTCATTCATTTTGATTTATATGCCGCCCTACTTGGTGAAAACCAACTCAGGGCAGCTTACAACATACAGTACAATAAAATACAATGTAACAGTTCAATAATACAATATCCTAGTATCATAAAATATAGTACAATAAAATAAACATCCATAAACAATACCCAGTACAGAATTGACAATAAACAATATAATCACAATACAATCACTACCCAATACAAAAATTACACAGTAATCGTTTTAACAATATCTATCTGTTTCGGCCGGCTCCAGGAGCCTCTGTTGGCGGCAACGGCGAAGATGACAAAACTGTCTGAGTTTTTAAGCTCCCGCCCTGCCGCCCAGGTGTTCCTGCTCCTCATCAGCAAGCCGGGCCGGCTCCAGGAGCCTCTGTTGGTGGCGGCGGCGGCGAAGGCAGCCCAGGCGGAGCCCCCAGTGACAGGTGGGAAGAGTCTTGTGGCTGGACGCTGAGGCAGCCTCTCTGCCTGGCCGCAGGTGTTCTTGGGAGGCACCTCCAGCCAGCCTGATCTTAAAGCAGGCAGCCTGCCCCCCTAGAAATCATTTTTACATGTGATAGCTGTGAAGAAGAATGACAAACAGGAAAAATGCCACTGGCTTGGATTTGTTTAAGGTGGATCGCAGCTTGCCATGAACTAACCCACACACTGTGATCCTGGAGCCATCTCCTGCGGAATGTATAAATAAGACATGCAGGATTTAACACCGGGACTGCAATGGGCTGCCGCAGCCTTGAGGATACAGTAATACCTCAGATAACAATTGCCTCGGATAACGTTAAAATTGGATAACGTTGGGGAATTTGAGGCAAACATTTGCATCGCACGACGTTACATTGTGTGATACAATTGTTTGCCTCAAACTCCCCAATGTTGGGGCAGGCTTTGGGGCAGAGATCTACCGAGGCTTAGACCCCCAGTTTGGTTGGGGGGAGATCAGGCATGCACACCTGTTCCCCACCCCAGCCAAACCAGTGCTATGGGCTCTCTGCTTTGGGGTAGGGTGGCTGGAGGTGGAAGTCACCTCTAGCCAGCCCAATCCCAAAGTAGGCAACCCGGGCAGGCTGCCTGCTTTAATGAAGATCAGGCTGGTTGGAGGTGCCTCCCCAAGCAAATGGGATGCCCTTGTGTTTCCTCTTCGGAAAGGGAACAGGGCTTTTTTTTAACATTGTGCGATCAATGCATTGCACAATGTTAAAAATTGGATAATATTATGACTTATAGAACCAAGTCCTACCATTATCCGAGGTACTAGTGTATTAACAAGGTGCACCTTCACAGCCAGTCCATCTGGCAATGGCCTTGTTCGCCTCCATGACCATTGAGAGTCAGAATCAGAACAGTGAAGTGACTCCTCTTCTGCTCATTTTGTTGAGCCAAGTATGATGGTTTCTAGTGGTATTTCTTGCACTGAGGGAGTCATAGACCCCACCTAAAGGGGCTCATCCACTCGTAGCCATTGGCCTGTTTAGGGAGTCAGGTTATTTATCACCACTCAACACTCAGTTTTGAGTTGCTGGCTGTACAGTCTGTTCCATTATCGTAGTGGGATGTCTGGCCAGACAAATGAATGTATAAATGTAAGTAAGCAAGCAAGCAAGCAGAGGCAGCTGCCTTGTTATTATGTACCATCATGTAGGCACACCAAGTGCTATAGGCGCATATATGCACCAAAGCTGTAGGCGCACCAAGCGTTGTAGGTGCGCATGCATACCGAGTGCTGTAGGCATGCATGCGTGCTGTAGGCATGCATGTGCAGTGGGGAAAACTGGTGAAAAGGTAAGCCTTTTGGTGGTTCCCCCCAAAAGCTGCTACCAGTTCACGTGGATACTGGGAAAAGCTGGCAAACCGGTGTGAACCGACTCCTACACATCACTGCATTTATCCTAATATGGGTTTTAAGGTATGTAGGATGTTGAAAGGATGGTTTCCTATTACCAGCTGAGTAAGTTTCCATGGCTAAGGAGATAATTGAACCCATGTTTCCTGAGGTTTAGTCCAACACTCAATCTACTATATTGCACTGTACTCAGTAGATGAGTAAAAATCATAATGGCCTCTCTTATAGTCTTCAGTTTCCTCCACCAGGTTAAGGAAAGAGTAGTTTTATTGACAGGGCATGTCTACTTGTCCATTAACTCTACACAAGGTCTTTCTTTTCATATCACAAGGCAATAAACAGGGGGAGCTCAGCTTCATATGTGTCTACTATATCTCAAGAATTAACTGTATGAGGTCCATGTGTTCTTCTTTGCTCATACTTTCTTTACACTGGGGAAATTCTGCCTATGTTGGTTCAAAAAGTGTCTGTTCTCTAAAGAAAACATTCTACCTAATCTGTATGTCATGGAAATGGTTATATGGTGACGTTAGCCTGTTTAAAAGCTCTTTTCATTACTACAGATTGAACTTGGTTAATACATGCTATATATAAAATTATTACTTAAATAAACATGACTTATTTCAGAGAAAATATGTTAAGTAGGACAGTTTTACTATAACATGTGCCATTATTTTTCTTTTAGGAAAAAATATCTTAACATTTATCTTAAACTCACCCTCTTAAAAATTTATTATTAGTAGTTCAAATTTATATTGCCGCCCACTCACCGTAGCGATTCAGGGTGGCTTGCAAACAATACATTACATTACATTACATTACAATACAATATGTTGACAGGGACTCAGGGGGAGGGCAGCGAAGTCCTCAACCAGCCCTGGCTGCTTCTTCCCTGGCTGTTGGTGTGGGCACAGGGGAGGGGCGGCGAAGTCCTCAACCTGCCCAGGCTGCTTCTTCCCCCGGCCATTGATCTGGGCACAGGGGGAGGGGTGGTGAATTCCTCTGCCCCTTCTATATATTGCCTGGTTTTATTTTTCTGTTGCTGTAGCTGACTAAAACTATCAGAACACTTGTTCAAAACAACTTTGATTTGATGGGTCTTATTTTGTACACCCCTTTGGAAGCATAGTTCTCATATTGTGATCTGTGACATTATGTAACAAAATTATATCCTGTTAGCACATTTGAAGGATATTTCCATGGGAGTGGCCCTACCATTAGATATGGTGAAGTAGCTGCATAAAGAAATAGATAGTGGAGACAAGAGAAAGCTATTGGAGAGAGCTGTGTGTCATGTGGTCCAGTTTACACCACCCTCCTGAGCTAGCTTGCTGGCACAGTGCTCTGTGGAAGTCAATGGCCTATCAACAATGTGGAAGAATCAATAGTTAATCCAGTCAACTCTTAAGTGGGGGAGGGGTGTCAACCAGTCGTGGGCTCATTTTTTTTTACTACCACACTGTGGGTGTGGTATGGTGGGCGTGGCCAGGCAGAAAGCCCTGCGTTGCACTCGAATTAGGACTACAGTCAAACCTCGCATAAAGAATGTCTCGCTTAAAGAGTAACTCGCTTAAAGAGCAGAATTTTCTCTGAATGTTCGCTTCGCTTAACAAATAAAACCAACCAAAAACTCACTTAACAAATAAATCGGGGTTTGTAATCACCACCACAATTGGTCACTTACAATGGTGTTTCGCTTAAAGAGCAAACTCGCTTAAAGAGCAATCCTGTGTACACGTTATGCTCTTTAAGTGAGGTACAACTGTACTTTATTTCAAAACTTGATGGGCGAGACCAGACAGAATTTCTGCTATAGGTTCTGGCGAACTGGTGTGAACCTGCTGATGCCCATCACTGGTATCAACTTGTTCTTTGTCTCAAGGTAGTCTTGGGTTGGCCCTGCATAATGTTATGGCAGCAGTTTTCCCACTGAAAGAGTCAGTAACAGCAACAGCATACCAGAAACTGTTCTTTCATGTTAGAAATGAATATGCCACTACATTTTTAGGTATAAATGGTTGGTGGAGCCAATAGCTTTTCACCACCTAGTCAAACACTTCACTTTGGTATCTACATGCTGGAAAACTCAGCTTGAGAAGAAAAATCTCCACCCATACTTTCCACAGTCCTTCAGAAACAGTACTGGCAAAGTGTACTGACACACAAGGCGCCTTCATATACAAGACAGCTACTATATATCTGAATACAAATCCAAACATTCTTGCTTCCTTAGACTATTTTGAAGGGATTAACCAACTATTTCAAAGATGCCACTAGGCTGTAAGCTTGGTTAAGATTCCTTAAATGGGTCTGTTTGTTTAGAAAGCTGGAAAATATGTATTTGTTCCATCATCAGGATGCATACATTCCTAATCTAAATTCAGTCTCAAAAAGGACAAATCACTAGAGGTCTAGAACACTCTCTCTTTCTCTCCAAGTATCTTCCCACTATCTTAACCTTTCTTAAAAACAAAATCACCTTGCTAAGCATATGCCATGCTTCAATGAAGGCTTGTTGAACAATCTCATTCATTTGCACAGGAATTGCTGTAGATGGAACTATTGTGTATGAAATTTTAACTCGGCTAAAGCTCCCACTATCTAAGGCCATGGTTCCCAACGTGGGGTACACACCACACCGGGGGGGGGGGGGGCAATTTGATTTTTAAGGGGGCAATTTGAGAATGAGTTATTAACAGTGAATGGCCTTTTATGCTTCCTCCACATGAATAGGAGTTCACTTTTTGAATAATAAGAATTATATGTCACGGGGTGGGGGGTGGGGGATAAGGATTTTAGAGATGCTTAGGTGGGACATGGCCAAAAAAAAAAAAAAAGAGTGGGAATCACTGATCTAAGGTTAAGCAAAAACATTTTTGAAATGCCACAGTGCAAAAAGCAAATCTTCCATTGGATTAATATAGATAACACATGATTAAAATATTTTTTAAAAAACCATAGCACTTCACTACCTTAGCGGGAGGTCAGAGGGGTTAGAATTGTTGTTGTTACATGGGGCCACATCGCCCAACAAATTCCAAACTGTCCTATCCTCCACAGCTCTACTCAGATCTTCTAAAATATACCTTAGGGTTCCTTTAGGACAGGGGTTCCAAACCTAAGGCCCGTGGGCCAAACCTGGCCCCTGACACCTTCCCATCTGGCTCATCGCTGCCTCCACTGAACCCAGAAGTGGAAGCTGGCAACTTACATCATCCATAGAACCCACCCACGCATGTGCAAACACACCCGTGGCTGTTGTAAATGTGCAAGTGGGTGCAATTATGACAGCCATAAATGTGCTCACTTCTGCTTCCAGGTGTGTGGTCCAGCCTGCTCATCTCTCCAGAGGCGTGGTAAGGCCCGCAACGTAAAAAGATAGGCCACTCCTACTTTAGGAAGTCAATCCATTTCATATTTGGTCTTCCTCTTTTATTTATTGATTGATTTATTGATTGATTTATTGATTGATTTATTGATTTATTTATTGATTGATTTATTGATTTATTTATTTTATCTCATTTATACCCCACCCTCATCTGATGACTCAGGGTGGCTTACAAAATTTAAAACACAATTTAAAACATTAATTACATTTTAAAATTTAAAAGTTAAAAAGGTTAAGAAGTAAAAAGTTAAAAATATCAGAAAGAGTTAAAAATATCATATTCATTTTGCCTTCAAACTTTCCCAGCATTATTCCCTTTTCCAAACAATCTTGCTTTCTCATGATGTACCCAAAGTAATACAGTGTCATCTTTGCCATTTCCCCCCTCCAGAGATAGTTAAACCTTGGTTTATTTATTTTATTTATTTATTACATTTCTATACTGCCCATTTGGGTGGTATCCCACTCTGGGCAGTTTGCTTTTGTCCCCATGGAATTCCTGCAAAGCTCTCCTGCAACAACATATTTCAAACAAATCAATTTTTTTCAGCTTCTTTACTGTCCAGTTTTCACACATACATGGTGGCTAGGAATACAAAGGGGCTGCGGTGGCTCAGTGGTTAAGAAACTCAACTTGTTAGCTGGAAAGCCAGCAAGTCAGCAGTTCAAGACTCGGGCAATGCATGACAGTCTGAGCACCTGTCTCTTTCCCAGCTCCTTCCAACCTAACAGTTCAAAAGCAAGAAATTGCAAGTAGATAAAGAGTGACCGCCCTGGTGGGAAAAGATCTTGGGGACATGAACGAAGCCTCATTTGGACATCCCCTGAGGGGAATTTCTCCAGCAAAAATCCTTTCAACCCAGAATAACACAAAAATATTATTATCAGGAAAACAAAAGCGTGCATAAATTTGATCTTAGTTCTTCTTCCATGTCTTAGGCCAAACTTGAAACTGGTGAGTTCATTCTGCAGTTCCTTTCACCAATGTGAGAAAGATTAGCTGGCGACACAAGGTTGCAATTACCAGAGTATGCCTGATTGTGGTTCAAAATAACCACAATCTTTGAGGAGGCTCTTTCTGTTCACCCCAATTTGATCTTAGGGACAAATCCTTACCATCTTCCATTCTAAAGGAAGGGTGGAATCTGCTGCTGCCACAATCACCACCTCTATCTCTGCTACAGAATTCTTTGTAGCTGCAACAGTCCCCAGTACAGACCTCCCACACACACGCGCACACACACTGATGCTCCATGCCCTCCAGCTGGCACCAATTATTGTTATATTTAACTGTTATAAGACTGTGACAGCTCTTTGGCATGACAGCAAACCAGCTGCTGTTACAGCATTATAAGGGTAAGAACTGGGGAGGCCTTTTTCAGGCTGCAAGGAACCCTGTAAACTTTGGGGGACCCCAACATGCGCATATGCATGGGGGGGATACAACAGATTACGAATCCGTGCAAAATAAATGATCCCTGTCATGTGTTTGAAAATAACCTGCACTTCAGCAAGATAATACAGGCCTGTCTTCCTTGTATATTTCTCAGTTTTTGAGTTCATTTTGAACCTGGCAAAGCTGACACAAATGAGATAGCTAGATGGTATTGTAAAGACAATGGGCACAGAACTGAGCGAGTTGGATGGTGGAGGACAGAAGTGCCTGGCGGACAGTGGTCCATGGGGTCGCAAAGGGCCAGAATAGACTGTGCGACTGAAAAACAACAACAAAACTTTTTCCTGCCAGAAGCCAGACCATGCCCCCTCAGTCAGCTGAGGGGCTAATCACATGGTTCTTCTCGGTGGTGGTGGTGGTGGCGGCGGCGGCGGCAAGTGCATTTGAGCTATGTTTCCAGGTGTTTTTCCCACCTCCATAACTTCTCTTGGAGGAGAGAGCGAGGGAAGAACATTTTCGCACAATTTTTGACTTTTTCACCATGTTTTCACGGTGTTTTGGTGCAAAAACACAGCAATTTCGGCACTTCCAGTGACCTCGTGGCACTTCTGGTATCCGCAGCAATTTGGCCCAGGGGTCAGATCCAGTCCGTGGGCCATAGGTTGGGAACCTCTGCTCTAAGTGCATATATATTAAAGAGTAGATAATTCAGTCTTGATAATATACACATAGCATTCATAGAATGAATCATGTATGACTCTATGTCTATCTCTCACTGCCACAAGGGAGACTCCAAAATAAGGAACTGTGATTCTGGGCTGATTCCCAGAATTGCCTTGAGTTCAACCCCTTCTTCTTTTGTAATCTGGTGTCCTAATTTAACTTGCTGTCTAGAATAGGGGTAGCCTTTTATTTTTGTTTACAAGGATTTTGTCTAGACATAATTCATGGTTTGATCCATAACATGTTTAGATTTGCTCAACAATGTGGACACATGTCAAAGATTTTCTCAAATTCATTGTTACAATAGAAAAGTTTGTTGTATGGTTTGCAAAGGGTCTCACAACTAGAATTCAAAAACATTTTTCCAGAGCATATTTTTCACTAATGGTAGGAAGGCATATAGAATAGCAATGTTGCATCTCTCACTCACATTTTAGTATAATTCTTTATCTTTTGCTTTTGTACTTACTGATAGTAGCCCTTTGCATTTCTCAGACATCATGATGGGTAAAATAGCATGCACAGGGAAGGAGAGCACGATCATCACCCCTCCTATATATGCACATATAGTTATTTATTTATTTATTTATCGTATGATGAACTTCAGTTGTCTACATTAATGTTGATATATACAGTAAGCACAAATTGTCCATCTCAAGTTCCTAGCTAGAATTCCAGGTCCAGGTTTGAAAGCCATTGAAGGGCATCATCTGTAGCTCTATGCAAGTCCTCCAATATGCCTTCAAATGTGTGTACAGGACACCTAAATATAATGTGGTCTATGGTTTGGTCTTCTTCTACACAGTCACATTGGGGAAAGGATTTCCATCCCCATGTGAACAGATTGGACACATGTTCCGCAGTCAGTCCTCACTCTGTTCAGCATCCTCCACTGCTGTCTTAAGCCAAGATGAGCTGTACAGTTGTATAGTTGTGGACGTGCCTTTGCCAGCTGCAGGGGTGGAACATCAGGGACAACTAATTTTATTTTACTTCACACTGGGAGTGGCTTTGATGTTCCCTTCTCATTGGTTAGCTTGATAAGATGTACACCACACAGAAAGAGCCTCCTAGAAGATTGGGGTAGTTTTTGAACCACAATTGTGTGTACCCTGATAATGGCAATCTTGTGTTGCCAGCTAATCTTTCTCACACTAGGTTGGGTGAAAGGAGCTGCAGAATGAATTTGCCAAGAGGTGCCTTCATTTTAGCAGTTTCACGCCTGGCTTAGACATGGAAGAAAAAAACTGACAAGAGAATGAACTATTGTTACCAAGATGTGTTTCTTAAACACTAATAACAGTCTGGCTCATTTTTTTTAATAGTAGCCATGTTAGTCTGTGGTACGGGCATATCAGAAAACAAAACAAAATAAACAAAACAAAATAAAAAAACACTGTAGCACTTTAAAGACTAACTGCTATACAGTATTTTTATTGTTAGCTTTTGTGGATAAAGTCCACTTCTTCAGACAAGGAGTGAAACTTACAGGCATGGTTTTTATACACCAAATTCAGGGGTCAAAGGGAGAAGGGTGTGTTCAAGCAAAATGACAGACAAGCAAGCACAAAAATGCTGCTTTTTAGCTGCCAAAACACAGCTGAAACACAACGAAAAATTCCAAAAATGGAGTGAAAATGCTCTGAACACCCTCCTGCCACCATGGAAAGCAGTGGAGGCTGCCAAAGCAGCAAAAAAATAAAAATAAAAAAATAATGGAACAATTGCACCCACCACCGCGGAACCCGGAAGTGCTCAAAATGTGGCATTTTGGCTGCAAAACTGCAACCAAAATGTGGCAAACAATTGCCAAAATGTGGCAAAAATGCCCCCCCCCAATGTGGAGCACTGGAGGCTACAAATGCAGCTGAAAAATCAGCACAATTGCACCTTCCGCCACCACGTTTTGGCACTTCCATGTTTTGGCACTTCCATTTCTCAAGTGGTGGAAAGGTAGGGAGCTTATATTCATCATTTGAATGCCTTTTACTGTGTAGTTTGCATTTTTTTCCCTGACTTTTTTTCTGATCTCTGGAACTGACTAATTGGTTTTCAATGCATTCCTACGGGAAACTGCATTTCACATTGCAATTTTTTTAAAATATGAAACGACCCGTGGAACACACTAATTTCATAATGTGAGGTACCACTGTATACTGGGACTTTAGGAAAGCCATTTTAATACACTCAGACCAGTGATAGGTAAAGACTCATAGCAGGAGATTCTATCAGGAACAGCAGTACAAGATGGATGGCAGTTTCTCCACAGCAATCCATTTGCATTTTTCCCAACTCTGTGATCACACCCTCAGTTAGGAATTCCACACCCAAAGCACAATATGGAAAGTAACATCTGCAAACTCCAAGTACATTTAGGACACACATACCTTATTTGGGTAAGATCTTGCAAGTCCTCTCAGGATGTTCACTTTAAACACATTTCCAAACTATTTAAAGACTACAAAATAATCTTCCTAACAAGGGCACAAAGGGGGCAACCTTAACTACCAAATCTGCTACTGTTAACAGCCTCAGGTTTATACTCCATCTCCAGATTATTTTATTTCTAAAACAACACTGCACATTCCTTGTTATAAATCAGACTGTGGTTTACCATTGCTTTAAAGGGCAAAGCTGCCTAGTTTACTTCACTTCCAATTAAGAAGATCAGATTATGAGTGTGTGTTGTGGAAGGAGCACGTTTCTCCCAAATATCCCAGGATTCATCATCTAAACGAAAACAAACAGTGTTCAGATGCTTCTGTGCTTGCAATGGGAACACCACCTTGCCCTACTGTTCAAGAGTACAGTGCACGTACTGCCTGACATTAGAGCCTGCCACTAGTCCCATGGTTCCCAATGTGGGGCACATGCTCCACAGGAGGGCAGTGGTGGGATTCAGCAGGTTTGCACCAGTTCGCCAGAACTGGTAGCAGAAATTCTGGCTGGCCCCGCCCAGCCATGTTTTGAAATAAATTAGTCCTAATTCAGGTGCAATACTGGGCTTTCCCCCTGGCCATGCCCACCATACCGCATCCACAGAGTAGGTAGTAATTTTTTTTAATCCCACCATTGCAGGAGGGTGATTTGAATGGGGGTCAATTGAAGAATGGGTTATTAACAGTAAATGACCCTTCAGGCTTCTTCCATGTGAATAGGAGTTCATTTTTTGAATAATAAGAATTGGGCAGAACTGGACTTCAGATTTGGATTCAGCACACTTGTTTTAGTATAGGACACATGGATTAGACCAAGTAGCAGACAATTTTTTTTTTTGTGATGCAGTGTAAAACACTTGAAAAATACAGCAGAATGTGTTTTTTCAACCCACTCAGAAAGTATCATGTTTTAAGGTATGGAAAGCTTCTCTGTGATGCTTTTAAGAGGTTGCTTCACTCAACTATGCCCATCAGAGGCTAGAGAGACAAACAGCCTGTCTGCACTGGAACATCTCTCTCTCTCTCTCCTGATCATTTTTACTACAATTTGGGCCTACTCAAATTATGGCATCTACATGGATTTTGAACTGAAGTGCTCCACCCCTCCTCTTTTTTTACTGCTGTCTCACTACTTCCCAGCACTGCGCTAGGACTGCAGCTATTTAGGCTGTGGTTAAAATGTATCACAACACAGCGTGAAAACAGACTGCTCCAAATTCCCTTATGTAGACAGGCCCAAAACATACAAGTGTACCCCATTATTTCTGGACTCACTGGAAATTCCCTCCCGTAAAAAGCCTGCCAAGGCAGCTAGATGTTTATTTTCAGTATCTTGGCAAAACATCTCTCTATTTGAGTAAGTCTTTGAGATGTAATTGATTTGCTGACTGATGAGTATGTTTTCTGAGGCCACATACCTGTAGTTTTGTTGATTTTGTCGTTGTCATCATCTCTTTTTAGTGATGATTTTTTCATTCTTTTATACATCTTACTCAAGTACTTTTATATGTTGTAGGGAGTTTTCCCTGTCAGGTTTCATAAGCAGGATTATCAACTATGGATGGCTTGAGTTAAGGCAGCACATAGTCAGCTCTCTCTATCTCCTTTTCTCAAGGCTAAACATGCCCAAATGTAGTTTTGTCTTTAGTATTCATTCTTTCTTTCTTTCTTTCTTTCTTTCTTTCTTTCTTTCTTTCTTTCTTTCTTTCTTTCTTTCTTTCTTTCACAAGGTCACTTCCCCCCAAATTTTCTCTCAGTGTGACTTTTTTCACCAAGTTATCGCTATTCATTAGATTCAAGTGAAGGATAACTATTTCTTCCTTTTTAAAGGAGAAAACTATCAGCCACACAAGTTAGGAATTTATTGGAAGGGCCATATTTGGTAGAATTTGTCATCCAAAGGTTATGAGGATAATTGAAATCTCCCATAAGGGCTCTTTCAAATACCACATCACCCAAAATAGGCCACTTTTTGACCCTTCTCTCCCCTCTGTGCCTTTCCGTGACCTTAGACCGACACCCTCCCAAAATCACGTGGTTTGAAGATAGATCTATGGCCAGCTGGATGTGAAAAGCACGATAATTTTGGAGTCATGTGACTTCACCCTGAAACAACACACACACACACCCTGGTGACTTTCTGTGACTTTTGGTTGACCCCCTCCCACTAAAATGGTCACGTGGTATTTGAACGACCCCTAACTACTATGTTGTGTATCTTTTACATTCTTACAATTTGTGTTTCAAAGGTTTCATCCACCTCTTCTCCTTGATAGAGCAGCCAGTAGTAGATTATGTTCATGGAATTCATCCCACCAAGGTTCAGCTGGTACGAGTCCAAATATCCAGGAGAAGTGTTTCCATGGGAGTGAACAATTAGCTCATTACATCTTAATACAAGAACTGTCTGTGATGTTCTAGATTTCTCTGCTCAGGACCATCTATGTTAAGGATAATGAAAGTATGTGTATGTGTGAATGGAAATAAAGAAAAGCTTTAAGTTTGGGAGAGCATGCAAAAAAAGTAGCAAGAGGAAAAAGCTTGGGATGTGAATGCATTTGGAAGGTTACCTCACCTGGTCATGCAACCAAGTAACTAAACATCTAAATAGTTCCTACATCTGTAGATTTATAAATAAGCACTTGATATTACAAACACCAACAGCTATCAGTGATAAATTTTGCAAGAAGATCAAATCTAGGGAAGCACCAAATCTCTGGAAATTCTGACTGTTCAGAAGGCAGTTTTATTTTATATTCTATCTAGCCTAAGAGCTCCATACAGGGAACATTTGCCAAACTAAGGAGGAATTACTCATGTTTAGGAGTTGGGTTCCTATTTTCAACTATATACAGTTATTTCCCTATATTATGATTTTTCTTCCATTATAATTTTTTATTTTTTAAAAAAATTGTCATGTACTAAAAGGAAGCAAATTTTGTTGTGTTTCTGTGTGTGCACGCATGCGTGCATGCACACACGCCAGCAAGTACTCTAGCTATTTCAGACCGGCACTATTCCAATAGCTGAAGTCACATTAGGAGCTAGCCCTCCTCTCACATAGTTGAACTCCCATGTCATTGGAATATTTCCTATGTAAACATGTTACCACCAGAAATCCTGCTTGCTTTCCCTTGATAGAAATATGCAAGGGAAGTGTTTGACTTTTAGCTGCAGACACAAAGCAAACGTTGTTTCAGGAGCCTGGCTTGAAATGTAAGGCTCACATTTTAAGGGGTAGTATGTGTGCGTTTTTAATAGTATGACTTTTAAAAAGGTATTATGATCAGTATAACTCACCTAAAATTATGTTATGGAATTATTCATTAATGAGAGTCCCACTGCAAATGCATAATCTATGACTTCACATCAAAGGTATCTATAGTGGGTATTCAGCTGTGACTGTGGCTTATGGGTCATCATGAGGATTCATCAGAAAAATCTTTCTTTGCTACTTTACACTACCGAAACCCAACAAAGGGCCCTTTATGCAAGTGCATACATAGTCCCTCTCCACCCTCATCAATGCCCTAAGGAGCATTCTCAGCATCATCTGGAACATGCCATCCTAGGGAGAGCCTGATCTAGGCTGTGATAAGCTCCCCACCACAGTATTGCAGGAAATGTTTAGAATAGCCCACCATACCTTTTGAAACCTCCTCAGCTGTACTGAACATTTAACTAAAGTACGTAATACAATTCTCCTAAAAAGTAATGGAATAAGTAAGTCATACTTGTCCATATATTTTACAGCAGCATAGAAAATTACTCTCCTAAAATACCAGAGTAGGAAAAACATTTGACAGACATTTACTGCATAGTAAAAATGCCCACTGTATCACTGCTAAAAACAACAGCAGAGTTGTGCAAGCATGGGTATTTCTGCTCTTATGGCTAGGAGAACTCAGTCAGTAAAAGGACTAGCTTTCTGGGCTCTTCCAAATTAACAAATTCAAAACAGAGTTGTATTTATTTATGCTAGCCTGACTCATAGTCATATGATCACAGAATTGTCTAGCAAACAGTCAACTTTCTTTTTAGTGTTTAATATGCATAGGTGTGACACCTATGGGATCTCCTTAGCCATGAAGCTACTTCTCTCTCATGGTCTGAGAGCCTCAACCTACTCTGCTCAATGAGCTATTTCAACAACTAGCTCCATATGAGCTCCTGCCAGCCTTTATTGGTATCAGTCTAAGGAGATTTTCACACAGGGTAACTACAATGATACAGAAATCCAAGACACTCCCCCCCCCCCCCAATTATATAAATGCTTTTGACAGAGCTGGCTTATCTGCCAACAGGCTAATATAAGCAGCTAGATTGCTGAGGAATATCTCCTGCAGTCACATTTTAAAGAGTATACAGTATCCTTCAAGGGGAAAAATGATTTTAGTGGCAGTTCACAACAGTAAACAAAAATAAAATCACTATTTCACCCATAGCCAAACATAACCACTAATCACAAAACAGGTTACTCCTGTTTAAAAAAGCACCAAATTTACAAAGCTTTGACAAACAGATGTGTACTGACTAGTGCCAAAAAGATAATAAGATGATATCTATGGTGACAGAACTCCACAAACTGGGCACCACTGTTGAGGAAGGTTTTTAAAACTGAGATGGCAAGTTGCATCCATGTTGTCAGTACATGGTTAGGCTGCTGGAAGAAGAAAAGTGGCCCATCCTTTAGGCAAAATGAGATGCCTACCTTAAGTAGGAACAATGCCAAGAGCAGTGAGCCTGGCTGCTCTTTTACAAGAAGGACCCTTGTCCCTGCTTCTCAAACTTGCTTTCTGGAGCTGTTCTGACACAAAAAGTCTGGCTTTGAGAAGGTCTTTCAGAACCAAGCCAAGCAAATTGTTGACAAGAAGATCACCTTGATTGCCACCCTACCATAATGCCTAATTTTGAGTAGAGAGACCACAGAGTTAGGCACTGGTACCTCTATGGCTCTGTGGAGCTGTCTTTCCAAGTCTCAATCTTATTCTGATTTCTTTGACAGCAATCTGCATTTGAATTGATGAGTGAAACAAGATATACAAAATATTTCACTATTTCAATTTCTTCATTGTCAACATTAAAATTGTATAGTTCTTCTGAAGTTAGGATTTTTGTTCTCTTAATATATAACTGCAATCCTACTTGGGCACTTTCTTCTTTCACTTTCAGTAAAAGTCATTTCGAGTCATTGCTGCTTTCTGCCAGTAAAATGGTATCATCTTCATATCCTAAATTTGTAGGCATTCAGCATTCCTAATCTAGGCTTAAATTCCCATTACATTTCTTGGAATTTCTGGAACAGCTATCCCCTTCCTTTTGCTGGTTTCCTCTATTTCTTTGCACTGGTTACTGTAATATTTCTCTTTGTCTCTATGTGACAGTCACTGAAAAACTACACTCAGAGTTCTGATCATCTTTCTCTTGCATTCTACTTTTGCTTCTTGACTGTCATTTATAATGTATTTTTTCATCATCCCTCTAGACTTTTCTTTTATTTTGACTACACAAATTGTATTTTTGCATTATTCCCTAATAATCCAAACCACAGTACTTCTGGTTCATGGTCAATCAAGTTTAGTAATGTAAATCTATTCTTTATATGACTTTTAATTCATCAGTAATGTTATTTAAATTATATTTTGTCACTTTGATTCTTTTAGTGTTCTTTATCAGCTTTACTTTCACATTGAATATTAACAATTCATGATAAGTACCACAATCTGTTCCTTGTCTTGTTTTGGTAGAGAAAATAAAGATTCTTCATCTCTCGCTTCCAATTGTGTAGTCTACTTGATTTCTGTATTGACTGTCTGGTGATGTCTACATGCACAGCTATCTGTTTGATTGCCTGAAACATGTATAGTTGTACATTGCTTAAAGAGCATAATGTGTTCCACAGGACTGCAAACCCCAATTTATTTCTTAAGTGAGTTTTTGGTTGGTTTTATTTGTTAACCGAAGCAAACATTCAAATAAAATTCTGCTCTTTAAGCGAGTTACTCTTTAAGCAAGGTGCTCTTTATGCGAGGTTTGACTGTATTTGCAATAAACAGTGTTGGCTTTGCATATGTCTATGAGTCATTCTCCTCTTTCATTTCTGTTTCCTAAACCACTTTTTTAACATTTGATTTGGCTTCATTCCTTACTTTTGTGTTCTAGTAATTTGTGATTATCACCATGCCTTGTTTTTGTGTGTGACTAATTTTCCCTTGCATGCTTGCATAAAAGCTTTCAATGTAACCTTCTTCAGCATCTTGCCTTGTTAGTTGGAAGGCCGGCAAGTCGGCAGTTCAAGACCTGGGTACTACATGACGGACTGAGTGCCCGTCTCTGTCCCAGCTCCTGCAAGCCTTTCGAAAGCAAGAAATCGCATGTAGATAAATAGGGACCATTTCAGTGGGGAAAGACCTTGGGTACATGAAAGGAGCCTCATTCAGGCATCCCCTGAGCAGAGTTTCTCCAGCAAAAATCCTTTCAACCCAGAATAATTTCTGGCACAAAATTATTATTAGCATCTACTGTTGGACCATAGACATGAATTATGATTATTGTGGTCTGACTGTTCTCATTCATCCTGCTGGTGGAGATGTTGATGCTTGTCTGAGGTATAACAAAAGTTCAACTTTAGTACAGTAATACCCTGGATAACGATTGTACCGTATAGTGCTAAAACCGCATAACTTTACAAGATTGTTGGAAAAAAAAATCTTGTATCGAATAACACGATTTTTAGCATTATCTGGTACAAGCGTGTGTGGGGGGAGTTGGATTGGGTAGAACATCTACCCAATCCAACCCCCCCCCAAGCACCCGCCCCGACAATGTTTGGAAAGGGTACGGGGATCTGTACCCTTTCGAAACCTTGGGCGGGCGGCGCGCGTCAGTGGGGGTTAGGGCAGGATACGGGGGAGATCTCCGTATCCTGCCCTAACCCCCACCGACGCGCGCACCCCTGTACGCCGCCTGATGTACCAAAAAGGTAAGGATCCTTACCCTTTCGAAACATCGGGTGCGCGTCGCACGTCGGTGGTGGTTAGGGCAGGATACGGGGGAGAACTCTGTATCCTGCCCTAACCCCCACCGACGCGTGCACTCCTGCATGACGCCCGATGTTCCGAAAGGGTAAGGATCCTTACCCTTTCGAAACATCAGGCGAGCGGTGCACATCGGTGGGGGTTAGGGCAGGATACGGGGGAGACCTCCGTATCCTACCCTAACCCCCACTGACGCGCGCACGCCTGCACGCCACCCAATGTTCCGAAAGGGTAAGGATCCTTACCCGTTCGAAACATCGGGCGAGCGGCGCGCATCGGTGGGGGTTAGGGCAGGATATGCAGGAGACCTCCGTATCCTGCCCTAACCCCCACTGACGCGCACGCCTGCATGCCGCCCGATGTTCCGAAAGGGTAAGAATCCTTACCCTTTCGACACATCGGGCGAGCGGCGCGCATCGGTGGGGGTTAGGGCAGGATATGGAGGAGACCTCCGTATCCTGCCCTAACCCCCACTGACGCACATGCACCTGCACACCGCCCGATGTTCCGAAAGGGTAAGGATCCTTAACCTTTCAAAACATAGGGCACGCGTCGTTGGGAATTAGGGCAGGATACGGGGGGAAAGCCAACCCTTGCCCAGGTGCGCGAAATGGGGATCGCACGTTAAGGTAAGGAATCAAAGTGGGGGGTGGTTCCCCCCGCTTTGATCCCTTGCCTTGACGTGCGATCCCTGTTGCTATACCCGTTTGGTAGAAGAGGCTCCTGCTGGCGCGCCTTTTCGCGCACATGCAAGCGCCTCTTCTCAGGTTTTTTTAGCATTGTTCGATGTATTCCCCAGACAATGCTAAAAACCGGATAACATCATGACTTGTGGAACCATGTCATAACGTTATTCGGGGTATTAGTGTATAAGCTTTCCCTTGAATGGGTTCATTTTGGTTACAACTGTTTACAGGCAGAGGAAGGGTTGACAGTTACTTCACTGCCCAAGTCTCCAAGTCTCTCAGAGTTTCTTTAGTGCTATACCACATGTGTACATCCAAGAAGAGGGCTACCTGAGTACCTGCTATATACTGTACTTATGTTGCCTTTAAGGAATATGACTCCTATTGCATGAAATTGGAAAAGTGATGTAGTTTTGAAAATTGAAGATTGGTGTAAAGAAATGTGGAATCTTGCTCTAAACAGTAAATTAACATGGGAATTGAACAAAAAAAAGGCATAGTTTTAGAAAATAGAATTAGGAAAATTTGGTGATTATTCGTGGAATTTGCACTAAGCAGAAATGAAGGAGTAAATCCAGCACCAGATCAAATGAGTTTTTTGGAGATAATTTAGGAATGCTGTAATATACCGTAACCCCCTGGACTTTGTATATATCACAGGGGTGTTTTTTTCTTTTGTCATGTACTGTATTTTTAAACTTTTATGTGTATTGCCCATGTGTATGGCTTACAATATTGTTTTTTCTTGTATTAATTTATTTGTGTTTATTTATTTATAGTTTTTTTTGTCAAATGGTTTATTTGTAATTTTATTTGAAAAATTTATTATTATTTTTAAAATAATATGACTCCTCGCTGAAAAAGGAATTGGAAATAACATGTCCCTATATAGCAAGGATGACACTTGTATTATTGGACTGGTACTCCCAGAAGCTATACAGATGATGACAACTGCAATCCAACAATATCTGGGCAGGCCATACACTGACCTGTGGCAAAGCTGCCCTTTCCCAGGGCTCAGTGAGTAACAGCATGCATTGTGTAATGTACTGTGCTACTAGCAGCCTGTCTGGACATTATGCTGCAGGAGATACGGTAAGGGCAGCAGTCAGCACAGTGAAGTACATTCCATTCAGGGCAATAGTCAGAGCATCTCCTAATACATTCTTTGGCAACTGACTAACTTTATACCCTGCACCTCCAGGCAAGAATTCTATTTGCTTTGGATGAAGTGCTCTGTTTAAGGAGCACAAAGTAAACCTTTCTTTTCATGTTGTGAAATCTTTAAAAGTTTTCACAACCTTTATGCTGCATATGAAATAGCTTTTTGTTTTAGCAGTTAATACAAAACTGGCTCCAGCAGCCTTGCCATAAAGCACACCAGCAGTTGGTATGTCTTGTCTCTGCTCTATAAAATGAAACAGTTAGGATGTGTTTGGAGACAGGAATACTATGGAGTAGACAATGGGAATCATGATCTCATGGGTCAGGCCCAGCCTAACAGAGTAGCACAGAGATTGTGTGAGGTAGCTAAGTCTTGCAGAAGAAGCATAAAAGAAAAGGGGGCAGTGAGGAGGGAGAGAGGAACCAAACTGTGTTAGCTGAATGAAAGTACTGTAGCAGCAAGAGAGTGGAAAGGCCTTGAATTCATTTTACCTTGAGGTTCAAATAAAGAACAAAGTGTGCCTTCTTCTCTGCACATACCAGATAAAAGTAGAAATTTAGAATTATTTTGCCAAGAGATGCAACCTCAAGGCTATTGTTACTGGAATGAAGATAGAGGGTAGAGTAGTGACCATGTCTTCATCATATATAAACCAGAAGAAACCCTGTACAATATTGAGTTTACAATATTGAGTGTACAATATTGAGAGATCCAGACAAGTGCCTTACTTTGAATTAGTACCGATAAAAGTTTCTATAGTTCTTGTTGTACAAGACAGGCTCCTTACAGGATCACACAAGTTCTGCTTACAAATACATTTTAATTTTAAAAAATATATCATTTCAACAGAGCTCTCTTTCCAAGGCTTCTGCATCTTATGTTCAAAGCAGTGGATGGCACTTCCACCAAGCAATCACAGCACAGCCAGGATGGATATACTGTAATGTCTTTTTCATGCTATTATAGCTCTTCTCCTGGTATCATGGATGGTTGTCTTTTTTCATCTTTCACTGCTGCAGAAATTAGTTTTATTAACTCTAGTTCCTAAAACTGTTAAAGAGGTAATAAGTGCTGTTTGCTCAGTATGTTGACTTCCCACATAATTCCCAAAACACGATTGTATATTCTGTTTAACATATACATTAGGCTTATGTGGGAAAAGCTTTCATGAGGTGTGGTAAAGATAACAACACTGATTAATTACATACTTCAGATGCCCTGCCTATATGCTTACATTTATCTGATAACATTATTTACCCCATATTTTCCCTCTTCTTAACTTTGCTTGATGATATTACCACAACTGCTTGTTTCAGAGGTAACTGATAACTAATTAAGTGGGAGAACCAAGTCTTTCTAGGGTATCTAGAAAGCTAATTGAAGCCATGTATGAAATTTTTTATCCGAATGTAGATGTTTTTACCTTAATTAAAATAATAATATATGTTTTAGATCATCCGTTATGTGTCTCTGCAGGCTTTCCCTGCTCTGTACAAAAGCAAAAGAAACAGTGGCAGTTTCTATATTATTATTTTTTATGTCTGTTTCCTGTTTGTGTTTAAAAACCCTAAATCTTTTAAAAAGATTACATCACTGCGTCACAAAAAAAAATCATCTGCTACTTGGTCTAATCCATGTGTCCTATACTAAATCAAGTGTGCTGAATTCAAATCTGAAGTCCAATTCTACCTAGGACATGAGGATCTTAAGGTAATTATGTGTATAGATGTGATTAGCTACATTCTCTCATTCCACAGTTACTATGTAATCTCTATAAATAACTAATTTTTGCCTCATAGTTCCATGACTATTTTGCAACAACATATACAATTACACATAATTCACCTGAGTCCTTGTTCAACACACATGTACACTTCAGAACTGTTTCAGGCACTTGCTTTCACGTTTGTGGCTCTCTGCTGTCTCCTGTTGCAGAAAACAGCAGTAGTCACCCATCATGTTGGGGTTGCACTGGCCTTGATATCTTGTTTCCATAACAGAACAACACCTGCCCGAACAACACCTGCGGCGGGGGAACAACACCTGCCGGCCCGAACAACACCTGCGGCGGGGGAAAGAAGACGGCACGTACAACACCTGCGGCGGGGGAAAGAAGACGCCGGGACCTGGTGAGCATGCCGGCGGCGGGAACTTTAAAAAGCCCCGCGCCGGCCGGTCCAGCTGTGCCACCTCCCCCGCCGGCCCGAACAACACCTGCGGCGGGGGAAAGAAGACACCGGGACCTGGTGAGCATGCCGTCGGCGGGAACTTTAAAAAGCCCCGCGCCGGCCGGTCCAGCTCTGCCGCCTCCCCCGCCGGCCCGAACAACACCTGCGGCGGGGGAAAGAAGACGCCGGGACCAGGTGGGCATGCCGGTGGCGGGAACTTTAAAAAGCCCCGCGCCGGCCGGTCCAGCTTTGCCGCCTCCCCCGCCGGCCCGAACAACACCTGCAGCGGGGGAAAGAAGACGCCGGGACCTGGTGAGCATGCCGGCGGCAGGAACTTTAAAAAGCCCCGCGCCGGCCGGTCCAGCTTTGTCGCTTCCCCCGCCGGCCCGAACAACACCTGCGGCGGGGGAAAAAGACGCCGGGACTAGGTGCGCATGCCGACGGTGGGAATTTTCAAAAGCCCCATGCCGGCTGGTCCAGCTCTGTCGCCTCTGTCGCCCCCTCCGCCGCCTCGAGCAACACCCGCGGCGGGAGGAGAGACCTTCCCGGCTGTCGCTATGGTTGTTACTATGGCCACTACCAGCACCTGTCCTCAAATCAGGTCTCCCTGGCCCCACCGTTATCATTGCCACCAGGAGTTACGGCGGATGGACAGCCCCTGGAGCGGGTTTGGGAGAATGTAAATAGGGGGTCGCAAGGGAAGGTCTGCCAGCCAGAGGGTGGGGATTGGGCTCTGTCTGCTGGGGCTGGGGATTTCCGTGGGGCCCATATTGGTGTGGTAACGGGCATGGGGCGTTACGTCGGGAGCCGAGGGGCGGGCCGCACTCGGAGAACACGGGTCAGATGCTTGGTTGCTGTCCCGTGTTCTGGCCCCCCGGCTACACCTCTAGGCCCTGAGCAGAAGGTCAAGAGTGACCCCTCCATTAGACTGCTGCTGGTGAATGCCTGATCAGTCTGCAACAAGGCCCCTTTGCTTGCAGATACCATTTTAGGGGAGCAGGCTGATCTGGCATGCATCACCGAAACTTGGCTGGTGCCAGAGGATGGTGTCCCTCTGTCTGAACTATGCCCAGCCGGTTTCGGTATTTGGCACCAGCCTAGGGAGAGGGGAAGGGGCGGTGGAGTCGCTGTGATAGCTAGGGAGTCCCTGGGAGTCACCAGGGCCACGGCGCCACAAATTCTGGGTTGTGAGGCCTTGTTCTTGCGTGTGGGCCCTAAGGGTCAGTTGGGAGTCTTGCTCATGTACCTGCCTCCCTGCAGAGTAGCAGATTCCCTGCCTGAGCTCCTCGAGGCGGTCTCCATGTTGGCGTTGGAGACCCCCAGGCTGATGGTCCTGGGGGACTTCAATCTGCCATCATTGGGGACCGGCTCAGAGGTGGCTCGGGAGTTCATGGCTTCCATGGCAGCCGTGGGCCTGACTCAGGTAATTCAGGGTCCTACCAGGAGCAGTGGACACACCCCGGATTTAATCTTTTTGTCGGAGCTGTGGCAGAGTGATCTGTTTTTACAAAAATTAGCTACTACCCCAGTGCCATGGTCAGATCACTATCTGGTGGCTCTAGACTTCCTAGGGGCTGGACTCCACCGCAGGGAGGCAGGACCGATTAAGTGGGCCCGCCCCCGGCGGCTAATGGATCCAGAAGGATTCCAGAGGGAACTGGGGGATTGTCCTCTTGACCTGCAAAGCGATTCTTCTGAGGCCCTTGTCGCCGCGTGGGATAAGAGAGCGACGGCAGCCTTGGACGTAATCGCGCCACTACGGCCTCTCCGAGTCCGTGGAGATCGATCTGCCCCTTGGTTTTCAGAAGAACTAAGGGAGCTGAAACGGGCTAAGAGACGCCGAGAGCGCCGCTGGGTGAAGACTTGAAGCGAGTCTGACCGATCACTGGTTAGAGCTGCTATTAAAGACTACCTAGTGGCGATAAGGGTGGTGAAGCGCCAATACTTCACCACCCTTATTGCCTCCGCAGATAATCGCCCAGCGGCCTTGTTCCGGGTGACCAGGTCCCTCCTCGGTAGAGGGGGGCCAGGCCCTGGGTGGCAGGGATCGGCTGAGGATTTTGCTGATTATCTGGCGGAGAAAATCGCTCAGATCCGCTCGAAGTTGAATCCCGGCGTGGAACATACGGAGCAGGGGTTGACCATGGCACAGTCTAGCCATGTTATCTGGGATCGGTTTGACCCTGTTGGCCCTGAGGAAGTGGACAGGCTTCTTGTATCTGTTCGCGCCACGACCTGTGCACTGGACCCTTGCCCTGCCTGGTTAATTAAAGCTTCCAAGACTGTGGCAGTTGGCTGGATCGAGGCGATTATCAATGCTTCGTTAAAAGAGGGGCATTTTCCATCACCTTTAAACACGCTTTAGTGCGCCCCCTCTTGAAGAAGCCGTCCCTCGATCCCACGGTAATTTCCAACTACCGTCCAGTGTCCAACCTACCTTTTTTAGGTAAGGTTTTGGAAAAGGCTGTGGCGCTGCAGTTACAGGAAGTCCTGGATGAAGCGGATTATCTGGACCCGTTTCAGTCAGGATTCAGGCCCGGATATGGTACCGAAACCGCACTAGTGGCTCTGGTGGATGATCTCTGGAGAGAGCGGGACAGAGGGGAGCCGTCTGTCCTTGCTCTTCTCGATCTCTCAGCGGCTTTTGACACTGTCGATCATGGCATCCTTCTGGGAAGGCTCCAGGGTCTGGGGATCCAGGGCACTGTGTTGTCCTGGTTCTCCTCATTCCTGAGGGGCAGGACCCAGTCGGTGTGCCTGGAGAAGGAGAAGTCCAGCCCTAGGCCCCTGCAATATGGGGTGCCTCAGGGCTCGGTACTTTCTCCTCTCCTATTCAACATCTATATGAAGCCGCTGGGTGAGATCATCCGTTCCCACGGGGTTAGGTATCATCAATATGCTGATGATACCCAGTTATACATCTCTGCCCGTGGGGACCCAAGCAGTGCGGTGGAAGTCCTTTCCAGGTGCCTGAAGGCTGTTAAGGTCTGGATGGGGGACAACGGGCTACAGCTGAATCCCGGCAAGACTGAGTGGCTGTGGGTACAGGGTCCTGTGTTAACACAGGAGTTGCCATCTTTGGTGCTGGATGGGGCAGTTCTGCCCCAAACAGACCCGGTGCGTAATCTGGGGGTCCTCCTGGACTCACGGCTACTGTTCGAGGAGCAGGTGGCAGCCGTGGCCAGGAGGGCTTTTGCACAACTTCGTGTAATACGCCAGTTACGCCCCCTCCTCATGGTCACACATGCCTTGGTCACCTCCAGACTTGATTACTGTAATGCGCTCTACATGGGGCTGCCCCTGATGACCATCCAGAGACTCCAGCTGGTCCAAAATGCGGCGGCCCGGGTAGTGGTGGGATGTGGGCGTTATGCTCGTGCTTCGCCGCTACTCCGGGAGCTGCACTGGTTGCCAGTATGTCTCCGGGTGCAATTCAAGGTGCTGGTTATTACCTTTAAAGCCCTATATGGTAGTGGGCCAGGATACCTAAGAGACCGCGTCACCCCAAGAACATCTGTCCGGCCCACCAGGGCGGATCGGAGAGGCTCCCTTGTTGTTCCTTCGACAAGAGAGGCGCACCTCGCCTGTACGAGGAGGAGAGCCTTCTCCGTGTCCGCCCCGACCCTCTGGAACCTCCTGCCCACCGAACTGCGCCTGCAAATAATAGACGAAGTTCTTGCCTTTCCGGAAGGGCCTGAAAACCTGGCTGGCAGGACATATTTGGGGACTAGGGAACATGGGTTCCCATACTAAGTGGCTCATTTAAGGAGTGCCGCTTTGGAGCTGATCTATGGGAATACTGGCGTGCAGTTTGCACTGTTTTTAGCTCAGATAACTTTTAAATTTTTACGATTTTATATGTTTTTATCTTTTACTTTTATTTATTATGATGTAAGCCGCCCAGAGTCGGGTTCTCCCGAGTGGGGCGGGGTAATAAATTCAATAAAATAAAAATAAAATAAATAAATAAAAGTGTCCTGGTGGAACCTTTCCCCTTGTTCATCACTCACATCACCCAAATTTTGTGGGAAGAAGTCTAGATGGGAATGTGATAAATGGATTTTAAGTGACATTCAGCAGCAAAGTTGATGGCATGGTGATGGCATATTGTTCACAAGTTCAGCATGGTTTTCAGCTCACTGGTTGCCCAGAAAGTTTTGTCCAACTAGCACAAATGAATCCCAAGCAGCAAGTTCAAGTGGTTTGAGTTCGTCTCTGAATGTGGCATTACCCATCAAATTGTGGATCTGTGGACCAACAAAAATGCCTGCTTTCATTTTAGCATCTGTTATAACTTTTCCAAACTTTTCCTTTAGATACTGAAAACCCATACTATCACGATCCATTACAACAACAAAGTTTTTCATTAATCTAAGTTTAATATGAAGTGGCAGAAGGTAAACTTAAGTGTGAAGTTCTCATTCCCCTTTGTAGCAAATTTCACTCCTTTAATCTGGAGGCTATTAGATCATCTAAATCCAGTGATGGGATATTACCAGTTCGGACCGGTTCACCCGAACCAGTAGCACCCCATCGGGAGGAGGTCGCCGGGGTAGTGGTAAACCCCCAGCGACCGGTTCGGTCGCCTCTCCGGGCCCCCTCCAGAAATGTATTTCCGATTAGCCAAAATGGCTGCCTGGAACCACGCATGCATCAAACCTCAGTTTGACACATGCACAGTTCTATTTTTTACTGTGCATGCGTCAAATAGAGGTTTGACTCATGTGCACTAAAAAAAGAACTACGCATGCATCAAATGGCGGTTTGACACATGCACAGACATTTTTATTTTATTTTTATTTATTTTTGCTCTGCCCAGGACGTCATGACATCATGACATTGGCTACGCCCGCAACGTAATGACGTCAAAGTGGGGTAGCGGAAAATTTGACAACCCACCACTGATTGTCTTGTAAACTGTGGTTTACCTCTCCAGATTGGGGTTCATAACATTCACTAACATCGACTTCCTCCTCCTGTTCCTCATCCGATGTGTCATTATCAGTAACAACAGATATAGGATGGACTGGGACTGGATTCTCAGCATCATGTGGCACTGGCTTCAGAGCAGATTCACAATCAGGATAGACGATTGTTGACTTAGTCTTCTTTGAAAACCCAGAATTTTACTCATACAGAAGTAGCAGTCTGAGTAATGGTCTTTTGACTCATGCCAAACCATAGGCATAGCAAAAGGCATTTTATTCCTTTTCCCATTCAACCATTGTGTTAGGCCAATATAACACACCTGACAGCAGACATGAGGTGCCTAGCTTTTATCCTGATCTCCAATTTCATATTCAAAGTAATACTTGTTAGCAAATCTCACCCTCTTGGTTAGGTTCTTGCATTGATCATGTGGGGTATATTTGCCACAAATGTAGCTTAAATTGTCCGGTTTATTAACACAGCTGTGCCTACTCATCTTTAGCTAAAAACAGACTCACTATGGCCTAGCTGTACTATCCAATAAGATGGTTTCGCACTAGAGGCAAGCCCTTGGTCCATCTCACCTTATATACCTATTTCTGACACCAGCTCACTGACTTGCCCAGACATTCTCAGCTGCTGCTGGAACACGCATGCCACAAAGGGATGTGATTCACCTGAGATGGCAGCAGGCATAGTGGTAGCTGCAACTGTTATAATGTTCCCATGTAAAAATACATTACCCAATTACTGACCATTTTAACAGCTATAGGACGCCTATAACTTAAAATCTGTATGTGATAGGCATATCCCCTTTCCATCAAACTAATCTCAGATGTGAAAAAGCTGGCCTGCTCAATCTGTATGTGTGTGTGTTTAAGTGGGCTATACTTCAACTGTTCCAACTTGGTTACAAACCTGCTACAGCTTCTGAAGCCAGGTTCAAATTTCATAAATACTCTTGATCCAATAGAAGAAATACATAAATGTTTTTGTATACACACACAATACTGGCATCCCTTTCAGAAACAAATCAATGTACGTGCCCCCTTTTTCTGCTGCACAAATCTTTGTCTCCCTAGGCTTCACCATGGAAGTAATTTTTGAGGCCTTATAACACCCACACTTTCTGAGAGGTTTCAGTCATCACACATTCTCATATTGTTATCTAAAGTCAAAATTTCTTCCAGCTTTATACTGCCAAGCAAAAAGTGCATCCTTTCCAAAGGAAATTCTTTTGATGAGCTCAAACAAGACTAGGAAATACTCTGGCAAGATAACCCTGTTTTACCACACTGCACTGTTTAGTTACACAGCTCTCACTGCTGCTGTGAAAGGTTAAACACACAGAAAGGGAAGTCCACCCACTTTTTCGAGCCATATTAATAAGTTCCATGCAGCTTTCCACATAGCCTTTGCCAAAAAACCACGGATATTACATAAGAACGCTAAGTGCCCTGTATTTAGTTTTCTTTGTTTTTCCAGATCAAGAATGAGCTCATATTGCTGGCTAGGAGCAAAGTATTGGCTTTGAATTATAAGGTCCACCAAAGTTTAAAAAAGCAAGTTTTAATAGATTTTAGATGCTTTTTTTGTTCTGGAAAGGGTGTGTGTGTCACCTAACCTGTCCCATAGATAGAAAACCATCAGGGAAGGTACTAGCTATGGAGTCCTATTGGAATAAGCAACTATTGGGAAAGGAAATGAAGTGAATAATTATCTAACCAATGGCATGGAAAGAAAGAGAATCTTTGCTACTTTACCGTCTGATACATGGACAAATTGTTGAAGCCAAAACTATAGCGACTGGAAGGTTTCTATATTTTATTTTATTTTCTATATTGTTTCTTTGGCTACAACTAGGAAGGGGGCTGTACTCTTAGGAATAGCTTTCTTCCTGAAGCCTGTGTATTCTCATTTGCCCTGGCTTATAGACATATCTTTCAAGCACCTTATCATTCTTTTCTGTTCACATACAAAGCCTGATCTGGTGTTATGAAATATAACTAGCAATGAGTGCTGTAGAAAAATATGCATGCAAGTTATGACTTTGAGTAATGCTTTCTTTTCCTTGGCACACAGACAGGCACATGCTTTCATTAAGGAGGCCTTTGCTGCTCTGTTTTGCAATTAC
Organism: Furcifer pardalis; assembly: GCA_030440675.1. Lineage (NCBI taxonomy): Eukaryota > Metazoa > Chordata > Lepidosauria > Squamata > Chamaeleonidae > Furcifer > Furcifer pardalis. Next base: position 73,318,865 of record CP126893.1, read on the forward strand.
CCCTACACCAACTAAGTTAAGAGATAACTAGCACCTGATCATGCTTAGGGCACAAGTTACTGTAGCTAAGCAGATCTCCGTTTCATCATGCCTACTCAGGTCACTGCCTGTATGTTTCCTTTCAGGATGGATGTGACAGGATAAAATATAATAAATAGGAAGGGTTGGCTTCACAATGTCTCCTACTTTAGTTATTACTTTTAACATTTCCTGAGATAGCTATAGCAAGATTTGTCTTTGCCAGTCTGGGAATGCATGACATCAGATGTATTTCAATCTTTTCCAACAGGGAATCCAAACTATTTCGTAAATATTAAAATTTGTTCTATTCCTTAGAAGCAACTAGTAATTCTAACAGTACAGTATTGCCAAATCTTTAATGTGATTTTAAAAAATACTATAAGCAAACTGTGCCAACCTGGTACCATTTTACATCAGGAAGCTTTGAGCATTTGGCCCTCGTATTCTCTTCAATACAAAGAGCTACATGAAAGCTAATTTTCTCACTAATTCCACCAACAATTAAATCAAAGTTAGGTCAATAATTAAATCTAATAAGGACAGATGCTTTTGACTTATTGTCTTTAAGTAATCTGCTTTTACTAATAAATCACCAGTTTGGAAATAGTGGCTTTTCAGTTTTGCCTTGCAGAAAACCTTCACTTCCATAGTATTACTGTATTAGATTTGCAACATCACCTTAAGTGTTACACAGTACTGTACTTGTAAAAAAAATCACCATCATCTGCCTGGCTCCGGTACAGCACAGCATAGGAACGAGGGTGAATTCTGTCCTTATCACTGGCCAACATCCATATAGAATAGGAAATGTGTTCTTTTAGTTATTCAGTCATAGAATTACAGAGCTGGAAGGAGATCACCCATGATTGGTTCAAGACATCCAACAAGGATGCTGAAAGTCTAGAACAGGGGTAGGCAATCTATGGCCTGTGGGCCAGTTACAGCCCATGGCACCAAATAATCTGGTCCCTGCCCTCACTCCAGCTGCCTCTGCTGGAATAGGCCACTGACTTGCCAACCTTCCAGTCATCACATTCAGTGTCTTAACCACTAAGCCACTGCAGTCCCTCCAAGTAAGTATTGATATACTGTATTCCTTTTCCAAGGATCCAGTCCTGTGATCATATTTATTGAGCCTTTGCCTGTACTCACACTGACATACTCATACAAGTCATGAATCTAGATTGAATCTTGACCTTGAATCGAGACTGTAAGTATCCATCAGATAACCTAGAACCATGATGGTGAACTTTCGTATGCCAGATGTTCTTGGACTTCAATTACCAGAAGGCCAAGTCAGCACTCCTGCTGATCAGCGATTCTGAGAACTGAAGTTCAAGAACAGCTGGAGTGCCAAGGTTCACCATCACTGACCTAGGATCTGATCACACAGGGAAAGAGATCACATTTGGACCATTTGTGGAATGGTTGAGCGCAATCTATTTCCTAGCAATCACATAATATACAGGGAATTGCACTCCAGCTGACCATGATCCATGCCCATGCTCAATCTCCTAAGTCCTGCTGTAGGATTACTACTTTTGAATGGAATGATTCACTAACTGACAAAGGGCTGCTTTAAGGGAGATCAGATCACACTCTCCAAAGTCAATTTTTCTAGTCTGTTCTGAACTTGTGCTTTTTCGCCATCTAACTACATCCCTAATCTGCTTAGACTGTGTCCACTTGTAGTTTCCTCTTAGGATTCACTTGGCACATTGCCTTTTCCTAGAAATCAATTCAGTCTTTGGAAAGTTACTTTTATAAAGTAACTGGCTACAATTATTATTCCAAGGTCACAGTTGTAATTCATTATCAATAGTGTACTGCCTCCAAAACTGTATAATATATGCATAGATGATCAAAAGTTCCTGACAATACAAAATTGTTTATCTATGCAGATGACACAGCAATGGCTGTACAAGCATCAAGTTTTGATGAGATAGCTGGAAAATGTACTGGAGCACTTGAAGAATGAGGACAGTATTACACCGTTAACCATTTGGCACCTAATATGAGCAAGACTCAAGCATGCGCTTTCCATCTTTAAAACTGAGAGGCAGATGGTAAGCTAGATGTTACACACCAAGGGAATGGATTACAGCATAAGGTCTCAACCTTTTTAAGGCAGGGGCTGGGTCACGCTCCCTCAGACAGCTTTGGGGGGCAGATGGCCATTTTGCTCTTCCCCTACCTCATGGCCGTAGGTTGACAATTCCTGGGTTACAGCATTGTTCAGCATGACACTTGACAGGATGCTCTCATTTAAGCAGCGCTACCTGAATATCATTGCTAAAGTTAGTATGAAGAACAATATCATTAGGAAACTGACAAACTATATGGGGATCTCAACCATCTACATTGTGTACATCAGCTTTGACCCTGAGTGTCTATGCAGCAGAGTATGCTACTCCAGTACGGAGCACATCCACACACGTGAAACAAGTTGACATTGCTGTTTATGAAACAATGTGTATTGTGACAGGCTGCCTCAAACCTACACCAGTTAAGTTGGTATTGCTCCACCTAAAATAAGAATTAGCATTTCTGAAAATGAAATAGACAAAGCAGCACAGACTGAAATGGATTACAGACTGTTTGGTGTTAACTACATGAAACTGCTGGGTGAATTCATTCGTTCCCATGGGGTGAGGTATCATCAATATGATGATGATACCCAATTATACATCTCGGCCCGTGGGGACCCAAGTGATGCAGTGGAAGACCTTTCCAGGTGCCTGGAGGCTGTCAGGGATTACAGCCTCCAGGCACCTGGAAAGGTCTTCCTTTCCAGGGTCTGGATGGGGGACAACGGACTTCAGCTGAATCCAGGCAAGACTGAATGGCTGTGGGTTGGGGGTCCTGCATTATCCCAGGAGCTACCATCTTTGGTACTGGATGGGGTGGTTTTGCCCCAAACAGACCTGGTGCATAACCTGGGGGTCTTCCTGGACTCATGACTCCTGCTTGAAGAGCAGGTGGCAGTCGTGGCCAGGAGGGCCTTTGCATAACTTCGTGTTACTTGCCAGTTACACCCGCTCCTAGATCGGGACTCCTTGTTCATGATCACACATGCTCTGTCACCTCCAGACTAGATTATTGTAATGCGCTCTACATGGGGCTGCTCTTGATGACCATTCGGAGGCTTCAACTGGTCCAGAATGCGGCTGCCTGGGTGGTGATGGGGTGTGGGCAGTACACACATACCTTGCCGCTGCTTCAGGAGCTGCACTGGTTGCCAGTATGTCTCTGGGTGCAATTCAAGGTGTTGGTAATCATCTTTAAAGCCCTACATGATAGTGGGCCAGGATACTTAGGAGACCGCCTCACCCCAAGAACATCTATCTGTCCCACCAGAGTAGACCAGAGAGGCTCTCTAGTTGTTCCATCGGCCAGAGAGGCACATCTCTCTGGCACTAGAAGGAGGGCCTTCTGTGTGTCTGCTCTGACCCTATGGAACCTCTTGCCAACTGAGCTACATCTCCAGATGGAGTTGCTGTCCTTTAGGAAGAATATAAGAACATGGCTGGTGGGGCAGGTATGGGGTCCTGGTGGTACAGTGACCCCAGCTTGTTGATTGATCTGAGCCCCTCTCTCCCTTAATCTTTTTAATTTTGTAATTTTTAAGAGCTAGCTTTTAATTTTTGATTTATTATAATTTGTTCATTTTTTAAATTTAAAAAAATTAAAAATCCTTTATAATTTTAAATCTGAGGTTTTAGGAATGTTTTCGATTGTTATGTGGGTATGTTTTATGAGATGTAAACCACCCTGGGTCACCTTGGTAAGGAGGGCGGTATATAAATTGAATAAATAAAATAAATAAACAAAAATATGAAGATTTCAGATTTCACTCCCCCCCCCTTTTAAAAAAACACCCAGCTGTTACTGGAATATGTCTCCGATTTTGGATGAAAAACACACTACAGGTACCTGGTATTGCCTATATACGTAGATGTTACCTTAACAGTTCTTAGGTCTTGACTTGAATCGTTAATTTGATACCACTCATTAACTGGAAATCTAATGAAACTTCACAGGTGATTATTTATAAGTTCCTCTTCATGCCCCAGAAGAGGGCACCAAAGCAGCAACAATTTCTTTCTTTCTTTCTTTCTTTCTTTCTTTCTTTCTTTCTTTCTTTCTTTCTTTCTTTCTTTCTTTCTTCGGGACAGTTTCCTCTGAATAAAGCTGAAGAATTCTGAACCAGCACAAATATTTTTAAACTAAAAATATTTAGTTTAAGCATGCATAGACTTTTTAAAATAGTTAAATGTAATATGTTGACCATCTTCTTTTAAAAGTGACCCATCATATACTTGGGAGAAATTATATGCTTCCTTCTTCCATTCATCACTCCATATATAAAAGATAATATGTACTTATGAAATCAGACTGAGAATGCTGTTCTGAAGCTCACACCTGCACATGCACACACAAAGTTTATTGACCTATGTGCAATACATATGTTTAATACAAAAGAAAAACCACATAATTTTTATGTGACTGTATTCTCAGTTGGCTGTACATCTTCCAACATTTAGAGTTTACAGTCAATCACAATCTTTTAAAGTTTACTAACATTAAAACCAAAATAGCTCTTCTCATTTAAACATAATTGTAGTAGACTAGCATCAGTCCTGTCTGGGAACTGTCGCAGAATGGAGTACCATTTATTCTTTACCACTGAGCACTTTTAAAAATTGCATTACAGAAGCACATGAGTTATGATCTCAGCTGCCCCCCCTTCCACAAACATTGCTTGTAATCACAGAGCATGACTAAGGTGCTCTTCCATGATTGCAGAAGGCATTTCATTAACCCTGGCTAGAAAGAAAGCTCTTCTATACCCACTTACTGACAATTTGCTCAAGTAGAAGCCACATGCATTAACAGGATAAATATTTAAACCTAATACTTCAGGGGGACATGATCTTGAAGCATATCCACTATTATGACCTTTCCCAAAGAGGAAACCCTTTCCTGACCCAAACAGTATCAGGCTTGGAGACACATTGGTCCCAATGACTTTAACCATGGTTTGCATTATTGATTTAATTGTAAATGGCATTTTGAAAGTAGAAGAGTACTACTTATAAATCAAATGTATATTCTTATGACTGTCAATTTATCATTCACTTTGAATTATATGTCACACATAAAGGATTTCAAGAACATGCTACATAAGCATATCTCAAGCTTTGAAGCCACTCAAGACAGATCCCCCCCCCCCCAATAGCATATCTGTATAACTTGAGGAAACTTTAGACATCTTCTAAAAAGAGTCATGACAAGATGAAAAAACACGTAGAGAGACCCTGATTGACCCAACTATGTTTACATAATAAATCCAAGGCTCCTTTTATGCTGCAGTCAAAACAACAGCCCCATTACAGTGACAATTTCTGCATTTGGATTCCGAAGTCAAAAACATATCAGATTGGAAAATGAACTATTTGCCCCAACTAACTATTATCAGTGCTTGTTCCATATCAGCCAGCACAAACCATCGCAGATCAATTTAGGCACTTCCAACACAGGTCATTTTCAAAATGATGCAATAAGTAAATTCTGTTCTACCACCAGTCCTATAAGAAACTCCATTCTCCTTGCAAACAAATTTTTGGCATTCTCCTGTCTGGCAGAGAGAATTTAAATCATTCCTATTATGATAAGCATCTGCCTCACTCCCTGGTGGTGTGTTCTCTTCATACCTGAGGCATCAACTGCTGTCAAAATTGAATCATAAGGGCAACCTTTTAAGGGTTCTGAACCAAACTCGATAAGGAGACATTGGGAGGAAATGGCAAAGATTTCTAATGAAATGGGAATGCAGGATTTATACACACCACTGCCAAAGTTAAGGGATTACAAACAATCAATCAGCTAAATTAGGCAGAGGTTGTAAATGCCATCTGAATTAAAGATAAAATAGGTAATACTATTATGAAAAGTGGAAAACTATTCCTAAAGCATAGGGCTGCTATAAAAATTAAGAAGTTATTATCATGAACATCTGGTGCAGGAGAGTTACAAAGAATTGACATTTTGAATGTTAAAATGCTGTTCTGAAACAGCACTTGTTCATTTAACCATGTTGTCTGAAATCTGGCAGATATGATCTTCTGTACCTGGAAATCTCATCCAGTTCTGTTATTTCTGATGAAACATATATAGCTACAGTATAGTGATATTTGTGGAATTATCATTATAGTCAATGACAGGTACAAGTCCTTTTTCTGGATCTTAACTTAGGTTTGGGACCCAAGTCAAATGGAATGGGCTTTCTAGCCAATTTGGCCTCATTTCTAATGGTTTTTCTGCAGAGAGAAATTTTGTGTGTCAAAGAAAAGGACCTCCTTAGGTAATACTCACCCCCCTTTTTGCCTCCAAATTATTAAAGAATATTTTCAGATCCCCCCCCCTCTCCCCCCCCCCCCCAGCTACAATCCTATCTATGCATGTACTGTAACAGATTTTGTCAGGAACATCCAAACCAAGTCTTGTGGTTGGTACTTATGTCTGATGAAAGAGAAACAGCTTGCCTGAAGTCATCTAGCAAGTCCATAATGAAGGCAAGATTTAAAGAGTCTTCCTGACTCATATTTAAAGAGCAAGATGTATTTAATTTTTTTAACTTATAGTTCATATTTATAGAATTTGCTACATAAGCTCAAATATTACAGTTCTTCTTGCTGTATCTAGGCTATGCCCATATACTGGCTAGGTAAAGGTCTCCCTTGCTTGAAAGCCAGTCATGCCTGACTCTAAGGGGTAGTGTTCATCTCCATTTACAGCCAAAAAGACAGCACTGTCTGTGTCTACAGACATTTCTGTGGTCATAGGGCAGGCATGACTAGACACTCGAATGCACACTACACTGTTACCTTTCCCACCAAAGTGGTACCTACAGTATTTGTCTACTTACAATTTCTTGCTATCGAGCTGCTCAATTAGCAGGAGGTGGGACTGATGATGGGAGCTCACTCTGTCGCATAACACTTGGGTCTCAAATTGCTGACCTGCCAACCTTCTGGTCATCAAGTTCAGCATATTAACCACTAAGTCACTGCTTACACTACATACTGGTTTCAGCTTCAGAAATGGGGCCGTTGAGGTTGGAAATGAACAGGAAAAGTCTATACGGAAAGGCTGAGACTTTCAGTTTCACAGTGAATGGGATGTTTCAGTTTAAAATAAAAATAGGATTCACTTGATAAGTCCTTTATGCTGGGAAAGGTTGAGGGCAAGAGAAAAAGGGGGCGGCAGAAAATGAGATGGCTAGATGGTATCGTTGGGCACAAAGCTGGGTGGGTTGAGGAGGATGGTGGAGGATAGGAGTGCCTGACGGGCAATGGTCCATGGGGTCGGAAAGGGTCGGAAAGGGTCGGAATTGACTGTGCAACTGAACAACAGCAGCAACAGCAACAGCAACAACAATGTATTCCTTGTGTAATACATTTCTTAATTATCCAAAAAGTTTCATCTACATTACTTCCAGTATCAGCTTTGAGAGAGGACTTTGGATGGGCTTCCAACTGTAGGCTTACCTGGTGCTAGAATGTCCTACTGTCCCCCAAACAGTGATGTGCACTGACTTCAAATAAATGCATAAATACAGATCAAATTAAAGCTATCTGAGGGTCTTTAGGGTGAATATAGACTACAGCAAAGGGAGCGATTGTACTTTCCCCTCCCTAATCGCTCACGTTATATCTGACATGTGTTAGCTTTAAAATGTCAATGAAAAAGCTGGGAAGTCTGACTTCCTTTGGTGTTGCATATTGACAAGTCTTTGTATTCTTACATTTTCTTTTTCCCTACTTCCTCTCCTATACACTAGTACCCCGGATAACGATGAGACTTGGTTCCACAAGCCTCGTCGTTATCCGGTTTTTAACGTTGTGCGATACATTGATCACACAATGTTAAAAAACGCCCTGTTTCCCTGGAGGCTGCAGCAAGCCAGAACGTCGGGATTTGAACCCTGACATTTTGGCTTGCTGCACTTGCTGAGGACGTCGGGGAAGCCCAGAAACAGCTTGGATCTGGTCTTCCTACCTCCCTGGACCCGGCAGGGGGTCATGGAGCCCAAAGTTGGTAAAAAAAAGGTCCATTTTTAAACCAATTTTGGGGTCCCTGACCCCCCTGCCGGGTCCAGGAAGGTGGGAGGACCCGATCCAAGATGTTTCTGGGCTTCCCTGACGTCCTCAACAAGTGCAGCAAGCCAAAACGTCAGGGTTCGAACCCTGATGTTTTGGCTTGCTCCACTGGCTGGGGACGTTGGGGAAGCCCAGTAACAGCTGTAGATTGGGTCCCCTGCCTGCTCCAGAGAGATCAGAGGACCCGATCTACAGCTGCAGGGTGTCTGGGGAAGCTGACGGGGACTCCCTGTCGGCTTCCCTAGCCACCCACCCTTGCCTCCGCAGCTGTGGGGTGGCTGGGGAAGCTGACGGGGGAGCCCCCCCATCAGCTTTCCAGCCTCCCCACCCCTGCCTCCGTAGCTGCAGGGTGGCTGGGAAGCTGAATGGAGAACCCCGTTCAGCTTTCCAGCCACCCTGCTGCTAAGAACGACTGTATCGGATAACGCTAAAAAGAACGTTATCCAGTACAAATCTTCCCCCAAATCTGTAGTCGTTATGCAGTTTTAGCGTTATCCGATGCACTCGTTATCCGGGGTATTACTGTAGTTACTTATACTGCTAAGGGTGTGTGTGTGTGTGTGTGTGTGTGTGTGTGTGTGTGTGTGTGTGTGTGTGTGTGTGTGTGTGTGTGTGTACGTGTGTGCTTGCATTCCTGTTTGTTTTAAGACCCTAAAGGTTTTTATTTCTCACTTTTCTCACTAAGAACTGAGAATCTATGTTTCTTACTTCTTATGGGGGGAAAAAGGGTATTACAAGACAGCCCTATCATACCTGCCTGGGGCTAAAGGGTTTTTTTCCAGTGGCCATGGATATGTTTCTGGTGCTGCGGAAGTGTTCCTGGCGGCTTCAGGGGTCCTTCACCCATGCCAAGCAGCTCCTCCAGGCCAGTAAGCAGGGGGAGTGGTGTGGAGAGACTGGGGGGACTTTTTTGGCGTGTGGTGAGCTCAGGGTGTTACCACCACCACCAAAGGTGGTGGCAGAGGGGATACCAGTCTGGCCTGCAAACAGTCTGAGGGGGCCGCTTGCAGCTGCTGCCACTGCTCACCACCAACCACTGCTTGCTGCTGCTGCTGCCGCTCACTGCCATCCACCACTGCCACTGGCCACTGCTGGCCACTGGCCACTGATGCTGCTTACGCCGCTCACCGCTGGCTGCCAATCACCCTAACAACCGCTGCTCGCTGCCGCCACCACTGCTGCTCACCGCTGCCGCTCATTGCCGGGCTGTTGTGCCAGGCTGGGCTGCTGGGCCAGGCCACGCCGCTGCACCACCGCTGTTGCCACTTGCTCCCCAGGGTAAGTGACTCAGGTTTGTATTTGGGGTGGGTGGAATATGTATTTAACATGTGCTTTTATGTGTTTTTATGTCTATTTAATGTGTATTTTAATGTGTATTTATGTATTTGTATGTCTATTTAGTGTGTATTTAATTTGTATTTTTATGTGTTTTTGTGTGTAATTTGTATTTTTATGAGTTTTTATGTGTATTTAATTTGTATTTTTGTGTTTTATATGTTTTTGTGTGTAATTTGTATTTTTATGAGTTTTAATTTGTATTTAATTTGTATTTTTGTGTTTTATGTGTATTTAATTTGTATTTTTATGTGTATTTAATTTGTATTTTAATGTGTACTGTATTTTTATGGTTTTTTAAACTTTGGCTCCACCCATGTTGTCGGCTCCGCTCATGATGTCATGATGTTGTCTCCACCCATGATGTCATGATGTTGTCTCTGCCCATAATGTCGGCTCCGCCCAGTGTAGTAGTAAAATTTTTGGTTGCCCATCACTGTCTGAGTGGCACTTCTGGTGCGCATGCCATAGGTTCATCATCACTACTTTAGACAAATGTCAGAGCATAGTTTACAGATATGGCAACTGCTAATTTAATAGCCATGTCTCTTAGAGTAGGGATGCTCAACCTGTGGCCCATGGGCCAGATGCAGTCCGTGGCACCATTTCATGTGCCCCCCCCCACTGCTTCCACCACACCAGGAAGTGCCATGTGGTAGAGGAAGGACAAAGTGCCCATCTGGCCCCTGAAGCTGTCTGAGGGAGCATGACCCATCTCCTGGCTTTAAAAGGTTGTGAACTACTTCCTTAGAGGTAATGGCATGGTACACTTAGCATATTATTTAAAGGCTACAATCCTATTGATGTAACTTCATTTACAAATGGGTAATGATTTTAACAGCAGGGGGATTTCCCCCATCTCTCCCATGGCTTTTCTGATTTGTAAATAAGTCTTTTCTTCACTTGGCAGCCATGAGAGCCACAGGAAACAGGGCGAGAAGCCTTTTACTATTTATGTAATCTGGAGACAGCAATTTTCAACATTGAAAGACTTCCTCTTTCCATCCCATGGCTCCCACAATTTCCACTTGATGAAAGGTATTATTTGCAAGTCAGAAAAGCAACGGGAGAGAAGGGAAAAGTCTTTCATTGCCAAAAATATATCCCTCCTGGTAAAATAATCAATCTTACAAAAGGATTTTAGTTGTTATTTTGCCTACAATATGAGGATCATGTTACCTTCATATTTTATTTCATTTTGTTAAAGTAAAAGAGATTTAGGTGGCCAGGATCATGGTCAAATTCTAGTTAAAAAATTAACAAACAAACAAACAAACCAAGACAATTTTATTTAATCTAGACAAGTTCCTTCAAAAACTACAAAAGGAAGCACAACGTAGCCAAGTATTTCCATTCTTCCCATCCCGGATTTTCAAGTATTTCCATGTTCCCCACCCCGGATTCAATATTTTGAATAATATTTATTTAGATCACAAGCTTCCTGTTTTCCTGTACAAAAATATTATTTTAATCATTTCTCTGTGGACTTTCCAATATTGTTTGAATGTTTCCAAACAAGAAAAAACTTGATTTGTCTTCCTCATACATTCTATACTCTTCCACCTGGCATATGATCCCTAGTAAGATGCCAGCTTCTACAACACACTCAATACATACCAAATAAAGGTGGATAATGTGAAATTATTGCTCTTTAAAATATAGCTCTGTGTTATGTTGCACTTAGAAACCAGCTGGGTCTTGCATATACTGTATTGTACTTTGTATGCCCCACTTGTTATTTACAATTAGTGTTGAAATATTCATTGGTCTGTTAAACATCAATCAACATAGCTGTAAAAATATTCCTCAAGAGTATTCTAAATCACTGTCATGTGTATTGAATGACTAATTAGTTGCAATACATACTTGGATTTCTTCTTGCTCAAAATGGGAAAATTAAGTATAGGTGTCTCATGTGTCTAAACAATCTTTTCTTTTGTTACAATCATTGGCTGGAATCCTATTATTTATGCCCAATGGTGTAAGTTCATCCAGGTAAATCTCAGGATTGAATTATCACTACCGGTAGTTAAAAAGTCAGTGGTTGACGTGATCTAAACGGCTAGAAAACCACAAGTTGTGCAGAGTGTCATTGCAGAGAAGTCTATTCATCCAGGCACTCCTCGCTAAATAACAACAACAAGGCAAGGCAAAAAGTCAGTACTGTATTTGCCTTTCCTATTGCATGCCTATGGTATGACTTGGTGTGTAACAAATGCAAATGTCAACATCTTAACGATCCTAATTCACCACTGAAATTTACACCAATGGATTTACGGTGTAATTTCTCAGTTGGATTCTGGCCACCATCTTCTTTCCTGCTATTTTAATCTAGTACAATTGCTTGAGATCATCATGTGCTTATATTGGTAAGGCTTGTTTAGAAACTTGTTTTATTGCCTGCTGTTTCTGCAGTTGATAATGACTCAGGGGAGGCATTTTTTGTTGCTGGAGCATTTGTATCATACACCTAATTTGTATTAGAATGGATGGTGTCCACCTGGGGACTCCAAGGGTTGTGGCTTTATAAGCTGTTTAATAGACGCCCAAGAGAGTAATAAAGGATTTTATCAGAACATATCAACCATTTAATGCCTGAAGTGGGTTATAGTTTATTAGAACTAATTTCAATTTGAGTCAAAAGAGCTTTTAAAAACATTTATTTGGCTATATTTATTTATTCATTATTGTTTGGAGGTACAACTAGTGGTTTTACATAATTTGTTTTATTGCTGATAGTGCACTTTATTTAAAAAAAACTAGGGAGGGGAAAAATCTAAAAGCAGATAAGCCCACGTGAAAACGGCAATCCCTGTGGATTCCAGAGCATTCCATCTGTAGGAAAGGTTTGGGGAAAATAAATGTGTGTTTCTTTGATTTGTTTACTAGGAAACATCTGTGGAGAAAATGTTTCTTGATAAATGGACATGGTTGACTGCTGCATTTAATTATAAGGTATGAAATCACAAAATAAATCTAAATTAGACACTTCAGAAAGTTATCAAATAAACTGTCAAAGGAGGATGATAAGATTTTTTCCCCTTTTAGTTACTGGATATTTTAAAGTTTAGTCATTAATTAAACACAGATTATGATTGCTGGGAAAGTAAGTGACAAAAAGAATAGAAACAACTGGTTGTTCTAAAGAAATGATACTACAGTAAAACCTTGCATAAAGAGTGCCTTGCTTAGAGACTAACTTGCTTAAAGAGCAGAATTTTCTCTGAATGGTCACCTTGCTTAACAACTAAAACCAACCAAAAATTCACTTAACAAGTAAATCGGGGTTTGCCATCCCCCTCACCAGAAGTCACAATTGGTCACTTACAATGGTGTTTCGCTTAAAGAGCAAAATCGCTTAAAGAAGAATCCCGTGGAATGTATTATGCTCTTTAAGTGAGGTAACACTGTATATCAAAACACATAAAAATAAACAATCAGTAGCTATTGCTAGAAATAATGTAGGTAAAGGTAAATGTCACCCTTGCTCGAAAGCCAGTTAGGATTCAGTGCTCATCTCTGTTTATAGCCAAATGTGAACATGTGGCAGGCATGCCTCAACACTGGAGTGCACTGAGCACTGTTTACTTTTCCACTGAAGTGGTCCCTGTTTTTCTACTTGCAATTTCTTGTCCTAACCACTTGAGCCACTGCAGTCGCTTTTCTTGAGAATGTACATTTCTTGAGGTACATTTCTTGAGAATGTACATCTCAAAAAAACAAACAAACATATGATGAAAATACCTTCTTAAAATAAGACAGAAGTCGTTTCTAAAGAAAGGTTAGTACTAACCCAAAATTTACTGATGGACTCCAGAATGAAAATAATCCCTCAGGTACATATTTCAAGTCAGATTATACATTAAAGGAAAACAGTATTTCTTGCCCTTTTGACATTTTCACATCAGGTGACAGAAATACTTCCAGGCTATGCGCCTGACAAATCTGACCTGCAAAGGAAGCCTGTATTTAATTCACAGTGCCCAATAATGAAAGAAAAGGAAGGTAATTTTGCAAATAGTGGATTGATACACACTCCTGTCAGAAACCAATCCCACGTTTTGACCTCTTATGAAGGCTGTGCTTCTAATGGATTGCTAAGTGTGTCATCTACTTCAGGCCTGTAGTCACCATATAAGCATCCAAACACTTGGTAAAAAGATGGTAAAATTATTCTGACTCAAGCAGGAGCCTCATTTTGCCACTGATCAGTTATGCATGCCTTCAGCATGTCATAACTGCTCCCCCCCTTTCAAACTCTGATAATATCTTTAGAACCGACAAGCTAAAGAAGTATATTCCACATTTTGGGAGGAGAAAGGGCAACTGAACTCTGATTTCCAAAATGGTTGCTCTCTGAAATTAGTTTTCTCAACAAAAGAAAAGAAGTCGATTGTTTTGAAAAGGACATTAAGAACACATCCATATGGGTGCTTGGCCAGTGATGGGATGTAACAGGTTCTCACCAGTTTGCCAGAACCGGTAGTAACTTTTCCCAGTGTCCTGGAAAACTGGTAGCAGCTTTGGGGGGGGGGGGGAGCCACCTTCAGGGCTGACCTTTTCACTGGTTCCCCCACTGCGCATGCATGCCAAGCACTTGGTGTGCATGCACACCTAGAGTGCTTGGCGCGTATGCACGGCCTCCTTGCTGTCCTCCTAAGTGGGGAGGAGGAAGAGAAGCTGCTAGCCTAAAGCTCCCTATAGCCTGCTCCCCAGGTTAAGTGAGTCACCTTTGGATGTGGTGTGTCTGTGTGTATTTTAATGTGTATTTAATACCTTTACCTATATTGATGTACTACCACAGTTCCTAAAAAGGCCTGGCGGCCTGGCTTGGGGTTTTTAAGCAAAGTCTTGGTGTTACCTCATCAATAAGCTACACCTGTGCTGTTCCAATTGCTGTTCCAATTGGAGAACCCTTAAGGAGGTACAGCTGTTTTAAATTTGCATTAAGGCATATTATCCTAGAGAACTGGTTAGGCAAAGACTTAGTACCTAACTTCTTTAACTGTTGAAAAGTTGAAAAGTGCCAAAATGAAGCCATCTTGTGGTGAGTTCATTCTGTAGTTCCTTCCATCTGACCTAGTGTGAGAAAGATTAGCCAGAATAAGCTTTAAGCTGTGGTTTAAAAGCTCTGGTTGATTTGTGTTTATGGTGGGTGGGTGTTTGTTTGGGTGGATGGCTCTATTTTAATGTATTTTTTATTTTATTTATTTATTTATTTATTTATTTTATTTACGGGTTTGTGTTGTGGGTGGGTGGGTGGGCTGAGGTGTGTGTGCTTATTTTTTTTTTATTATTTTGCATTTTTTTAAAAAATTGGCCCCGCCCATGACATGATGTCATGATGTTAGCTCCGCCCACACTGTGATGACATCATGGTGGGGTAGTAAAAAATTTGACATCCCACCATTGTGCTTGGCCCACTCTTTTGAGGGGTCAGGAGTGTGTGTGTGTGTGTGTGTGTGGGGAAATCAGTCTGGACTCCATGAGTCAAAGGTAGAGCACACAACCCCCACCCCATGCTTCTCTTTGAACCCCCATCATGGGACTCTGATTTTTCTGGCATTGAAATGTATGTTGTTCCCAATGCCTCAGGATAATGGCAGTGGTTTATAAGGGACACTTGCAACTGAAAGGCTACTTCCACAGTAAACATCAGGGCTAACGAGTCCCATCAGCATATCAAGATGTTGCCTTTCATCTTTGGTGGCTCAGTGGTTAAGAAGCTCACCTTGTTAGCTGGAAGGCTGGTAAGTTTGCAGTTTGAGACCTGGGTACTGCATGATGGTTTGAGCACCCATCTCTGTCCCAGCTCTTGGGGACAGTTTCTTCCGCAAAAATCCTTCAACCCAGAATAATTTCTGACACAAAATTATTATTATCAGATGTTCCAGTGGAACAGTTTCCCTACTCCTCTAAAGACGGGTAGGGGAACTGATTAATTTTTACTGCTTCCTCCTACTCAATTGTTGTAGCACTAGATCAGATAGGAGGGGCCCCCTCCTTCTGTTGGCAATACAGTAATACCTTGCATAACGAATTTAATTCGTTATCCAAGGTTGCTCGCTATGCGAGGTTGCTCGCTATGTGAAACAAACAAAATTCCTATGGAAAAACTTGCATAATGAGCATTTCAAGGAGGAAAATTTGCATAGCGAAAAAATTCGCTATGCGAGTTTTTCCCATAGAAACGCTTGTTTTGCGAGTTTTTCCATAGGGAAAGTCCGACTCGCATAATGAAAATTTTCGTTATGCAAGTCAGACCGCTTAGCAAAAAACTTGCTCGTTATGCGAGTTTTTCGAGCGAAACACTCGTTATGCGAGGTTTGACTCTATGTGCCAATAAACATGGAGTGGGTGAGAAATAAAAGAGAGCCCGTTTGGTAAAGTGGCTCATCATTCATTTCACCATGTGAGGAAAGGACACTTGGGGTGTTTGGACCTGGAGTGCAGGCTAAATGTAATTAAACCCCTTTCCTATCCTCAAACGACCCAAAGAATGAGCAAGCTCAGACTAATCTATTAGGATGTGCCCTAAGATAGTTTCCAGCAGTTTTATTGACTCCTCTCCTGCTCTGCCTATATGACCATTTGTATCCGGAACCACAAGGATGGAATTCAGCTCTCTGCAATCTGGGACTTTCCAGATGTCCTGTATTCCTACGATATCCAGCATTTGAATTATAGTTCAACCAAGTTGGAAAGCACTTAGGCTGAGCACTGGGGAGGCTGTAACTCTTAATTGCCTTTTAAAAAGGAAACGGAAGCAGTGTCCACTTGCACTGAATGGTTCTTGTTTTCTCATGAGAATTGCCATAGTATGCAGATGTTAGAAAGTAAAAGGCATGCTCAGAGTCCATTCATTTGGTGGTCTCATCTCATTTAGTGACAGATCACTATCCTTCAGCTCCATCTGATTTAGCTTGCAACTAGAGCAACCGGAACAAATATCTAGCGAGATATGATGTTACTTTAAAATATATTTGCTTATCAGAAAAAAATGCATGGGACTGAGAAGTATTTTCAAATAATTTAGTCGTAAAGCAGCAGGAAGAATTTACATTAAGGAACTAACTATGCCTTTGGGGTTTTATCTCTTTATAAATAGATTACAGCTTGAAAGTTATTTTTAGGGCACATCTTAGTCCATGGAAAACACAGCTGGGTTCTTTTCGCAGAGAAAACAGAAAGCCTTGGTGTTTTCTGAACAACCATTTGTAATGACAACACTGAATAGAAACCCCGAATCTTGCACTTTCCTTCTGCTTTGTGCCAACTCACTTTGTTCCCAAACTTGGAAAAGTTAACATTTCGGACTATAAATGTTTTGCCATGCAAGCTAAAAGATTCTAAAACTTGTAGTCCAACACAGTAATTTCTACCGAGCTCTGTTCCATTCATCCTCTCTCCTTCCTTGCACCACACCAAAAACTTGTCATGTTGAATTGCTCAGAAAACAGCAGCAATGTATCTATTGAAAAATAAGCCAGCATAATACAGTATATGTAATGAACAGCTTGTCCATCATCTGCCTGAGGAACTAATCCAGTCTAAATTCTAGATCTCTAAAAAATCCTGCCTATAATTGATCAATTTTTCCTCCAGATATGCTGGTTGTATTGACTGTTGCTTAATGTTCCTTACTGGGACATGAGGTGGCTCAAGTGGTTAAGACACTGAATTTGCTGACGGGAAGGTCGGAGTTCGTTTCCTGGGTGCTGCACAATGGAGTGAGCTCCCATCTCTGTCTCGGCTCCTGCCAACCTAGCAGTTCGAAAGCAAGAAATTGCAAGTAGATAAATAGGGACCACTTCGGTAGGAAGGTAAATAGCATTCAGTGCACTCCAGTGTCTAGTCATGCCTGCCATATGTCCACAGAAATGTCTGCAGACACAGACAGCGCTGGCTCTTTGGCTATAAACAGAGATGAGCACTGAACCCTAGAGTCAGATACGACTGGCTTTCGAACAAGGGCAACCTTTACCTTTAATGTTCCTTATTGGCTCAGTAATGCTACAAGTAGAAGGATCTTGGAATTTGTTTTATATTGCAAACTGAATATGAGCCAACAGTACAAAGTGGCTGTAAAAATGCAAATATTATTTTAGGCTGATTTAACAGAAGTATGGGGTACACACAGTGTGGGTGGAGCCAGCGTCATGGGTGGAGCCAACGTCATGGCATCATGATGTTATGGGCAGAGTCAACTTCATGACATAATGGGCGGAGCCAATGACATGGGCAGAGCCAATGTAAAAAAACATAAAAATAAGTATACATAAAAATACAAATTAAATAGACATAAAAACACATAAAATACACATTAAAATACACATTAAATACACATAAAACACATAAAAATACAAATTAAATACACATTAAAAATAAATACACATTAAATGTACAGTAAAATATACCCACCCAAAGGCAAGTTACTTACCCTGGGGAGCAGGCTGTAGGGAGCTTCAGGCTAGCAGCTGCTCTTCCTCCTTCCTGCTTGGGAGGACAGTAAGGAGGCTCCCGAGGGCCTCAGCAGCAGCCACATGTTCCTCCATGGCTGTGTGTGGCTGCCCAACGCTCTGTGCTGCCACACTCCAAGGAGCGAATGGCTGCTTGGCTCAGCAGACAGAGCACTGTAGGTGCTCATGCACGCCAAGTGCTGTAGGTGTGCATGCACGCCAAGCACTGTAGGTGTGCATGTGCAGTGGGTGAACCGGCAAAAAAGTAAGCCCTCGAGGTGGTTCCCCCCAAAAGCTGCTACTGGTTCTCCGGGACACTGGGAAAAGCTACTACCGGTCCTGGCGAATTGGTGCAAACTGGCTGCTGCCCATCCCTGGGTACACAGAAAGAGCCTCCTCAAAGGTTTTGGTATTTTTGAACCATAATTGATCTTATCCTGGTAATGGCAACCTTGTGTTGCCAGCTAATCTTTCTTACACTAGGTCAGGCAAAAAGAACTACAGAATGAACTCACCAAAAGATGCCTTCATTTTGGCAGTTTCACGTCTGGCCTAGACATGGAAAAAGAAGAGCAGAAGTATAGTCTCCAAAAGCTGTGAGGTACATGTCCCCCTCTATTTAGCCTTATCTGGACACTGCACTTTAGGGAGGATGCCAAACTGGAACAAGTTCAGAGGAGAGCAAGAAGGATGAACAGGGGACTCAAAGCCAAGCCCTGTGAGGAAAGACTGAAAGAACTAGGCATGTTTAGCATTGAATTTAAAGAAAGGAAAAAGATTGAGAGGACATAATAGCTCTTTTCAAATACAGTACAGTACTTGAAAGAGTCATAAAGAGGAAAGGCAGGATCTGCTCTCAATCATCTCAGAGTGCAAAATACTCAGTAATGGGCTCAAGTTACAGGATGTCAGATAAATGCTGAATATCAGGAAGAAAGTCTTCACTGTTAGAGCAGTATAACAGTGGAACCAATTACCTTGGAAGCTTAAGAGTGCTCCAACACTGGAAGCATTTGAGAGAAAATTAGACAACCATCTGTCAGATCTGACTTGTTTTAGGTTCCTGCATTGAGTAAGTGGTTGGATTTGATGGCCTCAAAGACCCCTTCCAACTCAATTATTCTATGACAGATGGTCATTGTTTTTGCAGAAATCACCAGCTTTATAAAAATAGCATTGACTTTGATAATGTCATACACCCACATGAATGTGCACATACACTTATACAGTTAAGGCCACCAATAATGAGAATCTGCCTGAATAAACAGTGCAAAGAAATAGAAGAAAACAACACAAGAGACAGGACTAGAGATCTTTTTTTAAAAAAATGGGGAAATCAAGGGAACATTTAAAGCAAAAATGACCATGATAAAGGACAAAGACCGCAAGGAGATAGCTGATGCAGAAGAGATTTAAAAAGATGGAAAGAGTACACAGAGGAACTCTACAAAAAGGACCTCAACACTCCTGATAATAACAATGATGAGGAAATTGAACTTGAGCCAGACATCCTAGAGAGTGAAGTCAGAAAGGCCCTAAAAAGCACTGCAAACAACAAAGCCAGTGGAGATGATGGTATCCAAGTTGAACTTTTCAAAGCCCTAAAAGATGATGGAATCAAATTATTGCATTCTATATGCCAGCAGATTTGGAAAACACAATGGCCACAGGATAGGAAAAGATCAGTATACATTCCAATCCCCAAAAAGGGTAATGCCAAAGAATGTTCAAATTATCAAACAATTGTGCTCATCCCACACGCTAGCAAGGTGATGCTCAAGATAATACAGGATAGACTGCAGCAGCACGTGGAGAGAGAATTACCAGAAGTGCAGATGGGGTTCAGAAGAGGCAGGGGGACTAGAGACCACATCGCCAACATAAGATGGATCATGGAAAAAACAAAGGAATATCAGAAACAAGTCTACTTCTGTTTCATTGATTGCACCAAGGCCTTTGATTGTGTGGACCACAACAAAATGTGGCAAGTAATTAAAGAGATGGGAATGCCAGAGCACCTTATATGCCTCATGAGAAACCTGTACATGAATCAAGAAGCAACAGTTAGGACAGAATACAGAAGGACAGAGTGGTTTGGAATAAGAAAAGGAGTAAGACAAGGCTGCATTTTGTCACCCTGCTTATTCAACTTATACACAGAGCACATAATGTGCAATGCAGGGATGGAGGAATCACAATTTGGGATTAAAATTGCTGGGAGAAAAATCAACAATTTGAGATATGCAGATGATACCACCCCAATGGCAGAAAGTGAGGAGGACCTAAAGAAGCTCCTGATTAGGTTGAAAGAAGAGAGTGCAAAAGCTGGCTTGAGACTAAATATAAAGAAAACCAAGGTAATGGCAACAGGCCCTATCAGTCCCTGGAAAATAGATGGGGAAGAAGTAGAAGCAGTGACAGATTTTACTTTCTTAGGATCAAACTCACTGCAGATGGAGATTGCAGCCATGAAATAAAAAGGTGATTGATTCTTGGGAGGCAAGCAATGAGAGACCTGGGGAACATAGTGAAAAGTAGAGATATCACATTGCAAACAAAAATTTGTATAGTCAAAGCAATGGTATTTCTGGTGGCAATATATGGTTGTGAGAGCTGGACCATAAGGAAAGCTGAACGCAGAAGAATAGATGCCTTTGAGATGTGGTGTTGGAGGAGAGTTTTGAGAGTCTCCTGGACAGCAAGGAGAACAAATAGGTCAATCTTAGAAGAAATTAACCCTGACTGCTCCTTAGAAGGTCAAATAGTAAAGATGAAGCTAAAGTACTTTGGACATCAAATGAAAAGAGAGGATTCGCTTGAGAAACCCTTGATGCTGGGAAGGGTGGAGAGCAAAAGAAGAAGGGGGTGGCCAAAAATGAGATGGCTAGATGGTATTGTAGAGACAATGGGCACAAAGCTGAGTGAGTTGAGGAGGATGGTGGAGGGCAGAAGTGCCTGGCGGACTGTGGTCCATGGGATCGCAAAGGGTTGGAATCGACTGTGCGACTGAACAACAAAAATTTCACATCTAGTCACACACTCTTGATGACAATCTCTCAAGGTTAGAATGTGTGGAGAGGGCAACTTAGGGCCAAAACTTCAGGATGCTGTGCTCTTGCTTTCCTTGCCATTCCATTTTGTTTCTGAACTCATTTTATTCTATCCTGTTTAGCCATTTCTTGAGGGCAGGAAAAGAGATCATACCTGCCAGAAGGTTCTAGAAAGTGCAGTTTTATGAAATAAGATTCCTACTTTTTTACTTTGTTTGTTTCAATGCAGCTTTCACTTTTTGGGAGTGAGTTTAGTTAGCAAGCAAGAAAGCCATTAATAGTTGCTGCAGTTTCTTCGCCAAGGAAGCCACCATCTCAACTCCGCTTTCAATAGCAGAAACCACTGAAACAGAACCTACAAGGGCCCTTCCCAAAGAATGGAAAGCATTGAAATTATTCCCAAGCAGCCCTTGGGCAACAGTGTTCAGCTGGTCAATTCCAGTCCAGAGGTGTTGCACCGTAAACTTGATGATGAGCAAAATGACCCAATGGTCCTTTTTAGGACTATTACACACAGAGACTGATCAGCATTGATCAAAGGTTTCTGCGAGATGGCCGCATAAACAATATGGAAGTGCTATTTTTGTAAGACCAGGTATTATAGTACTCTGAATGGACTGTACAGAAGAAGACAACATGGAAATCTTGACAATCAAACTGGCTGCATGTATAGTAGCATTGATTTATAAATCACCTAATCTTCTATTCTGTTTTAAGAAGCCATCTCAATGAAAAACCAAAACACTCACTTTCTAGCTGGGGACCTCTATATCCATAGCAACATTTGGGATTATGAACATGGTGACAATAATGGCAAAGCTATTAAAATGCATTGTACATGATCCTCATTTAAGAACAGCAAATGGCAGAGAGGCTCTCATAGAGATTTAATTTTTGTTAGTGAGTCTATAGTTCAACCATGCATTAAAGTCCAGGATAGATCCATTCTATGTCAGATTTACTGTATTAGTCATTGAACCATCTCATCAGAGGTATAACTTCCAAAAAAAAGCCAAGTGGAAAAGTTTACAACAGTGCTAGATGCAGCTGTGCTTCAGACTGCCGCTCAATCAGAGAACTACCGGTATGATGAATTGTAATTTCCATTTTGGTATGTTCTCATGCCTTCCTTCTAAGAGGATGGATCCCAGGTCTCACTCCTGAAACACATGCACAATTCTTAGAGTATATTTCATACTTAGAACAAAATTCTTTTTAATTAATATACAATAAAAGCTGGAAGAAATTTCCTCTCATTTCTTGCAGAAATAAAAAGAAGTGGCTGGATAGACACTATAACAGAGCTTGACATTGCAAGAAGTAGCAGAAGGTTTGGAGTCTACTGAAAAGGGTAAACAACAATTAAAATAAAAGAACAGTGTATGCAAGTACTGTACAGGTATAATCGTAAACCATAGCGACAGCAAATGCTTTTGATAGGGAAGATCAATCAATGCATAATAAAAATAAAACATCAAAGGTATATCAAAAGTGAATCCAATGAACTTTCTACTGCTTTCTTATTGGCAAGACTAGAGGCAGCCTTTAGAATAGGGGGTCTTCTACCTTTTAAAGCCAGGGGCTGAGTCACAATCAGACTGTTGAGGGGCCGAACTGCTGGCCCCCTCACTGCTACCCTGAGCCCACCCCCAAAAAAATAATCCCCCCCACCTCACCCCACACTCCCTTCCTGTTTACTGGCCTGGAGGAGCTGCATCACTTGGTTGAAGGTGCCCACGCCACTGGAAATGCCTCTGCAGCCACCAGAAATGTGCCCATGGCTGCTTCCACTTCTGCCCCCTCAATCCTGGTCTCCTCCACTTGGCTTGACATGTCCATAACGGCGTGCCATAGCAGGGTGGATGTTGTAAGGCTTACAACATCTGTCCTGCTATGGAGAACCATTAAGGACATGCCAAGTGAAGGAGACAAGGATTGAGGAAGTGGCAGTGGAATCGGCGGCTAAAGTGAGGGCATGGGCCAGATGATTTGATGCCATGGGCAGGATCCAGCCCACAGGTCACAGGTTGAGGATCCCTGCTTTAGAAGATGTAGAGATGGTAAAGCAGTAGGATTCAATATCCAGAGCAAATTAAACATATTGGACAACATACAAAAGGAATGGCTTTTAAAACTCTTATTGGATAAATAAAGAAATCCCAAAATTATTGCACAAAATGAAAATAACACAATACTGAAACCAGGCAAAGAACCATCAGAACCTCATAGCTACAGACCCTCCACCTTACACAAAGTGTTTGGACAAAGGATATTAAATCACCTACCCCTAAAACTGAAAATCTTTTAATTCTGAATAGGCAGGGTTTTAACCTAACAAGAGCTGTATGGCTTAATTCTTAATTCTAACCCAATATTTAGAAGATAGTTTTGCAACACATAAAATAACTGGAGCAGCATTTATCAACCTTATAGCACAGTGATGGCGAACCTTGGCACTCTAGCTGATCCTGAATTTCAATTCCCAGAAGCCCTGATTAGATGGACTTGGGCTTTTGCTAATTGAAGTCCAAGAACACCTGGAGTACCAAGGTTCGCCATCATGGTTATAGCAGCATATGACATTGTTTACAGTCAGTGACTGCTTAAAAAGTTATACTTTCTTACTAAATATAATGGACTAACAGAAATGGTGATTCTTCTACTTCAAAACTGAAGATTCTTTCTTAAATTTCAAGGGAGGCACAGTCACTGGAGAAATCAAAGGAACAGTCTCCCGTGGGGTAGAGTCCTGGCACCATTACTTTTTAACATTTATACAAATGATCAACTGACATTTCCAAAAGCCAGAATTTCATCCATCCCTTGGCTGTCCAGGGGAAAACCTATGAGTCCAGCTGTGTATCAGCTAACTTCTTCCCTAGAAGATCATTCCTTATATCAGGGGTTCATAACCTATGGTCCACAGGCCAGACCTGGCCAACTGTGGCAACGACCCTGGAAGTGGAAGTGGATGCATTTACAACAGCTGTAAACACGCCCACACAAGCACAAATGCACCCACCATGGTTTATGGCAGCATTTATGTTGGGGAAAACCAGCTGTCTGAGGGGGCATGGTCCAACCCATGGCGCAAAAAGGTTGAGAACCCCTGCCTTATATTATAGAAACAACCAGATGAATCCTAAGTATTTGAGAAAAACAAGTCTATGCCTTCCACTTAAAGAACAGAGAGGCAAAGAGAAAGCTCCAGGTTAACTGAAAAGGATTTTTTTAGAACATTACCCTAAACCAAAGTATCTGGCCACCACTCTGGATTGAATCCTGGCCTTCAGAAAGCATTGTCTAATAACCAAACAGAAATTTCCCACAAGAAATAACATATTTAGGAAACTAGCTGGTTCAGATACATTCACAAACAGTAAAAATAATAGCTCTTTCCCTGTGCTACTCCAAAGCAGAATATGCTTAACACCATATGCTGTAGTAAACTGGAACATGTCAAACAAGTGGATTCAGTTCTTAATGAATCGTGTGGGATTATTATCTGCTGCCTGAATCCTACCCCCCACCTCCATGAAAAAGATTATTTGGCTAGCATTACCAATCCAGAAATAGGTGGAAATGTGCTAGCAAATAATGAATAAAATAAAGTAATGCAGCAACAAATCCATTCATTTTATGGACATCAACCACTAGATGAAGTTAAACTCAAGGAAATGTTCTCTACATACCTCTCAAACTCTAAATATTAAGGCAGAAGAACCAAAACTATAACTGTGAAGAACAAAAACAATACACCTTGCCAAATGTGTGAATGTCAAAGAGTGTCTCCCACCAAAACAAGATTTTTGCTGGATCACATGGAAGTTAATACCGGTAGGTTTTGAAGTGAAGTAGGAAGATGAAAGAATAATCAAGTAAAATGGGTCTACTTAGATACAGGAAACATCTTCTATGAATGTGGAGAAATTCAAATAAATGCAATATTTATGTGCATGGAATTTATGCTCTACTTTGTACACCAAAGATAAAGGCTGAGATAAACACTATTGAAGTAGCCTGATTCTGGACAAAAATAATCTAATTATTTTACCATTTTAATTTATTTGAATCTTATCCATATTTCATTGAAGTCCATAATTTTAAATTGCAGAACACAAAGAAAGAAAGAAAGAAAGAAAGAAAGAAAGAAAGAAAGAAAGAAAGAAAGAAAGAAAGAAAGAAAGAAAGAAATTGTTGCTACTTTGGTGCCCTCTTCTGGGACATGAAGAGGAACTTTTAAATCATCACCTGTGAAGTATAGGTATGACATCCAACATAAAACAAACTGTATATCTTTGTCTAAAAACTGTGATCCAAAAATGGATATCAACAGAACACACCACACACTGCTTTGGAAAACACTAATAGGGACATCAGGTTTTCAGAACCACAGGTACCAGTACCCTGGTGGTGCAGTGGTTAAAGTGCTGTCCCACAACCAAAAGATTGTGAGTTTGATCCAGACCAGGTCTCAAGGTTGTATCAGCCTTCCATCCTTCCAAGGTTGGTAAAATGTGTACCCAGCATGTTGGGGGCAAAATGCTAATTAACTTGTGAACTGCCCAGAGAGTGCACTAAGTGTTATGGTGCAGTATATAAGTGTGATTGCTTTGATTTGCTTACAAATTCTTCCTTTGCCTTTTTTAGTCACACAGTCGATTCCGGCCCTTTGCGAACCCATGGACCACTGTCCGCCAGGCACCTCTATCCTCCACCATCCTCCTCAACTTGCTCATTTCTGTGCCTATTGTCTCTACAATACCATTTAGCCATCTCATTTTTGGCCACCCCCTTTTTCTTTTGCCCTCCACCTTTCCCAGCATCAAGGCTTTATCAAGTGAATCCTCTCTTCTCATTTGATGTCCAAAGTACCTTAGCTTCATCTTTACTATTTAACCTTCTAAGGAGCAGTCAGGGTTGATTTCTTCTAGATTGACCTATTTGTTCTCCTCGCTGTCCAGGGGACTCTCAAAACTCTCCTCCAGCACCACATCTCAAAGGCATCTATTCTTCTGTGCTCAGCTTTCCTAATGGTCCAGCTCTCACAACCATACAATGCCACCGGGAATACCATTTCTTTGACTAGATGAATTTTTGTTCGCAATGTGATGTCTCTACTTTTCACTATATTCCCCAGGTTTCTCATTGCTTGCCTCCCAAGAATCAGTGAGCTTTGATCATCCCCCAACCCAAAGGCAAAGGCTAAGAGTGAGGAGGCAGGGTGAATCTCTCTGCCTTTTGCCTTTGGGTTGGGGGTTGAACTGGCTTTTTTTAACATTGTGGGATCAATGAATTGCACAACGCTAAAAACCGGATAACGTTAAGACTTGTGGAAACAAGTCTTAAAATTATCTGAGGTACTAGTGTACTTTATTTCAAAACTTGGATGGGTGAGGGTCCCCAACCACTGGGTCAGAGAATGGTACTGGACCACAGGCTGTCCCAAACCGGGCTGCGGGAGTGGTTGGCACTGAGAGCCCCGATGGCAGCCTTCTGCTCTCAACGTGCTCCACCAGATTTGCCCAGTGAATGGAGTGAAAGCACGGGCTTCAGACACAACAGATAGACAGGTGGCCGGGCCTCTCTTCCATGTTGCTTAACTACAACAGGGCTCTGCCCCCCACCTGTGTGCAATGTGATACCTAACTGCCTGAGTCGAACAGTGTGACTGGCAGGCAGCTGGGCCTCTCCTCCTTGCACTTTACTGTATTTTATTATGAGTTTATACTGTCCAATCCCACCACCCCCACTTACCGGTTCTTGGAAAAATTGTTTAGCATGAAACCTGTATGTGGTGTAGAAAAGTTTGGGACCCTGCTGTAGATCATTGAGTCCACCCCTGGTCAAGGAGTCACAGTGGGGAACTGAACTCTCAACCTTCCAAATACCTAAACTACTGTGCTATCAAAAGTGTTCTGCTGCTCTTTCTCCTCCACACAACTCCTCCTTGGCCAAGTGACATGGAGGTGCCTCTTGGAATGTTTAATTTAATTCCACATGAGAGCTATTCAGCATTTCTCATGCCTTCCTTTCCCACAAATCAGCCAGAAGGAGAACTGAAAATGTACTGTGGCGCACTTGGTGCTTATCTAGCCAAGATCTGCCATGCCAGACAGGTTGTTAGGACTTGACATTTAGTTACAAAAACGAGCATGAGCGCACTCTAAGCAAAGCTTAGATCAAAAAGGAATTTACTAGATGTACTAAAATGGAAAGACTCTTGAACAAGTCGCTGTTAAATGTCTACTCATGAACAGTACGAGCATGTTCCTGTGGCATGTCCTAATTGATTTGCAGGGGAGTATATGACAAGAAATGTATGTGTAAGCCTGGATTGAGAAAGAAAACAGCAAAAAATATTGTGAGGAATGGAAAAAAGAAATAGACAGGATGTTTTTTAAAATATCACTAAGATTAAATTTACAGTGGAAAAATAAAGCACAGCTGTATATGTAAAATCATTATGACTGTATTGTAGAAATGTACTTGTTACTTTGTTAATCTAGGCATAGACTTTAAGCCTGAAGCTCGAGCATTTGCTATTATTCACTTCTTTTCCAAAACACAGCCTCCACCACTCTTCAAGTAAGGACAGAAGGCATAACACATGGCAGAACACAGCGATTCTTAATGCTGTGTGTTGCTTGGCCAAATAACTGGAGTAAGAAACAGGCCATCCCAAGCATTTTGAATGTTTACAGAAAGACAGAATGCACTTCTGATTTTTACTACTGCCAGATACGCTCCCAAGAAATTAGGTTATTTGTTTGGAGACACACAAGTGGACCTTAAATTAATTTGCTCAGTGAAATGTGCCAGCTACTCTAAACCATCTCACAACCTTTGGCCAGGAATTGGGCAGTGCACATCTGGCTGTTTTGCCCAGCTGTTGACATTAACCAATTAGTTGTTAGAGGAGCTTCCAAGAAAGTTGTGTTTAACAGGTTTTATTTCATTTTTTATAATGTTCCAGATGTATTATATGACTTTTACATGTCATGTGAGTTGGATGCTCTAATCAGTGTTATCCATCTGGGACACTCCAGATATTGTATCATTAGCACTTCTGGGAGAACTCCCCAGAGTGTTTGACTAGTGAAGAGAGACTGCCATATAATATGTGGCTTGGATTTTATTTAGAGAAATATTTATTTATTTATTTATTTACTTAGATTTGTATAGTCGCCCAATCACCAAAGCTAGTCCGGGCAGCTCACAATCCAATTGCACATGACCCTGTATAAAAAACCCAACACATCATTAAAAACCCCACATGAAACACATTGTTAAAATCTTCGCAACAAACTAAACAAATAACCAGTGGTTCCCAACAAGGGGTACACAGCCCACTAGTGGACTTCAATTCCCAGAACCCTAAGTCAGTACATTGGCTGATCAGTGCGTTGGGGAAATGACTTAGGCTTCTGGGAATTGAAGTCCAAAAACCAGCATTTGGGAAACACTGAATAGACTAAAAACCCGGATGGCAATTAGCGTGTTCATATCAGCCAACGGGGGGCGGGGGGGGCAGTGGCTGTGGCGGCGGCTGTTCCTCTCTCAACTACCCACACCTGCTGGCCCAGCCATGTCTTCAGCTCTTTCCTAAAAACTGACAATTCTGATTGAAGACAAAAGTCTGTCAGCAGAAGGTTCCAAAGGGCTGGAGCAGATACCAAAAAGGCCCTCTTTCTCATACTGGAGAGATGAACCTCTCCAACGGATGGTATCTTTAGAGAGCCCCTCTGGTCCACTTTCGTGGGATGGGCAGATAACCTCAGGATGAAGCAGTCTCTCAGGTAACCCAGTCCACTACCATGTAGGGCTTTAAAGGTGATAACCAGCATCATGAATTGCACCCAGAAACATACCTGTAACCAGTGCAGCTCCCGCAACAAGGGTGAGGTGCAGACATACTGTCCACACCCCATCCCTGTGCAGGTGGCTGTGTTCTGGACCAGCTGCAGCCTCTAAATGGTCATCAAGGGCAGCCCCATGTAGAGCTCATTACAATAGTCCAACCGGGAGGTGACCAGTGCATGAGTGACCATGAACAAGGACCCCCGGTCAAGGAATGGGCGCAACTGGCGAATCACACAAACCTGTGCAAAGCCCTTCTGGTCATGGCTGCCACCTGCTCCTGGAGCAAGAGTCTTGAGTCCAGGAGTACCCACAGATTATGCACTGGGTTTGTCTGGGGCAAAAGAGCCCCCTCCAGTACCAAAGGTGGTAACTCCTTGGACAAACTAGGGCCCCCTATCCACAGCCACTCAGTCTTGCCAGGATTCAGGTGTAGATCTGTTGGTGGGAGCATAGTAGGGCCACAGCTCTTATAAGGAATGATAAATGAGCCCTTTTGTTCCCTTTCTCACATAGGAAGATAGGTAATCACAGACCTTGGCTATTCATGTCCTAAAAGCAAAAGCATTTAGCAGCTGTTAGCAGTGGAAGAAAAGGAAAACAGGCAATGGCTTAATCTGTAACATGTTATTCCCAGGCTTTGGATATGATTAGATCTAAAGGGTTTAAGGAGATATTTTGGTTAAATATTAGGAGAAATGAAGCAGCCATTTATTTATTTTATATTTTTATTTATTTGGCATGTATGCAGCTTAGTGATCACAGAATACTCTGAGTTGAGCTGAACTCTGCACCACCACCCTTGAGAAACCCATACCACTCAAACAATACAGTGACACACCAATTCAAACACATTAAGGGAGGGTTAAATTTAAAAGATAATACAGTATTAACAACATCTGGAGATACATTCTTGATGGCTGCTTTACAGGTTTCCTAGGACTCATTACTCAATCAGACCTAGAAAAGTAATGAGATGGCTCTCTCCTCCCCCTCCCGATTTGGAGGCTTCAAACAAGAGCTGGACCACCATCTGGTGGGTTGCTCCAACTCTGGGCTCCTTGCATTGGCTGGGTGTACATGTGAATTTTGTCTACAAATCTACCCTTCATGTTTATAAGTCTGTGCTTCTAGAAAACCTCCAAAGGAGTTTCTGTTAATACCATATACCTCACTCCAAATGAGATCAATTGGGAACCTGCTATTTATACACTGAAGGTTAAAAAAAAGAAATTATAACTACCTTACAACCTAATCTTTCCCATCCAACCTACAGGCAGCTGTGGACAGGTCTCACTCACTTCATTTTGTCTTTAATGCTCTCCCCTAAAGTTTACCCTAAAGAGAATCCCAATTACAGTCAAACCTTGCATAAAGAGTAACTTGCTTGAAGAGCAGAATTTTCTCTGAATGTTTGCTTCGCTTAACAAATAAAACCAACCAAAAACTCACTTAACAAATAAACCGAGGTTCACAATCCCCCTCACCAGAAGTCACAATTGGTCACTTACAATGGTGTTTTGCTTAAAGAGCAATCCTGTGGAACATATTATGCTCTTTAAGTGAGGTACAACCATATCTGCAATCATTGATTCCCATGAAACATGGAAGAGGGAGGAGAAAAGAAGCCACTCATGCTGTCAACTGACATTTACAAGCTCTGACAAAGCTCAAACCAGCTTGGAGCTCAGGTGACACCTTTTGAGAGAGATTAAGCTCTCCTCTTATTTCTCAAACAAGGAAAAGAAAGGAGAAACAAATCAGGGTTTATGGCTGAAGCACCATGTGGAAAAGCCCATGGAGTGTTTACATAGGACCTACACAAATTAGATGGTCATCCAGTAACAGCACTTCATGCTTAGCCTGAATGCTGGTGAATGTGAGCATTCATCAATGAATGAGAATCCATACAAATTTTGGGAAGGTGCAGAAATCAGGGCCACTACCAGGGCCACATTCATCAAAAGAGAGAAAAAAAGGATATGGAATTATATTTCTACATTTTAGAAATCAGAATCTATTCCATCAGCAATTTGAAGCAGACTACAATAAATTAAAACAACAACAAGTACAGTACAGTAAAACCCCACTTTGTGATTTTAGTCCGTTCTGACAGTTTTGTCGGATCAATCGTAAACTGAAACACATTGTCCCATAGGGATGCACTGAAAATAAAAAAATGTTCCTGACCTAACAAAAAAAATTCAACTCCCCCCACCCCATCCCCATGCTGGATGCGTGGTAAAGGACTCTGGTGCTTGGTAAAGGGCACCTCTTCCAGAGCTGTCGCTAAGGTGCGAGATTTAAAAGACATACTGTGCTTTAGCGATGGCTCCAGAAGAGGCGTTGTGAACGTGCAAGCAAGGTCACCCCACTGTGATCGATCACATCTCCTCTCCTTCTGTGCCTGGGTCAGTGTTGCAAAAAGGGCGGAGAGGCGATCAATCGCAGTGGGGCAACCTGGCCTTACATGCTCATGGTGCCTCTGCCAGAGCCATCACTAAAGCATGGGATGTCTTTTATAAATCTCATACCTGAGCGATGGCTCTGGAAGAGGCACTGTGAATGTGCAAGGCAAGGTCACCTCACTGCAATCATGCCACCCACAGAGTCTAAAATGGCTGCGGTGGCCTTATGTACTCCCCCGGTGCAATGTATTCTGTGGAATTCCTGGTTGTAAACTGAAAATTTTTTGTAAGCCACGACTTACAAAAAGTTTTGCCATTATAAACTGTGCAAATGTAATCCAAGGCATTTGAAAGTTGGGTTTCACTGTACAATGAAAATAAATATATTAAATGATCAGGAGTTCTGGTCTCAGAGTTTGATCTAAGGAACACCCACACTAAATATGTGGTTTTTCATGGGGAAGAAAACCTCATTTGGAAGAGGTAACAGCCTACCTTCTGGATATAGGAGCCATCCACAAGAAGTCTGTCCTACCAGGATTCATGGTAGTTGATTGTTTCTCATCTATCCCATTACCAAACACAAGTCAAGTTCTTGTATAACAACAAGCCCTTGCTACAGTGATGTAGAAGTGTTGGCCATTAACACATGAATGACACTTTAGTCTAAAATCTCTAATGACTTCTTGCAAAGCTACATATAGATGTTGACTGCTGAAGCCTCAGAACTCAAAAAACAAGTATGTCAAAGAATGGTCAGCCAAAGTTCTTTTCCAAAACTGAATACACAAGTAATATATACAGTGAACAGATGAAATACAGGGATTCCAACAGCTCACTAAGTTGTCCAAAAAGACAATGTGGTTCATTTACTTTAATTTTTTTAAAAGGATAAGTCAGCAGTTGTTTTAACCATTTTTAAAGAAATTCTGTGCCTTTGGTGGGGCATCAACACATCTTTTCTAGGGAGGACAGTTCTCCATTTGAAGGGCTGTCAAAAGACCATCCTTCAGTTAAACAGTGATTCATTTCAGGTTTTTACTTAAACATTAATAAAAACTTTATAAAAACCTGCAGTTTTTCTAGTCATAGTTAGCAACTGAACAACACATTCATCAGGTACACAATTAGCCAGGTCACAATCTTCTTCCTTCGAGTGAAATGTAGTGTAAATTCTTATTTTTGCATCTGTGCATGTAACAATCCAGTCTGGACAGGTATCCTGCTATGGTAATAGAGTAGACCATACTGCCAGCAACTCAACACCGATTGTCAAGCTGCAGTTAACTAACCTGACAACCCAGAGGGCTAACGACCTTGGGTGGTGAAGTCCATAAGGAAGGATGAAGGCCCCAAGTGGATTAAATCCCACTTGAATCCATCTTGATGGAGGTCAGCAGCTTCATCAATACTGGACTGAGACCAATGAGGACTTTGTGTGCCAAAAGGGCTCAGGACCAGAAAGTGACTCAAGGAGCTGGATCAGTGGTATGGGGGTCACACTGTGATGTGGAAGGCAAATGAAAGACTACTGCATTACATTGTTCCCAGGACAATCTTCATCACTAATCACCATTATGATAGCCGATATTCAGAATTGGATACGGCACTTGAAGAAGACAACAGGTAGCACATGCAATTTTATGCCTATCAATGCCTTCTTTTGGTCTCCTTTTGATTTAGGCATGTCTTCTTCTTCTCCTTCTCCTTCTCCTTCTCCTTCTGGTGATGTTAAGTGGCCACTCTGCCTGATGACAAAGGAAGATTGCACCATAGTGATGTCTAAAGCAAGAACAGGCAATAATATTCTTCTGGGTTTTTTGCCTCCTACTTTTATTAGCCATTGGTGAGGGATTATGGGAGACCTAAAGTTCTGGCTGGAAAGCTCACGGTTTCTATCCTCCTACAGCTGACCCTCAATTTATGTGCTGCCAGGTGGCATCTACAGATAGAAGAGGCAAGGTAGCTTAGAGTGGTAACAAAAAGCTAGAGGAGAGAAACAAGCACAACAAGTGGCCTGTTTTGTGGCTCTGTCCTCTGTAACATATAAGAGAGGTGGCTTCAAAGTCCTCTGAGTCCTGGGTATGTGTATTTCTTCTACTTGTCCTCTGACGTAGGAGCAAGAGGAAGGAGAAAAAGACCATTATTTCTTGTTCATTGTTTGATTATTTCATCTCACCTCTCAGCTTCTCATTCACAGGGCAAGTGGCAGCGTTCAGCACCCATTTTGAAATCCTTATACAGTGTAACATCCTACATTTATAGGAATGCTTACATTTTCAAACCAGATAAAAGCCAGCTGTAGGACAGCTGTATGAATCCCTTTTGCCTTCTCTACTGAGATTACACAGACTAAGGTTGTACTGTATGACTGACCATTTCAATGAATAAACCATAAACCGATTTTAAAAGAAAAATAATAATATATAAAGCCAGTTCAAGTAACTCAGTCATTTATTACTGTCTTCATCATTAAAGCTTGTATTTATCTTTTGCATGAGACATTTTAGTTTAACTCCAAAAATACTGTTACTTAATCTAACAAAGATAACAACAATAATAACAACAAAAATGATAAAAATAATACATTTTATGTCAGAAATTTCTCTGGGTTGAAATGATTTTTTTGCTGGAGGAACTCCATTCAGGTGACGCCTGAATGATGCTCCTTTCATGTCCTGAAGATCTGTTGTGTAGCACTCAGGTATCAAAACCTGACCTTCCAGTCTCCAAGCTCAGGATCTTAACCACTTGTAAAATAAATTATGGTCAACAGAGTAGTGGCCACCTACAAATCCTAGGCAGGTACTTTACCTTATGCCTCAGAAAGAAATTTCGGTCTAAAGTTTCAAACAGGAAAGCCTCATTGCTTTAATCTCTAAACTAGTTTGTGTCCCCACCACCACCCCACCATGCCCCAGGCTGTAGACTGCGGTAGAAGAAACCAGTTCACCATTTTTCTACTGCTGCAGACAAAGTGGCAGTTTAAAAGCCCAGCCCAAAGTGAAATTATTCAATAATGTAAGTATTAGTAGCTACGGTAATAGAAAAGAGTTCAAGACATTTCAGCACCAAGATCCCACTCAATTGCTGAGAACATGTGCAGAAGTCAGACAGATTGGCAGATGAATCTTTCTTTAACACTGGCAGTTGGAAATTAGTGTTCCTCTGATAGGAGGGAACAATCATGAGACTGTAGCTATTGCTTCAAAGCATTTATAGCCTGAGACAGATGTCTCACTCTGTTGCAAAACAGGATCTCCTTTACTCATTGCCCTTTTTG
Source organism: Furcifer pardalis (assembly GCA_030440675.1). Classification (NCBI taxonomy): domain Eukaryota; kingdom Metazoa; phylum Chordata; class Lepidosauria; order Squamata; family Chamaeleonidae; genus Furcifer; species Furcifer pardalis. Next base: position 73,353,443 of record CP126893.1, read on the forward strand.
TTTGCCTTGTTGTTTCATCTACTCTTGTGAAGCTCCCCAGTGGCTCAGAGGGTAAAAGCACTTGATAAGGGACATGAAAGGAGCCTCATTCAGGCATGTCCAGCAAAAATCCTTTCAAGACAGAGTAATCTCTGACACAAAAAACAATCTACTCTTGTGAGAGAGAAACCTAGGCACTTTAGGCTTAGGGATAGGGAAAATGCCACTGTGGTGGTGGAGGTGGAGGAGAAACTGGCATCTCATGAGAAGTACACTGCAATCACCAGTCCCTTTTGGCCATGTTAAATGAAGGCCACTTACTGTCAAAGGAAAGACAGGTTCCACTCACTGCAGCAAAATGATGACTTGGTATGAAAAGGACAAGATAAGGGAACCTGGCCAGAACGGTTCGACCTATTGTGAATTTTGTGTATCGGGATGTTTGCCATCTATCTCAGCCTTATTTATAAAAGGTTTTTTGTCTGTTCACTGCTTGCATCACTTAATGCAAGAGGAGCCCATATGCATACAAAGAATAACACTTTTCTCTCTCCCCTACTTTTGGTGCAAGTATTTATTTTTTAAAACCCCAAATGACCAAAATAATAGTGCTTTGCCATTGTTTGATTAGAGGCTAAACCTTCACTTTGTCCATGCATTATCCATCATCATGGGTACAGAGCAGCATTTTAGCCATCCTCTCATCATTTCCATTGCACTCCTATACACAGAAGGTGACAAGTCAGAAGACAGACAGCCTTCCAATGGAGGGCTCCAAAAATTTAACACCACACTGTGGGCGTGGTATGGTGGCCGTGGCCAGGGGAACGCCCTGCATTGCACCCAAATTAGGACTACTTTATTTCAAAACTTGGATGGGTGGGGCCAGCCAGAATTTCTGCTACTGGTTCTGGCAAACTGTTGCGAACCTGCTGATGCCCACCACTGCAGCCTTCACTCTGCAAAAATGCCAGGATTGTGAGTCACATGGTGGCAAGTATATCCTGAAAGATTAATGCCTGGGATTGCTTGTATCTGCCTCACCCTTTCTTTTGCATTTGTCTACATGTCCATGTCAGAATGTGACAGAACACTGAGGTCTGGTTTTAATATAAACCTACTGTTTTTGAAATGTTTGATTGCATCTGGATTGGATAATGACAAAAGCAAGGAAAGCAAAGCCATAAACAAATCATATAATCTTATATAGCAGTAAGGATAATCAATCAGGGATGAACAAATGGTGGAAAGCAATGCCCCCCCCCTTGCTATCTTTGACCACTGCTGTCTATCATGAGAGGCAAAAGGTTGGATATGAGCATATGGCTGGATATTGCCCTTCAGTCCAATTTTAAATTTTTAGGCAAGAACACTGTGTACAGTTAAAACAACACACACATATCAAGGTTTTTTTATTTTAAAAATCTGCTTATCATATATTTCTGGCCATTCCCTAGATATCTGATAATTAGGGGAAACCAATCTTGGTCTGACAAGGGAATGAAATAAAAATTAGGTTTCTAAATGTTCTGCTTATTTCTCATGTTTAGTTCAAAGTGATTGGATTGGCTTTCTCTCTCTGCCAGCAATAGCAACCAAAAGTTCTACTGCCAGCATTTCCCAAAGAAAGGGCCAGGCAAGAAAAGAAGTGCGAGTAACACATTTTCTGAACCCAATGTAGCATTGAAGGTGGACTGCAAGGGCTGAAAGATGGATGATATTTAACAGTAGGTCAGATTCAGCCCACAGGCAGAGGTTCTCCATACATGCTTTAAGAAAATGTTTGTTAAGTAATCACATCTATGCTATAATTAACTAGTGCAGGAGTTCTCAACCTACAGTCCATGGGCTGGATCCAGCCTGTGGCACCAAATAATCCAGCCCCCGCCCTCACTCCAACCACCGCCACCGCCGGAATCGGCTGTGGACTCATTTATGGCCATTGTAAACACATTTCCGACAGCCATAAATGAGTCTGTGGCCTTCATAAATGCTTTTGTGACAGCTGTAAATGGCAGGGGGACAACCAGTCCAGCCCTCTCAACTGTCTGAGGAAGCATTACCTGGGCCCTGACTTGAAAAGGTTGAGAACCCCTGAGCCTTCTTCCTTTATTTTTATACGGAAATGCCTTAGGGAAAGTAAAATAAGCTTCTTACTAGTGAAGTTTCATACATTCTCCACATTTTGTGCAGTGTACTAGAAGACACATGGTATATCTGAACCCATCTGGAGATGAGAAGAAAAGGCTTATATCTTTTGTAAAGGATAGACTCTTGTCAAAACATTTTGGAACAAATCTCGAGATAAAAGCAAAACATACCATCCCTTATGCTTATAAATCTTCTGCAACTCATTATTTCATCCACACCGGATAGCCAAGTACATCCATTAGTTTTGCATATGGAAAAGTATTAAAGACTGTCTGTAGCTGGGTAGAAGAAGAAGAAGAAATGACTACCATGTGAAGTCAATCTTTCAAGAAAGCCACACACAACAGATTATCACAATGTGGGCATTTGCCCATTGGATACTTCTTTCCACAGAGCCTCAGTGGTTGGGGGAGTATGATAGGATCTTCTCTCATTCACAGAGTCCAGGATCTGCTTAGCAGTCACTTACTTGGAGGCTAGCTGCATGGATGGACTAATTCAAAAGAATTTACTTGGAAAGATCATTTCAGAAGCTACCACTCCCTGAATTCCTAGCCGGCATGGCCAAAACTTAGAAGTTGGTAGGTAGGCAGAAAAAGTGTGCAAATCCATAGATGGGAATGTCATGCCCTGAACAACAATGCTGCCTGTGTTAAAGTGCTAACTCACGTAAATATTATTAATTGTGTGCCTCAAATCAATTCTGATTTGTGACAACTCTTTCCGGGGTTTTCCAGGTTAGACGTACTCAGACGTGGTTTCTAACCTCTGGCTTCAATGTGGATACCTAAACCACTGAGCTACCTAGCCAGCTAACTCCTGTAATACACAGCATGAACCATAGTTAGCCACATTATTTGTTTATTTTATCTATTTTACTTCCAGCTTAGAGATATTCGCACTCTGGGTGGTATACATAGTTAAAACTCCAACAGACATAATGGTGATCCCAATTCCCAACCTGGTGGCAATGTGTTAGAACAAAATAAAAGTGTATGCAGCAACATAACTGAGATTTCAACTAAACCTAAAAATGGACTGAGGTTTTCTCATCTTATGCAAGTAACCAGACATAGATGCCCGCATGAGTAGCTTTTATTACCAGTTTTAGGGCACCTTCTTCTACTCTATACCAACAGAATTCATGAAGCAATAAATATATATCAGTTTTCCCTGAACATTTACTGAAGCAGCTACTTTCATTTGATATCCTTATGTACAGCATTAGACTCTGCTACCATAAATATTCTTGTAACCTGGAAGCTACTCATGATTATTATTTATACATGTTCTTCTTGATAAAGCCATATTAGTGCCTGTAAAAAAAAGAAATACATGTCAAAATCATACTTAAGGTAAGGAGAAAAAAACTAGAATGCAAGCCTCCCTGGATGAGTCCATGGAGCAGCTGCGGAGTTGGACTAGTTTCAGGATGCACAGCATCCAGTCTCAACAGTAAAGGAGAGCACAGAGAATGACAAAAAAGGTCAGATTAGTTAAATTACACTTGCAACAACAACAGGAATAGAGCTTGAACAACATTAATTGTTCAATTAAAACCCAGAGTCGGGTTTTCCCGAGTGGGGCGGGGTAATAAATTCAATAAAATAAATAAATAAAATAAAAAATAAAATTAATAAGTATTATTAAAACAATCAATTTACGAATGGTGAGGCAAATACAAGTATCGTCGTAAGAGCAATTTTATAATGGCATCATCGATATATCATGAACTAGAGCTGCTAGAATGAAATTGATGACATTTTCGGAATCAGCCGCCCCAAAATGCCCGAAATCAGTTGAAAAATTTTAGGCACCAAGAAAAAAATTATTATTTTTGTTCCCCAGTGTTATCAGCTGAGTGCTGTGCATTCTTGCCATATCCACCTTCAGTTACTCACAGAGCAAGTAAGGCCATTGCTTGCAAAAGAAAGGAAGATTAAAGGATGGAGCATAGCACTGGCTTTGTATATGTTGTTGTTGTACCACATCAGTCCATTTATCTACCTCCTCTGATATAGGACATGTTTTCATCTTCCTTCCAACTGTCTATGTATAAAACTCTGTTGTATCCACAAAAAATGGTCAGAAGAAATACGCAAAGAGCTCTATGCATGTGGGAAATTTCTGAATTTTTGTCAGGTAAATAAAATCCAGGTCTGTCCATCCAATAAACTGCCTATGCAAAGTTAACAGTTTGAACATCAGCAGCCAACTTGCCCAGTCGGGTTACTCTGCCCTAACTATACCCAGGAGAGTTGTGACTTCAGCTGCTGCATGCAGAACATGCATAGCCCATTACAAAAAAAACAGAATCTGGAATAATGCTTGTTAGGTCTTAAAAACATTACCATGGAGATAGGGTAATGCCAAAGAATGTTCAAATTATCGAACAATTGCGCTCATCCCGCACGCTAGCAAGGTGATGCTCAAGATACTACAGGATAGACTGCAAAGGAATATCAGAAACAAGTCTACTTCTGTTTCATTGATTACACTAAGGCCTTTGACTGTGTAGACCACAACAAAATGTGGCAAATAATTAAAGAGATGGGAATACCAGAACACCTTATATGTCTCATGAGAAATCTGTACATGAATCAAGAAGCAACAGTTAGGACAGAATACGGAATGACAGAGTGGTTTGGAATAGGAAAAGGAGTAAGACAAGGCTGCATTTTGTCACCCTGCTTATTCAACTTATACACAGAGCACATAATGCCCAATGCAGGGATGGAGGAATCACAATTTAGGATCAAAATGGCTGGGAGAAACATCAACAACTTGAGATATGCAGATGATACCACCCTAATGGCAGAAAGTGAGGAGGACCTAAAGAAGCTCCTGATTAGGTTGAAAGAAGAGAGTGCAAAAGCTGGCTTGAGACTCAATATAAAGAAAACCAAGATCATGGCAACAGGCCCTGGAAAATAGATGGGGAAGAAGTAGAAGCAGTAACAGATTTTACTTTTCTAGGATCAAAGCTCACTGCAGATGGAGATTGCAGCCATGAAATAAAAAGGCGACTGATTCTTGGGAGGCAAGCAATGAAAAACCTGGGGAGCATAGTGAAAAGTAGAAAGATCACATTGCAAACAAAAATTCATATTGTCAAAGCAATGGTATTCCCTGTGGCAATGTATGGTTGTGAGAGCTGGACCATTAGGAAAGCTGAGCACAGAAGAATAGATGCCTTTGAGATGTGGTGTTGGAGGAGAGTTTTGAGAGTCTCCTGGACAGCGAGGAGAACAAATAGGTCAATCTTAGAAGAAATCAACCCAAGTCAAATAGTAAAGATGAAGCTAAGGTACTTTGGACATCAAATGAGAAGAGAGGATTCGCAAAAGAAAAAGGGGGCGGCCAAAAATGAGATGGTTGGATGGCATTGTAGACACAATGGGCATAGAGCTGAGCAAGTTGAGGAGGATGGTGGAGGACAGAGGTGCCTGGCGGACAGAGGTCTTTTGTAAAGTTAACAGCTTTTGCTTGCCTCTTTAGAACCACCCACTTTCAAATACTTTACTGTACTCTCCATTCCCACAGAAACAGTTTGCAACAATGTACTGTTCCTAGAAAAATCTCTTTCTGTCCCAGTTTTTACAAGGACTGAAGCTAAGTTAAGAGGGAAAAGGAAAGCCTGGTGAGTGTGGCAGGCAATGTCATGGTCTTTGCCACTCAAAAAGTCCCATGGCTTTGACCTTGTGAGCCCTCGCTACTCTTCAGCAATGGAGCCAACTGGCAGGCAATGTATCACCACTTTTCTGCATACTCTTGCATCTTTTGGTGGAACTATAGTATTCCATCAGATAGAACAGTGCCAAAGACATAACAGTAAGTGTGGCAACTCTGGTCCACCATCACTGACTATGCTGGCAAGGACTAATGGGAGTTGCAGTCTATCAAGGCTTGGAGATTTCTAGTTCCAACTACAGCAGACACTGACTCAGCTGCTGGACGGCAAGCCTAAACCTGCATATTTCCCACCAATCTAGCTACATCATGCATATGCCACTAGTCCTGTAGAATTATATGCAGCTGCATCTTTACCTTTACTTTACATGTTGATAGCTTTAACTATATTCTAATATATTAACTAATATATTAACATTATATTATACTTTCTGATGGTGATAATTGCTGGTGTCCCCATACTGTTTCATCATTGAAGATAGTAGGAAGAGACCAGCTACAACCACAACAAAAGGACTTCTAATGCAAATTGAGAAGCTACTGAGTTAGATGCCTGGCCTAGCTATTGCAGCATTGTCCTCCTCACTGGCTAGTATCAGCTCTCTAGGATTTTGGATTGAATGTTCACTAGCCTTACCTAATTATAACCAGTGTTGATGTTGCAACCTTTCTTCAAGGAAAGGCAAACACAAGAAGCTCCCATATGCCAAGCCAAACTTCTCATCCATCAAACTCACTTTTGTGACATTGACTCCCATTGTCTCCAAGTAGCAATCCAAGTAGCTTCAAGACAAGGGATCGTCCCTGTCCTACCTACAAGACGTCAAGGATTGACCCAGAAATCTTCTGCTTGCATCCATCCTAGCATTATTGTTCTTCCTTCTTCTAAATCCTAGTTTGCGTAACTGGAATGCAGGGAGCATTGTTACGGTTCCAAAACTGAACATGCCACATTCTCAACCAGTAAAACACTCAGTTCTGCAATTGGAGTAAGATGTGTATACAGTATTTGTCAAAACCACTCATGCAGCATTCTGCTGCCTGGTGGTGTGACCTTCTGTTGCAAACTGAATGATCGTGAGGGGAAAGGGGAAGAAAAAAGAAAATCAGGTTCACCCTAGCCATTGTAAAGAGGGCCAGCATTGGTTAAGGTTCCAGTTTCCTCTCCTTTTCTCTATGAACTCCAATTCATTGAAAATGGGATCTAACACTTGGCCCTAACACCTAACCAGAGCAACATGTGCACACCTTCCTTTTTTACTTCTTAGTGTCCAGATTTTAAGCACCTGCCAAAGTGGTTCACAGCTTTTGATACGATCCAATGTGTAAATAAAAACTGGCCATCTAGTCCTGAATATGATAAAGGAAATGATGTTTGCCCAACTCCAATTGCGGAAGAAGTTGTACCTTTGCTCTCGCTTAAGTGGGGGAGACAATCACACAGCTCCTTCTGTTCTTCCAGGCAGAGCAGACAGTTCACATGTCCTTTGAGTGCAGGACACAGCTTGCCCCAATGAGCAGTGGTAGTCACTGACTGGCCTTCATGGGCTCCATAAGGTTCCAGCTGGACGCTGCACCACCCTTTCCCCCTCTAGCAACTGACCACTGCACCAAAGCTTCCACTCCAGCAATGAACCCTCCACAAACAACCACAATTCATCTGAAATATATCAGCAGGGCTTTTCTGAATACCAACACTGTGTTAGGTATTGGCCTTAAAAACAGAAGCCATTCAAACGAGGTATTTCCACCGAGAACTGCACTTCTGCATCTGAGTAAAACTTCAGGAGCCCTGACTTTTATGTTACAACAAACAAAAGATACTGCTGCTACTGCTACTACTGTTTATTATTATAGTGTATTATTATTTGAGTGTTTTCTAAGATAAATTTTATTTTCTTATTTTGGCACGGTTAATTTTTTCAAGGAATAAAACAGATTTCCTATCTGTAAATAGCCACATTTTTACAGTCTCTAAGGTTAAAAAAAAAACAAAACCATCCTTGTCAGATGTCCCCTTTGAAAATGGTTCTACAGTAAAACCTCAGATAACGCTAAAACTTGGTTCTACAAGTCTTAGTGGTATCCGATTGTTCATGTTATCTGATGCATGCATCGGATAATGTTAAAATCCTATGGGCTGCATCGGATAATGTTAAAACTCCATAGAGATACATTGTAACTGGCACAGGCTTTAGCGAATATTATCCGATGCACCCCATAGGATTTTAACATTATGCAATGCAATTTCCCCCCCAGATTGCTTAACGTTATGCAATTTTAGCGTTATCTGATGCAAATGTTATCCGAGGTATTCCTTACAGTATTTAGAAAACATTTTTCAAACATTTGCTGTGCATTACCAGATTTCCCCACCAAGTGTCAGAGTCTCAACATGTCTCTCCACACACTATCACATATTAAGTCATCTCTTTTCTACAGACATTCTGATTTGGCACTAGGACCCCAAAGCATTACATGCCATCACAAACTTTAGATACTCAACAATGTCACTCCACATGGTTTAGATTTGTGCTAGGCTTCATGCAGGTTGGAAAGTTGTAAGCAAAAGGACGAGACTAACAAAACATGTTGCAATCTGCTGTTTTACATGAGATTCCAAATCCCAACATTCACTTTATTAGATTATTGCTTGATGCATTGAGGATTAAAGTCTGCCTGTCATCATGTATGGAAACTAGTTAGTGTCAATGATTATGAAAGTGGTGACCACATCAGCTTGGCAGACATGCTAGGAATAAACATCTTGTGTTCCTGTTGAGCAGCACCATAGCCTCACCAAGAAACCAGTGCCCCTGGTGAGAAATCATATGCCAATGCAACCCCAATAAAGCCCTCAAGGGATTTCAATTTTGCTTTTCATGCTGAAACATCCATTCATTGGGGAAGTCCAAGTAATTTCTGGAGCGAAGCACTATTCATTGACACTGGTAACTGGCCAAGGGGGAAAAAACATGGGGAACTGACCTGATAAACGTTTTTCTCGTGCACTCTTCCAAAAGACATCCCAGGCTTTGTTGGTGGAGACTCTGATATGTTCGCTAAAGGATCTCCTCAGACGGGACTTCCCTGGATATGCCATCTCTGCTGTGCACTGCTAACCCACTAAGATCCAGCCACCAAACCAAAAGTCTGTCATTGTTGACAATTCAATCCGTCCAGCTTTCTGCTTTTAGATCAGACAGAGGGGAAAGAATTGCTCTGTAAGAAAGCCTGCATGTAATTTGTTAACACCCCTCAGAGGCTGCGATGGAGAGAGAAGGAGGGAAGATTTGGGAGGAGGAAGAAACTCCTTCCAAACAATCTGGGGTCAGGCTGAAAAGGAAATAGCAGCCTAGTAGAGCCCACCCCCACCCCCACCCCAGAGTACAGTTCTGCATCTCAGCTGCCACATTTTATAAACATGCTCATTGCTGGGCTGTGCAAAGAAAAGAGTCAGGCAACCACACAATAACATGTCAAGCAGCTCTCTGTACCACGTCCAAGTCTCTCCATTTTAACAGCATGTGAAACAACCCGCCTCCTTTTCTAGTCCTCTTCCCTGTCCCGTCCTCTTCTTGTGTGTGGGAATCACGGTTCCACTGGATCAGATACAGACCAAGGGTCCTTCTTGTCCTGCATCCTGTTTCCCACCAGAGCTCGCCAGATTTGTCAGAGGACTCCACAGCAGGGTGTGAAGACAACAGACTTCCCTGTCGTTCCAATCCCTCCCCCACAAGTACTTAATTGAATTTATTAAGAGTCCTGAGCTTCGGAAAAGTCACTTTACAGACTCCAGCTCCCAGAACTACCCAGCCAGCATACTCACTAAGTGATTCTGGGAAGTAGAGTCTGAAAAAAGTGACTTTTTCATGCTCTGGACTGTACACTTCAGAGTCTTGCCTGGCTTGTTACAAGTGACATCAATCAACAGAGCTATCTGTTCACTTACCCCACTGATTTCTCTTTTAATCCATAAATGCCAGTGGCCATCATTATTCATCACCTCTCGCAGCAGCAAATTTCAGCAGAAAATTTATTGATTTAGAAAAATGTATTATTATTATTTTTTGTGCGGTGTTGTTTTGCTGATTGTAAGCCACCCTGAGTCACCATGGTGAGTGGGCGGCAATATAAATAAATATAAATAAACAAATAAATAAATAAATGGTGTGTTGTGCCAATTCTCATAGTCACTTTGCATTCAAGTATACTGAGCACTCACCAGATGGGGGCCATTCACTTTTCCCTCCCAACAAAATGACACTTTGATGCACTGATTTTCAAAACATCTTCTTCATTACTTGACTTACTAGTTTACATTATTAATATCAGATTGCATGCACAGGAAAAGCTGTGTCCTGCACATTTTTTCCAGCTTTACATAAATCATATTTGTTATTTCTCTATGACAAATAGCTCAAAGATAAGTTGTGGAACCTTGGCAAAGATATCCATGCAGCAACTTCTGGAATGCAAGCATAACTTCAGTGTATTAAAATAGATGGTTTGTAAAATAGATGGTTTGTGGAAAATGCTGCTTTGACATTTCTTTATTCTCTACTGTGATAAATTTTTAAATATTCTTATCTTCTCTTTCTAGGACTAACAATTGATATTGTAAAAGCATCTGAAACATGGATTTATTCCTCACATTCCTAGAACATGCTTCACATTATATTAACATGCCAAACTGCCAAACTAGACTTCATTTCTAGATCATGTCTCAAATTGATCACTTAATGAACTGAGTCTACATTTTTTAAAAAGTCATATATTTCTGCCTCTTCTAAACTGAGTTTTAAGATTGACAGGTAATTGCATGTTATTTTGGCCACCAAGTGGTTTACTTCAAACCATTCGGCAGGGCTTGTTTATTTTATACTGCTACCTGTGTCAGTATAATTTGTATTGAATGTATGCATATGATGATGTGTGTCATTTTTATTGTGTTTTTTTGGGGTTCCTCTTTATATGCTGTTTATATGCTGGGCCTAGCTTCACCAAACACCAATCACAGGCTGCAGCAAAAGGGTTTAGCCAATTGGTGGAGCTTGGTTCCAGCCAATCAGTGGAGTTCTTTTGATTGGTGGCATCAGTGGCAGCAGAGAAGGGGTCCAGTCAATTGATGGAGACTGACTTTAGCTGATCAGTGGAACCTTTCTCAGATGATTGGTGGCAGTAGCCAATCAGCTGAGACCAGTCCCAGATTATTACAGATATTACCTCTTCTCCAACTCATTGACACAGCTCTTCTGATTGGTGGCACTAGTTCAGCAGGGATCCAGCCTGTCAGTGTGTATATCTGTAACAGTCTGTGGACAGTCTCTACCAATCAGCTGTAGCCCATCCCCATTGCTGCCGATCAATAGACACAGGCTCCAGCTGATTGGCGGTGACTGGCCCCAGATTTTATGGACAAACACACAGATTCAAACACCATGTGACCAGCAATTGAGGTTTCAAAACCTCAAATTTAGGCATACTGTATTGAGACAGTATAGCTGCACCTTTAATTCAGTTTCCACTGTTAACAGTTCAGAAAGAAAAGGTACATTGCCAAGAATTATGTGCAATACTCTTCTGTTATTGACTTGTTTTTTTCCTGTTTTTTAAAGAGTAAAAATGTATAATGCACAGAAATCTCAAAAGTATGTTTTATACAACAGACCATTGCCTTGAAGCATTTAGACAATGGCCAAAATCCTGTCACAGGGTGTAGTAAATCACACTACAGTAGGCCTACTGAATCAGTGAGAATTCAGTGAGTCAACTACTCCATGAATTTCACTGACTCAAACAGACTACTCTAAGTGTAGCTTACTATGATAAAGAAGGTTGCAGCTAGAGTAGGCCCATGTGAACTAATGGATAAATACTGGAAAGGGGCCAAATGGTGCAAACATAGAACTGGAAGAAAAACAGTTTGAGTCATAGAATTGTTGCTGAATTTTCTTTAGTACAATGAGAATGCAGAGGAATAATGAGGTTGTCAAACGGATCTGGTTAATGCCAGTTTTCAAATCAAATGTCTTCCACAGGACTTTAAATACTTATCCGTTAACAACAAAATTAGAGTAAAGTCATACACTCTGTGGTACTGTTGCTTTAAAAGATAGTTGTTCTTGTAATCAAACCAATCAACATACAATATATATTGTAACACCATCCCACATGTTTTCAACGTCCTGGGCTCATTACAGAAGAAGGTTTTCTCCTTAGAAGCTGTTAAGACACATTAAGGTTTCTTAGTATATACTTTGACATTTTAACCTTGCTTTTAAGACTTACAGCCTAACTTGAGAATGATTTATTACTGTAATTTCATCAGAGTGTATGACTTTGCTCTAATTTTGTTGTTAACAGATAAGTATTTAAAGTCCTGAGGAAGACTTTTGATTTGAAAACTGGCATTAACTGGAACCATTTGACAACCTTATTATTCCTCTGCATTCTTATTGTAGTGAAGAAAATTCAGCAACAATTCTCTGCCTCAAACGGTTTTTCTCCATTTGAATTAATGGAACGTATGGAGAAGTTGATTCAGCAAATCCCCACTGAGTCAATGAGTCTACCTTAGTGCAAATGAAGCAATCTGCCTTAAAATGACACCTCTGTACATGCATGAATTGTGCCAACCTGGCTCTAGAAAAGAGCAGCCCTGCTGCTAGACTAAAAAAACACCCTGCTTTGGTATGGACCAGGGTCAGGCTGATTCACAATCTCCTGTGTATTGTATGATTGCTGGAAAATAACTTGCACTAGACCACACAGTAGTCACACAAGCTATTTCCCTGCCTGACTGAACCTTTTTTTTTGTTGGGGGTGTGTGTGTATGTGTGGATGGGCCTTGCAATGACATTGACTTCTTTTTCAAAAGTATCTTCCCATCCCTAGGACAAGTATGGGTGCAGTTACTATATAGAATTTTCTTGCCAAAGCTGCGGAGTTGACCGTTTGAATTGGGCATTACAAAATTGTATGAAGGATAAATCTATCAATGTCTCTTAATCACAATGGCTGTTTGCAATGTCTGTTTCATAGCATGCCACAATCCAATGTCAGTTATTGCTGAAAGCCAACAGTGGGAAGCTATCATTGCATAAATATCTGCTTTTGGGCTTCCTAAGGCACTTGATTGATTGGTATGATAAAAAACAAATACTGGATGTCTTGGAGTAAACCAACAGGTCTCATCATATTTTCCATGGAAGGGTCGACAGTGCCTCCCATGCACTGGAGTCTCCTTTGTAAGTGAAGCTAATGAAAAGATAGAAAAAGTATCTGGATGCTTTCCTGCCTGAAGTTCCACCCACTTCTGAAAAAGGATGGTAAGCGAGAAAGAGTTCAGATTTGTTTATTTCTCTCAACAAGTCTTGACTGAATCTGGGTAATCAATATCTCCAATCCATGGGATGGGTTGAGATACACAGAAAGAACCTTCTCAAAGATTGTGGTATTTTTCAACCACAATCAGGTGTACCCTGATAACGGCAACCTTGTGTTCCTGGCTAATCTTTCTCACACTAAGTCAGGAAAAATGAAATGGAGGATGAACTCACCAAAAGGTCCCTTCATTTTGGCAGTTTCACATCTGCCCTCCTAGACATGGAAGAAGAAGATGGGATGGGTCCAAAGAGACATATAACTCCCATCCTCTTCAAAGATTCTCCACTTCTGCATAGGTTTCTTTGCTCTGAAGAGCTTGCCTGATTTGATTTAAATGAAAAAAAATATTGTTCCTTTGTTAGCTCCAACATTTGTTCACCTCTTAGCAGGTTTACCACCCACCCCACCCCAGAGGCCACCAAACTCTGAAGCTGTGCACTCCCAATGTTACAGTAGCTGTTTACAAGTGGATCAGGCTCCCTTGAAAGGTGGTATAGATAATTTCTTTGCTAGTAGTCTTAAGCAGAGACTGAATGGTTACATGCCAAGATGCCTTTCTTATACGGCTTCGAATTAGAATAATTAATGAGACACTGCCCACACTCACACTGGACCTCTTTATAGGCCTAATCTGTCCAGCCAGGGAGTGCTAAATCTTAGTGGCATTCACCCCTTGGTTTAAACCCAGCTCCAAGGAAATAGTAATTGTTGGATTGGGGAGGGGGGTATTGCCCCACACCAGGAAGCACAGAAAGTAGTCCAAAGCATTTGAAAAAGCACAACAAGACATATATAACTTTGTGCACCCTAGCTGTCATCTTAGCTGTTTGGAAGGTATCAGTCAGAAATGTCTTTTTTTATAGCAATGGAGCCAAATGGCCCTTTTATAAAAGGATAGGGAACCGGAGAGGGAATGACAGACGACAGGAGATTGCAGTAATCAGGAACACAGAATTTCAAATTAAACCAATACAGTCAGTTTATATTAGTTAGTTATACAAGTTGCCTATGTAATTTAGCCCTGGTTAGAGGGGCATATCATGCTTACTCTCTGATATGCTCGAAACACAGACTAACACGTCTACCGTTTCAAAAGTCTTATTCTGTGAAAGCATATCAGAGAGCAAACAAAACAAAAAGACAAGCATTGTGGCACCTTAAAGACTAACTACTGTATTTTAATGTGAGCTTTTGTGGATTGAGTCCATTGACTCTTTGGCTATAAACAGAGATGAGCATTGAACCCTAGAGTTGGATATGACTGGCTTTCAAGCAAGGGCAATGTTTACCTTTACCTAATAACAGAAGATCCCTGATTGGTATTCAAATTTGCTGTGAATTTTGGCACTGTTTAGTTGCAAGGGGTTAATAAAGGTCTCCCTTGCTCAAAAGCCAGTCATATCTGACTCTAGGGTGCAGTGCTCATCTCCACTTTCAGCCAAAGAGCCAGGGCTGCCTGTGTTTGCAGATGTATACAAGGCTATATGGCAACCATAACTAGATTGCCCACGACCTAGGGTGCGCCCATGACGTAGGCTCCACCCATGGTGTGGTAGCAAAATGTTTGGCTGCCCACCACTGGGCATATGCTGATTTCATGGCAGAAAATAAGGTATGAGATAGGCCATACTGACTTCCTGAGAGAAATATAGTTAGGATTAATAATCTCCGATATTCATTACACATTCTATGCTTAATGAAAGTTAGCTCCATATAACAGGCTGACTGTTGTCATCCATGATAGCAAATTAGACAATAATGTAGTGGTTGCCCTGCAGTCTTAATATTTAAATAATAACCAATTCTATCTCTTCATAACTACTGTATGAAAAGGACATACATTTTGAGCAAATACTGTACTAGGGAACAAAAATATGAGGCTGGGCCTATCCAGTTTCAAGAAACCAGGTGCTCAGAAGGTGCCTTCATCAGAGAACATAGGGGCTTATTACAAATCTTGCCTATGCTGTAAAGATGCTGCCTTCCTCTCAAAACACCATCTTGCAGGTTTGTCTTTAGCATTGTGTTGTATCTGACTTGATTAATCATCTACTTTGAACATTAATCTTCCCAATCACCTTTCTGTTATACAAAGTAGTAATGGAGCTCATGGACCAAGCATTATAAAGTAGGAGAAGAAATCACAGTCCTGCCAAATTTGCATGTGATGGGGTTGGGGAAATGGGACAGGGGGGCAGAGCTTTTAAATGTAACTTCTTTGCACTACATTTCCTAGTTCTACAATTTTTTTAGACTCCCAAGAAGGAGGAGCACCACAGGATGGAAAAGAAATATGCTGGCCCTGTGATACACATTTTCATTTCCCTCTTGCTGATGTCCTGAGGGAGTATAAGTTTTGATTGTACAAAACTGAAAGCTTTCCTCCATCGGTGTCCTCAGGCACACCTTCCCTCTTTATTCTGCATGACCGACCAAAGCACTGATGGTTATAAGGCCCCTGCCTTTACATCCCCATCACATTACTCATCCCACCTGTACCCCTCTGAGAAGCCCACACCTCCTTGGTGCAGCTTCAGAGTACCTGCAGCCTAGCTTCAGGCTAGAGGAAATCTGTGATAGGTTTCATCCACTGACTGTTTGTGCTTACAAACCAGCCAGATCAGGTAGGACATCCAGCGTGAAGTGAACTCAATGGTAGTGTTACAAACAAGGGACCAGACTTGCTCCCACCAGCTTAGCTCTATAAGAAAAAATGACATCCTTTCAGGATACAATCAGATTTCTTTAAAGTACCGTGAATAATTTTCAGAAGATTAAAACAAAGAAACATGGTTGCTGATCCCATTCCAATATTTAACAATAAAAGCATCACTAACTTTTTGCCTGGCCTATAATACAAAGTCTACATTTTGCTAGCTTTTACTCACAAGCTCCCCATCAAGGCAAGTGATCCAAAAGTTTGGCAAAAATCTTCTCTTCCCACATTGCCATATCAAACATTTTTTTTCCACTCATCCCTCCTCCTCCAGGGTTTCACCCAATTAAAGCACAGCACCCAATGTCCATCATATTCAGTTCTCTCAGCTGTCAGCCTGTTATGGCTATATGTACAGTAAACCGCCCAACACCAGCTTTGAAGGTTGACTTCCCTGGGAATCAAGAACTCGATGAAACTACTTTACTCTGTAAATGCAGAGCGCCCTCCCTCCCCACACACAAGTTCCTTACCAACATTGGGGAATGGGCAGCAGGGGGCTCCCACTCATCCAGGGGAGAGATGTCCAGGTACAGACCTCTTTCTCACTCATGGGCCTGCAAAAACCTATGAATGTGTAGTTTGAGGCCTTAACAAAGCTTTTTCTGGTTCAGTTTCAGGGGATTAAAGCATCAGACATTTTTAAAAGCCCTTTGAGATGTCTTTAGCACTTAACTTTTAAAGTTAAGCAAGCAAAAGACAACTCTAACCCACTTCCCTGAGTACGTTTTGCTACGTCAAACCCCTGCTGTGTCTGTGAAACATATGTTTAAAATCTGCAGTAAATAGTTTCTCGTTGCTTTATCCCCACCACCACCACCACCACCAGATGCTAGTCTGCCTTAATTCTCTCTCAAGAGAATTCGTGTATTCAAATACTTTCTTGACAAATTCGCTGGCTATCAATAAATTTGAGCCACAGTCCTTTGTTTATTAGTTTTCTTTTACATTGCAGATGGTTTATGTAGTCAGTAGCAGCACAGAACTGGGAATAATTTTTTTTAATTGTCCTTGTGGACTGCTGATTAATTAATCCAACAGCAAGGCAGAGCCTGGAAATTTCCCCCCACATGTTTGTATGGTATATAGGTAAGTCCCCCTGTCACTGTAGAGTAAGAATGTGTATCCAAATGGGTGATGGGTTTTTTAAAAAAGATTTTTTTTTGGCAAAACAAGGACACTAATTGCTTTGATCTGTCTTTGGAAGTCTGCAGGTAATTTTCACATCAATACAGAGTTAAACTGGAGCTATGGAGTAACACCATCCATAGCAATGGGGCTGCACATAATTAAGCTACCTCCACCTTGGCCCGGAGAGGAAGGAAGACGGCGGCAGCTGTGGGCAGTTGAGGCACCGCCCCTGCCTCCTCCGGGACCAGTCATCCCGCCCCCGGAGCCGACAAAAAGACCTTCGGCGGCGGGGGCGTGAAGACGCTCCTGCCCTGCCTCTAGGCCCCTCCACCTTGGCCCGGAGAGGAAGGAAGACGGTGGCAGCTGTGGACAGTTGAGGCGCTGCCCCCGCCTCCTCCGGGACCAGTCATCTCGGCCCCGGAGCTGACAAAAAGACCTTCGGCAGCGGGGGCATGAAGACGCTCCTGCCCTGCCTCCGGGCCCCTCCACCTTGGCCCAGAGAGGAAGGAAGACGGCGGCAGCTGTGGGCAGTTGAGGCGCCGCCCCTGCCTCCTCCGGGACCAGTCATCCTGCCCCCAGAGCCAACAAAAAGACCTTCGGCGGTGGGGGGCGTGAAGACGCTCCTGCCCTGCCTCCGGGCCCCTCCATCTTGGCTCAGAGAGGAAGGAAGACGGTGGCAGCTGTGGGCAGTTGAGGTGCCGCCCCCGCCTCCTCCGGGACCAGTCATCCCGGCCCCGGAGCTGACAAAAAGACCTTCGGCGGCGGGGACACATTGCAATAAAGACAACAGCTATATGAACATTTGTCCGGGGGTGTTGGAAAGAGAGCGCCGCAGGAGCCACGGCCGGAAAAAACGCCGCCAGCCCACGCAGCCTGCGCAGATGTCTCGACCTCCCCCGGACTCGAAACACCTGTCCGGGGGAGTTGATTTTGCCCCACCGGCTCCCAGAGACTACCTGGGGATAGGGGGTGGGTGTTCGCCGCAGCCATATCGGGACTGGATGACAGATGTGTTGGGGGGGATGTGGATGGGTAGCGGGATGGTGTTTTGTATTGTACATTACTGTATTGTTTACTGTATGGTTATTTTCTTTGTATTAGATATGAATTGTATTGTGATTATGGACTGTATTTTGATCATATTGTGGTTACATTTATGTTGTTGTACTATGCTGTGATTTTGCATTGTTGATCTGTTATATTGTATTGTATTCGATTTTATGATGTAAACCGCCCTGAGTTGGTTTTCACCAAGTAGGGCGGCATATAAATCGAAATAATAATAATAATAATAATAATAATAATAATAATAATAATAATAATAATAATAATAATAATAATCATCATCATCATCATCATCATCATCATCATCATCATCATCATTTTAAAATAAAAAAATCCACATGTCTTTGTTTAGCAAAGTCACATCCAATTTTCTCATAAAATCCCAAGCATATCATGCTTTAAACAAGAATGTTAAAATCTTGATATAACAAGAAATCAGAATGTTAAGATTATTTGAGTAAATAAACTCAATGTAAAAAATAAATAAATGCAAGATTTCCGTTCTTATAGTTCTTATATACACAAATCAGACATCCGGAATGGCAACATGGAGAAACCTGTCTCAAACCACTTCAATCTAACTGGACACTCTATCCAAGACCTGAAAGTTGCAATTCTGGAACAGAGAAATTACAAAACTAGGATTGAAAGGGAGACAGCAGAAATCAAATACATCCATCTGTTAGACACCCATCGCAGGGGACTAAATATTAGCAAAGGGTTTCTGGGACATTATCAAATTTGATACACAGATTGCTATATGATTGCTATAAGTTGATCAGAGACCATAATGGGCTTTCTCAGCAACCTTGAGATTGAAAGGGAGTCATTTAGAGCTAATCTGAATAATCTATTGTTGCTAATGGCTGTGTGAAGCTGTATTGTTGTGCTTGCTTGTCTGTCATCTTGCTTGACCACACCCCTTCTCCCTTTGACCCACTGAATTTGGTGTATAAAAACCATGCCTGTAAGTTTCACTCTTGGTCTGAAGAAGTGGACTTGATCCACGAAAGCTAACAATAAAAATATAGCAGTTAGTCTTTAAGTGCTACAGTGGTTTTATTTTATTTTTATTTTATTTTGTTTATTTTGTATTGTTTTCTGATATTTCTTATACATAACAGTTCCTGTTTATGCAGTGGTTAAACTACTGTAATGCAACATGAGTTCAAACCTGACCCATGGCTCAAAGTTGGCTCAGCCTTCCATCCTTCTGAGGTCAGTAAAATAATATGAGAAGTAGAAATCAAATTAAATTGGAAACCATAAAGCAAGAAATGGAATGTATGCAAACTGCAGTGCTTGGAGATGGTGAACGAAAGTGGACTGGGATGCAATATTTTCACTCAGATGACTTGAAAATGTTCTACTCTGGAAATGACAAACTCAGAAGAAATGAATTGGCTCTAATACTGAGGCAAGACAGTAAGGGGGCCTAATGCAAGTTCTGACAGAATAATATCAATCATATTCAGGGGAACACCTATCAATTTAACCATTTTTCAAGTCTATGCCATAACTACAGATGCTGAAAAATATGAAACTGAAAGCTTTCATATAAGCATCCAAGAGCAAATTGATCACATACCAAGTTGATAACATATCTGGATGGTAACAAAGCTGAAGGAAATGTTGTTGGAAATATACTATCCAGCAAGCTGATTTTTAAAAAGATCTAGTCAGTAATAGGGTTGAAAGCAGAATCTACCTGTTTATTTAGTAGTAGCAATTTGTCTTCTTTGTGTTTAATTCCAGTCTCCATAGTATTCTGTCATCTGCACAGCCTCACTGTTTGGCAAGAGAACTAAACTTGGTCTTGTTGGAGCCAGGCTAGGTCTCATTTCTGCTAGAACAAAACACAGCAATGCTTGTGACTCTGTACTTAATCAGAAACTGTCACCTTCTGGGAAGTGTGTGCGTAAGCATGCATATGTGCAGAGCGGATGTCCTACTGTTAGTTGCTGCTGTGTTCATATAGCTACTCATAAGAGTTGTTCTCTCGGTAGCTCACAAAAATATGAAATTGAAATATTGTATATATTGCCGAGTAATTTTGTCCTTCTTGTGTGGCACACAAATAACCACCGAGGTTGTCCAGACTAAAGTAAGAAAGAAGTCAGAGTATATATAGAGAGCTATAGAAAGTATAATAAACATGTGGCTTCCCATTGCACCTTTAAGCAAAATGGTCATTTGCATTGATGTTGGGCAGTGACTTTGCATATGCTTAACCAAATAAAACCTCAAAAGTCACGTAGTGGCAAATGTTCCCAGTCATTTGGATTGAGTCCTGTAAATTTTGTAGGATCTAAACTTGAAACTCATGACACAAAGGGACTGCTAATTGGGAGCATTTCCTACACAACCACAAATGGGCAATCTGTGCAGTGTGAGACCTTGCCATTTAATTAGTTGGTCAAATAGTGGATGGTTTAAAACGAATTTTCTGTGAAGTTACTGTGATAGACTAGTAGCTGGACTTTTTTTTATTAAAAAAATTAAACTGTAGAACCACATTAGCTCTTAAAAATAAAGGATCAATTTTTTAAAAAAGGAGAAAAAACCAGAAGTCCCAGTGAATACAGAGATCTTCACCTGGTACCAAAAATATCACAACTTAGCCTGATAAGCTTCTCTAGAAAGACTGTTCCGTAATTGGGATGCCATTACCACAGAGGTCCAGCTCTGTACTGGACACATGCCAGACTATTGGTCAGGCACTCAGCACAGAGACTTGGGGCACATTTCATTGTTGAAGGTGAAGTAATTGTGTGTAAGTACAAAGTTGCACAGGGAGGTGACTGTGTGGGCTTCATTTCTGTTTTGAATTGATGTTCCTTATAGCTTGTAATCCATCTTTGTGTGGAATGTTAGTGTACAGAGCTTCCACGTATATTGTAGCTAAAATGGTGTTATCCGTGGGGCAGTGATGGGATGTAACAGGTTCGCACCAGTTTGCCAGAACCAGTAGTAACTTTCCCCAGTGTCCCGGAGAACCAGTAGCAGCTTAAGGGGGGAACTACCTTCAGGGCTTACCTTTTCACTGGTTCCCCCACTGTGCATGCACATCAAGCACTTGGTGTGCATGCATGCCTACAGTGCTTGACACATATGCACAGCCTCCTTGCTGTTCTCCCAAGCGGGGAGGAGGAAGAGAAGCTGCTAGCCTGAAGCTGCTAGCCTGCTCTCCAGGGTAAGTGACTCACCTTTGGATGTGGTGTGTCTGTGTGTATTTTAATGTGTATTTAATACCTTTACCTATACAGTAATACCTCGGATAATGTTTACCTCAGATAACGCTAAAATCGCATAACATTAAGTAATCTGAGAAGAAGAATTGGATCGAATAATGTTAAGGTCCTATGGGATGGATCGGATAACAACTGCTAAAGCCTGTACAGTTACAATGTATCTCTATGGAGCTTTAACGTTATCCGATCCATCCCATAGGATTTTAATATATAACACTAAAAATCGGATAACACCAAGACTTGTGGAACCAAGTCATAGCGTTATCCGAGGTATTACTGTATTGACATACTAACACAGTTCCTAAAAAGGCCTGGCGGCCTGGCTTGGGGTTTTTAAGCAAAGTCTTGGAGTTACCTCATCAATAAGCTACACCTGTGCTGTTCCAATTGGTGTTCCAATTGGAGAACCCTTAAGGAGGTACAGCTGTTTTACATTTACATTAAGGCATATTATCCTAGAGAAGTGGTACGATGACCATATCCATCTTGCAACATGGTGCTGCCCAGGCACTTATACTAACAGGTAAGTGAGAGGTTTGTGTTTGGGGTGGGTGGTTTGATTTGTGTTTGAGGTGGGTGGGTGGGTGTTTGGGTGGGAGGGTGTATTTTAATGTAATTTTTATTTATTTATTTATTTTATTTATTTATTTTATTTACAGGTTTGTGTTGTGGGTGGGTGGGTGGGTTGAGGGTGTGTGTGTGCTTATTTTTATTTTATTTTATATTTATTTATTTATTCATTTATTTGGCCCCGCCCACAACATCATGATGTCATGGCATCAGCTCCACCCACACTGTGATGACATCACGGTGGGGTAGTAAAATTTTTGACATCCCACCACTGCCGGGAGGTCACGTGTGTGTTGAAGTTTTCTTAGAAAGTCTGTGGTATCTCTTATGTAGCTGGGTACATTGGTGGCATATGGTTTGAGAATGGAGTCCACGTATCCAGATACTCCAACGGTGACAGTGCTGATGCTTGAAACAATGGGTCTCCCAGGTTTCCAGGTTTGTGAATTTTAGGTAGTTGATAAAAGGTAGCTGGTTGAGGTTCTTGTGGTGCCTCAGGCAAGATTTGATCACATATATTTCCAGGAACAGTTTTTAGAAGGTTCTGTAATTCTTTTTGATATTTGGTGGCTGGGTCCATAGTTAGAGGCTGGTAAAATGTAGAATTGGAAAGTTGTCTGTCAGCATCCTGTGTGTAGCTTGATTTGTCCATGACAACTACAGCACCACCCTTGTCTGCCTCTTTGATGATGATGTTGGGATTATTTCTGAGGTTGTTTATGGCCTGATGTTCTGCTTGGCTGAGATTGTAGATTGGACCACTTCCCTTGCTAATGATCTCTGCTTGGGCACGGTGGCGGAAGCATTCAATGTAGAAGTCCAATTGCTTGTTCCAACCCTCTGGAGGTGTCCACGTAGAATTCTTCTTTCTGTGTTGCCAGGAGTAAGATGTTTGTGGATCAGTGCCTGGTTCCTTCTTTTGTTATAGTGAGTGAGGAACAGTTTGTGGATTGTCATGCTGGTTGTCTCCAGGTTATGGAAATATTCCTTGAGTCGTAGACGGTGGAAGAATGCCTCCTTACAAACAATGTGTGTTATGTCTCAGTGGCCATATTTCTGTTGTTTAGTGTAATAAATTACACTAGAGTAGCCCATTGAACTAATAGGGATTTGGTAAGTCAATTCTTCCATGAGTTCCAATGAGTCAAATAAGCCATCCCGAAATGCAATTTGCTTTAGCATAGAGAGTCACAACTAGAGTAGGTCCATTTGATTCCTATTAACATAGGATTACCTATGATTTTAATTTGTAAGCCGCTCAGAGTCGGGTTTGCCCGATTGGAGCGGGATAGTAAATACAAGTAATAAATAATAATAATTTGATTCAAGGGAGGAGTTGACTTGCTACATCTTCACTGATTCAACTGATCTAATCTACTGCAATTTACTATGCTAAGCAATAGGATTTCAATCACTCTTTTAAAGTAAGCTCTTCTAGTTCAGACAACGAGGACTTGCCAGGTATCAGGGTGCTGGCTGGAGCTTCAAGGAGTTGTTATATTCTTCTAGCCACATAGAGGAGTTGTGCTGGTGGATGAAGGAAGGTAGACTTTTGTGTAGGGGTTGTTGGCATGAGATGTTTTTAAAGCCTAGGCAATCATTCCCACCCATTCCCAGCTGGCATTAGTGCTCATGGTATCAATGTGGATGTGCTTATATAGATAGGGTGCTCAGGCAATCTCAGCACAGAACGAGGAAGAGGAACAAGAACTGCAGTTGCTTTGCCACCTCTTGGCACCCAGAAAAGCCATGTTTTTCTCCTTTGATCTGGGTGGCTACAGTTATCTGGTCAGATGGATTTTGATACATATCCTATACTAGTGGTGGTGAACCTTGGCACTCCAGGTGCTCTTGTACTTCAAATACCAGAAGCCCAAGTCAGCTTTCCTGCTGATCAGGGCTTCTGGGAATTGAAGTTGAAGAACATCTGGAGTGCCAAGATTCATCATCACTGTCCTATACCCATTTGCCAAGATTTCTCTCAGATCTATTTTTCATTGTCAGTTAGCCCAGAAACAGTTCCCCACCTTTAAACTCTTTCCTGCCCCACCTCTGTGACATCACAAGAGTCTGACCATGTGATCTAGAAGGCTCCACCCCTGACTCAAGCCTCTGAATCTCAGGGAATGGGCTGGTGGCATATACAATTCTTTTTTAGATTTACTCTTATGTTAGATATTAACACTTCATGGTCAGTACCGGAATCCACTCCTGTTTTGGATCTGCTTTTGTAAAGTACTGTACAGTCAAATCTCGCATAAATAGCACCTCGCTTAGAGAGTAACTCGCTTAAAGAGCAGAAATTTTTCTGAATGGTCGCTTTGCTTAACAAGTAAAACCAACCAAAAACTTGCTTAACAAATAAAATTGGGTTCACAATTCCCCCCCCCCCAGAAGTCACAATTGGTCACTTACAACGGTGTTTCACTTGAAAAGCAAACTCGCTTAAAGAGCAATCCTGTGGAATGCATTATGCTCTTTAAGTGAGGTACAACTGTACTGTTTAAATCTATTCCAAAATAATTTTACTCTCTTGCAAATCATTTTGGGAGTCATAGTGGACAGAAAAACAAAAGCTGAATGGTGTCTGTATACATAAAGAAATAATAAACATCACACTGCAAAGACCCCATAAGTCTATAAGAATTTTCTTCTAAGAAAATATAACCTATAGTAAACAATGGGTTACTGAAAGTTCCCATGGCTTGAAAAAAGGGAAGTGCACAAATTATAATACTGTACATATTACTTTTCTGCAAGCTTTCTCAACACTGTTTTTTTTTCCTATTGCTGTTGTTTCTCCTTCCCAAAGTGTTTATTTCTATGTAACTTTTTCAAATGACATACATTTTTATTCTCCTGCCTTTTATACACCATACTCTATCACTATTCTGTTAGGAAGTTTTCAATACAACTGAGTCTAATGTGGGCAGGGAAGAAACAGCAGGGAATAATAGAACTTGTAAGGCAAATGATTCATTCTGCAACTTCCACTTGTTTATAAAACCGTTATCATGGTTGGAGATATTTCTTCTCATAAAGTCTATCTATTGTAATGACTCATTAGACATCGAGCAGGAATATTTTACAGCATGCAGTTCGAATTGTGTTTATGCTGCACAACATGGGAATGGTAGAGACCTGGGCACTCAGTGTGGAAGAACTGGTTGAAGAATAGTAATTAAGTCCCCTTCCCTCTATTAAGAACATTATCAATAATTTCCATTTAAAAATTCCCTTTTAAGGCTGTCCTGTTGCAGTAATAGTAATGACTATATTTCAGTTATGCATATATTACTGTCCCCCAAAGTATTTCAGCCTGTAGACTTTAAAAAGATTTCCACCCCTTCTCCCACTAGCCTTCATTTCATTTCTTCTTAAATCTTTGAATGTATTTCAACTTTTCTGGCATTCATTTGTAAGGATATTTTTAAAAAGGATTTCATCTTTGCTTCCTCTTATGGTGCCAAGAGACATCTTTCCCTAGTGGGCCTCTTTGTAGTAAATTCCTACAAGATAGTGGAAAGCCTGCCCATTTCTTTATTTTCCTGCATTCACTTATGAGAAGGGGAAATAATAGTCTCTATATTCAGCACTCAACAGACATTTACTGTGTGGTTACAGTGTGAAAAGAACATATATCAGCTAAACGTGACCTCCTTCCAAGTGGCCAATGATTAATACCACAAGGAGGGGAAGCTTCCATGTAATAGTAAAGAACTCCTAGCATACAGATGTCTATTGACTCTATACTACAAAATAAAACTATCTCTAGAACAATAGCAACAACAACCAAAAGGTTATGCAAAGTTTGCTTTATAGGCCTGTCTGCTGTTGCAAAAAGACACAGCACTCACGAAAACATATTGGTGCATGGATAACCATAATCCCAACTTTATTTCCAGTAATGCAGAAGACTCAGCATTGGTCGGGTAGCCTGCTGAGAATTGGAAGAACACGTGCCACTTTGTGGCTGTTCTGTGTCAATGAGTGGTTTCTGATTTGTGGCAATTCTATGAATTAATGCACTCTGAAGAGTCCTGCCCTCCGTAACCTATTCTGCTCTTGCAAGCACAAGGCCTTGGATCTCGTCTCTGAGCAAATCCATCTCATATTGGATGTGCCTTTTTTCGTGCTACCACTTTTTCCTTCATCTTTCCACCCATTCCTGCCTTTTCATCCCATGACAAATTAAGGAACAATGGTCTCAGTTTAGCTAGTTATTTTACCCTCTAATGATAGTTTCAGGCTTGACTCAATTTAGGAACCCACAATTTCTCTTTCTTGGGGGGGGGGTGTCCCATGGTACAGGTCTCCAACACCACCACATTTTAATTGATTGGTTGATATATTTTTTTTCACTGTCTAGCTTTCACATCCCTAAATGGCGATCAGGAATTTGTTCAGATCCTTCATGTCTGATGAAGTGGACTTGATCCATGAAAGCTAACATTTAAACAGAACAGCTAGTCTTTAAAGTGCTACAATGTTTTTGTTTTGTTTATTCTCTGATATGCTTGAAACACAGGCTAAAATGACTATCATTTTTTTAAAATCCAAGGAATTTGTTTGTTTGTTTTTATGCACTAATCTGGGGAGCTCACAGCCAGTGTATGAACAATCCACTAATGTAGTACCGCAATTACATTATTACATTATTAAACACAACTTATCATTTACTGCCCAGAATGGGAAATTGCTCAGATGGGCAGTATATAAATATAACGAACAATAAAATGTACAGTGTTCAAAAGGAAAATCCCAAAACTTATAAGAATGCTATAGTATGGATGATCTTATCTTTGTTTTTCCATGGCATATCATTGCATTTGATGAGCTTTTCTCATTCCTTCATTACAGACTTCCCTTCTGATTTGTTGGCTATAGTCTCCATTTGTGAGACTATAGCAGAGACTGAAGCAGAGGATAGAAAATATTTACCAATTTGAATTTTTTAAACTATCAATATAATTCTTTCTGTGGTCACTATTTTTGCCTCTTTACTGAGATTAATGTCCACCTTGGCCAAATTTATTTCTTTCCCTTGGATTGTTCTAAATTTGGGCCCCATCCTAAATTCTTTCTCTTAAATTTGCTTAATCTTGTTTTGTTCAAAACTGCTGATTTGTTGAAAAGCTTTGGCTTTGGTCCCCATTGTAATGATTGTCCCTGCCATTCCAGATCACCAAGCTGAAATCACCTAATCATAAGACGTGTGACTTTGCCAGATAGCCTTGGCAACTCTTCTTCCTCCCACTGGTTCTAGAAGCCTGTGCCAACATGGATGCCAAGAATGCAACATTTAAAAGTATATTGCTAAGGTTGCCTCTGTAGTAGCCACAAGAGCTTCTCCAAAATTAGCATCATTTCCATGGTGATCAACTGAGGTCCATGAAAAGACATCTTTGGACTCAAAGCTGACTTGTGGAATTTATTTCTCCTGATTGTATTTTACACTGAGTGTGTTTGTGGTGCATTCTTACATAATTATTGCAGTTAGCTTATTGCTTATGTTTACCTCTAAACAGGAACAGAGCTGAGCTGTATTTTGCAAGCCTGACAAAAGCACCAGCGCTAGAATATATATAGAATTGAGCAGTGTATACTTGGTAGAAAAATGACCAGATAGATAAGAATCACATCTGTTGCTGCATTGACATTCACCTCTCAACTCTGTTTACAAAAATTATGATTGGCAACTAATTTTCAGATCCTAAACTATTTTGCTAACACAGGCAGTGATGGGCAGCAGACAGTTCGCAACAGTTCGCCAGAACTGGCAGTAGCTTTTGGGGGGAACCACCTCAGGGGCTTACCTTTTCACTGGTTCCCCCACTGCACATGCGTACAGTGCTCAGCGCGCATGCATGCCTACAGCGCTTGGCATGTATGCGCACCACAGTGCTTGGCGCGCCTGCATGCCTACAGCACTCTGCCTGCTGAGCCAAGCAGCCATTCACTGCTTGGAGCGTGGCAGCGCAGAGCATTGGGCGGCCATGCACAGCCAACATGTGGCTGCTGCTGAGGCCCTTGGCAGCCTCCTTGCTGTCCTCCCAAGCAGGGAGGAGGAAGAGCAGCTGCTAGCCTAAAGCTCCCTAAAGCCTGCTCCCCAGGATAAGTGACTCGCCTTTGGGTGTGGGGTGGGTGGGTATATTTTAAATGTACATTTAATGTGTATTTATTTTTAATGTGTATTTTTATGTTTTTGTGTGTATTTAATGTGGTTTTTTGTGTTTTATGCCTATTTAATTTGTGTTTTTATGTGTTTTATGTCTATTTAATGTGTATTTAATGTGTATATATTTTTAATGTGCATTTTTTATCTGTACATATTTTTATGGGTTTTTTTAACTTTGGCTCTACCCACATCGTTAGCTCCACCCATGACATCATGTCGTTTGTTCCATCCATGACGTCATGACGTCATGACGTCGGCTCTGCCCACAGTGTGGTAGTAAAAATGTTGCCTGCCCATCATTGAACACAGATAAGTAGTTAAGTAGAATACTGTACAGAAAAACACCGGATAACGCTAAAACTTGGTTCCACAAGTCTTGGTGTTATCCGATTTTTAGTGTTATCCGATCCATGTTAAAATCCTATGGGATGGATTGGATAATGTTAAAGCTCCATAGAGATACATTGTAACCACACAGGCTTTAGCGGTTGTTATCCGATCCATCCCATAGGACCTTAACGTTATTCGATCCAGTTCTCCTCCCAAGATTACTTAACGTTATGTGATTTTAGCGTTATCTGATCCAATCGTTATCTGATGTTTTACTGTACAGTCAAACCTCCCATAACAAGCATTTCGCTTAGCGAAAAACTCACATAATGAGCAAGTTTTTCGCTAAGCAGTCTGACTCACATAACGAATTTTTCACTATGCGAGTCGGACTTTTCCCTATGGAAAAACTCGCATAACGAACGTTTCTATGGGGAAAACTCGCATAGCGAAAAATTTTCACTATGCGAGTTTTCCCCATAGAAACGCTCGTTATGCGAGTTTTTCCATAGAGAAAGTCTGATTCGCATAGTGAAAAATTCGTTATGCGAGTCTGACTCGCATAGTGAAAAACTCGCACAGTGAGCAGCCTTACAGAACAAATTAAATTCGTTATGCAAGGTATGACTGTATACTCTTCATAATAATAGCAACTAAACAAATACAATATTAAATAAATACACAGAGTTGTTTTAAGATAGTGTTCAGTCATAGCTAAACTGCAGCAAAATAATCCATTCCACATATGGTTCCTCTTTCCCACTGCTTGGCAAGTAGGAATCCACAAAACAATTGTGCAATTGGAAAGCCTGGGTGTTTCAGTGGGATGTCCTCTGGCTTACATATGCAGAACACTTACTGTATGTAACAATTTACTGCATCTGCAGGTGTGTTGTGGTTTTTGTAACCATTTTCTATGCCACCTCTTCTAAGATACCCAGTGTGACATGTAGTGAATAGAGGATGGATTAGGATCCAGAAGACCTGGGGCTGAATTCCCCAATCAGGCACAGAAACTCACTCTAAGGGAAAAACTATTGGGCAAAATTACTTTTAAATTTCTAAAGCCCTATTAGGGTCAAAAGAAAAAGGGGGCGGCCAAAAATGAGATGGTTGGATGGTATTGTGGAGACAATGGGCACAGAGCTGAGCGAGTTGAGGAGGATGGTGGAGGACAGAAGTGCCTGGCGGGCAATGGTCCATGGGGTCGCAGAGGGTCGGAATCGACTGTGCGACTGAACAACAACAAAAAAATTAGGGTCAGTATATCAGTTTCAACATGATGAATGCGACGGGGTGACCTTGCGTACTCCAAGAGAGCCATCAGGGTCCACCTAATAAGCGCAAAGAAGCCTGGGAGATTACAAGAGCCCTGATGGCACAATGGTTAAAATGCTGTGCTGCAGCCAAAACATTGTGAGGTTGACTCAGCCTTCCATCCGTCTGAAGTCAGTAAAATGAGTGCCCAGCATGTCTGGGGCAAAATGTTAATTACCTTCTAAACCACCCAGATAATGCACTAAGTGCTATGGGGCGATATATAAGTAGAATTGCATTTGCTAAGCTTGCAGAGCTCCTAGCCAGCAGAGAGGTGCTGCTGCAAGTGGAGGAAGGGTTACTGCCTGATGCTGGACAACTAGAGAAGGATATGGTGATGGAAATAAGAGGACAGGAGTTTGGAGTTCCTATTGTTACCAAGAAGCAGCTGAGAAGTGGGATCCTGTCTTCTGCACCATGGCAAACAGGGATAGCAGAATGGCGATGTCTCCTCCCCCACTCTCCCAGCCCAGTTGACCGTGGAAATTGCCAGGGACCTGAAGTTCTGGCAAAGAGCCACCACTGGTTCTGGTACCATCCACACTAGCTTGGCATCTTCATTGTCCCACTGGAGCCATACTGCTGACAACTTCAGCATTGGAGGTGCAAGTGGCAAGGGAGGCTCCAAAAAGAGTGGCACTACTGAGCCCAGTTCCTGTCACTTACCTTTAGCAGCACTCCCTAAAGGGACTCCACATCCTGTATCTGGACTCTTGTAAGTGAAGTCAACTCAGCCTCCAGAGAGTTGGACTGTGCCAAAGTTTTCTTGCTGAAAACTCAACCCTCTGGGAACTGAGGCAAAAGGGCAGTTTGGGATGACTCTGTGCCTTTAATAAAAGCTGCCCTTACTGACCTAACTAAGCAGAAGCCCATGGACTTATTGTGGGGGGGGGGGGACTCTGATGCTGCTGGGTCCATGAGGGTGGGGCTAGCAAGACTCACAATGGTATGATATAAGACACCTTTGGTTTCTGCACTAAAACAAAGACAAGTTTTTTCTTCGTCCGTGACTAGGACCGATGTGAAACTGCAAAAATGAAGCCACCTTTCTGTGTACCCCTGCTGTCAAGTTGATTCCATCTTATGGTGACCCTTTATAGAGTTTTCTAAGATAGGGAATACACAGAAGTGGTTTATCCTTCTCTTCTTCAAGGGGTGCCCTTGGATTGTGCTGCTTGTCAAAGGCCATACAGGATGGCTGTTCTCCCAGGAGATATGATGGGAAGTTGAGCTCCCAAACTCTAACAACCGAGCTATTCAGCCAGCTAAATACTATATAAAATAAAATAAGATGCAGAGAGGGAAAGTGCAGAGATTAAAACGAGAAGACTAAAAATGATTACACCCACAATATAGTATGGAAGTAATGTTACCTTCCCCCTTCACTACTGTCTTAATTATTACAATAAGCCTTTCTCCCCGTGGCTGATAAACATTTCCCCCCAGCTATGCATTGAGAGAAAGATGCATCTTATGTCTCTTTCTTGTTTTTTTACCTTTACAGTTACCAGCCAAAGGCTCTCTTGAAGCGCTGCAATGACAAATCGCAGAATAGACAAATTCACTTTTCCCTCATCCAGTGTGCTCAGTATTTCTGTCATAAAGGCTTCAGAAGAAGCTTATTTCTTGTTGTAAATGTGGACACCAAGACTCACAAATCCATTTCTTCTTTCCTGGTTTTCGTGTAACGTGTAAAGCAGCTCGGATCTCAATGTGCTTAGTAAGATGGCTCTACATTTAATAACACCCAGAAGCATGGTGGGGGTATAGTTGGAAGGGGGGAGTGGAATCAGTCCCTTCAAATTGTACCCTCCACTGCGTAGATACACAGATTCAAAAGGGACTCAATTAGGTTAAGTAAAGGTCTCCCTTGCTAAAGCCAGTCATGTCTGACTCTAGGGGTTGGTGCTCATCTCCGTTTTCAGCCAAAGAACCAGCACTGTCAGTGTCTGCAGACGTTTCTGTGGTCATGTGGCAGGTATGACTAGATGCCAGAGCACACAGAATGCTGTTACCTTTTGGGCTGAAGCGGTACCTATTTGCAATTTCTTGCTTTCTAACTGCTAGGTTGGCAGGAGCTGGGACAGATGACTAGAGCTCACTCCATCGCACAGTACAGTACTCAGGTTTTGAACTGCTGACCTGCCAACCTTCCAGTCATCAAACTCAGTGTCTTATCCACTAAGCCATCACAGCCCTTCACTTAGGTTAAGATGACACAAATACTATCAGCCTTGCTTTTTGGACAGACAAGGTCATGGCAGAGGGACTTCCCTGCCATATAATAGCAACAACAATTACACTTATATACTGCTCCACAGCGCTTAGTGCATTCGGTGTTGACATACATGCCCCTTGCCACAGGAAACAACCCATAGGCTAGTCTACATCTGACTCAGTTCACCTTTTCCTCATGCTCCTGACTTCTTCTCATGTCTCTGCCCGTCACCTAGCCACCCCCAGCAAGCCCAGTCATGGAAGCCACAAAGAGACACTGTCTTCCCACTAATCAGGTCAGGACCCTCCGAAGGCTGGCCACTCAACACACAAACAAGCTGTGCTTCACAGCATTTGGCTTCTCTGCCCAACCTCAAAAAGTGCCTCAAGTCTGACATGGTTTATGGCTAACTGGACAGCTGCAGAGAAAGTCTTCTTCCATAACACTGCTGCAAATTCATAAATAGCTTGCCAAAGAATGATGGAATAGTAAGTAAGAATTACAAGTTGCCAAGGCAGTCCTGGGCAATAGATCCAACACCTCTCACAGGCAAACATTTACCATTTCCCTTCACACTTTCCATCAGCAGATACAGAGAGAGAGAAAGAGAGACTCTGTTTGTGTATGAGTGAGTGTGAGAGAGAGCCTGAAGTCCATAATTCATGGCTGAAGTCCCACAGTTGCCTCAGTAAGGATGAACACATTCTTGCAAACTGTTTTACAGGCCTACAAAAAACAAAGGCTTTCTCCCAATAAGGGCGGAACAGTAGAAGTAAACTTTTTCAAAAGACGACAAGCCAATTCAAAATTATTCCCAGGTTTGACCCGTGAGTTACAATAATCCAACAGAGACTGAAACCCAAATGGATTGCTGGACGAGGCCTTTATTGTGTAGTAACCTTTCCCCAGCCAGAGCAATTTATTGGGGGGCGGGCAGAAACTATCACCTCCTACTTGTTACTTTGCATGTTTTCCCAGTGCTTTTCCTTCCTCATCTCTTTTGCTTTCCAGTCCCCATGCAAAATTATTACAGAGGGAAAAGAGGCCTGCAGTAACTTCGATTGAGCTGGGAGCTATCAATTAGGAGAAATGCCCCCCCTCCCGCTGCAACTATTATTTACAAATACCCTTGCAAAATTGCATATTACTGTTCAACTGCAGTACATATTACTGTTCAACTTTAGTGCTGAAAACAGCGATTTTCACAGCAGGGGCTTTTCAAACACACCCTGGAGTTGTAGTTTGCAAATTAGCTCACTTTATTTTGTGCTTAGTGTGTATGTGTGGAAAACATGTATTTAATTTGAAGGTATAATTGCTCTATCATTAAGGCTTGCCAGCAACACATCTCTGGAACATTAACACAATTTCAGCTTCTGCCAGACCAGATGTATATGTGTTTCTGCTTGTAGATATATACAGTAATACCTCGGATAACGCTAAGACTTGGTTCCAAAAGTCTTGGTGTTATCCAGTTTTTAGTGTTATCCGATGCATGTTAAAATCCTGTGGGATGGATCGGATAACGTTAAAGCTCCATAGAGATACATTGTAACCACACAGGCTATAGCGGTTGTTATCCGATCCATCCCATAGGACCTTAACGTTATTCGATCCAATTCTCCTCCCCAGATTACTTAACGTTATGCGATTTTAGCGTTATCCGAGGTGAACGTTATCCGAGGTATTACTGTACATATAAATATTATATGCATCCACACACACATTATATATCTACTTGTATATTGTTCTTACTATTTAGGCCTTCGTTTTAGTGTTGTTATTTTTATATGGTATACCCAATGTTCAAAATCCAATGAATTATTCCTACCTATACAACACAAATAGTATAATTCTTGTTGGGGAATTGCCATTAGTTAATAAGTTAGCATAAGCATTTGCTGTTGCAACCTGCATAAACATTCAGTCAAGATTTTGGCCACTGTCATATACAAATTTGTACCAAAAATAATAATAATCTAAAACACCCATGTATATGTTAGTGGTGGGATACCTTAAAACAAAGAGTAAAACAAACATAAATATTTGAACCAGGTTCAAATTAGTCAATGTAGTCACTTGAGAAGTAGCAAAATGTTCTTGGCCACTCTTTAACCAATACACTCCAAATTCTAGCACAATGCAGATTTTTCCCCTCAAGCAGTGATTTAGTTCTAAATCACATTACTAGGTTTTTAAAACTTTTTTTTAATAAAAAGAGGCCAATAATCTTTTAAGTCAGGGACTTGGACTACAGCTGAGCAGCAGGAAGCCTTCGCTGTATTGAGAAAGTTCAGCCCCTGCATCGCCAGTTAAATACTGAAGCTATAGTGATGTGAAGGACAGCTGCTTGGAAGCCCTTGAAAGCTGCTGCCTACCAGAGATGGGTACTACAGAGAAGGGGCTGCGGTGGCTCAAGTGGTTAAAATGCTGAACGTGAGGACTTGAAGATCAGCAGGTCAGCAGTTTGAGACCCAAATACTGCACAATGGAATGAGCTCCTGTCTCTGTCCCAGCTCCTGCCAATCTAGCAGTTCAAAAGCAAGAAATTGCAAATAGATAAATAGGTACCACATATGTGGGAAGGTAAACAGCGTTCCATGCTGAGACATGCCTGTCACATGTTCATTGAAATGTCTGCAGACACAGACAGCACTGGCTCTTTGGCCATAAATGGAGATGAGCACTGAAACCTAGAGTCAAATATGATTGGCTTTTGAGCAATGGTAACCTTTACCTTTCCAGAGATGACAATGCCAGCCTAGACCAGGGGTCCCCAACCTATGGCCCACAGGTCAGACCTGGCCCACGACACCACTCCAACCAGCCCATCGTCATCTCTCCAGCACCCAGAAGTAGAAGAGGGTGCATTTATGTCAATCATAAAATGCACCTACGCATGCGCAAATGTACCCATGTTTGACATAGATGCAGAAGTGGGTGCATTTATGTCAGCTGTAAATATGCCTGCTTCCAGGGAATGTGGACTAGCGCACTCAGCTGTTCCGGTGGCATGGTCAGGCCCACAGAGCAAAAAGGTTGGCCATTCCTGGCCTAGTCAAATCAAGTTAATCATTCTAAGCTATTTATAACTGCTGCTTTTGTTTCTGAAGCTAGAGGCAGGATATCGTACTCTCGTACTCTCAACATTTATCATTACAGGTAGATCAGGCAGAAAGACAATGACAACCAGATTCTGGGTTAGGTAACTTCCTATCTTCTCAGTGAACTTTCATGTTTTCATTAATCTCATTAGATTTTTTGAGAGTTGGATTTATTTCTTATTTTTCAAGATGACTGTAAAAGCAGTACAGTATCTTGCAGAAGTGGAGAAGTATTTTAATGGAGTGCTAGAAGTGGGGGAACTGTGTGACCACAATGTGCTAGCTTGGCAGTTGTAAATGTCACCCTTGCTCGAAAGCCAGTCCTATCCAACTCTAGGGTCTGGTGCTCATCTTTGTTTATAGCCTAAAACTAAAAGGGATTATATGCCTCATAAAAAAAGAGATATCCTGCCTCTAATGAAAAGTCATCTGGCTCTTTCAATTGGGATTCACAATGGTTCTATTTTTGCTACTCAGGTACTGTATTCAGTGTAGGATAGAGAGGAGGGTTTCAGACCCTGATTCCCACAGATGAGCTGGCTTCCATGTGATGCAGGTCTTGAAATGTTTATATAGAGAAAATGGTACTGTCGCAATCTCACAGGTCGATTTGCCTGACTAAATCACATAAATCTCCTCATGAGAGGCTGATCAGTTGTCTCTTAAGTAAGATGAACATGAGCAACAGCACTGGATTTGTACCAGT
Organism: Furcifer pardalis; assembly: GCA_030440675.1. Classification (NCBI taxonomy): domain Eukaryota; kingdom Metazoa; phylum Chordata; class Lepidosauria; order Squamata; family Chamaeleonidae; genus Furcifer; species Furcifer pardalis. The sequence continues at coordinate 73,389,238 of CP126893.1, forward strand.
GAACATGATGGGCAATTCCCTCTCTTTCTGGCATCTTAATGGTGGAACCATGTCTTAAGAGGGAAGGAATCTCTATGCAGCAGCCAACAAGATAACTAACAACTATTCATTTTAAGCATGAGGGAGATCTCCAGCAAAGTGTGCCTCCCCCCAACACTTACACATTTCTCATTTTGCAGTTTCCATCTGTCCAAGTACCTGCCTTCATAACTAATCAAACCATTCACAAATGTGTCGTAAGTCTGAGAGCTGGCTTAGCTCACAGTGGTTGGCCAAGGCCTCCCAGAGTCAACATAGCCATTGTTTCAACATTTAACCATCAGTCAAAAATGTGGCATTTGAAGATGCAAAGCAGACTTCAAAAACTAGTGGTAGGAGTTGTTTAAAACAACAACAAAACTCACACCGTTTTCACCAAAAAGGGAGGGAGAGACCATAACTCTACAGCAGGCTGCAGAAGGTTCTGGGTTCTGTCCCTGTCAGAGAAAAATATCTCAGGTAGTAAGGGGAACAGAGAGGTCCAAGACCTGCAAAGCTGTTATGAGGCAGAGTAAACCATGCTGGATTAGGTGGGGAAATAGCTTGACAGATAGAAGGAAGCTTCTTATGTCCACCTTTGATCAAGGAATCAATTTTCTGAAGATTTTTTTAATGTGTCAGAAGCACACAAAGGTGCTTTCTGGATTGAAATGATTTTTGCTGGAGGAAGTCTGCTCAGGGGACACCCAAATGAGGCTCCTTTCATGTCCCCAAGATCTTTCCCCACAAAGTGGTCCCTATTTATCTACTTGCAATTTCTTGCTTTTGAACTGATAGGTTGGCAAGAGTTGGGACAGAGATGGAAGCTCACTCCATCATGCAACACTCTGGTCTTGAACTGCTGACCTGCTGACCTTCCAGTCCTCAAGTTTAGTGTCTTAACCACTGAGCCACCGCAGTCCCATAGCACATCACAGTGTGCTACTGCAATAAGGAATCACAGCAAACATGTGGAGCTCTCCTTGAACTTCAAGGGCAATGTTGCAGTACAGTAATGCCCAATGTCTATTTCAATGAAAACACTTCAGTTTCATATATTGTGGCCAGAACTCTTTGGAAAAGAAATCCTCCCAAAATACAGCCCAACATGTGCACAGAAATCTTGATGGAATCCATATCACTTATTCTACCAGAAGCGTAGCTTACCTTGGCGGGGCCCCGTATAAAAATTGTTTGGGGGCCCTTTATATGTGGGGCGGAGCCAACGTCATGACGTCATGACGTCGTGGGCGGGGCCAAAAATAAAAATAAAATAAATAAATAAATAAAATAAAATAGAATTAAAATGTAAAAAAACAAAAAACAAACCACACACACCTCAACCCACCCACCCACCCACCCGAAACACAAAAACCTCACTTACCTTAATCCTGGGGCCTCTTCTTCCTCCGCCTCTGCTGTCACCGCCGCCGCGCCGCCGCTGCTGCCATCGCACGATCGCTCCCTCGCCGCGCACGGCGAAGGCAAGGGGCAGTTGTGGAAGGCGAGCGGGCGCAGCGAGGCAGCCCCGAGGCCCTCCCCCCGGTTGTTGCGGGGGCTCCCTGGCAGGCTGCGCCAGCCTGGGCGGGGCTCTCCACCTCGACGCTGGGGTGGGAGTCCAGCTGCAGGACCAGCTCGCGCGCCCCATCCCGCACGCAGGCGGCAGGTGAGCTCCAGGCGCGCGCGGCAGGTGAGTTCCAGGCGCGTGCGGTAGGTCAGCTCCAGGCGCGCTCCAGGTGGCTGCGCCTGGCTGGAGCTGACCTGCTGCCTGCCGCGGGACGGGGCGCGCCCGCGAGCTGGTCCTGCAGCTGGTGGACTCCCACCCCAGCGGCGACTGTGGAGACCGCCGCCCAGGCTGGCGCAGGCAGGGAGCCCCCGCAGCGACCGGGGGGAGGGCCTCGGAGTCGGGGCTGCCTCGCTGCTTAAAAGCCGCGGCTCCGACTCCGACTCTCCGACTCCACCTTTTTTTTAAAATTGGAGCCAAAAATGGCTCCAATAAAGTGCGCATGCGCAGAAACTCAATCTGACACATGCGCAATGCATCAGATTGAGTTTCTGCGCATGCGCAGTAAATTTTTGCTCTTTTTTATTTTTAATTTTATTTTTTGCCGTTGGGGGCCCCCGTAGCCCGGGGGCCCCGTATAATTGATACGGCTGATACGGCGGTAGCTACGCCTCTGTATTCTACATTTCATGGTATATACCTGTATTTTAATGTATTTATATGTATTTATTTAGTTATTTTATTTTATTTATTTACGGGTTTGTGTTGTGGATGGGTGGGTGGGTTGAGGGGTGTGCGTGTGTGTGCTTATTTTTATTTTATTTTTTATTTTTATTTTTTTCTTTGGCTCCGCCCATGACATCATGACGTTAGCTCCGCCCACACTGTAATGATGTCACGGTGGGGGTAGTAAAAGTTTTGACATCCCACCACTGGGTGTCATGCTGCAATGCGGAAGGCAGATGAAAGGCCATGGTACAGGACAGTCTTTATGGCTGATCACAAAGGTGCAAAGGTGCCCAGATACCCCCACAGACTGCAGGAAGGATGCCAAGGATGCCACCCCACCCCCTCCCTCGCTAAGGCTCTCTGCTCCAAGAGGAGGTAGGAGCCGAGAGCTCATTGTTAACCGCGTGGAAAGCGGGAGAGAGAAGTGGCTGGGAAGGGGGCCAGGTCTCTGGAGACTGGCAGGTCTCAAGTCTGGGGCATCCCTCGGTCCTGAAGGCATCCTTTGAGACCACCTCATGCTACCTTGTGAGAACAGAGCAAGGGTGGGTGGGGTGGGGTGGCTCTGAAGCGAAGCCCAGGCACCTTTCCAGGTGAGGGCAAGCTCGGGTATCTCCCATCAGGTACACAATGGGGTTTTCATTTTCCCCATGAGGTCATATACAGATCCATAAATCTGAGACCAATAAAACTGTTAGAATGCGCTAAGTTAACTCCCTCCCAGCCAGCCCAAGATGGCCCAGGGAGAGTATGCATCAGGATTGTATTGTACCTGTAATTAGCTCTGAGTACCAGCATTCTACAGGTAAAGCCTTTTACATATGAATTAGTTAATTTATTAGTGAAGACAGTAGGGAAAAAGCCTTTTATCCTGTAGTGACTGCAGAACAACCCTTTTGCTAAGCATCTATCAGAGATAGCCTAGTTCGGTTGAACAATATTCTACTCTATTAATGAAATCAGAGGCGTAGCTACCGCCGTATCAGCCGTATCAATTATACGGGGCCCCCAACGGCAAAAAATAAAATTAAAAATAAAAAAGAGCAAAAATTTACTGTGCATGCGCAGAAACTCAATCTGATGCATTGCGCATGTGTCAGATTGAGTTTCTGCGCATGCGCGCTTTATTGGAGCCATTTTTGGCTCCAATTTTAAAAAAAAAGCCGGAGTCGGAGAGTCGGAGTCGGAGCCGCAGCTTTTAAGCAGCGAGGCAGCCCCGACTCCGAGGCCCTCCCCCCGGTCGCCGCGGGGGCTCCCTGCCTGCGCCAGCCCGGGCGGCGCTCTCCACGGTCGCCGCTGGGGTGGGAGTCCACCAGCTGCAGGACCAGCTCGCGGGCGCGCCCCGTCCCGCGGCAGGCGGCAGGTCAGCTCCAGCCAGGGGCAGCCACCTGGAGCGCGCCTGGAGCTGACCTACCGCACACGCCTGGAACTCACTTGCCGCGCGCGCCTGGAGCTCACCTGCCGCCTGCATGCGGGATGGGGCGCGCGAGCTGGTCCTGCAGCTGGACTCCCACCCCAGCGTCGAGGTGGAGAGCCCCGCCCGGGCTGGCGCAGCCTGCCAGGGAGCCCCCGCGGCAACCGGGGGGAGGGCCTCGGGGCTGCCTCGCTGCGCCCGCTCGCCTTCCACAACTGCCCCTTGCCTTCGCCGTGCGCGGCGAGGGAGCGATCGTGCGATGGCAGCAGCGGCGGCGCGGCGGCGGTGACAGCAGAGGCAGAGGAAGAAGAGGCCCCAGGATTAAGGTAAGTGAGGTTTTTGTGTTTCGGGTGGGTGGGTGGGTGGGTTGAGGTGTGTGTGGTTTTTTTTTTTTTTTTACATTTTAATTCTATTTTATTTTATTTTATTTATTTATTTTATTTTTATTTTTGGCCCCGCCCACGACATCATGACGTCATGACGTTGGCTCCCCCCCATGACGTCATGATGTCATGACGTTAGCTCCGCCCCACATATAAAGGGCCCCCAAACAATTTTTATACGGGGCCCCGCCAAGGTAAGCTACGCTTCTGAATGAAATATGAATATTTTAAAAATAGTCCTTCAGAAATCAGCTCACACCACTAACAGTAAAGGCACCCTTTGCCTTGTGTTCTCCTGGGCACCTGAAGTAAATTTCCAGGAAGCAAAATCTGACCAACAATTGAAATCACTGTGTCTTTGTACCATAATGTTCTCAGAGGTAACAGAGGCAAAATCAGACAACATATGGTTTTCATTGAACTCCCTTTCTCCTGCCTCCAACATCTTAGGATCATAACACTCCACCCACTGGGAATAAGATCAGCCCCTGTTGTTTTATCATCAGGAAATACTTAGAGTCAAGAATTACTGTAGGCAGGGTGAAGTGGGGGAGGGGGAGAGATCACCACCCAGGAGTTATGGTGGTTTTTTTTTTATTGTATATGTTTATACAGAGGAATTGTATAAATGACCAGCTTTGAACATTTCCTAGTCCTGCATCTTTTGCAATGTGTCCACTTGGTCTGTGTCCACTCTGCTTTCTGTTGTTAACCCCCTCCTCTCCAATCTTTCATTACTGTGTCTGTACATTGCTGAGTGAATTGTCTTTAAACAATACCCAAGCGAACATAAAGCCACACCAAAACTAATTCATAGAAAGCAACAGCTCTATTGTGAACATGACTATGGCTAACTAGCTTGATTATCTGAACTTATTTATTGTATATACTCAAGTATAAATAAGCCGACCCAAATATAAGCCAAGGTACCTAATTTTGACCTGAAAACCCAGGAAAATAGATTGCCCAAGTATTAGCCGAGGGTGGGAAATGCAGCAGCTGCTAGTGAGTTTCAATAATCAAAATACACAGTACATGAAAATATGGTAAATATAATTAAATTGTTGGTTAATCTCAATCCAGTCTCGTCTTGGTTGGGACCCTCATGGTCATTGACCCAAGTAGAAGCCATGTCCCCTTTTAGGGGCTTAATTTTGGGGGCTAAAAAACTTGTAACTGTCCATGACTTAATACTACCAGGGTTGGCCCAAGACAATTTGCTGTCTGAATCAACAGAGAAATCCACAGACTGAACCAGAATCTTACTACTTGCCTGGGGAAAGGATAACTTCTGGTATCATACTGGGGTCAGTATTGTATGCTCAGATGAGGTGTGTAAGTAAACCCAGAGGAAGTGGTATATAGGATTTGCCACCTATTAGCATTTGACACCTGAGGCATCTACCTTAATCTGGCTATAATTCATATCAGCCACCTATTAGACATTATGGCAGATATAGTGCAAAGGTACCAGGTTAGGACAATATGAAATGGCTCCCAGCATCTTACTTTTAAAGACAACTTGTCATAGCAATATATCTCAGTGTGCTTGAACAGTAGCTTGGTATCATGAGAGAAGTGAGGCTTACTGGAATTCTGTCAAATCAAGCAGCACAGACATTAACAGTTTAGATTTCCTCCCCTCCATTTGTCAAAATGCAAGTTGCTTATATTATTTAATGCCTGTGAGTAACTCTCAGCCACAACATTGGCTAACCTTTGTGTTTTTTAATTGCTTCACTGACTTACTGAACAAAACATGCCTTATCTTTCTTGTTTGCTTCCTTCCTTCAGGTGTAGAAACTCGTTTCTAACAATCCTCACCTGTTCTGAATCCTCCTTCATTACCAAATCTCACAGGTGTTCTAAATCTGATGCTAGTGACCCAGTACAGAGTAACATTACATTTCCTCTCCCACAATAAGCCAACTAGGACTAATCATACAGAGAGATTTCCATTCTGTATATTCTAGTCAAATGCAAAGAAAACTTAAATCACTTTCCTCAAGCATCTCTCCTAGCATAAGAGTCTTCTAGAGGGAAACAGCTGCCCCTCAGTTGCTGACGTCAATAGCCTGTTTACTTAGAAGTCAGTCCAGCCAATTACTCCCAGGTAACTCCACATATGATCAAACTGCTAAGAGTCCTTTTAATTGGACTTCATCACTTCATGAGCATCACATATAACATTCTGCTGTCAGTTTTGATTGTGAGGTTGTGTTTTGTTTTGTTTTTTGTTCAGATGGAGGAGTAATTGTTCATTTGGGACCCTCTGGACATTGAGTATAGTCATCTGCTAGTCCAGAGGTGGACAAAAGGTGACTCTTCAGGTGTTCAACTACAAATTCCATCACCCACTGACAATATGTAAGTGGTGGGGAATACTGAGAGTTGTAAAATAGAAGCAGTTGGTGGCCTGCATTTTACTCAGCCTCGTTCTAGAGTCCCAGCATGATAATTCTACTTCTTCTCAGGTGTAAAGAAACACAAAACATTAAGGCAATGGGTGTTTGGTGGTCAAATAAACAAAAAATCCTCATAATATCAATTTGTTTTCCACTCTTCAAGATAACAGTTCCTGTAAGGATGGAAAGAAATATGTATGGTACCTTAATCCTGAACATCCCTCAGGCAGCCAAATACTAATGATAAGTCTCTAATAATCTTTTCCCAACCACAGTAAAAAGGAAAAATAAGATACTACAGTACTTCTTACCTTCTGCTCTTGTTACTCACACAGATTTTCTACATAGTGTGAGAAGTAGGACTCTAGCTGTGTCCTAAAGCAAATGGAAAGGGTGGATTGAGAGAAGCTTTGGGAGAAGTTGTGTTGCAGAACAATGGCTGCTTACTTTTTGAGGTCAAGTTGCTTGTTAACGCAAATGCTTACAGTCAAACCTCACATAAAGAGTGCCTTGCTTAGAGACTAACTCGCTTAAAGAGCAGAACTTTCTCTGAATGGTCACCCTCGCTTAAAAACCTAAAAACAACCAAAAACTCGCTTAAAAACTAAATCAAAGTTCACAATTCCCCTCCCCCCATCAGAAGTTACAATTGGTCACTTACAATGGCAGCAACGACACTTTTTCCAAGTGTTTCGCTTAAAGAGCAACTCGCTTAAAGAGTATTCCCATGGAATGCATTATGCTCTTTAAGCGAGGTACCCCTGTACTTCCTTCTCTTATATTTATTCTTCCTCCAACCATCTGAACCTTGCAATGATGCCCTTATGTTAGAGTAAGCCGACAGTCTTTTCCAGTCAAGGGTTGTGCTTCTTTAGATGTGCAATCAACATTTTCTGTGGTGAGACCCTTAAAACTGTTCAGGAAACAGCCCCTGAATGTTTGTGCTTCCTACACAATTAATGGTCAGAGTTGTATTCCAATTTTCACGGCTTCCTCAACACTGACATAACTATCAGCTGGGGGTTTATGAAGTGAGAAAACACATTCTTCAAGAATTGATGCTTATTATGTAGTCATAGGTATGACTGGTGAAAAGTAAAGATCTTGTTGTTCACTCCAAGTTATTATGAGTTATGCTTGGTGCCTTACATATGCATATTGGTATGCGAAGAATTGCACAGACTGTTTCAAAAACAGGTTTAAAAGCATTGTTTGAGGTAAGTGACATGCCAAGATATTTCTCAAAACAGATAGTGTGAACAGGTGTGTGCATTCTTTACACTTGTCAGCTCATGACCAGAAACATATAGGAAAACATAAATATGGCAGCATGAAGTTATGGCATGTTTGATGACCAGTTTACAGTATTGTCTTTTCTAATTTCTTATTTCTGCACCCTATGGTCCATGGAAATGACACAGAATAAAATGCTTGATTCTACAAATAATTTGAGACTACATTTAATTTACTTTGTCACAGTGCACAACCAGAAGTATGTCTAGCTAGTATGACATATTATGTACCGCCTATATGGTTTATTAGGTAAAGGTAAAGGTTGCCATTGCTTAAAAGCCAGTCGTATCTGACTCTAGGGTCAGTGCTCATTTCTGTTTATAGCCAAAGAGCCAGCACTGCCTGCGGTTTGCAGATGTTTCTGTGGGCACGTGGCAGGCATGCCTTAACACAGGAGTGCATGGAATGCTGTATACCTTCCCACCAAAGTGGTATTTATTTATCTACTTGCAATTTCTTGTCGATGCTAGGAAAGATCAAAGGCAAGGAGAAGGAGGCGGCAGAGGATGAGATGCAGTAGTGTAGCAGGTGGTAGGCTGCCCTGGGTGGCACTTTCCAGGGGGCGGCAAAGCCTTGGCTACGTTCCCTTCCCCTCACCTTCCACCACCCAGGTGAGCAGCAGGGCCAGTAGGAGGACCCTGAGGGCCAGGAGAGGGACTCCTCCATCAGATTTCACCACCACCATAATCCCAATCTCTCCCAGGGCCACAGGGTAATTGCAGGAGGTGGCGGGGAAAGGCAAGGCAGCAGGTGAAGGGTGGGGGTGGAATAAGTGGGGCTCCCGGTGTCCTCAGCCAATGGGAAAGAGGCACAGGTGATGAGTCATCTGTTGCTGGGTGAGGTTTCCCCAGGCTGTTCTTTCATGGACAAAGCGAAATGCCTCAGATTTATTTATTTACCCTCTGTGTCCCCGCCTCCTCCTCCTGCCTCTCTCCTGTGCCTTGCAGCCCCCTGGGCATGCTTGGGCCCTCTGGTCCTTCCCACTTGTCCCAGCTCCTGCCAACCTAGCAGTTCGAAGGCAAGAAATTGCAAGTCAATAAATAAGGGGCCAGGGGGTTGAGTCTAGAGGGGGGCTGAGCCTGGGGGGGGGGCAGCCTAGAGGGGGCTGACAAGCCTGGGGGGACAAGTTTGGCCACGCTACGCCAGTGATATGATGGCTAGATGTTGACACAGGGTGCATAGATCTGGGCAGGCTACAGAGGATGGTAGATGACAGAGGAGCATGATGTGCGGTGGTCCATGGGGTCACAAAGGCTCAGACTCAACTGTGCAACTGAAAAACAACAAAAATTCTTGCTTTCGAACTGCTAGGTTGGCAGAGACATGAACTCACTCTGTAGCCACTACTCAAGAATTGAACTCTGGCCTTACAGTCATTGAGTTCAGCATCTTAACCACTTGGACCATTGCAGCCTCATTTGTCAGAGAGCCCATATTGTGCCATGGAAAGAGTATCATATTAAAATTCTGAACATATGGGTTCAAATCCCTACCCAGGCAGAGGAACTCACTGGGGCATGGCAGTGATAAGCAACCCCTTGAACATCTCCCATACTTCAAAAGCTCTTCTAGGTTTGCCATAATTTGGAAGATGCTTGATGGCATCTAAAAACAACTTGTAGCTTAGATCCTATTGAGTTGATTGACAAATGAAGGTAAAGATTTCTGTAGCAGAAACAACTGTCTACAAGAAAAAATAGTGGCTAGTGCAGCTTCTCCAGCTACTGTAAACACAGCAATGGGTCGGAATTGACTATGCAACTGAACAACAACTAGTGTATGGAAGGACAGATGACTTCTACCATCACCAATCATGACGCTGACAAATTCCTTTCTCTGCCTCACAGCAAAGTTATAACTTTAGAAAAATAGATACCTCTGAGAAGTGTATTTGTTTTATCCTAATGAAATGCTATCTCCCCATGTGCTTATACTTAAATAATAATAACACATTCTGTGCCCTTGTAGTTGGCCCAGAAATTCAACAAAAAGACAAGCAATAAAGGAAAGGGGGTTGGGGCAGAAAAATGTTGACTTGTTTCAATGATACAATCTTGAATTCAATTAGAGCAGGTCAGGTGGTGGTGGTTGTTGAGGGATTGTCCCAAAATTTTTTTTTAAAAAGATGTTATGAATGCACAGTGCATGTGCAAAATTAAGGCCATGCATATATTTAATTCAATATTCTTCTAATAATACACAGATCTACAAAAACCTTTCAGTTTCCATGGCCCCCGTCTTCAGCATCCTTCAGTTTAATGTCATGGATTATTGTTTGTCAATCTTTTATGTGAGCCAGAATTTTGTGATTTTAGTTGCATTTCTGCTTTATTTATTCCTGTTGTTGCTTGTAAAACAAAGAACCCAAACATCTCTCTTATAGTTCATTTTTGTAATTTTTATATCAGAACAAAAAATTCAATAGGAACTAGATTTTTTTTTTTTAAACCTGTTGTGGGACTTCAGAGTGTTCCCTTTCTGAACATGTTCAAAAAATGCCATACTTTCAGCAAAGGGAAAAGTGAAACAAGGTTCTTTACAGTGCTATTTTACAAATGTTTACTCAAAAGTAAGTAACCCAATTGAATGCATTCCCTGAAATTACAGAGCTGATAATTAGGGAATGGCCTCCACTGGACTCATTGGGACATGAGTAAATATGCACATTTACCTTGGAGCAATCCCACTCCTGACAGTGGAACTTTCATAGTATTGTACTGTTACTGTCATTTGGCATTAAGATGAAGCAAGAGAAGAAAGCAACTCCATTAAAATAAAAACACACACATACACACACAATTGTAATTGGAACAGTTCGTTGGAAACTTCTGAGGTCAGAGGGGAAGAAATGTAGCAGTATGCTAGTTTTCATGGGAAACTATTTAAATCCAGGAAGTCTGACTTTTTAATAAATAGACCAAAGTGAAGTAATGATCTCCCAGTTTTCACGGCCAGCACATTTTGGCCAAGATAATGCTCGAAAGCAAAATCATTGTGATTACAGGAAATTTCCCACAGTAGTGCCATGATGCAGAGAGGAGTGAATTAAAGTTGATTCTTTGAATTTCATAGGTATGGTTACAGTTCACCCTTGGCCCTTTTCCAAAATGAGTGGAAAGAAGATGTAGATTTTCTGCAGACTGCAGTTTCTAGACCTTTTGCTCTTCAGCTGGAGCTCTTGGCAGTGCTGGGACTAGTTCAGTTTCAGAAAGGAAAAAGAATGACTTAGCTGGTACAGTTCAGGGACAAGCACAAGGGTGAGATGAAAGGATGGGAGGTCACTCTGGAGAATCTTATGCTGAGGGCCCATATTTCCAACCCTGGAATGATAACAATGTTTTCTGAAGCAACGGTTGTAACTGGAATGAAACAAACATATTTATACAAACCTCCTCAATTCGACAAGTATTTCCAGTTGTAAGGTGAACACAGTCTACACACACTGAGGGGCCCTGAGGTACCAGAGTGTGCAGGGCTCAGTTTGTCTCTGGCTTTATGCAGCAGAGTCTATCACATCATGGTTAATTCTGACTTAAACTGAAAAGTTACTTCCTGTTACCTATAGAGTATTATTTATTTTGATTCACCTTAAAATTTACATCCAGCCTTTCAGCAAATAGCATTTAATGTAGTTCACAGCTGGGATTGCTAATATATAAAAACTACATATCAGCAAAGAAGGCAGCTATAATTGAAAGAGTAAACCAATGTGGTGTAGTTGATAGGATGTTATGCTAGGATTCATTGTACTGTGTTGGCAAGATTAAAGGAGAAAAAAGACTGGTTGGGGAGGGTGAAATATTGTGGCATCTTCAAGACTAATAATTTGTTACAGAGTGAGCTTTCATTGCTCAAAATCCACTTCCTTGAACATTTCTTGATTGACCAGACTATCAAGGAATAAGTTCCTACTGGTCGCAACTCATTTTCCATTCAGTTCGCTGCCATGCTCTTCTCCTCCAGGTTCGACCAAAACTTTTCACAATTAGATCTTCCGATCTTTTGCCAAGGGATCTTTTTATTCCTCTGGGATACCACTCAGTGACTTTGCTGTCCAACACTTGTCTGTCATTCAAGAGACTTGTCCAGCCCAGCGCAATTTCCATTTGTGATATTCAGTGACAGTTCCATTGATTCCGCTCCCTTCTCCACTCTTATCTGAGCGTTGGGGATGTGGTTGCAAAGGGATACTTTTAGCATTGATCTTTCCATGGCTCTTATGGCTTTTGATAGTCCTTCCTTGGCCTTCATTAATGACCATATTTACTCCCATAGAGGACTGCAGGTAGTACTGTCAAATTAAAAGTATGGTGCATTATTTCTTGTCGATTTTCTCGTTTAGCAAAATTTCTTTGATGGAATTAAATGCTGCCCATCCTGCTTTCTTTGTACTTCCTCAGACATATGGAATAAAATCTCCACTTAGCCATGGCAACTCCCTTTGGGTAGGGTCAGTAAACTATTCTTTGAAAATGTTGTATAATTTGAGCACCCTTTTGTTGTTTAGTCGCACAGTTGATTCCGACCCTTTGCGACCCCATGGACCACTGTCCGCCAGGCATTTCTGTCCTCCACCATCCTCCTCATCTCGCACAGCTTTGTGCCCATTGTGTCTACAATACCATCTAGCCATCTCATTTTTGGCCACCCCCTTCTTCTTTTGCCCTCTACCCTTCCTAGCATCAAGGCTTTCTCAAGCGAATCCTCTCTTCTCATTCACTTCATCTTTACTATTTGACATTCTAAGGAGCAGCCAGGGTTGATTTCTTCTAAGATTGACCTATTTGTTCTCCTCGCTGTCCAGGGGACTCTCAAAACTCTCTTCCAACACCACATCTCAAAGGCATCTATTCTTCTGCGCTCAGCTTTCCTAATGGTCCAGCTCTCACAACCATACATTGCCACCGAGAATACCATTGCTTTGACTATACTAATTTATGTTTGCTATTTGATGTCTCTACTTTTCACTATGCTCCCCAGGTTTCTCATTGCTTGCCTTCCAAGAATCAGTCACCTTTTTATTTCATGGCTGCAATCACCATCTGCAGTGAGCTTTGATCCTAAGAAAGTAAAATCTGTCACTGCTTCTACTTCTTCCCCATCTATTTTCCAGGGACTGATAGGGCCTGTTGCCATGATCTTTGTTTTCTTTATATTGAGTCTCAAGCCAGCTTTTGCACTTTCTTCTTTCAACCTAATCAGGAGCTTTTTAAAGTCCTCCTCACTTTCTACCATTAGGGTGGCATCATCTGCATATCTCAAATTGTTGATGTTTCTCCCAGCCATTTTGATCCTAAATTGTGATTCCTCCATCCCTGCATTGCACATTATGTGCTCTGTGTATAAGTTGAATAAGCAGGGTGACAAAATGCAGCCTTGTCTTACTCCTTTTCCTATTCCAAAACACTATGTCCTTCCGTATTCTGTCCTAACTGTTGCCTCTTGATTCATGTACAGGTTTCTCATGAGGCATATAAGGTGTTCTGTTATTCCCATCTCTTTAATTACTTGCCACATTTTGTTGTGGTCCACACAGTCAAAGGTCTTAGTGTAATCAATGAAACAGAAGTAGACTTGTTTCTGATATTCCTTTGTTTTTTCCATGATCCAACGGATGTTGGCAATGTGGTCTCTAGTCCCCCTGCCTCTTCTGAACCCCATCTGCACTTCTGGTAATTCTCTCTCCACGTGCTGCTGCAGTCTATCCTGTATTATCTTGAGCATCACCTTGCTAGCGTGTGGGATGAGTGCAATTGTTCAATAATTTGAACATTCTTTGGCATTACCCTTTTTGGGGATTGGAATGTATACTGATCTTTTCCAATCCTGTGGCCATTGTTGTGTTTTCCAAATCTGCTGGCATGTAGAATGCAATAATTTGATTCCATCATCTTTTAGGGCTTTGAAAAGTTCAACTTGGATACCATCATCTCCACTGGCTTTGTTGTTTGCAGTGCTTTTTAGGGCCTTTCAGACTTTACTCTCTAGGATGTCTGGCTCAAGTTCAATTTCTTCATCATTGCTATTATCAGGAGTGTTGAGGTCATTTTTGTAGAGTTCCTCTGTGTGCTCTTTCCATCTTTTCTTAATCTCTTCTGCATCAACTAACTCCTTGCTGTCTTTGTCCCTTATCATGGTCATTTTTGCTTTAAACGTTTCCTTGATTTCCCCATTTTTTTTGAAAAGATCTCTCGTCCTGCCTCTTGTGTTGTTTTCTTCTATTTCTTTGTGCTGTTCATTCAGGTAGGTTTCCTTATCTCTCCTTGCTTTTCTTTGACATTCTGTATTCAAGTGATTGTATTTTTTCCTTTCTCCTTTGCCTTTTGCGTCCCTTCTTTCCTCTGCTACTTTAAGAGCCTCATCGGACAACCACTTAGCTTTCTTACACTTCTTTTCTTTTGGTATGGTTTTCCTTGCACCCTAGCGTAAGTGATTTAGAAGCACATAATAACAACAACAATAATGTTCAAAGAAAACAGGTTAAAAAAATAGCCAGAAATAACAGAAACCATCAAGTTTTGTTGTTGTTGTTCAGTTACATAGTCGATTCTGACTCTTTATGACCCCATGGACTATTGCCTGCCAGGCACCTCTGTCCTCCACCATCCTCCTCAACCTGCCCAGCTCTGTGCCCATTGCATCTACAATGCGATCTAGCCATCTCATTTTTGGCCGCGTCCATCTTCTTTTGCCCTCCACCTTTCCTGGCATCAAGGCTTTCTCAAGTGAATCCTCTCTTCTTATTTGATGTCTAAAGTACTTTAGCTTCATCTTTACTATTTGACCTTCTAAGGAGCAGTCAGGGTTGTAACCAAGTTGAAATAATGCCCACCTAAAGAAAACACTCTTCAGAATAAATTAATCTGGCTCTAGTAACTCATTCCTGTTATTTCAAAGCAATTAAATTGCACCTTTAACTTCATTGGAAGAGGAAATGGAAGAGAAAGGTCTACCTTCCTTTCAGATACTTTATCCTGGTACACTTTCTTTGCGGAGGTTGCTAAAACTCCCTTCACTCTGATCAGATTGTGTAATTACCCTTCTGTTGGGGCCCTGCTTCAAATTAGTGGAGGAAGTGCTTTTTGCCTCCAAAGATGCAATAAGACCCCAGAGCATTGTGATGCAAATTGAGGGTCTTTGTTATGTTTCACCTGTGATGTTTATTCTGGGGAAAGCACTCTTCCACCTAGGCCCAGTCTCAGCCCCACTTCATGCTATATAACTGTGGGAAAAGGCTGTATGCAAGGAGATTCTCCCTTTAATGTAGAGTAGGAGTGCCCAAATTATGGCCTGTGGGCTAGATCTGGCCCATGAAGCTCTTGTTGTTCCTGAAAGTGGAACTAAAACATGCCCGTATGGGCGTGTTTTACCTCCACTTCCAGGAGCAATGAGGGCTTAGTGGGCTGGATGAATTGGCGTTGGGGGCTGGATCTGGCCCATGGGCCATAGTGACTGGCCCCCTGAACCACATGTCTGGCTTGAAACGTTTGGGCACCCCTGATGTAGAGGCTGAATGTATGGGTTTCAGACTATGGATGTGACTACATTGGAAATTTGATTCACAGCCTGTATTATGTTTGAAATCAGATTCCCAGCTCACACAAAAGCTGTGGATTAATTTGGGAGTTCACTGATCATACTGGATGAGATGTGATTTGCATTCCACAGCCTCACTTTATCTCCTTTCTTTCTCTTGTCTCACCTCTGCTGTTCCTTTAGTGTCTGAGAAACTGCCTAGGACATAAATACAGGAAATAATGATGATGATCCAGATATAAAGTGATAGAGTGATCTTGTGCTAATCTCTCACATATAAGATTTTTTTAAAAAAAATATGTGGAGGACAATTGGGGGAGAAGAATGATCGCGCGCCGGCGGGACCTCCAGCCGGCGCGCGCTTTGCCCGGGCGGTGAACGGGGAGGAAGCGACGGCGGCGAGCTTCGTGCGCGGAGCCAGGCGCAGCCCTTAAAAGGGCTGCGCGTGCACGGAGCCTCGCCGCGTTTGTGTCGGGCGACAGCTGAAGCGGGCGCAAGTTGCCCTCCCTCCCTCCCTTTCGCCCCAGTGTGATTGTTTTGGTCGCTTCGGGGCCGGATGGGAATTTTTGCTTGAAACCTGATTGGCACTTGGTTTCTTGTAGTTTTTGCCCATCCCACACTGCTTGCGTGTGGTTGAGCTGGAGTTGTGTCACCGGTCACTTTGGCGGGTAGCACTGGTAACGATATTGCGTGGATCCCTATCGAATCTGGTGGGGACGCAGTTCATCAGTCAGCGTGGGGCGAAGCATAGAGAGAATGACAGCACTGGCTGATGAAATGCGGTCCGGGAACAAGGGACTGCCAGTTTGGACAGACTGCAATCCCATAAACTGTTCGCCCGATTCGGAGGTCCGAAGCTCTACGGAGACTTCAGACAACGGGATCATTAATTGGGTAAACTAAGTAAAAGTTATTAAGATAAATTAAGGTAAGTATAGCGATTCAATCCTTACCAGTGCTACTTCGGCCCGTTGCAGGGCAGTTTAAAAGCGTTAAGCGTTAAATGAGTTAAGCTGATTTAAGTTAATAAAGTGGCCCAGTTTTTCAAACCAAAAGATGTTGTCTGACTCCTCATTTCGCCGTACCAGGGCAAAGAATGCAGGGGCATATTCCTCCAGTCCTGAACAACTGCTTACATTATCCAAAACACCACCAACAGACAGATATCCCCATCTTTACAGGAACTTATCAGAATTAACCATATGTTGAATAATTCCTTGCACTGGTTCACTGACCATAATAAAGTTTGAAATTGAAAATTGATAAATTCCAGCTTAAAAATGTAGAAGTCCTCCAGCAACAGGAAAAAAAGAAGGAACTGTTTTGGCAGCAAAAAGGGATGGACCAATTCAAGTAGCAGTAGCAATTACATGCATATACTGCTCAAAGCACTTGAAACACTCTCCGAGTGGTTCATAGGTAATTGGGATTTTGCCCCCAATATGTCGGGTGCTCATTTTACCAACTTCTGAAATATGTTTGAGTCAACCTCAAGCCAATCAGGATCAAACTCAGATCATGAACAGTTTTGGATGCCCAATTGCAGCTTAACCATTGTGCTCAGACCAGCCTTTGTGACATGAGGTTATTTAAAAATTCTCATAATATTTGACTATGTAATCTTAGTATATGTGTGTAGAACAGACCTCTCCATGTGTGAACAGTGGGTTCAAGTGTTGATGTCATGATGAGTGTGTCCCCACTTATATATTGCTCTTTGAGTGATATGTACCTTTGAATAGGAATGTATTCATTCTGAGAAGGAAGATTGTTATTATAAAGTTTCGCTGCGCTTCATGTACAGCTCCAACATTATTTGCAATAAAACAGTGGTCCCCAACCTTCTGGGACAGGGGGTCACATTAGAGTGCTCAAGACCTAAAAAGGGCTGCATCTTAAAACCAAATGTAACTAAATTATTAACCTACTGATTTAGATCAAAGGTAAACATTAAAAGACAATGAAGAAATGTTAATATTATGGGTATCTGAGCTCTTCTGACTAGCAAAGCACCAAAAATGCTGTTACAGAAAAGACCAAGGGGCTGACTGAAGGAACCACGGAAACCAGAAGAAACAATGTTGTGATTCTATTTTTTTGTCTTTCATTTTGTTTTAGAAATGTATGTATGTATGTATGCATGCATGCATGAATGCATGTATGTATGTATGTATGTATGTATGTATGTATGTATGTATGTATGTATGTATGTATGCGTGCATGCATGTATGCATGTATGTATGTCAGTGGTGGGATGTCAAAATTTTTACTACCCCCACCGTGATTTCATCACAGTGTGGGCGGAGCTAACATCATGATGGCATGACATTGTGGGCGGAGCCAAAGGAAAAATAAATAATAATAAAATAAAAATAAGCACACACACACCCCTCAACCCACCCACCCACCCACAACACAAGGACAGCAAGGAGGCAATGCATATGCACCAAGCACTGTAGGCAGGCATGCACACCAAGTGCTTGGTGTGCATGTGCAGTGGGGCAACCAGTGAAAAGGTAAGCCCCGAAGGTGGTTCCCCCCAAATGCTGCTACCGGTTCTCTGGGACACTAGGAAAAGTTACTACCGGTTCTGGCGAACTGGTGAGAACCTGTTACATCCCGTCACTTATGTATGTATGTATGTATGTATGTATGTATGTATGTATGTATGTATGTATGTATGTATGTATGTATGTATGTATTCAGTTTCTGTTGTGTAGCTTTCTCAAATCAGGATCAACAAAAGCTAATTAGCAAGTGATTGCTTGCATGGCTCAAACAACCCTTCCTGGGTGATCTTGGCAGAAGCCAATTCACTTCAACTTACCTTCCTCAAACCACTTTTGGACTATGAAGACAGTGAACAGCAAGGGTGCTGTCAGCATGTTTGGCTTGCCTCTGGTTGGTATAGTTCTTAGAAAGAGCACATAGCTGAGTGAGAGAAGGCTATGATAAGAGGAGAGGGATCTATTTTTGGTCGGTGGGTGGGTGGGTCTACTAAGGAATAGATCCTGTGGCAAGTAATTTTGGCCCAGGTCTCTGGAAGATCTCTCAAAATGTTTTCAATTTGAAGCAAAAGTTGCATTCCAAGAATAAACAAATTAACACTAAGCACTCTTTGCTTTTCAGTACAGGAACTGTGAGAAATTAGTAATCTTTGTACTCCCTCTGCTGGTTTGTTTTGTTCATATAGTTTAATATTCTTTCACTTTCATTCATTTCATATTGTTACATTTTTCCTTTGATGTGTCTGTATATGGAAAATATTAGTCTTGTCTTTGAACAACCTGCTAAAACACTCCCTGGTCTTGTTGGGTTAGAGCACCAATATATATATGAAGAGTTCAGAATCAGTTGGGGAGGGGATAATAGGACAACGAATGGTAAAGGTGTGTTTTCCCGTTTTGTACCCTCCAAATCTATGTGGACAGTATTGCCCTAGGGTTTTCTTCCCTTTTCTTTCTCCTCTTCACTCCCATAACTCAGCCTGCCCCTGGGAGGGGGGGGGGGTTGTTGCCAAATTATCAGAAAGGAAGTTCTTAAGCTATGAAAGTCCTATCTCTAATGCTGGGAGAAACTGAAGGCAATAGGACAAGAGGCCAACCAAGTAAGAAATGGTTTGACTTAGGGAAGCTACCACCTTGCGTTTGCCAGAACCAACTCTATTTGCTCAAGAAAGTCAGTGTTTGAGCAGACCTATTAGAATCAATGGACATCATAACCCACCCCATTCCCATCGATTCAATAGACCTACTTTAGTGTGATCACTATGCTAAGCAACAGGATTTGTGTGTATTATGGTTCTATTGTGTTGGTAATGTTTCCCTTACAGCACAGCTCTTAGTGACTATGTGTTACTGCTGTGGTGCAGAAGTAGCCAATTAAAGCTCTTTCATAGATCTGTATTCATAAAACATGAAGGAGTTTGAACATGCATCCTGAAAACACTACTAGCAAGAAGCACTCCTGTTAGGGTCAAGGGATCCATTGGAACTTTTTGTCAAAGACTGTTCCTTGCACTACTTCTCTCCTTTTCCTACCCACAAGGGACAATAAGGGAAGTGCAATGAATTGGTAAAATAGATGTGTCTATTATCCTCCCATCATTCTGGTGTATTCAGATATGGTCTTTCTTCATCCTCTTCACCTCTCTTGGTCTGAGCACTCAATGGGCCTTATGTCTGAGTAGATGTGTTTAGGTTTGCACTGAAAAGGAGAGAATGCTTATTTAATCTTGGAGTGCAACTTTTATTTCACAATGAAAATGTTTTGGGAAGATCTTCAAGAGCCCTGAACCAAAATTACTGTGCCATAGGCTCTGTTCCTAAATATACTACAATTAAGTCCCAAATGGAATAGTCAGGTTTATTGTTGACAAATGTGATTTTTCTGTAGAAGAAAAAAAAAGAGAAATAAAATAATGTAGTCCATACTTGAAGGCTTACATTAAAAATTAGATTCACCCCTCACAGAAAACAGTTACACCATTCTGGAACATAAAGGTGTCAGCACGTTCACCAAGGGTGACAAGATTGAATATTTGCAGAGTTCCTGACTGATGATGTTAGTCACTCCCACCACTTTCTCGTGGTAGATTTAAACTTTTCATCCATTTTTCTTATACTGATAAACCAGTGTGACTGTTGCATCTTATTTAGTTTGGACCTGAGACCCCAATAATCTGGGCTATTAAAATAATAACTGTGCTATTAAAATAACTGTGTGGCAAAATTCCAACTGAAACAGTAATCTGCATTTCTGCTTCAAGTAAATGAACCATAAAACATGTATGTAGTACTGTCTAAAATGGCTAAAGCTAACTTGATTTATGTCAGGATCTGAGGCAGCTCTGGTATTTCAGGATGAGTTCCCCATAAGTAGTGTTGATGCTCGCAGGATTATATCTCCAGGCTGGAATGCAGCTCTAGTGTTTGCAGAGTCAGTGCCTTACCATGCTGGAGCTGCTAGGCTCCACCTGAGAGCCATGGGGAAGGATCTGGACCATAATGAGCAATACCTGGAGGCCTGGGAAAACAAGCTATAGAAAAACTGGCTGTTGTCCTACAAACTGCTTGAACAATGGAGATGACTGGATTAGTGGTTGCTTGGTTTCTGAATTATATTGCTGGTTCCAAAGATATCTTGACTTGCTCCTGCTACCGAACATCTTCTGCCTCATTTCTTCTCCCAAGGATTTCCAGCCCTGTTCCTGGTTCCTATGGACTGTTGTCAACCCTTGCTGTGATCCTCACTCCTTGAACCCTTCTTTTACCCTGCTCCAGCTCCTTGGGTTTGATTTGGACTTGGATTCTGGAATGTGGCATATTTACTGGTTGGCCTCTTGCACTGATGTCCTGGTGCTTGTGTTACTTGCCAGCTGCCTACACCCTAGATCTGACAATATACAAAAATTAACACAATAATGAGTGCTACAGTCCATGTATTTCCTCAGCAATAAGCTGAAGTACCTAATTCCAAATTTTTTAAAGAATGGTATGTAAAAAAAAACAACTGACATGGACTTTCTGCATATATTAAAATTATTCTTGTATAGTTCAGGACTAGTAGTAGTCACTTTCATGTGAACATACTGTGAAATAAATATTGTACGCATGACTCTCATGCATGGACACTTGTTCCTGTTGGGATGTCTAGTACTGAATTATCTCTTTATTAACAAATTGCTTCTTGTGTGCCATGACCCCATTTTGTGGCATGATGGTTAAAAGCAAATGTACAGGTAGGCCCAGTGAAATATGCAGGTGAAGGTGGGCATGAGAGGCAATTGGGAGAGCAAGAATTTGATTGGGCCATATTGCTGGTATCCAAGTCATGTTTTCTCCTGGAGGCATAATGGAGAACTTAATGGAGGCCTATGCTTTTACTTGATTGAGCAGTGAGAACTTTGGAATTGTCTGGAGTCAAACTTCAGCATAGCTCAGGTGAAGCAGGAAAATTAGTGAAAATGAGTCTGTGAACCTGTGTTCCTTAACTCTTTCATGACATGGTTGCAAGCACATTTCTAGGTAGTACCCAGTCTAGTATGAAGTTAAAGTGGTTAGTTGAAAGGTGATTGGGAGGACACTATCACCTGGCCACATTGCTTGTACCACAATCGATGTCCTCTCTTTTCATATTTTTAATCATGTCTATTTATAGCACCACTCTTTTATTTATTTATTTTGTGATTTATATTGCCACATTGGGGCCGTTTCCATTCATTTTGTGATTTATTTATTTTGTGGTTTATATTGCCATTTTTGGGCTCTTTCCATTCTTTGTAACAAACAAGGAAACAGTATCATCTGCTAACATATGAAGAAAACATATGGACATCAGAGAAACAATGGAATCTGAACATGGTAGTTCTTTTGTAGTCACCATTTCACTATAACAAAAGGCTAGTTAGTATAGTTCTCTCTCCCCCTCACTCCCTTTGCTGATGGAAGAGTGGATATTGGAAGAAATAGTTATTGCTGGGGCAATGATATTGTGGATTTAAGGAGCCTATTATTTTTAATATAAAGATGTTTTTATTCTTGTTATATTTTAGGAAGTGGAGGGGGGAACCTAACAAGAATATTTTTGAGAGAAATCTGTGTGCACTTTGGAACAGATGTATGAAGTTGACTCGAGCTCATAATGCATTCTCAATTGTTTCTGTTGTGACTGACTTCAAATCAGCCATCTTCTAAAGTTAAGGACATCATTCCATTATTTACATTGCAACCATAGGGATATACAGAAAGAGCCTCCTCAAAGATTGTGGTAGTTTTGAAACATAATCTGGCATAACCCTGGGCAACAGCCACCTTGTGCCAGCAAATCTTTCTCACACTAGGTCAGATGGAAGGAACTGCAAAATACAGTTTCAAATCTGGTCGAGGAGGAGGAAGAGGAAGGAGAGCAACCATGGAAAGGTGTTTTGGGGGCAGACAAGAACTTCCTCTAATCCTACAAAAGGTGTGACTGTTGGTCATAGTGGTTTGAAGTTTCAGGGAATTGTAATGCAAAAAATGGTAACTTTTCCAAGTTTTTACCTTACTGCTTTCCATCATGATTAAGAGGCATAAAAACAGTGGTTGGTAACTTACCGGACAAGCTCATCTGATGTCATCTCATATTGTGATCAGTCTTTAGGAACTGCAGATGATGCATGACAGCCATTTACTGCCTGCTCTCAGCTTGGCTAGGCATCTGCTCCAAGGAAATGTGGCCTGTCAACAACAGATGGTGGACATGTGCCCAATGGACAGGAAAAATAAGTTGGAACAGAAGCACAGGACAAGGTACAGTTATCTGTAACCCAGCAATTTACTTAAATTTATTACATCACAATAGGACAATCTAGTAACATAAACAAAACTCATACAAATCCACATTGCCAATGTACAATTTTTATAGGGTTAGCATCTTTCTTTATATTAATTTTTTAAAGGAAGCTATTGCTTTCCATTTACAACAGCTGAAACAAACGCTCATTTTGGCAGTTCCGAGAGATCTAGTTAACACTTTAAAAATGAACTTCTTAGACCTTTTGGCACTTGGAAACAAAACAAAATGAGGAATCAGCTTCCATATAATATCAATCAAAACACAACACAGTGTGAAATGTCTTATGGTTGAAAATGAATAAAGTGTCTCTCTTGCCTTCCTCAAGTTACTCCTGAGCCCAAAAATGCACTGATGGACTGTAGGCAGCCATATTTTACTATAGTTAGTTCTTGTCTGACTGGACAATTTTGGCAATAGTCTTGGAATTATTTTCACAGAGCTTTTGACCCTGTCTAACAAGGTGTTGTAGTAAGAGAAGACAAAGTGGTAAACAGAGATTGTGCATTTCTTTTCACTATGTATCTCTCTCAACATGGTGTCCCCACCCCCTCTGGCAGTGTAAAGAACTTAGTAGCATTTATGGTTTGCCTATTCTGGCTGTATTAGCATTTTCTACAACAGAGGCAATCATTTCTTGGGTACCAGATGCCATGAAAAAGAATAAATCATTAAGAAAATGGATGTCTATGCCAAAGTTTTGTTCATGAAAGAGAGTGCTTTTGCGTTTGCTTTTGAAAATTTTTGGTCTCTGCAGATTGTGATACATTACTATGTTATAAATCCCAGCTGCTTTTAGCATCTCATATTGTGCTCAAAAATAACAAATCCTGTTCCTCGTAGTGGCCTTTTCCCTTCCCTCCCCACCGGCTCCTGAACTGTATCATTTCAATCAGGTTTTGGCAAAGCAAGTAGTGATTGTTTTATGTTGCACTGATTGCAGGCTCCACGTACTACTATTTATCCTGAAAGGCGACCATTGTATCAGTCATTCCCCTCTGCCTGAAATTATCCCGGGAATCCAAAAGTAAATCTGAACAAACAGTTGTGGCTTGTTGGAGACTGTAATTAGGCTAAAGACCCTGAAGTGTTTTCAGACCCCTGAAAAGTAAAACTGGAGAAGGAGAGAACTTGTAGTAGGATTAAAAAAGCCCTGTTCTTCACAGAGAGGTTGTCCTGCATGTGAGGGAGCTTCACCCTCATGGCTTTTTAAAAAGGCTGATTGCCTGTGATACACTCTACAGCAGGGGTGCCCAAACTCTGGCCTGCATATAATTAATGTGGCCCGCGGTGAGCACCCAGGGTTCACCGTGGACCGCCCCCCCACCTGACGTCAGCAGTGGTGGTGGCGGAGGCAGCAACTGTGCTTTTTCCAGGCTTCTCTGAGCAGCCCCTCACTTGATCCTATCCCCTCAGCAACCTGTGCTGAAGCAACCTGTGTTGAAGCCAATCGCTGCCTCGGGGGAATTTTCGGAGCCTCCTGCAAGTCAAAATTCGTGGTGCTAAGAGAGCCCCCTGGCGTGCTCGGGATGATGTCATCCTGAGTGAGCCAGGGTGCTCTCTTAGCGCGTGAATTTTGACTTGCAGGAGGCTCCAAAAATTCCCCCGAGGCAGCGATCGGCTTCAGCACAGATTGCTGAGGGGAAAGGATCGAGTGAGAGGCTGCTCAGAGCAGCCTGGAAGAAGCGCAGTAGCTGCCTCCGTCGCCACCACTGCTG
This sequence comes from Furcifer pardalis, assembly GCA_030440675.1. Taxonomy (NCBI): domain Eukaryota; kingdom Metazoa; phylum Chordata; class Lepidosauria; order Squamata; family Chamaeleonidae; genus Furcifer; species Furcifer pardalis. Next base: position 73,413,567 of record CP126893.1, read on the forward strand.
ACGTCAAAACTATCAGCAGTGGGGGCAGCCCGCCTCCGGCCCTCGCATCTGTGTGTTAGGGGCAGGACTGGCCCACAAGAAAAAAAGTTTGAGCACCACTGCTCTACAGTGAAGAGCTTTCCCTCAAGCTAAGGGCATTTGCTCAGGATTTCAGCATCAGGCTAGGATGCAGAGGCCAGCTCTTTCTCCTTCCCTCTTTCTTCCTCTTCCTAACACACACACACACCAGAAAAAGAAAGAAGGTAATCTGAGAGAGTCAGCCAGATGTGGTTTACTCAAACTGTGTAAGTACAACTCCCTTATGATTTAATGTCTTATTTTTTTAACATTTCCCTCACCAGAATTTTGTTCTAAACACTGACTTGCATATTATGCCTCACTCTTAAGCCTGTGGAACAAGGTTAGGAAAACAGATTAGACAGAGCAGCCACTGATCCACATAGCCTCAGTAACGTAGTGCCACAGCACGTGGACCATAGGAAGGTTTTCCACACCCCCATCAGAGCATAGGAAATGATTTTAAAAAAAATATAACGAATGACACTACCCATTTTTCTCTGACAGCTGGATGACTGTTATCATAACCCTGTTTGTAAAAGCAGCACATTATGTTTTGGGTTATATTAAATTGATGTGTTGCTAACAAAGAGAAATTTTTTCTATTGTCCTCTAGTGGCCAGAGATACAAAAGACAATAGAAAACAGTAGCTACCGGTACTGGTGTAACTTTTGGGGGCAAACTGCAGCAAGTTACAAAGTTAGTGTACATGTTATTTGTTCTGGGCTGAGATGCACAAGACAGTAAACAACAGAAAACACCTACACTGCCTTTGTAACTTGAAGCAAAGTTCTGCTACAAATGCTATGTGAATGGTCGGATTTGGCCAATACTTACTTAGACTATGATGGTATATACCTTTCAGATATGTCTTTAAAATATCGTTAAAGTAATTAAGAAAACATTACTCATCACATTACTTCTGAAATGCAACTCTGTTATGCCCTAGTTACCTCCCAAAAGCAAAACAGAACAGCACAAAATGCAGTTCTTCAGTTCTTGTTGAACTTCTATCAGTCCTCGTCAACATAACCTAGAATGAAGAATGCTGAGAGTTTCAGTCCAACATCTGGAGGGCTACATTTTACCCCTTGAATATTTATGGTAAGACATTCTACAGAACACAATCTAGTCAAAGTCTCTGCATTACAACTGATTTGACCAGGCAGTTTCAGACAAGGCAGTCACGTGCAGGCTGGATTTAAATCTGAGCAAAGACCTGTCCCTTCTACCAATTTCAAATTCAGCACTAGTAGAGATCAGGTGAAACAAACACAGCTCTGTGTTTCCTTCACAAGAACTTCAACACATTTCTTGGGGGTTGGGTTTGTTTGGGGTCAGTGGAAAACTGAGATTTTACAATGGATTTTACAATGGATTGTCATCATCAAATAAAAAAAAACAATTCCTTCATTTCAGCTTTGCAATCTAAATAATTGCAGAGGCTCTCATTAAAGGAAATTGTCTGCTGACCATTCTCTGGCCTTCAACCTATCTCCAATTCTCTTCCTGTGTGGAACAAGAACCCAGAAAAGAGGAGGATCAGCAAGAGTTTTTGCAATCAGTGAGAAGGCAGGGAAGGATGTGTCCCATAGCATTCTCCCTGTTAAAGAGGTAACATAGCATTTTCTTTCCATCTGTTAGTTAAACAGCAACAAGACACCGGATGTCATTAAGCAAACCCATTTCTCCAGTTGACCGTTCTGTGAGACTGATGATGGCCAGACATCCAGTTTCACTGATTCAGAGCATAACCATACAAGAATCAATAATACATTAGAAAACAGAACAGGAAAGTATTAGCATTGCATTAACATGTGCATAATGACACCTGTGCATAAGGACCACGCTATGGCAGTGTCACAATATACTTTTTTTTTTGGCAGTGGTATTGAGCAGCTTTACAACCATGACAAACACAAGTAGCAGTTTCATCACCATCAGCCAAGAGGAATATTAAGTGAGTATGGCTGAACAGGAAAAGAATTGGAAGCTGTAGCTCTTCGATGTGCATCAGCCCAGATTTTTTTTTTTTTTAAAAAAACTTCCTTCCTTGCAGGAAACCTTTTGAATTACTACACACCTGGCCTTTGTGCAAAGCTTATTGACTATACTCTGTCTCAAATTCCTGTGTTTAAGTTTGGAACATTTCCCCGACCTCACTTTCTTTTTATACAACTGTTTAAAAAATTCATAGTAAATATAACTCACTGTATGATACATATACCCCAAAACAGTCAGAAACTTTATATAATAAAAGAGGAAAATAGTCACTTTTCATAATAAAAATAACTTCTATTTTTTGCTTATTTTACAATATACTTAATATTCTCTTCTTCGCTTAAAAGTAAATAGGTCCCATCTTTTTGATAGCACATCTGAGTTGATACAAAGAGGCTGGTTGGCTGTTTATAAACATTTTGCACAGCCGCACTCCACGTGCCTCTCTAGCTCTTCTATGAAGGAGGAGCCGTCCACACACTGGAACCCATATTTCCGTCTTTTACTGCGGAGGGCAATGCAGCACTGATTGTTCCCGCAGCTGCCATGACATTCTACACGTGGTATCTTGACTGTGGAGATGCAGGAGGTGGAGCCTTGCTGCTTCCGGATGAATTCACGAATGGTCTCTCCTTGACACAGATTCTCTGTGAGGACATAAGAAAGGTGATCACTGGCTTGATCAGAAGTCTGAGCCCTGAGAACATGAGATCATTAAAACTAGTGCTCTCCTTGGCTTAGGCCAGGAGTTCTCAACCTTTTAAAGTTAGGGGCCGGGTCATGCTCCCTCAGACAGCTTCAGGGACCAGATGGCCATTTTGCCCTTCCTCCACCACATGGGACTTCCGGGTGTGGTGGAGGCCGGGGGGGGGCCACATGAAATGGTGCCGCAGGCCACAATAAGAATCCCTGGCTTAGGCTGTCTAAAAGAGATCAGATAGCTACTGAGTACCACTTATTCTTTAGGAACAACCTTGATGCACTGTCAAGTTGGTAAAACCAAGGTGATGACGCTGTAGCACAGGTAAGTACAAAAGTGGCCCCATGGCCCTCTCAATCCTTTTATAAATCCCTTATCCCCAGAGCCCAGGATTTCTCTACCTTTGGCCCCCAGGTATTCTTGGACTTCAGTTCCTACGAGCCTAAGTTTGCACACCTGCTGATTGAGGTTTCTGGGAACTGAAGCCCAAGAACATCTTGGGAGGGGGGCAAGGTTGAGAAACTGTGCTAGGCCATTTCTAATCCCCAATCTTTATTTATATTTCTCTACAACAGGCTCGGGGAACAATTGGTAGGGACTTCTTGAGATGGGATTCCTCTGCCCACTGATGGTGGGGAAGTGTTGCTCTTCCTAGTTAATATTTGTTGTTATATCTTCTCTAATTTGAACGGACGTACAGTGAATAGGGCTGTAAGTCAGTTCCAAATTTAATTGGCATCAGCAGCTGTGATGTTTTTTGGTAAAGTTTCCAACCCCAACCCCCAATGTTCCATTTCCCTCAGTTGTTAGGAGCTACAGGGCAGGAGGAAATCTTTTATATCTCAAAACTGTAGCTGCTGTAAAATCATCTCAGCGGCAGTAATTTTTGGGAATTAAAGACTTCCCTTTCCATCCTGCAGCTACCAACTATCTCACCTTAGCGGAAGGAATCCCAAGAGAGCCTCAGGACCTTCATGGGGAGTTGGGGGTCAGGAATATTAGTACAGTAAAACCTTGGGTAACGCTAAAACTTGGTTCCACAAGTCTTAGTGTTATCCAATTTTTAATGTTATCCAATGAAATCCTATGGGATGCATCGGATAACGTTAAAACTCCATAGACATACATTGTAACTGGCACAGGCTTTAGCGAACGTTATCTGATGCATCCCATAGGATCTTAACGTTTTGCGATGCAAACCCCCCCCCCAACTGCTTAACGTTATGTAATTTTAGCATTATCTGATACAAAAGTTATCTGAGGTATTACTGTATTTGAAAAACTACCATCACTGATGACATCAGCCTTATGTGGAGTAAGTTCCACTAATGGGTTCCATCCATTATCTTGTAATCTGATTTTGATTGGATTGCAAAGTTACTGGACCAGTCTTACTGGCTGAAGCCAGCATGACCAGAACATTGTTCTGCATGCCTTTCCCATGCTTACAGCATCAATGTGGTTCATGCCAGAATTCACATGCAAACATACAAGATGTCTATGATTTAAGAGGAGATCAGTTGCCTTGTTTAATGGTGTCATATGGTTATACCGGTGCAACTGGAACTTATTTGGCCAGTTCCCTGGGAAAAAAAGTCAGTAGGAGGCATATATTGGATCTGGAAGTATAAATCTGCATCTTAAATGCACACAGGGGGCTCTCTCTATTTCCTGGTCAATTATTTTCTTCATTAAAATCTCTAGCAAGCAGTAACACACTGAGAAAGGAACTTTACATACTTTGCCAACAAACTCTGTTCTGAATAATTAGATTACAGACTACATGCTGTAGTAATAATATGTTTCCCAGATATGTCAGTATGGTGTACGGAGTGACAGGAATATTAACAAACTATCAAAGGGAATGAAAACAAGTGAAGAAAATGACTTCATGCAATATTCTGTTTCTGCAAATTTATCCTCTGTGTTCAGATTTGGACAGATACTTCAGCCCTTAGAGGTCTGACACATACTTGAGTATGGCAGAGGTCATACTGTCATCGTAAAACATGAGCTATCCCTGGAAAAAAATTCAGATTCAATCCCTCAACTCCTCCAGCAAGGCTGAGAAAGAGCCCTAGCTGGTGAGAGAGCTGCTTCCAGTTAGATGTTACTAAGCCAGCTAGCAAGACAGAATGATAACCATTTCTGAGATAGGGTGACTTCCTATGTTTCCAGTTTTGTCTCTTAGACTTTGATTTTATCTAAACAGTGCACAAGCAAGCAATAATGCAATAGGAGTTTAGATGGCAGTAATCAGTGTAAAAGGAGTTACAAAGATGTAGGTTAGCTGAGAGAGATGAGTGGACTAGCCATCTGATGGTACTCTTGGGATGCAAGGGATAAATGGAAGATGTTTTGATGCAAGATGGACCCAAGGAGCCAAACTCTTATCCACTAAACCACTTCTTTGATGATGTGTCACATTTTCATTTCAAGCTTCTGATCTCTCTCAGTGGGACATAATATCTACACACGAATTGCTCCCAGAGTAGAGAAGAATCTGCAGAACTCACTTATCACGTGTATTCCTTAAGAAGTGAGCAAACAAACTGGTCAGAGCAGAATATGCACCCTGCATGTTGCAATTATACCAACCTCTATCACAGCGCTCCCCACTGTAGTTTGGGTCACATTCACAATAGGGTTCTCCCTGTGCTGAGATCTTACACTGCCCATTGGTACATTTCAGAAGTCTGCAGGCACTGGATGAATCGTTCTTTCTGTCGCAATACATGCCTGTATAACCTTCTGTACACTTACACGTGTAAGCAGAGTTGGTAGCTACACATTTTCCATGGAGGCATCTGAAGAAGGGGTGGGGGAGAGGAAGAAGAGAGAGGGTTAGTGAATGTGAGATTGTACATAGTCAGTGGAAGCAGGGCTACAGCTCAGTGATGGAGCATAAGCTGGGTAAGGGGAAGGCTCCAGGTTCAACTACTGGCCTTTCTCAAGTATTGGCAGGTCCTTTGGCTGAAACCCCAGACAGCCACTCTTACCCATCATAGTTGCAAAATTACTAAAGGTCTCACAGGCAGGTTCCCCCACCCCCTATGAATTTTGTCTTCTATTTAGCTATCTAATTTTTATCCTGCCTTTCCCATGAGCTACTCACAGCAGAGTTAAAAGATATAAATTAAAGCTCAAAAATTAAAATACATACACACAATTAAAGAAAAACATAATATTTAGAAAATAAAACAGGTTAAAAGACCTTTCCTCAGCAACCAGTCAACTGACAAAAGCAGAGCATCATAATACAGTGATTTAGAAACTACACAATAACAGTAACTGCTCATCACATTTCAACCTACAGTTATGAGTATTCCTGCATTCTTATTATGTTTTATCAGTTTTGCCTATCCCCTTTTTCGTTGGTCAAGGAGACTCACTTGCTATTGAGGCAGGGATCTCTAATTTCTTGGTCACATAGGGAACCAGTCCAGCCTGGGTGACACTCGCAGACAACACTGGCCTTTTCCAGGGAGCGGCAGATGCCATGCTTGCAGATGTTGCAAGATTTGCAACCTGGAAGGACCCCTACAGATGGACGCGGGAGATCCTTGAAATCCTGTAGCTCATTGTTGATGCGGACATCATGAATGCACCCATGGAAACCACTGGGTGTCCTCTCTGTTCCTTGCCGCAGGGAAGACAGACCTGTGGACGTAGGAATCCCTGCCAAAAAAAGTCACAGAAAGCTTTAAGGAATACTTAAGAAGATTCATATCAGTGTTACAATGCTGGGTGTTTCAGGAGGGAGAGAAGGCAGTACAGTGAGATTATGTGGTGTACATTATGTACAGTGAGTTCATGTGGTGTAGTGGATAAAGTGTCAGGCTTGGACTCGGGAGACCCGAGTTCGCTTAAGGAAACTCATAAGGCAGTGGCAAGGGGAAACCTCTTGCACAACATGCATCCCTTAAAAAGAGTTGTCACCAGTCAGAAGCAGTCTGATGGCATATAATGTTGACATAATCTCCATTGCTGGACTGTTCTCCACTTGCCTTTTGGCAATGACATCATTTTAAAAAATGTCTGGTTGTGAGGAGTAGATTCATTGTTACTACTGTTTCACTCGTGGGTTCTTCCTTTTTATGCAATTAATGCAAATTTCAAATCTAACTTGTAGTAACTGTGAAAGTCTGGCACAATGTGTACAACATTATAGTTCTACAAAGATGTTTGAAAACAGACATTAACTTTTCTTCGGATGAATTGTCCTCAGTGTCCAACATTGCCACAAATTGCTATGGAAGATGGTACATGATGCCAATTCAGATGCATCAATGGATAATACTTATTTGAAAAAATGTTGGAGAGGTAAAGCTGTAGATGAGACCTATTTGCATTTATGGTGGCATTGTAAATATTGTTTGGAAAAAAGTTTTTGATGAAATCAATAACATATTATCATTAAAACTATGTATGAATCTGAAGACGACATTACTGATGGATTTAAGTGATATTAAAATTGATATAAATAAAAAAGAGTTAGTTATAATAATGATAATAACTATGAGACTCTTGATTGCAAAGAATTGGAAAAACATCTCCATAAATATATAAAAGTGGTATGGAGAAATGTGGGAAATAGCTTTGAACAACAAATTGACTTGTGACCTGAGCGTTAAAAAAGGAATGACTGAAATATTTTTTTTTTAAATCTGGGGAGATTTTGTCTGATATGTTCTTCAAGATTCAAAAGAAATTAAGCCTAATAAAGAAAGTATGAGATTTTGGAAACAGGGGGATATATTGACATATTGGGAAACTAATTAAAAATAAAATAAAAGGAAAATGTGTATAGTTCCAAAGGTGGAGGTTGCACATCAATATTGTTACTGAAGTGAATAACAAGGATAATCATTCTGCATGTAGATGTTTTCTTTTCTTTGTTTTATTATTTAGTATATATTTTTATTTTCTGTGTCTTATTATTGTTAAATTTAATAATAAATAAATATTTATTTAAAAAGTTCTACAAAGATTACACACACACTCAGCTTAATAATTTTACTCAATGGCATGCATGCACATCTTGTCCATGCATAGTTTGAACTGCCTTGATGTGACATGTGAACAAGAGGAAAGAACAGAAGAGTAAAAATCAGGAATAGATGGTGTGTTGGCTATGAATACTCAGATCAAGCTATTTAACTGACAGTGTCAAATGCCTTTAAAACACCACTCTATTGCACACCTAAGTTCTATTATTGTTCTTCTTCTTCTTCTTTTTTGCTCTTGAAGCTCTTCCTTTAAAGGAAATATCTGCTATATCTGCTAAATATCTGCTAAAAACATGGCTGGTGGGACAGGTATGAGGTCCTGGTGGTACCATGACCCCAGCTCGCTGGCTTCTTTGAGCTCCCTCTCCCCCCTGGTCTTTTAATCTTTTTAATCTTGTGTTTTTGAGTTTTTAACTTTTAAATGATTATTGGGACCTGTGGATGTTTATAAATTTTAAAAACTTTTTAAATTCTATAACTGTAATTTTGAAGTTTTTAACAATGGGTTTGGGTTGGTTTTTTATTATGCTTTTATAATGTTGTACACCGCCCTGGGTCGCCCCGGCAAGAAGGGTGGTATAGAAATGTAAATGAATAAAATAAATAAAAATAAAATAACACCAACATAACTGATTGGATGCTCAAGACCAAAGTAAATATGATCCTGGACAATGTCCTATCAGATTTTGACTTTTTATTTTAAAATAAAAAAGACATATACAACTAACAATGGAGTACTGATTTGATCCGGGATACAGAACACAGAGGGAAAATATTTATTCTGTTCCAATTTGCCATTTTTCTAGTTTGAATCTCTCCCTCCAAGAATCAGTATGTCCCTCATGAAACAAATAGCAGTTCTCACACAGTAATTTTAACTGGGACAACAGCATAAGGTTGCATCTACCATTTACTAAAAGGATAATTAATTTGCAGGACTGTCACTAGGGAGGATAAACCTAGGCTAAGCCCCAAGGTGCCAAATTTATAACATTGTCTTGTCCTCTTCTGATCCTCCCTGGAATTGACAAGCTGAAGGCAAGCAGCCACGTAGTGCAAGCTCACCTGTCTGCAGAAGGAAACAAGTCGCCATATGGACTCCCTCCCCCAAGCTATGCTGCAATCCCTGATGATGGATCAAGGGTGGGGGCGGGGAGAGCAAACTTCCAGCAGCACCTGCCTCTGAACCAAAAAGAAACCCAGTCACTGAACTTCCTGGCTGTGCTTTGACTGTGTGTTTCAAGGGGATATTCTGAGACACAAGCGATAGGATGGGTATTTTCTGCTCTCATGTGTTTCAGAATACACACAACCTCAGAAACTACCTCTTCGTTCTTGCTTTGCTTCTCAAGATCTCCTCTTGAAACCAGAGATCAAAGGAGAGGAAGCAGCCTCTACTTTTTGTTTCCAGGGGTATGCACAGATGCAGTTGGAGCTCCTCTCATGTCACACCTGGTTTGATGCTCAGATACAAGGCAAAAGAAAGTCTGACTCACCTCCAATGTAGAGTGAAGTGTCTTCTCCAACCATGGGTTGTTTATGCAATTTGCCTAGACTCTTGGGGGCACCTTTATCTACAACCAAATTGAAGGTCTGGTTCAACATCACCAGCTCCACGCTGTGAAATTGTCCATCATTGACTGTTTCCACACTAAAGGGGGGGGGGGAGAAGAAACAGAAGGGAATTAGGAAACAAAGTATTTGGCTGGGATACCTCAGGCTTCTATTGTGGCCATCCAATTTTGCTCCCACTCGCTGCCAGAAGGAAAATATAAACATAGGCCTGAGTCAATGTGTGCCATAAAAATACACAAATATATAGCTCTTTGGCCTGGGAGTCAGGATCTGAGGACTGATGTAAATTTTAAATTCTTGGCAATGACTTGGAACATAAGATATTAATCTTTATGATGGTTTATCAAGGCAGGGGTTTGGGGCTCTCAAGCTAGCTGTTTTCTCTGGAACAGAAATAAATTTCTCATTCAGGTATCCTAGAAAATCCAGACGAAATCACTGCCAAACCACCACATTCCAGTGTTGTCTTTGTTGCCCCCTTCTTTAAATAAAAATCTGGTTTCTGCTGGGGTCCTGTGCTAAAACATAATGCCACACTTTTATGGATGGATGGAAAACATACTATTGATCCATCTGGTGTGGAGCAGCAGAACTTGCACTTTTATTTTATAACAACAACAAAAAACACCTGATGTGTTATTCACTTGTTCGAATAAGAAAAGCATCTCCATTGCCCTCCCTTTGATACTTGTTAACAAAAGAAAACATTGTAATACAGTACTTGTTACTATCATATCACCTTTCCTCCCTGCTCAAAAGATACAAAAAAATGGCCCCAGATTCTAAAAATGACCCCTGAAGCAACATTTTAAGAGCAAGGAATAAATTTTACTAATCCTAATTAAAATGTTAACAATTATCTGTCATTACATTATTTTAAAACTTGCAACATTGGTAACATTCCCCATCCCCATGCCAAAGGAAACATCAATGTAAAAGTGTTCCTTCCTAGCTTCAATGTTAGCCTGAATAACTGCTTGAACCTTCACTTTACAGTAAAGTGTATGAGCACATAGGAAGGCTAAATGCAGAGTTCACGAGCAAGAAGGTTCCAAGTAAAGACTGTGCAGGAGATGAGTAGGTACCTAATTCATTTGGTCAGATAAAATCATTATACTGAAGTGGCCAAAATTATGCTGGCACAATGCTAAAAACACAACCTTTGGAGGCAGATTGCCTTAAGTTAAGAAATCACCATAAATTATCTGTTATCCTCTTGATTATCAATATTCAGAATACAACAGATAATGTCTATGGTGATTTATCAACTTGAGGTAGTTTGCTTCCAAAAGTTATACCAACAGAGTTATGCCAGTGTAATTAGATAAAATGCCTTTGGCTTATGGAATAAGCCATTTCAGCTCCTTCCCCCAGATGGTATTCACAGTTATGGTCTCTCTCATGGTAAATTGGTCTTCACACACCCAACTATCTCGGGAGCATGCGGTGCCATCAGGCCCCTACAAGTACCGAGACTTGCATGAAGTTGCCATCTGCATTACTTGGGACTTCCATGTGGATGGTACAAAACAGTGGCACAAAATCCTGTGATGGGATCTCTCCCCCCCCCACCCCTCTCTCTCTCACACACACCTTTTTTTCCAACAGTGAAGTCAAAATTATTGACCTATAAACTTGGAGGGGGATCACTATCTGAAGCAAAAACTGTCTCACCCTCCCTGACTCCCACACTTTTATATGGCAAAGTCCAAGGCATAGTCATTTGTCAGAAGATAACAGGATAGTATTTGGCAATGCTATTTTTTTCCTTTCAGGCAGGCACACAGAGATGTAAATCATCCAGTCCTTCACAGCATATGGCTTTTATAGAGTATGTTAAATGCTCTGATCAGTAAGATTATGGTAGGCCATATGTCTTTTGAATGAAGAGGCAAACCATTTCAAATATCTGTGTTAGAGTTATTAAAGATTGCAATTACCAGATCTTTTCCCACATATTTAATTTTTAAAAGTTCTAGTTGGGATCATAGTTCTACACTATGTAAAATACCTCTTACAAGATGAAAAGCCCCTTTCCCTTCTCCTGCCCCCCCTCTCACACACACACCTACCTGTACCCAGCCTTGAATTAGATTACAAGTCTGAGGGCAAGGAGTCCAGAAAATATGTGCAATCTATCATGCTGTGTTAGAACCTTAAATGATGACAACAAAGGTAGTATAAAACAGAACTTTAAATATATCTCTCCACATCAAAGATCAGGAGTAGGTACCAAATGCCCCATTTATTTGGATCAGCTAACAGGCTTAAACTTGTGAACTGGCAAACAGATGCAACTTTCAAAAACAGTTTGTAATTAGGTATGTGGATTGTCTGCCTAATTCTAGACTGGAAAAAGAAAGTCAAATCATCAAGTGAAATCTTGGGATTCTGGTGCATTGCTGAAATATGGTTGTCGGACTTTATTAAAGAGAAGATCATCTAGGTCTTTTGCATTATTAACTCATTTAAGCCTCAGATGCAAGGTTGCTGAACATGTGTTTATGTCCATGCCATTTAAGCAAAAGGGACACATGAATGAAACTCTTCCTGGATGGCTTTGATGCAGGAAAGCTGATAATATATCATTACAGTAGAGTATCGTATTTAGTATTTATGCCTTAAAGAGAGCCTGAAAAATGGTATGCTGCTCAATCAGTAATGACCGTTCCCTCCAAAAGGCAACTCTGGGCTCTGAGAAGGGATTTCTTTTCAAGATGGCAAGGATTTATTGTGAATATTTGTTCCCAAAGAGGCTGGTTTGCTGTTGTCATAGGAGAGTCTAAAATTGTCTGAGGCAGCTGGAGACAGTGGCAGGGCAAGAGATGAAGGGAAGGAAGCCACATACATTGAATAGTGCATCACAGTTCGGCCATTAGTACACATTGCCTAAAATTTTGAGGCGGAGAAGATAACTCTTCCCTGTGTTGGCAAAGGTTTATTATATGGGAGTCCAACCAGCAATCAGGTAGTCTTCAAAGCCAATCCTCCCAGAACAGTGCTGGACATGTCAAGCATTTAATCAAAGAACACGATCAAATGTTCTGTGTTTCTTCCTCAGTAGTGTACAGACATTGCTCAAAAGCAAAGACAAATAACTCCTTAAATCAGAGGCCACGGTGACAGTGACATCAACATTTGAAACACTTTCATCTGCTGTGTGAACTGTTATTCTCAAACTGATATACAGTAGTTAAGTGGGAACTTTTCCTGACTTTTTAAAGTTAAGAGAAAAGAAAATATTTAGCCTACATCAGCCTGCAACATCATCCTGCAATCTAAACTTCATTTCTAGGTGGCAGTAGAGCACCACAGAACAAAATTATTTAGGTTTTGGAAAAACAAAACCAGAATCTTCCTTCTTGCACATTTCTCAGTGAACTATACAATCATCTCAAATCGGATTGTAAACAGCAATGGGAGGTGGTGGTGGTGATGGTGGTGGAGTGGAGTGGAGGCAAGATGAATTATTACCAAAATTAAAGCTTTCTAGGAGTGGAGAAGAATGAAGTTGATTTGTACCACTGACAAAGGGGGAAAATGTAATAATATTTGAACATCTGTAAATGATCTGAGATTACAGATTTATATAGCTGTCATTTAATTGCTTATCAAAATAATCTTTGAAAGAGAAATAAAGATATATGTATGCATGTGTGAGACGAAGAAAAAGAGAATTTAAAATGTGAATTGGATCAGCACCAACTTTGTGTTTAGATTCAGAAAGCCAAAGCTTATCTTAGTAGCTCTTTGCCAACCAATTAGAAACAGTGCTTAAGTTTTTGCTTTTGGCTAAGTTCCAGTAAAACTATTAAAATGTAAAATAAGTGGAATCTGCCTTGTTTGGAACCATTCTTCTGGAATTCACAATATATACTTTTCAGAAACCCACACAAAAATATAAACACTTTTCAAAAAACCCAGTTGCATCTGATTTATGTTTCTAAGAAAGAAACTACCATCATCCTCTGCATAAGACAAAAAAAACACCCAACTACATGTAAACAAAAACATGATGTAAAGAAGGTATCAGTAATCGTCACTTTAGCACATGAATGGATCACTTACCTTCATTTAAAGTTCAAGAACCCTGAGCTAATTCTCAATAAGCACAACCTATATGAAGATCTGAGACTATGACACAATGAAGGTAGAATTATTTGTTGACAGTATAGCTTAATACTGTATATATATATCCTTATCATGCATGGTTCTGACAGCAGGATTTCTAAAAAATGCATGTTCTGGTCCCAGATGATGAAAATTCAGGCTTACTAGATAATGTTAGCTATGAATGTTTTATTTCTCACTTTTCTGCCTCCAGAGCAGTATATTTTCATTGCCTTCCCTTATCAAATTTATCTACATTCAAAGTCAAGTTTGTCATTAAAAAAATCCAACTTCATTACTTATTTTGCAGTTTGTTTGAGCTGGATGACCACAGTATTAGAACAATTCACATGTATAACAACAACAGAGAACTATTACATTTTAACAGTTTTACTGGAACCTAGCCAAAAGCAAAAAAATTAAGCACTATTTCTAATTGGTTGGCAAAGAGTTACTAAGATAAGCTTTGGCTTTTTGAATAATAATTACAAATAGAAAAGTTAGGAGTGGAGGAAAGAGAAGAGACTAATAGGGATACTGAGAAACAAATAACAACAGCTGGAAAATATCTTGTATAACCAATGGCCAGTGATGAAATATTGAGAAGCTTAAAGTTCAAATGAAAATGTCAGAAAGAGTTCAACTGCCAAAACTGAATCTAGTTAGTAAGGAAAATTTGGCTAAAACATTGAAGAAGTGAATGAAGCTATTCAAAATATTCCAATAGAAACATAGCTCAAATACATCAACAGGTTATGTTACTGCTGAAAAACTGGGTTTAAAAGTCCAAAAGAGCCAAGAAAGGAAAACCAAAAATGGAAAATTCACTTGGAGTAGAAAATTAAAATTATTTGTTTGGATTTGAGTAATCTGAAGAATCTGAGACAAGGAAATCTAAAAGATAGGAAGATCAAAAGCAGCCTGATATGGTATGGCTTGAGAATTGCAGTTATAATTCAAGAGTTGAAACAAAGGGTTGTGGACATTGCAGAAAAGATCAAGCAATATAATAACCAAGGAATGTGGTTTCACCAAAATTCAGTTTTGAGTTAACCAACATTATTTTTATAAGATCCTTGAAAATGGGCATGAAACCAGCACAAGTGAAAAGCCTAATAGAGAAAACACTCTGAATTTTTGGAGAAGCTTGTGGGAAAACAATAAGGAGCATTGTAAGCTGCTTACAGAGCAGGGAGTTTGTAAGGGGCTGTGGTGGCTCAGTGGTTAAGAAGCTCGCCTTGTTAGCTGGAAGGCCGGCAAGTCGGCAGTTTGAGACCCGGGTACTGCAGGATGGATTGAGTGCCTGTCTCTGTCCCCTGTCTTGGGGACATGAAAGGAACCTCATTTGGGTGTCCCCTGAGAGGAGTTTCTCCAGCAAAAATCCTTTCAACCCAGAATAATTTCTGACATGAAATAATAATAATAATAATAATAATAATAATAATAATAATAATAATAATAATAATAATAATAATAATAATAATAATAATAATAGAGTTTGTGTTTTTGACAGCTCCCATGTAGATTACTGCAATCAGTAGCCAGAATCAGATTCTAAGTGAAACAGACATTGGTATTTTTTGGAATAGTAGCCGTGTTAGTCTGTGGTTCAGGCATCTCAGAAAACAAAACAAAGCAGTTAGTCATTAAAGTGCTACTGTGTTTTTTATTTTTATTTTACTTTATTTTATTTGTTTTGTTTTCTGAGACATTGGTATTATTGTTGTTAATTGTGAGCCTTTGTCTGCATTTTTAGGAAGAGGTATAACCAATTTTATCTGCTTAATCCAAGCACAAATTGAGATTAGATGCTACATGAAATGGATTTCTCTTTGTTTTGCTTCTGGTGAGCATCCTCCACCTCCCCAAAAACACATTATCATGAACTAGTACATTTGCAAGGAAACTAATTCATTTGGTCAGATAAAATCATATTACCATTATTATAGGCTCTTTTTCTCTGGTGGAGTGCCTGCACTTCCAACTTCAACAGGAGCAAATGGCTAGACAATTTAAGTGGGTCTGCCTAATGTAAATCAACATCCCATGTCAAACCCCCCACCCCACAAAACTTTACTGCCTCTTCATTTGTTTTCAGGCCCAATTCCAAATGCAGTCTTTGCAATTTTAAATGTTTTTGAGGGCACACTACTCAAATTAATGCTTCATCATGCTTGAACCTGCCAAGCAAAATCTGCTTCAGATCTTTCTTGGGCACATCTGGCGAAATGCAACACAGAGACACTACTGAAACCGTGTTGCCCAGAAAATAAGACATACTCATAAAATAAGTCGTAGCAGGATTCCTCAGCAGTTGTGCAATAAAAGCCATACCCCGAAAATAAGACATAGCGATAGGTGTGGCTATGCAGCATCCTGACGTGGAGTGGTAAAGAAGATGGGCAGCCAGTGGCATAATAAAAATAAGACATCATGAGGAAAAATAAATATAAGACAGTGTCTTATTTTTGGGGAAACACAGTAATAGAAAAAGAGTTTGGCAGACAATATATATTGTCTATATTGTTATGTCTGCTTCTCTGTCATTCTGCTTGAGCACATCCCCTTTAACATGTAGACCCTTACATTTGGTATATATAAACCTTGCCTGGAAGTTTCACTCCTTGTCTGAAGAAGTGGCCTTGATCTATGAAAGCTAACAATAAAAATATAGCAGTTAGTCTTTAAAGTGCTACAGTGTTTTTTAATTTGTTTTCTGATATGCCTGAACCACAGACTAACATGGTTACTATTCCATAAAATGTTTAAGTAATGGTAAAGCTTTTAATTAGAGGGCATAAAATGCTCTCCAGAGGAAGAGTAAATGGAGCCACTTTTTGGGAGAATTCCATCCTTTCACACTGATGGTGGATATTTTCCTAAAAGCCCCATTTTGAAAGGTTTAGCACTACACTAACACTATTGAAGAAAATAGTATAGAAGAAAACTATCGTTGAAGAAAAGAATCAATAAAAAACTTATGTCCTACAAATGTCAGATATAATCACAATTGTTATCTTAATTTAAATTCTGAGAAAATGTTAACAAGAAAAAAAAACCTAGTCTTCAAACACAAATATTTAACTGTGATTTCAAATTGAGCAATAAAAGCCTCCATCTTCAGTTTTATATATAAACTGGAAAATTGTCAACATTGACAAGGTCTTTTAGATATGTTGGTCATGAAATAGCTGCATGTTCTAGAGTTTCCTATTTTTAAAGTTCCATCAGTCATCCCCTATTCATTGCAAGATTTCCCAGATAAAACTATCTTGTTTTCATCCAAAGATCTTTTAGTTGTTTCTTTTTTAAAATAAGCAATAAATGACAATATATGTTACATAATATCTGCCAAAAGATATTTTACTGACTTCTGCTTCACATTATATTGAGTGCCCAGGAAACATCCGTGCACACTTTAAGGCTGGAGCGAATCCCACCAATATCTTTTCATATTTTGCTTCTGAGTAAAGTAAATGAACAAGATCCTGCAATGTATTCTTTCTCTTCTAGAACCATACAGAGTAAATGCAGACAACCTGTCAGCCAGAGCGCACTGCATAGTCTTCGTTCCTTTTTATTTTACAATATTATCTGTGATTTTATTAGGGAAATACAACTAGTAAAAAAATATAATTTACCTGGAAATTTTCATGGGGAAAATTTGCAGGTAAAAAGTCTCGCCAGGTTATCCTGCTATGGTAAAAGAGTAGACTATACTGCCAGTGACTCAATGCCGAGTGTCAGATGGCAGTTAACTAACCTGACAACCTTGAGCACTAATGGCCTTGGGTGCCGAAGTCCACAGGGGAGGGTGATGGTCCCCAAGTGGATTAAATCCCACTTGAATTCATTTTGATGGCAGGCAGTAGCTTCATCAATACTGGTGGGCTGATGAGGACCTTGCATGCCAAAAGGGTTCAGGACCAGAAAGTGACTAGCAGAACTGGATCAGTGGTATGTTTGTCAAGCTGCAATGCAGAAGGCAGATGGAAGGCCACTGCATTATATTCTCAGGACAGTCTTCATGGCTGATCACCATGAGGATAGCCAATATTCAGATTCTGTTACGGCAGAAGAAGAATGTAAGAAAGGAACAGCTGGCGCAGACCAGGGACCTATCTAACAAAGCATTCTGCTCCCCAACAGCTGCTACTCAAATATAGATGTTTCTGATATTAACCTAAGAACTAACTCTGTACAGTAAAACCTCGAATAATGAGTGCCTCACTTAGAGGCTAACTTGCTTAAAAAGCAGAATTTTCTCTGAATGGTCGCCTCACTTAACAGGTAAAACCAACAAAAAACTTGCTTATTAACTAAATCAGGGTTCACAATCTCCCCCCCCCCCCGCTGCCAGAAGTCACAATTGGTCACTTACAATGGTGTTTTGCTTAAAGAGCAAACTCGCTTAAAGAACAATCCCATGGAACGCATTTTGCTCTTTAAGCGAGGTACCACTGTACTATAAAAACATATAGGCAGGATTGTTGTAGGGGGAGGATACTTTTAGATACTATCATCAACCTCTTTAAGTCAATCCATCCTCTAAAAAATGTTTCAATACCTCCTCCCACACTCTTTGCAGTTGATTATGGTAAAGGGATAGCATTTTACAAATAAGTCAATATAATTTCTGTCCCCCAGTCAATTCAATACATTTGATAGAAACAGAGTGATAGTATGAGATTTGAAATGTCAACTGCTAGACAGCTCAAAGACTTGTGTTGTGTCAGCAGTTGGTGTGTGACGATAGTTATAGTATAGTTATGGGATCAGCTTTTGTACACATGAAAGAAAGATAGGGCAATGTGATCTGTTACTGAAAATAATTTACCTGTTCATCTGTAAGGTGATACAAACTTAAATTCAACCAGAACAGCTCCACTTCATTAATGTGATTTAAATAAATCATCTCTGAGCAATTGATTCCGTGGATTTACTTGGGTTGGGGATCCCAATCTGATTAGGTCAAATACTATGGATTGCCTCATTTTAATTCAGATATTTGCTTCAGATGTATAATTTTCTGCTTTTGTGTGAGCCTGAGTGTGAATGACAGTGTTTGAAAAAAGGGGACCTGGTCAAAACCAAATAACTTTGGTTTTAGCCTCCTGACATGACATTCTCCTTCCCTGTGAGGGACTTGGC
Organism: Furcifer pardalis; assembly: GCA_030440675.1. Taxonomy (NCBI): domain Eukaryota; kingdom Metazoa; phylum Chordata; class Lepidosauria; order Squamata; family Chamaeleonidae; genus Furcifer; species Furcifer pardalis. The sequence continues at coordinate 73,432,171 of CP126893.1, forward strand.
AGAGGTTAATCTTCCAGTACACTCACTGTGAAGAGACATCCCCTGCTGCAAGACTTAATCAGAATTTGTTTGCATCCCAACAGCAGGTCACAATCCACATCATGGGATACCTTAACAACAACCAAGAAAACATAGCCGTTTACAGAAGATGTGGGCCAATGACTGCCTTCCAAATAGTACTGGGCTGTTATTGCAGGTTCTTTTCACCACAGGCTGTGTTAGCTGAAGCAGCAAAAATGTGGAGGGCCACACTTTTAACCCCATGGTTTACAAAAAAAAAAAAAAAAAAAAAAGAGGCTGGAATTTTCTCCCATTTAAAAAGAGAGGGTGCATGTAATCTACTTGCAAACTTTTGCCACATCATTTCAGACTCTTCATATGCTTTAGCTTTATTCCTTTGGCCTGATCCTTTTCTATTGAGGCTGATGCTAATCTCCATTTGCTCTACCTCTTAAACCAATAACAGATTAGAGTGACATTTGAGAAAGGGCATCACATTAAGCAGCAGCTTTTCCCATCTCAACAGATCACACCGTGCAAAACATAGCCAGCAAGCAGCCCATTAATCTTATGGTAATGAGGTGTCATTCCAAATGGAGACCTCCTCCTTGATAAATATGAAGGGCACGGGAATAATGAGGACGCTGATGCTTAGCGCTGCGGGTAACATTGCCAGGAAGTAGAGGACCCATAAAATCCTGTGATACCAGAAACAATCCTTTGTCACCATGACATTCTGCTCTCAACAATAGGGAACAGGCACCACCTCTGATGTGGCACCCCGTGTGTTGTCCGCAACTAATGACCCTTCCCCTATATTTTAATTAGTGGCATAACACTGCTGTAACAACTCTGCCTTTGCTATAATATGGAATCAATTAGGATTAGCTGTAAAATAAAGAGTCTGTTTTCATGGCTATCCTACCATGCTGTAAACATTGGTGAAATCAACCAACAAAACCCTTACAATGGGTAGACAGGAGAGCTCAGACCCCTAATGATTGACCTTTCTGTTCCAGTAAAGAGCTGCTGAAGCCAATGTGCAGCCTAATTAGTCAATATACCACCAGCCTGGAAAAATCAGCTGAATGAGTCTGCTTCCATTCTGCTATGCAGACTGCAGCCCCCCTCAAAGGAACAGACAGCAGCTCCAAATTGAGTTCATTACCCATCCTGTCTTGTTTCCTGGATATATATTAAAAAACATGAAGAAAGCAGTTTCCTGTTTCTCCATACATAAAAGTGGTCCTTTAAAGTTTATGGTGTTAGGGCAATAGGGTTGCTTTTAAAGAGAAGATACAATCTCAGTTCCTCTAGGCAGGGCAAAAGAAATTACCCACAATTATAGACATGATACACATTGAGAAGCAGCAGCTAACCAAAACAGTCATTTTTATTATGGGTAGGATAGTTAAGAGTCTTGTTGCACAGAAGCAGCAAAAAAAAAAAAGAGAGTCAGATATGCAGCCTTTATATCATTGCCAAATAAAAAGTGGGATAAAATTATCATAATTCTTCTTCTAGTCAAGGCTTTTATTGTGAGAAAACATGGTCTAATTCACAGAAGTTTCTCTGGTAACCCTCCTATGGTATACTACTATCTTCCCTTAGTCTTATCCATAATCTTTATCACAAAATTATCTGTTGAGAATGAGAAGAATGTTTTACAAACAGCCCTAAGGAGTGGTCTTTTTGTAAGCCCCCTTCTTATAGCTGTTACAAGTATATATCAAGTATAAATATTCAGGTGGATTTTGAACAACAAACATAGACTTGGTTTGATTTTAGCTTGACACCTAGATTATCTTATGTTGTTAATTTTTTAAAATTAAATACAACATATAAAAATTGCTAAGCCAGAAGGCCTGCACAGAAATGTTTAACAGATCAAATAAACATCCAGGATCCCTGATTCTTCTTCTTTCTAAGATGTATATTTCATAGATGTTGTTGATATATCATACAAAGGCATATGCCAAATAAACCTTCTTAGTATTTAAGAAGATACATAGCTGGCTCCAATGCATACATCACTCCACATTGCAGGTGAAATATCATTGAATTCACGGAAAATAGTAATGTGTAAAATGTCTGCTTTAGGGTTTCAAGATTGTTGTCTTAGGGTATGACCAGACAGTATCCCCAGCCCTCTCTATTAGCACACATGCCATTGCTTCCTCCCCCCAGCACAGCAGCCCAATGAGATCACTTCTTCCCTACCCCCAGCATAGAGATTGCCCTGTCCCTGTGTTTGGGCACACGGTCTCTAAAAGTTTCACTATCTTACGGTGTGACCATACAGTAATAAATATCACATCTGATCATGCCAGAAAGCATTGCTTTGCTCAGAGCAGTCTCCCTCAAACCAACCTTTCTACTTAGGTCCAAAAAAGCATAACCTTGCTGCTAGATCAAAAAGGTTCAGCAAGGCCATGGAGCATGGCCCCCAATCTCCTGTACATCAATGGATCACAGGAAAATACCTTGCCACAGCAGTCCATACTGTGAGCTCTTTCTCCATCTGATCATAGTGGCCAGAAAAGGACTTTGGTTAATGGTTTCCTTTGTGGACAAGGTTTGTTTTACTTCTGAAAACTCATCTATTGCTTTTTGTCCTGTGAGTAGCTTTCCATAGGGTACTGTGTTCTTTGTGTGGAGCAGTAATCATATATAACCTTTGAAGGATGCCAGCAATTTCATTCACTATTTATCATTTGTCTTTCTGCCCCAAAGATGGTGCCATCTTATATTAAGCCACTAAAATAAATGGAACAGCTTTCTTGGGAAAGAACTGAAACCAAAAGAAGAGTAACAAAACAAAGAGACTACAGCAATGCTAAGTTTCTTTAAATGTTTTGGGGGAAAACCCAGCTCCCTTCCTATTTTTTCACCATCTGCATCTTTTCCGTGATAAGATAAAACACAATGTTAAACATAAAAATATTAGATAAATAACAGTCAGATACACATGTTTTTAAACAACAACCACAAAGGGACAAACGGGCTTAACTTATTAAAGATATCTTCTTCTTTAGTCTATCGACTTACCTGTATATAGTTGTGGGTGGAGAATTCAGGGTGTCATAGATAAGCCTTACATGACCTTGGTACAATTCTAAAGCCAGAGGATCATTATCTCCCTTATATAATAAGATGCCATTGTCTTTATCTGTTGCTACCTTTGAATGTCAAAGTAAAGAAGATTAATAGTGACACAAAAGCAAAAACATTTAAATAATAATTTATGTATCCTTATAATACCTATTATTTAATGTATCATTTTAAAAAAGTGGATGTCATAGCATTTGTTTCAATGTTACTGCACTTGATTCTTTAGTTCATTTATGTATAAATCCATATTGTTTTATGCAATAGGAATTCCGACAGGTGCATCTCTATGGGCAGTGGACATTAGGAACCAGGGACTAGTTCCACCCAAACTTCCTGTTCAGAAAACAAGTTCCCAGATAGTGTTCTAGCAGCTTCTTTTCTGAACAGGAAGCTAGGGGAGAGCTAGTCCTAGCTAGTCCTCAAAACCTTCTAGTTTAGATATTTCTTCTAGGTGAGCCATATTTAGGTACCTTCTTCCTTTCTTCCCCAAATTCTGCTGGTACTAATGGTACTGTACTTTGGTAATTTAGTAGCACTAATTTTCTAATTTCTTTTCTTACTTAGGAAGCATCTCTTAATCACTCCTAGTGGCTCTGACCAACAACAGTGGCAGCAAAGGAAGGCTTATTATCTGCTTCCACTGGGAGATGTGAGCACTCCAGCACCAGAGGCATTGAAGAGAAAACTGGATAACCATCAGTCAGATCTGCCTTGATTTGAATTCCTGCATTAAGGATGGGGTTAGACTTGATGGACTAAAAGGCCCCTTCCAAATCAATGATTCTATGATTCCACATGTCAACTGACTAAAAATGTGTCACTTATGCAGTCCAGAACTATAACATAACTACCCAAAACAAATGGTGTTTCCAATTATTTCTACTGTCAGTATGTCAGAGTGATTTTTATATTGCAAGACAAATGGCAATACTTAAAAAGCCAAATATTCACATTTACATTTTTTAAAAATTCAAATGAAAAACTCTCTGGTTGCTAAATTGAAAGTTATTCATTTTATTTTATTTATGAGTTTTCTTCATTAGCAAACACTCCTTAACCATGTTTTAAGAGATGCTTAGTTAAAACATTTTAAAAAAAACTTGAGTGGCAATTAACTACCAGATGGAAAAGCAATATTTAACTGCAAAATAAGCTTTGAGAACACCATCTGCATGAAAACCATGTAGTAAACAAGTCTAGATTTCATGTTATGATCCAAAATATACTTTTGTCATGAACCCTGTTTTCAGAACCAAGTCCAAAATGTGGCCTGTGCAGTTGAATGTACCTGAGCTTACAGCTCACATGAACATATTTTGTTTTTCCTGTAGGCAGACCAATAAGAATGAAGCCAGGCTGGTGAATATGCATGCCAAACTGTAACAAATATAATAAAGTCTTAAAGCTGCAGAGATGGAAAGGAACCTACGTACTCTACCCCCTGGTCAAAGAGGCACAGTGATAAATCAAACTCCCAACCATACCCAAACCATTCAGCAGTTCAAGTTGCTTCTCTGCTTTTTGGAACTTTGAGTACTGACTGAGGTAAAGTTCCTTACCACCAGAACCCAACCTGTAACTTGTATCAACAACCAGTACATGAAAACAGATTAATTTAACCAGCTGCTGAACAGTCAGGTGTTTTTTTCAGTGATGTTTTTTCACTCTGGTCTGACATTTTGATATGGCTTCCTGGTGGTCAACTTAGCTTTACCTAAGAGTCCTGGTGACACAGTGGTTAAACTGCTCTCCTGCAGCCAAAACATTCTGAGTTTGATCCTGGTGTGGGATCAAAGTTGACTCAGCCTTCCATCCTTCCAAGGTCAGTAAAATTAGTACCCAGCACATTGCGGACAAAATTTGAACCACCCAGAGAGTACACTTAGCGTTATGGGGCAGCATATAAGTTGTAATTGCTATTGCTAAGTTCTTACAATAGCTTTTGGTACAATGCATGGCAAGGCATAGAAGACCATGGGAAGATCTTTATGATGGACTGGCATTGACTAAAGGCACGACTTACCTGAAGGGAGATGTTTGCTTGAGTGCGAATTTTGGCTGGTGGCAGCTCAACGTAGGAATCCTTCCCAACAAAATTGACAGTAATGAGCTTTTCACACTTCTGGCCAGCGAACCCAGCCAAGCATCGACAGACGGGTTCCTGTTGCACTACAATGCACTGTGCTCCATTCTGGCATTCATAGTAGTCACAAGGGCTGGTCTGGAGAAGGACCATTGGTGGAGGATTTTCACAAAACAGTCCACTTTAGGGAAAAGAGAAAAGGGAGAATATTATTGTCAATTTACCAGTATTGGTTAGGTGTTTTGTGTTAGGAGGCTCAAACTTGGAAAAACTACATTACATAGATCAGTAGATGTGCCCACCTTTAAAAGCAACATCAGTAGGAAATATTGTATGCTCATCATGCTTCTCTTTCACAGATCTCACCACTGGAAATACACACATTTCATATACAAGGCTTGCCTATATAACAATGATGGCAAACCTTGGGACTCCTGATGTTCTGGAACTTTAATTCCCAGAAGCCCTGATCAGCAGGAGTGCTGACTTGGACTGCTGGTAATTGCAGTCCAAGAACACCTAGAGTGCCAAGGTTGGCCACCACTGCTATACAACCTTCAGGTTGAAAAAAAAAACCCGGTCCTTTAAAATCAGATTTGAAACAAAATAATCTCCTGAATTATTTGATTGCTGAGTAGTCAATTAAGACAGATGTTCGTGTGGCTCTTGGAAACAAAAACAAAAAGAATTTAAACCAAACTTTTAAAAGGAAATCATCCTTTTCATATATTTCTTGTTAAACAAAACTATTAGGAGCACCAGCAGGGGTTTGCAAAGGAAGGCACATAACAGTATTTTATGAAAGTTTATAAAATAAATGTTTTGTAAACACATGCTTTATACTTACTCTTTCTGAATATTTCCTAAAAGTTTTGAAAACTTGAAAGGTGTTTGTTTGTTTTTTACTAAATTGCCCATATGTACCCAGACAGCATAAGGAAAGCATGAATTGTAGTTTTAAAAGTAACATTTTAAAGATCTGGTTCATTTTATTCCTTCTACTCCATCCTATTCTGCCAACATTTTGATTAAAATGAGAAACTATTTTTTACTGGGATGCAAATGTTCCTTTTCAGTCTCATCCCACCCCGAGATTAGAAGTACCTGTAGACAGGATGCTTGTTACATAGCAATCCTTTGCATTATTGGTTAATCAAACAATTGACAGGGAGAGGAAAACAACCAGATCAAGACTCTGGCTTCAGGAAGGCATCTTCAATCAGTTGCTGCTGTTGCATAAGCCTGCTGTTTACAATTGGAAAAACATGTCCATTAGCATTTCCCATCCATTATGAGTAACAAGTCCAGGAAGGAGATTCCAATGGGGACACCAGTATGGGGAAAGACCAAAACCCCTTACAACACAGTCTTGAACAGGGCCTCACATCTATCTACAATTTTAAAAAAGGAGTTATGTAAAATGGCATATCCATAGCCTTTAAAACAAGGGAAAAGATGTTCTCCCTAGCGTCACAACTTGTCTAAAGTAACTGCATACTACGTTACTTTAGGCATGCTTCCTATCACTGCCATGGAGCTAGACATATACCGGTAGATGTCCATTGCAAATGAAGCTGACCATGCTTGTTCCAACATGAGTTATGCAGAACCCTTATCTGGAGTCCAGCCAAAAGGCTTCAGCTAACTGATGAGTATTGCATGACTGAATGAGAGTACAAAGGAGCAGATCTAGATAAGACATTTGAGTACTACAGAAACTATTTTGTGGTTTATTTCTGCTAGTGTTCCTAAGTATTATAGTCTGTCTGATTTCCTCCCCCCAGGCAATATGGAATAGGCCAATGACAGAAAACTAACTGAAAGACTTACAGGCCTGCTGAAGCAGGAGATGCTGTGAGGGACTACTGTGACCTTCTCTACCAGAGGCAACTTGATCTTTATCATTGTAAACTGTATGCTGAATTGCATGACCATTAACCCAGCTGTGCTCACTCAATCTTCAAATAAGACTTGCAGGCAATGTGACTACTTGGAGACAGGATGCTGTCTTCATTACTTATAGAGAAATTTAATCACATATTTGCTTGTCTGCTCCCAAGTTAAAATAATTTCCCAAACCAGCCAGCTGATCCAATTTGCATCATACTGTATTATGAGCCCATCATTAGTTTATTCTGACCAACATCGCATACCAAAAGGAAATCCATAGAAAATAATGGCTCGGCTAACAAATTTTGGTTTTCAATGCATCCCTATGGGAAATTGCATTAAGTGCATTCCTATGGGAAATTCACTTTACAAAATTTCCATAGTACAAAAGGTCCCGGAAAATGCATTAAATTTGTTAAGCAAGGTTCCACTGTACAGTGTTACCTCACTTAAAGAGCATAATGTGTTCCACAGGATTGCTCTTTAAGTGAGTTTGCTCTTTAAGTGAAACATCATTGTAAGTGACCAATTGTGATTGCTGGCGGGAGGGGGGATTGTGAACCCCGATTTAGTTGTTAAGTGAGTTTTAGTTGGTTGGTTTTAGTTGTTAAGTGAGGCGACCATTCAGAGAAAATCCTGCTCTTTAAGCAAGTTAGTCTCTAAGTGAGGTGCTCTTTATGTGAGGTTTTACTGTACTTCTCTGAACTGAAGCATCATGCCTTACAACATAGAATACCATTAACATCTCTGCTCAAAAAATAGCCTCCATTTTCGGTTGAGCTTACTCATACAAGTGTATGTGAACAATTTTAGCCTCCATGAATTAAACAAGAATTCCAAACAAATAGCCCCTCAACAGACCAATTCATCCAGGCTATGGCTACTCAGAAGCAGAAGCAAAGATTAGACTACATAGAACAAAATGAGAACAACTTATTTCTGTAGATAGGACAAAACTAAACATATTAATGCCAAACCTGCAAACATACATATATTTTTACAAAAAAAAAAAGACAAAGATAAATCAGCATCTCTGTGTCTTCATAATTACTTTCAAGTACTAAAAAGATTCTGACTGTGAAAACAGAACACGTTTTTATTAAGCTGTCTCTGTTCCCTGCACCTTCTCACAGGATATTTTGCTTTCTAACTTCCTATCAGGGCACCATATAGAAGTCTCTAGGTTTGTCTATTTCCATTTATGCATAAAAGACTAATAATAGGTTACAGAAAAATAAAAAGTCATTATATAAACCCATACAGTACAGTTTGACTCAGTTAAAAGAGTTAGTGGCTTTGTCAGAACTTGACTCTCGGTTAAACAGTTTGAGCTGTACTCATTCCTATAATCTCTATTACCATAAACAAGCTAGTTCTGATCCTAACACATACAAAACTAGAGCCCCTATTGGCTAGAGAATACACAGAGTTGTAGTACGCAAAAATAAAGATTGTTGGCAAAACTTAGGCAAGGTTAGGGTAAGGAAAAATGGGGTGGATCCTACCATTGACACATTGCCTGTGCATCCTATTTCCACCCCAATATAATCACCACTTGGAATTAAATGCTTTTGTCCTGTTTACCTGCACACAGAAGTGAATTCTTTTTTGTATTAAATATTTACTAAATTTAAAAGCTCAGGGGTATTCCAAGCAAACTACAGAGACAGAGAACTATCAGAATTGTATGCTTGGCTGTTGACACTATTGCTGATTGCGGGAGGGTATTGTTATTTTTTCAGTGTGAATATCTTTCCTTTATCAATCCCCTATGTGGGGAAGTCTATTTTATTTGAACTTATTTTATTCTATTTTAGAGGCCGTATTTTATTTAGGGTATGGGACAAGATTGTTGGTGCTTACTTATTAAGACTCATTGGAATTAATTGAACTCAACAGGAACTGTTAAAGCTACCTCCTCAGCAAACCTGACCTCCAAGCTGCAGAGGAGGTATATTCTTTTCAACTTGATGAACAAACTGGGTCAACGGGGACAGACAATTTTGGCCCACTCTGTCTACCTATCTCACTTTGCCTTGGGGCTTTGCCTCAAGTAGTTTTACAGACAACACACTCCACTTCATTACAATTTGAACCCAAAGATTTCTGTTTCTTTTCTTAAATATAGGTTTCTTATACTGCATGCCTCACTTCCTCTCTGTAGATCATTTTATCCCATGGCAATTTGCCCATTTACAGATTCATCACCTTATCCAATGTTTTCATTCCTCCTACAAGAACAAAGAACCGTCACATACACATAATCCATCAGTTTCTTTTCAAAATCTTACCTTGTCTACATTGACAGGCAAAGGAGAAGAGGCAGGCTGGAGTGAATTCTGCGACTGATGAAACCAACTTTAATCAGTCTTAATACTCCCAGGGACTGACCTAACACTCACTCATCAACAAGCAAACACAGTGTGAAGTCCAAATGCATTACTATCAATCAACACTTCTTGCCCTCTGTGTTTGGCCATCATATCCCATTGTATAAAATGCATTTCAACACTCTCCTAAATGTATTACCCAGCATTTTCTTCTAAGCCACAACAGCTTGCTAGTGTTGCACAGACATACCCCATTTGTCTTCAGGAAAGCTTTCTACTTTAGACAATAATTTTCATGGGAAGATCAAAAGTAGGGGACAACGAGCACTAATCGGGGACTCTTCCTTCTCATTTCTCTGATACTCTGACTTTTTGTCTGCGTTCTAACCCTCTGAGATTCTCAAAAAGGGAGACAAATTGTTTTAACAATACAGTAAGACTATACTTAGAAAAACTAAATGACAAAAGAGACAAAAAAAGCTAGCATTGAAGCAACTGGTAAGCGGTAGCTCTGTACAAATCTGTCTAAAAAGCACTCTGCCTAAAAGTCTCAATGCACTGATCAAAGGGCAAGGTCCAGCATCTGTCACAGCTGAGAAGCTTGTGGGATGAAATGAGAATGCTTGTTTTGCATAGCAGGCAGCTGATCTTGCAAGAAAGCTCTTGTCCCCAGACTATATTGGTCAAGTAGGTTCCCATCACAGCTTCAAAAAAGTATCTTGTCAAGTCTATGACTCTGCCAGCCAACCTGGTCAATGTCTATGCTGGAAACTATATTCCCCAAAAGCAACCTGCCAAATTTCATGAGACAAATATTTTCATTTGGGATTAACATTTGAACAAATGCACTGAGGAAAGACCCATCTTCTCAAGAAATAGTGGGCTCTATGCATCTGAAGTGTTACCACAAGACAAAGAAGTCAGGTCACATTCTTTTTATTTGTGATAAAAATGTACCCTCATTGTTAACTCATTATACCTTGTATCATAAATCTACATGCTAGATATAAAAAGAATTTGTTTTATTAAGTCTGTTCTGTCAGGAAACACAATTGTCAGCTGATGTAGATACACTATTTTATTTTAGTATTATGCTGTATGTTCCTCTGAATTTTTTAAACACAAAAGCATAGATTACAAATTCCTTCACAAAATAAATAAATGCCTCCAAGAACTGCAGCTTGTTTCAACACATCCTCTCTAAGAAAATTTGGATCACAGCTTTAATATTACTGCAGTAACCTTCCACTCCACTGCTGGGTTGACATCTGGCTCTAACTTAAATGAAGTGCCTATGGTGGCAAGCTTACATTCTACAGTTTGGTATGATCTCTGTTTACTTAAATGATTGCTGCTGAGATTCCTAGGGGAAGATCACAGCAGGGGAACTTTTCAGATAGCTCCATAACAAAAGAATAAGACAAAAAGCATTAGTTGTTGTAATATATGTTTCCCCTCTGGAGTGACATCTAACAGAAGAACATGTGGACTGCTGAAGGGAGGGTTTCACAAGTCAGATTCTATTCATGAATTGTACCAAAAAGGAAAAAGGAAAAGGAGAAAAGGAAAGGAAAGGAAAAAGAAAGGATAAATAACAACACAGAATTGATATTTGGGAATGAAGGAGATAGCACATTAGACAGCATATTATAAACTACTTCAAAGTTGCTGACACTGCTGCTAACAATATCAAGTGAGAAACTTGTTTTCCTACTGTTTCCTGCAGGGCAAATCCTGAGCAATGAAACAGCAATGTTTGAAAACACATACAAATACGTGCCCACATTTTTGTCAAAGGAAGTTGAGAGCTTTTCCTCACCACCACCACCACCACCACCACCTTCTCCTCTCTTTCTGCCCACCAATTTTGGTTGCATAATTAGACATGTGACAAAGCAGGTGACCAAGGTGCATCCTGGAATCTTGTTAATCATAACTGGGACACAAGTAAGATTCAAATGAAATAAATTGCTAATTACCTTTCCAAGTAATCAGAGCTGTTTAAAATCTGTGTTGGAAAAAATAATCTGGAATGTCTGCTTGCATTTGCACCCCACCTGTCTACTACAGTTGTGCTCTCCTGACAAGCCTAATGCAGAAACTACCCAACCTCCTTACAATTTTTCTCAAGGCTTCTTTACAGTTTTGTTAAATTTATTATATTGGGCTTCAGTTTATTATAACTACCCTAACCTCTATTCCCACAGACCACCTCAGGCAATCCTTGTCTTTGTTTGGCACCTAGACTTTCAAACAACTATGTGGTCAGTGCCCAAGGAATGTATCCCTGTTCTTTCCTTTAAAAAAATTCAAATTGACTTTACATTGTCTTTACCAAAAAGAAAAAGAGAAGATTCCAAATCCACCGTGGAGCTGTTTGCCAGGTAAATAAAGAAGGCCAAATCCATGTAAACCATGTAGCAGTATGTTCTTAGATTATAATTTTAATCTAACTACAGTGCTTAAGGTGTATCATAGAAGAATTTAGCTTTTATTGTTCTTTTGGCTCTAAAGAGAGACAATGCATTTTCCCCCCAACCAGTGTGACTTTTGTTCTCATGACCATGCATACCCTCACCCTCTTCTTAAGGCACTGAGGAAAGACCTATCTTCTCATTTGTCCATGACTATCAAGTAGATATTAGGACTGGGCAGGCATTTGAACCCATATCTCCTCTGTGAAAGTTTAGATACAGAACATGCAAGTTTGTGTAAGTTGATTTTAGTCAGTTTTTAAGCCTTTTAACACTCTGTGCTCTGTATCAATCCATTACATTAAGTGGGAATCAGATGTTCTGCTGCTTTTGTTCCTACTTTTGTTCCTGAGTTTCTTACTTCCACTCTTATGGATGGCTTTGGACAATTTTAATTTGGTGTGATTGTTAAGTTTCCTTGTAAGTCTTCCAGAAAGGCACATTATTCATGTCGAAAACAAACACCAAAGTCCTTGTTTTCAAAATATACATACAATTCTCCTTCCAGTGCCTAAAAACATCTCTTTATTGGTGTAAGAATTTTTTTTGGGGAAAATGTTTGCATTGCCTCTAACAAAACAATGTGCTATCAATCAACACATACATACTTCTAGGAACATAAGTGATTTAAGAAGAATCGAGGTAAAAATATCCATTAGATTTTTTTTTTATGCAATCAGCATGAAAGCAAAAAGAGATTTAAAGAAGAAAAAAGAAAATAGGCAGGGTGGACTAAGATTTTCAATTTCTTATCTTATCCTTTATAAGTTTTTAAAACTATGGTCTTATATCACTCTAAGAATCAATACTTCTTCAAAATGCTAGAAGCAGAGTAATGGAACATAGGTATGCCATGGGAACAAAAGAAAAGAAACTGAGAAAACAATAAATTGCTGTAGGCTCAATTCTCAGGAAAAGGATTCACTAATCCTTCCACATTTCTATTTTATCAGAGTGCATTTTCTTTTAGCCTGCTATTGCTCTCTTGCTGTGTGTAGACAGAGGTGTATGTGTGTTTTCAAATACAGAAAATATTTCTCTGGAAGGAAGCAATATGTAACTCCTTGGGCTATGATTAGTGAATCTATTTGGTGAAGTGCCCTTATCTCTGACACACAGTGAGATTTTCTGAAGAGTGGTTCTATTGGCACCTGCCAAGATTAAACTTCAAATTGTCTGGTGGTGCCATAGACATTTTGTACACCAAAAGTGAAGCCCCGTTATAATCAGACTCTCAGCTGTCAGGATGATGTTGACTGGGAGGGATAGTGATGCAGGAGTTTTTTTTTTTAAACAACAAACTTAAGCTGAACTTTTCCAACCAGCCTCTGTTAAAACAATGGCTTATCATTGCTTATAAATACAGATTTAAGCCTGGAGACAGAGATCACACTTTTAAAGTGCTGGAAATGGCTTAAAGGCATATTATTTTCCTGAAAATAAAGATGCCTCCAGAAATTCTAGAGATATATGAGTTGCAACCCTTCTAGAGAAATGCTTTCACCATGTTTTGAATCGCTGTGCAGTTTTCTCTGAGAAGGAACATAGGGCAAATTCATGCTTTCCCTTTGCAATGACTGATGACCCTTCATTGTGTCTCCTTAAAGGCATTACATGACATTCCCTGTACTAACTTAAAGTATTCTTTGGAAGGATTGGCATTTTCTTCCTAATCAAAAGTAATTAATAGTTTCTTTGTTGGAAAATAAAATCAGAGCAGAACAATTCTAAATAATCCCAATGACACTTACACCATAAATGCAATGAAATTATCCTTCTTTACATTAAAAGTAATATTAATTAGCTCTCTTGTGCAAAAAAGAGAGGGAATTAATTGCAAAACATTATTTGCAACTCAACCCGGGCTCTGCATTTCACTTGAACTGGGACAGAAGCCAGCACAACAAGGAACCTGATGACATAATTCAAAAACCATGTAAGTGATCAAGGTTACCATATATACTCGAGTATAAGTTGGGGTTTTTATTTAGCTCCCAAAATGAGGCCCAAAAATGGGACTCAACTTATACTCCGGTCAACATAAACACTCAAAAATATGTCCACACAAATGTCTAAATTAATTAATTTTACCTTATTTTCATGTATTTTAATTATTGAAACTTACTAGCAGCTGCTGCATTTTCCATCCCCAATTTATACTCGGGTGAATCTATTTCCCTAGTTTTAGAGGCCCAAATTAGGTACCACGACTTATATTTGGGACAACTTATAGTCGAGTATATACGGTACTATATAATGTAAACATAAGCATTTCCTGAGTCACAACAAATGCCTGCATACCTGAATTGGTTTTGGACAGTGGATTATCAGATAACATCAGATGATCTGCTCGGCCATAAAAAGTAGCTACGTGAACCTAATGTTTCATCCATTGGTTTCAGAGTTCATATCACTTTTCTTACCTGAATCCTTGAGGACAAATGCAGGTGTACCCATTGACAGCATCTACACACATAGCACCATGGCGACATTTGTGTCCCAAACAGTCATCATCATCAATTTCACAATGTTTTCCACTATAGCCAGGCAAACATTCGCATCTGCAACAAGAGCATCAATGAATCTATAGGCACTAACCAGTGCTCAATTGCAAACAAGCAAGCATAATGTAATTGTGAAGACATTATACATCCTAAAGCCAAAGAGCACAGCATAGCTCATACAGTACTAGTTTATTTTATCCAATTATTATTTCTGCATTGCCAAACCTAAAGTACAAAATGTTTGTGATTTTTTTCAGAGAGTTCTTTCACAATGATAGCTCCTTGTAATAGCCTACCATTGCTCTTCTGTCATCAAGTAGAACTTCAGGCAGAAATGCAATTATCTTTCTATACTAACAAGCATCAAGACAGAGTGTTGTGCTTTATCTATAAATACAGTACTGTACATCCATCCACACCCACTGCTGTGACTATGTTTTAGTCACAGCAGTGGGTGTGACATAACTACCAAAGATGGGGCTATTTGAAGCTCTGTACACATCCATTGTGAACTTTAATAATCAGCATTGTGTGGTAGTCTCATATAAACTAAGCATGCTGATTTCATGCAGAATTCCTTGTGTGGAAGTACCAAAAGGCATTAGTTATTGAAGGGGTTTTTCGGAAGCTACCAATGTTGTGATATGCCCTTTTACAGTTTTAAATTATACCTGTGAAAAATAGTCTTTTGAAATTTCATTTTATTTGTGGGAATGGAAAATGAGGACAAGAAGGAAAGAAGTGACCTTATGTTTTATTTAAGTTTTATTTAAAGTCTGGGGGAGGCTTCCACCTGTCACAGATCTGACCATACAGTGGAGAAGTATAAACAATTCATCATAAGGAAGGTTAACTCAAGAATCTTGAACCTCATCCACAAGAATTTATCCTCTTGGGATTCTTCTTAAAGGGGATTGCTTTTCTATTAAACTGAATGAGAATGCTTAAAAATTTCATAGGATAATTTTTCAGCTCTGGACTAATATAAAGGTGGGCTGGCTGATTCTACAAGTTTGAAGACATAGATTTATTTATATTTTTAAAAATGTCTTTCTCATCATTTGAAACAGACTTCTCAATTGGCAAAAGTATGTAGATAAATCCACTCCACAAGTCCCTCAAGGTAGATTACTGTGGAATAATATCTATCCTTTTTACAGTGGTTATCATCAGTTCTATTTTCTTAATACTTCTCACTTTGAACTGTAATTATTACAAAGAGAAACAATAAGATGATTTGTTTTCAGATCTTTGCATGAAGATTAAAATAATGAAATAATAACATATTCCCACCTTTAGATAGAATTCATTTTGAGGAAGCTGATTGGAAGAACTCATACAACAGCAGTCATAAGCTATTAT
Organism: Furcifer pardalis; assembly: GCA_030440675.1. Taxonomy (NCBI): domain Eukaryota; kingdom Metazoa; phylum Chordata; class Lepidosauria; order Squamata; family Chamaeleonidae; genus Furcifer; species Furcifer pardalis. The sequence goes on from CP126893.1 coordinate 73,447,925, forward strand.
ACCTTTTATTGTGGTTGTTGAGATGGTTGTATTAAAATTGTGTCAGCAATTTCATTATAAACCCTATTTTCTGAGTTTTATTACTCAACTATAAAAAGGTATGCTCTAAGCTGAAACATAGTGTTCAGAGGCTCAGGGTGAAGGGAAGCAGATCTCACTCGAAAACTGGGCAGTCTCTCAAAAACGTAGGTACTACATTTTGGACTAGCCTGAATATATTTAACTTATAAAGCACATTTTAAGCCACCCAGCTGGATGTTACTCTACAGCTGGAAAATAATGACCATATCATTTGAACCAGAACAGAAAATGATCTTATATTACCTTTCTAGTTTAGCATATGTTATAGATTTTGGAGGCAGTATTTTTAAATACCATATTTGCTGGTGTATAGGACCCACTCTCCCCCTTAAAGTACACTGGAAAAATGGAGTGTGTCTTGCAGTGTATATAGTGGCCTATTGTGGGCTATTTTGGTAATAACAGGGTTCGTCTTATACTCCAATGTATCTTATATGCCAGCAAATATGGTATCTCTGAACTCTAAATGTCAACAGCTTATTTAATGCTAATTTTAGCCTTTTAATTCCATTTCCAGAGATTACTGTATTTCAAGCGAGACAGAAAGGAGCATCAGGATGAAAATATAATGGCCAAACTTGTATTGCTTACATATACTGGCATATGTCAATGTTGTAAATCATAGTAGCAACTGGTATGCAACAAGGAATACATTAAGAAGCACAGGCATCTTAACTAGCAGCAAGTCACCTTTGTGATCAATGCCTTCTGATTTACACTGTCACATACAAGTTATAAGAGTCTAGTCAATATATATCAAATATGGTCATGTCCTGTGTGCAATTGGGCTTAACAGTAGGCAGGAATGTGCTCACAAGAGTCAAGGAAGACAGACAGGATAATCTGTAGGTATAAAGTTGAGCTTATGTTCCTGACCATGGCAGTAGTAGCTTTGCATAAAGTGACTTTTAAGTCCTGCAAAGCAAGGGTAGTGGCAGATTACTCTCTGAACATCTCACATACCTTAAAATCCCTATTAGCATAATATTAGGCATTATAACTAAACTTGCGATAGGACAGGAAGTGGAAGTGGTCACCTTTTGAAGATCCACCAGTTTACTTATCCATGCCACTCTAACCTCTGTGCATTTCATGGGATTTATCAAGGTAGGCACACATAAGATTGTGCTATTAAACTATTTCAGAGCTCGCAAGCCATGGAATGGCAACAAGTATGAGTTGCTTTTATGAGAAACTATTAGATGACCTGGAAAAGATATCACTGTTCTGGGGGAAGAGGTGTGAGTCCTTATCTCCCACTCCTCAAAACAAGTAGATAAAGCAGAAAGTTACAAATATTTTAGGTTACCCATACCATTTTATTTTATATTTTATTTTGGAAATCACTCATTCAAAGGGTCACCATAAGTTGAAGGTGACTTGATGGCACATAACAACTACCAACCATATTTTCTACTGGAATATTTATCTATCAATCACTTGCATTTTATAGAATCATTTTTAAATGACATTTTAAATCATTTTTGTAATCTATTCTGGAATGTTTAAAATGAAAGACAGTGTATAAATTTAAATGGACATGGAAGCCAGAAACAAATTAAATATCTAGAGAACTGAGAGATAAACCTACTAATTGAAATGACTTACAGGCGTCATCAGCATGCCATTCTTCACTGGCATCTTTTGGACTGCAATCCTTTTTTCATTAATTTTTAGAAATGTGGAGCTGGAAGGGACCTTATGGATCATCAAGTACAACCCCTGTAAGGTGGGAACGGGTGTGTGGGGAGATTGAACTCCCATCCTCTGGCATAGATACCTAAAACAATGAGTTATCCAGCAGTCCTTATAAAAAAGTAACCAGGCCTGTTTGGGATTGTTTCTTACACACAGAAATTAGTGTCTCTTCAAGCCCCTTGCCTCATCATTTGCCTATGGACATTGTATTCACTTTTGGTTTTTTTTAATTGATTCTTACTCAGCATTTGGAAATGTTATTCTTTTGGACCATAATGCCCACAATATCCTAACCAGCATGGAAGACTATGTATTCTCCAAAAGAAATGTGATTCAGATCAAGAGTCATGTTTTCCTTGTCCAAAAATTGTTTCCAGCTTAATGATTTCATGCTCTGCTGATTATCTCACTTAGCTTCTCCAGCAAATCCTTCTTTGTTACATTCTCCATCTGTTCCTAAATTTCTTACCCAAGCTACCTGCTCCAAAACTGCAACCATTTCTACCACCCAAACTTCTCTCCTCTAACTAGAAACCAGAACAACTGCTTCTAATCTAACCACAGAATCAGAATGTGTAATTCTTACTGCTACCTAGAAAGAAAACTCAGGTCTGACAGCATTACATCTCCATAAAATAATATTAATCTCTGAGTGGAAAAAGTTGACGTTTGTGCCTTACTGAGATCAGGGACTGTTTCATCCCCAGCTTTCATAAAACTACAACAAAGGTGCCAGGCAATGCTTCAGGCACACCAGCAAGCAAACAGTATCCATCATAAGATGCAGTGGGAGGAAATAGCAGCATTTAATCCTGTTGCTTTATTGATCCCTGTTGTCCTAATATAAAGTGATGTAATAACGGATGATGTGCAAGTCCTTATTTAAGCTGCCATGGATCACTTTTATGATATGTATTGGCTCTTGCAGTAATGATTGAACCACTACTTTTCTTAGAAAGGCTGCATTAAATCAGAATGCTATCCTGTCAGGCAGTAATTCCATGTTCCAGAATAATAAAGTTTATTTATAACTATGCTTTAATACCTACACGTCAGGCAATTGGAACAACATGCTTACTTCCTGAAGGAAGATATTAAATGAGGTTAACTATGTATGCCACACTTAAAATTTTCATAAAGAATAGAATGAAGGATTTTAACATTAAAAAAATTGTAATGTACAGGAGATAGGGATTGTAATTAACCTTGCTTCTATTAATTATATACAGTAAAACCTCATATAACACTAAAACCTGGTTCCACAAGTCTTCGTGTTATATGATTTTTAGTGTTATCTGATCCTCTATGGGATCCATAGAGATACATTGTAACCACACAGGCTTTCGCGGTTGTTATCTGAAGCATCCCATAGGATCTTAATGTTATCTGATGCAATTCTTCCCCCCAGATTCCTTGATGTTATGCGATTTTAGTGTTATTCGATACTAATGTTATATGAGGTATTACTGTATATGGAAACTAAGGGCAAAAATATGATTTGCCACAGAGGTGACTACAAGACATGTTAGATCAGTCAAATGCAACAAAATGTTCTTTGGCCCTTCCTCCCCAGTTTCCTTATGCTATAGTACAATGATGGAGAGTCTTAGCACTCCAGGTGTTCTTAGACTACATTTTCCAGAAGCCCAAGTCAGCACTCCTGCTGATCAGGGCTTCTGGGAATTGAAGTTCAAGAACAGCTGGAGTGCCAAAGTTCTTCATCACGGCTATAGCATTTATTTGGTCACATTTGTACTTGAATGAGCCTCCCAAAAGCAACTAGATTTGTACAGTAACGGACTACCAGAAGCCAGTATTTACGATGGAGGCTGTGGTTTCAGCCTACCCAATGGGATTCTGAACTTTACATTTGTAGGCCATAGTTCAGTTACTTGTGTCTCTTTGATCTTTCCCAATACTGTACTTTGGTTTTAATGATATTACAATTTCCTTTCAATTAAAACTCGCAAAGGTACTTTTAAGATAAAAGAACACAATTACAGGCTGAAGGTATGCAACTGAGCAGTGGTAGGATGATGCTCTAATCCCTAGAATACCATCCTACCATTCTTCAGTTAGAGATGCCTTCAGCATCTTATTATATTCTTAAATACTTTCTAAGCTCTACTTTCAATTATATTCCACTCAGGATTGCCTTTGACTCTAGTCTCCCATCTTGTTTGCTTTGCTTCATCAATATATCTTGTAATGTCAAAGCCAAGAATATTGATTTTATTCTTTCTCCAGCCATATCCACTTTCTTTGCCCAAGACAAACTACGAGCTTATCATTTTCTGACATGTATGACACACATGCAATAGATGACTAGTTGGCTGGAAATAGATGGTGCATTTTTGCCTGTCCCTTTGCAAGCTGATGGTAGAGTAACATCATGGTTTTGACATTCAGATACTATTCTTGGACTATTTTCCATCTAGCACAACAGCACTGTCTGGAACCAGACAAATGTTGAAGTGTGTTCAAACATGGTAGGTGAATCTGTGAAAATGGACTGACATTAGGAAATAGCTCCTTCTGATATGAAGTTGTCACGTGTATTTGTATATATGTGAGCATTTGAGAAAGGCATCACACATAATTGCAGTGTGATGTTTCAAAATGCTGATAGGATCCCAGGAAATTTTTAAAGACTTTAATTTCAAAAGTTCCATTTTATGACAGCTGGGGCATGTTGTGTACAAACATAACATAGTTTGAATGCCCAAAACACTGTACAGCAATTAAAGTATTTTGTAGCTAACATAAGTCAGAACCTAGAAAACATCCTTTTTTTGGGGGGGGAGGGGACAACATCTCCCAGAGTCCAACAGACACAAGCCATATGGTATGTGGGGAGTGATAAGCAAAAATGTCTTCTCTAAATTTTGGTATGATTCAGATTCTCTACCAACATACTAATACAATATATCAGCTGAAATTCTAGTTTCTTTTAAAATTTTGCATAGGAAGTTGCAGTGAGGCCCATTTATGTACGATGCAATGTACTATGTTAAGCAACAAGATTTTAGCCATTGGGTCCTCCATTACTATTACTGCTGAGGTATAAGAGACAACTTTTTTCATTAGAATTAATTTAGCAATTGAAAATGGAGGTTCTTTAATTTCTTCCATGTTTAAACATGGAAGGAATAACCTGGGATAGTTTAAATCTCAAGGTATAAACACTAGAAAAGAAGAACAAGTCAAATAATTTTGAAGCAAGAGCCAGAACTGTACTGCTTCTGCTTCCTGGCTTTGCTCTGCGCGCACACGCACACACACACACACACACACACACACACACACACACACACACACACACACACACACACGAGTTTAGAGTCGGACACAAAGTCTGGGATGAATGAACAAGAACTTTATTAAAAGGTAACAAGTGACTGTAGAAGGGGCCGGCATAGCACAGGTCAAAGGCAAGGCAGACCAACACACAACTGGACTCGCACGATGCATGCCCTGGCCATATGTGTGCTGCTGAAGACCACATGTCCAGCCCCGTGTTCGTATAACTGACCAGCACAGCTCCACAACTGGGCTGTAGCTAGTCGCTGGGGGGCCATTTAAGCCATTTGGGCTGCCTGACTGTGGGTTATCTCTTGACATTATGACCCATGGATGGCATGCACTTACCTTTACACAAGCTACCCGCCCTACACCCTGTGCCTCTCCCATTTCAGTGTTTGTCCGATGTCCTTTGGTGGTGCTTTGGGAGGGAATGTGCACCATTCTGGGACTTCCTGGTGTTGCGCTGGCGATGCTGGCACTGGTGACCACCTGCGTCCCCAGTGTGACACCGCCTGCATCACCAGCATGACACCAGGAAGTCCCACACAGCACACTTTCCCTGCTGAAGTGCCACCGAGGGACATTGGACAAACACCGAAACACAGCGAATATGCTCCCCACAGTCTCCCATTACCGGGAGAAGCAGCGGAGACAGTGAAAAGAGGCAAAAATGCTGCAATCGCCACTGCTGCTGCCAATGATGATGGCAACATAGGTATGGGGAGCAACCCACCTTCATCCCCCACAGATGTGTGTCAAGAGCAGGACCGGCACATTGGAAAAAAGTTGCAAATCCCTGACCTATAGTGTATTCCACTTTATTTCTATTTTAATTTATGAATTGAAAATAGCATCCATGACACTCCTGCTCCCCATTTCACTCCCACAAGTACAACCCAGTGGTGTCACTGAGGCTGAAAGAGATCAATGGAGCCAAGGTTACACAGTAAGTCTTGCAGATCAGTGCAGACTATATCTTGGATTTCCTCAGTCTGATACATCAAACACTATACTAAAATGGCCTTTAAATACAGACATAACTGCAAAGTAAAGATCCCTATCCCATCTTCACCCACATTTGTCTTTGGAAAAATCTTTCTAGATTGCTGGGAGCTTTCCTGAACAATGTGAGATAAGAAAGGAGAGAATTATCCAAAATTGGACAGAGAAGGCCAAGGAAAACTCTCCTTCTGTGAACTTCCTTAAGCTCATCTATCTAGGAAACGAAGCCCATGTTTGCTATCATAAGGACATCTAATCTAAAGTGATTAAATAAATATAATTATGTTAATTTTTATTTGGGATGAGAAATCATCTGGGCAAAATTCAGAATCAATGAAAGAGCTTCCTCAAAGATTGTGGTATTTTTCAACCACAATTGGGCATACCCTGGTAACAGTAACCTTGTGCTGCCAGCTAACCTTTCTCATACTAGGTAAGACAAAAGGAGCTGCAGAATGAACTAACCAAATGGTGCCTTCATTTTGGCAGTTGCCATGTCTGCCTAGACATGGAAGAAGAAGAATGCTATAATGTATCAGATGGATCAAGCTTTACTGTTTATATGAAGGTTGTGGTTTTGCCCTCTTTTCATCCTTACTAGCCGGGGCTCCTCCTAACTTTCCTCCTATACTTTGTCATTCTCATGTGCTGCTTACCTATGCCACTTTAAAGGGGCTGAAAAGGAACAAATTACAGCAACAGTTATTAAAGATGGGGCTCGATCCCTGTAGAAGTTATCCCAGATGGGCAGAATATAAATATAATAAATAATAATAAATAAATTATTTGGTGTGCTTTAAGAGTGTCAGTAGTTTGAAAGAAACATATTACCTTCTTCCAAGTATTCTGAACATTCCAGGTCCTTCCTACGTTCTCTCACCTCCATGATGGGGATCAAGGATTAAATGGCTACTGAACAACACTATAACACTTTGAAGATAACGAGGCATATATATACTATGAGAAGAAAGAAGCTGGGATAGAGCTGGAGAATGAGGATGTGAATAGGTGGACCAACGAGTAAAGTTCTCTTTTCACTTTGTATAGACATGTGCTATTTTATGAGTCTTTGTAAAAAAATAATCTCTCTCTCTCTCTGATACACAGGTTCAATATAATTCCTCCCTTAGTGCCATCATGTGCTTACTCACCTGTATCCTTTGTCAACGGGAATACATTTAGAGTCATGTTTGCAAGGGTTTAGCTCAGGTACACAGTGGTTAATCACTTCATCACATAGTTCTCCTAGAACAAGAAATAAAATGACAAAGTTTTGGATTTAAAAAAATGTAGTGGAAAAGCTGACAGATTTTGGAGAACTCTAGCGTAGGATTCAGGGACAAAGATCTGTTGAGGAAGAAGAGGTTATGGATAAGGTTGAGAATGTATAAACTTGAAACAACTTTACAAACAGTCTTGTGGCACAGAATTTTTTTGTGGTCTAATATTGAGGATGATAAGATATTTTTTGGAATAGTAGCCGTGTTAGTCTGTGGTTCAGGCATATCAGAAAACAAAACAAAATAAACAAAATAAAATAAAAAACACTGTAGCACTTTAAAGACTAACTGCTATATTTTTATTGTTAGCTTTTGTGGATCAAGTCCACTTCTTCAGACATTAAGAGCTAATCTGAATAATCTATTGTTGCTGGTGGCTGTGGGAAGCTGTATTGTTGTGCTTGCTTCTTGTCTGTCATTTTGCTTGAACACACCCTGCTCCCTTTGACCCCTGAATTTGGTGTATAAAAACCATGCCTGTAAGTTTCACTCCTTGTCTGAAGAAGTGGACTTGATCCATGAAAGCTAACAATAAAACTATAGCAGTTAGTCTTTAAAGTGCTACAGTGGTTTTTGTTTTGTTTTGTTTATTTCAGTATTCAAAATGCCACAAATCTGTTTGAGCCAGGAGTGACTAGAAACAGATTCTAGCGTGTGGGAATAATGAAACGCTGACCCATTGAAAAAGACAAATCCCATGTTATTATTTATTTATTTATTTATTTATTTATTTATTTATTTAGATTTATATCACCGCCCACTCGCCATGGCGACTCAGGGCAGTTTACAGTCAGGGAAAAAAACCACACACACACAGCACAAACAGCTAAAATCCATTCCTCCTCCCGGCCAGAGGACGTTAGTCTTATCCTTCCCTGGGCAGGTAGGGCCCAGGATTAAGAAGTGGAAGCTTCCATCTAAAAACCTTAAAACTGTTAAAATTTAAAATTAAAATCTAAAAAAGATTAAAAACAGATTAAAAACACACCAGATGCTACAACTACTAATTTAAAAGTAGAGAAAGAGAGGGGCTCAGATCATCCAATGTGCTGGGGTCATTATACCTTTCGTACCCCATAACTGTCCCACCAGCCATGTTTTTAGATTCTTCCTAAAGGGCAGCAGCTCTGTCTGGAGACGTAGCTCCATTGGCAGGAGGTTCCATAGGGCCGGAGCAGATACAAAGAAGGCCCTCCTTCTGGTGCCAGAGAGATGTGCCTCCCTTGCCAATGGAACAACTAGGGAGCTTCTTCAGTCCGCTCTGGTGGGACGGGGAGATGTTCTTGGGGTGAGGCGGTCTCTTAAGTATCCTGGCCCACTACCATGTAGGGCTTTAAAGGTAATAACCAGCAGGAAAGGGGTTCAGAAATAAAAGTAGGAACATTATAATACTCTGATACAAATCTACATTGTAAACACACTTGGTAGATCAGGTATAGCTCTCTACTTCAAAAACGATATTGTAGTGGTGAAAAAGACAGGAAAGAGACAGAGAAACAACCAGGAAGGTCCAGCATAATCTACTGTGATCACCCATGAAAGAATATTCCATCATAAGAATAGATTACAAAAAGGGACGCAAAAGAATCCTATAACATTATGCACAGTGTTCAGACAGTGGATAATACTTGGAAACTGGCATCATCCAAGTAAGCAGAATGGTGGGAAAGTCAGAACAGGCATGGATAAGTTTAAAGGGGAAATGGAAAAACTCAATAGAGGATAAGACTACCAACAAGGACTAAACAGTTTGGCTACCTATCACCTCCAATTCACAGAGGCAGTATACTCTTAAGTAAGGTTTGCAAGGGGACCTGAGTGGAAGGAGGACGCACACTTCCTGCTTGTAGGCTTCTGACATCAGCTTGTTGGCCACTGTAAGGACTGTAAGGACAGAATGAGGGACCATATAAGGCCTTTGGTTTGATCCAATGTGGCTCTTCTTACATTTTCACATTCTTCAGTTAGGCACAGGTCTCAGTTTAGCTGGTGCTTCACTACTGAGTGAGTTTCATAGCTCCAGCAGCAGAGAGAACTATAGCTTCATCTGTTTATATAGGGAATGACATCACTGGGATGGAATAAATGCTTCAAACAAAGCACTGACATTTATTTAGAGTCAATGATTTTATCTTACAATATTACTATAAATTGATTCAAAATTACAAAACTAGTCTTTTCAGTAATGCCAAACAGATTGAAAACCAAATACTGTATAATTCTTCAGCATCCAAACACGCAAAAGAACTCAGAAATCTCTTGAACTCAAAAATTAGGTTGTGTTCTCACTAAAAGGGCACTCAACTGCAAAATACAATTCACCAGTTATTGCCTGTTCAAGATCAGCACTTGTTTTGTATTTCTAACTTCTAATAATGAACAGATCCAAAATGTGAAACATCAGTTCTCTTCTGAGTACTGCATTACTTTGTTGCATTTCAATACTTCAGGTCTGAGATACTGCCCATAAAGAACCTGGAACTAATTTCTTGTAAGCAATATATGAATCAAGTAAGTCATCATACAAAAAAGAAACCCTGATCTCTAAGTCTCCTCAGCAGTTTCAGCCACACTGTAAAATTCTGCAGACAAGTGATCTGTAAAGAACCCAAGAAATCTCTTCTCTTCCTCCTCCTAGGTAAGAATACTGTATCTAAATTGAAACTTTCAAAACAAAAATAAAGTTAACAGATCAGAGCCCATTTCACATTCTACTAAGTGTGTTGCTCAAGGGGAGAAAAAAAATGTCATTTTGAAACTACAGGCAACAAAATCAAATCAAAACTCCCTGCAATACTGTCAGTGTTTTTAGCCTTAAGTGCTGAAGTCACCCACCTAAATATCAGTTGTAAACAATGCCCAATAGACTTGTCCCCAAGTCAAAACCACAGGGGGCTCTCCTACTAAAAAGAATTCATGGTGTTTGTCTTGCTTGGAGACTGGGCACAGTGGTGTTAAGCTGGTTTTTGTAAAACTGCAGAAGGAGGATTCAGAAAGTGCTGGTATATAGCTGTGCATGGTTGCAAACCAATGCTCAGCCACTTTCAGTTTAGTCTGTAGCTTGCAGCATCTTCCCTAGAGAAACTCTGAAGTGTGAGGCTTATCGTATATCAAACTGGGATTTTCTTAGGAAAGAGGAAAAATCTGTTTATGGTGGTACTGGAGCAGTTATAAATCCAGCTGACACCTGTTCAGTTCTGCAGAAAATGTAAAACCAGGAGTTTATTTTCTTAGATCAGTGGCTCTCTCAGGATTTATGTTATTGATTTATGTTATGTTATTGATTTATGTTAGGTATTTTAGCAGCTATTATTCCCAGCCCTTGAGCAAGTGAAAGCATCACAAACAGCAACTTTATATGGCCACTGCAGATATGAAATAATGACATGGCATATACTGTATATTCTTGGGCAAATGTTTGAGGATCATGGGTGCCAGTTGGTCTTCAGAGTTTTACTGCTGTAAAGAGATAGGAGTATGCTGCCAAGAAATAATGGTTTTCTGCATAGTGTGGAAATAAATAGTAACAAGTTACAAATAGTTACATACTCCTGGAGATGATGAAGGTGTAACTATGCCATATGTTGTAAGTAATGTAAGGAGTAGTGCCAAACCCACCCATTTGGTGTAATAAATAGCATTTTCTAGTTTCTTTTCAAAGTTACTTGTAATGTCATTTAAAAGAATTTTTACAGGAATTTTAAGGCTTTCCGTCATCGTCTTATTAATCCTAAGTGGCAAGAGAACTATTGATTTGTTCTCAGTATTATATTTTTGTTAATATTTTTAAAATAAAATGATAGTCTAGGTGCCAATTTTGGGGCATTCTGGAATCCCTCTCCTGTTCAGTGGCTCCCAAAATTTCCCCAAGGTGAAGTTGATCCCAATAATTTGAGGAGGAACTGAAACTTTTGACCCCTCCCCCTCCACCAACAGCTAGAGCATGGCAACAGCTTGTACTGTCATTCATTGTATTGCCAAGGTCAGATGCCTCATGTCTAATCATTGGCCAAAAAGCCATACAGTACTGCAGTTTTAGAATTCCAGGACACATATCAGAAGTCTATGTTTTTGATAGCTGACAGATGAATAAAGGGTTAAATTACAGAATGAAATCAGGCAGTCATTTTCAATCATATAAAAATAATTTAGGTATCAAGATACAATAATACCTCGGATAACGATTGCATTGGATAACGCTAGAATCGGATAACGATCCAGGTATTTTGGAAAAAATTTGCATCGGATAACAATTCCTTATAATTGTCCGATGCAATCATCTGGGGGGGATCCATTGCTGCGGGTGTGTGTGTGGTGGATTGGGTCCAATCCACCCCCCGTAGTGATCCTGGCCTCCGCTGTAGCTCGGTTTGGCTTGGTCGACAACCCCCCGCGCGCAGAGAGGTTGTCGCCCAAGCCAAACTGAGCTACAGCTGACCTCCACCGTAGCCTGCCCGGGCTGCACGCAAAGGCTAGCGGTGCCCGGGCTGCACCCGCCTTCACCCGCAGAAAGGCACTCGTTCCCGCGCACCTTTCTCCCCGTCCTAGCTAGCCTGGGCTCTGCTAGGCTTCGTCCGCAGCCCTGGCGGGCTGCGGGTGAAGGCGGGTGCAGCCCGGGCACCGCTAGCCTTTGCGTGCAGCCCGGGCAGGCTACGGTGGAGGTCAGCTGTAGCTCAGTTTGGCTTGGGCGACAACCCCTCTGCGCGCGGGGGGTTGTCGACCAAGCCAAACCGAGCTACAGCGGAGGCCAGGATCACTACGGGGGGTGGTGCGCGGGAATGAGTGCCTTTCTCCCCATCCCTTTTGCATTGGCAAGGATCGCTGCCCTTGGGGGAGGAATACCCAACCCACCCCCAAACGCAGCAATCCTTCACTGTGCTTGGGGAGAATACCGCATGGTTTGTCCCTGAAGTCAGGGTTTTTTTTTAAACGTTGTTCGATGCATGTATCGGACAACGCTAAAAATCGGATAACATCATGACTTGTGGAACCAAGTCATAACATTATCCGAGGTACTAGTGTAAATGTATTTTGAAATGTTGCAATATTTCAAGCAACATCAGCTTGTCTGGTAAGTACAAGTTATATTTATTTACAATGCTTCTCAGAGTTGATGAAAACATATAATTGGCGTTAATCAAAAAGTATCTTAATGCCATTTTATAGTCATGAAAAACTGTAGACACATTCCAAGGTACAAGAACATGAAAAGCAAAACATTGCTGAAAGTATAATTTAATTCCTGCTTTGCTATAAAAGGCCAGGGCCAAGTACTTAAACATATAAGTGTAGTTCACAAAATGAAATACCGGTAGATTGAATGCAAAAGTTCACATCATAAAAAGGTACATTCAGGAAGCAGAGGATAAATTTCAAAAATTTGTCATTTTAAAAGTAAAAAGGCATCCCTGAAAAATCACATTCCTTAAAAAATACAAATCTTAAAGTAAAATGCAGTTCTTAGCTTTTACAAATATTAAAATGAATTAATACACACAAAAATTCATTTTAAAAGCTCCCCCAAGCCATGCTAATTAAAGTCTGTGATGTTGCCCATGATGTTGCGATGTTGTGGCTTCTGAAGAAGACAGCTGCCTTTAATGCTACATGGTGCCAGTGCTGTTGATATCAGCGTAGCCATGCACAGAGCTGTCATGTGTCCTACATAGCCTTGTGTCTGGCTCTCTTTCTGGTCATTATTCATATGCTTCCAGATCTTTTATCTTACTGTAAATACTTACACAATTCTCTAGGTAGCAGATAGGTTGATTTGTTTTGCTAGACTCTTCCCAGTGAGATAACAGTATCTATCTCACATCTCAGCCAATTGTTTACAGGCTTGGCTAGTTTAGTTGGCTTCAATTTAGCAATTTGAGACATTAGTAAAGGTAAAGTTCACCCTTGCTCAAAAGCCAGTTGTATCTGACCAGGGCCGTAGTTTTAGTGTTTCATGTGTTTTTGTGTATTTAATTTGTATTTTAATGTGTATTTTATGTGCTTTATGTGTATTTAATTTGTATTTTAATGTGTATTTTATGTGCTTTATGTGTATTTAATTTGTATTTTTATGTGTTTTTATTTTCATTTTTATGTATACTGTATTTTTATTTTATTATTTTTACTTTGGCTCTGCCCATGTCGTTGGCTCCACCCATGACGTCATGACGTCAGCTCCTCCCATGACATCATGCCATCAGCTCTGCCCATGCTGTTGGCTCCACCCACAGTGTGGTAGTAGAAATTTTGGCTGCCCATCACTGTTCTAGAGGTAAACATATTAACAACTGTCAAGTATTCTGATCTTGAATCCAAGCCTAACTTGCTTTAAAACACCTATGGTAAACAATAGATATCTGGGCAAACCTCGTGTAAGTGAATTTCTGAAAATAAATCTCTGGTAACACTTTTATTGTGAATAATATATGTTGAGTACAAAGCTTGGAGCGGCTGTTTATCTAAGAATCACATTGTCCATTAGGTGTTGATTTTTATAAGTACAGTCAAACCTCGCATAAAGAACATCTCGCTTAAAGAGTAACTCGCTTAAAGAGCAGAATTTTCTCTGAATTTTCGCTTCGCTTAACAAATAAAACCAACCAAAAACTTGCTTAACAAATAAATCAGGGTTCACAATCCCCCCCCCCCAAATTGGTCACTTTCAAAGGTGTTTCGCTTAAAGAGCAAACTCGCTTAAAGAGCAATCCTGTGGAACGCATTATGCTCTTTAAGCAAGGTACAACTGTACTGTAATACCTTGCTCTTAAAGTAATAAGCTAGCCACACCAATATTATCAATATTTCACTATCAACATTGTGTCTTTTATCCAAAGGAATAATTAAGAATGGCCAAACCCAAAGCCTCTCCCAAAAATGCAACATTTCTGCTACAATGAGTAAGTGCTAACTTGTCACACACACACAGGCATTATTCATTCCATAAAAGAGCTTGCCTCATTTTCCTTAAAACATTTAAAAGCAACGATTTGAGCTCCCATTGCTAAAATAGAAATTTTAAATTAAAAAGGAAAAATCTTTGCACCTCTTTTAATGCATTGCTTGCAAGCTCTGATGTAGTGGGACACAAAGGTCTGTGAAAACACATCATATCCAGAGTTCTAGAACCACCTTGGTACTGTCAGAGACCAACTAGCACTTATCTCTGCGAAATCCTCTATAGGGCAACAATATCTCCCTCTGATGTTTTCCATTTAAATGGTTCTTGAAGGGGGATTGAATTAACATGCAAGGGTGTGTTCTGACTGGAGGGCAAAATAAAAATCGTATGTCACCATTCCAAATTATTTCAATAACTAAACAAGGTACTATCATCATCATCATCATCATCATCATCATCATCATCATCATCATCATCATCATCATCATCATCATCATCAGCATCATCATCATCATCATGCATATATTATACAGCTACTTAATAGATATTTAGTTTTTTGGGTTAAAATGTGTATCTATTCTACAAGTCAATGTTTTTATAGCATTGTTTGACCGTGTTTTGTATGTTGCAGTAACAACAAAATAACAACACAGAGCAAAATAGAAATGCTTCAACACTATATCCACTAAATGTGGGAAGAAGACCTTACTGAACTCAGACTAACTTTCAAATAAAGTTATACATAACTACATTGTAAAGTAATAGCAGAGGTGCTTTATGTCAGAGACACTTCTTGGCATTTTTATAGATTTTATATTTGGTAAGTAAGGATAAACCCTTGACCACATTCAAGCTGAAATACATTTTCTAGTGCAATTTTACAAGAATTTTCAAATCTGTCTATCAGTGCAATATACTCAAGAGGAAACCTATAAACACCTATTTCAGTCTTGTATTTTGGGTGTGAGAGACTGGTTGGTCATTCCTGAGCACTGCAGAGATCACATGATTCCCTGAGACTCAAACACAATTCCTTCATTGTACTTGGCACCACTGCAGGTGGTGGTTAGATTGTTGACCACTAATATTTTAAACAAGGTGGAAATAGTATTTGATCCTATTATTATTCAGTTAAGGACAGTTATAAGAATATGTGGAAACTGAACTGCATCAAATAAAACTATATACTGCTTTGAGACAATATAGGTTTCATTATTTCAGAAGACTTTACAGTGCTTGCTTTACTAATGCTTTAGTCTATGCTTATTTATTTATTTATTTACATTTATATCCTGCTCTTTTGGTGCAAGCACCACTCAGGGCAGCTTACAATAATATAAAACATCCAATATAAAAATAATAAATTACAGTAACAAAACTATATCATATATGCATAAGAAAAATACAATAATAATCAACCTGAAAAGTCACGTAAGAAAAACCAACCTTACCTTATCAGAACTACTGAGCATCAGACACCTCCTCCTCCTCCTTCTAGGCCAGATACAAAATTGCCAAAATGAAGCCACCTTTTGGTGAGTTCATTCTGCAGTTCCCTCCGCATGACTTAGTGTGAGAAAGATTAGTTGGCAACACAAGGTTGCTGTTAACAGGGTACACCCAGGTATGGTTTAAAAATACTACAGTATTCGAGGAGGCTCTTTCTGTGTACCCTAACAACCTCATAAAAACATCCATAGTATCATAATAATAAGCCACATTATTAGAGCAACAGAACAGTAGCAGCATTCATTGGGAGCCAAGGGCAATCACTTTGCAAACCAAACAATCTTGTTGGCCATAAAAAGCCTGCTAAAACAGCTGTTCTTATCCCCGGTGGCAAATTGATCCAGAAGGTGGCCTCTGGAAGTGGTGGCGAAAACCAGCCAAAAATGTGCTGTAAATGCACCCGTGGCTGAAATAAATTTTTTTACGACAACCACAGACACACTTTATGGCAGCATTTATGGCGGGGGAACCATGTGTCCAGCCCACTCAACTGATGAGAACCCCTGTTATAACTGGTCAGTCACCACTATCTTCAGTTACAAGGATTTTGTAGGTCTTCTCTACTTTTGTTTTTATTCCAGTTATTATAATAATGTCAGCCTAGGATGGCTGTGCCCAAAACAGACTTAAGAAAAACAGAAGAAAGTTAAACTAAAAAAAGTAGACTGGCCATCTGAACAAAATTATTTATATATATATTGTATCAGTTGTCTTGCCTTTGTAATAGCCAGTGTAGCACAATGAACTCTGGGATAATGGAACCAGAGTTTCCATGGAAAATGATCAATGGCATGGTACTGGTAAAATCACTCCTTAAATAATTTCAATTATTTTGGAAGCCCTGTTAGAGATACTAAAAGTTGGTTCCAACTTGACATCACACATAATATAAAGCCTTTGGTTTAACATCCCTTTCCCCAAATGTAATGAAATTCAATTAAGTCATTATTTTATTTTATTTATATACCACCCAATTGATCAGCAGTAGAAAAATCCCCATTATAAAACCACATTTTGAGCTCAATAACACATAGTGGTAATAAATAAAAAAAAATGTGATATCAAAAATAAACTGAAACTAAATGAAATCATCTGAAATCAAATAAAACCAGATCGAATCAGCTAGGTGGCAGAATGTCATTAAAGGACATTCTAAATAATTCAGTGCATGAACCAGTGTATCAAGGTTTTCAAACTGATCTTAAAACTTGAGAAAGGTTTGAAAATTGAAGCCATTCGTAGGGAATTAGACTCTATGGTTGGGACAGTAAACCATGAAGAGATTAACGCAGGACATTGAAAACAAAACCTCTTTGGAGACAGGTCTATTCACCAGGAGGTTGATGAACATATGAAGCCATTTTATTTATAATATCATAGTGATATTGTGTTGAATAGGGATGGTGGTGTATAATTTTCTTGACCACATTTGAAAAGACATACCCTCCTGTCATACTCAGCTATCTTTCAGTTTCATCAGTAAGAGGGGAGGTGAGTGAGGAGATGTGATCACTGTCTTTTGCCCTGGTGGTGCACTAGTTAAACTGCTGTAGCATAGCCAAAGCACTGTGAGTTTGATCCTGATGGGATACAAAGTTGATTAAGACTTCCATCCTTCTGAGGTCAATAAAATGAGTACCCAGCATGTTGGAGACAAAATGCTAATTACCTTGTGAATGGCTCACTAAGCACTATGGGGTGGTATATAAGTATAGTTGCTACTGCTATTTTAAAAGAACCTTGTTTTCTCAAATTTTATTTTTTTTAAAAAATGGCAGGTAGAGTCTAATGATACTACCATCAGAGATTTAGTGCTTGAATTTGATGTGTTGAATTATGCTCATTAGTTCATTAATTTCTTTTATTTCATTCATTAGTTAAGGGTGATGTTTCAAATGGGGAAAAATAAAAATATGTGAACTGTATCCACCTCAGGAAGTTGTCATATTCACTTTTTAAATTGTTTTCCCCTCCTTTTTTGGGGTTTGTGTGACCTCTTTTTAGTGGTTTTTTGTAACATGCTTCCTAGATTATGTTTCCAAAGTCCAATTCCAAGTCTGAAAGTGTCTCCATAAAGAATAATCTTTCCTCTTTCAAATGCACTTTGGATCATCTGAATTGGTTGGGTAGTTTTTTCGCTGGATCCCTGACAACTGCCCCCCCACAGCAAAAATTTCACTTTTCTGATGCTAATTCTGAAAGCGATGATGTCATTGCTTTGCATTTTTGGCTTTTGGTTTCTACCAATTCTTAAAGTCACTGAGATGATCTTTCAAATGACATAAACCTTATTTCCGTGGGTGCCTTAGTTTTGGTGTTGCAGCTTGGCAAAAGTACATGATTTTCATTACATTGCAAGAGCTGTCAGACCACCCAACCGAAACGTAAGACGTTCATAGAATTCAAAAATTGCAAATTGCAAAATTGTAGATAGTTTTCTGCCTTTAACAAGAAAAGTCCAAGGCAGTTTCCAAGGTAAAAGATAATCACTGAGACAATATTAAATAGATTAAAAACAAAGGGCTGAATCTAACATTACTTCAACAATGGCAAGTTCATTGCCACGTTTAACTGTTAATCACCACCATCTTAAACAAAACCACTTTCAAGAGGGCTATTGTATGTAGAGCTCACAATGAATTTAGCCTGATGATTAAGAAAGCAAAGAAAGTGTAGAACAATAATCTGAGTAATAATTGCTTATACAATATACCAGCTGGTAGAATAGCATAGCTCAGTGAGTTAGGCATCTGGCTACAGAACCAGACTTTGGGAGTTGAATCTCTGTGCATCCCAGAAGATTCAGCTGTTGTGGCCTTGTTCAAGCTGCACAGTCCCATGAAGCCCCCAGAAGAAGAGAATGGTTAACTATGCCTGAGTACTTTTACCTAGAAAACCCTAGAACAGTGGTGGCTAACCTTGGCACTCCAGCTGTTCCCGGACTTCAATTCCCAGAAGTCCAAGTCAGCAAGCATGATAATTAGTGCTTCTGGGAATCGAAGTCCAAGAACAGTTGGAGTGTCAAGGTTAGCCATCACTGGCCCAGAACAGGTTGCCAAAATAAGCACATCATGAGATATGCTAGATATGCCAGATAAACTGAGATGCAAAGAGATACTTGAGGCTCTTAAGGGGGAAATTTTAAATTACAAAGTAAGATTAGATCTGTACGTATTCTTAGGAAAATATGTAAACTATGTGATAAGGGGGGGAAATCTGCTGTTGGCATTGAAAAATGTCAAATCTGAATAATGGATTGCTTAATATGGGACTATGCAGCAAGTCTAAAATAAACATCAATGTAAGAGTCAGAGAAAAGCATCAAAATTAATTGGAAACTTCATATATTGTTCAGTTATCAGTATCGTTTATAAACCCCCAAGGATCTTTGCCTTGCCAAGGTGAGGGGGCTTGTGTGGTTTGATGAGTCAATGGGGTCTGTTACGTAAGGCCACCCAAGAAGGACAGGCCATAGCAGAGAACTCAGACTAAACACAATCTACTGGAGAAGGAACTGGCAACCAACTCTAGTATCCTTGCCAAGAAAACCCTATAGATAGTATCAAAAGGCGAAAAGATATGAGGCTAAAAGATAAGCCCCTCACGTTGGAAAGTGTCCAGTATACTACTGAAGAACAGTGGAGGGCAAGTACAAGTAGCCCCAGAAGGAGTGAAGTGGCTGGGCCAAAGTTGAAAAGACAGTCAGCTGAGGATGAGTCTTACAGTGAAAGGAAAGTCTGATGCTGTAAAAAACAATATTGCATAGGATCTTACATGATATATGAATCAAGGCTAGCTGGATGTGGTCAAACGTCAGATGGCAAGACTGAACATCAACAAGACTGAACATCAACATTCTGGGGATCAGTGAACAAAAGTGGATGGGGGTGGGCAAATTCAACTCAGGGGACCAGTATATCTACTACTGTGGGCAAGAATCCCTTAGAAGAAATGGAGTGGTCCTTATATTCAATAAAACTGTGAGGAATGCAGTAATGGGATACAATCTCAAAAATGACAGAATGATCTCAGTCCAAATCCAAGGCAAACCATTCAACACCACAGTAATCCAAATCTATGCCCTGACCACTGATGCAGAAGAGGCAGAAGTCAACTGGTTCTATGAAAACCTACAACACCTTCTAGAGCTGACAGTAAAAAAAAAAATGTCCTCCTCATCATAGGAAACTGGAACACCAAAGTAGGAGGTCCAAATGTAACTGGAATAACAGTCAAGTTTTGACTTGGAGCAGAAAGTGGAGCAGGGCAAAGGATAATAGAGCTTTGTCAAGAGGATGCACTAGTCACAACAAACACCCTATTTCAAACAACTAAGAAGTGAGTCTATACATGGACACCAACAGATAGCCAACAGTGAAATCAGATTGATTATGTGCTCAAAAATGGTGAAGCTCTATACCAGTGGTGCCCAAACTTTTTTTTGCGGGTCAGTCCCGCCCCTGACATACAGCTGCAGGGGCTGGAGGTGGGCTGCTCCCACTGCTGAGTTTTGATGTCAGCAGTGGTGGCGGCGATTGCGCTTTGTCCCAGCTGCTCCGAGCAGCCTGTGGCTTGGTCCCATCCCCTCTGCAGCCTTTGCCAAAACCGGTCACTACATTGGAGAAATTTTCAGAGCCTCCTCTATTTCAAAATCTGCGGCACTGGAAAGTTAAACCTGGTGTGGTGACATCATCCCAGGCGCGCCACGGGACTCTGCTAGCGCCATGGATTTTGAAACAGAGGGGGCTCTGAAAATTTCCCCGACACGGCGATTGGGTTTGACAAAGGCTGCAGAGGGGATGGGACTGAGCCAGAGGCTGCTCAGAGCAGCTGGGACAAAGCACGATTGCCGCTGCTGCTGTCAGGTGGTGGGGGTGGGTGGAGGCGCGGTCCGCGGTGAGCCTGGATACTCACCGTGGGATGCATTAATGATATGCATGGGCCTAATTAGGCCCACGGGCCATAGTTTGGGCACCCCTGCTCTTTACAGTCAGTAAACATGAGTCCTTAAGCTGACTGTGGCTCAGATAATGAGCTACTGCTGGCAAATTAAGACTTAGAATGAAGAAAGCAGGGAGACCCATTAGGCCATGCAGGTATGACCTAGATCACATCCCTTATGAGTGTATGATGAAAGTGAAGAATAGATATAAGGGATTAGAATTGAGAGACAGAGTACCTGAAGAACTATGGATGGAAATTCATAACATCATACAGGAGGCAGCAATAAGCAGAGCAATCACACTTATATATTGCCCATATCACTTAGCACACTCTCTGGGTGGTTCACAAGTTAATTAGCATTTTGCCCCCAACATGCTAGATACTCATTTTACCAACTATGGAAAGGTGGAAGGCTGAGTCGACCTTGAGCCCTGGTCAAGACTGAACTCATAACCGTTTGGTTGCAGTACAGCAGTTTAACCACTGCATCACCAGAACCATCCCAAAGAAAAATAATTGCAAGAAAGTGAAGTGGTTGTCTGATAAGACTCTACAAATAGCTGAGGAAAGAGGGAAAGTGAAAAGCAAAGTTGAAAGAAAAAGCTTAACCCAACTGAATGCAGATTTCCAGAGAACAGAAGAAGAGATAGTTCTTAAATTAACAGTGCAAACTAATAGACGAAAACAGCAGAAGGGAAGAACTAGAGATCTCTTCAAGAAAATTCAAGAAATTTTGGGAGTTTTTGAAGCACAAATGGCCATGATAAGGAACAAAAATGGTAGGGACCTAACAGAAGCAGAAGAAATTAGGAAAGGTGGCAAGAATACATAGAAGAACTATACAAGAAGGAACTTAAGGTCCCTCACAAACACAAGTTTGCATTTCTGAGTTCCTATGCTATATTCATTTCTTTAACTTACTTAATAAACCTTATTAAATATAGATCCTTTGTGTCTACTGAATTGGGATTGAAGGGCTGACTGAACCCCACTGATAGTGGCCATGTTTATGTTACCTAATTTAAGTATTCTAAATAATTGATTCCCTGCACACTCACTAGCCTGTCCAAGTGGTGCCAAGGGGAGCTCTGAAGGCATAGATAAAAATAAAGATAATGACATAAATCAGGGTGGACTACGGAGGATGTCAAATGAGAGAGGAGCTTGGCATACTGTGGCCCATTTGTTAGCAAAGGGTCATACTCGACTCCAACTGAACAACAACAAAACCATGTACAGTATATATTATTTCAGATTGTTGCAAAAAGTTAACATCAAATCAGTAAGCTAAGAGTGTTATTTTAAAGTATGGATAACTTCAACATGACATACTTGTCCATTTACTTGCTTGTTTCCACATCATTTCCCATAACTATTTTTATAATTATGATCATTTTTACATCTGTAATTCTATAATCTGTTGAACTATTAAAATGGGTGGGAAGAGGTGGTGGAGGAGATAAGATTTTGTTTGAACTGCCTCAATTTTAATTAAGAGTGTAAAGCATCAGGAACCGCTAGATCATATAGATCATATAGAGCAGGGGTGCCCAAATGTTTAGGGCTGCAGGCTGGTCACATGGTTGAGCATGCCAGTCGTGTGGTTCCTCCCACCGGAAGTGGAAGTAAAATGTGCACGCATGTGTACATAACACTGCTGTAAATGGCCCGTGGCTGTTTACAACAGTTGTGGGTCATTTATGGTAGTGTTATGTGTATGCGTGGACACATTATGTGCATGCACATTTTACTTCTGCTTCTGAGAGTGGCGAGGGCTGTGTGGGCCAGATTAATTCATGCTGACCCATGGGTCGTAGTTTGGGCACCCCTCATATAGAGGTATAAAACAGTAAGAATTAAATTTTGCTTTGAAGATGAGTTTTAGGCATTGTAAAGTTATCACCTTTAAAGCCCTATATGATAGTGGGCCAGGATACTTAAGAGACCGCATCACCCCAAGAACATCTGTCCATCCCACCAGAGCGGACTGGAGAGGCACATCTCTCTGGCACTAGAAGGATGGCCTTCTCTGTGTCCACTCCGGCCCTATGGAACCTCCTACCAACTGAGCTACGTATTGAGATGGACTTGCTGTCTTTTAGGAATAACTTAAAAACATGGCTGGCGGGACAGGTACGGGGTCCTGGCGGTACCATGACCCCAGCTCGCTGGCTTGTTTGAGCTCCCTCTCCCCCCTTGTCTTTTAATCTTTTTAATCTTTTGTTTTCAAGTTTTTAAATTATTATTGGGACCTGTGGATTTTTATAAAATTTAAAAACATTTTAAATTTTATAATTGTAATTTTGAAGTTTTTAACAATGGGTTTGGGTTGGGTTTTATTATGCTTTTATGATGTTGTAAACAGCCCTGGGTCACCCCGGCGAGATGGGGGGGGGGAGGTATAAAAATGTAAATAAATAAATAAATAAATAAATCTGGAAGAGAAGTGGTTAAAAACAGCAATTATTAGTTTTATTCAGGTTTAAGGGTTTTCCCAGCCAATCATTTATACAAATGTCTCAGAAGGGCCTGAAACAACATTTTAAGAGTTTGTGAAATTTTAGATTTGCTTACCAAGCCCCTCAAATCTGATACTTATTAAATCCCACGATATACAATACACTCCAGCTTACAAGGAGTCTTTCACTAAGTGTCTGGAGCTCAGAGAGTAACAAGACTAGTTCATGTTTTCATGGTTTAATAGAACATAGAGATTTTTCTAACCATTGCACTGTGAATATAAGAAGTTAATTTGGTGTCTCAAATTCCTAAGGTCCTCCATCCAATACGGTATTATTCATAAAAGCCAGGGCAGTGGGGACAAGAAGGAAAATGACAGCTGAAGTTGGGGAAATAACATCAAAATCTGCTGCAACAGGTGAATCACAGTAAAAAATTTAATACAGTACAATCATTATGAGGTTGCTAGACATGTTGAATCAAAGGAACATAAAGAAGTGGTGACTTAACCAGTCTCCTTCTTTCATAGTTTGGGCACCCCTGGTTTAAGCAGAGAAAATCTCATTCTCTTGCAAACAGATTGTAAGGCACATTTTACTTCTGCTTCTGCTGGAAGGAACCATGTGACTGGCCTGCTGAACCACATAACCAGGCCACAGCCTGAAAAGTTTGGGCATCCCTGCTCTAGGTGACATACTTTTGAGATATAATGAAAGCAGACTGCCTGTAGTCTTTGTTTCTCAAATTCAGCAGAAAAAGCATTGGGGACTGAAAGGAACTCTGCCATCACTAAAGTTGCATTTTATGATCTTTCCTTAAAATGATAAGGTACAATAATTGGGGTACCAATTTGAGTCCCAATTTATATTTACCAGTCAGCACACAGTTTGAACTTAAATAAAATATAAATGGAGTAATTTCCTCATTGTATGTCCCAGGAGAAGGGCCAGTCTCAGTCATGAGCAAGCTGCGCAGTCCCGGGGTACCTCAGAAGAAGGCAATGGTAAACCACTTCTATGTATTCTCTACCTAGAAAACCCTGGAAATGGTTGCCATAAGTCAGAATTGACTTAACAGCACACAATTATTGTTATTATTAATCTTCCCATTAGCTAAAGGTAAAGGTATCCCTTGCTCAAAGGCCAGTAATTTCTGACTCTAGGTGCAGTGCTCATTTCCTATTACAGCCAGAAAAACCAGCACTGTCTGTGTCTGGAGATGCTTCTGTGGTCATGTGGCAAGCATGACTAGATGCCAGAGCATATGGAACACTGTTACCTTTCCAGCCAAACCATTACCTATTTATCTACTTTCAATTTCTTGCTTTCAAACTGCTAAGTTGATGGGAACTGGGACAGTTGATGGGCTCTCACTCCATAACACAGCACTAAGGTCTCGAACTGCCAACCTTCTGGTCATCAAACTTACCATCTTACCCACTATGTCACTGAAGCCCTAATCATCCCAAATTAATTCATATTTCTAACTATTATTGTTGATCTCTGTGGGTTTACATGATTAGAAATTGATATATCCCA
This sequence comes from Furcifer pardalis, assembly GCA_030440675.1. NCBI lineage: Eukaryota > Metazoa > Chordata > Lepidosauria > Squamata > Chamaeleonidae > Furcifer > Furcifer pardalis. The sequence continues at coordinate 73,472,635 of CP126893.1, forward strand.
AACTCCAATCCAGCACTTTTTTTAGCAATACAGTATCTGAGAATGAATTGTTTATCTTCAAACAATAAAAATGGCACCACCAGCCTTACATAAGAGAGAACCATCCTTCACAAATGCAGTTAAGGCAAATTTTGCAAAAGAGCAATGTTTTGATGAGCAGGTAAGCTTACTTCTATCCTAGACCATGCCAGGTTGTAACAGTATGTGATGCATTTGATTATGTCTGACTTTAAACCAGTTTTAAAGCAGCAACTCACACTTTGTTAAAGAAATAATTAAAATGGTCAGTTCATAATGAAATAATGGTAGTGGACCAGGATACTTAAGAGACCGCCTCACCCCAAGAACATCTGTCCGTCCCACCAGAGCGGACCGAAGAGGCTCTCTGGTTGTGCCATCGGCCGGAGAGGCGCACCTCTCTGGCACTAGAAGGAGGGCCTTCTCTGTGTCTGCTCCGGCCCTATGGAACCTCCTCCCAATAGAACTACGCCTGCAAATGGAGCTGCTGTCCTTCAGGAAAGGATTGAAAACCTGGCTGGGAGGTCAGGTCTGGGGAATGGATGGCTCAATATCCCCAGCTGGCTGGATAATTGGACCCCCAGTGGCTTTTAGCTACAACGCCTAGTATTTAATTTTTAAGCTTCTTTTAATCTTTTAATTTTTTAGTCTTTTAATTGATTTTAAATTGTTGTGGTTGATATGTTATGCTGTAAATCGCCTTGGGTCCCTTTGGGGAGGAGAGCGATGAACAAGTACAACTAAAATAAATAAATAAATAAAATAAAAGAATGTACTTCAGAATATGGCTACAATGCATACTTTGTACTGCTCAACAAATCAGGAATTAAAACAGGCACTCCAGGGAAGAACACGTAGAGGAATGAAACACGGCCCAAGAATATAATGTAGCAGACTCTCCAGTGAAAAAAGCTCTTAGGCAAGCCACTGTCAAATAACTATAATCCAGATGTATGCTTTACAGTAAGACCTCAGATAATGCTAAAACTTGATTCCGCAAGTCTTAGTGTAATCTGATTTTTAATGTTATCCAATGCAGGCATCGGATAATGTTAACATTCTATGGGATGCATTGGATAACATTAAAACTCCATAGAGATACATTGTAACTGGCACAGCTTTAGCAAATGTTATCTGATTCATCCCATAGGATTTATTGTTATGTGATGCAATTTTTTTTCCAGATTGCTTAACTTTATGTGGTTTTAGCATTATCTGATGCAAACATTATCACTGTATAGTGCATTTACACCACTTGGGGATGGGGAGCAATTGTGTGGGGGGAGGTCCCACAGGGTGGTGGTGGTGGCACTTGTGTGGTGGGGAGGCCCTGCAAGGGGGAGCCCTCATGGGGAGGCCCTGTGTGGGGTGGGGAGCACCTTTGGAGTGGGGGTGGGGAGGCCCTGTGGGAGATGGGAAAGGCCCATGGTGGGGGAAGACCCTGAAGGGGTTTGGGGAGCACTTGTGGGGATGCCCCATGGGGTATGGGGAGCACCTGCATGGGTGCAGGTGCACAAATGATGTTGCTGCCACGCCTTGAGCAATGTGCACGCACCCGCACCCACATGACTTCACCAGAGGCATGCCGGTGACATCACATGGGTGTGTGGACACTCGTGGTGCTTGACCGCATGCTGCCTCCTCTTGTTTCGGCACTCAGTCTCTGAAAGGTTTGCCATCACTGCTATAGGCCCATGCTGTACTACAGCTTTAGCTGTTTCATTTACAAATAGGGCAAAAGCAAGAGAAAAAAAGAGAAAGAGATGGAATAAATGTTATTACTTTGTTGGATATTGTGTGGCCATCCAATGAAATGCAGTTTATTTACTCAATGCAAGTGTTTACTCCTTTAAAAAATATCTGAGACTTTCAATCAATTATACTTTTTTCTTCCTAATTTTAGCTTCACATCCATTATAATATACAATTTTAAAGCAAGAGTATTCAAGGGAAAATACTGCCAGAAAATAGTCAGATTCCTCAGACTTTGTGAAAATGAGACAGGGCAAGGAGCTTCAGCAAGAATCACACTTCTTCATTCCATCATTTTATCCTAATTTCCTTCCTTCCCTTCGCTCACCCACATGTAAACCATTCCCCCTCAGGCCATATCAAAGCAAACTTTGTGGAGATGGGGAAACTATGGCTTTACTCCCACTATTTTCTCTGTATTCCTTGAATTTCCTTCAGTCGAGATAATTTAGATGTGGCATTCTGAGGCCTCAACACAACTCCATTTTACACAAACAATAGCTAGGAAACCCCTCCCCAGCTGAAAAACAATAAATTATATTTTGTCTCACTCTATCTTGCTCTCATATCCATCTTGTGCATTTACCCAGATATTGTACAATACTTGTTGTTTTTATACCTCAAATTCATAAGAAATGTCCTGTTGGATTTGACCAAAGGCCTATCCACTCCTGTGATCTGTCCACAAAATGACAAGCTAGACTAGATACTCATGGGAAGCCAGCTAGCAGGACATGAATACAATGGTCCCTTCCTGCTCATATTCCCCATGAAACAATTAGTAACTGGAGGGAATATGAGTTTACTGTAACCAGTAGCCACAACAATCCAAACTGACATATTTGTTAAAATTGGCAACCAACACCTTATGCTGTGGTAGCAAATCCTACAATGCTAATTATATGTTATGTGACTGCCAGGAGTAGGCCTCAGAATCTCTAAGCATACACCTTGCAATTGTTTGCTTACCCGTATAATTAGGGAGGCACAGGCAGGCGTAATTGTTTATCCCATCCTTACAAGTTGAGTTGTTCTCACAATCATTATCTTCACAGTCATCTGGATTAACTTCACATTTCTTCCCCTCATATCCAACAGGGCAGGAACAACTTAGTAAAGGATTAAACAAGACAGGAAGATTAATCTACTGTTCAGACTGAAATGAATTAGAAACAGAAATTGCACAAACGATATATCCATATGTTGACCTAAAGGTGAAGGAGTGAATCAAGACTTCAGTGCATCACAAAGCTTTTATCTAACACATCCAGAGTTATGTACATGAGACTTCAGTTGCCGAGGATTGTTGTGAAATTTCACAATATACTGAATGTAGTTAAAGTTTTGAATGTACTATACAAATTATTTAAATGTCTCTGAAGTGGTGCTGCAAATTGAAATTATGAGAAACTGCACCATTTATTTCCATGGTAGTATTATTTAGTAAATATAAAAGTAATATCCTGGTATCTCCTCAGTCTTTTACATTCTATGACAATGTTTCACTGATTATCGCTAATGCTGGGCAATGAACAAACTAGCATCTATGTACCTTAAAAAAATTTTTTTGTACTTTTGCTTGGCCACCTAGAGTGAGTTTTTATATATCAACAGTATGCAACACTTTTGGTGTGTAAGCAGTATAATAAAGCTTTTTCTGGACTTCCCAATCTCTGGCAGCAGGAGGTGTGTGTCAGCCAACTAAATAAAGTGGAAACAAGAGGGGTTCTTTGTTTCATTCACCCCCTATCTTGGTACATTGAGAGTTAACATTTAAATGAAGATTTAGGGAAAAGAGCTTCTCTGTGTATAGAAATGCTCACAAATGCATCAGTTGACACTGAGGAGTTAGCACAATTTAGGCAACTGTGCGCTTGGTTCAAACTGGGACAAAATTAGTTTTCAAATGCTATTTTAAAAGAGCTCCGTTAAAAACTAGAAGTCTAGGCCTGGATATTACTGGATAGTAACTTTTAAAGTCCTTCAGGAATACTTAAGATCAGATAATTCTATGTCTTTTTCTCTACTGCACTGCTTGTGCATCAGAATGTCTTGCAGGTGAAGAAAAACACAAATACAGAATGCTTAAGGAGGTTCAACTTATTTCCTCTGCCCTGGAAACAAATGGGAGAATGTAGCAAATGGCACTCCAGTGCATTTCATCTAAATCAAACATGCAAGTCTTCACAGTATAGCAAAGGATTTTGCAGTAATTGCACTTGCTATCAACACTACCGATACACTCAGAGGCTCCTCAATGTCTCCTTAATTATTTTGCAACTTATTTTTTAAACATCCCCACCACTATTAAGCTGGAGATTTGACTTCCAGGCTCATATGTAGGAGACTACTATATAAATAAGTGGCACAGTGTGTGTAGGAAGAGGGAGAATATCTCACCCAGAAAATTAGGAGAAAGCTGTTCCCTACTTGACCATGAGCTGATCCTGGTAATACAGTAATACCATGGTCGTTACACTGCTGTGGAAGGGAGATGTGCATACATTGGACCTTGTGTGCTTTCTGTATAAATAGCCTGAGACTGAAAGAATGCAAGAACTCCAAATAGTTGATGTTATCTAAGAAACAGCAAGCAAACATTGCAGAGCACAAGCAAGCAAGTACCCATATGGAATAAAAGTATTTCAGTTACAGTACAGTAAAACCCCGTATAATGAGTTTAATTCGTTCCTTGGAGCTAGTTGTACAATTTTATCACTGTACGATGCATGCATCGTATAACAAATTTTTCTATGGGATGCATCGTACAATAAATATTTCTATGGGAAAAATCATACAAAGAAAAAAATTGTTGTACAATTTTTCCCATAGAGAAATTCATTGTATGATGCATCCCATAGGAAAGCACTGTATCGTACAACAACAAAAATCATTGAATGATGCAACATTTTTTCCAAATTTCATTTGTTGTATGATTTATTTGTTGTATAATACAATTGTTATACGAGGTTCCACTGTACTTCATATTCCTTAGCAGCAAGAGAATGAGAGTGCCTTTTCCTGCTAATGAAAAGGAATGGCCATAATTACTTTTTGATGAGAGAGAGTACAAGATGTAGCAAGCAGTAAAATATGCAATGTACCAACAAGGAGGCTTGAAGACTGTACACTAAAGCAGCACCACAGTTATAGTGTTCAAAATTAAACACACACACACACACACACAGTACCAATTGGGTGGAAGAGTTCCTGACACTGCTCATTCTAAGCTCACAGGCCATGATTGCTGAAGGGGACCAGGATACATCTTCAAAAAGGATGACTTGAAAACAAACTGCTTGACTCAATTCTACTTAAATCACACTAAATCAGTATGAAATATTTTCTTAGCTTGTCTTTCTACCTCATTAGAGCCAATAAAAAATGTCCTCTTTCTGACCCTGTGGAGATACCCAGGCTCACATGAGGCAGATAAGAGAAGGGGATAAGAGCTGGCACAGCATCTTTCATGGCCAAGAAACGTGTGTGTGGAAGTGGAAAGGATAAAAAAAATTCTAATTAAATAAAGTGATCCATTCATCATGTCTCCTGTTTCCATTACGAAACACCATTTTTCAGGGGTTTATATTTCAGCCATAAAAATGTGCTCTAGGCTGCATCTTGGCATACAAGGTCTCAGTTTGGGAGCACCGATTCATTCTTTCCATTTAAAGGGAAAGAAAAATGAGGAATTTCTACTGGTTGATTTATTTTATGTTTCTGTGTACCATGTTCTAACTGGAACGCATTATATATATATACACATACATACACACACACAAACACACACACACACACACACATATACACAAAATTAAGGATCTACTATTAATAATGTGTACAAGTGCCATACATCAAATAAATAAATAAATAATATTAATAAGAATGAGCAATCAGGTAAAACCCCGGAATTGGAAAATACTTTGAATGGCATAAATTTACAACTACTCATATAACAATGTTTTAGGGTTAGTTACAAATCTGAGAGTCATCATAGAAGACATTCTATGCAGCCAGCAAGAATCTCTTTTTCTTTCTTTCTTACTCTTGAGTTAACACAAATAACCTGATCCAAGTCTGAACTCTAATAAAGGACATTAACTCCATTGTGGTCTGCATTTTTTGTTTCACCAGGTAATGTTTGGCCAAAAATATTACCAAAAGGCTCTTGTGCTTTCTCTAGAGCAGGGGTTCCCAACCTACAAGCCTGTGGCCCTAATCCAGCCCACTGAACTCATTAATACAGCCCGCAGTGGCCACCCTGTCACCTCCAGAAGCTCCCACCACCACCGGAAGTCCCAATACATCACTTGTGACATTTTTGCGGCTACTTGCACAGCCTCCACTGCTTCCCAGGGTGACGGGAGACTTATCGTAGCATTTTTTTTTTGCTTCATTTTGGGAATTTTTTGCTGCTATTTTGCTGAGTTTCAGAAGGTAATCTGTGGTGCTTGGGGACTTTTGGTGCTGGGTGGAGCTTAGGGCAGTGCCTGGGTTCCCGGTGCAGAGCCAGGAAGTCCCCAACCACCATGTTCTAGCTGCCAAACTGCTGCAGAAAAGCAGTGAAAAATTCCCTAAATGGAACAAGAATGCTCCAAAAAGCCTCCCGCCACCCTGGGAAGCAGTGGAGGCTGTGCAAACAGCCACAAAAAACATCACAATTGACGATGATTATGACACCACAGACACCACTGAAAATGTAAGCAGTGGGAGCAACTACGCCTCCGGCTCCCACACCTGAGTTTTGGAGGTGGGAATGGCTCCTGGCGGGAAAACATTGGGAACCCCTGATCTAGAGAAAGCCACCAGCCATATCTTGTTTCTCTCTCTGATGATGTGAAATTCTGAGGGGTGTGGGGAGAGGTCTGAACAAAAGGCCATTAGTCCTCAAGGTTGTCAGGTGTTAGGTGACCTACATGCCTGATGATCAGTGTTGAATTGCTGGCAGTATGTTCTTCTCTGTTACCATAGTAGGATAGCCTGGCCAAACTGGCAACACAGCTACTGACTTACCCCCCCCCCCAAATCAGCCCCACTTGTGAGTGTTTTAAAAAGCCATAGACATTTTGCCATCTCAATAAGCAACACACATCTCAGTGTATGGCCACAAGTATATAGCATAGAACAATAATGCTACACTTGCGCTTGTTTTAGTAGAATATGAGATGACCACCAGCACATTGTCATGTTTTGATAAAATGATAAAGTGATTTAGTATTTGGAAAAGATTAATGTAGTTTACAAATCTGGCCTTGTGTTGAAAACATATCCCCTTGCCCCCGCAATTGTTTTAGGACTTTTGGCTAAGGAACTAGGCACACCTGCATGTGCAATGGACAGACATAATAGTCCATGAACACTGAACTCATCCATCAACCATGGAACATTTATGTTGCCAAATCTATTAAAATGTTCTTTAGTGAGTTTTCTGTTGTCAGAAGAAAATGGCTAAACACATTGCCGACTGCTATACTACAGCTACAAAAACAGGTTTGCCAATTAATACAGAAGTGAGATGGGTTTCTTGCTGTGTGGCAGGAGCCAGCTAAAATTAAACATTTATGAATCCCATTTATTACAATGGCTGAAGACATGCTTCAGCCTTTATAACTGATGGAAACAGAACATGAAAGTGCTTCATGTTACCTTGATTCTATCCATTGTTCTTACAATTTCAGCTATGAACTATGGCTGGCTTGAAAGCTGAGTTTGTTTGCTAATCATTCTCACTAGTATTAGCCTTATAATATGGGCAATAATGCTTCTCATCCTGCAATTTATCTTTACCCCAAATGACGGCAGCAGATATTCACTGGAAATCTGTCCTTATTTCAGAGGTTGGGGAAGTTTGCATTTTGAACTACAAATCCCAAAGCTTTTGACGAGCATGACATATTTTGGGAATTGTTTGGGGAGTCAAAAAAGTGCCATTTCTACACTTGCATCTATTTATTATTATTTTTTTACTCTTCTCCAGCTCTCCACTGGAATGCCCTACTACAGCATAAAATGAATTCTAAAAAAGGTGGCTATTAAAATGCAAGCCAATGGAAGTTGACTCTAGAATCTCTTTGAAAGCTTAACCTAGAGAATGCAAATAGGAAACTGTGAAATGGGTATACAGTATTTACTTCTGCTTGCTGTCTTTTAATTCACAGGATAAGCAATGTTTCTACTTTAGAACTGAAAGGGAGAGAAAAGGAAAGGCAGTTTCAAGAGAAAACAAAACCTCTTAGACTAAACTGTTTAAATTAAATGCCTGAAAGAGATTTTGTTTTCAGGACTCCATCTGATCCCCTGCCCTTTGCTGACACTGTTGTAGCAGCGAGTTAAAACAGTAAATACAAGAAGTGGAGTCACCTGCTGCTTTGGACCTCTTCTGCTACCTAGGCACAGCAGGAGAAGGAAGGGTGTAGGATGGAGTTTCAGTCTAACAGGGTGAATTTCCTGCCTTATGTCACCACCTCGCCATTACACAAAAGATAAATTTTCTTCATCTATGACTGCAAGAACATAGGAGTAAAACCACTTGGAATTTCATATGGAGGAACACTTTGGTTTCTATTTCTCTTTACAAGAGCACAGATTTGACAAGTTTGGCAGCTGAGGGAGAGAAAGTATGAAATATACAATTCCTTTCACAGGCCATACAACAGAACATTCTAAGTGGATCTTCTCCTTATAATATTTCATATTGCATATGAGGCCAGTCCCCCATCTTGAGGCAAAAGGGATGGATGGGAGAGTGCAATTCCTCCCACTGCCAGCAGGAGCTACAGGTTAAATGTAAAGGGAATACATATCTAATTTGTGAGCACAATTATTTGGTTTTCTAACTACAGTATTTGCTTCAGAAACAAACTGTACACTGTACAGGCAATGTGTGAAACAGTTTCCAACCTTTTCATTTCATAAACTGTGTGTCTGAGAGAAAGAATAATGGTTATCCCTAGTTTAGGGGATGCAAAAGAAACAGTTAACCTCTACTTTTCCTGTTCTTTTAAAAATATTTTATTTTAAACATTTTGCTACACTAATAATGTAATACATAAAAAGAAAAAAAACATTGCAATTATGAGTAAATGGGAAAAAATGTAACATAACATTGTGCTTCCCATTTTGAACTACATCTCCCCAAAGCTTCTGACATATTTTGAGAAGTGTTTGGGGAGTCAAAAAAGTGCCATTTCTACACTTGTAAAATGGGAGTACTTTGATACAGGGCAATTTTTCTGTGAATGTGGAGAAGTACAGTACAATCAATGCAGCATTTATGTGCATGCAATTTATGCCCCACCATATGTACAAAAGAAGATCTAGTGAACAGCTGAGATAATGCTACTGAATAAGTCAATTTCTGGTTTAAAATAGTTAATTATTTAAATTTTTAATGTTATTTGAATTTTAATTATATTGCAAATATAGATCCATAATTTTAAATTGTTCAATTTTGTTGTTCAGTTATACAGTCTATTCCAACCCTTTGCAATCCTATGGACTATTGCCCACCAGGCACCTCTGTCCTCCACCATCTTCCTTAATCCGCCCAGCTCTGTGCCCATTGTGTCTACAATACCATCTAGCCATCTCATTTTCTGCCACCCCCTTTTTCTTTTGTCCACCACTTTTCCCAGCATCAAGGCTTTCTCAAGTAAATCATCTCTTATTTAATGTCCAAAGTACTTTAGCTTCATTTTTACTATATGACCTTCTAAGGAGCAGTCAGGATTGATTTCTTCTAAGATTGACCTATTTGTTCTCCTCGCTGTCCAGGTTATTCTCAAACTCCCCTCCAACACAACATTTCAAAAGCGTCTATTCTTCCGAACTCAGCTTCCCTTATGGTCCAGCTCTCACAACCATACATTACCACCGGGAATAACATTGCCTTGACTATGTGAATTTTTGTTTGCAAGGTGATGTTTCTACTTTTCACTATGTTCCCCAGGTTTCTCATAGCTTGTCTCCCAAGAATAAGTCGCCTTTTTATTTCATGGCTGCAGTCCCCATCTGCAGTGATATTTGTTCCTAAGAAAGTAAAGTCTGTCACTGCTTCTACTTCTTCCTCATCTATTTTCCAGGGACTGATAGGGCCTGTTGTCATTATCTTGGGTTTTTTGATGTTGAGTCTCAAGCCAGCTTTTGCACTCTCTTCTTTTAACCTATGCAGCAGCTTCTTTAGGTCTTCCTCAGTTTCTGCAAATTGTTGATGTTTCTCCCAGCAATTTTGATCCCAAATTGTGATTCATCCATCCCTGCATTACACATTATGTGCTCTGTATAGAAGTTGAACAAAATGAAGAGTGACAAAATGCAACCTTGTTTTACTCCTTTTCTTATTCCAAACCACTCCGTCGTTCCGTATTCTGTCCTAACTGTTCTTCTTGACTCATGTACAGATTTCTCGTGAGGCATATAAGGTGTTCTGGTATTCCCATTTCTTTGATTACTTGGCACATTTTGTTGTGATCCACACAGTCAAAGGTCTTGATGTAGTCAATGAAACAAAAGTAGATTTGTTTCTGATATTCCTTTGTTTTCTCCATGAAAGCTCTTGTATACCACAGGTCCAGAGAGGTCCCCTCAGGAAAGAGCAAGCTATAGCTTCTTTCAAAGCAACAGACACTGCCCCCAATATGGTGGAATCTTTGGCACCTCCTAGACCAGTCATGGTGAACCTTGGCACTCCAGCTATTCATAAACTTCAATTCCCAGAAGCCCTAATCAGCAGTAGTGCTGGAGTGTCAGGGTTCACCATCATTGTCTTAGACCCACCCAACTTTACATTTCAAGCTCCCATGTGCTTGAATGGACTGATGAAAGTGTTATGATTCCATCATGACTGCAAAAATTGCAACTGTTTCCCAAAAGTAGTATTAAATGGTGTACTGGACACCACCCCACTACAGTGGCATCTGTGGCACCAGTTCTAAGGAGAGTGTCTCTTCAAAGGACCTGTCTAACTTATCACAGCAGGTGATAAAATTCCTTCTTGGGAGTGGAAATAAAGTCACTTTAATTCTCTCTCCCCGCCTCCCCATCCTCGCCTATGTCTTCAGCCTTTATACTCTTCTCTTCCTACAATGTGAAATTCAGCATAGTTTGCCCATGGTTCATTCAAAATATAGTGAGGGATAAATTCCTAATTGCTCAAACTGGACAGATGGGGCTATTTCCCAAGCAATTGGAGAATATTTTTGCTTGCTTCAAAATTGGAATATAACTCTCCACTACAACACTTCTATCCTGAAACCTTTTTTTAAAAAACTCCAAATGTCATTTTCCCATACCCTCTCTGAAAAAGAAAATCATAATTGCCTGGAGCAGACATGAGTAGAGGACACAGACCCATTGCCTTGTAATATGCCATGCACCAGAGAGGAGAAATAGCTCCCTCTTTCTCTCATTCACATGCCCAATGCTAGCTTGCTTATTAACCCCTATTTAAAGGAAAGGAAGTAGGGGTTCAGGGCACAAAAGTGGTGGGAGAAAAAAAATCTCTGGATAAAATTATAATTCAAAACAGAAAATAATTTCAAGTTCCCTATACAGTAAAACCTCATATAACACTAAAACCTGGTTCCACAAGTCTTCGTGTTATATGATTTTTAGTATTATCTGATCCTCTATGGCAGGGGTGGCCAACTGTAGATCTCCAGATGTTCTTGGACTTCAATTCCCAGAAGCCCTGATCAGCAGGAGTGCTGACTTGGGCTTCTGGGAATTGAAGCCCAAGAACACCTGGAGATCTACAGTTGGCCACCCCTGCTCTATGGGATCCATAGAGATACATTGTAACCACACAGGCTTTCGCGGTTGTTATCTGAAGCATCCCATAGGATCTTAATGTTATCTGATGCAATTCTTCCCCCCAGATTCCTTGATGTTATGCGATTTTAGTGTTATTCGATACTAATGTTATATGAGGTATTACTGTATAAGGCATAAGATTATGCACCCCCATAATGTATATTTTTTTAATGTGCCATCCCCAGTTTACACAGCTCCATACCAAATACTGAGTGCAATCTTTTATTACTTTATAACTGAACAAAAGTTGTCATACGTTAAGAGGAGACTAGTGTTGTTTGTTTCAGTGGGGGAAAACTGTCATATTAAAACCACTTTCAAGCCATAGTGCAGCCAGTATTTGTACTTCTAAAATACACTGATAAAATGGGTGAGTTCAAGTAGGTGCTTAAGTCTACCTTTCAAATCAATGGGAGTACATGCTTAGCTTTCTCTAAAGTATGCCTTCAATTAATATATGTGGCTGAGTGATTTTCAGCTAAGCAGTATTTTTAATATAATAGCTTTTTTTCTGTTTCATAGTATGGAAAATAGAGTTGTGTTAGCCATTATCTTGCTTGTAAATGCAATTTGCCTTTCAGTTACCTGAATCCATCTTGATTTGTGTCAGTGAGATGGCAGGTCCCTCCATTCTGGCATGGGTTCTGAATGCAAGCATTGATGGGTATACTACAGTCTCGACCCTAGCAAGAAAAGTTCATGAAAAATGGTTAGCCCATCTCTATTTATTATACAGAGCTTACTCATTCAATCCCTCCCGCCAGCATTTTCCAATTGGCAGACACAAAGGATGGAGACTTCAGAATTAGATCACCCACTCCTATCCACTGAAATCCATTTTGGTCTTTAAGCAGTGTTTTGAGAAGAAGAGAAGAAACAGATGGCTGATTGGGAACTGCAATGCACTGAAGAGTTATTTTGCCACCTAGTAATTTATATTTACTTCTTATATATACACTAATGCACTTTTAAAATATTGAATAGAAAGAAAATGAGTATGACCAGAAACACAGAGAAATGTTCATAATTTAATCAGTATCTCAACAGCACAATATAACACCAAGAAAAAACATAAGGAAGCATGCTGCTTTAAAAACAAGATGTTCCATTCCTTTTTATTGTCCCCATTTGTAAACTACTCAGTAGGATCAGACTGATCAATGAAATGGAGTTCTAGATTAAATGTTAATTAGTTTAACAGAATAAGGTAGTTCTTATGTTTTTAATCTTTTTTAAACAGGAAATAGCCAATTACTTCCTTAGAAACAAATGGCCTTCATAGGTGAAAAAAGTGTTAATTAAACATTTGCACTTTAACCAGCTTTCAAAAAACTTTAAGAGATTATGTATAATTCTATCCTGAGCATTGCTAGACAAGATAGCCAAGGCCACACATAAGAGGGGAAAAACACTTTATGTTTATTTTAACATAGGCTTTCCTCAATGAATATTTGGCAGATAAGCTGGTTTTATGTGGTAGTTGGCTAATTGTAAAATAGGATGGCTTTCCTTATAAATCTAGATTTCTAGAGTTCTAGGACCGGAAGAATAAGGTTGTAAAATAGAGTATCAAAGTTTTGGCCCTGTGGGATAGATTAAACCCCCAGGGGCATTTCTGTCACACCTTCTCTATGCTTCATGAGCCAGATGAATTGGCTGTAGTTTGGGCACCCCCACTTTAAGGAGTCTCTCCCTAAAGGAATTTCATATTTAATCTTCCTCTTTTTCTTCAGCTTTTCCCAGCATTATTATCTTTTCCAGAGAATTTTGCCTTTTCATGATATGCCTCAAGTAGGACAGCCTCAGCATCATTGTTTTTTGTCTCCAAAGATAACTCAGGCTTGATTTGCTCTAGGAACTACTTATTCATTTTTCTAGTAGTCCAGGGGATCCACAAATCTCTTTTCCAGCACCATATACATTTTTTCCCTATCAGCCTTCTTCTCTATCCAGCTTTTACACCTACACATAGTGGCTAGACAATTTGGGTCTTGGTCTCCAGTGACACAGTCTTACACTTGATTATCTTTTCTAATTCCTTCATTACTGCCCTTCTCAGTCATTTTCTGATTTCTTGCTTGCAGTCTCCATTTGAATTGATGATTGAACGAAGGTATACAAAACAGTCTTTGTTGCAATACTTTTGAGAATCACTGGGCTTGCATGGAAAATTAAAGCAATGCTCCAATTGTTACTGCATTCCTTGACATTTCCATTCTTGGGGAGTAAGATGAATCATCATCTTCTTCTTCTTCTTCCATGTTCATCATCATCATCTTCTTCCATGTTCTGATCAAAGTAAGCTCCTTCTTCCATCTTCTAATTTGGTTTTGCTCTTGTGTGCCCTCAAGAATGCTTGTACTTGACATAAAGCTCTTCTTGGATCTCAGCCGGCAGTCTTGAGGTTAATATCCATTCAGAGGGTGTTGAGGGTCATTCTCTTGCTTAGTCCTCTCAGCATCTACTGCTACTTCTCTCCTGGTCTTAGGTGGAGTAATACCAATGAGAGGGAATATTTTCTTAACTGGTGTGGGATTAAGGCGTCCTGTCACTATCCACATGGCTTCATTAACAGCAATGTCAACTCCTTTTGCATGTGTGGATGTGTTCCATACTGGAGCAGCATACTCTGCTGCAGAGACGCTCAGGGCCAAAGCTGATGTGTTCAGCATAGATGGTAAAGTTTCCCATTTATAGTTTGTGAGGTTTCCTGATGATGTTGTTCCTTGTACTAACTTTGGCTTTGGTATTCATGCAGTGCTGCTTAAAAGAGAGTGTCCGGTCAAGCATCACATTAAGGTATATTGTGCTATAATCGATTCCCTTGCCATGTAAAATTCAACTCAACCCTTGCCTCTCAGTTTCAAAGATAGAAAGCATATATTTGAATCTTGCTTGAGTTAGGCTTCAAATGGTTGATGTTGCAATATTGTCCTAGTTCTTCAAGTGCTCTAGTAAGTTTTCCAACTACCTCATCAAAGCTTGACCCTTGAATGGCCATTGTTGTGTCATCTGCATAGATGAACAGTTTTGTATTGTCAGGAACTGGCTGATCATCTGTGTGTGTGTGTGTGTGTGTGTGTGTGTGTGTGTGTGTGTGTGTGTGTGTGTGTGTGTGTGTGTGTGTGTGTGTGTGTGTGTGTGTGTGTGTGTGTGCGTGTGTGTGTGTGCGTGTGTGTAACCTGATTCCATGCTGATTATAAATGAAGAGTAGTAGCTTGTTGGTATCACTATATTTTCATGTAGCACGAGTCCTATAAGCCTGCTGGTTCTGTTATGTGAAAGAAAGTCTGAAAATTACCTGTTGATTAAAGGTAAAGGTCGCTTTTGCTTGTAAGCCAGTCATATCCGACTCTAGGGTTCAGTGCTCATCTCTGTTTATAGCCCAAGAGCCAGTGCTGTCTGCATCTGCAAACATTTCCATGGACATGTGGCAGACATGACTAGACACTGGAGTGAATGGTGTGCTGTTTACCTTCTCACTGAAGTGGTACCTATTTATCTATTTGCAATTTCTAGCTTTTGAACTGCTAGGATGGCAGGAGCTAAGACAGAAACATGCACAGAGAGTGCACTGAGTGCTATGGGGTGGTATATAAGTGTAGTTGTTATTGCTCTTAACACTCCAACCTTAGTCCTATCAATTAACATTTTCATCCATAGCAATGTAAGTGACTGAAGACCTGTACCTTCGATTATGATGAATTATATGCTCCAGATAAAGATTTTTTTTTTAAAAAAAAACACCACTGCTAAGTGATCAATTAAACAGTTTCAAACTTCTTTTGACCCATCATACTGGGATAAGATATTCCTGACACCTCCCACACCCATGTAGAAACTCTTTCCTTCATAGAAGATTTTCCTCATGTCTACATCAAACAAGGAACAACAAACTCTGAGAGGGCACATGTAGGACAATTTATCAAGGTAAAGGAAATATCTTCCAGATGGATAACCTTGTCTGGTGCTGGCTGTTGAGAAGGAAGCAAGGTATTGTTACTGAATTAGCATGACACTCTGGTGGAGAACAGCTTGGTGCTCTTTTTATATGGTACACATTTGAACTTGTCAAATGTCATTTTTGTTCAACAATCTGGCAAGAGGGGGGAGAGAGAGAACATTCACTCAGTTTTCTTGCATCTACTGCATTCTTTATTCTTATGCTTGCTGCTGCAGTCTTTTCCAACCTCATAACCTGCATTTATTCCACCCTTCCTTTCCACCTTAATATAATTAGCAAGTGCAACAGTGCTTTGAGTTCAATACTTGCACAAATGTAATATACCCAGCTTTGCAAGACACAATGTAATGGCAATATTCATACTATTATCCATATCAAAATAGTATTTCCCCTGTCCAGGTAACTGTGGCACACCACAGAAGGTCAAGCAAATGCTCTGTCTCCTTGGAATGTCCCTAGATTCATCTTGGGAGGCCAAGGAGGGCATATACTCTATTAATCATTGCCAACTGCTTTGCCCTGCTACATGCTGTTCTGCCTCCAAAACAACCACCAATACCACATTATAGCACATAAAATAATCAACAGGCAATTTAAGTTTTTGTTCAAAGGTGTATTTTGACTGTTGCCATACCTTGTAGCCAAATGGGCATGTGCATCGGTAAAAATCCACTAGATCATTGTTGCAAGTCCCGTTATTTTTACAGGGAGTGGATACGCATGGGTTACATTTGGACAGAATACTAATATCAACAGCTCCTAAAAGAAACAATGGTGCAGTTGAAAATGAGTATATAGTTCAAGTTATTTTCAATATACTTTGCTGATACACTGTATGCTGAAACAGGAATTTAGAATCCTTTTGCTGAATAACATGACATGGCATGATTTGAGACTGGGACACATTAGGACAGTAGCAACTTTTTACCCCTCAGAACCTTACTGAATTATAAAGAAAAGTATATTAGGATTGATCTAATGAACCATACAAATTAAGAAAAAGACCCTTGACATGCTCTGAACAGATATGAGCCTCAAGTCTGCTGGCTCAGATCCAGGAAGAGCTTTAAGGCAAGAACAAACATTCTTGAGGGTACCCAAGAGAAAAACCAAAATTAGAAGATGGAGGAACTTGCTGGACAAGGAACAACATTAAATGAGGATATAGCTGAAGATCCCAAACTCCCCTATATCACCTGGAGGACCCTGATTAGGCCGAGGGTTGGAGTCCCTAAATGCAGGAATAACATGCTCAAATGGGGGCTGCTGGTGGACAACAACATACTGTGTGAATGTGGATACAGAATATGGCTCATTTACTGGTCTGCCAATTGCTGCCAGAGACATGCACCAAAAAGGACTTCGGTTTGGGCAATGATAAAATGAAGAAAGTGGCTTCATTTTGACAGTCCAGTGTTTGGTCAGGACATGAAAGAAGAAGAAGAACCATGTTTGGAAACCTTTGTCATTAACATGCTGTTGTGATTTTATAATCTCATAGATGTTAACAGTCATCAAAGAAATCTAGAACTGTTCCAAATATGATAATAATGAGAATGAGTAGAGTGTATTGTTATGGATGATCTAGAAAAGAGCATTATTTTAATTAATAGTAAATGTCGATAGACCCATGTTGAGCAGTGGGATAGAGAAATGGAGACTGGGGAGAAGAAACATTTAAGTATGTGGAATAATAGTAATTTACACATAGATAAAAAGTGGGGAAATAAGGGAAGTCTAAAGGCAGAGCATGTATGGTTCATCACACTTCCACAGAACTCTGGAATCATGATTGCAACACATTGATTCAATATATAAGGTAGTCATTAGACTATTTGGCACTTGCTTCCATTCAGTTTATAGCCTGGAATGCTGTGTGATAAGAATTAGGAACTAGGAAACAGCACAAAGGGCCTCCATATCTTGATCCCAATTACCACCCTTCCAGAATCCCTTGGGGCATAAAAGAGTAGTGCTCCTAAAGCACAAAATGTCCTATATAGACCCAGGTTTTATGATGGTTAAGTGGTTAAGAAGCTCACCTTGTTAGCTGGAAGGCCAGCAAGTCCCAGATACTGCATGACAGATTGAGTGCCCATCTCTGTCCCAGCTCCTGCCAATTTAGCAGATAGAAAGCAAGAAATTGCAAGTAGATAAATAGGGATCCCTTTGATGGGAAAAGATATTGGGGACATGAAACGAGCCTCATTCGGGTGTCCCCTGAGTGGAGTTTCTCCAGCAAAAATCCTTTCAACCCAGATTAATTTCTGACATGAAATTATTATTATTAGGATGACCCCAGGATTATAGGACTGCTTTAGTACCATAACACTTAGAATATTGAACACATTCTGCAGCCAAATAAACAGTTGTTTAAGGCGTGTGACCATTAGAGTCTAATAACTAGACTCTTCCTGAAATATTAATTATCAAAAGTTTTTCTCAAATTCCCAAACGTTATCCGGTTTTAACACTGTGCAGTGCACACGTTAACTGGGGTATTACTGTATTTCAAACAAATCAACTGAAGTATCCTTTTTGTAAACTATTCTATACTCTTACCTTCTAGCCTTTTTATTTATACCCATTCACACAGCAATCCACTCAGATTTAAAAATCCTGACATGTACTTAAGTGACTGCAAACTAACATGTATGCCAATCTCAGCACAAAGAAGCCTTTACTATTGGCAGAAAAGAGTGGGTAGTTGGGTGTACACATTCTGTTGTGCCCTTGGGGAAGTATTACAGCACACAATAGGGACAGAGACAAAATTAAATATAGCAGTGACAGTGGCACCTATTGGCTGGGAGGTAATGATAGTTCAGTAGTAGATCTAGTGTTTCTCACACAAAAGGTTCAACCCTTGCCATTTCCAAAGAAAAGTATTACATTACAAACAATGGCTGAAATCCAGCAGTAAGCTGCAACAAAGTAGGCCCAATGAATTTGACTCACCAAATTTCCAGTGATTCAATGAGCCTACTCTAGTTGCAACTTACTGGTGGGTTTCAACAAGTATTAAGTACCTGTAGAACTAGATCAGGGTTCTTCAAAACTGGCTCTCCAGGTGTTATTGTACTTCAATTACCGGAAGCCTAGGTCAGCATACCTGCTAATCAGGGCTTCTGGGAACTGAAGTCCAATATCATCTGGAGAGCCAAGTTTGAGTAACCCTGGGCTAGATAAACAAATAGATGGAGTTGGTATGAAGTATTATATTTCTTCAATATGCAAAACTTCATAGAATATCATGTGCAACACCCTGTTCTTAAAAGACCTGGCACTTACCTTTGCACTGAAAGTGGTGGATAGGAGTTGTTAGCAAAAGTCTGTCTGCCATGTCTTCTGGACTTCTGCACCGTGCAATCCCTGGCTCTTTATAGCCTGCCTTTACCCACTCAGAAAGCCAGCGTAGGTTGCAGTCACAATGCAGAGGATTGGTACCAAGTGCCCTAAGAAGGGTTAAAAATAAACACAGATAAGACCATGACAGTTTGTCAGAGAGTCCTTAAATTAGTGATCTGGTTTTATTAAAGATGTAATACAGTTACATTTTAGAAAGATATGTGATTAATATGTGATTAAAAGAAAACTACCTGAGGATCAATGTGCAATAGTTTGTTCCTGGTATGTTATTTATTCTATCCTGACTTTCTTCATTCCTACTACTATTCTATTGCTTCAATACAGATTTTTATCTTGCTTCCTTTGAGGAGTATAACGAACTAATCATTATCAAAAGTTGGAAATGTCATCATCCTTGGGAGGAGCAGCCTACATAAAAATAAAAGGCATAGGATATTTTCCTCCCCACTCAACCTATCTCAGGCTGGCCCAATATACTTTTTTTAGCTATGCTAAAGACCCTCAATATTCCACACATGGAAGTCAATATGATGGCAGAAGAACCTTGTTTCCAGCACCTATGTATGAGACAACTTCCTCTATACTATCTAAGAGCAGGAGCCATATGCCAGAATGTATGGAAACTAAACACTTTTGTCCTTTAATATCTTAGTACTCTGTAGACCCTCAGAACCTGTTAGCTGTGGTGGTGATTGTACTATGTCTAATTGTAAGTTCTGCCTTGAATTAGCATTCCTTCAAGATATTCCTGTCAACACAGTAGCTCAAGGAGCAGATTCACAAACCTATTTTGCTTTAAACTTTAGTTCAGCAGAATTCTATCCTGCTCAAATGGGGAAAATGCTTGGCTAATTTGAATGCTGATGAAGAAGAATCTACACCCATAACCCACAACTCTTGAGAAACAATCAAATCTCACTGTGTTACATGCTTTTTCTTCTGCAACAGCTTCAGAAAACTCTGCAGTGCTGTATGTGTTTTTCTTATTTCCTCTTCCTCTGCTTCCTACTTTCCACTCTTTCTGTCTTCCAGGCCAAGTGCCAGTCAATGAAATTCGGCCTGTAAAGCACTTTCATCTCTACTTCTATGGTACTTCTGCATATCTCTACCAAACACTTGCTTTTATGCTTGTTATAATTTCTCACTGACTCCTTCCATAATACATCACAGTACATTACTAAATTGACATTTTGCATGTTAATAATTTTTATTCATTCATTCATTCATTCATTCATATTTATCCACAGCCCTCCTCACCAAGGTAACTCAGGGTGGTTTACACATTGTAAAAAACACAACAGTGAAGACATTAAAAACATTCCCTAAAAATCTCAATTTAAAACTATTAAGGATTAAAAATTTAAAATCTTAAAAAAATTTAAAATACTGTATCACCATTCTGAACCAGTTGAAGCCTCCGAATGGTCATCAAGGGCAGTCCCATGTAGAGATAATTCATATCTCCATATCAGTGATTATTTTGAATATCGTAATTATATCATGATCTCAAATAAAGGGTTGGGGCAAACTCACACAGCATTTCCTGTGGATTTTTGATTTGTTATTTGTTGCATGATTGTAAATTTATATTGTTTATTTCTTAAAATTGGACTAATTTGTTTTAAAGGAGAGGAGTCTATTTTATAATATAGTGTGTAGAACAATAACATTTATAGTATAATCACATCAATGACTACTCATAAATAGATACCACTGAGTTTCAGCAGAACATGATCTCAGGAAATGTGTATAAGATTGAAGGTATACAGCACAATTCTCTACATTCCTACTCAGAAGTAAGAATACCATTGATGTATTTTTAATGTAACTGACATGTGGGTAGAAAACTGTAGTTTTATTATAAATAACATATCACTGTTTCAGGTCAGTGCCTTTATTCTTAGCTGATGCAGTATTGAGCTTGACAAACTGACATATTCACTAAGGTGTCCTCTTTGACTTCTAAAATAAAATTGAAGAGAGATAAAAGGAAAATGAACACTTAATTGCTAGATAAAATATTGATAAGATTTTAAAAATAAAATTGGCTTAAATAGATTTGTTATTCCCTACTGGAATAATCATAGCCATTATAATCTTAGCACTGCAGAGCTGAAAGGGACCCTGTCAAGTTCCTAAATTCAGAGAACTTACTTTAGAGTTAAACTATCAAGTTCTCCATTGGTTCATTTGTTTAATAAGCCCTGGTGGTGCACTCGTTAAACTGCTGTACTGCAGCCAAAAAGTTGTGAATTTAATCTTGATGGTGAATTTAATCCTTATGGGAACAAGGTTGTCTCAGCCTTCCAGTTCCATCCTTCTGAGCTCAGTAAAATGAGTACCCTGTATGTCGAAGACAGGATGCTAATTAACCTATAAACCGCCCAGAAAGTGCACTAAGCTCTTTCGGGTGTTATAGAATTGTAATTGCTATTGCTATTCAGTGGGTTTACTAAAGTTAGACTTACAATTTGATTTAGGTTGTTGAAAGATTTCAGAGAGTCTATTTTCCATTTTAGTTTAAGACAGCTTGGGACTGATCTGATAAGAAACTAAATTCTAGTGTAATGATATAGAATAACAGATCCAAAGGTAAAGAGTAATTATTTCAATGACCTTAGACTGGTTTTGAACTAGAGTTTTTACTCCACAGGAGAGCATAATACTGGTTCCTGCAGAGGAAAAACATGAAGTTGGATTCAGTCCCAAGAGAGAAAGTCAGGAAATTATTTACACAGACACATACAAAAATGATCAAAAATTAATTTTGGGTTTTGTCATTTCCCATTAGAGATAACACATATAAAGTCTGAAACTAAAGTTCATGCTTAAAAGTATTTGGGGGGGGGGGGGAGAGAAAGCCAATGGAATATAGACTGATAAAATCCCATTAATGTTGTTGATATAATTCCACAGACATGACTGATTAAACAACTCTGCTCTAGACAAATTCATGCTGAGAGTTCATGAGTTGAATTACTGGCAGGGGTCCATCCATCTATATTAAATAAGTGCAATAATAATGTTGCCTTGAAGTGACCAGATTTATGCCCCCATTGCATATAGAACAAGAGCACTTTAGCCTGCTGGGAGCTGATGTGCATACAAACACATACACGTATGTCTGGCTTCTTCACACATCTGCCTATGTATTTGAATTAACTAAGACAACCTGCTAAAATGGAAAGAAAAAACTGAAAACAATGGGGCGGGCTCATAGTTTATTTGTTTATTCTATTAAAGGCAGAAACTATCTCAGGGCTCACATAGGTTCTAAAGCAGGGGTTCCCAAACTAAGGCCCGTGGACCGGACCCAGTCTGCGGCGCCATTCCATCCAGCCTATCACCACCGCTGCTGCACCCGGAAGTGGAGACACATTTACATCAGCAGTAAAATGCACCCATGCATGCGTAAACACACACGTGGCTGTCCTAAACATGGAAGTGGCAGCATTTACGACAGCGGTAAATGTGCCAGCTTCTGCTTCAGGGGACGTGGTCAGGCCCATGGCAAAAAAGGTTGGCCACCCCTGTTCTATTATCATTTTTTCATTCTCAGACTTGAAGAGTCATATTACAGAAATGCAAATTACAGTAAAACCCCAACTTACAAATGCATCGAGTTACATAAAATTTGACTTACATAATGATTTTTGTGCTAAAACCATGTCCCGATTTACACAATTTCCTATGGGTTTGCTTTGAGTTACATAAAGATTATTTTCCCTAGGGGTTTGCTTCAAGTTACATAAAAAATAATTTCCCTATGGGTTTGGTTTGCTTTACATAAAAATTTCATTTTTTCAATGGGTTTGCTTTGAGTTACGTAAAAAATTATTGTTCTTATGGGTTTGCTTCAAGTTACATAAAAACTCGATTTAAGCAAAAGCCTATAGAATGGTCGGTTTTTCGTAAGTAGGGATTTTACTGTAGTTTGGTTTGGCTTGATGTGTTGGTATCTATGTTCTGTGTCTACATGGTCTGCATATGTTCTGATACTGCCTATTTTGACTGCTTCTTTCCTGAATGAAGTCTTTGTAATGTTGATTTAGCCTTTCAGTGACTATTTGTCAAACCATTTTGTGTATTAGTTTAGATCTCAAGCTCTTCAATGTGATTGACAAACCAGTCAGAGAATTTGGTATTGAACACTTTCTTGAATGGTCTTTCCTTGTTTTCACTTATGTTGTATACAGCTATTTAACTATTTGCTCAACTGAGTTCATTTTACTCAACTTGCTTTTTAGGTGTATTGGACAGAGAAATGACTTCTTTCACAATTCCAGACACAACAGTCTCTTTAAGCATTCATGTCACATCCTGTGGCTGAAAACAGTATGTAATATAAAAGCAGGTAATTTTAATTCGCATGAAAGTGGTTTTTTTCTGATTTTATTTTTCCACTTATTTTTTATCTTTATTGGTTCAAATTTTATGTTAACTGCCTAGTCAGAGGATGTCAGTTGTTGGACAATCCTATAATAATATGAGGGTTATTTCTTCTATGAGACTGAATGCTCCAGTTAATCATCCATCAGATTTTGAGTGCCATGAAAAGAATGCAAATCTTAGCTTTCATTTGCTTTCCTTTTTTGTTTTTATTCCTAGGAATGGAGGGGAAGGTCAGCTTTATTCTTTCCTGGATTTTTACCTGATGAGACAAATGCCATTCAGCTGACAATAGGGAATTATAAACTTTGAGCCACCTGAGCAAGAGACACGAATTGCTACTCTGCCTCAAGGAGCAAAAATGTCTTTGGCTGATCCTACATAGCATTAATAAATCATGGTTTCCTTATTAAGCTCTACAACATAAAAGGCACAGAAATAAGGAAGTAGAGAAAATCTCTATAATGCTCCCCAAATTCCTGTAATTGCATATTATGTAGCACAGTTTTAAGAGCTGAATGCTATACAAGATGAGGAAACAGGAGATCGGCAAAGCAAGAAGTTAGATACTCTAATGAAGGATAAGAGATTAACATGGCCCTTGTGGTTTCTCTCTGCTGCTGAAATTAATCTAGGGATATTACTGATAGAATTACATCATAGTAGTGTAGCTGTAAATTATTCCTCCCAGTTGTATCTGCACAGTCTCAGCTATGGAATTATTAAAAGTGATCATGGACACCCTTTTCCATCTCTAGGAAATCTAAATAGAGTTTTGGATGCCTGTATTCAAGGATTATCATTAGTATGCTATGATACATTTGCAATCTATTACTTAGAATTCCCTGCATACAGTTCAGCATGGTAAACAAATGTTTGACATGGTAGGAAAATGTTTTAACAATTTCCCCTGCTGTTTTAGGATCAATTTTATTGGATTTTCCACCAAAAGGTACTGGTGTCATCTCGAAGGTACCATGTAAAATGAACACTTGCCTACCCTTGCCTGGGTAACTACAGATGAGAGGTGGTGCTTTCTGCTTGCCAGGGAAATTAATATCTCTTTGAGAAAAGGTAGCATAATTAAAACCTATGATTGTTCATTTCCAAATTAAAGAGTCCTAACCAGGAGATAAACTTGCTGAAATATTAATAGTCTCATGTGTGCCATCTGTATGCTTAACTAGGATTTTGAATATTGCAAAGAGATAAAATTACTGATGGCTTCCTCTCTCACTGAAAAAACCCCCACCAGTGGCTGGGCAGCATGATGAAGATCTCAATCCCTCTCTTAATCATAGAGTAGGATGAGAAATAATGGCAACATGATTGATATTTTGCAACTTGCCCACAGCTTTGGTATGTGGTGGGTTAAAGTAATAAATTTGTATTGTATGTTCTTTGCAAATTTAGTTGCTCGGGTTATGAGCTGATAATTTGCAAAGCATCTGTTGGTTTAAGAAGACAATTACAGCTTTTCAATATGAGCAACTCACCATGATAATATAGTTATTTACATAACATTCACATCAACATTAGCATTCAACCTACACTCATTCTTTGGAATGCAGGCTGAATGAATGAAAGAGGTTGAATGAAGGTCAAGAACTAATTAAAATCTGAAGTTTCATGAACCTCTTGAATTCAACTTTTTCTTTTTAAATGAAAGTCTTTAAATTCTTCAGTGTTCGACTGGACAAATGATCCTTCTAGTATAAATAATGGATCACTGAAGGAAGATATTTGTGGTGCTGGTTATCATGACTATGATGCATTTTTTTTGGAGTCAGAGGTTTTGGAACAACTTACATTTATTTGTTCTATCATAATTTTAAACCTGGTTGGAAACTTTCAGGTTTGAACTGAATTCTTCCAAGCAGTCTAAAGTGAACAATACCGAAACCTAATAATGTTACTTCTAACTTTGCAACCAATTCTAAAGCATCATTATGGTTTACACTAATTTACTATAAGTAAACTCTTTTGGCATTATTATGTCATGTTGTAAACAACTGTCCCTATTCTTTTTAATCTGACATTCAACCATTCTAATGAAAGGAAGAGGCAAACTAAGCCATGAGCACGGTGTCAAAATAGATAAGGAATCCCTAGACTTCAGCACTCTTTTGTTATTGTTATCCAGTATTTAATACAGTGGTGCCCAAACTTTTTCTTGCAGGCCAGCCCCGGCCCTGACACACAGCTGTGGGGGCTGGAGGCGGGCTGCTCCCACTGCTGACAGTTTTGACGTCAGCAGTGGTGGTGGCAGAGGCAGCAACCATGTGTTGTCCAGGCACTTCTGAGCAGCCTCTTGCTTGATCCTTTCCCCTCATCCCATGTGCGCCAGGGGCCTCTCGTAGCACTGTGAATTTTGACTCACAGGAGGCTCCAAAAATTTCCCCAAAGCAGCGATCGGCTTCAGCAAAGGCTGCTGAGGGGAAAGGATTGAGCAAGGTCACTGCCTCCGCCGCCACCACTGCTGACGTCAGGTGGGTGGAGGGTGGGTGGAGTGGTCCGCGGTGAGCCCAGGTGCTCACCATGGGCTGCATTAATTATATGCAGGGGCCTAATTGGGCCCGCAGGCCGTAGTTAGGGCACTCCTGATTTAATACGCTGCAAAACACATGTATACTTACTATTTGAAGAAATTTCTCATGCTGTTCATGATTTATTATAAAAAAGTTTATGTTTCCTCCCCACCCAAAAATGTACTTCTTCGTTGTTGGCATATGGAAAATAGAAGATTATTTTAAACTGCACCCAGTAAGTTTATCACATAGCATAACTGTTCATGAAGTTTAACTCTGATATTATCTATGTAGCAAACACCTGCTCCAACTCTATTTGAAGTATGTCCTTCTGTTCTGTACTGCAAACCGTATCACAAATTATTCTGCCTTCTGTTTTTTTTTGTGTGTGTGTAGTAAAAATGAGAAACAGGGAATGTATCCTGCTATATGGGTGAATGATGTTTTGAAATTGATGCTAAGAAATGCAGCAGTAGCCAAACAATTAGAAATAGTGTATAAAATCTAACTACATACGCACATGCAATGCTGACAGAGAAGACATGCACATTCTTTTACAGTTTAAAATGTTTGTTAAAATGTTGTGTGGGCTGTCACTGGTTATCTCAAAATACCAGCTGTGCACCCTGCCTTCAAATTTGTTGAGAAGACAACATTTGCACAAAGGTAAAACACAGAAATGCATTGAACAACAAGCAATAATTGCACAAATATAGTTCAGTTTCACCAGCCTGTTGAGAGTAACAATACTTACAGATGGGAAAGTGACACGAGATCATGAAAAGACCCTTCAGGAACACTGGAAATATCATTGCCGTGAAGAGTCCTAAAATAGGAGAAAATAACGTGATATTCAGGTAAAGCCTATCTAGCACCCTGTTAAGTTGCACAGGTGTTTTCAAGATCTACTTTACACTTAACTGAGGGAACCAGATATTTTGCCACCTTTGTAGATTAAAGTAATGTGACTAGAAAAAGTTGTTTCTTATTAGGAAAAAATACAAATCACACAAAGAACCTAATCTTTCTTCCAGGCTTGAATGAGTATGCAAAGACATACAAGGATGTGGAATAGAGAATATTAAAATAAAACTCAGGGGCAAGCTAAGAATTAATGACCACAGAGAGAAAATTCCCAGTTAGCAACAAACTCAGTCCGTACAGTTTCCTGTGATTCAATCTTTGGGTTGACTGACCAGCATTTAAAATTCATTTGTTGTTTGTTTATTTTCCCCTCACAGACTATTTTCAGGAGATTTTATTTTAACATGATTGCATTATTAACCAGAAACACAAGAAAATATAACCCTTTTTTTAGCTTGAAGGCCATAACTAATGTAAAGTTAATATATCACCTGTTTTTTAAAACTTAATTAAATATTCAAATATGTACATATATACACAAACAAAAATAAACTTAACAATATTCATATAGATGGTAAAAAAGCAGTATATTTACGTGTACCATACCATAACATGTATGTTTCTTAAAAAAAAACACCTTAAAATATAAAATCTGATAATGTGATTAGGGAAACATAAATGGGAAGCTGGAAAAAGCATATGTTGTATTACCTATTATTACGGTTAATATTAAAGATGTGGTGATCTTCTGATTTTGACAGAATATGTTTTGTGGAAAACCAAACAATTCAGAACGAAACAGCTCATGCATGAAGGAGATTGGCTATCTGTACATCAAACTGAGATGGACAATGTGCTATGTGTCCTTTCTAAAAAGAAACCTGAAAATGTCAACATGCTTTTGCTGATTATTACCTACTGAGATCCTTTTGGGAACCCTCATAATAAATAAATGACACTAACAGATTGCAGACTGTCGCTTGGAAGCACTTCCCCCCCTCAGGAGAATTGATTTTTAATAACAACGCAGATGACATGTGGTGAGGATTGTTGCTGACATCAGAGTTTTGTAGCCCATAATAAATCAAATCAATCCAGAGGCTTCGAAATTCACTGGACTCAGGAAGAAAAACATTCACCCATGCTTCATTTGGCTTCTGCCAGGACCAAAAAAGCATTATAGTATTGCTTTCAGAACAGGAGCAAGATCAATTGGGAACATGTTATCTTGCTCAGAGCAAAGGCTATTCCAAGATTTGACAATACACTAAGAAGTCAGTATCCGGAGTCAAGGCAAGCAAGGAGCCAGCAGCTGAACTTTTGAAAAACAGACCTTAGTTATCATAACTGTCCTGCCATTTACAGGGGAAACAGAGGTAATTTTGATATACTGTACCTGAATTTTATCAGGCAACACTTCTCAGAAGATGGTAGCACAGGAAGCTTCCTCCTATTGAGTCAGATTATGGGCCTTCCTATCCCACTATTGTCAACTCTGCTTGGCACAAGTTCTACAGTTTTTCAGTCATGATTATTTCCTGTTGCTATATGGGTATTGCTGTCGTTCTATGGTGGTCTTTCATCCAAGCACAAGCCATGCCCAGATAAGCTTAGCTTTGAAAATCAGAGATTGAGTCTGGCTTAAAAGACTGATGCAGTGCCTTGAATGAGTTCTCCAAAACCATGACAAAATGAAATGAATATAGGTACAGGTATGTAATTGGCACCAGCACTATATTCTGGCAACTCATGCCTTAGGCAAGAAACAATCTCACAGCCTTGCCCTCTCATGAGCTGCTGCTTATCTCAGGAGGGTGCACTGCCTACTGTGTGAGGAAGGAGAAGAGTGGAAGATTTATGAAATATCAGGAAGAAGATTATGAAAGCGTGAATATGTGTGCTTCTGACAGCCTGCATCCCATGAATCATTCAACTGTAACTGAATGGTAGAAAAGGCATGACTAGTCACAGCAGCAAAAAATGGAGGCTACTTCGTATGAGCCTGAGCCTGTTTCTATAATTTCTTCTCCTCTACATATGTCAGACATAAACAAGACTTTACAGTAGCCTGACAATAAGGCAAAGGCAAGCTTCTGTGTTTAGCTCTAAACTAAACTAAACTAAACTAAACTAAACTAAACTAAATTGTGTTTAGTTCCAGACCATCCTACTTACTAACACTGCTATAGTGCATATGACAGCACATATGATATCATCATTAATTAATTAATTATTTTTCCATTGATAATTAATTGACTTGTGAACCACCCAGAGAGTGCACTAAACACTATGGGCCACACCAATATAAGTGTGATTGCTTTGCTTTATTAGCACACTACAAGTCAATCTTCTAAAGGCACAAAAGGAGAAAAAAAGCCAAGACCAAGTAGCACTGGATTTAGGCAGATCAGGTAAATAACTTCCCATAAGAACTATATCTACTCTTTAAGCCAGAGGTTGCCAACCTTGGTACCACAGATGTTCTTGGACTATAGTTCCCAGAGTCCCTGATCAGCAGGTGTGCTTACTTGGGCTTCTCGTAACTGAAGTCCAAGAACACCTGGGGCACAAAAGTTGGCCGCCCCTGCTTTAAGTCATGAAGACTGGAAATAACTGTCCAAAAAAAAAAAAAAATCTGATGTGGAGTGAAAGCCATCTGACTATTAGCACATTGGCAGCCTAGATATTTAAACACACACACACTCAAAATTGAAAAAGCAATACTTACAGCACTCTGAGAGACTTAAGACCATTGAATGCATGGACTGGGATACACCGAAGCCTGTTGTAGCTCAGGATTCTAAGAAAATAAAAGAATACACATTGCATTCCCTTTCCATTGAGGGTGCAATACAGAATGCTGCGTTTTCACATTCATTTCTAAGAAGAGTGCCTAGCAGAACCAATGAATGGGACTTTCATTGATAATTTCCCTGCCCTATCCACAAGAAACCTGGTCTTTGTTTGCCTTTTCCATTGATACACTGAACACCAAAAGCAGAGTGGAATTCATTAACTTAGAAACAAATACTTTCCCCTTAATGTTGCTGACATAATGCTGAACAAAAATTAGTGCCCAGGCCAGAACCACTTACTACTTACAGGGTTGATAGCTGTGTCATATTACTGAAGGTGTAATTGGCCAACATGCTGATGCTGTTGTTGCTCAAGTCACTGGAGGGAAAAGTAAACATAATAAAGGTCACTGACGGAACGAGGGGGGGGGAAGCTTATATTAACATTTAGTCAAGTGTAATAAACAAATGCAAGTTGTTTCTAAGGGAAAAAAATCAACAAAGGCTAACTTTGTAAGAATTTATGTATGTATTTATTTATGATATTGATCAGTTGGCTTATAACAAATGGTTCTTAGGTAAGGTAAAGGTCACCCTTGCTCGAAAGCCAGTTGTATCCAACTCTAGGGTTCCGTGCTCATCTCTGTTTAAGTCCATAGAGTCTGCATCTGCAGATGTTTCCCTGGACATGTGGCAGGCGTGACTAGAAGGTAAACACTGACTATTTTCCCATCAAAGTGGTACCTATTTATCTACTTGCAATTTCTTGCTTTTGAACTGCTAGGTTGGCAGGAGCTGGGACAAAGACAGAAGCTCACTCCATCATGCAGTACTCGGGTCTTGAACTGCTGACCTGCAGACCTTCCAGTCATTAAGTTCAGCATCTTAAGCACTAAGCCACCATAGTTCCGAACAAAAGACAGAAAGCAAGGCCAAGAATCCAGACACAGACACCAACTGTATAAAGATCTAAAAATATAGCTCTGTTGAGAATCTCCTTAAAGCAAATATAGCAACAGAAATATTAAGGATCATAAAGCTGATAAACATAAAAAGATCTTCACGTGGCACTAAAAAACACCAGTAAAGAAGTACTAAATTCACCTCTCTCGGGAAGGCCAACTAAAAAGCAGCCAATCATGGCACCTCTGTCTGAGAAAGTATTGAGAGCAGGACTTCTGATAGCAGCTTCTTTGCATAGGCTGTTGTCAGATGGATTAGGGCTGTTAAAGCCAATACTTTGGTTTAACGAGCATATCCAGTGTTTCAAAGCAAAGATATACAGTATTTGCATAAAACCGTGATGTGCTTGGTGAGAAGGCACTGTCTGCCTTCTTCAAGTAAATGTTCTCCAAATGTTTTGCAGCACAGATCTCACAGTCTTTGGGAGCTGCTGCATGAGGCTTATAGGAATTACAGCTCAAAGCATATGGAGACACCATGTTGAGATGATTGCACTGATACCTTATTTTTAAATATGGTAACAGCCTTTGCTAGATGATCCTAATGAAAAGAACCTTCCGAACAAATATTCAAACTATAACATAATTTTAAAAGAACAAACTATGGCTGAAGCTATCTGTTTGTTTGTTTAACTATTCATATACCACTCTTTATGAGAAAAACTCTCACAGCAGCTTACAGATCAATAAGAACAAGACAATCTCTTGTCTATAGATTTAAAGTTTAAGTGAGGCAAGACAAAGTGAAAGGGGATGGTGAGGTAAAACACATCACAGATACCCAGAGACCCAGTTTTAAATGTTGTATACATCTTCTAATAAGTGGTTGTTTTAAATAGAACATTTGTTTTCTTATCTCCCCAAGATCAAATCAAAACAACTCATTACTGAACTCTCACCTGAGCTGGTGAAATGTTCCTGCTTCCTAGCTCTCTGTCTCCTATATCCTAACAAAATGGCTGTGAGGTGTTTGCCACAACAAAGGTTTGCAAAATGGCAAGAGGGGAGACCAAGCGTGAAAATGCTGCCTTCTCATCAGAGCTAATGGTAATCCTGTTTTTCTTCTCTTCCTTTAGGCATGGTGACAGTCTTACAGCAGCAGGGGAGTTATGCAAAATGGCTGCTCCATGGGATAAAGCATGGGTAGTTTCAAGGCTCCACATTTGGCCTTCCATCATATACTTCTGACAAATACAAAACTGGGTCCCTTAATGAAAGTGATGCTGTGTTGTTTAAATATTTGGTTGGATGTATGTGCTCTATACATATAGAAAACAGATTCTGCCATAGTAACAAATGTGTCAAAAATCTGCTCTTCAGTTGAATTCCATCCCCATAGCCTCATGGTTGACTCAGCCTTCCATCCTCCTGATATCGGTAAAATGAGTACAGTAAATAGCTTGTTGGGGGCAAACTCTTGTTTGCAAAATAAATTACCTTGTGAATGACCCATGGAGTTATTAGCACTATTGAGTGTATACTAACGACAACAGCAGCAGCAATAACAATAATAAAACTTCCCCTTCCCCTTGGACAATACATGTATTACTCTAACACTTCAGTTAAGGTTATACATACAGTACAAGACAATGACATCATGGAGAGAAAATCATATTTTTGGAAAGAAAATCAGCATACAGTATGATCTAGCATACTGAATTGATAAGATACTTACATTAGTGTCAAGTGTCTTAACATGGAGAGTTCTTTTGGCACAGCAGATAAATGGTTTCCTTCCAGATATCTGAAATTAATATTTTGCTTGTGGTTATTGTTTACTTGTGGAAATACTTTTTAAAAATCAGAATTGTGACCCATTCCACTACAGCACTTTGAGCAAGTTTAGTTGTGAATGATAATTCAAAATGGAGTCAGGGATTCTCATCTAGATCAGACCAAAGACCCTATCTGTTCAATGTAGTCGACCTGAATGTAGATTTGGATGTAGGTTTTTATCCACTTGCATAACTGTGATCAGCACTTGAGCAAAAGCTTGCTTCGGTAAACTGGCTGGCTTTATTCAGCCAGGATGCTCATGTTACAACATGGACCAAAATCCATGATGCTGCCATTGCTCCTGCTCTTCTTTTTGCACGCTTCAGTGCTATCCAAAAAACTAGTTCCCCCAGGTATATATATCCTGTCCTATGTCATGAGAAATCAGGATGGATACAACAAAAATACTGTAAAAATTTAAAATACAGTAGTTTAAAATATATAATTTGCTTGAAAGCCAGTCAAATCTGACTTTAGGGTTTGGTGCTTATCTCCATTTACAGCAAAAGAGCCAGTGCTGTCTGCATGTGTAGACGTTTCCAAGTACATGTGGCAGGCATGACTAGACATGTAATGCTGTTTATCTTCCCAATAGAGTAGTACCTATTTATCTACTTGCAATTTCTTGCTTTTGAACTGCTAGGTTGGCAGGAGCTAGGACAGAGACAGGAGCTCACTTAGTCATGCAGCACTTGGGACTTAAACTGCTGAACTGCTGACCTTCTGGTCGTCAAGACCAGCACCTTAACCACTAAGCCACAGCAGTCCCTAAACATAAGAGAATGAAAATAATTTTAAAACAATATACGGTATGTCCATTTAAAATAGTATGAACACTTATAATATAAAGAATGTCACACCCTA
The DNA here is from genome assembly GCA_030440675.1 of Furcifer pardalis. Classification (NCBI taxonomy): domain Eukaryota; kingdom Metazoa; phylum Chordata; class Lepidosauria; order Squamata; family Chamaeleonidae; genus Furcifer; species Furcifer pardalis. The sequence goes on from CP126893.1 coordinate 73,505,726, forward strand.
AAACTACTGTGGTATTGGTTTAGACAGTTACTGTGATTGGTCTTCAACATATTATATTCACTGCAGTACCTGCATAATTTTCAAAAGCAGCCCTATGTAGAGTATAGCATTTTAGCAGTGGAAGTGGAAGCTTACTCCTGAATGAATGGTGGTAGTCACCTTATTGCTGATGGACCAACCTAGGCTACTTTGGGTTGTCTGTATGAGAACTGCTTTTGGGTTGTCCTTTAAGACATTTCAAAGTTACATCAGTTTTTTAGAAGCATCAAAACCTTGTAGGATTTTTTGTTCCTTTCTTTAAAAACATTCCGTAAAAATATTTGGAAGCATAAGCAAAGTCTGCAGAAAGAAAAAGAGAAGTACAGTAATACCTTGGATAAAAATTATATCAGATAATGCTAAAATTGGATAACGATGCAAAATCTTGAATTATTTTTTTTGCATCAGATAATGATGTTTTAGCGTTACCCAAGGTAATCATAGTGGTGGCCTGGCTGGGAAGCCGACCGGGGGCTCCCCGTTCAGCTTCCCAGCCACGCCGTTGCTGTGGGCGCAGGGACAGCGTGGCTGGGAAGCTGACCAGGGACTCCCTGTTCAGCTTTCCCAGCCACACCACTGCTATGCTACCACCGCTATGCTGCCATCAGCGCTTGGGTTGGGGGCAGGAACAGGTGAGCACACCGGTTTCCCCCCAATCCAAGTGCCTGCATGATCGGTGATTGGGTTGGGGGTATGGAATGGGCACATGGTGCTTGAGTTGGGGGGACTGGCATGCATGCCTGTTCCTCCCCACAACCAAAGTGCAATTGATCGCAGCATCCGATTGGCACTTGGGTTGGGGGGAACTGGTGCATGCGCCCATTCCTCCCCACAACCCAAGGCCCGATTGAAAGCACCCATTTCTTCCCTACAACTCAAATGCCGATTGTGCGCTGTGATCGATTGGTGCTTGAGTTGTGGGAGGAAATGGGCACGCTCGCTGGTCCCCCCCAACCCAAGCTCTGATCACATGCTGCGATTGATTGGTGCTTCAACCGGGGGGGGGGACCAGTGCATGCACCCATTCCTCCCCCCAACCCAAGCACCAATTGCAGTGTGCAATCGCTGATTGGTTTGGGGCAGAACCTTTTCTCACCCAAACTCAGTCGGCGCTTGGCTTGATCCGCCTGCCTCTTTGGAAAGGGCAGTAGGGATCCCTGCTGCCCTTTCCAAAGAGGCAGGCGAATCACACACACACCGTTCCCTTTCCTCTTTGGAAAGGGAACTGGGATTTCTTTTAAAAACGTTGTGCAATGTATGCATCACACAATGTTAAAAACCGGATAACAATGAGACTTGTGGAACCAAGTCTTATCGTTATCCGAGGTACTAGTGTACCAAAGTAAATACACAGTCACATAGCTAATCCCTTTCCAAAAGGCAGGCCTCAGATCTGAATATCTTTTGAGAGTTTCAAAGAGGACAGACTGAGAACTACACCAAACTGAATTCACATTAGTTTCACTTTGGGATGTGTGATTATTATTTGACTGATTAATGGATCAGCCTGCTTGCATACCTCAGTGTTCTTTTGTAAATGGGCATATGAGAAACCTTTGTTGCGGTGTACTGCTGACTTCTTCACTTAGAAAGCAGGCAATGAAAAAGCGGGAGGATCTTTGTCAAGAACCTGAAATAAACTCCCTTATTAAGTAATTTGAGAGATCACAATAACAGCCTTTGCGAGGGAGTATCACACATGTCCTTGCTATAAGGTTGTGCTTAATTAAAGCTACTTTTAAAAACCCTCCAAATGCTAATTGACCTCATTAGAATTATTTCTGCCCTTTGAGTGCAAATTGCTCATGCAGGCAATACTTCAATAAAGTGACTCAGTCTAGCTGTGCTAATCCATAGAACCACTCACTTTAACTGCTTAGTAAAAATGTAAAATGAGTATGCAGTGTCTGCTATAACTCAGGAAGTTTTATTTAGGAAGGAAATGCAAAGTCAGGCATTACTGAGAGCGTACTTTTAATGTTATACAATGTTATAAACTCCATGATTTGGCATTAGTTTTATACAACAAGAGGCTGCCTAAAAGCACAAAGGGGAATAGACAATTAAAAATTGCATGTGACCAGCCAGTGGAGAATACTGTTTTCCATATGTTTGTGGCAGAACTGGTACCCCATTACCAATTGCTGTCCCAAATAACCCTTTGCCTCATTGTGGTACAGATTTGTACTGGGTGGTGGTGGTTTCAGGCAACTGGTAGCATGGCCAGAACACAGGTGGTCCATTTTACAAGTGTTATCTGGAGTAGCCAGTATGCAAACCATAGCTATCTCTCCTTGACAGGACACTGGTGGAAGCTGGAGGCAACTGGCATAAGGCAACACATGAAGGTAAATATGTGTGGGCCCTGTTGAATATGACGGTGATAGAAGGCAACATCATAGTTCACATCATTCAATAAGCTCATGAGGGACATATTACTTCAGTGGAGTCCAGATGCAGAAAGGCAAGGTCTACTGATTACAGATAATAGGGCAAATAGTGTCAGCACTGCAGGCTGGGAAGATGAATGGGGTGTGGTGTATGTCCCACAGTCTAAACCATTGGTGGCAAACCTATGGCACATGTGCCAGAGATGGCACCTCCAGGCCTCTCTGTTGGCATGCATGTCATCACTTCCTCCCTTTCCCCAGCACAGAGTTTGCCTCACCCCACTGCTCAGCAGCCCAATGGGAGCACTCCTTACTCCCGCACCATACGAGTTCACCCAGCCCATCTACCCAACAGCCCAATGGGAGCTCTTTATACTTCCCCCAGCAGTTTGCCCCATCCTTTGCCCAATAGCCCAATGGAGATGCTTCCTCCTTTCCCCAGCATAGAGTTCGCCCCACCCCTCTGTTTGGGCATTTGGTCTCTAAAAGGTTCGCCATCAATGGTCTAAACCTAATAGTTCAGAATGCTTTGCAGGGTATGGAAGTCACATGCATACCTAATATAACTGACTGTGCCAGAAAGGTGGCAGGGCATTTTCACTACAGTATTTGGGACATCGAGTTGTTGCATCTAATAAAGGATATGACAACTTGATGGAACTCCACTTTCTACTTGCTAGGGAAAATTCTGGAGCAGCAAAAGGCACTCCATAATTTGGCACTGGAGACATTCATTGGTCGGGAACAGTTGAGACAGCTGTCCTTAGCCAGGTGATCCCAATATTCCCAGGCTTCACTGGCACTGGCTCAATGGGGAGCATAATGGGGGGACAGTTAATGGGTGAGAGAATCTGTACAATAGGAACAGCCCTTTTTTCCAGCCTGAAGTGGTGGCCCTGGCCAACATGCTAAAGGATCTGCTCCACTACAGGTTGCTTCCTTGCGGAAAAAGGAGGAATATACTCAAGTAGCGTTCTTGGACCTCTGGATTAAACAACAGGCAACGGATATTAAGCAGCAGCAGCAAAGGGGAAGTGGCAATGCCAGAGAACTTTCTATCACATGCAACAGAAGGTCCAGCTAACATTGAGAGGAACATAGAGCAGGAAGAAACTAGCAATGTTCATAGCAACCAAAACAGCAGTTATATTCAACGATCCAAATCTCTCACCTCTGCAACAACAGGACAAGCCTTCTGAGAAACTATCTTGACAAGCATAGCAAGGATCTTTCCTCCAGACACAGTACCCCAGAGGACGGTCATGGCAGAAGAAGAGCCATACATGCAGGAGCCCTGCAAGCTGAAAGAGACTGATCTTTCCTCTTACTGGGTTGAGAAGGAGTCTTTTTGGGCAGGTTTGGCCAAGGTCTTCTCTCTTACCAACTTGTGTGCCCAGTAAAAGAATGTTCTCTCAGGCAGGGCTTCATTCTGCTTCCTCCTCTTTCTGCCTCTTTTGTTCTTTTGACTGATTCTCTAAGATTGTGCTGTGACACACAGTTTGCACCCATGACAGGCTATCTACTGCTCTAGGCTGGCTGCCAGTACTGCTCAGAGTTTCTGCCCATTTCCCAGTGCAACCTGTTCTCTGCTTCCCCAATGCTGCTGGCATTCCCACTGTTCAGGGTTCAATCAATATACCTACTGCAGTCATTTCCTAATGCCTAGGCGCTGTCGCTGTTGGTATTCCCCTTTTTTTGTTTGGCATAATCACTGGGAAGGTGTCTGAGGACACAGAAAAATCATTCAAAAATGTTTTTCCTCATTGTGCTTGTTAAAAGGGGAAAATAATGACTGTATGGTTTTCATATTGACTGTAACAGAATTCCAGAATCTGAATTTTGGTACTAATGCACAGCCTTATTTAAACCACCTAACCACATTTGGATCAAGGGTGAAACCTCATCATCCTAATCAATTAACTACTTTAAAAATAACTATCCATAATAAGCAGAAATCCATGTTGAAGGAAACAGAGACAGAACTACGAATTTTCAATACAGTTCTCTATGGTGACATCCTCACCCCTGAAATCTATGAAACTTCCATTACTTGGTTTACTATTTGGCATCAATGACTATTTGACATAACTCTTCTAGATTTGAAATGCAGTCTAAATGTCGGAATGCAGTGACCACTCAAAAGTGACGCCTCTCCTCTCACAATATGTTACTTTAGAAAATGTTACTCAGTCTGTAATCCTCTGAGGTGAACTCCAGCCATTTGGGTTTTGCAGCCTGTGGTTTTCTTTTTAAACTTGCCTTTAAGAAGGAGACCTGGGACAGTCACCTGGAAAGAATGTTTGGGACTCTCATCTATTTTTTCTTTGTACTGTCCACAAAATATTGGTGCACAACCTGAGGGAAGACTGATTTATGTTGAAAGCTAGGTGTATGTTAAGTTTTTTAGCAGTCCAATAAAGGTATCAGCCACCTTTGTCTTTATATCCTTTCAGACAATAATTCAAATCAGAAAGAAATATTTTAATTGATGGGGCATTAAGTAAATTGTTGGTTTTATTTTAATGAAAATTGGCATAGAGCCATGTGAGATTAGGCCTGCAGCTATACTGCTTCTTTCTCTTCAGCTTTAACACAAAAATGATCTCAAATTCAAATTGGCTAATGGTTTCAGCATTGCCAGGTACATTAGCTCCATTTTAAATTAGCAGATATGATGTAAACAGCAGCTATTATCCAGAGGCATCTAAATCCACCAGTCAATTTCTCCATCAATCATTCAACTTCCCTGCTATCATTCTGATCAAAGGCAATGAAGGAATACAGGATCGGACAACATTCCATAGACTGTCTCATCAGGTTATCCTGCTATGGTAACAGACCAGACTATACTGCCAGTGACTCAATGCCGAGTGTTAGCTGGTGGTTAACTAATCTGATAAACTTTAGGACTAACAGCCTTGGGTGGCAATGTCCACAGGGAAGGGTGATGGTCCCCAAGTGGATTAAATCCCACTTGAATCTATTTTGATGAAGGGCAGCAGTTTCATCAATACTGGCCTGTGGCTGAGGAGGACTTTGTGTGTCAAAATGGCTCAGCATGAGAAAGTGACTAATGGAACTGAATCAGTGGTACTGGGGTCATGCTGCGATGTGGAAGGCAGATGAAGGGCCACTGAATTATATTCTCAGGAGAGTCTCTTGGAAGATTGTGTTATTTCTGAACCACAATCGAGCGTACCCTGGTAATTGTAACCTTGTGTTGCCAGCTAATCTTTCTCACACTATGTCAGGCCAAAGGAACTGCAGAATGGCCTCACCAAAAGGTGGCTTCATTTTGGCAGTTTCAGATCTGGCCCAGACAGAAGAAAAAGAAGCATTCCATATCCTTATTAATTTTACAATAATCTTAATTTTAGGTTTCAACTACACCATATCCAACTATTTGAATGTAATAAACATTTGCTGAAATTAAATCATTGCAAAAATTGAATGCTACTTTTCATTACTAAGGGAAAACAGAGATATCTTTTGCCCTTTTGTCTTCCTCATTAAAGCACAGCATTTAGGATGGCTGGTATTCCTGTCATCAGAAAAGCAGATGTATCCAGATGATTTCAACTTTAGAAACATGTGCATGCACAGACAGGGCAAGAAAGCAAAACAATGTCAGGATCATAAAGATTCTTTGAAAGTTGCCAGTACGCATAATACTGAAGACAGCACACTGCTCAGCTTCATGTTAGTGACACATTCAATTGGACAATGCAGAATCCATGCATAAAATAATATCTCTTCTATATTTACAGAAGGTTATTATGGTACATCTCACCATTCAAATTTATTATAAAAAGAAGCCTAGGTTCTCCCTTCTTTGTTTTGAACCGGTTTAGGTAAAGGTCACCTTTGCTTGAAAGCCAGTCATATCTGACTCTAGGGTTCAGTGTTCATCTGTTTATAGCCAAATAGCCAGTGCAGTCTGCGTGTGTACACGTTTCTGAGAACATGTGGTAGGCATGACTAAACATAGAATGCTGTTTATCTTCCCACTGCTAGGTTGACAAGAGCTGGGAGCTTACTCCATTATGCAGTACTCTGATCTTTCGGTCAGTGAGTTCAGCATCTTAACCACTTGAGCCTCTTCTTAACAAATGGCTTAAGCCGTTTCCAACAAATCAGCAATAATTTTGTTCAATAGGAAAAAAAATCCTATTTCATTAATATCTATTGCATTAATTTTTGCCTGAAATGGCCAGCCATATATTCTGGTCACTTATAATCTTGAATAATGAGCTCTACAAGACAGAATAAAGTATCCAGTGTGTGGAAATGAATTGATATGGTCATTTGTGCTCTTTAGACTGGCTACTTCAAGCCATTTAACAAAGAGCTGGGTTAAGGAGTGAGTCTCTAGCGCAGTGGGGGCGAACCTTTCTTGTGCCAAGTGATGAAAAAGAGGTGGGGGGTGGCAGCCATCATGTGTGCCACCCACATGACATCATTACACACACATGTGCACAACCAATTTACATCACACACACACACCCGCCCAGCCCCTGACAATGTCAAGCAAGATCCCCCCCCCCAACCCGTTCTTCTCCTGGGCAGGTTTTTCTGGGGTTGGGATATTGCCTGGTGCATTGGTGGCACTTTGTCCAAAACCACAGCTAATGTGCCACCAACCTGATCATCTCCCCAGCACCTGGAAAGCTGAGAGCACCCTGTTCCTTTTCTCCCTCCCCCTTCTGATCATGCCACTTTACTTTGTGGAGGGTAAAAGGGGGAGAGAGAACTTTTTGCTTTCCCAGTGCCCAGCAGGGTGGTCTGTAGTAGGGAGGCAAGTGGGTCTAGCAAGGCGGGGAGGACTCGAGACAGAGGCACATGCAGAGCAAGTAAGGGAGAGCAAGAGGTCCAGGGAGGCACTCCTCTTGTCCTGTTGCTGCCTCCTCCTCTCCCCGCACGTGCCTAATTTCTTGCTTTCGAGCTGCTAAATTGGCAGGAGCTGCGACAGAGACTGGCGTCCATTCCTTCATGCAAGAAATTGCAAATCGATAAATAGAGACCACTTCAGTGGGGAAAAGATCTTAGGGACATGAAAGGAGCCTCATTCAGGCATCCCTTGAGCAGAGTACTTCCAGCAACAATCCTTTCAAATCAGAAAGCTCCTTTGTGTGCTTCTGACACGATAAAAAAGTGGGTCTTTTGCAGCCTGATGGTTAAAGATGAACTGCTTTATTTTAATGTTAGCTTTTGTGGATCAAATCAACAGACTGCAGAGTGAGACCCACTCTTTTAATTATTGTGTCAGAAATAAATAAGGGTGCTTTCTGAGTTGAAAGGATTATTGCTGGAAACAGGGCTATAGCCAAGAGTCTAAAAGTGGGTGGGTGGATATATATAAGCAGACTGGCTATGTCCCTGGAAGGAAGAACTCTGCTCAGGGGATGCCCAAATGAGGCTCCTTTCACGTTCCCAAGATCTCTTCTTGCATGATGGAGTGAGCGCAGTTTGAATACAAGAAATTGCATAAGAGTAATAATCCACTCTTATGTCCCTTTAGATGGGGAGGGAGCGAAGGCTACTATCTAAAGGGGAGGAGGAGATAAGGAGATCTCAGCCACTTCCCTCAGTTGTTTTCAAAAAGGGATTCCAAAGGGCAAAAAAGACAACAGAGACGAACTGCAAAGCCATCGAAATCCAGGGACTGAGATCTCCTGTCTCCCACACTTTGCTCAGAGGGATTTTTCTTTGGATGGTGGAAAAGGGAAGGTGGGGTGAAAACCCGGAATTCCCCACCCCCACCCTGTTTCTCTAGTAATCTCACTTTCTGTTGCCTTTAACCCATTCACAGCCGTGATCATAAGACTAAGGGGGGAAAGATCTTGTGATTGTTATATAACTTTCAGGCAACCTTGCAAAGTTACACAAGCCCATTTTTTTTCTGGCAGCCAGGTCTGGGGCTACTTATTCACATCCTGCAATGAATCACCTTTTCACCCCTGCCTTTTCCTGACTTTTCCTCTCCCCCCCCCTTGCTTGCATGGTCCTGAACTCCCTGAGGGACCAACAGGGAAACCCAGCTCTGGGAAGGAGGTCCTTGGCTCTCCCTCCCCCACTCGCTCTTTCTCTCCCGGGAAATATGTTCACCCTGGGCTTCCGACAAGGCCCTGCTGCCACAGTGCCTGCAGCCTCGGAGCCGACCAACTCACCTCCCCCAGCCACTGGGGATGCTGAAATCCCTACCTTGAGGTGATGAGACACCCCTCCAAGGAAGAGGAGCAGCACGCAGTCTCCCCATTTCCTAGGTAGGAGGGGGATGTCTGGCCATGCCTCCTGGGTGGGATTTCAGCAACCCTATTGGGAGAGGGAGCTGGGTGGTAGAAGAGACTGTGTTGCTATTGGCAGTTAAGGTAGTGGGATGAAAGTGGGGGTTACTCGATGTTAGTGCATGCCGACTGAATTGGCTCTGTGTGCCACCTTGGGCATGCGCTGCCATAGCTTCACCATCACGGCTCTAGAGTTTGCATGGGCAGAAGATATAGCCCCAGCCCCCTAGAAGTTGTTCACTCTGAACTAATGTCACAAAGTTGCTCAACCATTCTGCTTTCTATAATTTATTTGTAGGCATCACCTTAGTACAGACATGGACATTTTCTAGAACACAATTTCTATCATCCCTTACTATCAACTATTCTAAAGGGAACTAGAGTTCAATATTATCTGGATGACCATGATTTGTCCAACCTTGCTCAAGTGCTTTGGTGGAAGTATTTGTATTGCCAGAGGCTCCAAGTGAACACATAACACTGTGGGGAAACCAAGAACTTGGGCATGCATCACAGAATAGACAAAACTAAAGGGAGTACAGTACTGTACAGTATTATCAAAAGAATTTGTAGGTGTATCACATGGAAAGAGGAAACAATGGTCAACATGGAATGGATTAAAAGTGTTTTTTTTTAAAAACAACAACAACTGGGACTTGTGACAGAAATTATCTTCCATGGTTAGCACAATAATGTAGTACACAGTGCTAATCAAAATGGCAAATAAACAAGTATTTCCACATTTTGCCTCATCTGTCCACTGCCATCCATTTGGTAGCTGAGCTATACTGGGTAAGAATAACTGTTGTCAGAAGTGCAGTGGTTTCCTTCAGGATGAAATTTCTCAGGCCTACAGTTGTATCACACCATTGTCAAAAGCTGTAGTAATGTGCCATTAATCCGGAAGCTGGGCCTTGTTTATTCATCTGCATATCTAGCAGCCTACCATGAACTAGGAAAGCAAGCAAGATGTTTATGTCAGCAGTATGTGGGAGCTATTATCAATGAACTTCAGTCTCTACTGGAAGAGGTATCTTGAAACTCCAGATACATACATTGAAACAGCTAGATTTGAACTTTAGGGCAAAAGAAAGTGCTGCTCTTTTTAACAGACAAGGGCAGAAGACCAAGATCACATGCTTGGCTAGGAAACAGTTTTCATTCTGTCCATTGGCTGATGTTTTGTGCTCTGTTTATTCTCTTGTATGGCTATGGTTGGCTTTGAACCTCACATTTATACTGCCCACACCAGCTCTGTGGATGATATTCCAGTTTTCTAATCCCTGATACATAAATTCACAGTTCATGCAGTTTCCCAATAACATTTTCCCTCTTGGAGAGAACACAATTCACATACTCCTAAGAGCGGGCATCAGGAGATTTTAGTAGTATATTTATAGAGAACAGTGCAATATGTTTTCTACTTTGCCCTGTGGCACACAAATCCATTTTCAATTCACTACTATTGTAAAAAGAGTACTATTTTAAGTATTACTTCAGCATTTGGATATGGTGAAACTCAACCTGCTGTGGAATGAAATTTTCCATCTGTCTATGTATCCATTTCAGTGCAACATTATTTAGGACCTGTTGCAATAAAATATTTCCTGTTGTATGGATACTTTGGAACTTTATATACTTCTCTGATAATTTACTAGGTTTTCTTAGATGAATGGCAGGTTTTTTATTAAAATACCTATATAAACACGCCTTATTACATTTTAATAAGCATTTTAGCTGAACATGCTTGTCACACAGCCGATGAGATTTCCCCTCAGCAAACAGAGGTTTATAAATGCAAAGCTCCACAGCATTCATTAAAACAATAGTAAATAAATCCTGCCCTTAGTTACCGAAAGTATGTTGGAGTGTCAAATCAAGTCAGTCAGAGAGGAAAGCTCATGGGATGCCCAAGAAACTTTTCTAAAATCATAGATCAGCACAAACAATGAACAGAGTGGTTATTTCTAAATTTAGCACAGAGAAGCAGTATTATTTTATTGTTGTTCAGTCGCACAGTTGATTCCGACCCTTTGCAACCCCATGGACCACTGTCCGCCAGGCACTTCTGTCCTCCACCATTCTCCTCAACTCACTCAGCTCTGTGCCCATTGTGTCTACAGTACCATCTAGCCACCTCATTTTTGGCCACCCCGTTCTTTTTTTGCCCTCCACCTTTCCCAGCATCAAATAGGCTTGACCTATTTGTTCTCCTCGCTGTCCAGGGGACTCTCAAAACTCTCCTCCAACACCATATCTCAAAGGCATCTATTCTTCTGCACTCAGCTTTCCTAATGGTCCAGCTCTCACAACCATACATTGCCACAGGGAATACCATTGCTTTGACTATGCGAATTTTTGTTTTCAATGTGATGTCTCTACTTTTCACTATGTTCCCCAGGTTTCTCATCGCTTGCCTCCCAAGAATCAGTCGCCTTTTTATTTCATGGCTGCAATCACCATCTGCAATGAGCTTAGATCCCAAGAAAGTAAAATCTGTCACTGCTTCTACTTCTTCCCCATCTATTTTCCAGGGACTGATAGGGCCCATTACTATGATCTTTGTTTTCTTTATATTGAGTCTCAAGCCAGCTTTTTCACTTTCTTCTTTCAACCTAATCAGGAGCTTCTTTAGGTCCTCCTCACTTTCTGCCATTAGGGTGGTATCATCTGCGTATCTCAAGTTGTTGATGTTTCTCCCAGCAATTTTGATCCCAAATTGTGATTCCTCCATCCCTGCATTGCACATTATGTGTTCTGTGTATAAGCTGAATAAGCAGGGTGACAAAATGCAGCCTTGTCTTACTCCTTTTCCTATTCCAAACCACTCCGTCATTCCATTTTCTGTCCTAACTGTTGCTTCTTGATTCATGTACAGATTTCTCATGAGGCATATAAGGTGTTCTGGTATTCCCATCTCTTTAATTACTTGCCACATTTTGTTGTGGTTGACACAGTCAAAGGCCCTGGTGTAGTCAATGAAACAGAAGTAGACTTGTTTCTGATATTCCTTTGTTTTTTCCATGATCCATCTTATGTTGGCGATGTGGTCTCTAGTCCCCCTGCCTCTTCTGAAACTCGCCTGCACTTCTGGTAATTCTCTCTCCACATACTGTTGCAGCCTATCCTGTATTACATGAACAGAGCCTAGTACGAGAAAGTAAGTAGGGGTTTGCAGAATGGCATAAGAAGAGACATGGTAAATAATTTCTTTGTCTGCCAGGTGATACACACAGTGGTGGGATGTCAAAAATTTTACTACCCCACTGTAAAGCCATCACAGTATGGGTGAAGCTAATGTCATGATCTCATGATGTCATGGGCGGGGCCAAAGAAAAACATAGAAATAAAAATAAGCACACACACACACTCAACCCACCCACCCACCTACCCTCCCACCCACAACACAAACCTGTAAATAAGTTAAATAAATTAAATAAAAAAATAAAAAAAATAAAAATTACATTAAAATACACCCACCTACCCACCCCAAACACAAACTCGTCACTTACCTGTTAGTATAAGTCCCTGGGCAACACCATGTTGCAAGATGGATATGGTCATCGTACCAGTTCTCTAGGACAATATGCCTTAATGTAAATGTAAAACAACTGTACCTCCGTAAGGGTTCTCCAATTGGAACAGCAATTGGAACAGCACAGGTGTAGCTTATTGATGAGGTAACTCCAAGACTCTGCTTAAAAACCCCAGGCCTTTTTAGGAACTGTGGTAGTACGTCAATATAGGTAAAGTTATTAAATACACATTAAAATACACACAGACACACCACATCCAAAGGTGAGTCACTTACCCTGGGGAGCAGGCCAAAGGGAGCTTCAGGCTAGCAGCTTCTCTTCCTCTTCCCCGCTTGGGTGTGCATGCACACCAAGTGCTTGGCGTGCATGCGCAGTGGGGGAACCAGTGAAGAGGTAAGCCCGGAGGTGGTTGCCCCCAAAAGCTGCTACCGGTTCTCCGGGACACTGGGAAAAGTTACTACCGGTTCTGGAGAACTGGTGCGAACCTGTTTCATCCCATCACCGGATACACAGCCTGCTTCCTCTGTTATTTTCATGACACATTGACTTGAAAGTAATGGTTGTCCCTGATGATATGTTTATGCCTTGTTTTGTACAGAGAAGCATGCCAAACATGTTCCTACTTGCATTTTGGAAGCATGGGGACTTTCTCACTTAGAAATAACAAAGGCATTACTTTTTGACACCTTTGAAACAAAGGTGTGATTCCCAACAGTACATTGCACTCAGTACAAATAAATGGAGGAAGAAGCAATGAATTAAGTTAGCAGTGCATTCCCGAGCAGGACTTCCTGATGCAGCACACTAAATACCAACCAAAATGGCAATGTATGTTTTCCATTCTCCTGCAGAACACAATGCAAGGAATCTAGCCACTGTCAATGTGGAGCTAGATCTCGCTTATAGAATTCAAGAGCTTATGAAAGCTGTGTAACTCTGCTTCTAACACTTCTTCCTAAAACTCATCTGCAGAAAACCAGTTTCCAAAACTCAGAGGAAAGTAAGAAGCTGCTCTCACCTTGTGTAAATGTACTTCTCAAGTTAATCTAAAGATCTGTTATTTTAGCCATTCTGTCAATATTAAGAGAAAACAAACCCATGTTATTTCCATTTATTCTTTCTTTCTTTTTTAAACTGTCAACCACTGAGGATAATTAGCTGCCAGATGATTGTGTTGGAAATGTTTTTTCAATAATCCTTTCAAATATCCCATTGTGAACATGTTCCCATTTTGCTGAAACAGCATTTCAGAACAACTCATTGCTGATTCTGCTAATTTGACTTGCCATACTCGGAATAAGGAAAATATGGCTAAAAAGGCTTGCCTATCAGTATATCCCAATTTTAGGTCACTTTAAATCTGAGTGAGGTGCATTAAAAACAGGTGAAGGAAAGTTCAAACTATGCAGTAAAGAATCTGAAGAGGTGGCTTGTAGGACTTTCTTTCACTTCACTTCAAAATACTGTACAGTATAAACTAATTTTGAAACTACCATGTGGAGTCACTTTGCACACACCCAATGCTTTGCACATATATTTAGATTTTTTCCCCCTTACTGTAGCAACAAAATCCAGCCTCTACACATACAGTATGTCTACTATGGAAAATCAGTAGCTAATTTCCAATTGACTTTTGATTGTTAAAGAATAATGACATCAGTCAGACATCAGCCAGGCTTTGGAAACAAAATATCAGTTGCAACACAAAGGAACTTTTTGTTTTCTTACTATCAGCACGAGTCCCAGATTTAGCTGCTCTTTTCTCCCTTAGCTTTCTCCCTTGTCTGCTAGGGGAAGGAATTAAAAGCATCTACTTTTAGTTACAAAAAAGCCACATCTCACTGCAATATCCAACTGTGACTTGTGCTTAAATTCTAGTTGGTGAGAAAAGCAAACATTAACAACAGAGTATGATTTGGAGTTGTTATCACAAACCAGGGTTAAAGCAAATCACAGTTCTTCAAGCACAGTTATATGAAATTGCTGTTTGTTTAAAATCAAGAGCAGAAGCTCTTCCCTCCTTGTACTTGTGAAGTAGGAAATTAATTGCAAACTGGTGTCATTGCACCTATATTGAAAGGCTAATGTGTATGATCAGAGAAGAAATTCAAAATGAGAAACCTTCCTGGAAACTGGTCTGATTCAGGGAATATTGTTCATCATAGCTATCCTTTCTTAACTTTTAGTATTTATGCAAATTTCCTCATTTACACATGTAGGCTGGATCTGGCCCATGGCACCATATGTGGCCTCCCACTCCTACAAGGCATTCAAGAAACAAGATGGCTACCCCTTTGAAGCTGTCAGGACAAAATGACCACCCCATCATGCAGGCAGGGCAAAATGGCCATCTGGCCCTCAAAGCTGACCGAGAGAGCAGGACCCAGCCCCTGGCTCAAAAAGGTTGGGAACCCCTGCTCTAAGCCATGACCTCTTTTATATGAATGTCTATACAAGTGGGAAGAACAGATGCACCTCCACACAAAAAAGAGAATATTGATCACTCCACTACATAGCTTGGGGAAGTACATTAGGCAACTGGTTGTATTCTTAGCTACTCATGCCAGCTCAGGTTGGTGGACTCTGCATTCTAGAAAGAGCAAAGCAGATGCTGCTGGTTTGAAACTGCTCACCCATTGATTTTTTTTTTTTTACTTGCAAATGTAGGTCTAGAAAATATGGCTTACAGTTCAGTCACATCTCTGGGGACACCTTTTGGCAGGAAACGCAATCCTTTGTTACTGCAGCGTACTATGGAATCTACACAGGTACATTGGTCTGGACAGCGGGGGGAGAAATGACAGCTGCTTTCGGCGTTACCTAGAAAGAAAGAAAGAAAGAAGAAAGGAAGGAAGAAAATTTCAAACAGAGTCTGAGTGTACCTGAAGGCAAGTTCACTTTTAACAGAGGAACTAACTTCATCCAAAACTGTGATAGAGCACTTCAATAGAGCATAAAAATGGTACTTTTTTGTAACAGGTCCCTGACTTGCACAACCAGCGTGGCCACTCTGAAAGCTACAGTTAAAAAAAAAACACAAGTGATGGCTTCCAGAACAATATCAGTTATTTAACTGTCTTCTCAATTCTCATGCTGGCAACAAATAACACAGGGATTCTCAACGTTTTTCAGCCATGGGCCAGACCACACCCCCTCACAGCTGAGTGGGCCAAACTGGTGGTTCCCCAACCATAAACGCTGGCATAAAGCTGCAGACTCATTTATGGCTGTAGTAAATACATTTACGACGGCTGTAAATGAGTCCACAACCGATTGCAGTGGTGGTTGTGGCTGGAGCAAGGTCAGGGGCCAGATTATTTGGTGCAGTGGGCCAGATCCACCCCACGGGCCATAGGTTGAGAACTCCTGATTTAACCCATAAACCGTATGTTCACCATAACAGCAATCTAACTTTCGTTGGAACCTGCAGAATCACTTTCCCTGTTGATATTCAAGAATGGTCAGGGATAAGTCTGCTGCATGTTATCAAGAAAGGTGGACTGGTGACCTCTGGAGGTACCTCCAAGAATACAATTCTTTACAGTGAAATAATTGAGCAGTAATATTGTATGTATATAACTCAGTGTTTCCCAGTGTGGGCCCCACAGGGGGACTTCACTTCCCAGAAGCCTAAGTCAGTACATTGGCTGCTCAGTGCTTTGGGGAACTGACTCTGACTTCTGGGAATTGAAGTCCAAAAACCAAAGGTTGAGAAACACTGTTCATGGTTCCTTTACTTGTGATAACTGGCACCTAAAGATGTGGCTCTCTTGAAAACAGTATTTAAAGTGATCTGAGGTAATATGAAAATTTCATTCATGCTGAATTTATTCATTGATAATTACAGATGTGTGGATCACTCTGAGCCAGTTCCTTTTTCCTGTTTATTGTTTAGATGAAAAAGAAGTGCTTGAACATATAATTTGTTTCCTGGCATGGAAAACACTCTTTGGTTTAAGGGAAGACATTTAATATTTATATCACACATTTCTTAATTCTTTAAATTATAAGACTCGTTGCTTTGAACAAGCACAATGAGAATTAGGAGGATTATCTATGCATCCTCTAACAGCTAGAGTCCATGCACACAAGCATAAGAATATCTAATATTTCCAACATGACTGTTGATTTGTATAAAGCAGATTGCGTAAAGCAGATTAAATTTCACAACTGGAGAGCAAAAGGGTTTCTGGTACAAAACTAAGCCTTTGAAGTCAAAATCATTAAAGCATGTTTTGATCCCCACACCAACATGTGGCTTCACAAAGCTTTGAGTGGAGGGAAGTGAACACCAGTATCAAACCACATGTTTAGAAACATTGTGGAGCTTATACATATACTTTAAATTGGTGCTATAAAAAGACTTCACAATCTGAACAAGATTGCGCTGGACACTGCAATAGAAAATCAGGCCTCTGATTATTATTCCTATAATGGATTGTTATTGTTTTCAGTCAAGCAAAAGAGAGAAAAATCCAAGCGGTTCTTTCTTTCCTTCTCAGAACCACTGGGATCCTTGATGGACTTTCAGTTTTGAACAAAGTACAGTTCAGTACTTAATCCCTGATGTACCTATAGGACTATTTAAAAAGATTTAAATTGTGCTGGCACAATTGGTTTCTGTTTGGAAAACTATGAATTGGTGTCAGGGCCGGATCTGGCTCATAGGGAGTAGTTGGGGCACCCAGGAACCACATGACTGGCCAGTGGCCTGAAACGTTTGGGCACCCCTACTGTTAACAGTGCTTGTGTGCCGGATCTGGCCCATGACACCCATGATACCTCCTTACTCCTGTCCTGTTCTTTTAACAATTTTTGTAATTTTGTAACTCGAAAATGTTTAATTTCCTTTTAGCCTAACTTTTAATATTGTATTAATTCATATTTTTTAGCTGTTAATAGGGTATTGAATTTTGATCTGTGGTCTTCAACTATGTATTTTTAAATCTGTTTTGTAAGCCGCCCAGAGTTGGGTTTTACCCGATTGGGGCGGGATAACAAGTTAGAACAAATAAAATAAAATAAAATAAAATAAATAAATAAATAAATAAATAAATAAATAAATAAATGGTGGCATCCATTTTGGGTCCTGCTTCTATCTGTTAGCCAAGGGTGCTCAAACTATGGCCTATGGGCAGGATCCAGCCAATGACACCAGAAGCGGAAGTAAAACTCACCCAGCTTCTGGGAGTGGCAATGGTGGAACTGGCCAGATGAATTGGTGTCAGGGCCAGATCTGGCACACAGGCTGTAGTTTGGGCACCCATGAACCACGTGACTGGCCCATGGCCTGAAAAGTTTGGGGACCCTTGGTGTTAGTTTTTAAAATTGATTCTTGTGCACATGGCTCCATATGGAAACTCTGCATGTTTAAATTGGAGTCAGGACATATTGAAAGAGTCCCCACCCCCCACCCCTCATGTCTGCTTTTGCTTTGCTTTGCTAAACTAGTCAGAATGGTTTTGCAAGCTTTTGTAATGTATTTACCCTTTAGACAAAGGTTCCAGCAGGTTTCCTTGGCTTTCCCTTGAAGCCTCTGTTGCTTATCTCTATGGAGTTAATGTTATCTGATCCATCTGAATAGGATTTTAACGTTATCTGGTGCATGAATCGGATAAGGCTAAAAATCGAATAACGTTAAGACTTGCGGAAATAAGTCTTAATGTTATCCGAGGTATTACTGTAATTGGAACAGAGGACGGGAAAAAGGAAGATATTGTCTTTGCCTTTTAACCCAAATAAATTGGACATGCCAAATGGAAATATTTTAAAGAAGATAAATGTATGTCTGCAGTGGACTTTCAGCTGCCCTAATGGTGGGCTATACATTGCAGGCAGTTTTAGCTATAAATGTTAGTTCTTCAGATTCTTTCAGAATATACCAGAGTGTAAACAAAACAAAACAGCAAAAAATGTCGTGACACCTTAAAGACTAAGTCCTATATTTAAAGGTGAGCTTTCGTGGATCAAACCCACTTCATCAGACATAAGAGAGAGGCCTCATGGCATCAATTTATACATATCGGGTACCATGAGACCTCAGTCTTATGTCTAATGAAGTGGATTTGATCCACAAAAGCGCACCTTCAAATACCGGAGTTAGTCTTTAAGGTGCCACAACATTTTTTGGTCCTTTTGTTGTTGTTGTTGTTTACTCTCTGATATGCTTGCACAGACTAACATGGCTACCACTTCAAGCATTCCAGAATATAGTTCCCAGAAACTATGCTTACCATCACAGGTGAAGTCCTGTATAGCTACATCTTGAATCGGAATCTCCTTCAAGAAAAAGGGTTTCTGGCAGCGTGGATTTCCACTGACAATCCTTCTCTTCCTCAGCCATTTCCCCAACCACGCCAAGTGGCAGTTACAGTTAAATGGATTAGACAGCAAATTACTAGATGAGAAGTGAGGAAAAACATACTCTTTGTTACTGGAAAAAGTCAAGGGGTGGGTTTTTTAAAAAGGCAAATTGAAACTTATCTAATTACGTTCTACTAACCAATACCAGTTAGAGAAAGTTGTTTATTCAGCATTTGTACTTTCTTTTCAAAGACTGGTTGTGACCCAACAGTTTTAGACTGTTCTCTTTTCCTGACCAAACCTGTGACAGGCAAATCAAAGTCCTCAGAAACTGAATCCACTTGCACACATCTCAAGAAAGTACCCCTTGTACTAAGGATGTAATCATATTAGAAGAGCCCATCTTATCCAATCATATGTTCACACTGAGGCCATGGGAAGCCTACAAGAGAGACAGGAGTGCAACTCATACCCTGTCTCATGTTCCCCAGTAAAGGTAAAGGTCTTCCTTACTTGAAAGCCTGCCGTGTTGACTCTAGGTGGCGGTGCTCATCTCCATTTATAGCCAAAGGGTCAGTGCTATCTGTGTCTGTAGACATTTCCGTGGTCATGTGGCAGGTGTGACTAGATGCTGGAGCACATGAAACACTGTTACCTTTCTCACTGAAAGGGTACCTATTTATCTACTTGCAATTTCTTGCTTTTGAACAGCTAGGTTGGCAGAAGCTGGGACCAATGATGGGCACTCAGTGTGTCACACAGCACTTGGATCTCGAACTGCTGACCTCCCAACCTTCGGGTTGTCAAGCTCAGCATCTTAACCATTAAGCCACTGTGGCTCCCAGTAGCTAGTATACAAGGACATGTTCCCTATGTCATTGGGGGTGCTACCCCTGCTGAGATACCAGCTCTACAAGTGGGGCTTCCTTTAAAGCAGTGGTGCCCAAACTAAGGCCCGGGTGCCAGGTGCAGCCCCTGACACAAATTCATCCAGCCCACAAAGCCCCTGTTGCTCCTGGAAGCGGAAGTGAAATGCACCCGTACGGGCATGTTTTACTTCTGCTTCCAGGAGTGACAAGGGCTTCGTGGGCTGGATGAATTGGTGTTGGGGGCCGCACCCGGCACCCGGGCCTTTGTGACCAGTTCCCTGAACCACATGATTGGCCCACAGACCAAAAAGTTTGGGCACCCCTGCTTTAAAGACAAAAGAGGTTTTTATAGTACCACAAGCAAGAAATTGGCTTCTTTTTGTTCACTAATTAGCCTAATGGAAGATGAGCAATGGCTTTGCACAGACAAGACAGCTCTGAACAAATGGATTTCTGAAAGGATATTTCACCATCTTTTCACTGCAAAGTTGTCCTACAGCCTGACTCTGATACTGGAGGGGTTAATCAGATGAGAAATCTTTGAGGAGGGTTGTTTTTATTATATTAAATAAGCAAGTCAGCACTTACAAGAGTGTTTAGCTTGGATTATGACCACAGCGCTGACCAAAAGAGGACTTCACTTCCCATTTCTGTAATTGAAATAATCTCCTAAGCTTCCCCCAGGACAAAAACACAAATACCAATTTATTATTTAATACATGCATTAAATAATACTTTTGATAAATATTTGGTTTAGCTTTTTTAAAAAATCAAAAATAATTCAAGCTAACGAATCATGTTAAGAAACATGTTGACTGGTGGTGTGCAAAAGTCATCCAAATCCTTTTTTGGCTTGCACAGCATTTTTTTATTAGTATAATTCGTTGTTCACATCATATATCAAAAGCATAACGGAAATGTGCCATCAAATAAGGTTAAGAGCAGCAAGTAAGAGACTTTTTTTTAAAAAAGCACCTCAAAAGTATAACTCTATTATCAGAGTTCAAGCTAAGTCCTTTGTTACATATTGCATGCACAAAACTCCAGTGACATTTTTATTACCATTGGTAGGAAGTAGAGGATCAGCATATAGCTCTACTAAGATTGTGAGGCTCTAATGGTTATATGAAGATAAGCTCAAAGACACCACAAGGGGGAAATGTAATAGTCTGGCTCAAATCCACAAAGCAAAAATGAAGAGCAAACCTGGTACCAAGATTTCAATTATCTGATGGTTTCAAGACCACTGTTCTAAGCAAGGGAGTAATTCTTTTTCTAGTTCATGGATTTGCCTCCTGCTAGTAGGTAGTTACACAAAGACTCTATGGGGAAAATTTTTAAAAGCCCCACAGTTGCACATGAGGTAGAGGTAATAATTACTAAATTATCAATAAAACTACATCTGGGGAGGAGAGGATATAAAACTCCCCCCCCCCCAAATAAAAATAAGAACAAAAGCAGGATTGATCTTGAATTACACAACCAACTTTTGCCTGTTCTCTGTTGCACGCTAGCTACACCCAGGCCATGGAATAGACTTTGTGATGCTGAACTGCTGAAGGGGCAGTTTCTCTTTTTGCATGTTAATTTTTGTAATAGGAATCTAGGCAAAGAAAAGAATTACCTGTTGTCCCTGTTGTCAGCATTATTAAAGAGTAATTTGACCCAGATAGTATGCCAGTTACTTTGAAATGTATAAAGCAACTTTCCAACCACACATCTTTCTTGACTTAGACTGAAAATATTTCAGTCAACTAAAAAAATGTTAATTGGAATATCATAATGGACCTAATACACTGAAAGTGAAGTGAAATAATAACCTTTAAAACAAGGTAAATATTTGACCCACCGAGGCTCGATTTTGATTTGTTTTTACACTCTACAACGCTCAACACCATTCTATTCCCATCAAAATCCCATCCTACTACAAAGTTATACACTGCTACTCCTATAAGCTTCTGGAAACTGGGTCCCACCCCCATAGGTTACTATTTTAACACTAAGAAAATTGTGTTTTGTTTTTGAATAAAAAGTGGGCTTCTGCTCTCTTCTAACTTTATTTTTTCATTCTTTGTCATTTTGGACATGTGGCTTCAAATGCTATCAGGGCAGAAATCTGAGACATGGAAGAGCTGGGAATTGAGGTCAATATAAATACAACTTTAGTAATTGCAGAAAGGTAAGTACAGGTAGTATAAATTAATTGTGCAAGTGAATTTTGTTTAATTGTAGATTTTCTTCAAGACATTACAAAAATTCATACACGACGAACTGGTGGCTTTAATAATGTTTTCATCCTGGATGTTTTCCACATTAAGTAATCAACAAATCAATTATTACAGGTATGATTTTATTAGAGAAATTGAATATTTAATTTCACCATGTGGTACAAGAAAACTGTTTTTACAGCAAGATTAGGATCTGCTTGTTACTGTAATCATTGCGGTCAAAGTTACGGGAAGTGTTGCATGGTAAAAGACTGTCACTATGTAAAATTATTTTTTATTAAAAGGGATAATAAACTACAAATTATTAGAGAACAGTATATATTAATTAAAGAATAGATTTGTGACTTGAAAACCACAAACACTGAAAATATACAGAGCCAGGTATTCAGACTTCTCTCTCATGAAAGTGATAGAGTCATTCACCTGGAAGTAGGGCAATGAGACTATTCAAAAAGTGATCAATTAATATTTCATTTGATTGTGGTTATAATAAGATATAAACACAGGTTAATAGGTGCAGCTCAGACTAAACCCTGAATTATAGTGGCACTCACTTTGCAGTATCTTTGGCAAAACTTTGTGAATTTGGGAAATACATGTTATCACAAATTCTGATAACAAGATATATCCATGCTGAATGTAACCTGAGTTTAGTTATAAACTTTTTATGAAGTACACAAAAAATATGTATATGGCATGGCATGCACAAAACAGCATGAATCCCTCAAAATTGAACTGTAAGAATCTATGCAATGGCAGCCTCAGAGGGCGATGGATGGGAGGGAAAAATTGATGAAACACATGCATGGTAACACATATTTTGTTCTCCTGCTGCAAGTGCTATTACTAGTCATGCAGATTTGAATGATATGGGTATGCATAGCCTACACAAAGCCAAAATGAGCAGGGTAATTATTAAAGTATTGTGAGGCATAGGAGGGGAATGCCTCAAAACAAACAAACAAACAAACAAACAAAAATGCATGTTCTGCTAAGTTAAAAAAATCTGGAAAGAAACGTAGCATTCTTGGTAAATGTAAAGGTCGCCCTTGCTTGAAAGCTAGTTGTATCTGACTCTAGGGTTCAGTGCTCATCTCTGTTTATAGCAAAAGAGCCAGTGCTGTCTGCATCTGCAGACATTTATTTATTTATTTATTTATTTATTTATTTACTTAGATTTGTATCCCGCTCTCCTCGGTAGCAGGCATGCCTCAACACTGGAATGCACGGAATGCTGTTTACCTTTCCACCCAAGTGGGAAGGTAAACATTTACTCATGAAGGTTACACATTGGGATTCATTGGTTATGCATCATAATGAATTCATGTTCTCTCCCCTATCAGAGGCATGTGCCTCTGTATATCAGTTGCTGGGGCGCATAAGTGGTAGGTGGCTGTTTCTTTCATGCCCATTTGTGAGCTCTCCATAAGCAACTGGCTGGCCATTGTGTGAACTGAATGCTGGATTGGATGGCTACTATTTAGCTATTCCAGGACTTTCTGACCTTTTTAGGTTTTCATGGTCATTTTAAAGCATTACATAAAAGCATTTACCTTCACTAGATCATAAAAAATATTAACAGGTAGTAAGGTTTTGAGTCCAGTAGGAGCCTTAATTAGGCAGGGCACTGCAGAATCTAAAGTAGTTGGGTTAGAAGCAGAATGGTCCAAAAATCATCCTGACTATTTTCTGCAATGCCCAGCTTGAAGAACGATCCTACAGAGCTTGAGAGTTTGCCTCCACTTTCCAGTGGAAGTATTAGAAAAGTATTAGTAAAGAAAAGACTTTTCTCTTTTTTTATGTTGGATTATTCATTCAATTTTGGAAAATATGCAGAATTGCCACTTAGACCATTACCTGCAAGCAAAGTTAGGTCTCCCATTATTTTGGAAGGACTGCTCCAGTAAAGGAGTCCCTCTTCTTTCAATTAGTAGGTAATGTTCTTGATTTCTCTCCAACTGACATTAATTTCAAATTTAATTTCAAATCTATCTGATAAACAGCAGTTTGTTTGTTAGATTTTTTTTAACCACCCCTTGTGCTTCCTCTACCCCCAGCCATTCAAGTACTACACACTGCATCAGTAGACAATGGAGAATGAAGTAGGTGATTGGCTGCCCTTTCTCTTTACACAAGGAGAAAGACAATTCATCTTGCATTGTATGAGGTGATGCAACATGCCTCAAGCTGATGCAACAAGCTTGCAGTCTCCCTACTGGGACAGTAACTGAGATCTGGACGCTGCAACATCTGTTCATGATGATTTTAGGATTATCCTGTTTCTCCCCCCTACCAGCTCAGCAGTGCCTAGCACAGGGGTGGCCAACCTTGGTGCCCCAAGTGTTCTTGGACTTCAATTACCAAAAGCCTAAGTAAGCACACCTGCTGATCAGGGCTTCTGGGAACTGAAGTCCAAGAACACCTGGGCTACCAAGGTGGCCATCCCTTGCCTATCATGGCAAAGCATCCCACTGCATTAAAAATCTTGCACTTTTAAAAAATATTGCAGTAGTGCTAGTATTATTATTATTATTATTATTATTATTTATTGAATTTATTACCCCGCCCCACTCGGGAGAACCCGACTCTGGGCGGCTTACATCGTCATAAAACAGAGGTAAAAGATAAAAACATATAAAATCATGAAGTTTAAAAGATTATCTAAAATTATTTGAAGTAAAAACAGTGCAAACTACACGCCAGTATCCCCCTGGTCCAGATCCAAAGTAGCACTCCCTAAGTAAGCCACTTAGTATGGGAACCCGTGTTCCCTGGTCCCCAAATATGTCCTGCCAGCCAGGTTTTCAAGCCCTTCCGGAAGGGCAAGAGCTCTGTCTGCAGGCGCAGTTTGATGGGCAGGAGGTTCCAGAGGGTTGTGGCGGACACGGAGAAGGCCCTCCTCCTAGTGCTAGAGAGGCGTGCCTCTCTAGCTGATGGAACAACGAGGGAGCCTCTCCGATCCGCCCTGGTGGGACGGACAGACGTTCTTAGGGTGACGCGGTCTCTTAGGTATCCTGGCCCACTACCATATAGGGCTTTAAAGGTAATAACCAGCACCTTGAATTGCACCCGGAGACATACTGGCAACCAGTGCAGCTCCCGGAGTAGCGGCGAAGCACGAGCATAACGCCCACACCCCGCCACTACCCGGGCCGCCGCATTTTGCACCAGCTGGAGTCTCCGGATGGTCATCAGGGGCAGCCCCATGTAGAGCGCATTACAGTAATCAAGTCTGGAGGTGACCAAGGCATGTGTGACCATGAGCAAGGAGTCCCGGTCCAGGAGGGGGCGTAACTGGCATATTACACGAAGTTGTGCAAAAGCCCTCCTGGCCACGGCTGCCACCTGATCTTCGAACAGTAGCCGTGAGTCCAGGAGGACCCCCAGGTTACGCACCGGGTCTGTCTGGGGCAAGGCTGCCCCATCCAGCACCAAAGATGGCAACTCCTGTGTTAACGCAGGCCCCCGTACCCACAGCCACTCAGTCTTGCCAGGATTCAGCTGTAGCCCGTTGTCCCCCATCCAGACCTTAACAGCCTTCAGGCACCTGGAAAGGACTTCCACCGCACCACTTGGGTCCCCACGGGCAGAGATGTATAACTGGGTATCATCTGCATATTGATGATACTTAACCCCATGGGAACGGATGATCTCGCCCAGCGGCTTCATATAGATGTTGAATAAGAGAGGAGAAAGTACCGAGCCCTGAGGCACCCCGTATTGCAGGGGCCTAGGGCTGGACCTCTCCTTCTCCAGGCACACCGACTGGGTCCTGCCTCTCAGGAATGAGGAGAACCAGGACAACACAGTGCCCTGGATCCCCAGACCCTGGAGCCTTCCCAGAAGGATACCATGGTCGATCGTGTCAAAAGCCGCTGAGAGATCGAGAAGAGCAAGGACTGACGGCTCCCCTCCGTCCCGCTCTCTCCAGAGATCATCCACCAAGGCCACTAGTGCGGTTTCGGTACCATATCCGGGCCTGAATCCTGACTGAAACGGGTCCAGATAATCCGCTTCATCCAGGACCTCCTGTAACTGCAGCGCCACAGCCTTTTCCAAAACCTTACCTAAAAAAGGTAGGTTGGACACTGGACGGTAGTTGGAAATTACCGTGGGATCGAGAGATGGCTTCTTCATGAGGGGGCGCACTAGAGCATGGATCCTTCTAGCTGCCATGTAATTATATAAAAGCAGCAATTATCAATCAAACTGATCACTTGAGGTAACAAGTACAAAATTACTTACATTGTAGACAAAGAAACAAGTGTATTGAAGGCTCCCGGCATGATTGTTGTAATTTGATTGTCGTACAGAGAGAGTAATCTTACTGAACTCAATCCTGTGAAGGTGTCATTGCTTACACAACTGATCATGTTGCTCCTCAGCATCCTGAAAGAGTTTAAAAGCAGAATTAGAGTTCCTTAATTGAAATCACTTTTCAAAGTATGTTTTATTTCATTTATGGAAAAAACCATATCTAAACATAGCGCAGAGTGATACAGAACTGTTTTGTTTATCCTCAGTGATATTGCAAGCACCATCCATTGACAATTCAAGGCATACAGATCAGCACTGGATATGTTAGCCAACAAAGCAGTCTAATTTCACAACACACAAAAAGGTATTCACACGGACTAAGCACTAAGAAATATGGCTTCAGTGCAACAGAAACCCTAGTTCCAAGAAAAGAATCTGTATGCAATGTAAGCAATGAATGTATATCCCTACAGTACATTTGTTGCACAAAAAAACCCATATAATATGTAAATGTCACACACTTTTACTTGGTCATAGGTCTTCAAAAGTGGCAAAATTCAGTTTGGTGTGACAAAATTTACATCCTTGATCCAGAACTTAAGGAATATCTCAATTTTGTAAGTGGGTGAGATTTGTGGAGAAAGATATTCAGTACTGGTAGACAAGCATAACTAACTCAAGGAATGATTACAGAAGCACTAAGAGCAACAGAGATTTCATGCATATGCCAAATGTCAGGACTCCTGCTTGTTCCTAATTAGAATGTTGCCGAAGTCTGTAGCTGATTCTCTGCATCTGTGACCAAACACCCAACAGATACACATTGATGCTTGCTGTCCTATTCACCCAACTTAAGGGATAAACTAAAGGAGCTGTTCTCAACTTCACACTTTGCAAATTGGTGTGCTTTGTCCTGTAGTTGGTCCTCAGGAAGTGAACACAAACTTAATTGCAAATATGGTTGTACAGGTTTGCGTGAAGCTCTGAGAAAACTTGTCACTGGGGGCCAGGATGCTAATCGGTTCTAATTCTAATAATAATAAACTAACCATCTTGTATTTTTTCTTAAAATCAAGGTGTCTTTATACTTACAGTGTCTTGAGGCCTGTGAGACCTCTAAACATTCGTCCATGCACAGATTCCAATTGATTCCCCGTCAACATTAATTCTTGTACTCCTGTTGCCCCATCAAAGGTCCCTTCACGAATCTCTTTGATCTTGTTGTTACTTAGGTTTCTGAAATGGAAAACAAGCTTGACAATTGGCAAACAATATTATTTAACAAGACTAAATGCTTTTCATAACACAAATACTGAGATGTTTATACTGGACAATGAAGCAGTAAACACTAGTTGTAACAGAGATTTTTAATATATGGAACTGAAATACTTCCTGCTGCTCAGATTGTTCCACATTTTCAATTTATTTTGCTGTTGTTTTAAAGCAAATCAGTTTGCATTTGGGAATTGAATTTGAGAAATCAGTAGTCCTGGCAATGGATGTCATCAATATTAATGTAAAAGAAGGGAAAGGAGAAAGAGGAAGAAGAAAGAAAATTTGAAAAAAGAAAACACACCAACCACACTTATGTTTAGACAGTGGCAATGTAGGATTTTAGGTGTTTTCAAATGGGCTAAGCTATGCTACATATAGTAAAAATCTAATGATGGATATTAAATAATTGTAGTATAATGTGTGGGGGGAAGAGACCCAAGTGAACCAACGAAAAGATCAGAAAGGAAAAGAGACCTTCCTGTAGATCAATAATCTTTAAAAAATAGAGGAATGAAGATGACACAAGATTAGAATCAGGAAATAAAAATTGAGGTGAAACGGTTAATGGGTTGGCATCTGAGAGAAGAAATGCATCCTTAGTCATTGCTTAAGGGTAGATTTCACCCAACCACAAGACCATGGTGCATTCTGAAGAGAGGATCATTGCAAAGAATTCAAGGCAAACATGCAGATTCCATCTGTTCTGTGCAATCATCATAACATGTGGGTGAAAGCAATTTTGAGACTGGAGATGGGCTTTGCATGAGTAACTGGTAGCCTGTTTTCTGTTTCTTGAATATCAGAGACAGACTGGCTGCATAGCTGATGACCCATCACCTCTCCTGCAGTCTGAGACAACAAGAGAGGGAGTCAGCCACAAAAAGAAAGTCCAAAAACAACCACAATAATATCAGTTTGCTCTTTTCCCAGCCTCTTAATGTAGCTCCATGCATTTTATTTCAACCCATAGCATAAAGACTAGACTTTATGTTTAATGTCAGGAACAGGCTCAGATACAGTGTTATGACAAATGAATTCAATCTGGTGTTGAGATGCTGTCTGATGAAAAAATTAGCTACGTATTTCTTGTGGAACTCAGATAACACAAGTATTCCACCACCACTTCTTTTTAATGGCAGTGACTTTTTATCTGGTGATCAGACACCTTTAAAGGCCACTTACACCATTATACTTTAAAAGGAAAAGAACATTCTTGCAAACCACATCCATATCTGAAGATACAAGTAAAAACATAGCCTAAACTCCAATGCCATATTTGCAGATAACCACTAAAATGACAGGGGCTGCTTCTCCTCTTTTCTTTAAATCAGCTGTTTGCAATGGTCCCATAGGTCTCAAAGCATTTTTTGACATTTTTAGAGCCAGTTTGGAGGGTACACAAGGCATTGCAAAGGGGAGGGAAATGTACCCAGCTAAGTTCTGCTGAAGAAAGTCTTTCATTTGGACCTGATGAATGTAGGGTTATCATATCTCAGGATTTGTCCTGAGATTTCCTGCTCTTTAGACAAATCCTGAGATATGGTAACCCTAGATGCATAATAAAGGCATGGAAGGGAATTTCCAGTATTTTTGTTTTGTTCCACGTGCTATTTTAGAGTCAGGAAGGAATTGAGAAGCACCCTGGGCTCATGGGAGAGGGGGTTCAGAAATCTTATGACTACAGTGTGTCCCAAACTTTGGGTTTTGGACTTCAATTCCCAGAAGCCTAAGTCTATTCCCCAAAGCTCTGATCAGCCATTGTACTGACTTAGGCTTTTGGGAATTGAAGTCCACCGGTGTTCCATGGAACATAGTTTTGAAAATGCTGATATTACTAGAGCCTTGATGATGAATCTTTTAGAGACTGTGTGCTCAAGGAGGAGGAGGAGGCACATGGGCAAGCACTGTGTGTGCCCACACACCCATGTGACATTGCTGGTGTGCCTCCAACAAAGTCAGGTGGGTGCTCCTGACTTCCCATGGGTGCACATGATAAACACAAACTCAGCTATGTGTGCCTGACTCCTAGGAGAGGTGAGTGGATGGTCACCTCACCTCACCCTGCCACCACCTCCTGGGTGGAATTTCAGCATCCCCTCTTGCCTACCCATTGGCGGAGGGAAGTGGGTGGTGGAGAAGTGATGCTGCCATTGGCACTGCCCAGGCTATTCAGGGCCTCCCCTTGATGGCACATGTGCCAACAGAGACCTCTGCGTACCACCTATGGCACACATGCCATAGGTTCGCCACCACTGTACTAGAGGATGCAAGGCAATTTATCCTCAGTTTCATTTCTGTTGCTGCTTCTTTTGGGGTGTGGAGATCAGAAAGGCTTGTGAATACTGGGAAGGAGAAACATAATTGGGTCTCTGTGATGGTTGCATGTACACTTCATTTGGCCTACCCTGATTTACCCTGATCAGTAAAGGTCCATGACTGTGTTTCTAGATTTGATCTACTTTTTCAAATATATTTTTTCATTGAATTAAAAATAAATGAAGCTGCAGAACAAAACAAATTGGTAAGAGGAGAAACAGCCTGTGGAAATCCTTTTGCCTGCATTCTTATGCAAGTGCTCCAAAAGAAGATAATATATTGTAGCACCTCAGTGGTTGTACAGTTGGGTGCACAGTCTGAGAAATGTGAATAAAGTAAGTACAGACTTAAGTGAGTCATAGTAACATGATGAGAAAGAACATGTGTAGATGAACTTGCACTAGCAGAACACCTATGACACAGGGTTAGTTTTTGCTCATGTCCACAAGGGAAATCACCTTTGTGAATGGAGAAGAGGCTTCCACCAGGACACAATGAGATACAAGTCACTCTTTGTGTGTGTGTGTGTGTTGTTGTTGTTTTTTAAAGGGCAGGTGGAAATCTTCAAAAGGCACTGTGAGCCCTTGCTCTGGCTTCACAGTATGTGGGATTTTTACCCACTAAAACCACCTCCCATTACGCCCTGCCACCCCACGGGACCGCCGTCAGGCATTACTTCATGGGGGGCAAAATGGCTATTAAAAACCCTCCTCCAATTTGGCTCCTTGCCCTCCTTCTCCTCTATGTCTCCGGCTGCCCTCTTCACAGTCTCTCCACACATCTAAGTTCCAAGATGACCCCGGCTGCATAATTGGACACCGCGACCCACGTAGTTTCCCTACTCAACATCTCACTGATGATATCTTCTGGAGACAGCTGTTGTCGAAAATCTCTCTCTCTCTCTCTCTCTGTGGCTGCTTTCAGACTAGTGATATGTACACTGATGCTGACATGTCCCAAATGGTTATAGGTGCATGAGGACACCAAATGCTGATACTCAATGAATGCAGCAGTAAATTGATGTCCTCCATCCCAAACAAATGTTTCTTAAATCTTCCAAAGTCTGAAATGGATATACCATTATTATTATTATTATTATTATTATTATTATTATTATTATTATTATTATTATTATTATTATTATTATTATTATTATTATTATTATTATTATTAGTTTCAAGATGAGATCAGGTGACAGACATTATAATCAAGCAAAAGCACTTGTTTAGATAAAACCCATTTATACAAATAATGTTCAAAATTGTTATTGACACTAAATGCTCCATATTTTCCCAACATTTTACAGAAGCACTGATAAGGGAGGCTTTCCTAACCATATGAAATATTTACCATATGCAAATCACCTTTGCACTTTGATATTCAGATACTTTTTCCCTCCTAAATATGTGCCATTCACATTCATTAGCAGCAGGCATTTAATGGCTTTTCAGTATTCATGATGAGCTATTATGTAGATTTCTACCAAGGGACTTCTTAAAAGCAGGCACAGTTGACCCTGAAATCAATTGTGTCAATGAATCCTTTGGGACCACTTAAACACAAGACTTATTGACAGAACAGACAACGGCTCCAAGAGAAAGCTGCCCTTATGTGCTGTTATTGCATACCAATAATGTTTTTAAGGTGCCTTATTGAATAGACATTGATTTGGCTCCTTTGCTACAATGGATAAAGAAAATAGGGAGAGAAGCTGATGTTTAATTTTCACAGACAGGGCTAAATTAGTATATTGCCAAAGAAAATACTGTAAAGTAGCCAACTTTACTTCAGACACAACAGAAAGCATTGGAAACTTCAATCCATGGGACATGGAATGCTATCTGTCCTGGCTGTCATTGATTTTGCTGGGTTTTGTTGCATTCATGTTTTATTCCGCATTAAAACACTTGAAAAATAATGAATACAACCACTACCCAGCTAGAGTTTGACTTGAAAATCCTATAGATTTATCACTCTAGGAAAAGTGTCCTTTTCATGTACAAGGAGGAAAAAAGGAGGAATGCAATGCACTCTACATATTTTGCAAAATTCATGAAATGATTTACTGAAAATCTGCAACTAATGAAATGGTTTCCTGTCAAGTCTGGCTTGAACACTGCAATGCAGAGCACAAAATATTATTTTTATAAATTTTTAAAAATCCAGATAACAAAAATAGAGAGAGAGCTTTCTGTGAGAATCTAGAAAGAATTATACTTCTCTGTGAGGTGACACTGAAAATCAGAATGAGACAATTTTTATGATGAACTGCAAGGCACTATTACCTCTTGCTGTGACAACTGAGACATCTGAACTTCACCTGCACTCTTAGTTTCCCCTCTTTTGTCAAGAATATGGCACAGATGATTTACTGCTTTGCAGTGACGTTAAATGCCAACTGGATGCATGGCTGTTCCACACTATACTCATTGAAAAATATTGTTGCTTAGCTCAATAGTCCCTATACCGTAACTTACGATCTGACGATTAAAATTTCTCATGAAATAAACGAATTACAAACTAACAAACATGTTTCCATTGACTAAAGTAGTAAAGGTTTATTAGACATCCTGACATATTTTCCACTCAATATTTCTGCAACTCAACTCAAAGTGATTTGACTTATTCCAGGTACCATGTATGCAAGCACAGATTTACAAAGTATGTCTGTCATTCTGTTACTCCAGAGGACAAGTTCTGCTAAACACCATCTAATATAATTGTTGGACTAAAACTGATAAAAGGGATCTAAGCCAGCCTTGGAACCAAAACCTTGCCCAGGCAGAACTGAATAGTGAGACCAGATGTTTAGTCATTTATGGACATGGGAAAGGAGAAAAGGAGACATGTATACATAAATATACCAAATATATGGATTCCTCTCCACTTAACTTTAGACAGCAAGTATAGGCAGCTCAATTTTAGTAAACTGTGAATTGGTTTCATATGTGAATGCAGCCCAGCAAGCTCAATAAGGAGATTATGACAAGAACCAATTTGCTATATTTCTTTTAAAATTTAACTATACTGTGTACAGATGATTACAGATACTTTCCCTAATGGTTACCCAAGAGACAAACTGGGATAGACTGAGTTTAGGGATTCTATTATATATTCAAATATCCCAGAGAGAAAGATAAAGGTATTTAGGGAACAGAATGTATGCTACATTGTACATATATTCTTTTCATTATAAGAATTTACAATAAAACATTAGGTACTAAATCAGAAAATGCACAGCAGAGAAATCAAGAACCCTGCACTAGGCAGTCTGAAGCCTAGAAACTAATGTACAGCCCATGTATAAAGCTTCCTGATAAAAACTACATTCCGAATTATTAAGGCAAGTTGCAGTCACATTGCAACAGCACAAATACAAATGATGATGTCTATGATTATAATATCATACTAAAAGCTTTTGAGCAAATGTATAAGAAAATATATATGAAAATTTACAGAAAAGAAGGAACAAAGACCAAGCTGAAATCCAGTCATAAGTCATAACTAGAGTAAGTCCACTGAAATACAGATGTTCACTCATCCAATCCCAACAGATTCAATTGGCTTACTCTAGTCACAAATTATTACTGGACTTCCACCACTAAAATAAATTTTAAAAACTTGAATTATGATAGAACAGGACAGTATTCACTAACAATCTGGAGAGGAAATAGAGAGAGAGACAATCTGGTCTCCTAAATCAGGAAGTTTCAAAAACAGGATGCTGCTCTGGAAACAGGCCTGTCTTAAGCCTTGCTTAACTTCATCACTAGGTCCTCTCTATGGAATCTGCACCATACATAACAGTACACTGCCAACAATATCATATGTCTGTTTATTTGGAAATAAACAACATGTTAGTGCTATTTAAGACTCCATTCTTTATCAGTTCATGTCTGAGTTATTGTTTCTATATTAACAGTTTTATAGAAACTTACATCTTCTTTAGGCTTGGGAGCTTCTTAAATATTCCAGTGGCTTCCAGAATGGAAATATCATTATCATGTAAGCGCCTAACAAGAAACAACAGTAAAAGCATGTAAAACATCCTAGGCCCCAAATAATTTAATTTAATTTTCTTATTTATATGCCGCCCGCTCACGAAATCTGACTCAGGGCGGCTCACATGATCAATCAGAAAACAAAATAACAAACACTGTAGCACTTTAAAGACTAACTGCTATATTATTATTGTTAGTTTTCGTGGATCAAGTCCACTTCTTCAGACAAGGAGTAAAACTTACACACATAGTTAATATACACCAAATTCAGGGGTTAAAGGGAAAAGGACCTGCTCAAGCAGAATGACAGATAAGCAAGCATAACAATACAGCTTCCTATCAGTAACAATAGATTATTCATATTAGTTTTAAATGTCTCCCTTTCAATCTCAAAGGTGTGGAGAAAGCCCATTCTGGTTTCTGACCATGCCTGTAAGTTTTCCTCCTTGTCTGAAGAAGTGGACTTGATCTACGAAAGCTATCAATAAAAATATAGCAGTTAGTCTTTAAAGTGCTACAGTGTTTTTTATTTTGTTTTCTGATGAACCACAGACTAACACAGCTACTATTCCAAAAAAATTTCACATGATAAATTCAACAATATACACAATAGATACAATATAATACAATATACAATATTCAATATATGTCAATATTATGTAAATATACAGTATATCAACATATAAATTTAGTTCACAAATATTAATAATAGCAGCAATGTCATTATCAGTTAAACATGATATTTGCTGCATTGGATTGAGGCACAGGTTCAAATTCCAACACAACCATGATGTTCACTAGATTATCTTTTGCTAGTCATTCCCTCTCTATCAACTACAATTCCATCTGATTGACTTCAGTGTTGTTTCCAAAGAGAATGTGGGACTTCTTCTGTGTCTAGACCAGACATGAAACTGCCAAAATGAAGCCAACTTTTGGTGAATTCATTTCCACAGTTCCTTTCACCTGACCTAGTGTTAGAAAGATTAGCTGGTTGCTGTTGCTGCGGGTAGACCCATTGTGGTTCAGAAATAACACCATCTTCAAGGAGCCTCTTCTTATGTATCTCAATGTGGGGTAAAACTATGAAAATTACTTAGAGCAACTTGGAAGAAGAACCAGATGTAAATGTAACAAAAGGGTTTTTTCCTGTCAT
Organism: Furcifer pardalis; assembly: GCA_030440675.1. Taxonomy (NCBI): domain Eukaryota; kingdom Metazoa; phylum Chordata; class Lepidosauria; order Squamata; family Chamaeleonidae; genus Furcifer; species Furcifer pardalis. The sequence goes on from CP126893.1 coordinate 73,540,380, forward strand.
ACTTGGGCTAATTTTCATATTAATTCTACTTAGAGCAGTCACACTAATAAATTGTGAATAACAAGTTCTATTAATTTCAGTTTCACATGTAAATCTATACTGCTTACTTTAAAAATATGTGATGTAAACATTCAGATAACTGTAATGTATTTCAAAACCCCATTGAAAATTAGCTTAACCTAAAATTCTCAATAAATACTTTGTAGTTATTTTGTTTTGGGAAATGACTTGATAAATTTAATTCTTTTGTTCAATACTTCTTTCCCCCCACAATGGGGATATAGCTTCTATAAAATTTCAATCTGAATATAACAAAGAGCATGTAATTGAATTAGTTATTATTAACTTTATTTATCATTTTATATGGTCCTAACAAATTTGATTTATCCAGTCAGCTTGACAGCTCTGACAATGGCTCCTGCGCAGGGACAGAACCCGATCAGTGTACATTCACAGAGACCATGAAGAAGGACACTTAATAACAATAATTGTGTGTTGTCAGGTCAATTCCTACTTATGGATATTCTTTCCAAAGTTTTTTATGTAGAGAATACTCACAAGGAGTTTACCAATCCTTTCACTGGAGACAACCTGGGACAGTGAAGCTTGCCCATGACTATACAGACTAGCTCTTCTCTGAGAAAGCACAATGAATAATTGAATTCCCAACCTCTGGCATTGCAGATAGATACCTAAACCACATTTAATACACATCAACTTGTTCCATGTATAAAGCTACATGTTCACTTCAGGGCTGCTGTCAGCTGCTGCCATTCTAGAGCAGGTGAAAGGGTCCCTATCTGCCCCAGAATGGCAGATGACCTACAGTTGATCATGCTATTTACCCCCTCTCTTCTTTTATGATCTAAGGACTACCATATGTTGGTTCCATTTGCCAATTTAATCTTCAATATTTTATAGCTATGGAAAGTTCAAATTGAGGTCCACAACCACCTAGTGTTGTTTGGGGTACTATTTCTTAATATTGTTTGCCAATTAAACTTGCAGGGTTTCACTTACAAAGAAAAGGTTCCCTATTAGAGGGTGCTTTGTCCAAGAACATCACAAAAGCTTGAACCAACCCTGGTTTAAATTGATAGTGGGCAATTTTGATGTGCCCAGGGGTCAAGCTCCATGGGCTCATGTAATTTACACCACCTCTCCTAGTGAAAGTGAGAATGACAGGATTTCAACTTCCAACAGTCCAGTCTTGTTTTGGAACAAAACAAAGTACTATACTCCTTGCTTTAAAAACCCCAAACCAAATGGTGCCTCCTGAAGGTTTCATGCACTGCAAAGCAAGGATACATAATAGTTTTGAAAACATCAGGCTAGCACATGGGTGGACAAACTTATTGGGCCGTGGGCTGGTCATGTGGTTGAGCAGGCCAGTCACTTAGTTTATCCCATCAGAAGTGGAAGTTAAACGTGCCTGCACATGCACGTTTAACTTCTGCTTCCAGGAGATGCAATTATTAGGCACCATGGGCCAGATCCAGCCCATGGGCCAAAGTTTGGAAATCCCTTGGGCTAGCATATGGATTTTGTGTTGGAAGAACCACAGAATATTCCCTTGCTATCTCTTCGATGGCATCTAAGTTTCTCCAGAAAGATTATTACTCAGTTTATTGTTGGCTCTGTTTTGCTATAATTGTAAAAAAATTAATTACTGTACAATGGTCAGAATGAAAAAAATAATCCAGAGGGTCAGTATATAAATATAAATAAATAAATAATCACTGCATATTACTTTTGTTAGAAGGGTCATACTTACAAATCTGTGGTATACTCTGGGAGGTGACTGGGAAGTCGAGTGAGCTTCTGATTAGAACAATCTACAATGGTTCCTTCACAGCGACATTTTTCAGGACAGATAAGGTCCATGAAGCACTCCCCACTGAATTTACTCCTGTAGTCCTCTGAACCTGCAAAGTTGAAATGTTCCCACATGAATACTTGCACTGTGATAACCATCATAGATGACAGCTGGAAAAGAGAGTACTGTAGTTCTATTTACTGAATGAATCCACAAAGTAGCAACTCAGATTCATCTGGAAATTAGATTATTCTTTAAAATGGCTTGAGCAATTTCCCTGAACGTCGTTCTATAAACTAGTGGCCTGTTTCTTGGAATTTTCTTCCAGCTCCTTTCCCTCTTTGGACAATATTTCCTTCAATTTAATACCCACTAAATGGCAAATGGCATGTTATGGCAAGTAGAGGTAGAAATATGAGGGAGTCAAACAACTTCAACATTTTTTCTCACTCTCTATGTATGATTAAAACCAACGAGTCGGCTTTACAAGGATAAATATTTTAATAAACATGAGAACAGTGCAAATGAAAAAAACATGAGTTAAAATAGTGTCCATTTAATGAGAAGAAGTACTATTCTGCAAAAGTTACAATTCAGCATGACACTGTGTTTCAACTGCCTGGTTGCTTTTGACTTGTTTAATTGAATGCCTTCCCAGTATATATTCATCAAACCAATCTTTCCAGCTCTTAAAAAAGAAAAGGCATTAACAAAGGGTTTAAATCTGATCCTTGCACTTATTGCAGCAATAGTATTAATGGATATGTAATCAAACGATTGTCAGTCAGCACAGATCCAGTCAAGCAGGACTTGCCCACTCACTTCATAGTTCATTACGGGAACAACCAAATATTCCTCTGAAATCATTTTATGCCCAAGCACTAACAAATCTAAGGATTCTTAAATTTTCTTGGATTTTATAAGTCAGCTGTAATTGCAACATCCATTTGTCAATGCCAAATCCAATTATCTGAAAATATTACCTACTCAGAAAGGACATTTTGGGGGGTGGGGGTGGAGAGTCATTCAATTGATCAGCAACAGGACTCTGTAAAGGTCTTCAATAACAAGTTGGTATTCATGCAGAGAAACTTGAATTCATCTTACTACTCCTGATGTAGTTTCAGAACACTACTACTTTCTAGTGCTATAACCTGAAGAAGCTCTTCTGAGCAACTTCTTCTTTTGTGTCCCAATCAAACCCTGAACTGCCAAAATGAAGCAACTTTCTTTGCATTGACATTGCCCAAATTTAAATCCTCATTGGTGCAAGTTTCTGGCATAATCAGCAGACCAGAAAATGAGCCGGATTCTGTATCTATCCACATTCACAAAGCATGTTGTTGTCCACCAGAAACCCCCACTTGAGCATGTTGGTCTTGCATTTAGGGACTCTGACCCTCAGCCTATTCAGGGTCCCCCAAGTGATCCTATAATTCCTTGCCCAGTGAGCTCCTTCCTCCATCTTCTACTTTGGTTTTGCTCTTGTGTATCCTCAAGAATGTTTGCTCTTGCCATAGAGCTCTTCCTGGATCTGAGTCAGTGGACTTGAGACTCGTATCCATTCAGAGGATGTCAAGGGTCATTCTCTTGCTTAGTTCTCTTAGCGTCCACCGATACTTCTCGCCTGATCTTAGGTGGAGCGATACTAACAAGAGGGTATATTTTCTCCACTGGTGTAGGTCTGAGGCATCGTCACTAATGGCTTCATTAACAGTGATGTCAACTTGTTTTTTGTGTGTGGATGTGCTCCGTACTGGAGCAGCATACTCTGCTGCAGAGATGCTCAGGGCCAAAGCTGATGTGCGCAGTATGGATGGTTGAGTTTCAAATGTGTAGTTTGTGAGTTTCCTGATGATATTGTTTCTTGTACTAACTTTGGCTTTTTTCCAGGCAGTGTTGCTTAAAAGAGAGTGTTCTGTTAAGCATCAATTCGAGGTATTTTGGTGCTGAACAATGCTGTAATTGGTTCTCTTGCCACATAACTCAACTCTTGCCTCTCAGTTTTGAAGGTGGAATGCACATACTTGAGTCTTGCTTGGATTAGTCTTAAAATGGTTGATGTTGTAATACTGTCCTAATTCTTCAAGTGCTCCAGGACGTTTTCCAGCGACCTCATCAAAGCTTTACCCTTGAATGGCCATTGCTGTATCCTCCACATAGATGAACAATGTTGTATTGTCAGGAACTGGCTGATTATTTGTATATATATTATACAGTGTTGGAGTAGTACACTTCCTTGTGGCAGTCCATTATTCTGCAACCTCCATCTGTTGTTATTTCCATTCATCATTACATAGAATCTCCAGTTCTGATGTAAGCTGCCAATGTCCCTAGTAAGCTTTTTCTTTTTGGTAAGATTATTTATTTTGTGGAGCAGAATCTATGACTGACAGTATCATAATTTGCAGTTAGATCAATGAAAGCCACTCCTGTAATTTACTTTCTTTTGAAGGCAGCCTCATTATGTTGCACAAGGTTAAGAATTTGACCACAACATGACCTGCCTGGCCTGAAGCCTGCTTGCTCCTTTATGATCTTTCCATCAATAAATTAAGAAATATGATTGTAAACAATCAATTACTGTGCCTTATAAAGATGGCAGAGGAGTGACACTGATTAGTAGCTTTTCCAATGAACTGGTTCTTTGCCTGGTTTCAATAAAACAACAGCTTTAGCTTGTCTCCACAATTTAGGAACCTTAAGTTGATCTATGCAGTTGTTCATTTACTGCAGGAGCCATTCCAAAGTGTGTGGACCAAACTGCCTTATCTGCTCTGTTCTTATGTCATCAATACTTGCTTTTTTTATTTGGTTTCATGCTGTTTATATCATCCTCCAATTCAGATGCTACAACGGACTAATTTTTTTAAAAAAATCCTCTTGTTTCTTTGGTCAGTTGGTCCCCCTCCCCCTGCACATTTTTGCCTCACATTTTCCATACTTTAGCAACTGACTAGCTATTTGGTCTGTTGTTGCTCCAGTATAATTTTGCTGTGGCTGGGTTAAATCTCCACCAAATGTTTTGAGTGGTTTCCAAGCTTGTCTGCTGTTCTGCTTCATATTCAGGTTCTAAACTAATGTGTACCATAGTGATTTCTGATTTTCAATTCGATTCTGTATTCCCTCCCCCCCCCCCCCCCCAGTTTCAACAGTATCTTCCTGAAAATGCTCCTGGTCCTAGAGTGCCTGATACCTATTCAGCAGAGGTTTGATGGCATCAGTCAGGCCCTGGATGTACTGGGTATGGCATCCACTTGGGATACCTTTTCCTTGATATTACTTTCACAAGATGGACAAATTCATGATATTTATCTGGATGGGGAGGGGATGTTTGGCACACTTTTGTCCCACTGATCTCGAAAATCCACCCATTTAGCTTTCTTAAAGTTAAACCATCTTCAAAAAGGCACCTCCTGGAGTTTCTGCAGCATTTAATATGCACACAATGGGCCTGTTTTGGGTGTGTGTGACTGAATCATCAACAACTTTCATGTACTGTGCTGTTATCTTCTTGCTAAGGAAGATGTTGTCCAGATTATACCCCCTCCTCCATCTACCACTGTTAAAGGATACCGGCTGTTTCTTCATTGGTGTCTGTCCAAGATGCAGGTTGTGTACCATTCTTCATTGGTCTGGTTATATCCCCAAGCCTCATTGTGACAATTAAGGATTTTCCCCCCTACCTTCTTTTTAAAAACCTCCATCTGGCTTGGTAAAGGGCTTAGTGATTCAGTTCGGGGGGGGGGGGGGCTTCCTAAGAGAGGCTTGGGTCCCTTATCCCAGCCTCTCTTAAGAAACACCCCCCCCCCCCGGCCTGGATAGCTAAGCCAGGCAGGGGAGGGATCCACAGCTGCAAGGTGGCTGGGGAAGCCGACGAGGACTCCCCGTCGGCTTTCCTAGCCACCCGTTCCTGCCTTCGCAGCTGTGGGGGGGCTGGGAAGTTTAACAGAGAACCCTGTTCAGCTTTCTAGCCACCCTGCTGCTATGAACGACTGCATCGGATAACACTAGCAGATCATTATCCGATGCAAAATTTCTTTAGAAATTTTGCATCGTTATCCGATTTTAGCATTATCCAATGCTGTTGTTATCCGAGGTATTACTGTATGTGTATTAGCCTATGTGTAGACTCTCAATCAAATATTTAAGAGCAGTATATTAGTGAACCAAATCAGATTGCTTGAGGTCCATATTCCATTTGAATGACATACTGGACCTCCTAACAACCCATTTTACCCCCTCTGATCTAATCATGCAGACAAGCCTTTTGTTTAAATCTAACTAATGTTTGTAGGACATTGGACTGCAATCTGTATGACTACATTAATTTTAAAGAATCAATAAACAGAGTGTATCATCATCAGCAATATTTCCTTCTGTGTTTTGAGTGCCAGTGAGATCGGAGACACTTTGAAACATCCTTGAATGAATCCCGTACTTTGTAGGAATAGAACACATTTTTAAATTGTCCTTTACTCAAGGAAAAACAACAATATGAAATGAAAAGAAAACTCCTCCTTAGTTACAGTATTTTAACTCTTTTATTGCCTAATAAATAGCATTATGAAGACAATAATAAATACAAGGTACAAGACAGTAAGACTAACACCAAGTACCAGAATTTTTCTTTCGAACCATACCACTAACATAACAAATGCCAAGAATGGAAACAACAAAACAGAACTTTGTTCTCTCTCTCTCTCTCTCTTTCTCATTTCAAATGTGTCCCAGAGTCAAATGAGATGAGACAGGATCTATGAATTTATTGATGTCTGTCCCATTTATGAAGAAAGCAGATGAGGATTTTTTCCCCACATGAAAAAGGACTTGTTGCTAAGGAAAACCACACCTACATCTGCCTGACTCCACAGTGATCTGCTATGCCAATCAGTTTTCTACTATCCAGCCTCAATATTGGACGTGAGCCAGGCTGGGGAGGGGAAGAAAAATGATTCAAGCAATTGGCAGGGGAGGGCAACTGTTTGTGTTAAAAATAGAGCCTTCACCCTCACTCCCATTTTTATATACCGGTAGGTACAAGATAGGGATTTGAACAAATACATGTGGCTGTGCGATCAAATCTAGTTTATTCCTTGGAAACACAAACAGCAATGATCAGAGAGCAAAACACGTAAACCATACAAATTTTGAGTACTTACTTGTCCAGTGAATGTCACTTTCAATATATAAACCTCAACCCAAAGAACCACACAAATAGCTCCCACACAGAGAGTTTTGGTCTTGTGTTTGTCAAACAGTTCTCCCTCCATCTATTTGTCACATTTTTAGCATACCTTCCTGGGTTCCATATCATTCCGAGTACACCACATTTCATCTGATCTTGGAAGCTAAGTAGTGTCTTTCCCTGATTAATATTTAACATGAGACCATTGAGAAATATTGGACTTCTCCAGGGTAAGAAAAAATCTGGCCCCAAACCTTGGAGAGCTGCTGTCAGCCAGAGCTGATCATTCTGTGGACCAAGGTTCTAATATACTAGTATAAAGCAGTTTTTTATGTTTCTACATTCTTAGAGTGCAAATACATCCAGAAACTAAGAAGGGTTTCAAAAGTAGATGAAATACTTGTAACTCTTGTTGCCTACTCTTGTGTCTTTTATTATTTGTTTTTATGAACTCTTTTATTTTTTATTTATTTTCCCATTTGAACAATACTAATGCATTTGAAACTGAAAATTTAGTAGTTTTAAAATGGTTTGCTTCTTAGCTTGATCAGAAAATGGGTACAGTATGCAAAATTATTTATGGGCATACTCAGCTATATTGAATAGCTCTTTGAATCTTAGATATATCAGAAAACAAAACCAAAAAAAGTAATAAACCAAAATAAAAACACTGTAGCACTTTAAAGACTAACTGCTATATTTTTATTGTTAGCTTTCATGGATCAAGTCCACTTCTTCAGACAAGGAGTGAAACTTCCAGGCAGTAGCCTTTTATTTTTACTAATTTAAAGCATTTGTTTCTCACTTTTCTCCCTAGCAGGACTCCAAGGCAACAACAGATAAAAAACATAAAAAATAATTCCACAATATATACCACCAACAGCAGGCATCAGGTTAGTTTTTATTTACATTAACTCTTTCCAGGGTTTTCTTAGTACAGAGTATTCAGACCTGGTTTACCTATCTCCTCTTCTGGGGGAACCCTGGAACTGAGCAGTTGTCTATGTGTCAACAGGCTGAGTCTTATTCTACAAGGAGAATCAGAGGAGTGTTGGCTACGCTAAAAGGCTGCTGGACAGGGAGGGAGGGGGCAGCACCTATGGGGGTACTGCATGATGTCATGGATTGTAGCCACCAAGTGACATAGTTCTGCCCACCTCTGGGAGGCACCAGTCACTGGGGCAGACCAGGACTTATCCCTGTGTCCCAAATGGCCAGCACAGGCCTGAGGAGAATGGCAAATCAAGTCTCCAACTCCTGGCTTCACTGCCAGGTCTTCTATTTGAATGAGATATTAATTCAAAAATGTATCATAGAGAATTTAGGAACATTTTGATTTACAATTGTGTATTTCTGTTTCAGAAAGGCTATCGAATTTGAGCAGGGCATCTTGAGTCACTTTTACCTTGATAGTTGAGTACACTAATGTACAGCTTAGAAAACTTATTTTTGTTGACAACAGTTCCCAGAATACCTTAGCCACCATGGCGAGCCCTTCTTTTTACAGCATGAACATAACATTTAAACCATTACAATGAAAGTAAATATCCTTATCTATTACAGAAGGGAAACTCAGTGCTAACATATGGGAAATATATTGATTAAAATGCATAAGGGAGGAAAATATGTAGTAGGTAACAACTACAACTTGAGCCTGAATTTATTATTTTATTTTACAGTGGAGAAAAAGCAAAATTCAACTAGCAGTGACATGGTATGTCTATTGGCTTGCTTTATACAAGTTATATGGAAAGAACAGGGGGGAAAAGAGTTTGTCTGTTAACTAAATTTAGTTAAAATGTGTATATTAAAATTTAAAGTGTAAATTAGTCACAGAAACATGAAGTGTAAGGTGATAAACACCACATTCCACTGTGAAGTGCTCTGAGTTACCCATCAGCCTGCAGGACAGCAGCTATCGGCTGCCAATGGGAGGAAATTTACTGTTTAACTTGAGCCTTGAGATCGCTTGGACAGGTGGCAGCTCCATCATGTTATTCCCATCAGGGAAACTAATGTGAAAGCCAGCCATCTGGCTGCAGTACCAGTTATATGGGTTCATCCATCTCTACATGCATTACTTTATCAGCATGTTCCCATGAGGCTGAAAGTGGATATGGTATGATACAAGAGGCACAACTTTCAGAATGCTGCAAAAACATAACTTCAGTTATTAAAATTAAGGTTGAGAAGATGAAAATATTATCTTGAAAACTTTACATAAATATGTTTTAAAAGAAAAATAACCTGATCTATGAAATCAATATTTAAGGCTATGCTCTTGCTATATGTTGTCAAGTCACTTGTGATTTATGCCATCTCTATGAATTAGTGTCCTCCAAAGGTCCTGTGGTTAACAACCATAGTCTGCTTTTGCAAATAGTTAAGGGTATATTCTCTCTCTTTCTCTGTTTTAATTGTGTTTATTTTAATTAAACAGAGTTATGAAAATAAGTTTTAACCCCTAGTGTTAGGCCATTTTTTGTTGCTTGGCAAAACTACAGCTCAGTTTGCCTTAACCTCATAGTCTATTCTTTTGCAGCATCCTATTGCTTTTGGGAAACAAAGGGAGAAAACCAGCTTGTTTCACTCATTTTTCAGATAGCTACATCAAAGAGAACAGACAACCTAGTTAATACTTGTTGAGAATAATGAGAGAGTAAAGAGTTAGCTTCAAGTTTTAGTCAAAGGTGAATATAGATGACCTTTTACCAATTGCCAAATGACCACATTATACAACCCATTCCAAGTATAGATACTTATTTTTACTTGGTCAGGTTACATAGACAATGGCTTCTCAAACTGTTTCAGAAAATCTTGGTTTTCCTCAATAAAAAGACCAATTATGGAACACACATTCCCTTTCATGAATTAGCTTGTCCATCTGCGTTATCAGGTATTCTTCATTACAGGCAGCTACAGGGCCATGCTAGCTTGGGGTTGTGCCAGCTTGGGGGCACAGTGAGTTAGCAAAGACCACCGAAAGAGACAGACAATCCTGTCAAATGACACTCCATAGTGAATTGCTATTTTGTATGTGACTGGATTACATATTCATCATCAGAGTACAGGTGTTCACAAACTACGGTCCTAGGACCAGACCCAGCCCACAGCACCATTACATGTGCTTTACATTTGCACCATTACATGTGCTGCCCTTGCTCCCTCCACCACCGCCACCAGAAGTGGCAAAAACAGCTGAAAATGTGCGACCCTCTCTCCCACCACTGCAAGTGGCAAAAACAGATGGAAATGTGCCATAAATCAGTGATGGGCATGAGCTGGATCAGACCAGTATGTGCATGCAGGTAGTAAAAATGGCATGGGGGAAAATACAGAGATGTGACTGGTTCTCTATCTTTTTTTCCTTCTTAATGCCATGTGACACTAGAGAACCAATCACATCTCTGTATTTTCCCCCTTCCCTGTTTACAGGAAGTGGAACAGAAAAAAGGCTCCAGCTGACTGTCGGCACTTACTGCAAGGTAAACAGGGGAGGCTGGATTCTCTCGTGGCAGAGCTGAGGGTGGGGGTGACTTTAAAGGCAGGGAGGTCTCTTTCTTTGCCTGCCTGCCTTTAAAGTGATTTGTCCCTGAAGTCAGGGCTTTTTTTCTTAGCATTGTTTGATCAATGTATTGGACAACGCTAAAAACCGGATAACGTCATGACTTGTGGAACCAAGTCATAACGTTATCCGGGGTATTAGTGTATCTCAGTACTGTGTCATCCTTAGAATCTTTAACTGACAATGCTGACATCATTCACAGAATCATCATTCAAGCTAGAACATAATTTAATAAATGAACTTGATGCTCAAGCTGTTTACTTTAAGAGAAACTAATATAACTTTTTGCAGCTATTTCACACACAAAAAGCTACTGACAAAAATACTCCATGAATCTTTATTTATTATTATTTACAAATCTGTAAGTTTTTCCACTTTGAGATTTTCCCCCTCAGACTTTTAATTTTGTGGTAACCATTATGGTTCTATTTCCATAAGGCCTCTTGTATTCCACCTCTCCTGTCACAACGAGGGAATCTTTCACCTTTGGAAGCTTCTGGAAAAAAACAGGAGAAGTATCCCAGCATGCCATGCTGCAGGAAAGCACGGAGCCTTCCATGGTGCTTGACAGAACCATGTTCAATTTGTATTGTTCTACCACATGGTTAGATCAAGCACAAAGGAAAATCCCATTAGCAGTCAGAGTCAGTGTTAGGCACAGCCACCAAAGAGAGAGGAGCGTTGAGAGGAAGCAGCCCTGAGAAGCACAAGCTGGAGATTTCACTGTGAGCTGCTGTCCACTTCTCCCATGCATAAAGGAGCTGTAGTTCAAGAAGTCAAAACCTATTGCTACAAATGCAATATATATATAGATATATATAAGGATATACTCTATGTTATTAGCACAGACTGTTAGTGCATGAAAACAACCATCAGGATCTTTAGAAGGCATGTTACAAGTGAAATCCAGTTAGCTACCTGCAGTTGACAATGTTCAATGGCTGTTCAATACATTAAATACAGTATGAGTAAATCAGTAAAGAAGAATATCCACCATTTAACACAGGTATGAAATACTGTTACATTGTCTGAAATCCTAACAAAGCCTCTAGCCAAGAAAACAGCAGGCTGTGAAACAGCTTCCCATATGGCCAGAAGACTTTCATTAAACTTATTATTTTATTATAAATATTGTAATAATCAAGGTTCAGTAACGTTTTTGTTTTAAAATGACACATATTGTATAGCATGGAGAGAGAAAAGAACCCATTCCTTTCTATTCTGAGATAGATGTATCATCACTTCTCCTTTTTACAGATTGCTATATGCTGCTAGATATTTTATATTCTATATTTTGGTGTATTATATCACCTTCACTAACTTTCCTGCAAATTCTCTTTTACAACAGGAGCACAACAGGATGTGCACATACAAGTAAGAGGTTAAACCAATAAGAGGTTAAACTCATTAGCATATTCTTTGCTTGGCAGCTTCACACTTTTAAAATTGAAAGGGAGACATTTAAAACTTATCTGGAAAATCATTTGTTACTGCTAGCTGTAGGAAGCTGTATTGAAATGCATTCTTGTCTGTCATTTTGCTTGATTACTCTTTACCTCATTGCTTTGTGATCCATTTGCCTTGTGACATTCTGACCTGTGCATCTGGTGCATATAAACCATGCCTGGAAGTTTTACTCCTTTGTCTGAAAAAGTAGACTTGATCCACGAAAGCTCACAGTAAAAATATAGCAGTTAGCCTTTAAAGTGCTGCAGTGTTTTTATTTTTATTCTTTGGTTTTTGTTTTCTGATATGCCTGAACCACAGACTAACATGGCTACTATTCCAAAAAATCTATCACTGCTCCTTTGTAAGACAAAATCTGAAATCCTTCAGGTGTTTCCTGATTTGGATTTTCTTCCCATATTGTAGGTCTAGTAGGGCAGTGATGATGAACCTTGGCACTCCAGGTGTTCTTAAACTTCAATTCTCAGAAGCCCTGATCAGCAGGAGTGCTGGCTTGGGCTTCTGGTAATTGAAGTCGAGGAACATCTAGAGTGCCAAGGTTAGCCATCACTGGACTAAGGTTATCAGAAAAGTCCTCTCTGTGAAGAACATGAAGCAGCAGATGACTGACACCTGTACATTTCACTTAGCCTTTCCCTTAAACTTGCATAAGTGGGAAAATCTATTTTAAAATAAGAAAAGGAAGGGGGAAAACAATGCCTTGTTCTGAGCTGTAAGTTACACAGTACACTCTTCTTATTTTAGTTTTCCATAAAGGAAAACAAGATTAACAATTTGACCAAAAGCTAGGCATCCAAAAAACAAGGTCAGAACCCTAAGCAGGACCTAAATGGTGTATGGGGAAAATATTTCATTGTTGGAAAACCAAACACTTATAGTTTATACAGGATTTTATATGTATGTTTCTCTGCCCAATTGCCTTTATTTTTAATTATGTTTTAATAGATTCCAGAGGATAATTGTTTTGTTTGAATGAATTTGAATTATTTGATGTCAAAGGATATTATTGGGTGAACAAAAAAGAGCCTCCTCGAAGACTGTGGTATTTTTGAATCACAATTGGGCATACACTGTTACCTTCCCACCAAAGCAGTACCTATCTATCTACTTGCTTTTTAAAAACTTTTGAACTGCTAGGTTGGCAGGAGCTGGGACAGAGATGGGAGCTCAGTCTGTAGTGTAGCACTTGGGTCTTGAACTGCTGACCTTCCAGTTGTCAAGTTCAATATCTTAACCACTAAGCCACTGCAGTCTCTGTTAAGTCATTGCCAAGTGTGAAATCCTATACAGTGGAACCTCACTTAACAAACTGCTCGGCTAACACAAAAATAGCATAACAAAAGGAAACCCATAGAAAATAGTGGCTCGGTTAGCAATTCCCCCCCCCCCCTGAACAGATTAATTGGTTTAAAAGCATTCCCATGGGAAACCACACTTTGGTTAACAAATTTTGGTTTTTAATGCATCCCAATGGGAAACTGCATTCAATGCATTTCTATGGGAAATTCGCTTTACAAATTTTTCGTAGTACAAAAGGTCCCAGAGAACACATTAAATTTGTTAACAGATGTTCCACTGAACTGGTTTTTGCTGTTTGCCAGTAGTATCAACTATGCTATTGCTATCTTATAGGCCAGGGATTCTCAACCTGCAGCCTGTGGGCTGGATGTGGCCTACAACACCATTTCATGTGCCCCCCCCCACTGCCTCCACCACACCAGGAAGTGTCATGTGGTGTAGGAAGGGCAAAATGATCATCTAGTACCCAAAGCTGTCTGAGGAAGCATGACCCAGCCCCCAGCTTAAAAAGGTTGAGAAATCCTATTATAGACAGATAACTGAAATTATTCACAAATTGGTAACTTATTCCTTTAGTTAAAAAAAAAAACACCCATTGACACTTTGTCTATTACAGTACTGTATCTGTATTCCTACTTGGGAATTATTACAATGATCATATAGTCTCATGTCTGAGGAAGAAGACTTGATCCACAGAAGATCACATTAAAGTTAGTCTTTAAGGTGTCACAACATTTTGTCTGTTTTTCTTTTACTGATTTCTTTTTGCAAGTATGACAAGTGTGTAGGAAATTGAAAACTGCTACTATTGTAGCTACTGCCAAACTGGATCCCACTGGATAAAATGCATCTTCTGTTATAGTTAACACTTCAATGAGGTATGAAATACAATGTTAAGATTTGTGCTGTTGCCTGTTCAGTCCCAATTGCACATTTCAAACCACTTTGGAACTGTAATCAATAACACTTTAAAACATTTTATCATCACTATGCAAACAGGCACGGATAAGGAAAGGCACAAGATCTGCTTGTGCCATCGAGATCTGCTTTCCTCAGTAAGTGTCACTGACAGTTACTGATAAATGGAAGATAGCATGCTTTGACACAATCTGTTCAGCTATAATGACAGAGGGGACACAAAAGCATTGCTAAATAGTCAAGTGCTTAAGCTTCAGTCTCCCATATTTGTATCAGCATGGACAGAATTAATGAGAGACAGAACCTTACAAAGAGATTGTTCCCTCCACCCACCTCCATTGTTAGTTGTGTTAGTCCTGTGTATGACATCTGTCTGGTGTTGTAGCAGCTAATTAAGCTGCTTGAATAGAACAAGTATCAAAGACTGCAGATACTAGAGAATCAAATTTGGTTATCTGAGCTTCAAAGAGGAAACAAATTCTCATTGTTCTTTGTCCCCTTTTTCTGTAAGAAACTCCAGTGAGTTTCTGTTTCCTTTAAACATTATTTTCATTAGCAGAGGAATCCACAGAGCAGGGACATATCAATCAATTGCTAGTCAAATGTGACAGTATTAGAGGAGGAAAAAGAAGCCTACAAGAAAAGATAAAGAGGAAAACAGAGACTGATTTCTTTGAACAGAACAATATTTTCCCCACCATTGGCAGCCTACACTGCAGAGCAGCATACTAACCAAGGAGATCTGCCACTTCCAAAGTAACACTGGCTACCACTAAATAGGCACATTTTTTTCTTTGCTTGTATCAGTGTTGGATACTTAGAATATTTTTCACAAGAGGCAGTCTACTTCAGTGGCATTATCTTGGCAATTTACTAGATAAATGCTCCATTGATTGTATTTCTCCACATTCACAGAATGTGAGCTGTATCCAAGCAGCCCCATTTTACTTGGTTATTCTTGGATTTTCCTACTTCACTTAGGAGTCTATTAAGAGACTTCTTGATGGTACAGCAAGGATCTTATCCAGGTGGGAGACATTCTTCAGTGTTCATCCATTCAGCAAGGTGTGTTGCTTTTGCACTCCATTGGTTTAACCATGCCTCTTCTTGCTTAATATTCAATGCTTGAGAGGTGTGCAGAAACTTTTCTCAACTTTTGGAGATTGTCTATGGGCTTGGTTTGCATGAAGTGAATGGGTTTGGTGCTGCATTACCTCATTTCATTTATTATTTGCTAGGAATCTGAATGTACTTCCAGAGGGGCAATATCAACCAAATAGACTTTTCCCGCACATCTAAGTTTCAGGAAGCTAATAAACATCATTTTTGTTGGCTGCTACTCATATCAGAGTATACATTCGTTCTGGATACAGGAAAAATGCCACTGGCATGAATTTGTTTCAGATGGATCACAGCTTGCCATGAAGTGACCCACACGCTTTGATCATGGAACCATCTCCTGTGGCATGTATGAAAAGAGACACGTAGGATTTAACACCAGGACTGTAATGGACTGATGCAGCCTTGAGGATATTAACAAGATGCACCTTCACAAACAGGCCATCTGGCATGGCCTAGTCTGCCTCCATGACTGTTGGGAATCAGAACTGGTTCCTCCTCTTCTGTGCCCCACCTAAAGGGGCTCATCCACCTGTAGCCATTGGCCCCTTTAGGGAGTCAGGTTATTTACTGCAGCCCAACACTTGCGTTGCTGGCTGTACAGTCTACCCCATTTCCGTAGTGGGCTGTCTGGCCAGACATATAGCTAATAATAATACTATATGATTTATTAAAAGCTAATTTGTACCATACAACACTAGTATATTCTGCTGTGGAGTAGGGCAAGGATAAAGTTGTCACCCTTATTTTATGTGGCTGTGCACTACAGTCTGAACGTCTAGTTTTCACATTATGTTATTCCTGGCAGCAACTTTCTGCTTGGTGTTTAGACACTGTATTTGTAGGTCAGAGTTCATTCCAAAATGATGCCCAGATACTTTGTTATGGTAATGTTCCAAAATCTTGCCATAGCAGTTAACTCAGAGCTTCCTCTTTGCTTTAAGCGGAAGGCCCAGACTTATATTTTCAAAGGGTTTTGTTTCAATTGGTAGTTTTTATAATACAGTTGAACCTCGCTTAAAGAGCATAATGCGTTCCACAAGACTGCTCTTTAAGTGAGTTTGCTCTTTAAGCGAAACACCATTGTAAATGACCAATTGTGGGGGGATTGCGAACCCAGATTTATTTGTTAAGCGAGTTTTTGGTCGGTTTTATTTGTTAAGCGAAGCGAACATTCAGAGAAAATTCTGCTCTTTAAGCGAGTTTCTCTTTAAACGAGTCGCTCTTTATGCGAGGTTTGACTGTACCGAGAAATATCTTCTAAAGCAAAGGTTAGCTGTTGCTTGATGTACTCTTAGGATTCCCCTTGAGATGGCAAGATTTTGGAACATTGCCATATAACATTTTCCCTCTACTAACTACCATAAAATATATGCTGGATTAGATTTAAAATTTGAGCCATATAACTCTTGCCAGGCCTAAAGTCTACCTGTTCTGGAATTAGAAGAATTTAAATTTCAAAGGCTATATATTGAGGTAATATGAGATACAATTTGATTTCATCATTCAAAATAAGAGGGGAAAATGTTACATTTCCTTTAAAACGTCCAAGCATTAAAACATGCATTAAATTACCATTGTATATAATACTCTGCAAGAAGAATTCCATTCTTCTCCCCATATCCTTACAGATCAACACATGCAAAATCTGCACAAGTTTCTCCCAACCCTTCAGAGGAGATTTTAGGGCAAGCAGTGAGTTTCAGAAGAGGAGGAAACATTCTTTCCCTATTCTGATGATGACTACCTGTTTTGTCAACAAGATGAGTTATGGGAATAGCATACTGAAGCTTCTTTATCTCACCTGTCACCAAAGACACAAGGCAGCTCACACTGAGACATAGCAGAAAACATAGGCATTTCCCCCATATGATAGATAAACCAATGTTTAAGATCACATAGAGCAAACTTGAACAATTTCTATGGATTCCCCCAGTGTAAAAAAAGTAAAACCCAGATATATTTTTTCTCACATCAGTATTTCCATACATTTGTGCACAAAATCTAGAATTGCTCAACCATAGCAATAAGACCATGAATGAGAAAAGAATGAGCCTTTTCAAGGTATACATTCATAAATCCCAAACAGAACCTGACCAAAAGGCAGAAGCTGCAGAGTGATCCCAGGAATTAATCTTCTAAGCAGAAAAAAAAAGGATTTGAGTTTGATCTTCCTCTCAATCCAAAAGCCTTCCATGAACAGATGTGCTAATTCATTTTTGAGCACAGCTCAGTTATCTATGACATTGTTTTTACTGTGTTCATAAGGATCAGGAGATGAATTATGCCTTATTGAGAAGACAAAGAGTGAATATCGTTGCTTAAAAAACAAACAAACAAAACCCCTTTTTTCCCTACTAACTGCCCTAAATGTCAGGGACATACCAGTTGTTAAAAACAGTAGAACCTCGTATAATGAAAATAATTGGTTCCACAAGGCACTTCGTTATACAATTTTTTCATTGTATGATGCATGCATCATATGAAGAAAATCCCTATGGGAAAAAATCATACAACCAAATCTCTATGGGGGAAATTGTACAAAGAAAATTTACGTTGTATGATTTTCCCCATAGAGATTTTCATTGTATGATGCAATGTTTTTTATTCAATTTCTCTTTGTTGTACGGTTTTTTCATTGTATGATGTGTTTGTTATAAGAGGGTCCACTGTACTCTTATCAATTTGGATAATGATTCTTCATCATCTGACAACCTGCTCATACAGTAATACCTCAGATAACATTTACCTCGGATAACGTTTACCTCGGATAACGCTAAAATCGCATAACGTTAAGCAATCTGGGATGAAGAATTGGATCGAATAACATTAAGGTCCTATGGGATGAGTCGGATAACAACCGCTAAAGCCTGTGCGGTTACAATGTATCTCTATGGAGCTTTAACGTTATCTGATCCATCCCATAGGATTTTAACATGTATCTGATAACACTAAAAATCGGATAACACCAAGACTTGTGGAACCAAGTCTTAGCATTATCCAAGGTATTACTGGATTTGAAGTTCACCTGAACTAAGCAGTATATTGAAGTACAGTAGTACTAAAAGTACATAAGTTGAGGCAATTGCAAGCAGAAAGTGACAGCTTCTGAGTCTGTAAAGCAATACATTTCTCTGTTTATGCCTGGAACTTAAAATGCTATATTCAGCAATACGAATCTCATTCTAATGTATACAAAGATATTCACCTATTGCTGCAGGTGTATAAGAAAATTCTGAGAATTCCATCAGGGACTGGTTTGGATAATTAAAAGTTTCAAGGTTAGGTCCATATAAAATTATCTGCATTATATATAGGATTTTAACCACTGTTTTATTTCCTGAACACATCTTTCAGCCATTATTTGTGCATGTCTTCCTATGCAGCCATTGTTTTGCAACACAAATGCTCAACCAACTACTGTATCTGTATTGTATAGCCTCCCCCACCCCCTGGTATTCTGTAACAGGAAAATAACACGATATCTGATCTATTATGGTGGCATAATGGTCTTATGGCTGGGGCAACCTGTGGAGATGCTTTCTAACCCTATTGCTGTTCATGCATTCCAATGACTGCACTACTTGGTACATCCAGAGCTACACAATTTATGTATCAGCAAGATAAACACATTCTTCATCCCAGGAGTTGTGGTCTATCATGATATTGTCTCACCCATTTTTCTCAACCGTCCCAGACAGTGACATCAGACTTTTGTGTGTATGTGCCCTTAGTTGTAGAGTACTTGCAGCAAAGTGGACCACACAACTCAAATAAACCAGTGAGAACCTTTCCCTCCACTTCATTTCAGTTTCATTCTTTGGGGCTAGGAAATTTTTTCATTGGAACAGAGTACAGCTGGGTGGGCAAAGCCCCCAACACAGCAATTATTTTGCTCCTTACTTCAAAGGCTGCAGTGCTGCATGTGGTAATTCCAGTATGCTTTCCACTTTTTATTGATTTATTTATTTAGATTTATATTGCCACCCACTTGCCATGGCGAGTTTTAGTTTTAGACTAGGAAGGGGCTTTTATCCCAAAACTTAAAAAAAGGTACAAAACAACTCAGGAGATACACTACTAGTGGAATTAAAAGTTTAAAAAATGCTTTAGGTATCCCAAATGAGGGCACATCACCTCCAACTGGGGTGGCATGTGCCTATATGTTACCCATGAATCTCTAGAAGTTGCTCATTCCTCCTTTAAAAACATGTTGAACATTCAGCAGAAATTTCTACCAATCACCACCTCACTCTGCTGCTCTATTTTCTCTCTTTACTTCATTATTTGGTGTTCAGGTGTTCCCACTTGGGAGCACATGAGCAGAGAGACAGGCCTGTCAATTATCCATATGCCTGTTACATGGAGAGGTTGACTGCACAACTGTGTCTGAAATTAGGATCTCTGGTGGTGCAGTGGTTAAACTGATGTACAGTGGCCAAAACTGCTGACATTGTGAGTTTGATCCCAAAGGGGATCAAGGTTGACTCAGCCTTCTATCCTTCCCAGGTTGGTAAAATGAATGCCCAGCATGTTCGGGGCAAAATGCTAATTACTTTGTGAACTCCCCAGAGAGTGCACTAAGTGCTATGGCAGTGATGACGAACCTTGACACTCCAGATGTTCTTGAACTTCAATTCCCAGAAGCCCTGATCAACAGGAGTGCTGACTTGGGCATTTGGTAATTGAAGGCCAAGAACACCTGGAGTGCAAAGGTTTGCCATCACTTCATTATGGGGTGGTATATAAGTGTAATTGCTCCTGCTACCTGTGGGAGTGATGTGGAGATGTGGAAGCATGTTTGTACTGGCTGGGAGAAAAGCCAAAGTAAAAAAAATTAACCACAACAAAAAACCTTATTGGCTTTTGAGAGATTTTCTTATCAATCAGCTGGGCAAAGCTTTCTAGATTGGAATATATGATAACTGAATTTTTTCATTTCTTAAAAAAAGTCATATACTGTATCTTATTTCCTTTTAAGGCTGTATAAATAAAGCACTCTTTAAAATTATACTCCATCTTCTAGTTAAAAAAAAGAGACAAGTCAGCTATAGGTTTGTTTCTCTTAATGCATAAGGTAAATAGGTTTTCTGGAAGAGTAATCCAATTTCTCAAATTTAATTTTACAAAGATGCTCCATAATATCCATTATAGCAAACACTGTCTTACAAATTTGATTAACCAGCTCTCTGGACCTGCTTATTTCTGAACTAAAAGTGCAGTGCAGCTTGGATAAATTAATTACCTGAGCAACGGAACTTCTTGCTCTTGATCTGGCTGATTCGTTTGTTGGCAAGGCGACGTGGGCTGCTGCATCGAGCGCCGCTGGTTTCTATTGGATTATCCTGCAGGTAATCAGCCAACCACTTCAAATGGCAGTCGCACACAAATGGATTCTGAGCTAAATGCCTGGAAGAGGGATGGATTGTTTAACCAGAAGTGACCTGTGACACTGTATTCCATCATCGTTTTTTACGAACACAAACTGAAGAGTGGAGTAATTGAATCAGCTTCCAATACACCAGGCCTGGCGGAAGGCGCACAGGGCAGCAGTTGAAGGGGAGAGATTCAGTCAGCTCTCTTATTTTTATTTAGCTCATTAAATCTGGAGTGAACCTCCTTCAAAAAGGAAACAAAAATTAATATAGCAAAGCTCACTTTTAAAGGGCATAAGTGTTATGTCTACCAAAGCTATGGCTTTCAGCAGTGAGCCTCACACAAGACTTAGCAACTGAAAGCACTTTTTAAAAAAAGAAACACAACATTCAGAAGACTATTTATCAAAGAACAGCCTTTCTAGAAATCACATATAGGCAGATAAAAAGTTATGTTCCCCAAGCCAGTAGGTATAGCTGACAGATAAATCAGCATGTTCCTCTTAAAGGATGAAATTAAAATATAATCATATCTATCAACATATGTATTCATGTCATGAATCTTACTTGGAACATTTTTACTCTTCAGCACTAAATTAAAAGTTCAGACACCAGTGGCTACAATGCTAATATGCCTACAAATATGTAGGAGAAATCTGACAGGCCAACCCTAGTTCTGAAAAGACTGGATTTAAACATCTAGCTACAAGTTCATACATATTTAATCTGTGGAACCATCTAGTACTTTTTATCTGTGACCGCTCTGCCACTTTGCATCAAGAATGAATAAAGAGAGAAAAAGGTCTCATCAAATGGATCTTTTGTTGTTGTTCACCAAAAATAAAAAAATAAAAGGGGGGGGGGAGATCTTGAGCTTTGCATACACTTTGTCCCCTGGCCTATGATATCTGATATCACTAATTACCCTTTGTTAATATTTAAATCAGCTTATTGTTAATTTTGGTCATTTTGTATATATTATTTGTACTTGTGGGGTTTGTTTCTATGCCAGGAATATGAGATTGCAGAGTTCTTGAAGCCAAGTCAATCAATATAACAAGTTAATGTATACAAGTATACAATATAACAAGTTGATGTATACAAGCTCACAGTATAGAACCGTGATGGCGAACCATGGCACTCTAGATGTTCTTGGACTTCAATTCCCAGAAGCCCAAGCAACCTGTGAATCCACATGAATGTGTTTACTGCAATTCATCCGACTGGTGCTGTCATCGTCGCTTCCGTACGGGCTTGTTTTACTTCCGCTTCGGGAGTGACAAGGGGAGCGTGGGCCAGATGAATTGCAGTAAACCCATTCATGTGGATTCACAAGGTGCTTGGAACTTAAGTCCAAGAACATCTGGAGTGCCAAGGTTCGCCATCACAAGTATAGAACGACTGCCATTTTTAGTAGGGTTTCTGTGGGTTCCTAAAGCAGCTGCTTCTTACAACTAACTACTTTGCAAGTAAAAAATATAAATGTAGATGGCTTTCATCAATGTATAACAGAAGGGACAGTTACATAGGCAGCAATTCAACCAGGGAAGGTTCCTAATCCTAAAATTGAAGGAGTGAAAAGGACAGTTTCCCACTTGGATCACAAGCCTCTTGTGCAGTTAACTGCTACTGAAATGCTCATAGTGTTTCAACAATCCCAGTTGTTGAGAGAACAAGAAAAGAGAGGAAATATGAATCAGCTTTAAGCTCTATCGTTTGACTTCAACAAGTTCCACTTAATAATATTTTAATCAAAAGCAGTTCTTATGGAGCCAGTCGGCCCAGCTCTTAAAAACAAAACACAGTTTTGTGATGAACAGCTATCCAAGAAAGTGTCAAAATGGTATATATAGCATATCTAATAAAAATAAACCCATTATGACTCCTTTCTTCATCTTTAAAATATGATACCACATTCCACTGCAAGACACAAAGAAAACAAAAATAGGTGAATATGGCGTTTTGAAAAATAATGTTTTAACAAGGACTATGCAACCCAAAAGGTATGATGATCTGTAGCATTTCCTCAGATAGTGGGAATTTAATTTTGAAATGATTTTCATTACACACAAATTATGGAATGTTCCACAGAGACTGATTGTGAAAATTTTAGTTATGCAAAGGCATTAAGCAATATTTTCTAAAGGAAAGCAATGTGAGGCCACGATAGAAGGAAGAAATATAAACATGAAATAGAATCAAATATTTAACTGAACTCTTGGTATTTGGCTTTGGAGGGTGTTTTTTTTTACATTATAAAATGGGTTTTATATTTAGCACTGGAACTGCAGTGATGAAATCAGGAAACAAAGCTCTAGTTTAGTGAATTTATACATTTCTGCAGGTATCTCATTCAACGGTGTTTAAGCCAATAGTCCACTAAATGCAATTCATTTGGGATTTGTTCATACACCCATTCTCTTTTGAACAGAAATGCATATATGCCAGGCAAAGTAACTCATGCTAGATGGGCAGGGAATAAATTTAACAAACAAACAAATAATATGCATTATATGCAATTCATAGAAAAACAGGGGATTATGGCCTGGGGTTGCAGAGGGTCGGAATCGACTGTGCGACTGAACAACAAAAAAAGCTCTAAGCGGAGTAGTCCTGGTGAATTAATTACTGAATAGTAAGTCAACATTTATAGAAACCCGACTTATTAATAGGAGTATTTTATTGGGACTAGCACTTGGATATAAACCAGGATCATTCATTTGACAGTTGTCTAGAGTAGGGCAAGGTTCAGAAGTGAAAAGAGCAGTAGCATCAACAGGACCCCAACAGGCTAACTGGGCTCTTCACCCAGTACTCAGAGTGGTATCCTTGAGAGAATACCAACTTCAGCAGCAGAGCTAATTGTATCTGGTGCAGCAATAAGTGAGTTTTTTTCTGTGGGAGAAACAGAAACTTCTGCTATCATCAGCAATGCCCAACAGAGCCATTGCCCATTCACACCATGTTGCAATGAAAGAAAAAATTATTCAGGGTATGTATGCGTGGAGGAAGTCTTGGTCCTTATCATGTCAACTGAAACAATATGTATTCTAGTCTCAATCTGTGTGAGTGATGAAAGCTAAAAGTAAATTACTCTTTACTTTTAGAAAAGGGTGTTAT
This sequence comes from Furcifer pardalis, assembly GCA_030440675.1. Taxonomy (NCBI): domain Eukaryota; kingdom Metazoa; phylum Chordata; class Lepidosauria; order Squamata; family Chamaeleonidae; genus Furcifer; species Furcifer pardalis. The sequence goes on from CP126893.1 coordinate 73,564,247, forward strand.
ATAATAAGTAAATAGATATACAGTAATACCTCGGATAACGCTAAGACTTGGTTCCACAAGTCTTGGTGTTATCTGATTTTTAGTGTTATCCGATGCATGTTAAAATCCTATGGGATGGATCGGATAATGTTAAAGCTCCATAGAGATACATTATAACTGCACAGGCTTTAGCAGTTGTTATCCAATCCATCCCATAGGACCTTAACATTATTTGATCCAATTCTCCTCCCCAGATTACTTAATGTTATGAGATTTTAGCGTTATCCGAGGTAAACGTTATCCGAGGTATTACTGTAATGAAAAAAAAATATCTAATACTCCCATCTCTCCTGCAATTTAAATCAGCCTCCCTCTCTTCAAGTTGTTACTTTTGTGTGCTGAAAATGATAACAGAGGGGAGGTTGTGTCTTCCCTTCATTGCATGTAGGTCTCGCATGCTTACCAAATAACTAAACAGGGATATTGTAATTCAGATATGTTACTCAGAGTTATGAAACTGAGACACAAGCACAACATTATTTATGTCCTTGATGTATGGAAACATAAGAAGTATCAATTGACAGAGCAGGTAGAAGGAAAATACAATATACTTGGATACTCACAGAGTTTGAATTGACTGGAGAGGCACAAAAAGTCCTTTGCTGATAGTCTGAAGTTTATTATCATAGAGAGATAACAAATTGAGATTATGAAGATCTTGAAATGTGTTTACCCTCAGACAATTGATTTTATTGGCATTGAGAAGCCTGCAAAAAACACATACACAAACAGATACACACATTTGTGAGGGGCAAATAAAGGAAGCCTGAATGCTGAGATTAACCTCAGACACATTCTTACACTGAGAAAGCGATTATTATTGTTATGAATTTGCTGTCTTTAAATATTTATATCCCACTTCAGATCGAAAGATCTCAGGGTGCATTATAGCAAGCAATTTCAAATAATGAGAAACAGTTTAAATCACATAATACATAAAAAGAATTAAAATTATTTAGAACTGTACACTTATAACTGAACTTCACAACTCATTCTGTACAGATCATTAATCCCAAAAGGTTTCTGTTCACAGATCTGTTTAGGAAAAAGCACTGAAACAATATCATCTTTGGCCCCTACCAAGCCTCCACAGGGAGGTTATTCTACAACTGAGGTGCCACAGCAGACCACAATCTCTCATATGCCTTTCCATATTGTATTGTTGAATCAATGAGCACAAAACTGGGAGGGTTGAGGAGGATGGTGGATGCAATGTGCATGGGGTTGCAAAGGGTCGGACTCGACTGTGCGACTGAACAACAACAAACTGTATTGATTCCTCTAGTGAGTTAAAAGAGAGGTATACTCTTTTCTGGTAACTTCAAAAATTGAACATGGTATAAAGTTCTCTTTCAAGCATACAGTCAAATCTCACATAAAGAGCACCTCGCTTAAAGAGTAACTTGCTTAAAGAGCAGAATTTTCTCTGAATGTTCGCTTCGCTTAACAAATAAAACCAACCAAAAACTCGCTTAACATCTAAATTGAGGTTTGCAATCCCCCCAGAAGTCACAATTGGTCACTTACAGTGGTGTTTCACTTAAAGAGCAAATTCGCTTAAAGAGCAATCCTGTGGAATACAACATGCTCTTTAAGCGAGGTACAACTGTATATCTACTCATTTGTAAAATTATTTATTATTCTCCCTTTGGTTTCCAAATAACCCCAAGGTCATATAGAAATTGAAACATGAAATAATTAATATAGCAAACAAATTAAGATTACCTTTAAAGCCCTATATGGTAGTGGGCCAGGATACCTAAGAGACCGCGTCACCCTAAGAACATCTGTCCGTCCCACCAGGGCGGATCGGAGGGGCTCTCTCGTTGTACCATCGGCTAGGGAGGCTCACCTCGCTAGCACCAGGAAGAGGGCCTTCTCCGTGTTCGCCCCGGCCCTCTGGAACCTCCTCCCAACTGAGCTGCGCATGCAGACAGAGCTCCTGTCCTTCCGGAAGAGCTTAAAGACCTGGCTGGCAGGACATGTGTGGGGTTCCAGGGATGTGGGATCCCATGTGGGGTGGTTAGTCTAAGGATTTTACCCTTCTGACGACACCCCCAGATACTGTTTTAGTCTATGAATTTTTAAATTTTTTATTGATGTGTTTTAACTTGGGTTGTAAGCCGCCCAGAGTCGGGCTTGCCCGATTGGGGCGGGTTAGCAAGTATGAAATATAAATAATAAATATAAATAAGATATGAGAAAAATATTTAAAACCAAAGCAAGATAATTTTTAGAACTATTGGAGCAGAAGACAATTCAGACTGACTAAGCTAAACATGAAAGGAGCAAATGAACTAGCTTCTGCCAATAGGAAGCTCCCCAGTCAGCATGCTGATGACTTTATCAGTCCTAGTAACCCGTTCTGTCTTTTATTGGGATATTTAACAGGGAACACTATGCCATATTTGGAGAAGTTTGGACAAACGGTTTTCAAGTTGTGATTTTTAAAACAAATAAAGCTGCCCCCACACCCAATTCAGAAATAGGTGACCCAAAATATCTCCGGATTTAAAATAGCTCATATCGATTGAAAAGATCATCTTGTTTATCTAGAAAAAGAATGTAGGCTCCACCTACTTTGTTATTTGGAATGAATCCAGGCTGTAGGGGCTGAAATAATGGTCCTCAAAAAGGCTTTTCAAAAAGAGGAAGCAGGGATTTCTTACCACACTGAGCATGCATGGAACAATTTTCCCAACAACAGCACTGCAAAGTGGATACACTGATGCTGCTTTGTGGGTAGAGAAGGGAGATGTTTGTAGAGTTTTAGGTCAATGAAAGGTCACAGAAACATGATAGCCCTCAAGAAAAGGGGACATTTTGCCATGTATCTCATAGATATTAGCATACAATTGTAATACACATTCAAAGTATTTCTGCATTACAAAAGCAAAGAGCAGCTGTGTTTATTCCAGCCCCAAGTGCTTTCAATAAATATCTTCTAATCTAAGGATTTCTGAGACCTGGCTTCTGACACACAGTTTCAAAGAAGAAATTAGCTCTAGGTTTCAGGCAATCTGAATTTTCAACCTATCATTCACAATCTTGTCAGTTGACTGTTGGCTAACTTTTAAACTTCTTTCTGGCCAAACATGCACTTATCCTTTCAAAGGGATTCTGTATCTTGCTGTAAAAATATTTTAAAATACATTAAAGAAACAAAAAAGAACACATATCCAGAAGCTCATTTTTTTAACCTGTGAAGTTAACAGGGAGTTTTTTTGCTTTGTGATCTTCCTCAATGTTAGCAGAGCTCTGATGCCAATATTTTGTCAATGATTCCACCTAATTGTAATGATACAATTATTTGGTAATTTTAAAACCCTCCAAAGATATCATTTGCCATAAAGTTACTTCTGAGATATGGTGACTATATGAGTTAATGACCTATTGCAAGGTTTCCCAACCTGCCCCCCCCCCAGATGTTCTTGGACTTCAATTCCCAGTAGCCCTGATCAGCAGGTATGGGCTTCTGGTAATTGAAGTCCAAGAACACCTGGGGTCCAAGGTTGCGAAACCCTGATTGGGCTATCATTACCAATCAGTTCTGTATGGTCAATATATGAGCAAGGAAAGATAAATCCCTTCTTGGAACATGCCTTTTCATCAAAGGCTGAGCCCTACCTGATGTGTGAGTGCATGCCTGTATGTATAAAAGCAAAAAGCAAAGCAATCAAACTTATATATTCTCTATAGCAGTGATAGTGAACCTTGGCACTGCAGCTGTTCTTGGACTTCTATTACCAAAAGCCCTCCTGCTGTTCAATAAAAATATAGCATAGTCTTTAAAGTGCTAAAGTGTTTTTATTTTGTTTTCTGATATGCCTGGAGTGCTAAGGTTCATCATCATTGGCCTATAGCACTTAGTACACTCTCTGGGTACTCATTTTACTGATCTTAGAAGGATGGAAGGCTGAGTCAACCTTGAGACTTGGTTATAATTGAACTCACAAACTTTTGGTTGCAGGCATATTAATATCAGTTTTTACTTCTGGTTTGCCTATGACTGTTCTGTCCTCTCACAAATCAGTCACAATGGGCATCAGCTTCCATTGCTCTTAAATGTTTCTAATAGACTACTTCCTATCTCTCATCTCACTAATAATCTTGTACATCATTATTCTTGTAATATTATTATACAGTGGTGATGGCAGATCAAAGTCAACTGCAATATATTGCATGGAAAGATCCAATTGACAGAGGGTGAAATCCTGTTGACATAACTATTCCTGTGGAAGGATGAGGATATCAGCAGCTAGAAGAGATTTTGGCCAATTAAATGCTTCTTATCTCTTGCACAGGTCATCTCATTCTGTGAAAGCCATGGAACCCACTGGATGGAAGGAGGAAATCTTTAAGTAAAAGTTATTGTCTTTGGGATGGTAATACCAGTAGTAGGAATGTTTGATGATTAAAGACTTTCTCCTCCTCTCCCATAGTTTTCATGGCTTCCTTGACTCCCCAACAATTTTCTATCATGGGAAAACAATCAAGGAGCAGATCACATATAATGGTCTCCTGCACACCAATCTCCCTACTCTTGGAACCTCTTCTTGCATCTAAACTCATTGTTAAATGCAAGTTAGTTCAACTGGTTTGTGATTTATAGTCTCTATAAACAAACTATAGAGTTGACATTAGATGAGGGGAACCTTTGGCACTCCAGATGCTCAGCTATAACTACAATAATCTCAGTCACAGACCACGTTAAAATATGATGCTTCCAATCTTTTTCTTTGTTAAGCCCCAGGAACAGATATAGTTGTAAGGCTCACCATTTTAACACATGACTTGTAATGAATTACTTACCATTGCTTACCATTACATCTAAACAGGTCCTAAATTTCCCTAAGGACAAGAATTTTGGGCACTGTTGATTTGGACATACCAAGATAATAATCAAGTGTTATTGTATAATAAAAGTTTCTGCCAGCTCTCTCCATAAAACAATGTATAAATATCTCAGAATGTCATGCAAACCATATTGCATAATAAAGCTAACATAACTTGTAACGAAATACTGCATAAACTTTTAAAATTATACATACCTCACCTCAATTTTGACTATTAAAGTCTCCCCATACAACCGACAGTCTATATGTTCTACATTGAATGAAACATATCCTGACTGACAGATAATCAAACAACAGTGAGAATGGACAAAGGCAGATTTCAAATGAGTGTAGCAGCAATGTGGTTGTGAATGTATGTGACAGTCAGGAGGGTCTTGGTTCTAATCCCAGTTCAACCATGAACCTCACTTCAGAGTCTATGCAAGGATTGAATACTTCTGAATGAGCTATTTCTACAGGCTAACAAACAGGGCTTCAATAGTAAACTACTGCTTTTCAGCATTTTACTTTCCATCAGTTTAAGAAACAAAGGCTAGGCAGAACCATGCCTTGAATATTATAATCTTATTTCAGCTAAATATGAAGTTGGCTTGCAACAGTAATTGGTGATTGCTTCCACATCAATTTCTCATGTAACTTATGTCTCATTTTCCATTTTGCTAAACAGAGGAAAATATATATGTCACATTTCTCATAACCTTGTATCAGAGCTGGAAGCAAAATGAGCACTTATTATGTGTTAATGTAAGGAATAACAGCCATTTTTAAATATAAAAGGGCAGGAGACTATGCACTGATAAGGTTTTTTGTTTTCCAGCAAAGAAGAACAGCAGTGATAAATCTGAACAGAGAGTTCAAGCTCAAGTGAAATCCAAGTTGTAGATAACTACAGCTCTATAATAAGCTTAATACATTTTATGTGATTCATCTCACAGTATGTTTACATTTCTGCCATAGCTGCCATTTGGAAGCTGTTATAAAAACCTAAACTATTTTTCCCTGAAAATCAACAACAACAAACAGCATCTGCTTCAAAATCTGGAAAGAAAATTTAACTGCTCACTTGAATCATATGGATAATATCTGCTGAAACCTTCTGGACATAGCTCAAACCAAAACACTTCTTACTGTTTTACAGAAGTTCTTCCAACCCAATATTTTAACTATTAGCATAATTGATTAGTATTATTTATTCCTTTCAGGATCAGTATGTAGTGGAGCAACGGCATGCAGGTTCAAAGTACTCCCCCTACTCAAGTTTTCACACTCCTTCTGAGTAGATGTTACTGTAAATGTTACATTAGATGGGAAAGAAATGGATTTTCCCCAGGAACAAATGATTGTTGTATGACATCATTTTTGTGATACAAAGTATAAGAGGGTGCTTTGATCTGGAATAAGCAATTAAGAGAATTAGCTTTACAAATGACCTGATCCTCATTTCTTGATATAGATGTTGTATTTTTGACCTTCCATGTAGGAGGGATAACTATGGGGAGTACCATGTTAAGCCCTGCACTTTCAAATTTACCATATACTTCCCTTCAGAGATAATAGTATAGTTTTCAATAATATTAGCTACATCAGGAGACAGTGTCTCTATGATCAAAATTCTGTTGGTGATTCTGAATGACACTGGTGATAACAGATTAGCATCCACAATATCAATTTTTACATCACTCATACTTTGAAACTATATTTATTTGCATGAGCACTCTCTGTTAGAGCAAAACTATTCATAAAGATGTTTTGCTTTACTGTTTATATATTTAAAGACAGCAGTGGTGGGCAGTAAAAATGTTTGCTACCACAATATGGGTGGAGCCTATGTCATGGGTGGAGCCTATGTCGTGGGCAATTTGGTCATGCCTGTCATCTGCAAACACAGGCAGCACTGCCTCTTTGGCTGTAAATGGAGATGAGCACTGCACCCTAGAGTCGGATATGATTGGCTTTTGAGCAAGGGGGACCTTGAACCACTTGCAGGGACAAAACCTGATGGGGCAGGGCAGGGCGCTGGGTGTGGCCACCCAATTTTGCTACTTCCCTGCCCAAAGGCCACCCAATTTTGCTACCCTGCCCTCCGGGGGGTGGGTGGGTTGCGAACCTGTTGTTGCCCACCACTGAAAGACAGGTTCAATTAGTTTTGTGGTTTTATTTTTTGTATCATTTTTATGATACATAACTTGTACTGTATTATTCTTGACTTGGATTGTATGATTATGTTGTGAACTGCCCAAAAACTGCCAGCACTATGAGACAGTGTGTAAGTTGAATGAATAAATGAATGAACAAATGAATGGATACTAATTTAATTCCATATATGTGTAAACACTTGCACACAAGAGTTTTATACAATTGTTTATGTAAACTGCTCAGTGAGTTACAAGAAGTAGTGGTTAGATATTACAAATAAACAAAATCAATTAAAAACACGGAGCCTTATACAAGGCCAGAGTTAGCCTTGGAAATAAAATTTCAGATTATTTAACTCAGGGGTGCCCACACTATGGCCTGTGGACCAAATCCGGCCCATGATGCCATTCCATCTGGCACCCTGCCCCCTCGCTGCTCCTGGAAGTGGAAGTAAAATATGCAGGCACATTCTGTGCACATGCATTCATGTTTTACTTCCACTGCCAGGTGGGAGGAACCACATGACTAGCACTCTCAACCACATGACTAGTTTGGTTTAACTGATACGTTTAGAAAAAAATTGAAAAATTGTGTTCACAATCTGAGTTTGATCCTGATGGGAATAAAAGCTGACTCAGCCTTCCATCCTTTCAAGGTTGGTATAATGAGAACCAAGCATGTTGAGGGCAAAATGCTAATTATCTTGGGTACTGCACAGAGAGTGCACTATACACTACTGATATTCTTTGAGTTTAAGGACTACTTTTTTTTAGTTTTGGTGGTTAACACTGTCTTGAAATAATGCTTTTAAATAGTTAACACATGTCAATTTGAGACCCATGGTGGGTATAAATGAATATCTTTAACAAAACATTAAGCTACATAAACAGCCTTTAAATATTTTCATTAAGATACCATTTAGAGTTGTCCTGCAGAATTAAGATAAGGCAGTGGCGTAGCGTGGGGGGGGCGGGGGGGGGCGGATGCCCCGGGCAGCGGCTTTCAGGGGGCGGCAAAATGTCCTCACCACTTTGGCCTCCTCCCTCTGCCTGGGCTTAGGAAGGAAGCAGGACTTCCCAGGCGGAGGGCGGCCCTTTTGCTGGTGAGCGCTGCTCGCCTCCGTCCCATTGGCTTGGGTACTCATTTAACCGGCCTCGGTCGCCAGCAACCGAGGCCGGTTAAAGGAGTACCCTAGCCAATGGGACGGAGGCGAGCAGCGCTCGCCAGCAAAAGGCTCGCCCTCCACACACCTGGGAAGTCCTGCACGCGCGCGCGCGCGCTGCCCACCTCCTCCCCCCCACCCCTAGCCACCCAGCCAGCTTGCCGTCAGAATGGGCGCTCGTCGGGGGGGTGGCGCCGTAGCGGGGAGCCCCTGGCTGCTGGCTGGGTGGCTGGGCGGGAGGAGGTGGGCAGCGCGCGCGTGCAGGACTTCCCAGGTGTGTGGAGGGCGAGCCTTTTGCTGGCGAGCGCTGCTCGCCTCTGTCCCATTGGCTAGGGTACTCCTTTAACCGGCCTCGGTTGCTGGCGACCGAGGCCGGTTAAAGGAGTACCCAAGCCAATGGGACGGCCACGGAGGCGAGCAGCGATCACCAGCAAAAGGCTCGCCCTCCACCTGGGAAGTCCTGCACGCGCGCGCTGCCCACCTCCTCCCCCCCAGCCACCCAGCCAGCAGCCAGGGGCTCCCCGCTATGGCGCCACCCCCCCCCCCGACGAGCGCCCAGTCTGACGGCAAGCTGGCTGGGTGGGTGAGTCGGCACCCCCCCCTGCCAGCCCGCCGCCAGAAGTTCGAAAAAGGTAAAGATCGCGGCTCGACTGCGGGGGTTAGCTGGGATCCCGAGGGTTTTCCCCATCGTCGCCTAACCCCCGCAGAGCTGCCCACGCGCACGCCCGAGGATTCGAAAGGGTATTCCTACCCTTTTGAATCCTCGGGCGTGCACGCGGACGGCTCTGCGGGGATTAGGCGAGGATGGGGGGAACCCTCGGGATCCCAGCTAACCCCCGCAGTCGAGCCGCGATCTTTACCTTTTTCGAACTTCTGGCGGCGGGCTGGCAGGGGGGGGGTGCCCACTATTCAGCAGGGGAGGGAGCGCCTTCTGCCTGGGGGGGGGGAGCGGTGGGGGGGGGCAGCGAGCGGGGGGGGCGGGCGGGCGGCGATTTTCTTCTTCGCCCCAGGCGGCTCAACGCTGCGCGACGCCACTGAGATAAGGGAAGTCCAGTTATCCAGACATCTCATCAGCAAGTAAGGTTTACTTCAAATTAACACATTTGACTTACAGTAACCCTTTCCAGGGTTTTCTAGGTATGATAGAATACACAGCTTTGATTTACCATTCTCTTCTTCTGGGGGCACCCTGCATCTTTGCAGCTTGTCACTGCTGCACAGGCTGGTTCTTTTCCTGGGGTATCATTTGATTAATTAATAGAAGCTTAGTAATACTGTACAAGGATTCTAATACATTGATTCCAAGCATGAGGGACAAGGATTAATGTCATGTCTCGTGGAAGAACAAATGACTATGTTTTCCCAGACTATAAATTCCCTTGGTGGAGTGTTTTAAACAAATTTTCATTCCCAACATACTGGTGTCCGGTTGGGTAGTGGGTAAATATGGTTATTTTATTATGATGTTTATATTTTACATGTGTAAACCATTTGTGGGGAGAATGTCTCCCAGATGAGCAGAACAGAAATATATACAGTATAAAAAATAAATGTATCACCTATTGAGTAACTTGTCTAGGCTAGAGGTTAGGAGTTCAATTATCATCTGTGCTACCCTGCCAGGTTGTGTGGCCTTGGACTAGTTGTACCGTCACAGGGCACCGCAAGAAGAAGAGAATGGTAAACTACCTCTGAGTACTTTTTACCTAGAAAATCGTGCATAGTCCATGGCCAGGATCACCATAAGCCAACCCTTGAGGTCACATTATTCTTATTCTTATTCACACACAGCTTTCATTTATGTACTTGTAGGCACAGTATTAACTGATTAATTTTGTTGCACAGTAGAAAGGTTTACAGTATCATAATTCACATTTCAAAGCAGCAGAATAAGCAGGGACAAATTATATCACCAGTCCAGTGATGAGCAGGTTCTAGTTACTTTTAAAAGGACATTGTAAAGGATATTTGGCAGAATTTCCTCAAATTTTATGACATTGTATTTTCAGTTCCAAGCTATGCCCCTTCCCATAAATAAATCAATAAACAGCAGAAGTAGTTATATAATGACTTGGCTGAAAATTCATAGATAACACTTTGGTTTAACACAACCTGAATGTTTAGAGATTCCACATCTCAAGTTGAAATGTCCATACTCTGGTCCCAGAAACAGAAAGAGGAAGGTAATGGCAGTGCCCTGCCCCATCTCACTGTCAATGTAGAGGTAGATAAAAACGTTATGCTCTGTGATAGAACATGAAAACATGCAGACATGTCCTGAAGATTTATGATTTTCTAACATTTGTGTACATAGTCTCTCCATGATGATCTAGTGATGAGCCTCTCCACATCTAGTCATGCTGGTGCCTATATAGGAAACATTTAGTTTGCCACCAAATCCTGACCAACATGGGGGGAGCTGCCTGAGTTTGCATTTCACTTGCAAAGGGCTTTGAGAAGTCATGATAATCTCTATATCTTGATAAGGCAGCAGTGGGACTTTGAGAAGGATGCATCAGCTTTTGGTTTTGCCTCTGTGTAGTACAAGGTGAGAAAATACACCAGGGATATTCTACTTACTTTATTCTAACTCATTTCTTAAAATGTAAAGCTAAATCAATTATAGTTTGTTACATAAGCAAAAAAGAGGAGGATAGTGGCAAAAAGCACAGATGGTATCTAACAGCAGACTAAAAAAGAAAGTTGATATCTAACATTTCCATATTATAGGTACAAAGAATGTATGCATGGTTTTTTTTCTCATCAATCAGATTTCTAAACCATGCCAAAAACTAATGCTCAGCTTAACAGTCCACAACTCTGTTTATTTTTAGAATCTGTTATTTGTAGAACTTACAGATTCTGAATTTAGTATACAACTCAGAACAAGAATTGCTTGCATTTACAGTGTGTTTCAATTGAACTACTCTAAGGATGAATAATCTATAAAAACTGACTTTGTATAAAAGCAACTATGCAGTCTTTTACTATGTATACACTGATTGGGGATATTCTTTTCCTTGTACAAAGCTTAACTGAAAGATCATTCTTCCTCTCTTAGTGTTCTTTTTGTAGAGTACCACAGAGATCATGACATTTCTGAAATTATACTGACTACTAGGATACACTCATTGGACTTTACTTATCATTTTGTCTCTAAACTAATATGGAAAGATTCAATTTACAGTCCTCTAAATGCTAAATTAAATCTAACCAGAGAGCACTTTTCCAACTGTTCAATAGTAAGTTCCAGACCAGTTTTATGATTCAGACATAACAACAAACACAGATATACACAGTGGTGGGATGTCAAAATTTTTACTATCCCATCATGACGTCATCACAGTGTGGGTGGAGCTAATGTCATGCTGCCATGATATCATGGGTGGAGCCAACGTCATGAAGTTGTGGGTGGGGCCAAAGAATAATAAAATAAAATAATAAAATAAAATAAGCACACACACACACACGCATCCTCAACCCACCCACCCACCCACAACACAAACCCGTAAATAAATTAAATAAATAAATAAATAAATTAAATAAATAAAAATACACCCACCCACCCACTCACTGCAAACACAAATCAACCAGAGCTTTTCAACCAGAGCTTAAAGCTTATTCTGGCTAATCTTTCTCATACTAGGTCAGATGGAAGGAACTACAGAATGAACTCACCACAAGATGGCTTCATTTTGGCACTTTTCAACTTTTCAACAGTTAAAGAAGTTAGGTACTAAGTATTTGCCTAACCAGTTCTCTAGGATAATATGCCTTAATGTAAATGTAAAACAGCTGTACCTCCTTAAGGGTTCTCCAATTGGAACAGCAATTGGAACAGCACAGGTGTAGCTTATTGATGAGGTAACTCCAAGACTTTGCCTAAAAACCCCAAACTAGGCCTGCCGGCCACCAGGCCTTTTTAGGAACTGTGGCAGTACGTCAATATAGGTAAAGATATTAAATACACATTAAAATACACACAGACACACCTCATCCAAAGGTGAGTCACTTATCCTGGGGAGCAGGCTATAAGGAGCTTCAGGCTAGCAGCTTCTCTTTCTCCTCCCCACTTGGGAGGACAGCAAGGAGGCCATGCATACATGCCAAGTACTGTAGGCGTGCATGCACGCTAAGTGCTTGGAATGTATTCGCAGTGGGGGAACCAGTGAAAAGGTAAGCCCTGAAGGTGGTTCCCCCCAAAAGCTGCTAACGGTTCTCCGGGACACTGGGGAAAGTTACTACTGGTTCTGGCAAACTGGTGAGGACCTGTTACATCCCATCACTGGATATACAACACTACTGATAGTTTATAATCCAAATTCAAATATTTAAAATATTGCATATAACAGACACATTGATTAAATGGGAAAAAAGGAGGTTCAAATCTAATTGCAAGTAGATGTTTGTTGGCTAGCTAGTTTGTTGTAGTTATTATTCAGAGTGGCCTTTTCCCATTCCTGTATTTATTTATTTATTTTGAGCAACATGTGACACAAAATAAAATGGTACTGCTGCAACATAGATCAACTTCATCACTGAGTTATCATAAGAGAAATTTCAAAATTCAAAAACAAAGAAGTGATTCCTTCATCTGCTCAACACACACAGACACACACAAGAAAAAGATGTCATCAAGTTGATTCCAATTTATAACAACGTTTCCCAGGATTGCCATGACACTACTCTGAAATGATTTACTAGCACCTTCTTCCAATGGCATTCTGGGACTGTACCACTTGTGTACGGCTAAAAACAACCATGTGTTTCAATATAATGTAATGAGATGGGAGATGAAGAGTAGCATCTGTTTCTCTAACAAGTTGGATTTTATAGTTCACTTCTCCAAGGGTAAAATCTGAAATATACTACTCTGAGCTGATTCTGCAGTTTTCATTTTGGAATCTTTTAAACAGGGAAACCTAACCTATGCATCTGGCCACAGATTTTGGAATATTTATGTTTCTTCTGTTGATTAGTCATATTAGATAGAGGAAGCTTACCAAGAGCAAGCTGAATTGAGGGCCAGCAGTGAAAACTAATACCAAGAACATTTCAACACCAGAATTCTTAGCAGAAACAATCAGAAGAAAACATAAACTATAGTGTTAACTAGAATATTAGCCAACTTTGGAAATATTTCAATTTTATGGAAAATTTATGAGACTGTTGCCTATGAGGCTATTGTTTAAATAATGGGAAACAAGAAGACAGTTGCAGAAGCTGACCAAGCACTTATTATTTGCTGCCATGAAAATGATCTGTGTTCTCTTATCACACAGTTAAAAAAATCTCTCTTAACTGTTTGTCTGTCTGTCAGCTTTCTTCACTGTATAACCTTTACATCTGTACACAGTAACTGAGAATACCACAGCATATATATATAATCATGGCTTTGGGCTCCATCCTTACTGTCAAGGCCCTTTCTTAGTTCCCTCATAGCTACACTTCAAAATGAACATGTACATATTGACAACTGTATTCACCTACTTAGATCCACACTATGCTGAAGGCCAACAGGGCTTTGAATTTATTGCTTCCAAATTTGACCAAACAGAAAACATACAAAAATATACAGAAATCAGTCTTGTTGATGCCCCTGACATCAAAACCAAATTAGTATCACAGACATACAAAATTCTTTTCTCAGATTACACTACAGTACTCACCTAATATGTTTAAGGAACAAATTAACCATGTAAGATAATTATCTAGAAGCTACCTATTGTAAGACAGACCGGAAAAGAAAAATGACCAAACATCACTATTTATTTATTTATTTGGATTTCTATTCTGCCCTACTCACATGGGCGACTCAGGGTGGATTACAAACCAATCATGGAAAACATATAAAATACAATTAAAAATCTAAAAACAGTTAAAAACAGCATCTTGTTCCTTTACATAAAGGAGAGGGTGGGTATAAGATGTTAAAAAAGCCAGCTGGGAGGTGGTCAGTGAACCATCACTACTCCACACCAGCCAAGTCTTCGCTCCCTTACTAAAAGCCAGCAGCTCCTTCTGAAGATGTAACTCTAGATGCAGGTGGTTCCCCAGGGCTGGGGCAGACATGGTGAAGGCCCTCCTTCTAGTGCCAGACAGTCGAGCCACTCTAGCTGATGGCACAGCTAGGGAGCCTCTCTGGTCCGCTCTGGTAGGATGGACAGATAACCTTGCAGAGATGCAGTCTCTTAAGTATACTGGCCCACTACCATGTAAGGCTTTAAAGGTAATTACCAGCTCCTTGAATTGCACCGGAGGCAAACTGGTAACCAGTACAGCTCCCGGAGCAGTGGGGATGCACAGGAATAATGCCCACATCCCAACAGCACCCACACTGCTGCTTTCTGGACCAGTTGCAGTCATCATAAATTATCTCAAATCTATCCTTGACAAGAATACATCACTCTCTCAAACCCTTAGTGATAAACTTATTCTTGCTTACTGATAACCACTACTACCACCACCACCACCCAGTCTCAAGCAACTCTTGACATACAACAACTTACACAACAATGACAGGGACTAGATGCTGCTACAAATCCAGAAACCAATCCTGCCCCCACAGTTATTCTGGCAACACAATTAGAGGATGCAACAATGTCTCACACAACATCAAAAACACTTTTACTTGCTCTTTTGCTAACGTGATCTATGCCATATTTTGCCAATAATGCCTATCTGCACTCTACATAAGGCAAATGGGACAATCTCTGCAGAAAGGAATTAATAGGCATAAATTATTTCAGGAACTGAAATAATGAGTTTCAATTAGTTTCAAATCATTTCAGTCTACCCAAACATTATTTGCAAGATTTGAAAGTTGTCATCCTGGAGAAGAAACATTATAGAACAAAGATCCAGGATGACAGGTGATGTAAAATATATACATATGTTTGATACCCATCTCAACAGACTAAACATTAGTGAAATGTTCTTAAGCTATTACCAAATGTAAAATGTTACAGATTTTATGTTATTTACTTTTATTTTTCTCAACCCAAGTCTCTTTTCAACTAATCATTCCCTCAGTTTCCTGAACAAACTTCCAAGAGCAAAGTTTCATTTGAAAAAAAACTGGATAAAATAAGAGTTTTGAGATATCACTAGGTTGAAAATGCCACTTTGACCAACATAATTTGCATCTGTGTTATTACCTACAGCCTGAGGTTTCTGTACCTATCTACCATTTTCACTGAACTAATCTTTATTAGAAAAGGACCAAGTTATCAAACAAAGATCTTAAGCCATCGCAAGGTGGAAAGTTCTCCATCGAAACACACAATTTACAACCCATGCCCAACCAATCATTGGCTCTTTATCTTGAAACCATTTGTAAATGATTGCTATGTAGTTCCATTCTGAAGAAGTGAGTTTGTTTCATGAAAGCTTACATTAAAATATAACAGTCTTTAAGGTGCCACAGCACTGTTGTCTTCTTTTTGTTTTGTTTCTCGTTAGATATGGCTGAATTAAGTTGTTTGTGAGGAATTCAAGCAAAATCTACTAATAAACCGTTCTATAACCTACCAAACAATATCCTGTTTTGCCAAAGGCAACACTATCAATATGCTCATATGAGGGCCAATACTCTGCCAGCTTCATGTGCCTATATTCTCAAACAGAAATAAAAGGCTTAAAATGATGCACATGAATTGTCAGGTATAGTGTACAAATCGGCATTTAATTTTCCTAACTCAAGTTAGATATGGCTGAATTAAGTTGTTTGTGAGGAATTCAAACAAAATCTACTAATAAACCGTTCTATAACCTACCAAACAATATCCTGTTTTGCCAAAGGCAACACTATCAATATGCTCATATGAGGGCCAATACTCTGCCAGCTTCATGTGCCTATATTCTCAAACAGAAATAAAAGGCTTAAAATGATGCACATGAATTGTCAGGTATAGTGTACAAATCGGCATTTAATTTTCCTAACTCAAGAGCATCAAGCATCTATAAAGTCTGGTTATGGGGAAAGGTACCATGATACTACTCACAGCAACTGCAGAGACACAAGCCCATCAAAAAGGCCCTTGGGAATCTCTGTGATCTTATTTCCATAGAGAACTCTGAAAAACATAAACATGAAAAGCAATGTGAATGTAAACAGCTTCTATTTAGACATGTTAATGATATCAACTATCTTTATCATACAGAGGTGGAGGCTTTCACTTAAAAAAATAATAATATTGAATTAAGATTACAAGAAAAATCAAAGAAGCTAATACAGAGTTTTCCATTCAAAACTTTTGCAAGAACTGAATAATGTAGTGGAGTTTATTTTCATCAAATATTTGAGAACTATTTGACTTTGCAAACATGCGTGCTGTTGGTATGTAACAAAGTTTGTTACAGAATTTGTATGTTAAACAGTGAACAATTTGAAACAAACTAAAGTTACTGTAAGTTGCCACTATAAGACCATATTTTGATCCACTGTCAGCTTTATAAAGTAGGTATTGTGGGACTTAAAATCATTTTTAATGTACAGTTTGTGTAAAAGAAAATAAGAGAATGTAGTAAATTGAAGGTACTAATAAACAGTTAAAGCTAAATGATAAAACTTATCTACTAAGCTGAAAAAACTAGTTCAGTGTGCCAAAGTATCACCAGTTACTTGGGGCTACCAAGAAAAAGATAGCCTTAATCTAAAGCCAAGTAAACTTCCTCAATAAGAACCAGACTGGACAGAACAATGTTCCATATTTGCTTACTTCCATTTCCTGTGGTGCAATCCTGTGCATATCTATCTATCTATCTATCTATCTATCTATCTATCTATCTATCTATCTATCTATCTATCTATTGGAAACAAATTGCACCGGAACGCTCCACAAGCAGTCCCCTGTCATCAAGTATATGATGGATTGCAGGATTTTAGAGCCAGTTACAATTTTATCTGGGTTCAGAAATGAACTGAAGTCTGAATAGGGTAGAGAATATGCAACAAAAAGTACTTACAGGTCCCAGGAAAAAAAAATCCCAACAGAGACAAAACTGCTCTTTTTTGTTATTTGGCATTGTATGCACACACAACTAAAAAACTAGCCTTTCATGTGCCCCTGGTTTTTACCACTAGGAAATACACAGGTGGCAGTTCTATAAATTAGCACTTTGCATTTCCCAGAACCTTTTCAATGGTGCATTGGAGTCAGGCAGTAATGTTAAAAGCAAGAGGCATTGCTTTGTGAATGCTGATGGACATTTGACCTATCTGTACCTTTTACCTCATCAGCACTGCTTCTCAATTCTTTTGCTTCATCAGCATTTCTTAACATTTATTTTCTTATTCTCAAGCGTCTCTCAGCTTCTTACTTAGGAGTTAGATTAGTATAACATAAAACCACCCACTCAGCCTAGAAAAGGAGACCTGCAAAACCAAGTAAGTTCCAAGAGAAAACACTGAAGGCAGGGGTATAAAAGCATTACCAGGCAAACACATTCTGATGCTAAGCAGAAAACCGCAGGAATTTTAGGTAACAGCTGCTGTGGATGTTTGAAACCGCAAGGAAAAAAACCACCATATTTTCAGCACAACTGAAGAAATTCCAGCCAAATAATTCAATGCAAAAACTACTGTGAAGATCTATTACTCATTCAACAGCATTTTTCTTCATCACTGGCAGCTGTCCAAAATGATAAAACACCCTCACTCATTAAGTGATAATGTAAATGTGAATGACATGCCAAATACAGTTTGGATCCAAGCTAATCTGTCTTAAAAATTGAACCAGAGCCTGAATCAGAAGGGAGAAGAAATCTACATCCTATGCAGATCTGAAATAAATTCTCTCATCACTAAGTAACTGAGGACTGAATTGACACATCACACAAAATGTCTCCAGACAGTCTGGGGGAAGGCCTCCTGAGCTCTGGTATAGTCATAGTAAATGTGCAGAAAGCCTACTGGCACTCAAAAGTCTTAGGTACTGTGTGCAAAATACACTGTGAGCCCTTGGAGTCAAGTAATATATCTGTCTTTCATGAAACTGCTCTGACATATTGTGAGCCCAGGGAAGATGGGAGGACTATAAATACAAGAAAATAAAGAAACAACTTTAAACATTAGAAGCAGATGTAAACTTCTTTCCCAATATTTACTCACTGATATAATAGCTAAAGACTTAATTTAGTTGAACAGACATTTATTTTAGTATTGTTAGTATTTACAGGGTTAAGAGGGAGTTTACACATCTAAGACTTGGTTAACCTATAACGCTTAGCTGTGGTTCAGCATTAGGCACACAAGCTGGAACATCCCCAAGCAAAACATTCAGATCACGCCCTTTCCGGCTTGTCTCTCATGAAGTAGCTTGTTTCATTTTCCATAAACTCTGGCTCACTGCTGCAGATACAATTTGAATTGCATACGGTCCACTTTCTCAATGAGCCAACTTAGAATCAGAATCTAGAATTACCTCGTTACATTTAATTAATCATGTGTCAATTAGTTTAACTTGCATGCAGGAGCCTTTGCCGAAGACACTTCCTAACCACGCGGACGTCTCTGCCCTCCCCGGACTCGCAACACCTGTCCGGGGGAGTTGAAAAGGGCCGCCAGAGGGAGCCTTGGCCAAAGATGCTCCCCGATCACGTGGACGTCTCTGCCCTCCACTGGATTCGCAACACCTGTCCGGGGGAGTTGAAAAGAGCCGCCGGTAGGAGCCTCAGCTGAAGACGCTTCCCAACCATGCGGACGTCTCTGCCCTCCCCCGGACTCACAACACCTGTCCGGGGGAGTTGAAAAGGGCTGCCGGCAGGAGCCTCGGCCGAAGACGCTGCCCCGGCTGTGTGGGTGACCGCTGTGCAGTAACATCTGTGGTCGGGATGAGAGGCTGCTGCAGCCTCCAGCCCTGGGATTCGTTCCACCTGTTCCCGGGTCCCCACCCTAGCTGAGGCTCTAAGAAACTCTGTGCGGTGGGACCTTTTTGCACTGACGCCACTCCCACCAGTAAGATCTGTGGACGAGATGAGAGGCTGCGGTGGTGTCCAGCCCTGGGACTCATTCCACCTGTCCCCAAGACCCCGCCCTGCTGGGGCTTTAAGAGACACTGTGCAGTGGGTGGAGAGGCTTGCCACCTGTCATGGGATTTAGCAATTGTTTTTTGTTTAGTTCTGTTTTTTGTGTAAACTTGATTGAGATGTGGAAATTTTTGACTACTGCTTGATATTGATGATTATTGAATTTTTTGTTACTGTAATAATATTGATATTTTGATGTTCTGTTATATTGATATTGATTATTTATGATTTATTGACATGTTGTGTTTATGAGCTTGTACCTTTATATATGTTGTGAACCGCCCTGGGTTGGTCCTACCAAGTAGGGCGGTATAAAATTTAATAATAATAATAATAATAATAATAATAATAATAATAATAATAATAATAATAATAATAATAATAATAATAATAATAATAATAATAATAATAATAAATTAATTTGTTGGTTATCAGCTGGTTATATTTGAGGCTAGTTATATTTTGACATATTTCCGCCTTCTACCAATGATACATTAAAAAGTTGTCCTAGCCCTTCCAGATGTGGAGGGGGTGGTGGACGGGCCAGTGACAGTGGCAGAAAGAGGCATGGGGGCATTTTTTTACAATGCCTTCGTGCCTCTTTCTGCTGCTGTTGCTGGCCCATTCACCACCTCCAGAAGGGTTAGGACAAGAGACTGCATCAGTCCCCGTCATTCTTTGAAGCCCACAGACTTCGCAGCAAGTGAAAAAGTCCCCCGGATTTTTTCATTTGCAGTGAAGTCTATGGGTGTCGCAGAATGCCAGCCACCCGCCGCTATGGAGCACGCAGTGGCACATGTCTGGGAAGCTGAAGGGGGACCCCCTTCAGCTTGCCAGCCACCCACCAATATGGAGCGTGGGATGAGCTCTTGGGTTGGGGGTTTAACTGGGGTACACGCCAGTTCAACCCAGCAACCCAAGTGCTGATCGTCTTTTGCTTGCAAACGTGTTCCCTCCGCAAGCAAAGGGCGATCCCACGCTGGGATCACCCAGGGACACATTTCCTCCCCAAGCAAACCAGATCTCCCACTGTTCCTTTTCCTCTTTGGAAAGGGAACAGGGCTTTTTTTTTAATGTTGTAAGATCAATGCATCACACAAAGTTAAAAATCGGATAACATAATGACTTGTGAAACCAAGTCATAACATTATCCGAGATACTAGTGTATTTACAGTACAGTTAGAGTTAGCAAGAAGCCAGATGGAAGAAAGGAGGTATTTGCTATTTTCAAAAGGCTTTGGTACTTTCAATGGCTATTCCTATTGGGTTATTCCCAATGGAGGGATAACACCAAAGAAATATTACAAGAACATCAAATAACATCAGTGGAGGACGCTAGAGGTGCCAGTGCTTTATTATCACAATTTCATAAAGAGAGGGCTTTCTCTCAAGCCAATACTGCAGTTACAAGCAAGTAGGCCCGGCAATCTTTCATTTTACTCTACCAATATCTCAACCATGCTATCAAAGTTCTTCCAAAATTCAACTTGAGATGGATGATGGGCCTGAGCAATGCTTGAATGTTGCTTAAAGCTCTTCAGGAGAGCTGCTTTCTTAAAACAGACATTCACAGTGGTAAAATGTCTGGAAGCTAAGCCATGTTATAAGTAGCAGAAGAAACTGAATATATTTAGTTTGGGGAAGATTGGGAAATTATAGGATAGCCATCTCCAAATATTTGAAAGGCTGTCAGAAAGTCCCTTCTGATTCTATAATTCCATGACAATGTGTACACCAAATGTGAATCAAGAACATATCCACTGCTTACTGCAGAAGGAACCTTGTAGTCTAGGTGAAATGTTTGACAGCTCCTGCTTTTTCCTCTCCTTTCTGACTGCACCACATTTTCCCAACACTGACTTCTCTTATTTATTTATTTATTTATTATTCGCATTTAATATCCTGCCCCAATCGGGAAGACCCGACTCTGGGCGGCTTACAACATACATTACCGTCATAGGTAATGGTCATAACAATATATAAAAACCTTAAAAGTTCATAATAATTCATAAAAATTTAAAACACTAAAACAGATAAAACAGCTAAAACCGATGCATATACAGATACAGATGCCAAGTGGGGGGAAGGATGGCTGCCCTCTTGTGGGATAGACTCAACTACAGCTTAGAAATGTTACTTTTTTTGGACTGCAGCTTCAAGAAAGTCTTATCTACCACAGCCACTGTAAGTTGTAGTCCAAGATAGTCCTATTCCTAAATTGCAAGATCATTTAAAGCACTGAACACTTTAATGCAGATATCCTTTTCATAAGAGGATGGACACAGCAATGAAAATGAAAGAAAAACTACTTAGATGCATGACAACCTCTAGCATAAACAGCAGGATTTTAAAACACCAAGGTCTCTATTTTGTTTCATACTCACATACATTGGTACAAATATTTATGATGGGAGTACCAAAGGACTGAGATCTATGAATACTGTCACAATATACTGTATTATTAGGTTTATTTTCCAGTAAATTTCCCTGGCATTGGATTAAACAGTTTTCCAAGTAATTATATAATAAAGCATGCAATTTACTTTCTATTTAATGGAAAACATAGCTTAATGGTAACAAGCCATCTTTTATAAACATCCATTGTTTTTTCCACAAATTATTGTTTTATGCTAAAATGATAAATAGAGGGTAACTATATAAAGCACACTTGAAGCGTTCAGTTAGAAGCTAACAACATGCAAAATATTTTTAAATACTTGAAAAGCAATTACAAATAAACACAAAACAATTACCAGCAGCAGAAACAAAATAACTGAGCTTATAAACATTTGGAAGGAAGAGAACCCTCTTGACTGCTTCTAGAAGCAAGCAAGCATGCAAGCAAGCAAGCAAGCAAGCAAGCAAGCAAGCAAGCAAGCAAGCAAGAAAGAAAGAAAGAAAGAAAGAAAGAAAGAAAGAAAGAAAGAAAGAAAGAAAGAAAGAAAGAAAGAGGACCAAAAAGCTTTCTGAAAGGAAGGAAAAAATAAAGATCTTTACATGGATTTCCAGTTGTCATTTACACAGTCATTTACAACTAGATAACAATGAAAAATGGAACCTAGAACAGTTTTTGTTTACTAGCCTCAATAAGTGCATTTGTGCACATTCAATGACTATAAAACTTCTGGTTTAGGACCAGAGGCTCAATCTTTGTGAAACCCAAGAAATTGGATCTGAGGCTAATGTATTAACAGATATGCCACATAATGAGGAAAGAAGATAAAACCCCAAATCACCTTTGGTTCTATCTCATCCTTTAAGCCCCCACCCACTGTATTTGGTCTTTCAGATGTAAAACAAGAAAAGTTACCCTATACTAGTGATGGCAAACCTTGGCACTCCAGGTGTTCTTGAACTTCAAATACCAGAAGCCCAAGTCAACTTCTGATCAGGGCTTCTGAGAACTGAAGTTCAAGAACATCTGGAGAGCAAAAGTTTGCCATCACTGCCCTATACTGTCCTGGTTCTTTATTGCCCTATGAAGCCTTATTATAATACAAAAAATATTTCTGTTCAAATAGATTTTTCCTGCCTTATTATAATACAAAAAATATTTCTTTTCAAATAGATTTTTCCTACCATAAACATAAACAACCAAAGGTATGGCTTACTTTGTAGGATGATTTCTCTAGCAATCGAGTAAGGTTCTGATGCTCCATGAGGCAACAGAGAGCCATGATCATGTGAAGCATTTTTGCTTGCACTAGGGAGAAGTTCATCACTGTCTAGAAGTAGAAATGTGTCCTGTGACATTATGGTTTCTGAACCATATTAGCACACCACTGAAACCATACTTGACTACCTCTAAGAAATCCAACTGTCCAGTTTCTAAAATAATCAGCTTGTATATTTGAAACATTCATGCAATGCTGGGGTCCTTTAATGAAAGATTGGAAATGGTCTGATCTAGAAAGGGCAATCCTTTCTCCCCATGAAAGCTCCCTACTCAAAGCCTTCTCTTGAAAATTGGAAACACCCTTTTCCAGAGTTGGCTTGCAAAGTGGCACAGAAAGATGTATGAGGAAGGGATGGAAGGACATGTACAGTCAAACCTCGCTTAGCGAGCGACTTGGTTAGCAAAAAACTCGCATAACGAGCAGGTTTTTCAAAATGCAATCCGACTCACATAACAAAGTTTTTCGTTATGCGAGTCGGACTTTCCCTATGGGAAAACTCGCATAATGAGCATTTATATGGGGAAAACTCACATAACAAAAATGTTTCGCTATGCGGGTTTTTCCATAAAAATGCTCATTATACGAATTTTCCCATAGGAATTTTCGCTATGCGAAAAAACTCGCATAGCGAAAAACTCACTTAGTTTCATTCACAGAATGAATCATTTCCGTTATGTGAGGTATGACTGTAATTGTTTTGTAATAAAGCAGCAGCTCAAATGTTATCAATGTTTTCGTGCCCCCTTTGAGACTCCAGGAGCAATTGCTAAAGTGACTTTGTGCATTCTCACTTTCATTCTGAAGCAAGCGGGCTGCCAAAACTTTTTAAAATGTATTCTACATGCATTTCAATAGTTTTGAAGAAAGCTTCCAAAATGTACTGCATTACTTCATTCTTGTAGTTGTTTGGAATTTCTTTTCTTAAAGTACTGTATCCAGTTCCAAATATTGGCTAGCCTCAAGGTGATCAGCTATGAAGATTGTCCTCGGAGTAATATAATGCAGTGGCCTTTCATCTGCCTTCCGCCTTGCAGTGTGACACCCTTACCATTGATCCAGTTCCACGAGTCACTTTCTGGTCCTGAGCCCTTTTGGCACACAAAGTCCTCATTGGCCCCAGGCCTGTATTGATGAAACTGTTGCCCTCCATCAAGATGGATTCAAGTGGGATTTAATCCATAATCCATTAGGGTACCATCATTCTATTTTTTGAATTTTGGGAATTACACAGGCCAAAATCTTACAAATAGTTTGCAAATAGTTTGTGCTATTTCTTGTGGCTAATTGATGAGGGCCAGAGCATAAGCCAAATGGATGAGTGAGAGCAGGACCAGGTGTACAACCAACATGCAAACAACAACTCATCAATTGGTCTCAATTAATCATGACAATTTATGAAATTCCTTTGAGAATACCAATGGGATTTTGGCTGTAACTATTTTGACCCCTGTGCCTGATTTAAGAACTGGATTTAAGATCACATGACTTATCTTTTGCAAATTAAAATGCAGTAACTTCTAAAGACCTGTATTGGTCAATGAATGGACTCTGTTAGCACCACCCACATATTTTTAGAAAACCTGTGGGAAAAAAATTCAAGGTTTTTACTCCTGCATCAGCAGCGTATATAATTAACCTTCATGGGGTGTTCATCTCTAAAAGGAATCTGGAATTGTATAAGCAATGACACCTTCAACTCTGATCAATTTCCAATTTAAGAAAGATTAGGTACTTCACACAAGGTGACAATGGCATAGGGAAAAAGAAAACATCACAAACTAATACTTCATCTATTTATTATTAAGACTCTCTGCACATCTCCCTTTCAAGGTTACCCTATACGTACTTACAGTGAGGTGAGAGATTTCAAGCCATGGAAAGCATCTGATGCAATATCCGATATTTGATTCTTGCTGATATCACTGTAAGGAAACACAAGGGAAGAGGTCAAGGTACTGATGAAAACACAATTTACAAAAATGCCCCAAGCTTTAGATAAGAGTAGCCGTCAGTTTAGTTTCCCTTTTAACATCTTAATCCCACAGGAAGAGAAATTCTTATTTACTCAAATATAATACCATTCATTTAACAGATTTGCTCTAGCGAGCACTGATAATTGGATTTAACCTCTTTGTTTCATATTGACAGTCACGGTGCTCTCAGGTCATTTCTGGGGAAATGAGAGAACCGAGAGTTGCCACGAAATTTTGCACAGTTGTTATAATGCAATAGCATCCTAGCCCTTATAATTTATTATGCCCACACAAACCTTCATTTAGGCTCTAGTCATATATACCTTTACCTGGATGGCAATTCCAATGAGCCCAATGGGAATTAAATTCATTCAGTGGAAACCTAGTGTACCTGCATTAAGTCGCACTACATGATAACTAAAATTGGCAGAGAAAAAGAAACTGCACGCCAGAAGCCTCCATGTCATTTTTCTTTCCATATGAATATGTGTATATTTGAACATATGAATAAAAAACAGGTAAAAGACTCACAGCACAACACTGTAATAACTCTTCATCTGTATTGGAATCCCTATAAAGAAGGATTCAAATACAGTTTAGAAGGATTCCTATATAGAAGGAAACAACCTCTCTGGGAGCTCTGAAATATTTGGAGTATAAAGCCACTACCATTGCATCTTCATTTTCTTTTGATACTGCTTGATTCCTAGTCCTTTCTTTCGCCTTAGGAACTTTCATGTAATATATCACACTGATCATCAGAGTTTTAAGCATTTGAGGTAAAATATTAGTTCTGGCTTCGAAAGCTTGCTTGCATTGAGAACATCAATTTCTTTGGCTGCTCTTTTAATCCTAAACAGGTTTTTATAAGAAAACTGATATGCATCTGCTTGTACAGCATCGTACTTGCAGTGTCCATATTATGCCATTGTATAAACTAAAAGCATGCAGCTATTTTTATAGCAATCTTTTTGCCTAAGCCCTATGGGTATGATGAGACAGTTTGCAAGTTGACTTTCATCTCATGCCCTCTGTAATACTTATAAAACAAACAAAATTCATATCCTAGGAGTAGTCATTGACTAGCATACATATCAACCGGGTTTCTTGTCATACAGCTAATAATATCAATTAAGGGCTGTCCAATACATTTGTATTTATGGCTACAATTGCCAAGATTTTCCAGGGATTTGGCACTGGACAGCAGCTTAGCATTGTTTTCTTCTGGAACTTGTTCAACACCATTTAGCTGGCTCTTTTCTTACAAGGCAAAGTGAGGATTCAAATTCCAGGTGCTCCAACTAGCCAACAGCAGAGTATACTATACTACTAGAAAATGTCACCATCTCTGATTCGCCTTATTTTCAATATTTTATACCTTCTTTTTATAGAAGTTAAATCTTTGAAAACCCTTGCCTATTTTTAAAATCTAGAAAGAAAATAGAAAGGCGGAACCCTGTTTGGGGTACATTAAATGTTGTTTCTCAGGTAAATACAGTACATTCAAATTAACAGGATTCATATGACTTCATTGAGTCTCTTTTAGTTGAGCCTAAAATGAGCTTAGCCTTCTGTCTTCTGGGGCTTCTTTGGTCCCTCATATAATCTTTCTAGAAGCTTTCCAAGAGCCCTGGTGGTGCAGCTGTTAAATTGCTGTCTGGCAACCAAAAGGTTGTGAGTCCAGTCCTGACCAGGGTTCAAAGTTGACTCAGCCTTCCATTCTTCTGAGGTTGGTAAAATGAGTACCCAGCATGTTGGAGGCAAAAAGCTAATTACTTGTGAACTGCCCAAAGAGTGCACTAAGCACTATGGGGCAGTATACAAGTATTATTGCTTTGTTTTGCTTTTAGTGGCCATCTTGCAAATTCCATGCAGGTTTTCTTGGAGCAACAGATTCTCAAATGCTACATGCATTTAGCAAAACAGTAATAGCCATAGAAGGAGGAGGAGGAGGAGGAGGAGGAGGAGGAGGAGGAGGTAGTGCTGTTAGCCTGTTCCAAGTTGTGTTTTTAAAAAAGAATGCACAAAAATATTAATATACAAATTTATGAGTCTTAAGACTGTTTGAGAAAGATTGTAATCCATGAAAGCTCACAGTGAAATAAATGAGTTATCTTCAAGGAGCTGCAATACTTTTGTTTTATTTTTGTCACAAATTTCTCAGAGAGATCCTCCAAATCAAAATATTACACACAGGTCCGAATCCTAGTGCATGCTTACAGGAACACCAGAGGAACTAGGAAGATGCTGCAGTTACCTGATGAGATGTCATTACATGTTGATCACATGCCTGGTCACACACACCTGCAAGTCTGACACTTTGTCCACTAGCTGTGGCAATTCCCACTATTCCTCCCGTATATGCATAAATAACTCACAGAATGTTGGCCAAAGGTATACAAGTACTGTACTGTACTTGAATTACCACAGGTCTATAAGGATAGAAATCTTCAAGTGCTTTCCCATTAGCACAGTCCAACTGTATCTGTACTTTGTTGATAAGACTCACTTTGTTCACCTGAACTTGCTTTGAAGTAAGAGAAAAGACTGGTAATATTTCCCTTTAAAACAAAACAACAAACACCCCCCCACACACACACACACACAAATACCCCTAGCACTGTGATTCCTGGAATCCTTTCTATGACCATCATGGAAGCATATTATTGCTTTCAAACAAAATGAAACATCTGCTACTGACGTTCTTTTTATGTGGAAAGATTTTGGACATAAATGTAGCTATGTTTTGCTTTCCTCTACTACTGATACAACTAGAGCAATTATAACAAAATAACTGTGCATTTCTCAGGCTAACACAGTCACAAACATTAAGCAAATCCCCCTGGCTCACATTATTTTCTTAGTAATGTAAACTATTTCCTAGTAAACATAAGAGCATAGTATTACCGCATTTAAAAACTACACTTGGAAGAGTTGTCTCAGTGGCTTAAAATTCATTTATCAAATAGGCAGAAACAAATACCCAAGGGGTGTTTCTTCAGAGAAAATTGGGTGGGTTTTTTTTTTGAAAAAACAGAATTAAATAACTCCCCAACTAAGCAAGTTCTTATTGCAGAAGATAATCTAAATTTTATTAAGGATTTAAAATAATATGAATGCTGGGCTCACTGTAATAGTCAATTAATAAAACCATTTTGGTTTGATATGTCATATTAGGATTTTCTACCTTCACTCAGGTTGCTAATGCCAGGGAAAGGCCTTGAAATTAACAGATATATTCTCTGGAGAGAAAGATATGGTTTTGTGCGCTCTGCTTAACCATTATCATGCAGTGGAATGACTGTCAGTGTCAAGGCAACAGGTCTAAATCCCAGATTTATCTGTCCACTGGAATAGATGTACTGGTCAAAGTTCTGTTGGTAGAGACCTGGTGGAGCAGTGGTTGAACTGCTATCCTGTAGCCAAAATGTTTTGAGCTTGATCAAGGTTGTCTCAGCCTTCCATCCTTCCAAGGTCAGTAAAATGAGTCCCTAGCATGTTGGGGGCAGAATGCTAATTAACTTGTGAACTGCCCAGAGAGTGCACTAAGTGCTATGGGATGGTGTAGGAGTGTAATTGCTATTGCTTAGCATAGTCAACTGCACTAGCATAGGCCCAATGAATCAATGGGAGTTTAGTGAGTCAATCTCCCAGTAAGTTCCAGTGATTCAAACAGTCTCACTTTAACTGTGACTTACTTTAGCAGTGTAAAACATCCTGTTATTTGGTCTAGTAATCCTGGTACATTAGAGTAGGCCCATTTGAATCAATGGAGCTTATGAAAAAGTTGAATGATTAAACCACCATTGATTCAAGGAGCTTACTATGGGCAATTTACTAGGCCAAGCAACAAGAATTTTGCTGCCGCATTTGTAATGCAACCAAAGTTACCATTAAACGCTCCCTGTTACAAGAAGGTGGAAAAACAAGATGGAAGTCTCACTGAACCACAGCAGAAAGCCACTTTTCCCTCTAAAAAGAATTTTATGTATGTATTATTGATTTAGAAAAATATATTAATATTTTTTGTACTGTGTTGTTTTGCTAATTGTAAGCCACCCTGAGTCGCCATGGCGAGTGGGTGGTGATATAAATCTAAATGTCTGTCTGTCTGTATGTATGTACAGTAATACCTCGCTTAAAGAGCAAAATACGTTCTATGGGATTGCTCTTTAAGCGAGTTGCTCTTTAAGCGAAATAAAATTTCCCATAGGAATGCATTGAAAAACCAAAATTCTGTTTTGGACCTCAGAAAAAAGCCCTGAAAAAACCATTTTTTTTGTTCAAAATTATTTATAAAGTGCACAAATACTGTAGTGTGCAGGGACATGTTAAATCAAACAATAATATTCCAAACATTACACTTCAACTTTTAAAACATCACACATCAAGAATAAAGTAAAAAAAAAGGGGGGGGGATTATTTTACAGCTGGAGTGCCCAAACTTTTTGGGCCATGGGCCGATCACATAGTTCAGGGAGCTGGTCACTAAGGCCCGGGGGCCAGATGCAGCCCCCGACACCAATTCATCCAGCCTGTGAAGCCCTTGTCACTCCTGGAAGTGGAAATAAAACGTGCCCATACAGGCGTGTTTTACTCCCACTTCCAGGAGCGACAAGGGCTTCACAGGCTGGATGAATTGGTATTGAGGGCCGCATCCAGCCCGAGGGCCGTAGTTTGGGCACCCCTGTTTTACAGGGTACCGTGCAAGAAAGTGTGAAAGGCACCCCTCCACAATTGCTGAAAGTCTGTCTCCCTGGTCCACTTTCCGAAACGGGAGAGGGTCCAGCCAGCCAGCCTTTCAGCAATTGCAGAAGGGTTTCTTTCATCATAGAAGCGCTTTTCCGTGGGGATGCACGTCTCTGGCGAAAGGCACCCATCCTCAACTAGAGAAAGGCTGGCTGGCTGGCTCCTCTCCCGTTTCAGCAAGTGGAACAGGGAGATAGCCTTTCGGCAATTGCAGAGGGGTGTCCTTCCCCAGAGAAGCACTTTCACACGGAGAAGTGCATCTCGGTGGGGAAGCAGTTCTCTTGCAAAAGGCA
Organism: Furcifer pardalis; assembly: GCA_030440675.1. NCBI lineage: Eukaryota > Metazoa > Chordata > Lepidosauria > Squamata > Chamaeleonidae > Furcifer > Furcifer pardalis. The sequence continues at coordinate 73,594,160 of CP126893.1, forward strand.
TCCCTCCGCAATTGCTGAAAGGTTGTCTCCCTGGTCTACTTGCCGAAATGGGAGAGGGTCCAGCCAGCCTTTCGGCAATTGCAGAAGGGTTTCTTTCATCATAGAAGCGCTTTTCCGTGGGGATGCACGTCTCTGGTGAAAGGCACCCGTCCTCAACTAGAGAAAGGCGGGCTGGCTGGCTCCTCTCCCGTTTCGGCAAGTGGAACAGGGAGACAGCCTTTCGGCAAATGTAGAGGGGTGTCCTTCCCCAGAGAAGCACTTTCACACGGAGAAGCGCATCTCGGTGGGGAAGTGGTTCTCTTGCAAAAGGCATACACAGTTAGTCACACATTGTGCAAGTACGAAGCGTGTGCAAAACAGACTATATGAACTCTACAGCCTAAACTTTCTTATCTTTCCCATTCCCAAATAGATATTGCCTAGGACAGCTGGGGTGTTGGGGGAGAGAAAGTGTGTGTGCATGGTCTCTCCTTCAACATCCCGACAGTCCCAGTGATCGCCTAGGACAGCTGGGGTATTAGGGGAGAGATTGTGCTTGTGCATGGCCTCTCCCCCAACACCCTGGCAGTCCCAGTGATTAGGACAGCTGGGGAGTTGGGGGAGAGATCATGCACATGCACGGCCTCTACAGCAACACCCCGGCAGTCCCAGCCATTATAAGACAGCTGGGGTGTTGGGGGAGAGATCATACACATGCACGGTCTCTCCCCAACACCCCGGCAGTCCCAGCCATCGTAGGACAGCTGGAGTTTTGGGGGAGAGTTCGTGCGTGTGCATGGCCTCTCTCCCAACACCCCAGAAGTCCCAGAAATTGCCTAGGACAGCTGGGGTGTTGGGGGAGATATCATGCACATGCACGGCCTTTCCCCCCAAACCCCAGCAGTCCCAGCATGTGATTGGATTGCTGATTTGGTTATGGGGAGAACGGGCACGTGTCTGTGCCCTCTCCCTCCAACCAAACTGCTGATCTGAGCAGAGATCTCTCCCCCAAAGCCTGCAGAGCTGATCTTCAACCCTGCGGGCTTTGGGGCAGAGATCAACCTTGGGGAATTTGAGGCAAACATTTGCATCACACAACGTTATGTTAACGTTTTTGCCTCAAATTCCCTGATGTTATCCAATTTTAACATTATGTGATCCAAATGCTAACTGAGGTATTACTGTATGCTTCTCTTAGTATTTCCAATTTACTCGTCTTTTTTTAAAAAGATCTAGCTTCAGTAATGCTAAAGTGAAATCCAAAAGAACATGCACTGTGGTGACTATCAGTCTACAACTCGAATATGCATATCTATGGTACTTATCATCACTTATTTTACATAAAGCCCTGGAGGTCTTCCTTGAATAACTGCAAGCTTCTTACACATTTGTTGCAAACTTTAAAATTTTTTTTATAGATTGGGGCTCTTTAAAATACTTACATTCTTTTCAGTTTCTTGTACTGTGAGAAAGCTCCAGGGGGAACGCTTTTGATGGAGTTCTGTTCCAGGCGTCTACAAAGAAAATGATAAACATTGCTAATTATTCACTTCTTTTAAGCTATATTTGATGTCTCACCAAGCTAATATGTCTCCCAGGTGATTTAGAAAATATTACATTTACATTCTAACATTATAAAATGTCTAGCATTAAAAATATAAGCCAACAAACCTAGGAAAGTCTAGGAACACTCTAACGTTTAGCACAAATAAGAATAAAGCAGATCACAGAATTGGTGGGCTGGAAGGTACCTTCAAAGTCATTTTTACAGAACTCTGAATTGTGACTCACTATACGTAAACTATCCTAAGTATTTTACCAAAGGCTATAGAACACAAATAAGAATAATGTTTGTGTTCTGTGCCTTTGGTAAAATACTTGGGATAGTTTACGTACAGTGAGTCACAATTCAGAGTTCTGGAAAAAATGACTTTGAAGGTACCTTCCAGCCCACCAATTCTGTGATTCACTTTGTTCTGCCAAGAAGTAGCTTCTTTGCCCATTGGGAGCATTATTTTTGAGGTTTCAACAACTGTTCAGGTCAAAGGGCAAGAACAATTTCCTTCACTCTGTAATAAAACAGCAAAGCCTGGAGAGAGCACAGAAGAGCCTGATGGATTGAAATATATTTTCCCAACATGATGTGACAGTCAGAGCAAGAGTTCTTTTATGCTCTTGTTTTGATTTGTTGGAAAAAATAAATATATAAGAAAAAAATTGCTATCCAGACACTCAATAAAACAGTTGAAAACGGCAAGGAGTGGGGGAAACAAAGCTCTCAAAAAGTGACAAATGATTTTTTACACTTTGCGCCATCAGTCAGACAACAGTAAGGAGAGTACCCTTTTCAATTGTTTGGTCTCCAGGTGGGATGGACAAAGAGGGTGAGGGAGCTAGTGTTGTGTCCTCCTCTGGCTCAGGGAAGTGACAGGTCTGAAGAGGAAAGACCATTCCATGAAGGCTCTTTGTGTGAGCCAGAATACAGACAAACTGTGCTTCTGGCTGATGTAAATCAGTCTTCAGGGACTGACGATTACTGTGACTGGAGTAATAATGGAGGGCATGACAATAGTTTATTCTTCCTCTTTGCCCATTTAGCCCACCTGGACAATGAATTAGGCTTCAAAGACTCATAGACAGAAAGCTAGCAAAGGGAGAGAGGAGTACGAAATATACCCTTTTATAAAGCCAGACTGGCAGCAACAAACCCATTTATTTTGAAGAGGAACTGGAGATTATTTAAGATTCATGTCAATTTAGCTTGTAAGTATCCAAGTAATTTATTAATCTGCTTGCTAATGGGCTCAGTTTGCTGGGCTTTCTCAATTTTTGACAATAACTTGGAAAAAAACATCTTAGAAAGGTTTCACTTGCAAATAACTTTCAAAAGCAGAATATACAAGAAAGATTTGTCAGGGTTTTCAATAAAACAGCTGGACATGGAATGAGGAAAAGGGAGTAAAAGGACTAGCTTATACAGTACAGTCAAACCTCGCATAAAGAGCACCTCGCTTAAAGAGTAACTCGCTTAAAGAGCAGAATTTTCTTTGAATGTTTGCTTCGCTTAACAAATATAACCAACCCAAAACTCGCTTAACAAATAAATCAGGGTTTGCAATCCCCCCCACAATTGATCACTTACAATGGTGTTTCGCTTAAAGAGCAAACTCGCTTAAAGAGCAATCCTGTGAAACGCATTATGCTCTTTAAGCGAGGTACAACTGTATATGGTTTTGATGATTACTAGCTGTCACAAGAAAAAGAAAAAGTCAGGCCTTAAAAAAAATGTCACTAGCATATTCTGTCCAATTGGCCACAATTTATTTATTTCCTGCTAAGCAAACATACACATTTTTAGCTCTGGTAAGTTTTCTAGAAAGTAGGCAAACTGGCTGCATCTCTGATCTGGCAAATTTCTAGAAATCAGTTGCTGCAAAATGCATTGCTTAGTTCTGCAGTCTACAAATTCCACAGGCTTTCACCACTGGTTACACTTATTGGGACTGATGGGAATGCAGTCCATCTACATGTGGCTCCCAAATCTATTTTAGATGGAGAGTACTAAGAGATGGTTTGCCATTATTTTGTGGGACTGTGCAACTTGTCCTTGACCACACAGGTTGGCTTTTCAGGGATGCACAATGGGGAATTGAATTCTCAAGCTTTGGCTCTGCAGTCAGAAACCCATCTGACTGTGCCAGATCTCTCTTTTAGTTACCAGCCAGATCTCTCTTTTAGGCATATCAGAAAACAAAACAAAACAAAACAAAATAAATAAAATAAAATAAAACTCTTTAAAGACTAACTGCTATATTTTTATTGTTAGCTTTCGTGGATCAAGTCCACTTCATCAGACAAAGAGTGAAACTTACAGGCATGTTCTTTATATACCAAATTCAGGGGCTCAAAGGGAGAAGGGGTGTGGGCAAGCAAGATGACAGACAAGCAAGAACAGCAATACAGCTTCACACAGCCATTAGCAACAATAGATTATTCAGATAAACTCTAAATGACTCCCTTTTAATCTCAAGGTTGCTGAGAAAGCCCATTATGGTCTCTGATCAACTTGTGACCTGCATGTCAGGGGGGAAAAACCAAACACCTGTACCTGGTTTCTTTCTGTTTTACTAAAGAGAATTTACTAAAGAGATTTGGCAGGAAAGTTGTAATATAAAATCATATAGCAATCTGTGTATCAAATTTGATAATGTCCCAGAAACCCTTCAGTAATATTTAGCCCCCTGTGATGGGTATCTAACAGATGGATGTATTTGATTTCTGCTGTCTCCCTTTCAATCCTAGTTTTGTAATTTCTCTGTTCCAGAATTGCAACTTTCAGGTCTTGGCTACTATTCCAAAAAAAAAAATAAATCTCTTTTTTTTATTTATTTACTTACTTATTTACTTAATTTATATCCCATCTTTCTCCATGGGACACAAGGAGGTATATGACAACTGAAAAAAACACCTACTGTATTCAAAATCACAGTACATTAAGATACCAGCATCAAGCTATGATTAAATCAAGAGTTTTTTTAAATATATTTATTTAAAACATGTGAAAACATTTAAAATAGTTGATTAAAATTGTGATAAAAATATGCTGCATTCCCCACTATATATGTGTGTATGCATGTTTACATGCACATAAACACACCTTTTTTCATTAACAGGGAATGGAAAGGAATGGTGTTAACCCTACTGCATTGAATAATACTGTCATTAGTCAGGAAAAAAAATGCAACTATTTCAACTTCGTCTATCTTCATTTGCATGCATAGAACATATCTATGTAAGCACATAGCGACACAGTTTTCATGCTTTATTAGTGCTTCAAAATTTACCTTCTCCAAGAAAAGTGAATATCTGCAGCTTTGTAGACACAAATATCCAGCTATCTAGCTACCTATTCTAAATGAGAAAGCACTTGCAATTACGCACTTCTACACTTTTCTAAGCTCCTACTTACTAAAAAAAAGTGTTTTAGCTTATGGTACCTATTTTCTGCAAGGTGTGCTCTTTCTACACTTTTTAAAAATTTCATGTGACATATATTTCCTATAGGTCTTAATGAGAAGATTCTTGTATTTGCTGCATCATAGATTACGGTATATCACAAACTCTTTTGCTGCCAGTTATCACTGAAATTCTTATGAAAAAACCTTCATATTTGCTATGACAAGTAGCACTATATGGCCCTGTCTCTTTTACAAAAAACCCATGACTGAGCATATCTCTCTATCTCACATTTCAGAGGTAAAGGACATTCATTTTACACAAAAGACCATTCCAAGAAAATCGCACTTATTGAGACAGCTTGGCATTAGGGACTGGTGATAGACTACTACTGAAGCTTTCATTTTCAAGTAAGGAGCACACTTGTGAATGAGATACACAAGGAGAAATGAATGGCTTTGCCTGTGACACTATTAAGTGACCTGTGAGATGCAGAACTGTGATTCAGACAGATTGTTGAAAAGGAAAAGAAAAGCCGATCTGTTGAATAAGGTATGAATGTTAAAAACAAACCAATACTCATGAGTGCCAAGATCTAAGGTCTTGACCTCAGTGTAAGAAGAAGACTTGTTCAAGTCTACAGCTGCTATATCACTATCTGAGGACCTAGACAGGTTAATATGAATGTGATGAATGGAAAAGCAGTGGTCAGTAACCACTGGAGCTTGAACCAAGATGAAATATACTACAGTAATACCTCATATAACATTAGTATCGAATAACACGAAAATCGCATAACATCAAGGAATCTGGGGGGAAGAATTGCATCAGATAACATTAAGATCCTATGGGATGCTTCAGATAACAACCGCGAAAGCCTGTGTGGTTACAATGTATCTCTATGGATCCCATAGAGGATCAGATAACACGAAAAATCATATAACACGAAGACTTGTGGAACCAGGTTTTAGTGTTATATGAGGTTTTACTGTATATCTTTTCCTTAGACATCTCCTCAGTTCAGAAATGGGCTTTTAAACTATCACAGTGCTGCTGTGATTGTCGGTTACCTACAGCAGAGGGATCAGATGTTCAGAACATCTGAGTTGTCTCTGCTAATATCTAGACCAAATGGCACACAAAATAAGCCCCTTATGATGTGTTGATATAATTATTCCTCTAGTTTTCTCCATTCATGTGAACTATATAATTTCCTGGAGTTCTGGTATTTAAGTATATAGTGGTACCTCATAAAACGATTTTAATCTGTTCCATGGGGCTTGTTGTATGAAACAATTGCTATACAATACATGCATCATATAGAGATTTTCTCTATGGGATGCATTGTATAACCATTTTTTTTTGCTAAGTGGTTTTTCCCATTGAAAAATTGTTGTATGATTTTTTCCATAGGGAAAATTGTTATGTGGGACACCATTTCCCTCCAAAACCTAATTGTTATGCGATTCCATTGTTATACGGGGTGATTTTTGTATGAGGTTCCACTGTACATCAATGAACACATTATTTCTTAGACCTTGGTGTGGGTAGGCATTTAGTGCATCATATTATTAAAACAGACCAAAAGAACAGTCATGTCATTAGTATGCAATCTGATGCCTGCCAAGATAGCATCTCATTGTTATGTAGTTTTGAGGATGGAGCAAACATGAAAATTGGGGGAGCGGGGAGAATGTGATTTGGGAAGAATTATATAAGGTGGTGGTACTGGCTGGGTTGCTTAGACCATGTCAGAGATGAGCAAATCCACCACAGCATGTACACTGGTGATAATGGGCAGAGGACAAGGGGGAGACAAAGAAGGAAAGAAGGATCAGTGGCCAATTGCCCATGCCTCTGCCAGCTGACAAAGATAGAGTTTTGGAGAAGTCAGGCTATATTTCAACTGCAGGTGGGCTTGGCATCCATAACCCATGCATTCGTCAAGGATCAGTGTCTTAAAAAAACCCTGGCAATAATGACAGGTATTCTTTGTTGGGAATATCATCCAAATCTTAAGAGTCCAATTTCAGGAGTTCATCCCCCAAACTATGTATCCAATGGCTACCATTGAAATAACTCTTCAAGGGAACAATGTTGAGTAAACAGAGTAATAGAGAACTACACTGTATTCAACTCCTTTATGAAAGGTGAAATCCGGACATCTTCTCAAACTCTTAATATCAATGTGGTTGTGGCAGAAGTATAAAATTTTAGGAAAAAATATTAAACTCCTGAAGTAGCTCATAATTAAGAAGAGACTTATGTTCAGAACAAATTGTTCTTTTTCTCTGGCTGAAGAAGGATATTATTCCTTGGGGATGCCAACCTTAATTGCATAACCATTCCAGTTTAAATGGCATACAATGCTGGTATTTTAGATGAATTGATCCATAATTTGTAGGGGGTTTTGTAATTAATATGGTGATAAAACAAAATTGTTCTGGATTGCATTTGAGTAACAAGCAATAAGTATTCCCATATAAGCTCATTAAAGGCTCACAATCACACAGATCCTAGCTGTTACAACAACATGACTTGAATGTCTGGGACACAATTGGTGTTCAAACAATTTCACAGGGTTATCTATGAGCTTGTGTCTGCTACAACTCCATTCTGTGTATTGGAATATGAATGCAAGGTATTTCAAACAAAAAGACACCACTTAAACCATTTATTGTATATTCAATTTCATTGACAGATTATCAGGTACATTTAAAGGAAATGTTTTCAAATAGTCCACCTTTTGCATAACAATGTATTGCATTAAGCAGGGGTTCTTTGGTTTGTTATCAGCACTTTGGAATCTGAAAGTGTGGAAATTCAGGTTCAAGTCATGACCAGAAGCTTTTTCTCACAATATATCTACCGTGTTTCCCCCAAAATAAGACACTGTCTTATATTTTTTTAAAACTACAAAATATGCATGAGGTTTTATTTTCAGGGGATGTCTTATTTTTCCATGACGAAGAAGAATATAGTACACATTTATTGCTGATACAGCGGATCGCCAGGGCAAGATTTAGGTGAGCGCCTTATTTATTTATTTATTTATTTATTGGGGGGGGGCTTATATTTCCGAGGTGGGGAAAAATAGGGGGGGGGCTTACTCTAGGAGGAGGTTCTATTTTCGGGGAAACAGGGTAGTGACCTAGAGAGGGATGACCTTGCTTCAATGATCTGTGCCCTAGCAGTATCCAAATTGGATTAAGTGTCCTAAAAGTGGTTGCTTTTAAAGATGATTCAGAAAACTTCAGCTTATGGTGCTCAAGTGCTGATAGAGATGCAAGGCTGTACAGTCAAGTGATCCCTCTACTGCAACAGCTGCAGTAATTGCCAGTGTGTTCCTATACCCCACTTAAAGCACTTATGTTAAGCAGTGAAGCCATAAGGTTATCCAAGTGACTTTCACCTGTGCCTACTTGCCCACATTGTGTCATCTAAGGACCTTCCTGTCTGGATGTCATTGTCAATAAATCAGTCTGAGAGGCACAAAAATAAGTGTGTCTTTGCTACTGGCACCAGGGTTATGGAAGTGCTTACCAGATGGGGTACATCTAGCCCTGTCTTTTGCCGTCTTCCTCAAGGTTTTATGGGATTGTCTGATGGAAATTTTTACAGTGCATAGTTGCTTTTAGGTTTACAGATGGCTTTTATACTCAAATATAAGCAGACCCGAATATAAGCTAAGGTACCTAAATTTGACCTGAAAACCCAGGAAAATAGATTGACCTAAATATAAGCAAAGAGTGGGAAATGCAGCAGCTGCTAGTGAGTTTCAATAATCAAAATACATCGAAAATATGGTATAATTAATTAAATTGTTGGTGCATCTCAATCCTTGTGGTCATTGACCTGAGTATAAACCATTTCCCCTTTTTGGGGCTCATTTTTGGGAATAAAAAACTAGGCTTATACTCAAGTATATGCAGTTGATTGTTAATTGGCTTTTAATTGCATGTCTTAAGATTTGTGTAAGTTATTCTGAGATGGCTCCATCTCATGAGCAGTTCATAAACATCCTTAAGTAAAGCCCCAAGGAAGCTGAATAAGTGAAAGTTTATGGGAATATGCAAAAAGGGAAGAAATCACTGCTGTGTCAAGACAACAGAAAGACAGTCAAAAATTATATTGCAGACTCATGTAATATAAGAATAGGTTAGATTCAGACTCTGTCATGCTCAGAATAAAACATATTGAAACCAGTGGGACCAGATAGTCATAACTTAAGATGTATCATTTTGATGAACCTACTTCAAATAAGACTGAATATGGAACCAACAAAAATGTTTTTGTCAATATAAAACTAGATTCATGACCACTATTTCTAAAGGCTGTTAACAAAAGGGATTCAAGAGATGATTCTTTGTTGCAACTCCTTTAGGATAAAGGAAAAAGCAAAGTACAGTGGTACCTCGCATAAAGAGCATAATGTGATCCATGGGATTGCTCTTTAAGCGAATTTGCTCTTTAAGTGAAACCCCATTGTAAGTGATCAATTGTGACTTCTGGAGAGGGGGATTGCGAACCCCAATTTAGTTGTTAAGTGAGTTTTTGGTTGGTTTTAGTTGTTAATCAAGGCGACCATTCAGAGAAAATTCTGCTCTTTAAGCAAGTTAGTCTCTAAGAGAGGAGGCTCTTTATGCAAGGTTTTACTGTAACTGACAATCATTTCATACTCATCCGTATCATCTTGTAATAGATGCACAAAATCAGACTGCAGTAACAAATGAACACAAGGAAAGAAGTAAAAATATTTTAAGAGATGAGCCATAGAAAATGTGGTATGTTGCAATACCAGCAAATGCTGTTTGTTTACAAACTTATCTCTCAGTTTAGCCCCCATTACAGCATAAAATGTGACCTTGTTTGGAAAAGAACTATCTTTCCATTAAGCAGAAGGCTTAATGCCAAAGCAGCAAAGACTGTTAAATAGGAGTATGATATTTTGTCAGAGTTAGTAAACTATCTACATGAGTACATTATTTATTACAGTATATCTTGCCTTTAAAAACCCTCATCAGTTAAAAAATATTAAACTATTTTCTATTTCCACATTTAATTAGCAGTTTTCGAAGACCACACTACTGGAGCAATGCGATCTAAAATAGCTGAAATTTACCAACCAACATTTACTTTTAAAGGTGACTAGTTACAGTTTCAGGTCTCACTTCAAAATACTTGGGATAGTTTAGGTATAGTGAAGAAATGTCTTTGAAGGTATCTTCCAGCCCACTTGAAAAGAGGAGATATATAAAATAAGTGGATCTTAATATAGTTTGGCAGAATTACAGTACAGTAATACCTCGGATAACGCTAAGACTTGGTTCCACAAGTCTTGGTGTTATCCGATTTTTAGTGTTATCCGATGCATGTTAAAATCCTATGGGATGTATCGGATAATGTTAAAGCTCCATAGAGATACATTGTAACCGCACAGGCTTTAGCGGTTGTTATCCAATCCATCCCATAGGACCTTAACGTTATTCGATCCAATTCTCCTCCCCAGATTACTTAACGTTATGCGATTTTAGCATTATCTGAGGTAAACGTTATCTGAGGTATTACTGTATATAAAATGAAGATATTACCTAATGTTTTTATTTATGATGTTACTGATAAAAATTAGTGAAGAAGAGTTAAAGCACTGGTAAAATATTATCACTACATTTTGTAACACAGATATGAGGAGATGGTATGAATCTCAAACATTGGAGTGTTAGGACTTCCTAATTAAAGGTTACACTATTCGTTCTTTTGATATTTAAAAAAGAATAAATAAAAAGATCCTACAAATATGTTATGCTTTTCAAATGTGAATGGAGGAAGTGCACACAGTTTTTCTACTGGAATTGTATGTATCACTTTGGTCATTGCACCTCAAAAAGAATATTGTAAAGATGGGTCAGGCGGAGAAAAAGGGATTAAAAATTCCACTACAAGGGTGAAGCAACTACAGAATTTGAGTTAGAAAAGGAAAGAGAATTAAGGGGTACATATGATAAAGGTATATAAAATTATTCATGGTCTGCATATAATAGGCAGGGGGAAGTATTTTATCTTCTCTCCTAACGTCAAAAACAGAAGAACCATTCAGTGCAGCTAAATGACAGTAAGAGAACTCAAGAAAAATGACAAGAAAGCTTTACACAGCTCACAGCTGAGCCCATATTTGCTATCCAGAGATGTAACAATTGTCACCAGCATGCATTACTTCAAAAGGCAATTTGACATCTGTAGGGATAAATTCATCAGTTGTGGTGGCTCAGTAAGTCAGATGATAGTAACATGGACTGCTATGATCACATCCTGCTTATAGACTGCTCATATTCATTTGGTTGGTCTCTGTGAGAAGAGACACTGAATCATCCGGGCTTTTGGTATGACTCAATAATAACTCTTATGTTGTACTCCAACATGCTACCATTCATAAAACATGGGAAGGTATTATTTTATTTCTTGTCTGTTCTATTTGTTTTGGGACACAAATAATAATTTACTAGTTTTCAGAGGCTTAATCTTCCCAAGTATCCAAATGTGTATTGGAAAAGCCAGATTTTGCCCATGAAAGCTATGAGAGAAAGAACAAAAGGATAGGTTATGAAGTTTCTTGTTGTTAAATGGCACAGACAGATGGTCCAAAAATTCAAGAACAACCTGCGTGTTATGATTCCCCGATTGGCTCAAACACAGCATTAAAGATCATAGACAAATAAGGCGAGTCTTACATTTCCACTATACTCTCTGGAAGGTTGGCTGGAATTTCACTGAGTCCCTTTCCTCGGCAATCCACGATATTGTTACTACAAGTGCAAGCAGATGGGCAACTAATTGAATTGGCATTGCAGGATGGTGGCTCAGCATTTGTACCTTTGAAGGAAAACAAACAGCAACAAATATATTAAAATGCATTAAAGATGTCTGACTGCATGCTATTTGCATCACTACAGAACAAAAATGAGACAACTCGATTGATTATTTGTTCTTCTTTCTTAAGGTGTCTGTAATTATATGTAGGAATGTTCAAAACAATCAGGCCCTCTTTGCAAGCTTACTGTGATTAAAAAGTATGGCAATTTGTTCCAAATGAATTAATTATTACTAGCCAAGATCTTGTTGCTTAGCGTGTAAATCACTATTGAATCAATGAAGATATAATGCGTCAACTTCTCCAGAAGTTCAATTGGTTCAAATGGAGCTACTCGAGTTGCAATTTATTGTGCTAAAGTACACTGCAACTGGATATATCTCTGTATTGAGCACAGTCCATAATGTGAAAGAGACACCAAAAAGTTAGCTTCAAAATTATTGAAGAAGCATTAAAAAGCAATGTTAAGCATGTTGTTCCACCAGGACGTGACACTGAATATAGCTACGGTTAAAGAAAGAGTATCATAAATCAGGACTCTGCAACATGTTGGGAAATACCTGGTTTTCAGATCAATATCTGAAATAAACACCATATCCTACCTAAAACACATAAAATAGAAGCTACTGCTCCCTCACTTAATTTTTCAAGGGAGAGTTCCCCCTTGATTAAAAGAAGTGTGAGATGATTATTGGAAACTTATTGCTATATGTTTCAGAAATGCTTGTCATTGAGCATTCACCTGAGTTGCCATTAAGGCAAACCAATTTTGAAGGTGGATCATTTCTCTTTTTTTAGTGGTCCAAGAAATGTTGGGAAACAAACTGACACATATATAGAGGGAGACACCACACATATTTGTCTATTAATCTTCAGAAAAGTTTTTGTTTGTGAGAAAATGTTAACAGCACAACAGAAGCTACCCTCTTCATTGGTCATGTTTGCCCTCCCCTTTTTCTAGTTCTCTTATGAAAGAAGTGAAACCAAAATGTGCAAATTTAGAACTCTGTATGAATTTCTTTACAGTCTGACCAGGTTATCCGGCTATGGTAATAAGATTAGACCATATTATCAGTGACTCAATGCCAAGCATCAGGTGGAGGTTAACTAACCTGACAACTCTGAGAACTAGCATCCTTGGCAAAGTCCACAGGGAAGGGTGATGGTCCCCAAGTGGATTAAATCTCACTTGAATCCATCTAGATGGAGGGCAGCAACTTCGTCAATACTGGCCTGGGACTGAAGAGGACTTTGTGTGCCAAAAGGGCTCAGGACCAGAAAGTGACTCATGGAGCTGGATTAGTGGTATGGGGGTCATGCTGCCATGCAGAAGGCAAATGAAAAGCCACTGCATTATATTCTCAGTGCAGTCTTCATGGCCTAATGCCATGAGGATCACCAATATTCAGAATCGGATATGACACAAGAAGAAGAAGAAGAAGAATGTCTTGCAAATACCACCCTATCCAAATAACATGGGAAATTGATTTTGAACTTTAGGGCAATTTTAAAAGTAGCTTCCTGTCTCAAGAAATAAACTAAACTGCCTACAATAACATAGTGCCTTTAGACACATCTACAGCAGTTTCTAGAGCTCCCCTGTGTTGCCAGCCATAATATCCTAAGAAACAATTGAAAAAAAATAAAATTATCTATTTTTATTATTATTATTATTATTATTACATTTATATGCCACTCTCCTTATTTAGAGTTTAGATATTAAACATTGAGTTTAACTTGAGTTTAACTGCACACAACATGGCTACAAGATTTAGCCACAATCTTATTACTCCCTGTGTCCAGTAAAGGTAAAAATCACCCTTGCATGAAAGCCAGTCCTATCCGACTGTAGGGTGCAGAGCTCATTTCTGTTTACAACGAAAAAGCCAGCACTTTTTGTCTCTACTGACATTTCAGTGGTCATGTGGCAGGCATGACTAGACACCAGAGTGCACAGAACACTGTTACCTTCCCACTGAAGTGGTACCTATTTATATACTTGCAGGAGCTGGGACAGAAACAGGAGCTCATTCCAGTATGCAGCACTCAGGTCTTGAACTGCTGACCTGCCGACCTTCTCGTAATCAAGTTCAGCATCTTAACCACTAAGCCACCACAGTCCCTATATCATTGAGTAGGCCCTAATAAAAGCATTGGTTACCTGTGGATTTCAGTTTTATTGTCCCATTATATTAATTAAAACCTTCCATTGGGAGCCACTTGCAAAGCTACAGTGTACTAAGACACAAATTTTTCAAACGTTGATATGCACTCTTTATTGAAGAGTTATCAGTTAAATGGATAGGATACAGCCCTAAAAGGATAATTTAACCCCTTTAAACATTTTAATGTAGTAGTCTCAAATTGTTATTTTGGTAAATGAAAAATAAGCTTAATTAAAAATGGGATTTAAGAAAAAATGGGAAAACTCCCTTTTGCATTCTAGTGGTCTTTTTTAAAAACAACAACAGCAAACCCTAACTTGGGGTCTAATGTTGCTCAGACTATCTTAAGCCACAGCAAAAGGGTTCCCAGTGGTGATAGAGGCACAAAGGGACTTTTCGGACATTTAAAAAATAAAATGGGTAGAGGGTAGAACACCAGGGCTGCTGGTGCACAAAAATGAAGCAGATTGACATTCTGTATCTGTGAGTTAGATACATGGGACCACATTCAGTGAGAATAAAGAACACTCACTAGGTCAGTCAGTTACACTACACAAAAAGTTTTTGCTGTATGATCGATATGAAAGATACCACTAACCATTAGTCATTCTTAGAGGAGACCCTCTTAAATTAACAGGGTTTTAATAAACTAATGATTATAATAAACTAATACTGGACATAGCCAACATATTGAAAATAAAAACACATATGCCAATGTTTTCCAGGTCTTTTTTTACCATTCTACATACAGAACACAGAAGTAGAAGTTAGATGTCATTGAAGAAAATTGGAAGCCTCAGAATGCCATGAACAGCAAAATACAGATTTCCTTCTTCATTCAGCCAAAGTGTGCATAGACCAAAGCTTACTGTGCATTAAATTAAAAACCAGTCTTTCACATTCCCTTCCTCATCCCATCCATTTATATGCTAGTCAGACACAGAGCTCAGAAGGCTTTCTCTTGAGAAATGACATCGTATTATTTGTTAATTACTCTTTCACATTAATGTGATCCAAGTACGATTGAAAGTAGACAATTTAAGTACAGAATCATTAACACAGCCCAGCAGTTCAGAAAAAGACTTTGAACAAATCACTGTAATTTAGTATGTTATTACACTGTTTAGCTGGGGCATGAATGAATTGGAACTGGCAAGAAGTGACATTTAAACACAGCGAACATTACAAGAGTTTATTCAGTGCTTAAAAGGAAGATCAATATAATATTACAGATGAAAGCAGAATGCTAAAGCTAGGATCTTACCTGAGCAGACATACTCTTTTTTCTGAACATCAGCAACATTAAACCCTCTCAGGTGAACAGGTGCCATGCAAAATGTGAACTGTCCCACTGATCGCCGTTGACGTAGCCAATCAGAAAGCCAAGCCAGGTGGCAGTCACAATGTAAGTAATTGGAGTGAAGCCGTCTGCAATCAATAAAGACTGACATCAGACCTCCCATCTCCCCAAATATGCAATCAAATATAACATATTATAATCTATGCTCATTTTGTTCACCAAGAAGTGCAATAACTTATTTTTAGAGTAGACCCACTAAAATGAATTTAAGGAGATTAATACTGGATTTAGTTCACTATTTGTACCCTACACTGACATCTGATTAGGAAGTGTATGGAGTCTTCATATAAATCAGTGACATTACAAAGTAGACTGCCAATTAACAGTGTTTCAAAGTTTTCCCCCCAGTGTAAGAACAATGATTCTGTAAATAATGGTCTAGAAGAGGGTTCTTCAACCTTGGCTCTCCAGGTGTTATCGGACTTCAATTCCCAGAAGCCCAAGTCAACACACCTTCTGATTAGGGCTTCTGGGAATTGAAGTCCAAGAACATCTGGAGAACCAAATTTAAGGAACCTTGGTCTAGAGCAGGGATCTGCAAACTTGGCTCTCCAGATGTTCTTGGACTTCAGTTCCCAGAAGCCCTGATCAGCAGGTGTACTGACATGGGCTTCTGGGAATTGAAGTCCAAGAACACCTGGAGAGCCAAGTTTGCAGACCCCTGGTGTAGAGGCTAGGAAAATAACCAACAAGGTGCCTCAGACTATATTAATATGTCGGTTAGTATAGCTCAGTAGGGTGGAGCACCTGGGCTGTGGAACTAGAGCCAGAAGTCCAAATCCCTACTGCAACTCCCCAGAGAAGAACAATTTGTGATCACCCAGACTGATGACAAAATTATGTGTTCTGCCACATGAGTGGCTTTGGGCAAGCTGTACAGCCCCAGAGCACCTCCAGAAGGAGAGGCTAGTGAACCACATTATATGCTAGAAAATATTGAAAGGTTCACTATAAGTTGGAATCGACAATGTAAAAATACTAACAGCATCATAATATTAACAACAATAACAACACTAATTATGATGATGATTACATTTCAAGATGTATGATGCAAATAGGGCAATATCCAATTGGTCTCTCTGGAGATATAAGGCATTTTTCTTGGAATACAAAGATGAGTTACTGCTTCTCCGATCAGCTGAGCAAAATTCATTTCTCAAAATCTGCTCCCCTAGGAGGGCTGGAGGCACCATTTGGTATAGCAAAGAAAGTGCCATGTGGGATGAGGAGGAGAACAACAGGATAGCAAAGGGATATAATTGAGAGTGACTAAACATTTTTAGCCAAACCTTAGTTTTGAATATGGAAAAGGGGATATTACTCATATACCTTTCTATCCAATTTAAGAAGTGTTGTGCTAGGTCTTACTTTACAGCAGCCTGTGCTTTGTGGACCTAAATGACATATTGGTACTTTGAACCCCATGCCTTGTGTCGCACTGCCTAGAGAAAAAGTTTTATAACAGGAAAAATGAAGTAGCCAGAGTGTGCAAATAAACTATCAAATATTTCATCCTTTTTCTATGAGTCATGACAATAAGGCATTAAAGGCAAGCTCCCAAGACAATAATGTACTGTCATTTCTGCAAGACAGGGTTGCAGAAAGCACTTCTTTTAGACAGATTAACATTACATGTTATACTGACAAATATAAAGTGCTGTAAAACAGTCTAATCCGTCTCCAAAATAAATTAATGTTGTGAGAGATTCTGGTGTTAGACGGTTGCAGCTGAGTTCAGTGGTGGCGCCTAAACCGACAGTCTCTAGATTTGTCTGTCTCTGGGTGTCCTATAAGGCTTCTTGGCTGGGAAACTTCCAAAACACAACTATTTGCTATGTTCAGGAAACCTTAAATCTCCTGACCTTCAGAACAGAAGTTAAAAGCACAAACACATCTATTTATCAAGGATTCGATCAGTTTTGATTTAGTAGCATGTGAGAAAAGGCTAGTCCATAATCATTTGTACAGAATAGATTTTTTAAAATGCTTGGTGGAAAATTATCAATTAACAGAGAAACCCTGTGCATATTTACATGGAGTAAATCCCACTCAATATAACGGGAGTTATTTATGAATTTTTACATCTTTAGTTATGTAAGGGCCTGAAAACTTGGCTGGCAGGAATAGTGTGGGGTAATGAGGGTTTACTTATAACCCCCCCCCACCGCTGGCTTATTTAACATCCTGTGTCTCTCCCCCCCCCCCATTCCTATCCTCATTCCTATATTCGGTGGGTTAGTGTAGGGAATGAGAAGTTGTTTTTAAAGGGGTTTTAATTTTAATTTTACTTTGTTCTTTTTGTGTTTTTAGGGGTTTGTTTTATGTCTGTTGTGCTCCGCCCTGAGTCGCTTGTGCGAGTAGGGCAGAATATAAATCTGACAAAATAAATAAATAAATAAATAAATGTGGCTTTTAATTGATAATTAATAAATTCCAATAAATTACCATATTGCTAAAACACAGTACAGTCAAACCTCGCATAAAGAGCGCCTCGCTTAAAGAGCAGAATTTTATCTGGATGTTCGCTTCGCTTAACAAATAAAATCAACCAAAAACTTGCTTAACAAATAAATCAGGGTTTGCAATCCCCCCCCCCCACACACACAATTGGTCGTTTACAATGGTGTTTCGCTTAAAGAGCAAACTCGCTTAAAGAGCAATCCAGTGGAACATACTATGCTCTTTAAGCGAGGTACAACTGTATAGCATTAACAGAGCAGGGCTGCCAAGGATAGAACATTTTGGAGATCACTATTTATAGGGCTGCCATGAGTTGGAGGTGAGTTGTTGGCACATAACAAGAGTGTACAGGTGCCTTTTGGCCCTCTTACTTAAATAATGCCATAGCTGTTTAAAATATAAAATATCTTACAATTTTACTGATAATACATTCATATCCAAACAAAGCTGAGTGCAGAATGAGATGTGGTGCTGGAGGAGAATTTTGAGAGTACCCTGGACAGTAAAGAGAACAAATAGGTCGGTCTTAAAAGAAATCAACCCCGACTGTTCCTTGGAAGGCCAAATGCTGAAGATGAAATTAAAGTGCTTTGGACTTCAAATGAGAAGAGAGGATTCACTTGAGAAAGCCTTGATGCTGGGAAAGATGAAGGACAAAAGAAGAAGGAGGTGGCAGAAAATGGGATGACTAGATGGCATTGTTGATGCAATGGGCACAAAGTTGGGCGGGTTGAGGAGGATGGTGGAGGATAGGGATGCCTGGCGTGTGGTGGTCCATGGGGTTGCGAAGGGTTGGAATTGACTGTGTGACTGAACAACAACAAAAAAGGCCAACAAGATTCAGATTTCACAGAACTTTGGTCTCAATCCAGAGAATTCTGTGAACTTAAATCCCTTTGAATTTGCTGTTTGTTTTAATTGAGGAATTTCGCTTTACCAAGGAACCATTCTGTTCCCCATAAAAATTATATCCCCTAAACCAGGGATGACCATCCTCCCATAGCAGTACTTGCCCTGTCTAAGGAATTTAAATTGCCTATTTCAAGATCTGAAAATACTTCCGACATCCTCAGTGTCCAAGATGAAGCTCATAGATTATCACATGTTAATCTGCAAATGCTTTATTTGCACTGATATATTACAGTGCACTGATATACTGCACTGCGGTGGCTCATGTGGTTAAGATGCTAAACTTGCTGACTGGAAGGTGGGAGTTCAATTCCCAGGTACTGCATGATGGAGTGAGCTCTCATCTCTGTCCCAGCTCCTGCCAACCTAGAAGAGTTTGAAAGCAAGAAAATGCAAGTAGATAAATAAGTGGGAAGGTAAACAGTGTTCCATGGACTTTGGTGTTGAGGCATGGCTGCCACATGTCTACAGAAACATCTGTACCGTAGATAGAGACAGCTCTGGCTCTTTGGCTATAAACAGAGATGAACACTGAATCCTAGAGTCCGATACGACTGACTTTCGAGCAAAGGCGACCTTTATCTTACTACAAGATACAATGTCAAAATTCCTGAAACACAAGCCTAAATGATCTCTCAAGCTTTCAAATATGAAGATTGTTGTGTTTGTTATAATAAATATATGACCACAGTTTGACTTCAAGAGGAACACATGTGAATTGTTAGTATCTCTTTGTTGGCTGTGTTTTATCTACACAAAACCACAGACAATTATGACTGCAGCGGTTCATTCATTCACTGATGCAGAAACAGCAGGAGAGTCAACATTAAGAAAATGAAGAAGAATGAATGCAGAGCCACATTTTGCATAAATGCAGCTATCTCATCAAAAGGAAAGGCATATAAATATAAACTAATTCTTGCCTAATTCAAAAGGGGAAATGTTTTAAAAGAAGCAGCAACAATAGAAAAAACAAGGGGGGGGTAGGAAAAAACCCACAGAAGAGTAGACCATTAACCACAAAAAAATCTGTGTTGGTCAATCTCTCTTCCTTAGAAGTCAAGCTGAAATTAAACAATGCTTTTCTTCTGTATTCCAAAATGCATAGTTTGTTATCCCCCCTCGCAATCCTGAAAATGTTGAAATGTACAGCATAAAATGCCACAAAATGCATGATAAAGATAAAAATTAGCTATGTCTGAAAGGTAAGACAGCAAAAAAAGCAAAACCCATTGAAGGAATAAAGCAAATGGCAATAGAACCATTGATTTAAATTGGAGAAAGAGCAGATGCCAAACCTCCCTACTTCCCATTGTAGTCTACAAGACTTAAATACAGTACCCCTGAATTTGCTGCATTATTATTGATGCATAGCATTTGCTAACACAGGAACTAAGAATAAATTCTGGCCAGTTATGATATAGATACTGCTAAATGCAGTTTTCAGGGAACATTAAAAACCTAGATGGTAATGATTGCTTAAGCCATAGCAAACACCCTGCTAAGTGGGTGACTACAATCTTTTATGAATCCACTTTGGACAAAATCACATACATGTGTTTTCTTTCAGGTTTTTCTTGTCTTGTTGATCACATTAAACAAACAGGACAAAGAAAATTCACGTGAAATAAAAATACTAAGAATAAGAGAAGGCATTGTTCAACCACTCTTCTAAAATATCTGTTCCTCTTTCTCCTGAAAACTGATTCCCTTCCCACATCTTTACCACAGTCAACTGTATGCAGTAGATTAGAAAGGAGTCTCTTTATAGATTCAAACTATGGCAGAACTATGGTGAAGAGAACATCAATGGGAAATATCACATCTTAACCAACAAGACTGGTGACAGAGGTCTACCATTGGAGGATGATATCTGGCTTTTGATATTCTAGTCACAATGGAGGTTTTCCTCTGGAAGTTTCTCCCATGGTTCCTTTGTCAAGGTTAGAATCCTGACCTTAGGATGGCAGGGAGAGAAATGAAGCATAGAGCTGATCAGCAGCTGTGAATTGATGGAACCCCCAAATCACTCTCAATTGCTGGAGGGTAGGTGTGGGTTGGAAATAACCAGCCATAAAGCTGCTCTCAATTAATTCTGACCCATTGCTTTCAACAAAAGGGATTCTTTTTTTACCCCAGCTAAATAGGGGCAGACCGAGTGGCTTCTTCCTCTTTTCTGCCCTGCCAGTACCAGTACAATAAGGTGTATGAAAGATGAGAGGCTCTGAAATTCTACTGCTATGCCAGAGAGCATAAGAGTATTCTCTAAATTAGATAATATCTTGCTCAGTCACACCAGAAGTATAGATAGTTCAAGTGGTGCATTAAAAAAAATCAATGTATTGTGCATATGTAATGTGGCACAATGGAGGCCCAATATTATCCCTTTCATTAACAAAATAGTAATAATAATAAATGCTAAATGGTGTAGAAAAATTAAATAGCACATTCAGAAGCATTGCTAACAGTTTTTGAAGAGAATTCATTTTACTTCAATAAGACTCTAATGAAGGCACTTAGAAATATTGTTTGTGTCTATCTTGAATGCTTATTTTACACATTTTCGTCCTTTGACAGCACCAATGTCTATAATGAAATAGTTGAAATATAAAATGAAAAATCTAACTGTTTTATTATAGTTCACCCATTCTACTTTTCGTTAAGAGCAGGACTACATAAGAAGGCTATTTGAAAATTACTAACCAGTGTTCAGGGAATGGAACCTGCCACTTAAAGTTGGAGGAAGGACATTTATAGCACACAAAAGTGGAATGAATATACATTCTTACTTTAAAGTTGCCTTTTTAGTCACAGCCTAAATTAAATTTACCAAAAGATTTTTTTGGGGGGAGGATTAGCCTTCAATTTTATAAAATGTAACTCAACATTCAATATAAAAGCTTCTCTTTAAACCTCATTTATAACTTCCTTCCTTTCTTTCCCTTTAATTACAGCAAAAGGGAATTAGTCAATACAAGTCTCCAGGGAGCCACATACAAAGCTATCTTTTAAATTAAACTAACAGGAAAATGGCAGCAGACAGTACGGGCTGGTTATCACATAGATAGATTGATTTGAAATAACCAGGAGATGACTCTTGGGTATTGTGAGGAAAATACTAAAAAATATAAGTAGTTCCTAATTAATGAATGAAAACAATAATTCAAATGGCACTGTTCTGGAAAGGAACAAAAATGTAATAGAATATACCCACTCTGGAGTTAGCAATCGGCTAATGTGGGCAAAACCAGCCATTGTTACATTGATTAAACTGGTATGGTCACTTTAATGGTACCGGTAAGTACATCCGTCCACAAGGAATCTAATGCTCTTTTTACAGTCCAAGGTAGGCCACTTATTGATTGGTTGATGGACTGGTCTACATAGTTAGAAAACTGCAAGGAAGATTGACATGTTTCCTGCTTTGAAGTAGGAATGCATGCCCATAAAGAAAAATGTGGTCACACTAATAATATGATTCTTGGTATCACTTGTCTAACCTACAGAGGAGATTTCAGCACTTCTAAAATTAAATGGCCAAGGCAGGGAGAAGGTAATTATCTCCACAGATTATTTTTCATGTTGGTGTTGGAGTTCCCCAGATTTATGGTCTTGGGGGACTTCAATTTGCCTTCATTGGGGGTGGGCTCGGAGGCAGCACAGGGGCTCATTAATTCCATGGCAGCTATGGGCCTGACTCAGGTAATTCAGGACCCTACCAGTGACAGTGGCCACAACCTGGACTTAGTTTTTCTGTCAGAGCAGTGGCAGAGTGATCTGAAATTACAGAAATTAGACATAACAGCTGTGCCATGGTCAGATAACTTTCTGGTGACTTTGGACTTTCTGGGGGCAAAGCTTCACTATAGGGAGGTAGGGCTTATTAAACTGGCCTGTCCTGGTGACTGATAGATCTGGATGGATTCCAAAATGAACAGGGAGGATATTCCTCTGGACTCGCCTGAAGCGCTTGTAAACCTCTGGAGTGAGAGGGTGATGGCAGCCTTGGACGTAATCACTCCACTACGGCCTCTCTATGCTCGTGGGCACCATTCATCCCCATGGTATACGGAGGAGTTGAGGGGGCTCAAAAAGAAAAGAGACACCAAGAGTGCATGACCGAATACTGGTTAGAGCTGCTATTAAAACCTACCTAGTGGCGATGGAGGCGGTGAAACATCAGTATTTCACCACCCTCATTGCCTTTGCACATAATCACCAGGCAACCCTGTTCCGATTGACCAAGTCCCTTCTCAGTAGAGGGGGATCAGGCACCGGTTGGCAGGGGTTGGCTGAGGCTTTTGCTGATTATCTGGCAGAGAAAATCACTTGGATTCGCTCAAAGTTGAATCCTGGCATGGAAAATGTAGAGCTGGGGCTGGCTGAAGCACAGTCTTGCCATGTTATCTGGGATCGGTTTGATCCAATTGTCCCTGAGGAAGTGGACAGGCTCCTGGGAGCTGTCCGTGCCACTGCCTGTGTGTTAGATCCGTGCCTCACCTGGTTAATTAAATCTACCAGGATGGTGACAGGCGGTTGGGTCAAGGCAATTATCAACTCTTCACTGCAGGAGGGTTTTTTCCCCCAGCACCTTTAAAATATGCTCTGGTGCACCCACTCCTGAAGAAGTCATCCCTAGACCCAGCAATAATGGCAAATTATCAACCTGTCTCCAACCTGCCCTTTTTGGGTAAGGTCTAGGAGAAAACAGTGGCATGGCAGTTACAGGAGATCCTGGATGAAACGGATTATCTGGACTCCTTCCAGTCAGGATTCAGGCCTGGATATGGTACGAAAACTGCATGATCTCTGGAGAGAGTGGGATGATGGACATCTGTCTGTCCTGGCTCTTCTTGACCTCTCAGTGGCTTTCAATACTGTTGACCACGGTATCCTTCTGGAAAGGCTCTGAGGACTGGGGATCCAGGGCACCATGTAGTCCTGGTTTTCCTCATTTCTGAGGGGCTGGACCCAGTCGGTGTGGTTGGAGAATTAGAAATCCAGTCCTAGGTTGCTCCAATATGGGGTTCCTCAGGGCTTGGTGCTCTCACCTCTCCTATTTAACATCTACATGAAACTGCTGGGTGAGATCATCCATTCCCAAAGGGTGAGGTATCATCAATATGCAGATGATACCCAGTTGTATATCTCGGCTCATGGGGACCCTAGCGATGCAGTGGAAGTCCTTTCCAGGTGCCTGGAGGCTGTGAGGGTGGATGGGGGAAATGGCCTACAACTGAATCCTGGCAAGACTGAGTGGTTCAGGGGTCCTGCACTATCTCGGGAACTACCATCTTTGGTTCTGGAAGGGGCAGCTTTGCCCCAAACACACCAGGTGCGTAATTTGGGGGTTCTTCTGGACTCACGACTCCTGCTCAAAGAGCAGGTGGCAGTTGTGGGTAGGAGGGCTTTTGCTCAACTACGTGTTGTGCGCCAGTTACACCCGCTCCTAGATCGGGACTCCTTGTTCATGATCACACATGCTTTGGTCACCTCCAGACTTGATTACTGTAATGCGCTCTACATGGGCCTACCCTTGGCAACCATTCGGAGGCTTCAACTGGTCCCGAATGCAGGCGTTATGCTTGTGCCTCACCACTTCTCCAAGAGCTGCACTGGCTCTCAGTATGCCTCCAGGTGCAATTCAAGGTGCTGGTTATTACCTTTAAAGCCCTACATGGTAGTGGGCTAGGATACTTAAGAGACCGCGTCACCCCAAGAACATCTGTCCATCCCACCAGAGTGGACTGGAGAGGCTCTCTGGTCATACCATCAGCTGCTGCTAGAGAGGCTTATCTCTGTAGCACAAGAAAGAGGGCCTTTTCTGTGTCTGCTCCGGTCCTGTTGAACCTCCTGTCAACTGAGCTGTGTTTCCAGACAGAGATGCTGCCCTTTAGGAAAGGAGTGAAGACCTGGCTGGTGGGGCATGTGTGGGGAGAGGGCCAGATGGTCAGCTCGGCCGTCTGGCTCTTTTGAATACCCACCTCTCTCCCTGTTATTTTTGGCTTTTTAACTTTTTAATCTTTTAACTTAATTTTAACTTTGTTGTAAATAATGTGTTTTAGTTGTTTTTAATTGTAAGCTGGCCTGAGTCTTCAGATGGGGGCAGGGTATAAGTGAAATAAATAAATAAATAAATAAATAAATACTGTCGCTTAATTTATGAGAGTGATGGAATAGAACCCTCTTATGGGGCCTAAATGCTTAGCAATGATGGAGACTGAACAGCTAACTTGGGCAATGACTCTCTCCTCCCAACCATAAATCTTGCAGCAGCTCAGGCCTCCATATGCACTGCTTGTCCTAGACTCTGTGTGAAAGGGTTACTGGCTACTACATGTGGCCAAATAATATGCTGACTATATGAACACAGCCCAGTGTTTTTTACTATAGCCATCCTGTGCATAATTTCACAAGGTCTCAGGGTGGTGTAGTTTGGCTGCTAAGGCAGTGCACAAGCAACTACAAAGTTCCTGTCTGAAAAATTGTCTCAGCTATGATCCTCAGACTTCTACCAACAACCTAGAAATAATCCCCCTTCCTCAGCTTTGAGCTGCAGATCTATACCAGCAGCCTGGAGATAATTATGACAAAAATAGTAGAGATGACTAAGATCTTGAATACTGTACTCTGAAGCAGAATGGCTTGGGCACCCTTTGAGAGGAGTTTTGCTCAAGAGACATTTGTTGCAGCAGAAAAAAAAATGTAGGCAATTATTGTTAATTTCCTCACTCTCCCTTCAGTTCCTTGTATTTCACACACATGGGGTGGCTTCTCCCATCAGTTAGCAGAATGCTTTGCTGAGTCAAAGGCATTTCCTCAGTGGAAAGACTTTATTTTAAAAGCCAACTTATTTTTCTAATTGGGGAATTACTTCAGCTCTAATAATAAATTCTGCAGGTTTACCCCAAGCTCAGACAGGGATTTCCTCTCACCTAACTCATTCACTGTGACCTTCTCCCACCATGGAATTCTTATATCTAAGTCTGCCCAAGCTTATGTTCTAAGACCCATGCATTATGATATGGTATCTTAAGACTTGTCTTGCAAATAAAATTGTCATCAACTGCATCCCACTTTTAGTAAAGGCTCCCACATACAGAAATGGAATAGCCAAAAATACTGGACATTTACTCCAAATAGGTAGTAAGTACTGTTCCCTTTACATAAAATATGTTAAACAGAAAAGAGTCTGTGCATGTTAATTCAAGCACTGAATGCATCAAAATGGAGTACTTACAGGGTTCTGATCTTTGGCATATGGTTGAAGCTGGTGAGAGGGATGCGTGTGATGTTGTTGTTATTGAGGGTACTATAAAGAAAGAAAAACAAACACAGATGGATTCAATCAGTTACAATATTTTGACAGAGCTATTTATGGAACCAACCATGATTTCAACCAAGAGAAAAAACATGAACAATATGAACATAATTAGAAAGGCATTTTTATTGTAAATACCAATATGCATACAGACAGACACAAAATATTACCATGGAACCATAAGGCAAACAAAACAAAGACCTCCATCCAAGAGCCAATTTAGATTATACAAAGGAATCCTATTGCTATTGCATGCTGATAATTATGATGCTTGTCTACATTCTTAATAGATTATTACATTGAAGATATTTAAACAAAACCACTAGAAGGTGAAGTTCTGTAGTGTACCAAAATGCCATCTTGAAAGAAACAGGAAGCTATCCTGTCATGGCATATCAGAATGGCTTCTACTGGCACAGCTAAAAGTTAAGAGGAATTTTGTATACATGGAAATGAATAAATGAAAGTAGTGTGATTTATGAGGATAGACAGGGCTCATAGAAGCCTACTTTTTGAGGAATTTCCAAAATGACAATAATTCCCAAGTAGTCTGCCATATTGGACTGGCTTAAATGCAGTCTCAAAAATAAAAAAAAACCCTTGCCATTTAGAAACCAGAGTGTCAATATGTTTCTTTCAATAGTAACAACATTTTTCAGGGAATCGTGGGATATGTGGGAACATCAAAGCAATGAAACAGCTGGGGACACCACTTAGCCTTTATGGTTGCTAGCTATTTGTAATGATTTATCGTGGCATCTTAATGATACCACAAAACCCTCATCTAGACATTGTTTCATATATGCAAGTGATCTTGGATGGAGATGATAAATATGTCAGTTCTGCTTTCTTTCAGAGTTGAATTTCCATCCCATTTATAAAGAAATTTGCAAAATTCAGTAAGTTCATATCAAAAATGAACTGAATGAAATTCTCAGCCATCTGTGCAGCTATCTGAGCTGGCCAAATCCAATAGTCAGTATTTCCAAGCTTATAGAAGACTGTTCCCTACCAGCCACATGGCTGTTAATGATGAGATATTGTCAGTGGTAGAGAAAAAGAAAGAAACTGCAACTCTAATTCAGCACCAAATACTCAGTGCAATATACAAAGCTTCACCTTCTGTCTGGGAGGGGGTATGTGCACATGTCACTTTCTCTTCCTTTACACACACACACACACACACACACACACCAGAGAGAGAGAGAGAGAGAGAGAGAGAGAGATAAATGAAATCTGAAAAATTTGAAAAGTACTTGTTAAAAAATATGAGTAGAAGAAAAATCCATATTCCCCTGCTCATTGGTCAACTGTATCTGACATACGGCTTTCCAGGAACAGAGAACTCATATTCATAATAAATTTGCTAATCATCATTCAGCAGAAATTATGCCAGGTTCATTCAAATACATGGTATTACCAAATCGTATAAAGGAAGAATATAATACAAGACAAAGGGCAGGGTATAGACTGTGTTTGTAAACTGTTCAACATACACTAATATTCCTTTTAAAAAAAAGTAAAGTTTTACATGAGAAAAAAGGAGCCAATGGAATTGGCTAGTGAAAAATTGTTCAACTCTACTCTGTATTTTTGTTGTTGTTGTTCAGTCACACAGCTGATTCCGAACCTCTGCGACCCCATAGACCACTGTCCGCCAGGCACTTCTGTCCTCCACATCCTCCTCAACTCGCTCAGCTCTGTGCCCATTGTGTCCACAATACCATCTAGCCATCTCATTTTTGGCTGCCCCTTCTTCTTTTGCCCTCCACCCTTCCCAGCATCAAGGCCTTCTCAAGTGAATCTTCTCTTCTCATTTGATGTCCAAAGTACTTTAGCTTCATCTTTACAATTTGACCTTCTAAGGAGCAGTCAGGGTTGATTACTTCTAAGATTGACCTATTTGTTCTCCTTGCTGTCCAGGGGACTCTCAAAACTCTCCTCCAACACCACATCTCAAAGGCATCTATTCTTCTGCGCTCAGCTTTCCTAATGGTCCAGCTCTCACAACCATACATTGCCACAGGGAATGCCATTGCTTTGACTATGCGAATTTTTGTTTGCAATTTGATGTCTCTACTTTTCACTATGCTCCCCAGGTTTCTCATTGCTTGCCTCCCAAGAATCAGTCGCCTTTTTTATTTCATGGCTGCAATCACCATCTGCAGTGAGCTTTGATCCTGAGAAAGTAAAATCTCTCACTGCTTCTACTTCTTCCCCATCTATTTTCCAGGAACTGATAGGGCCATTATCTTGGTTTTCTTTATATTGAGTCTCAAGCCAGCTTTTGCACTCTCTTCTTTCAACCTAATCAGGAGCTTCTTTAGGTCCTCCTCACTTTCTGCCATTAGGGTGGTATCATCTGCATATCTCAAATTGTTAATGTTTCTCCCAGCAATTTTGATCCGAATTTGTGATTCCTCCATCCCTGCATTGCACATTATGTGCTCTGTGTATAAGTTGAATAAGCAGGGTGACAAAATGCAGCCTTGTCTTACTCCTTTTCCTATTCCAAACCACTCAGTCATTCCATATTCAGTCCTAACTGTTGCTTCTTGATTCATGTACAGATTTCTCATGAGGCATATAAGGTGTTCTGGTATTCCCATATCTTTAATTACTTGCCACATTTTGTTGTGGTCCACACAGTCAAAGTGTAATCAATGAAACAGAAGTATACTTGTTTCTGATATTCCTTTGTTTTTTCCATGATCCATCTTATGTTGGCGATGTGGTCTCTAGTCCCCCTGGCTCTTCTGAACCCCACCTGCACTTCTGGTAATTCTCTCTCCACATGCTGTTACAGTCTATCCTGTATTAGCTTGAGCATCACCTTGCTAGCATGTGGGATGAGCACAATTGTTCGATAATTTGAACATTATTTGGCATTTCCCTTTTTGGGGATTGGAACATATACTGATCTTTTCCAATCCTGTGGCCATTGTTGTGTTTTCCAAATCTGCTGGCATATAGAATGTAATAATTTGATTCCATCATCTTTTAGGGCTTTGAAAAGTTCAACCTGGATACCATCATCTCCACTGGCTTTGTTGTTTGCAGTGCTTTTTAGGGCCTTTCTGACTTCACTCTCTAGGATGTCTGGCTCATGTTCAATGTTCTCATCATTGTGATTATCAGGGGTGTTGAGGTCCTTTTTGTAGAGTTCCTCTGTGTACTCTTTCCATCTTTTCCTAATCTCTTCTGCGTCTGCTAACTCCTTGCCATCTTTGTCCTTTATCATGGTCATTTTTGCTTTAAACGTCCCCTTGATTTCCCCAGTTTTTTTGAAAAGATCTCTAGTCCTATCCCTGATATTGTTTTGCTCTATTTCTTTGCACTGTTCATTCAGGTAGGTTTCCTTATCTCTCCTTGCTTTTCTTTGAAATTCTGTATTCAAGTGATTGTATTTTTTCCTTTCTCCTTTGCCTTTTGTGTCCCTTCTTTTCTCTGCTATTTTAAGAGCATCATCGGACAACCACTTAGCTTTCTTACACTTCTTTTCTTTTGGTATGGTTTTCTTTGCTGCCTCCTGCATGATGTCCCACATCTCTGTCCATAATTCTTCTGGCACTCTGTCTATCTGGTCCAAGCCACTGAATCTGTTCCACACCTCCACCATGTATTAGATTAGCAAAATAAAGGAAATCCAGTTCAAATCACAATAAATTAAATGAATAATTTATTGTGCTGATTATATGCATCCATTTCCAAAAAGGTGCAAAATTGCAGGAAGCAGGGTAGATATCAGAGGAACTGGATGCTAGTCCCCGCCTCCCGATTTCCTTTCACCTTAATCCAGTCATGTGGATGTGTGGGAACATCTGGATACATATCCCACTGCAAGTAATGTAATATCCAACATTGGAGGAAAGAATAAAAATAACGTGTTATTAAGAAAGAACCTTTTTCTTCTTTTACATTAACAGCACATTACAAACAAATCTTGTCCAAATGATATTTGTAGAATGCAAAGGATTGAACCAACCATACAAAGTCTAATCACAGTAATTTTCCCCACCAGTATCAAGACAGTGGCCTTGCTGTACACCAGAATCAACTACATAGTGAAATGTAGGTATGCACTTCTGGAAGACAAACCTGGATGCCGAGTAGGAGGTCTGAAACTCAGAGACACCATATTATCTTTCTCTGCAATGGCCCTTGTTCTACTTACAGTGCCAGCTAGTCACAAGAATCTGAAAGGTTTCAATGTGTGGGCGATATGATTTATATAGAAACAGGGGTTGTATTTGTGTGGTGCTAAGGCAAAAAGCTGTTGAAAAGAAAACTGAAGAGAGTTCAAAACTCCAGAGAGTTCAGAGGTTATTCAAAACTAAAATAAAATAAACTCAAGTTGAAATGTATACTACATATGAGAAAATTCCAGGAGGCCACCAACTTGGTTAATAGGTAACCACAAGGAACACACACTTACACAAAAAAGTGCAAGTGTTCAATAACGGGAGAAAAATTAACTATTTTGAGGAATACATGACTGATATCAATGACCAAGTATGCAATTGAGGTGCCTCATGGCACCTCATCAATTAGTTCCAATTAGCTGCAGCAAGTTACACATGTTTTACAGAAACACCAAGAGGATTCTAGCTAATCAATTTTTTACATCTGTCCTCACTGTAGAAGTTGTAAGGCACAGAGCTATGCCTGAATAGATATTTTCAGGAAAAAAATTGGATCAATAAACCATACTTTGGCCTCACTCTTGCAGAAGCTCTGAGTTCTAGTGAGTGTAAAATCCACCTGGTAGTGATTGATAGAGTTGAAGAATTGGAGAATGGAAACAGCTGTGCCAGGGCTGGCGGCATTGAAAAGAATCGCCCCCGCCCCACTGGACTCTGCGCCTCTCTCGCCTGGCCTCAGAAAAAGGAGAGTGGGAACAGCTGCACTGGGGCTGGTGGCACTGAAAAGAGCCACACACACCCCACACACACTGGACTCCGTGCCTCTCTCACCCGGCCTCGGACCAAGGAGAGTGTGAACAGCTGTGCTGGGGATAGCAGCATTGAAAAGAGACGACGACGCCCCAGCCTTGGATCAGGGAGAATGGGAACAGCTGTGTGGGTCCTCCTCCACCATCACCAATATAGACGCTTGCCCAGGCAGCTAGGCTGAGGGGGAAAGAAGCAGCAGGGAATTGGAATTAGTGAGGGGGGTAGGGTTGCAGTTTTTGTGAACTGTTTGAAGGTTTTTTGAAATGTTTTTATGATGTCTTAATTTTGTAATTGTGATGGGGGATTTTCTGAAATGTATATGATATGTGATGCTTTGATATGTTACTGATATGTGATACTTTGATATATGATGCTTTGATATGTTCTGTAATGTGATACTGTGTTTTGTGATTTATGCTGTTAGCCGCTCTGAGTCAGCATAAAAATCCAAATCTAAATCCAAAATCTAAATCCCAGACCATTACTACCTGGTCCAAAATATAAAAACAGGTTCAGAGTGGGCCGTGCGTAGAGGTCTGATCCATTAATTTTATAACGCTTTAAAAAAGGCAAGCAATTTGGGGAGGGCGGAATGACAGGCTTCTTTAACATTATATATAATTTGGAGAAAGTAGGTAGGCAATATTTTTATTGCATTAATGTCATAGTATCATGAAGTTCATCCAAGAAAGCTTAACTGGTTTAGAGTTCAGGATGGAGTTAATTCTTTTATACAATACATAGTTAATCTGTGGAGTTTTCTTCCACAAGATGTATTAATGACTGCCACCATGAAAATTAATCAAGGCTCATGGAGGATAAACTGTGCAATGGCTACTAATCATGGCACCAATATATTACAGACTGTATTTGAGGGAGAGTGGTGTTGAATATGAGTTAAGGGAGAACAAGAGCTACTGTGCTCATATCTTGCTTGTGGGCTTCCGACCTCTCTCTCTCTCTCTCTCTCTCTCTCACACACACACACACACACACACACACACACACACACGCACACGCACGCGCACACGCACGCGCGCGCGCGCACACACACACACACACACACACCATTTTTCCTATAAGGACCCAAGAAAGCTTATAATGTTAAATGACTGGTATCTGGTTGGGCACTGTAGGAACATAAAGCTGCACTCACTGGGCCTTTTGTCTAAGGCAGCACATCTATTTCCATATTGTTTTGTGGCAAGTCACTAAAATAATTTTGCCATCAAACACATGTTCTCAATACTGTACAGAGTACACATTTCAACGGGAATTAAAACTATGAAGGATAATAGCCATCTTGTGTGGGCTGCAGTGGCTCAGTGGTTAAGAAGTTTGCCTTGTTTGCTGGAAGGCTGGCAAGTCAGCAGTTCAAGACCTGGGTACTGTATGATGGATTGAGTGCCTGTCTCTGTATTAGCTCTTGGGGACATGAAAGGAGCCTCATTTGGGCGTTCCCTGAGTGGAGTTTCTTCTGCAAAAATCCTTTCAACCCAGAATAATTTCTGACATGTAGTTATTATTATTATTATAGCCATCTTGCCTTCAAGAAATGCTACTCATACAACATGACTATAATCTGGGTTTGGTTGCCAACCTGAAAATGGCAACAGCTTGCTTCCATTGTCAATAAGGCTTTTACAGAAGAATATCAGCATATGAGTAATGTTTGCTTAGAGGACAGAAGAATGTATTGAAACAGTGGAATGAAGGAGAGATCCATGAAGAACAGATTAAAGAATAAATATCTAGCAAATTGGCTGTATAATGTACACACAATAGGATGCCAAAGGGTAACAGACATATTCCCTTACCTCTTTTTGGCATCACAAAGTTAATCTTACTATTCCACATAATAGGTCTTGCCTACCTAACCAACAGAGCTCACATGCATGCTTGATTAGCAGCTTTCTGTTACCAGTGCAGATTGCTCACATTATTCTATATAGAATTGTACAGAGAACATAAGCTCTCATTTGCATTTATTTAATGAGCTGTATCAGGTTAGGCCACAACAATACTGAAATTGCAAAATTACAGCAGTTAAAAGCAACCCAAAACGTGACTTTGTATTTTACATTTTGCAAGCTTTTTAAAGCAACAGCTTCTTTATTGCATGTAATACGTTTGGGAAGCAATTTTCAAACCCATACTACAACAAAAGTGGTGAACCTAAGATCTTTTAGGTGTTGTTTCAATTTAAACAAACAAAATCCGAAGAATTGTGGGCAAGATAATAGTGTAAATGAATAGTAATGAGTTCTTTTAGTAAACTGTACCATCATTGAGATAGTCTGATATCAGCAACTGGAAACATTGTTCAATATAGCAATAGCAATTATACTTAAATATATTGCCCCATCGGGCTTAGTGCATGGATTCTCAACCTGAAGCCCATGTGCTTGGCACCATTTCATGTGGCCATGGTGCATGGCACCATTTCATGTGGCCCACCACCACCTTCACCACACCAGGAAGTACCATGTGATGGAAGGGCAAAATGGCTGTCCAGACCCAGAAGCTTTTCTGAGGGAACGTGACTCGGTCCCTAGCTTTAAAAGGTTGATAACTCCTGGCTTAGTGCACTTTCTGGGCAGTTTAAAGGTTAATTAGCATTCTGCCTTCAACATGCTGGGCACTCATTTTACTGACCTCAGAAGGATGGGAGCAGTGGTGGGTTCCAAAAAATTTTATTACCACACTGTGGGAGTGGTATGGTGAGCACAGCCAGGGGGAAAGCCCTGTGTTGCACCCAAATTAGGGCTACTTTATTTCAAAACTTGGGTGAGTAGGGCCAGCCAGAATTTCTGCTACCGGTTCTGGTGAACTGGTGCAAACCTGCTGAAGCCAACCACTGGATGGGAGGCTGAGTTAACCTTGATCCCCATCAGGATCATACTCACAACCTTTGGGTTGCAGGACAGCAATTTAACCACTATGTACATCACCAGGGCTCTTATATTCTGACAAGTGTTTTAATTTCTGGTAGTCCTAGCTAGTCTGTTATCAAAATAAAAAGAGTTGATTTTTCTGCTGCAATCTGTGTGTGGATACTATCCTCCAGTAAGTCTCACTGAGATGAATTTAATTGATCCAGGTTTGTTCTAAAATACAAAAAATTAATTTGAGAAATACTGGAATTGCAGACCTGAATACATTCACTATGAAGGGATAGCAGCTATCCCCAACACTGGAAGGTGAGTAAGTGAATGAGCTGTCAAAACTGCTTCATCGAAAGAAGCTGTTAGGAAGAAGCACAGTAGTCCCATTGCTCTTACTTGGATTAAATATGTAATCAATTACAAACATCCATGAGTAAGGCAGTTAAGACAATCTTATGACTTTCTAACGATAAACATTTTACAGCATCTTGTCAGCTCCGGGAATTATTCTGTGGTGACAATAACGACTTAGAAATAAATTTTACAACTAAACCACCAGGAAAATGATGATCTAAAGGTAACATTGTTATTTTAATTGCCTACACTAAACAAGGGGACAGGTGGCTATATTAATAGATGGGTAACTTTGTGCTCAGTAAAGTAAATTTAGCATTAATTTGTACTTTACACCATGTTGCCATACAAAGGGGTGTTAACAATAGTAGAGGATTCATCCTATGCCACAGCCACTGTGACAGAAATAGGTCTGTTCCCTCTGAACATGAGGTAAAGATACACAGCCAAAGTCTGGTTCTCAAGGGGAACGACTGCACGTCGATAAAAAATGCATGATGTTGGCTTGGTGCGCTTATTTAGAATAGATATGCATTTCATAACTCCTTCCCCCTCTAAAGCCCTGGGTCAGAGTTTAAGAGAGACTTTGGTTTGTGGATATAATAGAACACTGATTTTCTCTTACATTTGATTTCTGAAGCCTATTACCCAAACAACTAATCAAATTGACAAATGATATGGTAGATTAAATTTTTCATCAGTGCTTGTTCAGCACTAATGAGCATCAAGCATAATTATCAGGGGGCCTTTAGCCATTGAAGCCTCCAGATAATAAGCACCAGGTTTCTTTCTATATGTCATTTGGCTTTGCTTCAACCATCAGCACAGCAATAATCTACAGTGAAATACACAGACCTTCAGGCAATGCAGTGCAGCAGAGATAATACAGACTGTGCACTTTTACTTTCTCTGTAACCATTCACATGTGTGCATACATATATATTACAGAGATTACTTGTCACATTTAGAAAGGAACCATACGGACATTTGTTTCTGGAAGGAAAAACAAGCTCCTTCCTCTTGCATTTTTTTGAAAAACTTAAAATGATCCATTCATTTGCTACACCTGCCTTGTTAAAAGGTTTCAACTAATGCTAAAAAATGAGTAAGCTTTAGCTTTATGATTAACCTTAATTAGCTTGGCGGGAGGTGTTTTGTTTTTTTTTAAGTTTTTTTGCCATTGAAATGCTTAATTTTACCACAGGTACTTCTGAAATAACTAAATGATCAACACCCTTTTATTCATTTAGAACCAGCCTTCTGCTTGTTTCTTCAGTTGTAATTTAGTCCAGAATAAAACATCCAGAGTGTGTGTGTATGTCATATAATTCTGGGCCAGAGTGAAGTCTTTTGAAGCAGACTGATTAGTTACAGCAACAGTGATAGTACTAACAAGTGTAACATCTCCTTCTGTCTCATTTAATGAGATGATCGTTTTATCACAGTGTGCTTTTTCTGGCAACTTGTTTGTGTCTGGCCAGAACAGCATTCAAGTTACTCTAATGCAGCCTTCCTCAAATGGGTGTTCTCCCTATCTTTTGTACAGTAATACCTCAGATAACGTTTACCTCGAATAACGCTAAAATCGCATAACGTTAAGTAATCTGGGGAGGAGAATTGGATCGAATAACGTTAAGGTCCTATGGGATGGATCGGATAACAACCGCTAAAGCCTGTGCGGTTACAATATATCTCTATGGAGCTTTAACGTTATCCGACCCATCCCATAGGATTTTAACATGGATCGGATAACACTAAAAATCGGATAACACCAAGACTTGTGGAACCAAGTCTTAGCGTTATCCGAGGTATTACTGTATTGCAATTTCCAACAGTCCCAATCCACCAGGAGCAGTGCTGAAGCACTGCGGGAGGTCAGGTCCAAAGCATCTGGAGGAAGGTGCCAAGGTGGGAATGGTTGCTGTGTTGAAGCAGTAGCATTGATGTGTCTATAGCACAAAATTCAGCTGCCCTCCACCCCACCCCTATGTCACCTCCACAAAATGGTTCCTCCTTCGCAGCTCTGCACTTACTGGCCTAGTAACATGCTTTCCATACTTCTTACAATATAAAACAAAGTGTAACTTTTATCAGATGAAACTGTGCATTTTGAAGGTACCTTAACATAACAAGGCATCCATTCTAAATATTATAATGAAGTAAATATATGCAATCAGCCAAGAGTGATTCATTTTATGTACACAGGATGCTAAACCACCAAACTGTGGCAAAAATTGCACACATAGATTTACTGCAGTTTTTTAAGCCAGTTGAGATAATCATGAAGTTTGAAGGATTTTGCCAATGCCAATACACAAATGGAGTTCCAAGCATTGCCCTCTGTGATGAACCACACAGGTCTTTTGTGCTCCTCTTTCTAGAGAACAAGCAGGGTCTCAGGTAGGCTGCTTCATCAAAATGGATGGCTGTTGTTGCCTGAGTAGTAACTATCCATTAGTATTTCTGTACCACACACATCTTGCTTCACCTTAGCACCCGCTCAGGTGTGAGGAGATAGATTGCACTGCTTTCAAATACATCTTCCATGGCAGTGTTTGATGCTTGCCAGGAGCATGGATTCTTTCCCAGATTCATTTGCTGAAAAAAATGCCAAAGACTAAGTTGGCATGCTGTAACTGAATAGATCAACAGGTAAATTAATATGGGCAGATTTGGGGGAGGGGAGAGAAAAACGTGGAAAGGGAACTATCAAAGGTCTTAAAATAATTAAGATACAATGGCAGAAAGTGACAATGAAAATACTTATTCTGTAAGACCAGATCTCTGAAAAACAAAATTCAGTCAGGAAAATTTAGCTTCTTGTTTGCATGGGAAACCTACATGGAAGCTTTCTCTTCGGAGTTATTGTTGCTCATCTGAGTAAAACGATGAGGAGAGGATGGGGCTAGTTGTCTCTCTAAAATAATGGATAAATAGGGTTGTTATTTCAAGTGGCTTTTGTTCCTGACCTCCAGTAGCAAATGCTGAAATTGAGGATTTGAATCACATTTTAAAAACAGCTACATTAATATGACAGCCTCTTAGTGCAATTAGCTTCTAGTTGGAACTGAAAATTCAGATACAGTATAGTCCTTTGAAACTAGATGTGACACAATGAGAGATTTACGATTATGGGGCCATCATCTGAAAACTTAGTAAAAAAAACATGCATAATGGATTGAGCACCCATTTCTATCCCAGCTCTTGGGGACATGAAAGGAGCCTCATTTGGGCATTCGGAGTGGAGTTTCTTCCACAAAAATCCTTTCAACCCTAAATAATTTATGACATGAAATTTTTATTATCTCCACACAGTAAGACTGTTGCACAGATTTAACTCAGACACACATTTTTTCTTTTATTTTAGGATCGATATTTCCCATAAATGGCTTTTAGGTATTCAGTCAAAAAAAAATAAATCTTACCTTCTATCAACATCCCAACTTCAGAGATGGCTTTTCTCTCCCTTAAAATGGGAAAAGATCAACTCTTTCTCAAGCACTACAGAGGTCCACTCCCCACCCCACCCCCGGTGCAACTCTTTCATTTGCATCAAGGAAACAAAACTAATGACTGCATGTTAGCCTTCAAATACTATGTTTCTGCAATACAAGGATTTGACGTAAATTCTTTTCTTCTGTCAGACCTTTGGAACATTAAGTGCCAGGGGAATACATATTACATTTAGTTGAAAGATTTCAAAGCTGACATTTTTGCAGGCTGCACCTAAATTACTATTTCATCTAACTGCTCTAACATCTTTGATACTTCAAGTGCAACAGGAACTCCATTAAGAACATCCAAGTTCTATTTCCCATCCAATTTCATTGTTTATTTTTTTCCAGTGAAAATGGAATATAGGGTGGAGCAGAAGGGTGAAGTATTTTCATCAGCCCTGTTTCATGAAGTGACTCACACAAGTAGATTTACAGATAAAAATATTGGAAATAGGAGAAGTTATTTGAAATTGCTGGTTGTTTCCTATTTGCTTTTTCTGTCTGGATGGCATACACTCTCACTCCCTGTAGAATTCAATTTAACAAGATTAACCCATGTCTCTTATGGAGAACAGTACAATCTTGAACAGTTTTGTCTGGACCGGAGTCCTGTGTATAGCCACGCAGAAGTAGGTTTCACTGCCTTACCTACCCAAAGACATCATAATTACATATGGCTACAACGTAAATGACTTATGGTAATTCAGAACAATTAGCTTAATATAAATATGCTGTTCTGTAAAACTAACATTATTTAGCCTTACATAACTGCTGTGTTGGGGACTTCATTTTCTAGATATTGTTGAATCTCCATATCCATCCTAAAAAGCCCGTAAATAGGTCAATACAATAACTTACCAAGATAAATAATTGCTGTCTATAATATTTTGCCATGTGTTGGCAAAAATGTGAAACTTGTCTAGCAATGTTAAATGCTGAGGAAACATGAGAGTAGTAATGACATCTTAGATGTTACTGACTTACTGAATGTCTGGCTTCTTGCACCTCATTAGGAATAGATTGTAGATAGAAATCTACTTTTACTCAATGTATCTCAATAATGTGTATGATATATGTAGTTATGTCTAACTTCCTTGTTTCTAGCATTTACTGATCAATTTTGTTTATCATTTTGAAATTTCACTGCTGTCATTACTGTATAAATTATGCGCTGTTTTTATAAAGTACAAATAGATTACTAAAAACCCCAAAACAAATTAGATTAGAACAAAGAGAGTAGGGGAAAATAGGTGGAGAAATCATCTCCTTTCCTATGCAGACTGCAGTTCTAGATTTCATGGTTTTCCAGAGGCGTTTCTCAATCTCCTGAGTAGAATTTCTGGGGCAAAAAGGAGAGGCATAGCAAGTTAAAACTGCCACTTTCTCACTTCCACAATTCTGTATAGAGCCACATATTCAGAGAATAGAGTTCACCTCCACACTTTTGTAGTTCTGACCAAGTAATTCTGATTTAAATTTAAGTATAGATTTTAAAATTAAAAGGCAAAGTTGTTCTTGAATTTCACAACCCATGTGTGAAATATACAAATCATCATCATTCTATACTGTACTTCCTTGCTTTGTTCTTAAAATGATTTTTGCCTTCTGTGATTGCTTTAAATTTTAAAATGGTGAACTATTATGCACTCTAGAGACCTTACACTATCAGAACCAACAACAATTCTCTTGAAAAAGGAGGATGAATCAGACTCAGAAATCTGTTGGCACAAACTGTCTGCAATGGAACAAAAATAAGGAAAGCTGACATTATGCTAAATAGACCCAAATTTTAATTTTGACCATTTATTTGCTGGTAACAAGATAATTACATGTGATCTTCAAAATTTGGGAAGTGTTGGTCATTGATTCTAAGGACTGGATAGAGCCTACCTAACTTTTCTTTCTTTTTCTTTTCAAAGTTGAAAAATATTGGTGGCTATACAACATTCAGAAATGAAAGTGGTGGATTATTAGCAAACTATGCATGATTCTGTTTTTCAAGATCAAGCATTTTGTACATCCAGAACTATATCAATTTTTAAATAATATAAATATCTCATACACCTATCACCCCCAAACAAATATAAGAAAAAACATTTCACTTTATTTTTTTTGTCAGTTCATTTAAACATACTAGAATAATTTAAAAAATACTGGATAAAATGTTAATTTCAGTGTGTGACTGATTCTATCTACCTGCACGTGCCACATCTCTACATCTACATTTCTACATCTCTAGATGTAGCCTACATTTCTCTTATTCACTCATTTGTACACCACAATGGAGATCTATACTACTAACCTACATGGACAGATCTGATAATGGTTCTTTTTTGCATTTTATTATTTATAATTACTACATTTTCTACAGTCTGTTTCTTACTATTTTTATGCCCCAATTATTTGTGGTGCATTAAAGCATATTAAGGCATGTCCATGGAACAACCCATAGTTTGATATCATTGTATTAAAATAATTAAAATTAAGACTAAGTTATGGTTCCAGTAACAAAGAAAAAGGAAACTATTCCTATATAAGAAGCCAAACAAAAATGCTTCTTTTAAAATTTAAAATAAAATATGAAGGGAGAATGAAAAAACTAATGGATGTTTTCCTAAAGTCCGCACAGATTAATATAGATTAATATAGTACATACAAAATATATTAACATGTACATTTTACAATTTTGGACAAAGACATAGAGCACATCCAACTGGCTTCTACAAAAATCTTGAGGTCAGTCTTGAACATTTCTCCTGATAGCTGCAGAAACTGGATGCTTTTTTATATGTGGCTAAGGACAGCCAGTGTGATTTTTAAGATCTGTTCAGGACAATTGCAGACATAGCACTTAAATTATTTGTCTTCTTCTGGTGCTGGCATGGATCCAGCTGCTGTCCTTCAGCCAAGTGTCGCACTGCGGCACACAATCTGATCTTGCCTTGACAGTCTCTCTATGACCACTAGGGGAGCTTAAAGGCAAACAATGAAGTTCCAAACCTTCTAACTAAGAATATGAGGACAAGGCAAAGCCAAGCTAAACCTGCTATGATTTAACAATGCAGCTCCAGCCAAAAACAAAACAAAACAGCCAATAACTAAAGGAATTACATTTCTTAAAAGGGATGGAAATGAGAAATAGCCTGATTCTGTTCAGTAACCAGTCATGTTCAACATGAACCTTACCACTCTTATTCCATCCTTTATCCACTTAAACAATTTCTTACAGTATTTTTCTAGCACAGAAATCATAGTTGAACATTAATTAAAACTTAAATACAAAATGTGAAGTAAGAGCTGACATCCCAGTGGAGACACTGTATTTCAATTCTCTATTGAAATACAAGCAGAAATGACACTTTCAGTTGAAAACATATGTTCTTAAGATCAATGTCTTCTTTCTATAATTACCTCAGAATCTGGAAGACACATGTAAGATGCAATTTTAATAGCTCTGTGATGGTGATAAGATTGTTCAATTATGGGAAGAGAATTAAGATGGTATTTGTTCTCAAAGCTTTGACACACTACAGCTCTTACAAAGTAGATTGGTTTCAAAAAATCTGAAAATCTGGACATTATTTTATTCACTGGTATCCTTATTGTTATCTACCTTTTTGGCAGTAAACTGCCCTAAACAACTAGCATAAAGAAGCAAAATCCTATTTAAAATCCTAAAAAAGTTATTTGGTAGCAACACAAAACGAAAACAAGGGTCTACAGGTAGCTAGTCAATTCATAGCAGCCCATTTTACAGTGTGGCACTCATGCCCTCTCCCAAGCAAAATCCAGTTACATGGCTACAAGACCCTAAAAAAAAGGGGGGGGTCTATTGTAAGATTTTACAAATGTATAATTTAGTTGATTTCAAAAATATTTTTTGTGAATAGGTTTCTTATAAAAACCCCTCAAGGATTGTTGCCCTTCTTATAAAAATTGATGCTGGTCAATAAATAAATTCAATTCCATGGTAAAATTTCACACCCTGCAACAGAGGCTTTTTCAAGTTTTCATCTAATATTGTCTTTATATACTGAGCACCAAATAACTGATAACACCAAGACCCGGGAAACTTGAATATAAATGTTGAATACTTACTGCGATCCACTTGTGTTACATCCGCAGAAATAAAAGCATTAACAAATTAAAATTAAATTAAATTAAATTAAAGGCTCTTGTCCCTGTCTGTTAATACTCTACATGCACAGAAATAAATACTATTTGTCATTAATTTGGAATGGGCTTTTAAACTAGTTTACTATGTGTAATCAAGCATAATAGGATACCAGTCAACTAAAGGAAGTCTGTCCCACAAGATCAAATCTAAAGCTGATGAGATAAGTGCCTCACCTGAGTTTCAAATGCCATTGGAGGAGAGGTGGAAAGAGATGGTATTAAGATAACACAGACCCACCTCAATTACACCCAGAAGCAAATAGGCAGACTCTGCAGTTGGTGAAGAGATAAAATAAGCTCCCCTCTACTAACCCCGCCCATTAAGACAGCAACTCATTTTGTTTGGGCAGAAGCTGAGTGGTCTTTAAATATGGTGTCATAGGGACCGCATTGCGGCAGTTCATAGACTACTGCATGGCCAATGCAAATTTGAAACTGATTAACTCAAATACTTCGCCAACAATATTGAGATAGGTCTGGGTGAATGACACTATGCAGGTCCTAGATGACTGGAATTCCAACTGGAAATGATAAGATCTGGCAAGATGAGCTCTACAAAATCACAGATCTTCTATGATATCCTTGTTTCTACCTTGACTTGTCTGGATTCCAAGCTTTGAACTGTATTCTTTGTTTATTTAATTATTAGTTACTTCTATTTTTATTAAAGGAAATTATTATTCTAGCTAATCCTAATTAAAGTGTATGTGTGCATGTAAAAGAGAGAGGGGGAACTTTAATAGAAATATAAACATTTCCTGCTCTTTTGGGTAAGATGAAGTGTACTGCAAATAAAACTGCAGCACAAAATTATTATTTCTGCTTTTGTTTGAAAACATGCCTATGGTAGATTCCAACATAATTATTATTTGAAGTCTTGAGCAACTGACTTGTTGAAAAACAAACATTGTGAGCATAATTCAATGACATGATATATTAAAAGAAAAATACAAACTATAGCATTCCAATTTCCAGGAGCACACCTGCTGCATGTATTGAAAATTATTTTCTGAAATTCATGCACCTTATTTGCTTTCCTAAAGCTACACCAAAGTGGCTAGTTGGCTATTTGTAGAAAAAGTGTACTAATCACAGGATAATTTTGAAGGATTACATATCCTGCAAAATAGTCTTCTTTACATGTCTTCCTTTTCTCCCCAAATCTCTAATGTGCTTTTGTTTTTAAGTAATGTTAAGAAACAACACGAGACTTTACAAAACAAAAGAAACACAAAATACAAATTTGTAAAACAAGTAGGTTGGGGCGATTTGCACATTTAAACCATTTAAACGTGTGTCTATATTTTCAGCAACAAAATCATTTTGACTCAATTAGCTGTGGCTGATTTAACTAAAGAGAGCTGTGAAATGTTCTAAGATGAATATAACATGGCCTGCAGAAGACTGAGCCTCTGGACCAGTTGAAGAGGTCTGCAAACGCTCTTCTAAAGAAGTCAATTATTAAAAGTAACTGGCTGAAATATATTTTACTACCAAAATATATTTTCACATTGCTGCCCCTCTGCTTCTGAATTATCGAGGCCTGGATAGGATGAAAGGCAGAATTGTTTGGTTGTCAGCAAGCTGCTATTCCAACTCCTATGTCTTAATATATATATAGGACAAATTGTTTGTTGAACTTAGATTGTTGATGGTTTTTTATTTCCATTTCTATGTGTTTTCATCTCTTTTGGGTGTGATAGATATGTTAATGATTGTCTGTATTGCCTGTGCACCTTTCTTACTGTCTTTGGACAGAATACAGCAGATACATTAAAATTATAGTTTAAGAATAATCATGCTACAATTCAGGGTAGCCAATTAAATATCATATGAAAAATTTATATTACATAGTAATAATAAAGAGGGCAGCTTACTTGTGTTGGCCAGTGATCATTTCCTGCCCAAGCAAAAGGACTTTATTTATAGGTAGCAAAATACAGTCAAAGAAGTGTATTTAGCTATCTAATTTTGAAAGAAGAGCTGGGTGCTGATGGAACTCCTTACTTTAGCAGA
Organism: Furcifer pardalis; assembly: GCA_030440675.1. Lineage (NCBI taxonomy): Eukaryota > Metazoa > Chordata > Lepidosauria > Squamata > Chamaeleonidae > Furcifer > Furcifer pardalis. The sequence goes on from CP126893.1 coordinate 73,638,058, forward strand.
TGGACTCACACTGCTCATTCTGGTGTTCATCATGGATGATATTAGGTGAAAATTGTGTGTCATTTATTAAATTTACTAGCCTCAGCCTGTGAAGTTCTAAACAAAAAATATTGAAGTTACAATCCTTGGAGGTAAATTCATGTACATGATTTTGGTGAATAGTATTTAATTCAGTCTTCTGAAGTCTACTGGACATTTAATATCTTTGAATCCCAGTAGACACTTGGATAATACAAGTCTGAAAATTCCAGATCTTAAAGAAATACCCTAATACTAACCCGAAACTTGAAATCAATCTGACAAAAAGGAAAGTGTTTTTTATTTATCACAAATAAATGGGATAAAACAGATACAATTATCTGTCAGATGAAAGGTGTGTTTACACATTGATGGATCATCAGGACAAATTGTGAAAAATCCAGAATGTCTATTTGTTTAAAAATCTATTTTTTTCAGCAAATATTACAGCACATGTGCTTTAGCAAAATAAATCTACCATTACTCCCACCTAGAGTAAATCCATTGATATAAATAAATCAGAATTAAGTCAATTGTGACAGAAGTCCCATTCATCTCAATAGATCCATTCTAGATAGGACTAATATAATTTTGACATGGCACAATCTTTAGCAATCAAGACTCTTATGCAGATATTTCTAACCATTCCCTGAAGCAACTACCTTTCAAGATTTACAGATTTTTCAGAAAAGTGAATGCTGCCCATTAAATCCAGTGTATTATGTCTTTTAGGGACTGCAGTGGCTCATGTGGTTGAGATTCTGAACTTGACAACTGGAAGGTCGGAGTTTGAGTCCCAAGTACTGCACGATGGAGTGAGCTACCATCTTTGTCCCAGCTCCTGCCAACCTAGCGGTTCAAAACCAAGAAAATGCAAGTAGATAAATAAGGTACCACTTCAGTGGGAAGATAAACAGTGTTCTGTGCTCTCTGGTGTTGAGGCATGTCTGCCATGTATCCACGGAAATGTCTGCAGACACAAAGAGCGCTGGCTCTTTGGCTATAAACACAGATGATTACTGAACTCTAGAGTCGGATATGACTAGCTTTCGAGCAAGGGTGACCTTTACCGATTATGTCTTGTTCTCTCTCTAGTGTTGGATAACATAAAATCTATCACCTTGATGCCATCTGGTCATTGTTGTTTTGTTCTCATATGTCTAGCATATGTAACAACCAGGAGATTGTCTCAAGTATTTCCATATGCTGCAAGACACTTGTATTCTATGAAACACTATTTAATTTTATTTCTTATTAACTCCAAGACAGTTTTGCATTCCTGCGGGTGGAATGAGGTGGGCAGTCTCCTACAGCAGGTTTCTAGGTTATTTTCCACTGAAATGATATCCTGGGAAGTACAGTTTAAATAACCTCATATGTTTAATCCAGTGGTTCACAACCTTTTTTTGGCCATGCCCCACCTAGGCTTCTCTAAAAACCTGATTCCCCCACCCCCGGGTGAAATATAATTCTTATTATTCAAAAAGCGAACTCCTATTCATGTGGAAAAAAGCCTAAAAGGCCATTAACTGTTAATAACTCATTCTCAAATTGCCCCCTTAAAAATAAAATTGTCGCACATTGGGAACCATGGATTTAATTTTATTCCAAAAATGAAAATTTAAACAGCTCATGTTGTGTTTCCAGTACATTGCCAATTTTCTGCAATGGGACCTGGAGCGATAAGGAAAATTAATCAGCTGTTCTGGTGCTGTTTTCTGCTGGAGTTACTCCAGAATGCTTATGAGGTAAAAAAGAAGAAGAAGAAGAAGTAAGTGGTCATCTCTGCAAAAATCTCTCCATACGTAGGCCCAAGTAATCTGCCAAAGGCAGGTGTGTGTTTTCATCTGCTTCCAAATGGCTAAATAGGATCACTGAATGGGGAAAGCGGCATTATAATTTTTCTTCATTTTATAATAAAAACAATACTTATAATATTTTTACTTATCATTTTTATAAGGTCAAAACTTGCTTTACTTCATCCGCCACTGTAAAGTATCTAGACGTATGACAATGAATTGAAAAATATGTTCCCTCCACAAAATTATTGGAGTTTCATGCAAAATGCTGTCTTATACAGTAAAACCTCGGATAACACTAAAACTTGGTTCCACAAGTCTTAGTGCTATCCAATTTTTAATGTTATCCGATGCATGTTAAAATCTTTTGGGATGCATCAGATAATGTTACAACTCCATAGAGATACTTTGTAACCAGCAAGGCTTTAGCGAATGTTATCCAATGTATCCCATAGGATCTTAACGTTATTTGTGCAATTTCCCCCCCAGATTGCTTAACGTTATGCGGTTTGAGCATTATCTGATGCAAACGTTATCTGGGGTATTACTGTACCTAAAAACATCGGTATGTGACTACAGAAAAAGTTGATCAGGGGGACACCCCCCCACCCCCACCCCACTTCATTAAGTATTTTGGCCACATAATGAATGCAACTCACACGATTCAAATTTAATTTTAATTACATAAACAAATGATACAAGGCAAAACAGAATAATAAATCATATTATTTTCCATTTACAGACTTTTGTTAAACAATGACATCTCATTTATTTATAATTTTTAAACATTGCAACAAATGAAGTATGAATACAAATATATATCACCAAAACAGCAGGTTGATAAAATAATTTAATGTTTTTCTATATGGACTTCTTAGAAAATATACTTGAACTACCTAATTAATGTACTGTATTGTTTAAATATTGTTATGCGTCTGAAGGTAAAGTGATAGGTGTAAAGTAAGATTGTGATTGTGATATCCAGTATGTTAATGTATCCAATTCTCAAAAACTACTTCCGCCTTTCATTTTTTTTAATGAAAAGAACCTAAGGTTATTATTTTCAAACTCAATAGTAGCTACTAAAATAGTCTGGACAAGGAACTGGAAACAATCTCAACTCCCAACTAGAGTAACATGAATAATGTCAAATGTGAACTAAGCTATGCATTTGGGGAAATGATGGCACTAGTATTTGTGATTGCAATGCTTTATGGTCCTAAATAATAAAACAGCTCAATTCCATATGCTAATACATATGCTTCAAAGAACAGGGCTGGACCTCTATAAAAGTTTGTGATGAAAAATATGACAAAAGAATGGGATCCATCTTAGAAATAACATGTTTTCTAAAAGAAGGAAGAGAATTGTTCTGAACATTCTGACATCCGCCATTCCAATCTCATTTCCATACAGAAAAGACTGATGAAAATATTTGGGTCTGAATAACTATAATAAACTGAAATTACCAAATGCATTATAATCTCACACATAGATAACCAAAGATTACTAATTTCAAATTTAATAAATGCTATCAAAATAATCTGGACAAGGAACTGGAAACAATCTCAACTGTCAAGTATAAGGGGAAAGTTGTTGAAAAGTTTGGATTCTGTAAGAAATGGCTTTGATAAGGGCAGAAGTTAACAGGAGTAAATGTAGCCTACAACTTATCTTCACTTTAGAGAAATTGAAATTCTTTTATCATGTATTGGAATAATGTTATGCTCATATACAACTGGAATTAATTTTGTCTCTACATAATTACTGTAAGTTTTTAAAAATATATAATAATTTAGGATTGTCAACTCTCTATATCTAATGCCAGCTGTGTTATCTTAAACCTGATTCTGCTGAACACCCTATCACTTCAGTGATCATTGATGAAATATTGAGTCATACTATACATAATTGATTAAAAAGCCTGGCTCCATGACAAAGATTTAAAAAAGCAAAATATCCAAGGGAGCTTTAAAACCAGAGAATTTTTGTAATGTGAGAGTGTATGCATACAATTAAAATTGGATTCAGACATTTTCAAAGTGTGATGATGCAGCTAAGAACTTTTCATACCATCATCTACTATGACCCATCATCTTCCACCAACAGTATCTCCTGGTATAGACAAAAAACTGAACAAATATTCTCCCATACATGGATAGAAGTGCTTTAAGCCTGTGCAAAGAAGTTCCTGAATCCCAAACATTTAAATTTAAAATCTGAAGAACTGTAATTGTGAATTTTTCTGCCTCTGAGACCAGCGCCTATAGTATTTTCACTTGCTCCCGCATTACTTACTACAGAAGAAAAGACCTCATTTTACACAAGCTGCTTAATTATTTGAACAGATTTCTTCACACGAATTGTGCATTAACAATGGTTGCCTATCAAACCAACATTCATTTTTTCTGTTTTAGGGGGCTGAGGGAAGGAGGCACAATAGTAACAATACGATGCATTACTAAATATCATGAAATTTTTTTGAGAAGAATTCTGGTCTCAGCATGATAGTAAGAATTATGCTTATTAAAAACACAATAGTCTGAAAATCCTGTTTAGACATCAGTATACCTGTTAGATTTACAATTGATGTTCTAGGAACAGAGAGCTAGGATAAAACCAACTATGTTTCAGTTTATTCCCTAGTTCAGATATGTCCAACAATAGCTAACACAAGTGTATGTGATAACAAGAATGTGATATTTCTACACAGGCTCTCATTTCACCTCCCAAAAGATGGATGAAAGTCTGGCCAGGTTACCCTAGTATGGTAATGGAGTAGACCATACTGTCAGTGACTAAGTGCCAATAGTCAGGCAGTGGTTAACAAACCCAACAACTCTGGGGACTCATGGCCTTGGGTGTGAAGTCCACAGGGAAGGGTGATGGCCCCCAATGGATTAAATCCCACTTGAATCCATCTTGATGGAGGACAGCAGCTTAATCAATACTGGCCTGGGACTGAGGAGGACTTTATGTGCCAAAAGGGCTCAGTGACTCACAGAATTCGATCAGAGGTATGGGTGCCACACTGCGATGTGGAAGGCAAATGGAAGGCCGCTGTATTATATTGTTCCCAGAATAATCTTCATGGCTTATCGCCATGATGACAGCAAATATTCAGAATCAGATATGACACTTGATGATGAAGAAGAAAAGATGAATGTCTACCAACTATGACAGAATTATCCCAATGGCAAGATTAAATTTGGATTCTAGGTGAGTGAATTTTAGACTATCACAAATCTTAGAAGTAAATTGTTTCTGCTAATTTTTTGAATATGAAGGATTTTTTTTAAAAAAAGGCATAGAATTATGAAGGATTCATTCAAAACACATAATTTCCCATTCCTGAAAATAGCCATTGGACATAAATAGGTTGTATGAATCACTGAAAGAGTTGTACAATTAATTGTAAATTATAACAGCGAAGTAGTTACAATGACATCCACAAAGATTTTTGAGCAGAAAAGCACTGTGTTAACAAACATTAACTTTTTCAGCTCTAGCAATAAAATTTGGAGTTTAAGTTATGAATATGGGTGCTCAAGATATTATTAATAATTTGGATTAAGAACTTTAATGTTTAAGAATCCACAGGATGACAATGCCTGAATCAGTACCAACTAATTTTGCCTTTGTTTTGTTTTTATGGATCAGTGTAATAGCTTTAATTGTTACCATTATTATTTCAAAATCAGAATTTTTAATTGGACAACTTAATGCAAACTATCCCTTAGTGACCCTTGTAGAAAGTATGTCCAAGAACATTTACTTCTGCATGCCTTGAGAGACTTTAAGTCCCATTATTTAATTTTTTTGGACAATCCACAAGCATTTGAAATTTTTCTCCATGGTTTTTTCAAAGTCTTTTAATTATACTCTGGAGAAAAGCCAAACAACAATATCAACAATAATAATTATATACGTTGTGGAATTAGAGTCCTAAAAAGCTCATTGCGAATTGATTTTTTCTGCATCACAAATGGAAATCAGAGTATACATGCAGCACATTTTTGAACGCAGAGCAAAACTGCAAATATTTAAAAGGCATTTAGCAATTGTTACAGGAAATGCAACATAATTTTATAAAACGAAAATAATGTTTTCTAACAATCACCAATTGAAAATATCAGCATTTTAATTTTTTGGAACACATTATCTTCAAAAATACTATTTTAAAATAAATATAAAAAGCTTTATTTACTGCCCAAATCAACATTTTTTTATACAAAAGCCTTTAAATGTGTTATTTTAGGGAATAAAGTTCCCATTTGTTTGGGAAATCCCTGAAATGCACAAACAGAACTCAAACTAATACATTCATCCAGTACATGACAGTCTGCTATATGTGCTACACTGGTAGATTTGGGGCAGAAAACAAGTTTCCAAAAAGTATTTTTGAGAAGCTGTAACAGACTGCAGTCCATGTCGAGTGAGAGAGTTAAGAAATGAAATGGACAGAGCCTTCATCTGTGGGAGAAGGGAATCACTTTATTATAGACAGGCACAGATTTTCGATAATAGGCTATCCATACACATGTGACCACAACACTGTTAACCATGCTTTGGAATACATAGCCCTCTTGGAAGTAAACTAAGACTGGGAGGGGATATGATAACACTCTTCAAATACCTGAAAGACGGCCATAAAGAGGAGGGGCAGGATCATCCCAGGGTGTAGGACATGTAATAATGGGCTCAAACTAAAGGCAGCCAGATATAGGCGGAATAGCAGGGGGAAAGCCTTAACAGTTAGACCATTATGACAGTGGAATCTGAAGTGAGTGCTCGAACACAGGAAGCATTCAAGAGAGAACAGTACAACCATCTGCTTTGATTTGAGTTGCTGCATTGAGCAAGGGGTTGGACCCAATGGCCTAAAAGGCCCCTTCCAAATCGGTGATTCTATGATTCTATGTTTAGCATCAGGGCCTCTGGATTTTCACAACCTGCATTGTGAGCATGGTGTGGCCTAATCACCTTTCCCGCCTACAGCACTAGAGACAAGCCATGGTTCAAGAGGCAAGAAGTTATAAATCCATTCTTTGACATAGATACATATCTACAGCATAACAATAGTTTCAGGTACAACATAAAGGCTTTGAAAGAGGGAAAGAGGCTTTCTCTAGGGCATGTTAATACACCTATTTGAAATGAATTAAATACAATCTCTCAAAATATATGCTCAATGGTTAAGGAAAGATCATTAGCAGGTACAACAACATTATGCTTGCCTGGACTGCCGAATCCACTCTGTGTGCACAATGCACTGCTACCATTCTCTTGGAGCACATCATGACTTTTACAAAATAATCCTTTTAATCAAGGTGTGAAAAAGTCTTCAATAAGGTGCCTTCAATTCAGGACTAGAGTAGCACCAATTTTTATCGACTCCATTCACAAACAGCTTGAGTATGACAACTTCAAGTGCACTTTAAAATCCGAGGTGTGAAGTTCAGCTTGCTAATGAACTACACCTAGAGTTTCCACAATGGGATTTCAATTAGCCATTGTGCTTAACTACCAGCACCAGAGCCCATTCTGCACCTTGAAGAATTATCCTCTCAGTCTAGGTCAACTGTAAACTCCTTCCAAATAGAATGCCACTTTAAACCTCTACTTTGTTAAAATTACAGGTTCTATCTCTTTAGATATATAACACAATATCCTTAAGAACTAAAAGCCTTCTTTTGTGGCTTATTTACCATTAATCTCAAATCAGGGAGTGAGAAATTGCTCTTGACTGGTTACATACTTTAGCCCAAAGAAAGAACAGAAGCAAAACAAAATACAGAGAGAGAGAGAGAGAGGATAAAAGCACTGCAGCACAGAAACGCAAGCATGCAAAACCATCAGAAAGTCTCAACTCACAGTATCTCCAAGTCACGCAGTGCTCGGAAGGCTCCATCTTCGATGCAGCCGATTTGATTGTTGTCCAGTTGCCTGCAGAGAGGAAGGGACAGGTTTGAAGGCTCGCTTGGTAACCATGCTGTCTTTGGAGCACCATGTTCTCGGTTTCCCTGTCACTAAGGTGTCCCTCCACCCCCTTGCAGTCTTTGCTTGTCACCAGGAGGAAGCCAGCTTGTAGCCTGCCACGCTGCTCTGTCTCTTCTCACTGACGGTTTGAGAGAGCTGCATATACCACAGCACGCTGAAGCCTGTCAGGTCTCAGTAAATATTAATTGCGCTTTCCCCCCTCTAAGGCAGAAGGGAATAATTTCATTACATTAGGGCATCCAATCCATTATGAGCTTTTACCGACATGTCACTGAAACAATTTCATTAAGCTAAAGGCCTGTAAATCATTGGAGGTCACTGGGCTGCCCCCAGTGACCTCCCAGAATGCTTCCCCCCCCCCAATTTTACTGGAAGTTGTAGTCCTCCATCTTGACGGTACTAAATCTCAAGGCTTTATCTGTCCAAGAGCTTCAAGAGTGCACTGGGAATATACCAATTCCAAATTAGACTGAACTAATCTAATTTTATAGTCTTTTTATTATTCAAAGCACCAAATGTCTGTGGTGGTTCAGTGCTTGTTACTGGCCCCATCTGCTAGGCCTGCGTATTGAAACATTTCTGACCAAACACAGCATCAGTGCAAGTGCATCAAGCAACACTGATCTAATCAAGAGAACAAATGTCATAATACACACATGCTCAGAGCAAATACTTTACCTTGGGTGCACCTGAACACACCACAGTAAATATAGACATGACCAAATAATGGGATAATGGAAAGGGGGAAATGGCTGATATCATTGACTTCAGGATCTGACCAGATATTCCTAGAATGACCCATTGGCATATCACTATCTGATACAAGATAATCCTGGCCACTGCTACACAAGATGCTCAGATATAGTAGCTAGGCCTGGACATATAACACTGCCAGATTTTCTCATACTTCCAGATTAGACCTTTCAATAGTAAGACAAGAAGTGCTTCAGTATTCATATTACCACAAATACTCAAGTATAAGCAGAGATTTTTAGCCCCCAAAATGAGCCCCAAAATGGGGACCTAGCTTATACTCGGGTCAACAACCACGAGGGTTCAAAGACTGTGCCAGATTGAGATGCACCAACAATTTAATTAATGTTACCATATTTTCAGGTGTTTTGATTATTGAAACTCACTAGCAGCAGCTGCATTTCCCACCCTAGGCTTATACTTGAGTCAATCTATATCCCTGGTTTTCAGGTCAAAATTAAGTGTCTTGGCTTATACACAAGTATATATGGTATCTGCCCTCATTTATTGTTTCAAATGTGTATGCTTACACACTTTTTTCTAAAACACACAAATATTCATGTTTAATGTTAAGTAGTGATGTTAACTATAGAAGAAAAAGTGAAAACCAGAAACAGTATTATGACTCCTGCCTTAATGATCTAAGGCATCAGATTTTGTGAAACTCAAAATGACCAAACATGTTATTACATAAAGAAATATATTCACACAGTATAGATCAGTGGTTCAAAATGTGGGGCCCACGCCCCAAAGGGAGATTTCAATTCCCAGAAGCCCAAGACAGTACATTTCCTGATCAGTGCTTTGGGGAATTGACTTAGGGAGGCTTCTAGGAATTGAAGTAAAAACCAAAGGTTGGGAGACACTGGTATAAATGTTACTATCCATTCCTAGGTATTTTTAAAGTTACAATCGCTTAAGTTGCTATTGTAAAAAATGGCTTTGCAATCAAATGTCCCATTCCTTTTCCTGGATTAGTTCCTATATTAAAAGGGCAGTTTTGAAAATATTCTGGTCCTCACCCCATGCCTGCTGATACATGTTTTCTCTGGCATGCATTTAGCTTTACTTGGAGATAAGTTTTGTTGGTCAGATTGAGATTTCAAACTAAAATATTTTTGAACAGAGTTGACTCTTTGAGTCAGTGCAGATCTTGGATAACCAGACTATCTCCTCTAGGTAAGGTCTCCCTTACTCAAAACCCAGTCATATCCAGCCCTAGGGTATGGTCATGTGGCAGATATGACTATAGGCCAATCCATACGGAATGCTGTTACCTTTCCCACTGAAGCCGTACCTATTTATCTATTTACAATTTCTTGCTTTTGAAATCCTAGGCTGGTAGAAGCTGGGGCAGATGACAGGTGCTCACTCCAACGGACAGTACTCGGGTCTTGAACTGCTGACCTGCCAATCTCAAGCTCAGTGTCTTAACCACTAAGCCACTGTTGCTTTTTGTCTATTTAGGGAAGATGGATTTAGTCACAGTGATGCCTTAATTACTTCTTGATAAAATCGATGTAATATGATCTATGTGGAGCTTGATGTTGAAAATTATTCATAAACTAAAACTAGTAAAAATTGTGGCAGCTAGGCTGCTGCAGAAATGCATACTCAGTCTAGGGGAAAAAAAAGATTTCAATAGTCTTGAAACATTGTTCTGTCCTCCTATTTCCTTCTAAGCTCAGTCCAAGGTGCTGATTTTGTCACAGTGAGGTTTAACGCTGGGATACCAGAAAGATTGCCCCTTCTTGCTTGAGACTGCCTGGATCAATATGAGCTCCTCAACCAAGATGTTATTTTATTCCTTATCATCTTGGGAGACTACAGTGCTAAATAGAGGAGCTTTCTCTGTAGTAACACAAGGACTGTGGAACTCCTCTCCATCCTGTAATCTTTTTTTTAACTTCTGCCAAAATTGCATTATTCCACATGGCCTTTTGTCTTTAAAACTGCTTTCAAAATTGGCATTTAAAACTATTTCCAGTTAATTTCAAATTATTTTTCTTTTAATGGTTGAAAAACAACAACTTATTTTTATATTAATGTTTTAAAGACATTAAACTGTATAAATTGTTTGTTTTAATTATATATTGTTTTGGGGGATCTTGGTTGGCAGCAAAATGATGGACAAATGCTTTAAGTAAACAAAATGAGAAAGTAAATAAATGTTTGGTTGTCTGACAATCAACACTTAAAGTTAGAATAATAAAATACAGAAGTATTACTTTTTAGAATTGTGAAATGTCATACACTCACTATTAATATAAACACTGGCATTATAATACTGTACTTTGAACAAGTTAGAATAATAAAATACAGAAGTATTACTTTTTTAGAATTGTGAAATATTAGCTAATTTCCTAACAGCTCTTACAAACAAAATAAATTTTTGATAACTTAAATCAGGCTAGAGATGATAATAGTTTTACTTATCTTAGAGGTGGCATATTGCGATAAACCCCAATCTTGAGCACCACAGTAAAATACACAGAAAAGTACTGTATGCTTAAATCTCACTGCACCATTTCCAACATTTCATACATGGAAACAGTGACATCCCTGTACCTATCATATTGTAAGTTTAGAAACAGATTTGAAAAACACAGAATCTATGCTGTCTATTATAGAAGCAACTTACTGTATTTTGGTGATTACCATTACGGTATACACAGTGTGTGAGGATAGCTATAATAATATCCCCAAAACTTGTATTATTCTATACATGTTTAGCTACGTGTTCATACGTCTATTCAAAACATTGACAATAAATAACATTGGAAATAATAATGCATTTTTACATGTAACTAAAATGCATAAGATTTATTTACTTATATTTTGTCTAGGCAAGATTTTTCTCACCATAGCTAGAGGATGGGCTTTTCAGTGTTCAGGGCAGCTATTTCAGCGATGTAGACAATCTATGTTCAATGCCACAAGTGAGCCAATTATCTGAAAATCCTTTGCAAATAATTGGTCTTCATCTGTTCTGTTTGTTTTTGAAGTGGAAAAAAACCCTGAGGATAATTCAAGGTTCCTTGTACAATATTACAGCAAAAATACCAGTGTTATTGTTCTACTTGTTTTGTAAAATTTGCTTACAGATATTCTTTGCCCTGTACACTTACATACATGGAACACACATAACTAATGCATACTCATTGCCCAGAGATTTCTCACATGCCCCAACTCATTTGCCTATTACTTATGGCCCTTCTGTTTCATACTGTATCTACCCCAGCACAATTTACTTGAGATGCTGAAGCTGTGTGTAAAAGCAACATGTCTCTATAAGAATTTGATTTTTAAATTTCATAATGTTTAGTGTTCAGAAGACAAATACAAATAAAGTTGTATACAATATAATTATGAGCAGTCAAGTCAGCTTTGGCTAATGGCAAGCCTTTTCAGGGTTCTCCAGGTACAGAGTACTCGGAAATGGCTTCACTCTCCCTTCTTCTATAAGCAAAATTGAAAATTTAAATGCCGCATTTAATCTCACAAAGTTCTTTCACAGATGTAATGCAAAGGGAAAGTAATACAGAGGAAGTAGGTACATGGCACTTGAAGCAAAGCACTGTTTTGGAACGTCAATATTGCATAAATATACTTTATTGATATTATGTACCATCAATATGGTACATAATAACAATGGTTAACAATGCTTAGTGGTTAAGAAGCTTGCCTTGTTAGCTAGAAGGCCGGCAAGTCTGAAGTTCGAGACCCAGGTACTGGATGATGGATTGAGTACCTGTCTCTGTCCCAGCTCCTGCCAACCTAGCAGTTTGAAAGCAAGAAATTGCAAGTCAAGAAATAGGGACCACTTTGGTGGGAAAAGATCTTGGGGACTTGAAAGGAGCAACATTCGAGCATCACCTGAGTGGGTTTTCTCCTGAAAAAAATCCTTTCAACCCAGAATAATTTCTGACACAAAATTATTATTATTACCATCAAAATAGAACAGTTTTAGAGCAACCCTAATAGGGCTTTCAAGGCCAGTGAGATGTTTAAGGAGTGTTCAAGCTCACCCCAAGCTGAGCAGAAATTTGAACCCAAGTCTTCTGAATTCTAATCTGTAACAATATCCATTATGACACACTGAATATCTAAATGTATCAGAGATTAAACAAAACAAAAATACAAAAATGTCAGGGCACTTTGAAGACTAACTGCTGTATTTCAATGTTAGCTTTCGTGGATCAAGTCCACTTCATCAGACATATCTGGGACTGCAGTGGCTTAGTGGTTAAGATGCTAAACTTAATGAGTGGAAGGTCAGCAGGTCAGAAGTTTGAGACCTGAGTACTGCACAACAGTGTGAGCTCCCATCTCTGTCCTAGCTCCTGCCAATCTAGCAGTTCGAAAGCAAGAAATTGCTAGTAGATAAATAGGTACCACTTATGTGGAAAGGTAAATAGCATTCCATGGAAATGTCTGCAAATGCAGGCAGCGCTGGCTCTTTGGCTATCAACAGAGATGAGCACAGAACCCTAGAGTCAGATATGACTGGCTTTCAAGCAAAAGTGACCTTTACCTTACTCTAAAATATATTTATATCCAGGTACCCTTTCCTCCCTAAGCACATATACATCCTGTACACACATTGACAGAGCTAACGTTCTTCATGCGTTCAGGAGGTAAAAACTAAAGATTCCAATACACCTCCGTGCATTCTAACAACATTTTTAAAAAGACATTTACACCTCAGTTAAAATAGCAACATTCATTTTGCAAGGTAAGATTCCTGCAATTAAGAGCAACCCCAGGAATATAAGAATATGATGTAACTGTTGGCAAGATCATACTCAAAGGCTAGAAATAAAATCTCTCAACTTCAAACCTTTAAGTATAGAGAGTCATTAATATATGGCAAAAAAAATAGGTTAGACCTGGATTTTTTCTTTATTTAAAAGACATATAACTGAAATTGGGGGTGGGGGGGAGAAGAGAGAGAGAAATCCTTTAAGACGCTGCAATGTGACCCTGATATTTTGTTCAAAACATCTAAAATTTGGATGGAGAACTTTTACTGTTTTATTGTCCATTTGTCTTTCAAAATATGGTTCCTAAGTATCTGAAATCAGAAGCAAAATCATCTACCACATGATCCACAGAAACATGGCTTTCATTGAAGGAGAATTCAGTTAGACCAAACCAAAAATAAGACAAAGTTCCGGTATTTTTAGCAGTTCCCAACTGCAGTGGCTCAAGTCACTAAGACGCTGACTGGGAGGTGGAAGGTCAGCAGTTCGATTCCCGAGTACTGCAGGATGGAATGAGCTCCTGTCTCTGTCCCAGCTCCTGCCAACCTAGCAGTTTGAAAGCAAGAAATTGCAAGTAGATAAATAGGGACCACTTCAGTGGGAAGGTAACAGCGTTCCATGCACTCCGGTGTCTAGTCATGCCTGCCACATGACCATGGAAACGTCTGCAGAAACAGACAGCACTGGCTCTTCGGCTTAGAAACTGAGATGAGCACTGATCTCTAGAGTCAGATACGACTGCCTTTCGAGCAAGGGAAACCTTTACTTTTAAAAAGGAAGCAGCGAGCTCCCATCATCTGAACCAGCTCCTGCCAAACTAGCAGTTCAAAAGCAAAGAAATTGCGAGCAGATAAATAGGTACTGCTTCAGAGAGAAAGGTAACAGCATTCTGTGCACTCTAGTTGTGCCTGCCACATGACCACAGAAACATATGCAGAAGTGGACAACACTGGCTCTTTGGTTGTAAATGGAGATGAGCACTGCGCCCTAGAGTTGGGAACATCTGGTTTTTGAACAAGGGAGACCTTTACCTAAGAAGAGGAAGATGCAGCAGCTACAGCTTTTACTGAAAGCCACACCTGCTGAAATCTCCCCTTTCACACAACTATTAAAGGTATAGGAACCCTATCCACTTTTTCACCAAGTGACTTTAAATATTCAGCAATTCTAAATATTTTACACAAAGAAATGCAAAATACATAATAATTAATTAAGGCTGTAATTCAAACAGAGTTCCAATTTGTGAAGCACTGTACATCAAACCACCATGTTTTATAGAGCTTCCACTTTTTGTTTTTGTCTGGCTACCAGTCTTTTAAGAAAAGGCCTGATCACGATTTCATGCACCTGCACACATGCAAGGATGTGTGTAAGTAAAACTAGGGAGAAAGGAATTATGCTAGAAATAAATGGGAATCATCAATGGCACTCTGAGTACAAAGGGAATTGCAAGGATGCTGGCAGAGGAAAGGATCACAACACCTGTAGCCACCAGTCCAGCACCGATGGCTGCATGCACATTTGGGATGTGATGAGAAGAAAGGTCATAAACCAGTGGTTCCCAATGTGGGGCCCATGACCCACAGGGAGACTCCAATTCTCAGACACCTATGTCAGTACATTGGCTGATCAATGCTCTGGGGAACTGACTTAGGCTTCTGGGAACTGAAGTCCAAAAACCTAAGGTTGGGAATCACTGGTGTAACTTCTTCACAGGAGGATGGCCCTTTTCTCACAAAGACTGGCTATTCATGGGGGGCCTTCTCTACAAATAGGCATTTCTTTGTTGGGTAGCTTACAGCCACACATATTTTTTCCGAGCATTTTCTTTTGAGCTAGGAAGATAAATCTGCCTTACTCTCTAGCTCAGGGTGCAATCATATGGTTTGACTATCCTAAATTGAAGATTCCTTCCCCTTTTGACCCCCACCCACCATTTCAAATAGACCAGAAGAGGGCAGAGGGCAGCTTCCAGTGGAAAGGAAGCTTGAATCAGGGATCCAGGGATCGTCAGACAGGATAAGTTTTAAGTTGAAGAAGGTTCTGATCATCATTCAGTTTCATTTAGGAAAAAAAAAGCCATTAGTCATACCAACTGGAAATTACTACAAACAGAACAATGGATTAAACAGATTTTTGGCCTGAACCTGAACAGCTCCCTTAATTCCACTTCCTCACACTGAACTTGACGACTGGAAGGTCGGCAGGTCAGCAGTTTGAAACCCGAGTGGTGCATGATTGAGTGAGCTCCCATCTCTGTCCCAGCTCCTGCCAACCTAGCAGGAAGCTTGAAAGCAAGAAATTGCAGGTAGATAAATAGGTACCATTTTGGTGAGAAGGTAAACAGCATTCTGTGTCTAGTCATGCCTGCCATATGTCCATGGAAACATCTGCAGGCACAGATGGCAATAGCTCTTTGGCTATAAACAATGTTAAACACTAGACCCTAGAGTTGGATATGACTGGCTTTTGAGCAAGGGTGGCCTTTACCTTTAAGCAATAGTAAGTGGATTTTTAAAAATATTCTCTCTCAAAGGTGTTTTTAAAAACATTTGTAAATATTTAATTGCTTTACAGTCAGTGATGGGATGTAACAGAATTGCACCAGTTTACCAGAATCGGTAGTAACTTTCCCCAGTGTTCCGGAGAACCGGCAGCAGCTTTTGGGGAGAACCACCTTCGGGGCTTACCTATTCACTGGTTCCCCCACTGCACATGTGCACCAAGCATTTGGTGTGCATGCACGCTTACAGTGCTTGGCGCATATGCACGGCCTCCTTGCTGTCCTCCCAAGCGGCGAGGAGGAAGAGAAGCTGCTAGCCTGAAGCTCCCTATAGCCTGCTCCCAAGGGTAACTGACTCACCTTTGGATGAGGTGTGTCTGTGTGTATTTTAATGTATATTTAATACCTTTACCTATATTGACGTACAACCACAGTTCCTAAAAAGGCCTGGCTGCCTGGCTTGGGGTTTTTAAGCAAAGTCTTGGAGTTACCTCATCAATAAGCTACACCTGTGCTGTTCCAATTGCTGTTCCAATTGGAGAACCCTTAAGGAGGTACAGCTGTTTTACATTTACATTAAGGCATATTAACCTAGAGAACTGGTTAGGCAAATACTTAGTACCTAACTTCTTTAACTGTTGAAAAGTGCCAAAATGAAACCATCTTGTGGTGAGTTCATTCTGTAGTTCCTTCCATCTGACCTAGTGTGAGAAAGATTAGCCAGAATAAGCTTTAAGCTCTGGTTGAAAAGCTCTGGTTGATTTGTGTTTGGGGTGGGTGGGTGTATTTTAATGTATTTTTATTTAATTTATTTAATTTATTTACAGGTTTGTGTTGTGGGTGGGTGGGTGGGTTGAGGGGTGTGTGTATGTGTGCGTGCTTATTTTTATTTTATTTTATTTTTTCTTTGGCCCCACCCACAATGTCATGATGTCATGACATCATGGCATTAGCTCCGCCCATGCTGTGATGACATCACGGTGGGGTAGTAAAATTTTTGACATCCCACCACTGTTTACAGTGGTATCTCGCTTTACAAATGCTTTGGTTAATGTAATTTTTGTTTTATGAATGAAAATCCATTAAAATAATGCCTTACTTTATGAATTTTTTTCAGAATGGATTAATTGGTTTTTAGTGCATTCCTATGGGAAACCACATTTTGCTTTACGAATTTTTTTCAGAACAATTTAGTATTCCTATGGGAACCACATTTTGCTTTAGGAATTTTTCATAATATGAAACATCACGTGGGGCACATTAAATTCGTAATGCAAGGTACCAATGTAATTTGTTCTTCAGAGTGTTTTAAACAACAATTTCTGCATAGTTTTAGTTGACTGTAAGATACCTTGAGTTTCCTATAGAGAGAATGGCTGCATATTAAAAAAAAACAAATAAAACATTTTATTTGTCTGGCAACTGCTAGAAATATTTAACTAGAAGAGAGAAACAATAGTAATCAAGATGTTGTTAGTCTGTACCTTCCACCCATTCTGCTAACCCTAACTAGCAAAGAGATCATATGATCAGTAGACAAAAATCCTGGGAATGCCACCTATACATCTACCTCTGAACTGGTATTCTATTTAAATTCCTCACTGCAACCAGCATGCTACTTTCCCTGTTAATTTGCCTCCAGACCTCTCAACTATTTCATTCATTCATAATCAAACTAATCAGAATACAGTAATACCTCATATAACATTAGTATCGAATAACACTAAAATCGCATAACATCAAGGAATCTGGGGGGAAGAATTGCATCAGATAACATTAAGATCCTATGGGATGCTTCAGATAACAACCGCGAAAGCCTGTGTGGTTACAATGTATCTCTATGGATCCCATAGAGGATCAGATAACACTAAAAATCATATAACACGAAGACTTGTGGAACCAGGTTTTAGTGTTATATGAGGTTTTACTGTATTTGAAAACTAAATGTCACCCCCCCAACAATATCACACTAAACTCTGAAACACACAATGAATTCCACAAGCTTGTCAATTTCAGAATATAAAAACAGGTTAACTGTCAGATGCTGAAGAGTTATATCCAAAACCATCATCATTGGTACATAGGCAGCAGCTTATGAACCAGTAGTTATGACTTTAATACTTGTAATAATATGTGTTCCATGAGAATAGATAGAATATCAGGCTTGCATGTTTCTTGTAGAAAGCTTTTTAAAAATCTCCATCTTGCTTTCACAAAGTTTTATCAAATGAAAAACTGCAATACCAAAATTCTCTGTATTTAAATGAAACAATAGGAGAACTGAGAACAATCTTAACTGTAACACAACATCTTGATACTTAGAATTGAAGCACAGGAATAACAGAATAGACACTATAAATTCACTCTGTAGATTTGGATACACATCCTTCCTACTCTCTTCATGTATATGGTGTATGAATGTAGAGTAGTGGTTCATGTGGTGACATTAGCCTGAAAACTCACAACAGCTGGACACATAAAATAAGGATTATTATGACTTTAGCCTCTCTGCTACTATTTAATGCTTTGTTGTCTAAATACAATATACAGGAAGTTTTCCGTAAATATGCTAGATATACTATACAATAATGCTAAAGAATGTGACAGATTAAATACAAAAATAAATTACTGTACCTTACACAATCCTGTATGGAACATACTAATTCTACCTGCAGTTTTAGAAGAGTTGAAGATAAAACTCCATTTGTTTTGTGGTACCTCACTGCATTTCAGTAGAAAAACTCATGCACAATTGAGTACATCTCATATATGGTCAGCGTAAAGCATGACCTGGACCCAAATGTGACATTCCCTCAGTTCTTAAGTAAAATACCACGCTTACTGATATGAAGAACATTTCCACCAGTCTTAAGTAATTTATGAGGGAACATCTGCCATATTGGGAGCTGCAAAAGATAGTTAAATAATCAGACCAGAGGAATATGTTGTTGCCTGTAGCCCTCAGTGCAGGGAAAATGTCACATTGCTTTTCTGTCAAACAGCATCCTATCCAGTTCTCTAATTCTGGATCCTTATGTCGCTAGTCACTCCACAAAAAAGAGGAACCAGCAGGTATGGGGAATCTCAATTTTTGCAGAAGTACAGAAAAGCTGGAGAGAAATAGGTGGCAGAGGAATGGCCAATGCAGGGTGAGCAATGTTCAGTGGCCACAGAATTATGATGTGTCTGTTAGTGACAAGAAGGCATGCTTCCCATGCATTGGGTCTCAAATCCAATCCAGGTATCTCCAGGCAGGTTCAGAGAACTACAGCCAAACTTTGTGGACTAAACATTAATCAGCTTATCTATATAAAGGATATTTCCCAGGTGTTGATGAAAGAATATGTAACAGCAAAAGGTCATTTAGTCTGGCTGGCAGGCACTCTGGACAGGAAAAATTCACATCACAATACAGTATTCTGGTGCTAACTCCATTGCCTGAATTATGAATACTCCATGCAAGAGGATCCTGATGATTTGAAATCCCAGCTTGTCTACTTTTTTTCGTATTGTGTTGTTGCTACATAGACAGACATATTTGTATTGTTACATTATGTTGTGGGTAGGAGGTGGTGGAAGCAGTGGAGTTATTTGAGTTGCATATTTTCAAATATGTTTACCACATGCTGTAGTAACTTTATCACTAGTTGGGCGGTATAAAAATTTAAACAATAAACAATTAGGTAAACAATTCTGGCCATTCTAGTAATGCTAAATTTGATCCCATTCTCATCTGTTTTGACATGAATTCGATGAACATCTTACATTTCAGTTGGGTGGTCTGGCAGCTTTTGCCATGTAACGAAAATCATGTACTTTTGACAAGCTGCAACACCAAAACTAAGGCACCCACGAAAATAAGGGTTATGTCATTTAAAGGATCGTCTTGGTGACTTTAAGAATTGGTAGAAACCAAAAGCCAAAAAATACAAAGCGATTATGTCATCACTTTCGGAAGCAGCATCAGAAAAGTGACAGTTTTGCTAGGGAAAAAACAACCCAACCAATTCAGATGATCCAAAGTGCGTTTGAAAGAGGAAAGATTAACCTTTTTGGGGACACTTTAAGATTTGGAATTGGACTTCAGAAAAATAATCTATGAACCGTTTTACAAAAAATCACTCAAATGAGGTCACAAAAATGCACAAAAAAGAGGGGAAACCAATTTAGAAAATGAATATGACAACTTCTCGAAGTGGATACAGTTTTCATACAACATTTGGAGAAAAATGATGCCGAAGCAGGAATCCACAAAAAAGATATTGAGGAAAAATGTGACTCATTAAAATGACATTTCCGTGGGGGGTGGGATGTGGCGGTGATCCAACAACAACAACAAAAAAACCCTTTGACTGATCGAAAAGATCCAAAGTCCGATTGATAGAGGACATAATAACTTTTCTTGTGACTTCAGAAACATTTTCCATGAAGGTTTAAAACAATAAAACACACTTTTTTCTAACCTTTCTCTTTAAATCCTGCCTTCTCACTGGATGTGAAAGTAAACAGGTTGTCAACTTGTTCGTTTGGGTCCTGACCCCCCCCCCCTGCACACACACACTTTCTTTCTAACCTTCCTTCCATAAAAAAAAAAAAGCAGCAGGTAGAGTCTAAGGACACTACCATCAGGGATTTAGTTCGTGAATTTGATCTGTTGAATTATGCTCATTAGTTCATTTATTTATTTTATTTCATTCAGATCAGAAGAAATACATGAAATAATGAGCATAATTCAACACATCGAATTCACGAGCTAAATCCCTGATGGTAGTGTCCTTAGACTCTACCTGCCACTTATTTTGTTTTGTTTGGTCAGACTTTATTTCTCAAATATACACCTAGCCTTGCCACAAAATTGCCATTTGTGGAAACTAAAAATAAAAATCTAAGCTTGGAATTGAAAAAACGGAACTGAAAAAGTAACCAATAGCTAACAGGTATGGAGTTTGAATCCTCATTTTCAAAGCCGTTTGACAGTCACACTTTTTGAGTTCAGCGTTGAGAACTAGATGGGCAAGGACAATTGCCAGGCATTTTGGGGACTCTCAGTATATATATAAGGTTAGATGTATATTTGAGAAATAAAGTCTGACCAAACAAAACAAAATATACACACACACACAGTCCATAATATTTTGATGTATAGCCTGAGGACAGATTTATGTTGAAAGCTTGTTCAATTTGTTAATCGTCCAATAACAGGATCCCTTTCCTTACCACTGAGTCACCTAAGGACCAGATGGCTCCGTTCAATTTTTTTCTGAGGAAGGAACCTGTTATTAAGGCTGATAACTCAGGAGTTCTCACCCTTTTTAAGCTGGGGGCCAGATCACACTCCCTCAGATAGCTTCAGGGCCCAGATAGCTATTTTGCCCTTTCTCTATCACATGGCGCTTCCTGGTGTAGTAGAGGCAGGGAGGTGGCACATGAAATGGTGCTGCAGGCTGCATCTGACCCACGAGCTGCAGGTTGAGAATCCCTGTTATAACCCATTGCATGTGTGTGCACTCAGACACATACACCATAATGTTTTTATATTTTCATTAACATTATGGGAAAACCACTTTAGGAACTGGCTATGGTTAATTTATTTTATTAATTACCTTTTTGTAACATTTTCCACACCTCCAAATACTGCCAAAACATTTTAAGTTCTCAAAAGTAGCCAAAAAATTAAAAAGCAAACACTGTCAGCATGCAGAAAGGTATTATCACTTCTTACTTTGAACTACACATTATTTATTGAATAACATGCTTGTGCAAATACTCACCCCCTTCCCTGGGCAGGTTTTTCTCTGAACAACTGATAGCACAATGGTTGTAAAATCAGATGTGCAGCCAGTTTATGCAAGCAACCATGCAAAGGGCAGCCTTTACTCTTTACTCTTGTACATGCACATTTTCATAAATGGGTTTGGTCCATAATTTCAAAACAAATGCTGTTATGTTATAATTGTGTAAAAAGTTGCAGGTAGAGTCTAAGGACACTACCATCAGGGATTTAGTGCGTGAATTCGATGTGTTGAATTATGCTCATTAGTTCATTTATTTCTTTTATTTCATTCATTAGTTAAGGGTGATGTTTCAAATGGGGGAAAATAAAGACATTATGTTCATAAAATTAAGGTTTCATAAAATGTTCATAAAATCTAAGGTTCTCTGAGCTAAGGTAAAGGTCATCCTTGATCGAAAGCCAGTCATATCCGACTCTAGATTTCAGGGCTCATCTCTGTTTATAGCCAAAGAGTCAGCACTGTAGGTGTCTGTAGACATTTTCGTGGACATGTGGCAGGCATGGAATGCTGTTTACCATTCCACCAAAGTGTCCCTACTTATCTTCTTGCAATTTCTTGCTTTTGAACTGCTACCTTGTTTTAACCCAAAACCAGAAATCCCAATTTCATTTGTGTTTATTTTTTTATATTTTATTTTTCAATAAAAATAAACCTTTAACCTTTATTTTCCAAACTCCCTGACTTTACCCACTATGCACATGTGTCCATAAGCAGCACACTGTACACACAACAATTCACCACAGGTGAATAACTGCAAAGGACCAATTTTTAATAAATATTTCAATAGTCAAACTGCAAAAAAAAAAAGTTTTTCCTTCACAATTCCTTGAAAGCAGTTTTTCAATTAGAGGGAAAGCCAAAAGGAAAAGTGGTTATGACTTCAAAGGAGAAACTTGCTACAGTGTATCCATTCTCACACCAATATATATCCATTCTCACACCTTTAGAGAAGTCATTGATGATATTCTTCTCAGTTAAAAGGTAGGATATTATATGTTTTATTGCTGTTATTGCTGCTATCACTATTAAGCATTTATTGTTTTATGTTCAATTAGTTTACTTTTTTCATGACTGTTTTGTCAATTTTAACTGTATTTGATTGTGATCTGTCCAAAGTAGCATATTCCTTTAGGTGAATGATTGTGCGTGAGTTTATGACCAAAAACGAAATAAATGAATATTTAAAGCAATCAGGCAGATGGACAAAAGACTCTATTATTTTCTATAGCTAAACCAATAACTCATAAGAATTTCATAATAATCTGCTATTTTGTATGCTATAGCAAGATCATTTGAAATAATCATTATATTATTCCGTACCATAAAAATATATCATAAATTAACATATCATAAAGTAATCATGAGAAGTTGTGGAAGACAGGATAAATTTAGGTATTCTCAGTTAAAGCTGTGATTTTCCTTCTGTAAAAACCATACTGGAATGGAAATGTATTAAGACTGCTTTGAAAATAGAATATACATTTTTGATTTGCCTCTGCTTCTTTTTGTTAAAATATAAAATATTCCCTGACAGCAGAACAATCCCTCTGTAATTTGCACAAAAGGTCTCTGGTGTCAAATCCCTTTATAAATTAAAACACATACACAGAGCAAGCACAGAAGGACTAGCTGTTTGTTAGAATAAAAACTAACAACCCAAGATACAAATTATTTCATAAAATTTATCACTACTCAGCAATTGCAAGAACTGTACAGTTGAATGAACAACAATTTTTGACAAAAAATACCCCAAACAAACCCAGGAAAAAAGGTGCTTCTCTACACACAACACAACATCATTTTACCAAGGGGACAGTTATCAAGACCTCAACAGGTGCCACAATTCTAAGTATGAAAATTTAGTGATAAAGTTATGAAAAACTAGCAATTGCATTAACAGAGAATAAGTGAGTGACAAAGAAAGGATTTTGTTTATTTTAATATGAGATCAAATATTTTAATTTCTTAATTGTGACATTATTTGTAAAAAAAAACAGATTAATTGCTCTCAAATATATACACTAAGCGTGTACTACCAATCACTCTTTTTGTTTTATAAAAGACATATGTCTCTCTGATTGCTGTCTGTTCTCATCCCATCTAATGAAGTCCATCTAATCCATCTAATGGCCTCCACTATGCCTACCTAATTATAAAATTAGCCAAGATTAACTAATTAGTATGCTAAAAATGTTAAATAATAATAATAATAATAATAATAATAATAATAATAATAATAATAATAATAATAATAATAATAATAATAATAATAATAATAATAATTATAATAATAATAATAATAATAATAATAGGAGTTTTAAATGATAGTAAGAGAAATTGTATCTTTGAATGACATATTGAAATGAGCTTTTCTACTCTAGTTAAGGCAGATCACCATCATATTCAGCTACAATTTAAAGGTAGAAAAATGGCATATACACCTGTTCTAATTGGCCAGAAAAATGGTTAGATTTAATTGCAGTGTTGGCTACTGCATTCCGCCAAACTAACAAACATATTTAAACTGATGTTATTGCACATATAAAAACCACTATAGGTTAAAGCAACATGACAGTTTATGCTTCAACAAAAACATTTTTTCACTGGCTGCAAGATTTATGTTATTGACCCTCTATCTTGCATGTTCTTTTAACATTAAAAATGTCAGTTATTATCCTTCAATAACTTTACAAAGAGATTAATGTTTGTTAGCCTTGGTAACAGTGTCTTCATTCAACTCATCTCATTAGAAGAAACAATTTTAGTAGAATGTAGTTGCAGGGGCAAGAGAGTCCATATAGATATTTTATTTTTGCTATGTTGATGTCCTATCAGATTTCCTGAAAGCATCTATCCTGCTACTGTAGACAAAAATGGTAGATGGACTCCAACGCCCTTGTCAGATCTACCAGATTTTGATGTTCTTTAGTTTCTACTGACCTCAAGTATAATATAGCAGCTAGCATCGAAGTTCAAGGCTGGCTTTATGTCATGGAAGGCATTCAGTGAATTAGAGGTAATCACTAACTCTCATTCTCTCCTTTATTTATCTTGCCACAAAGACAATAGAAATAAAAAACACCTTACCCTGAATGCCTTTGAGATGTAAAATATGAATATCCAAAATAAATAAATGTGTGATCTAACTGACAGTATAATAGTTCTATTTGAAAACAAAATGCATGTGAACTAAAAAATATATGTGAATAGTTCTACAAGAGGGCAAAAAAAAGTATAGTGTTCAAAACAAGGGTCTATTTCGCTTCTTTAGCAAGATATTGGCTGATTATCAGGAAAAAAAACATCTTAACTGTTAGAGTAGTAAGAAAACAGAACCACTACAACACTGGAGGCATTCAAGAGAAAGCTGGACAGTCATCTGTCAATGGACTCCTACACTGAACAAGGGATTAGACTTGATGGCTTCTTAGCCCCTTCCAACTCAGTTTTTTTCTATGAGTCTTACAGGAATAGCAATAATTATTTCTGCCACAGTTCACAGATGACAATGAAAGTCTCAAACTTGGATGTTCAACAATAGGTTTCCATTAGATTTCTAGCTATACCACTAGTGATCTGGTCTTTTAGGCTGTGTACCTTGCAAAAAAGACTTGATTACCACAAGTCTTCCACAAATCAATATATAGCAGGCTCTACCTGAGTACTTGTTAGTCTGAGCAATTTGTTTTAGGAATAGCAACATCAGGATCCACCCAAAGGATTGTTGCCCTGCCATGGCAAGGGGGCATGTATGGTTCAATGAGGCTATGAACTATGCCATGTAGAACTATGCCAAGACAGAAAGGCCATAGTGGAGAAATCAGACTAAAAACAATTCACTGGAGAAGGACCTGACAACCTACTTCAGTATCCTTGCCAGGAAAAAAACCATGTACAGTATCAAAAGGCTAAAAGATATGATGCCAGAAGATGAGCCCCTCAGGTGTCCAATATGCTACTGGGGAAGTGCGCAGGACAAGTACAAATAGCTTCAGAAAGAGTGAAACAGCAGGGCCAAAGCTGGAAGGACACTCAGCTGTGGATGTTATGGTGAAAGGAAAGCATGATGCTGTAAAGAACAATATTGCATAGGAACACGGAATGTAAGATATATGAATCAAGGGAAGCCAGACATGGTCAAACATGAGATAGACTGAATCAGTGAACAAAAGTGGATGTGAACAGGTGAATTTAACTCAGCGGATCATTATATCTACTACTAGGGCAAGAATCCCTTAGAAGAAAATGAATGGCCCTTATAGTCAATAAAACAGTGAGGAAAGCAGTACAGTCAAACCTCGCATAAAGAGCGACTTGCTTAAAGAGTAACTCGCTTAAAGAGCAGAATTTTCTCTGAATGTTCACTTCGCTTAACAAATAAAATCAACCAAAAACTTGCTTAACAAATAAATCGGGGTTCGCAATCCCCCCCCCCATTGGTCACTTACAATGGTGTTTCGCTTAAAGAACAAACTCGCTTAAAGAGCAATCCTATGGAACACATTATGCTCTTTAAGCGAGGTACAACTCTACTGGGATACAATCTCAAAAATGACAGAATGATCTCAGGTCAAATCTAAGGCAAACCACTCAACATTGCAGTAATCCAAGTCTATGCCCCAACCACTGATGCAGATGAAGTCGAATTCAACAAGTTCTATGAATAAATAACACCTTCTATAATTGACACACACAAAATTCACTGCAGATGGTGACTGCAGCAATGAAATTAAAAAATGCCTACTCCTTGAGAGGCATGTTAAGACAGCTTAATAAAAAGTAGAGACATCGCTCTGCCACCAAAAGTCTACATCTTTAAAGCAATGGTTTTCCCAGTCATAATGTATGGCTAAGAACACTGAACCGTAAGGATTGCTGAGCACAGAAGAATAGGCACCTTTGAACTGTGGTGTTGAAGAAGACTTTTGAGAGTCCCATGGACTGTAAGGAGATCAACCCAGTCAATCCTAAATCCACCCTGACTTCTCCTTAGAAGGACAAATACTGAAGCTGAAGCTCAAGTACTTTGGTCACCAAATGAGAAGAAATGACTCAGTGGACAAGGCCCTGATGCTAGGAAAGATTGAAGGCAAAAGGAGAAATGGGCATCAGAAGAGGTGGATGGATGGAATCATTGATGCAATGGGCATGGATCTGGGCAGAGGATGGTGAATGACAGAGGAGCCTGGCATGCTGTATTTCATGGGGTCACAAAAAGTCTAACTCAACTATGTGACTGAACAGTAACATCAGACTGCTGCTGTCTCACCTCTCTTGGTACGTATACAAACCATCTAGGCATTAGTGTGTGCCATTTATTTGGAGAATGGTCTAAAATTACATTGGGAATAAATACAGTATTACTAAAAATACAGATCCAAATTTAATGGCCCTCTTAAAATGTGAAACCTGCCTTCCTCCATCCTTTTCTCTAATACATTTCAATTTCAGAATTTTTACAACTTCCTTGTTTTATTACGCCTGGTTGCTAATGTACTTAACGCTGCATACCAAACACATAAATGGCTATCTTTACAGCAATTGGTGAAGGTTTTATGCTTTCCCCAGTCATTCTTGACAGATACCCATCTGTTGTCCTCCAAAGTCCAGTGGGGGTAGGGAGAAAAAATATCAAGGGAGGAAGAAATATTCATTAAGTGCTTTCTGAAAGTACAGTAAAACCTCATATAACACTAAAACCTGGTTCCACAAGTCTTCGTGTTATATGGTTTTTCGTGTTATCTGATCCTCTATGGGATCCATAGAGATACATTGTAACCACACAGGCTTTCGCGGTTGTTATCTGAAACATCCCATAGGATCTTAATGTTATCTGATGCAATTCTTCCCCCCAGATTCCTTGATGTTATGCGATTTTCGTGTTATTCGATACTAATGTTATATGAGGTATTACTGTACTGTGAAAGTGTGCCTACATTTGAGCCTTTAAGACAAAATCATACATGTTACACCACTCCTGGTACTCACTTTTCAGTCTTTGTTTTCTGCACTAGCAAAATGCACACGTTACATTCACTGAGAACAAGAACCTGAATTTTCTTTACATGATGCTCTATAAAACAATAACTTAATATCTATACCAACATTTGTAGTGCTGAAAAGTAGAAAGGATGTAGAATTTTGTCCAGGCTGCAATATTAATTCTAGGTTCTTGTTTTGTTGTTCAGTCGCACAGTTGATTCTGACTCTTTGCAACACCATGGACCACTGTCCGCCAGGCACTTCTGTCCTCCACCATCCTCCTCAGCTTTGTGCCCATTGTGTCTACAATACCATCTAGCCATCTCATTTTTGGCCGCCCCTTCTTCTTTTGCCCTCCACCCTTCCCAGCATCAAGGCTTTATCAAGCGAATCCTCTCTTCTCATTTGATGTCCAAAGTACTTTAACTTCATCTTTACTATGTGACCTTCTAAGGAGCAGTCAGGGTTAATTTCTTCTAAGATCGACCTATTTGTTCTCCTCGCTGTCTAAGGGACTCTCAAAACTCTCCTCCCACACCACATCTCAAAGGCATCTGTTCTTCTGCGCTCAGCTTTCCTAATGGTCCAGCTCTCATAACCATACATTGCCACCGGAAATGCCATTGCTTTGACTATACGAATTTTTGTTTGCAATGTGATGTCTCTACTTTTCACTATGTTCCCCAGGTTTCCCATAGCTTGCCTCCCAATAATCAGTCGCCTTTTTATTTCATGGCTGCAATCACCATCTGCAGTGAGCTTTGATCCTAAGAAAGTAAAATCTGTCACTGCTTCTACTTCTTCCCCATCTATTTTCCAGGGACTGATAGGGCCTGTTGCCATTATCTTGGTTTTCTTTATATTGAGTTTCAAGCCAGCTTTTGCACTTTCTTCTTTCAACCTAATCAGGAGTTTTTTAAAGTCCTCCTCACTTTCTGCCATTAGGGTGGTATCATCTGCATATCTCAAATTGTTGATGTTTCTCCCAGCAATTTTGATCCCAAATTGTGATTCCTCCATCCCTGCATTGCGCATTATGTGTTCTGTGTATAAATTGAATAAGCAGGGTGACAAAATGCAGCCTTGTCTTAAATTTCCTGGTCACCACTGTGAAATTACAAAATGGACAACTTGGTACCACACTATATCGCAAACCCACAGACAGATGTACCTACCTGCATGCCTCCAGCTTCCATTCAGAACACACAACAAAATCCATTGTCTTCAGCCAAGCTCTCAGATACAATCACATCTGCTCAGACCCACATGATAGAGATGCCAAGCTCACAGACTTAAAAAATTCATTTCTCAAACTACAATACCCATCCAATATGGTTAGAGAACAAATCAACCAGGCTAGACGAATACCCAGGAGTGATCTACTACAAGACAGGCCCAGAAGGGAAAGCAATTGCACACCACTGGTTGTCACGTTCAGCCCTCAACTTAAACCCCTCACACGCATAATGAGGGATCTCCAACCCATCTTGGACAAGAGTGCTCCACTTTCCAAAGCCCTTGGTGACAGACCCCTACTCGCTTATAGACAACCCCCAATCTCAAACAACTATTGACACACAACAGACAACACAGAAGTGGAGCAGATATGGGAACTAGACCCTGCTGCAAATCCAGATGTCAACTATGCCCCCACATTCACTCTGGAAACAGTATTACTAGACCCAATGGCAACACACACAATATTAAAGGCAGTTTTACTTGTGCTTCTGCCAATGTGATTTATGTCATCTCTTGCCAAAAATGCCCATCCGTGCTTTATGTAGGACAAACGGGACAATCTTTACACAAAAGAATTAATGGACACAAATCAGATATCCGGAATGGCAACACGGAGGAACCTGTCTCAAACCACTTCAATCTAACTGGACACTCTATCCAAGATCTGAAAGTTGCAATTCTGGAACAGAGAAATTACAAAACTAGGATTGAAAGGGAGACAGCAGAAATCAAATACATCCATCTGTTAGATACCCATCACAGGGGGCTAAATATTAGTGAAGGGTTTATGGGACATTATCAAATTTGGTACCAGATTGCTGTATGATTTTATATTACAACTTTCCTGCCAATTCTCTTTAGTAAAACAGAAAGAAACCAGGTACAGATGTCCCCCCCCCCAACATGCAGGTCACAAGTTGATCAGAGACCATAATGGGCTTTCTCAGCAACCTTGAGATTGAAAGGGAGTCATTTAGAGTTTATCTGAATAATCTATTGTTGCTAATGGCTGTGTGAAGCTGCAATCTTGTGCTTGCTTGTCTGTCGTCTTGCCCAATCCCCTTCTGTCGCCTTCCCCTTACCCCTTGTGTCGTATTGCCCACACCCCTTCTCCCTTTGAGCCCCTGAATTTGGTATATAAAGAACATGCCTGTAAGTTTCACTCTTTGTCTGATGAAGTGGACTTGATCCATGAAAGCTAACAATAAAAATATAGCAGTTAGTCTTTAAAGTGTTACAGTGTATTTTATTTTATTTATTTTATTTTGTTTTGTTTTCTGATATGCCTGAACCACAGACTAACATGGCTACTATTCCAAAAAATTCAAGTATGAAGAGCACTACATTTAGCTGAATGGAATGGAAATCCATCAACCTCCTGAAGAAACTTGCACAGGTGCAAACAGAAATCATCTTCCTCACCAAATGCAAACAACAAAACTGCATCCCCAATGGACTGACTGTGAAAAACCCTCTCCAATCAACATACCCCACTGAATACAGTGAGAGATTATGCAACACCCTTTCCAAGAAACTACTAAACCACCTCATCAGCATTCTGTACAGCAAGCAAAAGAAGATCCAGAAGGACATTGCAGATCTCGAACCTCTTCTACAAAGCCAGCCCTCTACACTGGACACCATATAAGCATTTCCCACCACAAGAAAGAAAATCTATGATGCTCAACTTTCTTCCCTGAAGAAAAAGAAAGAAAACAAGCTGTCCAGCCTACTACAGAAAGACTCCTCCTGCAACAAGGCCAACGTGGACCTACCGAATAAATCTTTCAAGCTGCCCTCTGAGCCAAGCAGAGGAGTCCATCCTATCACGGGGCCTGTCCTTCTGTCCCACTAAACCCACACAAATTATAAAGCTCTGTGGAGGCATTCTTCCACCATCTACGACTCAAGGAATATTTCCATAACCTGGAGAACAACCAGCATGACAATCCACAAGCTGTTCCTCACTCACTACAACACGAGGAGGAACCAGACACTGATCCACAAACATCTTACTCCCAGCAACCCAGAAAGAAGAATTCTACATGGACACCTCCAGAGGGTCAGAACAAGGAATTGGACTTCTACATTGAATGCTTCCGCCACCGTGCCCAAGCAGAGATCATTAGCAAAGGAAGTGGTCCAATCTACAATCTCAACCGAGCAGAACGTCAGGCCACAAACAATCTCAGAAATAATCCCAACAGCAGCATCAAAGAGACAGACAAGGGTGGTGTTAGTTGTCATGGACAAAACAAGCTACACACAAGAAGCTGACAGACAACTTTCCAATTCTACATTTTACCAGCCTCTAACTATGGACCCAACCACCAAATATCAAAAAAATTACAGAACCGTCTAAAATCTGTTCCTGGAAATGTACATGATCAAATCTTGACCGAGACACCACAAGAACCTCAACCAGCTACCTTTTATTTACTACCTAAAATTCACAAACCTGGAAACCCGGGGAGACCCATTGTTTCAAGCATCAACACTGTCACCATTGGAGTATCTGGATATGTGGACTCTATTCTCAAACCATATGCCACCAATGTACCCAGCAATGTAAGAGATACCACAGACATTCTAAGAAAACTTCAAAACACACATGACCTCCCGGATAACACCGTCTTAGCTACAGTGGATGTGGAAGCTCTGTACACCAACATTCCACACAAAGATGGATTACATACCATAAGTGTTAGGACATTTTTCATTTGGGGGTATTGTACAAAGATTGCTGCCCAGTGGAATAGTACAACTTTAAGGCCCTCCATGTGTTCTGAACACAGGTGTTCATAATAGAGCCTCAAACTGATGGCCAGGCTGTGCATGCCTGTCCACGTGCTCATGTAACAGCCCAGCTGTGGCTGATTAGAGAATCTGCCCAGCAACACTGGGGTATAACTGTGGCCCTCTGGGAAGGGTCTATGGAGGAGGCTATCATACCAGAGGAGATTATCTGTCAGGAGGTTGCTATTCTGAAGGAGTCTATATACTGAGAAGGACTGAGACACTGAAGGAGGTGATGGTGTTCAGAGTTTTTCTTCAACTGAGAAGAAAGAACTGCTAAAGGATCACCAGGACTTTTTGAGTGCTCCTGGAGTTGGAGCCAACAGAGGACTCCAAGCTGTCTACCTACTGTGGGGCTTGGAGAGAGAGAGAGACTGTTGTATATAGTCCTGTGTATGTCTGTCTTCCCCTCACTGTAAGTAAAGTGCACCTTTCTACTGAAGGCATATGTGTGTGTGTTATTGCACTAAGGCTTTCGCTGCGTAAGAGCTTAAAAGTGCTACTCTGCTATCCAGCCACACATATCGCTAGGGGAATCCCTGATAACGGGTTATGAGCCCAGGGTGCGCCTAACAGCTACGCCCGACGCCCTAACTGCGCCCGTGAGTCTTCGCCTGTCAAGCCCGGAAGTGCTGTGTGCCTGGACTGGAGCTGTGGAGCCCTGATCAGCGTTCGGAGGAGCTGCGTTCCCTGGAGGACTCGTCGCCTGCAGGACAGCGCCCCAACGCAACCAGACGCCCCAACAGAGGTCCAGAAGACGTCCACTTTGCTTCGAGAGTTCCTGCCAGCTGCATTTTTCGTGAGTCTGCAAGTGAGGGAAGAATGGCTGTTTCCACTCTCTCACTGGTGCCCCTGCTTGATGGCACCAACTACCAGACGTGGTCAACCAAGTGCAGTCTGCTTCTGCGCAAGGAAGGGCTCTGGGACATTGTTGAGAATCCCCAGAAGCTGGAAGCCTTGGATGAAGAGGACACTGACAAAAGGGACAGACTTGAGTATGATAATCAAAGCGCTTTGGCAATTATTAGGTTAACTGTGGCAGAGAGTCAGTTAACATATCTGAGAGGGGAGAGTTCAGCTGCCGCATGTTGGCAGAGGTTTAAGCAGTTATATGTAAGGGACTCAGTCGGTTCCCAAATATCTCTCACCAGACGTTTGTTTAGGTTACGCCTCCAGCCTGGTGGAGATATGGTCCAGCACCTCCATTCAATTAGTGATTTGCTCCAGCGTCTTACTGAAACAAACTTGTTCTTTACTGAAGAACAAAAGGCATATATTCTTCTTTCGTCTTTGTCGGAAGAATTTGATGCTTATGTTTCGTCCTTGGACATTTTGCCCAGGAGTGAGTTAAATTTCTTATCTATTCAAGGTCGCCTCTTGGAGCAAAATAGGTTAAGGGGTTCTCTGAAAGAGTTCAGAAAACCAGAACCTCATACTGAAAGTGGTAGAAGGACAGGTTTCACTTACCAGTAACTGTCGTTCTCCGAGTATGTTGTTTGGGGATTCACACTGATGGGTTCTGCGCCTGCGCTGAATCCGGAGCGGAGCTGGAAAGCTGATTGGATAAAGAGTTTTGAATGTGGGACCGCCCACCATGCCCAACCCCTTTAGGCGCCATTTCGCGCTCTCCCCTCAGTTTGATATTAAAGCTGCCCGCTAAGCCTAAGGCCATCTCAGGCCGGCAGCCCTGAGGGGAGGCAGGGTTGGGTTGTGTGAATCCCCAAACAACATACTCGGAGAACGACAGTTACTGGTAAGTGAAACCTGTCCTTCTCCTTCGTGTTGTTTGGGGATGCACACTGATGGGTGACTAACAAGCTCACTTACTTGGATGGTGGGCAGCCGGCGTCCTGAGATGTAGGAGAGCGCGATGGCATCATGGATGGGCGGTCATCAGCGAAGAGGATCGGAGACCAGCCGTCAGGATGGACCTGCCCCGTCTGACATCAGGGGCGGACCTTGTATCAACCCGGTAGTGGGTGATGAAGGTGGAGGACCTGGACCAAGTGGCAGCCTTGCAGATATCCTCCATCGGGATGCCCTCTAGGAACGCAGTGGAGGAAGCCAGTGTCCTGGTGGAGTGAGCCCGGACATGAGGCGGAGGTGGCAGGGATGACATCTGATAGGCCAGGTAAATGGTACCTGAGATCCATTTAGATAGTCTCTGGGCAGACAGAGGCTGTCCCTTAGTCTTGCCACCATAAGCCACAAACAGTTGTTTTGCTCTCCTGAAGGACGCAGTCCTCTGGGTGTAAAACAGCAAAGCCCTCCTGACATCCAACGAGTGCCACCCTCTCTCTTGTGGAGACGAGGGATTCAGGAAGAATGCTGGAAGCGTGATGGCTTGGGCCAGGTGAAATTCAGTCAGGACCTTGGGCAGGAATGTCAGATCTGGGTGCAACACTGCCCTGTCAGGGTAGAACTTGAGAAAAGGAGGGTCAGACCGAAGGGCTGCCAGCTCCCCTGCCCGTCGGGCAGAAGTGATAGCTACAAGGAAAGCAGTCTTGTAGGAGACAAACTTAATGTCCACCGAAGCCATGGGTTCAAAGGGTGCCTTCGTGAGTGCGGTGAGCACTGTAGTGAGGGACCACTGAGGGGGTGGTATCTTCACTGGAGGATAGGCGTTGCGTAGCCCTTGAAGGAACCTTTTAACAGTTTTGTCTCTGAAGGCGGAGGACAATACTGAAGAAGGTGGGGCCTTGGCGACCACAGCAGCTAGGTGGACCTTCAATGATGAATGTGCGGATCCCAACTCGGCTAGGTGCAGGAGGTAGGACATGACATCCTGCAGGGATGCGGAGTCCACGGTGCGGTCGCTGGATGCTAGGAAGTCAGTGAAGCGACGGTACTTGGCATCGTAGGACTTCCGTGTGGAAGGTTTCCTGGACAGATCAAGGATCCGTGCTATGTTGGGCGGATAAGCCAGGCCGTCAGGTGTAGGCTCGGCAGATCCGAGTGAAGGATCCGACCGTCTTCCATGCGGAGGAGATTCGGATCGGTGGGTAGGCGGAGACGATCGCAAGCCAGGGTTTGGAGTAGTGGGAACCACGGCTGGCGCGGCCAGGACGGGGCAACCAGGATCGTCCAGGCGTTCTCCGCACGGATCCGTATCAGGACCCGTTGGATGAGAGGGATCGGTGGAAACATGTACAGCAGTTCCTGGTGCCACGGCACCATGAAGGCATCGCCCTCCGATCCGTGGCCGATCCCTGCTCGGGAGCAGTAACGGCGGCACTTGGAGTTGGTCTGTGACGCGAAAACGTCTAGGGTCGGTGTGCCCCACCGTCGGCACAGGCGGTCGAACACCGATTCGTCCAGTTCCCACTCGTGCATTGCCGTCCCTTTGCGGCTCAGGGAGTCTGCATCGGAGTTCAGGGTGCCCTGGATGTGGACACCTATGGGGAACACATGTACCTTCAGGCACCACTCCCACATCTGGACGGTCAGGTAGAGGAGGGAGAGAGACTTGGTCCCTCCTTGCCGGTTGAGATAGGCTAGTGTCGTGGTGTTGTCTGAGGCGATCTGCACCACACTGCCCGCGATCGACGGTCTGAAGGACCTCATCGCCTTCCACACCGCTAGCAGCTCGAGGAAGTTGATATGGTGGTCGGCTTCCTCGGGCGTCCATATGCCGTGAATCCGTAGTCCGCGGCAGCACGCACCCCATCCGTGGGTGCTCGCGTCGGTGGTGACTTGGATGGACGGTGCGGGAAGGGTGAAGAGTCTCCCCGCGGTCACATTCTGGTCCATTGTCCACCAGTTTAACTGGTCTCGGAGTTCGGGAGTCGGTGTGAGCCACTTCCCGAGGTTGTCGTGGGTGCCGTTGAAGGAGGAGAGGAACCACGACTGGAGGGAGCGCATCTTGAGTTTGGCGTGCGAGACCACCGCCGTGGTCGACGCCATGAGTCCTAGCAAACGGAGGGCGTCCCTCGCACGGACCCGACGTCTGCCCTGGATCCGTGCCACCACTGTGCGGATGTCGAGCAGACGTTTGGTTGGGGCGTAGGCTCTTAGAGCCAGAGAGTCTAGAACGGCTCCGATGTATTCTATTCGTTGAGTGGGGGTCAACTGGGATTTCTTGAAGTTGACCCGCAGACCGAGGCTCTGCATAAGGGCGAGGCAATGTGCAACGTCGTCCTTGGCTTTTTGTTGGGTCGGGGAGCAGATCAACCAATCGTCTATGTACGGGAACACTTGGACGCTTTGCAGTCGCAGATGAGCAGCCACCGGTGCCATGCACTTCGTGAATACCCTCGGAGCGGTGGAGAGGCCGAAGGGTAGGCATGTGTACTGGTAGATGTTGCCGCCCACCTGGAATCGGAGGAAACGACGATGTTCCCTCCTGATGGACACGTGAAAGTAGGCGTCCTTCAGGTCGATGACGGTGAACCAGTCCCCGTGGTTGATCAGCGGGAGGATGGAGTGAAGGGTTACCATCCGGAACTTCCTCGCGTCGATATGGTTGTTGAGAAGACGGAGGTCCAGGATGGGACGTGCCCCCCCGTCTTTTTTGTCCACAAGGAAGTATCGGGAGAAGAACCCTTCGTGAGACTCCGACGCTGCGACCGGCTCTATGGCGCCCTTCTCTAGGAGAGCTGTTAGTTCCTCCTGGAGCGGTGGGGATGGATCGGTGATGCGGATCCGTCCGACAGTAGGGCATCTCTCGAACTCGATCGCGTAGCCAGAGTCTAAGATGGTTAAAACCCATCGGTCTGTGGTGATGGCAGACCACGCCGATAGGTAGTCGGAAAGGGGGCGGTAGGGTAGAGTCTCGGTCACGGAAGAGTCAAACACGTTGTTTGCCCTTCCGTTCCGTACGCTTGCCAGTCTGAGGCCGTTGCTGGTAGCGTGGACGGTTGGGTTGTTGGCGCTGCCGGTAGGGCTGGTACCGGGAGTAGTCCCCTTGTCTCTGTGGCGGGCGAGGTTGATAGGATGGGCCCGCCTGAGACGTCGACGGCTGGTCCTGATGGTAACGGCCGGACCCACGGTGTGGAGGGCGGAGCTGTTTTATTGTGGCGTAGTCCCCTTTCAGCTCTCCCAAGGAGGTGTCGGTCTCCTTGGCGAAGAGGCCCTCGCCATCGAAGGGGAGCTCCTCCACGAGCCGCTTGACATCGTCCTGCAGGTTAGCCGAACGGAGCCAGGCGTGGCGACGGAGCTGGATGGCGGAGGCCAAGTTTTTTGCCTCCGACTCGGTGACGTGGCGGCCGGTGCGGATTTGCTGGAGGGAGAGGTGGTTGCCCTCCATGCAGAGTTTTTCAAAGTCCGCTTGTCGATCAGGTGGCAGCAGGGACTTGAACGACTCCGCTTGCTCCCAGAGTCGACACTGGTAGCCTCCCATGGCCGTCGCGTAGTTGGACGCACGGAAGGACAAGGAGGCATTGGCGTAGAACCTCCTGCCCAGTGCGTCCAGCTTCTTCCCCTCTTGGGTCGACGGGATGGGAGTGCTGCTGATCGGCGTCCGGTGTTGGGAGCCCTTTACCACTCGGGAGTTCGGTGCCGGGTGAATGTGCAGAAAGTTGGAATCGTCCAGCAGTCTGTACATAGAGTCCACTCTGTTGGATACGGAGTGCGAAGAAACCGGCTTCTTCCACACCTCCTTGGCCGCTTTCGCAATCTTAGGGAGCAGTCCGAGGCGGACGGGGACCAACTCCTTGCGGTCGGCCAAGCCGCAGACGACATCCTCACAGTCGTCCGGGGGAGCCTCCGCCCGAATCCCAAGGGTGGATCCGAGGCGAGTGATCAGTCCGGTGTAGGTCTTCAAATCCTCCGGCTGGGATCCGTGGACGGCGCCGATGTTGTCGTCCGGGGACTTGTCGACCGCAACCGGCGGTGGCTGATGCTGCTCCTCCTCCTGATCCGACGAGTCGGAGTCTCCTGACCGCTCCGAGACGCTGGGCGGTGGCAGGTAGACCTCGGGGTCCGAGTCCGACCAGTACGGCCTGGCGGATCTCGGATCGCTCCCCGGCAAAGGCAGCTGGTACGGAGGGAGAGAGGCCTCCGACCGCGCCTGTTCCACCCTCTGCCGCTTCGGTGCGGGGCCCTCCTCACGGAGCGGTGGTGCTTCCGTGGCTGGTGGTGAGGGCAGAGGGCGCTCCCACGGTGTCGTCTGCGGGCCGTAGAGCTCGGTGTGCAGTTTCCGCACCATCGCCTCGATGTACGGGGCGATGAGGCTCAACTGGGGCGGCGGTTCGGTAGCCGGACCAGGAACCACGGAAGGACTGCGGAGGGAGGAAGACCTGTGCGGTGGTACAGGTGGAGGAGTCTCCGGCGGCGGTGGAGGGCTGTGGGCCCTCTCCGGCGTGGCGTCCCGGGCCTCGGTCGACATCCTACCCGGCGTAGGTGGAGCTGCGACCGGGGCGGATGCTAGGGAGCGTGGCGGCGAAAGTTGAGCCGGTGCCGGGGTCGGAGGAAGAGAAGACGAAGAGCTACGGCGCTTCTTTTTCTCTTTTTTGTCTTTCTTCTTCTTCTCCTGCTCCTTCTTCCGCCTGAACAGTTCAGAGGCCGAGGGCCTGGAAGAAGAAGCGGAGGTTGAAGGAGCAGACGTGGAAGCGGCCTGCTCTGGAGCTGGGGGAGCCGGTGGTGCCAGTGCGGCCTCCATGAGGTAGGCTTGAAGGCGGTACTGGCGGTTCTTGATGGCGGCCTTCGAGAAGCCGCGACAGACTTCGCAGGTCTGGACCTGGTGACTCTCCCCGAGGCAGCGAAGACAACGCACGTGCCCGTCCGAGCTAGGGAACTTTCTCTTGCAGGACGGACACTGCTTGAACGCTGCCGCTGAGGCCATCCACCGAAGTAGATGGCCGAAGAGAAAAAATTATCCCGGCCGGGAGGCCCCGACACGAGATGTTGGTCTTTTTTTTTTTTTTTTTTAAACGGCGGCTGAGGGCGAGCCCCAGCCACACGAGGACCAAGGGAACAAGTCCCCTAGTCCGAGAAAAATTGTAAGGTAGGAAAAATTGGAAGATTCTGAGACAATCTCAGCAAAGTACTCACAGCTTTTTTTCCAGGCTCCTGCTTGCGCAGCGGAAAAAAGCAAACTGAGGGGAGAGCGCGAAATGGCGCCTAAAGGGGTTGGGCATGGTGGGCGGTCCCACATTCAAAACTCTTTATCCAATCAGCTTTCCAGCTCCGCTCCGGATTCAGCGCAGGCGCAGAACCCATCAGTGTGCATCCCCAAACAACACGAAGGAGAAGCAAATCACCCCCTCCTCCCACTGTGTTTGTAGCAAAGAGATGTTTTAGTTGCCAGAAGTCTGGGCATATTGCCAAGTTCTGTAAGGCAAGGTCGAGCCCAGATAAGGACAAGACATGTAGAAAAGCTAATCTCTCTGTTGCTGCTTTTACTAATGTTGAACCTGGCACCTGGTTAATTGATTCTGGTGCATCTTTTTCCATCTGTAAAAATAGGAAAATGTTTTCTGAAATGTCTAAAACAAACCAGACTGTCACGTTAGCCACTGGGTCACGTGTGCGTGCACTGGGTAAAGGCCAGGTAAGATGTGAGGCTTTGGGTGAAGAGCTAGAAATGCTTTATATCCCTGAGATGAAGTATAATTTGCTGTCTGTTAGGACCCTACTGAAAATGGGTTACTCACTGACATTCCACGGGAAGGAATGTGTCATTAACGGACGAGATAAGGAGCTAACTGTCCCGATACACAATGATCTGTTTGTGTTAGGCTCCCGTGCACTGAGTGCGAATCTGGATGATAAAGGATTTAGCAACAAGCTCCCCCATGACAAATGCATACACTTAATGCACAGACGGTTGGGACATGTAAATTTCCGAGACTTGAGAAGGACCATTGATCTGACTGAGGGCATAGCAGTGAAACCATGCAGCAGATTTCTGAGCTGTAAACCTTGTAATGAGGAGATGTCTATGGTCACTCCTGCAAGTAGAGTGGGTGGTTTTAGCACTACCCAGCCCTTAGAGGTGGTGTCTGCTGAATTAATAGGTCCTATGAGCCCAAGCCCTGGTGGCTCAAGGTATGCCCTGTGCATTGTTGATCACCACACAAGGTATGGGTTTGTGTATTTGCTAAGGTCCAAGGGTGAGATCTGCTCAACTTTAACCAGATGGGTAAGGTTCGCCCAGAACAAGGCAAACACACAGGTAAAGACCCTGATCACTGATGGGACACTGTTCTCAAATAAAGCCAGTACTGATTTCCTGGCTAAGCATGGGATAGTCCACCACAGACCTCATCATAACTCAACTGTAGAGAGGAGAGGTCAAACTCTGCAGGCCATGACAAGGGCTATGCTAAGTGATGCAGGTCTCCCTTGCACACTCTGGGCAGAGGCTATGAAGTGTGCGAACTATCTGCTCAATAATGTTTATCATTCTGAGATTGGAGACATCCCTGCAAGCAGGTGGCATGGAAGGAAGCCAAACTTGGGCTATCTTCGAGTCTTTGGCTCTCCTGCCCTGGTACGCATCCCGGGGCAGCCTCGCCCTCGCAAACTGATCTTCATTGGGTATGAGGCGAACCATAGGGAGTATAGATTTTGGGTGCCAGAATCCAACCAGGTTACAAGAAGTAAGAATGCCAAGTTCCTGGAGCACTCCTGGTGGGAACATGTGGAAAGTGTCCACATTCCTGGACTCCTGTTTGAGGAGGAGGGGGCAGAGAAGCCAGTTCCTCAACCCAGCAGTAGCAAGCATGTTAGCAAAAGTCCCACTGATGGGGAAGCTGGGGTGAAAGAAGAGATAAGAAGTGAGTCAGAGGAGTCTGACATTTCTGGGAAGTCTGGGGGAGATACCACTGATAGAGTCCTGCCTCGTAGGTCCAGTCGGACTAGAAGGCCACCTGATAGATATCAGGCCACTGTGGCGTTAATGGATAAAGCAAAGCCAGAAACCCCTACTGAGGTAGCTGCATTGCCAGGTGCAAAGTCGGGTGCACGGCAGGCAGAATTAGACAGGGAGGTATCCCCACCACGGGACCTGTCTCTGTGTATGCCAGAATCTGAAAGGCATAGGGTGTGTGGGTCTAGGAGACCAAGGTATTTCAAAGGTGCAAGAAAAAGTAATAAACTGTTTCCTCCTGGTGCCAATAGACATGTGAAGAGTGTAAGCTGATGTTGTAAATACTGAAACTGAATGTACTGTAAAGAATGCTGTACTGTAACTGTGTCTCTGTATATATTGCTTCTGTATTCTGATCTGTATAATTGTGGCATCCATCTTGTACAATAGGAGGAGCATGTTAGGACATTTTTCATTTGGGGGTATTGTACAAAGATTGCTGCCCAGTGGAATAGTACAACTTTGAGGCCCTCCATGTGTTCTGAACACAGGTGTTCATAATAGAGCCTCAAACTGATGGCCAGGCTGTGCATGCCTGTCCACGTGCTCATGTAACAGCCCAGCTGTGGCTGATTAGAGAATCTGCCCAGCAACACTGGGGTATAACTGTGGCCCTCTGGGAAGGGTCTATGGAGGAGGCTATCATACCAGAGGAGATTATCTGTCAGGAGGTTGCTATTCTGAAGGAGTCTATATACTGAGAAGGACTGAGACACTGAAGGAGGTGATGGTGTTCAGAGTTTTTCTTCAACTGAGAAGAAAGAACTGCTAAAGGATCACCAGGACTTTTTGAGTGCTCCTGGAGTTGGAGCCAACAGAGGACTCCAAGCTGTCTACCTACTGTGGGGCTTGGAGAGAGAGAGAGACTGTTGTATATAGTCCTGTGTATGTCTGTCTTCCCCTCACTGTAAGTAAAGCGCACCTTTCTACTGAAGGCATATGTGTGTGTGTTATTGCACTAAGGCTTTCGCTGCGTAAGAGCTTAAAAGTGCTACTCTGCTATCCAGCCACAAACAATTACTTCACCTTCAACAAGGAAACCTACCTCCAGATCAACGGAACTGCCATGGGTACTTGCATGGCTCCACAGTATGCTAATATATTCATGGCTGATCTAGAACAACATTTTCTTAACTGCTGTACCTATAAACCACTTGTCTGTGTTCTCTTTCCACCTTTTCTTAATCTCTTCTGCATCAGCTATCTCCTTGCCGTCTTTGTCCCTTATCATGATCATTTTTGCTTTAAACATTCCCTTGATTTCCCCAATTATTTTGAAAAAATCTCTAGTCCTGTCTCTTGTATTGTTTTCTTCTATTTCTTTGCACTGTTCATTCAGGTAGGTTTCCTTATCTCTCCTTGTTTTTCTTTGAAATTCTGTTTTCAAGTGATTGTATTTTTTCCTTTCTCCTTTGCCTTTTGTGTCCCTTCTTTTCTCTGCTATTTTAAGAGCATCATCCACTTAGCTTTCTTACGCTTCTTTTCTTTTGGTATGGTTTTCTTTGCTGCCTCCTGCATGATGTCCCGCATCTCTGTCCATAATTCTTCTGGCACTCTGTCTATCTGATCCAAGCTATTGAATCTGTTCCACACCTCCACTGTGTATTTCTTAGGGATGTTGTCTAGGTCATATCTGTCTGGCCTAATTGTTTTTCCAATTTTCTTTAGTCTAAGTCTGAATTTTGTGATCAGTAGGTTGTGATCTGAGCCACAATCTGCTCCTGGTCTTGTTTTTGCTGATTGTATGGAGGTTCTCCATCTTTGGCTGCAGAGTATGTAATCAATCTGGTTTCTATGTTGACCAGCTGGTGATGTCCATGTGTAAAATCTCTTCTTGTGTTGCTGGAAGAGAGTGTTTGCTATGACCAGTGTGTTATCTTGGCAGAACTCTATCAGTCTTTGGCCCGCTTCATTCTGTGTTCCAAGACCAAACTTGCCTGTTATTTCATTTACTTTTTGATTTCCTACTTTGGCATTCCAGTCTCCTATGATAATGTGTACATCATTTTGTAGATTGAGACACAATTTTTCTTTGAGATCTACATTTTTCATTACAACTCAAAAAACTCATCTAAAACGCATATTTATAAAGTAAATGAACACAAATTTAAATGGTGCATGCATTAAAAAATGCATACTATGGGGAAAACAGATGTAAAATTTCCAAGAACTTTTAAACATTTGGGGAAAATGGGATGCCAGAGAGTTATGACTGTTCATTCATATGGCTATATCTGCCATGTTAATTCCAATAATTAATAAATAAAAGACAAAAACAGAGGGGCATATTTGCTTTTGTTTAGAGCCGTGGTTCCCAATGTGGGGCACAATTTGATTTTTAAGGAGGGGGGAATTCAAGAATGAGTTATTAACAGTGAATGGCCTTTTAGGCTTCCTCCTCATAAATAAGAGTTCAGATTTTGAATAATAAGAATTATATATCATGGGGAGGGGAGGAGAAATCAGGATTTTAGAGGTGCTTAGGTGGGGCATGGCCCAAAAAATGGTTGGGAACCACCGGTTTAGAATAACTGCTTAACTGCCTGCATCTAAACCAATACATAGATTTCTTCCCTTCTCCAGACATCTTCTCCAAATCATTTTGGCTTGAATGACCAGCTGTAACTATCTGTGCTATTTGTTTCTCATTGTATGACTGAAAAATGCATTCCTCAGTTCCTTTGACTTGATCTGGTATGAGAAAGATTAGCTGGCAAAAAACAGTTGTCGTTGCCTGGGATACACCCGATTATGGTATAAAAAATTAAAAAGGATCCACAATCTTTGAGGAGGCTCTTTCTGTACATAACACATCCAAAAAAAAAAAGCAAGAGAATGGCCCTCAACACCCTCTTAATGGATATGAACCTCATTTGCCATCTCAGATCCAAGAAATTCTATATGACAAGGGGAAAAAATCATTGAGGGTACACAAGATCAAAACCAAATTAGAAGATGGTGGAAGGAGCTCACTGGACAAGGAATAACATTAAAGGAGGATATAGTGGAGGAACTCAACCTTCCGTACGTTACTTAGAGGACCCTGAACAGGCTGAGGGTTGGGGCCCCTAAATGCAAGACCAACATGCTCAAGGGGGACTGCTGGTGGACAACAACACACTGTGTGAATGTGGAGAGATACAGAATCAAGCTCATTTACTGGCTTGTCGAT
The DNA here is from genome assembly GCA_030440675.1 of Furcifer pardalis. Taxonomy (NCBI): domain Eukaryota; kingdom Metazoa; phylum Chordata; class Lepidosauria; order Squamata; family Chamaeleonidae; genus Furcifer; species Furcifer pardalis. The sequence continues at coordinate 73,681,687 of CP126893.1, forward strand.
TACTACCAGAAACATATACTGATGATTTAATTTTGGCCAACGACAAAGCCAAGAAAGTGGCTTCATTTTGGCAGTCCAAAGTTTGATCTGGACAAAGAGAAAGAGACAGAAACAGAGTCAGAGAGACTGAAAATCTACCCTTCTGAATTTTACATGGTTTATGAATTCTTGGTTCTTTTAGTCATTCATTTGTCCACTCTTTTGATTCTAACCATTCCTAGCATCCTGTGACAAATCGATTTGTCTGACACTTGTCTCTTTCTCTTTCTCTCTTTAAATAGCATGTGATAAATAGCCTGTGATACAATGACTTATAGAAAGAAACATAATAAACAGTATCCTACAATATACCATACAATAAAGCCTGTATAACAAAGGTTTCTTATAATGAAAACCTCATATAGCAAAAAGAATTTGAAGAAAAATGTTGCCTCGTATAGGGAAAATTTCGTTATGCGAAACAATGTATCTCCCAGCGTGGTTTTCAATGCATCCCTATGGAGATTTTCATTATACAAAGCATCTCATAGGAAATTTCATTATATGAAGCATGCTTTGTATAACAAAAAAAAAGCATAGCAAAAAACCCTGCAGAATGAATTATTTTCATTATATGAGGTTCCACTGTATTCAGAAAGACAATATTATAGTTTCCTTTCATATTACATTCTCCATCATAAGGAAGTTGCTGTAGGCCACCTCTATTTATCTTTCAGTCAAATACTAAGCTACTTATAGTTGTCAACAATGCCATTCTTTAAGTACATTTCTTAGTTTCTTGGTTTTATTGCCATGAACTTGGTTTTCTTACATTTTAATTTTAGACCATTAGAGTGACAATTAAAATATTTAATTGTCATGGCAAGACTTTTTGGCTTTCATCTCCTTCAAAGGGTCTGCATACCACTATGTTGTTATGGTTGCCATTGCAGAACACAGAGGACTGACCATTGCAAAATTGGCAGGTTATTTCTGAGGATACTGAACTATAGCCAACAGGGCAAGTTGGAGTACTAATTCAAAGGCTACTGTATTAATTGAGAGGTACTAGTCTAACAAACAATTCTGCTTAAAAAGCAGTGCAGGACAGGAGAAGGAATTTTTTTTAATTGTTGAAAATTACAACTGACAGTAATTTCAGAATTAAAAATCCCATTCTCCTATATTGCAGCCTCATGCATTCCTGATATGGAAAGGAATTATCTAGGATACATTAGAGCTAGTGAATGGGGGAAGAAAGTTATTAATGTATCTTGTGCATTCATTTAACCATGACGTGGATTACTAGATAGGACTGTTAAGCTGCATACACACCTAAATCACTTAATGATTACTTTTTTCCATGCCACAGTATTCCTGGACACAGTTGCATTAAGGAGATGAGAGAAAGAATACATCTTTTAATAACAGGACTCTAAGTGCTATTGGAACTAAAGGCCAAAACCAGAAACTTTTCTAAGCTCTCTTTGTATATGTTTCTCTGTTAGAGACATCTGTTTCTAGCTTGTGATGGTACCTGCTAATTAAAACTACAAATGAGGAGGGAAAGTAATGTGACTGCTTCAGGCAAGTGCAATTTAGATTCCTGTACAGGAAGAAATGATAGAGGTTTTAACACTCCTTGCAACTCCATGATGACATCTCACAACAGTCCTAAAAAGCGCTGAAGGAAAAACATGCACATTCCCATAATTTACTTGTATGATCTTCCCTATATGGCTAGCAGAAGTTTCTGTACAATGGAGAACCTGAGTAAGGAAATGGACTAATGCTGCCTTCTCTCAGTGCCCCCAGATTGTTAAAAACAATCTAGGGAGATTTTATGATGGAATCCTGCCTGTATCACATATAGTTTCTATTTGAGAATGTCAAGTAGTCAACCAAGCAATATTCAATTCTTCTCTCTCTCACACACACTCTTTCACTCTCACTCTCACTCTCTCTCTCTCTCTCTCCATCTTATGAATGTGGGATAATGTGATTCTGAATCCATAATTCAACACTCCAGGAAGTGGTCCAATATTGCCATACAATATTATGCCTGCATTGCCAGCAGGAAGAAGGATGCTTAGCTTTACAAAGCAAAGGGCAGCCTGAATGTTGATGACAACAAAGTCAGCTGGTCTATAGGACATTCACAAACAGAAACTAAAAAGGGGGAAATCCCAGAAGCTTTTTCATCAATTAACCACTTCTCACCCAAACACAAGGCAGTATATGAACAGAGCAATTAATTATAGGTTTTGAATTAAATGGATCAGGTAACAGGCCATGGGATCCTGTAGAAAATCTGCTAAGTAGTTTTTGAAAGATCATAATATGTCCTGATGTGCAAGCTATATTATGGAGGAGTTACCATTGAGACAGAATATGGAAAAACAGAATGATTTCTCATAGGCAGACAAAAGTGTCTCTCTGTTCAGTCTCTACTCAGAACATATCATATGGAAAAGTAGATTAGATTGAGATGAAAACTGGTGGAAGAAACACCAGTAATTTAATATATGCATATGATACCATCTGACTGGCAAAAAGGAGCAATGTCTTGAAACTACTACTGAGGAAAGTTAAAGAAGCATAAAAGCAGGAGAGTAGCTCAACATTTGGAAGAACAAAACTGTTATTGTAGAACTATACAACTTTAGCATTGACAATGAAGAAACTGAAATAGTGGTTGTTGTTTTTTGCAAACCTTGGTTCAATCATTAATCAAAATGAAGACTGCAACCAAGAAATCAGAAGATGACACAGATTTGGAATGGGAGCAATGCAGGAACTAGAAATGATCATCAAGTGTGATGATATGTCACTTGGAGGCGAAGCAAAGATCATCAACACTATTTTACTGCCAGTTATTATGGATGGATTTGGAACCTTAACAGGAGAAAAAAAATGATTTGTTTGAAATATGGTGCTGAAGGAGAATGTTGTAGATACCTGGAACTGGCAGAAGGACAAATCAGTTGGTGCTAGATCAAGTCAAACCTGAATGGTCTCTTCTATACAGTGGAACCTTGGTTAATATAATTAATGCATTCTCAGGGACGTTTCTTACAGTGAAAATTACTTTAGCCAAATTTACCATATGAATGCATAGAATGCATTTTCCCATAGGAATGCATTGAAAACCAATTAATCTATTGCGAGGGGGGAGGAGAACTGTAAACCAAGCCACTATTTTCTATGGATTTCCTTTTGTTATGCGATTTTTCTGTTAACTGAGCAATTTGTTAACCGTGGTTCCACTGTACTTTAAAACTATTTCAACAAATGTCACCAAATTCGGCACAGAGCAACATCAGATTTTCCCAGATTTTTTACTAATCTGAAGTCAAATTTAAAAGTTATAACTTTTTATCCATATTAACCTGAGGCAGAACAAATCAACATTTGCTAAAATATATAAAAATATAAAAGACCCTTGTGAGATCAAACTGTCTGATCCATTATTTGGTTCCCATTATGGCCATAAAGTTGCCTGTGGCACAAGATGCAATATTTGAGCTGAGGAAGTACCCACCTATCAAGGTTCCTTATTTTTCTAATGCTGCAACATTTCCTTGGGTTAAATTCTGAAGTTTCACTAGATGTCCTTTGGCCTTGATCAGATACCATTCTACCTTTTGTCTAGCCTTGAGCATCAATCATCCTGATTCATGGGACTGATTCATGGGATGATCTTGAGTTGTCATGTTACAAGAGAGGGATAAAAACATCTCCCTACTAATAAAGTTCCCACTTGTGGGTCCACATCCCTTTTCCGAGTCTTGAAAGACCCAAGCTGAATCCAAGCCACTGCAGCCCTGGTGCAGGTAAAACCACATCTTAAATATACCCCAGGACTTTGGCTGTTTCACACTATTGTAAGTAGAGCTGCTGAGTGTGTGTGTTCTTCATCTAAAAATGTTACTCAGCTTCCGTGTACATCTTAGTATACATCCATACAAAAGAGTAAATACATTTTTGTCCTTTGCCTGATCCACAGATCACCTCTGAGTCTACAAAATCTTGACCAAATATCTTTACCCTGCATTAGCTTTGTTTCCATTCAATGGATCCACCACTTGCCACTTATACATCTCACAGAGTTATAATAAAACAGAAGAGCCATTTCACCTTGGGTATAAAGACAAATTCTGCCTGAATAGTCTGCACTCTTAGTATGTATAAGTGAATAGGTCACACTCACATATTTCTACAACATCCTGCTAAAGAGTATTTATAGCCCTTTGTGATTAGTTCAGTCCATGGTAAAATTATATGTGTTGTGCTGTCCCAGCCAAGATACTACATATTGACCCCAACTCCTGGCAATCTGTAGGGAAAAGAGTAACTCAGTACAAAAGGTTTGCATTAAATGTAATGAAATAAATGACAAAATCAATAAACTGGGAACTATGAGGCTATCATAAAAATGATGTAAACCCAGAGTTCACAATGGCTATAGAGCTATTTAAAATTGTAATTAAAACCAGCACATTTTTTTTCAGGATAAAAGCCTCTCTGATAGCCCCAACTATATGCTACAGGAAATCTTCAACAAATATATTCAAACATGGCATGAAGTCAGCATAAATTAGTCAAGGATAACCTCTAACTGCAAGACTTTTCTTTAAAAAAAAAACTCCTCAAAGTCAGTAAAAATGTAAAATGTTGATTTTGCATGTGTTTTTGGAATTGCACTGCTAGCCATCTGACAAAGTTGAACACAGGAAAAGGCACTTAGCATGCTGCAAAACCCAAATTAGTTTAATTGCATATTTGTAGCACCTGCCCATAAAGTTGTGTGTGTGTCCCTGTTTGTTTGTGCATCTGTTTTAAATCAATGGTAATCAATTTTGCTAGGGGTCAATTTCAGTTCCAGAAATTTATTTCTACTAATCCATTAGGCTAGGGCCCATTATTGTGTTATTTTGGAGCAACTCATCTTTGAGGGAAAATATAATCTACATCCCACAACTTGTATTAACAAATTCTTCATAACATTTCAGGCATGTTTTATCTTTATTTGTAGAATACTGTACACTTGCCGGGGGGGGGGGACCCTAAAGTCATCCTCCCTCACACAATTGGTTTTAGAATGTGTGGCTTCTTTTCTACATTATTTTACTGAATCTGGGCAACTGAGGATACAAAACAGCTGTCAAGAGGCCTGAAGTGTTCTGATAAAAGACCTACAATGAACACCATGCTGGACTGCAGTCTCAACATACAGTATTGGTATTTTGCCTTAATGGGGATGATGAGAGAAAAATATGGCCAGAGCTAATGAAAGGAAAATTCATTTTTTTATGGATGGCAAGTCTGGCCTGAAAGACCCAGCCTAACTACCAAACTTCACATCAAGAGACAAAGAAGGAATGCAAATCTTTCTTGTTCTTGATATTCTAAAAGCAATCTTCTAAGCACATCTATAATTTTCCACTGACCTGCATTTAAGAGGGGGGGGGGATCCATCTGAAAGGACTTGGCTCTATTCTTTATTTGTATCAGGTACTAGGTATCAGGTGTCCAAAACTGGATGGAAAACATATGGTGTTTCCCTTTATTTCATTTCTAAAGGATTCTTCAGTTTAGCCCTTTCCACAGTGGTTCAACGAGTACTCTATTATAGTCACAGCAATTAATACAAGTGTCACATTCTTCTTCAAGAGAAAAAAACACTTGAAGAAGTGTCTCTAATGTAAAGTGCACAGGGGATGATCTATCACGGTCCATTATTCTTCATGCATTTCTTGCTATGAAAGCTCAGTTTCAAACAGGTCAATGGTTACAAGCACTGAACCTAATCTGAGACGGATGGGAGTTGGATGAAAGAGGTTATAGGCCAAACTGGATCTTCCTCAACTCACAACCAAATTCCGTCAACAGATTAAGCCAACACAGCAGTAGCTGGTCTCAAACCATATCCATTAGTTTGAGGCCAGTTTCCTTTCTCAACCATGCAAGTGCTGCAAAACAGAAATATTATTTCTTCTTCTGATGAGTTCTGCTAGTCTCTTCCTTCCACTCCTAAGCATAGACCAGTGGTGGCAAACCTTGGCACTCCAGATGTTCTTGAACTTAAATTCCCAGAAGCCCTGATGAGCAGGAGTGCTGACTTGGGCTTATGGTAATTGAAGTCCAAGAACACTTAGAGTGCCAAGGTTCCCCATCACTGGCACAGACCATCTCCTTCAAAAGTCTTGCTTTTGCACATTTTCTGATGTGCTGCTTTCTGAACATGCTTATTTCTATTCGCTCTTCCTCTTCCAGTTGTTACCTGCACACAGCTATAGGCCTGCATTCCCACTCACACTCTCCAGGGTTTCTATTTTATTGTAAGCCCTATTCAATTATTAGGAAGGTAGGCAGAGCCCACAGAAATTAAGGAATGTTTGTTAGCACCACCTCTCCATCACTGTGGAAGTGGTGCTTTATTTTTAATTTCAATCTGGGTGCTCTGTGGATTTTTCCTTTTCTATCTTTAGAGCAATCTGCAAGAATAGCTTGCAATCTATTTCCATGCACATACATCAAATATAGATCACAGTCACTAACCCACGGTAGAAAAACAGCAGAGCAACTTTAAATATATTACAACTGATTTTTAAAGGTGAAATGCACAACACCCCTTGGACCTATTTGTTTGAAACCCATCAAAACATCAGCTGTAGTTAAGTAATAATAAATAAATAACTGTGTGCTTTCAAGTCTATTCTGACTTATGATATCCATTTCTTAGGTTTTCTAGGTAGCAAATACACAGAAATAGTTTTTCATTTCATTCTTGTGCAGCTTGCCCAAGATTACACAGGTTGGTTTTACTGGTAGGAGGCACAGTGGGGAAAAAACTTCTAACTTCTGGCATCCCCATCAGATACCTTCTCCACTAAGCCAGGGGTGGCCAACCTTGGTGCTCCAGTTGTTCTTTAACTTCAGTTTACAGAAGCCCTGATCAGCTGGTGTGCTGACTTGGGACTTCTGGTAACTAAAACTCCAAGAACACTTGGAGCACCAAGTTTGGCCACCCCTGCACTAAGCTATCCTGCCAGTTCTAGAGGGGCCCATGTTTTGGCATCCTCCCAAATGATAGGTTTTGACTTCATATCTTGCATCAGTGTTCTACACCATGGGGCTTGTTATCTTCTAACACTGGGGAGTCCAGCTCATTGTCATTTTACAAATTTGATTGTTCTCCATGTGAAGGTTGTGACCAGCCAGTTGGAGTTTTCTGCTTGCAACAATATTATGGAATTTTCACAAGCCAGGGGAGGCCCGAAGCAACGCCGCCGCCGCCGCCGCGCAACAAACGCCGCCGCCGCCGCCGCTGCGCCCTCCCGGCCCCCGTCACCGGCCGGGAGGATGATAAAAGGGGCCTCCCTCGGCCAGGGGAGGCCCGAAGCAACGCAGACGCCGCCGCCGCGCAACAGACGCCGCCGCCGCCGCCGCTGCGCCCTCCCGGCCCCCGTCACCGGCCGGGAGGATGATAAAAGGGGCCTCCCTCGGCCAGGGGAGGCCCGAAGCAACGCCGCCGCCGCCGCCGCGCAACAGACGCCGCCGCCGCCGCCGCTGCGCCCTCCCGGCCCCCGTCACCGGCCGGGAGGATGATAAAACGGGCCTCCCTCGGCCAGGGGAGGCCCGAAGCAACGCCGCCGCCGCCGCCGCGCAACAGACGCCGCCGCCGCCGCCGCTGCGCCCTCCCGGCCCCCGTCACCGGCCGGGAGGATGATAAAAGGGGCCTCCCTCGGCCAGGGGAGGCCCGAAGCAACGCCGCCGCCGCCGCCGCGCAACAAACGCCGCCGCCGCCGCCGCTGCGCCCTCCCGGCCCCCGTCACCGGCCGGGAGGATGATAAAAGGGGCCTCCCTCGGCCAGGGGAGGCCCGAAGCAACGCAGACGCCGCCGCCGCGCAACAGACGCCGCCGCCGCCGCTGCGCCCTCCCGGCCCCCGTCACCGGCCGGGAGGATGATAAAAGGGGCCTCCCTCGGCCAGGGGAGGCCCGAAGCAACGCCGCCGCCGCCGCCGCGCAACAGACGCCGCCGACGCCGCCGCTGCGCCCTCCCGGCCCCCGTCACCGGCCGGGAGGATGATAAAAGGGGCCTCCCTCGGCCAGGGGAGGCCCGAAGCAACGCCGCCGCCGCCGCCGCGCAACAGACGCCGCCGCCGCCGCCGCTGCGCCCTCCCGGCCCCCGTCACCGGCCGGGAGGATGATAAAAGGGGCCTCCCTCGGCCAGGGGAGGCCCGAAGCAACGCCGCCGCCGCCGCCGCGCAACAAACGCCGCCGCCGCCGCCGTTGCGCCCTCCCGGCCCCCGTCACCGGCCGGGAGGATGATAAAAGGGGCCTCCCTCGGCCAGGGGAGGCCCGAAGCAACGCCGCCGCCGCGGCCGCCGCGCAACAGACGCCGCCGCCGCCGCCGCTGCGCCCTCCCGGCCTCCGTCACCGGCCGGGAGGATGATAAAAGGGGCCTCCCTCGGCCAGGGGAGGCCCGAAGCAACGCCGCCGCCGCGGCCGCCGCGCAACAGACGCCGCCGCCGCCGCCGCTGCGCCCTCCCGGCCTCCGTCACCGGCCGGGAGGATGATAAAAGGGGCCTCCCTCGGCCAGGGGAGGCCCGAAGCAACGCCGCCGCCGCGGCCGCCGCGCAACAGACGCCGCCGCCGCCGCCGCTGCGCCCTCCCGGCCTCCGTCACCGGCCGGGAGGAGGATGGGGGGGCCTCCCTCGGCCATTTGGCCCCGAGGGAAGAGAACTTGGGTGTCTTGGGGCGGCTGTGGAGGACTCGATGGGGGGGGGGTTGGTGGGATATTGTTTTGTTTTTTGTATAATGCCGCCTAGAGTCAGGCTTGCCTGAGCGAGGCGGGGTATAAATTTGAAGAATAAATAAATAAATAAATAAATATTTCTTCAAAACACTTCCTCAAAATATTGGATCTTTAAGATCTGGTGGAAGACGTTGAGCCTCTTAATATATGCATATATGCATATATGCATTTTTTAATCTTTTGTTTTTAAGTTTTTAACTTTTTAAATTATTATTGGGACCTGTGGATTTTTATAAATCTTAAAAACTTTTTACATTTTATAATTGTAATTTTGAAGTTTTTAACAATGGGTTTGGGTTGGGTTTTATTATGCTTTTATGCTGTTGTAAACCGCCCTGGGTTGCCCCGGCAAGAAGGGTGGTATAAAAATGTAAATAAATAAATAAATGAATAAATAAATAAATAAGTCTTCCAAGTCTCAGTTGCGTAGATAGATACCTGTCGGAATCACAATGGAAATGACAAACAGAGGTTAATCTGCAGCAATATGGATGACAAGCACCATTTCTGGTTCATCCTCCAAAAAATGGCTATAAATCACTGCAGTTGCCAGTCTCGAGCCTGGATGTGAGAGCAAGAGGGTTGGGCATTGAGTTAGGAACCTGTCCCCATAAAACCTATAGCCGCTGTGAAAACAGCAAGAAAATGCACAGCAAAGGGGAGTGAAAAAGCTGAGTGGTACTGGTACCTGAGCTTTCTTGTATAGAAAAGCACCCAGAATGGACCAAATGCTAGTAAGGAGGATAAGACTGATGCCTGACAGAAAAACCATGGGGACCCAAAGAAATAATGTTATTGTGGTTTTTGCAAGAAAGGGGCAGGAAATTAGCAGTAATTGATGCCGCTTCAGGCAGGAAAAAATAGTGTGAGTCAGAAAAAATACCTTGAAGTTGATAGGAATCAACAAGCAGGTTAGAGGGATGCACAGAAATTGTTCAGGCTGCAGGTTTGAGGTCCCTGAAGTAGGAGCAACAAAGATTCAGGAAGCCATATTTCTATTTGGCTTCAGATCGGAATTAGACGATGTCAGATCTGAATTGGTTCAAAACCAATCCGTTCCAAATGCAATACATGTCCTGAACTGAATCTAGGGGCTTTGGCACAAACCAAGAAACATTGTATATTTCAGCATCTGTGAGATAAATTTTTAACGTTTGTTAAAACTTCATATTGGTTTCTATGTGATGATAAATGAATGTCTGTATCATAAATAATAAAATATAAAGTTTTTCAAAGCCTGCATATTATTTATCTGTAGAACTGTCATACTAATTCTCTGATGTCCCAAAATTTACTTGTGGGGAAGAACCTGACAGAATCTTGAAGAAAAAAACTCTTTACAACATCAGCACATACAAATTTAAAAGAAAAAATGTAGCAAAATGTGATTTGGAAGATTGTAAAGATTAGTTCATCTTCACACTGAACTACATAAAGAACATGTATCTCAATCAATCATACATTTTAATGATATGATCGTGAAATAGGTGGTTTTTTGCATTCATAATTGGATGTTGAACAGACAGTAGAGGCTGAGAGTAATGTATTCAATAAATTAACTTATTTGCAAAGTACAGTTGTACCTCGTTTAAAGAGCATAATGTGTTCCACAGGATTGCTCTTTAAGTGAGTTTGCTCTTTAAGTGAAACACCATTGTAAGTGACCAATTGTGGCTTCTGGTGGGGGGAATTGTGAACCCCAATTTATTTGTTAAGCAAGTTTTTGGTTGGTTTATTTGTTAAGCGTAGCGAACATTCAGATAAAATTCTGCTCTTTAAGTGAGTTACTCTTTAAGCGAGGTGCTCTTTATGTGAGGTTTGACTGTAATTTTTATGTATAGGAAATTTTAACTTGGTGACATGATTTTAATAACACAGCAACATTACATAAGTACAGTACAGTCAAACCTCGCATAAAGTGTGCCTCGCTTAAAGAGCAGAATTTTCTCTGAATGTTAGCTTCACTTAACAAATAAAACCAACCAAAACCTCACTTAACAAATAAATCGGGGTTCGCAATGCCCACCCACCCACCAGAAGTCACAATTGGTCACTTACAATGGTGTTTTGCTTCAAGAGCAAACTACTTAAAGAGCAATTTTGTGGAACACATTATGCTCTTAAAAGGAGGTAAAACTATTAGATTTCTACAGGCACTGGCATGATAGAAAAAGGATTATCATAATACTCAGTCAGGTGAGTTTTGCATGGATTTTAGAAATGTCACACAACGACCATTTAGCCATTCAACTGGTGTGGGTTCTAATATTTCATTAAAAAGAGGGAAAGCTCTAGCCTGGAGACAATAAGGCAAACATGCAGCCCTTTGTGGGGATTGAAGCAGACAGCACTGGCTCTTCGGCTATACAACAGAGATGAGAACTGAACCCTAGAGTCCGATACGACTGGCTTTCAAGCAAGGGTTACCTTTACTTGTGTGTTTTTTTAAAAGAAAGAGTGGGGGTATTGGTAGATAGGAAAGCTTTAATATATGAAACGGCTTTCCCTTTTTGTTGTTGTTCAGTTGCACAGTCGATTTCGACCCTTTGCGACCCCGTGGACCACTGTCCGCCAGGCACTTCTGTCCTCCACCATCCTCCTCAACTCGCTCAGCTCTGTCCCCTTTGTGTCTACAATACCATCTAGCCATCTCATTTTTGGCCTCCCCCTTCTTCTTTTTCTTCTTTTGCCCTTCAACCTTCCCAGCATCAAGGCTTTCTCAAGCGAATCCTCTCTTCTCATTTGATCTCCAAAGTACTTCAGCTTCATCTTTACAATTTGACCTTCTAAGGAGCAGTCCAGCTCTCACAACCATACATTGCCACCAGAAATACCATTGCTTTGACTATACGAATCTTTGTTATCAATGTGATGTCTCTACTTTTCACTATGTTCTGATAAGAATACATCTTTAATGCATTTACTGCTCCAGTGGAAGATTGGACTCAATTATTCTGTGGCTCCACTTTTCTGTAAGTTTATGACTCTGTTATTCTATGGCCTTCCAGAAAACATCTATTCCATTTTATCTTCAACAGAGTTTTGGAAGTTTATGTAGGAGTTTAGGTAAGTGCTGCCCTGGGAAAAGAAATAGCTGGCAAAGAATGTACATTATTAGAAGCTTCTGCTTTTTTGTTGTTGTGAGGTTGAGCTTATGCTCATTGCAAATATTAAATTTCTGGAAAGAGCATAAAACCCTTATGAAATGGTGATGTCCTTTTCAAATAATTAATCCTACTTATCCCAGGAGTATGGTATGACTATTTAAACTGCTTATTAAGATAATTATACTGCAAAATTAAACAGGTCTTAGACTGCAATAAAAGTGCACATAACACATTACAGTTACAGATGATAGGAAGCAGAAATTGGGAAAGTTACTTGTATTTACTAAAACTCCCGTAATTCTCCAAAACAACAAGACCAGCAACTGTCCTGGCTGAGGAGTTCTGAAAGATGTAATCCAACATGGAAATGTTCAAACTCTGTTGTGAACCCCATTCCCTATTATAGTACAGCCCAGAATACTGAACTAAAACAGCAGCTAATGAAGGTGGACTATAAAAGTCAAGTATACTACTTATGTGTATGTAACATGTGTGTGCATGCATGTGTACGTTTGAGTGCATGCATGTGCTTATATGGAAGCACATAATGAAGAAAAATAATAATAACATATTTGATTGGCATTTTTAAGTAAATGACACCTTGCTTTGTTCCTTGATTTCAGTAATGCTACTCTCTTTTTCTCTGATTTTCCTCTCTCTCTGCAGATTGATCACAGTACTGTATGTCAGTACGGGAAATACCTGCAGTAATCTCAATGATTTGTAGGGAAATTTTGACATTAATAAAAAGTGATGACAAGATCAACCACCATCTCATGGCAGTCTCTGCTGCTTCCCACGGCAGCGGAGGGGTTTATTTTTCAGAGCATGTTTGCTCCATTTCTGGATTTTTTTTGTCATGTTTCTGCTGCAGTTTGGCAGCTAAAATGCAGAGTTTTTCGCACTTCTGGGTGGTGGTGGAAGCAAATAGCTGATTGTCAGGGACATTACCAGAACTGGCCACTAGATGCCACTGTTGGAAGTGCTGAAAATGCATAGGAATGCATTGAAAACCAATTAATCCCTTCTGAAGGTCAGGGGAAAAAAGGAGGAACATCTTTTATCTGTTCAAATCGCTTTATAAAGTAGTGGAAACTTGGAGAAAAATTCCAAAGTGCACTTTATAAAGAGTTTGAAACAGAAAAAAAAAATGTTTTTTCTTTATTTTTTTCTGACCCCCAGAGTGGATTATTTGGTTTTCATTGCATTCCTATGGAGAATCGAGTTCACAATACAGATTTTTTCATGATATGGAAAACCTGGAGTTTCACTGTACATCTGAATCTCGACTTAGAAGAAGAAAAAGACACTCTCTAGAAAAACTAACTTGTTTGTTTGCTTTTTCTAAAACAGCTAATCAACAGACTTCTTTCCTGCATTTTTTTTTCAGGAACTCAACTCACACTGAGTTAAATATTTGTGGTGTTCTCCTCCATCTTGTGCGGCATTTGCTCTGTGGAGCTCCCTCCTCAGCCATGAAGTACAGAGTGAAAACTATTTTATTAACGATTTCTTAAGACTAAATTATTCTTTTCACCACTAACAATACTATGCTTTCATGTCGGGATTTTGAGCCAAGTCTTTGTAAGTAAACATTGTAAGTAAACATTTTAATATTGTCTGACTGATCATTTTGGCTGGTCTACTTAGATAAATTGGAATTCTTGGGGAACCTGCTTATAATTCTAAGTCTGAAACCTTACTTTACTGTGAAACCACAAAACCCAGGACTTTCTTCTATTTTATGCCAAAACAAACCCTGTAAGGCAGCTTTGGGTGAGAGGCTGGACCAAGAACACCAAAGGTCAGCAAATATGATGATGATAATTTGAACTTATTCCAAGTCCAATACCAAACATCACTCCATACTGTATCTCTTGGATAAATGGTTACTATGTAAAAGGCTGAAACATTGTTGCAGAGGAAGAAAACAACAATTAATGCAGAAAAATAATAATAGTTGCATAATATACAAATTGCATATTGGCCTAATTAGGCTGTCCAGTAGTTTACCTAATATGCACATAATATACACTACAGCCATACTGAAGCTGTCCTAACAGGTCCTGCTCAAAATTTCATGGCAACTAAGGCAACCATGGAACTGTCTCAACATGTTGTGGCATTTGATATCATTTGACACCCCTTCTGAAGGATTTGCACCTGCTGCCAATACACTTTGGGTCTGAATTCAAGGTGCTGATAATGACCTGTAAAGCGCTAAATAATTTGGGATCTAGCTATTTGAAGGAGCACCTCTCCCTTTACAAACCTGCCTGATCATCAAGATCTGCTAGAGAAGCCTTCCTTCATGCCCCACCATTAAGAATAGTTCATTATGCAGAGACACGAGAGAGGCCTTTTTATGCCTTAGCACCCAACTGCAGAATACCCTTCCCTTGAAGACTTCATTGATGCTGACACTGGCATCATTTCAGCACTGAAACACAACATACATACTTAGTAGAGTTTTATAGGAACTGGCCTGCATACATTTTAATGCCATTGTTTTAACATTTTACATTTTTGCTGTTTGATCTTAAAATAGTTTTAAATATATTTTGAATTTTTTATAAAGCCTTGTAGGCTGCTCTATTTATAGGACAGACTGTAAATATCTACATAATAAATAAATAAATAAATAAATAAATAAATAAATAAAATAGTTAGAATATAACAACCCGAAACCAAAGCATTATTAGCCAAATTTATAAAAAATTAAATAAAAATGATTAAATGCCAATAGAAAGAATTGCAAGTAAATGATCCACTAAAATACGGGGCGGGCGGGGGGACACACAAAATAATTAAAGATACACATGTGAGCCTTTTATGGCTTAAGCCTCAAAACACATATTTTCTGGAAATTGTTAGCAAATATAAGGGGAAACAAGAGTTTCTGTTCCACTACAGCAGGGGTTCGCAACCTATGGCCCACAAGCCAGACCCAGACCCTGATGCCATTCCATGTGGCACATGGTGACGACCTCGGAAGCAGAGGTGAACATATTTACAACAGCTGTAAACGTGCCAATGCATGCACAAATACACCCACACATGTGCAAATGCACCCACTGCGGTTTGTGGCAGCGTTTGTGGCAGGGGTAAACCATGTGTCCGGCCAGCTCAGCTGTTGGAAGGGGAGTTGTCTGGTGTATGGTGTGTATGGTGTGGTAAGGTTGAGAACCCCTGCACTACAGTAACAACGGTCATCAACATAATAAGCTGCAAAAGCAGATGCCAGTTATGCAGAACAAGACACACTACTGGTACCTTGCTTGATCACTGCAGCAATATATACATGTAGCAGAAGTTATGTAAGTGTAAATGTTGAACAGGTTACTGGCCACTGTACCAAAAGGTAACTGCAGCTTCTCACAATGAGAAACGTATCTTCAGTCTACTTCATGTTGCAAAGAGGTGGATACACATTGAGATTCACTATCCAACAATGTTGCAGCCAGCACCTGCAAAATCTTTTGTTTCTGCAGAACAGCAAAAAAGTTCACTTTTTTTTTGCTGGAAGCATCAGCTCTCCCGAAATGCAAAAATTTCAGATAGAAAGTCAGCTGCGTGAAGAAATGACGCTTAACTCGATAATTTATTGCCTTCTTCTTCTTCTTATGCTGTATCCAAATCAAAATACACTAATACCCCGGATAATGGCTAAGACTTGGTTCCACAAGTCTTAGCATTACAGTCAAACCATGCATAATTAGTGAAAAACTTGCATAATGAGCAAATTTTTTGCTAAGCAGTCCGACTCGCATAACAAATTTTTCGCTATGCAAGTTGGACTTTTCCCTATGGAAAAATTCGCATAACGAGCATTTCTATCGGGAAAACTCGCATAGTGAAAATTTTTTGCTATGCAAATTTTCCCCCTTGAAACGCTTGTTATGCGAGTTTTTCCATAAGGAAAAGTCCAACTCACATAGCGAAAAATTCGTTATGCGAGTCTGACTCACATAGTGAAAAACTCGCATAGCAAGCAGCCTTGCAGAACGAATTAAATTCATTATGCGAAGTATGACTGTATCTGATTTTTAATGTTTTGTGATGCATTGATTGCACAACGTTAAAAAAAAACCTGTTCCCTTTCCAATGAAGAAAGGGAACATAGGGGCATCCCGTTTGCTTGGGGAGGCACCTCCAGCCAGCCCAATCTTAAAGCAGGCAGCTCATCCAGGTTGCCTACTTTGGGATTGGGTTTGCTAGAGTTACCTTCCACCCCCAGCCACCCCACCCCAAAGCAGAGAGCCCATAGCACCGGTTTGGCTGGGGTGGGGGACAGGCGTGCATGCCTGATCTTCCTCCACCCAAACTGGGGATCTAAGCCTCGGTAGATCTCTGCCCCAAAGCCTGCAGGGCTGTTCTCTAGCCTTGCAGGCTTTGGGGCAGAGATCAACATTGTGGAATTTGAGGCAAACAATTGCATCACACGTTATCTTAACGTTATGCGATGCAAATGTTTGCCTCAAATTCCACAACGTTATCCAATTTTAACGTTATCTGAGGCAATTGTTATCTGAGGTATTACTGTATCCTCAAGGCTACAGTAGCCCATTGCAGTCCCGGTGTTAAATCCTGCATGTCTTATTTATACATGCCGCAGGAGATGGCTCCAGGATCACAGTGTGTGGGTTAGTTCATGGCAAGCTGCAATCCACCTTAAACAAATTCAAGCCAGTGGCATTTTTCCTGTTTGTCATTCTTTTTTCACAGCTATCACATGTGAAAATGATTTCCAGGGGGGGGAAATGTATACTCAGATATGAGTAGCAGCTGACCCCAACAACCCTGACCAGTAATGGGAAGAAAACAGGAGGGTGATGTTTTGTTGATGGTGCGGGAAGTGTTTGCTCCTCTTGTCTCCCTTCTCCTGCCATTGTTTTTTTGTTTGACTGGCCCTGTCAGGAAGGATTTTAAGGTGTGCAAAGATCCCATAAATAACTATGTGTCAAGTCAATTTTGACCTAGGATGAACTTTTTCAGAATGTTCTGGTCTTGGTAGGGCATATTCAGAAGTGGCTCACCATTCTCTTTTTCTGTGAGTGCCCTAGGACAGGGGAGCTTGCCCTATGCCACACTGGCTCCAAAATCTCTTGGAAGAAGATAAGACAAAACTGCTGCTGCTACTCCACTCTAAAAGAAGGATGGGAGGAGGAAGCAGAATCTGATACTGAACCATGGGAGGATCAGTGAAGACAATGGGTGTAACACAGAGGAGAGGAACAAAGGTTAAATGGGAAAGGATGTAGGAAACACAATATGGGACTTTTCACAGTAACCAGCTTTGTAGAGGGCCTACTATTACAGTGGTACCTTGAGTTACAAATTTAATGCATTCCCCAGGACATTTTGTATTAAAAAAAAATTCGTAACTCAAAACACAGTTTCCCATAGGAATGTATTAGAAACCTTTTTTCTGACCACTGGAACAGATTAATTAATTTTCAGTGTATTTCTATGGAAAACCATGTTTTGAGTTATGCATTTAAATTTGTAACTCAAGGCATTATTTTCAATGGATTTTCATTCTTATTGTGAACATTTCATAACACAAGGCATTCTTAACTCAAGGTACCATTGTATCTTAAATTGTTATTTAGTTTAAAAATAGTTTCTTAAATCAATGGCTCTGTCATAAATCGTTCCCATGGTCCCTGCCATTTTTGCCACTCAGGCAGTTCACAAAAAGGGTGGAAACCGGAAAGAGAAGTATGCTCTACAGCTACTGCTGCTCCCTCTCCATCCTCAATGCAACAACTGCCCTTTCTTCCGGGGGGGGGGGGGAGACTCTCACTGCCATAACAGTCACTTCTGCCATTCTACCCCAGCACTGCCTCATGATCATCTTTCACTTTCTGTCTCCTTCTGCTCCCTAATCTTTGCCTTAAAGGTGATGGCAGTAGAGGAGGCCACTCTGCTTTATCATCCTCCTTCCCTTTCTTGCCCTGGAGAAAGGGCTGCTGTCCTTCATGCCACATCTGTTCTCTGGTTTCTCTTCAGATCACATGCCACATCTTTCTACAGGATGGCTAGGGAGGGGAGGCCTCCCCTTCCTGCAGGAGTGGACAGGCTGTTTGTAGCAGAAGAGATTAGGCTGCCCCAGTCATCACAATGATGGAAATAAAAGCTTCAGTGACTATAATATTTATGGAGTGTCATTATTAAAGCAAGCTTGGGCTGTAAGGAAACTGTCACGCAGCCAAAATGAGCAAACACAAAAACAAAAACATAAAGTTGACAAAGTAATTTTGAGAGACGTAGTTTAATGAAATTGACTTCAACTTTGTTTTACCAACTCATTACCATGTTTACTTGGGAGTGTTTACATTTTACTGTATATTTAGAGAACTGTGCTTACTTCTGATTAGACGCATGCATACTTCTGAGCTGTTAATTCCCGACTCCTCCTCTGCTTCAAAAGTCAGCATGGAATGCTTTTGAAAGCTTTGCATTTTTGACCTACTTGAATTTTTGCATGATAGTGTTTTAAAAAAATAAATAAATTCCATATATATATTTGTTTTAGGCAGCAAAACAAGAAGCCCTTTCAAAGAAAGCTATATGGGTTTAAACATGGGTCTGTTTAGCAGTAACACAGTGTTGACCAATTTTTTAACAAGGTTGTTTCAATGGCTGCTCAGTTTTTTTGCGGATTGATTAATGTGTACCTCTTGAATGAAATGAACTACTAGAATAGTAATCTTAGTCTGTAGTAGCACTGGGTTTTCATTCAATGTCCTTTATAACTGTGAGGGAAAGAATGTGATTCCGAGTTACATGGAAACTAGTCTTGTAATCACAGCTAGCATGGTGAAGCAGGTCGATCATTAGATTGGGACTTATGAAGCTTAAGTTTTAATGACCACATAAGTAATAAGGTTTATTGGGTGACCCTGGGTTGGTTCCTCTGTCTCAGTTCAACTTTCCTCACAGAGTTTTGTTGATAAAGGGAAGGGGAGAGACCCTCAGAGAGGGACAGGTAAGCAATAAATGTAATCAGACACAGACACTACTGAATTAAAAAAATCTTCAAATTCAAATTCTGTAACAAATATGTATCCATATCCACATTTTAAATCATATTTAAACCACTGGGTTTTATTTGGGAGGTAATCCATGAAGTTGAAATGAAGTACGATCATGAATAGTATTTTTCACCTCCATTCTAATAATGTTATTAGTTTACTGATGTGATAAAAATTTAAACAGCGATTTAAAATAGAACAAATTCGTACCCCCCCCCCAAAAAAAAAAACCTGAATTTTTTTGAATAGTAGCCGTGTTAGTCTGTGGTTCAGGCATATCAGAAAACAAAACAAAACAAAACAATAAAATTTGATACACAGATTGCTATATGATTTTATTTTACAACTTTCCTGCCAATTCTCTTTAGTAAAACAGAAAGAAACCAGGTACAGTTTGTCCCCCCCCCCCCCCACATGCAGGTCACAAGTTGATCAGAGACCATAATGGGCTTTCTCAGCAACCTTGAGATTGAAAGGGAGTAATTTAGAGTTTATCTGAATAATCTATTGTTGCTAAGGGCTGTGTGAAACTGCATTCTTGTGCTTGCTTGTCTGTCATCTTGCTTGACACCAACCCTTCTCCTGTGGAGCCCCTGAATTTGGTATATAAAGAACATGCCTGTAAGTTTCACTCTTTGTCTGATGAAGTGGACTTGATCCATGAAAGTTAACAATAAAAATATAGCAGTTAGTATTTAAAGCACTACAGTGTTTTTTATTTATTTTATTTTGTTTATTTTGCTTTGTTTTGTTTTCTGATATGCCAAAAAAAAAAAAAAACCTGCTTCAATATAAACATAATGAAAGTTGGGTTTGGCCCCACCATTCAGCAATTAACTTGATAGATTAATCCTTTTCACTAACTTTTCAACCACTCATCTAACTGTGCAGCTAATTTAAGGGAGTGGAAAATAAACTCTCTCTTATTGAACCATCTCTCTGGCCAAGAACTATATGCAACAATTATTTTGAAGATAAGATTAAAACATTATGGATAAGGCTTTGAAATTCTGACAGATCCTTAAAATGTTCTTCTAGTCACCTGAAAAGTATAGCTGGCAGGAAGCCATGATTTCCACTCTTATTTTAATTCTATTAAATGGGTATAATTGAGATATAATGTGTGATATGCTAAATAGATTGAAGAATAATACTGTAAACATAAAGTCTGAAGACTAGAAAACTGATCACTCCAAATAATTGGAAATTATTAGTGTGTTTGTACACATAATTCACTGCAACAAAATGAAGAGAGAGGGATAGTTCTTTTACAAGTGGGAAAAGGAGGCTTGAACTGTACAATGATCTTTATCTATGGCAGTGCAATGATCAAGAGGATGAGCTGCATCTCTCCAAATTTCAACTGGTTAATTCATAGGCTGGTACTACATAATTTGTAAAGAACTTCAGCATCATTCTCTCTATATGGAACAGTAAGATTTACCTGTTTTATTCTCTCATTGTTTAACTAGAAAGGGAAAAGGCTGTGGTGGCTCAGTGATTAAGAAGCTAGCCTTGTTAGCTGGAAGGTTGGCAAGTTGGCAGTTCGAGACCCGGTTACTGCATGATGGATTGAATGTCTGTCTCTGTCCCAGCTCTTGGGGGACATGAAAGGAGCCTCATTTGAGCACTCCCTGGGTGGAGTTTCTCCCGCAAAAAATCCTTTCAACCCAGAATAATTTCTGACATGAAATTATTATATTCTATAATTGATTTTTTTATCACTAGTCCTATTGGACAGATGAATCCAAATACACTGTAAGTTTTGCACTGATAGTCTATAAAGGACAAAGTTATCTTTGTGTCTAGCCTTTCAAACACAATCATACTCTGTTTTTCAGAGTTCTTGATTTCAAGATTATCACTATCCATGCAAAGAGACCTAAACAATTTCAGTTGCCTCTGTTTATTGCAAATATTGGCTGTCTCATGCAATCTCTCTTATTCTTCCTAATGATGCTAAACAGTCCTGGATTCAGGATGATGGAATAACTCCCAAATGCTAGCACGGTTATGATACTTACAAATTCTTCACATCAGTAATTCCACGAAAAGCCTTCCTTGGGATGCCTTGAATCTGGTTTTCACTTAAATCCCTGGGGGAAAAGGGAGGGAAACAGTTGTTAAGATGAACTAAAATTACATATTGACAAAAATAAATGCTCATAAGCTGCACATTGCCTAGATATGAATATGTTTTCCATAGTTTACATTCTCCTCATTTAAGAGACAGTGTTCTCAATCCACTTGTTAATTTCACCTAGAGTAGTCTCACTAAACAAATGGGATTGGCTAAATCAAGTCCAACAGAGCCAATGGGTCCATTCTATCTGAGACTGAATGGATTGACCTTTTCAACATTTCCATGAAAAGCAGAAAATGGTTACAAAGGATCTATAAAACCCTGTTCCTACATGCTTGTCTGGGTTAAAATATTACAAGAAATTTACTCTCATAGATCCTGAATGAATGCTTTATGTGTCATTTTACTGAATTAAACATAATGGGAATTTGAAAGTAACTTGTGCTTGTGATGAATGGAAATCTGAGAAAGCATAGTAAGAGTGTGAGTTGTTGTTTTCTTAGATAAGGAAAGTAACACACATCACAATCCCGTACATCTCTTCTGAGAAGGAAGACCCATGGAGGAAATAGATCACAATTTGTACTGTTTGTGGAGCAGTCCAGATTTCTGGACAATCAACTCCAACCTGAACTTTTTTGGTCCGGCAATAAGGATTCTACTTTAAGAGTCTGAGCTGGGGGTGACTCCCCAGTAGAAGGAAATATTTCTTTCAGGGAAATTGATCCATTAAAGCAATCCTTTCCAGTGAGATCCCACGCCTTTGCAGCTATCTGGTTTCATCCTTAATCATTAGTTAGTATGTCCAACTTTTTTTAAAGTGTGCATTGTAGCTTAAAAAAAGAAAACTTCCAACAGTTTCTCTTCCCACTTTCCTTGGAAACAATGAAACAAAGAAATATAGAAGCCTTGTAATGAGTGAACAACAAACTTTTCCATAAATATCAACTGAAAAATATTAGGAGCCTCCATAATTTAGGTAAATTAAGATATGTACATAAAGGAGGACAATCTTTTAAACTGGATTAATTGTGCTTTAGAAAAATCACAGTACCGTATTCTAAATATGCCATTTATAAAGTAAAATAAAATAATTACTCAAATGCAAGGGAAAATTAATCACATCAATAAGCACAGAAAATCTTCATTCTCATAAAAAACTTTGAATTAAATAGTTGATTTTAAGGACAAAGAACACTTCCCAAATGTTTTCTGAAAGATGTAGACGTTGTTCATTTTAAAGCCAGAGGTTTAAAATATGTCACATCCATTTGAAAGCATGTTGTAGATTCCCCCCCCCCCCAAGTGAATTCTACATTGTATTGTGAACCTCCATCAAACTGATTTTATTGAATAACATGCATTGTGGCTTTGAATGAAAGCACCACACAGAAAAACCACAATGACATCCCAGGTCAAGCTAAGCCACCAAGGGCTTTCTTCTGTTTTCCATCAGGCTGATGTTCCCTCTGACCCCCAACCCAAATGTCCTTGTCAAACTAATTCAATTTTATACTAGTCATCTAGTCTACACCAATTCCTCTTGGTAACTGTAATTGTTCTCTCAGAGAGACAGGCACACACATGGGCAAGCATAATATAACTGTTTTCTCAAAGGCATTTCCAAACACATGTAAGATCTTTCAGACTTTTGCAGATTGTGAAACACTCACTTCTGAAATCTCTTCCTCATCTCAAATCCCTCTACCTGAGAGCAAAATATTACATTCTTTTTGGCCAACCGTTGTTTTCTCTGTGTGATAAACTTTAAGAGACACATAAATACATTACGGGATCAACCAGTAAAAGTGAAATTAAAGTAGAGTAACAACAACTGATTTAAATGGAAAATAGAAACCTGTTTGAAAAATATATATTGTAATTGTTTTATGATATATACTGATGATATTGATGCATTGCTGTTTTGTAACTGTAACTGGCCACTAGGAGGGAAGTGACTGTAATTGTCTGCTTGGAGGGAAGTGATTGTAATTGTTTCTATGATATACACTGACAATATTGATGTATTTGTCATTATTTTGCTGTTTTATTGCATTGTATTATATTGTATTTTCTATTGTATTTAATTTCAAACATATTGTGATATATTGGGATTGCATAACATATTGCTGATTATACTGTTCATGTTTATGAAATGTTATATGTGTGGCTTTTGTGAGCCGCCCTGAGTCGTTTGCACTGAGTAGGGCGGCATATAAATTGAAAAAAATAAAATAATAATAATAATATATTTAAAAATAGCAAACTAAGCAGTAAGAGACATTTCAATGTAGAAGAGAAACATGTGTCCTTAAAAAAATTGTTTGCCCTTAAATTATATCCATTTAAAGTGTTCAAATGTGAATAGAATTGTAACAAACTCATGATTTAAAATGAAATTTCTAGTATTCTGATGTACCAATATAATTTATACTATTGTCATCTTTTTATTCCCGCATTGTCTTTTCTACAGCTATTCAAGAAAACAGAAAATGACAAGAAATTAATCTTTTTCTCTAAAATAAATAATTCTCCTTGTAATTTGTATTTATTCTATTTTCTGCTAAGGTATATTCCTTAAACTAATAGTGCAGAGTCTTACAAATCTCCAGGATTATGTATGGGTTTCATAAATATTCCTCATGTTCTGACAAGCGGACAGTTATAACGGTGTTACTGAAGTAGTATGCACTGCTTTTATATAGCTTCCC
This sequence comes from Furcifer pardalis, assembly GCA_030440675.1. Taxonomy (NCBI): domain Eukaryota; kingdom Metazoa; phylum Chordata; class Lepidosauria; order Squamata; family Chamaeleonidae; genus Furcifer; species Furcifer pardalis. The sequence goes on from CP126893.1 coordinate 73,705,425, forward strand.
ATTCAAGACAGGTACAGTGCCTTATATAGATTTTGAAGTGTGTTGAACTCTGCTTGATAACAACATTCCATTCTATTCAAAGCAGTTTTTAAAGGAGCAAGTTAGCTGCCATCACATTCACACAACACATAAGTGGCGTGTAAAATAATAAACATTTTGACATGGTTTATGGCTTTTCATTTAACACAACAGTTAACACAACTTTCTCCACAATGCTGCTGCTTTCTTTTAAGCAACAGTGTTCAATTATAATATATATCCATTTGTTTAATTGTCTGCAATTAAAATGTTTTGATGAAACCTTACCCTAGGCCAAACTTTCATCAGAATTAAATCCAAATGTCCTTAAAAGAGATAGAACAACTTTGTGAAATAAATTTAAATGTTTTCTTTTATGATTCTTTGAGGGAAAACAAGATGGAGAATACTGACAAAACAGAATACTCATAATAAATAGTATAAAGAGTGGGGGAAAGCAACTATATATTTCTTCAAACAGAAATATAGATCTACACAGAAAAAAGGGGTTAACTCTGCATTTATGCACAAAATTAATATTTCCCAAACCCAACAGTAGAAAGAAAAGGCATGATTATTTTATCAGCCTTCTCCGATCATTAGTTCCTAAAGAAGTACTGCAAACAAAATTGAATAATTATCAACTTTCTATTTCTTTTCAGTGAGAGTATTACAGATTTTTTTTTGCCAGTAAGCATTGGACACAAGTGGGATAAAGAGGGGAAATCCTTCACCATGTGAATTCCACAATAGGCAAACTTTAAGCCTGGCAAGAGCTGTATGGCTCAAATCTTAACTCTAATCCCCGGCCCTTTGGAACCTCCTGCCAACTGAGTTACGTCTACAGACAGAGCTCCTGCCCTTTCGGAAGGGTCTAAAAACCTGGCTAGCAGGGCAGGTGTGGGGCTCCAGGAATATGGGGTCCCATGTTGGGTGGCTGATCTGATGGGACAGCCACCCCTCCCTCACTCTTTTAAACTTTTTAAATCTTTTAAAACTTTTTAACCTTTTTAAATTTTTTAGATCTTTGTAAATTCATGGTTTAATTCTTTTTTAATTGATTTTTTAAAGTAATTTCGAACCTCAAGGTTTTAATTTATGAATTTTCTGTAAGCCGCCTAGAGTCAGGTTCGCCTGATTAGGGCGGGATAATAAATCTAAATAAATAAATAAATAAAATAAATGTAGAAGGTGGTTTTGTAAAACATAAAGAACTGGAGCAGCATTTGTTGACCTCCTAGCAGTCATTCCCATATGCCAGAAATTTAATCTATCCTGATGATCCTGTCCTGACAATCCAGAGTAAAAGTTCTGAGTCTCTCTAGCACCAGGCAGCCATTGCCTTAGAAGATCTTTTTTATTATTGTTATTAAAACAAGCATTTGAAACTAAACTCTTTTGAAACAAAGGTCAGTGCCTTTCACTCAAAGAACAGATAACCAGAGTGGATGCTCCCAGTTAGCTGGGTAGGAAAGATTTTGGAAAATTACCTGGGCATTTTAAGTGAACTTACAAAAACCACTGTCTAAATAGTGTTGCAGTGGCTCAAGTGGTTAAGACACCGACTGGAAGGTGAAAGGTCAGCAGTTTGATACCCAAATACTGCAGGACAGAATGAGTTCCCATCTTTTTCCCAGCTCCTGCCAACCTAACAGTTCGAAAATAAGAAATCACAAGTAGATAAATAGGTACCACTTTGGTGAGAAGGTAAACAGTATTCCGTGCACTTTGGTGTCTAGGCATGCCTGCCACATGTCCACGGAAACGTCTGCAGACGCAGACAGCACTGGTTCTTTGGCTATAAACAGAGATGAGTACTGAACCCTAGAGTTGGATACGATTGGCTTTCAAGCAAGGGTGACCTTTACCTTTAAACACCAAACAGAAGTTTTCTGCCAGAAATTACATACTTAGGAAATTGTCTGGTTCAGACTGGAATACACATCCACAGCTTTGTCCCTGTACTTTACACTAGAATATGCTAGTGCTCTGAAAAGACTCTCACTGCCCTGAGAAGCAGCGGAGGATGTCCAAAAATGTGTGTGTGTGTGTGTGTGTGTGTGTGTGTGTGTGTGACGATTCCCCCTGCCACCACTGAAGTAAGAGGGGTGGGTGTAGAGGTCCCTAGGTAGCAACCATGAGCCGGATTAATAATATGCACAGGCTGGATTAGGCCCACAGGCCGGGGATTGCAAACACCTGTCCTAGTCAATGGCTAGTTTTCTCTCAAGCTTTAACTACTAAACTGGAAAAAATGAGACCAAACCTATGGAGGGTGAAACAATACCTTGCTGAATGTATACATGCCAAAGAGTGTCTGCCACCAGGACAAAATTCTGGCTGGACCATCTGGAGGTTTCTTAATAGAATTTGATTCAAATCAAGAAGCTACAGTAATACCTCAGATAACGTTTACCTCGGATAACGCTAAAATCGCATAACGTTAAGTAATCTGGGGAGGAGAATTGGATCGAATAACATTAAGGTCTTATGGGATGGATCGGATAACAACCGCTAAAGCCTGTGCGGTTACAATGTATCTCTATGGAGCTTTAATGTTATCCGATACATCCCATAGGATTTTAACATGCATCGGATAACACTAAAAATCGGATAACACCAAGACTTGTAGAAACAAGTCTTAGCATTATCCGAGGTATTACTGTAAAAGAATAATCAAGTAAAATGGTGCTACACTGATTTAGTAAAAACACTCTCTCCCTCTTTTAATCTCTTTTATTCTGTAGGAGTTGGGGTAATTTTTGGTAGCTGTTTTAATGAGGTTTTTATTGGTTTTATTGAGGTTTTTATTGGTTTTAAAATGTGATATTGGTTTTATTTTCATGTGAGGCACCCAGAGTCTTCAGAGTTTGATGGCAATATAAATAAAATAAAAATAAAAAAAGTAAAGTAAAAGGCAAATTTTCTGTAAATGTTGAGAAATCATATCAATGCAACCTTTATATGCATGCAATCTATGTCCCACCATGCATACAAAAGAAGATCTAGAAAATAGCCAACATAATGCCACTGAAGTAGTCCACTTCTGATGAAAAACAGTTTGATTGTGCATCACTCTAGTATGAACAAAGAAAGATGTGAAGAGTTTAATTAGGATTGGCCTAAAATGAGATGGGAAAATAATTGATACCTTACCCCTTCCAAGCCAACTTTTGTGATGCCCCCAAACCAACCATAACATTTCAGAACTTTAGGCAGAAAATCCCACAAGTATCATTTCTTCTTTCTAGCAGTAAAAGAAAAAAGAATTGCTGCTGTGCCCTTCGATTCATGGTATCCTCGGATGAATCAAAGAGCCTTCTTTGAATGGGAAATAAAGCACTGAGATACAGTATCACTTATCTAATAGGCCTGAAGAAAAATCACATTAAAACACAGAATAGCTTCCACTCACCTTAAAGTTTGCTTACACAATTTCATCTCAAATACAGTATTGACAACCACTTTTCAACCTTTTGTATATGTATAAAATAGCTTCTGGCTAGCTTTATTTATTCACTTATTTCTTTCCACAATTTATACTATTAACATTTTTAGGAGACCAGCACACACAAAAAAACTTCTAAGAAAAACAACAAGCCTAGTCTCTTTTACACTATTAATCTAATAAAAGTATTTCCAAAGGATTTAGCTCAGTCACAGGAACCGTATTTTTAACAATTCATTAAATTAATATTGAAATATTACAAATAAAATGCATTTGGATTTTCATAAGATACTCTCACTGTGGAATAAACATACAGTACTGCCTTTTGAGCAAGTTGATGACGCAGCTTGTTGGCTTATCTGTAACACCAGCATGTCAAGCTACTATCTTACACAGTCCACAGACCAAATAACTACCCATGCTTCTAGTATGTTTGTACTGTATACTGTAACAGAAACACTTCCATTCCATAGGTAAGATCCCACATTGCACATGCTATTGATACACATGGGATCTTGCCTATGGAATGGAAGTGTTTCTGTGTATCATTTACACTACAGTATACAATGAGTATATATGAAGTATCTGTGTTGTATTAGACTAGAATATCCAATGCATAAATCTGAATTTTAAAAAACACCTTCAATTCTACAGTTTACTCATCTACAAAACATATATTATAGAAACAGCTAACAGCAAAGAATCCTCTCCCCCCCTACAATAATCAAATTCAATAGTCTTTTTGTCTACTGACTTCATGTCTATGAATACTAGTCAATTGGTCTATTACTTTTTAAGGAAAATAACTTTGCAAATCAACGGCTAGGTCAAGACACTTGAAAGGATTATTTATGGCCACTGATGTCACAATATCCTGCCTTCACTCTAAAAAGCAGAGATTAAAATAAAACAAAACACCTCAGAGTTAGAATCTTGTTCATCTACACTTTGTTATGAAATAACCAACAACATTTAACATTTTTCCCACTTGACAGAAAACTTATTTTGGGGGAAGGGGAATGGAGGTTAAGGAGACGCAAGATCTAGAAATACTTTTTGTCTATTAAAAGTAGTGAAGAAACAACCATATACTCAAGGAAAAGAAAAGAAGAAATACCTTACTGGATATGTGAAAGCAAGCCTTGATAGATATTTGGCCTACTGCATGCCACAAAGATTGTACACTGTGATTAGTATCAGACTTCTTACTTAATGGCATTCAACTGGGGGGGGGGTAGGGGGGACATTCTTCCTATTTGAAAGCATTAAAGTATCTTCTGACATTTCAAGGTTTATTCCTAGAGAAGACAAGGGCAGAACTCCGATTAATCAGCAAATGTCTTGGCTCAGCACTCTGCACGAATATTTATTTACATAATAGCACTTCCAAAAATTAACTAGACTCTCTTCTGAGTTGCCATCAAACATGTTATTGGATTGCAGATTGACAATGTCAGCTCATACAATTAAATTAAGTATAAAAGAGAATCTGATGGTTGGGGGGGAGGCTGAGGAAAGAAGAGATCACATATAACTGTTCACATGCTCTAGTTCTGGTTTACTTATTCCAAGGAATCACTTAAAGAAGAAAAATGATCCCAAGACTATTAATAGTTAGAAAATATTAAATTCTAGCTCTAGTATCTAGTATACATCAAAATGCTGGTTTACAAAATTTTGGAAAAATAATAATTCTTCCCCATCTGTTGTGTGTTTCATGATAGTACAAACCAGAAATTCTTGATCTATGGATGGCAAAGAAGTATACTGCTATATCTTAGATGATGTGAAATCAGCTCTAATAGTGCAAATATCATTTTAGTCACAACTTATTCCTTTCAACAACCATTCTAAAGGAGGTTTGCATAAACAACATACAGTATCTGAATGCATTTACAGTAAAACCCCGATTTACGAATGCCCCTACTTACGAATAATTTGACTTGCAAATTGTTTCTGCACTGAAATGCATGGCTTGAGTTACGAACATGCCCTGATTTATGAATTAATTCTTTTTTCCTCTGTGTTGCCTCCAGGGAAATAAACAACACAATTTCCCCTATAGGTTTATATTTTATGCACATGCGACCTTTCAGAGCTCCGTAGGTGGCAGTTCAGTGCTTAGAAAGGCGTTCTTTGTCTGGAGTTTCAGCGCCAAAATGGCTGCCGGTTGCTGTTTCTTGTTGAATTTTTCTGAGTTTTCTGTCCATTTTCAAAGCTTCTTTAAGGTAAGGAACAGCGTTTTTACTTATGCATGATTTCCTTTCAATGCTGCTGTTGTTTTTGGATGGTTTGATTGATTTTTGGAGGGTTGGGAGGGACTGTTTTGACTTTTGGAGGGGTGGGTGGGGCTTTTTTTTTATCCCTATGGGAATGCCTCGAGTTACGAACAAATTCGAGTTACGAACAAGGCCACGGAACTGATTTTATTTGTAACTTGAGGTTTTACTGTAATGGCACTTCACTATCAATGAGGTCATTGCAAAGTACATACAGATGTTCTGTTGGTAGGAAATTTGTCTTCTCTTGGTGCTATTTGTTCTGATCTTCAATGTTAACATTCACAGTAATATAGTAACTCATTTTTAATAGTAATTTAACAAAATTTTACCTTGATTATCTGATTGCTTTAAGAACATGGTTGTCCTGATTATGTATAACTAATCACTCATTCACTCACTTGCTTGCTCGCTCACTCACATGATCTCTCTCACACAGAGAACACAGTGGACCAGTGCTTTGAGAAACATGGACTCTCATGGACTTTCATGTCCATTTTAGGCACATCTAGGGGACAATTTAGTGCAGCCATTGAGGAGAGGTAGAAAGACATAAACACCTGTTTTTACAGGGACAGACTGCATATATAAGATATGTTTGTACCCACTGGAGTGCAGATTTTATGTACAGTATAAACCAGTGATGGTGAACCAATGGCACACGTGCCAGAGGTGGCACTCAAAGCCCTCTCTGCGAGCACCCATGCAGTCACCCCAGGACAGAGTTTGCCCTGCCTCTCTGCCTAGCAGCCCAATGGGAACACTTACTCCCTCCCCCCAGCACAGAGTTTGCCCCACCCTTCTGCCCAGCAGCCAAATGGGAGCATTTCTTTCCTCCCCTGTTGTTATGTTGGCACTTTGTGATAAATAAGTGGGTTTTGGGTTGTAGTTTGGGCACTAGGTCTCTAAAAGGTTCACCATCACTGGTATAAACCATGCTTGTATCTATGCATGTCAAAGTGAGCTGGGTGAAGTGCACCATATCACCATCAATGACACAGTACATTTCCATATGATATAGGATTCACATAAGTACAAAGAATGAGATACACTTAAAGTGTTTTCGAATCCCTGAAAATGCATGGCAATTAAATATTTCTTTTTTCTTTTCATTTTTTGATGCACGTGACTTGCATACAAAGAAATGAAACATGTAACCTGGAATTATACAAGGAAGTCGTCAATCAGTGGTGATCTGTTGCTGCTGATATCATTCATCTGGTAAACACAGAGCTTTATATATTTATTTACGACTGCCATAGGGATGACTATATCACCAACATCATAGTCATCGAGAAGGCAAATGTAAATAGCATTGAAGCTTCTATCATAGGCCATCACTTTAGACTGATAGGGCATGTCTGCCGTATGGATAGTTCCAAGCTTCCTCATCAAATTCTTTAGGGGGATTTTTGCTCCAGTACAAGACCTTATGGAACTCATTTGAAGTGTTATAAGAAACAGCTGAAACAAACCATGATGGTGTCAGGTATAAACCCACAAACCTGGGAGGCAGTGGCCATAGATTGCCCACTTTGGCACCAAATCATCTCTGCTGCTACCAATCACTTCTAAGAACACCGCAGACATGAAGAGGCTAAGCAACAAATATGAAAGCTTCATCAAACTCAACTATGCCATCCACTATCTATTCAGTGTAATGTTTGTGGTTGCATGTTTCATGCTAGGATCAGTTTATTGAGTCATCAGAGACACATCCATCAACTGAGAAAATAACTTCCAGGAAAAATGTATGCTTAGATACAAGTAGCAGCTGATGACAAGGAGGGTTTATTTCACAGGTTTTTTTTAAAGCATTCACAATAAAGAAATAATGTTTTAAAAATGAGCAGATCCAAAAACCTGTCCACTAAAAGCCTTGGGGAATAGTCAAGAAGTCAGGCAAAACTACCAGGGCTACACATGAAGAAGTTCTCGACCCTGGTGGATCAAGAAATCGGAGAGCTGAAGCAGTTTTAGTGAAAATGAAATAAATTTGGGTGTCAAATTTTCTGAGCAAACATATTTGGAATGAAAACCCACAAAACCCACGAAGAGCTAGCCATGCTTAAACCCACAGATTTCAGCATGCTTAAAAGCAAGCCACACCCTTTGTTAGAGTTAAGCAGCAATTTGCCACCTCAGCTATTCTCCTCTACTACATGTGTAATGGACAACAGTACTGTGGATGGATGTACTTAGAATGGTGTCTTTAACAGATGCTTTATCCTTTTCATCAGCGGGCAGAAAGGTCTCTCGGATTGAAGAATTGAAGAAAATGTTAATATCCTCCACTGGTTTATAAAGAGAATTAACTCTATTTCATTTTGAAGAATATGTGTTACTTTTATTGTAAAAAAAATAGGCGAAATAAAAATCAAAACAAAATTCTGGTAACACAGCATTAATGATTTGTTCCTTTTACCTACCTAAATTCTGTTCATAGCTGAAGAATTAATTCCAGAAAAAATGTTAAATGTCACAGGTACCAATAACACATCTTATTCTCGTACTCTAAGAGCACACATGCATTTCTTTTTCATTCATGCAAAGATGATTGGGCACACCTCTTGCCAAATGTATTTGTAAAAAGGGGGTGTTGATTACAGGAAAGGGTTATTAAAAACTAGTTGGTACCCCTTTGAAAATTAATCTGTATGAACAAGGTTGAAATCTCATTTTATAAAGAGTTCCCATTTGTGGGGGGAAATAACTATACTGTGTCAGCATCTTTGAAATACCTATAAACTAGGATACATTTCAGAGCTAACCAAACATTAATTTTTCAACAGTTCTCACAACCTGAATAGGAACAACAAATTCACACCAATCTCAGGTAAATGAGTTTCAAAATCCTTACAATACTTACAATGATTTAAGAACAGACCACCAGCACACTGATCTCCCTAGTGGGACATTTATTTTAAGCCTTTTGGATTCCGACTAAAGTGTTAGAGAAAATAGTTTAGAAAAGTGTTAAAGATATTGAACAGAGCAGAGTTATTTCTGAACTCTCAAACTCCTATGAATTACTGAATTCCAATCACTGAACTTTTGCAAGTCTTCACTTAAAAATTGCAAGCATCTCCAAAATGTGAGAATAAAATTTCTAAGCACATAGTTAATATTTCAATAGCAGGATATATTGATTCTCTGACCATCTCTGAGTATCTTAAGTTTACCCAGAGGACTATTTCATTTAATTAAGCGGGCCCTTTATTAATATATATATTCCTCTATTGATCATAAGAGAAGCTGACGCATGTTTGAGTCAGGCATACATCAGATCCATTTAATGGACCTCCACTTAGGAAAGTGGTTGGCTCTAAATCAAGGTAAATGGGAGCAAGTGCTCCTTTGGGATGGCAAAGCTTAGCCGAATCTATAACATTTTTACAGGCCTTCCCCCTTTTAAAGCAGAAAGCATATGGAAATTAGATATGAAAATGGTCTCCGCTTGCACATTTCAATTAAGCATGTCAATACCTTAATTAAATTGCTCAACTTAATGAGATTTATACCAATGAGTGTGTTTTATACTTATAATAGCTTTTTTGGCTGCTGTTCAGAATGTCAAATAAATTGTGAGAACTGAGATTTAAAAGTAGAAATTGACATTCTGAACTAAAGCCGGTAATTCTTCAAGACATGTTTTTCCCCTTCCATTCATGTGATTTTGGAAAATTAATGAACCTTGTAATAACTTTGCTTTTTAAAAAAACCATTTATTCTACAGTTCATCCACATCAACAATTTTGGCTAAATTAAAACCCTTCTTTGTATATTTCCCTTGGTATCTGCAACCTTTCATGAAGAAAAAATTCCAGTGAGTAACAGCAAACTTACCACTTTCACAAAATCACCAGTTAACTCTCAAAATATCTCTATTAAATTATGATAAAATCACAGAACTGGAGAGTCCAAAGGAATGTTTTTGGTCATCAAATTCAATCATCTTATGAAGCAGGAAAGTCACAGCTAACACAACCATGATAGAGGGCTTGAAGTCAACATGCCATTTGGATGCAAGGATTGTATCAAATGGCACACTGGACCTCCCAGTGACTCCATTTATCCTCATCCAGCTGCCATGTAGACAAGTATTCAATAAGAACTGAAGAAAGCAAAACAAAATTGACAGCAATATACCACCTTAAAGGACTCCTCTTCTAAATTCTACTTTATTCATTCTCCATCTCTTTTAGTTCGCAGTATGAGTTCTTATTACATCATTTCAATCTATGTTTAGTTGATTTAATATTTCTACTAATTCATGAGTTGGAACTCTATCAAACACTTTTTCACAGACAGACAGACAGATACTTTAGCCTACAGAGAAAGGTAAGTGAAGACGGAAATACACATACAGTAATACCTCATATAACATTAGTATCGAATAACACGAAAATCGCATAACATCAAGGAATCTGGGGGGAAGAATTGCATCAGATAACATTAAGATCCTATGGGATGCTTCAGATAACAACCGCGAAAGCCTGTGTGGTTACAATGTATCTCTATGGATCCCATAGAGGATCAGATAACACTAAAAATCATATAACACGAAGACTTGTGGAACCAGGTTTTAGTGTTATATGAGGTTTTACTGTACTTCTTAGAAGACTCATTCCCAGGGTGGGGTGGGGATGTACTTCTCCATTTCAGTGAGTCTTATCATACTTTTGTTTCAACTCTACTCTATAACTGGTGGTGTGAAACTAATTTACTTTTCAAGAACAAATTGGCAACATTGCTATTAAGAGAGATTGTGGGAGGAGATCTACCTTGGGTGGGCAGTGCAGGAATTTAAAAAGAAAAATAATGTTAATGTTAATTGGCTTCTATATTACTTCTGTTTGCACTTGTCTTCCCTAAGAAGTAAATATTAAGACATCTTAACCATTCACTTTTCTATGATATCTGTTTTGAAATTTTCAACTACCCTGGCCTTGTACTTATTTATTTTTAATCCAGGAGAAAGAAGAATTCATTTTAGTCTTTAGCCTGCCTCATACTCACTCTCCTTTTCTTGGGCATAGGGTGGTGGTGGTGTTATACAAGTAGAAGAGCATCTAGAAAGTCTAATTGTATTGGTCCAAAATATCTTCAATATTTTCTCACTCAACCAAAGTGAAATTACACATCCATAATTTATTTATTAGAACAATAAAGGCAAAAGTATCCTCAGATCAGGTACTTGGCCCAACTTAAGATGTGCAAAGGAGGTTTAGGAGGAAAATGCACCTGACCTCATAGGTGTATGCCTAGCACATCTTATTTGCTTCTGTTTCTTTTTAGCCAGAATAGCTTCAAGTAGCTTGAAAAATGTGTTGCTATATTTTTTAACTTTTTAAATCCTTATCCTTTGAAAAATCTTAGTGAAGGGTTTCTAGCACTGCTATGGAGCAATTACCTTTCTGAATTCTCTACCACATTTGTGGGCAGGAAGGGGAAGCCAATTTTATGAAAATTCTTAGTTTCATGGCAGTAAAGCTCAGCACTTCGCATTCTTCAGAATTCGGCATCTTCACCGAGTCTTCCACATGTCACAATCAGACTCTACTGCAAATGCTTATGGTACTGCTAATATCTTACAGTCCATCTTTAAGGTAGTAGGTATGTGTGAAGGAATGTAGTGATTTGTCCAGTAATATAAAAAATAATAATGCTAGTGTTATTGTGTAATTTATCCTCATTCTTCCCAGCAGCTTTAACGTACTAAGCAGGAAACTTCCAGTTTTTTACCTCAATCTTTGTCCTCTTTACATTTGGTTACATTTTAAAGCCTACACTAATATTGCAACATGATTGAGGCGACCAATCTTTCCCATTATTATTCTGCTTTTCCAGTACTAGTATTCCAGACTAGGAAGGAGCAACCTGGTATCATTCCCACTGAGCTTTTACTGAAATGTTGAAAGGCTATCCCCAGAACTGATTGTACAATGGAAAACTAGGCATATATTGGTTACTTATCTGTAAAATAAGCAAAACATGTCCAAGGATCCTGAGCCTTACCCATTAGAATCTCTCTAAAACTTCCCCTTTAATTTTTTCCCAAAAGGAGTTTCTTTTCTATTATATTGAATGAGAATTGAATTGAATGAGAATGGTGGAAATTCTCATGGGAGAAATTTTCAGCACAGCACTAATTTATACATAGTCAAGAGAATTTGTACTGTTCCTATAACTCATTTGACTCAGATCAGCAATTGATATCTATTCAAACACTCTAATTTATTATTATTATTTTTATTGATCTTTAAAACAAGGAAACACAAACAAAAGATTACAAAAAAATACAACATCAAAAATAGGAAGAAAAACATCCAATATGACAAAGCCAAACAACAAGAACCAGCTACATACACACATCAAAGAGACATACAATAGGTAAATAAGTTCACCCACATCCAACCCTTCACCTCCCATCTTCCCGTATTAACGCAACATAAATCCCTATCACCCACCCTGAACCTTTCACCATTCTGTCATCTTCTCTCCCCCATCCTTCCGTTGAAGAACCGCCTCCGAGTGTCGAAGAGGGGGAGGGGAGACCGGGACTAGGCGAATTCATATCAATATTTGAAAGAAACACTCTAATTTAACATTTTAAAATTATTTGTCCGCAGATGTTATAATTATCAACTTAAAATAATTGTCCCTTATGAAGCCATTCCCAATTAAGCCAATTAATTGTTGTGCTTTTTGTCATACTATTAACATATTTAAGCAACACTGAACAGCACTAGGCTTAGACAATAAATAATTTTTGGAGAGGAAAAATGTTTATGGCAAGTCCATATTAAGTAAATGAGGATTAAATATTGTAGGATAAATGAAGTCTGGCCAGGTTATCCTGCTTTGGTAATAGAGTAGATCATATTACTAGCAATTCAACACAGAGTGTCCGGCAGCGGTCAACTAACCTGACAACCCTGAGGACTAATGGCCTTGGGTGCTGAAGTCCACAGGGAAGGGTAATGGTCCCTAAATGATTAAATCTCACTTGTATCCATCTTGATGGAGGGCAGCAGCAGCTTTCACAATACTGGCGTGCCAAAAGGGCTCAGGACCAGAAAGTGACTCACTAAACTGGATCAGTGGTACAAGTGTCAGGCTGTGATGCATAAGGCAGATGAAAGGCCATGACATTATATTCTCAGGACAGTCTACATGGCTGATCGCCATTATGATCACCTATATTTGGATTCAGATATGGCAGAAGAGGAAGGATAAATAATGTATACCCCCCCCCCCAGCCAAACCATGGTGTACTCCTAATCATAGCCTGAAGATTTTTGAGACACATTTTAACAGCTGTCTGATCCTTTAATATAGCACCATTATATGGAGACCAGATCTAATACTACATAAACTGTTCTTAAATAGATACAACATATCATAGATACTGTTTTTCATTCTGATACTTCTACCAAAACCATGTCTGCTAAACTGTTTTTCTGTAGATATGAGGCAATCTATAATTTGAGTTTACATGATAAAAACCCTCTTGTATTCGTTTCCTGTTAATACTCACTTGCAAGTGAAATGTTTTATTCGTATTGCAAAACTTTTGGTAGCTAGGACTAGGTTCATAAGAAATTTAATATTACTAATTTTCACAATTAGTAAATAAAATGAATAACTCTTATAACCTTAAGAACAAATTGTGATTCCAAATTCCTTTGTGTATTTACCTTATACACTCAAACCTCGCTTAAAGAGCGTCTCGCTTAAAGAGCAGAATTTTCTCTGAATGTTTGCTTAACAAATAAAACAAACCAAAAACTCGCTTAACAAATAAATCGGGGTTCACAATCCCCCCCACACACACACAGAAAAAGGTCATTTACAATGGTGTTTCGCTTAAAGAGCAAACTCGCTTAAAGAGCAATCCTGTGGAACGCATTATGCTCTTTAAGCGAGGTACAACTGAATAACTGTATAGTTGTCATTACCTAAATCAAATTGGAACATAAGAACAGGATTTTCAAATATCTTAAAGTATTTTGGATTTAAGATTGCTTGTTTGTTTTAATGCTGAATAGCAGACTCCAAAGCCACATCACACCACAAAGTAGCTTTGGAAGCCCTTTCAGTTTTTTAAAAAAAGAGTTACTATGCAATATCCTGGAAACATAATTAGGGAAAGAAACAGAGAAACTCAAAGCTCTCTTTGATTAATTAAAATAATTTGCATTGTTTCTTGAGTCCTAGCCATGGTGCTTATCTGTGCACCATAGTGGAAACATTAGCAATCATCACAAAATGATATTTACTTTAAATTTTATATATTTTATTACTTATCAGTTTATGATTAGATATCAGGATTGAAAAAAATCTCCAGAAACAAAAAAAATATTAATCAGCATTAAGGAACCTTTCTGTTTATGCACAGCTTGAAATTTTATATGATAGGCTATTGTTCACTCCATCTAAAGAAGAGCCAGTAAATGAATGAGGATTATTAAGTCAACAGTTGTGTTGATTTCAGACCTAGAAGATGACAACATAGTAAACAAACAAACAGTCAAACAATCATCTATAGAACAGGACTGATTACTCAGAATCATTACACTTCCCTTGATGGATTTCAGTAATTTAGTACTGAAATACTTTGAATAAGAACAAATGGATTAAAAGGGGGGGGGGGAGACTTCAAGTCAATGAAGCAATTGCTTTCTGCAGGAAAACATTGATTTTTCAATGGCAATCTATTTTTAAAATGCCATACTACATAAAAAATTCAACCAGAATAATCATCTCACTGAATATGAGTGTATTTGCACTTATAGAAATTCAGGCACTATAGGTTTTCTTAGTACAGTAATACCTCATATAACATTAGTATCGAATAACACGAAAATTGCATAACATCAAGGAATCTGGGGGGAAGAATTGCATCAGATAACATTAAGATCCTATGGGATGCTTCAGATAACAACCGCGAAAGCCTGTGTGGTTACAATGTATCTCTATGGATCCCATAGAGGATCAGATAACACGAAAAATCATATAACACGAAGACTTGTGGAACCAGGTTTTAGTGTTATATGAGGTTTTACTGTACTGTCCTTTTTTTTTTTAAGGATTTGAGGACATTTTTTCATAAAGGAATTTTTTGAGATGTTTTAGCATATGTAGCAGAACAGATTTTGAAAATTTTTCAAATCATCAGTGACTCCAGACAATTTCTATGCTCTATATTAGGGTGCAATTTAAAGAAATGTGAAACACAGTGGAACCCCATATAACAAACACTTTGTATAATGAAAAATCCATACAACGAAGCATTTTTGCGCTAGCTGTAATACCCCACATAACGAAATGTTTTGTTATGCATGGTATACCTTGCATTACAAAACGTCGTAAAACAAACATTTTTTTCATTGTATGGGGTTTTCATTAGGCAAGGTATACCCTGCATAACAAAAAGTTTTGTTATGCGGGGTATCGCAATAGCATTTCGCATAATGAAATAAAATCGTATAATGAAGAGCTCCGTGGAACAGAGTTTTGGGGTGTTTTTTTTTAATATGGGGTTCTACTGTATATGAAATGTGCATGGAGATCTTATAAAATGTTGATTTTAAACTACAGTAATACCTCAGATAACAATTACATCGGATAACGTTGAAATCGGATAACCATGCAAAAACCATGCCTCTGCAGCTGCGGGGTTGCTGGGAAAATCAAAGGGGGAGTCCCCTGTCAGCTTCCTCAGCCACCCTGCAGCTGTGGATTGGGTCCCCTGACCTCCCCCGGAGGTGGTAGGGGTGCCAGAGAGCCCGAAATGGGCAAAAAAAGGGAAGCTTCTTTCACCCATTTCAGGCTCTCTGGCACCCCTGCCGGCTCTGGGGAGGTCAGGGGACCCAATCCACACTGTTTCTGCCATTCCCACTGTTTCTGCCATTTCTGCACTGGCCGGGGAGGCCGGGGAACTTCGGAAACAGTGTGGATCAGGTCCTCCGACCTCCCTGGAGGTGTCAGGGGTGCTGGAGAGCTCAAAATGGGTGGGAAAAAACTTCCATTTTTCCCACCCAGTTCAGGCTCTCCGGCACCCCTGACACCTGCAGGGAGGTCAGGGGGACCTGATCCAGAAAGTACCAGGCATGCACTGCTGTGCTTGCAATGGGAACATGCGTTCCCACTGAAAGCAAAGTGACTGATTGGCATCGCCCGCTTTGCTTGCGGAGGGAACACATTTTCCCACCGCAAGCAAAGCAAGCAATTGGGGACATTTTTCACCCCCACCTTCCCTTTCTCTGCTTTCCCCCTAAGGCTGAAAAGTGGAAAAAGAGAAGGTGAGAGGGGGGACAGTTTTCTCGCCTGTGCTGGCGAGTAAAAGCAGGAGGGCTTGCTTTCCAGTCTTTGAAGCAAGCCCTTCTGCCTTTACTCAACAGCACAGACAAGAAACTGTTCCCTCCCCCTTCTATTTCTCAGCTTTTTCAGCCTTAGTGGAAAAGTGGAGAAAGAGGGGGGCATGAAAAGGGAACAGTTTTCTTGCCTGTGCAGGCGAGTAAAGGCAGAAGGGCTTGCTTCAAAAAGCAAGCCCTTTTGCCTTTACTCACCAACATAGGCGAGAAGACTGTTACCTCCCCCCCTTCTCTTTCTCCACTTTTCCAGCCTTAGTGGAAAAGCAGAGAAAGAGAAGTTGGGCGTGAAAAATGTTCCCAATTGCTCACTTTGCTTGCAGTGGGAACGCACATTCCCACTGCAAGCAAAGTGAGTGATGGGGATTGCCTGCTTTGTTTGCTGAGGGAACGCTAGTTCCCACCGCAAACAAAGCAGCGATCGCTCGCTGGGCACAGTGGCAGCATGGCTGGGAAGCCAACCGGGGAGCCCCCATTCAGCTTCCCAAACACGTTGCCACTACCAAGGAGGGGATGTGTGTTCCCTCTCCAAGCAAAGCAGTGGTCCAGTCCCACACTGGGACCACTAGTTTGCTTGGGGAGGGAGGGCACTCTCTCTCCAAGCAAAGCAGATCGGCCCTCTGTTCCCTTTCCTCTTCGGAAAGGGAACAGGGCTTTTTTTTAACGTTGCATGATCAATGCATCGCACAACATTAAAAACTGGATAACATTAAGACTTGTGGAACCAAGTCTTAACGTTATCCGAGGTACTAGTGTATTAAGATACACAAATAGCATTAACATGATTACACAAACAGTTCCACATAACAATTTAATTCACACTTATTGGAAACAATTTTTGCTATTTTAAACTCTAAGTGTCACCTCATTTTCACATTCACACTTATTGGAAACAATTTTTGCTATTTTAAACTCTAAGTGTCACCTCATTTTCACATATTTTATTGATGTGAATCCTAAAGCTCTGTTCATAGAAGGGTACTCCCACTGTCTGCAAATATAAGGCAGTGGAGTGATCTTCCTGACTCCTTCCCCCCATGCAGCCCCTGTGTATCCTGAAAATTTACTCTGTAGGAGTGGAGAATCCCACCACACAACTGTGTGGAAGAGTTTCAGGCAAAGTAGGTAGTTTTGTCCCTTATTTTCCATATCCAGCCCCCATGTGATCAAACGCCCATATATTCACAGAAGGGCACATCTAGATCACTAAGCATCCTGCCTACCTATGAACTCAGATTGAAATATAGCTTCCTTTGTTTCAATAGGTCAGTGGCTTAGGTATCTGACTGCAGAGCCAGAGGTTGGGGGCTTGACTCACCACTGTTCCCTTGGTAGGAGCTGGATTCAATGATCCACAGGATCCCTCCCAGCTTTGCTGTTCTAATGACAACAATAATAATGATTAAACAAGAATATCAAAAATCTCCATATATAAATAATTACATATGAATATGCATTTTAGACAGATATGAAAATGATTAATCATTAATAATAATGAGCATTCAAGTCACTTATGACTTATGGAACTTATCCATGGTTTTCTGGGAATAAAATGGTCTGGAGGGGTTTACCACTGCCTTCTTCTCTGGTGATTTGGGACTGTGCCACACAGTTGGTAGGGCACAGAAACCTAGTCACCGACTTCCTCTAGGTGATGCCAGATAGTCCCTCTTCCAGGAGGCACATTGGGAATTTGAATTCCTGGCCCCTGGTTCCATAGCAAAACACATGACAGTCTTACTCCAACTCATGACTGACCACTAGGGACAAAACAAAATTGTTGGCAAAAACTACTGTTAAATCCTGTAATCATGCCTATTCCAAAGTTATTTCATTTGTTTCCAAAGAAAATAAAACGAAGAGTGAAATTGTTTTCACTTGGAAGTTCTCCAAACCCACAAAAGCTGATAAAAATCTTTTCTACAAGAAGAGTAAACAGGTTTGAAAACTATACCAAGGCATGTAATTTTTCTAGCATAATACTGTATAGAATTCTCCTATGGACCTGACAAAACAAGCTCAGTGCAAGATGCTAATAATATGTTAAAAGAACAAACTGTGGTAATGAAATGAGTTACAGGTACAGTAAAACATCACATAAAAAGTGCCTCGCTTAGAGACTAACTTGCTTAAAGAGCAGAATTTTCTCTGAATGGTCACCTCACTTAACAACTAAAACCAACCAAAAACTAATTTAACAACTAAATTGGGGTTTGGAATATCCCCCCCCCCCAAGTCACAATCAGTCACTTACAATGGTATTTCACTTATAGAGCAAACTCGCTTAAAGAGCAATCCCATGGAACCTATTATGGCGAGGTACCACTGTACAGTCAAACCTGGCATAAAGAGTGTTTCGCTTAAAGAGCAGAATTTTCTCTGAATGCTCACTTCGCTTAACAAATAAAAACAACCAAAAACTCGCTTAACAAATAATTCGGGGTTCACAAACCCCCCCCCCCACAATTGGTCATTTACAATGGTGTTTCACTTAAAGAGCAAACTCACTTAAAGAGCAATCTTGTGGAATGCATTATGCTCTTTAAGCGAGGTACCACTGTACATTGTTTTCTCTCTCTTTTGAAAAGGACATTCTTCTGAGAAATCTGTTTAGTTTGACATGCATTACTAACTTTACCAGTCATATCTGGTAATCAACATGATTTGTTAAGCACCATCCCCATCTATGGAGTTTCACAGAATGTTCAGAGGACTAATGTACTCTCCAATGTTAACTGAGTCCCTGGGAGCTGTTTGAAAAAGAATGACATTCCCTAGGAACGACAGGTTTGCAAGCCTTCTTACATGGTCCAAAATATTGTAGCCCAACATTTCTCAATTGTGTCCTGTACCCAAACATTATCTGAGTTGTATTCTCAGCATGTTATTGAATGACATAAAATACCTGAAGGCATTGCAACAAACGTTATGACTAAGATTTGGGATATAGAATAAAAAGCATTTACACATGTCATTTTGATGTCATGTTTTAGTATGTATCTGACAGAAAGCACTAAGGGAGCTTAGTCAAACACTACAACCTGATTTGCCCCCTTCCATTCCCCCAAGTGAAGTCTGGTTTTCATTTCCTTTCTTGATTGAGTTCTCTTATAACACTCTGGCAAAGGGAAATTGTGTGTGCCATTTCTCTGGAAGTGAGAGTAAGATTATTGAATTATATATGCACTGTATAGATTTTTCAGACATGAAATACAGAACCTGGTTTTTAAATCTATTTCCGTTGAACACCAAGTTGTGTGCATTGTAATATGCTGCTATTTCACTTGTGCTGCCCAAAGTGAAATGCTGCTGTCCTAACAAACTGAACCTTATCCTTCAAGAAAGGATTTATGCCAAAATTGATGCTAGATTTTCTCTACTGCATTCACCAAGGCTCACGTGTACTCTCTAAAGATTAGTAGATCAAATACAGGATTCTAATTTCTCACAACAGAGTTAAACTCTTACTCTAGCTACTCTTTACAAATTAGTTTATTTGTGTGGAAGTGGTGGCATAAGATTTGGAGAAACAGTGTGTTCCAAAATATATCTGATCTGTGAATGTAAAGGACACATCTGCAAAACTGGAAGTAAATTCACCTAATTACCTATTACACTAGATAACACCCGTGCCAATGGAACACTAAAAGCGACTTGAAATGTACCATATAAAAATATATGTAGTACAGTAATACCTCGGATAACGCTAAGACTTGGTTCCACAAGTCTTGGTGTTATCCGATTTTTAGTGTTATCCGATGCATGTTAAAATCCAATGGGATGTATCGGATAACGTTAAAGCTCCATAGAGATACATTGTAACCACACAGGCTTTAGCGGTTGTTATCCGATCCATCCCATAGGACCTTAACGTTATTCGATCCAATTCTCCTCCCCAGATAACGTTATGCGATTTTAGCGTTATCCGAGGTAAAAGTTATCCGAGGTATTACTGTATATCAATTCTTTTTTTAACAACAGCAGCCGCAGCAATGATGGCCAGGACAGTACATGTTGACAAGGGATTTAATGCTTTCCCTACCATGCTGTCTTCCAGAAAATAAGATCTGCAGCATCTGATACCTTTGATGGTAAATCATAATTGCATGAGATACTTTAATTTGGAATAATGCTTTGATTATCACAGCAACATGATTCCTCCTCCTCTTGTCTGCATTTTGTTAAAGAAAGAGATGTGGAATGCCCTGATCAAGTGGACAAGCTGAGTGTCGAGCAAGACATCTTGTGTGGCTCTAACTATCCCAGATTGACTGCCTTGACAACACATTCTCCTCTGAGGAAGAAGTAATAGGAACTTACACCTCAGAATCTGTTTCTAGTTGGGTTGGCTGAGAGGGCATGAGACCCACCGCCTAGAAACAACGTTAAAATAAATCTAGCTAATCATAATTCATCGTTTCCCCTTTAAAGTGAAGATGTAACTACATTAGACTACAATGGCAACTTTAGAAGACATAGTAACTTCATTTATTTTTTAATCCAAGGTTACCTGCCTTGCTCCTAGAGAGCAGAGTTATGGCCTCGCCAAATGATGAGAGAAAGAATATAACACAGTTCGTGTGCTTACTTTTGCAGTGAACTAGTGCTGCTGCTTTGTACTCAGTTATGGTATTAAGGTGGCAAAAAGGTGGATGGGAAGCGAGTAGGTGTTATGCCAAAGTTTCAACAGTCCAGAACTTTGCTAGGCCCTTTTAAAACTCTATAAATAACAACTTCAGAGGAGTCTTGGAACACTAACTGAAACTATTTTAAAAATAGCAGCAATAATATAATTGCAAGTTCCAGTGAATGCTCCTGACGTAAGGGAGTGCTTCAAGGGACAGGTCACAAGAGAAATGGTGGAAGCTTTGAACATACTATCTGCTCCAATGTTATTCGGGGCTGTATTGGTTATTGCTCCAAAGTTGTCTTTAAAATACCTAATAATAATACCTTCAGATTAGGCTAAACTTCAGATTTAACCATCTTAGTCTTGTATAAACATCACATTTCCTTATATCACATTTGTGATTTTCTTACATCCAATTGATGTACTGTATATACTCGAGTATAGGTTGGATTTTTTAGCTCCCAAAATGAGGGCCAAAATGGGACTTGACTTATACTCAGGTCAATGTACACACTCAAAAACATACCCACACAAATGTCTAACTTAATTAATTTTACTATATTTTACTGTATTTTAATTATTGAAACTCACTAGCAGCTGCTGCATTTTCCACCCCGACTTGTACTTGGGTCAATCTATTTTCCTAGTTTTAGAGGTCCAAATTAGGTACCTCAAATTATATTCAGGACGACTTATATTTATTTATTTATTTATTTATTATTCATGCTTGTTTATCGCCCTCCTCCCTGAAGTGACTCAAGGCGATTTACAACATGTCATCAATAACAATCAAACAGTTTAAAACCAATTAAAAGATTAAAAGTTAAAAAGTTAGTCAAGTATATATGGTAGTTTTTGAAGTCGTAGCTGTGTTAGTCCATACAGGAATACCAATCAAGAAACAACAAAAAGACAAAAAGGTTGCAGCATCTTAAAGGTCTAGGAAATCTTTAAAACATAGTAGTTAGTCTTTAAGGTGCCACAATGTTTTTTTAATTTTATTTTGGTTTCTTGTTTCCTATACTCCACTTTTATTAATGAAGGGCTTTTGCTGGAGTTTAAAATATATTCAGATCCAGAAGATCTAGTTCAATTACCGTATATACTCGACTATAAGTCGTCCTGAATATAAGTCAAGGTACCTATTTTGGACATCTAAAATTAGGAAAATAGATTGACCCAAGTATAAGTCGGGGTGGAAAATGCAGCAGCTGCTAGTGAGTTTCAATAATTAAAATTCAGTAAAATTAATTAAGTTAGACATTTATGTGGGTATGTTTTGGAGTGTTTACATTGACCCAAGTATGTCAAGTCCTATTTTTGGACCTCATTTTGGGAGCTAAAACCCCTGACATGCTCGAGTATATACAGTAAAAAAAAAAAAAAACAACCTTGCATCCTCCACTATTACTCTGTCATGTACCTGAAAATACCTGTCTTTTTCATAAGAGTTAAAAACACAAAAGTTCAGTTATTATTATGTAGGGATGAAATAAATAAGGCAAAAAATTCTTATTTCAAAATATTACAGAGGTCTCCAAAGCTACCAACAAAGTAACACCAGCTAATGCCAGCACTGAATTGTGACACTCCAGAAAAGAAAAAAATAAATGAATCCTTTGTGCTAAAAACCTGCAATTTTATTTTCCCTTTGTTAAAGTAACTGATACAACGCTGTTATGTGCCATCCTTGCACAGCATGGAACAGGAAATGTTCTATGATATGGTGAGATTGGGAGGGGGGACCATCATTTGCTGCATGCTGTGTGGAGAAAAACCCTCAAATGCTGCCCTTCATTATCTCTAATGGAATTGCAAGGTCAATCGCCAACCATAAATGTCCACTTTAAATAAAATATTAGAGGTTCCCTGTCCAATGCCTTTTTATCCTGTTTCCTAAGGAGACTAAAAAGGTTGGTTTTTTTTTCTTTTTTTGAAATATATTTCAAGAATGAAGGGGGGGGGGCGAGAGAACAGATTGATTTACTGCAGATTTTCCTTTTGCATAAGGTAGAGGAATAAATTCTCAGCAGAGAATCTCAAGGACATAATGCATTCACATCCCACTTAGAGTAAACAATGAAGCACCACTAATTTAGTCTTTCAAGCATGACCAGCCACTTATGAACTTCCTGCCCAGTCTTTATCTACATGGATAGGCTGATATAGGAGTGGCCATGTGTGGGGAGAGCATAATGATTCTCTATCAGGGGGTCATTTTCTTAATATACAACATACTGTACCATGCTATATATGCAGTAGTGCAGCAACAATCATTCATTTACCTTGACACTGTTTGTGTAAAGGTCATTTTTACTTGGGTGCAGAGGGTATCACTCTGCACCCACTTAACACCCTCATATCTGCCAGTCCTATGTGCTTAAACTTCTCTCCCAACATCAATGGTAACCAAATTTACCAATGCTTTAGTCACATTACTTTGACTTTCAGTAAAAATTAGTGAGTGAACCAGACTTGAAAGGGGACATGAGATTTTTATGTATAACAAAAAGAGGATATTTTTACAATGCTATTCACCCCATAAGTACTGTTCCTTTGTTCCTGTTTCCTTTTGCTTCCGGCAATTTGCTTCCAATTGAGAGATCTTGTCTGGCTACTTCAAGTGCAAGAGAGCAGGATTTTCACAGGCTTGCTTACCATCCTGCATGAAAAATAGCACTTAACATTAACTGCTGACCATTAACTGTGATTCACACTGTCTGGCTGTGTATGTAGCTGGACACCCCCTCCCCTTTCTCTCCAGTAGGCAACCTGATGAGCTGTCAACATGTCTGTGCAACAATTTGGCTACTGTACTTGCAGCTGCTGATCTAAAGCTGGACCACTTCCTTTGGCACCATCACTCTAGAGAGGAGCTTCTTGTTTCCACTTTTCACAGAGAAATTTTGCAGTTGTGAAAGATCAGCCTTAAGGGACACAATCTGAATGACCCCTGCGGAAACCTTACAAACATCTAGAAAACTGTCAAACAATTAAACACACCTCCACTGTCAAAGGCACAGAGGGCTCTAAGTCTTCCAAGTCTACTGCTGAGATAAATTGGACAAATAAATAAATAAATAAATAAAATGGCTCTTTGACAACACACTGTAGATATCATACAAAACTCATCTGAGACAGAGCCAGTTTAGCCACCAAACGAGCTCACAAGATACATGGAACACTATAAATATCTATTTTTCATGACAACTATATTAACCCAAGGCCAGAATAATAATTATTAAAGAAACTGTGCAATACAGCACCTAAATGAAGATCATCTTGAACTTTACCTGAATGAAAACTCTCCCAGTGGACAAACTGTTCAGAAACTGTTTAGACAGCAATAATATCCAATTTCCACATCTCATATGCAAATAGAAAGAGGAATCTTCAATAGTTCTACTTTTAACTAGTCATCAAACTCAAGGTCAAGAAATTTTTTTAACAATTCCAGGTGGGCAGAAAATCTGTACCAAACTAGTTGAGTCCTATGAGATTGCTCCACAGTCATCTGTTCTCTTTATCCAAACTCTGTAGAGCTATGTTTCTTCACTAATGGCACAATCCTATGAAGATTTACTCAGAATTCCTGTTTTTTATGTACCTTACTCAGAAGTAAGGTGCAAAAAATTGCAACCTAAATATTAATGATATCCTGTCCAAGATCATGCCATACATGTATTTACAGCCCAAAAGAGCAAGGACTTCAGAAGTGGTAGACACATTAGAAGCACTGGTGAAACATCTTGCCCAACATCAATATAAGTACGCTACAACTTTGAATACACTCAATCTCTACTAATTTTGGAAGCAAATCCAAGTGGGATCCCTTCAAGACTTGGATGAGAGATCACCACATAAAAGCAAGGCTCTATAAGGGGGGGGGGGAGAGCTAGGAAAGCATGCACTCCTTGACTAGAGAGACTAATATCTAAACAATTTAAAAAATCCCTTCATATAGTTCTTCTCATTCCCTGTTACTCCACACTTCCACAGTAGCTAACTGGCTTGGAAAGGAATTACATTTACTGAACCAGCTGGGCCATCTTGCTTCTGCTTAAAAGTCTTTAACAAAGATGAATCCCCCACCTTTCCAGATCATCTGTTCTTATTTGAAATAGTTCATAACCATCAATAAGTTTTTCCAAATTCATAGCGAAAATCCCCTTCTAATCTGAATCCACTGATTTGAGTTCCACCTTCTTGAAGAAACAAAAGAGATATTAAATTCTTAATCTAAATGAAAATCTTCCAAATATTTGAAGATGGCTAGTATGTTACTTTTTAACCATTTCTACTTAATGGCTTAAACCTCATTCCACCATACCTCAGAAGACTTGGTCTCCTAGCCTCTTCCTTGGGCATGCCCAGTTTTCAATGTTTTTTCTTAAACTGTACTCCCAAAACAGAATGAAATACATCAAGCGGGAGCTGACCAAAGCAAAACAGAACTGCTTATCACTATCTGGATGCTATCCTAATGCTGATACACTGTAGAGTTTCTGTAATTACTATTTTTGCCCACTCATGCTATTGTCAAATCAAATGTCATCTAATTCATATAAGTACATTTGATTTTATCTAAACATTTCTCTCTCTTGAAATTCATTCATTTGGGAAATCCACTTGTTTCTGTCTTCTGCTTGCTGTAATCTGCAGATTTGCTGTCATCTGCCTTCATCCATGACATTTATAAAAATCTTGAGCAAGATACAATCCTGTTGCAGCACTTACCATATATAAATTTATCTCACAGTAAAGCCAAGATATACAAAGCCCATAACATTGCCTTGATCTGTCAAACTACAGTCTGTAACCTTTGTACAGTCTGTAACCTCTCCAGGATAGATGGGTGATGTTAATCATGTGCTTGGTCCTTGTTTGTTTGTTTTAGCATTGTAAAAAAGACACTTCTAAATCCAGTCCAGATTGAGGCTGAAGTGTAGTAAAGGATGACTTTAAACCTTTGCTGCCACCACTGTCCTGACCCAAATCAAAACTACTGTATTTATAGAGGGGAAGCTTCCCCTCAGGACTGAATAGAAAATGTCACATTTTCCTGTGTCCCTGGATCCACATTATATCATTGAGGGACGTCTTTTTAAATTACTCCTTTGCAAGCACCCAGGGATCAGTCACATGAATATAACATCATGTCTCATTTGGGGAAACAAGGTGGAACATTGATCTGAGCAGGAGAATCTCCAAACAGTTTTGATTTAGTTTCAAGTTCATGGATGACTCTCTTAACTATATGCCACCAGTCCCAGGTGAGGCCAACATGAGATTCTGACCTGCACAGACTCTGAACTGACAAAACAGTCACAAATAAGCCAGCTGAGATCATTCAAGTCATGGAGAATTCAGAAGGAAAACAGCACTTGTGATGAGCACTTGAGAATTCCTTGCATGGCAACATCTAGGGTGAACTGAAACCTAGAGCAGGCCTTAAATGTTGGGGTAAGGTGTTCCACTTGATGTTTATAAGCCACCCCTCATTGAAACTCCCCCTCATGCCCCCACTCTCATCACCCCACACTCTAGGTTTGCCTGACATACTTCAAAGCTGTCTTGCCCAGATATGAAAGACTTAGTATATATTATTTTAGATAAAGGAAAAGAAAACATCATCTCTCAGAGGATCTAATTTTTAATTTTCTGGTTTTCAGTCTGGCACAATATTTCAGCAACCACAAACTGCTTCAAAATGACAAGTTGTTCTATGTAATTATAGTAATTAGTAAGGTTAAAGTAACATATTTAGAGGCTTCTAAAATTCTCCAATGGAAGTGAGGTAAATAAATGAAAAGCGTAATTAATGAAGTGGTCTTGTCTATATTGCTCTGGAACTTGATACTTTACTTGTGTTAACTACACTTTTCGTAGTGAGAATGATTAAAGAGATAGAAAAATAAATATTCTAGCAAAAGCAGAATGCTGTGTAAATCATCTTGACAATTTTTGTTTATGTTTCTATGCAGAGGCTTGGCTATGCATATTAGCAATCAGCAGGTAGCATTAATTACAGGTTTGCATAACATAGTGTTTTGAGGTCCCTGGTTAATTTTATTCACATGAATATAGAAGTGACTCTAAACTGAATGAGATGCAACTTTTATTCATCTCCTCATTGGCTTGAAAGAAAGAAGATAGCTAAAATATAATTCTGTACACAACATTAAATAAGGACCTAAATACAGTAACTTTTTGAAGCTATACACATTGGTGAAATTTACTCTGAGCTAAGCCTCCAATGGGCACCAAATATATTTAAACATAATAATATCAAAACATGTCCTTTAATGCGTAGATGACATTCTGTAGTGGGAAACTTGCTAATTATAGAAGGAGAAATGGTGTTTCTGGAGTTGCTGTAATTTGCAGTTGTTTTTGACTACTGTAGTAAGCTGGAAACTCATTATCTTCTGCAACTAGTAAAGGTAAAGGTCAACCTTGATCGAAAGCCGGTTGTATTCAACTTTAGGGTTCAGTGCTCATTTCTGTTTATAGCCAAAGAGCCAGCACATTGGCTAATCCCAATCAGCAATTTAGCAGCAGCAATTTCAGCTAAACAGTTTCCTAGTACTGGATTTCTTCTTGATGTGCCACACATTACAATAATCCAATTTTTAGATTAACAGAACATGTATAAACAGGGAGAGATATCACAGTTTGGGAATCAGCTCTAGCTGACTGAGAAGACAGTGTTTCACAAAAGCTACATATCATTCTGGAGTGCATACAACCCCAACTGGAATTTAGACTCCCTGGGTGGAGTGCAACTTTAGGATATAAAGAAATCTTAAATTACCTGTTCCTGAGGTGAGGACACATTTCAAAAAATTACTTGTTTAATACATTGGAGAGCATGTTGACAGCATTAATCTTCACAAGATTCCCAACTCTGGTATGACAATAAGATGGTGAGTACTTTTTGTCATTCCAGTTGTTTTTTTAAAATTTGGGTTTCCATAACTTGTACAAAATGTTTCAAGTGTCTTTTCCCTTTGTGAAGCAAAATGCACACATATAACAAAGCAAGCAAAGAAGAGACAGCCAATTCATCAGGAAGATACAGTAATACCTCAGCTAATGTTTGGATCAGAAAACGCTGAACGCACGTAACATTAAGGAATCTGGAAAAAATTGCATCACATAATGTTAAAATCCTATGGGATGCATCGGATAACGTTCACTAAAGCCTGTGCGGGTTACAATGCATCTCTATGGTGTTTTAATGTTATGTGATTCATCTCATAGGATTTTAACCAGTGGTGGGCATCAGCAGGTTTGCACCAGTTCGCCAGAACTGGTAGCAGAAATTCTGGCTGGCCCCGCCCATCCAAATTTTGAAATTAAGTAGTCCTAATTTGGCTGCAATGCAGGGATCTCCCCCTGGCCACACCCACCATACCATGCCCACAGTGTGGTAGTAATTTTTTTTTGGAACCCACCACTGATTTTAACATTAAAAATCAGATAACACTTGTGGAATCAAGTTTTAGCATTATCCGAGGTTTTACTGTAATCCATTCACAACTTCTATTTAGTAAAAGACTGTGCAATTTGCACAAAACCAAAATTCTTACATATGTGGAAAAAAATCTTTTCACTAATAACAGAAAATATTTTGCTGTCTCAAAAAAAATTGCTAGTTTATTATACTTTTGAGAATGTCTTTTACATTTTTATGTAGCCTCATCTAGGAAATTGAAATAAGATGGAATTTCAGTTTATTTGGGAAGAGAAGAAAAATCGCCTCTTTCTTTAATTCTTGTTAAAAGCGAGATATTTACTCCTTAATGAACATACAGTATAATTAAGGAACAGCCAATAGAGAATGTTGTAAGCCAATTGAACTATGCAAGTCTATTACAGGACTGGCAATACTTATGGCTCCTGCTTTTTCTCACTGACTGCCAATTGAAGAGGTGATTTATGAAGGCTTTCTTTCATTAAGTAATAGCAAATGGTTTCCATCCTTATAGTCCCAAGCAATTTTCTGGAAGCACTGAGGTAATATTCAGGTCTTTCTAGGCAAGAGTGCATTCAAGCATTTTGTCTATACTGTATCATAAAATGCCCATCACTTACTCAAGGTCAAGAAACAACACCCAAGGATAAGAACAAGTATAGGTTAAAGAGAAGACAACTGGCATTCCACATGAAACTTTTCTACAAAGGACAGTAGCATTTGAGGGTTTAGTACATAGCAGAAGACAGCTTTATGAACAATACATAAGAGCACATTTTTAATGCAGCAAATGTTGCTATCATGTTCTGAACACATAATCCAGTTGTTAAATATAGGCTAAATTATACTGTTAATAAACATCTTCTTCATTATTATCATCATCATTTAACTGCAGAGCTGGAAAAGACCCTGTGGATTATCAAGTCCACTTTTCGATTTTCCTCCCTTGTCCTCCCCCACTTTTTTTTGCCATGTTGCTAGGCAACATGGAGGTACCACAGCTTCTGATGCATATAAGCATCCCCATGCTCCACCAATGTTCTCCCAATGGTTCTCATAGGTTCATGGAGATGGAGGCCTCACAACACCAGTACTAGCTCCACTGCTCCATGATCCATGGCTACCTGCTGACAGGTTCCCTCAGAGAGCAGAGGGGATGGGTAAAACTTGGCATTTGGGCTTTTTTTCTTCTTCTCCTTTGAGTTTTTCATTTAAGTTTCACTGCCGGATGGTCTATTCTGTAACTAGTGAACTACAGTAATACCTCATATAACATTAGTATCGAATAACACTAAAATCGCATAACATTAAGGAATCTGGGGGGAAGAATTGCATCAGATAACATTAAGATCCTATGAGATGCTTCAGATAACAACCGCTAAAGCCTGTGTGGTTACAATGTATCTCTATGGATCCCATAGGATTTTAACATGCATCAGATAACACTAAAAATCATATAACACCAAGACTTGTGGAACCAGGTTTTAGTGTTATATGAGGTTTTACTGTATTGTCACTTTTTCTATTTTCTATCCCATCTTGTTGTTGAGCCATGTATAAACATGATAGTCATATAGTGTCACTCTTATGTCAATGGATTTGATACACAAAAGCTCACATGAAAATATATCAGTTCGTCTTTAAGCTGCCACAACTTTTTTCAGTTTTCTGTTGCTTTCAACATTTGTTCATTTCTTGCTTGATATGCCTTCACAGACCAACACTGCTACTGCAGTACTTCAAAAACTTGAACTATTATCTGGTTCCTTCTTCCCTAAGAAATTTAGCAAACAATGTAACAGTTTTTCTGGCAGAGTATATATGATCCCAGGTTGTAATTTTTAAGCTCTATTTTATCTTCTGATATATTTTAATAATTTTATTTATTATTGGAAATAATGTTGGAAAGTGGAAAACAAAGACAAACTGCAGTGAATTGCAACAACGGACAAGAACATTGTTATTTAGGGATAAAAGCACCAATATTTAGGTTGAATTCTAGGCATCAGACTTGGGGGTTCTAATGCTATTCTTAGAAATCCCCTTCAAGACCACTAGCTTCCATCTCCCCTGCATTCCATTGCTTTTCTCAGCTGCTGTAATTGCTTGGTCTCGCAAGACTGTACCCTAAAACTTTGCACCAACTGGTCATTCTGGAGAGATGTTAAGGTACCAATCAAATGATTCTCACATGGGTATAACAACGGAAGGATTTCTGAAGGAAAGAAGCCAGATACTCATTGAAGGATGAAGGTTGTTATCTAAAGGTACAGTACATCTTTCATAATACTTAGATTCAGTGTATCAACCTGAACTGCTCACTTAGAAGGCAGTCCTTTCTAGAAAGGCTACTTGTCGTTGTATTTTGCAGGACATTTCTGGTCCCTTCTATAACATTTCCATTGAAGAAAATGCAGGGAGTTTCTTGTATTTGCTACAATGTTCCTGAAAGACCAAAACCTCTTTTAAGTTCAAATTTAACCGATCACTTTCCTATGAAATCCTATCTGGCTGTTTTTCTAACTGGTTGAATGCTATCAGCAATTAATCTAACAGACTCTATACATCCTCTTACCTGACTGGTGTATGCTTTGCCATGATGCAATTTGCTAAGATGCCCTAAGGAGACTGTTCATTTTACCTGTCTATCACAGCTAGCTTCCAGTTGCTGCAGTTGAGAGACAATTGGCTTTGCCAGCAATTCAAAATTAACTTAATGCTCTTACGCCATAGGGTTACTACAGACTGCAACAACTGACTAAAATATTTATCAAAATCATATAACAGAGCTGGAACACTTCATTTTCCATAGACCTCTCAACAATTATGGAATTAGTTGTCTTGTAGTGTTTCATTGCTCCATGTCCTTCAATGATTTTTTTTTTAAAAATCCATTTAACTTACCAAGTTACCATGGTCCAATCTGCTCCTTTTAAAATGAATGGAATGGGAAATAGAAACTACCAAATGCATCAGCCTTCATTTTATCCCTAGAACTAGGGTGCGGGGAATTTATATTCTTCCAGTATGATATAGTCTCTTTCTTCCCTTAAGAGCATTAGTATAATCAAGAAACTGTATCCCCCCTCTTTTTTCTGTACATTATTACAACAATAGCAAAAATGACATTGATAAAGTACTGTGGGGATCTGCTGGACTTCTGAAATTGATTTAACCCTAGTACATTTGAGGTTAATACAATTCACTCAGGTTTACCTTAATTGATTAAGATTAATATTCTCATAATACAAATTTGTAATATTCGCATGTGTGTGTGTGTGTGTGTGTGTGTGTGTGTGTGTGTGTGTGTGTGTGTGTGTGTGTGTGTGTGTGTGTGTGTGTGTGTAAGTTCTTTAAACCTTGCATTTCACTTATGCAGTTTTGCTTATTTTTCTGTAATTTGATTTTTCCCTTTTCCTTTCCTAGGACTTACCTTTGAATAGACCTGAGCATCCCAGTAATTCCTGTGTAAGACTACATTTTTAATGGGACACTATTAATTTACACATTCTTCCAGTTAAATTGGAATAATTTTGAAATCACTTGTCTTTAGTTCCAGCTTTTAAGCTAGCCCATTAGACTCCAAGATAATTTTTTAAATATTGTCTCAACAATTCTGAAATTGATGATATAGGAATGCACATGCCACAACCAGTGAATGAGTTCAGAAGTCTTAGAAATCAGAACATGCCTAGCTTTAATATTCTTACATCCACTCCTACGTCTTTGTTCCTGCTCTGCTTTCTTCCTATAAGTAGCATAGTAGGGAAATTGCAATAGAAGCACAGGTTGGAAACAGTAAAACAGTAAAACTACTTATTAAAGGTTGTATGTGTAATATGTTAGCCATTCTCATCACCCACTACTCACGAGTAATATGTAAGGGGACATTTTATTAACATACTAGTTTCACCTGTTAACATTCTGTACAAACCTTCCCTCCATTCCACCCCTCATGATCCACAAGTCCTCATCATCCTAACTACACTCCTTGCTGCATCCATCTCAACAAGACGAACACAGTTTCTTTTAATCATCAGCTGTGCACAACTTATGCAATTTTTCCAACTCTGCTAAGGGCACTGTTCTGTAAAAGATCATCAAAGTTTTAGAAGCTGTTAATGGAGAACTATTGAAAAAAATTTCTAAGATTCCTTTTTAATGTTCACAAGAAGCAATTTCCACCCATCATACCCATGTTTAATGAATGATTCATCCAAATACTTCTATGCATTACCACTGCTAAAAGCTATTTGGGATTGTGGTAAATCTTGGTCATTATCTCATGTGGACAATTTTTCTAAAGAGTACAAGGTGAGAACATTATGGCACACAAAATTTACACAAAAAAATTGAACATAATTCTTATTGCCAGTTCTCTAAATGGCTTTTACTATAATTTTAGGTAAAACATTTTTCTTTTTGGCATTTCAGCCTGACTCACTGGGAACTGACTGACTGTTTTAATGCCAAGAACTCTGCAAGTGCAAAATACAATCAGCATAGTAATGTAACTCAACAACTATAAAACTCTCAGCATATGACAACAGGATCACACTGATCTTTAAGAATTACATGATGATCTGAGTATGTCAACTAAAATTATAAAGTTATGTTTTTAGAGAAAGAGAAGAAAGTGATAATATGCTTTTGAACTTTAACACCCAGGAATTCAATATTTCTATGTGGGATCAAGAAATAAAAATATTTTATTCTTTGGCATCTGAAAAAGTCTCATTTACAAAAAAACCAAAAAAAACCAACCAAGTTTATTTATTTTGATTTATTTAAGTAATGCAAGAGACGACCGATGTGCTTTCATTTTAATTAAAAATTCTTAAACACTAAATCTAAAGTATTCCTAATTGGTTAGTGCATTTTCAGCTCTAACCATCTTTTCAAAATTGTTATTGAAATTTAATTAGCATTTCATATTTTAATTTGGTATATCAAGATCAAATGGATTAGGGAAGCATAGATTGCAAACTACAAAAGTCAACTCACAAGGACAGACACTCAGCACCAAGTCTTTTGCCACCAAAGTGGTCCCTATTTATCTACTTGTAATTTCTTGCTTTTAAAACTGCTAGGAAAAGATCTTGGGGACACGGAAAGAGCCTCATTCATGCGTCCCCTTAGCGGTGTTCCTCCAGCAAAAATCCTTTCAACCGAGAAAGCACCTTTGTGTGATTCTGACACATTTTTTAAAAAAAGCACCAACTCAATGACAAGGCAATTCCCTCCACAGATAAGTCAATGGGTCAGCTCGTGCTGAATCGTAGTACTAACACCTCAGGTTTTGTGAGTCCAATACGTTTCCTTTGGTTGCAACTGACCATGCAAAAAACATAGTGTAATGGGAATAAGGATAAATAGGTACAGTGGTACCTCACTTAAAGAGCATAATGTGTTCCACTGGATTGCTCTTTAAGTGAGTTTGCTCTTTAAGCCAAACACCATTGTAAGTGGCCAATTGTGACTTCTGGTGGGAGGAATTGTGAACCCCGATTTATTTGTTAAGCGAGTTTTTGGTTGGTTTTAGTTGTTAAGTGAGGCGACCATTCAGAGAATATTATGGTCTTTAAGCGAGTTAGTCTCTAAGCGAGATGCTCTTTATGTGAGGTTTTACTGTATCTATAATTAGGGTTCTTTGGAAATTTTGCATTGT
Organism: Furcifer pardalis; assembly: GCA_030440675.1. NCBI lineage: Eukaryota > Metazoa > Chordata > Lepidosauria > Squamata > Chamaeleonidae > Furcifer > Furcifer pardalis. The sequence goes on from CP126893.1 coordinate 73,739,321, forward strand.
TATCCGATTTTAGCGTTATCCAATGCAGTCATTATCCGAGGTATCACTGTACTATACAATTGTTCACAGTACAATCTCTATTCAAAAATATATTATCCTTTACTATAACAATTATTGTTTAGTTGGTAAATTGTTCCTTCTGTAATGCAGAAGTGGACAAATTTCTGTCCACAGCCACAGTTAATCACTGATGCCCCTCTGGGGCCCTCCCTCCCACCATTTTTAAGGGGAAATGTTTACAATGTTCTCTAGGTACAGGGAACAGTTTTGCTATATTTTCAGGCTCTGACCTAGTTTAGGTCTGGGGGAGGCATTAAAAAAAACTTCCAATTGGGCACAAGAAAGCTGTGTGTCTCCTTGTTGTATGTGTCATGAAAACTGAGGGTCTGGGAGCAATAAGAAAGTCCAGATCTCTGAAAACTGCCTCACTAACACAGAATCTACTACTGTCAGCATTAAATGCTCCACCCAGGGCAGTTGTTTGATCCTGGTTATCTTACACCATTACATTCAAAGGTTTAAAGTTACCAGGCTATATGCTTCATATAGCCATGGCAGAAAGATGTCCTTAGAAAAGAAAAGTGATGTAGCTTTTGAATCTAGTGTTTAGCGGGAAACAAATTCAAACTGCAGGAGAATGAGATGCCCAAGAACTCTGAACAAAATTATGGAACCTCTCACTTCTTTTGTAACCCAGTACTGCTGCAGGATTTCTTCAAATCAGTTATTTCTACCTCTCCTATGATCTTCAAAATGTACCAAAAAGAAAACACATAGAAAATTACCAAATATTCTCTCTATAGAACATAACTGCCAACCTAGCAGTTTGAAAGCAAGAAATTGCAAGTAGATAAATAGGGACCACTTCAGTGGGAAGGTAGCAGCGTTCCGTGCGCTCCGGTGTCTAGTCATGCCTGCCACATGACCACAGATACGTCTGCAGAAGCAGACAATGCTGGCTCTTCGGCTTTGAAACAGAGATGAGCACTGACCCCTAGAGTCAGATACGACTGGCTTTCGAGCAAGGGAAACCTTTAACTTTACTAGAACATACAGAAAATTTAAGAAAGAGATGTTTATAAAGACACAGTTAAAAGTTACTATGGATGTACATTTGAAATTTCCTAGACTACAAATCCCATTATTTCCTTGCTGGAAATTTCACCTGTATAAACACCATATATATACCTAAGTTGTGTCACATACAGAGAATACAGTAATACCTCGGATAATGTTTACCTCGAATAACGCTAAAATTGCATAACGTTAAGTAATCTGGGGAGGAGAATTGAATCAAATAACGTTAAGGTCCTATGGGATGGATCGGATAACAACCGCTAAAGCCTGTGCGGTTACAATGTATCTCTATGGAGCTTTAACGTTATCCGATCCATGCCATAGGATTTTAACATGCATCGGATAACACTAAAAATAGGATAACACCAAGACTTGTGGAACCAAGTCTTAGCGTTATCCAAGGTATTACTGTACTCAGCTAACAAACTTCATGCTTTGGAAAGGCTTACTTCTTGTTTCAAAAAGAAGTTGCCCTGCTGGTGTGTGTGTTACATTTCCATGAAACCTGTGTGCAACTTTTGAAAACAGAAGTATTTCTGTCACATTTCTGACTGAGACACTTGTACAGTATTTCCATGTCACATAGTTAATAATTTCAGCAGGTGTTTATGCATGTGTGTGCATGTGTGAAAGAAGGAGTGGGGGAGAGAACACTTTGCAAGCTTTATTCTACTTGTTCATAGATTACGGGGTCCCTTAGCCAGTGCTGCATGTATTTTGCAGAAGTTTTAATGGAGGTGTGCCACATCTCCAGTAAGGCTAGTGCTTTGCATCATCTCCCAGATACAGCAGCCTTTTCCATGGGGATATGCAAGCATACTATTTGGTCTGAATACTTTCAAAACAGATCCAAAGTTATTTGCACCTGATTTGGTTAATCAAAGGAACAGATAAAAGATTCAGTTCTTTTAAAAATAAATCTCTACTTTATGAAAATGGAATATTACATTTCTCTAGCCAAAATGCCATGCCCACATTGCCAGGAGGGGGAAGAATGCCAAGCTTTACATAGCAAAGGGCAACCTGAAAGTTGACAACACTAATGTCAGCAGTCAAGATGGTCCATGGTAGGGGTGGCCAACCTTGGTGCTCCAGCTGTTCTTGGACTTCAATTCCCAGAAGTCCTGATCAGCAAGTGTGCTGACTGGAGCTTCTGGTAATTGAAGTCCAAGAATAACTAGAGCACCAAGGCTGGCCACCCCTGGTCTACAGGATACCCTCTTATGTTCACCATAATTCACAAAGGGACACCAAGGAACAAAGCAGTGGAAAATCCCAGAACTTGACTCATTTTAAAAAAGTTAACTGCTTCTCACTGAAACATAAAGCAAATATCAGGGAGCAAGACAAGCACTACCTCTGAAGAAGGCTGTGAAGATAATTTAAAATCTAGTCAGAAATATCAGAGGAATTCATCCTTTAGAGCAGGGGTGGCCAACCTTGGTGCTAATCAGTGTTTCTGGGAACTGAAGTCCAAGAACAGCAGAAGCACCAAAGTTGCCCCCTCACCCTGCTGTAGAGAACTCAAGCTGTTTAAGCTTTGAACGATTGATGTCAGTTCTTTGAATTATACCTAGTAATACAGTAAAACCCCATATAATGACTGCATCACACAGCGATGAAATTGTATGATTGCCTTTAAAAAATGTTTGTATCATACAAAGATTTTCATTGTTGTACTATAGATTTTTTTAAGGCAAAAGCCAGGTGGCATGAGGGAGCCTCCCCCCCCCCCAGGCCCTTTGTGAATTGGCAGTCCTGGGCTGTTTGTCCCCTGGGAAGCACGTACCCAGGGGGAAAGCAGCCCAGCGGGCTTCGAGAAAGTGATCGAAGCAAGGGGACAACTATGGATCCCTTTTGCTAAGAGCACTGGGCTGTTTTTTTTCCTGGGAAGTGCTTTCCCAGGACAGTAGCAACCCAGCGCTCTTAGCGAAAGGGATTCCTGGTGGCCCCTTTGCCATTTTGAAATGGCAAGGGGTCCATGGATCCCGTTGGCTAAGAGCACTGGGTTGCTTTTGCCAGGGTAAAAGCAGCCCAGCGCTCTTAGCCAACGCGATCCACGGACCCCATGCCATTTCAAAATGGCAAAGGGACCACCAGGAATCCCTTTCGCTAAGAGCGCTGTGCTACTTTTGTCCTGGGAAGCATGTTCCCAGGGGAAAGCATCCCAGCGCTCTTTGGGGGAGGAATCTACAGAGGTCCCCTTGCTTTGAAACAGGAAGGGGACCTCCGTATATGTCTTCTCCGGCCCCTGCAGGACTTCCTTTGCCCTGGGAACATGCTCCCCAGGGGAAAAACAGAGGGAAAATCGTTGTATGAATCATTCCACAGGGAAAATTGCTATACGATACATATATCGTATAGCAATTTTTTTCATACAATGGATGGCCCCCTTGTTGGGACCAATTAAAATCATTATACGGGGTATAACTGTATAATCAGAAATTATGGGAATCCAGAAAGCACCAGCATACTATGTTTGTATTAGCACATTGTCCCATATTTTTATAAACTGACATGTTACACAATGTGGGTATATACAGAGGTACAAAATGGTTGGTTAGAATAACAGATGAGTATACAAATTAATGAGGTTTTTTTACAACTGGTAATAGCAGAAGATCTCTGATTGTTATTCAGATTAGATCTGAAGTTCTGCTCTGTTGAATTGCAAATGGTTAGTAGTAGAATTAGTTAGTTAGTTTTTAAGGAGTCACAACGTTCTTGTCTTGTTTACTCTCTGATATGTTTAAAACACAGACTAACATACTTCAAAAATTCAACTATGAATAGTACCACTATCTCTAACTTGTCCAGAATGAATGTTAGTTTATTTATCCTCATCAAGACCATTATTTAAATCAGGCATTGATCTAGAATACACATCACCTGAACTTGTTTCTACTGAATTCCATAAAGAAAAGGGGAAAAAAACCAATGTTCAACAACACAGAAATTTAACAGTTTAAACAAAGAGCTTCTGAATAATTGTCCTCTATATTTTAAAGAATCTTTCTAAATGTTTTTACAACCAAAAACAGAATCCCTTTTTTATGTATGTATGGTTACGAAGAAGTTTTTTTTAAAAAATCCTTCTGACCATCAGCTAATTAGGTCCTGACTAACAGTCTAAAATCTGATTGTCCCAGACACTAGTGAACTTGCAACAATGTACCAATACTTTTGAATCTTTTACTTTGTGATGGTAAGCCTGTCCCAGTGGTTCATAACTGTACACCAAAAGAACCTCCTTGAAGATTGTAGCATTTTTGAACCACAATTGGGTGTACCCTGGTAACAGCAACCTTGGTTGCTGGCTAATCTTTCTCACACTAGATCAGGTGAAAGGGATTGTAGGATGAATTCACCCAAAGGTGCCTTTGTTTGGGCAGTTTCATGTCTGGGCGTTTTGAGAGGCCTTTTAAAAGTATCAATATTTCAACCCCTGATATATTCTAAATCAGGGGTTCCCAACTTAGGACACCATTTAATGTGGCCCACTGCCACCACACCTGGAAGGGGACACGTTTATGAAAGCCATAAAACATTTCCATGCATGTGTAAACACAGTAACATCAGTCGTAAATGCGCCCATGGCTGTCGTAAATGTAGAAGTGGGTGCATTTACTTCCGCTTCTGGGAGGCGTGGTCTGGCACACATTGTAAAAAGGTTGGGAACCCCTGTTCTAAATAAAAAATTGGGAGGAGCCAAACTTTCTCCTTCAAGATAAAGAAGACTGATCTTTTCAGCTTATTTGAAATACTGTACAGTAAAACCTCACATAAAGAGCGACTCACTTAGAGACTAACTCACTTAAAAAGCAGAAATTTCTCTGAATGGTCGCCTTGCTTAACAAATGAAAGCAACCAAAAACTCACTTAACAACTAAATCAGGGTTTGCAATTCTACCCCCCCCCCCACCAGAAGTGACAATTGGCCATTTACAATGGTAGACACTTAAAGAGTAAACTCGCTTAAAGAGCAATCCCGCCGAACACATTATGCTCTTTAAGAGAGGTACCACTGTACAATATTTTAAATCTGGAGACAGAAATACTTTTTTCCACGAGGGGCTGTTTATTTTTTAAAAATAACTTGAACACTTGTTGCCCAAATGTCCTCAAATTTTGCACAGAACAACAACATACTGATTCTTACATCTGTGGCCAGTGGTGGGCTCAAAAATTTTTTACTACTACACTGTGGGCGTGGTATGGTGGGCATGGCCAGGGGGAAAGCCCTGTGTTGCACCTGAATTAGGACTACTTTATTTCAAACCTTGGATGGGCAGAGGAGCCAGCCAGAATTTCTGCTACCGGTTCTGGTGAACTGGTGCGAACCTGCTGATGCCCACCACTGTCTGTGGAATGTCTGGATCTGATTCAATGTCCAGTTTCAAGGTAACAAATTTTTGTTTGGGGTGCCCCCTCCCCATTTTAGTATCAATCAATCAATCTTTATTACTACCCAAGAAAAACATAGTACTGTACAGCAAAAGAAAGAGAAGTTAAATACAAATTAAAAAGAGCATCTTTCCTCTTGGTTAAAGGAGTAATAGATTAAAATTGTGGTCCAGGACCAGCATAGTACAGTAATACCTCGGATAATGCTAAGACTTGGTTCCACAAGTCTTGGTGTTATCCGATTTTTAGTGTTACCCGATGCATGTTAAAATCCTATGGGATGTATCAGATAATGTTAAAGCTCCATAGAGATACATTGTAACCACACAGGCTTTAGCGGTTGTTATCGATACATCCCATAGGACCTTAGTGTTATTCGATCCAATTCTCCTCCCCAGATTACTTAACGTTATGTGATTTTAGCTTTATCCGAGGTAAACGTTATCCAAGGTATTACTGTACAGCAAAACCCATTTCTAGAATATTCTTGTAGTGTGTTGGTTTGCTCTGCAGCACAATAAAAGAGCTCCACTCCTGTGCAGCTATAATAACAGTGTTAGTGATTATGCCTGCATGGCAGTCATGGACTCTGACCTGGAATCCTTTATACTTAATTCAAAGTTGTAAGAAGGTTAATTGTAGGTAATAAGGGATGAAGAGAAGTCTCTCACTCTCTCTTTCACTGCTACATAATTGGTTTACTTATTCCAAAAGTAAGCATTGACAACTAGCAATTCAAAAACAAAAAGCCTAAAGTAGCAGAACTAGGAGACAAAAATGCTAAGCATCTCAATCGTATTTCTGTGATAGAAGGCTACCAGTTTTAAAAGGAATATGTACATTTACAGAATAGAAAGTGACACGCAAAACAGATAGTGTAGACCAGCAGTGGTGGGTTGTCAAAAATTTTATTACCCCACTGTGATATCATCACTAAATGGGTGGAGCTAACGTCATGACACATGTCATGGGCGGGGCCAAATAAAAAATAAAAAAAGTAAGCACACACACACACCTCAACCCACCCACCCACCCCAAACACAAACTCGTCACTTACCTGTTAGTATAAGTGCCTGGGCAGCACCATGTTGCAAGATGGATATGGTCATCATACCGGTTCTCTAGGATAATATGTGTTAATGTAAATGTAAAACACCTGTACCTCCTTAAGGGTTCTCCAATTGGAACAGCAATTGGAACAGCACTGATGTAGCTTATTGATGAGGTAACTCCAAGACTTTGCTTAAAAACCCCAAGCCAGGCTGCCAGGCCTGCTGGCCGCCAGGCCTTTTTAGGAACTGTGGTAGTACATCAATATAGGTAAAGGTATTAAATACACATTAAAATACACACAGACACACCACATCCAAAGGTGAGTCACTTACCCTGGGGAGCAGGCTATAGGGAGCTTCAGGCTAGTAGCTTCTCTTCCTCCTCCCCACTTGGGAGGACAGCAAGGAGGCCGTGCATACACGCCAAGCACTGTAGGTGTGCATGCACACCGAGTGCAGTTAAACCTCACATAACGAGCATTTCACTTAGCAAAAAACTTGCATAACGAGCAAGTTTTTTGCTAACTGGTCCGACTCGCATAACGAATTTTTCGCTATGCGAGTCAGACTTTTCCCTATGGAAAAACTCACATAACGAGCCTTTCTATGGGGAAAACTCGCATAGCAAAAAAATTTAGCTATGCGAGTTTTCCCCATAGAAATGCTCATTATGCGAGTTTTTCCATAGGGAAAAGTCCAACTCGCATAGCGAATTTTTTGCATAGCGAGCAGCCTCACAGAACGCATAAAATTCGTTATGCGTGGTATGACTGTGCTTGGCGTGCATGCACAGTGGAGGAACCAGTGAAAAGGTAAGCCCTGAAGGTGCACAAACCATGTAAAAAACAGCACAAGTTCTATGACTGGTCTACAGTGATGGGATGCAACAGGTTCCCCCCAAAAGCTGCTACCGGTTCTCCGGGACACTGGGAAAAGTTACTATTAGTTTTGGTGAACTGGTGTGAACCTGTTGCGTCCCATCACTGTAGACCAGTCATAGAACTTGTGCTGTTTTTTACATGGTTTGTGCACCTTTATAAAATGGGCTGCACAATGCAGGAAGCTCTGCCTCAAGCTGTTTCTCCCTGCTTGCAAAAGTTCACCTTCATGCTCTTAAAATAAAGAAAAAAGATTGGCACCCAAATAAGAATCAACATCCTTGTGTAAATATTTCTAACCACCCCAAACACACACAGACATGCACAGAAGTCATTAATAGAAACACTTTGACAGAGAATGAAAGATGGAGTTTAAGCATTGTTGTGAATATATAGACAGCTCTGCTTACAGACAGACAGATGCCACTGTTATATGCTATCAAGTCAGCACCAACTGATACTGACCATAACAGGGCTAACAAGGTAAATGAGATCTTTAAGTAGTGGCTTTATCAGTTCCACTGGACCCAGAGAGGTTCCATGGCTGGGCAGGGACTCCTAATCCAGGTTGCCCAAGTTTGTTCCTCTATCCACTACACCACACTAGGTATTACGTTGCCATATACTGTAAAAGGGGGAAAATAATACTATCTCCCCAGTATTAACAAGAAAACTCTTTTCAAACCCAGCTACTTATTTCAATTGGGCAATTGATTCTGCAGTTCATCGAACAGTTATTAAGAAATCAAAACATTTTAGCAAGAACAAATACCAAAGCGAAAAAACATTGACTGTTCTTAAAGTAATGAATAATTCACACAATTATGGACAAAAGGAAATGTTCTACATTTTAAAGAATCAAATCCAGCTACAATGGGGAAACTCCTCTAAGCTTCACCAGAAGCACACTTAAATCTTACTTTGTTATGCCTGGCTCTTATTCTACAGCTAATCTCTTTATAATGAACTTAATCCCATTAGCAGCAAAGAACAGCTAAATGTCAAAGTAATTGGATAACAGCCTTACATTTTGTAATTATTTCATTATGGCTGTAGATTCTCTACAGAGCTGTATGTCTACTGGCTGGCATCACAGTAAAATAAGCTTGTTGCTCAATTTATGCATGTCGCTAGTCCAGCTAATGTTATAGCAGCACAAGGTTGTTTGGGATGTTAAAAGTTACATATAGAAGCATCTAAAATGACAACAATAAAATTGCAGCACACAGTTACTGACTATTACTTCCTGAAGATCATGAGTTCTTTGCAATGTCTTGTATTTAAGCAACATTTCAGAAATAAACTACTCTGCACTAACACTAGCTTTCAAAAGACCACATTTTGGACACCAAAGTACACAACCAATACTACACTTTAAATGTCCATCTTTAAAGCAGCCCAGCTGCTTTCAAGGTAGAAAATCCACCTCTTATTCAAATCAAACAATAAATACTTAGATAAATATAAAGATAAAGGTATCCCTTGCTCTAAAGCCAATTGCATCCAACTCTAGGAAGTGGTGCTCATATGTGTTTGCAGATATTTTCATGGCCACATGGCATGCATAACTAGATGTCAAAACACATGGAATGCTGTGACCCTTCCTAACAAAGCAGTACCTGTTTATCTACTTGGAATTTCTTGCTTTCGAACTGCTAGGTGGGCAATAGCTGGGACAGAGACAAGAGCTCACTCCATCATGCAGCATTCAGGTCTTAAACAGCTGACCTGCCAACCTTCTGGTCATCAAGTTCAGTGTCTTAATCACTAAGCCACTGCAGTCCCATAAATCAAGCAACACTGTCATATAAATGAGCGGAGATGCATCCTGAAATCTCAAGATGTATTGCCATTTCTGGCCCTCTGGTCTGCAGACAAAGGTTCGGAGAAGTGCAAAATTAAGAACTAATACATAGTGCAGAGTTCTGTCCACTCCAGTGTCGAGGCATGCCTGCTACATGTCCACAGAAATGTCTGCAGACGAAGACAGCACTGGCTCTTTGACTTTAAACAGAGAGCAGCACTGAACCCTAGAATTGGATATGACTGGCATTTGAGCAAGGGCAATTTTACCTTTACCTTATATAGTCTCTGTAATGCATGGCACCTGTTATTCATTCCACTGGAGCACTTCTTAAACATGCCCCATCACGTTAACTACTTCTGATGAAACAGAGCCCTAAAATTACCAAAGTCTTGTAAAGTACTTTCACAATTAAACTTTGGCATGCTTTAGATTGGCCAGGAAGAGGGGGGGGGGGGCATTCACTGGAGAATTTCTAGCCAGATGAATGTTATTTCCCCTTCATTTACGTGGAGCAATAGTGACATCCAGGGGAAAAAGAGTGTGATCACAGGTGAAATGTTTCATTAAGAAGCCTCTTTTATTCAGCTGAACTAATATTGTTACATCTTGCATAAAGCTAAGCTTTCCAAATAATACCACTGATTTCTTTCACTCTAACCAGGATAAATTGCAACTGATTTCACAGTTGTCATCTTCTTTTCTTTCTCTTCTACTTCATCCTCTCCCACTGAAGGCGAGATGCCATCACAGCTATTCAGACTGTGAACTTTCCTTCCTTATTTTACATTTTGTTGTATCGTTTATGCCCCCATGGCAACAGACCAGCCCTCTCACAAGGAGGGTCTCATGCTGTCAAATCGTAGCATGAACAGATTGTAAAGCTCACACAGTAGGTATCCTTAAGACGTTTTTTTTAAAAATGCAAGTTGAAGTCACATTGCTGGAGCAGCCAATACCACTCGTATAAAGACAGCGGCAGGTAATCCTGACTTGTTATAGGGCAGGGTCTTTTGTTTTCCTGACATTAACTGGATTCTTTAGGAAGAGGACAATGCAGAAGAGAGTCCTAAGCCTTATGGCTTCATATCCAATGGTTCATAGGATATTTAATTAACTATTAATAATCACCATCAGCACAAATTCATTGACACTATCCTACTATCAGAAAGAGACATGCTCACAAGTTAAGATTTCAGGTTGGTACCATAGGGAAGCAGCCTATATTATTTAATGACCCTCACTCTTGCCTGTCTGCTAAGGAGCTAGCTGCCACTATTTAAAGTGATACTTCCACTGCACTTGTGGGGATACAAACTCCAACTCACCTCACCTCATTAAGAGTTCGCCTGTTGTGTACCAAGTTTAGTAGGAATGTTTATTTGTGAAGTTATAGCTCTGGTGAGAACAGAGTATGCAATAATAATAACAATAATGACTTTCTCTACTTGATTTAACAGTGTGTTCATCTGCCAAACACACTCTCCCCTTACCTTCTGTCACTTAGAACAGCCCCCACTGGGTTATTTAACAGTAATTTAATGTTTACTTCTGAGGTATGTAAGTAGGTATTTAGGATATTTTCCTCCCTTTGCCTGAAGTGACTAATTTCAGCAGATGGCTTTCTAATAGAGAGTAGTTTCACGTGTTTGGTGAATACCACTTTGCTATTATTGTTGAAACGTTATTATAATAAAATTAGTATTAATAATTAATTATCTTCAGCGCTACTGGTCTGCAACAGGTATCTGTAGTCATGTGTCTTTTAAAAGCCTTACCTTTATTTCTTTGCTAGTTTTCTAATTCAGTGTTTCCCAAATGCTGGTGTTTGGACTTCAGTTCCCAGAAGCCTAAGCCAGTATATTGACTGATCAGTGCTTTGGGGAATTGACTTAAGCTTCTGGGAATTGAAGTCCAAACACCAGCATTTGGGAAACACTGTTCTAATTGATTGGCTCAGAGAGTTGGAGTAGAGATTGGGAGTGTGATTCCCCACTTTGTCTCTCAGGAGAAGCGCCATCCTGTATAGTCTTGAGCAAGCTGTACAGTTCCAGAGCACCCCTAAAAGAAGGGAGTGGTAAACCACTTCTGAGTAGTTTATACTTAGGAAACCCGGGCAAGAATCACCATAAGTCAGGAATGACTTAATCACACATTATTATTAGTTTCTAATTATTTAATGCTGCTTTGTTTTTACTGCTCAATATTTACATATTTTATTCATGTGGATGGCCATTCTTTTAATATGAATGGGCATTGGATTTTATCAACTGCTTTAAAAGCCTCCATAAGGAAAGGCATGAAATGTTTAACATACAAACACTTTCTTTCGGGTCTAATTAAAAAAACTGAGTGTAAGAGAATAGGTTAAAAGAAGCCTTGAAAGTGCCTCAAAACAAAGAACAGGGAACTGAAATCCACCAGTGTTCGCGGAACATAGTTTGGGAAATGCTGCAGTACATCTTGCTGGTGTATACTTTAGATTAAAAGTAAGTGCAATCTATACCCCCTTATAGCTGTTTCATTTTAACTTTTTGTCTCATTCATGCAGAAAAAAATCCAAAGGAAATTTTTTTCCCCTTTTGATGCTGACCTATCCATTGGAGGAGAAATAGCCTTTCAAGTACTAATTAAGGAGGATATCATTTTTAGGAAACATGGTGGACCAAAATGTTATTATATCATGCAATTTGGATGCAACAGAATCATATGAATTCAAGTGCTGGTGAACACATGGCAGTTTCAATGTTTGACATGCATTCCTGAAGCAAGGCACTCTCGAAAAACAGCCACATTTATCATATGTGAAAAGCTATGACAACAACTGCTTTGCCTTTTTTTAAACTTTCTTTTTTTCCTGTTAACAGTGATAAATTATTTCATGTACATTTAGTGTTACACACAAAGGGCAAAAGGCTGATTTCCATGGGAGCCAAGTTTTGATTTATATCCAGCTACATGAAAAACCTCATATTTTTTCCTTACAATTCCACATATTACAGCTGTAACAAGTTTATTACTGAATCTTTATGTATGTTTACATTTTTAGCTGATTGTTGGCATTGCAGCCACATCTGGTACCATTTCTCTTAGCTTGCTTTATTATTCCTTTTAGCAGAGTCCCCCAGTGAGCAGCTCAAGGATCTCAAAAAGACCAGGGAGCTTCCTTTCCCCTTAATCTCTCTCCCTGATCAAACCTTTAAGTGTCTCACACTTTTTTAACCTTTTAATAAACAGCTAAAAGGCCAGTATGTTTCACTTCTGTCCTTCTCCACCACCATCACCCCCTGCTGAAGGATGCTGAGTCTGCATTTTTGACATCCAATGCAGTATCATGTTCCAAATATGAACCCTATTCTGCTATAAACTCCACACTGGCCTCAATAACACTGTTTGTCTGCATGTTTAGGCATACTTTCCTATAATCAGCAATTCCTAATACATTATTTTTTTCCTCCAGTTTTGTTTGACAGCAAACAGTGTGATTCATAAAGCATGTTGCTGAAATCCTAAACAAATTTTGCTTTGTACAATTGATATAAAGATTTGTTCAAGGCACCCAGGTTACATGACAAACTCACAACCTGTTTCCATTACAACTCCCCTTGTTACTACACCATTTAATGAACTACAGTGGCAGTTATTGTAGGCAGATGAGTAAACTGAAAGGTTAACAACAAAATCTGATACTGTACTAGGTAGTGCTTTTACTTGATCGCGTCAATAAACTTCCAATAAAGCTTTTGCTCAATTGCAGGCTCTGTTGTGACAAATGGATCACATTTATTGTTCAGGAAGACACAAGAGGCTGCCATATGGATTTATCACATAGCAGGAAAGAACCACCTGCTACCAAAATATAGCACTGAAATAAGTGGAACAATAATGTAAATATGTATAGCTTTTGCTGAGTTTATTTATTGCAGGGTAGGAGGACTATATCTGCTAAGGATACCATGGGTTGACCATGTGACTAATGTAGATGTGTTTAACACCATTAAGCAAAGAAAGCTCCAATACCTTGGCCATATCATGAGGCCATATCATGAGAAACAACATAAAGTATAGAATATACCAACTCGCTCTGCAAGGGAAGGTCCCTGGGAAGAGAGGCCCTGGATGTAGACTGACCTCATGGCTGAAGAACCTAAGAGACTGGTGTAGCATGTCCTCGGAAGAACTGTTCCGAGAAGTTAAGAATAGGAAGACTATCACCACGATGATAGCCAATATCCAGAACAGATACGGCACCTGAAGAAGAAATAAGGAGGATTATGGCATTTTTTAAATACAGTAATATCTCGCATAAAGAGCACCTTGGTTAGAGACTAACTCGCTTAAAGAGCAGAATATTATCTGAATGGTCGCCTCGCTTAACAAATAAAACCAAACAAAAACTCACTTAACAACTAAATCAGGGTTCTCAATCCACCCCACCAGAAGTCACAATTGGTTACTTACAATGGTGTTTTGCTTAGAGAGCAATCCTTTGGAAAGCATTATGCTCTTCAAGCAAGGTACCACTGTATATATTTTAGGCACAGTCCACACTACCACACCTTGAAACAAGTACTTTATCTTTATAATACAACATTGAAAAACCTCTCACTTAGGCATTGGAAAAATCAGGGTTGACCCCCCCCCCATTCCATGGAGATTTTGTGGAGGGATTCTGGGGAATTATGCATGTGGGATTCTGGGAATCATAGTCCGAAAGGCGAAGGTTTCCAACTCTCATTTCATTACTTTTCTTGCTACTTCTGGGTCTTAAGTAGGGGAAGTGGGAGAAGAAGCTGAAAAGAAACAGCTTTATCTGTTATGCTTGTGTCAGATCTCTTCAGAGAAGGGTGTTTCAACCAGCACTGGAACAAACCAGTGCATGCCAGGCTGACTGGCAGATGTTACTGCACAATCCCAACACTTGGGAAAGCTGCCTCTCATTTTACTTGGCTCTCAGCAATGGAGATATAAAGCAAGAAGCTTAACAGTAATGTTTCTCTTAAGGCAGGGGATGAGCAACAACAACAACAAATCAAAAGACAAACAAGAAAACTTCATATCCTGTTCCATCCGTACCTTACCCTCTGTATAGTTTCCGTATCCTGAAATGACTACGCCAGGGTCAATTTATAATCATTTTAGAATTACAGTGATAGAAGGGTTCCTATGAATCATCAAGTCCAGTCACTGTCAAAGAGGCACAGTGGGGGGATCAAACTCCCAACCTCTGCCTCCACAACCAGATCACAAATAAGGAATTTTGCAACAACATTGATTTCACAGAAACTCATAGAATCCAAGACTGCTGCTTGCAAATCATCAGTAAAACTCAGTCTTTCTCTCTTTCACTCCATTCAAGCTGCAAACTAGTTCCTCTCCCTCTTTCTCAGAAAGTTATTGACTCCATTCCAGGTCCTGGGAATATCAAATGACTATTAATGTGGATCCAGGAAGTTAATCTAAGTCTTAAGAAATTCACTTTGTAAAGTGTGTGCAAGTATAGAAATACTTCTTTTTCCAAACAGCATAAAGGTATACCTAATGCATTAGTATTTCCTTCTGTTTCATCATCATCTTTAAGATCAAAGAAGAAAAAAAGTAAGCTGAAGCCCCACATTTCAACAGCAACATTAAGGACCTCTTAAATTTAAGGCACTTTTAACCCAAATCTACATAGCTATACTTTTTTGTTGTTAATAAAAAGTCAGTTCATACAATCTCAAAACTGAACATCTGGAAAATTAATGGGACATTGGCTTCTTGTGTACACACAGTTACAGTGTGTTTAAAGTAATGTGCAAGGAAGTGCATTCCTAACTTAACAAATTCTTCAGATGGAGGATGGATGAACTGCGGAAATCTGGTGCCACAAATATACATGGATTAAAATGTGGAAGTACAAAACTGTTACATATAATGGCATACATTAAAAGACACTATCTTCTTCCTCTTCTTCTTCTTCTTCTTCTTCTGCCATATCCAAATCAAAATACAGTACAGGTATTGGCAATCCTCATGGCAATCAGCCATGAAGACTCTCCGGAGAATATAATGCAGTGGCCTTTCATCTGCCTTCCGGATTGCAGAATGACACCCATGCCACTGATCCAGTTCCGCAAATCACTTTCTGGTCTTGAGCCCTTTCGGCCACAGGCCAGTATGGATGAAGCTGCTGCTGCCCTCCATCAAGATGGATTCCACTGGGATTTAATCCACTTGGGGACCATCACCCTTCCCTGTGGACTTTGGCACCCAAGGCCATTAGTCCTCAGGGTTGTCAGGTTAGTTAACTGCTGCCTGACACTTGAGTCTCCAGCAGTATAGTCTACTCTATTACCAAAGCAGGATAACCTGGCCAGACTGAAAAAGACACCATATATACACTATATAAGTCAACCTCAACTGAGATTGTTTTAACTCACTCTCTGTGTGTTTACATGTGTGCATACGCATGTCTGCACCTGCAAGAGTAGTTATATTTCATTCGCTGCAGTCTCCATTTCATTGTCATTTAACATTGGTCAAGACTGGTGTTTATTAAGAAACTGAATGAGGTGCAAAAAACTTTTGATCCAAATGAAAGAGTAATTAAAACTGGTGGAAGAATCATCAGTAATTAAAAATATGCAGATGGTGCATATCCATACTGGTGGAAAGCAGAAATGGCTTGTAATAATTTTTACTGAGAGAAAAAGAAAGTGCCAAGCAGGGCTACAAATGAACATTAAGTGAACAAGAACATTAAAATTATATCTGCAGAGGAGCTACACAATTTGAGCAATAGCAATAGCAGCTACATTTACATACTGCTCCATAGCACTTAGTTCACTCTCTAGGCCAGTGGTTCCCAATTAGTGGTACGCGTACCCCCAGGGGTACGCGAGATTGCATCAAGGAGTACCCGCAGCAATCTCTTAACTAAAATATTAAATCCTTAAAAAACAATAATGCAATAACAATTGCCAAAAAATTATTCAATTTAATTAAACAATCAGTAGGTAAGTCAATCATATGCATCAAGCACTTTCTCCCGCGGCAGCGGTTTTTCCTGCTCCTCCCGTGTCTCGTGTCACCCGATCGTGGCCACCCCCGTTCCCGCCTATTTGCTCATCATTGTCAACGTGCACATTTGTCACATTAATGAAACATGTGTTCTCTGTCATTAGAATGTCTTTTAATGATAATAAATATTAAATACACCTGATTTCATTTTTTATTTAACATTACTGCAATAAGGGGTACGCGATATTTAACGTTCATGCAATAAGGGGTACGCAAGTTTGAGGTCTTTCTTGAAGTGGTACGTAGAAAAAACTAATTGGGAACCACTGCTCTAGGCAGTTCATGAGGTAATTAGTGTTTTTGTCCCCAACATGCTGGCTACTCATTTTACCAACCTAAGAAGGATCGAAGACTGGGTCAAACGTGATCCCCATCAGGATTGAAATCACAACGTTAGCAGTGTTGGCTGCAGTACTGCAACTTAATACTACACCACCTTAATGTTAACAATGATTAAATAGAAATACAGTGGAACCTTGGTTAACAAACGGCTCAGTTAACATAAAAATTACTTAACAAAAGGAAATACATAGAAAATAGTAACTCAGTTTATGGAATTTTTTCAATGGGAAACCATATTTCAGTTAAAGTATTTTGGCTTTCAATGCATTCCTATAGAAATTTTCCTTCAATGCATACTTATGGGAAATTTGGTTAAAGTAATTTTCACTGTAAGAAACATCCTGTAGAACGCATTAATTACTGCAGCCAAGAAATCAGAAGAAGACTGAGACTGGGAAGAACAGCAATGAAGGAATTAAAAAAGATAATCAAGTGTAAGGATGTGTCACAGGAGACCAAGATTATCCACATTCTTGTATTTCTGATGACCATATATTGGTATGAAAGCTGGACATTAAAACAAATTGACCGGGGGGGGGCATTAAAAATACAGTGCTGAAGGAGAGCTTTGTGAATACCCCGGACTGCCAGAAATATAGACAAGTAGATCCTAGAGCAAATCAAATCTGAATGTCTCTGGAGGCCAAAATAATGAATATGAGGCTGTCCTACTTTGGCCACATCATGAGAAAGCAAGACTCTCTAGAAAAGTCAACAATGCAGAGAATGATTGAAGGCAATAAGAAAAGAGGAAGACCAAATGTAAGATGGATAGCCTCCATAAAGGAACCACAGGCTTGACTTTGCAAGAATTGAGCAGGGCTGTTGAGGACAGAATATTTTGGAGATCTCTCATTCATAGGGTTGCTGCAAGTTGGAGATGACCTGGCAATACGTGACAAGAATAACAAAGCTTCACAATATCATAAAAATGTTTCTGTTCTCATTTGATTATGATGTTAATATTTCCTTTTTGTCCAAAGATGGGAATTATTACATAAAACCATGTGGACATAATTTTAAATACAAACAAACACACACACGCACGCACGCGCGCATGCACACACACGCACACACACACGTGCATGCACACATGCACACATGCATGCACTTTCTCCCCTAAATGCTCACAAAATCTGAAAGGGCAAAGCAGGAACATCCAGATGTTTTCTATTGATATCTGCCTTGAAGAGTAGCCTTTAACTAGCTCCGTTTATTTGTACAACATTATCACAAGCTGTCTACATTGTTTCTCATGGTAAAAAAATGCTGCCAAGACAGATTGCAAGTCAAACAGGAAAGGAATGAGGGTAGGTGTTAATAGATGGCACAACCATTTTCAGTGAGGGCAATCACTAGACAGTACCCGAATATACCTAGATATAAGGATTAATGTAGAATAGAACCATAAAAATTAGAGTATAAAAAAATCGCACACATAGAAAGCAGAAAGTGATGGCTTAAAAACCCAAAGGGAAGTTGGTAAATGGAGTGCTGGCCCCTATGAAATGCATAGTGCTGGCCCCTATGAAATGCAGGTTCAAAACCTGATTCTTCCATGAAGTTCACTGAGCAGACTTCTTTCTTAACCTAAATCACAAGGTTCTTGTGGGTCTTAAGATAGCTTTAGGCTTCAGAGTGAGAATGAAGAATACAAAAACTATAAAAGCCAGGTCCAACCATGCCACCCAACTCTAAAGTGGCAAATTGTTGTTGTTCAGTTGCACAATCAAGTCTGACCCTTTGTGACCCCATAGACTGCACAGTGTCTCCTCTGTTATCTGCCATCCTCTGGAGTCCACCAAGCTCCACACCCACCGTGTCAACAATACTGTCTAACCATCTCATCCTCTGCTGTCCCTTCTCCTTTAGTCTTTGCTATTTCCTAGCATCAGGACCTTAAGTGACAAACACACATTGGCTTTGCAGTTAATAGCAGACTTGTTTCTAAGTGTTTCCACTAATTAAGGTGGGATGAAAAAAATCAGCTTGAAACTGGACAAATCAGGGAAGAGGAAAGCCATTCTAGGACTAATCAGTGCTCAAACTACATGTTTTTGAGTTGAATAAACTTCCCTAAGGCAGGATGTTTGAGACCTGTGCGTCTGAGTGGATGGCATTCGCATGGCATGAATGTAGGCTTATTTTTCTCTAAATTTGGCTTTAGGTGGAATTTAAGAGTCTGAATTTAGAGTTAAGGGCCAGTTGTTTCACTTTCCCCTTGTGACATCAGTAGAATAGAAAGCTGGTTAAAATAAGCAAGCTAAAGTTATTTACCACAGAGGGGGAAATAATATTTTTATTTTTAAAATTATATTTTTAAACAGTGCCCAGAATTCTGCTGTTCTGATATTTGACACCCTTTTCTGAGAACAGATAATTTAAACATCAACGTATTCAGCATATGAATATATATATAGTTCTACAGGAAGGCTAAGAATATGCAGTATAATGTAGTATCTGGAATCCATTTTGAACATGTTCATACAGGATGATATCACTAGCATCTTAAAATGTTCAACATATGGTAATGGTTTTCTACATTCCTCACCCAGGGTGCATGAAACTTTACAGAATCCTGATAATTTGAGTAAGGGAACTGAAAGATTTAAAACCTAGATTAAAAATAGTTCTGAATGTTAGCATCCATTAACTTAGAATTTCTTTTCCCGCAAGATCATTAAAATAGTGCACTAAAGATGCAATAAAAAGCTATACCAAAAATGTTTTGAAGATAACACCTAACGGGTGTAGAGATGTGGACACAGCACTCAAAATTAGTCATTATAATGGTGATCATCTTTCAGTGAGCACTTGCATGTTGCATGAACCCTGAAAAAACTGGCATCGAAACTAAGTGAACAGATGCAACTACTAAAGTAGCTACTCATGCTCCTTCTAGTATTCCGTCATACTGAGCTAGTTGGAGCATTGCCGCTTCTATGTGACACACAAGCATTTTCAAGACCTTAGGTATGATATACACACGTTGGGAAGACATTCATCTTCCCTTCTTTAACACTTCAGAAGTCTGAGTGGCTTGTCTGATTTCTTTTTCAACTTTGACACCACTTACTATAATTTAGATGCCTCTGGGAAAATAAGTTATGTATAAATGGGGAGGCAGGGAAGAGAAAGAAACTTAAAAATAGCCAGGTGTTTCTTACATCAAGATTTTGTCACACTATGACTTAACCCTTCCAGGTACCACCATTCACACTTATTGCATTTCCTTCAACAACCTATTCCATACGTCACTTTTGTCTTTTCCAGCTTTAAAAAGTAACACTGTATTGCCTAACAAGATTCATAACTACTTAAAAGTCTATGGGACACAGATTAATCTATTTCCCTCTATAGGAAAATGGCATACCAATATGTCATCCAATTCAGAGCAGCTTGGCTATAGTTCCACTGGAGAACCCCAGGTTCATTTAGACAGCTCTCCTCCTACTATAGGAACAAAGAGTAATTCTTCACATGACAAGAAGAGGCTTGAGTCCCGAAAGAAATGATGAGATCTGTCCTTTGGACTAATCTTTTCTGCAGGAGAATACTAAGTGAAACCACATGCAACTAAGGCAATTTGAAAGAAACACTTTGCAATCCTTATCAGTAGATAGACCATGAAAAACACAACTGATATGCCGTGAAGAACATTCTGCCCTGCTCAATTCTTGGGATGGCCATCATCACTATAGAGAGGGTTAGATTAAAAGTATAAAATTCATAAATCACAACAAGTGACCATTCCCTGTATTTCAAGCCAGATGCTGTTTTAGGAAAATCTATACATTCAAATCTTTTAAAAAAGTAATTACAGTCAAAACTCGCATAACGAGTGTTTCGCTTAGCAAAAAACTCGCATAACGAGCAAGTTTTTCACTAAGCAGTCTGACTCACATAACGAATTTTTCGCTATGCGAGTCGGACTTTTCTCTATGGAAAAACTCGCATGACGAGCGTTTTTATGGAGAAAACTCACATAGCGAATTTTTTTCGCTATGCGAGTTTTCCCCATAGAAATGCTCGATATGTGAGTTTTTCCATAGGGAAAAGTCCGACTTGCATAGCGAAAAATTTGTTATGCGTGTCAGACTCGCATAGCAAATTTTTCACATAGCGAGCAACCTCACAGAATGAATTAATGTCAATTTTGCGAGGTATGACTGTATTATATTTTCTATTTCCTTCAAGACTTCATTATTTATTGGAATAGATAAAAGTTCAAAACTAAATTTTAAGAACAACTCCAATCTACCGGTATGTGTGCATAGCAAGATGCAAGAATCACCGATTGCAATGGGACTGACTTAATTGTTTTGTGTAGAAGTTAAATAGTGGATCCTCTGTCTATACCAGAAGTTTACCTACTAGTTCTCACAGTCAAGGAGAGAGCAGCTTAACCTTTTCTACTCATTTAACTCCTCCAAGACTGTTTCTGTTTATTATATTCTACCAGGTAGGTTTGCATGGGGACCAAATTCACAGTGGCAGCTCATCAATACTGCAACCTTTCACTCTGCTGTCTGAGGATACAAGACATACCTAAAGGCCACTCAACACAGTATTTCCCCAAACTGGTCTTTTCCAGCAGCCTGTATTAGAACTCCCACCTTCCCCAACCACCTGGTTATGGCATTGCTAGAAACTGCAACACAACACATTTGAAGGGTTCCAGTTAGGGAAGATTGACATTGCTGTTGAAATAAGATACAGTACAGCTACCTATGTTTTCCTCATCATCCTACCTTTTCACTTATGCGTCCAATATATTAGATGCCTAATTTATTGCCAGGGGTTTTTCTTTACTGGTTGTATCTAAGTGGTTCTACTTTCTGGGAGAAGAGTAAAATGTTTTAAAGAGGAGGAAAATGCCTTGAACCAAATAAACTAACAAGTTCTTGCAAAAGGAATTTCTGGCTCCATCTTAAATTAATTAGCTTAACACCCTGGCTGAAATCTTGTTGCTTAAGATAGCAAGTCACATTTGAATAGGCCCACTGAATCTGTGGGGATTTTGTGGATCAACTCTTTTCTAAATGGCACTGATTCAAATGGGCCTAATCTAGTTTTAGCTTACTATACAATAGGACTTCATTCACTGAATTCTACATTCTGTTGAAGTTTAATGGAGGAATGTGTGACATTTGATAGGATCATCTTGCTGAGTTAACAGTTGTTCAAAAATATTGTTTGTCACAAATAAAAACATGATGAATAGTGGCCTTGGTTTTACAATGCTGCAAAGTTATTTGAGAAACTCAGATGGTTGATGCAGAAGAAAATATTACTATAAAATGTGACAACAAGAAGCCTAACGGCTGTATAGTATCTGCTACTCCATGTTCCAGAGCCAGAAAAGAAAGCAAACAGGTAACTTAATACAAGGAACAAATGTGGGGACAAGCCAATCATAGGAAAGTTTATTGTTAATGCAATGTTCACATTATGATACCAGGAAAAGGATTAAGAAGTGATTGTAAAGAAGTCAGCAAGTCTTTATAATGTGTTCAGCAGCTGCTCTGATATCTGTTTGTTTTTTAAAAAATGTCTGCTGCTGAAATGAAAAGGAGTTATGTACCTCTTCTGTTTAAGAAAGATAGCATTTATTAGTGTTTCTTGAAGGCCAAGAAACTGGGCATGCTAACAGGAGGCTCGAAGAAATATCCTCTATTGGAACTTTCCATTGAAATGGAATGGGATCATATTGGAAAGGAGGAGATACTGTAATACCTCAGATAACACTAAAATCGCATAACATTAAGTAATCTGGGGAGGAGAATTGGATAAAATAATGTTAAGGTCCTACGGGATGGACCGGATAACAACAGCTAAAGCCTATGCGGTTAAATGTATCTCTATGGAGCTTTAACGTTATTTATTTATTTATTTATTTATTTATTTATTTATTTATTTATTTATTTATTAAATTTAATACCCCGCCCCAATCGGGAGGACCCGACTCTGGGCGGCTTACATCCTGATAAAAACAGAAATAAAACCTAAACACTCAATCCATCCCATAGGATTTTAACATGCATCGGATAACACTAAAAAGGTATTACTGTACAGTACTAATATATCAAGGAGCAACACATGGATTTGCTGGTCCAGTTCTTAATAACCTTCAAAGAGCTCAAAGCAGCAAGGTTGGGAAAGATCTCTGCTCCAAACATCACAGAATGACATTCTCTTGATTGCACTACTCTGTGGCTAAAAACCTGTTGCTAAGGAAAGCTGAGTGCAGAAGAATAGATGCCTTTGAGATGTGGTGTTGGAGGAGAGTTTTGAGAGTCCCCTGGACAGTGAGGAGAACAAATAGGTCAATCTTAGAAGAAATTAACCCTGACTGCTCCTTAGAAGGTCAAATTGTAAAGATGAAGCAAAAGTACTTTGGACATCAAATGAGAAGAGAAGATTCACTTGAGAAAGCCTTGATGCTTGGAAAGGTTGAGGGCAAAAGAAGAAGGGGGAGGCCAAAAATGAGATGGCTAGATGGTATTGTAGACACAAAGGGGACAGAACTGAGCGAGTTGAGGAGAATGGTGGAGGACAGAAGTGCCTGG
Source organism: Furcifer pardalis (assembly GCA_030440675.1). Classification (NCBI taxonomy): domain Eukaryota; kingdom Metazoa; phylum Chordata; class Lepidosauria; order Squamata; family Chamaeleonidae; genus Furcifer; species Furcifer pardalis. Next base: position 73,762,509 of record CP126893.1, read on the forward strand.
CAGACTGTGGTCCATGGGGTCGCAAAGGGTCGGAATCGACTGTGCAACTGAACAACAACAAACAAAATGAATTAAAACTCCAGTTAATTCTGAGGACTCTTTCTTCCTCCATACCCTGCCCAGACCACTGGCTGCTCTACTCAGAAGCTGCTACAGAATGAAGCAAATGACTTGCTGAACCATCATTGATAACATTCAGATATCCATTGGCTTCGAGATTATATTTGGGCATGGCTTTTAAAAATTCTGGTTTTGATCTCTAAAGCCCTGCATAGATAAGCAATTGGGTATTTGAATAACCATATTATTTCTAAACAAGTGCTGTCTAGAGACCCTAGGAAGCAGTCACCAAAGTACCTTTAGCAAGCTGCAGGGTCACTTATGTCTCCTCCAGTATGTTGGTTTGCCTGGAGTTAAACTTTCTGTAGATCTTGGGCAACGGTGGGCTGCAAAAAATTTACTACCACACTGTGGGCATGGTATGGTGGGTGTGGCCAGGGGAAAGCCCTGGATTGCACCCAAATTAGGACTAATTTATTTCAAAACTTGGATGGAAGCAGCCAGCCAGAATTTCTGCTACCAGTTCTGGCAAACTGGTGCGAACCTGCTGGTGCCCACCACTGATCTTGGGTGTGTCACATAAGGTGGCCTGTGATAACTGAATCTTTATTGATAACATGTAAAAGGGATCAGACTGTGGAACACTTATGTTTTGGATTACTGAAACCCTACACCCATCATGCCTAATGGTATTTTGGGACTTACTGTATAATAAAAATGTAACTTTTTCTGAACTTCAAAGAGGACAACATATTCTTGTTTAAGATCAGGAAACAGTAACATTGAACTAGGGTAAGATCATATAAGTAAAGATAAAGGTTGCCCTTGCTTGAAAGCCAGTCATATCTTACTCTAGGGTTCAGTGCTCATCAGGGGCGTAGCTACCGCCGTATCTGCCGTATCAATTATACGGGGCCCCCGGGCCACGGGGGCCCCCAACGTGCGTAAGCAAAAATTAATAAAAACTTCCCAAAATTTTAATTATGATGAATAAATATTTCTTTTAATTTTATGCATTTTTTTTCTTTTGTGAGAAATCTTTACCCTTCCTAAGGGCCCCCAAACAAATTTTTATACTGGGCCCCGCCAAGGCACGCTACGCTTCTGGTGCTCATCTCTGTTTATAGGCTTCTGCAGACATTTCTGTGGACATGTGGCAGGCACAACTAGACACTGGAGTGCACAGAACACTGTTTACCTTCCCACCAAAGTGGTACCTATTTATCTACTTGTAGTTGATTGCTTTCGAACTGCTAGGCTGGCAGGAGCTGGGACAGAGACGGAAGCTCACTCTGTCATGTAACACTCAGGTTTCAAATTGCTGACCTGCCAACCTTCCAGTCATAAAGTTCAGTGTCTTAACCACTAAGTCACCTCAGTCCCTAAGATCATATATTTTCATGCAATAGAAATTTGAAGAATAAACAAACAAACATTAGATTGCATTGTTTACAAATAGAACGTGTAGGGCATTAAAAAAATCTCCAGTATTGATCAAATTAAGAGGTGGCCTACTTCTGCATTAACAGACATTGGTCAAGTACCACACTATTCTCCCTCTGTCAAACTCATTAATAAATTAATCATGCCTTTCAGTTTGAGTGAAGTTTGCCCTATTTTCTTTGTCATAAAAGTGAACTTTCAGAAGGACTTCAGCACATCTGTAAGATATTCAATAACCTTTGTGGGGAAAACAAAGGATATTTTTTTATCAGAAAAGTATCAGAACTTCATAAACAAGATGTGTCAGGATATATGCTGTATTGATTAAGTAATAGGATCATGGATTTTTAGTACTTTTCAAGGAGTAGGGGGGGGGGGAAACCTAACAGAAAGGTGTTGTCAGTCAGATGGACAAGTTTAATGCTACTGTTACCTGATTAGAACTGGGATCATGTGCACTGAATATGAAATACTTGCAAGGCACAACAGGTGAGCACTTGATTTTTATCTCTAATTTCTCTCAGAGTTTTTGTATTATATTCTTTGAAAATATGTCACAGGCAAAGTTCAAATTGTTTGAAATTATCAGACATTCTGGAAGAACAAGATATGCTCTAATAGTTATGCTTATGAGTCTAGCAATACAATCTTAAGCAACGTCAGGGAGCAAGTTCTAAGGCATTAAACAGGGCTTCTGCTATCTTTTAAGATTATACTACAAACTCCACTGGACATTTCAGGTTTCCTCTTTAAGAATATTCTCTCCTCCCACGCCTCAATTTTTCAATCTATATTTTTTTCCAGTTACTCGGGGGTCTAAAAATATTCAATACACATCCATAATAAGTATGTATTTGTCTGTGGCATTACCAGAGCTGGCACTAGAGGCCACTGCCTGCAACATAATGTTTACAAGGAACAAGGCAGATATTTTGATAGCTCTCATGTAGACCAACAGAGCCATTTGAAATTGTTCCCCTGCTTCTAGGATTCAGATGTATTTGTCAAATATAGGATACATTGTTATCTGTTGATTCTAGAATCTGTGGAATGTTTCAGAAATTATCCCCCATGAATATTGGGGAAGGGAGAAGAGACCTATATGCCACACAGAAAATAGAAATTGAGTTGTACAGTATGTACAACACAGAACAGAAACCCAATAGGGCAACTTGATGCAGATAGCAGAGTTATGTCATTCAACAAAATAACACTAATAATCTACATTATTTAAGGTCAGCAAATAGATTCTTATCATGCTATCTGGGAAGAGAGCTGAGTAAAAACTTCTGATTTTGCATCAGCAGTGGAACTTGTGATGTGTCTGGCCACTGTACATACAGCCATGTTTATCTTAATAATTACAGTAAGGTAGAAGAGGACATCCCTGTTTGTGGTGGTGCTAAAAAGATTTTGCTATTACTGGTGAAGGCCACAGTCACTAAAGGTTGCCTTGCAGTTCCCCCACCCCCCCCACCCCTGAGTTCTGTTTCTTTGTCAGAGACCTCATAGACAAGTTTCCTATAGTTTTAAGTGTCACCTTTGTTTTTATTTCCATATTGGATGAAGGTTGAGACTTATCTTCTTCCGCGGCAAGCAGAGAAGGAGAACAAGCTGGTAGAAGGAGCACACATATCATGGTGTTTCTTTGTTGGTTGGTTGGGGGGACACACACACACACATTTTTATGTTAACTAGTGACCTTCTCGAAGACCCTCTGAGTGTATTCCGTACCTTTGCCAGTTAAAAAAAGTCATAAACATGCCTTCCATCTCTAAAGAGGTCTCCAGATGCTGTTAAATTGCAGTTGTCACCATCCCACACCACTGACTACTTCGAATAAAGCTAATGGAAGTTTTACTCTGACAAGATCAGTTGTGTTTCCCCTGGCCTAAACCTTAGTACACATAATCAGTTTAGAATGTACTGAATAAATAATAAGCTTTAACGACATAACACATCTGGGGCTGACACATTTCTAATGAGAGATAATTCGTCCAGAGCATAAGAATATTTTCTATTCTTAATTCTCACCATCTGTTATAACCTGTTTTCACTCCATTAGGCTAAAACTCAGAGTATGCTCTATACTCCCTACTATTTACTCTGTTATTTTTAATAATGTTTACAGGTGTTAGGAACAAAAACAACTCAGCAGAATCCATAAGCTGATTGCAGAATAACCTGTTTTGTTCACATTTAATAGCAATCAACATCACAAGCAAAGCTAGAAAATTATCCTATTGTATGGCAGATGTAGGTTTCATTATGTGCAAAATGTCACGACAATTACCAAATAATGCACATAAATATTTATTTACTTTCTTTGATTTACAATCTTGAAAAGCAGAACACAGGATCCTAAATTCCACATGTCATTTTGTATTAAACCAACTAGAGAGAATGGCATAGACTGCATGCCCAGGCCACAGACAATAGTTTTGCCAAGCTGGACCTCAATAGAGAAAAGTAAAATGAGAGAAAAATAGAGCATGGAAAGAAATTAGGATTGTACAACCCATGAAAGTCCCTGAAAACTGTCCCCATTAAAAGAATAAGGCTTACTTTTACTGTTCCATATTTGAAATGCTTTGGAAAATTGCTGATAAGAACGTCTTTTCATAGGTATGTACCTATATTATATAATCTGTTTGAAGTTTTTGGAATGGTAGTCGTGTTAGTCTGTAGTTCAGGCATATCAGAAAACAAAACAAAACAAAATAAACAAAACAAAAACACTGTAGCACTTTAAAGACTAACTGCTATATTTTTATTGTTAGCTTTCGTGGATCAAATCCACTTCTTCAGACAAGGAGTGAAACTTACAGGCATGGTTTCTATGCACCAAATTCAGGGGTCAAAGGGAGAAGGGTGTGTTCAAGCAAAATGACAGACAAGCAAGCGCAACAATACAGCTTCTCCCTTCTCCTTTTGACCCCAGAATTTGGTGCATTAAAAAAATGCCTGTAAATTTCACTCCTTGTCTAAAGAAGTGGATATAAGCTGCTGTTTGCAGAAAAAAAACATGCTTTTTAAGGGTTGTCCATAATATGTCTGCTGCAATCAGTGGAGCTATCTATCATAATCATCTATTTTTTAAAAAATAACTGTGTTGGGCAATGTCTTTAAAATTTTAAGGCCTCTAGAAGTAGAAACCGACTTAATAACAGACAGTCTTTCCTCCATCTGAAGACAAATGTTTGGCATGAAACACTGTAATCTGGCTACTGTTTTAAGGTGAGGCTCATGGATCTCTCTACAGCAGAAGTTCTCAGCCAGATGGCCATTTTGACCTTTCTCTACCTCATTACACTTCCTAGTGTGGTGGAGGCGGTGGGGAACCACATGAAATGGTGCCATGGGCCATATCTGACCCACAGGCCGCAGGCTGAGAATCCCTGCTCTACAGGGTAAGAATAAAGTAATTGGTCTTCTTTCTTCTTCTTCATGTGTCATATCTGTTCCAGATATTGGCTATCATCATGGCAATATTCTTCCTGTTCTTAACTCCTCAGAACAGTTCTTCCAAGGACATTCCACACCTGTCTCCCAGGTTCTTCATCCATGAAATCCATTTATGCCCAGGGCCTTTCTTTCTAGGGATCTTCCCTTGCAGAGCGAGTTGGAATATTCTATATTTCATGTCATTCCTCATGATATGCCCAAGGTACTGGAGCTTTCTTTGCTCAATGGTCTTAAACAATTCTTGTTTTTTATCCATCAGGCACAACACTTCAACATTTGTCACATGGTCAACCCATGATATTCTTAGTATCTGTGCCCTTACAATAGTAAAAGTGAAGATCAAAATTAGATATCTCACTAACTTGAAAAATAAATTGGCAGTCATCTCTAGTGGCTGGAAGAGATGGAATTATTATTGAAGGACAAGACTAATGGAAAATCATCTCCCTATACCAGTAGTAGCTGACGGGATAGCAAAGTGGTTTAGATATCTAGCTCCAGACACAGATTTTGATTCTCAACTGTGCCTGTAGGAGTAGATGGGATACCAGTAGAACTATTTCAAGATACAGAGACTGAATCTTCTCAAAATCATAATTATGTATACAGTGTGTGCACGCACGCACACACACACACAAGAAGGCATTAAAATGCAAGAACTATTGGGCCATTGCACTAATTTCTTATGCAAGCAAAATGAAACAAAGACTTCTGTTTACTTAGAGTAAGAACTGCCCAATATTCAAGCTGGACTCAGAAAACAGAGGTACTAGGCTACTGAAGCATAGCAAAGCATTTTATTAGAAAACCAGGCTATGCTTTAGAGATTACAGCAAAGGTTTTATATACAGTAATACCTCATATAACATTAGTATCGAATAACACTAAAATCGCATAACATCAAGGAATCTGGGGGGAAGAATTGCATCAGATAACATGAAGATCCTATGGGATGCTTCAGATAACAACCGCGAAAGCCTGTGTGGTTACAATGTATCTCTATGGATCCCATAGAGGATCAGATAACACTAAAAATCATATAACACGAAGACTTGTGGAACCAGGTTTTAGTGTTATATGAGGTTTTTCTGTACCTTGGTTCAGTCATTAAACCAAATAAGAGATGGCAGACAAGAAATCAGAAGAAGACTGAACCTCAGAAGCACAACAAAGAAGGAACTGAAAAAAATTATCCGGTATAAGGAAGTGTCAACAGAAACCTGGGGGATATAATCTATATTATTCCTGATTATAATACCAGAGTGTGAAATCGGTGAAGAAAGCTGACAGTGAAAAAATATTGGTATTAGTCTTGGAAGGTTTTCGGAATGCTATAAACCGCCACAAAGACAAATAAATTGCTTATATGGGAAGATACAATTCTCCAGTGACAATTACAGTAATCCAGTTGGGATGTAACTATGGCCAAATCAGATACAACTGTCTTGAGCACTGAAACAGCTTCCTCAGATTAAGATGGAAAGGAGAAATAGAGTTCAATGTCATCAGCCTACTGGTGATTGTAGATAACTTCTTCCAGCAGTTTCATGCATACGCTAGATCAAGAAACAAGAAGGAAGCCTGGAAGACATTATAGCTAATGGCCAAGTTGTCCACTTTCTGCAGAAAATGCCACAATGTCTGTGGGACTGGCAGGAGAAAGAAAAGAGGAAGATGTAGAAGAGAGGGAAGAATGACAGTGCCCCTATAGACTGATGTGGAGGACTTGTACCTGCCATTAGGCTGAACTTTCATCTCTAAGCAAGATCCCAGAATGGGTGAGCTAGTGTGGATGTGGGTACCCTTAAGAGGAGGCTGAACATCCAGCACATGTCAAGATACCCGACAAGCCCTCCTAGTGGGGGAGAAAAGAAATTTGAGAGCAACGAGTGGGCATCTCTCCAACTGGAACGGATTGGTAGAGTGTATGTGGTGTGTGTGTGCTGAAGGGTGGTGCCCTGCTTAATGCCTACCCTCCCACCAGGAAGGACTCTGAAAGACTTTATCAGACTTTGAGCAGTGAGGTAACTTTCAACTCCCTCCCCTGCTCTTAAATAGTCATGTAATCAATCACCCCTCTGCAGAAGAAGTTTGAACCAAAGTTACACTTGTGTTGAACTACAAAAACCAGTGTCAGTGTTGCCTTGACTATGGACGAGGGTGGATGGACCACAACATCATACCCAAACAATAGCATGGTGGGTGGAACTGAAAGTGGCTGAGAGATCCAGCAGAACCAATGGGACAACAGTAAAAAAATTGGTCCAGTTTGTGCTGTAGAACAAAATAGATTGCACTGCAAAGCCAGGCCTGAAGCCAGACTGACATGCACCTAAATACAGTAATCTAGTGTTTCCCAAATGCTGGTTTTTGGACTTCAATTCCCAGAAGCCTAAGTCATTTCCCCAAAGCACTGATCAGCCAATGTACTGACTTAGGCTTCTGGGAATTGAAGTCCACTAGTGGGCTGTGTACCCCTTGTTGGGAACCACTGCAGTAATCTATTTCATCCAAACCTTTCTGGACCTGGGAGGTCTCTCTCTTCTCTTTCCATGGTTTCTTCTCTGTGGCTCTTTCTCTCCTTAGCTGCTCTTTCTCCAACCATGGCCCCTTTCCCTCTCTGTGTGTATGTATATCTACACATAAGTTTATGCACATTTTCATCTTTCCTCTTTCTCTCCTCCTTCTCTAGTTATTTCTCTTTTTCTCTTCCTTTGGTTCTTTTCTCTCTGCTTTTGGCTTCATTCTCTTTTTCTTCATCCTCCTCTTTTATCTCCCCTTCTCTCTCCCTCTCTATTCAGACACTTCTTCTTCTTCTTCTTCTGGGTCTAGGCCAGATGTGAAACTGCCAAAATGAAGGCACCTTTAGGTGAGTTCATTCAACAGTTCCTTATTTCCACAGTAAGGCTGAAGTCTTAGTCTACTATCTTGCCCAGATGTAAGCCCAATTCACCTCAAGAAAAACTCATTAGTTCTTAAAGTACTGTCAAGCAGTCTGGGCATATAGAACAGTGATGGCAAACCTTGGCACTCCAGGTGTTCTTGGACTTCAATTACCAGAAACCCAAGTCAGCACTCCTGCTGATCAGGATTTCTGGGAATTGAAGTTTAAGAACACCTGGAGTGCCAAGTTTTGCCATCACTGTTATAGAACATATCAAAAAGCATGCACAGACAGAATTTATGAAAATGTTTCCATGTATTATTAGGATTTATTAAAGGTCCTGTGCCTTCTAAATGACAGAATGGATCAACTTGAAATTTAAAAGAAGCATCTAGCTCAGTGGTTCCTAACATTGGGCACACACACCATAGGGAGACTTAAATCCCCAGAAGCTTAAGGACTTAGGCTTCTGGAAATTGAAGCCCAAAAACCAAAGGTTGGGAAACTCTGGTCTAGCTGTAATTATTTCCTTTCAAGAAAATTTGTTGTAGATTATGAAAAAAAAGTGAAATAAATTCATAGGAATGGGCGGAAAAGTTTTAATTTAACCTGTCCAACTGTTTGTACCTGTCCAACCATTTTAAAATCTGGCACAGAGCACCGCCATTCTGTCTACTACCATTCTGACAAATATTGTCCTGATTCCAGAAACCGTCCAAAAACTGCCATTTTTCATTTCGACCACCCCCACTCCCATCAGTGCAGTCTAGACTGGTCACATTATATCAGAGTCTCACTCCTATGCATCTAGCTGTAATACTGTCTAGATGGCCACATGGGCTCTCAGGGAATAAAAATGAATATTGATGCAACTAAAGTTTAACTCAACAGTGCACAGTGATGGGATGTCCCCGGTTCCAGACGGATCCCTGGAACCGGTAGGACCAATCCCGGAGAGTTCTCCGGGAGGGGAGTCCACTTTTGAGGCGTCCGGTTCCGGACGCCTCACCGAAAGAATTTTTTTTTAAAAAAAAAATCGGAGCTAAAATGGCTCCAATTGACTGCGCATGTGCAGAAACTCAATCTGACGCATTGCGCATGCATCAAATTGAGTTTCTGGACATGCGCACTAAATTGGAGCCAAATGGCTCCAATTAAAAAAAAAATCTTCCAAAGCTGGAGCCGCCCCTTTTTAGAGTGGCTCCGGCAGCAGCGGCGGCAGCCCTAAGAGAAGGGCACCTCCCCTAGCTGGCCACCTGGCTCCCACGGGCACGTTGGTGCCTGGCCGCGCCGTCCGCCCGCGCCGCGCCCTCCTAGGGACTTGGGCCTGACAAACCCCCATGCCCTGGGTAAGCCCAGCGGGGCCGAAAAGGCAACGGCCCGAGGAAGCAGCAGGCGCCCGGCAGAAGATGATGCGGCGGTGGCGAGCCCCGCCGGGCTTACCCAGGGCACAGGGGTTTGTCGGGCCCAAGTCCCTAGGAGGGCGCGGCGTGGGCGGACGGCGCAGCCAGGCACCAACGTGCCCGTGGGAATTCAGTGGCCAGGCAGGGGCTGCAGGCGGCTGTGGCGGCCGTGGCCGGCGGATGCAGGGCCGGCCACGGCCTTCGTAGGAGGAAACGGCCACAGTCGGGGGCAGCGTGCCTTGCCGGGTGGCCCCGGGCCACATGGAGGTTCATCGGCGTCAAGGAAGGTAAGTGAGGCTTTTATATTTAGGGTGGGTGGGTGATTTATTTGTGTTTTGGGTGGGTGGTTGTACTTTTATTTAATTTTTATTTTATTTATTTATTTATTTTATTTCTTTAAGTTATTTACGGGTCTGTGTGCATGTTTATTTTTATTATTATTATTTTTTATTTTTGGCCTTGCCCACAACGTCATGATGTCATGACGTTGGCTCCGCCCATGACGTCATGACGTCATGACATTGGCCACACCCATGACGTCCATGACGTCATGGCGTGGTAGTAGAATTTTTGACATCCCATCACTGACAGTGCATCAGAATTCTTAAAGAATGGAAAGATGAAGAAAATGTTGAACAGGGGGGAGAGAGACAAAAAAATGGACTAGACAGACCACATGGAGATGTGGTCTAGAGAGAAAAGCACAGAAATGAAGTAAGAGAAAAAGAGCAAGTGTGTTTTTTCCCTTTCTTTTTCTGGGTTGGGTGTATGGGGAAAGACCACAGAGAGAAGGAGAAGGAGAGTGGGCAATGAACTGGAGGAAGTGCTTAGGAAAGATAGTGTCTCTTTCACAATATCCCAACCCTGGCACCAGCGTGGAGCATTGCACTTAGGAAGTGACTAAGATATTCAAAATCTTGGAAAGAAGAACAAATCTATTATATTGGTATAGATATAGTCAGTTCTCATTTCTCAGATTCAGAGTTCAAATAACCCATTTAGGTCAAATAAAGTAGCACGCAGTAACACAATTACCTTTTCTCTTTGCTTATTACTTCAAATGGATGCATAATAAAATGGCTGATAATCAGAAAATCTCATAAGCAAAATGAATTTCTGTTTTGCTATAAGTAACATAAGTCCCAAGTCAGTTCAGCTAAATCCTTAGCAAGAATGGAGAGAAAGCCACAGCTCTTGACAGCAATGGTCACAAGGAACTGCATGGAAAATTGATCTCTTTCCCTTCCTATTTATATTGTACTGTGTAAGGTAAAGTTCTCCCTTGCTCAAAAGCCAGTTGTATGCAACTAGAGGTGTTCATCTCTGTTTATAGCCAAAGATCCAATGCAGTCTGCATGCAAACGTTTCCATAGTCATGTAGCAGGCATGACTGGATATTAGAGTACATGGAATGTTGTTACTTTCCTACCAAAGCAGTACCCATTTATCTACTTACAATTTCTTTCTTGTGACCTGCTAGGTTGTTCAGCATTCGGATCTCAACTGCTGACCTTTTGGTCATCAAGCACAGCATCTTAACCCACTAAAACACCACGGTCCCATTATATTGTACTTATTTGTAGGATATTTTTTGGTTCACTAGCCTATGTGGCCTTTTCGGCAGAAGGGTGATATATAAATGTATGGAAATAATAAATAAATTGATCTAATATTTAAAATATATCACAGTCATCCAAGAGCTATAGACAATTTTGGCTACATGCATAAATATTAGCACTAATATTTAAATTATGATTACAAGCCAGAACAAAATAAGGCAGAGCTACAAACCCCTCACTAAGTTTCCCCATGTCATGACATACCTATAATTTTTTTTCTCTGCTGCAGGAGACTATAACAGGTTGCAGCTGTGGTGGGAAGAGAGTTTTACCTAAATTATGGTAAATAATTGTTTCAAAATTTTCTACTACTGAGGTTTAAGGTGAAGATGTGCAGTAACAGTGTCTCATTATGTGTATCTACTTATTAGTCTACATACATATACAGTATATTAGAAACATATTTCTCTGTTTAAATCTCTGGTGGGTTTTTTTTAATTCTACTGGAAGCACAAAACTAGTACATTCTGTCTTTAAAATCAATAGTCTGGCTTTCTGTGTTCTAGCACAGGGATTCTCAACCTGTGGCCCATGGCACCATTTCATGTCCCCCGCCCACCCCGCTTCCACCACACCAGGAAGTGCCATGTGGTGGAAGAAGGGCAAAATGGTCATCCGACCCCCAAAGCTGTCTGAGGGAACATGACCCGGACCCTGGCTTTAAAATGTTGAGAACTATTCTAGAGCAGAAGGCTGCAAACTTAGCTTTCCAGATGTTATTGAACTGCAGTTCCCAGAAGCACAGGTCAGCACTCTTGCTGATCAGGGCTTCTGGGAACTGAAGTCCAAGAACATCTGGGTAGCAAAGCTTGTGGATCCCTGTTCTAGAGCAATACCTATTACCTCTACCTTCTATCTTCACCCGAGCACAAATCTACAAGAGCAAATGCTTTTTATGTACTTTTGAGTGCCTTGTTTATCTGGACAATTAGATTACATTCATCACTATTCTGAAGTTGTCTTTTCTGAATGCATACCTGGTTGAAATTACTTGTTATTTACATTCAGCTTGAAAACAGCAAATGTTTTTTGAGCTAACCACAGCGTGGAGTGTAGAATACAACAACTTGAATATTTCAGGCATTCAATAGAGATACTGCCATTAGTGATGGATGGCTGACTTTACTGCAGACCATTTTTAATAGGACCTAGGATAATTTCCTTCCCAAATCTCAGTTTTCCATATATCTATGTTTCAAGAACCCTATTTAGGGGAAATGCCATAAAAGTGTGTCCCTGATTTTAGTGAGTCCAGGGGAAGGTTTTATTGTATAATGGCTCTTGTCTATTGACATAATTTAATGGGTGAAGAGGGATTTAGGCATCTAGACTTTGACCATTGTGCTACTTCTTCTTGCCTTTTCTTCTTGCCTTTTTTCTTACCTTTTCTTCTTGCCTTTTCTTCTTGGAAAAAAATAACTGCATTTAAAAAATAGACCTAGGACAGTGATGGTGAACCTTTTAGAGACCAAGTGCCCAAATTCAACAGGCTGCCATCCATGCCACAGAGGGGCGGGGTGAACTCTGTGCTGGGGGGAGGGAGGAAGCATTCCCATTGGGCTGCTGAGCAGAAGGGTGGGGCAAACTATGTGCTGGGGTGGGAGGAAGCGCTCTCATTAGGCTGCTGGGCAGAGGGGTGGGGTGAACTCTGTGCTGGGGCAATGGTGCATGTGCCTAGAGGGCTCGGACTGTCCCCTCTGACACACATGCCATGGGTTCTCCACCACTGACCTAGGATATCACGATGTGTATTATTCCCTGTTTGAATGTAGGAGACTCACAGAATTTAGTTCTATTAGACCAGCAGAGTAACTGTTGAACATATGTGGAAATTTCCTTTCATAATTCACTATCTTACTTAGGGACAAAGATTGGGACGGCTATTTCACAGAATAGTTTCACAGAAGGAGAAACAGTTTCTCAGGAGTGAGGTGCACAGATACTAAATGGCAAGACTAATTTTAAGTGAATTTTTTAAAAATGCTGTTGTTTTTCACTGCCACGTGCTACCAGCAAGAACTGTTTTGGTAGCCTAACAGTCATTTTGCCTCCCCTGGGGCACTTTTGGCTTAGCATTCTTCTCCAAGTTATGGAGGGGGCATGTCAGCCACCAAAAGAAATGCTGGTTCTTCTCTCTTCAGGAGAAGAGAGGAGATAATCTCTCTATCTCTTCTGCCCCCTCTCTCCTGAGAAAATGTGTTCTAAGAAACTTCACTGTGCAAACTGCCTTTGTTTCTTAAAGGTACCTCAAAGACCGTATATTTTGCTGTGTTAGCAAGAGCTTCCAAATATAGCTATGACAGCATACAGACATATAAACATAGACACAGAAAGAGAGAATTACAGAGAACTTTTACTTTTATCTGAAGAAGTTAAGAAGGTGATTATAGGCCACACTAAATTGCTAAGCGACACCTCCCTAGATTTGCTTAAGCAAATCTGTTAATATTATTATTATTATTATTATTATTATTATTATTATTATTATTATTATTATTATTATTATTATTATTATTATTATTATTTATTGAATTTATTACCCCGCCCCACTCGGGAGAACCCGACTCTGGGCGGCTTACATCGTCATAAAACAGAGGTAAAAGATAAAAACATATAAAATCATGAAGTTTAAAAGATTATCTAAAATTATTTGAAGTAAAAACAGTGCAAACTACACGCCAGTATCCCCCTGGTCCAGATCCAAAGTGGCACTCCCTAAGTAAGCCACTTAGTATGGCTTACTTATATAATATGGCTCCATATTGTATCACCTATGCTGGTGTACAGGCTACCCAATGAAGAAGTCTACATAACATTTAGCTCTTCAGTGCCCCATTCTTGCATACATTATTTAGTACAAGTAATACCTCATATAACATTAGTATCGAATAACACTAAAATCGCATAACATTAAGGAATCTGGGGGGAAGAATTGCATCAGATAACATTAAGATCCTATGGGATGCTTCAGATAACAACCGCTAAAGCCTGTGTGGTTACAATGTATCTCTATGGATCCCATAGAGGATCAGATAACACTAAAAATCATATAACACCAAGACTTGTGGAACCAGGTTTTAGTGTTATATGAGGTTTTACTGTATCACTATTGCAACACAATTAAACAATGTTTGAAAAGGACAGGGTCTGTCCAAAGAGGACAGTAAAAATGCCAAACGGAAATTTGAAGCCATATGAAAACTATAAAAAAATAATTAAGGATCTCCCTCCCCCATTATAATGAAACAGAGACGTCATAAATTTCAATTTAGGCTTCTTTTTTTATATGTTGAAAAAGAGCTTGAGCATTTCACTTTTATACCAGTTAAATATTAGAACAATTTTCAAGTACTTTTAGAAAGCAAAAAGTATTAAAGGAGATGTTCTTCCCCTTTAGACTAATGGCTTCCCATTATGTGAACAGTTATTTCAATGTGTTATTGTTATTTTAGTTTAGTTTTTATAATATTTTCAAAGGTTGTGAACTTCTCTTTTACATCATGGAGTGAAACACTTTTATAAAAGACAGAACTGATCAAAGAGCCACTAGAAGAGCTTTTTGACTGTAGAACAACAATATCTGTAAGATAGTGATGAAATATCATTTCAAGGATAATCATTCAAGGCTAGTACAATGTGAAGAACAATAGCTTCTGAAAAGGCCAATCTCTCTCTCAAGAGCATCACAGGAAAGGTGCAGGCTGGTGCCCTCTGCTGGTGGTTATGTGAAGCAAAACATTTTTAGACTCTCACACTTGGCAGGCTAGACAGGAACAATTTGGGACATATTAAATTGTTGTTATTATTGGCTTGTCCCTTTTGCATGGAGCTGTTCAAGTTCTCCCAATACAGGAAAATGACATAAATGTAGAGAGCTAGAATAAACTCCCCAACCTAGACGTCGGGTTTTGCAAGCTAGTTGACTTAACAACAATTGTAAAATGGGTATAAATGGTATAACAGCCCACCGCAAAGAAACAGAAAGTGAGACTCAAAGTATGTCATTCAATCTAGAATGCTTTGATTTGTGCTGCAGGTAAGAGACATGAAGCAGAAGAGTCGCGTCAGTAAAAAGTTTTAAATTCTGTGCTTCTCAATTGCGATATCTTTATACCAGGGGTTCTCAACTTACATCCTGTGGGCTGAATCTGGCCCATGGTACCAAATATTACAACCCCCACCCTTACTCCAGCTACCAGTGCCACCAGAATCAAGCGCAAACTCATTTATGACAGCTGTAAATGAGTCTGTGGCCATCATAAATGTGTTTACTACAGGTATAAATGGCAGGAGGACAACAAGTCTGGCCCCTTCAATTGATAGAGGGAGTGTGACCTGGCCCCTAACTTTAAAAGGTTGAGAACCAATGCTTTATACCTTTATACCTGCAATACTTTAATGTGCATCTGTGTCAGACAATACTGACTCAAGACAAAATAGCCACAAATTGAAACTAAGCAGCTGCTTCGGCTATACTACATCTATGATGGGACTATGTTTGGTGCATGACTGAGCATTCCAGGTTCCTGAGGAAGAGCTACTCTGTTTCCAAATGTATTTAGGCTTGGAGCCAAGGCAATGTGCTTCTGCTTGCATAAGAAGGTTTTTGTATTTCTTCCTTCCAGATGTAGTTTCCTTTCCACCCCCAAAGTCTGTAGAGCCCTTGTGGAAGATTTTTTGCCATGACACATGGGCTGCAGATGCAAAGCTCTTCACTCTGTGTGCATCTGATTGTGCAAGGACTGGATGGGTTGGAGCCAAGCTGTTGGTTAATCCCTTGATTGCACAGAAATAAACCATAGGCTGTTAACTGTAACAGTATCTCAAAAATACAAGGGGTCATGAAAGGGTACCACTGAATATATAGCATTATAGCTGGACCTTTCCCATGCCATGACTATATCATGGTCTACCACATGTATTATTAAATTAAGGCCAAAACTAGGAATGCTAAATCACCCTATCTTTCCAGAAGGTGGAAACAGTATGTTGAAGACTTATACAGAAGTGATAAAAGGATAACAGACTCCTCTGAAAGAGAATTTGATGACAAAGAACCTGAAGTTCTAGAAAGAAAAGTGAAAGCTGCTATAAAAGCACTAGGAAGAAATAAATCACCAGAGGTAGAAGATATATCAATAGAATTATTCCAAATTATGGATACTGAATCAGTTAAAATCCTAATAAGAATATGCCAACCAGACACTGGCCCACAGACTGATAATGTTTCATATACATTCTAATTTCCAAGAAAAGAGATGCCAAGGAGTGCATTAAGTACAGGATCAGCACTCTAATTTCCCATGCAAACAAAGTGATGCGTAAGGTGCTCAAACAGAGACTATTATTTTATATGGAAGAAGAAGTGCTTGATGTTCAAGCTGAATTCCAAAAAGGAAGGGGCTCACAAGAGCATATTGCAAATATTCAGCCAAATAATTTCAGAAGATCAGTCTACATTATATAGACGACCAGCAAATCCTTTCACTGTGTGAGTCATAAGAAACTAGATTGTTCTGAAAGAAATGGGTATGGTTCAGCACTTGATTGTCCTGATGCATAACTTGCACTGTGGACAAAAAGCTACCATTAGGACAGAATATGGAAAGACAGAATGGTTTTCTATAAGCAAAAGTATTAGAAAAGCCCCCTTATATATTCAATCTATACACAAAACATATCGTATATAACATTAGATTAGATTCAGATGAAGGAGGTGTGAAAATTGGTGGACTTGAAATGACTTTTACTGAAAGTGAAAGAAAGTGCTAAAGCAGGGCCACAGATGAACAGAAGATTTGGGGACTCCCACCAAGAAATCAGAAAAAGACTAAGAAAGGTAGTGATGAAGGTATAATAAAAGATCAAATGTAAGGATGTATCACTGGAAACCAAGACCAAGATCATCCACACTCTAGTACTCCTGAAAGGTGGACATTGAAGAAAGCTGACAGGAAAAATATCTGAAATATTATGCTGGAGGAGAGCTTTGAAGATACCCTAGATTGCCAGAGAGATGAATAATAATTAAGTGTCAGAAATTATTCTGGGTTTGAAGGATTTTTGCAGAAGAAAATCAGCTCAGGGGATGCCCAAATGAGGCTCCTTTCATGTCCCGAAGAGCTGGGATAGAGACGGGCCCTTAATCCGTCATGCAGAGGTGAATAAATGAGTCCTTGAGCAAACCAAGCTTGAACTGTCTCTGGAGGCAAACATGGTGACACTGAGGTTGTTATACTTCAAACACATCGTCAGAAGGAAAGAGTCTTTGGGAAAGATAGCAATGCTGGGAATGGCTGAAGGCAGCAGGAAAGGAAGGCAGCCAAACGATGAACAATCTCCCCAAAATTCTGAGTTTGCAAAAGCTGTGTGGGGCTGCTGAGGACAAGACATTTTGGAGGTCTCTCATTCATAGGGTTGCTGTAACTTGGAGGTGACTTGACAGCATGAAACAATCAACACGTGCTATTTATTACACAAAAGAACATATATTTCACCAAAACAGAGACACACTGCTTTAGCAATCCTACCAACCCTTAGAGTAGAGAAAGATATTACTTACCTTAAGTGTAATCTTTCATGAGTTTCTCCCCTACTATGATGCAAAACACAGAACTGATTTGTGAATTGCTCAATGCATCTGTTACCAAACATCCCTCATGGGCATTTTTTTGAGTCAAATTCACAAATACCCAGATCCCATTCCATAATATTGCTTTCAGAGCAACAATTCTAATGTATTGTCTCTGGTATCTATGGAGACTGGCAGAAACTAAAGTTCAGGCATCCAAATGTACTGCCATTCAAGCGTAAAATGATATTTTCTACCACCCATCCTGCTAAATTAAGAGTCCAGAATGAATTAAAGTTAATAAATCTTTAGAAAAACAAACCTGAGCCCAAGAAATATTAACTAGTGTTTTCATAATTATTTCAATTATGGCAGTTTCTAATAAGTCAGTGATGATGACAGCATTTGGTGCAAGACATAATAGAACTAAAATTCTATTATGTACAGTACTGGTGTATCGACTGTACTGTCAGTTTCCCAAAATCTGATGAACAATTGTGGCAGTTAAATCTATTCATTTGCCACTGGGATTTCATCACAAGAGAGTACCAAGAAGAAACCTGACCAGGCTAGCTTTCAAACTAATGAGAGAGAAGAATGTATTTTTTACTAATGAAATTATACACAGGCCACCACGATGGTGGGGCCAAGTTTGAGCCATCACATGTAATAGTTGCTTAAATCAGCGGAAACAGTGAACAGCACCTAAACCAATAAAATATTTATTGGAAACAAGTTGTGGCACGCCTGAACAAATGAAACCATCAATTTTAGTCTTTGATTCAGGGCCAAGTTTTATATTCTTATGGCTTAGAAAGGTGAGATTAAAAGGCACCACTGATAAGGAAAGTCCCCTGAGATAACACAAAACATCCACCACACCACACAGTTAGCCATCCTCCTCCTTGTGGCAACTACTTTCTCCTGAGCAGAATGCTTTGGGGTGACTATAGCCCCCCCCCCCAAAAAAAAAAACCCCACTATCTGTCTTGCAATATTTTAAAGGGTCATATCTCAATTTGTCCATCAAGATTTTGCAAGCTAGACAAGACATATTATTGGTCCCTCAGTATATGTTACATCTCTAACTCCTCCTATTTGCTTCTTTGATAAAGTTATTAGACAAATGCTCTTTCAAAAAACAAATCCACACAGTAAATTTCATCTACTGAACAATCTTTACTGTCTGTAAATTTTGTTTTATAGAAAAATAGACTTTAATTTTAAAAAAATTATTTTATTCTACTCACTCTTTCCTCACCACCTTTAACTACAATCACCCAGGTGGTAAATCTGGTCCTTTGGTAACAGATTGTCACAAATTGTGTCTACCTCTCCAGCAAATTACATGTACACGTTTATTAAATTAAGAGTGTCATCTTGCCCAAAACAGATCCAAGGTTCTTTATACCTATGAAATTGCCTGTTGCAAAACAAAATCATTCAAACAAGCCAGTTGTAAAACCGCTAAAACCAACTGAATATGTTAAAAACAATTTAAAACATCAAAGAATAGTTAACGCAATATCATGGGGCAGGCAAGATATCACAGCATATAATATTACCAACATATCTCTGGTGCCCTTTCTCTTTGAGAAGCATAACCTACATATTTCAGCAAGCACAGCAGCTGGATGCAGAAATGGATGGCTTTGCATACAAGATCCTTCCCATCCCTGTGGAAGGTTTATTGATACACCAGGGGAATAGCTTGTCATTCTCAATTGTTAAGGAGAAGAATGCTTGATTTCCACCTTTTCTCATATAAGAATGTGACAAGGAAACATTTACATCGCCAATCAATGTGTAAGTTACCTTTGTTCTACCTGGCCTGTTAGCGCCACGCTATAGGGACTGTAGTGGCTCAGTGGTTAAGATGCTCAATTTGATGACTGGAAGGTCAGCAAGTCAGCAATTTGAGACCTGAGTGCTGCACAACAGTGAGCTCCTGTCTCTGTCACAGCTTCTGCCAACCAGCCATTTGAAAGCAAGAAATTGCACATAAACAGGTACCAGTTCGGTCGGAAGGTAAACAGTGTTCTGTGTCTAGTTATACCTGCCGCATGTCCATGGAGATGTCTGCAGACACAGACAGTGCTGGCTCTTTGGATGTAAACAGAGATGAGCACTGAATCCTAGAGTCGGATATGATCTTTTTCAAGCAAAGGCGACATTTACCTTTAATATCCTTGGGAATTGCATAAAGAATGTAGCTTGGAAAACTGCTTAGCAATGCTGATTTCATTTCATTTTTGCAAAGTTGCATACATTTTGACTTGACATTGTTTGTGCTTTGTTTTTCAACCTAGTACCCTATAAATGTATGTGTTTGTATTTTTATTCACTTCTAACTTGCTAGCATTATGTTTCTAAGCTGCCACTCTCTAGGTGCACATATTTCTATTTCTGATTATGTTTTAATTGCAATGTTAGTTGCCCTCAGATGACCAAAGTGGTTAATTAAAGAATAAAGACATTCATTATTTTGTTTATTCAATTCAGTTGTGGTTCTGCATGCAGAGCCAGAGAGAAAAAAAAACCTATCTTCCCATGGGCATCTTGTGTGTTCATTTATCATGTACACAGGAGTATGTGTTAGCCATTGAAGGAGAGCTGTTCTGAAACATTGATATGTGATATGCATTTTGCATGTATAGCATAGTGTTTCTGGGGAGCAGTAGTTGCTTCTACTTAGTCCTGTACATTTTCTAGGTGAGTGGGTAGATCCACACTTTTTATCACCACTTTCAACATATGTGCTGCACATGCTTAGCAAAGGTAAAGGTCTCCCTTGCTTAAATGCCAATTGTGTCTGTTGGTACTCATTGCTGTTTACAGCCAAAGAGCCAGCACTGTCTGTGTCTGCAATATGTTTCCATGGTCATGTGGCGGGCATGACTAGGTGCCAGACCATATTGTTACCTTTCTAGCCAAAGCAGCACCTATTTATCCACTTGCAATTTGTTGCCTTCGAACTGCTAGGTTGGCAGGAGCTGGGACAGAGACAGAAGTTCACTATGTTGTGCAGCACTTTGGTCTCAAATGCCTGTCCTGCTGAGCTCTGGTCATCAAGCTCACCATCTTAACCTCTAAGCTGCCTAGACAGTGACTAACAGGACTCTTTTTCAGTTGATGGCAACTAACGGAGATGGACAGATCAGTCATAAAGTGATCCTACCAAGCTCATAAGTGGTGCAATTCAAATGGGCCCCATCCTGTCAGAAGCAATTGAAATACAATTATGACCTTACTGTTTTGACGTGTATCCTCCAATGTACTGGGAGCAGTGGTGGGCAGTGACAGATTTGTACACACAAACCCCAGCGGGGATGGGGAGAAAAATTGGGTGGCCTTTGGGTGGGTGGGAGTAGCCAAATTGGATGGCCACGCCCACCTTCCTGCCCTGCCCAGACTAACACAGCTACCATTTTAAAAGTTTCATTCTGTACAAGCATATCAAAGAGTAAACAAAACAAAAAGACAAAAACGGTGTGGCACCTTAAAGACTAACTGCTGTATTTTAATGTGAGTTTTTGAGGATCGAGTCCACTGGCTCTTTGGCTCTAAACAGAGATGAGCACTGAACCCTAGAGTTGGTAACCACTGGCTTTTGAGCAAGGGCAGCCTTTACCTAATGACAGAAGATCCCTGATTGGTATTCAAATTTGATGTCAGGTTTTGTCCCTGCAAATGGTTCAAGGTCTCCCTTGCTCAAAAGCCAGTCATATCGGACTCTAGGGTGCAGTGCTCATCTCCATTTACAGCCAAAGAGCCAGTGCTGCCTGTGTTTGCAGATGTATACGTGGCCATATGTCAGGCATGACTAGATCGCCCATGACGTAGGCTCCGTCCACAGCATAGGCTCCACCCACAGTGTGGTAGTGAAACTTTTTGCTGCCCACCACTGACTGGAAGCAAGTGCAATTGGCAAAGCACACAGTGTGCCCATGTTCACTTAGCTGCCTTGCACCTGCACTTTGGTCTAGCTGTGATTTCCAGACCATCTTCCCACCTTGTAATGACACTGTCACTCTCTTAATTCAATCCTCTGTGAAGTTCATGGAAACTCTGAGGAACCAGCAGGAACCGGGAGCTGATACTGGTTCCCATCATGCTCATTCTTACCTTAAGGCACAGGTCCTGTGTCCTGTTCTGCCCAAGTAATGGCTCCTTTGCTCAATTAATACTGTTTATCAATCTAATCCAACACAGCTGCCTTGAAAAGAATGGCTAGTAATACTTCTGTCATCGCAGAAGACTCACCACGCTTCCTGACCCTTTTCTTTCGACCCATTTCCTGAAGGAAATTCTGTGCATATTGTCTTCATTAGCAGCTTGATTACAGCTGTGGCCCTTCAACTCCCACTCCTCTTCCCTCCCCCCTGCCCCCAGTTTTTAGAGAGGTTGAACCTCCTTCAACATCCCAGCAATGCTTGGCCTGGGAGGCCGTGTTACATGCAGAGTGGATTTAAAGATCACAGAGAAGTCTTGGACGGGACTGTAAGGGAGACAGTGAAAAGATTAGATGGTAAATTTACTTAACAGAAAATAGTCTACTGGGGCCAAACTTCATATCCTGTTTTGGGATAATATATTTCCTTCTGGGCTCTGGAATGAATCTGTCATCTGAAGTCTAATAATGAGAGGCAGAAGATTTTAAATCTTTGACCCTCTTTTATTTAATTTAATAAAAAATGTTCTCCTTATCTTGTTTAGTACCTGATATTACTTGCTTGTAGGATCCTGACAAATTCAGCACAAGGGGTTGTCAGTTAAATCCAGCATGACAGAAACACTTTCAGTTATGTAGTGTCCGAGGTGGGATGGGGAGATGAAACAACATAGAACATCAGAGAAGTAAGTTTTCAATTCCAGTTTTTCTTTTTTTAAAAAAGCTTTCAAACTGTTTAACTAAGTGAGAGTCTAAAATGGCTCAGACTTGCAAAGACCCTCTTCCCTCCATTTGGAGCCCGAGATCTTTAGGGATTGGATTGCAAGGCTAAAACTGTAAGCTTGGGGTTTGATTTACAGTAGTACACATGAGCTTCAACTGGGAGCATAGTGACTTTGGCTCTTAGTGTGTGACCACGCACAGCTGTATGTGACTTAATACTATGTCTTAACACCCCTATAAATGGTCCTATATTTCTCATGAAGTTGTTTGTGGGTTATCCCTGCCCAGTAAGGAAACTGCCAGGTGCCAATCAAAAGGAGAGGGAAAGTGGAGTGATTCTCTGACAAATAGAAAAACATACATGTACAGGGTAATAGGTTGAAAAACAAAGCACAAACAATGTCAAGTTAAAATGTATGCAACTTTGAGAAAATGAAATGAAATCAGCATTGGCAAGCAGTTTTCCAAGCTACATTCTTCTTTATGTAACTGCCAAAGGATATTAAAGGTAAAGGTTACCCTTGCTCAAAAAACAATCTTATCTGATTCTAGGGTTCAGTGCTCATCTCTGTTTACATCTGCAGACGTCTCCGTGGACATGTGGCAGGCATGGCTAGACACTGGAGTGCACAGAACACTGTTTACCTTCCCAATGAAGTGGTAACTATTTTTGTTGTTCAGTCACACAGTCGATTCCAGCCCTTTGAGACCCCAGGGACCATTGCCCTCCAGACACCCCTGTCATCCACCATCCTCTTCAATCTGCCCAGCTCTGTGCCCATTGTGTCTACAATACCATCTAGTCATCTCATTTTTGGCCGCCCACTTCTTCTTTTGCCCTCCACCTTTTCCAGCATCAAGGCTTTCTCAAGTGAATCCTCTCTTCTCATTTGATGTCTAAAGTACTTTAGCTTCATCTTTACTACAGTTGTACCTCGCTTAAAGAGCATAATGCGTTCCACAGGATTGCTCTTTAAGCGAGTTTGCTCTTTAAGTGAAACACCATTGTAAATGACCAATTGTGGGGGGATTGTGAACCCCAATTTATTTGTTAAGCGAGTTTTTGGTTGGTTTTATTTGTTAAGTGAAGCAAACATTCAGAGAAAATTCTGCTCTTTAAGTGAGTTACTCTTTAAGCGAGGTGCTTTTTATGCGAGGTTTGACTGTATTTGACCTTCTAAGGAGCAGTCAGGGTTGATTTGTTCTAAGTTCGACCTATTTGTTCTCCTTGCTGTCCAGGGGACTCTCAAAACTCTCCTCCAACACCACATTTCAATGGTGTCTATTCTTTTGCACTCAGCTTTCCTAATGGGTAAAGGTAAAGGTCGCCCTTGCTAGAAAGCTAGTTGTATCCAACTCCAGGGTTCAGTGCTCATCTCTGTTTATATCCAAAGAACCAGCACTGTCTGTGTCTGCAGACACCTCCATCACATTTGGCAAGCATGCCTCAACATGGAACAGTTTGCCTTCTCATCAAAGGTATTTTCATCGTCCCTATTTATTTATTTGCAATTCCTTGCTTTCGACCAGCTTGGTTGGCAGGAGCTGGGAAAGAGACAGGAGCTCACTCCATCATGCAGCACTCTGGTCTCACTGGTGACCTGCCAACCTTCCAGTCTTCAAGTTTAGCATCTTAACCACTGAGTCCTGCAGTCCTTATAGCATGGCATGTATAGGCCAGGGAGAACAAAGATAACTTACACATTGATTGGTGGTGTAAATGTTTTCTTGTCACATTCTTATACGGGAAAAGGTGGAGATCAAACATTCTTTTCCTTAACAATTGAGAATGGCAAGCTATTCCCCTGGTATCTCAACAGACCTTCCACAGAGATGGGAAGGATCTTGTGTGCAAAACCATCCATTTCTGCACTCAACTGCTGTGCTTGCTGAAATATGTATGCTTCTCAAGGAGAAAGGGCACCAGAGATATGCTGGTAATATTATAGAGGCCTCAGGGCAGATGTGCTATGGGTGAGGAGGTGGTGGAGAGCTCTCTGTCTCATTCCTGGCTGGAGATGAGGAATCTCATGAGACTTTAAAATTGGAGGTCTTTTTTTCAGACTGGGCAACCTAAATCACCCAGAACAAGTAATTTAATCAGGATTCTTTTCATCTATAATATCATGCATTGTGCACACTGATAGCAAATCGAGAGAGGAGAAGTAGGTCTCGTAAAAATGCTTTTGATAGTGCACATTGGTCAAGGAACTCCAGAAGAACTCATACAGCAATATGAATGCCTTCTTTGTCCAAAGTTTAAAAAGAACAGCAAAAGAACTAACAGTACAACCAACTTGTTAAAAGTTTGAGGTGGAAATTGGCAAAACAGTGCATATCTTTTACTTACATTTAAAGCTGGTTGGGTTTTTTTTCTTTTTGCTCTGACCTCTTTTTTATTTTCTGCTTAACCTCTACACTGCCTTCTTAGGACTTCCCCAGGATACACTGCTTTGTACTTCTTAATTTGATACTCTAAAAATTGCAATTGGCTTTTTTCTTATCACTGGAGTGCACCGTGAATATTAAATTTAGGTAACAACACTCAAGGGTATGGCTCTTGTTTCTTCAGCTGGAACTCTCTTCTCATGAAGTGTTTGTAACTGAAAGTTTAAATAGAAACCTCCAATTTCCCTACAACAAAGCTTCTACCAGACCTTTTATAGGACATAACTCACAGGTTCAGAAGGGCTGGGCAAGACAGCTTCCTTTTATAGGAAAGTTGTGTGGTCTTGAACAAGCTTAGGTTCCTACTTAGTCATTGTCCGCTAGCAGCTTAACCTTTTGCTACTTTTTCAGAACCCAAACTAGCTTGTTTTTGAGTTTTTCATTGCTCTCTTGTCCACGTTTCAACAAATGATGTACTTCCAAACCAAAGATATGCTCAGATTAACTCAGATCAACATGGTATTTCTTTCTTTTAACTGTCACTAAGTTTAATTAACCAAGTTCCATACCTGGTGACAGTAACAAGGAAATATAAGCACCAAAAGAGTTCTAAAAGCAAACTACAAACAAATCAAAAGAAAAATATTGGACAGCTCCTAAATAACTGTCCCTCCTGTTTTATCTAACCATGCCATACTGTGGGCTGCCATTCTAAACCTGGTAGTTTGAAAAACACAGCTAAGCAGTGAGACTGGCTGCTAGTCAAGATCTATGTTGTCCACAGTTTTCCCACTATTGGTTCAGATCTGTGTGGTCTGCAGTGAATGGGAATGGTTGACCCCCAAGATGTCATATAAATGTCTTTCACATGTACTAACCAGCACCTCTCTTCGAACTGAAGACTCTACAAACTGAATCGGAGGTTTTCCCAAAACATGCAGTTATTCAGAGGAAGATCTGCTCCCAAACGCCCACCTCATCTGTCTGTATAGCTAAGCCATTTTATTTCAGTTCTGCTTTTAATATTTTAATTTGTCTGGTTAATTTCAATGGCTCAGTTCTTCACTTTAGTTGTGTCCTCATTGTTCTTTATTTGTTCTCTCTGTGCTATATAATTTTCTTCTTACATAATTCAAGCTGTATGCTAGTCTTTCCTAAGCTGTGGGTGATGAAGTTTCTAAAACAAACACTTTATCAGTAAGCTATCACCTCTTGTGAATAATTTTGAACTTGATATTTGGGAGCAATTCTAGCTATGCACACCCTCATGGTTGTTCGCAATTTAAAAAAAAAATCTGATTGGTTTTGTTTTTTGTGAGCTGCCCAGAGTCTTCAGAGTTGGGTGGCAATATAAATCAGAATAAATAAATAAATATTATTAGGTCTGTCACATAGCAGATGTGATTTCCTGTTCTACCAAAAGCTCAGTTAAGTATGGTAGGAATTAATATGTGCCATGAAAAATACTATGTTAACTCAAAAAGCTAGACAAGCTTGTGTCAAAAAAAAAATTGTTGGTGTGACTTGAAAAACAGAATTCTGGGTTCATAAAGTGGCTTAGATCCAACTAAAAATATAAACGTCATGAAGAAACTGTTATTTATGATGAGCCAATGATGGGTGGAATTCTGCACAGATATATCAACATAATGTTTCTTTCCTGGAAAGGACAGCTAGAAAGCTACACACAATCCATAGGGAATTAATATGTATGTATCTGACATACTTATCTAAGGATTTGTTAGAAAAGGAAATCAAATCAGCTACATCCAAACCTCAAGGAACCAAATAAATCTGATTTGTAAAATAAATGTATGAGGAATATGTTTGCTATCTTATCAGTTGTGGAAATGGATACCAGCTGTTGAAGAATGCAGCAGGGGTTAAGTGGACTACATTAAGATGAAACAGAAAGCACAAAGAAAGTGACCAATTTGTAAATTCATGATGGATTATATCCCTAGGGTTGTGCACCCACTTTGCCCAGCTCACAAATCGAAAGCCAAATTAGGTCTCTCCAAATCAGAACCATTCAAATCCATCTGGGGCAGCCTGGATCAAAGAAGACCTGGTCTGGTTCCAGATGATTCCAATCTGGGGGAAAAAACTGCTATTTGGGTTTTAAAAAATTATGTTTTGAGGTTTTAAAAATTAAAATACATACAGAAAAGCAGGTGAAGTGAAACAGAAACATAATGAGCAAACAGGCTCCCAAACATATAAGGAAGACAGGAAGATGAAGGGATGTGATGTTAAAAAACAGCTAGTCTTCACTGATGGATTCACACCCATTTCAAATTGAAGGAAAGGACAACGCCAGCATTTCAGTCAGGGACAGAGTGGGGAGGGCCTATATAGGAGGTCAGCTGGACTTTATCATGCCTTGCATGCTGTACAGTAGAATCCCACATAACGAAAAAAACTCTGTTCCACGGAGTTCTTCACTATGCAGTTTTTTCGTTATGCAGTTCCCTATGTGCAGCTCTCTAGCACTGAAACAGATTAAAATGAGTATCAGGGATGTGCATGACAGAAATACTTCTTTCTTTCTTTCTTTCTTTCCCATCCATCCATCCAGTCTCAATTACAGGCCACCTTTCTCCCCAAAAACCCTGCATAACGGGGGGGAATTCATTATGTGTGGTATCGCCATTGCATTACGAACACTTTGTTGTGCAAATTTTTTGCTATATGATGCATTCATTATGTGAGGTACCATTGTATTTCTATTCATTTTTGTCACATGATTGAGTAGGCTTTACTTAGAACTAAGATTCACTTTTACTATAAGACTCTGAGAGTGTGTGACTATGCTGGTTTTCCTCCATTTTTATTCAGGCTCTGAATGATTAGGCATCAATTTTACATTGGATGTAGAGGCAGCCAGGGCCATAGCTGAGGCCCCGGGGTGGTGGTGAAAACTTTCCTGAGCTACCAGAGCCCCCCACCCCACCCTGTGATGCCAATATTATATATGTGAGTGTGACATTGTTGCCCCTCCTGAATTTTTTTTTGCCCCTCTTGAAACCCCCCCCCCCCAATCTAGAATCCTGGCTATAGCCCTGGAGGCATTATTCCTGTCAAGCTTTATCCAAGCTAAATTTGCTACTGGCTATCCTGCCCAGTGTTATTCAAAGCCTCATGCAGTGCCCTGGGTACTGTCCTCACAGAATAATAGCCTTTCACAACTTTTGTCTTTTAATGTCTTCCTCTGACTTATTTTAGGCCACGGGTTCGCAACCTACTGCCCATGGGCCAGATATGGCCTGCAGCACCAAATAATCCAGCCCCTGACCTTGCTCCAGCTGCCCCCGCCACCACCGGAATTGGCTGCAGACTCGTTTTTGACAGCTGTAAATGAGTCTGCAGTCATCATAAGTGTGTTCACTACAGCCGGAAAATGAATCTGCATGGATGCATTTTACAGCAGCATTTACAGCGGGGGGAACCACCAGTCTGGCCTGCTCAGTTGTCAGAGTGGGCATGGTCTGGCCCATGGCTCGAAAAGTTTGAGAACCCCTTTTTTAGGCAAACCAAACTGATTCCTGCCGTTCTCAAATATTGGGCATAGTCCATAGAATGTTTAGTTTTGTTTGTGGAGCAAACATGCTACAATATCGATTGTCATAAATTAAAGAACAAAAGAAAGATGATCAACTCAAATTTCACCCACCACTGCCCATTTGCCTCAATGTTGAGGTTAGCCAACTCATCTCTTTGCCCAGTGACAGTGTTGCTACCTATCAATTCAGGCCTGTCAGTTTGCCAACAGAATAAAGATAAAAGGAGCATATCACTAAAAGGAAAAATTGAGTATTTTCACACACCATGTCTCCAGATGATATTGATCAAATCATAACACTTCTCCCATGATATGTGTGCATGTCTGTGCTCAAACTTCATTTTTATTGTGCACAATAAATGTGTGTGTGTGTGGGGGGGGGTGTTAAAAGAGGAAGTTACATACTGCAATTTATTTTTATTTATTTATTTATTTAGATTTATTATCCCGCCCCAATCAGGCGAACCTGACTCTAGGCGGCTTACAGAAATTCATAAATTAAAACCTTAAGGTTCATAAATTACTTAAAAGTCAATTAAAAAAGAATTAAACGCTGAATTTCCAAAAATCTAAAAGATTTAAAAAGGTTAAAAGGTTTAAAAAGATTTTAAAAGTTTAAAAGAGTGAGGGAGGGGTGGCTGTCCCATCATATCAGCCACCCAACATGGGACCCCAAATTCCTGGAGCCCCACACCTGCCCTGCCAGCCAGGTTTTTAGGCCCTTCCGAAAGGACAGGAGCTCTGTCTGTAGACGTAACTCAGTTGGCAGGAGGTTCCAAAGGGCCGGGGCGGCCACGGAGAAGGCCCTCTTTCTGGTGCTAGAGAGATGCGCCTCTCTAGCCGATGGAATGATAAGAGAGCCTCTCCGATCCGCCCTGGTGGGACGGACAGATGTCCTTGGGACGATGCGGTCTCTTAAGTATCCTGGCCCACTACCATGTAGGGCTTTAAAGGTAATAACCAGCACCTTGAATTGCACCCGGAGACATACTGGCAACCAGTGCAGCTCCCGAAGCAGTGGTGAGGCACGAGCATAACGCCCGCACCCCATCACTACCCGAGCAGCCGCATTCTGGACCAGCTGCAGCCTCCGAATGGTCACCAAGGGCAGCCCCATGTAGAGCGCATTACAGTAATCAAGTCTGGAGGTGACCAAAGCATGTGTGATCATGAGCAAGGAATCCCGGTCTAGGAGTGGGCGTAGCTGGCGTATTACACGAAGTTGTGCAAAAGCCCTCCTGGCCACGGCTGCCACCTGCTCCTCGAGCAGTAGTCGTGAGTCCAAGAGGACCCCCAGATTACGCACCAGGTCTGTTTGGGGCAAAACTGCCCCATCCAGAACCAAAGATGGTAACTCCCGAGATAGCGCAGGACCCCTTACCCATAGCCACTCAGTCTTGCCGGGATTCAGTTGTAGCCCGTTGTCCCCCATCCAGACCCTGACAGCCTCCAGGCACCTGGATAGGACTTCCACTGCATCAATTGGATCTCCACGGGCTGAGATATACAGCTGGGTGTCATCTGCATATTGGTGATACCTCACCCCGTGGGAACGGATGATCTCACCCAGTGGCTTCATGTAGATGTTAAATAGGAGAGGCGAGAGTACCGAGCCCTGAGGCACCCCATATTGCAGGGGCCTAGGGCTGGACCTCTCGCCTTCCAGCCACACCGACTGGGTCCGGCCCCTCAGAAATGAAGAGAACCAGGCCAGCACAGTGCCCTGGATCCCCAATCCTTGGAGCCTTCCCAGAAGGATACCGTGGTCGACAGTATCGAAAGCCGCTGAGAGGTCAAGAAGAGCCAGGATGGTTGGATGACCTCCATCCCGTTCTCGCCAGAGATCATCCACCAATGCGACCAATGCAGTTTCAGTACCATATCCGGGCCTGAATCCTGACTGGAAAGGATACTCAGTTGTGGCTGGTTGAACCAAGTGTCTTGTCTTCATTGCCTTAGTTCAGCCACTCAATTGTGTTAAATGAAAGAACATAAAAGAAAATTTACCTACCTGCCTACTTGGTCTACAGTCACATGAGTCCAATGGTCTGTCCCCATGTCCCTCTATGTGCTTAGCCCATCAGTCTTTCTGCTCAACACTCCTGTTGTTGCCTACCAAGATAGGCAAACAGTCCTTTGACCCCCAAAACAAAGAAGGGAAGGGAAGGAAAAATAAAGGAACAAGTGATGCCTATTCTTGTTAAGTTTACCTAGCCTGCCTCTCTCTGCCTGCTAATGCTGCCAAGCAAGCCAGAACAACAATCTACCAAGTACCAGAAAAGGAATGATACAAAACCAGCTATCTGCCTGCTGCCATGCATGTCCACTGGTCTGCTTTCACCCTCGCCCTCCCAGTTCTCTGATGGGAGTCAGGTGATGCTGTTACAAAATCAGATTGATCAATAAACAGATAAGCTTTAATCAAGCCTGTTTTGTGTGAACAGGAAATTCTCTGAAGACATATGTGAGATATTAAATGTTTTGAGTGGTGCAGCAATGGGACTTTCCAGAACCAACATAAACATAAAAACCTTAATTCCTCTGATGTTTAAAGCATAGCTGACAAAAACCATCCTTTATTTTTCCTCATTCTCCTGCAAAATGTCCTCTGTGCTCCACCCAACAGAGGTGTCTGCAAAGGTGTACTTATCACTGGAACAATGTGGTTTTAGAAAGGAAATTCATCTGGGGGAGTGGGTGAAGGGTAAAAGAAGCTTGGTTGGTAAAAGAAGCTTCATAGTGAGTGACTGGGATTGTGAATCCTTCCTTCCCTTGTAATTTTCCTCCTTGTCCATGTCAAGCCAGACAGCACACTATTTGAGTATTCTTACAAGTCTGGCATTTGGTATGAGAAGGAAAAACCAGTGGCAAAAGCTGTTTTCTCACCTTCTGAGATCATCCATGCCCACATCAAGCTGGGTGGTACACTCACTTCTACTCTTCCCCCATTTGAAATGCTAGGCAGAAGAGTCCTTCCTAAGTAGCATAAATTTCATCAGTGATATTTTGCCTTCCAGTGGTGGGCTCCAAAAAGTTTTACTACCACACTGTGGGTGTAATATGGTGGGCGTGGCCAGGGGGAAACCCCTGTGTCTCACCCAAATTAGGACTACTTTATTTCGAGACATGGATGGGCAGGGCCAGGCAGAATTTCTGCTACCGGTTCTGGCGAACTGGTGCGAACCTGCTGATGCCCACCACTGCTACCTTCTCTCTCAGTCAGGAGTAGGTTCCACTTGACATGTGCTATGCTGCTGCACAGTCATTCCCCCTGTCTTTGGTTCTTTCCACTCACTTCAGTGCAAACAGAGTCCTTCTCTCCAAAACAAAACAAAAGTGAGAGAAAATTGAGCTGGCTGGCCCCCAAACTAAAAAATCAAGTATGCCACCAGATTTCCATATGTGAATCCCTCAGTTGTAGCTGTTTGAGTTTCCCCATTCAATTGAACTGATGCTTTATAACAGCCAGGGGCCAGGTCATGCTCTCCCAGTCAGCTTTGAGGGCCAAATAACCATTTTGCCCTGCCTTCATAATGAGGGTGGTCATTTTGTCCCAAAAGCTACAAAGAGGAGTGGTCATTTTGTTTCTCAAATGCCCTTGGAGGGGGGGGGGGGACAAGAAACAGTGACAATTACTGTGGAAGGTCCAGACTGCTTAATGATTTGAGTCCCTATCTGAAGCACTAGTAGGATTGTGCACAAGCCTCCGGATTCAGTTAGGATGCCAATCTGGTACTTCAAGTGTGGATCCAATTCATTAAGAAACTACAAGAACCTTCAACACCATCACTACCTTAAGGCTGTTTCAGTGAAGAATGCTGACAGGGGGGGAAATGACTTCTTGGAAGTGTGATATTAGAGGGAAATGTATTGAATTCTACATCATATCAAGCATGATATGTTAAAATGAAACCAAATCAATGTGCTTCAGACATAGCACAAGAAGACTCACAAATAATAATGCAAGAAAAGTAGAAGACAATTGCAGAAGAGGAAGTGAGTACAAGAGATAGATCAGGGGCTCCCTACATTTTCCAACCAGGGGCCGTTCCCTTCCCTGACACTCAGCTGTGGGGGCCAGAGGTATGGTTGCTCCCAGTGCTTAGGTTTTTGGTGGTGGCAGTGGCAATCGTCGCATTTTTTCAGTTTCTTCCACAGCCTCTGCCATTCCCCACAGCAGTGGGAGGATTTTGAAGCATTTTCACTCCATTTTGTGATTTTCCCCCACAGTGTATCCACTGTCTTTTGGCAGCTAACACATGCCGGTTGGGGTCTTTCTGGTTCTGCACTGGGAACCCAGGCACTGCTGGAAGCACTGCCCAGCACTGGATGTCCAAAAATGTCACTTACCATGGCAGCGGCAGCGGAAATCACACCATATTTACATCTTCTTGCACAACTTCCACCACTCCCCACAGTGGCAGGAGGCTTTTCTCTCTGTTTTGGGATTTTTTTTTCACTACATATCCACTGCATTTTGGCAGCTAACATATGCCAGTTGGGGACTTCCTGGTTCCACCTGGGAACCCAGGCACTGCTGGAAGCTCTGCCCGGTACTGGAAGTCCCCAACTGGCATGTGTTAGATGCCGAAAATGCTCGATTTTTGGAGTGAAAATGCTCCAAAAACCCTCCTGCAGCCATGGGCAGCAGTGGAGCCTGTGCAAGAAGCAAAAAAAAAAAGGTGTGTGTGGGTGTGTGACTGCTGCAGTAACTGACGTTTTCAGACTTCCAGTGCTAGGTGGAGCTTCCAGCAGTGCCTGGGTTCCCAGCACAGCCATGCTAATGAGCTCCGTGGGCTGGATTAGGCCCACAGGCTTAGGTTGGGAACCCCTGTGGACAGCCATAGCTTTCAGTTTGCAAGGCCCGAGCTAGGCTGTTAACTGTAGGACTTCTGGAGATCATTAATTCAGAGTCACCAAAAGTCAGAAATTACTCAAAAGCTTATAGCACAACTGTTTGCCCATTTTATTCTATATTATAGTGTTACTGCTTTTGTAGCTTGTTTCTCCTATCAATAATTGATACCTTTTTAAGATTAGTGCCGAAAGGACACTAATGACAACCTATTGTGGAAGATAGGAATGCTCAACCTCTCAACGTTTCTTAACCAAAAAGATCTTAATGCCCAAGTCAAAAGGAAAAGGAAGACTATCCTGTAGAACATGAAATAACGGCCAAGCTGAAAATGTTGCTTTGTGTTTAGAAACAGTACATTCTACAAGGAATCTAAATTAATTCAAAATGAAAAGCCTGCAGGCCTGGAGAACGAGCGAACAAAAAATATTTTGCCAGAGGAATGCAAATGTTAGTATTAAATCACCAATGGTGGATTGATGTATCAGTGTATCATGAGAAGAGGGCTTTTGCCATAAGGTCAGAAGAGAAGTTTTTTCTGTCAGATCCCACACAGAGGTTTTGAGAGACTCAAAAGGCTGCAAGACTCTTTGCCTGTTTTACAAAAAGTCATCAGAAAATAATACACACCCTTCTTGCTCAGAAGTGCCCTGGGCAGGCGATGTCCTGTGATGCTCAACTGTACGAGAGGGGGGAGCGACCCACAACCCATTCCCTTTCTCCTACCCAGTTTAACCATACAATAATCACAGTTGCACATTTTGTACCTGCTGTTTTTGTTATTGCCTTCTTCTTTCCCACTTATTATACTGTATGTTGATTGGTTATTTTGCTAGCATGCCTTTTATCAATTAACTTTTTCTCCAAGGAGCTCATGACAGTTGTCACAATTCTCCCTGTCACCATTTTTATCATAACCTTTTGAGCAGATGAAGGTGACAGACAAGCCCTTGCCCAAAATCCCACTGTGATAAGGATGTGGACCAGGGTCCCTTCAGACAAAGTCAATTGCCTAAATTATTTCCTACCACTTCCAAAATAAAGAACAAGACAAGAGGTAAAATAAATATATTAGCATCACAATTCATAAAAACATAACATGGTTAATTCACCTCCAAGATAATACAATGTTTAAAACCATATCAAAAATAATTGGGTCTCTGTGTTTTTCCGAGCAGACAAGCTGATCTTAATGTTATCGACCAATGTCTTCTATACCCTACACAGAGCAGACAGAATGTTGAAAGGCTCCATTAGATCTTCAGTCAGGCATGCAGCCCTTCCTGACTGAAGTGAGCCAGCTCTCCTTAGAAACATATAGCCCTGGCAGGCAATGCTGCATGTCACTGAGCAGCTGAGACTCAGCATGAAGGAAAGAAGCCATCCTCTTCCATTACTTTTGGACCAGGTGCCTTTGGCCCTTCCCCAGCAGTTCCTGCAGCAGCTATTCCAAGAAAAGCTTCTGAAAACTGAAGTTCAACTGGATTGATATGACTGCAATTTGAACTTGTTCACCACTCCGCCTTCCAGTCTCTTATTTATAGTAGGTCATATTTCAAATATTTATGGCAAACCTAAAGATCAACAGTTGTATTATAAGCTGTCAAGTGAATTCTCAGGCTGAAAAGTTTTATTCTAAATACAGAAAGCACTATCTTGGAGAACTAATCTGGAGTTATCATATTTGTCGCTCAGAATATATAATGGTCAGCTTGCCAACACCAGGGCATAAAATTGGTCTATCTACAGCTATGAGAAATTTGGGCAACCTAGTTAAAAGTAGAGACATCACCTTGCAAACAAAAATTCATGTAGTCAAAGCAATGGTATTTCCAGTAGTGATGTATGGTTGTAAGAGCTGGACCATGAGGAAAGCTGAGTGCAGAAGTCTTTCAGATGTGGTGAGAGTACCCTGGATAGCAAGGAGAACAAATAGATCTTAGAAGAAAAAAATGCTGACTGCTTCTTAAAAGGACAAATAATAAAGATGAAGCTAAAGTACTTTGGACATCAAATGAGAAGAGAGGATTCACTTGAGAAAACCTTGATGCTGGGAAAGGTAGAGGGCAAAAGAAGAAGGGGGCGGCCAAAAATGAGATGGCTAGATGCAGTGTTGGGATGTCAAAAATTTTACTACCCCACCGTGATGTCATCACAGTGTCATGATGTCATGATGTCATGGGCGGGCCCAAAGAAAAAAATACAAAAATACAAAAAATAATAAATAAAATAAGCGTGCACACCCACCCACCCACCCCAAACACAAACCCATCACTTACCTGTTAGTATAAGTGCCTGGGCAACACCATGTTGCAAGATGGATATGGTCATCATACCAGTTCTCTAGGACAATACGCCTTAATGTAAATGTAAAACAGCTGTACCTCTGTAAGGGTTCTCCAATTGGAACAGCAATTGGAACAGCACAGGTGTAGCTTATTGATGAGGTAACTCCAAGACTCTACTTAAAAACCCCAGGCCTTTTTAGGAACTGTGGTAGTACGTCAATACACATTAAAATACTCACAGACACACCACATCCAAAGGTGAGTCACTTACCCTGGGGAGCAGGCTATAGGGAGCTTCAGGCTAGCAGCTTCTCTTCCTCCTCCCCACTTGGGAGAACAGCAAGGAGGCCGTGCATATGCACCAAGCACTGTAGGCATGCATGCACACCAAGCGCTTGGCGCACATGCGCAGTGGGAGAACCAGTGAAAAGGTAAGCTCCAAAGGTGGTTCCCCCAAAAAAAGCTGCTACCGGTTCTCCGGGACACTGGGAAAAGTTGCTACAGGTTCTGGAGAACTGGTGAGAACCTGTTACATCCCATCACTGGCTAGATGGTATTGTAGATGCAATGGGCACATAGCTGGGCGGGTTGAGAAGGATAGTGGAGGACAGGGGTGCCTGGGGTGCCGTGGTCCATGAGGTCGCAAAAGGTCAGAATCAACTGTGCAGCTGAACAACAAATAGAAATACTCATACTGCCATTGGTTAAATGCAAATTAGATAGCAATCAGTTAGTCATTTCAAGATATGTGAACAAAGTGAGGGACAAAAGTAGACCCTCCTTTGTGTTCTATTATTTTTGGAATTAAAGCCATCAGTTTTTTAAAAAAGTCTGACTTGCAGTCCTTCTTTTTTTTTTTTAATATATATTTTTTATTAACACATGTATATTGCGACAAACATATAAGACAATATTATAACAAAAAATAAATGAATAAACAATAAACAAAAACCAAAATTGTACATCTGATGACAACTGCGAATACACCCACCCATTCCCATACTAAGTTGTAAACAAAGCACATAAATCATGCCAGCTCATATTGTACATATAATCCCAGATAAGTTGAGTATCTTGTAGATATTGAAATCTCAATTCTGCCAAAACTTCAACATTTCTTGGCTTGGTTTAATGCCTTCATTACTAGTCATACCAAATATAACGAATGGTTCCCAAATTTCCCAAAATACATTCTTAATGTTTAAACCTCTTCTAATCTTTATTTCATTTGTTAATTTGTCATTGAGAGCTAAACGCCATACTTGCAGTCCTTCTGAGAACAATAACATTTTCTACATGGCATAGCTAATTCTATGTAATTAGCTTCATGGAATGGCTACATTATTAAAAGCTTGAACTATGCAACAGCTAATGCACAAAGTAATGTTGTGCTGAGCATTAGCAGAATTATAAAAACATTACTAACAAATTGGCTAGCCCTAGAAAAGAAAATGAAATTTATATAGACTTACAAAAATTGCCAGGACAGAATCTACGTAGTCATAGAAATACAGTAGTTTTTTTAAAAAATTCCAACAATGGCATGTAAGGGACCTATTTGCAGGAAAATCATGAATTGTTGTTTTTATTTACTCACTTAATCAGCAATTCACGACTATAGATTAAGTCAACCAATGAAATACAATTGCAGGTAACAGTGTACACTACAATCTTTCTCCCTTTTAAGATTAATGTATTTATTACCAGCTTTAAAGATAATGATGTTTAGACCCAAATGCATTCAATGCTCATCTTCCATGCTGAACACCACGTACACAGTGCTGCCTAATTGTAGAATTCTAACAAGCACTTATTTGGCTGATCTCTGGAATAAGGCAGCAAATACAAAGATCAAGTTTAGTACCCAAAGAAAATGTCCAGATGCAGAATCCAGTTGGCATGGAGCACAGAGAAATTGAGAAAACAACAAGGAAAAGGGCTGTACCTGATCACTTAACTGCTTAACTTGAACGCAGTTTGTTGTTTGTTTGTTTGTTCTACTAATACTTCCAAGTCTGACTGGTCATCCCACTATTGTAATGGAGTAGACTGTACAGCCAGCAACTCAATGCAACATGGGGTCCCATGTTGGGTGGCTGATCTGATGGGACAGCCACCCATCCCTCACTCTTTTAAACTTTTTAAATCTTTTTAAACCTTTTAACCTTTTAAAATCTTTTAGATTTTTGTAAATTCATGGTTTAATTCTTTTTTAATTGATTTTTAAGTAATTTTGAACCTCAGGGTTTTAATTTATGAATTTTCTGTAAGCCGCCTAGAGTCAGGTTTGCCTGATTGGGGCGGGATAATAAATCTAAACAAACAAACAAACAAACAAACAAACTCCCTAAAGGGGACAATGACTATAGATGGATAAGCCCCTTTAGGTGGGGTAATGGTCCCCTC
The DNA here is from genome assembly GCA_030440675.1 of Furcifer pardalis. Lineage (NCBI taxonomy): Eukaryota > Metazoa > Chordata > Lepidosauria > Squamata > Chamaeleonidae > Furcifer > Furcifer pardalis. The sequence continues at coordinate 73,800,347 of CP126893.1, forward strand.
AGTGGAGGAAATGCCACTGGAAACCATCATATTGGACCCAATGGCAAAATGAGTAGAAGAGGAACCACTTCTGATTCCCAACGGTCATGGAGGTGGAAGAGGCCATGCCAGATGGACTGGCTAGGAAGGTGCACCTTGATAATATCCTCAAGGTTGTGGCAGTCCATTGCAGTCCAAGTGTTAAAGCCTGCATGTCTCATTTCATATGTGCCACAGGAGATGGCTCTATGATCATAGTGTGTGGGTCACTTCGTGGCAACCTGGGACCCACCTTAAACAAATTCACACCACTGCATTTTTCCTGCTTCAGGAAAAAATGCATTCTCAGATATGAGTTGCAGCCGACAACAACTTCCACGTGTTCCTGGCAAAGATGCCTAAGTAGACCATGAGGGTAGCTCCCTCCCTATCCCCCTGCCTTGGTTACATTTTTAATATGTGTTCACAGGTTTTGGGTTTCTGGATTTCCCCCCCCCCCCAACGTCTGGCCTAGACATGAAAGAATCATGTAATACTGCTACACACATGACAGCAATAGAATCATTGTCGCTGTCTTTCTACCCCTGATCTGCTCATGGGTTTTCCTCTGTCTCCTAGCTTAGCAGTAACAAAATCAAATCTTTTTACAGGACAGTGCAATTCCTGCTTTTTCCAAGCAGGACATATTTCAAACTGAGATGAAAACATTATAGGTTGTATCTGATAATGCCACTGTGCTAGCACAAAAGCAACTGCATTATGGTTCTCACCCACCGCAAGAAAAAAAAAGGAAGAGTGCTATGCAATATTGTTCTGCTCAAGGGGACATACAGCCAAGGATGGGATTTAGGGATTTGGGGAATCAACCCCTGACTGCTCATTGGAGGTACAAATACTGAAGATGAAGCTCAGGTATTCTGGCCACCAAATGAGAAGAGAGGGTTCACTAGAGAAGGCCTTGATGCTGGGAAAGATAGAAGGAAAAGGAGAAGGGGGTGCCAGAGGAAAAGGTGGATAGATGGTTTTGTTGATGGAATGAGCATAGATCTGAGTGGGCTGAGGAGGATGGTGGAAGATAGAGGAGCCTTGTGTACGATGGTCCGTGGGGTCGCAAAGTGTCAGACTTGACTGTACAACTGAACAATAACAACAACAAAAACAAATCCCATAATTCTATATCATGTGAATTCTACCTAACAGACACCTTACAGATACCTAAATGTGGCTCATCTAGAAGAAAGGCCTAAAACAGGGGTCCCCAACCTAAGGCCAACAGGCCGGATCTGCCTTGCAGTGCCATTTCATGTGGCCCTCCACCCCTCCAAGGGCATTCAAAAAACAAAATGACCACCCCTTTTAAGCTGTTGAGGAAAAAATGGCCACCTCCATCGTGCAGCCAGGGCAAAAATAGCCGTCCAGCCCTTGAAGCTGACTGAGAGAGTGTGACCCGGCCCCCAGCTTGAAAAGGTTGGGAGCCCCTGGCCTAAACTGTAAGGCTTTTATGCCTATGTCTCCCCAAGCTACCTGTTCCTTTTCCCCAGTGCTAGCAGAGCTAGGCTTAACTGGTGTTCTCTCAGTTGAGCCACATTTAGGGGTCTGTAGGTTTTCTGTCTGTGAGCTAGAACTCTCAGAGAGGAGAACATGTGATTTGTGGTTCAAAACAAATCAGAAAATTCTGTCCCTATCCCCCCCCCCCTTGCACAACAGCATGATCTGGTACAACTATTCAAACGTGTATTTCCACTTTATTAGTACTATGTTGGACTTAAATCTACCCTTAAAGCAAGTATAATTTTTATGATGAAGAACTATATGGAGCTTTGTGCTCTGCTATCACAAAGACCCCAAGGATTTGGAATAGTTTCAACATAAATGTTTATCTTCTAGCCATAGTCTCGCAATACTTCTGGTTCCCATGCTAACAGAAGGAGAAGGATAACAGTATTGCCTCTAAGGAAAGGCCTCTCTTTAATAACTGCTTGTTGAACTATTATTGCCATTAGCAATGATTATGCCTGGAGAAACAATTCTGTAACAGAAACAAGCTGGTCTAAAGAGTTCTTGTTCCAAATTCTCTCCACTTGTTCTCTTCCCCACATCTGGCTTAAATGGTGTGAGTAAAGCTACAACCAGCAATGTTGGCACCTGGGGCAACTGGCATTTTCTCCCACCTATTCTGGTCTGATGCATGGGAGAAACACCCTCAAAGAAAGTAGAAAGGGAGACTGTTGTGCCTCCCCCAAAGAAAAGAAAGGTTATGGTTAAAATACAGCCAAGAGGCATTGCTATTTGTTTTCCTAACATTTTTACATAGATTCATCTTTAGATTTTGCTGCCTAGTTATGGTTTTGAGTATGTGTAAGGTAAAGGTAAAAGTCATCCTTGCTTGAAAGCCAGTCATATACAACTCTAGGGTTCAGTGCTCATCTCTTTTTATAGCCAAAGAGTTAATGCTGTCTGTGTTTGCAGACATTTCTGTGGACATGTGGCAGGCATGCCTAGACACCGAAGTGCACAGAACACTGTTTACCTTCCTACCGAAGTGATACCTATTTATCTATTTGCAATGTCTTGCTTTTGAACTGCTAGGTTGGCAGGAGGTGGGACAGAGACGGGAGCTCACTTCATCATCGTGCAGTACTCAGGTATCGAACTCTGGCCTTTTAGTCTTCAAGCTCAGCATAAAAATATAAATGGATATAAGATCCTGGAACCCAGGAGGATTTAACCATCATCAACACTCCCAAGCTTCTGCCATAGCTAAAGAATGCTGTTAGAAAGCTAGAGGATGAATAAGGTAGTAGTCTATTAAGTGGAAAATGTGATCTTCAGACACACTTCAAAATCTACTTTTTGAAACAATTATCCAAACTGTTGCAAAGCTTCCTAATAAACTGACTGCAGCTGAATTATTTAAATCACATTGAGATTGGCTGTCTCAATGTCAAGATAGACTGCTGAACATTTGCGTCCTTGAGGAAAACAGCATTGCCTCCTACAGAGAAATATATATATATTGGTAATAAGCTATCAATCACTTGCAGTGAAATCTTTAAGACATGCATATTAAAATGCACATACTGCATTTTAGAAATATTAAAACTTTTGAAAAAAATAGTAATTACAATATCTATATATTTACAAAATTATTGGAGAAATACATTACTTAATAGAATATATGAAAAAATCCTCTAATATTATGCATTCAACAGCATTTGTGTGAATGTGGAGATATACAGAATCCAGATAATTTACCAGTCTGTCGATTACTACCAGAAACATGCACCGATAAGGACTTAAGTTTGGCCAAAGACAAAGCCAAGAAAGTGGCTTCTTTTTGGCATTACAGGGTTTGATTGGGCAATGAAAGAAGAATTGCTCCCAGCTAGTGGTGTGTCCCAGCTCCTGCCAACCTAGCAGTTCAAAAACAAGAAGTTAAAAGTAGATAAATAGGTACTACTTTGGTGGGAAGGTAAACAGCATTCCATGCACTCTGGTGTCAAGGCATGCCTGCCACATGTCCACAGAAATGTCTGCAGATGCTGACAGTACTGGCTCTTTGGCTATAAACAGAGATGAACACTGAACCCTAGACTCAGATGTGACTGGCTTTCAAGCAAGAGTGACCTTTACCTTTACTAGTGGTATAATGCAGCCATTATAATTAGCAGCTATAACCACTTGTAGACTTAAAGGTGCACAGTACGAGATTGTATATATATATGCATCAATGTTCTTTCTAATGATATAAATTACCTTCCTCTTGATTTTATACCTGTCTGGCTTGGTTCTTAGGTTACAGAACCTGCAATTAAAATCACACCATTCACACACTGTTTGCTGCTATTGAAGACAGAGGATGACCACTCACCAGCACCACTTCCAAGCTGCCCATTAAATTTTCCACGTGTGGGAAGGCAATTGTCTTTCAATAACTGCTGGATGGTAATCCTCCAGAAATAGTCCAGGGTAATAGGCATATCAATGTCTGAGGCCACAGACAGACCTCTAGATTTCCATACCACTTAAAGTTGAAGAAAAGAGATAAATATTAATCTCTTATTCATTTTTGCACACCATTTCTGGTACTTGTGCAGGGGTCTGGGAATGCAAATCACTGAAAATGTACAGAACTGTAATTTCCACTCTGTGGAACATCTAGTCTGATGACATCATTTCTTCTAAAACAAATGGCCTCTTGGGTAACAGTACAACAGCTGTACATCTTAGATGACAAGAACTGGGTTAGACAATTTGGAATGGCATGTATAATTATTACTCACATCATATTTAACTTTTACTGGCAAAGTGTGTGTGTTGAAAGAGAAATAAATAAGCAGGGGGTGTATGTGTGTGGAAATGAAAATTCCAGGAAATTCTTCTTTTCTAGTCAGAACATACTGGAAATTCTGGAAATGTCCAATTTTATGAAAAATGTGAATGGAGATATTTTCAAAGAATAAAATGTTTTCAAGCAAATACAGGTTCTGAGACAAATTTATTCTGAAAAACCACAAATCAATGTGGTGTCATTTTTAGAAACAAGCAGGAAGTAAAACAGGTTACAAATAGTACACTAACCTAGAAATTGCAATATTTAAGATAAAAGTCATGTCTTGGATATTTTCTGTTGGTACTCTTACATATGACCTAAAAAATGAAGCCATTTCCAGTAAAATTGTTTCCCAGAATATATATTTCACTATATCTATGAAGAAGTGTTTTATTTAAAAACTTGCACAAAAATGAAGGAATCAATTCATAATTTATGGTTTTTGTGAATCTTAAATTTCTGAGAGAAGAGGTTTAAAACAATGATATTATTTCTAAAGAAATAAGCCTACAGTATTTTAGGGGAAATGGTTCTTGGCTTGCCTACTGAGATACATCTCCTAGTGAGTTAAATGGGCCTTTTTTGCTATGTGTCATTAAGTCATTTCCCTTAAAGTAATCCTAATGGGGTACACAGAAAGAATCTTCTCAAAGACTGTGGTATTTTTGAATCATGATCAGGTGTACCCTGGACAACGGCAACCTTGTGCCAGCTAATCTTTCTCACCAGTGGTGGGTTGACAAATTTTCCACTACCCCACCGTGACGTCATTACGTCATGGCGTACTCAACATCATGACGTCGTGGGTGGAGCAAATATTTTTTAAAAAATTAAAAATGTCTGCGCATGTGTCAAACCTCCATTTGATGCATGCACAGGTTTTTTTAGTGCGCATGCATCAAACCTCTATTTGATGCATGTGCACTAAAAAAATAGAACTGTGCATGCATCAAACAGAGGTTTCATGCATGCACAGTTCCGGGAAGCCATTTTGGCTGCCCGGAAATACATTTCTGGAGGGGGGCCGGAGAGGTGACCGAATCGGTCACCCGGGGGTTTACCACCACCCCGGCAACCCCTCCCAATGGGGTGCTAACGGATCGGTAACATCCCATCACTGTTTCTCACACTAAGTCAGGCAAAAGGAACTACAGAATAAACTCCCCAAAGCTGACTTCATTTTGGCAGTTTCACCTCTGGCCTAGACACGGAAGAAGATGGTAATCCTAATAGGGTTTTTGACATATTTCAGACATTGCCACACCTCAATGAGTTTATGAGTTTCCATGGCCAAGAGGAGATTTGAAGGCATTAGATCAAGTCTCTATCTGCTATGCCACACTACCTACTCAGATGGGCCTCATACCTCAGTGGATGGGCACAGGAGATTAAAAAGTTACTTTCTTGGACTAAATTCTCCGAATTCCCCAGCCAACCCTTATTGGCCAAAAGCCTATCCTGTAATATAAGCAAAAATCATAAGTTTTGGTTCAATCCTTGCTATATGTAAAGAACCTTCACTGTGATTCTCAGGGGCATAACCATCTCCACCAAGCTCCCTAGTACAATATAATGCACATCACTAACAGCTAAGTGGGAAAGGGCTGGGAAGAATACATATTGAAAAGAAGCAGAAGCAAATGCAGGAGGCTTCACATAGGATAGGCACTTGGTTTGAGACCTGTGTATGACTATACAATGATGAAAACTCAAATACTGTAAGGGAAAGAAAGTTAAACTAAGAGTATTTTCTAATTATACTAAATATTAAACCTAAATCTCTGAGGGAAATGTCACATTTTCCCCTCCTCAATTTACCCTCATTTCCCCTGCAAATCAAGTGATACAGGCACAATCCGATTGCATTACACCTTCAAATAACAGCAATCTAACAAGCAATGGGGAACAGTCACTTTCTTGCGCAGTGAGGTCAGTTGCCTAATGTGGGGATATAGCCGGAAGCCAGGGAATTTTTAAAAAGGGGGGGGGGGGACAAGCAACATGTACACAGTATTTCACAATGCAGCTTGGGCCCCTATTTCACTTGTGGTGGTTCTCACTGGTATTCTCTTGCATCTGCATGGGTTTTTTGTTTTTTTACCATCAGTTAAAAACTGCTAGCAAAAAACAACAGCTCTCATGAGAATACTGCCAGAAGCTCTAGATACTGTATTGATATGTGGCAGGAATGACCACGGCTGCTTTACATAGTTTCCTTCTCTCAGTTTTATTCCACAAAACAAACCTTCAAACACAGATTTGTACTAATTAGCCCAAAGAGACTGCAAAAGTATTGTGACTAAGCAAGGATATGAGCTGGTGTCTCCCTGTTACAAATTCAACACTCAATCCTTACAGGATCTTTCAGATCAATGGTTACTATATAAATCATGCTAAGATTGAAGCATATGGGTAGGAAACAATAAATATGCTCAGTGTGCACAATATGGCTTGATATGCAAATTAATATACCCAGATTTAGAGAACTAACATAAGGCGTAACTCCTCTTTCTCTCACATATACAGGTGGGAAACCAATTTTTTTTAACAATGATCCTTGAATAACACATTTATGTCCAATGCTATATATTTATTGGTAACAACTATTTACCCTTTTGGCATATAAAACAGATTATTTTAATGGGCATCTCCATATGATCTGTCAATTAAGATGTATAGCCTAAAACCTCAGAGAATCCATTCATACTTCTCACAATTCTTCATCCATTACATGCCTCCGGGTGCAATTCAAGGTGCTGGTTATCACCTTTAAAGCCCTACATGGTAGTGGATCAGGATACTTAGGAGATTGCATCACCCTGAGGACATCTGTCCGTCCCACCAGAGTGGACCGGAGAGGCTCTATGGTTGTGCCACCAGCCAGAGGGGCGCACCTCTCTGGCACTAGAAGGAGGGCCTTCTCTGGGTCCACCCCGGCCCTATGGAACCTCATGCCGATTGAGCAGACAAATCTGCTATCCTTTAGAAAAGGAGTGAAAACCTGGCTGGCGGGTCAGGTCTGGGAGATGAGTGGAACAATAACCCCAGCCGGTTGGATATCTGATCCCCTTGCCCTGGCTCTCATCTTTTAGCTGTAATTCCCAATTTTAATCTTTTAATCTTTTAACCTTTTAATCAGTTTAAATTTTAATTTTGATTTAATTTTTAAAGTGGTTTTTAATTGTTATTGATGACTTGTTGTAAATCTCCCTGAGTCACTTCAGCGAGGGGGGTGATAAACAAGTGTGATTAATGAATGAATGAATGAATGAATGAATGAATAATGCATGCTCCCTGTCTTTCATTCTCTCAACCCAAACTCCTTGTGAGAAATTGTATTCTGTATTTAATATTGTAGTATACCTAGTAATAAGATGGTCATTTCTAATATACCAGCTTCCACTGTTTCATAGGGAACTGTGGTGGCTTAGTGGTTAAGATGCGGAACTTGATGACTGGAAGGTCAGCAGTTCAAGACCCGAGTGCTGCACGAAAGAGTGAGCTCCTGTCTCTGTTCCACCTCCTGCCAACCTAGCAGTTTGAAAGCAAGAAATTGCAAGTAGATAAATAGGGACCACTTCAGTTGGAAAGTAAATAGCATCCCATGCACTCCGGTATATAGTCATGCCTGCCACATGTCCACAGAATTGTCTGCACACTCAGACAACACTGGCTCTTTGGCTGTAAACAGAGATGTGCACTTAACCCTAGAGTCGGATATGGCTGGCTTTTGAGCAAGGGTGACCTTTACCTTTACCTTACTGTTTCATACCTAAAGTATGTGGTTACATAAAGTCACCTTCTAGTGCAGGGATTCTCAACCTGTGGCCTGAGGGCCAGATGTGGCCCACTGTACCATTTCATGTGGACCCCCATGACCTTCACCACACCAGGAAGTGCCATGTGGTAGAGGATGGACAAAATGGCTGTCCAGCCCCCGAAGCTGTCTGATGATGCGTGACCTAGCCCCCAGCTTAAAAAGGTTAAGAACTCCTGCTCTAGTGTGTTAGAACGTAGTCTGTATATACAGAGTGTGAGTGACATCAAGGGCTTCAGGTGGAACTCCCTCTTTGGAGAGCCCCTTCACCCTTCTGGAGATGGTCCAGACTGAACACAGAATACTTTATAGGCAATGATAGAGTAACAAATGCAAAGTATTTGTTAATGAGAAGAACGCTCACATAATCACATTTTCACTTGTATATTATCCACTTCATAATGCACTTTCTATTTATTACAGACAGTGGCAACAGTTGAGTCTTTTTTCTTCTAGTCTTGCTTATGTCTGTGTTACTTCAGAAAAGGAATGTGAAACTCAGCACACACGATTTGACCAGTCTTTTTTCAGTGTTAACAGCACTTCTACCTTTTTGATTATGAATCTCTTTTAAGGCCTTTTCATTTGCAACAAAAAGAATAGCCCACAGCAGACAGGATGTGGATTTTTTAGCAGCCAGAAAGCAAAGGAACCACTTAGAAACAGCCACCAGGTGGCTCCATATTACACATCCCAATTCAACCTAGAGTAGTTCTCCACCCATATTAGCAGTGAATAGATGCTAAGTAAGGCATTTTTTCTCCCATAAGACATGTATGTAGAGATTCTTAAACTGAACTGTAGAACCAGGCACTGTACTGAATAAGACATGGAACTGCCAACCTCACTCCTGAACTGGGTTCAGCAAATTCCATGTGTTATGTACATGAAGCCTTGTGAAAAGTAAAATTAATAAGGACTCTTACATAGCCAGCATTCATTCTCAAGAGCTGCCCGGGGGGGGGGGGGGCTCTATATTTTAAAAGGAGCATATAACTTGATCACATAACATAAATGTAATTTTGAATAAACAACATAAGGTAACGGTAAAGGTTTCCCTTGCTCGAAAGCCAGTCGTATCCGACTCTAGGGGTCAGTGCTCATCTCTGTTTCTAAACCGAAGAGCCAGCGCTGTCTGCTTCTGCAGACGTTTCCATGGTCATTTGGCAGGCATGACTAGACACCGGAGCGCACAGAACGCTGTTACCTTCCCACAGAAGTGGTCCCTATTTATCTACTTGCAATTTCTTGCTTTCGAACTGCTAGGTTGGCAGGAGCTGGGACAGAGACGGGAGCTCATTTCCATCCTGCAGTACTCGGGAATCGAACTGCTGACCTTCCGCCTCCCAGTCAGCGTCTTAGCGAATTGAGCCACTGCAGTCCCTCATACATACAACATACATCATGTTAATAATTGATTAGAATTATGGCATGTGATCTTTCCATACGGAATGAAAATTGTATGAAGGGAGCTGTAGAAGAAAACTGACGAAAGTACTAAATGCATATTTATTTCTCAAGAAAGTTAACTACCAAGCAGATAAAGTTTAAGAGATATTGGCTTAGACCCAGAGTACCCATGAACACAATTTCTCTCATGTCACTCCCGCAGGAGGAAAGTGATTTTCTTTCAATCCCTCCTCATGCTATAACACTCTTTGCCAATTGGAAAATCTGTTTCAGATAGTTGGGGCTCCCCATGGAACAATGTAGGGGGTGTGTGAGAAAGGGAGTATTGGCTAGAACTATATGCCCTCATTCTCCAGCAGGACTTTCTGCTGTATCAGAGTCTTTTCCACAAACTAAAGTCCAGTACCACTTTTGCCACCCTCCCATTTCTTTCAGTATAACAACCATTTTACTTTTCTGCTTCCAGTTAGTGTTTGCATAAAGCTTGTATATTATGTGATGGCAAACTGAAGTTAATCTGGGACAGATTTTGGTTCAGCAGTCTGATGCCTGACCAGGTCAGCAAACTTTAGTACACTAGTACTAAATAAAGTTCTATGTGCTATAAAAGTGTGATTGCTTTTTAAAAAAATTGACATTTGCTACCTCAGAGGTTAGCGAGATGGCTACATCATTCAGCCTCATGATATTTTTTAGTTCTGATACAAATATTCAGTTTTACCAGCCCACTAGCTAATGCTAATGCTAATGCTAATGCTGCAATAGAATATCAATCTACAGTCTATAAATACATCCAGTAGTTAACCTTGATGTTCCCTATTCAATCTTACTACTCCATAAAATGATTTTTGCAAATTCACTTATTCACAACTGAAATATTTATTAGTTAATGCGGTAAAATATGTAACAGGTATACAGCCAAACAAAATAAATTAGGTTTCCCTTGTTGTGAAATGCGTACTCTCAGTCCATATTGGCTAGAAGCAGCCATCGAATTTAATGCACTTTTTAAAAGCCTGTTGTTAATCAATTACTCTCCTTGAGTAGAAACTAATTCTGAAAATTCTGCTACTGAAACCTGCATTCCTCCTTGGTAACAAGTGCCTTCAGAGGGTGCTCTCTTGGCAACAGTTAAGAGAAAATTACTTTAATGGAGTCTTAGTGATGTGTGTGCTCATTCAGTTTTATTTAACTTATTGGCACAAATCCACTTACCACAAACTCTTAGAAACAGGCAAGCGGGGATAACACAATATAATGCTGACGGGCAGTTATGGACACAATCCTCCAAGATATCTTAATATTATCCAAGAAAGGAAGAATGTGACATCTCTTCAGGATAGCTGCTGCTGCTGCTGCTGCTGCTGCTGCTGCTGCTGCTGCTGCTGCTGCTGCTGCTGCTGCTACTACTACTACTACTACTAATAATAATAATAATAATAATAATAATAATAATAATACCAGCTGAATCTTTGAATCTAGGCTTCCAAAGCAGATTTATCTAACATTTTCTCTGCCTATTTCAAAGTATATTTAATAATTCAAATGGACTCTTAACAGTGTAACTGCAAACATGTTACTCAAATACAAGTCCTGCTATGTTCAGGGTGGCATATTCCTAGTTGTGTATAGCACTGTAGTTCAATACTATTTGATTCTAGACTGTTCTATTAGCTCAAAGCATACAGTGCTAGATTAGATATGTAGATTGCTGGACATCTTTTATAAGAGGGATTTGATTTTGAGTTCTCAGGAAAAAAATTATTGTTAGTGATGCGTTGTCCTTTAGAGGCTTACTGCCAAGACTTCTCCCTGTATTGTCTCTGTCTAATCCAATGTCATTCTGTGCATGAGCTGAAATTTCTCCTGCCATTCCCAAGTGAATCCTGCACAGGAAAAATACCATTCTGCACAGTAATTGTAAATATTCCCACATAGTTTGACACTTCATTCAGGGGGGAAAATACCATATAGAGCAGGGGTGCCCAAACTACGGCCTGTGTGCTGAATACGGTTCACAATGCCAACTCATCAGGCACCCTGGAAGTGGGTGGGGGATCCACCGGACAATGTGCATGTGCATCCAGAACCACTCCTGGGAGTTGTTCTGGACACCCCCATGCATGCACAAATGCATCTATGCCGCTCCTGTAAGTGGATGGGGATGTCCCTGCACATGTGCAAATGTGCCTGTACCACTTCCGGGAGTGGTACGGATGCATTTGCGCATACACAGGTGTGTCCAGAAACACTTCTGGGAGTGGCACAAATGTGTTTGTGCATGCACAAATGCACCTGCACTACTTCCATGAGTGGTTCCAGATGTGCATGTGTAAACACACCCACTTCTGGGGGCATGGTAAGGCCTGCTCAGCTGTTCTGGAGACGTGGTCAGGCCCCAGGTGCAAAACATTTGGGCACCCCTGATATAGAGCAAGGTATTTGCAGCATACATAGGGCAATGCTAACATTTGGCAAATGTTCATCAAATCCAACTTCCTCCGATGCAAATTAAGATAACGCACATGTCACCTTCAGGGATATCTATGCACAATCTCTGCACTCTGGATACAGTGAAGGCTGTACCTTTAAACATTATCAGTCTAAGGAGTGAAAATGTTTAAAGGTACAGCCCTTTGGTGCCTTCCACATATACCCTGTCAGACGTGATTTCTGTAGTAGTAAAAAGGCGAACAGGTATTAAGGTCTGAGATCTGTAACTGACTGGATCTAAGAAGTAGAGGGTAGTGCAAACATTTTTGTACTGCAAAGTAATTAATGTCATCAAGTTAACTGCATGAGATGAAAAATTCACAGTGAGTTGCTATTGTACCTCTGCCTTACTTTTGGCTACTTGATCATTCTATACTACTTCAGGTGAAGTTTTTCTATCTTAGAGTTCTCAGCTTTAGGGATACCAATCTCCGGCCCAAGGTCGGGAACAAAGTATCACCCTTCTGCTGGAAAACTGGCTGCTGCAGATTGACATTGGAGTCTGACGTGGACTACAAACAAAAACTCTTGTTTTGTCTTATCCTGGATCTGCCCTCCAGTCTGCCATTTGACCATATCTTCTCTTTCTGGCTCCATTAATTCTGCTCACCTCTGAACCTGCTTGGCTTTTAGAAAAGGGATATCTGTTCAAATAACTTTAGACATCTTATAAATTTTAAACAAAACAATGTTTAGAAATAAAGTTCTAACTAGCTTGGCTGTGGTCAACGTCTATGGAACATGGAGAAACAAGTGCTAATTAATTTACAGACTTTCATCAGTGTAGTATAAAAGGATCAAGCAGCCAAAAGTAAGGCAGAGGAACAATAGCAACTCACTGTGCATTTTTCATCTCATGCGGTCAACTTGATGACATTAATTACTTGCTTTAGCCCAAGGCCTTAAGTTGCTCTCCCAAAATCAATCAAAGAAGAACATGGATATGGAAAAGAGGCAGCACCAAGTCTGGAGGCCTCTTGCCAGATAGAACAAGAATAAATATGGAAACTGCCTCACATATTTGAAATGAAATAATGTTTTAATGATAACACAACACTTCAAAGTCTGACTACCTATAGGGCACACAGTATCGGAGGTCATTTTTGGTACTGCTATGGCAATTTTACTTGTGAGGACTCAAGCATCCTGAAACTCATTTCCTTGCCAGAAAAATGTTTAGATCATACTATTCCGAAGATTATTTTTAAATTATTTTTCCCACCGCTACATCGATGATAGCTATCTTATTACATTACAGGACCATAGCCAGGGGGTGGCCAGGGCAGGCATCACCCACCCTGAGTTGGCAGTTTGCCCACCCTCAAATCTAGAATCCTGGATATGGCCATGTTACATTAGAATACAGTAATTTCAGTTAGAATTTCCATGGGAAAATATCTGGAATTCTAAATCAATCGCTAGGCAAAAATGCAGACAACTGGAAAAAACGGATGTCAACAATTTAAGCACAGGTCTTCTGCATAGTTATTGGTTCTCAATATTCCATTAAGGGCCAATGTACTCTCAAAGTGTTTGCAGTAGAAAAATGATGCTTGCAACAATAGTGTATTCTTGGGAACATTGCAGCTAAATCCAGATAAATGTCTGAGGTGAATAAGAGGCAATATAGTACAGTGGGGATAGCAGCTAAATCCAGAAGAATGTGTGAGGTGAACAACAGGCAATATCCTGTCCTTGCTACTCAGAACGTATCAAAGATGCAACCTTGTGAAGCCCAGCCAAATTGCTACTTTCCTTTGTATCTCATTCAGTTTGCCATGGTCTGCAACTGATTCTTCCGATGTGTCAATGGCCCTTCATAGGAAAGCTGCTACCCACTCTTGTCATAAACTGCAGACTACCATGAACCCTGCCCCCTCTCATCAAGTAACTTTGTGACAATCTGCTTTGGTGGCATCATTTTCTACTGTACCTTATTTTCAGCATAATATTCTCAGCTCCCTTTTAATACATCTGAACAAATTCACAAGTTTAATTTTAAATTCAACTCCTTCCCCCTCCAAAAAGAATCAAAGAATAGTAGGCATGTTGTGGTTTTAAAGAGCTTTGTCATATAATACCTTCTAGTTTTCATATGTACTGGCAGTGTCGAAACCTGACAGTGAATATATAAAAAGCCTGGTTCTATTATTTTTAAGGCTAATTGGGCTATCAAAATCAAATCCACTTTAGGATAATCTACTCAGTAAAGCACAGTAGACTGAATCTAGAAACAATGCTATGGAAATCAAGTAATACTGCTTTATGGAAACCATGAGAGCCAAGCCATTAAATAGATATGGTAATATTTTCTAAGCTCTTTTTTATTCACAATCCATGATTCCAGGCAGCAAGTTCCAAATGCACAAAAATGAGGAAGCTTGAAACATGTAGCAGACTTTAGAGCTCCTTAGTTACATGCTGTAAATCTTTATGCAACACTGAAAACCAATATTGGTGAAGGTTTGTTTATTTACTTAGTAAATATATATCCCTTTTTAATTCCACCAGGGATCTCAGACAACAAACATGGAAGTCCTAAGCAGTGTCCAATGCAGGAAACTGACCAGATCCAAACCTGTCTAGCTTCACTAAGGTGGGCACCTCATGGCTATTTCTCAGAAAGTTTATTGCTAAATTCAGACCCTTCAGTGCCGCAAATGGTTGGAATCGATTGTGCGACTGAAAAAAAATTTTTTAATACAACTGGGAAGACTGCTCTCTTGGGTTTTCAGCTTAGCAATGGCTACATTCCCGGGGGGGGGGGGGAGGATCTGTTAATGTCATACATATGATGGAAATCTGATCCTTCTTCAGGAGACTTCCCCATTGCTGTCATAGAAAAACTAGGGGCAGTGTGCATCTCAGTTTGTGATAATGATATGTTCAAAAGGAAAAAGAATCAATAGTACCACTGGTGTCAGGCAAGACCTTGGGTACATCCAAGCAGCTACGGGCAAATGTATTGTGCTATTATTTCCATTCTTACTAAGGGTAATTACTGGTTTGTTTTTAAATCTAATTGCATAACACCTAAAACAAGGCATTTAGAACATGAATGAAACATACTTAATCGTGATAATGTATTTTTAAAAAGAGTTTTCTACCTTTTGGGTGTGACTCACGTCAAATCATGATTATTTTTGAAGTTTTGCTCCACAGCTAAGTTACAACCAAGAAAGAGCCAGCTTTCAGTTTCAAGCAGCTATTTCACTAAAGAAGGTGAAGATCTCTCAGAAATCAAAACAGGCTGATCTGCTGAAGTGGTGGTCGAGGAAGGGGGGAAATGGCTGTTCGGCCTCCAAAACTGTCTAAGGGAGTGTGACCCGGCTTCTGGCTTTAAAAGGTTGAGAACTTCTGCCTTAGTGGATAGTATGATTAACTAATTACACTCTGCAATAGTACAACAGTTTGCAGAAATAGGAATAGAAACTTCCACCTTTCAACTGAGTAGTTAATGTTATTTCCAAACTTGGAAACAGAGATTAAGTAGCATGGTGATATGTTTCTAAAATACTGTACAGTATTCTTCTTCCAGGTATTCTATTTCCTGCTCTTAAATCGAGAGGGGGGAAACTAGGAGAGATGGAGGTGAGCTAGGGTGTGTTTCTGCTCAGAGAGAAACAAGTTAACAGTCTCAGTTTGAGCATGGAAACTGAAACAAAACTATAAATATACAGTAAAACCTCAGATAACACTAAAACCTGGTTCCACAAGTCTTGGTGTTATACGATTTTTAGTGTTATCCGATGCATGTTAAAATCCTATGGGATCCATAGAGATACATTGTAACCACACAGGCTTTAGCGGTTGTTATCCGATGCATCCCATAGGATCTTAATGTTATCCGATGCAATTCCCCCCCCCCCGATTGCTTAATGTTATGCGATTTTAGTGTTATTCGATACTAATGTTATCTGAGGTATTACTGTACTTCAAAGAACTATACCACAGAATCCTCCCTTTGTATTCACAATGCTACAGCTCCTGTTTTTATTACAGTTTCTATATGTAGCGGGAATCTGTGCTAGACAAGAGACACTGAAAAACCTGTGTAAGCCATTTAACAAATGGGGCATAAGGCAAGGCTAGATGTGGACAAAGGAGCAGGTTGGGGAAAGGACCAGGTGAACTAGTATCCTCTCCACTCTTCCAACATGGAGGAGATAAGGGAAAAACAAAGCCAGATGCTTAAATATTAATGCATAAGTATTAATGCATAAGTATTAATTAATATTTAATAATTGCCTTCTTGTGCCAGCATGAAAAACAAGAGATGTGTGAAGCTTTAAGTGAAATACAGTAAAACCTCATATAACACTAAAACCTGGTTCCACAAGTCTTGGTGTTATATGATTTTTAGTGTTATCTGATCCTCTATGGGATCCATAGAGATACATTGTAACCACACAGGCTTTAGCGGTTGTTATCTGAAGCATCCCATAGGATGGACAGGTTTCACTTACCAGTAACTGTCGTTCTCCGAGTATGTTGTTTGGGGATTCACACTGATGGGTTCTGCGCCTGCGCTGAATCCGGAGCGGAGCTGGAAAGCTGATTGGATAAAGAGTTTTGAATGTGGGACCGCCCACCATGCCCAACCCCTTTAGGCGCCATTTCGCGCTCTCCCCTCAGTTTGATATTAAAGCTGCCCGCTAAGCATAAGGCCATCTCAGGCCGGCAGCCCTGAGGGGAGGCAGGGTTGGGTTGTGTGAATCCCCAAACAACATACTCGGAGAACGACAGTTACTGGTAAGTGAAACCTGTCCTTCTCCTTCGTGTTGTTTGGGGATGCACACTGATGGGTGACTAACAAGCTCACTTACTTGGATGGTGGGCAGCCGGCGTCCTGAGATGCAGGAGAGCGCGATGTCATCATGGATGGGCGGTCATCAACGAAGAAGATCGGAGACCAGCCGTCAGGATGGACCTGCCCCGTCTGACATCAGGGGCGGACCTTGTGTCAACCCGGTAGTGGGTGATGAAGGTGGAGGACCTGGACCAAGTAGCAGCCTTGCAGATATCCTCCATCGGGATGCCCTCTAGGAATGCAGTGGAGGAAGCCAGTGTCCTGGTGGAGTGAGCCCGGACATGAGGCGGAGGTGGCAGGGATGACATCTGATAGGCCAGGTAAATGGTACCTGAGATCCATTTAGATAGTCTCTGGGCAGACAGAGGCTGTCCCTTAGTCTTGCCACCATAAGCCACAAACAGTTGTTTTGCTCTCCTGAAGGACGCAGTCCTCTGGGTGTAAAACAGCAAGGCCCTCCTGACATCCAACGAGTGCCACACTCTCTCTTGTGGAGACGAGGGATTCAGGAAGAATGCTGGAAGCATGATGGCTTGGGCCAGGTGAAATTCAGTCAGGACCTTGGGCAGGAATGTCAGGTCTGGGTGCAACACTGCCCTGTCGGGGTAGAACTTGAGAAAAGGAGGGTCAGACCGAAGGGCTGCCAGCTCCCCTGCTCGTCGGGCAGAAGTGATAGCTACAAGGAAAGCAGTCTTGTAAGAGACAAACTTAATGTCCACCGAAGCCATGGGTTCAAAAGGTGCCTTCGTGAGTGCGGTGAGCACTGTAGTGAGGGACCACTGGGGGGGTGGTATCTTCACTGGAGGATAGGCGTTGCGTAGCCCTTGAAGGAACCTTTTAACAGTTTTGTCTCTGAAGGCAGAGGACAATACTGAAGAAGGTGGGGCCTTGGCGACCACAGCAGCTAGGTGGACCTTCAATGATGAATGTGCGGATCCCAACTCGGCTAGGTGCAGGAGGTAAGACATGACGTTCTGCAGGGATGCGGAGTCCACGGTGCGGTCGCTGGATGCTAGGAAGTCAGTGAAGCGACGGTACTTGGCATCGTAGGACTTCCGTGTGGAAGGTTTTCTGGACAGATCAAGGATCCGTGTTATGTTGGGCGGATAAGCCAGGCCGTCAGGTGTAGGCTCGGCAGATCCGAGTGAAGGATCCGACCGTCTTCCATGCGGAGGAGATTCGGATCGGTGGATAGGCGGAGACGATCGCAAGCCAGGGTTTGGAGTAGTGGGAACCACGGCTGGCGCGGCCAGGACGGGGCAATCAGGATCGTCCAGGCGTTCTCCGCACGGATCCGTATCAGGACCCGTTGGATGAGAGGGATCGGTGGAAACATGTACAGCAATTCCTGGTGCCACGGCACCATGAAGGCATCGCCCTCCGATCCGTGGCCGATCCCCGCTCGGGAGCAGTAATGGCGGCACTTGGAGTTGGCTTGTGACGCGAAGACGTCTAGGGTCGGTGTGCCCCACCGTCGGCACAGGCGGTCGAACACCGATTCGTCCAGTTCCCACTCGTGCATCGCCGTCCCTTTGCGGCTCAGGGAGTCTGCATCGGAGTTCAGGGTGCCCTGGATGTGGACACCTATGGGGAACACGTGTACCTTCAGGCACCACTCCCACATCTGGACGGTCAGGTAGAGGAGGGAGAGAGACCTGGTCCCTCCTTGCCGGTTGAGATAGGCTAGTGTCGTGGTGTTGTCCGAGGCGATCTGCACCACACTGCCCGCGATCGACGGTCTGAAGGACCTCATCGCCTTCCACACCGCTAGCAGCTCGAGGAAGTTGATGTGGTGGTCGGCTTCCTCGGGCGTCCATATGCCGTGAATCCGTAGTCCGCGGCAGCACGCGCCCCATCCGTGGGTGCTCGCGTCGGTGGTGACTTGGATGGACGGTGCGGGAAGGGTGAAGAGTCTCCCCGCGGTCACATTCTGGTCCATTGTCCACCAGTTTAACTGGTCTCGGAGTTCGGGAGTCGGTGTGAGCCACTTCCCGAGGTTGTCGTGGGTGCCGTCGAAGGAGGAGAGGAACCACGACTGGAGCGAGCGCATCTTGAGTTTGGCGTGCGAGACCACCGCCGTGGTCGACGCCATGAGTCCTAGCAAACGGAGGGCGTCCCTCGCACGGACCCGACGTCTGCCCTGGATCCGTGCCACCACTGTGCGGATGTCGAGTAGACGTTTGGTTGGAGCGTAGGCTCTTAGAGCCAAAGAGTCTAGAACGGCTCCGATGTATTCTATTCGTTGAGTGGGGGTCAACTGGGATTTCTTGAAGTTGACCCGTAGACCGAGGCTCTGCATAAGGGCGAGGCAATGTGCAACGTCGTCCTTGGCTTTTGTTGGGTTGGGGAGCAGATCAACCAGTCGTCTATGTACGGGAACACTTGGACGCCTTGCAGTCGCAGATGAGCAGCCACCGGTGCCATGCACTTCGTGAATACCCTCGGAGCGGTGGAGAGGCCGAAGGGTAGGCATGTGTACTGGTAGATGTTGCCGCCCACCTGGAATCGGAGGAAACGACGATGTTCCCTCCTGATGGACACGTGAAAGTAGGCGTCCTTCAGGTCGATGACGGTGAACCAGTCCCCGTGGTTGATCAGCGGAAGGATGGAGTGAAGAGTTACCATCCGGAACTTTCTCGCGTCGATATGCTTGTTGAGAAGACGGAGGTCTAGGATGGGACGTGCCCCCCCGTCTTTTTTGTCCACAAGGAAGTATCGGGAGAAGAACCCTTCGTGAGACTCCGACGCTGCGACCGGCTCTATGGCGCCCTTCTCTAGGAGAGCTGTTAGTTCCTCCTGGAGCGGTGGGGATGGATCGGTGATGCGGATCCGTCCGACAGTAGGGCATCTCTCGAACTCGATCGCGTAGCCAGAGTCTAAGATGGTTAAAACCCATCGGTCTGTGGTGATGGCAGACCACGCCGATAGGTAGTCGGATAGGGGGCGGTAGGGTAGAGTCTCGGTCACGGAAGAGTCAAACACGTTGTTTGCCCTTCCGTTCCGTCCGCTTGCCAGTCTGAGGCCGCTGCTGGTAGCGTGGACGGTTGGGTTGTTGGCGCTGCCGGTAGGGCTGGTACCGGGAGTAGTCCCCTTGCCTCTGTGGCGGGCGAGGTTGATAGGATGGGACCGCCTGAGACGTCGACGGCTGGTCCTGATGGTAACGGCCGGACCCACGGTGTGGAGGGCGGAGCTGCTTTATCGTGGCGTAGTCCCCTTTCAGCTCTCCCAAGGAGGTGTCGGTCTCCTTGGCGAAGAGGCCCTCGCCATCGAAGGGAAGCTCCTCCACGAGCCGCTTGACATCGTCCTGCAGGTTAGCTGAACGGAGCCAGGCGTGGCGACGGAGCTGGATGGCGGAGGCCAAGTTCTTCGCCTCCGACTCGGTGACGTGGCGGCCGGTGCGGATTTGCTGGAGGGCGAGGTGGTTGCCCTCCATGCAGAGTTTTTCAAAGTCCGCTTGCCGATCAGGTGGCAGTAGTGACTTGAACGACTCCGCTTGCTCCCAGAGTCGACACTGGTAGCCTCCCATGGCCGTCGCGTAGTTGGACGCACGGAAGGACAAGGAGGCATTGGCGTAGAACCTCCTGCCCAGTGCGTCCAGCTTCCTCCCTTCCTGGGTCGACGGGATGGGAGTGCTGCTGATCGGCGTCCGGTGTTGGGAGCCCTTGACCACCCGGGAGTTCGGTGCCGGGTGAATGTGCAGAAAGTTGGAATCGTCCAGCAGTCTGTACATAGAGTCCACTCTGTTGGATACGGAGTGAGAAGAAACCGGCTTCTTCCACACCTCCTTGGCCGCTTTAGCAATCTTAGGGAGCAGTCCGAGGCGGACGGGGACCAACTCCTTGCGGTCGGCCAAGCCGCAGACGACATCCTCACAGTCGTCCAGGGGAGCCTCCGCCCGAATCCCAAGGGTGGATCCGAGACGGGTGATCAGTCCGGTGTAGGTCTTCAGATCCTCCGGCTGGGACCCGTGGACGGCGCCGATGTTGTCGTCCGGGGACTTGTCGACCGCAACCGGCGGTGGCTGATGCTGCTCCTCCTCCTGATCCGACGAATCGGAGTCTCCTGACCGCTCCGAGACGCTGGGCGGTGGCAGGTAGACCTCGGGGTCCGAGTCCGACCAGTACGGCCTGGCGGATCTCGGATCGCTCCCCGGCAAAGGCAGCTGGTACGGAGGGAGAGAGGCCTCCGACCGCGCCTGTTCCACCCTCTGCCGCTTCGGTGCTGGGCCCTCCTCACGGAGCGGTGGTGCCTCCGTGGTTGGTGGTGAGGGCAGAGGGCGCTCCCACGGTGTCGTCTGGGGGCCCTGGAGCTCGGCGTGCAGTTTCCGCACCATCGCCTCGATGTACGGGGCGATGAGGCTCAACTGGGGCGGCGGTTCGGTAGCCGGACCAGGAACCACGGAAGGGCTGCGGAGGGAGGAAGACCTGTGCGGTGGTACAGGTGGAGGAGTCTCCGGTGGCGGTGGAGGGCTGTGGGCCCTCTCCGGCGTGGCGTCCCGGGCCTCGGTCGACATCCTGCCCGGCGTAGGTAGAGCTGCGACCGGGGCGGATGTTAGGGAGCGTGGCGGCGAAGGGTGAGCCGGTGCCGGGGTCGGAGGAAGAGAAGACGAAGAGCTACGGCGCTTCTTTTTTTCTTTTTTGTCCTTCTTCCTCTTCTCCTGCTCCTTCTTCCGCCTGAACAGTTCAGAGGCCGAGGGCCTGGAAGAAGAAGCGGAGGTTGAAGGAGCAGACGTGGAAGCGGCCTGCTCTGGAGCTGGGGGAGCCGGTGGTGCCAGTGCGGCCTCCATGAGGTAGGCTTGAAGGCGGTACTGGCGGTTCTTGATGGCGGCCTTCGAGAAGCCGCGACAGACTTCGCAGGTCTGGACCTGGTGACTCTCCCCGAGGCAGCGAAGACAACGCACGTGCCCGTCCGAGCTAGGGAATTTTCTCTTGCAGGACGGACACTGCTTGAACGCTGCCGCTGAGGCCATCCACCGAAGTAGATGGCCGAAGAGAAAAAATTATCCCGGCCGGGAGGCCCCGACACGAGATGTTGGGTGTTTTTTTTTTTTTTTTACCGGCGGCTGAGGGCGAGCCCCAGCCACACGAGGACCAAGGGAACAAGTCCCCTAGTCCGAGAAAAATTGTAAGGTAGGAAAAATTGGAAGATTCTGAGACAATCTCAGTAAAGTACTCACAGCTTTTTTTCCAGGCTCCTGCTTGCGCAGCGGAAAAAAGCAAACTGAGGGGAGAGCGCGAAATGGCGCCTAAAGGGGTTGGGCATGGTGGGCGGTCCCACATTCAAAACTCTTTATCCAATCAGCTTTCCAGCTCCGCTCCGGATTCAGCGCAGGCGCAGAACCCATCAGTGTGCATCCCCAAACAACACGAAGGAGAACTTAATGTTATCTGATGCAATTCTTCCCCCCAGATTCCTTAATGTTATGCGATTTTCGTGTTATTCGATACTAATGTTACATGAGGTATTACTGTACCCCTAACGGCACTTTGGCTAGGAACCTGATGATGCCTGAGGCATGGTCTCACTGACCTGTTCAGCTGATGCAGCACACAGAGAAGAGTGTTGTATCCTGCTTTCAGTAACAGAAAGGACCTCCAGACCTCTTATAGCATTCATCTATGAAAATTACTGGGCGACCTCATTCCAATCACTCTCAATTTTATTCTCACAAGGCCCTCATAAGGTTAAGCAACTGAAAGTATAACATAAGCTGCCTTGAGCTCCTGGGAGAAAAATAGGGAGGTAACTGGCTAAGAGGGATTGTGGTGACTTTGTGGTTAAGATGTTGATCTTGTCAACTGGAAGGTCAGAAAGTCAGCAGTTTGAGACCTGAGTACTGCATGACGGAGTGAGCTCCCATCTCTGTCCCAGCTCCTGCCAATCTAACAGTTTGTGCTAACCCATCTGGGCAGGCATGGTCGCCACATGGTAGTGCTACACAGAGAGTCTTGTTCAAAGATAGTCCAAATATCAAAGTCCAAAAAGACAAGCTGAGGTCTGTTTACCAGTAGCCTGAGTCAGTAGTCTGGAAAAGGGGCTTAGCCATCCAGGTGGGGGAGGGGCTTCTGGAGAGAAGCTGTGAAAAGGGTCCCAAGGCTCTCTTCAGCCCCCCCCCCCAATCTGGATCAGTAAGCCTCTTAGCAATCCAAATGGAGGTTTCTGAAAGGAATCTGGGAAAAAGATTTCCCAGCTTATTTTCAGAAACACCTCCCCGCCCCGCCCCCAGGCCTGGCTTGCTAAGGGGCTTAGCCATCCTGGCAGGGGGGGTCTTCTGGAGAGAGGCTGGGAAAGGGGTCCTATCCCTCTCTTCAAAACGCCCCCCCCCCCCCTTTGATGGCCAAGCCCATTCTTTTTTCCAACCGCAGTGCCAATGCTAGCATGGGTTCAGCACTCAGGTTGGGGTGCCGATTGCCCTTTGCTTGAGAAGGGAATGCTTGAGAATGGAACAAGGTTTTTTTTTAACATTGTGCAATCATTGTGGATAATGTTATGACTTGTGGAACCAAGTCATGACATTATCCGAGGTACGAGTGTACTTTAATCATGAAAATACTATTTAACAAAGAGAGTAGCTGAGAATAACAGACTGAATAGGGAGATCCTTGTATGTATGAAAAATCTGCCCATGCAAAGTCAATTGTTGTGGGGTGGTCAGACATTCAGGCTGCAGGCACAGCCCTTGTCTCATCCATACTGTACATTGTTTCCACTCAACCCCTATGCTATGTAGAAGATCTGAAACAATTGTTGGAAGACTTGAAGATAGAGAAAAAGTGTCCCAAGTATAAAAACTAGAAGATAGGAAGCTCAATGAAATGAGGGCGAAGGAAAGGGACAGATTAGGCAACAGGCTAAGGAGCTTCAAGAAAGAGTATGTAGAGAATGCAGTTTGGAAAAAAGGGAGAAAACGAACCATAAACAAGTATGAGCTTATCAGAGAGATGCTGTGGGAAAATACTGGATAGCACTTAAAAAGAGGCTCTCCAGGGGTGAGGTGAATGAAGAATTCTAAAGAGGCTGGGTAAAAGATAAAATGTCCAAGAGAAAGATGATGGAGGAGTGAAATAAAAAGCAGGAGCCTGTAGAAGCTATAAATGAGTGGTGAAAGCCTATAGCTGGAAAGGAGATACTAAGGACAGAGAAGGTCTGGGGCAAAAGCACAGCATGATATGAAATGTTGGTAGAATGAATGACTGGGCAGCGTAAAAATGGTCATGAAACTGCTGTTCTGATAGACTTTTGTAGAGCAGAGATGTCCCACCACTCCCCCCTTACCCATTCTAAAAGACAAATCTCAGGTTGAAAATATGTGAACTATTAATAAAGAAAATGGTTCCTCTCTGAACAGATATATTGCACTTCTTATCAGCACAATACAATTAACACTTTGTTAAAAGGCACTTTCTGAAGAGCTCAACCAACAGGAATTCATTCTAACTTAAAGAAAGGATAGTCACACTTCACATGGTGCTCTATAACGACATCATCTATGATACTCAACATTAAAAGTGCTAAAATGCTCCATACTCATCCACTATAATAATAGAAAGATACTGCTAGCCCATGTTACAAGCTTCACTTTAGTGTAAAAAAAGTATAGAATTGCAAGGTAACTTTCACTTTAATGTCTACATATTTCTTGCCTTCTTCACTGAAGTGACTGGGGTATCACTGGAGAACAAGGCCAAAATATTTAACACAACTACCGGTACATTCTCAGTTACTAGGTATGGACACAAAGGGGGGGAATCCAATTCATTTGAAACATGGTGCTGGAGAAGAGTTCTGTGCATACCAGGACTACTAGAAAAACGAGCAAGTGGGGTCTTCAACAAATGAAGCGTAAACTCTTTCTAGTGGCAAAAATGACAAACTGGTGCAGTAGTAAGAAGACAATAATGTCAGAAAAAGTTGAGACCAGCAAGAAGAGAGAAAGGTCAAATATGAGGAGGTCCTACAGGGGGACTTCAGTTCCCAGAAGTTTAAGTCAGTACATTGGCTAATCAGTGCTTTTGGGAATTGACTTAGGCTTCCTGGAATTGAAGTCCAAAAACCAAAGTTTGGGAAACACTGCTGTAAAGGAAGCAACATGAGTTTGCAACAGTTGATCACAGCTATTAATAACAGGATGTTTTGGATGCCATATATTTATAATAAAGGTAAAGGTTGCCCTTTCTCGAAAGCTAGTCATATCCAACTCTAGGGTTCAGTGTTCATCTCTGTTTATAGCCAAAGAGCCAGCACTGTCTGCATCTGCAGACATTGCCATGGTCATGTGGCAAGCATTATTAGACACCTTCCCACCAAAGTGGCCCCAATTTATCTACTTGCAATTTCTTGCTTTCAAACTGCTAGGTTGGCAGAAGCTGGGACAGAGACAGAAGCTCACTCCGTCATGCAGCATTCAGGTCTTGACCTGCTGACTTTCCGGTCATGAAGTTCAGCATCTTAACCACTAAGCCTGCACAGTCCA
This sequence comes from Furcifer pardalis, assembly GCA_030440675.1. Lineage (NCBI taxonomy): Eukaryota > Metazoa > Chordata > Lepidosauria > Squamata > Chamaeleonidae > Furcifer > Furcifer pardalis. The sequence goes on from CP126893.1 coordinate 73,825,662, forward strand.
TATTTATAGAGTTATCCTAAATCAGAGGCAATTTGATGGCATGCAGCAACAAGAACAGAAATACAAGTCATTTAAACAGCACAATGTAGCAAGTCTGGAAACCATTTGTGATTCTTTACAGTAATTGTGAAGAAATTTAGAAACTGAGGAAATACAGAACAGGAAACCCCTGATCTAGAAACTTATGAGCTCCTTTATACAGGTCTGGAAGGAGCTAGCTACCCATATCTCCCAATTATTAAAGGTAAATAACCTTCAACTGATATACTATCTGAAGAAGATGTCAAAGCCAATTGACACCTACATTTTTATTCTCTGTCTAAGTGAGTATCAAAGCAATGCCAAAGGGATTCAACACCTCAAACATAATGTTTGATTTCAAAAGCCAATCTACTTCCTTCCTTGAAGATATGCTAATAGAAGATGCTTGTATTTATTCATCATGTTAATTAAATGGGCCATTAAAGGTACAGTATGTAAAGGAGTTTGAAAGTTAATTAGATTGATCAGTCTCACTACCCAAACTTGCCTACTAGGAGGAACGTTGTAGTATTATTAGTTGTTCATTTGCCATTCTTCAGTGCTATGCCAGGAAGAACTGCACTCTGTGCAACTAACATCTATCTTTGTAAAGGTGTGAGCAGTATATACACTACCTAGCCTTGTTATTTTTCATGTGTTCCTGTTGGTTGGTCACAATCTTGCCTCTGCAATCTGCTCTATCACTTTTGGGAAACTTTCTTGTACCTGATTAGAAGGTACAAAAAAAGATTTCAAACAACCTTTTGGCTAATAGAGTTTGTAGTACTAAAAACCAGCTCTTGCCCTGAACAAATAGTGCAGATGTTAGTATTTTTAATTGGTTTGCTAGTCACTCTACCCTTGCAAGTTAGGCACCTTTATTTCCAGTGCCTAGCTTTGAACTGACTCCTGCTTGGGCTTGCCCATTCCAGAATAGGAAGGGTAGTGTTGGTGAGTGCCTATAGAGAGGGCGCCCTTGAACCTAGTAACCATATTACCAAATTGTTTACATGCCCACGCACAAAACAACAGAGTCTGATGGCAACTTAGATGAATAAAAGTTCTTGCTGTAAAACATTTGTTAGGCTCCAGCATGCCACAGGACTCTATCTTGTTTTTGCTGCAATACAGCTACTTTTTTGCTCTAGTTTTCAGACATCCAAGTAGATCAGACAACGTCCTAAAGAAATTGTAATATTTTCAGTTGATCATATCCCATTAAATACAATTAGACTTACAGTATTTCCACCTTTAAAAAGCATGGGATTGTGCTGTTAGCAGTTCCATAAAAGCAGAATTAGTTGAAGATATTGCTTATACTGTATTTTACAGAAAGGCTAATGTTTAATGCATGATCCTCTCTTGCTCATAAGAGAGAGAAATCTTACATCTGTAACACATGTGTGCAGAATGCTGGAGGCAGTCTTGAGGAGCCAGTCAGAAGCAAAGCCCTGTTTTGTTTTGTTCAAGGCTCAAGACACAATTGCAATTCAAAGATAAATCCTTTGTTTCCTGATACAAAGCCATGTCCAAAGATGCTGACACAAACAGCCAATCAAATCTCTTAATTATGCATCCAGTTCTGAAAGATGGCACAGAAACGTTAATATGGGAAAGATGTTCCTCACTGTCTGTGATTGCTTACTTATTAAGTGATTTTGCACGTCTTACAATTTTGGAAGGATGAAATGTTTCTCCTCCCTCCACATTCCAAATTGTCAGAAGATGCTCTTTCTTCCATATCGTATAGTTTAACCTTCAAAAACAATCAACTATAGTCTGTCAAAGTATGAAGTTGATTATCTTGGGTAATTTGATGAAAAGAACTGGTAAAATAATTTAATTTCAGTAAATAAATTTTTAAAAGCCTTTGAAGTATGTCTTATTTCTTGGCCAAGATTTAAACATGACTTTTGCTGACTTACATTACTTTTAAGATATGCTCTTAAAAGCTATTCTTATCTCAAGGAAAACAGATAAAGCTTCAAGCCAAATATTGTTTGCCAAAACCAGTTTAAGAGTCATCCTCTTGAACTGACCAATATTAAAGTGCTTAGTAGTTATTTATATCATTTGTGCTATTGAAAAGGAATCATAGGTGGGGGAAAGTACACCATTTATGAAACCACTGGTAACTTCAGTAAGATGGGTGGAGGGTCCTGAATCAGTTCACATTTAGCCTCTCTATATACAAACAGCTTAAGATGCAACTCCTAAACCAAAAAGTTACCTGTTATGAACTAATTTAAAAAGATGTAAAAGAACAAATAGTATAATCAAAACAGAGAAAGATGGGCCATATCATGAGAAATAGATGAGCAATTGAATGAAAAAATCAACTGAAACATTGGATCAGAAGAGGTAGTAGAGCAAGGATGGATACTAGATGGAATAATAATTTTAAAAGCTCAACACGACAGGCATGGATTAGAACAGTGCAAGCTAGAAAATTGTGGAAGCCAAAATAGGAGACCTCTATTCAACATTGAGAGGAGGAGGAATAAATATCAATTTGGCAAAATAAGAGCCCAGATTTGGTAATATAGTAACTGATTATAACTATAGCACCAAGGAGCTGTATAATTTCTTTGGAATATATTTAAATGTTAGTTTTATTAAGTTTCCAAAAGTTGTCTTAAGAGCTAAATGAACCTGCAGTGTGTGTTAGCCTCCTTAAAATAAGAATGGTGGTTAACAATCTTTTTTTAAAACTTTTGATAACCCTTCCAGACTTGTCCTGGCAGGTCATTTTTAAAATTGCTACATAAAGATGATGCCTGCTTATGGGTTTTGCTTTGGAGGGGAACCAAGGAAATAGGAATTAAGGACAGACTTCAACTCCTTTTTTTTTAGATGATATGACACACTACCTACATTTTAATTAAATTGCAAGCTTGACCATTCAAGGAAAAGTGTTTTGAGCATATTTTTGCATGATTAGTAGGATTAGCAATCCAAGTTAACTTTGTTGATGTTGTATATGTGTAATAAGGGAAAACTTATTGAAAACTAAATATAGATTTACAAAACAAAGGTATTCTTGATAGTACAGAGGAAGATTGGTCATTTGGGATGCAGTCTGATCCAGATGGAGTTATCCTGCTTAGTTTTGTAGTTTAGTAAATTCCTGGATTTATTCCTAGACTTGGAAACACATGTTTTAGCAGTAGCTGAGAGTTCATTTGCTCAGCTGAGAGAGACATCCCAACTGTGCTCATTCTTAGAAATGCTTTATTTGGTCATGACAATGCAAACCCGAGTTACCGTATATACTCAAGTATAAGCTGACCCGAATATAAGCCAAGGTACCTAATTTTGACCTGAGAAACCAGGAAAATAGATTGACCTGAATATAAACCGAAGATGGCAAATGCAGCAGCTGCTTAGTGAGTTTCAATAATCAAAATACGGTGCATGAAAATAAGATCCAGCAGAAATTAGTTTTCTCCATCCCGGTTGAGGTGCACCAATGACAGGATGGGAGAAGTAGGTGATGAAGGCTATTAGCCGCCACCACCTTTTTTCCATCACACTCAGTGACCTGAGTATAAGCAGAGTCCACTTTTTTGACCTCATTTTTAGGACTGAAAAACTAGGCTTATACTCGAGTATATACAGTACATCTCATTTGGATTATTACAATGTGCTTTGTGTGGGCTTCTTGTTGAGAAATGACATCTGGCTCAAAATACTGCTACAAAGTTTTTAAGCAGTCAGGCTACCATTTCAATATCATATTTTTTTTCTGGATAATATGAGTTCCTACTTCCATTTTAATTCAGTTTCAAAGGGGAATAGGTGATTCCCTTGATACAACAGCTTCCTTTGCCCCCAACCCATTATACCGGGCACACCTTTTTGAAACAGCCTCCCAGAGCCTTTCTCTTTGCCCGGAAATGTCTGACACAGGCTTATTGCCTATAACATCAAGAAGTAAACTACAAATGAAAAGAACAAAACTCAAGAAAAAAAGAGATTTTGAGGTCCCCAGACATCAGGGCTGTAGCCTTAAGAAAAGAACGGGTAAGTCAATTTCTCACCTGTTGCAGCATGATGCACTATTGCACTGGTGACTTCCATCTATCTTGGTGGAAGCTCTGATTTGCACCAAAAGAAGATTTCCCCCTTCCTCATACTTAGTTAATTCTATCTGTGTGGGGTGTAATGATCTGTTACTCACAAGTAGAACCTTTTAGTTTACACATACGTGGGACCGCACCTGAATCCAGGATTTTAAGCTTGCCTTCTCAAATGTCCTGATCTAAATCTAGGCTGTAAGTAAGGTAGCACATATCCAAGTAAATACTCCAGTCATCATCTTGTCTTTTAAAAGTATATTGTAGTCAAAGTAAGTTACAGAACAAAATTTTAGGAAGCAAAGACTTCTTAGTTTCAAAAATTCAGAAAGCACATTAAAACAATGAAAGCCTATCCACTGGTGGAAGCCATGGGGCCCCTCTTAGCTTAAAGACCCCTACATGACTTACACAGTGTTAAGCACTGGACCAAGAGAAAGTCCTACCCATTCCCTCTGGTTTTTATCTCCTCCAACAAGTTCCACCCTCTTGCTATTCTCCTAAAGGAATCCAGCCAATGGCTACACAGCATCACATGTCTGTCCAATAAAACACACACACACACACACACACACACACACACACACACACCAATCTCCCTTACAGACCCAAAATGCACACAGGCCCCATTCTAACCATGACATGGGGGTACATACATGCATTGATTTTTTGTCTTTTTTTGTTTACCTCCAGGGTTTTTAAATACAGGTTAAACATCATGCATTGTTTGACCCTAAAACTTGAAGCAGAAAGAGTAGGTGAAGTTCAGGGTATATTCCTTTTGAGCCTGTACCATTTCAGTGTTTTGTTTTGTTTTGAAATTGAAAACCACCTTTCATATTGGTAACAAATGTATGATGGCCATTGGATTCTGGAGGTGGGTGGGAAGAGATTTGACCTTCATGAGGCAGAAGAAGCAATCATCCCCAGCAATCATGGCTTTCTAGCACCAAGGACAGAAGAAGATAAACGTCAGAGATGGGGAAGACCTCCCATTGCCACATCAATTTTAAGACAAATACTTGGCAGCAGAGACAAACTGCAGAACTTTTACCATGGATTTAAGTCATCCTGGCCTTTCCAAGTCAAGAGGAGTTTAATATTTTTCATGGACTGCCAAGTAATGCCTCTCAGAAAACCACACACACTTCAACATAATAAGCAGCCTCTGCACAGCATCTTTTCTTTGAGACTGAATTACACACCTCAACCACTGGCAGGGTGGTCCAGTCACAAAAAAAAAATTCTGAAGTCTTTTTGGCAGTGCACTCAATGTGGTTGAGCGCCTGGTGTGTAGATAAACATTAGGAATTCAACAGCAATTCAAATGTTGAATAGCCAGGAGCTGAACATTTTGGCTTGAAAGGAGCAAAGATAAACAAACAGTGTCCGTTTCCTACTCTTTGCTGAACCTGTGCTGCAGCTCCTCCACTATCTGTATCTCAACCAACAGTCATCTCCTTATCTCAAGCTTGCAATGGGACCACAATATAAAAAGAGCCATAAGATCCTGTCAAACACTGACCTTATAAGTACAGAGCAAGAGAAGCCATTTATCTCAGCTGCGTGCATTCATTCACTGGCATCATAGTCTTCATCACCTGATATTTATGCAAGTAATCAGGCAAACATTTTCCTTAATTAGATAAGAATTGTGACTGTAAAGCTTCCACATAATTTTCTTTTGTGAAAACAAACATCTCCTGGAATGTAGGAAGAGCCTGCTAGATCAGTACAAAGCTGTGTGTCTGCTACAGTATCACATTTGATAAACTGGACATCAGGCTGCCCCTGAGCTCACATGCAAGGCAAAGAAGCTAAGCATACACCCAACCAACTGCTCAGTTTTATATTTTTTCTGATCACCATTTAGGTATTGTTTCCTACAACCACCAGTAAATCTCTTTTCCAAAAGACACTTTTCTTTAAGTGATCCTGACAACTGTTCCTTTCCTTATAACTCACAGCTCATTCAAGGGGACAAACTCAGTTGCTATCACTGGAAAAGTTATGTCTGCTGGATAGGATTCAATTCACTGTATAACAGCTGCTTTTTTTTCCAAGGGCATTTCTGACAAAATAAGAAGTTGAAACTAAACAAGGACCACATGATAGTAATCTTTGAAAGCTAGGAAAAGTTACTTCTTGAACTACAACTCTCAGAATCACCAGGCAGCAATGAACTTGGCCCCCAAAAAGTTTCTTTCCTGAGCTGTGAATCTTGCATTTCTAAACCTATATGCATCCTTAGTAGGGAGTATGTTTTCCTGTGTTCAATTGGGCTTACCCCCAAACAAGCACATGTAGTATAATAGCCCACATATATAACCAAAAATAGAATATTGGAGATGTCATCCTAAAACCTTGACAAGTTCTCAGGGAACATGAGAACAATATGCGTTGGAAACCACTTAAGCCTATCCACTTACAAGGATATTTCCAGGGTCTACGTTCCCCTACTTCCTCAACAGAGCATGAGGTTCTCTCACTTTCTAATGTTACCAAAGTGGAACCAGGCCTTCATTATTTCCCTGTAGGAAGGTAGATCCAAGTCTTTGAGATTCCCAAAGACAAAACACAATACTGGGTAAATCAGTCAAGAAACAAAACAAACAAAAAGACAAAAATATTGTTCCATCTTAAAGACTAACTACTATATTTTAATGTGAGTTTTTGTAAATCAAATCCACTTCCTCAGACATCATCAGCGAGCATTTATGGCAATATTTTATACATGGGCTCATGTCCAGGTCATTGACTGCTACTTGTGTTCAAGTACACATTTTTCCTGAAAATTATTTTCAGGGAAAATGTCATTGACATGAATTTGTTTAAGGTGATCACAGAGCCATCTCCTGCAGCACATATGAAATGAGACATACAGAATTTAACACCAGGACTGCAATGGACTACCGCACCCTTGAGGATATTGGCAAGGTGCACCTTCACAGCCAGTCCATCTGACATGGCCTCTTCCGCCTCCATGACCATTGGGAAACAGAATAGTGGTTCCTCCTCCGCTCATTTTGCTGTTGGGCCCAATATGATGGTTTCCAGTGGCATTTCCTCCACTGAGGGGAACCATCCCCCTGGAGCCATTGGCACCTTTAGGGTATTAGGTTATTTAACACCACCCAACACTTGGCATTGAATCACTGAGTTGAGTCGCCCAACACTCGGCGTTGAGTCATTGAGTCCATGTAGGGATACAGAAGAACAGTAGTTGTTTAGTAGAGACAAATTGCAAATCATGCGAGTCAGTGTGGCATTTCATCCTTAGTAATGACTGGAGATCCATGATTGATATTCAAATCTATTCCTGTGAAACTTTATTCTGTAAAAGTGGCAAATAGATAGTAGATAGATGCAACATAATCATTGTGGCATTACAAAATTGGTAATGAGTTTACCTCAGACTGCTTTTACAGACTTTGGTTGGTTGGTGAATTAACATAAACTATGGGAAATGATGGCTGATGACAACATAAATATTTAGCTTTGATGTTTTGTTTTGTAAACAGGAAACATGGGTGGCTGAAAGGACCTCAGGCTATGGATAACGTAGTAATGACTATCACTGAGGAGACCTCTGAAGCTAGTTCTGTAAAGGTAGTTAGGAAGGAATCTGGGTTATGGAAAATCACAGCATATAGCAATGTAATTATTGTGGCATTTCAAATTTGGTAATGCCTCTCTAACCCTAGCCTAATACAGTGGACCCTCACTTAACAGAATTCATGTGTTCTCCAGGACAGTTTGTACTACAAAAAATTTGTAAAATGAATTTTCCATAGGAAGTTACTAAAAATCAATTTTTTTAAACCAAAACATGGTTTCCCACAGGAAGGCATTGAAAACCAATTAATCCATTCCCCGGGCCGGGGGGGGGGGGTAGCCAAGCCATTATTTTCTTTGGATTTCCTTTTTTAATGCAAATTTTGTGTTAAGTGAGCAGCCTGTTAAGCAAGGGTCCATTGTATTCAAATCAACATACTCAAAAACATACCCACACAAACATCTAAATTAATTTTACCATATTTTCATGTATTTTAGTTATTGAAACTCACTAGCAGCTGCTGCATTTTCCACAGCCAACTTATACTCGGGTCAATCTATTTTCCTAGTTACAAAGGTCCAAATTAGGTACCTCTACTTATATTTAGGATGACTTATACTCAAGTATATATGGTAGTTAGATGGCAATGAGAAAAAATGCAAAGCAAAAGAAAGAATGAATCATCTTTGAATAATGCCTTTGCCAAATGTGAAGTTGTGGTTTCCTAATTAAACATTTGTATTAGCATTAGAAAAATAGAGACATTACCCATCTCATGTTTAGGAGTGAAAAACCAATTTACAGCTGTCAGACTAATTACACTTCCATTACACAGAAGTGGGTTTGGTTTAGTACACTGTGTATTCTTGACAGCAGTCGCTTTCTTATATAATGTAAGAATTATATGCTATTCCGCAATTTCAGGACTCCCAGTGTTACTGGACTTTTTCTTTGCTGTTTGAGAAAATGTGTTCAACACACAGATGATCATCAGTAAACGGAAATTCAGGTTAGATGAGTTGGAAGTACTGTCAATGGATGGGATGCCAAGCAAGCTAAGTGGTGAAGCAATTGGGGGCGGGGGGGGGCGGGGAGTGGCCCCACTTTTCCCCCAAACAGGCTAGAGAGCCAATTAGGACTTTTTTGACATTAGAACCACAAATAGTTTGTGTGACTTGGAATAACCTGAAACAATTTGGACTGGATTGCTGCAGGACAGCCTTTTAAAACTGTCTGGACTTTTATGCTGGACAAAATATGGCTGGGAGTACAGATTTAAAATATTCTGCCATCTTATTTGGCTTCCCTTAGACCACTTCAGAGTCTATGTACCAATGCTGACCTTGATCTTTAAGGGCTTCAGATACAGTAAAACCTCAGATAACACTAAAACCTGGTTCCACAAGTCTTGGTGTTATCCGATTTTTAGTGTTATCCGATGCATGTTAAAATCCTATGGGATCCATAGATACACATTGTAACCACACAGGCTTTAGCTGTTGTTATCCGATGCATCCCATAGGATCTTAATGTTATCCGATGCAATTCTTCCCCCCAGATTGCTTAATGTTATGCGATTTTAGTGTTATTCAATACTAATGTTATCTGAAGTATTACTGTATCAGGATTTGAAGCAAGGACTCCTCTTCCATAACCAGAAAATAACCTTCTTTCCATGTTGCTGCCAAGCAAAGGACAGTACATTGCTATGAAAGAAAAGGCCTTCTCAGCAGTACCACATCAGTTACAGAAAACCTTTCTTAGGGAGGTCTACATGGCTTTTTAAAATGCTGTACAGTATTTTACTTTATTCTTACTGTAACATTTTGATGTGTTACTTGATCCTGTAAGTCATCTGCAGAACTTTCTGTCAGAGGACAGCATATAACCCATCTAAGTAAGTAGCTTAAACATGTTCTGTTTGTAGGATGTGCAGAGAAATGTTCCTTTGCATACTTTCAACTTCTAGGCAAAAAGAAACAAGAGTACTACTTCTTCTGTTGATCAGAAAATTGCATAATTGTCAAAGCCTGTCAAGCAACACAAACGCCAAAACCCAGAACAACCAGGTAACAGGCCAAAGAATAACAATATCTCAGTCCTGGGTCCAAGTGCAACCAGGATTATTCAAAACAACAATAACATCATCCAAACAAGCCAGAAGTCAGGTGCCCAGGAAAGCAGACAAGGCAAAGTATCCTCAGGGGCTGAAGCAAAGTGAGGACAGAATTCCAGGGACAAGGATCCAGGCAAGGAACAGCAACAGTCCACAGAAACAGAGCAGGGTGTCTTCAGGAGCAGGAAGTCTTCTGGAAACCAGGAACAAGTCAGAGGTCTTTTACAGCAGAAACTAGGAACAAAGCAAGAGATCCAGAACCCAAGACACTGCAAGCCTGCTGTCCATCATTGTTAAAGGCAGAGTACTGTATCTTCAAGAGCTAGAACAAGCAGCGATCCAGGAAAGACACAACAACAATCCACAGGAAAACTAGGCAGAATTCTTCAGGTGTGGGAATCAGGAACAAGGGAAAAGATCCAGAAGCCAAGCAACTGCATGTCTGCTGACCTCTGTTGCTGAGACAGCTTCTATGAGGAGAGGCCAGTCCATATATAGCTGAGCCACCCAGGGTCTCCAGGTGGAGCTATGAAGGTCTAGAACTTTCCCCAGGGCTCTCAAGTGGGGCTTAGTATCTGCAACTAAGGTAACTGCAAATCCTGATAGAACCCAAGATAAACCTGGGAAATAAGTTCACAAGTGGAGTCATCACTGCCTGGAAAGTAATCCTGTCCTCATTCAAAAGATGCTTCTGTGAACTAAAAAGCTTTCCACTCATTTACAAGAAATTGCTCACCTTATTTCTGCTTATAATTAAAATTAACTGGTATTTCTAAAGATGACATTCCAATGTACTAACTGAACATCTGTTACTATTTGGTATGCATGATGGTAATTTTATAAAGGGATGATTTTCAAACATCTCTATCAGATTTCATTTACAACCAATTTACAATCTGGGGCTGGGGAAGAAAGAAAGAAGTTGGTATGAGAGCGACAAATTTTAAATGAAAAATAAGATTCCTCACTAACATTTCGTTGCTGAAAAGAGGTGTGAAAACAGTTGTAAGTGAAGGAAGAGAAAATACCACAGAATTACTTAATTTGTTGTTTTTCTTATGTTCACAATTTCTTCACAAACCTAACTCTTTTTAAGATTAAATGTTGAGCTTAGATTAAATAATCTAAAGGTCAAAGCTGTTTGCTTGTAACTCACTGTGAAGTAAATATTATGGCGTAACTAAACGTTTCCCTGATGCTCCCTCTACATTAAGGTTTCTTAAGAACAATTCTTATATTCTGAGAAGTATGTGACTCTTCTGTTCCTGGGTGCCACACTACCTCCTGGTATCAGAGGCTAAAAAACTGCCTCTCCCGATTCTCCAGACTCCCATTACATCAGGATAAATTGTCTTTTCTCTGTTCACTACTAGAAAGTGGTTTCCTTTCCTCTGGAGCAGATCACCAGGCAAGACCAGGAACAAGGAACAGGACTGAGTCTCTGTTATTATGGCTCCATGCTATCTACCATGTTTGGAAGTTGCCAACTCTCTGTATATTACCCCACCTACACAGTAGTTTTGGGGTTGTTGTTTTTTTTTTACTATGGAATTAAAATCTGACAAGTTTCCAGAATGGATGTTTATGAATAACTAAAATTGTTTGGTATTCCTCTCCCACTCCCAAATCTATAGAATAAACAATCTCAGTCGAGTTATGTCAGGATTAGTTTCCCTTCTCTTCATTCTGGGAATTGCCCAATTTTGAGCAAACACAAAAACAGAGTGAATCCAGGAAGGGCAGCAACACAAACCAATTTGTCAGCATGTCATGTAGATAATTGAAGCCCTTTCCCTGCTAACCTTTGAAAATATGCTTCTCAGCTTCCCAAAACCAAGATGAGCAGGAAGAACAAGGGCGGTAGCGGCACTGTGGTTATTTTGCCAAAAACACTGGCACAGCCACAAACTTTTGAGAATTAAAGAAAAGGAGAAGGGGAAATAAGAAGACCCTCCACCACAATCATAGGAAACTCCCTCAAATTGCTCATGGACAGAGGTTAAAATATCAGCACCTAAAAGAGTACAGTCAAACCTCGCATAAAGAGTAACTTGCTTAAAGAGCAGAATTTTCTCTGAATGGTCGCTGCACTTAACAAATAAAACCAACCCAAAACTTGCTTAACAAATAAATCGGGGGTCGCAGTCCCCCCCCCCCACACACAATTGGTCATTTACAATGGTGTTTCGCTTAAAGAGCAAATTTGCTTAAAGACCAATCCTGGGGAACGCATTATGCTCTTTAAGCGAGGTACAACTGTACTGTACTGGCTGTCTCAGTTCACCAACTGTGAATGAATTGGTGACTTGTGATGACATTTTTACACACCTGACAGGGAGACAATGAAGGTGTAGCAAGATGTATGATCAAATTTACTAGTCCCAGAAATAGTCTGGCTGCCACATTTTGGACTTACTTCAATTTCTGTACTATTTTCAAGGACAGTCCTACATGGAGAGCATTACAATAATCTATTTTTGAGATTACTGATACAGTAAAACCTCATATAACACTAAAACCTGGTTCCACAAGTCTTCGTGTTATATGATTTTTAGTGTTATCTGATCCTCTATGGGATCCATAGAGATACATTGTAACCACACAGGCTTTCGCGGTTGTTATCTGAAGCATCCCATAGGATCTTAATGTTATCTGATGCAATTCTTCCCCCCAGATTCCTTGATGTTATGCGATTTTAGTGTTATTCGATACTAATGTTATATGAGGTATTACTGTATATTGAACTTTTAGCCGTTGGCTTTTAAGGAAATAAAGGAAATAAGAAACTCAAATTTGCCTGCTGATGCCCACCACTGGCCACAAGGTACGCTTTAATAGCAGCTCTAACCAGTGTTTCATCAAACTCACTCTGGGTCTTCACCCAGTGGTGCTCTCGGCATCTCTTTGCCCGTTTGAGCTCCCTCAATTCTTCTGTAAACCATGGGGAGGCTCGATGCCCATGGGCATGGAGAGTCCGTAGTGGTGTGATCGCATCCAAGGCTGCCATCACCCTCTTGTTCCAGAGGTTGACAAGTGCCTCAGGTGAATCATGTCGCTGATCCAGAGGAATATCCCCCAGTTCCCTTTGGAATCCATCCGGATCCATCAGTCGCCGGGGGCAGGACAATCTAATGGACCCCACCTCCCTGTGTTGAAGCTTCACCCCCAAAAAGTCCAGAGTCACCAGATAGTGATCCGACCATAGCACAGATGTAATGACTAATTTTTCAATTTCAGATCACCCTGCCACTGCTCCAACAAGAAAACTAGGTACAGAGTGTGCCCACTGCTCCTGGTTGGGTCCTGAATTACCTGAGACAGGTAATTACACATTTGGACTAATACAAACATGCTAACTCATGCAAGCTAACTAGATAAGTGACTTGGCTTGCTGATGTGACTTTCAAGAAGATATTTCTCCATAGGCTTCACATATCAGTAGTGGACCTCTGGTGGAACATTGTAGGCGTAATTGAGATGTTGTACCAGCTGGAATCCAGATGAAGAATGTCTTTGAAAATTTAATCACAATCATATTGTACATTAAATACTTATCTGTCTGGGTTGCTGAAGAGTGCAGGAAATGAAATCAGGAAAAGTGGGAGTTTACTTAGCAAGTGAAATACACACCTGTAGCCTTGGCAAGTTTTGCTCAATGGGTCAAGCAGTATCTTGTTTATTTCATTGTTTATTTTCTAAACTCTCTAATTGTTCAAAATCAATTCATTACATTAATGGTTTGGAACATATTGACAGAGATTGAGTGAGACTATTCATGATATAGCAACAGTATTTAGGAAGAACATACCCTGGATAACTGTATTTATTGACATGCTTTTGTAATCCAGACCTAGGTCTATTGTTGAAGTTACTGTAGCTTGCTAATGAACTAGCCGAGGACTAGTAAATGGAGACTGAATCCAGATAAGATGGAAATCCTACTGTTAGGAGGATTGGCTAACTGATTAAAGGGAAGCTTCTTTTGAGCAAGGGTGACCTTTACCTGGTATTGATGGGGTCATTCTCCCCTGAGATTGGATCCATAGCTTGGGATACTCTTGGAGCCAGCACTCTCAAATATTTGCTGTGAGCAAGAGTGCAATTTATTAACTTCAGTTGTTTGCCCATTTATGACCCTACTAAGACATTGATAATTTCTCTTTTATTATTTTTATTTTTAAACACAAACAGAGGTGTAAACTGAAATTATTAACCCTCTTACCTTTGACAAAATAAGCATGCAGTTAAGATTACAGTAAGATATTGCATAACCATTTTAAATAATTATTTGTGCTGATCTATAGTGTGGCCTGGAAAAAAACATCTTATGAACATGTAGAATTCAAAGATAAGGTAGAAATACTAGCTCTAAATTCTGCAAACAGCAATCAAACCTGGCTACAGTTAATTATTTCTTAATGAAGAAACAACAGTTTTCCATAGAATCACTGAGTTGGAATTGGCCTTTTAGGCCATCAAGTTTAACCAACTGCTCAATGCAGGAATCCAAAACAAAGCAGATCTGACATGTGGTTGTCCATTATTTGAGAATGTTGACATGTTGGGAAAGTTGGGAAAGGTGACAAAAAGCTTGCCTCCTGCCGGTGCCAAACAAGGGTGCCCCCAAAGAACATGGCACAGAACACTGATGCAAGGTACAAAGGCACTACGTATCACTTGGGAGGATGCTAAACCACTTGTCCAAGAGCAAGAATGGTAGAAAACCCTTGCTGCCTAATATGGCACATTGCATGGGATGATTTATGTACAGTGGTACCTCACTTAAAGAGCATAATGTGTTCCATGGGATTGTTCTTTAAACGAGTTGCTCTTTAAGCGAAACACTTGGGAAAAGTGCCACCATTGCCATTGTAAGTGACCAATTGTGACTTATTGTGTGTGGGGGGGGGGATTGTGAACCCCGATTGAGTTGTTAAGTGAGTTTTGGTAGTTTTTAGTTGTTAAGCAAGGGCGACCATTCAGAGAAAATACTGCTCTTTAAGTGAGTTAGTCTCTAAGTGAGGCACTCTTTATGTGATGGCTTACTATATGATGGCTATTATATTAACTGTTTGTATAATGCAGTGGGTTAGTTTCAAAAAAAGGTGGGGGGGACCACATGGTGCTACTTACCCTGACATTAAATATTAATTTTTTTTAATAGTAATGTTAGTCTGTGTTTGAGGGGCTGCAGTGGTTCAGTGGTTATGAAGCTCGCCTTTTTAGCTGGAAGGTTGGCAAGTCAGCAGTTTAAGACCTGAGTACTGCATGACAGAATTGAGCACCCATCTCTATCCCAACTCCTTCCAATCTAGCAGTTTGAAAGCAATAAATTGCAAGTAGATGAATTGGGACCACTATGGTGGGAAAAGATCTTGGGGACATGAAAGGACCCTCATTCGGGCATTCCCTGAGCAGAGTTCCTCCAGCAAAAATCCTTTCAACCCAAAAAGCACCTTTGTATGCTTCTGACATTATTTTAAAAAACTGTGTTTCAAGCATATCAGAGAGTACTGCTGTACAGTCAAACCTTGCATAAAGAGCGTTTCGCTTAAAGAGTAGAATTTTCTCTGAATGTTCGCTTTGCTTAACAAATAAAACCAACCAAAAATTCGCTTAACAAATAAATCGGGGTTCGCAATTCCTCCCACAATTGGTCACTTACAATGGTGTTTCGCTTAAAGAGCAAACTCACTTAAAGAGCAATCCTGTGGAACGCATTATGCTCTTTAAGCGAGGTACAACTGTATTTTAATTTTAGCTTTCGTGGATCAAGTCCACTTCGTCATTTAGTTATCATGCATATTGGAGATTTGTACAATTTAGGGATGGTCGAATAGTATTTGCCTGCATGAGGGCAAGTGGAAATTTGTTTGGAAGTGTAAGAATCAGAGTGTAGCAATGGGGGAAATATGGCAACATTTCCTACATCACCATCTGCAAGCATGTTAGCCAATCCTTGCAACAACAACAAAAAATGGGATGCAACAGTTAATTAGCCCTGGAACACATAATATGCTTTCTGCCTCATTCAAGGAAGAAAAAAGGCTTCACTAAGGCTTCATTGGGAGGAGGAGAGATAGGGTCTTTTTGCTGTCTGGAAAAGAGAGAGGGTCTCTTTGCAGTCAGGAGAAGATGATGTTATGTTTTTTTGGATGACAGGTCCCAGAATCACCAGCCAGCAAAGATACTGAAGTTGCAGTTCATTTTTTAAAAAAGGTTAGTACTGTATTCAAAAGTGCCTATACTTTTTCCTCTGGCTTTGCTGCTGGAGCAGGGGTTCACAACCTACAGCACACAGGCTGCATCTGGCCTACAGTGCCAAATAATCCAGCCGTCAACCTCTGTCCAGTTGCCACTGTTGCCACCACCGGATTCAGCCGTGGGCTCTTTTATGACTGTTGTAAATGCATTTAAGATATCTGTAAATGAATTCACAGCCATAATGAATCCACGGCCATCATAAATGCGTTCACTACAGCCATAAATGAGTACACGGCCATCATAAATGCATTTATGACAGCTGTAGATGCATTTTATGGGCGCATTTATGGCAGGGGGGACACCAGTCCAGCCCACTCAGATGTCTGAGGGTGTGTGGTCTGATCCATGGCTAAAAAACATTGAGAACCCCTGTGCTAGAGAGTATCTGAAACCTGTAGTCCAAAGAAGTAATTTTCCCAAGCTCTTTCTGTCAGGATGGAGTTGAACTAAAAAACAACAACAAGAAATGACAAGAGAAAGTGATGTACTGAATGCAGCCAGGGAGGCTCAGGAAAATGCCAGAATTTATTCAAGTCCAATGCATTTTGGAAACCAATGTTTCGTTCCTCAGGGGCAATCAGCAACTTGCAAAAGCAAACTACTTTGCTTCTCAAGCTGTTTGAGTAAGCAAGGCGAAAGGAATGAAGTCTACTTTTGCCAGATTGCCAGTTGCCCGAGGAGAGAAATTGGTTTTAGAATGACTTTGTTCTTGAATAAATTCTGGCAGATCTGGGAAGTATTTCTCTAGTGCCCATGAGTAAACAACAAATTCTGTGAACCATGGAGGTGCAGCTCTGTTAACTACAAAGACAAAAATGTGCTATCCTCACAACACCCCTACTGAAGAATTGTTCCAATCAAGAAAACCTCTAGCAAAGGATCATGAGAACATGAGATTTAGCATCATTAGAGGAGGAGGGGAAAGATGCTACATGGCCTCTGCTAGCCACGAATATCTTAACCTCCTCCCAAGGTCTGTCTTTATTCCTCTTGTGGAAGTGAGAGGCTGTACCATGCAGTAGAGGTCAGATTGATTGATGGAGGAAGCAGAATCAAGATGAGTGGTTCCTTTTATTGCAAGGTGTTCTTCTTGAGTCCTATGAATCTGTGATCACTTTGGTATTGTTCTAAGTCTAATTCAACAAGTTAGCTTTGCTCTTACAACTGCAGGGACTCATTTCTATTGCTAGTTGTATGTGCTGCATTTATACTTAGTTACACTTATTCATTCTTATGTGTATTGTCGAGAAAACATTACATCACTGGGGATGAGTGAAAATTTTGTTTTGTTTTACTTTCTGATAAGAACATTCTCAAATTCTGATAGTAAAGCCAGTCATATCAGTGCTCATCTCTGTTTATAGCTGAAGAGCCAGAGCAGTATGTGTTTGCAAAAGTTTCCATGGTCATGTGGCAGGCATGACTAGACACTGGAGTGCATAGAACGCTGTTTACCTCCCCACGAAGTGGTCCCTATTTATCTACTTTCGATTTCTTGGTTTCAAACTGCTAGGTTGGCAGGAGCTGGGACAAAGATGGGAGCTCACTCCGTCCTGTAGTATTTGGGTATTGAACTGCTGACCTGATAACTCTTGACAAATTCAGCAAACAGAACTTCAGAACTTTTTAAAAAATGAACTCAACTCTTAAGAATCTCCTTTTCAGCACCTGTGTGTTCCACCATGTTTGGTTGGCTGAACTGGGGTTACCATCTCCTTTCCTTCGGACAGGACCCCTCCACCGTAATAGTAAAACGGGTGATACTATGAAGCTAAGAGTAATTTTACCTGTTGAATTTGGACAATGCTGAGGGTGAAGTGTTTGTTTTGTTATAATAGCCAGGTTTTCTTCATTAAATCAAGGGAAAATTTCTTTGAGAAGTTTTATGGATTTGAATGAAAAAGAAAGCAAATCTGACAAATGGTCTCTACTCAGTGGCGTAGCGTGGGGGGGGCGGGGGGGGGGCGGATGCCCCGGGCAGCGCCTTTCAGGGGGCGGCAAAATGTCCCCTCCCCACCCTTTTGCTGGCGAGCGCCCCACACACCTCCGTCCGCTCGCACCTCCATCCGCTCGCTCGCCCGGCTGGCCGTCGGGGGCTCTCCGCCGCCTGTTGCCCCTGGCAGCGGCTTTCAGGGGGAGGCAAAATGTCCCCTCCCCACCCTTTTGCTGGCGAGGAGGAGAAAAAGGGGTTTTTTTTAGGCGGACAATTCAAGGAGGCTCCTTGAATTGTCCGCCTTAAAAAAAACCCTTTTTCTCCTCCTCGCCAGCAAAAGGGGGGGGAGGGAAGGAGGGGCACGCCCGGTCGCCCGCCCAGCTGGCCGTCGGGGGCTCTCCTGGCGGGCGGCCCGCGTGCGCGCGGACGCTGCTCGCCTCCGCCCGCCCAGCCACCCACCCAACTTGCCGTGAGACGGGGCGCTCGTCGGGGGGGGGGGGTGGTGGCGCCGTGGCGGGGAGCCCCTGGGGGCTGGCTGGGCAGGAGGAGGTGGGCAGCGTGCGCGCGCACGCGGGCCGCCCGCCAGGAGAGCCCCCGACCGACAGCCAGCCCGGCGGGCGGGCCCCTCCTTGAATTGTCCGCCTAAAAAAAAACACTTTTTCTCCTCCTCGCCAGCAAAAGGGTGGGGAGGGGACATTTTGCCGCCCCCTGAAAGCCGCTGCCAGGGGCAACAGGCGGCGGAGAGCCCCCGATGGCCAGCCGGCCGGGCGAGCGGACGGAGGTGCGAGCGGACGGAGGTGTGTGGCGCGCGCGCGCGCGCGCGCGCGCCCCCCGCTAGTCAGCAGGGGGCTGGCTTCTACCTGGGTCGGGGGGAGGGGGTGGCGGCAGCGGCGAGCTGGGGGGGGGGGGGCGGCGAGTTTGTTCTTCGCCCCAGGCGGCCGAAGACTGCGCGACGCCACTGTCTCTACTGAAAACATTGCTTTCTAAATTTCATTCCATGCCTCAGAACTAATTGAAAGCAGATGAGCATGGCAGATTTCTGCTCTCATCATCTACCCTCAAGCATGGGAAGAAAAATGATGTAACTACCATGCTTATCAGCACAGAGCTATGTCAAAGTAGTAAAGTAATTATGTTACCTACTTAGCCTTATTCTTCTCTACCACCATGTCCTAACAAGTGATGCAACTAGCTGCATGCCATTATCATTTATATTTTATCATTATAGATAAGTGTAAATGAGCCTCAGGCAAAAGTATTCTCCCTCTTCCTTCTATGTGTCTGTGAAGTAGACACCAACAACAATTCAGTGTTGTTTCTGATCCTATACATGTGGCTAAGTGGAAGTATAGTTTGTTGAAACAAGTCAGCTTCACAAAACAAGTCTTGAAGTTAGATTTGTTCAACTAAAGCTAAAGTTAATCATATTTTATCTAGGTTCAGACATATTTCTCAATCTATTCCATGTTATGAAACTGGAAGACAACCAACTCATCTAGTTTTCCATTACTTAGTTCCTATACCAGAAAATAAGCCAATCGATTCAAAGCAAAATGGGTGGGTATAGAGGAAAAACATTTCAAAAGTGTTATTTAAACCTGTTTTCAGAGACTTTCCTCAGAACAGCATGTTGTTTGAAAAAATGAAGACATAATAGCACATACATTGTGAGGTACCCTCTTGTCTAGCCGGACAGCCCACTATGGCAATGGAGTAGATCCTACAGTCAGTGACTTAACACCAAGTGTTGGGCAGTGGTAAATAATCTAACTCCCTAAAGGGGCCAATGGCTACAGGCGGATGAGCCCAATTAGATGGAGGAAATGGCACTGGAAACCATCATATTGGACAAGTGATGAGCATGGACTGGTTTGCCCCCATTCTGCAGAACCAGTATTAACGATCCCGAGTGGTCTCCCAAGGGTGTAGAAGCTTCCCTGGGAGTCCAACCAGGGTGGTTACTTTTTTTTTTTTGAGGCATCCGGTTTGGACACCTCTCTGGCCACCCGGAAGTACAGCCCAGGTACCACACATGCACTGAAAGAGTCAAATTGACGCATGCACACCACAAGTGCTCAGCGTGCATGCGTCAATTGGATTCTTTAAAAGACACATGTGCAGAACCAAGCAGCCATTTTCTGCTTGGTCTTCACTGGAGCTGGACGAGTGGAGGCCTCCGGTGGTGGCGAAGAATGCGATAAAGAAGGTGGCAGCGAAGAAGGCACCGACAACATGGTAGATGTGATGCTCAACTGCAGCAACGGTCCTCAACAACGGTGGCAGTCCGCGGCGGTGGCAGCAACAACAGCAGACCTTGGCAGTGGCAGCAGCCCTCAGCAGCGGTGGAGGTGGTGACGATGAGGTGGCGGCGCGAGCCGGTGGCAGCCCTCAGCAGCAGCGGCAAAGCAGCAGCGACAAGGCAGCCTTTGGCTGTGGCGGCGGCCCTTGGCAGCGGCCTTCTGCAGTGATGGAGATAGCAGCAATAAGGCAGTGGCCTTCAGTGGAGGCGGCCCTCGGCAGTGACGAGGCGGCCTGATGCGGTAGTGGCGGCCTTCAGCAGTGGTGACGGCCCTTGGCAGCGGCAGAGGCAACAACAAGGCGTTGGGCTGAGGTGGCGGTGGTCTGATGGCCCAAGGCAGCAGCTGCAGCGGCCCTCAGCAGTGGTGGCACTTGGTGGCAGTGAGGTTGTTGCCCTCGGCAGCGGCGGCCTGAAGCCCCTTGAGCCAGAGGTGGAAGCAGCGGGCAGCGGCAGTGAGGCAATGGCAGCCCGAGGCCTCTTGAGCTGGGAGCGGCGAGCCTTGGCATCAGCACCGAGGCAGTGGCGGGCTTCGGCCCTTTGATCCGAAGGTGGCAATGGATGAGGCTGGGGAGGCCAAGCTGTCACTTCTTCCAAATCGGAGGAAGAACCTTTACTACTAAAAGGTAGGTGCCCCCAAGGGAATGTTTAATTTATAATATTTTGTAGTATTTATTTAAATATATGTATTTAAAATGTCTGTGTATGGTTAACGCTAAGACTTGGTTCCCCAAGTCTTAGCGTTATGTATTTTTTAACATTGTGCAATACATTGATCACACAATGTTTTAAACAAAACCTGAATGGGGGTAGAGATGTACTAAATCTCCCAGGGACTCTTCCTCCTTCAAAATCAAGTTAATATGTGTCTCTTTTATGGGGCAGTACCTCTTAACAATTAGTGAATTAAAGCATGTTTATATGCACTCAGTAAACTTTATCATACTATACACATACAAAACATGATTCGGGCTGCAATCCTATACATGATCAACTGGAAATACATCCCCCTGAATTCAGCAGGAATTACTTTTGAATGCCCATGTCTTACCTAGTATTAGCAAAGCAAATTATACCTTTTGTGTTTTAGTCAATTTCTTGACCCAAATAAGTGGACAGGCTCTACAGAGGAAATGAATTTTTTACCGAGTATAGAGAAGTGATTAACTTCAACAGTGAATGACAGGCCTATTCACTGGATTCACTGTTGAAGTTAATCACTTCTCTGGATTCAATAGATATTAAGGGAGCACCAAGAGGATCAGGCAACAAATATGTTCCATCTATATTTCAGACTGACTAAGAGTTCACATCTTTTGAATTATTTAACATCATGACAGTGGAATGTTACTAATTACTAATATGAATGAAAACTCCAGCAATGTTTCATTTAAAAGAAAATTGTGAATGATCAAGCTAATTAAATAAAAGAGAAAGGTTCGATTTGCTAGATCTTATTTTTGCTTATCTTTGTGCTCTGAAAGCATTTCTTGTCAAGTAAAGAAGTGTGCATTATAGACATTTTCCTATTTTCCCCGGGTTGAAGACTACCACCAGAAATTTCTACAAATATTTGCAGGAAGTGGAACACTCAAAAGAAATTCACCTTGTTTGTCCTCATTTTATCCCTAGATGTCTACTCCATTAACTTTTCTTCTGCAATTCACATAACCTATTCCAGCCTCCTACTTTTTAATTTCTACTCAAACTTTCTGTAAGAACTTTGAAACCCAGCCAAATGTGAGATGGAGCCCAACTCCATTTAGGTTGCAATTATGTTTGCCTTAGATTTTCTTCTTTTTCATATTGTGCTGCAGCTTTGAAGGAAGGGATGTTAGCATAACGTTCAACACCTTTGAGACTTCATTGAATTGTCTGACCAAAAACAAGAGAGCAATCCTAAAGAAAACAATGGCATGCTTTAATATCAGAGCCTCTGATGCAGCCAAAACCTGCTAAACTTCTGTCAAGGGATCAGAAGTAGCACCTCCCACCTTCACCCCCAGTAGGTAATTTTCCTCCCTTTAAAAATTCCTTCACATTAAAAGCAAAGGGAGGAGATTCATACAGATAATCTCCAAGCTGGGCTAACTGCTGCCCTGTATTGTGGGTCTGAGAGACCCACTTCTTCATCCTCCACCGTACTCCCAGCATGCCTCTTGTTACCTTATACAAAGTCAGGATTCCTCATAAAGGAGATGGTCAGGACTGAAACTGACCTGATCCATGCTGCAGCTTTGTCTAAGACAGGAGTTCTCAAACTTTTCAAGTTGGGGGCTAGGTCATGCTCCCTAAAACAGTTGAGGGGACCAGACTGGTTCTTTATGACTGCTGTAAACATGTTTACAAAAGGCTATGGACTCATTTACAGCTGTTGTAAATGCATTTATGAAGGCAGCAGACTCATTTACGGATGCTGTAAATGCATTTACGATGGCCGTAAATGAGCCCATGGCCAATTCCACTGGTAGTGGTATCAGCAACTGGAGTGAAGGATGGATTATTTGGCACCACGGGCCATAGGTTGAGAATCCCTGGTCTAAGACCTTGCTCTGTAAATACCATCAAATGGTTTACAGAGAAAAACCAAGTTCAGCATTATAGATTAGATATAAGCAGCCTTTTCTTACATGTAGGGATATTAATCATTCACTGCTGCATCTAGGATCAAGATGGCCATGATGATGTCCAACCTTCAATTGAAGAGGAACATGGAAAAAGAGGAAAAACAGGAAGAGAAAGACTTCTAATCCAACTGATAGTTCTAACAACAGTAAGCCTGTAGGTCAGGATCTTACCAGGGCACTATTATCACACAATATTTGATGACACAAGTTGTAGTATTCCCCCTGTGCCCCAACAACAACAACAACAAAAAGCTGGCATAAGCCAGAAAGGTTTCCTCTGCCTGGCAACATAGCAGCTTGACTTGCTGGTTCATCCAGGTATTGCTCAGCCCCTGTGAATCAAGATACCACTGACACACTCACAGTAAGGAGGCACCAGTGAGCACCTCAAAACCTTTGTCCCCAAGTTACATTGCAGGAAAGCAGCAGTGTACAGGCAAAAGTTTGTTGGGGAAGGGAAGAAGAGGTAGAAAGAGAGAAGTACGTAAGATGCAGGGAAAAGAGAGATGCCTATTCTTCCATTCTCCAACTTGCAAGCATGGAAAGTCTCACTGTGATTTCTTCCTGACACTGCCACCATTCCTCTGCAAAAATCAGTACTGCATAAGTTTGAATAGTACCGCTGCTGGACAGTCAACACACTTATATAGATCCCACTGCTTCAATGAATCAATATAGTTGGGACTAACTTGATTTAGGCCTTTTTTCTTTTGAAACACTGTGCAGGTCAATGCACTTGAGATACTGCATGAAGATCTATATAACAAATTTTGCAAGGATTTCAATTTCAATGGATATGAATCCAGGAGATTTGCATCCTACCTACTTCTAGGCATACCATTAACGTTCCCAATCATCCTTTCAAAAATGATTTACAGGGAAACATTTCTTTCTGAGGAAGGGTAGCAAGATGACTAACACAAAAACACACAGGGAGAGAGGGGGGGAGAGAATATCCTTTCATGTACTATATCTTCCAAATGTGTCCTATTGGCCAACACAGAGTTGGCCTATAGGACGTATTTGGGAGTTGGCTGAGTGACAGATGAAGCACATCACATCACTTGCCACATGTAGCAGAACATTTTGCTGGGCAGGAATGTCTTTCCTTCTTTTAAAATATGTAGATTACACTCAATTTACCCGGGGGGGGGGGCAAAATTGCTCTCCAACATCAAACAATTCCATCTTAGGACAGTACTTTTTAAAAAATGCCATATGGCAGTATGAAAAAAGCAGTAAATGAAATTCTGGCCAAAAGGCTTTTGATTCCTCCTTTCCTCCCAAAGGAAAAGCAATGAATGCCAGATGTTCTCGTGAAATGTCTTCATATCTTCCACTGTAGCCGATCTGTCTAAGGCAGCCACACTGCATTTTATTTATTATTACACAGAGGTCAAGAGGTGTTCAGCAGATTTATAAGAAAGCTGCAGACTTTTTCAGACTCCCTTCCACCCACCCATTTAATTCACCATAGCCAATTAAACAAGCATTAAAACTGCTCATTGTTTTCCCTTTGAGCCTTACACAATGAGCTCATCAAGAAAACAAAGCATCCATTTTCTGGCTGTCTGAAAATATCACAAAAATGAAGGTACAACTAGGACAACGTCTCACTAGAAGCTTATATGATAAGTGGTAGCAAGAGGTATGCACTGTATAGCCAAATGTGTTTTTCCTTCTTCTTCAAGTGCTGTATTTGATTCCAAATATTGGCTGTCATCATGGTGATCAGCCACGATGATCAGTGATGGGATGTAACAGTTCTCACCAGTTCGTCAGAACCGGTAGTAACTTTTTCCAGTGTCCCGGAGAACCGGTAGCAGCTTTTGGGGGGAATCACCTTCGGGGCTTACCTTTTCACTGGTTCCCCCACTGCACATGCGCGCCAAGTACTTGGGGTGCATGCATGCTTACAGTGCTTGGCGAGTATGCACAGCCTCCTTGCTGTCCTCCCAAGTGGGGAAGAGGAAGAGAAGCTGCTAGCCTGAAGCTCCCTATAGCCTGCTCCCCAGGGTAAATGACTCACCTCTGGATGTGGTGTGTCTGTGTGTATTTTAATGTGTATTTAATATCTTTAACTATATTGACGTACTACCACAGTTCCTAAAAAAACCTGATGGCCGGCAAGCCTGACTTGAGGTTTTTAAGCAAAGTCTTGGAAGGGGGTGCACTTATTTTTATTTTATTTTTACATTAATTTTATTATTATTATTATTTGGCCCTACCCACAACATCATGATGTCATGACATTGGCTCCACCCATGATGCCATGACATCATGTTAGCTCCGCCCACACTGTGATGACATCATGGTGGGGTAGTAAAATTTTTGAGATCCCACCACTGATGATGATTGTCCTGGGAACGACATAATGCATTTGCCTTCCACATCACAGCACAAAACCTGTACCACTAGTTCAGTTCTGCGAGTCACATTCTGGTCTTGAGTCCTTTTGGAATGCAAAATCATCCTCAACCCCAAGCCAGTATTGGTGTATCTGCTGCCCTCCATCAAGATGGATTCAAGTGGGATTGAATCCACTTGGAGACCACCGTTCTTCCCTGTGAACTTTTCCACCAAAGTCATTTAGTCCTCAGCATTGTCAGGTTAGTTAGTTAGTGTGTTTCTGAAGAGGAAAACACAAACTACTCTAGAACTCTTAAACAAACCAGTTTACTTGGCCTTAGAAAGATTATGTAGACATCACTAAGAAGAAAGAAATGTCTCAGCAAATATTTCCATTACACTACATGTCTTAATTTATATATAACAATGTAAAATAATATAGTTTCTCAGTATCTTCAGCTGAATTTTAATATGTGACATCCAAGAAGAGAAGACTGTTACCAGATAACTCTTGCTATTGGATTATCTGCTACGAACGAACAACTTCAGGGTCCTGGCATGAGCCCAAGCTCATCTGGCAAATTGCCTGTGCTTTTTCTTGTGTATTTCAATACGCAACTGATTTTGCAGTCACTACAACATTGGATGTGTAACCATGAGACTACTGGAGGGGAAGGCAAACTTATGTGTCCATTCTTGACCTACTGCCTAAATAAACAGGATTCTGGCATTTATCTTTAAACCTCACTTAGGGTAGACAGCCCTCAAATCAGATTAGGCACTGGCAATTATCTTTCTTGTTCTCTGGCAACCTTTCAAATAGAGGAATACACTAGTACCTCGGATAACGATGAGACTTGGTTTCACAAGTCTCGTCGTTATCTGATTTTTAACATTGTCCAATGCATTGATCGCACAACATTAAAAAAAGCCCTGTTTCCCTGGAGGCTGCAGCAAGCCAGAATGTCGGGATTCGAATCCTGAGGTTTTGGCATGTTGCAGCCTCCAGGAGGGTGGGGGAACTTTGGAAACAGTTTGGCTCGGGTCCCCCGACCTCCCTGGATCTGGCAGGGGGGCCAGAGAGCCCAAAATGGTTTTTAAAAAGTCCAGGTTTTTTTATCCATTTCAGGCTCCCTGACCCCCCCCCCCCCCGACAGCTCCAGGGAGGTTGGGGGACCCGATCCAAGCTGTTTCCAAAGTTCCCCCACCCTCCTGGAGGCTGCAACAAGCCAAAATATCAGTATTCGAATCCTGACGTTTTGGCTTGTTGCAGCCTCCAGGAGGGTGGGGGAAGTCCAGAAACAGCTTGGATTGGCTCCCCCACCTCCCTGTAGCCGGCAGGGAACCCCTCTGCCGGCTACAGGGAGGTTGGGGGACCCGATCTGAGCTATTTCTGAAGTTTCTGCACCCTCCTGGAGGCTGCAACAAGCCAAAACATCAGGATTTGAATCCTGATCCTGGTCGGGTCCCCCGACCTCCCTGGAGCCAGCAGGGTGGGGCAGGGAGCCCGAAATGGGTGAAAAAAAGGATGATTTTTTTTACCCATTCTGGGCTTCTTGACCTCCCTGCTAGGGAGGTCGGGAGATCCGATCCACAGCTGCTGAACTCTTGGGCCTTGCAGTGAGCCAAGGACCATTGTTATCGTCCCCCCCCCCTGCCGTATGTTTACATTCTGATTGTATTAACTGTATTGTTACGATGTTATATTTATGTTTTAGATTGTAATATTGTATTGCATTGCATTTTTTTCTTTTTTCTTTTCTCCTGATGTTTAGATATATTGATTGTATTAACTGTATTGTGTTATGATGATATGCAGTGTGGTTTTGTTTTATTGCACTGTATTTTGTAACCTTATTTTGCAGTGTGGTTTGTTTTATTGCACTGCTGTACTGCATTGTTATATTTATTGTATTATACTGTATGACCTCTGATTATGTTATATTACTTTTGATTATCTTATATGCATGGTTTCTGTAAACCGCCCTGAGTCGGTTGTACCGAGTAGGGCGGTATACAAATCGAATAAATGAAAATGAATGAAATGAAATGAAATGAAATGGTGGCTGGGGAAGCTGACGGGGACTCCCTGTCAGCTTCCCTAGCCACCCGCCCATGCCTCTGCAGTTGTGGGGTGGCTGAGGAAGCCAATGGGGGAGCCCCCGTCAGCTTTCCAGCCACCCCACCCCTGCCTCCGCAGCTGCAGGGTGGCTGGGAAGCTGAACGGAGAAGCCCGTTCAGCTTTCCAACCACCCTGCTGCTAAGAACGACTGCATCAGATAACGCTGAGAGATCGTTGTGCAATGCATTACTGTATTCTAAATAATAAAAGAAAGTAAAACAAGGCATGTGGGGCCCCAATTAGCACTGTGTTTCCTTGATACCCTTTTCACCATCTTAATGGGCAAAACCATATTCTTTAAAACCACCACCATTGGTATAAATTTCAATAGTAAATTGCCACTAACTATTAAAAATTTAACCAAGGCATTTTCTATTGCATAACAAATTATTAAATTGGATAATTCATGGCTGCTGTTGATTTAGTTAATCATTTTTTAAAAAATCTGAAGATTGGCATTAAAAACACATACATACATCAGAGTATGTAAGAGTATGTAAGAAACATCTAGTTCATTTGAAACCACAGATGGCTTTTGGTAAAACAAAAAAAATATGTTTTAGTACTTCTGGAAAATATCCAGGGATATCAGATGTCTGGAGAAAGATGTTCCAGATTTCAAAAAATTGCATGAAAAAGGAAATAGGTGGTATTCAAACTGTTTTACACTATAAAGTTTAACTACACAATCTAAACCATGTTGGAATATTACGGAAGACCGGAGAGCAGTGCAGGAATATTACTAAATGTATTCCTGATGATTTGTCTGCATCTGTGATGCCACTGTAAATTGAAGGCCTTACCTTAATGGGACTTTAAGGAAGGTTTTGTCTATAAAACAACAGCTGTCTTAAATTTGTGGATTACACCAAAACTTAGACTGGAGCACAACTTGTACTTGAAACTAGCAACAACCACGGAAGTGGAAGAGCAGAGGCTAGGATGACTACTTACTTTCCTATCACCAAAACAGATGAAATCCATCATCACAGCACTCGAGAATATGTGTAAGATCTATATATGGTAACTTTTATGTTTACATTTGTTTTGTGTAAACATAACAGGGTGACCTTAACTGACTTATGGTGACCCTAACAGGTTTTCACAGTATGCAATGAATTTAAGGAGTGTTTTTCCCAATGCTGCCTTCTATTGTGGTTTCCATGGCTGAGCAAGGAAACCCAGATTTCTTGTGCCCTTTTAATTTAATTTTATTTATAGGCCATCTTTCTTCCATTGGGAAACTCAAAGTGGCTCACAATATTTAAAAGATAAAATTAAAATACAGGTTTCATACAATTAAAAAGGAATTAAACTAGACTAATAATTAAAATACATACACAATTAAAAAGGATTAAAACATTAAAAACAAACATTTTTTTTAAAAAAAAAACAGACAATAACTTAGCTATAAATCAGCATCCAGGGACTCAATTATAATTTATTAAAACTCTGCCTGAAGAAGTGTGACTTAGTTTGTCACTGTATCCACTGCATCACACTAACTCTCATAGGTACGATGGCAAAAATATTTATTGTAACTTAAACAAGAATTCAACTGTCTAGACCAGGGGTACCCAAACTACAGCCTGCGGGCTGGATCCAGCCCCTGATGCCAATTCATCCAGCCCATGGCACCCTCGTCACTCCCAGAAGTGGAAGTAAAATGCATCTATATGGTCTTGGTGTTGGAGGCCGGATCTGGCTCATGGGCCATGGTTTGGGCACCCCTGGTTTAAGTAGAGAAAATGGCAGCTTAAAATCTATCTCATCCTGTTGCAAAACAGATTACAAGGCACATTTTACTTCCATTTCCGGTGGGAGGAACCACATGACTGGCCAGCTGAACCATGTGACTAGCCCACGGCCTGAAAA
The DNA here is from genome assembly GCA_030440675.1 of Furcifer pardalis. Lineage (NCBI taxonomy): Eukaryota > Metazoa > Chordata > Lepidosauria > Squamata > Chamaeleonidae > Furcifer > Furcifer pardalis. Next base: position 73,854,897 of record CP126893.1, read on the forward strand.
GTTTGAGACCCCTGGTCTAAAATGAACCCAGAGGGATCTACAACCTCCATAAGCCCATGCCCAGAGTTTCCTACATCAAGTTTGCTGGTAGACTTAGGAGTGGAAAACAGTGAAGGAGCAGGAATAAGATGATGGAGGTTTCCCTCTTAGGAGGTGGAACTTTAGAATACCAAGGAGAGAACCTTCTAGAAAGCACTGGTGTCTGGAAACCAGCATCAGGGGAATTAGAAAAGGTAGAAAAGGCATTGAGTGAGGTGGTAGTGGAGGCGATATGAGAGGACAAATCAGTGGGCAAAGAGACTGTTCTTCATTCCAAAAGGGTTTATAGGAAGGAGAAATATGAAAGAAGCTCTCTTGTCCTCTGGTTGCCCATATGTGTTCAAGCAGGATCCTTGGATGGGCAGCTGGGTCCACCTTTGAGTTTCCTTAGAAGAGGTAGAACGGTGTCAGGATTTGCTGGATGAGTTCTCCAGAGGCAGCTTTGATGCCTCTGGAGACCTTTGGACCCTTATTGCAGCTGCTGGGACCCACCTGAGAGCCCTTGGGTTGGTTCTGGACCAACATGATAGGCTCCACTTAGAGGTACTAGGAGGTTGGGCTATATAAGAACTGGGCTTTCTTCCTACTTGTTGCCTCAGCAGTAAAGGTCACTGGTATTTCTAGACTGCAATCTTTGAAAATCTCTTGCCTTGTTCTTGTCTTTGAAGACCTTTTGCCTTATTTCTGCCTTAGAAGATCTAGATTCATGCTCCCTATTTTTGAAGACTTTCTGTCCTGTTCCCAATTCCTGTAGACTGTTGCCATGCCTCACCTTGATCCTAACTCATTGAAACTGTTTTTGCCCTGCTCCAGCCTCTTAAGGTACTCTGCTTTGCCTGTTTTTTGATATCAGACTTCCAGCTTGCTTTGATTATATCCTGCTATCCAAACAAACTGTTTACCTCTGGCTTGTTTTTGGACTTGGGCTCTGGGCTGTGATATGGTCACTATTGCCTTGGTCATGGTGCTTGTGTTACTTGCCAGCTGCCTATCATAGACTCTTAAAAATGACACACCAATTAATGTAGTGCAGTCAATCTGTCTTATTGTGGTAAGAAACACTGATGAGAGTGACAGACCAAGAGATAACCCCAATCTGCCACCCCAGAGACCTGCATGCTGGAAGATTTGTCCTGCTATTTATCTGTGCATGGTGATAACACCACATTATCCTTTCTTGAGGAGTCAAGAGAGTTGAACAAGGTAAAGGAACCAGTGCTCAAGGTTGTATGTGTGGGCAATTTATTTGGAATGGCCTGTAGAGAGGTCAGGAACTACAATGCTAGAATGCATGGTTGTGGTTATATTTAGCAGTAGAAATAGAATTAGTTGAATTAAGAAATTGAGTATTTGCTGCACTGTTTGTTGTACCACAAAATAACTCCACATTTCTCTGAGAGAAGATGGTGGAGGGCAGGTAGGCTAGCAACACGTGATCTTATTACATTAAGCAAAGCTATGATCAAGTGTCATGTGCCATCTGGATGCTAATTGCTGAGGGACAACGTTAAGTCTATCAATGTTATGGTTATTTAGACGAATGAATGTATAACAGAGGAAATTTTTAAAAAAGCACCATCCTCCAAAGCCCCTTAAACAATGACTTCTGGGGAGCAGGACACAGGGATAGTGCCACTCTGGTTTACCAGGTAACCAAATCAGAAAAATTAAATGGAATCACAGGCATACTAAAAAAAAAGAATATAGGTAGAACAAAAATTTGGACTAAAATATTGAACAGTGCTTGTGGGTAACCAATCTGTAATGAAATTTGCAGTACACCATCAGTGCAAAACACATGGGTTCTGCCTCTTCTAAGTGAAGAATCACAGGCCTCACTAGAATTATTACACGCTTCATGATAAAAGTAAATTCTTCTATCCACCCAGTCCAGAGCTCTCATCTTCCAAATAGTTACCACACACAGTGGATTCCTGGAAATTCCCCAAGAGCTCCTGTTAAGCATTGGCATGTTTTAAAATATAAATATTGTTTGAATTGACTTATTATTTAATCTGATTCCAGGGACATAGCCAGATTTGGAACACTTTGTTATTTGGACAGATAGTCTGGCTCTCAAAGTTGTTTATTTCACGAACTGAGGTTTATTGTTTTTTGAAAATTAATGGAAGGGCTTGTTGCTTGGCAAATTAAAAGGTCTGCACCATGCACAGCCAGCCTCCACAAAAACTTGAGAGAAAAGATTTCTGTATCTGATTTTGTACTTTCACTGCAGGTCAGATTTGTTTGCAAGAGATGATAAAACCAAAACCAAAATGATCATTAATCTTTGGAGGCGTTCTCTATGCAGAAGAGTAGCGTGCCTTGGCGGGGCCCCGTATAAAAATCTTTTGGGGGCCCTTAGGAAGGGTAAAGATTTGTTTTGTTTACGCACGTTGGGGGCCCCCGTGACCCGGGGGCCCCGTATAATTGATACGGCAGATACGGCGGTAGCTACGCCTCTGTCTCTATGTATCTGCATCTCATATGTGATGACCAGACTGTATGAGAGTCCATGAGTTCCACACATGTTGCTTCAGCATGTTGCTTTTGGTAGTCTGAACAGCAGGAGATTGAGGTATCAATTTATATTCCCCACATGAGTCAGAATTATTTAAAGGAGAAAGGAGAGGGGGTTCTAGCCCACATGAAGTGAGAGTCTACATGATGGCAAACCTTGGTGTTCTTGAACTTCAATTCCCAGAAACCCTCATTTGCAGAGTGCTGACTTGGGCTTCTGGTAACTGAAGTCCAAGAACAGCTGGAGTGCCAGCGTTCGCCATCACTGCCCTACATGGATACAACAGCTTTCTCTTGGAAGTCCAACAAAAAAAGGGAGAAACTGTGTACGTTAATCTGAAGACAAGGTGAGTGATACCTTTAGTAAAGGTAAAGGTCACCCTTGCTCAAAAGCTAGTTGTATTTGACTCTAGGGTTCAGTGCTCATCTCTGTTTATAGCCAAAGAGCCAGTGCTGTCTGTGTCTGCAGACATTTCTGTGGACATGTGGCAGGCATGACTAGATGCCAAAGTGCACGGAATGCTGTTTACCTGCCCACTAAAGTGGTACCTATTTATCTGAAGTGAAACCTTACTTAACGAATGGCTTGGTTAACATAAAAATAGCATAACAAAAGGAAATCTGTAGAAAATAGTGGTATGGTTTACCGATTAATTGGTTTTTAATGCATTGTTGTGGAAAACCGCTTTTCGGTTAATGCATTTTGGTTTTCAATGCATTCATATGGGAAATTACATTCAATGCATTCTTATGGAAATTTTGGTTAAAGTAATTTTTGATGTAAGAAACATCCTGGAGAACGCATTAATTATGTTAACCAAGGTTCCACTTTACTTGCAATTTCTTGCTTTAGAACTGCTAGGTTGGCAGACGGTGGGGCACAGATGGGAGTTCGCTCTGTCATACAGCACTTGGGTCTTGAACTACTGACCTGCCAACCTTCCAGTCATCAAGTTTGTTTATTTTATTTATTAGTCAAATTTATATTCCGCCCTACTCACACAAGCGACTCAGGGTGGAGCACAACAGACATAAAATAAACCCCATAAAACACAAAAAGAACAAAGTAAAATTAAAACCAATTTAAAAGACAACTTCTCATTCCCTACACTAAACCACTGAATATAGGAATGAGGGTAGGAATGGGGGGGGGGCAGATACAGAATGTTAAATAAGCCAGCGGGAGGGTGTGTGTGTCAGTAAACCCTCAATACCCCACACCATTCCTGCCAGCCAGGTTTTCAGGCCCTTTCTAAAAGCCAATAACCCCATCTGAAGGCAGCTCCAGAGGCAGGTGGTTCCATAGAATCGGAGCGAACAGGGAGAAGGCCCTTTTTCTTGTGCCAGAGAGTCGATCCTCTCTGGAGGATGGAACCACTAAGGCACCTCTCCGGTCTGCTCTGGTGGGACGAACAGATACCCTTGGGGAGATGTGGTCTCTCAAGTAACCTGGCCCACTACCATATAGGGCTTTAAAGGTCAAGTTCAGCATCTTAACCACTGAGCCACTGCAGTCTCCTTTAAAAACCACACACATGTATAGGACTGAAAGATAGCTTCTTTTTTAGTGGTCTAATAAAAGTATCATTTACCCTTTCCAACCCTGAAAGTGCAGATGCAGCTACACATTCTCTCTCTCTTCATCTTTTGTACAATACAGTACAGTACTTACAAAACATCTGAACAGAGTTTTGGGTTTAAAACAATCAGAGGAACTTTTCTCCACAACATACATCTGATGTCTTCAAATAGCAGTCAATGATCATGTCCTGGACATGAAAGTGATCATGAGACAAAGCTGGACATAGACAAGGACAGTTCACATTTATTTAGATTTATATCGCCGCCCACTTGCCATGGCGACTCAGGGTGGCTTACATTCAGCAAAACAACACCGCACAAAAAAATTAATACATTTTTCTAAATCAATAATAGATTTCTCTGTTCCCTCCAGCTATTGGTGGGTGCCCGGAGTATCTTGTTCTAAGAATCATATAACCATGGTTCAAACGTAGCTCCCCCTGGGCTTCTGTGATGTCAAATGGCAGTTAGGATCTTGTTGTTTTACTGACCTTCCCCTGGATTGACTCATTCCTTTAATTCAGGGGTTCCCAACCTAAGGCCCATGGGCCAGATCTGGCTCCTGGTGCCATTTCATGTGGCCCCCTTTGAAGCTGTTGGGACAAAACAGCCACCCCATTGTGCAGGCAGGGCAAAATGGCCATTCAGCCTTCGAAGCTGACTGGGAGAGTATGACCCAGCCCCGTGCCTGAAAAAAAATGGGAACCCCTGCTTTAAATATTTGTTCCAGCAATGAACAACACATGGGAAATGGCATTTCTTTGCCTATTCCCACATGAAAAAAAGTATTTCCCTGATTTCCTCTCTTCTGCCTTTCCCCATATAAACCATATTATTTGTGATGACTTAATTAAGAACTTCTTACACCACTTTTCCCCTCCAAAAAAGGAGATACTGAGAGCAGCTCACAGTGCCTAAAAAAAGCAAAGCCATAACCAAGGAGGAAAAAATAACAGCAACCACCTAAAATCAGCCACAAGCAGTAAATAAAATTAAGGGACAGCTGAATCACAGGCTTGTTTAATGGGAAATGTCTGTGTGGACCACAGATAAGAGGATAATGCCCTAACCACTTCCCCACAAGTGCTGCTCACTCCCCACCAAGCTTGCCTTTCAAAAAACAGCCACAGACAAGAGGGTTGCAGCAGATGATGTTGAAGGGACAAGTTCACATGAGAGGAGGTGATCCTTCAAAGAACCAAATGTCATATCTTTTCTTTTCCCAAAACAGCTGCCATGCAGATATCCGTTTTCTGAGTAGTCTCTGCCAGTATTCTGGTTATTCCTGACTCTAGAGCAGCATTTCCCAAACTTTGGTTTTTGGACTTCAATCCCCTGAAGCCTAAGTCAATTCCCCAAAGCACTGATCAGCCAATGTACTGACTTAAAGACTTCTGGGAATTGAAATCCACCAGTGTTCCATGGAACATAGTTTGGGAAACGCTGCTCTAGAGTTTCCTACCTATATTAACAGCATTGTGCAGCTTTTCCAGTTTAGTCTCATGAGCAATAAAGGCACAGGAACACTTTACAAACTCTGCTGAGTTTCTGGTGCCATCCAGCTCAATTGGGAATATCATCTCAATTTGGAGAGAGAGGGGCTTTCCCAATTACACTACGGAAAATGTGTTAGAAGTCCTGGAAGAAAAATAATTAGCCCTCTTCCCTAGCAGATAGTTACCAAATAACTGAAACTAAATGTACTCCATATACATGCTTGTTCTAATAGCTCACTCATATTTCCCATTGTAATATCACATTACAGTTGTGGGAGAATAAATTGTTCCATTCCAAGTGAAATCAGCAATTCTGTTGTAAGAATCCTTTTAATAACATAAAGCTAAATCTGCTCTGAAGAAGAGCCAAAACAGACATAAAATGTTCACAATAAGCAGGGAGATGTAATCCCCCCCATTAGTAAAATTGGTAAAACATGCAAGTTTTGCTAGCTGCAAAAACAGACCCTAGGGAAATACTATAGGCCATTGCTAAAGTATTCAGAGAAAATTTCTATTATTTATAGAAACATGTGGTTCCTGGGGGAGGGGGGAAAGGCTCAAATACTAAGAGAGCTGAAGATTATGCACAGTGGCGTCGCGCAGAGTTCAGCCGCCGGGAGCGAAGAACAAACTCGCTCCCCCCCCAGCTCGCCGCTGCCGCCGCCGCCGCCGCCGCCCCCCCAGGACCCAGGCAGAAGGTGGCCCCCCCTGCTGACGAGCGGCGCGCGCGCGTGCCGCACACCTCCGCCCACCAGCCCACCCAGCTAGCCGCCAGGGGCGCCACCCACCCCCGAAGAGCGCCCCGCGCGCACACACACACACACACACCAACCCGATGGACTTTCCAGCCTTCTTGCACTGCAGCCAAAACGTTGCGAGTTCGATCCTGGCGGGATACCAGATTGCCTAAGCCAGGGGTTTGCAAACTTGGCTCTCCAGGTGTTCTTGGACTTCAATTCCCAGAAGTCCAAGTCAGCACTCCTGCTGATCAAGGCTTCTGGGAACTGAAGTCCAAGAACAGCTGGAGAGCCAAGTTTGCTGACCACTGGGCCATTCATCCTTCCGAGGCCGGTTAAATAGTACCCAATGGGACGGAGGCGAGCAGGGCTCACCAGCAAAAGGGCCGCCCTCCGCCTGGGAAGTCCTGCACGCGCACAGCGCACGCTGCCCACCTTCTCCCGCCCAGCCAGCCGCCAGGGGCTCCGCGCCACGGCGCCACCCACCCCCGACGAGCGCCCCCTCTGACGGCAAGCTGGGTGGATGGCTGGGCGGGCAGAGGTGGGCAGCGTGCGCGCGTGCGTGCAGGACTTCCCAGGCGGAGGGCGGCCCTTTTGCTGGTGAGCCCTGCTCGCCTCCGTCCCATTGGGTACTCATTTAACCGGCCTCGGAAGGATGAATGGCTTAGGCAATCTGGTATCCCGCCAGGATCGAACTCGCAACGGAGGCGGAGTCAGGGGCAGGCGGCGAAGAGCTCCCGACGGCCAGCCAGGTGGACGGAGGCGAGCAGCGCTCGCCAGCAAAAGGGCCGCCCTCCGCCTGGGAAGTCCTGTTTCCTAACCCCAGGCAGAGGGAGGCCAAAGTGGTGGGGACATTTTGCCGCCCCCTGAAAGCCGCTGCCCGGGGCATCCGCCCCCCCGCCCCCCCACGCTATGCCACTGATTATGCATACACAGTACCTTTTGAAGATTATCATCTGAGATCAATGCTCCACCACTCCGCATCACTGAAGTTGGTTTGAATGAAAGTCAGTGGCCCAAATCCTATTGCTTTAGTGTAGCAAATTGCACTAGGGTCACTGAAACAATGCAGACTTGACGAGTCAATCCCTACTATGCTACAGTAAGTCACAGAGTAGGACTAATCAATGTAAGGTATGAAGGCATTGAATCACCAAATCCCCATTGATTTAAAGGGGCAATTTACTACAATTTACTAGAATTAAAGCAATAGGATTTGGGCCAATAGAGCACATTTAAATAATGACCAGGAGTAGATAATTGTATGTGTCTTAAGTAGAACTCTGGCCATAGCACAACCATCTTCTTCCTGAAGGCAAAAGACATTGCATCAATGCTTCAGAGGCAACAGCCTAACTATGGACCATTTATATCAGTTGCTAGAGCATTTATTTAATCCACAGTTCGAAAGTTTGTACCAGTATGTGCTTCCTAGTACTCTTGGTCTCCACCCCACAAGACTGTAGACCAGGGGTTCTTAACTTTACCACACCACAGGCCGGGCAACTCCCCGTCGGACCACACCACAGGATGGACAAAATGGTGGCAGGCACGTTTGTGCGGGTGTGTTTGCACATGTGTTTCTGCTTCCGGGGTCATTGCCGTGGGCCAGATGGAACGGTGTCGGGGGCCAGGTCTAGCCCAAGGGCCATATGTTGCAAACCCCTGCTGTAGACTGTGTACATAATTCTTTCACCTAAATATTGTTCTCCATGTGTCTGAGGTAAATTATAATCCAGAAAAATTCATGCAGAAATATATGTTACTTTTAAATAAGCCACAATACATGTTGCATTGTTGTTGTTTTTACTTGCTGCAACAAACCAACCAGGGTGCTTTGTCCATTTCAAATTTGTGATCATAATATCTTCTGGTTAAAATCCAGGAGTAATTTGCCTGTGCAACAGGTTAACTTTCTAATTGGCTATTCCTGACTCTGAAATCCTCTGTTATTCCAAATCTATCTGCTCTCTTCAAAATTTGACTTCCAAGCACTGTCATTTTCTTAGTGCCTTTCTGACTCCTTATCAGGTGAGCCATAACTTCTGCCTCCATCTACCACTATGATTGAGAACAACCTCCTTGTTGGGTAGTACATTGTGTGGATTTACTTATCGTTTTTTTCCTTTTTGCTTAGGAACAGTAAATCTATTATGTGCATGGCCACCTCCCTCAAGCTAAATTTGCAAGTTTGCATACATGTGTGAATGAAAATGCATAGTGACAGGATGCTCTAGTAGTTTTGTAGCAATGGTTTTCTTATGGTCTTCCACAGCAATGATATGATTAACTGAATATGGCTTTAAATCTTTGCCAAATTTCAGTCTCCCTTTAAAAGTTACAAGGTGCTGGAATTCTGGTAAATACTTATCCTTCTAGAGACCAGATCTAATTCATTTAGGTCTCTAGACCATGTAACCCCAAATATTTTGGGGGGTGGGTGGGGGTCATACTGCTTGTACCCTCCTTTTTTCCCTTCTTTTGCTTGAGAGGCACATTTCCTTTCAGGATCAAGGGCCATCTGGAAGTGGCTCATTCAGATGCCCAGGAGACTAATGTGGAAATAAATTTGACTCCAGAAATAGCATAAAAAGCTGAGGGGGGCAAAGCATGTGCATGCTATGGGGATCCTTAGCCAAAACCACAGAAATTTTGGTTTGTGCATGAATAAGGGTTTAGACAGAAAAGCGAAATGATTATCAAGTTACAGAAATGTTCAATGTCTTTTTCACTTTAAACATATGTAAGTAGAAATATCGGTTTAAGAATTTAAAAAAAAAATCTGCCTTTTGAATTGTTGAGAGAATCTGACCAGCACAGTTCAGATGACAGATGGTATTTCAGCTGGTGGCAAATATCACCACATCCTCACTTTTGTTCCATTGGAAAGCTGCTTCCACATTTTAAACCACCCTACTAAGGCATGTCAAGGGTCATCATTTTTAACAGAAATCTTACCTGCTCCCAGTTCTCTTGAAAATGGGTTCACAGGTGAAACAGACTACAAAAAAATGCATGTGTTCTGCTTTGTATTTTCCAGTGTCTTTGCAAACTGTTGTTCTCTTTATGCACACTTTCTTTCTTTCTTTCTGATGTCTTAATCTTCAACAAAGGTAACTCCCCTTTGTCACTTGGAGGGTCCTGAATAGGCTGGGGGTCAGAGTCCCTAAATGCAAGACCAACATACTCAAGTGGGGTGGGGGTTGCTGGCAGACAACAACACATGGTGTTAATGTGGAGAGACACAGAATCTGGTTCATTTACTGGTCTGCCGGTTGCTACCAGAGGCATGAAAACTTGGATTTGGGCAATGACAAAGCAAAGAAAGTGGCTTCATTTTGGCAGTCCAGAGCTTGATTGGGACATGAAAGGAAGAGGAGGACGACAAAGGTACTGTGTTACATTATATTTAATGGTATTGAATTTTGCTTATACCTCAGCTCCTCAACTTCACTGCATTGTTTCCAATCTAGATTATAAACACAAGAAACTCCTCTCTTCCCTCGCCAGTTTACTTCTTTTCTCTATCACAATGGCTCCTGTATCTTTGGTCCCAGTAGGTAACTCTCATTTACTCACTCTCTTGGCATTTGAAGAATGTTGTGATCAAGATTGGCACTTGTATTCACATGTTTCAAACCACTCTGCTAGCTAGCAGAGTAGGAGGCATCCATCTTTAGCAAGCAGTGCCAAAAAGAGGATGTGGGCGGGAGGAAATCACATCACGTTTCTGGAAGACCAGACTGTCTGTACCACATGGCCTACCTGCTGTCCTTTGATCCAGTAGAGGATAATATTCTGTTGCTGGTGTTGAAACAATATCATACTGGCAATCCACTTTGCTTATACTTAAAGAAATGGAAGAGAGGACTTTCTCATCAGTAAGAGATCAAGACACTTAGGCATGGGGTAATTTCTGAAATTTGATCAAATGGAGCCCCCATAGCTGGAGGTGGAAGAAATCTGCTGCTATGATGGCTGAGAGTAATGTAGACAAATGAAGGGGGGGGGGAGATGAAAAAAATATTCATTGGTGTGTTATGGGTTGAATATGGGTTTGCAAAAGAGACTGAAGGGAAAAACTGGGACCTCATCATGCTTTTCATAATAGCCAAAGCATGACAGACTCCACTATGGGGAAAAAACTGTTTGCAGGAATTGCTCCATTTGCCAAGCACATTTATGAGGGAAGGAATTGTCCATCAATAGATATTTCATTCTGTTCCTTTATTGATTAACAAGAGTTTTCATGAGAAACAAAACTGGTAAACAGAATACCAAGTGGGTTAGTGTTACTTGGTCAAAAGTTCTACTTTGTTTTCTCAGTTATAGCTTTTCCTTCTCGTTAGCAAATATGAACTAGAAAAAAAACAGCAGCAGCACAGAGAGACATGAGAAGATCAGCTCAGTCTCATCAGCTCGGATTTCCACACAAACTAGCAGTTTGTATGGTAAAATCACTGTAGAAACATTTAAAGTAGAAAAGGGTATCTTTACTTACAGTTACCATCTGTAATTATAGTCAAGAGAGAGGGAGAAAGGGGGGAAGGATTCTCCAGCATTTGCAAGACCTCCATGCTTGCTGCTTGGAGGAAGGTCAGAGAAGGCTTCCCTCAAATGCCAAAGATGTGAAAAAAAGTTACCCAACTGGCAAGGCCCCTTCTCACTGATACCCAATGTTAATGCAAGCAAGATTGTTATTATTCCAAAAGAATCCACAATTCTAAAATGTTTTTAGTAAGCTAAAAAAGTCAGATTTCATTTCCTGATAAACAGAGTAAAATAGTCAAGATGGAGTTCACACAAATTAAGAAGAAAATAATAGATGAACAGCTCCACAGCAGATAACTGCAGACTTCAGCATCTAGCTTTGCCCCTTGTTTATACAATGTCCAGAGCTTGTCTTTAAAAAAAGATTTAAAAACTGTGCTTTATATGAATTACAAAATAACAGGAAAGCTCTGCTATTTAAAAAGTTCTCTCATCAATCTTCCATAGCATGTTGCTTGACACATACCACATTTCTAATGAACTTTGAGTGACTAATTGTTGGGCAATCATGGCTTTTTGAACCTTTGAAAGACCTTTCAACAAATGTTCATTTCCCAAAGAGTAACCATGAGCCTTGAAAATTAGAACTAATAGCTTAAGATGAAAGCAATTAAAACCTTCTCCTCATGCCATAGCAGGACAGTGTTTCAAGCTATTTACCCAATTCACTTCATATGGACTCTAGAGAAATGTAAGGATTTCTAGTAACAGCATAAAAATGATTCTCAACCAAAGAATTATTTTCTATGGAAATAAAAAATAATTGTAGATAAAAATTTGTTTCAAAATCTTTTTATCACATAACAAAGCCACTTACTGGCTGAAATCCGGTGGCATGTCACCACTAGAGTAGGGCGATTGCATCAGTAAAGCTTCCAGAGGGGTGGACTTAATAGATCCTCAGTGATTCAACAGGACATGACTTATCATGAGATTTCCGCCACTGTGTTATAAGAATAAGATGCAACTTTTTATAGGCAAGAGTTGCACAGCAAGGATTCAAATCAGGTTTCTCAAATTAGTGTTATGTCAAAAAATTATCTCCAGTGAATTTCAACTATTCTCACTTGATCTGATTAAAAAGAAATTTTAGAGGATATGCTTTGGGGAAATGGTTGTGAGTGAGCCCTGGCTTTCACTGGATAATCACGCCTGTAGTAGCAGAGTTTTTAAATCTTTTTTTAAAAGGCAAGCTCTGGACATTGTATAAACAAGGGGCAAAGCTAGATGAGGCATACCTCAAGGAAGATATGCCAGGTAAAAAGAGAGAAAGGCCTTTCCTTCTTTGTGTGAAGTGAGAATATGTCTGTGAATCCTGCCCACTGGAGATATGGGTTGTTCTTTACATATATTGGACTGCAGTGGCTCAAGTGGTCTAGACTCTGACTGGGAGGCGGAAGGTCAGCAGTTCAAAACTCGAGTGCTCCATGACAGAATAAGTGCCAATCTCTGTCCCAGCTCTTGCCAACCTAGCAGTTTGAAAGCAAGACATTGCAAGTAGATAAATAGGTACCACTTCAGTGGTGAGGTAAAACAGTGTTCCTTGCACTTTGGTGTCTAGGCGTGCCTGCCACATGTCCACAGAAATGTCTGCAAATGCAGACAGTGCTGGCTCTTCAATTATAAACAGAGATGAGCACTGAGTCCTAGAGTTGGATATGAGTGGCTTTTGAGCAAGGGTGACCTTTACTTACATATGTTATGCCTAGGTTTAATACAGAACATTTGATGCTAGCTGCCAAGATGCTGTTGACATTGCCAACTTGCTTCACCAAGCAAAGATTCAATGCACTGTAAGATCCTCTAAACTCAATGCAAAATTGAGCTCTTTGAGCCCAATTTAACCTCACATTCTTGACACGTTCCTTTGGGATGGCGAATAATGTAAGGCTCACTGCCATTCCTCATTTTTACACGTGAGAGAAAACTTTTAGCAGACTTAAATCATTTCTAAGCTCCCACATTTTTACTGTGTAGTCTACTTTCATGACAATCTTGAAACTCTGCTTCACAGGATACATCAGTTATCATGGTAGATGAGAAAAGAGAACAAGAATTCCCTACTTGTTAAATAAATCTGATTCTGCTGTGATTTTGTGCTGTCTTCCTGTCCTGTTTGAGTTAACACTGATGGACTTTAACAACCTTTTGTTCACATGGGATATTTTAGCCAGGACATCCCCACTATTTTCAGGAAATCTATAATGGATGAAATTAATTGCTTGATGCCAGGAATTACATTACATGAGGCCAGCATGATATTCTAGGAACTGCATCAATTTTTGTGTTACTCCTTTGAGTCCTGAGTATTTTCAGCGGGACTAAGCTATACAATGCAAGTCATTCCAAGTCTTCCTTGAAATATTAGATCTATTTTCTAGTCTGTTGGCAGATTAGGTTTGGTCACTTCCCAGACATTCATGTGTTGCGTCCAAGTCCTATCTATTTTTATCTCACCAGAGTACCTGGAAATCATACTAGGAGAAAATCTGGAAAATATATATTTTATAATGGCATATATATTTTATAATGGCATGATAGTCAAGCTTCCTTATTGCATAAATCAAATCAAACCCAATTGTCCTCCTATTGGAATCTATTCATTAGAGGTGAGTAGGAAATCTCTCCTGGTTCAGATGTTTTATTCCCACTCACCTGAGCTGCCAAAATGCTAACTGGCCCATTTCAGTGTCCCTCCTGTGATTCTTCTAGGAGGAAACAGGAAATTCCTGCTTTTGAAATTGGCCATTCACTTTTGTCACCAGGGTTAATATAAGAAAAATAGCAGTTCTCTTTTAAATTTGTCTAGTAGCGGCTATTAGAGAGCAACCCAAGTGTTTCCTTTTTGTGCTAACTATTTGATTTCTCTCTCATCTCTAATCTCAACAAAGTTTCATTATTTGGAACTTGTCCACCAGAATTAAATGCATACTTCTGATCCTAAGGAATCTTTTTAGGAAGTCCAGACTACACATTAATCCTACACTATTTGAACAGGGGAGGAAAGGATGTTTTAAAAAGGCTGTACAGTACTTGAGTGGAAGCGACAACTGGTTTGGTTGAAACTTTACCTGTAAGGCGGAAAGTAAAAACTGAAGTTCCTTTTGGTCAGGAGGCAGAGTGGACTAAGAGGTGTTTTCAGGCTGGCCTTGCCTTCAAGAAAACCAAGCACTTCTCCACCCGCGCAGTTTATAATGGGGAGCTGTTTGCGCATCTTCCTATCTAATCTAATCCTAGCATCAGGATCAAACACACACCTTTCAACTCTAGTGAGTCCCACAAACACAGAACAGTGAAAGGGTGTCATTTAACAAAAGGAGGACGGGATCTTTGGAGTAGTTAGGTCAGAGAGGCAAGCAGACCAAGTAAGACAAGATCTGGAGAACAGTAATAACACATTTACATCATTTCTCAGGACAGAATCAAGATTGATTTGCAAGTTTTCTCAGGACCCCCATGGAATTTGCCTTGTCTCTCTTCTTTGCTATCAATGTATATTTTGCTATTCGACCTGATGACACTTCAAATCACTGTTTCAAACTGCACTTAGTCATTGCACACAGAGACTAAGTGCCAGCCTGATAGCACTCACATTGTTTCTCTAGAACCCACTGCGGATTCAGATGGACAAAGAAAGGAAAATGAATCCCAAATTGTATGTATGTATGTATGTATGTATGTATGTATGAATTTATGTATGTATGTATGTATGTATAGTGAAACATATAAAGCAATATTTTCTCCCTTCATCTTAAAAGCAAGTCACTATGCTATGTTACTTCCCAACTCAAATCCTAGAAAGCATACAGGAGTTGGTTTGTTAACAATGGCCTACAAAAATGTTTATTTCAACACTTTGTTTTTCCAGGACTGGGGATGAAAAGCTCCAGACCACTAAGCATCTAATTGTTAGGCTACGGTTTAACAGAAATGTATTTTTATGTGAGTGTGTTGTTACCATTATGTTACAAAAGACTGCAATTACAGAAGGGACGAGACCAGTGTTTCCTAACCTTTGTTGTTTTGGACTTCAATTCCCAGAAGCCTAAATCAATTCCTCAAAGCACAGATCAGCCAATGTACTGGCCTAGGCTTCTGGGGATAGAAGTCCAAAAATCAAAGGTTGGAAAACACTGCACCAGACATTCCAGTTCCAGGGGCTAATAGCTCTGATTCACACCTGACATTGCCCCATACACCCCCAGAATAAGAAGACAGACACGATCAAGTTGGTTGAAAAATCGGGCCACTTTATTAACTGATAATGATCTTAACTTGTTGAACGCATTAACTTGGTTAGGCTGCTCTGCAGCAGGCCGACGTAGCACTGGTAAGGCTGCTTTTTGGAATAATCTATTCCATTAACCTTAAGCTTAACTTTTACATTTGAATACTGACCAATTTTTCTAGATCCCCTTGTCAGAAGTGACCTTCACCTAGTTTTACTTCTGACACCACAATCGGGCGAACGATTGTATGGGACTGCCAAGCATGGCAGCCCCTTGTTCCTGTTCCGCATTTCAACCAATCCAGGGTATCTTTCTCTCTAGGCTGTCAACCACCTTGACTGGTGAAATGCGTCCCGACCCGATGCTATAGGGATCTGCTTCATTTCCTTACCAGTGCTACCCGCCAAGTGACCAAATTAAAAAGGGGTACCTCCATATCTCAACCATACACAATAGTGTGTGGTGGGTGAAAACCCCAAGAAACCAAGGTCCCAATCAGGTTTCAAGCAAAAATTCCCACCCGGCCCCGAAGCGACTAAAACAATCACACTGCTGCTTAAGGGAAGGAGGGTGGGCAACAGTGCCCGATTCAATTCGCAAAAAAGGCGGCAAGGCTGGGCGAGCCCTGCCCCCATTGCCTTGCTGCTGCTGCTGCTGCTGCTGCTGCTGCTCTGTCTTCTTCCAGGTTGTCGGGGCAAAGCGCACGCCGTCTGGAGCTGCCTTCGGCGCATGGACATTGTATTCATCAATTTTTGATGACAAAAAAAAAGAACCTAATACTTCAACAGCCTAACGTCTCCTTTGCCATTCTCTTTTACTAGTATGAATTCTGCCACATACCTACAAGGCAAAATCATTTTTGTGCACTTTATCGGCATGGGCAGCTGTATTTCAGACATATGGAATGTACCAAACCACTAAAAGTAGTAGAGGCCATCACAGAAGCAGTCTGATAGAACAATAATGGATACATCTTCCCAGAACAGCCATCAGAAAGCACAACTTCACACTAAGAGAGTGCCAAATATTTAGCTTTAAGCCCAACTACATCTCAAATATTTAAAGGGTATTTTTAAAGGGATATTTCCTTCCTAGTACCATTGTATTTATAAAAATTGCAAACATATTCCTTTATGTTTCTAAGCCTACAAAATAGTAGCCAAATAAAATGCAGTGGTTTGTGTCAAATGTCTAAATGACCAGATGCAATTATCCCACAGGTTGACAAATATAAAATAAATAAAACCATACATACTTGGATGAAAGATACTTGACTAGATTTGTTGAGCCAGAACATTCACAAACTCCATGGCTGAAGGTATCTATGCTGTAATAAGATATTGGCTCAAAACCAGTCTTCTTGTGTTCTTTTAGACTAAAAGAATCAGGAGTTGAAATGGTAACAGTTTTTGATCTGTGTGTATTCTAATAAAGTTGTAGTATACAAGGAGAAAGAGCTATTAAGTTCATATCACAAGAAATATCACAATTGCTGAAATGAAATGCCATTTGCTTCCATTTGGGAGAGTTCTTCCTTTATGAACCCCTCCTTAGAGCCCCATCTTGGCATGCAGTCCTGGCTAGCTTACAACTATAAAGTGCTGAAGAGAAGTGAGCAGAGGGTGGGAAAGAAGGCGGAAATATGTAGCCCTGGAAATTTTCAAAGAACAGCTTTGAAGAAGGATCATAATAATTCTGATGTTGTGTGGGCTTCAGGAATTTCAATAATGGTGCAGAATTTATAGTATACATCCCATGCAAGACCGACTTTTAAAGCTGATAAATCTTCCATATGCCTACAGTTATTTTGCCCACATTAGCGTCACTAGCACATAAGATCAATGTAGCTATGCATAGCTTATTACTGGAAATTTAGCTTAATTTCTCTGTTGCTCTCACTTTTGCTAACATTAAAATAAATATGTAAAAACAAACGATAAAAGAACACTGTTAAATGCTTCATCCAAACTGCTCTCTGATTAGTTTGTTTGAATCAAGTTTTCAACTGCCCAGTTTTATAAAGATTCCTAAAGGGCCAAAAGTTCATCTTGCTCATGGCTAAATAAATGTATAGTATTGCCAAATTCTGATTTAGGATTTTACTCATGTGCCAAACAGCCACATTTCTTTTTTCTGTATTTTGTTCCATCTTTTACAGTGGAGCCAGTTTAGAAGATGTGTAAATATTTTATACAGAGTGTGGCATGAAGGAGCATAAGAGTGAAGAAAAAACAACATATAACTCGGCACATGAATAAATACAGTTCAGAGGCAAGTCATATCAGTTGAGTGGTTAATTTTTTTTAAGCTACTTTACTCACTTGAATTGACCAAGCTGCGATCAAGGAATTCTGCAGCCACTATGCCCTTTCTTTGCTTGTGCTCCTAATAAAGTAATTTACAAATGTTTCCATGAAACCTTAGGTTTTATATCTAGTAGTAACCCAAAATACAGGTTGAAAAGGGATTCTACTTTACAACATTATATTGATTTTTTTTGCCTATCTGTAATGTTTGAATCTTTAAAGCAATGTTTTACTGGAATGTTAGATGAAACAATAGATTTGCATCTCACATATATATACACAGTCTTACCTCGCATAACGAAAATTATTCATTCTACGAGGCTGCTCACTAAATGAGTTTTTTGCTATGCAAGTTTATTCGCATAGTGAAAATTTCTATGGAAAAACTCACATAACTAGCATTTCTATGGAAAACTCGCATAGCGAAATTTTTTCATTATGTGAGTTTTCCCCATAGAAATGTTCATTATGCAAGTTTTTCCTTAGGGAAAGTCTGACTCACATAGCAAAAATTTTCGTTATGTGAGTCGGATTGCTTTTTGAAACATCCACTCATTATGCGAGTTTTTTGCTAAGCAAGTCGTTCGTTAAGCAAGGCTTGACTGTACAGTAATACCCCGGATAATGTTTGCACCGGATAACGCTAAAACCGCATGACGACAAATTTGGGGGAAGATTTGCACTGGAGAATGTTCTTTTTAGCGTTATCCGATACGGTCATTCTTAGCAGCAGGGTGGCTGGAAAGCTGAATGGGGCTCTCCGTTCAGCTTCCCAGCCACCCTGCAGCTACAGAGGCAGGGGTGGGGTGGCTGGAAAGCTGACGGGGGGCTCCCCCATCGGCTTCCCCAGCCACCCCACAGCTGCGGAGGCAAGGGCGGGTGGCTATGGAAGCCGACAGGGAGTCCCCGTCAGCTTCCCCAGCCACCCTGCAGCTGTAGATTGGGTCCTCTGATCTCTCTGGAGCAGGCAGGGGACCCGATCTACAGCTGTTACTAGGCTTCCCCGATGTCCCAAGCCAGTGGAGCAAGCCAAAACATCAGGGTTCGAACCCTGACGTTTTGGCTTGCTGCACTTGCTGAGGACGTCGGGGAAGCCCAGAAACAGCTTGGATCGGGTCTTCCCACCTCCCTGGACCCGGCAGAGGTGTCAGGGAGCCCAAAATTGGTAAAAAACAAACAAACAAACAAACCCGGCCTGCCAGGTCCAGGGAGGTGGGAAGACCTGATCCAAGCTGTTTCTGGGCTTCCCCGACGTCCTCAGCAAGTGCAGCAAGCCAAAACATCAAGATTCAAATCCCGACGTTCTGGCTTGCCGCAGCCTCCAAGGAAACAGGGCTTTTTTTAACGTTGTGCGATCAATGTTAAAAACCGGATAACGAAGAGACTTGTGGAACCAAGTCTCATCGTTATCCGAGGTACTAGTGTATATAGATACACACACACACACACACACACACACACACACACACACACATACACACACACACACACACACACAGTATGAGGACAGGCTTTCTTCACTTCCTCTTTTTAACAACTAGCATGGACAGAAAAGTTTGACAAAACAACTCCACAGTCAGAACCAGATCACACAGCTCCTACTTTGAGTGAAATATGAACTCATTTGCTGTGTTTGTACTGAAGATTGAAACCACTCTTCTGCAAACTTTGCATCAATCCCTCCCATAGACACAACAATGAATATTTATGACTTGTTTAAGATTGCATCTCACATTTCTGTCAAACAAAGGGAGCACTGAAAGCAGCTAACATTCAAAATATAAATAGAATAAAAAACCAATAGAAACAAGTACATTTGTAAAAAAAATATTAATCTGTAAAATTTTCATATAGTTGATGTGAAGGCCAAATCTGACAAAATGTTCAATGTTTTGCAAAACAGATATTAGCATTATTGAGCAAATTGCTGGACTAAAGATGGAGAAGTACCTTTAGGCTAGGCCTCAGTCCTATATTCAAACCAAGCCCCAACTACATGTGTTTCAGATGTGTTGGATTTTAATTCCCAGAATCTGATAGGCATCATCTTTCGGTGAAACTGAACTTATGATCCAATGCTTTTAAAAGCATGCTGGGGGATGCTCAAAATACACACATCAAACCTGGAAGCAATGCCCATCAAGCTCATCAGGATTTAATACTGAGTAGAGAAGGTTGGTGCAGTGAATAGACTGGCAGACTAGGACTCAGGACACCTAAATTTGAAACACCATGTGGCCATGGAAAACTCACTAGGAGGTGGGTGGTGACTAGTAAAACCTCTCCTTGAATATCTATTTTACCATGAAAGCCCTATTAGAGTCATTGTACAGTCAAACCTTGCTTAGAGAGCATTTCGCTTTATGAAAAACTCGCATAACGAGCGGGTTTTTCAAAAAGCGATCCAACTCACATAATATTTTCGCTATTTGAGTCAGACTTCCCCTATGGAAACACTCACATAGTGATCATTTCTATGGAGGAAAACTCGCATAACGAAAAAAATTTGCTGTGCGAGTTTTGCCCCTTAAAAAGCTTGTTATGCGAGTTTTCCCATTGGAATTTTCACTATGCAAGTCTGACTCACATGGCAAAAAACTCGCATAGCGAGCAGCCTCGCAGAACGAATTAAATTCATTATGCGAGGTACTACTTTAAGTCAATTATCCTTTGATGGAATGTAATACACACTGACAAGTGAAAGATTATACTGGAAGGGCTTATTCCTTATCTGATGTTCTATTCATTATATTGAAGTTTGTATTTTGGTCTGGATCTATCTATCTATCTATCTATCTATCTATCTATCTATCTATCTGGGCTTGCCTGGGAAAGTGAAAGGCAAGTTGTGTCTATTAGTCACTGTTCAAGCAATCATTAAGAAGGGGAAATTTCCTGGGAGATTTCAGGCTGGCCATTACAGGAAAAGAGAAAATGTTTTGGCTGTCCTTTCGTCCTTTCAGGTTGCAGTCTAACAAAAGATACTATGGAGATAATGAAGACAGATTGCCAAGCCTACAACATATTATATTTAATAGTTACATCAGCAGGAAAAACCTGGTTTTACAGAATCTGATTCCAAATGGCATAACAGGGCAGCTGAGAAAGCTCCTGTTTGATACTATCACATCCACACACTACAGAAGAGTGATGCTTTTCCAAACTGTAGAAGGCTTTCTTCAATACATATTTAGAAAGGGGGTGCCAAACAGTCAGCTGTTCATAGGGAGCAATTTATGGTCTGTTCATTGAAGTCTGTTAGATTTGCCCTGACTTGCATTTTGATATTTTTCATATACCTTTGGCAAATGCATGTCGTGTCAATAGATTCTTCTCAGCTTGCAGATCTTAAGACTATGGGCAGGGTACTCAAGTGGCTAAGACACTGACTGGAAGGTGGCAAGTCAGTAGTTCGATACCTGAATACTGCAGGATGGAATGTGCTCCTGTCTCTGTCCCAGCTCCTGCCAACCTAGCAGTTTGAAAGCAAGAAATTGCAAGTAGATAAATAGGGACCACTTTGGTGGGAAGTTAAACAATGTTCCGTGCGTGTCTCGTCATGTCTGCCACATGAAACGTCTGCAGAAGCAGACAGTGCTGACTCTTCAGCTTTGAAACATAGATGAGCACTGAACCCTAGAGTCAGATATGATTGGTTTTCAAGCAAGGGAAACCATTACCTAATTTTAATTATACCATTTACTCAACTTTTGCCCCCATGACTAATCATATATGCCAAGATGAGATGGTTAATGGTGGTCACAAGCACTTCTTTAGAAGAAGAGTCTGTTTGTTTCTGTCTTATCTATTCTTGATCCAGAAATTCTGACCAACAACAGACTGGTCCCAAATTTGCCATTTTTGCATAAGATCATTGATAAAGTATTGGTGCCACAACTTTAAATACTTTTGCTGCCAGGATACGTGATTGCTTTGCACTCCTTGATAACTAGGAATTGGAGAGAGAAATCTTCCTGGACTTCTTGGCAGCTTTTTATACCACTGTTCATGGTATCTTGTAAGCTAACCTGGCAGAGTTGATTCTTCCCATCAAAATGTCTTTCAAAAGGTGGTGCTGGGGGGGGGGCACTATCTAACATCATGCCATCAAATCTGGTGTGGGGTGTGCCTCATAGCTCCATCGTATCCCCTGTATTATTTAACATCAATACAAAGGCATCAGAAGAGGCCATCTGAAACTTTGGAGTGATGTGCCTGCTGAGATTTGGACTCCATAAATCTGTATTCTTCTACTGGGAGGATGGACCTATTACTATGATGTGACCTTGAAGCTTGATGGATCCTAGTGGTTTCTAAAATATCATAGGATGTTTTCTGGCTGATGTGGTCAATGCTACTATTGAAAATTATGGCTAGTCCCTGTTATTTAGATAAAGCCTGAATTGCAGATATGATTGCTTCTAAAAGCTCTTATTGTAGCAGAGCCTGACTTTCTCTATGGTTCACAGAGGTGTTAAGGGCAACCTGGCAGCTGAAGCATCCAGGAGATATAGTCACAATATCTCTTGACCACTGCACTATCCTCCTTGAGGGGCAAAAAAACAAAAACACAACAACCAGGAAACATTGCTAACTCAGCAGAAACTGTCCCAAGTCCCACCTGCTCAGGTCGTTTTCATTTGCTGAATTTTGACCTCAAAACTACCAGGTATAGTTTAGCAATGATAAGCATAACATCCCTCCAAACTGGGAAGGGGATACAGTGTGCATCTGTTTGAGTTAGATCATATTGCCATCATAAGCCCCTCGAGCACAAAACTATTTTCACTATAAAAATAAAATCATGAATTACAGAATTCAGAATTAATGGACTGCAGTCCCCAGAAGCTGAAGAATTCCCCCAGTGGGAATCTAATAGATATCCCCAGTGGGATATCTAGTCCCCCAGTGGGAATTCTTCTGGTTTCAATCAAGAAATCATATGCCTGATAGGTCTTTCAAGTTGTGAAGCTTCAGCAGCCATCTTCATCTTCTGAAGGGATAATGGGTATGGTAGTTTCTGCAGGGACAGAACGTGAAGCTATTTTGATGTTCATGGCTGTGGAAATAAAAATTCAGGACATCGATGAGACTGCAAGAATTCCAGGAATCACCAGTTGACTCTTTTTCTCCCCAGAAGCATCCATTATGGCAACACTATAGCATCTCTCTCTCTCTGTAGATAGATATAGATAGACAGACAGACAGACAGATAGATAGATAGATCTGTCTTTGTCCCAGCTCCTGTCAACCTAGCAGTTCAAGAGCAAGAAGTTGCAAGTAGATAAATAGGGACCACTTAGGTGGGAACGTAAAAAGCATTCCGTCCGCTCTGGTGTCTACAGTGGTGGGCTCCAAAACAAATTACTACCACTCTGTGGGTGTGGTATGGTGGGTGTGGCCATGGGGAAAGCCCTGCGTTGCACCTAAATTCGGACTACTTTATTTCAAAACTTGGATGGGCAGAAAGGCCAGCCCGAATTTCTGCTACTGGTTCTGGCGAACCGGGGCAAACCTGCTGATGCTCACCACAGGGTATCTAGGCATACATGCCACATGACCACGGAAATGGCGCTGGCTCTTTGGCTTTGAAACAGAGATGAGCACTGAACCCTAGAGTCAGATACGACAGGCTTTCAAGCAAGGGTAACCTTTACCTTTATAGCATCGTTCAGGCATCATTTGATGTGTAGAATCACTATGCAAGTAGGGGAGTGCCAAAACATCATGATACTTTCTTGATATGGCAAGCAAGATGTTGGCCTAAGAGAGTTCTTATAATTCAGCAGTAACCCTAATTTCTCAAGGTACTGGTTTACACACATACAACTCTACTACTTGTCTAAGTAATGCCTGAACTGGAGCAAAGTTGTCACTTAACTTGTGGTAACTATTGGTGAGTTAGTGAGCACATGGAGACTAGCAACCAGTAGCCCAAGTTCTGTGATGAACTCTGTCCCGAAAAATCATTAAAACAAATCAATGTTTTTTGACTGTGGTATTTTTGAACCATAATCTGGAGTACCCGGGTAATGGCCACCTTATTGTCCTAGCTAACTGTTTCTTAGGTTTCAGGCTAAAAATCTAACTAGATCAGTCAAAAGAAACTGCAGAATGAACTCACCAAAAGGTGCCTTCATTATGGCAGTTTCATGTCTGGCCTAGACATGGAAGAAGAAGAATGATTTCTGAAGATATAACTGTAGCTATGAAACTTTCTACCACCTGATTTAAACACATGATAGAGTAGGGCAGTGATGGTGAACCTTTTAGAGACTGAGTGCTCAAACAGAGGGGCAGGGTGAACTCTGTGTTGGGGGAAAGGAGTAAGCACTCCCATTGGGCTACAGGGCAGAGGGGCAGGGCGAATTCTGTGCCATAGGTTCACCACCACTGGAATAGGGTGACAAAAACAAAAATCAGTTACAAGACCATGAACTCCTTAATGACTTGTTTATATACTGAAATATGTTTCTGGTGTACTATATATTAGCTAGATTACTTTTCAGGAAGATCATCCTCTCACATTTGTTTTCCATAGCTAAAACCCCTTCCTTGGACCTGGATCACAGATATTTCAATCTAATTTCTGTTGACTATAATGAAATACAGAGACAGACACAAATGTTTGTCATTTCCTTCTATGGAAACAATACTGTAAAAAATGAAAGCTGTTCATAGTTTCCTAAAAGTAATAGTAAAACACTGAAAATGTGTGAAAGAGACCCCAACAGGTAAAGAACCTTGTGTTAATTAAATCCAAATTACCATTGATGGATTGCTCAATGTGCCTGGGTAGTTCAGTGAATCAGATATCTGACTGTGAAGCTAGAGATTGGGTTGGGAATTCTATCCACATTGTGCAGCCCAGAAGAGCCAACGAGGGTGGTCTTGAGCAAACTACACAACCCTAGGATGCCCACAGAAGAAGGGGATGGTAAACCACTTCTAAGTACTGTCTACCTAGAAAACCCTGGGGACATGTCACAATAAATAATAATTTACTTGATGTTGTCCAATTATTATGATTAATTGACAATTCACCTTTTGCTTTAGTTAATTTTCGAATTTGAAGGGAGTCATTGACAATTCCAGGAGTACTTGCTCCTTTCAACCTTGTGAACTGACAGAATCTTAAATGACTGGGGGGGGGGAGAATCCCCCTACAAATGTGTCCAAATTTAAACAAATATAAACCAGCCTTATAGCACTCAAACTGACATCAACCTTTCACCATATTTTACTCATGTTGATGAAGATATCCTTACTATTCCCACACTGGCTAGCTCCATGTTTGCCTTTTACTGGTTGCCAACAGCAAAAATGAGGGACTCTGGGTAGCTGGAAGTAAAGGGAAAAAATTCCTTTTCTGCTAGCTTGTTTTGAAAGAATAACCTTAAGCCTGTTACTGACTTGTTAATTGCCCCAAGTTAATAGCAACCATAGACCACAAAGAAACCACAAAGAATGTCCAGGCTGCATTCAGCTAAGTGAAGGTCAACTCAGTGTCACTCAAAACAAAGCAATTTTATACTCCTGACATTGCCTTTTGCTCCTTTCTTCAAATATTGGTGGAAAAAAGAGGCCAGCTTTCACTTTTTTGGTAACTTGTCCGGGAATCTGGTCTTGTTCAAGGCTACAACTATATTGAACAGCTCAAAGAATGTAAATTTGTCCTGAACTACTTTGGTTCTGATAATTTATGCACCGTTTTGAAATGGAAGTTCCTATGCCCTAAAAATAAAAATAGTACCTATATAATTAGGACATTCTGTCTCATGTTGCTAGAACATATCCAGTATTGTCCTCTGGTACTGAGAGTATTTTATTTACTAAGGACTTGGATTTATCTATCAGATTATCAGATATATTTACTTTGTTGGAACAACACTCTTTGCAATAAAGTCACAACTTTGGAAATGTTTATGATTTCTGGATACATGGGTGCTTTTAATTATCTTATGCAGGAATTCTGTTACTCTTACACATGTATATCATTAACTATAAAAGTAACTCTGCAACTATTACTTATATTAAATATTGCCAATAACTATTTAATGTAATTGTGATACTTGTAACTAATAACAACCTGCTGTTGCTAATATAATATTTTTGGTTGTTAAGATGGATATCATCTAACCGAAAGGGAAGGAGGAAGCACATTCACTGGAAGTTTTTGCTTTCTCTTTTTTCAAATTCTCCATCTTAAATATTTTCAGAATTGACCTTTAATTTAAAATGGATTCCAGAACTATAGCTCTAAGCATCTCTTGAGAATTTTTTTAATATATACATCTATACAATTCTGAAGAGAAATCCACCATCTGTCACCATTAAAATAAACTTTCATGCTTCTTCCTGCTATTTTAGGAAGGAATAAAAGCAGAAATATATCAAGAAACATGGCTTGGTGTTAAAAACATTTCAACAAAAATTATTGTTTTAAATTTGATGAGTTGGACAATTTCCAAGGAACTAAATTGTCTCATTATAGGGTTTATGATGTGTAAATATGTAAAACTGGTTTACTACTGCTGCCTTCTAAATAGCAATAAGAAGAGTTAGTTTGTGTTTCCTACCATTGCTTATGGGAAAAAAATCCCCATCATGGTCATTTCTATTATTTAAATGTTCCAATAGCTGTTCTTCAGGATTTGCTTCAACCCCATCACCAGCAGAAAAAGAAATTCTGTCCTGATGAAGCCACAGTTAATTCCAGAAAAGGACCTATGTATTCCTCTCATCATTTATTTATTTATTTGCATTTAATATCCCGCCCCAATCGGGCGAACCCGACTCTGGGCGGCTTACAGCATAGCTCATAATATATATGGCCTTAAAATTCATAAAATTCATAAGAAATTCATAAAAAAAAAAAATTTAAAACATTGAACAGTGAAAACGGATAAAAACCCATAATAACAGCTACCAGATGGGGGCGGATGGCTGCTCTTAAGTTAGCCATCCTGGATGGGAACCTGCATTGCTATGTCCCCACACTTGACCCGCCAGCCATGTCTTCAGGCCCTTTCGAAAGGGCAGAAGCTCCGCCTGCAGGCGCAGCTCTGTCGGAAGGAGGTTCCAAAGGGCCGGGGCGAACACAGAGAAGGCTCTCTTCCTGGTGCTCGTGAGGCGAGCCTCCCTAGCCGATGGAGTAACAAGAGAGCCCCTCCGGTCCGCCCTGGTGGGACGGGCAGACATTCTTAGGGTGGCGCGGTGTCAAAGTGGTATCAGACAAGGATTTCTGTGTATAGTGGAACCTTGGTTAATGTAATTAATCTGTTCTCCAGGACGTTTCTTACAGCAAAAATTACTTTAATTAAATTTAAATTTAATTTAATTGTTCGATTTTTATGTTGCCCCATTCACCTAAGTGACTCTGGGTGGCTAACAACGATACAAAAAGAATACAAAATATACAGTTACAATTAAATTAGCATAATGCACAAAACATTTCAGAACTTTCCAAAAGGAAAAAAATCCCACTTACAAACCAGTACCCCACAAACACAGAAACCAAATCAACTTCAAAAATAAATAAATAAACTATATACAGTATTTACAAAAACCCCTCAAAGATTTAAAAGATTTAACCGAATTTCCCACAGGAATGCATTGAAAACCAAAATATTTTAACCAAAATGTGGTTTCCCATAGGAATGCACTGAAAACCAATTAATCCGTTCAGAAGAAAATTCTGTAAACCGAGCCACTATTTTCTAAAGATTTCCTTTTGTTATGTGTTTTTTATGTTAACCGAGCCATTTGTTAACCAAGGTTCCACTGTATATCTTCCTATCTGAATCCATATGATATTTCCTATGGAAAGCTAGATTAAATTTCAGACGAAAAAAGTTTATAGAAGAAACAATAATAATATAATTATTATTACAAGAATAATTTAAGATATGCATTCTGATACACCATTAGCAAAGATCTGAAATAAAGGTGAGAGAAGAAAGCTGCAAAAACTACACCTGAACAACAAGAAAAATCATAACTACAAGTGAATTATGAAATTTAAATGTTGACAATAAAGAATGAAATATTTGCTGTATCTGGGTTCCATAAAAAAAAAATACTTGCAAAAATAAGAAGAAAACTGAGACTTAAAAGGGCACCTGTGAAGGAGCTTTAAAAAGTCCTTAAGTATAGGGTTGTGTCACTGAAGGCCAAGGCTACAACCATTCTAATTATAGTAGTCCCAATTACTATGTAGAGATATGAAAACTAGACAGTAAAAAATGAGATAGGGGAAAAAAAGATTAATTCAAAATATTGTATAAAAGGCAAGCTTTAGGTTAGAGGGCCATTCTAATCACCAGAAAAGCAAAAAAAAAAAAAAAAAAAGCTTCTACATCTAATCAAGCCTGAGCCATCACTAGAAAATAATTCTGTATTTTCATACAATGAGAAGAATCTTTTGTGTATTATTTCTTCTTTCTTCTTCTTACTGTATATATCAACATTAATATAGACAACTGAAGTTCATTATACAAGAAATACTGTAAAGAAATACAATGAGAAGACAAGAATCACTACAAAAGACAATGATGCTAAGAAAAGAAGAAGTGGGAAAAGAAAAAGACCTAACATGAGATTGATTGGCTCAATAAAAGAACTACAGGCTTTAGTTTGCAAAACTTGAAGAGGCTGTAAGTGATATGTCCTTTCAAAGGAGATCAATGTAACTCATTGGATCACAACAAAACAGATTTCAATACAGTATGTAAACAAGACTTTAGGCATCACGTCATAGCAAATTTCATATTATTTAACAGATTCCACCCTGTACTAAATAAACATGTCTTGCTTGGAAATCCATTCAAATAGGAATAGCCCATTATTCATACAATTTAATCATAAAAATCCTTAAAAGCTATAACAAATGTCAGAAGAGGGATTCAATTAAAAGTACCCTCAACACAGGAACTGGCATCCAAACACTAATAAAAAAAAGGATATTGTTCTTGTGATCTTCCTGTCTTCAAAGGGGTGACTCTCATAGCTATTTACTGACTCAGAGTTTAATTAGCCATCTATATAGACTCAATCTGTGCACAGCAGGGAAGACCAAACACTGTCAGAGCTGGTCTAATAGATTATCCTCTATTGGAAAACACAAAGCCAGTACTTACAATTTCCAATCTTTATTGGCAAAGCTGGCATTCCTGCAGCATACCACAGATAATTAACCTTTCCATTGCAGATAGACAACCTCCGCTCACCCAACGCCTGTCTGTTTTCTATGGCTTTTGTAGTAACTTTAACATTATGCAATAAACAGTAACTCTTTCTCTACTTAGCTCTGTCCAGTCTAGTAGTGAACCCTTTAGAAAGTGCACTCTTTCTAAAGGGTACACTAATAAATAGCAAGTTTCAGAACATGGCAGGTTTGGATCCATTGTTCCCTTGTCCTGTGCAATGAACTGATACCATTTATTGAGGGCTGTAACAAAAGTCGTCTTTTTTATATCTCAAGAGACCAAAGAACGCTATTGGTCTTTCCCTCTCTGTTTACCTCCATGTAAAGGGTAGCAAGGCAAGTTTCATTTCTAACTTTGAGGTCCTTCATCCATAGGCAAAGATAAGTGCCAAACACAAGAAATAAAAACAATTTGTATTGTAGATTTCAGCCAATTCATATATTGGCTGAAATCTAGCAGTAGGTTGTAACAAGAGTAGGCCCACTGATTCAGTGGACCTTACATATGTGTGCACTTACCATGTCCCCACTGATCCAATAGTACTACTCTAGCTGTAACTACTCTAGCTGTTTACTACTAGATTTCAGCCTTTGACTCTTCTTACACTGAAACACAATTTTCATAATCACCAAAGAATTACTTACTGGATTACCTTTTGGTGGTGTAAAAAGGCAGGCTTAATCAAATTATCCTAACAATAATTTAGGATAAATCTAAAATACACTGGTATATCTAAAATAGTGGTATTTAACTAATTAGCACAATACAGTAATACCTCATATAACATTAGTATCGAATAACACTAAAATCGCATAACATTAAGGAATCTGGGGGGAAGAATTGCATCAGATAACATTAAGATCCTATGGGATGCTTCAGATAACAACCGCTAAAGCCTGTGTGGTTACAATGTATCTCTATGGATCCCATAGAGGATCAGATAACACTAAAAATCATATAACACCAAGACTTGTGGAACCAGGTTTTAGTGTTATATGAGGTTTTACTGTAACTTGAAATTTTAAAAACAATTTATCTTAGATACAAACTACAGCATTTTAGAGGCCAGCTTCAAAGCATGCAGGACAGACGCTGACTGAAATCCTACTGATGTTCACATAATGTTTGTCTAACTTGCCATGGCTAATTGTAGTTAACTGAACTGCAGCCATGATACATCTCAATTACACAGTCTGTTTTATGATTTAGATAGGCTTCAGAACTTCAGTTAGCAAACTCACAAATGTTTACGTAAACATCAAAAGGATTCTGACTATTTTTACCGGGAACCAGTAGTCAATATATTTTCGGTTGTCCTATTAGCCAAACTGCTATTGAATACCATCTATGTATATGAGGCAGGATGTCACCTTGGGCTTTCACTGTGTCAGTGCCGTCACCACCACCACCACCACCCAAAAGGAAAGAAGTTAGCTTTCCCTTCACACAATCCTTCTTTACAGAAAGGGGGTCAGTCCCTTCTTTCCTTTTCTGTTGAGATTTTGCAGAAGAGCATGAGCAGCGACCAATACACAAGATAGAATTCATGACCCCCTTCATTATTTTACTTACAAAGCTGGACTTTAGAAGAAGGCAACAAATATGATGAATTCCCAATAAACGGAAAAGGTGGGATTTGCCCTACAAACTGGACTTCTGCAGAACAGCTTGGCAATGCATCAATGTTCTTTCTTGAAAAAAGAAAAGGTTTGTCTGCTCCATCTTCTTTTGTTTCTCCTTCTCCTCACTCCCCCTTTTGTTTTCTTTTGGCAAGAAGCATTATCACAGAACAGTTTCTTCACAAGCCCTCTCTTCAATTCTCCACAGAGATGCCACAGAAGTGGTATTTATCTGTTCCCATAGGTTTCTTTAATTGAAAATCATTGTACAGTATGATATTCTTTGGAAAAGCTTAACTTTATAAAAAGACAATGCACCTTTATTGCCCTTTGCAGACAGCAGCAGTTGGAAGAAGAGTTTAACACATGTAAGGTTTCAAATAGAAACACACTGGTGCTCATTAGAGTTGATTCCCTTTTTTTAACATTGACTCTGGTTGGGAGAAAAGTTTGCATTAATGGCTCTCTTTACAAATGTTCTAATGGAACTAATTATGCTGTAAGTGAGAAGGTCTGTGGTGCTCAGCTGTGCTGACCAGAACTGCATCTTGCAATGTTCACACTGGCTTGGTGGAGACCAGTTCCCAAACACCAATAGTCCTACCAGACTGTGTATCTATTACTTTCCATTTTGTTACCAATCTAAGATAAAGGGGTGAAATACAACCTTTCATTGCAGCAGTGGAGAAAAAAAGCTGACCTGCTTTCTGGACAAATAGAGTGCAGGCAACTTGAATATATATTACTTTGGGATAAGTTTAAGGTACAACTATTATTTCCAAGATTGTTAGACCCATTGAATAAACAGGGCATATTTAGCCAACACTTACGCATATCTGTTATGGCTCTGGATCCGGATTCAGATGATGACATCTGGGAACAAGTGCTTGACCCCTTTTCTAGTGCAAATCTGCCTCACCATGATCAATAAATGTCAAACCCGGACCCAGCAATCACTGAGTCAATGTCTGATAGCAATGATGTTAAACCTTCAACCTTAGATCATTGTCAACAACATCTGCATAAGGAGCTCCAGCTGCGCAGACAATCGGCCAGAGCTTGTATGCAGAGAACACGCTCTTAAGTGGGCTTGTTACTGTTGCCAATCCATTGGAACAACTTTGTTGCCACCTGACACACTGCTACTTCATTACCTTCCTTTGAACCTTGACTGCCTGACTACCCTGTTGGACTTTGCACCCCTGCTTGGACTTTTGACTATGCTTCTGGATCTCCCTTCAGACATAGACTCCATCTGATTGGTAAATGAACTCTGGCTCCTTCAACCACACCACACTCTTGGCTAAATCCTCTAAAGATTTCTGCGAGATCTTGTCTCTCCCTCCCTCCCTGTGCAGCACTGCTAGCCAGCTTCCCCTGCCTTGCAGGACAAGGCACGTACAATTTCCTACTGATTTAATAGGCCTATTCTAGCTGGGATATGACACTTATCTAAATTTAACTGTGATGTTTCTTGAAAATTGATCTGGTTTATATACTTATGCAATTACAGTACAGTCAAACCTCGCATAGAGTGACTCACTTAAAGAGTAACTCGCTTAAAGAGCAGAATTTTCTCTGAATGTTTGCTTCGCTTAACAAATAAAACAAACCAAAAACTCGCTTAACAAATAAATCCGGGTTCGCAATCCCCCCCCCACACACACACACAATTGGTCACTTGCACTGGTGTGTCTCTTAAAGAGCAAATTCTCTTAAAGAGCAGTCCTGTGGAACACATTGTGCTCTGTAAGCAAAGTACAACTGTATTTTGTAACACTTAGAACTTTGACTCTTTTGTGGTCAAATTGTTGAACTTTTAGATGAAGAACTTTTTAAATGTATTATGATGGTAGTTGATTTGTGATGTTTTGACTTAGGTGATTTTTTTGATACTGTGATTTATTTCTATTATTGTATGCTACTGTATTTGTATCTTATTTTATTGTATTGTGATATATGTATAATGTATTAGATGTGGCATTGTTATGAGCCGCTCAGAGTCGTGTTGTCGAGTGGGCAGCATACAAGTCCTACATCAGCAACAGCAACAACATGTTCTTAGGAACTGTGGTGGCTCATGTGATTAAGACACTGAACTCGATGACTGGAAGGTCAGAGTTCAATTCCCGGGTACTGCATGATGGAGTGAGCTCCTGTCTCTGTCCCAGCTCCTGCCAACCTAGCCGTCTGAAAGCAAGAAATTGGTGGGAAGTTAAACAGCGTTCCGTGCATTCTGGTGTCGAGGCATGCCTGCCACATGTCCGTGGAAATGTCTACAGATGCAGACAGCACTAGCTCTTTGGCTATAAGCAGAGATGAACACTGAACCCTAGAGTCGGATACGACTGGCTTTCAAGTAAGGGTTTCCTTTCCCTTTACCTATTAGGATTACATATTCTATACAGTCAAAATTCACATAAAGAGCATCTCACTTAAATAGTAACTTGCTTAAATAGCAGAATTTTCTCTGAACGTTCACTTCACTTAACAAATAAAACCAACCAAGAACTTGCTTAACAAATAAATCGAGGTTCGCAATCTCCCTGGCCAGAAGTCACAATCGGTCATTTACAATGGTGTTTCGCTTAAAGATAAAACTTGCTTAAAGAGCAATCCAGTGGAACACATTATGTTCTTTAAGCGAGGTACAATTGTATTAATAGAAAGCATTTGCTGGCTTGCCATAAATGGAAATGTTGTGTATTTAGGTATTATCTGTAATTAGTTCTCTTAAGTATAAGAGGACAAATCATCTTACCAATTGATTAAACACTAATATTTGTCTTCTTCAACTTTTCATTCCAATTAATAGTATTTACATTTATGATAAAATCTCTGAACAATATACAGCACATTCTGTCTTTACTGAGGCAAGTACAGTATATTAGACTAGTGGAAACTAGTGAGAAATTGTAAAACTTCAGGCAACTTAATTGTGCACTAAAACAGGATTTGATGAAAACAAGAATGATGTACCATATTGGCCTATGATGTTTAGAGCACAGTTCACCACAATCAAAGATCAGCAGTAAGCCACAGCATCTTTTCTCAAAAGTACTTTTTTTTGGCAATTAATTATTTTTGAAAACTGTCATGTGAAGTTTAACTATCACATTGCTGTTCTAAATGGTTTTACTATATTTAAACTGCCATTCATTTTCCCTCTGGCTTCTTCTTCAAAGGCAATGGAAAATAATAATAGAAAATCCGATGATCTCAATTCCAATACAATTCTTGTATTACCGTGTTTCCCCAAAATAAGACACTGTCTTATATTTATTTTTCCTCAAGAAGACATACTATGGCTTATTTTCAGGTGGTGTCATATTTTTATTACATCACTGGCTCCGCACCAGGATGCTGCATAGCCAGGCCTATCACTATGGCTGCCTGTGTTCTTTACCACTCCGCGCCAGGACGATGCATAGCCATGCCTATTATTATGTCTTATTTTCGGGGTGTGGCTTATATTGTGCAACTGCTGAGAAATCCTGCTATGGCTTATTTTATGGGTATGTCTTATTTTCAGGGAAACACAGTATTTATTAATGTAGCCATCCCTTTACCTACACTAAGCAACAGGATTTCGGTATTTGAGCTTACCTTCTAAATGTTCATTCTTCTCCTTTATTCACATAACAGTTGCAACAGGGCACAAACACATGTAGAATGTGACCTGAACTAGTTGTCTACTGGGGTGAGGGTAAGGACAGAATAGACACATTGAAATTCCTCTTTTTGTCTTCAGATTGTTACTTTTAGGTTTCCTCTTTTTCAAGGTCACATCCTTCTTACTGCTCTCCCCCTGTTTGAGAGAGACTCCATTATAAGTGTTTGCAGGCCATGCTTTTAGGAAATCCAGAACAGGGACTTCTGTAAATAAGGTTAAGATCTTTTTCCTACTACTCAGTGGTGAGATGTCAAAAATTTTACTACCCCACCGTGATGTCAGCCACCCCTCCCTCACTCTTTTAAACTTTTTAAATATTTTTAAACTTTTTAACCTTTTTAAATCTTTTAGATCTTTGTAAATTCATGGTTTCATTCTTTTTTAATTGATTTTTTAAAGTAATTTCGAACCTCAAGGTTTTAATTTATGAATTTTCTGTAAGCCGCCTAGAGTCAGGTTCGCCTGATTGGGGCGGGATAATAAATCTAAATAAATAAATAAATAAATGTCATCACATTGTGGGCGGAGCTAACATCATGACATCATGATTTTGTGGGTGGGGCCAAATTAAAATAAAATAAAATAATAAAAAATAAGCACACACACACCCCTCAACCCACCCACCCACAACACAAACCCGTAAATAAATAAATAAAATAAATAAATAAAATAAAAATGCATTAAAATACAGCCACCCACCCAATCACCCACCCACCCACCCCAAACACAAATCAACCAGAGCTTTTAAACCAGAGCTTAAAGCTTATTCTGGCTAATCTTTCTCGCACTAAGTCAGATGGAAGGAACTACAGAATGAACTCACCACAAGATGGATTCATTTTGGCACTTTTCAACTTTTCAACAGTTAAAGAAGTTAGGTACTAAGTCTTTGCCTAACCAGTTCTCTAGGATAACATGCCTTAATGTAAATGTAAAACAGCTGTACCTCCTTAAGGGTTCTCCAATTGGAACAGCACTTGGAACAGCACAGGTGTAGCTTATTGATGAGGTAACTCCAAGACTTTGCTTAAAAACCCCAAGCCAAGCCACCAGGCCTTTTTAGGAGTGGGGGAACCAGTGGAAAGGTAAGCCCCAAAGGTGGTTCCAGCCAAAAGCTGCTACCAGTTCTCCGGGACACTGGGAAAAGTTACTACCAGTTCTGGCTAACTGGTGAGAGCCTGTTACATCCCATCACTGCTACTACTACACCATTTTAAGACAGATTTCCTAATATACTTGCAGACTGCTTACTTCCACACCCACCCGGAAAAAAATTACAAGACTCCAGAATGACTCCTATTCAGCAGTCACAAACTGAGCAGTACAGTACAGATAATAAAATCAATTAATGTAAACAATAACGACTCATTTTACCCCTTTTGTTGCTTCTATAGCTTTAGAGCATCAGGGAAGTCACTGAATGCAACAAATATCAGTATTTCTCTCAACCAATAATAATAATAATAATAATAATAATAATAATAATAATAATAATAATAATAATAATAATAATAATAATAATAATAATAATAATAATAATAATAATAATAATAATAATAATAATAATAATAATAATAATAATAATAATAATAATGATGATGATGATGATGATGATGATGATGATGATGATGATGATGATGATGATGATGATGATGTATCAGAAATTATTCTGAGTTCAAAGGATTTTTGTGGAAGAAACGCTGCTCAGGGAATGCCCAAATGAGGCTCCTTTCATGTTCCTAAGAGATGGGACAGAGACAGGTGCTCAATCCATCACGCAGTACCTGGGTCTCAAACTGCTATCTTGCCACCCTTCCAGCTATCAAGGTGAGCTTCTTAACCACTGAGCTACCGCAGCCCCGGTGACTAGACTAAAAACAAAGTGAAACAAAGGTTTTAGTCTAAAGTTCCTTGTCCTTTAATCTCATTCTCCACTATTAGCTCAGCCCAGCTGTCATGCTGTGTGATTTGGTAAGGCAAGATGTGATTTGGTGAATGAGTGATGCAAGCTATTTCTCCCACAAACATTCTCTGAGAGTATTTATATTCTGCAAAATCTCTTCCAGTTTGACTGATAGTGGTCAAGTACTCAAGAGTGTTGTTGTTTTTTACAAGAAATCCATTTTGAGTGTAGCTCTTATCTTGGGAAGCCAAATAATCTTCTGTGGATCTGAGTTGCCTGAAGTGACTGTGGTGTTTCTTGATTTTTTCCCCCTTGGTATTGGGTACAAAGGGAAGACTAGGATGTGACACATTCAGTTGAATAAACCTGCAAAGGGACAAGTACTCAGAACCCAAACATACTTCTTGTTTGATCATGTCAGTGCCCACATTTTCCATTTCTGCTTCTCCCTTACCTCTGCCATCCTCCACTATATATTCATTAGTGGCAGTGGCCTACCTATGAAATAATATTAATAAAGCTAATAGCAGTGCAGTTTCATGTCTGGCTTAGACACAGAAGAAGAATAAGAAGTGACGTCACATTAGGGAGATAAGTTTCAGCCTGTCTGACTGCATGACAACACTGTGTATTCACTTTATGATAGGTCAGTGAGGACATGGCTCATTTTTAAGTACACCTGGTCTGTATCATCTGCACTAAAAACATCTTGGAAATCTGTCTAGGATGGGTAAATTGCTTTGAGACAGAACAGATTTCTCTACTTATCTGTTTAATGAAAGAAAGGAGGCTAACCACCCAGTGAAAGTTATCATAAATGGTGCCTTATGGGTGGATCCTATCTTGTCCTTATCTTCTCCTCCTCACCATTCCAACTTACTCCTTTCCAGAGAGAAATGTTCTTCATACCAAACCTGATGGCAGTATTGGCTGGTGTTTGAAATATTAAACAAATGTATAATGTAGCAAATGCAAAAAGCTAGTAAAGGTAAAGGTTTCCCTTGCTCGAAAGCCAGTCGTATCCGATTCTAGGGGTCAGTACTCATCTCTGTTTCTAAGCCAAAGAGCCAGCGCTATCTGCTTCTGCAGATGTTTCCATGGTCATGTGGCAGGCATGACTAGACACCGGAGCACATGGAACGCTGTTACCTTCCCACTGAAGTGGTCCCTATTTATCTACTTGCAATTTCTTGCTTTCGAACTGCTAGGTTGGCAGGAGCTGGGACAGAGACGGGAGCTCATTCTGTCCTGCAGTACTCGGGAATCGAACTGCTGACCTTCCGCCTCCCAGTCAGCGTCTTAGTGACTTGAGCCACTGCAGCCCTTCCTGCCCATAATCTAAAGAGTGAAGCCAGGTCAAGCAGCAGCCCCTGCAAATTCTACAAATGAAATACTTGGCTGTATTGAGAATTCTGGATTCCAAACCAGAGAGAAAAGACTTAAAAATAAACAACTTTCTAAGATTACAATGTTTTAAGTAATTAACCGTTTTCAACTACTACATCTAATAAAAGGATTCTAACAGTTGCATTTTACCAATAAACACAACTAAATACTATGCACTGTTTGTTGATATCCAGTGAGCCAGGATAAACCAGGAAACCAGGTTTACTATTACAGATGAATTCTGCCTGTCTGTGACTATTACAAGACTAATAAACATAAGAGAGTGAGATTAAAGTAACCAGTACAACAATGCCTTTATGGAACTCTTTTTCAAATATTGTGTATAGCTCTGTGTAAGCCCATCAGACAATAACAGAAATAAAAAGGAACAGAAGAGCAACCGCAATAATCAGTAGATAAATGATGCTGTGGGCTTTCACATTTAAGAAACAGATGATACTGAGGAAGAGCCTGAGACAAATAAGGTTTTAATTCTACTTCTAATGAAATAAAAATAAATCAGAGATTAGTAAAATCAAGAATGATTACTTCCCAAACTTTACGTACAACACACACAAACACATAGTGATAACACCATGATTTGTGGTTACCTACTGAGGTTTATGACATTGGTCCAAAAAGTTATCTAAAGCAGTGCACAACTAATATACTCAATTTGTTACCCGAAACGAACCTTAGCACTTGCCGCGGGTGGTGGTGGTGGGGAGACGACGAAGCCACGGCCGCTGCTGGGCTGAAGTCACCTTTCTTTGGGATCGCCAAAGAAAGGAAGCAAGGAGACAGCCAGTGTCGGTCGTCAGCCGCTTCCGACAACTTCCCTCCTCGGCCACCCCAACACCTGCCCAGGGGGAGCCCCGCGAACAAGGGGACCTGCAGGTTCTCTTTCCACCACATGCCCACCCACCCCCCCCCACCCCCAAGAAGGCAGTAGCAGCAGCAGCAGCCTCTTCTCGGCCCTCTTCCCCCGCCTCTGCCTCCTGCAGGGTCTCCTTGGCCTCCCGCAGAGCTAGCTCGTGGTCCTCGCGGATCCTGGTCAGGTGTTTGGCCACTTCGCCCGCCACCACTGCGTTTTTCTTTGGCGGCGGGGACTCATTCCCGGCAGGCAGGGGTTGCAAAGGAGGCAAAAGGGTCCCCGTCCCCCCTCACCTCTCCTCGCCCGCCAAAACTGGGGGAAGGCGGTCGAGTTAAAAGCCTTCTCCTGTCCCAGCTAGCAGTCGCTATCCTAGGGTTTGACTTCAGGTACAAACCGCGCCCTGACGTCAGGGCTTTATTTTAGCATTGTTCGATGTATACCCCGGACAACGCTAAAAACCGGATAAC
This sequence comes from Furcifer pardalis, assembly GCA_030440675.1. NCBI lineage: Eukaryota > Metazoa > Chordata > Lepidosauria > Squamata > Chamaeleonidae > Furcifer > Furcifer pardalis. Next base: position 73,893,488 of record CP126893.1, read on the forward strand.
GTCATGACTTGTGGAACCAAGTCATAATGTTATCTGGGGTATTAGTGTGTTATCAAATGTCCCAGACAGCTTGGTTCATTGCAACAGACTCTGTGACACTCAGCCAAAACATTTTGAAAGCCGTATGTTTTCCCCATACCTGCTTCAAAGGTAAGGTTCTAAAAACATGCTCAAGACTCATGACACTGTCTTCCCCTTGCCCTCTCTTCTCCATTTTCATGCAGTATTATCCATTGTTCACTAGGTTAACTCTATTTTGCCATGACATCTGAATCAGGTACAACAGAGACAGCACTAGGTAAGAGAACCCCCTATGCCAAGGACTCTCAACCTGTGGCCCCTCACACCATTTCATGTGCCCCCCTGCCTCTACCACACCAGGAAGTGCCATGTGGTGAAGGAAGGGCAAAGTGGCTGTCCAGCCCCTGAAGCTGTCTGAGGGAGTGTGACCAAGCCCCCGACTTTAAAAGGTTGAGAACTCCTGCCCTATCCCCTCAGAAGCCAGTTATTTTGTTTTATTTTGAGACATATTTGTTGGTTGTCTGTTTTGATTTGTTGTGTATTCCATCATGTTATTTGATATTTGCTTGTAAATTGCCCAGAGTGGGATAACACCCAAATGGGTGGTACAGAAATTTAAAAAATGAATAAATATATAAATAAGAATCTCAAAATTGTGGTTTCAAACTCATTTCAACCTGTAGTTTCAAAGAAAATTTTGGAAGTAAGCACTAACTACAATTTGCCTGAAGCATACCATGGCAAGCTACAGAAAGGCAAAATCTTGAGCAGTAAGGTGGCATTCCATGCAAGAGGCAAAGGCAGAATACATTAATTCACAGTATATCCCCAGTCCTCCAAATCATAGCTTGGTCTTTCAATGCATTGTGCCAAAACCAGCAATCTCTATGTACTTGCCATAATGAAGTTCTCTAAGAAAGGATTTTCTTCCTTGACATAACCTAATAATTCAATATGACTTTCGTTTAAACATCTGCTGGTCTGTTATGTGCTTTCCTATCTTTGTTTATATAAAATACGTTCTGTATATTGGAAGGAAAAAGAACAAGAAAGAAAAGCTGATACTTTATGCTTCCAAGAAACACTTTTGTCAGATCTCTGTAGGGTTTAGAAAGAGGCACGATCTACAGTCAATCTACCATATGCAGTCTCCAAACTAATTCCATGTGGGCAACAAAAACCTGCAAGCATCCAGTTTTTATTAAAAAGGAAGGAGAAATCCCATTTTAAGGTGGGGACTTGTTTACTGTATTTCAATGTTTGGTCCAGCTGGCAAATGTAGGAATTATCAGACTGTTCCTATTCCCTATTCTGTCAAGAGAAAAAGGTTACAGGAGCTACATCAGGTCAAGAAACCATCATATTATCTGTTATTCATTACATTTTGCTTGAACAAAGGAGTATAAAATGAAATTGTCTTAAACCAAGCCTACCACTCCAGGTTGCCCATTCAGTCAACCACTGTGTAAGATAAACCCAGTTTGTGGCACTTTGCAGAAAATAATGTTATTCCCATGGCTATTTCAACATTTTAAAGCAGAAAACAATATCATTCCATTTGGTCCACCAAATTTCTTCCAAACAATATGAAGAGTTAATTGGTATATAATAAACTTTTTTTAAAAATATGAATTAATTGGCTAGAAATAAGCAGGTTCCGAGGCTATATGTCATAACTGTTGAAGACACCCAGCCATGTACATGAGATCCAACATCTCTACCCAGAACCCATTCAATAACATGGAGACACAGACCAAATTAAAGCCCTGATATCATCCTTCTTCTACTACTTCAGTGGCTGGAACTGGATTTTACAGTTTTTTGTTTTGTCATTGCTGTTTTTCATGGGGTCATAGCACTGAATTAAGGAAGGTTAGCTTTCTCCACCATACAGCAAACCTTCAACTCCAAATCATCTCATACTATGTTTGTATAATTAGTAGTTCTGCACTGCCTAGAATGCGTATAGATAAGTAAACAAAATGTGAATATAGAAAAACATTACAAGGAAATGGCTCTTTACAGCCACGGAAACTGTGCGACTATTTCACAGACAGTATGGAATTAGATAAATTTTACTTTGTGTCAACCCTACTTATCTAATCCAGCTGTCATAAATTCTTCTGGCACCTCTAATGTTTTTACAGTGAACTAAAGCACACAGTTTTAAGTTCTAAGCAAATGATTTAATAGTATGCAACCCCCTCTTCCCCCTCCCAAATTCCTTCTTCATTCCACAGCAGCTTGAAGAGAAACTGGACAGCTAGACAGACTTTTGGATTTGTTCCTGATCTGGATTAGTACTTAACCCTCAGGTATGATAAACGGCCACACTTCGCCTCCATGCATACTTCAGACAGATAATCTGGATAATATACATCAGCTACCAGTAAATTATCCTTTTGGTGACAAACCCAAACCATGAAGACCTATGTGCAGTCTTTTTAAAAGTCATTGACCATGGTGAATTAACAGTGCTTCAGAGAATTAAGTGTGGGCAAGAGCCATGGGGTGGGCTGGAGTGGAAGGAAAGGACAGAAGGAAGCTCATAAAATGCCTCCCTTCACCACCACCTGGAAGGAATGAGAAATGGAATCCAGTCACCTTTTGTGCAATAGTAGTTATGCATCTCTCTTTTTCTCTCTCTCTCACTCACTCACTCACTCACTCACTCATTCACGCACACACAATTACACAGGTGCATGCATGCACACGCGCACGTACACACAGAGTTCAGGCTTCACCATAAGAGAATCTACCTATTTTCAATACCTAGAACAATACTTTGTTTAGGGTTGAACTACACAACACTATGCTATAAGAAATATACAACAGTAGAAGGATGGGAAAGTGGGAGGGGATACCACTGGGAGCATTTAAGCAAGGTGCTAAAATAATGTCTAGCTAGACTTCAAAAGTAGAAAAAATACCCATAGGAAAAAAAGTCTGACAATATTTTTATCAGATCACTAAAAATCTCACAATGAAAGTATTCAAAGACTTTGGAACTCTTCATCAAATAAAGAAGGTATAAAAAATATTCCTATTTTGGTTTCTTAAAGCCTGAGACTTTGTCTCATGTTTTTGCTCAACATCTATAGATATTTTACATAGAATCTGAAACTCCATTTTATATTGTTGGCTATATGTTTCCATGAGCTGTAGGCACAAAACTGGCCCTGGTTCTTTAATTATCTGCTTTAGATCCCCTTTGAACAGCGCTTAAGCTCATATTTCTGCTGATAATCTGAGACCCATTCCAATAGATCTCAAGGTTGACTCAGCCTTCTGCCATTCCAAAGTTGGTAAAATGTAGTTTGCATTTTTGAAATGGTAGCCAGGTTAGTCTATGTTTCAAGCATATCAGAGAGTAAATACAACAATCCAAAAAGACAATCTGAAGTGGACTTCATCCATGAAAACTAATATTAAAATACAGCAGTTAGTCTTTAAAGTGCAACAATGTTTTTTGTCTTTTTGTATTGTTTTATTTACTCTTTGATACGTCGTTTGCATGATTACCTTGTGAACCAAAGAGTGCTTAGCATTATAATGCGGTACTTAAACAGAAACAACAGCGGCAACTACAACAACAATAACAATTGGCTGAAGCTTTATACCAGGGTTCCCCAAACTTTCAGGCAGTGGGCTGGTTATGTGGTTCAGCAGGCTGGTCATGTGGTTCCTCCCACCAGAGGTGGAAGCAAAATGTGCCTTGCAATCTGTTTTGCAACAGGACAAGATATATATTTTAAGCTGCCATTTTCTCTGCTTAAACCAGAAGCACCCAAACTACAGCCCATGGGCTGGATCCGGCCTTCGATACCAATTCAGCTGGCCCTTGACGCCCTTTACTTGACCAAGAGATATAGAAAATTAAACAGCTCATTTGAATTACAATTTTTAATGATATGAGAAAGATGTTGCCCAATCCTATCCTATGTTCTTATGAATGGATCACACAGTCACCTTTTGTACAGTACTTGATTCTAGACTTTCCAAGAGTTTCTCTTCCTATCACTTACATAAAGAGCACCTTACAATTCAACTTAGGAGGGAGGCCTAGGTATTGAAAATTAATTAAATAATAATGATTAATTTATCAAACCAAACAATTAGTTCAAATGTTATTTCACAAACATGAAGAATGTTCTTTCCCAGATGTTAAAAACTGTGCCTTTTACTATTAATTGCAGTTGGCTGATCTTTTTCCTGTGACAATTCCTAGATCAGATTTCTCTGGTGCTACAGGCCTGCAGGTTACATCAAAGCAGAACACGTTTAACGAAAATGACTTTAAAGTCTTGCATTACCATCTCTCTCTCTCTCTAAGTTTTGTCAGAGTCTTCATACACCATAGACATATCATCCTATCTTTTAAGCCATTTAACCTTGGGAAGAACATAACTACCTACATCTGTTATGGACACTTCTTCCATGTCTAGGCCAGATGTGAAGCTGCCAAAAGGAAAGGCACCCTTTGGGGAGTTCTTTCTGCAGTTCTTTTCACCTGACCTAGTTAGATTTTTAGCATGTATCCTGAGAAACAGTTAGCTTGACTTCGCTTTCAGAGGAATGGACAAGGCAAACCCAAGTTCAATCTTCACTCAACCTTAGAGCAGTAAATGAATGCTTCCTTTCATTTTACAATCATCCTGATGCACTCCTTGACTTTTTGCATGGCACATCTTCCATTTGTAGTCCTTCTTCCACTTTGTCTGTCTTTTTTCCTACCACCAAAAGAACATATTAAAGAGAGAAAGACTGAATCACTCAACTATGTCTCCTGGCTGTGAGAACCAGGTGCTATCTGTCTGGAACTGCCAACAGCCTTTCAGCCTAATTTAACTGACAGCATTATTTTGTCAGCATTAAAAGTGGCAGGTGACTACATATGGTACCAAGTACTCCTTGGAGAAAAGGGTTGGTTATACAAGTAACAGGTAAAAGGAAGACGCAAAGAATGATAAAACACTAACATAAATGAATAGAAAAACAAAACAACCAGATTTGACAATCTTGTCCTATCTATATATTGTGGAATAAAATTTTGCCCATCTCCCCCCCAAAAAATGGTTTTTAATTCTAGCTTAAAATTTAGGAGTGTGATAAGATGGGATACTAAGAGTCTGAACCTGACCAAAGAGTCTGCTTCTCCTGCATGTTTTATTCTCTTTCAATTTTAGAATTACATGGTAGTGGGCTACTTCATAGACAAGCGACTAACAGTACAAGGTTCAAAGAAGTAAATATTCTTTCACCTATTCCTCCACATCTCAAAAATCCATTACATATTGGAGGAGAGTTTAAACATATATTACCAAAATATGTTTGATCTGCTTAAATTATTTTCAGCAAAGCCATGTTAATTCGCTATTTATGTGTGTATTTTTTTAAAAAAAACAGCCCCATTACATCACAGGTGGCTAATGCAGCCTTTTAAAAACTCTATGATCTAGTCTTTATCTAAGAATAGTAAACAATTTTGACAGCTAACAGCTCCCTGAACCTATCTCAAATTACCCCATAAGTGAGAAAGCCTGTTTCCATTTCAGCTATTTGTAGTTTTTTGTACACAAATTGTATTCTGGTAAAAATAATTGTGCTTCAGCACTTTGCCACCTGAGTTCAGATGCCCCATGTTATGCAGTTATAACCCCTAAGCAAAAAAGAAATGATTTACGCAGCATGCATATACCACAAGGAAGTGGTTAGTAGAAAAAGTGCTACAGAGCTTAACCATGATCTTTACTAACAAATAATAAATTATGTCAACATTATACGGAAACCATATGCTGCCTTGGCTAATGTTGTTATATCATTTTCATTATGAACACAGCAAACAATAACTCTCCTGAAAGCATTCCACAATCTTAGTGCATATTTCAATTTAGTCTTATAAATTGATGCCTTAATCATCTAATACACAGAATTACACATCTCTCTTTAAAGAGGAGACGAGGGCATTTATTCTGTCAATAATATGATTGTTAGACAGGTATATACACGCTAATATATTTGCATCAGGATTAGTACCCCAGATTAGTCAAAGGGATAGTCACATTAAGATCTAATGTCCTACTTTTGCAATAATACCTTGGACATATTTAGCCAAATAATCCTCTTTTTATCTATTTCTTATCTGTGAAACTAGAATAATAACCTACCTTAAAGAAATCAAACCTTGCACTATAAAGCATCTAACAAATCAAATATAGTATCCAAAATCACCTTTTTCTTTGAAATATATCTAGTTTTACATTTCTTAAACAAACCAACAAAATCTGGGGAAACGCCCAAATTGACTTATTAGCTGAAATTCTCTTGTGCAACTATGTAAATAGTACTTATGATAATTTTAGAGGTAAACTGCTGAAAAGTTTAAGCATCTCCATTGAGCTTTGAAATTTCCATAGACATTTTCTGTTGTACACTGAATTAGTGCCTCAATGTGCAATAGATAATATCTATTGAGATTTCTAAACTTAATAAGAAAGTTTCATCATTTATTTCAATGCACAACAGGATTTCAGCTATTGAGATAATCAATAATTTCTCTGATAAAAGGCACTATGGTCAAAACTAAGAAATAAAACAACAGGAAAAGCTAATGCACATGTACATACATGCGAGCACACACATACACAAACACTATGATGTTTAGTTGAAACGTCATGACATTTTTCCTACTGATGTATAAAAATGACATGACAATGTAACAAAATGCTTTGAAGTTTAAAATAAACAAAACAGATTATGAGTTTAAGGGAGGCTGCTGAGCTTGACTGAATTAATATCCTAAAGTAGGGGTGCCCAAACTACAGTCCACGGGCTAGATATGGCCCCTGACGCCAATACATCTGGCCGGTGCTGCTCCTGGAAGTGGAAGTAAAATGTGCATGTGCAGAATGCTGCTGTAAATGATCCATGGCTATCATAAATGCATTCTGGTGGGAGGAACCAAATGATTGGCACACTCAACCACAACTATGGTTTGGCACATCAGGAACAAGTTACAACCTTAGAAGATCCATCCAACACTCCCTTTGCACACAAGGCTTAATCAACTGCCATTTCTTTTCATCAAATGACAATTCCCCTTTACATTTGAACCACAAAACAATGAAATGAACAAACCCTCCAAGTCAAAATTCCACAGTGTGACAGGCCTGTTCCAACCCAAAGCTTGAAAGTTCAGATACCCAGTAAAATTTTGCTTGATCAAAAGAAAGACAAAATGATTCATTTGCAGATGTGTGTGTGTGTGTGTGTGTGTGAGACAGAGAGAGAGAGAGAGAGAGGGAGGGAGGGAGGGAGGGAGGGAGAGGAACACTCACTCAAACACATGGTAGTGTTCATGATCAGGTAGAATTGTCTGGATTCAGCTTTGGTGTGCATTGTATAGCACACTACACTACATTCTACCCAACAATGAGATATTTTCACTGTGACAATGCTGCAGCACTTATTCTTTTTCAACACACCACCTACACATTCACCTAAAAGAGTTACTATGGCAAATTCAACATGGTTATGATAATGTCAGTATAAAATTATATGGTTGCCTTAGCTAATGCTATGTCATCTCAGGGTTTTTTGCTGTTGTTGTTGTTCAGTCGTACACTCAATTCTGACCCTTTGCGACCCCATGGACCATTGCCCTCCAGGAACCTCTGTCCTCCACCATCCTCCTCAACCCACCCAGCTCTGTGCCCATTGTGTCTACATACCATCTAGCCAGCTCTTTTATGGCTGCCCCTTTCTTCTTTTGCCCTCCACCCTTCCCAGCACCAAGGCTTTCTCAAGTGAATCCTCTCTTCTAATTTGATGTCCAAAGTACTTTAGTTTCAACTTTACTATTTGACCTTCTAAGGAACAGTCAGGGTTGATTTCTTCTAAGATCAACCTATTTGTTCTCCTAGCTGTCCAAGGGACTCTCAAAACTCTCCTCCAACACCACATTTCAAGGCCGTCTATTCTTCTGCGCTCAGCTTTCCTCATGGTCCAGTTCTCACAACCATACATTACGACTGGAAATACCACTGCCTTGACCATGCAAATTTTTGTTTACAAAGTGATGTCTCTACTTTTAACTATGTTCCCCAGGTTTCTCATAGTTTGTCTCCCAAGAATCAGTCGCTTTTTTATTTCATGGCTGCAATCTCCATCTGCAGTGATCTTGGATCCTAAGAAAGTAAAATATGTCACTGCTTCTACTTCCCCATCTATTTTCCAGGGACTGATATGGCCTGCCATTATCTTGGTTTTCTTGATTTTTAGCCTCAAGCCAGCTTTTACACTCTCTTCTTTCAACCTAATCAGAAACTTCTTTAGGTCTTCCTCACTTTCTGCCATTAGGGTAGTATCATCTACGGTGGACGGAGAGGCTTGTCACCTGTCGTGGTGTTTTGTTTAGTTCTGTTTCTTTGTGTAAATTTGATTGAGATATGGAAATTTTTAACTACTACTTGATATTGATGTTTATTGAATTTTTTGTTACTGTAATGATATCTATATTTTGATGTTCTGTGATACTGATATTGATTATTTATGATTTATTGATATGTTGTGTCTATGAACTTGTAACTTGTAACTTTATATGTGTTGTAAACCGCCCTAAGTTGGTTCTGCCAAGCAGGGCGGTATAGAAATTGAAATATAATCATCATCATCATCATCATCATCTGCGTATCTCAAATTGTTGATGTTTCTCCCAGCAATTTTCATCCTATATTGTGATGTGTCCGACCCTGCATTGCACATTATGTGCTTTCTGTATAAGTTGAATAAGCAGGGTGATAAAATGCAGCCTTGTCTTACTACTTTTCCTATTCCAAACCACTCCGTCTTTCCGTATTCCATCCTAACTGTTGCTTCTTGACTCATGTACAGATTTCTCATGAGGCATATAAGGTGTTCTGTTATCTCTATCTCTTTAATTACACAGGTCTGCAATCAGAAAACTCCATAGGATTTTTTATTGTTTCATATAGATTTTTACTTAGTGAAATCGATAAAAATACTTTTAAAATTCCATCTCATTAAGTTTTCTCGCAAAACCCATGTTTTTCGTTTAATTTAGCGTGAAGTTTGCCTTTAACCCAACATCTGATATCCTATTCTTGAGTCTAAAAACCTTATCCAAAAATTCTTTCTTACTTTCATTTAATATTTATTAGAGCTAGAATCAAGAATAATGCAAAGAGAAAATAAGAAGAAAGGGGTGGTGTATTCAGTGGTGGTCATCAGCAGGTTTGCACCAGTCCACCAGAACTGGTAGCAGAAATCCTGTCTGGCTGTGCCCATTCAAGTTTTGAAATAAAGTAGTCCTAATTTGGGTGCAACTCAGGGCTTCCCCCCTGGCCACACCCACCATACCATGCCCACAGTGTGGTAGTAATTTTTTTGGGAGCCCACCACTGGATGTAGTCTAGGTTTAGTGGTGTGAGGAAGCTCAGATGATCATGTCCCAACAGGTTTATTTTGTTTGTAGCAAAAGGTGAACATATCCAGGAATAGTACTGGCTTGGTTGAGTATGTTTTCACATGTTTTCTGGGGTATTATAAATGAGTATAAACATGCCTACTGTCAGATTTGATCATGTTTCAACATGCTAAATAAGTTCAAGATATCGGTTGCTGTATGAGCCATATCCAGTTTACATCCTGCATTCAAACGTGACTGTGCTCGTTTTTAGTTCTGTATTAGGGATCCAAGATATTGTGTTATTTCTCCAGACAACTTTTGTTTTATTTGTGGTGAACACACTATTAACAGTCAACAAAGAAACATAAGTGATTTTGTGAAGAAAGTGTATTTTGCTTAATTCAAGTTGAAACTTGGGGATTAAGACAAAGCATGGGCTGCTCATAAGGTGTGTAGAAGATGTGAAGAAGATCTTCATTTGTGGTTTAAAGGTAAGAAAACCTCATTCCGCTTTGGCATTCCTACGATGCGGTGTCAACAGCAAAACCACACTACCAACTACTATTTCTGTTTGGTAGATGTGAAAGGCTTGAATACAAAAAATAAAAAGAAGATATCTCTGTTTCAAAGCCAAAGAGCCACCGCGGTCTGCTTCTGCAGACATTTCCATGGTCATGTGGCAGGTGTGCCTAGACACCAGAGCACATGGAACACTGTTACCTTTCAACTTAAGTGGTCCCTATTTATCTACTTGCAATTTCTTGCTTTCAAACTGCTAGGTTGGCAGGAGCTGGAACAAAGATGGGAGCTCATTCTATCCTGCAGTACTCAGGAATTGAACTGCTGACCTTCCTCCTCCCAGTCAGCATCTTAGTCACTGGAGCCACTGCAGTCCAAACCTTAATTCACCTATCCATCCAGTGCTTCATAGCTCTGAAATACCAGTTTCACACCCACCTTCCAGTTTGGATAATATCCTGAGTGATTCGGAGGATGGAGACAAATTGACTTCACAGGGCGAATCTAGCTCAGATTTTTCTGTTGCTGAGGTACCTCAACTTTTTTCCTCAGAGCAAGCTCAATGACCTAGTTAGAGATTTAGGCCTTTCCAAAGATTCAACCAAATTGCTGGGGTCAAGACTAACAAATAAAAACCTGCTGTCACCTGGAACATCATTTTTGTGATACAGGCACCTAGAGAAAGAATTTACTCAGCTTTTCTCCAAAGATAGAAATCTTGTTTATTGTAGTGATGTTCAAAGGCTAATGAAGTGCTTTGAAATAGAATATGATTCATCTGAGTGGTGCCTATTAATTGATCCATCTAAAACAAGCCTCAAAGCAGTCTTGCTGCATAATGGAAATACATTTGCATCACTTCCTATAGGACACTCGGTGCATTTGGATGAAAACTATAAAGATTTAACTGTGATTAGTGACAAAATCAAATATCAAGTACATGGCTAGATGGTTTGTGGAGTCTTTAAAATATTAACCATGTTGTTAGGACAGCAGGCAAGTTATACTAAATATCCCTGCTTCCTATGTTTGTGGGACAGTCGAGCCAGAGACCTCCATTGGACAAAAACTGACTGGTCACTTTGAGACGCCTTAATCCCCAGTGAAAAAAATGTCATTAATACAACCTTGGTTCCAACAGAAAAGGTCTTATTGCCACCTATTCATTTTAAATTAGGGCTTATGGAGCAGTTTGTTAAATCACTGCCAAAAGATGGGGAATGTTTCTGATATCTATGTTCCAAGTTCCCAAAACTGTCTCAAGCCAAGTTGAAAGAGGGAGTTTTTACTGACCCCAACATATGAAAACTGTTATCCGATCTCCTCTTTTTAGAAACAATGGGAGAAAAAGAAAAGGGAGCTTGGGACTCTTTCAAAGATGTAGTTCACAAGTTTTTAGGGAATACTAAAGACCCTCACTACAAAACCATTGGACAACACATGTTGAATGCATATAAAGTTCAAGGATGCGAGACAAGCTTAAAGATTCATTTCTTATACTCCCATGTTGACTATTTTCCTGAAAACTTGGGAGCCTGCAGTAAAGAGCAGAATGAAAGATTTCATAAGGATGTCCATGATATCAAGCGACACTACCAAGGAAGATGGTACGTCAATATGCTAGCTGACTACTGTTGGATGCTCTAAAGGGAAACAGAAAATGGAAAGTGAAAGTGTGTTCAGAGATGCATAAAAGAAAAGAAGCAAAGGTTTCACAGACAAAAGAGTGAACACAGAATGTTAATTATATATTATGAAGAAATTGTTTGTTTGATTATAAGAAATACTATATTTTAGTTCATTGTAATAAAATAGTGATTTTCTCACCACTCTTATGCTTTTTTAATGCAAAACCCTCATATTTTGCGATGGGGGAAAATCAAGGTCATTTTTTGATTCAGCACACTAGAAAACAAAAATTACCAAAAATATTATATGCGGCTGATTTTTAAATGTATTTGTTTTGCAGACCTGTGTTACTTGCCACATTTTGTTGTGGTCCACACAGTCAAAGGCCTTGGTGTAGTCAATGAAACAGAAGTAGATTTGTTTCTGATATTCCTTTGTTTTTTCCATGACCCAACGTATGTTGGCAATGTAGTCTCTAGTTCCCCTGCCTCTTTGGAAACCAGCCGGCACTTCTGGTAATTCTCTCTCCATGTGCTGCTGCAATCTATCCAGTGATGGGATGTAACAGGTTCTCACCAGTTCGCCAGAACCGGCAGTAACTTTTTCAAGTGTCCCGGAGAACCGGTAGCAGCTTTTGGGGGGAACCACCTTTGGGGCTTACCTTTTCACTGGTTCCCCCACTGCGTATGCATGCCAAGTACTTGGTGTGCATGCATGCCTACAGTGCTTGGCGCATATGCACAGCCTCCTTGCTGTCCTCCCAAGTGGGGAACAGGAAGAGAAGCTGCTAGCCTGAAGCTCCCTATAGCCTGCTCCCCAGGTTAAATGACTCACCTTTGGATGTGGTGTGTCTGTGTGTATTTTAATGTGTATTTAATATCTTTACCTATATTGACGTACTACCACAGTTCCTAAAAAGGCCTGATGGCCGGCAGGCCTGACTTGAGGTTTTTAAGCAAAGTCTTGGAGGGGGGTACACTTATTTTTATTTTATTTTTACAATATTATTATTATTATTATTATTATTATTATTATTATTATTATTATTATTATTATTATTATTATTATTATTATTATTATTATTATTATTATTATTATTATTATTATTTGGCCCTGCCCACAACATCATGATGTCATGACATTGGCTCTGCCCATGATGCCATGACATCATGATGTTAGCTCCGCCCACACTGTGATGACATCACGGTGGGGTAGTAAAAATTTTTGACATTCCACCACTGAATCTATCCTGTATTATCTTGAGCATAACCTTGCTAGCATGTGAGATGAGCACAATTGTTCGACAACTTGAACATTCTTTGGAATAACCCTTTTTTGGGATTGGAATGTATGCTGATCTTTTTCAATCCTATGGCCATTGTGGTCATCTCAGGTAAAAGGCTTTTTAAAAAATAGCATAAATGCAGGTTTGGAAAAAGCCATCCTGTCCTGTATTCATGTCATCTAAACTGCTGAAATGAAAACATCAGCAGATAGCAAATGATTTTCAGTAAGATTCAACCTACAGCACCATCTGTAATTAAGCCCAGAGCCAATTCATACTTTACCGCTGCAAATATTTATTCATCTTTATCAACCTATGTAATTTTTCCAAGGGATAGCAACAAATTTCAACTTGCTTTTGCAGATGTCTCCTTTTTAGTTAGAAGAAATTAGGAGTATGAACAAAGTTATTATAGAATACAAACCAGCTATAAGACTATATTCTTATGCACTCCTTTAAAATATAAGTATAGCTCAGTTTGTTGCCAAAAATGTAATAGTTACACTAACTGGCAATTGTTGTGCTGTCTGCTAACTCTCTTCCCCAGCTTTGAAAGACTGGCTACCTCAGGTAAGAATGCATTCCTGATATACAATTTGCTAGAATCTTTATGCAAATGTGCTGACAGCTCAAAACTAACCAAATTCTCATTACGAATTAACAAATAAATTACAAAGTTGCTACACACCACCAGAGCTGTGTTATTACAAGGCACTAGCAACAAATTGTGATTAATTAATTAAAAATATAGCAGTTAGTCTTTAAAGTGTCACAGTGTTTTTAGTTTTGTTTTATTACTTTTTTGTTTTCTGATATGATTAATTTACATTGCCCAGTATATGGCCATGATTTCATAGTTTAGTAAACAAATTCATTGTCACATATTTTACAAATGTTTCTTCTTTATTTCTCTAAACTCAAGGGTTGCATCCTAACTTCTATGAATGAACTAGACTCACATGGAGCACAAGACAGGATTTCTGCCTTCCCTCTGCAGCTTCCTTGATCTCTGGTAGATCTGCTCTTCCAGGGAACATATGGAGAACATTTGTAAAGACAGTAGTTAATGTAGGACACCGCCTAAACGGAGCAAATCTCACGACACTGGTGCCTCGCTTAAAGAGCATAATGTGTTCCACAGGATTGCTCTTTAAGTGAGTTTGCTCTTTAAGCGAAACACCATTGTAAATGACCAATTTGGGGGGGGGGGAATTGAGAACCCCAATTTATTTGTTAAGCGAGTTTTTTGTTGGTTTTATTTGTTAAGTGAAGCAAACATTCAGAGAAAATTCTGCTCTTTAAGCGAGTTACTCTTTAAGCGAAACGTTCTTTATGGAGGTTTGACTGTATTCACTTATAAAATCTGTTCAGAATTCCATTCAAAGTAATGAGTCACAAAACAGTGCTCAGAGCACAACAGTCTAGGAATCCAAGCCAATATCAAAAGAAACTTCATCTTTAACATCATGGCCACGACTTCTTGTTCTTCTCATATCACAGTTTGGCCACCATCATGGATGTAATTAATTTGGGTACAACAATTTTAAACAATGATTCATTTACCTTCAAAGCAATTTCTAAGGTTCTTCAGCTGATATGTTCTTCTTCCTATATTTCTTTTCCCATTTATTTTACTTTCAGTAATCAACTGGGACAAACTGAAGCTTTCATTTATCACTGTGTGACTGAGCTATTCCAACTATTTGCATTTTATTTATTTTAATATTTTTGGCCTTTTACATTTTTCCATCTTAAAGGATTTCTCTCCCCCCCCCCCATTGGACTTAGCTCTTTTCTGATCACTCTGTTGATCCAATAAATTCTTAGCATCCTGCAATAAATCATCATTCAAAGCACTTCAGCATTTTTCATAACAATAGTGTTAGAATTCACTCTTCCATGCCATATAACAGAAGTGAGAATACAGGGTATCATACAATGCACAAGTGTAAGTCTGCTGTTTTTCTCGTTTTATTAAGGAATTTTCTCTGGATCATCTGGCTCTTGCAGCACAGCTAGCTGCTTCAAATAATTCAAAAACAGCTTGCTATTGACTTAATAATCAACACTGTACATTCTTGATATGGACATAGTACTTGTTCCATCCTATTTTAATTGCGTACAAATATTGATAATAAATTGCTATTTTAACTATTGCTTGACATTCCTTTGTAACCAATTGGACATTTGTACACATAAATAAACTGAAAAATGGTTACAAGCCATTGACAAACAGTTCAAAGGTAGGTACACCCATGTGCAGGGAATTAAAGTACCATAAGAGTCAGAAGAAATTAGAAGTTATTGGCCAGCATTTATTGCACTAAATTCAACATTAGTCATGATGAGAACAGGACCTTGATTATCGCTTATGACTAATAACTGCCATTCATTTTAATGGATCTACTCTAGTTGGAATTGACACTAGCTATATGGTAAATCCCATCCATGTCTGGCTGGACATCCAACTATGCTAATGGAATAGACCATACATCCAGCGACTCAACACTGAGTGTTAGGTGGTGGTAAATAACCTGACTCCCCAAAGGGGCCAATGGCTATGGGCGGATGAGCCTCTTCAGGTTGGGTGAAGGTCCCCTCAGTCGAGGAAACGCAACTGGAAACCATCATACTGGGCCCAACGACAAAATGAGTGGAGGAGGAACTCTGATTCCCAATGGTCATGAAGGCGGAAGGGGCCATGTCAGATGGACTGGCTGTGAAGGCACACCTTGTTCATATCCCCAAGGCTGTGGCAGTCCATTTCAGTCCCTGTGTTAAATCCTACATGTCTCATTTCATATGTGCTAAAGGAGATGGCTCCAAGATCATAGTGTGTGGATCACTTCATGGCAAACTGGGATTCAACTTAAACAAATTCACACCAGTGGCATTTTTACTGCTTGCCTTGGAGGGTGAAGGTAGCCCAGAACCAGCTGACCATCTGTTGTCTGCTAGTATAATAAGGATTTCTCCACTAAAGGAGACTCAAGGCTCATTACCAAGTTTCCATCCTAGTGGTTTAACAAAGATAGATTTCAAGAAAATGGTACTTGGTAGAGTGGGGTACAAGGGAGGGAGAAGACACGAATAACTCTCTCCAGAAGCAACAACTTACAGGAAAAAAAATGAGAAATATTTCCTAGAGTTTCAGCAAGGCTTCCTCTATACAGTTCTGTCTTCTCTGTTGTCCGTTCTGTCACCTCCCTATGCATGAAATGTGAAAGGGAGAACCTTCTTCATCCATGGAGGCCTCTCCATGTGGAATGTGAATCTGAATTCAGGGGAAACCAGACTTTTAACACCCACAAACAGCTCTCAGTCATAGAGACAGGTCTCCTGTTCAGATGTTTTGCCTTGCATGGGTAAGGCAGTGACGGGGCCAAAGATGGAAGAGAAAAGGCTAGAGCATCCTTCCTTGTGTGCTTTTCTTAATATGCTAACTACTGAGTAGGACTTGGATTACAAGGTAAACAGGGATGTGGTACCCACCCACTAACCCACTTAAACTGTCTACAGTGTCTTCAGTTCCTGAAATAAAGTAAATACACACACACACATCCTTTTTTCCCTCCCTCCATGCACTCTTTCTAGAAAATACAGTAAACTTGCTTTGACTATAGAAGAAAAAGCAGCAGCATGAAATTTCAGCCAAGGACTTAGACACATGTCCTTTGTAGGGGTGAATGTGTATGAATGGGCTGAAAGCTATGTCGCTGTGTCATGTGTGAGCAAAAATATGTGTATAAAAATGAAAGAAAAATATCTCATTAGACCAAGAAATCATAAAAGACCAGGAAATATTAATCTCATTAGCAAAAATTTGTAGATATTTTAGTTTCAGTTTGTAAAACTCATTTAGGAACAAAATTCCTAAATAGACAGAGTACAGTTGTACCTCGCTTAAAGAGCATAATGCGTTCCACAGGATTGCTCTTTAAGCGAGTTTGCTCTTTAAGCGAAACACCATTGTAAGTGACCAATTGTGGGGGGGATTGCAAACCCGGATTTATTTGTTAGGCAAGTTTTTGGTTGGTTTTATTTGTTAAGCGAAGCAAACATTCAGAGAAAATTCTGCTCTTTGAACGATTTACTCTTTAAGCGAGGCACTCTTTATGTTAGGTTTGACTGTATTTTATATTATTGAAAGGGCAGTGGCTTAAACTTCATCATTCCACAGCCATGAGAAACAAACAATACCCGGACAGCAATGTTAACTTTGGATGTTTAGACATGAGAATAATACTATGAGCCAAGACTTTAAATGTCATTCTATATTTAAGGGGAAAATCTAGCTATTCATCAAAGTATGTAGAAGTATGAAACACCAGTTGAACTCTAGAAATTATAGTCTGAGCAAGTCAGAAATAGTCCTTTGCCTTTTGCAAGGAACAAGCAATTAAGGCACACAATTTGGGTAAGCATAAGTTGTCATATGATCCCTCCAATGTAGAGGTTGCAGTTTACACTGAGACAGAGGGATCAAAGTAACATTTTACAGCAGGGATTCTCAACCTGTGGCTCACGGGGCGAATGAGACATGCGGCACCATTTCATTTGGTCCACCACCACCACCACGCCAGGAAGTGCCATGAGGTGTAGGAAGGGCAAAATGGCCATTCAGCCCCTGAAGCTGTCTGAGGGAGCATGACCAAGCCCCCAGCTTTAAAAGGTTGAGAACTCCTGTTTTACAGTCTCTTTGCTGAGACAACAACCTGGCTTGATGCCACTGTGAATCTCACTATAAGCTTTAATGCAGAATGCCCATTTTTGACTTCTTCTCCGAATCTGGTGCAAAGGAAAACAGGTAACATTTCAAGCAGCCCAACATTTCAAGTCACCAACAGAGC
The DNA here is from genome assembly GCA_030440675.1 of Furcifer pardalis. Lineage (NCBI taxonomy): Eukaryota > Metazoa > Chordata > Lepidosauria > Squamata > Chamaeleonidae > Furcifer > Furcifer pardalis. Next base: position 73,911,219 of record CP126893.1, read on the forward strand.
AATATTGTCTGCTCGAAGATACAGCAGTGTTAGCAGAAACCAAGTGTGCTCTGGGGGATGAGGGAACAGAAATTAAAGGAACAATGGGGGATAGTCAGACAACAGTGAAAGTGTCAACTGGTATACATTTTCAGCACTGAGAGGCATAGCCAAGCTCCCACCAAAATCTGTGTCCACTCAGAAGGAGTGCTGCACCATAGCATAAAAGTGACATATTCAAGAGATCAAACAAATGCAGGGGAAAGTGATACCCTTTATTGGACACTTTGAAAATTCACATCTTTGCAAGCTTTCGTAACTCAAAGGTCCTCTCATAGCAATCTCTCATGGCAATCTGTCGAAGCCAAGCACCATTCTTAGATGTTCCATGAGAAAATAAGCAGCAGATTCTATCTTTTTAAAGAGGAAACCATGGATCTGCATATTACCTTCCCCCCATATTCAAGAGAATCTGATATTACTAGTCAAGTCTTTTTTAATTTAGATATTATGTGGGTTCATGTAACTGCAAATGGATACGTAAGTATGTTAGGAACTTCACCATAACACAGACATAGCACAGAATGTGTATGATTGGACTACACTGAACTGTGAGTCATGGCAGTGCCTTCAGCCACTCAGCTTCTGCTGTGTCAGGTACAGTATATCTTTTCTTAACTGCATACAGTGGTACCTCGCTTAAAGAGCATAATGTGTTCCATGGGATTGCTCTTTAAGCGAGTTTGCTCTTTAAGCAAAACACCATTGTAAGTGACCAACTGTGACTTCTGGTGGGAGGGGGGATTGCGAATGCTGATTTAGGTGTTAATTGAGTTTTTGGTTGGTTTTAGTTGTTAAGTGAGGCAACCATTCAGAGAAAATTCTGCTCTTTAAGCAAGTTACTCTCTAAGTGTGGTGCTCTTTATGCGAGATTTTACTTTATTTTGCTATTTTAACTTCTCTTTGCATTTTTCTTACTTTACACATATGCTGCAACGTGCAATACAAAAAGATGTTATCAGAAAGTCAGAAGAAAGAACTCACCGGGGTTACTGCCCCTTGCCAGCTGAAAAGAGCTGGACTGCAAGGCAATTTCTCAATTATTTCCTTCTACAGAAAACATACTGGAGGAAAACAGTGGAGGGTTCCTGTTCTTCTAGTACATATTGGCTGTAATCCCGTTTCATGACTTTTTAACTATTCATTGGTCATAATTATTATAGAGCGAAATATATTTGGCTCCTTTAGAAGTAACATATTTCTTTTAACCTGAGTTTTCATGGAGTCCAGTTGCTTCTTCAGACTTCTCAAAAGTAAATATGACATTATGGGCTGATTATTCAAAATTCACTTTATTGACTCATTTTCAAGGCTTCCTTCTTCTTGGGACATCCTAGGATGTGCTTGCCCAGGCTGGCTCTTTTCTTGAAAGGCACAGTGGGGAACTTAACTCCTAAACTTTGTTTCCGCAGCCAAATACCAAAAATACTGAGCTGTCTAGACAGCATCAAATATAGGATATAGATGATATAGATATATACTGTAAGTTCAACCTTAGCTGGGACCTCTGTGTTGGAGGAAGAATGTCCAATTTCTCATGATTTAGGTGCCAGGCTTTTTATCTCCTAACCAACATTTATTTTATCCACTAAAGGTCACACTTAAATGCAGGAGTTAGTCTTTAAAGTGCCACAACTGTTTTGTCTTTTTTGTTATTTTGTTTTGTTTACTCTCTGATAAGAGACCCTGAACACCATCAATATGTTTTTGCTTCCCTTGTGACTTCTTCTACACTCCTCTATTCAGAACCCCTTTCCCCACTTGTTCTGACTTAGTTATCTCACGTGTAAAACTGTATTCTGTTAATCCAAAGGGTTTGCAAGGATTTTGTCCACCCAGGATTTTTTAAAGTCAGAAAATAGAACTGCATTAGTCACCATTTTTATGTTATTTCCTCTCTTTGATTACACTTCTCAACTTAGGGGTCTTTCAAATACCACATGACCATTTTAGGGGTGGAGTGGGATGTCCAAAGTCATGGAAAATCACAGGCAGGAGGGGGGGTTCAGCATGAAGTCATGTGACTCCAAAATTTAACCCCCTGGCCAGGTGGAAATCATGGGGTGGTGCAGCAGGTGTCCTCAAGCTCTGGGTGGGACCATCCTCTGCCGCTTGAGCCAGCATGGCTTTTAATCCCACAACCAGGTGGGAGTCCAGGGCTGGGGCAGCAAGCATCCTGAGGCTCCGGGTCATCGATGCTTCTGCCGTTTCTCTTCAAATCAGGGGAAACGGAGAAACCACATGATTGTGGGGGTCAGTCAAAGGTCATGGAAAGTCACGGGGGGGTCAAAAAGTGGCCTATTTTAGGTCTCGTGGTATTTGAAAGGCCCCTTATTCTGTTTTCCTCCATTGTTTTTTCCAGCACTCTATTCTTTGTTTAAACTTGGTACAGATTTGTCTTTTCTCAGCACTATTCAGCTACTAACTCCTTTGGTTCATGGTAACTCTCTGGAACTTCTAACCCCTTCTTCACCATTGCTTTTCACCACATGAAGAGTAAATGTCCTGAAGAGGAAAAGGGTCCTATTTATGTATAAGCAATTCAAACAAGCAAGATTCCTAGAAAACTAGGGCTAAACAGAGATAGAAACTTCTCCACTTCAGATATATCATTCTGAATGAGATGGAGAAAGCACTAGAGATGGACAAGGCTAACCATTCCTTACTGAAGAGTTTCTTGAGAACCATTAAATAATTATTGAATAGTACCCCTATCTTCTTTAAAAGTAATATTTTAACAATAGACAATGAGTTAAAAATGATGGGAAATGATAATGCCTGCTGCTTTGCTGACTGGATTTTTAAGGATGAGAAACATCACAGAGTGTGTTTGAGCCTTTAAAAAAACAGCTGTTTTTGCTTACATGTTGTTTCTCAAAGGAAAGGTAACCATCTTTTTCAAAGAAAAATATTTTTCCCCAAAGGAAAGGTAACCACCAACCGACGGAGGGAGAAGAAACTGTGGCCTGGTGGGTGGCAGAGAACCTCACTGCTACCTCCAGGTCCCCACCAACGGCCAGAGGGGAGTTAGTCTGTGTTCTTTTTTGGTTGTTTTGTGAATTGTATTTTATGATTGTTACTGTAGTGTTCTTGTTTTTATTGTAAGCCACCCTGAGTCATCATGGCAAGTGGGCAGCAATAAAAATCTAAATAAAAATCTAAACAAACAAACCAACAAACCAATTTGGGGTAGAGACAGGTAGGACAAATCACGATGAGAAAAACAGTACTATTTGTCCCACTGTTCTCTTGAGATGAAGAGTCTCATGGCACCTGAAAAAGCTTTGCTGAGGTATCTTGGCAAGTTGAGCTAGTTTAAATCAAGGAGAATGAAAATTTGCTTTTGTGCATTTGTGTGTGTGTATTAATTAGATTGAAATGGACTGGATCATTGCTCTTTTATCTTTCATCTTCCATTTTTGCTGCAAGTCAGTACTCATCCGACACACCCTTACTCATATAGCTGCTATAATTCCTTTTCCCAGTCCTAAAGGAGGAGCTGAGGAACTATTACACACATCCTCTTATATCACAATACTCTTTCCAGGCTTAAAATGTTTTACTTTTTATCATTAGAAACAGAGAAAAGACAGTGGCTCCTAAGCTACAAGTTCTTTCAAGCAGGTTGAAGAGCTCTTTATCCATTGAGTTACATTAATGTAATCACTTGAGAAGATGAGCGCCTGGTCATAATCCTAAATTATATACATAGTGGCCCATACAAACAACTATACAGATGTCAAACAAATTTCCTCAGTGTAGCTCATCATTGCTTCTTTTTTCCTCTTCCTACCACAGACTCTTTTTCTGAAAAGTTCAATTATTACTGTACATTCCAGAGCCCAGTCACAAAAATCTCTCATAGCCTCTACAGCTCTGAACCAATCTGCCTTAACACAAGGCACACATTTATGCATGGGTTCTTGTTTTCAGAAGGAGGAATACTGATGTCTTCTTGTCTCACCTCATTTTCCTGGAATATTCTGCTGTACATTTCAAACCAGCAAGTAGAACCCCAGCCTGATGGTTAAAAGTGAAGACCTTCCCATTCAGTAAATTTTACCCCCAAAGAAGTGGCCACTTATCTATCCAGTACTAATTCAGACATCAGGTGGAACACAATGGGGAGGTAATTCCTTCTGTTATGATTGGATGTTCTTTTTACCCTAAAATTAGAACATAAGCAGAAGCTAGAGATGGAATGAAGAAGGGCCCCATTTCAATACTACAAACAACTCTAAACCATGCACTTACAGAAAGCCCACAGACAAGATGTGAGGACAAAAGTTCTCTCCATCTGCCAACAACATCTCAAAGGGAGACCCATAGAACCACTGGCATTAGAACCACATTACTACAGATGGTACATATGTTCTTTTGTACATTCTGAACCTTCCACTAATAAACTTTATTGAACAACCCTCAGTTCTATTATAAATAGGAGGGGGGATGAATTCCCCTCCAGTTTTTCAACATCATATATGTGCCCCATAATGCTGTAAGATTGCTTTCCCACTGCAACCTTTCTTCAAAGGGGAGAAGCTCCAATTTCCTGACAATTTTATTTACTCTTTTCCCCATTTCCAGGACTATAGTATACTTTAAAAAAATCTACCAAAAACAGAACTATACATACCGTAAGTATCCCAAATACAGTATGGTTATATTCCAGTACTTCACTATTCCCAAATAATAGGCTATAAAATGCACGTTGATACAAACACACTGTGGTATTGACACACTTTGAAAAACCAGTGAAATTCACTATGAAAAACCAGTGAAATTCACAATACATTTCTATGAATGTCTAAAGGTAAAGGTCACCCTTGCTCAAAAGCCAGTTGTATTCGACTCTAGGGTTCAGTGTTCATCTCTGTTTCATAGCTGAAAAGCCAGCACTGTCTGCTTCTGCAGACGTTTCCGTTGTCATGTGGCAGGCATGACTAGACACCGAAGCACACAGAACACTGTTTACCTTCCCACCAAAATGGTCCCTATTTATCTACTTGCAATTTCTTGCCTTCAAACTGCTAGGTTGGCAGGAGCTGGGACAAAGATGGGAGCTCATTCTATCCTGCAATATTCAGGTATTGAACTGCTGATCTGCCACCTTCTGGTCAGTGTCTTAGTCACTGATGAGGCTTACTCCCAAGTAAGCATGCATAGATTTGCAACCTCAGCTATTTTCAAAACAGAATGCTGTGGTTGGTGAACTTGAACCAAAGGGACCTAGATAATCATGTCAACTAAAGCGTGGCCACCAACAAATGATGCTTCCTAGCCATAGTCCCACATATTTAAATGGAAATGGAAGCAACTGGGGGGATTTGAAGGGCAAACAAGATAAAGATTATAAAGTACTTTGCACTTAGAGCCATATAAACGAGTACCCACCATAGTGCTTATCCATCAAGATTTGCTTTTATGAAGAGGGCAATAAACACAGAAAAATCTTTCTAAAGACAATTTACTGCAAAAAGCAAAATCTACCCTGTTTTCCCGAAAATAGGACCTCCTTGTATAGTAATGCACCCCCTCTATTTTTCCCCACCTCGGAAATATAAGGCCCCCCCTGAAAATAAGGCACTCACCTAAATCTTGCTCTAGCAATCCGCTGTATCAGCAATAAATGTGTACTGTATTCTTCATCATGGAAAAATAAGACATCCCCTGAAAATAAGACCTTGTGCATATTTTGGAGTTTTTAAAAATATAAGACAGTGTCTTATTTTCGGGGAAACACGGTAAGCATTGAGGTCCAAACATTATATGAGTTCAAAATAGACAACACTCTTTTACTAAATGGCATGCAACGTTATCAACATAATAATGTATTAAGGAAGGAGTATCATATGGCAGAAAAACAATTTGAAAGGCTAATGTTGTGTAGCTTCTGTATACAAAATAAAGTAAAACAGGTCCCAATGAAGATATCTTCAAGAATGCTAATAACATGATCTTATAAAATTGCATGTGTGAAACCTCAAAGACTCTAATATTCTATAATAGGCTAAAATAAATTTCTTGAAACAAATGTCTCTATATAGTAGGCAGTAGAGTTCCATTAACACTGACAACAGCTGTTGAGATTTATGTTGTTGTTGTGGTAGCAGAAAGGCATGGGGTGTGTATGTGTTTTAGTAGTAAAGTAATTATTCTTAATGTCAGTTATACAATTTAACAACCTGATACAAAATAAAATCACTGCAAGTTTCAACACAGTGTGAACAGATATAAGCACATCTAAGGTGTTAGAGAGACTCTATTTTGTCTTCTCTGCTACTCTTAAAATATCAGAACATGAAATAATTGCTTTTCTTCTCAATTTTCTATCTGCAAAAATAGTTTACTGCCATTTTCCCCTTCAATTACTTTTACTTAACTCCTCTTGTACTCTCATTTGTACTGGACTGTCTATAAGCAGCATTTCACCCATGAATGTAAATTACTGGGTCCAATTATTATTCAACATTCAAAGACCACATTGAAGTCCCAGTTGGGAACAGTAGGCTGCACCCATGCAATTTATCTTTAGAGTTAGCAATGCGGACAATATTTCCTTGCCCCAAATACGATACTGCTAAGACTGGCAAGACTTAAGAAGATAGTTGATTAGGAAGATAATTGGCATTTGCAAAATCTGGCAGCAAAAGATCATCCTTCTCTTCTATTTTTTTTGAAAGTATGCTTCAAGATATTAATGTTAACAAACATGCACAGTTTATTGGCATGCATAACAAGATGGAGTCCCTCAGGTATCACAGTTTGGTTTCACCTATGCTACTTATATGTGCCCAGTTTTACTACTCTTGGCACACTCCCCTGACTATTCAACCATCAACATTTACACACATACTTATGCGGGAGGGGGGAGAGTTTAAATATAACATTTGGTAGCAGGAAGAGAAAGAAATCACATCCCACATTAGCAAAAAAACAAAACAAAAAACACCACCAACTGTCTGAAGTAGAAAAGACGTCCATCAAATACGGCTTCATTAGATGGTCTGGTTGCACTGGATGAAATTCAAAGTGTGTACCTACAACAGAAGGCTTCCATTGATGCAATGAGGAAAGGATAATTCTCAACTATTCTGCCTTTTCTTTGCATCCTCCTGAATCTGCTCCAGAGGATTGAGACATTTTAAAAAATAAATAAATAAGGGAAGTGAATGTTTTAGGCAGCCAGAAAAATCAATTAAAAATGCTGTCCTCCATTGTCTGCAGATTGAAGCCACCCTCAACAGAGAGACACTATGCAGACTCTACTTATAGGTGTATGTTTTTGTGTCAGAGATTACTCTGGATTGAAAGGATTTTTGCAGGGGATGCTCAAATAAGGCTCCTTTCATGTTCCCCATCGTGCACCTCTTGGGTATCAAACCCTGTCCTTCTGGTCTCCAAGCTCAGCACCTTACCCACTAAGCCCATAGCATCAAAAGTCTAAATTGTGTGTTTCAGCTAGAGCTGACCTATTGAATCAAATGTTGAATGGTGGGTCAAAATGTTTATGTTCATCCCACTGGTTCCAGGTATCTCTGCTCTAGCTGGGATTCGCAACAGAACTCTGGACATACAGTTCACTCATACATGGCTACTTTCTAAATAGTTTGGCACATATCCTTACAAATTAGCCAACTTTACATAGTTGATCTGCTGCATGTAGATAAATTTAAATCATTTAATATACTGAGCCAGAGAAGAATAATTTGGAGATAAATGTTGTTCAGTTTACCACAGCCAATCAAAACCAAATTGGACAAATTCCTGTACCAAGATAGATATTTCATAGTTTCTGTTACATCACTACTCAGATACTGTTCTACAAAGTTTGATGTAATTCATCATAGCAAGGCAAACATTAAAAAGAGTTGCATGCTTCACAGATTGAGTGTTTTAAAACTACAACATAAAATGGATGTCTGATGTTGTGCTCAGATTGTATTACTGTACATGCTTAAAATTACAAAATCAGAAGGTTCAAGCCATCATCTAGCATAAGGGTTCTCAATCTGTGGGACACATCCAGCCCATGGCACCATTTCATGCAGCCCACCACCCTCACTCCCACTGCTAGAAGCAGCAGAAACAGCCCCCAAAAAAGAAAGCTGGCCTGCCTCCATCTAGGGAAAAAGGGAAGAGTGTCTGGCTCTTCCAGAGACTTCCCAGCAGCCAAAACTCTCCTTCTCTTGTCTCCCCTTCCTCCCCCAACCCCCCAACCTCTGCCTTTGCCCCCCTCAACCAATCTGCCCCACTGCCTCCCTGCCTGTTCCCCCTCCCCAGGGAAGTTCCCCCAAAAGGACCTACCTGCAGTCCCACCCTGGTACTTCTAAGAGTGGGCTTTGGCGGGGAAAAGGAAGTGCACCTTCCTTGGGGGAGGGGGGGGGCAAGAAATGGACTTTCAGACCAGAAGAGTAGCGTGCCTTGGTGGGGCCCCGTATAAAAATTTGTTTGGGGGCCCTTAGGAAGGGTAAAGATTTGTTTTGCTTATGCACATTGGGGGCCCCTGTGGCCCGGGGCCCCCGTATAATTGATACGGCAGATACGGCGGTAGCTACGCCTCTGTTTCAGACCCTGTTGTGTTCCTTATTATGTAGCATTCTGGTACTCGCCACTCAGTGGCTTTAACCCTTTCAGAGGAGAACAGAAGTTGCCAAGAGGAGCCTTCTGAAGCACAAAGGCTTAGAACAGTGATGACTATTATCTATGGCTGTGATGGTGAATTTTTTTAGAGACCGAATACCCAAACTGCAACCCAAAACCCACTTATTGCAAAGTGCCAACATAGCAACAGTGGAGGAAGGAAACACTCCTATTGGGCTGCTAGGCAGAAGGGCAGGCAAACTCTGTGCTGGGCTGGGTGGGAGGAAGCATTCCCATTGGGCTGCTGGCTAGAGGGGTGGGTGGACTCTGTGCTGGGAGGAGGGAGGAAGCATCCCAATGGGGTGCTGGGCAGAGGGGTGTCAGAGTGTCTACTCTGGCACGTGTGCCATAGGTTCACCATCACTGGCTTAGAACAGGGGTTCTTTCCCAGGGCTATTCTGGCCAAGCGTGGGTGATACTCCTCCATGCAGGTAAGCAGGGAAGCAGTGGGGGATGAGGGGGAGTTTGAGTTGTTCCCGCTGGTTGATGGGGACAGTGGGTACAGCCCACCAAGAGTCTGAGGGGCCGTTGTCTGGCCCATGTCTTAAAAGGTTGAGAACCCCGATCTAGTATTATAAACTCAGACTGTCTTTTTTTGTTGTTTCTTCAACTGTCATTACATCAACCACTTAAATTAAAACAAGGCACTACAAGCCATGAGGAATATTTTGAGGTGCCTTCCACTTTCCATCAGTAAAGAGTAATATACACATGTACTTTGTTGTTGTTTTTAAAATACAGCCCATAATCAAATGGATGAATCTATATTAGCTACTCCGCATAAGAACGCTATATGCTTGAGCTAGAAAAAAAATCTTTGTACCACCCAAGTTCAAACAGCAAATGAACAAAAATCACCTAGCACAACATTTTTAATGTTTTGAGGTCATTCCTTTTCTGCTCCCACTTTCTTAGCCACTCTGCAGAGATGCATGATTGGGTATTTCATGTTCTACTTACAGTGAAAGTAACAATGGAGTATGGTTGATTGATTAGGCTCCTTGAATCTGTAGTGCATACTTTAAAAAAAAGAAAAGAAACCATGGAAACAGATGTATATTCATGCAAGACAGAGAAGTGTCAAGGTACTTTGGCTTCTCCATACAAAACAGAAGCAAGACGATGGTTATCAATCTAATCCCTAGCGTTTCTGAAACACACCATTATACATACATCTGGCTTTAATGATGCTGTACCCACTTGTAAGAGTAAAAAGCCAGGGCTGCTATTCAAAAACAACACTCTTATGATGATTAAGCCGTCTGTTACCTGCCTCCTCCAAGCAAAAGGCAAATTGACAACGTGACTTCCTCTGGCTTTCCAGGCTGAGATTTTTTTTAAAACCAGGTGCATTCTTTCCATACCAATCAATCAAGTGAAGAAATTAAAGCTGGAAACCAGTTTCTCAAATACTATGAGCCTGGCTACTTCACATTTCCACCCATTGCTGCGGCTGAGCAAGTCTCCCATGAGAGTTGAATGTTTTCAACAAACCTATTTTTTCTTCTTCTTTTTCTTACAGAAGTCATCACGATAGAATGGAACAAATCCTGCTGTTGTTTTCATTTTAATCAATCACGAGGGAGGGGCCTCTCCATCCCAGAGTTCTAATCTGAAACGCTATTAGCACATGCTCGGAGCAGCTTCAAAGTCCGTGCCGAAATTGCATACGGGAAAGTCACTTTCGGGCAATTTGCCATCTGAGTTGTGTACATTCCATAGGTCTAGTGAAGCCAGGAAAATTGGGCTAATTTGGACTGGCTGCTTCTCCAGCATCATGAAAGAAAACAATTGGACAAAGTCAGGGGCTCAAATTCAATATGACTCAAGCATGCTGACAAACCTTGTTTGTCTGCCTATTGATTTGTTAACAGCAGGCTAAAGGAAAAGCATCTATCCAAACTATGTTAAAGTTTTGTGCTCTTCAAATCTAAAAAAAACATTCAGTCCATTATTACAGCATGGCGTATGAGATCCCTCCCCCCCCAGTATATAAAAATACATTTAAAAGTGTGAAATTGTGTTACCCAGTGGTACGCCTTAATACAGATCCAACTAATAAAACAAAACATTTAATCCACTCTGTGAAAAACACATTCACATTATTACATATACAGTTGTACCTCGCTTAAAGAACAGAATGTGTTCCATGGGATTGCTCTTTAAGTGAGTTGCTCTTTAAGCAAAACACTTAGAAAAAGTGCTGCCAGTGCCATTGTAAGTGACTGATTGTGACTTCTGGTGGGGGGGGGGGGATTGTGAACCCAAATTTAGTTGTTAAGTGAGTTTTTGGTTGTTTTTAGTTGTTAAGCGTGGGTGACCATTCAGAGAAAATTCTGCTCTTTAAGTGAGTTAGTCTCTAAACAAGGCACTCTTTATGTGAGATTTTACTGTAGAGTTCATTTGCAAGTTAAGATTTCAATGTACAGGTTCAGGGTGAGAGAGAATTGTTTGTTTTATGATAATGAGAAATCTCATTCTCCAAACTGTCAACCCTTACACAGTCAAGATGGTATCACCTACACTTTCTGTCATTTTCCTCTTTCATATTGCTATTATTTTGTACAACCATTTTGGATCATTTTCTATTATTATTTTGTGTCATGTGCATAATTTTGTCACTGACAAAGGAAGGTTTTCAGGCAAATCTCTTGGCCTTTTGCGTTAAAATGTAAGATCTTTAAATCCTAGGAAGTGGAAAGTTTGAAATTTTAATCTCAAGCAGGGTTGCTGGTTATTGAAATAAAACCATAAGGAATACAGGTGGCAGCCACTTTTCTAAACTGACAAAATGAGGACACAGTAGGTTTCAACCATATTTTCAAACCATCAATTTTTCTTTTACTGGTCTTTTCATTATTATCCAAATAAATAATTTGCTTGTATTTAAACTCAGTCCTTGATGAATTATTATTAAATTCATATTGGGTCGCCCTGGTGAGGAGGGCAGTATGGAAAATAAGTAAATAAATAAATTGCGATTCAGTGCTAATTACCGTATATACGAATATAAACCGACCCGAATGTAAGTCGAGGTACCTAATTTTGACCTTGAAACCCAGGAAAATAGATTGATCTGAGTATAAGCTGAGAGTGGGAAATGCTAGTGAGTTTCAGTAATTAAAATACATTAAAATACAATAATATTAATTATTTTAATGATTTTTTAAAACTGTACTTGCACCACCCAGCAATGGTGGCGCTGCAGGTAAAGTGGGTGGGCAGGTCAATTGCACTGAGGCAGGAAGTGTTGCTCTAGTCTAGCCTTTTGCTCCCTTGCAAGGAAGGAGAATGGCTTCCTCCCTTCATCTTGGACACATGGAGCAGGGACAAAGGCACAAATGTACGGTAAGTAAAATCCTTTCTTTTTCTACACCAGTTTGGAAGGGGGACGTGATTGCATTGTAGTTCTTCTTTCTTCGTTTGCAATTTTCCATAGGAATTAATTTAAAACAAACCAGAATAGGAGAACTTGATTTTCAATGTACAGTAATACCCCGGATAACGTTATTACTTGGTTCCACAAGTCATGACGTTATCCGATTTTTAGCGTTGTCCGATGCATGGATCGAACAACGCTAAAAAAAAGCCCTGACTTCAGGGACAAACCGCTTTAAAGGCAGGCAGGGAAAGAACTTATCCTCCCTGCCTTTAAAGCCACCCCCATCCGCAGCGGTTAAATTTAAACTACAGGAAGGGAGAGGGTTGTGTTTTTTTCTTCCCCTCCCTGTATTTAAAACACAACCCTCTCTCTTCCTGTAGTTTAAATATAGGGAGGAAAAAAGATGTGATCGCCTGATCGCGTCTTTTTTCCTCCCTGTATTTAAACTACAGGGAGAGAGAGGCTTGTGTTTTAAATACAGGGAGGGGAAGAAAAAAACACAACCCTCTCTCTTCCTGTAGTTTAAATACAGGGAGGAAAAAAGAACTGCTTCCATCTTTCTCTTGCTCCCTTTCCCTCCTTCTATTTAAACTACAGGGCGGGGGAAAGAGAGAGATGTGATTGGTTCTCTAGAGAACCAATCACGTCTCTCTCTTTCCCCCTTCCCTGTAGTTTAAATACAGGGAGGGAAAGAGACAAGGAGGCTTTGTGACTGCAGTAGGGTCGGGGAAAGGCGGGTGCTTTTTCCTGACCCTACTGCAGTGGCAGAGACCGCTGCGGGTGGGGGGCGGATTGGGTAGTTCTACCCAAACCACCCCACACCTGCAGGCCATTGCACTGGACAACGCTAAAAGAATCGTTATCCGATGCAAGTTTTTTCCAAAAAACTTGCATCATTATCCGATTCTAGTATTATCCGATGCAATCGTTATCCGGGGTATTACTGTATTCTAATGGCTAGTTGTGTAATTGCGCCTCAGATTCTTTTGCTGCGGAAGTCCTGAAACTTACTTTCAAACTGCCGAATAACTTTTTAAAAACCCATATTTTTAGACCTTGTGGTTGGTGACCCTTGTATAGACCAAATCCCCTTTTTGGACCTAATTTTTGGGGTTAAAAAACTCGGTTTATAGTCAAGTATATATGGTAGGTGTTTTTCTTTTGTTGGAATGGGCAAAATTAGAGTGTGAGGCCTCTTTTAAAATATCCAGACAATGAAACTGAATTTCAGCTAGCTTTACTAGGACCTAACTATTGCTTCTCTGGATTTGTATACTTAATTTCTGTATTGCAGGACTAGAAATAGCTAACCTAGTTTTATAGTTCTTGCTTCCTTGTTCTTAATGGGTCTGCGGTTCTCTATATACTGTATTCTGGATTCTCTTTCAACTATTTACATTTTGTCTCTAATTTCAGCGACATTAGCCTGACCATTTGGGATTCCACTTGCCTTCCTGAAATCCCCCAAAGTCCTAGGTCCTGGGAGGCAGATGAGAAGGAGGAGTCCCAATCTGAGGTGTTTTCCTTCAAGGGATGTCCCATAAAGGTGGAAGATGCAATGCACTGTGGTTCTTCTCTCTAGTACCTCTCTCAGCACATCTGCCATGGCCCTTTGGCTACGGCAGCCAACCGTCCCGCAGTCTGCGTGGCAATCCCATTTAGGGAGGGGGAATTTCGACTTACCCTTGTTTCGAAAATGGTACCGGACCTCCCCCGTTGGGTCACGGAAGCCCCGGTTTCTCTCCGACCGGCAGGCAGTTAAAGAGAAATGGAGCCGAAATGGCTCCAATAAACTGCGCATGCGCAGAAACCCAATTTGGCACCAATTTCTGCGCATGCACAGTTTATTGGAGCCATTTCGGCTCCGTTTCTCTTTAACTGCCTGCCGGTCGGAGAGAAACCGGGGCTTCCGTGACGCAACGGGGGAGGTCCGGTACCATTTTCGAAACAAGGGTAAGTCGAAATTCCCCCTCCCTAAATGGGATTGCCACGCAGACTGCGGGACGGTTGGCCGCCCTACCTTTGGCACCAAAGTTGTTTGGGAGTGGGGACATTTGATAGATCTTCAGCTTCTTGATGACTTCCACAGTCGAACAATTTTGATGGGTGGAAGTGGTTCCATGTAGCCTCCTCCTCTATCTTTGCAGCCATGCAGAAATTGGGTGCCCAGCTTTCTGCTGCCTCTTCCCATGAGTCCTCTTCTTTTGACATGAAAAACAATTATGAGCCTTGTCACCCCTTCCTCTTATTCCTGCTGTCACAGCTTTCTTCAGCTGTTCCTCATCAGGCAACTGCCCCTTCTCCACCTGTGGTAGAACATCTCCACTTGTTTGTGACTAGGAAGACTTGCCTGCCCCAGGAGTCCCTTGTGTTTGTAGAGAAGGACTAGCTAATCGTGGCCTCACAAGGTCATCCCCTCACAAGAAGACAACAACATTTTGAAGAACTCAGAATTATCCTTATGAATATTTTCAGACTGAAAGACTAAGACCACAGAGCCAGTCACTTAGTGGTTAAGTTGTGGGAACAGGACCTGGAAGAACATGGAGCAAATCACCAATTGGCCATTGAACTTACTGGTTGACCTAGTTTGAGCTTTTCACCAGGTCATTATGAGGATGAAGTGGGGAAGAGAAGAGGTATATTTGACACCTGAAGCTCACTGAGAGAAATGAGGGAAAACAACAACTAAACAGAATTTCCACTTTAGAGTAATTCCTACATGGGCAGAATGTATGAACACTGGAATGGAGAAAAAATTATAAACCAACTTGTTGTTGAGCAAGACACATGTAGAGAGTGTTCAGGATTTCCATCAGGAGATCTTTCCAACTATACATTTGACAGTACTGTACCTTCTTTTTCTCAAGCTAATTGCACTGACGCTGTCCAGCTTGCTATTAAAGATAAGTGATGCAAACTATCAGTAGCTATACATCCTCTGTACATTTATTATTTTCATTCACTATTCACACATATACAAAAACCAATCTGATACTACCAATAGATTTAATATCCATGACACTACCTATGAAATAGAAATCATGTATCTGCACAGGTAGATTGTTTTACAGCAATTTTCCCCATTGTGAAATACCTGCTGGAACCGAAGACAGCAGCTTCAGAAAATGCAATTATAATACCATCTCCAATGACAGCATCAAAGAGCCATGGTCTTGTAAGCCCACACTAATCCTTTTGTTACAGAAAGGAAGGCTTTTATTTGGAGTCAGCAGCAACAGGAACTCTCTCATTGAGATGGAAAAGAAGCAGCACAGATAACATCCAGAGTTCATTAGCAGTTCCATAACTTGATGGTCTTTCACTTTCAAGGCATTCAAAATACTTTTAAAACAAAAATATAATGCATTTTAATTGGCTGATTTGCCAAGCTTCACTAATTTTAGCTGGTGGCTTTTAAAATATTTCTTTTTCTTTTATTAATTCATCGATTCATTCTCTTTTTATACCTGGAATTTACACTTATGAATATTTATAGGATCTGTATGAGTTCCCTCTTCATACAGGGAAAGGAATGTGGCTAACTATTTTGATAATCAATCATAATCCATGAAAAGGCCAGGGAGATTTTATTTTATAACAGTGTAATACTATCTCATGTATTATCTAAAAATAAAATCCTTTTTTAACATCCTCTTTCATATTGCTTATTAAACAAGAACAGTGCCCTAATGTCTTGGATGTTCAAAATGATGTTATGCTAGAGAAGCTAAAACCAATGAAGCATTTTTAGACAATAATCACACAGATTACTGTACATGTCATGTCTATTCACAGGAAGTTACATTCTCTGTCTTAACCACTCACTCCAGAAAACCTCAGAAACATTAGTTAAACTTTGAGATGGCATTGTTGACACAATGGGTGTAAAGCTGAGCTGGTTGCGAAAGATTGTGGAGGATAGGGGTGCCTGGGGTGCAGTGGTCTCAAAGGTTCGACTTGACTATGTGATGTAACAACAAATGGTGTAACTTTGAGTAAGAAATATAAAGCATGATGACTATGACCTTTATAATGCACCACAGGTGAAGTGCTAGAGAGACCCAACTCCTGCCTTTCCAAAGGCTGCCACTTCATTCATCCTCAGCCTTGAAGTTTATAACTAACAGTCACCACATTGAATTAACTGTTGAATGGCAAAGCAATGCTTATCTACACTCTTGGATCACAGAGTATACATTGGTTGGGATTCCAAACAGGATTCTGGTATAAGTGTTTTATCTATCCAGGTGAAGAGTCCAAGAAGAGGGATGAGAAAACTCACACTGGTAATATGGAAAGGAACAGAAAAGAAAGCACCAAAGCACAGATGCTAGTACAGTATAGTACTTAAATTCCTTCGGGCTTTCAGCCTAGTCAACTGTTTAAGCATCTCACTGTGGACTTTGTCTTAGAGATCCAAAGCCCAGTCTAACCCTAACAAGTTTGTATTAATTTTACATGTACTGTATCTCAAGAATTGCACCATATCTAGATGCATGAGGCCAAGACAGCTGTAATAAGATGCCTCCCAGTACTTACTGGCCACAGAGTAATGTAATGCTACAAGGATGCTTATTTTCAAGATTCATTCATATACAAAAACAAGGGCACAGAAAAGGAAACAGTTATCCCATGCCCCATTAATACAGCTATTTAACAAATATCAACAAGGCAGTTACTAAGCTTATTAATGTTTTGAGAAAAAAATATCATATTTGAAATGATTTTTGGCATAAGACCTGCCAAAGCTGAATACTGTGCAAATCGGGGTAGGCCTGTTGTATACATGTAGACACACACATACTGTATTAGAAATAGTGAAAAGAGGAGATAGATAGGGAGATAGAGAAACATAGGTGGGGTGCAATAATAACAGAAACACAGACTATGCCATTACATTTTTAAGCATTGCTACAGTACTTTGATTTATTTCCACCTCTTACTTGTAAAGGGCTAAAATTCAATTCAAATTAAAATCAAATTTGAAAATGTTAAGCATTAAGAAAAATAAAGAATGTAGCACCTAAAATTATAAGACTGTCCTAATATTAACAAAATGCCACCCTGGGTCTGGAAGTGGGACTGTGTATTGTTTTAATTTTTGTGTATTGTTTTAATTTTTGTGATTAAGTTTTGATGACTTTTTAACTTGATGTTTTTATTGATGTAGATTGTCTTATGTTTTTATTCTTATTTTTAGTCTCATGTAAGCCGCTCAGAGTCGGGTCCTCCCGATTGGGGCGGGGTATCAAGTGTAATAAATAATAGTAATAATACTTTTGAATTTTCACAATTATGAATAAAGACACTGAACGTCTACAGTTTACAAGAGGAAATATGCACAATGTGAATAACAAATACAATCTTAGCATTATAAAAACCTATGGGATCCTCAACTATACAAAATATACAGAAATAATGATTACTAATACAAAAGTAAAATGATGTGATATTTGTTGGCATGTCTAGGATCAAAGTAAACATGGGTAATATATTTTATATACATGGCTTTACTTGCTTCAAACCCCATTTTGAAGTGTAGGAGGAAAGAAACAGAATATATTGCAATGTGAAATATTTGCCTTGATAACAGAGAAATTAGACTGAAAGTTGGTAAATTTTGCTCATGACAGAATCCTTCATATTTTTCAAACACAATCTTTACCAATATGTCTTTAAGGGATACATGAAGTGAGATCTGTTGTGTTTTCTTAGAACTCAGTGCTTTTCTGTATTTCCATATACAGTACTGCAAAAGCAACTCTTAAATTAGTATGTCAATAGAAAAGGTGTTGCTATGGAGAATGAAATGCAAGCAGATCACAATTGATTGAAGCTATGTCCAAATCACCTTAATCAAGAGTCAAGAAAAGGTAAAAAATAAAATAAAAATAGGGACACATCAGTTGTTTGTCTTCTTTCATTCCACCACCACCCCAACCTCAAAAGGCATTTCTGTGAAAAACAGCCACAGAAGTATGTATTAATTGCAGGGCAGGCTGTCAAACGAGAAAGCAGATGAATAACCAGAAAAAAGATACTTTCCAGGCTGTCATTAGGGAAAGAAAGCTATGCAATCGTATTGTAGCATTTAAATGTCAAAATAATTTGTACAGCACAATTACCATTCAGATGAAAAATTACATCAGCACCAAATAATATCTACCCCAATCAACCCACACACTGTTTCAGATGCAAACATGTAGCAGCCTTGTTCTCTGTGCTTTAAGAAACTATATTTCTCTACTGATATGTTTCTCATTTTGTGAACAGAAACACTTGGGCACCGTGTGCTATATTTCACATGATATAATTGTCTTAAAAGGCACAGAAACATTATGCAAACGGCTGTTCTGTGAGCTTATCTGACAAGGCTGCTATGACATTTAAACGTGCCTTAGTTACATCCCTGCTGGATTACTGTGTTGTGCTGTACATGGGGCTGCCTTTTAGAAAGTGTTCGGAAACCCCAGCAGGTCCAAAATGCGGCAGCCAGATTGCTCACTGGGGCTGGTTACAGGAATCGCATAACCTCCCATTACAGCAGCTCCACTGGCTGCCAATCTGTTTCTGGGTACACTTCAAAGTGTTGGTTTTAACCTATAGAGCCCTATAAGACTTAAGTTCACATTATCTAAAATACCACATCTGTCTTTATGAGCCTGCCTATTCCTTGATAGAATCCAGAGACAGTATTGTATTCATGTAAAAACATTTCCCCAACTGATGCAGAGCCAGTATAATATTTTCAGTGATTGTGCAAGGCAGTATTGTGGACATCCCTACACCAGTACAAGTTCACATAGTCAGAAAAGAACACTCTTGTGAAAGTAGGAAATCCTGCATTATTATGCCAGAAGGCTTTACAGTCTGCCAGTCCCCAACAGATTTCCGGCTGTAATTCAATACAGTGGTACCTTGCTTACAGAGCATAATGCATTCCATAAGATTGCTCTTTAAGCGAGTTTCCTCTTTAAGCAAAACACCATTGTAAGTGACTGACCAATTGTGACTTCTGGAGGTGTGGGGGGTGTTTGCAAACCCAGAGTTAGTTGTTAAGCGAGTTTTTGGTTGGTTTTAGTTGTTAAGCAAGGCAACCATTCAGAGAAAATTCTACTCTTTAAGAGAGTCTCTAAGTGAGGTGATCTTTATGCGAGGTTTTACTGTCATTTGAAATCGGCTGTAACTGGGCAGATGCAATAGTACCAACTAGAATATTATTAGGGATGTTAAATCAATCCCTCAAAAAATCTCTGGTTTATGACTGTGGGATATTATGCTTCTGTATCCATAATTCAAAACACCATGAAATGGCTGGACATTGTGGCACAATATTATGCCTACCTGCCTTGCCAGCAGGAAAAAGAATACCAAACCCTACCTACCAAATATCAATCTACATACTGACACACCAGTGTCAGCAGTCAGGATGGTCTAGCATACCCTCTTATGCTCACTGCCATTCACAACCGCTTTGTGTTTGGGTGGCAATTGGTTAACTAATAAAAAAGGGAATAAGATATTTCCCTCTGCTTGGTATCTCTTTTTAAGTAATAGTGAGCTCAAGAGGATATCTTGTTCACTCCTGACATTGGTATCATCAACATGTAAGCTACCTTTTCAATGTTATGTTTGGCATCCTTTTTCCTACTAGCAACATGGACATGACAACTAACCTGACAACTCTGAGGACTAATGGCCTTGGTTGGTGATGTCTACAGGAAAGGGTGATGCTCTGCAACTGGATTAAATCCCACTTGAATCCCTCATGATGGAGGGCATCAGCTTCATCAATATTGGTCTAGGGCCAATGAGGACTTTGCATGCCAAAAGGGCTCAGGACCAGAAAGTGACTCACGGAACTGGATCTGTGGTACAGGTGTCAGACTGCGATGCAAAAAGCAGGTGGAGGGCCACTGCATTATATTCTCAAGACAATCTTCATGGCCATTTGCCATGATGATCACCAATATTCGGAATCAGACACAGCACAAGAAGAAAAATATTACATTTGGTACTAATTGGTCAGATAAATGTATATTTTTATGTTTATCTCCCTGTCTGTTCAATCTCTACTGAGAATATATAATATGAAAAGTAGATTAGATTTAAATAAAAACTGAAAATAGGGGGAGAATCATAAATAATTTAAGATATGTAGATGACATCATCCTACTGGAAGAAAGCATCAGTAACTTGGAATAACTCCTGATTTTTTTAAAAAAAAAAGAAAACATTTTCCTACACATTTCAGCAAGTAACAAATGTAATACATGATCTGGATCAAACTCAACTATTTCTTAATATATTTTATTATGAAATTGAAAGTTTGTTTATAGATCAGATCTAAGCAAAGGGCACTGGATGCATGCAAGAAGCATGGAGGTGATTTCTTATTACTTTATTTCCTTTCCTTTTTCCCACCAACATGCTTATACCACCCACTTACTTCTTGTTTATCCCCATTTCCTGGCAGAAAGGAGGCTTGGGACCATTTTTTTTAAATCACATGATGGCTGTTTTACTTAAAAAGAACCCTTTAGTATCATGCCAAATATATTATCCATTCTTTTAACTTTGCTTAGGGAGTTAGTTTTTTTCAGTTGAGTTTCATGGGGTTACTCACTAGTAACTGTGAATCAGGCTGTAGTCCTAAAATATGCTTCCCACAGCCAACACTTACTAGACTGTCTTCTCCTACTGTGCTCAATTTCGCACTGATCCAAGGTACAATTTAAAAGACATTTTTGTTTGTGGGCCTCCATTTTTAGAATCGCCTTGTAGACATTGATTTCCTATGCTGCACAATACAATTTGCTGCACTATCATGCAGCAATAATTAAGCAAACACAATCATCTGAGTGCTGCAGTCTGCAGTGGTGATAAAAGACCAAATCACTGTCAAATGTTTGGCACAAATCAGATGACATTTATACCATCTTTTCCCTGTTACTGTAGTACTGTGTATAGCACACACAGTGGCAATACAGCCATGGTATTTCAACTGGTGTTGGGACTCCAAGCAACTTTGATCTGCCTCACCAGTAGGATGGGAGGTATGATCCAATTATATCTCAAACAGGTTTATCTATCATCCTGAAATAGGAAGTGCAACAACTCACCACTTCTTTAGTATGTGTTCCCCCCCCCCCCTCCATCATCTTGGAATGTCTCTCTCATGGTAGGTCCAACAGCTCTTTAGCATTATTCAGTGATTACCCTAATCCTTTTCACTTCTGACATTTCCTTTTCTAGGAATTCTAGTCTCCTTTCATTGAAAGGCACTCCAAGCATATTGCTGGGGTGCACATTGTATTATTTCAAACTTTTATCTTTCAAGTTGCGGTTTCAGGGCAGATGCTTTAGCATCAATCAATTTCATGTCTTCTGAAAGATAATGGTAATGTTCTGGACCTGAGCGAGAAACAACCTTCCCTATGAAAAGGTCACAATAAAGATTGCTGTTCCACCCAAAAACCCAAACTCAAAACTACGGTCTTTACCCAAAATCCAAAAATCCATCAAGAAAATTTATGACCCAGTATGCCTTCATAGCTATTCAGATTTACACCCTGTTGTACATTAATTTATGAGGCAAATGATTACAAAATGTCCTTTTCCCCATTGATATTATGAGACATGATTATTAATATACGTGTAATGCAAAAATAACAAAATGTATATCTTGAAAGAACATTGAAACATTATCAGAAAGCATTTATACCTTAAATCAATAGTTATCTGAACAATTAGATGTAACTAAAAGTAGTTAAGAAGTTGAATTACCTCAGAGATTAACTATAACAAAGTTATTTAAAAGAAAATCATGGAGCAATACATTGTAGACTTGAATGCTTCTATATAAAATAAAGTATTTATTAGCTTAATAGCCTCAAAGCAATACTAAGTGGACAATTGATCACTCATAGGATCATTACTAAGTAAAGTAGTAACAACAGTCAACAGGTTGGATGGCTTAAAATGACAAAGAAAGCAGTTGTTAGCTTATCTTATTTGGAATGGTATGTTTCAGTGATTATGGGAATCATGTGACAGCCTGGAGTCCTCTCATATGCTCCACTAACAATTGACTTTGTCCCCTTTATAGAGAGTAGAACCACGTGTCCATTCTATAGAAATTTTGCTTTGCTTTGAAAAATGTACCACAGTTATTTACCGGACATTCGCAAAACTTTTTCCTGTTTACTTTAGAAACAGGGAGAGGTAATTTCACTCTGTGACAGACTACAAAAACAGGTTCCACTTTGAACCCTTTTTGGAGGTTTATTTTTGTGGCTAAATCCTTGCTTGAAGGTAACTGTACCTTATTTTACAGCCAATCTTTTGCCTTATCAGATCAATTGATCAGAAGTAATACATGACACTTCTGTAGTTTCTTTACCATGAGGAACAACCCCTAATAATCCCTTGGCTACCTTTTGATTCTTCGAAAGGTTGCCTCATATTTTGTTACCTGATCTCCACAGTTTTGCTCAGAATGTGACTCTTAATGCTTTAATGCCATAATCTCATCAAAGTAAAAATTAACCTATGTGACCTTTCTCCATGAAATATTTTGTGTGTGAAACTGTACAAGTTACTTTGGTGAATTTCCTGATGTTATTATATATAAGCACAAAATGCTATCATTAACATGAGGTTATTAGCAAAGTTCTAGTTTAATGACAATTTCTGATGGTGATCAATGCTGAAAACATTATTACACTACTTAAAGATAATTAAAAATATATTTAAGTGTATAAAACAATATTAAAAACACATTTAAAAACAAGGCACAAACAATCCAATTTTAAGAACTTTTCCTAGATAGCCAGCCACTGAGGAAAAGCCTACCTAAAGAGAAAGATCTTAATCTAAAGTACACACCATGGATTTACTAAATCAAACAAAACAAAATATATAAAAACAGTCTGCTGCATGTATTGTCATTTCTGTTTCATAGTTTAAATAGGCAAAAGGGTCTCAGTTAAATTGCTAGAAGAATAAACATATTCCCAGAAGAATCTTTCATCATTCCATATTAATTGGGTCAGTGTGGTTTGTTTTATTGCACTGCTGTACTGCATTGTTATATTTATTGTATTATACTGTATGACCTCTGATTATGTTATATTACTTTTGATTGTCTTATATGTACAGTTCCTGTAAACCGCCCTGAGTCGGTTGTACCGAGTAGGGCGGTATACAAATCGAATAAATGAAATGAAATGAAATCATCCATCAGTTATGGATCATGTTCATCAAATGCCAATGTGAGAACACTTGTATTAATGTAATATTGCCAATTACCCTGCTGCAATCCTTTTTTGAGGTTTGCTTCATTCATTTGTCTTAATTTGTCAGATTACAATTAGCAGATCAATAGTGTTCATTCTGGTTTCAATAAGAACATGTTTGGGTTGAAATGATACAGCAGAAGTTTTGGTAGTGCTGACTCTTCTTTTAAAAATAAAATATGGTAAACTTCCTTCGCGCTGTTTTTGTAATTTGGAGGAAAACGTCATTTATTTTACATTTTAATATGAACCATTGCAGTTTGCACTTCTCAAGCTAATCTACACTTTCTATATTTCTCTGAATTGGGAACACAATACTCTGATCAGAAATGGCAAATAAAAACAGTACAGCTTAAGGAAAATGTGTCCATGAGAACATACCGTACTTCTTAAGCAAAACAAAAACAAAAAGCCTGGACACATTTGATAAATCCAGTTTAAAAGTAAATTATTTTTGTGCTGACCTTTTAATTAAAAATTAGCAACCCAATGTGTAAATGATTGGGAACAAAATTCTACTTCATAAAGGTCCAAAGTGTTAAACACACGGGAGAGAGTTCTCCAGTCCTAGCCGTCCAGTAGCTTTCTTGTTCTCTTAAAAACTAGAGCCAAATTAGATTTCCTACAGGATAATTTTTTCCTCTATTTCCTTTTCTTCTTTTTTTATTACTAATTTAAAATGCTACTAAATAGAATGAGGAAACAGCTGGGAGCGAGAGATGTAAAAGTTTAACCCTTTCCTCTTAAATCCATCTCATCTATATCTACACATTCTTTCAGATGCTGTTGTATGATTTGCAGGAGAAAGCTAGCTCTGTATTTTCCAATAGGATGCAGGTTAAATTTTAAAATATATATATAGGGCTTGCAACTTCAACTGGAAAGAATGCACAGGAAACACCACCAGCACCATTTCCCTAATCCAGCCACATGGATTTGCTGATTAATGGAAAACACAAACAACCAAAGGAATAATTTAAGTCCCATTGGACTTAATTATCCAGACTTAGGCAGCTGATAAAACAGTGTTTCACAGAGACATCACTTTGCAGTACAAGAACATGAAGATAAGACCTAAAGGCACAGAAAACCATGTAAGAACTTAATCCCATTAAGTTGGGATGACATGCATCTCACTGGTAAGAAGTGTACCCCATGCTACATTCCTTGAAGGAATGCATTTTAGGCATGCTTTGCCTACCCCTCTGTTTCAGCTTAAATTTATGTCAGATCTTCCTCAGTATGGGGAAATGAACGTGCCAACATTTCATATTTGTGGTTTATTTCCTGCATTACTGTAAAGACAAAAAATATGTACAATCATTACATGGAATTCAGAAGTCTGTGTGTGTCCAAGTATACCTTCAGGATTGAAATTCTTATTTTGCAAGATGAATCATGCAATATTTAGAATGACTTCAAATTTAAATTCCATTTGCAGAGTAACAAATGTCTAATGGACAGTAAGTTCTCTTGCCACGAATATACGCTGCAGTGCAGAAAGAAAAGTCACCACTATTACAGAAAAGATATTCAGTATTTAAAAGAAAGCAGACATCTACCCTTCATGGCGATAACATGTTAGTAACAGTAGCCCACTCATACAATCTTATGTGTTAACTAAAAGCCACTTTATAACATGTAAATTATACTGCAAAGATATAACACCAGTAGTGGGCTCCAAAAAAATTTACTAGCACACTGTGGGCATGGTATGGTGGGCATGGCCAGGGGGGGAAGCCCTGTGTTGCGCCCAAATTAGGACTACTTTGTTTCAAAACTTGGATGGGCAGGGCCAGCCAGAATTTCTGCTACTGGTTCTGGTGAACTGGAGCGAACCTGCTGATGTCCACCACTGTATAACACCCATGTTCAAACAAAGAAACACATTGCACTGGCTCATTCATAAGAAACAAATATATATAATGCACATATGGTATAGATGTCTTTTCCTACATGAAAATGATTCTTATACTTCAACGACAGAGATGATAAAGAAAAGCAAAAGAGTGTTTTTCATTCTAGCTACATCTGGACAAAAGTAAAATGCTATACCACAGGGTTTCTCAACCTTGGGGCCCACAGGTGTTCTTGGACTTCAACTCCCTGAAACCCTGTCAACAGGTTTGCTTCTGGTAATTGAAATCCAATAACATCTGAGGGCCCAACATTTAGAATGCCTGCTATATTATATTGTATGGCACAGTAGTTTTATACCAAGCAGGCAGCCAGCAGTTGCTTAATAACAGGTTTATATATATAGCCCTATATGTCCTACGTACAACGGGGAGCATAATCTGTTTCTCCCACGTTTCACTTTACTGCCAATATTTTTAAAGGTAACCATGTCTGGCAAAGGACAGCCTTCATGACCACAAAAATTAACACTAAACAACCTTGTTTCTACATTGACAATGCACCTATGTAAGATCTTCACAGAAAGTATCTGGATGGAGTGACAAAGCAGCATAGTGCTGTATATTCAGACCTTGCTTAAATAGTTCAAGCTCTACATAACAATAGTCAAGGATGTAGTTCTAAACATATCTCAATAAGAGAGAAAGCTTACAAAATACAGTAAAACACCGGATAACGCTAAGACTTGGTTCCACAAGTCTTGTTGTTATCCGATTTTTAGTGTTATCCGACCCATGTTAAAATCCTATGGGATGGATCGGATAACGTTAAAGCTCCATAGAGATACATTGTAACCACACAGGCTTTAGCGGTTGTTATCCGATCCATCCCATAGGACCTTAACGTTATTCGATCCAATTCTCCTCCCCAGATTACTTAACGTTATGCAATTTTAGCGTTATCCGATCCAATTGTTATCTGGTGTTTTACTGTACTGTAGAAAATCACAGCAACAAGAAAGAAGTCCATTGTTTACAGAAGTTTTCAGCTGCTATTTGGCCATTCTTCTCAATCATCACCACAGATCAATGGGGCTAAGCCTAGTGAACATTTTTACTTCCCTGAAAGTGTGCTGTTTTCCAGTGCTGATTTTTTAAGGATACACTTTTTAGAAAGTACCATTCTCAGGTTAAATTGTCAGAATTTAAGCCAGTGACACTGCCGCACATACAGAGCTGACTGAGTGTGTAATATTTTATTGGATTCACTACAAGATCACCGCCCGTCTGAATTCATGAATATGATATATCAAAACATTTTCTGGGATGATAACAGTCTGTTACACTGGGGAATACTGTGGCAACTTAACCAGTTTTATTTGATATATACTTCTGTGGAAAGCAGCCCATGTCATCAGACTATTAAAATGCCAGGACACTTTTTTTTGGTATGGATAAAGAAAAAACTGTCCTCTTCATGGTTGGGCTTCATCTTTTTGTTGTTGTTCAGTCGCACAGTCGATTCCGACCCTTTGTGACCCTATGGACCACTGTCCACCAGGCACCTCAGTCCTCCACCATCTTCCTCAACTCACTCAGTTCTGTGCCCATTGTCTCTACAATACCATCTAGCCATCTCATTTTTGGCCACCCCCTTTTTCTTTTGCCCTCCACCTTTCCCAGCATCAAGGCTTTCTCAAGTGAATACTCTCTTCTCATTTGATGTCCAAAGTACTTTAGCTTCATCTTTACTATTTGACCTTCAAGCCTGAAGGATATTGTCAACATCCAACATCCATCTCTATTTTTTTATACATAGAGAGATATCATCATCTTATTAATGTGATTTCTAATTGGTTTAAATTATGTGGCTAATCCAGGAAGGAGGAGCAATCATATGTAAAAAAATGCAATGAAGCATGAACAAAGACAAGAAATTAAGATACAGTAATACCTCATATAACATTAGTATCGAATAACACTAAAATCGCATAACATTAAGCAATCTGGGGGGAAGAATTGCATCAGATAACATTAAGATCCTATGGGATGCTTCAGATAACAACCGCTAAAGCCTGTGTGGTTACAATGTATCTCTATGGATCCCATAGGATTTTAACATGCATCAGATAACACTAAAAATCATATAACACCAAGACTTGTGGAACCAGGTTTTAGTGTTATATGAGGTTTTACTGTAAATGGGTGTGTTGGTGTATGCATGCATGAGAGAAAGATATTCTAATGAGTAAGGAGTCTTCAGAAGAAAACAGTATCTGATCAAGAAAAAGCAGAGGGAAAATATTTAGTACGTTGAACACTAATATAACCCATTGACCGGCTCGCAATCTTGCCATGTTATCTGGGATTAGTTTGACCCAGTGGTCCCTGAGGAAGTGGACAGGCTCTTTGGATATGTTCGCACCACTGCTTGCCCATTAGATCCATGTCCCGCCTGGTTGGTCAAGGTGTCCATGACAGTGACAGGCAGTTGGGTTGAAGCAATAGTCAATGCATCTTTGCGGGAGGGGGTGTATCCTGCACCATTAAAACATGCTTTGGTGCCCCTTCGCCTTAAGAAGGCAGCGCTCGGCCCAACAATAATAGCCAACTATCGGCCGGTATCCAACCTCCCCTTTTTAGGGAAGACTTTGGAGAAGGCAGTGGTGCAGCAGTTACAGGGGGTTCTGGATGAAGTGGATTATCTGGACCCCTTTCAGTCAGGAGTCAGGCCCAGATATGGTACCGAGACCTGAGGTGCTCTCTTATTGTGCCATCTGCTAGAGAGGCTCGCCTCTCTAGCACCAGAAAGAAGGCCTTCTCTGTGCCTGCTCCGGCCCTATGGAATCTCCTGCCAATTGAGCTACAACTCCGATGGAGTTGCTACCCTTCAGGAAAGAACTAAAAACCTGGCTGGCAAAGCAGGTGTGGGGCACTGGGGATGTGGTGACCCCCGCCTGCTGGCTGATATAGTAATATCGCTCCCTCACTCTTTTTAGTTACCAGGCTAATTTTTTAATTGTATTTTTAATTAGGTTTTTTTTACTGGTTTTATGTAATTGTTGTATGCTGCCCTGAGTCGTTTGCTGAGCGAGCAGTGATACAAATGTGACAAATAAATAAATGAATAAATAAATAAATAAATAAATGCAGGTTTCATCTACTGATTAGTGAACAACCTAGAACTAAAAGGATGTGTGCTTGTTATAATTTTAGAGGACAACAAGAAGTGCAAAGTATGGAAGTACTGTAAGAGCAAAATTCAACTGAGAATTTCAAATTTAAGTCACTCTTTTTGTTTATTTGTTTGTTACATAAGAAAGGTTGTATTTGCTACAGCAGCAAAAGAAGGCTGTAGTGTAACTGAAGTTGTTAAACAAAATTGTAGGCTTTACAGTTCAAGGGATTTTTATTGAAGAAATGGAATCCAGTGAATATAGAATGTTTATGTTATTTTATGTAATACAGAATTTAATAGGCCTACACGATATCCTGTGAAAATGTCAGATGGAAT
This sequence comes from Furcifer pardalis, assembly GCA_030440675.1. Lineage (NCBI taxonomy): Eukaryota > Metazoa > Chordata > Lepidosauria > Squamata > Chamaeleonidae > Furcifer > Furcifer pardalis. The sequence goes on from CP126893.1 coordinate 73,939,953, forward strand.
ATACCAGTTGGTAAAAAATGAACCCACAAAAAGACAATAAGTATGCACTTCATAAATCATACACTTCCTGCATGCTATATGGCAACTGATGAAATGAGTTCTGCATTGGTAAATCAACTCTGATCTGGGCTTCACTTTTGTACAACATCTGGATTCAGAGATATCAGCAATGCCCAGAACAGCATTTTAGGATCTGAATGTATCTATTTGAGGGCATGTTTGGCTGGACAGTTTAATGTTTAGTTCTCTGGCTACATAGCCAGATGATGTGCCTCCAGAAAGAAAAGCCAGATTGTGTCAACTTGGGCAAACTGCACAGTCCCAGGGTGGCCCCAGATGAAGGGAATGGTAAACCACTTCTGTGCATCCTTTAACAAGAAAAACTTAGCAATGGTCCCCCAAAGCCAGAATTGGCTTGACTGGACACAATTACACTTGGATTATATAACTGATTAGGTCTAGTATTACCTATTGATGTAAATCCACACTTGTCTTAGTAGACAAGAGCAAACAATTGCAACACACTCCTCTTTGCCATAAAGGATGCCAAGAAATTTCCTGGAGCTTTTGATAAACTTCAGGCATAGGTGGGAAAAGGTTTCCTTAAAAAAATAGGGAGGGGGCACTTATGTGCAAACTCTATCAAATGTTATGCAAACTGCTATTTTTTGCACAAAATGGCACATTTGATAAATTGTGTTAACTGCCCAGAGTTGATAGGCACTGGATGGGTTGTGGATATCTTTCTTAACAGTCAATAAGCCCTTCTATGCATTCTGTACATGTATATGTTTTATTTGTCAAAGTGAAAGGCCACTAGAGGTATTTAATACATACAAAACAGAAAACAGAGGGGGGGAAGTGCTTTGCATTTGGCATTTGGCTACTAAGGAATCCCACAGGGCTTTAGGATGCTTCACTGAAAAATTCAACATGTCAGACTGACTTGAACAAAAAGACCCTGTGCTTAATCTTAATTTTCCCTATGGGAAAGTGCAGATTCCAAAAATCATTTTCCCTTTTAGGATTTTTATTTTTTTTTACTGTTCGTGAAAAACTATACAAGGCAAATGACTAAAACCTGGGAACAATATTTACAGCTCTTCAGCTAGTAATGCTATAGAATAACTACATCGCAGGTTTCATTTGTGTGTGGGTTCTGGAATACAAAATGCTTCTGGGGGAATAAAATGTCTTATCTAGGTGTACAAAAGTTAATCAAATAGTTAATGTTACACATTATTTGAAAAATAACCTTTTGCTGGCACATAACATGGCTGGCGAAGCAGGTGTGGGGCACCAGCGAAGTGGTGACCCCTGTCTGCTGGCTGATTTAATAAGAACACTCTCTCCCTCTTTTAATCTATAGGAGTCGGAGTAATTTTTGGTGGCAGTTTTAATGGGTTTTTATTGGTTTTTAAAATGTGATTTGTTTTATTTTCTGTGAGCCACCCAGTCTTTGGAGTTGGGCAGCAATATAAATCAGAAAAATAAATAAATAAATAACATGCACTTTAACTTTAATTATTTTTTTTAAAAGCAAATGACCCTCAAAAACTAATGATTAGGAAAAACAAGTAAACATTACTAGTAACATGACAAAAGTAATGGTATTTCTAGTTAGCAAGTTATGTTACCACTGTTATGCCTTCATTGCACCTCAAAGTACAGTTTCACAGGTAACAAGGTTATTTCTAATACAGGTAAGTGACCAATTGTTACTTCTGTTGGTGGTGGTGGGGGAATTGTGAACCCTGATTTATTTGTTAAGCATGTTTTTGGTTGGCTTTATTTGTTAAGTGAAGCGAACATTCAGATCAAATTCTGCTCTTTCAGCAAGTTTTTAAGCAAGGTAAGGTGCTCTTTATGAGAGGTTTGACTGTACTTTTCTTCCAAGCTCTGTTCGTTTCTTCCTACAGTAATAAGGTGTGTTTTTTTAAAGCCCTTTAAAACCATACTTGAATAATACCGTAGCAATGTGGTTGTTTCTTACAATCAGATGCAGTAGTATTCATCTGCTCACAACTCCCAAGTAATTTCTGGGAATGTTTTAAAAGTACTGTTAGCGAGAACATGTTCCTAACATCAATAAGCTCTAATCAAACAGTCAACTCTCTCTTTCTTCCTCTTTCCTCAGTGAATGAAATATGGCAGCAATTTGACATCCCAGCAGTGCTTTGCTCTCCTGAACCCTGGCAGTGACCCAAGAGATTTGCACTCCACTGTTAATCAGAGAGCTAGCCAAGGCCATTTCCCAAGACATAGTTGAAATTCTCCTCCTGCTTACCTTGTCTGCTTTAGTTACCAAGCCACACTGAAACTATTTGCTGTATTCCCAGATAATCAATTATAGCACCTTTCCCTTAGACCAGTGGTGCCCAAACTTTTTTTAGCAGGCCGGTCCTGCCTACAACACACCTCTGCAGGGGCTGGAAGCGGGCTGCTCCTGCTGCTGGCAGTTTTGATGTCTGCAGCAGTGACAGTGGAGGCAGCGACCGCGCTTTGTCCAGGCTGCTCCGAACAGCCTCTTGCTCAGTCCCATCCCCTCAGCAGTCTTTGCTGAAGTCAATCGCTGCTTCGAGGGATTTTTTGGAGCCTCCTGTGTTTCAAAATTCACAATGCTGGAAGGGTAAACCTGGCGTGCGGCGGTGACAGCATCCTGAGCATGCCAGGGGCCTCTCTTGGCGCCACAAATTTTTAAATACAGGAGGCTCCGAAATTTTCTCTGAAGCAGTGATCGGCTTTAGCAAAGGCTGCTGAGGGGATGGGACCGAGCAAGAGGCTTCTTGGAGCAGCCTGGACAAAGCACAGTCACTGCCTCCACCGGCACTGACATCAGGCGGTGGCGACGGGTGGGCTGGCAGTCTGCAGTGAGCCTGGGTGCTCACTGTGGGCCACATTAATGATATGCAGGGACCTATTTGGGCCCACAGGCCGTAGTTTGGGTGCCCCTGCCCTAGACCGGTGTTTCCCAATAATAATAATAATAATAATAATAATAATAATAATAATAATAATAATAATAATAATAATAATAATAATAATAATAATAGGAGTAGTAGTATTTGTATGCTGCTCTGTTCGCCGAAGCGACTCAGAGCGGCTAACAACATAGATCAAACATATCAAGTATCACATCAATAACATAACAAAGTATCACATATCACGTACATTTCAAAAAAATCCCCCATCACAATTACAAAATTAAACAAAACCCCCAAATATATCTTTCCATGAGACAACAATACTACAATATAAAATATAAATATAACAAAGCATATACACATCACCACGTACTAAGATACAATGGGGTCACAACAAATAAATCACAATATCATAGCATATCATAACACACTAGAAAAACAGAAACAAAAACAAAAAATCATTCATTTAAAAGTTTCATAACAGTATCCTCAATTATCCAGCTTTTAAGTCCTGCCTCCGCCACTCAGCTGTTCCTGCTTTCCCCTCAACCGTGCCGGCTTGGGGAGCGTCCGGTGTCCATTAGCAGCAGAGGCAATGACAACGGCCATGCAGCTTTTAAGTCCTGCCTCTGCCACTCAGCTGTTCCCGCTTTCCCCTCAACTGAGCCGGCTTGGGGAGCGTCCGGTGTCCGTTAGCGGTGGAGGCAACGACAACGGCCTTTGGTTTTTGGACTTCAATTCCCAGAAGCCTAAGTCAATTGCCAAAACCACTGATCAGCCAATTAGACACTCCCTCTGCTGTAACATTCCAATCCTAGAAAAGATGTTGTGGGCAGATGTAGCTCTTTCTTCATGGCCACTGCCGCCTTCTATCCTTCAACAGGATTTTTCTGTTGAAAGAAATCACTTCTGCCAAAACTGACAGCAGGATCGAGTACAACTACTGCAGCCTAGGGCTGAAGCTAAAGATAGAAATCCTGGTGTTTAAAGATGTGTGTTCAGCCATATATGGTGTATGGATCTGCATCTGAAAATTGTTAGGTAACCACACAAAACTCAAACAGAAATGTACATATTTACTCATTTTTACTATGCCACTCTTCAATATATGACTGTTAAGCACCCTATCATTAACATTGTCTTCTAATGTCAAAAATATAAGTTGAGTTGCCTTGTTGGATGGGAGACCATTAAAGAATACCACAGATTTCCAAACTGAGCTGAGAAGGAATTCTGAAAGAAATCCTAGGAAATCTCTGCCACTCAAAGTTGACGAAAATTGACTACATGGCTCAATGGTCTGACTTCAAACAGAGCAGCTGCCTGTGTTCCTAGTGTATTATCAATATGATTCTAAATAAAAGAAGTACCACTAGTAAAAAAAAAAGTTTCAGAATTCTAACACATGATGCAATTGGACAACAGCAATATTCCATCCATCCATTCATCCATCCATCCAATCAATCAATCCACTCATCCAAGCAACAGGAAAATGTTTTTCAACCATTTGTCTGACACATACTCCATGGTCCTCCATGGTCCTCTAGTTATGCACTGCCACAAAACTAAATGTACTATTAGGAGCTTGACTGACAGTTGGCAATGTTACACATTTGGTATTTCACAACAGTATTTTGGCCATTACTTAAAAACCAGAATGATTAAAAAGTTAAAATGGAAATGAGACTTGGCAACAGTAAGTGTGTAACAGGACTTACTGCCAAAAGGGGAGATATTAGAAAGGTCTTTAATGACAAAAAATAGATTAGACAACAAGCAAGCTGTAAAAAGGATGCCACAATTAGGCTCCATCTTCTCCATGACTTGCTTGTTTTGATACTGTAGTGCAGCATGTATGTTACTTTTTCTTGTTACATTAGTAGGGGTGTTCTGCAGGCTTTTGTCTCTGTACAGGCAAGAATCACTAGCCATGATTTTGGCTTGTTTGGGGACAGACAAACCAACTGTCCAGTTGAGATGTCACAATGAACAACCCACAGATGGTGACACCAAGTTTTGTTTGCCTACCCACTTGCAAGTCAATAATGAGGCCAACAAAGAGAGAACAATATAGTGTTGCCTTAAAGCAGGGGTTCCCAACTTTTTCAAGCAGGGAGCCAGGTCACGCTTTCTCTGTCAGCTTTGAGGGCCAGATAGCCATTTGCCCAGCCTGCATGATCGGAGAGGCAATTTTGTCCCAACAGCTTCAAAGGGGATGGCCATTTTGTTTCCAGAGTGCCCTTGGAGGGGGCACATGAAATGGTGCCATGGGCCAGATCCGGCCCACAGGCCTTAGGTTGGGAACCCCTGCCTTTAAGACTGCTATATTTTAATGTGAACAATCATGGATCAACTGTGTGTTCCCTTGAAAAGTCAAGCAGGAGCAATTCTGTGGTATGCAGGACTTCACTCTCACAAACTATAAATTAAGGTTGAACTTGAACTGTGATTTTGTGCTGCATCAAAATTCAGCTGGTCTGAAAAGATGTCCTTTTATATATGAGGAGTCTTTGTGTGATTCAACATACATCAGATAATGTACAGTGTAGCCCCAGTTGAAAACAAACAATTTTCATCAACCTCCATGTGGCATTGTAAGGTGGAGGATAACTGTAAAGGGTCACTAAGAATAAACATTTTTTTTTTGCAACGTTATAATTGATTTAGCAGATGTAATTGTGCTTGGAACCTGCCTTGCCCAGGGTCCACCAAAAGATACCACAAAATTAACAGAATGCAACAGATTTAAATTTCAGATTTAAAGCAAACAAATTGTTTTTATAACATGAGGCAGCTGTTACAAATCAGCTTTACTTTCACTATAACTTTTGTCAAAATCTCATATAAACCAAATATTTTTATACTTCAGTTAAAGTCCTGGCAGAGAAACCAGTTCTCTCTCTCTCTCTCTCTCTCTCTCTCTCTCTCACACACACACACACACACACACACACACACACACACACACACACACACACACACAGAGACAATTTTATTTCTCTAGATTAATCAGATTAGCATTAGCAGATCAGTGTTTCTTGAAGAAATTCTGTCTGTTCCATTTAAGTAACACTCAGATCACAAGCCTGAAATGCAGTGGTGGGATGTCAAAAATTTTACTACCCCACTGTGATGTCATCACAGTGTGGGCGGAGCTAACGTCATGACATCATGATGTCATGTGCGGGACCAAAGAAAAATAAAGTAAAATAAAAATAAGCACACACACCTCAACCCAAACCCACAACACAAACCCGTAAATAAATTAAATAAATAAATAAAATAAAAATGACATTAAAATACACCCACCCACCCACCTCAAATATAAATCAACCTACCCACCCCAAACACAAACCCATCACTTACCTGTTAGTAGAAGTGCCTGGGCAGCACCATGTTGCAAGATGGATATGGTCATCGTACTGGTTCTCTAGGATAATATGTGTTAATGTAAATGTAAAACAGCTGTACCTCCTTAAGGGTTCTCCAATTGGAACAGCAATTGGAACAGCACAGGTGTAGCTTATTGATGAGGTAACTCCAAGACTTTGCTTTAAAACCCCAAATCAGGCTTCCAGGCCTGCCGGCCACCAGGCCTTTTTAGGAACTGTGGTAGTACGTCAATATAGGTAAAGGTGTTAAATACACATTAAAATACACACAGACACACTACATCCAAAGATGAGTCACTTACCCTGGGGAGCAGGCTATAGGGAGCTTCAGGCTAGCAGCTTCTCTTCCTCCTCCCCACTTGGGATGACAGCAAGGAGGCCGTGCATACGCGCCAAGCACTGTAGTCGTGCATGCACATCAAGTGCTTGGTGTGCATGCGCAGTGAAAAGGTAAGCCCCAAAGGTGGTTCCCCCCAAATGTTGCTCCCAGGTCTCCGGGACACTGGGGAAAGTTACTGCCAGTTCTGGTGAACTGGTGTGAACCTGTTACATCCCATCACTGCTGAAATGCCACCTTAGTTTCATTTTTTTAAAAAAAAAACTTTGAAAAGACAAAAAGACACACTCCCCCTCCAAAAAAAAGTTGTTAGATATACCACATAATTTAGATGATTCAATATATCCCAAAATCAAATGTTTGCTATTATAATATAAAGAGCCATCATAATTTGGTTGGCAATGTAATAATTTTTTAAATTTGGGAATACTAAACCTCCTTCTTTCGAAAACATATACAGTAAAACCTCATATAACACTAAAACCTGGTTCCACAAGTCTTCGTGTTATATGATTTTTCGTGTTATCTGATCCTATGGGATCCATAGAGATACATTGTAACCACACAGGCTTTCGCGGTTGTTATCTGAAGCATCCCATAGGATCTTAATGTTATCTGATGCAATTCTTCCCCCCAGATTCCTTAATGTTATGCGATTTTCGTGTTATTCGATACTAATGTTATATGAGGTATTACTGTACCACAATTTTTTTTATTTATTCTTGGTCTTTTATCTCTATTGCATAAATCGTTTAAATCATTTGAGATTGTTTTAATTCCCCTTCTGTTAATTTTATTGGTAATATCCAAAACAAAAACAAAAAAGGTAATATTTTCATTTTGCAAAATGCCAATTTCCCAAACTATGAGAATCTTATTTTTTATACCTTTCCAAAGTTTTCTCTATTTCATCTTTCACCCTTTCAAAATTCATTATTTTTAGTTCCTGCAATGTGTTAGTAATGGGTATTCCCAGGTATTTAAAGTTTGATTTTACAGTACTATAATTTTAAATCTTGCTTTAATGACCTCCATTTCCTGTCAATCATTATTAAACAAAATCATCTCTATTTTATTCCAATTTATGTTTAGCCCTGTTATTTATTTAAAGCTTTCCAAATGATCCTGAATTATATTAGAAGATTTCAAAGGTTTTTAAATAGTTAATAGAGTGTCTTCAGTAAACAAGCTAATATTTACTTTATCCTTTTGTCCTATTCCTTCTGTACTATTATCCTGTCCTATCATTTACCAGCATCTTCTTCGTTAATGTAAACACTAGTAGAGACAAGGAGCAACCTTGTCTGGTTCCTCAGCTTAAATTATTTTTTCCAATTAGACCATCTTTAAGCCTTTGAATATAATTGCTTTATTATTTGTTGAAACTAACAAAAAAACACATGATACAAAAGGAAATCCTAGAAAAATAATGCTTCAAGATAAGAATTTTCAAGATACAAAAAGTTTTTTGATGTGAATTCGATTAACGTCTTACGTTATAGTAGGGTGGTCTCTCAGCGTTTGCCATGTAGCAAAAATTGTGTACTTCTGACAAGTTGGCACGCCAAAACTAACGCACTGACAAAACTAATGCTGATGTCATATGAAAGATCATCTTGGCCAAAAATGCAAAGCAAAGACTTCATAACTTTTGAAAGTTGCCTCGGAAAAGTGCCATTTTTGTGGAGGAGGGTCGGCTGTCAGTGAGCCAGAGGCAAATCACTCAACCGATCAAAGTGATCCAAAGTGCATTGGATAGAGGATAAAATATTCTTGACGGTGATACTATTAGAATTTGGATCGGACTTCGTGAAAAATTTCTATGAAGCTTTTTACAAAAAAATTCCAGAACCAACAGCATAAAAATGCTAAAATAGAAAGGAAAAAATCTGTTTGAAACCGACCAGACCATTTCCAGAGGTTGATAGAGTTCGCCTGAATCACGTGAAGAAGAAAAATGCTGGAGCCATTATCAACCACAAAGATATTGAGGGAAAACATGCCTCAAAAAAGTGACATTTTTGCTGGCAGCTGGCTCACTGACAACTGAACACTGAGTGAAAGACCCAATAGCCGGAAATGGAAAGCAATTACATCACTACACTCGGAAGCTGTCTCTCTAAAGTGACAGTTTCACTGACAGCATTCAGTTGACAGTGAGCCAGCAACCAAACCACTCAACTGATCGAAGGGATCCAAAGTGTGTTTGATAGAGAATAAAATAACTTTTTTTATTGGCCCTATTAGAATTTTGATCTAATTTTTTTGGGGGGAGGGGATTAAGAAAAATTGTAAATGAAATGATGCTTGGCTATTGCCATACATGAAAGAAGAATACGAACTGCAGCATTATACTGTTTCGCCAATGACCATTGGAAACACCACCATAGATCTCAACTTTGCAAAGCATCTGAACCCAAATTTATATCTCATACTTCAGCTACCACAGACCTATTATTCACTGCCTATCGTTATGTGATAATAAATGAATTTTATGAACATAATGTCTTTATTTTTCCCCATTTGAAACATCACCCTTAGCTAACGAATGAAATAAAATAAATAAATGAACTAATGAGCATAATTCAACACATTGAATTCACGAACTAAATCCCTGATGGTAGTGTCCTTAGACTCCACCTGCCACTTTTTGGTGTCTTCCAATGCTTCCCATGATGTTTAGAGCATTTATGCTCCATTTTTGGAATTTTTGGCACTGCCAGAAATTCCCACCACCACCTGGAAGTGCCAAAACTTTTCCATTCCCTGCAACAGCTAAATGCCAGGGACTGGTCCAGCAATTACCAGAGCTGGCCACTGGAGACTGCTGTTGAAAATGTGCCAAATATGCACTAAAAACTATTCCAAAGGTCAGAAAAAAGTAAAAAAAAATGTTTTATCTGTTCAAAACTCTTTCTAAAGTGCATGCTTTTTTTGGACCTGGAGAATGCATTGTTTGGTTTTCAATGCATTCCAATGGGAAATCACACTTTGAGATACAAATGTTTTGGGACACAAAAACCATGAGGAATGAATTAATTTCATATCTTGAGGTAACACTGTAATTGTGTATTACCTTTCCCTGGCTTAATATTAGAATTATCATAGAATGATTCTAAAATGGTGGGATTTCATGCCATTCTAGAATATTGTTGAATAATTCCTTCACAATTTAGGAATTAATAAGCCTTTGACTGTTTTATAAAATTCTATCCCTAAACTATCTACCCCAACTTTCCTCTCAGTCTTCAAGCTTTTTATAATGCCCTCCATTTCCTCTGCTGTATCTTTTGTTGTTGTTCATTCTATCCCTATGTTTTTCTCGAAGTTTCATACCCACATTCTTTTTAACACACTTTTCAATTCTTTCCTTGGTTGTATACAAATTCTGTATTGCCTTTATTTTGTCTTTCCTCAGATTACATCTATGCCCTTTTTATCTTTAATTATGCCTATTTCAATTTAAACTCCCCCCCTTTTTTTGGTGGCTCTTGCCAGCATATTTGAATTTTTATTACTCAAAATATTTTCTTTTAAAGTAAATTTCTCTGAACTTTTTTTATTTATACTGCTTGCAACTTTTTCTTTAAAACTAATATCTCATTCAAAAGTATTTTATCTCTTTTATGAACCTAGTTCTTTCCCTAATCCTTTATCAATCCTTTTATCTTATTTTTTTATTTTTCTTCTGTGCTTTTTTATATGGTTGCTTCTTTCAGACTCACCCCCTTACTACTGCTTTCATCATATCCCACAATATTCCCTGACTTCTCTCTCCATTATCATTTATCTGCCTTAGTTCCTTCCATTTATTTTCAAATTTTGTACAATTTGATTATTTCTAATAACATTCAGTTCCACCATCTTTTTGCTTCTGCATAGACACATGTACATGCCATCTGTAAAATCAGTTTTACATGGTCACTAATTTTATTACACCTACTTCAGTTCTTGTAATTCTTGATAGTACAGTTGTACCTCGCTTAAAGAGCATAATGCGTTCCACAGGATTGCTCTTTAAGCGAGTTTGCTCTTTAAGCGAAACACCATTGTAAGTTACCAACTTGGGGGGGGGGGAATGTGAACCCCAATTTATTTGTTAAACGAGTTTTTGGTTGGTTTTATTTGTTAAGCAAAGCAAACATTCAGAGAAAATTCTGCTCTTTAAGAGAGTTACTCTTCAAGCGAGGTGCTCTTTATGCGAGGTTTGACTGTACTTTATTTGACACAAATATATAATCTATTCTGTGGTTTCAAAGGAAATATGTCTGCCATTCCATCTCTTCATGATTGTACCTTGTATAATAAAGCCAAACTTCTTCCACAGCCGTACTATTTAAATATGTTGTTAAAGCCATCAGAACTAAAGTTTGAAAATATATTCAAAGTTACGTGTTCCTAGAGATTAATTACTGAATAGCCAATAAATCAGTGTGCAACTGGATTATCTTCTTTTTGAGCTATGCTTATTTTCTAAAATAATTTATTCTCTCTGTATGGAACTTTATTATGGCCAGGTTATCCTGCTATGGTCATAAAGTATACCATACTTCCTTCAACTCAGTGCTGAACCTGAGAAACCCTAAGGGCTAATGGCCTTGGGTAGCGAAGTACACAAGAAAGAGTGATGCTCCTCATGTAGGTTAAATCTTGATGGAGGGCAGCAGCTTCATCAATACTGGCCTGGGGCTGATGAGGACTTTGTGTGCCAAAAAGGTTCAGGATCAGAAAGTGATTAATGAAACTGGATCAGTGGTACAGGTGTGAGGATAAATGCAGAAGGCAAAGGGAAGATCACTGCATTTTATTGCCCCCAGGACAATCTTCATGGGTGATTGCCATGATGAAAGCCAATATTCAGATTCAGATATGGCACTTGAAGAATAATAATGGAACTCTTAAAATGCATTTTTTGGGATAAAAGGAGGATAGGGGTCTCACAATTACACTTGTGCCTTGGTTCTACAAAGTCAAAAAGCAGGTATACATAGCTGAGTAGGTCATTTCCATTCAAGTAGTTATACACCTTTCACTGTTACTTTTTATTTAAAATTGCTTATTAATAGCAGGAAGGTGTCCCATGTTTTTCTGCACTGCAAGTGTTTAACATGGAACCTGTCTTACTTGCCCTTTTAGCTGACTAGTCAGTGTTTCAATCAGTTGTACCCTTTTGCTTCACATTTCACACATTTTCCCATTAGTTAACCAAGAGCCAATTACAAAACCACAGCATGTACTAATTCCATCATCAGAAATTTCCATGGAAGTACAAAGGAATGAGGGAAGGAGCAATTAAAATGGCCCTTTATAGACTGTCAGAGAAGGGTGAGCTTATTGAGGAAATAAGCTGTCACTGGGGTTTCAAAGGAGGTATGCCTGCAATTCCATCTCTTCAAGACTGTATCTTGTATAATAAGCCAAATGTCTTCCATAGCGATTCTATTTAAATATTTTTAAAGTCATCTGAACAGACGCTTGAAAATATATTCAAAACTCAGTGATGGTAGAAATTAATTACCGAATGGCCAATAAATCAGGGTGCAACTGACGTCGTAGCTTCTTCTTGAGCTATGCTTTTAAATAATGCATAATTGTCATGCTATGTATTACTGGCAATTTAAACTGCATATGGTATTACTCATAACTGGCCAAACAAATGATTGAGCTTTAATTTAACCATTTGATATTCACTGTGCAATAAAATAATAATAACACTTTGGAATAGTCAAATTAAATTTAGTCCTCATATTTCAAAAATAATTCAAAATTAAAATCTTAATGCAGACACCATGCATAACAATAGTTAGTTTATTATCAAACCACACTGAAGCATCACACTTGAAAATCCAAAGGTTGATCACAGTTTTTCAGGAAAGTCTGGAGTGAAACCATGGTATACAAATCATGGTTTCATTCTACATCTGATCATTATCATGCTTGAAGAAACAGATCATGGCTAGTATTAATTATGGTGAAACATTCATCTGTTTTGCACATAATGGAAAGTAAATTGGAACAATTCTACTCTACTGCCACCAATTTTAAATTTACAGAGACATTTAGTGCAAAGGTTAATTCAGCCATCCCACCTTGCACTGCTCAGTACTCTGGAATCTGCCATAGTTTAAACTTTCCCTTTATTAAGGGCTGGAAGCATTGCAGAAGAAACACATTTCAGGAGATTATTTCCCATGGACTCTCCAACCCAGATTTTGGCATATGTATGGAGAGAATGAAAATCCACCAAGTACAATTAGAACTTTTTCTGGCTTTCTCCAGAAATTATTTTCTGCATTTTTCTAAACAGTTCTTTGCTATAAAAATCATTATTGGACAAACATGCTGAAGTTTTGCATTCTTTTATTCCCAGTCATAGTGACAGATGTGTCTCTCAAGAACTATGCTATTGGTGACTATGAAGCTCATTAACACCTTCTACAAAGTGCTCTTCTAGTTTATTTTAAAAATATTTTTATTTAAACAACATAAAATACAAAAAAAGAAACAAGAAAAATACATACAAATAAAACATTAAATTAATACAGAAAATAATAGCACATCAATAAGTACTCCCACCACCTTCTTCTTCAAGCACTTTATCCAATTCCAAATATTGGTGATCATCATGAAGATTGTCCTGGGAGCAATATAATCCAGTGGCCTTCCATTGGCCTTCTGCATCACAGTGTGATTCCCATGCCATTGATCCAGTTCCATGAGTCACTTTGGTACAAAACATCCTCATCAGACATAGGCCCTTATTGATGAGGCTGTTGTCCTCCACCAAGATGGACTGAAGTGAGATTTAATCCACTTTGGGGCCATCACCCTTTCCTGAGGACTTCGCCACTCAAAGCCATTAGTCTTCAGAGTTCTCAGGTTAGTTAATGAACCCCTGACAATCGGCACTGAATAGCTGGCAGTATGGTCTATTCTATGACCATAGCTGAATAATTTGGCCAGACTGGGCTCCCACCACCACTGGAACATTATTATCTTATTCATATAATCTAAACAAATTTTCCCTTTCTTATTCTTATCCCCTATTTCCCAAAAGTTAAATATTCTTGTTCTGGCTTTATCCCTTTGGTTTGAACAAAGTATTCTTCTAAAAGCTAAGTGATGCTACTATGATACAGATTATCCTAGCCAACTTCAAACTCCTTACCATTTGCTCCAAAGGAATATGGAAGAATCTTATTTGGTATCTATTTGTACTGTCATAAAAGAGACAATGAGGAAATATCTTCATCCAGTTGCTTGTCATAAAACAAAAAATATTCAATGTAACTTTAGAAGGAGAAATCTACTGATATCTAAATCATTTATTGTGACAGTGATTTTAGTCCTCCACCTTCACATTCATTTGAGTAACCTATGTCAGATTGGGTCTAGACCAGTGATGGCAAACCTTGGCATCCCGGGTGTTCTTGGACTTCAATTCCCAGAAACCCTGATCAGCACTCCTGCTGATCAGGGCTTCTGGGAATTGAAGTTCAAGAACATCTGGAGTGCCAAGATTCACCATCACTGGTCTAGGGACATAGGAGGCTTTTTATACAAATTTACCTGCTTAACCTATAGGAACGGAACAGGTTTGTGTTTTGAATATGGCATTTTAAAAATACTCAGATCCAGCTGCCAACTCATGTTTATATCAAGAAAAATACATTGTATAAGGGAATAAACTCTTTTTAAAAATCAGGACCTTTGAAAAGTGAATATAAAATATATATTTCACAAAAATACATACAAAATTTCATGGGAACTACTTTTGGATAAGCTTTTTTAAATGATAGAAATACCAGATGAAACAAAATTACAGTCAAAGAAATAAAAAGTTAAAGTCTAGCAGATCTAGCAGACATAAGCCTCTTGATCTACTTTTATCTTTCTGCCAGCAATATGTCACTCATTCCTTCTCCCATCTATATTTTGCTTTGTTTTTCTTTTAATCACTCATATGATGATGAAGCTACATGCTACCAAGTTGCTTCCAAATTACAGTGACCTTGGAAATCAACGATCTACAAAAAAATCTGATCATTAACGGTCCTGCTTAGGTCTTCCAAACACAAGGCTGTTGTTTCCTTTATGCATCTCATATCCAGCAATTTATTTTTCCCGCTCCTTTCAACTTTTTTGGGCATGACTAATTTTTCCAGTGAGTATTCACATGATAAAGTACGATAGCTTCATTTTAGCCATGTCTGCCTCAAGAGAGTTCAGGTTTGTTTTGGTCTAACATCCACTGATCTGCCCTCCTGATGGCCCATGGTACTGTATCTGTAAATTTATCTCCAAAACTGTATTATACTATCCCATTTTATCATCAATTCAAATCTCTAAAATAATCTAAACTGATGAAAAGGGTGCTTTGTCTAACACCATCCATGAGGCTTCAGAGCCACACATGTGCATTCTTTTTAAAAATTGCAGGAGCACTAACTTTTCTAGAATTTTGAGATGGGAAAGAGCTACCTTCCACTCCACAGTAAGCATCTGAGGGTTCAGAAAGTAAAAGCACGATTTTCTGACCCCACCTAAAGTCAGTTTATGGTCACAGAGAGCACATGGCAATCTCCAAGCTCAAAAGAAACCAAAGGAAACCCTAGTTCTCAAGACTGCTGAATGGCAGAGACAGGATCATGGGCTGGTCTAGGAGGCACTCAAAAACCTCCTAAGTTCCTATGATATGAGCATCAAAGCCCTTCCCCCTTAAAGGGAAGAGCTGTAGTACTAAAAGTCTTTTTAATCAGTAGTAAACACTATCTCTTGCTGTCTACCAATGAAACTGAAAACATTCAGGAAATTTGCTTCATACATCCAAGGCCTCAACTGCCCAGGGGCAGTAGAATGAAACAGAATACGGAAGAACAGAGTGGTTTGGAATAGGAAAAGGAGTAAGACAAGGCTGCATTTTGTCACCCTGCTTATTCAACTTATACACAGAACACATAATGTGCAATGCAGGAATGGAGGAATCACAATTTGGGATCAAAATTGCTGGGAGAAACATCAACAACTTGAGATATATAGATGATACCACCCTAATGGCAGAAAGTGAGGAGAACTTAAAGAAGCTCCTGATTAGGTTGAAAGAAGAAAGTGCAAAAGCTGGCTTGAGACTTAATATCAAGAAAACCAAGATAATGGCAACAGGCCCTATCAGTCCCTGGAAAATAAATGGGGAAGAAGTAGAAGCAGTGACAGATTTTACTTTCCTAGGATCAAAGCTCACTGCAGATGGTAATTGCAGCCATGAAATAAAAAGGTGACTGATTCTTGGGAGACAGGTGATGAGAAACCTGGGGAACACAGTGAAAAGTAGAGACATCACATTGCAAACAAAAATTCGTCTAGTCAAAGCAATGGTATTCCCGGTGGCAATGTATGGTTGTGATAGCTGGACCATTAGGAAAGCTGAGTGCAGAAGAATAGATGCCTTTGAGATGTGGTGCTGGAGGAGAGTTTTGAGAGTCCCCTGGACAGCGAGGAGAACAAATAGGTCAACCTTAGAAGAAATCAAACCTGACTGCTCCCTTGAAGGTAAAGATGAAGCTAAAGTACTTTGGACATCAAATGAGAAGAGAGGATTCACTTGAGAAAGCCTTGATGCTGGGAATGGTGGAGGGCATATTTCATTTTGTGTTTTATCTGTACACCTAAAACTGTAAGGTACAACTGCAATGAACTGATGCTCAGAAACACATAGTCCAAGACTGGCTGAGGTTTTATTTTTCACCAGTTGGGCTTGCAGTTCTGTCATCTGTGAAATGACTTTGTTTGGCTATCTAAACCCAGGTAATCACATTCTACCTATCATGCTAGCTCTCAAGTAATACATTACCTCACATGTATCTAAAGCCTGAGTTCATTGGGAGAAAATCTTAGCAACTAATGGGAGAACAGTTAAAAGAATTAAGATTTTACTCACTCAAAACATTATGAAGACATTTTCTAAATGACAAATTCGGTGCCAGAATCAGCCAAACATGTTCTCAAGCATTAAAAGAAAGGTGAAAAAATCCCCATTATATCTAAGATTCATGATTATTTGCTTTTACACTTACACTCACTGCTACATCTCTCCCTTCTTTCCTGTATTAGAAAAAAATTGAAACATCTGCCCATATTAGTTTTGAGTAGCTAACTTCACACAGGGGAGATTGAAAATCCAGGACGGAACCTCAGTTATTCACTTTGACATCTCCTCATTTGTTTTCTATGCTGTTCAGGTAATTTGTTAACGTTCCTTTCATACTTCAAGAGAATAAGCAGAGCCCTCTGCCTTGCCTTGGAAACTGGCTGAACAGAAAAGGTGCCATAAGGATTTGCAAACAGAGTTACTTTTCCAGACACGATTTTGCTCAAATTATGCCATTTAGAATCCAAGAGCAACAGGGGCAATAAAAATAGCTGCAGCTTGATAAATGGCACAAAAGCCTCTCAGCAGTTTGTCACTGTCACCTCTGACCTAGCGAACATCCTTCCATGCCTGAAGTGCCCCCTGGAGACCTGGTTTTCCTTGTAATTATTTACCATCTTCTTAACAGACCTGCTGGGATCTGTACACAGTAAAATCACCATTCCTGAATAAGCCAAAACCATAGCAACCCTCACTTTCCCTGGCCACATTTCTTGTCCCCTGGCCATAGTTAATAACTTGCACTCATTTAAAAGGTGAGCTAATAGCACCTGCTCACACTTGAAACAAGACCTTTAATGTAAGGGCACATTCTCACAATCTACTTGCCTCACAAGATTAGTGTTCTCCCTGAGAGTAAATGCACACCACAAAATACATTCTCGTGCCTCCAGAAGAACTCAACCACATTTTGGGTAGTTTGACTTTTAACCTTTAAAAAAAAGTAGAACTGGGGTTCTGAGATAAGAGGGGGAAATCTCCTGCCACACACATTCCTTAAAGATGCATAACTACTGGGCAAACAAGGAAGATTAGCTGTGTGATCCGTATCCAAATTGTAAAGATGTAAAAGATGCAGGAAACAGGTGACACCTTTATCGGATCACTAAGAAAAACAAAATGTTGTGTGAGCTTTTGTGGTTCAAGACCACTTCTTCAGGCATGTATTAAAATGTTCATGGTGTGGGACAACTACTGGGATAACTCAGAGGAGATATTGGACAAAAACATTTCATGACCTTATTAAAAGCTGGGTGGGGTGGGGTGGGGGGATCTAGAAAAAAAGGAGACAGGAAATACCAGTATGGACAGAAACTGGAAAATGTGTGGCCCTCCCAGTGTTGCTCTACTGCAATTGCCTTAAGTCAACATAGACAACAGTGAGATACTTCGATTCCCAGATCTGTCAGGTGATCCCACTGGAGGCCTGGGAGTGAGATGTGGAAGTCACGTTTATCTGCAGCAGCATCTTCAGCTGCCACATGGCCACAGCTGTCAAACCAGAAGCTCCCAGTAGAACTATGTACACTAAGTACCCAATCAGGAAGACGTTATTCTGGCTAGTGGGCTGAGCTGCTCAGTGCTGCCATTTCTACTGCTATCAGTGTTTTCTACTTTCGTCCACTTCTCAGGTAGTTAATATCAGTAAGAAAGCAACTCAGTCTCATTCTGCTTAAGGCTCTCCCATTAACCCTTTTTTCCTACCTGTAGACATCTGGGCAGTGATAGTTAAAGAGAAAAATCTAAGGGACCGGTTTCAATGTGGTGATATTGCTGTACATTTTCTGTCACATCAATATTAGAGGGAAGTATGAGTGAGCCTCTGTAGATGGGGCACACGGCTGGATAAAAAATAGCAGGAAGAAAGATGGCATCCTAGTGGCTGAGAGTGCCTAATAGCAATGAAGACTGTTCCTTGCATAGTTTGGAAGTGGGCCAATGATGGAGGGGCCAACTGGAATAATAGCAATCTTGTATGTACTAACACTGAGTATCAATGAGAGAAGGCTGTACAGTCTACTGTGATTGGTCTTTGACACTGGTTGGTAAGTTTCTTTTCCTACCTCTGACAACTGAGTCAACACCGCCACCCACTTCCTGTTTGTGTTCTTGCTTCCATTACTTTGTTGACAGTTCCTTCCTTTTTCTCTGACTAAGTAACAAGCACATAGAGTCTCTCCATGTACTGGAAATTCCATTTTCATTTTTTATTCTTTTCATTGTAAGTACACATGATAACTGTAAATAAATAGTTATTTTACAGCTGGCTGGGTAGCTCAGTGACTTAGCTATCTGGTTGTAGAGCCAGACATTGGGAGTTCAATTCACCACTGTGTCTTCTGGACAAAGAGCCAGACTGCGAGTCCTTGAGCTGCCATCAGTTGGAGTTGGGTTAACCCATGCCGGGATCTATTGCCCTTGGGAAAGCCTAGTTCATTGCAGCTGTAGCAAATAAAATTGGACCCAATCACTTTTTCTTTCACAGAACAATGCATGAAAAATTGGGGGGGGGGGGGAATAGGACTGAGATTATTTTTTAAGATATCTGGAATATCTCACTGATGCACAGGGAAGTCTCAACAGAAAACCTTAGCTGAAAATCAGAAAAATTGCCGGAAATGAAAAATTAAGTGAGTATTCATCTTACCCCTTCATTGGAGGCTTTTGCTGGACTACATGTATATGTCTTGCTAAAGCATGGAACTTATAAAGCATGGAAGTTGGACAACAGCTAGAAAAATTACAAGAAGGCACCCAAAAGTTCACACACACATGTCTTGAGGAATAATACAAATGAGAAGAAAATAAACATTGATATGTTCTGCTATTCTGGTTTGAACCAGTTTTCTGCATATTCCTCCCAGGCACTCTGCTAGCTCTCTGTGGAGGTCTCAAAGGTTCAGGCGTTATGGTACCAAAAGATCAACCACCATGTAATAAAGCTGCTCCCCCCTAAAGTTTCTGTCTCACTCTCGCTCAAATCCCAGAAAGCTTTTTGCTATTGTGCTAATACTGGTGCAGAAAAAAAATTATTACATGAAGAGGATTTACAGTGAAGGTGACATGAAAGCAAGGGATCTTTGAATCTTTCACCAAATAAGAGATGTTTAGTCACTAGACCAGGAGCTTTCAACCTTTTAAAGCTGGGGGCCAGGTCACACTTCCTCAGACAGCTTTGGGGGCCAGATGGCCATTTTGCCCTTCCTCCACCAGATGGCACTTCTGGGTGCGGTTGAAGTGGTGGTGGGCCACATGAAATAGTACCACAAGCCACAGGTTTAGAATCAGTGCACTAATAATGGTTCTTGTTTATTTGAACTGGCTGTAACATCATGTTTTATGTGTTTTATTAATAAATTAAAATGTTTAGAGTAGAGTTGGTAAGTTTCAGAGACCTGGAGGTTATGAATACCAGCATCTCATCCCACAGTCCTGCCACAGGGTGTTTATTCAAGTTGCTAGAATATCCGACTACTCCATAGGAGGTTGTGAAAGCTAAACTATTTATGGGTTTGCTTTATTGATAGTTAACATTCAGTGACAACAGCAGGATAGTCAGATTCCCAATTCAGAATCGTTTTCCTTGTGATCTCTAGTGGTGCCATGACACAGAAACAGGTAAGAACAATTTGAGTGACTTCAGAGGATATACATCTTTGAACCAATAAGCAGTATAAGCTGGCATTAGAATTTTTGAATGCTGTAAGGCAGGGCAGGAACTGTTTCCTTTCCTCTTTGTTTGGTTTCTCTCCATCATCTTTTTATTGTTCTTTTGTGGAAGTTATTGTTCCTATTGGTAAGGCTCTGCAGAACTTTAATAAAATGACCTCAGAAGAAAAAGCAAATACAGTATGCGGTGCAAAAGTTCCAGGCTCCTCCCCCTAGCAAGAATGGCTGAAATAACTTACAAATCAAGTTCATTTAGCAAGATGCTTTGCATTCCAATTTAAGGTTGACTCTCCTGTGCATTCCCACCAGTAATATCAAACAGATGTCACAGAAGACCATGCAAATAATTATAGAAGTTGCAGCCATATTCTGTAATTGAAGGGTACTGCAGTTTGATTACCCCTTTCGTTTTAAGCTTTGCTCTACGGAGCTGTCCAAGTGGTTCACATTTTATTTTATTTACAGTCACAGGATGCAAGCTTATTCCATAGTTATGTAAGTTGTTTGACAGCTCCTGAAGTGCACAACACATGTTCACTTTGAACATCCAATGAATGCATAAATTATGATGTGTCCATGGCAATAGGAGTTGCAATGAAACATTATTTTTCAAATATTTACATTGTTTCTTTGTTTTTACATTTTTCTTGTACATGAATACATTTGCAAAGTTTAACTGAGTAATGTTTGTGAAGCTGAAATCAATCACATAAATGAAAAGCCTAGCCTAGCACATCTAGTACAACCTTCAGAGTAATTATTTTTATATTTACGTTTACACTTAGTCAGAAACAGAAAGTGAACATATGCAACTGCCAGGTTACCAACAACATTTTTACTTGGATATTTATAGAGTCCAAGATGTGACCAACATATAAATTCTACACTCATTCATACATAAAATGGCCATTCTGTAAATCAGGGTAATTTGTAGGTGGCTAAATAGCTCAATGGGGGGCATGGGGACTTAGTAGTTAAAATGTTGAGCTTAAAGGTCAGCAGATCAACAGTTCAAGACCCAAGTGCTGTGTGACAGAATGAACTCCAAAGTCTCTCTAAACTCCTGCCAATCTAGTAGTCCAAAAGCAAGAAATTGCAAGAAGATAAATAAGTACCACTTTGGCAGGAAAGGTAACAGCTTTCAGATTGCACCAGTGTGTAATCATGTCTGTCACATGCCCATGGAAATGTCTGCAGAGAGTGCTGGCTCTTTGGGTGCAAATGGCGATGAATACTGCCCTCTAGAGTTGGACGCAACTGGCATTCAAGCAAAGGAGACCTTTATCTAAATAGCTCAATGAGAGCCTGTCCAGACTGGCATCGAGTCTGCTCTCCGAAGTGAGCAGGGTTGGCTAGTTCACACCTGTTGGACACTGTAGCAGTCCCAATTCTCTCCAGTGCATGCCCTTTCAGCCTCTGTCAGCAGGTTCAACTTTTTTAGAGCAGTACCTAATAATAATTTCATGTCAGAAATTATTCTGGGTTTTTGCTGGAGAAACTCCGCTCAGAGGATGCCCAAAGGAGGATGTCCGCAAGATCTTTTCCCACCGAAGTGGAGCAGCACCTGGGAACAGCATACATAGGAGCCTTGCAGCCATCAGAAGCTGCTTCTGGTGGGAAAAAAAGGCTTTATGTTGAAGGGACTAAACAGCCACTTCCACATGTCAGATATTGAAAATTCCCCCTGATTTTTTGAGAATGGTCAGAAGAAGTGAGGGTCTTTTAATGTGGCAAAGATCATGGCTGACGTGATGCATCACTTTGTTTATTTTTTTTCTTTGTGTATGTGTGTGTATTGGAATTGCAGATCAACAATACATAAAGATTCAGAAATTTAAATGAAGTGATGCCTCACATCCGCAGGATGTAAAGAAGTTTATTTCACTTCCGCTGACCATTTCCAAATGATCCAGGGAAGTGTTCAATAAAACTTAAAAGGCTGGTTCTCATTTAGACAAGAGAATCACACCAAAGGACTCATTGCTCCTCCCTATGAAGGGGAACCAAGTTTTCTGGCTGATTCAAGTGCCAGTTTGGTGAGTGGTCTGAAGTTAGGTACTGTATCTGGATTTGGAGCCAAAGGTTGGGAGTTAAATTTCCTACTGTGCCTGTGGGTAGAAAAGCAAGCCTGTGTAAGGTAAAGGTCCCCCTTGCTCAAAAGCCAGTCGTGTCCAACTCTAGGGTGCAGTGCTTATATCCCTTTACAGCCAAAGAAACAATGCTGTCTGCATCTGCAGACATTTCCGTGGTTATATGGCAGACATGACTAGATGCCAGAGTGCACTGAATGCTGCTACCTTTCCTACCAAAGTGGTGTCTATTTTATCTACTTACAATATCTTGCTTTCAAACTACAGTACTGGGCTGGCAGGATCTGACACAGAGATGTCATGCAGCATGGGTTTCGAACTGCTCACCTTTTGGTCATCAAACTCCGTGTCTTAAACCACTAAGCCAGGCTGTGTACTCATGGCCATATTTTACAAACCCAGAGTGCCTCCAGAAGAATGGAGCAATAAACCATTTCTGAGTACAGTATTCTCTACCCAGAAACCCCATAAGCCAGAATTTATTTGATGGCACACAATTATTATCATTATGAAACATTTATTAAGTACTGTATATACTCAAGTATAAGTCTAGTTTTTTACCTCCCCAAAAAAATGAGGTCCAAAAAGGGGACTCGACTTATACTCGGGTCAATGACCCTGAGGGTCCCAAAACAGTGGCAGTGCAAATTCAAACATACAGTCAAACCTCACATAAAGAGCACCTCGCTTAAAGAGCAGAATTTTCTCTGAATGTTTGCTTCGCTTAACAAATAAAACCAACCAAAAACTCACTTAACAAATAAATCAGGGTTCACAATCTCTCCCCCCCCCCGCCAGAAGTCACAGTTGTTCACTTACAATGGTGTTTCGCTTAAAGAGCAAACTCGCTTAAAGAGCAATCCCGTGGAATGCATTATTCTCTTGAAGCAGGGTACAACTGTACAGTTTTGTTTTAAAAAAACACTAACACTACAATAAAAACTCAAAAACATACCCACACAAATGTCTAAATTAGGTACCTCGACTTATATTTGGGACGACTCATAGTCGAATATATACGGTAAACTTACAGAGTGACTTAGGAGAGTAATATAGTGTATTTCAATATGCCAAAACAAAAAGTGCTCATAAGATACATTTACACACATTGCAAGATAATGTACATGATAGCCAGACATTTGATCTAGATATACTGCCAGTTCAATGACACAACTGTGCTTTCAGCCAAAAGTTAACTCCGGAGGACAGGATTCCTCTATCAGATATGTGTCCAGCTGAGTTCGGTATCTGGCACCAGCCTAGGGGTAAGAGGCGGGGCGGTGGCGTCACCATTGTAGCCAGAGAGTCATTGGCAGTCACGAGAGTCACAGCTCCGCAAGTTCCGGGTTATGAGGCCTTGCTCCTTCAATTGGGCCTTAAGAGTCAGTTGGGAATCTTGCTCCTGTATCTGCTCCCTTGCAGTGTAGCAGATTCCTTGACTGAGCTCCTTCAGGCCATCACAATGCTGGTGTTGGGAGTTCTCTGGACTTATGGTTTTGGGAGATTTCAATTTGCATTCATTGGGGGCTGGGGCTAAGGGAGCATGGGAGTTCATGGCTTTAATGGCAGCCATGGGCTTGACTCAGGTAATTCAGGTCCTGACCAGAAGCAGTGGTCTCACACCGGATCTAGTTCTCTTGTTGGAGCGGTGTCAGAATGATCTGAAATTACAGCAACTACACATAACACCTGTGTCATGGTCAGATCACTATCTGGTGACTCTGGACTTTCTGGGGGTGATGTTTCATCATAGGGAGGCAGGGCCAGTTAAATTGGCCCGCCCCCAGTGACTGATGGATCCTGAAGGATTCCAAAGGGAACTGGGGTGCTTCCCTCTGGATCAGCTACATGATTCACCCGAGGCTCTCATTGACCTCTGACATGGGGATGTGACGGTGGCCTTGGATATGATCACGCCCAGTGATGGGATGACACCGGTTCTGACCGGATCCACAGAACCGTTTTAAGGATTTCCGGAGGGCTCTCCGTGGGGGTAAAACCGTTTTTGAGGCGTCCGGATCGGACGCCTCACCGGGAGGAAAATTTAAAAAAAAATTGGAGCAAAAATGGCTCCAATTTAGTGCGCATGCGCAGAAACTCAATCTGACACATGCGCACTAAATTGGAGCCATTTTTTTCTCCGATTAAAAAAAAATTGGATCCGGCCGCCCCTGACTGGAGCCTCCTGTGGAGCCGCTTGCCGCCGTTTGCTGCTGCCTGGTGCTCTCACCACTGCCACCTCCTGCCATCGCTGCTGCCGTTGCCGTCCCCATCGCCGCCGGAACCGAGGAGGAGGCGGGGTGCTCCATGTCCATGTTGGCTCCAATTTTTAAAAAACCGGACCCGGAGCCACTGCCTGCTGCTACTGTCGCCGCTGCTGCCGCCTCCCGCCATCGCCATCGCCGCCGTTGCCGCCGTCGCCCCAGGCCAGCGGAGCGCGCCTCCTCCTCCTCCGGTTCCAGCAGCGGCGGCGGCAATGAAGAAGACGGGATGGGAGCCGATCAACGGGCAAGGCGGGGAAGACAGCTCCGGAACGAAAAGGAAGGAGGGAAAAAAGCAAATGCATCTACCCGGATCAATTACAGAAACGCTCCCGGGTCCGGCACTCCAGTCCCCTCCCTCTCCTCCTTCCACCCCCCCCCCGGCGATGGCGATGGCGGGAGGCGGCAGCAGCGGCGACAGTAGCAGCAGCAGGCAGTGGCTCCGGGTCCGTTTTTTAAAAAATTGGAGCCAACATGGAGCGCCCCGCCTCCTCCTCGGTTCCGGCGGCGATGGGGTGTGCCTTGCCGTGTGGCCCCGGGCCATGGGGGTCGTCGGCCCCAAGAAGGGTAAGTGAGGGTTTTGTGTTTGGGGTGGGTGGGTGGTTTATGGTGTTTTGGGTGGGTGGGTGTACTTTTATTTAATTTTTATTTTATTTATTTATTTATTTTATTTCTTTAAGTTATTTACGGGTCTGTGTGCATGTTTATTTTTTTTTATTATTTTTTTTATTTTTGGCCTTGCCCACAACGTCATGACGTCATGACGTTGGCTCCGCCCATGACGTCATGACGTCATGACATTGGCCACGCCCATGACGTCCATGACATCATGGCGTGGTAGTAGAATTTTTGACATCCCATCATTGATCACGCCAGTACGGCCTCTCCGCGCACGTGGGCCCCGCTCACCCCCGTTGTTTACAGGGGATTTGAGGGAGCTTAAATGGGCAAAGAGATGCCAAGAGTGCTACTGGGTGAAGACTCAGAGTGATTCTGACTGGACACTGGCTAGAGTCGCTACCTGGTGGTGATAGAGGTGGTGAAATAGCAATGTTTCAACATCCTTATTGCCTCTGCAGGTAATCATCCAGGGACTCTGTTTCAGGTGACTAGGTCCCTCCTCAGTAGAGGGGGGCCTGGGCCTGGTTGGCAGGGGTCAGCTGAAGACTTTGCTGATTATCTTTTGATGCTCTGCGATGGTGGGTATTTGCTGAAATGGTTCTGATATGTCAAAATGCTTTTGAGATGTTTCTGTGATTGTTATTTTGTAACTGTAACTATGATATTGAGTTTTCTTATTAGCTGCCCAGAGTTGCTCTGTGAGTGGGGTGGCATACAAATTGAAAAATTAAATTAAATTAAATTAAATTAAATTAAATTAAATCTTGTGGACAAAATTGCTCAGATCCGCTCAAAGTTTGACCCTGGTGTGGACACTATGTGTCTGGAATTGACTGGTTCGCAGTCTTGTCATGTTGTCTGGGATCGGTTTGACCCAGTTGTCCCTCAGGAAGTGGACAGGCTCCTTGGATCTGTCTGCACCACCGCTTGCCCAATAGATCCATGTCCTGCCTGGTTGGTCAAGGTGTCCAAAGCAGTGACAGGCAGTTGGATCGAAGCAATAGTCAACACATCTTTGCAGGAAGGGGCTGTTTCCTGCACCATTAAAACATGCTTTGGTGCACCCCCTCCTTAAGAAGCCAGCACTCGGCCCAACAATAATGGCCAACTATCGGCTGGTATCCAACCTCCCCTTTTTAGGGAAGGCTTTGGAGAAGGCAGTGGTGCGGCAGTTACAGGGGGTTCTGGATGAAGCAGATCATCTGGACCCTTTCAGTCAGGATTCAGGCCCAGATATGGTACTGAGACTGCATTTGTTGTGCTGTTGGATGATCTATGGCAAGAGAAGGATGGAGGTCATCCCTCCATCCTTGCTCTTCTTAACCTCTAAGCAGCCTTCAATACTGTCAACCACGGTATCCAAGGATTTGGGATCCAGGGCACTGTGTGGTTCTGGTTTGCCTCATTTCTGAGGGGCAGGACCCAGTCAGTGTGGTTGGAAGATGGGATGTCCAGCCCTAGGCCTCTCCAATATGGGGTGCCTCAGGGCTCAGACCTCTCCTATTTAACATCTATATGAAGCCGTTGGGGGAGATCATCAGTTCCCATGGGGTGAGGTATCATCAGTACGCAGATGATAGTCAGCTATATATCTCGGCCCATGGTGATCCAAGTGATGCAGTTGGAGTCCTATCTGGGTGTCTGGAGGTTATTGGTGTCTGGATGGGAAACAAAGGGCTTCAGCTGAATCCTGGCAAGACTGAGTGGCTATGGTTTGGGGGCCCCCACGTTATCTCAGGAGCTACCATCTTTGGTTCTGGATGGGGCTAGCTTGCCCCAAACAGACCCGGTGCTTAATCTGGGGGTCCTTCTGGACTTGTGACTCCTGCTTGATGAGCAGGTGGCAGCCTTGGCCAGGAGGGCTTTTGCACAACTTCGTGTCATATGCCAGTTATGCCCTCTACTAGATAGGGACTCCTTGCTCATGGTCACGCATGCACTGGTCTCCTCCAGACTGGACTACTGTAATGCGCTCTACATGGGGCAGCCCTTGATGACTATTCGGAGGCTGTAACTGTTCCAGAATGCATCTGCCCAGGTGGTAATGAGGTGCGGACGTTATGCTCATGCCTCGCCACTGATTTGGGAGCTGCACTGGTTACCAATGTGCCTCTGGGTGAAATTCAATGTGCTGGTAATGACCTTTAAAGCCCTACATGGAGTAGGCCAGGATACTTAAGAGACTGTGTCACCTGAGAACATCTGTCCGTCCCACCAGACCAGGCCAGAGATGCTATCTTATTGCGAGCCTCTCTAGTGTACCAGAAAGAAGGCCTTCTCTGTGTCTGCTCCGGCCCTGTGGAACCTCCTGCCAATCGAGCTATGATTCCAGACAGAGTTGCTGCCCTTCAGGAAAGAACTAAAAACCTGGCTGGTAAAGCAGGTGTGGGGCACTGGGGATGTGGTGACCCCCACCTGCTGGCTGATATAGTAATATCACTCCCTCACACTTTTTAGTTGTTGGGCTAATTTTTATTTGTATTTTTAATTGGGGTTTTTACTGGGTTTAAGTTTTATATAGTTCTCTAGTGGGATTTATGTAGTTCATGATGTAATTGTTGTACGCCACCCAGAGTCGCTTGCCGAGTGGGCAGCAATACAAATGTGACTAATAAATAAATAAATAAATAAACTCACATATCCACAAATTGGCAAAACAATCAAGTCAAAAAAGCAAACAAACCATAAACAGCATGAGGAGCGGAGATTATTAAAACATTCCTTACATAAGAAACAAAGGAGAAACCTTCCATCACAACCTCTATGTGCCATAAAAGCAGTGAAAACCAACTATACAAATTCCTATTATCTGAAACATTTCTGGCTTATTTAGTTATCACAATAATGATTTATTGTCAAGGGAAAGAGCCTGGTCTGCAAAGTGCTTATGTGCTCCTGCTCCCTCCCACCCTCCTGCACAGCCATGAGAAAACTGGGAGCTTTCACTTCTATTTTAGATTAACCATAGCTTGTTTTGTTTGAACCTGAGAAGCTGTGTGTTTAAAACAAAGTATTGTTTTAAAAAAAACAAGCCACTTTTGAAAGGTAGTTTACAAAGATGACTTGTTTAAACAAGCCATAGTTAATATTAGCTACAGTTTAGCATTCCTACAATATAACATGAAGTGGAAACATCTGATCTCCTCTCTCCTCTCAACTATCTTGAAGGATGAAAAAATGTGTAACTCATCCAAACACTGCTATATATATATATATAAGATCTGTTAACATCAGCAACTTCAATTTCCCAATAAATCTTCTGTACCAGTAAAAAGACAAGGAAACATTTGTCAAATTTGTTTCCCAGTAAAGACCTTGTACAATAAACCAAGACACATATCAAAATCCACCTCAAAAAAGGCATCATACCAAAACCTCACAGCCAAAATTGCTGACTTAAGACTCAAACAAAGCATATATAGCACGCCAAAAATAAAAACTATACTTACAGTCTGGTTAGCTTCAATGTGTTCTGAAAAAGAAGTTCTGGAAGAACTTGCAGTTTATTTCTGTTCAGACGCCTAAAAGAAGAACAGCCAAAGTTAACAAAGATTCTTTAGAGACTCTTCCACGAAGACAGAATTCATGAATAGCAGAAATTACGGTGGCTGCTGGGTATACATAAAGTTGCAAAACTTTCTTTAAAAAACAAGTTGATCATGGGAAGGAATATTCTATGAAAGCAATGTTGAATTTGACCTCTCTTTTATAAGCCAACATACAAGTTTATTTGCATATTGCATATTTCAGTTGTTTCTGCCTTTATTTCGCTCCACATACAAGAAGTTTTCAACGGATGTGGCTTTGAACAGAACTAGAGCCAAAAGAGACCATTCCCTCTATCGTCTCTAGCCAGCTCAGATTAAAATAAACATAATAATGACACTCAGAAAATACAAAATGGTAAATCAAGGAAACGATAATGAGGGTGGGCAGAGCACAGCAAATCTCACACATCTATAAAATACTGGACAAAGCATTTTGGAAGGAACCAAAATTACATCTCTATATAGGCTTGCTGTACAAACAGAAAAAGTTGATGGGAAAAAACTAGCAGAGATCAGGGATTCCACCCCTAACCCAGAGTCTCCATTGTCTCCTACATAGGCAGACATATGACTCTCCCTTGAGTGACAGGGATTCTGCCCCAGGTGTTTGTCACTGGCACATGCATTGTCCCTGAATGCCTGAATGCATTAAATATTTTTAGTTATGTTCCCTTACAGAGAAATCATAACCCAAAAGCCACTTGATGGCATATAAAACAGCAACCCACTTTCAACTCAAACCATTATTGAAGCCAACACAGGATGAGGTCACACAGCCTAAGTGAAATATGTAACCATTCAAGTATAGCAGCGTTGGTTTTTTAAAAAGTGTTAAGAGATACAATTGGATAGGCCAAGCTGAATGTTTCACATACCTGCCTGAGACCTCCACTAATGTAATCTGCCAATGTATGTTTAACCTTCTACAATTTCATTATAACATCGTATTACTCCGAAACACAGATCTTTCATTTTTGTTCTGTTTCCATGGAGTTTTTCAGAAAACATCACAGCACTCAACTCTGGATTCATTAAAAAATATACCACGCAGGATAGCATATCATGCATAGACAACCACACTGCCATCCACCAAGTTCTTGAGTAACACATGCCAATGATGTTCTTGATTCTTTTTTACAAAACTGTACTAGACACTTTTTTCATTACTTACGTCCTATGCTGTATTAATTAGCAAATAGCTCAAACAGGATCACTGAGAGTACCCAAATTTCTCTCTCTCACACACACACACACACACACACACACACTCCCCCCTCTCTCTCTCACACACACACATACAAATAAAATGTATGAGAATGTCAATGCAAACCTCCTTCAGCCATATTTCAATTGCATCTCATGACTGAAATGAAAATTATGAAAGTCATGCATCTGAACCCTTTGATAACTACTGAATCCACAAGAGCAGAAGACCTAAAGCCACAAGCATTTTTTTAATATCTACTTGGAATCTTTAGAAAGTCTAGACACCAGCTGTCTCTACGTGTACTTTACCACTGCTTGATTCCAGCCAGAATGGTTTTTAAAAATATTAATACCATGCCCTGGCATGAGCTCTACACCAAAAGCATCAGATCACAATGGCAGGCTCTGCACGATGTCACACAATAAAGCAGTAGTTAAATTAACCTCTCAGTAAGCAAACTTTGGCACTGGAGTGGGAAGGTAAGCCTAGTATTTTCACTAACATCTGCAAGAGGAACAACATGAAAACTCAAGATAACTTTGTTCTTCATCTTCTAATCCATTGCTTTTTTTAACAGAGATGTGGAATTTAGCAGTGGGGCCAGCACTGTTTTCCCTTAGAAGTGAAACAAGACTTATTGGGGACACTTGGCTGTAGCTTTATTATTTCAGAGGTTTAGTCAAGTCCCATGAGCTGATCAAGTCATATTTATTCAACACATCTGTATTTTGTTTACATAAATATAAGAATTAATTTGTGACATTTGGTTGAAAACACCAAGTTTTTTTTTTAATAAAAAAACCAGTCATATCTGTCTACGTGCAAAATAAACATTATGCACTTTGTACTTTTAATAAGGCATTGTTACATATAATCACGATTTAAGTCCCGGCTGAATGAGAAAAGCAAGCATTGGAGCACTAAAGTATAGTGTCTGTTAATACATGAATGCTTTATTTATAGCAGGGATTCTCAACCTGCGGCCCGTGGCACCATTTCATGTGGCCCCCCACTGCCTTCACCACACCAGGAAGTGTCATGTGGTGGAGGAAGGGCAGAATAGCTGCCCGGTCCCCAAAGTTGTCTGAGGGAGTGTGACCTGGCCCCTGGCTTTAAAAGGTTGAGAACTCCTGATTTATAGAATTATTACAGGCAGTTCTTTAAAGGAGAGTTTGTGAAACAATCCAGAAACATGAAAAATTTCACAAAATACAGAAATGGGCAGCAATATACATTGGCTGCAAACCTAACCTTACATATGCATTGGGAAAGAAATGCATGTATGGTTGTATGCCAGCTGGCATGTCACAATGAGGAAGAAGAGGGGATGGAGACCTGCCCTGTCCTCTTCCAAGGGCTGAGCTAAAGCAGGAAATTGATGAATTCACTGGCATGTAGTACCCAGATGAAGTCTTGCATACATGAGTCAGGGAATTGTTAATCCATCTGCTCCTTTTTTTCATCTTCCAAATGTCTAGCAGCATACAATTGTCAACTACATACATGGTAAAGACACCTTTCATTATGCAGTTGAAACCTAGACACTTACTTAGAAGGTGAAAAAAGGAACATATTCACTGGCAAACTGATGGCTGATACATATGTCAAAGGGAATAACAAAAAAGCATCTATCTTTTTGTCTCTTTAATGCCAATACAAAGTGTATTAACTCTGCACAATCTCTATTTAGTAGTAGTTAAAGAGGCCTTGTTTTACTTTGACAGCAACTTTCTGCATTTTGTACAGTTTGAGGTTTACTGCTCCTTTCAGATATTAAAGGTGCACATAAACCATAACAGGAATAATTCCTTCAACATAAATGTAGGAGGGAAAGCCGTATTGCTGGTTTCCCCATAATAATAAGTGCTACAGTGCCATATGCAAAATATGTTTCATTATTTTGCCAAAGAAATATGTTTATGAGCTTCATTTACTTGCTTCCAAACCAGAATCTGCTTCTAAAATAAAACCCTCAGTTTGTCAGTACCTGTCCTAACCCTCATCTAGAAGTTTTCCCTGTCATTTAAAAAGATGTTTAACCAGATTCAAATACAGTAGACATTCCAAGATTACATTAAAGATATGTTTTTGCCCTAGACTGTAGGATAGATGTTCACTTAAAAGTCACAACAAATCGAGTGGCTTGATAATTATACCCAGTGATTTTCTTATATCAGGGGTTCTCAACAGTATCAAGTTGGGGGCCAGTCATGCTCCCTCAAACAGTTGAGGGGGCTGGACTGGTTGTTACCCCCTCCATTTATAGCTGCCACAAATGAGTCCACAGCCGATTCTACTGGCAGCTGCAGGGAGGGCGGAGGCCAGATTATTTAGTGCCACAGGCTGGATTATTTGGTGCTGCAGGGTATTACCAATTGTAAAAAAGCACATTGATTTGCATGCTTATCTGTTATGCTAACCAACCATTCTGTACCTCTGTAACTTATTTATTTATTTATTTATTTATTTATTTATTTATTTATTGAAGCCATGAAGTCTAACTCTTATGTCTGATGAAGTGGACTTGATCCACAAAAGCTAGCATTCAAATACAGTAATAACGTTTACCTCGGATAACGCTAAAATCGCATAACGTTAAGTAATCTGGGGAGGAGAATTGGATCGAATAACGTTAAGGTCCTATGGGATGCATCGGATAACAACCGCTAAAGACTGTGTGGTTACAATGTATCTCTATGGAGCTTTAACGTTATCCGATACATCCCATAGGATTTTAAGATGCATAGGATAACACTAAAAATCGGATAACACCAAGACTTGTGGAACCAAGTCTTAGCGTTATCCGAGGTATTACTGTATAGCAGTTAGTCTTTAAAGTGCCACAACTTTTTTTGTCTTTTTTATTTGTTGTGTTGTTTACTCTCCGATATGTTTGAAACACAGGCTAACACAGCTACTCTTTCAAAAATTTCAAAAGGACTGGAGTATACAAGAACATACTAAACCTATTTCTGAAGTCCTCCCTTCATTCTACTTTATAATCCTCACTTTGGGAGCACAGGAACTGTGGTTTTAGACCCTCTAGTCTATTTAAACATGACCCATATTTGTTTTTCCTTGACTTCTTATGGGTCAGTGACCTGCTATGCAAATGTTTTTGATGAAATCAGGATGGCTTATTATTCTATTAGTTAAAATAAGCTTCTGTGTTTTCCAGATCTGTACAGATGCAGGCATGCAGACCAAAATAATCTCTCGTCTTGTGGTCTTCCTAGCTGCCCTTTTTTTTTGAGCTTGGCTTCCTCCTCCTGTGAAAACCTGTTGACAGAGCTGCTAATCACTTCCTCTGAAGAAAAGGTGCCAATTTTTCAAGTGCTTTTCAGAAGGAGAAATGTCCACTCTCATCAGGAGAAGGAGATCAAAAAGTTGCAAACTGTAGTTATTGCTTGCTGAAGACAGACATGCTGCACCATGAATGGAGCTCAGTACTATTGTTCCATCAATCATATTAGTGCCCAGACACTGCTGAATTGGCAATACTGGTTTAAATATCTATTCCAACTCAGAAATCTCTGAGCCCAAGAAATAAAGAAAACTGCACAATATAAACCTGTTTTATTGTATTCAGATCCTACTGTACACAGATCACATCTCATATAACTGCACAACCCAATATAATGCCTTGCTTGAATTAACAAACCATTTCTAAAAGTCAGCTATTGGCAGTAATGAGAGAGGTCTCGTTAAAATCCTTTCATACCATTTTGGTCTACCTCATTTTCTTCCTATATTCCCTCTGTGACTTATTTCTTTCTGTAAACAGGAATACACCAGCCATTAAGGAAATGCAACATAAAGAATATTAGTTTCATTCAGAAATAGCAACTCCATCCACAAGGCATTAAATATTTCCTCAGGACTCTTTCATAGAATTGAAAGTGTCTTTAAGGTGCCACAATGTTTTTGTCTTTTTATTTCTACTTTTTTTTGTTTTTTATATATATTTTATATGCCCGCACAAAGGAACACAGCTACTACTTCAAAGTTCTGCTCATCACAATACGGTATCATTTAATTCATCCCTCTTTATCTCATATTAGATCCTTCCCTTCCCACTTTCTTCTTTCTTTAGGATGATTGCCTTTTCTTTTCTTTTTCTCCCGGTGAAGTCAACAAACAATAGCCCCTGTTTAGTCATTTTTACATTCTAGTGACAGATCAGGCTTTAGCTGACCTAGAACCCACTTACTGTATCTGCAAAGGATTCTTCAAAAACTACATTTCAAATGAATCTTTTTTTCCTTGTCAGCTTTCATCACTGTCTCATGTGTGAGTAATCAGAAATATTATAGAATGGATGATCTTTGCCAGGAGAGCGGGCGGGCGGGCGGGCGGGCGGAAGGAAGGAAGGAAGGAAATTCCTATCTATTGGTTTTACAATCTAAATGGAAGGGGCACAAAAGCAAACAATAGCAAATGATGATAATCCTGGATAAGTGGAATAAACAATATAAAGAGAAATTACAGCCCACTAGACAGTTGACAGATTTCGAGGAGATGCTATATAAGATAAGAAAAGGTTCAATGGGGATAAAAGGAGTAGTAAGTAAATTATATAAAATGATAAACAACACAGAAGAAGCCCAGGACGTTCTTAAAAGATTGTGGGAAACAGATTTAAGTATTAATATTACAGATAAGAATTGGAAGAAAAAATGGAAAAGCAGGATTATGCGAAATCTGTCCACAAAAGTCAAAGAACACAACTATAAAATTTTGTGGCGGTGGTACATGATGCCAGTTCAGCTAAATCAAATAAACAGCAGCAACTCAAAAAAAATGTTGGAGATGTCATCAGGAAATTGGGACATACAAACATATGTGATGGGATTGTAAAATTATTTCCAATTTCTGGCATAAAATGGAACAAGAAATAGTAAAAATTTTAAATATCAACTTAAAGTTGAATTAAAAAATTGTTTTACTACGGACTTAGAGGAATTGAATTTAGAGGAAAATATAAAGGAGTTATTGTCTATTTTCTTAACGTTGGCGAGACAACAAGTAGCCAGAAATTGGAAAGGTGATATGAACCTAGAAATTGGTAAATGGTATGCCGATGTTTGGGACATGGCATTAAATGAAAAACTTACATGGGAATTAAATATAAAAAGGGGGTTAATAAAACAAAATAGATTTTGGGACATTTGGAAACCTTTTTTGCAACATACATTGAGGGAAAATAAAGGAGAAAAACCTGCATCGAATGCAATGTATTTTTGGCAGAATGATTGAGTTGTAAAAGGAATGGATGGTAGACTCAAGGACTTTAGTGCACTGGGTGATATATGTACAAAGAAAAAGCAAATGATGAGGTGGAGGAGAAAGCAACCTTTTGGGAAGACTGCTGAGCCATCTCATCTCTCTTCGGGTACCTTCTGGTAGCATGGATGCCCAGTGCTAACAGGTGAGGGAGTAAAAAGCCCCGTTCCCCCTTTACAGTACCTTCCTCTGCTGCAGCATATTTAAGCAAAGGTCAGTGGTAATCTTTCTCCCACTGGGTCAGGCAAAAGGGACTACAGAATGAACTCACCAAAAGGTGCCCCCTTTTTTGGCAGTTTCATGTCTGGCTTAGACATGGAGGAAGAAGTGGTATGAACTGGGGAAGGCTCTCACAGAGATGACCTTTCAGTGTAGCTGATGAAATGGCTCTGTTTCCTAATATAAAAACTGTTTAACGATGTACCAGTGTTTTACTGGTTTTGGTTCCAAGTCTGGAAACTCTCCTAAGTCAGACTCTGCATGACCCAAGGGGACAGGTACTGTTATATAATTTTGTATCTGTTGCAATATAAAGGAGCCTGTAATATGGAATCAACCCACCAGTCCCATCTAGTTTAGTAGTTTTTTCTGTCATTAAATCACCAGGGTGTCAGGCAAGCCCCTTATGGAGATAACACTGGCTCACTGACAAGCAAAGGATATGTCTTCCACTAAAGTACAGATTTCCCTTTCAAATTGATTCCTCCATATTAAATTCTTTGAAACAATTATGATGTTATAAAACATAGGCATCTGAGAATAGGAAGGTAGCAGGAAACGGTATTTCCTCTTTTGGATCTTTCCTGGAAGATGACACACAAAGTCCCGTGCTTTTTTCACATTCAACAAATATAATTTCAAAAGCAAGTTGAAAAGCAGCTGCATCAAAACTCGTTTGCTGACTATTACCCAGGCAGTCTTGACCCACGGTAAAAATTCTTGGTCAGTACTCTCCACTGGCAAAACATTGAAAGCTTAGATAAATGGTTATTCTTAAGCCAGAACCTAAGATGAACCAAGTGGATATTAATATGAAGCAGCTGGAGAAACATTTATTTACCCCTATTCCTCAACTGCCTTGTTAATGACTAGTTGGGAAACTATGTGCAAGGGATTTCATAACATTCCATTTAAAGGAAGAAAATATACTTCAGTATAAAGCAAAATCATCTCTCATCTTTTCTTCCTACAAAATATCTCAGTAATAAATTTTCCATGCCCTTTTCTTTGTCAATGCAAGTTTCTATCTGCTAGTAAGCCAAAAGACCCAGGAACAACCACAGATGACACAAATGTGGATTATAGCAATACAAAAATGTACTTGGAATGCATGACTCAACTACGGTATATCATGGAGCTACTGGAACACCAAAAAAGGGAACTCTTATGTATCTGATTACCTACATGGCCTACACTGTTTATACTAGATTGAATCAACATATCAGACCTACTGAGGTGTTACATCCTGCATAACACCCAAGAAGGAGGCGGGGGAGGTCTTGATCTCAGCACCCTCCCTCATCACTCCTGCTGCCCTTCTATGCAAGAAGAGCAATGCCTCCAAAGAAGAAAAGCCTCACTTGTAGGAAGGCAACAAAACTGAAGCTGCAATAGCTAGAGCTGGAGTACTTCTCTTCATGATGAAAGTACATATGATTCCATCATCCAAGAGGACAGGATGCATAATAACTGTCTCAAACTAAAAGAAGCCAGATATAGCTGAACATTTAAAAAAACCATCTTAACAGAGCAGTTCAACAGTGGAACCAACTGCCTCGAGTGGTGATGAGCGTCACAACACTGGAAGCATTCAAGAGAGAATTGTCCCACCATCTGTCATATCTGCTTTGATTTGGATTCCTGTATTGAGCAGTAGGTTGGACTCAATGGCCTAAAAGGCCCCTTCCAACTCAGTGATTCTATTATTCTTAACATCTAATTAGGGTTATAATAAATAATTCCACTGTTCTGCTGTACTTAATAAAAAAAGTATTCAGTGCTTGAAATCTCTATCAGTGCAATGACAGGTCAGTTAATGGCCTTCAAAGTACTGGACACAATTTATTCTAGAGCAGCCAGCACCATCATGGTCTGACTAACTGTTTTCTAAGGTGAAACTCATTCCAAATCCACATTTTATTTCCACTTAGTAATTTAGCTACCCAAGTATTTTGCTGTCTATTAAACTAAATCATGCATTATGGTTTGAGAAATTATGTGCATTCAAATGCTCAATCTAAGTTACAGTTTATATGAAGCATAAATCTTCAAAGCAAAGTCACTTGAAAGCTGTCAACAACCATGTTTTTGGCCCAAATACAATCTATACACCTTTTCATATATTGAAATTTTACATGCAGGAACCATAGCAAGCTATACATTTCAAAGAAAAATGTACATATTTTTAGTTCATACTTTTAGCTCCACTTTGATGTGTCGGCAAGTAAAGAGCCATTAAAATAACATTCATTTGGCATTAAGACTTCATGCCTTTTGAATTACTAGTAATGAAACAAGTATTATTTCCAATGATATTTTATTGCAATATTAATGACCATTTGGCCAGAGAAATTCTAGTGATCATAACAGCTACTTTATTAAAATAGGCTAACAGTATTTTTAATCTAATATAACAGGCCAAAATAAAAGGATAATTAAACATCTTCAACAGAAGTGTAAAAAAGGAAATTGTATAAATAAAGTCTAGTTTTGAAATGTATCGCAACATTTACTACTTAAATACACAAACTGCTAGATTTAATGGCATTGCTAGTCAATCTAGGACACATTTTGCCACACTTTCCATAACACAGGAAAGGCTGGAATGGGCATAGAGAAATACACCTCATTTACACAACTATTTCAGCTTATTGAAACTGTAGATTAAAAAATAACATGTTAAACCAACTGGTCTTATGTAGCACATGCAGAGTTGAAATCTCTTTTGAAATGCATCTGCCATTATAAATATGAAATGAAAGCACATGTTAACCATGAGCCATTCCAGCTTAGTTTATCAAAGAAGAACATCTAGCACAAGTCTTGTGAGTACACATGGACCAAGTCACCCATGGCAACATGGTGATTGTCAGTGGTGGTAGTCAAAAAATACAGCAGCCAAGAATCAAGTAGTTGTGAAGAAAAAGATCTAGCTGGGGGTGGGAGGAGAGGGGAGAGGACTTAATCTTCTGCAAACATATTGACTAAAAAGCACATGCTCATTTCTTTCATGTATTAAATCACAGCCTTGTCATGTTATTTGTCCCTTAACAACATAGGAGGAAAATTGTATTTGTCACCTTGGTAGAATCTCTGCCGCATTACCTACTACAGTCCTATCTTTCCTGTTATATCACACTACCATTCTCACATGTTGGCAAGATATTCTGGAAACTGCAATCCAACATGATTGCCAACCCTTACTCTGATAATAAGACACCAAATCTTTGGCACAAGGTCTTAGTTCCCATGCCTGTTGTGAACATATACTGTATATACTCAAGTACAAGTCTAGTTTTTTAGCCCCCAAAACTCGATTTATACTCAGGTCAATGACCCTGAAGGTCCCAAAACTGCGGTGGTTCAAATTCAAACATGCAGTTAAAAAAAACACTAGCACTACTATAAAAACTCAAAAACATGCCCACACAAATGTCTAGATTAATTAATTTTACCATATTTTCATGTACACTAGTACTTTGGATAATGTTATGACTTTGTTCCACAAGTCATAACGTTATCCGGTTTTTAATGTGTGATGCATTGATCACACAATGTTAAAAAAAAGCCTTGTTCTCTTTCTGAAGAGGAAAGGGAACAGGGGTGTGATCCAGTTTGCTGGTGTGGGATTGCCCTTTGCTGGCATTGGCGTGGGGTTTGGGGAAAGAACGCGCACACACAGCAGTTCTTTCCCCCAACCCCAGCACAGATCCCATGCTGGGGCTTAGTGATTGGGGGGGGGGGCATTCTGAAGAGAGGCTGGGGACCCTTTTCCCAGCCTCTCTTCAGAAGCCCCCCCCCCCCATGGATAGCTAAGCCTCTTAGCGATCTAGGCGGGAGAGGGTGTTTTTCTGAAAAGAAGGTGGGGAAAGTTTTTCCCAGCCTCTGTTCAGAAACCTCCACCTGAATCACTAAAAGGCTTAGTGATCCAGGCTGGGGGGTGTTCTGAAGAGAGGCTGGGGACCCTTTTCCCAGCCTCTCCTCACCCCACCCCCCCACCCCCCCGGATGGCTAAGCCCCTTAGAAATCCAGGCCGGGGGGGGGGGGCGTTTCTGAAAAGAAGCTGGGAAAAGTTTTCAGAAACCTCACCTGAATTGCTAAGAGTCTTTAGCAATCCGGGTTGGGGGGGGGTGTTCTGAAGAGAGGCTGGGGAAAGGGTCCCCAGCCTCTCTTCAGAACACCCACCCCCCCACCCCCCGATCGCTAAGCCTGTTAGTGATCTGGAGATCAATGTTGGGAAATTTGAGGGAAAATTTTGCATCACACAACATTACGATGTGTGGTGCAAATGTTTCCCTCAAATTTCCCGACATTATTCGGTTTTAACGTTGTGCAGTGCACATGTTAACATAAGGACTACTGTATTTTAATTATTAAAACTCACTAGCAGCTACTGTATTTTCCACCCCTGACTTATACTTGGGTCAATCTATTTTCTTAGTCTCAGAGGTCTAAATTAGGTACCTCAACTTATATTCAGGATGACTTATAGCTCAAGTATATACGGTAACTAAACTTAAGGGATAATATGGTAACTTGTGTTATTGAAACACCAGGCTTTCTACAGAGCCAAGGGCCAGGCATTTAAATCCCCACCACGACTCCTGGGGAAATGGCTGACTGACTGTGTGTGGCAAATAGGTTTCCATGCCATGCCATCTATGTGACTCTGGGCTTCCTATGTGTTCCCAGAGTGCCACAAG
Source organism: Furcifer pardalis (assembly GCA_030440675.1). Lineage (NCBI taxonomy): Eukaryota > Metazoa > Chordata > Lepidosauria > Squamata > Chamaeleonidae > Furcifer > Furcifer pardalis. The sequence continues at coordinate 73,980,135 of CP126893.1, forward strand.
AAGGGGCTGGTAGATCATTTATGAGTATTATACACCTAGAAAGCACCAGGAAGGAGAACGATATATTACAATAAACTTGACCACACTTTGTGTGCACATGAGAGTGTGTGCAGACGCACACAGCTTAGACAATTGAAACACTTGATTTGGTTCAAATCAATAATTTGGATAGATTTAAATCATTGTTTTCTATGTAAAGATTCATAAAGGCTAAAAAATGCTAACTTTCATTTTTACTGTCTGCCTCTCATACTTAGCTTCTTGTTCAGATCTATTCCATTCTCAACAATTTTCTTCTAATCATTAAAAAAAATAGCACACAGATTTGCAAAGGAACACTTAGATTAAGTTTTTATTTTATAACATTTCTGCTGTGAAGAAGAGTCATATCAGCTCTACAAACACAGATTCACAATTTTGAGAATGGTGAAACCTAGCATCTGTGAGAATATCTTGTAACTTATAACTAGAGCTTAGCAAGAAGGAAAACTTACAGTCGTTCAAGCTGCTTCAGATCTTGAAATGCTCCACGTTCTATCACACTGATTTGATTCTCTTCCAAATGCCTACAAAATGAAAACATTTTTTGACATTAATAAAGTGTTAACAAGCAGTTGGTGTCAAGTAATTTTCCTGTTTGTTGCTGTCAATAATATTCAAACTGGGCATGAGAAAGACTGTTCTTCCAGAAAAGGTGTTCTGTCTTGTCAGACTCAATGAACACGAACACAATGCCCCGTGGTGTGACTTTCATTCTCTACTCCCCTACTCTGTCATATTAAAAGAGGGCCAGCAGCCCTTTTTCATCTCCAGCCAACCTCCTCAACAGTAGTAAAGTATGGGAGCAATTGTTCATCATCCTTGGAAGGCTCATGGGTTCCTCAGATCTGAATAAAACTGTGACATAAAACAGTGCTAAATGGAGAGCTTCTGCCACCATAAACTAAAATGTGCTGTTGTGAGAATCATCTCCAGCACCCTGAGCAGGCCATCCAATTTTGCACGGAGTCCCCTGGAGGACATGCTAGATCTCAAGTGGGTGCTAGAACTGGTCAGCCTATACAAGGGAAGGAGACAGGCAAGGGCAATGAGCAGGAACACTTGGGGAAGGAGGTAAGAGCCAGGTACTACAGATAGTTGGGACAATAAAGCTTAACTAGGAGCTCAGGAGGGGTCAGAAAAGGCCAAAGGAGAAAGAAGGGATTTGCAACAGGAGTCCTGGGGCAATGTCCTAGAACTGTGATGGTGAACCTCAGCACTCCAGGTGTTCTTGGACTTCAATTACTAGAAGGCCAAGTCAGCAATCCTGTGGATCAGGGCTTTGGGAATTGAAATTCAAAAACATCTGGAGTGCCAAGGTTCACCATCACTGCTCTAGAGCAAGCTTATTCCACTGGACGGTTTATATTGGTTTTACGTACATATCATGAGGTTGATACACATCATGTCAGCTGATTGACTTGCCCCTCAGTCAATCACCACAGCCGCTTCTGCAACTTCAGCTTTATGCAGGCTATAACCAAGAGGACACTGGCTTCTGTCTGGTAGGAATTAAACCACATTGCAGAGTGGGTTGTGTTGCACAGCACATGGTGATCATCAGCATTACTCTTTTACCTAAAAGCTAAGACTAATAGCTTAGTAGCACAGAACACAAGCTTTGCATGCAGAAGGACTTATGTTAAATTCCCAGCATTTACCTTTCTTAATAATCTCTCGGCTCTATGTGGAGTCGTGCTTTGCTTCTCAAAGAGAAATAACTGTAAGTGCACAAATTAGAGAAACCTTGAAATGGGGGATGCCTCATTTTCTGCTGAATGTAAGGAATCTCACAGGGCTTTAAAAATTGTTCTCTCATGTCTTGTCATGTTGAAAGAGCTGAATCTCCAAGGACTGTTCTTTCTACCCCTTTCCAGTCAGTACTTTTCAACTGAATATCTAAGCCCACTTTGTTGAAAAGCACTATATAGTCAGCTGTATCACTGTACCTTTCTATACTAGACTTGAAGAAAACTAAGTGCTCTTTCATGCATACAAAGTTTACTATTTACAGTCTTTCAATAACAGTAACAGGAGTACTTTGACAGAGGCTGAAATTTAAGCAACCGATTCAAAGTTGGGGCCCAAATTCTTCTGAGCTCAATAAGACACAGGTGTAAATAAATAAAACCTGATATCTTAGATCCAATTGATATGTCAGTGTATTTTGTGAGTCAGTATTCATTAGCTTACTAACCCATTAGAACACAAATATTTACATCATGGCATCACTTTAATAAATCAAACTGTTGTCAAAGTTGTTTCTCTTCTAGTGGTATTTGATGAAATACCATTTATGCTTGTCTCATAGTCAACTGTATCAAATTGTCAGTATTCTAATTTATTAAAGGTACCATCTGATTAGGTGAAAAGGTGTATCACACATATCCAGGTAAGACAGCTATCAATTTCCCTGGATGATAATGCACCCTTGAGAAGTAGCTCTTTAACGTAAAATACAAGTTTTTCCTAACCTGGTACTCCCCAAGTGATTCGGACTCCAGCTTCCATCAATCCCAGCCAGAATGCCACTGTTCAGGGATGACATGAGAAGTCCAAAACAACTGGAAAGCATTTTGCAGGGATTGAATGCAATATGCTTTGAACAGCTGGATATTTGCTAAAGACAAACTAACCATAAAGAAGGAACAACATTACTTATGGTGTATACTGAATACTAAAAACAAAGGCATGGTTTTACGTCTGGCCTAAGCATGGAAAAAGAAGGAGCTATTCCTTAATACTCACAGAACACGAAGGTTCTTGAGCCCAGCGAAGTCCACTTTTGTAATCCTTGTAATGTTGTTTCTATCCAAGTCCCTGCAAAAAAAAAACCCCACAAATTAATGTTTAACGCACAAACATTTCAGGTATTTAAGACATCATTTGGAACATTAGTTACCTAAAAGAGCACATCTTTTTTCCTGTACAGAAGCCGTATAATGCTCTTATTTTATTCACCCCTATAGGCATTGGGGAAATTCAGAAGAATTGGTCTACCAGACAATGGCATTTCAGTAATGTTACCCCTTTGCTGCAGGCATTATTGCTACCATAGCTACTGCATTTCCTCTTTTACAACTTCAGCACTGGCTCTATCAGCCTTTTCCAAAACAATCACAAGAGGATATTAAGCTTTCTGTACTCCTGCTATCCTCAGTAGAAGCTAGTTAACTATATAGAAGCCAGAGAGGCAGAGTTTGTGGCAGGAAGGGGCGAGTTAGGGCGGGATGAGCAAAAACAGAACTAAAATTAAAAGTTTCAATCACACAGAACTATTATTGGCTCCTTATGCACAAAATAATCTTCTTTTTTCTAGGATGGAGCAAAGTGACAATGAACAGCCACGGATCATATTTTTCTAAACACATGTATGCACAGAACTCTTTGTCTGAAGAAGTGGACTTGATCCACAAAAGCTAACAATAAAATATAGCAATTAGTCTTTAAAGTGCTACAGTGTTTATTATTTTATTTTTATTTTGTTTATTTTGTTTTGTTTTCTGATATGCCTGAACCACAGACTAACACGGCTACTATTCCAGAACTTTCCACTATCTGAAAATATCAAACAATCTTGATAAAATCTTATTTGGTTTTGACAAACGTCCCAGGTACTGTAATTTTAGATATGCTTTGAAATGAATGCAGAACACCGCCAATATACTCCAGCATTCAGAATGAAGTGCTATTGTTTTGAATATGTTTGTATGCCCAACTCCTGAACAGAACAACCAGTATTCAATATCTAATTGCACTGCAGCAGAGGCTGAGAATTCAATTGTCTACTGTTCCTCTCAGGAAAAGAGCCAGCTTGTGTAGCCTTGGGCAAGCTGGACAGTCCCATTTCTCTGTATTCTCTACCCTGGAAAGGTCAGCATGTCAAAACTGAATTCATGGCATACTATTTATTTATTTATTTATTTATTTATTTAATTGTTCAAACTTATATTGCCGTCCCGCTCCAGAGACTCCCGGCGGCTCACAAGAACAAAGACAAATCAACCACCCCCAAACCTACCCCCAGCAATAGATTAAAAATAAAAAAGTTCCCCAATCATAAAATACAAGGTTAAAATTTAAAATTTAAAAGACTATATTTAAATTTGATTAAAAGATTAAAAGAGGGAGAAGAACCTTTACCGGATTAACCAACAGGTTAGGGTTGCCCTATTGCTGGCACCCCAAACCTGCCCTGCCAGCCATGTCTTTACAACTTTCCTGAAGGGCATCATCATCATCATCATCCGTAGGGACTGTGATGGCTCAATGGTTAAGAAGCCCACCTTGTTAGCTGGAAGGTCAGCAAGTTGGCAGTTCAAGACCTGAGTACTACATGACAGAATGAGCTCTCATCTCTGTCCAAGCTCCTGCCAACCTAACAGTTCAAAAGCAAGAAATTGCAAGTAGATAAATAGGGACCACTTTGGTGGGAAAAGATCTTGGGGACATGTTCATTCACACTCTGGTCACCTCCAGATTAGATTATTGCAATGCGCTCTACTTGGGGCTGTCTTTGATGACCATCCGGAGGCTGCAGCTGGTCCAGAATGCTGCAGCTCTGGTGGTGTTGGGATGTGGGCATTACTCTCGTGCATCCCCACTGCTTCGGGAGCTGCACTGGTTACCAGTTTGACTCCGGGTGCAATTCAAGGTGCTGGTTATTACCTTTAAAGCCCTACATGGTAGTGGCCCAGGATACTTGAGAGACCGCATCTCCCCAAGGGTATCAGTCTTTACCACCAGAGTGAATCGGAGAGGTGCCTTAGTTGTGCCATCTGCCAGAGAGGCTCGACTCTATGGCACAAGAAAGAGGGCCTTCTCATTGTTCGCTCTGACTCTGTGGAACCACCTGCCTTTGGAGTTGCACCTCCAGATGGAGCTATTGGCTTTCAGGAAGGGTCTAAAAACTTGGCTGGCAGGAATAGTGTGGGGTTATGATGGTTCATTGACCCCTCCCCACTGGCTTATTTAACATCTTACATGTACCCTCTTATCACTTTTATTCCACTCATTTCTTTAGTTAAAGGAATGAGAGGTTGTTTTAAATTGGTTTTTAATCTTTTACTTGGTTTTTTAGAGTTTTTAACTGTTTATTGTGTGTTGATTGTGATCCGCCCTGAGTCGCCTGTGCGAGTAGGGCGGAATATAAATTTAATTACCTATATAAATAAAATAAATAATGAAAGGAGCCTCATTCAGGTGTTCCCCTGAGTGGAGTTCCTCCAGGAAAAATCCTTTCATCCCAGAAAGTACCTTTGTGTGCTTCTAACACGATTTTTAAAAAATCATCATCCATCTTCATAATTTTATACAAGTTGTTATGACTGTCCTCTTTATCCCATAAAAATACTTTCTACTATTATATCCACAACTCCCTGAAAATATAGGAAAACTCTTGCATGCATCCAGCATTGTTGGTTGTTTAGTATTATTATTTTTACTATACAGTGGTACCTCAGATAACGTTTACCTCGGATAAGGCTAAACTCGGATGTTGGGGAATTTGAGGCAAACATTTGCATCGCACAACATAATGTTGTGCAATACAAATGTTTGTCTCAAATTCCCCAACGTTGATCTCTGCCCCAAAGCCTTTCAGTGAGGGATTCATTAAACAGTGAGGGATTTGTCTTGCCCACCCTGTTGTTTCAGCAGAGGAAGCAGGGAGAATCTCTTTGCCTTTGCTTTTTGCCTTTGGGTTGGGGGCTGAACTGGAGCCTATACTCTCCCCAAACCAAAAGGCAAAAGCAGAGAGATTCTCCTGCCTCCCCTGAAGAAACAACAGGGAGGGCAAGAGGATTTTCTCACTGTTAAACAAATCTCTGACTCAAAGGCTTGCAAACCTAACAGTGAGGGATTCATCTTGCCCACCCTGTTGTTTCTGCAAGGGAGGCAGGAGAATCTCTCCACCTTTGTCTTTTGCCTCTTGGTTTGGGGGGAGTATAGGCTCCGGTTAAAACAGGATAATGTCAAGACTTGTGGAACCAAGCCTTAACATTATCTGAGGTACTAGTGTATTTTATGATGATTGTGTGCTTCCTTGAGTACCATCCACAGCAGCAGCAGCAAGAAAAAGCTTACATGTAACACAGTTACCCATTTTGCTTTGAATACATGGACAAAGATGACTACGATAAGAATACATTCCTTAGGGAGGAATTGGGTTAATTGCTGTCTCTCCAACGTGAAGATAATTTTTCTTTTCCTTGTCACATGTAACTCTCAACTTCTCCACAACCAAGGTCTCCCAGATACTTAACATGTCAACATTTGCTCACTCTTACTGCACGCAGAAGGCTACTTCTGTCTCCACAGTGCAAGACTATTTTCTTGTGGCACACCACTGACCAGCTGTGCTTGGTTTTCCACTTTGTTGATTCTAAGATGGGAGGCTAGCCCTTGGAGAGTCCCAGGTTAAAATGACAAAAAAATATGAGAGGGAATGCACTTGTGCTGATTATGTACTTGACATTACTATTTTTTTTTAATATCACCTTAACTGACAAAGAATTAAGACCTACATAGCTTCCTCAGTACACTTGAGTCACACGTGTTGACTCACATGTGTTAATTGAGAAATTAGAGTCAAACAGCAATATCCAACAGCCCTTTGGTTCTGTCAACCTGGCATTTTCTCCCTGAACCTTCTCTTAACACCTAGCTGGATTCCATCAGGGCATCCTCAGAGGATCTTTTCTCCTAAAGACACAAAGGGATAGAGTAGTGGTCAGCAAACTTGGCTCTCCAGCTGTTCTTGGACTTCAGTTCCCAGAAGCCCAAGTCAGCAGGAGTGCTGACTTGGGCTTCTGGGAATTGAAGTCCAAGAACACCTGGAGAGCCAAGTTTGCAGACCCCTGGGATAGAGAATACCTAATGTTGCCCTCTGCTGGCTACTGAGTTTTAAAACATGCAGTTATGTTTTCAGTAACAAAAAATTACCAGACTTTAACAGAATTTCTTCTACATCCATGTCTAGGCCAGACACGAAACTGCCAAAATGAAGACACCTTTTGGCAAAATCTTTTCCACAGTTCCTTTCGCCTGACCTAGTGTGAGAAAGATTAGCCGGCACAAGGTAGCCATTGCCCAGGGAATGCCTGACTGTGGATCAAAATTACCACAATCTTCAAGGAGGTTCTTTCTGTGTACCCCTTTGACAGAACTATTTCAGCAAAAAAGGGAAATTTTGTGTGAATTAGAACAGGCCACCTTATTACAGAGACTTTGGGCTGCCAACTCTAAATCTTCTTGTTAGCTTTTGGTGGAAACAGCCATGCTGCTAAGTGGAATGTGTGGCAAAGGAAAGGTACAGAGATACATTTGTTGAAAACAAAATGCACTTCAACAATCATAACATGCAGAAGTCTGAACAACTAGCACAAATGCAGACCCTAGAGACGTTGCCTGGACACACACACAAATGAGGGGGGGGGGAGCTCTTTTTTTGCAGAAGAGATTACTATCATATGCTGTTAATTTATGCATTCATCAACGCACTGATTTCTAACCCAAGGTCTGACAACAATATGTAGGCAGAACCAGCAGCAAGCGTCTCTACCAGTTTACTGACAGCAATGGCGAGATAAAAGTGCATAGAATAAGGAAAGGCCTGTGTTATTGGCGCTTCCCTCTTAGTAGGGAAACAGACAACTGTTAAGATAAAACAACTGAAACCACAACATAACTATGCCTGTGACACAGCTGTTAAAAACACAACAGAAACAAAAATGAATACCAGAACATTCTCTCAAACAGAAGGTGTTGATTTAATAACAAAGGACTTTCACAAGGCACGGGGTTACAAGCGATATTAGAAGCAGCAAGAAGGGTAACTGTATTTCTAACCTATGTCCTCCCTTTTCTTACATAGAAGCCAGTCAACATAACAATCTATACAGAGCACTGTATGTTAACTAGAAGAAAATCTTGAAAAGACCATGTTCTATAGCAAACTGGTATTGTGTCTCTACAGAAAAAAGAATGAAATGTAAGTTTAAGATTCAAACATCTACCAATAACCTTCCCTAAAGCAAATATGCTACAGGTAGCAATCAGCATATCTGTCTGACAAGCGAGAAGCTCTCGCTCTCTAGCGCTCTCTCTCTCTCTCTCATACACACACACACACACATACATACACACACAGACACAGACACACACAGACACACACACACACACACACACAGACAGACAGACAGACACACACACACACACACACACACACCTGCAACTAATGTAAAACAGACTGCTTCAAGAGCATGTAATTTTGATTTACTGGACAGACAACCTTCCAATGTGGTTAGGCAATTTTGCCAGTTTGCTTTTTAAGCATACTAGCTGAGTAGAAAAGAGGTTAGACAAGGATGGAATTTTTTTTCATGCATATGCTGACAGGTGAAAATGTATCTACTTCCATTCTCAACTGTTAAAATCGAACAATGTCCCTTATTAAAAATAGATACATTACTCATAATGTGCCTATTTATACTGGCATAGCACAAACGAGGTAGCTTTTGGAAGCAACATGCCCCAAGTTAAGAAATCACCATAGACACTGCATCCTGATTGGTATGATTTACCTTGGTACTGATAATGTCTACAGAGATTTCTTAACTTGTAGCAATTTGATTCCAAAAGTTATGCCATTTGAACAGCTATGCCAGAAGATTTCGGCCAATATATTTGAGGGATAATGAAGTGATAATGGCATTGTTTTGTCTCGGGTTAATCTTAACACTAAAGTATTATGAGTTTTCCTACACATTATTTTGAAGGGCAATGTTAGAGGTTGGGTGGCATTTTTCTCTTTTGTTTTCCAACATTAAAAAATGAAATAATAATGTATCAACAATATGTTAAGCCCAGACCTGCACTATCATTAACAGTCCCACATTATAAAACTGTCTATGACAACTAATTCCAACTAATATTAAGATGTTGTCCTTTTTGTGTAACCTTTCTGCAACCTCTGCTCTTTAATAAGGTAAGGAAGTTTTACTTTTCTCTGTTTCAGTATCTAAGTAATATGGTCTATATTCAATAAACCAGTATTAGATAGCAAAATAATATTAAATTATTGGCATTCAATGTTTTTGAAGTAGAACTACACACATGTATTATCAGGCTGAGATGGCATCATTGATGCAGTGGGCATAGATCTGGGCAGGCTACAGAGGATATGACAGAGGAGCCTGGCATGCTGTGGTCCATTGGGTCACAAAGAGTCAGATTCAACTGTGCGACTGAACAACAAATAATCAGGATACTCTGTCATTGTGATTTTATTTCAGCAAATATGATAGCACTGGCTGATTTAACATCAAGACTTAGCTTCAAGGCCCCCAAAACCATCAAATCAGGGATAAACAACCTAATCCCCACAGGCCGGATTCAACCCATGGCAACAAATCAACCAACCCGCACCATCACTCTAGTTGCCGCTGCCACTGGAATTGGCCATGGACTCATTTATGGCTGTTGTTAATGCATTTACAACAGCCGCAGACTCATTTACCGCTGTTGTAAACACGGTGGCTGATTCCAGCGGCAGCAGTGGCTGGACCACATCCGTCCCACCAACTGTCTGAGGGAGCATGACCCAGCCCCCAACTTCAAAAGGCTGGCAACCCCTTCATCAAATGGTGGCCATGCACATTTACACAAAGGGCCCAATTTTTATGAGTTCTCTGTGGCTCTAATGTTTTCAACATGTTAAGTGAAGTAAATCAGTGTGTGCTTTATTTATTCAAACATCATAGTTTCCTACAACCATGATGCAGAAAATGCAAAAGGCAATTAGAATTAAAGCTTTAAGCTTTAACATGTTTATGCAATAGTAAAGAGAAAATGCAACCTATTAAGATGAAGCTAAAATACTTTGAACACCAAATGAAAAGAAAAGACTCACTTGAGAAGGCCTTGATGCTGGGAAAGATCAAAAGCAAAAGGAAAAGGGGGTTGGCAGAGAATGAGATGGCTAGATGGAATTGTTCATGCAGTGGGCATGGAGCTGGTCGGGCTGCGGAGGATGGTGGAGGATAGGGGTGCCTGGCGTGCAGTGGTCCATGGGGTCGCAAAGGTTTGGACTCAACTGTGCAACTGTACTACAACTACTTACAGCTACAAGAAACAAACAGGGGCCTTTAAAAGGTTGTTACGTTAGTGTCTAAGTACTAAGAATGTGGTCTTTCATGGTTTTGGACTTCATTTCCAAGAACTGTGGGACCTGCAGCCCAGAAATTTGAATCAGCAGACCTGTGGGCTTCAACCCCAGATTTCTGAGATGCCTGAACCCCAGATAAAGCTTTTTTAAGAATTTTACCAGCACCAGGAGTTATTCTGGTCTTTTTGTTTCCTATTGCTTCTTCTTGTTGATTTGTTTTCAAAACAGGAAGCCACTGCTATGCTTCCTGGAAGCAATAGTCTTTCTGACTGCTGGGCTCTATAGAAGGCATCTCCCAAAGAATTATGAAGAACTATTCCTGAATATTCTGGATATTAAACTCCAACCACATTAGACTGCACACCCCTACTCAATACTGTACTCCTGAATTAAAAGACATTCGGAATCGACAAAAAGTGCTGCTGATTGTACAGTTTTTGAGACTTCAGGTGAAAGGCTCAGAGCTAGAACTCTGAAAACTTTCCCAAGCAGCCCAATTGTGGCAAGAATGCAAATCTCTCCACACTTATGTTACAAATTATTATGCAACACAAGAAGGAAAACAACAAGAACCACCACCACAACTTAATAAAAGGCAAGAAATTGAAGGATATAGAAGGATAGGTCATCCTCTTCCCTATCCTAATTTCAGTAATCGAAAATCTTCTACAACAAATTTAAAACAATTCCTAATAGTGACTAATTACTACAAGTCATATTAACACACAGTAATCATCCAGGATTAATGGATTACTGTGAACAAGTAGTGTGGTGATGCATTCAGCCTGTTTACTCCTGCTTTTCTCCCCTTTTCATGTTAATGTGTAAACAAATAAAAAATAGATAACTAATCACAATGTTTTAACCTGGCATATCGGGATTACATGCTAGGTAGTGATAGCAAATCTTGGCACTCCAGGTGTTCTTGTACTTCAATTATCAGAAGCCCAAATCAATGCTCCTGCTGATCAAGGCTTCTCGGAGTTGAGGTTCAAGAACACCTGCAGTGCTAAGGTTCACCATTACGGAGCTAGGGTTTGTTATTCATTTCTGAAATTGAGTCCAGCACTGTATATGTTTTTTGCTCTACACCTTAATATAAACATGGAACAAAACTGTGGCAACTCCCCAGACCATCATGTATCCCAGATATAATTGTTGCTCATTGTTGGCAACCCAGTAAGTGACTACATGTCAATTGTAATTTCATTTCATTTTCATTTCATTTATTCAATTTATATACTGCCCTATTCGGTAAACCAACTCATATTAATATTAAGAATGTTCAAGTTGTTTGCAAGTTGTTTGCAAGTTGTTTTTTTTAAAGAGCTATGAAACATTGCTGAAGTCAGTGATGGGATGTCCCCAGTTCCAGACGGATCCCTGGAACCGGTAGGACCAATCCCGGAGGGTTCTCCGAGAGGTTAACCCATTTTTGAGGCGTCCGGTTCCGGACGCCTCACCGAAAGATTTTTTTTTAAAAAAAAAAAATTGGAGCAAAAATGGCTCCAATTGACTGCGCATGCGCAGAAACTCAATCTGACGCATTGCACATGCGTCAAATTGAGTTTCTGGTCATGCGCACTAAATTGGAGCCAAATGGCTCCAATTTAAAAAAAAAAATTCTTCTGAAGCTGGAGCCGCCCCTTTTTAGAGTGGCTCCAGCAGCAGCGGCGGCAGCCCTCAGAGAAGGGCACCTCCCCTAGCCGGCCACCGAGCTCCCACGGGCACGTTGGTGCCTGCCCGGGCCATCCGCCGCCGCCGCGCCCTCCTAGGGACTTGGGCCCGACAAACCCCCATGCCCTGGGTAAGCCCGGCGGGGCTCGCCACCGCCACATCCTCCTCCGCCGGGCGGGCGCCTGCAGCTTCCTCGGGCTGGCCGCGCTCTTTAAAGGGCTGTGAAGGGGGCCGCCCTTTTGCCTCTCCCCGACCCCCCCCCGGTTGGGCTCCCTTCTTGCGCCTTTGCAAGCGCAAAAAGGAGGTAAGTCATCGGGGAAGCAAGCGGGGATGGGTGGGTGGGTGTGGATGCAGGGCGCAGTGGGGAGAGATCGCCGGTGGCGGGGTGCATCCCGGGACTTGGGGGGCCCTTTCATTCATCCATCCATCCACCCATTCATTCATCCATCCATCCATCTGTGCGGGCGTTGCAAGGCGGCTTTTGTCTGGGTGCCTCCCCGGCTTCCGATGCCGGGCTGTCTTTTTTGTGGGAGAGCGATATTATATGCGAGGCGGAGGCGGGGCAGGCGAGCCGGAGCAGCTGGGATGCTTCGGCGGCAGCTGGGTTGTGTGGGCGTGTTGTTGGTGTGTGTGTGTGTGTTTGCTTCCCTTGTTGGTGGTGCATGAGAAGCGGAGGAGCAGAAGGGGTCGTGATAAATAAGATAAAAAGGGGGGGCGATCGTTTGTTTAGATGGGGTGGAGGGAAGAGGCTTTGAAGACCTGGTTTTTAAGTGCGCGCCGAATGACACCCGGGGCCGCCCCTTTCCCTGCGTCTGTCTGGGTGTGTTTGTGTGTTTCCCTGCGTCTGTCTGGATGTGTTTTATTTATTTCTTTATTTTATTTCTTTAAGTTATTTACGGGTCTGTGTGCGTGTTTATTTTTTTTATTTTTATTTTATTTTTGGCCTTGCCCACAACGTCATGATGTCATGACGTTGGCTCCGCCCATGACGTCATGACATCATGACATTGGCCACGCCCATGACGTCCATGACGTCATGGCGTGGTAGTAGAATTTTCGACATCCCATCACTGGCTGAAGTGCAAATTTTATCAGTTTTTACTTGAGAATGGAAGGCTTTAAAAAACAATATAAGTCAGCTAGATGATTGTAATAGCATTTTTTCCCTGTCAGATTTTGCCCATGACTTTTTTCACCTTGTCTTTATAATACCTTGTATCATAATAGTTATAGTGATATTGGAATCATTTGAAATAGTTATAGTGGTATTGGAATCATTTTTTTTATTACTTGTAAATCGCCCTGAGTCACTTCGGTGAAGAGGGCGGTAGAGATATATGAACAAACAAACAAACTAATTTGCTTCCTGAAATTACAAAAGCAGTGGTTTTGAAAACATGCCATGTGTCCAACAAATGCTTAGCATTTGACTTCTAATTTTTAATTTTGACCTGTGGTCCACCCTTATGCACCAGCAACATTTAAAATAATAAGTGTGACATAACAATAACACCTAACAGAACTTGAAAACATTGACTTTTTGAGAGTACAGATTTCACAATCCGTCAAACAACATTTCCCAACTTGGATTAAGGGGCTGTGATACAAAAATTCCAAACTTCAGTTGCAAGATGCAAGCTACTACTTACAACTGCACTGACTAGAAATATTAGAGCTATTTATTTATTAGGCATCTATTGCGTTTTTCCTCTACAAAGAGTGGTATCAAGTCAGTTAATTTCCTTCCTCTGCATCATTTGCATTTCATCAACACCTACTTAGCTGTATTCCTGATAAGTTTCATCTCAATGCAATCAAGCCTTTCTCTCTTCATATATCACTCTTAATACAACAGGCAAACACTTTTCCTGAGAACACACATCTTCATAATCACGTCAATATTTTAACTAGGTATTTGAACACCTCAGGAGATTTACCACAGTAATTAACTCTGGTGTGCAAAGCTGGCATTCATGGCAGACAGCAAGTGATATGACAAGGTGTACCAAATGATTCTGCATGAACACAAAAATTTCCTGCCTCCAAAATCCTGAGATCACAATAACAGCCCCTCTAAGCACTGAAAGAATGTGCAAAACAATAAATGACAAAATTCAGAATCAAACCTGGAAAAGTTAACTTTTTAAAAAACTGAAATGATGAACATTTTAAAACAAATTTTAAAATAGGCTGAAGTGTGTATGTTTACGAGCCAAATACTTTTCTACATAAAAAAGGCTTTGCAGGCTGGCCATTTGACTTCAGATATGGAACTAAATGGACCTTCTTCAGCAGTGAATTCTAGGGCAAAAATAAGCTCTTTCATGATGTAAGTGTGAATGTAAGGCTAAAATATTTAATCTCAGATTTCAACTTGTTCTTTCTGATCCAGCTTTTGAGTCTTCCTCTACCCAAGCTTGGAGCAGATCTCAATAAAATCTTAAGGATCAAATTTAAAAACTGCAGGGAGGACAGCTTCATAAAAAAGTAAAAATCTATCAATTTAGGCACACCTTATCCCACCTTATTATTAAAATTTAGGTGGGTTAGGGTTAGTTAGCAACTGGATGGGAAACCACAGAGAAATAAGAGTATCCCCTGGTATTGGTGTAGAACTCTGGTCTCAAATCCAGGAATGCTGCTGGCAAAGGAGTTGGCACTTGGACAAAATAGAATATAAGATGGTTTTCTAAAGCAGTTGCCTGCTTTATGCTGATATCTAGGTACAGTTGTACCTCGCTTAAAGAGCATAATGTGTTCCACAATATTGCTCTTTAAGCAAGTAAATGGTTTGTAAATGACCAATTGTGTGGGGGATTGCGAACCCCGATTTATTTGTTAAGCAAGTTTTTGGTTGGTTTTATTTGTTAAGCGAGTTTTTGGTTGGTTTTATTTGTTTTATTTGTTAAGCGAAGCGAACATTAAGAGAAAATTCTGCTCTTTAAGCGAGGCGCTCTTTGTGCGAGGTTTGACTGTACTGGGTCTTTTGTATCTTTGGACTTCAGTTCCCAAAATCCCCAGCTCATGAGAATTGTGCAGAAGAATGAGACCAAGCGACTGGGGAGAGACAATCAAGTGGGCACAGAAATAATATAGAATGAATGGGAAGGAGCACAGAAGAGAGAACCCAGCAACATAAAACAATGGGAGGGAGGGATTACTTTGTACATCAGTTTCCATTTCACACAAAGAAATTTTTCAAAACCCACGGGTATAGAAGGGAGATGTGCCCGGGAAATCTGTGCAGAACTTCAAGATTCCAAATTCACTGGCAATCCCACAAAGGCCCCAAAACAAAGAAGAGACAGGCCACTGAGGACTGTTAGCATGCTTAGTTAATCACAGAATGCTGACTGAGTGATGAACAAAGAAATGTTTTTAAAAACTACAAGTTTTTCCAAGTTAGCCTATGCCCATGGACAGAATCAATCACTCAAACTGCTGCCTGCCATGCAAGCTAAAAGTAGGGAAGAACTTGGAACAATACTTGAAAAGAGAATCCAAACTGGAAGAACTTTGTAAAAAAAAAAAAAAAGGCATATGACAACTAAGTATACTTGTGCTACCCAAATTTGAAAAGTAGAAAAGGAAAATGAAAGATGGAAACTTGAACAGAAGCAGATCATACTATAGCAACTCAGCTGCAAAACCATATTTCTTCTGTTTCAGTACTGGTTCTGGATGACTCCAGAAACTTGCAGAATATGGACCCCTAACCAGACATAAGGAAGGTGCTGAAGTTAGGATACTTTTCCTCAGGCACAATCTACCAATGTTATTTTCCATGTGGTAATGCCCTACTACCGACACTTTTACACCCAATATATTGTATCCACATCCATTCAGAATGCTTTTGTCCCAGCCTACTAAAGAGAAATCTACCCCATACCAGGGTCACACTGCTCTTGGACCCAGTGATGGGATGCAACAGGCTCGCACCAGTTCACCAGATCCGGTAGTAACTTTTCCCAGTGTCCTGGAGATCCGGTAGCAGCTTTTGGGGGGAACCACCTTTGGGGCTTACCTTTTCACTGGTTCCCCGGCTGTGCGTGCGTGCCAAGCACTTGGTGTGCATGCACGCCTACAGTGTTTGGCGCGTATGCACGGCCTCCTTGCTGTCCTCCCAAGCTGCTAGCCTGAAGCTCCCTATAGCCTGCTCCCCAGGGTAAGTGACTCACCTTTGGATGTGGTGTGTCTGTGTATTTTATTTATTATTTTATTTATTTATTAAAATTTGATACCCCGCCCCAATCGGGAGGACCCGACTCTGGGCGGCTTACATCCCACTAAAAGCAAAACAAAACCCAAACACTCAATTAAAAACATCAAGATTAAAAATTTTAATGTGTATTTAATACATTTACCTATATTGATGTATTACCACAGTTCCTAAAAAGGCCTGGTGGCCTGGCTTGGGGTTTTTAAGAAAAGTCTTGGAGTTAGCTCATCAATAAGGTACACCTGTGCTATTCCAATTGCTGTTCTAATTGGAGAACCCTTAAGGAGGTACAGCTGTTTTCCATTTACATTAAGGCATATTATCCTAGAGCAGTGGTTCCCAACAAGGGGTATACAGCCCACTAGTGGACTTCAATTCCCAGAAGCCTCAGTCAGTACATTGGCTGAACAGTGCTTTGGGGAAATGACTTAGGCTTCTGGGAATTGAAGTCCAAAAACCAGCATTTGGGAAACACTGTCCTAGAGAACTGGTTAGGCAAAGACTTAGTACCTAACTTCTTTAACTGTCGAAAAGTTGAAAAGTGCCAAAATGAAGCCATCTTGTGGTGAGTTCATTCTGTAGTTTCTTCCATCTGACCTAGTGTGAGAAAGATTAGCCAGAATAAGCTTTAAGCTCTGGTTTAAAAGCTCTCGTTGATTTGTGTTTGGGGTGGGTGGGTGGGTGGTTGTATTTGAATGTATTTTTTATTTTATTTATTTATGTAATTTACGGGTTTGTGTTGTGGGTGGATGGGTTGAGGGGTGTGTGTGCTTATTTTTATTTTATTTTATTCATTGGCCCTGGCTACAATGTCATGACGTTAGCTCCGCCCACAATGTCATGACGTTAGCTCCGCCCACACTGTGATGACATCTCGGTGGGGTAGTAAAATTTTTGACATCCCACCACTGCTTGGACCCCCAAGGTGACAACTCTTTCTGTGAACTGAGTGAATCTCAGGAGTTGTGATTACTTGACATAATTTCATCCAGAAACTAAACACTTCAAATCACGTAGTCAGCCTCTCCTTTAGTTGAATCTTCATAATCCTCAATCCTTAGTGAAGGCTGGCAATTGTCGAGCACTTGGGGAAACCTACAAGTGCCCTGCCTAGGCACCATGTGAATTTGTGGAAGAAAACAGAAAGCCTAAAAGAACTATAGAGCAAATAGCACCATTCAGGACCAGCTATGCTACTGAAGAGAATATTGCCTTCAGGTTGCCCCAACCCCACCCTATCTGCTCATAACTGATCAGGCTCAATGTCAAGCTTGCTGAAGAAGACCAGAAAGAAGACTGCTTAATTCCAGTGAATTTTAAGCAAGAACCCTTACAAGCAGTAGCTGAGGTTAGCTACTGAAGTTTACAACAACTGACCTAATACGGATGTGCCAAATAAATGCCACCAGCATCGATAGTTACATACTCGCTCAATTCACTTTGTCCAAGATAGTGCACAGATGGTACCAATTCTTGACCACTAACTTTTACGACCAAGCTAGCAGCTTTTCTTCATGACAACTAGCTTTCAACCTTAAATACAGACAGAAGCAAAATATCCACCATCCTGTAAACATTATTTTAAAAGAGAGCTAATAATGTTTTCAGGTTGTTGTTTTTCACCATAAAACCTGGCCACCGCCACTCATCCAGCCCTAAGCAGCTCATTGCAGATCCACCTTCTCCTACCAAAGTAGAATAATGTGACACCTTCTACTGAGAAAAAAAAATGATTAATACACTGTATCCTGATAAAGCTTTGTCCTTTACAACCTAAGGTGTGCTAGCCCACCAATTAAGAGGCCAGTTCACATCTGCAGGCTTTGTTTTTCCCTGCCAGCCACCAAGCACTACCATTGTAGCTCTTCAAATCTTGCCCTTTTCAACATGTAGAGGGAAGAAAAAGCACTTAGTGGTTATCTAGTAATCACAGGGCATATTAGTCAGCTCTCTATATTTGGTATGTCCTTGGTTGCTAGGTGACCGCAAAGAGACTCCTTACTCCTCCTCAAACCAAAAGAGCAGCCATCTGGTACAGGATGCGGAACTGCACAAACACCTGTCAACTAGCTGAAAATTCCCCCATGCAAAAGGAAAGGACTCTGGCCACAGTCACACCCCTCAGCACTTGCCATCTCTTTCAGCTCTTGAAAATCAAGCCACATTGCTTGTAAAAGAGTCACCCCCACTATTATAAACATCCACAGAATAGTTTGTGGGAGGAGGGGAGGATTTAAAGTTAACCTTGAAACAAATAAAATGCATCACTGTCACGGACAAACTTGCACAGCAAAGGACAGACAAACAACTTTATGTCAAATTAGCTTTCAGCAAAACTTCCAACATGTGCAGTAAGCTAGTCTTACTCATACTGAGACCAATAGAGGACTGGGATGAAACCCAAAGATGCACCATGGTGTTTCTTGAACTGTCTGGTGAGAACCAATTAGTAGTGGCTTAGGCACTAGCAGGGGGAATGAGGAAGCCAGCATTACACCCTCCTTTGTGGAGAGGGGCTTATTAGTTGCCATTCTCCTCATCTTGAAACCAACAGACAATGTTCTGTCTATTTTAGTTAGGTAAAGTAAAGGTAAAGGTTTCCCTTGCTCAAAAGCCAGTCGTATCCGACTCTAGGGGTCAGTGCTCATCTCTGTTTCTAAGCCGAAGAGCCAGCACTGTCTGCTTCTGGAGACATTTCCATGGTCATGTGGCAGGCATGACTAGACACCGGAGCGCATGGAACGCTGTTTCCTTCCCACAGAAGTGGTCCCTATTTATCTACTTGCAATTTCTTGCTTTCGAACTGCTAGGTTGGCAGGAGTAGCAACAGGATATGACCAATAAGTTCAGACCTATACTATAATAAGACTTTCAATGGCTTTGGCATTGTAACACCAGCTCCTCCTTGTTAACCTTACAGTTGGGGCCTCAGCAGCTAGAACCATATACTCAAAGAATCATAGAATCACTGAGTTGGATCCAACCCCCCTGCTCAATGCAGGAAATCAAATCAAAGCAACTCTGAGAGATAGTTGTCAAATTCCCCCTTGAATGCTTTCATCATTGGAGCACTCACCACCTCTTGAGGCAGTTGGTTCCACTCTCACACTGCTCTAACTATTAAGAGGTTTTTTTCCTGATATTCAGCCCATATCTGGCTTCCTTTAGTTTGTACCCGCTGTTGTGCATCCTTTACTCTGGGATTATTATTATTATTATTATTATTATTAAATTAGATTTATATGCCCCTCTACTCACCTCACTGAGGCGACTCAGAGGGGCTCACATAACACAAACATATACAGTATCACAATCTCAAATATAAATACAGCATAATATAAAAATATAACAACAGATGCAGCACAGATAACACAATAAATTTTACATAAAAGAAAAAAAACAATACAATAAAATACAGTGTAAAAATACAATACAGTCAAGAGAGACAGCAAGGTCTTTATGGCTGAGCTAGCTGGTCCACACAGTTGGCCCTCATTCTCCCTCTCCAGCAGGCAGAGAGAGTTCTGTGATGTTCCTGAGGTGGTCATGGAGGCAGCAATAGCAGTAGCAGCAAGGTCTTTATGGCTGAGCTAGCTGGTCCACACAGCTGGCCCTCATTCCCCCTCTCCAGCAGGCAGAGAGAGTTCTGTGATGTTCCTGAGGTGGTCATGGAGGCAGCAATAGCAGCAAGGTCTTTATGGCTGAGCTAGCTGGTCCACACAGTTGGCCCTCATTCTCCCTCTCCAGCAGGCAGAGAGAGTTCTGTGATGTTCCTGAGGTGGTCATGGAGGCAGCAATAGCAGTAGCAGCAAGGTCTTTATGGCTGAGCTAGCTGGTCCACACAGCTGGCCCTCATTCCCCCTCTCCAGCAGGCAGAGAGAGTTATGTGATGTTCCTGAGGTGGTCATGGAGGCAGCAATAGCAGTAGCAGCAAGGTCTTTATGGCTGAGCTAGCTGGTCCACACAGCTGGCCCTCATTCCCCCTCTCCAGCAGGCAGAGAGAGTTCTGTGATGTTCCTGAGGTGGTCATGGAGGCAGCAATCAATAAATGATCAATAATAGATCTTGCCATTCCTCTTTATGATTATCTTTCAAGGATTTGAAAAGTGCTATCTTATCCATCCACAGTCTACTTTTCTCAAGGCTAGACATGCCCAGTTCCATCAGTCTTTCCTCATATGGCTTTGATTCCAGTCTTCTGACCATCCTCTCTACCACTGAGGCTGCAGCACTCAAAAAGAAGGAACAACTGGGGTGTTTCGCTACATTCAAGAAAGCCACTGCAGCTAGCAGAAGAGTACACCACGACAGGATTAACTCAGCCATTGTCAAATGACACAACAGACCAAGAAAGGCACAGGTCTCAGGGAGACAATTCAGTAGGGGTAAAACTCAACCATTCTGTGCTTCTGCTGGCCTGCCCGAGCCTGGCGAGAATTACCTTCTCTATGTGAACATCCCTTCCCAATTAAGGCTAGCTTCCTATGAGGCTGACTCAGCCTTGCTTGTGCCTCCATGAGCTCTTAGACAATTATTTGTCTAAACAACAACAGATTGACAGGGGAAACAGAAGTAAAATGAAATTGTTGCTAAGGGTTTTTTTTTTATTTTGATGTTTACTGCTTATGAAGTATTTTATTATCTGACTGTTGTGTTGTACATTAGAACCCTGTATAACGAATGCATCATACAGCAAAAAAAATCATACAACGAAGGAAATTTTTTGGGGAAAAACAATGGTGCATTATACAATGAAAATTTTAGCCCCTATTGCATGAAGTATAGACCATGTTGACCGGGGGTTGATGGGATTAGGCAGACATATATTCTCCATCCCTGGCATAAAAAGAAAACAACATAGAGTGGCCTGCCCCTGCTTCTGCTAAATTGTTCTGCAACCCACGAGCTTTCTCCTATACGTTATCTTACAAAGTTAGCATTCCCTTTGTTTTTACAGTGCACTGAAAGCAAACTATTTGATTTAATTTTCCTCTGATTGGCTTCTATCCCCATGCCCTTCCACTGTGCTTACAATTGTGTGCAGTTAGGAAAGTTGGCTTGCTACATTAGCCCAACCATCTGCATTTTCACCTTCACTTTTCTGCAGAGATGCATACGCCTTCATAGACTGTCTTAGAACTAGTTGGTGGATTTGTTTGCATACAACACAAGCATACAAGCAAAGGTAAATTCCTAGTTGTAGGTGTATCAAGCAGTTTTTCAGAGAGGTAAAACAGTGGAATGCAATGATTTTCAGATTGAAGTATAAATGCAGACGACAATTGCGAGGAATGCCTACTTAACATAATCACCAATCATGTGAGCTCTGAGCCAAAGCTGTTACTTCAGAACAAATTTTACCAGTAAACATGGCTATAATAGCTATTTAATCTGAAGCATATTTAGTTGACACGCAGCAAAGTTTTTCGGGCTGCCTTTTTAAAAAAAGCAGTATGTTTTTCTATAAACAGAAATGTTTCAAGAAACTTCATACAGGAATCAGTCTGAATTGTGGAACCATTCCAATCCTCTTCAAGAGTAATTACATTGCAGTTAATTACATTTACTGTTGCCAGTAACTGGGATACTGTTGATCTCTCTCATCCAACACCATCCTTAATAAAGGCTTTATAACCTGGTAATAATTTGGGGGAGTAAACCATACAAAACAATTTCTTTCTTTCTTTTATCTGTAACTGAACTATTAAAGAGGGTCAAAACCAATTTTCTCCCACTCATCTACTCCCACAGTTTAAGGAGTGTCAAGACTGCCCCTTTGATCCTCCTATTATTATTTTTAAGTACTGTATATCTTTTAGCGGTCACTTTTTAAAAAGCTTCCTCACACCTTCATTTTCAGAAGAACTTCCTGCTCTCTTGTTTGTCCAAGAGAAAGCAGAACATCAGCCCAAACTCTCCCATTGGTCAAGAGGATAAACAGATGCAAAAAGCTCATGGGCTTCAAATTCCAAAATTCTCATCCCCAGGTCATTGCCCTCCTTTTCTACAATTGACTAGAGGACATTTCAGTAACCTATTCTTTGTGAAACTACTTGTTACACTGGGTTTCTATACAACAGTGAAGTAGAATAATAATTGTGTGCCAAGTTAATTCTGACTTATGGTGACCCTTTTCAGAGTTTAATGAAGTATATCCATAATATATTTTTATTATCCTGAGGTAGAAAGAAACCTGTCAGTAGCCATTAAGCATTCCAAAGGTTGTTGGTTTCATTTAGTCTTGATTCAAATTCTACAAATCAGTAAAAACAGAGCTCAAATGAACTCAGAGCTCAAATGACCAGAGCTCAAATGAACTCAGTGTTGTTGTTTTCATCACTGGTTAATTGGTGTGTAAACTACTACTGGTTTCATCAACATCATTTAAGCCAGGGTGAGGTTTCTGTGACACTCCTATTCCCAATCCCAACCAGCATGGTCAGTGGTGAGGGAAGAACATGTGCCAGATCAAGTTGTCTATGCTGTATGTAGGTAACAGTCCGAATACAGTTACCAAAAGAAAATTAAATGGAACCCTAGGTTGTGAGAGTATTTGAGATGAGCCATAAATTATTGAATGAATGAGAGCATGTGTGGTGTCATGATGGACTTAGGAGACTTGGGTTTAAATCTCCATTAGATCATGGAATTTGATGGGGGGGGGGTAATAGTAAAATCAATCAAGCACCTCACATGCCTAGAAAGCCATAGCAGGGACCCTATAGGTCAGATACAACTTCAAATCTTATAGTACACATAACACTGGGGAACAAAAAAAATTTTTGGTGCCTATATTTTTTCAACTGATTTCGGGCATTTTGGGGCGGCTGATTCCGAAAATGTCATCCATTTTGTTCTAGCAGCTCTAGTTCATGAGATATCGATGATGTCATTATACATTGCTCTTATGACTACACTTGTATTTGCCTCACCATTCGTAAATTGATTGTTTTAATAATACTTATTGATGTTGTTCAAGCTCTATTCCTGTTGTTGTTGCAAGTGTAATTTAACTAATCTGACCTTTTTTGTCATTCTCTGTGCTCTCCTTTACTGTTGAGACTGGATGCTGTGCATCCCAAAACTAGTCCAACTCCACAGCTGCTCCATGGACTCATCTAGGGAGGCTTGCATTCTAGTTTTTTTCTCCTTATCTTAAGTATGATTTTGACATTTATTTCTTTTTTTACAAGCACTAATATGGCTTTATCAAGAAGAACATGTATAAATAATCCTGATGGTTTTTGTTTCATCTGTGGTGAATACACATTCATTCAGCAAAGAAAACCCATAACTGACTGTATAAAAAGAGCTTATTTGGGCTATTTTAAAGTAAAACTGGGAGACCAAGATAAGGTTTGGGCACCTCACATTGTATGTAAAACGTGCACAGAGTATCTGCATCAGTGGTCAAATGGGAAACGGAAGAGCTTGAAATTTGGGGTACCAATGATGTGGCGAGAACAAAGAAATCACAGCGATGGCTGTTACTTTTGTTCAGTGAATGTAAAGGGCATCAATTGTAATAACCGAAAACATTGAATATATCCCGATCTACATTCCACACGACGCCCTGTTACACATTCAGAGGAGATACCTGTACCTATTTTTGCCAGTCTTCCAGAGTCATCAGAAGAAGAGTACGAATCAGCTGAAAGCATTTCTGAGCAAGAAGACAGAGAATTTGCAGGACGTTCGACAGTTGTACCCAGCTTTACTCAGGCAGAATTGAACAACCTCATTCGAGATCTAAGTCTTCCAAAAAAAGTCGTCGGAATTATTAGCTTCCAGATTGGCAGAGAAACACTGTCTGTTGCCAGAAACAAAAGTCATATTCTATCGCAAAAGGGAAACAGATTTCCTGCCATTCTTCGCAACAGAAAACCATTTTGTTTTTTGCACCAATGTTGAAGGACTCTTAATGAAACTGGGTGTAAGAAAATACATACCAAGTGAATGGCGGTTATTTATAGACAGCTCCAAATGTAGCCTAAAATGTGTTCTTTTGCACAATGGCAACGGATACAGGTCAATCCCAATTGGTCACTCAGTTGCTATGCGAGACAATCAAGCTACAATAGCCAAAGTCCTGGAGAAGATCTCATACCATATTCATCAATGCCTAATCTGTGTCGATCTCAAGATGGTGAATTTTCTTCTAGGACAACAAGGGGGTTACACCAAATACCCATGCTTTACATGTCTATGGGACTCTAGAGCTAAAGATCAACACTGGGTGAGAAGACAGTGGCCTCTTAGAGAAAGCATGACCGTTGGAGAAAAAAACATCATCACAGAACCTTTGGTTGAAAGAAACAATATTATATTGCCACCACTCCATATAAAACTTGGATTAATGAAACAGTTAATCAAGGCTTTGAATAGACATGGAGCATGTTTTGGCTATAGTTAACAAATTTCCTGCATTGAGTCTGGAAAAAAAAAGCAGGTATATTTGATGGACCACAAATCCGCCAACTCATTAATGAATTTCACTCCACCCCGGGTGGCTTACACCCTTGCTACGCCTCTGGTTATATATGCAACCAGTATGGTTAGATTGGCTTAATGTGAATAAGCCATATCTTAAAAACTAGAGCTGATGGGGCATAACTGAAAGCATTTTTGGCATCAGTGACCCAAATATAGCCAGAAATAGGTGGAAATTGTGAGGCACCAAAATCACTGTTCCCCAGTGTAATGAATCCTAAGAACAATGTTTGGGAAAGTGTAACATAGCATCATGGACCAATTGTCATGCTATGTCCCGCCTCTATGAATTTTGCCCAGAGCTTGGGACCTTGGGCTACAAAATCAATTTACTGATGTATACCATTAACATTGCAGAGGGCAGTGTATTTCTCTGTTTAAACCAGAAAACATGTTGGGTTCTTTAGAAGGACTCTTTTATCAATATGGAATTGCCTTTGCCAAGCTGATCTTTTTTCTAGATGAACTACCGGTCCCAGCTAACACATACAAACATTAGTAGGAAGAGTGAAAACTATTGTGCTGAACAGGGATGTGTGTCCTAACACATCATTGCTCCTCTCCATCCACGGAGGAAGTGAAATGCATGTGGATGCAAGAGGACTTAATTCTTGCCAGAGCCAATAATTTCTCTGACCACTTTCAAAATGCTCTTCTTTTTTAGTAGAATACTATAGAAACTTTGACTGAAACTATTATCGTGGCATAGGGCTAATGACCTCCCCACAGTCTAACTCTCAGGCAGGCTATAGAGCTTAATGAATAAACACCATCTTCATAGGAACCAGACCACAAAATAATCCTAGCTTCCTCAACCCCCTTTCACTTTTTGGCTTTGCTCCAAATGAAAACTTTAAAAGTATTTCTCAAACTACATTATCCCTGGGATTCTGGAAACAGTTGTTTTTAATTATGTGAATGTCCCATAAACATTCCCACCAAGGGGTGGGTGTGGTAGTAACTGGGCACTGTGGACCTACATTGTTAATTGTTGTGTGGCAGGGAGTTAATTCTGACTAACAGCAATCCTTTCTAGGGATTTCTAAGTAGAGTAAACACAGGAGTGATTTACCATTCCCTTCTTCTAGAGGTGTTCTGGGACTGTGCAGCTTGTCCATGACTACAAAGACCAGCTCTTCTCTCAGGAGCCACAGTAGGGAAACAAACTCCCCACTTCTATCTAACCCATTGAGCTAGGCAGCCAGCAACCTACTGTACAGCCTGAAGAAAAGCAAGGGTGGGAGGAGCTGAACAGCCTTTTTTAAAGACACCACTTTCAGGCAAAGTTTCAATAAGGTCCTACTAAAGAAGTGCTTTTGAAAGGGGCCAAAAAGCCATTGGTTCCTTCTAAACCCCTGGTCCCTATCTCTGAAATTCCCTTCATTATTGAGCCATAGCTTCTAGAAATTTTGTCTACTGGAAAACCACCTGAAAGATGTTTCTACCCAGCACATGCCTGATAATAACTACTGCTAGTTGCCAATTCATTTTATTGAGTGGCAACACAGAATTTTCAGGGTTCTTATTTACAGCTACAGTTTTAATATGTTTGGGGATTTTTACAGAGCATTTAGTTCCAGACATGCAAAGAATTCAAGCCACAGATTTTCCAAGCTATAAACAAGTTCCTTAGATTATTTAGTAAAGAACTGCTAAAGGATAATAAATTATGAAAAGCTTCTTAATTAAGGTCAGTAGTTTGTTGACTTCTAAATTGTTCTAATAAGAACCACAACCCGTCACTGTGTTTGCCAGGAGAAAGAACATGAGGACACTTTTAAATTCCCACCCATCTGTCCAGATGCATTCTCATGTTAATATTTCCCCATTTGCTTTTCAAATCCCACTTGTACTGTTTTTATTACATTAGTGTTCCAACATATTTGTGTCATTAAGCCATATTAAGATTTCTGCGTTCAACCACTGTTCTTAAGGGTTTGGCACTGAGTGACAGTATAGCTTTTGTTCCAGGCGTCCCAATCATATAATAGCTGTTTCCTGAAAGTTTCATGGGAAGCCTATCTTCAGTCACTCAACACTAAGCATTATTTTTAATCATGTTTATTCTTTTGTTCAGAAATGAGTCAATGGGTTGGGAAAGAAATTATTTAATGTATATTCCCACCTCCATACCAACAAAGTTGTACATTCTGAACAGATTACAGAAGTCAGATCCAATAATATTCTTTGTCTTCCACAGTCACATTTACAGAAAAGTGACAGTTCCACCAAGGTAGCTTCAGGCAATAACAAAATAAATGTATTTTGGTGACAGCTCAGGGGATGGCAAAAAGCCCACTTCCGTAAATTAAAGGAAGCTTACAATAGGTGTAGACAGTGGATTTGCGGTCATGAACACCCTTTGTCAACTTCAGTAATGCCACCAACAGAAACCCAATATACTGAGAGAAAGCAGAGCTCTGAACATGTTGTCTCTGAGGCAGAATGGGAGCCAGGGGTTAACCACACACACTCACATCTGATTGGCCATTTTTAGCACTATTGGCAAGGAGAATAATATCACAATGCTGTGGGGACTTTCCCACTTCGGTCAAGATGCAATACTCACATGACTTGCCAAAATCCTAGGATGAATTCATAATATCAGACAAATGGGTTGAGGGGGTCTTCACTATACTGAAAGCAGCTTGAAGACGCTGGTATGACTGTGATTGGTATAACCATAAAAAGTAATTACATAGTACATAGTGCTTTCAACTAAAGGCAAGAGGAGGAAAAGTCAGTGAAATAACACTTCTTCATCAGGCTATCGTGGCACTGTGGCTGCTCAAACTAGGAAAAACAAAGATGATGATGATGCAGAAGGAAATTGTGGTGAATCATTATGTGCTGAAGAAAGATTTTAGGGTTTTGAGTTGCTAAAATTATAAAAAAACTGTAATTATCTGCCCATCCTTCAGCTTTCTTCCTACTTGGCAGACCACCCTATACCCACAGAGGAAGTAATTGTGTCAGTAATCCCACTACTGACCAGAATTTTTTTCAATAAAGCAACTTTTTTTCAGCTAGGAGGTTGAACCCCTAATAGATAACTGATGCCATGTTCTGTAAAGACT
The DNA here is from genome assembly GCA_030440675.1 of Furcifer pardalis. Classification (NCBI taxonomy): domain Eukaryota; kingdom Metazoa; phylum Chordata; class Lepidosauria; order Squamata; family Chamaeleonidae; genus Furcifer; species Furcifer pardalis. The sequence goes on from CP126893.1 coordinate 74,007,802, forward strand.
TAATGGTGAATTTGATTGGTTATACTCAAGTAGCTTAAGTTGTGCAGCTGCAAGAAATTTGTATATTATCATGTGCATGAAGAGCAAACAGCAAATCAATCAAAAATTAAAGGTGGAATTATTCCAAGTCTACTGATTTCTTCCTCTTGTATATGAATTGTGCTTTGCTACATTGGGATCCACACTCAAAAACAGGAGTTCTCAACCTACAGCCTGCCAGTTGGATCCGGCCCATCGTGCCAAATAATCTGGCCCTTGACCTTGCTCCAGCTGCCCCACCCCACCCCTACAGCCATAGCTGCCCCCCACAGCTGCCGCCAGCGGAATTGGCCATGGACTCATTTACAGCCATCATAAACACATTTACGGTGGCCGTAAAAGAGTCCATGGCCATTGTAAACATGCTTACAACAGCCGTGGATGCATTTTATGACAGCATTTATGACAGGGGGAACCACCAGTCCTGCCCGCTCAGCTGTCTGAGGGGGCGTGGTCCAGCCCGCAGCTGAAAAACATCAAGAACCTCTGCTCAAAGAGAATGCTTACTACTGCTGAGAGGCTTACTACATGGAATGGAATGGAGTACCCTAGAACATGGCTTGGCTGACTAACCAGAAGTGTGATCAGGATCATGTTTTTATAGAAGCACAGCATCAAAGAGCTGTACTGCTGGAAGCAAACAAAAGGATCTTTGTGTCCAAAACCTTGAAGTAGGGAAAACACAGTTAAAGCATTGCTGATAAATTGCCATCAAATCTCTTTTTTAAAACATCCAGCCAATCAAGTTCACTGCACTCTGATTTATGATTTATTAAGCTTTTAGCTAACTCTTTGTTTTATCTGCTTTTCTTTTAAAACTGATAAACTGCCTTGAGTGCTATCTTTTAGTGGAAAGATGTGGTATGAATGTAATAAATAAATTCCTCCATTCATCTTTTCAGAACTGGATTTAAACAAGAATTAACTGCAGCCAAAACATTGTGAATTTGATCCTGGTGGGACTCAAGGTTGAGTCAGCTTTCCATCCTTCTGGAGTTGGTAAAATGAGTACCCAGCATGTTGAGGTCAACATGCTAATTAACTTCTGAACTGCCCAGAGAGTGCACTAAGCGCTATGGGGCAGTATACGTATAAGTGTAATTGCTATTGCTGTAATTGCTAATTAATTAATTATTTCTAGCTGATGATCTAATAACTCTTGCTAATTAGATCTTCAACTTGCAGTGACAGTTCTGGCTAAAGACATTTTGCAAGGAAAGACTGGGGCACAAAGAGTGACGCCATGAGCAGAGCCAACAGTTTTTTTACATCATTAAGACCAAGGCCTGCCTTCATTTAAGCCCCTCCTTCCCTCCCCCATGGCAGTAGATGAGCAGAATGCTTCTCCCTACAGAATAGCTGGGCTGACCAAGGAAAGGAAAAAGGAATGGGAAAAGAAGCATGTGATAAAGACTTAGGAAAGCACATCACACTTTTAGCAGAGCGGCCTCTGTGATGACGGCTCCCCACCACTGATGTTCTGGTCTCTCAGGAATGATTGAGCACACTCTCATTCTTCCAACCAAGCAGCAGATGGTGGAAGATTTATATACAGCCAAGCTTCTGCTATTCTCTAAAGTTTGGAGAAAAGATCAACATTGCAATCCCACAGAAATGATTCCCAAATCCTTAAACCCACGTTCTTCAGCTGGTGTAGAACCTTAGGAAAAGGCAGAATCTGTCCATCTCTCCTTGTCAGTTTAAGCATTTTTCACACTCTGATGCTCCTGTATTTGACTGTATTCTGACTGGCTGAGTTTTATCATTTTCCAGACACAGCCAGTTCCAGTCTTGGATATTCCAGGGGAAGACACGCTATTCTTTTGCCTATCCTTTTTGTTGCTGTTACATCTGGCTGCCCTTCTGTTTGTTGCATCCCTACCATTTACCACTATATCCTGCTGTACCACTAATTTGATAACTACCTTATAAATTTTTGATAAAACTGATTTGCTAATTCCTTAGGCAACCAATCATAAACCAAACACCTGGCCAGTCAGTAAGGCAGATGTCCTTATCCAGTGATAACTGTACTTGTACCATCGGAATGAAAGCTGTTATAGCAACCCAGAATGACAGAAAAGGACTAGGAAGAGTCAGACTAAAATCTATCTTTTAAAAAAGCTTCCTTTATGCTATAAGCCAGACCAAATCATTGAAGAAACCATCCAGAAGTAATGTAGTTACAGTAATACCTCGGATAACGCTAAGACTTGGTTCCACAAGTCTTGGTGTTATCCGATTTTTAGTGTTATCTGATGCATGTTAAAATCCTATGGGATGGATCGGATAACGTTAAAGCTCCACAGAGATGCATTGTAACCGCACAGGCTTTAGCGGTTGTTATCCGATGCATCCCATAGGTCCTTAACGTTATTCGATCCAATTCTCCTCCCCAGATTACTTAACGTTATGCGATTTTAGCATTATCCGAGGTAAAGGTTATTACTGTACTTGTTGTTAATTACTTTTTGAGCAATAATAATAATATATATATATAACGAGTACTTAATAATGTGTGCCATCAAGTCAATTCTGACTTAAACTTACCCTTTCCAGGGTTTTCTAGGTAGAGAATGCAAGTAACTCCCATACCCTCAGGTTCAGTATCCACTATAGTTCTGTAGTTATCTGTAGTTCTAAAATATTCTATGTTTAAAAATCCCTGAAATAAATAATATATATGCATTTCTATGGCATATTATCACAGCTGGCAAATAAGAAGCCACTATCTGCAATGTAATATTTATAAGGAATGGAGGGAGACATTTTGGTAGCTCTCCTGTAGACCAATAGAGACATTTGAAGCCTCTCCCCCATTTCTAAGACTCAAGCATATGTTGTTATCTGCAGTTTTGGGTGTCTGCAGAAGGTCTCAGAAAGTATCCCCTGCCAAAATAGGGGAGACCTGTACTTAAAAGTAAAGTATCATTTCTGGGCATTCTGGGCACATCCTAGGCCTAAGCAGCTTGTCCAAGGCAACAAAGGGTAGCATTTCTTCTTGGATGAACACTGAACTCCCAACCTCTGGCTCCGCACCCAGCTACCTAAACCACTGAACTATTCAGCCAGTTAATTAGTACTTAATAAATACATTTATACTCACAATAAAACTACTACTAAACATTAGTAACTTTTTAGCAGTAAATAATGAACTTCAGGAACTTTCAAATACTACTTTTAGAAGGCATTTAAAGAACATGTTAGAGGTATTCTGACAGCAGTTTTCCAGGTTGTATGCCATTCAATTACCAATTCTTAGGGGTTTTTTTTAAAAAGGAAATATTATTTGTACAATATCACAACTGGCCATTACAGGATAAGGGAAAGTATTCTCCCTGTGTTTTCTGGCCTATCAATGAGGACAAAGCAACCTGTTAATGGGGGATAAACTGTAAATTACTTGTGGAATCAAAGCAGCAACAACAGCACAATAACTTGGCTGGCAAAAAGTAATGAGTAATGCAATGCACCCTTTGAAAAATAATGCTCTGACTGTTCAGAAAGTGACCACTTTAGAGATACATGTGCCAGCTTATTAGACCAAGATACGCCTAGCTCCTCTATTCATAATGACTCTTCCCTCTACTTTTGGTATGACAGAACTGAAGTCCTTCTGAGTTACTTAACTGTAACTGCATAACTGTATGACATCAAGTTGATTCTGACTTATCATGACACTTTCTTGGGTTTTCTAGGTAGAGAATAGACAGAAGTGGTTTACCATTCCCTCCTTCTAAGGGCATCCTGGGACTGTGCAGTTTGCCAAAGTCCACACAGGCTGGCTCTTCTCCCAGGATGCACAGTAGGGAATTAAATTCCCAACCACTGGCTCTGGGGCTGAGATATTTGACTCAAGAGTGTCTTGATTAGTAAAAAAAAATTATAATCCTACATCTGCTTCAGTTTTGCCAATTCCGGATAGATTCAAAGATCAAAGAATCTATGATGCATAACTGAAGCTTACATTAATTTGCCAAAATGTGGATGGCTTTAAACCACCCACCAGGGATCATTTAGTTTGCAGCAGTTCCTGACCTGCTGTATTAGGTGTGCACATTCATGTCTCAGTGTGCATTGTGTCTCTTGGATCTGGCTCATAGTGTGCCTGTGGCAGATGCAAGAAGGGGTGCAATGTTTGGATAAGAGCCAGCAGGAGTGTGAGAAAGAGGGAAATGTTTCCCTTGCTCGAAAGCCAGTAATAGCCGACTCTAGGGTTCAGTGCTCATCTCTGTTTCAAAGCCGAAGAGCCAGTGCTGTCTGCTTCTACAGATGTTTCCATGGTCATGTGGCAGGCAAGTGATCCCTATTTATCTACTTGCAATTTCTTGCTTTCGAACTGCTAGGTTGGCAGGAGCTGGGACAAAGATGGGAACTCATTCCGTCCCGCAATACTCAGGAATCGAATTGCTGACCTCCCGCCTTCCAGTCAGCATCTTAGCCACTTGAGTCACTGCAGCAATGTGAGAGGGGGCAGAGATGATTGGCCAGCTGTGCTTTTCCTTCCCCTCCCCTCTTGCTTGGTGCTGCTGGTGGCAGGAGGAGGAGGAGGAACCTCCATTGTTCTGTGGCCAACTAAATTCTACTGTGGTTTCTCTGCTTCCTCTTGGCTGTCTGGACCCTGTGTCCTCTCGCCTCTGGCTGATTGTTATGGTATGCACATGCACCCCGACTCACCAGCATTCATTTCTACTGCAGTTTCTCTCCTTCCTCTTGGCTGTCCAGAAGGCCCTGCTTCCTCTCGCCTCTGGCTGATTGTCATGGTATGCACATGCACCCCGACTCAACTCCATGTGATCTAAAATCTAGGGGTTTTCAATCCTGATTTCAGCATGATGTTTTCAGTCATAACAGTCTATCCACACTCAACAAGCTATCCCGAGAGCCTTGATAATTATATTTCATGTTATATCCAAGCTGTGAAACTATGGCTGTAAGAATGGAAACAAATTAAAACAAACCAATTTCAAACCATTCAGTTGGGATCTTGAATTGTTCTGTCCCTGATATGCAATATAATAAGACATCTCTGGACATTACAGGAAACCAGTTAATTAATCCTGTAAGATATCATTTGTGGTACACAAATGGTAGAAGGAAAGGGAAGACATTAGCACAAGCTCATGAATACTGTGGAATAATAAAGGGCCAATATATCCTTCACAACTGACTATATTGTTAAGCCTAACCTACTCACACAAGGTTATAAAAAAATGAGGGGTGAAAGTGAGAACCATGTATGCTGCACTGAACTGTTTAAAGAAAGGATGGGATACAAATGTAAATAATAATACTACCAAGAAAATGTCCCAAGTATAAGCTGTTCCATTCATTGAAATTTAATGATGGAGGAGGACAAAATCCCACATAATACCTTAAGCAGCCAAATATTTGCTGAAGTAATGCAGAAGTCATTACAATGACATTAGGATGTAATATCTATGGGACTGATTACATCCATATGATTAACTAATGTATTTTCCATATTTTAAAATGGTTACCAAGTCACTGGACAACTGTTTCTGCTTATAGTTGTTTGCAATGCAAACCAAGAATTTCTCTCAGGTTTTTGTTGTTCTTCTTTTATTAGCCATTTGCAGCTAATGCTTTAGGAGGGTAGTAGTTATGCACAGTGCAAGTATTTCACTAAAGTTCACTTGTGAGGTTGTTAGGAGGCCAGAGACTAACAACAGTCTGAGCAGACCTGCAAGTGTTCCACATGTAGCTTAGTCTATGGTGACACTTAATTTTTAATCTGGCTCACAGTTGAAACATATCATCATCTCACTTCTGGGAAACATAGGTTAATAACCTTCAACTTTGTAATAAGTGTCTGTGACTGGAATATATTTACTTATTACCTTAGCAGCCTGCACCTTGTTTGAGAATATCCAGACCATAATTCGGCAATTAAAGTAGTCTGAACAGTAGATAAAGGAAACATGTGGGCCTGACAAGCACTGTCCCTCTGTTTTTACCATCCTGGAGGTTCTGTTTTTTGCATCAGTGGGGCTCACATTTGCTAATATCCACATGTTTTTAACTGAGACACAGCAATTTTTCAGGCTAAAGTGATGACAACACAGCTTTTGCCTTATTGTGTACAATGCACAGGTTTACCTAGTGCGTTCAGACCCAAACTGGCCAGTGAACAGGGTAGATCAGATTGTGGAAGGTTAACTGTGTGCTTTTCCTGCCCTTGGACCTCACCATATACATAAAACCAGGTGGAAAGGCTTGAGTCTAGTAGGAGGGAACAGCACCAACTTCTACACTCCAAAGACCCTTAAGAAGCACCTTGATGCTTCTTAACTATGATAATATCATAGACTTACTGTAACTTAAGTATTTAATAATGCAAATCCTTACGTTATGAATCTTGCTCACAGGGACATACCATAGAACGTCCTTGTGAGTCTCCATGCTGTCCAAGCAACGCTTATGAGCTAGCCCAGTCCAGCTAAAGTCAAGAAGGCCTTTCTTGCTAAAGGTCCAAAGTGGCCCATTTATTTCCATACATCTGCCTGGTCTGCTGTTCTATGCTTATCATACCTACATCATGGCAGGAGGCCATGATGCAGGTTACTGACTTTTGTGACTTAACACCACTGCAGGTGGCACACGTCCTATTTTTCAGACCAGAGACAATAAATTGGACCTTTTGCAGCAATGCACTTATCGCACAATAGCTTGTCTCACATTTTGTCTACAATATTCTTTTGCAAGCTGGATTGCTTCACTCCTACGTGCATGTGTAACATCAAGTCTAAAGCATTAATCTTGGGTGATGCTTCTCAGCAAAAAAGACAACCCCCAACAAAGCACCATGAATGAACCAACAAATATTTTATGAATTGTTGGAGCTTAACCAACTACCCTCCGCAATGAGATGAAACAAATCAGGCACTCACACAAAATGTTCCCAGAGCTTCAAGAGAACTTTCATTTATTCTATCCAAGAATGCATTTAAGCATTTATGTAACATAATGCCCCAAACCTCATGAAAACTTCATGGTCAGCACGCCTGAACCCAAACTATTCAAAATGTAGGTGTTCAGAATTTATGTTAAGAAAGGAATTTATCCTTCTTTTCAGAAAAGCTAAACCTCTTGTACTGGCTCAGTGGTTACTACCTGTAATGTTTTTCATAAGGTATTATACGTATGTTAAGTTTTTGGGGGTAGGGGGTTGGCCATGTGCACTGCTGCCTGTCCTTTGCTTCACTGTCTTATAAAGTGGCCAGAGTAACTAGTATGTTGGATAGATGGTATAGAATTTAAGTGAATTGAATAAATAAATCAACAAATAAGCAAACATACACAGCAGTTTCAAGTCTATTCATTTCTCTCTATAGAACCAGGCTAGACCATCAGTGAGTAATGCACACAAAAACTACATAGTTAAAATAAATTAACCTCTGGATATTCCACATATAAAAATGCCACAATACTTCAGACTGAAATATGACTTCCAAACAGGGTCGTAGCCAGGGGGTGGCCAGGGTGGGTTTTGCCCATCCTGAGTTAACAGTTTACCCACCCTCAAACTCCTGGCATTGTTGCCCACCCTGAAAACATATTTGCCCATCCACATCTAGAATCCTTGCTATGGCCCTGCTTCCAAAGCTAAGGCTACGTGCATTAGGAATGACCACCCTCCTATGTTCCCACTGCCATCACAGATGAGGCATTTCGTACTGTTCTTACCGCTCTAAAGCAAAGGATTACATAAAGGAAGCCAATAATTCCATGGTATGTCTGTAAATGTCAGAACTTGCAAACATGGGCCCAATCACCACCACATAGCTTTCATACCAGATTATTAGCCACAACAGACAGCTGGGATGACAAAAGAACTGGATCAGCCAAATGGCTCCCATTTCCACACATCAAAGATCCCAGTGAGTGGCATTGGATCACAGGATGTGATAGCGGTTCCCAACTATTATCAGTACATGCTAATTGGATCAAAGAGAAAGACAGAAATGGCACAGCTTCTGCCTCTATTTGTGGAGCTACATGTAAGCCACTCCCTGCATCCCCTCACTGATTTCAACCTGATGTTGTGATTGCTACCTAACTCTTTCCATTGGAAAATTTCCTGTATTTTATGAAAGCACAGAAAGAAATCATTTCTGAACATTCATATTCCTGTTGCTTTTTCTTGCTGCATAAGAAGCTGAGAAAGGCATAATATTTTTGGAAATAAAACACATCTTCTTGTTTCTGTCTCTCTCCTGCTGGAGACTGGACATCGTTATCATTATCAACATCATCAACATCACCATCACCAAACCGACTGTGAATGCAAGAGCGATAAACACTGACATTGAGCTCCAAGGAGAACAACTCCCATTATTTAGCCAGTATGTTCTCACCTTTTCGATATCACCAAAACCACCAAATAGACAAAACAATGTAACCCGTTTTATAACAGCAAATGTTTAAAATAATCAACCTAATTATCTCTTTAACACAAGTAAGAATCAACCACACCAACCATGGTCAAATAATCATGAAGTCACATACTAAGCCAGAATACTTCAATTGGGTTCTGTTAATTCTCCTGACCTTTCGGTTGTCAAGCTCAGGGTCTCAACCATTAAACCACTGTGGTCCAAGTTGTCATTATTAGGTGTTAAGTGCAAAACTCAACTTAAAAATAAAACAAAATCATGGCATCCACCCCATTACTCCATGGGAAATAAAAGGGGAAGAAATGAAAGAAATGACAGACTTTACCTTCTTGGGATCTAAGATCACTGCAGAGGGTGACTGCAGCCATGAAATAAAAAGTTGCTTACTTCTTGGGAGGCAAGCTATGAGAGACCTAGGCAGCACAATAAAAAGTAGACACATCACCCTGCCAACAAAAGTCCGCATAGTTAAAACAATTGTCTTTCCAGTAATACTGCATTGCTGTGGGAGCTGGACCATAAGGAAGGCTGAGCACAGAAAAATAGATGCCTTTGAACTATGGTGCTGGAGGAGACTTTTGAGAATCCCCTCGATTGCAAAGAGATCAAATCAGCCAATCCTAAAGAAAACCAACCCTGACTACTCTTTGGAAGGACAAATACTGAAGCTGAAGCTCAAGTACTTTAGCCACCAAATGAGAAGAAAGGACTCACTAGAGAAAGCCCTGATGCTGGGAAAGATCAAAGTCAAAAGGGAAGGGGCAGCAGAGGATGAGATAGCTAGAAGGCATCATTGATGCAGTGGGCACAGATCTGGGTGGACTATGGAGGATGGCAGATGACAGAGGAGTCTGTCGTGCAGTGGCCCACTGGGTCACAAAGTGTCGGACTCCACTGTGTGACTGAACAAAAGTTTTCTATACAGAGATTTTTGTTTATTTGCCTTAAACTGTATGGGGTTGGTGCTTTGTTTTTTGCACTTATAAAGGCATTACATACATAATTGTGCATTTTTATATGATTTTAGCATTTTTGAAGCAATGGCAATGCCTTCTGGGCAGTGGCCCTTTAGTTAGTTCTCTTGCAGTCTACTTCAAGAAGAGATTAAAATTTGAGATGCTCCGTGCAGTGGAAAATTTTGTCAGCTGAACAGGTTATCAGAAAAACTGAAGCCAGAGCAACTCACAGAGCTGTCAAGCCACTTTAAACCACACCAACAGGGAGACTTTACTCATCTCAGTCATTAAATTAATTGTTTCCATGCTAATTTTGTTCTCTAGCTTTACTGAAATTTCTCATTATTTTCTCATTCATGAACTTTCTCAATTAGTTGATAGAGCCATTAGTTTTATTCACCAAAACCTTCAGGTAAAATGGATCTACTGTTTAGAGTTGGACACACTGTTCTTCTCCAATCAGAGAAGCCACAGGCATTTCTTCTACCCTAGTGCATGCCTACTGCCACTCTGAGTGAGGGGACTCCCCATGCTATGGCAGTGAAGGAATTGTCCCACAATGTGACAAAAGACTCCCCTATAATTCTGCCTCCCAGGTTGAAACTGCAAAATTATGCACTGGTTTAGGGACATCTATCACTAGAAACTGCAGTTGGTACTGCCTTCTTCAAACAGAGACTCATTTAAATTCATTAACATTTTACTGTTTTTTATTGTTAATATATGTACTGAGTATGAGGGACTGCAGTGGCTCAAATAGTTAAGATGCTGACTAGAAGGTGGGAGGTCAACAGTTAGATTCCTGAGTACTGCAGGACAGAATGAGTGCCCGTCTTTGTCCTAGATCCTGCCAACATAGTAGTTTGAAAGCAAGAAGTTGCAAGTAGAAAAATAGGGACCACTTTGTTGGTAAGGTAAGCAGCGTTCCATGTGCTCCGGTTTCTAGCCATGCCTGCCACATGACCACGGAAACGTCTGCAAAAGCAGATGGCACTGGCTCTTCAGCTTTGAAACAGAGATGAGCACTGAACCCTAGAGTTGGATACGACTGGCTTTCGAGCAAGGGAAGCTTTACCTTTACTATTTTTAATATATTTGTTTAATTTTTCTTTTAATACTGTACAAATTGTTTTTATATTGTGTTTTTTTAATTAGACATAGTACTGTAACAGAATACCTGCTGAACAAATTTGTGGGCTGGCCATGTTGCATGAACAAGTGTCAATAGATGGAGTGCCTAAGTAATGAATTGGTATCAGAGAGATCGCAAAAGACACAGGGGAAGACCACCTCGCTGATGGGAAGATTTTCTCAAGAAAAATGTTGAAACAACATGGAGAAGAACTGCCAGGGACAGATCAGTATGGGCAGAAGTTATACAGAATGTCATCGCAAGAAGTCTACTCATACAAGGACTCCTCGCTGAATAATAACTCCAAGGTATCCAAGGAAAGGATTTTTAATTAGGGAAGCTGCCTTGGGCCCTTTTATAGGAGAAAAGGAGGGTAAAAAATTAAATAAGTAATAAAATAAAGTTAACTAATTTGCTTTTAAATGGGGACAAAATAACTAACATTTCCACTGATCTCCCAGCTTTCCTACAATAACTGTCAGTGTCATTAATGGGTCTCCTCCCACCCATTCCACCCTTACAACCTAATGTAGCTCATGCCAAGAGAGAATCCCAGAAAAAGTTAAATTGGACTCAACCTCTCAGACTCTGTGTATCAAACAAAGACAGCTACTATACCGCCTGCTTTGCTCAAAGGAAAGGTAATTATCTAAATAAAAGTTGTAAGCATGATTTCCCTGGTTCTTGCCAAAACACTTTAGCAACTGTTTGATGGAGGAATTTGACAGCAACAGACACATAGTTCACATTATTTTAAAAAGAAAATATGGTGCAGTTTTATGAAGAACCCACATCTGGTCTAGTAGCAGCCTCCCCACATTGTTGCAGAATTTAAAGCCACCCATCAACATTTTAATGAGAAAATCTTAATATATATATGCCTCACATTGACATTAAAAATAGGCAATGTTTTATACTGCCAAAATAGTCTGCTCAAGATCATATATACTTCTAGATACTCTCAGCAGTTCTTTTCATTATTAATTAAGAGCACTACCTGTTTAAATTTATTTCGGGAGACGGTTGGGGCAAGCCATTCTCTATTATTCAAGGTAGCCACACTCTCTGAGCAGGAAGTACAGAATGAATTATAGCTTTTCGCAGTACACATCTTAATCTAGCTAAGAAAATGAACACTATTCATGCTCTAGCAATACAATGTCAGAACCAGGTCATGAGAAAGGTACTTAAGAAGGGGGTTGGTCTGGCTTTTGGGGTGTGAGATGTGAGGAGGGACTATATAAATAACACATACACACACACATACGTTTGCAGTCTAAGTTCTTTTTCATCTGACTTCTTCCTTTCTTGTGGAAAACAGTTTCTGTTCAATGAAGAGGGAAGGAAATCTATGTGTTTTCTATGTGAATCATCATAACTATTTCTGGTTTTAACCACTGCTTGTATCCTCTGTGTTTAGTCTCCGTGATTCTAGAAGGATGTACCGCTGAGGAATTCCTGCATTGTTTATTTAGACTTACATGTGATACTGCTAGTATCACCCTAGTTCTGGGAGCATTACAAGAGAACTTCAAAGGCAAGGCGGAAAAAAGTAGGCCATCTAATGCAAAATGCAGAACTCTTAACCCTCTGCCACTAACTGTGTTTCAGAATAATTACTAGCAGCTTTCATTCAAAGGCAACCACATGCTGCTTACTGTATCGATAGCTAGCATTTAAAATATTTTCATTTATGCAAGGGTGCCTCTGTGTGGGGCAGAAGTTCCATTGTACGGAAGTGTTAAAAATTAATGGAAGAGGAGGGACAATTCCCTTGACCAAAGTGGTACAGAACTGTTAACATTGTTTCTCACACACATGTAAAAATCTTTGCCTCTCAAATAAGTAACCTTGCCTAGCCTCATAAAAGGGAATCAGCAACCTGGTTTGGCTTGTGGAAACTGAGGTATGGAAGTTCAACAAGACCTTCCAGAACATTGCTCCAATAAGAAGGAAAAGACTTCCTGTGTTATGCAAATCCCTTGAGACAACAGTGCAACTGAGAAACTTATGTTTCTGGTCAGTGACTCCCACCATTCCTTGGACAGTAGGCCATGGGACTACTGTAACAGCTGTAGGTCAAACGAGACAAAATAAGTTTTCTCCTGTGGTTAACTGTTTGTAATGTCATAATCTATTGTGGTTTTAGTCAGTTTTGTTGTTGTTTTAATAACCTGAGCTGCCTTAGGTTGGAGTACTAGACTAGGGCTTTTAAGGCCTTGAGTCCAATCCTCACTTTACTACAAAGTTCAGTGGGTGACCTTCAGCCAGTCACAGTATCAGTCGGACCCACCTCAGGTCTGGTATGAGAATGAAGTGGGAAGGTTGGGCACCTTGGACCCAAGTGGAGCAAAGGTGCTATTTAAAGTCACTAAATAAATAAGGCAACAAAATAACAGATACAAGAGTATGTGTGGTGGCTTTATTTCCTCCATCTTGGAAAAATTAAAGCTATGATTCTTACATCCAGATTCTAAGGGGACACCCTACTTGCTGTTTAAAGATTTTGCTCTTCATCTTAGTCATAATTTTGCTGGCACCTGTGTCCTTAATACTGCTTTGCAGGCTTTACCCAGCAGGACTTCTGAAATGGAAGCAACATTCTGATATTTCTGTTTTGCAGCCCAGGAAGTAACACAAGAAACTTGCTCATAGCAACATACTGGTTTATGGCTATTCAAGAACTTGAAACACTTTCAGCAGATTTCCAATCTTGTGAATAATTCTTAGACTGAAATATTTTCTAATAAAAATAACAAAAAGTATTTATGAGTAGCTTAATGGGTTGGAGCGCATAGCTGCAGAGCTAAGGGTTAGGTTCCTCACTGAACCTCCTCATTGAACCTCCTTAATGAACCAACCTCCTATGAGATGAACTAGCCTGTGTTGACATGCATAATCCAATAGCATCCCCAAAAAGCGAGAATAGTAGTTTGCGTCTGAGTACTGTATGTCTAAAAAAAACCACTAAGGGGTCACCTTGAAGGGTTGATTTAATTCAGTTTAATTAAAGTATAATTTGTGTAACTCCTTAACTTACACTGCAAAAATTCACCCAGTCCCATTTAATTAAGAGAAAATCAACTCTGACCAGATATCACAAACATTTAATTGTCACTATCAAACACTGTTTCCTAATGTATTGCTGCAGCCAGAAATGTCCACATCTGAGGAAAAAGCAAGGCAGATAGCCAACCTGAGACTTAGGTAAAGGTTTCCCTTGCTCGAAAGCCAGTTGTATCCGGGGTCAGTGCTCATCTCTGTTTCTAAGCCGAAGAGCCAGCGCTGTCTGCTTCTGCAGACATTTCCATGGTCATGTGGCAGGCATGACTAGACACCGGAGCACATGGAACGTTGTTACCTTCCCACCGAAGTGGTCCCTATTTATCTACTTGTAATGTCTTGCTTTCGAACTGCTAGGTTGGCAGGAGCTGGGACAGAGACGGGAGCTCATTTCGTCCTGCAGTACTCGGGAATCGAACTGCTGACCTTCCACCTCCCAGTCAGCGTCTTAGTGACTTGAGCCACTGCAGTCCCTAAGACTTGCTTCTATCAATAATACAACTCCCAAACAGGCTTACCTCAAAAGCAAGACAAACTAAGCTCAAAGTGATACCTCATAGGTGATCTTAGGATAGTAGCCTTCAAGCATACAAACAGGCATAATACTGAAGCAAATGGTTATATGGGTTAACAATAGACCTCATATTGCATGAACTGTATAGAATTCAGTTCAAAACTCTTAGCAGTGGCTATAAACCAAGTGGAAAGACACATGCTTCTCAACGAAGGCCTCGTGTTTCAACAGTATCATCTGCTTTCAGGCTCAAAATGCTTTGCTTTTGTAGCCCAGAAGACAGGAGACTGAAATGGACACCTGACATAAATACAGTATAGACATCATACAGAAAAAGGCAAAACGCTTCAAGATCTGAGTGTGTGCACAACTTAGAGTTTAAGTATCTACTTTTGTTTAGATACTCTAGCAAAATAAAGGGTCAGAATCGACTGTGCAACTGAACAATAACAAAATCTCAAAATTATCTGAGATTCACCTGTACTTTTTGTTTAGTGGGGGGGGGGAGCCATTAAATTTTATCCTATTTCTAAATTATATGTGGGAGATTTATTTTGGTGTTGTTAGTAATACAGTATTGCCAAAATCTCCTGCAAACATGTTCAGTTTCACTAGACATTGCCTTCACATGTGCAATTTTAAAATGCTCACATGCAAGGTTGCTCATTAGATAAGTTCCACTGGTGTCCATGTGACTTCCTCCAAAATATGCATGTGTGTCAATGTTTGTGTGAGCATCAACTCCCTTAACAATAAGCAGAAAGCTGGACTGCAAATTTTATGACACCTTGATGTAGCCATGCATATCACTAAACAAAGTTTGGGTAAGTCTAAATCCAGTGTACAGAACTATAGCTTTAGTTCTATGAAAACATAATAATAATGATACATGGTATTTGAAATGTGATTTTCAGCACAGACTGTCATATGCAGTTAACAGCAATTAAATCAGTAAGAAAGTCAGCTCATACTGTATTAGGGTTTGTTTGTTTTTTGCAATAAAAGTACATAATCCCATTTTGTTAGCCAATTCTTCCTTGTGTAGTGTTTCACCTGTGCACTAACCTAAAACATTACAAAGTTTTGCATTCTCATTTCTCACACCTTCAAAATGTTGATGGCTGACCAAGGAGTTCATAGCAAAAATTGAAAACATCCATTGTTTTTCCTCTTGGTATAATTTAAGTTACCTACAGCTCAATTTTTGGCCTTTGATTGCAGTAGAGCTTGCTTTAAAATATATGCGTATTATATTACTTAGCCTGAAAAAACTACAGATAAATAAGTTCCCACTGATAATAACAATTCCGTGTCAAAAATTATTCTGGGTTGAAAGGATTTTTGCTGGAGAACCTTTGCTCAGGGTACACCCAAATGAGGCCCCTTTTATGTCCCCAAGATCTTTTCCCCACCAAAGTACTCCCTATTTATCTACTTGCAATTCCTTGCTTTCAAACTGCTAGACTGGCAAGAGCTGGGACAGACAAGAGCTCACTCTGTCATGCAGTACTTGGGTCTCAAACTGCTGACTTGCCTACCTTCCAGATAACAAGGCGAGCTTCTTAACCACTGAGCCACTACAGTCCCATCCCACTGATGAGGCAACATAAGGAACTTATGTTTAGGATTGACTAGGAAAAGTTCTGACAAATTAGTTACTTTAATATATGACAATACAGTATATGTTAAAGTATACAGTAAAACCTCATATAACACTAAAACCTGGTTCCACAAGTCTTGGTGTTATATGATTTTTAGTGTTATCTGATACATGTTAAAATCCTATGGGATCCATAGAGATACATTGTAACCACACAGGCTTTAGCGGTTGTTATCTGAAGCATCCCATAGGATCTTAATGTTATCTGATGCAATTCTTCCCCCCAGATTCCTTAATGTTATGCGATTTTAGTGTTATCCGATACTAATGTTATCTGAGGTATTACTGTACTTAGGATCACAGGAAACTAATGGAGAGTTTAGTGTCATATAACTAGAGAGTGTAAACAAGTACAGTCAAACCTCACATAAAGAGTGCCTCGCTTAAAGAGTAACTCGCTTAACAAGCAGAATTTTCTCTGAAAGTTTGCTTCACTTAACAAATAAAACCAACCAAAAACTCGCTTAACAAATAAATCGAAGTTCGCAATCCCCCCTTCCACCAGAAGTCACAATTGGTCACTTACAATGGTGTTTCACTTAAAGAGCTAACTCGCTTAAAAAGCAATCCTGTGGAATGCATTATGCTCTTTAAGCGAGGTACAACTGTACAGTAAATAGTAACGTATTGTACTATATTAAGAGCAATTCAATGACTAGCATAAGAAACTTATTTTCCCTAGCTTATTCTACAAACCCATCAAGTTTTCTGAAGTCATTACTATCTGAGAATTGCTATTGGTCAAAATATAGTATAATCAATTAAGGTAAAGAAACAAAACTTTAACCAAGCACCAACTAGCCAACTGCTACTGCTTCCAGCAGGCAAATGTGAAAAGAACTGGGAAGCAGGCAGTCCATCAGGATTTGGTCAGGATTTTTGTCACATGGGTAAGCTTGCAAAAAAAAAAAAGTATTTCCTCCTCACTCTTCCTGAATAAAAACTTTCCTCAAAGCAAGGGTGGCTCATTGAGTAGAAGGGTAGTCTAGTCATAGGTGGCCACTGTTCTAAGGTTACATTGTCCTAAAGTTATTTGGGACTTCAATCTGGATGCCTAGATCAGAGATGGTTGTAAATGTTAACGTTTCAGGACTCCAGATCCCCAAGTCAGTATGGCCAGAAGATTTTAAGAACTGTAATCTACATGGGTAACCAACTTTTCAACCTTTGGCTTAGAGCAGTGATGGCGAACCTTTTAGAAACTGAGTGCCCAAACTGCAACCCAAAATCCACTTATTTATCGCAAAGTGGCAACACAGCAACAGGGGAGGAAGGAAATGCTCCCATTGGGCTGCTGGGCAGAGGGGCAGTGTAAACTCTGTGTTGGGTTGACGGCACAGGTACCCACAGAGAAGGCTCCAAGTGCCACCTCTGGCACACGTGCCATAGGTTTGCCATCACTGGCTTAGAGCTAAGAGACATTTGCATAAACTTTGGAGGGGCAGGGAGCCCAGAAAAGCTAACTGGGAAGCACATAAATTGTTGGATAAACTACCTGCACTGCAGAATAGTGAAGATTTTCTTGTAAATTCATAGGTATTCAGGTTCTATTGTTTATTAAAACCCAGATTTCTAAATTCTAAGAGTAAATATGATTCTAAAACCAATGTTAGGTCAAAAAGTATTTTGAACCTATGAAATGTCTGCGTTGTTTGGAGTTTAACATCTCATCTGTAACACCTGAAGAACAACCAAGAATTATATGGCATGAGGTTTTGTGTTGTTTAATTCTCTATCAGAAAGAAATAAGTTGCAATGCACAACAGTTTGCAACCACATATAAAAGTTGTTACATCTTTCAGGTCAGGTCCCATAACAATCTTTTTGTTTTTTTGTTGCAACAGTCTCACTCATTCCTCTGAAAACTGCACCATAAAAAAAGGGAGGGGGGAGATGAATCTCACTTCAGTTTGTATGTAGATACACAGTTGCAACATATGTTATTAGGAAATTTCAGATATGAAGCTTGGTCATCATCCAGACTACTTTTTCCTTAAAATGATATCCACACATTAAGTTTAAGCTTTCAAAAAATCTCCGCCAACGGCATGTAAACAAGAACTCTTTGATCCACTCTTCAGTTCAGTTATTACTGGCTCCAACCAGTGAAACACTAAGAAGGGGGTCTCAACTGTTCAGCTCTGCGTGCCTCCAGCTACATAATGAACCCGAGCTGTGTATTTTAGGTTATAGACTGTAGCAATCAGTTACGGACGTCCATATCTATTGTGGTAACCGAAACCACAGTTCTAAGTGCATGTACTTGGAAGTAATTCCGGTTAATTTCCACTGGAACTTACATCTAAAGATTTCACAAGGTTAGTAAAACAATACCTCTAGTAAGACCAACCAGCATTTCTCACAGAAGCAGGAATACGAGCTGGTCCAAATATACATGGCAATTAAGAATAAGGGAGCAGTTTATCTGATCTAGGGATTTTGTTATAATGGATCTGGGTAGCTATCTGAATTTTCTTTCCAAGGACTTTCTGTCACAGCTTTAGTTACATTAAAGGAGTGAAACAGGGAAATAAAACTAGGCATAAGGACTAATAATAATTTCGTATCAAAAAATTTTCTCAGTTGAAAGGTTTTTTGTGGGGAGACTCCGCTCAGGGGACACCCAAATGAGGCTCGTTTCATGTCCCCAAGATCTCTTCCCACCAAAGCACTCCCTATATATCTACAGGTACTTGTAATTTCTTACTTTCAAACTGCTAGGTTGGCAGGAGCTGGGACAGAGATGGGCGCTTAAACCATCATGCAGTACCCAGGTCTCAAACTGCCAACATGCCAGCCTTCCAGCTAACAAGGCAAACTTCTTAACCACTAAACCATCACAGCTCCCAGCATAAGGACTGGTCAATGCGGTAACTAATCAGTTAATGGTTGGCTCTCATGGTTAGGCAAGAATATGTAACTCAGAATATGGATAAATTCTCAGTTGGTCATAATATACACAGCACAGAGTCTCTCATGCCTTGAAAACTGTGTGCGATATCTTAAGCCATGGTTCAACTGTTGCATGGGGATACACAGAAAGAGCCTCCTCCAAGATTGTGGTGTTTTTGAACCACAATCAGGATTATCCTGGGGCAACCTTTTTGTGCTGACTAATCTTTCCTACACTAGGTCAGGTGAAAGGAACTGTGAGGTGAATTCACCAAAATGTGGCTTGATTTTGGCAGCTTAACGTCTGACCTAGACACAGAAGAAGAGCTGTAGCATGAACTGTTAGCCTTTCTTGCCAAATAACAGCATAGGCATATAACGCAATAAACTGAGGGGTGTTACTGCTTTTTTAAAAAATTGTTATCTCCACCATTTACATTTTGTTTATCCCCAAGAACCTGTTTCCCTGGGCATCGAAGGCAAATTTCTGCCTCCACAGGTACCAGACCACTGCATGCATCAGATAAGGCTCCATGCAGCAAGGAAAGTTTATGCCAGAAGGAATCCAGCCGATCACACGCTTTTGCTGAAAGGGGCCGGGGACCTTTTCTCCTGTTACTCCAGGAATATGGGGTCCCATGTTGGGTGGCTGATCTGATGGGACAGCCAACCCTCCCTCACTCTTTTAAACTTTTTAAATCTTTTTAAACTTTTTAACCTTTTTAAATTTTTTAGATCTTTGTAAATTCATGGTTTAATTCTTTTTTAATTGATTTTTTTAAGTAATTTCGAACCTCAAGGTTTTAATTTATGAATTTTCTGTAAGCCGCCTAGAATCAGGTTCGCCTGATTGGGGCGGGATAATAAATCTAAATAAATAAATAAATAATACTCGCTGGCTTCATAAACCCATTCAACGTTAGCTGATGGAAGCAGAGAGAGGCAGGCAATGACCCTTGTTTCTTTTAAGTGTGCCAAACCCACAGGAAAAGTGAGAGGGGGAGCCCAGCAACCTCAGTATTCCCCCTATAGCAGGGGTGCCTAAACATTTTGGGCCGTGGGCCAGTCACGTGGTTCAGGGTACCAGTCAGTATGGTCCATGGGCAAGATCTGGCCCTGATGCCAATTCGTCTGGCCCACAAAGCTCTCGTCGCTCCCAGAAGCAGAAGTAAAAAGTGCCCATACGTATCTGGCCCACGGGCCATAGTTTGGGCACCCCTGCCCTATAGAGATATGTATGTCTCGTCCCAGGGACTCGAAAAGGCTCCGATCCAGCCAGCCCGGAGATCAACGATCGCCGGCCTTCTCAGTTTCCTCCGAGGCTACCGAGCCGGCTGGGGGCGCCCCTCCTGGCCCTCCCGCGCCCCCCGAGGGGTACTCACAGTCTCTCGGCATTCCTGGGGACGCCCCGGGCCACCACTTTGAGTCCCAGCCCGTGGCAATCCACGTTGGATCCGGAGCAGGTACATTTACTCGGGCATCCTTGGCTCGGCAGCCAAAGCGGGACGCTCCACAAGCCCAAGAGGAGCCACAGGCGCCGCGGGTTCGGTCCCCGGCCGCCCGGCATGCTGGCTGGCTGGCCCTGCTGCTGCTGCTGTTCCTCCTCAGAAGTAGACGGGAGACGGGGATCCGCACCCTGGGCTCCCAAGGCAGCCGGCGCGGGAAGCACGGCTCAGCACCCCCAGAGAAAGCGCCCTCTTCCTCGGGCGACGGGCATCGCGCTCCGATTGCCCCGGGCAGCTGCTTCGCGGCGCGGCCCCCAAGCCCAGGGCGCCCAACCTTGCCCAGGTGACCCAAGAACGGCGGGGAACGCGCTCAGTCGCCCGGCCCGGCCCGGCCCAGCATGCCCCCCCCTCCTTGCAGGACGCGATGCTCGCAACCCGGCGGCGGAGCGCAGCGAGACGAACCCGGGGCCGCTCCACGCCGGACGCCTCTCCATGGACTGGGCAAGGGCGAGGCGAGGCAGGCGGGCGCCCGAGCCCCGCCAGCCGCCGCCCCCTCCTCCCCTCCCCAAAATAACACCTCGGGCGCCGATTGGCGGCCGCGCCGCTGACGTCACCCAACTTTGGAACTTTGGCGAGGGGAAGGAAGGTAGGGCGAAAGTTTCGGGGGCCGGGGCGGGGCGCCTGCTTGGAGCCCGGGAAGCAGCCTTTCCCCCGGGAAAGAACACCTAGCAAGGGATGGTGGAGAAGCGATCAGTTTGATGGTCTTCTTTACATGATTGACTTCCTTCTTTTTCCTTTAAGGGTTTAGAGGATGGCTGCGATTTTATGGTTTTTGTGATTTATACGATGTTATGATTTATATGATGTTGTGATCTATTTATTGTTATGGTATTGTATTTCATTGTATTGTGCTATGTATATTTTCTGATACAGTAAAACCTCATATAACACTAAAACCTGGTTCCACAAGTCTTGGTGTTATATGATTTTTAGTGTTATCTGATGCATGTTAAAATCCTATGGGATCCATAGAGATACATTGTAACCGCACAGGCTTTAGCGGTTGTTATCTGAAGCATCCCATAGGATCTTAATGTTATCTGATGCAATTCTTCCCCCCAGATTCCTTCATGTTATGCGATTTTAGTGTTATTCGATACTAATGTTATATGAGGTATTACTGTATAACACTAAAACCTGGTTCCACAAGTTTTGGTGTTATATGATTTTTAGTGTTATCTGATGCATGTTAAAATCCTATGGGATCCATAGAGATACATTGTAACCACACAGGCTTTAGCGGTTGTTATCCGAAGCATCCCATAGGATCTTAATGTTATCCGATGCAATTCTTCCCCCCCAGATTCCTTAATGTTATGCGATTTTCATGTTATTCGATACTAATGTTATATGAGGTATTACTGTATATGTATAATGTGTATTGGGTGCTCTGTTCAGTGATGGGATGTAACAGGTTCTCACCAGTTCGCCAGAACCGGGTAGTAACTTTTTCCCAGTGTTCCGGAGAACCGGTAGCAGCTTTGGGGGGTGGGGGCATCTTCGGGGGTTACCTTTTCACTGTGCATGCATGCCAAGCACTTGGTCTGCATGCATGGCAGTGGTGGGATGTCAATTTTTTTACTACCCCACCGTGATGTCATCAGTGTGGGTGGAGCCAATATCATGACATTGTGGGCGGAGCCAAAGAAAAATAATATAATAAAATAATATAATAAAATAAAAATAAGCACACACACACACACACACACACACACACACACCTCAACCCACCCACCCACCCACAACACAAGGACAGCAAGGAGGACAGCAAGGAGGCCGTGCATACGCACCAAGCACTGTAGACATGCATGCACACCAAGTGCTTGGTGCACATGCGCAGTGGGGCAACAAGTGAAAAGGTAAACTCCGAAGGTGGTTCCCCCCAAAAGCTGCTACCGGTTCTCTGGGACACTGGGGAAAGTTACTACCGGTTCTGGCGAACTGGTGAGAACCTGTTACATCCCATCACTGATGCATGCCTACAGTGCTTGGCGCGTATGCATGGCCTCCTTGCTGTCCTCCCAAGCGGGGAGGAGAAAGAGAAGCTGCTAGCCTGAAGCTCCCTATAGCCTGCTCCCCAGGGTAAGTGACTCACTTTTGGATGTGGGGTGTGTATTTCAAATGTGTATTTAATACCTTTACCTATATTGACGTACTACCACAGTTCCTAAAAAGGCCTGGTGACCAGCAGGCCTGTCTTGGGGTTTTTAAGGAAAGTCTTGGGTGTGTGTGGGTGTGTGCGTGCTTATTTTTTTTATTTTTTTATTTTTTATTTGGCCCCACCCACAACATCATGACATCGGCTCCACCCATGATGTCATGATGTTAGCTCTGCCCACACTGTGATGACATCATGGTGGGGTAGTAAAATTTTTGACATCCCACCACTGGCTCTATTGTTGTGTGAGCCGCCCAGAGTTGAGTTGAGTTAGTGGCATATAAGTCCAAACAACTACAATCAGTGATTGGTTGATTGGGGTGCCCGGTCCTTCTTCTGGTTCTGCCGTATTCGAATCCAGTTATTGGCATTCCTCATGGCGATCAGCCATGAAGACTGTCCTGAATATGATGCAGTGGTTTTCATCACAGCATGACCCTGTACCACCAATCCAGTCAGTGCCATATAGCAGGGATAGCAAATATTAGGGGGCCCGCATCTCTGCCCCCCCAGCTCAGAACGAAAATCCAAATTTAAATATTCTGTGCATTCACATGGATGTGCATAAAATGTTCACTCAGAGAGACTCGCTGATACCTCATTGGTGTATTTATTTTTACTAGTGGTGTTTTATTTTATAAGTACTGTATCCCAAATCTAAGCAAGGGCCCCTTTGACATGATTTGCTACAAGCCTCGTGCTGGCTTAATCCAGCACTGGGTCCAGTTCCACGAATCACTTTCTGGTCCTGAGCCCTTTTGGCATGTAAAAGTCCTCATCAGCCCCATGCCAGGATTGATGAAGCTGCTGCCCTCCATCAAGATGGATTCAAGTGGGAACCATTACCCTTCCCTGCGGACATCGGCTTCGTCACCCAAGGCTATTAGTCCTCAGGGGTGTCAGGATGGTTAACCACCACCTGACACTTGGCGTTGAGTGGCTGGCACTATGGTCTACTCCAGTGATGGCCAACTTTGGCACTCCAGGTGTTCTTGGACTTCAATTCCCAGAAGCCCAAGTCAATACACCTGCTGATCAGGGCTTCTGGGAATTGAAGTTCAAGAACGCCTGGAGTGCCATGGCTGGCCATCACTGGACTCTATTGCCAGGGAGCATAACCAGGCCAAACAAATGGCCAAGCAATAAAGGAAAGAGGGCCTCTGAGCAGGAGCAGAATGCCTTTCATCTGCTGCAAAATGTTTCAGGGAAAAGTTTTTTTTCCTGCGCCCTCTTGGAAATGAGGTGCATTTAGCGTAAAGGGCCATTCTCTCTCCCTCTTAAAAATATCCTTTGGCCTTGGCCTCCTTGCATCTCCAATGTAAACACTTTTCCCATTTTGGTTGCTTGATTAGGATAGTCATACAAGAGAAACAGAAAATGTGGTATGTATTTGATTTATTTCTGTTGAGATTTCGCCAAAAGCACAGGACAGGATGTGGTGACCCACCATTCATGACAATGATTTTACTGTGCTATACACAATGAAATGGCCAGAGCACCTCCATATTTTGAAAAATAAAAGAATCATCCTCCATGCCTAAGTAAAGGACTACTACTACTACTTCTTCTTCTTCTTCTTCTTCTCCTTCTCCTCCTCCTCCTTCTTCTTCTTCTGTATCCATTCCAAATATTGGCTGCCATCATGGCAATGGTTTTCCTATTCTTAATTCTTTGTATCAATTCTTCCAAGGACATTCCACACCAGTCTCTCAGGTGCTAGTGCAAACTACAGTCTTATTTTCTGCTAGAACATAAAGATGTTTTTCTTTTTTTCTTATTGTTTTAAAAAGAAATTACAATAAAATAGAATGAAACACATTCAAAAAGGAGAAACAGATAGAAAATAAAAAAATAAAACATATTACAGATAAGGCAATTAACAACTCTTAATCTAATCTCAATAATTAAATGTTTCTGTTCAATGCTTATACATTATTTACTTTCCCCAACTTCTGTATTTATTATTTAAGTAGTTTATAATTTCGTATGTGTTTAATCTTACATTATTAACTATGGTTGTTAATTATTTCCTTGCTAATATATTTGGATATAAACCTGTTCAATAAACTTTGGAATTTTGGAAAGGTGAAAATGTATGTTGAAAGTATAAAGATGTCTTTAAGTCCATTTGCCAGCACAGGAAAATAATTCTGGTGTGCTTATGAGGTTTGCACAACTTGCTGAAGTTAATTGTAACTAATTGATGAGGTGCAGGGGCTCCTCACAGTCTCATACCTTGTCATGTCTTGCTATGTCTCTGACATTCACTGTGGCACACTGTCAATTAGCTGCAAGTAGCCATGGCACATTACTCAGACTTTACACAAATACCAATGCCAATGCGTTTCATTACAGTTGGTGCATTTGAGGAAGCTGGTGGTTAAAAATCAAGATCTACTACCTCGAAGCATGATCTCTCCTAAGCTCAATGGGATCTGTTTCTGAGTAAGTAGGGATAGTAATAGGAGGACAATGCTAGTGCAGCCTGATCATGTGTGGAGTTAGACGTTCCATTGGGTTTATTTGTTCAGTTCTATTTAAGTGTGTCTAATTTTCAGATTGAAAAGTCAGTCGTAGTTCTGGGTGAACTGTGCCCAGGATTTCACGGGTCACGTCAGGAAAAAGTGTAGCATTATCTTTCTTACAACATTGGCCTGTTGGGTAAGAACAATCAGAGCATCACATGCAGCCCTTGTGGACTTTTGGGTCTATGAAGGCAATTCCAGTCAAGACTGACCTCTTGCACTTTTCAGTTTAGTTCAGCTAATAACAGTTTGTTCATTCTTCCCACATCCAAAATCCTGCTCCTGGGATTTTCAGACAAATATTTGAAGAGGGGCGTGTGTGCTCTGGTTCTGATGATCTGAAGAGAAATTCTACACTGAATCTCCAATTTGCCTGAACTATGAGAGGTTTGGAACATTCCTCGTTTTTTGTAGATTTTTTTTCTTTAGAAAGCAAATGGGACCAGCCTTACTGACCAGCCAGACTAGTGAGTCTGCCACTGTGGACAACAGATACTGAAGTTGTGGTAGATACCTGAACCAAATAGCTGTTCCTCTCTGCTGGAAGACAGAAACCTCCCTGTCCCACAATTGAATCTGTATTTCTTTTAAGCCAGGCATCAGCTGCCCTGACATAACTGTTGAACCAAGTTTCAGTTCCTAGTCCAGAAGGTTTCTATGCCTGGAATGAGGGAGTATGCCATCTTTTCCATCCCCGCAGGCAGCAAAACATATTTGGTCAGCCCAAGAAACAAAGCTGAAAACAATTAAGTTGAACTATGATAAAGCAATTGGCAAAGGCAATCTTACTCTGAAAATCACAGAGACTTTCAGCAGAAACCTGGGCATGGCTCCATGGCTGGCAGGGGATTGTGTGTTTGTGACAAATGAAGTTCCAACATTCCTAGGGGTAGGAGAAAACAACTATGCTAGATACATGTGTTTACCATGCCATATGACAGAAACACTAAATGATTTTTACAGAGCCAAGCGTTAATAGATTGTTTTATCAGGCAGCAAGGGATCATGTGGCTTTTCAAAAGCTGCTCTTAGCCACAATTCTTTATCACTATTTTTTGAAGATTTAGGATTGATTTTAAAATACACTTTTTTCATATAGTACTGAACCCTAGAGTTGGATACGACTGGCTTTCAAGCAAGAGAAACCTTTACTTATACTTTGTTAGACTGTGAATTTTTTTTATTACACTAAGAGGTGGCTGTCAACATGGACAGCTTTGCAAAGGGATGGGGCAAATCCAGAGAGGAGGGGGCTATTAATCATGATGGACATTCCACTATTCTTCCAGGAGCCATGTGACAGTACTAGACCCATGAGTTGAAAGTATGAGTGGCCCTCTTGGCTAGCTTATGGGCTTTTGGTATGCAAGTAATTGGCCTCAGAACAAACAGAATGCTAGGGTTTCCTTTATATTCCTATATGTCCTTGATTGGTGCCATCGGAATGCATGACACTTTACACAATGTAAGGAGACAGTTTCTGAGGCTGGTTGGTTTCTTGCTTACAGTTTATCATTCCTTTGTTTAGTCAAAGCCCCAGAGGCAATGACTGCTTTCCCAACAATGTGTTTCACCCCAAAGAGTGTAACTTTAAAACCCAAGAAGGGTAAATACCAGGTGCATCATAGAGCATTTAAGATCTATTAAATACCCCCATTTGACATGTTTTGAGGATATATAGAAGCCTTCAGTCTCTGTTTCCCCTTCCAAATGCATATTTTCTCATACATTGCCAGAGTTTCCAACTTATACCTGCAGTTAACAACAATAGGAAAAGCCACCCAACATGTTAGGCTTTTATACAGAATTCTCAAGTTTCAGAACTTCCAAGAAAATCACATTTTTGTTATTTTTCCCCACTCTTGCAGTACCCTCTGGTGGTAGAAATGCTTTACATTTTTAACCAGTCTTCTCTATTCGATAGTTATGTGCCCAAGGCAAGCCGGTAACTACTCTCCAAAGGAGGATATAACATCTTTCTGCCCATTGCCTGCAGGGGCATCAAATAAAATCAAATTTCAAATATGTAATTAATACCTCTGGGGGTGATATTTATGGCTACATTTACCAGTCTTGTTTTTTCATAGAGAACAGCCTCTGGCTATTAAATTTGTGGTACAGGTAAAACATCCTTGTAACAGGGTAGACAGATTTCCTTTTAGGATGCTAGATGCAGATGGAATGATCTGGCTCAAGTAGCTAAAGAGAGGTTGTCATCTTTAAAAAGAAAGTGGAGGTAAGAAGAAAGGACCTTTAAGAAAGATGTAGCCAACCATACCCTGGACTTCTTTTTGTGTTCTGATCAGACCCTGGACTGCCAAAGGGATGCCACTTTCTTTGCTTTGTCATTGCCCAAGCCCAAGTCCTCATTGGTGCATGTTTCTGGCAGCAGTCAGCAGACCAACAAATGTATCTCAACATTCACACGGTGTGTTGTTGTCCACCAGCAGTCTCAACTTGAGTATGTTGGTCTTACATTTAGGGACTCCAACCCTCAGCCTATTCAGAGTCCTCCAGGTGACGTTGGGAAGATTGAGCTCTTTAGTTATATCCACCTTTAATGATGTTCCTTTCCCAGTGAGCTCCTTCCTCCATCTTTTAATTCTGTTTTTGCTCTTGTGTACCCTCAAGAATGTTTGTTATTGCAATAAAGCTCTTCTTGGATCTGAGCTGGTGGACTTGAGACTCATATCCATTCAGAGGGTGTCATTATGTTGATTAGTTTTCTCAGCATCTGCTGCTACTTCTCTCCTGATCTTAGGTGGAGCAATATCAACAAGGGGGTATATCTTTTCAACTAGTGTAGGTTTAAGGTATCCTGTCATAGGTATCCTCTGTCTCACCTGCTCTCTTATTCACCTAACGTCTGGCTTGCTTGGGCTATGGCTGGTTATCTGAACCACCCTGTATCCCTCTCTATTTTGGGTTTGATTTTGGATTTGGACTCTGGACCATGATACAGTTACTGCTTGGCCTGTTACCTGGTTGTCCTGAGTCCTAGTGATTGTATTACTTGTAAGCTGCCCATGCCCCAGACTCTGACATTTGGTCAGGCTACAGCAATTAAGGCATAACTGGATTGGAATGTCAATTTGTAATCAATTTCTTGGCAATAGGAATGTGTCTGCCAACTTTGAGCCTGCAGTGGCAAAATGTATGGGTGACTGTTTAAATTTGCCTCCTTCTTTTCCTTCTAATGGCCAGACCTGATGGCTGCTTGCTTAGCACAGAACAGTGTGCTGCATTTTGCAGCATCAGGGAGGACCATCACTAAGAATACAGGATCTGGAGAAGAGCACATTTACAGCTTGATCTTCTGTGTGTGATCAGAACAGAAATCCTCCCCTGCAGAGCAAGAAGCATCAGGGTAAGCATCCTATTGATGCCAATGGGAATTTTTTCTAAGCCACAGAGTGGAAGGAAGCAGAAAGCCTTCCCGCCCACTGCATTCCCAGTAAGTATGATCCCTTGCACCTGTAATTAATTAAAAGATAGGGGAAGGAAACATAGCTTCATCCATGCTGCATTCTGTGTAACATGGCTGCTCTCCTAATCCAATTCAGCACTTCATTTTTATGAAAGGGGAAACAAGGAGTTGCTATTATTGCACAGCACCGTTGATGTAGGTGTTGCTTTCCAGAGTAACTCAAGCGAAAAGCACATCCTTCCTTCAAGGAGTTCACATTGTAAAAGTGCAAAAGAGGGAAGAGCAACAGCAATACAACAAAGATAACAAGAAATCAGTCTCCACCAATCCTGTTACATGTTTTCATTCCTTTCACAGAATGCCAAGGTGGAGGAGGATGAAGGCAGATTGACAGGTGCTGTTCTTCATGTTTGGTTCCCAGCCCCACCCAGCTACACCTCCATCCAAAATGATCCAGGCTGTAATAATAATGGAACTGTGGTGGCTCAGTTGTTAAGAAGCTCACCTTGTTAGCTAGAAGTCTGGCAAGTCAGCAGTTCATGATCTGGTAAACTGCATGATGGATTGAGTGCCCATCTCTTGGGGACATGAAAGGAGCCTCATTTGGATGTTCCTTGAGCAGAGTTTCTTCCGCAAAAATCCCTTCAACCCAGTAAAATTCCTGATACATCCAGGCCGTGCCCCCATCTGCTAGTTGAACCTAGGAGCCCCTGCTCAGCTGGTTTATCCACACAGCAGCACTGATCAGCCAATGTACTGACTTAGACTTCTGGGAATTGAAGTCCACTGGTGGGGCATGTGCCCCACGTTGGGAACCACTGAGTTAGACAATGTCAATATGAATAGGCAGATAGAACTGGAAACAATTTAGAATCTTCTAAATCTTCAAAAAGTGTAAAATTGTAAGTTTACAATTCATTATCAGACTGTCCAAGCTGTCTGGACCTTTGTGTAGTGGCTGAGGAGCTGTTGTTTCAAACTAAGCACCTTGAAGGTGAAATATTATCTCTTTTCTTCATATGATCTAGCTTGAATTCTCAGTACATGAAGAATTCACATTTAGTACCCAGAAAAGCCTACAGGAAGAATGCAGACAATAAAGAAGGTTGGGAGTTCAATTCCCGCCACTGTGCTTTCTGAGAGAAAAGCCAGACTTTGTAGCCTTGAGGAAGTTGCAGTTCCAGGGTGTCCCAAGAAGAAGTCCATGATAAATTAATTCCTAATATTATGTATCTAGAAAACTCTGAGAAGAGACATCATAAGTTGGAATCTACTAGATGACACATCATAATTATTAATATTATGCAAGTCAAAAAATATACAAGTCTGAGAGACACATATGTAGAATTAATCAGGCACATGTTGTTTTTAAAATCTTAAACTAGGAAAAGATCAAGCTCTCATGAGTTGTTCTTTTAAGACAGTTGCTTTAATTCTACACAACTGCTTTGCTACCATAGCTTTTCTCTGATAAAACAACATATTGATGGGGTGACTCTTAAAAATCCCGGGCTCAGTTCTTCAGGATTTGGAACAAGAAAAAAAGCAAAATAGATGCTGCCTATTAAAGAGCAGGGGAACCATATCGCTCTATATGATATTTAAATGTATAATTCCATTATTTGTTGACCATCCTTACACCTATGTGGGCCAGCTTTGCCTGGCAAGGATGAAAAGGAGATGGAGGGAGGTTGGGGCTGGAAGCGAACATACTGCAGGGGAAGCAAAATGCCGCAGGCTGACCCTCATGATAGAGAGAAGCCTAAGAAACAGAGGGACCTTAAAACTCAGATCTGTAGTTGGTAAGTGGCTGGACAGGACAGGCGTGTTTCTCTGCTGATGCTGCAGCTTCATGCACTTGCAGCCTAATTGGTTTCCAGACAATAATTGGAAAGCGAATCCATGCATATGTTATCTTGCTGTCATGCTTGGTAAAATAAATGCACCAGTTTACAACTCTGGTCACACTAATCTGAAAGATTAGTTTTGAACACAAGAGGACATTAGCTAACATTGGAACAGCTTTAAAAGGGGTTGGTTGTAAAATAATGATTGTACATCCAGCAGCTCTGTGCTAGCATTGGTATTTCCTGGATCTGCTGTGCACCTCCGAGTCTTCAGATAAGGAGTTTTATCTCCAGGAAGAAGGAAGAAGTCGGCTTTTATGTGAGGTAGCTTCAGTGGTGGGATGTCAAAATTTTTACTACCCCACCATGACATCATCACAGTGTGGGCGGAGCTAACATCATGACATCATGGGTGGAGCAAATGTCATGACATCATGATGTTGTGGGCGGGGCCAAAGAAAATAAATTAAAAATAATAAAAAATAAAGTAAAATAAAAATAAATACACACACACACCTCAACCCACCCACCCACCCACAACACAAACCCATAAATAAATAAATAAATAAATAAATAAAATAATACATTAAAATACACCCACCCACCCACCCACCCACAACACAAATCAACCAGAGCTTTTAAACTAGAGCTTAAAGCTTATTCTGGTTAGTCTTTCTCACACTAGGTCAGATGGAAGGAACTACAGAATGAACTCACCACAAGATGGCTTCATTTTGGCACTTTTCAACTTTTCAACAGTTAAAGAAGTCTTTGCCTAACCAGTTCTCTAGGATATCTAGGGGAGCAGGCTATAGGGAGCTTCAGGCTAGCATCTTCTATTCCTCCACCCTGCTTGGGAGGACAGCAAGGAGGCCGTGCATACGTGCCAAACACTAGGTGTGCTTGGACACCAAGTGCTTGGCACGCATGCGCAGTGGGGGAACCAGTGAAAAGGTAAGCCCCGAAGGTGGTTCCCCCCAAAAGCTGCAACTGGTTCTCCGGGACACTGGGAAAAGTTACTACCGGTTCTGGAGAACTGGTGAGAACCTGTTACATCCCATCACTGGGTAGCTTTAAAGCTAACACACCCATCTTCACCTGCTCCCAGTTGGCAGAGGGCTCACTAGTTCAGCACAAAGGTGACCTGTTGTACATGGATGCTGAGCTTATGTCTCACCAAGAAGAAAATAAATAGACTGGGGAAAGAGGAGACTGAGGGCAGGTACTTAAGCGTGTGGATCACAGCTCTGGAACCTTCTTATTGTATATGCCATGGGTGCTCAAACTATGGCCCATAGACCAGATCCAGCCCCAATGCCATTTCATCTGGCCCACATCGCCCTCATCGCTCCCAGAAGTGAAGTAAAACACATCTTGCAATCTGTTTCGCAACAGGATGAGATAGATTTTAAGCTGCCATTTTCTCTGCTTAAACTACAGCCCGGGAGCCAGATCTGGGCCCCATTGCCATTTCAGCTGGCCCACACTGCCTGTGCCGCTCCTGGAAGCAGAAGTAAAATGTGCCTGTATGGGTGCATTTTGCTTCCACTTCTGGGAGTGGCATGAGCCTGATGAATTGGCATCAGGGGCCAGATCTGACCTGCAGGCCATATTTTCTGCATCCCTGGTTTAAAATCTATCTCATCCTGTTGCAAAACAGATTGCAAGGCACATTTTACTTCCACTTCTGGTGGGAAGAAAACGTGACACTGAACCATGTGACCGTCCCATTAAATCATGTGACCAGCCCATGGCCCAAAAAGTTTGGGCACCCTTGGTATGTGCCCTTGTGGGAGCAGTGGGAGGCCCAAGGGGGGGAAAACCCTGTGGGCTGGTACCACCTGTAAGGTTTCCCCACAAGTCCCACCTGTTATAAGTAAAACCATGTATGTTGTGTGTTCTAGTGACAATGACAGTAATTGGTGTGGTGGGCACATTCTGTTGTTTTTGGGATGCTGAAAGAAAGAGGATGTGTTCCTGGCTCTCGTTTGCCATTATAACTGAATGTTAGCTGGATTTTGGAGCCATTTGCTCAGATTCCATTCCTGCAGTTTTCTGCAAACCCTAGTTCAGCAGTTCTGTCTCCTCCAGGGACAGTTCCTTTCTCTACCAGTCTTCCTCTGCCCCACAGCATTACAAAAGTCTGCCCTGGTCCGAGGTTTTTGGTCCTGACATTTCAGAGAATGAGATGCTACTTATATGAAAAACCCTGACTGTTTCTGAAGAATCCTGCTGGCTTGTGGTACCAGGGTAGCACTAGAGGCCCATTTCTGCACGTGAAGAGCAGTAGGCTCCAAAATGAGTCATATACTGGGGGCAGGGTCAGAAGCAGATTAGGATGCCCTGAATCTGTAACACCTCCCTTCCCCTGGAAGACCCCAGGATTGACCTGCCAGTTATGCTAGCCTAGAGGTCAACTGGTCAATTCTTTTCTGTTGGGATCAAGAGGGCAGGAATTTAAAAATGGGAAAATAAAACCACCCAAGTTGCCTGACCTACTCAGCATGAACCAGCAGGGTATTGAGAATGGCAGATAAACTATCACTTTGCTCCACTCCATCAGTACTTCCACTTTTCTTCCTCAGTTATTTTGAGCTATACTCCACTGCGTCCAATGACTCTTTTGAGCAGAAGCCTGTAGAAATAGATATTCCACTATCTGGCTAGGTAGCTCAATGGTTTAGAATATCTGACTGCACAACCAGAGACTGGAAGTTTGATTTCTCACTGTGGGTCCCAGGGGAAAGAGTCAAGCTACACAGTTCTAGGCTACCTCCTTCAGAAAAAGGGAATGGTAAACTGCTTCTGTGTATTCTCTACCTAGAAAACCCTAAAAAGGTCACCATAGTCTAGAATTGACTTGACAGCACACAATCATTATTGTTATCTAGAAGGTTTTTTTGGTGGTGGTGGTGGTGGTGGTGGTGAGTGTTGTGTTCCAGAGCAGGAAACACAAAGTGGCTGAATAAATGCTTTCAGTGGCAAAGTGGGAAATGTTTTGTTAAATACAGAGCTATATGTAGATGAGCTCTCGTGTCCATGCTTATAAATTATGGTCACTGCATGACATTCAAAAGCACTGCATGACATTATGGTCACTGCATGACATTCAAAAGCATGGGGCTGAGGGAAAGAAAGATGGGCCAACACAATCCAAAGAAGAAAGGAATCTGAAGCTGTTACTCAATAATAATAATAGTTTTTTGTCAGAAATTATTCTGGGTCGAAAGGACTTTTACAGAAGAAACTCTGCTCAGGGAATGCCCAAATGAGACTCCTTTCATATCCCCAAGAGCTGGGACGGAGATGGGCACTCAATCCATCATGCAGTACCTGGGTCTCAAACTGCCAACTTACCAGCCTTCCAGCTAACAAGTTGAGCTTCTTAACCACTGAGCCACCACTCATTCAGACACAGACTACAATTAGAGTACCATTAAATTACTATAATTTGGGATACTTGTCTTGGATCTTATTACTGTATCGAATGACTATGTAAGAATATTAAATCAATTATTTGACAAATTTAATCCAAATTTGTTTCTTAATAATTGAACAAAGCCCACTTTCTCCTCAGATGCTGATGTTCAGTTAGAATTTCTTTGTTTTTAACCTTTACAGAACAAGACAGGACTTCTAATTCTTCCCTAAATTATGAATGAACAAGGACACGGATCTACATACATTCTTATGATATTTTTACCGCAAAAATTGTAAACAGTTGCCAGTTTTTTAAATCACTGACAAAACCTCTGGGACATGCTAGCTCAAAGTATATATTGCATTTTACCATTGGGCTACATTTTTGTCTCATCCAAATCTGGCCAAGATGAGAAGCAAAATGCCCCATGATACCAAGAAACCAAAGTTACACATTCTGTCAGTTTGTTGGTCCTGAATATGGATGACAGTCTGGAATTTTCAGAGGGTTCAGAAATGTACATTGGATAATTCCATGGCTCCTAAGCATAGTCATAACACTACTGCTAACCTTCAAGGAAATTGAATAACCAACACTCGATTCGTGTTAAAAAGAAAATGTCACATTAATCAGAAAAATGACAATGACTCAGTACAGATCCTTAGCAAACAGGTAGGAAGAACAGGCACATGACACCAAGGAGTGCATCATATGCAATTGCTCCCATGGCTGAGAACCATCAACATATATATTTATAAATATAAATTTGAACTAATAAATAATAAATAATAAATATATATCTCCATGGCACTTCCCAGATTTTGATCCAGATGACAGGGAAATGCTTTATCCTGGCTATCTCCTCAGCAATCTTGGATTCATGGTTAGATCACTGGGTAGCTTTTCCTAGCCCAGAAATGTTTCATAGTGGTGCTGGGATGTGGGGGACAAAATTAAAGTTTCTCAGACAAACCATGATATCCTGCTCAATATTGCAAAGATTATGGTAAGGATCCCTGAAAGGAAGGAAAGACTCACTTTGCTTAAATGTGTGGTTTTTAATGTTGTAAAATTTGTTTTTAATCTTAATTAATGTTTAAGTGTTTTTAATGCATAGCTTTGTATTGTATTTTAACTTGTTACTATTTTATAGTTTTAATTGCTGTGAGCTGCCTTAGGTCCCCTTTGTGGAGAAAAGTGGCCAATAAATCAATCTCCATTTCCTAACATTCTTACAGACAAACTATGGGAGAATTACTCTTATTTGATATCCTCTTACCCAACACTCCTGGTTCTGCTGAGAAGTGTGGTATGAGGAGACTCCCTATGTACTCCATTTCCCAGGAAAATTGAACTCTAACCAGTTGGGTGGGGATGATTCTCCTCACACACTCTGTGTGGGCTGAAATCAACACTGACAGAAGTGTGAAGTACAAAGGCAGCTGTCACCTGAAAACTCTCTAAAAAGCGATCCATTCATTAGTATCTTTAAACATAAATAAAACAGCCAGAGAGATTTTGAAGGAAAAAGAGATTTTATCAACAAGATCAATCATAACATAATATAGGTATATATTGGCTCTTGAAATCCATTTCAGATTCAAGAACAGAATTAACACTTGCATACTTTCTGACAAACTACACGCACGTGTTCCCAGCCCAGGTGGGGTGGAAGGGCATAAAGGAATTTCATATTTTATCTTGACATTGCATACTTTTCAAAATGTTCAGAACTGCTCAGTCTGCTCCACTTGAATGAACGACACAGGACTTTTTGTGTAACTAGTTCTTCATAACATGGCTTTCTCTAGGCCACGCTTATAGATTAGCACAAATAAATTATACAAGCTTCACTAACTGCATGCTTATGTTGTCAAGGGAAAAGGGTTTAATAATTCATTTTAGCTAATTCTGGGGTCACAGTTCACACAGCTGTGGGTTTTCTACCTTTGGTGATCTACTTTAGCTTATACCCTTCCATGTGTTGATAGCAATATCATTTTAAACTAGTTGAGAAATATACATAACTTTGGTTCTGTAACTATATGATCCCCTCTCTTCTTCATGTTGTACTTTCTTTCATTATAATGGGACCCTGTATAATTCCCATTCTAAAGATATATTGGAGGTGACCTAGTGCCCGAATGAAGAAGTAGTGAAGTTGCTCAATGCCTGTTTTCATTCATTATTAGGCATTGGGAAACCTTAATGTTGCTCAGCATCACCTATGCTGTCAAGAGAAAATCCCTTAAACTTAATCAGCAGAAATGGCTTAGAAAGTATTATAATACCAGTAGAAAGTCCTTCTCAACTAATTTACTATATAATAAATAGGTTTTGTTCTCAGTGTAGTTGCACCTGTAAGAGGAACCATTAGCCTAGCAATGGCCGCTTTCTCAACAAGTCTCTTCTGGTCTGAATTCTTGTGAACTAACTTACGGTAACCAGAAAACAAAAGGAAGAATGAATGGTACTTAGTAAGCTCTCTTTTATTCATTAACTTGTATTACTTGATCGCTAAAATAGTAGGTTTCCTTTGGATCTTACATACAATATGCCCTTGCCATAATAAGGAACATTAAAGAATCAGTAAAATGCTGTTTTTAAAAGTTTAATATAGCAGTTCACTAATGATCTTTCAGCAAAAGACAGCATTCTACTTGTCCAGCACAGGCAGTAAATTGTATTTCATCCCCTTAATGCAAGATATCCATGAGTCACATTGAACAACACCCATGACCTGTGCCAGGAAATATATTCTTGCTAGCTTCTAAATATGGCTGTGGTTTTGTTTTTGTTTTTACTCACCTTAGGTGCATTCATATTTCATTTATCTAAGTGATTTCCAGAGACACTTTTCTGAAGGAATTAAATTACATCAGTCAGGTTCTGTTGAATCACTCAGTTACTTCTTGTCTTCAGGCCCCAAATTTTGACCAATTAGTAATTAGTTGTGGTAAGTGTTTTCCTGCTCCAGTTAATTACATTTCAGCAGTTTTAAAGCCAAGGCAATGAACCGGGCAACTAAAGTTAAACAAATACTTAAAATATTAAAGACTAATCACATCTTCCTGTTTAAAATGTAAGCTTAGTATACTTCACTTTGTGTATTTAAGGATAAAGATAATGTACCTGCATTCATCTTGGCTGCAGGTTGGGTTTGCTTTCCTTACACTTTGGATATTTACATAGCTGGAGGCAGTGAAGAAGGACCTGTAAGTTAATAAGATGAGGTTTCAGCACCAGGATGTGATAAGCACTAGTGGTGCTTCATTTCTAAAATAAGTGCCAAGACAAATGCTGGCCAGCACGTTGTGCATTTTCTGACCTAGAGGCTCTTCTCTGTTATCTCAAATGTGTGTGAACTGGTTATGATTACACAGCAGTGAAAGCAAAGCATCCTGCCTCCATCAAATGGCATTCTTCTCTATGATTGCTATGCAAGTTTAGGGAATGAGGTTGGAGCCATGCTGAGCTCTCGTACAAATTGTTTCACAAGGGTAGGCACTGTGTGTCTGTAAGAGAAATGTGGAAATATGACTACTACAGCTACACGACTGTAAACCAGAATGCTATAGAAGTTATAGCATAGTGGGGAGGTGGGGTGAGACTGAATTTTAGGTTCACTTAGAGATGCTTCCATTACCAACTGTATGACATCAGGAAAGCTATTTACTGTTATGTTTTGGGTTATACATGGTCATTCTACTTAATGTCACCATTGGGAAATGATAGGTGCAATGCAACCTCTAGCAGTGGTCTATGGAAAAACACATGGAAAGAGCGTCTATGCACAAGGAATTCAAAGAGCCCAAGTCAGGTGTCATCAATACCATGAGAACTGAATGTGATGGTCAAAAGCTCCAGGATGTAACATTCAAGCTAAGTCTACTGCAGCAACATTAGCTTACTTCTTCACCCACTCGGGCGGTCATCTGTCCTGTTCATATGAAGCAAACCCCCTTAGAGTCTAGTGCAACATTGAAAGAGGTGGGGTAGGGGGGAGCAATTCAGTCCCTGCCCTGAAAAGGACAAACCATGGAAGCAACATGTCAAAGCAAAATTTACTCTCACCAGCATCAGTGGAGTTGAACTGCCAAGGTCGAAACAGACAAGAGTCAATAAGCCAACAGACCAGAAATATGAGAAAGAAAGTCCTAGTAAAGTGAGAAACAACTGAATGGCACACACAACAGAGTACTCACAACAAAAATTAGGAAGGAAAGAAGGTAGATAGTGGGCTCATCTACTTGTGTGAACCAGCTCTGAATTTTTTATGGCTGGGTCTTCTGACCTTCTCCCTGGCATCATATGTTAGGTCTACCTGGAGGAGGACTTTGTACTTGAAGAAATCTCTTCCTTTTCAGCAGTCCTCAGCCTCTGTAACTGAGCACTCATCCATATAGCCTTTCTCCAAACCTGTCCCTTCATTTACTGTTCCTCTCTTGGTCTAGGAAGAGATCATTGGGATATGGACCCATGCTACCTTCTTGCAGAGATGTTGACACCTGTTTCACTTAGGGTCTTGGGTTCAGACAAAAAAAGGCTCTTTGCCATCCCAAACTTGGAGAGGGAGCTTGAGCTCCTCCCCGTAGAGGAGTTCTCCAATGGATAGATGACATAATTCAACTGGGATTATAGAAATAATTCACATATCTGGGTAACCATAAGGTCCTGACATGTTTAAATTAGTAATCCATACAACCATCTTGTGTTTGTAGAGGATCTATTCTGGGAGCAGCTGATCTTTAGCTTTTATAGCTGCCATGTGAACAGATTTAATGTTGGTTTAAAATGTATGCCATAGATATGCCAACCTAAAATATACTCAACAGATTTCCTTTAGTCCTGGAAACTAGTTCTCCTATCTAATCTGTTTGTACCATACATTCCTCAATGAATGTCTGGTTTGTGTGAATAAAGTGGTCCAAGGACTACTTAAAAGCATACCAAAGACATCTGTCTAAATTATTCCCCAATGAACCCAAACTATTACTGACAGACCTCATGGGGTTTATTAAGCCAAAGTTAACATCATGCTTGATATAAATAAAATAAGAGATGGCTGCTATTGGTGTCCAGTACTCATGTTGAGCACAATTACATGGAAATATGAGATATAAGTGTGTGTGTGTGCACATATTTTGCATATATGCTGAAATCCTATTTATAGTGTCAGTAAGATCATAACTGTTAGATCAGGTCCTTCCTGGTAAACAAAATGCCCCTGCTATAACTTCGGTGTGTGTGTGTGCTTATCCCCTCCCAAGGTTTGGAGTATTGACACTTTGTTTACCACAGAAGAGTATGCCAAAAGATTGAACTTGACTCATACTACCAACAAGATTTTAGATATACAGTATACTGTAATTTCAATAATTTATTGGAAGAAAATACTTATTTTAGTGTATTTTTATTGGGCCTAATTTTATGTTGTTTAGTTTATTGGATTACTGTAATACAGTATATTCAACATGAGGCTGTCTCCAAAGAGGATTTAGAAACCTGGGCTGGTTCAAAATTCTGTAGCTAGTCTGCTGATTGGGGCCAGTTAAAAGTAGCATACAGTATATTACAACAGCACTGCTGGCTACTAATTTGTTTCTAGGCCCAATTCACAGTGCTAGTTATGAACACCTAAACAGCTTGGGTCAGGTTGTGTGAAAGACTTGCTCTCTTCCCAAAGAGCCTCCTGGGTTTCAGTGTCTTCAGGATTAGACCTTATTTCAGTCTCACTATCGTCATACTATGCGAAGGCATTTAATTTCTCTTCTGCTCCACATCATTTAGAAACTGTTCAGGGGCATGGGATAAGGTAAAGTTATTAATTTCCTAAATTCCTTGCCACCAGGGAATAAAGTCATTCTGCTAGTGGCAATTTTCAGTAATTAAAGACTCCACCCTTACAGTCTTCAATGGCTTTTCAATAACAGGAGCTTCAGGGCCTTGAAGAAATAAGAGTGTTACTTTATTTTACTTTTTAAATCACCATGATTGATGATGTCATCAGCTTTGAGTGGTGTAATGTACGCAATAGGATTTCAGTCTGTTGATACATTTCTGTCAGAACCTTGACTAGTAAAGAATGAGTAATATTGATTTATCACCTGACAGTGGTTGGCTTTATGTCTTCAGTTTGTATCCCCCATCCCTTCCCATGAAATAAATATAGAATCCATGACAATTTTGCAGATATTCACTCATATACCTTTCTCCAAGAAAAAGCTAATTTCTACATGAAAAATTCTAACAAGCAAATTTTGTGCACTTTTTTCTGTTTAATATACAGCCTATAGTATTCAATTTTCTGTTGTGTATATACACATTTGTAATCAAATTTTGAACCAAGAATGGCACTGTAAAATTAGAAAGATGTGGGATTCAAAGTGTTCCATTCTGTACGTTATGTGGGAAGTGCAAATTAGGTCAGTTCACTTAAAAATGCAGACCAAATAAAGTTTCCTGGCATCCCCAGGCGGAACACACAGAAATTCTGACTAGGTAAGCATGATGATCCTGTGCCAAGAAAATAATAAAGGGCTATTGTCAACTGACAAAAAGCATACCCCTCTTATGAATGAAAATCTGTGCATGAAACATTCAAAATTAAGCAACCTGATTTTCATCTTTCTCCCCTTTCTTTCTTGACGCTTTTGCCTTTCTCATTCCTGTGTTCACAGACTTTCTAAACAATGGCAATATTCTTCATCTTTTTTCTCTGCTTTCTTTGCATCCACCAACTTTAGGCCGAACACTTTGCAATTTTTGTACAGCACCCCTTCATGCTTCAGAAATGCTACTGTGGAATACTGTTTAACAATTATGGTTGCTCGTAGAAGAGTATCTCTGACTAAATATTTGAAATTTTTGAGTGTGGCTCTTCTCCCTGCCCTGCCATCCTCAGAGGCAGGTTTAGCCAAGATATGAGACAGATCTTCGGGTGTGTATATGTGTGTCCTGCATTGTAGAACAGCCATCCAAGGGACACTAGTTGTCATTCACCCTTTCATTTTGGCACAGCCATTTTATAAATATATTTATTAGGTCATGTGGTAGCTGATTGGTTGTTAAAGAGAGAACATTCAATAGATGGGCTATAATTTTTAACTTTATTTTAACTGATTTCTTTTTAAATTGTTTTAATTCAATAGAATTTTAATAATATAAAGCAAAGCAATCACACTTATACACCACCCCATAGTGAGTGCTTAGTGCACTCTCTGGGCGGTTCACCAACTGACCTCAGTAGGATGGAAGGCAGAATCACCCTTTTAATTCCTGGTTAGGATTGAACTCACAACCTTTTGGTTGTAAGAGAGCAGTTTAACCACTGTACCACCAGATCTTGTTCAACTTGTGTCAGCTGCAGTTATATAACTTGTTACATCTGCAGTTTAGCTATAGGTCCCGTTCCCACAACATACAGTATACTCTTATGTAATTTAATCCTGTAGCCTAATTTTTATGATCTACATGTTTTAGGAAGTGGATTGTAAAGCTCAAACTGAATATATATTTATCAATCTTTAAAGTGTCACAATACTTTTATTAAATTGTTATATTCTATTGTGGTTTTAGGATAACAACTTTGTATATATATACAGTATTTGCTGGCGTATAAGACTACTTCCCCCCCCCCATGAAAAACATGCCTCCAAGTGGGGGAGTCGTCTTATACGCCGGGTACACTTCAGTTGGGATAGTCATAGCTACCCATAGTGGCCTCCTGATGCTTGCCCACCTCATTCTACATACCATCCAGATGAAGAAAGAAGCTCTACATTACAGTTGTGTCTCCCTTTCAAACTGGTGGGGGAAAAGAAAGGGTTTCACTTACTGGTACCTTCTGCTCTGCCCAAGATGGAGGAAAAAGCCATGCTTCTTCCTTGCAGGGGAAGCAAGAGGCTAGGCTAGAGCAACACTTCCTGCCTCAGTGCAATTGACCTGCCCACCCACTTTACCTGCAGCACCACCACTGGTAGGTGGTGCAAGTACAGTTCTAAAAAAATCAATAAAATAATTAAAATTACTGTATTCTAATTACTGAAACTCACTAGCAGTTGCTACATTTCCCACTCTTGGCTTATACTCAGGTCAATCTATTTTCCTGGGTTTCAAGGTCAAAATTAGGTACCTCGGGTTATATTTGGGTCAGCTTATATTCATGTATATACGGTAGATAAATAAGTACCACTTTGCACTTCCACTGTTTTATGTTTACGGTACATGTTTGATAACATAAAGCCTTGTGACAGTTTTTCTGCATGTCATAAGCATTTGAATATAAATTAACATGTTGAAATCAAATCTGATGTTCTTTTACGTTTTATTTGGTGTGTGGAAGGTGTGCAGAAGAGGGGGTAGTCTTATACGGCGAGTATATAACAAACTCTATATTTTGAGTGGAAATGTTGGGGGGTCGTCTTATACACCCAGTTGTCTTATACGCTGGCAAATACAGGTATTTATTTATTTTTTTTTATTTTTATTTATTTAAATTTGTTTATTGCCCTCCTCCCAAAAGGGACCCAGGGCAATTTACAACAACCATAAAATCACTTTTAAAAGTTAAAAATTCTAAAAACTTTTTAAAAACATGATATTAAAAGCCTAAAATTACAACACAGGCATACTGGGGTCAAACCAACCAATTCGCTGGGGAAATTGAACCATCTACTCCCCAGACCAAACCTGCCAGCCAGGTTTTCACTCCTTTTCTAAAGGGCAGCAACTCCGTCTGTATGCATAGTTCTATTGGCAGGAGGTTCCAAAGGGCCGGAGCGGACACCAAGAAGGCCTTCCTTCTCGTGCCAGCTAGGTGCACCTCTCTGGCTGATGGCACAACCAGAGAGCCTCTCTGGTCCGCTCTGGTGGGACGGATAGATGACCTTGGGATGATGTGGTCTCTTAAGTATCCTGGTCCACTACCATGTAGGGCTTTAAAGATAATAACCAGCACCTTGAATTGCACCAGGAGGCAAACTGGGAGCCAGTGCAGCTCCCTCAGCAGCGTTGAAGCACGGGCATAACGCCCACATCCCACCACTACTCGTGCAGCCGCATTCTGGACCAGCTGAAGCCTCTGAATGGTCACCAAGGGCAGCCCCATGTAGAGCGCATTGCAATAATCAAGTCTGGAGGTGACCAAGGCATGTGTGACCATGAGCAAGGAGTCCCGGTCTAGGAACGGCGAAGATATATATATATTGTTTTATTACTAATGGTTTTCTAAGTACTTTGTGAGCTGCCATGAATCCCAGTTATGAAAGAGAATAGGATAGAGAGGAAATAAATATTCTATTCTATTCTATTCTATTCTATTCTATTCTATTCTACTTAACATAGCATAGGTGAAGGTAATGATCTCCCTTGCTCGCAAGCCAGTTGTATCTGACTCTAGGGTTCAGTGCTCATCTCTGTTTATAGGCAAAGAGTCATGACTGTTTGCATCTGTAGGCATTTCCGTGGACTTGTGGAAAGGCATGCCTTGACACCAGAGTGCACAGAATGCTGTTTACCTCCCCACCAAAGTGGTCCCTCTTTATCTTCTTGCAATTTCTTGCTTTCATACTGCTAGGTTGTCAGGAGCTGGGACAGAGACAGGAGCTCATTCCTGTCAGGTCTCAAGCTGCTGAACTTCCATCATCAAGTTCAGAGTCTTAATCACTTGAGTCACCACAGTCCCTTAGCATAGCATAGCATAATTTCAAAGAGAAGGCAGATCCTCTTAGAAAGGTTGTATTTGCTACTTAAGAGAGTAAGGAATTGTTGACATCAATCTTGGTCTCAAACATTTCACAACTTGAAGAGCAGCCCCAATGGTAGCTACTAAGAGTAAGTGCTGGAAAATTGTCAAAATACTTATTTTATTAAAAATTGATTGATTATTTTGACATTTTAATTTGTTTTAAATTTTATCTATGGTTCATAAATGTCCATAATTTTATTTATTTATTTATTCATATTTATATTTTAAGTTGTGCAAGGCTCTGGTGTGAAGGAAGGAAGAATTCTTACAAAGTCTTGCTGCCCTGTTTATGTACTGCCTTCAACTGTGTCTCATCCTGCTTGTAGAGAGTCACCTTATCCTTTTGTATGGCAGGGCCAGCCCTGGAGGGCTT
This sequence comes from Furcifer pardalis, assembly GCA_030440675.1. Lineage (NCBI taxonomy): Eukaryota > Metazoa > Chordata > Lepidosauria > Squamata > Chamaeleonidae > Furcifer > Furcifer pardalis. The sequence goes on from CP126893.1 coordinate 74,051,479, forward strand.
GAGGAGAAATTGGTTACCTTGGGATTTTTGTCTGATGTAATCATTTCATTTCATTTCTTTCATTCAATGTCTCAGCAAGGAAATTGACTGGGTATATTTTGGACATGCTCTTCTCATGCTTCTGCCTTGACAGATTCTTTTGACTTGTGCTTTTTTAAGATCAGTTGTCAAGATACCAATTGAATCTTTCATACAATTATGTATGGTAATTCTATGTTTAATAAGTACCTTTCCTTCTTTTCCTGATAACCTCTGTGGGACCTCATGTCCCTTGCACTGCTTGTCATGTCCAATTGTATATGTTTTAACTCTTGGGAACAGCTCTCTCTGTGTATGTGTGTGCACACATTTTACCTCAGATGGGATTCCTTTTCCCAGATTAAAAATGGAAAAACACTCTTGCTTTAAGATGAAGATTAAAAGAAGCAAGGGGGGTGTTTACTCTTTCTATGCTGAATATTGCTCCAAGTACTTGAAACCCCCAACCCTGTCTTAGTTACAAAATTCAGTTTCTCATATTGAAACAGCCTTGGACAACGCAGTATGATATATCTGCAAAATGCAGAAAATGTGTGCCATGCTCCTTAGACTTTGTAGTCCAGTATGTACTTAATACAGAAAGGGGGGGGGGGTGTAATTGGTTTCATAAATACAGTAATGTCTGTTTACTTGTGTATCTTTGCATTCAAGATATTCTAATCTGGGAGAGGAATCTTCTGAATAAATATGTGTGATATATATTTTACACATATACATATTATTGTTATTCTTGTGCCATATCCAATCCCGAATATCATAGCAATCAGCCATGAAGACTGTTCGGAGAATATAATGCAGTGACCTTTCATCTGCCTTCCACATCACAGCATGACCCCTGTACCACTGATCAATTTCCACATGTCATTTTCTGTTCTGGTCCTGAGCCCTTTAGGCACACATAGACCTCATCAGCCCCAGGCCAGGATTGATGAAGCTGCTGCCCTTCATCAAGATGGATTCAAGTAGGATTTAATCCACTTGGGGATCATCACCCTTCCCTGTCGACTTCGTCAAGGCCACTAGTCCTCATGGCTGTCAGGTTAGTTAACCACTGCCTGACGATCAGCATTGAGTCGCTGGCAGTATGGTCTACTCTATTACCATAACAGGATAACCTGGCCAGACTTGAATATATACATATAGGAAGTATAATTAGTAGCAATTATTATGTGTCATCAACTCAATGCTGACTAATGGCAAGCCTTTCCAGAGCTTTCTAGGTAGAGAGCATTCAGGTTTACCATTCACCTCTTCTGAGGGCATCTTTGGACCATGCAGCTTGCCCAAAGCCACACAGGCTGGTTCTTTTGGGATACACAATGGGAAATTGAACTCCCATCCTCTGGCTCTGCAGCCACAAATGTAACTCATTGAGCTCTCCTGGCAGCCAATTCTTTAATGCTAATTAGTTAGCTCCCACAAAGTAAGGTCATTTAGCAACACATTCCAGCATTTCGAGGACCTGAAGGTTAACTACTTCAAATGAAATACATCTCTGACTTGAGGCAAGAGAAACTTACCTTGGCTTTTAGTAGAAGCACATTTGTCTCTCAGGCACTTGGGAGATTTTTGCCTTTCATGCCTGCAAAACAAAAAGAGATCCCATTTAATTCACTTTTGGCCCCTTGGTGATGTTTGAAACTTTGTTTGTACAAGGTCCCATGGCTGAGAAAATATTTTTCTTTTGCTTAGCGCTCCTATTAATATAATTGTAGTGTGCTGACTTGAAAGTGTCGATTGTATCTGTTGTCTTTTTTAGTGTATTAATTGCTGTTTCTGGGCATTAACAGTTTTGAGCTTCTTAAGCAGGGGTAACTCAATAGAAATATTACAATCGACAGATGATATCGGTCTTCATGGGAGGTGATTGTTTACATTCATCCCACTTACATCCTGCTGCATTCTTTAATAAGGTTTCAGGGAGGTCTTGTTAACAATTAAAACCATATTTAGTATTATTTGTTAAAAATATGAAAAAAATATCTTAGTAATAACCACTTTCCCCAGACAAACTAGAGTTGATCATTCAAACCTTAAACAAAGTTAGCTATTTGTGATGTCACCGGAATGTCAGAGGAAGCATATCTTTGTGTAACAATTGCAAAATGTAGAGGGATGTATGTATGTATGGGCATGCGTGCATGTGCTTGTTTGTGTTCATGTGGATGTGGATGTGTGTGTTCATGATGGAGTAAGACAATGTATTTCCTGCACTATCTCCTCAATAGATAAATAAATAAATAAATACACGGAGTGTTTTGCTCTCTGGTGTAGATTGGGAGTACAGTTGTACCTCGCTTAAAGAGCATAATGCGTTCCACAGGATTGCTCTTTAAGCGAGTTTGCTCTTTAAGCGAAACACCATTGTAAGTGACCAATTGTGACTTCTGGTGGGGGGGATTGCGACCCCGATTTATTTGTTAAGCGAGTTTTTGGTTGGTTTTATTTGTTATGCGAAGCAAAGACTCAGAGAAAATTCTGCTCTTTAAGCAAGTTACTCTTTAAGCGAGACGCTCTTTATGCGAGGTTTGACTGTATACAGAATATTTGCTGTCAATTGTCATTTACACACAATAAAACCCAGTTTTTTGTTCCTTTACCTTAAGGTTCATCTCCCCACCTTGAGAAAGAAAGAAGCATAAGAAACAACTCTATAGACGCACGCCGCTCGCACACACACGCACACACGCGTGCATGCACACGCACACGCACACACATGCGTGCACGCACGTGCACACACGCACGTGCACACACACACACACACACACACACACACACACACACACACACACACACACACACACACACACACACACACACGGGCTTATCTGATGACTAAGTACAGTATATGGAAAAGCCTATAGAGGAAGATGCATTCTTTAAGATACAGTGAATCCAAGTTACCGGTATTTAGGTCAACCTCTCATCAACTGTTTTGAATGTCAGTCCCATGGTATTGGAAAAACTGGGAATCACGATAGATCTTTCAGCACAGATGTTTTATTCTTCAGCTGAAATTTCAGCTACATTCTGAATGAACTAAGGATTTTAGTCAGTCTTCAAAGGCTGGGTTGAGCAATCCTCTCCATTCTTATTTGCATGCCTCTATACAACATATTGATATCATCTCTGAAGATATATTCCAATTTCCTCAGGCAACTCTGATGGTATAGTATACTCACTTGGATCGTGGGAATCTCAGAAGCCGGGAAGGGGGGGGGGTGTTGTTTCAGAAAAATATGTCATCAGCCTGACACTGCATAATACAGTGGCACCTCGCTTAAAGACCATAATGTGTAACACAGGATTGCTCTTTAAGTGAGTTTGCTCTTTAAGCGAAACACCATTGTGAGTGACCAATTGTGACTTCTGGTGGGAAGGACTGCGAACCCCGATTTATTTCTTAAGCGAGTTTTTTGTTGGTTTTATTTGTTAAGCGAAGCGAACATTGAGAGAAAATTCTGCTCTTTAAGCGAGTTACTCTTTAAGCGAGGTGCTCTTTAAGCGAGGTTTGACTATATATATATATATATATACAGTAATACCTCATATAACATTAGTATCGAATAACACGAAAATCGCATAACATCAAGGAATCTGGGGGGAAGAATTGCATCAGATAACATTAAGATCCTATGGGATGCTTCAGATAACAACCGCGAAAGCCTGTGTGGTTACAATGTATCTCTATGGATCCCATAGAGGATCAGATAACACGAAAAATCATATAACACGAAGACTTGTGGAACCAGGTTTTAGTGTTATATGAGGTTTTACTGTATATACAATGTATCTCTATGGATCCCATAAGATTTTAACATGCATCAGATAACACTAAAAATCATATAACACCAAGACTTGTGGAACCATGCACATACTTTCTTGCTCACTCAGTATTAGCACAGAAGAGCTAGGGAAATTTTTCCTATTAGTTTCTACAATGTATATGAAGATTTTGAGTATAAATTTTGCTTCTCTCTTTCACCTCATGCACAGACTCATTTAACAAAACATAGATTTTCTGTTTGTCTTTACATGGGATACTAGCCAAATTTCAATAGCAATCTTAACACGATTTTATCATTATTTCCATATACACCCATCTGTGGGTTGTTGTTTCTTTTGCTTTGTTTGCTTTCATTTGATATCACACTTTTAAAATACAGAAAGTAATGATTATAAAATTCATCTTGAGCATATTCAAAGACTTCAGATCACAAAGTATTCTGTTTAATATTATGGCACTGACTTATTATGAGTACTTCTTGTGTAACTCAATTGAACCAAGGACTCTGACATCACAAGATATTGTTCAGGCCCAAGAGCCTTGTTACAAATATGACTGCATTAACATGGTCTCAATTTGTCTTGTCATAGTAAGGCTTGCCTAACAGCCATTGCAGGGATCTGGAAAGCATATTCTATCCAAACCTTATCACTAAAGCCAGTCACACAACCCCTAAACAATTAAAAACTTATTTCTGTTCAACTGCTTTTAAAAGTCAGGCAGTACCAGCAACTGTGTTAAGTGGCTGTACAAATAGCGCTTAATTTCATTCTTCTGTCACTAACCTTATTTTTCTACTAATTTGTACTGTAGCATTTGAACATATGAGAAGATAAAATTGTAAGGAGTGGATGGATTTGGAAGAGAGAAAAGGATGAAAGTATGTGCAGAGTGTGGAAATAAATGGTTAGAAAGTAGCATTGGTAAAAGAAAAGGCAAAGCTGGGGGAAGATTAGCAACAGTGGTTGGAGATAGAATGCTGTGGAGAGCTAATTTGCATGTTGGATTGTGATTGGTTGAAATTATATATGTTTGTTCAATAAAGTATTGCATATTGGATGTTATTTTATTAGGTCCGTATGTCTGTTTAGCTCGACGAATATGATGATAAATTTGCTGTTCGTAGGTATATTACAATATTTGAGATCTCAAAAACCTGATGTGCTAGAAAAAAATGGATGCCAGATTCGGAATCAGCACCTCATAATTACCTTAGAATCATTAGAGTACCTCATGCCAGAAAAAAATGTGTTGACCAGTGATATAAAAGAAGAAAACTGAGGTAAATTGAAAGAGATTGAAGCTGGAAAGAAATAGGGAAATGTAGAGAAATAAAAATGAGATTGAAATGGTAAGATAGGGAACATTATTTAGAGAAAGGGAATGTAAAGAGAAGGTGAAGGCAGGGAAAAGAGAAGCTTGTGAAACAAAATAGATGAAAATGAAATGAGAAAGCTAGCAAGAAAGCAGATAAACCTGAGGTAAAATAAGAAGACATGATGGGTTTTGAGATAGCTGCTGTCAAGGGATGGATATAGAGAGAACTAGAGAACAAAAACAGGAAAAATAAAAAGACAAACAGGTCTTGGAGATAGTAGCTGATAAGGCAGTAATGGCAAACCTTTTAGAGACTGAGTGCCCAAACTGCAACCCAAAACCCATTTATTTATCATGAAGTGCCAACATAGCAACAGAGGAGGAAGGAAACTTTCCCATTGGGCTGCTGGGGAGAGGGGCAGGGTGCACTCTATGCTGGGGGAAGAAAGGAAGTCCCATTGGGCTGCTGGGCAGAGGGGTTGGTGAACTCTGTGCTGGGGGGAGGGAGGAAGCATTCCCATTGGGCTGCTGGGCAGAGGGGTGGGTGAACTCTGTGCTGGGGGGAGAGAGGAAGCATTCCCATTGGGCTGCTGGGCAGAGGAGCGGGGTGACTACATGCGTGCCCACAGAGAGGGCTCCAAGTGCCACCTCTGGTATATGTGCCATAGGTTCACCACCACTGTGATAAGGAGTGAGAAAGTTCCCTTAGAGGAAAAAGACAGGGTTATTATTTTGTGCCTGTAGTATTTTGAAGAATTTTGTAGTGTTCATTTAAACTGCCTTTTTGTTTGTCACACGTTTGACAAAATCCCTAGCAAAAATCCCTGTGGAAAAACTCGCATAACAAGCTTTTTAAGGGGGAAAACTCGCATAGCGAATTTTTTTCGTTATGTGAGTTTTCCTCATAGAAATGCTCGTGATGCGAGTTTTCTATGGGGAAAGTCTGACTAGCATAGCGAATATTTTTGCTATGCGAGTCAGACTCGCATAGCGATTTTTTTTTTTTTGTTATGCAAGGTTTCCCCTATAGAAATGCTAGGTATGTGAGCATTTCCATAGGGGAAGTCTGACTCGCATAGTGAAAATTTTCATTATGCAAGTCAGCTCACTTTAAAAAACCCGCTCATTAAGCGAGTTTTTCGCTAAGTGAGTTACTCACTAAGCAAGGTTTGACTGTACATCTATAAAGGGAGTTTGTTTATTTTAAATTATGCTACCAAGATTATACTGAAGCACTGGTCAGTAATTAACCCTAGGAAGAGGTCAAAATGGGATTGAGAGGGTGAATCTCCCAAGGATTGTCTTGGGTTAGGAAAAATCCAGGCCAGACTTCGCAGTTTTAAAGTGTCCTGGCTGGTACAACCTCAGACCCAATATTTTCGAAGGAATGAGGGCATGACCAGTCATCACAACAATCAGGTCAGATCAGTCCACTTTCCAGTGCTCTCCAACTGGCTCTGCAACTCTTGGTGTTGCGCCAATCATTAATCAGTGCTTTATTAATATTTATTTCAAAAGTTACTAATTGTAGTAGCAGAGTTCACAAATGTCTGTCCTTCAAGCATTATCTTAGGCTCCACAAAAATAATTAATAATAATAGTTTCAGAACTAAAGTAATTGTTCAATTAACTATATCAATTTGAATTTGCTATCAAAATTAGTTTGCAGGTTTACAGGTGAGCACTGCAAGTGAGCATTATTGTCCCATAGACAGAAAAATATAGGACAGCTCAACCTCTTCAACTCATCAAAACTCATGGAAGCACAATATCTTCCAGCCTATCTATGTACATTATATAAATTAAAGCTCCAAATCCAAACATCCCATATATTACACTACAGTGTAATAATAGGATGTAATATGGTGTTTAGGTTTGGGTTTTAATTTATATACTGTAATGTACATATCATTTATTATTATAAAAATCTACTGTTAAATTCACAGACTGATATAAAATTAACAGTTCAAGACCTAACCAAGGGCCTCAGGAGTTTTAAGGTAACATCTAAGTATATAAGCCATTCCTAGTAAAGTTTTTTTGTCATTGTAAAGTTAGGCTATTCAAGTCCAATAAATCCAACATTTCCAAATACCTAAGGAGTCCTTTAGGTATTGCTCCAAGAGCTCCAATTACTGTGAGTACAACAACAGATTTATTTTTCCATAAACACTCAACTTCAATTTGCAAATCATGATATTTTGTGATTTTCTCCAGCTGTTTGTCTTCAATTCGTGCATCCCCTGGTATAGCAATGTCAATGAACCAGGTCTTCTCCTTTTCCACAACAATTATATCAGATGTGTTAGAGTCAAATGTCTATCTGTTTGACTTTTAAAATCCTGCAGGATCTTAATTCTCTCATTTTCTAATAGTTTCTCAACCTGATGTTCCTAATTATTTTTACTGCATACAAAGCCAAACTTCTGGCAAAGTTTCCAATGAATAATTTTTGCAATCCTGTAATTTCAAATAATCGGTATGTGAAATTTTGCTGCATTTGCTGATCAGATGGTCTACCTTTACTGTTGGATACGTGGTGTCTTTTAGCCTTCATGCAATTTACTGGCAAAAAATGTTTTAGGACTTCCAAGATAAATCCTTCAGTTTCCTTCTTCAACACTCCTGCTCATAATCATTCCCATGCCAGCTTTTGATTAGCCTTTCCTTTTATGTTTTTCAAATATTGACAATGCATAGGCTTATTTTTCCAATATGTAGCTCGACTTTCAATAATTTCCTTTCTGTATTCAGCTCTCTATCTCATGTTTTCAAAAGACCTTCTTTATTATATTCCTTAAGCATAGGCTATTCATTTTTCTTAGTGTAATCAGTCAAGCTTCTCTTCCTCTACCATTTATTTTACCTGTAGGAGTCCTCTGTCACCCTCAACTCTTGGTAAGTGCAAACAGTCAATGTCACCTTTTGGATGCATAGACATTAGCTTCCTTGTTTATTGATCTAGTTGTCCAATTCCATTTAGGTCCAATCAATTATTCTAGCTAAATATTGTATAACAGGCCCTGGCCAAGTATTAATTGCCTTAATGATTTTGCTTCCACTCAGCTTTGACCCCAAGACTTTCTGGACCTGTTTTATGTATTTTGTAGAAATACTGTAGCTTTTTTGACTTGATTTTGCAGCAGGTCAAAAGCTTCTATAATTCCCAGGTGCTTGTATCTCTCTTCAGATGCTATAGCTTATATACAATCTTCATTATCTAATTCAAAATCATCACCTTTGACAATTTTGCCTGCCTTAACAGTAACAGTCAGGGCCCCTGTGTTATCTCTGGAGCTACCATCTTTGGTTCTGGATGGGACAGTGTTGCCCCAAACAGACCCAGTGCATAATCTGGGGGTCCTCTTGGACTCACGACTCCTGCTCGAAGAGCAGGTGGCAGTTGTGGCCAGGAGGACTTTTGCACGACTTTGTGTAATACGCCAGTTACGCCCGCTCTTAGACCGGGACTCCTTGCTCATGATCACACACGCTTTGGTTACCTCCAGACTGGATTATTGTAATGTGCTCTACATGGGGCTGCCCTTGGTGACCATTCGGAGGCTGCAGCTGGTCCAGAATGCGGCTGCCCGGGTCGTGATGGGGTGTGGACGTTATGCTCACGCCTCACCATTGCTGTGGGAGCTGCACTGGTTGCCAGTATGCCTCCGGGTGCAATTCAAGGTGCTGGTTATTACCTTTAAAGCCCTATATGGTAGTGGGCCAGAATACCTAAGATACCACATTGCCTTAAGGACATCTGTCCGTCCCAGAGCTGACCAGAGAGGCGCTCTGGTTGTACCATCAGCTAGAGAGGCGCACCTCTCTAGCACAAGGAGGATGGCCTTTTCTGTGTCTGCTCCGGCCCTATGGAACCTCTTGCCAAGTGAGCTGCATCTCCAGACGGAGCTGCTGCCCTTTAGGAAGGGGGTCAAGACCTGGCTGGCAGAGCATGTGTGGGGTATATGCCAGACAGTTGCCCTAGTCTGTTGGCTCATTTGACCCTCTCTCTCTGTTTGTCTTGTTTTAGCTTTTTAAATTTTTTAAATCTTTTAATCTTGATTTTATATTATGTTTTTATTGTGTTTTAGGTGTTGAGAGTTGTGTTAGCTGCCCTGGGTCGTTTTGAGGAGGGCAGCATAAAAGTTTGCTTAAATAAATAAAATTGCTGCACACTTGTCAATTTCAAATTGGATTCTGATGTCTTTACTAAACCCCTTTGTACTTTCCAGCAAAGTATTCAATTCAGCTCTTGTCTTTCCAAACAATTTTACAATGTCCGTATAAAGTTAATGTGAAACCTTCAGTAATTTCTTAGCCAATTCATATCCACAGTTTGTTCTCTTCAAGGCAGTTGTCAATGATGTTATCGATAACACAAATAGGAAAAATGACAATGAGCCATCTTGAAAAAAAATATGCTTAATTTCAACTTCACCAAATTCTTCTCCACAAGCCATTAACTTTACTTGACATAACTTCATGGATATCTTCATAAATTTTTGAACATTGTTGCTAATTCCAAAAATGTTAAGCCATTTCTTAATCCAGCCATGTGGAACAGAATGAAATGCCTTCTCAGAGTTGATCCAAGCCATAAACAAATTTCTTTACCTTTTTCAAAAAAATTCAAAACCAATTTGTCATTTCATAGCTGATCTTTGGATCCTCTTGGGTTTTTGCAGCACCCTTTCTGCTCTACAGACAACAAATCCATGTTTTTCAAATGCCCATATATCTGACTTAAAATTATGCCAGTGAGTAATTTGTACATTGTTGGTAGACAGGTTTCTATTGCCACAACACCAACATAGTACTAACAAAATATAACTTGAGTGTCATTGCTGTTGCCTCCTCTGCCGATGTCATCTTTAGCTATTGTTGCTGCCCAGTGGCTGCCATTCCCTTCTGCTGATGTGGCTATTAATCCTGAAAAGACTGGTTGCATCTTAATTTGGTGTCTCAGCTGTGACCCTGGGTGACTCTGTCAAAAATATAGGCTCTTAATGGAATCTGGCTTCCTGGCGGCATTTCTCTTAACTGCACTGAGATACTCAAGCCCCTTGACTATGATAAGGTATGTATCCAAGAAGGGGTTCTTAAAGTTCTGGTAGATTTAATTACTAAATTGCCTTTACTGAACAGCATTGCATACCAGTCTGAATTACAAATTCCAGATATGTATGTTGTCATCAATTGCCATTTTGTTTTACACAAAAGTGTTTCAAAACAAAGAACCAAACTAAATCTGTCTGTAGAACAGTGATAGAGTGGCAACAAAGTTCCTACAAAACAGATGTGAAATGAACACTGATATGACATAGTTCACTCTAGACACTCTCTCTGATTATAGGGACTTAACTGATCAGCTATTTCTAGTTGTCACACCTTCAGCTATATTTGGCCCACAAACCCTCCTGGAAATAGGGTGAAATATCTGGTTAGTACAGTAATATTTCTCAGACTTTCTGAACTTGTCAAACATACCCTACCATTCAGATGTTACCTATTTGTCAGTTATCTGGCATAACAATGCAAAAGAAAGATGCATGAGTTCACCTTTTATAAAAGGCTGTGGAAGCATGGTTATCTGTATCCAGTTCCTCATCACACACTTTTCATAGGTTATTGACATACTGTATTTTACATACAGTATCTGTATCTGGAAGTCAGAATATGAATAACCATGTCCAAAAACCTGTTTCTTGAGCTACATCTGTTTCAGGATGATGATATCACCAGCAGGGGGGAGTTTCTGGTAATTAAAAACCTCCTCCCTTTTTTGGGGGGTGGGGGTGGGTTGCCTAACTCACCTGCAACTTGCCTGCAAGTAATCTCATTGACTCATTGAGTAGAGCTTGCACCAAAAGGACAAGGTATCAATGCAATCAATACAATCAATGCAATCAATCACTCACTAGAGTTGGGTGAACACTGGAATCAAAGTAGGCATTATTTCATTATCAGAAATCTTTCCTTGCCAAGGACATCACCAGCCTTATGCAGACATAATGTGTTTACTTTTTAAAATGTAGTACAGTATTCTCAGAAATAGGCACAAGCCTTTTTTAAAAAATAGTAATAAAAATGGCTTCACCATTCCAATAAGCTTTTCATCCTGATTTATGCCAGTTAAACTGACTTTAGGACAACATTGGCAATTAGAAAAGAGCCTGATTTTAATACAATGGAATTGCTTCACCAGTACACAAGGACTATGAACTTATTTGTTCAGCCCTTCCTGGCACTTATTGATGGAAGAAACCCTGTAATTCCTAAACCCTGGCTTCCCCCTCCCCCCGGATGCTGCATCACATGTTTGACATAGATTTCATGTTAACCATGTGTCAAGTGAGAACTTTTTTTAACATCAAAACATTCTTATTAGATGTGTAAGATAAGTCACAGTTTCATTAAAAGGCGCACATATACACCAGCAGAATTAATTGCATTCAGTAAAGGACAAATAAAGATAAGCTACCATAAGAACTTACTTCCTTGGTATGTTCTAGAGATCTTAAAACAATGGCTTAAAAGGAAACAGATGAGTTTTCTGTTATTGTTCCAGTCAGCCCCTTCTCCATGTAATAGTATATTCAAACAATATCTAGAAAGACAATGACTGTTCACAATGCTTGTCTTCTGGGGATGGACAAAATATAAATTGAATCCACCATTAAATTGGATTGCAGCATTTTAGGTAGCCTCTGTCTTTTGTCAGCTAACTTGGTCAGAATCAAGCCTACATATTGTAGGTGAGTTAAACTATGGCTTTTAGGTATATGAGGTCCACAGCAACAGAAAGTGTGCTAACATTAAATCCACCTTTCCTCTGCAGCTCTTTCTTCATCATCATAACTTCCTCTAGAATTAAACTTATTGGGAAAATAACAGTCTGGCATGCACTAACCCTGGGTATCAGTGAAAGTGGGCTTTACAGTTGAGTGTGATCATCCTTTGTGCCAATAATTAGATTGGTTAAATTCTTTTCCTGCTTCTGGGATTTGAGGCACGCTATTTTCTTGCTTTTGTTGTTTTCTTTAATAGTGCATGTAGGTTCTCTCCAGGCACTAATCATCTCATTTTTCCTAATTTATTCTTTTCACTGTAACCAAAGATAACTCTAAGAAAAGATACTTTTTTCTACTATGAATGCTTTTGAAGTGATTTCATAATCGAAAATGCTACTTTGTTTGGGGAAACCAAGGATACTTCTTCTTTCATGTCCCATTTGAACATTTTCTTGGTTTTGTCATTGGCCAAACTTAAGTCTTCACTAGCGCATGTTTCTGGCAGTAATCAGCAGACCAATAAATGAATGTATCTATTTGCAATTTCTTGGTTTCAAACTGCTAGGTTGGCAGGAGCTGCAATAAAGATGGGAGCTCACTCCATCATGCAGCACTCAGGTCTTGAAGTACCGATCTTCTGGCAGTGAAGTTCAGCATCTTAACCTCTAAGCCACTGCAGTCCATAGTAACTAGTAAACTAGTAACATATTATTTCTAATTGATTTTTATTTTTGAGGAAGAAACCCAATAACTTTGTCACATCATCAGGAGAATAGGCATGTTAGTCTGATGCAACAAACACAATAGAGCATTGTGGTAAATTGAAAATAAAGACGTTTCATTTGGCATACATTTTCCTGCATTGCAAAGGCAAAACTTCCCTCGACTTTACATGTACTAATCTACTTATATGTAAATTGTTGAATGTTTAATTCTATTTTGCCGTGGCTCAACACCGTAAAACACAAGTAAAAAAGCAGGACCACGATATGGAAGGAAAAGTTAATTGTCATCTTTGTCTGCTCCTCATGTCCAAGTATACATTTTTTCCTGAAAATTTTTTCAGGAAAAATGTGATTGGCATGAATTTGTTTAAGGTGGATCCTAGCTTGCCATGAAGTGACCCACACACTATGATCACAAAACCATCTCCTGTGGCACGTATGAAATGAGACATGCATAATTTGACACCGAGATTGCAATGGACTGCCACAGCCTTGAGGATATTGACAAGGAGCACTTTTCCAGCCAGTCCATCTGGCATGGCCTCTTCCGCTTCCATGACTGTTGGGAAACAGAATAGTGAAGTGGTTCCTCCTCCACTCATTTCACCATTGGGCCCAATATGGTGGTTTCCATCAGCATTTCTGCCACTGAGGGGAACTATCATCTGCCTGCAGCTGTTGGTCCGTTTAGGGAGTCAGGTTATTTACTGCTGCCTGAAACTCAGCATTGAGTTGCTGGCTGTACAATCTACTCCATTACCCTAGCAGACTTGAGCAAAGTTAATAGACTAGCAATTAAACAAAACTACATTGTTTTATTTGGTTTCCATAAAGGAGAGAGAATGCTGAGTTAAAATTGAGGGCAAGATAAGAATGTCCAAATTAAAAAGTTGGAATTTTAAAATAAAAAGAATAGTATAATCCCCCATGTAATGTACAATTTACAATTCTAGCTATACAGATTTGACAAATGTACATCATTTTCTCTCTGTGTTGATGTTTTTGTCACCCACCACTTGCTGTTGAAAGCATAATTCTACTCTTAACCAACTGCTCTTAATCCTCCTTTTTTGCACTAGGTGGGTTGTTGCTGGAACAGGAAAATGTATTTGCAAGTAAACGGTTTCTTTGGGAGGTGGGTGGATGTATTTTGCCCTTCTCCCCCACAGATATAATTTTGTACACTTTTAAAATATATTCTATTCACTTTCCTATCATAAATGTGTAGTTGGAGCCAAAGCCTGTGCCTGCCAAGGGGTGTTTACATGTTGTTATGTGGAACACAATCACTGTCATCATCCTTATCACACCATCATAACCACAGCTACTATTACATGCAGAAGGGAAAATGAAGTTTTGTCAGAACTTACTGCCAACATCAACTTCTAGTCCCTATTTTAAAAATTCTGAGCACTTAATTCAAGCCTTTTCCTTCTGTGTTGATATACATAAACTGGATTTTAATACTGTGGTACTTTTCAGTGTTTTTTCTAAGTACATGGAACTGAAAGTTGCATTAGGAATGTTTATTTGATATCCTTGTCTGTAAAATAGACAAGGCTGCAAAACATAACTTGATGATGATGACGATGATGTGGTGTGTGCATTTCCAGACCCATTTGAAGAGCTGGTTCCTCTTAAGTAGAATGTGGCTGTATTTTCAAAGAGCCTCTTTAGTGCAATAAGTCAAGTTTTAAAATATTTCTATATATATGCCTCCAAGTGCAATATGTATGCCTCCAGGTGCAATTCAAGGTGCTGGTAATGACCTTTAAAGCCTTACATGGTAGTGGGCCAGGATACTTAAGAGACCGTGTCACCCCAAGAACATCTGTCCGTCCCACCAGAGCAGACCGGAGAGGTTCTCTTATTGTGTCATCTGCTAGAGAGACTCACCTCTCTAGCACCAGAAAGAGGGCCTTCTCTGTGTCTTCTCCGGCCCTATGGAACTGCCAATTGAGCTTTAACTCCAGACAGAGTTGCTGCCCCTCAGGAAAGAACTAAAAACCTGGCTGGCAAAGCAGGTGTGGGGCACTGGGGATGTGGTGACCCCCACCTGCTGGCTGATATAGTAATATCACTCTCTCACACTTTTTAGTTGTTGGGCTAAATTTTTAATTGTACTGTATCTTTAATTATTATTATTTTTACTCGTTTTATGTAATTGTTGTATGTCGCCCAGTGTCACTTGCTGAGTGGGTGCCAATACAAATGTGACTAATAATAAATAAATAAATATTGGTTTTGTCATTGCTTAGGAGCAGGAATAAGTCTAGACCTGCTGTGCTGTCATTCTCTGACTAATCTTATGGAGATACATATTTAAATAATATCCTCTGTGTGCATGTGTTTGTCCATTTGCTTGTCTGTCTCAGTGCATGTATTTCTAGTGTTCTCTTGGGCCACTTAGCAGTGTTTCATTTTGGCTTCTAATATTCAGAATTTTTAGCAGAAGTTTTAAACAAAAGTAACTGAAAATAAAATACTTTGAATATGTTTTTAAAAGTTGTATGTTACTTACCTAAAGATACATGGCAAAATGTTCCCCATCCTAGAGGATTGACACTTCATTATTTTCTATAAAGAAAGCCTGTTGGTTGACTTTTTAAAGAAAACTTGTCTTTTGACTCTGTTTCTCTGACCTTTTATTGCCCAACAACTTTCCTCACCCAATAAAGCTTCAACAGCATATCTACTTTGCAAAGTGGCTCTGCTACACCACAATGTTAAAAAGTATTCTGCTTGGAAATTTTCATAGTGGGAAGCAAGCATGACCATCATTAACATTAGGTTAGAATTATAAAATTACTGTATATTCTGGAAAAAAAATATTTTAATGTGTTTTCATCCCTTTAAAGTGCCTTTTTAGCAAATATAGTAGGTGTTGTTGATTGCTTGGCGAATATAAAATGGGGTTGCAATTTCAAAAAGATTGGAAAGCACCACTTTATCTAGTAAACCTGTTCCACACATGCTCAGTTTATAACAATTTATTGTGTTTCAGTCTAGAAATAATTTTTCCTGAAGGTCAATAATTCAGCCCCAGAAGCCTGAATTCTTTTCAAACTTTTTAAAAACAAGTAGTTGGGGACAGACCATTCTTTTTCAAGGTAAGCAAGGTTGGTGTTTTTCATTTGTATCAGTTATTTTGAATTTTTAATGTTTAGGGATACCAATTTCTGAATAGAGGAGAACAGTCTTATTTTTAAAAAATTGTAACTAAAAATCCCTTGTCCATTCTTCCCCAAATTTGGCACAGTGCAGGAGCATTCTGTCCACCACAACTGTAACAAATATAGTACTTACCCAAATCCTAGTTTTAGAGGGTTTTTGTTGTTGTTGTTTAGGCTGTCCCCATTTTTAGAACTGCCTTCTAAATGCTCTGGTACACACTAAGATACCTGTACTATCATAATGCTCAAAAATGAACTTTCCTGGCTTTGTTTATTTATAAAGAAATAGTAGCCTAGGCATCAATCCCAGGAATATGACTACATTTAGATTTGCCATACCACTCTTTATTTTTCAGCATGAAGAGAATAAAGAATGAATGAATGAATGAATGAATGAATGAATGAATGAATGAATGAATGGGATCAGATGTGAGCTTGTCCTTCTTCAATCCTAGAAAATATACACGAAGACTACAGAGCTAGCCATCCTCTGCGCAGTTTCATCAGGTTCTGTTCAATAGTCTCTGGCTGTAAAAAAAAATTACAGAGACAGCCTCAGGTTCTCTTTGCCTCTTTGCCACAATAAAGGCATGACCTGTGGGATATTTGGCAGACACAGCAGATAAGGCACCCTGTCAGCCTCACAGCACAATCTTCTGAAAGATTGTCAGACTAATCTGAAGTCACAAACAACAGCACACCTGCATGCCTCAATTTCAGAAAATTAAGTGCAATGTGGTAGGTCTGGCTTGTGTATGAGCGTATGATTCCACTTCAGCTGCAGTGGGGCAAAGCCATCATTTCTACTGTTGCATCTGCAGTGAAAACAGATGTGCTTTATTGGTCTAGTTGCTCTAATTCCTTGAGTTGTACTCTGGCAGTAATGTGACATTGCATATTTTCTGAAACACACACACACACACACACACACACACACACACACACACACACACACACACACACACACACACACAGATTGAGAAATCAACGTTGCTTAGTCAGATGGCTTTCTCCAGTGGTTCTGTTTAATGCAATGGGTTTCCTAAGGGATTCTCTCGTATTTACCCAAAGAGGTCTGTTCAAGGATTTGACATCTGCATTTAAATCCAGAAGGCCACCTATTCTGCTCCTATTCCCAGCAAGCAAGTGGGGCCCCATCTAAGAGTTTCCTGCATTAATCTTACTTTCCTGCTAGAGGAAATCTGAAATTGGTTTGACTGTGCTGTATTTTGACATTGTTACTTTCCCACATAACAAGAGGTGTAGCCAGTACAGTACTAGCAACAAAACTGTGGAAGCTTGCTAAGATTTAGGAAACATAATTATCTTCTTTCCTGCTCACTTAGGAGAGTTGTATAAATTGTTTTTACTTCAGTAAGAAAACCATATGATTGACATATAGTTTATTGTTTGCACTAATAGCAATACTTTATCATAATAGTATATAAATTATTTTATACACGTGTATAAGTATAACGTATTGTACAGTATATGCAATACAATATGACTAGCCAAATCTCATGTGGCCACAAAAAAGGTTTACTGAATTTAATGTGGCTTACTAAGTGGAAAGCATCGCCAGTGAAGGGCTATTTCACACATGCATGCTCATTAGTTGAGATGTCCCTAGGATTTGTAATTATGTGCCTAGACAAGGGGTGGCCAGACTTGTCCCCGACATTCAGCTGTGCAGGCCGGAGTTGTGGTTTCTTCTACCACCACCAGTGCTTCCAATTTCCACAACAGTGGTGAGTGCAATTGTGGCTTTTTTGGCTGATTTTGCAGCCTCTGCCGCTTCCCATGGCAGTGGGAGGAAGGGTGGAACATTTCCGCCACATTTTTGTGTTGTTGGTTTTTTTGCCACATTTTCACTGTGTTTTCACAGTGAAAATGTGGCATTTTGGCACTTCCAGTTTCCAGTATGGGCACTTCCAATAGTGGCAGGGAGCTTCTGGCAGTGCCTAGGTCCTCACCATGGGTCGGATTAATTGGTGACATGGGCCAGATTAGGCCCACAGGCCATAGGTTGGGAACCCCTGGCCTAGACTACCTTTGGAGGAAAGCTAATATGCCTGAACTGACAGCAATGGTATGTAAGCATTGTTTATTGTGTGAGATGTTCAACTGTGCAGACCATTGATCAAGTTACCTTTAATTCTTTGCTTTATACATTGAAAGAATGGGTGAAGAGGGGCTGGATGTGTTGTCGTCTCCACAGAGTTGCTAACCCTCTCTGGTTTTTCTACTAGTTATGCCATCCTGGCCTCTGCATATTCAAAGGATGGTCTGAAAATCATATACACATGGACTCTCCCTTCAGACTTATTGACTAATCACTGGAAGGCTGGCAGTTACTGGGACAGCAACATCTGGGACTGGGCAAGCACATGTCTCTGTCCCTTTACATCTTCTGGAAGGCCTGAAATGAACACTGGAATGATGCATTTGTCAAGTTGTAAACTTGCTCCCAATTGCCCTTCCAGCTCCTGCACCTGCAAAATAGTTCTGTTTTTATTTACTACATATAACAAAAATGCTGCAAATACTGAGAGATTCAGGTTTATACTTTAAGGAATAATCATTACATAAAACAGGATTTTTCTCCCTTTGTCATGGTACATAGTCACTTCACAAAAGTGCTTTATAAACAGGTTTTGCCTTGGTCATAGGACTTACAAGCTGGCCAACCTTTGAAACTTTCAGATCAGGCTACAGATTAAAGTACATGTATGGGGACTATGGTGGTTTAGTGCTTAAGACACTGGACTTGACAACTGGAAGGTCAGCAGTTCGAGACTTGAGTGCTGCACGATGGAGTCAGCTGCCATCTCCACCCCAACTCCAGAGCCCGCCAACCTAGCAGTTTGAAAGCAAGAAGTTACAAGTAGATAAATACGGACCACTTTAGTGGGAAGGTAAAGAGCATTCTGTGTGCTCCAGTGTCTAGTCATGCCTGTCACATGACCATAGAAACATCTGCAGATGCAGACAGCACTGGCTCTTTGGTTGTAAGCAGAAATGAGCACAGTAAGCTAGAGTCAGATATGACTGGCTTTTGAACAAGGGTGACTTTTACCTTTATATGCATGTACATAGTGTATATGTGTGGCTAGATTGATGTAGATTGTATACGTATTGGTGTTCTGATAGATCAGTGAGTTAGTATCTGATTGCAGAGACAGAGGTTGAGAATTCAGTTCCACACTGTGCCTCTCAGAAGAGCCAGCCTATATTGTCTTGGCAAGCTTCACCATCCCAGAATGCCCACTGGTAACCCTTTTCTGAGTACTCTCTAACTAGAAAATTTATTTTATTTATATTTATTTATTACATCATTATTTTCGCCCATCTGGGATATTTCCCACTCTGGTCTATGTACAGACAAATAAGCAAAATGACAAAATAGAACAAACAACAAAATAAAACCTGAGAAAGGTCATCTTGAGTCAGAATTGACTTGATGGCACACAATTGTTATTATGTTTTCTTCTCTTACAACATATTCCATCCAGAAACGCAGATCCTTCAAAGCAGCATGTCTGATAAATCAGACATGGCAATGAATCTCATGTTCTGATGATCAATTACAAAAGAAAGCAGATTTGTAAAATCCCTAGTTGAGGCAAGTTCATACAGTATTAGGATAAACAGACCCTGTTTGCCTCTTAAGAAAATCCTCTCTCTACTGATGTGCTTACTGTATCAATACAGTATGTTCAGAATTCTGAAGACTTCTGCACTCTGTTAAAGCAACAGCTTCCCTTGCTCTAGGTGAGAAGTGTAGTTGGTGCTCTGTCCAAGGTTCTGAATAGTTCTGCCCAGTTCTACTTTGAGTCCAGCCATGTCTGGACTTTACTGACCAAGATTTTACTCTGCTCAAACTTTCCTTCAGTTTATCCATGAGAAACTGTCTCAGTGAATGTGATTCCACCACATCAGTGGCTAAACCATCTAGCTATGAACCACTTGCAACCATAGCTCAGTTCCTGGGAGCTCCAAACCTGGCAGGAGGAAAGACAGGATAGGACACTTATATAATGTGTTTGATTTTATTTAGCCATTCAAAGCTTGCAAGTGTGGCATGTATTACACATTGTGAATGGTATCTTCCTCTCCTCCAAATTCTACAATTAAATTAGCATTACACAGATACAGACACAGACACAGACACACAGACACAGACACAGACACACAGACACAGACACACACACACACACACACACACAAATAAAAGCCACCTGTAAGCAGTCAAAGTGAGGTGGGCACAAGGATGTTAAATGCTTGTATACAATAGTAAGGTATTGCATAAGCCTTTCTTAATAAATAAATAAAACTTTCTTAATTATCAAAACTAGAATTTGGTTTACATTTCACTAAGAACAACCTGCTTTCTGCTTTTCTGTGTTTCCTAGCTACTGCTGCTAACATGTGCATCTTGTCCCCAAGTGGTTAGGCTGGATTATGTGGCTATGAAAGAAGCTACTGTTGCCTTCCTCACTGAAGATGTAGCATGTGGTTCTGTGTTAGTTTGCAACATCTGCCTCAATTTGTTAATGTTGCTCTGCTTTGCTACTGCAAACATTATAAATACCAGTGACAATTAGCTATTTTAAGACTTGTTAATTGGCAGAAGTTCTAAGCACCCACTGAAGAGGAGGATGTTAGCACCACTTGGAAATAAGGGCAGGTCCATGCTGGCCCATTGGGCTACCTGGACTCATCCTGGGGCACCCTATCCCCACAGCACTAGTGAACATCCAGCAGGAGCAGCCAGAGAAGCCACCTCACTGTTGCCATTGGCTGCAAGAGGAGGAGCACCAGGCTGTTCCCCCCCACCAAAAAAAAAAACCAAGGTGGGGGAGAAGGCAGCACCCACACTGCTCTGATCACCCACCCTACCATGGCACAAAGCTGGAGCCGTAGTGGGGGACCACACTGGAAGTCCCGGCTTTTTGGGCTTCTGGGCTCCACAATCTTGCTCCCGAGCGGGCAAGCTGCCATGGCTCCAGCTTTTGTTCTGTGGTGTGGTGGGTAATCAGGGCAGTGCAAGTGCTGCCTTCTCCCCTGTCCCCAACAACACGGCTCCTGACAGCCCCCAGGAACCACTGCCTTGGCCACCCACCCACCTGGTTGGTCTGCCCGGCATGCAGCAATCAGGGACCGAAGGGAGAGCCAAACTGAGAGCACAGGCATGCACACACGCCTTGCAGGCCTTGTCAAGGATGGCCAGCTCAGCTGGAGAAGGGAAGGCCTCTTGCAGCCACCCAGCTACAAGAGGAGGAGCACCAGTTCCCCCTTTTGTCCAGGTGGGTGCAGAGTAGCAGCTTCCCTGGACAGGGGTTTCATGTGTTTGGGGGAAGTTGGTGGGTCACTGGTGCACCTGTTGAGTGAACCGTCTTTGTGGGAGGGGCATGTCTGCCTTTTACCTCAGAGAAGCGGTTTGGGTGGGAGTTTTGGGGGCCTCTGCCTTACTGCCTCACTGCCAGCAGGTCTGCATCTCCTCTCAGGGAGGTGGGGGGCCATCCCAGAAGGTTTCCACACAAACAACCCCCCCTCCCTGAAAACAAAACTGTGCCTGAGGGACATGTTGCAACCTGCAGGCAGGCTTTCTGATGCAAGTTGGTGCCTCCCATCGGAAGGGAGAATCAGAAGAGCCACTTCCCGCCTGGCTTCTCCTCCCTGGTGTTCTGTTTCCCAAGGTGGGATGGGGGCTGTCCGCACACTACTTCCATGAGGTCCTTTGCTTGCCATGCTCTTCAGTTTCGCTGCTTTCTGCTACACCCGTGGTCTGCAAATGTGGCTCTCCAGATGTTCTTGGACTTCAATTCCCAGAAGCCCCAATCAGCAGGAGTGCTGACTTGGGCTCCTGGTAATTCAAGTCCAAGAACATCTGGAGAGCCACATTTGCAGACCAAGGTGCTACACTCTCTCTCTGGAGCTTTGCGCTGCCCTCATCTTCTTTGCTATCTGGCATGCGAGTAGACCTTTCCCCACAGGCTTCTACCTCCTCCTCCTCCCTTCTTTCTTACATTACCAACTTCTTTGGCTTCTGCTTCCCTCCCTCTCTCCCTCCAGCCTTCACAAGTGGGCTTCAAGCCATCATGTTTTCTTCCCCTCACTGCAGTTTTTTATTGCCAGGTTGTTGTTTTTTTAGGAAGGACTTTGTGAGACTCTCCTGCATGTGTCTAACTGATTTGGGGCCATTGTGAGAGGGGGCCATTGAGGGAGGGGAGGCCAGCAGAGCACCCCACCTCCCCTTCTCCAGCCAAGACAGCCTTCCTCGGTGAGGCCTGTGAGGAGCTCCCAGGGAGGTTCCAAGCTGGGAAGTGGGGGTGGGGAGGAGAGAGATCTCAAACAGCCCCGCCCCATCGCCCCTGGCCCAAGGAGGAGGAGGCTGTTGGCCCCAGGTCCCAGACTCTCCCCCATCCCCACCCATAGGTCTCATGACTTCTGTCCCCCAGCCTCCAAGGGTAGTCAGCACAGGCCTGATTAAGGGCCAGTATCCTATTATATGCTGAACCCATTTAAAAGCACAATCGTATTGTGGTCATATACTGGGGGAAAGGCTCTCGCATGATTATTATTTTTAGCCCAGAACAAAGATTCTTTTCCAAGTAACATTTCTTGAAATTTTATACAAGACCTGTTGATTGGAAAGACAAAACATTGGATGACTGATTTATGTTTCATCAAACATTTCTACACCCATACTGAGAGGCCAATCCTTTGATATTTGTGTTCGGCTTTGTACTGTTTGGATTGTTGTTAGACTGCTTTGATGTTGCCATTCAACAAAGGAAGCATGGAAACATTTAAAAAGCATACTATAACTAGGAAAGACAAAACTATGTTATGAAATCAAGGACAAGTCAAGATTTTAAATGCTCCCAATTGGTTTCTCATTACAGTTAGCATACAGTACCATGTCCCATGAAAAATATGGTGCTCATTTTTTCTATGAAGACATATGCCATCTGCCCTTCAAGTGCACTGATACAACTAAGCAACTACCGTGTATCCTTTAATAAAGTAATAATAATCCTCTTTCAAGAAGAAGGATGAAGAAATGGAGCACTTTTTTATAAGGGAAGGAGCTGAAACTTAGCAATTTGTGGAACAGGACAGAGGTTTGTAAGCGTATGAACACTACGGAATAAGTGTAGGGCAGTGCAGGCCTTTTAAATTGACTGGCATGGTGGTTCTGGATTGACTCAAGAAAGTGCTTTGTCACACAACTTGCTACTAACTTACAGAATTAGCTGGTGCCAGAGGCAGTGGTAGCAACCAAGGGGAGGCATTTTAATAGGATTAAATCGTGTCCAGGAGGACAGGTCTGTCATTCCTTCTATTCTGTTCTCATCTGCACATGCCATTGCTTAAGAAGTCACATATGCACTACCAGAAGTGACACATGAAACAAGTCAATGTGCTTGGGAATACTCCATGTTTTGCTGGGGGACACTTTTAGCAGAAACTGTCAGGGCAGGCGGGCTTTCAAAACAGTCTAATGAGTTTGTTGCACTCATTATGCACTCATTATGGCAGCAAATTTGGAAAATGCAGCAGTGGCTAGGCTTCACCCGTATGTGGGTTGAGAACTTCCAGAAGTACAAGTGAGGCCCCGAAGACCAAATTGCCAACTTTCGCTAGATCATAGAGAAAGCAAGGGAGTATGAGAAAAACATATACAGTACTTCGGTTTCATTGACTACGTCAAAGCCTTTGGTTGTGTGGATCACAACAAACTGGTAAGTCGTTAAGGGCAGGGGTCCCCAACCACTGGGTTGCAGAACGGTGCCAGGTTACTGGGGTGGCGGTGCTGAGAGCCCTGGTGGGAAAGGTGAAGGGCAAAAGAAGAAGGGGGCGGCCAAAAATGAGATGGGTAGATGGTATTGTGGATGCAGTGGGCACAGAACTGGGCAGGCTGAGGAGGATAGTGGTGACTAGGGGAGGAAAAGCAACAGCAGCTGGGTGGGGGGGGGGGAGAGAGAGAGAGAGAAGGATCACTTTGAATGCAGCAGGGCTTGCTTTGCACCGGATTAAAGGAGGGGGGGAGAGATCACATGGAACTCTTCCCACTGAAGTGCTCCCCATTTATCTACTTTTTTTAAAAAAAAAAATTAATCTATTTTAATCTCTGTAATTTTTAATCTTGATTTTTATACTGTGTTTTTGTTCTGTTTTAAGTAAAGATGAAGCTAAAGTACTTTGGACAGTAAATGAGAAGAGAGGATTCGCTTGAGAAAGCCTTGATGCTGGGAAGGGTGGAGGGCAAAAGAAGAAGGGGGCGGCCCAAAATGAGATGGCTAGATGGTATTGTAGACACAATGGGCACAAAGCTGAGTGAGTTAAGGAGGATGGTGGAGGACAGACGTGCCTGGCAGACAGTGGTCCATGGGGGTGCAAAGGGTCGGAATCCACTGTGCGACTGAACAACAAAAAGTGGTTTTAAAGTCTGTTAGCCACCCTGAGTCCTTGAGAGGAGGGCGGCATAAAAGTTTAATCAAATAAATAAATAAATCTACTTGCAATTTTTTGCTTTTGAAGTGTTAGGTTTGCAGGAGCTGGGACAAAGACGGGAAGTCAGTCAGTCAGTCAAGTGTCATCAGTAAGTAAAGCCTATTCGCATGTGTGTTTGCAGAAAGTTGCTCATCACAAGGCAAAACGGGAGCTTTTTCCCCACTTTGTCTGTAGAAGCAGACAAAGCTGGCTCTTCGGCTTTGAAACAGAGATGAGCAGTTTGAGATGAATGGCTTTCGAGCAAGGGAGTGTGGTGTGGTGCAGTGGGGTGTTTAACTGAGTACCTCACCAATTTGCGAGAGGTATAGGGATCCACTTGGTTCTCTCCCCCCCTTCCTTTAATCCCGTATGACATCTTTCTTGGGAATCGAGGAAGATGCATGCTTGGTTGCAGTTTTTGTTTTTAAACCTTCATAGAAAATCTTTCTGTAGTCCTAGACAAATTGTATAAGTGTCACAAGAAAGCTTATTCTGTCCTCTTTCAAACACACTTTGTATTACTTCGATTGGCTGAGCAGTTCAGTCGCTGGATCACCACCAACTGACATCTCCCCGGGCGAAAATGTCATTATTACAGGTCACATTTTTCCTTAATATCTTTGTTGTTGATTCCTGCTTTGGCGTCATTCTTCTCCACATGTTGTATTCAAACTGTATCCACCTCAGGAAGTTGTCATATTCACTTTCTAAATTGGTTTCCCCTCTTTTTGGGGGGGCTTTGTGACCTCATTTGAGTGGGGTTTTTATTTTGTAAAACACTTCATAGATTATTTTTCTGAAGTCCAATTCCAAATCTGAAAGTGTCCCCACAAAGGTTAATCTTTCCTATTTCAAACGCACTTTGGATTATCTGTATTGGTTGGGTGGTTTTTTCGCTGGCCCACTGACAACCACCACCACCCCAGCAAAACTGTCACTTTTCTGATGCTACTTCCAAAAGCGACGAGGTCATCGCTTTGCATTTTTGGCTTTTGAGTTCTACCAATTCTTACAGTCACCAAGACAATCTTTCAAATGGCATAACCCTTATTTTTGTGGGTGCCTTAGTTTTGGTGTTGCAGCTTACC
The DNA here is from genome assembly GCA_030440675.1 of Furcifer pardalis. Lineage (NCBI taxonomy): Eukaryota > Metazoa > Chordata > Lepidosauria > Squamata > Chamaeleonidae > Furcifer > Furcifer pardalis. The sequence goes on from CP126893.1 coordinate 74,076,898, forward strand.
AAATGTACACGATTTTCGTTACATGGTAAAAGCTACCAGATCACCCAACTGAAACGTAAGACGTTCATCAAATTCACATCAAAAAGACAAAATGTTGTGACACCCTTAAGTCTAACTACGACATCTTAATGTGAGCATCAGTGGATCAGATCCATACATCTGAGGAAGTTGACTTGATCAACAAAAGCTCACATTGAAATATAGCAGTTAGTCTTTAAGGTGCCCTGTCTTCTTTGGTGTTTGTTTTGCTGCATTTCTTGTCTGATGTCTCTTTTAAAGTTCTTCTAAACTCTTTTAATTATCCATCTCATCTGTAATCTGCATCAGTGTCAATGTGTTCCATCAAAGACTTTCTTTCTTTCATGTCTTCTTCATGGAACTATGTTTGACCAGCTGGGCAGTTGCTTTTGGTTATTTTCATATTAGGAGATCTGCCTTCAATCAGCCTACTGTTTTGTATTTTCCTGCCAATCTCAGTTTTTACAGAACTCGGCAGGCATTCATCCTGACCTACCCTTCAGCTAATCCCATTTCTCCCCAATGCCCAGTATTATACTCAGTTAAATCTTGACCTGTTTTGACTGACAGAAGTAAGTAACAGGTATTTATGTGTAGCCATTTTCTGTCCCTTCTCGGTAAGTCATTCTGGCAATCTTTCTCTTGGAATGTGATCTAAGAGGTTCTGCACTTAGGCTTTTCTTGGTGTGTATGTGCACAGTGCAAGCCTTTCTGTGCTTATAAAGATGTTTACTTGGGAGAAATGCCAAACTCTACAAATGTATTCTATCTGAGATCTGGTATATGTCAAGGGTCTTCCATTACTTGGATGGAGCTAATATATGTCACAAACATACAACTTCTTGGAGTAAATATATATTCATCTTTCTCCATTACCATTTCCAGCTTTGAGGTGAACTATTAAAGACACAGACACACCCCATCTATTTCCCCTAGAGAAATCACCATAAAATATAAAATAGTTATATCTTAATGCATAGATAGCATATGAAAACTCACAAGGTGGTTCATCAACATGATCAGGATTTCCCCATTGGCCAATACTATGCCCTGGACCCTGAGACTAAGCCTGCAGTTGTGTTATTTGGCAATAAATCCTATTTAATTCAGGAATATTCACCGGCTATGTTTCTGTTAAAGCAACATGGTGTTGATGGTGGTTCTATCATCATAGACAGAGAATCATACTTCAGAAACCACCTACATGAATCTAATATAAACAGAAATATACAGTAATTCCAAAACAGAATGCAAACAACATCCCCCCCTTTTTTTAAAAAAAACCCTCCTGTTTAACTTTCTCTTGTTTCCAGAATGTCTGGGACTAATCAGCCTGAGAACTAAAGCTGACTCCCTTGTGGTTATTTGGCCACTGGCAAGAAGACTGGCGGCTCTGCTAAAATGCCAAAGTTGTGGTGGGCCACAGTTGAGGCTGGATGAGAGAGATTGTTTCCCATCCAGAGTCTCTACAAGAAGGCTAATTCCATCCAACCATAATTTGGAGCTGGGCAATTCAGTGTAATTGTTGTACAAAGCACTGGCATTGTCTTGGTGTTTTGATATTGTGGGAGGATGTTTACTCAGGACAAGCAGAAATAATGAAGCTAGAATTGTTCAGTGGGCAAGGCACACTGAGGAATAAAGCACTTTGCATCCTTCACAGGTTGGCTCATTTGCACTGGGGTAAAAGACCTTGAATGATGAAACCGGCTTAGCTAGACATCCCACACATTCAATGTTGCAGGCTCTTTTGCAAGTACTGTACTTCCCTCTGAGCCAGTTATCTTCTGATTTTTCACCTGGATGAACAGTTTCCTGTGCTCAGGGTGAGAGCATAATTAGCACAGAGACTCCACACTCATCTAGGCTAGGACTTCCCACACTACTCATTAGATGAGAAAGAACCCCACTCAGGGCATGAAGTCTTTCCCAAGTGAAAGGCAAGTTCCCTCTTCATACAGTGAACAAAGCAGCCATGTGGGTCATGCACCGTCACACTCACCCAATTTGGTGGTTGAAGAGCTCCCAAAGATGTCAAGCTCTTACTTGTTCAGTTAATTTGGCTTCTGAGCTTGAGATTGTCAAGTCTTTCCTCTTTTCTCTGGCATGGCTTAGATGTGATGCAATCCCAAGTCTTCCAGTTGCATGAACAAGCTTGTATAAGCCTCAGACTTTCCCATTACCACCCCCTCCCCCTTTATGGCTGCAGCAAGTTTGGAACCGCCTTGTTTCAAGCCAGAATCAAATCATGGTTTCAGACCCTGCCTTATTCTGAAAGTATAGTTCCAAGGAATGATAGTGGCTTCCGTTCTGGTCAAAAAACACATCTGATCTGTTTGAAAGCAGACAACAAACATTTATGTGTTCAAAGAATCAGCTCAAGAGAAACAGGGAGAATACAGGAGTCTGGGATGCCACTAGGATTGAACCACAAAATGCAGGTCTAACGCTCTGTGGTCTGGACTGGATGGACAAATGGCCCCTCAAATGACAGTGGGCCAGTAGTAGAAAGCAGTGCCTTCATGCCTGTAAAGAGAAGTGCTGTGAGAGTAAACAACCTATCTGAGCTGGAGGCACCAACAATTGTAAAATAAACCATTTATTCAAGTCGAAGTGGCAGCAAGGTGATCCTGTCAAATGATCCTCTGGAGTAGCATGTTTCCATGAAGCTGCTCCAGTAAGATAAATTCTGCTCCTCTCTGTTTTAGTACTTGCACTGGTTGCCCCCTTTGCTAATGCAGCTACTCAAATTGGAGAAAATACTAGCCAGTTACTTCCTTTGCTGCCATGTAAGAGCACTCCTCATATTTCTATTCTTCAGTTATGTACCATAATGAGGGCAGTGAGTATTCCACAAATATACCTATTTTTGATTGAAATGTATACTACTTTCATAAGCCAATGCTGTCAAGCACGTGAAAATGGTCAGCATTGAAAGATTCTGTCTGAAAGATGATTGGGCAATTGAAGGAAGTATCCTATGACTATGCTTGTTTTCTAACATTGCTAATTGCAACAGCGGCAGCAACAACAACACATTGTTTATACTGAGTAATTGAGTTCAGCAGTACAACTAAATTAGAAATAGTTGAAAGCAGCTGACATGGTCAGAAACTAGGACACAATCCATCGTGCAAGTCAACTGTTCGTGCCAATTTCTCAATTACGACTCCCAGTCAACAAAGGTCGTCTTAGGGTTACCAGTCTGACTGAGGGTTGTTACTTCTTGTAATAGTTCCAACTGTAAGTAACATTAATTAGAAAAGTGATTCTCTCTCTACAAGTGTTGTGACAGTCCATTCTCTTGTGCTCTTCTTCTGCTTTCTTTACCCAATAGTAACACAGATATGTGGAGATACAGTAATACCTCGGATAACGCTAAGACTTGGTTCCACAAGTCTTGGTGTTATCCAATATTTAGTGTTATCTAATGCATGTTAAAATCCTATGGGATGGATCAGATAATGTTAAAGCTCCATAGAGATAGATTGTAACCGCACAGGCTTTAGAGGTTGTTATCCGATCCATCCCATAGGACCTTAACGTTATTCGATCCAATTCTCCTCCTCAGATTACTTAACGTTATGCGATTTTAGCGTTATCCAAGGTAAACATTATCCGAGGTATTACTGCATCAGCCTAGCCTGACTCTCCCATACAAACTAACACTTTGCATGATAAATTACTTTAGAAGTATTCAAAGTAGGAAAAGGGGTATCTTTACTTACAGTTACAATCTATAGTTACTGTGAGGGGGAAAAGAAAGTCTCCACCACATGGAATAGGCTTCAATGCTTGTTGCTTGGCTAAAAAGAGGACTATCAACAAAACAATGGCAGCAAGAAAACAAACAGGAAGAGAGGACAGGGGCTTGCCTCAAATACCAGAGCAGGGAAAAGATATATACAGTATTTAGCAATCAAGTTAGTGGCAAAGGACAATCACATTAGGAAGTAAAAAAACCCTCCCACTGATGCCCAGTTGTTAATGCATGCAAGATTGCTATTACAGTAAAACTCCTACTTATGGGGGGGTATGTTCCTTAGGCTTTTGCTTAAATTGGTTTTTTATGTAACTTGAAGCAAACCCATAGGAAAAAATATTTTTACGTAACTCAAAGCAAACCCATAGGAAAAATGAATTTATGTAAATCGAAGCAAACCCATAGGAAAAAGAATCTTTAGGTAACTTGAAGCAAACCCATAGGAAATCGTGTAAATCGGGACATGGTTTTAGCACAAAATCATTATGTAAGTTGAATTTTTTGTAACTTGAGGCATATGTAAGTCGGGGTTTTACTGTATGTAGAGGCAGAAAACATGTCACCTCCCCAAAAGCTGTTGCACTTCAACTCCCATCAGCCCCAATGGCAACACTTTGAACATTTTTAAAAGTAAATCTTATTCCAAAATATGACATGTAGGATTTGGAAAACAAGCCACAAACAGAACAACTGTTTCCATTTATGGTCTTTTCTGCTTTGGACTCAAGGCATTCAGTACAAGCATGTTTTTTAGCGATCCTGGCTACAGTAGAGAGAGCCCTGTTTTTATATTTAGAGGGGAAATGGTCACGTTAAAATAGCTTCACCTGGTAACCCTCTCAGAAAAAAAGAGATTACATGGACCTGGTTATAAAAGATATACCAGTATGTCAAATAAAAACAGTCAAAGGGGTTTGCAGAATATGAGTTACTGCAATGCAGCGAGGAGAATGAAATAAGGCTCATGGTATGTACAATATGGTTTCAATATGTATTAATACTGTGCTTGAAAATACAGGAACCTCATGACCACCACTGAGAACATCCCACACAACTAAAAAACATGTAGTGCACAGCAGAATAAGAATACTTAATGTTCCAAAATTTAACGATATCTATTCATGCAAACTTTTAGTGATAATGGAAATAACAGCTAAGCTGATGTAAATTACAGTTTGGAAGAGGAGCCTAGGATCAGCAGTAACTTGCTATGGAAATTAATATGTGGCAGTAAGCTAAGCTACCTTAGACTGGGTTCTTCCAGTGAGCAATGAGACGCTGAAGAGAGCTAGGGCAATGACAAATGTTCATATCTTACTGGTCAATCTGATAAACAGTTAAAGTACCCAGTGTAGTTTAGTTGGTAGTGTAATGGACTACCGGTAGGACTCAGAAGGCCTGGGTTCAAATCCTTGCTTGGCCACGACTACTCAATAAGAGCGTGGAACTAGTAAAAAAATTCTTTAAGCATGGGGTGGTGATGGGTAGATGGGAGGCACAATTTGATAAACTCAGTACATAATGAGGTGAATAAGTGATGAAGTTGCTCCAGTCTGCAATGCTGAGCAAAAGCAATGGCCCAAAGAATTGGGTCCAAACAGAATCCAGTTTGCCCTTAAACAGTTCACTAGATAAGCACAGAATTCCTTACCAGTGCCCTGATTTGGTTCTTCTCATAGATGGAGAATCGTCAAAGACAAGTTTGAAGAATTTTTAGAGTAGATTTTTTTTAAAAAAAGAAAAGTTTTTGTGATTTTATCTTGGTTTTTAAGATGATGTCTGAGGAGTAGAGGTGGTGGAGTGGGAGACTTCATTGTGATTTAAATTAGCATAGACCTGTGCATTATATTGGGTTTCTATGCAATTCTTCATCCAGGCCATATGTTGCTGCTGGGACTTTTCACTATGCTCCCCAGGTTTCTCATCGCTTGCCTCCCAAGAATCAGTCACCTTTTTATTTCATGGCTGCAATCACCATCTGCAGTGAGCTTTGATCCTAAGAAAGTAAAATATGTCACTGATTATGTAACACGAATTTTCCTGAGTTAACATGGTGGTGCTCCATTCTCTGTCTTCTTCAAAACAATACAATGGGCCTAAGCCCCATGTTTATACAGTATGGAAAACAGTTGCCCCCTTTATAAATTTATTTTTTCTGTTAATACTCTTAAACCAACACATTGGTCCAAAATTTATGGCTAAGTGCTGCCTGTATTACAGGATTTTTATACTTTCCTGACTTCTAGTTATGCACCCAGTTGCACAATGGGTCATGCAATTCACTGCACAACTAGAAGTCAATGGTGTATGTGATACGAAGCTGGCAAGTCCCCTTCTATTGCTTGTGGTTGCCGTAGTAGCCAGGGAGTCACTGGGGGTTGCCAGGGCCACGGCGCCACAAATTCCGGGTTGTGAGGCCCTGCTCCTGCGTGTGGGCCCTAAGGGTCAGTTGGGAATCCTGCTCATGTACCTGCCTCCCTGCACGGTAGCAGATACCCTGCCCGAGGTCCTTGAGGCGGTCTCAATGCTGGCGTTGGAGGCCCCCAGGCTGATGGTCCTGGGGGACTTCAATTTGCCATCGTTGGGGTCTGACTCAGTGGTGGCTCGGGAGTCCATGGTTTCCATGGCAGCCATGGGCCTGACTCAGGTAATTCAGGGTCCTACCAGGAGCAGTGGCTACACACCGGATTTAATCTTTCTGTCGGAGCTGTGGCAGAGTGATCTGAAACTACAAAAATTAGACATCACTCCCGTGCCATGGTCAGATCACTATCTGGTGACTCTTGACTTCCTAGGGGCGAGACTCCACCGTAGGGAGGCAAGGCCGATTATATGGGCCCGCCCCCAGCGACTAATGGATCCAGAAGGATTCCAGAGGGAACTGGGGTGTTGTCCTCTTGACCTGCAATGCGGTTCATCTGAAGCCCTTGTCAACGCTTGGAATGAGAGAGCAACGGCAGCTTTGGATGTAATCGCTCCACTACGGCCTCTCCGCGCTTGTAGGGTTCGATCGGCCCCATGGTTCACAGAAGAACTAAGGGAGCTCAAACGGGCAAAGAGACGCCGAGAGCGCCGCTGGGTGAAGACTCGGAGTGAGTCTGATCGAACACTGGTTAGAGCTGCTATTAAAGACTACCTAGTGGCGATGGGGGCGGTGAAACGCCAATATTTCACCGCCCTTATTGCCTCCGCAGATAATCGCCCAGCGACCTTGTTCCGGGTGACCAGGTCCCTTCTTGGTAAAGAGGGGTCGGACCCTGGTTGGCAGGGGTCGGTTGAGGCTTTTGCTGATTATCTGGCGGAGAAAGTCGCTCAGATTCGCTCAAAGCTTAATCTCGGCGTGGATCGTATGGAGCTGGGGTTGACCGAAGCTCAGTCTGGCCATGTTATCTGGGATCAGTTCGATCCAGTTGGCCCTGAGGAAGTGGACAGGCTTCTTGGATCTGTTCATGCCACGACCTGCGCACTGGATCCATGCCCTGCCTGGCTGATTAAAGCATCTACGGCCGTGGCAGGTGGCTGGGTCGAGGCGATTATAAATTTATCTTTAAAGGAGGGGTCTTTTCCAGCACCTTTTAAACATGCTTTGGTGCGACCCCTTCTGAAAAAACCATCCCTCGACCCTATGGTGCTCACTAACTACCGCCCAGTGTCCAACCTGCCCTTCTTGGGTAAGGTTCTGGAAAAGGCAGTGGCGCAGCAACTCCAGGATGTCCTGGATGAAGCGGATTATCTGGACCCTTTTCAGTCAGGATTCAGGCCCGGATATGGGACAGAAACCGCACTGGTCGCATTGGTGGATGATCTCTGGAGAGAGCGGGATGGAGGTCATCCGTCTGTCCTGGCTCTTCTCGACCTTTCAGTGGCTTTCGATACCGTCGACCATGGTATCCTGCTGGGAAGGCTCCAAGGTTTGGGGATCCAGGGCACTGTGTTGTCCTGGTTTTCCTCATTTCTGAGGGGCCGGACACAGTCTGTATGGTTGGAGGGTGAGAAGTCCAGCCCAAGGCCCCTGCAATATGGGGTGCCTCAGGGTTCGGTACTCTCCCCCCTCCTATTTAACATTTACATGAAGCCGCTGGGAGAGATCATCCGTTCCCACGGGGTGAGGTATCATCAGTATGCAGATGATACCCAGTTGTACATCTCGGCCCGTGGGGACCCAAGTGGTGCGGTGGAAGTCCTCTCCAGGTGCCTGGAGGCTGTGAGGGTCTGGATGGGGGACAATGGGCTACAGCTGAATCCCGGCAAGACTGAGTGGCTATGGGTGAGGGGCCCTGTGTTATCTCGGGAGTTACCAGCTTTGGTTCTGGATGGGGCAGCTTTGCCCCAGACAGACCCGGTGCGTAATCTGGGGGTCCTCCTGGACTCACGACTACTGTTCGAAGAACAGGTGGCAGCCGTGGCCAGGAGGGCTTTTGCACAACTTCGTGTAATACGCCAGTTACGCCCCCTCCTAGACCGGGACACCTTGCTCATGGTCACACATGCTTTGGTCACCTCCAGACTTGATTACTGTAATGCGCTCTACATGGGGCTGCCCCTGATGACCATCCGGAGACTGCAGCTGGTCCAAAATGCGGCGGCCCGGGTAGTGATGGGGTGCGGGCGTTATGCTCGTGCCACACCACTGCTCCGGGAGCTGCACTGTTTACCAGTATGTCTCCAGGTGCAATTCAAGGTGCTGGTCATTACCTTTAAAGCCCTATATGGTAGTGGGCCAGGATACTTAAGAGACCGTGTCACCCTAAGAACGTCTGTCCGTCCCACCAGGGTGGATCGGAGGGGCTCTCTTGTTATCCCATCGGCTAGGGAGGCTCATCTCTCTAGCACTAGGAAGAGGGCCTTCTCTGTGTTTGCCCCGGCCCTGTGGAACCTTCTCCCAACGGAACTGCGCCTACAAACAGAGCTCTTACCTTTCCGAAAAGGCTTAAAGACCTGGCTGGCGGAGCATGTATGGGGGCCCAGTAACACGGGATCCCACATAGGTTGGCTTATTTAAGGGACAGCCACCCCTCATGCTTTTGTTTTATTTGCTGCACCATTTTAATCTTTTATAAATTTTAAGGTTTTGAGATTTTAAATACTATTATCATAACAGATTTACTTGTGATTTTAAATTCATGTTGTAGGCCGCCCAGAGTTGGGTTTACCCAATTGGGGCGGGGTAATAAATGTGAGTTAATAATAATAAAATAATAATAATAATTGTTACATGATCATGTAATACAAAGGACTGTTGCCACCATGTTGTTCTGGTGCGTGGTATATGGATGAATATGCAAATTAGGCTCCCCTGGCATAATTCTTGTAGGTACTCTCACAAATGCACACAACTATTGGCTCTTCCCCAGTTCTTTCTCCTCTCACGTGGTGTTTTGAGCCATTGATGTGCATGGCCAACAGTTGAGAAAGATGTGAGGTGGATGCAGGGAAAGATGTGAGGTGGATGCAGTGGTGGGCATCAGCAGGTTCACACCAGTTCATCAGAACTGGTAGCAGAAATTCTGGCTGGACCTGCCCATCCAAGTTTTGAAATAAAGTAGTCCTAATTCGAGTGCAACACAGGGCTTTCCCCCTGGTCACACCCATCATACCACATCCACAGTGTGGTAGTAAAAATTTTTTGAGCCCACCACTGGGTGGATGTCTAGACTTTAAAACTAGTGTTACAAGCAAAAGCCAATATTTCTTCTCCAGCCACACTGCATGTCTTGAACTTGGTCTCCCCATCTGAAGAAGCATAGCAAATTCCCTACAATTTCAGCAGGCAACCTGACATTAACCAAATATATAAGGCTGCCAACCTGTGCTGAGTTCACAACTCCTTTTCTGAGATCAGAAAAGCAACTTGCAATTTTCCTTTTAAGGAAGAGGAAATCTCAACACGTTCATTTTTCCAGTGTTGCAGCCACCTCGTGTGTTTGAAAAGGCTGTGCATAAACCTTTTGATAAATATACCAGTACAGTATTGGGCTGTAGTCTTTACTGGCATTATGGCATCCTTTTGATTTTATCATCCCTCTTGCCCCTTCCTTCCCTCATTCCTTCCTCTGTAATGGATGTGTTCTCTGACTCTGATTTGTAGCTTGACCCTCTGTCCATTTTCACTAATTACTTTTTATTTTATTTTACAGTGTTTAAAATGTTTGTTGCATGCTGGCTTAGGCTCAAAGACTGCAGGGAGGGAAATGAGAAATAAACAATATGAAAGCAAGATTCTGAATTGTGATTATGCAGCTTAATGCGGAGCAATACAGGATAGTGGCTACAGTGGGGATGGGTAAGATGTGACCTTCCAGATATTTTTGGGTTCCATTCTAAGTTTGCCTGGCTGGGAGATGTTAGCCATCAAGAGCTGCAGAATTACATTTTGCCCTTGACTCAAAACTAACATTAGATGGATTCTGTGTACAATCAAATTTGAATAGATACCTGGTTTAATTGCGACAAAGCTTCAAGGAACCTACTGCAGAAGAGGCACTGTAGGCAAAATTAGATGAGTCATGCTGACATCAATAGCTGTCCTTGGCAAAGCAGGGGACTAGGCAAGTTTACCAGAATAAATAAACAAAACCACTTTGTTTACAGGGTGGTAAAACATGGCTTTAAATGAAAAGTTCCTTGGCATTTTGCTTCAGCTGTTGGTAAACCTCTTCCTGCTTTCTCGCTGAGGACAAGCCATTAACAGTTATTTCTGTACCCATTCAATCACATATAGATTGATACTGTTCCAACTGCAAGTAAGCAGTTTTCTTTGGGGAAGTGCCCTTTCCCATTGCAAAACTTTTGCAATGGGAAAAGAAGTGAAGGAAAACATGAAGGAAGACCTATAGAGGTGGTTTATAAAGTGATCTTATGCTGATGAGAGGTGACAGCCAACTTTGGCCCTACAGATGTTTTACGTATACGCTTCCCATCAGTTCTAGCCAGTATGGCCCATGGGCAGGGATTATGGGAGCTTTCATCCAAGAATGGGATTACCAAATCGCAAGCATGCTTGCTATATGATAGTTTACCATTTGCCACCACCATAATAAACAAACGAGTGGGGGAAACCCTGGATATGGCGGTGACAACAATGAACTGTGGCAAAGTCATGTATAGGAAGAAGTGGTGCAGACCAAAATTGCATAAAGAGGCTTTATCATCTTTAGTTGTGGCAGCATCAACAACATAACTTTTGTTGTTGTTCAGTTGCACAGCCAAGTCAGAACCTTTGGGACCCCATGGACCACACTAAGCCAAGCTCCTCTGTCATCTGTCGTCCTCTGGAGTTCACCCAGATCCATGCCCACCACATCAATGATGCTGTCTAACCATTTCATCCTCTGCCATCCCCTTTACCTTTTGTCTTTGATCTTTCTTAGTATCTGGGCCTTCTCCATAAGAAGAAACACAACTTTAAACATAATTTTAAAGCAGCCTTAATCGGTTGCTCTCATGGTGGAAAAGAGGAAACTAAGGCATAATGAATCTTACCTGAATAATCACATGGCACCACTCTTTTCCTCCTGTTCAGGTATTCATTGGTGTGTGTGTGCGTGCGCATGTGCACATGTCCAAGAGAGAGAGAGGCCTCTCAGTGCATACAAATGACATGGATAATTATACAAAACAGTCAACAGAGGAACATCAAAATAGAGGAACGCAAAATCAGCCCTTCTGGGATATTGCAATGATCCTGTAACTCCCGAGTAGACCATTGGGCCTACAAGTAAGTGGGAATGCACATGACTTGAAGCCCTGTGACTAAGCAATCCAGGATTTTAGCTTGCCCTCTCATATGTCCAGTGATGGGCAGCAGCCAGTTGGCACCAGTTCGCCAGAACCAGTAGTAGCTTTTCCCAGTGTCCTGGAGAACCGGTAGTGGCTTTTGGGGGGAACCACCTCAGGGGCTTACCTTTTTGCTGGTTCCTCCACTGTGCATGTGTGCCAAACACTTGGCACGCATGCACGCCTACAGTGCTCGGCATGCATACACACCTACAGCACTTGACACATCTACAGCACTTGGTGCGCATTCGTGCCTATAGCGCTTGGCACGCCTACAGCACTTGGTGTGCATGCACGCCTACAGTGCTCTGCCTGCTGAGCCAAGCAGCCATTTGCTTCTTGGAGTATGGCAGTGCAGAACATTGGGTGGGCACACACAGCCACGGGGGAAACCGGTGGCTGCTGCTGAGGCCCTCGGCGGCCTCCTTGCTGTCCTCCCAAGTGGGGTAAGTGACTCACCTTTGGGTGTAGGGTGGATAGTTATATTTTAATGTGTATTTAATGTGTATTTATTTTAAATGTGTGTTTTTATGTGTTTTATGTGTATTTAATGTGTATTTTTAGGTGTTTTATGTGTATTTAATTTGCATTTTTATGTGTTTTTATGTCTATTTAATGGGTATTTGATGTGCATTTATTATAACATGTATTTTATGTGTTTTTATGTGTATTTAATTTGTATTTTTATGTGTACTTATTTTTATGGTTTTTTTTTACCTTGGCCCCACCCATATCATTGGCTCTGCCCATTACATCATGATGTTGGCCCTGCCCATGATGTCATGACGTTGGCCCTGCCCATGATGTCATGACATTGGCTCCGCCCATGGCATTGACTCCGCCCACAGTATGGTAGTAAAAAAATTGGCTGCCCACCACTGCATATGTCCTGACCTGAGTCAGGCTGTTAAGTAAGGTAGCAGAAAGAAAAATAAACAACTCCAGTCATCTTCATGTCTTTTAAAAGTATACATTGTAGTAAAAACAGGTTGCAGATTTATTATGCAAATGAAGCATTTTCAATTCAGTAATATTAAAAACAATGAAACCTATTCCAAGTATTCTAAGTTTGGAAGCCCTGAGGGCCCACCCAGGTTGAAAGTGACTACCTGTTTGCTGAGCTGACAGCACACCCATAGACCTACACAGAATGGAAAGAACAAAGAACCAAAGAGAACCACTCCTTCCTCTCCCCCTTCTTTTATCTCCTCCAACAAGTTCCACCCTCTGGCCCCTCCTCTGAAGGGTTCCAGCCAATGACCATACACAGTACTACATGTCTATCACAAATTATGTTTCATTTCTCCACGAACACGAGGTTAGATTGTTTAGTCTAGCAAGCAGTTCCTGCCCAGTAACATCCAAAATGCATCACTACCACCCCTAATCTGTGAACAGCCCACAGGAATCCACATCACTATTCAAAAAACCACATACCCCATTTCTATTACCATGACAGATGTTACCTGACAAAACAGGCCTAATAAGAACCTCAATGATCTGATGTTAATAGGAGACTCTGAATTTAATTTAGACAGACGACCCTAGCCTTTGGCTTTAGAGAGAGAGACAGAGAGAGAAGAGAGAATCTGACATTTTCCTTTGAGAAGACAATCATTGGTACCAAATCAGTGAATAAACATTGCAGTAAAGAAGTGATCACACAGTAAATAAAAGTAGTCCCCTGTGAGAACTTTAAAGTATTTATTTATTTATTTATTTATTTAGACAAGAAACAAGACAAAAGGAAAATTAAAGACAAAAGCACTGTGTCTCCTTAAAGACTAGCAAGTATAATTTAATGTGAGCTTTTGTGGAGCAAGCACTTTTTCTAAGACTTGATCCACAAAACATGACTACCAATTTGAAAATTATAACAGTGGGAGACATTTTATTTTGTGATCCATTGTTTTTCTTCTAAGTGAGCTGCTTTTTAGGTGTATGAAACAAAGAGACATGAGGCAGAAATTAAACATGGGATATAATTTTAAAAAACAATTAAATTATGTCATCGTACACATATGGATCAGGCAGATTCTTCATAGATGATGTAAACAGAGTTCGGTAAAATTGCAAATTGCACTAGCTCTCATTGTCAGAAACACAACTGTGAACTGGAAACTGATCAGTTCAGATAAAGGCATGATTCGGTACCAGATGCCAATGTATTTACATAAATTTAATACGTGAAGTCATGACACTTCGAATGTGGAAACCAAAACCTGCTAACTGGACTTATTTTAAGTGTCCAAGGCCCATCTCATTTTAAAAGCTTTGATTTTTACCATTGTTTTCTTTCTTCTTGACTGGAGGCAGGTTGCCCTTACCACCACTATAAGCCAAAACATGTTTTCGTTTATCAGAGACAGAACTGCCAGTGGAAATACGCCAATGTTGCAAGTGTTGGAGTAAATGCAATCCAGGACAGAAATATAACTGAAGCCAAAAACAAGACAGTGAAAGAAGACAGAGATATAAAAATATGGCCCAAGAGATTGAAGTCAGTACAGCAAAATGACTGGAGAGCTTCCACAGGCAAAGCCCCAAATTCTGTTGATAGTCCCCAACCCTAGCTGACACATTTGAATCAATTGGATTTAACAAGTGTTGACTAGACATTATAGTGCTTATTCCATGAAACTAGCAGCAGGATTTAGGCCGGGGGGGGGCTCAAACTACGATCAGCGGGTGCATTTGTGGGAGCATTTTGTACATGTGTGGGCATGTTTTACTTCCACTTCTGGTGGGAGGAGCCATATGACCGTCCCACTCAACCATGTGATCGACCCATGGCCCATAAAGTTTGGTCACCCCTGGTTAGGCCAATACATTTGCTCTGTAGCATCCCAATTTGTTTTCATTTTGGGTTGTTTGTTTTGCTTTGCTTTACTAGAAAGCAAAGCACCCAGAAAGAGTGAAGCGGCAGGGCCAAAGGCGAAATGATGCTTAGCTGTGGATGGAACTGACAGTGAAAGGAAAGTCCGATGCTGCAAATAACAATATTGCATAGGAAAGTAGTAATGGGATACAATTTCAAAAATGACAGAATGATCTCAGTCCGAATTCAAGGCAAACCACAGTAATCCAAGTCTATACCCCAGACACTGGTGCAGAAGAGTCTATAGCCAACCAGTTCTATGAAGACCTACATTCATTCATTCATTTCATTCATTCATTTCTATTTATATGCCGCCCTACTTGGTGAAAACCAACTCAGGGCAGCTCACAACATACAATAAAATACTCTACAATGTAACAGTTCAATAATACAATATCACAGTATAAAATATAGTACAATAAAATAAATATAAACACAATATATAGCACTTTCTAGAACTGACACCAAAAAATGATGTCCTTATCATCATAGGAGACTGGAATGCCAAAGTAGAAAGTCAAAAGGTAACTGGAATAACAGGCATGTTTGGCCTTGGAGTACAAAATGAAGCAGGGCAAAGGCTAATAGAGTTTTGCCAAGAGAATGTGTTGGGAAACACCTTTACTCGTGAGTAGGGATTAGGCCCCCAAGTGGTTAGTTCCTGCTCCTGAACTGCCACTCTTCTAGTTTAGCAACCCAGGATATTAGTTTAGTGTAAAGAAGGTAGTGCATACCCAAGTAAACACTCCAATCATCTTCTGGTATTTTAAAAGTATATTGTAATCAGAGTAAGTTACAGAAGAAAGTTTTTCAGAAGTTCAGAAAGCTCATCAAAACAAAGAAAGCTGCTCTATTTGAATTTTTTGGAATAGTAGCTGTGTTAGTCTGTGGTTCAGGTATATCCAGCCCCTACACATTGGTCCACCAACAGCATGAAGCATCGAATCAAGAGAGTGTCTTGCCCCCTCCCTCTGGGTTTTATCTCCTCACACATGGTCAGCCCTCTTGCCATTCACCTAAAGGAATCCAGCCAATGACCATACAGTATCACAAGTCTATCACACATTAGGTTTCATTCTTCCAAACCACAAGGCTAGCATTTTATGCATACCAAACCTTCCCTGGAATGCACTCCAACTTGCCCCCACCTCAGAAATTTCCATTTTGTAAATGAGGCTGAGCACAGGGTATGAATCATGACAGAATGCACTGGTCATAGTAAACACTCTCTTCCAACAACCTAAGAGGCAACTCTACACATGAAGATCACCAGATGGCCAACATTGAAATCAGATTGATTACATAGTCTGCAGCCAAAGATGGAGAAGACAAGACCTGAAGCAGACTGTGGTTCAGATCATGAGCTACTCATTGAGAAATGCAGGCTTAGAATGAAGAGAGTAAAAAAATCAATTAGGCCACTCAGGTATGATCTTGATAACATCCCTTGTGGAGGTGAAGAATAGATTTAAGGGATTAGACTTGACAGTCAGAGTACCTGAAGAATTATAGACTGAGGTTCATAACATCATACAGGAGGCAGCAATTAGAACCATCCCAAAGAAAAAGAAATGCAAGAAAGCAAAGGGGTCATCTGGTGGGGCTCTTCAAGTAGCTGAAGAAAGAAGGAAAGCTGATGTTCAGGCTCCGCCCTCCCCTGGGACCTGGATAAAGCCGAGGACCGCCAGGTGGCCCCAACACCACCGCCCAGCTGACGTTTGGGCTCCACCCTCCCCCGAGACTTGGATAAAGCCGAGGACCACCGGGTGGCCCCAACACCGCCGCCCAGCTGACGTTCGGGCTCCGCCCTCCCCCGGGACCAGGATAAAGCCAAGGATCGCCAGGCGGCCCCAACACGACCGGCCAGCTTACGTTCGGGCTCTGCCCTCCCCCGGGACCGCGATAAAGCTGAGGACCGCCGGGCGGCCCCAACACCACCGCAGCAGCGGCAGGGTGAGGACTCCTGGCTCACTGCGTCCACCCCTGGGACTCTCTCCATCTGTTCTGGGGGGCTCCGCCCTGGCCAGGGCTTAAAAGCTGCTACGGCGGCAGGACTTTTTAAAGCAGCTCCCGCCACCAGAAACACCTGCGGTTTGTCACTTTTTGCGGGATTTAGCAATTGTTTCTTGTTTAGTCTTCTGCTTTTGTAATTCTTGTGTAAACTGGACTGATATTTGGAATTTTAGATTGTTGCTTGATATTGTTATCTATTGAATTTTGGTGCTGTAATGATTTATATTATTTAGTATCTTGATTTATTTCTTAGGATGTCCTGATGTTTTTTAATTGCAATTGTTATTGGAGATATATATATATATATATACTGTATACAGTAATACCTCATATAACATTAGTATCGAATAACACGAAAATCGCATAACATTAAGGAATCTGGGGGGAAGAATTGCATCAGATAACATTAAGATCCTATGGGATGCTTCAGATAACAACCGCTAAAGCCTGTGTGGTTACAATGTATCTCTATGGATCCCATAGAGGATCAGATAACACTAAAAATCATATAACACCAAGACTTGTGGAACCAGGTTTTAGTGTTATATGAGGTTTTACTGTATGTGATATTTGTAATTTACTATGTGATATTTGTAATTTACTATGTGATATCTGTAATTGTTTTTATGTTATGGAATGTGCTATGTAATTGTAACTGTTTCTTCTGTAAGCCGCCCAGAGTCGCAGTGCAAGTGGGGCGAGATATAAGTCGAAAATACAAATACAAAGCAAAAAACAAAGGTGAGAGAAAGATTCTCTCAATTGAATGCAGAATTCCAAAGAAAAGCAAGGAGATAAGGAGGCCTTCCTAAATAAGCAGTGTAAAGTAATAGAGGAAAATAACAGAAGGGGAAGGACTGGAGACTTATTCAAGAAAATTTGGGGAAAGGAAATGTATTACTAACAACAAAGCTAGTAGAGATGATGGTATTCCAGTTGAGTTATTTAAAGCCCTAAAAGAAGATGCAATTAAAGTGCTGCATGCAATATGCTAGCATATTTTGAAAATGCAGCAATGGCCACAGGATTGGAAAAGGTCAGTCTATGTTCCAATTCCAAAGAAGGGCAATGCCAAAGAATGTTCAAATTATCACACAACTGCACTCATTCCACATGCTAGCAAGGCCATGCTCAAGATCTTACAAGCTAGGCTTGAGCAGTATGTGGATCAAGAACTTCCAGCTGGGTTCTAAAGAGGCAGGGGAACTAGAGACCAAATTGCCAACATTTGCTGGATCTTGGAGAAAGCAAAAAAGTACCAGAAAAATGTCTACTTCTGTTTCATTGACTACACCAAGAACTTTGATTGTGCAGATTACAATAAACTGTGGCAAGGCCTTAAAGAGATGGGAGTCCCAGACCACCTCATCTGTCTTCTGAGAAATCTGTACATGAGTAAAGAAGTTTTAATTAGGACAGGATACAGAACTACCGATTGGTTTAGAATAGAAAAATGATTAAGACAAGTCTGTATATTGTCACCCTGCTTATTTAACTTATATGCAGAATATATCATGCATAATGCAGGGCTGGATGAAGCCAAGTGGGAATTAAGATTGCTGCGAGAAACATCAACAACCTGAGATATGCAGATACCACCCTAATGGCAGAAAGTGAAGAAGACCTAAAGAGCCTCTTGATGAGATTGAAAGAGGACAATGCAAAAACTAGTCTGAAACTCAACATCATAAAACCCGAGATCATGGCACCCGGCCCCATCACTCCCTGGCAAATAGAAGGGGAGGAAATGACTTTATCTTCTTGGAATCTAAGATCACTGCCGTTGGTGACTGCAGCCATGAAATAAAAGGACACTTGCTTCTTGGGAGGCAAGCTATGAGAAACCTAGCAAGCATGATAAAAAGCAGAGACATCACCCTGCCAACAAAAGTCTGCATAGTTAAAGCAATGTCTTCACAGTAGTAATGTATGGCTGTGAGAGCTGGACCGTAGGAGAGGCTGAGCATAGATGAACTTTGAACTGTGTTGCTGGAGGAGGCTCTTGAGAGTCTCCTGGACTACAAGGAGATCAAATCAGTCAATCCTAAAGGAAATTAACCCTGACTGCTCCTTGGAAGGACAAATACTGAAAATGAAGTTCAAGTACTTTGGCCACCAAATGAGAAGACAGGACTCACTTGAGAAGGCCTTGATGCTGGGAAAGATTGAAGGCAAAAGGAGAAGAAAGCAGCAGAGGATGAGGTGGATGGGTGGAATCATTGATGCGATGGGTGTAGATCTGTCTGGGCTGTGGAGGATGATGGAGGACAGAAGAACGTGGTGTGCGGTAGTCATTGGGATCACAAAAGGGTCAAACTTGACTGTGTGACTGAACAAAAGGTTTTTTAAAATCCTGCTGAAGGCTCAAAGTCTCCAGAAGTACAGCTAGTGACGATGGTGTGACAGTGGTGTGAGAAGTGCTGTAGGATAGATGATAAATACAGTAATACCCCGGTTAGCGTTTGCACCGCACAATGCTAAAACTGGATAATGAAGGGGAATTTGAGGCAAACTTTTGCACTGCACAACATTAAGATAACATTGTGTGATGCAAACGTTTGCCTCAAATTCCTCTTCGTTGATCTCTGCTCCAAAACCCGCATGGCTGGAGACCAGCCCTGTGGGCTTTGGGGCAGAGATCTCCTCTCAGAGTGGTGGTTTTGTTGGGGGGAAGGGCGCACGTGCCCGATCTCTCCCCAAACAAACCTGCGCTCCCAGCCTGCGAGCCTGAGTTTGTTTGGTAAGAGATCAGGCTGCCCTATTTCTCCCCAAACAAAACAGTGCTTGGCTGGATCCACCTGGATGTTTGGAAAGGGCAGCAGGGATTCCAAAGAGGCAAGCGAATCAACCCCCTGTTCCCTTTCCTCTTTGGAAATGGAACAGGTTTTTTTTAAAAAAAATGTTGTGCAATCAATGTATCGCACAACATTAAAAACCAGATAACACTAAGACTTGTGGAACTAAGTCTTAGCGTTATCCAAGGTACCAGTGTACCTGCAAAGTTTTAGGACTGTGTTATATTTTTAATTGAAAATATTTATTTTCTGTCTCATACTACTCTGTGATATTTAAAAGCATGTATAGTTGAAAACATATCACAATGAGTAAAATAAAATCAATAAAACACTGGTTTCCTATGTAGAACTTTCAAAGAGACAACCATCTCTTATATTAAGAAGTATAATACAGAAAAAGACCTGCTATTCCCCTTAATCCAGGGGTGGCCAACCTTTTTCTGTCATGGGCCTGACCATGCCCCTGGACAGCATCACAGGCCAAACTATGCTCCTTGTAAGTGGAATCGGGCACATTTATGGCTGATGTAAATGCACCCACTTTTACAGATGACATAAATGTGCCCGCTTTCACTTCTGGATGTAGCGGAGGCAGTGATGGGTCAGATGGGATGGCGTCAGGGGCTGGGTCCAGGCCCTGCGCCGTAGGTTGGGAACCCCTGCTCTAACCCATTCTACTGCCAAGATCTTTTTCCTTAGTTCTTTTTAATGAATTGTAAGTATTTGGCTGGCTTGGTAGATCTCTGAGTTGGTGTGCCACTAAAGGTCAGGCGTTCAATTCCTGACTGTGCCATATAGATGAAGAGACAGCTTCTTTGGAAAGCTAAACAGTTCTGGAGCAACCCAGAAGCACTGGCAAAGCACTTTTGTGTTCTTTGACTGCACAGTTATTTAAAATTATATTCCATCAAGATCCTAATTGTTGAGTTTATGATCTACTAAATCTTCTGCAACTTTAGGATGTTTCCTCAATTCTCACTCCTTATGCTTTGCTGTTAATATAATTAGTCCTGGATCTTCTTTTATATCTGTCTGTGGTCATGTCCTTATGTGAAGGAGATGTTGAAGGACTCCACTGTCATGAAGAAGCTAGATGTCTAACAGCTGATTACTGAGAACTTCTTTATGACATACTATCCTGTGAGGATATGTGGTGGCTCATGTGGAGTAATGTACTGTACTGCAAATTAGACACAGCCTTAAAAGGAAGCTCCATATGGACAAGCAAGGTTTAATCTTTAGATGTCAGCAGCAGCAGAAATATATATTAAAATCCTTTTTGTTTCATTTAAACAATCTCTTATATTAAGAAGTATAAAGTATAAAGACGGGGAAATCAAAGTCTTAGAACAGAAAATGAATACCAATTGTCCAAAATTATAATTGTCAGGTAATATAATGGTGGCTGTATCACACTGACATATCCTTATGCAGTATGAGGTGACCCACCTAAACTCTTTGGTTGTTCCATGCCATGCTGAAGATGTTACCATTATCAGTGTTGAAGTGAGTTTCAGCTTCCAGTCATTCAGTTTTTCTATGAGGAGGGTCACCATTTCGTCTTTTGCTTCAGACTATGAAGGTCAGCCTTAAGCGCTGCCATGAATAGATATTAGTCAAGCCAAATGGGAATGGAAACCTTTGAAGAAAATATTCCAGCATAATAGGAAGATCAAGATTTTAAAAAAAACCCTTTGGCAGAAACATGTTTAATTTATGTGAATGCTATTGCAAGGGAACACATTGTCCTAAAAGAGGAAGGCTGACTGTCAACACAGTGCTGTTTTTAAGCAAGTTAAGATGATCACGAAAGTTATGAATTACTCAAATTACACAATGGGCCACAGGGAGATGAGAAGAGATATTCCCAGATTAAGTAATGGCCATTTTAAAGAAAAGTTTGTTTTGTGGGTTTTCTTTTAAAACAACCAGTCGCTTAAAGCCAAGACAATTGAAAAGGCACCATCTGCTGCTAATCCAATTAGACAGTTCAAAGCCACTTTCACAAAGCAGACCGTTACTGATTTATTCTATAAACATATTTTTCAGTTATACAACATGGAGGTCTACATTCCTTCTAATTATTCCTAAATTAGAAATTATAATGATCCGTGGATCAAGGAAAAATCGAATGATGCAAGGAAAAATAACAACAAGAAAGAAAAATTCACAACAAATTCCCTCATATATGCATCCAGGCCCTTAGCACCACACCCTTTTCCACTATGTGATATTTGTGGTTCATCCACAAATATCTTTCCAAGAGACAACCTTTTTCAGTTGTATGGATATATCTAAAACAGATCATTGTTCACACCCGTGTTTGCTTTCATGGGGGAGGGGGTGGAGATGTGAAAGCAAAATTGCAAATGGGTAAAGTACACTATCAATATTATCCTTGGGACATTATTGCCTAGTGAGAAGCAGGGCTGTAACTGGAAGGAGGAAATAAAACCCTTGTTCCTAGAGAGGGCCCTTAAATGTAAAGGTGAGTCTGCAGGTGTTAAGAAAATAAAGGGCAACACTTTGTGGCCTTGTTCAGTGAACAATGTTCACTTTCAACAAGCTCTCCACAGGGGCAGCCCAAGCTCTCATTGCTTGAGGCAGGAAGCAAAACATTACTGCAAAACATTGTGCCATTGTGGCTTTACACTCCTGCACAAAGATAGCAAGAGTTGATGTTCCCAGGGATCTGGTCTTTGAAGACCTTCAGAGTTGGGTATTTTGGAAACATGCTCACATCTGGTGGTTGTCCTCTGTCTCTTTCTTATCAAGATAACTGAGCTCCCTTTTTGTTGCCACTACTACGATCTCCTTCATCTTGGGCACTAAAGCATCAGGTACCGTATATGGGCCACAGGGGTGGGGTGGGGGTGTCAATTCTTGTTCAGTGTCTCAAAGGGAAGAGGTTAGGTATGGTGCCAGAGCATTCTTTTCCTTACATTGTCAATACAGACTTTATTATTTATTATTATTCTGGGGATGCTGTTTGCTCCAGGTGCCAAAATTGCTAGTCATGGTGTCACTAGGAAGCCCCACAAATCCCAGCAAAGCAGTTAGTTCTGAGTGTTTTGTCAAACATGTGTATTGTTTACTTGTTTCATGGTACTGAGTAAGTCTTTTTGCAGGCCAGTTTGTACACCACTAAACCTTTCCACGTCGGAGATGGAAAAGAACCTGTGACTCTCCAGAGTCACAATGCTAAACTACAGTGCTCTGACTGTTGACTAGGCTGTTTGTGACTGAGGAAAGTTGGACTCGATAAAGATCAAGAAGCTTCACTTCATTTGGCTGCATTCTTGGTCCAAATTTTGTTGACAAATTCAGGAATGTGAATCAGTGCAGAGGCTGTAAATTTTTCAGAGCCTGAGACAGAATTAATTCATATGAATTTCCATTAAAAACTGAAGGTGCAGTTACATGAACAAAATATGAGAAATGTCCTGGTATTGGGGTAGTCTGATTCATGTTACTTTCCTTATATGATGTAGAAGTCAATGCAAATCAACCTTAAGCCTCATCCCTCCCTTAACTTGTAGGGTTTTCTTCCTTCACCATTGGAGTTTCTACTTTTTTTTTGGGGGGGGGGAAGGGGATTCAAATGGATTTACAACAGTTCAAGTGGTGTTATTGTTTGAGCTGACATGGAGAAATTTGTAGTTGTTGTAGAGCAGAAATACCTTAACAAGCTAGAAACAAGGCTGAATTGAAAGCTTCATCCAGTCTCTCTGCTGATCCCTCACCTAAAAAAAAATCTTTGGACACTTAGATATCTTAATGCTAGGTCAAGAAGCCAAAGGAAGGAAGGAATAGGAAGGGAAGGGAAGAGAAAGAAATAGAAAGGAGTGGGAAGTGAAGGAAACAAGCAGTACAAGGCAACAAATATGGGAATGTGCTGCAAACAAGGCTGATATCTACTCTCTGCTGATTCCTTTGTAGTTGGCTGTAGCAAAATAACTTGGGGAAACTTGACTCCCCATGTCTGAACTCACTGAGGATTCATTCACATTTATCCTGCTGTGTAGTCACATCATTGTCCATGGCAACATCTGAACCATCCTAGAAATTTTAGAGTGAAATTGTGTGCACTTAAATATTAACATTTATTCTATATGAAGACAGCATAACACTAAATTTATTGTGTGTGAACCACAATACAATTATCCTTTGTCCTTCTCCAAATTTTTAAGTGTAATTCTCTAATTAAGAAAATGCAAACCTGGGGGAGAGCTGCATACAAAAGGAAAAAAGGAGTAAGAGAAAAATGCATTAAAACATATATTAGGAGAATTAACCTGCATGAAATGTATCAATAAGGAGAACTACACAAAAGTGTGTATAAGCAGAGAAAGTGTTTGTTACATTTATATTCTGCCCATCTGGGATATTTTCTCACTATAAAATTAAACATAATATAATGTACAAAACCAGCAAACAATGTATATCAACTTGTGGTTGAACTTTTACACAAACTATTCTCCCAAATATATGTAAAGTAATGCAGAAACAGGACAGAATGAATATGCAAATTGATTTTATTTTTTAGTTGCAGAAAGCAAAACAGGCGTATTATCCATCACTGCTCTAGGAGAATTTTCATTCTAGCTATTGATTCTCTACGATTATCCCCCACA
This sequence comes from Furcifer pardalis, assembly GCA_030440675.1. Classification (NCBI taxonomy): domain Eukaryota; kingdom Metazoa; phylum Chordata; class Lepidosauria; order Squamata; family Chamaeleonidae; genus Furcifer; species Furcifer pardalis. The sequence continues at coordinate 74,100,775 of CP126893.1, forward strand.
TTACGATCACACAGAAGGCTATTTGTAGCACCCTGATGCTGAAGTCATTTCTCACAACATGCTCCTGTATTGGTTTCAGTAGGTTGCACATTGTGTTGTTGAAAGCCCTGTGAGAGGAGGAAGAATATTCTCAGTTAAATGCACTGTGCCTCTGATGATGGAGCATGCAAAGGCCAAATATATAATTATGATTATTTCTCAAGGGTAAATGACCTTCAAGACATTGTGCAGTGATCAAGCTGAGGAGAGTTTTTTGCCTATAGATGCAAGCTAGGTGTTTACAGCAGACACTTTGGCCATCAGGCAAGCAACTCCTTTGATGCAATTCTTAAGAGGAAACATACGCTGAGTCTTGGAATCTACAGTTCAAAGGCAGGAGAGGGTGAGAATGCACGTATGCTGTGACACCACTGTGTTTACAAATACATTCTTAATGCAAGTGCAGGGGGAAAGGGGGGAAATTAATTATCTGTTCATCTTTGAGCAGGATAAAACAGATGGATAACTCTGTTACATTCTTCTCAGTAAATATCCAACTGGACTTCAATAGGAAACCGGAAGCACCTTTGAGATTTAGTAGGTGACAGTGAGTAGAGCTGTCAACGAAGGTGAGATTTTAAAGACGGCAATTCTATGAAGCCTCTTCCATCAACTTGTGCATGTGTGAGCTTGCTTAAAACATCAGGAAACTGGCTGACAGAGAGTTTAGGAATCCTGGCTTGAGGAAGAATACAAGTGAAGTTGGCAGGGCTTGACATAGTATTGCATAAAAAGTGTGAAAAAGCTGGATCAGGCTTTCGGCTCCAAAGAACAACGAAGCAACCACAGTGACAAGAATGTGCTGCAGCATCCTGTTCCAATCACTTCCATGGGTTTCTTCCAAGATCCTGTGCTTATGATCAAAAAGTAATTTATGGAAAAGATACCCGAGATTTTTTTTAAAAAGAGGATGATCTGGGGAAAGACACAAATAGCTGTAATGCTCTCTTGTGGCAGAAGGATGCTAATGCTCACACTGTGAACTGACCATAACATATCTAGGAGAATTTTCATTCTAGCTATTGATTCTCTACTACTATCTTCCACATTACGATCACATAGCTCTATTTTGAGTAACTATTTAGAGCCATACCAGTAATGGTCCGTATAATCTATCTACAACAGAATGGCTTAGAATACTGGATTCAAACTAAGAAGACCCAAGTTCAAATTATCATTATATCATTAAACTCACTGCAGGGCATTGGACCAGTCAACATCTATGACCTTAAACTGCATTAAAATATTGTTGTGATAGTAAATAAGAGCTGGTATAGCTTGGTGCACCAACCTGACTAGGAGTTCAAATCTCTGCTGTGGCTCACAGGAGAGATACCAGCCATATAGCCTTGGGCAAACGCCACAGTTTCAAAATCCACTTGAAAAGCAGACTGGGAAACTTTTTCTGAATACTTTATTCTTAGAAAACTTTGGGAGGATTGTCATAAGCCAGAATCAATGTAATGACACATGAATAATTAGTGATAAAATGAATACATCATCTTAAGTATAATTTGCAGCAAGTTTACAATACAACGCTTCTGGACAGGGAGGACTAGCTGGTTGCATACTATTGCCCAGGAGATGTCTGAGTGTACTCAAAATGCTTTCCATCAACCCCCTGATAATGGCTAAAATTTAGCCAATGTTTCCTGCACGCCTCTCACATTATCCCACCAGTTCAATTAGTATGCAAAAGGCTTTTTGTATTGTACCAAGTAGCCCAGGGATGGGCAGCCAAAATTTTTACTACCACACTGTGGTGGGAGCCGATGTCATGGGTGGAGCCAACGTCATTATGTCATTATGTCATGTGTGGAGCCATTGTCATGACATGGGCAAAGCCAACTATGTGGGCAGAGCCAAAGTAAAAAAAAACCAAAAATAAGTACACATAAAAATACAAATTAAGTAGACGTAAAAACACATAAAAATACACATTAAATACACATAAAACAATATAAATACACATTAAATAGACACAAAACACATAAAAATACACATTAAAAATAAATACACATTAAATGTACATTAAAATATACCCACTCACTTCACACCCAAAGGCGAATCACTTACCCTGGGGAGCAGGCAGTAGGGAGCTTCAGGTTAGCAGCTGCTCTTCATCCTCCCCGCTTGGGAGCACAGCAAGGAGGCCGCCGAGGGCCTCAGCAGCAGCCACCGGTTCCTCCGTGGCTGTGCGTGGGCACCCAACGCTCTGCACTGCCATGCTCCAAGCAGTGAATGGCTGCTTATCTAGGCAGGCAGAGTGCTGTAGGCACGCATGCGTGCCAAGCTCTGTAGGTGTGCATGTGCACCAAGTGCTGTAGGCACGCATGCATGCCGAGCACTGTAGACGTCCATGCGTGGTGGGGGAACCTGCTAAAAGGTAAACCCCAAAGTTGTTTCCCCCCCAAAAGCCACTACTGGTTCTCCGGGACACTGGGAAAAGCTACTACCAGTTCTAGTGAACTGGTGCCAACTGGCTGCTGCCCATCACTGAAGTAGCCCCTTCCAACTTCTGAGAGCTGCAATTGTCCATCATCTTTCTTTGGACAAACATCCAAGGGATGCTTCTAAGAATGTGGGTCAACTTGTACATGATGCTGGGAACACAAGTAGAATCTGATAGCACAGTTTTTCCTTGAGCAACTCAATTCTGGGGGTTGATGGTGCAATGGTTAAATTCAGGGTCATAGCCGGGGTGGGAGGGGGCAAAAACCGTCCTGAGCTAACAGCCTGCCCCCCCCAACCCACCCTGGGATGCCAACGTTATATATGTGAGTGTGACATTGTGGGGCTGCCTGAAATTTTTTTGCCCCTCCTGAACTCCCCCCCCCCTAGAATCCTGGCTACAGCCCTGGTTAAATTGCTGTATCACCGCCAAAACATTATGAACTTGATCCTGATGGGGGTCCAGGGTGACTTGGCCTTCCATCCTTCTGAGGATAACCCAGCATGTTGGGGGCAAAATGCTAATTACCTGTAAACTGCCCAGAGAGCACAAAGCACTATGGGGCGGTATATAAGTATAATTGCTATTCCTATTGCTAATTACCTTTGTGCCTGAACAATCAGACAAGTATGCCGAAGCTTACTTCCCAATGATCAATTGCAGAACAAAGACATTTAACTTAGAAAATGGAGAAATGACAATAGCTCATAGTAGGACAAGCATCTGTCTTTTATAATTTCAGGGAGGACTGCCTCTAAATATGGAGCTTACGTCATTTGATCCTGAATAAAGGGTTTCCTCATCATTTTTTTATCTTCTTATCTAGCACTAAGCTGCTAGAAAAAAAGCTGTTTTTAAAAGGGTGCTAATATAAAGTTTTGAAAACCATACTGTACTGTGTAATAATCTACAATAATCTTAGACCTACATGATTGTAAAGGATCTTATCCAGGCTCTGTCAAAGACGCACAATGGGGAATTATACACTCAACTGTCTGACTCATACTTAAATCACTAAGATATACCGTATTTTCCAAGGCAAACTGTGATCGGTGGAATAATAAAACATATATAAAATGTATCTGCTGGACAGATTAAGAGCAGTGAATAGATTAAGAACAGTGTCCTGAATTTATGGCTGGGGAAAAGGATTTGCAATAGAGCAATGCTTGAATAATTGTCATTTATTTCAACCACACAGATAATGAATAAGGGTCTCCTATTCTTGGGTGGATAGCTATAGAAATGGAAAAGCAAAAGAGAGCCTTTAATCATTATTTTCAAAAAAAGGGAGGAGAAATGGAATGCCATTGGATGATAAAATGAAGGCAGAGCAGTAGATGCTAAAGGTGTAAAATAGAAGACAGTATCCTGGTTGAAGTTTCAGAAGCAAATCTCCCCCTTTCATTGGAGTACTGCTACTTCTACAGTGCACTTCAATGTAGCAAAAAACCATTGAGTACCTCAACAGTCATCTGAAAATGTTACCTATCTGTATGCAAAATACAGCAGGTACATGTTTAACAACTCCTCACGGAATGTTCTTTTGCTGCAGATGGCCGTTTTGAAGTAACCGTCTAAGAAGACCATTGTGAGACATGACAGGACTATTGCTTGGACCCCACCAGCTAATTACAAAAGCTCTTGTACCATTGATGTCACATATTTCCCATTTGATCTCCAGAACTGCTCCATGAAATTTAGTTCCCAGACTTATGATGGCTCACAAGTGGATATCATTCTAGTTGATGACCAAGTAGACAAGAGAGATTTCTTTGATAACGGTGAATGGGAGATTGTATCTGCCACTGGCATCAAAGGGAACAGAACTGATTGATGTTGCTGGTATCCCTTTATTACCTACTCATTTATAATTAGATGCTTGCCTCTTTTTTTACACCCTATTTCTCATTATACCTTGTATCAGTCTGTCGTTTTTAACCGTCCTGGTCTTCTACCTTCCGTCTTATGAAGGTGAGAAGATTTCTCTGTGTACTTCAGTGCTAGTCTCCTTAACTGTCTTCCTCCTTGTCATCAAAGAAATAATACCATCTTCTTCTAAAGTTATACTGCTGATTGGAGAGTACTTGGTCTTCACAATGATTTTTGTGACACTGTCCATTGTCATCATGGTCTTCGCCATCAATGTTCATCACCGATCCTCATCTACGCACCACACAATGGCACCTTGGGTTTGAGAAATATTCCTCCACAAACTCCCAAAATTGCTTGGTATGAGAAGCCATGTCGATAGGTACTTTGCCCGGGAGGAGGAACACAACAGTGGCAACAGATCACAGCCCTCGGGAACACCTTGGAAGCTGCCTTAAATTCTATCCGGTACATTACAAGGCACATTGTTAAGGAGAATGACGTACGTGAGGTGTGTGTATCAGTCACTGTGTTTTTCAAAACTCTTTCTAGTTGGAAATCTGAAATAGCATAGTTCATTTCATCATACAATCCTTATCATTTTTGCTTTATGGCCAGTTTTTATGGGATATAGTGGATAAAGTGATGGACTTGGATTCAGGAAACCCAAGTTCTTCTGTCGCAATCAAACCCTGCACTGGCAAAATGAAGCCACTTTCTTGGCGTTGGCTTTGTCATTGGCCAAACTTAAGTCCTAATTGGTGCATGTTTTTGGCACTAATCAGCAGACCAGTAAATGAGCTGGACTCTGAATCTTTCCACATTCACACCACATTTTGTTGTCCACCAGCAGCCCCCACTTGAGCATGTTGGTCTTGCATTTAGGGTCTCCAACCCTCAGCCTATTCAGGGTTCTCCAAGTTATGTAGGGGCAGTTGAGTTCCTCAGCTATATCTTCCTTTAATGATGTTCCTTCTCTAGCGAGCTCCTTCCTCCATCTTTTAATTTGGCTTTGACCCAAGTTCAAATTGCCCATCAGTCAAGGAAACTCACTGATGGTAACATTGGTGAAACTGCTTCTTAAATATTCCACCTCAAGAACCCTGTTAGTGTTGGCATACTTTAGATGCAGCTTGATCATATCTTGTCACAAGGAAGATTCACATTGTGCCATCCCTTGGCATTAATTTTGGCATTTTCTAATTTTAAAGTATCTGGCCTTAGTCTAGCTACCAGCCCTGAGGAGAGTAGACTCACTGTATCAATAGGATTTACATATGTGTTGATGTACCAGTTAGTGATTGACCAGGTGTATCTTTTCCATTTGGGATTAGTAATAGGATCTAGGCCAGTGATGGCCAACCTTTCAGAACCCGAAATGGGGGCAGACAAGATGCTGTTGTTGTAAAAAACGCCTTCATCGTCATTTCTGCTGCTGTTTTTGGACTGCCACCCACCCCTGCCAGCTCTGGGAGTGTTGGCAGAACTTATCTTCTTGGTTGCTACCTTTCTCCAAGGTCCTGGGGCTTCACTATAGTCAAAAATGTATGCCTGGGTGAGGTGTAAAATGCTGGGCTGTGCAGACCGAAGACCTTACGCTCCTTCCAGAAGCAGGGCCATAGAAAGCCTCCCTGGAGCCCCCAAAAACCCTCCTGAGCTAACAGCCCACCCCCAACCCAACCCAGGATGCCAATGTTATATATGTGTGTGTGACATTGTTGCCCCTCCTGAAAATCCCACCCCCCATCTAGAATCCTGGCTACGGCCCTGGCGTGAAGTCTTTGGTCTGCCCAGGACAGCGTTCTTCCCGGGGCTGCTTTTCACAAGGTGTGTGAAGTCTTCAATCGGCCAAGGTAGGCTTCTTCCGGAGGCTGAAGACTTGACGCTCTTTGTGGCAACTCTCAGGTCCAAGCAGCCAGTAGTCTACTCGCCACGGAGGGAATTTCCTTCTTCACCAAACACCGACCAAAGCAGCCCCTGGAAGAACCCTAGCCTGGGCAGACCAAAGACTTAACACACCTTCCAGGGGCTGCTTTGGTTGGTGATCGGTGAAGAAGGACATTCCCTCCGTGGCGAGTAGACTAGTGGCCGCTGGGATGTAAGAGCTGCCTCAAGGAGTGTGAGGTCTTCAACCGGCCAAGGCAGCGTTCTTCCGGAAGCTGGAGACTCTAACGTTGGCTATGGATGTCAGAGGAAGGCAGGAATTGAGAAAAAAAGTTCCCCAAAGTCTCCCGGTGCTGGCAGGGGTGGTGGAGAGTCCCAAAACAGTGGCAGAAAGAACCATGAAAATGTTTTTTTATGACATTTTCGTGGTCATTTCTGTTGCTGTTTTTGCACTTTCTGCCACTCCTGCCAGCCCTGGAAGACTCTAGGGAACGTTTCCACTCAGTTCCTGCCTTCCTACAAGGTCTGTGGCCAACTCTAGAGCCAAAAATGTGCACCTCAACCAGGCGCACATTTTTGGCCCTAGCGTTGGCTTTGAAGGAAGGCAGGAATCGGAGGGAAAAGTTCCCCAGAGTCTCCCAGTCGAAAAACAGCGGCGGAAACACTGCTGATGACGTCAGACCCTTCTGGTGGCAGCAAGGGGGGAAATGGACTCAACACACATCTCCCCCAGGTTGGAACCCAGTGGAAAAGGCCCCCAAATGGCATGGAAAAGGTAAGAAGATGGCTTTGTCGCTTTTGTGGATCTGTGGGATGGTCATGTCTGACATTTGTTTTGTACTTTTTGGGTTGTATTTCAGGAGGCAGCAAGTAAAACTATACCAAAAGTCTAAGTCTAAATAATATATAAGTCTACATAATAAATAAAAAGAAAAGAAGTTTAAGAAAACAAAGTGGCTGTCTTATGAGGCTCTTAAAATAGCAGAGGAAAGAAGGAACGCAAAAGTCAGGAGAGCCCTAAAAAGTACAATACTGCCAATAACAAAGCTAGTGGAGATGCATGTATTCTAGTTAAATTATTCAAAGCCCTAAAAGATGATGGAATTAAAGTACAGTAAAACCCTGGCATACGACTGCCCTGGGTTATCTTTTCCATTGGTTACAAATGCAAATTTAATTAAAATAATTCCCCAAGTTACAAGCGATTTTCATTTTATGATCAAAAATCGTGCGATTTCAAAATCCAAAATGGCTGCCACCACCATTTTTGAGTTCAACCAGTGGTGGGATTCAATTTTTACTATCCACAAAGTGTGTGTGGTATGGTGGGTGTGGCCAAGGGGAAAACCCTATTTTGCATCCAAAATAGGACTACTTTATTTCAAAACTTGGAAGGGCGGGCCCAGCCGGAATTTCTGCTACCAGTTCTGGTGAACTGGAGCGAACCTGCTGAATCCCACCACTGAGTTCAGCCCTCCGCAGGAAGTCACAATGGAACACTTACTCCTGCGGAGGTGCCGCCATCATGGTCATTTCTGCTGCTGTTTTTGGACTGCCACCCACCCCTGCCACCTCCGGGAGGCTCGGGGGAACTTATCCGTTCGGTTGCCGCCTTCCTCTGAACTCCTTGGGCTTCGTTGCAGTTGAAAATGCAGACCTTACCCAGGCACACATTTTTTGCCCCGGGACCTCAGAGGAAGCCGCCAACCGAGTGGATAAGTTCCGCCGACCCTCATGGAGCTGGCAAGGGCAGGTGGCAGTCCAAAAACAGTGGCAGAAATGACCACAAGGATTTTTTTTAAATGATAACAGCATTATTGCCACTGTTTTTGGACTGCCACCCACCACCGCCAGCTCCGGGAGGGTCGGGGGAACTTACCCACTCAGTTGTCACCTTCCTCCGAGGTCCTGGGGCTTCACTGCAACTGAAAATGCATGCCTGTGTGAGGTGTACAACACTGGGCTGTTTAGACTGAAGAACTCAAGCTCCTTCCGGCAGCTGCTTTGCTTGGATTTTGACAAGGAAGGAAGGCGGCTCCGGTGTGTTTTGAATAGCGGCTGCCTGAACTTCGCCTGATGCTCGAGCATAAATGCTGATGGAAGGATTACCCTGGGCAGGCCAAACACTCAACTCTCCTTCAGTCAGTGTTTACGCCTGAGCGGCAGGCAAAGTTCAGGCGGCCACTATTCAAACCATACCGGAGCCACTTTCCTTCCTGGCCAATCAAAGTCCGAGCAAAGCAGCGGCCTGCTTCCTGCTGGCTTCTCCTTCCTTCCCTGCTTGCTTGCCTGAAGGAGCAGCTTTGAGGGAAAGATGGTTTCCCAGAAGCAAATGTTATATACACTAGGACCTCGGGTAACATTAAGACTTGGTTCCACAAGTCTTAACATTATCTGGATTTTAACGTTGTGCGATGCATTGATCACACGCTGTTGTTGTTGTTTTAAACCTGTTCCCTTTATGAAAAGGAAAGGGAACAGGGGGTCGATCTGCCTGCCTCTTTGGAAAGGCAGAGGGGATTCCATGCATGGACTCCCTGCTGGCCTTTCCAAAGAGGCAGGTGGATCGAGCCAAGCACCGGTTTGGCTTGGTTAAGGGCGCTCTCTCCTCTCCCACTCTCCTCCCAGCCATACCTGAGCGTTGGTAGCAGGGGAGGCAGACACACCAGACTCAGATGCACAAACAGCCACAAGGATATTTTTCACGATGCCCCAGTGGCTGTTTCTACCACTGCCACTGGTCCGCCTGTTGGGTCTGCCCTCTGGGTCTGCGCACTCCAATTCAACTCCAATCCTAAGCGCCGATCACAGCTGTCAGATAACGTTGGATGATACTAAAATCAGATAACATTGGGGAATTAAGAGGCAAACATTTGCATCTCACAACGTTATCTTAATGTTGTGCGATGCAAATGTTTTCCTCAAATTCTCCATGTTATCTGATTTTAGAGTTATCTGAGGTAAACATTATCTGAGCTACCACTCTGTGTGTGTGTGTGTGTGTGTGTGTGTGTGTGTGTGTGTGTGTGTGTGTGTGTGTGTGTGTGTGTGTGTGTGTGTGTGTGTGTGTGTGTGTGACATTGTTGCCCCTCCTGATAATCCCCCCCATCTAAAATCCTGGCTACGGCCCTGATGTGAAGTCTTCGGTCTGCCCAGGCCAGGGTTCTTCCAGGGGCTGCACTGTGACCAAGGGTCGCCTGGATGTAAGAGTTGCCACAAGGAGTTTGAAGTCTTCAATTGGCCAAGGTAACATTCTTCTGGAAGCTCCTTGCGGCAACTCTTAGGTCCAAGAAGCCACCAGTCTACTCGCCACAGAAGGGCTTTCGTTTTTCACTGAACATTGACCAGAGCAGCCCCTGGAAGAACCCTAGCCTGGGCAGACCGAAGACTTAACATGCCTTCCGGGGGCTGCTTTCGTCATTGTTTGGCAAAGAAGGACGGTGCCTCCGCGGTGAGTAGACTAGTGGCTGCTGGGAGGTAAGATCTGCTGCAAGGAGCGTGAAGTCTTCAAACGGCCAAGGTAGCCTTTTTCCAGAAGCTGAAGACTCTAGTATTGTCCATGGACTTTGGAGGAAGGTGGGAATTGAGCGGAAAAGTTTCCCAGAGTCTCCCAGTGCCGGCAGGAGTGGTAGAGAGTCCAAAAACAGCAGCAGAAACTAACATGAAAAGTTTTTACTACGTCTTTATGGTGAATTCTGTCATGGTTTTTGCACTCTCAGCCACCCCTGCCAGCACCGGCAGAATTTGGGAACGTTTCTGCTCAGTTCCTGCATTCCTATGAGGTCCGTGGCCAACGCTAGAGCCAAAAATGTGTGCCTCAACCAGGTGCACATTTTTGGCTTTAGTGTTGGTCTTGGAGGAAGGCGGGAACCGGAGGAAAAAGTTCCCCAGAGTCTCCCAGTCTCGCAGTCAAAAAACAGTGGCAGAAACACAGCTGATGATGACCCCAGATACTCCTGGTGGCAGCAGGGGGGGAATGGACTCAATGCACATCTCCCCCAGGTCAGAACCCAGTGGAAAAGGTCCCCAAATGGCATGGAAAAGGTAATAAGATCTCTTTGTCGCTTTTGTGGGGAGTGTGGGATGGTCATGTCTGGCATTTTAATTTTCATTTTATTTGTATTTTTGGGTTTGCATTTCAGGAGGAAGCAAGTAAAATTATACCGAAAGAAAAGTGTAAGAAAACAAAGTGGCTGCCTGACAAGGCGGTTAAAATAGCGGAGGAAGAAAGGAACACAAAAGGAGAAAGTGAAAGGGAAAAAGTCAATCAATTAAACACAGATTTTCAAAGAAAATGAACAGTGCAAAGCAATAGAGGAAAACAACAGAAGGGGAAGGACTAGAGATCTTTTCAAAGAATTGGGGAAATCAAGGGAACATTGAATAACCACGATAAGGGATAAAACCAACACCCAATGTTTTTGGTATACCCTTGTTTTAAGGTTGTTGCTTGGCTGTTGTTTTAAGGTTTAACACAACTACATCATAAAGATTTGATTTAAAAATACATCCCAATATTTGTATCTCTTTTGCCTTGTTCTTGCCCACCCACTGCACACGAACTAAGACTAAGATTTTTTTTAAGATGTGGATTTGCTAAAAATGCTTGTCCTGCATGAATTTCAGGCATCTTTTGTCAGTCGCTTTTGATTTGATACCCTTTCCCAACAAATACATTAATAAACAAAGATGTAGGATGGGCAGGGTGGCCGCGGAGCGGTGCGACAGAGTCCTGGCAGCAGTCTATTCAATCTGATTCTGTTAAACAAAAGACACAGCAAATAAGTACTTTAACCTAAAGGTAAAGCTTTCACAACATCTTGATGGCAAACAAGAAACTGTTGTCTCCGGGGGCAGCATTGTCGTCTACACTTCATCTCCTGCAATCAAGGGTTGCAGAAATAGCCCAGCTGTGCCCAGACAAGAATGAAGACCCAGAGAAAAATGTGGTCAATTATCATAGCAACATATTTCCAGTCATCTTGGGTCTGGAAAATAAAAGCAGACATTGATATCAATTAACTGTAGGCTAGCCTTGGTTGTAGGAAGCAGTTTAAGTCATTTTGCTGGCATGTCGCATCGGGTGTATTGTTGCGAAAGCTGCTTGGACTCTGTTGAACTACCACCCAGAAGCTTGGAAGCTCCCCACAGGACAACACAGATGGGCCTTATGGACTTTACTGATCACCAAGTGACTAGGGTTTGTGTTTGGGGTGGGTTGAGGTGGGTGGGTGTTTTATGTAGTGTGTTTTAATGTCTATTTAATTTGTATTTTTATGTGTTTTTTAATTTCTATTTTTATGTCTACTGTATTTTTACTTTATTTTTTTTTACTTTGGCTGCGCCCATGTCGTTGGTTCTGCCCACAACTTTATGACAGCATGTTGTTGGCTCCACCCATGACATAATGATGTCATGACTTTGGCTCTGCCCATGATGTTGGCTCTGCCCACAGTGTGGTAGTAAAGATTTTGGCTGCCCACCACTGCATAAGTCCCTAGTATTGTATCCAGGGTGTCACCAGTATTATTGCTCTCATGCACCCATGTACTTGTCACAATACCCTTATCAAGTGTAAATGGGCTTAAATCTGCCATATTTCTCTGAAAAAAAGAAAACATTTACAATACATACATAAATGAATATAACATAATAACGTATGGATGGGTAGGGACTTATGGGCCACCCTATACATTGTTGCTTACAATTTCCACTTTCTAGCCAGAACTTATCAAGAATTTAATTAAAATTTTAGAGTGTCTTTCCTTACCCCCCCCCCCCCCATCCATGCTTTCAGAAGAAGTTTTGGTCTTTCCTTGCAAAGAACCGCGTTACAAGAACCTATGACTCAAAGCCTCAGCATTTCACCCACGAGCTACGCTGCTTTAGAAGCAACCCAGGTAATAAATCTCTACTATTATTCATTCATTCATTTATTCATTCATATTTCTCCACCGCCCTTCTCACCGAAGTGACTCAGGGCGGTTTACAAGTAATAAAAAACCAAAAATGACAATAAAACACAAACACTACCAAAAACCCTCAAAGCTGTTACAATTAGAATTTAAAGTTAAAATCTAAAAAAGATTAAAAACACACCAAATGCTACATCTTACTAATTAAAAATGTAGAGGGAGAGAGGGGCTCAGATCATCCAGCGAGCTGGGGTCATTATACCTCCCGCACCCCATACCTGCCCTGCCAGCCATGTTTTTAGATTCTTCCTAAAGGGCAGCAGCTCCTTCTGGAGATGTAGCTCTGTTGGCAGGAGGTTCCATAGGGCAGAAGCAGACACATAGAAAGCCCTCCTTCTAGTGCCAGAGAGATGCGTCTCTCTGGCTGATGGAACAACTAGAGAGCCTCTCCGGTCCGCTCTGGTGGGATGGACAGATGTTCTTGGGGTGAGGCATTCTCTTAAGTATTCTGGCCCACTACCATGTAGAGATTTAAAGGTAATAACAAGCACCTTGAATTGCACCTGGAGACATACTGGCAACCAATGCAACTCCCGAAGCAGCGATGAGGCATGTGCATACCGCCTACACCCCATCACCACTTGGGCAGCCGCATTCTGGACCAGTTGAAGCCTCTGAATGGTCGTCAAGGGCAGCCCCATGTAGAGTGTATTACAGTAATCAAGTCTGGGGGTGCCCAGAGCTTGTGTGATCATGAGCAAAGAGTCCCGATCTAGGAGCGGGTGTAACTGGCAAATCACACGAAGTTGTGCAAAATTATGCCTTTTCACCTTTTCAGCCACATATATAATAGTAAACATTTTAGCAATCTATAATATCAAATAATGTAATAATTACACAATGTATAGTGAGTCACTGATCCATTTATTATACACTCGCAGTCATTTCTTGAGCATTTGTCTGTCTGAACAATCAGCTAACCAAGACTAGCTAATCTAAGATCCTGGAACCTGGATAAATATATAAAATTCCATGAGTGACCATAACACACAGTGGAGGAATGAATTAACCTAATTCACAGACTCCTCATGTATTATAGCTGGAAATGAATTTTATTAATCATACCAACCTGCTGAATGTTGTGTTTCTTATCTCAGAGAGCAGATTTTAAGTCTCTTGCCAAACAAGGACACTTACAAAAACATAAGCAAAAGTTGGTCACCACAGAAATGAGATGTCTGAGGAAGGCTGCTGGAAGGAAGGGATAAAATCAGGAATTAAGTTTTAGGGGGAAAATTGGAACAGAACTAATCTTGCACTACACATAGAGACAACAAATAAAATGGTTTGCCCATTTGGAGAGAATGTCTTGGAATTCCATACTTTACAAAGCATATTTAGAAAGAGGAGAAGGACAAAGAACATGAGGCAGACCCAGAGGAAAGTGTAGAGATAACATCAAATAACTACTACAGGAGGCCTCTACAAATGTTAGAACAAGAACTTTGCATATCCCTTGACACCTGATGGGGAAGAAGAAGAAGAAGAAGAAGAAGAAGAAGAAGAAGAAGAAGAAGAAGAAGAAGAAGACTCCATCTAGGTCTGCTTCTGAAGATGGTACAGAAGTTTCAGCAGGTGCAAAACATTGCCACAAGATTGGTGGCAGGGTTGCATACATTTGATTATGATTCCCCAAATCTGGTGCATCTGCATTTGTTGCCTATAAGCTTCTTTGTCCAGTTCAAATTTCTGGCATTAACTTGCTCGAAAGCCTGTTGTATCTGACTCTGGGGTTCAGTGGTCATCTCTGTTTACATCCAGCACTGGCTGCAACTGCAGATGTTTCTGTGGACATGTGGTAGGCATGACCAGACACTGGAGCACACAGAATGCTGTTACCTTCCCACCAAAGTGTACCTATTTATCTACTTGCAATTTCTTGCCTTTGATTTGCTAGACTGGCTGGAGCTAGGATGGAGATGGGAGCTCACTCCATCAAACGGTGGAAGGAGGCCAAGTATGCAACTCCACATTCGTCTCACCAACCTCATTCTGCAGGGCCAGACATGTGAGGGGGGGGGGGAAATGGCAAGGGCACAACAGGAGGAAGAGGAGGCAGCAACACACACACACACTCTCTCTCACACACACACCCATCCATATAGGCTGGCCCCTCTCAAGGGGGGGGGGGAGAGAGAAGGGCTCTGCCTTTCCTGGACCGTGTTTTAAAAATCTGGGACTTTAACATGATTTTTATTGAACCAGCCAGGACAGTTTTTTTGACCTTGAATCTGGAACAATCCCAGTTTTCTGGGACATATGGCAACCCTACTTCTGAGAAACCCCTAAAAACTCAGCTGTTCCTCATTTGCTCCAGGATGGACCTATTCCTCTTCTGTCTCCACCCTGCTCCCTACAATCCTGTTAGCCATGAGATCTTAAAGAGGAATTACACCAGAAAAAAAATCTACATGGCAACAAAATTATTAGAGGGGGGGGGGGCAAACAGAACAGCAAAAATGATGAGCTACTTTTCAAATTTCATAGAGAAAAAATGTTTTCGTGTGTGTGAGAGAGTGGGGAATATGTTTCTACTGTATGACATGATGTATGACATGCTGGGAACACCAAGGGAACAATCCAGTATATACCTGGCCAGAGTTTGGAGTATTTCTGTTTAAAAATGTGTTAATTGACTGCTGTAGATTATGGGGGATGTTGCCATTTGAGTCTTTCCGACCATGCAAAAAACTCTACAGTGCTTGGCGTGTATGCATGGTCTCCTTGCTGTCCTCCAAGCAGGGAAGAGGAAGAGAAGCTGCTATAGAAGCCTGAAGCTCCCTATAGCCTGCTCCCCAGGGTAAGTGACTCACCTTTGGATGCGGTGTGTCTGTGTGTACAGCTTTTTTACATTTATATTAAGGTATACTATAACTATTAAGAGAAGTGGTTAGGCAAAGACTTAGTACCTAACTTCTTTAACTGTTGAAAAGTTGAAAAGTGCCAAAATGAAGCCATCTTGTGGTGAGTTCATTCTGTAGTTCCTTCCATCTGACCTAGTGTGAGAAAGATTAGCCAGAATAAGCTTTAAGCTCTGGTTTAAAAGCTCTGGTTGATTTGTGTTTGGGGTGGGTTGGTGGCTGTATTTTAATGTATTTTTATTTTATTTATTTAATTTATATAAGGGGTTTGTGTTGTGGGTTGGTGGGTGGGTGGAGGGGTGTGTGCTTATTTTTTTAAATTATTTTTTCTTTAGCCCTGCCCAGAACATCATGATGTCATGGCATTGGCTCTGCCCACAACATCATGTTAGCTCCTCCCACACTGTGATGACATCATGGTGGGGTAGTAAATTTTTTGACATCCCACCACTGTCTTCAATGGCTCTTGGCCTCCGGCTCCTGCCCGCTTTCCCACCTTCCTTCCCTCCCTCCCTGGGAACCTGTGGGAAGTGTAGCTCTTCGCTTCCGACTGGTAGCAGCATGAAAAACACTTACCCCCACCTCTCCTCCCCTCCAAGAAAGAAAGAAATGTGGGGGTTGGCAAGGGAGCTATTTGCATATTAATTTCTAAGGAGCCAATGAGTGAGAAAAAAGCCAGAGAGGGCACCCGCAATGAAAGTATGCTGTTCCAGACAGGTCAAAGAACCTGAAATCAGTGCATGTTAAAGTAAGCTGCGGAGTTTCTCAAACAAAAGTGTGTGTGTGCATGTGACACATACACACAGAGAGAAGAGGAGATAAATGGGGAAGAGGTGGACAGAGAAGACGTATGGCTTCCTTTGTGGATAGCGTTGACAAAAAAATCCGGGTTATCTACAAAATAGCCTTTTAAAAAAGAAACATAATATAAAGACAGCTATAAAACACTTTCATATTAAATATATCAATACATAAATGAATTTATTTACAACAGTTAATTCTTACACCAATCTTATTTCACAGAAGACTGTACTTTGTTTAGGTACTTTGATATTTTTTCATTACGCTGACACATAAGTTCATAAAATTTAACTGTCATTATATTATGTTTTTTTTTAAAGGCTATTTTGTAGATAACCTGATCATTTTTGTCAAGTATACTTCTGTCCCGGTTTTGTGGGAGATAATTATGGCAACCCTACTCAGTAGTCAGGATAAACCTGGCTTTCTTTTAGTTAAGTTTTACACTTCTGTAAAGTTTATTTATTTATTTATTTATTTATTTATTTATTTATTACTTCAAATTTATATTGCCACCCACTCACTGTAGCGACTCAGGGCGGTTTACAAACAATACATTACATTACAATATGTTAATGGGGGGGTCAGGGGGAGGGGCGGCCAAGTCCTCAACCTGCCCAGGCTTCTTCTTCCCTGGCCGTTGGTGTGGGTGCAGGGAGAGGGGCAGCGAAATCCTCAACCTGCCTTGGCTTCTTCTTCTCTGGCCATTCAGTTATTGTTCTCTCCAGGAGATTAATTGAAGCCATCTCTCTGTGTAGTGTATTTTCTCATATTCAAAAAAAATATTCTGTTCATAGTTGCCAACCTCTGGGGCTATATATATTTGAACACTCTTATTTCAATAGCTTTACTAACGGCAAGTGATCGGATCACATGATCAGCTTCTGTTATGCCTATACATTCTTTCATTTTACAGTTTCAGCTTTTAAAATGCTGTTGGGGACTATATAATTATAGTGTATCTCCAGCATTTTCATTGTCTTCTGAAGTAATTTTTCGCTTTGGAAAGATTATGCAGCAGCCAATTATTTTAGACTCTAAAGGAGTAACACAACTCTTTCTCTCTCAGGATTTAAAAAAAATATCAAGATAATTCTTTTGTTATTGCTTCTTCCTGAACATACAAAGCATTGATCACTAGCCATCAGAACCAATTGTAAATACAGTGTATACAGACATATCTCATTATCTCATGGCTCCAAGTGCAACTTAAATTTTAAAAATAAACACACACGCTACATCTAAAAATCAGGAAATTGTACAATTGTAAAAATCAATTTAAAATAAACAAGTCTTTATTTCATCATGATCTTGTCTATGATCTTTCCCCAATGCTGTTACTGTAAAATTTACACTGATGTAAATATACAGTGTAAACCACAGCATCATTTTTCCTTATTACTGCTATTATTCTGGGAAACTATTGTTTTGTGCCTTGATGGGCTTAAAACTTTCAATCTGTGGAAAATTATCTCTTGGCTAGCTTTAAGAAATATGGCCTGATGCCAGGACTGTCTGACACAGTGCTCAACATGCTCTAGTGACTCATGCACATCACACTCAAGAGCTGCTCTTTAGCTGGCCATACTAAATTTTCCAAAACAATTCTTTCATTCACTCAATAACATCAGGAGTCTGCCAGCTGCAGTCATTTCTGTATCTTTTTCTGATGCATAGTCATGCTTAGTCAGACTCTAAACTGCCAAAACGAAGCCACATTTTGGTGAATCCATTCTGTAATTCCTTTTCACCTGATCTCATGTGAGAAAGATTAGCTGGCACAACTAAGCTGCCATTGCCCAGAGTATGCCCAATTGTAGTTCAAAAATACCACAATCTTTGAGGAGGCTCTTTCTGTGTTCACCCCTTTCTCACACTGAATGGAGTCCAGCAATGAACGGATCTACCATCTATAGTTTGCCTTTAAACATTCTTTGATAGCATACATTTTCAATTCTAAGTTCTGATATAGTTTGTAGTATATAGTATACACTATAAAATGAAAGCAGTTCAGGTAAAACAGTATACGCTAGACTGCTTTTTAAAAAAAACTTTTTCCATCTTCAGAAAGCAAAGTGAGGCTGGGATAACCAGGCAAACCCTGAGAAATGGATCCAGCTAACTCACATACTCACTTGGCTTATTCTTCATTAGGCACATGTTCAAATGTTCAGCATCAGAGAGAAGCATGTGCAGAGACAGACATTTTGCACATCTCATCCAGATGTACTAAGCTTGAGAGAATAAGAATGAAAGGAAGGAGAGGGCGGGATAGTAAGCACATTTTCTGTGCTTGACAAAGTTGCTCAGTAGACTTGGCAATTGATCATTGCCACAAGTTTTCAGCTATCCCAGTAACATGTGCCCATCCTCTCTACTTCTGAAGCAAAGGTTTTTAAGGATTGAGGTGTAGTTCATATGCTGCATTATTGAGTCTCCTGGAAGACGGGGATTGATGGGCAGCAGCACCCACCACAGCACCTCATTTCTTAATGAAGGGAAAGGTAGATTAGAGGTTGGACAGTTCACATTCTCTTCCTCACCTCTTACCTTTATCCTTGGCTTCTTTCATTTATATAGAAATTTCATTTGGAACAACACTGTTCTAAGCCAGAACCACATTTTACAAGGCTATTCTTTTTTAAAAAATCTTCCATGAAAATATGCATGATGATGTCTTCACCAGATGAGCTGTGGCAGGTAAGTGAGATCATCTCCCTCCAGCAAAGGCCTTGCATTGCTAGCACCGAGACTTGTGACAGCAATAGAGTGAAAAGATGTTAAAGTGCTGCTATTAAAATGTGGCTACATCCTCTAAATATTAACTTCATGGTATCCCATACTACACTGTAACTAACCTCTTCCGTGAATTTTTTGGAATAGTAGCCATGTTAGTCTGTGGTTCAGGCATATCAAAAAGAAAGAAAAAACCACTGTAGCACTTTAAAGACTAACTGCTATATTTTTATTGTTAGCTTTCATGGATCAAGTCCACATCTTCAGACAATGAGTGAAACTTGCAGGCATGGTTTATATACACCAAATTCAGGAGTCAAAGGGAGAAGGGCCTGCTCAAGCAAAATGACAGACAAGCAAGCACAACAATACAGCTTCCCACAGCCATCAGCAACAATAGATTATTCAGATTAGCTCTAATTGTCTCCCTTTCAATCTCAAAGGTGTAGAGAAAGCCCATTCTGGTCTCCGATCAACCTCTTACCTGCATGTCAGAAAACAAACATAAACACTGTACCTGGTTACTTCCTGTTTTGCTAAAGAGAATTGGCAGGAAGGTTGTAATATAATATACTGTATAAAATATCTAGCAGAATATAGCAATCTGTGTATCAAATCTGATAATGTCCCAGAAACACTTTGCTAATATTTAATTCCCTGCGATGGGTGTCTAACAGATGAATGTATTTGATTTCTGCTGTCTCCCTTTCAATCCTCTTCTGCGTCATTCCAATACCAGCTTTCTTCCCATTTTTCAATTATTTTTTCTTTGCTCTTTGAATCTTTAAATAATTTAGCATCATATCTCCAACTATTTCTAGCCTTCTTTAAACTCTCTATGTTTAATTCTAACACTTTCACATGATCTGATTCTTTGAAAATTCCAATTTCCATATCCTCTCGATTCCAATCATATTATCTGTAACAAGTATATAGTTTATTCTGGAATATGTATTATACACCTGTGAAAAGAAAGTGTAGGCCCTTTCTGATCCTTTAAGTTCCCTCCATGTGTCTCTTAAACCTAAAGATTTCATCCATTTATCAATGATTTGCATTTTAAGCCCACTTCTGCTCCTATTTATAATTTGACCATATCAAATTAAAATCACCTGCCACAATCATTTCTGCTGTTCTTTCTCCTTCCACTATCTGATACACCTTTTCTAGAAACTTACCTTGATGTTCATTTGGAGCATAAACATTCACTAATGTCATTTCTTCATCATCTATCATTCCTTTTACTATTAAGTATCTACCTTCTGGATCAGAAATACTCTTTGTTATTGTAAACTCCAACCTGCTCGAAATCAAGATTGCCACTCTTCTTGCCTTTGAAGTGCCATATGCCTTTTCATATATTTGAGTCCATCCTAAAAATATTTTATTCACATCACCTGACTTTTGATGAGTTTCCTGCAGAAAGACTACACCAGGAATGAAAATAGAGACTTGTTCCTTGAACATGGTGCAGCTTTGATTACACATGTGAATGGAGAAAAACCAACATGGACCACCAAACAAACAACTTGATTTTGGAAGAATGAATTCAAATCTCCAGCAGACAGTCGAGAATTCCCCTTTATTGATGAATTCTCCATTGGCAGAGACTGGCTGCTGGATAACACAAAATTTGGCTTGTGGTATAACAATTTTTTCATATTGTTATTGTTTTATTCTCTATGACAAAAATCCAATACCAAGTCACAAGCTGAATATGCCTGTTGTATCAGTAGGGTTGTGGTGAGGCTACACATCATGTAAGTTCTATTGATTCAATGGACCCACTCTACTTTCAACATACCACTGGACATCAGCGGTATGTTATATTATTTCTTTACTTTCATGTACAATGAAGCTGAGAGCTAGCATGGTGCAGTTAACAGAGTGGGTGGGACTCAAATTCAAGAGTTTTGGGTTCATTTTTCTACAGTGTTAAACCAGAAACTGTACATCTCACACACTGAAAACCCTGCTGGGATTGTCATAGGTTAGAAGAAAAACAACACATAAAACAACAAAACATAAACCAACATACTGAAACTGGAGGGAAAATTGTGTGCAATAGGCATGCATTTGAAAAAGAAAGATGAAAAAACTGTTTCATTTCCACTGGTCTGTTCACAAAGCATACTAGAGGTTTGCCATCTTCCTCAACCCAGTAAAGTAATAAAAGAGAGATACTTTGAACTTAATTTAAAGGCTGAAAAAAACTTTTAAAAGAAGAGTCAAATATATGAATTTATTGAATTACTGGCAGATAAGTGTTATTTTATTTACATACAGGTTCCACTGATAAAGAATAAAACAATGCCATTCATTTTAAAGCACACATAATACATGAGCTGAGCCCTACTCCCTCTCCCCCGTTGTTTCCCTTCCTGCAGGTAAAATACACTTTCAAAAGGACATACAAAGGGAGAGCAGATGGAGTATGTACAATGTAAATGGTCAAAGCAAACCACTATCAGTTGGGCTTCTGCTGAATTCATGCTCCCTTAGTTAGTGTAACTTTCTTCTTCTTGTTCTGCCATATCTGAATCTGAATATTGGTGATCCTCATGGTGATCAGCCATGAAGACTGTTCTGAGAATATAATGCAGTGACCTTCCATCCTTCTGCATTGCAGCAAGACACTGATACCACTGATCCAGTTCTACAAGTCACTTTCGTGTCCTGAACCCTTTTGGCACACATGTGTAGGCCAACTTCCACAAGGTGGTGCTAATAGCATAATGTTTAAATGTTTATTAAGAACGCTACAGCTCTGACAAAAATACCAAAATCCACATTAGTGTGATACCTTTATTAGGGCTACTGAAAAGGCACAACACCAACACTCCATGGACCTTAGAAGAAATAGGTAGAATAAACATGGGAAGGTGTGTGTGTGCTGGAGCCCCATCCATCCTTTTTGACAAACTTTATTTGCTATCTTCACAAGAAGAGCAAATTCATGAAGAGAACATTCTTTATCCATGGAATGTGTCTCTGTATGATCCAGAACAGAACCTGACTTTCTGGAATTTCAAATCATGTAAGAACACTGTGGCATGGACAGAGGAGGATCTGCTTCCCAGGGCAACACAACAGTGGGGAGAACAAGCTCATAAAAGCAAGGCTAAAGCACTCCTTTTCCTTGTGTGATTATTTTATCTTACAGTGCTTCTAAAAGCTGATATGTTCAAGCTTTGAAGAGCTCTAGATCTCTTCATCAGAGGTGGGGAGGAATGGCCTCTATTTAGGCATAACTACTTTCCTGAGCACCGATCAAGATTAGTACCTGACTGCATCTTGAGCAGAGACAGTGTTCTTTTTTTCAACACCCTGAAAAACTAAGTTGGTGGGCTTCTGAGATAGCAATTTCTCTGTCACAGCAGGGAGGGTAGGTTGGATTTATGTTTTTTGAACTTTTGATGAGCAGCTAAAACTGTTCCACATGGCATTTGGTATTTAAAACTCATTTTTGCAGTAGACTTCTGGTTTATTTTTGAATTTTTTAAATGTTTAAATCAATTTTTAATCATTTTATTCTATTGGCAAATCACTTTTGGAGCTCTGACACACAGACAGGCAAGGAAGAAATACTTTTAATAAACAAAATAGTCTGGGAAGTGCAGATTAGTTTAATTAATATTATGTTTACTTTCATTTTTATTTGGTTATTTTAACTTGACTATTGTTTTTATGTATTTTAATATATTTATTTATAGGATTGTTTTAACATGCTTGTTCACTGCCCTAGGTGATCTGAGACCAAAAAGGCAGCATACAAATGTAATAGATAAATAAAATAATTTACTTGAACAGTTCCTAGTTTGATCTTTCCAGCAGTGCTGTTTAGAGTACTAATTTAGCAGTCTTATGGATCAGCTTGATATCATGTCCATCTGGCTGTTCTTACATATCAGCTGCTTGGCTAGTTCAGTGAGATACGTACCTAGCTATGGAGCCAGAGATTTTGATTCTTCACTGTCCCTTCTATGACAAGAACGAGCCTGTGTGGCCATGAATAAACCTATATTATCCCAGATGCCCCTAGAAGAACAGAATGGTAAAATGATTCTTAGTATGCAATACTTAGAAATGTGGTGTTGGAGGAGAGTTTTGAGAGTGCCTGGGACAGCAGGAGAACATAATAGATCGATCTTAGAAGAAATCAACACTGACTGCTCCCTAGAAGGTAAAATAGTAAAGATGATGCTAAAGAACTTTGGACATCAAATGAAAAGAGAGGATTCACTTGAGAAAGCCTTGATGCTGGGAAAGGTGGAGGACAAAAGAAGAAGGGTGTGGCAGAAAATGAGATGGATAGATGGTATTGTAGACACAATGGGTACAGAGCTGGGGAGGTTGAGGAAAATAGTGGAGAACAGAGGTGCCTGGCGGGCAATGGGCCATAGGGTCACGAAGGGTCAGAATCAAGTGTACAACTGAAAAAGAAATCCTTGGGAAAGTGTTATTCTAAGGAACTGATTTTACAACACATAATTTAAAAAGAAGACTAAGAGTAATCAGATCGCTAGGGTGATTATTCCACTTTGAATTTGTAACCAAAATTTGGAAGATCAGAAGGTAGTACGTGCCCTATAAGAGTTTCTAGATGAACCAAGAGGAACTGAGGTCCTTTATTAACTACTTCTTGGAAACAAAGTAAATACAGTCAAACCTCGCATAAAGAGCGCATCGCTTAAAGAGTAACTCACTTAAAGAGCAGAATTTTCTCTGAATGTTCACTTCACTTAACAAATAAAGCCAACCAAAAACTTGCTTAACAAATAAATCAGGGTTCGCAATCCCCCCCCCCCCAAAAAAACGTGGTCATTTACAATGGTGTTTCGCTTAAAGAGCAAACTCGCTTAAAGAGCAATCCTGTGGAACGCATTATGCTCTTTAAGCGAGGTACAACTGTACACCATTTTTGACCCTTCTCCTGAAATTTGGCACATCCTGCCTATTATGGAGGCCACCCTACACTCAGGTACAGCTGCGCAGTCCTCTTGCAGCACTTCCCTGGCACCCTCCCTGCTCGTTATTGGGCAAATCCAATTTTCTTAACATATCATCATGTTTGAATAATCACCCAGCTGAGGAATCTTCTGTCTTGGGCTCCTCTCCAGTCAATTACAGATGATACTGCCATTTTTCTTGCCATCCACATGACAAGAAGTTTGCCTTGTTCAAACAGTGGCAGAAACTGCGATTTTACAAGCTTTCCTCGATCTCTCCTAAAGACAATGGGTTGGTTCTTTTTAACTCTTGCTCAAAAGCCTGTAGTATCCAACTCTAGGTTAAGTTGCTCATCTCCATTTACAGCCAGAGCCAGTTCTGTCTGCGTTTGCAGATGTTTCCATGGACATCTGGCAGGCATGACTAGACCCCAGAGCACATGGAACATTGTTTACCTTGCTACCAAAGTGGTTCCTATTTAGCTCCTTGCAATTTCTTGCCTTTAAACTGTTAGGTTGGCAGGAGATGGGGCAGAGATGGGAGCTCACTCTGTCGTACAACTCTCAGGTCTTGAACTGCTTACCTGCTGACCTTCCAGTCATCATGTTCAGTGTCTTTAACTGCTAAGCCAACACATTCCCTATTTGTAATATAGCAAATCTTATAAGAATTATTATTTAACTTTATTGTGTGCCTTTTCTGCTGGTTATGTGCCAAACTGTGGTGAGAAACCTCTGCGTTCATAGCTGGTGCATATGCTCAGGTTGAATACATTCACATGCACATGGGAATGAAAACATGCAAAAATATACTCACCTGTTTTTAAGCTGTACAAGACTACAGTACTTATTAAAGGAAACGGAGGGTTAAAATAACTTCTAATGTTTTGTTCATTAAAATTGAAGCAAACATGAACTTTAAGTTCTACTGGTGACGTTCATCTCATTCAAACGAACTCTTGGCAAAAGCTTTTGAACACAAGGGTGTGTTGTAAACAGACTGTCTTTATACTGAAGCAGAACATGACTGATTAATTTGGCTGTTCATACTTGTGCAGAGTTAGTTGATCTGGTTTAAGGCAGTATGGATGGGCACTAAATAGTACTTAAAGGCTTGTGTTGTTAAATCATTATGTGGCTAAATACTGTTACACCACATAAAAATAGACTGTTAAGTTAGTTGGACTTTTGCCTAAATGGTATTTGGCTCATTCTTCTTCTTTAAAACTCCAACTTCATTATGAGTAAAAGATAATGTTTACTGTCCCAGTTTCCTTTACCCACTGAATAAAATGTGACATTCCGTAACTACACTGTATTGGGTAACCAAACAGGATATGTTAGATTCCATCCAAGCTTTATCATCTTATCTGCTTTGCTTTCAAAACTACAAAAAATTGCAGCCACATATTTACTGCCAACCCTTTCATACTTCCAAAACAAATCTAGAAGACACGTTCTAAAAATCTGGGATGACTGGTGTGGGTAAACAAGAAGTATCAAAGTACTTAAGGTCTGCAGTTTAGTTAATTAGGTAATACAACTATATAATTCTAGCTCTAGAAAAATGATTCCAATTCCAAATTACTTAAGTGTATTTGACAGAAGAAAAGTTGTTGAGAAATTACCTACTAAACAAAAATTTGCTGGATTTTGTCCAAACATTTGTTGTGACTTTACTCAAAACTGCTAAGAGTCATCTTGCTGGTTTATGTATTAAACAGGTATCTCCCCACAAGCCATTTCCCCTGAATATCACTTTATATAGCTGTAGAAAATTAAATCTAGGGTTTTTTCTTCTTCTACAAAGTTTCCCCATAAGACTACATATAACAGATTTTGCTTTTCACCAGTAAAAGGACAAAAAGTGAATACAAACCTCTATAAAACTCTACATGAATGATGACCATTTATTCCATAGATTATTGCATAGTTTTATCAACTTTATCAAATAGTTGAGTTGCCCCCCTATTTGGATAAACAATCTCTTTCAACCCTAGTTACTGTATCTCATTGGTAATGGTGGGCATCAGCAGGTTTGCACCAGTTTGCCAGAACCAGTAGCAGAAATTCTGGCTGGCCTCACCCATCAAATTTTTGAAATATAGTAGTCATAAT
Source organism: Furcifer pardalis (assembly GCA_030440675.1). Classification (NCBI taxonomy): domain Eukaryota; kingdom Metazoa; phylum Chordata; class Lepidosauria; order Squamata; family Chamaeleonidae; genus Furcifer; species Furcifer pardalis. The sequence continues at coordinate 74,126,462 of CP126893.1, forward strand.
TCAGGTGCACCACAGGGCTTTCCTCCTGGCCATGCCCACCATACCACACCCACAGTGTGGTAATAAAATTTTTTTGGAGCCGACCACTGCTCATTAGTAAGCTCATGTGTTGATTACTGTAATGCTCTGTACATGGAGCTACCCTTATCCCTGATGCGAAGCTTCAGTGGGTCCAAAATGCAGTTGCCAAGTTAGCTTTTCCCCGCTACCTTCAGTCCTCAGCCTGGCGAGGTGAGAGAGGCCCTCTGGCCGAGAGCGTCTGGACTATCCCAGCTGCTGGCATTCCTGGGCCACCAACCCCATGCCGGACTTCAAGAGGATGCCACAGCGGAGCTTTTCCCTGCCACCCACAGTGCCCGGCAAGACAAGAGGGGACCTCTAGCTGGGAGCATCTGGACTATCCCACTTGTTTGGTTGGAGGGGGGAAAGGCGGGGGTTATTATGGCCAGTTCAAAGGGGCCCTTTGGATTTGTGAAGGTCACCAAGGGCCCTTGGATTTGGGAGTGGCTGGTACCTGTCGTAAGAACAGGTGTTGGTCTTCATGCGAGTCCTCTTGCCGGGGATCTGGAGATGGTGGGGGAGGAGGGAGAGCAGCCTGCCAGCCGGGGATAGGAGACAGCACTCCATCTGGAGTAAGCAATGAGGTGCCTGGAGTCCAAATTGGTGTGGTGACGGGCATGGGGCTGTATGTTGGGAGCCGTGGGGCGGGCCACACTCGGGGAACACAAGACAGATGTTTAATATCTGTCCCCTGTTCCAGCCTCCCGGCTACACCTCTGGTTCCTGTGCAGCTGATGAATGCCAGGTCAGTCTGCAATAAGGCCCCCCTGATTTTAGATTCTATTCTGAGGGAGCGGCTGACCTGGCATGCACCAGAGGACAGGGTTCCCCTCTCAGAATTATGTCCAGCCAGGTTTGGTATTTGGCACCAGCCTAGGGGTGATGGGAGGGGTGGTGGCATCGCCATTGTAGCCAGGGAGTCTTTGGGAGTCGCCAGAGCCACAGCTCCCCAAGTTCCAGGCTGTGAGGCCCTGCTCCTGTGTGTGGCCCCTAAGGGTCAGTTGGGAATCTTGCTCCTGTACCTGCCTCCCTGCAAGGTAGCAGATTCCCTGCCTGACCTGCTTGAGGCCATCACTATGTTGGCGTTGGAGTTCCCCAGACTTATGGTTCTGGGGGACTTCAATTTGCCTTCATTGGGGGTCAGCTCCGTGTCGGCTCGGGAGTTCATGGTTTCTATGGCAGCTATGGGCCTAACTCAGGTAATTCAGGGCCCAACCAGGAGCAGTGGCCACACCCCGGATTTAGTTTTCTTGTCGGAGCAGTGGCAGAGTGATCTGAATTTACAAAAATTAGATATTACATCTGTGCCATGGACAGATCATTATCTGGCGATTCTGGACTTTCTGGGGATGGGGCTTCACCGCAGGGAGGTAGGGCCTATTTGATTGGTCTGCCACCGGTGACTGATGGATCCAGATGGATTTCCAGATGGAAAAACCCCCAAAGGGAACTGAGGTTTTTTCCTCTGGATCAGCAAAACGATTCGTCTGAGACGCTTGTTGACCTTTGGTATAAGGAAGCGACGGCGGCCTTGGACGTAATCGCACCACTATGGCCTCTCCATGCTCGTAGGCAACACTCTTCATCATGGTTTACAGAGGAGTTGAGGGTGCTTAAACGGGCTAAGAGACGCCGAGAGCACCGCTGGGTGAAGACTCAGAGTGAGTCCAACCGAACACTTGCTAGATCTGCTATTAAGGCCTATCAGGTGCCGCTATGGAGCGCGCACTGGCGTGTGTCTGGGAAGCCAAAGGGGGAGTCCCCCTTTGGCTTGCCAGCCAGCCACCACTTTGTGCTCTGTAGTGGCAAGTCTAGGAAGGCAAAGGGGGAGTCCCCCTTCGGCTTGCCAGCCACCCGCTGCTACAGAGCATGGGATCAGCACTTGGGTTTGGGGTTGAACTGGTGTGTGCACCCTGTATTAAAATAGCCCCCTTTTAAAAGGTGCTTTTCTATTAGCCTTGTTACCCACTTAATTGAGTTTAAGTACACTTAAAATGGTGCTTCTGGATCTGGGGAAGATAGAAGAATTCTAAACAATTAAAACACATGAAATTGCAGAAATGAAAGTGAATATGTGATTGACATGCCTTGCTGTGTAGCCAATCTGCAAAATGTGAGACTTGTGGGAGGGGAGCCGAGGACTTCCCCTGGAACCTTAATGGTTAATTTCTGCTTTGAAATGCTTACCGATCTTTTGATGAACTGTATCCTGTACTGTATTTTACTACGCTTTCAATATATTTCTTGAAGAAACTTGGGAGTGGTTATTTGGCTTAATGCTACCTTTTCTACACATATCTGGACCCTGTGTTGCCCAGCCAAGGAGATGCAATCCAGAAGAACATAGGGGCCTACTCGAAAGGCAGGTCCCTTCTGTTACACCCCCGTTCTTTCCCCCAACCCAAGCACCGATCCCTGTGTGGGATTTCAACGTGGGATCAGCGCTTGGGGTGGGGGAAAGAATGGGCGTGCCTGCCTGTTCTTCCCTCCAACCCAAGCACCGATCGCAGCTGTCGGATAATGTCGCATGATGGTAAAACCAGAAAATGTTGGGGAATTTGAGACAAACATTTGCATTGCATAACGTTCGTTGTGCAATGCAAATGTTTGCCTTAATTCCCCAACGTTATCCAATTTTAGCGTTATCTGATACAAAAACTTGAATTAAATGTCCTTTACACACCCGTTAACATCCACAATCCTTGGGACAAGTGAAACGGACAAATTGTACCTTGAAAAATTGGCTGAGTAGAATCACCAAGCAGCAAATTAAAACAGTCTCAACCTCCTCCAGTTGATCTCAGAAGCATGCATTGCTCTCCTTTGGCTAGCCTGAAATTATCCTCACATGGGGGTACACAGAAAGAGCCTCCTCAAAGCTTGTGATATTTTGACTATACTGTATATAACAATTGGATGTACCCTGGTAACGGCAACTTTGTGTTTGTCAGCTAATCTTTCTCACACTACGTCAGGCAAAAGAAACTGTAGAATGACCTCAACAAAAGGTATCCTCTCACTGACCCAAAAGTCCTGTGTCAAATTTGCAAAAACATGTTATTACTTTGCAGTCTTCTTTTCTTCTCTTTTCAGTTTCATGGCTCCCTTTCAGAGATTGACCCTGGATGTGCCTGTCCATCCATTGCAACCTGAATATGTGGTAATGATTAATAAGCAGAAAGTGTCTCCACTGCAAGAGAAATGGTCAGAGGGGTGCTGTGTCTTGATGACTATACACACTGCAGTGAAAATGGCAGGGAAGGAGAAATGGATTCATTACACCAAAGTAAAGCATGCACCACCTTGGAATATATGTATTATCTGTAGAATACTTTGTGGATTGGTGTTATTTTTCTCACTCTGTCAGGAGTATTGTAGGGTTCTGCCAGCGGAAATAAAAGAAACTTTTTTGTAATAATCTATACAACTGCAGGGGATTTATGAATGTTTGGTTCAGCACCTAGTTTTCAAACCCTTAAGCAGGAGTTCCAGGCAATTCTTAATTATAACTGAGGACACAGGTGCAGTTTGTAGCTACAATGTTTCCCCTCAAAAAGACAGAGGCTCCATTTGGAGCTGCATTTCAGCTTTCTCTTTTTAGTGCCAGAGATCTCAAAAGGAAAAATGTAGTCCTTCAATGATTTTGCACCAATTTTTCACACACACCCTGCAAAAGTTAAATAATAGTCTATCTCTTCCATCTGTGCCCTATGTTCACTAACAAAGCCCAGTGAAATCTAACTCTGCATTAGTTTGAAAGTGGAAGGATGGAAAGACACAATTTCCTAGCTACCAGTTGGTCAGCACATGTTTGGCTCATATCTGCATCTAGGTCTTCATACAGGTCCTCTTCTAAGATAGGGCAGTCCTATATTTAGAAGCAGTATAGCACAGTGTAACGGATCAAATCTCCAATATCTCCCAGGATCAGCTGAGTATCTCTTGGAGCATGTGCAACTGATAGGGTTATATGCCCCATTAACCTGTGCAGCCTTGGGCAACTTGCTCAGTCCCAAGATAATAAAAGAATGGTAAACCACTTCTGAAGACTTTAACCCCCTCCTTTCCAATTCTGGTGGGTTGCCCAAACTCTTCATCATCATCTTAAAACTGTAGAGCTAGAAGTGACTTTATGGATTATCATGCCCAGTCCCTGCACAATGGGGAATTGGACTCCCAACCTCTGGCTCCACAGAGTTATCCAGCAGTTATTCAAATACTGTACCTGACAGTCATAGGAGCATTGTCATAGAATTATTCTCCTTTTGAATATGATCTCTATTGAAGGGTGTCTGACTGACAAAAGACCAGGAGAAAGATCAAAAGTTTATACAGTAAAACCTCGCATAAAGAGCGCCTCGCTTAGAGTCTAACTTGCTTAAAGAGCAGAATTTTCTGAATGGTTGCCACGCTTAACAAATAAAACCAACCAAAAACGTGCTTAACAACTAAATAGGGGTTCACAATCCCCCCCCCCCCAAGTCACAATTGATCACGTAAGAATGGTGTTTCGCTTAAAGAGCAATCCTGTGGAACACATTGTGTACTTTAAGCAAGGTACCACTGTATGTTTTATCTATTATGTTTACCACCCAGAAGGTGGCATAGAGAAGGAATATTTTTTTTAAGTTCAGTTTTGCAGCACTGGGGTAGCAGGCTCAGCTAGAACAAAGGTCATCTAGATTGTATTTCTGATTAATTCCATTAAATTAATCTTAAATTTGCATCAGTACATATAAACGAATAGATAAAATGTTAGGTAAACTGATGTTTATTTATTTTTTTGGCCTTTCATTTTGATGATAAGGGCTCACTGGTTAAGAAGCTTGCCTTGTTAGTTGGAAGGCTGGCAAGTCAGAGCAGTTTGAGACCCAGGTACTGCATGATGGATTGAGCGTAGGCTCCTGTCCCACCTCTTGGGGACATGAAAGGAGCCTCATTTGGGCGTCCCCTGAGCAGAGTTTCTCCAGCAAAAATCCTTTCAACCCAGAATAATTTCTGACAATTAATTATTATTATTAATTATTATTGTATTGTATTGTATTGTTCGACTTTTATGCCGCCCCACTTGCCTATAGCGACTCTGGGCGGCTCACAGCAAAACAATGTTTCATAACTACAAGTATTACATCACAAAAATCACATATGAAAAGTACATCAAAAGCATTACAAGAAATCCCCTGTCCCGATTACAAAATTAAAAATTCATAAACATTTCATTTCATTTATTATGATAAATTATAGGTCAGCCTACGCAGGTCTCTTCCAACCTCTGCCTTCCGCAAAGGAAAAGAGGGCAGTAAGGTAAAGGTTTCCCTTGCTCGAAAGCCAGTCGTATCCGACTCTAGGGGTCAGTGCTCATCTCTGTTTCTAAGCCGAAGAGCCAGCGCTGTCTGCTTCTGCAGACATTTCCATGGTCATGTGGCAGGCATGACTAGACACCAGAGCACATGGAACACTGTTTACCTTCCCACCGAAGTGGTCCCTATTTATCTACTTGCAATTTCTTGCTTTCGAACTGCTAGGTTGGCAGGAGCTGGGACAGAGGCGGGAGTTCATTCCGTCCTGCAGTACTCGGGAATCGAACTGCTGACCTTCCGCCTCCCAGTCAGCGTCTTAGTGACTTGAGCCACTGCAGTCCAAAAAACATCCAAAAAAAAAAACCCCCAAGGGAATCCAGACATCCCCCTCTTGACTCTTTTTGATCAGGAGGAAGAGAAAAAAATGGATTAGAAAAGGTAAGGAGGGAACGCAGGACTCGCAACTAGTGGAACCTAGGGGGTGATAGTACTGCGCATGCTCGAGGCGAGTTGTTTTGGCCAAAAGGCAGGCAACTCCTACGGAGCATGCGCGCTTCCTTCCCTCTCCCCCCACCCTTAGCGTAGGCGGCGCGCGAGAAGCAGCCAACCGACGAGGGGGGGGGGAGGGAGTCCGGTTTTGTTGGGCAGGGAAATCTCGCGAGGCTTGGGACCGAGACGCGCTGGACCGGGAGCAGAATTTAAAAAGGGAGGTTGGTAGAGGCGATTCGGCGACGGTTGGGAGGCGTGAGTGGAAGCTGCCTTGGCTCGGGCCTCTCCTCTCTTTTACAGTGTTTTGTAGTTTAACGTTCTCGTTCCTTTTCCTCTTCGTTCCTTCTCTCCACAGGAGGCTTCGCTGACTGTCCCTTTCTCTCAGAAGTCGACGAATAGGTATTTTCTTTGATAATAATTAAGAGAGAACAACATTTAAAAAATGCTCTTTCTCCCCTTTTTTCCTAAGACCTTTTTTTAAACGGTTGACAAGCACCTGCCCTCAGGCGGTGAGAAGCCGCCTTCTCTTAAGTTGGGGGGGGGGAGGAGGAAGGTAAAGGTCACCCTTTGCTCGAAAGCCAGTCGTATCCGACTCTAGGGTTCAGTGCTCATCTCCGTTTACAGCCGAAAACCCAGCGCTGTCTCTTCTGCTGCAGACGTTTCCGTGGTCATGAATAGGCATCGGTGTGTAAGGAACGCTGTTTACCTCCCCGCCGAAGTGGTCCCTATTTATCTACTTGCAATTTCTTGCCTTCGAATTGCGAGGGTGTCAGTAGCTGGGACAAAGGCGGGAGCTCGTTCGTCTTGGCAGCGCTCGGGTTTTGAACTGTGGACCTCCCAGTTGTCAAGTTCAGCGTCTTAACCCAGCCACCTGCTAAATACAGGTGCGTATCTGCAAAGGCAGCTCCGAAGGTTCCGGTTTTCCTCTTCCTCAGTCTTGTTGCCTCACAGTCTTGCACTTATTTATTTATTTATTTATTTATTTAGATTTATTATCCTGCCCTAATCAGGCGAACCTGACTCTAGGTTCTCAAGGTGTGGCTCCCTTGTGACTTTTCACCATCCTTCTTAGCTTGCTAAACCTGGAGCTCCTGTAGCTGAATTATTGCTAATTAACAAGTTGCCACATGCAATCCTGAATACGGTAATACCTCAGATAACATTAGTATCGAATAACACTAAAATCGCATAACATTAAGGAATCTGGGGGGAAGAATTGCATCGGATAACATTAAGATCCTATGGGATGCTTCAGATAACAACCGCTAAAGCCTGTGTGGTTACAATGTATCTCTATGGATCCCATAGGATTTTAGCATGCATCGGATAACACTAAAAATCGTATAACACCAAGACTTGTGGAACCAGGTTTTAGTGTTATCTGAGGTTTTACTGTATTTGATATTGTTCAGTTTATCTTTTGGAGGAACACCTTTTTAAAATGAGGATGGATATGTTTTTCGAGGACCATGGCTGTTTCCTGGGAAGGGATAGCTGAGCATGTGGGATGCTAATCTTGTGCTAAACTTCCTTGTCTCTATAACCTTTCCCTTCAACCTGGATGTTACTTATGTTAATGTAAGCTGACATTTGGGACTATGCCTGTGGAAGTCTTGTTTACTTTTGGTCTGCTTAATAACAGGAAAGGACCTGGAAAGACATTATTTGTTCTACCAGTGCAGGAGAAAGGCAATCACTTCAATAAACTACAGAAATATCAGGCATATCAGAAAACAAAAAAGCTTTAAAGTGCTGCAGTGCCCCCCCCCCCACGCCTGAACCACAGACACACAGCTACTATTCAAAAAAAAATGACAGAAATATCAGATTTGTAATTCAAGCTCACTACTTCAGACATGCCTCCATTTCGTTTAGATTTTTTTTTCATGTTGTCAAATTGCCTCTGATTTATGGCAACTTTGTAAATGAGCAATTTCAAAAATGTCCTGTCTTCCATAGCCCTACTCAGGTCTTCCAAGTTCAAGGTTTAGGGACTCAATCCATCTCATATTTGGTCTCCTTCTTTTCCTGATGCCTTCAACCTTTCCTAGCTTTATCATTTTTAAGACAATCTTGTGATATGCCCAAAGTAAGATAACCTCAGCAGCATCATTTTTGCCTCTATAGGTGGTTCAGGCTTGATTTGCTCTAGGACCTACTTGCCTCTCTTTCTAGAGTACAGTATCTGCAAATCTCTCATCTAGCACTATATTTAAAATGAGTCACCCCCCCCCCCGTCAGCTTTCTTTACTGTCTAGTATTCATACTTGCACAGGGATACAGTTGTGTGTATAGTCTTGGTTTCCAGTGACACATCCTTATACTGCATGATCTTTTCTACTTTCTTCATTCCTTTTTCTTCAAAGTCACAGCCTTCTTACTTCTTGACTACAGTCTCCATTTTGATTGATGATTGAACCAAGACATGCTGTACTTGTAGCAGCTCTGCACAAGATTATGTATCTGGTGTGGCCATATTGGTGGTTGTGTAAGGTTTGCATAGATTGATATGGCTAATTGCAGCTAATAGATAAAATGCTGGGCTGTATCTCTAACATGCCTGGTCACCTAACCAACAGTGCAGTTGAGATGTGCTCCAAAATCTTTGTCATAGTAAGTTATACAAATGGTGATAGAATTCCATCCATTAAATCACAGTCCTAAACACATTTACTTGACAAATAAGTCTTGCTATTAATTACCCTGCTCTGGTTGTGCAGTCTAGACCAAGGCTTCCTTTATTGCAGGGTTCTTAACCTTTTTTGTGGCATGGGCTGGACCATGCCTGTTCAGACAGCTGAGCGGGCCAGACACGTAGGTTCTCTCTGCTGCGAACACTGCTGCAAACCGTGCTGGGCATGTTTGGGTGCATCTACAGCTACCACAAATGCACCTGCTTCCGGAGTCATCGCTGTGGGCCAGATGAATTGCCACCGCGGGCTGGGTGTGGGCCCTAGGTTGTGAACCTTTGCTTTATTGAGTCAATTGCAGCACTGCAGTGGCTTGGTGGTTAAGATGTTGAGCTTGGAGACTGAAAGGTCGGGTTTGATACCTGAGTGCTACACAATGGATCTTGGGGACATGAAAGGAACCTCATTCGGGCATCTCTGGAGTGGAGTTTCTCCAGCAAAAATCCTTTCAACCCAGAGTAATTTTTGACAAAAATTATTTTTATTGAGTCAGTTTGCCTCCTGTCCAGTATTCGTTTTACCCCCTAATCCTTCCACTCTTCCTAGCCTTTTTTCTATTGAGTTTTGTTTTATGATGTGTCCAAAGTACAGTAATATCAATTAAGAATCTAGTAAGAATTCAGGCTTGTGTAGCACCCATTTACTTCTGATGCTCCCATGATTTGAGCAGTTAATACCTGGCATATATCCCTATTATTATCGTTGTTGTTGTTGTTGCTGCTCTTTGGCTACATAGACCTGTTGCTGAAAAAAAATCATTTGGGATTCTGTAGTTAGGATTCAAACACCTTTTACTTTTACATTTTGTCTATAACAATTTGAAGTGTTTCTTCAGTCATTCATCACAGCTTTTCTTTTAACTCTAAAAACAATGTTTGCATTCTTGACAGTACTTCATTTCAGTCCCTATTCTTTGGTAGTCAGTTAGATTTAATAATGCTAATCTGTTCTTTACATAGCCATTAAATTCACTAAAATGTTTACATTATAAGCATTCTTCAGCTTTACTTAAATTTGTAACATGAGCATTTTTATATCACATTGTTTTTCTGGTCTTTGTAGAAAGAATAAGAGCTCTTTAGTTGTTTTTCTGCTGTCATATGAAAATACATTAAATTATCTACCTTCTACAGCTTTCTCATATTTCTGTCTCAAATTTATACTGATTTGGTCCTTCACTAAAGGAACCCCTTCTAGGGGTCCTAGTAATCAGTTGTTATGTTCTGTACCTAGTGGAGTGTATTCCCCTCAGGACATCAGCCCACATCAATCAATCCGACCAAATGGCGCAGCTCTAAGTGCTAACCCCGAGATTGGCAAGGAAGGCCATGACTCAGAGAATAATCTTCTCGGTGGCAGCACCAACTTTATAGAACTCCCTCCCAGTTGAGCGGCACCAGATCCTATCCCTGTCTATATTTAAAAAGCAGCTTAAATCGTTTATTTTAAAGAGGACTTTGAGAATGTTTTGACAGTGGCTCAGTGCTCGGTTTTCTGTTTGGTCTCTCCCCCTGTCAACAGGGCTTTTGTATTTTTAAAATGTGTTTTTAATATGCGAGTTTCGTCTTGTCAGCCACCCAGAGTAAGAAAGCCTAGATGGGTGGGGAATAATAATAATAATAATAATAATAATAATAATAATAATAATAATAATAATAATAGTAGTAGTAGTAGTAGTAGTAGTAGTAGTTGTTGTTGTTGTTGTTGTTGTTGTTGTTGATGATGATGATGATGATGATGATGATGATGATGATGATGATGATGATGATGATGATGATGATGATGATGTATATGTACTGTGTGTGGTCACATGTTCTATGCCAGGATTGGTTTGTGGAGTCACCAGAGACACTTTCACCAGCTGAGAAAATGAACTCCAGGAAAAATGTGTGCTCAGTTATGAGTAGCAGCCACCACTGCTGACCTTATGGGTATAAATGGATGCCATAATTTATGTTTAGTGAAGTGGACTTTATTATTTATTTATTAGTCACACTTGTATTGCCGGCCACTCGGCAAGCGACTCTGGTCGACGTACAACAATTACATCATGAACTACATAAATCCCACTAGAGAACTATAAAAAAGCTATCAAGAAAGCTCATAGTTAAATATAGGAGTTTGTCTTTAAGATTCCACAAAGTTTTTGTCTTTTTTTGTTTTTTTCCCCCCTCTGATATGCTTGCGCAGACTAACATGGCTATCACATCAAAATTATACTTGGTGTTGCTTTAGTAACCATAAGTATTTTCATTTTATCTTTTCTTGTGGAATCAGATATAGATTAATTTTTGTTAGCTTTAAAAGATTTATAGTATTAAAAGTGATTAGAAAAACCTCAGAGATTAGTTAACTTGGTATGTGTTGTAAGGGAGAACAGACTAGAACTTGGCCTTGGTTACATAGGCCTGTTGTTCTTAGACAGCTTTGTAGTCTTTGGCAGCCATTGAAATTGTGAGCAGCTGTTTCAAGTAGATTGAAAGGGATTTGCATTTCAATGATCTCACCATGTGATTTTACCTATTCTGGGAGGCAGTAGTGAGGGGTGATGGAGTGAGCTGAAACAGATCTTTGAAGCGGTAGTAGGCAGATTCAGTAATTTAAAATCATAGGATTACATTTGAAATATAAAATGGAATATACCTGAAGGTGAGTATAATTTGTGTTTCCTCTTAAAAATTTGGGTAGATTTGAAACCATAAGTGTTTTTTAGCTTTTAGAATTTATTTTCTTGTAAGTGCTCTGAAACTAGCTGATTTCCAAGGCAAGAGTTTTGGATTCTACTTCAGTTTTAAATATGTTCAGTTTATGCTTTCAGCATTGAGTTTTTAAAAAATTATTATTATTATTATTATTATTATTATTATTATTATTATTATTATTATTATTATTATTATTATTATTATTATTAGGGGGGTAGTACTTTAGTTTTCTCAAAAGGAATAAAATACAACACCTACTTTAAAGTGGATAAGATAGGAGTTGCCGATCATCAGAACTGGAGATGATGATGTAGATTACCATGCAGACTAAGGTTATTTAGCCTAATCAGGTCGAAGAGGATGAAGGCACTTAGATTCCTGCCACTATGTAAGTAACAATTTATATCTCTTTACTACTCTGAGGCTCACAATTAATGTTTGCATGTGCAATTCTAGTCTGAAAACAAATCATAATTCTAGCTATAGATTTGTGAATCAGATATGCAATGACAGTTGTTAATATTTAATGTGTTACTATGTATTTTTAAAACCTTTTGAGTGTTGTGTATACATTTCCAATACTGTATGTGATTAACTCAAACCTTTAACTATGACAGTGGAACAATAGGCTATATAAATTATTCTGTAGTTTTACAGATCACAGTTTAGTTTTATCAGAGAGTAAACTAAGCAACAAAAAAGACCATGAAGTTGTGGCACCTTAAAGACTAGCTCGTGTATTTAAATATGTGCTTTTGTGGATCAAGTCCACTTCATCAAACATGCTTGAGGAGTCTTATTGAATCAATGTGAATTTGATGAATCAACTCTTCTATATGTTCCATTGATTCAAATGGACCTACCTTTAGTAGTGACTTTAGTATAGTACAGGGGTTCTCAACCTTTTTTTAGTCATGGGCTGGTCTATGCCCCCTCAGATAGCTGAGCAGGCTGGACTGGTGGTTTCCCCCACCATAAATGCTGCTGTAAAATGCTCTGCAACTGTTCTATACACATTTATGATGGCCATAAATTAGTCCGTGGCTGATTCCAGTGGTGGCAGCAGTGGCTGGAGCAAGGTCAGGAGCCAGATCATTTGGCGCCACGGGTTGGATCCATAGGCCGTAGGTTGAGAACTGGTATTGTAGGACTATTTGAATCAGTGGAATGTATGGTCGGAGTTGGTTCACCAAATCACAGTACACTAGTACCCCGAATAACGTTATGACTTGGTTCCACAAGTCCCGTCGTTATTCGGTTTTTAACGTTGTGCGATACATTGAACACACAATGTTAAAAAAAGCCCTGTTTCCCTGGAGGCTGCAGGAAGCGAGAACATCGGGATTTGAATTCTGACATTTTGGTTTGCTGCTGCCTCCAGGGAGGTGGGAGAACTTTGGAAACAGCTTGGAGCGGGTTTCCCCACCTCCCTGGACCCGGCGGGGGGGGGGGGGTCAGAGACCCCAAAATTGGTAAAAAAAAAAGTCTGGTTTTTTTTACCAATTTTGGGGTTTCTGACCCCCCCGCCGGGTCCAGGGAGGTGGGCAGACCCGATCCAAGGTGTTTCTGGGCTTCCCCGACGTCCTGAGCCAGTGCAGCAAGCCAGAATGTCAGAGTTCGAATCCCGACGTTCTGGCTTCCTGCACTGGCTCAGGACGTCGGGGAAGCCCAGAAACACCTTGGATCGGGTCCCCACACCTCCCTGGACCCAGCGGGGGGGTCAGAAACCCCAAAATTGGTAAAAAAAAAACGGACGGTTTTTTTACCAATTTTGGGGGCTCTGACCCCCCCCGCCGGGTCCAGGGAGGTGTGGGGACCCGATCCAAGGTGTTTCTGGGCTTCCCCGATGTCCTGAGCCAGTGCAGCAAGCCAGAATGTCAGGATTCGAATCCCGACGTTCTCGCTTCCTGCAGCATAAAAGAGGGTGGGGGAAGTTCAAAATTAGCGCACATCAGCTCTAGGGAGGTCGGGAGACCCGATGCGCGCTAATTTTGAACTTCCCCCACCCTCTTTTATGCTGCAGGAAGCGAGAACGTCGGGATTCGAATCCCGACGTTCTGGCTTCCTGCACTGGCTCAGGACGTCGGGGAAGCCCAGAAACACCTTGGATCGGGTCCCCACACCTCCCTGGACCCAGCGGGGGGGTCAGAAACCCCAAAATTGGTAAAAAAAAAACAGACGGTTTTTTTTACCAATTTTGGGGGGTCTGACCCCCCCCCCCCCCGCCGGGTCCAGGGAGGTGTGGGGACCCGATCCAAGGTGTTTCTGGGCTTCCCCGACGTCCTGAGCCAGTGCAGGAAGCCAGAACGTCAGGATTCGAACTCTGACATTCTGGCTTGCTGCACCGGCTCTGGACGTCGGGGAAGCCCAGAAACACCTCCAGAGAGATCAGAGGACCCAATCTACAGCTGCAGGGTGGCTGGGAAAGCTGACGGGGACTCCCTGTCGGCTTCCCTAGCCACCCGCCCATGCCTCCGCAGCTGTGGGGTGGCTGGGTAAGCCGATGGGGGAGCCCCCCGTCAGCTTTCCAGCCTCCCCACCCCTGCCTCCGTAGCTGCAGGGTGGCTGGGAAGCTGAACGGAGAACCCCGTTCAGCTTTCCACCCACCCTGCTGCTAAGAACGACTGTATCGTGTAACGTTAAAATCGCGTTACTCGATACAAGATGTTTCCGAAAATCTTGTAACGTTATGCGGTTTTAACGATATACGGTACTCGCGTTATACGGGGTATTACTGTATCTTAGTCCTACTTTAGTGAGACATATTATGCTGAGATTTCAGCCATTGTTTTCCTTGTTAAACATTAAATGCTCGTTCCTTCTGCTTTTGTTAATGGGTCAGTAGCCACTTAATGTGAATGCCTCCTGTGGCATCTTTGTTAATTGGTCCCATGCTATAAGAACTGAATGCATAGCTTCCCCTGTCACTTTAATTAGTCTTAGTCTTTTCATCTTTCTTTGTTCGTGTCAGAAACACAATTGTACTTTGATAAATGTCAGATATAGTGATAGATTGCTTAAAGAGCATAATGTATTCCTCGTAATTGCTCTTTAAGCGAAACACCATTGTAAGTGACCAATTGTACTTCTGGCCGGTGTGTGTGTGTGAATCCTGATTTAGTTGTTAAGCAAGATTTTGGTTGTTTTTAGTTGTTAAGCGAGGCAACCATTCAGAGAAAATTCTGCTCTTTATTCAAGTTAGTCTCTAAGCAAGGTGCTCTTTATGTGAGGTTTACTGTAATTGTCACCCTTAGAAGGCAATAACAAGAACATTTGGGACAGCTATTATCAAATGTTCCATAGTACATAAATAAGGGTATAGAATACATTGATATAGGTACAAAGATCTTTGTTTTTATCTGCAGTCACAAACAATACTGTGGTGCAAAAATCCTATTTTTTAATGTTCTGCCATCTGTGGTCCCTAGCCTATTATGTGACTTCCAAGTACAGTGTACCTAAGTTTATTAATTTAATGTGTTCTCCGGGACTAATTGCAAAAAAATTAAAAACTGCTTTCCCGTAAGAATGCATTGAAAACAGAAAATTAAAAACTGAAAAGCAGTTTCCACACAGTTTCGCATAGGAATGCATTGAAAACCAATTAATCCGTTCCAGAAAAAAATTGTAAACTGAGGCATTATTTTCAATGGATTTTCATCCGTAAACTGAAAATTACATTAACTGAGGCATTCGTAAATGAGGTACCACTTAGCCCAATTCTTCATGTGGTGAGAAGCTATATTTTCCTGAGGTTCTATTCATTTAAAAAAGTACAGTAAAACCCCAGGTTACATAATTAATCCATTCTGGGATGTTTTCTGGAAAGCAATTTTTCTGTAACGCAAAGAACAATTTCCCATAGGAATGCACTGAAAATTAAAAAAACAACACATTCCATAGGTTAGAAAAGAGCAAAAAAAATTGTAATTTTTCTGTTCCAAACTCTTTCTAAAGTGAAAACACAGTGAAAAATTCCAAAGTGCACTTTAGAAAGAGTTTGGAACAGAAAAAACCAAGGGTTTTTTTTTTTACTTTTTAGTGAGCTTCGGAGGTGATTTTTTTAGTTTTTAAGGCATATTTGTCACATTTCCATCAGTGCTATCTAGTGGCCAGCCCTGGTAATTGCAGTAAAAGTCCCTGCCTAACAGCTGATGGGGCAGAGGGGAATTTCTAGCAATTCCTGGTTGCAGGGAGAGCTTTTGCCGGAGCCAAAAAGCGATGAAAATTTTCAAAAGTGGAGTGAAAATGCTCCAAACACCCTCCCACCACCCTAGGAAACGTCGGAACATAAAACTTTCCGTATCATGAGTTTTTTCTGTAAATCGGGATGTTATTTCCTCAAATTCCTTCAATATCACAAGTTTTCCATTATCAGAGTCATCCATAATCCGGGGTTTTATTGTAGGTCCTTTCCATTGTTAAACTCTTGCCACTCTTTGCTGTTGCTTCAGTGTTTGCAGGTGTTCTGGAAAAATATTTTCTTGATTTTAATTTGAGAGAGGCAGGATGATAGATGAAATGTGGTGCACATTTGATGAAGATGGTTTGAATCTTATGGTATTGGATGCTACCTCTCTGTGTGTCACTGGGTGTAATGCCTGCTAGATAATTGCATTCATGAATAAGTGTTAGCTTCAGACAGCTAGTAATGATTCTACAGCTTTCCCAAAATTTACATCCAATGGTTCAAATAGGTTGAATTATACTACATCAGGCTGGCATATTTGCTTGCAGAGTAGTATATGGCCAAGAATATAGTTCTTAGTGTTTGTGTATCCTAATTGGTTCCCAGTAATTCTCCATTAGGAAAGCTGAGCGCAGAAGAATAGATGCCTTTGAGATGTGGACAGCGAGGAGAACAAATAGGTCAATCTTAGAAGAAATCAACCCTGACTGCTCCTTAGAAGGTCAAATTGTAAAGCTGAAGCTAAAGTACTTGGGACATCAAATGAGAAGAGAAGATTCACTTGAGAAAGCCTTGATGCTGGGAAAGGTGGAGGGCAAAAGAAGAAGTGGGCGGCCAAAAATGAGATGGCTAGATGGTATTGTGGACAGAGATGGTAATGGGCACAAAGCTGAGCAAGTTGAGGTGGATGGTGGAAGACAGAAGTGCCTGGCGGACAGTGGTCTATGGGGTCGCAGAAGGTCGGAGTCGACTGTGCGACTGAACAACAAAATTCTCCATAGATATTGTTCCTTGTGGAGATCTTTTATTTTGTACAGTAAAACCTCAAGTTACGAATAAAATCAGTTCCATGGCCTTGTTTGTAACTCAAATTTGTTCATAACTCAAGGCATCCCCATAGGGATAAAGAAAAAGTCCCCCCCCCTCCAAAAATAAAAAAAGTCCCACCCACCCTCCAAAAATCGATCAAACCACCCAAAAACAACAGTAGCATTGAAAAGAAAGCATGCATAAGCCAAAATGCTGTTCCTTATCTTGAAGAAGCTTTGGAAATGGACAGAAAATCCAGCAACAAGCAGCCATTTGGGTGCTGAAAATCCACACAAAGAACTGTTCTCTAAGCACTCTACTGCCACCCACAGGGCTCAGAAAGGCTGCATGTGTTTTCGTCGAGGGCACAATGAACTCTGGGGAATCAGATTATGTAACCTGAAGCACACCCATAGGGGAAATGGTGTTTTTTGCTTCACTCGAGGCAACACAGAGGAAAAAGTATTAATTAGTAAACTGTGGTATGTTTGTAACTTGAGGCATGAATTTCAGTGCAGAACCAATTTGTAAGTCAAATTATTTGTAAGTAGGGGCATTCGTAAATTGGGGTTTTACTGGATTTTGATGTCTTTCTTATACAGTAATACCCTGGATAACGCTAAAACCGCATAATGACAAATTTGGGGTGAAGATTTGCACCGGATAACGTTCATTTTAGCGTTATCCAATCCATCGTATTAAAGAAGTAAAGGAGGCCACAGCTCCTCTCCCTGCCACTTCCCTCCTTCCTTTCCCCCACCCCCACCACCAGTTTGGGGACTCCCCACACCCCACCCCACTGCCTGCTCGGAGAGAATCCAGCCCAGCTTACCTTTCTCTAGCTTTGCAGCTCCGACTGCAGCCGATCACTCTTTCTCTTTAACTTCCTGTATTGACAATACAGGGAGGGGGAAAGAGAGAGGTGATTGGTTCTCTAGAGAACCAATCACATTTCTCTCTTTCCCCCTTCCCTGAGGTTTAAATGTACAGGGAGGGAAATAAAGAAAGAAAGAGACTTCGACAAAAAAAAAAGCCTCGATCGGAGTGTGCAGGTAAGCACAGAGGGAAGACTGCAGTAGAGTGGGGGGAAATGTGCTTTTCCCCAATCCTACTGCAGTCACAGCAGTAGGGGGTGGCTTTAAAGGCACCCCACTGCCTGCTCGGTTTGTCCCTGAAGTCAGGGCTTTTTTTTTTAGCGTTGTTCAATGCATGCAATGGACAACACTAAAAACCGGATAACATCATGACTTGTGGAACCAAGTCATAACGTTATCCGGGGTATTACTGTATATCAGTGTACAATCCAAAGTAACATCTAGATATGTGGAGGCAAAACAGTACTTTAGTTAGGATTCTATTTCAGATAGTATGATGTCTTCATGATGTCTGCTTATTTTTCAGATTAAAGGCAGATACAGTAAAACCTCATATAACACTAAAACCTGGTTCCACAAGTCTTCGTGTTATATGATTTTTAGTGTTATCTGATCCTCTATGGGATCCATAGAGATACATTGTAACCACACAGGCTTTCGCGGTTGTTATCTGAAGCATCCCATAGGATCTTAATGTTATCTGATGCAATTCTTCCCCCCAGATTCCTTGATGTTATGCGATTTTCGTGTTATTCGATACTAATGTTATATGAGGTATTACTGTACAGTAATACCCCAGATAATGCTAAAACTTGGTTCCACAAGTCTTAGTGTTATCCGATATTTAACATTATGCGATACACTAGTACCCCGGATAACGTTATGACTTGGTTCCACAAGTCTCGTCGTTATCCGGTTTTTAACGTTGTGCGATACATTGATCACACAATGTTTAAAAAAAAGCCCTGTTTCCCTGGAGGCTGCAACAAGACAGAACGTCGGGATTCGAACCCTGACATTTTAGCTTGTTGCAGCCTCCAGGGAGGTGGGGGAACTTTGGAAACAGCTTGGATCGGATCTCCCCACCTCCCTGGACCTGGCCGGGGGGGGGTCAGAGACCCCAAAATTGGTAAAAAAAAATGGATGTTTTTTTTTTTTTTTACCAATTTTGGGGTCTCTGACACACACACACACACCCGGGTCCAGGGAGGTGGGGAGACCTGATCCAAGCTGTTTCTGGGCTTCCCTGACGTCCTCAGTCAGTGCAGCAAGCCAGAATGTCGGGATTCAAATCCTGACATTCTGGCTTGCTGCAGCCTCAAAGAGGGTGGGGGAACTTCAAAATTAGCGCGCATCGGGTCTCCCGACCTCCCTAGAGCCGATGCGCGCTATTTTTGAAGTTCCCCCACCCTCTTTGAGGCTGCAGCAAGCCAGAATGTCGGGATTCGAACTCTGACGTTTTGGCTTGCTGCACTGGCTGAGGACATCGGGGAAGCCCAGAAACAGCTTGGATCGTGTCCCCTGCCTGCTCCAGAGAGATCAGAGGACCCGATCTACAGTTGCAGGGTGGCTGGGGAAGCTGACGGGGACTCCCCGTCGGCTTCCCTAGCCTCCCGCCTTTGCCTCTGTAGCTGCAGGGTGGCTGGGAAACTGAACGGAGAACCCCGTTCAGCTTTCCAGCCACCCTGCCGCTAAGAACGACTGTATCGGATAACGTTAAAAATCGCGTTATTCGATACAAGATTTTTCCGAAAATCTTGTAACGTTATGTGGTTTTCACGCTATACGGTACTCGTGTTATCCGGGGTATTACTGTACATGTATCGCATAATGTTAAAATCCTATGGGATAAATCACATAGTGTTAAAACAACATAGAGATACAATACAACTGGCACAGACTTCAGCGAACGTTATGCGATACATTCCATAGGATTTTAATGTGTGATGCAATTTCCCCCAGATTCCTTAATGTTATGCGGTTTTAGCATTGTGTGGTGCAAACGTTATCCGAAGTATTACTGTACTTGTGTCTTAATAAGGTTGGTGATTTATACAAACATGCTGTACAATAAAACACCATATTACATATACCTCGAGTTACATAAAATTCAACTTACATAATGATTTTTGTGCTAAAACCATGTTCCGATTTACATAACACAATTTCCTATGGGTTTGCTTTGAGTTATGTAAAACATTCATTTTTCCTATGGGTTTGCTTCAAGTTACATAAAATTTGTTTTTCCTATGGGGTTACTTTGAGTTAAGTAAAAAACCAATTTACATAAAAGCCTACAGAACAGACTTTTTAAATATAGAGGGGTTTTACTGTATTAATGTATGTGTCCAAATTCTAGAGATCATTTTTGTTTTGTGGAAGGGAAAGACCATAATAAGGATTCACATAAGTATTTTTGATGGCTTTCTGTTGTAAATGAAATTAGACAGTAGCAGCCAAAGTCTGTCTGCTGCATTTCAGAATTTTAGAGGACATGACAGCCTAAATGAATGTTTTGTCTTATAAAAACACAAATGTACCATGGTTATAATCAATTAAAAATAATAATTGTTGAAGCTACATTAGGTTTAATTTTTCTTTTGGTTTTCATATTTGTGTCATTTATGTAGTGTACACATGCTAAGGAAAATGGAGGTCAGTGAAGACACAATTTCACGTCTTCGTTGTCAGCTCAGAGAAGCTGAGGAGGAAAGAAGAAAAGCAGCACAATATGGGTTAGAGTTGGTGGAGAATGAGAACTTACTGCAGAATCGGCTAGATGAACTTCAGAATGAAGTTGTCACTATAACAGAGGTTAATATTTCCTAGATTGTTTTTCTTCCTTTTTGGCACATGAATAATACATTTGTTAAATATTAATTTTAATACTATGTAAGAAATAAAATTTTTAGCTTTGGGGACTTCAGACCAAACTACCTGTTTAATACCTTTTCATAACTTAATGTCTCCCATAACTTAAACCTAAGTTTCCTTAGTAATTGCTGCCACCTTATGGTATATCTCATGTTCCCTACCTATCTTATAATGAATTGAGTTTGTGTTCTGTATTTATATTATATAAGAATTGAATTTATAGTTAGGTAGGGTAAATTTATGTCAAAATTTTGTTATTCTATTCAGAATTCCTTACTGCTTCATTTGTATTTTACTATTGAATCTGCTAAATATTTCTGTGTGTACAGCAAATTTCTAACTTGACTTTCCAACTCTTAATTTATTGCCTAATGTCATGTGTGAGCAGGCCCCTTTTGACCCTTGCTGAGGCTGATGCATATGATCTGCTATAACACTAACACAATGATATATTTTCTGTCCTTTAATGCATGTCTGAAACTTCTTTTCCAGAATTTTGAACAAGAAAAGTATACGCTCCAAAGAGAAGTGGAATTGAAGAACAGAATGTTGGCGAGTCTGAATCTTGAATGTGAGAATTTTAAACAGCAGCAAAGTATTCAAATGGAAACGTTACGTGGACAGTTGGAAAGACTACATGGGCAAGAAATTAATGAATTTAAGAATAAGGTTTGTAATATACATAGATAACGTGTATGAATTCTAGGAATCATGCTCAATTATTAAAACTCATTGGACATTACATTATTGATTCTGCTATTTTGAGGTTAGAATAACTTCAAAATTATTGCTGTACAGTTGTACCTCGCTTAAAGAGCATAATGCGTTCCACAGGATTGCTCTTTAAGCAAAACACAATTGTAAGTGACCAATTGTGGGGGGATTGCGAACCCCGATTTATTTGTTAAGCGAGTTTTTGATTGGTTTTATTTGTTAAGCGAAGCGACCATTCAGAGAAAATTCTGCTCTTTAAGTGAGTTACTCTTTAAGCGAAACGCTCTTTATGCGAGGTTTGACTGTACTAATAACTTAAATATTGTATGATAGAATAGCTAAATATTTATTTTAATTCTTTTAGAATCTGAACAGTTTCTTCTTAGAAGGTATCTGCAGTTTTTTCTCTACACTAGTGGTGCCCAAACTTTTTTCCCCTGGGCTGGTTCCGCCCCTGACATGCAAGTGTGGGGGGCGGAGGTGGGCTGCTCCTTTTGCTAACGGTTCTGATGTCAGCTGTGGCAGCGGGACTCGCGCTTTGTCCCAGCTGCTCTGAGCAGCCTCTGGCTTGGCCCCCTTGTTTCAGCAGCCTTTGGGGAGGTGGATTGTTCCGTTAGGGAAATTTTCAGAGCCTTCCCCCTTTCAAAATCTGCGATGCTAGGAAAGCCCCATGGCGCGACCAGGATGATAGAAGAGAAACTAGATATACGTGATAAAAATAGTTTTCTACAGCTAAATTTTAAAAAAGTTGGTAAATTGGAAGAGGGGCTTTAAAACAAGATTTTTTTTCTCTCTTAAAAACATTCTGCTTCTTAGGTGGAGAAATTGAAATCAGAACTAGATGAAACACTGCTTAGTGAGAAACAGCTGAAGCACAAAGTGGACTATCTGAAGGAAGTCATTGCTTCTAAATCAGAAGAACTGCGTGTAATGTCAGAACGTGTACATGAAACCATGTCTTCAGAAGTGCTCAGTCTTCAGTTGGAGCTGCAGACACTTGAAGAGGCAAAGGTAGGTGGTAAATTTAGTTTGAGTATAGCACTTAATACCAAAAAACAGTGCTTGGTATCTTCTGTATGTGTACATAAACTGCGCACATTGTGACTAGTGACATCAGTATTCACAGTATGTAATCTTGAGTTATAAGAAACTGGTTTCTCAGTGGTTAAGATGTTGAACTTGACGACTGGAAGGTCAGCAGTTCATTAAAGTTTCAAAGCATTATTTTCCATGATGAATACATTTACAGTAATACCTCGGATAACGCTAAGACTTGGTTCCACAAGTCTTGGTGTTATCCGATTTTTAGTGTTACCCGATGCATGTTAAAATCCTATGGGATGGATCAGATAACGTTAAAGCTCCATAGAGATACATTGTAACCACACTGGCTTTAGCGGTTGTTATCCGATCCATCCCATAGGACCTTAACGTTATTCGATCCAATTCTCCTCCCCAGATTACTTAACGTTATGCCATTTTAGCGTTATCCTAGGTAAACATTATCCGAGGTATTACTGTATATGGGAAGTTCAGAGAGCCATGGTCTCTTAGTTGTTAAGACACTGTGCTTGACAACAAGAAGGTTTTAAACAGTTTGAGACCTGAGTACTGCATGATGAAGTGAGCACCCATCTCTGTCCCAGCTCCTGCCAACCTAGCAGTTTGAAAGCAAGAAATTGCAAGTAGATAAATTGGTACCACTTTGGTGGGAAGGTAAACAGCGTTCTGTGCTCTCCAGTGTCTAGTCATGCCTGCCACATGTCCACGGAAATGTTAGCTGATGAAAAAAGTGCTGGTTCTTTGACTGTAAATGGAGATGAACACTGAATCCTAGAGTCGGATATGACTGGCTTTTGAGCACAGGCAACCTTTACTAATCTTGAGTTGTAAACTCATCTCTAACTTTTAAACTAATAGCTAGTTATGATTTAGCATAACTGAAAACAAATAGACTGATACATAGATCTGTATTTGGCTGAATTCTCTTTTTGTACATAGGTGTAAAAATGTGTTGAAACATCTTAAAACATGTTCATTAGATTATTCATATTGTATATGTTCTATGACAGGGAGATCTTGAGGACCAGGTACGTGATTTGCAGTATAGCAAAGAACAACTAGAACTTGGAAACAGCAATTTGACTAATCGTGTGGCACGTCTTGAAGAAGAGAAAGGAGAGAGAGAGAAAGATCTTTTTTCATATTGCAGTGCATTAGAGGTAAAGTATCATTTTGTTGACTGCAGCAGTGACATAAACAGTAACCTAGCTTACTTTCTGCTATAAACTCCATAATTCTAGGTGACTTGTTGGAGTTCTGTGGTACAAGCTAGAATATTCAAAAACCTGTCAGAGTCACATAACAGCAATTTCAAGTGCCTGACTAAGTAAAGACTGACTAGAAGCAGTGTTTCCCAACCTTTGTTTTTTGGACTTCAATTCCCAGAAGCCTAAGTCAGTTTTCCAAAGCACTGGTCAGCCAATATCCTGACTTAGGCTTCTTGAAATTGAACCCCCACTATGGGGCAATGGGCCCTACATTGGGAATCACTGAACTTGAGCTTGTAGAACAAGATGGAGAAGAGCTTTCTAGGAGAGGGTTGTATGACATTGCTTAAAATGTCTCTAGCACCTTCTTTTTTTTGGGGGGGGGGCTCCATTTAAGGGCAGGCTCTTTAAGTGTCCCTGGCTTTTGCTCATGTTGTTGGGGACATATCTCAGTTTGATACTGTGGGCAGGAGTCTTGGAGATGCAAAGTCTAATTCTTGTTATCTTTATATTTGCCACTGGTAACTAGAGTGCTAAAGGTAATTGGTAGAAACTAGTTTCTAATTTAGCTTCAGCATATTGAATAACTAATGGATCTAAATCATTTTGGAATAAGATTGCACTGAGGAGACTGATGGTGTCATCATCCATTATTGGTATTTAATTTAAATGGCTGAAAACTTCCTGTCCCCCTGTTTCAGTTTCTGAGGTTTCTTGCTTTTGCCTTGGAAAAGCTTTTGGTAACCTTGGGACAGTAAGAAGAAGCTTTAATTTGCCCTCACACCATTGTCATAGTCAGATCATTACCTGCTGTAATTTGGGGGTAATGCTGGCATCCTGTCCCCATAGAGAACCTGGATCCATTAAGATGGTCCTCCCTGGCAGACTAATGGATCTTATTGGTTTCCAGAATGCCTTGCAAGGGCAATGCTGGGACTGAAACAGCATTGGTCACCCTATTGAATGGCATTCTGAGAGAGGCTGACCAGGGTAATGCCTCATTGTTGGTCCTCTTGGATCTCTCAATAGCCTTTTATAATGTTGACTATTGTATCCTCTTGAACATGCTCTTGGAGTTGGGCATTGGTGGCAAAGCCTTGCCTGGCTCTCGTCATTCCTTGAGGAGTGTGGCCTGAGTACAGCTGGTGGAGGAATTGTTGGACCCTTGGATAAAAGAATATGGAGTATCTCAGGGGTCGGCAATCTCCCCTATGCTGTTTAATATCTATGTGAGGCTGCCAGGCGAGGTCATCAGGTGATATGGAGTTTGCTTTCATCAGTATGCTGATGATACACAGCTCTCTTTCCTTTTCCACCTAAATAGTGGATGTTGTCTGTATTCTGAAGAGATGCCTGGAAGTGGTCATGAATGGATGGAGGATAAAAAGCTGAATCTGAATCTGGACAGGACAGAAATTATGCTGGTTGGAGATAACCGGTCTCAAGTTGGGAGAATCTTCCTCACACTGAGAGGTGTGACTTCCTTTTAGGCAGAGTTGATGTAATCTGGGTGTGCTACTTGACCCAGTTCTATCTGGAGCATCAAATATCAACTGTCCACTTTCCAGCATCTGTGGTCTAGCTTCCGCTACTACTGGACAGAAAATCACTGACTACGCTTACCCATGCACTGGTAATCTCAAAGATTGATTACTGCAGTGCTCTATGTGGAGCTGCTCTTGAGGCTGGTATGGAGGCTTCAATAGGTACAAAATGCAGTGGCTTGATTGATTGATTGATTAAACTTATATCCCACATCTCTAGGAAAAACTTTTCTACTCTGGGCAGCTAACAGCATAAAACTGAACAATACAAACAGACACAAATATTAAACAATCTTCATATAAATACATCAAAACCCAAGAAATCCTAAAAAGAAAACCTATTTGTGACATAGAGAAACAGAATAAAATGCCTAATGTCTGGCCATTGGTAAGATATTCCCAAAGGCCTCTTTAAAAATAGATGTTTTCAACTGTTTTTTAAACATATGGAGAGATGGTACCAGGCGCAGCTCCACTGGGAGGGAGTTCCAAAACATTGGTCCTGCCACCGAGAAGGCCCTCCTCCTAGTCACAGCCATCCTGGCTAATCTCAGGGTTGGCACCTGGAACTGTGTCGTCATGGAGTGAGTGACACTTGTCTGACCCACAAACGGTCTCAGGAGGCGTGATCGGGCCCATGGCTTTAAAAAGTTTAGAACCCCTGTCTTAAAGGCTTTTCAGAGTAAAAAGGAGTCCTACAAAGCCTTGGAACCTAAAACAGGTATAGGAAGCTTTTCTACTACCAGTGCTAGATGATGACACCATTCAGCTCTTCTATGAGATAGCCGCCAGAAACATGTACCGATGAAGACTTGAGTTTGGGCAACCACAAAGAGAAGAAAGTGGCTTCAGTTTGGCAGTCCAGGGTTTGATCGGGACATGAAAGAAAAAGTGAGCTGGCCCATGGTCAAACTTAAATTGTTGTTCTTGAACTGTTCAAGGTAGTGAGCAATATAAGAATTTGTGTGGAACAATATGTGTCAACAATTATGATTTTATAGATAAAAACAGTAGGTGATGTAGTTGTGACAGTACTGTGAATATCTAACCTTTGTAAATTCAAATTTAGAAAGCTCGGGAGGCAAACAGAGATCTTCAGATGCAGCTTGATCAAGCATTACGACAGACTCTGGATTCTTCCAGTAAAGGCAATTCTTTGTTCGCTGAGGTATTGTTGTTGTTAACTGAAGTTTTGCAATGACATTTCTTATGTAAAACTTTTTGGTGCCCTTTAAATTCCAAATGAATTATTTGAGTAATGATGTGCTATGTCAGGTACCTGTAAATCACTATTGAAGTCAGGAACCTTTCTGGTTCCTAATGTGGCCATTGGTGGAATTCCTGTGGGGATGGTTGATTGCTGTGGCAGCTGCATTGTACAATGGAACCCCGCATAACGAATGCTTTGTGTAACGAAAATTTTGTACAATGAAATGTTTGTGCGGCAATTGTCATACCCCACATAATGATGTTGTTATATGGTGTTTTCGTTAAGCGGGGTATACCCCACTTAATGAAAACCCCGTATAATGAACATTTTCTTTTCGTTATGCTTGGTATCACCCATTTGATCCGCATAACAAAAAATAAAAAACGCATAGCGAAGTGCTCCGTGGAACTGAACTTTTTCGTTATGTGGGGTTCTACTGTAATTAATTATTAGGTGCTGCGTGGACATCCATCCCAATGATGGGTTGAAGCCAGAAACATAATTGCCCTTTGGGGAGAGGGTGTCAAGGACAGGATGTAGTAAGGACTGTAGTATTTGCTACAAGGGGAGGAGACCTTCCGTTGTTGTTGTTGTTGTTGTTGTTGTTGTTGTTGTTGTTATTTCAAATTTATATCCCGCCCTACTCAGGAAAACCTGACTCTAGGCGGCTTACAAATCATAAAAAATAAAACGCAATGGATACAATATAAACAGCAAATCAATGATATACAATAACCAAAATACACCATGAACAAAAAGTAACAGCATAACATCATACAATATACAAAATACAATTGGAAACAGCATATAACAACATGAATAAATATAAAATTAATGGTCAATGTAGTTAATAAATCTTACATAAAAATACAATAGAATAAATAAAAAAATTATAGTCAAACTGGCAGGAAAATTATACAATATAGTCAATTACAATACCAAATTCAAACAGTCTCTCCACCCCAGCCACAAATCAGACCAGGGGCAGCTGTGACAAAAATTCCACTGCCCAGCCCCAGCAGGGGCAAGTCCTGTGCGCCAGTGGAGATGGACCCAGCGCAGGTTGCTGTGGCGTCCTCCCAGCGCCATCCCCAGGTGTCTCTTTGGCAGTGGGGGGGGGGAGCAAGGTCCTACCGCCATGGCAGCTTTTAAAGCCCCAGCAGGGGCAAGTCCCATGCGCCGGTTGCCATGGCGTCCTCCCAACGCCATCCCCAGTTGTTTCTTTGGCAGCGGGGGAAGGGGAGCAAGGTCCTACCGCCATGGCAGCTTTTAAAGCCCCAGCAAGGACGAGTCCCGTGCGCCGGTTGCCGTGGCGTCTCCCAGCGCCATCCCCAGGTGTTTCTTTCGCAGCGGGAGGGGAAGGAAACAAGAAGAAAACTGCCTAAAGCCAATATCTGGTTGTCTCCTTTAGATTAAAAAAACCCAAACCCAAATATTTCTAGCTAAGACCTGATTCTTTGAAGTAAGAGCAAATTCTACTATGAAGGTAGGTGCCCCAGGGTAGCATGGAGGATCCTCACTGGCCTGTCTTGGCTGTTACTTTTGGACCTTGGGTGGTCTCGGCGCCCCAACCAAAGAAAAAGCTCCTTGTCCTCTCCCCACTTCTGCTGCAAACTTGGAGTGGGCCAAAGAGAGGCAAAAAACCTGGGCAAGGTCTAAACGCACCTGCCCTTTCTAATAGCATTTTTGAGTGGCTGCTTTCTGTCTACCCCGAATAACTTGAGAGGCCAAGGCTTCTGGATAAAGCACCTCAGAAATACCCAATAAACGCCTCAGCAGCCAACTTTGTCTTGCAAACAACTTTATTTGAAAAGCAAAAGAAAACTAAATAGGATGGTAAAACAAGGTTTGGCAACCCACATTCAAAGAAAAAGGACCCACACCCAGGTAAGAATAACATGGCCTGATCTTGGCAAGCAAAAATTGAAAGACAGAACAAGTCTTGGGTTACCAAAAACTCTGCCCTTCCTGAAAGGTGCAAAAGCAAGATCTGGCAAAGCCTCAAGGCTATGTAACAGCCTCATGCACCAATCTTTTTCCTACTTCTAAGTACTGCAATTAACTTGCCTAACACTCCATAGTTAACCGCAGCCTTACACTTGGTGTTGAGTCGCTAGCAGTATGGTCTACTCTATTACCATAGCAGGATAACCTGAACAGACTAACTAACCTGACAACCTTGAGTACTAATGGCCTTGGGTGCCAAAGTCCACAGGGAAGGATGATAGTCCCCAAGTGGATCACCAACATTCAGATGGAATTTGCAGGTCAGGGCCATGGGGCTATTTTCTGCTGGGCTACAAATTACCCTTTCGTGAGCTCATCCCTGTACAGGTGGCAACCATCAGCTTGTCCTTAGCTGTGATGATTACTGCAAAAGTTAGAGTTGGGACCAAGGGAGATAAGAAGGTGACATTGCCAGCACTTCTAGCCAACTACAGTGTTTCACTTTCAAGACCATTTGGCCGCACTGTTTCAAATCCTTTTAATGTAAGATTTAATCCCTTTGGGGCAAGTTCTTCATACCTGCAGTGGAAGGGTGTTGGAGTCTGAAGAGAGAGGAATGCCATGAAGTTACAGACCATTTTCAAATTCCACTAATATTCTCTTTCAAATTTTACCAATAAAATAGTGGCCTAAGCCAGAAACATTGAGACTCAGATGGAGACTGAATTTGATGTCTCCCCCTCCCTCCTATGCCAGAGATAGGAGTCCAAGGTAAGACAGGTAATTTCAGCACTTGAATCAGTACCTAGTAATACCACTATTGCATCAAACCAAAAGTGAAGAAAAAACTCATTTTTGGGGAACTCTCCATCCTACATCCAATGTCTGATTGCAGGATTTGTGTGAAATTAGAACACATAGACTCTTGCTAGGAATTCAATAATACTGTTAATTGATACTATCATTGCTAAGGATGGCTCAATGTGAACTACCTCGGCTAATACAGGAATTTAATTGCTGCATCCACATGTAGTTTAATTAGTGAATTTAAAATATTTATACAATGCCTTTCCCTAAAAAGGACTCAAGGAGATTTGAAATATTAACAGTGTTAAAAGCTAAAAACAAAAAATTATTGTAAAAACCAGTAGATAAATACAAATTAAAAACAAAAACAACAGAAATAGAAGTCTCATTCTTGTAAATACCCTGAATAATATTGGATGCTATTGTGTCATCTCCAAAAGGTACTCAAGCACACACTGTTAAGATACTGTACTTGTTACAGAAATGCTGTGCGAGAATGCTTGGCAGGTAATTATTTTAGTGGTAAACTAGTAGGTACTACTACCTGCATGACATATGCTTTGCTCATGTGATTAATAGTGGAGGTATACAACTGATCTTGCATAGCAGTCATGCAAAATGGGTTGCAAGGCATACTATCATACTCTTACAATTGTCTATAGCTTTCGTCTGGAATTGCTGGGTTACTGTTAATTTCAAAATTGATTAAATCTTAAGTGATACGTGGACCAAAGTGAACAAATGATTTCTGTTAACATTCTTTAGGTGGAAGACCGCCGAGCAGAAACTCAACGTCAGCTGATCAGTTTGAAAGTAAAATATCAGTTGCTACAAAAAGAGCATGCTTTTACTAGAGAACAGCTTCAGAGACTGAAGGTATGGTTAATTTAGGGTTTTCTTCAGAAGGGAGTATTTTTCAGCAGTTAATAATATAGCTGCATTCTTTCTTCCAGTGCAAAAAAAAAAAAAATCCAAAAGTTATTTATTTACATTTTATTTATTCAATTTCCCCACCCTTTCCATTTAGATGTCTCAAAGTTGCCTACAACATGTCTTTCAAAATGCTGTATATACTTGAGTATAGGTTGATATTTTTTCAGTTCCAAAAATGTGCTGCAAAAAGCAGACTCAGTTTATACTCAAGTCATCTGCAAATTTGAGGATCTTCCCCTTCCGATTCCCCAACAGCATCCAAGCTTCCTTCGCCCCATCTGTAAGTCCAGTCAGGGGAAAGGTGAGGCAGTAGCAGGTCCCGCCTGGCGATGCCTCCACCAAGCTCTGTCGCCTGGCTCGGCCCAGGTTGAAGGGCTAGGCTTCTCCTGGCATCCAAACCTGATGATTTCCCAAACACACACACACACACTGAATCCTTCCTAGCCCAGCAGCAAAAGAAAGCTCCGGTGGGCTTCCAGTGCCCGTGCTGACGACACAATGAGAGAAGTGGGCGGTGAAGGCTTATCTTCTCCCCACACAGCACATTCAGGGTCTCGGTGGGTCCCTCTCCCTGTCGGGGCTTCCCCTGTCCGGCTCGATGCGCCTCTTTGACCTGCCACTTCTAGCTGGGTTTGCCCATCTGGCACGGGCTCCTGCTCCGCTGTGAGCGCGCAAGAGGCTTGAGTGAGGCTTTGAGTTATGGCTCCCACATTCTGCCCTAGCGCTATAAACCCACCCACTCCCCTTCTTCAGCAGTGTGAGCGCTGGTTGGGTGGTGCTGCTGTCACTTAGCATGCCCCTCGCTCAGCTAGAGTTGATCACTCAGCCAGAGTTAAACCTGTCCCACACATGTGTGCACATACATGCACACACATAGGCAGACTCTCCCCATCTTTCCCAAAGGGGCCTAGGCTTAAGCTTGAGTCAATCAGTTTTCCTGGTTTCTCAGGTAAAATTAGGTACCTCGACTTATATTAAGATTGGCTTATACTCGAATATGTACAGTATATACAATTTAAAAAAAAACCTTAATAAATTTCAGCATAGAAACACAATAGATTATAACATTGAAATGTGGTCTTATAGCCATTAAAACAAAATAAAAAATTTACACCCTCTCACATATTAAAAAATATTCCTCATCAGTCAATGGCCTGTCTGAATAAGAATGTCTTTGTTTGCTGCTAAAAGGACAAGAAAGATATCAGCAGTTTGCCTCAGAAGGAGGTTCCCTTAGCTACCTCAAAGGCTGTCTCTTGTGCCTTTATCCAGTGGCTGTGAACATTGTAGAGTAGAAAGAAAGGCCTCTCCTGAAGATCTTAAAACTCAAGCAGGCTCTTATGTGTAAGGATAATCTCTTGTCATATATCCTGGCCTAAGCCAGACAGGGCTTTACAGGTCATCAGAAGCCCTCCGAAATGGGTCAGTAGCTGGCAAAGCAGTTGTAGGAAAGAATAATAAATAATAGTTTTTTCCTTTCTTTTCTGGACTCCCCTCTCATGATCTGTAGGGATCAGGTGCTATAAAATTGGAGGTGAGGGAAAACATATGCTGCTGACAAATAGTATGACTCTTGGTCCTTGTCTTGGGTTTTACCAGAGTTGTTTCAGCTCACTAGCATAGATGTCCAAGTAATTGTTGTTAGTATGAGCTGAGGGCCAGGAGGGATGGTCTGCTGAAAAATTGACCAACAGCTGCTAGTAGACCAATTGCTAGGCATGTCTTGTCTTGTCAGGATGGAGGTGGATAAAAAAATTGAAGGCACCTTATGTTATAAGGGGATGATTGCAAATGCTGAATTCTGCGTTATATCACAGAATGCTTCTGAAAAACAACATTAGTTTTCAGGGCATTTTAAGATGTATGGATTTAAGGAAAGAAATAATTTGGAAATCCTTTTGATTGATAGAACTAGTTTCACTGTTGTCTGGGTCCTGTCTAATTTCAAAGACTTGACTTAATGTGTTTTGTAACAGAACATTTGTAAAAAATTATGACCCCAACATCTTGTGGCTTATACTGTAGCTACAGATGGCCAGCTTACTACGGATGAAAGGCTCACAAGGAGAGGATGATCAAATGGAACGTTTGCAAAGCATGCTTCAGCAAAAGAATGGTGAAATTGAAGAACTTCTAGTGAAAATGAAGCAGCAGGAAAAGTCTACGGTATGTGTGTAGTCATTTGTGACTTTTGTCAAAAAAATTGGCAAATGGATTGAGAGGCATACAATTGGATTTGAAAATATTAAATAGAAAACACAAAGTACATAATTTAGAATTGCATACTCTGGATGAGAATGCCTCTGGATCCTGGATTCAAGCACATCTTCCTTCAGATGTGTTTCATTAGGTTGTGGTTAGTTCTGAGAAAGAATTCTGGCCAACCTTAGGTATTGTCTTCTATTTGTATTTCAAGACAGAATGCCTTAGAAAAAGTTCAGAGTCTGAGTCCAGCTTTAAACCAGTCACTTTGGAGTTGTGTTGCCAACCCTAATTCGTGGAAGTGGTGGGCAGATGAAAGCATGTTGGATGGGGATAACTATCGGAGAACTTTTCCTGTATATGTTGAGAGTCACGCTGTCTTTGCCACTCAGTCCTGGTAGCTTGACCAGTAAGCAGTCTAAACTTGTGTGAGAATTTCATATACCAGTTCTAGATACAGTAATGCCTTGGATAACGATTGCCTTGGATAACGCTAAAATTGGATAACGTTGGGGAATTTGAGGCAAACATTTGCATAACACAACATTAAGATAATGTTGTGTGAGGCAAATGTTTGCCTCAAATTCCCCAGGGCATGGCTGGGACTCACCAGCTTGCCTTGGGAGAAAGGTGTGTGTGTGTGCGTGTGCCTGTTCTTTTTCTCCCAGTGAGGCACACTGAGGATCATAGTATCTGATCCTTACAATCTCAGCATGCCTCCTTGGGAGAAAGGGGGGGGGGAGCGCCTGTTCTCTTTCTCCCAAGGTGCCCCCTTTTCCCAAGGAGGCATGCTGAAGATCAGACACTGTGATCCTCAGTTTGCCTTGGGAGAAAGTGAAAGGAAAGGGAACAGGGCTTTTTTTAACATTGTGCAATCAATGCATCGCACACTGTTAAAAACTGGATAACGTTATGACTTGTGGAACCAAGTCATCACGTTAACCAAGGTACTAGTGTACTGTACTTTTTTTCTAGCTTGATTCCATAGTGATAACAGGAGTCAGCTTTTTTGTGTACCATAGCATCTAGGGTAGTGATGGCAAACCTTTTAGAGACAGTGCCTAAATGTAGTGGGGCGAACTCTGTGCTGGGGGGATGGAAGAAGAGCTCCCATTGGGCTGCTGGACAGAGGGATAGGGCGAACTCTGTGCTGGAGTGACAGCACGCATGACCACAGAGAGGGCTCCGAGTAACCCCATAGGTTCGCTACCACTGATCTAGGGTATTGCTCCCTTTTTTGGCAGTCAGACTTTTCTTCTGCAAGGCTGTGTTAGCAACTAACCTCCTGTTTTTCCTATCATAGTTCTAATTATTTGGGTTTTTTTTTTTGCCATTTACATTTAGATCCAAAGAACTGTAATGATCAAATGCACATGGCTTTGATTTTTTATTGTTAATTGTCTCCCCAGACAGTATCTGGAAATTCAAAGGAACTAAAACTTTCTAACACTTCAGAATGCGTAGAATTTGAGGATGGCTATTATACAGATTTGCTTCAGATGAAACTTGAGAATTCAGAGTAAGTTTTGTGAACTCAGAATATGGCTTAAAAATTGACAACTAATATATTTTACTAATTCAAATTTAAATAGTCTCTTTAAATTTGACAATCTACTTTCTTGGGCATCATCATTCATAGCTGGTAGCTTATGCTAAAACAAGTGTTCTTTATTTCTTACGGGGATAATTCTTTTTATATAATATTTTTCCAGTTACAAGGAGACGTAATACACAGCTGCATCACTAATTAACATGCAGGCTGGATCTCATATTTGTGTTACAGTGTTAATGATAACCCATGCTGTCCAAGAAGAGAAGTAAAAATGACAGGGATATCTGCAGAAACAAGGCAATTTTAAAAATATGAATGGTTGTTTTAATATTCTCTTTATATATTATATTATTATTTATTACATTTTTATACCACCCATCTCGGATTGCAGTGGCTTAGTTGTTAAGATGCTGAATTTGATGGCTGGAAGGTTGACAAGTCAGCAGTTTGAAACCTGAGTGCTGCATGATGGAGTGAGCTCCCATCCCAGCTTCGGCCAACCTAGCAGTTCAAAAGCAAGAAATTGCAAGTAGATAAATAGGTACTGCTATGGCGGGAAAGATAAACAGCATTCTGTGTCTAGTCATGCTTGCCACGGAAATGTCTGGAGATGCAGACAGCGCTGGCTCTTTGGCTGTAAATGGAGATGAGTACTGAACCCTAAAGTCGTTATACAGCTGCCTTTCAAGCAAGGGTGACTATTTTTTAAGCTATCTGGGATATTTTCCACTGAGTGTTGCACAGACAAATAAAAGCAACATAATAGAATAAACAACCAAATAAAATAAATGACAGAATAAATACGGGGGGGGGGGGGGATAACTGGTGTTAGAGTGCAAGTAAGGTCACCTGACCAGCTAACCTATTCTCAGAGGTGTAATATTCTTAAAGGCTTCCTTTATACCTGTTATCACCCACAAATCATTGTGTTTTCACACTGATGCTCCCTTAATATCCATGCATGGAGAATACCTGCCAACACAACAGGAATATTCTGTAACATAATTCTGGCAAATAGTAATGTCAATGCACTATGGTGCTGGGTCATTGCAAATTGCCCTTTTCCTTATGGTGTCCTTTGAGAGCCCTTGAAGTTCATTTTGTAACGGGGATCCATGGTATCTCTGTTGAGCAGAAGACAGACTGAACCTCACTGTCCCTTCCCATTGTTTCCTGTGAGCTATACATTGTTCTAGATTTGGTAGGCTACTACTGGTTCAAAATTTGAGGTTTTCCAAGTTTTATCTATTGAATGACTATACTGTACAGTAATACCTCATATAACATTAGTATCGAATAACACGAAAATCGCATAACATCAAGGAATCTGGGGGGAAGAATTGCATCAGATAACATTAAGATCCTATGGGATGCTTCAGATAACAACCGCGAAAGCCTGTGTGGTTACAATGTATCTCTATGGATCCCATAGAGGATCAGATAACACGAAAAATCATATAACACGAAGACTTGTGGAACCAGGTTTTAGCGTTATATGAGGTTTTACTGTACTTGTGTTTTGGTAGGATAAGAGGATTCCTTCATTAGAACTATAACTCAGCTATGAAGTCTAATACTGTACTAGAGTTCATATCTGTGGTAATATGAGAACTAAGAAATTAATGTTTTCAACTATATATCTTTTTATTCTTAAACAATTTAAAAAAACTTTTTTTGGCAGCAAAGAAATAGAAAAATTGAAGAGTGAATTGTCTTTGCAGCGGATGAAGGCTTTATTTGAAAGTCAGCGAGTCTTGGAAATGGAGCGGAAACTTTTTACAAGTGCAAGACAGCTTGAGACTTGTCAGAGTGAGACCATAAATTTGAATGTGCTACTTGATGAATTGAAAATGAAATATGAACCTGAAGGTAAACTGTTCATATACCCAAGCAAACTTGTTTTTATGCATAGTTTAACAGTAAAGCAACATAATGGTAACAATTCTAATTTTTTTGTAAATACTCATCTGAGTTTTAACTAGAATATCCTAGCAAGAAAGCAAGAAATTGCAAATAGATAAATAGGGACCACTTCGGTGGGAAAAGATCTTGGGGACTTTTTCATCGTACAGAAAAGGAAGAAAAACATTAATTCGAAAAAGATCTTGGGGACTTTTTTAAATGAATGTTTTTCTTCCTTTTCTGCAATGTTTTATGATGTCTTATGATACTGTGATTTATATGACAATGTGATTTATTTACTGTTATTCTATGGTATTTTATCATATTGTAAGATGTACAGTCAAACCTCGCATAAAGAGCACCTCGCTTAAAGAACAAAATTTTCTCTGAATGTTTGCTTCGCTTAACAAATAAAACCAACCAAAAACTCGCTTAACAAATAAATCGGGGTTTGCAATCCCACCTATAATTGGTCATTTACAATGGTGTTTCGCTTAAAGAGCAAACTCACTTAAAGAGCAATCCTTTGGAACGCATTATGCTCTTTAAGCGAGGTACAACTGTATATGTGTTTAAGATGCTCTGTTGTTTCTGTGAGCCACCCGGAGTCACGTTCTTGAGTGGGCAGAATAATAATAATAATAATAATAATAATAATAATAATAATAATAATAATAATAATAATAATAATAATAATAATAATAATAATACAGTGGAACCCAGTACAGTAAAACATCGGATAACGCTAAAACTTGGTTCCGCATTTTTAGTGTTATCCGATCCATGTTAAAATCCTATGGGATGGATCAGCTAACGTTAAAGCTCCATAGAGATACATTGTAACCGCACAGGCTTTAGCGGTTGTTATCCAATCCATCCCATAGGACCTTAACGTTATTTGATCCAATTCTCCTCCCCAGATTACTTAACGTTATGCAATTTTAGTGTTATCCGATCCAATCGTTATCCGGTGTTTTACTTTATAACAATTGCATTTTCTTCATTGTATGATACTTTTTTTTTAAAAAAAAGGCAAAAACTAGGTGGCATGGGGGAGCCTCCCCCCACCAGCCTCTTTATGAAGTGGCAGTGCTAGGCTGCTTTCCTCCTGGGAAGTGCGTTCCCAGGGGGAAAGCAGCCCAGTGATGTTAGCGAAAGGGATTCTCACTAGTCCCCTTGCACAAACAAAAGAGGGACCAGCGAGAATCCCTTTCGCTCACAGTGCATGGATGCCTTGGGCTGGAGAAGCACTTTCCAAGGGGTAAAGCACTTCTCTGGCCCAAGGCCCTCCTGCACTGTTAGTGAGAGAGATTCTCGCTGGGCCTGCTGCTGTTTCTGCAAGGGCCCCAGAGAGAATCCCTCTCGCTAACAGTGCAGTAGGGCCTTTGGCCAGACAAGCCCTTGCCCAGGAATAAAGCGCTTCTCTGGCCAAAGGCACCCCTGCACTGTTAGCTAGAGGGATTCTCACTGGGCCCCTTGCAGAAACTGGGCCCAGCAAGAATCCCTCTCACTACCTGGTGGCCCAAGGCTCAGACCACTGGCTTCCTTGGAGTGATAGCCTGCACATTCTAACCCCAAGGAAACTGGTGGCCAAAGGCTCAGACCCGAGGCTTAGAGAAAGGGATTCTTGGTGCTCCCCTTGCCATTTCGAAATGGCAAGGGGTCTGTGGATCCCTTTCTCTAAGAGGTCTGGGCTGCTTTTGCCCTGGGAATGCGTGTTCTCATGGTGAAAGTAGCCCAGCTCTCTTGGAGAAAGGGATTCTTGGTGTTCCCCTTGCCATTTCGAAATGGCAAGGTGTCCGTGGATCCCTTTCTCTAAGAGAGCTGGGCTGCTTTTACCCTGGGAACGTGTGTTCCCAGGACAATAGCAGTGTAGTGCTCTTAGCGAAAGGGGATCCACGGGCCCCTTGACATTTTGAAATGGCAAAGGGACCACCAGGAATCCCTGTTGCTAAGAGCGCCAGGCTGCTATTGTCCTGGGAAAGCGCGTTCCCAGGGCGAAAGCAGCCCAGCCCTCTTAGAGAAAAGGGATCCACGGATCCCTTGCCATTTCGAAATGGCAAGGGGAGCACCGAGAATCCCTTTCTCTAAGAGGGCTGGGCTGCTTTCAATAGCAGCCAAGCGCTGTTAGTGAAAGGGGATCCATGGGCCCCTTGCCATTTCAAAATAGCAAGGGGTCCGTGGATCCCTTTCGCTAAGAGGGCTGGGCTGCTTTACCCCTGGGAAGTGTGTTCCCAGGGCAAAGGCAGCCCTATGGGGGTCAGGGATCTACAGAGGTCACCTTGCTTCGAAACAGGAAGGGGATCTCTGTAGATGCCTTCCCCAACCCCCACAGGGCTGCCTTTGCCCAGGGAACACACTTCCCATGGGAAAAGCAGGGGGGAAATCGTTGTACGAATCATCCTATAGGGAAAATCGCTATACGATACATGTATCGTACAGTGATTTTTTCATACAGCGATGGATCCCTTGGAACCAATTAAAATCATTATACGGGGTTCCGTATAATTTAGTAGTAGTGATGACGATGATATTGATGAAAGGAGCCTCATTTGGGGCATCTCCTGAACAGAGTACCTCCTGCAAAAAAAATCCTTTCAACTCAGAATGCACCTTTGTGTGTTTCTGACATTATAAAAAAATCTGAGTTTTATAGGCATACTATGATAATTATCCTGAATAAAATTGTGTCTGGTTGATGTCTTTATCCCTCTTTCAAATGTAGAAGGTTCTGTTGTGATGAAATGACTGATGAACATATTGAATTTTGTCTCCAATGAAGCCAGCAAACATGAATAGTCAAACAATTTACCTATCTGCTCTCTGTGTCTGCCTCAATGTAGAGTGAGTCCTTCAGTCTTTCATGGTTTTTCCTAGTTGTCTTTCCAAAGTTACCCACACCTTGCTATTTGTAATGGACGTTGTCTTTATTAGAGCAGGTCTCTAGCAAGGTTTCTGTTTTGTTTTGTAGAGTTAATGAGAGATCCAGTTAGTCTCAAGAAGGCTCCAGTGGACCAAGTGGCCTCAAAGAGTGAAACATCTTACTTGCTTTCTCAAAATAAGGAAGAGGCAAAGGAAAGTAAAACTAATCTGAAAGCTACACTTCAAGCATTGTCAGTGAACATAAGTCCTACTCCAGAAGTGGAGGAGAAGTACAATCAGCCTGGAAAGAAAAGAGTTAAAATCGAGGAGGAATTTGAAAGGACAGCTATAGACCAGAAAAATGGGAATGATGTTGGAGCTTCCCGTGATACCAGGTCAGTGTCTTCTAATATGTATCTGCAAGGTAATCAGCACAGACCTGCATCTTTCTTTTTTCGCTGCATGAACTTTGCTATCCAGTTCTTCATTTATTTTCTCAGTATTGCATGCAGTGTGATTCCCCAACTTCAGCTGCCTGTTTTGAAAAATCCAAAACTCTTTAAAAAATTCAAACTAATAAAGAATAAAAGGGACTCGTAAATCATGGACTTCAATCATCTTTACAGCTGAAAGATTTCTTTTACTTTTTAAAATCACTGTTATAATCTAGTGTTTTTAACTATATGTTCTGTCTGCTTTAGTAATTGTATTAATCACTGTATTGTGGTTTAATGCTTACCGTATATACTCGAGTATAAGTCGGGTATTTTAGCCCCAAAAATGAGGTCCAAAAATGATACTCGACTTATTCTTGGGTCAATGTAAACACTCAAAAGCTTATCCACACAAATGTCTAAATTAATTAATGTTACTGTATTTTCATGTATTTTAATTATTGAAACTCACAAGCAGCTGCTGTATTTTCCACTCCCAACTTATACTCGGGTCAATCTATTTTCCTAGTTTTAGAGGTCCAAATTAGGTACCTTGACTTATATTTGGAACGACTTATAGTCAAGTATATACAGTACAAGTAAAACCTCATATAACACTAAAACCTGGTTCCACAAGTCTTGGTGTTATATGATTTTTAGTGTTATCTGATCCTCTATGGGATCCATAGAGATACATTGTAACCACACAGGCTTTAGCGGTTGTTATCTGAAGCATCCCATAGGATCTTAATGTTATCTGATGCAATTCTTCCCCCCAGATTCCTTAATGTTATGCGATTTTAGTGTTATTCGATACTAATGTTATATGAGGTATTACTGTACTTCTAAATTAGCATGCGTTGCATTATAGGGTGGAGATTCCAGTTAAAAATGTGCATTATCAAGTTGATAAATTCAGGTCTCTAAAAACACTTAAATTTCCAAAAGTATTAAATGAACTAAATTTGTAATAGGTACATTTAATGCATGGTTTAAAAAAAGTTAATGAAATCAGTAGGATCACTCTGAGCTTTTCTTTGTTTACAAGATTGGAATTTAAGCGTGAATAGTTTATTTTAGTTGTTTATTTTTCTTCTATCTTTCCTCCTTGCAAACATGCACCCAGGTGGATCTTCAAATTGATGTATGAATTTTATATCAAGGCTCTTGAGAGGATAGGCATTACATGTTTGATGAAATACTGTTGCTTTTTTGTCTCTAAAATTCTACCACTTTTAGACATCTTTCACTGTTTTCTTTACCGTTATTGGTTCAGCAGACAGATAGATGGGTAGTATAAGCTATTTTACTGTTATTTAGTCATAATGCAGCATTGTTTTATATAACTAGTGATGACTGCCTTTCTAAAAACTAACAAAGGCACAAAAGGCAAAGTTGCACTTATATTACTAACAATAGCAATTTACTAAAAAGAAATAAGTAGATCTGAATATCAATTACTTTGCACAAGACTAGGAAAAACAAGAATGGTCACATAGTAGTTAGAAAAGGAGGCTGCCTTATAGGAAGGAAAACAGAATAATGGCTGATCACTTGTGCTCTGCATTTGGTTGTCTCTCGCCAAATCAGTGAAAATGCTGTGTTTGGATTTATTTCTTCTCTGTGCATGGGTATGGACATTAGGAATGGGATTTTTTTGGATTATAGACTACAGATCCCATTTTGGAATTTTCTTTTGACATGCAGACACCTATGGATATCTGAATGTGGCTCACTTGGTAGAAAAATCTAAAAAGGGAGGATTTGAGGTATAGCTAAGCCTAGTTCTTTCCAAGCTTCCTGTTCAGAAACGAAGTTCCGAGCCAGCAGTAGTAGGGCAGTTCCTTTCTGAGCAGGAAGGTAGGGCACAAAACCTTCTGTTTTAGGCCTTTCTCCCAGGTGAGCCGCATTTAGGCATCTTTACATCGGATGGAACTTCCTGAATGGAAAATTAATTTGTAATGCCAAAAACAAATAATTCATACGTCTCATGGACATAATTGTGTTTGCCTTTAAGCTTGCAAATACCATGTTAAAATAATGATGTAACCTGGGCTACTTGTTAGTGGGAATAAGGTATCCCCACCCACATGTTCATATTAACACTAAAGCAGTTTTAGATAAGCTATATAACATGTAAATATGAACTTTTTAATTCTAATATGTGTTTTAAAATGTAGCCTTAATTTTTTTAGTCACGGAAGCTTGAGATATTTTTCTCTTTTTAAGAGGATTAAAATATTTTTTCATTGAGCATATTAGTCATAAAATGACAAGTAAAATTAATGATGATTTTTAAAAATTGAGACACATTGCACTATAAACCTGCTGGTTGACAAAGTGACCAAATGGTCCTCTTTGGGGCTACAGATGACAATAATTTCTATTAATATAAAATGTGTATCTTCATCAAAAGAGAAACTCTTAGCTTCACTTCTCCACTAATGGGAATATGATATTGTTTGCATCTAAGAAACTCGGAGAGGAATTCATCAGTATTGACTAAAAGCTCCTGGGATGTGTCCAGTTGCTGAGAGGACCCAAAAGCAATCTGGAAGTAACATTTTTGCAAAACCAGGGATTATACTCCTTTCAACAGACTATATGCTAAAGAAGGCAACATAGGAATCTTGAAAATCGCGATGGTTGAACTGGTTGTATGTATAATATTGATTTGTAAACCATGATTTATAAATATACTCTTCTGCTTTTAAGAATGCATCTAATATGGAAGGCCAGCTCACTTTCTAGTTGGAACTTTCAACAGCCACAGCAACATTTGAGTCTTTGAATTTCATTCAATGTGTTTTATGCACGATCCTAAACAACTGAGTTCATTTAGCATAGGCAGATTGCAAAAAGGCTACAATCCAGATTCAATTTTTGTTAGTGAGCCTATCACTCAACAGTGCATTGAGTGTAGATGAACCAATCCCAAACACTCATTAGAGACTGATTTTATGTTAGGTCCATGTAGTCTTCCTACCTCAATCTATACCAGGGGTCAGGAAACTTGCTTTCCAGATGTTCTTGGACTTCAGTTCCCGGAAGCCCTATACTGACTTGGTCTTCTGGTAATTAAACTCCAAAAACCTGGAGAAACAAGTTTGCTGAACCCTGATCTATACCATACCATAGGAGGTAAAAATTCAAAAAAGCCAACTGGGAAACATTTGCAACAATGTTAGATACAGTTGTGCTTCAGATTACCCCTCAATCAAATAACTGATTGATCTGTAGCTTCCATTTTGGAATGTTCTCATGCCTCCATTCCAAGAGGATTTTGGACCAACTATATCCCAGGTCTCTTTAGAAACACATGTCCAATACTTAGATAGATTTCACACATTGAAGAAAACACTTTTAGAGAATGCACAATAAAATTTGGGAGAAATTTGAGCTTGACTCTTGTATATACAAAGAGAACTCACTGGATAGACACAACAGCAGAGTTTGCCATAACAAAAAGAATGAAAGCTTGGAAACTACTAAAAAGACTGAATAAAAAGAAATTGCATGCAAATATAATCCCAAACCAAATAGCTCACCAACTGCTCCTGGTAGGGAAGGCCAACCAAAAGATGATAAAAATAAAACATTAAAGAGATACTAAGAGGAAATCCAAAGAACTTTTTCTGTCTTCATATTAGCAGCAGCATAAGAAGAAACCATAAGAAGATGCAGTAATGGCAAAGCAGCAGAACACAGTGATATTTGAATTGAGCAAATAAAATGTTTTGGGCAAAGCATAAAGAAATAATAGTTTCTTCAATGCTAACTGTTGGGGAAGGAAACAAATCCAAAAAATATGATGGAAAGCAAAAGTAATCATAAATGATGTAAAGAACAATCTATGTCACCTATACAAAATATTTGAATAAATGATATTAAATTGGCTACTCCAGTGGTTTCCACCTTTTGGTGCCCAGATGTTCTTGGACTACAGCTTCCAGAAATCTTAGTACAGGCAATGGTGAAAGCGTTTGTGAGTTTTAGTCCAAGAACATCTGTGGAATCAAGCTTGGGAACCATGGTTCTAACCTCTATATTTGAACCACTTCTAATTGCAGAACAGGCAAGCTTTAGAATTTCTAAGAGCTGTGTGACTCAAATCTTAAATAACCCAAGATGTAGAAGATTGTTTTGAAACATACAAAATCACTGGAGGAGCATTTGTTGACCTTGCAACAGCATAT
Source organism: Furcifer pardalis (assembly GCA_030440675.1). Classification (NCBI taxonomy): domain Eukaryota; kingdom Metazoa; phylum Chordata; class Lepidosauria; order Squamata; family Chamaeleonidae; genus Furcifer; species Furcifer pardalis. The sequence continues at coordinate 74,169,243 of CP126893.1, forward strand.
GATACTGTCCATCATCAATCACTCCTCAAAAAAGCTCTACTTCACTGCATCCTGACACCATTACATTTTAATGTTTGCACAAATGATCAACTGATGTTCCAGTATGCCGGGAGTTCCATCTTGCTGATGATTTTGCCTTGACAGACCGGGGAAACGTTTTGAGTCCCTCAAGCACCATGTAACTTTTGCATTAGAAAACCTTTCTTTATATAATAAAAACAGCTAGCTGAAATAAAACCCTATTAAAACATAGTTCTTTGTCTTCCGCTTAAAGAACAATTCAGAGGAAGCTCTGAGTTAGCTGGAAAGGCAAGATTTTGGAACATTGGTCTGTCCCTAAATATTTAGGCATCACTGGATCAAACTCTGACCTACAAAATCATTGTCTAAATGCCAAACAGAAAGTGCTGCCAGAAATAATAGACTTAGGAAACTGGCTGGTTTAGACTGGGGTACACACCCACAAACAATAAAATCAACAGATTTGTCTCTGCTAGTCCACAGCACAATATGCTAGTGCTGTATGGCATAAATCAGAACGTACCAAACAAGTGGATGTAACTCTTAATGAATCATACAAGATTATTACTGGTTACTTGAAACCTACCCCCACTGAAAAAATATCTGTTATTTGTCTGTCACTGCTCCTCCAGATGCATTTAAATAACTAAATATTAAACCAGAAGAGGCTAAACCCATGGTGAGCAAAAACAACACACTTTGCCGCATGGATGAATGCAGAAGTGTGTTTTTCACCAGGACAAGATTCTGGTGGATCATCTGGAAGTAGGAAGATCAAAGAATAATCAAGTAAACTGAGATAACAGTAAACCCTCACTTAACAAGTATAATGCGTTCCATGGGATCGCTCTTTAAGTGAAATGCATTCCCCCACAGGAATGCATTGAAAACAATATATTCCGTTCCAGGCCTCAGAAAAAAGCCCTCAAACCATTTTTTATGTTCAAAATTCTTTATAAAGTGCATTTCTTCTTTGAGACGTCTGTGAAATCCACACAATTGGGTTTGCGCTTGCGTAGAACTCCATTTCAGAACATACCAGAGCTTTGTAAAAAGGAGAGAAAGATCTGTCAGATTAGGCCCCGCCCTCTTCCCTATATAACTCTGGTGTCGGCCGTTTCCCGCCTTAGTCTTTTCTGCTGCGGTAGCCTCTACCTCAGCTGCCAGAGTTTATTGCGCCTCTCGCTAGTGCATGGCCTCGCTGGGCCCCTTCAAACCTTGCTCTGTCTGTTCCGCAAAAATCCCATTGAAAGACTGGCATGATCACTGTCTTCTTTGCCTGGGAGAGGCGCATCAGATCCAGGTCTGTATTTTCTGTAAGAAATTTACAAGGACTGCTTTAAAAAACTGAGCCTCTAGGCTCCGCTCTTATCTTTGGAAGCGATCTCTTTCTGCAGTAACTGTCATGGAACCAGCAGCAGATCCTCCTGTTCTTTCTCCCGCCCAGGAAGGGGATAAGGGCCCCCGTCTCTCCCCTTCCTCGACCTCCAAAATGTCAGGGTTCGAATCCTGACATTCTGGCTTGCTGCAGCCTCAAAGAGGGTGGGGGAACTTCAGAATTAGCGCGCATCGGGTCTCCCGACCTCCCTAGAGCCGATGCACGCTATTTTTGAAGTTCCCCCACCCTCTTTGAGACTGCAGCAAGCCAGAATGTCGGGATTCGAACCCTGACATTTTGGCTTGCTGGAGCCTCCAGGGAGGTGGGGGAACTTTGGAAACAGGTTGGATCTGGTCTCCTCACCTCCCTGGACCCAGCAGGGGGGTCAGAGACCTCAAAATTGGTAAAAAAAAAAAAGTCCATTTTTTAAAACCAATTTTGGGGTCTCTGACCCCCCCCCCCCGGCGGGTCCAGGGAGGTGAGGAGACCCGATCCAAGCTGTTTCTGGGCTTCCCCGACGTCCTCAGGCTTTGGAAACAGCTTGGATCGGGTCTGCCCACCTCCCTGGACCTGGCCGGGGGGGTCAGAGACCCCAAAATTGGTAAAAAAAACACTGATGGTTTTTTTTTACCAATTTTGGGGTCTCTGACCTCCCCGCCGGGTCCAGGGAGGTGGGGAGACCCGATCCAAGCTGTTTCCAAAGTTCCCCCACCTCCCTGGAGGCTGCAGCAAGCCAAAATGTCTGGATTCAAATCCCGACGTTCTGGCTTCCTGCAGCCTCCAGAGAAACGGCTTTTTTTTAACATTGTGTGATCAATGTATCGCACAACGTTAAAAACCGGATAACGACGGGACTTGTGGAACCAAGTCATAACGTTATCCGGGGTTCTATTGTATTTCCTAACATTTTCCAGTTGCTAAGTGAATTAGTCGTTCAATAAGCTGCTTGTTCAGTGAGGGTTTACTGTACTTGGATATAAGATAATTTTTTCAGTGAATGTGTAGAAATTCAACTAATGCAGTGTAATTTATGTCCTACATGTATCATATGCCCAAGATAATGTTTTTGAAGTTTATCAGAGAGTACACAAAACAACAAAAAGACTTAAAAAGTAATACCTAGCTTGCTTCTGGTCAAAAATAGTCTAATTATTTCAACATGTTAATTTGTTTGAATTGTTCCCTGTATTCTACATCCATAATTTTAAATCATGCAACACTCATGAAGTGAAAAAAGAAAATTATTTTGTTCAGTCGATTCTGACCCTTTGCAACCCTATGGACCATTGTCCTCCAGGTACCTCTGTCCTCCACCATCCTCCTCAGCCTGCCCAGCTCTGCCCATTGCATCTACAATACCATCTAGCCATCTTATCTTTGGCCGTCCCCTCTTTTGCCCTCCACCTTTCCCAGCATCAAGGCCTTCTCAAGTGAATCCTCTCTTCTCATTTGATGTCCAAAGTACTTCATCTTCATCTTTACTATTTGACCTTCTAGGGAGCAGTCGGGGGTGATTTCTTCTAAGACCGACCTATTTGTTCTCCTCGCTGTCCAGGGGAATCTCAAAACTCCTCCAACACCACATCTCGGCACTCAGTTTTCCTAATGGTCCAGCTCTCACAACCATACATTACCACCGGGAATACCATTGTTTTGACTATACGAATTTTTGTTTGCAATGTGGTCTATTTTTCACTATGTTCCCAATGTTTCTCATAGCTTGTCTCACAATAATCAGTTGCCTTTTTATTTCATGGCTGCAATGTCCATCTGCAGTGATCTTGGATCATAAGAAAGTAAAGTCTGTCACTGCTTCTACTTCTTCCCCATCTATTTTCCAGGGACTGATAGGGCCTGTTGCCATTATCTTGGTTTTCTTTATATTGAGTCTCAAGCCAGCTTTTGCACTCTCTTCATTCAACCTAATCAGAATTAGGTCTTCCTCACTTTCTGCCATTAGGGTGGATTCATCTGCATATCTCAAATTGTTGATGTTTCTCCCAGCCATTTTGATCTCGTATTGTGATTCCTCCATCACTGCATTGTGCATTATGTGCTCTGTGTATAAGTTGAATAAGCAGGATGACAAAATGCAGCCTTGTCTTACTTATTTTCCTATTACAAACCACTCTGTCCTTCCGTATTCTGTCCTAACTGTTGTTTCTTGACTCATGTACAGATTTCTCATGAGGCATATAAGGTGTTCTGATATTCCCATCTCTTTAATTACTTGCCACATCTTGTTGTGGTCCACACAATCAAAGGCCTTGGTGTTGTCAATGAAACAGAAGTAGACTTGTTTCTGATATTCCTTTGTTTTCTCCATGACCCAACACGTGTTGGCAATTTGGTCTCTAGTTCCCCTGCCTCTTCGGAACCCAGCCTGCACTTCTGGTAATTCTCTCCCCACATGCTGCTGCAGTCTATCTTGTATTATTTTGAGCATCACCTTGCTAGTGTGTGGGATGAGTGCAATTGTTCAATAATTTGAACATTCTTTGGTATTACCCTTTTTGGGGATTGGAACGTACACTGATCTTTTCCAATCCTGTGGCCATTGTTGTGTTTTCCAAATCTGCTGCCATATAAAATGCAATAATTTGATTTTATCATCTTTTAGGGCTTTGAAAAATTCGAGTGGAAAACCATAATCTCCACTGGCTTTGTTGTTTGCAGTGCTTTTCAGGGCCTTTCTGACTTCACTCTCTAGGATGTCTGGCTCAAATTCATTTTTCTCATCATTGTGATTATCAGAGGTGTTGAGGTCCTTTTTGTAGAGTTCTTCTGTGTACTCTTTCCATCTTTTCTTAATCTCTTCTGCCACAGCTAACTCCTTGCTGTATTTGTCCCTTATGGTCATTTTTGCTTTAAACGTTCTCTTGATTTCCCCAATTTTATTTAAAAAAGATCTCTAGTCCTGCCTCTTGTGTTGTTTTCCTCTATTTCTTTGTACTGTTCATTTAGGTAGCTTTCCTTATCTCTCCTTGCTTTTCTTTGAAATTCTGTATTCAAGTGATGGTATTTTTTTTCTTTCTCCTTTCTTTCTCCTTCTTTCTCCTTTGCGTTCCTTCTTTCATCTGCTATTTTAAGAGCCTTATCAGACAACCACTTTGCTTTCTTATGCTTCTTTTCTTTTGGTATGGTTTTCCTTGCTGCCTCTTGGATGATGTCCCCCATCTCTGTCCATAATTCTTCTGGCACTCTGTCTATCAGGCCCAAGTCATTAAATCTGTTCCACACCTCCACCATGTATTCCTTAGGGATGTTGTCTAGGTCATACCTGTCTGGCCTAATTGTTTTCCCTATTTTTTTTTAGTCTAAGCCTGAATTTTGTGATCAGTAGGTTGTGATCTAAGCCACAGTCTGCTCCAGGTCTTGTTTTTGCTGACTGTATGGAGGCTCTCCATCTTTGGCTGCAGAGTTTGTAATCAATCTGGTTTCGATGTTGGCCATTTGGCGATGTCCATGTGTAAAGTCTCCTCTTGTGTTGCTGGAAGAGGGTGTTTGCTATGACCAGTGTGTTCTCTTGGCAGAACTCTATCAGTCTTTGCCTTGCTTCATTCTGTGTTCCAAGACCAAACTTACCTGCTATTCCATTTACTTTCTGATTTCCTACTTTGGCATCTCCTATGATAATGTGTACATCATTTCTTGGTGTCTGTTCTATGAGACCTCTCAAAAATACTGGTGCTGTTCTATTTTTGCATATTCTGTATGATATATAGGTACCGAAACATTAAGGAAAGAACTTAAAGGAATATGGACGCAAGATCAAGCCATTCTTCATTTACTAGTATTAGCAGCCAAGTTTGTTCTAAACTCTGGTTACAATTTAAAACAATTTTCAAAAGTTGCCAATTTGCTACCTGAAATTCAAAAAGTGATTTTTCAAACCAGTTATCTTACCCAAAAATTCTTAGGACTTCCTTTCTAATTTTTTGGCTTGGTCCTTTGGTCTGCCCCCAAACATCAACAATAATGATAAATATTATGATAGTAATAATGCTAAACAACTATTTTTAATAAAAATAATCTCAATGTTAATTTGCTTTATTGGGCAAATTGAAATCCAGGCTATTCAAAGCAGTGATTTAACACAACAAAAAAACACATTGATATAAGTAGACAACTTTTAAATGTTGTCAAATTTGACACATATATGTTTGTTTAGAAGCCCTTGGAATGCAGTGGTTAAACTACTGTACTGCAGTCCAAATTGCTGACATGAGTTTGATCCTGACGGGCATAAAGGTTGACTCAGCCTTCCATCTTTCTGAGGTTGGTAAAATGAATGGCCAGCATGTTGGGGGCAGAATGCTAATTACCTTGTGATTCACCCAGAGAGTGCACTAATTGCTATGGGATGGTATATAAGTGTAATTGCTATTGCTATTTACACATATCCTATTTATGCTGTTTTATTTTTATAGCCACCTCCTTACATTTTCAGTCTTTCTCCCTTTAATTTATAGAGCATTGTGGGACATCTGTGGCTGCAGCTTGCATCCTTCTGTTTCTGCGCTATGCTGGCTAGGGTTAATGAATATTGGAATTGTAGCACATTTGGAAGCAAAGCTTACTGTGCTGGTGTTTTATAATTCCAGAATTTCTATAGAAGGGACGTTAGTTTTGTTATGAGAAGATATGAACCTGTGCATTGGAAAAAATTTTCTTATTTTCCCCTCTTTTTCTTTTATTCTGCCTTAGTATAATCCCACTGCTTTAAAAAACAAAGTAGTGAACATAAGTTCATTGCCTATGATGGATAGGTAGGAGTAATATGTTACTGCAACTGAGCAGCTAGAACATTTTATTTTCATTAAGCTATAATGGAATATCTGTATCAGGTAAGCAGTTTATTCATACAGTATTTGCAAAATGGTCAAATTGATTTATATAAGAAAACAATTTTTAACTCGGCATAGCTTGTAAATATAAATTAATTCAGTTAGTGGCTAACTGTGGATGACCTGCAAGTCAGATTATTTAAAATCAGCTCATTCGCTGAGAAATCTGGTGTTTACATTTTTTTAAAAAGGATGGATACAGATCACTGACCTTATAAGGAATATTGTAGATGCAGTGTGAGCTATTTCGGGGGCTGTCTGTCATGTGCTGTCATGCTCTGATTGCACAGTTGATCATACAATCATTCATGGACTTGGTCACATGAGCGCCTATAAAATAAAAATAATCACCGGTGTGATTTCTCATAGAGTGACAGCAAAATAAATCTAAGGCTGTCCTGTATTACAGGGTGTAAAGCTCTTGGGAGTGGTAGAAAAAGAATGAAGAATGTGGGCGCAAGGTTGAGGTATGGTAGGATTTAAGAGGTAAATAAATAAATTTTGTGTCAGAAATTACTCTAGGTTGGAAAGGATTTTTGCTGGAGAAATTCCACTTGGGACGCCCAAATGAGGCTCCTCTGGTGAATCAGATGGCTGTTAGATGTATGTGAAATCAGCATTTGGATAGGTCGGGATTGAGATGGAAGGGAGGTCTTAAGGAATCGGACTGAAGAGAATAAAGAAGTGCATAAGGATGGATGTAAATTTAAAAGGAAAGTTGAATAGTGTATGAGAAATGTAAAAAAAAAAGATACTATGTGTTTAGTTTGGTTGACTGTCTCAATGTGGGCTGAAACTTGATCCGCCTCTTTTTTTAAGTCACTGTGAGAAACTGGCATCTGACTCATGTTTAAAAATCTCCAGAATAGGAGAATCTACCACATTCTTGGGTAGTCTATTGCACTATTAAACAGTTCTTACTAGATCTTCTCCCTGATGTTAAGTCTGAATCTCCTTCACTAGGTTTTGACTGAAGGGTTTTTTAACCTTTTGAGTTTGTGATAAATGATCTCTCATGTTTAATGTGCAGTTCAGATGTAACGGTTTGTTCATTGTAGAAGTGGATGTTTGAGGTAAGAAAAGATACAGGTGGCTAAGAATACTAAATTTGTTATATCAAAAAAACTGGCACCAGGAAGAACTCAGTTTAAAATTTAAAGAGCGTCTATAAAGACTGTGAGGTTACTGCTTTGCTATGCATAGCTAAATTGGAGGTGGTTTTTTTTTTTTTTTGGTAGATTACTGTATATACTTGAATATAAGTCTAGTTTTTTAGCCCCTAAAATGAGGTCCAAAAAGGAGACTTGACTTATACTCGGGTCAACTACCTTGAGGGTCCCAAAACTGCAGTGGTGCAAATTCAAACATACAGTAAAAAAAAAAAAAAGCACTAACACTACCATTAAAACTCAAAAACATACAGTAATACCCCGGATAACGATTGCATCAGATAACGCTAAAACCGCATAACGACGACAAATTTGGGGGGAAGATTTGCACCGGATAACGTTCTTTTTAGCTTTATCCGATACAGTCGTTCTTAGCAGCAGGGTGGCTGGAAAGCTGAACAGGGTTCTCCGTTCAGCTTCCCAGCCACCCTGCAGCTATGGAGGCAGGGGTGGGGTGGCTGGAAAGCTGACCGGGGGGCTCCCCTGTCGGCTTCCCCAGCCACCCCACAGCTGCGGAGGCAAGGGCGGGTGGCTAGGGAAGCCGACAGGGAGTCCCTGTCAGCTTCTCCAGCCACCCTGCAGCTGTGGATCGGGTCCTCTGATCTCTCTGGAGCAGGCAGGGGACCCAATCTACAGCTGTTACTGGGCTTCCCCGACGTCCCCAGCCAGTGGAGCAAGCCAAAACGCCAGAGTTCGAACCCTGATGTTTTGGCTTGCTGCACTTGCTGAGGATGTCGGGGAAGCCCAGAAACAGCTTAGATCGGGTCTTTCCACCTCCCTGGACCCGGCAGGGGGGTCAGGGACCCCAAAATTGGTAAATATATATATACATTTTTAAAAACCAATTTTGGGGTCCCTGACCCCCCTGCCGGGTCCAGGGAGGTGGGAAGACCCGATCCAAGCTGTTTCCAAAGTTCCCCCACCCTCCTTGAGGCTGTAACAAGCCAAAACGTCAGGATTTGAATCCTGACGTTTTGGTTTGTTGCAGCCTCAAGGAGGTTGGGGGAACTTCAAAATTAGCGCGCATCGGGTCTCCCGACCTCCCTAGAGCCGATGCGCGCTATTTTTGAAGTTCCCCCACCCTCCTTGAGGCTACAACAAACCAAAATGTCAGGGTTCGAACCCTGACGTTTTGGCTTGATGCACTTGCTGAAGACATTGGGGAAACCCAGAAACAGTTTGGATCGGGTCCTCCCATCTTCCTGGACCCGGCAGGGGGGTCAGGGACCCCAAAATTGGTAAAAAAAAATGGACTTTTTAAAGGCCAATTTTGGGGTCCCTGACCCCCCTGCTGGGTCCAGGGAGGTGGGAAGACCCAATCCAAGCTGTTTCTGGGCTTCCCCGACGTCCTCAGCAAGTGCAGCAAGCCAAAATGTCAGGATTCAAATCCCGACGTTCTGGCTTGCTGCAGCCTCCAGGGAAACAGGGCTTTTTTTAACGTTGTGTGATCAATGTATCGCACAACGTTAAAAACCGGATAACGACGAGACTTGTGGAACCAAGTCTCATCGTTATCCGGGGTACTCGTGTACCCATAAAAATATCTAAATTAATTAATTTTACCATATTTTCATTTATTTTAATTATTGAAACTCACTAGTAGCTGCTGCATTTTCCATCCCCAACTTATACTCGGGGCAATCTATTTTTCTAGTTTTAGAGGTCCAAATTAGGTACCTTGACTTATATTCAGGACGACTTATAGTTGAGTATGTACGGTAGATTGATTATGCTCGGGTCACCAACTGGAGGGGGGCAAAACTGTGCCAGATTGAGACATGTCGGCTGACAATAAGACAGTGGATACAGTCAAGTAGAAAACCAGCTCAGAGACAACTCCGTTCTTGCTGCTTTTGCTTTTAGACCCAACTGCCCACTTGTCCCTGTCCTTTTGTTGGCATGTTTTTCTAGCGATAAGATTGCACTGACCGGCAACAGAATGGGGGCAAGCGGGCGGTCACGTCTAAAAGTGGAAGCACCAAGAAATGAGTTTTTGCACTGAACAACAACACCGGGGGAGGCGGCTGCATTCCAAATCACTGTGGAGGGGGAGGAAACCCTTTTCTTCATCCTGTAGGTTTGGGACACAACGTGCCTGGCTTCCCCTGTCCTCTTTCTAGCAACGAGATTGCGCTGAACAGCAACAAAATGGGGAGGAGGCTGCAGCCCAAAAAGCTGTGGAGAAAAATCATTCCTTTCTGTTGTAGGTTTGAGAGACGCCCGTCTCTGTCCTGTTGTTGGAGCGTCTCTCTAGCTATGAGAGTCTGCTGACTGACAACAGCACCGAGGAGGAGGTGGGTGCATCTCAAACGGCTGTGGAGACGGAAAAAACCTTTCTTGCTGCTGTTGGGCTTCACTTACCGATACTTACTGCTCCTTGGGACACGCCAAGCCAGACCGGGAAGCCACGCTTGCTTACATTGAGATCAAGAGGCTAGAGTGATGTTTCCTTCCTCGGTTCTATTGTCCCAAAAACACTACTGTAAACATTCTAAAATCAGACTTGTTGAGCCTATTCTCCACTTACAAAGCTAGTTTACTAATGTTAGACTTGTTACCGGTAAGCCTTTTTACTGAGTTTTTTTTTTAAATTCATGTTTAGAAACATTACCCCACTGATACCTTAATTTAATTTAATTTTCACATAGAAGTGATTATTGAAACTCACTAGCAGCTGTTGCATTTGCCACTCTTGGCTTATCCTCCAGTCAATCTATTTTCCTAGTTTTTAAGGTCAAAATTAGGTACCTCAGCTTATATTTGGATCGGCTTATACTCATGTATATACGGTAAGTTTAAAATGTAGATAATTCTTACACTAGATTTCTGATCTGCTTCTAATTTTGGGAATATCTATGACAGCTGACTTCAAATAATGGTCATTGTTATAAAACAAATAAATATGACACATAACGTAGGAATAATGATTAATGTCAACTTTACCATAGTCACTACAAGGTTATTTTCAGTCGAGAGAATAAAACTACAAAGGTAACGCTTTATGTGAGGGGAGGGGCACTATCTATTATTGAACATGGTCCAGCCATTTGCATTGTGACAGCAAAATTGTTGTCCTGCTACACTTCTTTTGAGTTGTGTGTGTTTGTTTGTTTGTTTTGCACAATATAGATCACTATCTAACCCACTTTCAAATGGCATAATTAATGGAACTCTAAATAACCAAGGCCAGCCAGATTAGCTTTTACACATATTTCACAGGGAAAGATGCCACTCAGTGAAAAAGAGGTGTGTAGTCAAGCCTTGACCAATCTGTTATGTTACTTGAAAGGTGTTACTTCATTTGCTATTATTGTCTCCCTACACTTACGTTGTACTTGTCAATAGTACAAGAATGATCTACATGGAAAAGAATTGCTGTTTCTCTTCCACTTTACTAGAGTTTCTGCCTATTTACTTGGGAGGCAGTTTTGATCTGCCAAAGGTGAGTGACAATAAAAAGCTGCACTTAACATTCATGAGTCAGAAACCACCTGGATTAGTTTCATATGGAATAATATAAGCTTCCATTTCAGTACCCTTTCAGAATTAGACAAATTCAGACAGATTTCTTTCTTTTGTACGAGAAGTATCCAGCAAACGTTAGCTAGCAGTCTTTGAAACATCATCTGATAACTTTAGATATAGGTAAACTGCAAACGTTTCAGTTTACCTGTATAATATTTGGTCATCTGAGCGAATTAACATGTCTGTGTCGTTTTTTCCAAAGTCTGTCTCTTGCATTATTGGCATAGCATGATTTAAGAGTGCTTAGATTAATAGAATAAGTCAAATAGGAACTGGCAGCATGATTTAACATATTTTCGGTCACAGTTAAAAGAAATATCAGATTTTACATTGCTTATGTTTTAAAAGTGAAACTAGAGTGATTGCTTTGCCTATAGGTCTGACCCACGAATAAAGACAGAAGAAAACACTCCTGGAGGAGCTGAAGAGACAAATAAATGTGAGAAGAAAGGGAAAAAGAAAAATTATCCTTTAATACATGTGTCTTCCAAACAAAGTTTTGAAACACAATGCACTCAACAGTAATGTGACCTTTTTCCTCCTCTTTTTCATTTGCTTGGTGCCTTACAGGTTCAACTGTACAACAGTCCATTGGAATAGAAAATTTTGCTTCCTTATTCAGTGCCTTTCTTTTAATCCTGATGTTTTATATATGTCATATTAGTGGATTGAAGAGGTACTATTTCAGTTGGGGTAGCTGTGCATTATGTCTCAGAAACTAGTAATCTATGGGGGAGGGGGGAATAAACATATAAACCAGTTGGCTAACAAAGCATAAACACTGTAATAATTTTTAAAATGTTGTTCATGCTAATACCACACATTCCACATTGGAAAGTATAATACATGTGTGGCAAGTCTATTGGGATAAGACAAAATCCGTATCTGTTTTTTCTCATCCTCTTATCTCAAGGTGTAAATATAAGTATGTTGACATTCTTTTTGGATATATTAACATGATCAAAGTCTTACAGTTCAGATTTCATGTTACTGTATATCATTTGCAATTGTCATTCTATATTTAATAAAAATGTTTCAAACTTAAAATGTGTAATTATGTGCTTCCCTCTGGTTGTTTTTATTTTATTAGCTGAGTAATTCTGAAAATAAGATTCAGCTAAAAGAAGCACCTTTACCCCTATTTATCTCAAACTGCAACTCATCCTTAGGTTTTCTTATACAAATAGTATGTTTGTGTTAAATGTTGAGTGTCCTTTCTTAGCCAATAATAAAAATAATCCACACACAAAAACCTAAGGGTAGATGTTGATTTAGGAGAACTTGGTTACTGTTCCTGCAGTTTAGTCTGGGACATTTCTGCCAAATTATCAAATGAGAAGAGAAGATTCACTTGAGAAAGCCTTGATGCTTGGAAAGGTGGAGGGCAAAAGAAAAAGGGGGCGGCCAAAAATGAGATGGTAGATGGTATTGTAGACACAATGGGCACAGAGCTGAGCAAGTTGAGGAGGATGGTGGAGGACAGAAGTGCCTGGAAGACAGTGGTCCATGGGGTCGCAGAGGGTTGGAATTGAATGTGCAACTGAACAACAACAACAAAAAATGGGACTTGAAAGTCATTGAATTCTGAAAGCCTCATCCCTAAGTAATATTCTCCTTTAAAAAATCCACAGACTTAAAAAATGGTTCATAACAGAAGCTGGTTTTTTTTTTTTTTAGATGAAAAATTGCACACCATAGCTGTTCCCAATACCTCGCAATAATGCCTCCTGAATTTTTTTAAAGTCGGGCTGGCTACTCTCTAGAGAGCAGAGAATTGTTGAAGAAGCCATATGCTCCTTTCTGTCTAATATGGATCACATTTACCTCCGTAGCTTCATGTGGGATATTTAGATTTTTGGGTATTTTTTTTGTCATTGTCAATTATGTTCTCAAAATAAGATGGAAGATTAAAGTATTGAAGACTATGTTTTGCCTCTTTTTGTTTTCTCGAGTTATTGTGGATCTCAGTTCTTGCATGGTTCTTAATCTAGTGGAGACTTCATTCCTACATAATGTTTGCTTTTTCCTGGGAGCTGAGCCAATAGAAACAAAAATGATCGTTCTATTCCCTTAAATGCAGACCAGTGTATGGCTTAAAAGAATGAGGGTTCTGCACAGAACCAAGAGGCAGATCTGTTGAATGTAAATGCTATTGACATCAAACCTTTCAAGACCATGGAAGTTATACCACTTAAAACATTCTAGATTTTAAGCTGCCACGTGATGCCTTGGTTTTGATGCAAGGAATAACACACCTACCAAGTACTTGTCTGCCAAACCACATGTTTCACACCACTAGCAATGCTTTTCATGGCACAACTAAATGATATGCTGTAACAAAGCTGGGGTGGAATTTAAAGTGCAATATGCCAGTATCCGGATGTAGCATGGGGGTCAGGGAGCTGATCTATGCTCTAATTTGCCTTGATTTGGAAGTGGGAAGAAGTTCCAACCATAACTTTGAAATGAAGGGGGTTTCCCTGTTGGAACGTATGTGAAGAGGCCTCTGTTGAGTAATGTAAATCATTTTGTTAAGGCAAAAATAGAATACAGATGTGAAGAAAGTTGAAGGGAACTTCCAACTTTTTCGACTTCACATCTTAAGGCAGAGATGGCCAACCTTGGCACTCCAGGTGTTCTTGGACTTCAATTACCAGAAGCCCAAGTCAACACTCCTGCTGATCAGGGCTTCTGGGAATTGAAGTCCAAGACTGTTTAGAGTGCCAAAGTTGGCTATCACTGTCCTAAGGCAACTTGGCTAAAGCCTTTGGACTTTCCAAATTTACCTTGTGAAAGGCCTTGGGCTGAGGACATGCTTGCTCCTACAAAACTTTTTCTATTGCCATGCATCACATAACATGACTAATGAGAATCAGCCAGTGCAATTACAAGGAAATGGAGGAAGCAGCCAATGCCTGCAAATCAGAATTAAACACACACAAAGAAATAAAAGGAGTGGGTAACAGGCAACTGTAGCATAGGGTGCCTCATGGAAGGCAAAAAATGCCTGCAGCTAGGCAGCAATCTGGTGGACATGAAAACTTCCTGGCTGCCACGTTTGGCCTGCAAATGCCAGGGACAACAGATCTTAATAAAAGGTGTGGCAGCAGGAGTCTAAGGACACTACTGTCAGGGATATAGTTCTTGAATTTGATTGTGTACTTTTGATGAGTTGCCACAACAAAACTACACCACTGATGAAAATAAGGATTATCCCGTATGAAAGGTTGTCGACTTTCAGGAATGCTAGGACTCAATGGCCAGGAATGCAAATTGACGATGTCATTACACTTAGAAGTTGCCCTGTAAAAATGACATTTTTGCTAGGGGTGTCCAGTTGTCAGTGACCCAGTGACCAAACCAACCGATCGTAGTGATCCAAAGTGTGTTAGATAGAGGATAAAATAACCTATGTTCTGGCACTATTAGAATTTTGTTTGGGCTTTTCAAAAAGTTTTTATGACTTTTATCCAAAAGTCCTCGACCAGAATCCCGAAAAATAAAAGGGACAAATCTGCCCTTTGAATGTCCAGGCCCTCTCCAATGGGGCTCAGGTTTTGGCAGAACATGTTGTCCAGCAGTAGGCAGATTGTGGACTCTAGACACCCCATGTGTTGCTAATCAAGGAGGGGGAGTCACTCAACAGGATTGAGTTGGGGCTAGTGAGTTCAACTTGTGCTGAGAAAGACTAGATGTCAGAGTTGCTGTTTCTTGAATCCACTACTAACATTGTAATACAGTAAACCTTATTGTGTTTGCAGACCCTGGTTCAGCTCCATGAATCTGGGAATGAAGGAGTGACCCACCGGCAGACTGAGGGAGGGCTGATGGGGCTCACCACCACCACCACCAAAAATGCTTTTGTTAGATATGGTTGAGTATCCAAATTATGTGATTTCAATTACATTTGCATACATGCATTTCTACACACATCGGTTAGGAAATGCAACCACAATACTTCTGGATGTCATAAGTTTTTTGCTCATGCAACTTTTCCAGAACAAAAGATGTATTGGATATGTTACACTAAGTGCAATGCAATGCAATATATATGCAAATACATATGCAAATGTTATAATGGTAATAACAGAGCTAAATCTTGGATCTCAGATTTTTAGTATTAAACTGCAAATTGCTTTTCTGCCCATCAGGGGTACCATAGCATGGTACAATAAAATCTCAAGGAAAAAATATATTTACCAAGACAGATTAAATGCAACTTCAAATTGAAAGGCCAGACAGGAATGATAGTTTGAGATCTTTGCCAGAAGCTCAATGAAAACAGACCGAGGCTATCTTATTTAGGATAAGGTACCACAGTTTTGGTGCTACTACAGAAGAACAAAAATATTCTATCCAATACACTCAACTTTTCAGGGTTTCTGTGAAGATCACAAACTGGACAAAGGTGGAGGCAGCCTCTTGGATATCCTGTCCCTGAAGCATTTTGGACTTCATAAATCAAAATCAGCATCTTGAGTTGAGCCTGGAAGAAAATGGGAAAGTATGGTAAATTCAATTACCATGTACCTTTTCTGAAATATGAGAGCCATAAAGACACTGTCCCTGAGTTCAAAGTGTAAAGAGTGAAATTGCGGATTAAAGCAGTTGCTGCAGCAGAAAAAACAAAAGGATACAAATAATCTTTTTTTAAAATTATAAAATTATAAAAACTTTTCAGGTGGTGGGCTGGTCATGTGGTTCAGGGGGCTGGTCATGTGGTTCCTCCCACTGGAAGCGGAAGTAAAACACGCCTTGCAATCTTTTGCAACAGGATGAGAGATTTTAAGCTGCCATTTTCTCAGCTTAAACCAGTAGTGCCCAAGCTATGGCTTGTTGGCCAGATCCGGCCCACGATGCCAATTCATGCAGCCCCCAATGCCCTCATCACTCCCGGAAGTGGCAGGGAAACACACGGGCACATTTTACTTCCTCTTCCAGGAGTGATGAGGGCGGCATGGGCCGAATGAATTGGCATTGGGGGCCGGATCTGGCCTATGAGCTATAGTTTGGGCACTCCTGTTATAAAATGTATCTATACATACTTTATGGAGGAACCATAATCTGCTTCATCGGATGCACAGACTCCAGGGTTGGTGGGTATACAGCTTGGATCGTTGGGGGCAGGGTGGGTGGAGAGAAAACATTAGCAATTAGGCAGAGGTGAATGAAAGGCAAGGACTGCATGCAGAGATAGATCATGCATATACTGTAATGCTTTCACATTGATTTGCAACTGTGAACTAAACCTTGCAACAGTAATAAATGTTTTGGTTGCTGTTACAAGATAGCTGTAATAAAGAGTTTGCACGTTAATAGAATAACTGCCACTGAGGGTGCAGACTCTCACAAAACAGCAACTTTCTTCCATGTCTAACCTAGATGTGAAACTCAAAATGAAGCCACCTTTTGGTGAGGTCATTCTGCAGTTTCTTTCGCCAGACCTAGTGTGACAAAAATTAGCTGGCACAAGGTGGCTGTTGCCCAGGGTAGGTCCAATTGTGGTTCAATAACACCACAATCTTCAAGGAGGCTCTTTCTGTGTACCCCTTTCTAAAAGTAACTTTCTGAAAAGGAGCAAATGGAAATTACCCATGAAGCTACACATACCTGAGGGTCTGAGTTCCAAAACACACAGCTGCCCTAGTTTCTACTTTCAGCATATTTCATACAAACTAGAAAGATAAGGCCCAGACATAAATAACTTGATCAACAAGCTGCATACAAGGCAGGTGGAACGCTGTCCAGTCTAGTGACCTGATGGACCTCTTGCAGAATTCTTCTCGCAATATCAAGAAGATGCTTGCTGTGTAAAATGGTAACGATGCATAGTAGAGCCTGGAGGTGGATGGCAGACCATGGCCGGAACCCTACTAATGTCTGTGTAAAGTTTGTGTAACCTGCTGTGGGTAATTGATGATGTGCTGGGGCGCATCTCACTTGAGCAAATGCGAACGTGACTAGGAATGCAACCAAGAAACATCCCAACACCTTGTCAACAACACATGGCAAGTTGCACAAACTTTACCCAAAGACCAGTAGGATTCCGACCTATGTAAGCACAGTTTGGGGGAGCCTTCTGAGAAAAACAGTAAACAAACATTTCAACATGCCAGTGCTTTCAAGGGGAGAGAAGGCATGTCCCAATCACAGCTTATGGCCCTGGTGTTGCAATGTCCCTGGCAGTAGATACGAGTATGAGAAAGATTTTTTATTTTCTTCTGTGTACAAATTGATTGCCAATGTACAATCTTCAAAAAATACACTCTTAATACAGAATGGTTTTTGAATTGGATCAGGCTTCTTTCAAGGTGTTCAACACAAATAGGCATTTGGAATGACCCTCTCCTCCTTGGTGTCCTTATTTCCTCGTGCTACTTTAAATTGTGCTCTCAGCAGAGCACCCAGTTTGCCCCTTCCTCTATCACTTTCATTTAGAGTACGAGCCTCACTGAAGGGAGTGCGAGAAAAAGAGGAAGGAAGTGAAGGTACTGTGAGAAGACCAAAGCCCCAGAGCTGAAGCTGCAGCAGCTAACATGGCCTTATGATTCCTTGGTCTCCATCTGAGAACAGTGTTTCGATCTTATCCTTTTTGCTTCCCATTTCCTTCAGTCTTTGAATTACAGCTTTTGTAACTGCTGGGATTGTTGGCGATGGCTCCGTGGCATAAAACTGATAAGAAGATAGGAGTGGGTATGTATCACATGGCCTCCTCTTTTTATTCCCTCCTCCTCCTCTGTAAAGTGTGGTGAGAAATGCTGAAATGATTAAAAATAAATGTTAGCTCAGGGGGTGGGAAAGCTTTATATAAACAGGGCACTTTTAAAAACTCTTATGCTGTGAATACACAGATTATATTTTATTGACGCAGGAACATTTTGATTGATAAGAGTTGCTGGAGGAGAGTTTTGAGAGTCCCCTGGACAGCGAGGAGAACAAATAGGTCAATCTTAGAAGAAATCAACCCTGACTGATCCTTAGAAGGTCAAATAGTAAAGATGAAGCTAAAGTACTTTGGACATCAGAGAAGAGAGGATTCACTTGAGAAAGCCTTGATGCTGGGAAAGGTGGAGGGCAAAAGAAAAGGGGCGGCCAAAAATGAGATGGCTACGGTAGATGGTATTGTAGACACAATGGGCACAGAACTGAGTGAGTTGAGGATGGTGGAGGACAGAAGTGCCTGGCAGACAGTGGTCCATGGGGTCGCAAAGGGTCGGAATCGACTGTGTGACTAAACAACAACAAAAAGAGTTGCTTCAAATCCCTCTTTGTTTAGTATTAATACCTGAATTTTACGAAGAAAGTTTCTGTGAAAAATCCAGTCAGGCACCGGCTTTCAGATTTAAGTGATGAAAACTGTTAATCCTGTGGCAGCAAAACTAAAATTTTAGATTTCTGGTTCTTCTGAGACATCAGCTCAGTTACACAACTTGTCCTCTTGCTTGTCTTGTCATAGGACATGAAGAGGGAGCAGACACATTTTCAGAGTTGAGTTTCATCAGCCTTGCTTGCCACTAAAAACTGTTCACTGCAGAATAAGTGATCTACTAGTACAGGGATTCTCAACCTGCACCATTTCATGGCCCCCCTTGTCTCCACCACACCAGGAAGAGTCATGTGGTGTAGGAAGGGCAAAACAGCCATCCAGCCCCTGAAGCTGTCTGAGGGAGCGTGACCCAATGGCCCCTGGCTTAAAAAGGTTGAGAACACCTGTACTAGTAGTTATGTGGCAACTTCTTAAAATGATGAGTCCAACTTTTGACAGGCTCTAAGCAACCAATAGGGAAGTATGTGCTGTACAGTGTTAAGGGAACTTACAAATAAGAAAGAAAACAAAACAAAACACACCACTAAACATGGCTACACTTGATATGGCATGTAGGAAAGGATATAGCTTACTAGGACCTGCCAAAGGTTCCAGATTCAGTCTCCAGCATCACTAGGAGGGCTTGGAAAAGCTCAAAGCATGAAATTCTGGAGGATTTGGGTCACTGATACCAAGAAGAGTCGACCAGTAGTTTATGCAAAATTAGGTGCTTTCCTGCATTCATAATCTGTGGTAGCAGAAGTAACAAACTTCTGGAACTTTAAGAGACATAACAAGTTTTCTTTGTCACAAATTTCTGTTGACTGACCCTTCATCCCAAACTTCCTGCATCTGGAGAAGTGGCTCCACAAAACTGAAAATACAAATACTTGTTTGTGCTGATCTGTTTGTATCAGTCATTTTTGCTCCAATTGGCTGTGTTGCCACTCCGTAAAACCAGTGAAGATGAATACAGTAATACCTCGTTTACCTCGGATAATGCTTAAATCGCATAATGTTAAGTAATCTGGGGAGGAGAATTGGATCGAATAACGTTAAGGTCCTATGGGATGTATCGGATAACAACCGCTAAAGCCTGTGTGGTTACAATGTATCTCTATGGAGCTTTAACGTTATCCGATACATCCCATAGGATTTTAACATGCATCGGATAACACTAAAAATTGGATAACACCAAGACTTGTGGAACCAAGTCTTAGCGTTATCCGAGGTATTACTGTACTGACTTTGTTTGTGCAAATGACCAGAAATCCCATTATGACTCTTGAAAGGTTTCTAGGCCTTTTCTGGTAACACAGCAGTCTTAAGATCTCCACGCACCACCAGACTTTACTATGAAACCCACAACAGCATTAGAGGAGTCTATGCTGTGGTTTCTTCTCAGACTAGCCTCAATACAATCTCAATACAATCTCTCAAAGGCTGACATTGTTGTCTAGCATGACTTCTTCCTGATGGTCTGGAATGTCAACCATTCTTACCACAGGGCAGGGAAAAGCCATATGTCTGTAGATCCCTTGCCACTGAGGGACTGTAAGAGCCCCAGGCATAATAGCTAAATTGCCATGTCAATGCTTTGTAAGCCATTATGCAGTTTATTTTGAGTAGTAAAACATGATTCAAATAAGGCATTGTGAACAATAAACAATATGCCCTTGTGGAACTTGTAATGTGGACTGTCCATTCTAGTTTAACTTTTGTAGTCTTCAAATCATGAGGCTCCAGTTACATGGAATGTTTATAAACATTTGAGGTTTATTTTTAGATGCTTGGCAACCACTTTCAAAGGTTTGATGGGGGAACTCCAACAATTTAGGTGCACAAAATAGTCCTAAATTGATTTACAATTAGACATGCATTCAGATCGAAACTGGGCTAAAGGACTCTGTTGTTTTGTTATCTCTGTTACCATCTCTGCCTTTTGTAACATAAACACATTGAGGAAAACATAGATCACTAGGTACAGTTGTACCTCGCTTAAAGAGCATAATGTGTTCCACGGGACTGCTCTTTAAGCGAGTTTGGTCTTTAGGCGAGACAGCATTTTAAGTAACCAATTGTGACCTTTTTTTTTTTTTTTTTTGGAGGGGGGAAGCAAACCCCAATTTGTTAAGCGAGTTTTTGGTTGGTTTTATTTGTTAAGTGAAGCAAACATTCAGAGAAAATTCTGCTCTTTAAGCGAGTTATTCTTTAAGCGAGGCGCTCTTTATGCGAGGTTTGACTGTACCTGGGTACTGCATGATGGATTGAGCACCTGTCTCTGTCCCAGCTATTAGGGCAGGGGTGCCCAACCTTTTTTGGCCATGGGCGGTCATGTGGTTCAGTGGGCTGGTCACATGGTTCAGCAGGGTGATCATGTGGTTCCTCCCACCGGAAGCAGAAGTAAAACACGCCTTGAAATTGTTTTGCAACAGGATGAGATAGATTTTTAGGCTGCCATTTTCTCTGCTAAAACCAGGGGTGCCCAAACTACAGCCCATGGGCTGGATCTGGCCCCTGACACCAATTCATCTGGCCTGCGCCATCCTTGCCACTCCTGGAAGCGGAAGTAAAACACACGTACGTGCACATTTTACTTCCGCTTCCAGGAGCAGCAAGGGTGGTGCAGGCCAGATGAATTGGTGTCAAGGGCTAGATCTGGCCCATGGGGCATAGTTTGGGCATCCTTGTCTTATGGACGTGAAAGGAACCTCATTTGGGTGGTCCCTGAGCGGAGTTTCTTCACAAAAATCCTTTCAACCCAGAATAATTTCTGACACAAAATTATTATTATTATTACCACAAAGAGAGGTTGTAATATCTGTGTGGTTGTTATCTTCAGGGTGGTACTGAAAAAATTGGTTGCAACTTCTCTTTGCTGCCCAGCAAAAGGTCTCTTACATGTGTTACCCTTGATTGTGCTGAGGCCCTGTTTGAATGTTTCATGGCTGTGTTTTTGAGGTGAGCAAAAGCATCAGAATGGGGTTTCAGGCCCTGGCCTGGCAATGCCTGATGCAGTTCCTCCAGGGAGCCCCTTCATTCCTATTCCTGAATAGAAAAAATGTTTTGGACTTAACAGATCTCAAAAGCATGACCAAAAGGAGCAGAATCCTCAACAAATGATGTACCTTGGCTTTCATTCCCTTTCTTCTGCGTACTGTAAAACTCCAGCTCATGCATTCTGCCAGAGAAAATGGCTGAAATGGTTCCATTTTAGACTGTCATTCAGTAAAACAAAAGAATACATAGCAGTAAAATCAGGCTGCAATCACATCATAACACAACACCTGTGCAGATCTCTCTCTTTTTTTACACAAATAAAATTCTTCAGCTGCCTGGAATAGAACTACACTATCTGCAGTTTCATAATTTCAGTGGTTTGGATCCGAATGTGTCCTGCATAAGGAGAATGGCACGCATACTCCCATGATTATGTTCCTGGATTTGGTTGATTCCATCCTCTAGATTTAGCTAATCCAAAGTATATTCCTCATCATTTGAATCTTTTGATCCTATGGAGTGGATTTTGTACATAAGGATTTCTGAATACAGACTGCTGGATTTGTCTTAAGACAACACTTGACAAAGGTTGTGGAGGTGAAAGTTCAAATATCTGGAGTGCTGATATGTTGTCAGATACTGAGAGTCTTCTTCTTTCAGATTGTCAAAGTCCTCTCCTCAAAATTTTGTACAGATATTTTGAACATCTCTTGATAACTATGTACTTTGTGCATTTAACGGCTAATAAGAGTGAATTGTTAGAAGATTTACTATCTCAGTGGAGATTATTCCAAGATGTTTGAATGAGGGTGGGAGCAATCGGAGGAAGAGTATTCCCATCACTTTTATATCGTCTCTAGGTCTATGTTTGAAAGTATGAAGTAAAACTGCAGTAAGATGGGTAAAAGAGAGACACAGAGAGGGTTGAACTCGTATCTTGAGGCTCTGTGAACACCCTCTGTGGATTAAAAGATGCCTCTCTAGGAGCTCTAGTGTTCAATAATGGAATATTTAAAGAAATACAAAAATATCAAAGCCATGCCCCCTACCTATGATCAAATTATGCAGCGGGAATCCTGTTGGTTAGTTATGCTGGTATAAATGCAATGGTGTAAACTGCAGAGGTAAGTTACAAGTTCCTGCCTGTCTCCTTCATTGTGTGCAAGTCTCATGAGTTAATATGTAATAAGAGATACAGTACAGTACAAATAGCTATTTGTTAGCTAGCAGCAGTTCACCTCTACGGTTTTGTGCCATTGCCTTTATCCTGGCATAAGTAACCAATAGGATTTTAGCCTGTACTTGTAAGTAAACTTTAATATTACAAAAAACATCCTTCTTATGTCTCTGCCATTCTTTCTGTAAACAAGTAAAGAATTAGAAAGAAAGAAAGAAAACACCACAAGCTCAGGTATGTGCTGTGCAGAGATCACAAATCAGAGATGCAAGGGTCACATTAAAACAGGTTGTGTTCAGCCTAGCTCAAAGTGAAAGAAAGAAATAACACCCTAGAGACTAAAATGCTAATCGCCCTGCCAAGAGAGTGTTTTGTTCTATGGGGCAGTATACAAGTGTAACTGCTATTCATATTGCTAAAATGCAGTACACCAAAAACTTTTATTGACTAAATTTGGTCTAAAGAACTGGCTTCAGTCAGTGAGGTTGTGTGAATGTGTGTTTGTTTGCATGCACATTCGTTAACCCGCAGGATTTTGATTCATAGGGGAGGTTATGTTTGGGCTTCTGGAATTCATTTGTATTACCTTCTATGCCTGAGCTTCTTGTTTGTTGATTGCCCTCATCTTCCAAAAAGAAAAGAAAGAAAAGAAAAGAAAAGAAAGAAAAGAAAAGGACCTTGAGTAATCTCAAATGATTTGAAAGCAATTAAGCTGTAAATTTCCACTTACTCAGAAAACACCAAGCCTGCAAAACCACTTCCTTTGTCAGTTAGTGGGATGTCACCATACCCAAACTTTTAAAAAGGTACCACCAGCAAGCAGAGAAAAACACTGTTGTTGTGTTAACATCAACCACAGTTTGAACTTTGTCTTTATTTTCCAAAGACTAAATACAACCAGCAATGGTGCTTACAGGACGGAACAGGCACTAATGTCACAGCATTTTTCTATGCAGTCTTTAAATGTCAAATCTATTTCAGTATGAAATACTTGAAATGAAGGCTGCAAACTGATGATCTCAGGGACACATCTCAGATTTATTTATTTATTTATTTATTTATCAAATTTATATTCCGCCCTACTCGCACAAGCGACTCAGGGCGGAGCACAACAGGTATATGGTATACCACAAACAGGTCATCGAATGGGAGACAGTAGTTAGCTGGCTGGCTGGTTAAGTGAGTTGGGTACTTGGAGGTGAGCCTCTCTGGCAGATAGAACAAGTAGGGAGCCTCTCTGGTCTGCTCTGGTGGGACAGACAGATGTTCTCAGGGTGATGCGGTCTCTTAGGTATCCTGGCCCACTACCATGTAGGTTATATGATTGTACAATGCTTAAATTCACATGTGTACAAATGTAAGACCATAGAAGAAGGCCCAATGGTCAACGAGGGGGAAAACGCAAAAGAAATCTTATTAAAACATGGGGGGGGGGACCCCAATTTTCATCTAACAGTTGGATGGATGGGCAATGCAGGACTGGCCTCAGGAAGGAGGGGGCAACTGCCAGTCTCAAGACTTGAGATGAGATGAGGGGCTTCTCACAAACTGGGGAGAGTTCACTAGAAATGTGGGCAATGCTAAAAATTGATCTCACATGGCCAGGGCTGGAGAGGGGGGAGGGGAAGGGGATGATCTGTGAAGCCAAGGGTGGGGAGTGGGTGGACCTCTGCATAAAGGAGGCTTTCTGCTGCTGTAACCTCTCCTTCACTGTGTCAGGGCAGGATTTATGCCCTGGTTCATCCTTATTTCAAGATGGAGATTTCCATGCGTGGGAGAACCTTTAACACATACCTTAGAATTAGATGGATTGGAATGTGTAAACATGCTGGCCTCATGGTTTGGAAGAAATGAAACCTAATTTGTGATGGACATGTTATACTGTATGATTATTGGCTGGATTCCTTTAGGGGAATGGAAAAGGGGTGGACTGTGTGTAAAGAGATAAAACCCAGAAGGTGGGGCCAAGATGCTCTCTTGATCAGATGCATTGATCTAAGGTTGAGCTGCAAACATGTAGGTGCTTAAGCCAGAAGGGCCCCCTAACTTAGTTGTTAGAGCCAGAGTTTGCAAATCTGATTCGACAATGAGGCTCCTCTGAGAAAAGTATGAGGCCTTGCACAGACTGTATAGCCCCAGGAAGAAAGGAATGGTCAAGGGCTTCTAGTACCCTGCACCCAAAACCCCCTGGAAAAGGCTTCCATAAATCAGAATTGATTTGATGGCATGCAATTATTTATTATATTGGGCAACAGAAATATTACAGGATGTGTGCACTCTCATCTTCTAACTTGGTAAGCAGAGCAGTCCTATCCAAATGCTTATCCCAGGTAGAATAGTCCCATTGATCAACTACTTAGTAGTTAAGTCTGGTTTTTTGAAATGTTCCTGAAATGTTTTCGGTGTTATGCAATTGTAATTGTTTTTGATACCATGTAATTGTGATATTTTGTTTCTTTGATAGCCACCAAGAGTCGCTCTGGAAGTGGGGTGGCATACAAGTTGAACAATTAAATTAAATTAATTAAATCCTTCTTCAGTGAAAAAATAAAGTATTAGAAGGGCATTTTGAACCTTCTACCAAATATGGCAGGATTTCCCTCTCAAGCTCCACTTGAGGGAACATTTTAAGAAATTAAAAATAAAAATGGGTAATATAGGTTCTGTGGTGCCATGTTTGAGCCCGAAGAGGCCACATGCATCTCATGATGTGCTCTTTTCGCCACTTACCTTGTAGAGAAAGCTCTTCTCTGTGATGCCTCTATTCCATGTCCTTACCACCACATTAGGAGCAATTTATCAGACAAATACACAAAACCCAGCTGTGTGACCCAAGAAATTCAAACAATTGCAGGGAGGAGACAATGCCTTTTTCAGGTCAATCTAAAATCTCAAAACATTGCAAGCTTTCATAGTTCGTGACTACTTCTTCAGGCTAATGTGGCGGGGGATGTGTAGACCAATCAGGTCCATTCTTAGATGAGCACATGGAAAGCTGTGAGCTTCAGAAGAGCCATCTTAGGGGAAGGGAATATGAAGAACCTGGTTTCCTGTTTTTAAGTGGTAAAAAGACTGTTTGTTTCTGATGCCCCCGTCCTTTTTTTTTGTTTTTGCCATGGGAAGGAGTGGCTCAGTGAAATTTTCTTCTGGTTCCTGGCCCAGACTGTTTCATCTGTCACAGATTTTCCCCCTCCCTCTGGTGGCACTCGAACTTTAGACAGGAATGGAAAAAGCCATTCTGAAGATGTGAGGATGAGCAGGGAAGGAGAAGGCCTGCATCATCACGACTCAGAGTTGTCTCATCATCTCACTGTGCTGCTGGCCTTGAAGAGAAATGTAGACATACATTACAGTGCATTTCCCCCTTTTCCTTCCCATTGCTGGCCACACGCCAAGCCCAACAGAGAAATAAAAGTGCTGAAAACTGTTTCGCTGTTACTTTAACCCAGGCAATTAATGTTTCTGGGAATGTTGGACACTACTGTCACTTTTCAGAAAGAAGCTGCCAATGCTAATGTTTGGAAATGTAATGCACGTACCATCTCCTTATGGCTTATGATATGGATTTATTCAATAGTAGCTCTTTACTATGTACAGTAAAACCTCGGATAACGCTAAAACTTGGTTCCACAAGTCTTGGTGTTATCTGATTTTTAGTGTTATCCGATGCATGTTAAAATCCTATGGGATGCATCGGATATTGTTAAAGCTCGATAGAGATACATTGTAATTGCACAGGCTTTAGCAGTTGTTATCCAATGCACCCCATAGGATCTTAACATTATTCAATGCAATTCTCTCCCCCCCCCCCAGATTGCTTAACATTATGCGATTTTAGCGTTATCTGATGCAAACGTTATCCGAGGTATTATTGTATTAGAAAAATCTTTTAGACCTGTGGATGGTTCTTAAACTATGTTCCTGATTATCTGCAATTTAACTAATGGTCAGTGTTCTTGGATCCTCCCACTGTAATTAAAGCATTTGTCCCTTAACATTGGAAAGATTAATATTAAATACCTACTTTTGAATAGTTAGAAAATCTTAATTTTTTTTTACATGTGGGCATCACACATGCCAAGGCCAAAGAAGTGTGTTCTGGGAAGTATAATTTGTTTATATTAATGTGTATGCATGGCCCATGATTCTGTCGTTTGTAATTTCCCCTTTTGTAACTTTCTTTTTTAAAAAAATCTGTATTTTAAAAGTGTAACAAATCTTTACCCAGCTTGTTGAGGCCAAACTGTAATTTGCATAATTACCTTGTAAATTACTGAGTGTACAGTACTATGTTGTGGTATATACTACTACTACTTCTACTTCTACTTCTACTTCTACTACTACTACTACTACTACTACTACTACTACTACTACTGAAAATATAACTATCAAGGATGGTAGTTATCAGAACACCACCACCACCACCATGTTACTTTCATTCAGATGGCAAGATCCCAGCGGGGGTTTGGCCATATGAGAGGCATTGACATTGGAAAGTCCAAATCTTCCCCTGCTGTATCTTTAGGATTGCAGCTGCTGGGATTGTGCCAATTGGGAGCCTTTCAATCCAAATCCTAAAGTGATAGTTATCGTCAAACACAATTCTTGGTTCAGATGAAAAAGGTAGCAGTGGGGAGTGGACAATGAAAGTGGACGTTGGGCTAGTTGGAAAGAGGGGAAAGGAAGCAATTGAACCTGAGTCTCAACGAAAGCCTAGAACTGTGATGCAATGCTAGGACTCAATGCAACCACTGGTTTCAAATATTAATTTGTTTTAATTGCAATGGTTTATTTTGTGTTTTCACAGCAATATACAATTTCAGAGCTGAAAGAGTGCCACAACTTTCACTGTATATTGGTGATGTAGTCCATATATTGGAAGACGGTGAAGGTAAGGCAGTCATGTGAAAAATATACATCTACAGCTGCAATCTATGGATTACTGACTTGCTTCATCAGCTTGCATTACAAGTACTATATATTGGAAGGAAAGCTTTCTGAGGACAATGCTGTTTACTACTAACTTGTTTCAAATGTGCAGGAAGAAGCAGAAGCATTAGAAGAAAATTATGCTGGCTTGTTGATTATGGGAGTTGTAGTCCAAGATATTCCAAGCTTGGGAGTTTTCTGGCCATCGTTTTAGTGGCTCAAGGAGATTCAGTTTGCTTCTTATTTCCTGATATGAAATGGTGAGGGGTGCATTTAAATGTTGTTATATGCCAGGGGTGCCTGAACTATGGCCCGCGGCACCAATTAATCCCAGAAGTGGAAGTAAAACATGCATTTGTGCACACATAATGCACCTGTGCATGTGCATAATGCTGCCATAAATGACCCGTGGCCGTCAATGCTTTTATGACAACCACGGGTCATTTACAGCAGTGTTATGTACATGCATGGATTACTTCTGCTTCTGGGGTGGGAGGTGAGAACCATGTTACCAGCATGCTCATGACTGGCCTGTGGCCCAAAAAATTTGAGCACCCCTGTTATATGCCATCAAGTAGGAATAGAGGTTTACAATGACATTGCTGTTAATGAAAGTGTTTGGCAATATAAGATGAAACCAGTAACAAAAAAATTAAGGGAAAGAGGGATTACATACAATTGGAGATTTCCTCAACAACTGCGATTTTTTAAAAAAGAAAATGCATACAATTGATGCAAGAGTGGACCTCGCTTAAAGAGCACAATATGTTCCATGGGATTGCTCTTTAAGCGAGTTTACTCTTTAAGTGAAACACCATTGTAAGTTACCAATTGTGACTTCTGGTGGGGGGATTGTGAACCCCAATTTAGTTGTTAAGTGAGTTTTTGGTTGGTTTTAGTTGTTAAGCGAGGTGACCATTCAGAGAAAATTCTGCTCTTTAAGCGAGTTATTATCTAAGTGAGGTGCTCTTTATGCGAGGTTTTACTGTATATAAATACAGAGTACAAACAAATCTGTCATTATCTGAAAGTGGGAAATGGCTTAACTTGTCTCTTTTCTCCAGTGTGCAGGTTCTTCCTTGGGGAAATTTGAGGTCAAATAGTCAAAATACTGTTAAATATAAAAACCCAGAAACCCACAGTGAGTTTGGTCAAACTTTAGCCCAGAGTGGGATACTATCCAAATGGGTGGTATTGAATTGTAATAAGTAAATAAAATTAATAAATAGACCCCTTCCATTCTTTGAATGTTTTGAAATCTGTCCCCAAATGATTCTCTTCTAAAACAACACATGCCTCATGTCTTGTCTGAGCAAAAATAAAAACAAAAATCAGAAGGAAAGTTCTCCCTATCCACCACCAAACTGAACTGTTTTTTCTCCACCCTTGAAGCTGGGAAACGTTGAGGGCAAAAGAATAAGGGGGGTGGCATAGAATGAGATGGCTAGATGGTATTGTTGATGCAATGGGCACAGAGCTGGTCAGGTTGAAGAGGATGGTAGAGCAGTGATGGCGAACCTTTTAGAGACCGAGTGCCCAAACTGCAACCCACTTTTTTATTGCAAAGTGCAAACACAGTAATAGGAAATGAAGGAAACACTCCCACTGGGCTACTGGGCAGAGTGGTGAGGTGAATTCTGTGCTGGGGGGAAGGGGTAAGATAAACAGAGGGCTGCTAGGCAGAGGGTTGAGGTGAACTCTATGCTGGGGGAGGGAGGAAGTGCTCCCATTGGGCTGCTGTGCAGAGGGGTGGAGCAAACTCTGTGCTAGGGTGACTGCATGGGTGCCCACAGAGAGGACTCTGAGTGCCACCTCTGGCACGTGTGTCATAGGTTCACCACCACTGTGGTAGAGGATAGGGGTGCCTGGGGAGCAATGGTCCAGGGCAGTGGTTCCCAACAAGGGGTACACAGCCCACTAGTGGACTTCAATTCCCAGAAGCCTCAGTCAATACATAGGCTGATCAGTGCTTTGGGGAAACGACTTAGGCTTCTGGGAATTGAAGTTCAAAAACCAGCATTTGGGAAACACTGGTCCAGGGGATCGCAAAGGGTCAGACTCTTTTACAACAAAAGTATGTAGAAGAGCTGGTGCAGCCTCTGGACGTTTCTGGAAGTTGAAAAAAAATTGCTCCCAGACTTCCAGCAGATACTGATTCCACCACTGTATTAAGTGGATATATGTTGTCTTTAATTTTATACAGAGCTCGGAAAAGTTACTTTCCTTCCTTCCTTCCATCTCTGTGAGGAGGAGACTGGATGCAAAGACATTCTGATTCTGACTAAAAGGCTGCCTCTCCCCAGACCAAGAATATCTCCCATTTCCCACTTCTAGCTTTTGGTAGACCTTGAGAGTGTGCTGGCAGAAGATGAGGCCTGAGGGCAGTTGGGAGCAACAGAGATGTCTCAGGAAGTTGCAGTAGGGGGTGCTGAGATGGAAGCTGGGAAAGCTTGAGACCTAGGACAGAAAGGAAGTCCCTAGAGGGAAAGGAAGAGGTGTGAAGGTTTGCTTTGCAGTAGAG
The DNA here is from genome assembly GCA_030440675.1 of Furcifer pardalis. NCBI lineage: Eukaryota > Metazoa > Chordata > Lepidosauria > Squamata > Chamaeleonidae > Furcifer > Furcifer pardalis. Next base: position 74,199,116 of record CP126893.1, read on the forward strand.
ATGGAGAATCTCCTCCTGAAGGTATGGGTTGAGGTCTGGGAAGATGCACTGGAAAAACCATAGGAGGGGGTGTTGCACCAAGCCAGGAACCCTGGAAGACACAGATACCCTAATGGCAGGGACTATGTAAACAAACAGGGTCTGTAGGCCAGGGCCACAGTTCATTTCTGGTTCCTAGCATCTGAGGCAAGATGTGTAAAGAGCATGAAGCTACTACCCAAACCCTCATACTAGGGAGAAATGGAGAGATGGGTGCAGTATTGAGGAAAAGGACTGGAAGGCAAATGAAGATTCCCATGTGGTGATTCTGATCCCCCCTCCCAAGTTTCCCATAGGATCAACAAAACGCTATTGCTGAGAGACCCATTGCAGCTGCCGCAGTGTCTTTGTTGCCACCACCAGATTATTTTATTGTGGGACTAAAGGGACTGTAGAATCTCCCAATGAACTGAAAGGGAGAAGTTGTGGACTATGGGACTGATGGATGATGGGAAATGGGAGTCAAGGGAGTTTTTTCTAAGCCTAGCATTTACTTATTCTTGTTACCACTGACCTCTTCTAATAAACTATTTGTGTTGCAAGTTAACTCTATTCAGTGTAGTGTTATGATGGAAGAGGGACCCTGCCCAAAACATGTCCACAATCTCTTAGACCTACGAGCCAGTTAGACCATGTTTTCAAGCACTGACATTATTCTTAACATAGATTTTGTAGTTTTTGGAAACTGGCACCATGTACAGTGGAACCCCGCATAACTTTCGCATAACCCCACATGGCTTTCTCAAGTTTTTTATCTGGACTATCTTTTAACCTCAGTGCTGTCAGTTTATCTTAGTATTGTTTTTGTATAAAGTACAAACCCCAGTGACATTTTCCTGTTGACAGAATTGCTTCAGTCAGCGTAACGCAGAGAATTTCTCCTCTCCCTCCGCACGCTCTGAGCACTGGAGGATTTTGGGGAGGAAACTGATGCAGATTGGATCTTAGGGGGCATAGGAAGGCTGCAGGTGGGAGAATCCTATTGCATGAGATGGTCCATGCCTTGTATGTTTTAACAGTTTCTCTTATTAATATTTATATTGTACCGTTTTTAGTACTGATATTCTGGGTGCTACAGTAGAAGAAGAGCAAATGCATAAACAGTTTCCATGGAAAGGGTCATGCCTTCAGCCACTGTTATTTGCCTGAAGAGCAGGGGAGGGAGGGGGGAGGAAGTAAGAGAACAGCCTTCAGATGCAGCTGCCCAAAAAACAAAACAAAACACAAAACAATAAAGCCAGGTTTCCTAAGATTGTCTTAGTAGAAATTATGACCTTTTCCCACTTCCTTTTTAGTTCCCACAAGTTAAGCCAGTACTTTTTTGAAACTCAATACTGTATATTCATTTAGAGGCTGTAAAGTGGAAGTGAGTTTAACTTGTAGGTTATATTCATGGTTAATTAATTCACTGCAATGGCTGTTCAATCACAACGAACAACGCTGCCCAGGATAGCTCTAAGTACTGAATGTGTTATGTATATTTCATAACAGAAGAGGTCTCTCTTGAGCTACACTGGTTGAATTTAGGTCCTTAGAAAAATAAGGACGTTTCTCTCCTGGATGAGTTAGGACATTAACCTGGCCTTACAGATTTTACAAGCAGCAGCTCTGATCACCCATCTCAAAAGATTTTTGACCAATCCCTTCTTCTCCTTTCTATATTCCTTTGCATTTATCTTACCTTGAATGATAAGCCATAACAATCAATGATTTCCTTATCCTATTACATAACCTAAGGATTTTCACTTTCTGCAGAATAGGAGTTTTAAAATTTCTTGGTCTTTTTTTAAAATGTCCTTAGTATTTCTTCACCAGCCATCATCTCAGTAATATAAATTCTTAGCATCCTTTGATAAGTCCACATATAAAATTCTTCTTTTTATTAGTTGTTTTTGTTAACAATAGAACCTAGAATGCATAACATTGTATAATGTGCATTCTCAAAACCAATTCTGCATACCATATCCTTCACCTTAAGACAAACGCTCTGAACCATCTCTGTTCTGGCTATATAATAGTGTCTGAGAAACTTTTAGTTTTTTGAAAGCAATTATTTATGATACTTTTCCGTAACCAGCATTACACCTACAATTGGCATTTGGATGGCTAATCTGGACCAATGGCTAGAATTAAAACTAGCCATTGGAGTAGAGGTGCTTGTCCTTTGTGAATCACATGCAGAGTTACTTTTGCCTTCCAGTCACTTACCTAGAAGTGTCTGAGCTCCATTTATGAGAGGGCTCATCAGAGGTGGAAGCATAATTTATTTCCCATGTTTGACTATGTCATCACCTTTGTTTTGAGCTTGCAAATGAGACTTTAGGATCACAATAGGGACAAGAAAACAAGCCAGTAAGAACATAAATTTTTATCAGCCCTACATTTCAATTATTCAGGCACAGTAGCAGCCTTGAGACTTAAGATGTTGGCTTAACATGTGACTATACCCAATAGTTAGTATCAGTAACAGAGAGAAATTATTTATTTTTTTCCTATTAGCAGAAAGGATTGGGTTGCATTATAACATGGCTATATGAGAGAGGGTTTTTTTTTAGCCTGCTATGCCCTGGCTGCTGTCAGTAAAGCTCTGCTTAGGCTCAAGTGGCTTTTCCCTCTAGGAAATGGCTGTCAAAGCAATTGTGGTGCCCCTTAGTATATTATAGTCCAGTCCGACAGGCCTATGAGGCAAAACAAGACTCCGAAAAGGATGCCATTGTTCCTCCTGAGTTGAGAATTGAACGCGACATGGAAGCTTTACTCAGAGCAGGAAAAATCAGTCAGCAGAGAAGTAACAGTGCAGTCTACCATTCCAATACGTGATTATTTTGAATCATCACAAGATCCCCAAGGTGTTTTGTAACAATGCAGGAGAGATGATGAAATGCTTTAGAGACATGACAGGGTATGTTGGTAAGACAGGGACTTATAATATAGGATAATATAGATTATCCTATGTTTTAACCTTGATGTAAGCTGCTCAGAGTCGGGTTCACCCGATTGGGGCGGGGTAGCAAATGTTAATAATAATAATAATAATAATAATAATAATAATAATAATAATAATAATAATAATAATAATAATAATAATAATAATAATAATAATAATAATAATAATAATAATAATAATAATAATAATAATAATAATAGAATGGAAAGAAAATAGTTAGAGGAAGATGTTGTCTTTCCCTCATGTTGTCAGAACCCAGGTTTGTTCAATAAAGTTTAGTGATGCTCCCATACAGACAGGGGAAAACAAAAGGAATGCTTATTCACACACACCAGTGCCGAAGTATGGGGTTTATTTAATATTGATGGCATTGTATTATGAGGAGTGTTACACATGCTGCTCACCATTGGCTTACACAAACCATCAAAGTTCAAATTTTCATGATACAGACTTATTTCCACACACCAATATTGACCTTAACTAGCTTCCCGTTAACTGATATGTGTACTGACATTTTATTTTTTGCATCTGAGGCTCATGCAATTAACAACAAACCATTATTTATCCATATATTTAAAGTTTGTCATCATTTCAGATCCTTGTTTATTTTTTTAAATTCCAGTTTAAAACAAGTCAGAGTCGTCCAAAGTTGGACTAATATAGGAATTGAGCTTTGTTTAAAATCAGAACTGAAAGGTTCCAGTCTTCTCTTCTCGTGCACAAAATAGGGTGAGAGAAGAAAGAAGAGCATTTGAATGTAAGGCTTGAAGTAAATGATGGTTTCTATTTCATAAGAACTACATCCAAACAAACAGTGAATGAGTGTAGAGTTAAGAAAAATGAGAATCTATATGGTCATAAAGTCTTTTGTGTGCTGAAAAGGTGTTTTTATAGCTTTCATAAGTTACACAGAGAAGATACAAGGTTATGGAATTGTAGTGATTTGTTCCTGCACAACAGACACACTCTTAAAATCACATATTAATCTACTTTTCTGGAAATTTACCTTTTTCTTTGATTAGGAAAGCAAAGTTAAAGTAAGCCTATTGTTTATAATATTTAAAAAACCCTCCAGTACTGCACATTGCAGCAAGTTAGAATTGCTAAACCAAACGATCTTTTTATCTAGTAGATAACAGCTATATTTATAGCATGTATTCATTTGAATTCACCGAATTCATCAGGATTTCCTCACAATTATGTATAGTTGGTTGACTGTAAAGAAAGAGTCTTGTCTTCTTTATTGTGAAATAAGATTATTTTTCTTTAAGTGTTTCTTTAGAAAAGAATCAGGTACAGAAATGTAAACTAACCGGACATTGAAACAGACATAATAAGAACGTGGTTCTGTTTTGCATTTTAGATTGGTACAAGGGCTATGTTGTACGACACAAAGGAGTAGAGGTGAGTTTGTGCTTATTGTCAATATTTTTATTTATTTTGCTATTTGATATTTTAACAGCTGTCCATTTTTTAAAAAAATCTGAGCCTGAGAATTTCAGTGACTTATAACTCAGTCCTATATTTTGAGACACATAGTTGAATCTGTTTGAGTGGCAAGTGTTTCAAAGAGGAATACATTTTGATCTGCCCATATGTTTTATTACAATAGTATCAAAAATGAAGCTAGTTCTTGAAAGCAGATATGACAAAAAGGTTAAGGTAGTAGCAGTTTTTATATGTGCAAGGTGCACAGTGAAGGATCATCTTGTCTTACAACTCAGGGCAAGCTGATACCTAACTTGATCCTAAATTTACTCTCTGTATGCTGACGTATGTCACTGGGAAGCCCAAAATTCCAACTGACATCATACTCTCTTCATCTGTACTTCCATTAGTTCTTCTTTTAAAAAATATGATCAACCCCTATTTTCCATTGGTTTTCCCATCCTTTCACTAAAGGGAAGAAAAATGTTTGAGAAGCTGAAAAGAACTGCTTGAGAAAATAGGAACATAATAAGAAAGACAATTAGTCCATCCTGCCCAGTGTTATTTGCTGTGACTTGTAGTGGTTCCCTGGTTTCTCGACAGAACCCTTTCAAATTGCTGACAACTTAATTCTTTCAGGAGGCAGCCACAGGGTATTGAAAATGGATCTTCAGCATTATCAGTGCATGAGCCATACAACTTAGTTCTTGAGATGAACATTTCTATTCAGCATAAGAAAAACATTGTCAAACAGCTGAGATGAAGAAGATAGAAAGAAGTTAGTCTACACTGCTTTTTAAATGTACAGTAATACCTTAGATAACGTTTGCATCGGATAATGCTAAAACCGCATAATGTTAAGCAATCTGGTGAAAAAAATTGCATCGCATAACGTTAAAATCCTATGGGATCCATTGGACAACGTTCAGTAAAGCCTGTGCTGGTTACAATGTATCTCTATGGAGTTTTAACATTATCCGAGGTTTTACTGTACAGTGTTTATAAAATTTGTGGCTAGTGCTTTTTCAGCAAATCTTGTAACATCATGGTAATAATTGAATTCCACATGTTAGGTCCAGATATTGTCACTCCCAGAACAGACACATCAAGTGATATTACAAACCTGATTTCTCTTTGGGGAATGATGAAATCTGCTTGTAGCCCTATTGATTGCAATCATAGCCATAACAATAAAATATGTCCAGATATGCTTTCTTGAACTTCTATATGTCTAATAATGGCCCTTTTGGTTTATTGTTGAATATGTTTTTTCGACTCTAACAAACATGTATCATTTTCTTCCAACAGGGAATATTTCCAAAATCTTTCATCCGTATCAAAGAAACTGGTGTTGAAAAGAAAAGGTATTTCATTCAGATGCCATGATGTGTATCTGATAGACATCGTAATTCCTTTTTGAAGAAAGTCACACCTAGAATAAGTTGTGTTAGAACTGCAACTCAAGAAAGGAGAACCTAAAGGTCAAACAAATCCCAGTATGTTTCATTCTGATTGTGGTTGCTGTCTTTAACGTACAGCTTGAGGTCATACCACAAAGCTGATTGGTCAAAGTAACACATAGTCAAAAGAGAGGATCAACTACCTCAAGATGTGTTGATGGCTACTAGCAGTTAGCTTTCAGAAATGATCACACAGATTCATGATGCTTGTCAACAACTGTGAGGTGCGGTAACTAAATCCGCAGGTCATGTTTACAGACTGTAGATCAGGAGATAGCAAATGCCAAGAAGCAGGAAAGAGAAGGACTGCTGCTTTTCTGAGACCAGAGAGACATTTTATTAGCTCCTGGTGATTATTAAATTTGTTAAATACTGTAATTTCTGTAAATAAAGGCTGAGAAGAGTCGTTGTAGACATTAATTCTTCTCATGAAAAGGAAAAGTCTAGAGAAGTACACCCTGTAGCTGAGGACTAGACATATTTTTCCTGAACATACTCACACCAACAGTTTCATCAATTATTACTAGAAAATTATACCCCGTACTTTCCTAGTATGCAGTGTATTAACAGAGTATCAACCAGGTGCACTGGTTGACGGCATGCCTCCAGGTGCAATTCAAGGTGCTGGTTATTACCTTTAAAGCCTTATATGGTAGTGGGCCATGTGATACTTAAGAGACTGCATCACCCCAGGAATATCTGTCCATTCCACCAGAGCAGACTGGAGAGGCTCTCTGAAAATGCCATCAGCTAGAGAGACTTGTCTCTCTAACACTAGAAGGAGGGCCTTCTCAGTGTCTGCTCTGTTCCTATGGAACCTCCTGCCAATCAAGCTACATCTCCAGACAGAGTTGCTGCCCTTCAGGAAAGGCTTAAAAACCTGGCTGGCAGAGCAGGTGTGGGGCACCAGCAATGCTGTGGCCCCGGCCTGCTGGCTGATTTAAGAGCACTTTCTCCCTCTTTTTTAACTGGTGGGAGGGTAGGGGAATATTTTTGTGGTAGTTTTTAATGGGGTTTTAATTGTGATTTTTAAAAATTGTGATAGTTTTAACATTTGTATGCCACCTAGAGTCTTTGGAATTGGGCAGCAATACAAATCCCCAAATAAATAAATAATAAATAAATACTCTTTCTAGCTTGTTCTGGCTTTGATTGGTTTTTACTTGTGATATTTCAAATTCAGATATAATTATTGGGGGGGGGAGGTAGTTTTGGAAATATGTTTAGCAAAAGATGGCATGGGGGTTTTAAGAAAAGATTGAGAGACTCTTGCATTGGACATGAACTAAGCTTAGTTGAAGTACCTTGGACAGCTCAGAGCTGGAACTTGCTTCTGCATCTTTGCTGGCCAGGCTAAATTTCCAAGGCTTAGGGACAAGCAAGGAGAACAAATAGGTCAATCTTAGAAGAAATCAACCCTGAGATGGCTAGATGGTATTGTAGAGACAATGGGCACAGAACTAAGTGAGTTGAGGAGGATGGTGGAGGACAGAAGTGCCTGGAGGACAGTGGTCCATGGGGTCGCAAAGGGTCGGAATCGACTGTGCGACTGAACAACAACAACAAAAGGGACAAGCTTTGGTTTGTAACTAGCCAGTCATAAAAAGCTGGAATTCTTTAGTATCCCAGAGGTGTGATTCAGGCATACCTTGTGAATCAGCAGCTACACTTGCAAACAGAATCCCTGCTTACCTCCCAATGACAAATCATATAACAAGGCAAGTAATTTGCAAATTGTGGGAGGTATGAAAAGCTCCTGCTGTGACAATCCTATGTTTGGAGGATTTAAAGATTTCTGTCTTGTAACATAAGCAGATACTATATTCCATTTCTTGAAGAATGTCAGTTCTTAATGAAAGAGTCCTTTAGCATTCAAGCTCCTTTCTATAAGCTCCTTTAGGGTGGTTGCACCGACATGCACATTCTAGCAAATGCAAAGGTCCCCAGTGTGAAGGGACTGGGAATGTCAAGGAACCTGGCCCAGAAATTTCTGACTTTCAATTATTAGTGCAGAAATGTCTTGCTAGAGGGGCCTGATCCTTATGGAATTCTGTTTCCAATGCTGGTTTTGATCTTAGTCACCCAATGGCTAAGTTAATGTTCATTTTCCATTCAGAAATGCAGACAATGTAATACCTGCTGAGATTCCTTTGGTGCAAGAGGTTACCTGTACATTGTGGGAATGGGGGAATATCTGGAAGCAACTATATGTGGTAAGTTATTTTCACCACCACACTGTTGTAGCTTAAGGACAATAAACTTTAGCATGGGTAGACACTATGTTATCCATATTTAGTAGGCTTTGTTATGAATATGCTCCTTTTTACTGTATTGTATATGTAATTTTATGAGTAGAGCTCTGCTGCGAGACTTGATAAAGAAGTAATTTCTTTAGTGACATGTGTGGGTTCTATTGTTAAGAACCTGCCTCCATGTTCCACTTTGAGTTTTATGTTGTTTTAATCTCTGAGTGATCTTTAGTGCATAATGCAAGCATGCATTATCTGATGATGATGGAAGGTACCTGTAATTCAAAAGTACTACTTCTGCTTATGGGAGAAAGCTGCCATTATGTTTTTACAAGTAACTTGTCTGTTTCTAATATGTTATGACAGGCTGTCTAATTTGAAAGAAGCAAATTCTGTGTGCAAAAGTATAGCACTAGTGTGTACTACATTTAAACGTTCAGCAGAAACCTCATAGTTAGAAATACTTTGAAACAGTCTCCATCTTTTAGAGTCTCTATTATTAGAACATGTAGGGAAAGCAGTTAAGTTCAATGAAGATGTGTGGCTAAAGCAAACTAAGGGTATACATCAGAAATCTGGTAGCACATTTTCCTTAGGGATACATTCCATCAGTGAAGGATGTGCCATTCTTTAAAATGTATGGATATATTGCTAACTTTCCCCTCATAATAAGAGGAGGGTTGAGCTTGTACAGCTCTTCTGTTGTGCAATCCATTTTGCTCATTAAGTTGTTTTGCCACCAATGACAGCTAGATTTTTTTGGGGGAATCCTAAGGTATGAAATGCTAAGAATCATTGCTCTCAAGTTTAACTAAAATGCAGCAACTTTGGTTACAATATTTTCTGTATATACATTTCTGTCTGTCTTCCACATTGTTTGTGGCTTTGGAAGTTAGGAATTTGCTGGTTTAACATTTCACCTCCACCTCCCCCCCCCCCAAATTATTTTATGTGCGGTACAGTAGCAGTTTAACTTCTGGAAGGAAGCAAATGCCATTGGAAATTTCAGATAAGTTGACATGGAAAATGTGCTATCCATTTCAGACCAACAAAAAGGAGCGCTTCCGGCAAGTACAATCTATGATGTATGAGTTAATGGAGTGGAGGTCACAGCTCCTTTCAGGGACATTGCCTAAAGATGAACTGAAAGAACTGAAGCAAAAAGTTACTTCCAAAATTGACTATGGCAATAAGTAAGTACTTTGGCTGTGCTTTAGCACTGCAATTCACATTAGGAAAAAACTTGAAACATGACATGTCTGAGCTATATTAACATATATGGTATGCATGCTCTGGTATTGCTTTTTAAAAAAAGGTTAGTAAATCCATGGACTGACTTCTAGTACTAAGTCACAACTAGAGTAGGCTCTTTGAATCAATGGAGCTTCTGGAAGTTAAATCATCAAGTCCCCAATGATTTTAATGCACCTACTCTTGTTGCAACTTACCACTGGATTTCAGCCATAATACGTTAAGACTGCTTTCAGAAAATTGAGTGCCTTAGTAAAAGGACTGCCTGACACATCATTTTCACTGCTATATTTACTACATGCAGCTACTCCTAAATGAATGCATGTACTGTACTGGATTTCTAAGGCAAGTTTCTGAAGAAAAAAATTTGGGGAAATGCTGAAGTGAGGAACAATCTCAATCTCCCTTTCTGTGTCAGGTGAAAAAGATGACTTAACTAGGCTATTGATAGCAAAATGGTTCTTGATCTATCACAGTGGCATATACTGAAGAGAATGTTTCACTGATGGTGATGGTGATGATAGTAAGCTGTCATGGAAGGCTGATCATAACATCTCAGAATCCTGTTTTACCAGCCTTCCATGACAGGGCTTCTATCAGGGCTGGAGCAAATCCCCCCCCATCCTGAAGTAGAAAACAAGATTGCCCTGCAGTTTGTTGTGAATAACTCTGCCAAGTAATATGATACTGTTACTATTGTAAACATTTTTATTGTCAAGTGGCTTTTTTCTTTGTTATTTTATTTGTTAATTTTGAGCAGGAGGGTAGTGATATAATTTGATAATCAAATAGTATTAAGCCTAGAAAATTCTACTCAGAATTGTAAAAAGTAATTAGATGTTGCTGTTAATATTTACACCCAAAAATGTCTAACACTGGCTGAAATCCAGTTGTTTAATATAAGAAAATCATAATTTTCAGTCCATTTCCAACAGAGAAGTAAAAAGTCATCACCGTGATTCTCTGGTGGTCATAAATACACATTCCAGGTCAGCTTATATGTCTCAGTTATGTTTAATTTAATTTAATTTAATTTTTGCACTTATATGTCGCCCAATCAGGGACCCCTACTCAGGGTGGCTCACATGATAATTAAACAATATACAGTAATACACCGGATAACGATTGGATCGGATAATGTTAGAATCACATAACGATGCAGGTTTTTTTGAAAAAACTTGCATCGGATAACGATCTTTTAGCGTTATCCGATTCAATTGTCTGGGTGGTGGGGGGAGCAATCGTGTGCCTAGCCAAGGATCGGCTTGTCCGTAATCCCCCCTTGGGGACGGGGGAATTTCGGACAAGCCGATCCTTGCAGACTCGCGATCGCACGCCTAGCCAAGGATCCGCTTGTCTGAAATCCCCCCCTGGGGGTGGGGGAATTTTGGACAAGCCGATCCTTGCAGACGCGCAATTGCACGCCTAGCCAAGGATCGGCTTGCCCGAAATACCCCCCCCCCATGGGAGTGGGGGAATTTCGGACAAGCTGATCCTTGCAGACGCGCAATCGCGTCTGGGGATGGGGAATTTTGGACAAGCCGATCCTTGCCTCGGCACATGGTTTGTCCCTGACGTCAGGGTTTTTTTTTTTAGCGTTGTTCAATGTATGCATCGGCCAACGCTAAAAATCGGATAATGTCATGACTTATGGAACCAAGTCATAACGTTATCCGGTGTTCTAGTGTACACAGTAAATACACAGTAATACAATATACAAAATTCAATCTACAAAAACAGCATATAATAATATACAACAACAAAAGGATCAATGTTCCTTTTGAGATACAGTCATACCTCACACAACGAATTTAATACATCCTGCGAGGCTGCTCGCAATTGAGTTTTTCGCTATGCAAAACAAACTCACATAGTGAAAATTCCTATGGGGAAACTCGCATAATGAGCGTTTCAAGAGGGGGAAACTCGCATAGTGAAAAATTTTCGCTATGCGAGTTTCCCCCATAGAAATGCTCGTTATGCGAGTTTTTCCATAGGGATAGTCTGACTCGCATAGCAAAAATTTTCGTTATGCGAGTCAGACTGCTTAGCAAAAAACTTGCTCATTATGCGAGGTTTGATTGTACATATTTTGGACTCTTGATTTCTTACAACAATAGAATTTTTAAGTCGTTACCTCCTAGCTTTGTTCTCCTTAACAACAGTGAAATCTCTGGTTGTTATGATCTCATGTTCTATCTAGAGGGCTGACGCTAAGAAATGCTGATGGACTGCCTAATAACATCAATGCTGTTGTGAGGTCTGGATTAGGAATTCCTTAGTTCCAAGCTTTTATCCACCACAAAGCAATGGGAAAGAATTTGAATGTAGATGATATTTGGGGACGGGGGTCATTGCTTCCCTCCTGACATCACTGGCTGCCCAGTTTTCATGATGTGGTGCCCTGTGCTTCAGCCAGAAAACCAACATTTTTCTTCTGAACAGAATCTCCATGATTGTTTCTGATCACTTTAATATCTACCAGTTTACACAAGATCTCCACAAATAACAAAGTAGCTACTTTACTGATCAGCTCCACAGGACAGTTTACCAACCTGCTCTAAAGGTCTGTTTAAATTCATTTGCTCTGGTGGCACAGTGGTTAAATCCCTTTACTGCAACCAAAAGGCTATGAGTTCAGTCCTGATGAGGTTCAAGATTGACTCAGACTCCCGTCCTTCTGAGGTTGGTAAAATGAGTACCAAGCATGCTGGGAGCAAAATGCTAATTAACTTGTGAGCCACCCAGAGAGTACACTAAGCGCTATGGGACAATATATGTGTGATTGCTTTGCTATTGTTGTGATTGTCTGAAACTGGTCAGTGTATGGCTAAGGGCATGAGTTTGAGCTGGCATAGTAATCTCTATTTTAAAACTGAACTAAGATACAACTTAATGTGATGGGCATAAGGACTGAGAAGTAGAAGACATTTTTCTGTCATGGAAATATGCAAAGATTTACCTATGGGACCAGCAAAAAATGCAATGTAGGATATTGTTACAGATTACCAGCCACTGTGCTAGTATCTTTAAAAACAATTATGAAATAAAGTAATAAGGAATTTCACTTTAAATTGAGATTTGAGAAAAACTCAGGCTTTAAATGGTTTAAATACCAGATGACATGAAATTGCATGTCTTTCACAAGACAGTAGCTACGAAGTACAATTTATATTTGGAGAATAACTGCTCGTTGCTCCATCTTCTTTCTTCAGGATTCTTGAGTTGGATCTGATAGTAAGAGATGAAGATGGGAATATCTTGGATCCAGAGAAAACCAGTGTCATCAGCCTCTTTCATGCTCATGCTGAAGCTACAAACAAAATCACAGAGCGAATTAAGGAGGAGACGGTATAGCATCTTGTACATTAGTCCTGTGCTTTCAAACAGTCATTTCTTTTCTAGCGAAGAAAGATTATTAAGGCATAATACAGAGATTTAGCCTTCCTTTTAGCTTTAGCCAGTGAAAACTTGCCCATCAGACTGTATATAACAGAATATTTTTTAAAATAAAAATTATTTAGCATACTGTCACATTTTTTTCATTTAATTGTGGCTATTGGTGGGATTGGTGGGAGAGTCATGAAACTAACTGCATCTAGCTGCATCTAGTTTTCTCTCCAGCCTCCACCTCTCCATGGTCTGTGAGCCTTGCATCCATACCCAAACTATGGCACATGGACCAGATATGGCCTCTGAAGTCATTCCATCAGGCCCACAACACCCTCGCCAAACCAGGAAGTGAATACAGATGTTTCTACTCATGTGCAATCCTGATTTGGTGCAGACGTGCTCGTGCATGCACAGAAGCATCCATATTTACTTCCTGGTTTGGCACAGATGTGTTTTTGTGAATGTGCAGAAACATCTGCCCCAAACCAGGAAGTGAATACAGATGCTTTCGCGCATGCGCAGAAGCATCCAGGCCAAAACAGGAAGTGAATGCAGATGCACAATGTTCAAACATGCCCACTTCTGGGCACGTGGTCTGACCCACTCAGCTTTTCTGGGAGCGTAGACAGGCCCCTGGCCCAAAAAGTTTGTGCTGGGGGCTTAGACAGGCCCCTGGCCCAAAAAGTTTGTCCTGGGGGCTTAGACAGGTCCCTGGCACAAAAAGTTTGGGCACCCCTGTATTAGGCAGATGATTAAATGACCATCTGCCCAAACAGTAGGGGCATCTTGGCTATATTTCTTGATTTCCAAATATACATCTATTGGTACCAGTGGAATGAAAGAAAGTTTTTAAAATGGATGTATGAGAGCTTAGTCAAATTGTCTGAAAATTAATGTCATATTGCTTTGCTAGCTTCCATGAATTCTCTGTTACCCAAGTAGCTTTATTTCACATCTGCAAGCCACCAGGTTATCTGATATTGTGTTAAGAGAACTTCTTTTTTTTGAAGATACATCTTGCAGTGATTCCATTAGCTATTATATATCCCAGTAGCAATGTGAGAATTATTCATGTCTAAGCCCATTAGAAAATGGTGCCCATGAGGTATAAGCCTTTCTGTTCCAGCACTATTTAGCCTTGTGAGACATGATGGAGGTCATCTTCTCAGCCTTTTTTGGCTAAGATCAAAAGTTGAATTAAGTTTATAGTTAGGTAGAAGTAGGTGGCTGACTACTTTGAAATTTGAGCCAACTTTTGAAACTAGTACTTAAGTTGTCTGGAGACCTACTGAATGCAGAGTCTGAGAAAATGGTTTTGTGATATTAGCACACACAAAAAGACTGAGTATTATTTAAGAAATTAGCAGCACAATAAATGCAGCATTGATATAATGACAGCATGTCATTAACTATTGTATAAGAATTGCATACAGCACAGAAGATATGCTCAGGGAAAAAAAGCATCATGTATTTTCTATACAGTCAAACCTCGCCTAAAGAGTGCCTCGCTTAAAGGGTAACTTGCTTAAAGAATTTTCTCTGAATGTTCGCTTCGCTTAACAAATAAAACCAACCAAAACTCGCTTAACAAATAAATTGGGGTTCACAATCCCCCCCACCAGAAATCACAACTGGTCACTTACAATGGTGTTTCACTTAAAGAGCAAACTCGCTTAAAGAGCAATCCTGTGAAACACATTATCCTCTTTAAGCAAGGTACAACTGTACTGTACAAGTAAAACCTCATATAACACTAAAACCTGGTTTCACAAGTCTTGGTGTTATATGATTTTTAGTGTTATCTGATCCTCTATGGGATCCATAGAGATACATTGTAACCACACAGGCTTTAGCGGTTGTTATCTGAAGCATCCCATAGGATCTTAATGTTATCTGATGCAATTCTTCCCCCCAGATTCCTTAATGTTATGCGATTTTAGTGTTATTCGATACTAATGTTATATGAGGTATTACTGTATATAAATAAGCAGTGATGAAAAGGATTAACAGTTCAATTAACTCTTTGTGATCATAGTATTGGTCCATCTAACAACTCAGTAATGATCTGTTAACTTCTTTGTACTAACTTTCCCAACTCAGTAAATTGTTTAACTTGAGAAACACATAGTCACAGTAAGAGGTCCTTGGTTTTGCATCTCAGGAATTTGAACTGAAGGGTCAACTCTGCCAACAGAACTATGCTTTAACAGTACCATTAAAAATGACAAAGGAAGCATGTCTGTCTATGTCAGGGGTGCCAAACTTTTCAGGTAATGGGCTGGCCAGGTGGTTCAGTGGGCCGGTCATGTGGTTCCTCCTACTGGAAGCGGAAGTAAAATGTGCCTTGCAATCTGTTTTGCAACAGGATGAGATAGATTTTAGGCTGCCATTTTCTCTGCTTAATCCAGGGGTGCCCAAACTACAGCCCATGGGCCAGATCCAGGCCCAAACACCAATTCATCCAGCCCGCACCACCCTCATCACACCCAGAAGCGGAAGTAAAATGTGCCTGTACAGGTACATTTTACTTCCACTTCTGGAAGCGATGAGGGTGGTGTGGGCCAGATGAAATTGTGTCAGGGGCCAGATCCAGCCCACAGACCGTAGCTTGAGCACCTCTGGCCTAAGTAAATTGCTTCCAGATTTAATCTGGATAACATTATATCTCTATCTTCTTTGTGTACAGTCAAAAGATGAACCTGTTTATGGAACCTTTTCCAGAAATAATGCTTCTCCCACCCACAGTCTTTATGTCTTTGTAAGAAATTTTGTCTGCAGAATAGGAGAAGATGCAGAACTTTTCATGTCCCTCTATGATGCCCAGAAGCAACTAGTGATAAGGTAAGGGGGTACAAGATGGAAGTCTCTTTAGATGAGTCTGTAGGGTTTTGTGATCAATTTATGGCTGTTTACCATAAAAATGAACAAAAAAGAAAGTTAAATTTCACAACTGAAGGAGATTGTAAGTCAGCAGATATGTCACATTCAAACCTTGCATGGAAACCTAAATCAACAATTTTCTTGCTAGCAAGGAGAAGCTTTACAACTATAATTTATAGTGTTCAATAGGTGGTTTGGTACCCTAAGGGAAAGGAACACCAAAAAAAATCAAAGAAGTGATGAATATTCATATTTTCTTGTAAAAAGAGAAGGGAAAAGAATGGGTGATTTCTTTTTTTTTGGAGAAACACCAATTCTGTGTAACTCAGCAAATAATAAATAAATTATCACTTTTACCAGATTTAGTCACAGAAAATAAACAATAATTAAAATATGTTTGTATTGGACTCAATATTCTGTAGGAGTAAGCTGCAATCTACCAACAGTTAGGCACATGTTAGTCTACAAAGTACCACGGGATTCCTTCCTGCTTTAGGCACAGGTTAACACATGCCATTAAATGATTGGAAGCAGCTGGTCAGAATAATTTGTTGAGGTATTACTCAAGCAACAAAACCACAGATGAGGCCTCATCTGTTTTACATGCAATCCATTGAAATAGACTGAGTCCAGATGTCCATCCAGAGAAGGCGGTTGGTGCCTTCCCTTAATGTTAGCATTCCCAAGTGTTAGAGAACTCTGCTTCATAGAAAGGAGTGTATATTTGCAATGGTGTTATTGTGAGCTGCTCAGAGATATCCACTAAGCAATATATATTGTATAATATGTACTAATTGCATTGTATCGGGCGGTTGTGAAATAGTAATGTAATGTGCTCTTTTTTAAAAACAGTGAAAATTACTTGGTGAGGTGGGGGAGCAAAGGTTTTGTCAAAGAAATCGATAATTTCAACAATCTGAAAGTGGTGTTCACTGTGAGTATTTTCTTCCTTTAAAAAAAATACAGTAAAACCCTGGGTTATGAGAGAGGTCCGTTCCAACAGCCTCTGTTGTAACAAACAAACAAACAGACAGACAAACAGACAAACAAACAAAAAGTAACCCAAAACATTGAAAAATTTTAAAAAATGGTCCTGAATTGATCATTGTAAACCGAAACAAATACATTAAAAATTTGTAAACCGGGATGACATTTCCATAGGATTGGCCATTGTAAACCAGAGCAAACTTAAACTGAGGTGGTTATAACCTGGGGTTTTACTGTATTAGCTCTGTCTGGAGAAATTGGAGAACGTTGTTGTTCTTCAAAATGTATTGCAGCAAGTGTTTGTAATCTTCTATCATATTTCCAGGGTGTTCTCAGTTGTCAATTTTTAGGAAGGGAAAAGCTTAGCTTAGTTTTACATGAACATGGAGGACAGAAATATTCATGGTGTTGGACAGAAAGAATCCTGTACCCTGTATGGCTGGGCTGTAGTGCTATCACTCTACACCAGTGATAGCTAACTTTGATACTCCATGTGTTCTTGGACTTCAATTCCCAGAAGCCCTGATCAGCAGGTCTGGCACTCCAGGTCTGCTGGTCAGGGCTTCTGGAAATTGAAGTCCAAGAACACCTGGAGTGCCAAGGTTAGCCATCACTGCTCTACACCATTGGCTACAGTTCTTTGGACTGATGGGAGTTGCAGTCCAGCAGCATCTAGAGAGCATCTAGAGGGCCAACCTGCCAGACACTGTTACCCAAGGGTAATCTCCATTGAAGTCAATGGGTAGTCTACAGTTTTGGAAAATTCCTTAGCCCATCATGCAATGGTCTTTAAAGTAAAAGGACAGATTCCTATGGTCCCCTTTGGCTCATCCGGTGTTCTGTCAGGGAGTGTCCAAGAGAATGCAAGCAGATACCTTATTGAAACCAGCAGGGTGGTCCTCTTTTGTGCAACAGCACAACAAAAGTTGTGATATACGGTGGTGGAATATAATGCTGCTGTGCCTACCTTGTATTTTGGCCAAAATTCCACAGCAGTAATATGCTTGCAAACATGAGATCCAAACCAAATCCTTAAAACTGCTGTGAATTCTGATTTTCTTTAGAACCAGTTGCATTCTTAGTCCTGTATACTAATCTTGTATACAGATGTTATACTAAATATAAGAGGTGACTTAAATCACTAAGATGTGCAGTTTCATTCTTAATTACTCAAAGGCATCAGTAAATTATTATTCAGATGCATCACATCTAAGGAAAATTGGAGTGGTGGGGGGAGAGAGCTATTTCTGATCAAGGAACCAAAAAGATTGTGTGATATTGGTTGAACTACAAGCTGTTGAACTACAATGAACTAGCAGCTGTTTTGTTTATCATGTTTGATTTTTTAGAAGCAGAATGTATAGCTAGCTCACAATCACAGAGTTTAAAGACATTTGGGAACACACTTAAATTATCCCAGAAAGTTTTTTTTCTTTGCCTCAATAGCAGCTCCATAAAAAATATCCAGTAGTGTATTGTAAATATAATTTCTTGGTCTCTCTCTCTTTCCTGTTTTTTAAAAAGGAGGAAGAGAGAGTGAAGGGAGGTTTCTAGAAGAAAAAATTTCAGTGCATATTAAAAATAAAACAACCCATGTTCAAAGTTCTCAAACCAAAACCTCAAACTGCATTCTAAGTTAGAATTAGTTTCAGAATCAGTTGGTGGGGAGACTCCAACTCAACTTGCAAGATAGGTTATGAAACATATATATGTGTGTGAGTATATGTATCTGAGTTGTGAAATAGTTATATGTGTCTATGTACACAGAGCCACACATTCAGACACACAGAAGTATCAATATGTAAGAGTTTATAACTATAGGTAAAGGTTTTTGAGAATGCAGCTTCTAAAATTACTGTTCTGAACCTTGAATGAATGGATCTCTCCCTATTTAATTGCTATCCTTTCTCTTAAATGATCAGACTTTTTCTGATGAGATTAGTTAGTTGTTTCAGTAGCAGAAACCTGTACATGTCTACTCAGAAGTAAGCCTAATCCTAGTCCCAGTTCAGTGTATTTTCTTTCTTTCTTTTTTGAATAGTAGTCGTGTTAGTCTGTGGTACAGGCATATCAGAAAACAAAACAAAATAAACAAAACAAAATAAAAAGCACTGTAGCACTTTAAAGACTAACTGCTATATTTTTATAGTTAGCTTTCGTGGTTCAAGTCCACTTCTTTAGACAAGGAGTGAAACTTACAGGTATGGTTTTTATACACCAAATTCAGGGGTCAAAGGGAGCAGGATGCACCCTGTCTGAAGAAGTGGACTTGATCCACGAAAGCTAACAATAAAAATATAGCAGTTAGTATTTAAAGTGCTACAGTGTTTTTATTTTGTTCAGTGTATTTTCAATTATACTCTTCAAAACTGGGCTGGAACAACATGAAAGTCTCCTTTCCTTCTTAATTATGCCATGACATTTATCAAGGTACTTTACTCGCTTAAATTAGCCCTTCAAGTTAAAACTGATGTAGATTCTTCATTTCAGTTTCCTGTTAGTCAGATGCAATTGTCACTAAAGGGACGTGGTGATTTTTAATGAAAAGATTGCTTTCTTCCCATTATGATTTTTTTCCTTCATTAGCAAATTTAGAATTTGTGACTTGGCAAAAACTTTCCCTGTGGCTCTGTTAATTTTCTGTTGCTCTCTTGTATCTCAGGATCTTGGAAACAAAGATCTTGGAAGAGACAAAATTTATTTAATTTGTCAAATTGTACGGGTTGGAAGGATGGATCTCAAAGATACCAATACAAGAAAATACACTCAAGGCTTAAGGCGACCTTTTGGAGTAGCAGGTGAGAAAGAAGAATCTGGGCATGCTCCAGAGGGAATTGTTGTGGATTTATCTGTACCTGTGGTGTCTTTATAGGCAAGTCCTTATCTACTGTAGTTCCCTCCCTTTGAAAGTTACATGTAAAAGCTAGGTCAGTGGTGGCGAACCTTGGCACTCTAGGTATTTTTGGACTTCAATTACCAGAACTAAGGGACTGCAGTGGCTCAGTGGTTAAGAAGCTTGCCTTGTTAGCTGGAAGGTCAGCAAATCAACAGTTCAAGACCTGAGTAAGCTTCTTAATTACTGAGCCACCGTGGTCCCTTAGTTCTAGTAATTGACGTCCAAAAATACCTAGAGTACCAAGGTTCGCCACCACTCTCCTAGCTTTTACATGTAACTTTTAGATGGAGGGAACTACAGTAGATAAGGACTTGCCATAATGAAATGAGCACCCATCTCTGCCCCAGCTCCAGCCAACTTAGCAGTTTGACAGCAAGAAATTGAAAGTAGTTAAATAGGAACCTCTTTAATGGGAAAAGATCTTGGGGACATGAAAGGAGCCTCATTCGGGCGTCCCCTGAGTGGAGTTCCTCCAGCAAAAATCATTTTAACCCAGAAAGCACCTTTGTGTCCTTCTGACATGATTAAAAAAATTAACAGAACTCCTGTTGATCAGGGCTTCTGGGAATTGAAGTTCAAGAATACCTGGAGTGCCAGGGTTTGCCGCCACTGAGCTAGGGAGAAACTCCACAGAGTGGTGTTTTATTAAATGCAATGGCCTGCAACTACCTGCGGAAGTCTGCTATAATCCCTTCCCTTCCCAGGTTGTCCTCCCCACTTGTGTGGAGAAGAGAGGGCTGTTTGTGCAAAGACCACTCAGGATTGTGGCCTCTGTAAAATACTCATTACTAATAAACATTCTGCAAAATTTGTAATCTTTAATATAAACATCTCAGATAATGATGTAGGTTAAACCTTCTAAAATTGAAACAGTATTGAAGGAAAATGTTGACTATGTAGGTTTGAGTGCTTTTTATAGCTGCAGGATCATTAGAGAGAGCAAGAGATGAAAGTGGATGCTCAACCAAAGGTCTCCTCATAAATTGGTTCAGGGTGATGCTGCTAACTGAAGGCGTTCTTTGAAGAGCTTCAGTGATACATCTGTTCAGAAAAGCCTATGAGTAGGAGGGTTGTGGATGACAGAAATATGTACACAGCACAAGAGTGAGGAGAAGACCTTAGAGGTGATGCAGAGGATGAAGGATAGAGTACTTTTAGCAATCCATCCACCTATGAATAGCTTAGTGTAGGATATTAAATTAATACTTTGTAGGGTAAAGAAAAAGCTTTAACAGTATAACACAAAAGCAAAATTTGCATGCTAATGTATTATTTAAGCAAGTACAACAAATGAGCTGTCTCAGCTTCCTTGAAATCACATTAATTGCCATCTACCTAGGGTTCTGGTATTTATTGGCTATTCTCTATTGCTCCATAATTAAATTAATTGATGATGCAGGAGTTGGAGGCAAACAACTGGATTCTGTTTTGTAAAATCTGCAGATCTGAGAATACACCTTGTTTTCTATAGCATTTATTGGTCTTCCAGTAGCTGCAGTGTCCAGAGCAATGTACCAGCCATGCTGAGAAACATGTTAGATTTTTTTTAGTAGGAGAGGGGATGTTGTGGAATCTCTATGCTGAGAGACACAAACGCAGGATTGGGAAATGGTGAGATAGTGTTAGAATACACCTTCCATTATTCCTCATCATTGGCTGCTCTATGTTTGATGGGAGTCTCAACCTAGCTACACAATTCCCATCCTCACACTACAGAATAAAATTTTCCTGTTAAAGGATATGTAATTAGTCATGAAGCTATGTAGAATAATTTACACATCAATCTTGATGGCAATATTATCTGTCTGTAGCTCAAGTACTCTACAGCGTATAAGGTACATGATCCTGAGAAGGGAAGGAATTCATTTTGTGTCTGTTTCTTTTTTTATATATATGTCTTGATGGATTATCTTCCCAGTAATGGATATTACCGACATCATAAAAGGCAAAGCAGAAAGTGACGAAGAGAAGCAACATTTCATTCCTTTTCATCCGTAAGAAAATATTTAGAAGAAAAACCTTCCTTATATTTGCGACCTCCAAGGGATGAAGGGACTGGAAATCATATAATAATTGCCATACTTTTATCTTGCAGTAAAAATATATCTAGAGCCTGGACCTTCCTTTCCTACATACTCAGAGCATCTTTCCTCCTCCTTACACTTTACAGTACTTAAGAAAAGACAAACTAAATCCAAAGGTGTTCTTCCATTTGCATAGTTTTCTCAATTATGCAAGGGAAAGCATGGGAAGTATTCTAAAAGTTAACTGTCATAACACTGGTGGAACTTTCTTCAACTTTCATTCTCTAACACCACTGATGTTGATTTTTAAAACTACAGTATAGGTAAAGCCGCCCCTTTTAATTGGTTTCTGGTTTTGACCTGATTTTCCAACCAATAAAATGGGGGCTCTTATTATTTTATTTTTACTTATCATACTGCCACTTCTTTATACAGTGCTGTGCAAAATTCTTATGTCACCAGCAGCTAGTTTCAGGAAAATCCAATTAGTGATTTGAGGAGGCCATAACTCAAATACTTTAACTCCAAATTGCACCAAACTTGGAGAGGTTGAAGCTCAATCTCTGGTGGAGGAAATTAATGGTACATAACCAAATGCTTATTTCAGTTGTGCATTTTAGTTCATTGATGCACATTTTGTATCAACATCTTCAATTGGCATAAATATCTCTCTTCTTTTTATAGGGTATCAGAAAATGAATTTTTGCACAATCTCTTAAACAGGATCACAACAGTTAAAGGTGACAGTGGTGGACAAGGTGAAGAATATTTTGTTTCTCTACTTATCCTAGCACAGTAACCTAAACGTAATGCTGCTATTTATGACCCATAGTCCTAATTCCAATCACAGCTGATGCTACATTGAATGCCTTTTGAGGCAAGGGTTCTAAGAAGCAGTCCTTTTCCAGGAGGAGGCTTTTATGTATGATAACATCAACTGTTTTGAACGGGTAGCCCTGGTTTGGAAGTGGTGGTACTTACACAGAGAGGGGAAATTGTTGGGGCTTTGGCGTCTCATATTCAGTATGACCATGGCCTATGGGATTCTGGGAATTGTAGTCCAAGAAACAAATGTTTTCTTACATTTGTGCTCATGCATAATGCTTCTATGAATAAAGCTTGTGCATGTTGATATCCTGTAAAAAGCTTGCTTGTGGCCTTTTGTGAAAGGGAACTTGCTTGTAAATTCAAGACTTGAGAAATAAGCTTTCTCAACAAATATGAACCATCATCAACTGATGTTTCCATTTCATTATAAGTGGTGCCTTTGCATTTGATTTTGAAAGGATTGTGGGTGACCATGAAAATGCTTGTTGGAGACATGAATCAGATTAGGAAGGACTACCCGCATCTTGTTGACAGAACAACAGTCATTGCCAGGAAGCTTGGTTTCCCTGAAATAATCATGCCAGGTATGAGGGTTTTATTTCTTGCTTATTTATTTGTTTGTTACATTTATATACTGCCCTTTTGGTCCAAGACACCCAGAAGCTGAATGTAACTCTGCCAAATGTGTGTGCACTAGGTTAGATCAAGAAATCTCTAGGGAGAACGGGCAAGGGTAAAAACCGACTTTCTCTGTTTCAGTGTGTGTCCTTGTTCTTCCTATCCCACTTCTTTGAGGGCTATAGGTTCTTGATGTGGCATAGTGGGCTAAGGGGAAAATCAGGTGGAGGTAGCCTTTGCAATTGAAACAAAAGTACTGTACTTCAAACATATTTTCCACATTTCCTTGTACCTCCTTAATTGCTTTGTTCTATTGCCCACTACACTCAGCAGGGTCAACATTTTTGAGACCCCTTAGCATTTCAAAAGATGGTTTCCCCAAAGAAAAAGAGCAGGAAACTCCTCTTCAATCTACTCCCTTCTGTGGTTGAATATTTAGACCAAACCCTTCCAGTTTGGATGTTTTCTTCCAACCGTATCTCTGCATAAAGAAATAGTTCACTTTCTGAATAAAAGGAAAAGGGATTTCAGTTAAATAAAGTCACTCTATGTAGATTCTTAATTATTGCATGTTGATGGAATTATAATTTGTAAAGAATTACTGTAGTTATGAATCACCACATTTTGAATGCAAGTGTTTCCTTATATAATTTCTCAGTTTCTGCTTCAGAATGAAGTGCAGCCAACAGTGATAATGCTTTCTGGCAGTTTAGAGACATTCAAAGTGGCATGTAATATATATACAAAACCAAGTGCTTTTATTTGTGGGTCTGCAAATAGGAAAGGAAAGATCCAACTTGTTGTGTGTAAATGTGCCAATGGGCATGTGAACAATCACTATAGATTATATGGGTGAAGAGTGTCTTCTTTGACTTAGTCACCTTTTCTCAATCTGTGGATCACAGGGGAAGAAAGATTCTGCAGTTTGTTGAGAGGAGGTTTGGCAGAGGGTGTGACTTACCCTATTTATGTACTGATGACCTGATTGTGATCCTGAGACTTTTAGCAGCTATGGGATCCCTTTCTTTGCCTGAAGGCTCCAGAGTGAGAGGAGGAGGCATGGCCATCTCTGCTGATTTCATAAGGAGTCATGTCATCAGAGTAGAGTCTTTACTTTGGTTTCCCCTTCCAGAAGGTGGTAGCCAGCAGAGGCAGACTTGCAGGTATAAGAATGCTGCTTCCTGGAGGGCACACAAACTAAGCAATGGGAAAGTGAGCTGCAGTATATTTTTTTATTGAAAAACCTATTTTAAAAAATGGTTTTTAAAAAACCACCAAACACCCAAACAGTGAATCTCCCTTCTGTTTCCAATGTTTTTTGTTATACATATTGAGTGTGGGTTCTGTTTGTAAAAATGGAGGTTCTAAATGTCTTGAGCACATAGTACCACAGCTGTTTATGAAATGGCCTCAAATTGAAGCAGTTTAATTTCCCCCCTCCAAACTTCTATTCCTCCCTTTCTCTCCAAATTTACTGTGGATGTTTGCTCAGAATGGCTTGGTACCTGTTATACATCCTGCCTAAAATCCTGCATGCTGAGTCCTCCTTGCAGAAATGCCTTAACTATGTGTCACCAGAAGATGTCATTGTAGGATGGGAATTACCTATTAATGAGGAAAGGGCATTAAGCACTTTACTGACAAGAGGAAATAGAGTCTGAAAATAGACATCAATGCTGAGTTTCATTTTCCCCTCGATTTTTCACATGTCAATTAAGTATTATCACTGAGTATGCAAGGCATAGCTTTTCTACCTTCTGTGAAGTTAGCTTCTTTGCAGTCTTTTTTTATCTTGACATCTAACCTTTTGCATTTCCTTCACAGGTGATATAAGAAATGACATCTATATTACTCTGATACATGGAGACATGGATAAATTTAACAAAACCACTCAGAGAAACATAGAAGTCAACGTATGTGTCTGTGATGAAGAAGGAAAAGTGTTACCGGTAAGAGTTGGTCTGTCATATGTAAAGTAAAGTGGAACAAATTCAACTCAGCAAATTCCATTTCTGAGCCACAAATTTCATATTCAGGTCAAATTTATTTACTTTCCTGTTTGCATTTGTACCAACTGTAACTGTAACTGTAACGTTGTTCTGCAGTAATCTACACCCATAGGCTTGTACTTATTTACAAGCCCTCTTGTCCCAGTCAGGAAATACCTTTTGAGAAATGTCTTTGAATTTGATTTGCAGGGGCTCGGAGAAAGAAATTTTATAGATGTAAGTAGGTCTAATTCAATAGCCACACAAGCAAAAGTCACATATTGGTTATTTCTTTCAGCTTACACAAATACTCATGGGAATGCAAATAGAAGAAGCTAACATTACAACTAATAATTAAACTGTAGTGAGCAAGATAAAATTGTCCTTTTATGATCTCTTTAGAAGTTGCAGATGGATGGATGAAGAATGTAATATTGCAAAACAAATCATTGTTTGGTTAAAGGCAAAATAAATAATGTGCTAAATCAAATGGGTCCTTGTGAAAGAGTGGCCAAGCACATGCACTTATCCATCATGTCTTTCTCTGCATGTGCAGTGTCAGCCTAGAACAGATGTTCTACCACAGGTGGAGGCTGACTGCCTGACTAAGAACAACTTGGGGAGACTGAGCTGGTGGGAGTAAGAGGGTGGGGGAGGGAAAGCAAGGGAGGAATTATTTAATACCTGTACATCAGAAAAGGAGGAGATATGGTGAGATGCAGTGGACTTCTGAGAGCTGCTCTTCTGTGCTTTAGAGGAAGCTGACAGCAGGGAAAGCTTTGAAGTGGAGACAGCTCCCCTTCCCAAGTTGGGTCAGCTGTGGGAGGCACGGGGAACTGGAAGCTTCAGTGTGGTCACTGCCATCTGAATCACCTCTGCCCAGCTTCAGCATGTAGTATGGTCAACAAAGTTTTGTCTCCCACCTCTCCTGGCATTAACACTAGAGACACTGGCAGCAGTGGACAAGTCAAGGGATTCCCTGGAAGGAGCAATGCCACAGAAACAGGTCACTTTCACTTACTTTTATAACCTCTTTCTAAAAGGAGTCCAACAAGAAGCTGGATTTATAGAGGCCACTAACTCCCCAGGTTCAGGACAGCTAAGAACCCTAGTGAAGTCAATTGGGACCCTGACTGAAGGGACTATAGTTAGAGGGATGGTGTCACAAAACCTCCAGAGGACAAGGGTGAAGGGGTGGCTGAACCTCATGTTAACACTTCAATAAAAGTTGCTCTGAGCCATGAACACAGGGAGGAGCACATAGATTTATTTTAGTCAAGACAAATCTTACTCATCATAAAAGCAAATGTTATCAGAGAAAAATATTCCTTTAGAAGTTAATCCAGACTGACATAAAAAGAGTACAAATGAATCACGCTTCCTCTACTATATTTTATGTATATATGATGTGAAGCCAGACCTGGCCTTCCCATTCTATAAGAAAGAACCTTTGGTCACACAGAGAAAGTTTGCAAACAAAACATCTCCATTCATTCATTCATTCATTCATTCATTCATTCATTCATTTTATTGATATGCTGCCTTTCTCCCCATTGGAACTCAAGATAGTTCACGATCAATTCAAACTATCATAAACACCATTCGAAGCATCATGAAAAACTATATTAAATAACAGTTAAATTTGGGGTAGTATTAAATGCACAATTAAAAACAACTCTAGAAACACCTTTAAAGCATTTAAAAATCTCTGAAGTCAGTGGCTACAACATTCCTAAAATCCCTACTTATTCCTTAAAAGCCTGCCTGAAAAGGAAAGTATTTTCCTGAAAATGGAAGGAGAAGAGGGAAGGACCCAACCTGGCTTCTTGAGGGAGTGCATTCCAACAGGCTGGGAACAGTCACTGTGAAAATGCTCTCTCAGTTATTCACCAAACAAGCTTAGGAGGATGGTGGAACCAAAAGAAGGACACCCCCAGAAAATCTTTAAAGCAGAGAAGGCATGAATGAGATGGTACGATCCTTCAGGTAGCCTAGATATAAACAACATTTGACCTCAAAACAAGTAGTACAGTGAGAACAGACAAGAAGGGAGAAAGATTACCATAAGGAGGCTTGCCTCCTCCCCCTTATGCATTGATATAAAGCAGTGTTTGAATTAATACAGGGGACTATGATTTTGGCATAATAATTCCACACAAGAGGGATTTGAGAAATCAAGGCAAAGCTTCTTGTTCCTGGCTGGGTATAATTAACAACAAGTGACAGAATGGAAATTGGAACTAAATTAAAGCAACTGTTTTGCCCTTAAGGGGATACATAAAATTTATTAATCTGTATAGTAGGAACATCACTAAATTCCCAAATGTCAACAACAGATACTTTTGATGTAACACATTCACATATGATTCATAACAGGTTGCATATGGCTTTAATTGACTTTTTGTCATTGGTTTTTGCAAACTGGGGAAAGTCGTGTTTTAAAACAGTAGATTTACTCCGCTTGATAGGATGGTGGATGAAGATGGATAGTTTTGGATATAATAATAACAATAACCATGCGCTATCACATCAATTAACACTCATGGTGACTCTTTCCGAGATTTTCTAGGTAGGGAATATTCAGACTATTCAGAAGTAGTTTACAGTTCCCTCTGGAGTAGAGTTGGAAATTGAACTCCTAATTTCTGGCCCCCACAGTCAGATACCTATCTAATCAGCTAGATTTGGATGTTGTTGTTCAGTTGCACAGTCAAGTCTGACCCTTTGTGACCCAATGGACCACAGCATATCAGGCTTCTCTGTCATCTGCCATCCTCCATAGTCCACCCATATTTACGCTCATTGCTTCAACAATGCTGTCTAACCATCTCATCCTCTGCCACCCCCTTTTCCTTTTGCCTTCAATTTTTCCTAGCATCCAGTGAGTCCTCTCTTCTTATTTGATGGGCAAAGTACTTGAGCTTCAGCTTCAGTATTTGTCCTTCCAAGGAGCAGTCAAGGTTGATTTCATTCAGGATGGATTGATTTGATTTCCTTGCAGTCCAAGGGAATCTTAAAAGTCTTCTCCAGCACCACAGTTCAAAGGCATCTATTTTTCTGTGCTCAGCTTTCTTTATGGTCCAGCTCTCACAGATATACATCACTACTGGGGAGACCATCGTTTTAACTATGTAGACTTTTGTTGGCAGTGTGATGTCTCTTCTTTTTATTATACTGTATAGGTATGTCATAGCTTGCCTCCCAAGAATTAGGTGTCTCTTTATTTCATGACTGCAGTCATTGTATGCAGTGATCTTAGATCCCAGGAAGGTAAAGTCTGTCACTGCCTCCAATTCTTCCGCTTTGATTTGCCAGGGAGTGATGAGGCCAGATGCAATGATCTTGGGGTTTGCTTTTTTTTTTTTAGTTTCAGGGCAGCTTTTGCAGTCTCTTCTTTCACCCTCATCAAGAGGCTCTTTAGGTCTTCTTCACTTTCTGCAATTAGAGTAGTGTCATCTGCATATCTCATGTTGTTGATATTTCTCCCATCCCAGCAATCTTAATTCCAGTTTGTGCTTCATCCAGCCTGGCATTGTGCATGACATGCCCTGCATATAAGTTAAAAAACAACAACAGGGTGACAATATACAGCCTTGTTGTACTTATTTTCCTATTCTAAACCAATCAGTTGTTCCTTATCTGGTTGGCTCCTAGTATCACCATCCAAAAGCTTTTTGGATGACATAATTGAACAGGATATCTTCCTGAAGCTTTGGAGATGTCTGTCTTCAAGATCAATAAGGCCTTTAAAATAAATAAATTGACATATGAATTATCTTGAAGCTACTCCATTTAGTAACAGTATGTTTTTATGGGCTGCCACATTGATCTTAGAGAATGAAATACAAGCCCCACCCCCAATTTTCTAAATATTAAATAGCTGTTCCTTGAAAAAATGCACCAAAAGCTTTAAAAAGAACAGAGTACTTGTATATTGCAGAAATCATTTGCCCAGGATGTGAGATTTTTTAAAAAAATACGAACCAGCAGATATGATTTCCCATAGAGTCCTAATGTGACCAAGTCTATCTAGTTTGCAGTCATATGTAGAATGGCTTGTCTACATTCTTTGGCATTGCCCTTCTTTGGAATTGGAATGTAGAACTGACCTTTTCCAAGCCTGTGGCCACTGCTGTGTTTTCCAAATGTACAGTACTGGCATATTGAATGTAACAGTTTAATGGCATTTTCTTTTAGGGCTTTAAATAACTCAATTGGGATACCATCATCTCCACTACTTTTGTTGGTAGTACTGTAACACTTTCTAGGGCCCACTTGACTTCACAGTCCAGGATGTCTTGCTCGAGGTCAATGATGCAACCTTTTTGCA
The DNA here is from genome assembly GCA_030440675.1 of Furcifer pardalis. NCBI lineage: Eukaryota > Metazoa > Chordata > Lepidosauria > Squamata > Chamaeleonidae > Furcifer > Furcifer pardalis. The sequence continues at coordinate 74,228,434 of CP126893.1, forward strand.
TAGTTTGTTCTGTGTATTCTTGTGATCTTTTCCTAATCTCTTCTGCATCTAACAATTTTTGTCCTTTATCATGGCCATTTTTGCTTCATCTGTTCCCTTAATTTCCCCAAGTTTCTTGAAGAGATCTCTAGTCCTTCCCCTTCTGTTGTTTTCCTCTATTAATTTGTTCTGCTTGTTTAAGAAGGCTTCCTTATCTCTCCTTGCTGTTCTCTGGAATTCTGTATTTAGTTGGGTGAATCTTTCTTTTTCACCGTTGCTTTTTGCTTTTCTCTTTCCTCAGTTTTGTAGAGCCTTATCAGACAACCACTTCGCTTGCTTGCATTTCTTTCTCTTTAGGATGGTTCTAATTGCTGCCTCCTGTACAATGTTATCAACTTCAATCCATAATTCTTCAGGCACTCTGTCAAAACTAATCCCTTAAATCTATTCTTCACCTCCATGGTACATTCATGAGGGATATTATCTAGATAATAACTGAATTGCCTAATGGTTTTCCCTAATTTCTTCATTCTATGCCTGAATTTGGCAATCAGTAGCTCATGATCAGCGCCACAGTCGCCCTAAGTCTCATTTTTGCTGATTACTCAAATTTTGGTTGCAGAGTATGTAATCAATTTGATTTCAGTGTTGGCCATCTGGTGATGTCAATCTGTAGAGTCACCTCTTAGGTTGTTGGAAGAGGGTGTTTGGTATGGCCATTCATTACTTTTGCAAAACTTTATTAGCCTTTGCCCTGCTTCACTTTGATTTCCTACTTTGGCATTCCAATATCTTATGATGATAAGGACATCTTTCTTTGGTGTAAGTTCTAGAAAGTGTTGTAGGTCTTCCTAGAACTGGCTGGCTTTGGCCTCTCCTGCATCAGTGGTTGAGGTATAGACTTGGATTACTGTGATGTTGAATGGTTTGCCTTGAATTCAGACTGAGATCATTCTGTCATTTTAAAGATTGTATCCCATTATTGCTTTCCTCACTCTTTTATTGACTATAAGGGCCACTCCATTTCTCCTAAGGGATTCTTGTCCACAGCAGTATATATAATGGCCCCTTACGTTAAATTTGCCCATCCCTGTCCACTTTAATCCACTGATTCATATTTTACCATGTCTAGCCTTATTTCATAGAGCTTACATTCCAGGTTCCTATGCAATATTGTTATTTACAGCATTGGACTGCCCTTTCACCATCAGATCCATCCATAGTGGAGCATTCTTTCTTTGGCCTAACTGTGTCACTCTTTCTGGGGCTACTTGTACTTGTCTTCCACTTTTCTCCAGTAGCATATTGGACACCTTCTGACCTGACGGGCTCATCTTCCAGCGTCATATAATTTAACCTTTTGATACTGTACATAGAGTTTTCTTGGCAAGGAAACTGTAGATGATTGCCTGTAGATTGTGTTTCACCTGAGTTCTTCCCTATGGCCTGTCCATCTTGGGTGGCCCTACATGGCATGGCACATAGCTTCATTGAACTAAGCAAGCACCCTCACCATGGCAAGGCAACAATCCTTGGAGGGGGCTGGTTGGGAGAGATCTGCTGAAAGATTGCTGAAGATTCATGGCATCACATTCCTCTCTTGACCTAATCTGAAGCTGAAATTATGATCTGTCAGTAATAATTTAAGTAATTCAGATAAAAGCTCTCTACACATTTTAACATGTCTTATGGAATTGCTCAGAACTGACCATACATATGTTGATGACCTGTTCAGTTTCTTATGTTTGAAACTGTGTATAGTGAATAGGGAAGGGAAGGATTACAAATTTTACAAATGAAAATGACTACCTAGTACGTTGCTATACATCCAGACAATTATCTGAGAGACAGAGTAGGTATTAGTTGAAAAGGGAGGATTAAAGGCAGTAGAACATTTGAAAATGAAAGACTAAGCACACACAGCAGTAATATCAAAGAAAAGTAACAGCAGACCTACTTGTATAGGAGCTGTTAAAAGAGGAAGAAGGAACAGGAATTATTCAAGGTGACAAAAGTTCATCAAAGGTCTTACTGCTTCTTTTTACAAATGTCTGTTACCTTAGTTACTCATGAGTCATGGTGGTTGCAATGCAGAAACATATGAAGGGTCACAGTTCCTATGTTGGGCTAGAGGAGAAGGAACACTAGGCTTTCTCAAATACACATTTGCAACCATTGCCATGTTGTTGATCAGAGGTCCTCTACAGCAGGGATTCTCAACTTGCATCCCATGGACCAGATGCAACCTGCAACAGCATTTCATGTGCTCCCCCCCTGCCTCAACCACACCAGGAAGTGTCATGAGGTGGAGGAAGGGCAAAATGGCTGTCTGGCCCCTGAAGCTGTCTCAGGGAGCATGACCCAGGCTACAGCCTAAAAAGGTTGAGAACTCCTGCTCTAGAGACTATTGTCAGTAGCATGGCCATAGGTTGTGGTGATTTCACATAGTATATAAATCTGCATTTAGAGATATGTAGCTGAGTAGATAACTCATTGAATTGGCTACCTGTCACAAGTTCATTTCCCCACTGTGTCTCCTGAAAGAAAAAGCAGAACATGTAACCTTGGACAAGCCACACAGAGTGACCTAAAAAAAAAGGAAATGTTAAGCCATATCATATCTATTCCAAGTTAGTCTGTTTCAATGTCAAACTGCCCTTACTATCAAGTATCGGTTTCATCAGGTACTTAGAATAACCAACTTTCTCCATCTCCAAATAAATCATACAGTGAACTTGGCTTCCGGTTTCCCCCAATTTAAGATTGTATGGTTACTCTCACAACAATACATTGCTTTGACTATGCAAATTAGAAATTAGAAATTAGCAATAATTATATCAGTAAATGAAAGCCCAAAATCTACAAGTAGAAATTCCTTTATTGCAATCAATTCTAAATTCATAAAATGTGAAGGCTTTCAGATTTTCCAGAAGTGTTCATGTAGCTAAACACTCTTCCCATGGATAGGGCAGGATGACATGACCTTAACATGAATCGGATATGAGTTTTAATGAATTTTCAGGCTGTATTTGTTGATTATTGGGTATTACTGTTCTAGTTGGCTGTCAAGGGTATTGCTTCTCATTAAGTCAGACTGTAAACAACCAACCAATGTACATGTGAGAAAATGGATGTCCAAAATTAAATACATCCACCTTTTCTCCTGCGGACAGATGATTATGGTGATACCTGAAAATCCAATGGTTGAGGGAACCTGAAAATAGGTCCCACTAGGAGTTTTTTTTAGCCTCACAAAGGTAATATTTTTGTTTTGGTTCTATTTTAAATAAATGCTGGTATGTCTGGGTGGAATATTCCAAGGAGTTTCATCATATCTGATCAGAGGAAAGTAAACCCCTTTGTTTTTAGGGAAAACTAGGTACAGGTATGTAGGTTCAAGGGAATCATTCAATTACCAAAATATACAAATGTATGAAAGCTGAATCCACCCATTTCATTTATAGAGTAATACTCGAGGAAGAAGATGCCAAGGCCTAGCAGTGGCTGGGGACCTTGCCCCCACCTCTGCGCCCACAACAACGGCCTGAGGAAGAAGATGCCAAGGCCTAGCAGTGGCTGGGGTCCTTGCCCACTCCTCTGGGTCCACAATAACGGCCTGACGGGAGTTAGTTTGTGTTCTGGTTTGGTTGTTTTATGTGGTTGCATTTTATAATTTTTATTGTACTGTTTTTGTTTAGACTGTAAGCCGCCCTGAGTCGCCTCGGCGAGTGGGCGGTAATATAAATCTAAATAATAAATAAATAAATAAATAAATACTCTCTTTGGGCTGGTAATAAAAATGAAGGCTATGCTTAGAACAGGCTCTGTAGCTCCCAATTTTTAAAAGTGTATTTTTTAAAATACTTTAATGTTATTGAAAATAATATTTTCATGAGAACTAACAAGCTGCATTTCCTCCATCTCTCTCCCTCCAACCTCCTGCATTATGGAAGAATGCAATTTGCTTAGGAGCTAGGGACAAGCCTGTGGGTGAATACAAATCAGTTGTCTACTACCAAGTAAAACAACCCCGGTGGATGGAGACATTAAAGGTATGGCAAAGAAAGAAAGGCCTTCTTTCTATTTAGCACCTTTCTTTTGAGGCTTCTTGGACACCACTCTGGATGCTAAATCAGCTGAAAATACAGCTGAAGGAAACACTATAAAGGAATTACTTATGAGGTTTTGTTTCCTTGAAATAATAGAAGCAATTTTTCATTTGAAAAAATAATAATTAAATTGCCCTTTGCTTTTTTTAAAAAAAGACTGGGTACAAAGTTTAAAAATAACGGTAATAAGATTCACAGTTTTCCTTTTAGATTCTCCCAACATAATTCATTCTAATATCATAGTTATTTTAAAAATATGTATGTATGTATGTGTACAGTTAAGCATGCTGAAGAGATAAAGAAAATACAGAATTTATTCCCAGCTCTCTACATTTCCTTGTGTAATTTATTTCTATCAGGTTTGTCCTTGTTAAAGCAGAATTTAATAGTTATCATTGCAGTTTGCATGTAGCTTGCAATAAGCAAATTTTGGGAAGGTACTGATGGAAATAATTACAAAATGGCTGCAAGCTATTAGAAAAGCTTATTGTAAATCTGTTCTTTTTAAAGAGAGAGCATTATAGAAAATTGCTGTCATAATATGGCTCTTAGGTAGATAATGAGTTTAATTCCATTAAGCTGTTTTGGCAAGAGTAGACAGAGGGCAGCAGGGAGAGAAAAGGTACAATAAAAAACTGATTCATTGTTCTGTGATTTCAAACACTTCTGCATTCTAAGTAGAGACCATTTTGTAAATGGTTTCCCTTAATAGAAACTCAGGTTAAGTTTCAAAGGAAATATTTGGGCCATTAACCTGCTCTCCTCTTCCTCCTTCTTTTCTCCTCCACCTCTTCTGCTTCCTGTTTTACTCCAATGGGTGTCGAGGGAATTAATCAGCCAAGAAAGTGGCTTCATTTTGGTAGTCCAAATTTTGATCTGAATACAAAAGAAGAATGTGTATTCTTTTTTCAGTCAGTAGTGCTCAATCAAGCACACTAGAATGCACTAATATTATGGGCTGGATCTATAGAACTATAAACACTCATGGCCCTTCCCTTATGTCATCTCAAAAGCTGGTTCTGGAGAATCAAGAAGAGCTCCCCTCTCCTTGGAGCAGTATGGGGTGAGAGGTTGAGAGCTTGAACATCAGCAGAAACAATGAGGGAGGATGTTGCATGAGCAAAAATACTTTTTCATTCATGCAGGGGCATCAGGCTATTTAGAGGTATGAAATGGAATATATTCGGCAGGCTGAGTTAGATGTACATTATATGGTTTCCTCCGCATGGAACAATGTAGGTACTACAGCTGTAGTTCTGTTGAGGATGAAGCAATTAACTTGATGTATTCCCAGCTATTGAATAGAACAATCCTTTTTTGGTCTGAAATACAAAGAGGAAGTTGGAAAATGGGTTTATTGTGCTTGAAAACCAACAACTGTGTTTCAACTAAATCAATCTGTGACATTCTTCAAGGGCAATAATTTAGCAATGCATGATGAAGATCTCTTTTACTTTGATTCCCAGCTCCACTAAAGTACTGATGATCATAATAAATCCATTTCTTCTTCCAGCATCTTGGGTCTCTCATTTATATTTGAATTTAGTAGCTGTTTTCAGTTTCTTCTGGCTTTTATATCTGAAGTTCATAGGTTTCTCAGAAATTCTAAGTTCTACAACAGACTAGTTGCTTAAATAAACTGGAGAAAATAATTTTTAAAAGGCCATGTTTTTGCTCTAGTTTACTCACAATTTTTTAAAAAGCAAAGACTGTGGAGTAAAACACTTTTGGGTAGTTTTAGGGACCTCGGAGCAGGTCTTTAAAGCTTCAGTGTCAAAGCTGTGTTGTTTTATTCAGTGCCACCTTAAGAGAGATGTACATGTATCTTGAATATCTTGAAAATGTATGATTTCATCTGTCAGATCTCAATTATTCCAACCATAACTGATATGTTTAATTCATCATTTGGTGGCTTTCCTTCTGGTTTTTTTTTAAATTTAATTAGATGATTCTAGCTTAGCAGCACTCCTTAAAGGCAGTACTTTATTGTTCAGAAACCCCTCCAAAGCTTATACAGTATTCCGTTGGCATAGTTTTTAAGACACTAGGATCAATTCTATGCCACAATGTGAAACTGGAGTGTAACCTTCTGCAACAATAGATTTATTCATGATGTGCTTAAAAAGCCTTCAAAACTTATATTCTGACATTTGGTGGTAGTGCTAATGAAAATTGGAGGTTTCTAGCCATGAACTGTTATGAATTTGCCTGAGTATTACAGGTAGACTTTTCCTTCCTCCACTCATCTTGTTATTTAGCTCTGTTTTTCCCCCCAATTATCTTTGTTTCTACAGGTAGCATTGCCCATTGAGGACATGCAAAGAATTCACTTACGTTTTACATTTAGACATCGGTCCTCACAGGAAGGTAAATAAATTGCTTCATTCTTTGCTTCCATTATGAAAAATTTGGTAAGTCAAATTGTTTTACAACAAATCAGTAAAACCAAATTATGTATTGTGTAGCTAAAGACAAAGGAGAAAAGAACTTTGCAATGGCCTATGTGAAGTTAATGAAGGAGGATGGGACAACTCTACAAGATGGCATTCATGATTTGGCAGTTCTAAAGGTACAATTATTTAATATACTCAGGTTTTGTGCACATGAAACAAAAAATGAGAAGCTGGCTAAAAAGAGAGAGAGAGATAAATAACCCCAATGATCTAGCCTTTTTACAATTTAAGCTATTTGCATTAATATATGTATGGGATGATGATGATGATGATGATGATGATGATGATGATGATGATGATGATGATGATGATGATGATCATCATCATCATCATCATCATCATCATCATCATCATCATCATCATCATCATTATTATTATTATTATTATTATTATTATTATTATTATTATTATTATTATTATTATTATTATTATTATTATTATCAACCGCCCTCCTCACAATATTTTTGTACAGTTGTGTTTGATTTATGTGAATACTTCTTCCTATGCTCCTCACTTGCTAAAAGTGCCTTCAAATAGGTATATTCTCAAGGTGAGAAGAATAATTGTTTGATTTTTCATCCTTGTGTGTGTGATAGTGAGACTAGATGGGGATTTACATCCCTACAGAGTTAACCATATTAAAATGGCATTACGTGTTCTATCTATAAACCTTTCTAAATGTTGCAAGTCAGTTGAGTGGGCAACTTCACTGGTGCAAAGACTTAATGACTCATGGGAGCGGAATAAATAGTGAAAGAAAGATGAAATTAAGAAGCATCTGTTGCTGATGCTGCCAATCCTGGTAGGCTGAAGTTATACTCGGGTTCTGTGTTGAGGAAAAGGATAACACAGAGAAAGAGGCCTCTAAGATCAGATTTTGCAATTGCTGCTGCTGAAATTGGTTCTGGCTTTCTTTTTTCTTTTTTGGCTAACCTTAGTGAGCAATGCAGAGAACACCCATAGATATTTATTTCTTTTCAGATTTTTTTTTGTTTTAAATGTTTGTATTGCTTCTCCAATGAGTAAAATATCAAAACAAGGCTGCAAAATTCAGCATAAAATGGCAATAGAAGTAGAAACAGATCTATTCTTCAACTGGGGAGGGGACTGTTTTGGCTCCAGGCATCTCTGTGGCAGGGTGCCTCAGGGGTCAATTATCTCCCTGAGGTTCTTTAACATCTATGTAAAGCTGCAATGTGTCTCTGTACATCATCTGGAAATCGGGCATGAGGTTTCATCAATATGCAGATGACACACTTTTTAAAATAATAACTTTTTATTAAAATTTCAAAAATACAAAAATATGACAAGACAAAAAAGAAAAACAGAAATTGCAAATATAATCAAGAAAGTACAAACAAAATACATTCTTTACTGTTCTAATACATCCCATGTTTACATTATAACACACTGAAAGCAATTTAATACATTATCCAACTCCTCAATACTCATAATACCTATTTCTTATTATTTTAACATATACCGGTACTTCTTATTGAACTATTTATTTTCACACTCATCAATGATTGTGTGTGTGTGTATCTATCTATATCTATATCTATATCTATATCTATATCTATATCTATATCTATATCTATATCTATATCTATCTATCTATCTATCTATCTATCTATCTATCTATTATGCCTTGAGAATTGCCTGGCCTCAATTATGGAATGGACAAACATGAACAAGTGGAAACTGAATTTCAACAAGATGGAGCTTTTCATCTGCTGCTGAAATGCCTGTCTGTCCAGAAAGATGACCTTGGCCCCATGTTGGCTTGGGTTATCCTTCCTTGTGGTGTGGTCTGTGTGCTTAATATGGAAATAGCAGTGGGTCCAGAATGCAGAGGCCAAGTTACTTTCTCCCCTGGTCCCTGCCTACCTACGCTGGCATTCCATTATCTTTCATGTTAGAACAAAGTTTTAATGATGACATAAAGCTCTAATAGGTTTAGGACCTTGTTATCTGGAGGAGCGTCTCTCCAAAAATCATCTGCCCGCATCACCCAATTTTCAGAATAGGTGCAGTTTCAGGATCCAACACTGAGATAAGAGAAGAAGGTTCCAATGGGAAAACAAGCCTTCTTGGTAGTAACACCAACAATGTTGAATACTATTCCAGTACCACTGCACTAGTCCCTATCCCTGTATATCTTGAAGAAACATCTTTAAAAATCACCTGTTTAAAGAGGTTTTCAAAGATCTACCCCCAACAACCAATTAATTTAGTTTAATTTTATTTCTAGTTTGTTTATATTTATCCTTTATTTTTGTTGTTTGCTTATATTGCTTTGTCTGGGCTTGAGATCTGGGATTAATTTGGTATTCATTAATGAATTTCTCTCTCTTTTTAAATATGATGCTGCAAGGAGGGGGATTTGTTATAACTGAAATGTTCATTTTAAACTGTTTATTTGTTTGTATTTTCTTCACAGTGTTGTAAACTTCCCAGAGTGGGAACACCTCCCAGATGGTTGAAATATAAATAAACTAGAATAAAATAAAAGAGTGCAGTGATCTAAGCTATCTGAAATAACACAAATCAGATTAAGGCAAACAGCATGCCATTGCGTTAAAAAACATCATACTGACCTGTCTCTATAAATGATAGAAACCTGGATACCAGCCAGATCTGGGGGGCAGGGGGAGACTACTCCATAGGTCTTATTGCTTATTTGTTGATATGGACCAACCCAGCATTTCTTTGGGATGGGATGGGGTGTGTGCTGCCCTGGGGTCTGTTATGAAGAGCACTTGTACTTACAAAATTTACTACAATACTCCTGCTCATCATAATGTGAAAGAGTATGCTAGCACTGGCAACAGTGGGTTGATCCTGTAGTATAATTTAATGGATATACATCCTGTCAAATATACATCCTGTTGGGCTTATACAAGCGTCTAGCCACTAGCACAGATTTGTAAGTTTCCTGCTGGTATCAAAGCCCAAGCAGGCTTATAGGGGGGAAATATGATATTTTATTGAGGCTGGGACCCAAATTGTTGTGTTAAACTCAATGAGGAAACTCTGTGTTGACTTTCACACTCCATATGTGAAGATTATTGGGGTGGGGATACATAGAAGTGCCCCCTATATTCTCATCCCCCTTTCAGCTCTCAATGGGTTTACATGAACACCTGAATAAAATTCAGTTCTCATTATTCACCTTTGGAAAGGCAGTATGATAAAGAGCTGTAGTTGGGAATTAAACCTGGGAATGAGTTTGTAACTTTCTCTGAGCTATAATCCCAAACTTTGAAATAATATTTTTTAGAAATTATTGTAAAAATTCTGCCAATGTGAAAAAGCATAACAAAATTACCACAGTCTTTATAATTCTTTCCATTGATTCTCACAAGAGACTTCTTTTTAAAGGGTGATAGTAAGAAAATGGAGGATGCCAGCGCGTACTTGAGCCTCCCTTCCTTCCGCCTCCACATAGATATGAAAGGCTCAACCTTGAGTCGCAGCTCAAGCAGTGTAGGAGGGCTCTCTGTAAGCTCAAGGGATTCCTTTGCCATTTCAACTCTTGTTTGCTCAACCAAGCTAACTCAAAACGGTAAGAGCATACACTTCTGACAAGGACTTTCATGTTGTACATGAAGCGTAATCTCTTCTCTTTCTGTGTAGTGAATCTCTTCTTGATCTTCTCTGCAGTGGGTTTGCTGGGTCTTTTGAAGTGGCGGATGAAGCCACAGCTCTTGCAGGAAAACTTAGAAAAACTGAAGATTGTGGATGGGGAAGAAATTGTGAAGGTATGTTGCACTTAGCGGTGCTTTTAAAGACCTGGCACTGGTGTAATTTAAGGTTCAAGGCTACATGAAGTGTGCAACAGTTTGAAGAGTCAAAGGAGGTTTCCCACCAACCATGATTCTCAGTGTTCACCCTGGTGGGTTAGAGGTGGTTCCCATTGTCCTCATGAAGATGCAATATGCACACCCCTAGTTTTACAGTTGTGTTGCACCTTGGCTATGAATGAGGAGGTTAATATATCAGTGACACCTGACTGGACAGGTCAGTGTTTCTTATCTGGGTATTCATTTTACTGTTGGCCTTGGCTCTGAAGGTTGAGGAGTTGCCATTTCTGATATATAATTATCACATTCAGACTTTCTTACCAGTTGAGTCCCAGCTTCAACAGCTGTTTTTTGCTATGGAAAATCAGGGCAGACCAAGGATGCATCCTAATTTTTGACAAACAAGTATTCTCCAAGGAGATTTCAGCCCAACTTTTGTAGCAGGATACTCATGTACCAGCACCTCTCAGTGGTTGGCTTCCATGTGTCATATATGTTCTTCTGAAGCCCAGCGATGGGATGTATCCGGTTCTCACCAGTTCACCAGAACTGGTAGTAACTTTTCCCAGTGTCCTGGAGAACCAGTAGCAGCTTTTTGGGGGAACCACCTTGGGGGCTAACCTTTTCACCGGTTCCCCCACTGCTCATCCACGCCAAGCACTTGATGTGCATGCACACCTGTGTGTGTGTGTGTGTGTGTGTGTGTGTGTGTGTGTGTGTGTGTGTGTGTGTGTGTGGTGAGGGGTGTGTGTGTGTGCTTATTTTTATTTTATTATTATTTTTATTTGGCCCCGCCCATGACATCATGATGTTAGCTCCGCCCACATGATGACATGATGTTGGGGTAGTAAAATTTTTGACATCCCACCATTGCTGAAGCCCAAGTCCTGTCCTGTCAATCAGCTTTTTGCGGCAGGACAACCACTTTTATTTATGTGACTGCTGTCTGCATGTATCAAATGAGAAAATGAGATATGTTGTTGTTTTTGTTCCTCATAAGGATAACTGGAAGGGAAGGTGCTAAACATTTTCTGTGCTCTGTCACTCTAAGCAATTTTCCCTGAGATTAGCTTCACTACCTGGAGGAGGGGGGATAAAGCTAAGTGGGGGCAGAATACTGCAAAGAAAGGCAATAGCTCTTCTGCTATATAGCAGAATAATCCATTTTCTCTTGTTCCATAGCCTGGCACAGAAATTCTTCTGGGACACTCACCTTGATTAAAGTAGAATCAGCAAGCTGCTGCTTTAGCAATCCCCCAATGTACCAATGTTCCAGACATAGCAGTTTGTAACCATCACAGATACCTTAATTCAAGGCTTTACTTTTTAATGCAGGGTTATCTCACAGTAAGCACAATAACAAGGCCAAATTAAAAAGAACTTGCCTTTTCCTGTACAAATGAGAGAAATGTGGTTACATAGTTGTGAAGACTGCAAAAGCCACAGATTATCTCTCCTTTCTCCCTTAACAGTCATGGACGTTATACTCATCTCTGAATAGAAAATATGTGTTATCTTGAGATACATTTGTATGAATGTTAAAATTTAAATATTTTATTTGTTAATCCTCCATGTGAAAGTAAGTCCAGGATATTTTCTTGTGAAGAAAATTGCATTGCATGTCCATATAATAGAATTCTAAATGCTCCCAAAAATGGGAAAAGTATAATTTTTCATTCTTCTGGGAGTAAACATTTATTTAATGGATTTAGAAATCAATTCAGTTTTGTTCAAGTAATTCTATGATGTCCAAATGTTGTGTTTCTGTATCTGAAACACTTCTTTCTTGCCAGTAAATAAAAATCTAATTAAACAGGTGTCATAGTATTTTCATTCTGTTGAATTGATATTAAGATTTTTTAATGTAGGAGAAGTGCTTTATGATCCTTACTTTTGCTTGGGAATTTATATTTGCATCAATTTCATAGTTGTTTAGGTCAATTTCTAACTTGTCCCTTCCTTTTAAAATAAGAATTAGGAAGATCTCCTAATCTTCCCAATTTATTTGGTATATTGCAGTTCCAAAGTTGCACTTTTAATACCTGTTTCATTAACAATATGATGGCAAAGCTTTCACTGGCCAAAGAGGGTTTACTCTTTATGTTTGTTTGATTGATTTGTATACAGGACCATAGCCAGGATTCTAGATGTGAGTGGGCAAATATTTTTTCAGAATGTGCAAGAATGTCATATATATTATATATATAAGCAGTCGGGAGTTTGAGGGTGGGCAAACTGCTCAGGGTGGGCAAATCCCACCCTGGCTACTCCTAGACTATGGCCCTGTTTGTATACTATTCATTTAGTGTGTATGTGTGTGGTAGACATTGTGTGGCTGGAAGCCCTGGTGGCACAGTAGTTGAACTGCTGTAGTACAACCAAAAGTTTGTGAGTTTGATCCTGAACAGAGATGAAGGTTGACTCAATCTTCCATCCTTTCATGGTTGGTGAAATGAGTCCCCAGCTTTTTGGGGCAAAATGCTAATTAACATGTGAACCGCCTAGAGAAGGCACTATGGGACAATATATTAGTGTGGTTGCTTTGCTTTTGCTTAATATGTTCCACTTCTGTGTTATGTGCTATGCAGTTTTTCCCAGTCCTGGGTTCTTGGAAATTATTGGATTACCCCAGCTATCATGGCAATGCTTGGGGAAAAGTAAGAATAACAACAGGTGGGGACCAAATGTTGAGAAAGGTTGGCACATGGCAGCCTGTTCGTCAATTTCTGCCAGCTGAGAGAATCTCTTCCTGCCAGCTGAGAGAAACCTCTTCCTTTCATCCAGTCATCTTGATTCAGCACTGAGGCCCTGTACTGAGGGCAGCAGAAGAGTCTTCTCTATCCATTCTTGGTTAACTCTGTTAACTATGGTTAACATTTGGCAACAGAGAGCAGATGCACCATGAAAAGAGACTGACACTAGGCATGTTAGCAAAATGATAAGTCCTGAATTTGTCATGATCTCTCCTTCCCCTATCTTTGTTTTTTAGGTATTTGAGTTAAAATGATGGCACTCTCCAATTGACACAATTGCCTGACTTATTATTGATTCTTAGTGAACAGTTGTTTACAAATAGTTGATAACCAAAGCTGCAGAGACCCCATGCCACAGTCATCTTGGTTGCAGTATTGCGATGAAAATGTACAGATAGTCTTTCTATTCGGACAATGCAAGTTATTAATTTCAACATAAGTGGCAGGCAATACATTGTAATTTTTTTTAAAAAAAGTCATTACTGTGCATGCTTCAATTAAATGTGTCTATGACTAAAATATATGTTTGAAGATGTACTACAGCTCCTAGTGACAGGGCTGTAAAAATGAATTCTTTGAGGCATGAAAAACTCTCCCTGGGGTTAGTTGAATCTTTTTATGCTTAAAGGAATCAAAATATTTTTTCACCTTGTCAAAGTGACAAACTAATTAACAATCTTGGTCATTCTTTCCATGCCTTCCTTTGTCTTTTTTCTCAAAGTTCCTCCAAGATACCTTAGATGCCCTGTTTAATATAATGATGGAACATTCTCGCAGTGACGTGTATGACATTCTTGTCTTTGATGCACTGGTAAGTGTAAAGATGTTGAATATTATGAATAAAAATCCTGGGGCACTTCTCCTCCACTAGTCATTAATTTTTACCTATGGAATGTGTTTTATGAAACAATGTACAATTTTTTAAAAGACACTTTTTGTATCTTACATGGCTTCAACTACTATAAACACAGATGTGCTGCATCCATAAAGAAGAATCTGGATGTCTTTAAGTTAATCAATTAATCATCTAGTTATTACCCATTTATTTATTTCAACTCTTTTGAAAAAGTGATCTTATGAAAAGTTCTTGGTTGATCTTTGAGGTATAAAAACACTAATCATATCAATCTCTTACAGATTTATATAATAGGACTCATTGCTGATAGGAAATTTCAGCATTTTAATACTGTACTGGAGGCTTATATTCAGCAACACTTCAGTGCAACTTTAGCTTACAAGTAAGTGTATAATAGTTTGCATTGTTTTGGAGAATGGACTTTTGTAAAATTCACATGCTGCATTCAGAAAGACTTTCTTCAGTTCCTAGTTGTTGTTCAGTCACACAGTCAAGTCCAAACCTTTGCGATCCCATGGACCACTATGCCATCCAGAGTCATCTGCCATCCAGAGTCTGCCCAGATCTATGCCCACTGCATCAAAAATGCTATTTAGCCATCATTTTCTCATTCTCCTTTTGCTTTCCTACCATCAGGGTCTTATTCAGTGAGTCTTCTCATTTGGTGGCCAAAGTACTTGAGCTTCAGTATTTGTCCTTCCAAGGAGCAGTCAAGGTTGATTTGCTCTAGGATGGACTGATTTGATTTTCTTGTAATCAAGGGACTCTCAAAAGTCTTCTCCAGCACCACAGTTCAATACATCTATTCTTCTAGGCTCAGCTTTCCTTATATAAGTTAAATAAGTTGGATGACAATATACAGCCTTGTCATACTTCAAGATCAATAAGGCATTTAAAATAAATAAATTGACATATGAATTCTCTTGAAGCTACTCCATTTAGTAACAATATGTTTTTATGGGCTGCCACTTATATCTTAGAGAATGAAATACAAATGGACCCCCAAATTCTCTAATTAATCAATAGCTGTTCCTTGAAAAATGCACCAAAGGCTTTAAAAAGAACAGAGTATTTTTATATTGCAGAAATCGTTTGCTCAGAATGTGACATTTTTTTAAAAATGTGAATCAGCACATTTGCTTTCCCATAGAGTCTGATTGATTGATTGATTGATTTGATTGATTGCATTTTTATACCACCCATTTGGGAAATTCCTAATGTGACCCAGTCTACATAGTTTGTGGCCATATGTAGGATGGCTTGTCTATAATGCAGGTTTAGTGCATAGCAAAATTCTACATTCAGATTGCTTGTGGAAGCTAGAACTTTGTTCTAGATCAGTGTTTCCCAACCTTTGGTTTTTGGACTTCATTTCCCAGAAGCCTAAGTCAATTCCCCAAAGCACTGATCAGCCAATGTACTGACTTAGACTTCTGGGAATTGAAGTCCTCCTGTGGGACGAGAACCCCATGTTGGGAACTACTGTGTTAGACAGTTTGTCCTAATACAGATTCTCCACAAGGTGGGCTATTCAGATGGCGAGCTGAGTTGTGGTGTTTTTTTAGATCCATATAATGTGGATTGTAACACATATTTCATTGGGCTTTCCCATGGACACCAGTTCTGTGAAGGAAAACCTATTACAGAAAGATATTGGTTGGAGCCTTTTTCTATACTGAGGAAATTCTGAAAATCTCAAAATTGGGTCTGGTCTAAAAACAGCCTGAGCACTGAGCTGGAGCAGGATCATCTGTTCAATTGTTGAAGGACCTCCCAGTATAACTTGACAAACTTTATTTGGTAACTTATGCATACACCCCTTCAATGCTTGAAGGTCTGTAATGTTGCTCAGTGCATGGTACACTTGTGGATGAGGCCTATTTGCTACTTGTTACTGTGACTGCTCTCCAGATATTTGGGTGAATGTCCAAATAAGTTTGTAGAAATATTTATCATTCACATGTCTCCGTCTATGTGTGCAACACAGGACAGAATATTTTCATAGATATTTAAACACATTGGATTTTCTAGTGAATATACAAGAGGAATCAGATCCAGACAATAGAACTGAGGTCCTATTGAAATCAATAGAGATGCTAGCAGTGATGCAATTTAAACCCTATTTAATTAAAGAGATGCAACAACTTAGCAGTGTAGCACTACATATGTCTGTTGAGAAACTGATTCAGCTTCAGTGAGTTCAATGTATGGTATCTTACTCCTAGGCAAGTATCTATCATCACAATTTTCATTTGGATCTAACCCACTGTTCTGAACTGGAACCCACAGCAAATATTGTTTTCATTACAGTCTGTGATGCCATCCGTGTATTTTTCTCATCATCATAACCATAATTATGCTCATCATCATTTTCCTCACTGCCATAGTTCTGATCAAAATGTTCTCATGCTGCAGAAACTCAAATATTGCAACTCCAAGTACTACTACTGTGAATTATTTGCCCTAAAAATTCCAAGTCCTAAAGTGGGCTTACAATATTACTCAATGCAAGATTGCATCCATGGCCCAACGCTATGATAGATAGAAATAATAACAAGGGGGAAAAGGGTCATGATACTATGGCTTTTCCCCCTTTTGAATGGTGCAATAATATTTGAATTATAAGATAATAAAAACCAAGGCTATCCTATTATAGGATCTACAATAGATGTTTGCGGTTTTATACTTTGTGGAAATCTAGTGTGGCAAAATTATTTTTTTCTCTAACACATTGTCTTTAATTTAGGAAACTCATGACAGTTTTGAAGACTTACCTGGATACTTGCTGCAGAGGAGAACAGTGTGAACCTATACTAAGGACGCTGAAAGCTCTGGAATATGTGTTCAAATTCATAGTTCGGTCAAGGACTTTGTTTTCACAGTAAGTATAGATTCTCATTGCTTTAAAAAAGCAACCAAAAACCCAGGAGCTAAATTGTAACCTAGAACTGGGATGGCGAACCTTGGCACTCCAGGTGTTCTTGGACTTCAATTCCCAGGAGCCCTGATCAACAGGAGTGCTGACTTAGGGCTGCTGAGAATTGAAGTTCAAGAACACCTGGAGTGCCAAGGTTCACTACCACTGACTTAGAACAATGCAGACATTGAGGGAGAGGCGAAGTAATTTGTTTGGTTTGCTGGGAATGTTGAGTGAGCAAAATCAAACTTTAATGTATAAAAGGGGCAGGAAAAGTGCAACTCATCATCTGTGTGCATACCCTGGCCCTTCTTTGTGGTCTCCCAGGTGCTTCTAGTGCTGTTCAGATTTAAAAAAATCAGTGTTACAGTTTGACACTGAAATTCAACACCAAATCACAAGATTGGTAGCTGATCTCAATCAGACAAGTGTTTATTGACTGTTTGGCACTGACTGAAAAAAGAGGTCTTTAATTAGTTTTTGATGACAACTCCCTACTCCGCATTTATCTCCCCTTGTTTCTTAAACAAACTTTGTCAGTTAAACATTCTTTGCAGACTTTTGTTATTTAAACAGTCATCATCTGCCTTTGCTTTTTAATCAGCCAGTTGCTGTTAAAACATTTTAAAGTCCATGATACCCTAGGTTGATTTACAAGTACTCCACAATTAATTAAATTTATTCCAGAGTGATTTAAATGCAGTCTTTAGTTTATTTTAATTAAGCTTCATGTCTGAGTGAGTTTGTGAGAAAAAAATATTTCTTAATACTAGGAAATGTAATTACAGTATGCATATGTGCATGCATGTGTGTGCATAAAATATGATTTTTTTTTAGAAAACCTCCTAGTAAACTATTTAGTCTATGTTCTTATTGGACAAGACAATTGGAAAAAGACACTAAACCAGAATGGTTTAAATTCTAGACGATAACCATAAACCAAAGTAGAAGGTCATCTTGTTCATCCATTGCCTCTGAGCTAGCTGAATCTGAAAACAGAAAGCTGCCCTAGATGAGTCATGATTGCACCCATCAAGGCAATTATAGGATCTTAATTATGCACTGATATTAATCCTCATGAGTGGAACAGCATGAGTAATGTACACTTTTAAATTATTGATCATGTTAATAATGTTGCATCTTAGAATGCAGAGACAGGAAATTGTCAAAGTTCTTCCTTTTCACCTTTATTGTGGTAATTAAAAATTGCACAGAATTTGCGAATATTTTACCAAAAATGCTCTTTTTTGTCTGTTTTTGTCAGTATGTGTGACATTAACGCCACACATTGACTACAAAGTCTTTGGGACTTTTATGCATGTTTAGTAGCAGCTCTCTCAGTGATTGTCAAGTCGATATCTCAGTGACTTCCACTGTAGAAATAATTTGAAGTGAAATATTACACGTGTATATATGTATATATTCATGTATGTATGCTTGTATTATGCATATGTAGAATTTTATACCACTTCTCATTAAAAAAGAAACCTTATGAATTTAAGACTGGGCCAATAAAATCAATACTGAAAAACAATTAACAATAACAGTAATCTTATGCTTGTTGACTGAGAAAATAAACTTGCACTGAATTTGATAAAGCTTACTCCCAGATAGGTGTGCACAGATTTGCAGCCTAGAGACATTAAAACTTTAAGCGGACCACAAATTTGCTAAAAGCTGTTGTTTTGGTGATGAGATGATTCACAACTACAATCATTTTGCATTGCTGTCTTCCTACTCACCACTCCCCTTCCTTTTTCTGGATATTATGTAGACCTGTCTCTTTCTATTTATTCCTGTAAATTCTCTAGAAATAATAATAAGTAGCCTCTTGGCTATGCGGTCTTGTTTATTCATAACAGGACATCATTTCTACATAGCCTGACCTTTATGGGTGATAGAATTGATGGGTGGAAACTTTGCCAAGAGTTTTATTTAATATATATATAGATTTTGGAAAATTAGTTTTAAAAAATTAGTAATTGAATCAGAATGTGTAAGGTCAGGAGGAGTGAGACATTATTTGCATAATGAACTTGGTGTCCCCTTGAAATATACTTAGGGTGGAAGAATTCACTTTTTTCCTTTAGTCACTTTGTGGCAGCCATCCCCAGCTTGTGGGCCTTCAGATTTCTTGAGATAGCTGGGCTCTAGTAAATAGAAAGGCATTTCAGGTGATAGTTTTCCTCTGTACCTTGTATACGTTCTATTGATTTTATACCTTGGAGTAGTTATTCAGCAAGGAATCCATGCAATGGTAGACATCTACACAGTGACATTCCACACATACAAATAGACTTGGGAAATCAAGTCCATCTACATGCAGGTTTTTAGCCACTTGACTATCACATCACCTGCTGGCTAGGCAGACCATGATTTGTGCCCTCCATTTTCACCTTGCACAAGGGATCTGACTGAGGACACTTTGGTGAGTCTTAGTCGCAGCCTAACATCATGTCAATTTCATTTCAACAGGTAGGCTTGGATATGGCAGAGTGTGTACCTTAAGGTCTATATCAGGGTCTCTCACCCTTGGGTTCCCAAGGTGTTCTTGGACTTAAATTACCGGAAGTATCAATCAGCAGGTGTACTGACTTGAGCTTTAGGGAACTGGAGTCCAAGAACATCTGGCAAACCAAGGTTAAGAAGCCCTGGTGTATACCTTAAGATAAACACTCTCCTATATTCAAGCTTACCTGGTTTACATTTTTAAGAAGAGCTCTTCTTTCAGACCATGTGGAGAGCTTAAGGACTGCCATTTCAGGCTTGTTGTTATCTTTTATAAATAATTGACTTAAATTTAATTTTCACAAGAGCAAAACATAATCGAAGAAAGTCTGATCTGAGGACACAGTAGAGGTTTCCCTTCTTCTAGGAAAAATTAAAATATGATTACCAGATTAGGTTTGCAATATAAAATTATGGAATAGAAACAGTTCTTCAACTAAGTAATAATTGGAAAAAGATAATTAATTTCAGTGCAAAATTTCACTTTAAACAAAAAAAGTAAGAGAAGAAACTACTTCTAATGCTGAATACTTTCTTGACAAGTTTGAAAAATGAGATCCTTATCCTTTGAAATGCTATTTAGATGCTTTTTAACGAGTAGTTGCCAATTTCAGTATTTCTACTAGTCAGGCTTGCATCTCTGGAGGAGTCTTGGGTTTTCACATGTTCAGTATTAAAACAGTAAATCACCATCACCAGTCTTGCTGTGGCTTTGAGATGTCCCATATGGCTGGGATACAATCAACAACTAAATGTGCAGAATCATTTATATGAACAAAGATGGTGTTTATGTCCTGAACCAACATCATAATATTATTTAGGGAATTACTCCTCTCTAGATAAAGGAGTGTAAAAGCTATGTTATTCTGTGTCCGATTTAAAGTTACTGGGAGAAAAGGGGGTTCATTGTTAGAGATAAAACATCTCATTTGAAGCCCCCCCCATAAGGATCAGACTCAACAAAGTTGAGTCTGGCCCTTTGCAACCCCATGGACCACTGCACACCAGGCACCCCTAGCCTCCACCATCCTTCGCAGTCCTCTCAGCTCTATGTCCATTGTGTCAACAATGCCATCTAGCCATCTCACCCTCTCCTGTCCCCTTCTCCTTTTGTCTTCAATCTTTCCCAGCATCAAGATCTTCTTGAGTGAGTCCTAGCTTTTCATTTGGTGTTCAAAGTACTTTAGCTTCATCTTCAATATTTGTCCTTCCAAGGAGCACAGGGTTGATTTCCTTCAGGATCGACTGATTTGATCTCCTTGCTGTCCAGGGGACTCTCCAAATTCTCCTCCAGTACAGCAGTTTAAAGGTGTCGATTCTTCTGTGCTCAGCCTTCTTCATGGTCTAGCTCTCAGAACCATACATTACTACCGGGAATAATAATAATAATAATAATAATAATAATAATAATAATAATAATAATAATAATAATAATAATAATAATAATAATAATAATAATAATAATAATAATAAGACCATTGCTTTGACTACACGGGCTTTTCTATGCAGGGTGGTTTCTCAACTTTTTATTATGTTCCCTAGGTTTCTCATAGCTTGCCTCCCAAGAATTAATCATCTTTTTATTTCATGGCTGCAGTCACCATCTGCAATGATCTTGGATCCTAAGAAGGGAAATCTGTCACTGCTTCCTTCCACATCTATTTTCCAGGGAGTGATAGGGCCAGTTGCCATTACAGTGGAACCCTGCATAATGAATGCTTCGTATAATGAAATATCCATACAATGAAGTGTTCGTGTGCTCTGCACGATACCCCACATAATGATTTTTTTTCATTATATGGGTTTTTCTTTAACTGGGGTATACCCCACTTAACGTAAACCCTGTATAACAAACATTCTTTTTTCGTTATGCAGGGTATTGCCCATTTGATCCGTATAATGAAAAAACTGCATAGCAAAGAGCTCCATGGAATGGAGCTTTTTCATTATGCAGGGTTCTACTGTAGCTTGGTGGGGTTTTTTTTTAATGTTGAGTCTCAGGCCAGCTTTTGCACTCTCTTCTTTCAACCTAAACAAGAGGTTCTTTAGGTCTTCTTCACTTTCTTCCATTAGGGTGCTATCATCTGCATATCTCAGGTTGTTGATGTTTCTCCCAGCAATTTTAATTCCAGCTTGTGATTCATCCTGCCCTGCATTGCACATTATATATTCTGCATATAAGTTAAATAACCAGGGTGACAATATGCAGCCTTGTTGTACTCCTTGTCATATTGTTTCTATTGTTGTTTAAATTCCAAAGACATAAGAAATTACCGATATTACTGATATATAGGGATTCTGATGGGGAGGACTACATGGGGGATCAGCAATGGGATTTTGTTGATGTGAGGGAGTGGTTGTTATGATGCTTAGGGGTGGCTGGCTGTTCCATGAGACTTTGGGACAGATGGTTAATAACTGTCCCGAGATCAAACCCTGATCCGCCAAGTAGAGGGTGACCAGCTCGTCAGTCCTCTGCCATGTCCTGTGTGCTTCTGAATGTCAGGTCAGTGAAAAACAAGCCCCACCTGGGTGGGAAAAGGGTTTGTATTTCAGCACAAGGGCAGAACTCAGGGTGGGATGGTGGGCATCATCCACAAAGAAAACATCAACCTAAGCAGGATCTCTGCAGCAGCTGTGCCAGGTTAGGAGGCACTTCATGTGGTGGTGGGAGCCAGTGAGAGACTGAGTCTGGGCTTAGTCTACTGCACTCCCTCTGATTTGGTTCTGGCCCTATCAGGGCTAGTGGACTTTATTCCCAATGTAACTTTATCTTCTCCCAGGATTCTTGCCCAGCACTGCGGGGTTGAGCGATGTTTTTTTCAGGAGGGGTTGCACCAATGTATTATTTAACTTTGCTAGAAAGGCCCCCTCCCCCCGTAATGAATTTATGATGGCTTCGACCCAACTGCTTGCCACTGCCCTGGACGTTTTAACCAACCAGGTGGGATATGTATCTAATGCACATGCAGTGGCACATACAGATCCCAGGAGCCTGTCTACTTCCTTAGAGACAACTGGCTCAAACCGATCCCAGATAACAAGGCCAGACTGCACTCCAGACAACCCCAGCTCTACATTATTCATGCCAGGATTAAACTTCGAGCAAATTTGAGCAGTTTTCTTCATCAGATAATCAACAAAAGCCTCAGCAGATCCCTGCCAACCAGGGCCTGATCCCCCTCTACCAAGGAGGGACTTGGTCACCCGAAACAGGGTCGCTGGGCTATTATCTTCAGAGGCAATAAGGGTGGTGAATTATTGACATTTCACCACCTCTATCGCCACAAGGTAGTCCCATTCTATTATTTTTGCATATTGTTTGGTACTGTACTTCAGAATATTGCTTTTTTGACATACATTTTTCTCAAGGTCTGCCTGCTTTCTCACACATCAACAATGTATAAAGTTTGGAAGAACATTAAATTAATGTCTCATACATATTTTTCATGAAACTGATACTTGAATCAGGAATACTAATGTACCAAATCAGTAATGCTTGCAAGTATTGATACAATTATGTATCCACTGTTTTGGTTATCTGCAGCTCAAAAATGTTAACTGAAAAATTCCAGACTTACGTAATGTGCACATATTTCCAAGAAGCATTACCAGAGAAAATACTGTACAGTATTTACTACTCTCCACAGTTTTAGGCATTTGCGATAAGTCCCGGCACCTATCCTCCACCAGTACAGTGAGTCAATTGTAATAAATTTGCTAATAAAGAAGTCTTAGCAATGGCAACAAATTCTCATCATATTGGAATAGAGTACAGTCCTTAACAAATCCTGGAATGATGTATCAAGGTATAGTGGAAATAATTCACAAAAACAGGAAAAGAAGTAGCTCTAGGCTGGTTTTTCCAGCAGCTGAATGGTTTGAATCCAGCATTTTTGCTGCCAGCAGAGCAGCCAACAAGAGGTATGCAGCTCCTTGTTATTCCCTTATTCTTTTGCAGCTCCATGCTTCAAATTCTTCCCCATCATTAAGGAGATCCTATGGAGAGCGGAGAAAATTATGAAGATTTGACTGCCCTCTTACCGGAATGAGCCTTTCCCCCTGCAAATAGATCTAATCCTCTAGCTCTAATCCTCTTTCTCTATTCTCTTGCTAAACTTTATGTGAGAATTATGCAAGAGTAGGATTTGCATTTTTGTTTGGGAATGAATGTTTCCAGATGTCAACCACTGTAATGTAGTGGACAGAGTGTCAGACCAAGACTCAGAAGACCTAGGTTCAAATACATACCGAGCCAAGGAAGTTCACTCAGTGTTAGCAATAGTAAGCTACTCCTCCAGGTTCTTGAAAGTCTGTCAGTGTCACTATAACTTGGAACGTGACTTAACAATACACACCACACCACAGATGTTGCAAGAAGTTGCCCCTTAGAGGCTTATTTCCAGTTAGTTTCTCTGTGTAACTTGTACACAGATTTAGACTTTCTTCACTATAGTAAAATTCAGCACTTTGTATTTTTTTCAGCTACGTAATGGGTTAGCTATGTAATGGGTTAGATTAACTTGCTAATAAAGATTAAATTAGTTTTAATCACCATTGATAAGCTTGATAAAATGAAGGCTATTACTATTATTATCTAATGTGAATTCAGAATAGCTCTCATTTTTCTGGTAATTAGAAAGCTTTGAGATTGGGAGGATTGCAAAAGGCAAACCACATTAACTGATATGTGATTCAATGAAGGTGTAAAATTAGACGGTCAATTATGAAATCTTTGTCTGTTGGAAATATTCCTGAGATACAATTTTTTTTCACACCAGCTAATAATCCAATACACTTCTGCTCCCTGATTTTGTTAATATTTTCCCCCTATTACATAGACTTGGATAGCGGTGAAGTGAGTCAGGAAACAATTATGAATGGCACTGGGTGTTTTAATTATGCAGCAGGAAATTTCATTGGAAGCAATCGGCGTGCTTCATGGCATAGATCTTTATGGTACAACCTTATGTATCTGAATAAAGTAAGGAAAATCTGAACCTTGAGTTAGAAATTTAAATAAATACGGTCAAACCTCACATAAAGAGCACCTCGCTTAAAGAGTAACTTGCTTAAAGAGCAGAATTTTCTCTGAATGTTCGCTTCACTTAACAAATAAAACCAACCAAAAACTCAATTAACAAATAAATTGGGGTCGCAATCCCCCCCACCAGAAGTCACAATTAGTCACTTACAATGGTGTTTCGCTTAAAGAGCAAACTCGCTTAAAGAGCAATCCTGTGGAACACATTATGCCCTCTTTAAGCGAGGTACAACTGTAGTTGTGGTTTCCTCCCAAACGAACAAACATTTCCTAAAATGCCTGCTATGTTAATCTAGAATAGTGGCAGCAGCTCCCCCTCCTTCTACATTGAAATAGGGCTAAGGCAGGTAGCATACGTAAGTGAAATCTGTCACTATAATTCAGTGTCACCACTGTGTTGAAAGCAAGTGGATTGGAACAAAGCCAAACATGATGTCAGAAGGTTCCTAATCAACCCCCTCTTTCTCTCTTTATTTTCTCTATCTCATATTCTGACTTAAATGCAGGTGAATTAGGATATTCAATGTGAATGTTGTAGTGGGAAGGTCTCTAAAGATCTCTCCTATCTGAGTCTTAAAAATAAAAACACATTTCCCAAGCATCATGGCCAGAATCTAAATGTTTCTTTTGCCCAGCTGCGTTCACCACTTTCTTCAAACCCACAGGCAATCTCATTGTGTTTAGTAAGACATAAATTTCTTATTTGCAGCAGTGCAGTATTCCCCTGTGCTGCAAAAAAAGGTCAGCTTAGGATAGTTCCAGTCCATGATTCTATCATGTTGAAAACTAGTTGAATCCTATAGCTTTTGGAGAGATTATCTTAACGGCACTAGGTTTTGTTTTGTTTTTCAATGTGTTGATTAATTTTTATTTTTTGCTGTGTTATGATTCTTTTTTAAGTTGTGTGCTGCTTAGTTATTTTTAATTGTATGCTGCCAGGCTTGCATTTATTTTGAATTCTGGTATATCTTTTCAAAAGAGAGAGGAATCTATAGGCCAGTGTCACATTAAGCTTCTCTTGATTGGAGAGTCCCACAAGCGTGGTAAGGTGGGATCACACAGCTTATGCAAATTTTACCATTGTGCAAATAGTGATTTCCAGAAAAAAAATCTCCCTTCCACTTGCACAGTGCCAACACTTGTGCAAGCAACATAACTCCAATATTAGAACACCTGTGGGATTGTTTTTCCTCAGTGAAAGTTCAGTGGACTACTAAGCAAAGGCAAGGCGAATGAGGAGAGAGTTGTCATTGCTCCCATCCACCAGAAGCAGGGATAGGATTGCTGTATGCATTGTTTCCTTTGGAAGTCTGGCAGTTCATTATGACCAAAAAATGATTCCTGCAGCAGAACTCAAAGTGACCACTGATTTTGAACAAGAAAAGACTGAGAGGTAATGGGGGCCCCTATGTGGCAAGTAATTAAAGAGATGGGAATACCAGAACACCTTATATGCCTCATGAGAAATCTGTACATGAATCAAGAAGCAACAGTTAGGACTGAATATGGAATGACTGAGTGGTTTGGAATAGGAAAAGGAGTAAAACAAGGCTGCATTTTGTCACACTGCTTATTCAACTTATACACAGAGCACATAATGCACAATGCAGGGATGGAGGAATCACAAATTGGGATCAAAATTGCTGGGAGAAACATTAACAATTTGAGATATTGTTACCACCCTAATGGCAGAAAGTGAGGAGGACCTAAAGAAGCTCCTGATTAGGTTGAAAGAAGAGAGTGAAAAAGCTGGCTTGAGACTCAATATCAAGAAAACCAAGATAATGGCAACAGGCCCTATCAGTCCCTGGAAAATAGATGGGGAAGAAGTAGAAGCAGTGACAGATTTTACTTTCCTAGGATCAAAGCTCACTGCAGATGGTGATTGCACCATGAAATAAAAAGGCGACTGATTCTTGGGAGGCAAGCGATGAGAAACCTGGGGAGCATAGTGAAAAGTAGAGACATCAAATTGCAAACAAAAATTTGTATAGTCAAAGCAATGGTATTCCCTGTGGCAATGTATGGTTGTGAGAGCTGGACCATTAGGAAAGCTGAGCGCAGAAGAATAAATGCCTTTGAGATGTGGTGTTGGAGGAGAGTTTTGAGAGTCCCCTGGACAGCGAGGAGGACAAATAGGTCAATCTTAGGAGAAATCAACCCTGACTGCTCCTTAGAAGGTCAAATTGTAAATATGAAGCTAAAGTACTTTGGACATCAAATGAGAAGAGAATATTCAGTTGAGAAGGCCTTGATACTGGGAAGGGTGGAGGGCAAAAGAAGAAGGGGGTGGCCAAAAATGAGATGGCTAGATGGTATTGTGGATGCAATGGGCACAGAGCTGAGTGAGTTGAGGAGGACGGTGGAGGACAGAAGTGCCTGGCGGACAGTGGTCTATGGTTCAGTCGTAGAGGGTCGGAATCGACTGTGCGACTGAACAACAAAAACTGCAAATAAACAAGAGTGGATGAAAGACTGGCAAAGTTGCTGTGGCAGACTACTTGTCCTGAGGTGGTAGACCCTGAGGAAAGGCCCAAACCAGGACTCCAATGGCTAGGAATATGAGATTACCCCAGTAGCTGTGGGCATTGATTGTACCATGAGAAGTATAAATAAATCTGGATATGTTAGCTTCCCATGGAGGGCACTGGAGGACTCACATGTTTACACTTTGCTCTCTGTCTTGCTGGTGGCCACTCTCCATGAGAATGTAGTGAAAGCACAAGTATACTTACCTTTCTTGGACCGAGAGGCATTTTAGTTTGTCATAAACAACTTCCACCAAAGGGTGGCTCATGGACAATACAGGGGACTCCTGGACCCAAATTATTTTTGGAGTGGGTGGTGGATCATAAACCAGTATTAATTAAGTCTTTCCTTGCATCAGGATTGCACAGTACAGTGCAAAGTTTCCAAACTGGAAGGACTGGTCTACTCTACACTACTGCCCAAGAGACATCCTAGTGTACAATGCTTTTCACTCTTTGGGGAGGCTCTTTCTATATACCCTACTTTCCACTCTTTGGAGAGGCTCTTTTTATATTCCCTATTAATAATATTGACTTAATTATTCTAATAGTATTTTTTAAATGCTCTGTTTATTTATCAGTAGAATAACAACAGACACAGTGGTG
Organism: Furcifer pardalis; assembly: GCA_030440675.1. Taxonomy (NCBI): domain Eukaryota; kingdom Metazoa; phylum Chordata; class Lepidosauria; order Squamata; family Chamaeleonidae; genus Furcifer; species Furcifer pardalis. Next base: position 74,255,990 of record CP126893.1, read on the forward strand.
GGCAGTAATAGATTTGCAAACCCCCCCCCCAGTAGAGGGGGAGCAAAATTGGGTGGCCTTTGGGCGGGGGGGGGGTTAGAGAAAATGGGTGACCATGCCCACCTCCTTGCCCTGCCCAGACTAACACAGCTACCATTTAAAAAGTTTTATTCTGTGCAAGCATATCAGAGAGTAAACAAAAAAAAAAAGACAAAAACATTGTGGCACCTTAAAGACTAACTGCTGTATTTTAATGTGAGTTTTTGTGGATAAAGTCCACTGGCTCTTTGGCTATAAACAGAGATGAGCATTGAACCCTAGAGTTGGTAACTTTTGAGCAAGGGCAACCTTTACCTAATAACAGAAGATCCCTGATTGGTATTCAAATTTGACGTCAGGTTTTGTCCCTGTAAGTGTTTTAAGGTCTTCCTTGCTCAAAAGTCAGTCATATCCGACTCTAGGGTGCAGTGCTCATCTCAATTTACAGCCAAAGAGCCAGTGCTGCCTGTGTTTGCAGATGGCAGGCATGACTAGATCACCCATGATGTAGGCTCCGCCCATGACATAGGCTCCACCCATGATGTAGGCTCCACCCATAACATAGGCTCTACCCTCCGTGTGGTAGCTATTTTTTTTTGCTGCCCATCACTGAATAGATATCTCCTTGGAGAGATAGATTTACATACCATGTAGCTATAGAAAAATTTCAGAACCCTCTGTTTTTTGTTTTGCTTGTGTGATATAATTCATTCTGAATGTCTTTCATTTTCAGGTTGTATGAAGGCAAAGAACAGACAGAATTTGAAGAAGCCATGAGGAAACTTTTTGAGTCAATCAACAACTTGATGAAAAGCCAATCCAAGACGGCCATTTTATTACAGGTTTGCCTGTTTTATGTTCCTTGTTTTTGAGGAGAGCACATGAGTGTTGGAATGTAGGTCATCTCTCAGCTCCATAAACTGAAAGGAAGCTCAAGTTCTTTTCTGACTCAGACTGAAAGCCAGGACTTTCTCAAGTGGTCTCACAGACTTGTGAGCTTATTGTCAGTGACAGTTTAACAGTCTGAGCAGCTGTTCAGAAGCAGAATGTCTTATCACTGGAACTGTCCATGGTGCCTGTTAAATGTTGGAGGAACAACAAGGGTGGCACTTCTCTATGTGCTCATGTTTTATACCTCCTTGTCTTTTAAAGGCCTGCAATTTCATGAAACGATGCCTGTTGTGTGGAGTTTGCCAACAGAATCCAATCAATCTAGTGTTGTAAGATGCCCATGGGAAAACACTTGTCATAATGCGATTGGAGCATTTTATGGGTCAGACTATACAATGGGTGAAAACCCAATTTGCTGTGAAGTTTTTTGAACCAGTTCCTTGCTGGTTTCTGGGGGTAAAATCATTGTAGCTGTTGACAGCAAACTGATCAATTATCATGTCACAGGAGTCCGCAGGGGAACAAAAAAAAAAAGCCATCTTTGCTGAGGTCAGTAACTCAATTCATCAGATCTTCTTTTTCAAAATTCCACTTCCATTTGAACACTTTTTACTTATTTTCCCTGAAATGATATAGCATTTATCTGGTACAACACTATCCTGGCCAGGTGTCACAAAAGAGAAAAAATATTTGGAGAAAATGAGGCAGCAGGTATTTAGCTGAGAGGAACTGATGTAAAAGCACATAAACAAACACCTCCTGTGACTGCCCCTTTGCATTTATTTGATCAGGAAATCGTGCATGTCATTTTATTATATTTTAGTTGGCGGTGAAGACATTATGTTATTTTGAATCTTTTCTCTTGATGCCAATTGGCAACCTGTGACTTTTCCCATTTTATACAAATTCTTCAGAAAAAGCTAATGAGACCTACAACTTCCCTTTATTTCCAAATAAATATATGTTTACCTGTGGATCATATTACATCAGTGATTTTTTAGTAACCTGAACATGTGTTAAGTGTATACTGGATGCCAAATGGACTAATCTTAAATATTCATTCTTTTTCTTCTTCCTGCCTTCTTCTTCTTTTTTTTAATTTTTATTTATAATTTTCTAACAAAAGAAAAACAATACAATGATACAACAAATACAAAAAATCACAAACTGAATTACAAATCAGTTTTGAGTACATTCTTATTAAGAAATGCTTTAACTATAAAAATACATAAATCATCAAAAAGGGAAAAGGTAAACTGCTTAAACCTCTTCTCCAACAATTTATACCTCTTATATTTGCTACTTAACCCTTTCCATTTTTCCATTTTTATTCAACTCTTCATATAAACCCCCCATGTGCTATATACATTGTCCAGGAATTACAGCAATTCATTTCCCCCAAAAGTTAGCTTGTTCCGGTACAGGTTTGATTCCTTTATTTTTAACCATCACATATTCCACAAATCTTTTCCAAATTTTCCAGAATCTATTTTCATGAACTATACCTTTTTTGACATTCAGTTCCCATGTTAGTTTATCATTCAGTGCTAGTTGCCACATTTCTTTGTACCAATCTTCTATTTTTATCATTAGTTCATTTTTCCATTTTTTTGCAATACATTGTCTGGCTGTTGACATCATTATAATCAATAATTCCTTATCATCATTACACATCGTCGGTTTATCCAGGTTTGTTAATAGGACTGGTTCCGGCCCCAGTTCAAGTCTCTGTCCAAACATATTTTTAATTTCTTTTTCTATTTCTCCCCAAAATTCTTTCAGTTTATTACAATTCCACCACATGTGTATATATGTCCCCGTTGATTGCTTACATCTTCAACAAACATTGCTTATCTTATTATCTGTTTGGTGTAACTTAACTGGGGTCAGATACCAGCGCCATAACAATTTATAATTGTGCTCTTTAACACGTACTGACATGGTTCTCATAATTCTTCTTCTCCAAATTTCTTGCCCTTTTTTTCTGAAATTGTTATATTCAATTCTTGTTCCCAGTAATTTTTTAAGATTTCTTGTATGTTTCCTGTTTTATTTAGAGTTTTATATAACTTGCTAATAATCCCTTTAATACCCATCTTACCTTTTCTAATCTGAACTAACATTTCTTCAAAAGCTGTCAGGTCTCTTTCTATGCCTCTGTCATATATAATATTTTTATTCCATTTATTTATCTGGAAGATCTGGAACCAATTTAGTTTCATCTGTGAAAAGAGTTCTTTTTTTTTGATCACTTTCTTTGCATATTTTAGCCCAATCCTTAAGCAATAAGGCTTTTTTATCTATTAGTATGGTCTTAATTCTTCCATCTATTCTTATTGGGAAATTATTGAAGTCCCCTATTTCTAAGACTGGTGAAACACCCGGTGCCATGTGTTTTTTTTTACCCTATTTCATTCCTCCATAGTTGTCTTTAAAAGTTTATTTTGCATACCTTTTTTATCTGTTTTATACCCTTCTTTACTTAAAAATGTTGCCTTACCCATTTGGGATAATTATTTCATCTCAATTCTTTCCCAGATCATTTCTTCTTTCATTAATATTTTAATAACATTCGTAATCTGAAAAGCTTTATAATAGTTTTGTATATTCGGTAAACCTAGCCCCCCTCTTTTTGAGATAAGTACCACAGTGCCTTAACAATCCTTGGCCTGTAAGTTCCATTACAAAATTTGTTTATCATATTCTGGTATTCCTGAAGTTCTTTAACACTGTGTTTAATTGGTAAAGTATCAAATAGAAAGTTCAATCTAGGTAATAACATCATTTTAGAAAGGGCTATTCTACCAAACCAAGACAAGTTCAGAGTTTTATAATATGTTATTTTCCTTTCTATTTCTTTCTTCACCTTCCCATAATTTAATTTTTTAAGGTCTCCAAATTTCCCTGTTATTATTATTCCTAAATATCTTAATGAGCTTTTAACTTGAATTTTAAATTTTGTCCTAATTCTGTCTTGTTCGTTTATTTCTCCATTACAAAGTATAATCTCTGATTTTTCCCAATTTACTTTCAGACCTGTGATTTCTTCAAAGATCTTTAAATGCTGACAAATTTTACCTAATGTCTGAGTTGGTTGTTTAACTATTAGTAACGTGTCGTCTGCGTATAGATTTATTTTGTTACCTTCTAAGCCAGGGGTGCCCAAACTTTTAAAGCCGAGGGCCGGTTCACAGTACCTCTGGTTGCTCAAGGGCCGGGCTATTTTTTCAATGGGATCTCTGCCTTGCCCTCCCGGCCTCACTGCTACTAACCCTCCCCACCATCGCTGCCACCTCTGCTTCCAAAGACAAATGCAAAGGACAAACCAAACCAGAAGAGGAAGGAAGAGGGAGGGACGGAGGGAAGGTTTGCCCTTTGTGTTTATCTTTGGAAGCAGCAAGTGGAAGGTTGGAGTTTGATTTCCAAGTACTGAATGATGGACTGAGCTTCCGTCTCTGCCTCAGCTCCTGCCAAACCTAACAGTTAAAGGTAAAGGTTTCCCTTGCTCAAAAGCCAGTTGCATCCGACTCTAGGGGTCAGTGCTCATCTCTGTTTCTAAGCCGAAGAGCCAGCGCTGTCTGCTTCTACAGACATTTCCATGGTCATATGGCAGGCATGACTAGACACCGGAGCGCACGGAATGCTGTTACCTTCCCACCGAAGTGGTCCCTATTTATCTACTTGCAATTTCTTGCTTTCAAACTGCTAGGTTGGCAGGAGCTGGGACAGAGACGGGAGCTCATTTCGTCCTGCAGTACTCGGGAATCGAACTGCTGACCTTCCACCTCCTAGTCAGCGTCTTAGTGACTTGAGCCACTGCAGTTAGAAAGCAAGAAATTGCAAGTAGATAAATAGGGACCACTTTGGTGGAAAGGTAAAAAGTGTTCCATGCACTCCAGTGTCTAGGCATGCCTGCCACATGTCCACAGAAATGTCTGCAAATGCAGACAGTGCTAGCTCTTTGTCTGTAAACAGAGATGAGCACTGAACCCTAGAGTCAGTTATGACTGGCTTTTGAGCAAGGGTGACCTTTACCTTTACCAGACCTCCCCCTACCATTCCTGCATCATACATTAGCCCAGCCCACATTTTAAAAACACCAAAGCTCAAAGTTGTCATTATATCTTGGAGCCCTGCATTCCAAAATCCCATTGACCCTTGAGTGGAAAAGAAATTTCTTTCTTCAATTCCCCAAACTTTGCTGACTCCATTTCATTGCTGGTCTTCCCCACTTTCTCTACCCTGTTTAGAATTCCAAAAGCTCAACCACATTTCTCCTAAGAAAAGTATCCAGACATCCTGATGTTTATCAAGATTGCTTTTACATGCATTTGCGTGCATTTTAGTCAAATTATAGGTCATTCCCTGTTAACAATCTTAAACATTTTAAAAAAGGTAATGAAAAACAATAGAAAAAGCACATTGCATTTCAAAAATTCTTTGCAACTACTCAGTGATGGCAAAAAAAAGCTTTTCAAAGAGATTTATCTTCAAAAAAATTATTTTCAACAAGGAACTCCAAAAAATTACTGTTAAAAGGCAATGTTCCAAATTCTGAAGCCACTGAGAAATTTTTAGATCTTTTTCCACCTGGGGAGAAATGACTCGCGACTGTCTCTGCCCCAGCTCCTGCCAGCCTAACCTTTCCAAAGCAAGACATTGCAACTATAGCACTGGGAAGGTAAACCGCATTCTGTGCACTTCGGTGTCTAGTCATGCCTGCCACATGTCCATGGAAACGTCTGCAAACGCAGACAGCGCTGGCTCTTCGGCTATAAACTGAAATGAGCACTGAACCCTAGAGTCGGATATACAACTGGTTTTCGAGCAGGGGCGACCTTAAAGGAGAGAGGGAAACCAACTGGGAAAGTAGGCTCCCCCCCCCACCTCACGGCCGAGCTAGGGAGGAGAGCTCCAGGAAAAGTCTGCTTCAAAACGGCAAAGTGACAAAGCAAACCAAAAGAGAAAAAGGGGGGGGGGGAGAAAGGAAGCCTGATTTTGCAAATCATTTCAAACAAATGCAACCTTAAAGGGGAAAGGAAGGCTGGCTTGGGAAAAGGTGGCCCCCGCCAAACTAGGGAGGTGAGCTTGGCGAGTGAACCCAGGACAAAAGTCTGTTTTGAAAGACAAACTGCCAAAGACAAAGCAAACTCTAAAACAGAAAGGGAAAAAGAAAGCGGAGGGAGAAAGAGAAGGGGATGGAGGAGGAAAGGAAGGAAGATTCCAAGGAGGCTAGATGAGGAGGGGGGTTCCTGGCACCACCAGCCTGTCCTGTCCTGCAGCCTTGCTGTGAGTGTTGCAAAGACACCCCCCCCCCCAAGTCCAGGCAGTGGAGGGAGCGGGCGGTTGCAGACGCGTTTCTGATCGCAAATGTTCGGGTGCGTTTGCAAGCATGGACGCTTTTGCACATTGACAGGTGCATTCCCCATCCATTTCTGGGAGCTGGGAGGGTGCCGAGGGCCAGAGGAATTGGTGTCGTGGGCCTCATATGGCCCACGGGCCGTAGTTTGGGCACCCCTGTTCTAAGCCAATTATTTCCTTATCTTGATGAATGGCATTGGCCAAAAATTCCATTGCCAATATAAATATCACTGGGGATAATGGGCATCCTTGCCTTGTTCCTGCTTCTAATCTTATTTCCTCTGTATATTCCTCATTAACCTTGACTCTTGCAATTCCTTGCTGATATAATTTGGCTATTACTCCTTGAAATTTATTTCCGAATCCATATAAACTTATCATTTCCTGTATTGTCCCCCATTGTAACAAATCAAACGCCCTAAATATATCCAATGCTAAAAACCCAATTTTTCCTTTTTTACGTTCTGCTGAATCCATTAAATCCAAAACCCTCCTAATTAAATCTGCCATATATCTATTTTTCAAAAAACCTGCCTGATCTTTGTTTATATAATCCCCTATAAAGCTATTCATCCTGTCTGCCATTGTAAAAATTTTTGCGTCTTGGTTTATTAAGGAAATCGGCCTATATGATTCAATTTTTTCTACATCTTTCCCTGGTTTTGGTATTAAAGTTATTATTGTTCTATTCCATGACTTTGGAATCATTTCCCCCTCCAGAATTTTGTTAAATAATTTATGAAGCTTCCCTACTACTATTTCTTTGAAATCTTTATAGAATTCTGCTGGTAGTCCATCCTCACCCGGGGCCTTATCCAATTTTAATCTTCCTATCGCTTCCCTGATTTCTTTTTCTGATATTTCTTTTTCCATTATGCTCTTGTGTTCTTCCGCTATTTTTTTATCTGTTGTTTTTCAAACTGTATTTTAAGTTTGTTTAATTCTACAGCTTTTTTTTAAATTATAGCTCACTATAAAATTTCTCTACGATTTTTATTCTATCCACACTCTTGATACATCTTTTCCCTGATTTATCAATCAAAATTCCAATCTGACTTTTAAGTTTTTTCTCTTTAGCTGCTCTTGCCAGTAATTTGGAGTTTTTGTTACTATATTCAAAATATTCCCTCTTTAAGAAAATTATATCTTTCTTAACTTTCTCTATATCTTTACCATCTAGTTCCTTTTTTATTTTTATTATTTCCCCGAATATTTTCGAATCCCCATTTCTAGCATGTTCAAGCTGGAGATTTTTCAGTTGTCTTTCTAACTCCTGGTATTTACCTATATTCTGCTTCTTCTTTATGCTTGCTAATTTTATCGTCTCACCCCTAAATATTGCTTTCATAGTGTCCCAGACTGTACTGTAATTGACTTCATTATTATCATTCCATTTCCAATAATTTTCCCATTCTTTTGCCATCTGTTCTTTAATAGTCTGATCTCTAAAAAGTCTGGGATTATACCTCCAATTATAGGATTTTCTTCCAATTCCACTCAATTTTTCTTTTTCTTCTTTTTACATTTTCATCTGATACATTGAGACTTTCCTCTCTGTGTTATTAAAGTCTCTGGGACAGCACTGTGGGATTGTGCATCTAGCTTCTGAATGTGTAATCAGCTTGCTAAGCAGCAGAGCTGAGTATAGCCCAAACAATAACCTACACTTTGAATCTCCCTGATTTAACTGCAGGTCGAAATATATTATAATACACTGGAGACCAAAAGTGAATGAAGCAGCTTCAATTCGGTAGACCTCTTTGCCTTTGAAAAATAATTTAAGTGTGACATTTTAATCATTTTGTTTTGTTTTTATAATTAAACCAAAAAGGCCATTTTCTTGTTAACAGTAATGAAAGGTGGGCATGGAAAAGACATTTTGGTATAATCATCCCCTTCATCAACTTTACTGATAAAAGCACAGGTAGTACCTGTTTTGTGGTGTGTTTGCTAACCAAATAAAATCTGTTCATTTTTTTCCTCTCCCTTAAACATTTGATTTCATTTGGGCTTTGCCATTTTAGACACATTTTACAACTGACAGTTCATGCAGAGGCGATTTCAAAGATGTACCATAGATGATAGGAATAGTCTAACCATGTACAAATTTAATGAATTATAGCCATCAAACGAATATTTCAGAAACATAATGGAAGAAGGTGAAATCTTGTTTAAAGGGATGGCATAAGCCACCTCCAAGTTATATTTTAGTACTAATAAAAGTTAAGGAGCCACATAGGTTAGAAAAGATGGGGACTAAAATGGAAATACTTTTGCACTGTGTTCATACACAGAGTGTAAACAAGATTAGATGACCACTCTAATGATAAAGCTAAGCTAATTTTAAAGTGCTGAATGGGAATACAGAGATACAGCAATCAACTGCATTACTAGGCTTGAGGTGTGGCCCAGAAAGCAGCTACTATAATGCGATTTTTTTCTAGCCTTTAACTGGCATTTTTTAAAAAAATCTCACGATATTGTGATATTTTTTATTCGTCCCTCTCGTTAGATAACCATATAATCCACTTGCATTGAAGTTAAAAACAGGTATTTTAACCATAATGGGAGAATTGGGGAAGGGTAAAAGAAGAACCTTCCAAATTAATTAATATTTCTATCAAAACTTGGAATGGGATTTTCCTTAAAGGAGAAAGTCATATTTAGGTAGCCTGTTCCTTCAATGTTTCCATTTAGGGATCTATCTATTTCAAGAGTCAAATGAGTAACAAAATAATGTTACCAAATTCCAGGGAATAATTTGTTTATTTCATTGACACTTTGAACATCATGAGAGAAATATATATGATCATATTTCTGTAAGTTTTTACACTTTAGTGGTTGTTTCCAAGACTTTTTGGACTTACTTAGAAGCTTTTACATGTTTCAGATACAGTAGTTGTAATGTAAAATGCTAATTAACTTGTGAACCATCCAGAGAGTGCACTAAAGGGCTATGGGGTGGTATATAAGTGTGGTTGCTTTTCCTTTACAGCGGTAGCCCCGCATGTGTGTTTCCAGTCTATGTTTTGAAACATTGGTAACGATATTAAATTCTAAATGCCTTAAGGCATTGTTCATCCTCATCCTCCTTTTTGGACCACTTGCCCTCCAATCTGCTTGGGCATTGATACTTGCTCCAGTCACATTACAAAGTGTTACAGATAGAGCTTTTCAATAAGATCACTGCAACACTGTGATGGCTTAGTGGTTAAGACACTGAGCTTGGAGACTGGAAGGTTGGGTTTTGATACCTGAGTGCTGCTTGATGGATCTTGGGGACATGAAAGGAGTCTCATTTGGGCATCCTCTGAGCGGAGTTTCTCCAGCAAAAATCCTTTCAACCCAGAGTAATTTCTGATGTTAAAATTTTTATTTAATAAGATCCCTGAATTTTTTGACCCCCCTCTCAAGGTCCTTATGAATTAGTTGTTAATGATTTTTGCATACAATGCACCACTTGGGATGAGAAGCTCAGTCCATCAGCCACTAATATCTCGCATAGTGTCATATTTACCATTTGGTATGGGCTTTTAGATAGACTTGTGATTTTTAGTATACATAGTGATGTGATGGCTTGTGAATTGTTTTAAACAATTTTACATGATTTTTATTTTAATTCAGTTTTCTTTGCTTCTTTTAAAACAAAATATAGGCTGTTTTATAATGGCTTTGGCCTAAAAATGGTCATTGAGCTATTCTAAAAGTGTAAGTAGTCAGCCATGTGAAATGAGATTGGAAACAGGCTTTGGGCTTCCATGCTTTCCTTTACAGAACCTTTTAAAGCTGTGGGCCAAGTCACATTCCTTCAGACAGCTTTGGGGGCCAGATGGCCATTCTGCCCTTCCACCACCACATTGCACTTCCTGGTGTGGTGGAGGTGGTGGGGACCCCACATGAAATGGTGCTGTGGGCCGCATCTGGCCCACAGGCTACAGGTTGAGAATCCCTGCCTTACAGTGTGCTGTACTTTCCGTCACCATTTCAGTTGTCATACACAGAAATGGATATTAAAACGGAGGGCAAGGTTCCAGAGGCCTATAGGTTATAAGCTTAGAATAGGGGGAAATGGTTTCAAATCTCTGCTCATGTCAGTACCTTGATAGTTGGTGGTCTAGCCAGGTATTGCTGCAGGATTTGTGAACAGGTGAGCCAATGATGAGTTTTAGTAAGCTGTGTTGCTGTACTTTGAAGAAGACTTGTGAGGAAAAGCTTCAGTTTACGAGGCAACAAAACACATCTAGTGTTCTACCTACCTACCTATTGGATGAGGCCACTTTTTAACATGCAAGACAATCTTTGCCTCTGTTACTTAGTAATTATTTATTTTTCAATCATGTCAGTGTAATTTACTATTTTTAATTATATCGAAAATGTTTTTATAAGTTTTATCAGGTCTGGAGCTGCACAATAAAGACTGATTGACTGTTATAGTTTAAAACAGGGGTGCCCAAACTTTTTGGGCTATGGGCCGTTCATGTGGTTCAGGGAGCTGGTCACTAAGGCCCGGGGGCAGGGTGCGACCCCCGATGTCAATTCATCCGGCCTGTGAAGCTCCTGGAAGCAGAAGTAAAACGCGCCCGTATGAGGGCTTCGTGGGGAGGAAGAATTGGCATTGGGGGCCGCACCTGGCCCCCGGGCCTTAGTTTTGGCACCACTGGTTTAAAGCATTAATAGGCCTGTTGCAAGCTTGGGTTTGTTTTTCATCATAGACAGTGAACTCTTCTCTGCAGCTCTCAGTCTAGTTTTTTTTTTTTTTTAAATCTGTCTTTATCATATTGTAGTCTAAATTGTATAATTGTATTGAAAATATATACTTTATCAAAATATCTTGGAGGTGATTCTTATTTGCCACAGATGAGCAGATAATTTAACATGAGTGCAGAGCTATATGCAACTTCTGTAACCACCTTTCTCCATCCTTCCAGGCAAAAAGATTGTAACCTCTGTGTATATTTATTTTTACCATATACTGTACTGTAAATCTGTCTTTCTTTCTGTCGTTTGCTTTTCTTGCTTCTCTATGGTGACAAGTATTTTAGTGTGCTGGGAGTTTCAAATTTCTTTATCCCTTCATAAATCTATCCTTCGCCAACTCAAAATTATAATAGTAGTTTCCAGTTAACTTGTTAGTTTTGCTTCCCCCCCCCGCCGCCCCACCCTCAGTCTTGTGTGGGTGAAGGAATGTGTGGGAAGAGTACCTGAGAAAAACCACAGATGAAGAAGTACAATAGTAGATTTAATTTCAGTTGATGTTGATGTTATTATCTTAAGCCATTCTGAATTTTGTTTGGGACTCTAATATGTGAGGTGGGTTTAGAAATATAATCAGAGACTCAACCTTTGTGACTGAAGTCTCTGTATATTGTTAGTTTGGGATATTAATCCTCATGTAACAAGATAAAACCACTCAGTACTGAGTATTTGCTGACTCCTAATAGGGTTAGCATGATTCTTAGGCTTAGGGAATTGGTTCCATGTATGTGTCTTGAATTTGCTTCACTCTCTGAGAATTCCACCACTATCTGTGGCAAATTTGCTGACATCCAGAGTATGTAACATCTGCTTGGCATCATGGTTTGCTCAAAAAAAAACCAGTATGAGATGTTTTTGTCCCTAATCTGTTACATCGGTTCAAACAAGATAATTTACATCTCTCAAAGGCAGTAAAGGTAGCCAACCTTGGCACTCCAGCTGTTCTTGGACTTCAATTCCCAGAAACCCTGATCAGCAGGTGTGGTGACTTGAGCATCTGATAATTGAAGTCCAAGAACAGCTGGAGTGCCAAGGTTAAGGAATTCACTTGGTGGGATAGTCTTTGTCTTGGGTGGTGCTTTTTGCCTTTGTTTTGGCACATGGGTAGCTGAAACTTGGAGACATTGGTTACACTTTTCAGGAAATGTTATCAAATGCCTCCCTTGTATGTAGGTCTACATCTCTGAAGCAAAATGTGATTGTGGGGGAGAAAAAAGTCTCCTCATGAATGAGGATTAAGGATCTATGAATCTTTTGAATTTTACTCGGGATTAAGTCCCATTTAGAATTTAGAGGGATAAAAATATGTAGGGCCAATTATACTGCACAACAATTTTGTAATTGGGAATAACACATGTAATTTACATGACATCGAATGTACTGATTCCAAATCTGAACTCAGAATTTGCCTGAGAATTTAAGGTGTCCTATAGCTGTTCAAATGGTCGATAATTGGGTAATGTATTTTTACATGGGAGCATTATAATAGTTGCAGCTACTACCATGCCTGCTTGCTGCCTCACCTGATTTACGTCCCCTGGTGGCATGCATGTTCCAGTATAGAAGGCAAGATGGACCAAGGGCTTGTCTCTAGTACAAAACCATCTTATTAGACAGAACAGCTAGGCCATAGTGAGTCTGTTTTGAGCTAAAGATGAGTAGGTGCAGCTGTGTTAATAAATCAGACAATTTTCCTACATTTGTGGCAAATATACCCTGCGTGATCTATGCAAGAACCTAACAAAGAGGGTGAGATTTGCTAATTTAGGATCCTGATGTCCTAGGCAGAATCAGACTTCAGATTTGGATTCAGCGCACTTGATTTAGTATAGGACACATGGATTAGACCAAGTACCAGATAATTTTTTATGATGTAGTGTTATTAATATCTTAGAAGAGTATATGTTGAGCTCTACTTTTAAAATGTTTTTGAAACACACCAAATAAGCATTTTATTTTCCCTCTTTTCAGGTGGCAGCCTTGAAATATATCCCATCTGTTCTTCAAGATGTGGAAACTGTGTTTGATGTCCGACTGCTTAGGTGAGCTGGCACTTAGATTTCAATAATGTCTTGGTGATTCATTGCCTGCAGTTTTGGGAGAACTGTACAGCTTGCTGCTAGTTCATAGGCTTATGATATAATACTGGTGCAAACTTTAGCATGGATACTGCAGCCCTGCCTGACACAAACCACAAGAGATACAGTTTATATAAGAAATATGTCCAGGAAGGATCGACATCCCACTATGAATACAAAACCTTAGAATCTTTCTACAAAATTAAGAAAAAAGTATATAATGGCTGAAACTTGTCATTCAGTTATCTTGTTGTGCAGATGAGGAAGCTATACAGTTTCTTCTTTGTATCAGCTATTTTGTTTCACTTTTTCTGAGAACAATTGGAAGCTATGTAATAAACACTTGCAAACAGACCATGATATGTTTAGCTGCTCCTTTAAAAAACAAATCAACCATATCAACCTAATCTATGTTTTGTAATTCTGTTTTTATATGCAGCCAGCTCTTGTATGAATTTTACACTTGCATTCCACCAGAAAAGCTAAAGAAACAAAAAGTGCAATCTATGAAGGAAATAGTTCGGAGCAATCTCTTTAAAAAACAAGGTAAATTCATGTTGACCTGGTGGCGTTTCAGTTCATTAAACATTGCTTGAAATTGAAAGGCAATGTTAGCTACATTGACTCATAGAGACGTTCACCCTTAACTTAAAAGCCAACATTTATAATTCAGAAGAATCTTGGAACAGTTGGTTAACTTTTATTTTTCATAAAACTCTTTGGGACCCAAGTGAATAAAAACATTTTGCAAAATGTGATTTATGTTAAAATGCATTTTTAAAAGTGGAGTAGTTCTATAGCACACATTAAGAGACCTTTTAATACTGTATATTAGTTTTATTATTACAACAGACCTGTGAAAGAGATCACTGTTGTTCCCATTTTATAGAAAGGAAGGCTGAAAAATGTAGAACACACTGTGAATCTATTGCAGAGAATATTATTGTGTTCAGGTCTTGCTATACAATTGAAAGATTTAAAAGGTGACCAATGTGTTCTGGTTCTTTTAAAAAAGTATTTAATTGTTCTGGATAGATGCAACTTTCAAGTTTCAAACCAAATTCTAGGCATCGATTTGAAAGACACTGGATTAAATTTATGAAAACAAGAGGCCATTAGTTAGTGAATTAGTCCATAGGTAACTTTCCTACAAACTGGAATGTATATTTTTGTTCTATTGTATTTGTATTTTCTGTTCAAGATAAACATTAATGCTGAAAAATGAATTCTTAAATTATGTGGAAAAATATGGGCTTGTTAACAGTGTAAAGAGAAGGAAACACACATGTGAAGTCAAAGATAGTTGTGTGTGTGCCTGTGCCTGTGTGTGTGACATTTGGGGAAGGATAGCTGAAGTGTTTTCTCTGTGTTAAAAATTAAAGTAAAAATAATGCCATGAAGTTTAATCCATTTTCCATTGTGTGTATATTTACTTTTTTTTTTTTTGATAGCAATGATATGTTATCAGCTGGAATTGGCACAAATTTCTTACTTGTGGCAACAGGGGCTCATCAGTTGCAATCAAACTGCTTTAAAAAACAGGTTTTGAAAAAGAGCACGTATATGACACAACCAGTCGCTTTCTTTACTGACAGTGGCCTAATGAGATTAATGTTTCATTGCTGAGAGCATTTTAAATTTAAAGAATATATTGGGTCATTCTCAGTGAGGAAAGCTGCCAGATTGTGTCATATTGCAGTTCTGCTACCATTTGACAGAGTAAGATTTTTTTTCAACTTGTTGAAAGAAAAATGGTTGCATCTGCCAGCCATCTTGTATTTATCATGTCAAACCCCCTGTCCCCAAAAGTAAGAGATATTTCTTCTGTTTCACTTTCATTTCTACCTTAAATCTGTCATGGTAAACCCTCCAGTTTCACCGAAGTGCCTCTGGAAAAAAGGCAGCATATGTTTTGACCAGCTGTAGCTCCTATATACCGTGCAATTTGGGTCTTCCCATACAGCTGTGCTCAAATGATATACAAGCTGGGTGCATGATTAATTCAGTTTGCTCTGTCATTTAGAAATTAAAAAAAAACTTTCAGCTTCTTTAATTGCTGTTTTGTAGGGCATATGCTTCGAAGCATTTCAGAAATGCTAGACATTTACCACAATGACACACGTTGATTTTGATGGCCCACAATTTGCATTTGGTGGGTGACAACTCTTCCCTTGCACCTACTTTATCATTCCATTGGATAAAGTATGCACTGCAAAGATGTGGGAAGAGCTGTGCCTTTTAATTTGGGTGGATGCAAATGGCTGCCAGCTTCCACCAATGTCATACAGCTGTTGATTATTTAACACCCCCTTGGTAACAAATGAAACTGCCTTTATTTTCTGAGATTACTTTCTTCAGTATGTTAACATGAAAGTACATCTGCTAAAACAGCAAAGTGATTTATGGCATCTTAAAGCTTTAGTGGATTTAACTTTAGTTTGTCATTCAACAAAAACCATTTATAGGTCTCTGAGAAACCATCAGACTCTTTATCATTCATGCTGCAAGATGTTCAGATGGCCACCCTACTGGCATTATTACTGTGTTTTATTTTTAAAGATTTAGTAAAATAGGATGATTTGACTGAATTTTCAGAAAGTACAGCAATGAGGCAATGAAAAGAATGGTACAGTACCTTGAAAATGTACAACTAATTCCTATACTTCTCAGAGTAACAAAGAAACAGATGTACCAGCTAGTCCTTTTATGAGACATTTGTTCAGATCATAATTCACACCACAAATGTCTGTAGAACTTTTAGGTATGAAAGCCTTCATAAAAGCAGTTTGGAAATACATGCATATGTAGCAATATTCTGTGGATATAAAAGGTTTCTTCCTGTGTTATAATACTAGAATTGAGGATTACTCATTGAGATAGGTAGATAACTTCATACAATTCTATGGAGTTAACTGCCACAAAATGCTACCAACTCTGCTTTTAAATAAGATTGGGCAAATTTATAAAGAATGGTTTTGTCATCGATAGCTCATGACAAGTAGAAGGGGCATCCTGCCCCAAAAGTGAGTTCTTCCCCTCCTTTTGCTGGAGACATCATTTTATATGGCTTTATAGAATCATACATTCATAGACCAGTGTTGCTGGAAGGGAATCCAATGGCCACTGAGCCCAACCTCCTTTCAAAACAGGAACTCATCAGCTAGCCTAACAAATGGTTACCCAAACTCTCTTAGAACCTCTGACTAAAGGAGAATTCAACCCAGTGGTGGGATTCGAATTTTTTTTACTACCTTCCCTGTGGGTGTGGTATGGTGGGTGTGGTCAGGGGGAAAGCCCTGTGTTATTTCAAAACTTGGATGGGTGGGGCCAGCCAGAATTTGTGCTACCAGTTCTGGTGAACTGGGGTGAACCTGCTGAATCCCACCACTAATCCAGCTCCTTTCAATGTAATACAATCCATTTTCAAAGAGCTTTCACAGTCACAAAGTTGTTGTGAATTTTCTTGATGGTGTCCCTGTATGTTTGTTGCTAGTTCATGTGAACTTTCCTTAATGGAAGCAAGGCTATTGTCTCATTGCAATAAAGAAATCCTATGTAGAGTATTTCTAAGTACAGTGTGAATTGTGATTTGCAAAACAGTCAGGTCCTTTTCTTCATTGTTGGTAAAGAGAAGCAATCCATTTTTAATTGTGCCTGAAGGCTTACACAATGGGCTGTGGAGATTTTACAGAATTTAATGAGAGAAAATAAGTGAAGAAACTCTTTCTATATTGGAAAATTGTTTTCTTCCTCTTCAAACATTAAATCTAAATTGGGAGTTTAGTGGTTAAGTCTCTGAGCTTGGAGACTGGAAGGTCAGGTTTTGATACCAGAGGGCTCCATGGGGGCATGAAATGAGCTTCATTCAGATATCCTCTGAGTGGAGTTTCTCCAGCAAAAATCCTTTCAACCCAGAGTAATCTCTGACATGAAATAAGAACAACAACAACAAGTTGTTGTTGTTGTTAACATGAAATGACTTTAAAAAACACTTTATAATATTATTTGAAAAGAAATTCGAAAACATTAGTAAGGAATTAATTTATTTTACTTGCTGAAATCCCACCATGTGCTAGCGGATATCCACTACCAATAGGACTGTCTTCTTTTTCAAGCTGGGTTTTGTCATGCCACCTAAAGCCATGTTCTGGAAGGCTGCCCAGTCCTCACCAGCGGAGATTGAAAAGTAACTTGCATTTAAAAAAAAACACAACATAACAGAATAGTGCGAGGATAGTCTTCCAGCTCCAGAGCATCATCCCATCTTTATTCAGTTAAGGATTGTTTTAGTATATTATTCCAGTCATTTGTTTAAAAAATTACTTTCCAAGCTCCACTATGTAGCAGGTTTTGAAGGTGCCTGCACAAGGCGGCAAGGTAAGAATGAAAGCAATCCTTCCAATGATTTAGATACTCCTCCATATAATTTTTGGCAATGTTAGTAGCTTTTTCTCTGTCTTTTTTCTCACAGAGAATGGCAGCAGTAAATTCCTAATGCATGAGTGACCAAATACCACAGTGATGTGAAGTATCGAAGATTTTGGAGGCTTTTCATTAGTGTAGGAATGTTTTATGCTTTTGAGCAGTGACATAAAACATTGAAATCTATTCATTTAGATCTTTGGGAGTCAGATATTGCCATTCAAGTAGAAAAGACAGATCCTCAAACTCCATGGAGAAGCTGCCCTCATTTTGCATGAAGTCTTAAGAAATCAGTCAAACGAGCCTTGATGTAGGAAACCATGAAGGTTTCCCATGTGCCAAATATTTTATGAAGCTCCATACAGTGCTGAACATTTAAAAGGTACCAAGTATTTTAGCAAGAGAGTGTGAATTTCTTAATTCAGATAATCTAGAACAGCGGTTCCCAACCCCCGGCTCATGGCACCATTTCATGTGGCCTGCCATCACCTATGCCGCACCCAGAAGCGAACACATTTACATCAGCCATAAAATGCACCCATGCATACTTAAATGCACCCATGGCTGTCATAAACATGGAAGTGGGTGCATTTATGACAGCTGTAAATGCACCCACTTCTGGCCTGCTCATCTGTCGGTGTGTGTGTGGTCAGGCCTGCACCCTTAAAAGGTTGGAAACCCATGATCTAGAAAACAATGGCTTCAAGCTTCCCATTCACCTACCTAGCATCTCTGGAACCTTAAGGGGAGGGCAATTTGGGTGACTGCTCCCAGTCTATAGTATTCCCTCTCTCATAAGGCCAAGTTGGCTCCTTCCTTACTGTTCATACTTTTAAAGAGTATTCGCTCTCTGAATACAGTTTTCATCATTTTTAGGGGACATAGTATTTTTTTATCATTTGTTTGATATTTGCTTTACAATTTGTTTCAATTTCATTTTAACTAATGAAGTTTTTAACACTGTTTAGGTTCACTTCTCTTTTAACATCCTTGCCTCAATTTATCATGTATTTAAATATATATTTCATTAGCTGCCTGATGCCACCTTTAGTCCTTTCCATGGAAGAAAGGCAGGATGTTAATAAAGGAAATAAACGAATAATAAGTGAATAAATGGGTGCCAAATAGGGGTTGAATACCACCTGGTTAGTCTTCTTGGTGGAGACAGACAAAAGGGATGACTAACTGGATTAGTGGGTTGACTTAGAAATCTGGATGGACATTAAGTCCACTCTGTGGGCAGACTTTTTTTTTTACATCATCTACACAAGTTAAATGCTAGAATGGGCCCATTCCCCCCACCTCAACACATACCACAGTAGTTTCTCAATTGACAATGCACAGAGTAGTAAAGAACCAAGGGTTGCTACCCTTTTGAAATGCCAGTATGACAAAGTGAACAACTTCTTCTGACTGTCTTGGGATAATCAGAGGAAGTAAAATTATTATTTTTTCCCTTTGAATTGATGACCACAGAAGCAATACATCAAATAAGTGATAGTAAAAGCATTTTGTACATGATGCATCTCCTACATAGTAGTATTTTTTTTAAAAAAACTATCATCTAAATCAGGAGTTCTCAACCTTTTAAAGCCAGGGGCCGGGTCATGCTCCCTCAGATAGCTTCAGGGGCCAGATGGCCATTTTGCCCTTCCTCCACCACATGACAATTCCTGGTGTGTTGGAGGTGGTGGTGGGGGCTCACATGAAATGGTGCCACAGGCCACATCAGGCCCACAGGCCACAAGTTGAGAAACCCTGATCTAAATTATGCATGTCAATAGCAGTCAGCAACCCAAAGGAAAACATTAGTTTCACACATGCACATCAAACCATTTCCAGGAAGTCAGGAGAATTCTTCCATTTGTCATCTCATCATATCAGACAGTAGGTCACTGTTGTTGTTTGGATGGGGAAGTGGGCTAAATTTTATTTAGCTTCTCCCTCATCCTCAAGTTACCTCAGCTAGCATGAGCCCAGCCTGAAGCACAGGGGTCAGTGTGGACAATCACTTACTGTAAGGGAGCCTCCTTCCTACTGTTAGCAAAGCAGTTGTAGTTTCAGTGATGAAGAAGGCAGAGATAGTTGCTGAAAATCAGTTCAGCAAATTGGGGGAAGTTTTCTTTTTAACATCCTCATTGAAAAGTACTATCTGCCGGAAACCTGTGATCATTTTTTGACTTGCTCTAATTATGATTTAGGTCTACTGTGGCTGTTCCATACAGAATGCTGAATGGCATTTCCACAACCAGCAGCACTTGTCAGAATAAAGCATTTCAAGAAGAAAAAATCATGCTGGATGTTTTCTGGAAGCAGGATGAATTTGCTATTTTAGCATGGTAGATGCTGACTACTTGGTATTATTTAAGAATTTTGCAGGGAAAGTCGTTTGCAAGTTCTTAGCATTAACATTTATAAGGAATATCACTTTAGACCTTTTTTAAAAAAGGACTGAAAATAAAGCCTGGTGTTTAATATTTAGTGTTTGCAATTTTGAATTTTCAAAATGCTTTGCATAGATTACACAGGTCTGCAACTAAAAAACTGCATATGATTTTTTTTACTGTTTCTTATAGATTTTTACTTAGTGAAACCAAGAAAAATACTAAAAAAATTCCATCAAATTTTCATGCAAAACTCGTGTTTTTAGTTTAATTTAGCATGAAGTTTGCCTTTAAACCAAAATCTGATATCCTAGTCTTGAGTATAAAAACATATCCAAAAATTATTTCTTACTTTCATTTAATATTTATTAGAGCTAGAATCAAGAATAACGCAAAGAGAAAATAAGAGGAATGGGGGGTGGCATAGTCATTGGTGGGCATCAGCAAGTTTGCACCAGTTCACTAGAACCGGTAGCAGAAGTTCTGGCTGGTTACATCCATCCAAGTTTTGAAATAAAGTAGTCCTAATTTGGGTGCAACTCAGGGCTCCCCCCCCTGGCCACACGCACCATAACACACCCACAGTGTGGTAGTAATTTTTTTTTTTGAGCCTACCACTGGGTGCAGTGTAGGTTTAGTAGTGTTAGGAAGCTCAGATGATCATGTCCCAACAGGCTTGTTTTGTTTGTAGCGAAAGGTGAACATATCCAGGAATCTTACTGGCTGGGTTGAGCATGTTTCAACATGTTCTCTGGGCTATTATACATGAGTATAAACCTACTGTCAGATTTGATCATGTTTCAACATGCTAAATAAGTTCAGGATTTTGGTTGCTGTATGAGCCACATTCAAATGTGACTGTGCTTGTTTTTAGTTCTGTATTATGGCTCCAAGAGGTTGTGTTATTTCTCCGGACAACTTTTCTTTTATTTGTGCTGAATACACTATTAAAAGTAACAAAGAAACATAAGTGATTTTGTGAAGAAAGTGCATTTTGCTTACTTCAAGTTGAAACTTGGGGATCAAGACAAAGCATGGGCTCCTCATAAGTTGTGTAGGAGGTGCAAAGAAGATCTTCATTTATGGCTTAAAGGTAAGAGAACCTCATTCCATTTTGACATTCCTATGATGTGGCATGAACAGCAAAACCTCACTACCGACTGCTATTTCTGTTCGGTAGATGGTGAAAGGCTTTAATACAAAAAAAAAAAATATCTTACCAAACCTTAATTCAGCTATTTGTTCAGTGTTTTATAGCACTGAAATACCAGTTCCATACCCACCTTCCAGTTTGGATAATATCGTGAGCGATTCGGAGGATGGAGACACATTGCCTTCTCAGGACGAATCTAGCTCAGATTTTTCTGTTGATGAGATACCTCAGGTTTTTTTTTCTCAGAGTGAATTCAATGACCTAGTTAGAAATTTAGGCCTTTCCAAAGATTCAGCCGAATTGTTGGGGTCAAGACTGTTAAATAAAAACCTGCTGTCACCTGGAACATTATTTTCATGGTACAGGCACTCAGTTTTTCTCCAAAGATGAAAATCTCATTTATTGTAGTGATGTTCAAGGGCCAATGAAGTACTTTGAAATAGAATATGATTCATCTGAGTGGCGCCTAATCATGGATTTATCTAAAACAAGCCTCAAAGCAGTCTTGCTGCATAATGGAAATACATTGCATCACTGCCTATAGGACACTTGGTGCTTTTGGATGAAAACTACAATGATTTAACTGTGATTCTTGACAAAATCAAATATCAAGAACATCACTGGATGGTTTGTGGAGACTTTAAAATACTAACCATGTTGTTAGGACAGCAGGCAGGTTATACAAAATATCCCTGCTTCCTATGTTTGTGGGATAATCGAGCCAGAGACCTCCATTGGACAAAAACTGACTGGCCACTTCAATATGCCTTAATCCTCAGCGGAGAAAAAACATCATTAATACGACCTTGGTGCCAACAGAAAAAGTTTCATTGCCACTTCTTCATATTAAATTAGGGCTTTTGAAGCAGTTTGTTAAATCACTGCCAAAAGATGGGGAATGTTTCAGATATCTGTGTTCCAAGTTTCCAAAACTGTCTGAAGCCAAGTTGAAACAGGGAGTTTTTACTGTCCCTGACATAAGAAAACTCCCCTCTTTTTAGAAACAATCCCCTCTTTTTAGAAACAATGGGAGAAAAAGAAAAGGAAGCTTGGGACTCTTTCAAGGACCTAGTTCACAAGTTTTTAAGGAATGCTAAAGACCCTCACTACAAAACCATTGCACAACGCATGTTGAATGTATATAAAGCTCAAGGATGCAAGTTGAGCTTAAAAGTTCATTTCTTACACTCCCATGTCAACTATTTTCCTGAAAACTTGGGAGCCTACAGTGAAGAGCAGGGTGATAGATTTCATAAGGATGTCCCTGATATTGAGTGACACTACCAAGGAAGATGGAACGTTAATATACTAGCTGATTACTCAAATGGGAAACAGAAAATGGAAAACAAAAGCATATTCGAAGAAGAAAAGGTTTCACAGACAAAAAGAGTGAACATGGAATGTTAAGTATATATTATGAAGAAATTGTTTGTCTAATTACAGTATAAGGAACAATATGTTTAGTTCATTGTAATAAAATAGTGACTTTCTCATCACTCTTATGCTTTTTTTAATGCAAAAACTTCATATTTTGTGAAAAAACTGTATGTGATGGGGGAAATCGAGGTCATTTTTGGATTTAGCACACTAGAAAACATAAAATTTACCAAAAATATTCTATGCAGCTGATTTTTTCCCAGACTTGTGTATTTATAATAATTCTTAAAAGTATGATGTGCCTTCTATGTTCTCCAGATGTTGGATGCCAACTTCCAAAATATGTACCAGTAGTTAGCATGAATGATAACCAAAGATGTTGGGATAGGCAGGCCAATCACACCTGAACCTTACAAAAATCCTGGAACTTAAATCAGTATTGTGATTCTGACACTGAGCTAGGAAGAAGGTATGTTGAGAGACACAGTGGTGTGATAGCCAAATTCTACCCAATCTGTAATCAGCTAGTTCCCTCTATGCTTTTATCTCAAAATAGCTGTGAATTTGACCTGCATAGGGTGGAAGAGAAGTAATTTAATTCTTTTCTCTTTTATTTGGTTTTGATAAAATCCCTCATTTAAATTTGAGACTTGGATTGGTGTGAAATTGTCCAATAGCACAAGTGGTGGATTTCCCTCCAAATCACAAATATTCTCAGGATTTTTCTGAGGAACTCAGCAGGAGATAAAAGAATTAAATTCCTTACAAGAGTTCTGATAACTACCATTTTTGATAATTTTATTTCCAGCAGTAGCAGCAGTAGCAGCAGCAGCAGCAGCAGCAGCAGCAGCAGCAGCAGCAGCAGCAGCAGCAGCAGCAGCAGCAGCAGCTAGCAAAGTAGGCTTTACAAAGAAATGGATAAAACAATTTCCCACATTATCAGTGGATGAATTAAGATTGCACAGACCAACTGCAAAGGACCAAGTTGCAGCAGTGTTACAATAGAATCTGTGCAGTAATAATGGAATAGCATATTTGAAGTGCTGGTGGAAACACAAACTTGAAATGTGGTTGAGAATGAAGGTAGGACAGCTAAGATCTTGTGGTAGTTTAAGATCCAAACCCATAAGAAGCTTGAACACAGCACTCCAGATATTACTGTGGTTAGGAAAAAAATTGGTTAAGCAATCCCAGGTAATGGTCGGGTGGAAGAAAAAGAGATTGAGAAGATAATGAGATACAGTATCAGGATTTGAGAGCTAAACTACAGCATCCATGGAAGAAAAGAGCAACACTGATACCAGTAGAGATAGGAGGGCTGGGAGCAATCCCAAAAGGATTGCATTTGGCATTGATTAGAACAAGATAGAGCAGTTGTGCTATTAGGTACCAGCTACATTATCAGATGGTACCTCTCTGAGTCTTACATCCAGGGTTAGCACTCAAGCGGTGGGGTTCCATACTCTGGTCCAAACATCTGGTGGACCTTTGAATGACAATGATAACAAGGACAACAACAGCATGTGATAAAATTAGTTACTTTGGTGACCCTTTTCAGGGTTTTCTAGGTAGGGAATATACAGAAGTGATTTACCATTTCCTTCTTCTGGGGACCCCCTTGGAATGTGCAGTCTAGATTTTCTCTGTGGGATACACCATAAGAGATTGAACTCCCATCCTCTGGCTTGACAGTCAGGTACCTAAATTACTGAGTTTTCTGGGCCTGTATATTAAATACAAGTCATGAAATGTTAACATGCAGTTTTTACTGTTTTTATTTTTATTCTGCTAAAAATATTGCTAAGGGCAGTTAACAGCATTTTAAAATTGATCTAAAAAAACCCAGAGAATTAAAATCATTATAATAAGTGAAACAGTTTAAAATGCCAAATTGCAAAGTTATATCTTCAGACCCATCCTAAAAGCAGTGAGGATTATAACTGTAATGCTTATAAAATCTATTCCCTACCCCCATGCATCTAAATTTTCCTTATAAGTAATTATAAAACATTTTTTTCCTTTGGAGATGAATCTGCCCACAAGGATCAGAAGTTAAAAATTAATTTTGAATTTTTGGGAATGAAGTAAAAAAATTAAGTTGCATTATTGGTAATGAACACATAATTTAACTTAAATTGTCAAAAACTTAGAAATGAAAGAATCTTGACAGTTTTCCATAGTGTCCATTTAAAGATCTGTGGAAAATAATGACAACTGGGAGGGCTTAATTTGTCAGTATTACTCATACACAAGGCCAGTCTTTTGAATTTGTAGCTTATATTGATGAAATTTGCTGTTGTAAGCACACTGGATTTGAAATACTGAAGTGGTGGATATTCATTTCATCTGAATGCTGTGTGAAGCATAAACAGTTTCTGATGTATCTATTTTATTTATGACAGTATTTAAGGGGGAAAGCTGCAATTGCAGATAGGAAGCTGATACTAAGATGTCTGGAATAAACAATAGTTCCTTGGGATTCCCAATTCTTGACCTCTCTGCTTAATAAGGGTTTTGGGGTTTTTTTTTTTACATGAGGACTGTAGATTTTCAACTGTTCCAACTGAGGCTTCTTGCTGTTAAATCAAGTGCACTTATTAGAGATAGAGAAGAACATTCTATCCAGATTTCCTCTGTACTCCAGTTTTATTACATGGAAGAGGGACTGCAGTGGCTTAGTGGGTAAGATGCTCAACTTGATGACTGGAAGGTCCAGGTCAACAGTTTGAGAGACCTGAGTACTGCACGATGGAGTAAGCTCCTGTCTCTGTCCCAGCTCCTGATAACCTAGCAGTTCAAAAGCAAGAAATTGTAAGTAGATAAATAGGTATCACTTCGGTAGGAGGGTAAACACTCCAGTGTCTAATCATGCCTGCCACATGTCAAT
The DNA here is from genome assembly GCA_030440675.1 of Furcifer pardalis. Classification (NCBI taxonomy): domain Eukaryota; kingdom Metazoa; phylum Chordata; class Lepidosauria; order Squamata; family Chamaeleonidae; genus Furcifer; species Furcifer pardalis. Next base: position 74,281,316 of record CP126893.1, read on the forward strand.
GGAAATGCCTGCAGACACAGACAGCACTGGCTCTTTGGCTATAAAGAGATGGACACTGAACCCTAAAGTCAGATACAACTGGCTTTTGAGCAAGGGCAACCTTTACCTTTACACATGAAAGATGAGGAGGAAAGGAACAGAGTCAGTGGTGCTGTTCTTGTAAATGGGCATGCTAATTATCCAGGGTCTTGATTTACACCAGAGAGCTTCCACAGATAGCAACACCTTCCTCATTTAAGAGAGTGAAGAATATGGAAGAAAAGGGGGAAGAGCTTGTGAACTCCCTTCCCAGCCCTGATAAATGTACAGTACTTTCATTTGTGTTCTTTGTTTTCTCCATTTTCAATGCAATGGTTGAACTTTTATTCACACTCAAATGATAGAATTCTACTAAGGAGGTGTGAACTCCAGTACCATTTCAATAAATCAATATTCAGTGTGCTAGGTAAAGGTCGCCCTTGATCTAAAGCCAGTCATATCCAACTCTAGGGTTCAGTGATGTTTATAACCAAAGAGCTAACACTCTTTGTGTCTGCAGATGTTTCCATAGATATGTGGCAGGCATGACTAGACATGTGGCAGGCATGATTAGTGCATGGAACAGTGTTTACCTTCCCACCAATGTGGTAACTATTTACCTACTTGCAATTTCTTGTTTTCAAACTGCTAGGTTGGCAGGAACTGGGACTGAGATGGGAGCTCACTCCACAATGCACTAAAACTGCTGACCTGCTGAATTCAAGTTCAGCACATTAACTACTTGAGCCACTGCAGTCAATGCACTAATCATTTCAAAAACATTTCTAATGGAATGACCAAGACATATAACCAGGATTGTCCAAACATTTTTGTTTTGTTGAGTCGATTAGACATTAAAAAATCTGTTTCTCTTCTTAAATTAATATGAGCATCATGGAATTGCTCATCTTGGAGTCTGTGGATCCTTGCAAAGCTTGAGTGGGAGGATATTATTGATTTTTAAGTCCAGCATGGACTAATGAATTGCCTTCTCCTCTTCCCTTACAACAACTTTCTCCACCTTTCTTCTCTTTGTTACTTCTGTTCTCAAAAACCCACAGAGAAAAAATGGCAAAAAAAAAAAAAACATTTCAGAGAGGAAAGACCTCTTCCCCTTAAACTTTGGTCACCCTCTGCTTTGCTTCATGATGGTTTATTACAATTGAGTTGTAATACTGTACATGAGTCTGCAGCTCTCCTGATTAGTTTGACCTTCAGTTTAGTTCTGAAAAGATGGTGTAAGTAAATGGTAGTAACCAGAGCTGAATCATTGGGTTGTGTAACATTTACCCTGGAGTTCTTATATATTTAATGAAAATGCATCATTTAAAAAAAATAGTTTCTAAGATATGCTGTTAGTGGCAAAGATTTTTGCTGCCTCGTAGTCATAAATGCAAAGCAGAGTTTGAATATTTTGTGAAAAATAATAATTATGCTAAAATTTGTTATTTGTTGTTATTCTCCATAACTAAAGTTTACAGAAGTGACAGTAAAGTGAAATGACAGTCAATGCACACACACAAAGAAACCTCAGGCAATATGTGTTATGGAGAACATACGGTTTATCTGAAGGCATAATCTGTTTTAAAGCCCGCTACTTAAGATACTACAGTAACTTAAATGTACAGATAATCTTTTGTGAAAATGGTATTCATTTATAAGCAACTGTAGAACATTCTCCATATATTTTTTATTTTTTTACAGAATTGTGTTAGTATGTATAATTCAAAAATAAAGCAAAGCATACATTAAGAAATGTCATTAAAGGATCATTGCAGCTAGGAATGTATACATATATATTGTAAGGTTTTTTTATACTGTTTCCTTCTTAATCAAGAAATCACTTGAGCAGCAAAATTTTGTTTTTGGCTAGAAAGTTGGTCTATGCTACAACTGCAATTAAGAATCTGGTGTAGCTGCTTTCTTAGAGTATAAACAGATGCAAAAAAGAAAATCTTTGACTGGATCTGCTAAATAGTTTAATTCCAAAATAGCTTCAAATATATCAGAAAACAAAATAAAATAAACAAAACAAAATAAAAAATACTGTAGCACTTTTTAAAAAATATTATTTTATTTTATTTTATTTATTTATTTTGTTTTCTGATATGCCTGAACCACAGACTAACACGGCTGCTATTCAAAAAAAAAGAAAGAAAGAAAGAAAGAAAAAGAAAAGAAAGAAAAGAAAAAAAGAAAAAGAAAAAAAGCTTAAAATAGTTGCTTATCTGATAAAAATGCAGCTGTAATAGAAACAGCACCTAGGACAGTGGTGGCGAACCTATGGCATGCGTGCCAGAATAGGCATGCAGACCCCTCTCTGTTGGCACACAGAGAGTCACACCAGAGTTTGCCCTTTTGCTCTGCCAAGCAGCCCAGTGGGAGCACTTCCTCCCCCAGCACAGAGTTCACCCTGCCTCTATGCCCTGCAGCCCAATGGGAGTGTTTCCTACCCCCCATTAGAGAGTTAAACCTGCCCCTCTGTTTTGCCCCTCAGTCTCTAAAAGGGTCACCATCACTGACTAGGGTCATATGGAACTTAAAGTTGGCTTTAGCTGTCTCCACAGATTCACAAAGGAGAGAGACACTGTTACGCTTTTCCTTTTTTCCAAGCAGTGAGTTGTTTTAGTGTTGCAGTACTCACTCAAATTTAATTTCCATCAGGAAGGAGTTACTTATAGCAATAGTAATTGGACTTATATAGTGCCCATAGTGGCTACAACATGTTCTCATCATTTCACAAGGTAATTAGTATTTTGCCCACTACTTGCTGGGTACTGACCTTGGAAGGATGAAAAGCTGAATCAACTTTGAGTCCTGTCAGGATTGAACTCCGAATGTGAGCAGAGTTCTGGCTGCCAGACTAAAGCTTAATCAATGTGCCATGTAGTATTTGTCTTCATTTGCAATATGCAGATTGTGCAGGGGATAGAGAAAGTTTAAATAATCTAGCAGCCAAAATGCTTTGAGCCATGTCAGATGTTCTGGGAGAGGCAAACACTATTCACAAATGCAAATATCTTCCAAAGCTTCCCAACTTTGAATTTTATTTTATAAAGTTATGTTTATTTTTTACTTTTTAAATAAAAGAAAGAGAAAATCCTCAGTGTATTGTTTGATTCATAGCCAGAGCCTTGAAATGTTAGGGGGAAATGGCTAACATGTCTGTATTGTTTCTGAAACATTGCAATGTGTTAACTTTAAGCATCTTGTTATTTTCAGAGGATAACAGGTCAGTAATACATTGGTTACCTTATTAGTGTTACATTAATTTAAAATGTTAGAAAAAGAAAGTAAATATAAAAATAAACAATGATCCCAAACTGATATTTGAGGAGTCAACCCAAACATTTTGAGAAGTACTTATCATTTGGGTGGCAGAAGTGTATATTTTGAACTGACTATATCTTAATGTCTTCTACTGTCCTCTATAAAATATACTGAATATGACAGAAATCTAAACAACTACATACATTACTGTAACTATGAATATCAAGACTTACCCAGTTAAAGTAAGGGCTATAAAGCTAATTATTATATAGTATAATTCTAGCAGCAAAGATTAATATAGCAATTTGAATATTCATTAATCTATGAACCTAATTAAGGGAAATGTGGGTTTGCAATGTTTCATAAATAGCAGAAAATCCATCTTGCATAGTTAGTTATTTTTCTCTACATTGTTTCAGTTACTCTAAAGTCCAATTGTCTCTTAAGTTGAACATTCAGGTTTATGCTTATGTACGATAAAAGAGTTTCAAGAGCAAATCCCTATTTTCTAATATGTGTTTGTGTGTGTGTGGTGCTCTGTTTTTCCATGGTGTCACATTTTAAGCTGTGTAAATGAGATGTTGACACTATTTGCATTCAGGGTGGGATGGGAAGAAATTAGTGGAATTGTTCTCTCCCCTTCCCCTCCTGTTTTCCTATTGTACAGTTTTCTGAAACTGACTGGGAGATTTGTGCTGGCTTGATAAATGAAACCTGAGTGAAAGGCTTAGAAAGGGTATAGGTGTACTTGGCACGCTGCTTTGGACTATAGTAAGAAGAGTTTATAAGATAAAAACACTGTCTCTGGATGTGCTCATAGGCTACCAGTTTGAAATGGCTGATTCCAACTTTGAGAAGCAACTCCTATGCAGCTGTTTCAGGGCATCAAATTCTCAGATGTTCTTGCATTGTTCTATAACTATGAGCCAGTATAAACAGGTATTAAATCTGTTCTCCAGGTTAATCTAAGGTGGACTGATCTATTTTTTTAAACAAAGTCCAACTTGTTGGATGTCCTATTGATCTCAGACAGCCTAATTTGTACCTTTTGAGGCCTGGTCAATGAGGTTCACCTTTTCCAGTGTACTTCCATATATGCCATTCCCATTGCTGTGGATGCTGTGAATGGCATATATTGGATCCTCACAGCTGCCAAAGGCTGCTTCCAGTATGGCGATGGGGCTAACAAGTTTGCTAGTCATTGCTAAAGTGACACATCACTTATTATATAGTTAAAACTGTATGTACACTGGGCATAAATGTTTTCTCCCCCAGAGGTGTTCAGGCAAGGCACTGTACACTGTTACTTTCCTAGATTTGTGGTCATGGGATTGTAACAGGGTGATGAATTCCAAAAATACATGATTTTAAAAGTTCCATGGGTACAGCAGTTCATTAAATAAACTGAAGCTATACAGACAAGATGTCAAGCCAAAGTGTATTTACATTTAAACATTTCCCAAAAAGTAAGACTTCAGGTTATGTACTAAATTGTGCTTGCTAAGTATACCTCAATTATTAATGACAGTGGCTGGGATTTTCTGGAGAATGGCATGGGTAAGATTTGGATTTAAGTGCTTATGAACAGCCACCTCTTATTCTGGAACAATGAACACCATTAACCAAAGTTTATCTGCTTTTGCACATTTATTCTTGAAAGTGGGAAGACATGTCCCCACCCACCAACCATCTGCTACGGCCTCCAACCTCACCATAGGGCATTTTGAAAAGTCCACCATTCCTTGATAAGATCATTTTTAAGGCTCCAAGGGACTACACTACTTCTTCTTCTTCCATCTCTAGTCCAGACGTGAAACTGACAAAATGAAGGCACCCTTTGGTGAGTGCATTCTGCAGTTCCTTTTGCCTAACTTAGAGTGAGAAAAATTAACTGGCAACACAAGGTTGTCGTTACCAGGACTGGCCCAATTGATGGCTCAAAAATACCACGTTGAGGAGGATCTTTTTGTTTACCTCAGGGACTGCACTGCAATAGAAGGATCAGGGAAATCCTGATGCACACACATAACTCCTCACACACATACTGTATATTTGGATCCTTTATGTGTACCTTGCATATTTTGTTCCAGTACAAATTATGACAAATTTGCAGATTTTGTTCCAGTGCAAATTATGACAAATTTGTCTGGTCACTCTAGTTTTAAAATTCTTCCCACTGTTGGAAACTCAGTTTACACTCAGAAAGATGGATATATTCACATGGAAAGGAGTAGTTATAGAAAGACCTCCTCAGGCTCTGACCTATGTTGACCTTATTTCACCCAGACTGATATTCTTACAGTTCATCGTGTCAGTTCTTTTTCATATTTCATCCTTGACCCTTTCTTGAAGGGAACCGAGATCCTGCCTTTGTTCTTCGGAAGTAATAGGAAGTTGTGGCTTCAGATCTCCAATTAGGACTAAATTTCTGGTTATCTTTCCAATCTCAAAGGATTTATTTAATAATAAACAAACATAATGGGACAGTATGTTCCAAGTCAAGAATTGCTTTGGGTAATAATATGATATGAAAATGTGAGATAGCAAAAATTATATATTCTTCCTATAGCAAACCTACTTTGTTCAGTGAACTTTCTGCTTGTGCACTAGTTGCCATCCGAAAAACCTCTGAAAAGCATAATTTTGTATTATACAATAACCAATTTGAATGGAAGACTTGCTTTGTCAAGTGTTTTCATGTCTTGTATATAATTTTTGGTGGAGAAATCGGTTGTTGTTTTCTTCACATGGTGAAGATAATATGCATTGAGGTGTAAGATAAAATATCCTGACAAGAGTAGAAGGTTGACAGATGGCCATCCATTTCTGTAACACAATAACTCCTAATTGAATTTTGAGCAGCTGAATCTCTTAGTTCCCGGGTGTTAGGTTTGCATTTTTATTCCTCTTTTTCCTCCCCAAAATATGAAGTTGCGTGGATGGATATTTGACATATGACAGTGTTACCTGTTCTAGATATTACACAGGTAGCATCTGGAAAGCAAATGGAGGTAGAAGATAGCTCAGCTTAACAATAGGCAGTAACTGTCAAATTGTTTGTCAAGTTACAGTTACAAGATGTAATGCTCCTCTGTTTGCATTGGATTTGCCATACTTGAAATCAATTAAAAAAATGACAACAACACAATGTGCAACTAAAATTTCATACATATATTTTTGGCCAGAAAGTGTTTTTTTTTAATAAAAAAAAAAACATTCTATGGCAGTTGTATATTTTAAATTGATTCTAGTCCCACATTTTCCCCCAATCATTTTGGCCTGTGTGATTGCCTGTTTTGGAGTAAATTGTGTCTCTGGAGTGTGCCAAGTTTTCTGTGGGTTTTGAACTTCAGGATACTGTACCTTGAGTCTGAACTCAAACAAAATCTGTTTCAATGTTAACACTGCATCATTTAAGCACTTAGAACGACAGGCAGGTGCCTCACTGATGGTAGCATCATCAGTTGATCCCTCTGCAACCCCTTTTTAGGAAGCAGAGCTGTGGTGCAGTGGCTGTGCTGCTGGAGGTTGTGGTGGCTGGACAATCACTCTGTGGGTATCTGCATGGGGCACCAGACAAGGTCCTGCCCTGTGATTGTTTATCTCTTTGGCTTCCTCATCTATAGTTCTATGCCACTTCAAAAAAAAAAAAGAAAGAAAGAAAAGAAAGAAAGAAAGAAAAGAAAAAAAAAGAAAAAGAAACAAAGCACATACATAAAATTTTAATATTAAAAATATTTAACCCCCTTCAATCTTGGAGCGCTGAAGTGACAATTTGCTTGTAAATGCAGTAATTTGAAATCCTGTGTAGTCTCCTGGAACAATATGCCACACAGTTTACCACTAGACCGAGAGTTTTCCCATGAGGATGGAAACATTGGCACCAAGACTCATGACATTAAATCTACTTTGGAAAAACCTATACCAGCTCCAGATTAACTCTTAGTTACACTTACATAATTTTTTTGTCTTAATTATTTTGCTTTGATTCACTGTAAAAAAATCTCACATTTTAATGCACATTTTGCTGTTTTGATAACTTAGGGTAGCATATTTTTGATCTTTTCCCAGGAAGACATTTTAGTAAAACATCAAAAGTAGAGCTTAATGAAGTTAGTTTGAAAGGAAAATATTTATAATCTGCAAGACCATACAGGTGTTGCAGTCTGTTTAAGTGGATTCACACAGTCAGCTGACTTATGGAAATGTATTCTTATTCTTCCCTAAAGTCTTATGAGTTCTGATGAATGGAAATGTGTTATTCTTCTTTCCTAAACTAAATGTAGATATTTGGCTAATTACTTCCCCCCAGAATGAATTCATTTCTGCACAACTGTATTGGAAGTTAGGAGATCAGATCACAAAGACACCAAATGGACCAGGGGCAGGAATTAAGGGCAGAGGTGGCATGGAGTCTTCCCCTGAAAACTTTTGAAGAAGCCAAATATAAAAATGCAGAGTTTTGAATTTCTAGTAAAATCCCCTTCAGTTGCACAACAGAAGTGCAGAGACCCACAGAGTGCCCACCCCTTTCTCATTAACTGGCAGTCATGTTGTCAGACAACGGGCCGTCCTTATAAGGGCACCTCCCTGTCATGTTCCTGAGACCTAGCTCATTTCTGGAACTTAACCCTTACTTCACAACCTTAGGAGAGCCGGGCTGCGTAAAAAAGAACTCTTACTATGCTCAGGCAATAGAGCAACACAAGGGAGGTTTCTGGTAGCATAGCTGTGTGTGTGTGCCAATGAAAGAACAAAAATCTTCAGAGAAAAACAGCTGCTTTATTCTTCAGGTTCATATAGCATAGTCCATGGAAAAATGTAGATATAAAAGGTCAGTAACAAAGAATCAGTCCAGTACACAGTCCAGGATTAGGTAATCATGTTGAAAACAAAAGAATAGCCCCACACCATAGCCAGGGTCTTAAGCCATTGAGATCCAAAAAAGAACTAACTAACTTCTCTGCAAAATGGAGATTCTGCAGTCAGGTGGGTTAACCTTGGCCAATCAGGGAACAGAGGAAAACATTCTCAAAACAAAGGATTGTTTACACACGTGTACAGTTAGTGAAGTCAAAACATGAAGCTCAGCTAGCTAGAGAGATAACAGGCAGGAACACTGGCTGAAAACAAACTGTCTCATGACACGTAGTCTGTGAGACACAGAGAGAACAAAGGATTTTTGAGGCCTAGCTAAAAACTACAACCTCAAGCCTTGGGAAACATTAGGAAATATGTCATTTCCTGACACATGTACTCTCATTACATCACTCTAAGACTTTTGTAGGGAAATGAATAAAAATCATTTCTTAACTTGGAATGGCAAAAGTTTGCATGCTGCTTTCTTTATTGCACTTATACTAGCAACCACTAAACATATCAAAAGCAACAAAACAACTGGCATTAACCAACAAAGATGGAAAGATGGTTCAGGGGGCCAGTCACTATGGCCCATGGACCAAATCTGGCCCCAATGCCAATTCATCTGGCCCACAGAGCCCTCGTTGCTCCTGGAAGCTCCTGGAAGTGGAAGTAAAACACGCCCATAAGAGCATGTTTTATTTCCACTTCCAGGAGTGATGAGGGCTTCACAGGCTGGATGAATTGGCATCAGAGGCTGGATCCAGCCCACAGGCTGTAGTTTGGGAACCCCTGAGTTAGACTGTAAAAAAGAAAGAAAGAAAACCTTGCAACAGAAAATATATATGACCTGAGTAGCATACACTTGAAGAAAAGTATTCTTCTTGAACTAGTAAATTATTTATTTCAGAATGTAGAGACATCCTGCTCCCTATCATTACCAAAGAGCTGAAGGAGCTTCTGGATCCAAGGGAAGAAACATTGCTCCTAGAGAAGAAGAACTGCATTGAATTGCTTAACAGCATCCTAGAGGTTCTCAGTTGTCAAGATGCAGTGAGTATTGATGAAGACAATGATTCTGTAATTGGTTCTGGTTGGTTGTAAGCTTGTGCCAATAGAGTTGTAAAATACTGTATTGGTGTTGACGACTTCCATTTACATTCTAAATATAACAGACCGCTGACAGATTTAACTAGTTCTCATAGTTATCAGTATGAGAACAGATACAGAGTGCCAATTTTCTTGTCCTTATTTTCTAGTTCATTTGTCTTGGCATGTCATAAATCCTGAAAGAGTTTCCTTTTATTAAAGCTGATGGAATCAAGCTGTTTTAATACAGTGTGTCATTAATAGTAGACTGATAGACCATGGTTGGAAAACTGAGAGTCATGTTGTGGCCTCCGTCCTTCCTTGTTGCTGTAGCTAAAGTTAAGTAAGTTGCTCATGACTTTGAGGATTTCTGGTTAGGCACTTAACCATAGTAAGTAATGGAGGAGGCTTCCAGGTAGAGTGGATACTAGTGAATACAGATCTGTGAGAGGAAGAGGAAAATATAATTGGTCCCAGTTGACTGTTGCTGTCTTCCCTCTCCCTTCAGGGCAACCAGACACATTGGCTGCTGAGCATGGGAATTCTGGAATGCCAATTGCAGTTTGTCTTAGGGATGCCAATTAGATATGCACCACACATTATTAAGTACAGGCCATGCGGTTTGGGGCATTCTGGAAGTTATTTAAATAAAAAAATCTCAGAAAACAAAACAAAACAAAATAAACAAAATAAAGTAAAATAAAAATAAAAAACACAGTAGCACTTTAAAGACTAACTGCTATATTTTCACTGTTAGCTTTCGTGGATCAAGTCCACTTCATCAGACCATCAGTGGACTTGATCCACGAAAGCTAACAGTGAAAATATAGCAGTTAGTCTTTAAAGTGCTACTGTGTTTTTTATTTTTATTTTACTTTACTTTATTTTGTTTTGTTTTGTTTTTTGAGATGCCTGAACCACAGACTAACACGGCTACTATTCCATTAAATAAAAAACTTTCCCATGCTTTGTAAAGAGGAAAAACTCCTTGGACATGTCACCTTAATCACACATGTTCCTCCTTATTTTCTCTTGGGATGTCTCTGTGCATATAAAGTATATGTATCTATACCAGTGATGGCCAAACTTGGCACTCCAGGTGTTCTTGGAATTAAGTTCCCAGAAGCCCAAATCAACACACCTGCTGAACAGGACTTCTGGGAATTGAAGTTCAAGAACATCTGGAGTGCCAAGGTTGGCTACTACTGATCTATACCCTGAGTAGTGTTATGCCCATGTCATAATGAAAGGCAAAGTCCCACTGTCTCTTTGTTGTTGTTTTATTTTTTAAAGCTCAGGTGGGAATCAAACTGGGGTCCTTTTAACAAAATCCAAAAGTTAAGCTAATGAGCTAGCATCTACTATGAAGTGTTCTTTTGAGAGAATGCAACATCTAATTAAAGATCTCTTTATGAGATCTTGGAGCAAGCATTACTTGTTAGGTTTATAAAGACAGAGGGTGGAGAAAGGAGGGGAGAGGGAGCCTCTTAGGGGCAAAACTGTCAGAATTCAGCAACAGTTTATGACAAGTCCTCTGAAAATGCCAGGTTTGCCAAAGAGAACTGGGAAATTTGCCAAGCATCCAGATGCTGCCTTTGGAAAGAGAAGTACCCCCACTGTGGCATCTGGCCTTGTAACTGCTGATCAAAGAGAGGGAGTGAAGCTTAGTGCATTTAGGAAGATAAAAGTAGAGGCACAGTCATTATCTGTAAGTTTTAACAATGTCAGGAAAATAGAAAAGCTAATGGTGTTATGCATTTGACTTCATTAGACTAGGCAAAGCATTTGTTTGGCATTTTAAGAAGTTGGCATGCAGTTAAGAATTGGTTTATTTAATTTTTGGATTGGAGAAAGCTGGTGATAAAGATGTGTAGAAGAATTATAAGCCCATGATGTTCAATCAACTATAATGCCTACATTGTAGATGTAGTCACTGCAAATCAAGTTAGAAGGTACTAGAACAATTTAGCAACTTGTCAGGTTTTCATAGGCAATGCAGTCACTTCCAGAAGCAAACAGAGATCGGATACATATTGAAATAAACTGGAGAATTAACCAAATGGAAGCCGGTTATCTTCCTCCTCCCAATTATTTGGAGCATATCTGTTTATCTCACCACTGGAAGAATTTAACATCTAAATTGAGAGTCCTATATTTCATATTTCCTCAGCTGAGCTGTACTGGATTTTAACTTCCACCACTCACTTTTTTGACTGGGAATTATGAGAGTCAAAACTAATAAATCCAGGGGTGGCAGATTGGAGAAAACTGATGTCGTTGTTTGAATGTGAGATCACTCTAATTCTGCAGCCTTCTACTGCTCACACCTGAGGGAGAAAATGAGATTCCAAACAACTCTGAGAATGGAGTATTCTAATATATGCAAGCAGATATTATATATATATATGAAAGGAAGGCTCTATTCCCTTAAAAATGAGCTATACATGAATCATGCATTTGAGCTATCTCTGGAAGTGTAGGAATGGGGTGGGGTGGGGAAATCAAATCAACAGGGCTTTTCTTCTGACCCATTTGAAGCCCCTCCAAGTCAAGTGAGAAAGAAGGACAACCAGATCCAGTGCCAGTAGCTGACATCTGAATATAATCCATAAAAGAGACCATTAAACACAAATGTGAAAGAGTTGGCAGAACACAAGAGAGAAATACAGTGCGAAGCCACACGGAAGAGCACCTGCCTAGATACTGAATAATGCAGTCCTGAAGAAAAGGCTTTTGTTCACCCTGCTGCACTTGGAAATGTTAAATATGGTTACTTTAATCTAAACTTAAATGTACTTACTTTGATATAATTCTCACGACCCTGGAGACTGCAATTTGCCACCAGTAAGACTGCCAATTCTTCAGATGAAAACGATATTTTTATTTAATTTATGTGGACTTCTGATGAAATGGCCAAGGTGAAAACTTAATATATTCCAACCAGATCTAAGAGTCTTAATATCTGCATTATAAGCAGATACTGTATGTAGAAGTTTGAGTCATTCATATTTCCTCCAGCTTCCGATCTGAGATTGCTTTTATCACCATTTACTTAGTCAATAAAAAGAGTTATAAATGAATAGTCCTGCTGGTGCAGTGGTTAAACTGCTGTACTGCATCTAGAAGTTTGCGAGTTCAATCCTGACCAGGGATCAAGGTTGATTCAGCCTTCTGTCCTTCCAAGGTTGGTAAAATGAGTAACCGACATGTTGGGTGCAAAATGCAAATTACTCTGTGAACCACCCAGAGAATGCACTAAGTGCTATGGGGCGGTATATAAGTGAAACATAATAGCTATTGCAATTCTTCTTCAAATTGAGAAGGTAAAGCAGGGATTTTCAAACTGCAGCCCATGGGCTGGATGCTTCCCACTGCATCATTTTATGTGCCCCCCTGCCTCCACTACACCAGGAAGTGCCATGTAGTGGAGGAAGGGCAAAATGGCCATCCGGACCCTGAAGCTGTCTGAGGGGGCGTGACCCGGCCCCCTGGCCTAAAAAGGTTGTGAACTCCTGTGCTAAAGGCTGGGATAAATAATCAGTGTTATAGAACTCAGAGAAATGGAAAGAAGCAGTATTTTGCTTTCCCCTCCATTAACATAAATAGGTAAGCTGCAATATGTACTAATATTTTGCCTTTGAGACTACTTCTTGGTCACTCCCCCCCCCCTAAATAAGATGTATTACATAGAAATTAAAGTGTATTGTTTACCTACATCTGTTAATGAATTACAAATTCTACTTAAAATGTTGGTCAGAATCTGGTTGGTTATTTATATGTGTGTAAATTAAATTGCATAATTCATTGTAGCCAATTGTCATTAACTAATCAGATGTTGATCATGTTATGAGGTAGGTGCCCAATAGTGTAACAAGCACGTGCTTTACTATGTAACCAAGAGTTTCTTAATTATACTTTCCTGCAGTGACTTACACAATTTAAAGTACATAGCAGTACATTGCCAACAGATTGTTGACTGCTAATCATACATTCAAATTATGTAAAACTATAGTTTTCATAGCTATACTTTTACCAAAAAAAAAAAAGACCCAACAACAACCCAGATACAATTGGAGTTACACAGAGCATGAAGAAACATGTCTCTAAGTAACATAATGAAATGAAAAGCTGTATCAACATGAAAGTACTGTACTCTATATAAACCCTGTCTTATTGGATTAAACTCAGAGTAAGGAAGATAATGAAAAATTAGAAATCAGGGCAAGCTTAATTTGAACCCTATACTTGCTGAAAATTATTCCTGCCTTTCCCCTCCCCCCTCCCCCCAGTGTAACTGCTATAGCAACAAGAGTTAGAATATGAAAAAACACTTTCTTGATTGGACATTTTGGTCAAGGGGAGCACTCTAAATGTGTCATCCATAAAGGTCAATATCCATACAAATATAGATGAAGATTTGTACTGATGGTATCTTCTTGAGATGTCTTACAAAGGGTAGGTGGGTAATGGAGTTGCAAGGCTATGTGTGGGAGGATTTGTCTCTACTGTTTTATTATTTTTGCTCTCATGGCACATATTTTTGTGAAGAATACATAAAATTGAATAGCAAGCTGCCAACATAGTATGAAACGGGTACCCATAACATGGCATTGGTCATAGCAATCATAGGTCATGTTTATCCTCCAGCTGTGTTTAAAGAACTGTGGTGAGAAATGCACTTCCATGAAAGACAGAGATGAAGACACTTTTAAAAACAAAATCATCCATAACATATATTCAGGCAGTAGATGAAACACAAGGTGACATTAGAATACTTTTGGAGAAATGCATGGGGAAACGTTCAACCTTTCATGAGAGAATGAAAAGTTAGCTTGATTGTAGTAATTCTTCATAAGCTGCTATGTTTTATAGAAGGAAACCAATGATTCATCACATAATACAGAAATATAATGCCACATAAGAAGCAGGAATTGTACCATTTATGACACATACTCAAAATGTCTGACATGATATAGTTAATGATGAACAGTTATAAGACTTAGTTGTGTGTAATTCTTGTGGTGTGGCCACTGCAAGAATTAAATATAAGACTCTTTGGGCTGTCCCACAGGCTATGCAAAGGTACTCACAGGAGCTATTTGGATGGATGGCTTCTTAAAACAACAACTTCTTATGGTACAGAGAAGTGTCAGCTGACACACAGAGACAAGTTAGGGAAATGGCTAAATGAGCCTTTTGTTCTTTGAGCCAGGCAAAAATATATTTCTTCAGAAAGATTTTTCTTAGCTACTTCAAGGACTAATTTGTGTTACCAATTGCTGTGGCAGTTATCAGGTGACGAGTTCTCTTCCATGTTGACAGGTCCCCTATTCATATGATAAGGATTATGACTGTTACTGCTGTGTCTTTGTAGCTTGTTCTTCATTATCTTGAAAATAATTGTATTTGTTTTACAGAAATCAACTTATCACCACATACAAGAAATAATAACCCAGTTACTGCGCACCATTAACAAAACAGTCATTAGAATGGGAAGAGATGACACCTTAATTGTGAGTAATTCATTTTACAAATAACTTTTACAACTAGGGTAGAGTTTATATTGCCAGAAGGAGATATATAGTAAAAGGCCCTTGGGAAGCTACAGGATGTGTGTGCTCAGCTAACTATGTCCTTGTTCCTTTAACTGTCACAAAGCAGAATGCAATCTTGACAGCATAATGTGCTTGGCAATCCAGAAGGCAGGCTAGTAAACCACCAGGTACTGACCTTCAACATTTTATTAAGGCAGAAAGGTGCCAAATTGTTGAAGATGGGGTATTTTGCAATAGTTAAGATTCTTTTCTAAGTGAAGCAACTGAGTACACATCATAATAGAACATGACTGATTCCCTACCCCATCCCACAATTCAATGTTTCTTAATATAGCTGAGTTTGGGCGGTGTGCTATCAAAAAAAAACCCCTATATAGAAAATGATGGTCCTCGCAATTTAAATGATTTAAATAATTGCAGTATCAGGATGCCAATTTGGCTTCAGATATAAAAATCCCCTAAATGCGCTGTTGCGAATAAGGAGTGTTGATCCATGTACATTATTCTTTACACTTCGGGGCTGTTTGTATTCTGATTTGTTCCTGACATGATGCCATTTACATGCTGCCATATGTTTATTTTTGGCTATTTCGAGTGTAGCTACCAGACTGTTGCTTTTGTCTTGTGGCATCATAACGCCAACTTCATTACAACTGAGTTAATGCTTACTTGCCATCATGTGTTCGATTTCAAGCAGTGCATAACATATATTATTAACATCATCTGTGAACATTTCCATGAAAAGACTCATTTGAATAGAGAGTTCAGCTTTGTTTTCCTTCCCTGGATTAATAAATTGTCTCAGTGTTGTCATAGGTTTTAACCATTTTTTTTAATACCGTGGCATCAAATCTCCAAAGGACAATTCCAAAAGATGTCTTCAGTATGTCATTTTTCCTCCCACAAAACAAAATAAAATAAAATCCCAGCGAAAGCATCCAAACTCTCTCACTGCAGAGTATTACACACAGCACTGCTTTCATGCATTCTAGCCATCACCTGTGAAAGCTATCTTGCCTGAAATGCATGCAAGGAAGCTTTTGTTAAAAAAAAACTGTCAGAGAGTAATGTGTTACCTAGATTGGCATTTGGGAAGGAGCACTTTATGATCAAGGTATAAAAGCTACACAATATTAAGAAATGGATCCAAGTGTCTGCCAGGTTGCGAACAGGCTTCCATGATGCCACCTGCTCTGTTCCCTATGGAGAAAAAAAGTAAAGAGTTGCTTCCCAGACAATTAGGCAAGTTGCAGCTTTGTTTAAGTGGGGAAGTGTTTAGTTATCCATCCTGGGACCAGATACCTCTTTTCTTCAGGTTTGGAGAGCTACACCTATCTTGCACTGACAGGTCCCCAATTTTTTCTTCTTATCCCTCCTACATTGACATCCCTCCTATGTACCATCCAGAAATGAATGAAATTTTAAAATATTTTAAAGAAACTTTTTTAAAAACCCATTTTTGAGAGATGGGAGCCCCAGGAGTGTGGTCTCCTAAAATGTGGCTGAGCTACTCTCCTACCAAGCCATCTAAAAGGAGACTTTCTGATTAATTTTGACGTAATAGCAGACAAGTTTGTGGTGGTGATGGTGCAGAGAGGGCAGATTTAGGCCTCCGAGAGTCTGCATGAAGTCAATGAACCAAATGTGGTCCTTCCCTCCTGTAACATGTACATTATGCTGATATTTCAAGTGGGGGGCTGATGGTTTAGAGTTAGATTTTAAATTGAAAACCCTGGTTTAGTTTATGATAGTGTTTTATTTCCCCAGTGTTTGAACATATGCTTTTCATGGCTGGCTGTGATTATTTAGGAGGAACAAGCTATGTGCAATTGGAAAGACATTAGGTGTACCAAGATAAAATCAATAAAGACTTGCTATAAAGCAGTTTGTCAGGGTAAGGAAGCTGTAAAGTGTGAATTCATCCTCAAATAGGGAGGTTTCTGAAATTCTGAATCACGCTGATAAAAAAGGTGCAAAATACCAAATGATCACATCCTTTTCAAGATATATTCAGCAAACAGAATTGCTAAGTAAAGGTGTCATATAGAGGACAGCCTATATTCCATTCATGTAGCTAGTTGTTCTTCATTGTCCTAATAAAAACACTTTACCATTTAAAATAATTTCTTGGTTATTAAGACTGACTGCATATTAATGTCTCCATTTCAGCTCTGCACACTTAAAAGATGGAGTTTGTGTGATGTTGTTCAAAATTATTATTTCTTTCAAAATTACTTGTCTCAGGAATTTTAGAATTGTGTATGAGATGGATTTGTATATTTTCTAGCTTTTGACCTATACAGCCTGTGTGATTTGGGTCCAGACTATCTGAGAACCATATTTCCTCATATGAATCCGCCTTGGCCTTTCTTTCTGTTAGATCATTCTCACAGGAGTGTGTGATTAGAACCTGAGAGAAGGCTTGTTGGTGGCTGCTTCCAGGTTAAAGAATGCCTTTCCAATTCAGGCTAGGCTGATCTCTTCCTTGCTACCCATCCTTTGGATGTTTTCATTAGACAGGCCCTTTACTTGAGAAGAAACTCTTGTGTAATGTTAATTGATTATGTTTGGCTAAAGCAGGCACTGGCTCTGCTGTGGTTTCTCTTCAAGTTACGTTTACTGCTATATTTTTATAGGTATCTTTGCTGATCCCCATTTTTGACACAAGGTGTCTAGTATCTGATCCTATCTATTGTATTCAGGGGCACGGTTGTGTTAAAAATAAGATTTGCCAAACACTTTTTTTTCTGGTCCAGATATTCTTGGCCTTAGCTAGTGGTGGGATGTCAAAAATTTTACTACCCCAATGTGATGTCATCACAGTGTGGGCGGAGCTGACATCATGACATCATGGGCAGAGCCAATGTCATGACATTGTGGGTGGGGCCAAATAATTTTTTTTAAAAAATTAAAAAATAAAAAATAAAATAAAATAAAAATAAGCAAACACACACACATCAACCCACCTACCCATCCACACACACACACACACACACACCACAAACCCATAAATAAATAAAACATACATTAAAATATACCCACCCACCCAAACATCCACCCATCCCAAACACAAATCAGCCAGAGCTTTTAAACCAGAGCTTAAAGCTTGTTCTGGCTAATATTTCTCACACTAGGTCGGATGGAAGGAACTACAGAATGAACTCACCACAAGATGGCTTCATTTTGGCACTTTTCAACTTTTTAACAGTTAAAGAAGTTAGGTACTAAGTTTTTGCCTAACCAGTTCTCTAGGGTAATATGCCTTAATGTAAATGTAAAACAGCTGTACCTCCTTAAGGGTTCTCCAATTGGAACAGCAATTGGAACAGCACAGGTGTAGCTTATTGATGAGGTAACTCCAAGACTTTGCTTAAAACCCCCAAGCCAGGCAGCCAGGCCTTTTTAGGAACTGTGGTTATACGTCAATATAGGTAAAGGTATTAAATACACATTAAAATACAGTACACACAGACACACCACATCCAAAGGTGAGTCACTTACCCTGCGGAGCAGGCTATAGGGAGCTTCAGGGTAGCAGCTTCTCTTCCTCCTCCCTGCTTTGGAGGACAGCAAGGAGGCCGCACATGCACGCCAAGCTCTATATGCGTGCATGCACACCAAGCACTTGGCGCACATGTGCAGTGGGGGAACTCCACCGGAGGTGGTTCCCCCCAAAAGCTGCTACCGGCTCTCCGGGACACAGAGAAAAGTTACTACCAGTTCTAGCGAACTGGTGCAAAGCTGTTGCTGCCCATCACTGTGTATGCAGCATGTTATGTATTAGGTTGGTGTGACTGGAATAAGTTAAGCTTTTTCAATAAAACAATTATTTTTTTAAAAAAAGAAACACATTCGTTTGTAATCTGCTGTGGAGGTCAGAGTTACCAGATTTACAAGTAAAGAAGTGTTTGTAATACAGCCTTCAGCTATTGCGAAACAGCCTTGAGTAGATGGCCTTGAACAAACACGGTGTGACTTCATCTTTAGGGTGGGTAGGCTGGATCACCAGTCCCTAAATATGGTTCCTTCTCTTTCTTTTTTCTTTTCCCCTTCTTTTTTATTATTATATTTTTGTGTAACTCCATTGTAGCTGTTAGATTTTTCCTTATTTTTAAGTAAACAATAAAAATATCTGTTAATAAAAAAGTATGGTTCCTTGCTGTAAGCAACTGAGGCTGACCAGGAAAGATTAAACTTAAGAAAAGAAAGGTGTTCTGTGACTCTTAATAAGCTGTTTTGATATACAGGCAGTTATAATGAAACTCACTGAATTTGATAAGGAAGGACATTAATAAGGAACCCTATTGTGTTAATTTTAGTTGCTTTATTCTAATAGTAATTGTGCTTTAAATGCTGACGGATAAGCTTTGCAGAGCGGTAGGATTCTTCTTATTTTATGCAATGAAATGCCATGAGATACCCAGTAATTTGCAAAGTATCTGGGAGGAAAATATACCCCTGCGGTTTATCATATTTTAGAAGGTAATCAAAGTTGAATCTGTGAATATAACTCCCTGTGATTTGGAAGAAGGTAAAGTAAGGGGCAAATTAATTGCATTCAGAATCATTTTAATCATATCATGAAGACAAGAATTCAACTGTACAATGCTGTGTACTTGAAAATATGCCTGCTTTGTTCCTGTTTGCATCTTCAAATTTCCCCAAAGTACGAGAATTCTGCAAAGTTATGACTATCCCATTTCCTTCTAATCTCATTAGATGGCAATGAGATTGGTATGTAGACTTTTTGAAATGCCTTATATGCATACATATGACTGGGTAGGTAAGAAGACACATTGATACATTAGGACTCAAGAGACCTAGGTATGAATCCCCACTTGGCCATGCTAAATAGATTTGTGTGGGGAGCAGTGCTATTAAAGCAACTCCATAACTATCTCCCTTACTTTGAAAGCCATATCAAGGTCAATATATGTAGATTCTGATTTGATCGCACATAATATGCACACAGGAGAGCATATTTCAGTGGATGCCAATTCAGTGGATGCCTCCAGATGTTGTTGGACTGTAAACCCTACCTTCTCTAGCATGACTAGCCAATAGTGAGATGTGGTAGGGAGCTGCAGCCAACCAGCAGCTTAGAGGGATGCTTTTGCCCTTGCCATTCTACTTGGATAAAGGTCTGCTGGAGAGATTAGCCACTCCAATTGGACTTGGTTTAGGGGATTTTAAAAAAGTTATAAACTATTTTGCATTTTTAGAATACAGTGAATTAAAAGGAGTTCATTTTGTTTCAATTATTGACTAATAACTTTTAAAACAGTCTGTTGAATTCACTACGAAACACATAGCTGAAATTCTATTGCTCAGTGAAAGCCAAATTGTAACTTTCAGTGGATTCTTCCTGGTAAACAAAGTATCCCTGCTGTGATTCTTTGGACACATGCCTGCATGCGCAAAGCTAGTGTGCATCTGTTCCTGGTAATCACAGCAGGAAGGGTTTGTTTATTAGATAGCTATTGATTGAAAGTAAAATTTTGACTCATGCTAAGCCAGGAGTGCTCAAACTATGGCCTGTGGTCCAGATCTGGCCTGCGGCACCTAATAATCCATTTCACAGCATCCTTGCCGCTCCTGGAAGCTAAATTAAACTGTTTTGCACATGTGTGTGTGTGTGTTTTACTTTCACTTCCAGTGGGAGGAACAATGTGAATGACCTGCTCAACCATGTGACCGGCCTGTGGCCCAAAAAATTTGGGCACTCCTGTGTTAAGCAATAGGATTTTTGCCCCGTACGGTGTATGTTGGTGCAATCTTGTACAACAGTAACAGGGAACATATGGACATTCAGATGTCAGGCTGCAGCCGCATCATTCCTCACTCCTACCTATGCTGGCTGGAGCTGGTACAAGTTCCAATCCAACAACAACCTAAGATACAGCCACACTGAGTTCACTGATATTTAAACTTTGAAAAATGTATGTATAGGGCTACAGATAGCCTGAATCTGTTTATAAGTTTGGTGCATTCTTTTGGTATTGATTTGTGAGCTGAGTGCCTTTCACTTCTAGAAATAACAATCTGACAAGTCTGTTTACTATTACTTCATATGCTCATAAGTATATGAAGTCAGTGTAATTAAAACAAACCATCAGGACAACCTCATCTAGATGGCCATTTAAGTGGTTGTAGAAAACAAAGAAACTGAAGCATGTCACATTTTGTAAATAGGAGACCAAGCTGATTGCTCTGACAGCTCGATTTACTATGGGGGGATTTCTAGCATGAGAACAGGAAAAATGTTTGAAAAATGAACTAATGCATGCTTGAAAAAAGAAGGCAGCATAATGTTTCCATCCAGTAACTGAATTGTGAAACGGGTGTGAGATTGCACAAAGCTACTAAATAGATGGAGTAAAGAGCAACAATTCTTTTGGTTTCTTTCATGTCTGTCTTCTTTTAACAACAATCACTGTAAGCAGTTGTTAAGTTATTGAGTCTTGAGACAGGAAAAAAATATTTCAATTTATTGCAAAAGATATTATGCCAGTAAAATAATCTAGAAATATACAAAACATTATATTTGATTAGTACATTTCATCAGGAAAGAAATCTGTATTGAAGCCTGCTTGATTTCCAAGAGTTGTGACTATGGGTAAGAGGAATAGGCATTTATTGTACTGTGGAGGTACATAAACTTTTCATTAATATAATATTCTCACCAGAATTAATAGATTATTCTTACAATTTTCTTCCAAAAACTTAACTTTTTTCTGGAGTAATTCAAGTACATAAGTTTCAGAATATGCAATATGTGCTATACAATATTTTACAAACTTTGTCACTTAAATATCTCATTGCTTTTTAAAATTTCCTTTTTAGCATCAAATAATGTATTTGTTGTATACATTATAGAAAGGGTGCGTTCTTTTGGAGTGCATTCCAAAATGTAGTAGATATTACTACTTCATACTGATCACTGTCTCATTTGCTAGCATGGTTTTTTAAACCTATAAATATGCAAGTAAAATAATTCTCAATACTGAAAAGTTGATATGAACTGCTTTTAAGTTTCTTCATGTGCTGTGGTATATTAAATAAAATGGAGAATGTATTCTATCATAATCAAAGCCAATGTGGGTCTCTCTGCCATAGACTAGGTAACATAGCCAGCTGAAGCATAGCATGCTTACTAAGAGGACTGTGGCATCATTCTTCAAGGATATGTTATTTTACAAATTAATTCACTTATTATAATTAATTACTGTCTCTCCCCGTGGCCTGCAGTACCACTTTTAGTCACTAGTGGCAGCTTTCCATAATTCTGCCTAAAAGATAAGGCAACGTTAGGCAGACCTGTGATATTTATTTTATCCAATGGCATCTAAGCCATCCCCCTCCCCCCTCGAAAAAGAAAATTTTACTACCAGGTAGGGGCTGTGGAAGTAAGTAGAGAAAAAATATTGAGAAAGCACTAGAGAGGAAGCTATCAAAGACCCTGGAGGAAGAGAAATTAGGAAAAGATGACAAAAAGAAAAGAGAATATGGCATTTTGGAAACTAAAGGGGTTCCACACGTAAGAAGGTGGAAATGCTTTCTAGTTTATATGTTTTCAACCATTTTATACAGAAAGGGCTTACTGGATCAGATGAAATCAAGCTCCATAAGCCTTGTTTCCATCCTCACCAGCATAATGACTTGACCAGCATGGAGGACAGTTATGTGCAATGTGCCATATTGAGCTGTTAATGGATGGCTGAGAACACTCAGCTTTCACAGCATGTATCAAGACTGGATTCTTGCCATGTACCGGCCAACCAGTTTCAAAACTGGTAGCATCAACCATCTATTACAAGCTGATTATGTGGACAATAATGAACATTAATCCACATGTACAGGTACTACATTTCTATGTGAAATAGGTGCTGGGTATGAAGCTTTGTAACCGGTACACTTTTGCCATACAAACCAGTGCCAGATTCAGGAGTTGCTGTGCTTACTGCCATGCTAGATGTGAACAGAATGGCAGCTCATGGCTATCCTTCTGCAACTAAACAGCTGTGACATTGGATATAGGTTGTCTTAAACTATAAGAGTTCCTGCAAGTAGTTTCACACGAATTACTGCTAAGCTGTTCCTTGTCTTAGGATATGGCTAGAAAAAAACATGCCCCGTTGTTTCTTTGGGCTGAGTTGTGTTGACAATGAAAACTAAATGCCCCCACATGACACCTGAACTTAGCATCTGTTTTTTTGTAACTGTTTCATAAGGACCTGTTTTATATCTGTCTTTATAAGGATGCTGTAATACAAGGTGACTATAAAGAAGATACATCAGCATGGTAGTAGGTAAATGAATAATGCAGGGGTTTGTAGTTAGTATAAAATTAAGCACAAAGCTGTTATCATGGTGGATGTACAAAATATTTTGTACAATATGGTGGGATAGTTTCATCTCAATGTGCGAAAGTGATAAAACTCATTGGCAAATGTGTAATGCCACAAAGTTTGTTTTGCATTCATCCTTTCAAGTTTCAGCTTGCAAGAGAAGTTTGTTTTGCAACCATTTGCAAATCAGTAGGGGCTGGCTTCATAGCAACGTTATTTGCTAGTAAGACTGAAAAATCCAAGCCTATCTTTCTATTACAAAAAACAAAGTCTTCCATTAAAATTTTAGGATTTGTAAAGTGTTCCACAATAGAATTCATTTGGGAAATTCTGTCTTAGGCCATAACAAGATTTTCAGTTTTACCAGAATTTCATATTTTTCCATGGAAGGTTTATGGACTTTCTATGGAACACCAGTGCTCCGCAAAACATAGTTTGGGAAACACTGGAAATTGTTTCAGAAAAGTTGCTCTAGTTTTCTTTCCTGCCTAAGTAGCATTTTTATTGTCTTTAACATCATGGGAAATTTGTTTTAGAGACTTGAGAATGAAAGGCCTTGCTTTGCTGGGTGTGTGGTGCCTGGAGAACTACTGTTTACCCTGTTGTTATCACAAACATGCAGTGAGGGATATCCAGTGACCTTGCCTTCTTCTGAGTCCCAGCATTCAAACTACTGATGCTGTTTGTAAGCCATTAAAGATACTTTCATATGCTACCAATCCCAAATATTGAACTGAATTCAGCAAAATCTTTCCATGAATGGAGGGGCTCCTTTAATCAGGTTTTTGATTTAGTAAACCTTTCTGTTGGCAAATCACAAAAAATGTGGGAACTTTCAAGAGCTTTCACATGACCCCTTCAAATAATTTGTTCTGGTGCCCCCCCTACCTGTTAAAGAGGGGAAATTGTGGGTTCCACTGTTGAGGGAGGAATGAAGAAAAATGGCAATGGGAAAGTTTTTAGGGACGCTCTAGTTGGGAACACTCACTCTGTTGAAATAAGGGTCTGGAGACAGACCCTATAATTCTGTCACTTACTTCAATGGCACCATTTCACGTGGCCCCTACCCCTCTAAGGGCATTTGAGAAACAAAATGGCCACCCCTTTGTAACTGTTGGGACAAAATGGCCACTCCCATCTTGCAGGCAGAGCAAACAGCTGTCTTGCCCTCGAAGCTGACTGAGGGAGCATGATCCGGGCCCAGCCTGAAAAGGTTGGGAACCTCTGATATAGAATATAAGTCCTCTAAGAAAGAAGTATATTGGGCAAGACCTTAAGGTAAGATAATCATAGAAGGAATGTTCTCTTCCAAAGACAACCTTTGAAAACAGCCTCTGATGTTGAAAATAGATTTTCTGGACAGTATGGGATCTCCTAGAAGAGAAGAGAATAATTGTAACTTTATTTTTAAGCTTCCCAAAAGTGACCCTTCCTTCTTCTAAGGCTCTCTGGAGAGACTTTTCATTGATTGTGTGTTGAAAGTGAGGTGACATGAAACTGTCTGGAATAGTAGCCATGTTAGCCTGTGGTTCAGACATATCAGAAGAAGAAAAAAACCACTGCAGCACTTTAAAGACTAACTGCTATATTTTTAACATGAGCTTTCATGGATGAACTCCACTTCTTCAGACATAAGAGTGTCATTTTAAGGCATGACTTATATACACCAGATACAGAGGTAAAGAGTAATCAATCAGAATGTATCTGGTGTATATAAGCCATGCCTTAAAATGTCACTCCTATGTCTGAAGAAGTGACTTGATCCACGAGAGCTCACATTAAAAATATAGCAGTTAGTCTTTAAAGTGCTGCAGTGGTTCTGTTTTCTGATATGCATAAAACTCTCTGTTGATGATCTTTGTTACAATATTTTACGAATGAAGTCATTACTGTACATTATGTTCTGTCTAGTAGATTCTGATAGACTTGTTTTCAGAATAAGATATTTTATCCCTGTTCAAAAGTATTTTTAGTAAAGAGTGCTACATAATCTGTGGACTGAAACAAACTAAATGTTCCTGGGGTGTACTAGGGTGGGTTTTTAAAACAACAACAACAATTAAACATTAAATTTTAAGCATTAGATTTTAAATGGAAAACAAACCTGGTTTAGCTGATGATGGCGGTTTTTAATCTTTGAACATATGTTTTCCATTGTTTTTCTGTTTCAGCATTTATATGGAAACTGGCTGTGATTATTTAGGAGGAACAGCTTTGTGCAATTGGAAAAATATTAGGCGTACTAAGATAAAATCAATAAAGACTTGCTATAAAGCAGTTTGTCAGGGTAAGGAAGCTGTAGTGTGAATACATTCAGGCATCTGAAACTCTGAACCAAGCTGACAAAAATGGTGCAAAGTATCAAATTATTCGATCATTTTCAATATATATTCAACAGATAGAATTGCTAAGTAAAGGTCTCATATAGAGGAGGACAACCATTCATGTAACTAGTTTGCTATATTAAGCTGTAGAACATTCTACTCTGAAATACCAAGTTTAGTTGGATCTTTAAATTTCTTGTCACTGCTTTGATAGGTATAATTTGAGCTTGGTAAGAAATAAACTATATTATTTGACCACAAGAATCATTATCCTCCTGCCCTCAGTTACAGTGGCTTAGCCCACTTCAGGCATTGTTTTCAAAACATGTTTTGGCCATCATGAATGGGCTCAATCTTTGCAAGTTTCACCTCCTTTTTCGCTTTCTGCTTTGTGAGGCTTCTAGGCTTGTGCAGTGCTTCAGTTCAGATGTCTATTGGAAAACTCTAGCCTATAAACCTGACACTGCAAAAGTAACTTAGAAGTAGTTGAGGAAGATGCAAGAGTGAAGGTCATTCATGATAGCCCAGCCATAATCTAGTCATAACATGTGGACCAATGTTTAGAGTTCTGTACCCTGTGTTTGAGGCATTCAAATCCACCAGAAACATTTCTTTTTCTTTGTCTTTCTCCTTATATCCTGCTTCTCAGTGACTGGTGACTGATCAGATGATTGTCTTTGTAGAGGTACCGCAGGAGGGCTCTCTTCCACTTGATCTAATGTTTTCAGAACCTGATGAAATCTGCCTTCTTGTTGTCTGAAGTCATATTCAACACTGTGTAATAAATGCAGTAGTAGAAGAGACATTAGTTAATTTTGAACTATGAGTTTAAGAAAATAATTGTTTTCGGTACCTGGCTAGAAACAAGCTACAATCCATATAATTATAGAAATATGAATTCTGTGTTTCTTCACCTGACATGTTGGATCAAAACAGAATAATTCCCATCATTTATACCAGGGGTTCCCAAACATTTTATGCCATGGGCCTGATCAAGCCCCACAGACAGCTGAGTGGGCCGGACCATGCTCCCCAGAAGTGGAAATAAATGTGCCTGCTTCCATATTTACGATAGCCATAGGTACATTTACAGATAATGTAAAAGCATTTATGCACGTGTGGGCACATTTTACGGCTGTTGTAAATGCTTCCACTTCCATTTCCAGGGGGGAGGGCGGGTGGGCCAGGCCACATGAAATGATGCCACGGGCTGGCGTCAGCCCATGGGCCGTAGGTTAGGAACCCCTAATTTATACAGAAGTTTTTGATCCCATGCACATTTAGGCCATACTCAATCTATGTTTGCAAAAGAGCAGATCTCAAAGAGTTCCCATTGAAATTATCACAGGTGGAGGTCGTGTTTATTTAAAACATTTCATTTCAATAGTAATTGAAAAAAAGAGTTTGGTTTCCCTATTGCTTCCTTGGTTCCGGTTAATTTGACAGATAAAAGCCATCAGCTGCAAACAGGCATATAATTATGCAGTAAACTATTTGAGAGAATGTGAAAATAAACATCTTGACGTTTATCTTGTATATGGTCTATTCACCATGAGGCAATGGTATAGAGGTTGTTAATAGAATTTTTATTGAACTGGAAAGGAAACAGCCATAAGGCCTAATAAAATACAAATGTCCTATTAAGTTTTTTAAAAGCACTATGATTTTCTTGTGTGTGTGTGCACGCGTGTGCTTTTTAATAGTCTCAATCTTTATGCTTGGTATACTATTAATAACAGAACCAATCAATAATGCTTTACTCTAAAATTGATTTCTTAGTCATGTGACATTTGGTATCAAAGTAGCACACTTTATACATTCATGAAGCAAGAAATGTTCTTTATATGTTATACATATGGCAAAAATATGAACATTATAAAATATTCATTAGATTTCATAAAGAGAGACCATAATGGGCTTTCCATCTGTAGTTTTAAAGTCTGTTAAAATATTTTTTCTTAATTTGATGTCTAATTAAGTGAAGAAATTGTTTACTTGATTAATAGTGGAATCCTATACGGGTCTACTCAATAGTAAGATCTCTTGCATTAAGTGGAATTTACTCCTACGGAAGTAGGAATGTGAGTACTGTTTAATGTTGTGATCCCAAAGCCCTTGGGGGTCAGAAAGAGAAGTATATTTTGATATATTTTGGGCAGAATCCTATTGGGTTTTCACAATACGTATGATCATTCTCTTGGTCTGTCATGTGCTCACAACTTTCTAGATCATGCACAAAGTTTGAGACATATGGGCAGAAACTCATGATAATTAATTACTCAATTCCTCTTGTACATGTGATAATTTGTAATCAGATTC
This sequence comes from Furcifer pardalis, assembly GCA_030440675.1. NCBI lineage: Eukaryota > Metazoa > Chordata > Lepidosauria > Squamata > Chamaeleonidae > Furcifer > Furcifer pardalis. The sequence continues at coordinate 74,309,099 of CP126893.1, forward strand.
TGGCTATCAAGTTCTTTTTAATATTAATTTTAAGAAGCATCTGCTGAATTAACAAGTGACCTACCTAGGCCTTTGTGGCTAGTTTTATTCAATATTTAAGCTACAGTGTTGATGGGGTGGGGTGGTGTACAAAGAAAGAGCCTCCTTGAAGATTGTCGTATTTTTGAATTAGAATCCTTTCAACCCAGAATAATTTCTGACGCAAAATTATTATTAATGGCAACCTTGTGCTGAATAATATTTTTCACACTACGACAGGCAAAAGGAACTGTAGAGTGAATTCACAAAAAGGTGGCTTTGTTTTGGCAATTTAAATTCTGAACTAGACACAAAAGAAGTGTTGATGGGAGCAGAAGAAAATAGACACTTCCAAGACAAGCTGTGGATTTGGACACATCCTGGTGCTTAGATACTCCTCTAAGACCATGGCAGATCTTTGTCTCAACAACCTTCCACCCCGAAACCGTAGATTAATTCTCTCCAACAGAGGAGGGGAGGAAACCACCCCTTCTTATTGGGACTGTGAAATTTATTTTTAACTTTGTTGCCAGTGAAACACCCCCTGTCCTGGATTAGTTACTGAATGTTTTTAGAAAAGTTTAATATATCAAATTAAATACAGCTGCCCTAGTACTGCATATACTCAACTTGAAGTCATCCTGAATACAGTCAAACCTCGCATAAAGAGTGCCTCGCTTAAAGAGCAGAATTTTATCTGAATGTTCGCTTCACTTAACAAATAAAACAAAAAACTTGCTTAACATATAAGTCGGGGGTGCAATCCCCCCCCACCAGAAGTCCCAATAGGTCTCTTACAATGGTGTGTCACTTACAGAGCAAACTCACTAAAAGAGCAATCCTGTGGAACACATTATGCTCTTTAAGCGAGGTACAACTGTATAAGTCAAGGTACCTAATTTGGACCTATAAAACTAGGAAAATAGATTGACATGAGTATAAGTTGGGGGTGGAAAATGTAGTTGCTGGTAGTGAGTTTCAATAATTAACATACATGAAAATACGGTAAAATTAATTAATTTAGACATTTGTGTGGGTATGTTTTTGAGTTTTTACGGTAGTTAGTGCATTATTTTACTGTATGTTTGAATTTGCACCACCACAGTTTTGGGATCCTTGGGGGTTGTCTACCTGAATATAAGTCGAGTCACCTTTTTGGACCTCATTTTGGGAACTAAAAAACTAGACTTATACTTGAGTATATATGGTACTTAATAAAATCTTAATGTCAGAGGGGTAAAACTACTCAATTCAGTAGAAGAGCAAAAATATTTCATATTCCTAGTTTGTGCAGCGATTAACCTTATTAACATCTGCTTATCATGATGGCAGTACATTATCACCACCATAAGAAACAAGATGCCTGGAAACATTATTTGCTGGTGAGCATAAGTGAGAGGGAGTAATTGCACTTCCGTTCTTCTCATTTTCCATAGAAATGTGTTTGGCCACTGTCAGAAACAGGATGCTGGATTATATAGCTCTTCATACTTATCCAGCAGGACTCTCTATGTTTTTAGGGTATATCCAGATTATCTATTTTATAGTGCAGCTGAAAGGACTGGAAAAGCATCATTTCCAGTGCTCAACATAACTGGAGGCTGAAATTTTGAGAAAACCCAAAGAGTTCCAACTACTGCCCAAGATGAGCATGCTCTTAATCTCTATAAATGTTTTGCATTTCTACCTAAAGAATAGAATGGAGAAATATACACCCGTTTTCTCTCAAAAAATCAACTCATATTCTTGTGGCAGCTGCTGTTAAGGATCTGGTTCTTCCAGCCTATTTTCTCACTTTCTTTAAAACCAGAATTCTTAAAAATCCTATCTGCAGATCTTTACACCAGCTATCCTGGGACACCAAGGAAAGTTGTATTCCTTATAATTGAGAGAACAGTTGTGTTTGTTGTTGTTTAATCACACAGTTGATTTCAACCCTTTGCTGACCCTATGGACCACTGCACGCCAGGCACCCCTGTCCTCCACCATCCTCCTCAACCCACCCAGCTCTTTACCCATTGCATCTGCAATACCATCTAGCCATCCATCTCATCTTTGGCCACCCCTTCTTCTTATGCCCTCCACCTTTCCCAGCATCAAGGCTTTCTCAAGTGAATCCTCTCTTCTCATTTGATCTCCAAAGTACTTTAGCTTCATCTTTACTATCTGACCTTCTAAGGAGCAGTCAGGGTTGATTTCTTCTAAGATCGATCTATTTGTTCTCCTTTTACTATATATATATATATCCATTGCTGTCCTATCCCTTTTCATTTCTGACCAATTAAGCTGATTGTTTAGGCTTATTATAATAATAAAACATAGAGTGTTCCAGAGGATAGAATTTGCCTTCTACAGCTTCCTACCTGCCCACATGGTATTCTGGATAGTTGAGAGGTTCTTCAGAGGTGATGAAGGATGCTTCTGCAATGATGGGTTATGGAAGTAGAAACCAGGGAGTCTTGAGCAAAAATATCTTTTGAGGATTGTAGGAATTGTTTTGACTTTGACTTGACATGTCAAAGTTCTATTAGTTAATAAGAAGGATGTGAAAACTATGGCTTTATTAATCAATAATTTTATATGAGGAGCAATAGTATCACTTAAAGCATGGTGCAGGACAGGTATGTAAGTGGTCAGAATCCTGTTTACTTACACTATCACATAAGGATGATTGTGTACGTTTTTCTTCTACTTCAGCAGGTTCTATGTTGAATGTCAAGGTACTGAATGGCTCTCAAAATTGGGCATGCAACTGGTGGCATGCCCAAATAAACAAAGTGTGTAAGCAGCCAAAAGATGCTGCATAGTTGTCTTATGCATGTGTGCTTCTTTGCCAATTAGATTTTGGCCAGTGACTAATAAACATGATGGATATATGCAGCCTGCAGGTAACAGAGAATAACAGTTGCGGGACATGTATGGGTGTCAGAAGGCATCTAATTGGCCAAAAGAATTCTAAAATTAATGGGTAATTTGTTAATTTAGCAGATAAAAATTGGAATAAAAACCAGATGTGAAATATACTACCTCATGCATAATTACACACATCAAATCTAACTTCTATATTTCTTAACATGCTAGCACTTTGTCCCTAAACCTTTGTTTACCTGGCTTTGCCCAGTGGCTGCTCTCTTTTGCTTATGAGGCACTAAATTATAAGGATATATGATCCTACAAAGGTAAGGCACATGATTAATTGGCAGATTAATCAATTAAAGATTTAAGTGATTTTTCAGTTAGGTCTAGTTTTAATTGGTGAAGTCAAATTTAATCAGAAGAGCTGTGATTTAAGGATTCATTTGCTTGTTTGTTTTTGAGCTGTTTAGCAGAGGTGTACTGCCATAATAAGGAATAAAAACAGAAAATGAGATGATCTTGTTTCTGACAATGTGGCAGCATTTATTGTTCATGATGTTAAATTATAAGTTACTTTACACTTCCTTCAGTACTCCATGAGGTCCCTAAAACCGAAATATTTTTACAAATTTATTTAAATAACTTAACCAGTTTATAATATATGAGTACTGTAACTCAAAATAAGACTGAGCACAGAAGGTTTGGACATCTTTGAACTGTGGTGCTGGAGAAAATTCTTGAGAGTTTCCTGGACTGCAAGAAGATCAGACCAGTCAATCCTAAAGGAAATCAACCCCTCATTAAGGACAGATAATGAACCTAAATCTTAAATACTTTGACCACCAAATGAGAAGAGAGGACTCACTGGAAAAGACTCTGATGCTAGGAAAGATGGAAGGCAAGAAGAGAAGCAGGCAGGACAGGATGAGATGGTTAGACAGTATATTTCAGGGGTTCCCAACCTTTTCAACCCAGGGACTGGGTCACACTCTCTCACTCAGCTTTGAGGGCCAGATGGCCAGTTTGCCCTGCCTGCAATAGCTTCAAAGGGGGTAGCCATTTTGTTTCTCAAATGCCCTTGAAGAGGTGGGGGCCACATGAAATGGCAAAGCGGGCTGGATCTGGCCCACAAACCTTATATTGGAAACCCCTAGTATGGTTGATCCAATGGGTGAGGATCTGGGCAGATTCCAGAAGAAGGTGGATTACAGAGGAGTCTGGTGTGCTGTGGTTGATGAGGTCATGAAGGTTGGACTTGTCTGTGTGATTGAACAACAGCAACAAAAGTGCAAAAGTTCTTTAAAGGTATGATAACCTTTCTGGAAATAGTTTACTATGACACTCCAGTTGTCTTCTGTCTGGTTAGATATGTCTTCCAGTTTGAGAAGCATTGTCTAACAAAGCAACAGTGTCTAAAATAGCACTTCCTGTGGAATATCAGAAGAGGTTCAATTGATTCTTTGGGGACCCTGTAGGACAAGACTGTAGAAATGGTGCAGGCCAAACTATGTGACTCACAAACAGCTGTGTCCTCCAACAGAGAGGAATGGCTAGGGTGCTTAGGAAAAATGGCTGCAGGTTTTGCCTTGGCTAACCCCAGCATTTTCCATTGATTGTCTTGCTATATAAGGATATCCAGACCTGGTGGGAAATAGATTGTAATGGTCTTAGATCAAGAGAATCCAGGTTGACTCAGCTTTCTATCCTTCCAAGGTTTCTAAAATGAGTACCCAGCATGTTGGGGGAAAATGCTAATTCACTTGGGGACCACTCATAGAATGCATTAAGCGCTATGGGACAGAATATAAGTGTACAGTAATTGGTATTGCCATCTCTCAGTATCACCTTCCACAAAGTGCCACACCTTCCTAGGAGGCAACACAGTCATAACATACCATTATCCACTTATCCCTTGGAAAGTATGCAGTATACATGCTTTTAAACCACTATAGACCTTCCAAACCAAAATACACACAGATAATATGGACTTGGTAAAACACAATACAAAGGTAAAAACACTGGTAATTACAAGACCTAAAATGACTATCAGTGCAACAAGGTCTAAAAACAAGCAAATCTTAGAAAGTCCAGGATAACTAATAACTCCTAACTTGGTGTCAAAAGGTGGACAGATGAGCTTCCAGTAGAAAGAGCCCTCTGTCCTCAATTTTCAAATTGTGTCATTATTTTTATGTTTGCATCTCCTTCGGCCTCAAATGCTGACCTTCTTCCTTAGTATGTTAATCCAGTTGATGTAGTTTGAAGCCAGTTGACTATAAAATATGATTTCTTAGTTAAAAATAAAAATGCAATTTCTTAGTTTATGCCCTACCTGTTTCTTTGAGATTTCATTTAAACATCCTTAACAATTCATTCTTGCTGCCCCTCCAAAGCTCAAATAATTGGGTAGCAAAATTCTTCCTTATGTTTATAGTAAGCTTAATTGCAAGTCTTAAGGGTATGTTTTCTCCCCTCTCATTAACGTGATTCAGAAGCAAACTACATTTTTGTTCCTATGGAAACATTGGTCCTTGTAATTTCACAGTGGTATACAGAGAATTTAGCAGGATGAATCATGTTAACATCAGTCAGAGTTAAATAATGCAGGGATGTCTAATGTGATGCATTTGATGTTTTAATGCATGTCATATAACTTCTAGAGATAGAGCATGTTTACTCACAACTAAGTTCAAATTTGTTCAGTGGGCCTTCTTTGCAGAATGCACAGGGCACACTTCAAATATGCACTGGAACACATGCTTGTCTGTTCTCTGATTTCAACAAAAGACTGTTTGCTTGTTTGTTTTACAAAAATACATATAAGCATTGGTATGTATTCTTGTGCAATATCTAATCTAACTAGTAAAATCTCAGGCAGAACATCTTTCTTAAATGGAGTTATTGGGAACCCAATATCTGACTGTATTTAAACTAAACTATCAATTACATTTACTTACATTTGAGTATGTGATATTCCTGCACTGAGGATACCATGTTATATCTCCCTTTGTGCATTCAAGAGCTCATTGTAATGGTTTATGCATTTGGCTAGTACAACACTGGAGGAGGAGGAAAAATCACAGAATGTTATTCATTTTCTTCCATAAGCAAAGATGGACTGAGCTGGACATCATACTTAAAGTTTTTTCAACTGCAGGAATGATAGATGGAGGGAAGACTCTTGCTATAAAGGAAAGTTTGGCTTAACTATTGTCAGCAAACAGAGATTTCTGTGATCAGCTAAAGATATGATCAGATGGCTGCAAAGTAATGTGCCTGAGCAATCCCCTTTAAAGCAGTTCTTTAGATTGCCCAGCCCAGCCTCCAAAAGTAGAAATCCCAAAAGTTCTAGCTTTGGGCACAGATTTGAGTTGGGCTGGAGTACTTTTCCCTGTGATGTCTGGGAAATGGATTACACTGGATGACTCCAAAAAAGATTCAAACTGCAATTTGTTTCCCTGTGATGTTGCAGGCTATTTACTCAAATTGCACATGTTTATTATATATAATATTGATTAAGTAGAAGGTCACACATTAGATCAGGAGTCAGCAACCTATGGCCTGTGGGCTGGATCCGGCCCCTGGCACCAAACCATCCAGCCTGCACCCTTGCTCCAGCCGCCACTGGCAGCTTTTACCGCGGGGGAACACCAGTCTGGCCCCCTCAACTGTCTGAGGGAGCGTGACCCAGCCCACGATCTAAAAAGATTGCCATCCCCTACATTAGATGGTCAGCTTCTGTTTCGACCACCACTTGTTTAAAGCAAGGCTTAAAATGTGACCCCATTTTAAAGCACTTGCTTATTGACTGCATTTGCTTACAGACCAAACTAAGTAATGTACTTGATATGTACTTAGGAGCAGTGCTTCCACACTTGGTGAAATGCATCAATTTGTCAGAGCACATGGTCATTCTTATCTCTGTTACCTTCAATTTTTGCCATACTATGTTTTGTTGCTAGCTAGCTTGGTTCTGTGCATTTCTCCACTCTCTCAAATTAGCACTGGCAGTCAGGGCACAAAGCAAATTGAAGTCACTGCGAGACAATATATTAATAAGTATGCCTTTTCAAGTTGATGCCTATTTTCCAGGTATAAAGAAATCAGAAGTGTAACATATGTTATTTCCCCCTAAAGCTTTCTTCACAACTGCTAACTTAAAAGTTTGATCTAATATTGAATTTATTTCCTTTTTCTGGGGTTGCTGTGAGAATAGGCAGCTTGCCAAAGGCTACACATGCTTGTCTTTTCTCCTGCGGGACACAGTGAGGTATCAACTCCTGATCCCAGGACTCCAATGCACTGAGTTACCCTTTCCATGTTAACGTCCCTTTGCTTCTCATTGGAGGCAACTGTACAAGATAAACCAATTAACCTAATGCCTTCATTTTGACTCTCATTCCTTTACGCACACACACCCGTGCCATGTTCAGCTCCTCCCTCCTCCTTATCAGACTGTTTCTCAGTGTAATTAATTAAAATTCTTCCAATTAATTTCTAATTATAAATTAATTAGGACTTATTAAGTCACCATTGTAATTGTGTTTGGTCCTTATTGGTGCAAAAATTAAAATATTGCCCTAATTAATTAAAATCATTAATTTATTTTAAGCATTGCAAATAACTGCTGTCACAAGGATAGTTGATAGTTTAAACATAGAATTTAAAATTGACCTAAATCAGGGGTTCTCAACCTATGGCCCACAGGCCAGATCTGGCCTGCAGTGCCAAATAATCGAGCCCCCACCCTCACTCCAGCCGCTGCCACTGGCAGAATCGGCTGCGGACTCATTTATGGCTGTTGTAAACACATTTACAACAGCTGTAAATGAGTCCGTGGCCGATTCTGGTGGCAGCTGGTCAGTACCAGTCTCACCTGCCAACTGCTTGAAAGAGTGTGACCCAGCCCCCAACATGAAAAGGTTGAGAACCCCTGACCTAAATGCTTTCATGCTGCCTTAGTGGGCTATGTAGCCAAAAGAGGAAAAACAGTTTAAATGGTTTGGGAAGGGAGCAGATAATTAAAATCACAGGGAGCCTAAGATGTGAAGGAACTCTTGCAATGTCAGTTTACTTTGTGCCCTGGAAGGTTTTTACATAGAGCTGGGAGATAAAACGAAACAAGAAAAATGCTGTGTCAGTTTTCTGTAACTAAAGGTGCAAAATTAATCAAAGACAAGTATAACTAGGGCTCTTGCTTTTCAGCACGGAACTCAAATGACAGGCAACTTAAGCTAAAAATGCAAAGCACTCTCTTACACACACAGCTCTGTTAAACTAGCACTGTTATCAGGAGGGAGAAAAGGAGGGAATTTACGCAAGGATGAATTGACAGGGGACATTTCCATGAAGGTCAATGTGCATGGGCTTCATTGGTCAGGAATTGGACATTCAACATGATTACAAAGTGAAGCAGAACTCTTTCATCCTGGAGGCAGAGATATCCTATGGACATGTATGACAGGGTTATCCCCAGTTTCTCTCACACCAGACCACAGGAGGGTAGCTGTAGGAGACTTATCTTCTGCTGTGGAAGTCATTATGAGCTGTTCTTAGGTTACAAAGTGTTCAGCAGGACTTCTGGAGACAACCCTCCACCCAGAGGACTAGTCAATATGCCCAGAACCCTTAAAACCAGTGATGGGATGTCCCCGGTTCCAGACGGATCCCTGGAACCGGTAGGACCAATTCCGGAGGGTTCTCCGTGAGGGGAGTCCACTTTTGAGGCGTCCGGTTCCGGACGCCTCACCGAAAGAATTTTTTTTTTAAATCGGAGCTAAAATGGCTCCAATTGACTGCGCATGTGCAGAAACTCAATCTGACGCATTGCGCATGTGTCAGATTGAGTTTCTGCGCATGCGCAGTCAATTGGAGCCATTTTAGCTCCAATTTAAAAAAAATTGTTTTACTGCTTTCAGGACGGCGGCGGCGGCGGCACCAGCCCTCTGAGGAGGGCACCTCCCCCGCGGCACGTTGAGGGCTGCCTGGGCCGTCCGTTGCCGACAAGCCCCATGCCCTGGGGACGCGCGGCGCACCGCTGCCGCCGCCTCCTCCGCCGGGTGCCTGTGGACTGGGTGCCTGCAGCTGCCGCCCCACACCGCCGCCGCCGGACCTGCCTGCATCCCTGTAGCCTCCTCCTTGGGCCGGTCCCTTTTTAGCCTGGCTGCGGCGCCTGGCGGAGGAGGAAGCTGGAGGCGGTGCGGCTTGGGGACGGCAGCCGCCACCATACCCACTGCTCCCCGCAGGCCCTGGCCGCCCGTGGCCGCCGCCAGAGCCGGGCCGAAAAGGCTCCGCCCTGAGGAAGATGCAGGCGCCCGGCGGAGGAGGATGCGGTGGTGGCGAGCCCCGCCAGGCTTACCCAGGGCATGGGGGTTTGTCAGGCCCCAGTCCCTAGGAGGGCGCGGTGGCGGCGGATGGCCCGCGCAGACACCAACGTGCCCGTGGGAGCTTGGTGGCTGGCCAGAGGCTGCAGGCGGCTGTGGCGGCCGTGGCCGGCGGCTGCAGGGCCGGCCGCGGCCTTCGTAGGAGGAAACAGCCGCAGTCGGGGGCAGCATGTCTTGCCGGGTGGCCCCGGGCCACATGGAGGTTCGTCGGCGCCAAGGAAGGTAAGTGAGGCTTTTATATTTAGAGTGGGTGGGTGATTTATTTGTGTTTTGGGTGGGTGGTTGTACTTTTATTTAATTTTTATTTTATTTATTTCTTTATTTTATTTCTTTAAGTTATTTACGGGTCTGTGTGCGTGTTTATTTTTTTTATTTTTATTTTATTTTTGGCCTTGCCCACAACGTCATGATGTCATGACGTTGGCTCCACCCATGACGTCGTGACGTCATGACATTGGCCATGCCCATGACGTCCATGACGTCATGGCGTGGTAGTAGAATTTTTGACATCCCATCACTGCTTAAAACATTTACTTTCCAGTCAGTGGTGGGATGTCAAAAATTTTACTACCCCACCGTGATGTCATCACAGTGTGGGTGGAGCTAACATCATGACATCATGACATCATGGGTGGAGCCAACATCATGATGGCATGCTGTTGTGGGCAGGGCCAAATAAAAAATAATAAAAAATAAGCACACACTCTCTCTCTCCCACACACACACCTCAACCCACCCACCCACCCACAACACAAACCCGTAAATAAATAAAAATACATTAAAATACACCCACCCCTCCCCCCAAACACAAATCAACCAGAGCTTTTAAACCAGAGCTTAAAGCTTATTCTGGCTAATCTTTCTCAAACTAGGTCAGATGGAAGGAACTACAGAATGAACTTACCACAAGATGGCTTCATTCTGGCACTTTCCAACTTTTCAACAGTTAAAGAAGTTAGGTACTAAGTCTTTGCCTAACCAGTTCTCTAGGATAATATGCCTTAATGTAAATGTAAAACAGCTGTACCTCCTTAAGGGTTCTCCAATTGGAACAGCAGTTGGAACACCACAGGTGTAGCTTATTGATGAGGTAACTCCAAGACTTTGCTTAAAACCCTAAGCCAGGTCGCCAGGCCTTTTTAGGAGCTGTGGTAGTACGTCAATATAGGTAAAAGTATTAAATACACATTAAAATACACACAGACACACCACATCCAAAGGTGAGTCACTTACCCTGGGGAGCAGGCTATAGGGAGCTTCAGGCTAGCAGCTTCTCTTCCTCCTCCCTACTTTGGAGGACAGCAAGGAGGCCGTGCATACACGCCAAGCACTGTAGGCATGCATGCAAACCAAGTACTTGGCGCGTATGCACCAGTGAAAAGGTAAGCCCTGAAGGTGGTTCCCCCAAATAGCTGCTACCGGTTCTCCAATACACTGGGAAAAGTTACTACCGGTTCTGGCAAACTGGTGGAAACCTGTTACATCCAATCACTGTTTCCAGCCCCCTCTTCCTCCATAGTTATCCTGTTGTTGGTTTGGATGTTTGTTTTTTCAGGATTCTAGACTTTCTCTCCAGTATAATGATGTCACTTTTTCTAAGTGCTTAGACCTCAATAGTTTCACATTGTGATAATAAACATAAAACCTTGATCAATTTTCTTATTCTCCTAGTGTTGAATAATATCGTGATGATGATGATTTATTATGTCCATGATATGTGTGACACAATTTCTATCCTCCGTTGGCCTTCCCATTTTGTGAATTAAAAACCCTACTCTTTTGGTAGTGTAGTTGCTTGAATCTATCTTATCTATCTATCTATCTATCTATCTATCTATCTATCTATCTATCTATCTATCTATCTATCTATCTATCTATCCACTGTATCAATGTTTGGACCTGTATGGGTGCAGGTGTGTGCGTGTGTGCATATGTCTGCGTGTGTGCACACATGCACGTGTGCCAAAAGGTATACACACGTTACTTTTTAAAGTTGATTTGATGTTCGCTCAGCAGAATTAATGCTAGTGTCACTGTGTGACAGATAGGAGAGTAAAGAAAATGGTGGAAGGATGATATTCATTTGAGGAGCACAATACCATTTTGAAGAGGTGCAGTGGACACTTGTAATGGTCAACATTCTTCAAGTAGTAGTTCGCTGTAATCAGAAGTGTCTGGATGCTGATGGTAACCACCTTGAGCACCACTTGTAATTGCAAGTGTCAAAAGTGACTTGTATATATCTCTTGTTATTGCTATATATTGAGTATTACAATTTTAATAAGCTTTTCCTTTCTTTAAATGTGTATACATTTTTGCACCCGCAGTATATTAGGAGAGCTGATACATCTCAGTGGGTTGGAGCACCTGGTTGTAAAGCCAGGATCTTTAGTTTGCCTCTCTGAAGACCTGTCCTTTCACAAGATCCATATTACTTGCCGCATTACATAATTAATAATGGCTGCAACTATTGAAAAGGACAGTATTTTTACGATTACTCTGGTTTCGGAAAATAATTACTCACTTCCCAGAGTTAAGGGATTTTTGCAGAGAGTAGAATTTCAAACAGTACATAGTTGTAACAGTATTTATATTATCCTTTTGATTTTCTATCATTTTTGATTTTTAAAACCAAATTCTTATTTATATACTGTACTTCTTTTTAACATAATTATTATATTTTTACAGCTGCTATGAATTCCCCTGTTCTTTCCTTTTATCTTTTTATTTTTCTGAGCATAGGCTTGCTAGGAGCACCTTCTTCTTTCCAAAACTGTTATGATTTCTCCAGGGTTTTAGAAAATGTATTCTTTCTTTTCTGGCACATTTCTGGCTAAATTTCTCTTTCAATTATATGCATTGCTGTCAACAGCACCTCCCCATTATCTGCTTTTACCTTCACCTTCAAAGTTTTTCATTCTACTTATGTAAGATTCTGTGGTTTATTTTCAGATTGTTTTCAGGAGTAACACTTTCGCTGTCTTTTTCTATCTGTAAGTGTTGTTGCTTTGTTCTCTATAATTTTTCCTAGGTGTAAAATGCTTTTATTTTAATGCTTCTTATAATTTATACACTCTCGTTGTATGTTTCTTCTCTAGTACTTTGTCTAATGCACTTTAAATATTACACTGTCAGTTCTACTTTCCTTCCTTTTCAGACTTCCTTTTCCCCTTCAGCCATTGTCTTTTTAACAAAGATGCAGTGGTTGGAAAGAGTTGGTTGCAGTTTTTCAGCTCTATGTGCCTACGTCATACTTCCGTTGTTACAATCATTGCTCAAAAATTTACTCAATCTTTTTCTCTCATCATTTCTCTCTCTATACTTCTTCTCATATTTCCTTTCTCTGATCTCAGACTATTAGCTTAATTCATCACTGTCCATTTTCAGGAATCTCCATTTTCCACCAGTGTAACCACTTCTCTATTCCTCAGTTTAAATCTGCAAACCTATCAAGTTACATTACCAAACTCAGGAGCAAAGGCTAGAAGAAATGGATGCTTTGAATCAGCACCATTTTACAAACAAGTACTCAGTGCTAGAGATTGCCAGGACCTGCAGCCACACAACTTTCTCGACATTCCCGTGCTTGGGACACAGACCCAGGAAATACACAGAGATACATTATGTCAATATCTTTAGTAAGCATGCACACTATGCTACATTGGGCTGGGAGTCATGGTTTAGCCTCATTAATGATCTGAGAGAACCACTTGGAGTCCTTTAGCCAATTTCCCATCCAAACCTATTTTATAGGGCTGTTTTTGAGGAGAGTTTGGAGAGGGAAAGAGGAAAGCAGGGCAAAGCAGCTATGTAAAGAAAGAACCATATTTTGTTCCACTTAGGTGTCTGGTGACACTATGGTGATATGTCAGGATTTTTGCTTTTAGTTTTAGCAATGGCAAAAGCCCCTTGCAGATCCATAAAAAAACACCACATTCTGACCTGATCTGCAGAGGGGAAATCTAGGGAAAATGAAAGTAAATTATGGAAATCATAGGAAAACACAGGATGTGATTTTCTACAGATACAGATCCAATATTTTTTATAACCAGAAAATATTCTAACCTAAATAACCTAAAGTGTTTGCTCTCATTAACTGTTGTTTTGTTTCACAGTTGTGGCCCATATTACAGTAAGATATGAAATTCATAGCCAAGTAATTAATTTTCCAACTCTCTACTTCCTAGTAAGTAGACATACATCAATTTCATGAAATATAAGACAAATTAGTATGATATATATCTGAGTAAGATCATAAGACAAAACTATAGAATTAGTTCTACAGGGCACTATCAACTATTATTGTTTTAAACATATTTACAGAATGTAATATTCATATTGCTAAACTCAGACTCAATGATACCACACAGAGGCTTTTAATATTTTATATTCTCCTTCGTTTTTGCCAACTTATCCTTTTCCTAGGCCAGCACCTACTTCAGCTGGTTGAAGCCTGTGAAAGATAAAGTGAAATTAATATTTTTGGAAGGCTGAGGACTCACAGTTTCATAGTATCACAGTTTCACAGTATGATAAACCTGTGGTATGAAAAACATGTAGAGCCCCAAAGGTAAACTCAGTCTAGTTCCCCAGTGAAAGCAGGGAATGTAGTCAGATGTATAATATCAGAACTTGGAAATGTTCCTTCTGTGCACTCCAGCTTTCATAATCCTCCATAATCTCAAGAAGGCCCACAACTGTAAAATTTACTCATCAGCCTTTGATTTACATACTGTATTTCTAAATTCCTGCTAAACTGTGGTAGGCATTATCTGTTTGTTAATTACATTCTTCCCATGAAACAATGGGTTCAAATAGTGGCTGCATGTTTTGCCTTATAGCTCTGGTTCTGTAAATTCTAAAGATTTATCTTTTTCTTTTTTTAATGAGTGTATATATGGTAATTCTAGTATTATTAGCTAATGAGATCCGCTGTGAATTTGTCTGGTTTCCAGAATCTTGTTCTGGAAATTTGTGTCTGCAACATACTTGTGGAGTTGTAATGATAGCTCAGTGAGTTACATTTCTGGCTTTCAAGGAACATAGTAAAATGTGGTGTTTTCTTTTTTTCTACCAGAGAGAGGGAGGGTTGGGAATTCTGTTCCCCACTGTGCCTCTCAGGAAAAGAGCCAGACTGTGTAATCTCAGGCAAACTGTACAGTCCTAGATTGCTCCCAGAAAATGGGAATGATTAACCAAAAATGGTTAATGCTGAATAAACTATGCCTAAAAATCCCTAGAAAAGATTGCCCTAAATCAGAATTGACTTGATGGCAAGAAATTATTATTAAGGTGCAGGGTGGAGGAGAAAAAAAGGAAATGTTCCATTATGTGTCAGAAAGTCTGCTTGTTTGATGGATTTTCCCAAAAAAGTGTAGCTGCAAATATTTATTAAAAATTTTAGTAATCTAGTGAAAAAGTGCAGTAGAATACCTGAAGGAAGTATGATGCTTGATTTTGGAACTAATTTGTCCACTTTTATTTTACAGGCAGAGAAACTAACTATTTAGCAATGTGGTTTTAATTCCTAATGGTTGTGGAAAATATGAATATTCAGACAGGAAGCAATGTTTACATTAGCACTAAAAGGCAGAAAAATACATGAAATGGGGCAAGAAATGATTTAGTAAGAGGGGAGCTTTGAAAAGAGATCAAGGAAGGTCAGAGGAGCAAACAAAGCTGCTTTAGAAAAAAAAATATGTGTTTCATGTCTAGATCAAGCAACTGAATGGATCACACATTGTTAAATTAGCTCTTTATGCATGATCCACAATTGAGAATATTTTGTAGATAACTGGAAAGCACTTTCAGCTTAACTGCCATAGAAAGCATTTTAAATAGATGTTCCTTAGAGCATATATTAAATATTAAAAAAGACTTTGTAATAAAAGTGAATAAGAAAGAAGATTTCTTTCTTGTCTGATGAAGTGGATTTGGTCCACAAAAGCTCACATTTAAGTACAGGAGTTAGTCTTTAAGGCAGAGGCGTAGCTACCGTCGTATCTGCCGTATCAATTATACGGGCCCCCCGGGCCACGGGGCCCCCCAACGTGCGTAAGCAAAACAAATCTTTACCCTTCCTAAGGGCCCCCAAACAAATTTTTATACGGGGCCCCGCCAAGGCACGCTACTCTTCTGCTTTAAGGTGTCACAACCTTCTCTCTCTCTCTCTCTCTCTGTTTTGTTTTGTTTACTCTCTGATATGCTTGCACAGACTAACACAGCTACCACTTCAAAGATTTCTTCCTTGTTTCCTAATACAAAGCAATTTCCGACCAAAAAAAAAAGCTAAGTTTATAAACTTAATAAGGCTTAACATGGTCTTCTCTGGGCTTTAGTAATGTATTGATCAGGTAACTAGTTTTTGTATGAAACTTGGCTATATTACAGTAATATTTTAAGAACATGATGCGCAAGGGAAATATTAACCCTGTAAGAACCATTTCAGAGTAGTTTTTGTTGGAGAGTTTTGAATTTCTGATAAAATTCTTGTTAGTGGCCTAGTAGAAGTGCATGCCTACAGAGGGAAATAGTTACAAGTCTCTCAGAGTCCACTTCTTTCTCATCAACTGGCACTTAAAAACACAGAAACTGACTCTGAAACATTTGTAGGAGAAATAATTTTAAAAACACATTTATTTACTTACAGTTTCTTGGATCTGATTGATGCTATCTTTTCTGCACTCATACTAGCAACTAACTGAAGAGACCACCACCAACAAACAATTGACACAAACAGACAAAGAAAGGGAAAAGGACAGCAGGGAGAACTGGGACTCTTTTTGGATTCAGTGGCACGAAGGAATGATTGATTAGTGTTGGACAGATAAAAAAATCATGCTGAAGAGGGAGACTTGTATCATTAGAAGAACACTGCAAAATCAAAGGCTGTGATTTGAGTCTCCAAAGGCATTAGATATTCCATTCATATCTACATGAACATCTTGTAATTCAAGGCTACAACGTTGGGGCCAAAGAGGACAGGTGGGCTTAGGAATGTACTGGGGAGGGGGTTGAGTACAAAGCTCTTGTCTCTACCAGCATATTACCCTCACAAGTCAAGGTGGTCATTGTAACCAAGAGTTAGATTATATCTGTTTATATTTTTGTAGACAACCTCAAACCAGAATTTCATTTATTGAAGTTATGCAGATTCTAGTGTCATTTTGGACAATATCATTCCTGGGTTTTCAAGGTAAGAAAAGTTCAGCAGTGGTTTAGCATTGCCATCTTCTGCACAGTATAGTCATACCTCGCATAACAAAAATGATTCGTTCTGCGAGGTGCTCACTAAGTGAGTTTTTCACATTGCAAGTTTTCTTCCCATAGCAAAAATTACTATGGGAAACCCGCACAGTGAAAATTTTTTGTTATGCAAGTTTTCCCCATGGAAATGCTTGTTATGTGAGTTTTCCCATAGGGAAAGTCCGACTCGCATAGCCAAAAATTTCATTATGTGAGTCGGATCGCTTTTTGAATAACCTGCTCGTTATGCGAGTTTTTCGCTAAGCGAAATCCTCGTTAAGCGAGGTTTGACTGTACTACCAAAAAAAATAGCTTAAGTGTCACCATGACTGTTTCCTTCACCAGTGTCACCTTCACATATTGTTGCATACTAGTGAAACATGGCGTGTGAGAAGTATGAATTAAAGCAAACTTGAAACTATAAAGCAAGAAATTGAACATACTGTATAAACACTGTTGGGTATCATGTCTCTGAACTAAAGTGGTCTGGAAAAGGATATTTTCATTTAGACAAGTACTTTGGAAATGAGCAACTCAAAAGAAATGGAGTGGCTAGCTGTAATAATGACACAAGATGTAACACAGGCAGTTAGGCAGTTTAACGCAAGATCTGATTGAATAATATCAGACTGTGTGGAATCTATCAACATGGCCATCATTAAAATCTATTCTTCAGCTATAGATGCTGAAGAAAATGAAATTGAAAGCTGTTTCATAAGCACACAAGAGGAAACTAAGCACAATCCAAAACATTAAAAAAAGCTGAAAAAGAACACCATAAGAATCGTAGCTCCAAAATGTATTTTAAGCAATGTCCCTGATGAATTTAAAATTCACATAAAGAACAAAGTTGCATTTCAAAATTCAGTTGTCCACAAATTGCAAAAAATGTGGACTGAAACCAGTGATAGTATTAAGAAAAATGAAAAGGGGCAATTCCTGTAGTCAAAATAAAAGAAAAACCTAGATGGATGATAGAAGAAAACATGTAATATTGTGACGGACAGGCAAGAATCAAAAGTAAAAGGAAACATAAATAAGATGAGAACCCCAAATGTAGCTTTTCGTCAACTGTCACATAGTGACAAAGAGATTAATTACAATAACCAGCTCAAAGAAATGGAGAAAGACAAAAAGGGAAAAACAAGATATCTCTTCCAGATGTTCCAAAGAAATCAAAAGGAAATTTAAGCCTAGATTAGGTATGTTGAATGACCTACTATCTAACCTGGAGAAAATAAACAGAAGTGGAAACTATACACAGTACTGAAAATGTACACAGAAGAGATAAAAGATGACAGACTCCATTGAAGAGGAATCCTATGATAAAAAAAATTGTAGTACTAGAAAGTGTAGTGAAAAATGTTCTGAAATCACTAGGAAGAAATAAATCATCAGGTATGCCAATATAAGGTATGCCTTATATACCTCATGAGAAATTTGTACATGAATCAAGAAGCAACAGTTAGGACAGAATACAGAATGACAGAGTGGTTTGGAATAGGAAAAGGAGTAAGACAAGCCTGCATTTTGTCACCCTGCTTATTCAACTTATACACAGAGCATATAATGCGCAATGCAGGGATGGAGGAATCAGAATTTGGGATCAAAATTGCTGGGAGAAAATAGATGGGGAAGAAGTAGAAGCAGTGACAGATTTTACTTTTTTAGGATCAAAGCTCACTGCAGATGGTGACTGCAGCCATGAAATAAAAAGGCGACTGATTCTTGGGAGGCAAGCGATGAGAAACCTGGGGAACATAGTGAAAAGTAGAGACATCACATTGCAAACAAAAATTCATATAGTCAAAGCAATGGTATTCCCGGTGGCAATGTATGGTTGTGAGAGCTGGACCATAAAAAAAGCTGAGCGCAGAAGAATAGATGCCTTTGAGATGTGGTGTTGGGAGGAGAGTTTTGAGAATCCCCTGGACAGCAAGGAGAACAAATAGGTCAATGTTAGAAGAAATCAAACCTGGCTGCTCCTTAGAAGGTCAAATAGTAAAGATGAAGGTAAAGTAATTTGGACATCAAATGAGAAGAGAGGATTCGCTTGAGAAAGCATTGATGCTGGGAAGGGTGGAGGGCAAAAGAAGAAGGGGGCGGCCCAAAATGAGATGGCTAGATGGTATTGTAGAGACAATGGGCACAGAACTGAGTGAGTTGAGGAGGATGGTGGAGGACAGGGGTGCCTGGCGGACAGTGGTCCATGGGGTCGCAAAGGGTCGGAATCAACTGTGCGACTGAACAACAACAAAATGCCAATAGAACTATTTCAAGCCATAGAAACTTAATTTGTCCAAATCCTAACAAGAACACACCAAAAAAAGCTGGGAAACAAAAAATAGGCAGGCTGACAATATTCAGTATACATTCCAATCCCCAAGAAAGGACATTGCCAAAGAGTGCAATAACTATTGGACCATTGTTTTAATTTTCTATGCCAGCAAGTTGATGCTTAAGGTATCACAATAAAGGCACTTTTTTGTTGTTTTTTGTATTCCCTTGCTTTTTTCATTGTCCAGCAAATGTTGGCAATTTGGTCTCTAGTTCCCCTGCCTCTTCAGAACCCAGCTTGTATTTCTGGGAGTTTTCGATCTATGTACTACTGAAGCCTAGTTTGCAAGATCTTGAACATGACCTTGCTAGCATGTGAGTTGAGCACAATTGTATGATAATTTGAACATTCTTTGGCATTGCCCTTCTTTGGAATTGGAATGTAGACTAACCATTTCCAATACTGTGGCCACTGCTGCATTTTCCAAATTTGCTGGCATAATGAATGCAACACTTTAACGGCATCTTCTTTTAAGGCTTTAAATAGCTCAACTGGAAGAACATCATTTCCACTAGCTTTGTTGTTAGTAATACTTTATAGGGCCCATTTGACTTCACACTCTAGGATGTCCGACTTGAGGTCAATGATCACACCATTGTGGTTGTCAAGGACATTTAGGTCCTTTTTAAAGAGTGCTTCTGTTTATTCTTGCCATCTTTTCCTAATCTCTTTTGCATCTGTTAGGTTCCTACTGTTATTGTCCTTTATCGTGGCCATTTTTGCTTGATATGTTCCCCAGTTGAACATTAAGAAGACAAAAATCATGACTACAGAAGAAATACACAACTTTAATGTTGGCAATGAAGAAACTGAATTGGTGAAAGATTGTCTATACCTTGGTTCAATTATCTATCCAAATGAAGATTGCAACCAAGAAGTCAGAAGACTGAAGCTTGGAAGGACAGCAATGAAGACATTAGAAAAGAAAACCAATCATAATTATGTGTCACCAGAGACTAAGACCAAGACCACCCACACTCTTATATTCCCAATCACTATGCACAGGTAGGAAAGATGACAGGAAAAAATTATTCATTTGAAATGTGGTGTTGAAGGAGAGCTTTGAAGATACCCTGGACTGCCAGAAAGATAAGCAAATGCATCCTAGAGGAAATCAAGCCGGAACGATCTCTGAAGGCAAAAATGATGAAATACAGGACATCCTACTTTGGGGACATAATAAGAAGGCAGGATTCTCTGGAAAATGCAATAATGCCAGGAAAAGTAGAAGGTAGCATAAAAAAGAGGAAGACCAAACATGAGAGGACTCTAAAGATTGAGTTTACATAAACTGAGCAGAGCTGTCACAGACAAAAACATTTTGGAGATCACTCATTCATAAGGTCTTCATAGATAGGGGTGACTTGACCATACACCACTACCACCACCACCACAACAGTGGAGAGTCTTCCTCATACACATTCTTATTTCTACAATGCTAAACAATATAGAATACAATTTTGTAGCACTTCCCACATCTAGGAAAAAACTTTTCAGGCATGATAATGAGAACAAGAGGGTATCCCGTGTAGACCATTTTGACTGCTAAGACTGATGTCATCAACATTCAGACTGTCTTTTGCTATGTAATGTTTGCAATCCTTTTTCTTGCTGCCAACATGGGCACAATATTGCAAAGCAATATCATGCCATTTCCTGGCATTTTGAATCATGGATACATTATCACACATTCATAAACCAGAGTTTTTTTTTTTTAAAAAAAAATTTGAACTGAAATAACAGAATTGTGCTTCCCTGTGCAAGTGAGGTTTGTTAAACTTTAAGTCACTAAGTGAAGCTCTTCTCTAAACAATAAGCTAAAAGAACAATTTTAGGATTAAATAGGGACTGATATGTTGTTGTTTCACAAGGCAAGTCACACTAGGTTAGGCCCATTGAATCAGTGAGGATTTGGTGTGTCAACTTCAGTAACTTCCATTTGGGTCTTCTCTAGTTGTGAGTGAGTTTATTGTAATGAGTTGAAAATAGCATAGCTCATTTGAAACAGTGGAACCTATGGAGGAGAGTGTTCACCCCCCGCCCAGATTCAATAAGTCAAATCTAATGTGATTTGCCAAACTGTACAACAGAGTTTCAGCCTGGATGTCTTATGCTTCAGAGCAATGATTCCTTCATCCCACCAACTGCCTTTCACATAATTTCTGACCCTGCAAATTTTTAAATCTCACATTAACATTTTCCTATATTTGAAATAAAAGAATGTTTTCAGTTATACAGTGTCTTCTAATTCCCTCCTCCCCTTAATCTTTCCCTGTATCGTGGGCTAAATCAGTGAGAGCTTTGTCATTCCCTTCAGGGATGTTAGGGTTTTCTACAGTATAGCAGTACCTGTAAAATGGACATTTAACTGTACAGCTTATTGAAACAGATACATGCAATTACCCTTTGATATCTGTGGTACCTGTAAATGATGCATGCAGTGTTCTGGCAAGTGCTGCAGTTGTTGAGATCTTGGCCAGTGCGGTAGAAGTTTCGCCTGCAATAAACAACAGCTGCTATAACTTATTTATAAAACCAGCAGTTCTACAGCTAACTCTTTGGTCATGGTGTTTACACTCGTCAGGCATTATTATGTAATTCTTTAAACATTATGGCATACTTTAAGTGCTTCAGTTTTAACTTAAATTAGAAAGGTAACCCTAAACAAGGTTAGCAGGTAATGAGCCTACTAATTTATTTTTTTGTAAAGCTACATAAAGTAGCATGGTTAATCCTTACGTTTATAGTGTGGGTTCATATGGCTTCCTTCTTCCACATGGAACCAGTCATGAACTATGCTCAGATTACATCTCACAAGGAGAACCATAGGTGTGAACAAGTAGAACAGGGGTTCCAAAACTTTTTGCACCACGGGCCAGTCACATGGTTGAGTCGGCCAGTAACGTGGTACCTATCACCAGAAGCAGAAGTGAAATGCACCAGCACATGCACAAAATGCACCCGGGGCTATTGTAAACAGCAGGTGCATTTATGGCAACATTTTGTGCATGCACAAGTGTTTTGGTTCCACTTTCAGGAGCGGCACAGCCAGCGCTGTCCGGTTACTTTGGCACCATGGGTCTGGGAACCTCTCCAGTAGAATGTGTGTAATACAGTTATGCCAAGTTTTTGATAGCACTTGTTGCTTATATCTGCAGTTCAGTTTCATACATTTTAAGGTAGAAACTTAAAATAGTTCCAGTACATAATGATTTTACTGAATTGCACATCATATAGTCATCCGGCAAAAAGGACTGGCTGTTAGTCCTCGAAAAGGGAACCCTCACTAGCAAACCAGACTTTGCCTTCAACCTCCGTATGGCTTAGCTCACACTTAGTTATTCTTCTGATCATGAGCATTATGCAGAAATTAAAACCAAATTTGGCTATTTACATGTGGGAGGAGCTGACAGTGACAAATATAAAAGGTAAACTGGATATACCTATTTGCCAGCGTATAAGACTCATTGGAGTATAAGACGCACCATGTTATTACCAATATAGCCCGCTATAGGTTACTATATACAGTACAAGATGCATTTCATTTTTCTAGTGTATTTTAAGGGAGGTGGGTGGAAATGGGTCTTATACACCAGCAAATAGAGTAAATAGCAAATAGGCTGGAGAAATTCAACAATAATAGAAAGTACTGTTAAACAAATACAGGGTGTCCCAACACACCTGTGTGTGTGTGTGTGTGTGTGTGTGAGAGAGAGAGAGAGAGAGAGAATAGAGAGAGAATAGAGATGGCCAACACATAGAGTATTTTGTACAATTTTGGCATGAATATTTTGTAAATAAAGGTATATTTTAGCTACAATTTTCCATCTTCCCTTTGTGTGGTGACTTTTAGTACATCCTGTACATTAAGTAGATGTTATTCTACTTAACAACCTTCAAGATCCCTTCTGTTTCTGTACCTGAGCATCCCTATCACATTCCTTTTTGAAATGTAAATGCCCTTTTCTTCAAGAAAAGAAAAAAAAATTGAAGCCTGATTTTTAAATATGGTTTGTGACAATCAATTTTGATTTTGGTTACCTGCTTGAGCCATTCTAGGAAAGAACCAAGGATAGAGTTGGCTGTCATTGGAGTGATTTAGGGACAGCTGCAGTAATTAAGGCTTATTTGAAGAAAAATGGCTTGGGTGTAACATTTTAGTGGGATTTTCATTTCCAGGGGGAAAATCACCCATTACTCACTGACAGCTAAGACTCAATTACGGGTGTGGGATTATTTAGCCCAAAATGAATCCCTGACGGCTCTCTAGGTAGATCTACTCTTATTGCCTTTTTCAGTATGATACTTGAGCACTAATTTTTTCTGAAAATTGTAGACATTAAAAAATTAATGCCACAGTGATCCCAGAGAATGGCTAGGAACCTAAAGCTTGAACAATTATGGAGTCAAGTATTTCAGAAACACAGATGAGAATATACGATTGCAGTTGGATTGTTCTACCTTTTCTTTTTTATATGTCCACACACACCTCAAAGAGAACAGGTTCTTCTCTGCTTCATAAAACATAGTCACAAATATTAAAGGGACACTATGTTGATTCTTAAAAAGCCAGGATATGTGCCATAGGCACAAATCAGTCTGAGAGAAAAATAGTAACATTTTAGCTTCCCAATTTGTTTTCCTGTTTAGTGTGTGAATATTTTACCATGACTTTGTACAGAGTTGTTTTTTACCTCAGGAACATAATGCTATGATTATGGCTCCCTCACTGCGGATAGGAGATTGAAAATATATTTTGAGCCAATTAAGAATTTTATTGGCTATTAGAGCATGTGAAAGCAGATTGAATCCTGAACCTAAATGCCCAGAAGTGAAATACAACTTGCGCTTTATACTAATGAATCATTTTATGAGTATTTAGTCCCTGTGATAAATATACAGTTGGAACTCATGCTGTTTGGTGCTTTTAGGGTAATTACTTGTGTTGCACTCTTGTGTGGTACATGGTTGATATGGTGAGCTGTGTATACCTTGCTTGAGTTACAACCATGAATTGAGAGAGGAAAGCCTTGTCTTGAATGTAGAGGACAGCATTCTTAGCAGCAAGACATTGTTTTTTAAAAGGCGGTGGAGAACACAAAAAGAAAATAAAGAATGACACACCTCTATGGACCTGGTAAAAATGGTTCTTGAGTAAAATACTGAGCTACCTCATGCCCCATTTGGGTGGACATGTGTCCAACTTTTGAAGGCATCTTTATTTGAAGGCTTCTACTCTATATCAGGTTTAAAGATAAAGAGCTTTGGGGAATTGACTTTGGCTTTCGGTAATTGAAGTCCAAAAACCAAAGGTTGGGAAACACTGGATTAGATAAAATTTAATCTCCCGAGAGAGAATATTCTATAATCTGGCATCCACCACAGAAAAGGCCTTCTCCCATGTCCCCATCAAGCCTAGTTATGATGGCAATGGGACTGAGAGGAGGGCCTTCTCTGAAGATCTTAAGACATGAGTAGGTTCGAATGGGAAGATAAGGACATAGCAGTCTTAATACATGCTGGTCTCATTTGGAAAGGATGCAGTAAACATCTTTATGTTTCTGTCTCACTGGGGCAGCATCTTTTCCACAGAAGTTGCTAATACAGCTACAAATCCACTTAATCAGGTTTAGGTGGTTGCATCCAGTGATGTTACTCCAGTGATGGAAACTGTTTCCGCACTGGAATTAGGAGAGGGTGATTCTTCCATCTCCATACAGCCTCCATATACCCTCCAAATCTGCTCCACAGAGCTGGAGCAGATTTTAAGATGGTATGGTGCGTTGTTACGTTGTCAGAGGAAGAAAGTCCCATTGTGTTATATTTAACTGAGCATGTACACATGAGGAAGATGTTTAGCAATACCAAATTACTTCTCTTAATTGCCAAATATGCATTATTACAATGTGATGGTAAAGAATTCTGTTACCTTCAGACCAAACTCTGCTACTCTTTCTTGAAAAGAGAGACATGAAACCTATTTATAATGCTTATACTAGTATAATGCTTATACTATTGTTAATAGATAATGATCAACACAACAGTAACCTATAAAGGCAAGTCAAAGAATCTCCAAAAACTTATTAGTTTAATAGATTATGGTAGCCAACAGAAAAAATGGTGCTATTATTGACAAGAGTACTGGAGTTAACATTATGCATATAACCAATATAATCTGAATAGAGAACATTGCATTCAAATGTGCATGAGCTTCACATCAATTGCAGTAAAACCCCAGATAACGCTAAAACTTGGTTCCACAAGTCTTAGTGTTATCTGATTTCTAATTTATGCATCGCATAATGTTAAAATCTTATGGGATGAATCGCATAATGTTAAAATTCCATAGAGATACATTGTAACCAGCACAGGCTTCAGCTAACGTTATGTGATGCATCTCATAGGATTTTAATGCTATGCGATGCAATTTCTCCCCTCCAGATTGCTTAATGTTATGCGGTTTTAGAGTTATCTAGTGCAAACATTATCCGAGGTATTACTGTACTCCCAATTCAGCAGGAGATACACATGTAGAGTCATGATCTTGTACAAGGCTGTCTTTCTCCATATTGGATGAATGGCCTGGTTCAGACATAATAGAACTTGAGCAAGGCATGTTTTATTAGCACACGAAGAAGTGACATGTGTGAGCTCAGTCCTCTTCCTCCCCCTTTCCTCCTCCTCCTCGTGCAACCAGAAGCAGAGAATTCTTAACTACTTAGAAACAGTAAAACATAAAGCACTTTTTCATTTGTTTCCAGTTGAGAAATTACTAGTGCTATGTATAGTTGTACCTATTTTACAAATTCCCTACTACTTCAATCAGAATTAAATCATGAGGAAAAGTAAAATTTCTGATGCTTTAATTATAACATTAATTAGATTTAAATAATTCTTAGTTTAAAATGCTCTATAAAAGACAGGTTGCAAATTCAACTGAAATGATATTTTCCTCCCTTTAGAAAGGGAAAACTATTGAACATAGTGAAGGATATGATTTTACAATCCACTGCTTCCTAAGAATAAGCTCACAAGCAACATGTAAAATTATGTGTTGTTTAAATGTCTACAGTTAATGTCCTTAGTACATGACATTCATTTTAATATGAAGACATTAAAGATCAAAACACACCATACCCTTCATTGAGGGCTCTGGCCCTTTCCATGTCTTGAATTACATTCAAAAGGACTTTAATCTTCTCCTGGTTTGATTGCAAAGATTCCTCAACAGACTGGAGTCTTTCTTGTAGGGCACACAGCTCATTGTGTGTCATATGAATCTGATTAATTTCTTTAATCTCTTTGTTCTGTGGTTTTACATCAGTCCCTGGAAGATGGCCATTAATGTAAGAGCCTTCTAAGCAGTTATACTGTGGCACTTCGGTATAGGAAGAAATGTTATCCATTATAGTTTTACATGAAGGAACAGAAGATGTGTTGTTTGTGAAATATGTTGCTTGGTTATCATTAGTCATTGTTTTGTGGTCAAAAACCATGTTCTGCTGTGTTGCTTGTTTATGCTCACTGAGAGAGTGGAACAATGGATTCTGTTGGATCTGAGATGATGATAGAATGATATCTGTAGTACTGGTGTCATATTTAAGTGCTGGTAGCTCACTGCAGCTTTTTAGTTCAGACACAGATTGACACAGGGTAGCTTCATGACAGTTCGGAGCTGTGTGAAAGAGTGATTTTTCAGAGTCTGCATGAAGTGAGCAGTTCTCTATGGATTGTCTCAAAGATGTAGAAGAACGGACAGAACTGCATAAGTCTGTTTGGGTATCTGGGTTATCAACAGCAAAACTGTCTTGTGCAGAACCCGGGTGTGTATATTCAGGGACCTGGGTAGAAACTGCTGCCTTTTCCAGGATTGCAATTTTATTTGAACCTAGAGGGACTGGCCCATTGCATTGTGCTTTAGGGACTTTCTGAAGCAACACATTGGCAGTTATAGGTGTTGGTTTCAGCTCATCATCCAAATGCTGAGTGAGGCTTAAGTAAGAAAGACTAGGAGAAATTATGTCCTGCTCAGAAAGATCACCATTGACATGGATGGAATATTCAGACTCCTGTGGCATTTCTGTTAAGGACTTGCTTGTTGTAATTCTTTTCCTTTTAAACACTGGAAAGTGCTTCCTGAGGCTGGGTGAAGTCTGTATAGCAATATTTTGTAATCCTTTGTGAGATGGAGAGGAAGAGAGGGAATCATTGACTTGGTTGTGATGTTGCATTGTACCTGGCGTACATAGCTCTTGGGCAGCTCTGGCTTCCAGTTCTGATTCTGCCACAGAGAGATCGTCGATTCCCTCATCTTTGAACCGGACTTGTTGGGATTTGCTCCTGCGATGGTGGGGCTGCCTCTTGAAATCAACAGAATCCAAACTGTTCCGCTTTAACAACACAGGACGCACTCTGATGCCTTGTTGAGCCATGGTGTCACAATTCAATGTATGTAGAAAATAGGTTTCTTCGCGACCCATTTCATGTGGTCATTTGGGCAACATCTGGTTTGAGGTCCCTCAACTGAATCAAATTGTATTGTTGCTAGATGATAAAAGGTGATTTTTGTGTTCTGTTTGTTCTTACCATATATGTATGGGATTTGGCTTATTATTATTTTATTTTTTATAAAATATTCTATTATGACTTGAATAGTACATTTACAATTTAAATCATTGATCCCAGTTATTTTGTAATTGCATAGAATGTAAATAAGGAGCATAATAACAGGTTGGAGTACTTCTCTTCCTGATGAATAATTTTGCTGGAAGAACATATCCTTCAATAGTAAACTGGGATTTTTTCTTTAGGGACTTTTTTTCTTCTTGTCCCATCTTCTTATTTTTACCGTTGAAACTAATCTTAAAGAGCTGAACAGAGGTGAAAGACTTATGCCCAAATGAAAAGAAAGCATCCAACAGGATTAACGGGAGGCAAATTATTGAAATGATTTCTTGATCTTGTTGATGCAAGTGCAGGTTTAGCGATAGTTTAGGAACTGAATGATTAAGATAAGATCCAAAATTAATTTTGATCTCTTGAGAGCAGCCTTTGTGGAATAATGTTTAAGTGTTTTTCTGAAATAAAAAGAAAATAGTTGCCAGTGAACATTCTAATAGATAGTCTTCAACTACTCAGCTATTTTATTTTATAAGTAATTATACTTTCAGTAAGAATATTTTAGGATGGCATATTACAGAGATGCAAACAATTTTACCATTCTGCAGGAGGTTAATAGTTATCAGCTGTGAAATCTCATCACCAACTTAATCTTACAATAACAGTTCATAAGGATGAATCCCTCAATACACACATTCCTTATGAATACAACATATGCATATATAGAATACCAAATATGGAAACATTGATTTGCTGAAATACACTACACCCTTTAATACACTAGATTTTGTGAGACATTTTAATTTTAATATGAATGTTCAGTACAGTGACTAAAACTTTGAAATAAAATTGATCTGCAGTAGCAAGGAAACTGCTGTTGTGGCATATAATGGTGGAAATCACAGCAGCGACACACAAGAAAATGATAGAGATCCAACCCTTCTCCTTCTTTATTTGTTGTTGTTCAGTCACATAGTCAATTCCGACCCTTCACGACTGCATGGACCACCACACTCCAGGCACCCCTATCCTCCACCCCCCCTCAACCTGCCCAGCTTTATGCCCATTTTTATTGCTCCCTCACATGTAGAAGCTTTGTAGCAAAGCCAAAAGTCCAAAGGCCCAGGAGGGATGTTCTCAAATACACCTTTCTTTCAGTTATTTTAATGGAAAGGGGGAGGGGCAGAAGAGAAGAGGGAGAAACACTTCTCCTTCCTTGTGTGCAACTGCTTTTTCTACAGCTACTTGTTAGGTAAGAAAAGGGAAAGGTTTTGGGAGTGTCACAAAAGGCAAATGGTGACTAGCTAGTTTCTCAAAGCAGAGGAAAATCTAGTATTTGAAGAACGTGTCTTTTATTTTTAAATCTAGTTTTTGAAAGAATTTCATCTGCAACTGTGTTTTGGTTACACTGAGCTGGTTTGCCACAGCGAGGACTGATGCTCATTGCAGTTAGTGAGATGGGAGGCATAGTAACCATTAATGCAGAAGCCAAGAAGGTAAAATTTGGATATCTATACATGAGCAGACACACGTGGACACAGGGATATACGGTACACACAAAGTCACAGACGTAAGCCAGCAGGCAGGCATGTACTGAGACACTTGTATCCCCTTCATTCATACTTCAACTTAGTAGAGGAGGAAGAACATACTTCTTGTCAGCATATTAAAACTGTTCTTATGTACTCTTGCTCTGTATCTGGGTAAAAAACAGGGTCTTATCCTCATTTATTAACCTTTCTCCACAACACACAACACTCACATAGAGCAGGGATTCCCAACCTGCGGCCCACAGGCTTGACCCATACCATGCCACCTACGTTGCACGCAGAAGTGGATGCATTTACATCAGCCATAAAATGTGCCCGCAGATGGATAAACACACCCGCGAGTGTCGTAAATGTAGCCCCTGGTAATTGAAGTCCAAGAACACTTGAAGTGCTAAGGTACGCCATCAATGACATAGGGGATAAAGTGACAGACTAGGACTCAGGAAGTCTGAGTTTGAATCCACACTAAGCCATGAAACCTCTTTAAAGGTGTGGAACTGATAAAGCCGCTCTTTAAATATCTCAATTACCTTGAAAGTCTTACTAAGGTTCTCTAAGTCAGTTCCTACTTGACAGCACATAAACAATACAATCAATGGCCCTTTGGTAAGTCAACACTTATCCAAGATTCTACTCTGTTTGAGCCAACAGAATTTAGGCCTGGCTTCTCACCTCTGATAATTTCAAACCAGTACTGGCAAAAGAAAATGGTGCAAAGGTGAATTACTGCTTTGCCTTTTGTGTTTTCTCCCCTCTCCAATGAGTTGGAAGAGAAAAGTAAAAAAGCAAAATGTTGCTGTTAGCAAACTTCTGCTTGGTTGGCCACACACTGACCTTATTGATTCCATTGAAGGAGCACAAGAAGGATTGATCGTGTATGTGTGGCCTGCCAGTGGCTGAACTTTTTATATCATTTTTTTCCTGCTCCTTCCACATCAGAATTCTTATGTCTCTGCTAAGGAAACAAAATTAAGATGTAATTGGATCTGAAGTAACAAAGGATGGATTGAGTCTTATTATTTTTCAGTAGATTGAAGTTTGTCTGTTTTTACAATATGGTGCACAGATCCTTCCCCATGTGAATGTCTACATCTACTTTCCATTCGAATGGCTTCATTTTTAGCATTTAAAAAGTGAATGAAAGATCTTTTGGTTTTCAGTTGTAAATGTGCCCACTTCTGCTTCCAGGGTGTGTGGTCTGGTCTGCTCAGCTTTCTGGAGGGCGTAGTTAGGTCCATGGCTCAAAAAGGTTGGCCACCCCTTACATAGAGTGTAATGAGCCTGGAAATTCAGGACAAGGAACCCACCTTTCAACCTGAGTAAAGAGACTGGCAGGAAGAGGCTGTCCAAGAATTGCCTCAGACCATAATTCCATCACCCTTTTCAGTCAGTGTTAATTCTAGATTAATTCAGCCTAGCTGGTTTGTGTGACAAGTCTTGTCTAAAGCGAAACATTTGATTTATTTACTCAATATGAAACTTTCAGCCTACTTTCCCCCCCAGTGTTGACACATCAGGCAAAGTTGCTATTGCGATTAAAAACAGTAAAATAAAGTTACAAAACATAATAAAATCAAACTACAACATTTATTTCAACCAGTCTTAAATGGGAGGGGAAAGGCTTACTGTTTCATGTGAATACTGGTTTAAGGAGGACCCCTATGTTTGTTGGACAATTGATTGATTAATGTAACAACTTATAAGCTCTTCTTCAGCGAAGGCTGAAATGGTTTACAGTACACATTCTAAACAATATCTCAGAACCACAATGGAACAGAATAAATACTTTTTTTAGTTAAATACAGTAAAACCTCATATAACACTAAAACCTGGTTCCACAAGTCTTCGTGTTATATGATTTTTCGTGTTATCTGATCCTCTATGGGATCCATAGAGATACATTGTAACCACACAGGCTTTCGCGGTTGTTATCTGAAGCATCCCATAGGATCTTAATGTTATCTGATGCAATTCTTCCCCCCAGATTCCTTGATGTTATGCGATTTTCGTGTTATTCGATACTAATGTTATATGAGGTATTACTGTATCTATAAATTAACCATCAAACCCATTGCTAAGCAAATAAATAGGGTTTCATTTGGCACTGGGCAAAATCAAATTTTATTTTATTTATTTTATTTTATTTATTAAAATTTGATACCCCGCCCCAATCGGGAGGAACCGACTCTGAGCGGCTTACATCCTAATAAAAGCAAAACAAAACCTAAACACTCAATTAAAAACGTCAGGATTAAAAATCATCAGAAATTTAAAAACAAAACAGAAACTACACCCCAGTATTCCCCCAATCCAACTCAGGAAGGCAGTCCTTATATAAGCCACTTGGAATGGGAACCCACGCTCCCGGGTCCCCAAACCTGACCTGCCAGCCAGGTTTTCACGCCCTTCCGGAAGGGCAAGAGCTCTGTCTGCAGGCGCAGTTCGGTGGGCAGG
Organism: Furcifer pardalis; assembly: GCA_030440675.1. Taxonomy (NCBI): domain Eukaryota; kingdom Metazoa; phylum Chordata; class Lepidosauria; order Squamata; family Chamaeleonidae; genus Furcifer; species Furcifer pardalis. The sequence goes on from CP126893.1 coordinate 74,340,562, forward strand.
AGGTTCCAGAGGGTCGGGGCGGATACGGAGAAGGCTCTCCTCCTAGTATTGGCGAGGTGCGCCTCTCTCGCCGAAGGGACAGCAAGGGAGCCTCTCCGATCCGCCCTGGTGGGCCGGACAGATGTTCTTGGGGTGACGCGGTCTCTTAGGTATCCTGGCCCACTACCATATAGGGCTTTAAAGGTAATAACCAGCACCTTGAATTGCACCCGGAGACATACTGGCAACCAGTGCAGCTCCCGGAGCAGCGGCGAAGCACGAGCATAGCGCCCACACCCCACCACTACCCGGGCCGCCGCATTCTGGACCAGCTGGAGTCTCCGGATGGTCATCAGGGGCAGCCCCATGTAGAGCGCATTACAATAATCAAGTCTGGAGGTGACCAACGCATGTGTGACCATAAGCAAGGCATCCCGGTCTAGGAGTGGGCGTAACTGGCGTATTACACGAAGTTGTGCAAAAGCCCTCCTGGCCACGGCTGCCACCTGCTCTTCGAACAGTAGCCGTGAGTCCAGGAGGACCCCCAGATTACGCACCGGGTCTGTTTGGGGCAGGACTGCCCCATCCAGAACCAAAGGTGGCAACTCCTTTGTTAACACAGGACCCCTTACCCACAGCCACTCAGTCTTGCCGAGATTCAGCTGTAGCCCGTTGTCCCCCATCCAGACCTTAACAGCCTTCAGACACCTGGAAAGGACTTCCACCGCACCGCTTGGGTCCCCACGGGCGGAGATGTATAACTGGGTATCATCAGCATACTGATGATACCTTACCCCATGGGAACGGATGATCTCACCCAGCGGCTTCATATAGATGTTGAATAGGAGAGGAGAAAGTACCGAGCCCTGAGGCACCCCATATTGCAGGGGCCTAGGGCTGGACTTCTCCTTCTCCAGGCACACCGACTGGGTCCTGCCCCTCAGGAATGAGGCAAACCAGGACAGCACTGTGCCCTGGATCCCCAGACCCTGGAGCCTACCCAGAAGGATGCCATGATCGACTGTATCAAAAGCCGCTGAGAGATCGAGAAGAGCAAGGACAGACGGTTCCCCTCCGTCCCGCTCTCTCCAGAGATCATCCACCAAAGCGACTAGTGCGGTTTCGGTACCATATCCGGGCCTGAATCCTGACTGAAACGGGTCCAGATAATCCGCTTCATCCAGAACTCCCTGCAACTGCTGCGCCACAGCCTTTTCCAAAACCTTACCTAAAAAAGGTAGGTTGGACACTGGACGGTGTTATGTTCCAAATAATGTTCCAGCAGAATTTGTACTGTTTCCCTTTCATTCTCTCTCCCACTGTTTGGTATAATGTTGACAGCATAATATTTTGTCTTAAAAAAGCAAACACAAGGGCAAAGTAAAGGCGAAGTATTCTTTGATTCAGGATGTCTCTGTAAAGTAGCAAATAAATTGTAACTGATTTATTGCCTGCTCTTGTGTGACTTAAAAAACAGATTGATCTTGCAGTATAGAGATATACTTTCAGAGTGATGGTTGGTGGAGCATTTATGCTCTACTTTTTTGCTCACTTTCTCTGCAAAGTTGTCGCTATTGAAATGTAAGAAACTTTTTTTATCAAGTACAGTATGCATATCTTTAGCATCAGTGCCCATCTGATATAAAAAGCATTGTGAACTAAAGATAACTTTTATCTCTTTATTTCACTTGATTATATAGTTTGCCATAGAGTGGAAATCACCCATAACATCATTGCTCCAACTGAGTAAGCCACTCTAACAACAGAGGGCCATCAGAAGCTAGACTGAAAAGGCAAATGAAGGTACCTTCACACAGACACATATCCACAGGGGGGGTTAAGAAAGAGTGAAATCTGCCCAGAATCCTATTCCTGTAAATATCCAATCAGTCAAAACAACAATCAGATATGGGCCTGCAATGGCTCAGTGGTAAAGAAGCTTGTCTTGTTAGCTGGAAGGTCAGCGAGTCAGCAGTTTGAAACCCAGGTACAGCATGACGGATTGAGTGCCTGCCTCTGTCCCAGCTCTTGGGGACATGAAAGGAGCCTCATTTCAGCGTTCCCTGAATGGAGTTTCTCCTGCAAAAATCCTTTCAAACCAGGATGATTTCTGGCACAAAATTATTATTAATAGTCAGGTCAACCATCTGTAGGTAACTTTAATAGAACCCCTCAATTGTCCTGCTTGTGGGCAACTCATATTTATCTAGCTGGTGATTCTGGAGATAGCATTCTGGACTAGCTAGGTCTCTTGTCTGAACCACATGCTTTCTCATTCATATGTTGTTTTAAGAATTAGGTTAGCTGCATTTGCTCTTCCAAAAAGATCTATGAATGAACAGCAGCTTTTGTCAGATAGTGAAGACTCAGGAAAGGAAGGGGAAAGTACCATCATCTGCTTGTCCCTGGGTCACCTTAGCTTTGCCTCATCTGCCGATTCTCCTGAGAAAGCTGATACAGTTGTACCTTGCATAAAGAGCACAATGTGTTCCACATGATTGTTCTTTAAGCAAGTTTGCTCTTGAAGCGAAACACCATTGTAAGTGACCAATTGTGACTTCTGGTGGAGGGGATTGAGAACCCCGATTTATTTGTTAAGTGAGTTTTTGTTTGGTTTTATTTGTTAAGCGAAGCGAACATTCAGAGAAAATTCTTCTCTTTAAGTGAGGCACTCTTTATATGAGGTTTGACTGTATCAGATATCTTGAGGAAATACTTGGTAATATCTCTTTGTCAGATAAAATGAAATTGAAGAAAATACATGGTAACTAGGTGTTTCCTGAAGGTGAAGTATTGTAAGCATAATCATAGACAATTTGATGAGGGGTAAAAAGGAAGCATCTAATGCAGGGGTGGCCAACCATTTTGCACCATGGGCCTGACCATGTCCCTGGAACAGCTTCGTGGGATGGACCATGCTACCCAGAAATGAAAGCGGGAACATTTATGGCTAACAGAAACACACCCGCTTCCACGTTCGGGTGTAGGGGAGATGGCAAATGGGCTGGAAGGAATAGCATCGTGGGCTGGGTCCAGCCCATGGGCCATAGGTTAGGAAGACCTCGTTTTTAGGATTTTGCTTATAAGACTGTGATTATTATGTTATTTTCTATGTCATGTACTGTATATGTAATTGGAATTATATTTTGTAACCTTATTTTGCAGTGTGGTTTTGTTTCATTGCACTGTATTTTGTAACTTTATTTCGCAGTGTGGTTTTGTTTTATTGCACTGCTGTATTGCATTGTTATATTTATTGTATTATGTTGTATGACCTTGATTATGTTATATTCTTTTGATTGTCTTATACAGTATGTATGGTCTCTGTAAACTGCCCTGAGTCGGTTGTACCGAGTAGGGCGGTATACAAATTGAATAAATGAATGAATGAATGAATGAATGAATGAACCCCTGATCTAAAGTAGCTAGGGTAGCTGCACAAGGACCTTCAAATAAAGAGAGGTATATTTATAAAAAATGAAGTAAGAAGAGCACAAAGCATTAACCAGTGTTTGTAGAAAGACATTAAGCAAGCTTTTTGGCGGTGGATCCAACATTATGGATCTCTCTTCTGCACTGTGTTTCTTGGGTCTCAACCATATCTGCTTTTTGGAAGTTGGCTAAAGCTGAATTGAAAAGAAGCACTGAAAGATTTACTACCCTTAAATTACCCACCCCCCTTCCCAGAATCTAAACATTATTTGCTGCCAATGTTGTATTTAGATCTTTGTTGCATTGTTGTTAGCCATTTGACTATAATGTTTGTTATACTGCTTGATTTTTATAATGTAGTTTTTCTGGATTATCTTGTTTACATTTTTTGTACTGATTGTGCCCAAAGTAACGGCTAATGTTAGATAAGCAAGAGAATGTTTGCAAGGTAGCTAGCTAGATCAAGCAAGCATACACATTTGCAAGAGAAGTTATAAATAATAATAAATAATAAAATTTTCCAAAGTATTTCTTAGTGTTCTTGACCCATTTATCTGTATTTTCTGAAACAAATAAGTACCTCACAATTTTCCAAGTGACTATCAAGAGAGTTTCATTTGTTTTTCTGACTTCTTTAACCCTCTTCTCTCTAAATTCTAAATGTTAGCAGAAGTATAGTTGAGTGGCAGGAATACAGTGGTACCTCACTTGAAGAGCATAATGCGTTCCACAGGATTGCTCTTTAAGCGAGTTTGCTCTTTAAGCGAAACACCATTGTAAATGACCAATTGTGGGGGTACTGGAAACCCCAATTTATTTGTTAAGCGAGTTTTTGGTTGGTTTTATTTGTTAAGCAAAGCGAACATTCAGAGAAAATTCTGCTCTTTAGCAAGTTACTCTTTAAGCGAAACGCTCTTTATGCGAGATTTGACTGTACTGCTGAAGAGCATTTGAGCTCTGGTACATATAATGCCTAATGAACTCTGATGTAATATTGAAAATTATTTGGAAAAATAAAAAAGCTGAATTTATTTTGTTCCTTAAGAAACATGCCTGCAAGAATATGATTACTGAGTGTTGAGCTGTCTGATCCTATTATACTTTATGTCCATGGAATCTAGACTTAATGTAATATTCTTAAATCAGATACTAATTTAAGGATATGATGTTACATGCATAGCAAATAGCTTATTTTTGTTGTTCTTTCAAAACAAAATTCAAGATTGTGCTAATGTAAGTACTAGTCAAATCAATACACTTGAGCATTTCTCCACAGGTTTTAATCCCTATCAGTATTCTAAAAGTGTAGTTTGTATATTCAAATTATTCCATGCCTAACTCATTAACTAAATAGGATAGATTTTTCATGTCTTAACATAAATGTTTTATTAGTAATTTAATGATATTTGTCCTTGATAAGATATTCATTTTAATTGACTTTCCAATTATTTACAGCCACATGCAGTCTAAAAATTGTTGGTCATAAAAAATGTGCATGCCAGACAGACAATTGCTTTTGTCAAGTATGTAGATGAGATTTCTCTATTCTGCACACCCTTTTCTGAGCTGCAGCCAGTGCATTAAAGCACTATCACTAATATAACAAATAAAGTAGTATTTTCCCCTATGTTATGATTTCAACATTATCTAACAAACAACTTTTCATTCTAGAAATTTAAAATGGATGACAATTTAGTTGTAGTTGGATTCTCTTACAGGATAATTTAAATCCTTAATATTTATCTGGTTCACCTGCGAACAGATACAAGCAGAGCACTGTTTTCTTTTGTGCCAAATTGCATAAGTGCCTCTCAAGTATGTGTGCTAAATATGAGGAAGTCAACCAAACTATAGTTGCACAACCATTCATATTGCTTTAAGAATGTAAGCAGGAAATGTAGCCCAGCTTGACATCTAACATTAAGCACCTGATATTTAACAATGTTCAGATAGGAACAAATTGAAAATTCCACCATGTGCAGTAACTCAGTAACAGTCCTGTTTGGCCCTCAATTAGCTATTTTGAATTGACTGCTAAATATTTCTTGGTGAAAATTAAAAGCATCTTTCAATGTTGGCATCTTTTGCATTTCAATTATGTTTTGCATTCACATCCAGCAACTTGTGTATACATATCTGAAGCTGTCTGTCCTGAGGCATAGTATAGCCTACTGAAGCTTTGTCCTTGTATCTAATAAAGTGGGCTACAGCTAATTAAAGCTCATGTCAAATAAAACTAGTTGGTTTTTAAGGAACCCTAAAAGAGAGATGCAAGATCATGGCAGCAATTATCCATGACAGATACATCTATTGCACCCTTGGTGTTCTGAATCCTCCCTGGATTTTCCCCCCATAGTGAAACTTTGCATTTAAAGTGCCATAAAAACTCTTTTAAAACTTAATTGCCAGCTTAATATAGATAAGGATTGTGTTTCTCCTACTAAAGCTTGGAAAAAATAATTCATCATTTTAATGAGCTCCAATGAAATGCAATTAATTCAGAATTCATATTTTGCTTAATGCAGATACAATGGCAGAATTATTCTAATTTACTACTTTTGGTATATAGTTAAGGAGATTTTATCATGCTTCTACACAATACCTTACCCCTAAGAGGCTTAACAGTTAAGTCACTGAACTGAAAGTTCGGCAGGTCAGCAGTTTGAGGTCCGAGTACTGCATGATAGAAAGAGCTCCCATCTCTGTCCCAGCTCCTGCCTACCTAGAAGTTCAAAAGCAAGAAATTGTAAGTGGATAAATAGGTAGCACTTTGGTGGGAAGGTAACAGCATTCCATGCATTCCAGTATCTAGTCATGCCTGCACATAACCAAGGAAATGCCCGCAGACACAGACAGTGCAGGCTCTTAGGCTGTAAATGGAGATGAACACCTAGAGTTGGATACAACTGGCTTTCGAGCAAGGGCAAACTTTACCTTTATCTAAAATCCGGTATCCTAGAAAGGAGACAGAAGAACTTACCATATATTTACAGTCCAAAAATAAGCACTATGAAGCAACATAATTAAAGCAAAAAATTTAAAAAAACTTGAACTGACAGTAAGTGTAGGCTTTGAAAATAAACAGATGAAACAATGAACCACATTATCAGTGGATGCAGCTAGATTGACTACAAAGGACATAATAACCAAGCCACACCAATATTACATTGCAATCTGTGAAAGAATTCTAGAATACCATCCATACCATCTGAATATATTAATTGCCCAAACTAATGGCAAGTATGATCTAGAAGCCTTGATGCACGCTGGATAATAGTCTGGTTTAATATTTTTGAGGATTCCTTGTTTTCATTTGGAGAGTATGCAAACTGAATTCTTGCTAGGAATTACTCTAGTCCTAGGTTCAAAATTCACTGCAAGCTTGACAGTAACTGAAATGGTTAGACTGCCTAGTATCCTTCTTCATACTATTTCAAGGTTACTTTAACCAATGTAGAATACATTTAAGAATTGTTTTCTATTATACCTCTACATGCGAGAAACTGGCTGCTCTACAGCTTGCTTTTCACTTGTGCTTCCCCACCAATTTCAATAAATGTGTGTATTTCTATGAATTTTTTTAAGCCTTTACATGAAGTTCGCTATGTGTGAATATGAATGAAAGGTGAAGGATGTGGATTATTGTATTTTTAAAGCCTTACTCCATTTCATAGGCATCTAAGGTGACTTTTCACTCTGCATATTTCTTTGTTTTCAGTGATAGTAGAAACTTCCACATTACTTCATACCTATATGAAAAATGATTTAACTGCAGTCCTTAGAGCTTTGTACAATTAGTCCTGCTTTGGCTTTGCTAGTGAAATTATCCTTCAGAATGGAATCTCTACGACAATACTGATTTTTAGCTTGGTCGATATTAATGCTAGCCTTTTTATTTATGTTTTAGAATTCTCGCAAAGTTAAAAGAGAGAACAATCTGATTTTGAAATTTTTGTAACTTTCCCCTTGCATAATTTACAAATTATTCAACTACTTAGAAATTATTTACTAGGAAATAAAAATATGATTGCTCTGTCATTTACTACAGGGCTATCCTTTTTGACAGAAAATATCCAACTTTGTTGTAAATGGCAAAGCAATGACCTTGCAGTCTCCTTGGGACATATCATCTCATCTCTCTCTCTCTCTCACTGCCTCTCTTTCATTCTGGCTTCTCCAAGCTTTAGTTATGCCTCATTAGCTTTACTTCAAGTAAGTGCAATGTAATTCAGACAATGGTAAGGAGACTCGGGTTTAGCCCACTTTACTTTGAGTCAGAATTATAGATACAAAAAAAATTAGGCTGTTGACAGAATATGCTACCCCTTTCCATGTCCTCCTCTTCCCTTTGTATAGGTTGTAGTAAAACTACTTTGTGTCATGATAACAGCAAGCTGTTATTGTCTCTCAGTTTGATGCTTACTTAATATGAACAGGAAATTAGCTATGTTATGTCAAGACACATTATGGCTCACTGTTTGCAGTTTATCAAGTAGAAAGAGAAGAGATACTCAGGTACCATAATATTTGCTCATGGGTAGCATATTCTGGTGATCATAGGTTGCAGTTTGGAGAAGGTAAGTGATAACTCTTCTATTCAGTAGGAAATACTGCAGTGGTTTCTTCCTTTATTCATGACCCCTTCACAATTGATAGTTGGCCTCACCTTCTATGTATGCTAGTGAACTTCTTATGTGATAACGAAAAGCAATCTTTGGCTGCAGCTGGTCGAGAACGTGGCTGCCTGGGTGGTGTTGGGTTGTGGGCGGTATTCGCATAAATCCTCACTGCTCTGAGAGCTGCACTGGTTACCAGTTTGTCTCCAGGTGCAATTCAAGATGCTGGTTATTAACTTTAAAGCCCTATATGGTAGTGGGCCAGGATACTTAAGAGACCGGATTTCCCCAAGGTTATCAATCCATCCCACTAGAGCAGACAGGAGAGGCTCCCTAGTGGTGCCATCTGCCAGAGAAGCATGCCTCTTTGGTATTAGAAGGAGAGCCTTCTCCGTGTCCGCCCCAGCACTTTGGAACTGCCTGCCTTTAGAGCTGCATCTCCAGATGGACCTGTTGGCCTTTAGAAAAGGTGTGAAGATTTGGCTGGCAGGACAGGCGTGGGGCAGTGATGGTTTATTGACCCCATCCTACCTCATACCCACTCTCTCCCTTTTAATGTCAAGTAATTGTTTTTAGCCTGTTTAATTGATATTTTAACTGTTTTTAGATTTTAATCTGGTTTTTATGTATTGTGACTTTTGTGACTTTTATGACTTTTTGTAATCCGCCCTGAGTTGCCTGTGTGATTAGGGCATAATAGAAATTTGAATAAATAATAAATAAAATAAATAAATAGTCATAAGGCAAATCAATATTTATGGACCTCTAGAAATAAATTTGCATAGATGTGTAATGAGTGACTTTCAATAAGATAATTCTGCTTTAATGTCCTTCTACTGTACTGTTATCTTCATCTAAGGAGCTACCAAATTAAATGTCAGCACCTGCATAAAGTGCCAAGGATTCAAAGCTATGTTGCTGTAGTGTCATTGGACTGCAGAAGACATATGATTTTCTTGGCAGTGTGGAATTAACTCAGGAATAGTGCTGCAAAGTTATTTGAACATTGCTTTATGTGAACATGGAAGAGGGAGAACCAGCAACTCACAAGACAAATGGTAATGGAAGTCTCTAGTGCTACATTAGAAGCTTGTGACGTATATCTGAGAGATGCTCTGGTTTTTAATTGAGTGATGAGTTCCCTGTGGTGATGACCCAAATCCTTTCTTGTTCATCTTTAAATGTAATGTTCTCTTCTCATCCAACCTCACATCTCAAACCATTTTCATTTTTTTTGTTTTTTATTTAAATATTATTTTTTAAAAATAATATATTTCAGAAAGGGGATTCTGAATACAAGTAGCCTGGGCAGTCCTGCTGACATGCTTGCTTACTAGAGTTTTGTTTAATGCTGGGGGCAAAGCAGTCTGTGTATCACAGCAACTGCTTTACAGCCCTTGACACAAACCATAAAGAGTCTCCCTCCCACCATGCTTCAAAACGCCTCTGCGTTTATCATTGTTTCTTCTGTTCAAATTAACCTTGCATGAGGTTTTTAGTCAAAAGTCATAAAGCCATTGAAACAATCTCACAATAGTTGTCTTTCTGTTTGGGAGTGGATAATTCACTTAAATTCTTGCCTATGACACTACTGGAAGTAGTCATCCCTTTTCCACATTAATTTTTAAACTTTTTCTTTCTAAATATATTTTTTAAAAATGTTTAATAGCTATTTAAGTAGCAATTTCTATAAAATTGTGTCTTTCTGCATTTTTTTCCCACTCAAAAACACATCCACCAGGTGTGGGAAAGAGATGGTTCAAATGGTCAACAAGCTTCAGGAAACTTTCATCCTCCTCCTGCCCCCGGCTGTGTAGTTGACTGAAGTGAATAAACTTGGAAAAGCCTGGCTTCCTGGGTGTGATTTAGCATTTTTCCTACTATATAATTACACCTTCAGAACATTTGAAAAATGTGGACAACAAAGTTCTATTCTGCCCCTCATTTTGGAAGTTATGGATTGTGTTAGTTCATATGAAAATTTACAAAGTCTAACTTGTCCATCCTGCTGGTAGTACTGTAGGAAGTTTTAAGGCAGAGGCACCCAAACTATGGTCAGTGGGCCTAATTAGGCCCCTGCATATCATTAATGCAGCCCTCAGTGAGCACCTGATGTCAGTAATGGTGGCATTGGCAATCATGCTTTGTCTGGGCTGCTCTGAACAGCCTCTTGCTCAGTCCCATCCCCTCTGCAGCCTTTGCCAAAGCTGATTGCTGTGTTGGGGAAATCTTCAGAGCCTCCTCTGTTTCAAAATCCACAGCATTAGGACAGCCCCCTGGTGTGCCTGGGATGACATCACTGCAGCGCACCAGGTTTACCCTTCCAGTGCCATGGATTTTGAAACAGAGGAGGCTCCAAAGATTTCCCCAATGCGGTGATCGGCTTTGGCATCGCTGCAGAGGGGATGGGACCTACCCAGAGGCTACTCGGAGCAGCCTGGACAAAGCGGGATAGCCACTGCCACCACTGCTGCTGATGTCAAAACTGTTAGCAGCTGGAGCAGCCCACCTCCAGCCGCCACAGCTGTGTGTCAGGAGCGGGACCAGCCCACAAAAAAAAAAAGTTTGGGCACCACTGTTTTAAGATATCTCACATGCTGGATTCTGTTTATTTAGAACAGTGTTTGCCAACCTTTGGTTTTTGGTCAATTCCCCAAAGCACTCATCAGCCAATGGGAATTGAAGTCCTCCTGTGGGGCATGACCCCATGTTGGGAACCACTGATTTCGATGCAGCGGCAGAACATGAAAACAACAGGTGTACATTTAGGCATAAAGGTAAAGGTCTCCCTTGCTCGAAAGGCCAGTCATATACTTATTCCCAAAAAAATATCAGTCCAGTACTGGAATATTCCACACAAACCTATACAACAATTCTGTAAAAATGTCTCTCAGTCTTATCCAAATCTCAAAGCATTTATTTTTCTCTTTATAATGCAAACTGCTTATTTTGGTGTCTACCTTACAAGTAGGTGTGTGTGTGATTCAGATGCTTTCTTACAATGCGATTTTATGCAAATACTGGTTTAAAAAAGCAATTAATGAACAAATTAACACCTTTATCTTTCCTCTAATGACAGGTTATTTAAAAAAGCTAGAAATATAGGTATCTATTTCCTTTCTGCAATTACATGGTCTATAACAATAACACTTGCTCCTTTTAACATATTCAAAATGTGCTAATTTATCAAGAAGCCACATTGTTCTGACTCATGGAAGGACTAGATTGCTTTATATTATAAAATACATTAGAAGCTTAATAAGTTCAAAGCATTTGTAGCTACTCGTATCTGAAGATACTTGATGCCATAGCTATCTGTATTTAAAGTAACAACATCCAACTTACAAAGACACTGGTATACTGTAAATGCCTACAATTGCATAAGACAGGGGTTCTCAACCTTACTGCATCATGGGCCGGACAACTCCCCCTCTGACAGCTGAATGGGCTGGACATGTGGTTCCCCCCTGCCACAAATGCTGCTGTAAACCACGGTGGGTGTGCTTATGCAGATGCATGTGCTATTTGCACATGTGCAGGTGCATTTACAGCCCTATTCCTCTTCTGGGGAGGTGCCGTGGCCCAGATGGAATGGCATCAGGGCCCAGGGCCAGCCCACAGGCTGTAGGTTTTGAACCCCTGGCATAAGATCATTAGATATTTTCCTGCAATCTACAGTGACAGTTCAAGAGGCGTTATTGTTTTCTTAATTGGGGAAAACAATTGCTTATAAGCTCATAAACCAGTACACCAGTTTCAGGAGCATTTAAAATATAGTTTCGGTGCCAGCATGACATTTTGATTTGTACCCATGATCAAAACAAGCTCCAACAACTTCTGGGAGTCTGTTTAATTGACATATTTACTGTTTATTTTTTGTATATAAATCTTTCTCAGAAATGTTTGTCCTTTTCAGTCTTCATTTATTCATAAAGGCTTCCAGTTAGAAACATGCTATGGTGTGATAACTCTTAAAGAGTGACTGACTTGGAGATAGCTTTGGCAACTGTGTCAGCTCACTAATGGGAAATGAAGGCAGGTTGTAGCTGTGTATGCACAGGGTTACCCTTAAGTCATGATACTGAATAATGTTTTGCATATATGTTTCCAATAATGGTTCATGTAAGCTGTTTCCTCTAACTAGGCCATCAGCAAACCTGCAATCTAAGAGTGTGTGGAAGGGCTTCAAATGCCTATGTGATCATTTTTGCCCTCTCATGGCAAGGAAGGACCTCAAAATTGCATTGCCAAAATAATTTTGAAATTAAAAGTTTAAAAAGTAGCTTGTGGTTTCATGTAGAAGAGCACGTTATGGTGAAGAAAACTAAAGTTCGGTGGATCGGAGCCATAGTAGATCTTCTCTTTACGAGAAGCTACTCATATAGCAACCTTAAAGGTAGAGACCAAAGACCTCCTCTAGTCTAGCATCCTGTTTCTCACAGTGCCTAGTCTGGTGCCTCTAGGAACCACATGAGAGAAAATGGCTAAAATAAAGGAAAATATTTCTGCATGTTTCTCAAGGCCTCAGTGTTAAACCTGAAGAGTTGAGGTTAAACCTATAGAGAGCATAAACCATACACCTTGCTGAATAAATGATTACCCAAGACTATCTCCCACCAGGTCAAGATTCTGACTGAACCCTCTGGGAAGTCACTTAATAGACTGTAAATAAAGCGACCTGGATACAGGAAAATCTTCTGTGAATACAAAAACATTCAGTCAGTGGAGCAGTGGTGCACACCATTTATGCCTCACCATGTGTACAAAAGGAGATATAAAAATGGCCGAAATAACACCATTGAAACAGATAGCTTTTGGTCAAAAGTAATCTAGTTCTGTAATGCACTTATGCAAACAAAGGAAGAAGGCATTGTTCTGCTGGGAGTGATGGAAGAGATGTCATCGGCTGCTGCTAATTAAAGTGTTCCTGCTTCAGTTTTGGGCTTCACGTGACCCATGTGCAATGAGGCAAAGTCACAGGCAGGCCAAAATTGAAGCAGGAACTCTAATTAGTGGTGATCTTTATTCCCAGTGACATCACTCCTGTTGCAACAGCAGAGCGGCGCAACAGGATACTGGCTTCTCTATTTTAGCATCACTTTGTGCCCTGGCCAACTTTTCCATCTTCTTCTATTTGCTGAAGAAATAGTAAAAGAAGTTGACTAAGAGATGGACAGCATGGGAAAACAAGAAGCTTCATTCTTTCTTCACTCCTCAGACCTTTTAAAACATCAGGCACAATCAGGGCCGTAGCCAGGCCCCCCTGGGGGGGGGAACCCTCCTGAGCTAACAGCCCCCACCTCACCCCATTGTGCTAATGTTATATATGTGAGTGTGACATTGTTGCTCCTCCTGTAAAATTTTTGCCTCTCCTGAAACACCCCCCACATACACACACACACACAAAATCTAGAATCCTGGCTACAGCCCTGGGCACAATTCCTGAATGGAGGCTTTGCAACTTTGTGTTAAATCGTTGTAAGAATTGTATTATTGTCTTCCAACCTATAGCTAAATGCAGGAGCAATTTACTCATTAAAAAAAATAGAAGTGAACAATAGCAGAGCTCTTAGGCATTCAATGGAAATGAGGAAGACTTGTAGAATGTTTAAAAAGTAGGCCTAAATGACAGCAGGGGGAGGATCTGCCTTGCAAGTGTGGGGAACAATATGGAAGAAAGAATATATTTCTGCATTAAATATTTTTAAAAACCCAGCAACAACAATACCAGAGAGAGTTAAATGGGATTTTCCTTCTGAGTCTTCCTGTGTCTACAGGCCTGCAGCAGATTGTTCTGAATGGAGTGAAGGAACCCGGTTGGAATTGCTTTTGGAGCCCTTGGTAGTGTTGCTTGGAATCTTAATTAAAACAAAGTAGCCATGTTCCAATAAGCACTTTTGTGCTCTTGCCTTAAGTGCACTGTCATCAACTTTAAGATGGAATTGATTTTAAGAAAGAATTACCTGTGCAAGACCACCACCTTTCTTGATTCCCATTACTGCATTTTCCCTGATGCTCTTAGTGCAGCTTTATTAAAGTGTGAAACCTCGGAGCAACTTGTTGAGGTCATGCAACCTTGCAATGTCAGACACAAAATTCCAGGCACATATATGATGCCCCAAAGCAACAAAGATCCAAAGGTTATATGCTCTACACATGACTTTAAGAGGTTTCAGGGTTGTGCTCTGTCTTTTTTCTTAGACATTAGGTGCTGCTTCAGTGGAAATGTAAACAGTGTTCCATGTACTCTAGTGTCTAGTCATGCCTGCCATATGACTACAGAAACATCTACAGACGCAGACTCTTTATAAATAGAGATTAGCACCAAACTCTAGAGTAGGACAAGACTAGCTTTCAAACAAGTGTGACCTTTACCTTTACCTACTTCAGGCATTCTAATAGGGTTTGTGATCAGTCCTGTGTGGAACATAATAAAAAACATTTTCTCTCTCTATTCATAAGTAAATGGTTGGAAATAGTAGAGATTTGCTTTCTGATCATTGCTCCTTTCAATTGGAAAAGAAATACTGTAGCTAGTTCTGTATGCATGCTGCATGAATACACAAATCTTTACCATTAACCTCTCAGGATACTTTAAAAAACTATTTGGCTTTTGCTTGTGATCTGAATTTCACCTGATACTTGAAGTATAGTAAATACACTTTGGCATTCTTTTTAAAAAGGTTATTTAAGATTGTACTGTCATTTTACAAATTTAGATTGCAACAGATAAAATTATATATGGAACGATACATGGCAAAATAAATTCTGGTTAATGCCCTCATTTGTTGGGATTTAAAGGGCATTTGATTAATGAGGTTAAGCTTCTTTTGTGGAAGGAAAGGGAAATTAAAGATTTGCTTGGATTTTCTTTACAACAGCCAACTGTTGTTGTTACATGCTATCAACTAGCTTCCATTTTATGGTAATTCTATGCATTAGAGTGAAAGATTCTATCATTAACATCCCTGCTCAGGTCTTGCAGCCTAAAGGTTTCTTCTAGTGAGTTGTCCCATTTCTGTCTCTGCCTCTCTCTCAAGCTTTCTACTTTTCCTAGCTTTATTTTCTTTTCCAGTGAGTCTTGTCTTATATGTCCAAAGTATGATAACTTCAGTATAGTCACCTGAAATATCTAGTGAGAATTCAGGTTTGATTTGATCTAGAATCCACCTATTTGTCTTTCTGACAGTTCACAGTATCCATTCTTCTCTCCTTAAATGCATTTCAAACGAACCTACTTCTTTTTGCCTGTCAGCTTTCACACTCATACATGCTAATTGGGAATAACACTATTGTATTTTTGACCTAGATTTTGGTGTCTAGCAGTATTTCAGGGGCTTTTATAGTCCACAAACACCCCAATCCACTTAAACATTTAAGAGTTATCCAACTTTGTTATTTTTAGTGTTTAAATGTTGCTGTTTAATATTTAAGCTATTTCTTTTCCTTTCAAGAACTGCTTGAAGAACTCCTCACTGTGATTTTCTAGAAAAATGAGCAATTTTTGCCCTTCCAGCTTCCTTTTGCTCCTTCTCATGGCTATAGAGGAGGAGTTCTCAGCCTTTTTTAAAGCCAGGGGCCAGGTCACGCTCCTTCAGAGAGCTTTGGGGGCTGGATGGTCAATTTGCCCTTCTTCAACCACATGGCACCTCCTGGTATGGTGGAGGAAGGCCCCCCACATGAAATGGTGCCACAAACCACATCCACCCCGCAAGTTGAGAATCCCTTCTACAGAGAATAATTTTACCAAGGTACAAAATTGCTATTTTGACACCCCCATCCCCCTGTCCAAAACAAGTGAGTTTAAAACTTTTCCCATATTTAAGTTTAAAGCTTAAATATGGGAAAACTCTCCCCTGCAGAATTTAGAGGGGGCAAGGGTATTTGTAAAGCCTTTTTAAAAAAATGTTAGGATCCTATGTTGAGTAAAGTTCAGCCCCAGGGAGGGGCCACCTGCTTTCCACACCCACACGCTGCCCATTCTTGAAGTAGAAGTATAAAGCAAGGAGGACCAATCTAACAAAGGATCAGGGAAGGAGCTGTTCAGACCACAGCTGAAAAGCTGTATCTATCCAGGCAACTGGGTGTTTACATGCACTTCTATGAAAGCAATTTATGTTCCACCACATATACAAAAGTTCTAATAAATGGCCAAGCTAAACACCATTGAACTAGCCCGTTTCCTGTAAAAAATAATCTAACTGTACAATGATCTGATAGGAACAAAGCAAAGAAAGGTATGGTTCTGGCAATTATAGGGGTGGCTCAACATTCCCATCCTTCAAAGATATACACTCTTGAAATTAGGTACTTAAATTTTCAGCAATTTAAAATACTCATAAAATAGTGCAAAAGGTGGTTGAGAAAGATCACACAGTACAGCAACCTTTCTTGCACTTAGAAAACACCCATCTCAGGTGGCTGTAGGCAATGGTGCAGGTTATTCTATCTGCCTTACCAGCTCTTTGCAGCAACACAAGAAAATTTTTGCATCTATTTTACTGGAATGTATTTGTTTTACTTCAAGCAAAGAATTATGTCACAGTAATAAATTAATGCAAAAGGTAGATCACATTTGTAAAGGCACAATACTGCATGTGTGGGGAAGATAAAGTGTGTTTGTAGAATTTTATTTAATATAAAACAGGCAGCAATTGCCAAAACATTATACGTACAGTACTCTAAACAGAAATCAATACCAAGCCATCCTTCCATAACTGAATTTATAGTATAATTGACTAACAGGAAATTATGAACAGGTTTCATTTAGAACTACTGCAGCATATCCTTCACAAAAATGTTCTACTTTTGCTTTATAAATAAATACTGTAAATGTATTGTTTTGCAGCTGTGAATTAAAAAGACCTTCAACCATGTATTCTCTGATGTGAAAAGTACACAAAATAATTTGTGAACAGACAGATACTGTAGTCTGAGGTACATGTGCTACATAATGGTAATGGCAAAAGATCCTGTTAACACTAAGATTTTTAAATAAGCACAATCATTTTGCATTTCTTATACAACCTTAAGAGTTCCTATAAGCAATTGGGGTGGCATATAAATTGAACAACAACAACCTGTGTATATTTTCTCTCTTTAATGCTTCTTCATATATATGTGTGCAGTTCATTTAAACTTCTCATTACTTCAGTTTTCACTTTAGCATTAAACTGTAACCTAAATGTTTTTGAAAACTAAGTCATTCCTACCTAAAATTCTAGCAGCTCTGTGTTTTTTGTGTGTTCATTATGCATAAAAGGTAATTTGTAGACTTAAGATTCTGTAGATAAAATATGCATTGAAATTAACAACATTCAGGCTGGTTGTCTCATTAACTTGTGTTCTGCCTTGTTTATCCATCTGGGTTTGTCGTATTTGGTTTGAAAGGAAGTCTGTCAAATTGTTTTGTCCTGCTCAAGCTGAACATCATTTGCATTCATTTTCCTCTGTGTGTGTGTGTGTGTGTGTGTGTGTGTGTGTGTGTGTGAGAGAGAGAGAGAGAGAGAGAGAGAGAGAGAGTAGAGAGAGATCCTGATTATTATTACCTCCTAATTTGAATTGTATGTTTTCTTTTATTCTTCACACATCCATAGTCTCCCCCCCCCCATTAATTTCACCAATCTTGCCCTTGTTTCCAATTTACCAAATGTCACACACAGGACACTACCTTCTGCCAATAAACAGCAACCAGTGCTCCAAAGTATCATTCCTATTTGGCAAGGTCTAAAAAACTCTATGGTATGTTTTTCAGCTTTGTTAAATACCTCACTTTGTATTTTAAACCACAAACCAAATCTGAACAATTTGACCACTGGATTTGAAGTGAAATGAGAGTTGAATCCTCCCCCTGTCTTGCAATACAAGAGAAAGCAGAAAAAGCACAGAGAGCTAATCTGCAAGGGAGTTCTGAGAGTCAAAATACAAACTGTGAGATGGAAAACCAAGACAAATGTCTATTCTCAGCCTGAGGACTGATCTCTCAATTTTTGTCCAGCATAATTCTCTCCGTGATTTAAGAAGTAACTCTTCTCCTAGAAGCCATAAGAGAAAAGGGATAAGGGCAATTGGATAAAAATAACTTACTACAGTCTTATGCAAGAAGTTGTTTAAAGATGCAGACAGTAGTCTACACTATTCTTCTCTTGTTGTCTTTTTTGGTAACTTTATCACTTTGGATGAGGAGAAAGAGAAGTGATATGTACCACTTCTTTAAGAACCAAGCCCCAAAGGCCTCTATGTTAATAGGGAAGGAATAGCAAACAATGGTTTCAGTTTAGGGCAGAAACTAGGAGCCATTGGCAACAGCAATAGATCCCACTAAGCTGGGACCATCCTAGGCTTCCTTCAGTCAATTTAACACAATTAAAAAACAAAAAACAGCTATAGTTCTGTGTTGTAGGATGTTTCGGTAAATTTTTCCAACAGTGACACATAGCCCAGCTTTGCCCATTCCTGGGCAGGAATTGACTGCTTTCCCATTACTACCTTGGTAATCTTCAGAATTGACTATTGCAATGCTCTCTGTGTGGGGCTGCCCTTGAGGCTGGTACGGAGACTCCAACAGGTGCTAAATGTGGCAGGCAGATTGACTGAAGGTCAGTAATGTCGTGTGGATTTCAGATGTCCTGGGCTTAAGCCAAATTTGCCGCCCTGTGGTGGATGCCGGCGCCCACTCCCACTGGGAATTGTAGTCCAAGAACACCCATAGCCCAAAAAGTGCCACCCGGGGCAGGGCGCAATGCCACTGCTGAGGGTATTGTTCATTATGATCATATTATCCCTATCCTGACCAGCCTGTATTAGCTACACATTGAATACCATGCCCAGTTCAAGGTTTTAGTACTAATATGCAAAGCCCTATACCAGTGATGGCCAACCTTGGTGCTTTAGGTGTTCTTGGACTGTAATTACCAAAAGCCCATGTCAGCAGTCCTGCTGATTAGGGTTTCTGGGAACTGAAGTTCAAGAACACCTGGAGTGCCAAGGTTCGCCATCACTGCCCTATACTGTTTAGGACCATGTTACCTGTGGGAATGCTTCTTCCTGTGAAATAATACCTGGAGCATCTAAATGGTGAAACTGAGAATGGCTACACTGAAAGAGGTAAAAAAAAGTTTCCCCTAGAAATCGTGCATTTTTAGCTGCGGCTTTCAGGCACTGGAATTAGTTATCAATTGAAATCGAAGCCACCCAGACTTTGTGGACTTTCCGTAAATCCCTGAAAACATTTTTATTCCCACAAGCCTTTTCAGGGCAAAGAAACATAAGATTTTAGCACCTTTATGGTGAAGCTGTTTAGATTGTTAAATGGGTACCCCGTGCATTCCAGTGTCTAGCCATGCCTGCCACATGTCCATGGAAACACAGTGCTGACTCTTTTGTTATAAATGGAGATGAGCATCAAACCCTAGAGTTGGATACTACTGGCTTTCAAGTAAGGGCGACCTTTATCTTTACCTTACCAGTAGTTTATCCTCTTACTTTACCATTTATGTTCAATTATTTGTTTTCTGAAGTGTATATTACAGTACAGTAGTCTAATTTTTATTTTATTTGCTGAGATACTTGGATTTTAAGCCTGTTGTAAGCTGCCCAGAGTAGTGGTTTCACTAATCAGGTGGGATACAAACAAACAAAGTAAATTGAAGACATCTGCACCCTATATACAAACAGAAAACCAAAAGGATATATGTGGAAAAGGTAACAGAACACATTCTACCTCTGATTATGTTTGAGCTTTGACATTTTCTTCTATAACTATCAATGAGAAAACACTGAAGCCATTTTCTATCTAGATTGTTTGCTTTCCTGCCTGATGCATAAGATCATTGTTGTTGTTCAGTCACAGTTGAGTCCACTCCTTTGCTACCTCATGGACCACCGTATGCCAGTCTCCTCTGTCACCTGCCATCCTCTGTAGCCCACCCAGATCTACGCTCACCACGCCAATGATGCCATCTAGCCATCATTAAAATTACTTTTAAAAATTACATTGTTACCTTTGCTATGAAATAAGAGGCTGTGGTTGGAAGTAAAAACATGAAGTGAGTGGTAGTTCCTTGGGGTATCTGCTGAGGCATGCTGCGAGAGGATGTGCTAAGTATAGTTTAGTATAAATGTTACATTGCTAAACCATAGTTGCACTCAATGCTCTGACTCAAAGAAGCAGCTGCAAAGCTTTCTGCCTCCGTCTAGAACAGACCTCAAATTATAAACCAATTTTAGCAATTGACTTGGCAAGGTCTCCAATATACAGAGTGTGATAAGTTGCACATATAGATAACTCAACACATGGATCAGCAATTCTTATCATTTTGTAGGCTCCAGTATAAAGGAATTTTTAAAAAAGAGTTTCAGAAAGAGGTATTTATTGTTGTATGTTGCTGGGTATCGTTCCTTTTTTTTTTTACACTTTCAACTCCATTTCCAGATTTTTTGTACTTCTGGAAAATCCATATACTGTATATTAACATGCAAGTTGAGTGTACTGAGCACTCAATTGTTCCTATATAGTATTTAGTCTCTACTGCAATCTACAATAGGGAAGTAAACAATCATGTTCTTATGGATAGGACAAGGAAATGTGACATTCTTCATCTTGCTGAGAAGAATGGTAGGGAACTTTATGCCTTCTTGCACTGTTTTTTTTTTGTACAGAGTAAACCATAGTTGCATAAAATACCTCTCTTTTTTGCACAGAATTATGCAATTTGCACAAATTTCTGAAATAGATTGCTTTTTTAAAAATTTGAATTGTTCAATAGATTTATTTGTGCCTTTCTTAACAATAATTGGCTCCTTCCACACTTTGTGAATGTGTGCATGTGCATGCAAATGTATGTTTGTATGCTTTCCTTCTCAAGCAGAAAGGACACTAGAAATACTGGGTGTAAATTATAGAGAGTAAAGACATGACAAAGACCTTTTGTTCTTCTTCTCGGTTTATAGCACAGAATCTCCATAAGCTTTAAATTTGTTCATCAAGACATCACATTTTTGTTTTATAGCTTATATTGTTGAGACAGCCATCCTAAACTGATGAGAGATGAGTTTAGCAAGTATTCTCTAATGTACTGTTAATCACTTGTATAGATATCCCTTGCAGCTGCTAAGGGAAAATTTCAAAATCCATTGATTCTGGCATCCATAATTTTCCCACAGAAAAAAGAACTCTTTAGATGTACTTTATGCTAATGTAATTACTTTTACCTCAGTTTTATTCTGAAAAGTCAGGAAATCTAATATATTTTTTTAGAATTTTTGATAATATCCAATTTAAAAAGAACCATGTAGATAAGGTCTCCAGAGACTATAGCACTTCCTTTTCTGTTGTAAAAAAGTGAGCTCTAGAACAGACATTGATGTCATTTTTATGGCCACGCAGGTGCTGCAGCTGCAGTATTTTACAAACAGGGCTTGTCTTTTCTGTGGAAATACAATCAGCACTATGATCATTTCCCTTATTTAGCGAACCAAGGGAATTACCGTGCTATAGTCAAGAACGCTCAGTGTGCATTTATACTCTACATGTAATGAGAAGCCTCTCCAATGAACCCTGCATGCAAAAGATTTCCTAGGGCACATTCACACTAGGTGGTGGGTTTGATATTTTCTTCTCTCTTTCACTTTGTTAAAAGTTATCGTGTTTGATCATAGAATCACAGAGTTGTAAGGGGAATTTTAGGTTATTATGTCCAACACGCTGCTCAATGCAGGAATCCTAATCAAAGCAGATATGACAGATGGCTGTCCAATTTTCTCTTGAATGCTTTTGGTGTTGGAGCACTTACCACCTCTTGAGGCAGTTGGGTCCATTGTCATACTGCTCTAACCGTTAAGAGGGTTTTCCTAATATTCAGCCTATATCTGGCTCATTATTATTGGTATGTGTCCTGCACTCTGGGATAATGGAGAACAGATATTTCCCTTCCTCTTTATGAGATAGGGTAATTGAACAGTGCTCAAGGTTAAACAAGTCCAGTTTTTTTCAGCCTTTTTTCATATGGCTTAGTTTCTATTCCTCTGATCATCCTTGTTGCCCTTCTCTGTACTTGCTCTAATTTGTTTGCATCTTTCTTAAAGTGCGGTACATAGAATTGGACACAATTCTCTAGATCAGTGGTTCCCAACGTGGGGCCCTCACCCCACTAAGTCAGTACTTTGGTTGATAAGTGCTTTGGGGAATTGGTTAGGCTTCTGGAAATTGAAGTCCAAAAACAAAAGGTTGGGAAACACTGCTCTAGATGTAGTCTAACTAATGCTGAATAGAGGGGGATTGTACCTCATGGGTTTTGGAGACTATACTTTTATTAATACAACCTAAAACAGTGTTGGCTTTTATTGCAGCCATGTTTCGCTGTTGACACTTACTTAGCCTGTGATCAACAATTCCAAGAACCTTCTCATTCATAGTGTTACTGAACTAAGTATCCCTCATCTTGTAACTGTGCATCTGGTGTCCCCACTAGTATAAAGCTTTGCACTTTCCCCTGTTTCATTATGTTGGTTTCTGCAAAACTATCAAGATCTTTTTGGATTCTGCTCCTGTCTTCTAAAGAACAGTAAAACCTTGCATAAAGAGTGCCTCACTTAGAGACCAACTCGCTTAAAGAGCAGAATTTTCTCTGAATGGTCACCTCGCTTAACAACTAAAAACAACTGAAAACTCACTTAACAGCTAAATCAGGGTTCGCAAGCCCCCACCAGAATTCACAATTGGTCACTTACAATGGTGTTTCGCTTAAAGAGCAAACTCGCTTAAAGAGCAATCCCGTGGAACGCATTATGCTCTTTAACCGAGGTACCACTGTATTAGCTATTCTACCCAGTTTTCTGACATCTGCAAATTTGATTAGAATTCCCTCCACTCCCTCATCCAAGTCATTTATGAAAATATTGAAGAGCACAGGGCACAGGAATGAGCCCTGTGGTACTATGCTTGTTACCCCCTACCAGCTTGGGAAGGAATTAGAACTCTTAATACAGTTCTGTAACCAACTGTATATCCACCTAAACTTGTGCTACCCAAGCCACATCCAGTTAGCCATCTGGGGGTGGGTGGGTGGGTCGTGTTGTGTTAAAATGGATTTTCTGGAATTCAATGGGACTGAGCAGCTAACACTGCAATGGTGGGGATCCGCTGAAATTTGGAATAAATACTGTGCACAAATTGAGCATTCTCTTTGTGTAAGATATCTTTGAATGCAACCCATAATTTCTAAGGAACGGAAGGAAGCGTATTATGAGTCTTTGCAGTTGATTGCAATATAACAATTAATGTCTTGTTCAGTCGCACAGTCGATTCTGACCCTTTGCGACCCCATGGACTACTGTCCGCCAGGCACTCCTGTCCTCCACCATCCCCCTCAATTTGCTCAGCTCTGTGCCCATTGTGTCCACAATACCATCTAGCCATCTCATTTTTGGCCACCCCCTTCTTCTTTTGCCCTCAACCTTTCCAAGAATCAAGGCTTTCTCAAGTGAGTCTTCTCTTCTCATTTGATGTCCAAAGTACCTTAGCTTCATCTTTACTATTTGCCCTTCTAAGGAGCAGTCAGGGTTGATTTCTTCTAAGATTGACCTATTTGTTCTCACTGTCCAAAACTCTCCTCCAACACCACATCTCAAAGGCATCTATTCTTCTGCGCTCAGCTTTCCTAATGGTCCAGCTCTCACAACCATATATTGCCACAGGGAATACCATTGCTTTGACTATACGAATTTTTGTATGCAATTTGATGTCTCTGCTTTTCACTATGCTCCCCAGGTTTCTCATAGCTTGTCTCCCAAGAATCAGTCGCCTTTTTATTTCATGGCTGCAATCACCATTTGCAGTGAGCTTTTAAAATCATTTCATTGGTTATCAACAATCTAACACATGGAAGTAGAAGAAGTGTGAAGTGCTGAGGCACTATTACACATTCACCTAGCAAATTTTTGTGGAAAGGACTGTAGCAGATAGTCACAGATTCAGCCTTCTTTACCTCAAAATAGGGTAAGGACAGGATCCTACTTGAAATATGAGAGCTGCTGCCAAAGAATAATCGTCATTTGGTTTACAACCAGTGCAAAATATGTAATTGAGACTGTGTAGGTTGTGTGGAGGGGTGTGTATGTGTGCCGAGAGACAAAAGTGAAAGCTAAGATTACCAAATAGCATCTTGAATAAAGATTTAGGGCAATTCAGGATTAAGACTTGTTATTGTCTTTATCTTTTTCTCTCTTCCAACATTAGACCACTCTGAAGCATAGTAATTTTCTAAAGACCTTGAACCAAGCAGTTAGCAAGCCAGAAAATAAATATATGTTCTCTTCAGTATGTGTAGTGAATGCAAAGGTGTATTCTACACAGCAGTGCATATTTTCTGCACATTTACATATTCAGCAGTTTGGACAATACATTGAATTGCAAATTGCTATTAAAACCACAGGAATTATCTGCATCACAGCCGTTATGCATAAACGAGTTGCAGTTCTGAGCTTGCATTTTTAACTTTGTGACAAGCATACATTGGCACTTCCACACAGAGCACAGCCACAGTACAAATTGCTGTCCCATTTAATTAGCTGTTGGAATAAGACAACTGTCACAAAGCATCATTACACAAGTGTTGGGCCACTTGAATAACTGTTTTAACCATTCTTCCTTCCATAGAAATGTTCAGTTGTGACTATGTGTATTTCTTTAAAAACTCTACACTGCAAAGTCTGATAAGGAACAGTACAGAATGAGAAAACACACACAAACAAACACCCCACAAATCCTAATTGTTTTTACTGATGAAGAATGGGAGATCAGAACAAATAATACTGTTTTTAGGATTCTTGAATAAAATGGCTTAATTATTAAAAGAACTTTATTTTTAAAGAAGTTATCAGTTATGCACCTTTCAGTCACAGTGAAGAAATTAAGCTGGCATTTTCAGCATAATTTTTAAAAGTTTTTTGCAGTGCAAAACATAGAGGAATCTATGGCCTCTGATTTGAAGTGATTTAGGCTGATATAAAATGTCACTTAAATTATATAAAATCCTCCATGTGCAATTGAAATAAGAAAAATATGTATTGATAAAAATGTATGTTTGGTTTAAAGTGGATCTCTTCTAACTTCTGCATAGCAGTCAAAATATATTCTGACTCTGGAAGAGTATAGCTAGATGGGTGAAAGTAAATAAATAAATAAATAAATAAGGGCAAGTAGCAACAGAGGCAATCTTAATGAAAATGACAGACTGAACTGAAAATATAAACTACTTCCCTCAGTAGTCTGCATCACTTCTCCATGAGTTTCTGGCATTACTGATAGTAATATTGGTATTAATGTGGAGGATTCTAATCACAGGGCACTATTTGTCATTTCTAATAGGAAGTACTAGTGTACTACGAATGTATCAATAGCAGTTGCATGCATGATGCATAATATGTTGTTGTTCTTTCATGGCCCAGTCAAACCCTGGACTGTCAAAATAAAGTCACTTTCATGAAAGAATTGTTAACCCAACCAGAGCAGATTCATTGAATCAATAAGACTTAAAGTGTTTAGTTAACTAGCTCCATTAATTCAGTTTGTCTACTGTAGTTGGAACTGACTGTTGGATTTAGCTGCAAGAGGTTAAGGTTAAATCTATTCAAAGGTCTGAATAAATAAATAAATAAATGCATAGGGTATTTTTGGTAAACGTTATGTTTTCTGGTGTGCTGAATCCAAAAGTGACCTCGATGTCTCCCCATCATGTACAGTCCCCCCCCCCCAATATGAGGGGTTTGCATCAAAAAAGCATAAGAGTGATGAGAAAAACCACTATTTTATTACAATGAACTAAACATACAAATACTCGTATCAGTGATTAATTGCCCAGGAAGGAAGACAGGGAGGAAGGCTGAAAGGGCCTTGAGTGCAGAACCTTCCCTGGGTGATGCCGGCTGGGGAAGCAATGGGACTCAGCCTTTCTTCAAAAGGAGGCGAGGTGGCAACTCCATCCCCACGAACCTTCCCTGGGCCATGCCGGCCGGGGAAGCAATGGGACTCAGCTAGCGGTGTTTCCCCGCCTTCGAAAGGAGGCAAGGCAGCAACTCCATCCCCACCAAAACGTCCCTGGGCCATGCCAGCCGGGGAAGTAATGGGACCCATCTGGCGACATTTCCTCGCCCTCAAAAGGAGGCAAGGTGGCAACTTCAGTCCCGCAGAACCTTCCCGGACACTCTCTTGGCCAGCTAGCTTGGAGGGAGCAGCAGCTGTGGGGGCTTGGCCGGCTATAAGAACTTTGCCACCCTGCCACCCTTATCGGACTGCAGCCACAGGTGGAATTGGACTGTAGCTATAGGTTGTCGTTTTTGCTATATAATGTTTTTTATTATGACGTGTACTGTTCTATTGTATGGTATTCATTGAACCTTATTGCTCTGTTATATTATATGCCATTATACTTTGATTGCACAGTAATATTGTATTGATGTGTAAAATGTACTGATTTACTGTATGGTGTTAAGGTACGTTATTGCTTTGTTATACTGTATGCTATTGTATTTTTGTTTTTACTACAATATTGATATTTGTGGGTTCTGTGAGCCATTCTGAGCCAGTTTTTACCGAGGAGAGCAGCATAAAAATCTAATAAGTAATAATAAATAAATAATAATATTTCTTATATTTAAACAAACAATTTCTTCATAATATATACTTAACATTCCATGTTCACTCTGTGAAACCTTTTCTTCTTTTTTATGCTCATCCGAACACGCTTTCGCTTTCCATTTTCTGTTTTCCATTTGAGCATCCAACAGTAGTCAGCTAGCATATTGACGTTCCATCTTCCTTGGTAGCATATCTCGATATCAAGGACATCTCTTCACTGTAGGCTCCCAGGTTTTCAGGAAAATAGTCAACATAAGTGTGTAAGAAATGAACTTTTAAGCTCAAGTTGTATCCTTAAGCTTTATATGCATTCAACATGCATTGTATAATGGTTTTGTAGTGAGGGTCTTTAATATTCTCTATAAACTTGTGAACTAAGTCTTTGAAAGAGTCCCACGCTTCCTTTTCTTTTTCTCCCATTGTTTCTTAAAAAAGGAGATCAAATAACAGTTTTCATATGTCGGGGCCAGTAAAAACTCCCTCTTTCAACTTAGCTTCAGACAGTTTTGGGAACTTGGAAAACAGATATCTGAAACATTCTCCATCTTTTGGCAGTGATTTAACAAACTGCTTTATAAGCCCTAATTTAATATGAAGCGGTAGCAATAAAACTTTTTCTGTTGGCATCAAAGTCTTATTAATGACGTTTTTCCCCCACCAGGGATTAAGGCATCTCGAAGCGGCCAGTCAGTTTTTGTCCAGTGGAGGTCTCTGGCTCGACTGTCCCACAAACATAGGAAGCAGGGATATTTTGTATAACCCACCTGCTGGCCTAACATGGTTAGTATTTTAAAGTCTCCACAAACAATCCAGCGATGTTTTCGATATTTGATTTTGTCAAGAATCACAGTTAAATCATTATAGTTTTCATCCAAATGGACCAAGTGTCCTATAGACAGTGATGCAAATATATTTCCATTATGCAGCAAGACTGCTTTGAGGCTTGCTTTAGACGAATCAATCATATTCTATTTCAAAGCACTTCATTAGTCCTTGAACATCATTACAATAAACAGGATTTCCATCTTTGGAGAAAAACTGAGTGAATTCTTTCTCTCGGTGCCTGTACCATGAAAATGATGTTCCAGGTGACAGCAGGTTTTCATTTGATAGTTCTGAGAAAAAAGGTGAGGTATCTCATCAACATAAAAATCTGAGCTAGATTCGTCCTAGGAGGTAATGTGTCTCCTTCCTCCGAATCACTCAGGATATTATCCAAACTGGTAGATGTGAAACTGGTATTTCAGAGCTATGAAGCACTGGACAAATAGCTGAATTAAGGTTTGGGTAAGATATCTTCTTTTTATTTTTTTGTATTAAATCCTTTTACATCTACCAAACAGAAATAGCAGTAGGTAGTGTGGCTTTGCTGTTCACGCCACATCATAGGAATGCCAAAACAGAATGAGGTTTTCTTACCTTTAAACCACAAACTAGGATCTTCTTTGCACCTCCTACACACCTTATGCTTTGTCTTGATCCCCAAATTTCAACTTTAAGTAAGCTCAGGTTTTTCTGTTGATGAGATACATCAACTTTGGTATAAGTATGGCTTAGGTTTCAGATGATAACAAAAGGGAATGTGCAAATAATGTCATTCAGCAAGGTATCACTTCGATCATGGATCTCCAATCATACTGCAACGTTTCATTCTTCCAAATGATGCAATACAAACGAGCAATCAAGCTAGGAGCAAAACAATTTTACATTTCATGTTTGTTTTGCTTATCACTTCTTGCAAATCAATCTGTTAAAGCCTATCAAATCATGTTAAAGCCTATCAAATCATGCTGAAAGTGACTGAATTTTGTAGGTAATACCTGGCAAGTGTTCTAAAAAATACCCAACAGGCAGGTATTTCTAATTGGCTTTTCTTAAAATATAATAATACTCCAGATTAAAAAAACAATTAGGAATGCCAGTTGCTACAGTGCTGAAGATTGCCTGTCATTATCTGCCTTTTGTAAATGCACATCTGTGAGTCTAAACAAAACTAATAGGTGGTCAAAAATACATTTGTGGCTACACAATGTAATAACACTTTTCTGAAGGAACATGCTTTAAAATGTTTCAGAAAATAGTTTAAAAAAATCTATATTCCTTTAAGAAACTAGTCTTGATTTTATGCCACATTCATAAAGTTGTTAGATGTAGAAAAATATAGCTTTCTACTTATGAACTAGAACCTCTCGCATTGTTTGATATTCCTTGCATTGTTTAGTATTGGACAGCAGTGAATGTATACAGTTCTTGTACATAAACATAGAACATTCATCCTGAATTGAGGGAAGTAGCCCCTTGATAAAATTATGGTTGGGAAGATTAATTTGCTTCTGAGATAACAGTGGTTGTGGGGGTTTTTTATAAAAAAAATGGTGCCTCATTCCAATTTCCCTGATGACAGGTGGAACAGTGATAAGAAGTGATAGGTCCATATTAAGTTTCCAAGAACAGTGTCACACACACATACTGCTTTCTTGTATTATATTCGCAGATGCAAAGTTGACACGAGTCTTTAAAATCCCAGATAATAATTTTGTTAGAACTAATAGGCACTGACTACATGTGAAATGAGTCTGTATGGATAATGTATAGAAGCTTTAAACTATGGCAAAGGAAAAAATTACTATGAAAATTACTCCTCCCCCCCGAGCTGTGGGCATTTTCTAAATAAATATATTTATATCACACTAGTAACAAAATGCAGAGGGAGTGGGCAGATACCTTAATGTCTCTGCTGGATGCCTATATACTGTACATTATTTGGCCACTAGAAAATATACAGTCTTGGGAATATAATGAACACAACTACATTTTTTAAAAATATTAAAAAAATATATAAGACTGTTGCAGGCTCATATCTGCTGTACAATATAGAACCAAGCTGATCCACAAATACAGCATGAACTCCTGCTTATCACTTTCTGTCCTCCCCTGACTTCCAAAGCTTCTCATTCTCTGCTAGCCAAGCTGCTGATTATCTAAATTTCCATATGCCACCTTTGAAACGGCCTGCAGCTGAGGGCTTTTAAATCTCTCTGATATGCTTGTTTTCAATGGGTATATGCTCCAGATTGCTACCCTCCAAAACAGTTCTGTCCCTACAGTACATTTAATAGAAAGCAATCTACCTCTTGTCCATAGTTTGCTTGTGGCAACAGTTATAAAAACACCAGCCTTATAACACATCACCATTGTGTGTGTTTATATTGTTGCTTTATTGAATTCATGAAGCTTTCAAAATTATTAGATGCTGAAAAACAGTGATGAAAGAGACTCAGGTTCATGTTTGGCTTGGGTATGAAGCAACAAAATTAGCACATGGACTGTTTTTATCAATAAAGGTTTGCTAGTCTTCTCTCCACCATCATACTGAAACAGGCTGTTCTACAATCCACTGCTGTGTTAGTGCAAAAGACAAGAGATAGGGCCTTCATTTCACAAGAGGTTTCTGACTACCACATAGTACATTCCTTGTGTTGTTGCCTATTTCCTATCTAATTCAGATAATCCCAAGCAAGAAAAAGAGATTGCAAGCAAGCTTGCCTTCTGTTGGTGAGGATCCTACTTGCACACAGTAGAACTCACATCCTGAAAAGACTATATGTACAAATATAATTTGACTTATGAGTGTGGGTATCTAAATGATATGGCTCACTGGAACATGCATCCTTCTATTTCTTCCTTGTAGAAGAACCTTGACATTTCCCCAAGATCTCCATATTGTTACTAATGTTATACCGTACTTTATAATGTCTACTTCAAAAGTAGCCTGCAAACTAGACTTCTCCAATTTGTTTCTTTCCAGATTTTTTAAAATTAAAAGTATCATCAACCTCAGCCAGTATGACCAATGATTATGGAAGATAGAAATTGTGGTCCAAAACATCTGGAAGGCTGCAGTTTGGGAAGACTAGTTTAAATTGTTTTTAACAAGGCGGTTCACAAGGCATCTTCAAAATTTGGAGCCCAGAAAAAGGCAGTATGAAAAGACACATCAAATTTAGAAGGGATAACTTTGCTCATCATTTAAGTTGTTCTGCATGAATGATTAATTTCTTTGTTCTTGAATCTTGTGTAATTCCTTTGTTGTTGTTCAGTCGCACAGTCGATTCAGTCCCTCTGCAACCCCATAGACCACTGTCTGCCAGGCACTCCTGTCCTCCACCCTCCTCCTCAACTAGTTCAGCTCTGTGTCTCCTCCAACACCACATCTCAAAGGCATCTATTCTTCTGCGCTCAGTTTTCCTAATGGTCCAGCTCTCACAACCATACATTGTAATTCCTATTATCTCAGTTTTAATGGACACAAAGAAATCTTTGGTAATCAAGCAAAACTTTCCCCTACTTGCGAAATGATTAGTGTCTGGTTTGAGGGTAGGCAAAGGCAGTGGTGGGCATAAAACTGGTGGTACGGATCCCGGATAGTCTCCCGGGGGTGTTGGTACTAACCTCCCCGGGAAACCACCCGGGGTGGTTGCCATTTTTTTTTTGAGGTAAACCAGTATTCAGCGCACATGCATCAATTGGTATTTTCACACATGCACACTCACCAGCAGCCATTTTGGGTTGCAGAGTGGGGAAGCCAGGGAGGCCCTCAGTGGCCTCCTCAGAGGTGTGGCAGTAGTGGCCTTTGCTCGAGTTGCCCCGTGCTGCACTATTGCACCGCCGCCGACCACTGCCACTCACCTCTGCCGACCGCCGCCACTCACCGCTGCCACCGACCGCCACCACTTGCTGTTGCACCAGGCTGTGTTGGCTCCGCCCATGACACTGGCTCCACCCACAGTATGGTAGTAAAAATTTTGGCTGCCCACCACTGGGCAAAGGTAAAGGTCTTCCTTCCCTGAAATCCAGTTGTGTCTGACTCTAAGGGGTGGTGCTCATCTTTGTTTACAACCAATGTCTACAAACATATCGTCAAGTTTTCATTGTGCCTTTATTCAATAGACTAAGTGATCTATTGTGTAAGGGAAGCTGATATTTGGCTTTGGGCTCAATGTTAAAATTGGAGAAAATGTATTCCATGTTTAATCTACCCTTAAAACTGCAATATTCCATTCACAGAATTCCAAAAATAACCCAAAGATTAGGGACTGGAAGAACAGTCAGTGGTATGCATTGTTTGTCCCAACTGAGAAACAGTTGGAGGTATTAAAATATCTTGTGCTTCCTATTAGCCAAGCAAGACAGGAAGTTCAGGTCCTCTTCTCACTGGCTGATAAAGTTCATTTTCTTCCTGCTGGGGTTCCAGCTGCTCAGGAACTGGCTGGTATTTGGGAGCAAGAGACAAGCTGTGAAGGAAAAGCAACTGTAGTAACTTGGCAGTTTAATGTTGCAACTGGCACTGGGAAAATCACAAGGCAATGTTTCACCTCTGTGGATATTCAGAAGCATTTGAGAACAAGCCAAGGATTGTACCAACTGAGGAGGACCTCCTGTTAACCCATGGCTATAGAAGTTTGAATAACCCTTCAAGACTGTTACTTTATCTTTTATCTTAACATTTCACTGGTTAAAAGCAGGTCACTGGACTTTGGTTGCATTCTTATGAACTTGTGATACAGTCTATGTCAGGGGTGCCCAAACTTTTTGGGCTGTGGGCTGGTCATGTGGTTCAAGAGGTTGGGTATGTACGGTTGCATTTTACTTCCACTTCCAGGAGCAACGAGGGCTTCGTGGGCTGGATGAATTGGTGTTAGGGACCAAATCCAGCCCCCAGGCCATAGTTTCGGCAGCCCTGGTCTACATAGACATGACTCTATAACATATCTTTAAGAGTTTTTGGCAAGAGCTGATGTCTCTGTACTATACAGTCCAATGTGGTACAGGAAAGTGCACAGATGGTTCACAGGGAAACTCTTGCTGATATGTGCTGTGAATTCAACCCTGTGAATTAGTGACCAAAAAGTCATCAACAGGTCTGCTCATGTATTGGAAACTAAACACTGTGGTTGTTTACTTGAGTCACACTAGCTCACATTCACTCTTTGTTTCCTGCTGCCCTCTATTTTTCCCAGCCAAGCTACTTGCTCATTTTAAAAATATACAGTTTGAACTTTCTGACACTCTTCAGAAGCAGGGTGGAGGTTTGCATAGTTGGGCGCATCTCTGTCAAACTCTGCATTCCCCCATGGAAAACTCACAGAACCCAGCCATTCTGAATTTTAGTACTGGATATTGTAGCAGGAGGTATCATGTGTGATATAGTAGCCTTATGCCACTGTGATCATGACCTTTTATTGCTTAGTTCCTTATGGAGTGCTGAACACTGAAATGATGTCATCAGCTAGAACATTTTCATATATCTTTTTGTTCTTCTTCAAGTTGTCTGTGATTCACACTAATGGGTTTTGCACATGTGCATTACTCTCTTCCTTAAGAAATTACTTTCCCATGAATGCTGGGGCATGTCACTGCTAGGGTGATCATACCCAACTCTCATTTGCATCCTAGCTTTCAAAGGCAATTCCTTTGGCAGAAGTTGAATTATGGTAACTGGAACACCACATTACAATGAAATGAATGAAACTAAGTTCTGGAGGAATTATAATATATTAATGTTTCATGCTGCAAATATGTATAAAATGATTTGGAATAAACAGTTAATAACAAGAGAGTCATGAGCTCTTGGGTCTGATAACGGTACAAAGAGCTAGAAATATGTATTTACATTGGTACAAAAATCTGGATACAGAATTTGGAATATTGAATTACAGCCCTTCAGATTTGGAATTTTAAGAATTCAGAATTTCCAAATATCTGGAATTCCATTACAGTTAAAATGGATACTACACAGTCATTATTTTCCTGTTTAAAATACACAGGCAAAACATTTAAAAGGCTTCCCTTATTTCCTCTGACACCTTCCCAGTGGATGTGCCAATCTAAAAGTTTGTACACTAATAGCCAGTAGAGCTTAGGTATTAGGAAATGACTGTGACAGGCATACCGATTCAACACCGAGAATGCCAGCACAAAATGGCAGTCGCGTTGGGGAAACAGAGTACGGGTCGCACTGGGTTGTGGGCAAAATTAGAATAGCAGATCCCCTGTCATAGGAGGAAACGTTGTCAAGAGCACAGGGCACAGCACAGGACGATTGGGTAAATGAGCACAATCTTGGAGAAGCAGTTGGAAGAAACAAAGAGATAGGAGGAGGAACCAGCAGATTGAAGCATGACTTATCTAGTACTGTGAGAAATAGATTTCACTTTCATTTCTTCCTCTAGGAAGCTGAAACCTAGATGCCTGCTTTCTGCTCTACAGGAAAAAAATGATATCCAAATATTTGGAATTATTACAGATATTCAGAACTTTCAAATTCAAATATATTCAAAATTATCTGAATATGGCATTATTTGGTGGATTCTTAATATTTCTGAGTTACTGAATCACATTCTTGTTTGGAAGTCTGTGCAGGCTTGTGGATAAATAATTGCAGACTTTGTATCCTGGTTGTCTGCTTTTGTATAGTGTCTTACATGTTTCTTCTCCATCAGCAAAATGAGAATAATCATTACTGGCTGACAAGGCAAAACCCTTTCCCTTCTAAGATAAAAAACAATTTTGTTAGCATTAAAATTCTTGTAAAGTATTGTGATCTGTTTAACAATGCCGAGTTATGTATGCTAACTCCCCCTTCTTTAACTGTAATCATAGGCAGAATAAGTTTGAATCTCATTTTTTTGCCAATAAAGGGCTTGAATTTATGGTTGAGCCACCTCAAGCATTAAGATGGACTATCTTAAACAAGACACTTGTAATGAATACCTGGGGTGAAACTTTTAAATGCTATTTCTTTTTAAAAATCACTAAGGGGCAAACTGTATGTGGCATTAATAACATTAATATGCACTTATTTTTTTCTGTCAGCTTTTAAAAAAATAAGGAGCAGTATGTGCATTAATTTCTTTCAAACAATTTACATCTTTTTTTATCTGAAGAGCAGCAACAAATTGCATTATTTCTCTTTCCCTACAGCTTTTATGCTATTTTCATAGTTTTTAGAAGCATGAGAGTAGAATAGCACCTCAGTTTAAAAGATATTTTCCACAGTAAACTGTATAAAGCTACAGCAAGGTGTTCTGTAGCTTTAGAGTTAAGCACTATTTTAGTTCTGCCTGGAAATGACCCATTGAAATCAATGAGACTTTTGTTAATGTTAACTAACTGGCTCTTTTTATTTCAATTGGTGTACTCTCTGAAGGAGCTGGCCACTAGCCTTTTCAGTTAGGCTGTGGAACCATAAGTTTGGAGTTTGGTTCCACGTATTCAGCCTACTGTATATACTCGAGTATAAGCTGACCTGAATATAAGCCGAGGGACCTAATTTTGACCTAAAACCCCAGGAAAATAGATTGACACAAGTATAAGCCAAGGATGGGAAATGCAGCAGCTGCTAGTGAGTTTCAATAGTCAAAATACATGAAAATATGGTAACATTAATTAAATTTTTGACGCGTCTCAATCTGATTTGGTCTTAGGACCCTCATGGTCATTGATCCAAGTATAAACCATTTCCCCTTTTTGGGGCTCATTTATGGGACTAAAAAACTAGGCTTATACTGAAGTATATACAATATATCCGTGATGGCGAACCATGGCACTCCAGGTGTTTTTGGACTTCAATTACCAGAAGCCCAAGTCAGCACTCCTGATGATCAGGGCTTCTAGGAATTGAAGTTCCAGAACACCTGGAGTGCCAAGGTTCGCCATCACTGGCCTATATGACCATGGACAAGCTGCATAGTTCTAAAATGCCCCTAAAAGAAAGAATAATAAACCACATCTGAATACTGTCTACCTAGGAAACCTTGAAAAGGATTTCCATAAGTCAGAATCACTTAATGGCACACAATTATTGTTACTCTGCTAGGGATCAAAATTATATTTATGAATTAATGTTTTGTCTTAATATTACTTTTAGGTTTATAGATGTTATTTATTGATAATGATAATATTAATTTACTAACACTGCTTGCTCTACAAAAATTCTGTTTGAATCACAACAGATCTTTCAAGCTCTCAGTTGTCGCTAAAACTTTCTCTACAAATTTAGCTCCAAGAGTCCTTAGAGAAAAGGGGTTGGGAAGACTCCTGGACATTGCTTTCTATACTAAACTTGTAAATATATAGGCCAAAATCCTGTTTGACATATATGGGTGTGCAAAAAATATTGTGGACGTTGTTGCGGTAAACAGGCTGAAAGTGTGCCGATTACACGAGTACAACCAGATGCATGATTAACAATAGGATTTGGGTTGATATTTCATATTTTGTGTATTAGTGCTATAGTTCTGATTCAGACTGACACTGATTCAGACTGACAAGGCAACAGATGGCATTTTGCAGTGCTTGTGAAATGGTCTGGTACAATCCATTTTCTGGTGATCACACTGTGTATGGGGAAATGAAATCCAGCCAGACATGATGCTGCTGGAATGGTCCTCCAGTAAGGACGAGCTGAATCCTCCCACACCCAATATGACTGACAAACCACTATGTCTTGTTGGGCAGACACCTTTGGAGATAACGAGACCAAACCCCTAAATGAAAGGGTTTTAGTACCCAAATCTGGAGTCCTTCTCAGCCACTGAAAATAAAACAAGATGAAGGTATGAGCTCAGCTAGAGGTGTCTGGGAAAAGTGCTCAGCCATAGGGAAAAACCTATTGGGAGAAAGGCTTCCTTCTTAGGAGTAAGGGACCTTTTTGAAGGAAATTTCATCTTCCAAGGAAAACTGGGGAGGGGGAATCATGCAGCTGAACTTTTCTACCAGCTGGTTGGATGAGTGGAGCTGAGTTCTGGTTAGGTTTTCAGTAGCTCCCTCATAGAAAGCTGAGTTGGAGAGTGTTAGTTTGTTCAAAATATTTTATCCTCTAGTTCCAGATGTTCTCTGTTGTGTATCCTGAATGACTTGTGGAGTGGTTTGAATATGGTTTTTTGATTCCTCCCTTTGTTTGTTGTTATTACTGAACTGGCTTCATTCATTTTTATTGAACTTTGACTTTGGATGTCATCCACCTTGTTTATCTGACTTTTCAATTGAGAGCTTCCTAGTTCAGTCATTTTCATATGCACCTACCTGGGAGGATATAAAAAGGACCCAACTAGGAAGTTCAGGATGAAGAGGCAATGCAAAGCTTAGTGGTTAAGGTGCTGAGCTTGATGACCGGATGGTCAGCAGATAAGCAGTTCGAGACCTGAGTGCTACATGACAGAGTGAGTGCCTGTCATCTGTCCAAGTTCATGTCAATCTAGCAGTTCAAAAAGAAAGAAAGAAATTTCAAGTAGATAAATAGATACTGCTTCAGTGGGAAGGTAACAGAATTATGTGCACTGTGATGTCCAGTCATGCCTGCCACATAACCATGGAAATGTCTGCAGATGCAGATAGCACTGGCTCTTTGGCTGTAAACCGATATGAGCACAACCCCTTAAGAGTCAGACACAACTGGCTTTTAAGCAAATAAGAGACCTTTACTTTAACCTTTATGTGGGAGTGGAGGATGGGGTGCCTGGCATGTGGTGGTCCATGGGGTCGCAAAGGGTTGGAATCAACTGTGTGACTGAACAACAACAAAGTCTCCAAGGATTCAGTGGCACTTGTTTCTGAGAAGACATGTCTTGAATTTTTCTTGGAGGGAAGTTTAAGACTTTTTCAAACTGAAGACAGTCCAAAATTCAAAACAGGGCATCAGCAGAAACTAACAGGATCAGGTTTCAAGTCTATTGCCTGCCTTGTGTGTTAATGAGTCTACTGTGGTTTGCAAAATCTGGGTTGCTCTGCCAGCAATAGGCAGAACCACTGCTCTCTGACCTCGGTCAAAATGTCTTGGATTTTTCTGAGAAAAATCTTGTTTTCTTTCCCAAGGGGGACTTAATTTGCATATATTTAATGTCTTTGAAAGGAAAGAACACTTCCAGTGCAGCTCTAGATGTTTATGCAGAAATAAGGCCAACTGGCTTTGATGAGATTTACCTCCAGGTTAAGTGTATGTAGCAATTCAACAAGCTAGATTGCAGGCAGCTTTTTCAGGAGTTCCAGAACCTGTATATATGTATAACATATATATGTTATGTTTATATTGTATATTAAACTGAAATAGCTCCTGTGCATATTTCCATTTCAGATCAGTTATTAATTTAAAAATGGACCCAAGAACAAGGGTTCCGTGGACTATTGCTTTAGTAGGCTGGAGATCATATAGGACAGGGATTCCCAACCAGCAGCCTGTGGGCCGAATGTGGCCCACAACACCATTTCATGTGTCCCCCCCACCTCCTCCACACCAGGAAGTGCCATGTGGTGAAGGAAGGGCTAAATGGCCATCTGGCCCCCAAAGCTGTCTGAGGGAGCTTGACTCGGCCTCAGGCTTTAAAAGGTTGAGAACTCCTGATATAGGGCTATCCTGATGAGTTTTAATTGCTAGGGAAGATAATCTAGTTTATGAATCTGTGTGCTAGGGTGCATAAAAACATTTGTCTTCATAAACATTGCTTAAATGAATTGAAGCTTTACAGGAGCACTATCTTTCACGCCCGTAACAGCATAAGTAATGTCTGCATTGTTCCCTGTGGAGGTGAAGGGAATATCAGCCCCTTGTCTGGCACTGATTACTTGATCTAGAGAAATAAGAACACGTCAAATTTTAATGCTTGGCTGTTCTATCAATCAAATTATTTATC
This sequence comes from Furcifer pardalis, assembly GCA_030440675.1. NCBI lineage: Eukaryota > Metazoa > Chordata > Lepidosauria > Squamata > Chamaeleonidae > Furcifer > Furcifer pardalis. The sequence continues at coordinate 74,378,916 of CP126893.1, forward strand.
AACCAAAGTTCTTCTCCATGTGGATATAAAATAAGCATCTGAACATGTATGTTCAGCATTTGCCAGGCCAGGATCTCAGAATTAGGAACTTTTATAGGCACATGCACATTAAAAAAAAATAGGCCATTGTTTAATTTGAGCCCTTTGCTATCAATGGAACACACATCACTTATTCTAAATCCATTATACTGTATATACATTCTCTCTATTGGACAGGTGTTTTTCACTATTTCTTGTCTTATGAGGGCATTTCTCCCTGACAACCTCCAAAATCCAATTTTGTTCCGAATATACAAATCTTGGTGTTAAGCACTTGAGTTTTCTAGTGGTCTTCCATTCCATATGGTGTCAAACTTTCTAGTTCCCAATATACAGTGCTTGAGAATTCATCATTAGAGTTCACTTGGAAACTGTACAAGCTAGATGATAAACAATTTTTGGGAAACAATTTCTGGGAAACAATTTCCAGATGGGCTGCAGCAAAACAGAGTCTAGTGGTGCCTCATGCATACATTTGACCTTGAGATGCCATGAAACATAATGTTTTTGTGTGGGAAATATATGAGCCATTTTCTGAAGGACCATTGAGAAAGTTAAAATTTCAGAATGAACCAAGGGGAGCTCACTGATTACTAATGTAAAATTTGCAGTGGGTTTTTTTTTTTTTGCTCCAAGTATAATGTAAATTAGTATCTTTTTCAACCAATTTAAATATTTTAGCTTGAAAGAAACAGAAGTCCCAAATGGCACAGGAAAAAGCTGCTTTGGGAGGGGGAAAACTGTGGATGAATTCAGGTTAGCCTTCGTGTCATGTGAACAGCAAAAGAAACTTCAAATTCTTCCATTGTATAAGAGAAGAAAATGCCAACATATTTGACCATGCTGTCAAGTACAAAGTGGCTTCTAAAGGTGTTGGACACAAACAGATATATGTATATAGAGAAAGAACAACACAAAAACTCAGAATTGAGGAACTTACGTCAAGATTAGTGGAGAGGACTACACATTCCCAATTGCCCACAGAAGAAAGTTCAGTTTGAGCAAATATAGTTGTAAAGCTTTTTTAAGGGCAACACAAAATATAAAGATGCCAATCATCAGCAAAGTAGCTCCATAAACTAGACAGGGCAGGGAGCTCAATATCAGGAGAGCCCTATACTTTGTTCTTATCCAGCTAATGGAAGAGCCTGAGAAGAGCCCTTTTGCAAAAAATCTAATTACATAGACAGGATCGTGTGAGTTTTAAGACTTTAAAGATAATAACCTGCATGTTGAAATCAGGCCAAAAATGAATTAGGAAACAAAGTAATAGATGCAAGAAAAAAGTTCAGATTTTTTGTGCCCTCTTGGTATTCTGATAGCAGCTATTTGTATCAGATAGCTAGTGATTCTGAGCTAGTCTCAGTGATAGTTAAACACAGTGCACCTTCCTGAAAATCACTCTCTCTAAAAACATATTATGCATATCAATTTATGTGGTCTACATGGGGCAGCAGCTTTTGACAAACCATTTCTTTGAGGACCAGAAATTAGCCGTTTGCATGTTTCCTCTACTGTCACCTCTTGTGGGTTACATAATTTTCAATGGGCTAATCACAGTTTGCTGAGAAATCTGGTCAACATACTAGATTGGAAATTGCTGTCCTATAGCCTGCCTACCTGGAGTCTTAATTTCAAATTTACCACTGGCCATGGAAAGCTGGTAGGGAGAAATCCTTTTGCTACTGGCTAATGGGAAGTGGAAGGGAATCCCCTGTGTCATCATCCTGACCACCCATGCCATGGAGGATCCACATGGGAGCCGCCATTTCACTTCCTCCACTGGCATTAGGCTGCTGCTGTGGCAGCAACTGGGGAGTCCAGGTAAATATGGGTCCCCATATATGAGAGAAAAAGAAACTACAGTAAAACCTCGGATAACGTTAAAACCTGGTTCCACAAGTCTTGGTGTTATCCGATTTTTAGTGTTATCCGATGCATGTTAAAATCCTATGGGATCCATAGAGATACATTGTAACCACACAGGCTTTAGCGGTTGTTATCCGATGCATCCCATAGGATCTTAATGTTATCCGATGCAATTCCCCCCCCCCAGATTGCTTAATGTTATGCGATTTTAGTGTTATCCGATACTAATGTTATCCGAGGTGTTACTGTACATCAAAATAACTTTGCTTCCACATCCAGCTTGTTTCTCCACATAAAATCTACAGTCTAATAAAGGTTGTTCCACAGAGGGTGAGATAATATATATTTGTAGAATATTATGAATGCTACAGTTTGATAATTTCTGAAGTAAAAAAAAAGGTCATACTAACCATATATGACAATGGGTTGGCTTTATACTGGTTTTACACTTTGCAAGAAAGAAAAAGCAGCAGCCTGCTTTGATTTCATTATGACATTTTGATTATTTCTGGTATGAACAAAATATATTGATGAAAACTCAGGTTGTGCATAATATAACACTGGAAAACTGGATGTGGGCTTTGAAGTATCAACATCAGTGATAGAGACTCTGTATTCCTGTTGTTTGCTATAGTGTGGCTGCAGAGGCTTAGTGGTTAAGACGCTAAACTTGATGACTGGGAGGTTGGCAGGTCAGTAGTTCAAGACCCGAATGCTGCATGACAGAGTGAACTCCTGTCTCTGTCCCAGTTCCTGCCAACCTAGCAGTTTGAAAGAAGAAATTGCAAGTAGATAAATAGGTACCACTTCGGTGAGAAGGTAAACTCTGTGCTCTCTGGTGTCTAGTCATGCCTGCAACATGTCCACAGAAATGCCTGCAGATACAGACAATGCTGGCTCTTTGGCTATAAACGGAGATGATATAACTTTCTAGCTTTCTTTTTTGTTCCTTCCTTCCTTCCCTCTCTCCTTGGCTAGATATGCTTGACACACATTATGCTTACTCTTTTTCACCTTTGGCTCAGACTAAAATCTAGGTGTCATTGCATAAATCTGTAGTGACAGACTGTATGTCAGGAGCAAAATTTCATTAATATTATGAATAAACCACCACCCTTCAGGTAAATCCTTGAATTTCCTCCTGTTGTTTGCCTAACTAGATACAACACTTTCCAGCCTCTGGCTCCTTTTGTTTGTCTACTGAGAAACACTATTTTAAGGCATGAAGGTCAAATTCGGCCTTGTATGATCCTGTAAGTGTTGATGCTAGTCTGTCAGAAGCATTTTGAAATATGCAGCTCATTGTAATCATGCATGCTAAATTACCGTAGTTTTCTCTAGGTGGCCTTTAAACAATCTCCTTTCTCTTGCTGTGTTCCCTGTGATCACAATTTCTGCCTTCCTTGTTGTTCCCTTAGTTTTTATGGGTTGGAAATTTAAATCACGCTCCTGTATTACAGATACCTTTCCTCTTGCAAGTCTCAATAAATAGAAAACATTCATTGAGGTTTTCTCTAATTGAGACCCGCAATTAGATTTGGCCCTTTGACAAACACAAAACCTTGGCTCTTTACACAGACACAAAACTGTGCTGAACCTGCACAATCAAAGCTGGAAGCCGAGGCCATGCAAACAAATAAGGACATGTGTTTCATAAGCACACCTGTGAATGTCAATTGGCATCAAGTTGTTCTGATAAGTAAGCAAACCACATATTACAGAAAAAGGCAAAATTATAATTAAAAACATCAAAGCCAAAAAATGGGATTCTGAATTGACCTATGGGCCAATGTTGGTTCAAATATAGCAGGGGAGACCAACCTTTTTCTGGTGCAGACCTGACCACTCTCCTGGATAGCTGAGTGGGCCAGACCATGCCCCCGGAAATGGAAGCGGACACATTTATGATTATTGTAAATGCAGCCACTTCCACGTTTAGAACATTCATGCATGCATTTATGCATGCGTGGGCGCGTTTTACAGCTGACATAAGAAGCGCATGCACAAATGTGTCCCGTTCCCCTTCTGGTTGCGGCAGAGGCAGCAATGGGCTGGATGAATCAGTGTCGGGGGCTGGGTCCATCCTGCAGGGCTTAGGGTGAGAACCCCTGAAATACAGCAATCAAACATTAAGTTCAAGCAAAAACTTATCTGCTTGGTTTTTTTCCAAATGGATATGATTAATGTATAGTTTGCTATCCAGTATAGGGTATGGTTTGCTATCCAGTGGTTGTTTATTAATTTAAAATCATTTTTAGGCTGTTTTTAAGGCTGGTTGAAAGCCATCTTTTTACGGTCTGAGAACTGGTTTTGCATTTCTTTTGATCTCGGCTACGTATATGGGGAAAGATGTGAGCCGGCATATATTTGACAACAGGCAATTGCACTTAAAAACAAATAAAGTATGTCTCCAGCTAAGAGTATTTTTATTTTGGTTTACAGGTTGTGCTTCACAACACCACTTTCATATGAAGGCAGAAATATCAGTTTGCAAATTAAATATAATAATATTTTAATAACCATAGAAGTAAAGGCAATCACTGCTTTAATTAATTAATTAATTAATTAATTAACAAACATTTATTACTTGATGCTGCTTCTTATAGATTAGCATTCTCTCACAGTGGTTTCCAGCAAAAAGTGTGATTTGAAGTAAAACAACATTTCATTGAGTGCATGTAACAAGGATTTGCTACCAAAGAGAGCTTCTGAAAAGACAGGTTACAATGAATATTTCCTGACTGTCTGGACACCTACAAGGGCTTTCTACCTGGTGCTGAAAAGTTCTTGGAAATTGCTCAGAAGCCGGAGTAACAGTTTGAAGCAGGGTGGCTTCCATTTTTACAGGACTGATTTATCTGATATGACAGGCCCTGCTTAATGAAGACGCTGCATTGATTTACACTAAATGTAATTTCTGAGCTACATAATGCTTCAGAAATCCAAGTGGGATCTTAGCAGAACTTTGTTAATTGTACCCAAGGTATCGTTATCGTTATCATAAGATCACTTGCCCCTCCTGGAATAAAGCTTAAAACAATAGCATCTCCAGATGATGTGTCTAGCCTTACAGGAAGCATAAATCCAAACAAGAAAGCCTATTTGCCATCTCCCAAATCAGATGAGTCACCTCCATCTTACTGGAACTGAGATTCAGTTTATTGGAGTTCATCCAAGCCAACAGGCATGACAGATTCCTTGCACAGCTATGATCAATTTAGGTAAAAGCCAGGCATAGCAACGTAAGAGGCAAGTCATGAAAGCTGATGTGTCAGCTTGGATCCATCTATAGCACTGTTCCAAGTTCCAACAGGCCAATGCTACCTTAATGCAAAGATGATCTATTAGGTTTATTCCATATTAATATTACTACAGCTGTTGCACGAGCGGGTGCCTTGTCTCGCCACCCGAAATGAACCTTAGCACTTGGGGTTCATATAAACTAATATGCTAAGGTTCGTTTCGGGTGGTGAGACAAGGCACCCGCTCGTGCGCTTTTGTTGTGCGCCAGCAGGTGCCTGTTTCCCGCACTGCACTGGCCCCTTGCCGCTTGCTAAGGGGCCAGTGCGGTGCGGGAAACAGGCACCCGCTGGCGTGCAACAAAGCGCACAAGCGGGTGCCTTGTCTCGCCACTCGACATGAACCTTAGCCCTTGCTAAGGCTCGTGTCAGGTGGCGAGAAGAGGCTTGCCCCCGAAATCAAGCTGACCCTAGGCTAGCAATCGCTATCCTACGGTCAGTTTGACTTCAGGTACAAACCGCGCAGTTTGTCCCTGACGTCAGGGCTTTTTTTAAAGCGTTGTTCGATGCATGTGTCGGACAATGCTAAAAATCGGATAACGTCATGACTTGTGGAACCAAGTCATAACATTATCCGGTGTATTACTGTACCTTTATTTGTCATTTTGTGTTATTTCATCATTAGTGCTCCCCCCCTGCCACCCTTCCAAATTTGTATTGTTAAATAAAATAGGCTTGTGGATAGTTACGGAGAAATGTTAGCAGGTTAGTATAGTACCTAGCCAGGTTAGCATTGAAGTCTACATGAGTTTTTATACTTGCCTTTAACTATGGGTCTAGCTTGAATGGATGCAATTTGGAGGGGGAGGAGGAATGAAATGAACTTTCCAATAACTTTGACCATATATAGTTGTGGTACATGATGTTCATCCAATTTTATGAAGATTTTAAAGCTATCTGTATTATGCCAAGAACAAAATAGAGAGCAAAGTAGCATTTAACAAAAGGCAATAAACACATTTGTATGATTTACTGTGATTTCTCTGAAATTCATGGCTTTTTTAAAAAATTGTGTCAGAAGCACACAAAGGTGCTTTTGGGGTTGAAAGGATTTTTTTTCCAGTAGGAACTCTGCTCAGAAGAGTGCCAGAAACCTAATGAAAGTATCTGATAATCATGAGAAATGAATTGGGTGGGGGGTACTCATTGCATCTTGTATTAAAAAGAGAATAGCTGGCAGGGAAAGCGTCTAGCAAGTAACTGGGACTGCCATGGTACAGTAGAGCTGTAGCAATGCTACACTTTTATCTAGGAGTAAGACCAAGTGAATTGAACAAAACTTACTTTTCAGCTGACATTGCACAATTAAGTCTATCGTCTTATGCATGTTCATTTGGAACTAAGGCTGCAATCTTAGTAAGATGCTATTAATCCAGTGGGACTTTACTCAGCAGTAAATCAAGTGGATTTTCAGTGGGACTTTATAATCTTAAGGATGCCTGTACAAAAGAACATTGGATGGAAGTCAGCTACAAATGTCTTTATTCCACTGATTTTATTACTGAAAAAGAAAACATCTTCAAATCGGTACATTCTGTGTTGCTAAAATGGACATAAGTGTAAAAGTGACATAGGAAAATAACAACCTAAATGTGGTACTAAAAATATCAGTATGAAGATGAACTCATAGTAAGCCCAAAGTTGTAAAATAAGAAATGGAATGTTTAAACATGAAAACAATTGGGATAAGAAATCTAAAGTAGGCTGGAATAGGGCATGTTCAATCAAATTGTTACCATAATTAATCTGGAAATAATGAACACAAAGAAATGTTGTTACAAAGATATGGCATGGTTCTGTTAGTGAGTGAAATGTAGCAGAAGCAGATGTGGGTTAAATTGTGGTGTTTGATGGAATAATATCAATCTGGTTTTCATGGCAAACGTATCAAATATCTGTAATTCAGATCTATCCTCTAGCTACAGATGAAGCAGAAAGCTTTTATGAACGGGTCCAGGAGACATTTCTCAGTAACAAAGTTGGAAGACAAGGGTGTAATTTAAAATCCTGTTTGTTCAGTCTATACAGAGAACACAACTTCTGAAAAGTAAAATAATTGAGCAAAAAAAAAATTAACATTAGGGGAAAGAACAACAATAATTTAAGACCATATTATTAGCACAAAATAACAATGTCTTGAAATGACTGTAAATGAAAATTAAAGATAAAAGTAAAAAAAGCAGGAACAGTTCAAAATAAAGCAACAGCAATAGCAATTACACTTATATACCGTCCCATAACACTTGGTGCATTTTCTGGGTGGTTTTCAAAGTAATTAGCATTTTATTCCAACATGCTGGGTACTAATTTTAAAAGGTTATTATTGCATAACTTTAAAATTGATAATGAAGAAACTGAAATTGTGCAAGATTTTCTGTACCATTGTTCAATCATTAACCAAAATGGAAACAGCAAACAAGAAACCAGAAGATTGTGGATCAGAAGGGAAGCTGTGAAAGGAAAGAGCCTTAAGAGTAAGGCAACACCAGAGAACAAGATCTAGATCAGTGGCCTAAGTCAGTACATTGGCTGATCAGTGCTTTGGGGAATTGACGTAGGCCTCTGGGAATTGAAGTCCAAAAGCCAAAGATTGGAAAATACTGATTTAGATCAGGGATTTGCAACCTACAGCCCATGGGCTGTACCTGGCCCCTAGCAGCAAACCATCCAGTCCCCGGTGATGACCTCCAGAAGCAGAAGGGACACACATGCACAAATATGCCCGTCATGGTTTAGAGCCACATTTACGGCAGGGGGAACCCATGTGTCTGGCCCGCTCAGCTGTCTTAGCAGGCGTGGTCCGGCTGTGGCATGGAAATTTTGAGAACCCCTGATCTAGATAATCTGTATAATGGTGTTCCTTATTAAAAAAAGATGGAAAATTGAACAGTTAAAAAATCTAACAAGGGAAAACGTATTCATTTGAAATGTGGTGTTTTACAGGTACCGCCACAAAGAGGGAAAAAGAATGAGTTCTAGATCAAATGAAGCCTGAACTCTCACTAGATGCCAAAGTGGTTAAATGGAGGTTATTACAGTATACTTCAGATATCTCACTGGAAAAGACATCAAAGCTAGGGAACACAAAAAGCAGAAGGAACATAAGAGCACCAAATGTGAAATGGATTGATTCAATAAATGGGCCAACAGCCTCTTAGTTCGCAATATTTGAGCAAAGATGGTAGGGATAGAACCTTTCAGAGGTTTGTTCATAAGTCAAAAGCAGCACAATGGGACATAAGCATGCCACTGATGCAAAATCTTTTAAGAAATGGCTTCTTATATCATGTTAGAAGAAGATTAAGTACTTACACTTTAACTGTAGTGAAATATGTTCATAGGTTTTATGAAACATGCAAACTGTGACCCCTTTTGTCCAGTGCAACTCATACCTTGTGTCAGGTACTGGCATCATGAATGGCCTGGTATGGTTTGTCAATCAGTTACTAAGGAGAAGGGAAACAACAAATGGGAGCAGGGTAATCATTTCAGGTAAAGTGAGCAATCTCAGACAGGAAAAGTGAAAAAGGGGGCGGCCATAAATGAGATGGCTAAATGGTATTGTAGAGACAATGGGCACAGAATTGAGCGTGTTGAGGAGGATGGTGGAGGACAGAGGTGCCTGACAGACAGTGGTCCATGGGGTCGCAAAGGGTTGGAATCGACTGTGCGACTGAACAACAACAAAGAAGTTGCAGAAATATTTATGCTATTTTCATGTCACAGGGGATTTATATATGTGAAAAGAGGACAAATGTGTAAGCTTATACTGTACCATGTTGCACTGGTCAGTGGGTTGAACTAGTTAGCTTTTGAAATCCTTTCTATATTCTCATTCCATTTGAGTGATATTGGTTGCCAGCTGGGTATGTATAAATGGAAGAGCAGCTTCATTTTCATGATACCCTCAGTGTATGGACTCATCTAAGAGTTTGATTCACCACTTTGTCACAAACTCAAAGGTACTGCTAAAAACTAGAACTAACTCAAACGTAGAATATTGTAAAAGGCAAAAGTCATCCTTGCTCGAAAGCCAGTCGTATCTGACACTAGGGTTTGGAGCTCGTCTCCATTTATAGCCAAAGAGCCAGTGTTGTCTGTGTCTGCAGACGTTTCTGTGATCATGTAGCAGGGATAACTAGACAATACTGCATAATGAATGCATGAGCTACAATTTCCTAGTATTTTAGATGAATATAAAAATATAATGAATGAATGAATGAATGAATGAATGAATGAAGAGAGCCGTTACTACATGTTAAAACCAAAAGTTTTCCTTGTTCATAGATATTATATTAAAGTATCTTTTAGAACTACAACCATTTGTATTTCAATTGTTTCAGTCTCTGTTGTTGATTGTTTTAATTTTCTTTTATTAGGGGCTTGGAATTTTTGTTAAAATCTGAGATTGATTTTACTATGTTTTATTTCTCATTTATGTATCTTATTGTATTGTTTGGGCAAGCTGGTTTGATAACTTAGTAGCTTAGGTACAGCTAGGAGTTTGATTCCCCCAGGAGAAGAGCCAGCAGAAGTGTAGCGTGCCTTGGCGGGGCCCCGTATAAAAATTTGTTTGGGGGCCCTTAGGAAGGGTAAAGATTTCTCACAAAAGAAAAAAAATGCATAAAATTAAAAGAAATATTTAATCATCATAATTAAAATTTGGGAAGTTTTAATTAATTTTTGCTTACGCACGTTGGGGGCCCCCGTGGCCCAGGGCCCCCGTATAATTGATACGGCAGATACGGCGGTAGCTACGCCCCTGAGAGCCAGCCTGTGTAGCCTTCAGCAAGCTACATAGTCCTCTGTGTTCTCTCTACCTAAAAGCTCTGGAAGAGGTCACCATTAATCAGATTCAGTCTGAGAGCATGCAGTAATTGTTGTTGCTGCTACTGTTGTTACCATGGGCTGAGTGCTGTCCCTCCATTTCAGATTTCAAAGCTATCTAAGGGTCCTCTTTGTCCCAAGGAAACCCTTTGGAGCCATTGGATGGGAAGGAAAATATTTAATAATATACACTGGCTGCCAGATTGCTGCTGCAAGAATCAGTTGCACTGGAGGTAATCTGGTTGTGATTTTTTAACTGTTAAAGTCTCCCTCCAACTCGCACCATCCCAATGCTACCAAAGGCTTATCCAGGGTAAAAGGGAACTGTAGAGAACCTTAGAACCTGAAAAGGAGGGATAAAAGCTTTTCATTAGTTTAAATCAAATGTTTCCGGAGCCTGATCTGGGTTGTCAGCATAAATACATCTCAACATGATTTTGCTCAATAAAAGAGCTTTTTTCGCCAATTTTAATTATGCTGCAGAAATGAGCAAATGATAAGAGTAAATAAAAGTAACTTTCCATATGAAAGGACTGTGATATCAGTTCCATTCTCATTAAAACTCATTAGTGTGTTTGTGGTATACCATACTCCGGTTGTGCTCCGCCCTGAGGTGCTTGTGCTAGTAGGGCGGAATATAAATTGGATTAATAAATAAAAATAAATAAATAAAACAAATTCCTAATTTCAGAATGTGCTCACAGGAATTTCTTTTTAAAATTATATGTCCTTTTTAGTCTTGTATCTGATTGGTGATTCTTGGCATCTTAGTAAAAAGCAACATGTTGGTATAGCACAAAATAGTGTAAGTTTTGCCTGATACCAAAAAGAAAAGTTACAGAAGAAAGCCACATGTTGCAGGTAGATCAGAAATCAAAGCTAAAGCCAAGGCATGATCAAATTTTCTCTAAATTCTCCAATCTGAACTACTCTTCTCCTTTGGTTTTCCTGATTCTTCCAATAAGTCTGCCAATAAATAACTAGTTTTGTAGTGGGATTCAAAATCTTTAACAATTTGGGAGAAGCTAAAAGGACTGATGCTTTCCATTTTAAATTGTAATACTGTACAAGAATATGGCATAACATTTCCTATTTAAAACCTCTCTACAAAGAAGGTCTTATTTCAGCTCTACTGACTAGAAATGACAAATGTGAATATGCCTGCTCTCTAAGAACTATGTATTACTATAGCCATATCTGTCTTCTTGCTAAATATGCATACTGTTCTTTAGCAATGACTCCTGTGAATGATTTGAAGAATCAATGTGTATCCCAACACAAAACAATGTTTCTGTGCCCACTGCACAATGCTGTTTTTGACCTATAAAGCTCTAAATGCCTTGGGTCCAAGCTATCTGAAAGACCACATCCCTACATGAGCCTGCCTGGATTTTAAGATCACCAGGGGAATTCTTTCTTTCAATCCTGCTACCTTCATGAGTGCTCTTGGTAAGGACATGAGAGAAGGCCTTCTCTGTCACGATTCCTAAGCTGTGGAACTCATTCCAACTGAAAGCAAGTCTTCCTAGACTTGGTACTTCTTGAGAAGACATCCTCTATGCAGCCTAAAGGGTGCCATGAAGCCTTTGAGCAGCAAAGAAGGCCTGGAATACTGTTGAGGCACAGAGGCTTCAGCCTTGTCCAGGTGAAAAAAAATAAAGGTGTCTTCAAGTCTGTAGGTGAAAACTTATAGAATTCAGCCCTATTGGAGAATTCTGGTACAGTAGTTTAATTACAAACAATAGCGACGAATGGGACAACCCTGTTCAGCACTGTTCAAGTAGTAAGCTAGGGGTGTCGAAGGTACAGAGTTTGCAGTGGTCTTCACTATTCCATGAAGGGCATTCTAAAAGTGTATCTTCCAACATGTAAAGCAGAATTATCTATTCTGTTTCTCACTCCATGTTCCAATGGGGAACACTTCTGAATGAATCACCAAGATGAGTTAATGAGCTTTCCTTATTTAATATATTTCATCTGTCAAAACACTTGGGGAAGAGAACTAATCTCCTCCAGAATATTCAAAGGCTCTCCAAAGGACCTGGGGACAACTGATTGTTAAGAGCTGAGAACACTCACCTAATAGTGATATGGGCCCCAGTGAGTATTAACAATTGATGCCAACTGCCAGTCTTAATACTTTGGTTACTAAGGAGATTCAGCACTGGAGAAAGGCACCACAATTTTATAACCCATAGCAGCCTTTGAATCCTCAGAAAATAACTTGTTACTATTCCCTTTTCATATTTACTCCTAATTATATATCTTACATTCCCCACTAAATCAATGTAATGAGTAGATTTTCATCTTCTCAAATTCTATTAAACTTCTCATGTGCCTAGAGTGCATAGCAAACACTGGGTGAAGAGCAAAGCTGACATATGACTTTTTCAGGCTAAATCAATGCCCTGTCAGTACAATGTGCAAGTGGAAAACCTGGGCTATTCTCCAGTCACCTATGAAAGATAAGAAGACAGCTCTAGTGAACTGTAAGACATGAAGCATACAGATTTTTTTTATATAAAAAAAGGTCCGATCTCTTGACAATGATAGGGTTGATTATTATGGATTTTATGTCTGTAAACTGTAACAGATGCGGCTGAGATTTTTGGATCGTACAACATAAAGATGCAGTCACAATGAGCAAGTGGAAAACCTGGGCAGATTTTTAAAAAAAGGTCCACAATTGCCAGTTAAGAAATTCACTATTCAGCTCAGCTTCTCAAGTTTTCATATAATTGGCATTTGTAGATAACATTGGAAATAATGCCCCTACCTCTTGTTTCAGTTCTTACCATTAAATATAGGCCTATCTGGCTTTAGTAGGAATTTAATGGTGTTCATTGTTGCAGGTAATTTACAGAAGCTTTGTAACTAAATACATATTTATCAAATGAAGCTCTCTGTATAAGCACCACCTAAAAGCCATATAGCAAATCCTGTTACACAGTTGAACAACTACTCATGTAACACTGAGTATAGCCCTCTAGCTTTCAAGGGGTGGATGGGTTTGACCTCCCATATCTCAGGTTAGCTCAATTTCAGGTTTGCATACCTGTGAGCTTTCACAGGCATTTCTGGAGTCTCCTCCCCATTACTATTCTCCTAATCAACTAAGTGTACGTGTGGTGTTATGATGTTTTGTGTAAAAGAACTGGGCATTCCTACCACTGCTACTGTCACAAATGTCTGAATAAGAAGCTTAAGGTTAACGGCGCTGATTCTACAGATATGGGCTCATTTAAACAAATGGCTTTTATTAGTCACTTCACCCAAATTCTCCCTTTTCTTTCAGCGCTCTTCTTTTATTTATGTGGCTCATGTATGTTATTTGAAGTTACTACGGCAACCTGTCACCATCTGGTGTTGTAAAGTATGATGGGATTTTGGTTGCTAGGTGCAGAAGTTTGCCATCCCTTTTCATAGAACCCTCTAGTCTCTCCCCATCATCACTCACACCACAACACTAATATATTAGTAAAGGTTGTCCTTGCTCAAAAGCCAATTGTATCTGACTCTAGGATTCAGTGCTCATCTCTGTTTACAGCCAAAGAGATGCAGATGTTTCCATGGACATGTGGTAAGCATGACTAGACACCCGAGTGCACGGAACACTGTTTACCTTCCCACCAAAATGGTACCTATTTACTTGCAATTTCTTGCTTTTGAACTGCTAGGTTGGTAGGAGCTGGGACAGAGATGGAAACTACCTCTGTCAACTGCTGACCTGCCGACCTTCCAGTCGTCAAGTTCAACATCTTAGCCACTGAGCCACCGCAGTCCCTCTAAATCTATTAGTACTGACTGGCAAATGTCTAGGGATTATAGCACATATATATATAGTTATCCATTCTTGTAGTTTACCAAGCCAAGTTCACTTTCATCACTTGGAAAACTTACTTCCTACTTATTTTATTGTAAAGTCTAAACAATCTTCATTTTCTATAGCTTATACTTCATATTGCATGCTTTAAGGTCAGCTGGTTCTTTGTCACTGTTTTTCAAAGCCTAATTTACTCAAGTAAACTGTTTAATCTTTTAAAATATTGTTAGCCTAGTTAGTAAACACTGTTTTGTTTTAGAGCACATAATGTCAAATCAGATGTGGAGAAATCCCTGTGAACTGCAGACATTAATTTTATGCACATTATTGCTTGCATAGATTCCTAATAGCATTATGTCTTCTGAGCAGACTTGTTCCTTTTAACATTTTGTTAAGTACTCCCTCATCAGGCAAGTGTTTGCTGTGATTACACTTATCTTTACACATGTTTGACCTAGTTTCAATCATGCATATCAGTGCAGTGATTCATTAGGCACATTTTTAACAAGGCTAAGCATTGCTGGAATGACACATCAAGCTTCTACTGGAACAACTTAATTGCTGGGTTATTTATTTATTTTGTTGAGAGCAAAATCCACATTCTTGTGTTATCAATAAAAATAAAAATAAAAACACACACCCCAGCACAGATTATGATTGACTGCCTGACCTCTGGTTATGTTTGTAGAAAACACCTTCAATATAGCTATTAAGTAAAAGTAGAAAAGTGGATGTGATAGAGGGGTTTTGAATAGTGCATACTGCTAATTCCTATTTTGGATCTAATCTTTTAGTACATTGCAAATTTCTCCCCATCCATTTCCTCTTTTGCTGCTTGATGAGTGCAACTTAGATGTTGGAAAAAAAGGGGGGATGTTAATAGGTTCCAGATAACTTTGAAATGCCTCAAACTGGGAACCTGTACTCATGTAGTTCCTTGATTAGATACAGGTGAGAGCATTAGGAGAAGTTTCAGAATTGAATGAGATATTGTTAATTCAGTGTCAAGGCTCTCACAATCAAGGAAAATCAGCAAGGGTCATTGGATTACAAAACTGAGGTATTTGTACAGCAATGACTTGATAAAGTGATGTTTTTCCAGGAGCAAACTGCTAATAATTTGCCTTTGTTCACCCAATAATATTAAGCACCCAATAATTAGTAACTCAGAACTGGGTACTGGAATCATAATTTTAGCCCACTGGCAGCAAAAACTGTTTTCATGAAACAAAGCATGTAATCTGCTAGTTCACACTGATCCCATTCGCAATTGGTAAGTTTATGCACACGTACAGGGCTACAAAGCATGTGTCGGAGTTCAAAGACAACTGGGTTTTAAGACTTTCCTTTCAGCTTTAAATAACTGTTTCAAAAATAGTTTAATTGTTTTAAATGGTGCCTCCGCCAATGACAGTTTAAAGATGCTCCTTATGCTAGAAGGGGTTGGGGGGGGGGAATCATATGGAGACTGAGGCAGAGACATTGTGAAAAGCTTTCTAACATCATTAACAAGCTCATTTCTTTTCTTTTTTTAAAAAAAAAAGAATCTTAGTTGTTTATGCAAGATCTTTCACTTTCTGTCAGGCATTTATTTCTTCCACTTAATACTAGAAATAAAGACATTTGAATAACAAAGCAGGTTGCAGAACAATTTAACAATTTTTTAGATTATTATTTTGGGCAGGCAGAAGGCATTCTCACATGTATAAGAGCACGTTCAGCTATTTGTATCTTTAAAGTATGACATAATAGTAGAAAACCCCCACAAAATTAAATATATGCATTTTCAAATGAGCATCAGTGACAAAAGCTCCTTACCTGAAAGATTTGGGAATTACCTGCTGGAAATACCTCCTTTTAGACTCCCACAGATAGCCAGAGCTCTGAATGGCACAAATGTTACTCCAAAAGCAGGGATAAGTTATCGCATATGTTGTAATTTTCACTGTTTATATGCCAGAAGTGTACTGGGTCTGCTCACGTAGGAATAAATAATAAAAAAAAGCAGCACGAACTGAATAGAAGCTACCATATGAAAGTAGAAAATCCCTCTAGTGGCTACAAGCTGAAGTTAAAGAGGCTTCTTTTCTTGCTTGTAGTGCCAGACAAAATGGTTGGGTACGTCGAACTGCAGCTAGTTTACAGTGATGTGTGTGACCTTGCTATGTTTGACATCATCTGCAAACCACAAAGTGAAATCAGATTCCCCGATGTGGGAAATAAACTTTGGCCCAGAAAGACTAAAAAAATCACTGGACAGGCGAGAAATTAAGTTTGATGTAATCCCTATGCAGTGGACAGCTGATCCCCATTGATTTCTCCCCCCCCCTGCCTGCATGTACATGCATCATTTCCTGTAACTATTAAAAAGGTAATTATTAAAACAAAATTAATTTCTTTCAACAAGAAACATTAGTCAGTACTAAGCAATAATTTGCAAGTACAGTAATACCTCGGATAACGTTTACCTCGGATAAGGCTAAAATCGCATAACGTTAAGCAATCTGGGGAGGAGAATTGGATCGAATAACGTTAAGGTCCTATGGGATGGATCAGATAACAACCGGTAAAGCCTGTGTGGTTACAATGTATCTCTATGGAGCTTTAACGTTATCCGATACATCCCATAGGATTTTAACATGCATCGGATAACACTAAAAATCGGATAACACCAAGACTTGTGGAACCAAGTCTTAGCATTATCCAAGGTATTACTGTAGTTAAATAGGGACCACTTAGGTGGGAAAGTAAAACAGTGTTCTGTGCGCTCTGGTGTCTAGTCATGTCTGCCACATGACCACAGAAACATCTGCAGAAGCAGACTTTGAAACAGAGATGAGCACTGAGTCCTAGAGTCAGATAGGACTGGCTTTTGAACAAGGGAAACTTTTATCTTTACTAAAATCCCAGCCTTATGTTTTTCATGAATACCCCCCTCCCCTCCCCCCCCCAAAAAAAATCTTCTAGTCCCCTCATATCCATTCACTCCAGTTGGAAGAGCCTCTGTTTGGTCAACTTGCACATTATATAAGGTGAATATTGTAGTCTAAAAGGTTTTTTAAAACCCACATCAAACAAACATTTGAGGTTAAATTGGTTTAATTAGCATGTCACATTTGATGCGTTAGAAGTCCAAGTCAAATCTTTTGGCAATTGCAAATAAATGTAAGCTATAAAAGTTGTGTTGCAAAAATTCTATGCATTCCATCAGAGGTGGTTCCCCTGAATGCCTCTTTTGAAATTGATAGCAAGATACTCTCTCCCATTAAGTTACTTGATTGGTTGATTGATTAATGTTAAGATAGCCTGCTGCACTCACGTGCCTACTGGCCTTTTCACTCAGCTTCCTACCCCAGTCAAATCAGGCTCAATGTTAGGTAAAGCAACTAAAACCTTGAATGGGCTGAAAGAATCACACAAATAGAATTTTGTTTTCTCCCCCAGGTAAAATTTTCCCAATCAATGTTGTCGGATCTTTCAAAATATCTATGGGAAAAGAGCTATTTCTTTGAACAATTATTTGTAAAAATGTTACAAGTATATCAGTTTAAAGGATGTATAAATACTGTAATGTTAAATTTGTATTGAAATATGAAAATATGTCTGTGGGAAAACACTTAGTTTTAACCAAGAGTTCTTTTTCTGAATGGTGCATACCTTTGTAAATCACAGTTCACATTCTCTTCTTTTATGTCATCACATTTTTACACATGCTATTTTTATATGTCTGATTTTCCAGTTATTTAGATATGTTATGGTGCCATATAATATAAATATGTTTTTATGCTTTCTTATGTAGCTCAGGCTAGGTGGGCACATCAGTAATGTTATTTTCTCTTTTGTAGAGTCATTTTGTGGCTTGCATGACAGCAATTTTGGATCAAATGGACAACCAGCATTATTCTTCCTACATTGAAACTTTTCAAACAAGCTCAGAGCTAGTGGTAAGTTGCCAAGACACACCCCTTTTCAACCTTGTATCCTTCCAGTTTCCCAACAAATGTCCAGAAGTTACAAAATGAATAATAATAACCACCACCCACCTGACTGTTCACTACTCTACCAGCAATACATGAATTGCCTTCTGGAAAGAAAATTAAAATGCCTTTTGATCAGTGTTAAGTAGCACAGCTGTAACACTTAGCATGAATAGATCAAAGGGGAAATAATGGCAGAGACTTTCAATTAAGAACAATACTATTTTATTTTACAAGGAAACCCCAATTAATGTTCATTTTTATGTAAATTAAGAGTTCTTTTGTGAGATATTTTTAGGAAAATGTCCTGAAGTCCCACTATATTGGACAGTTTCCAGCTAATCCCCAATTCACTATATTTGGGGAAGTTCTACAGGATGTAAGTTTTTTCCCCAAAGACCCCACCCCTCCCTTTTACCTTTTTGTTTCCAGTTCACTTTTCAGAATTTTTAATTCTCATTGAATGATCTATTGTAGGGGCTTGATCAATATTTTCATAGTAGCTCTGGACCTCTCAATGGCTTTCAATATTGTCAGAACAGGGTTCAAAAAACTGTTTTCATATTTTCAAATAAAAAATAATCAATTTTGGATCAACATCTTATCTTTTGACTTAATGGTGTCTTACAAAATTTTGTCTTATCATTTATATCAAACATGTTCTCAGAAGTATTTTGACTGTCATTCTTAAAAGCTATGATCAGAGTCCACTAAAATTTGTAAACCACTGTCACATACTCAGTATCTATATATGTTGGAGCAAATAATCCATGAATTTGGGATTCTGTGTATTCAGTGTCCTGATGACATCCATCTGTTTTACCTTTTCCATCTGATTCCATGACATCTGTAGAGGTTCTGCAATCAGTAAAGCATTACATCATGGGTTGCCAACCTTTTTGAGTCGGGGGCTGGGTCATGCTCCCTCAGAGGTGGCTGTCGTAAACCCATTTACAGCCGTATATGAGTCCATGGCTGTTTCCGGCAGCGGCGGCTGGAGTGAGGGTGGGAACTGGAGTATTTGGCACCATGGGCCAGATCTAGCCAATAAGCTGTAGGTTGTTTACCCCTGCATTAGATGAACAAAGTTAGGCTTAACCTAAGTAAGACAGGTGTTTGTGGTGTGTAAGGAATCTGGCAAAGGAATAGAGTTTTAGACTATCTTAGATTGGTAATTGATGATGATTAGTGATCCTCTGAAAAGCTAGACCCTAACCCTAACCCAGTTGTACTTTGTTCATTCTTACTCTATATTGTGTTTGTATTGACAGCAATCAAGGTAAGTGATATACTTAAGGAGTGGTTTTACCAGTTCTATTTCCCCAGTAAGCTTTCACAGCTGTGGTGATTTGAACCCAGGCTTCTTGAGTCTTTATCTGGAACTGTATTCACTATACCAGTGATGGCGAAACATTTAGAGGCCGAGTGCCCAAACTGCAATCCAAAACCCACTTATTTATTGCAAAGTGCCAACACAGCAACAGGGGAGGAAGGAAACACTCCCATTGGGCTGCTGGGCAGTGGGATGTGGTGAACTCTGTTCTGGGGTGAGGGAGGAAATGCTCCCATTGGGCTTCTGGGCAGAGGGGCGGGGTGAACTCTGTGCTGGGGTGACTGTGTGGGTGCCCACAGAGAGGGCTCTGAGTGCCACTTCTGGCATGTGTGCCATAGGTTCGCCATCACTGCTCTATGTTCCATCCTTTTTGTTTCTGACCAGCATGGATGTTTGGTGGCATATCTGTTTTATACAACTCCATGGCCTGGCAAATACAGCTGTCCAAGAGCTTCTTTTTGTTACTGTTCAATACATTTTTCTCCCAACAAGCATTTACTTTAGCTAGTTCATTTTCCTTGTCTTTATCTGCCTCTCAGTCTTTGGTATTCCTTTATTTTTATTTTATTCGGTTGCTGAGTGCTTCCTTTATCTTTAAGAATTGTTTGTAATCTTTTTCTTTGGGGCTTTGTTGTCAGCTACAACAACAGTTTTCTGTAATTTCTTAAGTAGGAAGGCAAAATCAATATTGACTGAAATAAATCAGTGAATTGCATAAGAGGAAGATAATCCTTTTAAAATTGTTGAAGGAAGAGGATGAAAAGTCGAAAAGATTCCATAAACCTTTTTATACCACTCAATGATACAGGTTTGGTTCTATGTATCTTTTGTATTTAAACCAATGTAAGACGTTTTGCAGTAGGAGTCAACTGTGTCCTCTGTGGACCTTTCAAATTCCAGAAAACCAATCACCACTTGGATGGAAAGATGTGGTGGTTTTGATAGAAAGAATGCTAAATTATTCTATAGCTAAATATCTTTTCTCACACTGGAATCACTTAGAACCAGTAAAACCACATTACAAAGAATGTTACTTTGCATAGCATGTGCGTCTGGTGGTAATGATGCCTTAACAACATCCTTTTTGAAAAATAATTAACAAAACACTAAGTAGAGTGGTTAAACTTCACCATGTAATGAATAACATTTATCCATTACTTTTTCTCATTCATTTTGCTATGTGTTACCAAGTTGCTTCCAATTTACGGTGACCCTAAATGAATTGCCAAGGTACATGAGATGTTCAAACAGTGGTTTAGCAATGCCATCTCCAATGACCTTCCATGGATGGGCATAATTTTGAATTCAGGTCTCCTGAATCCTAATCCAACACTCTTTCTAGCACACCACACTGTCTCTCACAACAAGTGGGCAGGTGGGTTTTTGAATTAACACTTATATTTCTGGGGCTCCGGATAAATTTGTTGGAAAAGAATCACTTTTTAAAAAAGATACGAAGAGGAATTGGAATTGATGAGAGACAGAAGTATTCCACCTAGAAAGCCCCATTACTAGCAATGGGCACAAACCTCTTGGGTCATTGGGGCCAATAAAAAGCTGGTCTGTATTCACAGAGAAAAAAGATTTGGAAAATCGCAGACAAAGAGATTAAACAGAAGCAAGGTCATCTGTTCAAAAAATGACTTCTGCCCAGGAACAGACTTAATGCTGATGTTCTGCATTGGTAGGACAAAGCTTTCAAAAACACCTTTTGACCAACACCTGATTGATGGGAACTGTATAGCATGCTCTCCTGCAGGCAGTGGTAGATAGAGTCACACAAAGAAATTAAAAATGAACACATTAACTTCCAGGGTGTTTAAAAATGCAAGATGGACTCTGATGGCAGAATTTGACACATTTGGCTAGTACAGAACCATTTATTCTTATCAGTATCAGGCAGACATTGTCAGATTTGACATTTTTTCTGGCTAGAAAATACACAAAAGTTGTTCACCTTTCCTTTCTACTGGGGCTGCCCTGCGACTTTGCAACTTGCCCATAATCACATCGACTGACTCCTCTCTGGAGGCATGGGTAGAAATTGAACTCCCAACCTCTGGCTCCATAGTCAGATACTTAAACCACTGAGCTATCCAGCCAACTCCCACCACAGGAGTTCCCTAGTTTTCTTCAAAGGCAACCCTTAATCAAATGCCTTGTTGTCCTCTAAGCTATCCTTTTGTATTCATGTGCTGTGAAAGGTGCAGCCCCATTACTAGCTTTTTGGGAGATTCTAATAGAGGAGTGTTCTGCAGTAAAATTGGGATAAGCTTACCTGCTAGTCTGGTTGTTTCATTTCTTAGAATGTGGATGTGGCACCATCTTGTTCTTTGCCTCAGCCAGCAAAAGGTAGCCTCATTCTTACTGTTGAAAGAGAGAAGGAAGCACTCCCAACAAGGTATCTGAACTGCTTCTTAAAGTTTATGTAGGACTGTTTCCCTCACACTCTCCCTGATCAGAATGTGACTCCAACTGTCATAGGCAGGCTTATCGATTTCCCTTACCATTCTTATTAGTATCACTTCCCTCCTATCTTGATTCATTTTAAGTGTCTGGATTTCCTTAATCATAGCCTCTAAAGATGTGTTCAGGACAGGCGGCTGCTCTGGTTTCTAATGGAGAAAAATTGAAGGTGTCTTCTCTTATTTGGCACCCTAAACAGTCATGACTACATGCTAAAAACTAAGTGCTGATATTCCTGATCACAACAGCATTATTTTCAGAGTCTCAATCTAAGCAGTTTTTGGTGAAGTTGTCTGGACACTTTTGAGTGGATAGAAGTTTGTTAAATGTCAAACTATCAGCTCTGGAGGTAAATTAAGAGAAGCATGTCAATGTATTAAACATTTTAAATTGGTTCATATTCATATACCAGTGTGGTTTCAAGTGGAAATTACCTTTTCTTTTACAATACAGTGAAACCCAGATTTACATACACTTCTACTTACGTAAAAATTGAGTTACATAATGATTTTTTGAAACCAGATTTATTAAAAAAAAACCAAAACAATTTATGTAAGTCGTTTTCTTGCACCTTTTAATATGCAGAGATTTTATGAACATGTTTGGGAGAATCTCCTTATTAGAGAGCTCACATAATTCTTTTGCATCGAGATATTCCTGATCACATAAGCTCCATAAGTATATTAAGTCATGTACGCTTACACAGTTCTCTTTTGACCATTATGCTGATTGGATGGAAGGTCTTGTGCAGTTCCAGAGTCCCATCACCACCACAGGTTCAGCTCTACACATAAACAGACCCAATAAATGTATGTGTGACCTACAAAGAAACTTGTGGCACCTGGAAGGTCAATAAATTTTGTTTGGCATGGAGTCTCCTGGATTGCAGCCCACTTCATGTGGGCATCTGATTAAGTTGGCTGCACATGGTGACATTTTATGCCAAATAAATTTTCCATAAGGTAAAACAAGCCTTTTAAAATTATTTTAACCTTAACATTGACTATGTATCAGTTTCCTTCTATGGGATCAGGATTTCCCCCCCAGTCTTTGGGGTGTATATTGTTATTTTACTTTAATATGAAATAAATTCACACTAATACTTTTTTCATATTTAATATTTTTCATATTTTAATTAATATTCCCCCCAGGATTTTTTGATGGAAACCTTCATAATGTTTAAAGATCTTATTGGAAAAAATGTCTACCCCTTGGACTGGATGGCTATGAGCATGGTGCAGAACAGGTAATTAAAACGAACCCCACAGTTTGTATCCTAGTCCAAACAGAACAAGACAACAACCCCCAGGATTCCAGCAGGGTTTACCCAATTTAGGACTGAACCCATGTGATTCAGGTCTCAAAATATGATGACTGGGTCTCAGCAGATTCATTACCTGGTGGGCAGGAACTGCGGTGGCTCAGTGCTTAAGAGGCTCGCCTTGTTAGCTGGAATTCCGGCAAGTTGGCAGTTTGAGACCTGGGTACTGCATGACGGATTGAGCATCTTTCTTTGTCCCAGCTCTTGGGGACATGAAAGGAGCCTCATTCGGGCATTCCCATGAGCAGAGTTTCTCCTGCAAAAATCCTTTCAACACAGAATAATTTCTGACATGAAATTGTTATTATTGTTATTATTGTTATTATTGTTATTATTGTTATTACTACTACTACCACCACCATCACCATCACCACCTTTTGGGCAGCTTTCAATATGAATTGTTTATAGAATGGCCATGAAGAACGCAATTTAAAAAACTGGTGCCCCTTCTCTGAGCTAAAATTGCCTAACCATCCTGCAACCATACAACATTTTCCAATAAATAATATTATGCTGCCAGAATGAAGCTTTTCTCGCCGTGCTTTACACCAGGTGTGCCCTAACAATGGGCTGGGGCCAGATCCGGCCCCCTGAACCACATGACCAGCCCACGGACTGAAAAGTTTAGGCACTCCTGCTTTACATCTTCCATATTTCCTTTTCTAAATGGTGAGTTTCTATAGCAATTGCATTGTAGAGTTGATCTAAATTTCAGATGAATGTAATATATTTATGAAATAATTGTTAACATCAGGAATTGAGCCTGATGGCTGCTGCATGAAGCCAAAGCTCCTTTTGTTCTTGACCAGCCCTTCTGTCTTTATCTGTTTACAACTAAGTATTGTTGATATATATACTAAAATGGAACATTTTTTGTACCATATCTGTATGTATAGTATCTCACTTTGCAAATAATCATTTCCAGTGTGGGTATTTTCTAACCTTCTGGCTAAGGTTATGACTTCTTGTGTGAGGGTGTTGCCAGGTCCCTTGGTAGGCCGACAAACCCCACCCTAAGAATTCAGGCAGGGTGCCTAACTTTGACAACATAACAACAGTAGACTAAGATGGTAATGTATCTCAATGGGAGTTAATTTGTGAAAATTCAAGAGATAATTGTTAGAAGCCTGCAGGGCAGCAGTTTGCTTTCTAAATATATTTCATGCGTGCCCTCCGTAATTAATGACAAATATATATTTATCACCTAAAGCAGGAAATGTACTCTGTCCTCTTTCTTCCAATGTCAGATGGCCTGCAAGGCCCTGAGTGGGTCCCAAGAGTGGAAAACTGCTCCCTTGAACCACTGCTGTACACCCTTGGTATAGTGGGTGAGTGTGTCTATACAAACATGCACCTGTAAAAGGCAACAAAAAGATGGATGACATTTAGGGGAGCAAGGAAAGACCTAATTTTTTAACTTGTCTTGCTTTTAAGAAGCAAATAGAACACAGGAGCCTGTGTGGAAGAGGGCATTGGTTCAGAAAGTGTGTGCTATTGGACATTACAATTAAATCTTTCTGTATTGAAGGAAAATTTATAGCATTGCTTTTTCCCCCCACCCCAAATTACTATAGTTTAGAACAGTGGTTCCCAACCTTTCTTTGGCTATGCGCCACCTAAGCATCTCTAAAACCCTTATCCCCCTGTGACATACAATTCTCATTATTCAAAAAGTGA
Source organism: Furcifer pardalis (assembly GCA_030440675.1). NCBI lineage: Eukaryota > Metazoa > Chordata > Lepidosauria > Squamata > Chamaeleonidae > Furcifer > Furcifer pardalis. The sequence goes on from CP126893.1 coordinate 74,403,547, forward strand.
ATTCCTATTCACTTGAAGAAAACCTAAAAGACCTTTCACTGTTAATAACTCATTCTCGAACCCCCTCCCCCTTTAAAAATCAAATTGTCCTCCGGTAGGGCATGTGCCACACATTGGGAATCACGGGTTTAGAGAATCTGTGGGGTGGCTGGAAGTAGCACTGTTAACCATCCTACTAAACAGATAATTTTAGGACAAAGAAAAGATCCTATCAGAATAAGGTCTGAAAAGAATTTTGCTTGCTTTACCATCCCTAATTTGCATTAAGATTCCTTCTGCATTGTTACTCTTAAGACTTCACCTTCATATATTCCAAAATCACATTGTTATAGTTGCTGGCTTATTACAGTTTTGTAGCAGTGTTTCTATAGCTGGGGTGTGTGGGGGCAAAATTAGATAGGAAAGTTAGAAGAAAAGGACTTAACAGTTTAATTAATTCTTAGTAAACCAAAAAATCCAATTCAGCTAAGTTTTAAGGGTGCAAGTTCTGAACAGTTTAGATGACACTAAATTTCTGACTAAATGTGAAATAAGCAATCATAATAATGTCTGAACAGGGGAAAAATTAGAAAAATCCCATCCATAATTTTGTCCTCTCCCCTTGAGCTTTGAGCTTCAGAAAAAGGAAAAGGTTACTGAAACCTCTGGGAGAAAAACATTGTTTCTCCTGGTTACCCTCCATCACTTATTATTGTGTCTTTTTTATCTTCACCCTTTATTCTTCCTAAGTGATCCCAGAAACAACCTGAGAGATCCAAAAGTCAGTTTTGGGGGTGTGGTGGTTTGATGCAGGGCTTAATGCACGCACGCACACATGCATGCACACACGCACACACACACTGATGTCAGTCTACTCCTCCACCCTCCCAAGAATTGATCTTTTTATTCCGAAGCAACAAATATCACATAAGTTGACTTTTTAAAATGGTTTGGGGTTTTTGAACATTTATTTTTAATTTGTGTGTGTGTGTGTTTTTTTTTTGTAGTGATCCTTTTTTTATTTAATGGCAACAAGAACATTTGTAAGCTCTCATTGCATCTTTCTACCATGGTGCTAAAAATCTACTCAAGGGCAGGAATTTTAGTGTGAGGGTGAGTAGAGGGATGCAGTTTTGAAGAGGGGTGGCTGATACTGGTGGAAGATTCTGTGAACATATTTCACAGGAACCTACATCTGGCTTATGTCTGGTGATCCTTCATAAGGAATCCTATACACTTTAAGTGCTAAGCCTTTGGTCCTTCCATGTGGGATGTATGTAAAAATATGAATAAGCAAGGAAGGAAGCGATAGGAAACAAAAAAGGTTCTTCCACAAACATAAACAAAACTCCCATATTATTTTAGAGAGGTACTCCTAATGGATGTTTTATTCCTGCTTATAACCATTTGCCAGTATTGTTTCAAGATAAGGGTTTGCTTCGGTATTCAACAGCATCTTTCTGAATACTAGTTCCAAACAATTGTAGAGCTAATGGCATAGGCAAAAGAAGACATTTAATCTGATGGGGTTTTTATTTTAGTTCTGTGAATCATCTCCACTACATGGTAGAAAAACACTGCTGCAGTCTACATGTGGAAGAAATGCCTACAGAAATGCCTCCATAATACATAATACATAACCCTTCAGCATAACAGCTCTAATGGGATGAATACCCATCATTATGACTCTGTTCTCAGTCACCACAAAAGTTGCAACTAAAACAAGCCACTCTCCAAATAGATGACTAACCAATATCAACTCGATGCTAAATTGCTTCTCATGATACACGGGATAAAATGGGTAGCTCAGCCCACTAATTAGTTAGTTATATGTCATCAAGCGAGAACAGACTTATATTGACCCTAACAGGGCTGTCAAGATAAGTGATAAATTTAAAAAGTGTGTGTGTGTTTTTCCCCTTCTGCCCAGATTAGTGACAAGCGTTACTTTGAGTTTTACCAATTCCACACACCCTGTGACCTTTAATGGTTGAGTGGGCATTGGAACCCAGAGTCTATACGTGGTATATACACAACTGGGTGTATATAAGCAATTACTGTACTGAATGAGGGACTCATTTACCAATTTGATGGTGGGCAATGTTGTTACAGTAACCAGCTCTGGTGGACTCCTCATCAGTCATTCTCTTCTCTCTGGGATGCTTAGGGGAAGCCGTTTGGGCCCTGTGCCCTGGGGTCATGCAAAGGAAACACTCTACTGCAGGAGTTCTCAACCTTTTTAAGCCGGGCCCGGGTCATGTTCTCTCAGACAGCTTTTGGAGTTGGATGGCCATTTTGCCCTTCCTCCAGCACACGACACTTCCTGGTGTGGTGGAGGTGGTGGGGGCACATGAAATGGTGACATGGGCCACATCTGGCCCATGGGTGCAGGTTGAGAATCCCTGCTCTACTGCTTTAGCTCCTCTGTATAGTTGGCTCTTACCGCAGCCTTGCCACTTTGAAAGACAGCACAATGTAGGCATACTTTTAAAAGGAGAGAGGGTAGGAATAGAACCTCTAACATCCTTTCTGTCCCCGGCCCATAAACTTTCCTTATGGCCCTATTACTCAGCAAGTGTTCTGAGCTGAAACCCTGTTTAAACATTATCAGTGTACTATATAGCATTTTAAAAAATTATATTTTTCCTGCTCCTTAGTAGCTAGCACTTTCAGTTCTAGCAGTTATGTTCTCAAATATGTGGAGGCCACGATACATATGGGATTGATTGCAAGCCCTAAATGATAGCACTGGGCTTCTTTAGGGAGTCTAGAGGTTGCATTGCCACCCTCCCAACCTACAAAAGTGAACTCCCCTACTACTGCACTTCCCAAATTCAATGCATCAAAAATCCATTGAAACATGGTACTACTTCTTTAAAATACATATTGTGTGGGTGGGTAGGGGGGAATGCACACATAGTTGAGAAGCCAGCCTTTGCTTCCACGAATACTAACTGGCTTCAAGATAAGGTATGTAATTACTGTCCAGGTGTTTTCAAAATGGAAATGCATTGATTAAAAGTTTTTATTTTTCTATTATAAAGACATAAAGTAGCACTCATTTGTGGTTTCTACACACAGCAATAACCCTACAGGGATATGCAAAATGATCAGGCAGACATATGCAGGCTACATGTTGCCCACTCCTGTCATGGGGAGAAAGAATAATTTTCCTAGTCCTAACAGTACTGTTATTAGGGAAAGTTAGCTGGGATTTGAACTGTCCTGGTTTAATGTGGAGCTAGGGTTTTTATCTTCCTGGGGACATTTTGACTTTCTACCATATGGCCCCAAACATACACTTGTAGGCTCCCCTATTTTTGGTGTGAGTACAAGTTGGCCAGGGACTATGGTGGCTTAGTGGCTAAGATGCTGAACTTGACGACTGGAAGGTTGACAGGTCAGCAGTTCAAGACCTGAGTATTACACGATGGAGTGAGTTCCATCTCTGTCCTAGTTCCTGCCAACCTAGCAGTTCGAAAGCAAGAAATTGCAAGTAGATAAATAAGTACCACTTTGGTGGGAAGGTAAAAAGCATTCTATGCACTCCAGTGTCTAGTCATGCCTGCCACATGTACACAGAAATGTCTGCAAATGCAGACCGTGCTGGTTCTTTGGCTATAATCAGATATGAGCATTGAACCCTAGAGTTGAATATGACTGGCTTTCGAGCAAGGGTGACCATTACAAGTTGGCCCACTTTTTTGCTCTTGTGGGCATGAAGGTGTCTTTCAAAAGTTGAATTTCCAGCACATCTACTGAAATGGGTGAACCCATTACTGTCTGCCACTGTGATATCACACTGCTGTTGGTGTAAATCATGGAAGCATTAGGGACAGGTACAAACAATACAATGCATGAACTATCCCTTACTTGTAATGCAATACTTTGTACTTCACTCTGAAGTTATTTGCAAGCTTTAGCTGGAATTGTGCCTCAGAAAATTTCAAGATGCTGCTGTTGGTTGCCCAGTGTATGACTAAAACTGAGTGAAGAGGCCCCACACGTCTCCAAAAGACAAAACCAGGAAACTGCTTTACTAGGTACAGATGCCACTAAATACAGAATGTCCCAGCTAAACAGGAACATTTAGAGCATATGGAAATGTTCAGAGTGAAGCCTATTCTCATCTTCTAGAGAGAAAACCATAGAACAGAGTGAAAGACAGGGAAAAGCTAATATGGACAAAATTGATATTGAGGTCCACATTCAGAGAAAGACTAATGTTTGCTATTGCAAGATGACACAGTATAATAAGATTTGGAAGTGTATATAGCTCAGTGACAGATATTTGAGAGCAGAGCCAGAGGTTGGGAGTTCGATTCTCCATTGTGTGTCCTGGAAGCAGAGCCAGACTGTGTGGTCATGGGACAAGCTCCACAGCCCCAGTCCCCCACCCCAGAAGTAAACCAATTCTTAGTACCCTGTACCTAAAAAGCCTGAGAAGGGTTCCCATGTTAGAATTGATTCCATGGCATGCAAATATCCATACATAGCAATAAATTATGAAAATGCTTCTCAAGAGCCCCCCCAGAAGAAGGCTTTTTGATTCATAAGAGGAAAATAACATCTAAACTCCAGAATACACAGATTGTCAAAACCTTTATAGGATCAACTATAAGTTAGTTAAACTTTCAAACTTGTTCGTCATGCCAAATAGCAAAAATCTGTGTGGGAGAGGAAGGTACAAAAATCAGAATAACTGACCATTGATATCAAGACATGAAGAAGAGCAAATAGGGACCTAGGTTAGCAAGTAGGGGTTGATGAGCCTGTCATTACCTACCTTTTTTAGGTAAGGTTTTGGAAAAGGCTGTGGCGCTGCAGTTACAGGAAGTCCTGGATGAAGCGGATTATCTGGACCCGTTTCAGTCAGGATTCAGGCCCAGATATGGTACCGATACCGCACTAGTGGCTTTGGTGGATGATCTCTGGAGAGAGCGGGACAGAGGGGAGCCGTCTGTCCTTGCACTTCTCGATCTCTCAGCGGCTTTTGACACTGTCGATCATGGCATCCTTCTGGGGAGGCTCCAGGGTCTGGGGATCCAGGGCACTGTGTTGTCCTGGTTCTCCTCATTCCTGAGGGGCAGGACCCAGTCGGTGTGCCTGGAGAAGGAGAAGTCCAGCCCTAGGCCCCTGCAATATGGGGTGCCTCAGGGCTCGGTACTCTCTCCTCTCCTATTCAACATCTATATGAAGCCGCTGGGTGACATCATCCGTTCCCACGGGGTTAGGTATCATCAATATGCTGATGATACCCAGTTATACATCTCGGCCCGTGGGGACCCAAGCGGTGCGGTGGAAGTCCTTTCCAGGTGCCTGAAGGCTGTTAAGGTCTGGATGGGGGACAACGGGCTACAGCTGAATCCCGGCAAGACTGAGTGGCTGTGGGTACGGGGTCCTGTGCTAACACAGGAGTTGCCATCTTTGGTGCTGGATGGGGCAGTTCTGCCCCAAACAGACCCGGTGCGTAATCTGGGGGTCCTCCTGGACTCACAGCTACTGTTCGAGGAGCAGGTGGCAGCCGTGGCCAGGAGGGCTTTTGCACAACTTCGTGTAATACGCCAGTTACGCCCCCTCCTAGACCGGGACTCCTTGCTCATGGTCACACATGCCTTGGTCACCTCCAGACTTGATTACTGTAATGCGCTCTACATGGGGCTGCCCCTGATGACCATCCGGAGACTCCAGCTGGTCCAAAATGCGGCGGCCCGGGTAGTGGTGGGGTGTGGGCGTTATGCTCGTGCTTCGCCGCTACTCCGGGAGCTGCACTGGTTGCCAGTATGTCTCCGGGTGCAATTCAAGGTGCTGGTTATTACCTTTAAAGCCCTATATGGTAGTGGGCCAGGATATCTAAGAGACCGCGTCACCCCAAGAACATCTGTCCGGCCCACCAGGGCGGATCGGAGAGGCTCCCTTGTTGTTCCTTCGACGAGAGAGGCGCACCTCGCCTGTACGAGGAGGAGAGCCTTCTCCGTGTCTGCCCCGACCCTTTGGAACCTCCTGCCCACCGAACTGCGCCTGCAGACGGAGCTCTTGCCCTTCCGGAAGGGCCTGAAAACCTGGCTGGCAGGACATATCTGGGGACTAGGGAACATGGGTTCCCATACTAAGTGGCTCATTTAAGAAGTGCCGCTTTGGGGGCTGATCCATGATCTATGGGAATATTGGCGTGCAGTTTGCACTGTTTTTAGCTTCAGATAACTTTTAATCTTTTACGATTTTATATGTTTTTATCTTCTACTTTTATTTATCATGATGTAAGCCGCCCAGAGTCGGGTTTTCCCGAGTGGGGCGGAGTAATAAATTCAATAAATAATAAAATTACCTCTGACAGAGGCCACTGGGAAGGAGGCAAAATGAACATTCTCCTTTCTGACAAAGACAATAACAAAGTATGTCTACTTAGCTATGGGCAAACTACGCCACTTCCTTTGTAGGACTAAGCACCCTCTTCTCCTAATCTGTGGAAACATGAATTCTATGGTAATACCACATATTGGTAAATCGTTCCTTGCTTCTACCTACACAGAAGAGGCTGCTCTGGAGTGAGCAAACAAACAAACAGCCCCTGTCATCTCAATTGTGAGGAATCTATTGTGTTGTGGCTTCATTTTTATTCACAAATCAATTTCCAATGAATTTTGCAAGACACGTTTCACAGGTAGCATCAATTCCTCTTTTCGCTCATTCTCACATTAAAAGAAAAGTTAAAAAAAAAGGTTTTGTCTGTAGCAAACAGACTTTTGCTGAAATTTCTCCTGCAGTTGGATAGTTTTCACTATTTACCATGTTTGTCTGTGCAAGTTATTAATCTAAATGATGTCTGTTTAATAGTTTTGCAACTTAGCATCTCAGGCTTCTAACATCTGAATTGCTCTGCCCAGCTAGAGAATGTCGGCATCTGCATTATTTATGGCAACAATATTTTTAATTCTACAGAACAGTGACAACACATCGATCCCAGCTTGAATTATTCTCCCTTGGGATCTCCCTACATTTGCATTACACAATTCCTGACATTAACAGTTCCCATGACAGATTACTTTCTATCTGCTATTGTCACCCTTCTAACTTGTAAGCTGCAAGTTGATGTGAGTACTCATAAAACCTCTTGGTGCTAAATGTTTTCATTTCCAAAACATGGCCAATCCTTCCACCACCTGGTGACAATACAAAGAGTTATTTACATACTATAGAAATTTTAATCTTGTTGTTGATCCAGTTTTGTCTTATGGTAGTTTCCTGTTTCTTTCTTGTATTCAGTGGTGGGATTCAGCAGGTTCACCCCAATTCACCAGAACTGGTATCAGAAATTCTTGCTGGCCCTGCCCATCCAAGTTTTGAAATAAAGTAGTCCTAATTCAGATGCAGGGCTTTCCCCCTGACCACACCCACCATACCACACCCACAGAGTAGGTAGTAAAAAATTTGAATCTCACCACTGCTTGCATTTATTTACCCTGTTTTGTACATGACAAGTAAATATGTAATATTACATTGTTGGCACTAAAACCTCTGCAGAGAAATCTGTGTAATAACAGCTCACTTAGAGTTTAAACTTCCAGTTGAAGATTTTAGCTATCCTAATAAATTTTAAAATGTGTGAGTCTCACCAGGCCTCAAGCAATGGAGTCTCCAGACAATAACCCTTTAGGTTTTGGCATATTTTTGTTATTCAGATAAGCTTATATTAAAGGAACGATGTTAGCCTTTTCCCATGTTCAGTTTCCCATGGGTGTAGCCTGTCTGGTTTATTTATTTTATTTATTTATTTGACATGCTTAGCCACCCCCTCACCGTAGCATCTCTGGGCAGCTTACAACACAAGACACCCCCCCCCCCCAACATAACACACTCCAGCAACCCATACATATAGATAAACATCATAAAAACTCTGAAATCTTAAAATCTCGAATCTAAAAATCTAAAAACTCCATTACAAAATTGTCAGATTGTCATATGAGCCAGTGAGGTGGAGTAGATCCAACAGCAGCACCCCACACCTGCTGGGCCAGCCATGTCTTTAAGTCTTTCCTAAAGGCCAGCAGTTGGGGGGTGGAGCCAAGATGGAGACCTGAGAGTTTGTTTTTTCTTCAGCTGCAAAAACGGAGCCACATTTTGTGGAATAAAAGTAGTTACAGTCTCTTTAAAAATGTAATAAAAGGACCATAAGGATTATAGAGTCAAGGGGAACCTTTTAAAAGCTGTTTTCAACCAAAAGTTTGTTGTGGCTGCTTCACCGGAGATAACGGAGATAAGGGACTCGAGCTGGCCGGCTGAACTGTAAGCATTTTAACGAAGTGGGGGTGGGGTGAAGACAATTCCAAGCCAATTTTAAGTCAAGGGAAAGTTTGGACATACTTTTTTCCTTAAGATTGTTGGCTTGAGTGTGTGGGAATGCGAATGCCGAGACGGAAGATAAGATATTTACTTTATTTCTTCCCGGCTGCTGCCTGGCAATTAACTTTTAAAAAAAGTCCTCACCCCTTTACTTACCAACTATAAAACTTCGATAGCAGCCAATTAAACTGTTTAGATTCTGTATTGCCTTGAATATTTAAAAGTTGTTTTCAACTAAAAGATTGCTGTGACTGTTTCACCGGAGATAATGGACTCAAGCTGGCTGGCTGAATTGTAAGCATTTTAATGAAGTGGGGGTGGGGTGAAGACAATTCCAAGCCAATTTTAAGTCAAGGGAAAGTTTGGACATACTTTTTTCCTTAAGATTGTTGGCTTGAGAAGTAATACAAGGACTGTATATCTGGAGTGTGTGTGAATGCCAAGAGTTGAGACGGAAGATAATGATCTCTTCCCGGCCACCGGTTGGCAATTAATTTTTAAAAGTCCTCACCCCTTCACTTACTAACTACAAAACTTCGATAGCAGCCAATTAAACTGTTTAGACTCTGTATTGCTTTGAATAATTGCTGGCAGAAGAATTGTTTTTTTTCCCCCTCTTGTGGATACGGCTTACCGGAATAACAAAGTGAAACTGAGGATTGCTGTTGCTATCTTTGTTTGGTCTTCCCCTTCGGTTAAGTGATTTTTGGACTCCTGTTGCTGGATATTCATGGAACTTTAATAATTGTTTTTTGCTCTGGTGAATGTTATCTGGATGAGTAAAAGAAGGGATAAATCTTTGGAAGATAGACAAGATAACCCTGCTTGGGTAAGAATTGGACGTTTGACAAGAAGAGAGCAAGGAAGGGTGAAATCATTGAAGGAAGAAATTGATGAGGCGGAGGAATTGCAAAGATTAAGGGAGAAGGCTCATCATCAACAACAACGACAACAACAGTTTCAACAACACAGAGACAAATCATTACAACGAAATCAAAAATCACATCAAGAGCAAGAAATGGAGTCAAAGGCTGAACAGGGGGCCATAAAAAAGAAAATAAGTGAAAAAGACAAACCTCAATCTGATTTAAGTGAAGTCTTGTCAGCATGGATGAAACAACATGAAGAAAATGTTGAGAAAAATTATGACAAATTTAAACAACAATTGTTTGATAGACTACAGGCTGCAGAAATTCAACGAGTTAAGGAGCAACAAGAACTTATCGAGATCCTTCAAAAAGAAATAAAAGACTCGTCAACAAACTTGTTAAAAGACACATCTGAAGTAATGAATAATTTACTGAAGCAGATGGGGGAAATGAAAGAATCAATGGACACAGTAAAAAAGGAGGTGATGGAACTAAAACAAGAAGTTGTGGAGGTGAGAGAAAGAGAGAAAGAAAAAGCAAATAAATTGATTGACCATGAAAAAAGAATGGCATATCTGGAAGATCAGATAAGAAGGAAAAATGTGATAATTAGAAAAATCCCTGAGAATAAACCGGACAACTTGAAATTAAGACTGTTGACATGGCTGAATGAATTGAAAATGGGGAGGGATTTTGCATCTGAGGACATTGAGAGTGTGTATAGACTGGGTCCAAAGAAACATAGAACAGGTTCTAGAAATGTGCTTTTAAAATTTGCAGATTTGAGTGCAAAATTAAGATTGATGTCTTATATTAAAAAATGCTGGTCCGGATATTCTCAAAATGGAAGGAGTGGATATTGAAATTTTCAACGATATAGCATTTGAGGAAAGAATTTGGAGAAATCAAATTAAGCCTGTTACAAAAAAATTGAGAGATAAAGGAATTTTATATAATTGGAAATTTTCAAAACAGATGAGGTTTGTGCACCTGGGGAAAACCTTTTATATAAAGAAAGATTCATACGTGTTGGATGTGTTAGTAGAAGCAAAGATTCTGGAAAACGGAACACAAGAGTGGAAGGAGCTCAAAGAAGCATTATCACTGGCAGGAGCAAACACAGCAAAAAAATCAGAATCCACAACTGAAGAGGCTCAAGGAGCAACCGGAGGCGATTAAGATAGTGTAACATCTGCAGCTGAAGTATTACTGAAGAATGATCAAGTTTTGTAACCACATGACTCCCCTCCCCCCTTCTCTTATTAGTAGAGGTGCTTTTTTTTTGAAAAAAGAAGGGGGTTATCAACTTTTTGTTTTTTATATGTATTTTTGTGTAATATATGTTAAATTGTGGGTAGTGGGTAACACGTCCTCTGAAGTCTGCCAGCTATTTCTTATAAGGTTAAATAACGTTAAAACATGAAAAATATTAAGATATTGTCATGGAATGTGAAAGGGGCAGGGTGTCCTACTAAACGTAAACGATTGGAAATGGCCCTAAGAAAAGATAGAGCGGACATCGTTTTTTTACAGGAAACGCATCAAAAAGCGGCGGATAAAAATAATTTGTATCTTGGTTGGACTCAGTATTATGAAAAGGCCTTTGGTTCTTCCAAGGCAAGGGGGGTGGCGATTATGATATCGAAAAGATTGGGATTTACGAAAACAAAAATGATAGGGGACCCAGAAGGCAGATATTTGATTATAGCTGGAAGTATAGAAGAAGAAGAAATATTGTTGGTCAATGTTTATGCACCAAATGAGAATCAAGACCAATTCTTGACTAAATTGAGTCATATTTTGATAAAAGAAAACTGTGATAGAATGATAGTTGCCGGAGATTTTAACCTAACAAGGTCAAATATTGATTGCACTAATATAACTAATTATAGAAAAGGATGGAAAGCTAAATTGTTGGATGAGTGGATAAAAAAGTTTGGACTGAAAGATTCCTGGCGAGAATTGAAAGGGGAAGAACGAATTTATACATATTATTCCCAGGTGTATAATTCATATTCTAGGATTGACTATGTATTTGTAACACAAAATATATTGAAGGATTTAAATGATGTAGGAATAGGAATTTTTAAGGAATCGGATCATGCCAAAGTAATGGTGGAATTACAATTTAAAATAAATAAAAGTAATATAAGAACTTGGAGATATGATCCGAAATTATTTAAAGACAAGGGGATAAAAGATCAGATAATGAAAAATTGGGAAGAAATTTGGAAAATTAACGATAACAATGAAACAAATTTTAATGTAATTTGGGATGCAATGAAAGGAGTATTCAGGGGTGAGTGTATTAAATTTAAGAGTTTAAAAAATAAACAATATAAAGATAGACAACTGGAGTTGGAAAAAGAGATTAAATTATTGCAAATTAAACATGCCAAAACAAAGGAGAAGAAGACCTTAGAAAGGATACAACTGTTACAGAAGGAGATAGCAGGAAGGGATATTGAAAAAATTAAAAGAGATTTAATTTATCTGAAAAGGGAATATTTTGAGTATAGTGATAAAAGTTCAAAAATGTTAGCAAAAGCAGTGAAAGAGAAGAAGGAAAAAGGGGAGATTGGAACTTTAATAAGGGAGGATATGAAAAGGTGTAATAAAATAGTAGAGAAACTTAACATAGTTAAAATTTTTTATCAAAATTTGTACACAGATAAGAAAATAAATTTAAGCAAGTTAGAAAAATATCTACAAGAACACAAGGGGGAGAGTATAAAAGCAGAACATAGGGCTAAAATGGAAGAACAAATTACAGAGAAAGAGATATTAGATGTTATAAATAAATTGAAAATAGGGAAAACTCCAGGAGAAGATGGATTACCAGCGGAATTTTATAAAGAATTTAAACAAATTATTATTCCTAAATTAACCAGGCTATATAATTATATTTTGGAGGGGGGAGAATCTCCAAATTCATGGCTTAGATCTATCATAGTATTAATACCAAAACCAGGAAAAAATTTAGAACTGGTTGACTCATATCGTCCAATTTCTTTAATTAATCAAGATGCAAAGATTTTTACAGCAATTATGGCTAATAGGTTAAATAGTTTTCTGGGGGAATATATACATACAGATCAGGCAGGTTTTTTAAAGGAAAGATATATGTCTGATTTAATAAGAAGGGTGTTAAATTTGTTACAAATAAACAAGAGAAAAGAAGGTAAAATAGGATTATTATCTTTAGACATTTTTAAAGCTTTTGACTCTTTACAATGGGTCACTATTAGGGAAATAATTAAAAAAGTAGAATTTGGGGAAAAATTTAAAAATGTAGTCAATCAACTTTATAAAAGTAGTTATGCCAAGGTAAGAGTAAATGACTCATTTACAGAAGATATTGAAATTAAAGCAGGAATGAGACAAGGATGTCCTCTTTCCCCCATTTTGTTTATAATGGCTATGGAATTATTGGCTAGAGCTATAAGGAGTGATACGAACATAGAAGGGATAAATGGAACAAAAATAAGTTTGTATGCAGATGATACTTTAATTATAATGAAAGATCCTATAAAAAATATGGAAAAGATACAAGATCATTTGCAAAAATTTGAAGAGATAACAGGCCTGAGAATAAATTGGGGGAAATCAGAAGCAATCTTTAGTAAATTAAATAAGGAAGAGATAGGGAGAATTAAGGAAAAATTTAAAATTCAAATTAGGAAAAGTATAAAGTATTTAGGAGTTAACATTGCTGACAATGTAGAGGATTTGAAGAAACTAAACTATGATAAAGTGAAAGAGGAAATTAAGAAGAAAATTGTTCGATATAGGGTATTGAAGACCTCCTGGCTTGGTAGAATAGCAATTTGTAAAATGAGTTTATTACCCAAGATTAACTTTTTATTTGAAGTCCTTCCAATTAAACAATCTGAAAAAGAACTAGGAGTTTTTCAAAATCTATTGAATGATTATTGTAATGGAGGGAAAAGAGCAAGAATACCTAAAAGCCTATGGTATAAACCGCAGAAAGAGGGTGGTTTGGGATTACCTAATATTAAATCGTATTACAGGGCGTTCCAAATTAAAGGCTTGGTAAAACTTTTAACGATAGAGGACCTCATATGGAGGGAGATAGAAATGAAAGATAGTAATGTGTGTGCAAAGGGAGAATTTCTGGAAAATACAGTTTTTGATTTAAAACCAAGAAATAATGTCCTAAAATCTATGATAAATGTATGGATAAAGTTGAAAGATAAATTGGCACCAAACACCTCTCCAATATTAGAGTTGCAAGATCTTAAAACATTTCCAGTTAAAAATTTAGAATTAATAAAAAATATTATGTATAAATATGATATAATCTTATTAAAAGATTGGCTGGATCGAATTGAGAATGAAAAAACAAAAAAAGAAATTTATAAGGAATTAAAATTGAACTGGCTTCAGATACTAACGTTGGATAAGTGGAATAAACAATATAAAATGAAATTACAGCCAATAAGGCAGTTGACAGACTTCGAGGAGATGGTATATAAAATAAGAAGAGGTTCAATGGGGATAAAAAGAATAGTAAGTAAATTATATAAAATGATAAACAACATGGATGAATCCCAGGATACCCTTAAAAGAATGTGGGAATTGGACTTGAGTATTACTATTACAGATAAGAACTGGAAGAAAAAATGGAAAAGTAGGATGATGCGAAATCTGTCTACAAAAGTTAAAGAACACAACTACAAGATGTTGTGGCGATGGTATATGACGCCAGTTCGATTAAATCAAATAAATAGTAGCAATTCGAAAAAATGTTGGAGGTGTCATCAGGAAATTGGGACATACAAACATATGTGGTGGGATTGCAAAATTATTTCCAATTTCTGGCATAAAATGGAACAAGAAGTAGAAAATTTTTTAAATATCCGTTTAAAGTTGAATGAAAAAATAGTATTATTAACGGATTTAGAGGATTTGAATTTAGAGGAAAATATAAAAGAGTTATTGTCTATTTTTTTGACATTGGCGAGACAACAAGTAGCCAGAAATTGGAAAGGTGATATGAATTTAGAAATTGGTAAATGGTATGTTGATGTTTGGGATATGGCATTAAATGAAAAACTTACATGGGAATTAAATATAAAAAGGGGGTTAATAAAACAAAATAGATTTTGGGACATTTGGAAGCCTTTTTTGCAACACACATTGATGGATAATAAAGGAGGAAAACCTGCTCCGAATACAATGTATTTTTGGCAGAATGAATGAGTTGTAAAAGGAGTGGCTGGTAGATTCAAGGACTGTAGTGCACTGGGTGGTAAAAAAAAAAAAAAGGCCAGCAGTTGTGTTTGAAGGCAGAGGTCCATCAGCAGGAGGTTCCAAAGGGCCGGGGCGGATACCGAAAAGCCCTACCATCTAGTGCTGAAGAGGCGAGTCTCTCCAGCCATTGGTACACATAGAGAGCCCTTCCGGTCCACCCTAGTGGGATGGGCAGATGTTCTCAGGGCAACGCAGTCTCATAAGTAACCTGGTCCACTACCATGTAGGGCTTTAAAGGTAATAACCAACACCTTGAATTCCACCCAGAGGCACACCAGTAACCAATGCAGCTTGGTTGGGTCCTAGTTATTTTCACTGGGACCCCAAAAGTCCAGTTCCTGAGAAGTATGAAAAACATACTGAATGGAACCAGCTCCAGGACATAAACTTGATAAAGACAGATGATGGGTGGAGTGGTTGCTGTTGGTTGGCAGAAACACTGAGGTACTAAATCAGCTGGTGGCTTCAATACTGGAACTGCAGGTTCCCCACACCTTCCGTGGCCAAACAGGATGGGTAGAGGGACATAGCTCCACTTTCCAACTACCTCTGCTTGCATATTCTTAGTGGCACAGAAGATGGGTTCCCAGTCCACTGCTGCTTCTCCCCATTTCTCTGCCTCATATGACACATTTAATGGTGATCTCAAGCTCATACACATTCTCACACCCCCTTCAACTGTCTCACATCAAGTGGTGGTCATCCTTCTCCTGTGATGATGTCTCCCCACCAGCTTAGAGGCTTGAGAGGCCTCTCCTCTCCTGGGTTCTCCTGGGATTGTGTGATGGGGCAGATAGCCCAATGGGAACACACATATCAACCCCCTCCCCATAAAATTTATTGAACACTCCTTAAGTGATAATCATGTATTGCCATGTCATTTCTGGCTTTTAGTGACCCTTTTCAGGGTTTTCTAGGTAGGAAGTATTCAGAAGTGGTTTACCATTCCTTTCTTCTGGAAGCATCCTGGGACTCTGCAGCTTGCCCTAGGTGATGCAGGTTGGATTTTCTCCCAGAGGCACAATGGAGAACTGAACTGTCAAAGCTTCAGATAACTAACCGCTGAGCTAATCTGCCAGTTCAAGTACTCTAGTACTTGCACCCATGAAATAAAAAGGCGACTGATTCTTGGGAGACTAGCTATGAGAAACCTGGGGAACATAGTGAAAAGTAGAGACATCACATTGGAAACAAAAATTTGTATAGTCAAAACAATGGTATTCCTGGTGGTAATGTATGGCTGTGAGAGCTGGACCATTAGGAAAGCTAAGTGCAGAAGAATAGACGCCTTTGAGATGTGGTGTTAGAGGAGAGTTTTGAGAGTCCCCTAGATAGTGAGGAGAACAAATAGATCGATGTTAGAAGAAATCAACCCTGACTGCTCCTTAGAAGGTCAAGTAGTAAAGATGAAGCTGAAGTACTTTGGACATCAAATGAGAAGAGAGGATAAACTTGAGAAAGCCTTGATGCTGGGAAAGGTGGAGGGCAAAAGAAGAAGAAGGTGGCCAAAGATGAGATGGCTAGATGGTATTGTAGACACAATGGGCACAAAGCTGGGCGAGTTGAGGAGGATGGTGGAGAACAGAGGTGCCTGGAGGGCAATGGTCCATGGGATCGCAAAGGGTCGGAATCAACTGTGTGACTGAACAACAACAAAAGTACTCTTTCATCATCACCATCATCATCTTCTTCTTCTTCTCATTTTCCCCACAGATGTGGGGTCTTCTCTTTGGATCCTATATGGCAGCACTCCTTAATACAATATCTGCTGCCTCATTTCTTGAGATTAATTTCTTGAGAATTAATTTCTTGAGATTAATTTTTCTCAAAGTCTCTGAGTAGGGCTTGTTATCCTTCCTGATATCTCCTATACCACACCTTTAGCCAGCTGCAAACTGCAGATTTGGGGGTCTCCACATCCTCTTTAGTCCTTTGACCTTTATTTTGTTTCAACTTCCAAAGAGCTTAGAAGTTTGCTCACAAATCTGTGGCATTTTCTTTTGACTCCCCTTACTATAGTTTTTGCATTTTTATTGATGGACCAAGAAGGTTCCATATGATATTCTGTGTACAGTATGTGTATTTGGGGCTAAGTCCTAATTTATTTTCAGAAAAGTGAATAATCCACCCTGCATGGATGCCAAATTCAGCAGACATTCTGTGGGATTTAGAATCCTAACAAGAATGTTTAATTGTCAGGTTTTACTTTTAAATAGTGCACAAAACTTTAATGTTGTATATACCAGGCTGTTTCCAAAAGCACAGTAGCATCACCAGATGTCCCCTGTGATTCCCACGCACACATACTTTTTTTTAATGGTGCATGGTAAGATACTGGACAATAGTAAGTTACAAGTTTCCTGTAGTGCATAAAAATCAAGAAACAAAATGCACGATACTGGGTTGGGAGCCCAGAGGAATTTGACTTTAATAACTCGTAGTTCCATTTTGCAATAGCAGCATTATATAAGAAGTTGATGCTGGGAACTAAAAATCCCCATGAAATGTGTTGAAAGGGAAGAGGCTCTATCTATCTCAACACACATTGGCCATCTTCAGAAGTAAACCTAAACTATGTTTTGCATTCACAAGATGAAGGGCCCCTTGCCACTATTAAATGTATTTACTTGCAGCATTTTTAGCTTTCCTTTTTCAGCTGTACATCCCACTAACAGAAGCTGCTAAATAAAAGAACACAGTGAGGATTACTTCATGTTCGTTATTCCATTTTCTCTCTCTCTTGTGGTTTTATGTTTCTTCCCTTGCAATAGTTATTCAGCATTCTGAGTTTAAGTATATTTCAGTATGTTACTTGAGTTGTTTATGATTCCTACCTCAGCGGTTCCCCCTTAAATTCTTCCAGTGAGAATGAAGCATCATCTCCAAACCCAACATGGCATACCTCCATGTAGCTGATTCTTTTGGAGTTTTATATGCAACAGGGCAGCAATTGCTTGAACACTGGAAATATGGAGTGTATTATAAGATAAGCAAGAATGGAACGTAACAGCTAAGAGTGTAAATACGGTGAAATATCTGGGAAACTGTTCCCATGTAACACTCCATACAAAAAACTACACATTAGGAGAAAATGTTCTTGTTCAGGCTTTTCTCTGTGGTACTGTAATCTGCCGTACGGCAATTCTTAAGGGATCATTCAACAATGTAATCATCCTACCTAATGTTTAGAAAGGGCTTAGCAATGGCTCCTTTTCAAACTTGGAGGTAATAAGTGGGGTACCATAAGGCTCAGTCTGGGGTCTGGTGTTCTTCAACATTTTTTAATGACTTGGACAAGGGGGTGCAGGGAATGCTCATCAAATTTGTGGATAGCAGAGCTGGGTGGAATAATAAAATCCAAGAAAATAGAAGCCAGATTTAAAAACGTCTTGATAGGCTTGAGCATCAGATTGAAAACAACAGAATGAAATTTAACAGGGTTAAGAAGAATACAAGCCAACAGTGTGATAAGGCTAAGTAAAAGGCCAATTCCATTTTAAGCCACGTTAACAGAAATATAGTCTCCAAATCCTGTGAGGTACTAATTCTCCTCTATCCAGCACCTCATCTTGAATACTGTGTGCAGTTCTGGATACTGTACCTTAAGAAGGATGCCAACAAATTGGAACAGATTCAGAGGATGCCAACAAATGAGATAAGGGGAGTGGAAACCAAGCCCTATGAGGAAAGAATGAAATGTTTAGTCTTCATACTAGAAGATTGAGGGGAAATAAGACCACTCTTCAAATACTTGTAATATCATACAAAGTACAGACAGGATCTGTTCCTGATTGTCCCAGAGTGCAGAACATATAATAAATGGGCTCAAGTTACAGAAAGCCAGATATTGGTAGAATATCAGGAGAAAGTTTTAACTATTAGAGCTGCCCGAAAGTGGAACCATTTACCTCAGGAAGTGGTGAGCACACCAATGCTGGAGGCATTTAAGAAAAAATTAGACAATCATCTCTCAAATCTTCTTTGATTTGGATTCTTTGATTTGGATTCCTGCACTGAGCAAGTTGTTGGACTCTTATAGGTCCCTTCCAACTACTAATTTATGACCCTATGCTCTTTCACAGTCTTTTGTGAATTTAGGCCTAATAGTGCAGCAGAAGTTCAGTAAAGTTGGTTAAACTGAGTGGAGTGAGAGAACAAAGTGCAGTAAAGTTGGATAAACTGAGTGGAGTGAGAGAACAAAGAGAATGAAGAATCTTCCAAAATGCACACGCAAAAATCTATCTGAACAGTGTCACAAGCTTCTCCCTGAAGCTTCACAAAATGGCCTGTAGGGCAGCAAGAAGTGGAAGTATAAATTCTTTGTGATGATCCCTGCCTGGATCCTCCACCTTAGTGGTCAGAATGTCCAGGAGAGATCTTGGATTTTGTTAATATTGTGGACATTCCATCAATACTCATCTTCTCCTCTGCCTCCTGCAGCTTCTTGTATTGTATCATCTTCTCTTCTTTTCTCAATTCAAATTGCTGAATGCATTTTTAATCACATGAATGCCAAATGGGATACCAAGGATTCATTGATGGATCATTGTGGGATTTATCAACCTAGCAGTAATAATGGTTCCATTCTCTGCTTCATAGTTGTTCTAGAATTACTCAGATACCCCTAATATGAGTAGATATAAATATGTTTATTGGTTTATTTTTTATGCCCCCACCATTTTCCTCTGGTTTGGTCTGGTTTCTTGCACGCACACACGCACGCACACATGCACGCACCCACATTTGTCTGAAGACAATGCATGTGCTTTTTAGGCATCTTGAATGCAGTGATTTCATCAGTGCAAGTCATTTGTTCCAATACAACATATTACAATATCATTGTGTTCATCATTCACAAAGATAAACTCTTCTTGCTTAGTCTTGGTAGTTCTTGAATTGCTTAAATGCTTGAAGCTTTAGTTGGTAATTACTTCCAGAGCTTCATTGGCATAGGGATCAGAACTTTTAGAGCCCAGACTTGCCTTCACACCGCAGTGAGGATTCAAAGAAGAATAAACTAGGCAATATCAAACAAACTGTAAAACATAGCTCAGTGGGAGCATAAAACACTGCACAGTTGTGGAAGTTTAGTTCCCTGTAACTCTAGTTCAAATGTGGCTAGGCACCTGAGAGGGAAAAGATATCTGCAGTTCTTTTTGAGATCTTAGGGATTGTTCACTGATGCTTAGAAGAGTTGATAATAGATTAAATGACACTGAAGACTTTTTATTACTACAAAATGGCCATTGCAGACATTATTTTCTGTGTAAGCATGTGTTTACTTCCAAATATTGAATGTTTTCCGTTTAGTACAGGATTTCACAACCCACGGCCCATGGGCCAGAGCCAACCTGTGGCATCGTTTCATGTGGTCCATTGTCCTCGCTCCCACCACCACCACTGGACAGCCAAAAACACATTGTAAATGCACCCGCCGCTGGAAGTGTTAAAAGCAGCAAAACAGTCAAAAACATGCTATAAATGGACCTGTGGCTGTTGCAAATGCATTTATGACAGCCACAGATGCATTTTATGGCAGCATTTACAGCAAGGAGAACTATGTGTCCAGCATGGTCAGCTGTCTGAGGGGACATGGTCTGACCTGTGGCAGGAAATCATTGAGAACCCCTGGTTTAGTTCCTGTAGGCTTCTCCATAATAATCTCTGCCATAGTTCTATTGTATAGGGTAGTTATTCTCTGTGCATATGGATTCACTGTTGTGTTGCGCAGATGGATCAGTGTTGTCTTACATCTGTTTTTCATTTATCTATTACCACCCTGAGACAACAGAAGATATGATCATACATCTAGTGAGCATGTTCCATCTTGGAACACAAACTACTCCCTTGGTGATTCCTTAATAATAGTTGTGACAATGACTAACTGCTATGGTAATAGAGTAGATCATACTGCCAGTGACTCAGCACTGACAACCCTGAGGACTAAGGGACATCGATGGCAAAATCCACAGGGAAGGGTGATGGTCCCCAAGTGGATTAAATCCCACTTGAATTCATCTTGATGGAGGGTAGGAGCTTTACCAATACCAGCCTGGGGCTGAGGAGGACTTTGTGTACCAAAAGGGCTGAGGACCAGGAAGCGACTTGCAGAACTGGATCAATGGTACAAATGTCACACTGTGATGCAGAAGGCAAATGGAAGGCCACTGCATTTTCAGGACAATCTTCATGGCTGATCACCATGACGATAACCAATATTTGGAATTGGATGTGGTACAAGAAGAAGGAGAAGGAGGTGGAAGTGGAAGAGGAAGAGGAAGAGTTATGTTCTGCAAAGGAATTGATATTCATGCTCTTTGCTAAGCAGTGTACTCTGTAATATGTGTAGCGTAAATGCTGAAGGCTTTATAATCTAAATAAATGTTTACTGCTTTAGCTTTCCAAAGATGATGCTATCCTAATTAATATATGATAAAACGAGAACAAAAGCAATCACAACACATGCAGCAGGATTGGACATACTCAAAAATTTTGCAGCCCTAGATTTTGTATGGATAATAACTTTATTATACTCAATATGTCAATATGAGCTAGCTAGCTAGATCAGTGGTTTTGATCTTTAACTGGTGCCAGAGGGTGAGAGTTTAATTCTCTACTGTGTCTCCAGAGAAAAGATACAGCCTGTGTAGCTATAGGCAAGCTGGACAATCCCATGGGCCCCCCAGAAGAAGGGAATAATAAACCACTTCTGAAAGAACTAGAAAACTCTGGAAAGATTTGACAAATGTCAGAATTGACTTGATGGCATACAATTAATATTATGCCAATATAAATGGTCCAAGCAATAATCCCAGCCTGGCCATGATGCACCTCTGTGTCTTGTGTAAAGGAAGTGAACACAAGACAGAAAGTCAGAAGTGAGCATGAAGCTGAGGAAGGAAGAAGAATGGTGGAGGAAGAATATTTTTTTTCTGCCATTGAATTCAGGAGGAAAAGAGTGCCTTATGAACTCTGAGATGAACAACAGTGAGGTAAGAGGAAAGGTGTTGAGAATGACACAGGGGAGACATTCTTTTCCATCCTAGCCTATTTGCTCCATCCTTTCTTTTCCCTGGCTCCTTTTTCTTTTAAACTGTAATGTCCCCTGATTTTCCACCTGTCACTAGTAGTGAAATGGTACCAAGGTCCCAGCCTATGTTATGTTTCATTTGTTTATTTACACAGAAGAGGATTGAGAATACAACAGTGTCAGCAAAGCATGGGTTTTAATTCCATTAAGAGTTGACTGGTAGTGTGAGCTGTGACTGAATAACCAAATCCTAAGGTGGTAGAATATATAGTTCTACCTTAATTGCTTTTAAAAAGAATTAGATAAGTTCATAGAGAATATGGCCATCATATTACACATAATTTTAAGTTATGACAGATGAACGTAAATTTAAGAGACAATATACACCTGAATTACAGGTTTTGACTGCAGAGAAGGCTGCTGTCTTTGTCTCTTGTTTTTAAGATTCTTCAGAGTGTCTCAGAGTTGTTGCTGTCACCATGATATTGGATTGTTAGATGGATCCTGATAAGAGCACAAACATGCACTCTGTTTTTTATATTGTGCATCTGATCTTTTTGGAGATGTAGTCTTGGCTGATATGGTATAGCTCAATGGGCTGGATTGCATAACTGAAAAAAACAAGGAGGTTTAATCTCCTGTGTTCCCCAGAAGAGAAAACAACCAACATCATTTAGAGCTATGGTTTCAATGTGAGGCCCACACCCCACAGAGGGACTCAAATTCCCAGAAGCCTAAATCTGTACATTGGCTGATCATTGCTTTGGAGAATTGACTTACGCTTCTGGGAATTGAACTCCAAAAACCAAAAGTTGGGAAACATTGATCTAGAGGATCTGTGATGGATGGAGTTACATGTCCCGCCAGTTGTCTGATCTTGGATAAACTGCGAAGTTACAGAATATCACCAGCAAGATAAACTGATAAATCACTCCTGAGTACTTTATCACTGAGAAAACATAGTATGTCAGCTTAGATTGGAATCAATTTAATGAAACATAATTATGAAGACATAGCTAGAGGAGGAGTCATAAGTAAGGAATAACTTCTTATATGTATGCTGCTTCTTTTAATTCCATAGGCTTTGGATTCTCTTACCATCTTTAAGACTATTAATCCTTAAATATTCTTGTGAGTATTAAATTATGGAAGTAACTGGTGGTTGTGATACTTCTTTATAAGGCTTGGGGACAGGATATTTGAAGTGTACTTGAAAATGTGCCTGTCAGTTCAAGTCGTCATCAAAAGTCTGACTTGTGTTTTGTCACCAAGGAAAGCATGACTGACACAAGACATATATCTGAGAGAGATCTTGACAGAACATAATGCAGGATCAATCTAATGGTCAGTTCTTTATGCCGGTCCTTTCCTCCCAAAGTTGGACTGTTACAACCCTTTTGATGGACTCTTAGGAATTTGGAGGTATAGCACCAGGTCTCTTCTTGACAAATTCTGGTCCTTCTGTCTCTATATTCTATGGCCAACATCCATCAACTGTGTCATCTTATTGTATTCTCCATGACTTTGATGCCAACTGAACAGATTTTTCTCATGTACACATCCTTTTGAAAGTTTGCAAGCTTTTTGACCATTGACACCTCTATTATGTTGGCATTAAAAGAGAGAGAGAGTGAGTAAGGCAAAGCACATCAAGCAACATCCCCATTTCAACAATCCCCCTTTACACAAACCTGTATCTATCCTTTTGAAATTGTGAAGGTTTCTTAAAATCATGGAAAAGCCACTGGGTAGGGCCACAGGACCAGAGAAATTGTTATATTTTTTAAAAAAACCATTGCTGCTAGGATAATTTTTATCACTGATGGCAAATTTTGGACATTAAAGACTCTCCATTCACCCTCACCCATGGAACCTGCAGCCAACAATGATTTCTGTAGTTTTGAGATTTTCAAATAGATTTGGAAATGCCCCAGCTGATAATGTCCTCAGTTTTACAGGGCATAGGTCGTGCAACAGGATTTCAGCCCACACAAATAAAAACCTAGGGGGAATAAGTGTTTTCCCTCTTTAAAAAGCCCTCATCTATAAAGACTGTTTTGCACAAATTACCTAGTCTTCTAAAACATTGTGGTCATAATTCTCTAAGAAGGAATCAGAAGGATTTTGACAATTCCTCCAAGTTTCATACGATTCTTCCAAGAATTTTTTTTTAAAAAGTAACTGGTGTTTCCCTTTTAAAAAGCTATGATAAAAAGACAGACAGTGTCATATCCCTGCATGCATTTTCTTGAATTTAGCAGACTTAACCAAGTTTCAACCTAATTCTGATAAACGGGGAAGGAAACCCCCCCCCCCAATAGTTGTTTCTTGATTTTCTATTGTAGCCAATGGGAGGTACAAGGATATAAATTTCCCAGTGTCCAGATTAATTTTTTGTTTGGTTGGATTGAGATATGTGCAATAAATGGATAAAAGTAAACATACTGATCTTTCAAAGATAATATCGAAGTCTCAAAGGTGCAGGACAATAATGGACTATAAATTAATAATCCTGTGATTTTTCAGATTCTTCATCTCAGAACCCACCCTTTAAAACCAATTCTGTTACATTTTCTCTTCTTCACTCCTTTTGTGTGGCTGTTCGAGTTTGGTGTTGTTGTTGTTTTAAATCACAGTTTCACACTTAGGTTCTTCAGGGACCTGCCAATTAGATGCCATCTGGATCTTGTGTTTTATTTATTTGCAATTTGCTGGTAGGATTTAGAGCAGGGGTTCCCAACCTTTTCAAGCCAGGGGCCAGGTCATCCTCTCTCAGTCAGCTTCAAGGCCTGGAGGGCCATTCTGTCCTGCCTGTATGATGGGATGGCCATTTTGTCCCAACAGCTTCAAAAGGATGGCCATTTCATTTCTCAAATGCTCTTGGAGGACCGGGGACCCCATGAAATGGTGCCAGGGGGCCAGATTCAGCCCACAAGCCTTAGGTTTGGAACCTCTGATTTAGAGCTTTCTCCCATGTCATTCTTTGCCTTAGCTTCTCCTTTTCACCTCAAACAAACATTAACTCAGGTACAGGCATTTGTCCTATGTTCTAGGAAATAACTAAAAGTTAAAAGAATTAATTCAACTTCTCTGCAACATCCTTGGCCTTCTTCAGAGCACCTTTAATTTGATTGTCAACCATGCATCTGCCTTCCTGCTTACAATACAAATAATGAATTATTTACTCTTGGTCCTGATGTTCTTGCTGACGGTTTGTCAGAGTCCTTGAAACCTGATTGCATTTTCTATGTGAATGTTTGTGCTCCTTTAAGTCTGCCTCATTTGGCCACGTTTCTCTGTCGAAAGCCCATTTCCCTCACAAAAAGCTCCCTTCACGCCAGCCATGCTGTTGACCAAATAGCCTATTTTCAATAAATAGTTGCAAGCTTGGTAACAGAATCTGAAGATTTCAAAGACGCATTTGTTTAGTCT
Source organism: Furcifer pardalis (assembly GCA_030440675.1). Taxonomy (NCBI): domain Eukaryota; kingdom Metazoa; phylum Chordata; class Lepidosauria; order Squamata; family Chamaeleonidae; genus Furcifer; species Furcifer pardalis. The sequence goes on from CP126893.1 coordinate 74,428,474, forward strand.
ATTTTGGCAAGGACAGAAATAAGTATAAAGCAACAACAAAAAAGTATTATGACATTTTAAACAAATTTATTTCTCCTTTAGTCCGTAGTGTGGTGTAAAAATAAAATAAAATAGGTAAATAAATTTCAATGAGAGTTTTTTCCATGTACTATTGTGACCCGTGGTGTGTCTGAAGGAAGAAATTATATTCACAGGAGCTGACACTGAAATAAATTTTCAGTCTTAAAGGAGCCATAATAGTTATTTTTGTTTTTTCTGCCCATGTTGTTATTTCTAAAATTCAAAGTATTATGCATACCTTATAAATCAAGATGTTTAAAACTGAAATTTGTTTTTCCATTCATATGATATACTCTCAGATATACGCAAACACACATAGTCTTTCAGATATTTATAAATAATAATTTCTTCAAAATTCTTTTAAAAATAAATAAATTATATTTTTACTTTATGCCTGAGAAATTTTTGTTTTATTTTCCAAGAATGCAGCATCTGGAAGACAATAGTTAAACTTATCATACATCTGTCGTTCGGAAAGAATGTGCTGATTCACCTGAAACTCTTTTTGTACTATTCCAAAAGTTGCTTTGAGGTGGTGAGCTTATTGCCTCTGTTTGCACATTGCATTCTCATGTGGCCAGTCCTCCTCTTTCTTTTCTTTCATTCTCTCTCTCTTCTCCCATGACTCAAGATGAAAAAAAGTTAGCAATGCAAGCTCAGCACTTTCTATCTCTATCTCTCAACCTCCCCCCACCCCTTTGAGTCAAGTGTAAGGACTGCATCCTCTTGCATTTACTGTAACTGAACAAAGCTCAGGGAAGATGAAAGGATTCAGAACTGGGACTGTTTTAGAAGTAGTTGTGGTATTTGTATTGGCTTGTAATCCCTTATGTCTTATCAAAGCGGATATTTTGCCTGAAGGAAAACAAATATACAGTACTGTACAATTTCATATTTCTTATAGGGAAGGGACTGGAGGACAAGTAGCACAGAAAACATTTATCATCTGGTACAAAGGTGGCTCAAGTGGTTAAGATGCTGAACTTGATGACTGGAAGGTCGACAGGTCAGCAGTTTGAAACCCAAGTACTGCACGAAGGAATGAGCTCCCGTCTTGGTCCCAGCTCCTGCCAACCTAGCAGTTTGAAAGTAAGAAATTGCAAGTAGATAACTAGGTAATGCTTTGGTGGGAAGGTAAACAGTGTTCCATGCATTCCAATGCCTGCCACATGACCATGGAAATATCTGCAGAGGCTGACAGCACTGGCTCTTGGGCTATAAACTGAGATGATAACTGAACCCTAGAGTTGGATATGACTGGCTTTCAAGCAAGGGTGGCCTTTAACTTTACAAAGGTATTAGGAAAGGAGTTATGTTTTCCCTTTAAAAATAGTGCGTCAAGTCCTGGAATACCATGAAGTGTTCTTTGATTTGCTATATATTAGAAATCAAAGCCAAATTCATAGAACTAGGCAATCAGTTCATGGAATGGAAAGGAGCTTTAGACTTGTTTCCTCAGACAGCATCCCTTTGCATGTCGCATGGTAAAATGCTTTTGAAGTTGAAGGTAGTTTTCTAGAGCAATTCATCATACACCATAAAATGAACCTTTCAAAAGGAGGAAGGTAGACAAGTAGATGAATTGGTTGGTGAAAAAGTCCATTGGATTAGCATGAATCCCATGCATGAGCCTAAGGCTATGATCCTTTTATTTCAGATTACGGTTTTATTGTAAATAGTTTTTACCATTCATTTCAGGAGCTGCAGGAGCTCAGTTTAAGAAGCTCACCTTGTTAACTGGAAAGCTGGCAAGTTGGCAGTTCAAGACCTGGGTACTGCATGACAGATTGAGTACCTGTCTCTGTCCCAGCTCTTGGGGACTTGAAAGGAGCCTCATTTGGGCATTCACTGAGCAGAGTTTCTGCCGCAAAATCATCTCAACCCAGACTAATTTCTGACACATTATTATTATTATTATTATTATTATTATTATTATTATTATTATTATTATTATTATTATTATTATTATTATTATTATTATTATTATTATTATTATTATTATTATTATTATTATTATTATTATTATTAATTTCTATTTAGATATTTATACTTCACTTTTTGACCCCCAAACAGCTTTGTCAGTAAAATCAGAGTAAACATTTATAGAATTTAGGGTAAAAAGACATCTTCTTTGTAGTCTTTATGTTCCACACACATGGGTTCTTGCATCTGTGCAGAACAATCTACAGAATGATTTACAACTTAATAGCCTGAAACTTTCCCATTCCCATTCTATACTGTGCATGTTTCCTCAGTCCTTTTTCTTCTACCACACTAGTAGCATCCAGAAAATGTTCCAGCATAATTTTTCCTTTCCTTTGAAAGCCTTTCTTGATATCTTGTCTAGTAACTGGCCTTTAACCTACCTTCTCCTTTTGTCAATAGACCTGAAAGTGTCTTTTCTGACATTAAAAAAAGCTTTGTTAATCAACACTCATCTCTACTCATTGATATTTTGCCACTCAGATTTATGGCCTCTGCAGCCTTGTTTAACAAATGCTGTCTGGAGAGCTAAAATCCCTATAATAATGGGCATGCAAAGGAGTTTTTCTGCTTAAGATAAGGATATTTAACACAAAATTGCTCTAGCTGTAAAAATGTTTAACAAAACCTTCCCTCTAGAACTCCCAGTCCTGCTGAAAGTTACATATCTGGGGAAAATTACTATAGATGACAGATTATTTGATTAATCAGTTTTAAAAACCACCAATTTATGTGTCTACATCGTGACTGAAAGACTTACTAATAGTTTCCCTTCCACCAGAACCACCAACTGTTTTGAAAACAGTCCCAGTTCTGAAAATTCATTCTACTCTGTCAAAATTGAGTCTTCCAGCACCAGGGAACCAGTAGAAAGACACTGCTGCTGTACAAGACACAAGAAAAAGGACAAACCACAATACTCATTCTTACTGACAGGATATTCAACAATCTATTTCAACATCTACAACAGTTCACCATGACATTGAACGCTTGATGTACAATGGTTGTATCTCTGAGAAAAAGCTAAGGAGTTCTCCAGTTCACAACACTCCATCTTGTTCCATACAGCCATCAGTGAGATCTCTTGTCTTCCACACCATCACCAGAGATATCTACTCATTTACTCAAGATCAAGATCTCCACAGAGGCATTCCTGTTACTTTTGCATTAAAGAGAATTCAGATATTGGAAGGAAAACTGTTTCATTTCTCATTATTATTATGTCACTTTTTGCTCTTATGGGAAATTTGGTTGTTTTTCCCCCCTATGTTTGGCCCAAACAATCTGATGTTGTGGAAGGAGAAGCCACTCCCTGTCTTGCTCATCCAGGAGACCTCAATTCTGAACTCTAGTCTGAAGAAAACATAATTTATTTATTTATTAGATTTATATCCCAACCGATTAGTGAAGCCACTACTCTGGATGGCTTGCAACAGGATTAAAATCAAAATGTAACAGATAAACACAATAAACATCAAAATAGCATACACTTCAAAGGAACAAATGAGGGGTGAGGACATTTCTCAGCTTCATTTTTTGAACTGTTGAAGTATTCTCTTTAAAACACTAACCATGTATTGGAACCATTGATTGTAGTGCTACCAGTACTAACAGTGATGTTAACCTTGGCTCTTCCTTAGTATCAAATAGGTTTATCCACCTGGCTACAAAACACAACATCAACACTAGAACAGAGACAACATCTTTGGATTTTTGCAATTCAGACAGAGCCAGTGGGCTCAAAATTAATCTCTGCTTCAACACTAAAAATGTCAATGAACCAGAGACTCCAGACTACACCTTCAGTTTCATTGACCTTATCAAATCCAGTGGAGCCAGCATTTCTTTGAACATCAGTGACTATGCATTTATATCTCTTTCAGATCCAAACAGATTGTTTGAATTCAGAAAATGATTACAACTCATCACCAGACTCCCCTTCATCCTTTGTCTCATCTACAGACTCAGTGATAATGGAATGTGTTTCCACTATCACCCTCAGCTGATAAAAGATATCTTTGGTCATCAAACACACTCAGCCAGATATGTTACAGATTGTTCTCCAAAATCCATGGCAACTTCAGGCATCTCAGAGGACTCCAAATTTCTATTCAAGTACCTTCAATTTAATAAAGAAAGCTTTTAAAGTAATGAAACTGACAAGATTACAGGAGATTTTTTTTAAAAGAAGAGGACTTCTACTAAACACATGAGCCTTGACACACAACAGTTGCAATAATGCCAGGGGGAATTAAAAAACAATATAGAAATGATCCTACCCCTATTTTAAAAATAGCTCATCCTTTTATAAATCTTGAACACCTCAATATTATGAATGGCAAAGCAAATATAATAAATACTAGTCTGATTTCTCCTCCAACTCCTCAAAAAGAAAGTCAAGTAGCTTCTTTGACTTCTCCAAAACCAAGATTGACAGTTTCACAGAAATCTACTTGATTTTTCCTTCTTACACCAGAACTTTAGTGCCTTTCCCCAATACCTGGCATATCCATTGTTATATTCATTGTGACTGATGGCCACATTGTAGAGTTTGATAAATTTCCTTCAACAGGCACCTTTACATGATCACACCACAGGTATCCTCATTTTACAACATTGGCAAAGTCTTGGCTCCCCATTGCTGACAAAAAGGGACTTCCACTCTCCATACTTTAAAGTTCTCGGGAAATGATGGAATCTTATGTTGTCTTAGACCTTAGAGGAATCAATGGGTATAGAAGTTCAAGGAAGTTTTGTAGGAGTCCTCTTGGTGCAGTGGTTAAACTGCTGTCCTGCAACCAAAAGGTTGTGTGTTTGATCCTGACTAGGACGTAAGGTTTACTCAGCCTTCTATCCTTCTGAGGGTGGTAAAATGAGTACCCAGTATGTTGGGGGCAAAATGCTAATTAACTTGTGAACAGCCCAGAAAGTTCACTAAGTGATATGGGGCAATATATGAGTGTGATTGCTTTACTTTTTGCTTTTGCTTTGTATGGAGACACTATCAGCCATACTTCTACTGCTGGAAGAGCAAGATTGATTTCCTGTTACAGACCTAAAGGAAAAAATTTCCATATCTCCATCAGACCAGACTATCCTCATTTCCTCGGATTCACATTGGGGACAATGTCATACAAATTCAAGATGTTTCTTCTAATCTACCAACAGCACCCAATTCTTCAAAGATATATGCAGTTCATGTTCCATTTACTGAAAGATCTTGGTCTTCATGTCAACCTGTAGAAATCTCATCTGGCACCCTCCAGATGACTAAAACACATTCTTCAGAGGTGACAGTTATTCTTCCAGAAGAAAGAGTTTCAAAAATAGTATGCTCAAACACAGATATGCAGGAAAGCACTAATATACAGTGTATACTCGAATATAAACCTAGTTTTTCAGTCCTAAAAATGAAGTCAAAAAAGTGGACTCGGCTTATACTCTGGTCACTGAGTGCAATGGGAAAAGGCAGTGGCAGCTAATAGCCTTCACCACCCACTTCTCCCATCCTGTCGTCGGCACATCTAAATCAGCATGGAGAAAACTCCTTTCTGCTGCATCTTATTTTCATGTACTGTATTTTGATTATTGAAACTCACTAAGCAGCTGCTGCATTTGCCACCCTCGGCTTATATACAGGTCAATCTATTTTCCTGATTTCTCAGGTCAAAATTAGGTATCTCGGCTTATATTTGGGTCGGTTTATACTCGAGTGTATACGGGTAACAGTCCACTAGGCTTCTACAATCATAGCTGGTTGATAAGCAAGGTTTAGCATGAGGCCACTTCAGTCTTGGCTTTTGACCAGCGATGACAATAAAAAACACACTTGCTTCAAGAGACTTACAATTACAATTCAAATAACTCATCAGATAAAATGATAGACATGTTTTCAAATCCTTTATGAAGATGTCTGCAAAATATGCTGTCCTAAAACATACATTAACGTTACCTGACAGTAAAAATACATGTTGCATAGGATTGTTTCTTTGTGATTAATCAGCCTACCCTATTTTACTTGCTGTGGCTATCTGCCTAGATGCTGTTTTTCTTGTGCAGCACATTTTGCAGTAATTATAGAACCATGGGGAAAAACCAACAACATTTGGTATCTTGTGTTGGCAATAAAGGTGAGATTTTGTGAGCTTTTGGAGAATCCGCAAGGTTCTGTCATGTCATGCTGAGACAGCTGGTCCTGCCTGCAAACTCGACAGTGGCAAGATTTCTCTGCATCCATGGAAAAATCCACGTCACAATGTAAATGAATGAGCTTCGATGCAGAAGACATACTGTATAGACCAGCTGAATTCAACTTTTCCTTTGTAATTTGTCAGAGATTTCTGCTATCACTGGAACATTTCCCCAGATATTTTGTTTAATTGGTCAGCCTGTCTTTAAGCTGTGATGATGCAGTTGTGAAGTCTCTGGATAATTGTCATTGTAGTGTAAATGTGAAGGATACATTTCAACATCTGGTCTACAGTTGATTTAGACCGGGGTGGCCAACCTATGGCCCATGGGCTGACCCCGGCCCACGGCACCATTTCATGTGGCCCACCACCACCCTCACTGCTACCGGAAGTGGAAGCAGACACATTTACCACAGCCATAAAATGTGCCCACACATGCTGTAAATGCTGCTGTAAATACACCTGTAGCTGTCGTAAACTCATTTATGACAGCTGCATTTTATGGCAGCGTTTATGGCAGGACAAACCATGTGACTGGCCCACTCAGATGTTCGGTGGGCATGATCTGGCCCACAGCATGGGAAGTTTGGTAATTCCTGATTTAGACATCGTCCTGAATCCCGTGTGGCCAGACGCAAATAGAAGACAGGTCTCTTGCATCTGCATTGACAGATATTGTTGTTGTTGTTAGTAGTGTGGGCTTAGATTAGGGGATCAAATTTGTCCTTCCCTGTGAGAGGGAACAATAGATAAGGAACATGTGTCCCCCACCCCCACCCAACAGAATTGTTGAAGTGAGAGCCTGTTACAGCAGATGATATGGAATTAGGTATTTCATGGGGAAACATTTTGTCCCAGCAAGAAAGGAGTCCATTCAAATTAATTTGCTTCATCACTCTGATGGTTACATGACAATTCTTGTCAAAGTTCACATGTCAGGTGTCTGTGCCTCTGAAAACTTTCACATTCATAATAGGCTGTCATATTGTGTGACCAATTTCATCTTGCAGTGTGTTCTCTTTGTGGAAATGGTGGATTGTTTCATGCTTGTAAAACTATGTCAGTGTCTCCTCCAAAATTTGACATTGTTACCAATCTTACAATTATCTCTTTGTCAAGATTTCTTATCTTGTTTTTTGTGTGTGTTCTGGATGAAAAGAAGAAAATGAGAAGTATAATCCTTTGCTGTCATACAGGTTATTTGGCTTGATTTGTAGTATCAAAGCTTTCTGTATTTGAAATCCAATCTGCTGGTAGTTTGAAGTTACCTTTCAATTTCTCATTTTGAAGATTAAGCTGAATTTTAGCCGGGTCAGATTTAAGGTTTAAAAGATGCCAAAAAGATGCTCTTAGCTCTGTGTCAATTATTTCCTTTGAAATAGCACTGGTATTAGGGCAAAGGTTTATTGTTGAAATCTATCAGTTTTATCAGTTCCTTTCCTCATTTTGGGGGGGCTGAAAGGCATTTTACAAGAACAAATTACTGTGTGTTATAATGACACTGATATCCTTCATTGGAGGGTCCAAAAAACCTCTGGCAAGATAGGTTTGTTAAGCTAATGAAAACCAGTGTTACCTAAGCGGTCATGCACACTTTCATGTTTAACTCTCACCCACTTTTAATAAATACTGGATTGGCTAACAAGGGTAATAAAATAACACACGAGACTGCCACATCCATTCTGTTTTCTGCATTTGCACATCTGTGTGAGTGGATTGGTGAGTGGTTTTAAAGGAAAGACAATGAGCTGAGCTGGACACTGATACAGCCAGCAGCAATTGCTATCTGAGCAAACATTTCACTCATGTGTTGGAAGATTTTATTTCTTTAGGGTTATTATACCCATTCATTTTAATTATGCATTCATTTAAAATTTATCAAATTTCCCCCTTTCTGCCATTCAGAATTACAAGGTAGCTTACAACAGTAAACCAGTTACATAAGCTACATAAACTAGTTCTGAAAAATATTAGTTAGCAAAATATTCCTTTTAATCTAGCTTTTGTTTTAACATGATCACTAGTGTAATTACATTCCAATATTATAATGACTCACAACATGTTTAGTGTTATCCTTTTTTATTTATTTATGTTGGTCTCTCAGTTGTATGGAAATGAAATAAATAATCAAATACTAATTTTGGTGCACATTGTATACACAGCACCTGTGACAGGTAATATGAGCTGAATAATAGATCTGCTTGAAGTGTGATCCATTAATATAGTGTCTTGGAATGAGTTAAGTAGTATCTTTCCAAAACCTTAGAATGTTACACTTGGGAGCCATGAGCAGGTGAACCAGAATAGGTAAAAGAGACAAATGGGAATATTGTTGAAGTAAAAATGTCTCTTTCTCCACTGTTTATTTTCTGCACAGTTGTAACATTAACTTTTCACACAGTGCAATGTTCCAAATTTTCTAAAGCTTCTGTGTATGCAGAGATTTTCTGAGTCTTTTCATTGGTGTCCAATTTCTAATCCTCCAGACGTAATAGTGTACAATTTGCATGCAGAGGTTTCTGTGGTCATTTGGGAGGCATGACTAGATTCCAGAGCACATGGAATACTGTTTACCTTCCCATTGGAGTGGTACCTCATTATCTACTTGCAATTTCTTGAATTGCTAGGTTGACAGGAGCTGGGACAGAGACAGGAGCTCATTCCGTCATGCAGTACTCATTCTTAAACTGCTGACCTGCAGACCTTCCAGTCGTCTTCAGAGTCTTAACCACTAAGCCACCACAGTCTCCCTACCTTCACGAAAACCAACAAGAGAAAACTGACCAATATCTAAGGAGCAACATAGCTTTTTAAAAATTGTTCCTAGTGCCATATTGATAGATGGTCCTTTCGGTAAAGTTGAGGAGAACATGAACTTAGTAGTTTGTGGGTAAAAAGCTATAGCCACAAGAATAAAGGATTAGGTGACAGATAATGTCTATATAGACCTGGCTGTTTAAATATACAGTTGTACCCTGCTTAAAGAGCATAATGTGTTCCACAGGATTGCTCTTTAAGTGAGTTTGCTCTTTAAGTGAAACACCATTGTAAATGACCAATTGTGGGGAGGGGGGGATTGCAAACCCCAATTTATTTGTTAAGTGAGTTTTTGGTTGGTTTTATTTGTTAAGCAAAGCAAAAAATCATAGAAAATTCTGCTCTTTAAGCGAGGTGCTCTTTATGCAAGGTTTGACTGTATTGTCTTAATATGCTAAAATGTCCTTTCTGGGAAAGCAAAGTACTCTCAGTAATTAAAGAGTAAGAGAGTTGTTTGCATGATGTGTGTCTCATTCAAATGGTGGTTTTATTAATTTAAATTATTTCATGTAAATCACATAGGAAATAATTAGTAAATAAATAGGATAATGTAATAGCTTTATTTTACATTAGAATTATAGAATCACTGAGTTGGTAGGGGCCTTTAAGGCCATTGAGTCCAAACCCCATCTCAATTCAGGAGTCCAAATCAAAGCAGATATGACAGATTGTTGTCCAATTCTCTCTTGAAGGCTTCACTGAAGTCAAGATCTATTATATCAACAGCATTCCCTGTGTCCACCATTGAAGTTACCCAATTGAAAAATGAAATCAGATTTATTATGCTATATTCATAAGAACAAACTGTAACTGTGTGGTAGATCAAAAAGCCATGGCCCTGTATTCTGTGGTGAAAACTAATTAGAATGTAATAGATGAAAAGAAAATACTTTCTTTGCATATGCAGTACAGTACTATTAATTAAATGCTCTGGCATGCATTATGTATGCTGTGAACATTTTACTTCTAATCTTTCAGCATTTATATATAAAGCTTTGATACTAACACAATTCTAAATGTTGACTGATTTTTAATCTTACTTTTCTTTAGAGTATTTCTGAGAGCCATCAACAAATTTTCTGAGACTATGAACCAGAAGTTTCTAGAAAACATGAACTTTGAAGAGCAAGTGAGTGTCTGCTTGATTTTTAGTATGATACACCATGTTATAGCCTATTTGCATACTAACTGTATATTTAACATTAAAATGATTTGCTGAATCTTTTTATCCAGCCCTGGTCCTTTGTACTCTATGAGATCCCATTCCTGATACTTCAGAATATCAAAAAGACACATGGACACTTAGAACACATGTGATAACAGAGCATTACTTCTAGATGGATTTTCTTTAGGATATTAGAAGGTCACAATATTATTACAAAAATTGCACTTCACTGAGAATGCTGTCTCATGCCTCCACTAGTTATGATTGCCAATTAGGTCATAACTCATTTTTAGCTTTGCACAATAACTACACTTCCTGTTTAGCTAACATAAACACTATTATTTTGTTCCATATTTTTCTGGCCTAAATCTATAAGATGTTTGTTAACCTCTCCTTAAGACAATTGACAGAACTATAGAAGTTCAAACCAGACTTTTCTTTTCAGCAAGAGGAGAGATTGCAATTTCATATTTCCAACACCTTGGTCTCTGTGGATGCTTCAAACTCCATGTAGTCTCCCTGGCAGTATGGCTTCAAGAGCTATGATAGTCACGTCTGATGTGATTTTATTTTTTTTACTATTTATCTTTGCCCCAAATTTTGTATCATCTTTGCCTGAAGAAGAGGTCTGGAAAATGTGAATACTTGCCTTATAACTTATTGAAGGGTATTCACATAATGATGGCAATGTCTCCAGTGGTGGGATGTCAAAAATTTTACTACCCCACCGTGATGTCATCACAGTGTGGGCGGAGCTAATGTCATGATGTCATGACACCATGGGCGGCGCCAAATAAAATAAAATAAAATAAAAATAAGCATGCACACACACACACACACACCATAACCCACCCACCCACCCACAACACAAGGACAGCAAGGAGGACAGCAAGGAGGCCGTGCATACGTGCCAAGCACTGTAGGCATGCATGAACACCAAGTGCTTGCCGTGCATGCACAGTGGGGGAACCAGTGAAAAGGTAAGCCCCAAAGGTGGTTCCCCCCAAAAGCTCCTACCGGTTCTCCAGGACACTGGGAAAAGTTACTACCGGTTCTGGCGAACTGGTGAGAACCTGTTACATCCCATCACTGAATGTCCCCCACTTCTGTTGTTGTGTTTTTTCATGATGGCCAGAGTGAAATCTCCTCCCGATTTGTAAAATGAAAGTGTTGTCATTAATAAATTATTTATATGGAGTGCTCCCAAGAAAGATTCCAGAAATTGAAATTAAAAACTGGCAAAATTTGATTGATAGGTTTTGTAATGGAAATTTAAAAAACCAAGAATAAATAAGAAGCTATGGTATGTTTCTCAAAAATAAGAGGGATTGGGAATAGAGAATATTAGAAATTATTATATAGCCTTCCAGATAAATGAGAAACTAAGAATAATGTTTGAAAAGGATTTAATATGGAAAAATATAGAATACAAGGAATTAAAAGGTATAGGTAAGGGATGGTTCCTCCAAGAAGTGAATCTGAAGACCAAAGGAAAATACAAAACCCATTTTGTAAGAATAGTTTAGAAATATGGCAGATAGCTAAAAAAAAATATGTCCAGGAATTTCTCCATTGGTAAATATAAGGGATTTAGAAAATTTCCCAATTAATTTGAAAAGAAAAGGCAGAGAAGTGATGAAAGGAAGAGTGTTAAGAACTATAACATACTGGATGGAAAAAGTCAGGAACAGGGATGAAAAGGAAAGGATGTACATGCAGCATTAATGTTAAACTGGTTTAAGAGGCTGCAGATGGAGCAGAGGCAATGTTGGCAACTGCCTTCCATCATTGTTCTTCATCACCGCCCATTGTCATGTTCTCTTTTAACTCCCCTGAGTCATATGTTTTGGGCTCTTGGCAACACAGCTTGTGAACATTACCTTTCCAGGTGACAGTTCCCAGAGGCATGACGGTGCTGCCTGAGCTATTCTGCTCTCATTCGTACAGTAATTTTCCCAAGCTCTGTCTAGCCCTGGAGTGTATAGAATGCTTTTCTTCTCATTTGATGCTTTGGGGTCATGACTCCTGCATCAGGAATGTCTCTTAGGGTTTCATCCTATTCTGATGGGACACTGATACAGATACAGCCTGCTGCAGAGCTTTCTACTTCTTTTGTCATCCCAAACATCAGCTCAGATTCACTGATCCCATTTAACTTAGAAATGTACAGGTCTGTTTCTGCAGGACATGCTCATTTCAGTAAACTGTATTTAGAATGATAGCAGTAATTTCCCTTTGTAGATGCCCTTTTGGGAGATGGGAGGAAGGAATAAATCAGTGATTAGCATGTTGCATTTCTATTAAATAAAGGCATTATTTTAAAAAATGCAGACGTCTGTGTTGCTCTATTTTATGTCATTATCTACAGTCCCTATTCTGCTTATTGCAAAGCAAATATAAATGTTTATATATTTTAATAGGGAGAAACTTAATTAGTTTCTTTAGACTTGGAAGCAGGAGAGAATTTATTGCATTATTCTAGGTTGCTGACACAGCTGGCACCAGTTATTGGATGCTAATGTTACAAAGTCACATTGTCCTGTGTTAATATAAAAACACTGATCACTCTGTAAGGAAGGTATCACATGTACATTATCAAATAATTTGTGGATTTTTTCAATAAATAAAAGTACATGTTTTTGGGGAAAGTTTTCATCCACAGTCGATGGATACTGAAAGAAAAATCGTCATCTTTGTGTGTCTTCTTTTGTGTAAATGGATATCCATAATAAATTTTAATATTGCTATAGACACATTAAAGAAGAACTGCTCCTATCACAGTATAACAAATTCTGGCAGTTATAAAGGAAAAGGTCTTTGCTCAAAAGCCTGTCCGACTCTAGGGGGCAGTGTTAATCTCCAAAAGGCCAGTCCTGTCTGCATCTGCAGACCTCCATGCTCATGTGGCAGGCATGACAAGATACCAGAACATACGGAATGACTTTCCCACCGATGTGGTACCTATTTTTCTACTTTGAATTTATTGTTTTCAAACTACTAGGTTGGCAGGAGCTGAGACAGAGATGGACGCTCACTCTGTCATGTAGCACTCTGGCCTTGAACTGCTGACCTTCTAGTCATCAAGTTCAGTGTCTTGACCACTAAGCCACCACAGTCCGTCTGTCAGTTTATAAACTAGGGACAAATTCTATTCCAATAGCTCTATGAAAAAATATCTTCCCAGTTCTTCCTGCTGAAAACTGATGGGCAAAATCTCCTCCAGTTATCTTCAGTGACCAAAACAAATGGGTCGTAGCAATCCAGTATTCTTTGAACAGTATTCTGCTGCCCTTTAGGAAGGGGGTTAAGACCTAGCTGGCAGGGCATGTGTGGGGTATGGGCCAGATGGTTGCCTCAGTTTGTTGGTTCATCTAACCCCTCCCTCGCTGTGTGTGATTTGTTTAATCTCTTTTAATTTTTGTAACTTTTTAATCCTGTTTAATTCTGTTTTATACCATGTTTTTACTGTGTTTTAAGTGTTTTTAAAGTTTGTTAGCCACCCTGGGTCTTTGTGAGGAGGGCAGCATAAAAGTTTGATTAAATAAATAAATAAATAAGATTAAGCTGTACAAGTGTATCTATGAATGAGTTGACATCCTTGGCATATATTCCTGTGCCAAATTCTTTAACATTAAGAAAAGTTTCTTTCCCCCCCCCCCCACAGTGTTATGAATAATTTATGCCCTTGTAATTTATTTATTTATTATTGTTGCAGCTTGTATGCCATCACATAATGCTAGCACTCTCTGGGCAGTTCACGTGCACTAAATCCCATTAAAATAATACAAAAAAGTAACATAATAAATATAATTTTTAAAAACCTTCTTACAAGCTAAATCAATGCAGTATAGTGGCATTGGCTGTTTGGATCTGGGAGTTATGTCAAACTTGAGATATGTTGAATTTAATGGGCACTGCTGTAACTTGCAGTTTATTGTTAGTAGCTAATGAACCCCATACAGATTTCTGGATGCTACAGAGAAGATGTAGGCCAGCAAGTGTAAAGATCACAGTCTTGCTTTTAATCTGATTGCAAGGCATTGGCAGTGTACTATTTTTGCATTACTGTATATTATAACCTTGTGCTGTTTCTGTTAGTTGGCTTTGTAAATTATTTAAGGACCATCCAACTTTAACATCACCTTCTATTCTAGCTCAACATCACTGTGACTGTTTTAATGTTTTGTCCTCTGTTCAATTTACAGCTGTGGAACAACTACTTTCATCTTGCAGTGGCTTTTATCACCCAGGATTCCTTGCAGCTAGAACAGTTTTCTCATGCAAAGTGTCTGAAGATCCTGAATAAGTAAGTCTTTTAAATCAAGAGGTAACTTATTTTTTATTTATACAATAAAACCCTGATAAAAGCAACCTCTTTATTGCTTTGCAGGTATGGAGACATGAGACGTCTAATTGGCTTTGCTATCCGCGACATGTGGTACAAACTTAGTAAGTTTGGGACAAATATTTCTGTTGGGGTGGGGTGGAGGAGAAGTCCAAGGACACTGAAATATTGGTTTTGGTTAATTTATGTATTATTGGATACCCAGCTACTAGGTCTCATGAGAAATTATATACTGTCATGAAGCAACAGTTAGGACAGGATGTGGAATGATAGAGTGGTTTGGAATAGGAAAAGGAGTAAGGTAAGGCTGCATTTTGTCACCCTGCTTATTCAACTTATACACAGAGCACATGATGCACAATGCAGGGCTGGATGAATCACAAGTTGGAATTAAAATTTCTGGGAGAAACATCAACAATTTGAGATATGCAGATGATACTACCCTAATGGCAGAAAGTGAGGAAGACCTAAAGAAGCTCCTGATTAGGCTGAAAGAAGAGAGTGCAAATGCTGATCTGAGACTCAACATAAAGAAAACCAAGATAATGACAACAGGCCCTATCAGCCCCTGGAAAATAGATGGGGAAGAAGTAGAAGTAGTGACAGACTTTACTTTCGTAGGATCAAAGCTCACTGCAGATGGAGATTACAGCAATGAAATAAAAAGGCAACTGATTATTGGGAGAAAAGCTATGAGAATCCTAGGGAACATAGTGAAAAGTAGAGATATCACCTTGCAAACAAAAGTCTCCATAGTCAAAGCAATGGTATTCCCAGTGATAATGTATGGTTGGGAGAGCTGGACCATAAGGAAAGCGGAGCGCAGAAGAATAGATGCCTTTGAAATGTGGTGTTGGAGGAGAGTCTTGAGAGCACCCTGGGCAGCAAGGAGAACAAATCTTAGAAGAAATCAGCCCTGACTGCTCTTTGGAAGGAGTGAAAATGAAGCTAAAGTACTTTGAACATCAAATGAGAAGAGAGGATTTATTTGAGAAAGCTTTGATGCTGGGAAAGGTTGAGGGCAAAAGAAGAAGGGGGCAGCAGAAAATGAGATTGATAGATGGCATTGTTGATGCAATGGGCACAGAGTTGGGCAGGTTGAGGAGGATGGTGGAGGATAGGGTTGCCTGCCATGCAATGGTGCATGGGGTCTCAGAGGGTCAGAATCGATGGTGTGACTGAACAACAACAAATCTACTGTTTTAACATAGCATTTTATGTGGACTAGGGATCAACTGCTCTAACATGACAACTTCTAAATGTACAAAGCTATGTACTGTTGTCATGGAGTTGGATGATGTAATGGGGGAAAGGAGAAAGGAAATGAATTAGTAACAGGAGATTTCTTTGCTTGCTAGAGATCTAAATCCTTGTTTGTTTGATCTTTGCCCATGCACACAAGAAACTGCAGAATTGTTCTTATAATGCTACAAAAGGGTAGGGGGCTTCTTTTTTCTTCTTCAGCTGCCATATCTGTTCCGGATATTGTCTATCCTCATGGCAATAGTCTCCCTGTTCTTAACTCCTCGGAACAGTTCTTCTGAGGACATGCCACACCAGTTTCTCAGGTTCTTCAGCCATGAAGTTTGTCTATATCTAGGGCCTCTTCCCAGGAATCTTTCCTTGCACAGTGAGTTGGAGAATTATATACTTTATGTTGTTCCTCATGATATGAGCAAGGTATTGGAGCTTTCTTTGCTTAACGGTCTTAAATAGTTCTTTTCTTTTATCCATCTGGCGCAATACTGCTACATTAGTCACATGATCAACCCATGATATCCTTAGCAGCTATCTGTAGGGGTGTGTGTGTGTATGTGTGTGTGTGATTTCTTTTTCAAACAGAAAGGATATCAGTTTTGTACATATACAATGTATTTACTCAATGACTTTGAGTAAAAAAAGAATAGCATTTTTGTCCCACTTTGCCTACAGGTGAGGAATGTAGCAGGCTTGGTATCTTGAGGTGAAACAGCCTCAATAGATGGCAATGAAGAATCCAGCAAGGATTCTTACACCACTTCATGAGAAGGCAAGATTAACAGGAAAACCCAATAATGTTAGATTAAATAGAACATGGGGCGGGGGGTGTTGGGCGGGTGAAGAAGCCGTGATATCAATCGGTTCAGGAAAAACCCCATGGTCTTGTGTTTGCAAGACCCAAATAAGGATCTTAATGATAGGACCTTTTGAAGGTTCTTAATTCATTGGATCATAACAGGTTGGAAATGACTTGATAGCACATACCAATAGTAATAATGCTGATACACATTTGTTGATATCAAGTTAAAGCTTCCAACATTGGTTTTTTTTTAATGTTATGTCTTGCAGTCACAATTCCAAGTCACAGAAACATGCTTAGCCATGGATGAATTTCCTGTTTTCATTTTAACATCTTACCTTCCCATTTCTCAAAAGTGCCTAAACAGTTGCTTACTTTTTAAAAATTGGCATGCTATAAGCCCCTGGAATGAAATACAAAAGTATTCTCTTCCTATCTTGCTGTTGGCTTAGCACGACAAGAAAGCATATTGCATAGTAAGAATGAGCAACTGAGACCAAACCCTCATAACTATAGAAAAACCTAGAAAATATAGTTACACTGTAAAAGGATTAAGAATATGTGACGTTGGTTAAAGTCCTATTGTGTACCACCATGCATACAATGGGACTGATGTCATCCACGGCAGCAAATCACTGCTGATTAAATGGCATCTTTTGATATTGTCTGTGCACACATGGACAAAATGGCATGAGCCCTGATATCACCAAAGGAAGCCCTTTAATCAGTGGCAGTTTGCCTTTGCTGATGACATCATTCCTATGGAACACAGATTTCAATCAATACATTACAACAATATAATCCGGTTATGCCTTAGTTATTGGGGGTAAGGATTACAAATGGTCTTCTGTATTTTGGAAATATGCACAGACATTTGCATAGAAACAGTCACTCCTATTTATAATTTTGATTCCCTTATCACATTACAACTCAATTTTGCTTTATGCATAAATGTGACATACCAAAAGACTGATGAGTTCTTTTTAGAAGCTGACAAGGTATTTGGATTCCCAATTCCCAATCAAAGTAAAGAGTACATGGATGTTCACACTGCGTAAGAGCGAAAAGGTGAGTGGGTATGGCTAAAAAATCTTAGTGTGGTTTTGATTCAATTACCATAAAGTCAATAGGAATACTACTGTTAGATTGCATGGGCTATAATTCTATGTAGGTGATTTCTGCCCATTTTATGCTATTTTTTACAATGTGTATGCTAGCAGAAGACATAAAATAAAACAGGTGCCTGAGAGAACAGTACACAATACTGTATCACCAATTGCCCCCAGTTTTCCTAGTACAGTGGAACCTCATACAACAATCGCCCCGTATAACAACAAAATCACATAATAATTAGGTGGGTTTTTTTTTTTTGGGGGGGGGGGGAATGGCATCCCGCATAACAATTTTCCCTATGGAAAAAATCGTACAACAATTTTTCAATGGGAAAAACCACTTAGCAAAAAAAAAAACCATTGTACAACGCATCCCATAGGGAAAATCACTATACAGTACGATGCATGCATCGTACAGCAATTGTTTCGTACAACAACGAGCCCCATGGAATGAATTAAAATTGTTGTATGAGGTACCACTGTACTTTAAAGTTAAGACTTTTCCAGTGTAAAGAATAAAAGAGGAAGCTGAACTGTACTAGTGATGTCAGCCTTCATTTGCAATGTAGATTAGTAGAGTAACCATTATGCCATTCAAAGAAACAGAATCCTAGGTAGGTTGGTATAGAACAGAAGCCTCAGTTTGTTCCTGCAGCATAGAGTTGAGAGTCATTTATGTTCAGTTTTGCTTTTTAATTAGGCAGCATTTTAAAATTTTCAAATATGACTGTTTCTGTACAGATGGAAAATCCTTGTCCTTAAGACTATTTATAACAAAATAATGTTGTAAAGAAACAGTATTTTTTAATAAACTGTTTGTACAATCGCGATGTCAGCTAGCAGCCGTCTCATCGCAAGGGTTCCTCCCATTAGCTCCTAGGCCTACTGCCCATTTAACTGGAACTTAACCCTTGCCTCACCGTTGAGAGAGCTGAACCGCTTAAAAGGAACTCTTACTGTACTCCGGCAGTGGAGTTGAGCATAGAGCAAAACAAGGGAGGTATCTGGTAGTGTGTCTTTGTGTTGCTTTGTGTGTGTGCCAATAAAAACAACAACAATCCTCAAAGAGAAACAGCTGCTTTATTCTTCAGGGTCATGTAGCAAAGTCCATGGAAAAACACAGATTAAAAGGTCAATAACAAAGAATCAGTCCAGTACACAGTCCAGGTTCATTAGGTAATCATTTTGAAAAGAATAATCCCACACCATAGCCAGGGTCTTATGCCATTGAAATCCAAGATCGAACTAAGTAACTTCCCTGCAAAATGGAGAATCTGCAGTCAGGTGGGTTAGCTTTGGCCAATCAGGTAACAGAGAGAAACTTTCTCAAAAGAATGGATTGTTTTCACACATGTGGAGTCAGTGAAGACAAAACACGCTAGAGAGATAGGAACACAGGAACACCAAAATGTCAACAAGCCGTCTCGTGACATTTAGGCTGAAAGACACAGATGGGATAGGATTTCTTTGAGGCTCTCTATGAGGCCTAGCTAAAAATACTGCAACTTCAAACCTTGGGAAACATGAGGAAATATGTCATTTCCTGACACGCGGTCGCGTCTTACTCTTTTCCTCCCTGTATTTAAACTACGGGGAGGGGGGAAGAGAGAGACGTGATTTCCCCCTCCTTGTAGTTTAAGTACAGGGAGGGAAAGAGACACAAGCAGTCTCTGCGACTGCAGTAGGGTCAGGGGAAAGGTGCGTGCTTTTCCCCGACCCTACTGCAGTCGCAGAGAGTGCTGCGGGTGGGGGGTGGATTGAGTAGTTCTACCCAAACCACCCCACACCCGCAGACCATTGCCTCAGATAATGCTAACAATCATTATCCAGAATCGTTATCCGATGCAAGTTTTTTCCAAAAAACGTGCATCGTTATCTGATTCTAGCGTTATGTGATGCAATCGTTATCCGGGGTATTACTGTATTTTTATATCCAGATGGGAGTATGCTTTTATTTCAGCTAGTTTTTAATAAGACACTAAAACAAAAAAAGGCTTGATGTACAAATTAGCAGCATATTCTGCTGAGATAGAAACAGCAAGAATGAAAATAGTGAAAGTCATCTGTTTAATACCCAATTTAAGTAGAAAAGAATAAGATTCTTATTTTACACAGTTTTTAAAAAATGCTGAAATGTATCTTATAGAAGGCAAAAAGTTATGGCAGCAGAGAGGAAATGCTACGCTGAATATATATTACATAGGTTTCTCTCCAGGGTAAAACAAATGTTTAAAAGATATTTTTCTTTCAAATTAACATTGTCAGCTATAATTTCTTTTATTATCCTTATCTGCCAAAATAAATGTATCTGAAGGAGCAGAATACCATCCACGTACCATTCTGCCAAGTAACAATTCTTAGTGTTTAATTTGCCCTTAGAGTTTGTTGTTTTTGTGGCAACAGGTTTCAGACTAACAATGTCAACTCTCTAGAAAATGATTAAATCCTTAAATTTACATTTAGTTATTTTTTCAGTGGCTAAAATTGATTGTACAGTTCTACATGGGCAACCAGAGTGACAACAGCCACCGTCACCCAAATTGCCACTGATGAAAAGCTCCCTTTGGTGATTGGAGGGTACACATAACTCATGTACAATATGACAGTGATATATACATCCTGAAATCACCAAGTGAAGTCTTTGATCAACAGAATTTTGCTGCTGCTGCTGACATCATTCCCATTACTTTCATCAAGCTATGCAACAGGATTTTGGCATGTGTGTCCATCAGTCCTTCTATAGGTGCTAGATATTGCACAAAAGTAAATAGGATCTCCCACAATTAATGTTAAATGGACCTCTCTTGGTGGGGAGGGGAAGATCAGGATCACGGCCACTGGAGTGGGGTAGTGGCCTTCTCCCCAGTCCTTTCTTATTGTGCTATTCCCCTAGTGGTCTTCATAGTCTGAAAAATACAATTGACTCAAGGTTAATTTAGGGGCAGCAGGAAGGCTTCATGTATATCTTAAGCAACTATGAGAGCCCATCATATGCTTTCCATAGAGTCATGCAGAACCACATGACTATCTACCACCTGGCCAAGAATAACCACGGCCTGTGTGGAAAGCTTTAAATAGACTGTGTGCAGGGGTAGGAAGATCAAGGGCTAATCTGAGAAAGTGGGGTTTCCCTGCAGATGACAGCCTGTGTGAATGCAGAGAAGTACAAACTATCTCCTCTATGATACAATGCACATGATGGCCCTCAACATGCATTGTTGTTGTTGTTCAGTCGCACAGTTGATTCTGACCCTTTGCAACCCTATGGATCATTGCCCGCTAGGCACCTCTGTCTTCCACCATCCTCTTCAGCCTGCCTAGCTTTGTGCCCATTGCATTTACAATACCATCTAGTCATCTCATCTTTGGCCACCCCCATTTTCTTTTGCCCTCCACCTTTCCCAGCATCAAGACCATCCCAAGTGAATCCTCTCTTCTCATTTGATGTCCAAAATACTTTAGCTTCATCTTTACTATTTGACTTTCTAAGGAGCACTCAGGGTTGAGGAGGACCTTATGTTGGCAAGAGGAAATGCTGTTGATGTGACCTGATATTGGGCAGATGTCACCTAACCCTTTTAAATTCTATTTTGTTTTTAGATGTGTTAGTTTTAGCTTTGTATGTTATTATATGCTGGTGATGCATCTGATATGACTAAAGAAAGAATATGCTTTCTGGATAAAAACTGTACAGTGAAATAACTTAGTGTAGCCAAGCTGGGAATTGAGACCTTGGAAAACAAAACTACTCCTGGAAATGCCATACACTGTTTGTTTTGCAAGATACCTCCTGACAGTCTATATAGCAGCTGATCATACCCAAGGCAGAGCACATTGGTTAGTGCTTCCACCCACCCACTCCCAATCAGGCTTTTCTGAAGCATCAGACCTTATTAAGCACTACCAGAGGGATAATGTTAACAGCAACAAGCAAACAGTTTGTACCTTATTACTTTTCAGTGTATTTTTATTACAAAAATCCTATTTGAAGAATATTCAAAATCTCCCTTTCCTGTTAAAAATGACATTTGGAAGTTCATTTCATCATCTTCTCTTATTGTTATATTAAAAAAGTCATCTGTCATGAATGTAAATGTCTCCTTCGGGAGCCTCTGAAATCTCTCTGTTTCATGTGGTTCAGGAGCAGGCAATTCATAGTAGCATTGCCAGGACACTGTTCTATTCTGAGCTTTTTTCTGGTTGACATTGTTCATCCAGGGATGAAGGCAGATACGTTTTGTCCATCTTGATGCAGACAAGAGAACATTCCAAATGGCTGCTGTATAACGTTTGCTGATAGCTAGAATTTAATGGAAATTTATTGTTTCCCCTTATTTTATTTTCCAATGAAAAGTTTGAAATGGGAACACTGACTGTGTGTGAAAGTCAGAATCCTTTAAACCATCTCCCCTGATGCTTGAAGTGCTTTTAGAACTTTCTTTGTGAGTAGTAAATGTGCTTCAGCAGTGGTGTGGGGAAACAGAACCCTATATAAGACTACCATAATGGTCACGGTAGCACTACTATTTATATAATAGTATGTAATATAATGTATATTGTTCATATTATATTTAGGTTATACTTTCACAAAGTACAAAGTGCTTGAAGAATTACATCCATTTATATCCAACTGTGCATAAAAAACCAATATTATTTTATCATGGAAGGTGGAAAGTGGTGGCATAAACTGAGTCAGGTTCTTAGTGATTTGCATGTTCGTGGCTGAACTGAAAAGTTATTCAAAAGCATCCATATCATAAGAAAGGAAGAGAGAGGTCTTGGTTTCTCTTTCTCCCATGCTTGACTAAAAAAAAACCCATGCCTGTTGCATGTTGGGGGCAAAATGTTAATTAACTTGTGAGCCACCCAGAGAGTGCACTAAGTGCTATGAGGCGATACATACGTGCAATTGCTTTGCTTCTCTATTGGATTATAAAGAAATTTACAAATTTCCTCAAAAACTAATGAAACTGAAATTCATGCTTCTCTATATTTGACATATTCAATGGGTATGGCTGTACCTAGTATGACATGGTTTGTCATGGATAGGTGACCGTACCTGAATACACCAGACATTTTAGAGATTACCACTCAAATCCTTTGCCCAGATGCAGTTTCTTTTCCCCACATCCTTTTCTTTAAAAATCTCAAGTTCATTCTGTCTTGTTTGTGTTGAAAAGTTTGATAAGTAATTTTTTTTAGAAATAAAATGTCAATCCATTGTCATAAATTGTATTCTCAATCAGTCCATGGCACCAGGTTTTAATAGCAGGAGGAACCGATGGCAATCATCCATAAAACTTGTGAAATGTTCAGGACTTATCAAAATGATTAGTAAAAGAACCCAGGCACTGATTTTGTGAATTAAGGAAACATCATTTTATGAGTAATGGCCAGATCTCAATAGCCCTGCTCAGTTCTTGTAAACTCAAGCCTGTAGCTTCTTTTATGGAGTCAATCCATTTCATATCCAGCCTTTATCTTTTCCTGTTGCCTTCACACCTGTACATAATGCTCAGCAATGCAAAAGTATGGATGATCTTCATCTTCATCCAATGCAACTGCCTTATATGTGATGATATTTTCTAATTTCTCCATTGCTGCCTTTCTCAAGTCTCCTTTTCCTGTTTTCTTGGTGTCAGACTCCAGCCATCCCAGTTAAGGGCCCCTCCCTTCTGCCAGTTCCTGAGATCTCTATCTCTTTACGGGAACTTAGCCCTTACCTGCTTCTGGGAGAGCCAGGCTACTTTAAAGAGGACTCTTACTATGCTCAGGCAATGGAGCAAACATGGGAGGTCTGGTAGCTAGGCCTGGTGTGTGTGTGCTGTCCTTTGATGATGATGAAAGAAACAATCTTCAGAGAAAAACAGTTGATTTATTGATCAGGTTCTTAAGGCATAGTCCATAGAGAAATGTAAATAAAAGGTCAGTAGCATAAGACAGTCCAGTAACAATCCACAGGTTCATTAGGTAATCATGATGAAAACAAAGGCATAGTCCCCAGGCATAGATGTTAGCCCATAGACATCCAAAAACCAACTTCTCTCTCCCCTCTCCAAGATGGAGATTCTCCAGTCAGGTGGGGTACCTTTAATCAATCAGAGAACAGAGAAAACTTTCTCACAACATAGGATTGTTGACACACGTGTACAGTGAGTGCTCTACCATGTAGTCACAACACCAGGGAACTCAGATAAGAGTGCTGGGAACACTGAACTAAAAACAATCTGTCTCGTGACACATAGTCTTGTGAGTCAGAGAGAAGAAAGGATTTTTGAGGCCTAGTTTAAACTAGGTCCTCCCCAAGCTTTGAGAGCATTAGGAAAAAGATGTCGTTTCATGACACTTGGCCATTATTCTCACAATAGCTACTTAATGCTACATTAGTACTCTGTCATACTGGGTATCATTTCATGCATTCTGTTATAATGAGGACACTGGGAGCCCTGTACAACCTTCTTTTGTAAGTATATATACATATTTTAGAGGAAGGTTGTTGAGCCATCACTTCCCCATAATGCTATCCATTGCATGTCTACTTAGAAATATGTCTGACTAAATTCACTAGATGAGTACAGAAATGCAGTTTGGGGTGTTTTTTCTAATGAATGCAGAAGGAGAAAAATAATATTAATAATAATTTCATGTCAGAGATTACTCTGGGTTGAAAGGATATTTGCTGAAGAAACTCTGCTCATTAAGGGGACACCTGAATGAGGCTCATTTTATGTCCCCAGGTGCAACCCTCTGATATCGAAACCTGACCTTTCAGTTTCCAAGCTAGGCATCTTAATCACTAAGCCACCAGGGAGCTGCAAGAGAAAAATAACAACATGATGTTTGAAATCAATAATGGGAACTTTATTGGTATTCATAGATGGACTGTTGCTAATTATGCCTACCTGGCATGTTATTGGGGCACAAGCTGGGTACCCAACTGGGCATATGACCAAGCACTTAATTTCTTCTAATTTTTCTGTGTCTAGGCCAGACGTGTAACTGCCAAAATGAAGGCACCTTCTGGTGAGTTCATTCTGCAGTGCCTTTCGCCTGACATAGTGTGAGAAAGATTAGCTGGCAACACAAGGTTGCCATTACCAGAGTATGCTCAATTGTGGTTCAAAATATACCATGATCTTTGAGGAGGCTCTTTCTGTGTATCCCAGCACTTAACTAACAGGAATCCTGCACTTCATCAATCATAATTAGCATGGTAAGTTATGTAATCCCTTCACAAACTCCAACAAGTTTCCAGGCAAAATATTTTAAATTGTTAGACAAAAACAAGAATGCAGTTGAAGAACTACCTTGGCATTAAGTATATCAGTGCAAAGATCAGTAGCAAATGGCCACTAGTTAAGAAGTCAGTGTTTGCATTTCTCATTGTGGATTTCTTATTGTGTTACTGGTATGCAGCAAGAAATAATAAGTGGCAATTTGCCACTGACATCTACACAGATGGATTTAACACTGGTTAATGTAAATGATAGAATCCTAGCTATGATCTATTTATATAAGCTCATTTTTAATATCCCCTTTTTGTTATTTTTTCCCCCAGGACAAAATAAAATCCGCTTTATTCCAGGAATGGTTGGACCTATCTTGGAAATGACCCTTATTCCTGAAGCTGAGCTACGGAAAGCCACCATCCCAATTTTCTTTGACATGATGCTGTGTGAATATAGACACACTGGTGAATTCAGAAAGGTAACTTGATTTCTGTCTAATTAAAAAAAGATAAAGGTCATTATGCTTAAACAACAGTAATAGCAGCAGTTTATTGTATGTTTTCAGAAAGATTCTTGTGATACTTAACATTTTCTGTAGAAATGTGTTGTAGAAAGATGAAAAGCCATAATACTTACTCTACATAACGTTTCTGTAGAAAACATGTAAACTTATGGTGCCAGCCTTATAGACTCACAACTTCGCAATGTGTACAAGTATAAAAGGAAAACTGAAAGAGATTATAAGGTTGAACATGTTGTGTGGGGCAAAAGTGGATTTTATATTAAGCTACCTGTGTTTCTGCTACATCTTTTTTGTGTGTGATATACTTTTACCTTCATGTGTACATGCACATATATGCTTTACCAGATTACCCAGTTATGGGTCCATGGAAGTTTATTCCAACACTTTCTCTTCTTGACCTTCAAACATCTTGTGTGCTTTCTTTGTGGGATGTTAGTTAAGCATATCACAATTTAGGTTTCAAACAAAGTGCCATAAAACTATCCTCCTAAATAATTGTGCATGCTGTGATCCCTCTCTGTTGATCTATACAGTATGATTGTATCAATTCTTTCTGCTGCATTTATTGCTGACACATTAGATTTTAAAACATTTAGAAAAGCTTTTGTCTGGTGGTTAGTGCAATGAACATTGAATCACAATTGCAGGTTCAAAAAGCAGCTGCAATGCAGGCAGTGGTAAATTTATAATTATGGTAGTTACTATTGGCAGATTTTATGTTGTTACTGCTCAGCATTTACTCTTGCAGATGAAAGTAGGATCAGCGTTATTTGTGGCTGGGCTACATGTATTCACTATGTTTTATTATCAACATCTTGATTATATCAGTTGAGCATGAGACAATCTGGCAGGTGGGATTATTGTTGCTGGTAGCACAGCATAAAGCTTTTGGGCTGAGTCCAAGACAGAAAATTATTTTCTTCCTCCACATCTGTTCTCTTCTTGTCTTAGTAGTTCTCTATTTCTGTTTTTGATTGCTGCTTCCTATTCCTGGCGTATTATTTTCTTTCTCTTAAGGACAGGTAGGGTGCCCAAAATTAAAATGTGTAATTAAGAATAACTGCTTAACAAAGGTGGCATCTCAAGCATCTAGGAAATTAAGGGTGAACACTGACTCAAAATTCAGTTTCAAGATATAATTCCAACATCCTGATGTCAATTCCCTTTATTATCAAGTAATAAGGTCATATATCACATCTGTTAATTAAGTAATAATTGCATACTGTCAAGTTGATTCTGTCTTATTGCCATGCTTTCCAGGGTTTTCTAGCAGTGATGAGATGTAACAGGTTCGCACCAGTTTGCCAGAACCGGTAGTAACTTTTCCCAGTGTCCTGGAGAACCGGCAACAGCTTTTTTTTGGGGGGGGGGGAAACCACCTTTCGGGCTTACCTTTTCACTGGTTCCCCCACTGCGCATGCGCACCAAGCACTTGGTGTACATGCATGCCTACAGTGCTTGACGTGTATGCACGGCCTCCTTGCTATCCTCCCAAGTGGGGAGGAGGATGAGAAACTGCTAGCCTGAAGCTCCCTATCACCTGCTCCCCGGGGTAAATGACTCGCCTTTGGATGTGGTGTGTCTGTTTAATGTGTATTTAATACCTTACCTATATTGACGTACTACCACAGTTCCTAAAAAGGCCTGGCGGCCGGTAGGTCTAGTGGCCTGGCTTGGGGTTTTTAAGCAAAGTGGGTGTGTGGGTGTATTTTAATGTAATTTTTATTATTTATTTAATTTATTTACGGGTTTGTGTTGTGGGTGGGTGGGTGGGTTGAGGTGTGTGTGTGTGTGTGTGTGTGTGTGCTTATTTTTATTTTATTATTATTATTTTTTATTATTTTATTTTTTTCTTTGGCCCCACCCATAATGTCATGATATCATGATGTTGGCCCCGTCCACACTGTGATGATGTCACGGTGGGGTAGTAAAATTTTTGACATCCCACCACTGGTTTCTAGGTATGGCCTAAATTTATGTAGGCTGACTCTTGTCACAGGAGACACTATGGGGAAGCAAACTCACAATATCTGCCTCACTAGGTTATATAGCCAGCATAATAATTACATTATTATTATTATTATTATTATTATTATTATTATTATTATTATTATTATTATTAATAATAATAATAATAATAATAATAATAATAATAATAATAATAATAATAATAATAATAATAATAATAATAATAATAATAATAATAATAATAATAATAATAATAATAATAATTTGGACTTGTATGCCACCCACTCGCAGATGCAACTCAGGGTGGCTAACAACAATATCACATCCAATACAATATAAAACAAGATACAATTAGCATACACTAGAGAAGAAAATACAATTGACAGAATATAATTAGCATAAAATAATAAAAGTCACCTAAGTCAAAACATCCCAAAACAAGAATTCGACCGCAAGAGTCCAGGCCTCAAAGTCCAAAGTCTAGACTGGGTAGGGGGTGATGTCTGGCCCAGCGGCCAAATCCGTAGCCAAGTCCATAGCGCCAGGGAGCAAAGAGGGCACAAGACTCTGCCACACCAGGGCCCCTGCTACTGGCACCTGTGTGGCCAAGTCCCCATTCTGCAGCTCCAAAGCTCGCACTCCACCATGGCTCAACTAACAACGGGCCCACCACAACCAATGCCAACCTGGCCGCAGCTGGGACAGAGATGGAGGTGCTGCTGCTACCACAGCTGCCGGAGGTCTCGCGAAGCCAGGTGGAAAAGGGTCAGAGGTCTCACAGGGTGCTGGCCAGAGTTCTTTCTCATCACCCACCCTCCGCAGCTGCAGGGCTTTTCAAACTCCGTCCAGGTGGAAAAGAGCCGGAGGTCCCACAGGGTGGTTTCTGAGTTTTAAATACTCATTTCATTCTTTTCAAAGTGCTCAGGGACTACATAGCTGAACCAAGATTACATAGGCTGCCTCTTTCCCCAGGAAGCACAGTAGAGAATATGGTTCCACAGTTTAAAGCGAATCTGGATCCACACTCTGTGCTACAGCATATGATTTGTGTAAAAGATCTACAAGTCATCCCCAGGTATCTCCACTTAAATAATTTCAAGTGGCAAGAATAGTAACTGAAATAGGCTAGTGGATAAATTCAGTGCAAGACAGCTGTCTCAGATGTTACATTTTTCTTTTTGTTTGATTAGTCTAATCACATAAGATTTAAAAGTGGAGAGGAAACATGGGTCAAGCATTCCATTTGCTCTGTCTCCAACTTTCTTACGTTGAGTAAAGGTGTCTTATAAGAATGGTGGATTATGTTCAGTTGAAGACAAGTAGATGCTTCTACATGAACAAGAATGCTTCTGTATTGAAACAATAGGAGCTGAGGGGAAATGCTGGCTCAATCCTGTCTTGCTTCCACCTTTAGTTATGCGGACATTATGCTCGTGCCTCACCACTTCTCCGAGAGCTGCACTGGCTCCCAGTATGCCTCCGGGTGCAATTCAAGGTGCTGGTTATCACCTTTAAAGCCATACATGGTAGTGGGCCAGGATACTTAAGAGACCGCCTCACCTGTCTGTCCCATCAGAGCGGACTGGAGAGGCTCTCCTGTTGTACCATCAGCTAGAGAGGCTCACCTCTTTAGCATGAGAAGAAGAGCCTTTTCTGTGTCCGCTCCGGCCCTATGGAACCTCCTGCCAAGTGAGTTGCATCTCCAGACAGAGCTGCTGCCCTTCAGGAAGGGGGTGAAGACCTGGCTGGCAGGGCATGTGTGGGGTGTGGGCCAGACGGTCAGCTCAGCCGGCTGGCTCCTTTGAATACCCCACCTCTCTCCCTGTTTTTTTAAAAAACTTTTAAAACTTTTGGTCTTTTAACTTTTAATTTTAGTTTTTATCATAGTCAGTGTGTTTTTAATTGTTTTAAATTGTAAGCTGCCCTGAGTCCTTGGATAAGGGCAGGGTATAAATTTAAATAAATAAATAAATAATCAATGGTGGCTTCTCAAACTGAGATGGAGAAACAACCGGGGTGCCACAGAACTCAGGCCTAGGCCTAGGCATGGTGATCTTTAATATATTTATTAATAACTTGGATGAGTGGCTGCAAAGAATGCTCATTAAATTTATCGGTGACACAAAACTGTGTGGAATAGCTAATGCCCTGGAAGACAGAAACAATATTCAGAAAGATAGACTTGAGCAGTGGACTGAAAACAACAGACAGACATTACATTTCACAGGGAGACGTGCAAAAGTCTAGGAAGAAAAACCCAAACACACAGTTACATGATGGGGGATACTTGGCTCAGTAATACTGCAAGTGAGGAGGATATTGGAATTATTGTAAATTACCGTATATACTCAAGTATAAACTGATCTGAATATAAGATGAGGTACCTAATTTCACCTGAGAAACCAGGAAAAATCATTGATTCAAGTATAAGCCTAGGGTGAGAAATGCAGCAGCCTGGTAAGTTCCGTGGGCATCGGGGCAGGGAGGGGAGGGTGTTTTGCCTGCTGTTGAAGTGATCAAGGCCCACTCGAGTATATGCCAAGTCTGCTTTTTCAGTACATTTTTGGTGCTGAAAAAAATCAGCTTATACTCAACTATATATGGTACAAGCCAACAGTATGTCATAGATGGGAAAAAAGGTAAATGTTGTTTTAGGCTGCATTAATGGAAGTATAGTCTCCAAATCATATGAAGTACTAGTTCCTCTCTAGTTGGCACCAGTTAGGCCAACTCACTGTACTGCATCTATTGCTAGACATCACACTTTAAGAAGGATGCAGTTGAGGTGGGGAAAATTCAACAGAGGACAACAAACATGATCAGGGGACTAGAAACTAAGCTGAGGAAAGACTGTAAGAAATGGGAAGGTTTAGCCTTGAGAAAAGAAAACTAAGGGGGAAGATCATATAATTGCACTCTTTAACTACTTGAGAGATTCTTAAACAGAGGAAGGGCAGGAACTGTTCTCAATCTTCCCAGACTGCAGGGCATGAAATAGTACATTCAAGTTACAGGAAGCCACATTTTGGCTGAATATCAGGGGGGGGAAACTTCCTAACTCTTAGAACAGTATGAATATTAAATCAATCACCGCAGGCAGTATTGAGTTTTCCAATGCTGGAGGCATTGAAAAGAAAGCTAAACAGCCATCTGTCACAAAAACTTTGACATGAACCTGTATTAGGCTGAGGGTTGGACCTGATGGCTTTATAGGCTTCTTCCAACTCTATGTTCTATTATTCCATGCCCAAGAGACATGGCAAGAGGAAGATGGCAAGTTAGACTATGTCTTTTTAGGTGGGTAGATGTCCACATAGAAAATGCTTCCTTTATAGTTTAACCACAAAAAGACCCAAGACAGTAGAATTATGAACTAATAAACAATGGTTGTTCTATAGCAGTTGACTCCCAAAGATCATTAGACTTTAGAAATAATTGGTGAGGGTAATATTTAGTCTTGG
This sequence comes from Furcifer pardalis, assembly GCA_030440675.1. NCBI lineage: Eukaryota > Metazoa > Chordata > Lepidosauria > Squamata > Chamaeleonidae > Furcifer > Furcifer pardalis. The sequence continues at coordinate 74,459,386 of CP126893.1, forward strand.
ATAATGTATTGTTTTTTTGCTATGTGGACTGCAGGTTGTTAAGTCTTGTTAAATAGTGATATTAATTGTAGATAGTTGACTAATCATGTCATAAGAATAATATGGTCATGATGATTTATATATATTGTCTTGTGAGATGTTAGCGATCTAAAAATGTCATTTGGTATATGCTTTCATGGACTGTAGCCTACTTCTTCAGATGCACTTAGTCTTCAAGCTATTATAAGACATGTTTTTTTTACTGCAATATCCTAAAACACCTACTGTCCTGAATATTACCGTCTCCTTCTTACTAATGAATCATTTTGAAATGTTATATTTTTTTATGTAAGCTCTAATATTGTGAGTCACTCTGAGCACTTTTTGGTATGAAAAATAAATGCATGATTTTGAAAGTCTAATGAGGTAGATCAGTGAGTTGGATGTCTGGCTGTAGAACCACAGCTTGGGAGTTCAGTGCCCAGCGTGCATTCCAGAAGAGCCACACTATGTAGTCAGGAGCAAGCTGCACGGTCACAGGGGATCCAAGAAGAAGGGAATGTAAACCGCCTCTAAATATTTTACCTAGAAATCCCTGAAGAGGGTCACAATAAGTCAGACATGATGGCTTGATTTGATAGCAAACAATTATTATTAATGAAATAGAGAGGACCTCTGCTACCTGTCCTGTCCTAAACCCACTCCAATCCAGGAAAACTGGGAAAGAGATCTGGGGGAATTCTTTCGCTCATCAGGGAGAAGAGCAGAGCAATGGTGAGTTGGGCTCCTCCTTCAGACCAGCGGGTTAGAAGTCATAGAATCATAGAACTGTAGAGCTGGAAAGGGCCTGAAAGATGAGCTTCCATGATAGGTGGCTAATTAACTTCTGTTTAAAAACATTAAATGAAGAAGAATCCACCACCCTCTTGAAGCAATCAATTTCACTGCTACTCTCAAGCTGTTCTTCCTTCTGGATAGAGGTTATATCAAGATCAGCAGGTTCTCTTCTCTCTGGTGCTTAGGAGGCTACCACAAGGAGATGGGCCTTTTTGGTGCTGCCCCCAACAATATGTATATATACATTTCCAACGTATATACATTTGGCTCCCTCCCTCTGGGAATTTCGTAAAACTGTGAAAGCTCAGCTATATAGAGAGAAATTTAATATTTTGCCTCTCTCCTAACAGAACACTTGTGATATGTTTTTTAAGGTTTGGGTCTGTTTTGTAATTGGCCCATCTGACATTAACTTTGTGGAAATTTTATTAAGCTTTAGTGATTATATCCCATCAGGATTTCCATCATGAGGGGAGAAAGAGAAGACCTTATGACACTCATCACAGGATAGGGTGACCTTTGACCTTTTTCCAATCTGGAGCTATATATCAATTACTAGATGGTAATCTGTAGTCTCCAAACCAACATCCATAATCTGATCTGGTGACTACCACCAAAGCCTGAATTGTACAATTTCTACTGGTCAGTGACTCCTGGTTGCTGGAACTTTCTTTCCAAGTTCCAATCCAGGAAGGTAGATTGACTGGAGAAAGAAGATCCTGTGATGTACTTCCTTGTTCATACAGTACTTTTTCTGAATTTAAAACAATAATGGTAGATTTAACAGATGATAGCATGAGAAGATGATCACACCACTAAAGAAAATAAGTGTAGATGATAAAGACATCAGAGTCATCACCAAACTTTATTGGAATCAGGCAGCTTTAGTCAGCAGCTGACAGAGCAGATTCAAATTTGCAGAGGTGTGCAACAAGTTTGTGTGTTGTCCCTGGCATTCTTTAATATATATTCAGAGAGTATTTTTTTAAGAAGCACTATCAGATTTAAACATTGGCGTTAAAATTGATGGTGAATACCTGAATAACATCTGATATGCTGATTGTCGTGACTATGGGAATGGGAGAGCGGGGTTCGTGAGACAGTCAGCACCTGCTGAAATGCTTTTCCCCAAGATGAGGACTATTTTGACTCCCACAGCTCCAAATTCCAGCCCTTTAACTAGTGTGTTTCACCTGGGTTGGCCTCTCCTCTCTTCCAGTCATGATTTTCAAATGATGAGCTGTGGAAGGTTTGTGTATATGTGTGGTAGCTAACCTGTTCCTAAACACAATATCCTACCTAGCACTTTAACTGGAAAACAAAGATGTGATATTTCTAAGAGTAACTTCTCACTCTATGAGTGGAGAAATTCTAAGTCCCAAGTTTTGGGAAATCTGTCTAAATGCGATAGCTGGAAAATAACCTAAGTGTTAAGGTTGCAGTTTTTCTTCCAAGTATAGAAGCTCGCCTTCTCTCCTGCTAATAAATTCTGATGGGAAGGCCCTTTCAAAGCTGCATCTCAGTTCAGAAGTCCATCTTTGGATTCTCTGGAATGTGCTCCTTGAATATCAAAGACTTCCACAGCTACTCCAAAAGTTGTCTCTAACTCTCCCCTGATGGCCCTTTTTATAGGGTTTTACAAGGTGTTTTGCACCTGTTTTCTCATGGTAAAATGATGTCCTTGGGATTAGATCATTATCTAGGGATTACCCCTCCCCCATTGTCAAGGTCACCCTGTACCCTCTCTCAAGGTTGCCCCTCCACCCCTCTTCAAGGCTACCTTTCCCCCACTCATGGGTAGGTGAACCCTTGGAGTCAAAGTGTGTGAACCTGTGTGAAGTGTCTTTGAGTAAATTCTTCTACTAATTAAACAGAGCTAGGGGCTCTGTTTAAACCTGGTACAATGCCTTCCTTTTCAGGCATTCTAAACAATAACAGCTCAAAATAGTTTTGTTTCTCCACAGCGTAACTCAGCAGACTTAGTAAATCACATTCATGTCCCTGATTAAATGGTAAACATCATTCAGATTCTCACAACACTGATGACACAGTGTTGTTGGCCACAAACCTTGCAGATCTTCAGTTGAGGTTGGATCAAGTTAGAGTAGAGCTTCAAACTCAGAATATGGTTTAGATCTCAACACCAAGAAGACTAAATATTTTGTTATAAAGTTGAGCACCAATTCACTGAAAGCTAATGGCAGGAACACAAGAAATCAAAATAATGGATAAAATTGTCTATTTGGGGAGTATGTTAAATGAAAATTGGGATCCTGAGGTAGAGATTAAAATACAAATAGAAAAAGCAAGATCCACCTTCATAAATATGTGACATTTGTTATGCAGTAGAGGTCTAACTCTCACTACACAGATTCGAATAGTGAAATGTTACACATTCCCAGTGTTGTTATATGGAGCCGAAGCTTGGACATTGACTAAAGCAGTGATGGCAAACCTTGGCACTCCAGGTGTTCTCGAACTTCAATTCCCAGAAAACCTGATCAGCAGGAGTGCTGACTTGGGCTTCTGGTAATTGAAGTCCAAGAACAACTGGAGTGCCAAGGTTCACCATCACTGGACTAAAGCATCTGAAAAGAAAATAGAATCTTTTGAAATATGGATCCACAGATGGCTACTAAGGATATCATGGGTTGACCATGTGGTAAATGTAGAAGTGCTGTGCCAGATGGATAATGAGCAAGAACTGTTTAAGACCATTAAGCATAGAAAGCTCCAACACCTTGGACATATAATGAGGAACGGCATAAAGTATAGAATACTTCAACTCACTATGCAAGGGAAGATCTCTGGGAAGAGAGGCCCTGGATATAGACAGATTTTGTGGCTAAAAAGCCTGAGAGACTGGTGTGGAATGTCCTTGGAAGAACTGTTCCTAGGAGTTAAGAACAGAAAGACTATCACCGTGAAGACAGCCAGTATCCAGAATGGATATGGCACCTGAAGAAGAATTAATTATAGACTTCCTCTATCTTCTAATTTGGTTTGACTCTTGTGTATCCTCAAGAATGTTTGTTCTTTTCTGTGCATTAATCAATCAATCCTAAAGGAAACTATGCATTAACAACAATGTCTTTTACATGTGTGGACATGCTCCATACTGGAGCAGCATACTCTGCTGCAGAGATGCTCAGGGACAAAGCTGATGGTTGAGTTCCCCATTTATAATTTGTGAGTTTCCTTATGATGTTGTTCCTAGTACTAACTTTGGCTTTGGTATTCAGGCAGTGTTGATTAAAAGAGAGTGTCCAGTCAAGCGTCACACCAAGATATTTTGTCACACCAAGATATTTTGGTGTTGAACAGTGCTGTAATTGGTTCCCTTGCCACGTAATATTCAATTTAGCCCTTGCCTCTCAGTTTCGAAGGTGGAAAGCACATACTTGAGTCTTGCTTGGATTAGGCTTCAAATGGTTGATGTTATAAACCCACTATAAAATATTGAGATGAATTATGCTTTTAGATATGTTATTTTTAAAAGCTCTCATTATATATTTTAATAGAAATTTCATCCAGTCAAACTATTCTGAAAAATAGTGCCTTTTGCATCTTTTCTCTGTCCTCACCCCCTCCCAAATTTCACCAGACATAATGGCAGAGGTTGGTTATGCACATATGTAAGCAATTCTGATTCCTTTGATAAATTCCAATGGTGTAGAGAGTTGCCAGCTGAAAGCTTCCTAAACCAAGTTAAATATTATTTCGTCATAATCTCTCCATTGAATGAACAGTTTCTAAGTGATCTACCATTGGTTCTATTACACATCTTTTTTAAAAAAAAACTGCCCATGAAGGAAAAAGGCAAATGGCTTATATTTAAAATTATTTTTAGAATGGAAGAATGATAAATTCTTTGCAGCATGTATTAAAACATTATGGAAATTAACTTTGGGTTTAAGATTATCTTTAAAAAAGATTTGTCTTTGGCTTAGAAAAGATTAACTTGTGGGCATAATGCTATTTTGATCCTGGTAAGCAGCATACATTCATGTTGCAGATCTCTGTTTAAATCCTCTACTCAATATTTCCATCACATACTTTAACCAGCTGGGTGTGTGTTTTAAAATTACTTTCATTTCCTGGAAGTTGCTAGAAAGACAGCAATGACAATGCTGAATTGGAATGTTCATTGATAGGATATAGGTTTATTACAAGCCCTGCTTCCTGTATTTCTTTCAATAAGGCAAATGATCTCTTGAAAAACCGTCATCCATGTCTTGAGATGGTAATGAAATGCTGGAAGGCATCATATGGAGGACTGTTTAAGTTTTTTTTTTTTTTTTTGAAAGAGATGCATATTGCCCTTCAGACATTACATTTTTCACAACCTCTTTGTAGATATATTTGGCTCAGGAGAACAAGAAGTTATCATCTGTTTCAGTAGCCTTTGCTCTTTCATTTTAATCTCAGGCTTCCATCTTTCCTATCAGCTATGAGACAGTAAAAGTTTAAGAAAGAGTTCCCTTTTCTGGTTATTGTCTTGCAAGTTAAAGGAAAACTTAATCCTGCAAGGCAGGTAGGGTGTCAGTCTTGCCACCAGCATGGTTTCCCTGATAAACAAGGCCAACTCCATGGCAAAATGCTACAGGGAGGATGATATGATGTGACACACTTGTCTCTTTTAGTGAGACAGAAAATCCACTCCATTGGCTACAAACCCTGTTTGTAGCATAATCCACACTGCTTCTACCTGGTAAGCCGGGGTGGCCAACCTTGGTGCTCCAGCTGTTCTTGGAATTCAATTACCAGAAGCTCAAGTCAGTACACCTGCTGATCAGGGTATCTGGAAATTGACACTAAGCTGGAGCACTAAGGCTGGCCACCTCTGTGATAAGCAAAGCACTGCTACAAATTTTGGAAGAATCCATGTACAGAAACAGAGCCAGCGTTACAAACAGGATTTCAGCTGTTATACTGGGGTACACAGAAGGAGCCTCTATGAAGATTGTGAATACAGCCGGGCATGCCCCAGGCGGCAACCTTGTCAGCTAAGCCTTCAAACCCAGATCAGACCAAAGGAACTGAAGAATGAATCCACCAGAAAGGTCTTTGTCAAGATCAACTGCAACAATGATCTCAATCAATATTGAGGGCCTTTCAAGTAATAAGAGTGTCCTCCTTGCAGACAAGTGAAGGAAATACAAATGTGACATACTTCTGCCCTAGGAAACACATCAGGGGATAGCAAAATACAGACCCAAAATGGCTGGAATGGAGCTAGTGATTGAGAGACCTCATGACCAGTATGGGAGTGCAATTTTTGTTAGACCTGGCCTCAGCATAATATCAGCTGCATTGACAGAAACAAACAACATCAACATTCTCACCATTCAAACCCCAAAATTCTCCGTTACCTCTGTCTATAAGCCACCAGAAGCAAATGTTAGGTTTAATGAATCAGACAGTTTTACTTATGACCAAATAAACTTTATTACTGGAAATTTTAATTGTCACAGTGAGGCTTGGGGATATAACCAAACCAATGAGAATGGTGCAAAACTAGTGTCTTACGCAGACACCAGTGACTTCCAGCTTGTTCATGATCCAAAATTGCTCGCATCCTTTAACAGTGGTAGGTGGAGGAGGGGGATACAAGCTAGACAACATCTTTGTTAGCAAAAAGGTGGTTGATGATCCGATCCCATGCACTCAACACAGGCCCATCGTATGCATAGTAAATGCTGCAGTGAAACCCTAGGACAGGAGTTCTCAACCTTTTAAAGCCAGGGGCCGGGTCACACTCCCTCAGATAGCTTCGGGTGCTGGAGGTGGAGGTAGTGGGGGTGGTGGGGGCACACATGAAATGGTGCCGTGGGCCGTATCCAGTCCGTGGGCCACAGGTTGAGAATCCCTGCACATGGTTTAACTTTAAGAAGGCTAAAAGGGTGAATTTTCAAGAACAACTGGACAAAAGCATGGAAAAGATTCCCTTGCATCGAGATAAATACAGTAAAACCCTGGGTTATGATGGAGGTCTGTTCCAACAGCCTCCGTTGTAACCTGAAAAAAAATGTAAAACGAAACGTCCATAGGGATGCGCTGAAAAATTAAAAAATGGTCCTTAATTTATTATTGCAAACTGAAAAAAAGCATTAAAATTTGTAAACTGGGATAGCATTTCCATAGGACTTGTCGTAAGCCGCAGCAAACTTAAACCAAGGTGGTTGTAACCCGGGGTTTTACTGTATCATGAATTTGACCATCTTTCAAAAACAATATCAAGGAAAAATATTCCAAGAGGTTGCTGCACCCAGTACATCCAGGTCCTGACTGATGAATTCAAACCTCTGCTAGATAGTTATCAGGCACTCTAAAACCAGGATCCTTTTCAGGAAGATACTGTTGAAGCTGGGGAAGAACTGATGCAGGCTTTAGCTAAAAATCAGAATTCATGATGGTGCACATTAGTCGAGAACCTGGATATGAAGCAGAACGGTAGACATGCTTAGAAATGCCTTAAAAATTTAGGTAGAGATTTAACCCAGCCACCGAAAAACTATATTGGAGTAACAGTTAGTCAGCTTCTAAAGAATGGAAAAATGCAAGGCAAGAAGGGGGGGAGCTATCTGACCAGAGGAACAAGAGGGGGGTTTACTTAATGTGCCCTTTTGTGGCATCTGAATTATAAACAGCATGAAACTGAATAAAGCAGCAGGTATTGATGAGGTAAGAACAAAGCAGATAAAGCAGTTTGGTCCCCACACTTTGGAATGGTTCCTGCAATTAATGAACAACTGCATATATGAACTTAAACTTCCTAACTTGTGGAGACAGGCTACAGCTGTTGCTATATTGAAACCCAGCTAAGACCCAAATAACCTAAAAAGCTACCAGTGTCATTCCTTTGTAATCTTCATAAGGCGCTGGAACAGATGATTCACAATTGTATCTCTGAATTTATTGATGGAAATATCATAAAGGAGCAAGCAGGCTTCAGGCAAGGTAGATCATGTTGTGGTCAAATCATTAACCTTACACAACACATTGAGGATGGTTTCAAAAGAAAGCAAATTACAGGAGTGGCTTTCATTGTCCTAATTGCAGCACACGATACTGTCAATCATAGGATTCTGCTCCATAAAAAAAGCTTAGCAAAGGTAACAAGCTTAATAGGGTCATTGGGATCTTCTTTCAAAACTGGAGATTCTATGTGATGGTGAATGGAAAGAACAGCAAAAGAATAGACTACCCCAATGAAGTGTATTATCTCCAACACTGTATAATATTTATACAAATGATCAGCCAGTTTTTGACAATACAGAACTGTCCATCTATGCACAGCAATGCCCGTTCAAGGGTCCAGCTTTGATGAGGTAGCTGGAAAACTTACTGTAGCACTTGAATTTGAAGCCTAATCCAAGCAAGACTCAAGTATGTGCTTTCCACATTCAGAACTGAGAAGCAAGGGCTAAGTTGAATGTTAAATGGCAGAGAAATTGATTACAGTACTGTTCAACACCAAAATAGTGATGCTTGACCAGACAGTCTCTTTTAAGCAGCACTGCATGAATACCAAGGCCAAAGTTAGTACAAGGAACAATATCATCAAGAAAATTACAAAGTATAAATGGGGAACTCAACCATCCACACTGTGCACATCAGCTGTGGCCCTGAGCATCTCTGCAGGAGAGTATGCTGCTCCGATATAAAACACATCCACACATGCAAAAGAAGTTGACATTGCTCTTAATGAAACATTGTACATAGTGATAGGATGCCTTAAACCTACAACAGTTGAGAAAATATACCCTATTGTTGTTATTGCTCCACCTAAGATCAAAGGGGAAGAAAGAATAAGACATTTTTCTGTTGTCTCATCTGTGTTATGCTGGAATAAAGTTAAGCAACAAGATTTTGTACATTGCACACCGCATTCCATAGTATTGCTAATGTTCCCACTTTACTAACTTAATATCATTCCATCTACTGTTTGCTTTTACTGGTTACAGAGTAAAAGAAGCCCCTACCCAGTTGTAGGAGAGGAATAACGTTTGCCTTTTGTTGCTTGGTAAACCTGGTCCAAAGCAAACAGCCAATAAGAGGACACATCAAGCTTCCACTCTGAAGAAAACAGTGTTTTTAATGTGCAAAGAAAAGCCAGATACAAAGATAACCACTAAAAATGGGTTGGAGCTTCTGGCCCTTAACCATTTGGAGACCCTTGATCTCCCATGAAACAAATGTGGAAAGAGTCAGAAGAAGAACAACAATTATAGCCATTGTTTGCATAAGACAGAGCTTCCCTTTTGCCTGCTGCTTCCCTATTCATGTATAGATAGATAGTACAGAGCCTGGGGAAGTTAGCAGAATGTGTCAAAATGGTGCCCAAATTGGAGCCAAGAGTTGGCATGGGCTGAACTGAGTCTTTAAGAGTAGATTTTCAGTGCCCTTAATGCTGTGGCTGGATTTCTAAGCAGGCAGCTGGAACCCTCTGCTGCTGGACCAGAGCACAGATTAACATCTTCCCTTGGCTTCCTCTTTAGCTGCTCCTCCAGCAAAACAGGCCAAGAGGATCACAGTGGAACAAGGATGTCTGCTGCTGTTGTAGGGACAGATGGCCTACTTGTGACTCAGAGTTGGAGAACAAGAAGGAATGGAGGAACTTGTGGGAGGAAACAAACAGGGCATGGGAGAGAAACCTGGTGTTCTGAGTAGAAAACTACAAAAGATTCCTAGCAAAAATGAATGACAAGTAGAAGTTCTACATCAGCTGTAATATACAAATGAAAGAAATAGAAAGCATACGTGTCATCTTTTTGAATCCTGCTATCTTTCATGAGGTGTAAATTAAGGAGAATTGCAGATTTTTGCACCCATGTGATTTCTTTTTCTCACTTTACAGACACCCTAGTCCAGTGATTGTGAACTTTTTAGAGACCGAGTGCTCAAACTGCAACCCAAAACTCACTTATTTATCGCAAAGTGCCAACACAGCAACATGGGAGGGAGGAAACACTCTCATTGGGCTGCTGAGCAAAGGGGGGAGGGTAATTCTGTGCTGAGGGAGGGAGGGAGCACTCCCATTGGGCAGAGGGGAGGGGTGAACTCTGTGCTGGGGTGACTGCACGGGTGCCCACAGAGAGGGCTCTGAGTGCCACCTCTGGCACACATGCCATAAATTTGCCACCACTGCCCTAGTCTGCTTTGAGTTTTCAACACAGAGTATCTACTGGGTTTGTGTCTCTGATAAAAATTTGCATTTTGATGTAAGACACTGAATATATAACAAAGGCTTGTGGTATCAAAAAGGCTCTGAGAAGCAGCAGAACTAGAAATACATTTATTTGGAATGAAGCTGGCCTTTCTTGGTGGCACTGATACTAATCTCAGATGTGCCAAGTGCTCATCCCATGAGTTGCTAAGCACAATTACAGCATCAATGTTCAAGGCTGTAATACTCTTTGCAACATTACATCCATCTACCATTGGAACATGGCTGTAGTGATGTGCAGCCCAAATGGCATGTGAGTGAAATGGGTTAAATGATAGAGGGTAGTGAACATAGTTTTCTCCTTATCTGTGAGGTGTAAGGGAATCTGCCAATACTCCTCCATTGAGTCTAATAAGGAAAGGAATTTGGCCTATCCCAGTCTTTCCACCCCATACTTGCCCATAAGTATGTAAATATTAAATTTAGACACCATATTGGTTACTTAGTTGATCCTTCTTTCACATGCCAGTTTGACACCACATTAAGTTTCCTAAAATTTAGGCAGAAGCACATACTGGCTTTGGCACCAAGATGGGAGGACTCTAACAAGGTATGTGAGAAGGTTCTAATATCCCTAGCTCTATCATCTGGTCTTCAATTATTTTTGGTAACTGCACGGATCAAGGCTGACCACTACTCTGATTGGTGTCTCAATCCAGTGTTGCATCAATTGAGTTTGTCCCAGCTAGAGATGCATCTGCGCCAATTTTCTGAACATGGATTTAATTGTGTGGTTGAAGTGTTCTACCAGACCATTGGACAGTGGGTGACACATGGAAGTTTTCAGGGACCTAATCTCTAACAGTTCCCACATGTGTTTTAATGAGAGGGGCATAGAATCTGTCCCTTGATCCATTAAGACCTCCTTGGGGAAGCCCACTCTTGAAAACAGAGCATATAGTTCAAAGGCAAGAGCCTTCATGAAGGTAGACCTCAACGTGATGGCTTTGGTGTACCACGTGGCATAATCCATCACTACCACTGTATGAATGTGGCTGCAAACTGAGTTTAGGAGGTGACTTACTATATCCAATCCAATATGAGCAAATGGTTCATCAACCAGGGGTTCTTCTTCTTGTGCTGCATCCAATTCCGAATAGTGTCAATCCTCATGACAATCTGCCATGAAGATTGTCCTGCAAATATAATGCTGTGGCCCTTCATCTGACTTCTGCATCGCAGCATGACACCTGTACCACTAATCCAGTTCTGCGAGTCATTTTCTGGTTCTGAGCCCTTTTGGCATGCAAAGTCCTCCTCAGCCCCAGGCCAGTATTGATGAAGCTGCTGCCCTCCATCAAGATGGATTCAAGTGGGATTTAACCCACTTGGGGACCATCACCCTTCCCTGTGGACTTTGGCACCCAAGGCCATTAGTACTCAAGGCTGTCAGGTTAGTTAACCACCTGACACAATTCGAATACTGTCCTTGTCTCAGTCACTGTGCCTTCTATCCCAGCTATTCCTTTCTTGAGGAGAAGTGTGTGTGTGTGTCTTCCTGTTGCCATACTTGTAAATGCTCCCTTCTAACATTCCCCACCTCTTGGAGCTCCTCTACACTTTCCCACTTTAAACCAAAAGCATTTTTTACTAAAAGGGGAGGGGCGTTGAAATGTAAAAATAAAATAAAAATACATAACATTTTTCATTCTCTTACTCATTGAGAACAAAGCTTTTGATATTTTTTCTTCTTACCTGCAAAAATGAAATGTGTGGAGATTTATATTAAGATACGTCATTGTAAATTTTATTGTTTGAGAAGCACCTGAAGTGAAATTTAGTTTTATGAGACCTACAGGCAGCATAATTCCTTCAGCTTTACCAGGAAAGGAAGGTTAAGAGAGGAGTTGCTTTCTAGTATAGATATTGCTGACAAGAGGCTCCATGGTGTAATTCATCAGATCAAGCACATCTGAAGAGCTGAGTGGAACATAAAAGTGAGATGTTTTCTGTCTGCAATAGTACAATTTAGGTAAAAAGGACAAAGAGGAAGAGGAAGGTTAGAGAGACTTAAAAATGGCAGAAATTAGTAGGCAGGTACCAGTGTCTAGTCATTTCTGTCACATGGCCACAGAAACATCTGGAGACATAGACAGTGCTGGCTATAAATGCAGATGAGCACTGAATTCTAGAGTTGGATACAACTAGCTTTTGAGCATGGGTGACCTTTACCTTACCAGTAAATAAGTTTTAGGTGATAGTTGAAAGATTATATATGTGACCTGGAACATGTAGTTATCCATAATTAAACAGCTTTGCAGGAACTAATTGCTAAAAGGATTGTGGAAGACTCCATGATGCCCTGACTGGCTGAGGGAATAAGCCCATTCATTATGGGCTGGTGAAAGGTCAAATGAAATAAGGGAAGTGAAGGATGGCATATAATTTTTACATTGTTATCATGCCTTTTCTACATATGTTTAAGACCACATACAGTGCATGGCATTATGGTTCACCATTTATCCTCACAAGGGATCATGGTGAAACTATGACTGGCTCATGGTCACCTTTACTTATTTTCATGGCCTTTGGACCTAGGTCTACAAAGTCCTGGCCCAACATGATATCTGGCTGTTTTACCAGAACAGATAAAGCCAGTTTGTATACTGCAGCAGGGATTTATCTATGCTTACGGCAGGGTTTCTCAACCTTGAGACCCCAGATGTTCTTGGACTTCAATTACCAGAAGCCCAAGTCAGTACACCTGCCTTTAGGTTTCAGTGCTCATCTCTGTTTCAAAGCCAAAGAACCAGCACTGTCTGCTTCTGCAGACATTTCTGTGGTCATGTTGCTTTTACCTTCCCACTGAAGTGGTTCCTATTTATCTACTTGCAATGTCTTGCTCTCAAACTGCAAGGTTGGTAGGAGCTTGGACAAAGATGGGAGCACATTCCGTCATGCAGTACTTGGGAATCAAACTGGTGACCTCCCACCTTCCAGTCAGCATCTTAGCCACCTGAGCCACTGCAGTCCCTTAAAAACTGTGGTTGGATGGTGCTTTGCAACTCATCCAGTTTTACTTGAAAGATAACTTTACAAATTCAATGTGGGGCAATGCAGCAGTCACCAAGAACTAGGAATCTCATCTTGCAACTGACAGATTTTGAACCTGCAGATGCTTGGGACTTCAGCGCCTTTAAAACCCAGCAAGCTTATCCAGTTGCCCACGGACTCTGCCAAAAAGTCATTTGACCTATTTCCAACTTCATGTTCTTGATTCATGCTTGTTCATCATTCCAGTCCCTCTTTGAAAGCATTAGCACAAAGCCAGCCACACTGGCTCATTGCTGTTCCGAAATAGTAATGGCTATGTGACACTGGCATCATTCTTAACAAGATCTGCTCGTTCTTTCACAGAAAATTTATGTGCTACGAAGCCCTGGTGGTGCAGTGTTTAAGCTGCAGCAAAAGCATTGTGAGTTGTCTCTGAGACAAGGTTTATTTATTTACTTATTTGTTGGATTTATATAACCGCCCTTTTCGCCTAAGCGACCCAAGGCAGCTCACATACCCAATACCAATTAAAACCAAATACTATAAAACTATCTAAAAATGTCCATAAAACCTCAGCCTCCCATCCTTCTGAGGTCAGTAAAATGAGTACCCAGCATGTTGTGGGCAAAATGCTAATTACTATATCTTGTGAACTGCCCCGGGAGTGCACTAAGAGCTATGGGGTAGTATATAAGCATAATTGCTATTGCTATCACAACCTCCACTATTGCAGCAAGTCTTAATCTTTTCTCTCCCCCCCACCCTCCTCTGCACTAGTGAGAACAGATTTGGGATATGTTGTTGTTCAGTCGCACAGTCGATTCCGACCCTCTGCGACCCCATGGACCACTGTCCTCCAGGCATTCCTGTCCTCTACCATCCCCCTCAACTCACTCAGCTCTGTGCCCATTATCTCCACAATACCATCTAGCCATCTCATCTTGGGCCGTCCCCTTCTTCTTTTGCCCTCTACCCTTCCAAGCATCAAGGCTTTCTCAAGTGAATCCTCTCTTCTCATTTGATGTCCAAAGTATTTTAGCTTCATCTTTACTATTTGACCTTCCAAGGAGCAGTCAGGCTTGATTTCTTCTAAGATTGACCCATTTGTTCTCCTCACTGTCCAGGGTACTCTCAAAACTCCTCCAACACCACATCTCAAAGGCGTCTATTTTTCTGCGCTCCGCTTTCCTAATATGAGAACCTGACAATTCAAATGGAATCTATAGTTTCTCATTATGATTGGAAATGGGGGGGGGGGCCTGTGGTATCTTAGTGGTTAAGATGCTGGACTTGATGACTGGAAGGTCAGCAGGTCGAGACCCAAGTCATGCATGATGGAGTGAGCTTCTGTCTTTGTCTCAGCTCCTGCCAACCTAGCTGTTTGACAGCAAGAAATTGCAAGTAGATAAATAGGGACCACTTCGGTGGGAAGGTAAGCAGCAATCTGTGCACTCCGGTGTCTAGTCATACCTGCCACATGTCCACAGAAATGTCTGCAGATGTAGACAGTGTTGGCCCTTTAGCTATAAACAGAGATGAGCACTGAACTTTAGAGTAAGTTACAACTGGCTTTCAAGCAAGGGCAACCTTAACCTTTTCCTATGATTGGAATATTACAAGGCACATAGAACAAAATGATTTATTATAAACTTTGATGCTGACTGTTAGGCTTCGCTGAAATATGACTGGAAGTGAAATACAGTGGAACCTCATACATCAATTGCCCTGTATAACAACGAAATTACATAACAATTAGGTTTTGAAAGAAAAAAAATGACATCCTGCACAAAAATTTTCCCTATGGAAAAAAAGTACAACAATTTTCCAATGGGAAAAATCACTTAGCAAAAAAAAAAGTGTTGTACAATGCATCCCATAGGGAAAATCGCTATACAATGCATGCATCGTATACAGTGTTGGGATGTAACAGGTTCTCACCAGTTCTCCAGAACCGGTAGTAACTTTTCCCAGTGTCCTGGAGAACCAGTTGCAGCTTTTGGGGGGAACCACCTTCGGGGCTTACCTTTTCACTGGTTCCTCCACTGCACATGCATGCCAAGCACTTGGTGTGCATGTACGCCTATAGTGCTTGGCGTGTATGCACAGCCTCCTTGCTGTCCTCCCAAGCGGGGAGGAGGAAGAGAAGCTGCTAACCTGAAGCTCCCTATAGCCTGCTCCCCTTGATATCCTAGAGAACTGGTTAGGCAAAGACTTAGTACCTAACTTCTTTAACTGTTGAAAAGTGCCAAAATGAAGCCATCTTGTGGTGAGTTCATTCTGTAGTTCCTTCCAGCTGACCTAGTGTGAGAAAGCTTAGCCAGAATAAGCTTTAAGCTCTGGTTAAAAAGCTCTGGTTGATTTGTGTTGTGGGTGGGTGGGTGTTTGGGCGGGTGGGTGTATTTTAATGTATTTTTCATTTATTTATTTAATTTATTTACAGGTTTGTGTTGTGGGTGGGTGGGTAGGTGGGTTGAGGTGTGTGTGCGTGTGTGTGCTTATTTTTATTTTATTTTTTATTATTTTTAAATTTGTTTTCTTTGGCCCCGCCCACAACATCATGTCATGACATTGGCTCCACCCATGATGTTAGCTCCGCCCACACTGTGATGATGTCATGGAGGGGTAGTAAAATTTTTGACATCCCACCACTGATCGTATAGCAATTGTGTCATACAACAAGCCCCGTGGAATGGATTAAAATTGTTGTATGAGGTACCACTGTACCATCACAACCTGCTTATGTGAGTTCATTGACATATCTAATACCACTGTGTCAGG
Organism: Furcifer pardalis; assembly: GCA_030440675.1. Taxonomy (NCBI): domain Eukaryota; kingdom Metazoa; phylum Chordata; class Lepidosauria; order Squamata; family Chamaeleonidae; genus Furcifer; species Furcifer pardalis. The sequence continues at coordinate 74,475,203 of CP126893.1, forward strand.
AAAGGCAAATGCCCAGAAGAAAACAACCCACTCCATCCTACCTAGGATAGATTTCTTCTGTGCATGTTTGTAAGAGATGTTTCTAACCACTGGATCAGTGATCATGAGACACTAAATTACAAACTCTTCAAACTCAAAGTGTAAAAATCATGCCCCCTTCTCACTACTGAGAATTGCTCAAAGAAGACTTTACAAGGCTTCTCTGGCCATTGTTGTTTACAGCTTTAACAACTTACAGAAAAACCTTTTTTCCATGCATCATCCACTCTTGTGGCTTCCGTTTTCAAAGCAATTTAGAATTAGCTATTTTCTCCCCAGAAAATGTCTGTTTGTCACCCCCATAAACCATGGTTTATATAATATAAAAAGCTGGCTTCTTGATGCTCTTTAAGAGGGCAATTTACCATGTAAGACTATTTTAATTTTCATCTTCACCAAGCTGTTGTTATCATCAAGGCTCTTACATTTTTAAATGTTCAGGTGTGGTCTTCTCTTTTCCCCACTTTAGAGACAGACAGACAGACAGACAGACAGACAGACAGACACACACACACACACACACACACACACACAAGTTCTGGTGGTAAGAAAATGTGGAGGATTTACAATAGTAGGAAGACTGGCATTTCTTGTCCCTCTGTTGTAAATTTTCTTACCACCAGAACTTTTGCATGTCTAATGACAGTCACACTTCTGGTATAAAAATGAGTATGTCATTTTAATTTAATTCCATTTTGGCATCTTGCCAGGGATTTGTCTGCTGAACTTCTTCCTTGGGTATAATAAAGTGAAGTAACCACAATTTCTCTGTTCAAAAACTGAAGTCCATGGAGGTGTTTATCTTTTCTATAATTTGATGTATGGAATGAACTTCAAGAACTCTAGAGTAAGGATGGATAAATCTGTCAGTCTTTCACTTTAATTCATCTTGCTTGTTTATTTTATCTGATCTGTTATTTATTTTTATAAGTACATAAATTACAAACTGACATTCCAATTCCCCAAAAGGTAAGTTAGTTATCATGTGCTGTCATTATGTTATTATAAACTGGCTTTTGGTGACCCAAATAGGGCTTTCAATGTAAGTGAGAAATTTAAAGAGTGGTTTTAACAATACCATACTCCTAGTGAGCTTCCATGGCTGAGCAGGGATTTGAACCCAGAGGTCTAGTTCATCATTTTATTCACTATACAACACTTTTTAACTCACAAAAGATAAAGATGGAAAGAGAGAAAGATGTGAGAAGTGAGTCCAGTAATATTTTTGGTACCTCAGCAGGCTATCCTCTGATTAAAAATGTGACTGTAGTAAATGTAGATGGAATATCTCACTAGGTTTGGTCTCTCCATCAACAGTACATTCACTCTCTGTCCATAGGGTAGCAGTTGGAACAGGAGAACCTCCTCTAAAAGCAGAGGCACTCCATGGAATTTGATGATGATGATAAGCCATCATGTTGATTTCATCTTAGTAGCAATGGTTTACTAGATCATCTTTTTGGTGGTGCTCTCACGCTGTACAGCATACCCAAAGAGGTACTAGTGACAAGGCATGCAACGTTATCAGCCACACATATTTTATATGATGGTTGCTGCCATTTCTTCCAGTTTAGAGCTCCGTGAAATCAGGGTTTTGAGTCACATGGAGAGCCTCCTTAGAAAGCAGAGTTCTATCATTTGCTGTAGTGGCGTCGGCGGAATAGGAAACTCAATTCCAAGTTGTGTCAACAGAAGTAGAGTATCCAGATCAGGGGAAGACCTTACTTGGAACATTGTGTCCAGATGTGGGCACCACAGTTTAAGAGGTTTCCCAGCAGGCTGAAATCTGGCCAAAGGATGGTTGGTGACCAGGAGCATAAAAGTTCTGGAAACCAAAAGGTATGAAGAACAGCTTAGTTTTAGATTTCCTGCTTCATCAAGGGTTTGGACTGGAAGACCCTTGAGATTCCTTCCAGCTCTAAATTTCTGTGATGCTTCAAATTGCCACAAATATGTAGAGGCAATGGAACTGATGAGGGGGGTGGGCGGGCTAGTGTACCTCCCCTCCTGGCTTGATTACTTTGCTATGCTAATGTCTGCAGAATAAAACTCTAGAATTAAACATATGTAAATTAGGGGTGGCCTTGCTACTGCCAAAATGCTTGCACATGTGACGTTAACAACGTGCATGTGTGAACATATAATTTTCCCTGTTTAATCCAAGAACAAGAAATTCAATCATTCAAGGGCCAACTTGTTTTTGAATCCTTATTACGTGTTATGTCACTATTAAAGTCTTCATGTATAATTTTTAAATTCATCATTAAATATGCATTGCAAGATCAGAAGAGAGAATATATTTAAAATTATGAGTGGTACAAGAATGACTCCTGAGCAAGGGCACGGGCACGCAATGTTCAATGATTTTTCTTCGTTTCTCTCAATAGTTTGAAAACGAAATCATTCTGAAATTGGATCATGAAGTAGAAGGAGGCCGTGGTGATGAGCAGTACCTGCATTTGTTTGAGTCAATGTAAGTGCAAACTCGGGCTATGTTCTTAATGATAACGGTTAAGAGTGTTATATTTTCAGTGTAACAGACATTCTTTAAGGATATAGGGAGCAGGTCCTGAAAAAAGAACACAAAACAACATGAGAATTGGAGTCCTAAAAAACATGAAAGAATGGAATGGAATGAAAGAAGCAAAATGAATCCTTTATTACTGGTTGCTTGCTTCTTTCTGAGAATCTGAAAATGACTCAAGTTTGCATAGATGTAAGTAAGAATATATAGGGGGACATTGCCTCAAATGTTCACATTTTTGAGACACCCAGGATAACAATGAACCCTACTGGTTTTGACAAGTTACAAATGGATGTTTATTTCTCATTTTTTAGTCTAAGCTTCACACTTGAAGGCTACAATGTGCACCACTTTGGCAAAAAGCAGCACAGTAATCAAAAGGAAATTAATAAAGTTTATATAGTTAGATATAACAATACATAGCTTAGCTTGTAGCTCATTGTGTCAGTTATCAAGTGACAGTTTGATTCCCTACTGTGCATTTCAGAAAAGCCAACATATGTGGCAAACCACAAAGTCCCACGGCACTTCCAGAGGAAGGGAATGGCAAACCCTTTCAGAGTATTGTCTACCTAGAAAACCCTAGAAAGAGTCACCATAAATCAGAATTGGCTTGACAGCATGCAGTTATCATTATTATATAGTTAATAGTTTTGAATGGAGGTCATCAAAGATTTACTAGAGATCACAATCAGATATGCAGAAAATTTATATTTTCTGAATGGGTAGAGCTATTTGTATACAATGACCATAGGCTTATTAGAAACTACACAGCAGCTTTCAGATTAAAGCAAAATTTTTAGGGAAACACAAGTTTAACCAGGATGCAGCAAAGAAGTACAGCAGTTGTCCTTTACAGAAGCAGAATTTTTGGGCAATAAGGGACATGTGTCTGTAGAAATATGGAATATACAAAGTAGTGACCTCCACTTTCTCAATTATACTAATTTGAAGAAAATACTCACACACAAAAAAACATTGCAGTACTTCACCATGACAATTTTTGGTGCTGCTTTACTGAATTTTTTTCACTTTAGATGAGGGAATAATAAAATTCACCATACGCTCATCTCTAATTTTTCCCTTGCTAGACTGGAAAAAACACTTGTGATTGATTGGAGGCATAACCCCAATATTATGCTCTCAAATTTCCAAGAATCACTGTGTCATCTGAAGTGAGGTTCCATATGATGGAAATACTAAGGTGACTGCTTGTTTGTAAAGGAAATGAGGTGAAATGTATACTTAGTTAACTTGTTTAGGCTTATCTACTAGTGTGCAGCTCTCCTAGCCCAGAGGGCAGGACAGGCTTTAAGCTCTGCTTTCCTAGCAGAATAGCTGGTTTAAGACACAGTATTTTGCTATCTGAGGTGAAGCAGAAAATGGGGCACCTCACCCTTCAAGAGACAGTGCCAATTGCTTAAAGCCCACAATGTAAACTGTGAAACATGGAGCAGAAAAAACTCACAGTGCCTCCTCTCACTTTTCAAGGTAAAAACCCAGAAATAACAATTTGCTGTTTGGTTAACTGCAAAATCTGAGGCTTGAGGTGATCACTCTACCACCTTCTCATGGTACAGTTGGCCATTCTCGGCTGAGCAAACTTGGATGTTCAGTTGCATACAAAACATGGCCTTCAGTTTTACTGTGTAAGTCTAAGAATATGTGCAAAGCTTAAGATGAAAGTGTGGGTGGGTGGGAGGCTTTTTAGTGTTAAAAATCTAAAAAAATAGATAAAATAATAAATTGTGCCCTAGTGGTTACAGGTTATCCATTACAGATATCTGCTATGATGAAGGCAGGAAAAATATGTCTGAAAAGTAGAACAGGCTTTCTTTTTAAGTTCAAATGATTAAATTTACAGCCCTGTGTAAGAATTCAGGAGCGGGGTTGTGCATCAAAATAGAGGAAGCTCCTTTTACAAAGCTAGAATATTGGTCCCTCTAGCTCAGGGGTGGCCAACCTTTTAAAGTCAGGGGCCGGATCATTCTCCCTCAGACAGTTGAGGGGGGCAGACTGGTGGTCCCCCCCGTTTATTGCTGCTGTAAATGCATCCACAGCTGTCATAAACACATTTACAACAGCCGTAAAGGAGTCTGCAGCCAATTCTGACTGCTGATTCTGGCAGTGGTGGCAGTAGTATCAGCTGAAGTGAGGGCAGCGGCTGTATTACTTGGTGCTGTGGGTCATAGGTTGCCTGCCCCTGCTCTGGCTCAATATTATCTGTATGGACTGGTGATAACTCTGCAAGGATGCCAGATGGAATTTCCCTTAGATTAGGGGTTCCCAACCTTTTTATGCCACAGGCCTGACCATACAGATGTGCAGGCCAGACCACACCTCCTGGAAGTGGAATTAAATGCACCCACTTCCATGTTTACGGCAGCCATGAGAGCTTTTATGGCTGAAATTACCGCTTTTACACATGTGCGGGTATGTTTTACAGATGTCGTAAACGCACCCACTTCCACTTCAGGGTGCGGTGGTGGTGGCAGGCCACATGAAATGGTGCCATGGGCTGAGTCAGGCTCACGGGTCGTAGGTTAGGAACCCCTGCTTTAGATGCTAAGAAATGAAGGAGCAGCACCTGGAATCTTCAGTCTGCACGGCATAAAGCTCTGCTCCTAGATGCAACTATTTTCCTTTTGAATTTGCCTCCTGTGTTACAGTCTGGCTGTGCACAGGAAACTAACATACAAGACAAAGACTAAATTAAAGTCCTTTTTCCCCAGTGCACAAATTTCTGGGTAAAGAAGAAGTTCATTGCCACTAACTAGCACTTTTATCAAATAAATGGTTCAATTGGAGAAGATGAAAACTCACCATAGACTGAGCTGGAAATTACAGCACAATATTGTTGGACTGGGTTTGGAATTCAGGTCCCTTTCAGTAAGATCTGTTTGGTTTCATCTTGTAACATAAGTTTCTAACCTTTTATATTGCACTATGTTCTGGGAGGGCTGAGATACCTATTGCAGTTGATGTTTGGCACATCCTGGCTATCATTCATTTGAGTTGCATACCGGAGCAATTTCCATTTTGGGTATATAGTAGAGCTGCATTTCTCTTTGAACCAACCAAAATGTGACAAATTTGTGAGCAAAGTTTTGTGTTCTCTAAAACTCTCGAGCAGATGTTTTGTTAGAGGAAATAAACACTGGCTTCACCTTGAAACCATATATCCTGCAGTGTTCACAGTTTTGGGACAGAATGCAGGAGGAGACATCATACTTAATTAGTCTGGGTTCTCCTTGATGCTGTGTGGGTATGACATAGATTCATGGATGAAGACACATACAATGGCTAGTTACTAGGATGGGACTTCCATGTTAACACAAATGAGGGAAATGCAAAAGAGTCTCTTCTTTTATTTTTCATGTTTTTTCATTGACTTCTTATACAGAGCCTCTGCCAGATAAATGATTCATCTAAATCAAGGGTGCCCAAACTTTTCGGCCCGGGGGCCGGATAACATTTTATCAGAGGCTCCGAGGGCCGAACTATCTCTCCATGGTACATACATCCACCCAGCCTTGCCGCCGCCTCCTCCGCCGCCACCACTAACGCATTTGCCGCCGCCTCCTCTTTCACCGCCTCCTCCTTCGCCGCCTTCGCGGTGTTCTTTAAAAATGTCCTTTTAAAAAAATATGACAGGTCCTAGAAACTCACATCCAGCTTGGTCATTGTGGCATCCAAGGAGCTGTTGTTGTGTTCCAAAGCTTCAGGTAGGTGGGATTTTAATTAGCAATGAAAAGTCATTAGCCTTAGAAAAGATCCGCTTCCTGACATGATGTCAGGAAGCGGATCTTTTCTAAGGCTAATGACTTTTCATTGCAAATTAAAACCCCACATACCTGGAACTTTGGATTTAAATTAGCAATGAAAAGTCATTAGCCTTAGAAAAGATCCGCTTCTGACATCATGTCAGGAAGCAGATCTTTTCTAAGGCTAATGACTTTTCATTGCCAATTAAAACCCCACATACCTGGAACTTTGGATTTTAATTAGCAATGAAAAGTCATTAGCCTTATAAAAGATCCGCTTCCTGACATGATGTCAGGAAGCGGATCTTTTCTAAGGCTAATGACTTTTCATTGCCAATTAAAACCCCACCTACCTGAAACTTTGGATTTTAATTAGCAATGAAAAGTCATTAGCCTTAGAAAAGATCTGCTTCTGACATCATGTCAGGAAGCAGATCTTTTATAAGGCTAATGACTTTTGATTGCCAATTAAAACCCCACATACCTGGAACTCTGGATTTTAATTAGCAATGAAAAGTCATTAGCCTTATAAAAGATCCGCTTCCTGACAGGAAGCGGATCTTTTCTAAGGCTAATGACTTTTCATTGCCAATTAAAACCCCACCTACCTGAAACTTTAGATTTTAATTAGCAATGAAAAGTCATTAGCCTTAGAAAAGATCTGCTTCCTGACATCATGTCCTGCCTGGCTTCCTGCAGCTTCAGAGGGTGGGGGAACTTCAAAATTAGCGCGCATTGGGTCTCCCAATCAATTTAAAATCAGGAATTACACAATGCACAGCCATAATACTGTAAATCAATTTTGACTTCCAACTTATACCAATACAGTAATACCCCGTATAACGTGAGTATCATATAGCGCTAAAACCATATAACGTTACAAGATTTTCGGAAAAATCTTGTATCGAATAACACGATTTTAACGTTATCCGATACAGTCGTTCTTAGCAGCAGGGTGGGTGGAAAGCTGAACGGGGTTCTCCGTTCAGCTTCCCAGCCACCCTGCAGCTACGGAGGCAAGGGTGGGTGGCTAGGGAAGCCGACAGGGAGTCCCCGTCAGCTTTCCCAGCCACCCTGCAGCTGTAGATCGGGTCCTCTGATCTCTCTGGAGCAGGCAGGGGACACGATCCAAGCTGTTTCTGGGATTCCCCGACATCCTGAGCCAGTGCAGCAAGCCAGAATGTCAGGGTTCGAATCCCGACATTCTGGCTTGCTGCACTGGTTGAGGACGTCGGGGATGCCCACAAACAGCTTGTATCGGGTCCCCACACCTCCCTGGACCCAGCCGGGGGGGTGGGGGTCAGAAACCCCAAAATTGGTAAAAAAACGGACTTTTTTTTTTTTTACCAATTTTGGGGTTTCTGACCCCCCCCCCCGGCGGGTCCAGGGAGGTGGGCAGACACGATCCAAGCTGTTTCTGGGCTTCCCCGACATCCTGAGCCAGTGCAGCAAGCCAGAATGTCAGAGTTCGAATCCCAACATTCTGGCTTGCTGCTCTGGCTCAGGACGTTGGGGAAGCCCAGAAACAGCTTGGATCGGGTCCCCACACCTCCCTGGACCCAGCTGGGGGGGGGGTCAGAAACCCCAAAATTGGTAAAAAAAACAGACTTTTTTTTTTTTTACCAATTTTGGGGTTTCTGACCCCCCCCCCGGCGGGTCCAGGGAGGTGGGCAGACACGATCCAAGCTGTTTCTGGGCTTCCCCGACGTCCTGAGCCAGTGCAGCAAGCCAGAATGTCAGTGTTCAAATCCCAACATTCTGGCTTGCTGCTCTGGCTCAGGACGTCGGGGAAGCCCAGAAACAGCTTGGATCGGGTCCCCACACCTCCCTGGACCCGGCGGGGGGCTCAGAAACCCCAAAATTGGTAAAAAAAAAAGGACACCCCCCCCCCGCCGGGTGCAGGGAGGTGTGGGGACCCGATCCAAGCTGTTTCCAAAGTTCTCCCACCTCCCTGGAGGCTGCAGCAAGGCAAAATGTCAGGATTCGAATCCCGACATTCTGGCTTGCTGCAGCATAAAAGAGGGTGGGGGAAGTTCAAAAGTAGCGCGCATCAGCTCTAGGGAGGTCGGGATACACACACACACACACACACACACATCTTTCTCTCCCCCCACACACCTCTTTCTCTCCCCCCCCCACACCTCTTTCTCCCTCTCCCAGAAGAAACTGCTTGTAATCCTGGACACACACACACACACATCTCTCTCTCTCTCTCTCTCTCTCTCTCACACACACACACACACACACACCTCTTTCTCCCTCTCCCAGAAGAAACCATTCTCCCCCCCCCTCAGCCCTGAATAAGCGGAAGGCTAAGACAAAATGGTGGACGCTTACTTTTAGCTCCCGGATGGCCTCAGGCTCAGTCTCTCTCTCCACTCTTAACAGCCAAATCAGCTAGGCGGAGGGATTCAGCAATTCTAAATTAGATTCGGCAGAAGTCCTAGTACTAAGCAGCAGAAGGAAGCAACTAGGAACTGATTTGTGATCCCTCCGCAAAAAAAAAAAGTCTGCAAAAATTTTTTTAAAAAAATAAAATAAAATAATAAGAGTTCCTATACCATGTCGGGGGCCGGATGAAATGGCCCGGCGGGCCAGATCCGGCCCGCGGGCCGTAGTTTGGGCATGCCTGATCTAAATGAATGAGAAAAACACTGTTTAATCTTTCTTTCACACATCTGTCAAATTGCCCTGGACATGTTTCCTGCATTGCTTTACACATTTGTTTTAGAACCTGTGTGTTAGGTGTTCTCTATTTTGTATTAGGCCTGTTATGTGCTATCTCCTCCCTGTCTGCTGGACTAGAGTAAAGAAGGCATTACAGCGATAGCAGGGAGAGAAATATCCCTACATTCTAGAAGTGTTGGTTTAGGAGGAAGGTTTGGTTATATTTTGCTTTTATTTACACTTTTCTTGGATTTTTGGAAGTTTCTTTACAAAGATCAACATTTAGATCCCTCATGACACGGTTGGTAAAGTTGCAGTACTGCAATCAAAAAACTGCCTCACAATATGAGTTCAGTCCTGACCAGCCCAAGGTTTTCTCTGCCTTTCATCCTTCCAAGGCAGGTAAAATGAGTACCCAGCATTTTGGGGGGAAAAATCCTAATTACATTGTGCAACACCCAGAGAGCGCTCCAAGTGCTACGTGGTGCTATTGATAAAGACTTTTGATTAATTCTGTTTTCCTTTTTTCCCCTACCCCTGTTTTTCTGATTAGTTTTTAAAGGGTTATTTTAGGATTATTTTATCACCAGAAAAGTGAATAGGTGAAAATGAAATGAAGGAACCTGAAAAAGCAAGTCCCTTTCATAGTTAATGAAAGAATTGTATTCAAAAGAAATAAAAACAAGAGACACAGTCAATGAAAGAACCCAAAATAAAAATAAGCACAAAAGTTTTCATCAAATTGATTAGTCATTTTTTCTTATACAATACAACAGTTATTTGGACTTCCGTATTAAGCAAAAACACTCGGGTTCTTTGTGAGTTAAGAACTGCACTTAAGATAAACTGTATGGAAATGAGTTTCCCAGAAAAGAGTGCATCTTCCTCTCACCTACTACTCAACTTGATGTCAAAACTTTGAGAATGGGCTCATTATTATTAGTTATCGTTTGGACTACCAACCCAAAGCTTGAACAAGAGAATGCTCTGGAAGCATTTAGCTCAATTCTCCTGCTTCAAATACAATCTGTTCTTGTTCTGAGTTGTGTCTGCCTGAGGACTCATATCAGAGTTATATATAAGCCAAAGAGAAATCTTTGAAGAAAGAACAAAGGAGAAATGAATTAAAAAAAGAATTATAAACAAAGTTCAGGTTCAGTAAGGAAGTGACCTATCATGCTCCTTACTGAAAGCTGATGTCTAGGGTACTTCATTTATACTTTGGAGGTAAAATTACATTCCTAATAAAAATTAATTAATAATATCTAATAAAATAGAAAATATAATATTTTTTCTGAAGAATGATAATAAATTACATAGTAGCTTTGCATGTATAACAAGATAGCTTTACATTTAAATGAAGACTGGTAATGACGCCAAGGGAAATCAAGAATAGTATATAAGCAACAATTTAAGACAGTTTAATTTCACTTTAAGATTTCTGGATTGTAACTGAGCATTTAACTTTTTGTCATGGTTCTTCCAGAATAGTATCCCTCATAATTTGTATAATTTATCAGGTTTAACGCCTGTAATAGAGTTGGTTAATTGCAGGTGTAATTTAAAAGTACATAAGAGTGTAAGAAGACAGTAATTTTCCAGGATGTAATTGTAATAGTATAGAAAGGAAATTGATTAGCACTTTGTATGAAGACAAGAATATTTTATCTCAACACTAAACCATGTCATTAAGAGAATGCAACTTAGCATCCTTTAACTCACTTTCAGGTCTGGAAATTATCTTGTTTTGTTGAGGAGGCTATTATCTTTCCAGTATGTTTTGTAGCTGGGGATGATAAGGAAAACCAGGAACAGTTTAAAATACAATGTCATCAACAGATTGCTTCCAAATTGCCACTGTTGTGTTCAGTGATGTGCACCTCTCCTGAGCCTATCTCCATCAGGAATCAAGAGAAGCAACCATTGGAAGAATTTAGGCACAAAGGCTTTTAAGATCATGGTGGAATAGCAAAGTATTGGTTGTCGTCATGGGATTCACTGCAGTCCCATGGCTCAAGGAGTTACAGAAATGCCTGATGCAGCCATGTACCTGTATAATTCTTCTGTTTTGGCATACTACAATTCACACAGATCACTGTGTAGTTTTAGTTCTCTTCCTCAGATATATTCATAATATAATTGATCAGTGTATTACTACTTATATCTTGATTTGCTTGTGTTGCCACTTCTGATCTGTGGATTGCCACTTTCCCCTTGTGTTGTGAATACACATTGAGGAAAGAAAGTTATTAGTGAAAGCTCCATGTAACTTTCTCAGTTGTTATCTTTTTAAGTTTCAATGCAAGCAGTGTTGCCCACCTCCTTTCCCCACCACAACTGACTTCCTTCATCTGATTGTCTCCTTTTTCTGCATTGAATAAAGCACTGCCAATTAATGCAGTCTATCTTGTTCTCCTCTATAGCAAGGGTGAGCCATGGAGAAACTGCGTAGAGGTTACTAGATGGCAGCTCGTATCAGTCTTAGTAGGCACAAGCAATTATGAGGAGTGATGCAGTTCAGCAGGATTGAGAGAAGTAGCCATTGCCCAGATATGTTCTACAAGATCATGCTGGGCATGGTGGTAAGAGGAAGGGGTTGGGCTGGCCCAGACATTGGGGAATTTAGTTTTTTTGACAGCTGGCATTATCTTTTGATGTTGCTGATTAGCATTATGACAGCAAAATCTTACAACTGTTATAATGTAACATTATATGATATAGCATCAGGTGAAGTATAAGGGGAGAGTATCAGACTGACATTTGCCTGTGGGGTACATGTTTTAATTGGAGGAGAGGCAGAGCTGGTGTATGAAGGAGAATATATATGCTGGTCACCAATGAAAGTGATAATTGGGCAGCAAAGAAGCAGGGTCAATACTTGAGCTATCTGGGGAGAGGAACGTCTCCCAGATGAAGTCGAGTGGATCTAAAAATGGATTGTACATTATGGATTTTTGCTTTTAGCTAGCAGCCAACAGCTTAAGCTTTGACAAACATGGCAGGGCTGTCAAAAGGAAGCCTGTTTGCCAGTGGAGCAGCTATTAATTTTAAACCTCAGAAAATAAGGGGGAAGAGTTTCAGAGGACTGGGCATATTAGTTTAGTTGTGAAGCTTTCAATTAACAACAGGCCTATTTTTCAACTGCTTCTGAATTGCTGATACAACAGATAAAAAAAATACTTCAACATAAAATCATATACTTTATATATAAAATCATATACAGTAAAACCTCATATAACACTAAAACCTGGTTCCACAAGTCTTGGTGTTATATGATTTTTAGTGTTATCTGATGCATGTTAAAATCCTATGGGATCCATAGAGATACATTGTAACCACACAGGCTTTAGCGGTTGTTATCTGAAGCATCCCATAGGATCTTAATGTTATCTGATGCAATTCTTCCCCCCAGATTCCTTAATGTTATGCGATTTTAGTGTTATTCGATACTAATGTTATATGAGGTATTACTGTATTCACAACTACGCCCACACACACAATTTTACACACACAGACACACACACACACACACACACACACACACACAGGGTGTTGCAAGCCTGGCACAGGTGGTGCCAGGTCCTGCCAAGTGGGTGGTGGTGGCTACGTTTGCCCTCAGCAGGTCATGGTGAGCCCGGCATGGGCAGCACCAAGTCCTGCTGAGTGAGGGGTGGGGTGGCATTTGCTGTCCAGCAGGCTTGGTGCCACCCACACATCCTCATGGCCAAACTCCATTCCCCACTGCTGCATGTCTGCCAGGGCAACACCAAGCCAATGGCTCTCTTGTGGCCATGCTGGAAGAAGAATGGGGGCTTGTCTGCTGATGCATTGGAAGGGTTGTGGGGTTTGCCCATGGCAGTGGGGGATGGGGCCTGCCCACAGTGAGGCGTAGTGGGGTGTGGGGGCTTGTCTGTGATGACATGGGAAGAGCAGGGTGGGGAGCTATGTCAACATCACATGGGTGTATGCACACGCACCCATGTGACATCACCGGCACAAGTGGTACCTGCTACACACCTCCACTGCTTCCTTGGGCACTCGGTCTCTAAAAGGTTTGCCATCACTGGTCTACTCTATTACCATAGTAGGATAACCTGGCCAGACATTGTATATTGTCAATTAATATACAGGTATGAAAGCTAGACAGTTAAAAAAAAACAGTAATCTTGTTTTTACTCGGTTGATATATGGTGTCTATAAAGAACTTTAAGCATACTATAGACTATGAGAAAAACAAGTAAGTAGTTGCTAGACCAAATCAAGTCTGAATTCCAAGTCTGTAGTATTTTGGGCATGTTGTAAGAACATAAAACTCAAAGAGGGAGACAGTAATGCTTGTGTAGAGTTAAAGGCAGCAGAAAGAAGAGCAAACCAGATATAAAATGAATTATCTTGATAAAAGAAGCCATGGCCTAACGTTTGCAAGAGCATAAGAGAGCTTTTAATTTTAAGGCTTCTGGAGGTCACTAAATCAATCATAGGGTTGCCATAAGTTGTAAGCAATATGACGAAACAACATGTGTAGTCAATCAACTATGGGTCTGAAATAAAGGAGGGGGAAAATTACTCGCTGTGGTGGTCAGAGTCAATGCTGGAACAGATGTTGTTGCTCAGTCTGGTAGCCTCATCTGATATTTTCTAAGGAATCATTGGAAAGAAATTTGAATTTCTGGGTTCTGTATTTCAGCTGCAAGGTCATTATTTGTGGATAAGGTGTATAAAATAAAAAGGCGACTGATTCTTTGGAGACAAGCTATGAGAAACCTGGGGAACATAGTTAAAAGTAGAGACATCACCTTGCAAACAAAAATTCTCACGGTCAAAGCAATGGTATTCCCGGTGGTAATGTATGGGTGTGAGAGCTGGACCATGAGGAAAGCTGAGCGCAGAAGAATAGACGCCTTTGAGATGTGGTATTGAAGGAGAGTTTTAAGAGTACCCTAGACAGCGAGTAGAACAAATAGGTGTATCTTAGAAGAAATCAACCCTGACTGCTCCTTAGAAAGTCAAATAGTAAAGATGAAGCTAAAGTACTTTGGACATCAAATGAGAAATTCACTTGAGAAAGCCTTGATGCTGGGAAAGGTTGAGGGCAAGAGAAAAAGGAGGTAGCAGAAAATGAGAATGCCAGTTGGTATTGTTGATGCAATGTGCAAAGAGTTGGGCAGGTTGAGGAGGATGGTGGAGGACAGAGGTGCCTAGCAGGCAACAGTCCATGGGGTTGCAAAAGGTTAGAATCGACTGTGTGACTGCACAACAACAAGGTATATGTGCATGTAAACAGTAGTGGTCTTGACAACAGAGATAGGAATAATATTTTAAATATAGAAAATCCCCACAATTCTCAATGATGTCATCTCAAATATGTGGCCTTTCTTAGTTTTTCTCTCCCATTCACCTGCCAAAAATTTCCATCACTGTATCTTCTATATTCTAGGTCATGCTGGTTTTTCACACAATTTTCTTCATTTTCAGCCTCCTAGAGTATTCTTCAAATCATACTAAGATTGCGAAGCCAGTTGAGATGTTTGTAAGCCTTGTAAAAGGCCTTTTGGAAAAACTTCTGGATTATCGTGCTGTGATGAATGATGAGAGCAAGGACAATCGTATGAGCTGCACTGTGAATTTATTGGTATGTGGTATGCTGAGAGATTGCATGGAGAAGTATTTCAGGTGTAGAATCAAAGAAATCCATCCACTGGGGTAGAAGAATACTTTTCAAGTTGTGAACAATTTACAAAGCCTAGCAACAATGTATTGAAGTTGGCTGGTCACAAATGAGGGTTCAGCTATTTTTATTTATTGCTCAAACTTATATAGCTATACAGTAGGAAAACACTGTGCTAAAATTGCGGATTTTTTATCTTGATTTCAGGTCATTTGTTGTTTGAGTTGATGTACGCATCCCTATATCTCCATCTATCATGAATGTTTCCCATGAATTTACCCATTCACAATTAAATGTTTTAGGTTCAAAGATAGCCAGTTTTTATCTGTTTTCCTTCCTTAGAATTTCTACAAGGAGATTAATCGTGAAGAGATGTATATAAGGTATGGTGAACTGCTCTGCTGATGTTGTTCTTAGAGATTGCTTTCCTTTGCATAGTTTCAGGATGTTACATGGAGTCATTTAAAAAATATCTAAAAGCTTACAATTTGCTTCCCATTCATAATATTCCAGGATTAATTCAGACCTTATAATAATATGGTTTGTGTTTTTTCAACCTAGATACACCAAATGTATTTGTTAATTACAATTGTCTCCCAAAGTGATGTTTCATTTGTGAAAACACAGTGAGATGTCTGGTTTATTCTGTCTCAAAAGAAAGTTGTGCAATTTTAAAAATAACATGAGGAGACAATGCAAGAATAAGAATTCTGTGCCATCAATAGCAGATGTAAGATAAATAGACTCAATATGGAAAGCAAAGACATATAGTTTTAAAATAAACAGCAAGTAGAGTTTACTCACCACTATTTATTATTTTAGGGTAATCACATCCTGTGTAGTAGGACAGGCAGGTTGGTCAGCATGGAATGGATCTGGAGTAGGCTGTTGAATATCTGCAGCACTTGAAATGTAACTGTTCTCTTACTGGGGCTGTTCCCACCATGAGACCCAATGAGACAGTCAACAAAGATGGCAGAATGTCAGGAGTGCTGGTAAATGCACCACCCCTACTCTACCAACTGTTGCTATCATAATTGTTCAAGAACAGTGCTTCCTAACCTTTGGTTTTTGGACCTCAATTCCCAGAAGTCTAAGTGAGTACAATGATTGATCAGTGGTTTGGGGAATTGACTGGGGCTTCTGGGAATTAAAGTTCAAGAACCAAAGGTTGGGAAACACTGGTCTAGAAAGCTACCACCATAGGCAGCTCTCAAGAACAGAACAAGACTTGAGTGCCTGGCACAAGCAGTTTTCCCAGGGCAGCTTTGGCATGCTAATTTGACTCTATGGATCTGTCAAAGTCCAGGACATCAACAATTAGCTAGCAGCACAGCCACCACACAGGGCAACCAAGCTAAAGGTCAAAGTCCTAATCCACATCCAAGAACAAAGCCAGGAGCAGACAGGAAAACAAGGCTACTTCAGCAAAGGAGACACAGTCCAAGCAGCCAGGAGTCAAACAACTAAGGAAGTAACCAAAACAGGGTAACTCTAGAGCGGGAGCAGGAGGAGCACACCAAATCTAAGGATCCTTATTATTGAAGCGACTTCTGGGGGAGGAGCCGGTTCTTATATGGCTGTTCCCATAGGGCTCTCAGGTGGAGCTCATCATGTTAACAGCAGCTGCAAAGGGTTGAGGTTCTAATTAGAGCTGCTTTCCTAGCAGGTGGATCTCTGGAGCTGCCTCAAATCCTGACAGGATCCCACATACCTAGACATTGATTTTTAAAAAGCCAGCTCTGTATAGCACTGACTTTGGGAGACGACCATGCAGCAAACTCTTTCTCCTACTTTTCCTTCTCTGATGGCAAAGGCGTGTGCAGCAAATAGGTTGCCTATCACTGCTGCTGTTGTCAGGAAGCAACAAAAAATGATACAAATGGATTGCCTTAAAGCAGGGATTCTCAAGCTGCAGCCTGTGGGCTGGAAGCAGCCTGCGGCACCATTTCACGTGGCCCACCAGCACCTCCACTACACCTGGAAGTGCCATGTGGTGGAGAAAGGGCAAAATGGCCATCTGCCCACCGAAGCTACCCCTGGCTTAAAAAGGTTGAGAACTCCTGTCTTAAAGCTTTCATTATATTCTCTTTGCATTTTCACTTTCAAACCCTCAAATTTTCAAGCTTTATTTCCTAACTGTCAAGTCTAGACACCTCAGTCTTGATCTAGTCAAATCTAAGGATTTGTAAGGCCTATTGATATGATTTATATTTAATACCTGATCATGTAACTTACTTGGATTTTATGCAGGCAATTTTGCTCATTAGGCAGATAATGAAAAATCAGTTCTTTACTCAATAAAGTTAGGACACATTTGAAGTCAGCATATATCTGATTTTGTACCTTGTATGTTAATAGGTACTTGTACAAACTTCGAGATCTTCATTTGGACTGTGAGAACTACACAGAAGCTGCATATACTCTTCTATTACATGCTTCACTTTTGAAAGTAAGTGGCTTATTCTTGGTTGAGTACCAGTGGCTACAAGTACTGGAATGCCAGGAGATAGAAGAAATGGTCTAGTCTAAAAAATAGGAAATACAGTGTCTTGAGAAACAAAGACATAATCTGAATGCATAGTGAAAATCGAAACAAATTCCAAACAATTTGAAGGACACTGTTGTATTCACAAGATGCTCTCTTACTTTGTTTGTATCAGAGTTTGCACAAGTGACTACACATATGTGTGTGTCAACTGAAAAATAAGGAGGGGTGGGGAGTGCAATGAAATGGATTGTCTTGAAAGAAATATGGATCACTGGAACATGGCTATGAAACTCTCCACACTACAGTATTTTGTTAGCCTTGACCTTTTGAATGCAGAGCTTAACTGGCAAAGATGGCTGAAGGCTAACCAAAATAGACAGTAAGTGACTTGAAGCTGTGCTAAACCCAAACGTCTCATGGCGCAAGACCATTTGAAATTACCTAGGATTTGATCCAGTTTACTGCTGGAAAAATATTTGTGTCTCTGGGGTAAGAGAAGTTTGGATGTGGTGAATTTTGTCATAGCATTGTTCTTCAACATGTCTTCCTCATTTTCTTTCTGGCAGATCTTGGCCAGCAGAGCTAAGATCAGCCAACAGGTCTTAGAAGGGCTTATGCCAAAATTGGGTTCTGCCAGCGGAAAGGTATTTCTGCTGGCATAAAGAGATTTCTCATGACAGAATAGACTTTTGCCTATTCCCAATCTTCTACAGATTTTTGATGAAGAACTGGACGGTTTATTTGCACATGTGCCACCACATATACTTTTTGTCTTCTTCCTTTACTGATCGTTCATGGTGCATTGAGAAGGTCAACACAGCATTAGTAGTTTAATGATTTGCAGTAGTATATTTTATAGCACATTGCTTATCAGCCACTGGTAAAAAGAACTGGCCTCATGTTTTCATGTCATAAATTTAGACAGTAAGGAAGAGCTAGCTCTGCCACAGATCTTTAGAGATTTAGATGTACCAGGTGGGTGGAGGTGCTGGCAATTGCACTGAAATTTCCTTCCTTTAGTCTGGCCTTCCAGTTCATGCTGCTGTATTAACTCATCAACTTAAATTCCTGGTTGAGATCACGTAAAGCTGCTGACATTTTGAAATTTCTCTTAGGGGTAATTATACACTCTTGCATAAAGACATACTGCAAGTCACTGCTGATTAAAAATATGAAAAAATAGCTCAAGTGGGAAAAATGAGAGTGAGGAAGGGATGCTCAACTTTTTCCCCACCTTCTGTTGTCCTATTTCAAATTGTGCTCCAAGTGTTTTTCCCCTTGTAGGATTTCATTTAGTTCAATTAGGTTGAATGTATGCATCAAAAGAATCCTCAACATTGAAATGAAGGGGTGCAGAGCTCATGTCCATTCCAAAGTTTACTTATTCCTGACATGTTCACATAACGGTGTGTATGTTTATTCTTCTCCCCAGTGGTCTGATGAACAGTGCACTCCTCAAATCATGCAAACAGAATTTCAGAGATCACAAACACATCGCCATCTGAAAGAACGCTTGTATGAGATGATCATAGAGTACTTTGACAAGGGAAAGGTAGATATGTTTATTTTTTAAAAAAAAAATCTGCCAAGTGACTTTGAACATAAAACCCTAATCTGAAACTTGCCATTTTCCATACTAAAGTGTGTCTCAGACACTCCATGGGTAAATGGTTTTTGTTGTTGTTCAGTCGCACAGTCGATTCCGACCCTCTGCGACCCCATGTCCTCTCGGGGTAAATGGTAGCTTAGTATAAACATTTACATTTTACACTGGGGCATGGTCTGGCCCGCTCAGCTGTCCAGGGGGCATGGTCAGGCCTGCAGTGTAAAACATTTGAGAACTGCTTTATATATCTTCTGTGCAGGAAGTAATAATTGTGTCCAGAGCTAATGACATCTTCCATTTAGCTGTGGCCAATATTTCAGCAGACCCTTTGATTTTGTGACATATTATGGAGTTCTGCTTTTTGGATTATTTAGTTTATGTCATTGAAACAGTGGCATGTGCAACAAATTCAGTTTCAGTGCAAAAATACGATTAGTATCATAGAGTGAGGGGAAATTTGAGATTTGTAGATCTTACCTAAAGCAAGGTATTAATAGGCATCAGATGCTTTTTTTGTTGTTAAAAGGGATTTTGAAAATATAAATGCATGTTTGCATACTCATGAATTTGATCTAACATACAGGGTGGCCCGTATATCCCTACCTGGCCACAAAGATAGTAGGGCTCTGCTGGGAGAGGCAGGAAGTGCTCCCATTGGGCTGCTGGGCAGAGGGGCAGAGCAAACTCTGTGCTGGGGAGAGGGAGAAAGCGCTCCCATTGGACTGCTGGGCAGAGGGGCAGGGTGCATGCCCACAGAGAGGACAGGAAGGAACTTACAGGCTGGGTAGGGACTTATGGGCTACCTTGCAGTATAGACTTAGTTTACTGCTTTTAGTCTGGTACTAAGACTGGCAAGACCTGAAGGAGGAGAAACTCTTCTCACAATATTTTGTAGGCTAGGAAAATGAAAGAGTAAAATGATCAGTTGCCACACGAAGTTGTGTGTATTTCTGTACAACCTCTGAAGATGGCACGGAGGTCATAAATCTTCTCTCAGAGAGTTATTTATATTTTATTTTATTTATTATACAGTATTTATACCCTGCCTATCTAGGAGATTTTCTGATTCTGCTGTGAGTTGAAATTCTAGTCTTACTTTTCTGTGAACTTTAACATTCAGCTGTATGTCTTCTGAACAGAGATGTGTATGAAATAATCCAGAATTCTTCACTTGTACCTGAGTTTTTTTTAATGTGAATTTGATGAAAGTTTTACGTTTTGGTAGAATGGTCTAACTGTGTTTGGCATGTAACAAAAATTGTGTGCTTTTGACGAGTTGCCACAACAAAACTACAGCACTGACGAAAATAAGGATTGTGCCATTTGAAAGATCATCTCGGTAACTTTCAGGAATGCTAGGACCCAAAGTCCAGGAATGCAAAATGATGACATCATTAAACTCGAAAGGTGCCTCGGAAAAATGACATTTTTGCTGGGGGTGTCCCATTGTTGGTGAGCCAGCGACCAAACCACGCTACCAATTGAGGTGATCCAAAGTGTGTTAGATAGAGGATGAAATAACCTTTGTTATGACACTATTAGAATTTTGGTCAGACTTCAGAAACAGTTTTTATGACAATGTTTACAAAAAAAATCCTCAAATGACATCACAAAAGCACTCAAATGGGGGAGGAGCCAAGATGGAGAGCTGAGAGTTTGTTTTTTCTTCAGCTGCAAAAACGGAGCCACATTTTGTGGAATAAAAGTAGTTACAGTCTCTTTAAGAATGTAATAAAAGGATCATAAGGATTATAGAGTCAAGGGGAACTTTTTAAAAGCTGTTTTCAACCAAAAGTTTGTTGTGGCTGCTTCACCGGAGATAACGGAGATAAGGGACTCGAGCTGGCCGGCTGAACTGTAAGCATTTTAACGAAGTGGGGGTGGGGTGAAGACAATTTCAAGCCAATTTTAAGTCAAGGGAAAGTTTGGACATACTTTTTTCCTTAAAATTGTTGCCTTGAGTGTGTGGGAATGCGAATGCCGAGACGGAAGATAAGATATTTATTTTATTTCTTCCCGGCTGCTGCCTGGCAATTAACTTTTTAAAAAAAGTCCTCACCCCTTTACTTACCAACCATAAAACTTCGATAGCAGCCAATTAAACTGTTTAGATTCTGTATTGCCTTGAATATTTAAAAGTTGTTTTTAACTAAAAGATTGCTGTGACTGTTTCACCGGAGATAATGGACTCAAGCTGGCTGGCTGAATTGTAAGCATTTTAATGAAGTGGGGGTGGGGTGAAGACAATTCCAAGCCAATTTTAAGTCAAGGGAAAGTTTGGATATACTTTTTCCCCTTAAGATTGTTGGCTTGAGAAGCAAAAAGTCCTCACCCCTTCACTTACTAACTACAAAACTTCGATAGCAACCAATTAAACTGTTTAGACTTTGTATTGCTTTGAATAATTGCTGGCAGAAGAATTGTTTTTTTTCCCCCTCTTGTGGATACGGCTTACTGGAATAACAAAGTGAAATTGAGGATTGCTGTTGTTATCTTTGTTTGGTCTTCCCCTTCGGCTAAGTGATTTTTGGACTCCTGTTGCTGGATATTCATGGAACTTTAATAATTGTTTTCTGCTCTGGTGAATGTTATCTGGATGAGTAAAAGAAGGGATAAATCTTTGGAAGATAGACAAGATAACCCTGCTTGGGTAAGAATTGGACGTTTGACAAGAAGAGAGCAAGGAAGGGTGAAATCATTGAAGGAAGAAATTGATGAGGTGGAGGAATTGCAAAGATTAAGGGAGAAGGCTTATCATCAACAACAATGACGAGACCAGTTTCAACAACACAGAGACAAATCAATACAACGAAATCAAAAATCACATCAAGAGCAAGAAATGGAGTCAAAGGCTGAACAGGGGGCCATAAAAAAGAAAATAAGTGAAAAAGACAAACCTCAATCTGATTTAAGTGAAGTCTTGTCAACATGGATGAAACAACATGAAGAAAATGTTGAGAAAAATTATGACAAATTTAAACAACAATTGTTTGATAGACTACAGGCTGCAGAAACTCAACGAGTTAAGGAGCAACAAGAACTTATCGAGATCCTTCAAAAAGAAATAAAAGACTCGTCAACAAACTTGTTAAAAGGCACATCTGAAATAATGAATAAATTACAGAAGCAGATGGGGGAAATGAAAGAATCAATGGACACAGTAAAAAAGGAGGTGGTGGAACTAAAACAAGAAGTTGTGGAGGCGAGAGAAAGAGAGAAAGAAAAAGCAAATAAATTGATTGACCATGAAAAAAGAATGGCATATCTGGAAGATCAGATAAGAAGGAAAAATGTGATAATTAGAAAAATCCCTGAGAATAAACCGGACAATTTGAAATTAAGACTGTTGACATGGCTGAATGAATTGAAAATGGGGAGGGATTTTGCACCTGAGGACATTGAGAGTGTATATAGACTGGGTCCAAAGAAATATAAAACAGGTTCTAGAAATGTGCTTTTAAAATTTGCAGATTTGAGTGCAAAATTAAGATTGATGTCTTATATTAAAAATGCTGGTCCGGATATTCTCAAAATGGAAGGAGTGGATATTGAAATTTTCAACGATATAGCATTTGAGGAAAGAATTTGGAGAAATCAAATTAAGCCTGTTACAAAAAAATTGAGAGATAAAGGAATTTTATATAATTGGAAATTTTCAAAACAGATGAGGTTTGTGCACCTGGGGAAAACCTTTTATATAAAGGAAGATTCATACGTGTTGGATGTGTTAGTAGAAGCAAAGATTCTGGAAAACGGAACACAAGAGTGGAAGGAGCTCAAAGAAGCATTATCACTGGCAGGAGCAAACACAGCAAAAAAATCAGAATCCACAACTGAAGAGGCTCAAGGAGCAACTGGAGGCGATTAAGATAGTGTAACATCTGCAGCTGAAGTACTACTGAAGAATGATCAAGTTTTGTAACCACATGACTCCCCTCCCCCCCCTTCTCTTATTAGTAGAGGTGCTTTTTTTTTTTGAAAAAAGAAGGGGGTTATCAATTTTTTGATTTTTATATGTATTTTTGTGTAATATATGTTAAATTGTGGGTAGTGGGTAACACGTCCTTTGAAGTCTGCCAGCTATTTCTTAAAAGGTTAAATAACGTTAAAACATGAAAAATATTAAGATATTGTCATGGAATGTGAAAGGGGCGGGGTGTCCTACTAAACGTAAACGATTGGAAATGGCCCTAAGAAAAGATAGAGCGGATATCATTTTTTTACAGGAAACGCATCAAAAAGCGGCGGATAAAAATAATTTGTATCTTGGTTGGACTCAGTACTATGAAAAGGCCTTTGGTTCTTCCAAGGCAAGGGGGGTGGCGATTATGATATCGAAAAGATTGGGATTTACGAAAACAAAAATGATAGGGGACCCAGAAGGCAGATATTTGATTATAACTGGAAGTATAGAAGAAGAAGAAATATTGTTGGTCAATGTTTATGCACCAAATGAGAATCAAGACCAATTTTTGACTAAATTGAGTCATATTTTGATAAAAGAAAACTGTGATAGAATGATAGTTGCCGGAGATTTTAACCTAACAAGGTCAAATATTGATTGCACTAATATAACTAATTATAGAAAAGGATGGAAAGCTAAATTGTTGGATGAGTGGATAAAAAAGTTTGGACTGAAAGATTCCTGGCGAGAATTGAAAGGGGAAGAACGAATTTGTACATATTATTCCCAGGTGTATAATTCATATTCTAGGATTGACTATGTATTTGTAACACAAAATATATTGAAGGATTTAAATGATGTAGAAGTAGGAATTTTTAAGGAATCGGATCATGCCAAAGTAATGGTGGAATTACAATTTAAAATAAATAAAAGTAATATAAGAACTTGGAGGTATGATCCGAAATTATTTAAAGACAAGGGGATAAAAGATCAGATAATGAAAAATTGGGAAGAAATTTGGAAAATTAACGATAACAATGAAACAAATTTTAATGTAATTTGGGATGCAATGAAAGGAGTATTCAGGGGTGAGTGTATTAAATTTAAGAGTTTAAAAAATAAACAATATAAAGATAGACAACTGGAGTTGGAAAAAGAGATTAAATTATTGCAAATTAAACATGCCAAAACAAAGGAGAAGAAGACCTTAGAAAGGATACAACTATTACAGAAGGAGATAGCAGGAAGGGATATTGAAAAAATTAAAAGAGATTTAATTTATCTGAAAAGGGAATATTTTGAGTATAGTGATAAAAGTTCAAAAATGTTAGCAAAAGCAGTGAAAGAGAAGAAGGAAAAAGGGGAGATTGGAACTTTAATAAGGGAGGATATGAAAAGGTGTAATAAAATAGTAGAGAAACTTAACATAGTTAAAAAATTTTATCAAAATTTGTACACAGATAAGAAAATAAATTTAAGCAAGTTAGAAAAATATCTACAAGAACACAAGGGGGAGAGTATAAAAGCAGAACATAGGGCTAAAATGGAAGAACAAATTACAGAGAAAGAGATATTAGATGTTATAAATAAATTGAAAATAGGGAAAACTCCAGGAGAAGATGGATTACCAGCGGAATTTTATAAAGAATTTAAACAAATTATTATTCCTAAATTAACCAGGCTATATAATTATATTTTGGAGGGGGGAGAATCTCCAAATTCATGGCTTAGATCTATCATAGTATTAATACCAAAACCAGGAAAAAATTTAGAACTGGTTGACTCATATCGTCCAATTTCTTTAATTAATCAAGATGCAAAGATTTTTACAGCAATTA
Organism: Furcifer pardalis; assembly: GCA_030440675.1. NCBI lineage: Eukaryota > Metazoa > Chordata > Lepidosauria > Squamata > Chamaeleonidae > Furcifer > Furcifer pardalis. The sequence continues at coordinate 74,499,704 of CP126893.1, forward strand.
TGGCTAATAGGTTAAATAGTTTTCTGGGGGAATATATACATACAGATCAGGCAGGTTTTTTAAAGGAAAGATATATGTCTGATTTAATAAGAAGGGTGTTAAATTTGTTACAAATAAACAAGAGAAAAGAAGGTAAAATAGGATTATTATCTTTAGACATTTTTAAAGCTTTTGACTCTTTACAATGGGTCACTATTAGGGAAATAATTAAAAAAGTAGAATTTGGGGAAAAATTTAAAAATGTAGTCAATCAACTTTATAAAAGTAGTTATGCCAAGGTAAGAGTAAATGACTCATTTACAGAAGATATTGAAATTAAAGCAGGAATGAGACAAGGATGTCCTCTTTCCCCCATTTTGTTTATAATGGCTATGGAATTATTGGCTAGAGCTATAAGGAGTGATACGAACATAGAAGGGATAAATGGAACAAAAATAAGTTTGTATGCAGATGATACTTTAATTATAATGAAAGATCCTATAAAAAATATGGAAAAGATACAAGATCATTTGCAAAAATTTGAAGAGATAACAGGCCTGAGAATAAATTGGGGGAAATCAGAAGCAATCTTTAGTAAATTAAATAAGGAAGAGATAGGGAGAATTAAGGAAAAATTTAAAATTCAAATTAGGAAAAGTATAAAGTATTTAGGAGTTAACATAGCTGACAATGTAGAGGAATTGAAGAAACTAAACTATGATAAAGTGAAAGAGGAAATTAAGAAGAAAATTGTTCGATATAGGGTATTGAAGACCTCCTGGCTTGGTAGAATAGCAATTTGTAAAATGAGTTTATTACCCAAGATTGACTTTTTATTTGAAGTCCTTCCAATTAAACAATCTGAAAAAGAACTAGGAGTTTTTCAAAATCTATTGAATGATTATTGTAATGGAGGGAAAAGAGCAAGAATACCTAAAAGCCTATGGTATAAATCGCAGAAAGAGGGTGGTTTGGGATTACCTAATATTAAATCGTATTACAGGGCGTTCCAAATTAAAGGCTTGGTAAAACTTTTAACGATAGAGGACCTCATATGGAGGGAGATAGAAATGAAAGATAGTAATGTGTGTGCAAAGGGAGAATTTCTGGAAAATACAGTTTTTGATTTAAAACCAAGAAATAATGTCCTAAAATCTATGATAAATGTTTGGATAAAGTTGAAAGATAAATTGGCACCAAACACCTCTCCAATATTAGAGTTGCAAGATCTTAAAACATTTCCAGTTAAAAATTTAGAATTAATAAAAAATATTATGTATAAATATGATATAATCTTATTAAAAGATTGGCTGGATCGAATTGAGAATGAAAAAACAAAAAAAGAAATTTATAAGGAATTAAAACTGAACTGGCTTCAGATACTAACGTTGGATAAGTGGAATAAACAATATAAAATGAAATTACAGCCAATAAGGCAATTGACAGACTTCGAGGAGATGGTATATAAAATAAGAAGAGGTTCAATGGGGATAAAAGGAATAGTAAGTAAATTATATAAAATGATAAACAACATGGATGAATCCCAGGATACCCTTAAAAGAATGTGGGAATCGGACTTGAGTATTACTATTACAGATAAGAACTGGAAGAAAAAATGGAAAAGTAGGATGATGCGAAATCTGTCTACAAAAGTTAAAGAACACAACTACAAGATGTTGTGGCGATGGTATATGACGCCAGTTCGATTAAATCAAATAAATAGTAGCAATTCGAAAAAATGTTGGAGGTGTCATCAGGAAATTGGGACATACAAACATATGTGGTGGGATTGCAAAATTATTTCCAATTTCTGGCATAAAATGGAACAAGAAGTAGAAAAAATTTTAAATATCCGTTTAAAGTTGAATGAAAAAATAGTATTATTAACGGATTTAGAGGATTTGAATTTAGAGGAAAATATAAAAGAGTTATTGTCTATTTTTTTGACATTGGCGAGACAACAAGTAGCCAGAAATTGGAAAGGTGATATGAATTTAGAAATTGGTAAATGGTATGTTGATGTTTGGGATATGGCATTAAATGAAAAACTTACATGGGAACTAAATATAAAAAGGGGGTTAATAAAACAAAATAGATTTTGGGACATTTGGAAGCCTTTTTTGCAACACACATTGATGGATAATAAAGGAGAAAAACCTGCTCCGAATACAATGTATTTTTGGCAGAATGGATGAGTTGTAAAAGGAGTGGCTGGTAGACTCAAGGACTGTAGTGCACTGGGTGGTAGGAACCATGTACAAAATATTAAAGTTGTAATATGGTGGTTAAAGAGGAGAATGGATATAAGGATGAAAATATATACTATAGCAAATGTATAAAAAATAACGTTTGATTACATTATATTATATTGACATGTATTTTTTTTTCTTCTCTCTTCCTCTTCTCATTTTTTTTTAACGTTGTAGGATGTACGTGGGAACTACTTTTTGTGTGTGTGTGTAATTGTTTCTTTTATGTTTTGTAGACTGTTTTGTTGGTTTATTTTTAATATTGCAAAAAAAATAAAAAAATTTGAAAAAAAAAGCACTCAAATGAAAGGGACAAATCTGTTGGAAACCGAGCAAAGCCATCCAACGTCCTCATCAGCAACCTCTATCAACCACAGGAAGTAGTTTCAGTCAATTTCAGACAGATTTGTCTCTTTTATCTGAGGTTTTTTTTAATTCTGGTCAAGGACTTTTGGATAAACGTTGTCATAAAAACTTTTTAGAAAGCCCAAACAAAATTCTAATAGTGCCAGAGCATAGGTTATTTTGTCCTCTATCTAACACACTTTGGATCACTACAATTAATTGAGTGGTTTGGTCGCTGGCTCACCAACAACTGGACGCCCCTAGCAAAAATGTCATTTTTACAGGACAATTTCCAAGTGTAATGACATCAATTTGCATTCCTGGCCATTGAGTCCTAGCATTCCTGAAAGTCGACGAGACGATCTTTCATATGGCATAATCCTTATTTTCGTCAGTGCTGTAGTTTCATTGTGGCAACTCATCAAAAGTACACAATCGAATTCATGAACTAAATCCCTGACAGTAGTGTCTTTACACTCTACCTGCCACACATTTTTCCCCTTAAAGGCCCCCAAACAGCAAAGCAGCTGGGAGCTTTTTTTTTTTTTTTGAGACGCCTACATACATTACTGTTTTTTAAAAAAACAGCAACAGAGTCTAAAAATATGGTTCAGTATACACATTTCTGCAAAGATAAACTTGACTTAAATATTTTGATACCTTGTCAAAATGGTAGCCTTGTGGATCCTGAAAGACTCATTGAGTGGATTGTAGTAAGAATGTGATGATTGATTTAAAACGTTAATGGTCTCTACAGTTTTCTGAGTCTCATTATGTCAATACTCCCCATCAAAGCATCCTCTTGCACCTGTGAGATTCCCTATCTTTTGCTGAAAATCCAGTAGAGGAAAAATGCCATTCTGCACAGCAGTCATAGCAATCCTGTACAATTTGGCATTCTTGCCAGGGAAAAATTACTATACAATGCTTAAGAAATTCTGTGAGACATTCCCTGCAATTTGTTGGGGAGGGGGACGCAACCCAAACATTGCTGTCAGGAGAAAAGAGGGCTTCTTCTCTTTAATTCTTTCAAAACAAGAGAATGCCACTTCATCAAATGTATAAGAGCTTATTTCAGCTAAAACCTGCTCTCTTAAAGGTGTCATAAGACCCTTTGTTCTTTTTCTGTAACAGACTAATAGAGCTTCCCCAACCCCATGACGATTGAGAATGTTATTTGTTTCTCTGAAATTATAATTTATAATTATACTTCTGAACATCCTCTTGTGTTTTAGATGTGGGAGGAAGCAATATCCTTATGCAAAGAATTAGCAGAGCAATATGAAGTGGAAATTTTTGATTATGAACTTCTAAGCCAGAATCTGGTAAGAATGTGGCTATCAAGGAATGCTACACCTACTCTATGCCTTCAGTTTTCTCTGTATCATTTTCCCAGTTCAGATTACCATTTGGAATAAAGGACATATTTAGATTTATGAACTGTAATTACTGTATTTGCCGGCATACAAGACGCATTGGAGTATAAGACGCACCCCATTATTACCAAAATATCTCACTATAGGCCACTATATGCAGTATAAGACACACTTCATTTTCCAGTGTATGTTAAAGGGCAGGGAGTGGTTCTTATACACCAGCAAATAGGGTAAATTCAGGTAGATTCACACATGCACTGGTATTAGTGGATTACTCAATATTCAATGAGTTCCTAGCTATTCCATATGTACAAAATAAACATCCTTTAGTGTTGTCAGTCACCAAATGATAAATGTGCATACACAGGTAAATCTACATGTAATCTCTTACATACTGCAGTTTGGATTGTATTTTGTAAATAATATTAAATAATCTAGCAAAAAATAATCCAGAAAGAGAAATTGAGGTTTTGTGCTTTTTGTCTTATGTTTTAAAATGTTTTATAAATTGTAGAAGTTAAGGTTGGTGTTTTTTTTAAAAAAGTGCAGTAATCTGCAAGAAATAATATGTAAAACCTAAGAAAACTGTGTCAATCATAATTGCATCTTTGAAGTTCTGAAAAATTAATGTCATTTATCATGTAGTCTAGTTTTTGTGTATATTGCTTGATGCTGGAGGGCTCCATCAAATGGTGGGCTCCAAAAAATTTTACTACTTACTCTGTGGGTGTGGCATGGTTGGCATGGCCAGGGGGGAAAGCCCTGTGTTTCACCTGAATTGGGACTACTTTATTTCAAAACTTGGATGGGCAGGACCAGTCAGAATTCCTGCTACTGGTTCTGGTGAACTGGTGCAAACCTGCTGATGCCCACCACTGGCTCCATCCCATTTGTTTGCTTTCAGATTCAACAAGCAAAATTCTATGAAAACATCATGAAAATTTTGAGGCCTAAACCAGATTACTTTGCTGTTGGATATTATGGCCAAGGGTTCCCTACATTCCTAAGGGTGAGTGCATCAACTTTGTGTACTTTATCTTTAATAACTGTTTGTACCAGCCCTACAGAACAGCAGTATTTGTCACTGACAATGGATTTACTCAGTTAGGGAGAGATATATCTTCATTTAATTCTGCAATGCACAAGATTTCACTGTTGCAGCTATCTGAAGTGTCATTTGTAACAATAGTTACTGTCATATTTTCAGAAATTTTTTGATTCATGGTGTTCTTTATTTTTCTTGCTTTCAAGGTAACAAAAGTTTTATAGTGGTAGTAGTGGAGTGATAAAGGAGTAGTCTGGATTCATGTACAAAGCAGTCGTAATTACAGGCTGGTAGGTAGGTGAGAGAATATTAAGAAATGACAAAACTAGCAATACAAATAGTATAGTGAATGAAAAAGATAATCTAACAAATGTTATCTGTGCTGCACTTCCAGTCATATTTGTAGTTTTTGTAGATAAAAGCTTGTATAAAAACATATAATATTTGTGCATGACCTTGTCTTTCCATAATTCTTTTTTGCTACTAGTAGCTTAAAAATTTAAGTTCCCCTAAATTACATGGACATTTCTCTTCCTTTACCTTTAAATCCCTAAGTTATGATTGTAGAATCAAATATAGCCCACAAAGATCGAATAGCTTTACTTCAGGTATTAACCTGAAGAGTGGTGTGGGAATAGAAATGAAGCCTTGTTGCTAGCTTAGTGAATGACTGTGATCCTCTTTTTCATCCTCATAGCAGCCTTCCTACATAAATAGTTGCTGACCATTACCCCCAAACTATTCACTCTTGTTGAAAGGAAAAGAGTAAATAATGGTCTAATGTGTAACTGAGATTCTTTCAGTAGCCAATCACACAGGTTTGTATTTTCAGAAGTAATATAGATGTTTCCCACAGAACAAAATCTTCATTTATCGTGGCAAAGAATATGAACGGAGAGAAGATTTTCAAGCACAGTTGATGAGCCATTTCCCAAATGCAGAAAAAATGAATACTACTGCACCCCCAGGAGAAAATATCAAAAATTCCACTGGTCAATGTATCCTTGAGTTATTATTTGATATGAATGAAAAACCTATTACAGAAAAATATTACAGAAAAATATTGTATATAAAACTAGAATAAGTGTGCAAATGTATATCTCATGTGTGAATATTTGCATGGAAGATGTATGAAAATGTTTCTCACACTGCACTCAATAGCAATCGCAATATGTTGTGCTCTGCTGTATGTAGTTACTGACTTTCCAGTGTTTCATACAGTTGTTCTATTTTGAAGGCCAAGACTTCCTTGTAATTGTGAATATGTCACTGAAAATACTACATACATATTCTTGCTTTTGTTGGTATGCAACTATTAGATTGACTGTTCCACTACAATAGGCCATATTTTTTATCTTCCCTTTCAGTTGCAAGCCTAATAAAAGTCTTAGATTGACCAACATTGCCTGGGGGAAAAGCTTTTATTTTCTGATAAAATGAGACAAATCAACGTTAAGAGAGAAGTCTGCAACTATACCTTTTGGGAAAACTTATGAACACATTCCAAAGTATTTTCATTTTATTTATTTATCTTTTCCAATCCTGTGCAGTGGCAGAAGAAGGAAAACACCCATTGGTGCTTTGTGTAACTTGCTGTGTCTCATAGTGGCTAAATGACAAAGTGGCAGGCTGTACCTTGGTTGTGTAAATTAGCTGCAGTTTGCTCCAGCAATTTAACATGATTCACTCAGTGGTGGGATTCAGGCGGTATGCCTCTGTATGTGGGAACTGTTAGCAGAAATTCTGCATGCACCGCTGCTGCTGCGAAAAAAAGCCCCAGCCCATTCAGGCTACCTCTTGCTGCTGGGCTGTTGCCACCCCCCACCCCCCACTGCTTTGGAGCTCTTGTGTGCCAGGCACCACTGCATGCTCCTCAGCGCCCCCAAAGGCGAGCCCACAGGGGGAGATGCTGGAACAGAGAGACCAGCAGTCTCCTCTCCCCCCTGGCACCAGCCTGGAGTTACAGCTGGTCACCTTGGGGTTCCATCAGGTGGCCCCAATGGCCCCAGCTGGACCTGGCAAGCCTGACAGTGATTGCCCCTGGCTGAGCCTTCTGCCCCTGCTGCCTGCTCTGCCCTCACTCCAGCCCCGTGCTGGGGAAATAATTTTCCAGGATGGGCAGTCATGCGCCTCTGTTCAAAACCCATATTTTAAAGGGAAATAGCACCTCAGCAGATTCCCTTTCACTTCCACTCACCAGGCTTTTCTCTGTACCATGGGAGATAGTTCAAAGCATTTTGGCAGCTTTGGCAGCCTCTCCTGGGGTGCTTCAGACTTTCTCCTATGGAACGGAGTGAAGCCTGGTGAGGGGAAGCAAAGGGGAATCTGCAGAGGTGCTGTTTCCCTTTAAAATATGGACTTTGAGCAGAGGTGCATGACTGCCCATCCCGGTAAATTCTCACACACCCACACCCCGGGAGAAAAGACCATCTGGCCACACCCACAGAATAGGTAGCAGAAATTTTTGAATCCCACCACTGGATTCACTTGCTCAGGAGTAAAATATTTACTGGATTCTGGCTATTATACCTTGGGGGGGGGGGAGAATAAAAGCAAAACTGTACAATCACCTCTATAATATCAGCAGAAGTGATATAAAGTGAACCATGGATTTGAGTAGCTTAGGGGTGTGTTCTTGAATGTTAAAGCCTTTCATGGTAGTGGGCAAGGATATTTAAGAGACCGCGTCACCCCAAGGTTTTCAACCTGTTCTGCAAGAGCAGGCTGTAGGGGCTCCCTAGTGGTCCCATCAGCCAGGGGGTCACATCTCACTGGGACCAGGAGAAGGGCCTTCTCAGTATCTGCTCTGGCCCAATGGAACCTCCTGCCACTTGAACTGTGCCTCCAGGCAGAGTTGCTTCCCTTCAGGAAGGCCTTAAAATGTTGCTATGCCAGGAGTTGTGGGGTACAACTGGTACCACAACCCAGCCCTGCTGGCTTATTTAGCTCTGCCCGGGGTTCTTATTTACGACTGCCTGGGTGTCCTTCTTTTTAAGGGGATTGGGGAGGTTTTATAAATGTTTTTAGATAGTTCTATAGTATTCAACTTTAATTAGCATTGGGTATAGGTTTTAACTGACGTGAGCCAGCCTGGGTCCCTTAGGCGAAAAGGGTGGTTATATAAATCCAAAAAACAAATAAATAAATAAATAAAATGTTACTTGATAGTAATAATTTTGTGTGAGAAATTATTCTGGGTTGAAAGAATTTTTGCAGAAAAAACTCCACTCAGGAAATGCCCAAGTGAGGCTCCTTTCATGTCCCTAAGACCTGGGTCAGAGATGGGCGCTCAGTCCATCATGTAGTACCTGGGTCTCAAACTGCTGACTTGCCACCCTTCCAGCTAACAAAGTGAGCTTCTTAACCACTGAGCCATCATAGTCCCTAATGTTACTTGATGAGAGACTATTAACGTGGAACTGCACAATTCCTCTGGTGGCGCATAGAGAGATGTGGAGGCCACAAAAGCCTCAGTGACCCTGTCGTGTAACCTAGCAGAGCATGCTGTGCACAACAGAAATAGAGCAAGGGTTCCTCTTTTAGTAGAGGGAGTAGGTTAGAACATGAGGTGAAGTTGCTTTCTGGAGAATTCAGGGTCCAATTTTGCTGTTTTCTCGTGTTGATGGTATAATGTCCAGAATGATATCAGTGTTCTGCGTAAATTGCTCCACCTAGTTGTGGCTAACTGACAAGGTGGTTGCACAATAGGGCACACAAACAAAATGAACTCTGGCACCTCATCGAATAACCACAGTTAGCTGTGGCAAGTTAGGAAAACTTCATGCAAATGCCAAGAGGTTCTTGGCCAATATTCCTTGCTTCTTATCCATTATTTTGAGGGAAAGAACATGCCACTGAGTGCCACAATGCAATTCCACACATTAAACTGTTTATTTAGAAAAATGAAACTTTTGGTGCATGAGTTTTAAAAGCTAGGTTCACATTGTATGTGGACAAAGAAAACCTTTAAAAAACCCATAAGCCTTTCTTCTATAGGGATGTTTTATAACAGCTTGTCAAAACATAATCGCTGCTTCCATTTCTTAGGCCTCAAGCTGAAAGCATGTAAGAGCCAAGCTCTTTTTGTTGTATACTCACCCTTCACCTTTCTTTTCTTCTGAGATTTGTATTGTGGGTAAGAAAGCTGTCACATAGGCATACAACAGCCATTTCAGAGCCAGACAGGTATTTCTTACCTATAGGGTGTAATTTTGAAGGGCTATTGTAGTAACAGCAACAAAAATTGTTCCTGACTTTATTCATGTAGCATGCTCATTTCATTTCCACTTAGCAATAGGAATGTATGACCCCGTTCCCCCTAAAGGGTTTTATTTATAACAGGGTATAACTGAATATGCACTGTTATTCCTTAACTGAAGTGGTTTTAGACATACAATGCTTCACAGTACAACCGGTCTTGGAAGAACATCCTCAGTTCAAAAATAAACCTGTGCCTGATCAAGTCCTCAAGTAAGTTCAATTAATATTTCTTGTAATTGATATAAAAAATGCTGGTGACTCAACTCTTCACAGGGTTATTAAAATTGCTGTCCTCCTTCCCTACCTGCTAAAAAGCTGAAATTTAATACCAAAGTGAATCAAGCTACACTTGTGAGGGCATGTTCTGACATATACATTCATTTTACTGACACAGTTAGGGTTTGTGGAGCAGCATTAAAAATGTTCTGTCAACACATACAGTTGAAGAATGCAAATGTGAAGTGTAAATATTTGAACATGCACACTATACCTAACAGAAAAAATGTGTATGTTTCAAAAATGTATGTAAAAGTATGTAGCCTTTAGGTAATGAAAATGTTTGCAAATTTCTATGAGCATGTGCAGTGCCCTGCACTTCACAATTTGATAGAGGTTTGAGCCAGAACAAGCTGTAAAGTGGAATTACGAGAACCTTGTCAAGTGTTTTGCTGATTCCAACATTCCTAATCACAAGGCACTCTGAAATTCACTTCATAATATTCAGCAGAGAGTATCAACAGGATCGGGAAGATATAACCTCGCCTAAGTTTGGAGCTAACATTTCCAGCTAACATTTCCAGAAAAAATGGAGGCCCAGTACTGTGAGACAGCATTTGAAAAATACACTGTTTGCTGGGTATGATTTCCAGAACCACCCAGCCAGCATAGCTGAAGTTTGGAAACAGCTTCTGTATGGAATGGGTTGCATTGTAATAAATGGACCAAAGCTTTCTCTATTTGATCAAATTTGTGATGGTAAACAATTTGTTCTGGAAATTCTCTGTTTTAGATAATGATGATTGCATGCCATCAAGTGAATTCTGACTTATGGAAACCCTTTCCAGGGGTTTCTAGGTAGAGAATACACAAAAGTGGTTTACTTCTTCTGGAGGTCCCCTATGACTGTACAGCGTGCCCATATCATCACATTTTTACATAAATAGAATCTGATATTATTGAGTATTCATTTTCATCTTATTTTACAGCATCAAGCTGTATATTCAAGGCAAAGTTGAATACAAATCATAAAAAAATTGGTCATTATTTGTATGTATTGTTTATTTAAACCAGCACACAATGGCCAAAATCCTGTTGGTGTAGCCGTGTCTGGAGAACATTGATATTGTTAGCTACTTCCTTCCTGAGGCTCCAACGGCTTCTTTGTAATCTCTTTCATTGTTGGAAAGCTATGGGAGTCATGGGACAGGATGGCAATACATTACATCTTTAAAATGATCTAAGAATTATTTACTTCACATAGAGATTTGGCTTCTTGATGGACTATAGATCAACATCTTGAGTTCCCTAAAGGTAAAGGTCACCGTTGCTCAAAAGCGAGATGTATCCGACCCTAGGGTTCAGTGCTCATCTCTGTTTATAGCCGAAGATCCAGTGCTGTCTGCATTTGCAGACATTTCCACGTACATGTGGGAGGCATGACTAAACATTGGAGTGCACTGAACACTGTTTACCTTCCCAGCAATATCGTCCCTATTTATCTACTTGCAATTTCTTGCTTTCAAACAGCTAGGTTGGCAGGAGCTGGGACAGAGACTGGCACTCATTCTGTCATGCAGTACTCAGGTTTTGAACTGCTGACCTTGTGCCTACCAGTCAGCTTCTTAACCACTTGAGCCACTGCAGTTCCCTAAATAAGCCCCTCAAATATTTACAGCAAAGAAATAATCTTTATATAAGTAAATTTCAACTTTGGCAACATAGGCCTTTTTGCCAGTTGCTTCCAATTACTAATGAAAAAGCTTTTCTACCATGAGACATACAAACGATTAGCCTAATAGCTTGAAAACATGCCGTTTGCAAGTCTTTGTACCTGCCTTTCCATCTGTCATGCTGTCTCTGCTTAAGTTTATTTTCTCCTCATCATTAAGGGAAAAACCTGCTCCTGAACCACCAATCTGGTAATGCTGCCAAATGCTGCCAAATGCAGCTGACCGAAAAGAATGATAATTCAACTATAATGCAATAGCTGTTATCTATTTGACACAACCTTCTGAGCTTTTGTCTCTGTCAGTCATTTGTACAGTAATGGGAAGATGGCAGCCACTCCATACTGCTAAGTTTGGAGAATATGCTAACAATAAAGTCAACTTGCGTGAATATACTGTACTCTCTTAGGACTATGCAGTTATTCTTGTGTCTTTGGAAAGGCTGGGATTCCTAATCTTTTCAACCACATCCCTGCCTTCTGATACTCTCCAGTCACTGTCTGATTTATGTTTCCATCTCCTTTCTTGCTGCCATGATGCCATATGAAATAATTTGTTTTAATTTCTGTCTCACTGTGCATCAAAACTTTTGACAAATTCCCCCCCTCCTTTTGCTTCATTGTCTCAAAGACTTTCTCTGCTGCTCATGATTTTTTCATATCAATCTCTTTCCAATAGCTTTTGGGGTTCAGAAACTTTGTTAGGCAAGAAGGCAAACATTTTCCCTTACTGATCACATGGCAGTAACTTTAATTCAGGGTTTGACAGATTAATTCAGGGTTTGACAGATTAATAGTTGCACATATGTAATGAAAGAAGGGAGGATTCTCTTTCAAGGGGGGACAGAAGCCTCTTAGTTTTGCTTTCTTTAAGAGCATCTGCTCTCCCAAAATTCACCTGGAGTAGGTTAACAGCAACTTTTGAGTTGCTGTTCCATGACCAAGAGTACCTCTATAAGGTATTTTGTTCTCAATGTTGACTTGCATCCAGAGTTTCAAGTAATTTGGCAATATTTCTGAGCAATATTTATAGAGCACTCAAAGCAGACATAGGTATCCCTACACTGCCTGTTGCCTTTGACCTCAGAGCAATTAATGGTGGCTCACCAGAAGATGCTAGTATAGAGGCCTACAAAGAAGATATTTATTTTCCATCTATAGCCCCCCCCCCTTTCCAGAGATGACAGAATTGTGGCCTAAAAATGCTACATTGCTAGCTCTCATGTAAACTAGGTTGATATGTTGATTATGATTCTCTCTACAGAAGACAGTATCTTGCCTAGAGCAGGGGAGATGAACCCTACCTCATAGACCTATTACATCTTGCCAGAGGTCTGGATCAGTGTTTTCCAACCTTTGGTTTTTGGACTTCAGTTCCCAGAAGCTTAAGTCAATTCCCCAAAGCACTGATCAGACAATGAACTAACTTAGGATTCTGGGAACTGAAGTCTCACTGTGGAGTATGTGCCAAAATTTTGTGTCAGAAACTATTCTGGGTTGAAAGGATTTTTGCTGGAGAATCTCTGCTCAGGCGATGCCCGAATGAGGTTCCTTTCATGTCCCCAAGATCTGTCATGCAGCACTCAGATATCTAACTCCGACCTTCCAAACTTCAAGCTCAGCGTCTTAACCACTAAGCCACCACAGTGCTACTTGGGAACCACTGGTGTAGATCTAGTCTACTAAGAGAATAGGTCTGCAATCCATTTTATAGCCTTTCTCCTTCCCAGGCACAAAAAGGAAGCATCACAATCACAAATCATCTTTAGTGGATGCTGCCAGAACTGTGAATCAAAAAAGGATGGGAGAGTTAGGCTTCAATTCAATTATTAAGTCAATTGTAAGTAAGGTAAAGGTAAAGGTTTCCATTGCTCAAAACCCAGTTGTATCAAACTCTAGGGTTCAGTGCTCATCTCTGTTTCAAAAACTACAGCACTCTTTTTTTTTTTTGCATGTGTGAAGGGTTGTGGGGGTATCTTGTACACTGTCTTGATTGCTTCCATTCATGCTGCCAACATTCAGGCTTCCTTTTGTTATGTAAAGCTTGGCATCCTTTTTCCTGCTGGCAATGTGGGTGCAACAATATCCCGATATTTCCTGGCTTTCTGAATTGTGCACATTCATAAATCAGGTTTTAAAAAAATAACGGAATTATTTATATTACTGTTATAAATATTTAGTACTTATGTGTTATTCTTATATAGACCAACCACCCTTACACACATAAAGCCACACATCTGTTTTCATATCAAAAATTGCCTTTATTTGTACTTTTTCTCGGGAGGAATACCATAATCCTATGACAAATATGTTTTTCCTCCATTTGGAGAGTGCTTCCCATACACAAAGTGCGAATTAAGAGATTTCCAGATATGAAACAGAAACGGGGATTTGTTCATAATTATTTGTGGCTTAAAAGAACAAACAAAAGGGCAAATTTATTTTTTGAAGAGTGGCTGATATGTTTCTTTAGCTGTGTATTAAAACAGCTGAGGATGGTGTTTTTTTCTTCCTCTTTTTGTGTTGTGCAGTGTCATTAAATAATGTTGGTGACACTTTGGCATCATTTTCAATTAGATATTTCCCCCCAAACTTGCCTACCCTTCATGAACTGGAGATGTTTTATGGCTTTGTGCTCTTGAGAGTCTAGCTTGCTGCACTGTAAGTGGAACAGTCACCAGTGCTGATCTTGTTATATCTGCAAAGAGGTTGAAATATCACACATAACAGCAACGAAAATATCATCTTCTTTACCAGGTCATTTACAGCTCACCATAAAACACAGTGCTTTATGTGTGTCTATAAAAGAATAAATAAAACCAGGGAGAGAGGGGTGATAGATTGGGAGCAGAAGCAGCTGGATCTGCAGGATTAGATTTCAGGAAATTGTCATTCAGGATGGGTGGATGAGATTTTACACTCTTTTGACCTTTGAAAATATTTTTGGCTCTTACTTTGATATAGTATTTCTAACTAGTGTCATCATTTTCTTTTTCTTTTTTAAAGTATGAAAGCTTTTTGAGACCAAAAAAGCTCATGCCAACTACTGCTTTTAGTTAATATTTGTAATATAACTACAGCAAATTATTATCTGTGCAGAATAGAGAAATGAATTCCCAACTCTGAGATTTAGCTCACAGTCCATAGGGTTGCAAAGGGTCAGAATTGACTGTGCGACTGAACAACAACAAAACAAAATGTCAAGCAAACAAAACAAAAAGGCAAAAAATGCTCGGGTACTTTAAATACTTCTTTAGGTGCTGTATCTGTTCTGGATATTGGCTATCATCATGGCAATAGTTTTCCTGTTCTTAATTCCTTGGAACAGTTTTCGAAGGACATGACACACCAATCTCTCAGGTTCTTCAGCCATGAAGTCCGTCTATGTCCAGGGCCTAGTGGTGGGCAGCCAAATGTTTTACTACCACAATGTGGGCAGATCCAATGTTGTGGGCAGAACCAACATCATGATGCCATGGGCGGAGCCAATGTCATGATGTCATGGGAGGAGCCAACATCATGGGCAGAGCCAAAGTAAAAAAAACATAAAAATAAAAATAAATAAAAATAGACATAAAATCAAATAAAATACACATTAAATATACACATTAAAACACATAAAAATATAAATTAAATAGACATAAAACACATAAAAATACAAATTAAATACACATAAAACACATAAAAATACACATTAAAATAAATACTCATTAAATACACATTAAAATATACCCACCCACCCCACATTTAAAGGCAATTCACTTACCCTGGAGAGCAGGCTGTAGGGAGCTTCAGGCTAGCAGCTGCTCTTCTTCCTCTCCACTTGGGAGGATAGCAAGGAGGCTGCCGAGGGCCTCAACAGCAGCCACCGGTTCCTCCGTGGCTGTGTGTGGCCGCCCAACACTCTGCACTGCCACACTCCAAGCAGCAAATGGCTGCTTGGCTCGGCAGGCAGAGTGCTGTAGGCATGAATGTGTGCCAAGCGCTGTAGGCATGCCAAGTGCTGTAGGCATGCCAAGCACTGTAGGCGCGCATGCGCGCCAAGCGCTTGGTGCACATGCGCAGTGGGGCAAGCAGTGAAAAGGTAAGCCCCCGAGGTGGTTCCCCCCAAAAGCCACTATCAGTTCTCCAGGACACTGGGAAAAGCTACTACTGGTTCTGGCGAACTGGTGTGAACTGGCTGCTGCCCATCACTGCCAGGGCCTCTCTTCCCAGGGATCTTTCCTTGGAGATTGGAGGATTTTATACTTTATGCTGTTCCTCATGATACGGCTAAGGTATTGGAGCTTTCTTTGCTTAATGATCTTAACAGTTCTTATTCTTTATCCACTTCTACATTAGTCATGTGCTCAACCCATGACATCCTTAATAGCCATCTGTAGATCCACATTTCAAAGGCTTTGATTATCATTTCAGATGTTTTAGTCAATGTCCAAGTTTTGACTCCATACAGCAATACTGGGAACACATAATATCTCACATTTCAGATCTTTGTAGTGAGAATTAAATCTCTACTGCATAACACATTTTTATGAAGGTGGATCTTGCTTTTTGTATTCATATTTTAATCTATACCTTGGGATCCCAATTTTCATTTAAGATACTTCCCAAATAGACAATTTTATCCACTCTTTCAATTTCTTGCCTTCCTGCCATTATCTTGTCATGAATTTATGTTTGGCTTATAACAAGATATTTAGTCTTCTTGGTGATGAAATCCAAACCATATTCTGCACTTGAAGCTCTAATTTGATCCAACATCAAATGAAGATCTGCAAGATCTGAATTAGATGCCACTCTCTTTTGGGACTCAAGTCACATTGCTAGTTTTAATCTATAAAATCCTAAAATATATTGTGGTAAAGTTGCCTGAAAGAGGATTTTCTCCTGTATTTATTTACCTTGATCCTAAGTTTACCTCAGAGGTCCTTCCCAAATGTCTTTACAAAAAGAAGCAAGCACAAGTGCTTCTGAGAGAGGATGGTGCCTTCCCAGAGTAACATTCCTGGCACCTATATTATCTTCAGCATTTTATTTTTCTGGGTATTTTATTTGTTGTTTTGACACTTATATTTTTGCACTGTGTTGCCTTGCTGTTGAATGTGTGTTCATAAAATGCTGCTGCATGTTGCTCTTATCTGACTAGTTGTTACTCTACTACTAATATGTTTTCCTTTTTCTTGTAGCTTTTATAAGTCTAACTATGTGCAAAGATTTCATTATTCAAGACCAGTCAGAAAAGGATCTGTTGACCCTGAAAATGAATTTAGAGTAAGTATTTTTAAATTCTTCTTTCTAGTAAAGTCTGGGACTACATAGTTCCAAAGGTGATATATGGTGAAGGTTCAATCTGAACCATGTGTTATTTCTAGAAGCTGAGTTGAATGTAATGAGTAGAGTGGATAAATACCTCTGTAGCACTTGTAGGGCCAGAAAAACTATGCTTTCTCCATTTTTTTTTTTTTTGGCATCTTAAGACCAGCTTCTCCTCTTACTTCTGGGACAAATTTCACCTGCATGGGAGCTGAGGAGGAATCAAGTGCTAGACACATTTATCCTGGTTTCATGGGATGCTATGATCAGAACATTTTAAATGGAGATTTTGCAGAAATGTCACCTAATATCCCCTTGAGAAACTATAGAAGATTAAAGTCTGAGAATGAAGCATGTCTTATTCTCTATAAGTGTTTTCATGTTGGCCAATTGTTCCTAAGATTGATATGATAATGTAATTGCTCACCCTGCTGGAGCTCTCTGAAGACTAAAGCTAACCTTTGCCATGCCCTCTGTGCCAACACTGGACTGATCTTTAAGAGACTTCCTGCCTCCCTGGCTTCATGTCTACATTTATATGGGACCAGAATATGTATTTGTGCTTACCTGATAAGCATCTTCCATTTCCTTATAGTAAATCAAAAATATCCCAGACATGGTGGAATTTACTCCCACCTAAACATGTGTAAGATTATAGTTTGGGTAATAATCCAGCATGGCTCATAAGTAGACATGTGAAGTGGTAGACTTCAGGAATGAATTTGTTTATGTGCAACCAAAAATGATCAATATTGTCACAAGATGGAAGGGGATGTAGGGAATACACATGAGCCCTTGTCATTATACTGGTGATCAGGACTACAGGGATTTAAACATTTTAAAGATTTTATTTGTACAGTATTAGCTATTCATTGTTATCTGATTGCCTTGTTATTGTGTGGCATTCTAAAGCACATCTCAATAAACATCTTACATTTTGTAAATTGCATGTGTTATCTTCAGCTTACGCAGTATGCTGAGCAATTCCTGCTCCAAATTTTCAGCCTGTAATTAAATAATACCCAAGTCAAGTACAGTCATACATTATTAGTTGGTAATGCCTTATGACAAATCTCTTACTTCATATCAGCTTGGTTCTAATCTAATATGTGTCCATTTTGCTAAACTGCTTCCTGTTCAGTGTTTGGCTCTCTCATTCTGTTGGCAGGTTGAATAAGAGTGCCGTAGTTTTAGAATTGGATTTGTAAAGCTATCTCTTCCGCATTTAGCCTTTTCCTTTTTTAATAGCACGTCATATCAGGAAAGAAGCTCCTGGTTGTTGTTTTTAAAAAAACCATTCCAGTTACTGTAAAGCCTTAACATCCTAACAATATGATTTCACTGTAGCAATATTCTCTCTTTGTGCATTTAAATAGTCTATGTGGATTGAAAGAACATCTTTTGTTACGGCTTACAAACTCCCTGGAATCCTGCGTTGGTTTGAGGTCGTCGCAATGTCACAGGTGTGTAGCAGAACTCTGATTATTAGTAATGCATAGCTTAACCCAATAGAGTGTAAGGCAAAGTCCACAAATGCTGTGTTATCTCAATACAAGGCTAGCCTTATGTTAGCAATGGATTCATTCTATTTAAAAAGATGGTACAATATGTGTTCCTTCACACACACACACACACACCCTGTCTCTTAACACTAGAAATTCTGACAAAATGTTAAATAACTTTTGAGTTGCTGCTGTATAATGGATGCAGGATTCACTTAATGTATAAATAACAATATTCCTCATCTCTTTCCCACATAGACTACAATTAGCCCTCTGGAGAATGCCATTGAAACAATGTCCCTGACAAATGAGAAGATCTTGGCCATGGTGAATCAGTACCAAAGTGATGAAAACCTTGCTATTAACCCTCTGTCCATGCTTCTAAATGGAATTGTTGATCCAGCAGTTATGGGAGGGTTTGCTAAATATGAGAAGGTAAGGAATGAAATTGTTGCTTTGAACATTAAGTAAACCTTTGAGTCATTGTATCATCAACACAACCCTGTAGATGGAATTGTCAGTGCTTCAGTGTTAGTAAGCAAGACTGGCCAATTTGTTTTCTGTTTTCAGGCTTTCTTCACAGATGAGTACATCAGGGACCACCCTGAGGATCAGGAGAAGTTGAACAGACTTAAAGACCTGATTGCTTGGCAGGTAATAACAATGCTGGACACAATTCTCTGAAGCCTTTTATTCTTTCATTCTTGCTTATTGATCTCTCCACTCCACATCCCACCCCAGCAAAGCAGCAGAATGTGAATTTAAATACACTAGTACCCTGGATAACGATGAGACTTGGTTCCACAAGTCTCGTCATTATCTGGTTTTTAACGTTGTGCGATACATTGATCACACAACGTTAAAAAAAGCCCTGTTACCCTGGAGGCTGCAGCAAGCCAGAATGTCGGGATTTGAATCCTGATGTTTTGGCTTGCTGCACTGGCTGGGGACATCGGGGAAGCCCAGAAACAGCTTGGATCGGGTCTTCCCACCTCCCTGGACCCAGCAGGGGGGTCAGGGACCCCAAAATTGGTAAAAAAAAGAGACTTTTTTTTTTACCAATTTTGCGTTCCATGACCCCCCTGCTGGGTCCAGGGAGGTAGGAAGACCTGATCCAAGCTGTTTCTGGGCTTCCCCGACGTCCTCAGCAAGTGCAGCAAGCCAAAACATCAGGATTCGAATCCTGACATTTTGGTTTGTTGCAGCCTCAAGGAGGGTGGGGGAACTTCAAAATTAGCACACATCAGCTCTAGGGAAGTCGGGAGACCCGATGCGTGCTAATTTTGAAGTTCCCCCACCCTCCTTGAGGCTGCAACAAACCAAAACGTCAGGATTCGAATCCTGATGTTTGGGCTTGTTACAGCCTCAAGGAGAGTGGGGGAACTTTGGAAACAGCTTGGATTGGGTCTTCCCACCTCCCTGGACCCGGCAGAGGGGTCAGGGAACCCAAATTGGTAAAAAAACACAGACTTTTTTTTACCAATTTGGGGGTCCCTGACCCCCCTGCCGGGTCCAGGGAGGTGGGAGGACCCGATCCAAGCTGTTTCTGGGCTTCCCTGACATCCCCAGCCAGTGGAGCAAGCCAAAACGTCAGAGTTCGAACCTTGACGTTTTGGCTTGCTCCACTGGCTGGGGACGTCTGGGAAGCCCAGTAACAGCTGTAGATCAGGTCCCCTGCCTGCTCCAGAGAGATCAGAGGACCTGATCTACAGCTGCAGGGTGGCTGGGGAAGCTGACAGGGACTCTCTGTCGGCTTCCCTAGCCACCCGCCCTTGCCTGCAGCTGTGGGGTGGCTGGGGAAGTTGACAGGGGAGGCCCCCCCCCTCAGCTTTCCAGCCACCCCACCCCTGTCTCCGTAGTTGCAGGGTGGCTGGGAAGCTGAACGGAGAACCCCGTTCAGCTTTCCAGCCACCCTGCTGCTAAGAATGACTGTATCGGATAACACTAAAAA
Organism: Furcifer pardalis; assembly: GCA_030440675.1. NCBI lineage: Eukaryota > Metazoa > Chordata > Lepidosauria > Squamata > Chamaeleonidae > Furcifer > Furcifer pardalis. The sequence goes on from CP126893.1 coordinate 74,519,669, forward strand.
GAACGTTATCCGGTGCAAATCTTCCCCCCAAATTTATCGTCGTTATGTGGTTTTAGCGTTATCCGATGCAATCGTTATCCGGGGTATTACTGTACAGAACATGTGCATGCTTTTCCATTTCATAAAGGCCAGTTTTACTTGAAGTTATTTACTTTGTTATTTCTTACCACTATTAGAGATATCAGTATAGCATTACCCATCAAATTATCAGAAAATCATGTTGTACTAAAAGCAGCCTAATCATAAAGTTGCTCTAATGTGTTTCTGATAGCTTTTTGCCCAAATATCTAAACTCCTGCTCTAAATTCTACCAGGTTTTTGTGGCAAAACCATGGGACTCAACCCAAAGTCCAGAATTTTTTGTTTTTCTGCTCCTTAATGACACAGTGGTTAAACTGCTACCCTGCAGCCAAAATGTTGTGAGTTCAATCCTGTAAGGATTCAAAGTTGAAGCTGCACTAGGTGTTGTGGGGTGATATATAAGTATAATTGCTATTGCTATACCCAAGACCTCCTTGGCCAAGGGTAACTGGGGGCAGACTTTACTTGAGCAAGAACAAGATGAAGATTTCATGAAACTACACAAGCAAAGAAGAACACTCTGTTGGCAAAACAATAGGATTCAAGCCAAAGGACTGACACCATTCTCCAGACTCACATAAATCTTATCTAACTTGTCCTACTGTGTCGATAAGATTTCAGCATAACTTTCTCAGCATTGAGTCCAAAATAGTTTTCCAACTGAAATGTCCTTCAAAATCAGGACAAGTGCTATTATATAAATACTCAAAACATTAATCCTTTCCCCATCTTTTGGCATCCATATGCTTTGGTACAAGCAATGATAATCCATTAACTTGGTTTTATTTCCACCTTGCCATTTTGCTTGTAGAGGTACTCAAGGGCAGTTCTATAATAATAATAATAATAATAATAATAATAATAATAATAATAATAATAATAATAATAATAATAATAATAATAATAATAATAATAATAATAATTTATTATTATTATTATTATTATTATTATTATTATTATTATTATTATTATTATTATTATTATTATTATTATTAAGAGATTACTCTGAGTTGAAAGGATTTTTGCTGGAGAAACTCCACTCAGATGATTTAGAAACACAAATACTAAAACAATTACAAATACTGTATAATAAAACTACATTATTAAAACAATTATATTTCTTAATTGTTAAATCATAAAATTACTTTTAAAATAATTTAAAAACATATTTTAAAAATAAAAAGCCAACTTCCTTTAAAAAAATCCCTTCCTTAGCAGTAGTTTACTTGTTGAACTTTTGCCTGGAAAGGAAGGTCTTTGCCTGCAGGGAAAAGCAGCAGGGAAGGGGCAAGTGTGGTCTCCTGTGAGAGGGATTTCCTTAGCCTGGGAGTAGCTACCAAAAAAGGCCCTCCATCCTCCTCAAGCTTGCCTTTGAGGATGATGAGACTGAGAGAAAACCCTCCTCCAAAGAGCTTAAAACTCAAGGAGTTGATGTGGAGAAATACAATCTCCCACACAGACTGTACTCAAGTCATTTAGGACTTTATAAGTTAAAACCAGCTCCATTAGTTGTAATAGACTGGTAGCCGGTGAAGCTGTTGTAACAAGGAATCTAGCTGCACATCCAGGACACATGTGACGTTTCCAAAAACTTTCTAAAGGCATCCCCAAGAAGTAGTTTATTACAGTAATGCAAAGCAAAGCAATCACACTTATATACCGCCCCACAGCACTTAGTGCACTCTCTGGGAAGGTCATTAGGTAATTAGTGTTTTGTCCCTATATGCTGGGTCCTCATTGACCAACCTCGGAAGGATGGAAGGCTGAGTCAATCTTGAGCCCTGGTCATGATCAAACTTACAACCTTTTGGTTGCAGTACAGCAGTTTAACTACTGCACCACCACCAAATGGGATGTATAAGCCATATGTCTTACAGGATACTGTACTGGAAAGGAAACTGTCCCTTTATTTTATAATGCTTATGTGGATTAAGTAACAGTCCTAGGCAGCTGTACTACCAGGGAAAAGGTAATATGTGCACAAAACCAGGTTGAGGTTTTCGCTGCAGTGAAAAGAAATAATGAAACAAAAGAGCTAGTTTCTCACTTACAACTGATCTTACTGTTTCTCTAAGAGATCAGGTTCCAGGATACCCACAGTCTGAGCCTATGGCTTTCTAGAATTACTATCTTAATAAGTATTAAGAAACTGGCTCAGCAGCAATTCTATAAACTGTCATAAGGTGCTGATGAAAGGTCTTCTTCAGTGCCTTATAAGTTGTGTAGACTCATTGGGATAGAAGGAATCCGAATTTAACTACTGGTTTCAACATCATGAAAAAAATCTTGTAAGGAAAAATAAATAGCTCACTCATGTTTGGAAAATGGCTATAAAAGAAGAATAACCATGAATTATTCTCATAGCAAGTATTCAGTAAAAGGTATTAAAATTTTCATTCTTTTTGTTTCCCATAAAAATGTGTCCATGGGTGATTTACAGCTACCTTTTCATGGATTCACATTTTCCTTTTTGTAGAAGCAGAGTCTCATTTTTTTTTCTTTTATATGAAGACAGGTAATTTGCTTTTAAGACCTTGCTTAAAATCACATATGAGTAAGGGAAGGTGTATTGAACCTTGTCAGAAATTGTTGAGTGGACTGCATAAAAAGGTAGGTAAAGAGCTAACACAGGAAAGGAAAGTCACCAGTGAATCAGTTGGCATCACTTCAAATATTATTTCCAAAATAATCTTTTTAGTATAAATGATAAGATAAGATAGTAAAGTGTGGTGGACAGAATCATATTGGTGTCTATGTAAGGTTTGCACACATGTTGCAGTAATTACATATTACTGATTATAACACACATTTTGCCTGATTAGATACTGTATAGCCAAATGCACTGTAGAATTCAAAACTAGTGGCTCTAAACACTCTCAAAGTACAGTCAAACCTCGCATAAAGAGCGTCTCGCTTAACGAGTAACTCATTTAAAGAGCAGAATTTTCTCTGAATGTTTGCTTCGCTTAACAAATAAAACCAAACAAAACTCGCTTAACAAATAAATCAGGGTTCGCAATCCCCCCCACAATTGGTCACTTACAATGGTGTTTCACTTAAAGAACAAACTCGCCTAAAGAGCAATCCTGTGGAACGCATTATGCTCTTTAAGCGAGGTACAACTGTATTGTCTTTCATTCTCTGTGTTAAAAATATATCAAATATAATAAAGCATCGTTATCTAAACCTCCATAATCTATGACAGTGATGGCAAACATTGGCACTCCAGGTGTGCTGACTTGGGCTTCTGGGAATTGAAGTCCAAGTACACCTGGAGTGCCAAGGTTCACCATCACTGATCTATGACCATCTTTAGGAAATAAATAATAGGATTCTGAAGATGCTCTTACATGTTTCCCAGAAAAGTTCTTTATCTCATCTTCTTTTCATCTAGAATTTCCATCCAATCATTAAGGAAGTACCAAAATTCCTGCTACTTGTATCTAAGGATAGTGACTGTCTGTTAGCATATACATTAAAGTCAGTTTGAAATATTCAGTGAATATCAGGGGCTGAAAATCCTTCCTTTTGTTCCTATTCAGATTCCATTTCTTGGGGCTGGAATTAAGATTCATGAGAAGAGGGTTTCATCTAGTCTTCGTCCTTTCCATGAACGTATGGAAGAATGTTTCAGGCACTTAAAAGCCAAAGTGGAGAAACAATATGGCATCAGAGAATTGGTAAGATCCCCCATCTCTTTTATTTCCCTCTAATCTGTTAAATTTTATTCTAGCGGTTCCTAAAAAAGACAATAAAACTCAAGACTTTCATGCTGTTAGAATTGGCCTGTGACCTGAAGGCACAATGTCTTCCTTTCATCTCTTGGCAAATCTTCTCATTCTTCCCTTGGAGACCTGGAGCTGGCTTTGTGGAGAGTTAAGAGCCTTCCTTGTTTTGAATAACTTTGATACAAGTAGTTAGGGAGATAGAAGGAAGCCTTGCAAAAATATGACAGCCAGGGCTCTTCCCTTCTGGTGTAAATTTTAATGGCTTACATCTTTGAACCAGACTAGGGGTCCTGAGTTCTTGGAGGATTCCAACTGTTTGCTGGATCTGCTTTTGAAACAAACTCTATCGATTAAAAATATAAAAAATAAATGCTTTAGCTGAGCCTAAAACTTCAGTATAAGGGGAGAAACCCTGCAAAGTAGAATCTGCCACTATATGTTTTTGACAGCTTTTCAGCCACTGCCAACAAAATGGGTGAACTGTCAGATGAACTGTTTGATAGCATTAAGAATGAGAAAGTTGAAATGTCTGATCTTGTCTGGAATACAAGATTAGGCTTCAGTGACCTGACTCGCTCTTAGTATACACAAAAAGCTTCCAGGTAGTAAGCTCTAAGGCTTATTCAGTATTGGAAATCATCCATTTTAACTATTAATTAATCAGATTATGGCTATATTTGCATGTGAAAATGGAAGCTTCTTAATTTCTCCTTTGTTCTGCAACTTCACTGCTTCTGTGTGTGGTACTGCCATGTAAATTACCCTCTGTATCAATCATCTTAGTTGACACAGCAGATGTCACTCGGAGGTCAGCTAGAACATGCCATGGTCCTCCTGCCCATGGTGACATGAACCTTTGCCTAGCCTGGAAAGCAAGGGGAGAGATCACATATCCGCAGGTCTGGCCTCGCTCCACTGCATTCCGTACCAAGTTCAAAGTGTTAGTGTTTACTTACAAAGCCCTACATGTTTTGGAGCATTATTACCTGTCAGAGTGACTCTCATGTAGGAATTCTACCCATAATATGAGATCTTTGCAAGCTGCTTTATTAAGGGTGGCCACCCCAAGAGAAGCAAAGAAGAGCAATATCAGGATTAGAGCTTTCTTGGTTGTGCCCCTCTTACTGTGGATTTTTTCCTCTTAATAAATACGGACAGGTATACATCAAGTTACAGTATTTGCTTTGTAATGTCATACCACAATTAGAGATACCAGTATAATATTTGTCATTAAATTACCAGAAAACCATGTTGTCATATCAGTTTGAGCTGTCTAAACCAAAGATAGTACACCAATGAAGGATGATCAGAACCTGTGGGATTCCTCTTCTGTAGCCAAGACTAAATTGAAGAGTTTTCCTCTCCTGTCCACATTTCTCTAGTGACCTTTCATTTGGAAAAACAGAGCACATAAACACAGCCAGCATATATTATGGCTACTTATCAAGAAAGATGTGAACACTCTATCCAGCATTTCAAATTCTTGCATTGGCAAGCTACCAAATTTGGGGCAGTTTGCCCAGTTCTCACAATTGAGTACAAACATATTTTTATACAAAATGTTAGGCAAAATATTGTTCTTTCCAAAGTATTGAATAATCTCTTGACAGCACCGGGAAACTGCTTGCCCTTGTCGCCAATAAGAAGAATATAGAACTTCTTCATTTAGGCCTCAGAGGCCAAGATAGCCAAGAATTTATATTCCTAATACAGATGGGTTTCAGTTCCCGAGCGTAACACACTGCACCCTGAATTAATTTCACTTGGAATATAGCAAGCTGAAGGAAAGTTCCCAGATATGATTCTGACATGAAACATAGATAAACCAAGAGATCAATCCAGCTTCTTTATGGTCTTTAGATATTCCTAGTTATTCTGAGTCCCATTTTGGGCTGAAATTCAGCAATAGAGAGCAATGCACCCATGAAAAACAACTTTCTTCAGAATCATGTAGCCATATAATTACTTGATAATGTCTGGAAAAGTTTGTCAAAAACTAATAAGCTTGGGTGTGCTGGTCAGTATTTGATATATCTTCCAAGATATACAGAGGCCAATTAATGCAGAGTATAGCCATTCTGGTTTTATTCTCTCTCCTTATCTCTCTCTCTCTCTCTGCTTTTCTGGTGTGTGCTCTTTTCCTATGAAGGGCAGTTGTGCTGCTCGTGTCTCCTTGTTGCATTTGGGATTCATCAGATGTGAAGTAATTCCCACTGCACATAAAATGTAAAATGTATTTGAATATAAACTCGATACATTCTAATTGGCTTCTCTGACTCTCTTGATAGAATTGGCTCTCCAAGTAAAATAAGGCAGTGTCAAAACACTTGAAATATGAGATTAAAGACCAGTTTCCATATAGGTTTCATAATCATTTAAAAAACCCTTCAAATTTCAAGTATTAAATTTAGGAAGATGGTAGGATTTCTCTGTTGTATATATATATGGAGAATAGCTCTTCCAGCATAAAGATAGAAGAATGTCCAACCTCTTTGATATTGTTAGCAGAGACTAAATAAGGTGATAGTATTAACAGGACATAAAAGAATGTGGTCTACAGTATTTACTGTATGCAAATAGTATGTGTCAGGAAGATTTGATCTTATGTGGACATCTTGTATGGCAAGTATATGCTGTTTTTGTTAGGCTGATAGTGAAGAGGATAGAAATAGTTGCCAGAGGAATAACTTTAAGCATCTTACTTCTGTTCATTTTCTGGGCTGCCTAGACACCCAAGTAGAAAACCCTGCCTATTTGTATCATTTTGGAAAACAATGTAGTAAAGGTGTCATGTAGTTTTGCTCAATGAACAGCTGAAGGATAGCTATTGCCTTTGAAGATCAGCCATATTCAAATCATTATGATCACAAAGAAAAACAAGCAAGAGTGAAACTTTGGGTTTAGATCAGTTTAACTTCATCAAACTCTGATGCACCACAAGCTAAACAACTCCAGTGTCTTCAGCATGCACAACTAACACAAACTATACCACATGATTACCTTCAAGAACAATACACTGTCTACTAATTAGTTAGTAAATGATACGGTGGAGCCTAAATGCAAGGCAAAAAAATACTACTTGCTGAGGATTTTACCATTTGTTCTGTTCCAGGTTATGAAATGTTTTCCTCTTGACTAATGCAGATAACTCCTTGCACTCAAAACATTTTATTCTGTTTTCCCTCTCTTGTGTCTCCTCTGCTAAGCCGGACTTTGACGAAAGACGAGTAGGTCGGCCAACTTCCATGCTAAGATCATACCGCCAAATGTCCATTATTTCCTTGTCCTCTATGAATTCAGAGTGTAGCACACCAAACAGGACTGCTGCAGAAAGGTTAGTTTTTTATTGAGTACTCTCAGTAGGGGTAGAAGTAAGAGAGCAATCACTTTTCACTTTGCCAGCCAATGGGGATCACTTTTATGGGACAGCGTTGGGTGATTGCATTCTAGACACATTCATATTCAGTGATTGCATTTTAGACATATTTCAGTTCATAATGAAGATATTAACATACAATGACTTACTGTGACTCTAAGGGTCTTCATTATTAATAATTACTTTAATACCAAAACCTAGTTCTAAAATGAGCAATGACAAGCTTGGTCCCCTGAGTACTATTCCTAGTGCCAGTGTTATTTCGGAAAACTAAGAGTGAGGGTGTCACATCTCCATCCTTATGCCCTCATTTCTCACCTTTTAACCACTGTCATTTTTTATTTTTTTCCATCTAAACTATATCACCTATATCCACATGACAAAACCCAAAGTTATTCCATGGAATATTGTAGCATCTTTCAGCATAATAGGGGCAGCACAGTTAAGAGAGCTTTGCTGCAATTTGCATCTGCAGTTTTGAACTGGAAGTCATGTCACCAAAGACACCCAAGTCAGTGTCGGATGAGAATGTACGGCTGATAAGCAACCAACCTGAAGTCAAGATGAGAAGAAGCAAGAGGAGAGGAAAGAGAAGCAGTGTGGTGTTTGCAGATGAAAAGGCATCCTCTGAACTTCCTGACATGCAATGTGTAAGTTTTTGTAAAAGGTTACCTTATTACAAGGAAGGGTAATGGGAGCATGTCATGGGCATTTTTGCAGTTCCCAAAATCACCCCAAAGGCTTTTCCCCCAATTTCCCTAACATACACGCCCCGCCAAAAAAAAAAAACACTCTCCCCACCCATCAGCCTTCCTTTAGGCCTATTCCCACTCTTGGTGGCCTCTAAAAGTGGTATTACTCCACTGTGTAGCCTTATGAGGTGGCTAAGAAACCCCCAGTAATTCCAACACCATCACACAAAAACCCGGTGCCAAGTTGACCACATTTCTTTTGTTTTTGAAGAAAAAAAGCAAATAATAATATTGCTGGTTTTGGCCATTTCTGGGCCCAGTGTGGCTTAGGGTGGGTTTGGTGAGACATGAATTTGTCACCTCCTAAGCCTACAAAGAACACTCAACCCAATGTAAGTGAAGCTGTGTTGTTGTTGTGTCTAGCAATTACAAAGGCTGGAAATCTGACCTGAAATGGGCTTTTTAAATATTTGGGCCAACACGTGCTGAGGTGAGGTAGAAAACCCATTTCAAAGAAATCCATGGAAAAGCAACTAACTGCCCTTCTGTGATCTCCAATCCAGGTTGGAATACTTTCAAGGGAAATACAAATGCTCAGTATGAATCTTGTTAAAGTGAGAAAGAACAGTCTGCGAGGTCACTGCAGATTTGCAACTCACATTCTGTGAATGTTGCCAAGCTGAAGACTGTATTATTGGCACCCTTTTGTGTCATCTATCATTTGAGCACTTTTGATCACACTGATAGATCATCAGCTTGAGTTTATAACTTTGCACTGCAACTTTTTATAACATCATTCCTAAGAAGAAAATGAAGAAGAAAAATGGGGAGAAAGTGGTGATGTTCAACTTTTAAAAAAGAGACAGAACAGTTCAGTAAAGAAGGAAACCTAAATGAATGTTTAGATCAGAAATCCTTTGTAATAATGATCATATAATAAATGGATTAATTTCTTAATGTAAGTAGGTCAACAACTTTCAAAAGGTCATATATTGACATGTTGGTTAAGATCAGGCATACTTCTGTGTTTACACTGGGAGTCATTTGGATTCCTTTTGGGATCATAAAGTACCAAGTACTGTACTGGCAAGTTCTTTAATTCAAAATTTATATTTTTGTGCTTCCTGAGATTAGAAATTTGAAGTCTGTTTTTAAATGTTATAGTAGCATAAATAGATGCAGCTAAAAAATTTGTTTTCAGAAACAGCCGTTGAACAGAGTTAGAGCACTGTGTGGGTTTCTTGGCCCTATAAAGAAATATGGAATGGGAACGAGAATTAGAAAAATCAGCAGTCTGACTCCTAGAAACCTTTCAAATATACTTAAATTTATACTCAAACTATATACTGTGATCTTTTGGATTATTCTGTTTGCTGTTTTGTAGACTTAGTCTGCAATGCAAGCAGGGTGTCAAAATCATCCCCTTAAGCTTTTTTTCTTTCAGATGGTATAGTGTTCATTACACTGAAATCTGCAGCTGTTTACAATCCATAACAAAGGTTGAGTTCACACTTATTTTCCCCTTACTAAGAATGGGAATGAATAGGAAAGCAGTATTTTCTCTTTTCAAACCAAAATAACATTCTATGATTTTTCTTTGTAACCAATCAGTACAATGACTACCAAACTCATTAACATAACTCCTTGGCAAGGGAACACAGAATTAGAGTGGGGGTGCGGGGCAGGCGGGAGGTGGAGTCCTTTGGTTAAATAAGAAATATAAATGTGGTAAAAGAAATGGATTATGGGAGCAAGCCAGAAAGATGATCTTTCCTTTGCAATACTGTAGTTGGAAGTTAAAAAGAATAAGACAGAAATGCTGTTTCTTCTTAGTAGTATAAAACCAACACCTCTATAAATTTCATAGTGACCTTGTGGAAAACTAATTCATTTTGCAAAAACCTGTGCAGAAGTTCACAATGAATTTTGCTTGCTTAACATTTCAACCAAATTCAGCAGTAAAAAAAAAAAGAATTCAATAAGCTTGGATGCCATCTCTTGGCCAGTGAAATTTCTTTTTTACCTTACTGAGAGTCAGTGATTACATTACATTATTGATTTTACATTCTCTTCAGTTAACCAGAGGCAATTTAATTTGTGAGGAATGATAATTCAAGAACTGTGCCTCCTAATCAATTAGAAAAAAATATATTGATCACCACAACTGTAATAATTTTACCTCATAAGTATTTCTTCATAATAAATGTTCAAGTTGGACCTGAACACTGTACATTTTTGTTGCTACATAGTTGTCAAGAAAATATGAATTTATGAGCGACACCAACCTATCTGAGCATGTGGATGTACCTCAAAAAACATCTGTTCTTCTCAAGCAAATGAGCTTTGCCAGCCGGTCCATGCCAACTATGCCAGGTAAACCAATTAGTATACTGGTAAGCAAATGAAAACTCTGCACTTCTCGCCTGCCATTAATTTAAAATAATAATAAAATTGGCTCTTACTGTTAGTTTTAAAAAATCTATTTGAAGTTTAGAAATAGAATTGTGGTAGATATTTTGTGATTTTAAATAAATTATTTTAATATCTTCTAGATGGAGGGTGATATATATTTAGCTAATATATTCTTCAGTCTCATTATAGTTAAGAAAGGTTCGCCTGTGTTTTACTATTGCCTTCATCCGTCAGCAGGGGAGAGCTTTTCAGATACCCTGGCCTGTCTGAAAGACAAACAAGTGGGTCCTTCTAGAGCAAATCAAGCCTGAACTGTCTCTGAAGGCAAAAACGATGAAGCTGAGGTTGTCCTGCTTTGAGCACATCATGAGAAAGCAAGGTTCTTTGAAAAAGACAACAATGCTGGGAAAGGTAGAAGGCAGAAGTAAAAGAGGAAGACCAAATGGGAAATGGATTGACTCTCTAAAGGAAATCACAGCCTTCAGTTTACAAGAGCTGAGCAAGGTGGAGAATGGTGGAGGACAGAATATTTTGGAGATTGCTCATTCATAAGATTGCTATGTGTCCCAGGCAACTTGACAACATGTCACAGCAGCAAAACTGCAGTATTCTCTAAATATTTTTAAACATTATGCTCCCTGTCACTCTGTTCTTGAAAAACAAATTTTCCCCAAAGTATCAATTTGTATTCTGAGGCACATGTGAGGCACATGTGTATGGACATATGTTCATGTGCACATGCACACTTGCATGGAGACATACTAAAACATCCCTTACGATCAATCAGAGCTACATAGATATTGTGTTATGACACTGTGCCAGAACTTGCAGTATAGTATAAAGGCAAAAGGCAGGAACAGATATAATTTGACACAGGTAGGAAGAATAACTGGGAACTTGTTATGAACTCAGGTATTTAATACAGACCAAAAAAGAAAGGAGAGTGTGTGACCCTCTATTTTAAAGACAAGGATGAATGTCCTTTTTTTCTAATATAAATTTGTATTAAATTTTCAGAATAAAAATACAAACAGTATATGGACCACTGTCCGCCAGGCACTTCTGTCCTCCACCATCCGCAACGTCCAGGACAATGTACATATCACTTGGGTGTGCATGATGATGCCTTTTTTTTTTTGGGGGGGGGGGTTATGTAGTACTATAATAGAAACATAATAAGCTTTCATTATATGCTTTCATTATATTAAATATAGTAAATATAAGCATACACACACAATCATTTATGAGTTTAGAATCGGATAGATATTTTGAAAAGAAGAATATATTAAAAGAATAAAAATATTATTAAGCATGAAATTACATTATAACACAGGAAAACATCTTAATGCTTTATAAAACTCAGTATTCAATATAGTGTAATATATATTTATATTCTTTTAATATATTCTTCTTATCAAAATATCCAATTCTAAACAAATAAATGATTGTGTGTGTGTGTGTGTGTGCATGCTTATATTTACTATATTTAATATAATGAAAGCATATAACGAAAGCTTATTATGTTTCTATCATAGTACTACATGACCCAAAAAAAAGCATCATAATGCACACCCAAGTGATATGTACATTGCCCTGGATGTTGCGGTATATCACAGTCATCTTTCACTATTAAGGATGAATGTCTGATAAATGCCATCATTATACAGCATGATGGAGCTGAGTATTCTGTCGCTGCACCTGCCATATGTCCATGTCATATTCTTTATTGGGTTAACTAATGCAGTTCCGTAAGCAGTTCCTAGTGTTCTCTCTTTCCCAGAAGAACAGTTTCCAGATAGTTAGAAGGAAAAAAAGAGTGATATTGCTCAGTTCAAGGAAGCTGTGCAGTAGATCGGTAGAATTTTTGGGGTGAGACGTCATTTGGCTGATGGCAAGTCCTAGATTTGCTTCTCCCAACCTGCCACCAGTTGATGTACAGAATTACAGTTCTAATCTCCTCCAGCTAAGATGGTTTATGTGTGACAATGTGAGCTGCAATTCCATGCATCTGGAGGGTCCCAGGTTAAAGACCTGGATAGACAGGCACTTCTTCTGCAACAGAGACCTTCCAGCTAACAAGAAGGAACTTGCTGTCCCACACATCCTAACAATGCTCTGACATAATGCCTGAGTAGACCTACAAATATGTATGCCGGTTCTAGGGTTTTCTGTAAATAGACTTGGGATCACCAACATCATATGATTTTGTAAGGACCTAAGGAGTATTGACTGGAAAGCTATTTTCCCTAGGAAAGAAACATTTCCCCAGCTGCCACAGGACAGAATGAAGAAATCAATTCCCAGTGAAAATACAGAGCTAATTGAGAGCAGTTTCATTTGATGTAAAGATTGTTATGATGGCTTCATTATAGAAAGTTTCTACACAGTTTCCTTATATAAGGGTATATCATAAGGTCTTTGCATCCAAAGTACCAGTGGAGAAAGTTTGCCTGAATAAGTGCAGTGATTATGTGGGGATAACAGTTACACACTACATATTCTTGTATAAAATGACAATATGTTTTGAAAAGTAAATAATGTTTGTTTTAAATGGTACAGGGACTTTTCAATATGCCCACATAGGAGGCAGCTGAAGAGTAGAACAACTATATTCCCCTCTTACAGTCTGTGTTTACATAGGCTGTGCCACTACCATCAGAGCCCACTTTTGCCCAAGTTGCCAGGAAGAAGGCCAAACTAGAAAAACCCTTCTACCTGAGATGTAGTATTCTATGTAGAGAGATGTTTGTATAGGAAGATGAGTGTTTACTGACAGTCAGTAGTAGTGATGGAAAAGTATGCCATTGAATGTCATGCTGTCTATGAAAATCTCACTTGGGAGGCATTTCAAGAACCAGCACAAGACTTGTCATTGTGGAGAAATAATGTATGCATTAATGGGAATTTTTTTACTCACATAAACAGTTTCTGGTCAATAGGGGAAATGCTTAAGAAAATGTGTATGTTGAATGAAAGAAGTAAACAGAGTAGCACATATTTGGAAGGATACACAAAAAGGTATATGAATTTTGGTGAAGGAAGGAAGAGAAACCTAAAATATCACAACTTAATATAAAGCAACAACTGGAAAAATACACATGGGAATCAGAGAAAGGTGACCAAATTGTGAGTGGGTAATTTGTATCAGCCTAGTTGGCAGTGCTCCTGTCCTCCAGATTCACCACCACTGTGGAAAGTTGGTCATGAGTGCAATATTTGCTTATAGTCCACCATTTATGCAAAGAAGTTGTGCTAGGATAGCACTCTTGAAATACTTGAAATATTGCCATGCAGAGGAAGGGCAGGATCTGTTCTTAATTATTCCAGACAACAGGACACAAAATAATGAGCTCTGGCTACAAGAAGACATACTGTATTTCAGTTTAATATCAGGGGGAGGGGAACCATATCATAACTGTTAGATGAGTATGATGATGGAACTAATTACTTTTGGAGGTGGTGAGTGCTCTGATTTTGGAGGCATTCAAGAGAAAATTAGACAACTATTCATCAAATATACTTCAGCTTGGATTTCTGCATAAAGCAGTGGCTTGGACTTTTATATTCTTCCACGTCCTTTGCTCTATGCTCCTATGATTCATCCTTGGAAAATATAAGCATTCATTGAGATATAGTTAAGATTAGGTATGCAGTTAAACTGTTTCTAAAAGCTGTCCTGAGAAATGCAATGTTTACCCCCTCTATATGTAAACATATATTTGGAGAACAAATTGATGTGCTCTTTGCCTTTCTGTTTCCTTATAAAACCTATTGTGAACCTAAGCTTTGTTTTAAAGGATTAACAATGTCAGTGTGCTACCCAGCATCAGAAGAAACAAATGGATCGCAGAGGATGAGCCAGGCCAGTGTTCCTCCTATCTTGGAAACAGACAGAAAAACTCTAAAAAAGAAGAAAATGAACCAGATTTTAAAACAATTGTGAGTAAAAAGGGTTTCAGTTCAGAGCTGAATATGATTTGATAATGCTTCCTCAGCAACCTGTACATACAGTTGCTTGTGTGTGCAGATGGCTATTGGCTGCCTCATCTTGCAAACCAGATTTTGCTGTCTGACACAGTGAAGATATGAAAATAGACTGAGGCACAGCCTCAGAAACCTTGCTGAGGTAGCATATCTTTGCATGGCCTCAGAATGTTCCAGCACAGTGTGCTTCCAGCACAACAATCTCTTAAGTCAACACAAGAAGTCTTGTTTGACTTTTGTTTTTTTGTCTTGGCCTATACTATGTGAAGACTCCCCAGGGAAGTGACACAGGTTGCTTAATTTATTTTTAATGTTGGTGATTTCATGTGAGGTGGGCAACTGCAACTACATAAACAATATCCCCAGGCAATTTTATGTTCAGATCACAGTGTCCACTGGGACATAATATGCCATTGTTGCATTGTTGTTGTTCAGTCGCACAGTCAATTTCGACCCCTTGTGACCCCATGGACCACTGTTTGCCAGGCATTTCTGACATCCACCATCCTCCTCAACTCGCTCAGCTCTGTGCCCATTGTGTCTACAATACCATCTAGCTATCTCATTTTTGGCCGCCCCCTTCTTCTTTTGCCCTCCACCTTTCCCAGCATCAAGGCCTTCTCAAGTGAATTCTCTCTTCTCATTTGATGTCCAAAGTACTTCATCTTCATCTTTACTATTTGACCTTCTAAGGAGCAGTCAGGGTTGATTTCTTCTAAGATTGACCTATTTGTTCTCCTCGCTGTCTAGGGGACTCTCAAAACTCTCCTCCAACACCAGATCTCAAAGGCATCTATTCTTCTGCGCCCAGCTTTCCTAATGGTCCAGCTCTCACAACCATACATTGCCACCAGGAATACTGCCATCCATTTAACCTAGAGAATACATGCACCCAAACAATTTGGCTAATTATGTTGGAACTGTGCACAAGCCATAATTGTCAACATTGACCCCCTAAAGAAGAAGGTCTGAGCCTCAACAGAAAGAAACTGTCTCTTTGTAGGCATATTAGGAAGATCTTGGGGCTGCTAAGTCTCCTGTGCAGTACCAGGTAACCCTCTCCATCTAATTCAGAGGAACTACAGTTTAGCTTGGGAAGGAGACAAAGTTTAACTTGTGCAGGAATTATATTTACTCTGACAGCTCTTCCTCCGATAGCTGTAAGTGCAGGGACTACAAGCATTTATAGTGCTCCAGCCCAGGAAAGTACGTTATTTACTGAAACACTAAAACACCTACCATTTGTACACTTACTACAGGCTTTTCTGTCACACTGCTGCATTTAAGCAGCAACATGAAGGAAGGGTGCATTCGTCTCCAAGGACCATAAATCAAAAACTATTTGGCCATCCCTACTCTCCCCCCCCCCCAGTCCAAACAGCATGAAAAATAGAATAAGGTGCCAGCCTAAAGGGAAGGAGTGATAAATTGGACAGGTGCAGCCACTGCAGCCCTCCAGAGCTACCACTCTAGGGATTTTATTTATTTAGACTTATTTAGCTGTTCCCTCGTCAATGCGACTCCCGGCAGCTTACAACACAAGAAACACCCCCAACATAACACACTATGACAACCCATACATATAGTGATGGGATGTAACAGGTTCGCACCAGTTCTCCAGAACTGGCAGTAACTTTTCTCAGTGTCCCGGAGAACCGGTAGCAGCTTTTGGGGGGAACCACCTTTGGGGCTTACCTTTTTACTGGTTTCCCCACTGTGCATGCACATCAAGCACTTGGTGTGCATGCATGCCTACAGTGCTTGGTGTGTATGCACGGCCTCCTTGCTGTCCTCCCAAGCAGGGAGAAGGAAGAGAAGCTGCTAGCCTGAAGCTCCCTATAGCCTGCTCCCCAGGGTAAGTGACTCACTTTTGGGTGTGGTGTGTCTGTGTGTATTTTAATGTGTATTTAATACCTTTACCTATATTGACGTACAACCACAGTTCCTAAAAAGGCCTGGTGGCCTGGCTTGGGGTTTTTAAGCAAAGTCTTGGAGTTACCTCATCAATAAGCTACACCTGTGCTGTTCCAAACGCTGTTCCAATTGGAGAACCCTTAAGGAGGTACAGCTGTTTTACATTTACATTAAGGCATATTATCCTAGAGAACTGGTTAGGCAAAGACTTAGTACCTAACTTCTTTAACTGTTGAAAAGTTGAAAAGTGCCAAAATGAAGCCACCTTGTGGTGAGTTCATTCCGTAGTTCCTTCCATCTGACCTAGTGTGAGAAAGATTAGCCAGAATAAGCTTTAAGCTCTGGTTTAAAAGCTCCGGTTGATTTGTGTTTGTGGTGGGTTGGTGTTTGGGTGGGTGGGTGGGTGGGTGTATTTTAATGCATTTTATTTATTTATTTATTTACGAGTTTGTGTTGTGGGTGGGTGGGTTGAGGGGTGTGTGCGCGCGCGTGCTTATTTTTATTATTTTTATTATTTTTATTATTTTTATTATTTTTATTTTTTATTTCTTTTGGCTCTGCCCATGACGTCATGACATCATGACATTAGCTCTGCCCACACTGTGATGACATCACAGTGGGGTAGTAAAATTTTTGACATCCCACCACTGCATACATACAGTCAAACCTCACGTAAAGAGCACCTCTCTTAAAGAGTAACTCGCTTAAAGAGCAGAATTTTCTCTGAATGTTTGCTTAGCTTAAGAAATAAAACCAACCAAAAACTTGCTTAACAAATAAATCGGGGTTCACAATCCCCTCCACAATTGATCACTTACAATGGTGTTTCGCTTAAAGAGCAAACTCACTTAAAGAGCAATCCTATGGAACACATTATGCTCTTTAAGCGAGGTACAACTGTATAAACAAAACATCATAAAAACTCTAAAATCTCTGAAATCTTAAAATCACAAAATCTAAAATCCCCATAACAAAATTGTCAGATGGTCATATAAACTAGTGGGATGGAGTAGATCCAACAGCAGCACCCCACATCCGCTGGGCCAGCCATGTCCTTAAATCTTTCCTAAAGGCCAGCAGTTGTGGTTGGAGGCAGAGGTCCATCGGCAGGGCCAGGGCGGATGCCGAAAAGCCCCTCTATCTAGTGCTGTAGAGGTGAGCCTCTCCAGCCGTTGGTACACGTAGAGAGCTCTTTTGGTCCACCCTAGCGGAACGGGCAGATGTTCTCAGGGCAACACCTTCTCTTAAGTAACCCAGTCCACTACCATGTAGGGCTTTAAAGGTCATAACCAGCACCATGAATTGTGCCCAGAGGCACACTGGTAACCAATGCAGCTCCCGCATCAAAGGTGTGGCATACACCTAGTGAGCTAATGCATAGATTTATATAAGCATGCACCCTAAAGCTGCAATCCTGTACAAATTTACCTGGGCTTTAAATCTCACTGGAATTATTTCTGAGTAGACCTGTATAGTATTTCATTGCTAAAAGGCCACATGAAAGATTTGCTGGAAAAGTAGCATGTGGCTGTGTCTCTTATTTTGCAATAATCATAAATCAGGGTAGGAAATATTACTTGTATCACAAGATGTGGAGAGAGAGAAAGCTTATCTCTGCCCACCCCCTACAGTATGATCACAGGGATGTCCTGATGTAGATTTTTAATAGAAGGTTCCAGCTGTGCATCAGTGAGGGGGAGGGATTCATTCCAGACTCTGGTGGTTTGGCTGTTAGTCTCTACTAAATGGATAATGCCAATGTGAATTTATTATCCAGTTGTGTAAAAACTG
This sequence comes from Furcifer pardalis, assembly GCA_030440675.1. Taxonomy (NCBI): domain Eukaryota; kingdom Metazoa; phylum Chordata; class Lepidosauria; order Squamata; family Chamaeleonidae; genus Furcifer; species Furcifer pardalis. The sequence goes on from CP126893.1 coordinate 74,537,647, forward strand.
AAAGGCTTGCAGGAATGGAAGGAGTTTGCTTCTCTCTCCCCCCCCTCCCATTTTTCATGATTTATTTCTTTAATAAGCAAAATCCTTGGTATGAATACATCAGTCAACTAACTGGGCATGTGCTGTTTGATCTTATGAGAACTCTTGGTAGGAATGACCTGTTCTCCTTCTAAGAGGCAACAGCCTTAGCAACAGTCTGATGCACTGATTTGCTATCCACCTTCCCCCTGCCAGGTTTCCCTGCATTTAAGACTCATCATAAATATTGGGTTTGATCTTATACAAATATGGGGCAAAGAATATTCTTAAGACTTTAGATCCTAGTGTTGAATTTTGCAAGTCCAAACACATTTGATAGTGGTACAAGAGTGAATGTTCAGTGAGAAGCCAAGCATGGAATGAAGCGGCACAGTGGCACAGCTATTGTATATGGATTGCCTTATTTAAAACAATGACTTCCAAAGAATATATTGAAAGCATTGTCCTGGCTGTGACTACCCATCTAATGGTTTCATTTGGAGGATATCTAACTATCCCATTGTTTTGGTGAATGTGAATAGTTGGATGTCAGTGAAGTCCTGATATCAAAGAAGTCAATGAAAGAACTGATTTCCTTCATACCAAACACATTTATCACAGTGTTATTCAACGTCCTCCCAAATATTAGGACCATGACCCAGGATGCGAGTAGCTGTGGCTATTACAGGTTAGACTTCACTGTATGGGAGAGTTCTGATTGGTGATGAGAAATATGATCATGTTCCTTTAGTGGAAAACCAATAATTTTTATTGGGTGGGGGAGAAGGATGCTTGATTAATCCATCTCAAGCCAACCTCCTTGGATTTAACTGTATCCTGGGAAGAAGTTATTTCTCAACCCAATCATCTTTTTTAAAAAATTGTCATGCCCTTTTCTCTGGCATGCTAAAAAGAAGGGTGGAGGATGCTGTGAGCCCTTAAAATATTTTTGGAATGTTTTCTATTGTATATGGACATTTCAGTTCAAGGACAGAAAACACTCAAACTGACATAGAATAGAACAGAATTGCAAAATTAAAATCACCTCTAAAATGGTGCTTGTGCCAACATTTTCACAGACAAGCAAAAATTTAAGCAGGAAAAAAAACACGTTAGGAAATTAGCACCCGATGGGTTTAGCCTCAATACCTAAATTTAATGCACAGTCTGTTATTCTCTGGAATAGTAGCCATGTTAGTTTGTGGTTCAGGCATATCAGAAAACAAAACAAAATAAACAAAATAAAATAAAAAAACACTGTAGCACTTTAAAGACTAACTGCTATATTTTTATTGTTAGCTTTCGTGGACTTGATTCACGAAAGCAAACAATAAAAATACAGCAGTTAGTCTTTAAAGTGCTACAGTGTTTTTTTATTTTGTTTTGTTTATTTTGTTTTTCTCTCTCTGATATGTCTATTATTCTCTGTTCTTGTAGCAATATCAGTTTGGAAAGAAACTTGTTGACATCTTATTTTTTTTTACCATATTATACAGTGCAAACCCAAGCATCTCGAAGAAGTGAAACACACTGGTGAGCAGCAGCCCGATTTATAGAGGTGTGAATAAATTACATCATTTAGAAGTGAAGTGTTTCCCCGGCAAGTGGACAAATGAGATTCTAAAGTGGAGAAGAGAGCTTATGGAAAGTTGGATAACATGCAGTCCAGATCATTTGCACATTTTTCTTTTTTAATCAAGCCATGACTGTAATTAAATGCATTTGCTGTTGTGCTACTGAAATAGCTATCTAGAATATCATAAAAGATAATAAAGCTAAGGAATTCTTGTTAATCTGTGGTGTTTGCAGGCTAAGCCCAAACTATGGGCCAGGGGCTAGATCCATCCCCTGACACCAGTTCATCCAGCCAACAAAGCCCTTGTCACTCCCGGGAGCGGAAGTAAAATGCGTGTGTATGGGCGTGTTTTACTTCCGCTCCTAGGAGCGACAAGGGCTTTGTGGACTGGATGAACTGGCATTGGGGGCTGGATCTGGCCCCCAGGTCATAGTTACCGGCCCCCTGAACCATGTGACTAGCCCAAAAAGTTTGGGCACCCCTGGGCTAAGCCTTTTGAGAATCTTAGGCATAGGTCAACAGAGTAAGCACACACCTTTCACTATGCATAGTGACATTGACCTCATAGACTTAGGTTGATTTCTACAACTGTCCTTCATTCATATTACATCTAAGGAGGCAGATATATTCTTCCATCATACTCTGTTGCAGTGATGTGTCCTTTCTGAAAGGCTAATCTTGTAAACATAGTGTCAGTGAACACTTTGAACTGGTAAATTACAAATGATGATTAAAGGTTGACTGAAATATTTGATGGTTGTTGTTTTGTTTTGTTTTTTCAATTAAAGCACAGGATCATTTATTTCCATGACAGCAATCAAAATACCAGTTTGCTTCACTGTACATTTGTATTTTTCTCCATGCCACTGCTAGCTCTTGCATTTGAAAATACTTTTCCAATATTTCAGGATGAATATATCTTGAGCTGACTTGCTTTGCATTTTGTATGGAAATGTGGGACATTTCATCCTGTCCTTTTTCTTTTGGTAGCTATAAACCAATGCACTTCTTGTGATTTAGTAGCCAAGTATTAATTTTTTTCCCTCCCATTTGCTCTGAATCATCCTTCCTGGAATTTCTCTAAATCTCTCAGTATACAACATATTTTTCGTTTCTTGGAGACAGCAGAAATAAATTTTGATGTGGTGCAGATGTAATTGAGTTTCTTGCCTTTTTGACATGCAGAAGACATTTACTCACTCATATGTTGCTTCTCCCTCCAGATGAGACCGTGAAGGGACGAACACCGTATAAAACCAGATGCAATAGTTTCAAAGGAAGGCAGTGTGAATAATTAGGGGAAAGAAATCCAATAAGCTTCACAGTTTCCCTATCACTATTTAAGTAATTCAGTTTGCAAAGATATAAATGCAAAACAAAAAAAAATCAGTAACAATGTGTAAGTATTTTGCGATTGCTAAACAGTAATTAGTAATTAAAAGAGGATAATAACCTAAACCCTATTTTCATGCAATAATGTAAAGAAATGTATTTCTATTCCCACTCCAGGAGCCAGTGATGAAAGACCCAGGATGTGCTTTGTGTTTGCCTGAATCCCAAACTAAGGGTACAACTGCAGAGTGAGGGAAATGTACAATTCCCTCTCTGAGAAGCTGCACCAGGGCATTAAGATCTGTTTAAGTAAGGGGTGCCCAAACTGTGTCCCAGGGGCTGGATCCGGCCCCTGGGCTATAGTGACCAGCCCCCTGAACCATGTGACCAGTCTATGGCCTGAAAAGCTTGGGCACCCCTGAATTAAGTGGCCACGTGTATATCAAAATGCTTGCACTTTTTACTTACAGCCCTCCAGGTGGTACTTTTCAAAAAACTGAATTAACAAGCAAGGAGAGAGCTTTTTCCTGTTTTCAGTTATCAGCTTCTGACACAGGGCTGTGCACATTGTTATGCTATTAAAAGAAATTAAAAGAAAAAGAAAGAAAATTAGAAGAGTTTTGCTCTGGATGAGAAGTTTTAATAGAATAGAAATAAAAATAAAGAGGATCAGAAGAGAAGCTTTGCTGGGCAGAGTATGTGCTGCTGCTTCTGCCTTATGTGTCTGTGTGTGAGCTTGTTCCTTAATTGGGGTAACAGGCAAAAGGTGATGGGGAAGATGCTCTGACTATGTGCATATGAAAGTGCCCTGGTGCTGCAGTGGTTAAACCGCTGTACTGCAGCCAAAACTGTTTATGGTCTGAGTTCATTCCTGATGGGGATCAAGGTTGACTCAATCTTTCATTTTTCCTATGGTCAGTAAAGTGAGTACCCAGCATGTTTGGGGAAAAATACTAATTACTTGTGAACCTCCCAGAGAGTGCACTAAGCTCTATGAGGCAGTGTATAAGTGTAATCGCTACTGCTATTGCTATATTGATTCAAGTAACCACACACTTGAATCGATTTGAAAAGAGTCGACATTTTTAAAGTACTGTACTGTAAAGTTCTTTGGTGGAGAAGAAGAAATATGGATTGGGAAGGAAGAACTCTAGGCTGATTCACGTTTCTCATTATGTTGTCTAATCAGTGAGTAAAAATGTGAATCACACCAGCCCAAACACACACACACACACATGGCTGATTTGGGGAGGTTCAGTTCACCCACCCTCTGCCCAGCAGCCCAATGGGAGTGCTTCCTTCCTCCTCCCAGCACAGAGTTCACCACGCCCCTCTGCCCAGCAAGGAGGTTCAGAAAATATCAAAATCCAAGTGGTGCTCCTCTGAAGCAGCCTGAATCTGAATCATAGCTTGGCTAGCAATACAAATTCAATAGATACAGAAACCCAGCCAATAACCCTCCCAAACTGGTATTGCTCTCTCCAAATTACCCATCCAAGAAAAGCACCTGGATAAAATGTGGGATGGGTGAAATTTTATGACTTCTAATCACACTTAAAGGTCTGTTCCAATGCTTTGGAGCAGGAGGATGGAAAGAAAAGTAAAATATTATAGAATAGGTTCATTTGCTTTTTGTGATTCTTCCCTCAGGAGCAGGAACACTAAAACCTTTTTAATGGCATTATTGGGTCTAGGAAGGCAAAGCCTTGTATGTTTACTTGGGGGGGGGGGATTGACATTTCAAAGTGTTTTTGTTGTCATCGCTGTACACTCTATTAGTTCTATCATCCATCCTGTCCTTTTGCACTTTCTCTGGTTTTGGTGCTGATAGAGGGATTAAAATAAGTTTGAAAGTGTGGTTCTTTCATTACAGGTCCTTAACCACAGCACTCTAGTCTAAAGAACAAAATGAAAGAGTCAGTCATTTAGAGCTTCTTCAGATGTTTTGCCTATGGTTTATTTTTAGTTCAGTCGCACAGTCGATTCCGACCCTTTCCGACCCCATTGACCACTGACTGCCAGGCACTTCTCTCCCCCATCATCCTCCTCAACTCACTTAGTTCTGTGCCCATTGTCTCTACAATACCATCTAGCATTCTCATTTTTGGCCGCCCCCTTTTTCTTTTGCCCTACACCTTTCGAAGCATCAAGGCTTTCTCAAGTAAATCCTCTCTTCTCATTTGATATCCAAAGTACTTTAGCTTCATCTTTACTATTTAACCTTCTAGGGAGCAGTCAGGGTTGATTTCTTCTAAGATTGACCTATTTGTTCTCGCTGTCCAGGGTACTCTCAAAACTCTCCTCCAATGACACTTACACACCACTCCAAGGAACACACAAACAATACTGTTCAGTAAGGCCAAGCTACACTAGAATTAGCAGAAGAACAAGAAGATAGAAGTTAGGTGATCAGTCGAATAATAACTACAATTCCCAGAACTCCCCTTATATCTTTTCACTATAGTAACAAAGAATGGGAAGGCACAGGGCCGTAGCCAGAGGGGCAAAAACCCTCCTGAGCTAACAGCCTGGCTCCGCCCCCACCCCATGATGCCAATGTTATATATGTGAGTGTGACATTGTTGCCCCCTGTAAATTTTTACCCCTCCTGGAAATTTTTTCAACCCCCCCCCCAATCTAGAATCCTGGCTATGGCCCTGGGGAGGCAGAGTGCACTATGTTTACAACTAATGGACATGAGGATTTTGACTTCATAGCCCGTAACTCATGTCTGTGGCGCCTAAATGCCCACTTGGCTTGTTGATAAAATAAGTTCTGCTCAACTATCACCAGACTGTCTTTGGTACAAAAGAAAAAGGTTGGAAGGCAAATGACCCAGATCATTACTTCATGTCTCCGCTGTCACTGCTACTGCTCATACCTTTGGGAGTGGTTGTAACTTTGTAGCTCAGCCTAGACTGTGATCCCACAATTAATTCTAAATCTTTAATTTGTTTGTTTCAGTGCCACAAGACCCTTTTGCAGCTTTTTAAAAAATCACATTTTATAGCCGGTCTCTCTTTTTTCCACAAGTCATAAAACATATCTTTGAACTTTTTCTGAACATTTACCATTTATCTTTCTTGGTATTGTAGCTTGTAGGTGTTATATGCAGCCAAGAGCTAGATTTAATAAACCATTAGGAATGGAACTGCTTTTTAAAACAATTGAAAAGAACACACAAAAGATACTTAAAGCTAGCTTCTGGACTTTTTTGTTGTGTTGTTCAGTCGCACAGTCGATTCCGACCCTTTGCGAGCCTATGGACCACTGTTCGCCAAGCACCTCTGTCCTCCACCATCCTCCTCAACTTGCTCAGTTCTGTACCCATTGCCTCTACAATACCATCTAGCCATCTGATTTTTGGCCACCCCCTTTTTCTTTTGCCCTCCACCTTTCTAAGCATTAAGGCTTTCTCAAGTGAATCCTCTCTTCTCATTTGATGTCCAAAGTACTTTAGCTTCATCTTTACTATTTGACCTTCTAAGGAGCAGTCAGGGTTGATTTCTTCCAAGATTGACCTATTTGTTCTCCTCGCTGTCCAGGGGACTCTCAAAACTCTCCTCCAACACCACATCTCAAAGGCATCTATTCTTCTGCGCTCAGCTTTCCTAATGGTCCAGTTCTCACAACCATACATTGCCACCAGAAATACCATTGCTTTGACTATATGAAATTTTGTTTGCAATGTGATGTCTCTACTTTTCACTATGTTCCCCAGGTTTCTCATCGCTTGCCTCCCAAGAATCAGTCTTTTTTTGTCAATTCCCAAAGATAGCTTCTTAAATATAAAGAATCTGTTTTAAAAGAAAGAAGGGTTTGTGAAAATTTTTAATTTTTGTGTGCTGCCCTCTTTTGTTACACTTTTCCTTCTCCTCTTGTCTGTTAAATGGCATGGGAATTTTTTAGGCAATATCAATAGCCAGTCAGAGCATCTAGGAAAGAGGGAGTGCTAGAGACAACACAAATAGGGCAAAACAAAATGAAAGGGTCAATTGTTTAGAGCTCAGTGAATTGACTGGTGCATGAAAGACACAAAAATGAAAGCTGCTCATCCTGAAAGAACCCAAAATGAAAGAATCACAAAAGCATGCACTGAGCATATCCATTTAGTCTATACCCAATGTATATAACAAAGTGAAAGTGAAAGGGCATGTTTTGACTTTTATGGATTACAATCCACTTCCTTAGACACATTGAGGATAATAGGTTACAGGTTTTTTGCCAGCAACATATGGCATTGGACTGGTGAAAATGTGAGATGGAGAGTAGTAACAAAGAAAAACACATTATTAACATTAAAGGGGCAATGCCATTTTTTACTTTGAAAGTTCATTTGCAATGGAGTTATCACCTCTTCTCCATTATACTATACTGTTTTGTTCCACATATCTGAGGAAGTGGGTTGTGACCCACAAAAGCTCACATAAAAATACATCTGCGAGTCTTTAAAATGTCACAACCATTTTGGTTTCATTTTGTTATACAACATGAAACAGATTAACATAGCTACCTTATTGGAATATGCCTGACACAGGAGCTTAAAATAAAATATTCTTAAAATGAACATGGAAACTTCCCACTTGTGTTTTGATGTAAGGACATCTCAAAGCTCTTTGATGTTCAAGATCAAGCACTATTCAACCTCTATTACTTCTTAAAGCAGTTATCGAGCACCAAAAGCAACCCAGCCCTATTCTTCACAAAATACTGTAATCATTTCTTGCCCCTGTTGAATTTTCCAAAGACACTTGTGTGAATTTTCTTTGTCTGTTTTTGCCAAGTTCACATACAGGGCAAAGTTAGAAGTCTATAAAACACATATACAGTATTTGGGTAGAAACAGAGAAGACTTTCTTACACTGTGAGTATGTTCAGACTGCCCTTTATGGGGCTCACTCAATTTTGGGTGGCTTGAGAATAGAGCTGCTGTAAATGATGGACAGGTTACTTAGCTATAAATGTGGTTCTTTGAATGGTCATCTGTGAATTCACACTAATGGGTTAACTCTCCTTCCTGTGAAATTGTACTGGAACCTATCAGAGCTTTGAGAACCATGGGCCCTCCCCTGCTGACTATATAATGTCCCGCTCAGTGGGTCTCCCCAGTTCTACTCACCCACTTAAATGTGGCACATCGAGGGGAGGCTGGGCGGATCGTGTGAATTCACAGATAACCACTTGAAGAACTACATTTACAGATAAGTAACATGTCCTCCTTCTTCATGGTATCTGTGAATGCACACTAATGGGTGGTGACTAGCAAGCTACCGAAAGGTAGGTGGGATGCCACAGCAACAGTAAACATTAAAGAAGACAAGCTCAGACATTGTGCAACTGTAAATCACAAATAAACTGTAAAACACAAATAAACTTTACTGTCAATCCACAAGCACAGTACAGTAAGCAGGAATGCATGACTGAAGAGCAAGAAACTCATATCCCATATACATCATGAGATTTAATTTAATTTAATTTAATTTTCGCATTTATATGCCGCCCACTCAGGAAACCTGACTCAGGGCGGCTTATATGATAAATTCAGCAATATACACAATAGATACAAAGCAATACAATATACAAAATTCAACATTACAGTATAATAATAAAGTCACAACCACTCAAGAAAAGTTCCACACACAAACAACAAAGTTAAGGAGTGGGGTGGCCATTGCCTCAGCCTCTGGGTGGGACCTCCCTCCTCTGCCCGAGCCAGTGCAGTTTTTAAAACCCCAGGCAGGTGGCCGTCCGGGGGTAGGGTGGCCATCACCTCAGTCTCTGAGCAGGACCTTGCTCCTCCACCCGAGCCAGCATAGCATTTGAGACCACCAGCAGGTGGGTGCCCGAGGATGGGGCAGCCATCATCCTCAGCCTCTGAGTGGGACCTCTGTCTGGTATCCAGTGGTCATCACGGCAGAGATGGTTAAGTAACAACCATGCTGAGGCATGGACTCATGTGGTGAAGTTGACAGGGAGGGTGAGAAAGTCAGCTCATTGTTCTCTGATACCGATCCCAGACAGACCAAGTTCCACGAGGTATGCTGTCAACGGGATGGGGCTGTCCACTTCTTGTCCATTCCCTTAGGTTTCACGTTAAGTTTCTTTACAATTTTCTTTGCTGTCAACCTCTCCTGAGTGGCAGAAGAGGGAGAGGGATTAGAGCTAAATGAAGTCTCTTGAGTTAGAGAATGGGCCACCATTGTTCTCTTTGCCTTTGTTTTGCAGATTAGGAGTGAAGAGAACAATGGTGATCTGTCTGTGGGTGGTGGAAGGTTGTCCGCAGCCTGGAGGGACTGTTCCTAGAAGACTCAGTCTTCACCTTACCAGGTGAAGACTGAGTCTTAATTGGTGATTTCTCAAGGTTACCCGAGTAAAACTCTGACAAATTGTGCAAGAGGCTGGCTGATGCCCCTCACTGAGACAATAGAGGCACAGGAAATGGTGGTCAGTTAGCAGGATTTAACTTTGCATGCCTCACAGTTTTTGAAAGGGCCTGAAGTTGCCATAAACAAGGATCTGATGCATCAGCAAATAAAATTGTTCCTAGCAACTATACTAACACCATGAAAATAAAAGTTTTATCTATAAACTATCTTCTAACTATGTACAAAGGAAAATTCTAGAATGTCAGAAGGGTCTCTGATAGCATGACAGCTACTCTTTTTGTGGTGTAAGAGTAGAACTGGGGAGAGCCGCAGGGTGGGGCATTATATAGTCAGAAGGGGAGGTCCATTGGCTCTCAAAGCTCGGATAGGTTCCGGTATGATATCGCAGGAAGGAGAGTTAACCCATTAGTGTGTATTTATAGATAACACGAAGAAGAAGTGCAGCTGTCATAAATGTGTTTACAACAGCCATGGTTCATTTACAGCAGCATTCTGTGTATGTGTGGGTGCGTTTTACTTCCACCTCTGGTGTGAGGAATAGGGGCATCTGGCTACATTAAAAGGGAGTGATGAGGGTAGGGTTAGGGTTAACTCTAACAAAATATATACCTTCCCAATTGCCTTCTAATTTCAGCTCCCCTCTGGGGATTCGAACCAACAACCTCCTGCTTACAGGGCAAAATTGCAACTTCTAAGTGGCTCCACTGTCAATGAAGCTGCTTTTGTAATCTTATCTTTGGCAGCACAGGAGGAGGAAGGCAGGCAGAGGAAAAGAGACCCCAGCTCATTTGCTCAATTGTTCCAGGCATCACAGCTCAGCTTGGCTCTTTGGATTGGCATCCAAAGTCATGGTACTGGGGGGTGCCCTGGGCTGAGTCCCAGTTGCCCAATGGGCCAGCCTACCACTGGGGAGGAACCACACTTGATCATGTGACCAGTCCATGGCCCGAAAAGTTTGGGCACTCCTACTTTATGGAGTCACTCCTCTTCATATTTGGTCTTCCCTTTCCCTCAGTTTTGCCTCTAGAAAGAGCTCAGACTTGATTTGACCTTGGACACACTTACACTTAGTGAGCTTATCTAGATCAGTGGTTCCCAATTAGTTTTTTCTATGTACCACTTCAAGAAAGACCTCAAACTTGCGTACCCCTTATTACAGGAACGTTAAATAAAAAATGAAATCAGGTGTATTTTATATTTATTATCATCAAAAGACATTCTAATGACAGAGAACACATGTTTCATTAATGTGACAAATGTGGACGTTTTTCTTCGCACAACTCTGAAAAATCTGGTTGCATTTTGATCAGCTTCAATCTCAAGTCGTCTTCGAGTTGAAGTCTGTGACGATGTTTAGTTTTTAAGTTTGTCATTGCGGAAAATCCGCTCTCGCAAAGGTATATCGTGCGAAATGGCAGTAAATGTTTTATTGCTACTTCGCTGACACGATAAACATCTTTAAGACCAGCCCAAAAATTAACCAGTGATTGCTCCGCAAAACAACTTTTGAGTCTACTGTTGCATGAGATGTCTATTAATTCCTCTTGATCAGAGATGGATAGGTGATCGGTGGGACAGTTTCCAAAGGGGTTGTTTACCCTGTTCCATTGCGACGATATTTCTGGGAAATAAGTGCGTAATGCAGTCGACTAATTTTGCAAGTGGCATTTTATGGCTGATTTTACATCTTCATTCACTGATGAAGAAGTAGTTTCCAAAAAAAGTTTTAAATTCGGAAATTGATCATATTTACATCTGTCGATCAAAGATGTCCAGAGAGACATTTTTTGATTGTTGACTCAACCTTCTCCTGCATAGTGAATATGGTTATATCCTGGCCTTGAAGCCCCAAATTCAACTCATTCAGTTTTGTAAAAATATCTGACAAGTAAGCCAATTTTTGTAGCCACAAAGGATCATTCAGCATCTGTTTGTACTCGGCATGTCCCTGCTCGGTCAAAAATAACTCAATTTCATGTCTCAACTCAAATATTCTCGAAACAACTCTTCCTCTGGACAGCCAACACACTTCAGTATGTAACAACAGGGTCTCATGCTCGCTGCCAAGCTCTTTACAAATGTCTGTAAAAATTCTTGAGTTTGTGGCACGGGCCTTGATTAAATTGACAATTTTCACAGCATTTTTAAGAGTTCTATCTAAGCATGCTGGAATTTTTTTACAAGCAAGTGCCTCTCAATGAATACCACAATGGGTCCATTTTGCTTCTGGGGCTACATCTTGTATTCGCTTCACAAGTCCTGAAAAACGACCAGTCATTGCTCTGGCACCATCAGTGCATATTCCTACACATTTCGACCAATCCAATTTCTTTTCTTTTATAATACCGTCGACCATGTAAAATATGTCCTCCCGGGTAGTATGAATTGGAAGGGCACGACAAAATAGGAACTCTTCATGAACCTTTTTGGAATGAACATAATGAACATATGTTAAAAGTTGAGCCAAGTTTGATATGTCTGTGGATTGATCAAGTTGTATGGCAAAGCAATCGCTTTGTAAAATGTGTTGAATTTGGTGGTTTTTCAGATCATCTGACATGTCTACAATACGATGAGAGACAGTGTTATTTGACATAGGAATAACATCAAGTTCTCGGGCTATTTTTTCTCCTAACATACATTTCACTATCTCTTTTGCTGCAGGCAGTATAAGGTTTTCCCCAATTGTATGCAGTTTTGCTTGCTTGGCAATTAAATAACTAACTTGAAAAGAGGCTTGTAGGGCGTTCATATTCGTGTTTAAAGAAAGCGCCTCAATAGATTTTTGTCTTTGTTTGAGGTCTTTTAATTTATGTTGAAAGTATACAGATTCATCTTTCAAATTAGCATGTTTGGTTTCTAAATGGTGACGTAGTAAGGATGGTTTTAACGAATGATTTGACAGCATTTCTGCACAAATGACAAATTGCGGCAATGGGGAATTAGGATCTCCAGAGCTTGTAAAACCAAACTGAATATAACTATCATCATATTTCCTTTTTTTGAGAGATGATTCCTTGTTATCAAGGTTTCTTTTTGTGTGTGTCGGAGTACTAGTAGACGATGACACATCATTAGCAGGTGACTGTTCAGTATTTTCTGATACCTCCTCCTCAACCTTTCGGCGCCTTAGCAGCCACTGTTCCATCTAAAAAACAAAGGGACTTATTAACTCAGCTTTTGTATTTTTGTAATGTAAGTAATTAAAAAGCTTAGAAAACCGGGGGGGGGGGGGAACACCCAGAAACTGCAAACAGGCAAAAAAATGAATTTGTCCTTTTGTATTTGAAGTAGGTACATAGTAGAAAACAAATTAAACATTATTGCTTTGTATTGAAATTTACAATGAAAATAGTATTGATGTAACTTAAAATCTAGAAAACAGAATCCGCGAACATGCTTACAACTGAAGCAGCTTGAATATTATTTTTATTTTCTAAACATCATTACATTGTATTGCAGTTTATAGTGAAAGTGCAAATTTAAACACAGTTTTAAAACATTATCTTACCGTTTACCGAGGTAGGTATATAAGGCTGATCGACACAACACGGTGCGACGGATATTTATTAATTCACAATTAAAACAACACAATGAGCACAGCGACACGCTCATGCGACATAAACCAAAATGACTGATTGACAATGACGCGCAAATAGGCGGGAACGGGGACAGCTGCGATCGGGTGATGCGAGACGCGGGAGGCACGGGAAAAACTGCAGCCGCAGGAGAAAGCACTTGATGCATACGATTGACTTACCTACTGATCGTTTAATTAAATTGAATAATTTTTTGGCAATTGTTATTGCATTATTGTTTTTTAAGGATTTAATATTTTAGTTAAGAGATTGCTGCACGTATCCCTTGATGCAATCTCGCGTACCCCTGGGGGTACACATACCACTAATTGGGAACCACTGATCTAGATCTTTCTCTTTTTTCAGTATAATGAATTGCATACACTTGCCTTACCCTAAACATTAATTTAGAGGGGCTTTTGGATGGCTTGGCTTGAGGTTTTTAAGCAAAGTCTTGGAGTTACCTCATCAATAAGCTACACCTGTGCTGTTCCAATTGCTGTTCCAATTGGAGAAACCTTAAGGAGGTACAGCTGTTTTACATTTACATTAAGGCATATTATCCTAGAGAACTGGTTAGGCAAAGACTTAGTACCTAACTTCTTTAACTGTTGAAAAGTTGAAAAGTGCCAAAATGAAGCCATCTTGTGGTGAGTTCATTCTGTAGTTCCTTCCATCTGACCTAGTGTGAGAAAGATTAACCAGAGTAAGCTTTAAACTCTGGTTTAAAAGCTCTGGTTGATTTGTGTTTGGGGTGGGTGGGTGGATGTTTGGGTGTATTTTAATGTATTATTTATTTATTTAATTTATTTACAGGTTTGTGTTGTGGGTGGGTGGGTTGAGGGGTGTGTGTGTGTGTGTCCGCGCGCTTATTTTTATTTTATTTTTATTATTTTTTCTTTGGCTCTGTCCATGATATCATGACATCATGATGTTAGCTCCGCCCACACTGATGACATCATGGTGGAGTAGTAAAATTTTTGACATCCCACCACTGCCACTCACATTTAACAAACAGTGGAAATAAACAACTCTAGAAAGTAAGAGTAACACTCCAAGCTCTTGGGGAGCATGGGTGCTAACCATATGAAGGAAGCCACAGAGAAATCAAGTAATAACCCAAATAGGTAAAGTACTTCTACATTATAAAGAAATGTAGTACTTATGCAACTAACAATATAATGGTTACCAGGCTGCCGCCGCCCCCCGCCCCCCAAAGACTTTTAAATGAACACAACAAGTCCCGGTGTATATGGAACATAATACAGTAATCTGTTAAGGGAGAGGTAAATCTATATTTCACTTTACTCTTGATTTAAGTCACAGTGGCTGAAATCTATTGTCCCAACTAGAATAGGCCCATTCATCAACTACGATTTAAAAAGGAGATGACTAATCAAATCCAAAAAATTCAATTGACCTATTTTAGTTTTGACTTATTACTGGATTCCAGCCATTATGTTGCTCCTACACAAACACACACTGGAATCATAATAACTTTTTTTTTTATTTACCGGTAGTTATGGCTCCATGAGGCTTGATGAGTCATAATCAAAATGGAGGTGACTGGGCAGAGCTAAGCTCCATGGTTGCTGCAAAGTATTAGGGGGCTGATAGCCTCCCAGCTATCATGCTACACATTGGATGTTTCTCAGGCAAGTACTTGACTCCCAATGCCTTGCATCTGCTAGAGAGTATAGCCCTGTCTTGCCATGTTCCCAGTCTTAATGAAGATTCAGCATGTCTAAAAGAGCACTTATTCCATCACAGCAGTTCACAATACCTGGAAGGACTTTGACATTCTGGCTAAAGTTCCCAGAATTTTGACTGGACAAATTTCTGAACATCTGATGGTTGTTTAATAATAATAATAATAATAATAATAATAATAATAATAATAATAATAATAATAATAATAATAATAATAATAATAATAATAATAATAATAATAATAATAATAATACATGGGTTCCATGCCTATCCTTGTACTGTTATGAAATACTATAACCTCTGCTATTGCTCTTGTCTTCTATCATTGCCTTTGAACTATGCTTGCCTGTCGACCTGTTTAAAAGGTGGCATGGCACCAAACCTTTTAGCCAAAAAAAAAAAAAAATGGAAAGTGGGGGACAGTTGGAGAAGAAACTGGGGGTAATGTGGGTGTATTTGTGTCCAACAGCAAGGGAGAGAAATAGCAGTGTAAAAAAAGTGCCACTCCCCAAAAAACTGTGTGAATGCTGACACACACACTGTCCAGAAAGTAAAGCCAAGTCATCATTTCCAAGAAAAATAAATCAGAACAGAACGAGAATATGAAATCTCAATTTAAAAGGAATTTACTGCAGCACCAGGTCAGCTGGTTATGCATCATAGAAAATGGGAGGCTGGATGGCAAATTGAAGCAGAAGTAAGTGAGAAATGTAGATGCAGCTACAGATTTGGATGGGAAGGAACTTTCAGTAATAGCTGGAAACATTAGTCTGTTACTGTATGAGGTTTACCCTATAACGAATCAAAGCATTTTATCTTGCACTTCACACTGAAGTTTCTGTTCTGATCTATGGAGTAGCTTCTCTTGTGATATGCAGTAGAGGCTGCACAGAGATCCAGGCGTTCAGCATTACATAGAATGCAATTAGGCCCCTATAGGGCCTGCAGGAAGTTGGGGCCATAGGATGCATCTGAGATAAAGTACACATGACTTGCTGAGAAGTTTAAAATGTATCATTGAGTAGAACAGTCAGTCTGGCCATTTCCTCCACATCTTGCCTCCTAAACTGTGTGTCCATATCTTTACAAGTGGAAATTTCATCACCAAGCAATAAAGGATTAATGTATGGAAAATGCACAATTACAGAGAGCAGGCTGAAGAATCCTTTGAAGTTTTGTAAAAATACCCAATATTACTCAATGAATATTTTGCATTTTATCTCATCTTCACACTTGAGAGAGGGGTATATTCCATATACAGTAAGCAGAGAATTTGAGAATACAATCCAGCAAAAGTTAGAAATAATGCAATAAAATATCACTGAAATTGGTAGAACTTCATACTAATTTATATGTTCACGGAGATGTGGGTAACTAACTTTTGTTATTGCTCTGTGGATCCTGTTTCCTGGCCAATGGATCTTTGTCATTTTTATGTCCCATCAAATAATTTCCAGCTCATGGAAATTCTAATGGATTCTTTGGTTTACTTAATCTAGGTTTTAAATTATTCCTGTGGAGCCATAATGGCTAACATTTATAAATCAATTTAAAAAAAAAAATCTATTCATTAACTTTACTGTGTTCTGATAATTTCTAAAGCAATGTCAGTTAATTGCATTAGCATCTAAAATATGTGCATTGACGAAAGCATTTAGCCATTACTTGGAAAGCAAATCGGCATGGTGCTATTGCTGCTTTACCTCTGCTTTTTATAACTCGTCTGTGTAGTTGAGATCAGAACTTGATAGACATCCAATTCTGTGATCAAAGAATTTGGTACCTTTCTAGAGAGTCCCAACATGAGTTGTGCCTTAGGAGTTGGAAATAACTGAAGTATGGCTGCAGGTTCAAAGCTCTGTGGAACTTGTAGCTCCATGCCATGGTCTCTGAAGATCAAGGAACTGTAAAAAAATAATAATCCTAGGTTTAAAAATTAGAAAGGGGGCTCTTTGCTGCAGAAATTTTCTATCTATGATGAATATGGATTGGTATGAGGATATACATCAGATATATTATCTTTGTCCACTGTGAGGATACAAAGGTGCAAGGGGTGAAAATCTTTCCCAGCTCTTCTGGTGCTAATTGAATGCTGGCAGAACTACTGTCTCCAGTGGGTGAGGTCATTCACAGAGTTTTCCTCATCAGCTTATTCAGCAAATGCATTATTGCTTCCTTCTCCATCTTCAGTTATAAAGAGAATTTCAAAACATATAAGTACTCATTCACATGGGCCGATGTGTGGTGGATGAGGCAAGAGGAAACCTGAGGAAAAAAATCCATGGTTGGTTTTTATCTTCTACTCTTCTTCTGCCATTTCCGAATCCGAATATTGGTGATCCTTATGGTGATCAGCCGTGAAGACTGTCCTTAGAATAGAATGCAATGGCCTTTCATCTGCCTTCCACATCGCAGCATAACCCCCATACCACTGATCCAGTTCTGCGAGTCAATTTCTGGTCCTGAGCCCTTTTGGCATGCAAAGTCCTCCTCAGCTCCAGGCCACAGTATTGATCCATCAAGTATTGATCCATCAAGATGGATTAAAGTGGGATTTAATCACCCTTCCCTGTGGACTTTGGCACCCAAGGCTGCTAGTCCTCAGGGTTGTCAGATTAGTTAACTGCCGCCTAGTGATCGGCATTGAGTCACTGGCAGTATGGTCTACTCTATTACCATAGGAGGATAATCTGGCCAGACTACAATAGTCTATTCTATTGGGACACTTAAAGAAGCAGGATGGAGCTCTAGGGTACAGTGGGGTGATGTGGCTGGCAGAGGACCAGCAATATCGTTCAAAGTTCCACAATTGTTGAACATCAGGAGTCAGGTAGAAAATACAAATGGTCTATTTAGCAAACCATTCCATCTTTTTCTCTGACAACCTTACTTGCTACCTTCTGCTTGACCAAGCCCATCCAGTCAAGATCTCTAGGTGCATTTCAGGAGAACTTAGTGGCACTGGGCAAATATGTAAAAGTTACTGTGTGGAGTTGCAGACAAGTGTTTCATTTATGCTGGCCTTATGTGACTACATTGGGCGCAATGGCAAAATGAGTGGCGGAGGACCTCTGATTCCCAACAGTCATGGAGGCAGAGGAGGCCATGCCAGATGGATTGGCTGTAAAGTCACACCTTGTCCACATCCTCAAGGTTGTGGCAGCCCATTGCAGTCCCAGTGTTAAATCCTGCATGTCTCATTTCATATGTGCCACAAGAGATGGCTCCAGGATCATATTGTGTGTGTCACTTCATGGCAAACTGGAATCCACCTGAAATAAATTCATGCCAGTTGCATTTCTCCTCATTGCTTTGGTGAGCGAAGGCAGCCCAAAACCAGCTGGCCTCCAAGACCTGGCCTCCCAGCGCCCTCGAATAGGAAAAAAACCCCATATACTCAAATTGAGTTGCAGCCAACAAACAAATGTGACTACAATTACAAAGTTAGTGCACATTCTGCTTGATAGGAAGGGGAAGACCCAAAAACATGGAGATTTCAAGGCCTCGGGGAAAGGCATGGTGGAGAATATCTGAGTAACTTTGCATCTTCTTCTTCTTCCCTGCCTAGGCCAGATGTGAAACTGTCAAAATAAAGGCACCTTCTGGTGAGTTCATTCTGCAGTTCCTTTTGCCAGACCTAGTGTGAGGAGATGAGCCAGCAACACAAATTTGTCATTACCAGGGTACGCCTGGTTGTGGTTTAGAAATAACACATTCTTTGAGGAGGCTCTTTCCTTGCACCCCAATATTGCACCTACTAAATGGGTATTATTATCCTAGATGTTGCAGTGGTCCATGGGGTCGCAAAGGGTCAGACTCGACTGTGTGACTGAACAAGAACAGTCTCCTCCTAGTCTTTGTTTTAGACTGGAGTAAAATCCTTCCTAAACTGGTTGGATGGCTTGGAAATTTTAAATTCTCCAGTGCTCCTAGGGAAATGGGACCAATGCTAGGATTTGATTGATAATAACCATGTGCTGTCAAATAAATTCTACCTTACAGCAAACGTTTTCAGAGTTTTCCATATATAGAGTACTCAGAAGTGGTTTATCATCCCCTCCTTTTAAGGGACTCTGGGACTGTGCAACTTCCCACAGCTATACAGGCTGGCTCTTCTCCCATGGAGCATAATAGAGAATAAATCTCTCAGTCTGAAACTGAGCTATCTAGCCAGCTAAAGACTGATCAGCACTAGTAAAAAAAAACACCCACACCCACAACATTTTCTTACTCTTTCAGAAGACAATTTGCATGATTAGGAAGCTCAAATAGTAAAGATGAAGCTAAAGTACTTTGGACATCAAATGAGAAGAGAGGATTCAT
Source organism: Furcifer pardalis (assembly GCA_030440675.1). Classification (NCBI taxonomy): domain Eukaryota; kingdom Metazoa; phylum Chordata; class Lepidosauria; order Squamata; family Chamaeleonidae; genus Furcifer; species Furcifer pardalis. The sequence goes on from CP126893.1 coordinate 74,556,570, forward strand.
TTGAGAAAGCCTTGATGCTGGGAAGAGTGGAGGGCAAAAGAAGGGGGCGGCCAAAAATCAGATGGCTAGATGGTATTGTAGACACAATGGGCACAAAGCTGGGCGAGTTGAGGAGGATGGTGGAGGACAGAGGGGCCTGGCGGACAGTGGTCCATGGGGTTGCAAAGGGTCGGAATCGACTGTGCGACTGAACAACAAAAAAGGAAGCTACATATGGGACGAGGAGTTGCTGAAACCAGTAGGTAAACATTTCATGTCAACTAATTCTTGCTTATACTATATAGGAAACATCCATACACATTACCTTTTATAGATTCAAGCTTATAGCTGGTTTCACAGGTTTTTATATTCTGTGTTTTTAAATTCGTTCAGAAATTAAAGTTTACTCTCATTCCTATTATATCTAACCTTATCAGCAGAGGTGTTATTCAACCATCTTTAGAATCATGGAGATACATTTCCCATGTTACATTTCTGCAGTGCTGAGAGCTGAGGACCACTTGCAGCTGGGGTGGGAGGCCGCCACAGCAACCACGCTGGGTCCACCGCCACCACCTGGCTCCTGTGACCCCACCGCTGCCTGGGGCTTGAAAAGGCTGCCGTGACGGCAGGATTTTGCCGCTGCTACCCGAGGACCACCTGCGGCTGGGGTGGGAAGCTGCCACAGCAATTGCGCTGGGTCCACCTCCACTATCTGGCTCCCAGGACCCCGTCCCTGGCCGGTGCTTGAAAAGGCTGCTGTGATGACAGGACTTTGCTACTGCTGCCACCCAAGGACCACCTGCTGCTGGGGCGGGAGACCACCATGGCAACCACGCCAGGTCCACCTCTACCACCTGGCTCCCAGGACCCTGTCCCTGGCTGGGTGGTAGGATTTCACTGCAGCCACACCTGAACTTAAATGTGGTTGGGGTAGAGAGGTTGTTGATTAGCATTGTAATGGTATCTTGCTTGTATTGTATATTGTTGAATTGATCACTGTATAATTTTTGTATTGAGTATTGATTATATTGTGACTATATTGTTTATTGTGTATTGATTATTCTGTATTGGGTATTGTATAATGATTATATTGTGATTATATTGTGTTTATATATACTGTATGGCTGTGAGCCGCCCTGAGTCGGGTTTCCCCTGATTGGGCGGCTTATAAATGGAAAAATTAAATTAAATTAAATTGAGTGCATACAGTTCCTTCTCCATTTATCTCAGATACAGTCTTAATAACCAGAACAGTTTTTGCACATTAAGAGGCTTAATTTTGTTTTGTATCTTCACAATGAACCAATCCTCTAGTCTGGGAATTCATCTAAGATTGTAGTTTAAACAGCTTCTATCATTTCCTAAGTCTTTAATTTTGATGTAAAACATATTGCTTAGAACGCACATAACAGGTTCTTTCTCTGTACTGGCATGTGTACATCTGCTGATATTATCAGCAACAGCTTTTTATCAAATAATAGTCTCCTTCACCACCCCGACCACCACCCCAAGATCCTGTTGGACCTAGGGTCTTTGGGATGGTGGCAGTGGGAGAACCCAGGGGTGTGCTGGGCACCTTGGGAGGGCAGTGGACAGGAAGTGATGGAGGCACCCATTGGGAGGGTTGGGGGGGGGAGAATTTATTTATTTATTTATTTTTTGTTTAGATTTATATTGCTGCCCACTCGCCTAGGCGACTCAGGGCGGCTTACAGTCAAAACAATAACAGTCAAAATCCCATACATTTTTATTACCTCTGCCTGCCCCTGGGGGGCGCCAGTTGATGGGGTGCACTGGGATGACTCCCTGTATCCCTGTGGGCTAGCACACCACTGGGAGAACCCTTCAGTGTTGGGAAATCAGACAGAGCTTGTCAACTAGATTTCCTCCCCAGTATATTTTCAATGTTGGTGTGGCTCTCATTCCAGATTAACAGTTGTATTTAACATTGCTTATGAAAACACCACATATTGTACATTGCTGATTTAGAAAGATATTTGTGCATTTGCTTAACCTTTGAGTGGTTTGCCAGAACATCTCAATGCTGAATAAATATTTTTTCCACTGCAGTTCCAACAGCATTCACAAGAGGGAGCTAGTTATCTACAATATTCAAAACATTAACTCAGCCAGAACACCTGGAAGCTCCAGAGCTGCTCGTGAAAGAAAATTGAGATCATAGTTACTCTTTTTCCAATTTTGTTTGAGAACCCTTACTACAAGACTTAAATTCAAATATATTTAAAGTGCAAAAGATGAACTTTTAAGGACAAGGTGAAAGAGTGGATTGGGTTGAGACTTTATTCTCCTTTTTTAAAAAACCTTTTTTTGCTTTTTTTATTAAACAATAAATCAGACAATAAAACATATAAGAAACACTTAACACAAAAAGAGAACAAGGAAACATCAACAACAAACAACAACAAGAAAAGAAACCCACATTATACAATCCTCCGCCCACCCGCACACAAGACTCCAAAGCTTCCCCCCCCCACCAGGTCAGATACTACCTGGGGGCTCCCATTCAGGGACTGGGGAGGGGGGGGAGAGCCCATCCCTTCTATTCTAAATTCCTTCCTTTGCTATTCCCCATCTCCTTCTTTAATTTTTCCTCTATCTTAATTCTATTGGTCCTTATTCTATCCTAAATTGTTACCACTTTATTGCCTATTTCTATATTATTTTTACTTTTTGGCTTTTTGCTTTCTCTTTGCCCCAGACACCTCTGCATCCTTCTCTTCTTCTCTTATTTCCTCTCCATTTCCATAACTTAAAGGTTTCTCCCTTTGTTTCTCCCTTGAACGGTCTCTCCCCTTTGCTTGATACTCCTCTTTCCCCTTTGACCCTTCTAAACCTTCTCCATATAGTTTTTTTAACCAGTTTTCCCTAGGTTGGGTCCCCCACCTTTATAATTTTTAGTAATTCAAGCTGCCTCATTGCCTCCTTTGGGTCCTCTATACTAACAACCTTCTCATAATGAAATATCTTTAAGAAGATAGGGAAACCCCATTGATATCTAATATTATGATTAAACAAAATTTCAGTTATTGGCTTCATCTCTCTTCTCCATTGAATTGTCTCATTACTTAAATCATGATATACTTGTACGTTTACTTCTCCTATCTTTAATGCAGAGTCGCCATGCTTCTTTAAATAGTCCATTACTTGATCTTTTTTCTCCTGAATACAAATACACCAGATTCAATGGAGCTGGGAGATGTAAAAAAACAGTTTTAGGGAACTGGATTGTTCAAGGGTGGGTGGGTGGGTTGAGTCGGGGGTAGACTGTTCCCCAGCACAACTCCAGAGTTTTGATGTCAACAGATGGCCTTTTCCCTCTATCTGCCCTCATCTAGCCCTGTTTGACCTTTCTCTGGGTAAAAAGAGGAAACATAACTGCAGTTGAAATCATGTTGCTTAGCATAGTAAGTCACAAGTAACGTAGGCCCGTTGAATCAATGACACTTATGAAGGTGTCAACACCCCTTCCCTATGATTCAATGGACCAACAGTAGTTGTGACTTTCTACCCTGAGCAATACAATTTCACTCAGTAGGCGTTTGATTAGGTGGTGAGATGTAGATTTGGTAGTTGAAGCATTGTGGAGTTTCTCCCCTGCACTTCTTTTCTCAGAGGCCTCAAATGTCTCCATGTTTCTACATCTCTCTTTCTCTTCAGGTAGGATGTTGCATATTTGTGTAGAAGTAGACTCGGCTGGTCTTTTGTGACAATGGTGTCTTTAGTAACTAGCTTCGCACCCAGCTGTTTTGCTTTACCTCTCCTGTCCTATGGATGATGATTGCTGGGGAAAGCCATCTACAATCTCAGTGATGCCAGATGGAGTTGCTGTGGTATGCAGGGCCAGCATCAATTCATGGAGAAGGGAACGAGATGCAGCAGTTTCTTGAGGTGCCAGCTGAGTCCTGTGTGGGCTTTTACTTCCCTTCCACAAAGGGGGAAGTACTTTCTTCTTCCGTGTCTAGGCCAGACATGAAGTACTGTATGTTGCTCTCCCTCCATCCCCTCCTTAGGGATGCTGGAGGGAAACATAGCTGATCTGGAAGGTCTCTTCATCTATCTCTTGGCAGGGGATGATTGTGGGCTTACATGAGGCATTAAGAACTGAGGGTTCCCCATTCTGAATAGGCATCATGGTACCAGAGGAAAGGAAAGAATTTCTGATAGCTTGAAAAAATTTGGAGTGCTCAGCTGAGGAAGAAAAGAGGCTCTTTCTCACAAACAGTAGCATTTGGCATCACACTTTTTGTCTGCATTACTTGCCTGCGTTCTGACAAGACATTTTTTGCATTCTAAACAGATTGCTATTAATGTTGTTTGAAACTCACTCAAAGAGAGAAATAAATTAATTAATGGGAAATGGCATGTAATGACTGTTTGAGTCCTGAAACATCGCATAGGGGCCTGCGAGGAGAAGCGAGTGTTTTGGGACATGGCGTTACACTGATTCATCAAAGTGATGGAAACCGTATCCTGCTATCATGTAAAGTCAGTGTACAATGACAAATGACACACGGCACAATATAATTTCATGAAATTCAACAGTGATTCCCCCCCTCCCCAGTTACATATTTTGAGACATACTCTAGGTGAGTTAGAACTGGTCATCTAGGCAGAAGAAGGACATCCTGGTGGGTTGCAAAGTGTAAAACTTCGCTCCTTGTTCTGCTAAAGAAATAGACTGGGACATCTCACTGAGACACACACCCCTTTTAAATATCTGCTAAGATGCTGACTGGAAGGCAGCAGGTCAGCAGTTCGATACCCGAATACTGCAGGATGGAATGAGCTCTTGTCTTTGTCCCAGCTCCTGCCAACCTAGCAGTTTGAAAACAAGAAATTGCAAGTAGATAAATAGGAACCACTTCGGTGGGAAGGTAAACATGTCTGTCACATGATCATGGAAACATCTGCAGAAGCAGGCAGCGCTGACTCTTTGGCTATGAAACAGAGATGAGCACTGAACCCTAGAGTCAGATACAACTGGCTTTCGAGCAAGGGTGACCTTTACCTTAATGATAATCTGATTGGGCTGGAGTGTTTAGTGGTTTAGGTGTTTGACTGTGGAACCAGAGACTGGAAGTTTGATTCCTTACTATACTTCCCAGGTAAAGAGCTAACTTGAGTGGCCCTGAGCAACCTGCACAGTCCCAGGATGTTCACAGAAGAAAGGAATGATAAACCCATCTGAGTACTCTTTAACTAGAAAACCCTGAGAATGGTTGCCACAGATCAGAACTGACTTGATGGCATGTTATTAATTATTGTATTCTGATTGGTGGACTTGCCTGAAGAAAAAGAAATATTTTTCTTCTAACTTACTCTTATTCATTAGGAAACAAGTGAGCGTCTGCTCATTCACTGCCATGGGTCACAATCCTAAATTATCAAACAGTGCATAGATATAACTCTGCTCAGCAACGTGAAACCTTACAAAGGGGTTTGTCAACCTTGTACAGCTTCATTCTTTTCTGTATCACTGGCATCTTCACCAAGTCTCAGTAGAGAAAACGCCCCTTTCAGTGTATTTTCACTGTAAATAAGGGCATGTTGCCCCAGGGAGCAGGGACTTAGAAACTAATCATCAAAGCCTGCAAGAGCCAAAACTTTCGCTTACAATGAAAAGGAGCCTTAGAAAAACTTCCACATTTCAAGTTACTATTTATGAATTTGCAAATTTTGCCAGACATTTCAATGCTACATCCTCATGTATGAAAAATTCCTTTCTTTCTTTTATTCATGTTAGTTCCCCTCATCTAACCTAAACAGATGTTAACTTGTGAAACTGATTCTTCTGGAGAGTTTTTAAGTAACAGAGCCCAGAAAGAACACACATTTCCCCCCCTTAATAGTGAATTCAAATGAATTAAGTGACGAAATGAACTGTATTCCTGTCTAGTATTTTTAAGAGGGTATAAGAGTCCTGAGTACCTACTGACTAAATATTCTTTCAATGGAAACTCACTGAATATAGAAATACTTCATCTGAACAAAGGCAATCTCTCTCTCTCTCTCTCTCTCTCTCTCACACACACACACACACACACACACACAGAGCTTGGCTTTATATGCAGGGAAAGTTTCATGCAATCTGGAATGGGGAACTCTTGTTTGTTTCACCTAAACTCTTCTGATGACCAACAGCACAGGGATCCACAAAATGTTCCTTTTATTTTGGCTTTTATAAGAATTGACAAAATAATGCCAAATCTGCACATATTTTTCAATGACAGGTAAGGCAGCAATAACCATTCATAGAACAATAATAGAACTGGAAGGGACCTATAAGGCCATGGGGTCCCACCCGTTGCTGATGACCAAGTGAACAGGATAGACGAAGAAGGGACTTGTAGATAAGAGCAGTGACAAAGTGGATGGGAGACAGATAGTTATGTTGGCAGTAAGTGGAGATAGTGGAAGCCAAGGGTCAAAAGCAGAAAGGACCTTTGAAATAGAATGTGCCTCTCTCAACAGCCTGCTACCAGAGGCAACCAGATCACTTTGGCTAGTGCCAGTTGAGATGTTTAGAATAAAAAGGACCTTTGAGCAAGCCTTTTGAATATGGGTGAAATCAGGACTACCAGATCTGTCCATCCTTGTCCAGGAATCTGAGAGCTAAAGTCTGGATTGAACTAGGATCGTCATGTCTTTCTTCTCCCCTTCCCTGGCTGGCTCATTTTTACCACAAGTGGGATAGGCAGATAAAGGACACTTCTCTTCATGTAGGGAACAGCTGAACCTATTCAGTTTAGCAAGGGTGAAAGGGGAAGGATTTCATTTCAATTTTTTGACATGAATTCTATGAACATCTTACATTTTGGTTGGCTGGTCTGACAGCTTTTGCAGTGTAACAAAAATCATGTACTTTTGAGACGCTGCAACACCAAAACTAACCCACCTATGAAAATAAGGGTTATGTAATTTGAAAGATTGTCTTGGCAACTTTAATGGTAGAACACAAAAGCCGAAAATGCAAAGTGATGACATCATTGTTTTTGGAAGTAGCATCAGAAAAGTGACAGTTTTGCTGGGGGGGGGGTGTCGGATGTGGGGGGGGGCACAAAAAAACCCTACCCAACCATTTGAGACATCACCCTTAACTAATGAATGAAATTAAAGAAATAAATGAACTAATGAGCATAATTCAACACACCGAATTCACACACTAAATCCCTGACGGTAGTGTTCTTAGACTCTACCTGCCACTTTTATATATCTGTACATTTGGAACATATTGTAAGCTTAATACTTTAAAAATTCCAATGTGGGAGAAAGCAAAAGGGACAGTTTTCTCCATACAGTGATTGCAGCTATGAAATAAAAAGGTGACTGATTCTTGGGAGGCAAGCAATGAGAAACCTGGGGAGCATAGTGAAAAGTAGAGACATCACATTGTAAACAAAAATTTGTCTAGTCAAAGCAATGGTATTCCCGGTGGCAATGTATGGTTGTGAGAGCTGGACCATTAGGAAAGCTGAGTGCAGAAGAATAGATGCCTTTGAGATGTGGTGCTGGAGGAGAGTTTTGAGAGTCCCCTGGACAGCGAGGAGAACAAATAGGTCAATCTTAGAATAAATCAATCCTGACTGCTCCTTAGAAGGTCCAATAGTAAAGATGAAGCTAAAGTACTTTTGACATCAAATGAGAAGAGAGGATTCACTTGAGAAAGCCTTAATGCTGGGAAAGGTGGAGGACAAAAGAAAAAGGGGGCCAGCCAAAAATGAGATGTCTAGATGGTATTGTAGAGACAATGGGCACAGAATTGAGTGAGTTGAGGAGGATGGTGGAGGACAGAAGTGCCTGGCGAACAGTGATCCATGGGGTCACAAAGGGTTGGAATCAACTGTGTGACTGAACAACAACAAAAAAGAGTCCATTTAGAGGTCATGTGGTTAAAACCTTCCCAATGTACAAGTTGCCAGGATGATAATTAGTCTTTGAGCACAGTCAAAGGCTATTCCAATATACCCAGAAAGTCTGATGTAGGGAATATTCAGTCTCCCTGATCTGAGGTGGTCTGGTCCAGGAAAGATCAGCTCCCTGGCATTCCAAATTTATAACATTAGATTATTATTTTTTCATGTGAAACCCGAAACTGCCAAAATAAAGCCACTTTCTTGACTTTGTTGTTGGCCAAACTTAGATCCTCATCAGTGCATCTTTCTGGTAGTAATCAGCAGTCCAGTCCAATAAATGAGTCAGATTCTGTATCTCTCCACATTCACAGTGTGTTGTTATCCACTGAAATAGAATACCATTTATTTCTTGGACATTTTCCAACCTTTTAACCCATGTTAGAATTGTTGTAATGTACTTCAAAGGTCCAGAGGAGGAAAGGAAATGTTTGGTTGAATCAGAGAGAGGATTTATGTTGTGGTTGCATCACATGAGACACCACTTGTGTTATTTGGACCTTGAAGCAACCAGTTACACTAGAGGGCCCCCTCTAGTGTATTTTAGAGTATGGTCATATAATTAGCAATGTTTTGCTTGAATTTTAATGTAACAAAGAACTTTTATTTCAACTCGTCACATGATGTTTCAAGAACTTACCTCCTGTTTTATACAGCCCTCAATAACTCACTTTGAAGTTATTTCCTTGTTACAAAAAAAAGCTATACCATTCCCACTTTGGAGGGTCCTTATGAAACAAACAAGAAACTCAACAACAGTATATCTTTTCCCAGCAGGCAGTAGATTAAAAGTAGGAAACTTCTGGGTCTCCCCAGCTACTGCAGAAATCCCATACCTGCCAGAGGCACACAGCACAGGGAGACCAGATGAAAACAATGAGAGTGTTCATGCACCTTTAATTGTTGCTTAGAAGAGGACATTTCAGCAGGTGCGGCCTTTAATGCAAGCCACACCTGCAGAAATACCTTCCTGCACAACTATTAAAGGTACAAGAACCCTATCTTCCTCTGCAGTTGGTCCCAAAACCAGATTTCTTGATAGGAAGAACCACGCATTGCCCAATCCTGCCATACACAATATGATGGGGAAAGTCTCCTGCTGAATGTCTACCTGGACTAAAGTAAAGGAGAAGGAACTTTTACATTCTGAAACATCTAACAGTGGAAATGTTAATTAAGAAGCCTTGATTACCTTCGGCACAAAGAAAGAGAGCTAGTCATTGGCAAAGTAATTCTGACCCTTGCCTTCACAAACGTAATGCTTTCTGCATTTATTCATTTTATTCATTTATTAATCAAATTTATTCATCGCCCTTCTCACAGAGTGACCCAGGGCGATTTACAACAAAAAGCATCAATAACAGTTAAAACCAATCTAAAAAGTTATTAATCGAGAGTTTAAAACTAGCTAAAACAAATTAAAACATTAAAGATTAAAAATTTATATTAAATTACAACTAAGGACAAGGGGGCTCAGATAAGCCAATGGGCTGGGCTTGTTATACCGCCTGTCCCCCAAACCCATCCTGCCAGCCAGTTTTTCACTCTTTTCCTAAAGGACAGCATTGGTGAATTCCCATGTTTATTACAGGGAAAAGCAGCTTGCTTAACTGCAAGAAGGAATCATCACAGTACCTTGCTTTACTTAAAACAAAACAGAACCAAAGCACTTCACTTGGGGACTTTATTCCAAAACGTGAATATGTGATCTAAAGATAAACTCTCAGCCCCATGACTGAGGGCCACACGAAGATGCAAAAAAGCCGTTAATGGAAGTGATGTAGAGCAATGCATACTTACTTGGAAATAAGCCCCATTAGCACAATGAGACTTCTGAGTAAATGTGCATTGCATTAACAGCAACATACTGTTCCCCAAATTTATGCACAGGTATTATTTTCACTTAATTGCTTCTCAGCATAATTGCTCACTTATTCCCTAACAAACACTCAGGATTGCATCTTTAATCATTTAAAACTTTCATATTCCTAGAAAGGGCAATAAGAATAGCCCTAAACTGTTGACTTCCTTTGGATTCTGAAGTCTGAAATAATAGGAACACATGTAAATAATGTCATTGAAAATTACACCTGATATCTACTAGTGAAATTGGGCAGTCTGTACGACTCTCTGAGTATGAGGGACAGGATCTCTCTCTTTTCATTTTTTATTGCATCAACCTTTAAGTGCAAGGGCTTTGCAGTTTTCTCACTGTCAATCATACCAATGGAAAATTCCTCCCTTCATTTAAAAAGATAAACAGTTGTAACTTTCAAATTTGGTTAATGTGACATCTATTACTGGCCTGGGTTGTCAGCATTCCAAAAAAGGGATATCACTCCCTGATCTCCAGCCTATCAGGATGCACTAGGCTGAGCCTTAGAAAGTAAACCTAAACATTTACAGGTGTATAAGTACTAGAGTGAGCTAGCCCAGGTGATGCACCTGTCTCAGGGGAAAGGAGTAACACAGGTGTGTTATAACTTGGTCAACTGCCAGAGCTAGATTATGAGCTCATTTGATCCACAGATACACTCACCACAGCGCTGCAGCCCACAATTTCCAAACATCGGCCAGGAACCTCCTGAAATGAACATCTACTATGAAAATTTCTTTCATCCTCAGAATGTTCCTAGTCCACAAAGGCCTTCAAACTTTGAGACAGGAGAGTACAATGCCCCACCAAACCCTTATTTGTGGTTAAATGGACCTTCCCTCAATGCTCCACCTTACCTACCAGGATCGAATGGCACTCCATACATCCCACCAGCATATGGAATGCAAAGACAGCTCTTGCCAAACATGCACGGCTTGACCGGGAATGAAATGGGCTGGCTCCCTATGCCTTCTCAAGAGGAGCTGATGAAGCTGGTCAGGCCACCTTATTCCTATTCTGCGCTCATTGCCATGGCCATCCATGGAGCACCGGAGAAGAGGCTGACACTCAGTCAAATCTACCAGTATGTTGCCGACAACTTCCCCTTCTACAACAAAAGCAAGGCTGGCTGGCAGAACTCGATCCGTCACAATTTGTCTCTCAACGATTGCTTCAAGAAAGTGCCTCGAGATGAAGATGACCCAGGTAAGCAGGCTTCTTAAATTAGCTTGTGGAGTTACCATTGTCTACCCACCCCTAGAGAATTCCTGCTGTAATTTCCAGGCCAGTTTTGTTGATTGTAGTGATAGAGCTCACATTATTTCCTATAAGAGAGCTTCAACAGTAGAGATGTAAATCCTTGCCTTTTTACTTCATTAATCCTAAATGAAATCCACATGGACTTGATAATTCATGAACAGCCCTTAACTTGCAGGAATTTTGGTGTGACAAAGCAAGTTGAGTAAGTAGTTAGTTGAAGGTGGGGCAGAATGATTCACTCCCTTCAAGCCAATTATTTTTAAATGTAGTTTTTGCTTTAAAAAGATGAAACTTTTTACTTTCCAAGTTCACTTCCAAAATGCTATTCCTGGCAGAAAGTAAAGTAGTTTTGCAAATTCTATTTTTGTAAGCATTCACATACACTGTTGGTCCCATGACTTTAACAGCAGTTTGTGTTACAAAACTTGACAGGTGATATTTTGTTGTAGAAAACCTGCCTATGGATTAAAACCACAGAGTGGTCCAGACTATGTTTTTCCATGGCTAGCTGGCAATCTGGCTTAAATTATCTTGTTATGAGTGCCAAGTTACATGAATGGATTTTTAAAAAAGCTAGCTTATTGAACAGTTATTTTTATTAATTTTTTAATGTAATAGTTGTCAGAGGATATCTCCAGGCACCCTATCTGCAGTCTTGCCTGAGGTCAACTCCGTCTTGTCTCTCATTTTTACCAATGGGGTGGAATGGCTTCTTAAGTCTGATAAGTACAAAATCCATGAAAGTAAAAGTTCAGTTTCACCTCAAGGCAGTCTGGGCAGGTTTCTTTGTAAGAATAGGAGCAGATTTGAATACAAACAGTCTCTTTCTCTGACTCTTTCTGAAGGGTGTTACCAGCTGAATTGCTTTTTCTGACTCTGGGCCAGAATATGTCCTGAGAACTAACTCTTTCTTGGCTGCATTTATATTTATGTTTTGTTGCTCTTGTTGGAACAGGGAAAGGCAATTACTGGACTCTGGATCCAAACTGTGAGAAGATGTTTGACAATGGAAACTTTCGAAGGAAGAGGAAGAAGAAGTCTGACTGCACTGCCAGCACAGTGTCGCTCACTTCTGATAAATCAGAGGACAGCACTTTAGGCGGCAGCCCGAAAGCTGCAGAACACCCAGACATGTTAGAGAATTCTTCATCTGGAACTGACAGCTCGCCTGAAAAGAGATCTCCGCCACCACCATCATCCAATACTCCTTGCCTCAACAACTTCCTGTCCAGCATGACAGCTTACATGAATGGGTCTAATTCAGTGAACCAGACAGTGCCTCTGGGACTTAGCACTGATGCTAGTGATAAAATGGGACAGAATATGGTAGGTTTCAATTCATACTCTACCCTTTCCAATATTCCTAACCACAGTAGCAGAGAGTGGTCAAACACCATGGCCTCCAGTCATCTGGGCTATGGCAGCTCCGTCCTCAACCAGTTCAATTCCAGCTTCTACAACAGCCTTGCTGCAAACAATACTCTGTATGCAAGAGAGGGAACTGAATTGTAAGCAAAGGGAGATTTGGGAGGAAGTGTACATGTGTGTGTGTACACACACAGAGAGAGGTTTTTCACATTAGCTCCATACGTCTGGTACCTATCTGCCAATTTTTGTTAGACAAAACAAATGTTCCCTGTCAGGTGGCTCCAAATTGCACTATATAGTTCTAACTTTCAGAAAACATCTGCTTGTTTTAGATTTTGTATGGAAGAACACACCATTTTAAATTCCACATCAGTCCATCAAGAATAATCCATTCTGTGCTTTCAATCACTGAAACAGAACAGACTGATGACTTAACACAAAAACCTGACTTTGAAAAGCCATCTTTGTATTCTTTGTCTCTCCATTCAAGACTCTCAGAACAAAAGCATGGAGGAAAGTGTAAAATAATCCTGATTAAAAATTCCCCCAAACATGCTTCTTTCTTAACTGATAGAATATAGTATGATCCAGCTATGGATAAGCTCTTTTATGCCACTGAGACTTAAACATATTTACCAGAGGTACTGGCTACTCAAAGTTATCTGCCATGTCATTTTATGATTCTGTTAAATGTGGCACTTAAAGGAAAGGATGACAGTGGGAAGGGGGCACCATTAATGTCAATCAGTCAAAATGGTCATATGACCTTTAGTCATCACCCTTTTGCATTTACTGATATGAAGACAGGAAAGAATGACTCCAAATAGGAATTAGTGAGTCTGGTTCAAAAGCCACAACACATTTTTGTCTTGGATTATGAAACTCTATTGGCAGCTAGGTAACTACAAACTGATATCTCATTTTTTTGCAACTATTTTTTGTGTGACAGCTGCATATGTGTGTTCCTGGCTGAAGAAATACAGTTTGCTGTGTGACCCTGTTAGAACAAAGACAATACAATAATGTTTTGGGGATGGGGTGTCACAATTGTGAAGTACAGCTCAACCTCTTACATTTAGTTTATTTCATTGGTTAAATATTATTTATTTTAGCATCAATGTAAAACATGTGCTCATCTTTGAAAACATAAACCTTAGTTCAGTGGTGGGCATCAGCAGGTTCGCACCAGTTCACCAGAACCAGTAGCAGAAATTCTGGCTGGCTCCGACCATCCAAGTTTTGAAATAAAGTAGTCCTAATTTGGGTACAACAGGGCTTTCCCCTGGCCACACCCACCATACCCTGCCTACAGTGTGGTAGTAAACAATTTTTGAGCCCACCACTGCCTTAGTTGACGTGCTCTTAGTTGACGTACTCCTTGCGCAGTCAAATTATTGTAAAGTATACACAGGATGGACCTTTTTGCGTTCAGGGAACTACATTGTCAGTATGTATGCATACCTGGTAAAAACAGGCAGTCAGAGCAAAAAATAGGAACCAAACTATCTTTTTGACCCTGCCCTGAAGGTGATCCTTTTTGCTACCTATTCTGAATGGAGCTCTTTCAAGTGTCTCTTGAAATCTGTCTGGGGGCTGCACCCTCTGGGCACAAACTTTCAAGCACAATCCTATCTATGTTTATTCAGAAGTATGTGACATTTATTTCAATGGGGCTTGCTCTCCGGTTGGAATGTATAGGATTGCAGCCTGAATCACTGATGTAACCAAGAGGGCCAGGATGTATTATGACAAACACTGTTTCTTGATGTTTTTTATTTTATTTTGTGTATTTTGGTTAATATTTCATTTATGGCAGGAGGGCTGACAGAGAAGTATTTTTTAATAAAATATTTGTAAATATGTGTGTGTCCATGGCCTCTGTACTCGATATATATGACTGTTAAACCAAATAAGGAGAAAACCTCATTTCATTAGTGGTCTCTCCAAGTCCTTTCTGTTGTATTAAAAACAACAACAAAACATTATCCTTCAAAGAGTGGGATGTCAGAATATTTACATGTCTAATCTTTAAATTTGATCTCAGTAATTCACACACTTTAATTACAAAACACTGATGTAGGACACAAATATCAAATGGATTTATTGTTTCTATTTACATACTTCTATTTACATTATGGCAGCTCACCTTGCATATGACCCAGAACAATGTTTCTCAACCTTGGGCCCGGAGATGTTCTTGGACTTCAATTCCCAGAAGCCCTGGTTAGCAGGTGTGCTGATTTGGGCTCCTGGTAATTAAAGTCCAAGAACACATGGGGTCTCAAGGTTGAGAAACATTGTTCTGGGTCATATGCAAGGTGAGCTGCCATAATGTCTAAAAATCCATGCAACTACAAAACAGAAATATATGGAAATAACAGTGAATATTTCATCCAATAGAAACAGTTTCCCACATTGTTCTCCTTAAACTTCAAGGTTTGTGATATGAGAACTTGCCATTTTCTACTTCTACTTCAGCAAAGCTCAATTGCAGGTAGGGACTATGGTGGCTCTGTGGTTAAGAAGTTTGCCTTGTTAGCTGAAAGGTTTGCAAGTTGGCAGATCAAGACCCGAGTACTCTATGACAGAATGAGTGCCCGTCTCTGTCCCAGCTCCTGTCAACCTAGTAGTTTGAAAGCAAGAAAATGCAAGTAGATAAACAGGTACCACTTCGGTGGGGAAAGATCTTGGGGGCATGAAAGGAGCATAATTTGGGTGTCCCTTGAGTGGAGTTCCTCCAGCAAAAATCCTATTAAACAAGAAAGCACCTTTGTGTGTTTCTGATACAATTTTTAAAAAAGCTGCAGGTGATGGCAGGACAGAATGTGGACCCTGTCTTACTGACCTCCCACACAAAGTTCTTTTGCTCTATCACTGTGCCTTGTGATGGAGTTAAGACTTTTGAGATCCTAGAATAAAGCATCTCACATTAACCTGAAGAAAAGAAGGGGCATGTCAGCTAAGAGTTCTCTTATTTGGCCCAAGAGAACCTCAACTGCTTTGTGCAAAGAGAGGGGGCAGCAGTGGTGAGGATGTGCTGTTACTCCAGGCACAGGAGATTACAAATGACTGACTTTGCCACACAGGGGATGAAAATCTTATTAGTCTCAAAGCAGTGAGAAAGCCAGGCCAACCATTCTCCAGCTCTTAAAGTGCCTCTGGCTCCAGCTCTGCTTTTCTTATATAAACTGAAGACATTGGAGGCAAGAAAGCCTGTGCACTCAGATCTCTGTGCACATAAACTTCCCTAGACCTAAGGAAGTCTTCACACACACAAAGGTAAACAGAGCGTCTCTGGGTCTCAGGGCATTGGCTGAAGCTTCAGTGAATTACTGTGCTTCTCTTGGTCCCCAGGTGGGGAGACAAACCTCAAGGAAAGCAGTGCTGGAGACAGGGCTGTAGCCAGGGCCCCCAGAAACTCTCCTGAGCTAACAGTCCACCCAACCCCAACCTTCCCTGGATGTCAATGCTATATATGTAAGTGTGACATTGTTGCCCCTCCTGAATATCCCCCCCCCCCCCCGAATAAAAAAGCCCTGGTTGGAGAGAGTTTCATTTTCTCCTCCTGTGCATGGAGGCTGTAAAGCCTGAACTCCCATCTCTACCTATTCCTAACTAGAGTGGCTGGAGATGGGACAGAATAGGTGGAGATGGGACAGTGAGTGTTTCAGAATCTTGAGCAACATCATAAGACCTGGAAAAGCTCAATTTGTACTAAAGATGATGTGGACAAGACAGCACAGAATGTGAACCCTGGTTGGAACAGCAACAAATGCTGCAGCTGCTGGGAGCCTTTCTCTACCTCGTTGGAAACTGGAAAATAATGCTGCTTTTTTCCTGTCTCTGAGTTGCCAATATTATCTGGGGTTTGCCTAGATCTGTGATGGTGAACCTTGGCACTCCAGATGTTCTTGGACTTCAATTCCCAGAAGCCCAAGTCCCCACGAATCCACAAGAATGGGTTTACTGTGATTCATCCGGCCCACGCCGCCCTTATTGCTCCTGGAAGCGGAAGTAAAACAGCCTTCTACTCACACATATGTAAAGGTAAAGGTAAAAGATGACCCTTACTCAGTCATATCTGACTCTAGGATTTGGTGCTCATCTGTTTATAGCTAAAGAACCAGTGCTGTCTGTGCCTGCAGATGTTTCCATGGACATGTGGCAGGGATGACTAAATGCCGGAGTGCACAGAATGCTGTTTACCTTCCCCCCAAAGTGGTACCTATTTATCTACTTACAATTTCTTGTTTTTGAACTGCTAGGTTAGCAGGAGCTGAGACAGAGAGAGGAGCTCACTCCATCCTGCAGCACTCCACTTTTGAACTGCTGACCTGCCAACCTCCCAGTCATCAAGTTGAGCATCTTAACCACTAAGCCACCAAGCCACCACTGTCCCCCACAAATGTGAATACACAAATGTTTTCCCCAATACATGAGATTATAAGATTTTTTTGGTGTTTTTTGTGGATTGCAGGACTTTGTCTACATAGCAGTTTTAATTTCAGTGTTATATGTTTTCTTCTGTACTGTGAAGTGGATAATTTTTGTTTCTATTTTTACTGACTCAGTGGAAATGGAAAAAGGGTGTGAGTTGCTTAATGTCACAGAAGCAGTCCTGAATGGAAATGGAATTTCAGCTCATATCTCCCAATCCCAATAGAATTTTCTATCTACAGTACATACTTGCTTAATCTGGTTTGCTCCCTAAATTTTAGGGAAACAAGGCATTGGCTCAAGGGCTTCATAGCAAACATACCAGTCCTTTGTGATGTGTGGACTAAGACTCAATCACTACTTAGTTCCTCTAGCCCAACCCAAAAAGTTTAAAGGGTTTTGCTCGTTTATCAGAATTTCTTCACTGAAGGCAGACAGGGTGAAAGGGCTTGAATATAATGGCAATCACCAATCCAACTCAGAAAGGTGTTGTTACTGACACCTGCTGAGCATTAAGAGTCTACCTGTGCTTTAATAGTTTTGCATAGATTAACCAAATACAGTAAGTAAGATACTGCAGAAGGAATTCTTTGTCAAAGAGGACTGATAGTGGAGGGAAGAAATCTTTCCTTTCAATATACAGTACTGTGGAAAAGCCTTAGGCCACCATCAGCTGGTTTGGGGGAAATTCAATCAGTGATTTGGGGGGTGGGGGTGGAGGAGAGATAGCTCAGACACTTCACCAAACTTGGAGAGAGATCAGAAGAGGGTCAGCATAAAACTTTCTCCAGTTTTGGTATCTAGGTGCCTCTGTGGCTGAGTTACTTGCCCCCCATTACTCATTGTTATTTTTCTAAAACCATCTTATTCTTATTAATTTATACATGGAGAGTAATGGCTTGCATAAAGAGTCCAGTGTGCTCTTGTGCTCAAAGAAGCAAGCACAACCCATTGTGCTGGTAATGGATATTGATAATGGGTTCTCCTCAACCAAATGAGGAGGACTGGGCACAACCAAAACCCACAAGCAAGAAACCAGTCAGGCATGTGCCTGCTCCAAAGGGGTTCAATTCTTATGTGTACCCTCCATTTTCCTATCTACCATTCATCAGCGACTCCCATAGTTTTACATTTATATAGTGACTCATCTGTGGCTTAATCTAACATAGTTCTGTGTTATAAATATAATTGACTTCCTCAAGCCTTCGGCACATTTGCAGTTAATGGCATACTTCTGGCTGCCTTCACTCAGCAGATTTATATATACTCTGATAAAGCAAAGGCCATTTCTTTTTTCTTTCCATTTCATTGGTACATGACTGCAAAAGCTGTATAGTACAGTGCATTTCTTCTCTAAGGGATAGACAGTAATCTAACTCATGGCTCAGTTGGCCTAAAAACTCATAGAGGATTGAAGCCTGTAACTTGGAAGGAAGCACTGTAAACTATTTGTTGACCTCAGATTCAGCGTTTTTCTGTGATCTGAATGACACTATATTGGACAATTTACCATTGATGTCACCAGTCTGGCTCAGCTTAGACATCACAACCTTGATATTTACCTTTGATGCCACAGGGTAAAATTCAGCAGGAGATCATGTAGAGCAGTGGTCCCCTATCTTTAGGTTTCGGACTTCAATCCCCAGAAGCCTAAGTCAATTTCCCAAAGCACTGATCAGCCAATGTACTGATGTAGGCTACTGAAGTCCCAAACCCAAAGGTTGGGGACCATTGATGTAGAGGATAGCTGACCAACAGTGGTACATAAATTAAAACAGGCCACAAATTGTTCTTAATGGTGAAATAGGGGCGATATAGAAATACTAGTTCAAGACTTGTCTGCTCTCACAATTTGAGATGCCTAAGTGCCTGTATTGAACCAGGTCCATCGGGTCAGCAGTGCACAACTTGCGGCTCTCCAGACGTTAAAATTACAAATTCCCTTCACCCCATCTAATAGAAGGAATTGTGATTTATTTAGTTACCTCAACCAAATTAGTTAACAAAATCTAATCTGTAGCTAAATCAACTAATGTATGTTTGATGGCATTGATATTTTGTTCTATGCAAGTCAACAGAAGTACTGTAATCCCACACACACACACATGAAATTTTGAACCTGCCCTTAAACCACACAATTATGCAAGTTAGTATTCAGTATCTCCTTGTACAAGTGAAAACCATGTTCATTCAAACAGACGACCTGTTCTTGCAAAAAGGCAAGCTGTGAGATAACATGGAACTATGCCCTTGAAGCATTCTGCTATTCCAGCATCCAACAGGAATCTTAGGCTACAACTCTCTGAAGTCACCAGCCAGTACAAGCTTTGTCTAGGCAGCTGAAAACGTCAGCTGCGTCAACGCACTCTTTATGCACTCCAGGACGTTCCCACCGGCCAGGAAGAGGACAAGAGTGGTGACTTTTTGACTTTTGTTTTTGTTGCTGTTAGACTTTCTGTGGGACTTCTCATATGAGTGCTGTGGGATTTAGCAAATGAGGTTTTGTTTTTTGTAATGATTTGATACTGTGATATTGATACCTTTTGATACTGTGATTTGTGATGATTTGTGATAATATGTTGAAATGTTGTATCATGATAATGTGGAATCTTATTATGATATCTGGAACCTTTTAATTTGTAACTGTATATTTTGTAACTTTGTTAGCTGCCCACAGTCACTCTGCGAGTGGGGCAGCATACAAGTATAATAATAATAATAATAATAATAATAATAATAATAATAATAATAATAATAATAATAATAATAATAATAATAATAATAATAATAATAATAATAATAATCCATAAGAAGTCTGTATCCAAGCTTTGCAAAAAAGCAAAGTTGAACCTTATGTAGTACAGAAAATCTTTGTGTCTTTACAGAATTTGAGGACTTGGGGAGACACCTATATGCAATGAAAAATAGCAATAGATTATCCCCTCTAAAGATCCTTGAGGATAAATTTGCTGTGCAATACAGTACCATTCATTCCACAAAGACACTCTTTTTTGGACTAGTATCAGCTTATCATTTTGCTACATTCCAAGTTTTGTATATGCAAAGTGTCATGCAAATTAGATTTGGTTCCCTTTATTTGCCTCTTAAAAGGGAGTGCAGGAAGGCAGCAAAAATTGGCTTGAACCCTAGCAATGCTTTAGACTTCTGGCAGGAATGCTAAGAATGTCAAAGAAGTACCACATTAGCCCCATCATGCTGGGACTTGTTAAACACAGTTCTGCCCTCTCTTCTTTGGGATTTGGTGCTGTAGGATTACACCACCTGCTTTGCATTTCTAAAGCTATACACTTTCCTGTCAACATGCACAGGAAGATTGCATATCTGCAAAAAGTACAGTAAATCTAATACTGTATGTTATATCTGATATTTAATTTCAGTAACATTCTATCTATTAGAAGCTGTATAGGTTTGAAAAGCAACATTACTTTTCTCTACAAATCACAGAACAGGGCATATTCTTTGCAGAATATTCCCCACTGAAACACCATTATATGACCAATTAATCCCCAGGAAGGCTAATAGCTAATTCACTTTATAAGTACCCTAGATGAAATTATTGGCTTGAGTTTGTGTCCTCTAGATGCCTACTGTACATGTTCCAGTGTGTGGTGAGATGAAAAAATCAATATTCAAAAGTTGGCGTCTAGCTCACATTCATTTTGTGAATTCAGATGTCGCTCTTCTTCTATAAGAAAGCAATTCAAATGACCAATGACCAAGCCTATACCATGGTTATGCTGCAGGAACTTTCGGGGCAGCACAAGTGGAAAGAATGTGAGCTAACTTTCCCAAACAGCAGCTAGTTTATTCCCCCAGCATTGGCACAGCAATAACATGATACAACAAAAAAATCATGAAGAAAATGTCCCCTGCTGGATAAGGCCAAAGGTAATGTTTCCAAAAGATGCTGCACACAAGGCCACAAAATGACATTAAGGTAAGAGCCTTCTCCTTTTATTGCTCTTCATCAGTAGTGATATTACAATGCCTTGGAATCTGGAGGTTATCATTATAGAATGCAGCTCCCCAGGTGGCTTAGTGGTTAAGGTACTCAGCTGGAAACTGGAAGGTTGGGTTTTTATACCCGAGAACTGCACTTGGAGACATGAAAGGAGCCTCATTCAGCTATCCCCTAAAAATCCTTTCAACCCAGAGTAATCTCTGACTTGAAATTATTCTTATAGAATGTAAGTCATTTCCATTAAACATGTTTGCCTTCTACATTTTCTTCATGGCTATTTTTAACTAGTATGAATGATAGCTAGCACAAAAGGGGAATCTCTAGACTGGGATTTCTCAACCTTGGGCCTCCAAGAGTTCTGGGACTTCAATTATCAGAAGCCCAAGTCAGCATGAGAATAAGTCCAAGAACATTGGTGGGGGTGAGAAACCCTGCTCTAGACCATCTAGGCTGCTGCAATTCATATTGGCTGCTGCAATTCATATTAACATTCAGACTGCCCTTTGCTATGTAAAGCTTGATATTCTTTCCTCTGCTGGCAACATGGGCATGATTTTGTGTAGCAATATTGGGCAATTTCCTGATGTTTTGAATCATGGCTATAAATGCACATTATCACACATTCATAAATCATAGTTGTTCTTTCTTTTATTTTGTTTTGTTGTTGTTCAGTCGCACAGTCGATTCTGACCCTCTGCGACCCCATGGACCACTGTCCGCCAGGCACTCCTGTCCTCCACCATCCCCCTCAACTCGCTCAGCTGTGTGCCCATTGTCTCTACAATACCATCTAGCCACCTCATTTTGGGCCGCCCCCTTCTTCTTTTGCCCTCGACCTTTCCAAGCATCAAGGCTTTCTCAAGTGAATCCTCTTTTCTCATTTGATGTCCAAAGTACTTTAGCTTCATCTTTATTATTTGACCTTCTAAGGAACAGTCAGGGTTGATTTCTTCTAAGATTGACCTATTTGTTCTCCTCGCTGTCCAGGGGACTCTCAAAACTCTCCTCCAACACCACATCTCAAAGGCGTCTATTCTTCTGCGCTCAGCTTTCCTAATGGTCCAGCTTTCACAACCATACATTGCCACCGGGAATACCATTGCTTTGACTAGACAAATCTTTGTTTGTAATTTGATGTCTCTACTTTTCACTATGCTCCCCAGGTTTCTCATTGCTTGCTTCCCAAGAATCAGGTCTGTACAAGTTAGGTGCAGGATATGTAAAGAACTGTGTGCTTCTTGTTCCAGTTATGAGATCCACTGGGACTTGCTCCTATCTGTCCCATCATCTTCAGAGGCATACTTGGTGAGGGATATAAAAGAGGTCTTTCTCAGTACAGCTGCCTCCAGGCTATGAAAATCCTAAGGAAGTTGATTTCTCTCTCCATTATCCTTCTGCCTATAGACAAATATGATATTATTATTATTATTATTATTATTATTATTATTATTATTATTATTATTATTATTATTATTATTATTATTATTATTATTATTATTATTATTATTATTATTATTAAAGAGGTATGTTGCCAAATGACTGGTTAGTGACTATGGGTCTTTTACTGAGGCAGGGGCTCTCTCTTGTAGCTGTGCTTTTAACTGCATTGAATTCAGTTGTGTTTTAGTAGGATAATAATTATTAATTGATTTTACAGTATGTTAAATTCATATTTTGCCTTTCTACTAAAGTAGTGTGCAAGTTGGATAACAGTGAAACTCAGAATGATTTTTTTTTTTAGTAAGCAGCACTCAAGCTTGCCAAAAGTGAATCTGAATAAAAATGTCTTTTCCTAAAACACAACTGAATTCAATGCAGTTTGTCGGAAAGAAAAATTGAACAGGATTTTTGTTTTAAAAGTGTCCATGCAAATTATTCACAATTTTGAATCTCCTTGCCAATTACTTGGGATTCTCTTAAAAATGTATTTTATGTAATAGAAGTAGAAAACCTCTCTGTGTGAAACATATTTGTAACACTCAAATAAGCACATGTAACAGGATTGCTGGAGAACAAAAGATTGTTAAAGGGATTGTAATTATGGGTTTTGTTTTGTTTTAATTTACAAGTTTAGGGGAACCAGGATGGTTAGTTAAGCAAAGAAAACTGACAGTACTGATAAGCAAGAGTTCTCATCGACACATATTACCAGTATATTGACTCTAATTTTCACACATTGTTTTGCTTCAAGCAAGTCATGAACAAGAACAGCAGAGCTTTTTCAGTTATTGAAAAGAGATAATGAAACGGAAACATAGTTATTGCTCAAATTTCTATGATTTGAAAACAAAGCATCAAATCTTGGGAGAGGGACGTTCTCTAAGTATTTATGAGATGTTATAGAATATCATTTAACAAAGCAATCTTCTAACAAACAGAAGAAATGTTATCCCAACACTTCACTCTATGAGATTATTGTGATACAAGTAAAAGAAACATTTACTAGAAAAATAAACTTTATTATATCAGTGACAGTGAACTTCAGAATATGACTTCCAAATTCTTTCTCAAAAGCTTCAAAAAAAATGAAATACGTATGTAAATTTTTGAAGCAGGAAAAAAAATAAGCAATGCATTCAATCACTGAGAGGGTAACAAGGTCTGTGATCTATTGAAAGTAGGCACTTATGTAAGTCTCTTAGTCATAAAAAAGATGCAGAAACCAAACTTGGATGTCACCATCTGATGTAACTGAAGATTTCATGTTCCAGAAAAGGCTGACAAGTCATATCTAACTTTTATTCTGATAAATGGGAAATAATGATCATCCAGATCCCAGACCAATCAACTGATTCAGAGCAAATACTGTCCTATCTGTTCAAGGCTTTCACATTAAAGATCACCCCTAATTCCCTAATAAGGGTTTCCCCACAAGGTTAATTGGGCATAGAAATTGGGTCAAGATGACTCATTATCTGACTTCTATAACTGAAGGAGGATGACTATCTTAAAATAGAAACATCTCAATGTCCACCATTTAGAAAGAGGCCCTTAAGAACCTCTTCTTATACAGCCAGTCACTGCAGGAAAGCCTCCCTAAAGATATATCTGTATTCAGTGGTGGGCATCAGCAGGTCAATGTCCAGACGAAACAACTCTGTGATTGTGGTAGGATCAGTGGTGGGCAGCCAAATTTTTTACTACCATACTGTGGGCGGGGCTGATGTCATGGGCAGAGCCAAAAAAAAAATAAAATAAAATAAAAATAAAGAATCAGTATACATAAAAATAAAATAAAAACACACTACGTAAAATACCCCCACCCGAATCGAAAAGAAAACAAACCCTAGTTCCTTACCTTTGCTGGGGTCAGGGACTCAGGGAGCAGCAGCGTGGTGGCAGCAGCATGGTGGCAGCAGCAGTGATAGGATGTAACAGGTTCTCACCAGTTCACCAGAACCGGTAGTAACTTTTCCCAGTGTCCCAGAGAACCGGTAGCAGCTTTTTTGGGGAACCACCTTTGGGGTTTACCTTTTCACTTTTAACTGCACCAAGCACTTGGTGTGCATGCATGTCTACAGTGCTTGGTGCATATGCACGGCCTCCTTGCTATCCTCCTTGCTGTCCTTGTGTTGTGGGTGGGTGGGTTGAGGGGTGTGTGTGCGCGCTTATTTTTATTTTTTATTATTTTTTATTTTTCTTTGGCTCCACCACAATGGCATGACATCATGATGTTGGCTCCGCCCACACTGATGACATCACGGTGGGGTAGTAAAAAATTTGACATCCCACCACTGGGCAGCAGTGTGGTGGCGCAGCGGCACGGCATAGCCTGGCCTAGCCAGGCCTGGCAGTGCAGCCAAGCCCGGCCCGGCCTGGCCCAATGGTGCCGCCGTGGGAGCAGTGTTGGCGGTGGGAAAGGCCGCCTCCACCGCTCCAAAGACGCCACTGCACCCTTTCCGGGCAGCCAAAAATGGCTGCTCGGAAGTGCACATGCGTCAAAATACCATTTGATGCATGCACACTTCTATTTTTCAGTGTGCATGTGTCAAATGGTGTTTTGATGCATGCGCACTTCCGAGCAGCCATTTTGGGCTGCCCAGAAAAGGAATCCGGAGAGCAGCTGGAGTGGCGACCGAACCGGTCACCCAGGGGTTTACTACCTCCCCCCCGGTGAACCTCTCCAGATTTCCGCTACCAGTTCAGCTGAATCGGTCCGAATTGGCAGCAGCCCACCACTGGGAAGGATGGATAGAAAGGCAGGCTCGTAAAGGAATATGCAATCTTTTAGATAGCTTTAAGCTTTCATAGGTTAGAGCACACACTTGAAGTTGTGGTCAGAAATGGAGAGGCAACTAATGGAGCTGGAGTAACAGAGGGTTGTATGGTCCCTGTCACCAGCCCCAGGTAACAATATGACTGGTCCATTTCAGACCTGTTGGAGTTTCCAAACACATTTCAAAGGCAACCCCACATAGAGCGTGCTATAGTATTCTAACCAGGATGTACTTAAGAGTGTGTCCCAACTAAGGGGCTGTGGATTGCTCTGAAAAAGTTTCTTATCTTTACTGCTGTCAATTTTATCTCTCACTGAGGATCACTTGAGTGTTCCTACTGTTCACAGTGTTTACTTTCTTGTCTAAAAGGTCTAGACATGTCTTTTGATTGTTCCATCTTGTCTCCCTGTTTGCTTATTGACACTCCTATTCTCATCTCCTTCCCCACCATGAACTCTGGTGTCTAGTCATGCCTGCCACATGACCACATAAACATCTGCAGACAAAGACAGCGCTGGCTCTTTGGCTATAAACAGAGATGAGCACTGAACTCTGAAGTCGGATATGACTGGCTTTCAAGCAAAGGTGACCTTTACCTTTACCTTACCACATATAATGCTTTGCACATTCTCTGGGTAGTTCACGTGTTAATTAGCATTTGTCCCCAACATGCTGGATACTCATATAAGAGTTTATGCAAATTACTACATGATTTACAGTTTAGTAACACAGAACATCAGGATTTGGTTTTAATCCTCAAACTCTGTGCTTCTAAACTCTGCAGTCCCAGGATTAACATTTAATATTCACACTTGTATGCTGCCTTACTCGCAGAGCGACTCAGGGTGCCTAACAGGGTGTAGCAAAATATAACAAACACAAATTCAAAACAGCAAAACACGTAACATCCTTGACAGAGGCCAGGGCTCGATGGTCCTCAACGGAGCCTAGGGCTCGATGTCTTCGATGGAGCCCGGGGCTCAACGTCTTTGACGGAGCCCGGGGCTCAACGTCTTCGACAGATGCCACCATTAGAAGGGAATGGACAACCACTTCTACCTAGAAACCCTGGAAAGTGTCACTGTAAGGGCAAATTGACTTGACAGCACACAATTGGTATTGGTGTGGAAATGGTAATTTGTGAGACAGCACATCAGACAGAGAAGTACAAATCTACCTCTTCTGTAATATACTCTAGAAACAGACAAGGACTGAAACCATGTTAATGTTGCAGAAACATTAACATGGTTTCTGGCAGAAAGCCATTTGAGACAGTCTTTCCATGTTTGTGAAATCAGATTTAAGGAAATCCTGTGTTTAAATCCTGAGGACCAATTCAGACTATTCGTCAAATACAACATAATCTCAGAAATGAGAGAAACAGAAACCCCGAGATGCATAAACTCACATGAGTGATTCTTCTTCTGTGTCTAGGCCAGATGCGAAAATGCCAAAATGAAGGCACCTTTTTGGAGAGTTCATTCTGCAGTTCCTTTTGCCTGACCTAGTGTGAGTAAGATTAGCCAGCAACACAAGTTTGCTGCTACCAGGGTCGGCCCGATTGTGGTTCAAAAATACCAGTCTTTGAGGAGGCTCTTTCTGAGTGATGAATTCCCTTCTTAGGACTCATAAATTGTCTCTAGTGTCTATTTTGAGGTTCAGCCACAAATCTAGTATCCAAACTTGGTTGTTCTGTTCGTAAACTAAGGGGATTTGTTCAGGAACTGGATAACCAGAACACAGATACAAGTTAGTGTTTCCAAAAAATACCCTCAAGAATGAGCTATAATTTAGCTTCAGTACCTCCTTCAGTGTTATGAAGGGATTGCAACTGGGTCCTGGCCTTGATGGATTTTCAGTCCTTGAAAAAAAGTCTACCTTTCCCTTCTTTTCATGCCCTGGAAGGGAAAGAGGACAAAAGATAACAGTATATTGTGCTGCTCAGAGGAAAGGAATTGTGTGCCTTAGAATTTACTTTATTCCACCTTTATACCAGGCGTTTATACCGGCATAATCTGAAAGCCATGATGGTAACATAAATTTCCATTCAGTATCAACACCATAGGAATTGGGGCCTTAGCTGTTCCGTAAAACATGGTGTACTATGTTTGCAATATTTAGCAATAAAATTTACAGCCTTGTTATCTGTGACCTGAACTGAAAACAAACACTCATACAGGTGGAGCGTGCCATCTGTTTACATATAAACAAGTGGCCTAATCCAGCCTTAAGGCAATTGCCATAAAGAAAGGATGGGAGAGGCAGTGAGTTCTAAGCCACCAATCACCTCAGGCAAAAGCTAATATGTCCAGGCCAGCTGCAGGTATGGAAGACGGCTGAGTCAGTCTCAGCCTAACTGCATAATACCAAAGAGACTAGGTTTTGCCTTGGCATGGACATATGGGTGGCTGAACAATGGAAGCACAAAATATGAGCCTACTTAAGCTGTAGGTTGAACAAATCTCTATGTTATGGTAACATGACGATGAATTACCACATCTTGAGAAGGCACAAGGAGAGGGTTGCACCAGGTGCTGTCCTCAGGTGAATGGGATAGGTAAATTGTTAACTACCTTCCATATCAGTAGTACTATTACTCTATGTTCTTCCCAGAGAAAGTATCAGCTTTTGATCAGTTTTTGCAGGATATGACCTATTAATCCAAGTTGCATTTCTGAAAGTTTGTTTGCATGCCTGTTTCTCTTGATAGAGGTCTGAACACCTAGACATGACATTTGGCACAGGTACTACTGAGTTCCTAACTACTGGTTTTGTAGAAAGCAATCATTTTGTTTTTGATTAATAAGAATTAAACCAGACCCAGAAGCGTTGAACTAATGAACTGACTTTTCACCTCACGTAGAAATTAGATAAGCTTCCTTTAACCCTGAGAAAGACATACTATTCACTATACCAGGGGTGTCCAAACTCCGGTCTGTGGGCCTAATTAGCCCCCTGCATATAATTAATGTGGCCTGTGATGAGTACCTGGGCTTCACCATGGTCCGCCCCCCCTCGCCCCCCCACCTGACATCAGCAGTAGTGGTGATGGAGGCAGCGACTGCACTTATTCCAGGCTGCTCTGAGCAGCCTCTCGCTTGATCCTTTCCCCTCAGCAACCTGTGCTGAAGTCGATCGCTGCCTTGGGGGAATTATTGGAGCCACCTGCAAGTCAAAATTCATGGTGCTAAGAGAGCCCCCTGGCGCAATGGTATTCTCGGTGGCAATGTATGGTTGTGAGAGCTGGACCATAAGAAAAGCTGAGTGCAGAAGAATAGATGCCTTTGAGATGTGGTGTTGGAGAGTTTTAAGAGTCCCCTGGACAGTGAGGAGAACAAATAGGTCAATCTTAGAAGAAATCAAACCTGACTGCTCCTTAGAAGGTCAAATAGTGAAGATGAAGCTAAAGTACTTTGGACATCAAATGAGAAGAAAGGATTCGCTTGAGAAAGCCTTGATACTTGGAAAGGTGGAGGGCAAAAGAAGAAGGGGTGGCCCAAAATGAGATGGCTAGATGGTATTGTAGATACAATGGGTACAGAGCTGAGCGGGATGAGGAAGATGGTGGAGGACAGAAGTGCCTGGCGGACAGTGGTCCATGGGGTCGCAAAGGGTTGGAATCGACTGTGTGACTGAACAACAACAAAAAATAAGGTCCAATAGTTTCCTTACGTAAATAACTGCATTGGTTATATCTACAAGCTGGCTTGCCCAGAGATCCTTTTGGCTTTGGTCTTCTTCTTCCATGTCTAGGCCAGACGTGAAATTGCCAAAATGTGGTTTTATTGTTGATTTACCTTGAAAGATCTCCAAAACAACTAGGATCAAAATCTTGTGCATGAATGCTCTTAATTTCCTAATCTACAGAACTGGGTTGGTTACATTTCAAATTCAGTTTTCCCAAAGTTGCAGTTCAGCCCAGTGGTAATTAGTTTTCATTACCACTGAATCATAAGTATGGGAGAGAAGAGACGAACACTGAGTTGAGACTGGAACTTAATGGGTTTTTCACATAGGCCAGGCTATCAAATGCACTAAAAGAAAGAACATACAGTTGTACCTCGCTTAAAGAGCATAATGCATTCCACATGATTGCCCTTTAAACGAGTTTGCTCTTTAAGCGAAACACCATTGTAAATGACCAATTGTGGGGGCGATTGGGAACCCAGCGAGTTTTTGGTTGGTTTTATTTGTTAAGCGAAGCGAACATTCAGAGAAAATTCTGTTCTTTAAGCGAGTTACTCTTTAAGCAAAGCGCTCTTTATGCAAGATTTGACTGTATCTGAAATACCATGGTAGTGACACAAATATAGCAACATGTTGAAATACATTTAATAATGTACTATAAAAACTGAGAAAATTATTCACAAACAAACTGTGAGAATATTTATAGTCATCTCATTGGTACAATCCTATGTTACTACAGTAGTGGTATATTGTGCTCAGCATATGCACAACAGAATCTCTGCTCAGCAAGGGACAGATGAATGGGCCTACAATTGGCCAACTAGAGGCTTTTGAAGTATGTGACAGAACCCACAGGTCCCTATTGCTTAATTACATGACTGCTGGAGTACAGCAGGAATCTACTTCCAGCCAACTGTAGAGTGTCATCTGTTCTCACTTTAAGGGGTAAGCATTTTTATTTCATTCCAAAGCAGGGAGAGAGGTGATATAGCTTGAGGGTTTTTTAAAATTTGGTTGCATCAAATGCAAGCACTGCATGGACAATCTTGTGTATTATGCACCTTCCCTCCTCTAGAAATGTAGGATATTTTTGCTGCTTCATTTCAAGAAAGTTTGGACTAGGTCTATATGGAGATTGAATTAAGCAGCTGACAATTAAAATAGAAGATCTGCGGCTCTTAAAACCAGGATAGCAGAGAATCTGCCTTAGTTTTAATGACAGCTTCCCAGTTCTTCTTTGAAATGTAATGAAAGCTTATTTAAATCATAATTTAGTTGTCAGACGGGAACTTGCCCCTCTGGACTATGGAGGCAATAGTAATATTAGGCATACAGTACTGTAATGCAGTGAAGGATTTGTGAACTGACCCTCAAACAGACAAGTCAAAAAAACCTTAGTTTTGGCAAGATCATGTTAATTTTCAATTTTGAAGAGAATTCTTTCAGGTTTTAGGCTGAAGCTGGCAGGAACATTTGGGACTTCCTCAAATGTTAAGACAATCTTGGGTCTATGTGGCTGCCCTAGCAACAAAGCAAAAAGTTGCCATGACTTTTGGAAAAGTCAAATGTCTCTCTCTGGTTATATGATATTTTAATAACTTCTAGATAAATACTTATTTGCATAATGCTCTTTGCTATATCAAAATAGAAGGTTTTTCTTAAAAAACAATTTAAAAATGGTATTCTCACATGTATTGGGAAGTGTTTTCACGGACACTTGTACTCAGGGTTGAATCTACTTGCAGCCAACTTTAGAGTGTCATCTGTTCTCACTATAAAGGCTAAGCATGGCTATTTCACAGTAATCATGATCAAGATGTCCATGAGTATTTTTGTTTACTTTTAATGGTGGCAACTGAACCATGGAGACGGAAAGGCTTATACGGTGGGAAAGAAGGTTTTAAGAACCTTCTCAAAGGATACTTGTCAGACTTTGGACAACTAAATAATGAATAATACAGATGAAGTCATTTGTAATTAAGCAAAATGGTTGGATGATGGTCTGGTTCTTGAAAATAACTTTCTAAGGTACTTTTTAGGGGATTCATGTTACCATTACCCAAGAGAAGTGGAAGGTTGGAGAGACATGAAAAGTCATTCATACTGACTGAGAAGTCAAATACACTCAATTGAATAGGTTAAAAGGAAATTTCCCACAGATAGATACACAAAATGCAAGAGCTTTTGGACAGGTTTCGTTTGAGTTGGTCATGCGAACTATACCGTCGGTCAGATCTGAAATACAAACATTGGCTGCAACATTTGCTAGTTTGTCAGAAAATATTGGTGTTTGTTTGCTTGGCTTGTTTCTTTAATGGGCAGTATTAAAATAACAGGGTTAACAATAGAATTATTCTAGGAACTTAACATAATGCCACTTTTACATTTGTAAACAAGTACAGTATGTTAAATTCTTAGCATACACAGGTGCAATCTCACATTTCTCATAGCATGTACCAAGCTTGCATGTTCCCAAAGGTTTTGAATGTGTACAACATTTTTAGAAGACTAAGGGCACACCAGATGTTACTGCAACTTTTCCAACCCCCACAGTTTCTATACTATGCTGGCTTCGGTGCTTAAGGCAGTTCCCCATCCCTGACTAAGCATCATGCAGTCCTTTGATGAGATAGCTTTGTCCTGGGTTGGCTACTTAGGATAACATTCAGCAATACCTGG
Organism: Furcifer pardalis; assembly: GCA_030440675.1. Classification (NCBI taxonomy): domain Eukaryota; kingdom Metazoa; phylum Chordata; class Lepidosauria; order Squamata; family Chamaeleonidae; genus Furcifer; species Furcifer pardalis. Next base: position 74,587,989 of record CP126893.1, read on the forward strand.
AAGGATAAAGACCTGTATATCATTCCTATAGCTCCTTAGATTGCTGATAAAATTGTTGGAAAATCTTGTTATTCCTTGGATTTTGCTCCTACTAGAGGTTTCTGTGAATTGCAGGAATTTAACAAAGCCCTCTTAACACTTATCACTGATGAAAATGGGTACATAAATCCCTGTTAACAGGAATCCTAATAATGAACCACAAGAAAAGCACAGATATCCACCCCGGCGGGAGGTTCTTTCAATTCTTTTGTGACATTCAGACTGTTAAAATAACAGAAATTTTATTCATTTTAAGTAACCTTGCCTGCTCATGACGCAATATCTGCTCTGTTTGACTGCTGGATTCATATTGTGGGGAGTGGGCCAGACGGCCAACTCAGTTGCTTGGCTCAATTAAATATCCCACCTCTCTCCTCGGTGTTTTAATTTGAATTTGATTTTTTATGTATGTGTTTTAATTGTTTTTAGTTGTAAAGCCTCCCTGAGTCTTTGGAGGAGGGCGGGGTACAAATGAAATAAATAATAAATAATAATAAATAAAGGGACTGTTTGTTTGTTTATTTATTTATTTATTACTTATATGCTGCCTTCCTCAAAGAGACCCAGGGCGGCTAACAAGGTTTAAAAAGACATAAGATCCAATATAAAATCCAATTTAAAATTAATATTAAAATATTAAAAACTAAGCAAATATAAAAAGATTAAAAATTCAAACTTTGAGAGAGGGAGGGGTCAGATGAGCCAACAGGCTGACACTATTTCTGACCCAAACCTGTTATGTTTAAAATCTCTCTGCTTAAGGTATGTACTTCTGTTTATTTTTATTTTTTATGATTTGTTTCTTAACTGGAATTAATTAATACTAATACACTAAGATATTGCTATATAATTCACAAAATGGGTGTGCCTCAATATTTAATTTTCCTGCTGCGAAACCTGAATAAAAATTATTGTTAGGACAGAATATGGAAAAATAGGGGGTTTATATAGGCAAAGGTGTCAAACAAAGGTGCATTTTATTGCTTTAACTATTTGATCCTTATGCAGAAAATGCTATACAAAAAACTGGACTAGATTCAGATGAAATAAAAAAAATGTGGAAGAAACACCAATAATTTAAGATATGCAGTTTACACCATCTTGCTGACCGAAAGCATCAATGACTCGAAATGACTTTTTGTGAAAGTGAAATTAAAAAGTGCCAAATAGGACTGTAGTAGAACATTATGAAAACAAAGATTATCACTACAGAAGGACCACACAACCTTAATGTTGACAAGAAATTGGAGAAATAGTACAATGAAGAAATTGAAATAGGGAAACAATTGTATATCATGTTTTCAGCCATCAATCTAAATAGAGATTGCAACCAAGAAATCAGAAGAAAACTGAAATTCAGAAGGACAGCAATTAGTATTAGAAAAGATCATCAAAGATATGTCACTGGAGACCGGGACCATTATCATTTACGCTCTTGTATTCCTAATCACTACGTATGGGTGGTGAAAGCTGGACACCGGTGGCATAGTGGTTAAACTGCTGTATTGCAGCCAAAACTGCTTACATTGTAAGTTTGATCCTGACGGAAATCAAGTTTGACTCAGTCTTCTATCCTTTTGAGGTCAGAAAAATGAGTACCCAGCATGTTTAGGGCAAAATGCTAATTACTGTGCTTTGTGAGCTGACGAGAGAGTACACTAAGCAGTATATACAACTGTAATTGTTATTCTAAATATGGTAGGAAATAATTGATTCATTTGAAATATGTGCTGGAGGATTGCTTTGTGGATACCCTGGACTGCCAGAACAACTACCCAGTCGGTTCTAGACCCATCGCTGTCAGCAAACATGATGGAACTGAGACTATCCTACTTCAGGCACATCATGAAAAAGGAAGAATCTCTTAAAAAGACAATAATGAAGGGAGAACATGAAGACAGCAGGAAAAGAGGGAAATAATGAGCAATAGATAAGTTGACTATCCTAAATCATTGTTTCCCAAATGCTGATGTTTGGACTTCAATTCCCAGAAGCCTAAGTCATTTCCCGAAAGCACTGATCAGCCAATGTACTGACTTAGGTTTCTGGGAATTGAAGTCCAGCAGTGGGCTGTGTACCCCTTGTTGGGAACCACTGTCCTAAAGGAAGCCACAAACACAGATTTACAAGAGCCAGGAGAGGCTGTTGAGGGCAGGACAGTATGGAGATTCCTTGTTCATAGGGTCACCATGAATTTGGGAGATACTTGGCAATATGTGGCGATAACAGATATTAGAGATAAATCATGGACCACCAGTTTATTCAATGAGGTTATAAAATGACCATTCCAAGAATTGTAGAACCACAAAATACATCAGGGTTTTTTGTACATTGGTGTCTGGGATGGGGAGGGGACAGACAAGGGGTGGTATTTTCCCTGGAATTCTAGATCTGTTTCTTATTGAAAACAGACAAGGATAGTACATTGTTGAAGTCTGTGCTGTACAACTTATATTACACTAATATTCCATTTTGCAGCTCTGACATATCCATCCCTAAAAAAAATCCTGCCATTCTGTGATGTGATTATTGGCAGTGGCAGAGAAGTTCCCTTGAAAGAATCCTCATCATTGCTGATCCCATTCTTTAGTAGTCGTGGAGAAATGTTATTTATGCTCCAGGATAAATGAGTGGTTTATGTGAACTAATGAAAAGCTCTGACTAGGAGTGGCCCGATTGAAATTGCACACACAAAAACATAAATTTTAGCATAGGGGAGGTCAAAGTGCCCACCTTCAGAGGTTGCTAGAGTGTAGATTTCACCATACCATGAAGTACATGATTATACAAAATAATGAGAATATTCGATGACATATAGATAAAATTCAAAGCAATTTAAATGTTAAAATGGTTTGATTCTGTTCTAGCAGAAGAAAGCTACTTCAATAGGATTACCACAGCTGTTTACTAGATCTTCTTTTCTACACATAGTAGGGCATAAATTGCTTGTTCATAAATGCTGCATTGATAGTAGTTATCCACATTCACACAAAATATTTATCCTGTATCCGAGTAGCCCCATTTTACTTGATCATTCATTGATCTTCTCCTACTTTGCTTCACCATCTGTTAAGTTATTGTCAATGATTCAGAATTCTTTGCCAAAGAGTTCTAATGCACCAAATTGATGATGAATCGCAATGAATTCACTGTTAATTAATTTTTTATACTTCATCAGACCATGAATCTTGGAGAATCATCCCTTTATGTTTTGGGTAGGTAATAATGGATCATTAGATGGTATAATCCATTACCTTGAATACTGTTATTATTAAACTGTGGTCATTGCAGAATTGTTTTCTATACGACTGTATGTATTTAATTCCAAAATTTGAATGTGTGCAACCTGTCTGATATTCATGTCTTATATCATAACATGGAATGCTATAGTTCTGTTTCATAGGAAATCCTCATTCTCCATGTAGATCAGGGGTTCCCAGCCTTTTCAAGCTGGGGTCTGGGTCATGCTTTCTCAGTCAGCTTCAAGGGCCAAATGGCCATTTTGCTCTGCCTGCACAATGGGGTTTTTTTGGCCATTTTGTCCCAACAGCTTCAAGGGGGTGGTCATTTTGTTTCTTGAATGCCCTTGGAGGAGTGGGCCCCCCACATGAAATGGTGCCATGAGCCAGATCTGGCCCACAGGCCTTAGGTTGGGAACCCCTGATGTAGAATTAAAACTGTCAGAATTCTGCCATGTCTGATTTATATCCCATAACCTGTGCTACATCTTTAGCTTGTCACCACAGGTAATTATTTTTTGTTGTTGCTTGTTTTCAGTTCCATCTATTAATCAACATATATCTGAAGTCCATATTAATCCTTCCTTACTAAAGGGTATCAGTATTACTCATTTTATTTTTTTGTCACTGGTCATCCTAAGAAGTTATGGTTTCATTATTACTAGGTTACTATTAGTGCCCCCTCCAAGAACCTGAATTGTAATTTACAGTTTTGTTTTAAAGTAATGCTATTTTTTCTTTGTTATAGGCATGGTTACCTCATTACATATGACAAGATGTACAAGGCAATTAGTACATGTGCTCAACTCCTTATAAGCCAAGTCATTTGCTAGTCTTTGCTACCAGTTTTATAGCCCTAAAATGGTACAGCACAGGGTTTCTCATCCTTTGCCCTCCAGATGTTATTGGACTTCAATTCCCAGAAGCCCTGATTTACAGGTGTGTTGACTTGTGCTTCTGGAAATTGAAGTCCAATGGCACCTGGGGGGAGGGGGCAAGATTGAGAAACCCTGGAGCTGAGCTATCTGACCACTAGACTTGACTGCTGTACATGTTGATTTTATCTTCATATATTGAAGTCGAATCTTATTGATAGTTGCTGTAATTTTTTTAAAATGTTGCTTTATTCTTAATTTTATACTTAGCCAATGCATTTTATAAATTGACTAATAAAGATACAGTAAGTGAGATTTCCACCTGTTTTTCTAAGAACCCAACTAGTGAACTAGATAAGAATTCTGATAGTCATTTAGAAATAAATATGGAGATACTAATTTTTTAAAAAAAATAAACATTCCTGATTAAATTATAGGAATTAAGGTGTAACACTTTCCCTCTGCTTCATAATTTAGTTTTATGTAATTACATTATGGCTGCCACGGTGGATTCTCCTCCAGTTTCCACAATTTACCATGACAATACACATTCCTGTGAGAATGAGCATTCACAGAGGCCTCGTAGCTCAAATAATAATTGAGAAGCGTTCAGACTGACAGGTTTTTGGCCAGAGCTGGAAAGAGAGAAATGCAGTGTTTAAAATATGTCAGTCTTGCTTCACAACCGAAGATGCAAACACTGATGGGATTGTTATGAAATGACCTGAAGCTGCTGTTGCCTCCCTGTGACATTTGTGCAGGATGAGTATTTGCTCATGAATGAAGGTTATTTCTCAGGCAGTCTGTCCATTCATTGTACAAAACCTTCCAGTTTGGGCAGTTAGACATGCTTGTCCTTCCAAAAATAACAAAAAGGGAAAGAGATGAAGCAAACATCTAGATTCCAGTCCAAATCCAATTAGCATTGCTCTTGCGCAGTCATCTTTATTTCTAACTGCAAACTGTTCAGTATATTCCACTGGAAGATCAGAGATCATGCAAGAAGCAGTGTCCATGGGGTATAATGGAACCCCTGTTCCCTTTCCCCTTGCAGCAAGTGTACACATGTGGCCTGGTGTGTGTGTGAGAGAGAGGGGGGGGGGGGAGAGAGAGAGCACAAACAAACAAACAATGTGTTCCTTGACTAAGTAGAAGAGTCCCTTGTATCAGCCAAAGAGATACTATCTTGTATTGCTAATGTGCTTCAAACTGTTAAGCCATTTGATGATCCCTCTGCATACAGGCAGATGATGCTCTTAGTTCATATTCAATTCTTTGAAATTCCTCTGGTATATGGATGTGGGATATTATGCAGGAAAAGGCCAGCCTAAATGTTGACAACTCTAAGGACAACAGTCAAGATGGTCTACACAGGGTACCCTTTTTTGCTTATTATCATTCGTACTTGTGGGACACACAGAAAGAGCCTCCTCAAATATTGTGGTATTTTTGAACCACAATCGGGTGTAACCTGGTAACGCTGATGGGCAGCCAAAAAATTTTACTACCACACTGTGGGCGGAGCTGACATCATGGGTGGAGCCCATGTCATGATGTCATGGGCGGAGCCAAAGTGAGAAAAATACATAAAAATACAATACAAATAAAAATATACATAAAAAACACATAAAAATACAAATTAAATAGACATAAAACACATAAACACACATGAAAATACACATGAAAACACATAAAAGCAATCAACCTACATTTTGCTGTTGCCAAAACTGCCCCAAAATGTCAAATTACTAGTGCTTCATGGAAGTCATGCTTGTACACCAGCCAGAGTAGGAAAATATCTTAGATGGTTGGTATATAAATATAATAAATAAATAAAATAATAAATACTCCTACCCGTTAACAAAACTAAGTGCCTCTTGCTTTCTCTTCTTGCTGCTTCTGATTTTGTATCCTATCTTTTGTAACATACCAAGCCCGGTCTATAATTTGGACATAAAGTCTTTGGCTCACTGAAACAAAAACATTGCATTTAGAACAACCCAACAATGTTAAAGGCTTTGCAGTGATACCATACCGCAGTGATGGCGAACCTCTTAGAGACCAAGTACCCAAACTGCAACCCCAAACCCACTTATTTATTGCAAAGTCCCATCACAGCAACAGGGGAGGAAGGAAACACTCCCATTGGGCTGCTGGGAAGAGGGACGGGGTGAACTCTTTGTGCTAGGGGGAGGGAGGAAGTGTTCCCGTTGGTCTACTGGGCAGAGGGATGGGGTGAACTCTGTGCTGGGGGAGGGAGGAAGTGCTCCCATTGGGCTGCTGGGCAGAGAGGACTCCAAGTGTCACCTCTGGCACATGTGCCATAGGTTCGCCAACACTGCCATACTGAAATGAATTAACCTTGGGCCACAATCCTGCAATTTCAAGATGTGTAGTGAAACATCAGAAGTCATCTGTTGAGTGTCAAACTTCAGCAATGTACTTAACATTGACCTGACGTCATCCTGAGCGCGCCATGGGGCTTTCCTAGCACCACGGATTTTGAAATGGGGAAGGCTCCAAAAATTTCCCCAACACAGCATTCCAGGCTCCCAAAGGCTGCTGTAGCGAGGGGGGGGGGGGCAAGCCAGAGGCTGTTCGGAGCAGCAGGGACAAAGTGCAATTGGTGTCACCGCCACCACAGCTGACATCAAAATCATCAGTGAAAGGAGCTGCTGAGTTCCAGCCCCTGCACCTGCGTGTCAGGGACGGGACCAGCCCGGAGAAAAAAAAGTTTGGGCACCACTGATCTTGCCTGTTGATACTTTCCATAGGGTTTTCTTGTGGCAAGGGTAGAGGACCTTTTTGCTAATTCCTTCTCCAGTGGCTCATGTTTAGTCTGAGTTCTCCACTATGGCCTGTCGATCTTGGGTGGCCCTACACAGCATTTATGTATTTATTTATTTATTTTGTCAGATTTATATTCCGCCCTACTCGTACAAGCGAATCAGGGCAGAGCACAACAGAGATAAAGTCCACAGCTTCATCAAACCATGCAAATTCCCATGCAATGATCCTTGGAGAGACTTTTCTGCATATCTGTCATGGGAAGAACCCTATTTTCTTAACGTTCTCAAAGATGGAGGAATCCTGGTTTTACTAGGCCTCCAAAAATCATTTCTTCTCTGTGTGTCTAATAGACTGGTTGTTTTCCAGTACAGTGAACATTCCTTTCCCTATCTCTTCACTAGTGGAAGCCTTGTTTTGGCTAAACTAGGCTGTAGTCTCTGCAGGTGCATAAACAATTTTATGCTGTGGGAAAGTTCTCTTAGAAGAGAAAGAAAGGCCTCTGATTGGAGAAAAGAAATCACGCTGGAGGAGAGGCGTTCTTAGTTCTGTTTTGGATGGCAAAAGAGTAACATGCCTGGGGATATTGGTTTTTGTTCAAAATGATCCAAGGATCAGCAAACTTGGCTCTCCAGGTGTTCTTGAACTTCAATTCCCAGAAGTCCTGATCAGCAGGCATACTGACTTGGGCTTCTGGGAACTGAAGTCCAAGAACACCTGGAGAGCCAAGTTTGAGGAACCCTGAGGCCTATGTTTTGCTTCTGGACTGATTTTTATGCTACTGATTCTTATCTATGCTTTTTTATGGACTATATGCTAATGAAACAAATAAACAACGTTTTGCTTCAACAACGTCTTTTTATTGGGCAAGAGGTACTACAAAACACACACACACACACCGAAGAGCTACCAAATATCTCCCTAAGTATTTTTATTTTCTCCACTGGTCATTCATGGTTTTGAATGTGACCAGGAGGAGGTGCAGCTAAGAGTTTTTTTTAGCTGGAATGGTGGGCCAGCTCTTCTACTGGAGGCCTCTGTCTGGACGTTCTGGGAGCTTTTCAAAAGATAGAAGTCCCACATAAAGAACGGAAAGGGAGACCTTAGGCAGAGTAGGATGGCTGGGAAACCTGACAATATCCTTAAATAAAATTAATAAAAACTGCCAACTCCAATCCAGATGTAATGATAATCTGGATTGTTTGAAAACAGAAATAAATGTTTCTGGCTTCTTTGCAGCCGTGCTGAAGGAATAAAAGGAACAGAGTTATGAACATCTGAACCAAGTCAGTAGGTAATTTTGAATTAGTTTGAATGATTCTTTCATGTTAAAGCAGAGAAAGCTGCTTCTACTGAAGTAGGCCATTGACCCATCTAGTTGAATTAATTCTGACTGGCAGGAGTTTTCCACAATTTGAGATAGGATTTTCTCCTATAGATCCATCTAGAAATACCTGGTGTGCGTCCAATTAAGTTTTGATGAAGACCAGCCCTGCTCAGCTTCCAAACTTTGAACAAGATATTGTGTATTCAGGCTAAAATATAGCATTCTTTAGAATGGGAGAAATGTTACCACATTATCCTGTTTTCATCTGTTGTTTGAAGAAAAATTCAAACATAGGTTGAAATTACAATAAATCATTCCTGAAGAACACTATTCCTGAAGCTAAAGAACAAGGAGTATCTTCCCTTTTCTTTCTTTGTTTCTTCCCTTTTCTTTTCTTTTTTTTGTAATTCAAATATAAATATAATTCAAATGCAAACTTAACAGATACATTTGAGTAAATGAAGAAATGATGTCTCTTCAAATCCCTAACAGCAACTTGTTACATATTTGCATATGTTTTGAATGAAAATTGCCAGATCCATGCAAACTAGCAGCTGAAAACAAGGCCTTTTAGATAGGCATCTTGAAGTACAAGATTAAAAACTAAAGTACAGCACTCAGACAGGCATGTGTCTCCTTGTTTGGCTCACAAAAATGCATTTGCATGTTTCTTAGTAGGTTTCACCCCTTAGTCCCTCCTTTCCATCAATTGAAGTAATCACAAACTCTTTCTATAACTTAGATTATTTCAGTTTGTAATGTTCTGCAACTCACAGTTTTTACTTGGTATTTCAGATAATGAGTCTTATAACTACTTACAGGGTTTATAATATGTAACAGATGTAGTATTTGCATGAACAAAATTAACTGAAGAGTAGTTCATGGTATTCTTTCCTTTTACCAGCAAAGTACATGATTCATTCTTGACCTTATGCATGCCCACATAAGAGCAGAAAAGTGACTATGTGAACCAATCCAAAGGGGAGAAGCTGCTGTCTTCTTACTTTATAAATATATGGGTAGAACAAAATTATATGTTGATGAGATGCAAAGATGGCAACCTGTTTAGAGAGGTGATCTGTGACTGGGAAACCATTTCCAAAATCTCACTTGGGTTATTTTTTCTAGTTATGTATCTTACAGAGTAGTTTTAATCTTGTAGACACTCTGTGTTGAAAAGGAATGAAAAACGTATTGCCAATTACATTGGCTAAGCCACTAATGGTTCTGTTAACTAGCATGAGATAGATGAATAAGATATGTTAGCAGCTAGATATTAGTTTCATTGATGATTATCTTGTAAAATATATCATCATTTTAATTATCAAACTTGAACCATACCAAATAAAAAACAAAACAATTAGGTAAGCTGTAAACCTTAATATGACATAGTTTATGGCTATAAATATCTATGGTTTGTTGATAGATATGGCTAAATTAATCAGTTCATATTCACATAATTGTGATTAATTCTCCTCTTTAGCTGATATCAATTTGTTTATAATGGTACAGTTTAGATAACAGCCTTCAGTTCATTTCATTGACAGGGAAAAATCTAACAGCAGAGAAACAGGGGTCTGCCATGCCAAATGTAAATGAGACATTACTTGGTATAGGACTCGCATGATCCCATGATTTTTGGTGATGTTGGATGTTGTAGGCCAATGACACTTGAGGACTCAAATTTGAGAACCAGTACTTTACTACGGCAGTCAAAGCTCACCTTGTTAGCTGGAAGGCTGGCAAGTTGGCAGTTCGAGACCCAGGTAATGCATGACGGATTGAGCACCCATCTCTTTACCAGCTCTTGGGGGCCCTGAGTGGAGTTTCTCCAGCAAAAATCCTTTCAGCCCAGAATAATTTCTGACACAAAATTATTATTATTATTATTATGGCAGTCAAAATTGATTAGGTCTGGTTCACACATTGCACTGCTTTCCACCAATATCAGCCAAGAAACTCTAGAAATATATGTCTCTAATAAATGCACTTGGTGTGGCAGTTGAGCTTAAATTTAGTCACCTACAATTGCCATATATGTGGCTGCAAAATTGCACAGGGAGGGGCTAGGGACTAAAGAGGGCTCCACCCTCTTTGCCAATTTGCACAGGTCTAATTTAGGCCTACCAAAGATTAAAGAATAATTTAAAATCAAATAAAATGTGGTCCAAGTTTTACCGCAACTTCCTGAGTCTTGCTTCTTTCTTTGCTTGTTTCGGGGCAGTGGGTACAAACTAAATTTGGGAACTGGGCAACTACGTGATATATTCTCAGATTAAAGGTTAGTAATCAGTGGGTGGGTTAAATTGACTTGAAAATGAAGAGAATTGTTCTTTTAATCTGATTTGTTGCAGAAGATTATTGCATTCAAAAATCTATAATGCAGCTAGTGTGTTTAAATAATTAGAAATGCTGAATAAGACTATCAGCATCGCTCGGTGCTCTTTTCACACACTAATGATAGCTTTCTCTTAATTCAGACTGTCTTCTGCCCTGCTGGCACAGCTGTACTGCAGTCAACACTGCTGCTGAAGTTGTGACTTTGATCCTGGGCAAGGATGACTCAGCCTTCCATCCTTCTGAGGTCACTAAAATGAGTACCCAGCATGTTGGAGGCAAAATGCAAATTACCTTGTAAACTTCTCAGAGAGTCCACTAAGCATTACTATGAGTGTAATTACTATTGCTTCTTCTGTCCTACATGAAGGTTCCAGGGATTGAATTCATGGCCTTTTGAATGTGCAACCTATGTTCTGATGCTGACCGATGGCATTTGCCTATACTGTATAAGCCTTTTTGTGTTCACTCTAAATGACAATCTTTGTCACCATGTTATGCAGTAGTTCCATTTTCTCTAGGTCTGGAAACACTGAGGATTGTAGTCAGTTACTTAGGCATGCCATCCTTCCTGAAGGCACTACTTTGCGATGTCATAGGGAGAAAAGGTGACTTTCTTTCAGCGTGTATATAGCATATGTCTCCCAGTTTATGTTAAACAGTGTTATGGTTAAGATTAAGTAAGGAACAGCCATGCGGTACTGTGATGTTATTTGCTAAGAAGTGATTTAACAAATGTTTGAACAGCTGTTACAGAAGAAGTGGTATTGATATAAATGAGGTAATCCTTGCTGTTGTTTCCCTTGTTTATACAAGAGCAGAATAAATCAAGGAGAGGAGAACATAGTCAAAGACTATGTGTTTATAGAGAATTACTGCCACTTCCTACAGATGAGCAGAGGTTCAAGGCAGATATGCATAGTGTGCTCTCAAAAATAGCAAGGTTTAACCGAATAACTTGTCAAGGCTTAAGCTGCCCAATTACAGTGAAGATGCTGACCAACCGGACTAGATACAGTGAAATACACAAGAACTAGGATTGTGCGGGGTAAAATGTACTGAAGGCTAAATTGCACATTATAGATAACCCTTCATTAAAAGCTGAAATGTGTTATTGTTCCAAAGAAGTGATTCAGGCAAGCTTTCATAGTAGACCTGCCATACTTGCAAACAAAGCTCTTGTGTATGTGCAGAAAACCAATCACAAAACAAGTCAATTTAAGTTGCAAACTAATGGAGATGTTAACAGCATCTGCTATGATAACCACATGTTATTCAGCAGTTGAAGAACCTTTTTCTATTGATTAGTTGTTGGCAAACTGGCTCTGTCTATTGTTGTCATGAATACCAAGAAGCAAGGAACCATGTGTTGTTAATAATTGTTTGTGTTTCTTATACAAGAATTCCTCACACCTTCAAACTGCCAGATTCTCCAGGGATCATAATTAATTGGATTACAAAGTGGTTTAAATGTTGAAACATAGCAGTGAATCTAGCATACTCACAGAGCATATCTTTCTGCAGTTGACAGTTGTGTTGTGTTACCATCTGAGGAGCCCTAGTGACACAGTTGTTAAACTGCTGAACTGCAGCCAAAATAGTGTGAGTTCAATCTTAATGAATATCAAGGTTGACTCAGCCTTCCATCTTTCTGAGGTCAGTAAAATGGGTACCCAGCATATTGGGGGGGATGCTAATTACCTGTAAACCGCCCAGAATGCACTAAGCACTATGGAGCAGTATATAAGTGTAATTGTCATTGCTATATATCTTCCATTTTAAAAAAAATCTGTCTCTAATTACATATTATAATATTTTGCACCCTTCTCTCTGTTCACCTTGTAGGCCGTAATTTTGTAATTATTGCTGTTGGGTGTACTGCCTGTTTTTCAAAAAATAAAAATAAAAAACCTCTCAAAAATTTCAGTTAAAGGTTGTAGTATTCTAGGGTTAGTATAAAGAAGGAAAATTATTCCCATTTAAACCATTTCCCCCCTTCTAAACAATGGCTCCTGCACCTGAACTATATTTTTAAACAAACCTATGGCTGTTATTTGGCAAAGTTTACATCACTGCCAGTTATGTGTAATCATTGTAAAATATATATTTAAATAAATATTGAGAGCTGAGGATGAAATAAAGCAATCTTATAGATCTGTAAGATTCTTACTAATTCTTGAGAGACACGCCATGAGAAACCTGGGGAACATAGTTAAAAGCAGAGACATCACCTTGCAAACAAAAAAAATCACATAGTCAAAGCAATGGTATTCCCAGTGGTAATGTTTGGTTGTGAGAGCTGGACCATAAGGAAAGCTGGGCACAGAAGAATAGACACCTTTGAAATGTGGTGTTGGAGGAGAGTTTTGAGAGTCCCCTGGACAGCAAAAAGAACAAACAAGTCGATCCTAAAAGAAATCAACCCTGACTGCTCATTGGAAGGTCAAATACTAAAGTACTTTGGACATCAAATGAGAAGAGAGGATTCACTTGAGAAAGCCTTGATGCTGGGAAAGGTGGAAGGCAAAAGAAGCGTGGGACAAAAATGAGATGGCTGGATGGTATTGTAGACACAGTGGGCACAAAGCTGGGCCGGTTGAGGATGATGATGGAGGACCCAAGTGCCTGGAGGGCAATGGTCCATGGGGTTGCAAAGGGTCGGAATCGACTGTGCGACTGAACAAAAAAATAAACAACCCACAGATTTGTGAATACATTTGTGTGGAATTTCATTTGTTGTTATTTTTTAAACAATGTGTTTTAATTTTTAGTATAGCAAAGTGAGAGAACTATTGTTTTTTTATCCATAACTGTGCATTTATATGACTTATACCTTGCTCTGAACTGTTTTTATCTCAGATATCAGTTTCATTATTGCTAGTGAAGTTATAAGTATATTTACAATTGTCCCTTTGAGTCCCTAAGAAGTTGAGTAGAGAGATGCAGTACTGAAGGATTTGATGGTTTTGGGATGTGATGACTTGCTGTAAGACTGTATTATATTTCATTTTGTCATACAGGACCCATTCCCTTCCCTGTACATTTTGTACCTGTTTCCTTTGCATCAGAAAACAAACCTCTAAAAAAATTATATATCCTGCTGAGTTACAAATGGCAGTGTTGCCCATTGTAGAAAGCTGGGCCTGAGGAGGTAGATCAGTTCTGACTCTACTGAGGCTAAGGCTGAGTTTTCACTAGTATGATCACATGAACAAAAATACATAAATCCTACACCTTCATTAGATATAGAAAACAGAGAGTTTTAGCAGCTGCAGCCTTTACTGATTAGGTACATTGACTGAAATGGAACAGATTGTAAAATTGTGAACACGGCTTCCACCTGTTTCAGCATACACCCACATTCCTTACCTGGTTCACAAGGAGAACATTTTTTTCTCAGCCAACCACTGAAGAGGTAACAGCAAGATTGCTCAATTGCTGAATGACCAGCATCACCTCTATTTTAACCTAGATTCGGCTTCAGTTTGTTGATCCTGATATACTTGACCTAATAATGGGATGGCTGCCTGTAATTGATTATTTTTTGGAATAGTAGCTGTGTTAGTCTGTGGTTCAGGCATATCAGAAAACTAAAACAAAAATACGGCAATACTTTAAAGATTATTGCTATATTTTTATTGTTAGCTTTCGTGGATCAAGTCCACTTCTTCAGTCTTTAAAATGCTGCAGTATTTTTGTTTTATTACTTTTTTTGTTTTCTGATATGTAATTGATTAGTTAACATAAAATATAACTGGGTGTCATGATAACCCTTCATCTTCAGGTTGAATCCAGTGGCAGCATTCCCATTCCCAATAGTGATACCAGCTAATCTCTCTCTTTGTCTCAAATAACTATGTCCACCTTCTGGTCTAGCATGATAAAAGATGGTACTGGGTATTATAAAAGAGAGGCATAATGAGTAAAGAGCCCTTCCTTCCTTCCTTCATGTCAGATGCACCACCAGCATATAATAACATACAAAGCTAAAATTAACACATCTAAAACCAAAATTGAATTTGTTGTTGTTCAGTCACATAGTTGAGTCTGGTCCTTTACAAACCCATGAACCGAAAAAGGGCTATATGACATCTGCCTAATATCAGGCCCCTTCAACAGCATTTCCTCTTGCCAACATAAGTGCACGTTGAGGGGCATTGTGTGCATTGTATCATATGGGAGATAGTTTGTAGTTCTCATTCACACAGGCTGTCATCTACAGGGAAACCCCACTTTCTCAGATTAGCCCTTGATCTTCTTATCCCTGCACAAAGTCTATTTAAAACTTTCCCCACAGGCCATGGTTGTTCTTGGCCAGGGGGTAGAGAGACATCTGGTAGCTCCTTGCTCGCCTTCCATGGTTCTAAGGTGGTCTGTGGGAGCTGGTTGTTTGGAGGGGCAGAAGTTGTGAGGAAGCTATGCCTTGATTTCAGTCTTTGTTTTGGTGGTTGGTGATCAAATAGCAGGTGTGTTTCTGAGAAACTTGCTTTGATCCACTCTTTCTGAGCAGCACTTTGTTGATGAAATTTTGATGGAGGAATGCCAGCTAAGAAATGCACTTTTTATATTGGGGTTGGCTTTAGGCATCCTGTGACCAATCTTGCTGTTTCATTTAGGGCCATATCTACCTGCCCTTCATACTTTGATCTGCACCACACTGGACTAGCATACTCTCCTGCAGAGTAACAGAGCTAGTGCAGAAGTTCTTAATGTGTGTGGTTGGGAACCCCAATTTATACCTGTTATTTTTTGCAGACTATTGTTCCTGGCAAAAACCTTCTGTTTGGTATTAAGGAAGTGGGTCTTGAAAGTGAGAGTTTGATCCAAGGTAACTCCCAGGTATTTGGTAGTGATGCCTTGTGCCATTCCAAGTCACCTGCAGGCTTTTTGATGTCTCATGGTTTATCAGATGTAAAGCACAGATATGAGTTTTTGGCTTCAGTTGCTTATCCCTATAATATACAGCCATTAAAGTCAAAGCCTCTAATTTTTTTTTCTCAGCAGCCTCAAAGATTGTGCACTGTGTGGCAATTGCCAGGTTGTCGGTGTAAAGAAAGCTCCTAATGGCTTCTAGCAGTAGTTGATCATTAGTATATATGTCAAACTGCATGGGAGCTAGCACACTGCTCTGTGGGAGGCCATTTCTTTGAATTTTCCATAGGCTGTGTTGCCCTTGGAATTCAACAAAAAAAATCTACAGTTTTCCAATAAACAGCCTATGATTTTTGTGAATTTAAAATCCTTTGTGATGTGGGAGACTTTCTTCAGCAAGGCTCTATGGCTGACTGTGTCATAAGCTGAAATGAAATCTATAAACACTACTTTGTGCTCTTGAAAGTATCTGATCACTGCATTGAAGAATCCTGGAACCTGTTCTTGGGACATTGAAGTATATTGATCTTCATTGCTAATTCTGTACTCATCCCACTCTTTTATTTATTCAGACAAGCTTTACTAATATAAAAACCTGAAAGTAAAGTGCAGGTTTTAATGAAGGTAGAGACTAGATCAAATCCAACTTCTTTGCCAAAGCCATATGTTGTTCTTTTTCTGAAATTGCTACTGTTAAGTCATCTCAAAATATGACCATCATAAACAGCTTTGGTCTAGCCGAACTGATTATCTGTAATGTATAAGAGGCCTACGTTAAAATCTAAATAAAATATCATAAAATGAAGGCATCTTCCAGCTATGAAAAGACAGGATTGTAAAATAAACTGCACCCCCTCCCCACTCCTTTTAATTATCGTGATATCCAAGATGTCATGGGGGGGGGGGAGTCACCCTTAAAGATAAAAATAATACCTGGCAGTTGGAACAAAAATGAAAGTGGAGATGGAAATGACTTGTCCAGGCTGGGTCTGGTTCAATCCAGATTTCCAGACAGAGAAATCTACTTCCCCCAAAGTCTTATGATCAGTTCACTGGAGTCTTTCAAAGCCAGACCTGGGAGTAGTCAGGTGTACTTGTCTTATGTTGCAGATGGATAACTGCGGATCATTAGGTGATTGCTTAACAGTTCATTTTCCCTAGCAATTAAAAGTGGGCATGCATCCAAGGCATTTTCCTTCAGGCAGGCAGGAGAATTTAAAGGGTGAGGAATGCAAGTGCCTTACTGGTGCCAGTAAGTATACTGAACAAGCAATATACATTAAATTCATCTAAGTAATTCAGTCAACCAGTGAGCCTATAAATTTAGGCACCTAGTCCATCTTCCACCACCCAATATGCATCACCAACCTGTTGAGATAGCAGACTTTTTTCTGTTAGGGTTGCATACCTCCTTCCTTCAAACAATATAGAGTTTCAGAAATTCGTGTACCTAGATCTGCAGCTGAGATTTGGATTGTAGTTTATATGTTACTTCTGTGGATCGTTTTGAAGTAGTGGGACTAAAGGTTTAAAGCTCCCTAATGTCCTTTCTAAACATAGGGTGTCAGACTGTATTTTCCCTATATTCTAAAAAAAAGGCTCTATACCATGTAGTTGGGCTCTCAGACTTGAGATTCTTGTGTGGATCCTAATGGGATTGAGGTTCAAACATGCTGCCTAATGGACACATGCTCCAAATGCCAATATGTTCCCTCACGCGCCCTACCCATTCTACCAAAATGTAGAGGAGTCCTATATCCATCAGATACTGTAGTTGTGCTTTCAGGATTCCCATGCACTAATGGCAGTTCTGCTTATAAATATCATTATGCCTTTTTCACTCTGCCCACTACCTGTTGGTGAAGAGCATGAGTGTCTTCGGTGTTTTATGCGGAAAGCACAGCAAGAGAGTACAGTGGTACCTCGGATAACGTTTACACTGGATAACATTGGGGAATCTGAGGCAAACATTTGTGCAATAACGTTGTGCGATGCAAATGTTAGCCTCAAATTCCCCAACATTATCTGACATTATCCAACACTGTGATGGGAGCTTGGGTTGGGGGGAACCAGAGCGTGCACCTGTTCTTTCCCCCAACCCAAGCGCCGAGCGCAGTGCAAAATTGGCACTTGGGTTGGGGGGGGGAACCGGAGTGTGCACCTGTTCTTTCCCCTGACCCCACCGCTGAGTGCAGCGCACAATCGGTGCTTGGGTTGGGGGAGGGGAACTGGAGCATGCACCTGTTCTTTCCCCTGACCCAAGTGCCGAGCGCAGTGCATGATAGGTTTTTGGGTCAGGGGGAACCGGAGCATGCACCCGTTCTTTTCCCGGACCTAAGCTTGGTCTGGGGAAATGTTATCCGAGGTACTAGTGTACTCATTTTGCACAACAAAGATAGTGGAGAAGTTCATCTGAACCACCCTCCCCCCATGTCTCCAGAACAACTTTTGATAGTTTATAATCATCTACTAGTGTTTGTACAAAAAGCATAAAGGGCATTTGAGTGAAATTATATTTTGAATACTTAAGCAGCATTTTTAACAGTCTGTTCAGCCTCTAAAAACCATATCACAGTCTTCTTGCTGTATTTCCATATTGTTTGAGCTATGAACATTATAGGATAGGCAGGCTGATACAATAGCTTGCAATTGTACCACATAACTTGTTCTCCTTCCATTAGAAACACAGATCCATTCTGCAACTAAATGAGGACTTTATTAGACCATTAATAGCTGCCTTGTGCAGTGAGGCCATGATGCCCTTAACATAACAGCAGCTGTTAACATGTGTAATGACTACTTTGGGAAAGTGAAAATTGACCTTCAGGTCTCGCTCCTGTCATCATCTGACAAAGGAATTGTTGCTTGGGGATAGCCAGCCGTTCCTTGAGAGTTCACCTTTAATTAAATTCTCTCTGGACGAAATGACTCATTCTTGACTAGTTTCTCAAAGTAAAATAAATGCATGCTAACACATTCCAACTGTTATACAAGCAGCGAAAGCATCAAGGCAATGGCTAGCGAGCTCATTATTTTAGAAAACCAAATGATCAGGGAAATACTAATATCTAGGAGTTTATTTTCACTTGGGGGGGGGAGTCTTTTTCCATTTCTGTTTGCAACTTATCTTCCGACTGAGTGATCTTGCACATATGGGAGCTGAGATCTACTCAGCTACTTCCAGTCCTCATCAGAATGGGGCTACCTGAGACTGCCTTCAGTATTGTGACACTTCATGTCACAAACTTTCTGAAAGTTTCCTCAGCTTTGAAAACAGTTTACCCCACAGCAAGAACTGCAGAGGCTCTCCTAAACTGTGCATGATTTGGCCTGAGGCCATATTTTCCTATACTGTACAAATGTGCCCAGGCTTGGGAAAAGCATTTTTCATGGTTCCACCAGATTTGGAGGCAGATCTGAAAGAGGTCTTTGGCTGCCAAGCGAAGTGATGTTTCTATTCAGGCATGTTTTTTTTTTTTTTTTGGAAAATCATTTTTAATGAGTGGGTAATGTACTTTTAAGGGAATGTATACCAGATAGATGTAAAGATCCAGAAAACTTAAAATAGCAATAGCGATTAGACCTAGCAGTGGCTCAGTGGTTAAGACGCTGAATTTGATGACTGGAAGGTCGGCAGGTCAGTAGTTTGAGACCCAAATGCTGCACAATGGAGTGAGCTCCTGTCTTTGTCCCAGTTCCTGCCAACCTAGCAGTTTGAAAGCAAAATTTTGCAAGTAGATAAATAGGGATCACTTTGATGGTAAGGTAAACAGCATTCCATGCACTCTGGTATCTAGTCATGCCTCCCACATGTCCACAAAAACGTCTGCAGACACAGACAGCATTGGCTTTTTGGCTATAAACAGAAATGGGCACTGAACCCTAGAGTTGGATATGACTGGCTTTCGAGCAAGGGTATCCTTTACCTTTACTCTACTTTTTATTGATGTGCTTTGAAATTGTTTTACTTCAAAAGGGTTTTGATATTACAGTCTGTTCAATTGTGGTTTTAAGCTTGTGTTTTTATCAGTATTTTTTTCAGTTAACCTTGTGAAAGCCTTGAATTTGTGGCTTTAGGAGGAGTCATTCAATCAATCAGTCAGCCACCGAAACACAAGTCCAAAGCCAGTTCTGAGTGACAGAACAAAGTATCATTAAATCTAATTTTTCACCTGGCACCCTTTCCTCAAGCAGAACAGAGCTGTATAGAAATATCTTTAGTAGTGGGTGGGGAGGAGACTGTACACATAAATGTGGTAAGACCTCAAGTAAAGAACTTCTGGATATATGAGGGATCAATGGAGTTGCCATTCTGTTTCGAGGTACGGCAGCCGAGATGTCCTTGACAAACCCACAGGCAGCAAACCAAGCTCCTTTCCTTCTCTCTGTCTGGAATTTAGAGACACACTGCTTCAGAACGTGGCAGTTCATGACATTACCTTCCGTTAACAAAGCATTCAGTGTGCCTGTGTTATTGTCCCGTAACAGGACAATCAAATGTCACAGAGTGGGTTTGGGTTTCATGCCAGATGGTAAGGGTGGGGGCTACTTGAGTGCATAGCTAAGCAGGCTACAGCTCCCTGCAGTGAGGTGGGTTCAGTATCCACCAGGAAGCTGTCCTGCCGGGTTCCCCTGCTTGACCCTGTCTCGCCCACAGCTTTATTCGCAAGCAGCACCTGTTGCCTGCTTTCCTGCTAAAGCTGCTTTCGGTCCACTCCCTGAGGCAGGACCACCTTCTGCCCTGTGTTTACAGCAAACACTGGCAGCATGCCTGGCTCCTGCTCTTCAGTCTCCTCCTTTCCTCAGGGAGAAAGAGTCCTTCCTTTGCTGCACAAAAGGCATGACATGACACATCATGCCTCCTTGTGATTTCATCAAGCACAAAGTATGCCTCTGAAGTAACATGGTATGTACTGAGAGGCTTGGGGGGGGGGGTTTGAGGGAATGGCCCATTCATTGGTGTTAAATGCCCCATGCATGGAGTAGGTATATGGTCAGGTTAAGGGGAAGGAGCTCCCTAAAATCTGCTAGCTTAGATCATTCATTTGGTGAAACAAAGCAAAACTGAAAATGAATGGAGATTTCTAAGCAGAAGTGCATGCAAAAGAAGCAAATGCTGGAGAAAATGGACCCCTTTCAACAAGGACTGCTGCCTGGTGGTTGAGAACCCCTGAGTTGAAGTGAGAAGGGCCTCTTTAACCATAGCCTTCATGAAGTTGAAACTCTTGTCACTATTGATTGAGGGAATAGGGTACAATTATTTTTTTTGTAACTTGGATATATCCTATCCTGACCGTCCACAGGAAGGGGATTTAGCTACCTCCATTAGCCCCCTACTAAGTCCAGTCCTCACTCAAGTTCCTGTCATTGGGCCAGTGCAGTTCACAGTTTGTGGCTGGGGTCTAGTTTTCCCCACTGACCCCAGCCAACACTAACACCTCTTAAGTGTTGGGCAGTTACAGGCGCCAATGTCTTTCAAGTCCTTCTTGTCTCCAATGGCTCTGCCAAAGGTACTACTTCTGGTATTTCCTCCACCAGCACTTCCTCTGAATTGGGCTGGAGCCTGGTTGCCTATGGCATCCCTTCATTCACCAGGGAGTCAGGAAGGGGGTGGACTAAAGAGTAGCTCACCTCCTTCAGACCCTGATTCCTTAGTTGGCTGAACCTTGATCCATTTCTTGATCCAGTTTTCAAACATGAGTGGGCATCACATGCACTGGTCACCTCCAGACTTGATTATTGTAATGCGCTCTACATGGGGCTGCCCTTGGTGACCATTCGGAAACTCCAGCTGGCCCAGAATGCGGCTGCTCGGGTAGTGATGGGGTGCGGGCGTTACGCTCGTGCCTCACCACTGCTTCGGCAGCTGCACTGGTTGCCAGTATGTCTCCGGGTGCAATTCAAGGTGCTGGTCATTACCTTTAAAGCCCTATATGGTAGTGGGCCAGGATACCTCAGAGACCGCGTCACCCCAAGAACGTCTGTCCGTCCCACCAGGGCGGATCGGAGAGGCTCCCTTGCAATTCCATCAGCTAGAGAGGCTCGCCTCTCTAGCACCAGAAGGAGGGCCTTCTCCGTGACCGCCCCAGCCCTGTGGAACCTCCTGTCTATCGATCTACGTCAACAAACAGAGCTCCTGCCCTTCCGGAAAGGCCTTAAAACCTGGCTGGCAGGACAAGTTTGGGGATCCGGAAATACCGGATCTCATGTTGGGTGGCTTATCAGATGAGACAGCCACCCGTTGTTCTTACCTTCCTACCCTGGTTCTGTTTTTTAATAATTACATAATTTTATAACTTGGAACTGTTTTAATTTCTTTTAGCTTAACTTTTAATTATTGTATTAATTTATATTTTAACTGTGAATAGGGTATCGTAGATTGATTTGTGGTTTTATATTGAGTTGTGGTTTAGCTATGTATTTTTAAATTGTGTATGTAAGCCGCCCAGAGTTGGGTTTTTTACCCGATTGGGCGGGATAATAAGTTGAAGGAAATAAATAAATAAATAAATAAATAAATCTGTCATAGTGGGTGTAAATTATGGGGCTCATCTCCTTCATTGACTCTGCACTTTTCTCCCTGTCCATCTGCACTGAGGGCAATGAGTTCCTCTCCTGTTCCTCCTCATCCTTTAGTGAGTGTCCCTCCAACACACCCTTACCTTCACCCCTTACCTAGATAATCATCTTCTTCCCCTTTCTTCTTCCCACCTGAAACCTTGCTCTCCCTCTCAGTGCCCTCCTGCCACCTTGCTATTGGGACTTCCATCAAATCTGCATTTCTGGTGGGGAAATACCCCTGCTGTACTTTTAAACATAGTCTCATGCAAATGTGACCTTAGAATTTATTGTATTCCTACTATGTCCTTCCTCCCTTTTGCTCTTTACAGAAATAAAGCTTTCATGGGTTCTCCCCATTTCAGCATTTTCAGAAGGTGTAACATTGTGATTAAGAACAAAATGCCTGACTTCATTTCCCTTGTGTTATGGAGGTGATAAAATCTTGGATAGAAAACTGGAAGAACATTCACCATTGTCACCTGTGATAGTATGAAAATGTCAGGCCCTTAATCTTTGCCATTTATCCACTTTGGGGTATTTGACACAATGAATTAATACCAGGCCAGGTTAACATCTTCTTTAGTCTCAGGAATCTGATGAAATTTGATGGCTGGAGAGAACTGCATACAAGAAAGTCTGCTGTTCAAAGGCAAGGTTATATTATTCAGGATTTTAATTGACAGTTACTAAAGAGTGAATTGTTTCTTTTTTACATTGATCATCATAGCCCTCTTATCTCTTCACTCAGTGAAATTACCAAAGGAAGGAAATATGGGAAAGGATATCTGATCAGAAGAGTCATTTGAGGGTTCTTTTGGGGTCTTCTTAGATGCTTCATAAATCATACAGCTGTAAAGTCTCCAGTCTTGCTGGATGGAGGAAAAAAGTGGGAAATTGGTTAATGAATCAATTTCAAGGAGCAATGTATGAAATAGATGCACAGCTTTGTTTTGGGATGGTAACTTCCAGAATCACTTGCATGAGTCTAGTTCATTTTGTGTACCTATCTGTTTCCAGAAAAAACTTAACAAAGAGTCTGTTATCTATTTATTTTGGAATTTTCTTTCATAGGTTAGAGAACTCATAACTCCAGGTCCATATTTTAAAGCAGATAAACCTGGTCAATAATATTCACCTTTTTGGAAATAGAGGATAAGTTATAAAAAGGATAATTTTGTAAAGAGATTTATGGATAAGATAATAATGCCCCATGGTGGTGAGATGCACATTGCTGATTATATATTGTTAAAATTGTTATCTTATTTTTATTTGGTACTAGTGAGTTTAGAATTAAGTTTTGTTCTGATTGTTTTTGATTTTATTTTTTGTCTTGTATAATTTAGGTTTTTTTAAAAAATAATAAAATAAATAACTCCAGATCCTAGCATGGGAATGTCTTAATTTGATCTTTCTTGCTGTGTGGAATCCGTAAAGTTGGGTTTTTGAAAGACTGTCGGAATGTATCCCGGTTATTTCCCTGCAAGGATATATCATTCCCTGTACAGCATGAGTTGCAACATTTTGTTCTTAAGAATTAAGTCTTGTTAAACTCTTGGTAAAGATACTTTTAAAAAGGATAATACATTTAATTATGGCAATAACCAGTGGTGGCCATGTGACTAGGTGGGCATGGCCTGTTGGCAGTGGTGGGCAGCCAAAAATTTTACTACCACACTGTGGGCGGAGCCAATGTCATGGGCGGAGCCAACATCATGACATCATGGGTGGAGCCAACATCATGACATCATGGGTGGAGCCAACATTGTGGGTGGAGTCAAAGTAAAAAAACATAAAAATAAGTACACATAAAAATACAAATTAAATAGATATAAAAATACACAAAAATACACGTTAAAAATAAATACACATTAAATAAACATAAAAAACATAAAAATACAAATTAAATACACATAAAACACATTAAAATACACATTAAAATAAATACTCATTAAATACACATTAAAATATACCCACCCACCCCACACCCAAAGGCAAGTCACTTACCCTAGGGAGTAGGCTGTAGGGAGCTTCAGGCTAGCAGCTGATTTTCCTCCTCCCTGCTTGGGAGGACAGCAAGGAGGCTGCTGAGGGCCTCAGCAGCAGCCACCATTTCCTCCGTGGCTGTGCGTGGGCGCCCGACGTTCTGCGCTGCCACACTCCAAGCAGCAAATGGCTGCTTGGCTCGGCACGCAGAGCGCTGTAGGCATGAATGTGTGCCAAGCACTGTAGGTGCGCCAAGCGCTGTAGGCGCGCATACATGCCAAGCGCTTGGTGCACATGCGGAGTGGGGGAACCAGCGAAAAGGTAAGCCCCCGAAGTGGTTCCCCCCAAAAGCCACTACCAGTTCTCCGGGACACTGGGAAAAGCTACTACCAGTTCTGACGAACTGGTGCAAACTGGCTGCTGCCCATCACTGCTTGTTGGCCATGTGACTGCTCTTCACTATAGAGCTATGAAAATAGAAACCTCTTCAATTTTCATCGCTCTATAGTGAACTTCTGAAGTCATCTCCCCCTTCGTCCAAGGCTTTTCTGGGACTCTGTTTCAGCCCGAAGCCCCTCCCCAGCCACTCTGGTTGAAACAGAGCCCCAGGAAAGCCTTGGACGAAGGGGGAGATGAAGCCAGCCCCCTCTGAAGAGTAGGAGGTGGACAGGGTGGGGTGGGGTGGGGTGGGGCAGGGCAGGGAGGTGGGCATGGCCAGCCAGTTATTGCCCAACACTGGCAATAACTCAGCACCATCTTTTCTTAAAACAAAGACAGTTTCATCAAGAAATGCAGCATTTTCAATCCTACAAGTCTTGGTGCCAGTTTATGAACCATATCAGTAGGACAGGTATAACCAGTTTAACGGTCTAATATACATGACTAGCAAACAATCCTTTTCATGGGCTCACATTTGGGCTGGATTTCAAGTTCTCTCCCCTCCTGCACTGCTGCTCGAATAAATCCATTGTGAATATCTTTTGACAGGCAAAACAACTCGCCTGATTGGAATACTGGAGAGGAGACCCAATATGAGTTTGTTCCTGGCTACAAGTTCTATAAGCTGTTTTCTTCAGCATGGCTTAATAATAATAATAATAATAATAATAATAATAATAATAATAATAATAATAATAATAATAATAATAATAATAATAATAATAATAATAATAATAATAATAATTGCATGTCAGAAATTATTCTGAGTTGAAAGGATTTTTGCGGAAGAAACTCCGCTTTAAATGAGGCTCCTTTCATGTCCCCAAGAGCTGGCACAGAGATGGGCACTCAATCTGTCAGGCAGTACCCAGGTCCCAAACTGCTGATTTGCCAACCTTCCAACTAACAAGGTGAGCTTCTTAACCACTGAGCCACTGGAGCAAGGGAATGTGTCTGAATAGATGCCACAGAAATGTTCTGAGCTATTTAAAGACTTGGGGTCCCTTTTGGGCTACTTCAATTATGTTATCTTGGCTGTTTATTAGATCCTCTTTGATATAAATTGTAGGGCTTAAATTGCATGCACATAAATGTTACACTGATTTATTTGCAGAAAATTGTTGTGTATCTAAGTAGTTTGTTGTGTATCGAAATAATAGACTTTTCCTGTGGAAGTAGGTTTCTGGCAGCCAGTAATAATCCTGCATGATTCATGAAGAGCTATACAGTACTGTATTTACTTTTTTTGGCACATGCTGATTTATACTATACAGTTTGGTATAGTATAATACCAATCAGTAGAACCAATATGAGTTTACCATAGGGCAGTGATGGCAAACCTTTTAGATACCAAGTGCCCAAACTGCAACCCCAAACCCACTTATTTATCACAAAGTGCGAACACGCCAACAGGGAGGGAGGAAACTCCCATTGGGCAGGGGGCAGGGCAAACTCTCTGCTGGAAGAGGGAGGAAGTGCTCCCATTGGGCTTCTGGGCAGAGGGGTGGGGCAAGTACATGGGTGCCCACAGAGAGGTTCACCACCACTGCCATAGGAATGCATCCTGCCAAGACTTTGCTGTATACCCAGTTTGATTTCCAGCTAATTATGCCTGCAAATATAAACTAAACAAAAGAAAAATATTGCTTCACTATACCGCATCTCAAAGAAAAATTATATGGTACTTTAATTTAATTTAATTGTTCAACTTGTATCATTTACTCTTTATTTCACTGGAGTTTTTGCAAGCATGCAACAACAAGATTGATTCAGGTGCAAAATCCAATCATTCTCCACTCCATCCTACTATGGTTTTGTATGAAGTGATACTGTATAATCATCCTTCCTCTCACAAGGTGTATAATTTTCTCTGCTGCTAATAAGGAAAAGAAACTTATGGTCCACTTAGTCCCATCTGGCTGTGGCTTTCATACTCCAATGTCAATCATGCCATCACTTGGGAGGCTGCCCATTCTCCAGGGTGTTGCTATCAATCTAACATTTTTGCCTTCTTTCGTTCCCTACCTTCCCACACACTGCATCCAGTAAATCCAGCTACCTTCCACTTATTGCAGCTTAACCATTCCTGTTGTCATTGTTGGGGAATGGGATACACCTCTTCCCAAAAAGTTACCATGACTTTTGCCATGATTTTGCTTAGATGGGGCCTGTATGAATGGAAAATAATTTCACATTGAATTAAAACAAATGGAAACAAATTTCTGGTTTGCAAGATGGTTACCAGAAATGGGGGGCAGTATTGGGTTTTTTGGCTTCTTATTGGGAATAAACTGTGCCAAATTATGCTCCCACTTCTTTTCAGTGTATATCTGGGGTACATAGAAAGAGCCTCATCGAAGAATGTGATATTTTTGAACACAATCGTGTATACTCCAGGCAATGACCACCTTGTGCCAGGTAATCTTTCTCACACTAGGTCAGGCAAAGGAAACTGCAGAACAAACTCAGAAAAAGGTGGCTTAATTTGGGCAGTTTCACAGCTTCCCTAGACACAGAAAAAAGTGTATACCTAAATGCATGTCAACAGCTACAAATGTGCATTTTTGGGAAAGTAAAGGTCACCCTTGCTCGAAAGCCAGTCACATCCAACTCTAGGGATCAGTGCTCAGCTATGTTTATAGCCAAAGAGCCAATGCAGTCTGCATTTGCAGACATTTCCGTGGACACGTGGCAGGCATGCCTAGACACCAGAGTGCACAGAATGCTGTTTACCTTCCCACCAAAGTGGTCCCTATTTATCTACTTCCAATTTCTTGCTAGGTTGGCGGGAGCTGGGACAGAGATGGGAGCTCACTCCATCGTGCAGTACTCTGGAAACGGTTATGCAAAAATATGCATACATTTCTCTACAGGAAGGTGAGGGGAAGGGAGCAAAAACTGAGAAAATGTAAGAGAAACCCAGATAAACATGTTAAATTTGTGTCTAAGAGACTTCCATGTTCTGCGCTGGTCTTAAACTCCATCCTGTGTCCTGGTCCCTCACCTTACCATCCACAGTTGTTTATCCTTTCAAAGCCTCACATGCCTGTCTGCATACTAGCTAATTTAGTGACCAGGCATAGTTTTCTTCATAAGGACTCTGGTGGCTTAGTGGTTAAGATGCTGAAATTGATGACTAGAAGGTTGGCAGGACAACAGTTCGAGACCCGAATCCTGCATGACTGATTGAGCTCCCATCTCTGTTCTAGCTCTTGCTAACCTAGCAGTTCAAAAGTAAGAAATTGCTAGTACATAAATAGGTACCACTTCAGTGGGAAGGTAAATAGCGTTCTGTGTAATCTGGTGTTTAGTCATGCCTGCCACATGTCTCCTCAGGAGAACTACTGAAGATGACTATACGTTTGCAATATGAGGCAGTTGGGTTTAGTAAAGGTAATGGTCACCCTTGCGTGAAAGCCAGTTGTATCTGACTCTAGGGTTCGGTGCTCATCTCTGGTAACAGCCAAAGAGCTAGTGCTGTCTGTATCTGCAGATGTTTCCATGGACATGTGGCAGGCATAGCTAGACACTGGAGTGCACGGAACCATGTTACCTTCCCACCAAAGTGGTGCCTGTTTATCTACTTGCAATTTCTTGCCTTCAAACTGCTAGATTGGCAGAAGCTGGGACAGAGACAGGAGCTCACTCCCTAGTACAGCACTTGGGTTTTGAACACCTGACCTTTCTGTTATCAAGTTCAGCATCTTAACCACTAACCCACTGCAGTCCCTTTGCAGTTGGCTTTAGAAAGAGATAAATGTTTAATGAATGACTAGATGTGATCTTCAACTCTCATGACAGGTCTTCCATTTAAATTTGTAATATCAAATCTTAACACATGACAATAGCCTAAAGACATTATGGAACTTTAATATGAGTTACACATAAAATGGATGCTACTGTGTCCCTAGACAGCATTTGTGAAATAATTAATTGACGTCTGGATTTGCTATTTTAGCATTTCATGGCATTTATAAAGAGGGAGATCACAGCATTAATGTGTGTGGTGGTGGTTATGCTGTAACCTTGCTGTGACACCCAGCAAATCTTCAAGACAGATTTGAAATCAGCAACAGTGGTTGCTGGGCAGACGACCAAAATGAATGTGCTTATGTACCACAGTAGTTCTTGTGTTACACTTGTTTAGCATGATAATCAGGATGGCAATCATCAAGCTAATGCAGTCTTACCAAAGCACTGGCATTCATTGAATCATGGAATAACTAACTGAGTTGGCCATCGAGTCCAACCTCCTGTTCAATGCAATTCTTCTCTCACTACGTCTACTTTTCTTTTGAGATGCTTAGGATTCTGAAAGCAGCTTGTGGTTAGTCTGAAGGTACCTAGGAATGTGTTGTTACCACCGATTGCATTTCCTGATACCCCCATTACTTGTATCAATAAACATCTATGATGTTTCACAATGATGAGCTCTGACGCATCTGAAAGTCTATGAAGTTGGGTGAAAAACAACAACCAAAAAACAGACAAACTAATTTCCAACAAAATTACTGGTGATAGTGTTATTATCATATGTATTTCTTCCTGATTCTGAGATTTGTAGTGCTGTCTAAGTTTCTCTCAATCATATTTTGACTGATTTCCAAGTGTGTGACCTCCGAAGGCAGGTTTTACATCAAACACAAAGAAGCAGACTATAACATGGCACTGGGTAACAATTGTCATTGTGTGGGACTGTGTGAAATAAAAACATTGCATTCTAGACATAACAGGAAGGACTACAAGCATCTCCTCTTTGTCATTATAATGACTGAAAATTTGGCAGAAACCAACTAAATACAAAGGTCTGAGCTATTCATCTGCAGTTGTTGCTATGGTCACACTAGCAGTATACAGTGGACCCCTGTATAATGAATGTCTCATAAAACGAAAAAGTCTTACAACGAAGAGGATTTGCGAAAACCATTATACCCCATATAACGAATTTTTTCGTTATATGAAGCAATACATCCAGTGGTGGGCTCAAAAAAAATTTACTACCACACTGTGAGCATGGTATGGTGGGCGTGGCCAGGGAGAAAACCCTGCATTGCACCCGAATTAGGACTACTTTATTTCAAAACTTGGATGGGTGGGGGTAGCCAGAATTTCTGCTACCGGTTCCGGTGAACTGGTGCAAACCTCCTGATGCCAACCACTGAATAGATCTCTATGGGATGCATTGTACAATGAAAATATCTATGGGATGCGTCATACAACGAAAAATTTTCATTGTACGATTTTTTTCCCATAGAGATTTTCATTGTATGATGCATCCCATAGGGATTTTTTGTTATACGAGCCATGCTTCGTATAACAAAAAAAATTGTATAACGAAAGACATCATTTGTCACGAACCAGCCGGCCCCCTCTGCTCTGGAAACCTCCTTAATCAAAGCCCCCAGAGGGCGGGCTGGCTGACAATAAAGCTTTACAACCCTTAGCTGCTTTTCATCCACAAGGAGGTTTAAACAGGTAGCGTGTTCAGAGGCTTGTGTGTGAAAGCAATGCTTCTCTTACCCTTTTAGTCCAATGACAACACGTTGCTCAGGTATACGAAGGTTTATTGATCAGGCATATTGATCAGGTTCATAAAGCACAAAAGTCAGTAGCATAAGTCAGTCCAATAAACAGTCCAGGACCCTTAGGTAACCATTCTGAAAAGAACAGAGAAAAGAATAATCCCACACAATAGCCAGGGTCTTAAGCCATTGAGATCCAAGATCGAACTAACTAGCTTCTCTGCAAACATGGAGAATTTGCGGTTAGGTGGGTTAGCTTTAGCCAATCAGGTAACAGAGAATAACTTTCTCAAAACAATAGTTGTTTACATGCATGTGAAGACATAACACTAAGCTCTGCTAGCTAGGCTAGCTAGACAGATAAGATATACTGGAAAACAGGCAGTCTTGTGACATGAGTCCATGAGGCAGAGAGGGACAAAGGATTTTTTATGAGGCCTATCTAAAAAATTGCAATTTCAAGCCTTGGGAAGCATGAGAAACTGTGTCATTTCCTGACATCATAGAACCTACTTTTTTCATTTTATGGGGTTTTACTGTATATGGTGATCAATTAAAAGAATTAAGCGAGAATAAGGGAATCAGTTAATGCAGATGTCTGATGATTCTGCCCATGCAACTTTGTAAGAAATCTTATTTTTGTTTCAAGCTGTAGGCCTCTTTACTTTGTTAAGCTGGAATTCAGTTTTGAAGGATTCCTGTGGTATATATATGTTATGACCTGGCATTGCTTTTGCAATACAACTATAGCCAGAGTGTATAGCATTGAGTCAACTAATCTGTCGACTAATTTTCTTACCCGAGAGGAATTCATGAGGCGAAATAGATTCTACAACGAGCAACATGGAATACTTCAGACCCTTGCTTCCATCTTGTGAAGCACCCATATTTATACGTACCTACAAATCCCAGAGGTCACAGTCCATAAAAGAATGAATGAGGCTGCCATTTACATTGCCCTTCATTTGGCCCTTTCTCTTTGCAGCTGCAACATGGACTTTGCCTGCTCACATTCAGAGGCTTCCATAAACCTTTCTGAGTCCAACACCAGCAGCAACAGCAACAGTAGTAACAACAACAAGAACAAAAGAGTCATACCAAAATCTTAGACCAAGGTTTCGCAACCTTGGGCCCCCAGGTGTTCTTGGACTTCAATTCCCAGAAGCCTGCTGATCAGGGCTTCTGGGAATTGAAGTCCAAGAACATATGCAGGGCCAAGGTTGAGAAACTCTGTCCTAGACAAAACATTTGTACCCAAACTGTTGTTAAAAGATTTTGAAAGTCGGTAATCTAAAATTTATTTCACAATCAGGTAAAATGGGGGAGGGGGGAACCTGTCAGTTTTCCTTCTTTACCATGGAAAAAGGCCTCCTCGAAGATTGTGATGTTCTTGAACCACAATTGGGCATACCCTGGTAATGGCAACCTTGTGTTGCCGGCTGATCTTTCTCACACTGGGTCAGGCAAGGGGAATTGCAGAATGAACTCACCAAAGGGTGCCTTCATTTTAACAGTTTCATGTCTGGCCTAGACATGGAAGAAGAAGAAGGCCAAGAGAATCAGGGGAAAGCTTCGTCTCCAGGCTTGGAATTCATACTTTATTTTCATGCTGTTGTTATTTGGGTACTTTAATTAGAGAAATCAGGAGCAGTCATTTAAAGACTTGTCTGTTAATAATGGCGCTTCCCCTCCCCTTCCCCAGAGACATTCAGCAAAGCTTCAGAGATGAAGTGTTTTTCATTAATAAGCGCCACTGTAGGAGTTCTGCTGTTCCGCCACATGCAAGCTTTTCACAAGCCTGTTATTATCTATTTCCATGGTCCCTCTTTAAAAGAAAAGAACATTGAGTTAACATTGCCAATAAAGTCTAATTAGATAAAGTGGATGTTACAGTCAGTTAAGTGAGCGCATCACAGATTTCCTGGCACTTGGTGACTGCACAGTCTTTGCTTTCAGAGGGGATATTTTGTGTGAAATAAAGAAGCTGTGGAATTAGATGATGAGTGTTTCATAAGGACTGAATTGCCATGAAGCGCTGGGGGATTCAGTCTGTTCGCTTTCGGCTGTGGAATATTAGAAATTGTAGCTGTCCTTAGGGAAGAATAAATGACAGTGCATTACATGTTTCATGTCTGAAGACAAGCATTTAATACTTGAGTTTCTTTATGGCAGAGATTCTTTAACCTGCACACTTCTTGCCGATTCATTTTGCTCTTTGAGCAGCATTTACCTTTTATGACTGAAAGCAGCCATTTAAAGAGCCTCCTAACCATAATAAATTGCCATTAAGTGTGCTCTAAACAGCAGAGCTTCCCTTCCCAACCGGAGGTGCCTATTGTGATAGAACAACAACAACAAAAGCCTATTGAAAGGGAAGGTTTTTCAGGGATTTACGTTAACACTCGAGATAGCCAAACAACCTAGTTATGTCATGTGCTGTATCAGAGATTGTCTCCTTTTAAATGGAATTGTGTGGCATTTTTAGGGTGAAAGTCTGTATACAAATTGAAGCATGATCCATAGTAGCAACAGCAAATACACTTCTATACCGCCCCATAGCACTTAGTGCACTCCCTGGATGGTTCACAAAGTAATTAGCATTTTGCCCCCCCCCCCCAACATGCTGGGTACTAATTTTACCAATCTTGGTAGGATGACAGGCTGAGTCAGCCTCAGAATCAAACTCACAAACTTTTGGCTGCAGTACAGTACTTTAACCACTGAGCCACCATAGTTTTGTCCCTGCTTCTCCTTGGAAAGTGCTGTGTATCACACCACATGTAGCCACAATTAACAGGCCAGCAGACACATGAAAGGAGGAGATCAACAGCATAGCCTGCTCTTCGATGCCTCCCCTATGGTGGCTCAAGAAACGAGAGCTCCCACTGCTAATGGCATGGTAGATTCTATGAGATGGGGCATCACATTCTGACTCACTGGAGCAGGAAGTCAGTTCTGTTGCCCTAGGCTGCTGTTTCAGTGGGAAAGGTGTATTATGTAGGTGTCATTGGGGAGTTGTGGGGAACAGCAAAAGGAGAACAGTGCTACCGGATGGTTTTGAAAGCATGGTTCCATTTCATTTAACTTTTAATTTGGTTGTAAAAGTTTTGAGATTGTAATTTGAAATGCCTTTATATTTTAAAAAAAAAAACCATAAAAGAAACTGACCTTCTGTTTTTAACAATTAGGACTGCGGTGGCTCAAGTGGTTAAGATTCCGAACTCAATGACTGGAAGGTCAGGGTTCAATTCCTGAGTACTGCACGATGGAGTGAGCTCCTGTCTCTGCCCCAGCTCCTGCCAACCTAGCAGTTCGAAAGCAAAACATTGCAAGTAGATAAACAGGCATATCAGAAAACAAAATAAAAAACAATGTAGCACTTTAAAGAATAACTGCTATATTTTTATTGTTAGCTTTCGTGGATCAAGTCTACTTCTTCAGACAAAGAGTAAAACTTACAGACATAGTTTTTATACACCAAATTCAGGGGGCCAAAGGGAGAAGGGGTGTGGTCAAGCAAGATGACAGACAAGCAAGCACAACAATACAGCTTCGCACAGCCATCAGCAACAATAGAGTATTCAGATTAGCTCTAAATGACTCCCTTTCAATCTCAAGGTTGCTGAGAAAGCCCATTCTGGTCTCTGATCAACCTTTGACCTGCATGTCAGAAAACAAACAAACAAAAACACTGTACCTGGTTACATTCTGTTTTGTTAAAGAGAATTGGCAGGAAGGTTGTAATATAATATATAAAATCATATAGCAATCTGTGTATCAAATTAGATAATACCTGAAACACAGACTAACACAGCTACTATTAAAAAAAAATTCAAATAGATAAACAGGAACCACTTTGGTGGGAAGGTTTGGACTATTGTAATGCGCTCTACATGGGGCTATCTTTGATGACCATCCGGAGACTGCAGTTGGTCCAGAATGTGGCGGCCTGCGCAGTGGTGCGGTGTAGTTGTTTCGCCTGTGCCTCACCACTGCTGGAGCTGCACTGGCTGCCTATATGTCTCCGGGTGCAATTCAAGGTGCTGGTTGTCACCTTTAAAGCTCTTCATGGTAGCAGACCAGGATACCTCAGGGATCGCATCATCCCTAGGACATCGACCTGTTCCACGACAGCAAACCGAGAGGACACCTTTCAGGTACCATCTGTTGGGGAAGCTCGCCTCTCCAGCAGAAGGAAAAGGGCCTTCTCGGTCATAGCCCCCACACTATGGAACCTCCTCCCAGTAGAACTACACCTCCAGGCCCAGTTGCTACCATTTAGGAAAGAATTGAAGACGTGCTTGGCAAAATGGGTCTGGGGGCCAGGATTGTCAACAAGCTCCCCTTTCTGGCTCGTCTGAGGCTCCCCCCTCCTGTAATTAATTTTTTTGTAGATTTTAATATTTATTTTTAGATAGTAAATGGCACAGTGGGGGAGGGTGTTATATTGCTATTTTTAAGGGTTTTTTGTTTTATATTGGTTTTAACTTGTGTACACTGCCCTGTGTCCTTTGGATAGGGTGGTATATAAATCTATTGAATTAAATTAAATTAAATTAAATTAATTAAATTAAAGGTAAACAGCATTTCATTTACTCTGGTATTGAGGCATGCCTGCCACATGTCCACAGAAACTTCTGCAGAAGCAGACAGTGCTGGCTCTTTGGCTATAAACAGAGATGAGCACTGAACCCTAGAGTTGGATACGACTGGTTTTCGACCAAGGGCAACATTTACCTTTTAACAATTCCCTGGTCAACTCTGCAACCAGGATTAAAATACTGCAGTCAGACAGTACATTGGAGATGCTTTTAATATGGAAACTCTGACTAAATGAGCCCCAATTCCTCTCTTTATCACATATAAGACATGGATTTCAGGTGCATGGGGGAAAATAAGGTCAGAGAGGAGTGAACCAGACACACACACACACACACACACATGCACAAAGGGAAGGACAGGTGAAGAAACTGCAACAAAATTTGATTGAGAAGAGATAGCAGCTCACATAATAGGCCAGTCAGGAGATCTGCATTCTTTATGATTAATGATAGATCTGTGAATGAATAACTTGAAAAGGACAATTCACACCTTCACACTGAGGTTGAGAGAGATGTAAATTATTTTAATGAAATTGTAAGATCTTTGTCTCCTTGTTTGTTTAGCCGTGACACATACACAGTAAAAACACAGTAAAAACTACCGGGTGTTTTTACAAGCTGTTCATTATTTTTTTTAAAAAAACAACAAAAGCAGCTTGATTGACTGGGCTCTTGTAAGCCATAAAGTGCATAGAAAGGCAGTTGCTGCCTGTGCTTAGCAGAAGTAGATTTAAGTGAAGGTTCATTTTTAGGGCGTCTTCTTTCTCTTTTAGGAAAGCTTCAGAACCTGCTAACATAAAAAGAACCTCTATGGCTTCAATAAAGAATTCATCTTGGCCAGCATCCTGGTTTGCATAGAGGCCGATTAGTTTGCCATAACATGGAAACCCACCCAATTCCTAAACAATTTCTTTTAAATATCCTTGACACTTGCTTTAATTGAGGAAGGTGTTCTCTAGGAGTTGGCTACCTCATACAGATGTTAAGCTGTCTTTTATCCAGTTATCTTATGCTACCACACTCCACCCGATTCTATCATTGAAAGCAGGTGTTAGACTGGCTACTATTTTCGTCTTCTAGTATGGAGGCCAAATAGAAATATAAGCAATTCTAATTTTAAAATGTCTGAGAATTGTTAGGTGGGTGCCATCCTGGTCAATAATTTATAATTCTTAATACGGTCTACAGATGCTGTTCTAGTCATCATTATTTTTCTCAATTCTTCAGGCTCTCCCTGAAACAATAAGTTCAACTTTCTGTATCAGTGGGGACTGATGCAGACATTCTTTCAGTTTCTCTGCATTCTCTTTATCCAGTAACATGCTTTAATTCTTCTGCTGTCTGTTTTCCAAATCCCTCTTTTAATGGTTTTCCATGTTTGATTATTTGTTCTCTTTATCTGACTTCGATGTTTAGATTGAATTCTT
The DNA here is from genome assembly GCA_030440675.1 of Furcifer pardalis. Lineage (NCBI taxonomy): Eukaryota > Metazoa > Chordata > Lepidosauria > Squamata > Chamaeleonidae > Furcifer > Furcifer pardalis. The sequence goes on from CP126893.1 coordinate 74,623,997, forward strand.
ATTGCCTTTGATAATTTCCTTGATTTCTACTAATCAATTTCAATGTTCACATCCTATTGAACATTCTGGTGCCTTTCCTGATCTTTGGGTAGGAAAGAAACAATAAAATACAGAATAGGTCATGTGCTCTCTGTCTTTTGTGTCATTACACTGTAAAAAAAAATGGAGGAAACCAGCTTATTTTCCTTAAAGGGGAGCAATATGGCCTAAACAACAATTTATGGATGATGTATGCTTTTATTCAATCAATCAATCAATCAATCAATCAATCCATTTCTCTAAAAAATGTGGCCTATAGTAATGTTAATAATAAGAGTGCATTACAGTAGTAATAGAATAAAATACAGTAATAAAAGAATACATTTTTAAATGTTAAAACAGAATTGAAATTCAATTCAAAATAATTTAAACATATCACTAAAAATTGCTAGCAAGCTCTAACTGCAGAAGTCAATCAGTTGTTCAGTTAGTCTGAATAAAAAGTCTTTTAGAAGAGCAACAGAGAACAGACCTTGGAAAGAAGCCTGGAAGCATTTACTGATTATGCACTAATCTAGACTTGAGGTCAGTGATGGGCAGGATCCGGTTTGCACCAGTTCTCCAGAACCGGTAAGAGCTTTCCCCAATATCCGCGCGAACCGGTAGCGGTTTGGGAAGGGAACCACATCGGGGGCTTACCTTTTCACTGGTTTTCCCCACTGCACATGCGTGCCTACAGAATGCATGTGTGCCTGCAGCACTCAGCGTGCATGCATGCCAACAGTGCTTGGTGCACCTACAGCGCTTGGTGCACATTCACGCCTATGGCGCTTGGTGTGCCTTACAGCACTTGGCACGCATTCGCACCTACAGCAGTCTGCCTGCCAAGCCAAACAGCAATTTGCTGCTTGGAGCATGGCAGTGCAGAGCATTGGGTGGCCACGCACAGCCACGGAGGAAACGGTAGCTGCTGCTGAGGCCCTCGGTGGCCTCCTTGCTGTTCTCCCAAGCGGAGAGAAGGAAGAGCAGCTGCTATCCTGAAGCTCCCTACAGCCTGCTCCCCAGGGTAAGTGACTTGCTTTTGGGTGTGGGGTGGGTGGGTATATTTTAATGTGTATTCAATGTGTATTTATTTTTAATGTGCATTTTTATGTGTTTTATGTGTACTTAATGTGTATTGTTATGTGTTTTATGTGTATTTAATTTGTATTTTATGTGTTTTTATGTCTGTTTAATGTGTATTTATTTTTAATGTATATTTATGTGTTTTTATGTCTATTTAACGTGTATTTAATGTGTATTTATTTTTAATGTATATTTTATGGGTTTTATGTGTATTTTATGTGTTTTTATGTCTATGTAATTTGTACTTTTTTGTGTACTTATTTTTATGGTATTTTTTACTTTGGCTCCACCCACAATGTTGGCTTAGCTGATGATGTCATGACATTGGCTCCACCCACAACATTGGCTCTGCCCACAGTGTGGTAGTAAAATTTTTGGTTGCCCACCACTGCTTCAGGTACAAGATCAACCTCCTTGCTTCTCCATTGCCTGCCACATTCTATATACTGTACTTAGGTGTACAGTTCTAATTGGTCTCATGAGGAACCACTTAATCCATACCTCATCTTCCTCAGGGTTCAAGAAAGGTGAAGCACCAACTAATCTGCACAACTGGAGAAGTGTTCCGTCCACAAAGGTGGATCAGAGACCACCTTCAATTCTACCTGTATCTTTCATTATATGACATTGTAGAGTGGAAGCAAACCAGGTTGAGGACCCTGTATTCTCTCCAGTCATTAGCTGGATAGGTTTCCATCAGCAGGTTGGCACCAGTTTGCCAGAACCAGTAGCAGAAATTCTGGCTGGCTCCGCCCATCCAAGTTTTGACATAAAGTTGTCCTAATTTGGGTGCAACACAGGGCTTCCCCCTGGCCACGCCCACCATACCACACCCACAGTGTGATAGTAATTTTTTCTAGAACCCACCACTGGATGGACTCTTCAAAAATTGTGGGACTTCAGTAAACTGGATTATGATAGGAGGGGAAGTACTTTACAGTGGTCAGAGTGCTTAATTTATATTCTCTCAGCAACTGACCAAGCATTTTGTTCCAGTCAAGGAGCCCTGGTGGTGCAGTGTTTAAACTGCTGACCTATAACCAAAAAAATGTGAGTTTGATCCTGACTAGGACTCAAGATCAACTCAGCCTGTAAAATGAGTACCCAGTATGTTGGAGGCAAAATGCTAATTAACTTGTGAACCACCCAGAGAGTATACTAAGTGCTATAAAGGTAAAGGTTTCCCTTGCTGGAAAGCCAGTCATATCTGACTCTAGGGTTCAGTGCTCATCTCTGTTTCAAAGCCAAAGAGCCAGCGCTGTCTGCTTCTGCAGACGTTTCCGTGGTCATGTGGCAGGCATGACTAGAGACTGGAGTGCACAAAATGCTGTTTACCTTCCCACCGAAGTGGTCCCTATTTATCTACTTGCAATTTCTTGCTTTCAATCAGCTAGGTTGGCACTAAGCGCTATGGGGTGGTATATAGGTGTGATTGCTTTGCTTTGCTTTGGTCTGCTTTCTGTCAGTATGATAAACTGGGAATGCATAATGGATTCAATTGCCTTTTCCCTATTGTGTAATCATGCCTTCAAACTGGTTGTGGTCCTAATACTGTTGTCTAAAAGGAAGTTGTCTTGCACAATTTGAAGAAACACAACCACACTGGAAGATCTGCTGCACGCGCACATTGGCTTCACCGGAGTTTACCTAAGGAGCATTAAAGGATGATTGTGGCCAGTGTGTGTGTCTAAAAGTTCAAGAAATCATTTGCTAACCACAATTAAGTAAAAACATCAGCATAGCCACATAGTTTATGAAGGGCCAGCTATGGTATGTGGGTGGCATGGAAAGACCAGTCCTGATCTACTTACACCAGCATGGAAAGACTGAGACAACAGTGTATTTATTTATTTATTTAATATTTATATTACCACCTACTCGCCGTGGCACCTCAGGGTGGCTTACAAACATAATAATAATAATAATAATAATAATAATAATAATAATAATAATAATAATAATAATAATAATAATAATAATAATAATAATAATAATAATAATAATAATAATAATAATACAATCAATGTTGGGGGGGTTGGGGGGGTGGCAAAGTCCCCCACGTCGTCTTCTTCACTCCCTAGCTGTTAGTGTGGGCTGGGTGGGGGTGAGCCTCAGCCTCCCGCGTCTTCTCCTTGTTGAATGTTGAATGAAGAACCAAGCCAAGTTTATCAATATGTTAACTTTGTGCAAACACTATGGCAGGAAACAAGCAAAAAAAAAAAAAAGGTTGGTGGAAGATTAATTTGCAGAGTTAAAGAATGCCCTAACTAAAGATGAAAGGTCTTTGTGCTCAATCCTGCTGCTAGGAAGGTGTTGTAAAACAGTTGATACTCACCTTGAATATAATTTCATTGGTAACAAATACCACAGGCAGTAACACTGTTGATTTCTGTTGCTATGACAGAATCTGTTTAAAAGGGTCAGCAACGACATGAAGGACAGTTTGATGTAAGGGGGGGGGGGAAGAGTTAGATTGATTTCAAATTTGGCAAGCACCCATTTGATAAAATAATTTCTGTCACTTTTAAAAGAAACTATTTTTCAAAGCTTGATTATTGCTCTTGTGTGAACCACACTGATTGTGTGGGATCTGCAAAGGATAATAGAGACAGCATGAACTATATGGAAGGATGCCAATGTTCTGACAGGTGCAGCTGTTAAAAACTTTTTAGGCAATATAAAACTACACTGTAAGTACACATACTGTTGCGGGAAACCAAAAGATAAACCAAAAGATCACCTTTAATGTATTATAATTCATGCAGTGTCACGGTAACATGAGCTCCAGCAAACTCTTTAACAGAGTATTGCACAATTTAAAATTATGGATATATATGAAATATAGATAAAATTGAAACAAATTAAAATGTTAAAACGGTTTGATAGTTTTGAACCATAAAGCAGGCTACTTCAATAGCATTATCTTCAGGCATCTACTAAATCTTCTTTTAAACATGTAATAGGGCATAAAGTGCAAGGACATAAATACTGCATTGATTGAATTTCTGCACATTCACAGAAAATTTGTCCTGTGCTCAAGTTAGATCAATTTTACTTCATTATTCCTTGATCTCCCGACTTTGCTTCAAAATCTATGAGGTCATTCCCAGATGGTCTAGCCGGAATCTTGTCTTGGTGGGAGACAGTGTTCAGCATTCATCCAAGGTGTGTTATTTCTGTTTTCCATAGGTGTAGCCTAGCCTCTTTGTGTTCAATATTTAGAGCTTGAGTACCAAAAACTTCCCTTGATTTTATTTATTGTCTAGGGTAGTGATGGTGAACCTTGGCTCTCCAGCTGTTATTGGACTTCAATTACCAGAAGCCCAAGTCAGCATACCTGCTGATCATGAAGTGTATAGGTTTGATGTTGTATTGCATTATTTATTTTCTTGTTTACTAGTGCCTGTTGATATTATTCTAGAGGGGCAATGATAGCCAAATAATAGAGTGATATCAACAAGAGATATTAACTGGTGTAGGTTTGAGGCATCCTGTCACTATATGCATGGATTCATTAATCAGCTATATCAAATTATTTTGTGTGTACATATTCTGCTGTGGCCAAAGCAGATGTATGCAGCATGGATAGTTGAGTTCCCCATTTATAGTCTGTAAATTTCCTGATGTTGTTCCTTGTATGTACTGACTTTGGGCTTTGGTATTCAGGCAGTGCTGCTTAAAAGAGAGAGTCCTGTCAAGCATCATACAGGGGTATTTTGGTGCTGAACAATCTGGTAGTCGATTCCCTTGCCACATAACATCCAACTTAGCCCTTGTATTTTCACATTAAAATTAAACTCATGAATGCAGAAAAGTCATGAATGCAGAAAATTAATTAATGTGGGAAATTAATGTGAAATTAATTAATGTGGAAATTAATGAAAACTGATGATTCAGAAAAGTAAAGTAGGAAATAACCTCGTTTGCTGTGATGTGTTAATCATCTTTCAGAAATTTTATTAAGGTTGTACATTTATATCAGTTAAGTTGGCCATTTCAGTGGCAGCCCATCTTAAGACTGTGGGAAGCATTGCCTTTTTTCCCCTCTGATTACAAGCCACTAATCACCTAAACACTTTCACTCATTAACTGTTTATAAAATATTTTTGAAGCAGTGGAAATTATAACGGTGGTGGTGACAATGAAAGTGGTATTTGTTTATTTCAGAGGCTGTTTCAGTTCTGATGTTCAACTTCAAGAGAGAATGAAATAAAAGTACAGTTGTACCTCGCTTAAAGAGCATAATGTGTTCCACAGGATTGCTCTTTAAGCGAGTTTGCTCTTTAAGCGAGACACCATTGTAAAGGACCAATTGTGACATCTGGTGGTGGTGGGATTGTGAACCCCGATTTAGTTGTTAAGTGAGTTTTTTGGTTGGTTTTATTTGTTAAGCGAAGCAAACATTCAGAGAAAATTCTGCTCTTTAAGCTAGTTACTCTTTAAGCGAGGTGCTCTTTATGCAAGGTTTGACTGTACAGTACTTTAAAATGGTCTGTTATTTTTTCTGTTCACTAAGTTATTTGCTAAGTTTAGTTGGAGGATGCACTTTGTCAGTCAAAGCTCACCTTGAAATACAATGTTTGATTTTAAGATGTTACTATGTTTTTGGTTTTTATTTGTTTTGGTTTTTATTTTTCTGGATATCCATGAAAAAACTAACACAGCTACTTCTTTGAAAACACTGCACTATGTAGAGCTTATGCTGATGCACATATTTATTGAAATTTAACAAATAAGAAAACACAGACTATGTCCTTACTTAGTTATAATACCTTTAAACTGATGATATCACTGGTTTAAATTTGTTGGCTCTTGGGTGTCTTTGGGGCAAATTGCAAGCTATCCATTAGCCATTATTAATCTGATAAACATTTTCATACCAATGAATCCTATGGATGAGAAGACCTCCAGGGATTTTAAGGGATTATATATATTCATTATTTACTGTACAGTACTTGCAATTACTGTTAGCATTATTTTATCAATCAAGGTTGCAGACCTATAACCCTCCTGGCAAGAAGCCTTCCTGATTTCAGTGAGGCTTACCTCTGTGCAGATATGCAGAGGATTTTGCTGTTAATTATTTAATTGATTATTATCTTTTGTTCCCTGGGCTGAGAATTACATCTGAGGGGGGAAATATATGAAAGAAGGAAATCCTGGCATGAATTAATGGAGAGCCTTCTTTTTCAATATCCATGGAGATACGGCATCTGCTTTCAGCTTGTACTAACAATTACAATGAAAAACAAACACGCGTGGTAGGCAGTATGTCTTGAGATGGTTTGAACAGGACTGAGCTGCTTCAGGTTTCAGTATTATTTTTTTAGGATAACAGTGTGGAGCACTTTCTTGTTTATAGGATAAACACAAGGGATGGAGTGTATCTGTGTAACACAAAGGAGCGGCTGCCAACCCATAACATTGTGCAGAATGCAAAAAATTCCACAGCACGTTCCCTTTAGAGACCTACCCTGCAATCAGCTTGCATGAGGGTTACACAGTAAACAACATTTAAGTCATTGGGGCAGACAAGAGGCCAGATATGTTTGGATTAATGTATTGGTTTGGACATTTGCCAGCTCTCCACCTCAGGAACCTGACTTGAATGCATAGACATAAATGAATTATAGATACAAGTGAAGTACTAATGTAAATGAAGGACTTTAATATCCAAACAAAGCTGAACCATGACATGAATATGGTACAGAGGATTATTCTTCTATAGGACAGGTGCCTTGATCTTTAAATACCCTAATCAATCCTTTCTCCACATGTGGATGAGGTAGTGATTAAGGGAGAAGGGTTTTAATTATTTTGGCCATATCTAGGGGATTTTTTTTGCCAGCCAGATCTGTATGAAAAGGATGGGCTCTATTGGGCTCAGTAGGAATCTGGATAGAAGTCATAATTCTCACAAGATTGTTGTTCTGGAAGGATTTATATTGAAAGCAGCACGTTTAAACTGGTTTAGATTGATGAGGAATGAACAGTGAGGTGGTCGTGTTTGTGACTGATATTGGGAGGTTTACTTTTGTTATAATACTGTGACACAGGTTTGTTCACTGAGGCTGTGTTATAAGAGATAAGTGTAGACAAAATAAAATGCTTCATAACGCACTACATACTAAATGTATATGGCATTTGTAATGCCAAGGTATAGCACTGGCTACCAACTCAGAAGGGATTAGATCAGTTTTTAGCATACGAGTCTATCAGTGACTAAGATACTTATTGTCTAAGACTGTATTGTCTCTAGCCTCAGAGGAAGCCTGCCTCTGAAAATCAGCTGGAACACAGGCAGGATAATAATATATATTCCTGCAGCTGTTATCCGCTGCAGGAATATACTGCTGGACTACATAGGCCATTGATCTGACCCAGAAACAATCACTAAAAGCAGCAAATTAAACATCTGCCCATGTATCACCAGGGCCCATCACAGTGGCGTCGCGCAGCATTGAGCCGCCTGGGGCGAAGAAGAAAATCGCCGCCCGCCGCCCCCCCCGCTCGCTGCCCCCCCCCCCCACCGCTCGCCCCCCCCCCCCAGGCAGAAGGCGCTCCCTCCCCTGCTGAATAGTGGGCACCCCCCCCCTGCCAGCCCGCCGCCAGAAGTTCGAAAAAGGTAAAGATCGCGGCTCGACTGCGGGGGTTAGCTGGGATCCCGAGGGTTCCCCCCATCCTCGCCTAATCCCCGCAGAGCCGTCCGCGTGCACGCCCGAGGATTCAAAAGGGTAGGAATACCCTTTCGAATCCTCGGGCGTGCGCGTGGGCAGCTCTGCGGGGGTTAGGCGACGATGGGGAAAACCCTCGGGATCCCAGCTAACCCCCGCAGTCGAGCCGCGATCTTTACCTTTTTCGAACTTCTGGCGGCGGGCTGGCAGGGGGGGGTGCCGACCCACCCACCCAGCCAGCTTGCCGTCAGACTGGGCGCTCGTCGGGGGGGGGGTGGCGCCATAGCGGGGAGCCCCTGGCTGCTGGCTGGGTGGCTGGGGGGGAGGAGGTGGGCAGCGCGCGCGTGCAGGACTTCCCAGGTGGAGGAGGGCGAGCCTTTTGCTGGTGATCGCTGCTCGCCTCCGTGGCCGTCCCATTGGCTTGGGTACTCCTTTAACCGGCCTCGGTCGCCAGCAACCGAGGCCGGTTAAAGGAGTACCCTAGCCAATGGGACAGAGGCGAGCAGCGCTCGCCAGCAAAAGGCTCGCCCTCCACACACCTGGGAAGTCCTGCACGCGCGCGCTGCCCACCTCCTCCCGCCCAGCCACCCAGCCAGCAGCCAGGGGCTCCCCGCTATGGCGCCACCCCCCCGACGAGCGCCCATTCTGACGGCAAGCTGGCTGGGTGGCTAGGGGTGGGGGGGAGGAGGTGGGCAGCGCGCGCGCGCGCGTGCAGGACTTCCCAGGTGTGTGGAGGGCGAGCCTTTTGCTGGCGAGCGCTGCTCGCCTCCGTCCCATTGGCTAGGGTACTCCTTTAACCGGCCTCGGTTGCTGGCGACCGAGGCCGGTTAAATGAGTACCCAAGCCAATGGGACGGAGGCGAGCAGCGCTCACCAGCAAAAGGGCCGCCCTCCGCCTGGGAAGTCCTGCTTCCTTCCTAAGCCCAGGCAGAGGGAGGAGGCCAAAGTGGTGAGGACATTTTGCCGCCCCCTGAAAGCCGCTGCCCGGGGCATCCGCCCCCCCCGCCCCCCCCACGCTACGCCACTGGCCCATCACACTACTGTCTGAACATTTAAAGGTGGTGCTATGCAGGTCTTCGTTGTTTTGGCTGTGTATTCCTCACTCGTGCTGCTATGCTGTAGAACAGGGATTTTCAATCTGCAGCCTGTGGGCCGAATGTGGTCCTTGGCACCATTTCACGTGGGGCCCCCAGCGCCTCCACTACACCAGGAAGTGCCATGTGATGGAGGAAGGGCAAAAAGGCTGTCTGGCCCCCAAAGCTGTGTGAGGGAGCATGACCCAGTCCTGTCCAATCTATGAAATGGGAAACAGAAGCAACATGAGATGTAAATGCCATTGCAGCCCCAAAGAAATGAAGGAACAAGTTGGTTTGGACTGAAAAATATGTCCTGATAGTCAAACGAAGTCTCACAGACAAAATTTACACACACCTAATAATAACTTTGCCATAAATGCAAATCAAGGTGGTAAGTACAATTTTCTTCTTCCATGTCTAGGCCAGACATGAAACTGCCAAAATGAAGGCACATTTTGGTGACTTCATTCTGCAGTTTCTTTCACCTGCTGCTACCACTTTTTGGAGCCTGCTTGTGGCCAGGGTGAGAGGCCTGATATTGTTGGATCATGTGTTGTTATATTGTATTATTATTTATTGAGATTATACTATGTATATGTAATTGTACTTTTTGTAACTTTGTAATGTAATGTACTGTTTGTAAGCAGCCCTGAGTTGCTACGGTGGGTGGGCAGCAATATAAATTAGAACTAATAAATAATAAATAATACTATAGTATAAGCCGAGTTCTCCTTCATGTAGTCTCTGAATACACACTCTGGATTCTGTGCCTGTGTGGGAGCCATTTTTGAGCTTCAAAGCTAATTGGATAAAAACATAGACTTAGGGACCGCTCACCATCTCCACCCACCTTCGGCACTATTTTGCACTCTTTCCCTCAGTTCTCTTTTTTCCGCTGCCGTAGCAGAAGCCTTTTGAGAGAGCTTAACAATTTTTCTTGGCCTTCTTAGGATAGCCAAATTTCTACAATTTTTCTAGGCCCAGGGGGATTGCATTCTCTCGGTCCACATATATTTCTCCTTCAATTTTTTCATTGGAAGATCCTACTCATCATGAGCGTCTACAAAATCTTTTCACCGTCCGAGGAGGGTTTGCCTTCTCAGGCATACTCCTTGTTCCTGCGCCATTATATGGCGTTTTCAGCAGCCTTTAACTGGTGCCCTTCTTGCAATAACCAATTTCCAAGCACCGATGGCCACGACAACTGCCTTCTTTGTTTTGGCAAAAGTCATTCAGTACACTCATGCTCCATCTCCTGAGGCTTCACAAAGTTGGTGCTGAAAAATTGCTTGAACCACCTTAAAGTTCACCTAATGGCAATGGCTCTCTTCTCACCCCGAGATTTCTCAAGAGACTTGTAGCGAGGAACCCTCTGCCTCACATCAGAAATCGACCATCGCAGAGCTTTTTTGTAATAGAAAAAAGCGCAAAAAAGGGAAAAGTCGCACTACTCTCTTCCCTCTACACCACGTCCGGCATGCTCGCCTCCTCATTCGGGCAACCTCCTCTGAGGGACCCTTTTCCTCGCCGACACCAACTCCAACAACATCTTCGGTAAAGCCTCCGCCTCTACCACTCCAAGAGTCACCTCCAACTCCTCCACCTTATGGGGCCTCCCTCAGACAGCCTTGAGGGAGTCCACGCTGACAGGCAGCCCACCTCGAGCCTCTGCCTCCACCTCCACCACAACAGTTCCACATGAACCTCCTTACCCCACTGTTTGAGAACCTGGCAAAACAGATTGATGATCACCTCTCCATTGCAATCCACCGTTTCTGAAGTTTTATCAAGATAGAGTGGTCCTCCATCCACATATTTGCAAATATTGTAAATTGTAATTATAAGTGTTGAAAGACTGCGTGGTGAGGATTAGATTTTTGCTGCATTTGGGCAAGCGGAGCTACAGGGTGTCCCAAGTCACAAGAAATGGAGAAAATAGGAAATTGTAACTAAATGTACCTTTATTGACAAAATATTCATTACAAAATCTTATAAAATATTTATAAAATATTATTTATGCATTGGCCACCTCTTTCTATACACACATGAAGTCTTCTCCACCAGTCATTGGAACACATTCCAAGATATCTGTTGTTATGCAAGTATGTGACTTTTGGGACACCCTGTAGAGTGCTACTAATTATTATTATTTTTTTTAAAAAAAATAAGAGATACAGAGACTAAATAAAGTACCACTAGAGAGGTTCCAGTGATGCCTCACCTGCTGATTTATTTGGAATGGTCTCTCTAATTAGCAATTACACTTTTGCTTGATTATAGTGATTAGGAATGAACGGGCACTTACCCAGAATTAATAGGATAGGATGCAGCTCCTCTGGTGGCATAGTGGTTAAGTCACTAGGCTTGGAGACCAGAAACATGGATTCAATTCCTGAGAGCTGCACAGTGGGGGACATGAAAGAAGCCTCATTCCAGTGTCCTCAGCAAAAATCCACTCAACCCAGAGTAATCTCTGACACAAAAATGAACAAGGGGAGGATTTCTTTGATAACTGGTCAACTTCCATAAAATAAAATTCAGCTCTAATAAAAGTAACAAACCTAACATATTGTCTCCAGAATCTTCTCACTTCCCCTCATAGCACAGACTTGGGCACAAATGCACATAAATCGAGTAATGTGATGTACTGTAGTTTATTCAGTTCTTTACAACATTGGTGTGCTTTCAATTTTGCATCTTCATAACTGAAAACATAATTGTCTAAACCATATTTTCTGTTCAGGTAATACCTCCTACTCACCAGCATGAGTCTATGAAGTACCCCACTGATTCTGGAGATAGAGGATAATGGAGAAAGGCCATCACTGAGCTATGACATCAAGACATTCCCAATGGGCCTTTAAATCTTGCAGTTCATGTTATCTTACTCTTACTAAAGTTCATTCAATTATTAACTGGAAAAATGATAGAAATCTTTGCATGCCATACGTGGAAGGCACTTCTAACTCATTGTGGGCCCTGTATATCATTATTTTTTGCGATCCCTCTTTTGGAACCTATTACTGTTGAAATACCAAGTGTTTTTGCTAATCTCCCAGTTCCATCACTGCAGAAATTTTTCACCCCTGAGAAGTGTAGTGTTCTTTTCCACAGCAAATTGAAAACAGCAAACCTGGCATAGAATGTGTTCTAGCGGCTTCTTTACTACTCTGAAAAAGTTGTACAGGAACTCTCGGGTTAATCATGATAAAGCGTGAGATATGGATCATTTCTGAAAGCACACAGTTCCCCATACTGTGTGAAAAACAGCACAAGACTGTTCATGAGATTAAGTATCATACAGTTCTTGCTAAAGGAGGTTACAGATGTTATTACTTGATCATTGTGTGGAATGACAGAAAATACGCTAGGTAGCATTTTCAATTTTTAAAAAAAGTCTAAACAGTTTTCTTTGGATGTGTGACTTGGTTACCTTCATAAAGCCAAGGAATTCTTAGTCTGACCACAATCAAGATGGGAAATTTTCTGGGAGCCCCTGTCCATATTGGTATAAACTTACATTGTTTTAAAAGTGCACAAAGTACTTCACAGTATGAGAGCTCTCTTGCTCAATCAGACAGGATCCATCCAGTCCCAAATTCTTATCTTTGCCAGTCAGATCTGTGTCCTTAGGGAATTTGCAAGTAGGTTGCAAAGAAGAGCCCTCGTGGTACTGTGGTTAAGTTGCAGTACTGCAGACAAAACTTTGATCATGATTTGAGTTTGATCCAGATGGGGATCAAGGTTGACTCAGCCTTCTGTCCTTCTGAGATCAGTAAAATGAGTACCCAGCATGTTGGGGGCAAAACGGTAATTGCCTGTGAATTGCCCAGAGAGTCATTTAAGCGCTATGGGGTGCTATATAAGTGTCATTACTAACATGACTGTGATAGCCTTCTTCATGGAGGATCACTTTTAAGCTATCAACCTTGAAATTTTGTACCAGTCTGCCAAGAAGTGAGTCCCAGGTATTTCAATAGGATCACAGTTTGAATAAATCTCAGGTATTTGTAGAATCTTTTCAAAGCACCATCTAAGCTAGAGCCCATCAATACAGTATATCATGCAGCCACAAATTCCACAAGTTAAGAATGCACTGTCCGAGGATGCATTTCCTTTGTCTTTTTCCAACTGTTGCCAATGAATTTCAGTGGGTAGCCTATGGTATTAAGTATTGTCTGAATGCTTCTATGCGTAAGAGTATACCTGCAAGGAAGAAACTAAGAGATCATTCTCATCACTTTGTTCCTGGCTGTATTCACCTTCCTTAATGGCTTTATTACTATCGTCATTTTCCTAAGCAAGATGCTTCTACCAACTTCCCTAGCTTTCCTTTCTAGCAAAGAGTCTCCAACCTTCCCTGCTGAACATTTAAGCAACCCTTTATTATACCCATATGCCCCTTTGATATGGTTATAATATAATTACATGTCATAGATTACTCTGGGTTAAAATGATTTTTTCTGGAGAAACTCCACTCAGGGGACGCCCGAATGAGGCTCCTTTCATGTCCCCAAGTGCAGCCCTCAGGTATTGAAACCTGACCTTCCAGTCTCCAAGCTCAGCGTCTTAACACTTAGCCACACAGGGAGCAGCTTTTGAGATGGTTGAAATCAGGTCTTCTGCTTACCATTTATATATCTGTATAATGGCATTGCTCTTTTATGCTCAGTCCTTTCATGTTAATAATGTCCCTTTCCCAATTTGCTTTTTTTACAGCTATGTCCTGCTGAGCTGACATTTCCAATGTTCCATTGTGACTCCAATATCTTTTATATTTGCAATTCTTTGTATGTTCCATCCTGTGTCATTTACCACTATGTTGTCTAGTCTTCTCATTGGAAGATAGCCTTTTTGGAGCTCTTCAGAATCTGCCTTGATATTTATTATGCAGAATATTTTGTGCAGCTCTAAGTGAAAGGAAAAGATCTCCTATAGATAATGATAAATGGCAGAAAATAGCCTATTTCGCATTTTCCATAAAAGGATTAGACAGTGTTTGCTGTCTGCTATTTGCTATGTGGGCAGTATAAAAATGAAGGGAGGGAGGGAGGGGGAGAGAGAGAGAGAGAGAGAGAGAGAGAAAGAAAGAAAGAAAGAATTTGGTACCATCAACTGATTCTCAGATTTCCATTATAAAGATTTGTAGGTGATAATGTATATTTATTCTCCCCAAACATGATTTTTTTCCATGTCCAACAATTCCATTCTTATAATGTTCACATAGCCTGATCTAAAAAATTATGTTTCTTTCCCATTACTTTTTAGCATGGGGGGAAATAACAGAAATCCATAAACTGCTGGTCTTTGCTAGTGACACCACACATACCCTCTAATTTCAGAAGCAATTTCAGCAGTTGTACTCTTGAGAAAGCTCAAGATTGGGTGGTATGCTTTTGAACTAGAAGACAATTTGTACAGAATACCACCATACCTGTTATTTATTTATTTTTGGAGCAGGGAACCAATGGGTGAATCAGTTCCATTGTTTCTTCACTGTGAACTCTGTGACATAAGGATTAGAGATTAAGGAAGATCGAGATGATTCCAGTTTAGGTCCAAATACTGTACCTACATTATTGCCAGGCCAGGTTTGGCAGAAGAGAGAGCTTCTCTTTGTGGCACCTTGGCAATGAGTGTGGGAAGACTGCATTCTTTCTGTAGCACAGAGCATAGGCTACCTGTCTTGCACATTTAATATGCTTTGCTCTTTATATGTTAAGTAGCAGGGACAAGGTTCATTGATTTGGCCCAGTATTTATTTTATTTCCTTTCCTTCCTATTGCAATGTTCTCATTAGGATAGTATTTCCTCTGCTTACGCAAAGTGATGGTTAGAACAGAGAAAGACACTTCATACTGAGTTAGGCCATTTGTCTGTCTTATAAGTTATTTTTGCCTCTGTTTTGTGGAAGTGAGTCACCAACGTTTCAGGAAGTTCCTGATATTTTCTGAAGGCCTTTCCTTAAAGGGCTAACTAGGTTTCATGCAACCTAGCTTCCAAAATCAGATGCAGTCAGGTTTGCTCACATAGCTCTAGTGATATAATAAATAGTTTAACGTTCTTACAATAAAAATTATAAAATAAAATATCATTTTGTTAACCTCAACTTAGTAATTAACTGGATTCATTCCATCAGCCATCATTTGGAGCTAAAATGACATTGAGTTTGACCTCTCCTACTGGCAGATTAGAGATGGCACCAATAGTGACAAATGTCCAGAAGCAGCCAGTTAACAGGACTCATGAAGAAAGCAGGGGGCTGTTATGGAATGCCACAGCTTAGAAAAATTTATTTTTAGGAGACTACATCTCCCAGACTAGCCAGTGACTGAGAAATTCTGGCAGCTCCACTTCTGAAAAGAAACTTCAAGTTCTGTTCAACACAACCAAGGGACAAATTGGGAACACATTCTTATTCAAGTGCCATATTTGTTATGAATATTGGTTATCATCATGGCGATAGTCTTCCTGTTCTTAACTCATCAGAACAATTCTTCCGAGTACATTCCACACATCTCAGGTTCTTCAGCCACAAAGTCCATCTACATCCAGGGCCTCTCTTCCCAAGGATCTTTCCTTGCATAACGCATGCCTGGGACCCCGACGGCGTGGGCGAGGCCCAGGGTCTGGGGCAAGGCGGGCCCAGTGGGGATAGGGTTACCATATCTCAGGATTTGTCCTGAGATTTCCTGCTCTAAGAGCCCACTGTTGGGGTCCCAGGTGCGCAGCCGCCCCGCCTCCGAGCCCAGCAGCAGCAGCTCGTCCGCCTTTGGTGGCAGTGGCGCCAAGAGGGGCGAGGCCAATGGTCGTTGCGCCAGCCAGACCTTGTGGGAGGGAAGGACCTCGGCCTGGCTAGCACTGCTCCAGCTGCAGGTGTGGGTCACGGTGACTGCCAGCCTCATTTCCTGGGCGCCCCTGCCGGCGGATGAGCTGTTGCCGCTGGGCTCGAAAGCAGGGCAGCTGCGTGCCTGGGACCCCGACGGTGGGCTCCCCACTGGGCCTGCTCCACCCCAGACCCTGGGCCTCGCCCACACCATCGGGGTCCCAGGCTTGCGGCTGCCCTTCCTCCTAACCCGGCAAAGCCTAAAGGTAGAACTTTCCTACCTAGTTGGGGGGGACGAGCCAGGGGGGCAGCGAGTTTAGCCTGTGGCCCCAGCAACTGAAACCCGCCCTATGCCACTGCCAAGCTTCAACTCTACATAGCAACACTGGGAGTACATAACATCTCACTATTCGGATCTTCATAACGAGAGTTAGATTTCTACTGCATAACAAACGTTGCATTTTTATGAAGGTGGTTTTTTTTTTTTGCTTTTTCCATTCACAGTTTAATCTCTTACTTTGAGATTCCATCTTAATTAATTTTAATTCTAAAACAGACCCAGGCAATTTCACCAGTAGGCTGCATATGTCCTCTTCAGATTGTGGAGGAACTGCACATGTTCCTATAATTTGGTCCCATATTACTTTTACTTAAAGACTTTGGAAGCACACAAGAGTCCTCTCATGCCTGTTCATTCCATAGATTGTCATTATTTTAAAACTTGGGCATGGGGCAAGTGCGTTGCCTGAAAAAGATGAAAAAATTGCAACAGTACTCCTTAGAGGACTCTGTGCATAATGTTTTTTTAACAGGAGTGTTTCATCTGGTCAGGTTATCCTGCTATGGTAATAGAGTACACCATAATACAGTACCAGTGACTCAATGGCGAGTGTCAGGTGGTGGTTAATTTAACCTGACAAACCTGAAGACTAAAGGCCTTGGGTGCCAAAGTTCACAGGGAAGGGTAATGGCCCCAAAGTGGATTAAATCCCACTTGAATCCATCTTGATGAAGGGCAGCAGCTTCATTAATACTGGCCTGGGGCTGAAGAGGACTTTGTGTGCTAAAAAGGCTCAGGACCAGAAAGTGACTCACGGAACTGGATCAGTGGTATGGGGGTCATACTGTGATGCGGAAGGCAGATGAAGGGCCACTGCATTATATTCTCAGGGCAGTCTTCATGGCACGGGTACACAGAAAAAACCTCCTTGAAGATTGTGTTATGTTTGAACCATAATCTGGGGTACTCTTGTTACGGTAACCTTGTGTTCCCAGTTAACCTTTCTCATACTAGGTCAGGCCAAAGGAATTGCAGAACGGTCTCACCAAAAGGTGGCTTCATTTTGGCAATTTCGTATCTGTCTTAGACAAGGAAGAAGAAGAAGGGGGAGTGTGGCTGTCCTAAGGGACTCAACGCTGGAAGGGAAGCATTTTGGCTCCTAAGGATGCAAACAGCCTGGAGGCTACATTTTGCCTGCACTTTAAAAGGCTGAGGAATTCTTAGCTTTAAGGGCCTTTTAAAACTAATAGCATGTAAATGTTTGGGGGAAAAACCTTCTCTATCAAGGAGGATCATTTGAGAATGGAAATGCTTCTTGGAAACATGCTTCTGCTGCAGAAACAACTTGTGTCAAGCAAATTATTTCTGCTACGGAGAAGGTATTAAAAAAAGTATCGCTGTTCCACCAGCACATATTGCTGTGCTGTCTGAATGCTGCTATAAAATGAAACACACAAGCTGGAAAAAATTAATGTGAAGGAGTCAAGGAGAAAAATATGAAAATGAGAGTGTTATCACTTTTGTTTAGTTTTATTTCAGTCTAGAAACATGCCCCTTGGGATACTCCAAACTGCTGAGTAACTTAGGGCCAGCTATGTTTTACTTGGGGTTTCCATATAGCCTGGTACGCAAGCTTCAGGAGACAATGTGTTACATGGGTTGTATTCATTAAGGCAGGTGAGCAGAGCTGCAAGAAATGATTCTGCTTGCCAAGGTAGAATGCTGAATTGCCCATGGAAACAAATCCCTTGTTTGTGTTGCTGGCACAGTTATATCTTAAGACTAGAATTGTGTCTGTGTGCGGGTTACATTGTGGAAAACAGTATGATTTATATTGGATCTTTTGGTGATTCCGTTATAAGGGTTTGTGACCTGATATAAGGTCACCTGGTGTTTGAATCAGTATATATTGTTTATTTTTTATTCATAATGGCATTGTGCTATGCCACTTTAAATAAATATTTTTAAAAATGAGCTCTGACAGCAGTGGGGCATGGGTCCAGCTGATCAGCAAAGCCCTTCTTTGCTGATCAGCTGCTATACCCTTTCTCTGCTGCTGCTGCTGTAGATCGCCATGTAACAGTGGAGAATGCCTCCAGATAGTTGGGGGAGAGATGGGTCCCTGCTGATCAACTAGACCTCTACTCTGTTGCTATTGCATATCACTGTAGCCTTCAGTGGAGAAGGACCCCTGCTAATTGGCACAGAAGGCAGAGATGGTTGGTGGAACAAAAAAAAATGACACATGGAGACACACAGCCCGTATTAACCCAGATGGTTCCCAAACTTTTTGGGCCATGGGCCAGTCACATGGTTCTTCCCACCGGAAGCAGAAGTAAAACTTGCCCGTGCATGCACAAAACACTGTAAATGCACCTGCGGCTGTCATAAACGTATTTATGGCAACATTTTGCACAAATGCACATGCACTTTGCTTACAGGAGTGACACAGGTGGTGTGGGCCGGATGATTTGGTGCTGCAGGCTGTAGTTTAGGCAACCCCTGTGTTAACCTGTGTTAACCTGCCAGAGTCCTCTGGTGTACGCCAAGAACTGGAACGTTCTTTACAAGGAAGATGAAACAACAAATAGATAAAACTATTAAGATAAATATTAAAATAACAAGACCCCTTTACTTGTGAGTAAAATCTTGTGAGTTCGATCCTGACAGGGCTCAATGCTGACTCACCCTTCCATCCTTCCAAGGTAGGTAAAAATTAGTACCCAGCATGTTTGGGGCAAAATGCTAATTAATTTGTGAACTGTCCAGAGATTGCACTATATAAGTGTAACCAGTGGTGGGATGTCAAAATTTGTACTACTCACCGTGATGTCATCACAGTGTGGGCGGAGCTAACATCATGATGTCATGGTGTCATGATGTCATGGGCAGGGCCAAAGGAAAAAAAATATAAAAAATAAAAATAATAAAATAAAAATAAACACACACACACACACCCCTCAACCCACCCACCCACCCACCCACCCACAACACAAACCCGTAAATAAAATAAATAAAATAAAAATTACATTGAAATACACAAACCCGTCACTTACCTGTTAGTATAAGTGTCTGGGCAGCACCATGTTGCAAGATCGATATGGTCATTGTACCAGTTCTCTAGGATAATATGCTTTAATGTAAATGTAAAACAGCTGTACCTCATTAAGGGTTCTCCAATTGGATCAGCAATTAGAACAGTACAGGTGTAGCTTATTGATGAGGTAACTCCAAGACTTTGCTTAAAAACCCTAAACTGGTAGTACGTCAATATAGGTAAAGGTATTAAATACACATTAAAATACACACAGACACACCACATCCAAATGTGAATCACTTACCCTGGGGAGCAGGCTATAGGGAGCTTCAGGCTAGCAGCTTCTCTTCCTCCTCCCCGCTTGGGAGGACAGCAAGGAGGCTGTGCATATGCGCCAAGCACTATAGGCATGCACGCACACCAAGTGCTTGGCGTGCATGCGCAGTGGGGGAACCAGTGAAAAGGTAAGCCCTGAAGGTGGTTACCCCCAAAAGCTGCTACCGGTTCTCCGCAACACTGGGAAAAGTTACTGCCAGTTCTGGCGAACTGGTGCGAACCTGTTACGTCCCATCACTGAGTGTGTTATTATTATATCACAGTTAGAGAAGCACATTTTGCCACAGGCCTCTCAAAGCACAGAGGAAAAAACAAAACAAAAATATTTCTGTAAGAGAAAAGCAGAAAACCAAGGAAAGAAGAAGTCTTGTGTCTCTCTGCTGTATCACTTCTGTAACACAAATAATTTTGCCCCAGTATAGCTGTTCCAGTCCAGCACTTTAATAAAGCAGATGCAGAAATATAGAGATTTCAAAAGACCCGGTCTTGCAGGCTTAGCGAAAGTGTTGCTGTTAACCTTGACAAGGGCAATAGGTTCAAGACATTTAAAGGTGAGATAAAATACTTTGTAAGCAGCTGCTCCCAGTTCTTTTTTTAAAAAAAAGATCAGGAAGCAGTAGAGAACTTGGACAGAATGTTGAAGAACTTTGCCTTTGCTTGTAAAGTTATATACATAGCCCATTTTTCCCCTTTACTTGTAATAAGAGCAAACATTTACAGCTACCAGAACATACCTCTCTCTCTGGTTAAAAATGTTGAGACTTTCAGCTGAATAACAGACGGCCAAATTACAGATGGGGGAAAGACTCACAATATATATACTGTATATATTTTGCTCCCAGCAATTTTCTTGAATGTCACCATGCTGAAGCTCCCTGCCAAGATTTCCCCATACATCAGCAAGACTCCGGTGATAATAAGATTCCAGTTTTGTGTCCCCCTTTTATTTTATTGTTGCGGGTTTGTGTGCATTATTTGGTGCAGGAGGCTGCCATATTTTACACAGCTAAATGGCCTTTACTCTGAATTGTTTCACAACAAATGTTGTCCTGAACCAGTTGGCATTTCCTTCAGAAAAAAAAAATGACCATGAAAATAGTAAGAAATCTTTCAAGAGTTCTCAGGGTGACAAAAAACCCACAACAGTCTCATGCAGAGAAATCACACTACAAGGATAACAGGGTTCTTTTTGTGCTTTGTTTCTGTCTTAGAATGAGAGATTCATATCTCTAAGCCAAACTATTCAAATGTGTCTTTATCAGATCAAAATGTGCTTCTTCTGTCTTAGACTGATTCTGAGAATGACAGCTCCTTATTGTACCCATGAAATGTCTGAGGACTCATAAACATAAGGTCCCCCATGTTGCTTCTCTGTGTATTGTGGAGTTTTCTCTAAGAAGTAGCAACCCCAGTAGTAGACTGGTCACACTGGTGTCTAGAACAGACTGGGATTGTGGCATGGAAGGGTTGTATTTTCTGGCCCTGACCTCTTTGCAGTCTTCATTAGAAAGTTCTCCACAGAAAACGATTGTAATGTAATGAAAGCAAGTAGGAGAGACCATGTCAGCATGGACTTATAATGACCAGAGAGGAGGTGGCCAATTAGATAAATGGCTTTCTCAGGGATTTGATACGTTTTCTGTTAGAAATGTCGACAGTCACTGTTGGAATTCTTTGCCACATATTTTGAAAGAAGTTGTAGTACTTTGAGTACTGTGCATGTCCCTCACCTGGCAAGAAGAGAGAAGGATTCTGCCTCAGGCAGCAAAAGATTTGGGGTCATCCTAGCTTGATGAGCCAAATCCGTGGGCATTCTTTGCTTGGCTTGGGATAGTGCAAGATTGCTAGTAACATTAACCTTTCCAGTCTTTCCAAACTAGATTGACTTGGATAGAAGAAAAACCTTTGCCAGATGTAGATCCATTTTCCAGGCCTAGTTTGGTCATGACAGTGGATGAAGTGATCAGTATTGGCAACACCACGAGAAGACTAATGAATTGATGAAACTAAGAACGAGCCTGTGAATATCTCAGCAGTCTTTCCTTTCTTTTTCCTTTCTTCTTTTTCTTAATGTTGGCTCTCTCAGAAAGCATTGGGATTTGCTTCAGGCAGAAAAAACATTTTGGGACCTCACTTCTGCTTCTTTATTTGTAAACAGTTTATCCTGCTTTGGGCTTTTCTGAAATGATATCTCCACAAGCATACTTCCCAACCTGATGGTGCAATGCGTGAACAGTAAACCCATTAATTTTAATAAGATATATGTTACACAGAAATAATGACAATCAGGGATAGTAATCTGACATTTCAGCAATTGTCCAAATCAAGATTCCAACAGCACCAGTCAATTTGCATCAGTGCCATTCATTTGGAAGTGTATGAACGATCATCTCATTTAGGCATTAAACCTAGTCCACACATACAGCAGAAAGAGATGGGAGTGAGGCAGGTAGATAGAAGTGTCACATTGGATTGCAGCTTGTAGAATCCACTTTTGGAACCCTGATTGTCATTTAAGACAAACAGACACAAATGTTCACACCATGAGAAACAGAATTTGCCTTCTGTACTGACTTTCTATTTTTATGGTCTCTGCTTTTCATGTAGGACAGGAGTTCTCAACCTTTTAAAGCTAAGGGCCAGGTCACACTCCCTCAAACAGCTTTGGGGGCCAGACAACCATTTTGCCCTTCCTCCACCACATGGCCCTTCCTGGTGCGGCGGAGGCAGGGGGGCACATGAAATGGTGCCATGGGCTGCAGGTTGAGAATCCCTGATGTAGGAGAACAATCAAAATTCCTCATCTTGCTGGAGCCAGAGGGAATGCAACATGTTTTACTCACTTTTGTGTTCTCTCACCTCATTCTGTTGCCTGTATAGAAAAAAAAAAGATCTCAAAATTCCACTTTAAGACAGTTATCTCTGAACAGCCACCTGTCTAGTTGTAGCTGCTTAGCTCCTCTATGACCACAAGGTGAGTCAGCTCATGGCAGCAGGAGTTCTCAAATCAGGAGATTTCAAAACCAAAATATGAGAGAAGGAGTGGGTCCTTATCATGTCATAGAGGTGGGGCAGGTCAAAGTTGAAAGAGGAATTTTTGGCTGTGTCTGACAAACTGATTCTAGAGACAGGCACAAAAGAGCTCACTGCTTGCTTTGCTCCAAAGAGCATGATGGACCCATTTGCATGCATAAAAAAACCCCCTGCTAATTAACTTGTGAATTGCCCAGAATACACTAAGCCAATGAATCATACTGCCTGCTGTGGATGGATACATATAAGGGGTCTTTCAAATACCACATGACCTAAAATAGGCCACTTTTTGACCCCCTCACCACTCAGTGACTTTCCATGACCTTTGATAGACCCTCCCTCCCTAAATCACGTGGTTTCTCCATTTTCCCTGATTTGAAGATAAATGACAAAAGCATGGCCGACCCGTGCTTTGAAGATAAATCTATCTCCAACTGGATGCGAAAAGCATCCAGTCCTGCTGGGGAGGGAAGCAGGAACATCTGTGTAGCCCTGGTTGGCTTTAAAGTCAGCGCCGCCGCCGTCATTGCCACCAATGCTCCCCAGGCCGGCCTGGCCAGGGAGGGAAGCAGGAACAGCTGCACAGCCCCAGTCGGCTTTAAAGTCAGTGTCTGGGTAGCATCGGTGGCAATGACAGTGGTGGCGGTGCTGACTTTAAAGCTAACCGGTGTCACGCAGCTGTTCCTGCTTCCCTCCCTGGCCATCACTGCCAATTTTTTTGATAATTTTGGAGTCACATGATTTCACGGTGCACTCCCTCCCCCTGACTCTCCGTGACTTTTGGTTGATCCTCCCAAAATGGTCACGTGGTATTTGAAAGGCCCCTAAGTGTTCTGGTTTTAAAAAAATCTCAACCCCTTGAAAAAAATCAATTCTTCTCTAGCTCTATTCACCCTAAATGTGCCTTCCTGCTTGGATACTCAGAGAAAGAGACCAATTTATTTATTTATTACTTGTATTTACTACCCCGCTCCAATCGGGCAAGCCCGACTCTGAGCGGCCTACAGATCGAAATATCGTCATCCTAAAACTTGATGTTTAAAACTTAAAAAAATTCATAAAAGCATTAAAACTCACACCACTCCAGGTGGTCTGAGATCTGGCATCCATAATAGCAAATCACTTGGTGATGAAATCAAAACTGATCACATTTCCTGGAAAACATCATGGTGGGGAAAACAGGGCTTTTAATGTGGTTGTTCAAATAAAGCCAACACGCATTCCTTTGCAGCATCTATTTTTTTTCTCTCTTTCTGTGGAAAAAAAAAAGATTTTAGTTTATGAGCATTGCTTAATTTTAAACTGAACACAATTTTAGGCATGGATGTGGGAAGAGAGCCTATCAAATTAAGGTGAATATGCTTAAGGTAGTTATCTTACATTTGCTCCCATGTTCTAGGAGGGCTTAGAATCATACATCCTCTTTGGTTTGGCTTACTCAGCAGTGTCCCATTTGAAATACCTTTTCCTTTCTATTACTTTCTATAGATAAATTTAAAGACTTGTACTTTACTTACCGAAGGTGCACTGATGCTTGTTGCTTCATGATTTCTAGTTGTTTCTTGTGATAAAATGTGCTATGAACCATCTGGACATTTAACAGCTTTGTAAAAATTTGTTTCTGAACCACAACTCTTAGAAACCTACTGGAAGTACATGGGATTTTGGCAGAAAGGGAAAGCTTTCACTTTTGCTTCCTAAAATGCTGTGCTGCCATCTAGAGTTTGAACATTACAAGCAGGGCCTGTGGTGGCTCAGGGATTAAGAAGTTTGCCTTGTTAGCTAGAAAGTCAGCGAGTCAGCAGTTCGAGACCCGGGTACTGCATGATGGATTGAGCGCCCATCTCTGTCCCAGCTGCTGCCAACCTAGCAGATCAAAAGCAAGAAATTGCAAGTAGATAAATAGGGACCGCTTGGGTGGAAAAGGATCTTGGGTACATGAAAGGAGCTTCATTCTGGCATCCCCTGAGCGGAGTTCCTCCAGAAAAAAAACCCTTTCAACCCAGAATAATTTCTGACATAAAATTGTTGTTGTTATATTACAAGCCAGATGGAACAAATTGTGTAGAGCCTTTCAAGCAAGGGTGACCTTTACCTTTATCTATACATTCTATGTTATAACGTGACTGTGTGTGATTCTGTAGGAACCCTTGTATGTGAGATATGGAATGATGACAGGGGTCCATTGATGCCCAAGGTGGTGTAGTGCTTTATCTGGCTGGCAGATATACTGTATCTGGATTCTTTCAGGAATGCTATCTCAGGGAGATAATGAAGATGTTCTATGAGGAT
Source organism: Furcifer pardalis (assembly GCA_030440675.1). Lineage (NCBI taxonomy): Eukaryota > Metazoa > Chordata > Lepidosauria > Squamata > Chamaeleonidae > Furcifer > Furcifer pardalis. The sequence goes on from CP126893.1 coordinate 74,648,654, forward strand.
TAGATGTGTTTGTGTTGGACAAATGACCAGCAAAGTGGGAAGGATGAGATTACTGCAAGCACAAAAAATAATAAACATAGAAGAGTTTATAATCTATAAGAGTTTATAATGCTTTAAAGAATATAGGCTTATTTTAAACAAGGAAAGGATTAAAATCATTACTCTGCCGGGTTCTTTTACGCTCACCACCACCTTGAAAAACTATTCTTTAAAGAATATTTATGGCAAGAACATCTTGGGTCTAGTTGTTGCAGCACAACTCAAAAAGAGCCTGGTGGCATTCTCAGACTGAGCATCTGATGAAGTAGGCTGAAATTGATGAAACTTTATGCCTTTTTAAAAAAATAGCTATTAAGGTGTTGTTAAGATCTTTGGCATATTTGATAATAATAGATAGGACTGCCAGGAACCAGAAGAACACAGCTTCTGACCTTGTAATGAGGTCTCGGATGAGCAGAAATCTGCAGGTAAGGCTTAACATGGAACTATCTATTTTCCCCTAATTATTGCTGCAGACTAAATTGCTGTTAAAGGGATAGCTACAGAAGCTTAAAAGGGACTGCAGTGGCTCAAGTGGCTAAGATGCTGACTGGAAGGCAGAAGGTCAGCAGTTTGATTCCTGAGTACTGCAGGACGGAATGAGCTCCCATCTTTGTCCCAGCTCCTGCCAACCTAGCCATTTGAAAGCAAGAAATTGCAAGTAGATTAATAGGGACCATTTTGGTGGGAAGTTAAATAGCGTTCCGTGCCTGCCGCATGACCATCGAAATGTCTGCAGAAGCAGACTGCACTGGCTCTTTGGCTATGAAACAGAGATGAGCACTGAACCCTAGAGTCGGATATGACTGGCTTTCAAACAAGGTTTACCTTTACCAAAACTTAATCAAGAATGGACATTCTTTTGCACAGTGAACTGGAACGTACATTAGTGCTCAAACTTGGCTTTAGAAAAGCATGGAAGTGCTTAACCTTTTTGGATTACAGTTCTCAGTCAGCATGGCCAGTCCAAAACATAACTTGTCCAAGCTATGGACAGGACTATATCTAAATATAGAAGATAGGCGATGTAAAAGGATGAATTTATGGATACGTTTTGTTTTGTTTTGGAACAGCTGACTTCCATATATGTCACAAATTGATTTGTTTTTGTTTTGCAGTTTCAAAAAATAGTTTGTGTGGCAGAATGAGGATTTTATAAAACAGCAATTACATTTATATACTGTCCCATAGCGCTTAGTGCACTGTCTGGGCAGTTCACAAGTTAATTAGCATTTTACCCCCAACCTGCTGGGTACTCATTTTACCTACCTCAGAAGGATGGAAGGCTGAGTTAACCTTGATCCCAGTCAGGATCAAACTCATAATATTTTGGATGCATTACAGCAGTTTAACCACTGCGGTACCTGGGCTAATTTTTTTTTTTTTTTTGAAAGAAGAAAAGCATTCTGGAACTCCACTAGATTCTCAGGTTTTTGGCTCTTTGGATTTTGCGAGGTGTTCAGATGGTCCTGGCATTATACTTTTTTGCACTTTTGTTGTGATTATGTGATGATACATCAAAACCAAATTATAGTGACCCTATTATGACTTTCTAAGTAAATAACACATTTAAGAACTGGTTTTACCAGTTCCATCCCCACAATTGTTTTTCTATGGCCGAGCAGTGATTGGGACCCAGTTTACCTCTGTCTTAGTTCATCACTCTGTCCATTAGACCACACTGAGTATCTTTGCATCTTTCTTATTTAAAATTCCTTTTAATAAAAAAAAACACACTGCAAATGTTTAACAATGTACATACTGTGAGGTAGATAAGTACTCATAAGTATTATACAGTACCTGATTTATTTGTAATAAAATTGTACTAGCTTCCTTCATTAAATTCAGGATAGGCAAATTCAACATGTCTGGCTTCAGGCCTTCTCTGACAATGTTCACAAGTCATTCTTTGCCTTTTGCTGGTAATGCTCACAAGGATACAGAAGAACATTCTCAAAGGTGTAGCATACACAATGTGCAGCAGGAAGTCCCCTCAGAAATCCTTGTTCCAAAGGTCTGATCTTTCACCCTTCACTTATTTGAAACTATCATGCTGAGTCTGTCAATGCCATTGAATGTGTGTTTTCACAAAACACAACATCCCCAGAATTGGTATTTGTGTGCAGTGATGGGATGTAACAGGTTTTCACCAGTTCGCCAGAACCGGTACTAACTTTTCCCAGTGTCCTGGAGAACCCGTAGCAGCTTTTGGTGGAACCACCTTCGGGGCTTACCTTTTCACTGGTTCCCCCACTGCACATGCACACCAAGCACTTGGTGTGCATGCATGCCTACAGTGCTTGGTGTGTATGCGCGGCCTCCTTGCTGTCCTCCTTGCTGTCCTTGTGTTGTGGGTGGGTGGGTGGGTGGGTTGAGGGGTGTGTGTGCGCATGATTATTTTTATTTTATTTTTTCTTTGGCTCCACCCACAATGTCATGACATTAGCTCCACCCATAATGTCATGACATCACAGTGGGGTAGTAAAATTTTTGACATCCCACCACTGTTTGTGTGCCAGGCCTATTTCTACCAGTTGGGTTGTCTAAATATACTTTTTCTTTCAGCAGCATGATTGATATGCCCTAATGCAGGAGTTCTCAACTTTCTAAAGCCGGGGGCCGGGTCATGTTCCTTCAGACAGCTTCGGGGGCAGGGTGGCCATTCTGCCCCTCCTCCACCACATGGCAGTTCCTGGTGTGGTGGAGGCCATGGGGCCCCCACATGAAACAGTGCCATGGGCTGCATCCAGCCCACAGACTAGAGGTTGAGAATCCCTCCCCTAATATATGCTTCACTAGCATTATGGAGGAGCAAAGTGGCATTTTCATTCTTTCCTTTGCATTTTTCCTCCTGTGTAATTTTATTAGGCAATTTTTTACCCTATCTATAGATAATAGAGAAATATCCCTAATAATATTGGAAACTATTTGCTTAATCCACGAGCCATCTCTGCTTCTGGCAAGACCTGAGTGGGGTGGTGGAAAAGTGAAAGAGAAGGGGAAATAAAATGACAGCAAATATAGCAGTGGCATTGGAGAAATGCTGGATTTGTTTTCTTCTGAAGAAAATGATAGACACAAAACTGGTATTCTGATTGTTCACAGGAGTAATATCGTTGAGGTAGAATATATTCTGCCCTATGTGACATGTCAAAACATGCTCAGTGTCAAGTGGATTCTGTTACTCATGCAAAGGTGAATTCACAAGAACATAAATATGTGCACTGTGATACCTCTGTAGAAGTAATTCAATGTAGTCCCTATAGCAGAATACTATGTATGGCTGCAAGTTTGAAAAGAACATAAGTATAAAACATGGCAACCCTATTCATGTGTGTGAGAATATCAGTCCATGGATTGTGCCAGTCAGCAGGCATCACAGCAGTCCAGCCTTGGTGTGAAAATGTATATTTTTTCTCTTGTAGGAGTCAAGTTGAAACTTCTAAGAACTTTTTGGCCATGACTGCAGTGTTGGAGCCTTCACTTCCTCTGGCATTTTCCACTAAGCAGCAGGTGATAATATTTCATTTGTGGGTGATTTTGGTGACCTTCTCAGGAAATTATGGTGTGTTCCATCAATAAAAACTAACAGTGTGGAAATCCCAAATCCATGACCATTTCATGAAAATATTCTCAGAAGCCCCGGAAAATGTCTGGGGGATAAATCAGCAACAATAACTTCTTGGAACTGTCTGAGACTAGCTTCAGTCACCATCTGGTTGTCAGTTCTCAAATCTCTGGGTTCTAGGTCTATGACTCTTTGGTTCACAACCCCAGGAGAAGATTTGTCCAGTCAGAGGTTGTCCTGGTCTCTAGTTCCTGCTCCCTGCTTGTGTCACTGTTGCTGAATCTAGCAGCCTTGCTGTCATTTCCTCCATCATTGTGCCTACCTGTGTGCAGGTGCTCTGGGAACTCCTTCCTCGGTGCAGTGGGGACACACCCTCCTCTCCCCAATAGGAAGGATGTGGAGGAGGATGGAGATTAAGATCTTTATAGATGTACTCCCACAGGGGTCTAGGTCTTCAGGGAGCTCTATATCTAGGTGATAGACCTCCTCCTCTGGATTCTCTTAGTCAACCTTCCCATTATCATCCTCTTGCCTGCAGCCCCTCCTTTATATTTCCTGGTTCCCATTTCTACCGCCCCTGGGATCACTCCTTCAGGCCTGGGTGCTGTTCCTGACCCACCCCTTCCTGGGTTCTTGTGTGAGATCCCTCTTCCTGATGACTGAGCTCTTCTGTCTCTCCTGGTTCTCTTCGAGATTTGTGAGCCAGCAAAGTCTCCTAGGTCCACCAGGGAACTCACTATGTAGAATGGGGGTTCCAAACTTTTCAGGCTGCAGGCCAGTCATGTGGTTCAAAGAGCTGGTCGCTATGGCCTGGAGGCTAGATGTGGCCCCAATGACAATTCATCTGGCCCATGAAGTCCTCGTCGCTCCTGGAAGTGGACCCATATGGGCACATTTTACTTCAATTTCCAGGAGCAACAAGGGCTTCGGGGGCCGGATGAATTGGCATCAGGGGCTGCATCTGGCCCCTGGGCGGTAGTTTGGGCACTCCTGATGTAGAACTAAGCAGGTCCTGAGGAATGGGAAAATGGCTTGCTGACAGGAGTGCCTGTGCCATCATCCCTGTCTTCATAATGTAACAGTCACATACATGCTGTTCTACATAGTTCCCCTCTTTCAATTTTCTTCTGAAAGCAGAGTGTAAGATAAGTCTGCTGTAAAATATTAACTGGCATAAGCACAACAAGTTAACTTTCAGACCTGACCACCATTTGGTCTTCTTGAAGATTGTGGTATTTTTGAACCAGAATTGGGTGTTCCCTGGGCAATGGCTAATCTTTATCACACTAGGTCAGGTGCAAGGAACTATGAAATGAACTCACCCAAAGGTGGCTTCATTTTGGCAGTTTCACGTCTGGCCTAGATATGGAAGAAGAAGCTTATATCTACCCATTCCAATGCCGGAACTTTAAACATTACATTATATTGACTCTTTCAGACAAGAAGAGTATAGAAATGACCAGGGCTGACAAATATTGGCAAAAGACAATCAAACAATTAATGACCTTATTTTGCATAATATGAAAAAAAGCCCACATTAATTTACAAATCAGGCTGCCCAGATTTAGAGAACTGGAATATTGCATTCCTAAATAATAATTTGGCTCTTTCTTTGTGTATCTGATGTACGTATTTAGAAATGAGTCTAGTAATGTTAAGCGAGACTTGCATCCTAGTAAATGCAAATAGAAAAACCTTTTGTTTCTTTGCTAAATTGAAATAATCAAATATGGGTTGTAACAAATATACATGGCCTTTTATTTACTATACACTGGGAATATAAAAACGCAATTTTAAAAGCTTTCAGTTCCACTAAAAAGTTTGTGAACAATGTGCTTATATAGATTTATGCTAAATGTATGTTTGTTACAAACTTAGGTGGATAAAAAAATTGGATGTAAATCCATACTGACTGAATAAATATTTTTCTTACAGAAATACGTGTCAAAGATGTCAGCCACATATCAATTTAAAGAGCATTCATGGCCTGTCATTAAAATTTATTGGATTTCAAAATCCTTTAACAAACAAAGTTATTTCATGACACTGGATCCTGTTCTCTAGTACTTTCCTGCATATTAAATTTGCATGTAGTTTACCTCCTACTAACTGCTTCCCTTATAGACCAACTATCACCTTTAAATGCTTCTATTACCACAACACCAAGGTCATGACATTGTTGTTGTTCAGTCGCACAGTCGATTCCGACCCTTTGCGACCCCATGGACCACCGTCCGCCAGGCACTTCTGTCCTCCACCATCCTCCTCAACTCGCTGAGTTCTGTGGCCTTGTCTCTACAATACCATCTAGCCATCTCATATTTGGCCACCCCCTTTTTCTTTTGCCCTCCACCTTTCACAGCATCAAGGCTTTCTCAAGTGAATCATCTCTTCTCATTTGATGTCCAAAGTACTTTAGCTTCATCTTTACTATTTGACCTTCTAAGGAGCAGTCAGGGTTGATTTCTTCTAAGATTGACCTATTTGTTCTCCTCGCTGTCCAGGGGATTCTCAAAACTCTCCTCCAGCACCACATCTCAAAGGCATCTATTCTTCTGCGCTCAGCTTTCCTAATGGTCCAGCTCTCACAACCATACATTTCCACCGGGAATACAATTGCTTTGACTAGACGAATTTTTGTTTGCAATGTGATGTCTCTACTTTTCACTATGTTCCCCAGGTTTCCCATCGCTTGCCTCCCAAGAATCAGTCACCTTTTTATTTCATGGCTGCAATCACCATCTGCAGTGAGCTTTGATCCTAGGAAAGTAAAATCTGTCACTGCTTCTACTTCTTCCCCATCTATTCTCCAGGGACTGATAAGGCCAATTGCCATTATCATGGTTTTCTTTATATTGAGTCTCGAGCCAGCTTTTGCATTTTCTTCTTTCAACCTAATCAGGAGCGTCTTTAAGTCCTCCTCACTTTCTGCCATTAGGGTGGCATCATCTGCATATCTCAAATTGTTGATGTTTCTGCATTGCACATTATGTGCTCTGTGTATAAGTTTAATAAGCAGAGTGACAAAATGCAGGGTGACAAAAATACTTTTTTAAAATAAAAAAAATCACAATCTAAAGAGAAGAGTAGGTGATACTTTTATTAATATTATTGAAATCTTTGTAAGAGTCTGTATGAATCAAAATGGAGTCTTTGCTCCTTACAGAGTCATTATTAGGCTCAGCACTACCGATGTGGGTACCGCAAGCTGATTTGATTCTGCAGGCTCCATTTTGGAACTACAGTACACTAGTACCTCAGATAACTTGGTTCCACAAGTCTCGTCATTATCCAGTTTTTAACGTTGTGCAATGCACTGATTTCACAACGTTAAAAAAGCCCTGTTCCCTTTCCGAAGAGGAAAGGGAAGATGCGGTGATCAGCCTGCCTCTTTGGAAAGGGCATCATTATCCGATTTTAGCCTTATATGATGCAGTCATTATTCGAGGTATTACTGTAGTTTTAAGCAAGGAAATTTGCCCTGCACACTGATTTGGAATCCTTCCTTCCTTCTTCCTTTCCTTCCTTTCTTCCTTCCTTCCTTCCTTTCTTTCTGCATTATCCTCAGCTTTGTAACGCCCAGCCTGATGAAGACTCCCATGGAGTTGAGGTTTTAGTGCTGCAATAAAGGTGTTATCACCCATCTTTGTAATCAATTTTTTTTCATATCTTAGCCTTTCTAAAGCTGCTTTAGATGGCAACTTGATATCAATTTACTTATGAAGGTTAGAATTAAAGAAAACTATTGTAAAGCAATTTGGAGATGGTATATGACTCAAGTACGGTTAAAGTATCATGACTCAAAATATAATAAGGACTGGGGCATATCTTCACTTATGGTGGGATTGTAATTATGTGAAGAAATTGTGGGAAAGAGGTTTTTTAATCAATCAAATTTTGTCTATAAAATTAGATTTGTGTTATTAAATAGCAATATTAATGGATTTTGGAAATAAACAGAGAGGAATAAGAAAGAAATGGTTATTAAGATGGTAACAGCCTTGAGATTGCTTATGGTTAAAATTGGGAAAGTAGATTGTGAGTTTGAATTGGAGGATTGATTTAAAGATACTGTACAGTATATGGAAAATGACAATAAATGATAAATTGATATGTGAATTAAAATTTTTAAAGGGATTATCAGAAAGACTAATTTTTAGAAAGATATGGGTGCAGTTTATTGAATATGTTTTAGTGAAAGGGAAGGGGCTAAGAACAGGAAAAGAATATGCATCATTTTGGTAAGAGGGCACCAATACAGTATAGATAATAATTGAGCTAAATGGTGTCCCATTGGTCATGGGTTCACATAGTTATATAAGTATTGTTGTTATTATTGTTGTTATCTTTAAGCCCCCCCCCCCATATTTTGCATTTTTTGTTTTTAAACTGTTTATGTTATATTTGGGTAGGGGGGAGAAGATTGTGTTAATTCATTTTTCTCTATAAGCTTACAAACATTACAACTCATCTTTTATTATCCTATTGTCTCAGGTCCCCATGTCATTCTTTCTTCCTTGAAATATTTTTCTGCAAGTCAGTGGTGGGCATCAAAAAATTTCCCTACCACATCATGGGTGGAGCCTACGTTGTGGGTGGAGCCTACGTTGTGGGCAATCTAGTCATGCCTGCCATATAGCCATGAAAACGTCTGCAAACACAAACAGCACTGGCTCTTTGGTTGTAAATGGAGATGAACACTGCTGTACTATAGTTGGATATGACTGGCTTTTGAGCAAGGGTGACCTTTAACTTTACTCACCACTTGCAACTAAACAGTGACAAAACCTCACAGCAGATTTGAATACAGTAATACCTCATATAACATTAGTATCGAATAACACTAAAATCGCATAACATTAAGGAATCTGGGGGGAAGAATTGCATCAGATAACATTAAGATCCTATGGGATGCTTCAGATAACAACCGCTAAAGCCTGTGTGGTTACAATGTATCTCTATGGATCCCATAGGATTTTAACATGCATCAGATAACACTAAAAATCATATAACACCAAGACTTGTGGAACCAGGTTTTAGTGTTATATGAGGTTTTACTGTACAGTAATACCTCATATAACATTAGTATCGAATAACACTAAAATCGCATAACATTAAGGAATCTGGGGGGAAGAATTGCATCAAATAACATTAAGATCCTATGGGATGCTTCAGATAACAACCGCAAAAGCCTGTGTGGTTACAATGTATCTCTATGGATCCCATAGAGGATCAGATAACACTAAAAATCATATAACACCAAGACTTGTGGAACCAGGTTTTAGTGTTATATGAGGTTTTACCAATCAGGGATCTTCTGTTATTAGATAAAAGTAAAGGTTGCTCTTGATCGAAAGCCAGTCGTTACCAACTCTAGGGTTCAGTGCTTATCTCTGTTTATAGCCAAAGAGCCAGTGGACTTGAGCCACAAAAGCTCACATTAAAATACAGCAGTTAGCCTTTAAGGCGCCACAATGTTTTTGTCTTTTTGTTTTGTTTACTCTCCGATATGCTTCCACAGAATAAAACTTTTGAAATGGTAGCCGTGTTAGTCTGTGTTTCAAGCATATCAGGAAAAAACAAAAAGACAAAAACATTGTGGCACCTTAAAGACTAAATGACCCAGGGAACTCCACAGCCCTCGTCCCCCCTCCTCCCTGGAAATCCCCCTTAGCCTGCCCCAGAACCTACCCGAGGCTCAACGCCTCCCACCTACCTACCCACAGAATGCTGTTTACCTTCCCAATGAAGTTGAATCACCCCCCCCCAAAACACTGTTTACCTTCCCAATGAAGTGGAATCTCCACACACACATAGAACATTGTTTACCTTCCCAACAAAGTGGAAACTACCCCTCCCCACCCCCACTCCCTGAACGCTGTTTACCTTCCCAACAAAGTAGCCCCTATTGGTCCCCCTCCAATGGCAGTGGCAGCAGCGGCTCTTCCTTCTCCTCCTCCTCGAGCGGCTGCTGCGGGTCATGTTCGGGCAGCAGTGCGGTCGGCTGGGGAAAGGGATGGGAGGAGCTCACGCTGCCCAGAGCAGGCCGCATGCCACCACCACCACTTCTAGCAGCAGCAGCACCTGCTAGCCAGGGTGGACTTCATGTTGGGCAGTCGGATGGTCAAGGGCTGCTGCTCTTTGTGGTGGCAACACATGGGCTGGTCTGAGCAGCACAAGCTCCTTCCTCCCCTTCCCCTGCTACACATGCCCCTGCCGCTTCTAGCAGCAACAGCGTCTGCCAAGAGGAGTTCATGTCAGGCGGCTGGGCGATGGCTGAGGCCAAGGCAGCATGGTGTGCAGGAGGAGTGGAACCCCAGGGGAGGCAGACACACACATTGACTCCACGCGCTTGCACAAAGCACACTCAGACTTAGAGGTGGTGGAGAAAGTGGGCAGTGTTGGGCAGGGAGGTGTGTGGCAACCCAATTTAACTACACACACCCCCACCAGAACTGGTGTGAACCGGTCGGTGCCCACCACTGGAATGAGTCGATCCTGAAGGAAATCAACTCTGAATGCTTCTTGGAAGGACAAATATTGAAGATGAAGCTAAAGTACTTTGGACACCAAATGAGAAGAGAGGACTCACTGGAGAAGTCCTTGATGCTGGGAAAGATTAAAACAAAAGGAGATGGGGGCAGCAGAGGATGAGGTGACTAGATGGCATTGTTGACACAATAGGCATAGATCTGAGCGGACTGAGGAGGAAGATGGAGGATAGGGGTGCCTGGCATGCAGTGGTCCATGGGGTTGCAAAGGGTCGGACTCAACTATGTGACTGAACAACAACAAATCATAATTAAATTAGAATTATTTTATATTGTCTTAGCTGTCTCTATAATACCTCTGTTTCAATTTTACCTCTGTTTGAGGTTTTAGAGAGTATGTTTATTTTCCAGCTAGTACCACAGTTGTCATTATTATGTAGTGCAGTTGTAAAGAAAGCGATATGGATGTTTTGTGGTGTCAAGTCAGAAGAACTGCCTTATAGTGACCTAATAAGGCTTTCATGGTAAGTGAGATATTTCAGGGGTGGTTGTACCTGTTCCATTCCCCTAGTGGGTTTCCATGGCTGGGCAGGAGAAAAGTCAAATCAAACTTTATTGCGGCCAATGACCAGTGCAGTAAAAAGGGTTTAAGTGCATACCGTCAAAATGCACCACCACAAATACATTTGTTTGACTTAAAACAAAATAGAATAAAATCAGTTTTTAAAATTTATGCTACATTTGGGACAGGTATCTGGTTTAAAAAGAATAAAACAGCACATAAAACAGTTTAAAAGTTTAAAAATTATAGTTACAGTCACAAAATAAGGATAAAATGTCTATATATAAATGCTCATAGTGAATATAATTAATCCATAGGATATAAAATAGAATTACTAGTGCAAAATAATGATCATTATAGTTGGTTTTTAACCTGTCCCTGCTGTAGCTGGTTCTCTCTAATGCTTTGTACCCGGGTTGCCCTCCAGGCAAATCTGGCAACAGTGCCCATCAGGTCAGTGGTTCTATCTGAGAGCATGGTTCTAAACATCTTCAACTCGATCTGAGGGAAGGCAGCAATGAGGTCACGTCTAAGGTAATAATAAAACTGGCATTCTAGGAATATGTGTTCAGATGTCTCCACCTTCCCAGCGTAACAGATACATAAGTGCTCCTGAACAGGAAATTTCTTAAATAACCCCTCTCTGACAGAACTTCCTCCCTGTCTTAATTTGGCTATGGTGATTATCTTTGGATGCCATCAAACTTTAATTCTAATGGTCAATGTCTACATTCCCCCAGGTAAGACCAATGCACTGGTAGACAAAGATTGGGAGGATCTAGAATTCTATATAACTGAGTTATTAAATACTTACCCAACAGCTTATGTAGTAGTTGGTGGGGATTTTAATGCAAGAACTGGACTGGACGACAAGAACTTATATGCTAAGCATAAAACTCTAAACTCTGATTTGGAATACATGGTATTACCTTATGCTGGCCATGAGTCAAGTCTAAGCCTACAGAGTCTTAATCCATCACTGTATTCACTACAGCATAGAGAGTATCACCTTTAGATGGTATTGTATAGATTTTTAAAAATTCTGACTCATCTTTCAAGCCCTTCAGAACTGTTCGTCAAACAATTCAAAATAAAAAACATGTGGCCATAATGGGCTGGATAATCCAACTTGGATTCAAACAAACATTTGTAAAAGAAGGTAGGTGGGAGGTGACTCTCTTTGCCAGCCTCCCTTATATGTATATTCTACAAATTGAAAGACCCTGTTAAATGCTTTTGCCTAATTTTCATTGTTTTGACCTCCCAATTGTTTTTTTGTTGGGGGGGGGGCATGTATCTCTCATACAAGAGGGTAAGAAAGCCATGTTGGATCCAAATGGAATAAAAACAAATACAAATGAATAAATGGCTGTACTTTAATCTTGAAAATCAACTGCTAGACACAAAATGGAATGATACCCATTCAACATTGGGCACATTTCCATGTTTTTTCTCTTTTAGTTCTGTATCTGAATAGGCTGATAAAGTAGATCAAATAAGCTAAATTACATCATTTCATACATATGATCTGATACCCTATTTTGGACAGTAGACTCGACCCCCCCCCCCCTTTGTAATCATCTCTTCCAAAAGTTCTGAACAGCATAGGTCGGCCACATTCCAAACTTAAAATATCATTCCATCTAAAATCATGAGGAGTCTGCCCAATTACAAGTATTGAGCCTCAGTGAGATCAAAACATGCAAGATTTCAATACAGTGCAGCACGATGGAGAGAGCTCCTGTCCCTGCCCCAGCTCCTGACAACCTAGCAGTTCGAAAGCAAGGGATTGCAAGTAGATTAATAGGTACCACTTTGGTGGGAAGATAAACAGCATTCCATTCTGCTACATGACCACAGAAACATCTGGAGAAGCAGATTGCGCTGGCTCTTTGACTGTAAACAGAGATGAGCACCAAACCCTAGAGTCAGATATGACTGGCTTTCAAGCAAGGACAACCTTTTTTAAAAGCACCTTGAGTATGGAACTCTAAAAGTCATTTCAAGAAGCAGAAGTGACTTAACATTTGCAATCTTAAATATATAAACAAGGAATAAAAATCAAGCATCACCTGAGCTGACTAGTGTGCATTATAGAGTTTTACTGCCTTCTGTCTGCTTTCTTCTGTTTCCCTTGAAAAGCCTGTCCAAAAGAGTGAAAGTCTACAGAACATTATGAATCGTGTTCAGTAACATGCAGCTCTCTCCTCAAGAGGACAGCCATAACACTGTTTTTAAAAACAACCGTTTCTGAACTCAGTAGTCTTGGATAATCATCTATCATTCTCAACTATTTCTTTACTGAGTAAGAAACAAATGATGGTGTATCAGTCTGTAACTGGAACTTCTAATCTGCAAATCTGAATTTTCAGGCTCGAGCTATGACCAGAAGTGCTCAGAACAATTAAAATTGATGCCCTGGTCTCTTCTCCTTTGAAAATGTTTGTTTCTGGCCACTGCAGCTCACGTTTGGATCATATAATGTTTTGAATACTTGAACACAGTGTCGGGCTCTTATTAAAGGAATTACATATTTCTGAAGCTAGGATAAGGTGGTGTACAGAAGTCAAGATACCTGTTTTGTTTTTGTTTTGTTTTTGTATTAACTGCACTGGTTGCCTCTCCTTTTCCAAACACAATGCAAAGTGATTGTATTGATTTATGAATCTCTTAATGGCTTCAGCCACCCAGAAATACTGCCTTCCTCTTAGATTTCTCAGGAATCAGGAACTTTCACATAGATGCTTCACACTGTCTTTTGAGGCATTTGAAAGGTGAAAGCGTGTGACAGGGCCTTTTCTATGCCAGTTCCTTCTCCACAGACAGTCTCTTTCTGTGGTTAGGAAGTCTGTTAAAATGTTTCTAAGCAGGCTTCTCGGCCCTCTTTGCAGACAGAGAAGAAAGAAATTATTATGATGATTGAGTTGGTTTACACTCACATTTTTCTCATAGGAACCATGGGCAGCTAATACTCTATGAAAACCTAGCTGAAATAACAAATTGCAAATACTAAAACCACACATTGCGGATATTTAAAATAATAGGTTACAAATGTTTGATCAAATACAGGCAATATAAACAAACAGCAACAGAAAACAAAACATTTGCTATTTCCTGAAAGCTTATGAGAAAAAAATATATGCTTTTCACTTGAACGCATGGAGGAATATTGGAACTCTAGTGTCAGCATTCTGGCTAAATGAGTTTTGTTGTTCACCATTCTCTGTGTTATTTTGCTGGTTTTATAGTTTGCTATTGGGGGGAAGAGCAGACTATGACTTATTTTATATATCTACAGAACTACCTAAGACCTCAGGAATGTGCAGCTTCATATCAGGTGATGATTATGCAAAATTGATGTAGTAGAGTATTTTTGGAAATGCCTCCTTTGGAAATAGCCCCGGTGATTTGTGAACCATCCTCATTAGGCATAGTAAATTGTACGCAAAACTTCTGTAAGGCAAGGTTTCAGCGTGTTCAGTTCTCTTTTTAATAAATTTCTGAATTTGATGTACTGTAGTCTTTTTTAAATATCTTAACCAATAGATGGGTGAAAACATCTTTTTCCCCCACTGCAAAACCTCAACACAATGAACTGTGAAAGGCAGCAAACAATATTCCCCCTGCAGCTTTAGGGAAGAAGTACTGGCTCAGCACATAATGTATATTTTTGCTCTCCAGTATCACCTTCATATGATCTTTTAGAAGTGAAGGGTAAGAAAGGCTGGAATGGAGTGTTTTGATAACAATGATATCTCCAACAACTAGAAAACAGAACAGGCTGAACTTTTTATAAACATTGCATCAGGTGTGTTGTTAGAGACAACATGTTTGTGCAAAGCTTTCAGAATGAACTGAACCCACAAGTCAGATATTTTTGACCAATGTGTGTTTGTTTCCTGCTAGGACTGGAAAAATGGAGTGGTCCATTATATTGGTTGTATAAACTGAAACAATGAGATGAGGCCACCAGTATTTTGTGTAAACAAGCACAAGCACTATCCAGTTTGAAGGGCAGGAAAGGGTGTCCAAAAGTGCAGATAATGGGAAATCCCCAGGCATGAGGAAGAGCGCAATGTACCCCTTGCCACGCTGACAACTTTGTCTCACTCTTAAATGACCTTGTTTATGGAGAAGTCTTGGGGTTCTTTGGGGTTCTTTGGACCTCACTCACTGTGTCGAGATAATTGAGATGGGGATAGTTATTTTATGTGTCTGAGACATTAATATTGAACATTCAGAAAATCTACTTGCTGATGGTTTGGAACATGTTCTTAGGGATATATAAACTAAGTGAGAACACTTGTTTTTATTAATATATCAGATAAAAAATAAAACAAAACAAAAATAAATACAAAAACATGCCATCTTTAAAACTAACTGCCATATTTTAATGAGAGCTTTCATGGAATAAATCCATCTCCTCAGACTAGTTTCTAGATGGGATTCACTAATTGCTTAAAATTAGTGGTGCTGTCCTATATGTTGTGGTTCAGAAATAAGTTTCATTAATTTCAATTAAATCCTGTCATCTGGGAATATGGGATAGAATTACAGCCTTATGCAAATTTGAATGAGGTTGAATTGGAAAATATATATAAAAATGTTAATCCAAGACTGAAAAAATATGGAGAAAGCATGGGATAATAAATTTTATTAACCCCCCAACCACAACCACCCCATTAGTATATTGTAGAAATAACACTGGGACTGAATGGAATAATGAAACAGGTTGGCAGCAAATTTAGATGAAGTTCAAAAAAGTCATGTTTAAAAGTGTAGTTAGTCAAAGCAATGCATAATCTGCAAAACTGTATCATCCTGGCTCAAGACATTAATTCGTCTTGACAGTTTTACCTTTTCCACCAATGAGCTTTATTTTGGCCTTCTTTTCATTTTTGGTGAAGCATTGTGATAACCTAAAGATGTGCCAATTCTGCTACTTTCAAAAATTCTTAAAAAGAAGCACAGTGATCATTTGGCCTCAGTAAAACAGTCATCCCTCCATTTTTTTTTTCAAATTTTACATCAAATTTGCTTTACATGCGGTAGCAAGCCCTCACATCAAAGCCCGTTACTCTTTTTCATCTGAAAGAAGAAAGCCAAATCGTAGGCTCACACAGTATATGCTTTGTTTCAAGAGTAACATGTAAAACATTATTTCTAAAGAACTATACAGTACTTACAATTCTACATACATTTGTAAACCGTCAGAATGCCGTGAATTCCTTAAGCCAGAATTTTATATATTTTGGCAATAGATGCCTACTGATCAAATAAGGTAAAAGGTAAAGGTCACCCTTGCTCGAAAGCCAGTCATATTCAACTCTAGGGTTCAGTGCTCATCTCTGTTTACAGCCAAAGAGCTAGTGCTGTATGCATCTGCAGACATTTCCATGGACAGATGGCAGGCATGCCTCAACACCAGAGTGCACAGAGCACTGTTTACCTTCCCACTGAAGTGGTACCTATTTATCTATTTGCAATTTCTTGCTTTCAAATTGTTAGGTTGGCAGAAGCTGGGACAAAGATGGGAGCTCATTCCATCGTGCAGTACCCAGGAATCGAACTCCAACTTTCCAATTGTCATTTCAGAGTCTTAACCACTAGAGCCACCACAGCCCCTACAAATATTTCCCCCAAAAAAGATATATAAAATAAACAATTGAAACATGTTGATCCAGACAAAATTTTGTGGCAGAATTTTAGCTCAAAGTTAAAGCAGCCTGACTTCATTTAAAGCAGTGGTTTGCATTGTGGAGCCCATGCCCCACAGGGTGACTTCAATTCCCAGAAGCCTAGTCAGTCCATTGGCTGATCAGGGCTTTGGGGAATTGACTTAGGCTTCTGGGAATTGAAGTCCAAAAACCAAAGGTTGGGGAACACTGCTTTAAAGCAACCTAAGATTTCTGGTGGCTGATCAGATATCAAGGCCCCGTCATCTAGTACAGTATTTGTTTTAGTCACGGCAGATACTTGGATGATTTGTAGGTGCCTCGAAACAGCATAAAACAATTTGCACTGAAATCATTAGAATTTTTTGCCTACCTTACACCCTAAAATTTTTCTAGTTAAGCCATACTGAACAACTGAATTGTTCATATTTTAATTCTATTTTATTTACTTGTGCAGTGTTCAGAGATAAACAGATGGCTCTTTTATAAGAAACATAATAAAATGTGCTTCTATTTCACAATTCATAAAAAACCCTATGTATTTACTGAAAAATGTGTCAAAGGAAAAAATCTATCATACTTTTAAAAAATATATCACAACAACAGGTGATATAAATAAGTGTTCCTAGTGATAAACACAGGATAAATAATTTCTCCCCCACCCCAGTTCTGGCCAGGATTTAAAAAAAAAACCAATACTTCAGCACACAATTATTTGTTATCAGGCATAGAAGCATAGGGATGAAAGGACAAGTGACATTCTGCAATCATCTGCATCGCTGAACCCCAAAGGCTTTCACCAAGAATAGTTTTTAAGTGGAGGTGCCACTAAATGCAGTAGAAGAATGATCTTTAAGGGGAAATCCTCAAAAGTAAGATTTCAGTGATCACCAGAAATGGAAATAAGATAGGTCAGGTGATGAGGCATAACTCCAGATATGAGTGGGGTACAGAAATGGCTCAGAGGGATAGCTATGGTAACAAACAACCCCAAAAGAGCAAGTAGAAACATATAAACAATCTAGTGGACAATTCTAAAATTATTGTCTGATTGACCTCTCCCATCGCTATTATTTTAGAACAGTAAGAATGGTGGCTAATATGAGGAATTAGGAGGTTGCTGTTACGTGTCATCAAGTTGTCTCTGACTTATGAATTAGAGATCTCCACAATTTTCTCAACAACCCTGCTCAACTCCAACAAGTTGTAGTTTGTGGCTTCCCTTAAGGAATCAATCCATCTTGGTTTTGGCCTTCCTCACTTCCTACTGCCTTCTACCTCTCCCAGCATTATTGTTTTTTCCAGAGAGTCTTGCCTTCTTATGATGGACCCAAAGTAGGGCAGTTTCAATTTTATCATTTTGCCTCCGGAGACAGTTCAGCCTTTGCTTGCTCTAGGACCCACTTCTTTGTCTTTTTGGAAGTCAGGGATATCCGCAAAACTCTCATCCAGCACCACATTTCAAATTTCCTATTAGCTTTCTTTACTGTCCAGCTTCCACACCTGTACATGGCAACTGGGAATACAATAGTGTGGAAGGTCTTGGTCACCAGTGATACGCCTTTATACTTGATGATCCTTTCTAATTCCTTCATTGCTGTCCTTCTGCATCTCATCTTCTTCTGATTTCTTGACTGCAGTCCCCATTTGGATTGATGAGTCAGCCTGGCTGCCATCCTGCTTTGGCATTTTCTTCTCTCACTTTCACTCAAAGTCATTCCAAGTCATTGTTGTTTTCTGCCAGGAAGATTGTGTCATCTGCATCTCTTAGATTATTAATATTTTTTCCACCAGTATTCACACCTCTTTCATCTGAATCTAGTTCAGCTTTCTGTATGCTACGCTCCGCATACAGATTGAACAGATAATGGGATAAAATGCATCCTTGTCCAATACCTTTGCTTATATGAAACCAGTTTATCTCTCAAATTTCTATTCTAACAGTTGATTCTTCGCCACAATATAAGTTATGAATCAGGACAATCAAGTTTTGAGATACCCACATTTCTTTCAGAACTAACCACAGTTTTTCATGATCTCCTATATATTAGGAGGTGGAGGTTGTCAATTATGGACCCTCCACCTTCTCTCTTCATAATAAGAACACTGGAATGAAAAGTTAGAATGCTCATAGATTGAATTGAATTTCTCAAATCAATTTCTGTCTGCCTTTGGAAAAGCATGTGTCTGCAGCCGTAGTGCAGAGGTGTGAATACAGGTTTCCATGTATGGAGACAACACTTAAGCTCATCTTTCAAAAATGGCAGAACAGCCACAAAAGCTTTCTCTGCACAGTTGGATCATTTCTTGGACTTTCACATCTGAATCCTGTACAGTATTACTTCATGCATTATTATTCATGCCTGCACTGACACTATGCACAAAGTACTTACAGAATATATATGAACAAATAAACCGGTAAATTAAAGTAGATAGTATCTTATTTCTAAGGACCATACATACCTATATTACAGAAAGTGTAAGTGTCAAGGTCTGGGATAAGTAACCACATATGTCAGACCTCAACCAAAAATTGAAAGCAGAAGGTTGGCAATGAACATCACATAAATATATGAACGACCAATCTCACTGTTTCACCAAACACAGAGATTTGATTACCCAAAATACTTGTCTCTGCAAACAGAGAGCAGCAGTGCTGCAGCAGAATGCAAACATTTGAACAACTCATTTGCTTCATTTTTTTTTAAAAAAATCCATATTTTAAGTTTCATAAATTCCTGTCATTGTGCTTGCTGATTTTGAATGAATGCCTATTTAAAAGTGATTGTAGGGTGGAAAATTGTATCAGGAGGCATCTGTGGAAATGGCAGACTCCTGAAAGAACTGCCTCTATAACTTTTGAAATATCCGAACTATGTATTTTCTCTGAGTAATGTTCTCTGTTCTCCGTGTAATGATATATAAATGCAACAATAAATAAATAAATAAATAAATAAATAAATAAATAAATAAATAAATAAATCTTTCCATTCCCTCTCCCCATTTCTAGTTGCCGAGGTACCTTGGTCCACTGGAATTATCCCTTAACAAAACCAAAGTGTCAATAAGTCACTGAGAAGTTGCGTAGTGCCCTAGATTGAGTTTTGTCTCAAAGGATTGGAAATCAAATGAGCAGATGGCCACAAATCCTTTGAAACTCACTCATCCTGAAATTTATTGGAAGATTAACTAAAGCTACTTTGCCTTCCTGCAAGCATTCCAAGAACCCTCTTCCAAGACTGCTTAGAGATACTGATAGTTACAAAATGGACATCTCCATCACAGAGCACAGTTACACAATAGTAGTTAGAGAACAACAAAGGAAGGAAAGTAGAGGGCTTGGCAGAGAGGCAGCAAGAATGAACATTAGGGAAAGACTTATTGGGCATTGGAGCACAGAAACATCTACAGTGGTTTGGAAAATGATTGTGAAGAAGTAAACTCAGAATGAGATTGATGGAAGATCATAGTACAGTACTTGGCTGGGTGAAAGGAGACAAAAGTTAGCTTCCATTGGACAAAATAAATAAATAAATAGTGAGAGGCATGAAAAGCTACCAGATGAGAGAAAAAAGGGACAAGAGATATGAAAAGGGGTGACAGTTCTAACATTTGGATCTCAGTCATTTTACTGGAAATAATGTGATGCAACCATAACAGGCCAGATTCTTTTCTCCAACCCTTTTTGCGTATTGAGATCACTCTTCCTTACACATAAGAGCTCCAGAATCCTGGGTAATTAATTAGTGGTTTTAAAGGAATGGAAATATGGTTGGTTTTTAAACATAGTGATTAGGAATTCACATACATTTATTATAATAAAGGAAACACTAGGGTGTGGCATTCAGAAATGATAGCCCTCCGTGCTCACAGAACATGAAGGAGAAAATAAGGAAGGCAAGGTGAAGATATTTATGAACAACATGCAGTAGACACATTATATTTGGAAACAATGATAAGACAGTATGATTCCTCTAAAAAATGTTGGGCTGCTGGCATGTGAAAATGAGGCACATACAAACAGTCCTGCCAGGCTTTTGCTGTAGTGGAGCCAGCTATATTTATACGCTTTTAGACCCAGCTCCTGCCAACCTAGCCATTTGAAAACAAGAAATTGTGAGTAGATAAATAGGTACCACTTCAGAGAGAAGGTAGACAGCCTTCCGTGTCTAATTATGCCTGCCACATGTCCACGGAAACATCTGTAGATGCAGACAGTGCTGGCTCTGTGGCTATGAACAGAGATGAACACCAAACCCTAGAGTTGGATATGACTGGCTTTCAAGCAAGGGTGACCTAGACAGGCATATCAATGTCTGGCTTAAGTCAGGCCAACATTTTCATAAAAATTAATAATAAACGCTGCCTATTTCATATGGTTCAAATAACCATTACAATCAGAAAACATTAATTTCCAAGCTAACAAGCTAATTTGTGTGCTTCAGTTCTTGCCTGATCGTCACACAGGCCATTGCAAACCTTTCTACCCAAAGAACTACTGGGCATTCACATAATGAGAATAGACACTCAAGACTGCTCTGTCTACATGAAGTTTTTCTGTTTCATTTGTGTCATCATCCTGTCACATTGCTAACTGAAATATTTTTATTTGTAGTTTTTCTGTTTTTTAGAGGCAATATACTGGAACAATCTTCTTTAAAACAATGTAGCCAGCATGGACAAATGAGCTAAAAGAGAATAAAATTTATATTTATTGATGAATCATTAAACAAACAAGACTTTAAGAGAACCAATCTCATGAAACATTTGCTAGATAAGCTGCACTTACCTATACTGTATTCTCTTAGACACAGTAAGTAACACTTCCCATTTATTTTCACAAAGCTAACCTTAGAGAATTCATCTTCCAGGAACTAAATGAGTAAATATGTAGCATCATTTAATAGTAAGTAACTCAGATTAATTCATTGCCTTGAAGTCTACTCTGCTTTTTTTCTTCTTAAAGCATTTTTTCTCAGAAAGTGGCAGCTCCTTCCATTATCCAGATGTGTAGTAAATGCAAGTGGTTGCAGGAGTAGAATTTTAGCCATAAAAGATGGCTGACTGTCCCTTGTCATACCAAAGTATCTTGTAAATCCTGGGGGAAAAATTAAAATGTATAAACGATGCTAAAATTGTTGTATAGTATCCATTCAGGATGCCACCTTCTATGAAATAATGTAAGAAACAAGTTCAAAAAAATCTTCTGGAAGTACTATGCTTATGAATGCATGAAGCGCACAGAAAATTGCTTTCTTTTCATACTCTTTCTTTAAGCAATCCAGAAGTGTGATGCGAAACAAATATTCAGACCCTGTCCTGTGCAGTCCTGAGAAATTAGCTTCTTTCTCAGAATGAGTCCCTGCTGGGCAATTTATATAAAGCAATAAAAATCTGCAAAATACAAAGACAAAATATATATTTTGCATATAATATTAGCATTGTCAACACCGAAGACTTTATCTACTGGTCAGAAAGGCAATATTCTGAATAGTATCGTTTGTTTGTGGGAATGCACAAAATAGTTTCAACAACTAACACTTGGTGTTTCTTTGCAAAATAAGCCTTTGCTGGGTGCCGAAGCTAAATGTGTTTGTGCCCACTTCTGTCTGTGTACTCTTGCAAACAAGCCAGTACAGAGACAAGAAAGGTCATTAACTAGGAGAGTACCTACCTACTTCTTTGGAATCGGTGATTTCAGTTTTGTAAATCCCAACATAAGAGCAGCCAAAGGTTGCTCACTGACAATCTTTAAAGATCAGAATTTGGTTGTCTTCCCATATTGATTGTGTATGTTTGTTTGTGTGCACGCACAGTTTATCCTGGCTTTTGGTACATTTTCTTCATCCTTAACGATGCAAATTTACTTTCATGCATTTTACAGGAATGGGCTGCACATTGCAAAAATGTATGCCAAATAAAAGTTGTTAGTTTTAGAGGCACAATGGGTCCCTCTGTTGTTTTGGCTGCAACAACTTACACTATCTAATTGGAAAGTGAGGAGCAAGTGTTTTTATCATAGTCGTCTTCCACTGCAACTTGTATCCGAGAATGCATTTTTTCGTGAAGCAGGAAAAATGTCACTGGCGTGAATTTGTTTAAGGTGGATCCCATCTTGCCATGAAGTGACCCACACACTATGATCACAGAGTCATGAAATGAGACATACAGGATTTAACACCGGGATTGCAATGGACTGCCGCAGCCTTGAGGCTATTATCGAGGAGCACCTTCACAGCCAGTCCATGTGGCATGGCCTCTTCCTCCTCCATGACTGTTGGGAATCCAATTTCCTCCTCTGTTCATTTTACCGTTCGGCCTAATATGATGGTTCGCAGTGGCATTTACTCCACTGAGTGGAGGGATTTCCTCCACCTAAAGGGGCTTATCCGCCCATAACTGTAGTCCCCTTTAAGGAGTCAGGTTAGTTAACGTCGTTGAGTCGCTGGCTGCATGGCCTACTCCATTACCATAGCAGGATGTCTGGCCCAAAATCGAAAAGACTCACAGCAATCCCAGGATGTACAGACAACATCTAGACCTGTGGTTCCCAATGTGGGACACATGCTGCACAGGGGGGCAATTTGATTTTGTTGTTGTCGTTGTTAAGTTGCACAGTCAATTCTGACCCTTTGCAACCCTTTGGACCATTGCCTGCCAGTCACCTATGTCTTCCACCATCCTCCTCAGCCCACGCAGCTCTGTGCCCATTACTACAATACCATCTACCCTTCTCATTTTTGCCCTGCCCCTTCTTATTTTGCCTTCCACCTTTCCCAGCATCAAGGCTTTCTCAAATGAATCCTCTCTTCTTATTTTATGTCCATATTTGAGGACAAAAGCATAGGATTTCACAATCCTAATGAAGCAGGTCCACGATTCAGTTAGTTCCGCAGTCTGTTTTTATCAGCAATTAATCAGATGATTAATGGGAACTTCACATGGAACATATGAATGCAATAGTCCTCCTCCCTTCCAATTGCTCCCACAACCTGGTATTTGATAACATATGTCCTCTGAACCCAGACAGTACATACAGCCAACCGAGGAGCCAATATGAATAACACATAGGTAGGAGCCAGAATATAGGTAGGCCAGGCCTTTGCAAATTGCTGCTCTGTCTAAGAACAAACAAAACAGACTGCATATGTAAAAGGAATATGACATTTAGCCTATGCTTTTAGCTGAATATAGGCAATGGGTTGCCAGACTCTCCCATTTCTATGCATGGTCCTCAGATACACAGATTCTGAAGGGCATTCAGTTAAACGTTGAAAGCTGAAAGTAATGTTATATTGTTATGCCGTATATGTTATCCTTTAAGTCCATCCTCCCAAACCTTTTGAGAGTTCATTTGACTATATTTGAATTAGCCCTTCCATTGAAATAATTGGCTGAAATTACAGTAAGAATTTGCAGCAGCATTTAAAGAGGTTTAGCATAAAGATATATATAATTGGTCTACTAAGCTTCAAAAAGAAAGGTTAACCCTGTGGTGTAGTGCAGGGGTTTCCAGCTGTGGGTCTGACCATGCTCCCTGGACAGCAGTCCGGACCACGCCCCCCCCCCAAAAAAAAAAGTAAGTAAATGCACTCCTTTCACGTTTACAACAGCTGTGGGTGCACTTACTGCTAACATAACCACATTTATGCATGAGCATGCACATTTTACAGCTGTCATAAACGTGTCCACTTCTACTTCCGGGTATGGTGGTGATGGGCCACATGAAATGGTGCCATGGGCCGGGGCTGGCCCACTGGCCGTAGATTAGGAACCCCTAGTGTAGTGGATAGAGGTATAGACTAGGAGTCATATTCGCCTCCCTGCTTGGACATGGAAAATTACAAGGATGGGTGAGCAGAATCTTTATGAGGGTTACTATGAGTCACTCACCTTGTGTGTGTGTTTGTGCTGTGCCTGGCTAATTACAGGGACATGATACTCCTACTTCACAAAAGAAAAAGACATAGGTTTTATGCAAAATGTGGACAACATGGACACCCTCGATCTAAGATTTTCTGTAGGCATTGTAGAAAACTTGGACAGGCTGAGATAGTCAGCCTTTCTTTTTGTTGTTCAGTCGCACAGTCGATTCTGACCCTTAGCGACCCTATGGACCATTACCCGCCAAGCATCTGTGACCTCCACCATTCTCCTCATAACGCCCCCCCCCAGCTCTGTGCCCACTATAATACCATCTAGCCATCTCATTTTGCCCACCCCTTCTTCATTTGCCCTCCACCTTTCCCAGCATCAAGGCTTTCTCAAGTGAATCATCTCTTCTCATTTGATGTCCAAAATACTTTAGCTTCATCTTTACTATTTGTCTTTTTAAGGAACAGTCATGGTTGATTTCCTCTAAGATTGACCTTTTTGTTCTCCTTGCTGTCCAGGGGACATTCAAAACTCTCCCCCAACACCACATCTCAAAGGCATCTATTTTTCTGCACTCAGCTTTCCTTATGGTCCAGCTCTCACAACGATACATTACCACTGGGAATACCATTGCTTTGACTATGCAAATTCTTGTTAGCAAGGTGATGTCTCTACTTTTAACTATGTTCCCCAGGTTTCTCATACCTTGTCTCCCAATAATAAGTTGGCTTTTTATTTCATGGCTGCAGTCACCATCTGCAGTGATATTAGATCTTAAAAAAGGAAAGTCTGTAACTGCTTCTGCTTCCCCCCATCTATTTTCCAGGGATCAAGAGGGCCTGTTGCCATTATCTTGGTTTTCTTGATGTTGCATCTCAAGCCAGCTTTTGCATTCTCCTCTTTCAACCTAAGGAGGATGTTCTTTAGATCTTCCTCACTTTCTGCCATTAGGGTGGTACCATCTGCATATCTCAAATTATCAAATATCTCAAATATCAGCAATTTTGATCCCAACTTGTGGTTCATCCAACCCTGTACTACGCATTATGTGCTCTGTATATAAGTTGAATAAGCAGCCTTTCATAGGATCTGGTTAATGTCAATCTCTCTCCAATATTCTCAAAACTAATAAAACTGCTTGCATTGATTACACTATCTTGGTTCATGCCAGAACCAAACTCTGATCACTACTTGCACAGCATTATCAGCTGTTACCATTCTTTATCAATTGAATTGATAATTTGGATAAGAGAGTAAAAAGTGCCAGCGCTAGAATGATCAGTTAGGAGAGGGAAAATAATTAAACTCTCTCTCACTTTGCACAGAAGCAAGGGATCTGTTTCATTGCAACATCCAATATGCAGCCAGGGCTCGTAACCTTGTTAGCATACCAGATATTTAACCTAGAAACAGCATTTGGGTTGGAAGCCTTCCTTCTTCTCCATTTCCAGCGTCCAGAAGTGTTGGGAATGGAATATATTTCAGTGCAGTAAAAAAGTAGAATCCCGGCTGAGTTTTAAAAAATTCTCAGTGGGAGTTTGCAGTGCTCCAGTAGCCATAAAATCTGGACACATGGAGTTTGGACTGACTTCCCTATTGTTCAAAAGATCAGGCAAAGTGCCCATCTGAATACACTCAAAGTCACAATCAGAGTTGGCCCATTTGAATCAACAGAACTCATGGAGGAATGAATTCACCAACTCCCCATTGATTCAGTTCATCTACACTACTGTGACTAATCACCAAGATTTTGGCTAGTAAGTGATTTATATGACCCCAAACTGAATTTATTTAAGCTTGTAATGCTAACCACATTGCTATAGTTTTGATTCCTGAAAACAATATGGAAAAAAGAACATGAAAGTGTAACCATATGGCCTCATGTGCCACCATGTCTTATTAGGCTGATCCCAGTTTAGTAAACACAGGTACTAATTAGGATCCAGAGAATATAAATTTGAATAGAGTCAAACTACCTTTTAATCATTTCAATATGCTAATACAAAAAAGTATGAGGAAAATATTCACTTAATACAAGGAAATATGGATTACTTAAGCAGTTTAACTTTTCACAATAGATTCCTACTGAACAAAGGAGTAAATCCAGAGAAACTGAAAGCCAACATCTCCATGCAAAATTAACTGTAATGAAAAACAGTAATCCACCTTTCAGGTACAACCAATAAGCAGGGAAATCCAAAAAAACCGCACTCTTAAATAAAGTAAGAACACAAACAGTTGCACATTTATGGTGCATTTGAATTTCAGAGGTCACTTTGTTTATATACATTTAGTTTTTACAGTTATCAACATGTAAAAGCCACTAGAGTATACACAAATTGGCAATTAACTTTAAGTTGTTCTTAAGGCTGCATCTCATTTAACTAGAGAAAGAAGAGAAGATTGATTTGCATGTTCCAAGCAGTGTCATGAGATAATACACAATTTGAAGCATAAAGAACTAATCCTACTTTGTATTCTTTTCTGTCATGCTCTGACTAAAGTAATAATGAGTGACTATGAAGAGGTTTTAAGGCTTTTGAAGTAATATCATGTGTAAATGATCACTCTCATATATTATTGAGTTGAATTAATTGTTTAAGAAAAAGAAATCATTCATTTTAACTGCAGGGATACTGATGAATATGTGCTTTCCCTTGAGCTGGAATCTCCTTGTTAACGAAACAAAAATAAGATGTCCCATAAAGGTAAAGGTCACCCTTGATTGAAAGCCAGTCATATCCGACTCTAGGGTTCAGTGCTCATCTCTGTTTATAGCCAAAGAGCCAGCACTGTCTGTGTTTGCAGACCTTTCCATGGATATGTGGCAGTCATGCCTAGACACTGAAGTGCACGGAATGCTGTTTACCTTCCCACTGAAGTGGTCCCTATTTATCTACTTGCAATTTTTTGCTTTTGAACTGCTAGATTCGCAGGAGCTGGAAGAGATGGGAGCTCATTCCATCATGAAGTACTCTAGCTTTGAACTGCTGACCTTCCGCCTCCCAGTCAGTTCCTATTGAACCACAAAATAAATTACATAAACTTTCTAACTTTGATTTAATTTTACATGTCCTTTTGCGGTTTTCTTTGAATTGAAGTCATGCTATCAATCTTATGGTGATATGTACCACCAAATTTTCAATTTGATGTTTGTTATTGTTGTTAAGTGCCATCAAGTTGTTTCCGATCTATGGCGATCCTATGAGTGATGGATCTCCAAAATGTCCTGTCCTGAACAGCTCTGTTCAGCTCTGGCAAACTCAAGGCTGTGGTTTCCTTTAGAGCAGGGGTCCCCAACCACCAGGCCGTGGGGGGGAGGGGGTGGTGCTGGGAGTCCCAGTGACAGCCTTCTGTCCTCGGCATGCTCCACTGGTTCTGCCCGGTGAGTGGGGTGAGGGCTTCAGACACAGCAGATGGGTGGGCGGGCAGGCCCTCCTCCATGTTGCTTAACTGTGGTGGGGCTCCACCTCCCCTGTGTGCAGTGTGATGCCTCGGTGCCCGAGTTGAGCAGTGTAGCTGGTGGGTGGCTGGGCCCCTCCTCATTTTTGGGCTGCAGCAAGACATCTCCCTCCACCTGTGTGCAGTGTGCACTTTGTCATATTTTGTTTTGCATTTGCACCGTCTGGTCCTGTTGCCCCACTTGCCGGTCTGTGGAACGGTTGTTTGGAGTGTAGTTGGTCTGTGGTGCAGGAAAGGTTGGGAACCCCTGCTTTAGAGTTAATCCATTTCACATTTGGTCTTCCTCTTTTCCTGCTGCCTTCCACCTTTACCAGCATTAATGTGTTTTTCAAAGAACCTTGCTTTCTCCTGATGTGCTCAAAGCAAGACAGTCTCGGCATCATCATTTTTGTCTCCAGAGATAGTTGAGGCTTGATTTGCTGTTGGACCCACATGTTCGTCTTCTTGGTAGTTCAGGGTATCGTCAAAGCTCATTTCAGCACCACATTTCAAATGAGTCAATTTTCCCTTATCATCTTTCTTCACTGTCCAGCTTTCACATCTGTACATAGTGATGAGGAATACAAGAGCATGCACATGTGAGATCAAGAATCATAACATTATTTCACTACCATGCTTGCATTTCAGATATAGTAATACCTCGGATAACGCTAAGACTTGGTTCCACAAGTCTTGGTGTTATCCGATTTTTAGTGTTATCCGATGCATGTTAAAATCCTATGGGATGGATCGGATAACGTTAAAGCTCCATAGAGATACATTGTAACTGCACAGGCTTTAGCGGTTGTTATCCGATCCATCCCATAGGACCTTAATGTTATTCGATCCAATTCTCCTCCCTAGATTACTTAACGTTATGCGATTTTAGCGTTATCTGAGGTAAACGTTATCCGAGCTATTACTGTAATTCTAAACATCTTTTCTTAGACTGTTGATTTGCTTATTGAAATATGATTTACAGTGAGGTGAGAAATATGATGTGAAGATTAGTGAGAAATGTTTCCAGACTGCATCTGCCAGGTAGTTAATTGAACATCTTGCCTCATAAGAAAAGAATATATTTCAGCTACTCTAGGAGAATCTGTTTGCATCCACTAAATTTCTGAATGCTGTTTAAAGTAGTCATACTGAACAGTAAAGATCAAATGAAAGTACAGTGGAACCTCATACAACAATAGCACCATATAGCAACGAAATCACATAACAATTAGGTTTTGGGGGGAAATTGTGTCCCACTTAACAATTTTCCCTATGGAAAAAATTATACAACAATTTTTCAATGGGAAAAACTACTTCATGAAAAAAATTGTTGTACGATGCATCCCATAGGGAAAATTGCTATACGATGCATGCATTGTATAGCAATTGTTTCGTACAACAACGAGCCCTGTAGAACGGATTAAAATCATTGTATGAGATACCACTGTACTTGGACTTATAAGGAAAACTTGTTCTAAGTTAGGCAGCTTCCCTGAATGCTTTTTCTTCTTACGTCTCTAGGACAGATCTTAAATGGAGCCACCTTTGGGCGAGTTCATTCTGCAATTCCCTTTGCCTGACCTAGTGTGAGAAAGATTAGCTGGCAACACAAGGTTGCTGTTACCAGGGTACACCCGAGTGTGGTTCAAAAACACCACAATCTTTGAGGAGGGCCTTTCTGTGTACGCCTCCTTGAATAAAATCTCCTGACTGTCCTTTGTTCTATCTACCTTCACCTTCTTAGATTGAGTACTGGAAAGAATGGGAAAGTATCCTGTTGCTAAGTGGTGATAGTCATCTTTTGGATCATCATACCTAATCCGATTTGACAAATGCATTATGCTTACTGGTCAAGATGTTTTCTCTGAAGAGAACGTGACATATACCGTAATACGGTTTGCTGGTACTATTTAATTTTTATTTTATCATGAGTTTATTATAACTTATGTTATCTTTCTAGATATTTTGTTGCTTTTTTACCAGGTTTTTATTTCAATTTATAATTTAAGATACTATCCATTATTTTACCAAGTATGTTTGATCCATAAAACCAAAAGTGGACAGAGACAAAGACAGAGACACACAATCTTTTATTGAGGGAATGGAATCTCCAATAGCTCAAAAACGCTTCCTCATATGAATTTTTCGTTATACGAAACATTCGTTATACGAGGTACCACTGTATGGTGTTTTTTTGAAAAAATACATGTGCACAAGTCATCTGTCAAAGTAAATATTCCCAATGTTTCCATTGTGGTCTGGAAAATATGGTCAAGATGATATTTTCTTTGTACATTTCTCTGTATATTCCCATTATTCTAAAGCAGCATAATTACACTCCTTTGATTCTAGCCCTACTTAGATGTAATGCCTGAAAGCATGGAAAGCACTAAGTGGATCATGGTAATGGGGTTTATCAGGGTTCCTGACAATGTAAGCTCAGGTAAACATGCTTACAGGCTCCTCCTCTTCAGACATTCATACTAATCATGTGAAGATCTAACTGGCTTTTAGATATAACTCATCTATAGGTCTCTTTTCTCTCCTTTTCTTCTTCCAAATCCCTCCATTTTCAGCTTAGTGGATCCCACATTTCCTCTAAATTTATGTCCCTTTCTGACCATTTATTGGCCCGTGGTACAGTCCATAATAATATAAGTAATGAGTTTTGCCATATTGTCAGAACAAACAAAATTAGTTTTAATTTTAAAAGACTGCTTGTGTATTTGTACTTGAAATATTAACTTAGGTGGAGTTTTATCTCTGTTGGAGATTTGTTGCTGTGATAAGTATTCTGGGATATAAGTACATCAGCAGTTGAAAATATGTAAACAGCTGGAAATCTGCATGTGTGTGTGGGGAGGGATTGTGATATATTAAATTGACACTTCCCATTGAGCTACATAATATAAATTGGATTCAAATAAAATAGCATAACTTATGCTGTACTAACAGAGTAAGTTGTAACTCACCATGTTCAGACTGGAGATTATTCCATGACATCTTGACAGCTAGGCAGATGCAACAAGTGAAATTATTATCATAGTTTTTCATGGCATTCAATAAATATTGAATGCCATTGGATGTCATTAGGTATCTTTTTCTGCTCAGAAAAGTTATGCCTCAGCAAGATAGAAACGATATTAGACAGTTAAATTCTATTGATGGAGAGACAGAGATGGAGATTTGGTTTTATATATAATACATATATAGTTGCAAAGCAATGTACTGTATTTAAGTCACTGACTCCCCTTGACCCTTCCAATCTTGCTCCCAAAGAAAAGAAACAAAAACTATGAGACAATTATTGTGCACAGCAGTTTCTTTGGGGTTGCAGTTTCATCTGGATTAGGTTTAGCTTGAAATGGCTGCAGAGCTAGAATTACTGAAGATGATAGTTCATGTCTACAGACATGCTGTGCTTACATTAATAACACACCCACCCACCCACTGCTCCAATAGGATACACAAAGGCTTCTTCTTGCCTTTTGAAAAGATGTCCCCATATTGGTGCCTTATTAATTCACATGAGCAAAGACAATTGCTAACTAAATATAAATTGAAATTGTTGCACTTGAAAGAGATGTAGGGCCTTTAGTTTATACAGACCAACATGGAATAATTAGATATTGCTTAGCAAGTGCCCTAAGATGGAGGGAATGTTACATTTTCTAACTAAATGTTCCCTGTATCCTAAATCTTTAACAACTGGGATCAAGAACAGCTTCCCTTTATGTACAGCTTCATTCATGCTACCTGGCATGGAATATTATAAATCTTAGGTAAATGTAAATGTTGCCCTTGCTCAAAAGTCAGCTGTATCTGACTCTAGGGTACGGTGCTCATATCTGTTTACAGCCAAGGAGCCAGTGCTGTCTGCACTGACATTTTTGTGGTCAGTTGGCAGGCATGATGAGACACAGAATGCTGTTACTTTCCCACCAAAGCAGTACCTATTTATCTACTTGCAATTTCTTGCTTTCAAACTGCTAGGTTGGCAGGAGCTAGAACAGAGATGAGAGCTCCATCTGCCATACACCATTCAAGTCTGGCCTGCTGGCTTTCCAGTTGTCAAGTTCACCATCTTAACCACTAACCCACTGCAATCCCCTTATATAACCTACAGGATTGCTAAAGTTGTCAAATGAGCCATGGAAAAACTCCTTCTGCAAGTTACTCCCATACCTTGATACTTGTTTGAGAATGCTTATTTTATTATCGAACTATTTTGTACTTTTTTGATTGTTTATATGTATTTATGTTAAATGTTAACTATTATTTCTAAGTGTGGTCATAATTCTGTTTTATGTGTACAGCCTAACTTGGCTATAAAGCAAAATATATATGCATATTTCCAATGGCCCTATGGATTTTTCATTGATATTTCTGTAGGCTCTGTTTTAATTTTGTCATGTGTAAAGTTGTCTAGTCCCAGTAGAGTGGCTGAGGTCTTAGGGAATTGTTACCCTTTCTTTGGCTTTCAGAAGAGGAGACCAGTTTCAAGGTAGGCAATATGAGAGGAGGAAAATGTATGATTTCTGTGTGCCAGGTAGTTTTCAAACTTGGCAGAAAGCTTTGAAGACAATGATGGCAGAAGCTCTAGCAGCTGCTGGGTGCATATTGCCACCTGCTGGACTGTCAAAAATCACTTTCCCCCTCTCTCTAGGTTACCATTTTACTTAGATGGGTTTCATTGAGATTTTTGGCTTTTTACCAGGATTCCCTTCATTTTCATTTCCTCAGTCATCTAGCTCGAAAGTTGCCCTGTCTCACCCTGGGATATCACAACGGCCCACTCCTTGGTCTCAGGATCTGATCTGACCTGAAGTCTAAAGGACCAAATGTTGTTGCCTTGGCAACCCTCACTCTTACACTGCTTCTGTGCTATGTGATTTTAGTTCAGTGAAGGACAGTTGTTTCCTAGAGTTGCATCCTAGGTGCCTGTTTTAGTCATGATGAATATGGAATTTGACATAAAGGAGACTCCTATAATTCTCTTACTGGACAAAGAAATATACAGTACTATACTGTACACATACTTTTTTCACATAGCACCATTTTTGTTGTTCAGTCGCACAGTCGATTCCGACCCTCTGCGACCCCATGGACCACTGTCCACCAGGCACTCCTGTCCTCCACCATCCCCCTCAACACGCTCAGCCCTGTGCCCATTGTCTCCACAATACCATCTAGCCATCTCATCTTGGGCCGGCCCCTTCTTCTTTTGCCCTCGACCTTTCCAAGCATCAAGGCTTTCTCAAGTGAATCCTCTCTTCTCATTTGATGTCCAAAGTACTTTAGCTTCATCTTTATTATTTGACCTTCTAAGGAGCAGTCAGGGTTGATTTCTTCTAAGATTGACCTATCTGTTCTCCTCGCTGTCCAGGGGACTCTCAAAACCCTTCTCCAACACCACATCTCAAAGGTGTCTATTCTTCTGCGCTCAGCTTTCCTAATGGTCCAGCTCTCACAATCATACATTGCCACCGGGAATACCACTGCTTTGACTATGCAAATTTTTGTTTGCAATGTGATATCTCTACTTTTCACTATGCTCCCCAGGTTTCTCATTGCTTGCCTCCCAAGAATCAGTTGCCTTTTTATTTCATGGCTACAATCACCCTCTGCAGTGAGCTTTGATCCTAAGAAAGTAAAATCTGTCACTGCTTCTACTTCTTCCCCATCTATTTTCCAGGGACTGATAGGGCCTGTTGCCATTATCTTGGTTTTCTTGATACTGAGTCTCAAGCCAGCTTTTTCACTTTCTTCTTTCAACCTAAACAGGAGCTTCTTTAGGTCTTCCTCACTTTCTGCATATTGTAAATTGTTGATGTTTCTTCCAGGAATTTTGATCCCAAACTGTGATTCCTCCATCCCTGCATTGCGCATTATGTGTTCTGTGTATAAGTTGAATAAGCAGGGTGAGAAAATGCAGCCTTGTCTTACTCCTTTTCCTATTCCAAACCACTCCGTCATTCCATTTTCTGTCCTAACTGTTGCTTCTTGATTCATGTACAGATTTTTCATGAGGCCTATAAGGTGTTCCGGTATTCCCATCTCTTTAATTACTTGCCACATTTTGTTGTGGTCGACACAGTCAAAAGCCTTAGTGTAATCAATGAAACAGAAGTAGACTTGTTTCTGATATTCCTTTGTTTTTTTTCCCATGATCAATCTTATGTTGGCGATGTGGTCTCTAGTCCCCCTGCCTCTTCTGAAACCTGCCTCACTTCTAGTAATTCTCTCTCCACATGCTGTTGCAGTCTATCCTGTATTATCTTGAGCATCACCTTGCTAGCGTGAGAGATGAGCGCAATTGTTCGATAATTTGAACATTCTTTGGCATTACCCTTTTTGGGTAGTGGGACATATACTGATCTTTTTCAATCCTGTAGCCATTGTTGTGTTTTCCAAATCTGCTGGCATATAGAATGCAATAATTTGATTCTATCATCTTTTAGGGCTTTGAAAAGTTCGACTTGGATACCATCATCTCCACTGGCTTTGTTGTTTGCAGTGCTAGGGCCTTTCTGACTTCACTCTCTAGGACCTGTCAAATATATGTTTGTCTCTTTGTTAGATTATCCAAAAACTGGATCTGACAATGAGGCTAGCATTGAACAATTGGGACTTGTGGTAGAATGGTTGCAGACCTTTACTCATCCCCTAAGTTTGTCCTCTTCAATTCTCCACTTCAAGTAGAAAGAGGAGCATTATTACCCTTGTCGCACTGGGGAAGATTTCAGGAAGGGTACCCCTTTACCCTTCCACTTGCTGTTGTAGAGTACTAGGGGGAATCAGGTGGTACAAGAGATCTCTGCTTAATATCTTGCAGAGCCTCTGCCTGCTGGAGCAGAAGACAGTAGCCTAGCAAACAAATAACACAGTATTGTGGGTGTGATATATAAAATCTATAAATTAACGCAGTTATATCTGTCTGCTTCAATTGGAAACAGCCTAAATTAAGTGACCCTTTTTCTGACAGGGAACAAAACAACAGTCTGTAGTCTAAACCACAAATGCTTATCTAAGCAGAGTATATAGTTATTTTTGTAAGTTTGGAGTTTGAAAAAATGAGACATAAGGTGACTAGTGTCTAGGATCAGCAGGACTTGTAAAGTCAATGAAAGAGGAGGAGAGACAGTTAAAAAATCAGCTAACTATACAATTTATATTGCATATGTACATCTGGAATACAAAACCTCAGATAATATGCAGAACGGAGATTTTCAGAAAATGCTGTATCTACTATGCCATGAAATGTCATGTGAACCTTGTTTATCACTGCCTATAAAAAGGAAAACTGAAGACTTAGGAGGGGGTCCCCATTCTTTTTTGGGGGGGGCACCTATGCATGCATGTATTTCTTGTAAATTTTTCATTTTTAAATAAAAATATTCTCCGGATATTTCCCATGTCTTAGGAAGGCCTGAAAGCCTGCACTGCTTTTGAGAGAGTTTTGGGGTAACCCCAGTATGATATAGGTTTTTCTGTTCCTACAGGACAGGCCTGGAGGACTCGAGTTTTGAGGGTTTTTAAATAACTATAAGGTGAGAAGAAGAGTTTTGTAATGAGAATGTATAATGCAAAAATTGGGAGTTCTTTTTTAAACCTTGTGGTCTATTTCATCACAAAACCAAACTCTCCTTTCAAACAATTACAGTAATCTAAGATATTTGATACCTGAATACTGCAGGGTGTAATGAGCTCCCGTCTTTGTCCCAGCTCCTGCCTACCTAGCAGTTTGAAAGCAAGAAATTGCAAGTACTGTAGATAAATAGGGATTATTTCAGTGGGAAGGTAACAGCGTTCTGTGTGCTCCAGTGTGTAGTCATGCCTGCCACATGACCACAGAAACAGTGCTGAACCCTAGATTCGGATACAACTGGCTTTTGAGTAAGGGTGACCTTTACCTAAGATATTAGCAGCTTCAGCAGGCTAATATTTTGTATTTTTCTTCCCATGCTCAGTTTCCTTTCTTCTTCTATATGGTGGGCCTGTGTCTTTGGGAACATTTTTTTTAAATGATATTACAGGTATGGGTTTCATGTTGATTCCATGAAGGTAACTTTTTTCCTCCTGCTATTAGCAACAATTCAAAGTAACCTTATTAAGATCACTAGGGATGTCATTCACTACTCTCCACTTACTCTGGTTGTGTGTATGTGTGTGTGACCTCAGTTGCTAAATCAAATCATATGAAGATCTTGGAGCCAAACAGGTTGTACATTCCTAGGATAAATGCGACTATACTCTTCCTAAGTTTTCACATTCATGGCTAGATCAGCTGTACCAGATATTTTTAATAGCACACATCTCATACTCCTAATCCCTCCCCCTTATTTTTTAAATTCTATTGTTACCTGCTTTGGGGGTGTGGGTGGGTGAGTGTAGTAGACACCAGTGCCTTTTATGCATCTCTGATAAGTTCATAGGCAACCAGGATTTCATGGCAACATGAGAATAGCTGGTGTATATATATCTTCCATCTCTTTGCTGTCTTCCTTCTCTATTCAGAAACCACTTGATTCTTTTTTTTTTTTTTGGAGCTAGTAATACAGCATTTCAAATTATTTAGCAGGGTATTTCCCACCAGACATTAGTCTTTAAGGATAGCCTGTCGCTTTTCTTTCTTTCTTTCCCTTCCTTCTGCCCCCATTACCATGCAGGGAAAGCAATAGATACTCTTTGACCTGTGATCAGTTTTCCCCTGGTCCCTTATTATTTTTTACTCTCTTCCTTTTGTTTGTAATTCAGCTATAGCAGGAATGTCCAAACTACGGCCCAGGGGCCAGATGCGGCCCCTAATGCCAATTCACCCAGCCCACAAAGCCCTCGTTCCAGGAGCGACGAGGGTTTTGTGGGCTGGATGAATTGGCATCAGGGGTTGCATCCGGCCCTCGGGCCATAGTGACCGGCTCCCTGAACCTTGTGACCAGCCCTCAGCCTGGAATGTTTGGGCACCCCTGAGCTATAGCAACAGCAGCTCTAAGGAACAGGGGCAGGGTGGGGTACACAGAAAGAGCCTCCTCAAAGATTGTGGTATTTTTGAACCACAATTGAGTATACCCAGGGCAACAGCAACCTTATGATGGCTGATCTTTCTCACACTAGATCAGGAGAAAGGAACTGCAGCATGTACTCGCCAAAAGGTGGCTTCATTTTGGCATGTTCATGTCTGGCCTAGACATGGAAGAAGGAGGAGGAACAGGGGTACAGCATTTCTTTTTAAAAAAGATTCTTTGACACCCCCCCATCAAAATCTTTCTTCTGGGTCTCACTGTTTTGACCTTCTCTGAATGATGCATTTAGCAACTCGTTTGAAGAATTTCTGCAGAATGGCCACAGCTAGCAGAGCAGCCATTTTGGTGCAGTACTAATTCAGCCCACTGAGCCAAAGTCATGAAATGACAGGGGGAGACAAGACAGAAGGACCACTTCCATAAATAGGCTTACTTTTCTCATTTGTCTTGTTCGCTGATATTGAGATCTTTCGCCTAGGGCCGTGATGGCGAACCTTGGCACTCCAGATGTTCATGGACTTCAATTCCCAGAAGCCCAAGCCCCTGTGAATCCACACCAATGGGTTTGCTGTGATTCATCCGGCCTATGGTGCCCTCATCGCTCCCGGAAGTGGAAGTAAAAATGCCCATTTCTTCCTATGGGTGTGTTTTACTTCCATTTCCTGGAGTGACAAGGGTGGCACGGGCCAGATGAATTGCAGCAAACCCATTCGTGTGGATTCACAAGCTTCTTGGGCTTCTAGGAATTGAAGTCCAAGAACATCCGGAGTGCCAAGGTTCACCATCGCGGTCCTACGGTGTCTCCCTCCACTTATCGAAGACATATTTGTTGAAGAAAGATTTGGAAGTATGATAGAGGTTTACAGTGAGTCTTGCGCTTCCTTCATACAACCACAGTGTCTCAGGGGTTAAGATAAAGAAGTAGAGATACATTCATTTAGTGTTGAGCAGTCTGTAAGTACTGCAGGATGGATTTTAATTAATAAATTATTACTTATTTATATTATTACTTATTAATTAATTATTTATTAAAAATTTATATCTGGGATATTTTCCCTCTCTAGGCAGCATACAATAGTTAAAGGTACATCACAGGAAATCAGATGATTATGATATTCTGGCAGCTCTCAAGGAAGGTGATACATTGAAAGAACTTCCCCAACAGTGATGGGATGTATCAGGTTCGCACCAGTCCACCAGAACCGGTAGTAACCTTTCCCAGTGTCCCGGAGAACCGGTAGCAGCTTTTGGGGGGAAGCACCTTCGGGGCTTACCTTTCCACTGGTTCCCCCACTGTGCATGCGCGCTAAGCACTTGGTGTGCATGCACGGCCTCCTTGCTGTCCTCCCAAGCGGGGAGGAGAAAGAGAAGCTGCTAGCCTGAAGCTCCCTATAGCCTGCTCCCCAGGGTAAGTGACTCACCTTTGGATGTGGTGTGTCTGTGTGTATTTTAATGTGTATTTAATACTTTTACCTATATTGACATACTACCACAGTTCCTAAAAGGCCTGGCGACCTGGCTTGGGGTTTTTAAGCAAAGTCTTGGAGTTACCTCATCAATAAGCTACACCTGTGCTATTCCAGTTGGAGAACCTTTAAGGAGGTACAACTGTTTTACAGTTACATTAAGGCATATTATCCTAGAGAACTGGTTAGGCAAAGACTTAGTACCTAACTTCCTTAACTGTTGAAAAGTTGAAAAGTCCCAAAATGAAGCCATCTTGTGGTGAGTTCATTCTGTAGTTCCTTCCATCTGACCTAGTGTGAGAAAGATTAACCAGAATAAGCTTTAAGCTCTGTTTTAAAAGCTCTAGTTGTCGGTGGGTGGGTGGGTTGAGGGGTATGTGTGTGTGTGCTTATTTTTATTTCATTTCATTTTTAATTTTTTCCTTTGGCCCCACCCACATCATGACATCATTGGCTCTGCCCATGACATCATGATGTCATGGTGTTAGCTCCACCCACACTGTGATGACATCACGGTGGGGTAGTAAATTTTTTGACATCCCACCACTGTTCCCCAAGCCCACCTAAACACATGTGTGCATACCTGCCAGGGC
This sequence comes from Furcifer pardalis, assembly GCA_030440675.1. Classification (NCBI taxonomy): domain Eukaryota; kingdom Metazoa; phylum Chordata; class Lepidosauria; order Squamata; family Chamaeleonidae; genus Furcifer; species Furcifer pardalis. The sequence continues at coordinate 74,687,387 of CP126893.1, forward strand.
CACATACCCTGTGCTAGTACAAACGGAGGCCACTGTGCTTTGTGACATCAAGGGTGCCAGATCTACCCCCTTCCCAGCAGCAACAGAAACAGCTTTCTAGAGCAAGGGTGCCCAAACTTTTCGGCCCGGGGGCCGGATAACATTTTATCAGAGGCTCCGAGGGCCGAACTGTCTCTCCATGGTACATACATCCACCCAGCCTTGCCGCCGCCGCCACCACCACTAACGCCTTTGCCGCCGGCTCCTCTTTCACCGGCTCCTCCTTCGCCGCCTTCGCGGTGTCCTTTAAAAGTGTCCTTTTTAAAAAATATGACAGATCCTAGAAACTCACATCCAGCTTGGTCATTGTGGCATCCAAGGAGCTGTTGTTGTGTTCCAAAGCTTCAGGTAGGTGGGATTTTAATTAGCAATGAAAAGTCATTAGCCTTAGAAAAGATCTGCTTCCTGACATCATGTCAGGAAGCAGATCTTTTCTAAGGCTAATGACTTTTCATTGCCAATTAAAACCCCACATACCTGGAACTTTGGATTTTAATTAGCAATGAAAAGTCATTAGCCTTAGAAAAGATCCGCTTCCTGACATGAACCCCAGGTAGGTGGGGTTTTAATTGGCAATGAAAAGTCATTAGCCTTAGAAAAGATCTGCTTCCTGACATCATGTAATTTAATTGCCAATTAAAACCCCACCTACCTGAAACTTTGGATTTTAATTGGCAATGAAAAGTCATTAGCCTTAGAAAAGATCTGCTTCCTGACATGATGTCAGGAAGCAGATCTTTTCTAAGGCTAATGACTTTTCATTGCCAATTAAAACCCCACCTACCTGAAACTTTGGATTTTAATTAGCAATGAAAAGTCATTAGCCTTATAAAAGATCTGCTTCCTGACATCATGTCCTGCCTGGCTTCCTGCAGCCTCAGAGGGTGGGGGAACTTCAAAATTAGCGCGCATTGGGTCTCCCAATCAATTTAAAATCAGGAATTACACAATGCACAGCCATAATACTGTAAATCAATTTTGACTTCCAACATATACCAATACAGTAATACCCCGTATAACGTGAGTATCATATAGCGCTAAAACCGTATAACGTGACAAGATTTTTGGAAAAATCTTGTATCGAATAACGCGATTTTTAACGTTATCCGATACAGTCGTTCTTAGCAGCAGGGTGGGTGGAAAGCTGAATGGGGTTCTCTGTTCAGCTTCCCAGCCACCCTGCAGCTACGGAGGCAAGGGCGGGTGGCTAGGGAAGCCGACAGGGAGTCCCCGTCAGCTTCCCCAGCCACTCTGCAGCTGTAGATCGGGTCCTCTGATCTCTCTGCAGCAGGCAGGGGACACGATCCAAGCTGTTTCTGGGCTTCCCCGACGTCCTGAGCCAGTGCAGCAAGCCAGAATGTCAGAGTTTGAATCCCGACATTCTGGCTTGCTGCACTGGCTCAGGACGTCGGGGAAGCCCAGAAACAGCTTGGATCGGGTCCCCACACCTCCCTGGACCCAGCGGGGGGGGGGGTCAGAAACCCCAAAATTGGTAAAAAAAGGACTTTTTTTTTACCAATTTTGGGGTTTCTGACCCCCCCCCCCCCGCCGGGTCCAGGGAGGTGGGCAGACACGATCCAAGCTGTTTCTGGGCTTCCCCGACGTCCTGAGCCAGCGCAGCAAGCCAGAATGTCAGAGTTCGAATTCCGACATTCCGGCTTGCTCAGGACGTCGGGGAAGCCCAGAAACAGCTTGGATCGGGTCCCCACACCTCCCTGGACCCAGCGGGGGGTCAGAGACCCCAAAATTGGTTAAAAAAACCGGACTTTTTTTTTCCAATTTTGGGGTTTCTGACCCCCCCCCCCGCCGGGTCCAGGGAGGTGGGCAGACACGATCCAAGCTGTTTCTGGGCTTCCCCGACGTCCTGAGCCAGTGCATCAAGCCAGAATGTCAGAGTTTGAATCCCGACATTCTGGCTTGCTGCACTGGCTCAAGACGTCGGGGAAGCCCAGAAATGCTTGGATCGGGTCCCCACACCTCCCTGGACCCAGCGGGGGGGTCAGAAACCCCAAAATTGGTAAAAAAAAACGGACTTTTTTTTAACCAATTTTGGGGTTTCTGACACCACCACCCCCGGCCGGGTCCAGGGAGGTGGGCAGACACGATCCAAGCTGTTTCTGGGCTTCCCCGACGTCCTGAGCCAGTGCAGCAAGCCAGAATGTCGGAGTTCGAATCCCGACATTCTGGCTTGCTGCACTGGCTCAGGACGTCGGGGAAGCCCAGAAACAGCTTGGATCGGGTCTCCCCACCCCCCTGGACCCAGCGGGAGAGTCAGAACCCCCAAAATTGGTAAAAAAAAATGGATGGTTTTTTTTACCAATTTTGGGGTCTCTGACCCCCCCCCCGCCGGGTCCAGGGAAGTGGGGAGACCCGATCCAAGCTGTTTCCAAAGTTCCCCCACCTCCCTGGAGGCTGCAGCAAGGCAAAATGTCAGGATTCAAATCCTGACATTCTGGCTTGCTGCAGCTTAAAAGAGGGTGGGGGAAGTTCAAAATTAGTGCGCATCAACTCTAGGGAGGTCGGGAGACACACACACACACCTCTTTCTCTCCCCCCCACACCTCTTTCTCCCTCTCCCAGAAGAAACTGCTTGTAATCCTGGACACACACACACACACACCTCTTTCTCTCCCCCCCACACACCTCTTTCTCCCTCTCCCAGAAGAAACTGCTTGTAATCCTGGACACACACACACACACATCTCTTTCTCTCTCTCTCTCTCTCTCTCACACACACACCTCTTTCTCCCTCTCCCAGAAGAAACCATTCTCCCCCCCCCCAGCCCTGAATAAGCCGAAGGCTAAGACAAAATGGTGGACAGTTACTTTTAGCTCCCGGATGGCCTCAGTCTCTCTCTCTCTCTCTCTCCACTCTTAACAGCCAAAACACCTAGGCGGAGGGATTCAGCAATTCTAAAGTAGATTTGGCAGAAGTCCTAGTACTAAGCAGGAGAAGGAAGGAACTAGACAAATCACTGTCTTTCACTGATTTGTGATCCCTCCGCAAAAAAAAAAAAGTCCGCAAATTTTTTTAAAAAAAAATAAATTAAAATTATAAGAGTTCCTATACCATGTCGGGGGCCGGATGAAATGGCCTGGTGGGCCGTATCCGGCCCGCGGGCCGTAGTTTGGGCATGCCTGTTCTAGAGGGAGAAGCCCAGAATGTGACTGCAATACTATCTTTCCAATACATTTTTACCTGGAGAAGCTTTGAAAGGTGAACACTCTGATGAGGAAAGTAAATAGTTTAAGGTTTTGTTTTATGTAGGAGAGATGTATATACCCATTACGCTCATAAACAGAAGAAATAATGAAGTGTCTGGTTATAGAGAAGTTCTCTTTCACCTGGAGATCTTCCCATCTTTTTTTTAACCTCAAAAGTAAGGGGAGCAATTCGTTGCTACTTCCTTCTTGCAAGCCCAGAGGCTCAAAAATGTGTTTCCAAGAGGCAGGGGTAAGCCTTTTAAACTGTCCCTGGTGGCTATAGATTAAAAAGAAGTAAGTACAGTAATACCTCAGATAACATTAGTATCGAATAACACTAAAATCGCATAACATTAAGCAATCTGGGGGGAAGAATTGCGTCAGATAACATTAAGATCCTATGGGATGCATCGGATAACAACCACTAAAGCCTGTGTGGTTACAATGTTTCTCTATGGATCCCATAGGATTTTAACAGGCATCGGATAACACTAAAAATCATATAACACCAAGACTTGTGGAACCAGGTTTTAGTGTTATCTGAGGTTTTACTGTAAATATATCATGAGTTCAGAAGAAGTTGAGAGTTTTCTGTCATACAGGGAGGGGTACCATCAAAGAATCCAGGGCCCGGTTGCACCTTTCCAACCACCACAGGGGCATACTGGTACCCATAGCAACCTCAGAGAGGGGCACAAAATGTACCATTCATATGTAAATTCAGCTTTCCATAGGCCTCTTTGCAAGAAATGACCTTTTCCAAAACAGGAAGTGATCAATTGGTAACTAAAAGAGCTTAGTTGTTTCTGGCTTCAAAAAAGGCCTTTTTCCCATCTATAGGGGAGAGTGTTTGGGGGCATTACTTTTTAAATTCTGGGGTGAGATTTTTTTCAGGGATCCTCAGAAGCAATCCTAGTAACCTTGGTGGGTGCATGAAACCAGTGGACCATTCTTTGAGCTGCACCATTTCGCATAAAAGAATAACCTAACTCAGTGTTTCCCAAATGCTGGTGTTTGGACTTCAATTCCCAGAAGCCTAAGTCATTTCCCCAAAGCACTGATCAGCCAATGTACTGACTTAGGCTTCTGGGAATTGAAGTCCACTAGTGGGCTGTGTACCCCTTGTTGGGAACCACTGACCTAACTCCTTTAGGGACATAGTCTTCCTTTCAGAAATGGCATTGGTCATGTTTTCAGGGTTTTAAGCCTTTGGGCCAAGGAACTGCTGGAATATACACGCCAAAAGAAATGGATTTTGTGATAGGTGATGGTAAGGGATGTCCTTGCTTGAAAGCCAATCGTATCCAACTCTAGGGTTCAGTGCTCATCTCTGTTTATAGCCAAAGAGCCAGCGCTGTCTACATCTGCAGACATTTCTGTGGACATGTGGCAGGCATGCCGCAACACTGGAGTGGATGGAACTCTGTTTTTTGCGATAAGATAGATACAAATTACCAAAGATTACCTCTACTTTTTCTGGTAAATGGAAGTTCAGACATTATATATTTTTACCTGCATCTTGCCATTTATTTATTTATTGAATCACATTTTTACCACCACTACCTCGCTGAGGCAACTCCAGGCGGCTTACACATATGAACATGACAGATAAAAATTCTTCAAAAACATTAAGATAAAAACCGTTAAAATATTATTTGAAGTTTAAAAAATTTAAAATGCCCTCCCCAATGCCGCATCTTCAGATTTCTAAAATTATATTCAGGATACAGTAGTACTCTGTATAATGAAAAAGCTCTGTTCCACGGAGCTCTTCGTTATATGATTTTTTTTCATTATGTGAATCATATTGGCGATACCCCACATAATGATTTTTTTTCATTATGTGAGGGTATTGCCAATATGATTCGCATAACGGACACTTTGTCTAATGAAAAATTCGTATAACAAAGCATTTTGGTGCTATTGGCAATACTCCGCAAAATGCTTCATTATACAATTTTTTTGTTAGATGAAGCATTCATTATATGGAGTACCACTGTATATACACGAGAGAGCGCAATACAAGAGGAAAATATTCAGTGTGGTGTAGTGGATAGGGTAATGGACTAGGACTCGGGTGACATTGGTTTGAATTGCTGTTTAGCCATTGAAGCTCTCTTTGAGTATGCAACTGGTAAAACTACTACTAAATATCTCACATTTAAATCCTATTATGATCGCTATAAGCTGTAAACCTTTTAGACACCAAATGCCCAAACTGCAACCCAAACCCCACTTATTTATCACAAAGTGCCAACACAGCAACAGGGGAGGAAGGAAACACTCCCATTGGGCTGCTGGGCAGACCAGCAGGGTGAACTCTGTGCTGGGGGTGGGAGGAAGTGCTCCCATTGGGGTGCTGGGCAGAGGAGTGGGGCAAACTCTGTGCTGGGGTGACTGCACAGGTGCCCACAGAGAGGGCTCTGAATGCCACCTCTGGCACAGGTGCCATAGGTTTGCCACCACTGGCATATAACAACAACATACTTGAAAGAAATAAAATATTTGTTTTCAGAATCAAAGCATAACAGTAGCCTTTAGCCCTAAATAGCATAGGAAGACTGAAAAGGCAAGTAATTAAATGCAGATAATTGTTCAGTAGCTTGAAATCCATGAGAGCTTAAGGATGTTTTATCTTGAACTTGTCATCTGCAGGAATATTTTGTGTATATAACTCTTGAGCTTTAGTCAATAACTTTCTTGAAGACTTGAAAGCCTTCAAGTTTCTTATATCTCTTTAACCAGAAGTTTAAGTGTAGCAATTATAAGTATATCACAGAGTTGTATAGGATACTGTCTGTCTATACTGATACGGGATCACAGCTTTTTGCTCAGCTGCAGAAGCTCTTTTCATAGACAGCTGGAGTGATTTCCAAGTCTTCAAGAAAGTTATTGACTAAAGCTCAAGGACTAGATACATGAATTATTCCTGTACATAACAGTTTCAAGATAAAAAAAATCTCTGAGCTCTCTTGAGAAATCTCACATCATTATTGATTTTAAGCTACTCAACAATTACCTGCATCCAAGTTATTTACCAAATACTCCAGTAAGAGAAATGGCCAGTATGGTGTAGCAGATAAGAGTAATGGACTGGCACTGAGGAGACCTGGCTTTGAATCCATAATTGGCCATTGGCAATGTCAGGTGGCAATAATAAACTATTTCTTAACTATCTCACTTACCTTGAAAATCCTATTAGGTTTATTATATATCAGTTCTGACTTGACAATGTATAACACACAGACACTCTGCTTAATTGTAGTGAATGTCCACCTGCAAAGGAGCTCTAATTTCTGTAGGTCTTTATTTTAATCAGAGCATTGTACAATTCGAAATTATGGTTGTCAACCTCCATACACATGTCTGACAGGCCATCTGGCCCCAGCCCAAAAGCTGAGGGAGGCCAAGGGGAGGGTGAGGCAAATGACATATGATGTGAAATAGCTGGAAGAGGCCTGGCTAAGACAGGATAAGAGAGGAGGAAGGGCCAGGAGAATCATCATCTTTACAGGCAGTAGAGGATGCTGTGATGCGGAGGGAAAATGAAAGGCCACTGGATTATATACTTAGGACAGTCAGTCTTCATGGCTGATTGCCATGAGGATTGTCAATACAGTACAGTACAGTAATACCCCGGATAACGATTGTACCGAATAGCACTAAAATCGCATAATGTTACAAGATTTTTGGAAAAATCTTGTATCGAATAACGTGATTTTTAGCGTTATCTGGAACAATCGTGGGGGGGGGAGGGTTGGATTGGGTAGAACATCTACCCAATCCAATCCCCCCCCGCGCGCCTGCCCGCACGGTGTTTGGAAAGGGTATGGGGAAGTTCCTCCATACCCTTTCCAAACACCGTGCAGGCGCGCGCGTGTCAGACGGGGGCTGGGGAAGCTACGGAGATCTTCCCCGTAGCCTCCCCAGCCCCCGTCTGACACGCGCGCGCCTGCCCGCACGATGTTTGGAAAGGGCACGCAAAGCGTGCAATGGGAGTTTGAGTGCCAGGTTGAACAAGCGCCCGCCCGTTCAACCCGGCACCCAAACTCCCATTGCAAAGCGCCTAAACAAGGGTCGGCTTTTCTAAATTCGCCCCTCCCCGGAGGAGGGGGGAATTTGGAAAAGCCGACCCTTGTTTAGGCGAGCGAAACGGGGATCTCACGTCAAGGCAATGGATCAAAGTGGGGGGAGCCACCAACGCTAAAAACCGGATAACGTCATGACTTGTGGAACCATGTCATAACGTTATCCGGGGTATTAGTGTATTTAGATTTGGATACTGCAGAAGAAGAGGAGGAGGAAAGGAAGATGTGAGAAAATACACTGAAAGAGACCTTGGTCCTGATTTTTTTTGTGTGTGTGTGCAATGGCCGAGGAAGAAGAAACAACAGGGTCCTTCTCAGTGGTGGGCATCAACAGGTTCACACCGGTTCACCAGAACTGGTAGCAGAAATTCTGGCTGACCATGCCCATCCAAGTTTTGAGATAAACTAGTCCTAATTAGGGTTCAATGTGGGGCTTTCTCCCTGGCCATGCCCACCATACCTGTCCCACAGTGTGGTAGTAAAAATTTTTTGAGCCCAGTACTGGTCCTTCTTATCCAGCGTGCCTGCCTATAACTAACAATAAAAGCTGAGAAATCCAGCTTCACATGATCTGTTTGGGAGAAAGCCACGCTGACTCTTTAGAATCACAATACAGTAAAATCTTGCAAAAGAGCACCTCGCTTAGAGACTAACTCGCTTAAAGAGCAGAATTTTCTCTGGATGGTCACCTCGTTTAACAACTAAAACCAAACAAAAACTCGCTTAACAACTAAATCGGGGTTCACAATCACCACCACCACCACCACCACCAGAAGTCACATTTGGTCACTTACAATGGTGTTTCGCTTAAAGAGCAAACTCACTTAAAGAGCAATCCTGTGGAACGCATTATGCTCTTTAAGCGAGGTACCAGGGCAGCAAAATGTTTCACTACCACACCATAGGCGGAGCCTATGTTGTGGGCAGAGCTTACATCATGGGCGGAGCCTAAGTCATGGGCGATCTAGTCATGCCTGCCATACGGCCATGTATACATTGGCTCTTTGGCTGTAAATGGAGATGAGCACTGCACCCTATGACTGGCTTTTGAGCAAGGGAGACTTTGAACCACTTGCACGGACAAACCCTGGCAGGGCAGGGCAGGGCAGGGAGGTGAGCATGGCCACCCAATTTTGCTAACCCCTGCCCAAATGCCACCCAATTTTGCCACCCCCTTGCCCAGAGGCCACCCATTTTTACTACCCCCTCTCCCGGGTGTGTGAGTGCGAACCTGTTGCTGCCCACCACTGACTGTATTCTTTCTAACTGCTCATAAACCTACTGTTTGATTATCTGTTCTGGAACCATCTCTGGTATTGATGTCAAACTGACTGGTCGATAGTTTCAGGATCTTTTTCCACTTTTGGAAACGGGATATTTGTTCACTTACATTTATCAAAGGACTCACCAGTATCTGTATCGGTACGCATGGCACAAAAATATATACAGTAAAACCTCATATAACACTAAAACCTGGTCCCACAAGTCTTGGTGTTATATGATTTTTAGTGTTATCTGATGCATGTTAAAATCCTATGGGATCCATAGAGATACATTGTAACCACACAGGCTTTAGCGGTTGTTATCTGAAGCATCCCATAGGATCTTAATGTTATCTGATGCAATTCTTCCCCCCAGATTCCTTAATGTTATGCGATTTTAGTGTTATTCGATACTAATGTTATATGAGGTATTACTTGTACAGTAAAACCTCAGATAATACTAAAACCTGGTTCCACAAGTCTTGGTGTTATATGATTTTTAGTGTTATCTGATGCATGTTAAAATCCTATGGGATCCATAGAGATACATTGTAACCACACAGGCTTTAGCGGTTGTTATCTGAAGCATCCCATAGGATCTTAATGTTATCTGATGCAATTCTTCCCCCCAGATTCCTTAATGTTATGCGATTTTAGTGTTATTCGATACTAATGTTATATGAGGTATTACTGTATTCATATTCCTGTTGCTCTTTCCCTCTTATATGAGAGGACAGATGTTGCAGGTATCGTTCTTATAGCAAACTATATTACTGTAGAGTTAATGCAGTTCCATTATGCAGGATTTTCTGGAAATAATGTTTTTTTTGGGGGGGGGAGTGGGGGGGAGAAAGAAAACATTGTGTAAATATTGATATAGTGTATTAGCATCCCAAAGATGTTTCTAACATTCCAAACGTTTCTCCTTTTATTTACAAAAATTGTTTATTTTTTATTTCTTAGGAAGACATATTTGGATAAATTCTTAAGTGTGTGACTTGCTGGAATAAGAAATCTTAAATATTAGGGCTGAGGACGTAACAAGCGTCTTTAAAAGGCCAGTATTATTACAATAATATCATAGCACCCCCTTGTGGCTTGAAATTTTGAAAACAGTTGTCAGTACACCGCACTGTTTTTGTCTGTACAGTGACACAATTTTATCTGGTGGAGAATACTGGTAAATATGTTCCAATATAATTCTCTTTTCATATTGTAATGTTTTTGGTTTTTAGATTGTTCTTTTTATATATATAAAAAGATATAATTTACCTTCAGTCGTTTATAGGTGAAAGGCTGAATAAAAATATTTTAAATAAATGAATGATAAATAAAGAAATAGCTCCAAGCTAAGCCTGCCGGGGCTATATGTCATTCTGCCTGGGAAGGAGTGGCTAAAAGCTTTATACATGCTTGCAGTAGGCAGGTCAAATAATTTGTGTACATACTCCACCAGAAAAGTAAGTCTTACACACATTATTTTAAATCCCATATGGTTAACTTTATTAAAGGTTAGTGGCCAGTATCATGTTGTATTGCTTGGTCATAAATGGGTGGTAGCATAAGCATTCTCCTTGCTATGGCAGGTTATTGAATGCCCAGCTTTTTATTAGATGTGAGAATGGGTGGGTGTGTTGTTGTTGTTAGCATACCAAAGGTTTGCTGAAGCAAGGGAAAGTTTGTGCAGTTTCCTTTGTACTCATAATGTTTGTCACTGATTTTGAGGCTTTATTCCAATGTTGTGTCTCTTTTTCCAGATGTCCAAGAATGATGATGATCAGCAATTTACTATTGTGAATGCAGTTAAAAGTATGGGTGAAATGACTTCTGAGGTGAATAAGATGATAGGTAATTTTAAGCATTGCCATTTTTATGACAATGAAGATAAATCGTCTCTGTGAAGGAATGGACACATGGCTGTGTGTGTAAGAGGGAATAGATAGATAGATAGATAGATAGATAGATAGATAGATAGATAGATAGATAGATAGATAGATAGATAGATAGATACAGTAATACCCCGGGTAACGTGAGTACTGTATAGCGTGAAAACCGCATAACGTGACAAGATTTTCGGAAAAATCTTGTATCGAATAACGCAATTTTCACGTTATTCGGAACAAGTGTATGCGTGGGGGGGAGTTGGATTGGGTATAACATCTTCCCAGTCCAACCCCCCCAGCGCCCGCCCCCACGATATTTGGAAAGGGTACGGGGATCCTTACCCTTTCGAAACTTCGGGCGAGCGGCGTGCGTCGGTGGGGGTTAGCGCAGGATACGGGGGGGGACCTCCGTGTCCTGAGCTAACCCCCACCGACGCGCGCACGCCTGCAACCCACCCGATGTTCCGAAAAGATAAGGATCTTTACCCTTTCGGAACATCGGGAGAGGAGAGGCGCCTTTCCGTGGGGTCTTCCCAGCTTGGGAAAGAGGTAGCTTGGCCGAAATTCCCTCCCCCTGCACGGGGGTGAGGATTTCGACCAAGCCGCCTCTTTCCTGGGCACGCTATAGCAACGCGGATCGCACGTCAAGGCAGTTGCCTTGATGTGGGATCCCCGTTTTGCTCGCCTAAACAAGGGTTGGCTTTTCCAAATCCCCCCCTCCCCTGGGGGAGGGGGAAATTCAGAAATGCCGACCCCTGTTTAGGTGCTTTGCGATGGGAGTTTGGGCCCAACTCCCATCGCAAAGCACCTAAACGGGCATTGCACGTTAAGGCAAGGTATCAAAGCGGGGGGTGCCACCCCCCACTTTGATCCCTTACCTTAATGTGGGATCCCCGTTTCGCTCGCCTAAACAAGGGTCGGCTTTTCCGAATTCCCCCCTCCCCCGGGGGGTGGCACCCCCTGCTTTGATACCTTGCTTTGACGTGCGATGCCCGTTGCTATACCCGTTTGGTAGAAGAGGCTCCCGCTGGTGTGCCTTTTCGCGCACGTGCGAGCGCCTCTTCTCAGGGTTTTTTTAGCGTTGTTCGATCAATGTATCGAACAATGTTAAAAACCGGACAACATCATGACTTGTGGAACCATGTCATAACGTTGTCCGGGGTTCTAGTGTAGATAGATAGATAGAGTGCCTGAAATAAAAAAAAATCTCTGCCAAATGAGGGTCACATCCTATGTGCATTTCAAAGCTGAGATATGCAATTGGGGGGGGAGCACAATTTTCTGTTAATATCAAATATAGTTATTGTCTGGGAAACAATAACACCTATCATTCTAAATTTAATTCTGTAGCAACCAAATGTGCTTCATAAATTGCAATCCTAAATATGCAGATTTAGAATTATGTCCCATTATTTAGCCGGCCTAGCCTTAGGAAACGTGTGTATATTTAGTTTTAGAATTAAGGTAAGGTATGAAATGCAAAAATTTTCTGAATCACCTTCTCTTACTTGATACTTTTATCATTTTTGTTAAGGTATTAAGAAAAGGTTGAAACCAAAACACAAGAATTGAAGGCCCTGCCACCTCTCTTGTCACTGTGAAGAGAGCTTTCTGTGAGGAGCCTTGCTCTAGAACTAGAAATCCTGACTTTTCAGAATTTCTAACCACAAAGAAGCCTCTGCTGCAGACTGCTGTTCCCTGCATGTAGGGAGAATATTGATGCTTCCTTCCTGACTGTCTGTAAAAGAGAGTGTGTGTTTCTATGATCCAGTTGAAATGTTTGAAGTGGTAGCGGTGTTAGTCTGTGCAAGCATATCTAAGAGTAAACAAAACAGAACAGCAAAAAAAGACAAAAATGTTGTGGCACCTTAAAGGCTAACTTCTGTATTTAAATGTGAGCTTTCGTGAACCAAGTCCACTTTATCAGACATAAGAGTGAGGGCTCATGACATCAATTTATACACACATCGGGTACACTGGCACACAATAATTGGCCAGCCTAACAGGATATTGTAGCTTTTTACAACTGACAAAATCCCCTGTTATTATTAAAAGCTGGTGCAAAGACTGGCCCTATTGCAAATGGTTGCAAAACACATTTCTCTTGCAACCTGATGCATCACATCCAAAGCGGGGATACAACAAATATTGTGGCTTTTTACATTTGCCAATGAGTTAGCATCTATTGACAATGGTTGGAGTGACCCAGGCAAAACTGCATCATATAACAAATTGTTAGTTGAGGTGCATCACATTTGATAATATCCCAGTAACCCTTGACTGATATAAACCCCTGAGAAGTGTATCCAGTTGAAATCGGTAATCCTAGGAAGAGGTGGAACAGTACTGAAAAGAGGGGCTGCTCAGACTTTTCTAGAAGTGTGTGTGTCTGTGTGTGTGTTCCTGGGAAGGGCTAGAAGCAGGTGTGCCCAAACTATGGCCCATGGGCCAGATCTGGCCCACAGTGCCAATTAAACCAGCCCACGCCACTCTCACCACTCGGAAGCGGAAGCAAAATGTATGCATGCACAGAACGCTGCTGTAAATGACCCACGGCTGTCATAAATGCATTTACAACAGCCAATGGTAATTTATGGCAGCGTTCTCCACATGCATGGGCATGTTCTGCACACACACACACGTCTTTTACTTCCACTTCTGGGTGGGAGCAGTGATGGGATGTAACAGGTTCTCACCAGTTCTCCAGAACCGGTAGTAACTTTTCCCAGTGTCCTGGAGAACCGGTTGCAGCTTTTGGGGGGAACCACCTTCGGGGCTTACCTTTTCACTGGTTCCTCCACTTCACATAAATGCCAAGCACTTGGTGTGCATGCACGCCTATAGTGCTTGAGGCGTATGCATGGCCTCCTTGCTGTCCTCCCAAGCGGGGAGGAGGAAGAGAAGCTGCTAACCTGAAGCTCCCTATAGCCTGCTCCCCTAGATATCCTAGAGAACTGGTTAGGCAAAGACTTAGTACTGTACCTAACTTCTTTAACTGTAGAAAAGTTGAAAAGTGCCAAAATGAAGCCATTTTGTGGTGAGTTCATTCTGTAGTTCCTTCCATCTGACTTAGTGTGAGAAAGATTAGGCAGAATAAGCTTTAAGCTCTGGTTTAACAGCTCTGGTTGATTTGTGTTGTGGGTGGGTGGGTTTTTGGGTGTATTTTAATGTATTATTTAATTAATTAATTAATTAATTTACAGGTTTGTGTTGTGGGTGGGCAGGTGGGTTGAGGTGTGTGTGTGTGTGTGTGCTTATTTTTATTTTATTTTTATTATTTTTTAATTTGTTTTCTTTGGCCCCGCCCACAACATCATGATGTCATGACATTGGCTCCACCCATGATGTTAGCTCTGCCCACACTGTGATGATGTCGTGGTGGGGTAGTAAAATTTTTGACATCCCACCACTGGGTGGGAGGAACCACATGACCAGCACGCTTGACCACATGACTGGGCCATGGCTAAAAAAAAAATGGGCATCCGTGAGCTAGAGTAATAACTCCTAAGCCAGGAGTTTTCAACTTTTTAAATCAGGGGGCCAGGTCACACTCCCTCAAACAGCTTCAGGTGCTGGATGGTCATGTTGTCCTTCCTCCACCACATGGCACTTCCTGGTGTGGTGGACGAGGTGTGGGGGGCACATGAAATGGTGCCGTGGCCCGCAGGTTGAGAATCCCTGTCCTAAGCTATAAAATGACCTTCATAGAAGTATAAGGATTCAGATTGTCAGTGTCCCTCTCAGCCAATTGTGGGTCATCTGCCACTCTGTCTCCTCCACCTCTGAAAATGAGTTGTTGTTTTTTTAAAAATTAAAAAATTCCCCAGGTCTGGCCATACAGGCAGAGGAGCCTAAACAGTCTAGTCTGTAGTTTGTTAACACTGCTCTTCTGTCGCCCTGCAGGAGGCATGTCAAGGTCAGATTCCTGACACTTGATCATTGCCTCCAGAATCCTACATAATTTATAGACTTCTACAGAAAGAAAGGAAAATCAGAAGCCTATATTTGTCACAGCTGGCATTTATCCCAATAAAGGATTAAATCCAGAACAAAATCAGACAACCATTTGCAACGATATCAAATTCTTCTAGGTATCAAGGTAAATGTCATTTCAAAGTTGCAATAATTGCAGGCAACATCAGTTTATCTATTACTACAAACTTTATTTATCTACATTGTTTCTCTGTTCAATCAGGATAAATAAAACTTCTGAAGACATCTAAATTGTTACAGCCATGAAGAACTGTAGGCAAAAACACTTTATTTAGAACACAGTCTAAATTATAGGAGCATGAAAATACAAAAAACAAACAAAAATGGTTATTTAAGGTATAAATCAATCAATTTGTGCATCATATGAAGAATGTCAGGACCAGAAACTTAAATAAATGAAAATTATAATAAAACACTTCAAATGATATTTAGGAAAATTCCACTTACATTCTAAACATTTAACGGCTTATAGCCTAAGAAGGGACATTATAAAAATGGAGAACACATTTCTAAAATATCTCAGTTTAAAAGTAAAAGGGATTTTAAAGCGAAAAGGACTGCTTAGAATATCTAGCTTATCAGAGACTAAACAAAAAGGCAGAAAACATTGTGGCACTTTAAAGAATAACTCCTGTATTTTAATGTTAGCTTTTATGGATCAAGTCCACTTCTTCAGACATAAGAGTGAATTTTCATGGTATCTATTTAGACATATAAGGTAAGAGGCTGTGCTAGCATCAAAATACAGGGGTTTGTCTTTAAGGTGCCACAACATTTGTTTTGTTTTGTTTTGTTTACTCTCTTATATGCTTGCACAGACTTACACGGCTACCACTTCAAAAATTTCTAAAATATCTAGGTTTTTGGAAATAAAATGCATTATAAATTGTGAGAAATCCCTAAGCCTTACACATATTAAAAATAAAATAAAACTCAGAATTATTTTTATACCCATGCCAGTTAAGAGTCATTGGGAAAAATCCATCTTCCTTATTTGTGGAGATGGCTTCTGGAAAAGAAGTCTTCCACCTTGGCTTCTACATGTCCCCAATGCTGAAATTTGGAGCACGGTGTGGCATAGCCCCACGTAGAGCTGTGATGTTGAATCAACAACCCTGGCTATCTTTCTGACCTCTATACTTTTCATTTTTCTTCATCTAAACATAGACATCTATGTTAGGCTAGCATAGTCCTATGGTAGTTGGCTGCTAAAGTTCCACTTCAATATATTTTCTAATAGGCTTTGCTAAAGTTCTTTTTTCAATCCCAGGATTGAGAAAGCTGGCTCACAGCCATGTAAATAATGTCATAATTATTTAGTCTTGATTTCGGTTAACCTTGCAGGCTCGTACCATAGCAAATTGAACATGTAGGAAATTTTTACAATTAGATAATGACTACTTCTTTTTATTCATTCATTCATACATTCACCTGTCACTGCTTCTATTCACAATTGGATTAATAATGACCTTGCACTTCCTGCTAGCTTAATTAAACAAACACTAACTTTTTTCCTTCCTTGAAAGTTCCTTTGATGTTTTAATTCTTAACACAACACACACAAGGTATTTTAAACTTCCATACATTTATGAAATTTAAAAAGTGTTGATTTGCCTAATGTAAGACAAGACACACTCAGCTGACAAGACACACTCAGCTGACATGAAACGTTTATGAAAATAACAATAATAAACAATAGATAGTATGGATGACACTTCACTTTAAAGTGAAACATACAGTTTTAAGGCTGATTTCTTCTGCATCCCTCTTTGATTATTTTAGCACTTTGTACATGCTTCGTAACGTATCTTGACAGACACAACTATAGTCAAACCTCGCATAAAGAGCGTTTCGCTTAAAGAGTAACTCGCTCAAAGAGCAGAATTTTCTCTGAATGTTCGCTTCGCTTAACAAATAAAACCAACCAAAAACTCGCTTAAGAAATAAATCGGGCTTCGCAATTTCCCCCACAATTGGTCACTTACAATGGTGTTTCGCTTAAAGAGCAAACTCGCTTAAAGAGCAATCATGTGGAACGCATTATGCTCTTTAAGCGAGGTATAACTGTACTTTATAAGCTGTAAATTAGAATGACAATTTCCTTCTCTCTTTTTAAAATTTTTGGTAGCTAGATGCCCTAGCACAATGATGGCCAACCTTGGCACTCCAAATGTTATTGGACTTCAATTCCCTGAAGCCCAAGTCAACACACCTGCTGATCAGGGCTTCTGGGAATTGAAGTTCAAGAACATCTAGAGCAGGCATGCCCAAACTACGGCCCGCGGGCCGGATACGGCCCACCAGGCCATTTCATCCGGCCCCCGACATGGTATAGGAACTCTTATAATTTTAATTTATTTTTTTTTTAAAAAATTTGCGGACTTTTTTTTTTTTGCGGAGGGATCACAAATCAGTGAAAGACAGTGATTTGTCTAGTTCCTTCCTTCTCCTGCTTAGTACTAGGACTTCTGCCAAATCTACTTTAGAATTGCTGAATCCCTCCGCCTAGGTGTTTTGGCTGTTAAGAGTGGAGAGAGAGAGAGAGAGACTGAGGCCATCCGGGAGCTAAAAGTAACTGTCCACCATTTTGTCTTAGCCTTCGGCTTATTCAGGGCTGGGGGGGGGGAGAATGGTTTCTTCTGGGAGAGGGAGAAAGAGGTGTGTGTGTGAGAGAGAGAGAGAGAGAGAGAAAGAGATGTGTGTGTGTGTGTGTCCAGGATTACAAGCAGTTTCTTCTGGGAGAGGGAGAAAGAGGTGTGTGGGGGGGAGAGAAAGAGGTGTGTGTGTGTGTGTGTCCAGGATTACAAGCAGTTTCTTCTGGGAGAGGGAGAAAGAGGTGTGGGGGGGAGAGAAAGAGGTGTGTGTGTGTGTCTCCCGACCTCCCTAGAGTTGATGCGCACTAATTTTGAACTTCCCCCACCCTCTTTTAAGCTGCAGCAAGCCAGAATGTCAGGATTTGAATCCTGACATTTTGCCTTGCTGCAGCCTCCAGGGAGGTGGGGGAACTTTGGAAACAGCTTGGATCGGGTCTCCCCACTTCCCTGGACCCGGCGGGGGGGGGGGGTCAGAGACCCCAAAATTGGTAAAAAAAACCATCCATTTTTTTTTACCAATTTTGGGGTTTCTGACTCTCCCGCTGGGTCCAGGGAGGTGTGGGGACCCGATCCAAGCATTTCTGGGCTTCCCCGACGTCTTGAGCCAGTGCAGCAAGCCAGAATGTCGGGATTCAAACTCTGACATTCTGGCTTGATGCACTGGCTCAGGACGTCGGGGAAGCCCAGAAACAGCTTGGATCGTGTCTGCCCACCTCCCTGGACCCGGCGGGGGGGGGGGGGTCAGAAACCCCAAAATTGGAAAAAAAAAGTCCGGTTTTTTTAACCAATTTTGGGGTCTCTGACCCCCCGCTGGGTCCAGGGAGGTGTGGGGACCCGATCCAAGCTGTTTCTGGGCTTCCCCGACGTCCTGAGCAAGCCGGAATGTCGGAATTCGAACTCTGACATTCTGGCTTGCTGCGCTGGCTCAGGACGTCGGGGAAGCCCAGAAACAGCTTGGATCGTGTCTGCCCACCTCCCTGGACCCGGCGGGGGGGGGGGGGTCAGAAACCCCAAAATTGGTAAAAAAAAAGTCCTTTTTTTACCAATTTTGGGGTTTCTGACCCCCCCCCGCTGGGTCCAGGGAGGTGTGGGGACCCGATCCAAGCTGTTTCTGGGCTTCCCCGACGTCCTGAGCCAGTGCAGCAAGCCAGAATGTCGGGATTCAAACTCTGACATTCTGGCTTGCTGCACTGGCTCAGGACGTCGGGGAAGCCCAGAAACAGCTTGGATCGTGTCCCCTGCCTGCTGCAGAGAGATCAGAGGACCCGATCTACAGCTGCAGAGTGGCTGGGGAAGCTGACGGGGACTCCCTGTCGGCTTCCCTAGCCACCCGCCCTTGCCTCCGTAGCTGCAGGGTGGCTGGGAAGCTGAACAGAGAACCCCATTCAGCTTTCCACCCACCCTGCTGCTAAGAACGACTGTATCGGATAACGTTAAAAATCGCGTTATTCGATACAAGATTTTTCCAAAAATCTTGTCACGTTATACGGTTTTAGCGCTATATGATACTCACGTTATACGGGGTATTACTGTATTGGTATATGTTGGAAGTCAAAATTGATTTACAGTATTATGGCTGTGCATTGTGTAATTCCTGATTTTAAATTGATTGGGAGACCCAATGCGCGCTAATTTTGAAGTTCCCCCACCCTCTGAGGCTGCAGGAAGCCAGGCAGGACATGATGTCAGGAAGCAGATCTTTTATAAGGCTAATGACTTTTCATTGCTAATTAAAATCCAAAGTTTCAGGTAGGTGGGGTTTTAATTGGCAATGAAAAGTCATTAGCCTTAGAAAAGATCTGCTTCCTGACATCATGTCAGGAAGCAGATCTTTTCTAAGGCTAATGACTTTTCATTGCCAATTAAAATCCAAAGTTTCAGGTAGGTGGGGTTTTAATTGGCAATTAAATTACATGATGTCAGGAAGCAGATCTTTTCTAAGGCTAATGACTTTTCATTGCCAATTAAAACCCCACCTACCTGGGGTTCATGTCAGGAAGCGGATCTTTTCTAAGGCTAATGACTTTTCATTGCTAATTAAAATCCAAAGTTCCAGGTATGTGGGGTTTTAATTGGCAATGAAAAGTCATTAGCCTTAGAAAAGATCTGCTTCCTGACATGATGTCAGGAAGCAGATCTTTTCTAAGGCTAATGACTTTTCATTGCTAATTAAAATCCCACCTACCTGAAGCTTTGGAACACAACAACAGCTCCTTGGATGCCACAATGACCAAGCTGGATGTGAGTTTCTAGGATCTGTCATATTTTTTAAAAAGGACACTTTTAAAGGACACCGCGAAGGCGGCGAAGGAGGAGCCGGTGAAAGAGGAGCCGGCGGCAAAGGCGTTAGTGGTGGTGGCGGCGGCGGCAAGGCTGGGTGGATGTATGTACCATGGAGAGACAGTTCGGCCCTCGGAGCCTCTGATAAAATGTTATCCGGCCCCCGGGCCGAAAAGTTTGGGCACCCTTGATCTAGAGAGTCAAGGTTGACCATCACTTCCTTAGAACAACCACACCATCGCCAAAGTGTTTTAAAAAATATAACATTTGCAAATATCCTGCCTAAGAGGATGACAATTTGTTCCCCCTCGCAACTTAATTGCTTTTACCAATCAGACTACTCCAGATGAAGAATTTAGGAGAAGAACATTCGGCCCACTCTGCCTCTTCCCAAATATAGGAACGAGTAAGATTCAAATTAAATTTAAAGATCTTGGGCTGGATCTTTACTTCCCTCCCTCCCAGCCATGACACTTTTCTACAACACTCCAAGTAATCACGCTTCTTCTTCTTCTTCCTTGTCTATGCCAAACGTGAAACTGCCAAAATGAAGGCATGTGTTGGTGAGTTCATTCTGCAGTTCCTTTCACCTGACCTGGTGTGAGAGTAGATTAACCGGCAATACAAGGTTGCCGTTACCAGGGTGTGCCCGATGGTGCTGAAACCAACACAAATTGATCTGTTTTTTAAAAAAAGTAGAACCATAGTGGTGGAGGGGAAAAACTAAGGAGGGGGGCACTCTGTGCTGATTCACATTTCTTTTTGCCTCACGCAGTTAACAGAAAAATGAGAATCCTCCTGACCCAAACATGTAGCATTTCCCACATCTTTGGGCAATGTAATCTCAACCTATTCTGCATTAGGAGGGTAATATCTAACCTCCTTTCAGACCAATAAATTACTAGTGAAATAAGCATGGCCAGTTTTAATTAGTGTTAGCTAAACAGTAAAGCTTCATGGGCATTCTGCATGAAAGGATGGAATAAAAAGTCAATAAAATGTTTTTTTACAGTAACAACTGAGCTCCTGCTTTGTGACCTTATATTGAATATTAATCGGCCAGTGCAAGCTGATGTTTCAAGAGAAACTGAGGAAAAGAACAAAGAAGAGTTGGTTACTCAAGCTTCCAGATCCACCGATTAATACAACTAGTTAGACATTTTAAAAGCATTAACATTGTAAATGTTTCCTTTTGTTTCAAGATTTTTAAAATTGTAAATAAAACAGCAGTGCAGTTGTGTTAAACCAGCTGTTTTTAACTTCCTGTATCCTGACTGAGCCCTAATTTTGCTGAACACAAAATGAGTGTCTGTTGAAGTTCTGAAATCATTTATTTTCAGGGTTATCTTTAGGCTACATTATACATACAAATGAACATCACTATGTTGCCTTATCAAACAAACACAGATATGTCAGTATAGTACTACCAAATTAATTCAGGCCAACAATCTACTCATAATTCAATGTGATAATGTTGCAGCTAGGGTTGCAAAGTACTGTCATTTATTTTGACAACTGATAGTCTAAAATTTATTTTCAGAATTGATTATGAACTATACAGTTACTGAGAAGTAGATGTTTTGTATTTATTTTCCCGGAAACAGGAAGTTGAAGCAAACTTGTTTTCAAAATTTGTGTACAGCCACTTTCCCCAAAGCATTTTATGCATTGAGGGTCTGCCTACCCAACTGGCCACATACAAATATTTTGTCAACCAACTACAGCAAACCTTCGGCTCATGCAACTCCTTCTTCTCCTCTTTACCTCCTTTGCAGCTGTGAGGCAAAGTGTAGATGATTCTCCTTCTTGCTAAGTTGAAGCAAGCTAATTTAATAAATTTCAATTTGAAGTTGGCTTACTTAAAACTGACAACATTTAATGATAATTAGACTTAAAGCATTTGAAGCCAATGGTTAAGAAAAGTGAACATTTCCAAAAAAAATCATTTCAAATGCTTGGGAGGAGAGAGATGAAGGAAGCCTGCAAGTCAACGGTTCACTGCACTAATGTATTACATCTGAATAAAATTTATAGCTTTTACATTGCAAAATGTAAATCAAACCACTCAGCTGTGTACACTATAAAAACTGCAACATTCAATTCCTACTGAAAAGAATGTACTAAAGGGTGTCTTTCGCTCTCCCTCTCTTTTTAATAGTTTTTGCAGCCTTGCATCTATTAAAATATTTTCTAACATTTACAGTTTATAACTTGCAATGGGTTTCACTATTTATCAATTAGGAGTTATAACAGGAGTTATTTCGCTATTCTTTTTACTGCTAGAGTAACAATACATCAGTTTAACGTAGGTAACTGACTGTGAGAAGCATTTGCTGCCAAAGAATATCACATAACCAAGCTTAAAGTTTTCTTTATGATTAAAACTAATGGAAATCCAATGTCAACTCTACCTTTGATATTCAAGTCATTCATATTCAACTCCCAATGGCAACTTTGAGAATGATGGTCAGTCAGACTAATGATCACCTCACATTGGTTGAATTTTTGGGACATTATGCAGAAGACTAAAGAAATATGAATTATTACAGTAGAATTGTTGATGTTCTAAACTAAGAAGAGTAATTCTCATGGGTATATTATCTATGATATAAGAATTTACCATGTACAGTGGTTTACTGTAATTTAAAAGTTGCATACCATAGAGAATGGAAGGTTATTTGAGTAGGGAAGAATATATATGTAAATAACATTTACAGTAGAAAAACGTATTCTTTATTGATTTTGTGGTTTAACAAGGAAGTGATGTTTGCATATATACTGTGTTTGATAGCAACAACACGCTGATAGATTAAGTTCTTCTATTGCGAAAATGTACATTATTGTAAACTTGATAACAAAAATATGTACAGGCTGACTCCCTTAAAAGAAACATTTACACTTAAAATAAAATATGCAGCAAGAGCAAAATCTCATTCCTAAAGTTCCTTCTAGGTTATATCACTGCACAACAACAATTTTGCCACTGGGAATAACACATGTGATTTACATGATGTCAAGTGTGCTGATTCCAAATCTGCCTGTCACATACAGATTTTATGTTACAGGTGTGCTGTAGCTGTTCAAACAGTCAGTAATTGGGTAATGTATTTGTACATGGGAACATTATAACAGTTGTAGCTACCACTACGCCTGCTGCCGCCTCAGCTGAATCATGTCCCCCTGTTCCAGCAGCGGCTGGGCCTATCTGGGAAAGTCAGTGAGCTGACATTAGGAATAGATATATAAGGCGAGATGGACCAAGGGCTTGTCTCTAGTGCAAAACCATCTTATTGGATAGTACAGCTAGGCCATAGTGAGTCTGTTTTGAGTTAAACATGAGTAGGTGCAGCTGTATTAATAAACCGGACAATCACATCTATATGTGTAATTAACTTAAGATCCTGACATCCTAGGCAGAGTTGATCTTCAGATTTGGATTCAGCGAACTTGATTTGGTATAGGACACATGGATTAGACCAAGCAGCAGACAATATTTATTTTTCTGTGATGCAATGTATTTCAGACAGTAGATTTCCCATGAAATAAATGTTAATGAGAGATAATGCAGTGTGGAATAAAAGGGAGAGGGTAACATTTGGTAACTGAAGGCAAAGAATTGATTTTATCATGATTCACCAAATACAAATAAGCT
Source organism: Furcifer pardalis (assembly GCA_030440675.1). Taxonomy (NCBI): domain Eukaryota; kingdom Metazoa; phylum Chordata; class Lepidosauria; order Squamata; family Chamaeleonidae; genus Furcifer; species Furcifer pardalis. Next base: position 74,710,382 of record CP126893.1, read on the forward strand.
GTTATTCTAGCTTGATATCTCATCGATAAATAAGATAGAGCCTGAACTTCTTTTTCATGAAAACTTCTTCTAATGGTATCCAGCAGGAAATGTTAACATGCATTGCTTCCTTGAACATCGATCTTTTCCATCTATCAGTAGAAGAGGTGTTCTTTGGAAGTTATCGATGATTTCAGCCACTGAAGTGAATTCCTAAGATGATTTAGGAAATATCTTCAGTTAACAATTCTCATTATAGAAAAGGCTTAAGCAATAGTTGATATCATCTTTAATTATTTTGCATACACTGCTCTTTGGAAGACTGATTGGGGGATGGTTACCTCTATAGTAACATACCAAAATATACCTTCTATCTGTTGCAGCAAGAAAAACAAAAAATCTTCCTGCACCTTAAAGAGCAATTACTGGAGTCCTATTCTATTAAGCAAGCATAATTCAATTTACCTAAACCTAAGCAATGAATTGTAATGAGTCACCAAAGGCATTTGCATGATTTGATATGCAGCAGCAAATGCAAAGACTTCTAAACTTGCAGCAGTTCACTGTTGAGGTTTATACTGATTTTGTTTTACTTATTTAAAACTAGAGTGGGATCCTAGCCTACATTTTTCATTTGACACAAGGGTTGGGAAAATGCATGCAGCTTTATTAGGTGGACGAAGTTAGGGTAGATGTTGGAGAGTGGAAGGAAGGAAGGTACAGTATCACTATAGTGAAAATATCAGCAGTGCTTATGTAAATTGGAGTCATTTGGCGATGTCAAGGGCACTCTGACATATAGAAGCATATTAATTGCCTGGTGATTATAAGTCTTTGTTCAACCCAAGTATGAGATAAGAATATAACCTCTAGATAGACTCTGGTCTAGGAATGGGCAATCTGAAGAGGAAAGGGAAGAGGGGGCGATCCACCTGGCACTTTGGAAAGGGCAGCGGGAAATTCCATGCGTGGGCTCCCTGCTGCCCTTTTCAAAGAGGCAAGTTGATCGAGCCAAGCGCTGGCTGGGTTGGGGAGAGAATGGGTGCACGTGCTGGTTCTTCCCCCAACACATCCAGCAATCGCATGCTACAATTGCTGCTTGGGTTGGTGATTGAACTGGCGTGCGCCCACTTGGGTTGGGGGGGAAACAGGCATGTGCACCGATTCAACCCCCAACCAAAAGGCAAAGGCAAACCAGCGCAGTTAGCAAGAGAGATTCGCCCTGCCTCCCCTGCTGAAACAACAGGGTGGGCAGGGTGAATCCCTTGCTGTTAGGTTTGCCTTTGGCCGGAGGCTTCTCTGGGCAAAGGCAAACCTAACAGTAAGAGATTCACCCTGCCCACCCTGCTGAAACAACAGGGTGGGCAGGGCAAATACCTGCGCTTGCTGCTTGGGTTGGGGGGATGAACGGGCACATGTGCCGGTTCAGCCCCCAACCCAAGCAGTGATCGCAGCTGAGATCTCTGCCCCAAAGCCCGTATTGTGTGATGCAAATATTGTGTGATGCAAATTTAATATTGTGTGATGCAAATTTTTGCCTCAAATTCCCCAATGTTATCTGATGTTAGTGTTATCCGAGGTAAATGTTATCTGAGGTACCACTGTAAAAACAACAACAACAATCAGGGGGAGACAAGTCCATCCCCCCCAGACCTCTTAGAAGGCACAAGAAAGCTTTGTGAAGGGGAAAAAAAAATTCAGAGGCATTTTAAATATGATGAGAGATGGGAATTGTTGGGCTTCTTGGGTACAAAATGGCCCTGGCCCACATGTTGCCCCTCCCTGTTCTGGTAGGACTGAAATCAGAATGGCTGGAGGCCATAGTCACGCATAAATTACCGTCAGATATTGTTATCTTTGCAGTAGCTCTTACTATGTGTATTTGATTCAGATCAGGTATTGCAGTCCAATCTGGAGAAAATTCAAAAGGGAAACACTGCACATGATGGAGACATATAGTTATTTATCTCCCTGCTTATTGGGCAGATGATGATGACAAATAAATACAAAGTTTTACCTCGTTTGCCTCCATTCTAGTTCCCAGGAAGTACACATTGTGCTCCTGTCGATACCGTATTTGAATGTTGTATACTTTGTTATTGTAAAGTACCATCAGGACGAAAGGTTGCTCAAGTGTTTTTCTTGAACTGTCTCTTACTAGGTAAGTACCATTCTAGGGGGGAAAAGTTAAAATATTCTGAATCTGATACAATTATGACTGTAGAAACTCTCAGTTAAATGTGTAGCCTCATAACATCTTCCACTTAAAAGTTTTCTTGTTTCTCTTTCATTTTAAACAATATTAGCAGGTTTTCTCATTACTATAGGCTTCATATATATATATAATTTAATACTTCACCTTGTTTATACTCCTAAGGGCGACTTCTGCTTCTGGGCGGGTGATATCAGCAGCATACCATTTCTGATTCACGAGGCCCTGATTGTAGATGAGCCAAATGAAAAGAAAGAGAAATAAAAAGCTGTTTGTGACTAAGCTTACAAGCCATTACAAATGCAGAGCAAAGGAGCACAGACTATTGAAAAGTAGAGATGGTATTTATTATCTACTTTGTTGAAGAGAGGGTAGTCAGTCTTCCCTACTCTCATTTTCTTCTCCCACTAAGTAGCCTGAGTTGGCAAGACAGAGAATACCTTTTGGCAATGTTCCACCTCTTCCTTTTCAGCTTTGGGATATTGTACGGTCTGTCTGTTAGGTGTTGGCAATGGTGGTCTTCCATCTGCTAGGCCTTTGGAAAAGGTTCTGGAGATGCTACCTTCAGAAATATTAATATATTTAACAGTTAAGGCAAATCCACTGAATGTATATTTGAGTCATAGTTAATGACTCAACTTGTAAGGAATGATAAAAAAGTTGACATTAAGCGGGGATTAGAAGGGCATTATGTTTTGCTGCTTGATAAAAAAAGAGTAACCTACAAAATCTCATAGGTATGGAAAACAGGGACACATATGTACACTTACGGTTTCAGAGGCTGGAAAAGTTAGTTTTTGAGACTACAATTCCCATCATCCATATTGACTAGGGGCTTCTTAGAGTTGTAGCCCAAAAATAATCTTTCAGAAATGTGATCTCAATTCATATGTAAACCAAATTCATTCCTGTTTGCTAGGAGGCAGTTTGCCTATGCTTTGCCTTTGTTTTGTCAACTATTCGTTTAGCAGATTCAACTTCCCCGCTTGAAGGTTGATGCAGGAGTGTAAAGAATTGTAATTTTGTAATACTTTGGGGAGAAGCAAGTGAAATGCATTGGGAAAAGATAGTTCATAAATACATAATTATACACCACGTTAGATCAGAACCTAATGTTTGCCCATAAAGCTAACCAGAATTCTTTTAGCAGGAACAGGCTATCTAGGAAAAGAGGCAGGGAAGAAGAAGCAGGGCTGTGTGGTAGGGACAGTGGTGAAGGATAAGGAGTTCTAGGTCTCATATTTTGACCTCCATGCTCTGGCTTTTGGGGTCCAGGTTTTAGACTTGAAATCTCAAAGTACAGAAAGCTGCATGCTGGTGCCCAGGGTTTTGGGGTTAATTCTCATGGTTTCAGAATGCAGCATTTAGACATGCTCAGAAACATTATTGCATACTATAGAGCTGCTGCTGCTGCTATGACTACTAGAAGCCACATATTAGTATTTAAGTTAATAATTAAAGTCTACAGTCAAACCTCACATGAAGAGCACCTCGCTTAAAGAGCAGAATTTTCTCTGAATGTTCACTTCGCTTAACAAATAAAACCAACCAAAAACTCACTTAACAAATAAATCGGGGTTTGCAATCCCTGCTGCCAGAAGTCACAATTGGTCACTTACAATGATGTTTCGCTTAAAGAGCAAACTTGCTTAAAGAGCAATCCTGTGGAACACATTATGCTCTTTAAGCGAGGTACAACTGTATTTCTGCTAGAGGCACCCTGCAATTAAAAGAACACCCTTGAGCAACAGATGTGTTATAAATGCAATGCCACAGAATTTTTTAATATATTTAATAGCTTTAATGGCTACACCCAGCTGGTTTCAAAACATAATCTACACATTTACTGTTTACTGTAATACCTACTTGACTTAAAGTGTGGTGGTAGTGAGACAGTGGATGCAACGGCACTGTAAAAAGTAGGAAATGATTAGTATATACACAAATGAGACCTGATGCTACTGAGCACTATAGCTTAGTGTTTTAGATATCTATCTATGGAACCAGAGGTTAAGAGCTCAATTCCCAACTGAACATCCAGGGAGAAGAGCTAGCCTGAAGGTAAACAGTTCCCTCTTCTGCTCCCTCACTCTACATTAAGAATGAACTAGATTTACAACTAGTGGTCAGTTCAGTTCAACAGACCTTTCTATATTTGGGTCAGTTGTACTCCTGGGCACCAAAGGATTCTGTTTAGATTGTAGCTTAGATCTGGAAGGGAATGTGTTGAAATTGGGTTGTGGAATTGGTCTTTGGGGAGGACCTGCAGAAAGGACAGAAAAACAATCATTGAGTAGAATGAATAGGGCAATGGTGTGGTTTAGAATACTGGACTAAGACTAAAAGTAGAAAGTTCAACAGGTTACAGCCAAATTGTCTGCTTTCAGTGACACAGTAGGCTTTGCTGTGCAATTTAACTAATCAGTGTGTCAATCAATCACCAATGTATTTTTTTTAAAAAAAATTAAACAGTCTACATGCCAAATAATTACACAGTTAGTGGCCTAGGTCTATGTTCATGCTCTGTGTGATTCTCCTGAATCATGCAGGCATAAAGATGGCAAGAATTACATCAGGAAATATTTCTGTATCCAAAACTAAATCTGCCTTTAAAAAAGAGAGAGACTATTGTGCATTAAATTGGAAATCATGCAAATTATTTTCCTCCTTGGGCCTGGAGGGCAAGATTTTCCCCTTAAATTGCACTCTGGGCAAATTTTTTCTTAAATTGACCTCAGGCAAATTTGCACAAAACATAAAACAATGGAAGCATAATTTAGCCAAAAATAGCAGGAGCTTTAGATACATGACCTGCATCTTTGTGAACAATTAGTCCTTGTCACGTTTACGCTCAGCTCCAGCAAGGAAGAACATGCTGGGGGGTGGGGGGGGTGTCTTAGCCTTTTGCTGGTAGCTGGAAAAATGCTCAACTAGCTGCCTTGCCATGTACAGACTGCCATGTCTGAACAAGATGTGAAATGCTGAGGTGGTTTCCTCATATGCTTAGGTACAGCTGAATGTGACAGTAAGTAATTAAGCTTTCTTTTGGTTACCACCACATCCTGCATAGCTTTGGGTCAACATGCAATCCTAGAAGCAGATGCACTGTAAGAAAGCTAAGTTATGTCTAACTGTATTTTATGATGATAGTGAAGAAAAAGATGGTAGGTGACATACTGTCTTCATTCATCTGAAAGAAACAAACAAAATAAACTGGTGTTAGTTGTGCAGTCTATTCTAAGGTCTGTGTGCTGATTAGTTGCTTAAGTTTTAACAATTAATACTTTTGTTCATAATATAATATAATATAATATAATATAATATAATATAATATAATATAATATAATATAATATAATATAATATAATATAATATAATATAATATAATATTTTTATGTAAATCAAAGTGAAAACAATGTGCAGATATATCACATTGGCTGAAATCTTTTTCTGTAAGTAACACTGTGTAAGGCTGATGATAACATCAGTCACAGTTTTGATTCCCCCCCCCCCCCGGTCAAGGTTCTAAGGCTGGGTTGGCCAACTTTTGGTGCCCCAGGTGTTCTTGGTCTCAATTCCCAGAAGCCTAGGTAGGCACATCTGCTGATCAGGGCTTCTGGGAACTGAAATCCAAGAACACTTGGGCACCAATGTTGGCTACCCCTGTCCTGAGGCTTCTGTGGAATCCCTTATATTGTGGAGAAGTCATTGGTGACCACTGGTGTCTGTGGCATGGGAGAAGTCTTTAATTTCTGTAAATCACCCTAGCTGGTAAAAGTCATCCTGGCAGCAGCAATTTATTTATTTTTGGGTTATTACAGACTTCTCTATCATATAGGCCCTAACAATTTCATCACAATGAAAAGAGAGAATTGAAAATGTTGTTGTTGTTGTTGTTTTAAAAAATCATCCTAACATCATCATCCATAACATGGCTTTACTTAGGATTTTAGACAACATATATTGCCTTTTGAGGGAAGAACTTCTAGCATGTGGGGCAATTACTGTAGTATCTTTTATCTTGTTTATAACCCACTCTCCATACTGCCTATCCCTCTATGAAAAATAATTGCTTTTTAAAAATGATCTGCCAATTGCTGGATGGGCATCTTTTTAATAGATCAGCAGTTTGTACTCCATCAGTCAAACTGATTAACTAATTCTTGCAGTCATAAAGCTTTCAGATAGTTATTGACGGCAATACAGTAATACCTCGGCAGAGGCGTAGCTACCGCCGTATCTGCCGTATCAATTATACGGGGCCCCCGGGCTACAGGGGCCCCCAACGTGCGTAAGCAAAACAAATCTTTACCCTTCCTAAGGGCCCCCAAACAAATTTTTATACGGAGCCCTGCCAAGGCACGCTACTCTTCTGTACCTCGGATAACGTTTACCTCGGATAACGCTAAAATCGCATAATGTTAAGTAATCTGGGGAGGAGAATTGGATCGAATAAAGTTAAGGTCCTATGGGATGTATCGGATAACAACTGCTAAAGCCTGTGTGGTTACAATGTATCTCTATGGAGCTTTAACGTTATCCGATCCATCCCATAGGATTTTAACATGGATCGGATAACACTAAAAATCGGATAACACCAAGACTTGTGGAACCAAGTTTTAGCGTTATCTGAGGTATTACTGTATTGTATTTTTCAGAGCTTTATCGCCTGAAATTCTGTTGATTGGCACTACTGAAGACGTAACATCCAGGCAGTTCCTAGCTGGCAGTTGAATAGTAGCTGCTGGGATTCTTGAGTATGAAACAAGCCAAGTGTACATTAATGCTTTTGAGTTTTGCAGTAGTGACTCTTAATTGTTGGCTAGAAACAGACTGTAAGTTCCCCTTTTTGATACAATCAACAGGATTTTAGCCACTGACTGGAAATATCAATGGTGGGGTCCAATCAGAAAGTGAAACAGGGGCTCCTACTCATTATTGAAAGCTTATGGTGCAAAGTTTTGAATGGTGGCCAGTGAGTGTTCCTTTCAAGGAAGTATCAGACACACAGGTCTCATTTACAGCCTCCTTAGACTACATAATGTTCATAGCATCTGGTGACCCCCTTTGATTGCAAAGTGCTCAGTGAGTCTTACTGAACACTTTGCAATCAAAGGGGTCCCCAGATGCTATGAGGTGAGTCTTACTGCAGCTCCCCCGGTGGCTTAGTGGTTAAGGTGCTAGGCTTGGTTCGATTCCGGAGAGCTGCAAGATAGGGGACATGAAAGGAGCTTCATTCGGTCGCCCCCTGCAAAAATCCTTTCAACCCAGAAAAATCTCTGGCCTGAAAACAAACAAGTGAGTCTTACTTTACTCAGCTAGAACAAGTTTACAACCAAATCTGGGGCCAAGACTGGCTCTGGCGCTCAACTCTGTTGCTTGCCACTACATATCAATTTTGAGGAAATAGCAAAAGGCCATATGTGCCACCTGCTGTTGGGAGCAGTTATTAAAATCAAGCAGATCTCAGCCCAATCCATACTTGTAGTAAGAACTGCCTGACAACTATTTCAAGGGAAAGTAAGATTGAAAGATTCGGACTTTAAAACAACAACAACAACCCCCTTAAGATTCAGTTGTAGAAAATTCAATTAAAAGTGTGCAACAGATTTTTGTCACAAGTTTATACTCACTTCTGCCTTTCTTTCAGTTATGTGGTTGTTCCTAGAAAAGAAAAAGGAAAGGTTAATTAATTCTGTATAGGCTTACAGAAGTGGTGAGTTCAATACTCCACTGTAAGTTCCAGGAGAAGAGCCAGCCTGTATAGCCTTATGCCTGCACATTTCCAGGAACTCATAGAAAAAGGGAATAGTAACCATCCCTGAATATTCTATACTTAGAAACCCCTCAAAAAAGGTTGCCAAAAGTGGAAGTTGACTTTACAGCACATCATCAACAACAACACCATTCAATATTAATACTTAATTGATTTGTGTTTGGTGGCCAGAATCTTGTTGGGGGAGAAAAGCATGTACAGTACTTAGGGCAATTGCAGAAGCACTTTCCACCACTGTCTATTACATGTTTGATATTTGCAACTAGTACATCACCAGTTGTGTAAAAGGCAGCCCAACAGAGCGGAAAACCTCTTTTGCAAATGCCCTACCATCCTGTATTTCCTCAAGCAGGATTCTGACTAAATTCTTTTTTAAAAAATAATATTCACTGTCCTTTATCATGTAAAGGTAAAGGTTTCCCTTGCTCAAAAGCCAGTTTTATCTGACTCTACAGTTCAATGCTCATCTCTGTTTCAAAGCCGAAGAGCCAGCACTGTCTGCTTCTGCAGATATTTCTGTGGTCATGCAGCAGGCACGGAATGCTGTTTACCTTCCAACCAAAGTGGTCCCTATTTATCTACTTGCAATTTCTTGCTTTCGAACTGCTAGGTTGGCAGGAGCTGGGATAAAGATGGGAGCTCATTCCATCCTGCAGTACTCAGGAATAGAACTGCAGATCTCCTACCTTCCAGCCAGTATCTTAACCACTTGAGCCACTGCAGTCCCTTCCTTTATCATGTAATTGAGCCTTAGTTGAGGTTATTTAATATTCAAAATTGCTGTTTCTTTTCTAGGGGCAAATAATTTTTGAAAAAGCAAGGAAAGACTACACTGAAGGAACACACAGAAGTACACCTTCTCCTCAAATTACTTGTTTTTTAAAGTACTGAGGTGAATTTATAAAGAGGGCAACACAAAAAGTAGAAATCCATCAGTCATGTAATGAGAAGTGAAAAGTACAGGTTGTTACGGTTTATCATTCAAAGTAAAATAAACAGGGAGGAAAGGCACAGGTTGGAAAAGATTTTTTTGGTTGAAGAATCCTGGAGACAAGTTTGGATGAAGCATGATTTCGTTGTTTCAAGTTGCTGAATCCAAAGGCAAAGTAGCCCATGGCAGAGGAACAAGAAAGCAGTAAAGGTAAGTCTGTGCCTATTTTCACTCTTTGCCTGCACATCACTCTGCATGCAATTCACCCAGCCAACACTGCAAATAACTTCTCAATCAACTGAAAGTGGAAGTCCTTTGCTTTCTCCTCTTTACAAAAGGAACCACAGGGCAAACCAAATATTAGAGCAGCTCTGACAGACCTGGGAGAACAGCAAGGTTAACAGCTTAACAGGAAAGCCCTGAAGTTGCAGCTCTCTCTCTCTTCTCTGCAATACTTTGTTAGAATTTTGAACAGATCTGCGGGGGGGGGGGGGAATACTGTGCTCCTGTCACATCTAATCTGCGCCATGTCACCAGCTTTGATTTGCTTGAAAATGAACATTCTTATTTTTAGAGTTGTTGTAAAGCACCACTACAGGATACCTCTATAAATGGGAAAGCAATTGCAAATCAATACGGGATAATGAAGGAAAAAACACAGATATAATTGCGACACCTTATAGGTCAAATGATTCAATGTGAGTTTTCTGGTTCACAATTTACTTCTCATTCAAGCAAGTGGAACATGATCTACAGAAGCTCAAGCGCAAAGTCAATCAGTTAGCCCAGGGGTCCTCAAATGTGGCTCTCCAGAAACCCTGCTGATCAGGGCTTCTGGGAACTGAAGTCCAAGAACATCTGGAGAGCCAAGTTTGAGGATCCCTGAGTTAGCCCAAACACTTTTGTTTATTTTTATTTTTGCTACGCCACAGAAGCAGACTTCCAGGACTACCTCAATGGAAATTGCCAAACAGTCTTTGTCACTGTTTTTATCTTTATGTTGAGTTGCTGTAAAAAATTATATAGGCATTTTACTTTGTGGGTGGTAGTTTCCTTCCAGACGGGGGATTGTTTCGTTCACACCTCTCTGTTAATGGCACAGGGGGCTTATGGATCTTTGCTAATTCTGCTCCAAGAGCCCTGAACAAAAAGAAGAAATAACACAATGAGAGTCAAACTACTTTCCATGTGCCCTGCTAAATGGGCACTTCTCACAGCTTATGTCACAAAAGCATCAATATTTACCTGAGCTGTGGTGTCAAAGACTGCAAGGAAGAGGAAAAAATGTTAAAATGAAAGATAAGCACATTTCAGAAATCAATTATAATTTTGAACTAAAAAAGGATTCTCTTACCATTTCAGGATATGGTCGTTTGCCTAAAAATATTTAAACATGAACAAAATTAGTCAAAGTTACTTTTTGCTTGTTGTGTATAGTGAACTGATCTGTTCAATTATTAAGGCTTAAGAGAGTGATATGATGTTACTTAAGAGAAATGTTTGCCAGCCTATTATTGTGCAGAATGCACAAATACCAGGTAAGCTTGTGAAATGAACACTTTCCTCATATAAGCCCAAAACATCAGCAGTATTCATATTCATATACACATAAAGCACTTATACACAGTAGGAAGATAGAGACTTTCCTGCTGTAAATTTTGCAGGTGAGGAAAAAAGTCAAAACGTTTTTCTCCATTGGATGAGAGAGGTTTTCTTACACTTTTCACATTTTAGAACTTTTCTTGCAAAGCTTTCTGATTATTTTGCAAAATAAAGTTGTTTTGCATAAAAAACCCACTAGTATTTTGCACAAAATATGTTGCAAAAGAATGCTAGCAAGAATCCCACCTGTGTTGCGTAAAGTGTGTCCAACTTGTGGCCAGTCATAATTGTCCATACACCCAATTCTACACTAATTCAGCAACCTCCATGGCACCTCATCAATTAGTGGTAATGAGGCATGGTGAGTTAAACAAAACTTATAAAAACACAACAGGATTTCAGTTATCACATTTTGCATAAGATACTGGTTTGTTCAAAATACAACTTTTGTGTGTGTGATGTGTGCTAATGAACAGAGAGAATTTTTTTTTAAAGTATTTTTGCTCTTGGGAAGAAGTGGAAGAAATCTTGCAACAACTAACAATGTTTTCAGTAGAGCATCTCAGTGTGTTCATATATTTCCTTTCACTGAGGAGAAGGGGGAAAAATGATTATTCAGTATATTCTTAATTATTGGGCTTGCATTTTCCCTGGCCTTCATGTGTTGAGTGGTATAGAGCTAAAAATAAAACTTCACACGTAAGCAGTTACCAAGTGACTTTCTTCTTAGTCCTTCCTATTTAAAGAATGCAGTCCGGAGGGGGCAGGGTATAGGCCAAATATTCTGTGTTACTGCTTAAGCCCTCTTGCTGCAACAGATGACACCATACACAGGAGTAACAAGTGAATGAGACTGCATCGCATGCAATATCTCAGAAGATGGATGTGCTTAAACAGATTTTGGAAAAACCTTTGTTTTGATTTTAGCTTTCAGGATCTACTAACTAGAAATTCCACAACCCATGGTTGTTAAAAAAAAGAGTTTCCATTTTTTTTGTCTCAACATTGTTTATTTTCTTTAATCAGATGTGAAATGCTTCACTATTCTCTGGCGAAAAATTTCAAATTTACTGCAAACTAAATTGAACTCTTTAATTTAGAAACCTGCAACTCACTAAAGTTGAAGACAGAATTTTGAACTAAATAAATTTCTTGAGCACTTGTTGGACTCTTCAGATATGTATACTGCATAATGGCTGGTATTTCTCCTTTTACTGTATTTAATTTGTTAAATTAAACATTTCTCTTTCTTGTTCAAATAAGTGATGTACCATGATGAAGTCCCATTCAAAATGTTCCAATGACTTGATATAATTTTTACCATCGGTTATGCTTTTCCTTTGTGAAAATCTTCTCTGAACTTTATTCGGTTGATTTGAATCATAACAAAAAGAAAATACTTGACATTTGAGCAGACCTCCCTGTAGACCAATGGTGCCCAAACTTTTTTTTTTGTGGGCCAGTCCCACCCCTGACACACAGCTGTGGGGGCTGGAGGTGGGCTGCTCCCGTTGATGACAGTTTTCACATCAACAGCGATCGCGCTTTGTCTTGGCTGCTCCGAGCAGCCTCTTGCTCGGTCCCATCCCCTCTGCAGCCTTTGCCAAAGCTGATCGCCATTTTAGGAACATCTTCAGAGCCTCCTCTGTTTCAAAATCCACGGCGCTGGAAGGGTAAACCTGGCATGCTGTGGTGACATCATGCCAGACACGCCAGGGGGCTCTCCTAGCACCGCAGATTTTGAAACAGAGCGATCAGCTTTGGCAAAGGCTGCAGAGGGGATGGGACTGAGCAAGAGGCTGCTTGGAGCAGCCAGGACAAAGTGTAACCACCACTGCCACCGCTCCTGACATCAGGCGGTGAGGGCAGGTGGAGGCGTGCTACGCAGTGAGCGCGCGTACTCACCGTGGGCCACTTTAATGATATGCATGGACCTAATTGGGCCTGTGGGCCATAGTTTGGGCACCCCTGCTGTAGACCTACATATTTCAGAGGTATTTTTCAGTTTCAAACCATCTTGTGAATTATTTGTTCATAATAATCTTACAGGAACTCTGTGGAACTTAAATGTTCAGGTCACAATTATCTCTTTTATGACAGCCTGCAACTATATTTGCTCATGACTGTCCTTATCACTAGTCAGTTTCTTCATGTAGTTGATGACAGTTACTGATAGTTAAAAACTATGGCATAAATACATGCTAACCTGCTCCAAGCAGGTCCCGGTCAAATGGTGGTCCAGACCGATCTAGTGGTGGCTTTTTGCTTCGATCTATAGAAGGAGCTGCAGTAAAACATATATGTTATGTCATGTGGAGTAAAAAGAAGGTAAGTAGAGTATCTCACATTATTTCTACTGAATAAAGTAATAATATTTTTGAAAATAACATTAATTCAATAGCTGGTTCCACATATGTTAAAAAAATTGCATGTAAAATAGGAGTAACTAAAGGTACTTACGTTTAAAGGGCTGAATGATCTTGTCTCTGTTACCCTCATTATTGCTTCCAGGAGGAAGGAAAGGGGACTGCTGAAATAAGAGTGAATAGTTACTGTGCTTAAGAATACGACAATTTCAACTTTGAGATTATTTAAGGACATTTTCTTGTTGCCACACAGGGACTAGAACCTCCAAGTAATAGTAGTAACAATGGTTGAATGTCATCAGGTCAGATCTGACTTATAGCCACCCTTTCCAGGCTTTTTCCAGGTAGAGATAACTCAGATGTGACTTACCATTCCCTAGTTTTGGGGTTGCCCTGGGACTACATTTTAATATTGTTTCAATAGCTGGCTTCTCTCCCTGGGGAATCAAAACTCCCAATATCTCTCTCTGCTACTTGATACCTATATCACTGAGCTATCCAGCCAACTAAGGAGAGTGGGAGCAGTTCTTTATGAAAAAGAAGTGCTGGGTTGCAAGTCTTCAAAAAACCAACAAGAACAAAACCCACCCATGCAGAACAAAATTAATGCCCCAAAGAAACCTACCCTAGTGTCTCTGCCTCTAGATACAGGTGGTGCAGGAGAGGATCCAGGCCTTTGGGGTGGAACCGGAGGCTGCAGTGGTGCTTTAGATCTTTCTGTTAAAGGTCTGTCTAAAGGCAGCAACAACAGTAATGTTAGCCAATGGACTCAAGCAGAAATGTTGATTCACTTCCTCAGTTCTACCAAGTATGTGCTTTTTAACTTCAAAACTGAGAGGCAAGGGCTCAGTTGAATGTTATGTGGTAAGGAACCAATTTACAGCATTGTTCTGCACCAAAATACCTTAGTGTGATACTTGACTGGACACACTCTTTTAAGCAGCATTGCCTGAATACCAAAGCCAAAAATAGTACAAGGAACAATATTATCAGGAAACTCACAAATTATAAATGGGGAACTCAACTATCCATGCTACACTCATCAGCTTTGGCCCTGAGTGTCTCTGCCGGAGAGTATGCTACTCCAGTATGGAGCATATCCACACAAGCAAAACAAGTTGACATCACTGTTAATGAAGCTATGACATGAGGCCTCAAGGCTACACCAGTTGAGAAAATGTACCCTCTTGTTGGTATTGCTCCACCTAAGATCAAGAGAGAAGTCGCAGTGAACGCTGAGAGAACTAAGCAAGAGAATGAACCTCAACACCCTCTGAACAGATATGAGCCTGAATCCGCTGGCTCAGATCCAGGAAGAGAATTATGGCAAAAACAAACATTTTTGAGGGTACACAAGAGCAAAACCAGATTAGAAGGAGCTCACTGTACAAGGAACAAATTAAAGGAGGATATAGCTGAAGATCTCAACCTCCCCTATGTCACTTGGAGGACGCTGAATAGGCTGAGGGTTGGAGTCTCTAAATGCATGTAAAATAGCATACTCAAGTGGGGACTGCTGGCAGACAACAACACTCTATGTGAATGTGGAGAGACACAGCAATCCGGCTTATTTACTGGTCTGCTGATTGCTGTCAGAAATATGCACCGATGAGGACTTGGGTTTCAGCAATGACAAAGCAAAAAAAGTGGCTTCAATTTGGCAGTCCAGGGTTTGATCAGGACATGAAAGAAGAAATTTTCTCAAGAAGACTCATCACTGTTTATGCTGAAGATACCATTTTAGGAGACAGGAATTAAATTAAACTTCTGAGTAGGTTCTTAGGATTATAGGAACCTGTTTAATAGTAAGTCAGACTGCTAGTCTTCCCAGCTCTGCATTGCTCAGGTGCCACCTTTTCCAGCTCTACTTAGAGATCTCAGGGATCAAACATGGCATATTTCAAATGTAAAATGCATGGTCTGCCACTGAGTTGCTGCACTCTACCCCACTTCCAGCATTCCCAGTAGAAGCTGGTCAAAGCTCAATTAAAAGGAAGTTTTAAAAACATTTAGAAATCTGGAAGTCATAATTGCTTTTTAAAAATTTCCACATACATTCCACAATAACTTCAAAAATAAAACATTTAGAACCAGGAAGATTACCTATGTATTCTGAGGTGGGTGGCATGGATTTAGAAGGAAATATAACATTACGGTGTGCGTCATCATCATTTGATGGAGGTGGTTCGTAGTCTGGATCATTTTCAAAATCATTGCCACCATCATTGGGTGTTTCATAATCTACGCCATCTTCAAGATCCTCATCAACCGGGCTTTCATAGTCATCACTTTCCTCCTGTCAAAACAGAAGTGCTAGTCTGCCAAAGCAGCTTAAGACAACAAGAACATCTTTTATCACAAAGAATTAATTGGACAGCTCATTACAAATAACACAAAAGCCTGATTTAATGAAATAGGGAAGAAGGATGCTTAAGAAAACCCCAGAGCTTTAGGTAAGTGGGAATCCTATTTAAAAGGGATTATATCAGTGGCAGACAACTTTAAAGGACCCGTGACTAATCATGGCCATTCCCTCAGGATCCTGCTAAAACTATTCAGCATGAAAATGGCTAGCTCTACCCCCAAAGGCCTCTAAGGGCTGTATCTGTTCATTTAAAGGCTATCTTGGACCAACACATCTGTTTTAGGCTCAATGTCTTCATTTTAGCATTTTTTGGCAAGTAAGAATGCAGTAATAATATTGTGATCTTTACTATAAATTAAATTCCTTTCATCCATACTCCTTTATAGTATTTAAAACTTACTTACAAAGGAAGACCAGCCATCAACTTCTTCTTGTCTATATTCTGCAGAAAGGCAGCACCAATATTAACATGGCAGCGACAAACACCTGAATTCAATATTATTCAATAATTCACAGGTTAAGTCAGGGGTGCCCAACCTTTTTGGACTGCAGACAGGTGATGTGGTTCGGTGGGCCAGTCATGTGGTCCCTCCCACCAGAAGCGGAAGTAAAATGCTCCCATGCATGTGCATAGGAAGCCATAAGCAGCCTTTTGCACATGTGCGGTCGTGTTTTATTTCCACTTCTAGGAGTAGCGAGGGTGGCACGGGCTGGATGAATTGGCATCAGGGGCTGGATTCAGCCTACAGGCTGTAGTTTGGGCACCCTGGCTTAAGTATTGTCAAACGCAGTTATGATTGAGAACAATAGTCATGCATGCATACATGTTACCTGTTATCACACAAATTTTGGGATCCATGTAGTGAAAAGTGTTCAGATATGTGAGGAAAATAAGGATATTTCAAGACACAAAATTAAGTGCATGTTAGATAACCAATGGCTTTGTTCCACCTGAAAAACCAGGCTGTGTTAGATAGGAGTGTTCCATTCATGTGGTTCCTCTTGCAATGCTGTTGTCATGTGTCTTCAATTTCCTTCTAACTTATGGTAACACTATGAATTAGTAACCTTCATAATGTCCAATCTTCAACAACCCTGTTGTGTTCTTAACAAACAAAGGCTATCCATTCCTTTACTACATCCATCCATCTCAAGTTCACATTCAGTCTCTCTCTTTTCCTACTGCCTTGAACTTTTCTGAATTTATTGCCTTTTCCAGTATATCTTCTTTTCTCATGCTATGTCCAAAATATGATACTCTCAGTTCAGTTATTTCAGTATCTATTGAGAGCACAAGTTATTCTATCTGTAATATGTAGGATGATATAATACTAATAGCAATGTTTAGTGTCATAAAATTAGATAAAAGTCTAAGTATACCAATCCCAAAATGCAACCCTATTTGGAACACAAGGACCATCCAGTAAGGGCCTCCCTCTCTAGCTGGTCCTCTGTTGCATGACCAGTTAAGTAGCCAGCTGCAAAATCAAGCTCTTAAGCAGTCAAAACTGAGCACTGAAAAGAGGAGCCTGCCAGGCAAAACTGGGAGAATATTTTGTGGGAAGCAGTTAACTACTGCCTTTAAGCAGTAGCACAACACAACAGGATGCTGCCCAAATCGTTTGACATTTACAGAAATTCCAGATATGCTATTTCACACACACACCCATTTCAAGGTGTCAATGACTATCAGGATCAAAACAAGATAATGATCATAAACAAATTTCAAGACGCAGTCATATTCTACTCTTTGCACTTACAGTCTTCTGGTTCGAACACTATCAAGAAAACTGGGTTAAATTCAGTGATGGGATGTAACAGGTTCTCACCAGTTCGCCAGAACCGGTAGTAACTTTTCCCAGTGTCCCAGAGAACCAGAAGCAACTTTTGGGGGGAACCACCTTTGGGGCTTACCTTTTCACTGGTTCCCCCACTGTGCATGCGTGCCAAGCAGCAAAAGAAGAGTATTTTAATATATATTTTATTTATTTATTTAATTTATTTACTGGTTTGTGTTGTGGGTGGGTTGAGGTGTGTGTGTGCTTATTTTTATTTTATTATTTTTTATTTTTCTTTGGCCCCGCCCATGACACCATGACATCATGACGTTAGCTCCGCCCACACTGTGATGACATCATGGTGGGGTAGTAAAATTTTTGACATCCCACCACTGGTTAAATTATTTATTTATTTATTTATTTATTTATTTATTTATTTAAATTTGTTTATCGCCCTCCTCCCCAAAGGGACCCAGGGCGATTCCCAACACAACAGCAATACAACAATTTAAAACCAGTTCAGAAATTAAGAGTTTTAAAAGAAGCTTAAAAACATAGCATTAAAAACCAGGCATTATAGCTAGGAGGCACTGGGTGTCAAACCATCCAGCCAGCTGGGGAAATTGATCGATCCATTCCCCAGACCTGACCTGCCAGACAGGTTTTCAATCCTTTCCTGAAGGACAGCAGCTCCGTTTGCAGGCATTGTTCTATTGGGAGGAGGTTCCACAAGGCTGGAGCAGACACAGATTTCTTAGATTAATTGGGCTGTACCAGGTAGGAGCATGGCAAAAATAAAGTGTGTTTATGCAAAATATGCATTGTGCATATTTTTTGGCTTATAATACACCAAGACCAAACCAGGACAATAAGCAGCTTCACAGCTGCCTGATAACTGGAAAATTACTCCTCTGAAAATATACCATGCATTGGTAGCATGAGAGACCTACTGAAATAACTGAATTATTGTACTGTAGGGTTAATATGCACTCTAAAGGTAATCAAGTCAAAATCCTGCTACTGCAGAACAAATCCAACATAACCCCCAAAGAAGGAGAGTTCACTACCTTCCAAGGTCGGACAATTACATCAGTGAACAGCTCTTACTGTCAGAAAATTCTCCATGATGTTTAGTAGAAATCTGATTTCTTGTATGGTATAAAACTTTTAAACTTGAATTCTTGTAAAATTGATGTGAAAATGCAAATAACCTGGCACATGTACAACTCATTGACTTAGGGTACTTCTGGACAAAACTAAACATGTTAAGGGTTGCTTCTGAATAGCAGAGCCCCAGGCAGAGGTAAACTCATAAGTAGTTGTTTTTTACCTGTATTTTCAGGAACTTTCTGGGTTTGCAGCCTATACATTAGGGAGAGAAGGAAGATGCATCAGTTACTCTTTGTATCTTAAAAGTATATCTGAGTTGAACATAATAATATGTATGCAAATAAATATATATTTTAACTCAGCTAATATTGACAAAATGGGACTAAACATAATATGGAAGAATGTTGATGAAAAATTAACATACAGAGATATGGCTTGTTTGATACTAAAAGTCAAATTAATTAAGGAAAATATATTTCCTGCTATTTTACATCTTTTCTCCAGGTACACAATTTCTTAAGATTTATAAATGGAAACTATGTTTATATCCTCATGACAAATCATAAAACAACAACAACAAACCATGTTTACTGAAACTTGGGAGAGGGAATTTACAGCTAGGTCTGCTCCTGTGCTAGTTGACCCCACTAGTTTTAGCTCCTCCTCCCTTTCTACAATTTCTCCGGTTAACTTTACTGAGGGATTCAAGTCAAGGGCTCAGAAACCTGAGACATAGAGAAGTGGGAGACAATATGCCCCCAATGAGGACAAGGTATGTGGCGTATCATGGACCTGACTCTTCAGTTGTCTACTTTCTCCTCCTGCTGTTCCACCTGTTGGCAATGGACTTGAGCCTTCTAGCGTTGTCATCTCCAGTGTCACTGTTGCAGTGGGGGTGGCTCTCCTACAGATGTCTGTAGCCTAGATTACCCCAGTAGTTGGAAGAAGGGGATGGATGAGCGTGCTGCTGCTTGGGCCCTTCACTTTTGGGGATCCTTAGCTCCACCAGCTTCCCCATCCATGGACACTCCTTCACCACATAATTCCATTTCTCAGTAAGTTCTGGAGTTTCACTGCCAGTTCTCTCCAAACAGCCAGTTTCCCTTAACTCACTCTCTTGTGTCCCCTCAAGTCCTTTCCTTCTCTTCTTTCTCCTTTACCATCATGTTGAATGACTTCAGTCTAGCTCCTTATTGCTTTGTCTGTCCCTCTGCCTCTTGTGGTATTGCTTTTATGGTTGTCATCCCTCAGCTTCTCCCACTGACACTGCCTTGTCCTCTAGGGCAGAGTTTCTCAACCTTGGGCCTTCAGGTGTTCTTGGACTTCAGTTACCCGGAAGCCCAAGTCAGTACACCTGCTGATCAGGGCCTTCTGATAATTGAAGTACAAGAACATCTAAGGACCCAAAGTTGAGAAACCCTGCTCTAGAAGATGATGCTTTGCTGCTGGCTTGGCTACCCTTGCTTCCAGGTCCTTATCACTTGATTTGACACAAACAGGTCATTTTCGTGGCACAGTCTAGATGCCCTGGGGCAATGCCTGGGATTCCCTCAAGTGGAGCAGACACTTGGCTGTGGCTTGCTGGTTGCTATTTACCCTATAAATCTTGCACATTACTTTCCTGAGTCTCTTGGCCACAGCTATACAACCCTGCCAAATTCACTCTCACCGTATGGATGGCAATGTACAGATTCAGATTGGCATGGTCCAGTTGAACCAGAGTAGGGATAGAAAAACCTTCCATATTTGTGTGGGAAAAACAACGCCCATCGGCTTGGTTCAGGGTTCAAAGGTCCCTTGCCTTTAGGTTGTTCGTGACAAGATTGAGCTACGAGACTGTTTATGAGACTGCATACGTATACGAGGCAAACAATGTTATGTTATAACCAATCAAGCCTTAGAGTGTGCCTAGAGTGTGAATGACTTGTCTTGTAAGATCAAGCAATGATTCTAGAATGCAAATGAGTGATTAACAATGTTGCCTATTCTTTCCACATACCAAACATTTGTCGTATACACCTTCTTCATCACTGCCAAGTGAGAATATGAAATGATTTCCCTTTTCAAAATTTAGTATATTGCTAACATTTCAAATATGCACAGAAATATTATTAGAAATTTTACAGATCTGACCCAGTCCACAATTTGTGACACTGGAGTCCAGCCAGTGTAGCTTCTTCAGCAACCTGAGTTCCTGAAATTAATGCTGCTAACTTTATGTAATGTATTCAGGAGTAGAGGGTAATCCTATTTATTTATTTATTTTTATATTGTATTATAAAAAGTAGATGAATGGCTGCTGCTCTCAATGGCTATTACAGGTCTCATATGATGTCTATTTCCTGCCTCACCTCTCTTAAACTGCAGGCTTGAATAATTTTCTATGAACTCAAGTAAGCATACAGATTGCACTTTTGAAACAGCACACTTGGTGAGAACAGTGTTCCATTCATGAAAGTTCTGAGGGAACCAAGTACTTCCTTTGTAATACTTTGTATTACTATTATATTTCCAAGTACAGTATTACTTTGCAAATATAAACCAGGAGTTAGAATGAGTGACAATGGCAGAATTAAGTACATACTTAGTACCTGTTTGTTTCAATGAGTCTTCTTCAATTAGCCCTTTGGATTTACACACAGGAAGTTGTATAATTACAAAATTTCCCTACGTTATCCGGTTTTAACGTTGTGTGGTGCACACCTTATCTGGAGTATTACTGTACTGTGTTCTTAAATGTATGGATTGCCCAGTGATACTAAATCAATCTGGAAAGAATTATCTTTTATGGAAAAAGCAACTACTAAGTAACTACTTAGCTATGTGTACATTTTCATGTCAGAGATTACTCTGGATTGAAAGGATTTCTTAGCTTACCTTTTTGGAAAGAAACTTTTTCTTTCTTCATGCCGGTTTATTTCCTGGCTTAGCTTGCTTATAATTCTAAAATGAAAGCAAAATAACAACAACAAAATGTTTCAGTCATCCAAGTAGATTTTATTGAAATAAGGATTGTTGTTATTCTGTATGCAATTCTGCTGAAGCCAAGCATTTTTATGCCCTATCTACTTCAAAGGGATAATGTTAAAGCACATGGTTGTCTCTTTTATTAAATGGCACCTAAGTAGGACTCATATTAGACTGAATTTTACCCATAATTTTTCTTGTGCTGGGGAGAGGGTAAAGTATTGAATGCAACTGTTTTAGTATAACTACTTTACCTCAATACAACCTACTTATCCTGAAAATTCAAGTTCTAATACTTATGGCCTGAGAACTCATTTCTAGATCTTGCAATTTCCAGGATATATGCTATCAACACCATCAAAGTTCACTACCATGTTAATAAAACAGTTACTGTCTTTGAAGCTCACCACCAGTTGTTAACATGCTATTGTCATACCACTTGTTTCTATCCCTAGTACTGTCTCCTTAATCCAGATACACTGTATGTAAAGCTCAAGTTTATGCTCCATGTGTCTGAGGATGTGTGCTGTATCCGTGAAAGTTCACAATGAAATAAAAGTGCCACCATATTTTTGTTTTATTTTTTATTTTGACTTTGATTTTGCTGATGGTGTTTGTGAAAGTCAGACAATTTATGTTATCTGAATCCAGAAGATAATTTTGGTTCAAGGAAGAAGAGTAAAAGACAATCTATTGGATATGTTGTATTTTACTCAACTTTGTGGCAAATGAGCTAGCCTTTCATTAAATTATGATATAAGCAGTTACTGAGTGAAGCCAATACACAAATTGAGCAGTGTATCCTCAGTGAAGAGCAGGGTATCTTGAACATACTGCTGCAAAAGGAGGTGAACAAATGGATGTTCAGGAACAAGTTCCATGTTGAACCCAGAGTCGCTCTGCAAGTGGGGTGGCATACAAGTTGAACAATTAAATTAAATTAAATTAAAAAATTAAATTATTCAGTACATACAAATGCATATATAAGTACATTCATCAGGACACTGTAAGAAATGTTGGGCAGAGAACATAGAATTCTTCATGCTCCAAATAAGGTTGAAAAAGAAACAAACCCCAAACCCTGCCAGTCAGTGTTAACACTCTGGGGATAGGTGGACCAATGATCTCATGGCCCTGTCTTCCTATCACTCAAGAACTGTGGTTCCCAGATGTTTTTGGACTACAACACCCAGAATGTACCCTGGACTGGTTTTTCCTTACATACCAAATCATTTTAATGCAAGTTAAGGGGGTTAAATTTACTATGGGGCATAGTGTGAGAACCTTGGTCATGGCAAAGTAAATGTATTTGGGCCTGCCTCTAATTGTTCCCTTAGCCCCACCTCCAGTGACCTAATCTTTACCCAAGTATACCAACTAGTTGCCAGTTGCTACTTTCCAAACACATGCATAGAGCGTGATTGCTTCTCCCAGGTTTCCTCATTGGAACCTTGCAGGAATAATGGTACTGGAGGGGAGATAATATGCCTATCTATTCCTCCTCTCTCTACACAAACTCCTCATGGTATTCATTTGTAATTTCTTCAATACAGTTGCACATCTCACGCTATTATAGTTCCTTATTATCCTTCTCATCTTAGCTTGGCATCCCATTCAACAGATGTGATGAGCAGAGCATCAATATTCCTAGGTCCGTGAAAATATTTCACAGTGTCATTTTGACATATTTCTTTGCCTCTCTGACTGTCATCAGAGTTTTCTTCTTTCTTTATGTAATGATACTTTTAACGGTCTTTCTGTTTATCATAGTACATCTACACAGAAAAAGAATGAAGAGCAAGTGCTTACCTAATTAATTAAAAATAGCAATTTAATTATATCTCAAATATATTTAGAAAAAGAAATGGAGGTTACAGTACATATCCCCCACACACACACACACACACTAATTTTTGAACCTAAGCCCTACTGAGTTGTTAGGAATTTGGGTGAGTAATTGTATTAGCAAAGAGATTGATGCAGTCTTGCCCTCTGCCAACATTCCCAACAGTTGGAGGGCAACTAATTGAAGTGAAAAAGTTATCTTGTCAACCAAGACTTGCCATGCCATTGAGGACACTGGGAATAATCATCATTCCCAATTTCATGGAGATTGGTCACAGGTGAGGGCAACCTCTTAGAGGACCCGAAATGACACCATCAAAGAATGGGGCTACATTACTCTCCCTGGTCACATAGGTCCTCTCCTGTATGAGTGAGGAATGACTAGGGTTTTTTGTTTGTCTCTGCTGCTGGCATGCCTTCAAACAGAGCCCCTTCAACATGGGTTGCAGACAGTGGTGTTGATATATACTTAGCAGCTGCAGACTCAAGGCAAGCTCTTGCAAACAGTCTAGGAAAGTCCCGTCTGGAAAATCCCTTGACTGCATGAACCCTAGATCTTTAGTCAGCATTAAAAACTACCACCTACTTTTACTAGAACTGTCAACAAAAAGCCACTGCTTTGTTTCTTGATATTTACCCTTAGTAAATTATCCCACACACTACTAGTGCCATGTGGTGTTGTTGTACAATTACAGCATAGCGTCAAGCCCAACAGTCAAGTTCTGTTCATCTCCTTTTATCTCTCCACCAGTCAGCTGAGGGCAAGATGCCTGGCATTATTCTATTTTATCCTAAGAACCCTCCTGTGAAAGCGACCCTGAAAAGTCCTTTAAATCATCACAGCAAGTTTTCAAAAGCAGGCTCTGTCATTTAAAATAACTTCCAATATGGAGTCTAAAACCTTATAAAATCAACTTGAGTTAGCAGGTTTCAGGATTTAGCTCAGGTGGTGTAGATCTCATTGTCTTACCAACCTTGGTAGACAAAAGGCTGGTAGCCATTCAGCAGCTCCTCCTATTACTCTACTAATTTATCTCAATATTCACATTTAGCA
This sequence comes from Furcifer pardalis, assembly GCA_030440675.1. NCBI lineage: Eukaryota > Metazoa > Chordata > Lepidosauria > Squamata > Chamaeleonidae > Furcifer > Furcifer pardalis. The sequence goes on from CP126893.1 coordinate 74,734,366, forward strand.
TTTTTTTAAAAAAATATGGAAGAAGCAATTAGTCCATTTTCAGTGTTCTCTGGGGTGGGTGGGTAGAAATGTAAAGCATATGGCTCCTTTTTGGGTGGAAACCAAGCACACAGAAACATGACAGACATCATGTCAGATAAATCTAAGATAATACATAGTTTACATACTAGGCAGGATACAATGAACAGCATCCAAACTAAGAATATTAACCAGTGGCTAAGAAAGAGGGGACCCAAAGTTCAGTGCAATCTTTTTTGGGTGATGGTACACTTCCTTGCTCTTGTAGATAACTGTCCTACTCCTCTGTTGAGTTGAGTTGTCTGCCATTAGATAGATAGATAGATAGATAGAGAGAGAGAGAGAGAGAGAGATAGATAGATAGATAGATAGATAGATAGATAGATAGATAGATAGATAGATAGATAGAGAGAGAGAGAGAGAGAGAGAGAGAGAGAGAGAGAGAGAGAGAGAGAGAGAGATCTTATTACATCTGGACATTTTTGGTACTTAATCACTATTCTATATACTTTTCAATTCAGTGTTCTCTGGGATGGATTGGTAGAAATCATGCCATTTGTATTGTTTGAAGAAGGATAGGATGGAAAATGTAATAAATACATGTAATGTTGGGTATTATGGACACTTTCAGGTTTTTCTTGCTTAAAAAAAGTTGTCCTAGTATCTATATATGCTTTTAAATACACCGGCCTTGACAGAATATATGTACAGTAAAACACCGGATAACAATTGGATCAGATAACGCTAAAATCGCATAACATTAAGTAACCGGGGGAGGATAATTGGATCAAATAACGTTAAGGTCCTATGGGATGGATCGGATAACAACCGCTAAAGCCTGTGTGGTTACAATGTATCTCTATGGAGCTTTAACGTTATCCGATCCATCCCATAGGATTTTAACATGGATCGGATAACACTAAAAATTGGATAACACCAAGATTTGTGGAACCAAGTTTTAGTGATATCCAGTGTTTTACTGTATATGGAACTAGGTTTCTCTGCGATGTCTGCAGTGACTGTCGGGTTGTAGATGTGAAAGGCTGTCATTCTTCTTTCATGTCTTTCCAGATCAAACTTTTGACTGCCAAAATGAAGTCACTTTCTTGGCTTTGTCATTGGCCAAAAGTAAATCTTCATCGGTACACATTTCTGGTAGTAATCAGCAGACCAGTAAATGAGACGGCTTCTGTATCTCTCCACATTCACAGCACATGTTGTCTGCCAGCAGCCCCCACTTGAGCATGTTGTTCTTATATTTAGGCACTCCAGCCCACAGCCTACTCAGGGAAGTTCAAGTTCCTCAGCCATATCTTCCTTTAATGTTATTTGTCATCAAGACAAAGTCTGTCAGAAACCCACATCCAATCTAGTTTTCAAGGGCTGCATGCGGGATTTAGTATTGATCTGCTTCCTCCTTTTTTCTGCTCAGAACAATGCTTTTACTGGTCAATAGGTGTAACATTTCAAACTGACATACATTTTAGCTGAATCAAGATAAGAATCACTAAAAATATTTCAATTATGAAAAACTTGAGAAATAACAGCTCCTATGCATCTTTTCTTTTAGCCTATTTTAAGCAACTATTATATGAATCTGCAGCTAAGGAAGGAAGTAGAAAACCCACATTGCTTACCTACCAAGGCACTCTGTGCAACTGATTATGGATAAAGCCAAGTAGCCATGGGAGGAAACTGTTACTCACACTTTCACCGCCTCCTTCATTCATAGGCAGGTCAAAGGGTCTGCAGGTTTCCAACAGCAAGAGGTAGGAAAGCTGAGCAGCCGGCTTTCCATAAAGGCAGAAGAAGACACAGCAGAGCTCACAATTCTGAAAGCCATGTCTGAAATTCAGTGTGAGTGAGTACACTCTTTACCTGCATTTGTTGCCCATATGCGTTCCTTTACATCCTTTTCACTCTGCAACTCTTAATACATGATTTCCTCCCCATCCCAAAAAAGTAAATTTCTCAAAAATCCACAGGAGGAAATGCTACAAGCCAGGAAAGATTTAAAAAAAAAAACAGATATTGCCAGTTTGCTTCACAGTCAAACTATTAGAGGAAAGAAGACTTTTGGGAAATGCTTACTTCTTTCAGGCATATTTAACCATGGAGTCTAACCCTCTTCTAATCATGTGTCACCTGGAACATATGCTTTCTCTATAAATGTCTAGAAGATTACATTTTCATAATGGCTTTGGAGAACGGGGCTGAGCAGCCTACATACTAGGTTATACAGCCTTAAATATAAATAGCAGGATGGTTTACTCCAATGCCTGCTGAAGCAATTGAACTTTGCACTGCTTTCCGATAGCTGATAAAGACCAATGTTTCCACATCTTAAAGTCAGTATGGAGTAACTCCTACATACTTGCACAAAGCAGACTCCTGCTAGCTTCAGAAGCAAGGAGCAAAAGCTGAATGAACTTTAAAGGCTCCACACATCAACCTCAACACCCGCCCACCCAAAAAAACCCACACACAAAACTCAGAATTTTACAAAAATAATGCACCTACTCCATCCTGCTGTCACAAAAGTGGAAATGTGGCCAGTGCCACAAATCAAACCTATCCCAGACAACAATATTAGATAATATCAAATTTAAAGCAGCCCACAGAATTCCCCATTTATGCCAATAATATAACTTTCCACTATAACAGAAAACTCACGCTGCTCTATCTATTTTTGCCTATCCAGGTCTCTTCACATAGCTTCAGTAACAATGTAAGGGCACAGAAGGTGAAAAGTACCTTGATTTTTTAAAAACATTTTTTTTTTTGAGAAACTGAATCCTTAGGCAGCTGTTCCTTTAATTAGTGACCCTACAAATCACTAGACCTCAGGGAAGCAGAGAGTTGCAATCAATATATCAATATAAGCAACTTGTCTTAAGGGTTGGTTAGCTGTGGGAAATAATTGGAATAGATTATGTCTAGCAAAACTAATAAACCCATGCTGCATTTTATAGCCACCTATGTAAAAATAGATACTTTTAGTATTTGCAGTTAGCCTTTGGAGAAGCTGAAAGACCTGCTTCTGCTGGCTAATAAGAAAAAAGATGGTGCTTTTAAGCAAGTTCAAAAGGTACCATTTCTTAGAAAACTTTGGCATGGAATACTCTGATCCTAGAAATTTAGAACTAACATGCAGCAGCTTGTATCTTACAAGTGCTAATTAATGCCACAACTGACACATGGTTTAAATTAAATTGATACAAATTGGAGATAGTTAAGGACGTGCTTAACACGCTCTGGCCTCAGAAATTAATGCAGTTGCTGCAGGAAAATGTTCAAATACAAAGCAATTTCTAGTTTGACTTCTCGTACAGAGATGTTGCTGAAGTCTCTCAAAGTGCCTGAAAGTGGAAGGGCTTTTTACTCACTATATCTACTTGTTGGCTTATGTAACACAATACTCTTGGCACTGGTGGGTGTGGGCGTGTGATGATGGCAAGGGAACATGAATAAGATAAGACTGTGGTGTATGAATTATGTTGTTTTGTAGCACAAGATGAAACATTGCAGACATATATTCTCAATGTGACGGAAGTGGTTTAATGAAGATTGATTTTCTATTCTGGAAACAAACACCTCTGGAAATATATTCATATCACTTCCTTTGCACTTTAGTGTTCATGGCACCCTTATTTGCACAACTGTACAGACTGAGTTAGCTCTGATATAAATGTCCGTAGAGGTTGTGGACAGACTGTGCGAACCTAAAAGTTATATGTGAATGCAAAAAACAAACAAACCACAGTCCCTGCTGGTACAATTCAGTCTATGCCAGTGGTTCCCAACCATTTTGTTTTGCCATGCCCCACCTAAGCATCTCTAAAATCCTGATTCCCCACCCACCCTGGTAACATATAATTCTTATTATTCAAAAAGTGAATTCCTATTCACATGGAGGAAGCCTAAAAGACCAATCACTGTTAATAACTCATTCTTGAATCCCCCCCCCCAAAAAAAAATCATATTTGACCCCCTGTTGGGCATGTGCTCCATGTTGGGAACCACAGGTCTATGATTACAGTGAGTATCACACTGAGGATCTGATCACTAACACCACTGAATAGAGATTAGTGTGTGTGTGTGTGTGTGTGGGGACTACCCTCGCCATGCATGCTAAAGTGTTTTATTTTTATTTCATGTATTTATATTATTTATTATTTATGTGCTTCCTTTCTCTCCATAGTGGACCCACGACAGCCCACAATAATTAAAATCATACAATAATAACAAGCTAAAATGCAAAGTTATATATTTTAAAAAACAACAAACAATTATTGTTTTTTAAAAAATGTAACATCCTAAGTTTCACAAATACAGCATTCCTGAGACGTCCAAGGAAGGTCTTGGTCTGATGGTGGAAGGACACAAGGAAGGGTTCCAACTTGGCTTCTCTGGAGAGTGTTTCCCAGAGCCTTGGGAACAAATGATGAGAACAAATGTCCTCATCAAAACAAGTTTGGGGAGGTGGTGGAAATAAGAGAAGACCCTCCCCAAAAGACCATAAAAGCCAAGTAGGCTCACATGGGGTGATACAATCCTTCAAAAAGCCTGGACCCAAGCCATATAAGTTGATTGAAATCCTACTGATCTTGCATTGAGCAGGAGGTTGGACTCAATGGCCTCATAGGATTGTCTCAACTCAGTTATTCTGTGATGCTATGAGTCTACTGTTCTCTGCTGATTTACTATTTTTGGGGGGACATTGTGTTTTTATATATTTGATGGTAGACGAATCTAAAATAGCACATGGCTATTTTAATGATCAGGTAGAAATTTGTTAAAGACAGAGTTTATTTCTGTTTTCCATCTCTAGAAACTTCTTTTTTTATTTGTGTCAGATGCACTTTGTAATAACATACAAAGCTAAAATTAACACATCTAAAAATAAAATAGAAGGCAGGAGTATACATTTTGCTTCAGATGGCTACACTTTTGCTACACTTTCAGTACACTTAGAAAGAAATAAACACTCTCACCTATGAATATCTTTGGGGAAAAACTGCATGACCAGTATGCAGTAGTCAATCCAATAAGTTCAAAAGTTTTTAATTTTTTTTTTAAAAAAAACCTTTTTAATGCATACAAAAGCACACACAAACAAAATGTAAGCTTATATACTGATTGCTCTGGGACAGGAAGTTTGTACAACTTTTTCAACTGTATTGAGTGTGTATGTAAGAGAAGGGTTGAAAGGATCATCATACAAAAAAACTAAAGTCATTCTTCAGAATTTTATAGTCCCCCTTCTTCCACTTTTTATGGAATTAAAAGACAAAAGATACAATGCCATTTACAGACTAAATTGGTTGAACAGACCTCCTACTGAGGTCACAGTGGACCATAAATCATAATTTTAAGGTGCATTCAATTGAGTGAGAGCTAAGTGCAACCAAGAAAGCTCTCCAATATAGAGTCTACAGGTAATGCTTTAGATTCCATCCAATTTCCTAAATGATTGTACAGTAATACCTCGGGTAACATTTACCTCAGGTAACGCTAAAATCGCATAATGTTAAGTAATCTGGTGAGGAGAATTGGATCGAATAACGTTAAGGTCCTATGGGATGTATCAGATAACAACCGCTAAAGCCTGTGCAGTTAGAATGTATCTCTATGGAGCTTTAACATTATCTGATACATCCCATAGGATTTTAACATGCATCGGATAACACTAAAAATCAGATAACACCAAGACTTGTGGAACCAAGTCTTAGCGTTATCTGAGGTATTACTGTACATTAGAAATGAGAGTACAGTACTTTGCTACTAGATATAGAACCCAGCTGGTGACACCTGCTTCAGCTAGGCCCAATGACTTAAATTTTCATTATACAGCTTTCAAACACCAGTGTCATTCTTTATCTATGTCCCAGCTCCCCATATATCATACCACCTGCTGCATAGCATTACTGGAGCAGGCAAAAATAATCTGGGGGGATATAGCAATGAACAACTCTGATCTGTTTTAGAATCAGAGACCTGTTTATCTGATCATCCTGGTTTGATTCATACCACACTTACAACCCATTTTACAAATCTGTTTCAGAATTATATAATTCATTTTACTTACGGAACTCTTAGCTTTGGAAACTTCTGAATATCATTTTCAGACATATTCTGAAAAAGAAATGTGCACAGTTATGATGTATAAACTGAGAGAAAAACTGAGTTTTTGCAAAGTTTCTGGGTTTAGTAAAACTAAAAGAACAGTAGTTTCCCACATGTGATTCAACCACCGGATGAAAAGTATGCTATACCTGAAGAGTACTAGCTGCAAAACTTTTTAGATTTTTGAAAAAACTCAGTCATCCCTTACCTTGGATACCTTGGAGTTGTTATTCAGCGAGGAGTCCACACATGCAAATGGACCTGGGAAATCAAGTGCATCTGCATGCCGGGTTTTTTTTAGCCATTTGGCTATCACATCACCTAGTCGGCTAGTTGGACCATGATGTGTGCCTTCTGCTTTCACCTTGCCCAAAGAAGCTCTGGTGAGTCTTAGTCCTGGCCTAACATCATTGACAAGTGATGGGCAACACTGCCTAATTAGATCGCTCCCTACCTCTCCTTTACCTGACATGCCAACCTCATGTTAACCAACCAACCAATGAACCAACCAACCAACCAATTCATAATTGAAAATTAAAAATATACACAATTAATAACATATTATTATAAAGTAAAAATAGACACAAAGGATTTTTCATCAGGATTTCTATACTGTAGTAACAATGCCTATCACTGGAATTTTTTTTATCATGACAATTTTCTCCAACTGAAAATCTCAGTCTAATGACCCTTTGGAATGATTCACAACCCTCGGAGTGGGGGCAATCTCCCTAAATTTGGTTTAGATGCTTTTCAACTTTCCCAGACTTTTTTCTTAAAAAAAAAAAAAAAGAGAGAGAGAGAGGTTCTTTGTGGAGCTGAATTTACTGTGTTTTCACACCTCCCAGGATCCCTTCCCACAGGCATCTGCTGGGCCACCTGGGCATAGGAATCCATCCTGGTGCACCCTTCTCTCTGGTGCACTGGGGCACCTGTATATTGATTTGTGGTCTTCAGCTATGTATTTTTAAAATTGTTTATGTAAGCCGCCCAGAGTTGGGTTTTTACCCGATTGGGGCGGGATAGCAAGTTGAAGAAAATAAATAAATAAATAAATAAATAAATAATTTTATTGCTATTTTTAATTTTCCCCCAATTTTTATTTATTTTCTATTGGCCAAGGGGTGGGCCTGAGGAGCAGCCGGGCTTAGCACCGCCCGGAGCCAGCCCTTCCCTGCCTCCATTATTCCCCATGAGGAAGTGGGCTCTTGCACTCCCCCTCCTCCCACCTCCATGTGGGGAATAAAGGAGGCAGGGAAGGGCTGGCTCCAGCCAGTGTTAAGCCCGGCTGCTCCTTTGTTCTGAGGGAAGGGAGCCGGCCAGAGAGCTGGACCTGCAGGGCCCTCCCTCCCCCCCCCCCAGCCATAGCCGCAGCTCCCTTCCCAAAGATGTGGGAGTGAGAATGAGGCCGTGGCCTCTCCGGCTCTTCCGCCACCGCCATCGCCCAGGGAGAGGCCAGGTGCATTTGGGGGTGCCCAGTGAGGGGGACCAGCAAGAGGAGCCCCCTGGCTGCATGTAGAGTGCCCCCTCCCCATTTCATGGTGGCTTGGGGGGGGGAACAGACCCAGGGTGAGGTATACCTGGAGCTCGATCCTCCGGTGCCATACACCTGAGCCAGGGCTCCCCCCAATCCCTCCTTCATCACCTCTGTCCAGTGCCCTCTCAATGTGGCCTGCACACCCCTGCCTGTTCCCTTCAAACATCATGTAAAAATATTTTGGCCACTAGTCAGGTAATCAGTGAGGTCATTAGTATGCTAATGACAAGAAATTCTATCTTTTATTCAAACCTTTTGCAGTGGATGCTGGACAATGGTGCACAGGTTAAAGATGAACCTGGATAATTCAGAGATCATGTTGTTAGGTGAGTTATCTACCTGCACATTTGGAATCACTCCCTCCTTGCATGCAGGATCAGATTTACAGTCTAGGTGTGCTTCTGGACTCAGTACTACTGATGGAATCACAGATTGTTTTTGTGGTCTGTTTATCTTCCTCCAACTGTATTGTCCAGCAGCAGACATTTCTAGATGGCAGTTCTCTAACAACATAGGTCCATACATTGGTAGTCTCAGGGATTGACTACTACAGTGCTCTCTATGTGGGGCTTCCCTTGAGGCTGCTGTGGAGTCTTCAACAGGTCCAGAAAAGGGTGAGCAGCAGAGGCGTAGCTACCGCCGTATCTGCCGTATCAATTATACGGGGCCCCCGGGCCACGGGGGCCCCCAACGTGCGTAAGCAAAACAAATCTTTACCCTTCCTAAGGGCCCCCAAACAAATTTTTATACGGGGCCCCGCCAAGGCACGCTACTCTTCTGGTGAGCAGATTGATTATGGTGTAAATATTCTCACACCTTCCCATTTCTGGCTGCTTTACATTAGTTAGCTGTTAGCAACCCCATCAGGTTCAAAGTTTTGATCTTAACATAAAAAAAGCCTTCATGGTTTTGAATCTTGTTAAATCACAGAGTGTCATCATTTGGTCCATCACACCAAATCTTCCAAGTCTTTATAGTTGGGTGCTGCTACAAGAGAGACTCATCAATGGGTAGCAAGAAATCAGATCTTTTCAGCTCCCATGGGAGAACTGTAAAGGTCTATCCCTCCTTGCTTTTAGAAAGCAAATTAAACTTCTGATATTCAAAGAAGCCTTTGTAGAGATCCCTTCTAAAGTTTTAATGGTATAGTCTACCACCCGCCATATTGTTGCTATTTTGTTTTTCTGCTTTATTTTGCACTGACTGTATTATTTTGATAGATATATTATGTTTTAAACCTGTACAAACTACCCAGAGTAGCTACTGTGCTAGATGGGCAGTATAAAAGCCGAATGAATGAATGAATTGACTGACTGACTGGCTGCCAGATTAGTCAGTCAGTCAGAAGATAAGAGGACCCTTCATTTTAAAAAAGCAACACATGTTTCTGTAGGAAAAAATGCTGGGTGGAGATTGTGGTAATGGGTTCAGCCTTTCAAAGTCCAAGGATGGATGGGCATGTCCACTTTAAAGTATCCACCAGCCCCTCCCTTATCTTGCAAACATTTCCTCTAATTCCTCATTATATTAATGGGAAGGGGAAAGCGAATCCAAAGAAACACATTTTTTAAAACATTGGTTTGTTGAAATATAGGTTCACTAAATCTTACCAGAAATCTTTGTCCAGTGATGCTGTGTTTCTTGACAACCTTTTCACAGTCCCTGAAGTTCAACTGCTGATTTAAACAAAAGTGCCTCATCAATTTCAAATCTTCTGAGCAAATCAGAATAAGAAAATAGGTATGTCTTACAGACAAAATGCAGTATGACAAATCCAATGGACCAGACATGTCCCTCCACAATGTCATGAAGCCCTTCTTTAACTCTCCTTTTAACCTTCTTTGTACAGAGGGAGCCTCACAGTTCCATCCAGAATCTGCACAGGGAAAGAGATTTCCCCCATCCTTGTAAATGTGGCTCCACCAAGGAGATTTACCCCCACTGCTTGGAAATGTGGCTCCACTGAGGACCTGAGCCAGCTTCCTCTGCCATTCTGTGTTCTCACTGAAAGGGGAAATGAAGCTAAAGGGACTCAATGAATGTTTGTGTTTGTGGTTCCTGTAAAAATGGCTACTGAGTTCCAAACTAGTCCTGCTTTTGCTGTGTTTTCCATAACCAAGAAAGACGTAGATGGACAGCAGAAGCAGGTATTATAGATAACATATTGTTGTTGCTGCATGTTGTCAAATCAATTCTGACTTACAGTGACCCTTTTTCCAGGGTTTTCTAGGTATAAAATACACAGAAGTGGTTTACCATTCCCTCTTTTGAAGGAACACTGGGACTGTGTGACTTGGCCAAGGCTTCACAGGCTGGCTTTTCTCCTATGAAGTAAAGTGAGGAATTGCCCTCCCAGTTTCTGTCTCCCCAACCATATACCTAATCTATTGAGATATTCAGTCAGCTAACCTTTTATTATAAAAGGAAATCTATCATGGGTTGGTTGTTTGACAGTTTTTCTTATCTCCTATGATTATACAGATTGGGTAGCTCTGTTTTGTAGCTGGAAATCTTACTGAAGCATTTCAAGAATTAGGGCAGTATTACAACATCAACCATTTGAAGTCTAATCAAAGCAAGACTCAAGTATGTGTTTTCCACCTTCAAAACCGAGAGGTAACGGTTGATTTGAATGTTATATGGCAAGGGAACTGATTACAGCAGAACTGCTGGAGTACCAAAGCCAAAGTTAGTACAAGGAAGTTAGTACAAAGAACATTATCATCAGGAAACTCACAAACTATAAATGGGGAACTGAACCATCTGTGCTCCGTACATCAGCATTGGCCCTAAGCATCTCCACAGCAGAGTATGCTGCTCTGCTATGGAATGCATTCACACAAAACAAGTTGACATCACTGTTAATTAAGCCATGTGTATAATGACAGGATACCTAAAATCTACACCAGTTGAGAAAATATACCCTCTTGTTGGTATCGCTCCACCTAAGATAAGGAGAGAAGTAGCAGTGGATGCTGAGAGAAATAAGCAAGAGAAGGACCCTCAACACCCTGTGAATAGATCTGAGCCTCAACCATGCCTCTTCAGATCCCTCTTGTTGGAATCACTCCACCTAAGATAAGGAGAGAAGTAGCAGCAGAGACCAAGAGAATTAAGCAAGGGAAGGGCCCTCAACATCCTCTGAATGCATATGAGCCTTATGTCTGCCAGCTCAGATCCAGGAAGAGCTTTATGGCAAGAACAAACATTCTTGAGGGTACACAAGAGCAAAACCAAGTTAAAAGATGGAGGAGGGAGCTTCCAGGACAAGGAACATCGCTTAAGGAGGATATAGCTGAAGAAATCAACTTCCCCTATGTCACTTGGAGAACCCTGAATAGGCTGAGGGTTAGGGTGCCAACATGCTCAAGTGGGGGTTGCTGGCAGACAACAACACCCTATGTAAATGTGGAAAGATACAGAATATGGCTCATTTACTGCTCTGCCAATTGCTGTCAGAAACATGCACTGATGAGGACTTAAGTTTGGCCAACTACAAAGCCAAGAAAGTAGCTTCATTTTCACAATCCAAGGTTTGATCAGGACACGAAAGAAAAAGAAGCTATGTTTTGAGTGGTCTTCAGGAATTGAGCCTGAAATTCATTTGAAGACTGTTTTGAGACATCAGCCTGAATCATATCTCTCTAACATTGATATGCTTTCAGTTCTAATGACAGATAATATATAAACTCTGTTACTGGCTTCAACCACAAGGTTAAAAAGTGTTCAAAGTATGGATGTGAATTTTATAGCCAAGATTACTCCAGGAAACAAACCAAAATGGGAATATTTCCTCTACTCATTACAAGACCACACAAGCTTTTTTCACCCAAGAAATCTAATGAAAAATTTTGTAGAATGTCTCTGGATTTTCATGATCATGCTTTTTAATGGAAGAAATGGCAAGCTGCTCAAGATTACTACAATCATTGCACAAATTAGCATATTTCCTGTGAATTAATCCTGAAAGATCAGGAGAAACAGCAAACTGTGCAGGATTATTACAAATTCTTCATGGATATGAATTTGTACAGAACTTGATATCTTCTGAAATAAAAGTAGAAAAGAAAACAAACCAAGAGTTATTTTCAAGGGAAGCCAGGAAATCTCACTGATGTAGAGGGAAGTCTTGTTAGCAGATATCATTAAGAATGAAAACAAATTGCAAATACCTGTCACATCCATACCTCAAAACTGTGCCTGAAGCATAGGATGGTTTTACTCCATCTTGTTCAAGTGAGGGAAATGGCATGGAGAGGACTGAACTGCACCTTCAAGGGCATGAGTAATTTGCTCTCCCATCTCTCTCCCTTCTGTGCAATGGGGATTTATGGTTGAGAATGGATCTCATTCCTTGGCCCCTAGATCAAGATTACGTATCTCCACTATAACTGGAATAAACCATTCCTGATTAAGCACCTAAAATTATCCATGCTGAGAAACTGGAAGTATACATAGGAATGCAGCCTCAGATGATAACAGCTGGAGGCAAATGACATGATTTGTCACAGCATTTTTTCAGAAATTAAACGAGAGGTTCACAACCTTTTCACGCCATGGGTTGGAACATGCCCTCTCAGACAGATGTGTTGGCCAGAGGGATGGTTCCTCCCACCACTTCCATAATTTCCACCACTTCTGGTGGCAGTGACAGTGGCAGGGTGCATTCGCGTCACGTTTTCTGAATTTCTTTACTGTTTCTGCCGCTTCCCGTGGCGGCGGGAGCAAGGGTGGTGCATGAGGGGTTGGGGGGTTGGCATTTTTTCAGCGTTTTTTGGGGGGTTCCCCATATGGTTTCATCATTTCTGGCATGTTTTCAGCACTTCAGCCATGTTTTTAGCATTTCTGGTGACAGAGTCCTCACCACGGGGTGGATTAATTGGTGCCGCATGACAGCCCCAGCCCGTGGGCTATAGGTTTTGAATCCCTGAATTAAATATTTTCAACCTCCCCCTTGGAAGTCATAAGGTTCCCTTGAGATCTCTTTTGTCATAAGGGATCATTTAGTGGCCAAAGGATGGGACAGTGTTGAAATCTTAATGTCCAAAAATTGGCAATGACAATTTTCAGAAATCAAAGACTCTCTCCCATCCTATAGCCCTCAAAATTCTTCTCACAATTAAAAGAATTCCAATGAGGCTTAAAATCGGGGGGGGGGGTTAGATTTGTGACTAATGACCACATTTGATGAGTTTGTCAGCCTTCTACCATGTATGTTAAAGCAACAAAATTTCAGCTAGAATTTGTTATCCACAATCTTATTTTAGCTAAACCCTTTAAGGAATGTTCTGACAGGCACAATTATTTCTTGCAGTTTTTAATTGTACAGAAAATCATGTAATTAGAGGCACTTCAATCATAACAAGACATAAAGTTAGAAGATTACCAAATTAGCTGTATTTCTGTTTTAGCACTGCCCTTTCTATAGAAAGTTTCAATTCAGCACAGTGCAAATTAATCCTCTTTTCACATTTGGTACCCTGGTGTAAATGTCTTTGCAAAATAACTGGATGCACTTGTTCCCTGTCTAATCTAATCTTTTCAGGAAACTAGACAGAGTGTGAACTTTGTGTGGTCAGTTAACACCTTCTGTGAAATGATGGGTGATCTTCACTGGCATAATTAAAAATAGACTTTCTTATTATTTTAAAGCCACTGTAATGCATGATATCTCTGTTGCATAGAAATTAAAAATACTGATTCTGGCCTCCAATACTAATCTTTAATTTCCTTTGAGGATAAAATGTGGTGTCTTGGAGTAGCGATACCACTATGTCAGAACGCCAGTCTGGCCAGCTATATGTTCTGGAACCAAGATATTTAGTTTGTCTGTAGCACAGAGATAACAACCGGGGGGGGGGGGGGGGGAGTACCCTGATACTTTCACTATAAAGTTTATACCATGGATCACTAGGACAATACAGTGATACCTCGGATAACGTTTGCATCGTATAATTTTGGGGAATCTGAGGCAAACATTTACATCGGATAACGTTATGTACAATGATTTCTGATACAAGTGTTTGCCTCAAATTCCCTGAGGCGTGGCTGTGACTCACCAGTTTGTCTTGGGAGAAAGGGAGGGGGCTGCTTGCTCTCTTTATCTCAAGGTTGCAAGATCTTAATAACAATCGCACATTAGAAAAGCTTGCCAAACCAGCCCGACTAGTTTAGGGGAACAAAAGCAAACATTATAAAGGGGTGGTTTAAAAGGTAAACAAGACCTTCCAAGATCACCAAGACATGGGGGGGGGGGGACTCTTTCAATATGTCCTGACTCCATTTTAAAAGCTAAGAGGGATAGAAGCAAGCCCCAAATGGATGACAACATTTACCATCATGCAGAGTTGCCACATGGAGCCATGTGCACAGGAATCAGTTTTAAAACCTAACAGCAAGGGTGCCCAAACTTTTCAGGCCACGGGCCAGTCACTTGGTTCATGGGTGCCCAAACTACAGGCTGTGCATCAGATCCGGCCCTGACACCAATTCATCTGGCTCATTCCACCCTCACCATTCCCAAAAGCTGGGTGAGTTTTACTTCCGCTCCTGGTGTCATTGGCTGGATCCGGCCCACAGGCTATAGTTTGGGCACCCCTGCCTAACAGGGATAGAAGCAGGACTCAAAATGGATGCCAACATTTACCAACATGCAAGGCGACATCTGGAGCCATGTTCACAGGAATCCACCGGAACCATGTTCACAGGAATCCTTTGGTGTCATGGGCCAGATCTGGCCCACAAGCCCTGTTAACAGCAGGGGTGCCCAAACATTTCAGGCCACTGGCCAGTCACGTGGTTCATGGGAGCCCAAACTACTCCCTATGGGCCAGATCCAGCCCTGACACCAATTCATCCAGCATGCTCCACTCTAGTTGCTCCCAGAGGAGGGAGTAAAACTCACCCGACTTCCGCTTCTGGGAGGGACGAGCATGGTGTGGGCTGGATGAATTAGCATTGGAGACCAGATGTGGCCCATAGGGAGTAGTTTGGGCTCCCATGAACCACTTCACTGGCCCATGGTCTGAAAAGTTTAGGCACCCCTGCTATTAGCAAGGCTTGTGGTCCAGATCTGGGCCATGACACCAATCCATCTGGCCCACACCACCCTCATCACTCCCAGAAATTGAAGTAAAACTCACCTGACTTCCGCTTCCAGGAGCGACAATGGTGGAGTGGGCTGGATAAATTGTTATTGTGGGCTGGCCCCATCCATGGCCCATAGTTTTGGCACCCATGAACCTATGGGCCAGATCCAGCTAATGACTCCAGAAGCGGAAGTAAAACTCACCCAGCTTCTGGGAGTGATGAGGATGGAAGGGGCCAGATTACCCAAACTACAGCCTGTGCACCAGATCCGGCCCTGACAACAAATCATCTGGCCCCTTCAACCCTTATCACTTCCAGAAGCGGAAGCTAACAGCAGGGGTGCCCAAACATTTCAGGCCATGGGCCAGTCACGTGGTTCATGGGTGCCAAAACTATGGGCTGTTGGCCAGGGCCAGCCCACAACACCAATTTATCTGGCCCACTCTACCATCGTCGCTCCAAGAAGCAGAAGTCAGGTTAGTTTTACTTCCTTTTCTGGGAGTGATGAGGGTGGTGTGGGCCAGATGAATTGGTGTAATGGGCCAGATACAGCCCTCAGGCCTTACTAACAGCAGGGCCCCCTAAACTTTTCAGACCATGGGCCAGTCATGTGGTTCATGGGTGCCCAAACTATTCCCTATGGGCCAGATCCAGCCTCCAGTGCCAATTCATCCATCCAGATCTTGGCGATCTTGGAAAGTCTTGTTTACCTTTTAAACCACCCAGTGGTGGAATCTCAAAAATTTTACTACCCCACTGTGAAGTCATCACAGTGTGGGCAGAACTAATGTCATGATGTCATGACGTCGTGGACGGGGCCAAAGAAAAAAATAAGCGCGCATGCACACACATACACACACACACCCCTCAGTCCACCCACCCAACCACCCACAACACAAACCCGTAAATAAATTAAATAAATAAATTACATTAAAATACACCCACCCCAACACAAATCAACCCACCCACCCCAAACACAAACCCGTCATTACCTGTTAGTAGAAGTGCCTGGGGAGCACCATGTTGCAAGATGGATATGGTCATTGTACCAGTTCTCTGGGATAATATGCCTTAATGTAAATGTAAAACAGCTGTACTGTACCTCCTTAAGGGTTCTCCAATTGGAACAGCAATTGGAACAGCACAAGTGTAGCTTATTGATGAGGTAACTCCAAGGCTTTGCTTAAAAACCCCAAGCCAGGCCACCAGGCCTTTTTAGGAACTGTGGTAGTACATCAATATAGGTAAAGGTATTAAATATACATTAAAATACAAACAGACACACCACATCCAAAGGTGAGTCACTTACCCTGGGGAGCAGGCTATAGGGACCTTCAGACTAGCAGCTTCTCTTCCTCCTCCCCACTTGGGAGGACAGCAAAGAGGCTGTGCATATGCGCCAAGCACTGTAGGCATACATCCACACCAAGTGTTTGGCGCGCATGCGCAGTGGGGGAACCAGTGAAAAGGTAAGCCCCGAAGGTGGTTCCCCCCAAAAGCTGCTACCGGTTCTCCGGGACGCTGAGAAAAGTTACTACCGGTTCTGGCGACCTGGTGCGGACCTGTTACATCCCATCACCTTTATAAAGTTTGCTTTTGCTCACCTAAACTACTTAGACTGGTCTGGCAAGCTTTTGTAATGTATTTACCCTGTAGACAAAGGTTCCAGCATGTTTCCTTAACTTTCCCTTGAAGTCTGTATTGTTTATCTCTGTGGAGTTAATGTTATCTGATGCATCTGCATAGGATTTTAACATTATCTGATGCATGCATCGGATAAGGCTAAAAATCGGATAACGTTAAGACTTGTGGAACCAAGTCTTAAAGTTATCCGAGGTATTACTGTACTAGCAACTACAGTATTACTTTCTTCCAGGTTTGTGTGATTTCCGCCAAGTTAAAGAGAAAGATAGCCATTTTGTACAGAAAGGCTACAAAGATTATTTAATGTTTAGATTAAACACAAACCTGAATTTATTTGTGGAATGGAACCAGAAAAGTTATCTCCTCCTTCACTTAGGTTCTTATCCGAATAACCATTTAACTTTGAATCTTAAAATTATCATCTGAGGCAATAGATACACTGGCAAGTCAAATTAGAGCTTTTTGGCTTTGCTGTGGCTTGATTCACAGCCTATTTCATGCTTCTGTTCAAATTAGGTGCATGGAGACTGCAGATTGTTTTGATGCCAGGATCCACACTGCTTCTCCCCCTCCCCCCCAATCTGACGCAGCTTAATCCATGCCGTAAACTTCCTTCTTTTGATCCCACCCTTTATTAATTCTGGGATCTCCTTTCAAGATTTCATTGTGAAGCTAGTGGATTGTTTAAAGTGTTATGTGATGCTAAGGAAAAGGTAAAGTTTTTCAAAGGTCTCTATAATGTACAAAACACATACACACCTACCACAGAAACCTGCTGTAGTTTGTCAGTGCTGTTTCTATTTTATATCGAACAAATTCTGTAACTTGTTGAAAAAATATTTATTTTTATTTATTTCGTTATCACCCTTCCAGAGAACAAAAGTTCCCCACTCTGGGCAGTTTACAGCATTAAAATATGGTAACACGTTAAAAACAATGATCCAGCCTCATGTTAACAATAGTAATAAAAAAAAGTTTTTAAAAAATGGGTGCAAGACCAAGACAAAGTAAATACCTTGAGGAGAGATTAGTATTAAATGCCTCCCTAAATAAAGCTAGTTTTCAAATTAAAAATACCTTTGGGTTTGCTTATAGTATATGTTATTTCAGTCTACTAAAAGCAATGTGAAACTTAAATAGACCAATGAGATATGCTCATACTTTTCCAGTCTTGGAAGCACGGGGGGGGGGGGGATGACCCTACATCATGGTAGGTAAGTTTCATGATACGCCAAGCTACTCCCCCTTATTTTGCCATTTTGTTTACCTGATCAAGAGATATTAATTCCTGAAACTGTGCCCCTCCCTTTTTTTGCTCTCTTTGGAAAGCCTAACAAACTGGACAGTCAATATGGTATACTGGATAGACTGTGAATCTAAAACTAGTAAAGGTAAAGGTTTCCCTTGCTTGAAAGCCAGTTGTATCTGACTCTAGGGTTCAGTGCTCATCTATGTTTCAAAGCTGAAGTGTCAGCACTGTCTGCTTCTGCAGACGTTTCCATGGTCATGTGGCAAACATGACGAGACACGCACGGAACACTGTTTACCTTTCCACCAAAGTGGTCCCTATTTATCTACTTGCAATTTCTTGCTTTTGAACTGCTAGGTTGGCAGGAGCTGGGACAAAGATGGGCGCTCATTCTGCCCTGTAGTATTCGGGAATTGAACTGCTGACCTGCTGCCTTCCAGTCAGCGTCTTAGCCGCTTGAGCCATTGCAGTCCCTGCAGAGATGCATCAGAACTGGATCCAAATTACCACTAAGCCATGAAACCTTGTGGGATGAGATTGGGGGGTTGGCAATGATAAACTGCCCCATAAACATCTTATATACTTCAAAGACCCAGCAGAGTTACTGTACTTTATGCCAAAATGATTTGATAGCATCTAAGAGGAGTAAAGTGTATAATCTCAGCATGGGTTTTGGAGATCATTTTGTAGCAGATAATAAATATGGCCATATAGCAGGGAGACCCTATACTAGAGGAGTTTTTGCCACACAAACACAACAGGTAAAATTATTCACTATGGCTACCTTCTAATTTCTTTTATCTAATCCATCATAGAAAATTATCTCCAGAATTGATCATATAAAACCCACATTGTGAATCTTGTTATCCCAATTCAAAAGTTGCCTGTGTGGTCAGACAGGATGAGTACAGCTTTGAGTTTACTATGGGGACATGTGTTGTCTTAAATGTTGACTGTTGATTGCCGTGATTTTTTTTTTTTTTTTGGTTTATTAATGCTTATGGGTTATAGGTTTTCTTTCTTTGTTATATCTGCAAAATTTGTAATATTTTAATGCTTGTACACCACCCAGAGTAGGAAAATATCCTAGATGGATAGTATATAAATAATAAAATAAATAAATGGAAGTCAGAACATTTCTTCCATTCCAGCTCCCAGCAAAGTCTATTGGCTACCTTAAGTGAAAACCAATGAAAGTACACCATTTCATTAGCACTATTTTTGTGTGCCCATTACTTGAAGCAAGGGAACTCCTAGGAAATATGTGGAAGGAAACACAAACTCCAGGTTTTCCAGGAAAAGTCTATTTCAGGATGGATACTCCACATTCAATTTTGCAAAAGTCCTAATATTTCACTGTATCCATTTGTTTCCACCATAAAGGTGGATGGCAAGAGTAGTTTGTGAGGTTGCAGACCTGTTGCCTTTCAGTGGCAGAAGGTATGTAAAATCTTGTTCTATAGCTGTCAGTGGTTTTCCTTTTCCTTCCTTTTCTTAGTTATCTCTAAAGTTACACAATGGCCTATTGAAACCCTTAGCTGGGAGAAGAGACCATACAGATTCCACTTCAAACAGTAACATGGGCCACCACTGGTGACAAGAGATGAGGAAACAGTGGTGGTTCAATTAAGGGGAGTATGGTAATGGAGTCCTTAAGGTAATAACATGATCTAGAGTCCATGAGCAACCTTAGGCAATGTGAAAAGGGAGGTGCCTCACAATAGCTTTAGCTGCATAGAACCCCAGGCTGGCCAATTTAATTTGACTATCTCTTCTATTTTCCTGGCAATGAAAATGCAAAGATAGATAGATAGATAGATAGATAGATAGATAGATAGATAGATAGATAGATAGATAGATAGCAAATTGCTTCTGTTTTACAACACCCCAAATCTGTTGCCTAGTAGTGTTGTCACTACGGTAATAGGCAATATAGAGGCCTGGATATGTTTTAAAATCTTGAAACTTAGTTGTGGATTGTTGTTGGGTTTGTTTGTTGTTGGTTTTTTGGTGTCACAGTTATACAAAAAGAAACATGCAGATCTGATATCTAGATGTAACAATGGCTATAAGGAAAACATATATTTTGCATATGTATGTGCAACAGCTCTCTTGTACTTTTTACCATTGCCAGCCCACAAACAAACGCTCTGAGGGCAGGTTCCTCATTATGTGGAATCCGTGGGAACAGCTGCTCTTCCTTCCCCATTAAAAAAAAAACCCAGGGTAAAGCTTTTCTTAGACAACTGTTAGAGGCGTTTCCCAAATGCTGGTGTTTGGACTTCAATTCCCAGAAGCCTAAGTCATTTCCCCCAAAGCACTGATCAGCCAATGTACTGACTTAGGCTTCTGGGAATTGAAGTCCACTAGTGGGCTGTGTACCCCTTGTTGGGAACCACTGTGTTAGACAATACGCCTTGATGCTGTTTGTTTCCTAGCAAATGGGCCCCTATTCCTCAAACTACTTTCTGCAGGAGTTCTCAACCTTTTAAAGCCAGGGGCCGGGTCATGCTCTCTCAGACAGCTTCAGGGGCCAGACGGCCATTTTGCCATTCCTCCACCACATGGTACTTTCTGGTGTGGTGGAGGTGGTGGTGGGCACATGAAATGGTGCCACAGACCGCAGGTTGAGAATCCCTGACTTTCTCTTTCATTGCCAAATTTGTTTTTGTGTTGTATGACAGCTAGTGCCTGGTATTTCGCTAGGGTTCCCACTTTTCTTAATATTTATTTCAGTCTAACCATGGCCTCCTATTACATTTCTTGTCAAAAGAACTTAGAAATCTACCGTTAAAACATGGCAGGGATAGAGGTCAGAAATGAGAGACTACCCATCGTCTCTTGACTAAAAAGTGTAACCTCGCAGAAGAATCTTCTTCTGTTTACACAAGAGGGATTTTCCTATCTTTAAGTGATCCTTTTTTTCCAGACAGTTTATATCACATTGCATGTCCCAGAGGATCTGCCAATAATTTGGAGCAGATCAGGTGAACCGTGGGCAAATTAGAAAGGAGAGATGAGGAAGATCTAGTTTTAAACTAGGTGGTCACCCAAAATTCTGCACTCAGGGAGTCAGAAAGCTATGTTCGAAGGGGACATCAAGCTGTGAGGAAGGTGGAGAAGGCATTTTCATCTCATGTGCTGTTCATCCAAGGGTCAGCCCTGGGCCTGTTGTTTGAACAAAGCTTGGATTTCTTTCACAGAACAGGAATTAGGATACTGGAGAATGAACAGCAGCAGAGTGTCATTTGTTTAAGGCAGTTGACAGTTGTTTCAATACCACATTCAAAAGAAGATTCACTCATGGCTGTCAGAAATGACTTTCTGAAGACACTTCTAAAATTTTGGCACCAAACGCCACAACTTACCACATAATGAAAATAAAAGCTCCTTTGCATCGTATACGAATAGAACAGCTGAAGTGAAATGAAACTTACCCTCTTAAAGTAGTCTGCCAACTCATCTGGGGACCAGCTGACCACTTCTGAGCGGTAGGGAGTACTTCTTGAATCCATCGTGGCTCTCCCCTAGCTAGCTACAAACCAATTCATGCCAACTAAGATACTCACACTCAGACAGAACTTCTACTTAGCAACAACCCAGCAGGGAAAATACAGTTTAAAATATTTAATCCAGTTTCTAGGTTTCAGCTTTCTTTAGAACTGTGCAACAAATCAACTGAAGATGGTAACACCTTCCGGTGTGAACCAAACGGCCTCTCTTCTCAGGAAACCTACCAGCTAGTTAGTCAGCTTCACCACTTCCTTTTTCACTCTGAATCTAAATATGTAAACAAGGAAACAGAGCAGCTCAATCCCACTCTTGCAAAAAGAGGGTTGAAAAATGAAAAGGAAGAAATATACAGCAAGGTCAGTCTCTTTTCTGGTAGAATTTGAAAGGAAACTGCAGTCAAGATCTCAGAAGGCTGGTGTGCACATGGAAAAAGGAGTGCTGACTTGGGCTTCTGGTAATTGAAGTCCAAGAACACCTGGATTGCCAAGGTTTGCCATCACTGCAGTAGGGTTTAGTCTAGGATGAAAATCCCAACTTGGTTCATTCTTGCTTAGAAAAAATACCATCACAAAAAAAGCTTATACTAGCTCCAAAACAGCAATATGGTACCTTTTACTATTCTAAGTGAGCGATTTTGTATAATTTCAAAACTGTTTTTGTACATTTTGTAAAATGCCTAAAATGGGAAAATACGATGACTCCCACTTTGCTGTGATAACATTGGATTAATAGTTTATAACTTTATGATCAATCAGCTTGTCCTATTTCCCTTTCTTATACAGTACTTACAATGGGAGAAAGGGTATTATTCAAACAGAGACAGGAATTCTACATACAGTGGCTAGAAACCTATCATGTATGCCTGTTAGTGCAAGTCAATTAGCATAAATCTCAATGGCAAACTGAGGAAATTGACACTTTCATTTCTACTACACACCAGTCATATGACTGCAGTTTCACCATCTCAGGGTGACCAGCCTTGTCTAGAATCCTGCCCATAGAAAGATTGCTTCATATCTGTAGGTTCTACAGAATAGTTCATCATGACTGAGAACTCATGCAGAGTTAAGTCTTATGGGCTGCAAAGATGTAAAAAAGTTTTAGGCAATTTGTGACACTCTTAAGTTGCTTCACTGTAACTTTCATCAGTCCTAGCCAGTATAGGTAAAGGTAAAGGTAAAGGTAAAGGTCACCCTTGCTCAAAAGCTAGTCTTATCAGACTCTAGAATTCAGTGCTCATCTCCATTTACAGCCAAAGAGCCAGTGCTGCTTGATTGTATTTGAAATAGCAAAGATCAAACCTAGGTACAGTATGTTCATTTTCTATAAAGCAATGTTTCCCAATGTGGGGCTCATGCCCCACAGGGTGACTTTAATTCACAGAAGCCCTAAGTCAGTACATTGGCTGATCAATGCTTTGGGAAATTGACTCAGGCTTCTGGAAACCAGAAGGTTGGAAAACACTGCTATAAAGAAAGGAAGCATTGCAGCCTTTCTAAATTACCACCAGAGCGCAGCCAAACTCAAGCTTTCATGTATACATTTAGGATTCATTCATTACCTGAACTGCCAGAAAGTTAGAATTTAAATTCATAGAAGTAGTGCAGTGACATAAGATGGGACTGCGGTGGCTCAGTGGTTAAGAAGCTCACCTTGTTAGCTGGAAGATTGGCAAGTTGGCAGTTCAAGACCCAAGTACTGCATGATGGAATGAGTGTCCTTCTCTTTCCCAGCTCCTGCCAACCTAGCAGTTCGAAAGCAAAAAATTCCAAGTAGATAAATAGGGACCACTTCGATGGGAAAAGATCTTGGGGACATGAAAGGAGCCTTATCCTGAGCGGAGTTTCTCCAGCAGAAATCCTTTCAACCCAGAATAATTCCTGACACAAAATTATTATTAGGTGTTGTCTGAGCCAAGGTAGGTAAAAAGGGATTTCAGGGATGAGATTACAGGTGTGGCAAAGCAGGATATAAGGCTGAAGTCCTACTCACACAGGCCAGGAAGTATCTTGAATGTTTTCCCCCTGAAAACATTTATGTAGAGGAATGTAAATCCTATCCACCCCTTGCTTTCAGTGTGTTGAGGATGACCAACCTTTGAAGATGTCAGCTATTGTATGTAACTTAGATTGGCAAGTTACTTTATTTGTTTTGGTGGCAACAAGAAGAGAAGTACCTTATTTGCTGGTATATAAGACGCTCCAGAATATAAAACACACTCTGTTGTTACCAAAATAGCCCAGTCAGAAGCGTAGCGTGCCTTGGCGGGGCCCCGTATAAAAATTTGTTTGGGGGCCCTTAGGAAGGGTAAAGATTTCTCACAAAAGAAAAAAAATTGCATAAAATTAAAAGAAATATTTATTCATCATAATTATCTATCTGTCACTTTTTCCAAAAATTTTACAAACAATTCAAATTAAATATACACTCTCCTTGCCTTTTTTTCGGCGAACTGATTTATTAAATCATTTATAGCTGATGATGACTTTAGTTTTTCTAAAGTTTCTGCCTCTATGGACAATAGTGACAGGTCTGACAGGCGTTCCTGTCCCATCGAAGTTCTTAGGTAATTTTTTATCAGTTTTAATTTTGAAAAACTTCTTTCAGCAGTTGCGGTTGTAACTGGAAGGGTCAAGAATAAAAAGCATGCTGTTATTACCTCGGAAAAACTGGATGCAAGACTATTGAATTTTATCAGCAATAGTTCAATGAGTTCCTTAATGGAATGAATTTTTTGAATTTCAGATTTTAAGCATGTTTTTAGAGCCTTTAATTGGTCATAAAGATTAACTGAGATGTCTTTACTGTATTTAGCCGACAGTTTTCCGGAAGCATTTAATATCTCTTCATTTGAAGAAGACAGGAGTTTCTCCGGTTGTAATATTTCGAACATACTACTCAGGTCACAAAGGCTCTGAAATCTTTGTTTAGTTTGAGAAATTAATATATCTAAACAGCAATAGTATACATTGACTTTGAAATAGGATTCCGGATCTGAAATTCTCTCATCTTGTGATAACTCATCAAAAAAACGCTTCGTTATCTTTCGCCTTTTGTTTTTAAAAACAGTTGTTACCCTCCACTCTTTTGCTAAATCTTTGGACTCATTTAATAAACTATTGAATGAATTTTGATTTCTTAATTCGCACAGTCTATTCAAAAGATTACTTAATAAAATACTAGTTTTCTGTAAGTCATTATTTTCATGCTGTAGAGCTTTAGAAACAGGATTAATGATTTCAAATAGTGAAGAAAAAAATGTGACAAGCACTAAGAAAGAATAACTCTCTAAAATGTTAATTATATTTTTACATTCTTCACGTTCATCTTTCTTTTTTGAAATTAAATTTAGTTGGTACAAAGTTTTCATGATTAATAAATAATTTTTCTTTACCGCTAATAAAGCGTCGTTCCTTGAAGACCATCTGGTAGGACATACCTTTTTAAGGGTAATTAAATATTTTTCAGATGAATCGTCACTTAACATTGCCCAGCGTTGTATACTATTGCCAAAAAAAGTATATATTTTTTCTAAATTATCAAAAAAAGTCGACACTTCACGAACATGTTTCGTAGCATCGTTTAAAACTAAATTTAATGTGTGCACAGCACAATGAACATAATCGGCATTCGGAGCATACTCTTTTATAAGGGTTTGTAATCCTCCATAAACACCCGACATAACATTTGCTCCATCGTAACCCTGTCCTCTACATTTAGTCAAATCAATTCTATATTGTTTAATCGTATTTAAAATTTCAGTTTTAAGTCCTTCAGCTCTGGAATCGGATACTGCTGTAAACCCCAAAAAGGACTCACAGATTTTTAATTCTTTAGGCACATTATCATCATTTTCTGTAATCGAGATGTATCGAAAAACTACAGAAAGTTGGTCAATTTTTGACAAGTCTTGTGTTGTATCTAGAATTATTGTCAGAAATGGAGCTTTTTTAATTTCTGAGATAATATTGTTCCTAACTGCGGTACCAAGCAAATTAATAATTTCATTTTGAATCGTAGGGCTTAAATAATTTATTTTGCCTTTTGGTTTTAGAAGAAGTTCTTTTAAAGTTGCATCATAATTAGATAGCAAACGTAAAATTGCCATAAAATTTCCAGAATCAGAATCATGGCCTCTTAAAGGTAGATTACAAGATGCTAAAGTAATTATAACATTAATTATACGATGCAATACATCTCTCCAGAATGTAATTTTACTATTGATTTCACTTTGCAATAGAGTATCGATGGTATTTCCTTGTAACCAATTATTATAAGATAGGGATGCATTAATATGCTGCTGTGACTTTTCATGGTCAAGTATAGTTTGCGTAAAATTGCTTCTAATGGAAACACCGTTAACCCATGCAGAGGAGTACGATTTGCTTTGACGATCTGCTAATAACCAACAGAAGTGGCAATACGGTTTGTTTAAAGCATTAGAATAACATAACCATGGTCTTGGAATTGTTATGCCTGCCTTATTGATATATGAATAATAGTAGACCGAAAAAGGTCGGTTACTTTCTGAATCTTTTGGAAACTGTCCTTGTGGTTTAAATGGACCCAATTTAAAAATTATTTTTCGTTCGCATTCAGTTGGACTGTCACCAAAATTTCCTCTATCTGATGAAACTATATTACAATCTTCAGATATCTCAGAATCGTCAATTTGGGTTTCTTCTATTTCCGGATAGACATCTGATGAAGAATGTGCTTCAGAAGAATCTGAAAATATAATTGTTAAAAAATAAAAGCGAATGTTTTGATAAATTTCAAAAATATATGTTAAATAAATTACTATACGTAAGGTTACGGTTAGAGTGTTCAGACATACGCAGGCTCTACGCAGGTTGTGCACTTGTTAGTACAAAATCACCTGCGCGCAGCCCATGCGTTACACCCGTGTGCAATCTGAACGTGGCGCATGGGCATACAAAACGAACAGAACCCAAGCTCGCGTACATCTGAACACGGACTGATAGACAAACAGACAACAAATTGATCCTATAGGTAAGTAAGAGTTCCGGTTTTTTTGTTTTCAGGTATGGAACCCTAAAAACAAAATTCACCCTTCGCTACAGGTAGATAAGATAAATGGGTTGGGTAGGACTAACCTTTGTAATCTGAATCACTCACAGGAGCTGGTGTCTGAAAAAATGAAGAAATTTTGGGCACTTTTTTTAAGACCTCCTCCCTTTTCTGTTTCCTTTTTCTTTTTGTAGCTCCGCTGGGATAATCTCTTTTCCTTTCACTCATTGTTTTTTACAAATCGCTACTATTAAACCAGAAGAACAATTGTTTGTATTATATTACAATGTAATGCACAATTAAATAAAATGCGTCAATAAACACTGCTCTCCGTCCGTGGTTTATCATCGTATCATATGTACATCAATTATTGTGGGATTCCCCCTTTACCACCAAACTAGTCCCCATTTAGTACTTGTAATTTCTTGCTTTTAAACTGCAAGGCGGTGGTATGGGAGTGCACTCCGTCGTGCAGCACTCAGGTCTTGAATTGCTGACCTGCTGACCTTCCAGTCGTCAAGTTCAGTGTCTTACTCTTAATCACTAAGCCACTGGCCAAAACGAGATCACTGGCCATCCATCCACCCTTCCCAGCTCCAGATAAAAAAAAAAATACACCAAGTGCAGTTTGGCCTGTTCAAGACACATCCTTTTTTTTTTAACCTCTTGCCCCTAAAAGTACCTCACAGCCACCCCTTTTTAAGAGGGAAGCTTTTATCTGCCCTCAGAAAACAGGCCAAATGGAAAAGATTATCATTGGGCCACCCATGCTGAGGAGAATCTGAACCACTTCGGGAGTAATAATAATAATTTATTACGTGTCAGAAATTATTCTGGGTTAAAAGGATTTTTTTTCCCGTGAGAAACTCCTCTCAGTCAGGGCCTCAGGGGACACCCAAACGAGGCTCCTATCACGTGCTGGAGGAGAGTTTTGACCCGAAGCACTGGGACTGTGACTGGCGCTCAAATCCGTCACGAAGTACCCGGGTCTTGAACTGCCGAACTTGCCAGCCTTCCAGCTTAGAAGGAGAGCTTCAATCTTAATCACTGAGCCAACACAGCCTGGGACGGGGGAAGCGGGTGGGCGGGGGAGGTTGGAAGAAAAAGAGGAACCCGACGGGCTCTAACTGCCTCAGCGCGAGAGACCTTCCCGGCAAAGGCGCACAGGCTCCGCCTGCGCATGCGCGCGGGCACGAGGCCCTGGGCCCCATGGGCTCAGTAGTACTTTGACTGTGTGGAGCCGGGATGTAGCAGCGCAGCCTTCTCGCGAGGAGACGGCGCCATGGGCTGTTTTGACTGCTGCTGCTGCTGCTGCTTCTGGAAGCGGTGGGGCTCCTTCAGGAAAGCGACGCGACACAAACAGGTGCTTTTGTGGGTGGGTGTGTTCATGGGGCATGGCGGGTGGGTTTGAAGAGCGGTTTGAAAACTGACACCGCTGCTTCTGTTGGGGGCCCCCTTGGCTCGGGGGCCCCGTATAATTGATACGGCTGATACGGCGGTAGCTACGCCTCTGAGCCCAGTATAGGCTACTATATATAGTACCTGTACAAGACACACTCCATTTTCCAGTGTATTTTAAAGGGAGAAAAGTGGGTCTCATATGCCAGCAAATTCAGTAACTCATGATTTAGATCAGGGGTGCCCAAACATTTTGGGCTGTGGTTCAGGGAGCTGGTCACTATTGCCCAGGGGCCAGATCCGGGCCCCAACACCAATTCATCCAGCCTGCAAAGCCCTTGTTGCCCCTGGAAGTGGAAGTAAAACATGCCTGTATGGAGGGCATTTTACTTCTGCTTCCAGGAGCAATGAGGGCTTTGTGAGCCAGATGATTTGGCATTGGGGGCCAGATCCAGCCCCCAAGCTGTAGCTTGGGCACTCCTAACTTAGATTGTCTTTGTGCACTAAATTAGAGGACCCAATCTTTTCCTTTTTCTGCAAGATGCTGAATAATTATTTGTGTCATGCTTGGAATAGTATGAGCCTTCACAAGAGCATTTCGGGAAATGTGCAGAAATTAAATCTATTACAGCTGCTACCTTATGACATGGATGATTAAACATGAGAAATACTGCATGGATCTATATCTATATCTATAAAAACAAGAAGAAAATGTTTATTGACATATTCTTGCACAAGAACCAGGATTTTTTTTAAACTTGGAAATTCCTTGCCAAGTTGTTTCTTCACATTGAAGCAGCTGGTATAAAAACAATTGGCTGAAATCTTGTACAGTAATGCATACAGCATAACTTTAGAGATGAACTGACCTAAGTGAAGAAATTTCTCTACACCTTATCCGTTGCACCTTATCTGTTGCATGACTCAAAATACAACAGATAATGTCTACGTAATTTTTTCAACTTACAGCAATTCACTCCAAAAGTATTTATTTATTTATTGAATTTCTATACCACCCATTATGTGAATGTACAGCAGGACTTCAGCCACTGGCTGCAAATATTCAGTAAACAGGAAGGAAGTATTGCAAACACTTTAAAGCAATGTTTCCTAACCTTTGGTTTTGGACTTCAATTCCCAGAAGCCTAAGTCAATTCCTCAAAAGACTGATTAGGCTTCTGGGAATTGAAGTCCCCCTGTGGTGCATGGACCCCAACATTGGGAACCACTGCTCTAAAGCTATGTGGGATGGTTACTCTCAGATGAGCCTCTTAATATGCTCAGAGGTTGTTTGGATCCTAGCTGACACTGGTTATTCTCAGTGAGTCTCTCTTAACTCTCTTAAAGTGACGCAATCATGTTATGCCTTGGAATTACATAACTGGGGAACAAAAAATTTTTTTTCTTGGTGCCTAAATTTTTTCAACTGATTTCAGGCATTTTGGGGCAGCTGATTCCGAAAATGCCATCCATTTTGTTCTAGCAGCTTTAGTTCACGAGATATCGATGATGTCATTATACATTGCTCTTATGACTACACTTATATTTGCCTCACCATTCGTAAATTGATTGTTTTAATAATACTTATTGATGTTGTTCAAGCTCTATTCCTGTTGTTGTTGCAAGTGTAATTTAACTAATCTGACCTTTTTTGTCATTCTCTGTGCTCTCCTTTACTGTGAGACTGGGTGCTGTGCATCCCGAAACTAGTCCAACTCCGCAGCTGCTCCATCGACTCATCCAGGGAGGCTTGCATTCACGTTTTTTTCTCCTTATCTTAAGTATGATTTTGACATTTATTTCTTTCTTTTTTTTACAGGCACTAATATGGCTTTATCAAGAAAAACATGTATAAATAATCCTGATGGTTTTTGTTTCATCTATGGTGAATACACATTCATTCAGCAAAGAAAACCCATAACTGACTTTATAAAAAGAGCTTATTTGGCCTATTTTAAAGTAAAACTGGGAGATCAAGATAAGGTTTGGGCATCTCACATTGTATGTAAAACGTGCACAGAGCATCTGCATCAGTGGTCAAATGGGAAATGGAAGAGCTTGAAATTTGGGGTACCAATGATGTGGCGAGAACAAAGAAACCACAGTGATGACTGTTACTTTTGTTCAGTGAATGTAAAGGGCATCAATTGTAATAACCGAAAACATTGGATATATCCCGATCTACCATCCGCACGATGCCCTGTACCACATTCAGAGGAGATATCTGTACCTATTTTTGCCAGTCTTCCAGAGTCATCAGAAGAAGAGGACGAATCAGCTGAAAGCGTATCTGAGCAAGAAGACAGAGAATTTGCAGGACGTTCGTCAGTTGTACCTGGCTTTAGTCAGGCAGAATTGAATGACCTCATTCGAGATCTAAGTCTTCCAAAAAAGTCGTCGGAATTATTAGCTTCCAGATTGGCAGAGAAACACTGTCTGTTGCTGGAAACAAAACTCACATTCTATCGCAAAAGGGAAACAGATTTCCTGCCATTCTTCGCGACAGAAAACCTTTTTTTTTTTTTGCACCAATGTTGAAGGACTCTTCATGAAACTGGGTGTAAGAAAATACATACCAAGTGAATGGCGGTTATTTATAGATAGCTCCAAAAGTAGCCTAAAATGTGTTCTTTTGCACAATGGCAACTGATACAGGTCAATCCCAATTGGTCACTCAGTTGCTATGCGAGAAAATCAAGCTACAATAGCCAAAGTCCTGGAGAAGATCTCCTATCATATTCATCAATGGCTAATCTGTATCGATCTCAAGATGGTGAATTTTCTTCTAGGATAGTGTTTCCCAAATGCTGGTGTTTGGACTTCAATTCCCAGAAGCCTAAGTCATTTCCCCAAAGCACTGATCAGCCAATGTACTGACTTAGGTTTCTGGGAATTGAAGTCCAGCAGTGGGCTGTGTACCCCTTGTTGGGAACCACTGTTCTAGGACAACAACGGGGTTACACCAAATACCCATACTTTATATGTCTATGGGATTCTAGAGCTAAAGATCAACACTGGGTGAGACGACAGTGGCCTCTTAGAGAAAGCATGACCGTTGGAGAAAAAAACATCATCACAGAACCTTTGGTTGAAAGAAACAATATTATATTGCCACCCCTCCATATAAAACTTGGATTAATGAAGCAGTTAATCAAGGCTTTGAATAGACATGGAGCATGTTTTGGCTATATATGTAACAAATTTCCTGCATTGAGTCTGGAAAAAAAAGCAGGTATATTTGATGGACCACAAATCCGCCAACTCATTACTGACCAGAAATTTCAAGACTCAGTGAATGGTTGTCAGTCAATATGGTAGTGCAAAATTTCCTTGGAAACTTCAAGGCTCCTAATTATGAAGAATTAGTGGAGAATATGCTCACTAATTTTTGTGCACTTGGCTGCAACATGAGCATAAAAGTACACTACCTGCACAGTCATTTGGACCAATTTCCAGATTGTCTTGGTGATGTAAGTGAAGAACAGGGAGAGCGTTTTCACCAGGAAAGAAGTTCAATGGAAGAACAGTATCGTGGACGATGGGATGTACATATGATGGCGGACTATTGTTGGAGCATCCAGCGTGAATGTCCAAGATCAATGCATCAGAGGAAATCACAGAAACGAGGATTCAGTGACCTAGTGGAAAAACTTTAATGAGCCTAATGTGACTTATGTAAAATAACTTGTGTATTTTATTGTATATGAGTGCTGTACAGTAGTTATATACAGGGGCATAGGAAGGGGGCAGGGGGGCAAATGCCTTGGGCAGCGTGCTCCAGGGGGCGGCATTTTGAAGCCCCCCCCCCAAAAAAAAATTTCCCCAATTTTTTTTTTCAAACAAAAAAAAATTGCCTCCAGGTGCGCATCGAAGGCTCCCGGAGGCGGGAGGGGTGGTGGAAAAATCTTTTGGGGGTGGGAAAATATCTGGGTGGGCAAAAAAAAAAAAGGTTTGGGTGGGCAGAAATTTTTTTGGGGGGGGATTTCACTCCACACCCAGGTGGCTTACACCTTTGCTACGCCTCTGGTTATATATGCAACCAGTATGGTTAGATTGGCCTAATGTGAATAAGCCATATCTAAAAAACTAGAGCTGATGGGGCATAACTGAAAGCATTTTTGGAATCAGTGACCCAAATATAGCCAGAAATAGATGAAAATTGTGAGGCACCAAAATCATTGTTCCCCAGTGGGTGTTGTGCAGACATTTATATCTGCAGTAAGGATGGGATTTTTGAATAAGTTTCACAACTCCTATAATGCTCAATTCTGCCCAACAGAGACATAAATGTAACTCACCTAAATGAAAGGCTTAGTGTTCCCAACATGGGGGCCATGCCCCACAGAAGGACTACAATTTCCAGAAGCCTAAACCGGTACATTGGCTGATCAGTGCTTTGGGGAAATGACTTTGGCTTTTGGGAATTGAAGTCCAAAAATGAAAGGTTGGGAAACATTTGCCCTGCTTGTAGGCTTACTCTACCCAAGCTCCATTTCCTCCTCAGTGCTATCTTGAAGACTTTTTCTAAGAAGGAAGCCAATTGGAATTAAGTCTAGCTCAACCTCAAAGCTTTCTGTTGAACTATTCTCCCAGTTCAGCCACATTTGGGTCCTATCAGGCAGAACTTACACAGGAGAAAATTATGGGATTTGTGGCTCAAGAAATTAAAATTTCCATTCTTAGTAGTTGAAGTGCTATACTTGAACATGAGACATCTGCATTTAAGCCCAGCTTAGTTATGAAACTCACAGGATGACTTTGGGCTGATCGCTGTCAGTTCAGCATCTCATCCAAAACTCAAGTGGGGGAAAAAGTGGGTTAGAAATGTAACAAATAAATGTACTGCAGGAAATAGTCTGTGTCTCCACTAGATGGCATTGAAATGTGACAAATGCAAGACATACAATTTCACATATTTTCTAGGATTTCTCCCCCCCAAATTATTTAGTCATTATACAATTATCTTGATGTCTTCATTCTATTGGAACTAGATATTCACAGGCACCTCTGAGAACAAGTCAGAAATCTCGTTGGATCTGAGTCCTGCAAATGCATCAGAAGGAATCTTTTGTTGTTGTTCAGTTGCACAGTTGATTCTGACTCTTTGAGACCCCATGGACCACCACCCTCCAGGCTCCTCTGTCCTCTACCATCCTCCTCAAGCCACCCAGCTCTACATATACAGTAATACCTTGGATTATGATTGCATCGGATAACGCTAGAATCAGATAATGATGCAAGTTTTTTGGAAAAAACTTCCATCGGATAACGATTCTTTAGCATTATCCGAGGCAATGGTCTGGTGTGTGTGTGTGGATTGGGTAGAATATCTACCTAAACCACACACACACCAGCAATGGATCGCTGTGGGGATGGTGGATTGGGTCCAATCCACCACCACCACCACCCGCAGCGATGGATCGCTGCCACTGAACTAGGGTCGGGGAGAAAGGCACTCACTCCCTAGTGCACTCACAAGAATCGCTGCACTTGGGGGGGTGGATTTGGCTACCTAATCCACCCCCCCCAAGCTCAGTGATGGATCCAGTGATGGGATGTAACAGGTTCGCATCACTTCTCCAGAACTGTTGGCTCCGCCCATGACATCATGACATCAGCTCCGCCCACACTGTGATGACATCACGGTGGGGTAGTAAACTATTTGACATCCCACCACTGGATGGATCATTGCGCTTGGGGGGTGGATTGGGTAGCCAAATCCACCCCCTAAGCGCAACGATCCTTGCCAATGCAAAAGGTACGGCGAGAAAGGTGCACGGGAACGAACGCCTTTCTCCCTGTCCCTTTTGCATTGGCAAGGATAACTGCACTGGGGGGGGGGATATCCAACCCACCCCCAAGTCCAGCGATCGCTTGGAATGCAGGAAGGTCGCCTCTTTCCCTCCTGACCTTCCTGCATTGCAAGCTATCACTGTGCTGGGGGTGGGGGAAAATACCCAACCCACCCCCAAGCACAGTGATGACTTCAGAGACAAACCGCTTGGTTTGTCCCCGAAGTCAAGCTGACCCTAGGCTAGCAATCACTAGCCTAGGGTCAGTTTGACTTTGGGGACAAATCACGTGGTTTGTCCCTGAAGTCAGGGCTATTTTTTTTAGCGTTGTCTGATGCATGCATCGGGCAACGCTAAAATCGGATAATGTCATGACTTGTGGAACCAAGTCAACATTATTCGGGGTTTTACTGTATACTATTTGCTAAACTCCTTTGTACCTGAAAGACTTCATTTCAATTCACAAAAACAAAATAATTGCTTTGTAGTTATGTATGAGTCTCTGGAGCAGGGGTTCCCAACCTAATGCCCATGAGATGGATCTGTTCCCCAGCACCATTTCATGCGGCCCCCTGCCCCTCCAAGGGCATTCAAGAAACAAAATGCCCACTCGTTTGAAGCTGTTGGGACAAACTGGCCACCCCTATCATGCAGGTAGGGTGAAATGGCTGTCCAGCCCTTGAAGCTGACTTAGAGAACATGACCCAGCCCCCATCTTAAAAAGGTACAGTATCTGAGACTCAAATTACTGTACTTTGTTTTTGTGAATGGAAAAAAACTTTGCATATCTAGGGGTATCTGAGGGACTGCAGCGGTGGGAGGATTCAAAAAATTTTACTACCTACTCTGTGGGCATGGTATGGTGGGCTTGGCCAGGGAGAAAGCCCTGTGTTGCATCCAAATTAGGACTACATTATTTCAAAACTTGGATGGGCAGGGCCAGCCAGAATTTCTGCTACCAGTTCTGGTGAACTGGGGCAAACCTGCTGAATCCCACCACTAGACTGCAGTGTCTTAGTGTTTAAGATGCTGAACTTGATGACTGGAAGGTTGGCAGGTCAGCACTTCAAGACCCGAGTGCTGCATGGTGGAGTGAGCTCCTTCTCTGACCCAGCTCCTGCCAATCTAGCAGTTCAAAAGCAAGAAATTGCAAGTAGACAAATAGGTACCCTTTCGGTGGGAAAGTAAACAGTGTTCTGTGAATTCCAGTGTTTAGTCATGTCAGCAACATGTCCACAGAAACATCTGCAGATACAGACAGCACTGGCTCTTTGGCTATAAACAAAGATGAGCAGTAAACCCTAGAGTCAGATACGACTGACTTTCAAGCAAGAGCAACGTTTAACTTTACCTAGGGGTATCTGCCTTAATCATCTCCCCTTTAGATGATTGCAAGATGTTGTATGTGGGGCTTCCCAGCAAGCCCTCTTCCTTGCTGCCTTCCTTTCAGCAGAAAGTCAGAATATTTATTGAATTAAGCAATAAAGTAAAGAATGAATGAATATTCCACAATGAAAAACTGTCACCTCTGAATCTGTGCTAGTTCAACCATGAGTTTACTGTCCTTAGAGAAGCTTAATCTTCTCAATATTTAAAGAGGAAACTGTGAGACAAAGGCATTCACAAGAATGAACACACACACATTGTCAGGGAAGCAATTGTATAGTTGGCACCTTTTTCTTCACAGAATTTTCTGGAGCAATAGCATAGCATACAGAGGGGTTCTACAAGTGAATTTAAAACAGAAACCACAAACACACAGTATTTCTATCTACAATTTAAAATGCCAGGAAATGACCTAATAATGCTGTATAATATCATCCCATGTTGCCAGCAGGAAAAATGATGTCAAGCTTTAGACAGCAAAGGACAGTCTCAATGTTGACAGCACCAAAAGCAGCAGTCAAGATGGTCAACATTTTCAGCAAGTGTAGATGATAGTAAATACAAGGGAGGGTATCCTGTAGACATTTATACAGAAATATAGACATTCATATAGACGAGTTCTCAACCTTTTTTAAGCCAGGGGTCAGGTCATGCTCCCTCAGACAGCTTTGGAGGCTGGATGGCCATTTAACCCTGCTTCCACCATGTGGTACTTCCAGGCATGGTGGAGGCAGTTGGGGACACAGGAAATGGTGCCATGGGCCACATCTGGACCAGAGGCCATAGGTTGAGAATCCCTGCTTTAGACCCATGTTTCCCAACCTTTGGTTTTTGGACTTCAATTCTCAGAAGCCTAAATCAATTCCCCAAAGCACTGATCAGCCACAGGCTTCTGTGAATTAAAGTCCCCCTGTGGGGCATGGGACCCATGTTGGGAACCACTGCTGTAGACCTTTCCCCAATCTGGATTATGTTCCAGTGTGACCAGTAGTGGCTTTCCACAGTGTGAAAAGCAAACTTCTTCCACATTAGCTACTATTTAGAGAGTCCAATATGATTTTACTTATGCTGGGGCTCTTTTCAGAAGAACACAATGGACAGAATCACTTTCTACTCCTGTTTTTTGCTGACTGTCCCAGTCAGTGTTAGTATGTGGGAGCCAGAAGGAGTCATATTCCCACACTGTCAAAGAACAGCAAATAACATTTTTAATGTAAATTCTATTTACACAGGAAAGGAGACGATAAAGGGGCCCAAAAAGTTGCTGCCAGTCATTGGCAATTCTTGACACTAAGTATGAATCTTACTTGCATAATCCTATCTTGAATATTCTGCCTTTGTAAAACAAACTAACAAACAAAAACCCATGACTGGACACTACACAGATAACACTGGGGAACAAAAACAATTTTTTTTCTTGGTGCCTAAAATTTTTCACCTGATTTTGGGCATTTGGGGGTGGCTGATTCCGAAAATGCCATCCATTTTGTTCTAGCAGCTCTAGTTCATGAGATATTGAGGATGTCATTATACATTGCTCTTATGGCTACGCTTGTATTTGACCTCACCATTCGTAGGAAGGAGGGGTGGGTGGGGCAAATGCCCTGGGTGGCATGCTCCAGGGGGCGGAATTTTGAAGCCCCCCCAAAAAAATAATCCCCCCCCCAAAAAAAATTTCAAACAAAAAAATTTTTTTTTTGCCTCCAGGCGCACATCAAAGGCTCCCGGAGGCGGGAGGGGTGGTGGAAAAATCTTTGCGTGTGTGTGTGTGAAAATATTTGGGTGGGCAAAAAAAGTTTGGGTGGGTAGAAATTTTTTTGGGCGGCGGAAAAATTTCACTCTGCCCTGGGTGGCTTACACCCTTGCTACGCCTCTGGTTATATATGCAACCAGTATGGTTAGATTGGCCTAATGTGAATAAGCCATATCTAAAAAACTAGAGCTGATGGGGCATAACTGAATGCATTTTTGGAATCAGTGACCCAAATATAGCCAGAAATAGGTGAAAATTGTGAGGCACCAAAATCACTGTTCCCCAGTGAAATATATTACCATTTTCAATAGGAATGTCAACCTGTGCTTGTGTTTCAATGAGAAGTGTTTAACTGATGAAAAAAAGGAGTCAGGCCAGGTGAAAATTCAGCAAATAATTGTCTGACCATGACACAGGTGAAGATTTAACATCTGAGACTACTGCCCCACAAGAAAATGAACTTGGTATATGTCAGCACTACCAGAGAGATGATGTCTGTCAGCCCCTAATGAGAGAGAGCTGGATGGTGTTGAGGTGGGGTGGGATGGGGGATGGGGAAAGTAAATCAGTCCAATCCAAACCCTATCCTGGTTAGAACCCAACAACACATGCAGACCTTCCAGATGTATCATAGACAAGATGGAGAGCCTGCTGATAGAAATGTTATCCATGGGAACTATGGCAACCCCTCTCCCTTGTCCATTCAGTTTAACTGGTACTGCATAGAATAACTGAGTGGGCAAATTTAGGAGACAGACACCCTTGCATCACACAGAACCCACCCACCCAGGTCTCAGTGATGCATGACATTAAAAATACATTTAAATAAACCATAGCACAAAAACTCTTTGCCCCAACTTCTAGAATGTGTTCTCAGTCATCCCATAGTGAAGGACACATAATAATGGCATGAAACTCCAGGAAGGCCAGATATAGGCTGAATATCAGGCAAAACAACTGTTAGAGCAGTAGGACAACAGAATCAATTATTTCGGGAGGAGGTGAGTGCTCCAATGCTGGAGTCATTCAAGATAAAATTGGACAATCATCTGTCAGATATACTTTTATCTGTATTCCTGTACCAAGCAGGGGATTGAACCCGATGGCCTCATAGGCACCTTCCAACTCAGTTATTTTATGATCGTATAACCGCCTCAGTTTGGCACATAGCAAAAACAGGCTGTCTTCTATATCTGTGCCATGTTTGATGGTGATCCAAAGCCCAGTTTCAAAGATACAATTTTTGGGTGCCCCCATTTTTAAAATTGCTTTGCCAGGAAAATATATCACTGCACTCACTAGTTTATAACACACTATGTCACGCAGAACCAGCTTAACTTATCCCCCCCCCCCCCGGTGGCTTTTAAGTAATGGAAATGCAGTTTTAGACTGTGAATCAGGAAAGGTAAGTTTCAAACCACTTACTAGAACTGAAACAGGGATTCTCAACCTGTGGCCCACGGCACCATTTCATGTGGCCCTCCCACCTCCTCCACTACACCAGAAAGTGCCATGTAGTGGAGGAAGGGCAAAATGGCTGTCTGGTCTGAGGGAGCATGACCTGGGCCCTGGGTTTAAAAGGTTGAAAACTCATGAACTAAAGTTTAATTGGACAATGTCCTATTGAACTTCCACCAAACAGAAAGTTGTAGATTTTGGCTGGACCATTTGGAAGTGACTTAATAGACATTGCAGCAAAGTAAGAAGATTAAAGAATAATCAAGTAAAATGAGGCTGCTTAGATAAAGGACAAATCTTCTGAGAATGTGGAGAAATTCAATCAATGCAACATTTATTTGCATGTGATTAATGTCCCTTCATGCGTCCAAAAGAAGATATAATAAACAGCCAAGAAAACACTGGAAGTAGTCCACTAATGGTCAAACATAGTTTAATTAATGTAACATTTAAATGTATTTTGAATTTACATATATTTCATATATGCCTATAATTTTAAACTATGCAATACTCTGATAAAATGAATAAATGTTCTTTTTGTGGGGAGAAACTCCCCACCCCAAAAGCTAATTCAAACCCAAGAGGTGGAAGCATTAACATCCTTGCCAGCAGTGTGAAGTAAAACGCTTGCGATTGACTCTTCGTAACTTGGCTACATAAGGATTTCTAATAGCAACAGATTTTATTACTCATTGGAGACACCTCTTAAGTACTAGCAGATAAGCTACTACTATCGAAACTTGCAAAGAAGAATCCACGGCATTCATTCTGTATTCATTGTTCATTCTCCATTCATTAACCGCTATACATTTTTAATAGCGTTAACGTACATGTACTCTTAGTTGCCTGGAGATAATTAATGAATAATTAATTGTCCCGAGGAATATTTTAAAATGTAAATTCTGTTTGCCACTCTTTTAGCTATATAGAGCAGAAAAGGCCAAGTTAAATAACCTTTACTGTGACATAGTCCAGTTATATGAAATTATTCATACATATTTGTATCATATAGGAAGATGCTTCTGCTCACATTTTTGGCACAGAAGATGAAGTCTACCACTTGGGAGCTTCCCCAGGGAGCAGGCCTGCTCTTTGTAGGAGGTGACTCACCCCTCTCCTCCTTCTCTACTAGCAAAATACTTGCACATAAAAGTGAAGAGAAGTGAGCTTTTGCTCATTTAGTGTGACAGTTGCAACTTCAAAGGTTACCTGTAACAAAGTACCCCCTCCATCTTTCTTATCTCTTAACAAAATGCTGGCCAAGAGAAAAGAAAAAAATTGCACAGTTCATATTGTAGGGAAAAATAATCCAGCATCTTTCGATGGGAGCTCTGCTTCCATGCAAATCACAACAGAAGTGCCTAAAGCAATTTTTCTTCTTCTATCGTACCCGAACAAACCCTCCTCCTCCTGATGTATCCATATCCGAATATTAGTGATCATCATGGTGATCAGCCATGAAGACTGTCCTCAGAATATAATGCAGTGGCCTTTCATCTGCCTTCTACGTTGCAGCATGACATCCATACCAATGATTCAGTTCCATGAGTCACTTTCTGGTCCTGAGCCCTTTTGGCAAGCAAAGTCCTCATTGGCCCCAGGCCAGTATTGATGAAGCTGCTGCCTTCCATCAAGATGGATTCAAGTAGGATTTAATCCATTTGGGGACCATCACACTTCCCTGTGGACTTTGGCACCCAAGCCATCAGTCCTCAGGGTTATCAGGCACGGAGTCGCTGGTAGTATGGTCTACTCTATTACCATAGCAGGATAATCTGGGCAGACTGAGATCCAGCCCTGGACTGCAAAAATGAAGCCACTTACTAGGCTTTGTTGTTGGCCAAAGTTCAGTCGTCGGTAGTGGATGTTTCTGGCAGTAATCGCCAGATCAGTAAATGAGCCGGATTCTGTATCTTTCCACAGCCTCAAGCAAATGATAATGATTCAGAACAGCTACATGAATATATCCATGTGCACATACACGAGTCTCTTTGTTGCTTCTTCTTATTCACTTCCAGCTTGTAGTATATTCCTCTATATATTCCTCTACTGGCCAGGTGGAATAAAGCCACAGGATCTACTTACTGCCTGATTTTGTTTCTGCTTTTTGCTTTTCCAGCAGCTGAACCTTATATTGACAACCCCTGCTCTCCAAAAGTGAAAAGAATAAAACTACAATGAATTTCCAATATTAGTGATAGTGAAATTTTCCGGAATCTGCACCCGCAACCTTGAGAGCCACACACGTGCCAGTTGTGCAGCTTATGTGGCTTGTAGACAAAGAGAAGCAACCAGGTTCTTGGTGAAAAGAACTAAAACCTCTTTACTCGTGAGGAGTGCAATATATTTATAGTGTAGGCAGAAAACAAAACTAGCTTGACTTCAGCAATATGTACAAAGTTCATAAAGTCCAACACACACAGTCTTTTCTCTCTTGCCAAGTTGGAGCACACAGCTCTCTGCTCTGCTTACCCAAATATCACCAACAAGTGTGGGTAGCAGACCTTGTTGGTTTACAAACAGTTCCACAGTTGAGAGTAGCTGGAAGAAGATGTGAAGCAATTCTCCTCCTACTTCAGTGGTCTTCAGCTGTTCCAACGAAGTTTGTCCTTGAGTTGAACACTTTCCAGACTCAGGCATAAATCTTGGCAGTCGGCCAATCGCGAATGCACACAGCAGCACATCTGGCCAAGGGCAGGCAAAAATGCAAGCCAAAACCTCCACTCAAATGTCCCTCTTTCATATGCTCAGAGGCTCGTTGATTTTTATGCTGACTCATAGCACCTAGCCATTCTCTGCAAATAGCCTTAAGGCTACAATGGCCATATCCAGTGCTGCCTAGCCACTTATATCAACAATTAGTACTTGCCATGACATGTTATCAAGTTGCTCACGGTGCTCCTATCAGTGAATGATCTCTAAAACGTCCTATTCTTAACAGCCCTGCAGATGGAATCAATCTATCTTATATTTATACTCCCCCCCTTGAACTTGCCCTAGCATTATTGCCTTATCTTTCCATGGTGAGTCTCCATGTTAATGAAATATGTGTATTACGCTAAATAAAGATTCCTACAAATGTGCAAGCTTTCAAGACTCATGCTAAATATTATCAAAAACAGTGAACACATTTTATGTCTTAGGCAAGGGTAGAACCTGGACTACCCAAATCCCAGTCCATATCTTAACCATTATATACTACACTGACACAGGAGTTGTGATCCAACATATCTGGAAGACAGTGTATGCTGGGAACTACTTGCGGGTTACCCACAATCTAAGGCCATGATGGTGAACCTTGGCACTCCAGATGTTCTTGGACTTCAATTCCCAGAAGCCCAAGCCCCCGAGAATCCACACAAATGGGTTTACTGCGATTCATCTGGCCTGCGCTGCTCTACTGGTGTGTTTTACTTCCGCTTCCAGGAGCGTCAAGAGAGGTACGGGCCGGATGAATTGCAGTAAACCCATTTGTGTGGATTCACAGGAGCTTGGGCTTCTGGGAATTGGAGTCCAAGAACATCTGGAGTGTCTTGGAAGAGTAAGAGAATACCTCAGTGAGTTCTATAATTCATAGGAATCATGAGACTACAGAAAGAGCTTCTTCAAAGGTTGTGGTATTTTTAAACCACAATCGGGTGTACCTTGGTAATGGCAAACTTGTGTTGCCAGCCAATCTTTCTTACACTATGTCAGGTGAAAGTAAATGCAGAATGAACTCATCAAAAGGTGCCTTCATTTAGGCAGGTTCACGTCTGGCCTAGACACAGAAAAAGATCCCAGAAACAATAAAATGGAGTGCCACCTAGTGGTTTAACCGATACTTCTCGCCATATAGAAAGCTACACCAGTACAATATTCTATACAGTGATGGGATGTAACAGGTTCTCACCAGTTCGCCAGAACTGGTAGTAACTTTTCTCAGTGTCCCGGAGAACCAGTAGCAGCTTTTGGGGGGAACCACCTTCGGGGCTTACCTTTTCACTGGTTCCCCCACTGTGCATGCATGCCTACAGTGCTTGGCGTGTATACACAGCCTCCTTGCTGTCCTCCCAAGCAGGGAGGAGGAAGAGAAGCTGCTAGCCTGAAGCTCCCTATAGCCTGCTCCCCAGGGTAAGTGACTCATGTTTGGATGTGGTGTGTCTGTGTGTATTTTAATGTGTATTTAATACCTTTACCTATATTGACATACTACCACAGTACCATAAATACAGATTTATGTTTGGGGTGGGTGGGTGTATTTTAATGTAATTTTTATTTTATTTTCTTTATTTACGGGTTTGTCTGGTGGGTGGGTGGGTGGGTTGAGGTGTGTGTGTGTGTGCTTATTTTTTATTTATTTTATTTTATTTATATTTTATTTATTTTATTTTCATTCATTCATTCCATTTCATTTATTCGATTTGTATACCGCCCTACTCGGTACAATTATTTTATTATTATTATTTTAAAAAATTCTTTGGCCCCACCCACATCATGACATCATGACATTAGCTCCGCCCACACTGTGATGATGTCACGGTGGGGTAGTAAAATTTTTGACATCCCACCACTGATTCTATAGATCGTTAATGTTTTTGGTTTGGAGCATAAAATGCATGCAGATACTCCGAGGACTGAGGCTGGTTGAGATCATTGAGGACCAAACTATGAAAGACACACAATTGTCACACCAGAGGTTCTTCATTTTTTTCATGCTTTGGAAATTTACTTCCTTTGTTTTCTGATTATTTTCTTGGAAGCAAACACTGTGTTGTTTGCAAGTATGATTACTTAAGTATGATGCAATGCCAGAATCCTGTCTCTGGACTGTGCTTTCATCTTCCAGTAATGTGTTATGGGTAGCATGAACCTTGGCTTGGAGGGAGCTGAATGTGACAGCAATTTCCAACATGTCACACTGTGGATCCCCATGGCCAACCCACAATGAGAAACTGTCAGCCAAGTAAGCTTCAGATTTTTGAGCACCTTTTTATATTTATTTATTTTATTTATTCATTCAAATTTATTATCCCGCCCCAATCAGGTAAACCCGACTCCAGGCGGCTTACAACATAAGTTA
The DNA here is from genome assembly GCA_030440675.1 of Furcifer pardalis. Classification (NCBI taxonomy): domain Eukaryota; kingdom Metazoa; phylum Chordata; class Lepidosauria; order Squamata; family Chamaeleonidae; genus Furcifer; species Furcifer pardalis. The sequence continues at coordinate 74,777,422 of CP126893.1, forward strand.
AAAAAGAGACACAAATTAAACAATACAAATCCCATATAAGTATAAAACAGACTAGACAATCCCATCATACCCCTACGCATACTACACTTTAGTTTAAAATTAATTTTAAAGACTCAAACTGTAATTTACAGAATACTAAAAGGAATTTAAAACTTTAAAAGTTTACAAAAATTAAAACAGCGAGAGCCAAGAAGGGTGGCTGTCCCATCAGATCAGCCACCCACATGGGACCCCACATCCCTGGATCCCCAGACCTGCCCTGCCAGCCAGGTTTTTAGGCCCTTCCAAAAGGGCAGGAGCTCTGTCTGTAGACGTAACTCAGTTGGCAGGAGGTTCCAAAAGGCCAGGGCGGACACAGAGAAGGCCCTCCTTCTGGTGCTAGAGAGATGCGCCTCTCTAGCTGATGGAATGATAAGAGAGCCTCTCCGATCCACCCTGGTGGGACGGACAGATGTTCTTGGGGTGATGCGGTCTCTTAAGTATCCTGGCCCACTACCATATAGGGCTTTAAAGGTAATAACCAGCACCTTGAATTGCACCCGGAGACATACTGGCAACCAGTGCAGCTGCCGAAGCAGTGGTGAGGCATGAGCATAATGCCCGCACCCCATCACTACCCGGGCCGCTGCATTCTGGACCAGCTGCAGCCTCTGAATGGTCATCAAGGGCAGCCCATGTAGAACTTTTTTACTAAAGTTGCAGCCTCAATTTATTTATAGTCTAGTGGTAATGATTTCCTCATGCCTTCATTTTAGTAGGCAGGCAGAAAAACCTTTAGGAAAGCTGATGTAAGACATATGCAGATGTTATTCTCTAGAACGGCCCTTGTAGCAAAGGAAGTGGGTTTGCCATTGTACTTGGTTACATCCTGTGTTTTTGGATGAAGGTGAGAATAAGCATGTAGGAAAAAACTAATAATTTTTGGGTGTGTTTTTTCCTGGCATGCTTAGTGCCACAACAAACCACATAGGCTTTTCATTCGGGCAGCTGCTAAATGTGAGTCTGTGCAATCACATGACATAGCTTTGAGCTGGTGGCAACTGTGCTGGCAAGGATAAGACAGGTATGAACCACATATGACTTAACAGAGTACTAAGCTGTTGGCAGTGGGCACATACTGAAAGCAAGAAATACAAGAATTCATCTAGCTTAATATTGCATGCAGTTTACATGAACTGAAAGCTACTTTCTGGGGGCAGAATGCAGATAAATTTTGTTGTCCCCCTAGAGATACCAGGGGTCGGATCTTTGCCCCCTTATGCCCGCACAAAAGAGACTGACCACAATGATGTTGGTTGAAAAATTGGGCCACTTTATTTGAAATCAACTTGGTTAACTTTAACCATCTTAACAGTAACTTAATGCAGCAAGGCCGCAGTAGCACTGGTGAGGCCAACGATATCCATTCCCACGCTTAACTTGGATATCGTACAACCATATCCATACAACATTTTACTGTCCCGGTCAGAAGTAACCAGGTGTTATCTCCTTCTGACCACGCACCGGGCGAACTCTATATCGGGGCTGCCTGCTGCCGAGCTGGGCAGTTACCCAAGTTCACGTTCCGCATTTTGATCAGACTCACAGAGTGGCCGATCAAAACACGTTCCTACCCGGTTGTCCTGGGACCAAATTTATTCCTAACCAGTGCTACCCGCCCCCTAAAGTGACCAAAAAACCCATTCCAGCTCACCCAGCTAGGCAGTGTGGGATGGGCGAAAACGCCAAGAGACCCCCAGGCCAATCCAGGTCCCAAGCAAAAATTCCCATCCGGCCCCGAAGCGACCAAAAAACAATCACACTGCTGCCAGGGAGGGAGGGCGGGGCTCGCTCGCCTGTCAAACGGGACTGGCGCACGAGCACAGGGAGCGCGCCGCCCTTATAAGGGCAGCGCTTGACCACGCCCCCTGCGCTCGTGCCCAGGCCTGTCTCTCGGCGGGCAGCGTGGGCAAAGCGCGCGGCCGCGGCAGTCGCCACGGTCGCCCGACCATTGCCCCCTTATGCCCGCACAAAAGAGACTGACCACAATGATGTTGGTTGAAAAATTGGGCCACTTTATTTGAAATCAACTTGGTTAACTTTAACCATCTTAACAGTAACTTAATGCAGCAAGGCCGCAGTAGCACTGGTGAGGCCAACGATATCCATTCCCACGCTTAACTTGGATATCGTACAACCATATCCATACAACATTTTACTGTCCCGGTCAGAAGTAACCAGGTGTTATCTCCTTCTGACCACGCACCGGGCGAACTCTATATCGGGGCTGCCTGCTGCCGAGCTGGGCAGTTACCCAAGTTCACGTTCCGCATTTTGATCAGACTCACAGAGTGGCCGATCAAAACACGTTCCTACCCGGTTGTCCTGGGACCAAATTTATTCCTAACCAGTGCTACCCGCCACACGGGGGGAGTGAAACTACTCACCACCCCACCCCACCCGAGACCGACAACTCGGTCACCAGGCCCTGCTGCAAAGCGGCCAGGAACAAAACCTGGCCGTCCAGTGACGGGTGGACTCCGTCGCTCCTGTACAGGTGGCCCAACTCCGAAATATGAAACAGCGGATGCTCCACCACGGTACCCAGACCACGGGTCTGCAGGAAACGTGCGACGGTGCGGTTCACTCCACGCCGCGCCCGATCCACAGCCCGATAATCCACCGCGCCCCTGTACCGGGCACGCGGTATCATACTCGACCAGACAATCCTGGTCCCCGGCCAATGCTGGTGCAGGAGATGGAAATCCCTGCAAATGGCCCTGGCTAAATCTAGCCCCATTCGCTGACCCAGGTCGTTCCCACCCAGGTGCACCAGGAGGATGTCAGGGGGTGGCACATGCCAGCTAGACATCAAAAAAGGCATCAGCTGATCCCACAACATTCCCCGGACTCCCCGCCACACGAGGTAGGCCCACTGCCGCAGGCCAAGGTGGATCCCGCAGGGAGCTGCACCAGCAAAACGGGCGGCCCAGTAGATGTAGCTGTGGCCGACGATCCAGACCCGGGCCACAGGACTCCGAGGGAAGAGCTCTGAAAGAAAACAAACAGAAAACAAACGGCAGCAAGGCAGGTCATGGCAACAACGGTCGCACATACGTTCGAAAACACGCGGACCCCCACCGCCCCATCCTCATGATGTCCGCATCAGAATACCCAAAAGAGGCCGCGGTGGAAGCAGCCCCAATGCGGAAAGAGTGGGTGCCATAACGGGCACCAGGGATCCCCACCTCCGACAGGGCCGCCCCAGTAACCCTCCAAAATTGAAAACGCGTGAGTGGGGACCCATCCCGATGGACAAAAAGGGGCAGGGGACCAGAGGGGCGTATGGCCAGGTAGCGCTCCAGCGCCCCCACCGGACATATATCGACTATGCTGCACCGCAGTAGCAGCAAGGAGACCCCCCTGCCCAGCTGGTCGGTTTTGGAGATCCGGACCGTCAGCCGAACGGACGACGCGGTGAACGCGACGTCCGCCAGCTGCAACGCGCGGCCGGACATGTCCCCTCGGGACGCCACCACCAGTTCTCCCACCCGAAGGGCCGCAAAAAATGCCACGGACGAAGCAGCGTGAAACAACGCCGCCTCATACCCATCATTGCAATGGCGTGGCCAAGCCGCAGCCAAACGCCGCAGCACCGCCGGAGACACCGGCTGACGGGCGTCCGGGCGGCGGCCACGCTCCCTCGACCAGCCCTCCAACACCCGGCGAATACGAAAATCGCCGAGGGTGTCGGGGACGCCGTTTGCCCGGGCGGCAAAGGCCAAAGCCGACAGCCGCCCCTGGATGGTACGTGGAGCAAGGCCGGACCTCCGCAGGTGGACCATGAACTGAAGCACATGGTCCACCGGGAGCGGCCAAACCTGCAGCAACCCCTGCTGGCTTCTAAAGGTGGTAAAAGCCTCACACGCCAGGCGATAAGCACGGCGTGTGCGACCCGATAGGGAAAGGCCAATGGCCCGATTCACCTCGGCCCTCCAATGTTCCAGACCGCGTCCGGCAACTCCGAAGGAAGTGCCCTGGCACCGGGAGCCAACGCCCTGAACCGCGCCATCTGAAAGCGGGACAGGGCATCAGCAATGGAATTGTCCACCCCCGGCACGTGGCGTGCGCGAAAGACGATGTTAAGCCTCAGCGCAGCCAGGACAAACGGCCTGACTAGGGACATAACCCGGGGGGAGCGGGACGTCTGCGAGTTGACCACTTGGACAACCGCCGCGTTGTCACACCAAAAGGTGACAACGGAGTTTACCCAGTGACGTCCCCACATGTTGATCGCCCCCCAGATGGGGAAGAATTCCAGGAAAGTCAGGTCCCTCACGACATCGGAGTCCCGCCAGTGCGGCGGCCATGCGCCGGCGCACCAACGGCCATCAAAATAGATGCCGAAACCGCAAGACCCCGATGCATCGGAATGGACCTGAAAACTGGAAGAGAGGAAAAGGTCAGAGCGCCAAAAGGAAACCCCATTGAAGTCCCTAAGGAACGCCAACCAGACCTCCAAATCCTCCCTCATCCCACGGGTCAGCCTGGTCCTGTGGAACTTCTTGGTCAGGCCGGCCATCGCGTCACACAAACGGCGAGCAAAGGCGCGGCCGGGGGCCACCACCCTACAGGCAAAGTTGAGATGCCCGTGAAGCTCCTGCAATTCGTGCAGGGTGACCTTTTTCTTGTGCAGGAGCGCCTCTATCCTATCAACTAGGCGCTGCACCTTGTCAAGGGGGAGACGAGAGGACATGACGACCGTGTCCAATTCGATGCCCAGAAAAGTGAGGGTAGTGGCCGGACCCTCAGTTTTCTCAGGCGCCAACGGAACAGCCAACTCCTCCGCCAGGCTCTGAAACGACTGGAGCAGGTGAACGCAATCCCCCGTACCCGCGGGCCCCCCAAAAAGAAAATCATCCAAATAGTGGGCGACCCTGTCAGAACCTGCCTTCCTAACTAAAGCCCAATGCAAAAAGGAACTAAAGCGCTCAAACGCGGTGCAGGAAATAGAACAGCCAAACGGCATGGCCCGGTCCACGAAATACTGGCCCTCAAAACGAAAGCCCAGTAGCTCGAAGTCATCGGGGTGCACCGGCAACAGCCGAAACGCAGACTTGATGTCGCATTTGGCCAAGAGCGCCCCCGGACCGCAGGAGCGGACCATGCGAACGGCCTCGTCAAACGACGTATACCGGACCGAGCACAAAACGTCCGGAATAGCGTCGTTGACAGAAGACCCCGCGGGGTAAGACAGGTGATGAATCAACCTGAACTCACCCGGGGCCTTTTTTGGAACTAATCCCAACGGGGAAACCTTAAGGTTGGGGTACGGCGGGCTGTCAAAAGGGCCCGCCACCCTGCCTGCCGCTACCTCCTTAAAAATTTGTGCCCTAGCCACTGACTCCATACCCACCAGCGATCGTAGGTTGGGTGCGTCCTGAGGCCCCCGCGCCCCCACTACTGGGATACGGAAGCCAAAGGTGAAACCCTCGGAAAGGTACCGAGCATCAGTGGACGAAGGATAGTCTAGCAGCAGGCGGTCCAGGATCTCGACCCTAATCGGGCTGGGGCCCTTTGCCAGGGGCGGCGTCAGCCCCCGCGCGCTTGGCCCCTTGTTGGTCCTTACCCCGCCCACGGCCCGCCCCCCCTCGGAAACAGGATGTGGCGGGGTGGGCGCCCGCGCAAATCGAGCACTCGTGCTTGAATTTGCACTGCTTCTTGGAGCAGCGACCTGAAGCGGAGTACTCCCAGCACAGCAGGCGGGCCGGAACCGCCTGCCCCGCCAGCTGGCGGGGGGCCTGTGAAGGAGTAGGGCGCTGAATAAGGTGCCCGCAATCGTACCGCTCCCCAAGTGCCGGGCGGGTTGGTGTCATGAGCTGCATCCAGAGCGCGGAGTGCATCTCATCCCAGCGCATGCCAGGGCGTATGGCCGCGCGCATGCGAAATTCCTCATCATACGCAAGCCATGCGTGGCCCGGGAAGTCCACGTACGCCCTATAAATAATATCTAGGTACTGGAATAGGGACACTCCTAACTGGGGGAAAGCCCTGGATAGGACACCGGCGTAAATCAGGAAGCCTGGGAGCCAATTGGCCCAGGTGCGAGGAGGCTTTTTTCTCTTAGCCCTCTCCTTGGCCGCGTCATCGTCCTTCTCCTTCTCCTCCTTCGTAGAATCCCGATTGAGGAGGGAGTAGAAATCAACGTACTCCCCCCGAAGGATCTTATCCCGCGTAGCGGGGAGCAAGTGGTCGCCGAGCGGCAACGACTGATCGCCGTACGGCATGGCCAAACGAGCCACAGAGTTATAGCCCGTGTCCCCAAAGGTGTAGCAAGGCCAACCCGGGGCCGTAATAGAGGGTACGCCGAAAGGCGAAGCAGTCGGGGGCGGCGGGTAGGGCGCCCGCCACGTACCAGGCACCGGTTGGACCGGCGGAGGCAAAGCGGTGGGTGACAGAGCCGGTCCTGGCCACGAAGGGGTCAGCCCCTGCCCCGGCGACGCCGGCGGAAGCCAAGGGAACCCGGGCGCCCCCGCCGGCCAGGGCGAAGCTGCGGCAGAAGCCGACTGGCACGGCCAAGGCCACTGCACCGGAAGTTGCGGTGCAATGGGGGGCAGGGGCGCGTCAACTGGGGGCAGCTGCGGAGCGACAGGCGGCTGCTGCGGAGGAGCACCAGGGGGGGCGGGCGTATCAGTCCCATACTCACCACCGGCCCGCGCATCTGGAACCGTCGGCGGAACGAGTACCGGGCGGGCACTGCTGGGCCCGGCTTCAGTTTCTGCCCCGGCCGAAGGCGCGGGGTCTTCGATCCGGCCCTCGGTGTCGCCAGGGACCAGGTCATCGGCGGGCGGGAGGGGCGGCAGGCGAGCCTCGAGCTGAGCAATGCGCTGATGGATAACCTCCACCAGCCCACTCCAGTCAGCGGCAGACGGGTCCGTCACAGCCTGTGCGGCCCGTCGGGCCGCCCCACGTGAATCCGGCACCCGCTCGGCGGCAGCGGCCCGTTCCAGGGCCGCCACACGAGCCAAGAGGGCCGCGGGGGTGACGGGGGCACTCTCAGACCCCGGGGTGCGGCGACTAGGACCCCCTGCGGCAGTAGCCCTGCGGGGGATACGGCGGGGGCGAGGCACCGCTTGCATTTTGGAAGCCGTGGCCTGCTTCTTAGGAGCCATGGCCACACGTAAAAAACGCTACCCTCACGAAGCACCTAGCTACCCGGGAGTCAAATAACAGGCCCCAAGACCAAGCTGCGGACCACCTAGGGCCTTCCGAACCGGGGGTGGCCCCAGCCAACGAAAAGAAATCTCGGGCCGGAAAGCTAGCCTGCAAATGGCTCCTAAATGGAAGCCCAGCGGCGGCTACAAGTACCAATATCCAGGCCCTGTAGCCGGAGGAAGAGGTAACAGGCCCAAACGAAAAAAGGAGGGGGCCAATGCGACCTGTCAAAAGCCGCAAAATGGCGGGCGCAACTGGCGAACGCCCAAAATGGCGGCCGCGAGCAGCGCCAAAAGTTTGGGCACCCCTGCCTAGGGACCGGACTCACCACCTGTCAGCTGCAACGCAGCAAGACAGAGGACCGGAGGAAGGATGGCCAAGCCCCAAGACTAAACGCCGGAACCGAAGGAAAACCTAGCCCGCTCGCTCCTCGCTCGCTCGCTCGCTCCTCGCTCGCTCGCCTGTCAAACGGGACTGGCGCACGAGCACAGGGAGCGCGCCGCCCTTATAAGGGCAGCGCTTGACCACGCCCCCTGCGCTCGTGCCCAGGCCCGTCTCTCGGCGGGCAGCGTGGGCAAAGCGCGCGGCCGCGGCAGTCGCCACGGTCGCCCGACCATTCTGTGTACAAAATGGATGTTCTATCACTGCCTCCATAAAATGGTGATGGCTACTACATTGTTATTAATATTTTTGCATAGATAAACCTTTTTGTGAGGCAAAATCTTATCCATAAGTCATATTTCAAAGGATGGCACTTGGGTTTTTTTCCGTAAAGAAGTAATCGATGAAGAGAACCCTCAAGTGGAGTATGAAGCAGTTATGGACCACACCAAGTTTCACTTAGTCTGAACATTGAGGCTTGTTCTACTGCTTATGAAGAAGGGGGCACTAGAATTTAGGAAGGTAATAGACTGAATCACTTTGGAGGAATCATTTGTTGAGTATCTTCCAGTTTTAAGAATTAGAAAGATGACAAGGCAGTCTGGAACCTTTTTCTCTTAATTTCTCCTGGTCGGGGTGGTTGTGTGGTGAAGGAGGAAGAAAGAAGGACATGCCTTTTCCTGTGGCTTGAAGCTAGGAGTTCTCAGCCTTTTAAAGCCAGGGGTTGGGTCATGGTCCCTCAGACAGCTTAGGGGGCCAGACGGCCATTTTGCCCTTCCTTCACCTTATGCACTTCCTGGTGTGATGGAGCTGGTGCTGGGCCACATGAAATGGTGTTGCAGGCCGCAGGGTGAGAATCCCTGCTCTAAGTAGTACCGTCCAACTTACCACTTAATTTCAATGCACACAAAGTCAACCAGAGTCAATGGTGTAGAATTTCTTCCCACTACACTTGGCCTCAATTTGTACTCACAATCATTCCAAGGCAGCCTTAATTAATTTTTAAATTGATAAATATTGGATTCTTTTCAGCATAGTGTCTTTGGTATTTTAAATAACCGATTATGGGTTTGATTGGTGTTGTTTCTTTTTTATGGTTTATATCAGGGGCTCCAAACCTAAGGCCTCTGGGCTGGATCGGCCCATGGAACCATCTCATGTGCCCCCCACTCCTCCAAGGCCATTTGAGAAACAAAATACCTGTCACTCTGAAGCTGTTGGAATAAAATGGCCACCTAGCACCTGAAGCTGCCCGAGAGAGCGTGACCCGGCCCTTGGCTTGAAAAGGCTGGTAACCCTTGGTTTATATCTTTTTATGGTTTATATCTAAACTCGTGGATAGAGTTTTTTTAAAAAATAGCATTAAAATGGGAAGCACTTCTTCAGTGGTATAGCATCATTCTAAATGTAGGAATTATTGCAATTCTCCCAGAATCGCTTTGGTTGAGTGGATGGTGATAGAAATCAAATCAAATAAATAAATGGAAACTGGGTGTTCCTCCAAAGATGTCCGAGTAGCAAAGAAGAGCAATTTCCATTTGAGAACAAAAACACATCTGTCTCTTTTTTTTTTGCTTGAAGTATCTGAAACTGGGAAAAGAATTCCCAACAGTTCTTTGGGAATTTGGTGCAGATTCAGAGGTCTGCTACAGAATATCTCTATAAGGCTTTGTTTTTACATTCATAAACAAAGTGAATAAGTTACAGAGTCTCCCTATGCTGCCATTCTCCTCTTTTCTGAAGAAAATGAAATGTTGTAATCCTCATTGCTGGGGAAAAATATATAGCACTTAAGAATATCATAAAAATGTACTTGGGCAACAATCTTATAGAGACGTACATGGGCATGAATTCCATTGAAAGGAAAGGAACATACTTTTGAATAGGCAAGACTACACAATGAGCCAAGTTATTGCTAGAGTACAGGCCACAATTCACTTCGGGAAATCCGCAGGGTATTGTGGTGTGTTTTCCCCCCTTCCCAACTGAAAATGAGGGGAAAACTTCATTCACTGATTTAAGGTTTCCATTTTCATTTAGCTTCCCTAGACAGAAGGGATTAAATGTTTAAATCCACACACAAGCTGCTTTTGAAGTACCATGCTCAAAGGCATTCAAATGACACCATTTATCTGGATTCAACTGTCACCTTCATGGGAAGACATTTTCAGAAAGCAAAAATGTTCACAAATTGACTTTGGTTCGTGTTGTGAAAAGTTTATGAACATCAACCCACTGTTGCCTATGTCTTGATAATGAAGCTTTGTGCTAGCAAGTCCTTGACATTAAAGGGTGCAGGGGGGAGGAGAGCACATCTAAATGATTTTGTGGGACTACGTGTAATGCAAGTAGATGATAGGTATTCCAGAGGCAGCCATGCAGACATTAAGCTTTCATGGCAAAACTCTCACAGGAAGAGTATCCTATTCCACAGTTTGCTTATCCAGTAATACAACACACAGTCATTTTTGCAGTCTGAATAATACAGTCAAACCTCAAGATAAGAATGGCTCAACTTAAGAAAAACTTGAGATACATCCAGAAATCTCAGGGGGAAAATCAGGTTCAAGATAAGAATTTTAATAGGATTTTTTGAGATACAAGATTCAATGTATTCCTATGGGAAATTGCATTCAATGCAGTCCTATGGAAAATTCAAGATAAGATATATTTTTTAGCTACAACCAACTTCAAGGACCAAATTAAATTCATGTAGAGGTTTGACTGTAATATGTTTTTCTTTACAGAACGGATCAGCCTATTCAGATTGGGCAATAGAGTGGCATTGTGAAGATGTACATATTGCTGTCCAAATGAATAATAGATGCAAATGAACCTCCCACCACCTCCACTGGTCTGTGGAAGAGAATATCAAGATTCCAGATGCTGGTATATGGCTGCACTAGTAGCCGCTGAAGACCATAGATCTATTCTTTGCTTTACCATAACGTTGCAGGAAATAATACTCATAATACTAATACTATAAATAATATTATTGCTTTATGGTTTAGATATATTTTGTACGCACTTTGAATTTTTTGCCTTTGGTTATCTTCTCCACCATCTTCTTGGGTAAAAACACTGAACCTCAAAAACAACACTCTCTTTGAAGTAAATAGGCTTGGATTCTGATCCAAGTGCCCTTTTGTAAATAATGAAGAAATGCAATAATTATGGGTGCCAAGAGCAGTGATTAAACTGCTGTACTGAACCCAAAAATTCTGCTTACAATCTGAGTTTGATCTTGCCAGGACTCAAGGTTGATTCAGCCTTCCATCTTTCCAAGGTTGGTAAAATGAGATCTCAGCATGCTGGGTTCAGAATGTTGATTATCTTGTGAACCACCCAGAGACTTGTATATAAGGGTAATTGCTACTGCTATCAGTAAGGCATGCTAAAAGAGAGAGAGAGAGAGAGAGAGAGAGAGAGAGAGGCAGAAGTGTTATATAGCAGATCAAACAAAGTTAGAGTGTGCCATGGTTGCTTATGCACATCTTTCAATCAGCAATGCTAATTTTAAACCAATGTCTTAATATATTTTGAAGTATTTCTGGATTATTTAAAGTGTTTTTTTCCAATAAGGATGAACTTATTAGTTGCATTTATGCAAAGATAAATTTGAAGAATTTAATGCCTGTCATTAAGCATTTGTATTGAGAATGATGAGTCACTGAATTTTGAAGTGACTGAAAACTAGAAAGCAGTAGAATTTACAAATGGATTGCTTTTTTAGTACTTAAAAAAATATTTTTAAGCAGTCCTTCATCCTGCTGGATTCCACAGTGATTCAGAACAGCATGACATAGCATCTTGTAGTAGTTCTCTAGATCATATAGACCAGGGATTCTCAACCTATGGCCTACAGGTCAGATTTGGCCCATGATGCCAAAACATCCACCCCCCAACCCTGCTCCAGCTGCCCCTGCAGCTGCCGCTGGAATTGGCTGCAGACTCATTTACGGCCATCGTAAATACATTTAAGAGAGCTGTAAATGAGTCCATGGCCATCATAAATGCATTTACTACAGCCATAAATGAGTCTGTGGCCGTTGTAAATGTGTTTATGATAGCCAGGGATGCATTTTACAGCAGTGTTTATGGTGGGGAAGGGGAACCACCAGTCCAGCCCACTCAGCTGTCTGAGAGGGTGTGGTCTGGCCCACAGCTGAAAAATCTAGAGAACCCCTGATACAGACTAAATGTTATAATGCTAAAACATCAAGAATTTACAGTATTAAATCACACTGTCTTAAAAGGAATTTCATAGAATCATAGAATAGTTTAATTGGAAGGGGTCTGCAAGGCCACTGAGTCCAACCCAGTGCTCAGTGCAGGAATCCAAGTCAAAGCAGATCTGAGTGATGATTGTCCAATTTTCTCTTGAATGCCTCCAGTCCAGTGATGAAGCATTCTGCTCTTCCTCAGGTAATTGGTTCCATTGTCGTACTGCTCTTAAGGTCAAAAATTTAAAACATGTTTTTTAAAAAGTACAACACCAATACATTAAAAAAAAATCATTTTTTCACAGCCAGCCAGTTGCTGAAAGGTCTTTGCCCAAGTGGTCAATGGACAAGCAGTTGCAGGAAGCTCCACAATTTGAGAGCTTCCTGCAACTGCTTGTCCTTTGACTACCAATCAAAAAGGCCCTCTTTCATGTCTTTACTAGGCTTGCATGGAATGATACCAGGGTTTAGTAAAGGGTCTCCTGCAAAGCTACCAGACCTTAAGGTACAAGCATAAAGTACTCAAAGGTTGTTTACTATTCCCTTCTCCTAGCGAGACATCCCGCTATGGTAATGGAGCAGACTCTACAGCCAGCGACTCAACACCAAGTGTTGGGTGGTAAATAACCTGACTCCCTAAAGGGGCCAATGGCTATGGGCCGATGAGCCCCTTTAGGAGGGATGATGGCTCCCACAGTGGAGGAAATGCCATTGGAATCCATCATATTGGGCCCAATGGCAAAATAAGCGGAGGAGGTATCACTTCACTATTCCGATTCCCAACAATCATGGAGGTGGAAGAGTGTGGGAAGAAGGACAGGACACCAAGATCTTCATGCAAGCGTTCTGATTTTATTCTCCCCCAAAACCCCTTCTATATAGGAATACAAAAGCTTACCCAAGCATTCTGATTACGTAGTGTTTTTCCCAAAGACGTTTATGCCTTCCTGTTTTGTCTTATGCCAGTGTGAGAACTTCCCTTTGAGTTAATCCTCTCTGCCAGGAACAGATGCCAGAGAAAGGATGTTTATACGTGTATGACGTATTTGTTTTTAGGCAAACAGAGAATGGGGAAATAAGCAATAATTCTTCCACATGGTCAGCCAATGGTTCAGAATATGCGATTTCCCTACAGAAGAGACCATGTCAGATAGACTGGCTGTGAAGGCACACCTTGTCCATATCCTCAAGGCTGCGGCAGTCCATTCCAGTGCCTGTGTTAAATCCTGCATGTCTCATTTCATACATGCCCCAGGAAATGGCTCCATGATCACACTGTGTGGGTCATTTCATGGCAAGCTGGGATCTACCTTAAACAAATTCATTCTAGTGGCATTTTTCCCGTATCCCAAACCAAATTAGTTCATTCTGTGATATACAGTCCCTCAGATCACTAGGTTCTAAGCTTTTTTGAGCTTCAAGGTAATAGACTGGATAAGTGTTAAACTGAAATCTAATTCAGATGAGACAGATGTACTGTTTATAAGTGAAAAGGCAGCCAGAGCAGAGAAGAAGAAAAGCTATACTTCTTGCTAGGAAAAGTAAGAACTCCTCTGGTTGAATTTCTGTCTGTTCAAAATGGAGAGAGAGGAGACTTTGGAGACTGTTAAACAGCACTTGGCTCTTTCTAGAGCAAAATGCCCCAAATGTCCAGGTTTCTGTTAATTTACTCATTCAGTCAATGAGGGACCATACAGAAAGTAGGGGAAAACAGAGGTTTGTAACCCATTGTCTTTTTGGCAAAATGTTATTGAGCATGCTCAACAGTTATTAAATGGAAGCCTTTCTTGTTAGAAAGAGCCATTTTAGGTTTTCCAATTTTTCTACAACTACTGGATTAATTTGCTACAAATAAAAAATGTCTCTGTTAATTAATATAAATTTAATATAAAAACATTGGCTGTTTGAAATACCATATTTGCTGGCATATAAGATGCATCTGAGTATAAGACACACCCTGTTATTACCAAAATAGCTCACTATAGTCCACTATATACAGTACAAGACACACTCCATTTTTCCAGTGTATTTTAAGGGGGGCGAGTGGGTCTTATTTGCCAACAAATATGATATTTTTCAGCAATATTTGCTGGAGAAAATGTTGCTTATGTCTGAGTGCGTGTGTACGTGCATGCACACAAATAATCTCTATACTTTACAAAAATCATAACTTTAAATCTATTTGACCAAAGATCACCAGATCTGGCACAGAGCAACATCATGTTGACCAATCCTACTGTGCCAAATTTTGGAGTGATCCAAAGTTTCAAAGTTATAAATTTTTATTGTGGTTGCCCCCATTTTTAGAATTGCCTTGGAGAATGTCCAATTGCTCAGCAACATAACGAGAGTGCAGTAGTAATTATTCCTTAAAACCTGAAATTTTACACCATCTTACCTACTACTCAGTTTTATTAATTTTAAAAAAATCTTTTAAAATCTTTTCTAATCTTTTTATCATTGATTATTATGTTTCAATTGTTGTTAGCTGTCCTGAGTCATTTGTGAGGAGGATGGCATATAAATATGATTAAATAAATAAATACATAAATATATTGAAATTAACTTATTCGTTATGCTTGCATGACTAGTGAGGCTTTAGACCTGCACTGATACAAACTCCATCTGTAACAGAAGATCTGGTCCAACATAACACAAAAATTGATCAGGTTTGAGCAAAGACACCAAAGATTCAGCAGGATGGGGACTAAAGATAAAATGTTATCAACGGTGAATCACACAGCATCTGTTCTAGCCCTCTGACATCCTTTTCCTAGAAAAAGAAATAATGATGATTAAGCAAGTAACTATAGGCTGAAAAATGAAGCTTATTACAGACAGAAAGAAAAAATAAAGTATAGTAATACTAATGAGTGTTATGGCCAAATTTCCTCAATTCTAATTAGAGTCCCAGCAAGAAAGTAACTGTTCGACACAGCAGGAATCTGTCAACTACTGATGGTTTTAACATCCCACATGTCTTCAAAATAAAAGAATTAAAACATTCAGAAACCATGATAATGAAATTGTGGGTAATAAGAAATGGCTGCATTCATAATTCAACATTTAGATACTGATTTTCTTCAAACTCTGAAATATAGAATCATTTCAATAGTTTATACGTACAAGCAAAATGCCTTATAAGTGTACTTATTTCTACATATACCATTTACATTTTGCTTCATAATTATTTTGTCTTGGATTTTGCATATGAACCCCAGAGTTTCAGCGTAAAGATGGCCTAACAGAAGTAATAAATTCAATTGCTTCTTATCAGTATTATTATCCTGGAGGTAGCTGGGATATTGTCTATCTAATTGTTTCTCAAGCTATCCATCCTCTGCACCTTTGGGACTTTCATTAATATACCCAGTGATATGATGTTGCCGGGAGGGTAGTCCATTTTTTGAGGCATCCAGTTCCAACGCCTCACCGAAAGAAAAAACTTTTTTAAAAAATTGGAGCCAAAATGGCTCCAATTTAGTGCGCATGTGCAGAAATCAATGTGATGCATGCGTGCTGCAATTACGAGTCACACATGCATCAGATTGAGTTTCTGCACATGCGCACCAAGAGGCAGCCATTTGCTGCCTATTTTAGCCGGAGCTGCACCTTTTTGGAGCAGCTCTGGCAGCTCCAGCGGCCGCGGTGGCCGCACCAGGCGACGGCGGCTCTGGCGGCTCCAGCAGTCATGGCAGGCGGTGGCAGGCTTTGGCGGCGGCTCCAGCGGCTGCAGCTCCAGTGGCCACAGACGACAGCGGCAGGCGGTGGCGGCCTCAGCAGCCGGCACTGGCCTTCAGAGGAGGAGGAGCCCGCAGTCCGGGGTGGTGCGCCTTGCCGGGCAGCTCTGGGCCATGGGGGCTCATCGGCCCCAAGGGTAAGTAAGTGGGTTTTGTGTCTGGGGTGGGTGGTTTATTTGTGATTTGGGTAAGTGGGTGTATTTTTATTTAATTTGTATTTAATTTATTTTATTTCTTTAAGTTATTTACGGGTTTGTGTTGTGGTTGTTTGGTTGGGTGGGTGGGTTGAGGTAGAGGTAGAGGTGTGTGTGTGTGTGTTTTTTTTTTAAATTTAATTTAATTTTTTTAATTTTTATATTTGGCCCCACCCACAACATCATGATGTCATGATGTTGGCTCCACCCATGACATCATGACGTCAGCTCTGCCCCCAATATGATAACATCACGGTGGGGTAGAAATTTTTTCGACATCCCATCACTGAATATACCGTATACACTCAAATATAAACTGAGTTTTTTAACCCCAAAAATGAGGTCCTAAATGGGGAGTCAGCCTATAGACGGGTCAGCAACCACAAGGTCTAAACATATGGGGTTTTCCAAAGTTAATTAGGAATTTAAAAGTCAGTTTTGGGACTTCTGCAGAAAAAAAAATTGAGGCACAAATACACAAGAGGGCGCAAATCGCGACTTTCCATTTTCCATAATACTGTACATTGAAAGTCAAGTTCTCCTATTCTAGTTTGTTTTCAATTAATTCCTATGGAAAACCGCAAATGAAGAAAGAAGCTCTACAATGCAATTGTGTCCCCCTTCCAAACTGGGGTGGGAAAAGGAAGGATTTTACTTATTGTCCCTGCTCCATGTGTCCAAGATGGAGGGAGGAAGCCATTCTCCTTCCTTGCAGGGGGGCAAGAGGGTAGACTCACTAGAGCAACACTTCTTGCTTCAGGGTAATTGACCTGCTCACCTACTTTACCTGCAGTGCCACCACTGGTGGGTGGTGCAAGTACAGTTTTAAACAATCACTAAAATAATTAATATTACTGTAGTTTAATTACTGAAACTCACTAGCAGCTGCTGCACTTCCCACTCTTGGCTTATACTTGGGTCAATCTATTTTCCTGGGTTTCAAGGTCAAAATTAGGTACCTTGGTTTATATTCAGGTCGGCTGATACAGTCAAACCTCGCATAAAGAGCGTTTCGCTTAAAGAGTAACTCGCTTAAAGAGCAGAATTTTCTCTGAATGTTTGCTTCGCTTAACAAATAAAACCAACCAAAAACTCGCTTAACAAATAAATCAAGGTTTGCAATCCCCCCCCACAATTGGTCACTTACAATGGTGTTTCGCTTAAAGAGCAAACTCGCTTAAAGAGTAATCCCGTGGAACGCATTATGCTCTTTAAGCAAGGCACCACTGTATTTGCATATATATGGTAGATTAGATTTCACTTGCAAATTGTAATGCATGTTTGTTCCCCCTTCCAATACCAGAACTGGCCAATAGAGGCCACTATATATACAATGTACTGGTGAGAAGGAACAGGTACTAATGGAGTTATTCATGTTAAATTAGGTCATCCATACTTTAGCTAAATTCATTACAATACCGTTTCCAACTAAGACATTTCATGAGCACACATGAAGATAGTGGAGGCATTTCCACCACCACTCTGCTTGTATGACTCAGGTATGTGTGCTATAAAGATTTGCTGCTTTCCACAGTTTCAGGCATTTGTGGAAGATCTTAGAATATATTCCTCTCAGATACAGGGAGGGAGCAACCTGTACTATTAGTTCTTTATAATTTCTGCTATCTGATGAAGCCATATTTGCCAGCATATAAGACACACTTTCCCCCCCTTAAAATATACCAAAAAATGGAGTGTAACTTATACACTGGTAATCAAAATTATCATGCTGATCAGTGGCATCTGGAGCTGGGTGAAAGCTGTCTCCAGCCACCCATCTTCTCCAGCTACCAAACCACAACAGCTGGTGTGTGTGTGAGTCTGGCTTTAAAAATAGCCCTTTCCTGCCAATCTTGCCCTCCCTGGCTCATCAGGAGTGAGGGCAGGACTGTGCCTTACCTGGACAGGCTCTGTCCCACCGTGGTTTGGCTCTGGTAGAAAGAAACTGGGGCAAAGAGGACAAGGAGTTGCACGAAGGGAGGGGAAGTGACTCTTTAGGAGGAGATCCCGCTGTTGCTTGCTTGCTCCTCCTCTGCTCTTCTCTCCACAAAGGCATACTCTTTGCCCTGGTTTCTTTCTATCGGATCCAAAACATGGAGGTACAGAGCCTGTCCAACAGTAAGGCACAATCCTTCCCTCACTCTTTCTTTCTCTCCCAGATGGTGGCACAAAGATCCTTCCTCCTGTTCTTCCTCCTCCTGAGACAATCTGGGACTGCTCAACCACCTCTGAAAAGCAGGGTGGGATGGGGAAGGCTGTTGAGATGTCTAAGTATGGTTTACCATTGCCAACCCTCAGTTAATTTCTGTGGGTTGGGAATTGCATTCCTAGGTGTTGTTTTTGAAGTTCTAGTCCAACATGGTATCCATACACAATAGTGGCTTGCAAGAATATTCATAATGGATATCAATTCCTGTGTTAATAAAACAGTATGACAGGCTTTCAATCTTAGAAACTCTATGGTATAAAAATATGTCACCCGGACCAACATTTAAGGCTCAGCAGAACACAGGTGTGTTATTAATAAAAGTGCATATTCTGGGCTCACCTCTTTTTACCTGCTAAGACACAAAGAGTCTGTGAATGTCTGTGTCAGACATCAAATGCATCATACTCAACACAGTGAACTTTTGCCTTCCAGAGAGACTTTTTCAATGCTTTCAGGATAAAAATCTGCTTCAGTACAGAGAGTTATGGCTCTAACAATGGCGGATGAAGGGTTTGGAAAACGTAGTTGAAAAAAGAGAAATTTTCCCAAGCTTTGCTTCAACATCAAAAAGGATCTGAGTCAAAGACATGGGGAACAAAACTGAACTTTTGAGATCTCCCTTATAGCGGGAGGGACAAACACAGAGAATTCAGTCTCCCAGTCTTAGGAGATGGTGACCAAAGGCCTGCTCATTTGTGATCCATGGTCAGTATACATGAATTGTTATTTTTCTGGGATTTGTTCATGGGTGTTGGTGGTGTTGAGTTCCTCCTTGAGCATGTAGAAGGTCCATTGTTTTCAAGGCAGTGATCTCCAATCATATATCTGCAAACTAGAGTTTGCATGGAACTTTCTGCTGACAGAAGTGTGACACTTTATGTTTCTTAATAAGATCCTGGTCTTTGTTTGCCATGTGGCACAGTGAAATGGAATCTCACAAAAGAAGAATGGTTACCTCTTCAGTAACAAGGAAGCAACCAGAAAAACAAAAGCAAAGGACCTTGCCCAAACTGGTGCCATGCATTCAGGATGGAATATAATTCCTGTCATGTCCTAAGAGCTAGCCAATGGTGCTTAGACTTCTTTGATATAAGTGAATGGCCAACATCTTGTCATGTTTGTATTCACACAGTATTGTTAGAGGTATAGATAAGGTTGCCTTACGTAGGAATTTGAGAAGGCCAGATTTTTCAAATGTGCCAAGGAGCCTAGTCATACATGTATTTCAAAATATCCCATCAAAGACTGCAGAAGCTGGGTCACTTTCTTCTCATGGCAACACTGCTCTCTACACATCAAGAACAATTTCCCACGTCCTTGCCAGTTAGAAATAGTTGACTGTGCTTATCACACTTCTATCACTGAGAGCCAGTGGAAGAATCTGGTAATTAGATTAGGCCCCATGATGGCAAACTGTGGGACTCCAGGTATTCTTGAACTTCAGTTACCAGAAGCCCAAGTCAGCACTCCTGCTGACCCATGCTTCTGGGAATTGAAGTTCAAGAATAGCTGGAGTGCCAAGGTTTGCCATCATTGGATTAGGCAATACAATTAAAAGGCACAACCAAAGACAACTAATATGGTTTCATGGCCAAACATCTGATATTCATCCAGGATCCCCATATTCTTTGGATAACAGGAAAAGACATTTGGAAATACTGATAAATGCAGCCTCTGAAGATCCACTAATTTAAAATGTGCGTTTCTTCACCAGCCAACAGAGCCCAGAGTTCTTCTGTACCAAATTGTTGCTGCTTCCTTCTGTGCTTTGACTTCACAGTCATGTACTTTGGAAGAAATCTGGAGCATCTGTTTCTAAGAAAAGGTGAAAGGAGACCTTACAGGATCATTTTTCTAGACACAATGGAAAACATATTTTTATTCCTCATACTAAAATACACCAAAGCACTGGTAATAATTACACAGTCTCCATAGAAAACGGGGGAGTAGAGCGTGGGAGAAAAAAATCTCACTTTTTAAAGTCTGTTGTTGTTGTGATACATATGTGCCCTAGAACTAAATGGGAGGTGGAAAATATATTTGTGTGTATAATAGGATAATTTATGGTAACACTGTAATAATAAATGTGAACTATCTTGAGCATAGTTGCCTGTGCTGTTCAAATTCTTTTTATCATATCCTACAGCAAGGGTGGAGAAGTTCAGCTTTCCAGATTCTTGGGATGACAACTTCCACAATCCATTCAGTCATATGGGGGGTAAAGACCAAAAGAAGTTGTAAGCAAAAGCATCTGGAGGGCTAGGAGTCCCCCATGCTCTAAAGCAGGAGTGGTAAGCCTCTGACACTCCAGATTTTTGGCTACAACTTCTACAGTCCTTTACCATCTGCAGGGAAACCCAACTTTCCAGATGTGACTTTACAGTGAGTGAGTTCCCATTTTTCCCACAGTGTTGTTGCACCTTCAGAGAAGTTGGGGTAAAATTTAGTCTACACACGAAGTCAGGGATTCTCAGCCTGTGGCCCATGGGGCAGATGTGGCCTGTGGCACCATTTTATGTGGCCCCCACTGCCTCCACCACACCAGGAAGTGTCATGTGGTGGAGGAAGGGCAAAATCGCTGTCTGGCCCCTGAAGCTGTCTGAGGGAGTGTGACCTAGCCTCTGGCTTAAAAATGTTGAGAACTCCTGCACTAAGTGATCCAATTGCAATATGTGAATGTGGAAAATTGTTCTCAATGTGTAGAGAGCAGTGGTGCCATGAGGAGGAAGAGGAGGAGAAAGCTTTATAATCCTTGTATATATAATTCATACAAATAATAATTATTTATTATTATTTATTCAATTTGTATAGCCGCCCCATTTGACATGCGACTCTGGGTGGCGTACATAAAAATCCCCAACATTTAAAACTATAAAGACCCTTAAAATTCCTAAAACCACTGAAAAAATTACCTCCCACCCGCACCAATTTAAAAAAATCTAGTTTTAAACTTTTAAAAGCATCCACTAAATGAGCCAGTGTGTGCGTGTGTGTTTGCTCCCTCTCCACCCCCCCCCCACACCTGCCCCGCCAGCCAGGTTTTCAGCTCTTTCCTGAAGGGCAGCAATTCTGTCTGGAGATGCAGTTGTATGTTGTTGTAAAATGTGTTCATCTTTAAAGTGATGGAAGACTAAGAGACTGCGTCACCCTAAGAACGTCTGCCCGTCCCACCAGAGCGGATCGGAGGGGTTCTCTTGTTATCCCATCGGCTAGGGTGGCTCGCCTCACTAGTACGAGGAAGAAGGATTTCTCTGTGTTCGCCCCGGCCCTCTGGAACCTCCTCCCGACAGAGCTGCACCTGCAGACAGAGCTCCTGCCCTTTCGGAAGGGCTTAAAGACCTGGCTGGCGGGGCAAGTGTGGGGACCCAGGAATGCAGGTTCCCACGTAGGATGGCTGATTTAAGGGCAGCCACCCCTCCCTTGTATCTGTATCTGTTTTTTTTAATCTGCTTTGCTGTTTTAATTTTTTAATTTTTTACTGAACTTTTAAGGTTTTAGATAGTGATATGACTATAGTTTATCCATGACGGTAATTTACGCTGTAAGCCGCCCAGAGTCGGGTCTACCCGATTGGGGCGGGATACCAAATGTGAGCAATAAATAAAATAAAAATAAATAAATAAATAAGACACTTTGCTGATACAAACTTCTCCCCCCATATAATTTGTATTCAAATGGCAAGCTAGTTAGAGAAAAATACTATTCTGATTCCCTACCAATAATCAGATAAACGTATCTACACATTTATTGCTCAGTAAAAGGTTATCTAAATGTGTGCTCACAAAATTTGCTTTTACATTGCTGTACATAGGCATTATGGAAAGGCTATTTGAACAGTTTGCTGATACATTCATAAACATATACTTTTTGAAAAAGTTTAGGTTTAAGATGCAGCACACAGGCTACAAGAGAGCACAGACAGTCCAACTGGCAGCTGCCAGAAAGCAGTCCTTTTTAGTTCTTTGAAAAAGGAAGCAGCTGAAAAGAATATTTTTTGCAAGGGGGATGTTGATTTTCATTCTCAGTGTTGTTGAAACTGCAAGTAGATAATATTCTAAGTGTGACTTGGGGGTGGGTGGGTTGGGGAGGCTTCTGGGGCCAGCTGTGGATACTTCTTTAGATGTACCAAATGAGTTTAATTTTGTTCCAGCTTTTGGAAGATCTCTCTCTGTCTCTCTCTCATACTCCCTCCTTCCCACCCTGGCATATCCTAGAACTCTGGTTCACAATGTGGGGCACATGCCCCACAGTGGGGGAATTTGATTTTTAAAGGGTGCAATTCGAGAATGAGATATCAACAGTAAATGGCCCTTTAGGCTTCTTCCATGTGAACAGAAGTTCACTTTTTGAATAATAAGAATTATATGTCATAGGGTGGGTTGAATCGGGATTTTAGAGATACTTAGGTGAGGCATGGCCAAAAATGGCTGGGAATCACTGCCGTGGAACAAAAATAAAACTATTTGTTATTTGCTTGGCATCATTACAGAGCCAAATTGATGAAAGGATTCTGCCAAGCAGCTGATCTGAGATCAAGGGTTTCAACAGGAACCAGAAAGCTCAGAAAAAGAAAACCATTGTCAGAATACTTACTCATGCAGTGCTGACCTACATTGTGACATAAGAAGTGCCAGACAATGAAACTCTAAAGGTGGTCTTTTTAAAAATAAAAATAAAAAATTCTTCTAGCAGTGTCCCCCAACCTTTAGTTTGAGACTTCAATTCCCAGAAGCCTAAATTAATTCCCCAAAGCACTGATCAGTCAATGTACTGACTTAGGCTTCTGGGAATTGAAGTCCAAAACCCAAAGGATGGGGAACAATATAATCTAGAGGACAAAAAAGGCCTACACTTCATTGATCTTCAATTTGTCTTCACTTTTCTCCATTTGCCCCCAACAATGCAGTGAATGTAACAATCAGTCAGATTGATTGCCATCTCAAGAGCTGGAATGAGTTTAAAAGTAATAATAATAACTGATTCATTATGAGGGAAAGATTGAGTTATCTTTCCCTACAGCTTGTTATCTTGATTTCCATGCAAAGTCATCCTATATATCAGTGATTCACAACCTATGGCCCGTGGGCCAGACCCAGCCTGCGATGTCATTCCAACTGGCCAATCGCCGTCTCCCCCACACCCAGAAGTAGAAGTGGGCATGTTATGGCAGCCATGGTCCAGCCTGATCAGCTGTTCTGGGGGCGTTGTCAGGCCTGCAGTGCAAAAAGGTTGGCCACTCCTGCTGTACATGCCTACTCAGAAATCAATTCCATTGAACTCAGTGAAACTTGCTTTGTTCAGAATCCATATGTAAAGGGTTCGAGTCTTACAGTTATTGGTCTGCAAGAATTTCCCAGCCCTCTGCCTTAGTTAGCTTTATTTGTTAATTGGCAAAAATTCTTTGGGCATGTTTTATACACCTGACTACCATTAATTAGCGTTCATTTTCAATTTCCCATGTGATTCTTTGTTGTTTGAGAGTTGGGTGATTTTGTATGAGACACGTAATTGAAGTGGGATCTCTCTAATTAGCAGCCTTTAATTAAAGAGTTCCTGCTTGGATTATGGGCCATGCACAATATTACCAAACTTGTGTGCCATAAATTCTGGGAGCTGCACCCCCCCAAAAAAATATTATATATATATATATATCCAAAAACCCACAGAGCTGTTTTAATTGGTCACATGTGGACCTTTGATGCCATCATTGTGTCTGAAGAATAAGAAAAATGATTAAGCATAGCAAAGCATCATGGGAGCAGCAAAAGTATTCTAGGATGGACATCTTTGCAAGAGGCATCCTTTTTTTTAGAGTTCAATGGACAGAGAAACTGTTTGCCATAATCCCTTGCAGTATGAAGTTGGTAGCTACTTTATTAAATCTGTCCAATTGAAACCAATAGGATTTGAAAGCACTTCACTTTGGCCAGCTTATGCCAAACACATTTACTTTAAAGACGGTTTTCATTTCTAAAACCTAAAGCTGAAAAAAGCACAGCCATCTCAGTGGCTGGATTGCTTTCACCAAATGTCCAGAAGATTATTGTCTATAAGAATTCCTTTCAGCTTGCCTGGTTTGTACAAGTGCAGAAGCAATATCTAATCTTCTATAATAGGGTTCCAACCTTCTTTCGTCACAGCCCTGACCATGCCCCCTGAGCGGGCCGAACCAAACAGCCCAGAAGCAGCCACTTCCACATTTATGACAGTCACAGGCGCATTCACGCATGTGTGGGTGCATTTTACTGTTGTCATAAATGCACCCACTTCCACTTCTGGGTGTGGCAACTGAGATGACAGGCCAGATGGAATGTTCTATAAGGTCAGTCTGTGGATGCAGACAGAAAACCCATAGACTATACGGTAGGACAAGAAATATTTAATAAGCAGCAGTTATGACTGCCAAGTTTATTTGGCTTGGTAATCCATCAGCAGATAAAGGCATTGATTATTTGTCACTATTTAATTGTAGCTGTAGGCCAAAGAAATTGCTAGCAGAACTTTGAGATAGAACAAAACACATTCTATTTCTCTCCTAACAGCTGCTTTGAGTATATTGGGATTCAATCTTGGTCTACGAATACCATTTAAATGTATGTTAATGAGCGTTATCATTACTATTTATAGAAGACTGTACACACTGTGTATATAAAGACATTAAACAAACCACCATGTGGACTTGAGAGTGACTTGTTATAGAAATATAGTACAATGCAACATTTTTATAACAGAGAGGTAGGAACAGGGAATAGTCAATGAAAGTCTTCCTATTCATTTAAAGCTCTTTAAGTTGTGCTTAGCTTCCCCAGGCTGAAATCATATTGGTAATCTTTGTCTTATATTTTTAGTACAGATGATGGTATGGAACATGAGTGATGTGATAAGATGAAGCAAGGAAAAATTAAAAAACAACAGCAATTCAAACCAAGTATAAGGCAGTAGGCATTTACTTATGTCAGACTAATCTCATGCCCTTTTGGGGAAAATACTGTAATTGGTTTTCTGAACACCAGAATTTGAGTTAAAGGTAGATTAGTCAAAAGTAACTAAAGTATTTGCACATAGATTAAGGCAAATGGAAGACCTGAACTGGCATTATCTATGGCCTTAACGAGCTGTGATGTGTGAGATGTCTGAATCTGCAAAGTACACTGACTGAAATTTATCAACTCCATACTATCAACCTTAAAATGAACAGTCTCAATAGATTCAGAGCAAAGTTTCAAAAAGCAGACTGTAAAATGCTTGTGAGACTGTACTATTTGTGAATGAACATTGGCGATAACTATTTTAAATGTTTCCATTGTCAATTAACTAAAATTATTTTTAGCATTTTGATACTGCCTGACTTAGTGCAGGCACTACTTGAGGCAGTGAAAAAACATGGCATAGATACTACAATGAACCAACATAAACCAAAATATACTTACAAATTAATTCTCACTGCACATGCCATGACAAAGACAAGGAATTAGATGGCAGATATCTCCCTTATGATAAGTATGGCCTTTAAGTGTTTGAATTTAATTTTTTTGAGTAAGGAAACACCAGAATACCAGAACACCTTATATGCCTCATGAGAAATCTGTACATGACTCAAGAAGCAACAGTTAGGACTGAATATGGAATGACTGAGTGGTTTGGAATAGGAAAAGGAGTAAGACAAGGCTGCATTTTGTCACCCTGCTTATTCAACTTATACACAGAGCACATAATGTGCAATGCAAGGATGGAGGAATCACAATTTGGGATCACAATTGCTGGGAGAAACATTAACAATTTGAGATATGCAGATGATACCACCCTAATGGCAGAAAGTGAGGAGGACCTAAAGTAGCTCCTGATTAGGTTGAAAGAAGAAAGTGAAAAAGCTGGCTTGAGACTCAATATAAAGAAAACCAAGATAATGGCAACAGGCCCTATCAGTCCCTGGAAAATAGATGGGGAAGAAGTAGAAGCAGTGACAGATTTTACTTTCTTAGGATCAAAACTCACTGCAGATGGTGATTGCAGCCATGAAATAAAAAGGCGACTGATTCTTGGGAGGCAAGCAATGAGAAACCTGGGGAACATAGTGAAAAGTAGAGACATCAAATTGCAAACAAAAATTCGCATAGTCAAAGCAATGGTATTCCCTGTGGCAATGTATGGTTGTGAGAGCTGGACCATTAGGAAAACTGAGCGCAGAAGAATAGATGCCTTTGAGATGTGGTGTTGGAGGAGAGTTTTGAGAGTATCCTGGACAGCGAGGAGAACAAATAGGTCAATCTTAGAAGAAATCAACTCTGACTGCTCCTTAGAAGGTCAAATAGTAAAGATGAAGCTAAAGTACTTTGGACATCAAATGAGAAGAGAGGATTCACTTGAGAAGGCCTTGATGCTGGGAAGGGTGGAGGGCAAAAGAAGAAGGGGGCAGCCAAAAATGAGATGGCTAGATGGTATTGTGGACGCAATGGGCACAGAGCTGAGCAAGTTGAGGAGGATGGTGGAGGACAGAAGTGCCTGGTGGACAGTGGTCTATGGGGTCGCAGAGGGTTGGAATCAACTGTGCGACTGAACAACAACAACAACAACAACAACAACAACAAAAGAAACACAGTGAAGTTTAGATTAGATTGTATCTATCCATTTGGACATAAGAGCCCAAAAGAGTTTTTCAACATGCCACCACCAGTACATAGGAATTTGAAGGCATCATCCTATATAAAATATGAACACAAGTTTAATTAAATCACTGTTTAGGTTAACAATGCTAGAGTAATAACAGCAGAAAGAAGGAGTCTGAGCGGATGCAGAAGTATAATACAGTAGTAACAAACAATGCAGTACTCTCTTAAATACAATATAACATCTAGATTTGGCAGAATATAAATGATAGGTATAACATTTTTGACCTTTGTCTTTGGGATGGGTGTTTTAGGGTCCCTTCCTTTTGCTTCCCTCTTTTGCTTAGTATGATAGGTCTAGGTGAACAGAATAATACAGCCAGGCTTCAAATGAACAGAGGAGATGGAATCAAAAATCAGGACCCAGAACAGCTCTCATATTCTGTCTGTGGATTCTCACTGTGTATTGCTCCAGGGGAAATTATTTTAAAGCCAAATTTTTGTTTTATTTTACTATTGTTTGGATTTCTGATACAGACCTTAAATGTTTCCTTTTACTATTGGGGTCCAGAGGTTGAGTCATACTTCATTAGTCTACTTGCTACTTTTCAGGACAATGAAGACCACAAGGAAAGTGAAGGAGGCATTATCAGTGGCTGCACCTACATTCTAAAATTTCCCTCTCATTTGTACAAGCTATTTGTACTATGTATGTTCTGGAAGGAATATAAAGACCTCGTTTGAATTCTCATTGGCTTCTAGTGGTTATAGTTAGTGTGGGATGGAGGAAGTAATGTAAAGAGAATTTTTGTAAAATTTGTCCCGCCCCCAAGACCAAGAAAAATGATCTTGCTGAAAGAAGAAAATAAAATTATAAGTACTCTCCTCCAGTGAGAAACAGAACTATAATAGGAAAAGTCAACACAATCGTACAAAGGCTGCAAGAGAACATAAAGGAACTGATAAATGGCTATTTTTGCTGATCAAAGCAAAGTGATCATTTCTAAGAAAACAGGCTCTAGGTTTTGTCCATCTAGATGAACAATTGTGATGCTGTTGTGGAGAACAGAGAGCCCTGCTCTGTTCAAATTTTCATTTGACTGGAAGTTAATTGGCAGCACTAAAAGACTAGAGTAGGGATGCAATCCAGATTGACCTCTGGTCACCAACTGCATGTCGCCTGCTTTTTTCTAATAGCATAATAGTACAGTATTCTGAATGGATAAGTAGACAAATCAACAAATACCAAGAATTAATAATACAGGTATGTCGCTAACAGCCTCTCATGGTTGGTCTTTCTTTCTTGCTTGCTTGCTTTCTACTGGAAGTTGTAAAAGGTAGTCATGCTCCATTAATAAGAAGACTTCCTTAGAGCATATGCTGCAGTTGCATAACTTGGCTTGGAAAGTACAGGCTACATATGTATGATGCCATTATTCTTTTCATGTCCAAAGAAGAGCACACAGATGCTGAACCTGATTTTAACCTGAAGTACAACTCCAGGCTGGCCAGGTTATCCTGCTATGGTAACAGAATAGACCATACTGCCACCAACTCAATGCTGATCATCAGGTGGCAATTAACTAACCTGACAACCCTGAGGACAAATGGCCTTGGGTGGAAAAAAGTCCACAGGGAAGGGTGATGGTCCCCAAAACTGATTAAACCCCACTTGAATCCATCTTGATGGAGGGCAGCAGTTTCATCAATAATCGGGTGGGCCAATGAGGCAGGGCCATAGCCAGGATTCTAGATTTGGGGATGTGTGAGAAAAAATTTCCAGGAGGGGCAAACAATTTTTAAGGAGGGACAACAATGTCACACTCACATATATAATGTTGGCATCATGGGGTGGATTGGGAGGCAGGCTGTTATCTCAGGAGGGTTTTTGCCCCACCTGCATCCCCCTGGCTACAGCCCTGGGATGAGGACTTTGTGTGTCAAAAGGGCTCAGGACCAGAGAGAGACTTGCAGAACTGGATTAGTGGTACGGGTGTCATGCTGCGAAGTGGAAGGCAAATGGAAGGCTACTACATTATATTGCTCCCAGGACAATCTTCTTGGCTGATCGGCATGAGGATTGTCAATATTCAGAATTGGATATGACACTTAAAGAAGAAGTACAACTGCTGACCCTAATGTTGAATCAATGTCTGAAGGGCAAGTCAACAACAAATAGGTAAATGCTATCACTTCAACAAAAATCACTTCAATAGATCAATTCAAGTTGGGATTATTAGTTGAATTCTGATCACTGGCCTGATTTACATTTGCTGGAAAGCCAGGTATTTTAGGATAAATTGATCTTAAGAGGGTGATTAGGACCCATTAGATTTACTAATAACCTGCTCTTTGTGGAAGTGAAAAATACTAGAAATGATTTTTTCATACAGATCATTTGATCTACTTGTATTGCTAAAATGTCCTATTGGGATTGTTGGGATGATGACCTGTATTTCAGAATTTATCACTACACCAATGAGTGCAGCTCAGATTTTAAAAAAAATAATAATTGAGGAATGATTGTTTGAATGAGAAAAGATTCAATTGGCACACATGATCCAAATTTGCAGGTAACAACAATCTTAGCCTAAGCAAAAGGGACTGTAATACATATTCCTTCTTGGTTATAAAGGAAAATGTAATTCCTGCGGATCATTTGGTTCAGCTCAGTGGATGGGGAAATCTTAGAAAAGAGCTATGATTAAGAATGTGATTTTGAAAGAGCAGGAGAGATGTAGAGGCAGGAGCTGCTGTTCCCAGGGAGGATGATAAGGCCCTAGGTTGAGGTAGCAGGATTTTAATGTTTGTGCAGAAAGGGCAGTGGAAGAGCGAGTCAACACAAGTGATCTTGTGTATTTAAGTTTACATTTGCATTTTATTTTATGGTTTAAGAGATTGAATTTAAGGAACTGATTCTTTTATGCTGTGGATGTTCTACCTCAGTCAATAAACGTACCTGGGACTTTGTTCTCATTTGGTTTCAAAGAGACCTTTGAGTTCTTATTTCTTCAAGCAATTCCTGCTCTGGTGCTGGTGAAAAGAACTTAGGTATACAAACTGTAGCATCTAGTTTTGTATAGCACTCTTATTGTTTGGTTAAATAAGTATCGTCATTGGCTGCAACTCGTATCCAAGAATGCATTCTTTTTCCTGAAGCAGGAAAAATGCCATTGGTGTGAATTTGTTTAAGGTGGATCCCAGCTTGCCATGAAGTGACCCACACACTATGATCTCAGAGCCGTCACCTGCAATGGATCGCTGCAGCTTTGAGGATATTATCAAGGTGTGCCTTCACAGCCCGTCCATCTGGCATGGCCTCTTCCGCCTCCATGACCATTGGGAATCAGAGTTCTTCCTCCACTCATTTTGCCATTGGGCCCAATATGATGGTTTCCAGGGGCATTTGTTTGCAATGCTCATTATAAAAAATATAGATAGTCTTAGAAAGACACTGTTAAAACTGAAAACATTAAGAATACAAAGTACTCTCAGTATTCACTATTCATGATCTGTACTGTACTGTACTGTACTTTGGGTCAACAGCTGAAAGGAAATGTGTAGTAAAAGTATTGGGCATGTAGTTTTTCTATTCTCTCCCCCCCCCCCATTTCCTTCTAGTGTGATTCTCTTCAAAACTGTGTAGTAAGGTAATTTCTGCTGCATCACAGTTATTAGGCACCTTTTCTGACTCTTCTTGATGGTACTTCTTTGCCAGAAGGAATGCATACTATAGGGTTCTTTGCACCAACTGTACTAAGTAGCTACATTTCTATTTAAGATGAAGCTCAGGGATCATTTTCTAGCAACAGAAGCAGGTAAGAGTATAGGATGGGATTTAGGCAAAATGTGCAGTGTAATACACTTGTGTAAATCCCAATGTAGTATTAATCAGGCTTGCAAAATCTTGTCAACCTCTGAACAATGATCCTAAGCCATTCAAAACTGTGTTCATTTGTAGACAAGAATTTTTGTGCCATAAAAAACCTTGCCAGCCTGCAAAGCAGAACTCCTGTGCTATTCAAAAGCAACAAAGCCTTTGACTGTTTGGATCATGAAAAACTATGGACTGTTTTGAAAGGAGGGTGGGGCACTTGATTGTCCTGATGCAAATAACCTATATTCTGGACAAGAAACTACTGCCAGGTCAGAATATGGAGACATGGTGGTTTCCTATAGGCTAAAGTGTCAGTCAAAGATACATTTTATCCCCTTGTCAGTTCAATCTGTATGGAGAACATAACATACAGAAAGTCAGACTAGTTTCATATGAAGGAGGAGTGAAAATTGTTGGCAGAAGGATCAGTAATTTAAGATATGGAGATGACACCATCTTTATATCAACATCAACCCCAATGATTTGAAACATCCAATGAAAGTGAGAGAAGAAAGTGCCAAAGCAGGATTGCAGCTAAACATTAAGAAAACTACCATGGAAAAACTTCATGACTTTAAAATTGACAGTGAAGACATTTAAATAGTAAAAGTTTTTTTAATCTTAGTTCAATCATCAATCCATATGGGGATTGCAGCCAAGAAATCAGAAGACGGAGACTAGGA
Organism: Furcifer pardalis; assembly: GCA_030440675.1. Taxonomy (NCBI): domain Eukaryota; kingdom Metazoa; phylum Chordata; class Lepidosauria; order Squamata; family Chamaeleonidae; genus Furcifer; species Furcifer pardalis. The sequence continues at coordinate 74,808,529 of CP126893.1, forward strand.
AGTGCAGCAATGAAGGAATTAGAAAAGATCATAAAGTGCAAGAATGTCTCCCTGGAGATCAATACCAAGATTATTCATACTATTGTGTTTCCAGTCACCAGCTGATTAATTTTAAATATGTCACAGGATCTGTGGATAACCTAGACTATCAGAAAGAACATGTGAGTCCTAGAGCAAAGCAAACCTGAACTGTCTCTGAGGCTGCCCTGTTTGGGCACACCATGAGAAGGCAAGACTCTATGGAAAAGGACAATAATGCTGAGAAAGGTTGAATGCAGAAGGAAAAGACGAAGACCAAACATGAGATAGATTGATTACATGAGGGAAGCTACAGGGTTGTGTTTGCAAGAGCTGAGCAGAGATGTTGACAGGATATTTTGGAGATCTCTCAGTTATAGAGTTTCCATAACTCGAAGGTAGCTTGATGGCATATAACAACAATAACCCAAAACCTTGCCACTGTGCAAACCTGAGCTCCTGTGCCATGCAGAATCTTGCAAGTCTATGAACAAGACATCCTATTCCCCATCAACCTTTTAACAGGCTTTTATCTTCATGCTTGAAGTCTAATCACTTCTTTCTTCTTGTCTAGGTCAGACTTTAAACATTTGGTGAATTCATTCCACAGTTCCTTTCACCTGAGCTAGAGCAAAAAAACTTCACAAATTAAACATGAGGGGAAAGAGCCTTTTCTCAGATCTAGTCCAATATTAGGCAACTAGCTGTCTCCCAGATGGTTTAGACTTCATTTCCTACTGTTCTTAATTATTAAACATATTGACTGTGGGCTATGGGCTATGTAGTCCAAACTTTCTGTAGGGCACTATATTGGCAAAATTTCATTTTAATGTCTCAGCATGTTATATTCCATTGTCACAACAGGAGCTAATTGTGATCCTTGTTTACCTCATACCCTCAAGTCCTGTATTGGTAGATGGTCTTGGCTTTAGGCTAGGCCAGTGATACCTTCTTTTGTAGAGGTGTTAGCAGTTCGAAAGCAAATTGCAAGTACGGTAAATAAATAGATGGGATGCATCGTTGTACGATGCATCCCGCAGCGTTCTGTGCACTCTGGTGTCTAGTCATGCCACATGACCACGGAAATGTCTGCAGACGCAGACAGTGCTGGCTCCTTGGCTGTAAACAGAGATGAGTGCTGAACCCTAGAGTTGGATATGACTGGCTTTCGAGCAAGGGTGACCTTTACCTTTACCGTACCAATGGTGTGTGTCTGTATTAAGAGATATATACTTCACCCTCTCTGAACCTCACACAGCCCCTGGGTACAGAGTTTATCAGAGAATGAAAGAGAAAAGCTGTTCTAAGAAGTTGTTAAAAATATTGGCAGTGATTCTTGCCCACAAGCGTATTAGTTAGAGCTGAATGTAATGCACAGATTGCTGAGTTCTACCTTCTGAATATATTTCTTTTCCCACTAGACTCTTTCTGTATGCTGCTCAGCTTCTACTTCTGCTTTTAATCTCCCACTGACAAATGTGTGTGTGATTAGGATCGACAGACTAGCAGTCCAGGCTTGCCACAAGTGTATCACACAGACTCTTATAGAAAGGGCTGCAAAATTGAAACTGGTGTCTGTTTCTGTGCAGGTTTCTATTTGATGAGAAATTAATTTTCTAATTTTTTTTTCTGGAGCAGCAGACTAATCTCTCTTTTTGAGAACTATGTTAAATTTAATTATACATTGAGGTCATAAATATATATGATTGCAGTGGCACACTCCTTTTCCAAATTAAAAAATGATTCAGTTAAAAGTTTTTGCTAAATGGGAATGTCAAATGACAGTTGTTTATACGGAAATGTCTTCTGTGATAGAAAAAGCAATGGTATTAATTTAGACTAGCTTACTGGCTATGGAGTAATGGAAGTTGTAGTCCAGTATGTCTGGAAGCAGTTGTGTTGGAACAGGCTGGTCTAGCTAGTTCACAGTCTCAGAAAGGAGAGTCACATCTGCTGGAGAGAAGGAAAGAAGCATATTGGCAGAGGTACACAATGTAACCTGTAATCTTCAGTTAGGCACACTGAGTTCTTTCCTTTAAGACTTACCATTCATATTTTCCAGAACTCCAAGAGCCCTACAGAACTCATAAAAAGTAGTCCAAACAAGAACAGAGGCAAGGCAGCAGAGTATCAGTCTAATCCAACAGCAGGAAATGGTGCAGAAGAAAGAAAAATTACTTACAGACATATACAGGCACAAGCCTATAGAGAAAGCCCCTGACAGAAGTGTCCATTCTCTAGTGTCTACCACCATCACCCAGAGACCACCACCACTACCACCACCACCAAGGATGACTCTCTAGCCAAGTCACCTTATCTACCAGTCCCATGCACAGAGGGAAAAAAATATCTTCATTCACCCATTAACCAATCTGAGAAGCAGTAAGGCAACTAAAAACAAGAAAATACAAAACAATAATATGAGTACCATGTGTCCAGCACAACAGAGACACTCTGGACTTGAGCTGGACAAGAGTGGGGGCGGGGGACAAGGAAGCAGCCATCCATCCTGGCAATAGTTACTGGACAAACACTAAAGCAGGAGTTCTCAACCTTTTTAAGCTGGGGGATGGGTCACACTCCATCAGACAGCTTCAGGGGCCAGATGCCCATTTTGCCCTTCCTCCACCACATGGTACTTCCAGGTGTGGTGGAGGCAGTGGGAGGCCACATGAAATGGTGCCATGGGCTGCTTTCGGCCCATGGGCCGCAGGTTAAGAATCCCTGCACTAAAGCATCCAACAATAATACAAAACAGTCCTACTCTTCAAATATATATATACAGTATAAGAATATACATGTTTAACAGAACACATACACAATACAGTGGAACCTTATACAGTGGAAATTCATACAGCAATCGCCTTGTATAGCAACGAAATCACATAACAATAGGTTTGGGGTGGGAAATGGCATCCCACATAACCATTTTCCCTATGGAAAAATTCATACAACGAGAGAGAGATATTGTTGTACAATGCATCCCACAGGGAAAATTGTTATACGATGCATGCATTGTATAATAATTGTTTCATACAACAACAAGCCCCATGGAATGGATTAAAATCGTTGTATGAGGTACCACTGTATTAATCAAATAAATAAAATAAAATAAAAGGAAAGGCATCCCCCACAGGGGAAAATAATGTAAAACACACTCACTCATAATCTTCCTTCCAGAAACAAGAAAAGGAAGAAGACAAAAATATAAATGAAGCAGCAGCAGCAGCAAAAACAAAGAGGCTCTTTTGTGTTTTTGGCTTCCATTAAAACATAAAAAGCCCATCCCTGTATCAGTTGTGGTACCAATAGCAAATATAGTAGCTGAACTTGTGTCTCTGAATTCTCTCTCTACTCTGTTAATTGTGTTGTAGCTCTTGGGGGGTCTTAGAGAGGTGTTCAAGCATCAGGGAGTCTGAAGCCTGGATAACTCCTTAAGAGTTCTATAAAACTTTATAGAATTCTATGAAAAATCAGAAGCCTGGTTTTGTCACAGCCGTCATTTATCCCAATAAATGCTGAATACCATAATGAAATCTGATAATCATTTCCAATCATATAAAAATTCAAGGCTTTTCATTGTTGTAGTTATTCAAAGCAAAAACAGCTTGTCTATTTCTACAAGCTTTGTTGATCTATATTGCTTCTATTATTATCCTTTGGTGTCCCAATCAAATCCTGGACTGCCAAAATGAAGCCACTTTCTTGACTTTGCCATTGGCCAAACTTAAGTCCTCCTCAGTGCATGTTTCTGGCAGTAATTGGCAGACCAATAAATGAGCTGGATTCTATATCTCTCCACATTGACACAGTGTGTTGTTTTCCATCAGCAGCTCTCGTTTAAGCATGTTAGTCTTACATTTAGGCACTCCAAACCCTCAGCATATTCAGAGTCTTCCAAGTGATGTAGGGAAGGTTGAGTTCCTCGGCTATATCCTCTTTTAATGTTGTTCCTTGTCCAGTGACCTCCTTTCTCCATCTTCTAATTTGGTTTTGCTCTTGCATACCCTCAAGAATGTTTGTTCTTGCCATAAAGCTCTTCCTGGATCTGAGTCAGCAGATTTGAGGCTCATATCCATTCAGAAGATGTTGAGGGTCATTCTTTTGCTTAGTTCTCTTTGTGTCTGCTGCTATGTCTCTCCTGATCTTAGGTGTAGTGATACCAACAAGAGAGCATAATTTCGCAACTCGTGTAGGTTTGAGGCATCCTGTCACTTTATGCATGGCTTCTTTAACAGTGATGCCAACTTGTTTTGCATATTTGGATGTGGCCATATTGGAAAAGCATACTCTGCTGTAGACATGCTCAGGGCCAAAGGTGATGTACAAAGCATGGATAGTTGTGTTCCCCATTTGTAGTTTGTGAGTTTTCTGATGATGTTGTTCCTTGTACTAATTTTAGCTTTGGTATTCAAGCAGTGCTGTTTAAATGAGAACATCCTGTCCAAAGTTATGCTGAAATATTTTGGTGCTGTACTATGCTGTAATCAGTACCTTTGGCATGTAACATTCAACTCAATGCCTGCCTCTCAGTTTTGAAGGTCAAAAGCACACACTTGAGATTTGCTCAGATTAGGCTTCAAATGGTTGTTGTTATAATATTGCCCTAATTCTTCAAGTGCTGCAGTAATTTTTCCAGCTACATCATTGAAGCTTGATCCTTGTATGGCCATTGCTGGGTTCTCAACCTTTTCAGGCTGTGGGTTGGTCACGTGGTCAAGCTGGACACATGATTCCTGGCACCCAGAAGCAGAAGTAAAATGTGCCCACACATGTACAGAACCCTGTCATAAATGACCCATGGCTGCCATAAATGCATTTACGACAGCTATATGTCATTTACGGCAGCATTCTGTGCATGTGTGTGCACATTTTACCTCCATTTCTGGGAGTGGTGAGGGCCAGATGAATTGGCATTGGGGCCAGATCGGGCCTATGGGCCGTAGATTCGGAACCCTTGTTATACAGCATTGGAGACAATACACTTGGGGCAGTCCACTCTTCTGCACCCTCCATCAGCTTTTCATTCCATTCATTGTCACATAGAATCTTCAATTCTGAAGGAAGCTGCCAATGACCCTACTAGGTTTGTTATCTTTGGTAAGATTAATTTATGGAGCAGAATCCTATGATTGACAGTACTGTATGCTGCAGTTAGATCAATTTAAACAATTTCCATAATTAAATTTTTTTCAAAGCACATCCTCAATGTGTTGCCTAAGGTTAAGAATTTGACCACAACATTATCTGCTCGCCTTGAAACTTGCTTGCTTGTTCATTATCTTTCATCAATAAATTCAGAAGTACAATTGCATATCATCCTTTCCAATGCCTTATAAAGCTGGCAAAGGAGAAACACTGGTTGGTAGCTTTTCAGGTCATCTGGGGTTTTGCCGGGTTTTAAATAAAGCAACAATGCTAGCCTTTCTCCACAATTTAGGAACCTTAAGTTCATCTATGCAATTGTTCATTAATTGCAGGAGCCATTCCAAAGTGCAAGGACCAAACTACTTTATCTTCTCTTCTTATGTCATAGATACCTGCTGCTTTATTCAGTTTAATGCTGTTTATAGCTTTTGCCAATGCAGATGCCACAAAGGGGCTTTTAAGTTAAGCCCCCTCTTGTTCCTCTGGTCAGATAGCTCCCCCCCCCGCACCTTTTTGCCTTGCATTTTTCCAATCTTTAGCAACTGATTAGCTATTTGGTCTGCTGTTACTCCAATATAGTTTTGCTGTGGCTGGGTTAAATCTCTACCTAAAATTTTAAGGAGTTTCTAAGCTCATCCACTGTTCTGCTTCATATTCAAGTTCTCAACTCATGTGCACCATTGTGATTTCAGCTAGAGCCTGGATCAGTTTCCCCCCAGCTTCAACAATATCTTCCTGAAAGGGATCCTGGTTGTAGAGTACCTGATACCTATCCAGCAGAGGTTTGATGTTGTCAGTCAGACCATGGAAGTACTGGGTCCAGTATCCTCTTGGAATATTTTTCCTTGATATTACTTTCACAAGATGGACACATTTATGTGTATTTATCTAGGTGCGCGGTATCTGCTCCACACTTTTGTCCAGCTGCTCTCAAAAATTCACCCATTTATTTATTTATTTGTTCATGTTTCTCCACCGCCCTTCTCACCGAAGTGACTCAGGGCGGTTTACAAGTAATAAAAAACATGACAATAAAACACAAACACTATCTAAAAACATCAAATACAAAACTGTTAAAATTATAATTTTAAATTAACATCTAAAAAGATTAAAAGCACGCCATTTAGCTTTTCCAACATTAAAATGTCTATGGAAAGGCACTTCCTGGGGTTTCACTGCAGCATTTACTATACACATGATGGGCCTGTGTTGAGTGTGTGGCATTGGATCATCAACAACTTTCATGCACTGTATTCCTATCTTCTTGCTAACAAAGATGCTGTCCAGATTAAACCCTCTATGTACCATCGTTAAAGGATGCAGGTAGTTTTGGATCATGGAGATGTTACAGGTCATTGATGTCTGCCCAAGATACAAGTTGTGCACCATCTTCATTGGTTTGGTTATATCCCCAAGCCTCAGTGTGACAATGAAAATCTCAAATGACAAAATTTATTTTGTCATAAGTAAAATTGTTTGGTTCATTAAAATGAATATTTGCTTTTGGTGGCTTAAGGACAGAGGTAACAGAGAATTGTGGGGTTTGGATGGTGAACATTTCAACGTTGTTTGTTTCCATTAGTGCAGCTGATATTATACTGAGGCCAGATCTAACAGAATTTGCACTCCCATACTGGCCATGCTGTCTCCTGATCACTAGTTCCATTCCAGGCACTTTGGATCTGTTTCTTGCTGTCCCCTGATGTGCTTCCTGGAGCATACATACATTTATTTTTCCTGCACATGTCTGCAAGGAGGACACTTTTATTACTTGAAAGTCCCTCAATATTTATTGTGATCATTGTTATGATTGACCTTAACAAAGACCTTCCTGGTGGATTCATTGTTCAGTTCCTTTGGGTTGATCTGGTGTTAGAAAGATTAGCTGGGAAGGTTGCCACCTAGGGCAGTGATGGTAAACCTTTTAGAGACCAAATGCTCAAACTGAAACCCCAAGCCCATTTATTTATCACAAAGTGCCAACACAGCAACAGGGGAGGCAGCAACAGTGGGGGGGGGGGGGGCGCCGCTGCCGCCAGCCAACACCAGGCAGCACTTGTTGGCCTATGGATGTTCATGGACTACAATTCCCAGAAGCCCTAGTGGGAGCGGGTGCTGGCATCCACCAGGGGGCTGCAAATTTGGCTTATGCTACAGGCGGCTGAAATTAACACTACACTACTGGGCAGCAAAAGCTCCCATTGGGCTGCTGGGCAGAGGGGCAGAGTGAACTCTTTGCTGGGGGGAGGGAGCAAGTGCACCCATTGGGCTGCTGGACAGAGGGGTGGAGTGAACCCTGTGCTGGGGGAGGAAGGAAACGCTACCATAGGGCTGCTGGGCAGAGGGGCGAGGCAAACTCTGTGCTGGGGTGACTGCATGGGTGCCCGCAGAGAGGGCTCTGAGTGCCACCTCTGGAACGTGTGCCATAGGTTCACCACCACTGACCTAGGGTATGCCCAATTGATTTCACAATCTTCAAGGAGTTTTTCTGTGTACCCCATTGCTTCTATCCTCCACATGCACAAAATTCTTAAATGTTGTGAAGTGACAAAAGTCTTACAGCCGTGAAATACTTTAGGCACTAAATGGTTAAGAATGTATGAAAACTAAACTTAATTTGTAGACAAATACTTAGGTCAGATTTCACTGAAACAAACAAAACTCTCAAAGAGAACAAATTTATTTTGGTGTCAATACTATGCATCCAATCAACAGTAGAATTTCTCCAAATGTATAGATCCTTCTGACTAATGAAATAGATCAGTCCAGGCAAATTCTGAAACACTGTTATTCTCCAGCACAAGGTATACCAGTAAAATAATCTATTGTTTCAGCCTCAAGTGATACAAATTATGAACATTGACACTGATGGGGAGACACAAAAATAACAGACAAATCTCATTAGCATTTCCTCTGTTATATGACCTCTTCCAAATAATTTAATAAGAGAATGAAATTGCCCAAAGGGATCTTTTAATTGTATCCCTCCATAAATCTATAGTGAAAACTCTGGATTCCATATTTAAGCAAATAAAAAGTAAGTTTCTTTCTTAATTTAGATTCAGAACAAAAGAGCAGTAGTACTGCTATGGTTAAATGCAGTACAGCAGCCAAAACGATGTTTGTGAACCACCCATAGAGTGTTCTAAGTGCTATGGGGTGGTATATAAGTGTAATTGCTAATGCTGTTACTAAAACCTATGATGTAGCTTCCAAATATTTTCTTATATTTCAGCCTTCAATTATGGACTGACAAATAAATTAATTATTACTTTTTAAAAACAGATTTATTTACTTGCTACATTATTGATGCTTGTTAAGTCATTGTTCTGCCAATTTTGCTATTATGCTTTATTTATTTGTTTTGAAACAGTTCTCATTTCCTTCAATAGGACTTATTATAATAGTCATTATTCTGTCTGATATGTTCCAAATAATTTTTAATATAAATTGAAAGCCTGTTGCTAAAGGAAAGAATGTATAAAAATAAATGATCAATTGACTGGGAAATCCTAGCTCCCATAAAGGTGGGTCTGCAGGGGCTTAAGTAAATTGCCCATAGCACCCTACACAGATGGCTTTTTGAAATTCACCACCATATCTGTAGACACAGAAACTGGGGTGACAATTTCACTCTAGTCTAAGGCTTGGTTGAGCACTTCTTGTAGTTCCTCAGCTTACATTCTTGAGGACATACATACATACATACATACATACATACATACATACATACATACATACATACATACATACATACATACATACATACATACATACATACATACTGTTGAGAATTCTAGTGCAGCATGAAGTGACCAGAGAGTCAGGAGAGAATAGCCTGATCTAAAGGAAGTTATTTGGCATTATTTGCCAGAAATTACAATGAGAAAGGTTATTTCTTGCTTGAGGGATCACCTGACCCTAACTGCATATTTTAAGGGCTTTGTGTGCTATGGCCTTCTCTCTCTTGTCTTTCTTCCTTTTGAAGGGGAAAGACAACCTTTTGAGGTCCTCCATCTTCCAGACCACATGGCTGGAAAAAAAGACTTTACTTCCTTCTAAACCAACTTCAACAAGCCTCCTGAGCACATGTACCTCCTGACCATATTTTGTGAGTAAATTATATTTTCCTTCTCTCAAGTATCTAGTCCAAGTGTGTTTATTAGCTGGGCTAAAAATGGGTGAACTAGGAGATTTTCATTCATACATAAAACTGCTTAAAACTTGCCCCACTTTGCTGTACAGCTGCTACAAATAACTTAACACAGACTATATTTGCAAGCAAAATTGGAGTGATTTGGCTTTGCTGAAGCTTTTTAAGGGTCAGTTTAATCACATGGAGTTGGGGATTTTTTCATTGCCTGTATCCACATTGGCCCCTCAGTCTGATGTAGTATGTTCCAAGACATAGTCCACAGTCTGTCTTCTTTTGATCACATCCTCTGCTGATCCCTTGGTCATCTTTTACAGTTCACTGCAAAGTCATTGGGCTTTTTAAAGTGTTTTAACAGTGCTAAAGAAAAGGGACAGTGTTCCAAAGTCCTCTATATCATACAAACACTGTTAGATATTTAAATGTCCTAGCGGCGGGAAAATCGCCGCTACCCATTGGTCAGTGGGCTGGGTCAAGCAGGGTATTTAATCCCCTGCTGACCCAGCCGTTGTTGTTGTTGTCTGTGCTAACCACAATAAACAGACGTGTTGTTTGGTTCACCCTTAATGGCTTCCGTGTCCTCACTCCCGCGCCCTGATCTCCGGATCTAACACTGGCGACGAAGGTGGGATATTGAGGAACGGACCAGAACCATCACACACACCAGAGCCACCTCTCACGAAGGCACCTCGCCATGGCTGCTTACGTTCCACCGGCTCCCTTCCAACCGAAGGACGAGAGATGGAGGAGCTATATGGACCGTTTTGAGTTCTCCCTGCTAGCTGCGGAACTGGGAGAGATAGCATCGGAGCGGAAGAAGGCGTTCTTCCTCACCCACTGCGGAGCCAAGGTCTACGAAGTGGCCCAGTCCCTGGTGGATCCAACACCAATCCTGGACGTCTCATGGGAAGCACTACAGTTGGCCCTCAAGAACCACTATGCGCCGGAGCCATCGAAGTTCGTGTTCCGGATCCAGTTCCGGGACCGATACCAGATGCCAGGGGAAACCATCGGCGAGTACGTAGCCGCCCTAAGGGCAGCAGCCGTCCCGGCGACATTCGGGCCATTCCTCGAGGACTCCCTGACCGAGCAGCTTATCAGAGGAGTCCGCGACAACAAGCTCCGGAAGAGGCTATTGGCCTGGAGAGACCTGACCCTGGCCGGGGCCATCGAGGAGGCCAGAGCTTTCGAGCTCTCGATGTCGACCGCATCCTCCCTCAACCGGTCCCCGTCGGCGCCCCGCCAAGCCTCCGCTCACCATCAAGACGTCGTTTCTGACGAGGACGAGGAGGAAGAAGCAGAGGTGTGCGCGACCGACGGGGGAAACTCGGGCAGGAGCGGCCAGCGCTGCGCCAGCTGCGGAGGGCCACACCAGCGGGCACATTGCCGCCTCAGGGAGGCCATCTGCCGCTATTGCGACAAGCGGGGACACATTGGGAAGGTCTGCCGGGCAAGGCAAGCGGAGAACCAAGCTGACCGGCAGATTCAAAAGTTCCCGCCGGGCAAGATGGCTGCCAAACAGAGGACAAATCAGAGGCGCCAGGGACGCAACAGCGGCAAATTCGAAGATGCAGAGACGCACACGCTCACGATAAGCCACACCGCCACACAGAAGGGAGAGAAGTACCACGCCACAGTCACGATCGACGGGGCAGAGTGTCCGATGGAGGTCGACTCTGGGGCCGCCATATCCATCATCCCGTGGAGGTGGATGAAGAAGACATTCCCGGCCCTAAAAGAATCAGACCTCCAGACCCAGCGGATCCGAATCAAGGACTGCCAAGGCAAGTTCCTCCCCGTCGCAGGACAGAAGTGGGTCCGTGTCAAGTACGGACCGAAGGAAGAAAGCCTACCGCTGACCGTAGTCCACGGTAACATCCCGACGCTACTGGGCACAAACTGGTTCCCCGCCCTGGGACTGTCCATCGCTGGCATCCACAACACTGCGACTGACCAGCCCGGGGACGCCTCGCTGAGGGACGACCTGATGGCCGAATTCCAGGACGTTTTCGGGGAAGGATTGGGCAGGTATGTGGGGTCCCCTATTTCATTTGCACTCAACCCGAGCGTTGCCCCCATCCGACTTAAGGCCCGGAGAGTCCCACTGGCACTCAAGCCCAGGGTCGAGAAGGAGCTCGACAAGCTGGTCGCCCAGGGAATCCTCGTTCCCGTAGACCACGCTCGGTGGGAGACCCCCATAGTGACCCCCATCAAACCGGACGGGTCAGTGCGCATCTGTGCGGACTACAAATGCACGATCAACAAGGCATTAGAGCCGAGCGCGTACCCGGTTCCCGTCATAGACCACTTACTCCATTCACTGGGCCCTGGCAAGATCTTTGCCAAGCTGGACCTGGCCCAAGCGTACCAACAGCTTCCGGTGGATGACACTACGGCCGAAGCCCAGACCATTGTCACACACCGGGGGGCATTCAAGTGCACGAGGCTGCAGTTCGGGGTCAGCATAGCTCCGGGACTGTTTCAGAGCACGATGGAAAGGCTCCTCCAAGGACTCCCGGGGGTGGTACCCTATTTTGATGATCTCCTGATAATTGCGGGGGATCCCGGGCAGCTCAAGGACAGGGTCGCCGCTGTCCTGGCTAAATTCAGGGCCGCTGGGCTCAGGGTGAAACGGGATAAGTGCCTGTTGGGGGTCCCCTCCGTGGACTTCTTAGGATTCCACATCGACGCCAAGGGCATCCACCCAACGAAGGGAAAAGTGGAAGCGATTCGGAACGCCCCGGCCTCGAAAAACAAGCAGGAGCTGCAGGCGTTCCTGGGACTCCTGAATTTCTACGCGACCTTCCTGAAAGGAAAGGCCACCGCGGCTGAGCCCCTACACAGACTGTTGGCCGCGAAGGCAGAGTGGGTGTGGGGACCCGAGCAAAAGTCAGCTTTCGCTGCTGTTAAAAATCTTCTCTCCCAGGACAGTTTCCTGATCCAATACAACGCGACCCTGCCACTGGTCCTCGCCTGCGACGCGTCTCCCTACGGCGTCGGCGCAGTCCTGGCCCACCGTCTGCCCAACGGCCTCGAGGCGCCCATCGCCTATTACTCCAGGACCATGTCGCCGACGGAGAGGAACTACGGCCAGATCGACAAGGAGGCGCTGGCGGCAGTGGCAGGGGTAAGAAAATTCCATGACTACTTGTACGGCCGGGACTTCGAACTTGTGACTGATCATAAGCCCCTATTGGGACTCCTGGCTGGCGACCGGCCTACACCCTCTGCCTTGTCCCCCCGGATGCAAAGGTGGGCCATTTTCCTGTCGGGGTACTCATACACCTTAGTCTACCGGCCCGGGAAACACATGGGAAATGCTGACGCCTTGAGCAGATGCCCCCTCCCGACCCAGGAAGGCGTGGAACGGGGGGAAGCATCGGTTCTTGCCCTGGACATCCTGGACTCTGCCCCCACTACGTCGGCCGAGGTTGCCAGGGCGACGGCGCGGGACGCCGAACTTCGGGCCGTTTCCAGCTGGGTTCAGCGGGGGTGGCCGGACAAGGGGGAAGGGGAGTTCAAGGTATATTTCGACAAGAAAGACGAACTGTGCTGTGTGGGGGGTTGCTTGCTGTGGGGGGACCGGGTAGTGGTGCCCAGGAAAATCCGCCCCAAGGTCCTAGAAACACTGCATGCCAGCCACCCAGGAATAGTAAAGATGAAGGGGTTAGCCCGAAGTTACGTGTGGTGGCCTGGTATTGACAAGGACATAGAGTCGTGGGTGGCCAAATGTACACCTTGCCAATCATCACGACCCAATCCACCAGCAGCCACGGTCAGAGAATGGGAACAGCCCTCGGGCCCATGGCAGAGGATTCACATCGACCTCGCCGGCCCATTCCACGGCCAAACATTCCTGATTGTAGTGGATGCCTACTCGAAATGGTTGGAGATCCGACTCCTGAGTAGCACCACAGCCAGAGCAATGATCCGGGAACTCAGACAACTCTTTTCCACACACGGCATTCCCGACACCCTAGTCTCTGACAACGGGCCTCAGTTCACGGCCACTGAGTTCGAACAGTACCTGGCATCCCTAGGAACCAGGCACGCTCTCACATCCCCGTTCAGGGCGCAAGGGAATGGGCAGGCCGAGAGATTCGTGCGCAGCGCAAAGGAGGCCCTGGAAAGGCTAGGACCCGGGGACTGGCAGGAACGCGTAGACACGTTCTTGTTGGCCCAACACAACCTTCCCTGCGCTGCCACGGGAAGGGCCCCCGCAGAGTTACTCATGGGTAGGAGACTCCGTTGTCAGCTTGACTGGTTACACCCTAGGTATTCTCCAGACAAGTTCAGGGGGGACCAACCACAGGGCCGGACACTGGCCATTGACTCACCAATCTTCGCTAGGAACTACGCGTCGGTCCACCCGTGGGAAGAGGGAACCGTCAGCGAAATGCTGGGCCCCTACACCTACAAGGTTCGCCTCGCTGATGGTCGGACATGGAAACGCCATGTCGACCAGCTCAGGAGGCGAACGAGTCCCGACACGAATAGCAACCTCCCCCGGGGAGTGCAGACCGGCGCTGAGCCAGACATGCACCCGATGGACGAACCGGTCACCGACCCGATTCGGCCAGAAAACAGCCCCATTCACGCAGCACCATCACCGGCCAGCTTACCGTGTGGAACAGGCTCACCCCCGGTCACCGCGGAGCCCGACGCTCGTATTCCGGATCCGCTCCCGGCCCAGCCAGGGCAGAGCGAGAGCGACAGGTCCGCTCTGCCCGATGCCCCAGCGCCGACTGAACTGCGCAGGTCCGATCGAGTAAGAACACGCCCCCGTCACCTGGAGGATTTTGTATGCAAATAGCAGACTGGGGCATTCTGGGGGGAAGGGGTGTTAGATATTTAAATGTCCTAGCGGCGGGAAAATCGCCGCTACCCATTGGTCAGTGGGCTGGGTCAAGCAGGGTATTTAATCCCCTGCTGACCCAGCCGTTGTTGTTGTTGTCTGTGCTAACCACAATAAACAGACGTGTTGTTTGGTTCACCCTTAATGGCTTCCGTGTCCTCACTCCCGCGCCCTGATCTCCGGATCTAACAAACACATTCTGGAAACATAGTATTATGCTGTAGTTTGTTGGAGTTACAGTACTTCTATTTCTCATCAATTTTTATGTTTTTTAATCTGTGCAGAGGTGATTTAGCACTAAACTGATATATCAATGCGTAGTATCTTTATAAAAAATATTTTGGGGTGACTATTTCAATCTACCTGGACCTGAAACTTGCAATTCTGGAGCAGAGAAATTAGAAGACTAGGATCCAGAGAAAGATAACAGAAATAAAATACATCCATCTGTTGGACACCCATTGCAAAGGGTGAATATTAGCCAGGGGTTTCTGGGATATTATCAAAATTGATACACAGATTGTTAAATGATGCTATATATTTTGTTATATTATACCACCTTCAAACCCTCCTGTAATACTCTCTTTCACAATATGTCTCACAGAACAAAGGATGTGCTCACACAGTAACACAGAGGTTAAACTCATTAGCAAATGTTCAATGCCAGGTTTTGTTTTGTATCTCCCCACTACTTAAAATTGAAAAGGGGACATTTAGAGCCAATTCGAATAGCAAACAGAGATCATATGCTACTGCCAGCTGTAGGAAGCTGTATTGATTTGGATGCTTCTCTGTCATTCTGATCAATCAGTCTATGCCTCTGTATCTGATGTATATAAGTTCATGTCTTGAAGTCTCACTCCTATGTCTGATGAAGTGAACTTGATCCATGAAAGCTCATGTTAAAAATAAAGTACAGTGGTACCTCACTTAAAGAGCATAATGCATTCCACGGGATTGCTCTTTAAGCAAGTTTGCCCTTTAAGTGAAGCACCATTGTAAGTGACCAATCGTGACTTCTGGAGGGGGGATTGCAAACCCTGATTTAGTTGTTAAGTGAGTTTTTGGTTGGTTTTAGTTGTTAGGCGAGGCAACCATTCAGAGAAAATTCTGCTCTTTAAGCGAGATAGTCTCTAAGTGAGGTGCTCTTTATGCAAGGTTTTACTGTAGTTAGTCTTTAAAGTCCTGCAGTATTTTGTTTTTTGTTTTCTGATATAGAGAAAAAGGTTGTAGAAGTGGGTGTTCCTACTGTCCAAAGCATCACACCCAGCTTAGTACCTCACCAGAATACTATCCAGAGCCATGCTTCCATTCTTTTGGGGAACAAAAAAACTGATCACATGGAGAAAAGGCTGTTCAGATTGTCCTGGCTTTAAAAAGTGGAAGCACCCAGCAGCAGAGGAAAATAAATCCAGGTCAAGAGCTAAAAGGACCAGACTGATTCAAATTGGCTTGTGTGTTGTGTGATCAGTAGGAGAAAAAAAAAGCAAATCCACCCATTATACCTTTACGGCAAATCCTACAGTATTCAACCATGTAGTTGTAGCTTTATACTGGATAATGCTTATTGTTAAGTGTGAAAACAACAAAAGCTTTCTAATTTCTTTCTTGATGCATGTACAACACAGCTGAAGAAATAAAGTGATTTCAGAAAGGTGAACCATGCTTGGTAGAATACATAATTTCAGATTGTCAAAGTTAATGTTCTGTCTTGGTAAATTACACTGACATACTTATTTCATCTACTTGAAAAAGCTTTTGACTATCTGTGATTTATCATTCACTGATAATACAAACAAAATAAGACATGGTTGTAATCGTAGACAACTGGAATGCAAAAGTAGGGAACAGAGCAGAGCCAAATGTTGTTGGGAAATTTCGTCTAGGAGACAGAAATGAAGCAGGAGAATGATCCATAAAGTTCCATGATGCCAAAGGTCTGTTAATTGCAAATCCGTATTTCAAGCCACTGAACAGACAGCTGTACATATGGACAATATTGGCTCCATGACTCTAGCACCCCAATTCCTCATTGGCTGGGACAATATCAAGAAATGGGGGGGGGGGAAGAGGGGGTATAACTGTACCCTTGGTACAAAATGGAGGTTGGTTAGGATTTGAGTTTCCTGCACAAATCACTGAATGGGCCAAGGAGGCCATCTGACCCAAGCAATTGAGAGCTTCCTGGAAGGGATGCATCACGAAGAATGGGATGGTAGGTATAGAACATAGAGGGGAAAGATTTATGTAAACAAATCAGGCCACTCACCAATATACAATTTTATGAGCAAGATGATAGAGAGGGTGGTGGTGGATCAACTGCAGGTGTTCTTGGATTAAATCAATTGTCTTCATCCATTCCATTCTGGGTCCAGGCCCCTTCATGGGACCAAGACTGCACTGGCTGTATTGTGTGATGCCTGGGGGATTTTAACCTTCCTGGTGCTTCAGGGGTTTTAGACACCATCAACTATGGTATCATTTTAGAGAGACTGTCAGGGTTAGAAATCAGAGGCACTGACTCTGGGCTGCAGAGGATGGCGGAGGATAGGGGTGCCTAGCATGCAGTGGTCCATGGGATCACAAAGGTTCTGACCCTACTGTGCGACTGAACAACAAAAAGTTCTTTTCTCAATGGTTGCTCTCAAATGGTTCAATTTGGGAGGTTGTTTCAAAATCATGTGTACTCCATTGTGGGGTTCCTCTATCATCTCTCCTATTCTATCATCTACGTAAAGTTGTTGAGAGTTGACACAGCTCAATCTCTCCTTTACATTTTAACAATGTAAAAGAGAGATTAACAATGAGGGCCTGTGATGGCTCAGTGGTTAAAAAGGTCACCTTGCTAGTTGGAAGGCTGGCAAGTTGGCAGATCGAGAGCCGGGTACTGCATGATGGATTGAGTGCCCATCTCTGTCCCAGCTCTTGGGGACATGAAAGGAGCCTCATTTGGGCATTCCCTGAGTGGAATTTCTGCAGAAAAAAAATCCTTTCAATCCAGAATAATTTCTGACATGAAATTATTATTATTTTAACAATGGATGCAGTCTAGCACCTAGAGCAATGGCTCCCAATGTGGGGCACACACACCACAGAGGAACCTCAATTCCCAGAAGCCTAAGTCAGTACATTGGCTGATCAGTGCTTTGGAGAATTGACTTAGGCTTCTGGGAATTGAAGGGGGAAAAACCCCAAAAGTTGGGAAACACTGGCCTAGAGGATTTCCTGGCTTCTATAATGGAATGGACAAAGCTAAACAAGTTGATACAGAATCTCGACAAGATGGAGATCCTGCTGTTGTTGATGACAAAAATCATGACTATAGGAGAACTATACAACTTTAATGTTGACAATGAAGCAATTGAAATAGTGAAATATTTTTTATACCTGGGCCCAATCATCAATCCAAATGGAGACTAGTAAAGGTAAAGGTCACTCTTGCATGAAAGCCAGTCGTATCCAACTTTAGGGTTCAGTGCTCATCTCTGTTTATAGTCGAAGAGCCAGCGCTGTCTCTGTTTACAGACGTTTCTGTGGACATGTGGCAGGCATGCTTAGACACCAAAGTGCATGGAGCACTGTTTACCTTCCCACCAGGGCTGTAGCCGGGGGAGGGGGAGGGGGAGCGGGGAAAATCCTCCTGAGCTAACAGCTCGCTCCACCAACCCACCACGGGATGCCAATGTTATATATGTGAGTGTGACATTGTTGCCCCCTCTAAATTTATTTGCCCCTCCTGACCCCCCCCCCCCCAAATCTAGAATCCTGGCTATGACTCTGCTTCCCACCGAAGTGGTACCTATTTATCTACTTGCTATTTCTTGCTTTTGAACTACTAGGTTGGCAGGAGCTGGGACATTCCATTATGCAGTACTCAGGTTTTGAACTACTGACTTTCCACTTCCCGTCAGTGTCTTAACCACTTGAGCCACTGCAGTCCTAAATGGAGACTACAACCGAGAAATTAAGAGAAGATTGAGATTCAGAAGGGCAGCAATGAAGGATGGGTCTGCGGTGGGTCAGTGGTTAAGAAGTTCAGCTTATTAGATGGAAGGCCTACAAGTTGGCAGTTCGAGATCCAGGTACTGCATGATGGATTGAGTGTCCATCTCTGTCCCAGCTCTTGGGGACATGAAAGGAGACTCATTCGGGCATCCCCAAGCAGAGTTTCTTCAGCAAAAATCCTTTCAACCCAGAATAATTTCTGACTCAAAATTATTATTACAGTATTAGCAATGAAGGAATTAGAAATGATCATCAAATACTATATAAGTGTCACTGGAAAGCAAGACCAAAATCATCCACATTCTAGTATTCCCAATGATTACGTACAGATGTGAACACTTGGTATTAAAGACAGATGACAGGAAAAAATTGATTTATCTGAGATACAGTGCTGGAGGAGAGATTTGTAGATACTCTTGAATGTCATGCTGGGTCCTAGAGCAAAACAAGCTTGAATTATCTCTGGAGGCAAAAATGCTGACTCTGATGCTATCTTACTGTGGGCACATCATCGAATGCAAGATTCTCTGGAAAAGAGAACAATGCTGGGGAAGGTAGAAGGCTGCAGAAAAAAAGGTAAAGTCAAATGTCAGATAGATAGAGTCTCTGAAGTAAGCCACATGCTTGATTTGCAGGAGTTGAGCAGGGCTGTTGAGGACAGGACATTCTGGAGACCTCTCATTCATAGGATTGCCAAAGGTAAGAGACATCTTGACAGTACAGAATGACAACTCTTTCTTTGACACATTTCCTTAGCACACAATAGAGGACAATCATTTTAATTGGTATGCTTCAGGGTAAGTACTTGCAAAGTCTATAAAGTCCCTGGGGATTACTCATCTCTGTGTAAATATCAACATCATTATTATCTTCAAGGAGTGAGTAATCGACCTTCTCACCACATTAGCTTGTGTTAAGCCTCCCCCTCCCCAGGTACTTACACTGAAAATACATTTTGTGTAAGAGTTAAGTAAAGTTTCAGTGTCCGCTCTGTTGATTAAAGTGTGATAGTGAGAATGTTAGGCCTCTCTGGCACAACATTACAGGGAGACAATTGCATACAGGACATTTCAACTGTATTGTTGTTTCAACATACAAACAGGTTAACTGAGTATTACTATTGTGTACAGTTATTAGGAAGACAATATAAAATGCCATTTTTAAAGAGTTACTGTTACCAGTTCCAATCTGATGGTATATAAAACAAATAACATTCAGAGGATTGTAACCAACAGATCCATGCCAGATAATGCTTTAGAACTTTTGATACATTTATTTATTTATTTGAATTTATATACCAACTTCCTCACTGGGGTGACCCAGGGCGGTTTACAACATCATAAAAACCAAAGCCATTATCAAAACTTCGAATTTACAGTTATAAAAAAATTAAAATGGAATCCATCGTCCTTTCTCTAAGGTAGGTTGTCAACTGTTTCCTTTCTGCTTTGCCATTTGAAAAGCTGAAAGTAAAATAAACTGGTATAACTGAGCTGTAAAACACAACCAGAGATTGATTACAACATAATCATAGACATGACTGCTCAGAAGTAAGTCTCACTGAGTTTAATAAGTCTTAGTGCCAGGTAAGTGTGAAGAGGATTTCAACTTGGTATTAAATTTTGTGTGATCTCTCAGCTCCAGTCGAAGTGACTTTGTGAGGGGATTTTTTTGGTAGCAGTTCAAAATACAACTGAGGCCAAAAACTGTTCCAAAAATTCCTATTCAGAGATAGTAATTAAAGTTCCACCATTCTTTCTTATAATCTCAGAACACTCTATCCTCAAATCTTCCTTCCTTCTGAAGTAAAAGATCATTTGCAGTGAGAACTGCTACATTTTCAAAGGGTTCTGCAGATGATATTTTGGTGTGCAAGAGTTAAAAATGATTAGGGGAAGCTTTGTAGGGCAGGAGATAAAAATTGGCACCTGTTAATTGCTGTGTGTCAGACAGCTATTAAAGAAACAACTCTGGAGATTTCTAGAAAATCAGTCAATCCCAGTTGTAGTGTTTATGTCAGGGATGGGGAACCTGAGACTTGCTCTTCAGAAGCTGTTGGCCTGAGACAGCTGTCTCTTAAGCCCTAGGCAGCCAGAAATGAGCAGAGTTGACATCCAATAACATCTAGAAAACAGTATTCTTCCAACCTCAAGTCTATGCATTTGATGGAAAGCTTCTGTGACTTTTATTTTCTCTTTACTGTGCAGAATTCCCATTTACTGCTGCACAAATCCTATAAATGGTGTGCACTATTAAAAACCTGAATAGGAGGAGGATGGTTAGTCAATGTGGCCTTTTGTGTAATAATACTCAATAGAAATGAGGGAGAAGGAGAGGGAAAAAAGCAAGTATAACCTCTGATTTCCAGTCCTCTTTTAATAAGGGCAACAAATATGCATTGTATAAATAGATGGCCTCCCACTGCAACAGATCTGCAGTATAAGGCCAATAATATGTATTTAAAACAAAATTAAGTTTTTGTATTAGTATAAGTTGCTTCTACATAGGGACATGCAGAACTACAACCTTAACATTGAAGCTGCACACTGTTATCAGTGCAAGCCTTGAACTAATTCTTCTCAGAGCAGCATTTTTGTCTATGCCTGTGTGGCTTTCTTCTATAGACATTTCCACCTACTCCCAGAGGCTCCGCCCGGCCGGGGCTTAAAAGTTGGAGCGGTGGCAGGACTTCGGAGCCGCCGCCAGCAACACCTGCGGGTCGGGGAGGAGGCCGCCCCCCCATCCAGCCCGGGACGCTTCCACCTGCTCCCGGAGGCTCCGCCCGGCTGGGGCTTGGAGGCCGGAGCGGCGGCAGGACTTCGGAGCCGCCGCCAGCAACACCTGCGGGTCGGGGAGGAGGCCACCCCCCCATCCAGCCCGGGACGCTTCCACCTGCTCCCAGAGGCTCCGCCCGGCCGGGGCTTGGAGGCCGGAGCGGCGGCAGGACTTCGGAGCTGCCGCTAGCAACACCTGCGGGTCGGGGAGGAGGCCACCCCCCCCATCCAGCCCGGGACGCTTCCACCTGCTCCCAGAGGCTCCGCCCGGCCGGGGCTTAAAAAGCCGCAGTGGCGTCAGGTCTTTTGGTACTGTTGTAATTTTTCTCTGAATTTGATAACTTTGTAAATTGGATTGTTGTTTAAAACTGATGTTTACTGAATTTTTTGATGCTGTAGTGATGCTGTAATGATGTTGAGATGTTTTTTGGTATTTACATTGATTACTTTTGATATTTATATGTTGTATTTATGAACTCGCTGTTTTTCTTTGTATGTAAACCGCTCTGAGTCGGCGCAACTGAGTAGGGCAGTATAAAAATTGGAAAAATAAATAAATAAATAAATTTGCTATTTCATTTATAATGTTAGGAAAGCTAACATTAGGATCCACTTTGGGGTTTTTTCTTGGATTCCGATTCCCAGAATTCTTCAGACATGATTCTGGAAAGACGGTCTTAGAAGCTTTGAGGTTCCTCCATTTGTATTTTCATCCATGTGCTTCCCTGGCAGCTACAAGTCTGGGAAGGGTAGTTAAGTAGGAAGCCTCCTATGTAGAACATAATGGGCATAGGGACGACCCATCCCATGAAGCTTTGTGACTGCCAGGGTGTACTAGGATAGTTGCCAAGTTTCAAGAAACTGGACCTGGACAAAAAGGACTATCCAAGCTACTTAACCACACTATCACAAAGATATCCTGGTGTGACTGATTCCCAAGTGGGTAAATGTGCTGTTACTGGCGGAGATCTCACTATCAAGTCCTTCTTCCACACTATGTGGCCACAGACTACCTAGTGCTTCAGGGAGACTAAAAAGATTCCAAGCTTGTGCATTTTTGGCTTGCACACCGATCCTACATAGACCAAACAGTCAAAAATTAAAGGACTTATTGTGTGGCAAAGACAAGGACTGGAAATGATACAGTCAAACCTCACATAAAGAGCGCCTCACTTAAAGAGTAACTCGCTTAAAGAGCAGAATTTTCTCTGAATGTCCGCTTCACTTAACAAATAAAACCAACCAAAATCTCGCTTAACAAATAAATCGGGGTTCGCAATCCTCCCCACCAGAAGTCACACTTGGTCACTTTCAATGGTGTTTTGCTTAAAGAGCAAACTCGCTTAAAGAGCAATCCTGTGGAACACATTATGCTCTTTAAGTGAGGTACAACTGTACCACATAGTGAAACCCTTTCTACAATGAACCAAATCACGTTAAGCATTTTATTATTACCGTTAAAGAATGTATAAAACTTCCAAAAAGATTTTAAGAATGTATACATACAAAAGTAGGTCCAAAATACAGTTGTACCTCACTTAAAGAGCATAATGTGTTCTACAGGATTGTTCTTTAAGCGAAACACCATTTTAAGTGACCAATTGTGGGGTGGGGGGGATTGCGAACCCGATTTATTTGTTAAGTGAGTTTTTGGTTGGTTTTATTTGTTAAGCAAAGTGAACATGCAGAGAAAATTCTGCTCTTTAAGCGAGTTACTCTTTAAGGAAGGCACTCTTTATGCGAGGTTTGACTGTATCTAAAAACAGCAATAAAGAGTGAAGCCAATCACATTCACCAAGAAATAAAAGTGAGCCACCTACAAGCAAATCCTAAATAGAACAATAAAAGCTAACTAAATCTAATCTATTACTGACATTCCAGATCTCAGACAGAACACAGACACAACAGCAAGAGAGCATAACTCATAAAAGCAGAGCTAAACTACAATGATCTTTCTTTCTGCTCTGATTTATAATCCTCATCCACCCTCCAAGGAGTTTCTACCTATCAGAACCTGAAGTTTTTGGAAGATGATAACTTTTAGTAGCTTCTCCCCTTCTTCCTCTTCCTTCCAAATGGAACTGGTGTCTCCTAATTGGCAATTAGCTGGTCCACAAACACCTTGGTGTGCAGACTTTGAGCCACATTCCTTTCTCAAAAGAGATTTTCACAGCTGCAAAGCCTCAAAAGAGTTGTGCTTTCTTTCCATCCTCTCTGTGCTTGTTTGTACTAATCAAGTGAAATCACCTGGAGTGCTTTTAGCAAGGGCTTCAAAATTCAAAATGACTCAAATTTCCCTATCTCTTCATATTTGTATATATAAAAAGATTATGGACAGGACCACAAATTGAGGTACTGAAAGCTCCTCTATAGGCATTTGTTTCTGGATTTTCTTTCCCAGAATTTTGCATGATAGATTCTATGCAAATTCTGGACATGAAAGTGCCCCCCCAAACAAAATGTAACATCCCCAGTATTCTGTATCAGTTACACTGATGATCTATTAGACTACTCTGTTCCAGCAGCAGACCTTTCAAGGATAGCTTTTAGTTAGCATGAACAATTTTTAAACTTTGACTCTAAATAGCAGCTATATTTCTTATGCTTTGGTTTGTTTGTTTTGATTTACTTATGTACTTTTCCAAAGAAGAGTGGGAGCACGAATATATATATATATATATTTGCTCTCTTTCATTTTTGAAAGTAGATGAGAAATACGCTTGTTCCTACATTCAATTCTCTATTCAATCAGGCCATGTCTGATTGCGCAGAGCTGTTCTGGCACAGTGGTACCCAAAACTCTGTTCATGATCTGAGTTTAATCCCGATGGAATCAAGGTTGAAAACCTTCGATCCTTACCAACTCAATGAAATGGGGATACAATGCTAATTACATTGTGAACTGCCCAGAGAGTGCTGTAAGCACTATTGACTGGTATACTCGAGTATAAGCCGATTTTTTTCAGCACCAAAAATCTGCTGAAAAAAACAGTCTCAGTTTATACTTGAGTCATCGGCTCTATTTTCCCAGCTGCTTGGGAGATCTGGACATTTGAGACCATTTGATGTTGTGATTTATAGAGCTGAAGAGCACTAGCAGAATGTGAGTATCCCTTTGATTTTTTAAAAAATAAATTGACATTTTTACCCTGAGTCATATCACCACAGCTCCTCATAGGGAAGCAAAACATTCTGTCATAGGCTGATTTTATTTTAACCACTTCCTGACCACTGAAAGTAGATAAACATCCTGGTCAGGAAGTGGTTAGATCTAATCATGGCTGCAGCCAGAAGTGATCCAGGCAGCTGAAGAGCCAGTCTTGGTCACTTCTACAGCAGGCAAAACACACACACCCTTGCCCTGGTGCCCGCAGCACTTACCAGGCTCTCCTGTGCCTCTCCAGTTAGAAATGGATAATCTTGGACCAAAACATAATTTTATTTTCATTTATTTTGATTATTGAAACTCACTAGTAACTGCTGCATTTCCCGCCCTAGACTCAAATCAATCAGTTTTCCTGGTTTCTCAGGTAAAATTAGGTGTCTCAGCTTATACAGTCAAACCTCGCATAAAGAGCACTTCGCTTAAAGAGCAGAATTTTCTCTGAATGTTCGCTTTGCTTAACAAATAAAACCAACCAAAAACTCGCTTAACAAATAAATTGGGGTTCGCAATCCCCCCCCCCCAAAGTCACAATTGGTCACTTACAATGGTGTTTCACTTAAAGAGCAAACTCACTTAAAGAGCAATCCTGTGGAACACATTATGCTCTTTAAGCGAGGTACAACTGTATTCGGATCCGCTTATACTAGAGTATATATGGTAAATGTTATTGCTATATCTATAGTCAGTCCTTCCTTGGAGGAATGAAATAATGACTTCTCAGTAGGAAAGAGATGCATTCAGAGTACAGAAAAGTATTTCTCTCTGAATGCATCTCTTATTTTTATGTCTTCCTGTCCACCTGTTGCAGCCACACTGTTCTGTTTTCCCTCTCCTCTACTACAGCCATGTCCAGGGATTCTGAGTAAACTAAGACAGATACATCAAGAAGGAAAAGCAGAGAAGAGCAAAGTAGCTCAATTCCTTCAATGATTCATTTTTTCTATGTCTAGAGAGTGACTTTATCAAGGTGAGAACAGCAGTTTTTACCCATAAACTGAGTGATTGATTCATGGATTGGTTGATATCCTGCCCATCTAATTATATAGTCAATTTTTAAAAGATGTAAAGCAATAAACAACTAACAAAGACAATACACAAACCTGTTCAAAAGAAAAAAACTCTAAATGAATGAACAAACAGCCAACATTAAGAAAATTAAACATCACAAAAAACCAGTAATGGCAGCAAGTTAAAATATTATTTAGGTGGAGGGGGAAGAAGAAGAAAATAATTTGGGATAACAAAGTCTTAAAAGCTACCTTGAATAGTTCAACTTCAGTCAGCTTCTGGAATGTGAGCAAAGGTAGGACACAACAGACATGGGCTGGAAGTGCATTCCATAAAGTCAGCGCTGCCACTGAAAAGGAATGGTTCCAAGTGCTAGTCTTACATGCATGTGATTGAACCCATTGGATACACCTACCAAATTTGCTCTGTGCCATGAAGCATTTTTTTTTAAAAAAAACATCCTTCAGTGAAAAGTGAACATAACTGGTGTGATTAATTAGCAGAGAAAATAAATAAAAGAGTCTCTCTTGCTTCCCTGTGCTTGATACAAACAACTCTTCCCTTCTTTCACACACCTAGCCCATAAACTAATGAGTTAATATTTTTCCAGGCAGCCTAATAGAAGAATTCAAATTATTGTAGGAGATTTCTTTTGCAGTTATTTATCAAAGCAGCTGGAGCTTATTAGGAGCACTGATGACAAATTAGAGGAGAATGTAGGATTAAATTAAATATTTAAGGAAGAGAGAATTTCATGTTTTCTGCTATTACCATGGTTGTCTTCCCATTATTGGTTTCCCTCAGAACTGTGTAGTTGAGCAGTCGACCTTTACCTCATTTTCTAATGGCAAATTACAAGATATAGTGCACTGAAATGCAAAATACAGAAATAAGAAAAGCTCATGCTAGGACAAACTCTTTGACTGGTGGACTGGCCAGCCCAAAGAGCTACCCCTGGAGGCTTCCACCTCAGAGTTCCTGACTCCCAGCTTCCCTGTAGACATTGGCAGCCATCAGTGGGGAAAGGATGCTTCCCAGATAAGGCAGAAGATTCTAGAGAAGAGGAGGGCCAAACGGTAGGAGGTGCAGAGCCAGCAGAATGTTAGATGCAAAAGAGTTTTTATCAAGGGAGGGGGAGAAAAGAGGTAAAGGTTGAAGATATTTAGGAGGAAACTAGCCAGGAGGATTCATGGGATCGTGTGAAAGAGGAAGCACCCTCAGAGAGCTACTACAGGGGCACCAAGGATCAAGAGAACAACCCTCAGGGGTTGGACTATAGAAAGAGGAACCTTTAATTTAATTTTTAATTAATTTAATTTAATTTTTGCACTTGTATGCCGCCCAATCAGGAAACCCAACTCAGAGTGGCTCACATGACAATCACATACAGTAAATATAGAATACATGACAATCAAACATAGTAAATACAGAATAATACAAAATACAAAATTAAATATTATTATAATAATAGTCACAACCACTTAAGAAAAATCCCTAAACAACAAAGTCCAGGGGTGGGGCATCCAGCGTCCTCATCCTTGGGATGGAATCTGAGTGCAGTTGAGAGGGCCTGAAGAGAAGGCAGACTGCCAGGCTGGTGAATGGAAAGTATTGAAGGAGGTTGGGGGGAGGGAGGAATGGGAGGAAGGGAGAGAGAGATGTTGGGGACAATGTGAAGTAGGTAATCTGGCCAAAGGGACTCAAGATTATGTGGGGATTGGTGCCAGGAACCTGGCCCCTTCAATGAGCCACTGTACACAGTGTCCTCCTGGCCCACTATTCAAATGAAAGTTGTTTGGCTTAAGAGAACCCTTATGAGTCATGTTTGGGAAGATGGAGGATGGTGGCAAGCTCACATCTAGTTGGAACTAGACAAGACGTACTGGAATAAACACTGTGAAGTTCTTCAGAACGTAGATTCAGCTGCTTGATTATGTTCTCAATAGTCAGTTTTTAGTGGAATCCAAGTGAGGAAATAAAGAAGACAGATCAATACTCAAATACTGATCCTTGTCCTTCTTTCTTAGGGAGAACAAAATGCCAAACAGGAATTCAACAGGACTGCGGTCTTCTGTAGATCTATGGGGATATTCGGCCATGAAAAACTTTCCTGCTAAAAGCACAAAGCCTCTAATAGCAACCATGGTATAGGCTTGTATTCATGCTGGGTTGTCCTCCTAGAGCTCACAACCAAAAAACGTTAATTCTCCTCCATATTTTCAGTGTCTCTAACAACAAAAGGGACAGTGGTGGCTTAATGGTTAAGAAGGCTGAACTTGATGAGGGGAAGGTCAGAAGGTCAGTAGTTGAAGACCCGAGCACTGCATGAAGGAGTGAGCTCCTGTCTCTGTCCCAGCTCCTGCCAACCTAGCAGTTTGAAAGCAAAAAATTGCAAGTAAAGAAATAGATACTACTTCGGTGGGAAGGTAACAGCGTTCTGTGCACTCTGGTGTCATCATGCCTACCACATGACCACAGAAAAGTCTGCAGACATAGACAGTGCTGGCTCTTTGGCTGTAAATGGAGGTGAGCACTATCCCCTAGAGTTGGATATGTCTGGCTTTTGAGCAAGGATGACCTTTACCTTTACCTAACAATAAAACTGCAAACAGTAAGTGAAATGGGAAATGTTTGTAGCTCTTAACAATAAGTAGCAAACCTGTTTGCTTGGAGTTTAGTTTCACAAAGACAATATAGTGTGTCAAAGCAAAACTATTTCTAGACCCCACTCCCCCTCCCTTTTAAAAAAAAACAACCCTGCCCAGCATATTTATTAGGGAGCAGACCTGCAGAAAGTGATCAGTAGGTGATGAATTTCCTGCAATAATGGAAATGGCTGGAATGTTTGTTGTGGAACAAAACAAAAAGTGAGCTCTCTCTCCCCCGCCCCTGACTTCAGAATCATTAGGTATTTATTTAACTTCATTTAGAGACAGCCTAGCCTGTGGTGGACTTGAGAAGTTGGTGTTTGGCTGTGTTTAGGAACACCAGTGAGAGTAAACATCCACCAGCCTCTTTCTGAGCCACCCACAGAACACACAAATGCTTCAACATGTGTTTTTTCAATCACTCTCCTTTTGTGGAAGAAGTCAAAGAGCCTACATAGGACCAGCTGGACCAGGTTGTAATGTTGAGCAGGGAGATGCACTTTGAAGAGCAGCATTTCTGTGCTGTAGTCTCTTCCCACCCCCCCTTCTGACTTTGGCATTAATTGCTGCATTACCATTGCCCTGTAAGACAGCCTGCAAAGCTTGGCATGGCTAACTCCTCCTCCCTGCTGCTTTCTACCGATGCTCCCTGTGTGCTTGACTTGCTAGTAAATGCCATCCAGACTGATAAATCGGCTGGGCATCCTATAGCATAGGCTGTGTAGGCTGTCACATTCAGGAGCTGAGCATTCCCGATGCTGGAGCGAGCTGCATCTTTAACAGGAGCAGTACAAACAAGCATCCCCTACAACCATTCCTGAAAGCTGGGGGAAGACTCTGCCTCAGCAGGGAGGAGGCTTAGCTGCTGGAGCCCCAGAGCAGAGTTTGGTACCATCTAAGTTGGAGGAGACTTTTCTGTCTGGACTCAAGAGAAACGTTGGAGAGCTGCCTCCGTCCTGTGAACCATGAGTGGCTGCTCGAAACGATGTAAGCATGGGATTGTTAAATTTGCCCAAACCATCTTTAAGCTCATCACTGGCACTCTCAACAAAGGTAAGGCAAGTAGTGTTCCTTTTTGTTTGTTTGCTGGGGTGAAGTGGGAGCTACTGTTTGCCAATCAGGAGGTTTATTAGGTCTGGAATTATTCTGGTTCCCTCGGGGGACCACATTGTTGCATGACATGAAGTCATGTCTAGTGAAGGATGGAAGTGGTGCTAGTTAGCTTTATGTAACTGTAACTTCTGCAAGTAAGTTTGAGAGGCTTGGAAAGGTTTCAGCTACAGTGTTTTCATTCATGGTGTAGCTTTCGGAGCAGTTGTTGTGGTGCATACAATCACAGGAAGGTATAGCTTGATCATGAACCTCTAACATAAAGATTTTGGAGATTTGGCTCACTCTAATGCCCAGTCAACAGAAAGGATGTATACTGTGTCGCTTAAATGATGGTTTAAACTATAGTAATATAAAAACCTTTTGTTCCAAATCTAGGACATTGGTTATTGCAGGCACTGCTTCAGAAGCTATTATTCATCTTGCACGTTTGCAGCATCTAGAGTGAAGGGTGAATCAGCTCCCTGGATCTGTTTATTTTTAGATAGGAATTGGGAAGGGTCAGAACCTTCTCACCTGCCATCACTTTCTGTTCTCTTTCCCATTCATATCCAGCAATGGCACTGGTCCCTGAGTGCACTGAAATCATTATCTTCCAGGAAAAAAAATCAAAGTAAAATCCTTCTTTTTAGAGATGCCTTGGTTATTTGCCTGAGCCTAGAGAATAAGACAGTTATGTTTCATCGACTGCCTTGTGCTTTTGGACACTAACTGGTTAATGATGTCTAGCTGAGACTTCCCTGAAGTTTGTTTCATTGGGTTGAGAGCCAGGTTTTTTAACCAGCTGAAATGCAGCTGTAGAGACTCATTATGATTGCTTGATGAACATGTTTCTATAAAAACTCTGGAGCTGTGAAATATGTATCAGGAACTTTGTTGGAAAATTAAAGAACATTTCCTGTGATGTTTGAAACCATTATTGTGCAATTTGAGTTTGCTTGTTTATTGGGGAAATGTGCCTTTACCCTGGACTTCATATCACAGAAATGAGCTGAGTGTGTAGCCTGAGATGTGTATTGAAGGATGATAGCAGATATTAAGAAATAAAATATCAGTGCCTCCTTTACCACCACCACCCAAAGCAGAGATTGGGGATTTGACTAATTTGATTTCCTTATACAAGAAACAAGTGGTTTTTTAAAAAGAGAAATCTAATAATGGTTGGTTTACTCTTGTAATGTTAAAAATGTTTTGCACAAAGCATCATCAGTCTCCTGCGCTTGCCTTAATTTATCCCTTCCCCAATTTATTTTTCTTTGTCTACCCCCTTAATATCCTTTTGAAGGCAGCTGAGGATGATCCGTATGGAGAGAAATGGGGAAAAAAACCTTGTTACAATGTCTGGTGACAGCGACAGCAAGAGCTCTTTATTACTGCCAAGGTGCCTTTTCATATACAAGTCTGTGGAAAAAAGTTTGTAGGATAAATGCCATGCTGGGTAATCACATGTCACAACTACGAAAGAAGTGGTACTGTTTCTCCCCTGTGGATTCAGACCTCTGGCTTCCTGGTGTGCTAATTCCTATTTTTGCTGAAGGAAGTGAGATTGTTTTGTGCATCTGAAGCTTTGCTTTCCAAAGGATCTGACACATGTCAGGCATATTCCTGGGGTTCTTTTGTCCTTCAATAAAACTATTCTCCTCCTGGACACCAATTGTGCAGCAAGAATACCCAAGAGCTCTTATTGTCCTGTGACTTCTAATGGTTGAATTTGTATTTTTCTGTTCACTGGACCCTTCTGAGATCAACTATTCTCTACTACTTTTGATATCCCCATACTATGCAGATTGACATTAGCAATAGTCAGGAAAGATGTAAACAGCGTCTTTTAAGTACTGAAGCATTAAATTTAAAAACACAGAACACAACAGTAGATTTATTATAAGAAGTACTAACTTGGCTATATTTTACTCATTCAGAAGCCATGTTATATGTTCCATCTTGGAGAGATAGTTGGTAGCCCAAGGCAGAGCCTTGTATTTGGTGACTCCCTGTTGGTAAATTCACTCCCCATGAAGAATGCTTGGCTTGGTTCTCTTACTGTTGGCTTTTAGGTGGCTCTATTGTGCCAGCAAGCTGCAAATCAAGGCTGCTCATTAACTTTAGCTGTTTCCCCTGGTTTCTGTTTGATTTGGATGGCTGAATATTATTTTTTTTATGTTTATATTGTAAATCACAACTAGTGTTAATTGAAGGGATAATTAATTGAAGGGATAAATGAGACACAAATATATAAAATAAATATGCCAACTTCCCCATCAGTACACCTTTAAACCAAGCATACTCACTAAGATAGAAGTCCTATTAATTAAACAGTGCTTTCAAATACATGTGTTTATAACTTAAATGCTAATATATGAGTTGTGTGCATTTTTTGCTTTGTGTTTCTTTTACACGTGTACAGATTATGATTCCTGTAGAGGAAAAAGAGTCTGCTAGCACTACATCTGACACACAGCCTCGGTTCCAAGGGCTCCCTGGGAAGAGAGAGTTATCATTAGGGCTGTGGAATATAGACATGCCCTTTGCATTTGAATTTAGATGTTCCTTGAAGAAGTTTGAAATCTGTTTTGCTTGTTACGTACATGAGTTCAAACAATGCACTTATTTACACTTCCTTTCTGATGGTATCTTTGTGGTTTACATTGCTCAGGTGCAACCCTCTACATATCTATTCTGAATAGTACAATTGTTTAGAACATTTGTGGCACTTTATTAGACACTAGTATTATGTAGTCCCTTTGGTCTTCTTTTGCCTGGCACGATGATGACTGTTCTGACTTACCCATTGCTTTTCTATAGCAACATCTCACTTCAAAGCCACAGATACTAGATGTGTATGATCTCTATGGAACTGAACTCTTAAAACTTTAATCATGCCTGTTTCTGTAATTCTGCTGCATTACTTTCTGAACAGAAGATACGAACCTTAAAAAAGGTGATGAAAATGAGAACAAGTTCCTTTTGAGTCTATTTCTTTCAAAGAGCTAGTGTAATTCAAGGTAATGGCTCTAATGTCATGAGATAGGAATGTCTGGAAAGATGGAGGGTAAAGACTCTTAAAGGGATTAAATATAAATGGGACGGGGAGGGTTTTTAACCAGTAGTATTGCTATTAACTAACCGTATACACCTGTGGAGATGTATATACAGACTTTTTATTTATTGGACCGACACCTGATGAGTTTCCTTTCTAAGGTTCAATCAAGTACCTGTTCTTATAAATACAACACATTTTCAAAGAGATGATGACCCCATCTCTGCACTATTGGCTTACTTTACATTTCACAGTAAAAAGTATACAAAATGTATAGGTAATTGTGTTGGCTTGTCAGTAAAAATCTAAAACTCTATATTATGGCAATGCTGTCAAGTAGTATGCTAACTTTAGAGATATCATTTGTTAAAGCTAAGTTGAAAAGATTCCAGCTCTGCAGGAGAGTTACTGAATTTTGATTATGCGCCCAGGGGGCAGTGCAAGCAATATTCTTCCAACGAAAGCTATTTACTACAATTCAGAGAAACTGTTTGCTATACCGTAAAGATTGTGTTGTGAAGGTAACTTGCAGTCCATGCTTGGAATTGAAACTAAGAGTGTGCAAGCCATACACCAAAAAAGTTTTCAGACACTTGCTTCCATTGCATTTCTCCATCTCCCATCCCCTCAGTATGATGATGAAAGGCCACCCTAGATAATGCAACAAGGTGCAGCAAATGCTGAGGCAGAGGTGGTATGTTTGGACATCTCACAGGACCGAAATAAGAACCTTCTTCTGCTCTTGTCTATCGCCTCCATCAATTGCAAGGGACAATGACAGGGGCAGGAGTAACTGTTTGTTTTCCTTGGGTGGAAGAGCAAGAAGAACATCAAAGGATGTAAGAAATCGCTTGTGCTTCTGGGAGATACTCTACCCCTATTATCTTGCTTTAGGGCCATAATGGAGTTTGTTTGTGTGCAACCAGGTCTTTGCCCCATAGTGTCACGATTTAAAGGAACTACTCATGACCCTTTTTGATTTCCTTCTTTCAGAAGCATACTTTCTTTTAGGAAGGCCAACCCGTTTTCCTCCTCTCTCTCTCTCTCTCTCTCTTTTTTTTTTTTGGGGGGGGGGTCCTCTTGTGCCCAGGCCTCAGGCCTGAGTTGCTAGGAAACAGGGTCTCTTGTCCTAGGTGCAAAGTTCACTTGCTGTCGCTCTTTCATACACAATGGATTTCAAGATATGACACTGTGCCTGTCAGTTTCACTACCTGGATGCACAACTACTTTTCCTTTTGTCTCGTATTTCTATAAACTGTGACTAAAAATCATGCTTCTCAAGTATGGAAGAAACCCTTGCCCTCTGAGTCTAGTCTGGTAGCTCTTGCTTGTCATGAATCCAGTGTTGGCAATCAGATTGCAAGTAGCTTGCAATAGCTACTGTTTTGTTCTCATTGAAAATGGGTTGAAAGTACTTTAAATAAATTAGCAGGCCTGGTGCAGTTCTACTGAGCACATATTGACCTGGGATATTGGGAAACTGTAGTATTTTAAATACATTTTGTTGTACTAAGTGAGCACTTTCCATGGCCAGAGGTTCAGCTGTGATGCCATGAAACAGCTGGTTTAAGACAAAATCGGTTTGAGAAATGAAACTAGCAACCACTCATCCTTACATAAAGTGTTCTCTCTCTCTCTCTCTCTCTCTGTCTCTGTGTGTGTAATCATAGGCCAAAATGTTTGTTTATTCAATGGTGTAAAGATGATTACACAAGCATTTCCCTCTTCTTGTAGTGCAGTTTTAAATTACAGTAGCTGCAAAACTGACTGCACATATGGCTGTATAACCAATCTCACACATGCTGTTTGTCTCCAGTTGGATTTTGGCCCTAGAACTGGAATGGACTTCAAGGGCCAGCCAGTTGAACCCTGTCCCCACTCTCTGGCAAGGCAGGAAATCCTTGAACGAATATAGCTATAAAATCACAGTCCCAAACTGGTTTCTGCCCCCTGCACTGTAGCTTGCTAAACAGGAGGAGAAATAAGTATTTCCCAGACAACTGAGGTTCTAGGGCTTGTAAGTTTCCTTACCACTTTGACTATGTACTATTGGGGTGGTGATGATGCATCTCTCCATACAAACAAGACATAGTATAGTGCAGGGATTCTCCAGCCTGAAGCCTGCAGGCTGGATGCAGCCCATGGCACCATTTCATGTGGCCCCGTACCACCTCCACCACACCAGGAAGTGCCATGTGGTGGAGGAAGGGCAAAATGGCCATTCGGCCCCCAAAGTTCTCTCAGTAAATATAAAGATACCAGATTTTGTTCTTAGTCCAAAGGAGACAGTATTTAGCATATCATTGCCAGTGAAGCTTCTGAACTTAAAAAAGACACTTATGAATCTTTTTGTGAACCACCCAAAAAGTCTACTAAGTGCTATGGGCCGGTAAGGTCACCCTTGCTTGACTGGCTAGTCATAACCAACTCTAGGGTTCAGTGCTCATCTCTGTTTATAGTCAAAGAGCCAGCACTGTCTGTGTTTGCAGACATTTCCATGAACATGTGGCAGTCATGCCTAGACACCAAAGTGCATGGAACACTGTTTACCTTCCCACCAAAGTGGTCCCTATTTATCTACTTGCAATTTCTTGCTTTCGAACTGCTTGGTTGGCAGGAGCTGGGAAAGAGACGGGCCCTCACTCCATCGTACAGCACTTGGGTTTTGAACTGCTGACCTTCCACCTCTCAGTCAGCATCTTAACCACTTGAGCCACTGCAGTAACCCTGGTATAGAAGTGTAATTGCTATTGTTATAGCCTGAGCTAGTTTTATTTATTGTTTTGCACATTAGTTTGCTTTTACTTTTTGACTGGTAACTGTTGTATATATAAAATTAATCCATAAAGGAACTTTAAAAGATACCTTAGATGTGGCAGTTTTGCTTTTTAACATAAAGAAAGGGACCAGAGGGAAATATTTAACAGGTGACTCATTGTGGGATTTTCCTCTGAAATCTTAGTATCTACTGTGTTTCACACTTCTGATATCCTTCATTGCTCTTGCTTTCTCAAAAATCCTTTAAAAAGTCACTGTGTTCAGATTGTTACACAGGTGTGTGTGTGTGTGTGTGTGTGTGTGTGTGTGTGTGTGTGTGTGTGTGTGTGTGTGTGTGTGTGTGTGATCATGCTTCTGTTCTGCACTGTAGATTCTAAGCAAATGGTATTTTCCCCCTTTGTCCCATTGTAATTGCTTAATTATCTGCTCCAATGAAATAAAGACTTCAAACATCTTACTTTCCTGGCATTTTCTTCTGCCTTTCCCATTCTAATTCCTGGTGAATGAACGACCTGTGCAACTTACCCAAGTTTAATATAATCAGAATCATTTAATTCTAGGAGTCACTGTTGTATTACTGCGTACCAGGTTATCTTTGTTTTGTGATTCTTCTTCTGTGTCTAGGCCAGAAGAGAAACTGGTGAGTTAATTCTGCAGTTCCCTTTGCCTGACCCAGTGTGAGCAAGATTAGCTGCAACACAAGGTTGCCATTACCAAGGTACACCCGATTGTGGTTCAAAGATACCATAGTCTTCAAGGAGGTGCTTTCTGTGCTAATGAGGAAAAAATGATTACCGCATTTGCCGGCATATAAGACAACTGGGCGTATAAGACGACCCCCCAACATTTCCACTCAAAATATAGAGTTTGTTATATACTCACCGTATAAGACTACCCCCTCTTCAGCACACCTTCCACACACCAAATAAAACGTAAAAGAACATCAGATTTGATTTCAACATGTTAATTTACGGTAAGAGATAAAGCATATAATAAGGGCCGTTCAACAAGAAAGCAAAGGTGGACAAAATGGGACATTCCAAGTTGGAAGGGACATTGCCCCAGCTGGCCCGAACCTTTCCCTGCTTCAGTCGCAACCAAGCCCTGGGAAACCACTTCCCAAGACTTTCAGTTTCCCAGAAGGGAAAAAAGCAGGGGCGAGAAAACTGCATGTCCCAGCATGCCTTTGGGAAGCCTCGCAGTGGGGACTAATCTTGTTGACGTAGATAGGGATTAAGGGTATGGGTGTACAGGTGTCCGAGTGTGTTCGGTCTTTGGGAAGTTAGGAAAGGGAGAAAACAAGTCGCCCTGGTAAACAGCAAGGGACAGAAAAACGCGTTGAAAGTAATTTTCATGGCACAAAAAAGGGAAGAGGATTCTCATCTTTAGTTTTCTGAGTTTCTGGTCAAAGAGGGAACGACCAGGAAGAACATCCAAGAAAAGAGGTAAGAACGAGAAGCAACAGCCGTACCTTCGACTTGTCATAATTTATGGAATTTCAAAACCCGCATCGGGTTCAAGGCTGCTGCTTCCGAATCATGGTGATTCCATGCATTAGTAGTGCCTTCCTCCCAAATGGGCATCTATGTCTATCCCAACTGAAGTGCACCCGGCATATAAGACAACCCCCCACTTGGAGGCATGTTTTTCAGGGCAGAAAAGTAATCTTATATGCTGGCAAATACGGTAAGGTGAATCCAAAGAAGACACCGTGATATCTGTTTCATCTTTTTATTTTTTGAAACTTATATCTCATCTTTCTTCTCATCATGGATCACCCAAGAAATACTTTAAACCCACAATGCAGTTCAATACAATGTTGTTATATGCCATCACATTGTTTCCAATATGTGGAAACCATAATAATTAATTATCTCCAGAATGACACACCATTAACAGCCCTGCTTTGGTCTTCTCCAGTGATTCTTGTCTTCTGTTATATCCAAGGTATAAGAATATCAGTTTAGCTATATTAGCTAATTCAGACTTGATAGGCTTTAAAACTCATATACTGTACAGTCAAACCTCGCATAAAGAGCGTTTCACTTAAAGAGTAACTCACTTAAAGAGCAGAATTTTCTCTGAATGTTCGCTTCGCTTAACAAATAAAACCAACCAAATACTCGCTTAACAAATAAATTGGGGTTCGCAATCCCGCCCCCAATTGGTCATTTACAATGGTGTTTCACTTAAAGAGCAAACTCACTTAAAGAGCAATCCTGTGGAACGCATTATGCTCTTTAAGCGAGGTACAACTGTACAGTATTTGGTTTTTATGGTGGCCTCATCAGCATGAGCTGATTTCTCTCCATCAGTTTTATTGTCCAGTTTTCATATCTATATCAGCTAATCAGGAATATCAGAGTTTTGATGATCTCTGCCTTGGCCTTTGATTGGCAAACCCTTCAACTTCAGAAGCTTTTCTAGTTATTTTCTGGTGACCCTTCTAACTCTTCACCTGATTTCTTGGCTGCAGTCTCCATTTGAACTGATGATTGAACCATAGTAGGGCTTTGTTCTCCCACATGAGCTGACTGAGTATCTTCTGACCTGTCCTATGTTACAACACTATCCCTTGTTCCATTTTGGATTGTCTCGTCACAGTTTTAAAGATATAAAATATTCACAAGTAGTTATCAGTTGTCTTTTGTATAGAACTAACTGGTTCCTCAGAAGATGGAGGCTCATGGTAGTAAAATACATATGCAGTTCACACAGATAAAGCTTTGTAGACAAGAGGTATTGTAGGAATTAAGATATCTTCACCAATTGGTAATGTATACAGTTTTCTCCCTCCAGTATGTTCCTGTCAAATTCTAGTCTTTGTTGATATGTATTGGCTTGACTACCTTGTGTGCCACTGAGGTAAATGATATAAATGCACTAGCAACAGTAACAGATCTGTGGAAATCAGTAAACTCTGACTCTCGGGTAATAACAGCTTTCTTCAGAGATATCTTCAGATAGTTCTAAAGATTTGAATCCATCTTGAAGGGTGTTTTATTTGTTAACATAATCTGAAATGTGTTTCAGCCTCCC
Organism: Furcifer pardalis; assembly: GCA_030440675.1. Taxonomy (NCBI): domain Eukaryota; kingdom Metazoa; phylum Chordata; class Lepidosauria; order Squamata; family Chamaeleonidae; genus Furcifer; species Furcifer pardalis. The sequence continues at coordinate 74,846,268 of CP126893.1, forward strand.
CAAACACTGCATAAAAGGAAAATGTTGAGTCACCACAACCTGAAGTGAACTCCTCCAGCACTTCTTCTTTGACTAACCAATAAAGGCTGCCACTGCTATCCTGCAAAAGCTCATGCATGCTATATGCTAGGAGAGGGCAGGAAGCTAAAACCATAAAAATACACACTGTAAGAAAATTGGGAAAAATACAATTCCTCCTCCTCCCATCTCAAATCCCCCAGTCCAAGTCCTCTCCTTAGCAAAAATATAATAATTCCCTTCCATCCTCCTTTACAAATTAAAAGTGCCCTCCTTGCCAATAGTTTTCTCAGGTAGCCTTTAGTTCCCTCCTCCAAATTTAAAAACTTCATATAAAAAAAAACTGTTAATTTTTTCTGGCAATGCAGTCCATGGCATCTCCGGTTCCCTCCAGAAGGAGAAAAGCAGGAGACAGGAAGGCAGAGATGGGATGTAACAGGTTCGCACCAGTTCGCCAGAACCGGGCTTTTTTTTTTTTTTGCGTTGTTCGATTCATGCATCGGACAACGCTAAAAATTGGATAATGTCATGAGTTGTGGAACCAAGTCATAATGTTATCTGACGTTCTAGTGTATTTTGGAGGAGGGTCTTTGTGATGGAGGACTCTTCACTTTCTGTCCACCCTTTCCCCTTCCTCTGTAGGAATACCGACCCTATGCAATTAACCTTTTGCGGTCATGTGAAGAAGGAATCCTATGTCCCAGTGTATGGTGGAGGTTTGGCTTCTTAGATATGGGTATTTCTTGCTCCCTCCAGGCTTTTAAGGAAAAGGGCTGAGGATGACTCCTTGTCCCCCAAACTTCAAGGTGAGCCAGGGGATTTTTGCAAAGAGTTGTTTCACTGCCTCTGTGCTTTTCTTTCAATTATCTCACTTGCAAGTGTCTCCCCTCCCCAGCGAGCTTCTCAGAGTGCTGTTTTGCCTTCACCGCTTTCAAGCTGGATAATTGAAAGAAAGGCAGGGAGGCAGTGAATTTATTTATTTATTTATTTATTTATTTTATCATCCGTTGGTGAGGGGTGATCTTGCTTCCTTTGTTCAAATTTAAAAATCCGGGACTTTTACATGGTTTTTCTTGAACTGGCCAGGACAGCTTGATTCCAGGAAAATCCTGGAAAACCGGGACATATAGCAACCCTATGCATTGTGGACATTGGAGTGCCCCAACCTCTGTATTAGTGCTTCTTTCTGAAACCCTATCATTCACATATTTTGCTGTGGTTGCTTTTATCCTGCTCCCAGTAAGATTGGTCACAAAATGAGCCCGGCAACTGTCAATTGGCTTTTTCCTGTTATAAACACTGAACATGCTGAAGAGGCTAAGGATCCCCTTTAGCAGACTGTGAAAGGATTTTTTTTAAAAAAATTAAGAGATTACCACAAAAGCAATGAGTGTAATATCATGGATCCCAACATGGGGCACACACCCCACATGGGGGCAATTTGATATTTAAGGGGGGGATTTAAGAATGAGTTATTAACAATGAATGGAGTAGACTTTTAGGCTTCCTCCATGTGAATAGGAGTTCACTTTTTGCATAATAAGAACTATAGAGAAGTTTCGGTGGGGCACAGCATAAATAAATAAATAAATAAAAGGTTGGGAACCAGTGGTCTAATGCAAACTGATTGGTAGTGATCTCTTGGGTAGATGGGTTTTCCATACTTGCTATTTGGTTTCCTTGAACTCATGGTGCTGTTGATTTGGTGGTGCTGTTGATGAATCCTGTTATTCATAAAGATACAAGATATGTTTCATTAAAACAAATCTTATATCTTTATGAGTATCAGGATGATCTTCTTTATTTTATAGCCTTAACATTTTTATAATCTTAACGTTTTTGGATAGAACCCTGAATGAAGTTTTTCAGCAGCTGTCATGTAGACACTAAGACAACTACAGGTATTACATAATCAAGGGGAGGGGAAAGAGAACAAAAGGGGGAAAACAAGAGATCTGTTCCAAAAAAAATCCAAGAAATTAAAGTGAAATTTATGTCTAGATTAGGAATTCTGAGTTACTATAAGGGAAACACACTAAATGGAAGCTTCAAATGAAGAAGGTGAAAACAGTGCCCTGAACATCTCTACAGAAGAGATAACAGGATGAAAGAATCCTTTGAAGAGTAATCTTATGATGAAGAATGTACAGTTCTAGAAAGCTGATCTGGAATTAATGGAAATAAATAAATACAGAGGGGGTAGGTGGATAAATGGCATATCAATAGAACTTTTTTTCTGCCAAAATCCTTATAATAATATGCCAACAAATATGGCGGGAAATGGCCCACAAACTGCCAATGCTCAAGCTATATTCCAGTGCCCAAGAAAGGAGAGACCAAGAAGTGCATTGAGTATAGGGAGCTAATTTCCCATTCAAGCATAGCAATGCTCATGGTTATGTGGAGCAGGGAATGCCTGATGTTCAAGCTGGATTCTGAAAAGAAAGAGGCACTCAATATCATATTGCAAATATCTGCTGGATATTGAAACACACAAAAGAATTTTATAAGAGGATCAGTTTCTGCTTTATAAACTTCAGCACAGCCTTTGACTTTGCTGATCATGAAAAAAAGATACCTCATCATTTATTGTCCTGATCCTTAACCTGTATTGTGGAGAAAAAGATATGGTAAAAACAGAATATGGAGAGGTAGAATAGTTTCCTAGAGGCAGTGATGCCAGAAATGGCTCCATTTTACCATCTTATCAGTTCTGTCTGTATACTGACTATATCATATGGAAAGCTAGATTAGATTCAGATGAAGAAAGTATGAAAAATGATGCAGGAAAGTTCAGTAATTTAAGATATGCAGATAATGCTATCTTACTTGTAGAAAACAGCAATGTGTTTGAAGCAACTTTAAAGAAAGTGAAAGAAGTGCCAAAGCAAGATTGCAAATGTACTTTAAGAAGATAACAATCATGACCACAGAAGAACTATACACATTTATTGTTTCTCATACTTAGCTTAAAAACAATATTTTCTCCTCTTTTTTCTTGCAATATTTTAGACATCAGCATAACTGATTTGGTATACAATGGTTCAATAATCAATCCAAATGGAAACTGCAGCCAAGAAATCAAAAGAAGGCAGAAACTCAGAAGGACAGCTATGAGGAAATTAGATACGATCAAGGGTAAAGATATGTCTTTGGAGACAGAGATGAAGATCATCCACACTCTTGAATTCCTGATGGCCATGTACAGGTGTGAAAGTTGTGTTATGCTCCTGTTTTGGGATACCTGTACTTGACTTGTGGGCACACACCCCTAAGGCTTGGCTCACCACTGTCAGAACTGTTTAAGGGATGCTGTGCTCATCCTAAGGAGACCTCAATGTTTTAGAAAACCCAGAGAGATTCAGAAGCTTAGGTTCTTTCCCAGCTAACAGTTATTTTATCAATAGGTTGCACCTTGAGAAGTTGTGTACCTTTCCAGCTCAGCAGCAGATTAAGCAGGGGCTGCGGTGGCTCAGTGGTTAAGAAGCTCATCTTGTTAGCTGGAAGGCTGGCAAATTGGCTGGGTACTGCATGATGACTTGAGCATTCGCTTCTGTCCCAGTTCCCACCAACTTAGCACTTTGAAAGCAAGAGATCACAGGTAGATAAATAGGGACCACTTCGGTGGGAGAAGATATTAGGGACATGAAAAGAGCCTCATTCGGGCTTCCGCTGAGCAGAGTTCCTCCAGCAAAAATCTTTTCAATCTAGAATAATTTCTGACACAAAATTATTACAGTATTAGCAGTTTCAGCCATCTGGGTATTAATGTTGCAGTAATGCAAAGCAAAAGTCATTTGACTAGTCTACAAGTCAACAGGCATGTGGTTCAAAATTAAGAATACATAAATGCATTGTATGCATAAGTAGTACAGATTTATTACAGACATGTAAGAGTTACATAATGAAATTAACTTAAAGGCAATTAGTGAAAAATATGAAAGCTGAATACAGGGGTACAAGCATCCTGAAAGGTACTCTTACTCTTAAAACAATAAAAGATCTTAAAAGTAAAAAATTTAAATAAAGATGTTAAAGAAAGACATTCCTTATCTGTTTAACATTTTAAAAATAACACATTCAGAAAAAGTACATTTAAAGGTCACCATATCTATGGAGGGAACTTGCTATCTTCTCCTTCCCTCCTTCCTCATCTCCCAAAATGTAGAGCAAGGTGCTCGTGTATATATATACTTCCAAGTATGGTAGATTAAATACTTATCAGAGGACCTCATACTTCAATGTTATTTCTTTTTCTCTCACTGCCAAATTGACATAGACATAATGGAACATACCTACATGGTCAAACTTCCAGTCTCACAGGATATTTTGCTTTGCCGCTGGTTACTTTTGTCACCATGAACTGTTTGTCTCTCATGGGACTTTTCATGGGGCATTTTCTGTGAGAAGAAAGACTTCTTTTCACCCACATTTGTGATTCACATACCTGTATGATTTCTCAGACATAAACAAGTCTGGCTTTCGTAGTTCAAGGTTGTTTTCTTATTCATCACTTATTCATAGGGTCACAATAAGTTTGAGGTAGCTTGATGGCTTGTAACAACAACACCTTGCCTTTGATTGTTCTCTTTTTCTTCCATTTATTTCATTCTTAACATTTTATTTGGCTTGTCTCTAACATGAAATGAGTATTCCAGTAAGTTTAGTTCTGAATGGGATTCTTCTTTCATGTCCTGATCAAACCCTGGACTGCCAAAAATGAAGCCACTTTTTTCGCTTTGTCATTGCCCAAACTTAAGTCCTCAATGTTGCACGTTTCTGGCAGTAATTGGCAGACTAGTAAATTAGTCAGATTCTGTATCTCTCCACATTCACGCAGTGTGTTGTTGTTCACCAGCAGCCCCCACTTAAGCATGCTGGTCTCGCATTTAGGGACTCCAACCCTCAGCCTATTCAGTGCCCTCCAAGTGACATAGGGGAGATTGAGTTCCTCAGCCACATTCTTCTTTAATGTTGTTCCTTGTCCAGTGATCTCCTTCATCTTCTAATTTCTTTTTGCTCTTGCGTACCCTGAAGATTGTTTGTTCTTTCCATAAAGCTCTTCCTGGATCTGAGCCAGCAGACTTGAGGCTCATATTTATTCAGAGTGTGTTGAGGGTCTTTCTTTTGCTTAGTTCTCTCAGCGTCTGTTGCTGCTCTTCTTATCTTAGGTGGACTGATACCAACAAGAGGGTAAATTTTCTCAAGTGGTGTACGTTTGAGCCACCCTGTCACTATATGCATGGTTTCATTAACAGGAGGGTGAACTTGTTTTGCATGTGTGGATGCATTCCATAGTAGAGCAACATACTCTGCTGCAGAGATGCTCAGGAACATATATGATGCATACAGCATGGATGGTTGAGTTCCCCATTTATAGTTTGTGAGTTTCCTGATGATGTTGTTCCTTGTACTAACTTTGGCTTTAGTATTCAGGCAGTGCTGCTTAAAAGATAGTGTCTGGTCAAGCATCATGCTGAGATATCTTGGTGTTGAACAGTGCTTTAATTGGTTCCCTTGGTATGTAACATCCAAACTAACCCTTGCCTCTTGGTTTTGAAGGTGGAAAGCACACACTTCAGTCTTGCTTGGATTAGGCTTCAAATGGTTGATGTTGTAGTACTGTATTAATTCTTCAAGTACTCTGGTAAGTTTTCCAGCTACCTTATCAAAGCTTGATCCTTGAATAGCCATTGTTGTGTCTTCTGCATAGATGAACAATTTTGTATTGTCAGGACCTGGTTGATCATTTGTATATATATATTATACAGTGTTAGAGACATCACTAGAAGGAGGGCCTTCTCTGTGTCCGCTCCGGCCCTATGGAATCTCCTGCCAACGCACCTACGTCTCCAGACAGAGCTGCTGCCCTTTAGGAAGAATCTAAAAACGTGGCTGGTGGGGAAGGTATGGGGTATGGGATGCACAATGACCCCCACTCACTGGATGATTTAAGCCCCTCTCTCCCTCTACTTTTTAATCAGTAAGATTAGTAAACTGTAGCAATTTGGTGTGCTTTTAATCTTTTTAGATTTAAATTTTAAAATTTAATTTCAACAGTTTTACATTTGAGGTTTTTAGGTAGTGTTTGTTTTTTATTGTGATGTCTTTTATTACTTGTAAACTGCCCTGAGTCACTTCTGTGAGAAGGGTGGTGGATAAATATGAATGAATGACTGACTGAATGAATGAATGAATGAATGAATGAACACACTTCCTTGGGATGGGATGGGATGGGATGAATGGGATAATTTTCTGTTATTTTATGTTATTGCTGATTGCTGGAAAGGTTTAGTTTATCTTTACTGTGACTAATTTTAATCTCTCTCTCTTAAGCATTCCTACTGTACACACTGTGTAGATTATTTTCCTGTGCCAAGAGTCCAAACATGCTTTCTGATAGCTATGTCTCTCTCCTCCCCCATTTGCTGATTGACATGTCCTGCCCCCTTACCCATCTTTTTTTCACAGTCTCATTCATGGCTCTGCATTCATATCATTTTAATGTCACAACCTACTACATACATCACAGGATTACCACCTGTGTCTCTTTCTGAGAGAAAGAGTGGGGAGGTAGGGTTTTTAAAAATTATGTTTATGTCTTTTTCTCTTGGAGTTTTCTCTAACTGCAGTGTGTGTGTATGTGTGTGACAGATAGCAGTATCACAGACAGAAATACAATTCAAGTTTCAGGATTACAATTTCACCGTAAATGTCTAATATAATTACATTTGTCAATACTTTCACATATAAAAACCAATATAAACAGCACAATGCCAGAGATATAAAAGTCCAGAAAAGTTAAAATAAATTATGCAAACTTCTATATAATTCACGGCTTAGCAACATAGAGCATAAAGATCAACACCAATTGCTCCATACAGAAATTCTATGAGGATATGTTTTGACATTAGCTCTAAGATCAATACATTTATCAATACATGGGAAAGTAATTGACATTTCAAGAGTGCAACTACAGATATAATTGATATACGATCAAAAAGAATACACCATGATCCATATGACAAATCTAGTGCAACATCATTTGTACTTCCATGTGTATCGAACAGTTCTTTTCTCTCACTTCTCCATCAGGCACTGGCTGGGGATACACATATGAATCAGACAAACAAGCAGTGGATGTCAGGTTTACTCTGTGTGTGTGAGAGAGAGATAGATAGATAGAGGAAGGGCTCATGCCTGCAAATAATGGGATCCAGGAGGCTCTTCCTGCCAGTTTTCAGCTTACTGTCTCTTTTCTCTGAGTAAAGTTTACCTGAGAGTAAGGGATCAGCAGCAATAGCAGTGGAGGACAGCATGGGGGCTTCCCTTGGTGTTATTATCAAATAAACTGACATAGTGGTACTGAAGTGTATCTGCCTACATGTTATTGTACATTCAGAATTTTGATGCATTGGTTAGGGATATATATTTTTTTTAAAAAAAATAAAAGTCGAAGAGCCTTCTCCATCATTCATTTAAATGTCACAACCTATTACATACATCACAGAATTGTCACTTCAGATAACACCACCCACAGCTCCACTTTAGTGTGTTCTTACCCAATGCACAGGCTGCACAGCAGGTTCTTCTGGAGGACTTTGCACTCCTGTTGCTTTTAAAAAGGAGGGTTAGAGAGATCTAAATAAAAATAAATGTGAGAGCTATAACTTTGAGCAAACCCAAAGAGCTCTAGCTGGTAAACTACATGCCCCTGTCTGGACAGGCTCCATGTTATACTTGGTGTCTGCTTGTGAAATGTAAAAAACAAAACCCAACACACATATGTTTACACATGGACATTCTGCTATCATTTTTCTCATTCTGACTGTCTTCTGATTTTGTCGGTTTTAAAAACATGACTGTTTTCTAATTTTTCACTATAGGTGAAGTACAGTACATCAGTTGCTGATAAATAGGTGTTAAGGAATCAGATTTAAGCAAAGAATGGTTCAATGTGGTTCTTCTTAAAGGGGGTGTTTCAGTGATGGGATGTCAAAAATTCTACTACCACGCCATGACGTCATGGACGTCATGGGCGTGGCCAATGTCATGACGTCATGACGTCATGGGCAGAGCCAACGTCATGACGTCATGACGTTGTGGGCAAGGCCAAAAATAAAAATAAAATAAAAAAATAAACATGCACACAGACCCGTAAATAACTTAAAGAAATAAAATAAATAAATAAATAAAATAAAAATTAAATAAAAGTACAACCACCCACCCAAAACACAAATAAATCACCCACCCACCCTAAATATAAAAGCCTCACTTACCTTCCTTGGCGCCGACGAACCTCCATGTGGCCCGGGGCCACCCGGCAAGGCACGCTGCCCCCGACTGTGGCCGTTTCCTCCTACGAAGGCCGCAGCCGGCCCTGCATCCGCCGGCCGCGGCCGCCACAGCCGCCTGCAGCTCCTGCCTGGCCACCGAACTCCCACGGGCACGTTGGTGCCTGGCTGCGCCGTCCGCCCGCGCCGCGCCCTCCTAGGGACTTGGGCCCGACAAACCCCCGTGCCCTGGGTAAGCCCGGCAGGGCTCGCCACCGCCGCATCGTCTTCTGCCGGGCGCCTGCTGCTTCCTCGGGCCGTTGCCTTTTCGGCCCCGCCGGGCTTACCCAGGGCATGGGGGCTTGTCGGGCCCAAGTCTCTAGGAGGGCGCGGTGCGGGCGGACAGCGCGGCCAGGCACTAACGTGCCCATGGGAGCCAGGTGGCCGGCTAGGGGAGGTGCCCTTCTCTTAGGGCTGCCGCCGCTGCTGCCGGAGCCACTCTAAAAAGGGGCGGCTCCAGCTTCGGAAGATTTTTTTTTTTAAATTGGAGCCATTTGGCTCCAATTTAGTGCGCATGTCCAGAAACTCAATTTGACGCATGCGCAATGCGTCAGATTGAGTTTCTGCACATGCGCAGTCAATTGGAGCCATTTTAGCTCTGATTTTTTTAAAAAAAAATTCTTTCAGTGAGGCGTCCGGAACCGGACGCCTCAAAAGTGGACTCCCCTCCTGGAGAACTCTCCGGGATTGGTCCTACCGGTTCCAGGGATCCGTCTGGAACCGGGGACATCCCATCACTGGGGTGTTTGCTACAGCAGCAGGCAATCACTGTTGAGGTGCTCAGTTCCATAAACAGCTGAAATCCTGAAAGTAGTACCTTACTTATTATACAGGAGCATTGTGAAAATTGATCCATCTTTAGTATTTTTCATCAATACATTGTCATCATCTATAATGTTTCTGGACTGGAAATGGGACTGGAAATGCTTCAGACAAATCTGTGACATTTCTGTACTCTGTTCAAGGAGTTTAGGGAAACTCATAAAGGGTGAATACCATACTTTATAATTCCAACAGTCCAGTGAGGTGGATTAGGATGAAAGCTTTTCCCCTAAATCCACCCCCCCATTTCTCTCTTTCTCTGCATATCCGCTAGAACAGGATTTCCTAACCTAAGGCCTGTGGACTGGATCCACCCTGTGATGCCATTTCATGTGGCCCCCAACCCGTCAAGGGCATTCAAGAAACAAAATGGCTACCCCTTTGAAGATGTTGGGACAAATCGCCCACCCTCATTATGAAGGCAGGGCAAAATGGCTATCTAGCTCTTGAAGCTGACTGAGAGTGCATGACCCAGCCTGTGGCTTGAAAAGGTTGGGAATCCTTGTGTTAGAAGGAAAAAATGTGAAGCAGATAATTATGAATGAAATAAAAAGAACAGGCACAGCAATCTTTTCTTGTCTGATCCTTGCATGCAAGTTTGAAGAACTGGGAAACTGCCAATTTTATCTCCTTGTTTTCAAAGTAGAGGAATTCTATAGTGACAGGAATGATGCTAAATAATTCCCCCAATAGTCCATTGTTGCATACTGTTGTGACAATTGTGCAGTTTTGCTGTGTGTGTGTGTGTGTTTTGGTCTTCTCAAAAGGAAAAGATGCTATGGACATTTTGTGTGCATTAAAAAGAGGAAATTGACTCAATAAAGGAAGCCAAAGCCGGTTTTTGTGATAAAACCATTTTTGAGGTGCCTAATTCACAGGCTTGCACATAACAACAAAAGGGAAGAAAGCACCTTGTTTTCCCTTGGCTGAAGGCAAGGAATCTAATAAGGCTTTAATCCTCTTTCGGACTTATCTCTGTACTGAGACAGGCTAAATATTGTAAATAAAAATGTGGCCTTTAGTCAATATTCATTCCATCCTTAGTCAAAAGCAATTCTAGTATTTAGAAGGATGCACTTTTATTTTCCCACTCACATTTTTGGCTGAGTTTCGATGCTCATATTTTTGGCTACTCAGTTGACAAATTATATGTTCTGGAACAACTGGATGAGATGGTGTTTGAGACTGATCTTTTAGAAACTGGCCTGCCTGATTCCTTGTTATCACATTGTCATGTAATGGAAAGGAGGGGAGTTGACTCTACTGAATGGTCATCATTTTAGGAAGAATTGGTTGGAAGCATGCAGCATGACCAGCAGCTTAGCAGGAACTGACAAAGGACAAAGGTTTAATAGTTTAAAAATTGGATCTTAAAAAAAAAAAAGAATTCTGCAGATTTAGAGAAATGTTTATGATAGTTGTAGTCTGCAGTAAACCTAGCAGTTCCTGATGTCTTCTTTCATACTGTGGGTTTTTGAGAACTTTTAGAATTTTAGCCTTTTTATGTGTTTTAGGATGTCTTAAACCACCCTGGGTAGCCTTCGGCGAGGAGGGCGGTATAGAAATTTAAATAAATAATAATAAAATAAATAAATACTGAGGAAGAAATGCAAGGTCAGGATATTTGTATTGACTTGGGCAACCCCACAATTTTTTCTTTGTCCATGTCCAGGCCAAACGTAAAACTGTTGAAATGAAGGCACATTTTGGTGAGTTAATTCTACAGTTCCTTTCACCTGACATAGTGTGAGAAAGATTAGCTGTCAACACAAGGTTGCCGTTACCAGGGTATGCCTGACTGTGGTTCACAACTAACACAATCTTTGAGGAGGCTTTTTCTGTGTACCCCAACCCCACAATAATAATAAGAAACTGTAGGTGACCTTGTGATCCCTTCTTGGGTACATACATTAATTTGTTGAGAACTCAAGTATTGTAGGGTAACTAAACCCTTGGGGATCTGTTAGAAGTTAGGTTTTATAGTAAGAAATGGTCAAAGCATTGATGCCAGACTAAGATGCACCTGTCTTCTTCAGAAAGTAAGAGAATAATCATTTCAAGTTGTGAAGGACAACTCCTGAGCAGCTGCAGAAGTGGAAGATGAATTGGCAGAAAGTCTTTCATAGACAATAGCGGTGACATCTAAGCTAGCTCATACTATGCTGTGCAGATGAAAACAATAGTAAAGCTGAATATTTTGAAAAATTTAATATGTAGAAAACCCAAAGATGAGACAGTCAAAATGATCCCCAGCCCATTGATATGAAAATTCCATATTAGAAGGCATTCAGTCAGCCACTGGAGGAAAGCAAAAGACAGTATTGTTCCTAATGAAGCAACTGGATTAAAGTGGAAAACATATTTAGACAATGATGTCTGCAGAAGCAAAGGGAACATCTGAATCTGGAGAGACTATACCATTAGAACACAATGTGAGCAGCGTGTATCAAGAGGAACTCAAAATCAAGAAACAATATTTCAGGCAGATTAAGACATTTTTTCAATCAGATATTTACAAAAGCAGTTTATTCTGGAATGATGGAGTCAAAATAAACAGTGGCCAAAATCCTCTGCAGCTCTGCATATACAAAAGAGAATGCCACCAGCTTCTCTTGATGATTTTGGGCTGCATACAACTTGACCACATTGTGTACAAGTCACATGATCCAAGACCACCTTTAACCAACAGCAATTTTCCACTGCTGAAGACATCTTTCCTATTGAACAGACAGAACAATGCAATAAGATTACAGCTGGTATGGCTCTAATTATGAGGCATGATGTATCACAAGCAGTTATGGACTATAATATCAATCTAACTTTACAAAATACTAGTAAATAAAATTATCCTTCAAGCCTATGCTCTCCTTATAGCTACAAATTCTAAAAAGGAAGACATTGAAAACTTTTAAGTGGATGTCCTGGAAGACACTAACCAATTGCCTGGGAACAAACCAAAAAGACCCAGACATGGCAAGAGAATTTGGCTTAAGTGTTAGAAATGAAACAGCTGAGGAATTAATAGAATTCCATTAAATAAACAATTTGTTTCATACAAACATATGGGCCAGGCACTATAAGACATTTCTTCTCTCTGATAAAGATTTCAAATCTCCCTTTGTCTTGTCAACTTATCATTGAAGTAATTCTTAACCTTATACAACACATTGAGGATGGCTTCAAAAAAAGATAATTACAGAAATGGCTTTCATTGACCTAACTGCAGCATACGATACTGTCAATCATAGGATACTGTTCCATAAAATAAATAATCTTACCAAAAATAACAAGCTTACTAGGGGCATTGGCAGTTTCCTCCAGAACCAGAAATTCTAAGTGACAATGAATGGAAAGAACAGGAGATTGCAGAATAATGGACTTAGAAGATGGAGGAAGGAGATCACTGGGCAATGAACAACATTAAAGGAGGATATAGCTGAGGAACTTAACCTCCCTTCATCACTAGGGAGACCCTGAAAAGACTGAGGATTGGAGTCCCTAAATGCAAGACCAATACAGCATGCTCAAGTGGGGGCTGCTGGTGGACAACAACATACAGTTGTACCTCGCTTTAAAGAGCATAATGCGTTCCATAGGACTGCTCTTTAAGCGAGTTTGCTCTTTAAGCGAGGCACTCTTTATGCGAGGTTTGACTGTACTGTGTGAATGTGGAGAGATACAAAATGTGGCTCATTTACTGGTCTGCTGATTACTGCCAGAAACATGCATCGATGAGGACTTAAGTTTGGGCATCGACAAAGCCAAGAAAGTGGCTTCAATTTGGAAGTACAGTAATACCTTGGATAACGTTTACCTCGGATAACGCTAAAATTGCATAACGTTAAGTAATCAGGGGTGGAGAATCGGATCGAATAACGTTAAGGTCCTATGGGATGGATTTGATAACAACCGCTAAAGCCTGTGTGGTTACAATGTATCTCTATGGAGCATTAACATTACCTGATCCATCCCATAGGATTTTAACATGCATCGGATAACACTAAAAATCGGATAACGCCAAGACTTGTGGAACCAAGTCTTAGCGTTATCCGAGGTATTACTGTACATGGTTTGATCAGGACATGAAAGAAGAATCCCTCTGATGGTGGTGGGTTCTCCTGAGATATTTCAGAATGTATTATTCAGCTGTGTCAAGTGGGGATACTGTTTTTGATCTCCTAGATGTGGGAGAATGTGGATTCCAACTAAAAACATAGAAATATGGAGAAATAGGTTCTATCAAGTCAGACTGTGACTCCCAGTGGCGTCGCTGGGGGCGGGTTAGGGGGACCGCCAGCCCCGGGCAGCACTTTTTGGTCTAGGTGTGTTTTTGGACTACAATTCCCAGAAGCTCTAGCAGGAGAGGGTGCCAACATCCACCAGGGGGCGGCAAATTTGGTTTCACCCCCGGGCGGCTGAATTCCATGCGACGTTACTGGTGAGTCCACATAACCCAGTATTACCATTCCTGGCAGCAAGTCTCTAGGACTTCAGACTAAATTCTGCCTTAGCCATACCTGGAGATCTGTGGTGTTTCTTGGTAACTCTTCCATCTAAGTATTGACGAGGCCTGACGTTGCTTAGTTTCTAAAACCACATGGGGGATGTTTAGTCAGGTTGGGCTGCAGAAATGAAACCTTGAAAGGAAGGAATGTGTCCTGTTGTTTTGCCTGTTTTCAGAACATGGTGTGTTAGCCCGTAAAACTAAATAATGCATTTTGATTCAATTAGATGCTTGTAAAGCTTCCCTTCTTCTGTCAGACTGAGTCTCCGCACAGAAGTTGCGAATGTCTGATCCTTTAGATGGCACTACTTTAATCCTCATGGTTGCTAAAAGCAAATGAAATTTTCCTTGCATGTTTGTGGTAGAAATACTTTTTAAAAAACAAAACTCTAAATATTTTCTTAGATATTTAAAACACATTTATTTTCCTCAGCAGTATCTGAAGAAGAAAAACTGTATTGGACCAAAAGCTCTACAATTGTGTATCTTAATTCTGCGACATGGAATGTTGGCTAGGCCTGAAATCAACTTGTATAAACACCAGAAATCATAACCTTCAAAAGTGCAGCAAAGTATTAGTTGGAAATTGATTTCAAACATTGCCTGAACAGAATTGACTGCAATTGAGTGTTTATTTTACAAAGCTTGTTGAAGTTTACCTAATATTTGTCCCATTTCTTATATAGTTAAATATATACAACTATTACAAAACCTCTGTGGGATATTGTGCTTCTGTATCCACAATTTAAAATGGTAAGAAATGGCCCAAGATTGCTGCACATTATCTTACCCAAATTGTCAGCAGGAAAAGGATGACAGGCTTTATATAGCAAAAGCCAGCCTGAATGTTGACGACACTAATGGCAGCAGTCAAGATGGTCTACAGGAAATTCTCTTGAGCTCATTTAGCAATAGCAATTACACTTATATACTCTTCAGGTTTGAAACAGAGATGAGCACTGAACCCTAGAGTCAGATATGACTGGCTTTCAAGCAAGGGAAACTTTCATCTTTTCTGTCCAATAGCACTTAGTGCACTCTGGGCAGTTCACAAGTTAATTAGCATTTTTGCCCCCAACATTTTTGTTGTTGTTCAGTCGCACAGTCGATTGCAACCCTTTGCAACCCCATGGACCACTGTCCGCCAGGCACTTCTGTCCTCCACCATCCTCCTCAACTTGCTCAGCTCTGTGCCCATTGTGTCCACAATACCATCTAGCCATCTCATTTTGGGCCGTCCCCTTCTTCTTTTGCCCTCCACCTTTCCCAGTATCAAGGCCTTCTCAGGCCTTCTCAAGTGAATCCTCTATTCTCATTTGATGTCTAAAGTACTTCATCTTCATCTTTACTATTTGACCTTCTAAGGAGCAGTCAGGGTTGATTTCTTCTAAGATTGACCTATTTGTTCTCCTCGCTGTCCAGGGGACTCTCAAAACTCTCCTCCAACACCACATTTCAAAGGCATCTGTTCTTCTGTGCTCAGCTTTCTTTATGGTCCAGCTCTCACAACCATACATTGCCACCGGGAATACCATTGCTTTGACTATACGAATTTTTGTTTGGAATGTGATGTCTCTACTATTCACTATGTTCCCCAGGTTTCTCATCACTTGCCTCCCAAGAATCGGTCGCCTTTTTATTTCATGGCTGCAATCCCCATCTGCAGTGAGCTTTGATCCTAAGAAAGTAAAATCTGTCACTGCTTCTACTTCTTCCCCATCTATTTTTCAGGGACTGATAGGGCCTGTTGCCATGATCTTGGTTTTCTTGATATTGAGTCTCAAGCCAGCTTTTGCACTTTCTTCTTTCAACCTAATCAGGAGCTTCTTTAGGTCCTCCTCACTTTCTGCCATTAGGGTGGTATCATCTACATATCTCAAATTGTTGATGTTTCTCCCAGCATTTTTGATCCCAAATTGTGATTCCTCCATCCCTGCATTGCGCATTATGGGCTCTGTGTATAAGTTGAATAAGCAGGGTGACAAAATGCAGCCTTGTCTTACTCCTTTTCCTATTCCAAACCACTCTGTCCTTCTGTATTCTGTCCTAACTGTTGCTTCTTGATACATGTACAGATTTCTCATGAGGTATATAAGGTGCTCTGGTATTCCCATGAATCAATGAAACAGAAGTAGACTTGTTTCTGATATTCCTTTGTTTTTTCCATGATCCAATGTATGTTGGCAATGTGGTCTCTAGTCCCCCTGCCTCTTCTGAACCCCTCCTGCACTTCTGGTAATTCTCTCTCCACATGCTGCTGCAATCTATCCTGTATTATCTTGAGCATCACCATGCTAACATGTGGGATGAGTGCAATTGTTCGATAATTTGAACATTCTTTGGCATTATCCTTTTTGGGGATTGGAACATATACTGATCTTTTCCAATCCTGTGGTCATTGTTGTGTTTTCCAAATCTGCTGGCATATAGAATGTAATAATTTGATTCCATCATCTTTTAGGGCTTTGAAAAGTTCAACTTGGATGCCATCATCTCCACTGGCTTTGTTGTTTGCAGTGCTTTTTAGGGCCTTTCTGACTTCACTCTCTAGGATGTCTAGGATGCCCCCAACATACTGGGTACTAATTTTACTGATCTCAGAAGGATGGAAGGCTGAGTCAACCTTGATTCCTCATCAGGATCAAACTCTCAACATTCTGGCTGCAGTACAGCATTTTGACCACTGTGCTACCAGGGTTCTTTCATCATTCATACTTGTCAAACACATTTCTTTGTGTTTGGGTGAGAAGTAATTAGACCCCAAGACGAAGCCATTACAGGTGTCCTCCAAATGTTTATCTCTCATTTTGCTTGTATGACAAAGGTTTTGTGTTTTGAATTGAGTTTTCCACAAATAGAAACCTACAGCACCACAGAGAGAGAAACTGCTAAAAATGGTCCTCATCCCATATTTCTATAGTACTGATTAAAAGATCAGCAAGATTGTGGATGCAACACAGCCTCTAGGACAGTGGTGCCCAAACTTTTTACTTGTGGCCCGGTCCCTCCCCCGACACACAGCTGTAGTGGCTGGAGGAGGGCTGATCCCACTGCTGACAGTTTTGATGTCAGCAGTGGCGGTGGCGGAGGCAGCGACTGCGCTTTTTCCAGGCTGCTTCAAGCAGCCTCTTGCTCCATCCTTTCCCCTCAGCTGCTGTTGCTGAAGCTGATCGCTGCTTCGGGGAAATTTTTGGAACCTCCTGTGAGTCAAAATCCATGGCACTAAGAGAGGCCCCTGGCGTGCTCGGGATGACATCATCCCAAGCACGCCAGGGGCCTCTCTTAGTGCCGCAAATTGACATGTATCAATTGATATCTTAAAATGCATGTGTGTCGACCAAGCAGCCATTTTGGGCTGTACTGTAGGGCAGCTGTTGAGGCCCTTAGTGGCCTCCTTGGAGGTGTGGTGGTGGCAGCAGCAGCAGCCCTCACCCCACACTGCCGCTACGCTGCTGCACCGCCCTGGATGGCTGGGCTGCACTGCCAGGTTGGGCTGTGCCACTGTGCCATTCCCCAGCCCAGCCACCCCACCAGGCCGGGCTGTGCTGCCGTGCCGCTCTGCCAGGTCAAGCCATACCACGCTGTGCTGCCAGGCCACACTGCACCACCATGCCACGCCACCACACCATGCCCACCGCACCCCGCCACCACACCGCACCACGCCATGCCAGGCCGCACCATCAGGCCATGCTACCATGCTGCACCACCAGGCCGCCATGCCATGCCACCATGCCATGCCGCGCCACCATGCCTCCAGGCCATGCTGCCAGGCCACCACTGCACTGCTGCTGTACTGAGTTCCCTGCCGCCTGCTCCCCAGGATAAGTGACTTGGGTTTGGGTTTGGGGTGGGTGGGTGGGTGGAATGTGTATTTAACGTGTATTTTTGTGTATTTTTATGTGTATTTTTGTGTATTTAATTTGTATTTTTATGTTTTTTAATGACTTTGGATCAGCCGACAACATTGGCTCTGCCCACCATGTTGGTTCTGCCCATGACATTGGCTCCGCCCACAACAATGGCTCTGCCCACAGTTTGGTAGTAAAAAATTTGGCTGCCCATGACTGGCTAGATGGTATTGGTAAAGAAGAGGCAGGGAATGGGCTGAATTTCCTTGTACATCTGGGAAGCCTGTTCAACAGCTCTGGAAATTTTTAAGACAGCAATCACTGTCTTTAGGACTGACCAATCACATGCAGGGTGATAGTATATCTGGATAGCAATTGTTAGCTTCAACATGGGGATGGGAAACAAATGGCCTTCATGTTTGTGACAGAATTGCAGCTCCTTTCGTCCTCCTACTTCCACACATTGTTGTTTATGTTATCTCAAGCCGACTAGAATTGCATTTAGTCAAGGTGTGGAAAGCCACACATTACCTTCAGTGATGGGATGATAAAAAATTTAGTACCCCACCCTGACGTCATCACAGTGGGGGCGGAGCTAACGTCATGACGTCATGGGTGGAGCCAACGTCATGACATCATGACGTTGTAGGCGGGGCCAAAAATAAAATAAATAAAATAAAAATAAAACACACACACACACCCCTCAACCCCCCCCACAAAACCGTTAATAAAATAAATAAATAAAATAATAATTAAATAAAAATACACCCAAACACCCACCCACCCCAAACACAAACCCCTCTTACAATGGGGACCGTTGGGGCTGGTCCCGAGCCTTGGTGCCCGGCGGCGCGCCTAGCCGGGCGGCCCAGCGCTCCCGGCCGCAACTCTCCATGGGCGGCCCCGAGCTCCCGGCTGCAACTCTCCACGGGCAGCCCCGAGCTCCCGGCCGCAACTCTCCATGGGCGGCCCCGAGCCTTGGTGCCCGGCGGCGCGCCTAGCCGGGCGGCCCAGCGCTCCCGGCCGCAACTCTCCATGGGCGGCCCCGAGCTCCCGGCTGCAACTCTCCACGGGCAGCCCCGAGCTCCCGGCCGCAACTCTCCATGGGCGGCCCCGAGCCTTGGTGCCTGGCGGCGCGCCTAGCCGGGCGGCCCAGCGCTCCCGGCCGCAACTCTCCATGGGCGGCCCCGAGCTCCCGGCTGCAACTCTCCACGGGCAGCCCCGAGCTCCCGGCCGCAACTCTCCATGGGCGGCCCCGAGCCTTGGTGCCCGGCGGCGCGCCTAGCCGGGCGGCCCAGCGCTCCCGGCCGCAACTCTCCATGGGCGGCCCCGAGCTCCCGGCTGCAACTCTCCACGGGCAGCCCCGAGCTCCCGGCCGCAACTCTCCATGGGCGGCCCCGAGCCTTGGCACCCCGCGGCGCGCCTAGCCGGGCGGCCCAGCGCTCCCGGCCGCAACTCTCCATGGGCGGCCCCGAGCTCCCGGCTGCAACTCTCCACGGGCAGCCCCGAGCTCCCGGCCGCAACTCTCCATGGGCGGCCCCGAGCCTTGGCGCCCCACGGCGCGCCTAGCCGGGCGGCCCAGCGCTCCCGGCCGCAACTCTCCACGGGCGGCCCCGAGCCTCGGCGCTCCGCGGCGCGCCTAGCCGGGCGGCCCCGAGCTGCCCATGGAGAGTTGCGGCCGGGAGCGCTGGGCCGCCCGGCTAGGCCCGCCGCCGAGCGCCGAGGCTTGGGGCGCCCGTGGAGAGTTGCGGCTGGGAGCGCTGGGCCGCCCGGCTAGGCACGGCTCCTCCTCCTAAGCCCTCCGCCACTGCCAGAGCCACTTCAAAATGGTCCGGCTCCGGCAAAAACAAGTGCGCATGCGCAGAAACAGAATCTGACGCATGCGCAATTTAAAATTGCAGCACGCATGCGTCAGATTGACTTCTGCGCATGCGCACTGAATTGGAGCCATTTTGGCTCCAATTTTAAAAAAATTTTTTTCTTTTTTTCAGGCGTCCGGAACCGGACGCCTTAAAAATAGACTACCCTCTCGGAGAACCCTCCGAAATTGTTCTTACCGGTTCCAGGGAACCGTCTGGAACCGGGGACATCCCATCACTGATTACCTTCCATTGCCTTAGTGGTCAAAAAAGATGTGAAAAGAAAAAATTAATGAAGGAAATACATCCCCCTGTTGAGAGTGTTGCCGAATAACTCTAGCTTCTCACAAGGGAAATAATTTTGTAGTTTCAAGATAGCACATGCAAAATTAAGGCAAATGAGGATTAGCCTCTTATCATGGGGCTGGGTCAGGAAGGACACAGGGTCTGTGGATGGTACAGGGAGAAGGACCAATGGAGAAGGTGTGCAAATGAATGGGACGGGCTACAGCAGTGATGGTGAACCTTGGCACTCCAGGTGTTCAGGAAGCACAGACTTGGGCTTCTGGGAATTGAAGTCCAAGAACACCTGGAGTGCCAAGGTTCACCATCACTGCGGTAGCCTGTCCCATTCATTTGCACACCTTCATTTCCTTCCTTTATTATTAAGTTATCTCTTCTCAGCAGTTCTGCCAATCATGTAATGACTGTAGTAATCCAAAAGAGACTTTTCCCAGTTAAGGTGTTCTTGAATATGCTCTCTCCAGAGGTTATTCTACTATTAAATGCAATGTTCATCTGGTCTTTTTGTTGCCAGATGACTCAGTATTCCAGACTAATGTCTCTTACCTACTGTATTAATTTTCATATCTGTTGCTTCTGTGACTCTGTATGTGTTTCTTTCCTTTTTTTCTCTTTTCAGCTTACATTTTATAATATCTGGTTTTTCCTATTCTGAAAATACTATTATGACCTAGCAGTCTTTCTGCTCTAGAACAGTGTTTACATTTTCCAAATAAATTCTCAAAATTCACCACAAAGTAGCAGGTAATGGTGGTGCCACAGAGAGCATGGTGTGTGTGTGTGTAAATAAGGATCCTCTTTCCAATTCTGTGCAAGCCTTTTTAATAGGAATTGTAATATGTAAAAAAAGATGATGTTCCAATAGATGCAAGGTATTTTGTTAAGAAAGGCAAAGGACAGCTAGATTCCTTCAAAATGGCTATTAAAACCCAAATAATCCTGAAATCCTAACTTTAAACAAGAATACAATCTTCCAGCATTGATTGATGATTATGTTATAACAGAAACTGCAGAGGAATTATCATGTAATGCATATAATTTTCCACTTATCTAAACAAAAGAAGCACCAAACTCATATAGCATAGCTTCTCTGAACCCCATACGTTTTTGTCATTGGGAATTCATTAGATACCTTTATTCACTTGATTCATGGGGTATTAAGAACAAGGGTTTAACTGTCTAGGAAGTGTGTAACTGCAACTGTTTTGTTTTCGGACTTTCTTGCCATCATGTTAGAGAGGATAATGTCATGTTTGGGGGGTTTCCAGTGGATAAGCATTCTGTAGGTTAAGACTTTGTTAATGCACTTAATTACAGTACAATGTGATAAAAGATAGCACTGCATGTTGCATTTGAAATAACATATTTATTATGGGTTATTATGTTGCTTTTGAATAGGTAACCTAGCAGTTCTGAAACAGTTCCAAAGACACACTGAGTTAACGTATACATAACAATTTGTTAAAGCAATGCAATTCAGAATTGGGTCCAATCCAGATTAATTTTAAATTAAATTAAATTTAATAGATTTATATACCACCTTATCCAATGGACACTTAAAAACATAGCAATATTATCCACCCCCCGCTGTGCCATTTACTATCTAAAAACAAGTATAAAATCTACAAAATCTTAACATTGAAAAAAGTTAATTACAGGAAGGGGGAGCCTCAGATGAGCCAGAAAGGGGAGCTTGTTGACAATCCTGGCCCCCAGAACCATTTTGCCAACCACGTCTTCAATTCTTTCCTAAATGGTAGCAACTGGACCTGGAGGCGTAGTTCTACTGGGAGGAGGTTCTATAGTGTGGGGGCTATGACTGGGAAGGCCTTTTCCTTGTGCTGGAAAGGCGAGCCTCCCCAGTAGATGGTACCCGAAGGGTGCCCTCTCAGTTTGCTCTCATGGGATGGGTCGATGTCCTAGAGACGATGCAGTACCTAAGATATCCTGGTTCGCTACCATGAAGAGCTTTAAAGGTGACAACCAACACCTTGAATTGCACCCCAAGACATATAGGCAGCCAGTGCAGCTCCCGCCGCAGTGATGCGGCGTGGGCAAAATGACTACACCCCACCACTGCACTTGGATATGAGAGTGGTGGATTTGCCTTTGTCAGTTACTGCACCCTAGAGCAATGTACATTTTGTGATATAGATCCATTGTTTAAAATGTTATGGTGAAGAAGCTGTTTAGTGGGAGGATTATTGCTTTTATATATTATTCTATTTTAGTATTGTGAACTGGTTAGAGTGGGAAACTTTTGTTCTCCAGAGGGGCAGTATATAAATATATTAAATATAACAAATAAACCTACCTACTTATTGTATATATATATATGTGTGTGTTACAGTTAAAACTAGTTTTAAGTTAAAACTAATTTTCCCTAGTTAAAACTAGTTCTGACTAACTGCATTTGTGAAAACTAGAATTAACTGATGATGAAAGATCCATTTCTAGTGAAAACTGGTTTTAGCTAGTCAAAACTAGTTCTAATTATTGTTATTGTTATTGTTATTGTTATTGTTATTGTTATTGTTATTGTTATTGTTATTGTTATTGTTATTGTTATTGTTATTGTTATTGTTATTAAATTAGATTTATATGCCCCTCTACTCACCTCACTGAGACGACTCAGAGGGGCTCACATAACATAAACAACATATACAGTATCACAATCTCAAATATAAATACAGCATAATATAAAAATATAACAACAGATGCAGCACAGATAATACAATCAATAAATTTTACATAAAAAGAAAAAAACAATACAATAAAATACAATGTAAAAATACAATACAGTCAAGAGAGACAGCAAGGTCTTTATGGCTGGGCTAGCTGGTCCACACAGCTGGCCCTCATTCCCCCTCTCCAACAGGCAGGGAGAGTTCTGTGATGTTCCTGGGGTGGTCATGAAGGCAGCAACAGCAGTAGCAGCAAGGTCTTTATGGCTGGGCTAGCTGGTCCACACAGCTGGCCCTCATTCCCCCTCTCCAACAGGCAGGGAGAGCCCTGTGAACTAAATGGCTTAACTAAATGGCTTAGTTAAAACGAGAATTTTCTATCAAGGAAAAAGTTTCAATTAAAACCAGTTTCCAGTTAAAATGGGTTTCGACTAGTCAAATCTAGTTCTGACTAGTCAAAACTAGTTCTAAGTAAACATCTTTGTTACAGCTAGAATTTCCTAATAATAAGTGAAAGTGCGAGACTGGTGGAGCCTTGCTTTTCTAGCTGTTAAGTGAAAGTGCAAGGCTGGAAGCAGAACCGTCACATGGAATTTAGTCACCTGGGGCTGAAGACAAATTTGCCGCCCCCTGGTGGACACTGGTGCCTGCTCCCGCTAGGGCTTCTGGGAATTATAGTCCAAGAACACACATAGACCAAAAAGTGCTGCCCGGGGCTGGCTGCCCTCTAGCCCCACTGGCTGGAAGTGGGAGGCTGATGGAGCCTTGCTTTTCCAGCCAAAGCACAGCACGGAGAACACAGAAGGTGGGGGGCAGCAGAGGATAAACATTACTGGGACGGCCCTGGAGACTACAAATGGACTGCAAAGGGGCTGAGGTGGCTCAGTGGTTAAGAAGCTCGCCTTGTTAGCTGGAAGGTTTGAATGCCCATCTCTGTCCTAACTCTTGGGGACATGAAAGGAACCTGTGCTGCGCTTCAGCTGGTTAGTCAAAACCCGTTTTAACTGGAAACTGGTTTTAACTAAAACTTTTTCCTTGACCAGTTAAAACTATTTTTCACTAGAAATGGATCTTTCATTGTCAGTTAATTCTAGTTCTCACAAATGCAGTTAGTCAGAACTAGTTTTAACTAGGGAAAAACTAGTTTTTTTCCCTGAAACCTAGTTTTAACTGTAACATATACACTGCTCTTTTGGCCTGTAGGCCACTCAAGGCAGTGAATATCCAGATTAAAAAAGCATATAAATATAGTAAAACAACTGTAAAATAATGACACACATTGTACTTCCTAGTACTATAAGGATGCCTAAAGTCCAAGGAGTATGTTATTTATTTATGCAAGGTTCCCAACTAGGCCAGTGTGTGAAACAAAGGACTCTTTTAGACTTACAGAATCATCACACCACAAACAACGTAGCCAGTAACTGGAGTGCCATCTAGCCTTGCTAGATGGAGGAGCCTGGAAGCTGTTGTGCAAAACCCTCATGGTGCAGTGGTTAAATAGTAGTATTGCAGCCAAAACTGCTGACATTGTGAGAGTGATCCTGATGGGCAAAAGGTTGAGTCAGCCTGCCATCCTTCCAAGGATAGTTGTATTGAGGAAAAAACTACTACTGTATTTGCCAGCATATAAGATGCATCAGAGTATAAGACACACTCTGTTTTTCCGGTGTACTTCACCTCCCTCATTGCCTCTGCAGATAACCACCCAGCTACACTGTTCCGGGTGACGAGGTCCCTCCTTGGTAAGGGGGGGGGCGGGCCCCAGGTGGCAGGGGTCAGCTGAGGCTTTCGCTGATTATCTGACAGAGAAAATCACTCAGATTTGCTTGAAGTTGAATCCTGGCATGGAAAATGTAGAGCTGGGGTTGCCTGAGGTACATTCTGGCCATGTTATCTGGGATCGGTTTGATCCAGTTGTCTCTGAGGAAGTGGACAGGCTCCTGGGAGCTGCCTGTGCTACTGCCTGCACATTAGACTCTTGTCCCGCCTGGCTTGTTAAATCGGCCAGGTTGGTGACTGGTGGCTGGGTCGAGGCAATTATTAATTCCTCGCTCCGGGAGGGATTTTTTCCGGCAGGTTGAGAATCCCTGCAATGATGAGACCAGGAGTGGACTGTGGCTCAGATCATGGATTAGAATGAAGAAAGTAAAGGGAAAAGTTAGGTCACTCAGGTATGATCTAAATAACAGCTCTTATGAATATTCCATAGAGGTGAAAGATAGATTTAAGGGATTAGATTTAAGGGATTTACCTTCTTGGGATCTAAGATCACTGCAGATGGTGACTGCAGCTATGAAATAAAAAGACACTTGCTTCTTGGGAAGCAAGCTATGACAAACCTAGATAGCATAATAAAAGGTAGAGACATCACCCTGCCAACAAAAATCCACATAATTAAAGCAATGGTCTTCCTAGTAGCAATATATGGCTGTGAAAGCTGGACCATAAGGAAGGCTGAGCACAGGATAATAGATGTCTTTGAACCATGGTGCTGGAGAAGACTCTTGAGAGTCCCCTGGACTGCAAGAAGATCAAATCAGTCAGTTTTGAAGGAAATCAACCATGACTGCTCCTTGGAAGGACAAATACTGAAGCTCAAGTACTTTGGCCACCAAATGAGAAGAGAGGACTCACTTTAGAGGGCCCTGATGCTGGGAAAGATGAAAGGCAAAAGGAGAAGGGGTTGGCAGAGGATGAGATGATTAGATGGCATCATTGATGTAGTGCGCGTAGTTCTGGGCAGACTATGGAGGATGGCAGATGACAGAGGAGCCTGGCATGCAGTGGTCCATGTGGATGCAAAGGGTCAGACTCAACTGTGTGACTGAACAACAACAACATTTGTCCTTAGCAGGAAAAAATAGTAGGAAAGAATGCTTCATTTGAAGTAGAAAGAATTGTGATATTGCTCAGACCAATCTTTTATGAACAAATCCATTTTATTTTTTCAATGGATCATATTCCTACAGTATTTTAAAGGAATTGAATTTGTGGAAGCAATAAAATTGCACATGTAGCGTAAAATGTCTGGAATGAGAGATTACACAGTGGGTTTAGCAAAAGTTTCAATACATGAGATGTGTGTTCTTGAGTTTATGGCAAGGAAAGCAATCTGTTTCAGCAATGTCTGCCTCTGAGAACTTTAATTTCTTGATTTTCCAGGCCAAAGTTGCTGAAGCTTTCCCTCTTTTTCAGTCAACAAATGAGTTTTTGTTAGAGTTGTGGGGGTTCTTTTTCCCTGGGACCTTTGAGTGCCCTATTTGGATCATTCTTATCTCCCTTATAAAATGATTGGTTACATTGTGGTTGACGAAAATAACACAATACAAATTTCCTGTTTGAGTTCATAACGGCTTTGAATCTTGGTGTATGACTCAAGTTAAAGGGAACTGAAAATTGGCCAAATCACAGCCATAGCAGGGATCTGCAGTACAGGATGCTGATGCCAAGTGGTGGGCATGCTGAGAAGGAGATGGTCTATAAAGAGCCTCACTTTCTGCATATTGAACAGGAAGGTTTTTCTTTTAATTAACTTACTCACCTTTCCTTTTCTAAAAGGAGCCCCATTTGGTCACAAAGGCCGCAAACATGATCCTTTTTTTGGGAACAGTTGTTTTCTCTAGCATAAATTAATGTCCTCCAGAAGAAGAGTGTTAATTGGCTTTAGATGTGGAAATTAGGATGAACCTGGAAGCCATATCCCTTATGCATTGGTAGCAACACATATTTATATCTATCCAATGTGAAAGGCAGTGCAATGTCGTTGTTTCTTTTTTTCCTTTAGAAAATACAGGCAGAAAAATACAGTGCATAAGAACATGAGAAAAATGCTATAGACCAGCCAACTAGATGCCCATAGAAGCACAGAAGCCCACTTTCACTCTTCTCCACTAGCAAGAGCATGTAGACGAGGGATATCCATCATGATGAGTAAAATGTGCCATCTGTTTAGTGCTCTTTTAGAAGTCAAACTAGATGCCATGCTTAATTCGTATTTAGAAGTAGTGTTTCTTTAAGGGTGAAAGATTTGTGTGTGTGTTTTAACCCATGCTGTCCCCAGCCTCATTACCTTGCATTTAAGGATACTTTGTTTTCTAATTGGGTACTGAAGATAAATGCTGCTTTAATTTGCAAGTCTGAGTCACTGGGATACAGCATTGAGGAAACCCCAAATGGAGGATAAATTTAGTAATGGCAGGTAGTTGGTGGTTATCATTGCATTCTGAAGAAACATAGTTAGAAGCAACATATATTTGGTGCAGTACATGTCTCTGCATGAAAAGCGTGAAGAGGGATGACTACTTTGCCTACTTTTAAGCAGAAGGCTATCAACTATGATACATTTTGTAATTTCCCATCCTAAGAGATCAGCCTCCTGTTTGTTCCTCTGTTGAAACATATCTTTCAATGGTCATAGTAATTTTGAGGATTCCCCAAAGAAATTTCTACAAAGTTTGGCCAGTAACACAGGTTCAACTCATGTTTATGTCATGATGCTGGGGGGAAAGAAATGAAATTTGGTAAGGGATGGATTTTGCTTCCTGAGATTTTGGGACTGAATCATTGTATTGCTGAGGGTTTTTTTTATTTATAAAAACAACTTTTAAGTGTTGTACAGTCAAGTCAGTCCTAACTTATGGCAACTTTTTTTAGGTCAATAGTGCTCAGAAGTGGCCTACCATTTCCTTGTTCTGGGGACATCCTGATAGTGGTGCAGTTTACCCAAAGCTATACAGGCTGTGAGATTTTACTCTCCTTGACAAGCTTTCTCTCAGATTTCTCTGTGCCCTCCTGCTGTCCTCCAGTTGGAGTATATTAACTGCCTCTGGTGTTGGCTCTCTTATCCTAAAATTATACTACAAATTGGAAGCAGCATGAGAGATAGCTAGCTGTGTTGCAGAGCACCATTCTACCATCAGCTGGGTATGCTCCATCCATAGTCAAATGGGTTGAATAACACTGTTTATAATCAGACTCGAAAGCACAAATCTCTCTTAAATCTGCTATATATGTGTCTTAGTTTTTTAGGAAACATACTTTCCTCTTTCACTCTGCCTTCGCTTACAGAGTCTACAACAGTGGTTTCCAATGTGGTCCTCATGCTGCACAGGGGAACTTCAATTCCCAGAAGCCTAAGTCAGTACATTGGCTGATCAGTGCTTTGGGGAATTGACTTAGGCTTCTGGGAATTGAAGTCCAAAAACCAAAGGTTGGGAAACACTGGTCTACAATAACCTTGATCCTTTTCTTTCTTTCTTTCTACACCGTTGTGAAGGTACTTTGAGCCATCTTGTGGGGAAGCTTCCCTTTCTTTCATGGCTTAATACGTGGATCAAGTGCATGAGAAACCACTGTGGAGATAGAACCTTACACAATATTGAGGACTGAGCACTCATTCAGTTTGAGTGGCTTCCCACAAAACATTGAAAACCTCTCAGTGTTCGTCATCCATTACCTCTTTGCTCTCATCTTTATATTTGCTCCTCCTGGGGCTCATGTTCTTGGTGTCATGACAGCAGTTTCTTCCATGTTATTAGGCAATAATATATGTCAAAAGTCCTAATGTGTGTGTTAGAAGCTTGTGACATACACGATGGGAAAGGATCAATACTGGGAGACATCAGTGGTGGTGATGCCTCACGGGTATCAGCCAATTGGGAGCACTAACCGATTTTTAATTACTACGGTAGCAAGAGCTTTCTTTGCCTTTCTTAGACACTTCTCTCTCCAGCTGATCACATGAGAGAACTGGTCTGCAGCGAATGGAGGATAATCTGGCCTAACCATTGCTCTTCTGCGTTTTCACATCCAGTACTATGGAGTTATGCAATTAAGGAAGGGGAAAGCAAGCCACTAGACTTGGTGTCCCTCTTGGGTTTCTTTTTTTGTTATGCTTCCCAGATGCAGGGGAGGAGGGGGCAGCCACCACCCATTTGTGGAGAAAGCAAGGATTCTGTTCCTCTTGAGCAGATGGAAGAGAGAGAGCTTGTGTCAGTTTTGAATGGAAAGCAAAATACTGTGTCTATAAGCTCCCTTGCTGGCTTTTAAAAAAGAGGCTTGCTTCACAGTAAGATTTACCCTTAGTCTGAGACTTCCCCACTGTATTCATATTCTAAATACAGGGTAGGGAAGGGAGAACACATCCTGTAACTCTGATGTATGTCACATTTGAAGTATTTCCTTTCTCTATACCCAAACAAGTGGGACTGTTTAATTAAGTTGCCTTACAAGTGAAGATGGAAACATTACCCTGGATGTAAATTAGTATGGGGTGAATTCTAAAGACTATGAGTAATGTCGCTGCCATCCAAAGTTGAACTCTGTTCAACTAATGTATGTTCCTTCCAAATGCATCTGCCATGAATCAAGTCAGGACAGTATTATGTGTACTTTTTAAAGAAGGCATTATTATTATTATTATTATTATTATTATTATTATTATTATTATTATTATTATTATTATTATTATTATTATTATTATTATTATTATTATTATTATTATTATTATTATTATTTCGATTTATATGCCGCCCTACTTGGCAAAAACCAATTATATGTATCTTTTTTAAAATAAACAATTCTGCTCAAGATGTCACAAAACCTTCACATGGTAACCTGTTAACTATGTAATATGATGACCTTCTTCTGAAAAAAGAAATCAGATAGGATGGGAAATTAACATCCTAAATCATGGTAGGTCTGTTCCATATGTAATCTCAGCTTCTCTCTATTGTAAAATTTTAGTTATTCCTTTATACAGTGAGCAGAGCATAGAGTAAAAACAAAACAATAGCAGCAGAAAAAACATGAGAGTCTCAGGACTACCCCCAATAGAATTTTGTATAACTGGGGGGGGGGGGATCACTCTGGGAGCATTTAAAATAGGAAAAGAGCATCTTTACTTAAAGCTATAATCTGTGGTCATGGTCAGAAGAGTTAAAAGGGGAAAAACGGAGCCTCCATTATGTGGAGAGAAATCCTTCCATGCCTGGTACATGGAGCTTGGAACCAAGAGGAAAGAACAAAAGGTGGCGGTGGTGGGGAGTAAATGAAATGGGAAGAGGAGAGGGGAAAGCTAGAATCAAGAAAAAGAACTTTGCCATATGGGTCAGTGGCAATGGACAATTGCTTCAGGTTGCAAACGTCTCCTCCAACTTGTACCCAGTGTTAGTAGGTATATACAAGTTTTTTTGCCATGCCAACACTCCCAGTCTCCCAGATCTTGCAACAGCAGAGACCGCTAGTGTTTAGACACTATTATTGGGATATACTAGATTACTATCTGACCACACCCAAAGTATCAGTGAGATTGTTGAAATTTCTGTGTTTTTATTCTTCTCCTTGGCAAACTGTCTGCCCTAAGGTAGAAGTTGCTACTTCTGAGATGCCTGTTTGTAGATTTGGGGTCAGGGGTGGTAAAAAATGGCAGAGCTTGGTTATGAACCTTTTATTTTCTTTTGGTAGAATACAGGGGAACTGATTTCCAGCACCTTTTCTTCTATTAATTACTTGCCAAACTGAGTACCAGCACCTTTATCTGGTTTTACATAAGACATGTTTATTATTATACTTCTTGGTCTACAACCTTATTTTAAGGTCTAGATTTAGTTAGTTCTCAAAGAGCAAGGCCCTGATCGCCTACAGTCTGCCCACTATTTTTCTCCTCTTTACAACAATCTAATTACTACCTAATCTAAATGGCTCTAGAACCATTTTCTCCCCTCTTCTACAAAGCACAGGGCTATTATCAATATTGGATTATGTCCTACTTACAGTAGTAAACAAGTAATGTGTGATTTCATGGGGAAATGAATCACAATCTGGACCACTATGTATTTCCTGGCAATCACAGGACATATAGAAATGTTCTGCAGCCTAACCCTGATCGATACCTAAAATTGATCTCTGGTCCAACTGTAGGGCTTTTACAGGCCACCCCCCCCCCCAATATAGACATGGGAAATATTCCAGGAATTTCTACAGATACCTGAAACTATGGAAAACAGTGAACCCCATATTTAAACACACATATCTCAGTCATAGAAGAAGCATGTGTGTGCAAAAGCCTCTGTCATTTTAAATGTTTGCTAACAAAATAGCTACTGCAAAATACAATTCATTCCTTCTATGAATTATATTGTAGACAGTGGTCTCTAGTAGACAGCTCTGGTAATGCACCATAGAAATATATAAATGGGATTTTATATTGAATATTTTTGGACTGTGAAAACAGGACCCATAGATATGGGCAGCAATTTCTACTTCTTACAGCTGAGCTGGAATGATTCCCTAGCAGACAGAAGGGTTGCTTTAAGGAAGATTCCCATTTAAGCTACCCTTTCTGATGCAACCAAGTGCATGGCTCTACATCAGGGGTTCACAACATAAGGTCTGCGGGTTGGATTCAGCCTGCGACACCATTTCATGGGGCCTATGCCAATCTCACTGCAACTGGAAGTGGGTGTATTTATGATAGCCATAAATGCGCCCGTGGCTGTCATAAATGCATTTACATTTTATGGCAGTGTTTACAGTGGGGGGAACCACCAGTCCAGCCCACACAGCTGTCTGAGGGTACGTGGTCTGGCTTGCTGTGTGAAAACTCTTGCTTTACGCCGTCTAATTGTGCCCCACCTTTAAGACTTTGCTGCCTATGTTGGGAGGCTATAGCTTAGTTTGCCAAACAAGCTGCTTCATGATTCACTATTTGTAGGCTTGTCACCCTCCACAGGAGAACAATATTTCCACAGCTGCCAACTCCTGTTGAGATTTTTATTTCAAGATTTTTCAAATGAGCTTGGTAATAAAGGCCAGGTACTCAGGGAGCCTGAATGAATGTACTGTCAATTTACAAGTAGAGTGGAAAAACATGAAGTCTTCTTTGTACCCAAAACCCAAGATTCTGTCCAGGCCTGGTAGTGTTGGTAAGTGAGAAGTAGGCCTAGTTTACTTTTCATAATTTGTACAAAAGCCTGCCCCCCCATTCCCCCCAAAAAAGTGGCAGGTAGAGTCTAAGGGCACTACTGTCAGGGATTTAGTGTATGAATTTGATGTGTTGAATTATGATTAGTTCATTTATTTCTTTTACAGTAATACCCTAGCGTTTACCTCGGATAATGCTAAAATCGCATAACGTTAAGTAATCTGGGGTGAAGAATTGGATCGAATAACGTTAAGGTCCTATGGGATTGATTGGATAACAACCGCTAAAGCCTGTGCAGTTACAACATATCTCTATGGAGCTTTAACGTTATCCGATCCATCCCATAGGATTTTAACATGCATCGGATAACACTAAAAATTGGATAACACCAAGACTTGTGGAACCAAGTCTTAGCGTTATCCGAGGTATTACTGTATTTCATTCATTAGTTAAGGGTGATGTTTCAAATGGGGGAAAATAAAGTCATTATGTTCATAAAATTAAGGTTTTCATAAAATGTTCATAAAATCTAAGGTTTTCTGAGCTAAGGTAAAGATCATCCTCGATTGAAAGCCAGTCATATCCAACTCTAGGTTTCAGTGCTCATCTCTGCTTATAGCCAAAGAGCCAGCGCTGTCTGTGTTTGCAGACATTTTTGTGGACATGTGGCAGGCATGGAACACTCTTTACCTTCCCACCAAAGTGGTCCCTATTTATTTTCTTGCAATTTCTTGTTTTTGAACTGCTACGTTTTGACCCAAAACCAGAAATCCCAATTTCATTTGTATTTATTATTTTTTATATTTTATTTTTCAATAAAGATGTTTTTAACCTTTATTTTCCAATCTCCCCGACTCTACCCACTATGGACACGTGTCCATAAGCAGCCCACTGTACAAACAACAATTCACCACAGGTGAGTAACTGCAAAGGATCTATTTTTAATAAATATTTCAATAGTCAAACTGCAAAGAAAAAGTCTTTTTCCTTCACGATTCCTTGAAAGCAGTTCTTCAAAAAGAGGGAAAACCCAAAAGGCAACTGGTTATGACTTCAAAGGAGAAATTTTCTACAGTGTATTCATTCTCACACCAATGTATCTATTCTAGTGTGGAGATATCTTTTTTTTTTTTTTGAAGGAAAGGTTAGAAAGAATGTGTGTGTTTTCTGTTTTAAACCTTCATAGAAACTGTTTCTGAAGTCCGATCCAAATTGTATAAGTATCAAAAGAAAGGTTATTTTGTCCTCTTTCAAGCACACTTTAGATCACTTCAATGAGTCAATCAGTTTTTTTGTTGGCCAAACACTCCCCCCCAAATGACATTTCAAAAAGTCATGATTTTCCTCAATATCTTTTTTGTGGATTCATGCTTTGGTGTCATTTTTCTCCACGTGTATCCACCTTGGGAGGTTGTCATATTCACTTTTTAAATTGGTTACCCCCCTTTTTGGGGTACTTGTGTGACCTCTTTTTAGTCTTTTTTTGTAAAACGCTTCATAGATTATGTTTCCAAAGTCCAATTCCAAATCTGAAAGTGTGCCCACAAAGGTCAATCTTTCCTCTTTCAAACACACTTTGGATCATTTGAATTGGTTAGGTAGTTTTTTCGCTCCCCCCCCCGACAACCGACTCCCCAGCAAAACTGTCACTTTTGTGACGCTACTTCAGAAAGCGATGATGTCATCACTTTGCATTTTTGGCTTTTGGTTTCTACCAATTCTTAAACTCCCCAAGATGATCTTTCAAATGACATAACCTTTATTTTTGTGAGTGTCTTAGTTTTGGTGTTGCAGGTTATCAAAAGTGTGAAGATATAAAAACCCAGAAGGTGGGCCCAAGATGCTCTCTCAGTTTGCTGCTTCTCTCTAAGGTTGAGCTGTGAAATTAGCAAACATGTAGGTGCTTAAGCCAGAGGTGGGGCCCTTGGGCTTCCTCAATTAGAGAAGCTTTCTTTATTCTGATGTGCTTTCTGAACTTTTGGTAAACTTTCTTCTGTAACTTACTCTGATTACAATATACAGTACTTTTAAAATACCCAAAGATGTCTGGAGTGTTTACTCGGCTGTGTACTACCTTATCTACACTAATCTAGCATCCTTGGTTTGCTTAGCTGGAGGGTGGTAGCTCAGAAGCAGGAAGCAACCAATGGTGGGCCAAAAAAAAAAAAGAAGAAGACTTACTCGTGAGTAAATTTGTTTCCTGATATTAACAAGGTGTTTGATTTGGGGAATGACATGTCTTCAACCTTTCCCGTTCTATGGATGAACTGGAAGTCATACCTTCACCTCTCTCCCCTCATGCCCATTTAGATAGGTTGCAGTTATGTGTTCAAGCTGAAATCAGGTTATATGGACCTTTGCAGGGCTTTAAAGGTAAATGAGGTATTTAAGGAAAGGTTCTTGGGGCCGCAATAGCTTAGTGATTAAGTTGCCGAGCTTGACAACTGAAAGGTCAGCAGATCAGGAGTTTGAGGCCCAAGTGCTGTGCAATGGAGTGAGCGCCTGTCATCTGTCCCAGCTGCTGCCAACCTAGAGGTTTGAAGGCAAGAAATTGCAAGTAGAGAAATAGGTATTACTTTGGCAGGAAAGGTAACAGCATTCAATGTGCTTCAGTGTCTAGTCCTGCCTGCCACATGACCATGGAAATGTTTCCAGAAGCAGAGACTGCTGGTTCTTTGACTGTAAATGGAGATGAGCACCACCCTCTAGAGTCGGCCATGACTGGCTTTTGAGCTAGGGAGATCTTTACCTTTACTATATCCATATGTGTGTGAAAAAATGGTGTGTAATGCATACTTGCTTTTGCCTTTCCTGGGTGGGTGGCGTAAAAGAGAATCTAATGTAATAGAAAATGAACTAAAACATGCAACTCTTCAGGATCCTGGTTGCATGTGGAAGAATGTTATCTTCATGCTCAGGAAAATTCTTTTGTTGAAGCAAATTTCTAATGAAAGGCATGGATGATGTGCTTGAGGAAGGGGAGGGTGTTTGTAGTTTGAAAAGTGGATAGAAGATGGAAAAGGAGGACAAACAAAACCCTCTTAGTTTATATGGAGTAGAGTCTGTGTGCTGTCTTTGGCATTAAGAGAGGTTTCCCTCCCTGAAGGAGGGAATTCTTGGTACTTCTATCTGCTAAGCTTCCTTCAGAGAGTGTTAAGAGCCCAGGGCCGACCAATCAACAGTGGCAGTATAGGGTGAAACTAGTTAAAAATAGCAGCAAATGTCAGCAGAGTTTGGCATGAACAATGCACAATTAAAGATAAATATTTTATAGTAAAATCACCATTCCTTGGCAACACTGATTTTCTTGAAGCAAAGAGGTGGTGGCACTTTCTTATAGAAGTAAGTCGTTTTTTAATGTAGAAAATAGTTGATCCTTTTACATCCTACCTTACAGCAACTATTTGTTTTGAACCAGATGGCATCTGGTGTTAAGAGAAAACCAGGTGTCTTAGAATCTGTATGTCTCAGAAGCCCAAATTTTTAATTGAAAGATTTGATTCTTCATTTCTTGGGCTGTCTCCTTCTTTTGCTCTTAATTTTTAACTTTTCCAGTTCTTTTAAACATGAAGCTGTTTTTTAAAAAAATTACACTCGATGCTGAACTACGGTATATTTTTCCATTTCAACACTCAGATACAGTATTCTAGTTTCCTTTTCCTTTTACCTTTTTTCATGGAAGAGGGAGGGGAAGATGGAGTTAAAGTTGTTACTTCCCTAATGGAAACAGCAACAGATTGTATGAAACCTCAAATGTCAAAAGGCTATATTTTTCCTTAATTCACTTTTTGCACTAGGAAAAGGTATAGTAAAAGTAAAGGTTACCCTTGCTTTAAAGCCAGTTACATCTGACTCTAGGGTTCAGTGCTCATATATGTTTATAGCCAAAGAGCCAGTGCTGTCTGCATCAGCAGATATTTTCTGGCCATATGACAGGCATCAATAGACACTGAACACTGTTTTCTTCCCACCAAAGTGGTACCTATTTATCTACTTGCAATTTCTTGCTTTCGAACTGCTAGTTTGGCAGGAGCTGGGACAGGTGATGGGCATTCACTCTGTTGTGCAGTACTAGAGGCTCAAACTGCTGATCTGCTGACCTTCCAGTCATCAAGTTCAGCATCTTAACCACTAAGCCACTGCAGTCCTAGGAAAAGGTATAGATATAAATAAATAGATTGTCTCGAGTTGATCATCTCATGTTGTGTTGAATTGCTGCACTGAGAAAAATTGATGCTTATAGTACTTGAAACTTAAATATACACAAACATTTATTTGTTAGATTATTTATTTCAACTGCCACAAAGCTTCTTGGGATGCTTTCATTGTTAAACAGGGACTTTAATTTCAGACTAGTTGGGTGAAGAACTCAATCATTTTTATGCCCCAATCTGTGTTTCAATGAAGAAATACTGAATTAACAGAAGAAAGGTGCTTCGATTTATTTCACATTCCTAGCTCTCCTTACTGCAAAGATAGTGTCTCTTTACCCATTTCCTGCCTTACAACTGAAAAGCAGAGTGATTTAGCTTTGCTATTATTCTTTCATACTTGGGTTTGGATCACATTTCCCCCCCAATCTGTTATCTTGCAATGAAAACTTCAGTCAGCATATCTGCATGCTTCCTTTCTGCAATTCATCAGTTTTCTTTCTTTTTAATTTTCTTGCATTTTTCTACTCATTTTGGAGGCTTTGCTTGGATGCTGAGGTCACTGTTTATTTCAGAAAAGAGCTGTGCAAATGATTAACACCCAAATGCATGTGTTGTGTTTGTAATATTTTGTCATAAATGATGCCTTGCCATTTCACTTTTTCCCATATTTATTTATTTATTTATTTATTTATTCAGATTTATATTGCTGCCCACTTGCCAAGGCAACTCAGGGCAGCTTACAGTCAAAACAGCAACAGTACAGTAAAAATCATAAAAATACAACCAAACCAGAACACAGACTAACTCCCCTCAGGCCCAGAGGAGGACCCAGAGGAGGGGGCGATGTTCTCAACCGCCTGCCAGGCCATGGAGTCTTCTCCTCAGGCCGTTGTTGTGGGCCCAGAGGAGGGGGCGATGTTCTCAGCCCCTGCTAGGCCATGGAGTCTTCTCCCTCAGGCCGCTGTTGTGTGCCCAGAGGGGGGACGGTGATGTTCTCAGCCACTTATAGACCATGGAGTCTTCTCAGGACGTTGTTGCATATTTTCTGCTGACAATATATAGAGCAGAGAGAGAGACTAGATTCCATGCAATATCAGTTTCCATGATGGACCCTCTCTGGAAGGAACAAAATTTCTCCAAATCCAAAAATGGGGAAGATGCATTTCAGCTAGAACTCCAGCAAAATCAAATTAGAAGATGGAGAAAGGAGCTCCCTGGACAAGGAATAAATGAGGATATGGCTGAGGGACGCAATCTCCCCTATGTCAATTGGAGGAACTTTAATATGCTGAAGGTTGGAGTTCTTAAATATAAGACCCACATACTCAAGTGAGGGCTGCTGGTGGACAACAACATGCTGTGGGAGTGTGGATTCTACTGGTTACTACTGGAAACTTGTACCAATGAGGATTAAAGTTTGGCCAATGACAAAGCTAAGAAGGTGGCTTCATTTTGGCACTTTAAAGTTTGATCTGGACATGAAAGAAGAAGCTAGAATTCCTACCACTGTCACCTTTCCTACACCAGCCAGTGCAGTGATGGCGAACCTTGGCACTCCAGGTGTTCTTGGACTTCAATTACCAGAAGGCCAAGTCAGCACTCCTGTTGATCAGGGCTTCTGGGAATTAAAGTTGAAGAACACCTGGAGTGCCAAGGTTCACCATTACTGAGCTCAGGCTTATGGATTTCAAAGTCCTCCTTGAGGAGAGCCATATGTACTTCATTTCTACTGAAATCTGTAGGTTTTTCCACTGCACAGTCTTAATTTCCACCATGTTAAATATCGTAGGTTAGGACAGTCCTTTTTCATTGATTTGGGAGAAAACTGAGAAGAGAAGGCAGGTATGAGTTTGACTATACAGTATATTGGGTTTTACTTGTCTCTCATTTTTTCTCACAGAACCAAAACGCAAGACTACTTACAATATAATGAAAAGACAGATATGATTAATTGTTTATCCGTGTGGCCAGAAAGACTTACAGTGACTTTTTCACCCAGGATGTGTTAACATTGTCTAATTGACTGTAGAAAGCAGTTTAAATTTCTTTCACATTTTGCAAAATGTCATCTGTAGCTGTGAGATAGGGATAATTAATGTGGTTTTTTTGCTGTATAGCAATGTACACCATTATTTCTTCTGTGATCCTGTACACGTGGTGTGCTATAAGTGATGTCCTTATTGTAGGGGTTACTGGACCACAGTCTGCTTGATAATTTGTTGCTATCTGGGGATTTAATCCAGGTTTAATTGCAAAGTTTGGATACTTTTTCTTTAATGATTGTTTTATTGTGAAAGGATTCTAAACCGCCTTGAATAGTGCTAAATACTAATTTGGCAGTATAGAAATATTTTAAATAGATAGATAAATGTATTATCAAGCCCAAGGCAATCTGGAGAATCAAACTCCCAACCACTGGCACTGAGCTATCCAGCAGTTCTACTGAGTTGGTTGGTGAGCCTGTGCCGGTCATGGTTCAGTTCACATTTGCCTATTAAAAAACCAACCACCATTCTCAAAAACATTTTTACTTCAGTCTTCACTTTCCATGTCTTTATTGAAAGCAGGAACATTTGCATTATTGTGATAGACACATCATGATGCAGTGCACAGGGAAAGAACACTTTATTAATAAGCTTCAGTACATCATTGGATTGGTACAATTTTCTTTTTCTCCACAAATATTCTAGCCTGCTTAAATTCATAACTGCAGCAGCTATAAGCCAATTTCCATGCATGCATAACCAAAACATTTTCAGTCAAAAGGGCTCTCTGTGTCTGGCCAAAATTACTCTTCTTCATTGTGGGAACTTTCTCCATGATTTTTAATCAATTTTTGATGGCATTTTAATCTTCTGTAGTAACTGATTGTCTGTGTTTTTAAATGACCTCTTTACCTGGCTCAATCCCTCTAGTAAATATTGCCAGCTGTTCTATTGCAATAGTTACACAACAGACAGAACCCTTTTACTTACTTTAATAAATAGTGGTAGAGTAGGCCCATTGAAACAATGGGAAGTTGGCAAGTCAACTTGTTCATAAATTTCCTGGATTCAAATTGGCCTACTCTAACTGCAACTACAGCATATTAATAATGTGTGAAAGAAGAATGAATTTATAGTGCTAACAAAGACCTGATCAACAGATTGCATCATCATGAGGCATGTCCCTTTACTTTCTCAGAGTATCATTGTAAGGGTTAGCAGTGTTGCATAGTAAGGTTTTCTGTAACAGATATAAAGGGGTGATGACGGGGGAACTCATGAGTTGGTGTCTGTGGCTTGCACTATGAATGTTAGTGTTGCATTTAAACTGAAGAAAAATATAATGCATGCACCCATATGCACGAACACAC
Source organism: Furcifer pardalis (assembly GCA_030440675.1). NCBI lineage: Eukaryota > Metazoa > Chordata > Lepidosauria > Squamata > Chamaeleonidae > Furcifer > Furcifer pardalis. The sequence goes on from CP126893.1 coordinate 74,885,074, forward strand.
ACACATACATAGTAATGGTGATAAAAGAAAGTAAGACAAGTGTTTTCTGACATCAAATGTAACTAGACAGTCTAAAGGGAAAAACTGAGTGGTGGAATCCCTGGAAGCATTTTCAGCTAGGTGTGATTTCATGTCATTCATTTTGTTATATGGGCAAAATTGAAACATATCAGTCCATCCACCTCAATCTTGTTCTGGATCCTTGTAATTTTGAAATGAATGATAATGATTCTCAGCCTTAAAAGGATTGATTTTCCCTGGGTTGAGGATTTTTTAAAAAATCTGCAAATGATCACAGTGCATCATTTTCTTTTCCTTCATACATTACACAGAAATAAGGTAGAACAGAAGGTTTGATGAATTCTAGCTGAAGCCTTTTATGCTGAGCAGTGATTTGCCACCCATTTTTTTGACAGATATGCTCCTCCCTCTGTCTCTTTTCCACTGTGGAAGGTGCAAAATGTGTGTGTGTGGGGGGGGAGAGGAGGATATCTTCCAATTCCAGGCAGCCACCTCCTGAGGTTGCCCCTTTTTACTCTATCATTGACTTGACCCTCCATTGCCTTGAATGATTGGATTCTTTAAGTGGTCCTGAACACTGCCTCAAGTGTCCAGTCCATAAAATTCCATCACAAGGGCATCAAAGTCAATTTCAGAATCAAAATCAAGTACTCAGACGACCTACTGCTGTTGTGCTGCAACCACATGGGGTGGGGGTGGGGGAAGAACATGTGAAGGATGAAGCTGAATTTTCCTTTTGGCATAAACTATCTTTGGGCACTCTCGTGGGTTTGTGTTTAGAACATGATGATTACTGTTGGCTGGCACCCAGGCTTTCACTTCTCCATGAAGGACTTTGGTTCTTGAATGTGTCTTCTAAGAAGAGGCATGAGGATGCCTTACTTTTCAGCTACTTAGAGCAGGCGTTCACAACCTATGCCCTGAGGTGCCAAATAATCTGGTCCACAGTGCAAAATAATCCAGTCCCAACCCACGCTGCTGCTGGAATTGGCCACAGACTCATTTAGGGCCATTGTAAACATGTTTATGACAGCTGTGGATTAATTTAAATGCACTTACAACAGCCACTGACTCATTTACAGCTGTTTTAAACATGTTTACAAAGCCATAAATGAGTCTGCGGCTGATTCCAGTGGCAGTGGCGGTGGTGGCAGCGGCAGCTGCAGCTGGAGCAATAGTCTAGCCTGCCAATAGTGTGAGGGAGCATGACCCAGCCCCCAATTTTAAAAGGTTGAGAACCCCTGACTTAGTGTGTACCACCCCTTGAGACTTGAAACAGAGGGCAACTCGACTGACCATAACTGTAACAGCAATGCTTCTTTTAAGAAGTGAAATATATAAAACTGCCATTACTGTGACAGCATTGGATGACTGTTATATCAAGGACAGAGTATGTCTCAAGCACAATCCAGCAGAGAAAAGCAAGGAGAAATGGTGCTATAAATGCATATCATTTGCTGTATGTCCTAACAGCAAACTGTGAACTTGCTATTTTAATGAGCAGGCAGGTTTGACCTACATGAAGCTTCTAAAAGAATGCATAGGTGCCCATGATTCAGAGACCCGTCTGGGAACCACATCAGGAGAACTGGCTCTGATGTTCTCTGCCCAATAGAAGTAATTTCAAAAGTCTGTGCAAAAAACACCAATGAAGGAAAGAGAACCCGTAGCCTGAGTCACTTTGATGCATGCTAATGATCCCGATTTGGAAGACACAGAATTCTTCCTATTTTGCCCCTCTCCTGTCTGTTATGAGAGATTTGCCAATAGTTTTAGCTTCTCTTGTTAACATACTTTGGTAGGGATGCCATTATTTAGATTTTGCCCTCTACATCCCAATTTTCTTAAAATCTCTGAATGTGAGATGTATATGTATTTTCTTTAATGTAGTTGCATATAGATGCCCAAGAACAAAGCCAAGCCACCAACTAGACCACGAGCTTGCACAATACAGTTGGTGACCTATGTTCTGAAAAATGAGAATGTATTTAAGGAGAATAAATAGTTTGAAATGTGGTATTGGAGAATAATTTTGAGAGTACCCTGGATAGCAAAGAGAACAAATAGGCCAATCTTAAAAGAAATCAACCCTGACTGCTTCTTGGAAGGTCAAATATTGAAGATGAAGCTAAAGTACTTTAGACATCAAATGAGAAGAGAGGATTCACTTGAGAAAGCCTTGATGCTGGGAAAGGTGGAGGGAAAAAGAAGAAGGGGGCAGCAGAAAATGAGATGGCTTGATGGTATTGTTGACGCAACGGGCACAGAGCTGGGCAAGTTGAGGAGGATGGTGGAGGATAGGGGTGCCTGGTGTGTGGTGATCCATGGGGTTGCAAAGGGTTGGACTCAACAGTGTGACTGAACAGCAGCAACAAAATAGTTTTCTAAAACACCTTTAATTGATTTTTCTTTTATGTCAGCACAACACAGCAAACTATAGCAGAACAAATGCATACATTGTTAAGGAGATCACGAAGAGAACATGAAACTATCATATTGTGCTGGATTAGAGCCAGTGTTTCCCAAACATTGTTTTTTGGATATCAATTCCTGGAAGCCTAAGTCAATTTCCCAAAGCACTGATTAGCTGATGTACTGATATAGACTTCTGGGAATTGAAGTCCCCCTGTGGGGCATTGACCCCATGTTTGGAACTGCTGCATAAGACAAACAAATGGTTGAGAGATGCAGGAATCCAAACTAGAAGGAGTGTACTCTGAACCCCCATGAGATATAGTATTGCTCTATTCTCAATATTTAGTATTGACATAGTGTATGAGCTTAAAGACTGACTTATGAAGGATGACTGCCTCTGGGTTACTACTCTTTCTCATATGCCATTTGAAGGGGAATGGGCTGTCTTTCTTCACTTTATGAATTTATGAGATTATGAAATGGACATTGCATCAACTTACCATCCTTTTTGTTCAAGATAATGTGTAGTTTGTATGGGAAGTCAGTGGTGCTCTGATGACCTTGTCTTTTTACATCCTTTACAAAGAGGAACTTTGAAGTTATTAAGGAGAATCCTCTGTTCATCTTTCTGGGGAACTTTAACAAAGACAACACAAGTCTCAGTGAAAAGTGGTTTCTAGACTGAGGGCAGCAACATGCAGTAATTTTTTAAAAAAAATTCAGATGGTTGCTTTCAAATGTGTATCATACCAGATTGCATGAGTGCAAGTAACAGAACTAGTCTGATCTTTTGGTCATGAGCATTTTTTTGGTATGCTAAAGTAAAACAGAGGTCAATAGGAGAGTTCAAAAATCTGCTTATTTTTGTTCATGCTATGCAGAGGGATAGATTTTTTTTTGTTATTGTTGGAGTTAACACTCTCAATGAAAATAGCCTTTTTACGCCTCTCAGAACTTGTGAGAAGAAATGTATCTTGCCTTCAGAATTCACCCATCTGCAGAAATAAACCAAACACAAAACAACATCCAGAAACAAGAGTGGAGAAGAATACCTTTATTCGTTCCGCTAAAGACTGAGAAACAGGCTAGCTTTTGAATCTGTATAGAAGAAGTACAAAAATCCCCAAAAGTATTATGGCCAGATGCTGATGCCATGTTCTCTTGTTTAAGTCCCAAAATGGAGACTGCAGCTTTGTAAACTTAGCTCAGATCTATGTTTCCAAATCTTGATAGACAAGAGGGTTGCTAGTCACTTAGCAGCTCCTCCCATTCCTTATAGCATGCCTACCCTGAGAACTTGGTGCTAAGGCGCCTTAATTTTGAAGGGGTGTTCTCTCCCACCCCATTGTCTTACAATGGATGAGGCTGAAGTTCAGCATGGAGTATAACATCATTGTGGAGCAATGGGGGTGGGAATCCTTTATAAGGCATTGTCTCACCCCCTTTTTGTGCTTTTCACTGTTAGCCAGCAGGATATCTCTAGGAAGCTGTCATGTAGGGCACCTTGGCTAAAGCCATCTTTTGCTTGTTACTCACTTCAGCTGGTATTCAGTGGCCATCATACTTCCTCTGACTCTGTTGATTCAATATGGCCAACATGATTAATAGCAAGTAATTAAGATGCCTATATTTCATAGGTTTGTTTAACTTCAGGCTAAAGTCATACTCAGGTATTATTTAATTATTTAATCAGTGACTATACACAGTAAAGCATCTAGCTCCACCTCTCTGACATGTTCTCCGTGGCTGCTTTCCTGACTCAGATGAAGAGAATACAGAATGGTGGGTTTTTTGGTCCAGATTTCTTGCTTGCCTGTAGAGCCTGCACATAAGCAGCAATGTCTGATCTTTGGACCATAAGGAACATGACAAAGGGATTTTGGCTAGATGTTCCTATTTGCATGATTTGGATGGGCTGTCACGTTGTGTGGCAATAAATGGGCTGATGAACACCACTACCCTAAGGAATCAGTCTGTTGTCAGGTTCACCCAAACATTATGTTCCTTTCATCTGAGATCAGATTCTCCACACATTATTAGACTATAGTAAAGAAAGGTTGGGTGGATAGCTCACTAGTTTAGGTATCTGCCTCAGGAGCCAGAGGTGGAAGTTCAGTTTTCCACTCTGCCTCCCAGGAGGAAGAGCCAGCTTGCGTTGTCTTGGACGAGTTGCACAGTCCCAGAGCACTCCCAGAAAAAGGGAATGGAAAGAACATGCCAGTGTATTCTCTACCTAGAAAATGCTGGAAATAGTCACATGATTCTGACTTGACAACATGCTATTATTATTATTATTATTATTATTATTATTATTATTATTATTATTATTATTATTATTATTATTATTATTATTATTATTATTATTATTATTATTATTATTATTAAAGCAAGACAGGTATAGATCGGATGTGGACTGTAGTTTTTCAGCCTTTGTTTTTAGGCGGTCCTGCATGCTCAACAGTAAAATTTTCACTGGACATATACTGAATGGTGTCAAGTGATAGAACTTGGAGTTGGATGCTTATTTGTATCTACTTATATTATATTTTTAGTAAACAGATAGGAGCTTGAAATCTTTTATCTATCAACTTCTTACATAGTCTTCTTCCATTGCTCTTGTGACTGTCACTTTAATCTTGCTTCAAATGGCTTTGGGAAGAGTGATAAGGAAGGTGTGTAGATAACCAGCTTAAATGTTCTTTATTATACAACCCCCTCCTTCCCTCCCTTTCACTTTCTCTTCCCAGTTTTGTCCCTGGGAAATGTGGCTGGTATCAGGACAGTCAGTTCTATCCTCATATTCAAAAGCTAACTGCCATAAAATAAATTTTTGATATGAGATTTGTATACGGCATTTGTTTAGGTTTGAGGTTTAATGCCCTTTCCTCAGTCAGTCTGACTTCATGTTGGTGGATTAGTTTTTAATTCTTAAGTGATGTAAAATATTGACCAGTGAGGAAAAACTGTGAATTTCCTGAAAATGTGATTTTCTGACTTTTGGTAAAAAATAAATTTTGCTGAAGTAAAAGAAGAAATGCATTTGCATGTAAAGGAGAGAGACTAACAGAACCATTGTGTCAGTCTATTCCGGCAACAGCTATTTTGCTGTTCAGTCTACTTTAATTTTAAGTGAAAACCTCTACAGTAAAGCCTCTGGCATATCAACCATCATTCCTATTCTGAAACAATCAACACATCTTTCTCAGAACAGCTGTTGTGCACATCACAACTGGCAACTTGTCAAAACAATTTTCAAACTGCATCTGGGCTTTTGAAGGGTCTAGAGTTCTCTGATGTATCTATGTTCAGTTCACTTGTTATATCTCATCTGAACATATTCCCAAGAGCAAATAGGAAACATCATGTGGAGAAACCTACAGAATGACACAACAATTTAGTAATAGTACCGTTCACCACAAGCAAATAAAATAGATTCTTACAATATGCATGCTTTACCAGTATGACTCTATGAGCAGTCACAGTAAGTGGAGTGGCATGGGTTATATAAAGGAAACTATAGAGGTAGCATACTAAAGCCCCTGGTCTAGGTGGACATCCTAGCTCTTCATTTTTCTTGTATTATAGACACTTTCTTTTAAAAATAACTTTAGGGCCCAAAGAAAGAACAGAAATTCCTTCAATAAAAAACCCTTTTAAACTAGGGATTCTCAACCTGTGGCCTGTGGGCTGGATGTAGCCCATGACACCATTTCATGTGTCCCTCCCCCCCGCCTCCACCACACCAGGAAGTGCAATGTCATGGAGAAAGGGCAAAATGGTCATCCAGCCCCCGAAGCTGTCTGACGGAGGATTCAAAATATCTAGAGCAGTGGTTCTCAACATGGGGCCCACACCCCACACGGGGACTTCAATTCTCAGAAGCCTAAGTCAGTACATTGGCTGATCAGTGCTTTGGGGGATTGACTTAGGCTTCTGTGAATTGAGGTCCAAATACCAAAGGTTGAGAAACACTGATCTAGAGAGAATAGGTAGAGAAATTGTGTGTATGAACGTACATGTCTTCAGCAGAAAGTAAGAAACAGATTTTGTGCCTGCTAGGTTCTTGCCATTCAGTTGGGATTCTGAAAAAGTGGTTCTAAGTCACACAATGACAATGAGCCTTGTACACATACAGTTGTTTGAATGTAGAATCCTTTCACCTTTTCAGCTGAATGTAAATATACTATACACAAAATCCTTTCACAAAATCCTAATATTGTAGTCATTTGCTGTATATACATGAGGTGGAATCTCAAGACTAACTTATTCTGCCAGTTCTCTCAGGACTCTGTACTTGAACTTTCATAAAACACTTATGAAGTATATCTTTGTATGTATGTCGTGCCTCTTTGGACCTGACAAGAGGGTTGGACTCAGTGTCATCATAGGCCCCTTCTAACTCAACTTATTTTATGATTCTATGATTGGTTGTGGAACACTGGGTATAAATTAGCTCTTCAAATTATATCAGCTCATTAATTTGGGTTGTTGTTGTTGTTGTTGTTTTTGCCAGTGTACTCTTTTACTTCTGAGTACAATGGGATGACAGGCTGCAATCCTGTTGTGCAACATAGTAGTTCACAACTAGAATTTGTTGTTGTTCAGTCGCACAGTCAATTCCGATGCTTTGCGACCCTATGGACCATTGCCCGCCAGGCACTTCTGTCCTCCACCATCCTCCTCAACCCGCCCAGTTCTGTGCCCATTGCATCTACAATACCATCTAGCCATCTCATCTTTGGCTGCCCCATTCTCCATTTGCCCTCCACCTTTCCCAGCATCAAGGCGTTTTCAAGTGAATCCTCTCTTCTCATTTGATATCCAAAGTACTTTAGCTTCATCTTTACTATTTGACTTTCTAAGGACCAGTCAGGGTTGATTTCTTCTAAGATTTACCTGTTTGTTCTCCTCGCTGTCCAGGGTCCTCTCAAAACTCTTCTCCAACACCGCATCTCAAAGACATCTATTCTTCTGTGCTCAGTTTTCCTAATGGTCCAGCTCTTACAACCATACATTACCACTGGGAATACCATTGCATTAACTAGGCAAATTTTGGTTTGCAAGATGATGACCCTATTTTTAACTATGTTCCCCAGGTTTCTCATAGCTTGTCTCCCAAGCATCAGTCACCTTTTTATTTCATGGCTGCAATCCCTGCCTGCAGTTTTCTTGATATTGAGTCTCAAGCCAGCTTTTGCACTTTCTTCTTTCAATCTAGTTAGGAGCTTCTTTAGGCAGTGGTGGGATGTCAAATTTTTTACTACCCCACTGTGATGTCATCAGTGTGGGCAGAGCCAACATCATGACATCATGACATTGTGGGCGGAGCCAAAGAAAAAATAAATAATAATATATTTTTTTTAAAAAATAAGCACACACACACACACACCTCAACCCACCCACAACACAAAGACAGCAAGGAGGACAGCAAGGAGGCCGTGCATATGTGCCAAGCACTGTAGACATGCATGCACACCAAGTGCTTGGTGCACATGCACAGTGGGGGAACCAGTGAAAAGGTAAGCTCTGAAGGTGGTTCCCCCCAAAAGCTGCTACCTGTTCTCTGGGACACTGGGAAAAGTTACTACCGGTTCTGGCGAACTGGTGAGAACCTGTTACATCCCATCACTGTCTTTAGGTCTTCCTCACTTTCTGCCATTAGGGTAGTGTCATCTGCATATCTCAAGTTGTTGACGTTTCTCCCAGCAATTTTGATCCCAAATTGTGATTCCTCCATCTCTACATTACACATTATGTGCTCTGTGTGTAAATTGAAAAAGCAGGGTAATAAGATGCAGCCATGTCTTACTAGACTAGAATAGGTCCACTGAATGAAACATTGGGAACAACTGACTCACCAAATCCCCACTGACCAATTCTATTTACCACTTACTACGCTAAGTAACAGGATTGTAGCATATAATTCCTTTGAATTTAGAAGTAAAATAGTCCATTGGTAAAAATCTCCAAATTTTAAAAAGTCAGAACTTGAAAGGAGGCATTAAAAATAAAAATAGTAAGGAATTGTTGAGTCAACCAATATGTGTGTCAATTTTTTAAAAAATAAATACTGGTATCTATTTAGCAAAGCAGGGATGACACTGAAGAGTTTGTTTGAACTGGAGCTTGATTAAAATCTTTGGACCCAGGTTTTTATGGCCATTTTGGAGAAGAAGGTGTGAATATTTCGCTGCCTCTGAAAACAGGGAGGACACTTTCTCCATGTTTTTGAGGATGCAAAGTGTTAGTTACTGTGGCAACCTAAGGACTTCTCTCTTTGTTTGAATGCTGAGAACAGCTTCAATTCTCTTATGCCAATAAAAAAAAATATTGAGTGAGTTTCTCCTAAAAAAGGAGGTAAGAAGATCACTTAAATTCAGGCCTCTTCATTTCTTAGGGGAACAATGCAGAGATAGAAAATTGTTAGATTTGCATCCCATTTGTTGGCCTTGCTTCTCCCGAGCTGATGAAAGGAAAGAAGAAAACTAATATTTAATTTCAGTAGTAGCACTGATGAAGAACAACCTGATTTTGTTACATCTCTGAAATGGAAGCAGCTGTGGTACATTTTCCAGCCTGTGAGAATAGACCACTGGCTCAAGCTATTTAAATAACACTTGAATTGTTCCCTGACAACAAGCTAAGCCCTTTGAGAGGCAAGACAAGATAAAACACTTACCTTGTCATCTCTGAAGGGGCTTCCTGTTGACATAGAAGAGCTCTTGCAGGAATCAGAACTCTTGCAGGAATAGGGCATTTTGAGTAACATCCAATGTACGGCTTAAGGGAAGTTTCTCTGGGGCAGGTTGGGAGTGATGGTGGAGGACTGTATGGGGAAGCAAATCCCATTCAAGTGGTGATTTCTGTTCTATGGACAAAGTAGAATACAAGCTCATTAATTTATTTGCAGATGTGTACTGTATCTTCTTTTTGGCAGCACTCCTTACCATATTAGCTGGATGAATTCCTTGTATTGTAATGCGCCTGAAAATGCATAAAAGTGACAAAAGACTAAAACTATGCAAAGTGGCTATCTAGGGGTACACAGAATGGTCGAGCGGCCGCGGCGATTGCCGCGGCCGCGCGCTTTGCCCCGGTGCCTGCCAGAAGTGACGGGCCTGGGGACGAGCGCAGGGGGCGTGGTTAAGCGCTGCCCTTATAAGGGCGGCGCGCTCCCTGCGCTCGTTCGCCAGTCCCGTTTTGACAGGCGAGCGAGCCGGGAGCGAGCTGGGTTGGTTCTTTTTTTCTCCCCTTCCTTTCGCGGCGTTATTCTGGGCTTGGCTTCGGCAGCGCTCTACCTGTGGGCTGCTGCTGCGGGGGTTTTGGGTTCCCCTTTTTTGCTGGCTTTTCCGCTGTCGGTGGTCTCCTTCTTCACAGGGCTGCAGTGGTCCCAGGCCTTCGGCTGGACCATAGTTGCGACCGCCATTTTGTGGGATTCAGTCCGCCATCTTGTGGTACTCTGAGTTGCGCCCGCCATTTTGGGCCTGTATTTTTGCTCTTGCCGGGGTTCCCGTGGACGGGGGGGTTTTCTTTCCTGGTCCTTCGGACCTTTTGGCTAGGTCCCTCTTAATTGCCTGGGCCTCTCTTGGGTGGCCCCCTCTCCTGCCCTGGTTCTTTTCGACCTTGTGGTGGTGGGGTAGGCCTTTGGCCCGGAAGGTTCAGGGCCTGTTCCCTTACGTCCATTAGGGGAAGTTTTGCTGGATTCATTTAGCTGCTTCTTGGCCATGGCTCCTAAGAAGCAGGCAGCGCCTCGCCCTCGCCGCACCCCCCGCAGGGCTACTGCCGATGGGGGGCTCAGCCGCCGCGCCCAGGGGACTGAGTTCGCCCCTGTCAGCCCCGCGGCCCTCCTTGCCCGGGTTGCGGCCCTTGAAAGGGCTGCCGGCATGGACACGGTGCCGGGTCCTCGGCGGGCCGCCCAGCGGGCGGCCCAGTCGGTGTCGAATCTGACTGCTGCCGATTGGGGCGCGCTGGCGGTGGTTATACAACAACGCATAGCCCAGCTCGAAGCCAATCTTCTGCCGACCCGGCCCGCCGAGGCCCCGGCCCCGGAAGGGGATGCGGGCCGGATTGAAGAGGCGGGCCGGATTGAGGAGACTGCGCCCCCGGTCGTGGAGGAACCCGTGGCCGGGCCCAGTGATGTCCGTCCGGTCCTCGTCCCTCCGGCGGTTCCGGATGCTCGTGTCGGTGGTGAGTATGGAGCCGCCCCACCTGTACTTCCCGGCGCTTCGCCGCAGCCGCAGCCTCTCCCTCAGGCGCAGCCGCCCCCGGTGGCCGCGCACCTCCCCCCCATTGCACCGCAGTTTCCGGTGCAGTGGCCGTGGCCTGGTCAGCAGGCCGCGGCCTCAGCGTCGCCCTGGCTGGCGCCGGCGCCGGGACTGCCGTGGTTGCCACCTGCCCCGGTGGGGCAGGGGCCGGCGCCCTCGTGGCCTGGGTCGGCCCCGTCGGCTTCGGCCCCGCCGTCGTCGGTGCAGCCGGTGCCGCCTACATGGCGGGCACCTTATCCGCCGCCCCCGGTGGCTTCGCCTTTCGGCGGGCCACCGGTTGCGGCCCCGGGCTGGCCTTGCTATACATTCGGGGACACAGGCTATAACACGGTGTCTCACGTGGCCATGCCGTACGGCGACCAATCGTTGCCGCTCGGTGACCACTTGCTTCCCGCCACCCGGGATAAGATCCTCCGCGGTGAGTATGTCGATTTCTTCTCCCTCCTCAATCGGGACTCCACGAAGGAGGAGAAGGAGAAGGCGGACGACGCGGATAAGGAGAGGGCCAGGAGGAAGAAGCCTCCCCGCACCTGGGCCAACTGGCTCCCAGGTTTCATCATATATGCCGGTGTGCTGTCCCGGGCTTTTCCCCAGCTAGCGGTTTCCCTTTTTCAGTATTTCGACATTATTTACCGGGCTTATGTGGACTTCCCGGGGCAGGCATGGCTGGCGTATGATGAGGAATTTCGTATGCGCGCGGCCATACGCCCTGGCATGCGCTGGGATGAGATGCACTCCGCGCTCTGGATGCAGCTCATGACCCCGACCCGCCCGGCCCTTGGGGAGCGGTACGATTGCGGCCACCTGATTCAGCGCCCCGCTGCCTCTCAGGCCCCCCGCCAGCCGGCGGGGCAGGCGGTTCCGGCCCGCCTGCTGTGCTGGGAGTACTCTGCTTCAGGTCGCTGCACCAAAAAGCAGTGCAAGTTCAAGCACGAGTGCTCGATTTGCGCGGGCGCCCACCCCGCCACCTCCTGTTTTCGAGGGGGTGCGGGCCGGGGCCGGGGTAAGGACCAGCAGGGGGCCAAGCGGGCCGGGGCTGACAGCGCCCCTGGCAAAGGGCCCCAGCCCAATTAGGGTGGATGTCTTGAACTGCCTGCTGCGGGAGTATCCTTCGCCCACTGATGCCCAGTACCTTTCAGAGGGTTTCACCTTTGGCTTCCGTATCCCGGTGGTGGGGGCGCGGGGGCCTCAGGACGCACCCAACCTACGATCACTGGTGGGTATGGAGTCAGTGGCCAGGGCACAGATTTTTAAGGAGGTAGCGGCAGGCAGGGTGGCGGGCCCTTTCGACAGCCCATCGTACCCCAACCTCAAAGTTTCCCCATTGGGATTGGTTCCAAAAAAGGCCCCGGGTGAGTTCAGGTTGATTCATCACCTGTCTTACCCTGCCGGATCTTCCGTCAACGACGCTATTCCGGACGCTTTGTGCTCGGTCCGGTATACGTCTTTTGACGAGGCCGTCTGCATGGTCCGATCCTGCGGTCCGGGTGCACTCTTGGACAAATGCGACATCAAGTCCACGTTTCGGCTTTTGCCGGTGCACCCCGACGACTTCGAGCTACTGGGTTTTCGTTTTGAGGGCCAGTATTTCGTGGATCGGGCCATGCCGTTCGGCTGTTCTATTTCCTGCGCCGCGTTTGAGCGCTTTAGTTCATTCTTGCACTGGGCCTTGGTTCGGATGGCGGGTTCCGACAGGGTCGCCCATTACCTCGATGATTTTCTTTTTGGGGGCCCCGCAGGTACCGAGGATTGCATTCACCTGCTCCAGTCATTTCAGCGCCTGGCGGAGGAGTTGGCTGTTCCGTTGGCGCCTGAGAAAACTGAGGGTCCGGCCACTACCCTCACTTTTCTGGGCATCGAATTGGACACGGTGGCCACGACCTCTCGTCTCCCCCTAGACAAGGTACAGCGCCTGGTTGACAGGATTGAGGCCCTCCTGCCCAAGAGGAAGGTCGCCCTGCACGAATTGCAGGAGCTTCACGGGCATCTCAACTTTGCCTGTAGGGTGGTTGCCCCTGGCCGTGCCTTCGCTCGCCGCTCGTGCGACGCGATGGCCGGCCTGACCAAAAAGTTTCACAGAACTAGGCTGACCCGTGGGATGAGGGAGGATTTGGAGGTCTGGTTGGCGTTCCTTAGGGACTTCAACGGGGTTTCCTTTTGGCGCTCTGACCTTTTCCTCTCTTCCAGTTTTCAGGTCCATTCCGATGCATCGGGGTCTTGCGGTTTTGGCATCTATTTTGATGGCCGTTGGTGCGCCGGCACATGGCCGCCGCACTGGCGGGACTCCGACGTCGTGAGGGACCTGACTTTCCTGGAGTTCTTTCCCATCTGGGGGGCGATCAACATGTGGGGACGTCACTGGGTGAACTCCGTTGTCACCTTCTGGTGTGACAACGCGGCGGTTGTCCAAGTGGTCAACTCGCAGACGTCCCGCTCCCCCCGGGTTATGTCCTTAGTCAGGCCGTTCGTCCTGGCTGCGCTGAGGCTTAACATCGTATTTCGCGCACACCATGTACCGGGGGTGGACAATTCCATTGCTGATGCCCTGTCCCGCTTTCAGATGGCGCGGTTCAGGGCGTTGGCTCCCGGTGTCAGGGCACTTCCTTCGGAGTTGCCGGACGCGGTCTGGAACATTGGAGGGCCGAGGTGAATCGGGCCATCGGCCTTTCCCTTTCGGGTCGCACCCGCCGTGCTTATCACATGGCGTGTGGGGCTTTTACCACCTTTAGAAGCCAGCAGGGTTTGCCGGAGGTTTGGCCGCTCCCGGTGGACCATGTGCTTCAGTTCATGGTTCATCTGCGGAGGTCTGGTCTTGCTCCACGTACCATTCAGGGGCGGCTGTTGGCCTTGGCCTTTGCCGCCCGGGCGAACGGTGTCCCTGACACCCTTGGCGATTTTCGTATTCGCCGGGTGTTGGAGGGCTGGTCGAGGGAGCGTGGCCACCGCCCGGACGCCCGACAGCTGGTGTCACCGGCGGTGCTGCGGCGTTTGGCTGCGGCCTGGCCACGCCATTGCACGGACGGGTATGAGGCGGCGTTGTTTCACGCCGCTTCCTCCGTGGCGTTTTTCGCGGCCCTCCGGGTGGGAGAACTGGTGGTGTCGTCCCGTGGGGACATGTCCGGCCGCGCGTTGCAGCTGGCTGACGTCGCGTTCACCGCGTCGTCGGTTAGGCTGACGGTCCGGATGTCCAAGACCGACCAGCTGGGCAGGGGGGTTTCCTTACTGCTACTGCGGTGCAGTATAGCAGATATCTGTCCGGTGGGAGCGCTGGGGCGCTACCTGGCCATACGTCCCTCTGGTCACCTGCCCCTTTTTGTACATCGCGATGGGTCCCCGCTTACTCGTTTTCAATTTTGGAGGGTTACCGGAGCGGCCCTGTCGGAGGTGGGGATCCCTGGTGCCCGTTATGGCACCCACTCTTTCCGCATAGGGGCTGCTTCCACCGCAGCCTCCTTTGGGTATTCCGATGCAGACATCATGAGGATGGGGCGGTGGGGGTCTGCGTGTTTTCGGACGTATGTGCGACCGCTCCTGCCATGACCTGCCTTGCTGCCGTTTGTTTTCTGTTTGTTTTCTTTCAGAGCTCTTCCCTCGGAGTGATGTGGCCCGGGTATGGATCGTCGGCCATAGCTATATCTACTGGGCCGCCCGTTTTGCTGGAGCAGCTCCCTGCGGGATCCACCTGGGCCTGCGGCAGTGGGCCTTCCTCATGTGGCGGGGGGTGCGGGGGATGTTGTGGGATCAATTGATGCCTTTGTTGCTGTCGAGCTGGCACGTGCCACCCCCCAATATCATCCTTGTGCACCTAGGTGGGAATGACCTTGGGCAACGGATGGGGTTGGATCTGTCCAGGGCCATTTGCAGGGATTTCCATTTCCTGCACCAGCATTGGCCGGCGACCAGGATTGTCTGGTCGAGTATGATACCGCGCGCCCGGTACAGGGGCGCGGTGGATTACCCGGCCGTGGATCGTGCTCGGCGTGGGGTGAACCGCACCGTGGCACGTTTTCTGCATGCCCGGGGTCTGGGTACGGTGGTGGAGCATCCGCTATTCTGTATGGAGGAGTTGGGCCACCTGTACAGGGGCGATGGTGTGCACCCATCACTTGACGGCCAGGTTTTGTTCCTGGGAGCTCTGCAGCAGGGCCTGGTGACCGAGTTGTCGGTCTCGGGTGGGGTGGGGCGGTGAGTAGTTTCACTCCCCCCGTGTGGCGGGTAGCACTGGTGCAGAATAAATTTGGTCCCAGGAGAACCGGGTAGGAACGTGTTTTGATCGGCCACTCTGTGAGTCTGATCAAAATGCGGACCGCGAACTTGGGTAACTGCCCAGCTCGGCAGCAGGCAGCCCCAATATAGAGTTCGCCCGGTGTGGGGTCAGAAGGAGATAACAGCTGGTTACTTCTGACCGGGACAGTTAAATGTTGTACGGATATGGTTGTCCGATATCCAAGTTAAGTTTGGAATGGATATCGTTGACCTCACCAGTGCTACTGCGGCCCTTGCTGCATTAAGTTACTGTTAAAATGGTTAAAGTTAACCAAGTTGACCTTAAATAAAGTGGCCCAATTTTTCAACCAACATCACTGTGGTCAGTCTCTTTTGTGCGGGCATAGGGGGGCAAACAGCCTCCTCAAAGATTGTGGTACTTTTAAACCACAATCGAGCATACCCTGGTAACAACAGCCTTGTGTTGCCGACTAATCTTTCTAACACTAAATCAGGTGAAAGGATCTACAGAATGAACTCACTAAAAGGTGCTTTCATTTTGGCAGTTTTACATCTGACCTAGATAGGGAAGAAGAAAAAATGGCCATCTAAACCAAAAATTAGAGAGCTTGTGGTTTTTTGCCAAACAAACCTACTTACTTCTAAATCTGTACTGGAAATCTAAACTGGATTTATGACCTTTGCTCTCGTGAGTGCCAGTTCATTACTGGTAAATAGAAGGCTCTGTCCAGCAATCTACTCTGCTTATTTTCTTCTTTCACAGGAAAAGCCATACACTTCCCTCTTTCATTCTTTATATAATTTCAGGTGGTTTCCTTGTTTTGTTTCCTTTTGTTAATTTTTTTGGCTGTGTTTTCTAGCCATAATTTCATTAGCCAGCATTTGTTGTTTCATGCATGGAGCAATTTAGAAAATGTATCCTAATCAATTTTAAAAGAAAGAAAGAAAGAAAGAAAGAAAGAAAGAAAGAAAGAAAGAAAGAAAGAAAGAAAGAAAGAAAGAAAGAAAGAAAGGCTGATTTGGAAAATCCAGCTGAGGTATTTTAAGCAAAAGGAAATTGACTAGGAAGGGGGGGGGGGAATAAACCAGAGTTGCCAAGACACACTAGCAAGACATAGGGGAGATTATGGACTTGTGTTTTCTTATATTACTGAAGCTCACAGCTAGAATTCAGAATCAGATACAGTCAAACCTCGCATAAAGAGCATCTCACTTAAAGAGTAACTCGTTTAAAGAGCAGAATTTGCTCTGAATGTTCGCTTCGCTTAACAAATAAAACCAACCAAAAACTCGCTTAACAAATAAATCAGGGTTCACAATCCCCCCCCCAATTGGTCACTTTCAATGGTGTTTCGCTTAAAGAGCAAACTCGCTTAAAGAACAATCCTGTGGAACGCATTATGCTCTTTACACGAGGTACAACTGTACAGTACTTCCTGAAATTGTTCAAATGTGTTTCAGAGCTGTTTGCCATGTTGTAGCTGTTGGATTTAATAATGGCAATCTATTGATGAAATTTCATAATTTCTACCATAGTGAAAGTTTTGCTACATGTACTTACCATATACATGGGTTTGTCAGGCTTCACAGTTGTTTGCTCTGTGCCATTGGGGAATCTTGGAAGTACCAGAGGTCAGTCAAAGCTGGGATTCCCCACCCCCAAAATAGGAATGCAAATGCAAATGTACTTTAGGGAAAAATCATAGCCAAATATGCTCAGATTGCTATGTGAGAATGAAAACCAGGAAGGAAATACCAGTGATAAGAGACTAAGTAGACCACCAGCTACAGTATAGATTGGATTCTATGCTAATTAAGAATGTTTCCAAGTGAATGAATCATTCCAGATTTGACTTGCAAGCTTGTCATTGCTTAGTCAGCATGAATGCAGGGACATAGTAAAGGAGGGGTGAGCAACCTTTTTGCACTGCAGGCCTGACTACATCCCTGGAACAGCTGAGTGGGCCTGACCACGCCCCCGAAGCAGAAGCAGGCACACTGAGAGCTGTTGTAAGCGCACCCACTTCCACATTTATGACAGCTGTTGGTGCGTTTGTACATGCATGGATGCATTTTACATTTGACATAAATGTACCTGCTTCCACTTCTTGGCATGGGGGAGATGGCGATGGGTTGGATGGAATAGTGTCATGGTCTGGGGCTGGACCATAGGCCATAGATTGAAAACCTCTGTAGTAAAGCACTAACTAATCTCCTCAATTGTCACACCCTTGCCCAGGGTTCAGTAGCATATCCATCCATCATAAAGTTGGGTTGGAGAAAGGTATATTTATGTAGCATGTGTTGGGTGATTTCTTCAAATAAGCTCTTTCTGTCCAAACTCTGAAGTGGAATTTAATTCTTGATCTTTACCATCACCATCTCTTACTCCTTCAGTGTCCTGTCTTTTCCATTGTAAGCTTGAGTGCAGATTCTCATCTCTCGCTATGGGTGTCTCTGCACTGCTCTGGCAGCCTTTTGGAAAGAAGGAATGAACAAAGGAAGAGAGAAAGCAAGAGGAAGGAAAAACCCATGACTGTTTTAAGATTTATAATGAATACCATCATATGAAGGTGAAATATAATGCAGATTTTTTTTGTCATTTTAACCTCTCTCAAGTCAATTAAACTCATAAATCTCATTGCACAGGGCATTCCTGTTCAGGCATAATATCTGCAAATGGGGACAGTTAGCTAGAGGATGGTTAGCATATCAAAAGCTCATTGAAAAAGGAGCTAATCTACAGCTAATTGCCTAAGAGAGTTTAAAGGCAGAAATTTGTTCCTTATGTGTTTGGAGAGTATGTTTTAAACTTGCAGTGTTTACCAAATGCTGGTTTTTGGACTTCAATTCCCAGAAGCCTAAGTCATTTCCCCAAAGCACTGACCAGCCAATGTACTGACTTAGGCTCCTGGGAATTGAAGTCCACTAGTGGGCTGTGTACCCCTTGTTGGGAACCACTGTAAGCCTTGGAGCTTTCCTTCTCATGGCAACAAGTAGCAGATTCCATCTTTTTTGGTTCTTGAGGGCTGAAATATATTTCAAACCCAGGTGTAAATTTTAATTTAGTGATAAATGAAGTAGCTTACTTTAAAAAGTGGAATCTCTCTCACCTGTTCCAGAACAAGTCATGTATGGTTCCTGAGGTAATGCATATTACATATCCTTGCTGTTTAGAACTGATTGTCATTGCTGTTTCTTCTGTTCAAGATATAGTATTGATGCCAGAGCTTTTTTCGGAGACAGGCTAGCCTTAAGAGCAATTTGTCATGCACAACTCATCAGCTGATATTGGTTCTTATTATGTATTTAGTGCACTTTCTGGGTGGATCACAAGTTAATTAGCATTTTGCCCCCAACATGCTGGGTGCTTATTTTACAGTCCTCAGGAGGATAGAAGGCTCCAGCAACTTTGAGCTCTTTTAGGATTGAACTCACAATGGATTATTTGGGCCGCAGTACAGCAGTTTAACCATTGTGCCACCAGAGCTCAGAATGAATTAATGAATAATTAATTATTGAATATTAATTAATGAAATATTATTTGTGTTATTTATTAATCAACGCATTAATCAATCAAGGCAAAGTTTTCATTGAACCTGGAGAAGAAGAGCACGGCAGCAAAAGGAATGGAAAGGCAGTTGCAACCAGCAATCTGGTCAATCGAGGAATTGAGGAATTAATTATAATTAGGATAATTTGGGCTCTTCAATACTTTGAATTAATTACCTCCAAAAGGACCTGCCATTAACAATCCTGCTCAGGACCTGAAAACGCAAGGCCAAGGTTTGTTTCTATTGCAGGGGTGGTTAAACTTTTTGCACCACAGGACTGACCACACCCCTGGAACAGCTGAGCAGGCTGGACCAGGCCCCTTGAAGTGGAAGTGGGCGCATTTATGGCTATTGTAAATGTTTGCATCATTTACATGTTTACATTCCATGTTTGCATCAGCTGCAGGCTCATTGTGCATGAGTGTTTTAAAGCTGTTGTAAATGCAGCTGCTTCCACTTCTGGGTATGGGGGAGATGACGGCAGGCCAGACTGAATGGCATTGGGGGCGGTTCTGCCCCATGGGCCATAGGTTGGGAACCCCTATTTTATTGAGTCAACTGATCAAATATTAGGTCTTACTCTTTTACTTATTTTATTTACTAAATTTAATTTTTCATACCACTCATCTTGCATTGGTGTCACTCAGCTCAGTTTACATTCATTTACAAAACAACTAATACCCCAAACAACCTCACCGAATGATAAGTCAGAAATATTTTTTAAAATGCTTAAACAAACAATTAGAGGCAGCAAACATACAGCAGTCAATGAAGGCAAAATTCTTATAGGACAAGATGTTCTGAAAAGCTGATTTATGAAGTTAACCTTTGCTAACTTTTCAAAAATCTGGAGGAAAGATGCCTGTAGGACTTGCACCAGTAGGGAATTGTAGAGCCATCACAGACATGAACAAGTGTCATGGAAGGACCTCCTATTAAGGAATGGGCAAAGCTGGACTACCTTCTTCAGATGGAATAAAGCAGATCTGGCCATGGCAGATATCTCTTTTCCATAGAGAGAGCTGGAGACAAAATAAAGTCCAGATCCCAAACCAGGTCTATTAAGGGAAGAGTAAAGCCTTCAAGACAAGGCCAGTTAACACCCAAGCTATAAGTTGATCCCCTTTGTTGCCTTCAACTTTTCCTAACATTATCAGATTTTCCGGTGAGTCTTATTATTTCATGATATCCCTAAAGTACAACAACATCAGTTACATCACTTGTGCTTCTAGAAATAGTTCAGGTTTGATTTGAAATTATCTTTTGTTGGGACCAGTTTTTTGGCCAATGCCCTCAGGAGGGTAGACTCTATTATAAGCCTAGACTGCTTTCAGAGCCACTCAAGATGAAATGTATATAGCTGAGGCACCAGACTAGGATGCATCCATCCTCTTCAGGAGTAACAGCCACACCAGCAGAAGGTAATGGATAGTTTTGATAGAGATGGGGGTTCAGAAACCTTTGGAGAGCAGATACGGTGTGACAGCAGTTCCTGAGGGTGATTCTGGTTGAGGATCTTTCTAAGAACACATGAGTAGCAGTGATCCAGCTCTATGAGACCTGGGTTGACTGTCACCCCATAAGAGCCCCAGCCTGGGTTTCCTGACCTGCAACCCTGGTGGATTGGAGAGTGGGATATCCTGAGGTTGCTGGGACTTTTGAAGCCTCAGTTGAGAATCCTCCAGAAAGGTGGAGGAAGAACTTGAAAAAGGAGTTTCATTTGTTGGGCTCAAAGTGGCAACAAAAGAGATCAAATGTACTACAGGTATTGAGAGCAAGGAATGGGAAACTTGAGGGGTAGCCAGGGGGGAGGAGAAGGGGAATGAGCTGAGGAGAGGATGAAATACCCAGTGGTTTGGCCTGGGTCACCAAGCAGGACCCTTGGACCATTGAGTAGATCTACTCCAGGGGGCCATGGAAGGTTGTGAATCTGCATGACTGGGGAAAGAAATCCCACAAAACCTTATACTGTAGTGGGGTGAGAGGGAATGTTGCAACAGGTGAAATAAAAGGTTGCTAAAGTGACTCCGACTCCCCACAGGAAGACTGGTCAGGGATTTATTGCCCCACTAAGTGTCCTGATTGTCACTATTACATGTGATGATTCTAACATGGCAAGGCAAGAGCTGAAGAACTGGACTCCTGTCCTAATAAACTGGACTACAGTCCTAAGGAACTGGGCTGCTATCTTAAGAAACAGCAGTGACAGAATCAGCTGCCAAGGGCACAGAACTATACTGACTGACAGGGAGAGTTCTCCTTCACCTTCTTGCTGGGCTTCCTTCTCGTCAATAAAACTGAGTTGTGTTCTGTGGTAAGTCATCTCGATTTCTGTTTGTTGGGCTATGGAGGATGCCTGATGGCTCACTCCCTCTACATAACTTGTTAATATTGCATACAGAGGAGAGAGGTAAACTAACGTCCACCATATCTTACCTTAAAAAACCTATGATGAGAAGCTTTTGAGAAGCTAATTGACTTTGAACTCCTTGACATTCCCTCACACTTATATTCATAGTGACAACAATCTGTCTGACACTGTACCAGCAAAGAAAAGTTTCTTCAAGGTTTTAGCTGATGGTAAAGGACTAACATAAGAACCCAAGTGGAGCTTGGCAAGAATTTACCAAAAGTCCATCTAGCCCAGCATTCTTTTCTTACAGTGGCCAACCTGCTGTATGTGGAAAACTCCCAAGAGGATGTGAGGGACAACTGCAATCTCTATTCTTCATCATCTATTTATACAGCCTCTCGGGGCCAACCAAGGTCATGAGACTAAGTGAAGTGCTCAACTCAGGTACCAGGGTAATAGTAGTGGTGAATTTTGCCACCCACAGAGCCCTCAGCTTTCCAGCTCACCTTCCTCCCTGCTCCACTTCCCTTTTTAATGCAGCTACTGCTGTCTTCCCTTATGTCCTGTTCTGTCAGTCATACTTGTAGTTTGCCTCTGCCTTTCTTCCTCTGAGATGGAGCTGGGCTACCACACAAAAGCCCCACATAGAGCTGAGATGTGGTAACTTGCTTTTGAGTACCATCCGTCCACAAAGCCATGATGGGTGTTTTATAAAGCAGGTGGTTCTTTATGGGAGAGGGAGGAGGGATACAGAAGGAGGATACATGTATTGAGAAAGGGCAAGGCAATATAGCAGAGGTGGTGGTCATACAGCAGGAGGTAGTGAAAGAAAGTGGCACCAATGGTGGAGGAGATTGTGAGCAGATGGCATTTCATTTTGTGGCTGAAGGGACAAGAGGACTTGGGCTGCCTTTGATGCCCTGGTAACAGAGGCAACACACAAACATGCATGCACATGCAAGACATAGTCATGCACACAGAGTTGTGGAGCATGAATCCACAGTTTTTGGATGTGTTTCCAGAGAATGAATGAGACATTTTTAGAGGCATAGGATGATATGGGTCCTCTTCTGGCATCCAGACTGTGGCTCAAACTGCTCAGAACAATGTATATAGAACACTGCTTTCTTCTTCCTATTGCCTGCAGCTCCTGGGACTGAGTAGTAATCTACATAATGTGGGAATCATTGGAACATAAATTCAAAGTGTGTATATAGCTACAGTACTTGGATAATTTAATTTATAGACATAATTATAAATGAAAGCCTTAATTTCCCTCTAAAATTCCTTTCTGCTTTCAGGAATTGATCAGAGGCCAGTGATAACAGAAGTTAAGGGGGGTGGGGAAGCATAGCTAATTATATCCTTTCATTTAAGGTGGTGTTGTGAAGTCATGGCTGGGCATTTCAGATGGCTGAGATTATATGAATCTCCCAAGCTGTTCATTGATCCTGTGATTTTCAGGCGCTGTCTGAGTGGACTTGGCAGGGTATAGCCACAAACTACTCAGCTTACACAGCTGTGCTCTGCTAAATTGGCAGGAGGTGGTGGGTGTGGGTAGATTTGGGCCAAGGGCAGAATTTAAATCCAAGCTAAGGAGAAGCATCTGCTTCACTTCCAATGAGTTGGAACAAGTAGTGGTACAGTAGCTGCTGTGGTGACCTTCATGCAACATGGAAACTAATCTTAAATTACATACAGAGACAACAAATACAGTCATTTGCCCATTTGGAGAAAATATCTTGGAATTCCATACCATACAAGGCATGTGCGAAAAGAGAAGGGCAAAGAGCACAAGGCATACCGAGAGGAAGGTGGAGAAATAAAATCAAAGACATATTACAAGAACACCAAATAATGGGGCCACTAGAAGTGCCAGAGCAAGAACCTTGTATCTCCCATGACACCCAAACGGGTAAAATAAGATGATGACAACAACAGTGAACTAAAATAAAGTAACCTTTGTCTCTGAGCAGTTGTGGCAAGTTTGTGACTGTGTGTCATAGAGCCTGAGTATGATCCTACATTTCTACAGGCTTGTTGCTAACACAGGAGCTAATGGCAGCAAGTTTAGACTACACCGATCATCATAGATTTTTCTATAAAATTAGTTTGTCTGGTAAAGAACTCATGTTAATAACATTTCAGATTTGTCCCTGTTATGTGTCCCATTATAGCAAAGTGCAAGGAGAATCTCAGTCATGTTTGAATACAGGGAGATCTGCAGGTTTGGGCATCCCTCTCCTTAATAACTTTCAAGAGCCAATTGAAAATGCCCTTTATTCACTTGAGCATCCCCTGAATCCAAGATTCATGTTTTTCACCCCTAAGGGTGGAGACAAGGTGTTGCTTGTTGCTGCTACTTGCCATTTTGGGTGGTTTATATAGGTTTTGAGCTTTAACTGCAAATGCTGTTCCTGTTATTTTGTTGTCTTATATTTAAATCTCCTGTCACTTGAGTGTGAGAGAAAACTAGGCGGCACTACTGTTAAATGTCATACTCAGTGACCCATTTGTGAATGGTGTTTTGAATAGTCATTATTGCTCAACCCAGCCCTTTCTGACAGATGAAGGATAAAATGGGGGAAGGCATAGAAACATACTGCATTTTGAACTTCTCATAACAAGTATGGAGCAAAACTTACTAAATGCCCTTTGCAGTTCTGCTCAGAAAACATTTCTGTATTTCCCCAAATTTCTGCCTCTGTAAACCTTACAGTTCCATCTTTAGCTAGGATGCATCTAGACTTTCATTCTAGCCAGTGCTGCCAATTTCCGTCTCATCTCTATAATTCCAGCACAGTTTTGCAATGCTAAGTTTGTATTGCTGCATGAATATCTAGCAGCAAAATATCTCTCATTAGTTCCTCACATCATCAGTCATTACATACAGTAATACCTCATATAACATTAGTATCGAATAACACGAAAATCGCATAACATCAAGGAATCTGGGGGGAAGAATTGCATCAGATAACATTAAGATCCTATGGGATGCTTCAGATAACAACCGCGAAAGCCTGTGTGGTTACAATGTATCTCTATGGATCCCATAGAGGATCAGATAACACGAAAAATCATATAACACGAAGACTTGTGGAACCAGGTTTTAGTGTTATATGAGGTTTTACTGTATATTGCTTTGCATAGAGTGAAATAGATAGACTCCCATGCCAGTTGGTGAAATCCCATTATAAAAGTAGCCCCCTTTTGCAATCTTCCATATACTGTATATGAAATCACTGATGCTGAAACTCCATATGCACACACTCAGAAAGGCTTTCTAGTTTTATGGAACATCCATAGACCTGTGTTACTAATACAAACAGAATTATTGTGATGCTTCATGCCCTGCGGTGTTTCAAACTCTGTGGTCATTTCCCTGAACACTAACTGTTCCCGTGATTTCTGCCCCTAGACTCTGGTAATTCATGGTCTCACCATCCCCACCCCATCCCCCAGTTTTTAGAGATTTGTTTTTACCATGTTGTGGATTCAACTCGCCCTCCATTTCTCCATAGCAGTGTTTCCTAAACTTCGGTCTCCAGGTGTTCTTGGACTTCCATTGCCAGAAGCCTTGATTGGCAGGTGTACTGACCTGGGCTACTGGGAAGAGAAGTCCAAGAAATCCTGGGGGCCCAAGGTTGGGAATACATTGCTCTACAAATTAAATAAGAGTTTCTATGAGAGGATGCATTGTTTGTGCAGAACAAGTGAAGAGCAGGTAGGTTCACCTGAATGTGCTACATCGTGATTTCCTACATTAATGAGGCTCATTTTGAATCGTCAGAAAACTGGTTTTAAAGGATATATAATTGAGCCAGAAAGAACAAAAGCAACTTTATTATTATTATTGCATTTTTCTAGTAAATGATTATAGCAGATTGAGGTGAGCTTGAATGCTGTGTGGTTGCAAGAGAAAGGCATTTGTGCAGTGATCCATGGTCTGGAAATACTACAGGGACCTTAGAAGTACATCTCTATTTTCCTTTGTGAAACAGTGGAGGAGCTGCAGTTTCTACCAGGCAGATGCTATGACTATTTGTTTTGCATTCATACATGGTTAATGCACATTCTATTTTAAGGTTCTTTACAATGCGTGAATATTCTTGCACAAGTCATCGAAGGTCACTATTGCTGCATGGGTTGAAAACAGCACCAGCAACATACAGTTTAGCCAGGACCAGAGCCGGGGGGGGGGGGGAGCAAGGGGGCAAAAACCCTCCTGAGCTACCAGCCCCCCAACCCACCCTGTTTGTGCATCTCCCCCCCGAATTTTATTGCCCATCCTGAAAAATTTCAAGGCCCCCCCCCCATTTAGAATCCTGCCTATGGCCCTGAGTTTAGCACTTCTCTGAAGATCCAGTGGGGAATGTAACAAAGAGATGGAGTGGGGAATAATTTTAGGTTTTGCTTCTTTGTTACTGCATGACCTCTATGTACATTTTAAAGTGTCTTTGAATGGGGGTGAACGAGTTTTAAATTAACAGACATGAAGGCACTTGTGTGAAACCTTCGTGGATGATACCCCATTACATTTGACAAAGCACACTTTGCTGAAATAGATTTGTGTGATGATTGGACGCGATTAATTTTTACTGGAAATGTCTAAATGCAGGAAATAGCATGAGATTTGTGATCTTTTGAAGAACCCCCACCATTTGGTCTTATAAATTAAATATACAAATTTGTCATGCTTGAGAGCAGTGGAAGCACATCTTCAGGCTTCTTACACCTACAGCACTCATCCTGAAAATGCCAAGAGGAGGAACATTGAAACTATTGAGGTGAAGCAGAGGAGGTAATGGTGGTGTTCATATCACCAATGCTCATATATTTGGGAAAAACCTATGAGCTTCTAGGCTCCTTTATGAATTTATACTGCATCATAAGCAGTATGAGCATTTACCTGTATAAATGAGCAAGAATGACAGGCTGCTCCATTCTGCATTGCTCAACAGGCTGTAATCAAGACCAAGATAATCCCATCTGCAGTGCTGTAACTGCAAACACAGTGTGAGGTTTGCCAAAAAACATCTCAAATCACTGGTAAACTGGGATAATTGAGAAACCCCCCCCCCCCCAATTGTTTAAAGAGCAGCTGGCTAACTTGGCAAAGCAGAGATGGTATTATACACACCCTGTTGAGTGTATGTGTGACCTGTAATTGTTGCTCTTGAATTTTGTTGAGTAACTTCTGACAGACCGCAGGTTGCAAGCAGGATAACTAGGAAAAAAGGAGGCATTTTTTTAATTGAAAAGAGATGGGAGTGGGCAATGGTGGGATGTCAAAATTTTTACTACCCCACCGTGATGTCATCACAGTGTGGGCGGAGCTAACATGACATCATGATGTCATGGGCAGGGCCAAAATAAAAAAGAAAAGAAAAAGCACACACATACACACACACCTCCACCCACCCATCCACAACACAAACCCATAAATAATTAAAATAAATAAATAAAATACATTAAAATACAGCCACCCACCCACCCAAACACAATCAGCCAGAGCTTTTAAACCAGAGCTTAAAGCTTATTCTGGCTAATCTTTCTCCCACTAGATCAGATGGAAGGAACTACAGAATAAACTCACCACAAGATGGCTTCATTTTGGCACTTTTCAACTTTTCATCAGTTAAAGAAGTTAGGCACTGTACTAAGTCTTTGCCTCTAGGATAATATGCCTTAATGTAAATGTAAAACAGCTGTACCTCCTTAAGGGTTCTCCAATTGGAACGGCACTTGGAACAGCATAGGTGTAGCTTATTGAAGAGGTAACTCCAAGACTTTGCTTAAAAACCCCAAGCCAGGCTTTTTTAGGAACTGTGGTAGTATGTCAATATAGGTAAAGGTATTAAATACACATTAAAATACACACAGACACACCACATCCAAAGGTGAGTCACTTACCCTGGGGAGCAAGCTATAGGGAGCTTCAGGCTAGCAGCTTCTCTTCCTCCTCCCCGCTTGGGAGGACAGCAAGGAGGCCGTGCATACGTGCCAAGCACTGTAGGCATGCATGAACACCAAAGTGCTTGGCGCGCATGCACAATGGGGGAACCAGTGAAAAGGTAAGCCCCGAAGGTGGTTCTCCCTCCCAAAAAAAGCTGCTACCGGTTCTCCGGGGCACTGGGGAAAGTTACTACCGGTTCTGGTGAACTGGTGAGAACCTGTTACATCCCATCACTGGGAGTGGGGATATATGAAGATTTCATTAGGCCACTGTTAAAGTTGTATAACTTAAAGCAGGGATTCTCAACCTGAGGCCCATGGCACAATTTTATTTGGCACCCCACTGCCTCAACCCCACCCAGAAGTGCCATGTACTGGAGGAAGGGCAAAATGGTCATCCGGCCCCTGAAGCTGTCTGAGGGAGCATGACCTGGTCCCTGACTTTAAAAGGTTCAGAACTCTTGACTTAAAGCAATTGTAGATACAGTGGTACCTTGCTTAAAGAGCATAATGTGTTCCTCAGGATTGCTCTTTAAGAGATTTTTTTCTTTAAGTGAAACACCATTGTAAGTGACCAATTGTGACTTCTGGCGGGGGGGATTGCGAACCCCGATTTATTTGTTAAGCGAGTTTTTGTTTGGTTTTATTTGTTAAGCAAAGTGAACATTCCGAGAAAATGCTGCTCTTTAAGAGAGTTACTATTTAACTGAGGTGCTCTTTATGCGAGGTTTGACTGTACAGTATTGATATCAGCTGAAGCTCTACCTTTGTGCCCAGTAACAGTGAAGTTACAGATATAAGATCCAACTCCAACTGTTGGTTAGAAGCTTCACTAATTACCTTGGATATAAACTCTCTTGGCCACCTTCATGGCATACCCATACTTATTGGATAACTTCCTAATTGCTATTAAATTGCCATCTGAGAAAGTTCTCCTCAATTTGCTTTCAATACTTCTTGTTATTGCTTGTAACTCACCTATGAACAAAGATGAGGGATAAGCCCTGCAGTGGAGAGGAGTGATCATGTCAACTGTCCAGCTCATCCTGAAACTACACCTAGTGACTGACCTGGATCCTGACATGTCTGCCAGAAACCCATCCAAGGCATTCTGGAAACCAGTTGGATGCGGGAGCCTTCAAAGGTGGATTATCTAAATGGCTATGCCTTCTCTACAAAGGATGGTTAGCAGATCATGATCTGACTATGACATAGATGAGGACTCAAAGTCTAGCATCCTCAGATTGAAATCTTCCTGCCCAGGTATAAACGATGGTATTCATGAACAGCAGGGCCAGCTCTCCAGCTAATGCCTTGGTCTGAATACAGTATTGAGGTTGCCCAGGAATATATGTTGAGGGACATGTAAGAAGAATTCTGGATTGCAGGAGAGCAGTCTCTAGTCTAGACTACCAGTGCTGGTCTAGAGACACATACAGGCACTCCAGCTCTGGGCAAGACGCAGCAAAAACCCTGCTGGTCTTGTCAGAGTGCTTATAAACAACATCTCCTCCTCCCTGCACTTTTGCCAAGAGTTAAAGACCTGCCTTTCTCTCCCCCCCCCAGGTGTGGCTTTAAAGTGATTTTAAATTTAACCTTGCAATGTTTTGTGTGTTTAGTATGACTTGTTTTAATCATGATGAGCCATCTTGGTTCCCCTCCACAGGAGAAAGGTGGCCCAAAATGAAGCCAACAAACCAAAACCAAACCTTTACATTTGAATGAACCCTGTCCGTCTAGTCATAGCTGCACTTTATTATATGTCTAAATTATTATTTTCTATTAGAGTAGCTCTGTCCTTATGCCATCATGTATTTGTAGGAAAAACACTATGCTGAGAATTTGTACAATCGCTGAACTTCACGGCCACTGTGGAAATGTTTAATGTTGGAGGCAGATGCAGAAGGCCAATGAGTTACAGAACAATAAATGCTTATAGAAAGGAGCTAGTAAGTTACTCATTAGAAAGCAAGTTAGAGGCATAATTTCTTTTTCCATCATGGTGGTTGCTGTTGACCTGGCAATTAGACTTCTGTTGTATGCATGAAGCAGGTAACATGCTCATAGGCAGCTGCTGTTTACTGAGCAATAAAGTTGTAAGGTTTAGTTTAATGCACAGCTAATGGCAACAGACACCACAGTGCATCATAGTAATTTACCGGTACAGTGAGCTCCTTATAGAGCTTGCTGTAAGGCCTGCAAAACCTTCACATGAGAAAATCAATGCCTTTCCCTCTGTGCAGTTTCATGATAACAGAAACGTTTATCCTTCTGTGCCCTCTTTTAGAGTAGCCTCCCTTTGAAAATTTAGAATTAGGACACTGCTATTATACACTGACCTCTTTTAAGTACTAGACATTGACCTCATGAATGGGGAAAACAGCTTGACTTGCCCTTCTGTAGTGACCGATTTTTATATGGATCAGATGTGAATGCGCTTTCCTATAACACCAACCTGAATTTCAAGATGACCCAAATGCAGAAAATCGGAAAAGCACTGACAACTAGAGCTTGCCCAGTCATTGGCACTCATTCAGGTACTGAATAGTTCTTACACATGCACAGTTGTGTACTAGTGTAAGCCAATCAGTTGAAGAATAAATACTGCTCGCCTCTTCTCCTACTTCCTCACCTCTAATGCAATTGACTCAGTGGTGGGATTCAATTTTTTTTACTACTACTCTGTGGACATATGGTGGGTGTGGCCAGGAGAAAACCCTGTGTTGCACCTGAATTAGGACTACAGTAATACCTCATATAACATTAGTATCGAATAACACTAAAATCGCATAACATCAAGGAATCTGGGGGGAAGAATTGCATCAGATAACATTAAGATCCTATGGGATGCTTCAGATAACAACCGCGAAAGCCTGTGTGGTTACAATGTATCTCTATGGATCCCATAGAGGAACAGATAACACTAAAAATCATATAACACGAAGACTTGTGGAACCAGGTTTTAGTGTTATATGAGGTTTTACTGTACTTTGGTTCAACACTTCGATGAGTGGAGCCAGCCAAAATTTCTGCTACTGGTTCTGGTGAACTGGTGCAAACCTGCTGAACCCCACCACTGAATTGACCACATATTTAGCTGTTGGCTGTTAGCTTTGTGACAAAAGCCAGAACCAAACATTAGAGACAGCTTGTTACTAAAAGACTGAAATTCTTAACCAGTGTAAACATTTGCATGTCACAGCTCAAACTTACCTCACCTATAGGATTATGAAGCTCAACTTCATATGTTGAGATGATAGGGTTTTTCATATTCTAAGATTGCCAGACAGACTTCTAGGACTTTGAAAGAAGAAACCAGAAGGCAGAAGAAAGGTCTTTCTGTCACCTCTATATGCTTCTCTCCTTCTGGGGGTTATTGTTCTGTGGGTTATTGCTAGCATCTGTTCTGGCTGAAGAATACCATATTGTATATAGTGGTAGTTGTGATACAAAACCTTTGAAAAGGCTATACTTAAGTGCTAGCCAGCCAAATACATTGCAGAGTGGAATACCCAGCCATCCACCTGTTCTTGCACTGTTAGTAGCTACTGGAGGGAAAGAAAAAGCTGAACTGGAACAAGGTGTAATTTGTAAAACCTTTCAAATTCTTACTCTTGTACAGAACACCATGTCCCCTTTTTTGCTTCTTTTCACACCCCAGAAGGTAACAGTGAAGTGTAAAATAGAATAAAAATGGTGAACCGGTGAGAGGAGGAAGAGGAAGAATTGTGCGCCCCATGAAATGGCATTCACATAGGTGGCTGAATAGTTACATTGTTTTTGTGATTTCTTACTGATGTGGCAGGTAGAGATCTAGAACAGAAGAAGAGATGATTTATAAACTTCTTTCCCTCTCCTTTTTATCTGCCAATATTTGTTGACAGAGATTTAGTCTGGTCCTCTGAATCATTTTTTTAAAAAAATTATTACATGGGAGGGAAATATTGAAAGATAATTTTCAAGGACAAATAGTAGCTATGTTAATTGTGTCCCGGAATTCCATGTTCTAGATCAGTGTTTCCCAAATGCTGGTGTTTGGACTTCAATTCCCAGAAGCCTAAGTCATTTTCCCAAAGCACTGATCAGCCAATGTACTGACTTAGGTTTCTGGGAATTGAAGTCCCCCTGTGGGCTGTTTACCCCTTGTTGTGAACCACTGTTCTAGATGATAGACATGGACACTTGAAACAAAACATAAATGAAAGTTGGTCACCATGAAAATGAGATGTCTGATTAAGGCTGGTGGAGTGACTAGAAGGGATAAAATCAGGAAAGATATTAAAAGGGAAATAATTAGAATAGAACCAAATTTAAACTACATGCAGAGATAACAAATAAAGGGGTTTTCCCATTTGGAGAGAATGTCTTGGAATTCCATACCATAAAATGCATATATGAAAAGAGGAGAAGGACAAAGACCAAAATACAGAACCAGACGAAGGTGGAGAGATAACACCAAAGAAACATTACTGAAACACCAATTAACATCAGTGGAGGCCCCAGGGCAAGAACCTTTTCTTGGACATTTATGAACTGTTTTCTGTCTTGAGTCCCATTATGTTTGATGGTATGCAATCTATCCTATGTGATCTAACATGGTGTAGTGGATAGAGCTGTAAACTAAGTCTTAGGAGATCTGAGTTCAAATTCATGCTCTGCCATGGAAATTCACTGAGAGGTGGCAATGGGAATGCACTTCTTGTACACCTCACATACCTTGAAAACCGTCTTTAGATTGCCACGTCTAAGAAGTGACTTGCCAGCACCTAACAATGATGATATGCAAGTGTATGTAGCTGATATCTGAGATTTCAGATTTTCATGGTTTTTATCCCAGAATTTCATACAGTTATATATTTTAATAAAAAGATAGTGCACCTCACACAATAAGTAAACTTCTAAAATATTGCTGTGGCTGTAGTAAAAACAAACAAATGTCCCCTTCTAATTTCTGTGCTGATATAAATGTGTTCATGTACTCATATTCATTGTTGGAAATTCATATGGAAACAGACATCACAGTGATATAATTAAATCTGTAGGTCGCCCTTGCTCGAAAGACAGTCATATCTGACTCTAGGGTTCAGTGCTCATCTCTGTTGATAGCCAAAAAGCCAGCACTGTCTGTGTCTGGAGATGTTTCCATGGACTTGTGGCAGGCATGACTAAACACTGGAGTGCACCGAATGCTTTTTACCTTCCCACCGAAATGGTACCTATTTATCTACTTGCAATTTCTTGCTTTCAAACTGCTAGGTTGGCAGGAGTTAGGACTGTGATGGGAGCTCACTCCATCGTCCAACACTCAGGTCTCAAACTGCTGACCTGCCGACCTTCCAGTCATCAAGTTCAGTGTTTTAACCACTAAGCCACTGCAGTCCCTAATTAAATTTGTACATTTGGTAATATTTTTTACCATGACAACTGTTTTACTAGTAATTTGAGTAGCATCCCATCCATATCAAATTCTTTTCAAAGGACAAATCTTTACAAAGTTCAATGAAAGACGTAAGCCAATGATTACTACCATTTTAAATAAATAACAAAAAATATTCTGAGACCATAAACAGGTCCATTATTTGAAAATGTGAAGATTCATTCTGTTCCCGCTCAAGTATATTTCTGACAATAGCATAATACTCTAGCAGAAATGTGAACAAAGTATGCCACTGCAAGTTTGCTGAATAAAAAGATGACCATGTCTAAAAGAGACCCTTTTAAATTGCTCCCAGCTGTGAAACTTGTCTTTTCCATTCAGTCTTAGATTGTGTGAATTCACAGCTTGTAAATTTGAGGAAACTTTTCCCAACTTTCTTCAGATATGAATGTGAATGTACATGTACGATGCTGGCAGCTTTGCTACAGAATACTAGGTACCTGTCCTGTGTTGTGAAGTAGTGATTACAGAAAAATACTGACTTATTTTAACCATTATGATAATCAAGACCCCACCAAGCAACATTAAACTTGGCCAGATAAAAGCAAAGAAAAGTCCCTCTGGAGGGTATAACCTCTTTAAAATAACACTCTCTTTTTTTCTTGATGGGTCATAGTAACAGGAGAATGTCTGTTGCTTTCTGAAATTCTCTGTTATTTCTTCCACTTGCTTTTGAACTTCATTGTAATTCTCGATATTTGGAGGGACATACGAACACTGTAAAAACAAACAAACCAGCACATATGTTAGTTACTTATTTGTTATTTAGATTGTTTATACTGCCCAATTAGTGACAGGTCACTTCACTCGGTGGCAAACATATTTAAAAACATATAACTCAAATAATTCCTCTCCACCCACCATATCTCACCCATGACAAAATGGAACCATAAAATATACATTCAGTATGTCTATATGGTGACAACCTAAAACAAGACAAGAAACAGACTGGGATTTCAAACAGTTAGGATCCTTTCACGGGGGTATATCTTTACATGCAGGTTTAAACAACTCTGCCTTCAGCTGTTTTTTAAGTATGCAAAGGGATGGAGCCTCAGACACCCTGGATGGAAATTTAGTTTCTTGTATCCTTTCTTATTTCTCAATCAGAGGCTGCTTTGGATTCAAAATGAGCCAGTGAGGGCACTGACTGGCCTGAGGCCACAGCCAAACACTGGCCAAAGCATGTGGACTGCTTGGTGAACTGTACGGGAGGAGTTTCCAGTTGTGTTTGCCAAGTGGGTATGTAAGAGGTGCAAGAAGCTCCCAAAGGTCATTTGTCATTGGACCATCACACTCCTGCTCTCTCTTTGTGTAAAAGGACCTGTTGTGAGCTAGGTGTGAGTTGATATGAGGTGTACCCACTGAGTGATATATTTTGGCTCTGAATGTGTATCATGAGCATAACTGGCTGAGCAAGTAGCTCTTGTAACTCTTGGGATACATGTTTGTAGCTCTTGGGATACAAGTGAGGTTGATGAGCCATGACCCTATCTCAGTGTTGGCGATACCCACAGAGGATTGTGGAGTTGGGTTGGAGAGCTAGCAAGGGTATGCCTTGCTTTATGGGGTTGCTGCAGCCCCACCCCAAATGTTGATGGGTTCCCCTGGTGGTCTCTCAATAGCAATTATACTTATATACATACTGCCCCATAGCACTTAGTGCACTCACTGGGCAATTCACAAGTTAATTAGCATTTTGCTCCCATATTGCTGACCTTGGAAGGATGGAAGGCTGAGTCAACCTTGTTTCTGTCAGGATCAAACTCACAATGTTTGGGCTGCAGTATAGCAGTATAATTACTGTGACACCAGGGATCTCTCAGGTATCTACTCCTTCATGCTGTACCAATACTATTCTGCTGCAACCAGTCAAGACCATGTCATGTGATTTATCTATAATCTATTTAATAAAGTGTTTTAAAGTACAAATTGGTGTGGAGTTTTTTGAATCAAGTTGGGGTGCAGCAAGGGATTCTCTTACCTGGATTCGCAAATGTAACAGACATATTTTAAAAATATATACTATAAATACTTCCATTTTAAACTTCCTGGTTTAACATGAAATGATAAGAAGGGCAAACTGATGTTCTGCTGAGAGTAGTAACAATGACCTATATTTCACAATAGAGGCAAGGATTATTTTAAAAATAAGTTATGTGAAAGGCTTTGAGTATCACTTGGAAACTTACAGAAAAAGGCTGAGTAATAGTATTAGAACAAACTTTTAGGGATGGGTAGAGATATTTATTATACTGTATCTGTCTATATGGAATATGGTTGCCACTAATAAGCAGTATACAATTTATCAATTATATTTGATTACAGATAATTTGTAGCAAAATATAGGCATGTTACTAGTTCCCCCCTCAAGATCTCATTTCTGTATCAAATCAATAAACTCACTGCCATAATCTGTTTAATTTATGTGAAAGTAACCTCTCTCTGGCATGTATTAATGTTTTTCTGGAAACTAAATCTTTGATGGATAACTGCAAGCCACGGATTTAAAATTAGAAAGCCTATCATACATGAGTACTTTTGCAATAATTTTTCTTCCAAAATTTCCTTACATGCCTGAGACAGAAGATATTAATTAAGAAACAACTATTCATGGCCTTGAAACAATATTTGAACCTCCTTTTAGGAAAAATTGCTTTGTTTTGTGTTTATTTGGGGGATTTATATCTGCAGAGCAAATAGAATCATTTCCTGCTAAAATCTAAATTACTGCAAGGCACTGACATTGATGAGAAATGAAACTGAGAACACCACAAAATGGATATGCTAAAGAAGTAAAACAAAATAATAATTGATTCTCTCTTTAGGGGAAAGTTTCCACACTGCCTCTGATGGTTGCTGTTATGGAGCTAAACAAAAGCATCTGATCTCATTCTGTAGTTGTGGCATTGGGAGTTTCATATTAATGAACATGTTCCTTCTGGTTTTTTTCTATTATTGTCCTGACATCAATAGTCCTGGGCTTCCCATTGATTCCTCTAGTAGAATTTGTTTAAATTTGCGATTTGGGGCTTCCAGTAATGCATAATGTGCATTAGCCATTCATAGTAATAATTTCAAAAGCACCCTGGCTGTGTTACTTCTATTCTAAAAAATAGCGAAACTAAACCATTATTCCAGGCAGAAATGTATCCCTGTTGTTTAAACAAGGGTGCACTTACAGAACCATGCCGTTAAAAAAATGTTTATAAATTTTTTAAAAAATGTATTTTTAAATGTGTGGATTTTAAAAATAATTAGAAATACAATTCAGGAAAATGGTACAGATCGTATTATTTCAAGTGACTATATTTAGTGAAGTAGATTTTCTAAATGAGGCCAGTAGGGCAATAGGATCAGAGGAATGCAGGCAGTTCATGCAACCCAACAAACTTTTAAAAGGTTCTGACACTGCACACCAAGTGTGCAACATCAAGCAGGCAAAAGAAGAAGAAGAAGTACATGTCAGCTTCCTTTTGGTGCTTCTCAATCATGTATTTAACATACTGTACAACAAGTCTGCCTCATGACATTTTACAGAGTTCCACATATTGCCTTCAGTCAGACTCAATGATTACTGCAATATCTCCCATTGCTACAGCCTTTTTGTTCTAAAACTCTATGTTTCTGCTGTTCTATTATTCTATTTATAACCTCCCTCTATTTTCTTATAGTTAGTTAGTGTCTGGCTTGCTTATTATGTATAAGAAAGGCACAATGGCTTTTGATTGGTGATGCTCAAAGCTGTCCACTGGGAAGCATAATGTTTCAAAGGGAGGTACATGGCAGCAGAAACAGCTGTGTTTGGCTCCTTGGGGTGGTAATATGGTACCCTGCTCCAAATTAGTTATATTTTCTCTTGCATCTAGTCTTACCTGCTCTGAGGACAGAATCATCTGCCAAGAGCCAGATTTCTTGTTTAAATTTACTAATTTCTCCTTCTGTTTCTTCCTTCACACCACTCTCATTTCTACAAGGTATTTATTTCTGTGCATATCAGAAATCACTTTTTAAAAAATTCTTTTTCATTCCATAGTTTTTATTCTGTTCTAAGTGTTTTGGAGAGTTTGTTAGCCACTCTGGGTCTTTGGGACGAGGGTGGGATAAAAGTGTGATTAAATAAATAAATAAATAGTTGAGAAATAAAATATTTTGTTTGTTTGTTAAAAAAATTGTGATTGCAAGTCAAACCTCGGGATTTTTGTCCATGGTGTCTTCTGTGTGATAGAGCTTTACCACTTGTCCTAAAAGTGTCAAATTGACCTCAACTTCCAGGCAAGGATAACGAAAAATATTCTCATCTCCAGAGCCTTCGTTGTATGTGCAGTGGACAGGTTCTTTGATACTGGCTTTCATCAGTCTGCATACGCTTTCATTGGTCCAGACACTGCAAAAACAAACCAGATCCCCACCCTAGTGTTATAGATTATTGCTTTCCAGGTATTTTTAAAAAAGTATTTAAACTCTCAAGCATTCCTTTGTGTGTGTGTTAATTCTTCAATCACTCAGTGTGACAGCAGAAGTGAAACAGAACAGTACTGAAATTTGAAAAGGTTTTCTTGCAAATTAAATAACAAGTTGCACTTGGAAGAAAGTGGAGTATAATTGTCATACATTCTATGAAAAAATCTACTTAATTAGAAGATTATACCCTATCTTAATGCAATGTGATTGTACATAGATTTCTTATCCCACCTACCTCTTTAGAATAACAAAGCCAGGTACTGGCTCAAATCTCTCTTTTTTAAGTGTAATAAATTGCACAAGAAAGTAATTCACGGTTAGAATAGGCTTATTTAATTCAATGGAAAGTACAGATGAGCTGATTTACCAAATCCTCATTGATTCACCTGAGATTTTGCCACGTGATGATCATTATTGAAAACTCAGTATAAAGATTTAAATAATAGCACAAGCATAAGTTAGTATTCTAGATGACAAATCTGTTAGAAATTGTACAGTATACCTTCATCCTTTTCACTTCAGTGGAGCTAAGAGGAGGCTATTCAAATACATGTTAGCATGGTGAGCAAGGTTTGGCACAGGCCCTTAGAGAACTATTCCATGATGCCCATTTGGTCTCCAGGTCCCCTATAATACATGTCCACATAAGACTGTACAAGGGCACAACTGGCATGGAATTTTATAATGATTCTCAACCCGCATTTGACCATCCATCTATGATTATGAAAAGTCAAAGAGCTGTGAGTGGACACAGAGAAAATAAACAACCAGAGAAAGGGGGATTAGCCATTTTCCTAGGGTACTCAAGTTACACTTTGAAAATGTCACCCATGATCTATGGTTCAAGAAGCTTGGGAATCTATCTAGTTATATTATCATATCTATACTAATTCAGATATACAGTAATACCTCGGATAACGTTTATCTCAGATAACGCTAAAATCGCATAACGTTAAGTAATCTGGGGAGGAGAATTGGATTGAATAACGTTAAGGTCCTATGGGATGCATCGGGTAACAACCGCTAAAGCCTGTGTGGTTACAATGTATCTCTATGGAGCTTTAATGTTATCCGATCCATCCCATAGGATTTTAACATGCATCAGATAACACTAAAAATCGGATAACACCAAGACTTGTGGAACCAAGTCTTAGCGTTATCCGAGGTATTACTGTACAAGACTGTTTCAATTAATCTGCCATGGATTTATCCTACAGAATCCTGGGGTTTATAGTTTGGTGAGGGATTTAGAATCCTCTGTTGTAGTAGTACTGACAGAAGGTTCTAAGTACTCCACCAACTAAAAGTCCAGGCGATGTGACATTTAAGAAAAAGTCAAATTACTATAACTATGTAAAATAGATGCGCCCTATTATTAATCACTTGGAGATCATGAACTCTAGACGTTGATCACATCTACCTGACAAATCATGGAGTGGGTGAGTTGGTGGGGACTTCTGTTGAAACTATTGAGTGTTCATGTGGTTATTGTTTAAGACATGGATCATAGTCAAAAGTCTTCTTGGAAAGCATCAGTTTGCTCCTGCAAGCTGACCCAATATCAGCAAGCTAGAAATATTGAGTAGTATGGGGCTAAATAATACTCTTTTCTTGAGTTGATATAGAGCAGATGTACTCAGAATATGTTTGACAGACTGGAGTAAAAAATGAGAGAAAAAGGTGGTGCATTGATTAGAAGATCATATCACAACAGTGTGCAGGGTATTCCTTCAATTAAGCATAGTGAGGCTTTTTCAGAGGTTATGTGTGGTTGGAGAGAGGCAGCAGTGAGGTACTGGAAGATGAGCGAAGGGATGTTCAGCAACCTGCCCTACACTCAATATCATGCCATTCTCAGATATCTTCCTTTAATTTTTCATATAAGAGTGTTGCACACTCTAAATTTATGGAAATACAGTATATGAAATATAGGTAACATTCAAAACAAATTTTATGTTAAAATGATTAGACTATTTTTGACCAGAGCTGGGCTAATTTAATAGCATCATCTCATCCATTTGCTAGATCTTCTTTTATACATGAGGCAGAGCATAAATTGTACATGTGGTGCACATAAATGCTGCATTCATTGAATTTCTCCAAATCCACAATAAATTTGTCCTGTATTTAAGTAACTTTGTTTTACTTGATTAATCTTCCTACTTCAGTTTGGTCTATCAAGCAGCTTCCAGATGATCCAGCCAGAATCTTGTCTTTGTGGAAGACATTCTTCAGCATTCATCCATTCAGCAACTTGCGTTGTTTTTGTTCCCTGTAGGTTTAGCCTAGCTCCTTCAGGTTTAATATTTAAAGCTTGAAAGGGTTGCAGAAAATATTTCCTCAATTGTTGTTTAGGTTGTTGTCTAGAGCAGTGTTTCCCAAACATTGGTTTTTGGACTTCAATTCCCAGAAGCCTAAGTCAATTCCTGAAAGCACTGGTCAGCCAAAGTATTAACTTAGGCTAGTGGATATTGAAGTCACCCTGTGGGCCTGTGGGGCATGGGCCCCACATTTGGAACCACTGGTCTGGTATCCATGGAGTGGATGAGTTTCATGCTGTATTACCTTATTTAGTTTATTCTTTGTTAGCATCTCTTGGTGTACATCCAGTGGAGCAATGCTACCAAAATAATAGACTTTTTCAGTGGAGTTAGGTTTCAGGCAGCCAGTAATAATCCCATAAGGTTCCTAAGAGCTACATTATAACATATGTCTAATTTATACCATACAGTACACTAGTACCTCGGATAACGATGAGACTTGGTTCTACAAGTCTCGTCGTTATCCAGTTTTTAACGTTGTGTGATGCATTGATCGCACAACATTAAAAAAAGCCCTGTTTCCCAGGAGGCTGCAGTAAGCCAGAACATTGGGATTTGAATCCTGATGTTGGCTTTGTTGCAGCTTCCAGCAGGGTGGGGGGACTTTAAAAATAGTGCGCATCAGCTCCAGAGAGGTCGGGAGACCTGATGTGCGCTATTTTTGAATTTCCCCCACCCAGCTGGAGGCTGCAACAAGCCAAAACATCAGGATTTGAATCCTGACATTTTGGCTTGTTGCAGCCTCCAGGAGGGTGGGGGAACTTTGGAAACAGCTTGGATCGGGTCTTCCGACCTCCCTGGAGCCGGCAAGGGGGACTTTTTTTTTTACCCATTTTGTGCTCTCTGACCCCCCCCCCCGCCTGCTCCTGGGAGATCAGAGGACCCGATCCAAGCTGTTTCTGGGCTTCCCTGATGTCCCCGGCCAGTGCAACAAGCCAAAATGTCATATTCTGCTGTGAAGTAACAAAGGGACTGAATTATTGTTGTTATTGTTTGTGGATGCACCCCAGTCGGAACCAGCAGTTTTCGAAGTACAGTTGTACCTCGCTTAAAGAGTATAATGTGTTCCACAGGACTGCTCTTTAAGCGAGTTTGCTCTTTAAGCGAAACACCATTGCAAGTGACCAATTGTGTGTGTGTGTGGGGGGGGGAATGACAAATTTATTTGTTAAGTGAGTTTTTGGTTGGTTTTATTTGTTAAGCGAAGTGAACATTCAGAGAAAATTCTGCTCTTTAAGTGAGTTACTCTTTAAGCGAGGCGCTCTTTAAGAGAGGTTTGACTGTACAGTAAAACCCCATTTTACAGAAGCCTTTTACAGAAACCCCGTTTTACAGAAGGGTTTTTTGCTGAAAACATGTCTGATTTTAGAGAAAACCCCCCATTTTACAGAATATGATTCCCCAGAGAGCATCGCGCCTGGTGGGCTATAAAAGACCACCCACAGCCATTCTGGGCCCTGTGTATGGCAGTAGAGTGGTTTGGAGAAGAGTTAGAGTGTTTTTTCATTTTAATTTTTATTATTTTTGGAGGGATTGGGAACGTTGTCTCTCACCCCCCCCCCCCAAATGTATTCTTATGGGAATGCCTCATTTTACAGGAAAAAAATCAAGTTAAGGAAAAAGCTATGGAACTGACTTTTCCCATAAAACAGGGTTTTACTGTACGATAACTTATTTCTGGTGACAACTTTCTACTTGGTTGTTTGATCATGCTTTTTGTAAGTCAGAGGTCAATCCAGATGACATCCAAATACTTTGTTATAAGGTAATATTGCAAAATCTTGCCTTCCCAGCTAATTCAGAGCTTTCCCTTCTCTACTGTTTAAGTGGATGATATAGATCTGTAATTT
Source organism: Furcifer pardalis (assembly GCA_030440675.1). NCBI lineage: Eukaryota > Metazoa > Chordata > Lepidosauria > Squamata > Chamaeleonidae > Furcifer > Furcifer pardalis. The sequence goes on from CP126893.1 coordinate 74,925,935, forward strand.
TTAAAGAGTTTGATTTCAGCTGTTTGCTTTTAGAATATAAGGTAAGATCCTCTATAGCAGAAGTTAACTAATGCTCGATGAACTCAAAAGCTTCCCCTTGGACTGTCAAAGCAATATCATCAGCATTGATGAAACTCCTGGCATATAGAAACACCAGTTGATTTTTTTGTGTATAAGTATTTTGAAAAATAATGGTGCCAGGATGCTATCCTCTAAGTCGGGGGGATTCTTTTGATTCCTTCAGTGATTGTGCCTCTCTTGACATTTAACAAAAAATCTCCAGTTTTGAAATAGAATGGTGACCATTTCTGTGATCTTTAGAAAGAAAACAGAAGTTTTTGAGCAGCAGTTATTTGGTGGACAGTATCATATGCTACTTTAGGTCAAGTCAAGAAGCCAAATCTTTATTATGGTCTACGACCAGCATAGAACAGTAAAGGGAACAGAAGTTAAAATGGGGTTACTTAGAATATATCAAGAGACAAGTGATTAAAAAAGGAGCATTTCTGCTCAGAGTTAAGGAGTAGTAAAATTAGTACAGTAATACCTTGCATAACAAATTTAATTCATTCTGCAAGGCTGCTCACTATGCAAGTTTTTCGCTATGCGAGTCAAGACTCGCATAGTAAAAATTCTTATGGAAAAACTCACATAACGAGCTTTTTTAGGGGAAAAACTCACAAAGCAAATTTTTTTCGTTATGCGAGTTTTCCCCACAGAAACATTTGTTATGCGAGTTTTCTATGGTTAAAGTCTGACTCGCATAGCAAATATTTTCACTATGCGAGTCAGACACGCATAGTGAAAATTTTCGTTATGCAAGTCGGATCACTTTTTGAAAAAACCAGTTATGCGATTTTTTTCGCCAAGCAAAATGCTTGTTAAGTGAGGTTTGACTGTATCAATAGAATTTTTTGGAATAGTAGCTGTGTTAGTCTGTGGTTCAGGCATATCAGAAAACAAAACAAAACAAAAAATAAAATAAAATAAAAAACACTGTAGCACTTTAAAGACTAACTGCTATATTTTTATTGTTAGCTTTCGTGGATCAAGCCCACATCATCCGACAAAGAGTGAAACTTACAGGCACGTTCTTTATAAAGAACGTGCCTGTAAGTTTCACTCTTTGTCTGATGAAGTGGACTTGATCCATGAAAGCTAACAATAAAAATATAGCAGTTAGTCTTTAAAGTGCTACAGTGTTTTTTATTTTATTTTGTTTATTTTGTTTTCTGATATGTCTAGATCAATAGAGTTACAGCTATTACTAAGCCTATGTAAAGGAGCTAGTACAGTGGTACCTCGCTGAAAGAGCATAATGTGTTCCACAGAATTGCTCTTTAAGCAAATTGCTCTTTAAGCGAAACACTTGGAAAAAGCACAGCCACTGCCATTGCAAATGACTGATTGTAATTTCTGGTGTGTGGGGGGGATTGCAAACCTCGATTTAGTTGTTAAGTGAGTTTTTGGCTGTTTTTAGTTGCTAAGTGAAAATTCTCCTCCTTAAGTGAGTTAGTCTCTAAGCGAGCGCTCTTTATGCAAGGTTTTACTGTAGTTCATTTAGCTGAAGGTCCTGCCAGGATTATTCTTCTGATCTTACATTCTGCAGCACAGAACCTTCTCACTTCTCAGCCTTTTGGCTAAGATCAAGTGTACTTTAGGTCAACCAATGCTGCTCCAAGTGTTTTATGTGTTTCACATGCTGTATTAAATTTAAGATTTGAGCTGTAAAGGTCTTGACAGGTCTATTTTGGAATTAGAAGAGGTTCAGTATTAGGTGCCAAACAATTTAATATCATTTGCTCAAATACTTTCCGTAAGTGGCATAGTAGGGCAATTGGCTTGTGGTTTTGAGGATCAAATGGTTGTTTGCCTGGTTTCAGTATAGCGATGACTTTTGTCTTTGCCATATTTTTGGAATTGTTTTGCTTATCTAGCAGTCGTTAAAGAGGTGAAGGAGCAATTGCTTCATGTTTTCCCCAAAAATGTTTAATTTGCTTGATCCAGATATCATTGAGTCCTGGTGGTTTGCCATTATTCCATATTTTTATAGCTTCCTTTCAACCTAGCAGTTTGAAAGCAAGAAATTGCAAGTAGATAAATAGGGACCACTTCACTGGGGAGGTAAACAGTATTCCGTGCACTCCGGTGTCTACTCATGCCTGCCACATGACCACGGAAACGTCTGCAGAAGCAGACAGCACTGGCTCTTCGGCTTTGAAACAAAGATGAGCATTGAACCCTAGAGTCAGATATGACTGGCTTTTGAGCAAGGATGACCTTTACTTTTGTTCTGCCAGTGCGAAGGCAGTTGAAAATTCACTGAACTTACTCAGAATATTGTTTTAATTTTTTATTATTATTATGCATCGGCGTAGTTGGTGTGCTGTTTGGTTAGGAATAATATTGGCATATTATGTCCTTTTGTTTGGGTGACTCTATTTTTTCCAGTGGTTTCCAATCTTTCTGGCTGCTTCCACTATATCATGGCCTGCTTTACTGACTATCCAGCAAATTTTGCTTGTTTATGCAAAAGTCATGATCAAAATTTCCCACCTTTTATCATATGTACACTGAAAGAACTTTGAAGAATAAATTAAATATTGGATGAGTGTTTCCAGAGTGAGAGCTGGGATGCAGTTGGTCCAGCCCTTTTTTGGAATGAAGGCATGGGAAGGCTTGAAAAGGGAAGTTATAAACTGATCATAGTTCTCTAGCTGAGGAGCAATCTGAAACATTAGCTGCAGCTAGCATTGTTATGTTTCCAGTTGACTATTCTTAGGTATGATAAATGAAAACTTCCCACTACCCATTCCACTAAAGTGTAACTTAGCTGTCATTTGGGGGAATCACCTACAATGGTGAAGGCATAATCTTATTTTCAGCTGCAGACAACAAAATATCTGACTGTGTATAAATATGATGTATTGGGTGGTACCAATCATTATACAGAATGAGGATGCAAAGGATTTTCAAGGTGCCAGAAAATCTTGATTGTTATGTATTCTAATTTGTTTTCCATGTTTCCTATAACTATTTTATGAATAACACTCATGGTAGTGTTGGAATAATGTAATATATAGATGTGGTTTTAGTTTATCCTTCATCTGCAGCAGAGTCTTCTGCATGAATGAACATCAACTGCCATAATAGGAAGGTTGCATGTGTTTTCTGCTCTACAGTTAAATGTTCTTGCTGTTTTAAAAAAGTGAATCACAGCATAACATGTTCAGCAGGCAAGACTTTGGCTCAGAATATTTTTGAATGAAGGCTTGTTATGCAAAGCTTGTTGACAAATACCATACCTTAAGTACTTCATAAGTGCAATGGAATTCCCATCCTGAGGAGATGTCAGGATCCAGAGCTTTCTATAGTAGGACTCTTACGTTTCAGACAAAGAATGTGGTTGATGTGGAGGTGTGGGTGCGTGGTTAGTACTATTCCTTCCTTTTGGGGAAATGTGAGAACAAGGCCTAGATCGCAAACTTTAAGCTGGACTAGTCAAGTTGCATATATTTCTATTACCCAGAATGCACTGCTTGATTTTTTTAAAACCTAGAAATGGGCAACTTGTGGTTTTCTGGTATTTAGTTGACATTTTATTCACTATCTTATTTTATCACCCATCATCTCTCACCAGTGGATTTCTAATAATGTGTAGAACAAATATTATGCTGTGTAGAATGAAGGGAGTTTAGAACAAATATTATGCTGTGTAGAATGAAGGGAGTTTAAGTTTCCAACACCATTTGGAGAAATATTAAGTTGCCCGTTGTTTGAAATATCAGGATGGTTCTCAATGCTTGAGGAAAAAGCAAACACTTATTTTTATAATGTTCAGCTAAACCACTCACCTTCTCTTATATGCTGGCACGATGGTGATTCCAATAAAGAAATACATGATCATGGAGCATAACACCATTCCCAGGCCCAGGAAAAGGGCCCTGGTCTCTCCTCGCTTCTGTGCTGTCACCAGCTTTTTCCCCAGCATGACTTATAATGATAGCTTCTATAGCCTTTATTGCTGTATTAAAGAAAGAAACAGCAACAGTCCAGTTTACTGTTATGATGGTTCAGCAGAATTGTAAACCCATTCTTATCCAGGAATATGGCATAAATTGATTCAATAGTTGCCAGATCAGATAAAAAAAACTTATTTTCTAAGAACTAAAATTGGAAAATAAATTCTGCACTGTGTGGCATGCAGTATCAGTGAATTGCATTGGATCACAACTTCAAGGGTAAGAAACTGAATGAAAAATGTTTAAACCAGGGGTGCCCAAACTATGGTCTGTGGGCCGGATCCGGTCCATGGTGTAATAAAATGAGATCCCCAAGTCCTCACATATCCAAGGTAGGGTTTCTTTGGTTCCTCACTGTCTTTGCAAAAAGGCCCACATTTTTCCTATAAGCTTGTCTTGCAGCTGTGCTCCTTAGGAGAGACTCCAAGATAGATATTTTGACTTTTCTCCAGGATTGGAATGTACACAACCAAACTCTGGGAACGCTACTTTCTTGCTGTGAGAACCAGTATTTGCTTACACCAATACTGGGCTCTGATTTGCTGAATGCTAATTTGGTAGGCCAGGCTCATGGTGTTTCAACTAAGCATGTGGGTTTGGTTGTAGTTCAAATCTGGTGTTCCTGAGGGACAGACACCAGAGTGGGGGAGAAGGCCTATTCCAACAGGCCCTGCCGGCTTGCTTCGTCAATATGATAACTTAGAATAGTTATTTTTTATTAGTTTATTTTTATGCTTAGATCTGTAACCTGATTCATCAAGAAACTTTGCTGTTCATGAACTATGTTTCAAGATCAATAAATTTACTTTTCTTCAACAACCGTCTGTTTATTGGGAGAAGGGGTAAGCCTAAGTAAGCCAGACACCACCCATACACTACCACATTAATCAAAAACTCTCCATAAATCTTCTCTGGGCTCTGCACACAGATAAGTCCCAGGGTTTGTTTGCAGCCTGCTTTGGCTGGACAGGTAATAAGTGTTCCTTGGCTGTAAGCTTTGAGTAAGTTCCTAGAGAAGACCGTAAATAATCTCAGAGTGGAACGCTGGAGAGGCTCAGAGCGGAGGCAAGGTAGCCCTTATTATCACACACAATGCCAATTAATCCAGCCCGTGATGCCTTCGCTGCTCCCAGAAGTAAAACGTGCATGTGCAGAATGCTGCCATAAATGACTGCTTCATGAGGCCCTGAGTTTCTTACCCTTCAGTGTGCTTGAGTTAGTATGGCTGGAGTGATAGAATTTGTAGTAGTGGGCTGAAGAACAGGTCCAGTGATTTGTGTGCATTTAAACGCCAAGTGGAATAACATCATTTGCTAGTCTGGGATGGATCGTCCCATGTTGGGTGGGCAAGGAATATTTAACAAGGCCAACAAATGGCAGAAAATTGACAACAGGTTTTTGCTTCTGTTTTCCTGCACTAATAAGGGCCACCTTAGGCACAACACTTTGATTGTTCAAATCCAGTTTGTATACAATTACATGGTGTTTCCTATGCTTTTCAAGTACAGTCCCGTTTCCCCCCAGTAGATATATTACTGCCTTAGCAAGCTTCCCTCATGATTTAAGAGGAAATATTTTTTGTCAAAATTGTAGCAGGAAGAGAGAGAAAATTCAAGTCCCCATCCCATAATCTCAAGGCTCCTCTGGCTTCCCTGAACACAACAAAGCATAAACACATTAATCGTACTTGCTGGCACTCAGGCCTTCAAGTGAAATCATATCCATTCTAAAGGGTCATTTGCTAATTACATATAGTGGCGATAATTCCTGTTGCTTCACCAAAGACTCTTTGTTTGACTTGTATTTTTATCACAAACACATGGGATTTATTTATAGTAAAGATGGATGTACTTGTGTGCAGGAAGTCTGCCAGCAAAAACTACTAAAGTATTAACTACGGTGTCATTTGAATCTGCTGTGAGGAGCAAGTTAGACAAAATACAGAGAGAGGAATGCTTGGATAACTCCCAGCGAAGGTTACTGTGAAAGTACAATAGAAAAATGTGGTGTGTTTTCCGGAGATACTTTGAACAGCTGCTGCATATAGGGTTGTCATACGTCCCAGAAAACTAGGATTGTCCTGGAATCATGGTCAGAAACATTGTCCCGGCCAGTTAACTAAAAATCATGTTAATGTCCCGGAAGCCCTTTGCAGAGGCAGAGAAAGACAGAGCTTTTTTCTGTATTTATCTAACATCCGTAGTTCTATGGAAATCCTTGCTTTCCATGTGTGATGTCACTCTGGGCTGTTCCCCTCCTCCTTAGCCATGGAGGTCTTGGACAAAGTAGCCCTTTGAGACCTGCAGTGGTAGCTTCTGGAGGGTTTCTGGGTGGCTGGGAGCATTTGGCTGGAGAAACCACAAGTGGTGAATAAATGGCTGTATGGCGCCCACTTGGAGAATTTCTGTAGGGCTTCCCAGCTCAATGGGCGTCAGAGGCTGCCTGGGAAGCTTTCTGCTCCTCGGAGGACTGGGAGGGTCTCGGGCTGGAAGCCCCTGTGGGGGGTGAAGAAGAGCAGGAGGGGGTGATCCGGACTCTTGTGCTGAAAGGTAGGGCCCCCCCACACACACACACATGCCTGCCAAGGAGCTGGTGCTTGAAGGTGACTGAGAATCATAGAATCACTGGGTTGGAAGGGGCATGTTAGGCCATCGAGTCCAACCCCCTGTTCAATGTCCTGGTTTTGTGGGAGAGAATTATGGCAACCCTAGCTGTGTACCAAAATCCAAACAGAGTCATTGTGAGTTTTCTACTTTTTGACTTGGTGATAAGAGAGATATATTTTTGCCCAAGAAGACCTTCCTCTGTAAGGATGCTCAAGGTCTCAGAACAGATACTTTGATCGAATGCCAGCTATATCCAACTCAGGGTTCAGTGCTAATCTCTGTTTATAGTCAAAGAGCTGTCTGTGTCTGCATACTTTTCTGTGGACATGTGGCAGGCATGATTAGACACTGGAGTGCACACAATGGTGTTTACCTTCCCACCCAAGTAGTACCTATTTATCTACTTGTAATTTCTTGCTTTCAAACTGCTAGGTTGGCAGGAGTTGGGACAGAGACAAGAACTGCTGACCTGCCAACCTTCCAGTCATCAAGTTCAATGTCCCCTTAAGCTTTAGTACTTCCCCGTAAAAGTGGGGCTCCCTTTCTAGTCTTAAAAGATTTAGAACATTTATGAACATTCCTTTGTTGTTGTTTTTAAAAACCCACCCCTGCAAATCCATAGGTGGCATGGTGTCTTTTTTGTGTTTTTCTAAAACTTTGAAAACCCTCGTTGAAATGAGCGTTTAGGGTAGTTAGGTGAAAGGTTCTCATAGGACTGTATTTTTAATAATCCTCTTACAATGACAGAGCTGAAAGGGACTGTTTGTAAAAGATATTAGAGTCATTTAAAAGGTAAAAGTTTCCCCCTCATTCACCTGTTGCAAATTAGCTTGTTTTTGTTTTATGATTGGTCATTGGAAGGAAATAAAGGATTGATTTGCAAGTTTGATTGCTCAGCCATGCAGCTTTGAAGGAACTGTGCTGCTACAGGGAAAACTTTTTTACCAGATTTGTATTGCAATGCTAGCATTTTGTGTAGTTTCTACTATACTCATCTGAGCCTTGATTTTTAGAGTAGAAATTTAGAATATAGATGCGATCAACAAAACAGAAATGTAAAATAAAGGGCCCTGTTTAATGAAAACTAAAGCTTAATGTGAATAGGTGCATTTCCAAAATGATAGTCAAGAAGGATTTTGCTGTTATTTAATAATAATAGATATTATGATATTACATATTGGCGTCGGGGGCCGGATCAAACCCATGCGCCATAGTTACTGGTCCCCTGAACATGACAGGCCCGTGGCCCAAAAAGTTTGGGCACCCCTGCAATAAAACACCCAGTTTTCCCATGTTTTATTGATTTCAAGGGAAGCAACTTTCATCTTTAACTGATGTCAACGGCTGTACCTGATTCCTTCGGATGGCAGTGATGAACATTCCGGTAATGATGCAAGCCAGAGTCCTTGAGAATAACATTGAGAATCAGAAGTTCTCTTTCCCGAACTGTGGAGGTAGAAATAAACAGAAGTTTAAATAGGTTCCACATCCTATACAGAAAGAAATGATAATAGAGGAATTCTCTAAAATATTTCTGCAAGCACTTTTAGAACTTTTTCAGCAAGCATGGGTAGAATCCCCGCCTTGCACTATCAGCCTTGGGCCCTTCCTGTGTCCTATTTACATGTTTCTGGATTTGTAACTCTGTCTCCTTTTATTTTCCTTTGAAAATGTAAAAATCTGTTTATCTGCATTCACATCAGAGAACTGTTTTATCCATTTGAGTTGGCAAATTTTTATTTATTTATTGCTTAACACTTTATGTGTACATAACCACACAGTGGAGCCTACATGTAAGATGGGCTAAATATGTTTGCAGATCAAGAGCATCTTCTTAAAATTAGCACTAGAAACCTATAACAGTAATTAAGAAATTAATCACAACTTTGATGCCCTCTCCAGCTCTGCAGTATACTCGTATTTCCTCAAACCAAAGGTAAGGACAGTAATAATATTAATTTTGTGCCAGAAATTATTCTGGGTTGAAAGGATTTTTGCTGGAGAAACTCCACTCAGTATGAGGCTCCTTTCATATCCCCAAGAGCTGGGGCAGAAATGGGCCCTCAATCTGTCAGGCCATACCTGGGTCTCGAACTGCCAACTTGCCAGCCTTCCAGCTAACAAGGTGAGCTTCTTAACCACTATGTAGTCTAGATTAGTCATAGGCTTATGGAGGTGATCCAAAAACTCACCAAAATTGAAATCTATAGTGTAAAAAAGAACATATTAATCAAGATTTCTTTTTTAAAAAGTTAGCAAAGAAAGCCATTAAATTAAAAAAAACACACAGTAAACTTGTAAATGCAGACCAAATACATGTTTAAGAGAGAGACCACAATTTAGCATGGCAAATGTGAAGCCACAACAGGACTGCACGTTGTAGTAGACAACTTTTAGGAAAAATGAAAACAGAAACAGCATGCCAATGCTGTGGTGCAATTCAATTTTTTTTACTACTTACTCTGTGGGAGTGCTATGGTGGGCGTGGCCAGGGGGAAAGCCCTGCGTTGCACTCGAATTAGGGCTAATTTATTTCAAAATTTGGATGGGCGGGGCCAGCCAGAATTTCTGCTACCATTTCTGGCGAACTGGTGCAAACCTGCTGATGCCCACCACTGTGCAAATGTCAACTGCGTAAAATTCCGTCAAGTCTGAAAATGTTTTGATTACACATCTCAGGCTGTTGTCTGCATTCAGAGAGGCATCAGATAGTACAATATAAGTTGTCATATAAGAAACCTGAAAAAGCCAAAGACAGAAGTGCCTAGACACCAAATTGAAATTGCAAGCTGCAGAATGCTCAACACCAGTTCTTATCAGATAGATAAAACTAGTGGGAACACCTCCCTGTCCTAAACCTGTGAAAATTGAAGGATTAAAAAGAAAATTCCCAGTATTTCAAACCAATCTCAACCAAAGAAAGGGAAAAAAAGACTGAGCAGCATTCCCTCACACCATCCCAAGTCTCCCCTTCTTTTCTTCTCCTTCTCCTCCTCCTGTGTCATTGCCATCACCTCTTCTTCTTCTTCCTCTTCCTCCTCCTCCTCCTCCTCCTCCTCTTCTAGCACCATATCTGATTCCAAATATTGGCTATTATCATGATTATTCTCTTCAGCCCTAGGCCAGTATTGATGAAGCTGCTTCCCTCTATCAAGATGGATTCACATGGGATTTAATCCACTTGTGGACCATTCCCTGTGGACTTCCCCACCTAAAGCTGTTAATCCTCAGGGTTGTCAGATGATTTAACCGCCACCTGATGATCGGCATTGAGTTACTGTCAATTCTCTACACCTCCAAATTGTTTTCCCTCACTTTTTCCATTTTTGCCTTTAATCATGCTAGGGGAAAAGAGTTAGTTCTCCTGATTTCTCTGATACAAATGCTGCTTTTCTTAAACCAAAATAAAAAAGCATGTTTATTGTAAGTGCCATATAGTTAGACACCAATCTATCAAGTTTTAAATGTTTGTATGCATGTGTTTAGTTACTTTTCTAGTAATTACTGACTAAACAATTCCCACTCTGCTGCTTCCCATGCCTGTAGGTTTGTGTACACCCACCAGATATGAAGCTTGAGAAAATTGCTTTTGGATGACTCCAGTTCCCACAGGACACTGATCAGCATGGCAACATTGGCACCTGTTGCGTGGTGAGCTGCAGACAGTGATGGGATGTTACTGGTTCGGACCGGTTCACCCGAACCGGTAGCACCCATCAGGAGGAGGTCTCCGGGGGTGGTGGTAAACCCCTCTGGAAGTGTATTTCCAGAAGTGTATTTCTGAGCAGCCAAAATGGCTGCCCGGAACTGCACATGCATCAAATCTCTATTTGATGCATGCGCGCTAAAAAATACAACTGTGCATGTGTCAAATGGAGGTTTGACAAATGCGGCTGCCTTTCCTCACTGCCCCACACTGTGCCGTGCCACCAGGCAACTGCGCCGGTTTGCTGCTGTGCCGGTTTGCCTCTGTGCCAATTTGCCGCTGTGCCGGTTTGCTGCAGCGACGGTGCGCCGCCACACTGCCGTGGTGCCTGCCTGCCTGCCTGCTACCTGCCTGCCTAGATAAGTGATGGGTTTGTGTTTGGGGTGGGTGGGTGGGTTGATTTGTGTTTTGGGTGGGTGGGTTGATTATTTTAATGCTAATATGTATTTTTATTTAATTTTTATTGAATTTATTTTATTTTATTATTTTTATTATTATTATTTTTTGGCTCTGCCCACAATGTTATGATGTCATGACATTTGTTCCGCCCACAACGTCATGACGTCACGGTGGGGTAGTAAAAAATTTGACAGCTCACCACAGGCTTCAGACCTTCATCTTGATGTGGGTTCAAGAATGACTGATGATTTCCTGAATGCTAAATGTCAGCATACAGTGCAAATAGAAGTTCATTCCCAAGATTAACGTTTGGATGCTGACTGGAAGATGGGAGGTCAGCAGTTCAATTCCCGAGTAGTGCAGGATGGAATGAGCTCCCATCTTTGTTCCAGCTCCTGCCAATCTAGCAGTTCAAAAGCAAGAAATTACAAGTAGATAAATAGGGACTACTTCAGTGGGAAGGTAAACACCATTCCGTGCCTGCCACATGACCACAGAAACCTCTGCAGAAGCAGACAGCACTGGCTCTTTGGCTTTGAAACAGAGATGAGCACAGAACCCTAGAGTGAGATATGACTGGCTTTCGAGCAAGGGAAACCTTTACCTTTGCGATAGAAACACTACAAGAGATTTGGGAAAGTCCACGAAGGACTAATGCCTCTTAAAATGGATGTGTTAGATGCAATTGCAGAAATGCTAAATGAAAATCTCCAAAACTTCATCAAATTATTTTGAAACAAAGATTATGAAGGGGTTGATTCTGCCTGAGGTTCCCTCTGTTTCTATGTGCTGATATGCTATTATGACTGAAGTGCAGGTGCTAGCAAACACCCAAAGCAGAATGTGTTGCGAGGCATTACATTGCAATGGGCAGAAAAGAATACATGTTGCACAAACTACATCTTTGTGATGTATTTATGTGGCATGCAGGCACAAAGAAATTAAAATTACTTTGAAAAGTCATGGAAACACAAAACTTTGTCTCAAATGTACCAGATTGTATTTGTGACTCCAAAATGACAGAATCAATTTGCTCATTATGTTGCTTGCAGAGATATGCAGTATGGTGGTTTGCCTGCTCTTAGAGAGGTCCAGAGCTCTGTTGAAAGCCCACTGGACCTGTTGCCTGTGATGAGAACATTCTTGTTGTTGTTGTTGTTGTTGTTGTTGTTCTGCTGTGTCTGAATCCAAACATTGGTGATCCTCATGGCAATCAGCCATGAAGATTGTTCTGCACATAATTTGCAGTGGCCTTTCATCTGCCTTCTGCATCACAGCATGACCCCTGTACCACTGATCCATTTCCGCAAATCACTTTCTAGTCCTGATCCCTTTTGGGTCCTCCACCAAGATGGATTCAAGTGGGATTTAATCAATTTGGGACCATCACCCTTCCCTCTGGACTTTGGCACCCAAGCCGTTAGTCCTCAGAGTTGTCAGGTTAGTTAACCTCCACCTGTCGCTCAGTGTTGAGTCACTGGCAGTATGGTCTACTCTATTGGCATAGCAGCATAACCTGGCCAGACATGGGTTGAGGGCATTGGAGTCCTTTATGGTGAAGCTTCTTGTTCTGGAGCAGAGGCTAGCAGTACTTCATCTCCCCCTCCCCCAGGCAGTTTCCTAGAGCGGCCAACAACTATTTTTCCTTTTTCTAGCCAAGGCATGTGCAAATAGCTGTCTATGTTCATGAATGATCTACAATCAAAGCATGGAGAGAAAAATGAGTTTCTTATACTGTACATATGATTTGAGCTATACACTGGCAGCTGCTGTGCTGACTGTTTTTGCTGTTGCTGCCCTAGAAATCAATGACACATCAGAAAAGAGAAGAGGACAGAGTACAGATCCCAATAGGTTCTCTGTAAATATATTTCCTGCAACAGTGTCTACAATACTGTTCTATCAATTTGTTCTAACCTGCAGATACTGTGACGGAGCAAAGATTATGAGGAGAGGAGAAATATCAGCACAGACCACTAACCTGTATAATTGTTAGTCATTCCAGCAGAAGGTTGTAGTCCTATTACATATTTCAAGCTGTCCTGCTGTGGTGTTTCTACCTCATGGGTCCTGATATCTTCCATTTTGCTCTAGTTTTGTTTTATTGTGTTTGTTTTATAAATTCATATGGACTGTCCAGTAGTTACAATGTGTGTTTTCAGCTTTAGATAACTTAGCCACTTAGGCATTAAACAGTGTTAAACCACCCACGGTGTGGTTCATAAGGTATTTGGGGTGATAAATTACTCTGTTCTTTTGTTCTGGTTCATATATATTTTCATATTAGAAAAAGGAATCATTTTCTTTCAGTGACTTCTTGATCATCACTCATAAACCTGTCATGTTTCTGCTTAACAAAAAAAAAGGTGCAAGAAAACTGACTTCATCAGGATGAATAAAAGGAAAAAGTACAGTACTGTGCTGCAATCAATTGCTAACAGAAAAAGAAACTTCTTTGAAGTAATACTTACAATCTCGGTGGATTTTATCACTGTTCAGAAGGTCTCAGGTTCGTGGATTTTTTATCAAATCCTCATGAGTGAAAGTCTGTTTCATCCTGCCAACAAGGTAGCAAACTCACAGCTGTAAAGACTACTTCTCGTGTAACATTCTTGTACTGTTTCCTGAGATGGGACTTTTAGCTTAGCTGCCCTGTTACAAGATTTCTGCTACCATAAATGGTAAGGTATGGAAGGATGCTGTCTTTTAAAGGCAGATTACTGCAGACAAGGGATCTACAGTATTATGAACAAGTCCAAACTTTTCTCACTTGTAGGGAAGTTGTACCTTGGAACTCTGAAGATGCCTAGTTCTTACCAAATATTAATATAATCCCTGTGAGCTCATTTCTTCATAAAATAATCAAAATTTCCCAATCCTTTCCAGTTCTGATCTTTTGGAATGATATCATTGCAGACTTTCTGATTTTGTTTTGTTTTTAAAATATCATAGCATGGGCTTGTGTTTCATGTGACTTTTTGATGTATAGGACAAAGAGCGAGGCATTGCTGCTGAGCCCAGATAAATGGTTAGGTCCTAGGAATTGCCTCTCTCCTCTGCATTGCTGGTCTTGTTTGCAGCAGGACAACCTTGACAATGTGTGAAAGTAAAAACAACCAAATGACAGAAAAGGGACTTTAAAAAAGTTTTGCATTACTTGGATGATTCTCTGAGGTTGGGTTGTTTGCCTGAAATCAATTTTACTGCTTGTCATATCTCAGTGGCCATATCCTCATACAGTTAGAGGAGAATGTCTAGTTACTGCTGTACTTTTCTGATGAGACCGAAGACCCAGATATCTGGCAGGATATCCTTCAAAGCTCTTTAGGTATGAAAGACCCAACCCTTAAACATAATTGGCTGCAGAGCTGTACAAAACCTAGTTTCTGGTGTTTTGTGGTGGTTTTTTTTTTTAAGAAGCAAGGCTAAAAATCCTTGAGGATTTAGTTTATACATTCTCACACTTCCCTGTTTAAATGTCAAATATCTATCAGGAACTTCAAAGAGGCATGTGAGAAAGGATGGGTGCACTGGAAAAAGTGATGCAAGTAGATTTTTAGCTGTGAAATACAAACAAATGTGATTGGTCAAAATTTAATGATTCACTGAAACACACAGTTTGGAGTTTAGGTTACTTGAGAGAAGATTATGCTGGACACCTAAATTTAGTACAGAACATATTTCCCTCCAAATTAAGCCACTTTTAGAAATATCCATTAAAGACCCAAATATATTACTTTATTAAATTTGATGTTAATTGTGCATTTCTCCCCCACTAAGTGAGAGCCTTGTTGGGGAGTGGGAGCTTTAGTGGTTAACTAGGCAGTGTTGCCCATCTCTTGTCAATGATGTTAAGCTGGGACTAAAATTCACCAAAACAACCTTTGTCAGATCCCTTAGATAAGGTGAAAGTGGAGGGCACACATCATGGTCTGCCTAGCCAGTGGGTGACGTAATATCCACATGGCTGATAACTGCATTCAAATAAACTTGGTTTCTCAAGTCCATTTGCAAGTGCAGAATGTCATTGCAGAGATGTCTACCAATATGTGTACCCCTTGCTGAATAATGACTCCAGGGTATCCAAAGTATGCATTTCTTCCATTTAATAATAATTGTGAGTTGTCAAGTCAGTTCTGACTTATGACAACTCTTTGCAGGGGTTTTAAGCTCCAGAATACACAAAAGTGGTTTTACTATTCCCTTCTTCTGTGGATGCTCTGGGTCTGTGCAACTTGCCCAAGTTCACACAAGCTGGACTCAGCATCCAGCTCTGCAGCCAGGTACCTAACTCACTGAGTATTAACCTCCATGTTTCTTTCATACTGGTTTCAGTACCATTTTTTAAAGGTCTGGTCTGCACGAATTTATGGTTCATGCACTTGTTCAACCGAATGTTTTAAACAGAGGTTGAAAGTAACTAATTAGAGATGTTAGTTGCTTTTTATCAATACAATTCCTTAGTAATGATGGTATAGGTATAATACAAATATACTTTAATCAGGAATACTTCAGCTCCCTGGCAGTAAGGTTGTCACTTCAAAAATTAATTTCGGATTATCAGGTTTAAGGTTTCAACTGATGGTGGGAAAGGAGTGCCTCCTGAAGTGTTAGCTCACGCTCTCTGTCTGGTGTTGAGGAGACAATTAGGCAAATAGCAGGAGTGTGAGTTTTGTAACACAGATAAGTGGTTTCTTGACCTCAGTTTTTTTAAATAAAGTTTTTTTTTTAGAAATCAGAAAGAGAAGAGTTACTTCTAAAAACTTGTAACTATAACAATATTGTTGTTGTTCCATGCTGTCAAGTTGCCACCAACTCATGGCAACTGACAGCAACCCTATTAATGAGTGCTCTCCAAAATATCCTGTCCTGATCAGTCCTGCCCAGCTCTTGTAAATTCCAGCCTGTGGTTCCTTTAAAGGCTCAATTCATTTTGTGTTTAATGTTCTTTTTTTCCTGCTGCCTTCAGTCTTTCCCAGCATGATTGTCTTTTCCAGAGAATCTTCCCTTCTCAAAATGTTTCCTGAAGGAGGACACCTCAATTCCAGAGAGAGAGAGAGAGAGAGAGAGAGAGAGAGAGAGAGAGTTCAGGCTTGATTTGCTCTAGAATGCATTTCTTTGTCTATCTGGCAGTGCAAGCTATATGTAGAGCTCAACTCTAGCACCATATTTCAGATGAGTCAGATTTTCTTCCTGTCAGCTTTCTTAATTGTCCAGTTTTTATATCCATACATGGTATTTGGGAATGCAAAAGAAAGGATGATCTTAGCCTTGGTCTCCAGTGACACTTCCTTACACTTGAACTTTTCTCATTCCTAAATTAGTAAAGGTAAAGGTTTTCCTTGCTCCAAAGCCAGTTGTATCCAACTCTAGGGTTCAGTGCTCATCTCTGTTTCAAAGCCAAAGAGCCAGCACTGTCTGCTTCTGCAGATGTTTCTGTGGTCATGTGGCAGGCATGACTATACACTGGAGTGCACGGAACACTGTTTACTTTCCCACCGAAGTGGTCCCTATTTATCTACTTGCAATTTCTTGCTTTCAAACTGCTATGTTGGCAGGAACTGGGATAAAGATGGGAGCTCATTTCGTCCTGCAGTACCAAATTCCTAAATTACTACCCTTTAATTCTCATCTTCTTCTGATTTTTGGTTGCAGTCTCCAGTTGGATTGATGATTGAACTAGGCCGGGGTGCCCAAAATTACTTCTGTGATGAGGGCTTTGTGGGCCGGATGAATTGGCGTCAGAGGCTGGGTCTGTCCCACAGGCCATAGTGACTGGCCCCCAGAACCACATGACCGGCCTGTGGCCAGAAAAGTTTGGGCAACCCTGAACTAGGCTATTCACTACCTTTCATCATTTAACTTTCTTCATTGTCAACATCAAAGTTGTGTAGTTCTCCTGTAGTCATGTTTTTGTTATGTTAGTACTTACCTGCCTAAGGCTAATAACCACAACTAATTATTTTTGAGAATAACTTTCCAACATCTGGTTTAAAGGTTTGACTAATATTTCAAATTATTTTGTTTTCAATGCACATATTATTATAGAAATGCAATTGGGCAAATGTGGCTGAAAACTGTAGGGTTTTTCTTATTTAAAATGTAGGTGAGAAACACATTCCTTAAGGTACACTTGCTGTAATATAATTAGTCACAGGAGTGTAAAATATGTGTTGCTGGCAAATCACTCTGTTGTTAAATCTGTGGAGTGTTAGAAATTTTGTTATAGCTGTCAAATGTGGAAATGAGATTGTCTTCTTCTAGACTTTGTTAGATGGAAGGCTAGCAAGTCAGCAGTTTGAGACCCGGGTACTGCATGATGGATTGAACGCCCATCTCTGTCCCAGCTCTTGGGGACATGAAAGGAGGCTCATTTGGGCATTCCCTGAGCGGAGTTTCTTCCACAAAAATCCTTTCAGCCCAGAATAATTTCTGACACTAAATTATTGTTATCACCGTTGAAAAGCCAAAGGTTCTCCAGGCTTAGGCTCAGGTCATTATCCCTTTCCCAGCTGGTTTTTCCATTCTCCCCAATAAGAAAGTATGTAGGGGCACATGGGGTTTTTCATGCTTCTCCTCCTCTCTCTTGGGACCTCTCAGTTGGAAGCCCATCCTGAGTGAGTCCTCAGTCCAACAAACTCCTGAAAAGCCCTCCCTCATGTCTTCCCAAGCTCCTTCCTCTCGGACTGCCTCCTCTGCCCTTTCAAGAGTAGATATGACCTCACTAGATTCTCAGTTTGGCTCCTTATACATTGGCAGGGAGTTTGAGCTACATTGTGGCAGTCATAACTTTATATCCCTCTTCTCTTGTGGTAAACTAAAGGCTTAATTCCCTCTAGAACAGTTTTTCCCAACCATTGGTTTTGGGCAGAAATTCTCAACCTGCGGCCAGTGGGCTAGATGTGGCCCATAGCACCATTTCATGTGGCCCCCCATCGCCTCCACCACACCTGGAAGTGCCATATGGTGGAGGAAGGGCAAAATGGCCATCCAGCCTCCAAAGCTGTCTGAGGGAGCGTGACTTAGCCCATGGCTTTAAAATGTTGAGAACTCCTGGTTTTGGGGTTTCAGTTCCCAGGAGCTTAAGTCAATTCACCAAAGCACTGAACAGCCAATGTACTTACTTAGACTTCTGGGAATTAAAGTCCCCATCTGGCATGGGCCCCACTTTGGGAACCATTGCTCTAGAGGGCATCTGTCTGCCAACAGGGTTTCTGGTGCCACCTGCAGCGGTAAAGGCTCAGTATTTCACCCAGTGTCCTGAACTGGGACCTCTTTCTTTTCCCTGACCAGTGGCTTAGACTCACAGGTTCTCATCCCTTCTGTCTACTCTGGTAGCAAGTCAGTCCATCTTCAAGTCATGGGTGGGAGTGCAACAGGGCTTCCAACAGAGGTGTCCTTGCCACTGGCTTCTCCACAAACACCTGCACCCAAACAGACAAATATGTCAGGCTTTGGTATATTCTATAATTTATTTAAAGTTATGTTCTTTCCAGTTAGAATATGAAGAAATTTGCACATGTTGAAAAGGTCTTGTTAAAAACTGAGATGAACATAAATTATTAATAAATTATTGTTGATATTATTTATTAAATCATTAATTAATTATGATTATGATAATTAATAAATCAATTAACATTCAGGATGGGGATGCAGGTGGGTCCTGGAATGCCAAGATTCAGTTAATTTGTTCTGAAAAGAATGGTCCTATTAATTACACTGCACAACAGTAATTTTGCTACTGGGAATAACACATGTGATTTACATGATATCTAGTGTGCTGATTCCAAATCTGAACTCAGAATTTGCCTGTCACATGCAGATTTATAGGTGTGCTATACCTGTTCAAATGGTCAATAATTGGGTAATGTATTTTTACATGGGAACATTATAACATTTGCAGCTCCCACTCCGCCTGCTGTCACCTCAGCTGAATCACATCCCCTGGTGGCATGTATGCACTTGATTTAGTATAGGCATATCAGAAAACAAAAATTAAATAAAAAACTGTAGCACTTTAAAGACTAACTGTTATATTTTTATTGTGAGCTTTTGTGGATCAAGTCCACTTCTTTAGTTGATCCACAAAAGCTCACAGTAAAAATATAGCAGTTAGTATTTAAAGTGCTGCAGTGTTTTTATTTTTATTTGTATTTTATTTGTATATATTTGTGATGCAGTGTTATTATTCAAGGGAGGGGGAAAGGTATCTTGAAGTATTTTTTGTTGTTTTTCACTTTGGAGCTAGTCCTTTCTTAAATTGTTTTTAGTTACAGTGGTTGATAGCTTTCTATGTTTTCCTGTAATGGGCTCAAAACAGGTCCAGGTTATGGAGATATTCATTTTTGGGCTGGTAGCTTACACTCGCAAAAGGGAAATCACATAAATCCTGGCATAAAAATGCCACCACTCAATATGGGTGTGCATCAGGCGTGCAGCTAGCACCCTGACAACAAGCAGCAATTTGCTACCAAACTTGTAGAGTTTCCCTTCTGCAAGCGTAAACTCCCAACAGGATTCTGGCCTCATGTCTATATATTTCCATACCCACCTTTCCCTCAGAAACAGGGCAAATAATGGTCTGCTCTTCTGAAGTGAAAGGCCATACTTTGACATTACCATTTAAAGTTACACAGAACCAAGAGAAATAAAGGAAATAATTCATTTCCTACTTGATAATCCATAATTTTCATTGCTTGCTCTTTGATCACCAGCACAGTGTACCTGATATGTATAAACTAATACCAAGAAAACTCACTCTTATGTCTGAAGAAGTGGACTTGATCCACGAAAGCTAACATTAAAATACAGGAGTTAGTGTTTTAAGGTTCCACAACATTTTTTGTCTTTTTGTTTTGTTTACTCTCTGATATACTTGCACAGACTAACACAGCTACCATTTCAAAAATGTCCACTTATATATTGGAGCTCAGTGAGATGTTTTGAATTAAATAAATATTTTTAAAATACCATGAATGACACCATGTCCTATTTTGGGATGATACATAAATGGAATAAAAATAGCATGATTATTTTTCTCAAGGGCTAGCAAACGTGGTGGATATTGTGCAAGATTTAATATGTGTGTTAGCTTTACTTCTGGTGCATCCTCTTTTGCCTCAGAAGACCTTGTGAGCTGTGAAATAAGAATATTTCTTAGCTTGGTAAAACCTAACAAGGTTATTAGCTTCACCACATCTAATTGAAGGATATAAATAGCAAAGTCAATTGTCATTTTAATGTCAGTAAATGTAAAGGGAAATCTGGGAAGACGACTAAAGAGAATTCAGGCTACCTGTAGATCATTGTAGAGTGAGGGTAAAATAAACTCTTCTCTTAGGCCCATGAGGATGTATGCAGGGCACACTTCTAAAGCTTGCAAGTTTATCACACAGAGAAGCAAATCTAGATTTAATTTAGGATATTACACATTAATGACTGTGGCTTATGAACGACATAAATTCATTGATTGGGACCATGGTTATAATATTGGTATAATACAAGCACTTCTTCCTAATATAAGTCAAACTCGGTTCCTCAAATGAACAATTAAGAAAGAATGTCAACATTCATGTGTAACTTCTTTTTTCCTCCCCATATTATTGGAACATGTATAAAAAACAACTTTGCCAGAGTTGCTGATATTTGTTTTTCTTCAAACTCATTGCTAAAGCAGATACTTACAGTCAGTGATGGGATTCAAAAAATTTTACTACCTACTCTGTGGCCGTGGTATGGTGGGCATAGCCAGGGGGAAGCCCTACATTGCACCCAAATTAGGACTACTTTATTTCAAAACTGGGATGGGCAATGGCAGCCAGAATTTCTCTTACTGGTTCTGGCGAACTGGGGTGAACCTGTTGAATCCCAACACTGCTTACAGTTAGATAGTTGAGTAATTGCAATGAGAGCAATCAGGGAAGAATGAATTAAAGAACAGAAAATGCTGCCAGATCTTATTATTATCCCAGGCTTATTCCAAAGTAGAATTGGTTAACAGTCATAAAGTGTATTTTTTCTTGACACGGAGCAAGAAAGTCATCCACAGTCTCAATTCCCATCTCTCCTCCAGTAGCAATAAATATTCGGCATGTAGTTCATGTGTTTGAAAAGACATGTGTTTAAAAAGATGGTAGTTGTAGCGCAATCCATGTACCTAGCAGAAGGCTGAGTAACATGTCTTTTAATGTGCTACTGTTATGTAAACCGCAGTAGGGGAACCTGAAATGGCAACATTGCTGAAGAACCTGCTAGGGAGCAAAGACTTTGCTCTGTAACCAGTGGTGGGATGTCAAAAAATTTACTACCACACCGTGACATCATCACAGTGTGGGCGGAGCTAACATCATGATGTCATGACATCGTGGGCAGGGCTAAAGAAAAAATAAAATAAAATAATATAAATAAATAAAAATAAGCACACACACACACCTCAACCCACCCAACCACCCACCAATCAACACAAACCCATAAATAAATAAAATAAATACATAAAATAAAATTACATTAAAATACACCCACCCACCCAAACAGCCACCTACCCATCCCAAACATAAATCAACCCACCCCAAACACAAACCTGTCACTTACCTGTTAGTATAAATGCCTGGGCAGCACCATATTGTAAGATGGATATGGTCGTCATACCGGTTCACTAGGATAATATGCCTTAATGTAAATGTAAAACAGCTGTACCTCCTTAAGGGTTCTCCAATTAGAGCAGCAATTGGAACAGCACAGGTGTAGCTTATTGATGAGGTAACTCCAAGACTTTGCTTAAAAACCCCAAGCCAGGCCGCCAGGCCCTTTTAGGAACTGTGGTATTACGTCAATATAGGTAAAGGTATTAAATACACATTAAAATACACACAGACACACCACATCCAAAGGTGAGTCACTTACCCTGGGGAGCAGGGTAGAGGGAGCTTCAGGCTAGCAGCTTATCTTCCTCCTCCCTGGTTGGGAGGACAGCAAGGAGGCCGTGCATATGTGCCAAGCCCTGTAGGCGTGCATGCACACCAAATGCTTGGTGTGCTTGCGCAGTAGGGGAACCAGTGAAAAGGTAAGCCCCGAAAGTGGTTCCCCCCAAAAGCTGCTACCAGTTCTCCGGGACACTGGGAAAAGTTACTACCGGTTCTGGCGAACTGGTGAGAACCTGTTGTATCCCATCACTATCTGTAACCTTGCAGAAGTAGGTGAAGGTAGCCTTCTTTTTCAGCTTGCTATCGTCCGAGCAATTTTCTTATCTATCAATAGTGTTCCCAATGTAAGAAATTATAAACCTTTCCCATCCCCTGTAACTTTTTTGTCACTCAGTCTAATGAAAATTTATGATCATCATCCATATGTAATGAGATTGATCTTGCTTTCCCTGGAACTATAAATGTGCATTCAACGTGTGGCTCCATTATATAGGCTTTTTATTTGCTTCACTGCACACTTCTTACAAAGTTAACAAGATTATTGCAAGTCCTTCCTTCTCCACTGGGAATTATAATCCATGACAAGAGATAATATTGTCAGAACTATTCACCATATTTTTGTTGTAATGGTGCTGAGGACAGGTGCTGAGTGGCTACAAATCACAACTACCTTTTCCCTAAGTTAATGTTAAATAAAAGTCTTCAAGTGGGCTGATAGTTGATTCTTGTCTCCAACAGGCAAAATACTTTCTGTGGCAATGAAACATGAGACTCTACAGCTAATATTAACAATGTAACAGAGATTGGGTGAGATAAAGGGAGGATTCTGGTACTTTTCTGTGATAGATTTTCGAGATGTTGATCAGTTGTTGATGGTAGTTGTAGCACCATCCATGTACCTAGCAGAAGGCTGAGTAACATGCAGCTACAGCAAATTTTTGTCTTAAGAAAATCTCGTGCTAACTTTTCAAAGGGAAGAACAAATATAGGAGGAGTTTTGGCTCTAGCTCAGGGGTTCTCAAGGTGTTCACGTCACGGGCCAGACTGCTCACCCTTAGATAGCTGAGCAGGCCAGACACATGGTTCCCCCCCATTGTAAATGCTGCCGCAAACTGCAGTGGGCGTGTTTGCGTATGCACGGGTGTGCTGATGGCTGTCGTAAATGTGTCTGCTTCCACTTCTGGATGGAATGCTGTTGGGATCTTGCCCATGGGCCATAGGTTGCGGACCCCTGCTCTAGCTAGTTGGCACACAGATTGGTCCACTACAAAATTAATTACACTCATCCCACATGCTAGCAAGGTTATGCTCAAGATAATACAGGATAGACTGCAGCAGCACATGGAGAGAGAAGTACCAGAAGTGCAGGCAGGGTTCCGAAGAGGCAGGGGAACAAGAGACCACATTCCCAACATACGTTGAATCATGGAGAAAACAAAGGAATATCAGAAACAAGTCTACTTCTGTTTCATTGACTATACCAGAACACCTTATATGCCTCATGAGAAATATTTACATGAGTCAAGAAGCAACAGTTAGGACAGAATATGGAATGACAGAGTGGTTTGGAATAGGAAACGGAGTAAGATAAGGCTGCATTTTGTCACCCTGCTTATTCAACTTATACACAGAGCACATCATGTGCAATGCAGGGTTGGATGAATCACAAGTTGGGATCAAAGTTGCTGGGAGAAACATCAAAAACTTAAGATACGCTGATGATACTACCCTAATGGCAGAAAGTGAAGAAGACCTAAAGAAGCTTCTGCTTAGGCTGAAAGAAGAGAGTGCAAAAGCTGGCTTGAGACTCAACATCAAGAAAACCAAGATAATGGCAACAGGCCCTATCAGTCCCTGGAAAATAGATGAGGAAGAAGTAGAAGCAGTGACAGATTTTACTTTCTTAGGATCAAAAATAACTCCAGATGGTGATTGCAGCCATGAAATAAAAAGACGACTTATTATTGGGAGACAGGCAATGAGAAACTTGGGGAGCATAGTTAAAAGTAGAGACATCACCTTGCAAACAAAAATTCGCATAGTCAAAACAATGGTATTCCCAGTGGTAATGTATGGTTGTGAGAACTAGACCATTAGGAAAGCTGAGCGCAGAAGAATAGATGCCTTTGAAATGTGGTGTTGGAGGAGAGTTTTGAGAGTCCCCTGGACAGTGAGGAGAACAAATAGGTCAATCCTAGAAGAAATCAACCCTGACTGCTCCTTAGAAGGCCAAATAGTAAAGATGAAGCTAAAATATTTCGGTCATCAAATGAGAAGAGAGGATTTACTTGAGAAAGCCTTGATGCTGGGAAAGGTGGAGGGCAAAAGAAGTAGGGGGTGGCCAAAAATGAGATGGCTAGATGGTATTGTAGAGACAATGGGCACAAA
The DNA here is from genome assembly GCA_030440675.1 of Furcifer pardalis. Taxonomy (NCBI): domain Eukaryota; kingdom Metazoa; phylum Chordata; class Lepidosauria; order Squamata; family Chamaeleonidae; genus Furcifer; species Furcifer pardalis. Next base: position 74,949,978 of record CP126893.1, read on the forward strand.
GCTGGGCAGGCTGAGGAGCATGGTGGAAGACAGAGGTGCCTGGTGGGCAATGGTCCTTAGGTCGCAAAGGGGGGGGGGGAATTGACTGTGCAACTGAACAGCAACAACAAAATCACTCCTCTCAAAAAATGAACTTGTATCTGCATGGACATAGCATATGGCTAAGAGACATATCAAGAGAATCACAGTGCCAAAGTTTAGACAATTTGCTTAAACTCAGCATAAAAAGGCATGAAGTGTCCATATGCTAAACATGACTTTTTCTTGGATGAGTCTTAGTTTAAGATTTATAGATCTCAGGTAAACTATTCAATTGATTAGGCAAAATAACACAACCCATCTCCTTGTTCCATTCGTCCCCAAGTCCTTGTGCATCATATTGATTAACTAACAGTAAATAGTACAAAGAAATAATGTTTCATGGATGGATTCAGTAAGAATTTCCAAAATATTGGAGTTTCTGAAGCACTCAATTCTGCTGCATCACATTTAGTGACTAATAGATACGATATTTGTAAATATTGCCATTGGGCTGAAGCTGGAATATCACACCTATTTCTCAATTAGGGAAATGCCCATAAGTCATCATCCTGTCTAATTAATTGGTCTAAAGGAAGAATTCATCTGACTGTCCAAATGCTCTATAAAAAGGGTTGCTTCCCAATGTTAAATCCAGATTACTATGTAAAGTTAATTTAGCATGTGAAGATGGGCTGAATTGGAATAATCATGGTAATACAGTATGTGCCATAATTCTTACTGCAGAGATTGTTGGGGGAATAGAATCTGTTTTGGCATATTTAGACCCCAAACCCATCCACTTGGAGAGAGGTTCCAGAAAGGAGACTTCCAACACAGCCCATGAGTGTTAATTTGACTGTAGAACACAGTTCCACTAAATAGTACAGTTTAGTAGATATGTCTGATGATATCAAGTAAAATTAGAAGACTCAAATCCACTTGCAGTAAATGCAAGCCACATTCTAGAAATTCGAGGTATTGCAGAACTCCTTATACATTTTTTAAACCCAGGTTTAATTTTATGGAAGTATCAGCTAGGTATATGAAAGGGAAATACACAATGAACATCTAATATTCAATTTGAATGTACAGTAGAACATCGGATAACATTATGAATTGGTTCCACAAGTCATGACGTTATCCGATTTTTAGCGTTGTCCGATGCATACATCAGGGACAAACTGTGTGGTTTGTACCTGAAGTCAAACTGACCCTAGGCTAGCAATTGCTAGCCTAGGGTCAGCTTGACTTCAGGGGCAAACCTCTTGTCTTGCCACCTGACACGACCCTAAGGGTCATGTTGGGTGGCAAGAGAAGGCGCCCGCTCAAGTGCCACAAGGCGCGCGAACTGGCGCCTTATCTCCCCCCCCAAAGGCCCCTTAGCGCTTGCTAAGGGGCCATTCGGATGGGGGAAACAGGCACACGCTCGTGCGCTACAAGGTCCGCAAGCGGGTGTCTCTTGTCTTGCTACCTGACACGATCCTTAGCGCTTGCTAAGGATCGTGTCGGGTGGCAAGAGAAGGCGCCCGTTCGCACACCACAAGGCGCGTGAATGGGCACCTTCTCTCCCCCACCCTAATGGCTCCTTAGCGCTTGCTAAGGGGCCATTAGGGTGGGGAGAACAGGCACCCGCTCATGCGCTACAAGGCACGCAAGGTGCCTCTTGTCTTGCCACCTGACACGATCCTTAGCGCTTGCTAAGGATCGTGTCGGGTGGCAAGAGAAGGCGCCCGCTCAAGCGCCACAAGGCGCATGAACGGGCGCCTTCTCTCCCCCACCCTAATGGCTCCTTAGCACTTGCTAAGGGGCCATTAGGGTGGGGGGAACAGGCACCCGCTCGTGCGCTACAAGGCGCTACAAGGCGCGCAAGCGGGTGCCTCTTGTCTTGCCACCCGACATGATCCTTAGCGCTTTCCATAAGACTACGTAGTTTGCTTTCTGGCAACACTTTACGTGCTACCTTTGCATTGTAACCAGCTATGTAAAGACAGAATGACATCAGACATTGGTGATTCTGTGGTGCTAAAAGATAGAGCTCCAGCTGCTTGAACATATTGTCAGAGTTTGTCCACATTATGCTAACACAGCACCTTATGCTTCTCTTCTAGCAATCATATTGAAAGCAGATTGTGTTTGCATGTCAGGAAGAAGTATAATGGTTGTTCTTTGGCAAACTCTAAGGGCAGAAAATGGATTAATATTTTGGGGCTGAGAAATATTTGCTGCTCGTTGCTCAGCTATAGGAGTTCTGGCAGTCAGAAAGCTTATCCTTTTTCTTCTTCTGCTTTACTCAAGTGGTTTTGTATGACATTCACTAGGGATGTGAATATGCCTGCCTCACTGCCTTACGTCCTTATTCTCATCAACAAATCAGGGCTACAGTCATACGGCCTGTTCAAACAACTTCTAACCATTTAAACATTTATCCGCAGCACATAAAATGAACTCTCAGAAACTATGGGGAGAAGAGTTTAACCAATATCATTGTATGTGTATATATATATATATACACATACAAATATATATATTTAAAATGGTGGCTGTGTAAGTCTGTGTTTCAAGCATATCAGAGAGTAAACAAAACAAAAAGACAAAAATGTATTTCAATGTTAGCTTTCATGGATCAAGTCAACTTTGTCAGACATGAAGCCTCGTTCTTCTGTCTGATGAAGAAGATTTGATCCACTAAAGCTAAAATTAAAATACAGCAGTTAGTTTTTAAAGTGCCACAATGTTTTTGTCTTTTTGTTTACTCTTTAACATATTTGTTTTGTGACTGAGAGAAAATTAGCATTGCCTAACCATCCACGTATCAACATAAATGAGTGAATTTTAAAATCTGTTGGTTACACATAAAAGTTGCAGAACACAAGAATATGGTTTACAGATCCAAGGGCCTTAGTCGTACCTTTGCAATGTCTCTGCTGGCAAGGAGTTCCCAAGAATCTGCCCCGATAATGGCTCCTCGAGGTGTTGGCTGCAGGTGCCCCATGTCCTGGTGACAGACCATTTGCAACATGAGCACATGATCTTATTAGCAAACCTCTATTTCCTGTCAATGGAAGCAGTCCCGGTCATGCGGGCGTTTGCCCCGTCGCCTCGACTGTGCGGGCAGGTGAGGATGCCTCCACCTCTCCCTCCCCCCCCCTCCGGACTCATTCCACCTGGCTGGGAGAGATAAAGGGCCGTCAACAGGAGCCCGGCCGAAGAAGCAGCCCCGGTCGTGCGGGCGTTTGCCCTATCGTCTCGACTGTGCGGGCAGGTGAGGATGCCTCCACCTCTCCCTCCTCCCCCCCGGACTCATTCCACCTGGCTGGGAGGGATAAAGGGCCGTTAACAGGAGCCTGACCGAAGAAGCAGCCCCGGTCGTGTGGGCGTTTGCCCCGTCGCCTCGACCGTGCGGGCAAGTGAGGATGCCACCACCTCCCCCTCCTCCCCCCCGGACTCATTCCACCTGGCTGGGAGGGATAAAGGGCCGTCAACAGGAGCCCGGCCGAAGAAGCAGCCCCGGTCGTGCGGCCGTTTGCCCCGTCGTCTCGACCGTGCGGGCAGGTGAGAATGCCTCCACCTCTCCCTCCTCCCCCCTGGACTCATTCCACCTGACTGGGAGGGATAAAGGGCCGGCAACAGGAGCCCAGCCGAAGAAGCAGTCCCGGTCGTGCGGGCGTTTGCCCCGTCGTCTCGACCTTGCGGGCAGGTGAGGATGCCTCCACCTCTCCCTCCTCCCCCCCGGACTCATTCCACCTGACTGGGAGGGATAAAGGGCCATCAACAGGAGCCTGGCCGAAGAAGCAGCCCCGGTCATGCGGGCGTTTGCCCCATCGCCTCGACCATGCGGGCAAGTGAGGATTCCTCCACCTCTCCCTCCTCCCCCCCCCAGACTCATTCCACCTGGCTGGGGGGGATAAAGGGCCGTCAACAGGAGCCCGGCCGAAGAAGCAGCCCCGGTCGTGCGGGCGTTTGCCCCGTCGCCTCGACCGTGCGGGCAGGTGAGGATGCCTCCACCTCTCCCTCCTCCCCCCCGGACTCATTCCACCTGGCTGGGAGGGATAAAGGGCCGTCAACAGGAGCCCGGCCGAAGAAGCAGTCCCGGTCGTGCGGGCGTTTGCCCCATCACCTCGACCGTGCAGGCAATTCCATTGGGAATAGACTGCAACTTGGCAATAAGAAGGTGTTGTAGTATCTCTGATGTATTTTTTAGGATGTCCTGATGTTTTGTAATTTGTAATTGTTACTGGAGATTTTTGGGATGTATTTGGATATGTTTTGTGATGCTATTCTTGCTATGTGATATTTGTAATTTGCTATGTGATATATGTAATTGTTTTTTATGCTATGGAATTTTGCTATGTAATTGTAACTGTTTCCTCTGTGAGCCGCCCAGAGTCGCTGTGCGAATGGGGCGGCATACAAGTCGAAATATACAATACAATACAATACAATACAATACAATACAATACAATACAATACAATGGTGTATAGTCCTTAATTGAGAACTTTGGTTACTTTTTGCCATCCAGGCATTAGGCTACAATCAAGTGGGAAGCCAAATGAACCAAAAGCAATCATTTGCTTACGTAAGACTCTGCTAACATTGGGGATGCATATAACCACATAATTCAGAAATATAAATATATATGGAAGTGCAGCCTAAATCTGCAATCTAGATCTACCCACTAGTTTTCAATAAGGCTAATCTAGTTTCTAGACATATCCCCTACACCAGGAATTCTCAACCTGTGGCCCATAGGCCAGATGCAGCCCACAGCACCATTTCATGTGGTCCACCACCACCTCCACCACACCAGGAAGTGCCATGTGGTGGAGGAAGGGCAAAATGGCTGTCTGGCTCCCAAAGCTGTCTAGGGCCCCCAAAGCTGTCTGGGGGAGTGTGACCCAGCCCCCGGCTTTAAAAGGTTGAGAACTCCTGCCCTGCACAGTTTGAGACACTGAAAACATGATACAGGAAAGTTGTTTGGACTTTTTCTATAGCTTGGTTGAATGCAGTGACTCAAATGGGAATGCAACAAATTAACTGAGCTTAGGTTTTGTTTTGAATGCACAAATGGCCAGTGGGATATGATCAGTGATGGGATGTCCCCGGTTCTATACGGTTCCCTGGAACCGGTAAGAACAATCCCGGAGGGTTCTCCGTGAGGGGAGTCCACTTTTGAGGCGTCCGGTTCCGGACGCCTCACCGAAAGATTTTTTTTTAAAAATCGGAGCTAAAATGGCTCCGATTTACTGCGCATGTGCAGAAACTCAATCTGCCGCATTGCGCATGCGTCAGATTGAGTTTCTGCACATGCGCAATAAAATTGGAGCAATTTTTATTCCAATTTTACTGCGCATGCTTAGAAACTCAATCTGACACATGCGCAATGCGGCAGATTGAGTTTCTGCGCATGCGCAGTAAATCGGAGCCATTTTAGATCCAATTGTTTTTAAAAATCGGCAACACCGGTAGTCCTCAAGAACGAGATAGTGGCGGTGGCGGCGCTGATGGCGGCGGCAACACAGGCAGTGGCGGCGATGATGGGAGTGGAGATGACGGCACCAGCAGCGGCAGCAACGATAATGGCGGCGGCGGAGATTGCAGCGGGGATCACTTTGGCGGCCGCAACTCTCCACGGGCGCCCTAAGCCTCGCTGCCCGGCGGCGCGCCTAGCCGGGCGGCCCAGGGCTCCCAGCCGCAACTCTCCACGGGCAACCCTGAGCCACAGCGCCCGGTGGCGCGCCTAGCCGGGCGGCCCAGGGCTCCTGGCCGCAACTCTCCACGGGCAGCCCTGAGCCACAGCACCCGGTGGCGCACCTAGCCGGGCGGCCCAGGGCTCCTGGCCGCAACTCTCAACGGGCAGCCCTGAGCCACAGCACCCGGTGGCGCGCCTAGCCGGGCGGCCCAGGGCTCCTGGCCGCAACTCTCCACGGGCAGCCCTGAGCCACAGCACCCGGTGGCGCGCCTAGCCGGGCGGCCCAGGGCTCCTGGCCGCAACTCTCCACGGGCAGCCCTGAGCCACAGCACCCGGTGGCGCACCTAGCCGGGCAGCCCAGGGTTACTGGCCGCAACTCTCCACGGGCAGCCCGTGGAGAGTTGCGGCCGGGAGCCCTGGGCTGCCCGGCTAGGAGCGCCGCCGGGCACCGAGGCTCGGGGCAGCCCGTGGAGAGTTGCGGCCGGGAGCCCTGGGCCACCGGGCTAGGCGCGCCGCCGGGCAGCAAGGCTTGGGGTGCCCGTGGAGAGTTGCGGCCGGGAGCCCTGGGCCGCCCGGCTAGGCGTGCCGCCGATGGGTGCCGAGGCTCAGGGCTGCCCATGAAGGGTTGCGGCCGGGAGGCCCTCAGCCACCCGGCTAGGCGCGCCGCCGCTGGGCACCGAGGCTCGGGGCCAGCCCCAACGGTCCCCATTGTAAGTGGGGTTTGTGTTTGGGGTGGGTGGGTGTTTGGGTGTATTTTTATTTAATTATTATTTTATTTATTTATTTTATTAACGGTTTTGTGTGTGTGGGTTGAGGGGTGTGTGTGTTTTATTTTTATTTTATTTATTTTATTTTTGGCCCCACCTACAACGTCATGACGTCATGACGTTGGCTTCACCCATGACGTCATGAGGTTAGCTCCGCCCCCACTGTGATGACGTCAGGGTGGGGTACTAAAATTTTTATCATCCCATCACTGGATATGATGTCCACCAAAGAGGTTAAGAACGTATAAAACTACTTACCATAATTGTCCAAATTAACATAGAGCTGACCAACTAGTATACTCATTTGACTCCAGATATCTGATCACTTTGATTTGTTGTAAAATAGTAGCATTTAATGTCCAATGAAATTCTCTTAAACTTTAGGAAAGAAAACATAATTTTGGATTTTGCAACATTAATAAACAATGAACAGGCACCACAGCAGGCGGTGAAGGCCATTACAACATACTTTAGGCCAAGTTGTACTAATATAGTAAGATGGGATGTTACAGGTTCGCACCAGTTCGCCAGAACCGGTAGTAACTTTTCCCAGTGTCCCAGATAACCGGTAGTGGCTTTTGGAGGAAACCACCTCAGGGGCTTACCTATTCGCCAGTTCCCCCACTGCGCATGCACGCCAAGCGCTTGGCATGCATGCATGCCTACAGCACTTGGCGCGCATGCGCGGCCTCCTTGCTATCTTCCCAAGCGGGGAAGAGGAAGAGAAGCTGCTAACCTGAAGCTCCTATAGCCTGCTCCCCAGGGTAAGTGACTCACCTTTGGGTGTGGTGTGTGTGTGTGTATTTTAATGTGTATTTTGTATGTCTTTTTATGTCTATTTTATGTGTATTTATTTTTAATGTGTGTTTTTATGTGTTTTATGTGTATTTAATTTGTATTTTTACGTGTTTTTATGTTTATTTAATGTGTATTTAATGTGTATTTATTTTTAATGTGTATTTTTATGTGTTATGTGTATTTAATTTGTATTTTTATGTCTATGTAATTTGTATTTTTATGTGTACATGACCAAATTTGGCCCCGCCCACCAGGTCACATGGCCCCACCCATGACATTAGCTCCACCCACATCATTGCCCCTGCTCACAAATTAGGCTCCGCCCACAGTGTAGTAGTAAAATTTTTGACATCCCACCACTGGTAATACAGCAATCTCTGTGAATAGTAATCATGAGATTTGTTGAGGATCAAGCTTTGGAAAAGTGTAGTCTACCATACTGAAGGAGGTGTCAGATCCTTAATGAACAAATTGAAGATGAGGCTCCAAAATCTGACAAGATAATGCATGCTGTGGCCTACAGCAGACCTGACAATTGGTCACTGTATGTACATTTCAGAAAGTGCAGCTCCTGCTGCCAACACTGAAAATGGCAAAGAAAGTCTCAATGAGGAGTCAAGCCTTCTTGGTGGTGGCACCCATGCTGTGGAACAGCTTGTCAGTCGAGCTGTGCCAGGCCTCTTTCCTTGGATGTATTTCAAAAACAATTGAAAAAAGTCCTATTCAAGGAGGCTTTTAAAGATCTGCTCTCTTCAGCCATATAGCTTACTTAGCCAAGTTTAATTTGGCTTTGATATTAGAGTAGTTTAATTCCCCAGATTTGCTTTCTGTGGGTGGGGTGGGCAGATCTGTTGAGATCTAAGTATTATGTTTTAACATATTGTCACCAGGTGAGTCCTATTCATTATTATTATGTCTTGTATGCATTTTAACTATGTAAACCAAACATAGTGGAAACACTTCTCAGGTGAGTGGTACAAAATGAGATCCATCCATCCATCCATTCAACCAACCAACCACTCAAAAACAGACAAATGGTAAAAGCAGCTTCCTATCCATAAAAGTCTTATTCAATTTATCCCACAAAAATTACCTCAGAAGAGAGTAAAAAACAACACTTTCAAATTATTAAAAATTTTTTAGAAATGTGTCCTTCCACATGAATTACTACATTCCCCCTCCCAAAATGAACAATCGTAATCCAAAGGTCCAAGGTGGATCTGTTAGGGTCAATTTGTTCCACACATATTGCCATTTTGGTCTTTCATCCAAATTAACAATCTGTTGACCAAATGTTTTGCATAAAACTTACCCACAATGGACAGAAGTCCTTATTGGATGGTAGGTTCCTGCTGTTTTATTTATTTATTATTTATTATTTATTTATTAATCGTATTTACTATCCCGCCCCAATCGGGTAAACCCGACTCTGGGCGGCTTACAGTATGGATTAAAGTATGGATTACAGAATCCTTTTTTTAAAAATGAAGCCTATGTAGTTTTAGTTCCCAATTTTCATCACCTTGAAGTTTTTGTTATGAGAGTTAAAAAATAGATTCTAAAAGGGAGACACACCATTCCAAGAGGAAATTTACAACTAATCTGAATAACAATTAGAGATCATCTGCCCAGGGCCGCAGCCAGAGGAGGGCCAGGGCCCCCAAAAACCCTCCTGAGCTAACAGCCCACCCCGACCCCAGGATGCCAGTGTTTTATGTGTGTGTGACATTGTTGCCCCACCTAAAAAATTTTTCACCACCACCACCCATCTAGAATCCTGGCTACGGCCCTCACCTGCCATTACCAGTTGTATAAAGCCATATTGACTTGTATCCTTATCTATTATGCTGAACAATCACTCTGTATCTCTGTACCTGATGTATAAATTGATGCCATGAAACCTCACTCCCATGTCTGATGAAGTGGACATGATCCATGAAAGCTAACATTAAAATATAACAGTTAGTCTTCAAAGTGCTATAACATCTTTGTTTTGTTTTATTTATTCTCAGATATGCACCATTCCATGTCCTTTTACAAAAGTAATTCAGATGGAAGCACACCAAGGCTTGATGCATTTCCAAACTTTAGCTAATCAATTAGGTGTTTAGTTTCATTTTGACTCATGATCCACCTTTCCTGCAAAGTGGAGCATATAGATTCTACGATATTAATGGCCAAGATTGATAGGTCATGAAATGCATTTCAAAGATGTTCTGTCCATTCCAATTTTACTAAGCAGAGTGCCCCAAATTGCTCATTATAATTAGATAATGAGGCATTTATCAAGAGAGAAGAAAGAAAATTGGAATGGTTATGGTGAAACTGTTAAAATCTGCTCTTATAAAGCAGTATCGGTGCTAGAAGCAAGTTTACTACAGTGACAAAGGACAACAATCATACAATAAGTTTTGTTTTTCTTTTGTTCATGAAGGATGGGTAAAAGTGGCCCCTGAAGTAAAAAAAAAAGTCTTTAATCTGGCGTCATCCTGTTGCTGCTACTGCTGGCATTCCCATCATGCAGGTGAAGTAGTTGAACAGGATTTTGGCCAATATGTTTAGAGCAGAGATCTTGTAGTTTTTAAGGAGTTGGTCTAGCTCAGTGGTGATGAACCTATGGCATGTGTGTCAGAGGTGGCACTTGGAGCTCTCCCTGAGCAGTCACCCCAGCACAGAGTTTGTCCTGCTCCTCTGCCCAGCAGCCCAATGGGAGTGCTTCCTTCCTTTCGCAGCATATAGTTCACCCTGCCCCTCTTCCCAGCAGCCCAATGGGAGGACTCCCTCCCTCCCTCTAGCACAAGGTTCACCCTGCCCTTCTGCCCAGCAACCCAATGGGAGTCTTTCCTTCTTCCCCTGTTACTGTGTTGGCACTTTGCGATAAATAAATGGGTTTTGGGTTGCAGTTTGGACACTCAGTCTCTAAAAGGTTCACCATCACTGGTCTAGCTGAATTATGGAATGTGCAGCCACTGTTTGTTTGTTTTTTAAATATAAACTAGAGACAATTCCAGATGTGGAAACCTGCATTGGTCTATAAGGCAGCATTGTTCTGGTACAACCAAATGGTGAGATTCAGAAATATTTAATACTGATGCATCTGCATGGAAGGGTTATAACAGTCAGGTTGATTTGAAGCATCAGTTTAAGTGAAAATGCCACTTTTGAGTTTACCTTGTCTATTATACACAGTTCAGTGAGGATAGTAGGAGTGGGTCTGAGTGAGAACTGAGAGTCTTGTGACTTAGAAGAAAAGAAGATTTAGTGTTGTCTGCAAATTCTTGAAGCCTTCATATTAAGTTGGGGAAAGTCTTTGAGCAATGTGGTTTTGTCCTTCGGATAGGTGCTCAGAAAATGAGCCGATTAGTGCTTTACTTCAGAGTTTTAAAAAATCATGATCCATAGTTCCAATTTGAATACAAAGGTTTTCAACCTTGGAAAGATTCTTTGTAGTCAGTAAAATATATTTCGTATCCTGCTCTTCACAGGTGACAGAATTGGCCTTTGGTTTTAGAAGACTCATATTGCTATCCTCTTTGCTTTGTTGCAATTATTCTCTTTTTAAAATAGAGCATTTGGGATTTCTCCAGCAGAGAGAGGATTCTGGGACATAAACGTCAAAAAGTGGTTTTTGGGGAGGAGGACACAGTAGTGTCTGCTAATTTGGTAACAGAGAGAATGACAATCTCACTGTAAGGCACCTTTAAGAAAGAAGCACTATCACTGCTTATAGTTATATTATTTTATGTAGTTATGTATTTGGAAGGTATTGCATCAACTACTGGGGAAAAGCATAAGTAGGAAAAATGCTACACTAATGAAATAATGTCCAGGAGGAAATTGTTCACACACCAAAACAGTATGTGTTGATAAATTGACTATAATGCAAAATTGATCCTTGTATCAATCCAAGATATGTGGATCAGGTTGGTTTATATTACAGTAATAGTCTAAATTCCTAAACATCTCAGATTGGAGATCTCATTAACTTCCAGGTGTTGTTTTAAGGCCCAGAGAATTTGGAAGTATCTAAGGATCTTCAAGGATCTAAGTTGCTGGCTTCATGACATCCCAAATGTTCCAGCCAAATTCTTGACTCAGGCACAGAACAATGTGGTTCAAAAGAATGAAAGGAAAATAAGTTTACAAGAGGGTATTCTAAAGCAGGAAACCTTAAAATGATATTGAAATCCAGAACATACACACATTTTAATGACAATTTCTTTAAAATCATATTAACATGCAACAGAGTACAGTATAAGCTATTAGTGAGTGAGTATATGTGAAAGGGAAATTCATTGGAATAGGCTGACTCATCTCCCTCGAGGCTACCTCTAGCCTGTAATTTTGGCTTTCTCTTTTGACCTGAAGAGTAAACCATGAAACAATTCATCTAATTGCAAAGCACTTCCTAATTAATTTCTTTGCCACAGGGGGGCTTGAAAAAGACAAATTTTTCTCAGAGCTGAATTATTAGAACCTTCCCTTTATCATGGGGCTATGTACCTAACCAGGCAAATTCAAAGGAAATGATGAATAATAGTCTGTCCTTTAGAACTCGAGACATTTTTTTAAATGAAAACAAATCAGTCTCCACTGTGTTTCTGTTTGTTAAGTGAAGTTTGAAGAAAATGAAAAGTTTTAAAATAAACTTGAGGTGCACAAAGGAGGTGTATTAGGAAATATGAAGTTAGCCATGGCTCACGATTCTAAATCCATAGCCTGGCTGCCTTAGAGGAGACAGACAAGAGAAAACATTCATTGCCTTCCTGGAGGGAATTTGGTACCATCCTGTTAAACTTTGGAACATTCTGGTTTCTCTTAATGTGTGATGGGTTGCTAAAATTTTCATTCTGTCATGGAGATTGGCTCATGAATTTCTTCCTAATGATGTTCCCTTTTCCAATGAGCACTGGCATAGATAAGAGTTTGTACTGGTAAACATATAAGTTGACTTCATTGAGAGTTAATGGCTAGCCCAAGGTCTTATACCAAGTGTTTCTGTATATCTCTACATAGTTTATTCTTAGAGCCTTAAGTGACAAAATCACTATAGACATTATCTATTGTTTGCTGAGTTGTGTGTCTCAGTGCATAATAGGTAATGCCTAAAGAGATGTCTTAACTTGGGGAAACTTGATGGGAGTGTTACTAATTTTTGTTATGTCAGCATGATGAGGCAATAAAATTTTAGACTCACATAATTTAATGGGGATTACTCAGAAAAAAATCAGTAAGATTGAAGCCCCAGTGAGCTTTGTGACTGAACACAAATCACAACTGTTCCATATTTTTTACTGTATCACACTGACTGTTGCTGAGCAGGGCAAGAAACATGATGTAATGGAGGAAATTAGCCATCACATTTTTATATTGTGTTGTCAATTCAATTCTGACTTATGGCAACCCTTTCCATGGTTTTCTAGGTAGAGAATTACAGAACAGGCTTGCTATTCCCTTCTTGTGGGGCACCCTGGGACTGTGTAGCTTGCCTAAACCTACAAATGCTGGCTCTCCCAGCATGCACAATTTGGAATTGAACTCCAAACCTCTGGCTGTGCAGCCAGATACCTAAGCCACACTGTCTTATTTAGTTATGATGGGAGTACAGTTTTTTAATTACCTTCACAGCTTGCTGTTTTGCAAATCCTTTTAAAAGTTGCAAACTCACACAATTCCTGAACACCATAAGTTACTGCAGATGCACAGTAAACAAACAAGAGAACACTGTCTCCTGCTGCGTACCATATGGAGCATATGGGGAAAACCACAGGTGTCCTTTCCAGAAATTGTTTGTACACAGAGAGTTCTTGGCACGCAATCATATTTTTTTTGCCTCTGTATGTTTCCCTTCAGTGCATGATAAACTATAACTTCAAAACAGTCTCTTTTTTGATTAATATATTCCTTGATATGTAAATCAAACCTTATAGCTATGTATGAAGCTGTACTATTGAGCTTAATGGATTTCATGCACATGGTCATTGAGAGGTAAATCCATGGATTTATTTATGAGTAAAGCTGACATCTAAAAAAAACTGCTAGGAAGTGAATCTCATTGAACTTAAAGTGAATTACTTCTGCAAAAACATGTGTAGAATTATACATCTCAATGAACAGTGTTTCTCCTATCATCTCCGTCTTCCCTCAGTGTCAGGGTCACACAGGCTGCAAAGCATTTTACACTACTAGTCCTGTATGCTCTGGGTGATTGTGCTTTGTGAGATACAGTGGGGTTTTGAACTGCTAGCCTGTGACTCTACAACTGAATTCTTCAAGCCATTGTATTACTAAGTTACTACACAAATAGATTATAGACACAGGGAGTCCTTAGTCCAGATTTCTACTAAAAACTATGGATCATGACTAGATTTCTTATCCAGACTGCCCTGTGCACTAACACCCAAGATTTAAAATACCTGGTTTATCCTATTCCCCCCCCCCCCTAAAATTAGTAAAGTGCAGACTGTCAGTTTTATTTTCTACTGGATTCATTTTTGTTAAAAACATCAAAAACAGCTCAAATTACATCTAAATTTGTGGATTTGGGGTGAGTTCTTATTCTTTTAAAAAAATTGCACGAGAAGAAATTCTTACCTTTTGCTTCTCCAAAGCCTTGATAGGCAGGATTTATAAATATCAAAATTCACTTTTAAAAACATGGGTAGGGGTGGGGGTGGTTTGCAAACATATACATGGCTTGATCTTTGGTGGAAGATCTGTTTTAATGTTAGATTCATGGTGGTCACTCTAAGGAGCTTCTATAACAATTTGATATTTTACAACATCTATGTATAATTGTGTACCCTCAATTCTATTTTATGGGGATCCTTTACAGATTTTTCTAGGCAGAGAATACCCAGAAGGGGTTTACCATTCCCTTCTCTGGGGACAACCTGGGACTATGCAGCTTGCCCATGATTACATGCTGGCTCTTTTTCCTAGGAGGCACAGAGGAAAATCAAACTCCCAACCTATAGCTTTGCAGCCAGATACCAAAACTACTAAGCTATCCAGCCACCTGCAATATCTAGATAGGTTGCATTATTTCATGTATATAGAGGCTAAATGCCAAGTAAGTGAATTGATTTCCATCGAGGTAAATGTTGACACATGAATTTATTAAGCCACTACAGGCATTCAGTTAACAGGTTGCTTGCTGTGTGAACTGCTGATTTGTAAAATCTGAGAGAAGGAAGAACCAGTGCTTTATTGCTCCTGTTGCAAAGTATTTCTATCTTTAAGGACAAATTAGCATTAACTGGAATTGATTTATTGCTCTGATATATACAATTAATGGTCAGTGTGTCTGCATCTCTGTGTGCCAGGATGATAAACTGTTCATTTTTTTCCAATTTGTGTCATGAATACACAGTTCTGGCAATGATGAGTCTGGAAACAGGAAAATTGGTAGAAGGGTTATTTCAAAAATATGGTCAGTACCAGTTGCCAGTTATTCCAATGAGTGTTTGGCATTAACCGACAACTTACATATGATCCATGCCCCATTATCTCTTCTAAGAGCCCTGTTGGTGCAGTGGTTAAACTGTTGTACTGCAGCCAGAAGGTTGTGAGTTCAATCCTGACCAGGGATCAAGGTTGACAGCTTCCATCCTTCTGAGGTTAGTAAAATGAGTACCTAGCATGTTTGGGGCAAAATGCTAATTAACTTGTGAACTGCCCAAAGAGTGCACTAAACACAATTGGGTGGTATATAAGTCTAATTGCTATAGATAATTACTATTCTAGCCTCCAACTAGCTATTTGTTTTTCTATTTAATAACCCATCTTTATTTTATAATAGGATTTTGACCCATAAGTTGTAATTAACATATAATTGAACAGAACTAGATAGTAAAAGGGGCAGTGGTGGTTTAGTGGTTAAGATTTTGAGCTTGATGATTGGAAGGTTGGAAAGACAGCAGTTCAAGACCTGACTGCTGCACCACAGAATGAGCTCCTGTCTCTGCCCCAGCTCCTGCCAACCTAGCAGTTCAAAAGCAAGAAATTGCAAGGAGATAAATAGGTACTGCTTTGTCAGGATAGGTAACAGTATTCCATTCACTCTGGCATCTAGTCATGCCTGCCACATGATCATGGAAACATCTGCAGATGCAGACAATGCTGTTTCTTTGGCTATAAATGGAGATGAGCACTAACCCCTAGGGATACGACTGGCTTTTGAGCAAGGGAGACCTTTACCTTTACTAGATACGAAAAACAAACACATTGAGAAAAATTTAGCAACACATAAAGGAATTAAGCTTAAAAAAACCTTTAAAATGTAAGAATTCCTCCTCAGCAGCCAGTGAGTTGCTGCCCAGACTTCTTGAATAAATAATAAATAAATACAGTTGTACCTCGCTTAAAGAGCATAATGGATTCCACATGATTGCTCTTTAAGTGAAACACCATTGTAAGTGACCAATTGTGGGGGGTATTGTGAACCCCGATTTATTTGTTAAGCGAGTTTTTGGTTGGTTTTATTTGTTAAGTGAAGCGAACAATCAGAGAAAATTCTGCTCTTTAAGCGAATTACTCTTTAAGCGAGGCGCTCTTTATGCGAGGTTTGACTGTAATAAAAGGAGATTTGCTGAACAGGATGACCTTTTCTTCTCCCAAACAGGGAAAACATTCATACAGGAACTTTGGTTGTAGGAAGCAGCTGGAAAGCAAAAAGGGATTGAGTAGCCCTCTGCTACATTTCTTTGTCAAACTTTAGCTTTCTCTGTTGCTACTCAGATCGTCAGCAGGGTTCCTTACACCACCACCCCCTTCAACTTCTACTGAACACACAGTTTGCCTAGATTAGGATTTCTCAAATCGAGTGTAGTAAATTGTTCTTCTTTCCGAGCAGGATGAGATTTTGAACTTTGTTTTATGAGATCTTAGAGATATGTACTGCAGAACATCAGAGAGCATGCTTTTTAAACTCATGTGCATTCAAATCTTTCAGAGCAATAAGAGTAGAAAAAGATGGGCAATTTTGCTATGTTAAGTGGTCACCACCACTCTCTCTCTCTCTAGATGTCAGCTGGCTGCTACACACATGTTTTAGGATTAATCTTTTCCCCAGGATGAAAATGGCAGTCATTCCTGTATTGACTGTTCACTCCAGATGTTTGTGCCTGGAGGTGGTTTTTTTTTTTAAAGAACACTTTAAAAAAAGAAGAAGAAGAAGCCCAGGGTCATGGCCAGCTGTGATTTCTAAAGATTGTATCCACCAGTTCCACTTTTGGGATGTACTGGGGATATATGAGGTGATTTGAAGATGTCTGGAAACACTTGAAAATGACCTCCAGAACTTGGGAAAATTTGCCAGTTTTCTTCAACAGAACTACTGGGGGAACGTATGGCAAGATGTACTTTACCCATGCTTGCTACAGTGGAAAACATGCCAAAACTGGAGTATCTTAAAAATGGAGTAATTGAGTGTATTCATGATGAAATGAAGGGGAAAGTTAGTGATGAATAATTTCAAAACTAAACAGTCTTAATTAATATTCCTTTAATTATTTCCCACATGGTTTAACTGCAAAGTGCATAATAGACTGACTTCCATAAGCCACAGGCAAACTGTGTTCTATCCCCACTTATTTTATTGTGCTTTTATTGTTCCAATGGTCCTGGCAGATATCTCATGCTCCTTGGTGGGCAGGCACAGTTCCAGACATACACACATCTAGATAAGAGCTGAAGCAGTCAACTGATAATGGGATTAACAAAATTCTGCATTGAGTGCATAGGAGTTCCACTGCTTTAATGTTCCCCGTATCTTCAGCTTCTTCTGTAAAGTATCTTCCTCTGTACAGAACTGTAAATAGCACAATGTTTTTTTTTTTATTATTATTATTATTATTATTATTATTATTATTATTATTATTATTATTATTATTATTATTATTATTATTATTATTATTATTATTATTATTATTATTATTATTATTATTAAATTAGATTTATATGCCCCTCTACTCACCTCACTGAGGCGACTCAGAGGGGCTCACATAACATAAACATATACAGTATCACAATCTCAAATATAAATACAGTATAATATAAAAATATGACAACAGATGCAGCACAGATAACACAATCAATATATTTTACATAAAAAAACAATACAATAAAATACAGTGTAAAAATACAATACAGTCAAGAGAGACAGCAAGGTCTTTATGGCTGAGATAGCTGGTCCACACAGTTGGCCCTCATTCCCCCTCTCCAGCAGGCAGGGAGAGTTCTGTGATGTTCCTAAGGTGGTCATGGCTGCTGGCTTCTCAAAACAGTATTGCATCTCAGTGGAGAACAGGTGGAGTGGGAGGAGATGACTGGCCTGTTCTGATGGTTAGAAATACTCTGTTGGCCTATCTGGTTTGGGGGTGGGTGGGTGCCAGTCAGGAGAGGCAACTTCCCCAAGCTCATATGTAAAACAGATTGCACTGGATGTCTTTGAATCACTCTTGCTCGATGGTATTCTCAGTGGAAAAGGCAGTAACTCTAGGAAACACCGATGAGAGCACGAAAAGAGGGACGCCTAACATGAGATGCACTGATTCTATAAAGCAGAGACTCTCAATCTGTGGCCCGGGGGCCTAATGCAGCCCACTGCACCATTTCATGTGCCCCCCCCCACTGCCTCCACCACACCAGTAAGTGCCATGTGGTGGAGGAAGGGCAAAATGGCCATCCAGCCCCCAAAGCTGTCTGACGGACCATGACCTGGTCCCCAGCTTTAAAAGGTTGAGAACTCCTGCTATAAAGTCACAGCCTTGAGTTTGTAAGTCTCAGATAGAGCTGTTAATTACAGGTGTTTGGGGGAGATCAATAATCCATCGGATTGTCTAAACTGGAAACAGCTTCACAGCATGCATTCAGAAGAGGTTGTATTACTATTGCTAGAGCCTGAGCCAAGTGGGTGGAAAGAATCTCTTTGCAGGTTTCCACCTTCACTTAGTTTCAGTAGAACACAGCCAGACTTTTCTTTGGGATTGTTTATTTTAAAACCCAGCACAGCTGGAAGTGACAGAATTAACAGAAGTGATAGTCATTACCTATAAAGCCCTATACAGCTTTGGTCCAGGCTACCTGAAAGACCATATCTCCCCATATGAACCTGTTACCAGAAATTTTGAGACATCAAAATTGAACCCACTGTATACACACATGGAAATAAGGGAGAAGCAAATCATACAATTGGAACGCTCTCCAGAAGGAAGGGGGTTACCCAATAGTCACAAGACTCTGGCAAGGAATGTAAAAATGATAACGTCACTGATTGCCTCCATTGTTCTTAGCTCCTAAGCCTCAAGTTTGCTTTGCCTAAAGGTGTGAAAACTAGCTTCCTGATAGCAAGCAGAAATTCCTTTTCATTCCTTCACAAAGGAAACAAAGGAATGAAGCTGAATGACTCATACCTCTGGTTTGATTCTCCTTAATAAAGTTTAATTAAACATTGCTATAACATAACACTGACCAAGCGAAGAAATGGGGGGGGGGGAGAAACCAACATAAACACAATCATGTGCAGAACACAAGGTCCATAAAACAACATATTTGAAAAGGGGAGGGGGGAAGCAAGCGAAGACCCTAAAAAAAGCCCTTGCGCAACAATAAACTGACAGCACAGGGCTGCAAAGGACAAGCAGACGTCCCATCTCTCACATACGCAGCAAACAGATTAAAAGGGCAAACAAAGGCTAAAAATGTTGGTTTCCCTCCTCCAGAGATCTCCATTTAATTAAACAATCAAGACATAATGATTCTAACTTCTTTCTTTATTTTTCTACTTAAGAATGAGTCAAAACGCTGTAATTCATTCATGTCCGGAATGATAGCCCACGAGGGGTCTGCAGTTTCCCGCCTCAAAGCGCCATTGGCTGTCAGTCCTGCTAGCTCGTCCCCCATTGGAGAAGACACGCTGGCTGTTCCCGCCTCCTGTGCCTTTGATTCAGTCAGCAGAGAACAAAGGATACTTCATTTCCCCTCGCAAATACCTGTTAACCGCAAATATGCCTGTTTGACACAATGTAAACTCTCTGTAACCAGCAATAGCTGTAATCTGCTGTTTCTTTACATTCAAACCCCATACCTCATACCCTGCTTTGTATTTTATGTTTACATGTAATTAAAATGTGTTAATTGCCTTTCCCCCTTCCCAGTCTCAGTCCCCTCCCCCTGGCACGTAGAGCTAGTTTAGGAAAATAGATATAAGCCCTTTAGAGTGGGAGGTGGGCATCTTTGGTTCACATAATTTCGTGGGCTGAGATCACGAGCGGTTTTTCTTCAAAACGATTGAGGGAAGGTAGCTATTAGTTGTAGGTCTGGCCAGACTATAATCTCGATAGCTTTCCTGTGCTTTTGCTCCCAATAAATCACTTTGTTTTGATCGAATTATCTGTCTCGTTGTAAGTTCTTAGGGTCTCTATACCTCTGCCAGAGAAACGTACCTGGGCCCCAAAATTTTGGGTAACAAACCTTGTCAGGTCTTAAGAACTTCAGAGGAAGCCCTCTCTCAGTCCCATTGCCATCATAGGTATACTTGATGAGAACACAAGAGAGGGTCTTCACTGAGACAGCTCCAAGATTATGGCATTCTTAGGGGGTTAAATTGGCCCCTTCCCCTTTCTTCTACTGACAACTGAAAACCCATCTCTTCAGGCAGATTTTAAGTAATCATAATTGAATCTCCAGATGCTGGATTTTAGCCAGCTTAAGTGTGTTTTTAAAAAACTGTTTTAACGCTTTAATCACATTATTATTATTATTATTATTATTATTATTATTATTATTATTATTATTATTATTATTATTATTATTATTATTATTATTATTATTATTATTATTATTATTGCTTTTTAAAGTAGAATGCATTGTGTTTTAATTTAACCTTTTAAACATTGTGAGCCACCTTGAGTCCCCCACCAGGAGAAAAGTGGCTGATAATTGCAATAAATATATATTTTTTAAAGTACACATGGACATACAATTTGTTCAAACATATTTATACTGTTTTCTTCTTGCATTAATATGGCTG
The DNA here is from genome assembly GCA_030440675.1 of Furcifer pardalis. Lineage (NCBI taxonomy): Eukaryota > Metazoa > Chordata > Lepidosauria > Squamata > Chamaeleonidae > Furcifer > Furcifer pardalis. The sequence goes on from CP126893.1 coordinate 74,970,287, forward strand.
CTGATCAACAGATGTTCTCTGAGTGTATATGTGTAAAGAAAGGTCTCCAGATAATGGAGGCATTATCTACTCTTATGACAACATAGTTTCCTGCATACAAGGAGATGAAGTATTCTGGGAGAGGGTAAATAGGGGTGTGGGAGGCAAGTTGATATTGTGGCTCCACTTTGATCTATACTAGTGGCCCAGACCCCACAGGGGGACTTCAATTCCCAGAAGCCTAAGTCAGTACATTGGCTGATTAGAGCTTTAGGGAATTGACTTCAGCTTCTGGTAATTGAAGTCCAAACATCAAAGGTTTGGGAAACACTGATCTATACTATTTGTTTGAGAAAGTATTATTTATCTATTTATTTATTATTTATTTATTTAGATTTATTATCCCGCCCCAATCAGGCGAACCTGACTCTAGGCGGCTTACAGAAAATTCATAAATTAAAAACTTGAGGTTCAAAATTACTTAAAAATCAATTTAAAAATAATTAAACCATGAATTTACAAAGATCTAAAAGATTTAAAAAGGTTAAAAAGTTTAAAAAGATTTAAAAAGTTTAAAAGAGTGAGGGAGGGGTGGCTGTCCCATCAGATCAGTCACCCAACATGGGACCCCATATTCCTGGAGCCCCACACCTGCCCTGCCAGCCAGGTTTTTAGGCCCTTACCTTGTAGCAATTGTGTTTCATGACCCTTAAAATTCCCTCTTACCACTTGCACTTTGTAATATGTTTAGGATGTTGCTGACTGAGATTGGGGAGGTCAGCAGTATGCTAAAACAACATTTTGTTTTAATTAGTTCATTAAATGTGTCATTTATCTCAGCCTTGTCTAAAGAGCTCGGGTTGACATGTAAGATACTCCTGCCCATTTCTTGACTTCACAACAAACTTAGATTAAGAAATAGTAACTGGTCCACAGCTACCCTATGACTTGGCTAAGGCTTCCCCAATAACATTTTTCTACCTGAGGTAGAGCAGCTAACAACAACCTCTTCATACCTCACCTATCTTAGATAGGCTATCTAGATCAGGATAGTTAGTAGCTTAAACAAATTACATTGTTTGGCCACCCCCTGGCTTTGGCCCTGCTTAGGTACACTTCTTCCCACCTCTGGTAGCAGAAGTATAATAATGCCAAATTAAATAACAGCTGACAATCTGAAAGAGAGGTAGAGTTGCATATCATCAGCAAAGTGAGCACAGCATACCTCAAAACTCTGGATGACCTCCCACAACAACTTCATGTAGATGTTGAAAAGCATTAGGGAGATGTTTGACTTCTGAGAGACCCAATATTGGTGGACTCATGGAGCCGACCTAACTTCCCCAAGCTGTACCAGCTGAACATGGCCAGCTAGAAAGGAATGGAGCTAGCACAAAGCTGACCCACCAATTCCTAACCCAGCCAACCTGTCCAGAAATATAATTCTTCTATTAGAGACTGAGTACCCGGGGGGGGGGGGGGGGGAATGCAGATAGGCATTTTGTGTGCCTATGCACCATGTGATGTCACCGGCACCCCACTGTGGGTTTACCCCCATGTGGGTGCCCTTCCCATGGGTGCACTCAACCCCCTGTCTGGTCACCTCATCTTGCCCCTGCTACTACCTCACAGGTAGGATTTCAGCCTTCCCTCTTGCCTCCCCATTTGTGGAGGGAGAGGGGTGGGCAAGTAAGCAGCTCTGCCATTGGCGCCGGGATGGGGATCATCCACGATGGTGCTGTGCCCACAGAAAGGCCTCTGCATGCCACCTCTGACATGTGTGCCACAGATTTGCCACCACTGCTCTATTTCTTCTATTTTTTTAATAGAATAGAACATTGTAAGAAGAGAACTGAATGAGTTTAGGTGGGTCCCTCTGTGGTAATTCACCTTGGTGGCCAATATGGAAAACTCCTTTGCTTTTCCCCTAGCTCAAAGGAAGTATAAGGAAATAACTTCATATTCCAGCTACCAATTGCTCCCCACAAATTTTATCAATATAGTCTTAATTCTGATCATAAAGCATTAATTGTTTGAAAAATGTGTATTTTCAATTTTTCTGCAATCTTATTGTTTCACAATGTATTAATCCTTTCCTAGCCCAATCCTAAATGTATTTAGTTGAAAATAAATCCCATTCATTTCAGTGTCAGAATAGGTTTGCCTACTACAGTATTATGAAGTAACTCTTGGGAAACCTGTTCTTATTATTAAATCTATATTGGTGTAATATTCTTTGGAAACACTTCTGTGCTGGTTTTCCCAGCCTCTTTCTGGCCTGCAGCCTGCTGTGTAATGCTTTTCATCTTTCCTCTTCATCAATTTTACAGGCATGCTTGGGTTGCAAAACTATGATCCAAGTTGGTAAGGGATTTAATGGAATGCAAATCTGACAGAATTTAACGTTCAGGATAATTCTTGTTCAGCACCTCTTTAAAATCAACAGGAATAAACAAGCAAGTAGTTATTGCTTTTGTTTATGTGACACTGTTTCTGGTTTCTAATTTAATTAGATGAGCTGAACCACTTGATAACAAGAAATTATGTTCCTTTATCTGGAAAATAACCTTTCATGAAACTGCACTTTTAAAATTTGTGGATGATGATGATGATGATGATGATGATGATGATGATGATGATGATGATGATGATGATGATGATGATGATGATGATAATAATAATAATAATAATAATAATAATAATAATAATAATAATAATAATAATAATAATAATAATAATAATAATAATAATAATAATAATAATAATAATAATAAACAGGCTTGAGTTGTTTTTCAGTTTTGGTCATTAGTCCTTCCTTATCATTCTTGTCCTGGCCTCTAACTTTATCTCAGTTTCGGGGATGCGGGATGAAGCTTAATCTGTAGTCTGTCTATATTTCTTTCTTTTCCTGTAAATAAATTATTCTGCTAGATTATATTGTCAACTCTTAAACTAATGAGGGATGAAATTGTTTTTGGTTTTGCAGAAAATCTTACCTAATGTCCTCATTTTTAGGGGAAGACATTTTTAAAGAATTTCTATGTCCTTGTCAGGTAAACTTTTGTTGGCGTCATTTTGGGAGTAGCTGATGCCGTTTATACCAGGTCTTGAATGGAGTCATTAATGAGCTCCTTGACCTCACCGGATGTTCATGTGAGTGATATTTTATTTCAAAATAAAGAAGAAAGCAATATATAGAATATATGGCTTTTTTAAGAACATTGGCTGAAATAATATTGCTTGCAATAATAAGGTGCACTACAATAAGCCAGTTAAATCAGTGTAGATTAATCAACTCCTTTGTAGATGTGGTTGTGACGTTCTATGCTAAAATCAGCCATAACTAGAATTAGGTCCATTTGAAGCAATGGAACTTACAAAGGAGTTGACTTATTCAATCTCCATTGATTCAATTGACCTACTTTAGTGTGTAAAAAGAGAGTGCAAAAGTTGACTTGAGACTCAACATTAAGAAAACAAAGATAATAGCAACTGGCCCTATAAGTCCCTGGAAAATAGATGGGGAAGAAGTAGAAGTAGTGACATACTTTACTTTCTTAGGATCTAAGCTCACTGCAGATGGTGATTGCAGCCATGAAATAAAAAGGCGACTGACTCTTGGGAGGCAAGCAATGAGAAATCTGGAGAACATAGTTAAAAGTAGAGGCATCACCTTGCAAACAAAAGTCTGCATAGTCAAAGCAATGGTTTTGTACGGCTGTGAGAGTTGGACCATAAGGAAAACTGGGTTCAGAAAAATAGATGACTCTGAAATTTGGTGTTGGAGAAGTCTTCAGAGTACCCTGGACAGCAAGGAGAACAAATAGGTCGGTCTGAAAAGAAATCAACCCCAATTGCTCCTTGAAAGGTCAAATATTGAAGATGAAGGTAAAGTACTTTGGACATCAAATGAGAAGAGAGGGTTCACTTGAGAAAGCCTTGATGCTGGAAAATGTGGAGGGCAAAAGAAGAAGGGGATGGCAGAAAATGAGATAGCTAAATGGTATTGTTGATGCAATGGGCACAGAGCTGGGAAGGTTGAGAAGGATGGTGGAGGATAGAGGTGCCTGGCGTGCAATGATCCATGGGGTCGCAAATGGTCAGAATCGACTGTGCCTTCTAACACTCTGCACTAAGGAAGAGGAGAAAAGTTCATTTTGTTGACTTTTTAATGCTTTAAAAAAAGTAAATTTCTGTTTGCTGGAATTGAAAGTACAGTAGTTAGAGAAACCATCAATAGTCTTTTTCAAATGTTATACTGTAGTTTGCAACTGAAATAATGTATGCAAAAAAAGTGTCTCTTATCAAAATGTGCATAGAAAAATATGTATTACTGAAAGATGTACATAAAAACATTTAATCTCAGGGAAAATGGTTTGCAGAACTGCATACATTTGGAAGAGTGCATACAAGGAAACATACATTTGAGGAATGTTTAAAAAGAACAAAAAGACTCCATGGCTTGGCAGGCAGCTGAGGACCTCTCCCCCTCCTCTGGGCCCACACCAAAGGCCTGAGGGAGAAGACTCTATGACCTGGAAGGTGGCTGAGGATATCTCCCCCTCCTCTGGGCCCAGACCAATGGCCTCAGGGAGAAGACTCCATGGCCTGGCAGGCAGATGAGAACATCGCCTCCTCCTCTGGGCCCACACCAATGGCCTGAGGGAGAAGATTCCATGGCCTGGCAGGCGGCTGAGGAGCTCTCCCCTTCCTCTGGGCCCACATCAATGACCTAAAGGAGAAGACTCCATGGCCTGGCAGGCAGCTGAGGACCTTTCCCTCTCCTCTAGGCCCACACCAATGGCCAGAGGGGAATTAGTCTGTGTTCTGCATTGGTTGTTCTGTGAGGTTGTATTTTATGATTTTTACTGTACTGTTGCTATTTTGACTGTAAGCCACCCTGAGTTGCCATCCGCAAGTGGGCGGCAATATAAATCTGAACAAATAAATAAATTTTTCATTCATTTATGAAAAATGCATGAAAAAATAAAGTTTGTAAACTTGTGCATAAAAAGAATGGAAATAACATAATAATGAGAAACAGAACAAAATCAAGCAAAACCAAGATTAGTCTGAATAGATATTAACATCAGATATGTTGGCTGTAGCAATTTGTACTTGAATGTTCCTTAAAATATGCTAGCATGGAAATTAGTTCCAGTATCTTCCATCAGCTATTTTCTTCATTCATAGTATAAAACGCAAGCTCTTTTCTGATAGCAAGCATGTTGTCTTCGGGCTCATTAAAAGGCAAGCCAAGAAGTCCTTGGTCATGAGAGTGATGTGGAAGAAAAAAAATGGACAAAATTAAAGGTAAAAAAGTAAACAGAGTTGGTTGGAGGGCAAGGATAAAATGTTCTCACATTTTAAGAGCTTGTTTTTCTTGAGGTGCTTTTTTGAATTGAATTTGATTTTTCTCAGACTTGACAAAAACCAAATGGATTTTGACCCATCAGCTCTTGTGCTAAAACAAATATGTAGCTTTTTTCAGGTGCCACCAAATTTTATTCTTGTCTTTCTTCTCATTTTCTTCTCTTTCATGATGTTGACATGTCAAGACAAACACAACTACCTCTTTGGAAACCGAAATAAACAAATTCACTTTCACTGCAGAATGAGGCCTTCATTATTTACTCAAGGCTTGGATTTCTGCAATCTTCCCTAAATTTCTCCCTTCCCTCATTGCATTGTAGTAATAATGGAAAAGTTGGTGTTTGGATGACATTTATTATATGCGCTGTTGCTTGCATATCTGATATCTTATTACATGTGGTTCATTCGTACAATAAGGTTTGCTCACATGAGGGTGAATGGTCAGTGTCTGCTCATTAGAGGTTTCAGAACCACCTTCAAAGAGCTGCAATGGACGCAGGTAAATTTAGCCCTCCATAGGTTACTGGACTGCATCTCCCACCACTCCTAGGTGTCATAGCCAATGGATAAGGACTGATGTGAGATGCAGTGTAGCATTTGTCAGGTCACATAACTGCCCACATCTTACACAAGGGATAAAAATGGAAAGATGTGGACACGCATGCAAGCCCATCTCTTAAGCTTCCTATCTGCTCGGTTTCCAGCCTTCCCAGTCAAGAGGGGAAGGTCTAAAGCAGTGGTTCCCAACCTTTTTTTTGGCCATGCCCCACTTAAACATCTCTAAAATGCTGACACCCCCTCCCCCCGTGAGATATAATTTTTATTATTCAAAAAGTAAACTACAGGTATTCATGTGGAGGAAGCCTAAAAGTCCATTAACTTGGTCTAAATAAGCTTCTGATTGCCCCCTCCCTTAAATATCAAATTGTCCCTTGTGAGGCATGTGCCCTACATTGAGAACCATGGGTCTAAAGGAAATACTGAATGAAGGCTTCTATATGATTGGGAACATTGTTTTATCAGTGTACCACAAAAATATATGCAGATACATCTACTCACATTTGTACTGCATCACTGCAGACCTCCCAATTCATGGTGAGAATCATAAAACTGTAGAGCTGAAATGAATGCCAAGTGTTGACTTATGCAGCCTTTTACCAAGGTAGACAATTCCAGGTAAAGTTGCCAACAGACATTCAACCAACCTTGTTTTAGAAGCTTCCAAGCATGTAGAGCCCCCTCAACCAGGGGTCACAAACTTTGCTTGTTACTGGCATGGGTCAGTTGCCTGGTTCAACTAACAATCTCACCTAGAACATCACAGAAAGCATGTTAGGATGAGTGATCAGGTAGCTGCCACTACCTGGTTTTAGAGATAGATAGCCAGACTGTAGCATATTTACACAGTTTGTTCTGATAATTGATATACATGGCATCATTCACATTGGGTGATGATGATGATTCACAATCCATTACCAAGGACCTAGGACGTTCATAAGTATTTTCTTAAAATACATGCTATTCCAAGCATAGCAGTGGTGATAGTAACAGGAGGAGGAATTTAGCAGGAAGTGAGCAGCAAAAGGTAAAAAGAACTCCTCCAAAATTTGGTTTTTCCTAAGGCATGGTGGAGAATGGTAATCCACGATCAATGCTGAAGGAAGATTAAGAAACAAGTCTAATCAGTTTCTGCACATGGAATGATAAAAATGAAAATAACTTCTTACATTTGTCTGATTTTTTTCTTACATCTCCAGAAGCAAAATGTTTGGGGCTGGTGCTGATGTGAGGGTGCAATCAGACAGAGTTATAGCTTGAGTTTTAGAGCACTTGTTACACAAACTGTTTCCAGGTTATCAGGTTAAGATCTCAAAGCCGCTTGATGCCCAAGCTGAATACTTTTGTTCCAAGCTGAATACTTTTGTTCCAGGGGAAAGGCTACTCTTTTTGAAAAGGTGGAGCAATTCCTGAATTTGTGGAGGAGTCATTTTCAGGGCAATCGCTTCAGCAGTGACCCTTTTCACTATGATCTGTCAGGATTCTTTATTGTTATCTGATCAACCCTGAGTTTGTAGGACTTGAGCAAGACTGTTAATTATAAAGTCTTCCAGCAATCACTAATTCAAAGGCTTGCCACAAGGCAGCAGTGGTTTAATGGTACATAAGAGCCACAAAAGGCACAAGGGAATTTTTATTAGTAAGAAAATCAAATGCTTTCCGCAGGCTGTCAACCCCACTAGGATGAAGTTGTACCTTCTACCTCTCTGGGAAACTGAATTTCTCTTCCCAACCACAGAGATGATTTGTTCTGTCCTTCTATTTTACATTATTTGGAGAACTGCTTGCTACATTTTTATCTTCCCAGTGAGGGAAGGCAAGGAGATTTGGCACTCAAATAAACTAAACCCATAAGAGGCAGATTAAAAAGAAATAAATGTGCAGTTCAGCTTTTGTGAATGCTATACAATTTAGAGTGTCTCTTTCTCCTATGGTAAAATGTGTGGAAGCAAGAGAAGTAATTAAAAGATGTAGCAGCATGTAGCATTTTGTACAGTGGGCTGAAAACGCTAAATCCAGAAAATGGAGATAAACTATATCTAGCTGTGACTGGGATTTCCATATTGGCTAAAATATTATGAAACGTAATTAATAAATAGTCTTGGTGGAGAGCTGAAAGCATCATAAACTGGAGCTTGGGGGAAAACAGTATTTATTACTTCTAAAGTGTCCTTGCCAGCAAACTTGTATGCTCATTCTTTAAGGCATGAGCACTGTTGGTTTGGCACCAATAGCTTCTTTTTATCCATAGTCTTATAATATATATGTGTATGCTGCCATTTCAGAATGTACTTTCTGCACTTGATAAGACCTTGGATAAAAAGAAGCTATTGATGCCAAACCAGATATGAGACAGCGGAACCCATTCTTTTCAAGTGTGGGTTTGCTATGTTCCATTAAAAATGTACACATGAGGAGGAGGTCCTTATTTTTTACAAGAGAGAGGAACTGATCCCTCTGGCTTTCTTGCTTTATCTCTCTGCATTCATAATCCCATCATTTCCCCCTCAGCCTAGCTCCAGTAGGGAGCCATCTTCAGTTTATATATAAGTAGTGAGAAGGAGACCCAGTATGGGATAAAGTGTAGTTTCCCTACTAGGTTACTGGGCACGCCGAGTTTTGTAAAAAAAAAAATTCTCTCTCTCTCTCTCTTTCCCTCCCAGACATACAGTGATACCTCATAACGTTTACCTCGGATAACGCTAAAATCCCATAACGTTAAGCAATCTGGGGTGGAGAATTGGCTCAAATAACGTTAAGGTCCTATGGGATGGATCGGATAACAACCGCTAAAGCCTGTGTGGTTACAATGTATCACTATGGAGCTTTAACGTTATCCAATCCATCCCATAGGATTTTAACATGGATCAGATAACACTTAAAATCGGATAACACCAAGACTTGTGGAACCAAGTCTTAGCGTTATCTGAGGTATTACTGTACATTAGTTTGATTCAAGCATTCAAGTATTTGCTCAGTTAGAAGCATCTTGTGGCAAGCATGAACAAAGTGTCCAGATGTCTGCAACTTCCATCCATGCTGATTGATTGATTGATATATACTGCCCTCCTGGCCAAAAAGCCACTAGGATGGTGAACATAAAATCATTAATATACATAACATGATTACAAAGAGTGCTGGGAGTTGTAATCCAACAACCTCTGGAAGATGCACTATGCCCACCCTACTCTATGGGGAGAGTGGGACTATGCTAGTTGCCTCTGTAACATCTTGTACCTCCCCACTACCCAGCCTTTTTGCCTCCCTTCACTTACTAAAATGTGTGGAGTAATTCATGTAGGGGGCCTGAACCCCTCAATCAGGAAACACACTTCCCTCTGAAATTCCTTGCTCAATATTGTAAAACCAGCTTCACAAATGACAGGGAAGAGAAATTGCATAGATGTCCTCAAAAGAGGGCAAGGGATACTGACCACATCCCCCATAAGCAATTTCCCCATAAATTGAAAAATGTTGCTCTTGATTCTGGCACAGTGCTTCACCACCTTTCCACATGGACAGAGTAGTGGGGCTGGACTACAAGGGATGTCCCAGAGAAGAGATAACCTGTATGCATGTCATTCTCCTCCTCCCTGTCCCTCACAATAGCAACTCACTTCTCCTGCCAACGTAGCAACTCGAAAACAAGAAATTGCAAGTAGATAAATAGGGACCACTTTGGTGGGAAGGTAAACACTGTTCCTTGTGTCTGGTCATGCCTGCTACATGACCACAGAAACGTCTGCAGAAGCAGACAGCACTGGCTCTTTGGCTTTGAATCAGAGATGAGCACTGAACCCTTGAGTCAAATACAACTGGCTTTCAAGCAAGAGTGACTTTTACCTTTAGACCTCTTAACTGTCAGTAATTTGCATCAATCAGGAGTGAGGGAAGAGTAGGTGGTGAACTACCTAATCCTATCCCTCTTGCCTATTTTACCTCTCTGAAGCATCTGCTGACAGATTTTTCACCATCATCTTTTCCCCTCCTGGGATAAAAAGCAAATGGGGGGAAATGACATTCTGAGTCTGACTGCAACTTCCAGCATCTGTTTTTATAAAGCCCCACATAAGGTATAGCGCTGCTTCTCCTGGTTCCAAATGTTGCCCATGTTCTATGGCAGTGATGGTGAACCTTGGCACTTTAGGTGTTCATGAACTTCAATTACCAGAAGCCCAAGTCAGTACTCCTGTTGATCAGTGCTTCTGGGAATTGAAGTTCCAGAACACCTGGAGTGCCAAGGTTTGCCATCACTGTTCTATGGTGTGCATGTGTGCAGTGAGTTCCTATTGTATGGTGGAGCATGTGAATGGGGTCTAATGTCAGGAAGTCAAGTACAAATGTGATGAAACATGTCATAAAATGGTTTCCTGTACCTTCCTTGAGAATATGCTGTTTGTTTGAAGGACAGTTACATTGTAATTGCAAATTCTATTTTCCTCTTTGTCTTGTACATACTGAATTATGTTCAGCTATGTGGGGCATTCTTCAGAATGTATAAGAGGGCTGGTTTGTTTTGTACCTTTTATTACTTTCTTCTTCCGCAGCTGGGGAATTGCATTGTTGCAGCTTTACACTTACACTGGAATAATGCCTTCATAAAAGACAGGCTAGATAAAATGTACTCATACCCACAGAGAAGAGGTGAAGGATACTTCTACTTTCACCCACAGGCAACACTTTCACTGCTCCTTTTATGCATTGTATTTTCCCATAGGCTGGAGATTGTTACTGTTGAATCTGGCACTATCCTCCGCATTTGCCAGGCGTTTTCAATTCAAGCAAAATAGAATGGTTGTTTCAGCAGATGCTTATCCCATTTCAATACTTATTCTGTAACAGCACTACAAATCTTTTTTCAGTGAGCATTTTAGGTAAAGGCTCTGAATGTTCTATTAACCCATTCTACAGCATAGAGGCCTTTTCCTCTTCTGGTACGTATTGCCCTCACTACATCAACATGGTTTAATTCAGCCAGATTTTGCACAATTTGTGAGTTGATTCTCAAATGTCCAAGCCTCAGGGTACAGCAGTATCCCCTCTGTCTCTTTTCAGCACATCAGAATTCAGTCCTACTCTTGATTTCAGAAAGTTGATTAGGGTTAATGCAAATTGACTCAAGAAACTGATAGACTAATCAGAGCCTGTTTGTCTGTGGCTAATGTCTTTGTCACCTTAGGGCATTTGGATTTGTAACACTGAAAAAAGAAGAAAAATTGTTCATATGCAAAGTATTTCAAGTGGAACCAACTCTAAATGTAGTTTCTTCACTTAATTTCATGGACTAATGCTCTGCCTTAGATGTTGTCACCGATTTCCCATACCCTTTTCAGTTTCCTTTCTTGTTTCAACTAACCAGTGCTTTCTATGACTGTATGTAAGAGAAACATGCTCATTATTAGAACTCTTGGTAATTATATAGAATTGATTATGTAGTTCACTCTTGAGTAAAATAAAAATGCATTTAACACTCACAGATGTGTAATGTCTGTCTGTCTGTCTGTCTGTCTATTAATATTGAAAGCACAAACATTAGGGGGAAATTCTATATAATATTACATTACAAACTGGATGGCACAACTTGTGCTTTTCATTAGCACCAGAGTGGTAGTTGCTTGAAGAATTCAAATGTCTCTTTGAACGAAATCAGAACAATACCCAAGATATGGGTATGCATATCAGTTGGGATGCAGTTGGCTGCATCCCAACTGATTTATTGACTGAAGTTGGACATCCAAAACATAGAGGAATCAGCTTCATATTTATTGGCTCTAAAACCCTAAAATAAAATGTAAATATAAATATGTAAGATCGTCATATGGACTCACCCTTCCACTTGAGAACTTTTTGTCAAGGTTACAAATGGACCCAGGATTGGAAAGGAACCCCCTCTCCCCCAAAATGCAAAATGCACAGCAGACACTTTTCTCCACCCTTTAGAACAGCGGTATCCAAACTACGGCCTGGGGGCCAGATCCGGCCCCTGGGCCATAGTGACCAGCCCCCTGAACCACATGTTTGCGCACCCCTGCTTTAGAAGCTAGGTTCTTTTGACAATCCAAAACTCACAAAGAAAAATTAAGTCCCATAACAGGTTGCAACAGGTTTCTCCCTGCCCTCGTACATGTTGCATATTTTGGTGCACATTTTCATAACATACACATTTATCTAGGCACCCAGTATGCCATAGTGAATAAAGGGATAGATTAGGATTCTAGGATTCAAATCCCCACATTACATGGGAAATCACAAGGGGAGTGAATTTGGTAAAAGTGCATGTTAAATATCTCAGTTATCTTGAAAGCCCATTTAGGCTCACTTCACAAGTCTGTTCCTACTTGATGGCTCAAAGCTAATATATTTCTATGCGGTGTTTCCCCTTTGACTATACAGTAGTATGATTGTGTGCATTTTTGAAACCTACCATTCTCCCCTAAGAGGTATACGTGGTTTTCTAATCATTTTTTTCTTTGTTGGATAGCATTGCCTTTAAAGTGTTCCCCAAACCTTAATATTTTTCTTATCATTTTAATGTTGGCCATCCCCCCTAACCAAATGTCTTGAAAATATCTAATGAAATAATTGCTGCCTTCATCTTTTGTTTTCTTACTACATTTATTACAGTTAAAATATAATTATATTAACAAAAATTCTGCATTAAGGCTTGGTGGAAAAGTAGGGAGAAAAGTCCTATCATTTTCATGCAGGGAGAGAGATTCATTCTTAACTTTGAGGTGAAGGATCTTACATGGCAAAATAAAGTCCCATCAATGGAATTATTTAATATAATTTTAAAAAAGGAAAATGTTTACTTACCAAGATTGTTTCAAAATACAGTTCTTGGGTAGATGACAAAAAATATAATACAGCAGTTCACTCATCATAGTTATATACGAGCAATGTGGAAGACAGTTACTTTTGGAACAAATAAATATTAACTATGGTGATTGTCTAGATTCAAAGCAGACAGTGGCTATGTTTGTTAAATACTGACTCTCCCCATCTCCATGTTAGTATGCAAAACAAAAACAAAGCATGATGGGATTGTCTAGGTAGACTCAAGATAAAGGAGAGCTTTCAGGTTCTCCAGAAGTGTCCATATGTTTGTTTACGAAGCTCTCCTCTCTACTGGCCAGAATAAAATGGAACTTTCAGATAAATATTATGCCTCAGGTGGTGAAGAAACTGCACGTTCCAGCCATCTATGACACTGTATATCACGGATTTTCAACCTGCGGTCCATAGGCCGGATGCAGCCTGCAGCACCATTTCATGTACCCCCAACCATCGCCTCTACCACACTAGTAAATGCTGTGTGATGTAGGAAGGGCAAAAAGGCCATCCGGCCCCTGAAGTTGTCTAAGGGAGTGTGACCCAGCCCCTGGCTGTAAAAGGTTGAGAACTGCTGTATATGTTCTCTGCAGAATTTATGTCTATAAATCATCCTAAGTACCATGCAAATTTAAATTTTGAAAATACATTAGTACCCCGGATAACGTTATGACTTGGTTCCACAAGTCCCGTCGTTATCCGGTTTTTAACATTGTGTGATACATTGATCACACAATATTAAAAAAAGCCCTGTTTCCCTGGAGGCTGCAGCAAGCCAGAACGTCGGGATTTGAATCCTGACATTTTGGCTTGCTGCAGCCTCCAGGGAGGTGGGGGAACTTTGGAAACAGTTTGGATTGGGTCTCCCCACCTCCCTGGACCCAGCGGGGGGGGGGGTCGGAGACCCCAAAATTGATAAAAAAAACCATCTGTTTTTTTTTTTTACCAATTTTGGCGTCTCTGACCCCCCCCCCTTGCTGGGTCCAGGGAGGTGTGGAGACCCGATCCAAGGTGTTTCTGGGCTTCCCCGACGTCCTCAGCCAGTGCAGCAAGCCAGAATGTCAGGGTTCGAATCCCGACACTCTGGCTTGCTGCACTGGCTGAGGACGTTGGGGAAGCCCAGAAACAGCTTGGATCGGGTCCCCTGCCTGCTCCAGAGAGATCAGAGAACCCGATCTACAGCTGCAGGGTGGCTGGGGAAGCTGACGGGGACTCCCTGTCGGCTTCCCTAGCCACCCGCCCTTGCCTCCGCAGCTGTGGGGTGGCTGGGGAACCCGACGGGGGAGCCCCCCATCAGCTTTCCAGCCTCCCCACCCCTGCCTCCGTAGCTGCAGGGTGGCTGGGAAACTGAACGGAGAACCCCATTCAGCTTTCCAGCCACCCTGCTGCTAAGAACGACTGTATCGGATAACGTTAAAAATCGCGCTATTCGATACAAGATTTTTCTGAAAATCTTGTAACGTTATGCGGTTTTCATGCTATACGGTACTCGCGTTATCTGGAGTATTACTGTAAGTCAAATTGTTTCATAAATGTCAATTTGATTTGGGGTGAGGGAATTCAAGAATGAGTTATTAACAGTGAATGGCCTTTTAGGCTTCTTCCATGTGAATAGGAGTTCACTTTTTGAGTAATAAAAATTATATGTCACAAGGGGAGTACAGTATCAGGATTTTAGAGATGCTTAGGTGGGGCATGGTCAAATAATAATAATGATGATGATGATGATGGTTGGGAACCACTGGTTTAAATGATATTGCTCTCAACACAGAACAGTTTTCAGTACATTTTCCTTCTCACCCTCTCATTTTAATGTTCCATTTCATAGCATATTTAGCTATAGACTTTAAATGGCAAAGACATAAAAATAAGAAGGCATGCATTATGTCAGCAACACCATTATTGCCAGCTATTAGCTTGCTAACTTTCAGCTTGGAAACAAACTGCATGATTTCTGCAGGGCTATAATTCTGTCAACTGTGCTTACACTGCATTATGTACAGCCTTTTTAACCAAACAATAAAAAAGGACAGGGAGGGGGGGGATGATGGTGGCTTATTTTTCTGAAAACTTGAAAGTTCTATGCAGAAAACCAACAAAACTGAAGAAACAACTTTGCTTGCTTTTGGTAACTGTATATAGTTGCCTCTATAATTCTGTGTGATTTTTGTCATTGACCCATTTGATAACTATCTCATCGTTTCAAATCCCAGTCCTTGCATGAACTTGCTAGCTGGTCGTTTCCTCATCTCCATTTTCTCAGCTGTAAAATGGAATAATGAACCCTTCTAAAAAGCTTCTTTGAGAACAAATCAGGTCTGATATTCTTCACCACTCACTGCTGTAATTGTGTCAGTGTTTAACCACCTCCCCCAGTCAATTCTTTCTCTAATCATGTCAGATGCACCACCAGTATATAATAACATACAAAGCTAAAATTAACAAATCTAAAAACAAAATAGAATTAAAAAGAGCTAGATGACATCTGCCCAATATCAGGCCACTTCAACAGCATTTCCTCATGTCAATAAAAGGTCCTCCTCAGTGCACGTTGAGGGCCATCATGTTCATTGTATCATTTGGAAGATAGTTTGTACTTCTCCACATTCACACAGGTTGTCATCTACAGGAAACTCCACTTTCTCAGATTAGCCCTCAATCTTCCTACCCCTGCATGCAGTCTGTTTAAAGTTTTCCACACATATTGTTCCTGTTGCCATGGTTGTTCCTTGCCAGGCAATAGAGAGTCATGTGGTTCTGCCCAGTTATCTTGTAGCTCCTTGTCAATGAAGAAGCAAGACATGAAGAATTTGGTTTGAAATTAGTGCCACACTTTTACTAAATTACTTGAACCCCTAATTTGCAGACAAGCCTGGTAATACAACCTGGTGCTAGAACAGAGTTCTTCTACAGTCCCTCTCTAACACAGATGGGCAAGTCCCTTGCCTCGTGTGGTGCTATTCCTTGACAGCTACTGTCTAGACCAGCTCATTTGGGGAGGTCTTTCTATGGGTGTTTCCATAGACGTGAATGGATGTTGGATGTACTAAAAGCTGTTTCATGTTGGCTCCTGTGTGCACAACTGGTTCACAAGAATCGCATCACACACCCAGTAGCCACCTCATCCAATGACACCCAGAAGGACTCACTGTTACCACCCTGACCTAGCACTACCCGCCTAACTGTTGTGACCTATTTAACATGGACCCATGCTAACTCACCCTTAATGATCCATGTAGCCATAGGGGGTATAGGTGAAATAATGACCTCAGATCATTTTAAAATGCCAAACAGGATAACCAAGCTCCAAATGGTGACCCCAAACGCTTAAACACACAAGGTGGGCAGATGGGCCATACAGCAGTTGCAGCCAAGAGGCTGATGTTGAGTTAAAAAGAGAGCCCACAAGCCCTACCTCCAGAACTAAGGAGCAGGGATGCCAGAGTGTCACCTTCTTGCCTTCTTCAGGATGGAAAGAGAAAACCCCTCCCTTCACCAAGCTGCATAGCAATATGGTTCAGGAGGGTAAATTATCCTCTGCCCAATCAAATAAAGAGGCAGGGCACATGAAATGCAGCGAAAACTTGGCCCACAATTTTATTAAATTTATTCAAACTCCTGACCCGTAGCGCAGTCTGGCAGTGCATACCTGGTACTACAGCATGTGGACCTCTATGACCCCTTTTTAGCCTGGATGGGCAAGCCCCTCACCCCTGTGTGGTGCTATTCCTTGATAGCTGCAGCTCATTTGGGGAGGCATCTTTGTGGGCATTAGCAACTCTATTAATTTGAACAGATGTTGGATGTTCCACAAAACTGTCTCATGATGGTCCTTGTGTATACAGCTGATTCACAGGAATCATGTCACACACCCAGTAGCCATCTCATCAAACTGCCCTTACCTTGTTCTCTACAAAATATTCAGCATTTCCTTTAAAAAAAATAGTAACCAAAAATAGCCAAGTTACTCATTCCTTTGGACTGCTGGATGAAATCACTTTGTATTTTGCTATGCAAAATCTGAAGGCTGTGGCAGCTGTTTTAAGTTGTTGGCTTTCTAGTGTCCAATGCAGTCCTATCTTTTGCTAACCTGCAAAAAATGTTCTGCAAAGTCAGCCTCCCAAAAAATGTGATCCCGTAAGGTGGGTCATCCTTATCTGACCTAGATTAGCATAACCCTAGTGATTTCCGCTGAGCTGAGTCAATTTGCAGAAGTGCCAACTCTTGCCCTTGAAAGTATACTGTGTAATTACACTTTTTCTGAAGTGCTCAAGTCAGCATATCAAATGCCTACACCTTCTGTTTTCTCTGGGGGGAAACACAGAAGGAATCAGAAACCTTTAAAATATCTACAAGCAAAATAAACAGAGTTGCTGCACTCAGTTTTAATTAATTTAGCATCAAATGAGGAGGTTACTGAATAAGCAACACAGAAGCCAAGTATCTTCCCTGTTTTCAGTAGTAGTTTATCTGTGTACTGCATTTTTCAAAATACATTGTGCTCAGGTTGGTTCGTAGAAGTACATAAACCTAATTGCCATAATAGATAACCATTAATGCAGCACAGCATTACCTCATAAAGTGAAATGTAATGCATCCAAGAGTGTTCTCGGGAATTGGGGGTGGGCAGGGAAGACAAAGCTGCATAATGCTGTTAGCATAAACTCTGTGTGTATGATGTTCTACTGAAACAAAATAGCTATGTATATTCAAATAAGAAATGCACATAGGATTATAGCAGAGATTTAGCCTGATGAGATGGCAATTAACATGAAATACTTCAAAAGTGTAATTAAGGACATCACATAACAATACAGTAATTCAGTTGACACCACTGAATTGCCATCTTAACTAAACAGTTAATTTTAAGAGAGCTGCTGAAAAGGTAACTTTCTTAATTCAGAATTGAGTACAGTAACAACAAACAAAAGCTGCTGAGGAAAGTAGGGGATGCTGGATTATCTAGTGGTGGTCTGATTCTTCTTCTCTGTGATGGGAATGATGGGAGTTTTGCTCCCTCCCAAACAGGAAATGAAGAGTTAGGATACAATGAATGGGGTGAAAAGCATCACAATATTTTAAAGGTAAAGGTTTCCCTTGCTCGAAAGCCAGTCGTATCTGACTCTAGGGGTCAGTGCTCATCTCTGTTTCTAAGCCGAAGAGCCAGCACCGTGGTCATGTGGCAGGCATGACTAGACACCGGAGCGCACGGAACGCTGTTACCTTCCCACCGAAGTGGTCCCTATTTATCTACTTGCAATTTCTTGCTTTCAAACTGCTAGGTTGGCAGGAGCTGGGACAGAGACAGGAGCTCATTCCGTCCTGCAGTACATATTTTAGCTACTCCTTATTTATTTATTTATTTATTTATTTATTTATTTGATCATACTTTTATGCCGCCCTCCTCACAAAGACTCAGGGCGGCTAACAGACTTTAAAAACGCTTAAAACACAATAAGAACACAGTATAAAAATCAAGATTAAAAATTACAGAGTTTAAAAAGATTTTTAAAACACACACACACACACACAGAGGGAGGGGTCAGATGAGCCAACAGACTGAAGCAACCGTCTGGCCCATACCCCATACATGACCCACCAGCCAGGTCTTAACCCCTCTCTTAAAGGGCAGCAGCTCCATCTGGAGATGCAGCTCACTTGGCAGGAGGTTCCATTGGGCCATAGCAGACATAGAAAAGGCCCTGCTTCTAGTGCTAGAGAGGTGCGCTTCTCTAGCCGATGGTACAACCAGAGAGCCTCTCTGGTCTGGTCTGGTGGGATGGACAGATGTCCTTAGAGCGATGTGGTCTCTTAAGTATCCTGGCCCACTACCATATAGGGCTTTAAAGGTAGTAACCAGCACCTTGGATTGCACCCAGAGGCACACTGGCAACCAGTGTAGCTCCCGAAGCAGAGGTGAGGCACACCCCATCACCACTCAGGCAGCCACATTCTGGACCAGTTGCAGCCTCCGAATGGTTACCAAGGGCAGCCCCATATAGAGCGCATTACAATAATCCAGTCTGGAGGTGACCAAAGCGTGTGTGACCATGAACAAGGAGTCCCAGTCTAGGAGCGGGCATAACTGGCGTAGTACATGAAGTTGTGAAAAAGCTCTCCTCCAGTAGTCGTGAGTCCAAGAGGACCCCCAGATTACGCACCGGGTCTGTTTGGGGCAAAACTGCCCCATCCAGAACCAAAGATGGTAGCTCCCAAGTTAATGCAGGACCCCTGACCCACAACCATTCAGTCTTGTCAGGGGATTCAGTTGTAGCCCGTTGTTCCCCATCCAGACTCTAACAGCCTCCAGGCACCTGGAGAGGACTTCCACTGCATCGCTTGTATCTCCACGGGCCGAGATATGCAACTGGGTATCATCTGCATATTGATGATACCTTACCCCGTGGGAATGGATGATCTCACCATTCAGTTTCATGTAGATGTTAAATAGGAGAGGCGGGAGCACTGAGCTCTGAGGCACCCCATATTGAAGGGGCCTAGGGCTGGATTTCTCACTCTCCAACTACACCAACAGGGTCCGGCCCTTCAGAAATGAGGAAAACCAGGACCACACAGTGCCCTGGATCCCCAATCCTCCAAGTCTTCCTTCATACCATGGTCGATGGTATCGAAAGCCGCTGAGAGGTCAAGAAGAGCCAGGACAGTTGGAAGTCCACCATCCCGCTCTCTCCGGAGATCAACCACGAGCGTGACCAATGCAGCTTCCATACCATATCCGGGCCTGAATCCTGACTGAAAAGGTTCCAGATAATCTGCTTAAATATAGTTGGGCCTCTCAATAGTATGAATACTATGAATAATCGGTTAAAGAACAGGGTTCTCTCCTGGCCTCCTCTCCTTTCCTATGGCTATAGAGATGTAGTAGTTTACTGTCAAGCTGTGGATACTAATTGGTCTCCACAGTCTGTTTTCTACCCATGTCTCAAGATTTTAATTTGGCCATGACCTAAATTGGCCTCAGAGAGTATCCTACATCTGGGGCCTTGGATTGCATGGATCTAATAATAATAATTTTGTGTCAGAAATTATTCTGGGTTAAAAGGATTTTTGTTGGAGAAACTCCTCTCAGGCGATGCCCAAATGAGGCTCTTTTCATGTCCCCAAGATATTTTCCCACCAAACTCGTCCTTATTTATCTACTTGTAATTTCTTGCTTTCCGATTGCTAGGTTGGCAGGAATTGGGTCAGAGATCAGTGCTCAAACTGTCATGCAGTGTACCCGGGTCTCGAACTGCTGACTTGTTGGCCTTCCAGCTAACAAGGCAAGCTTCTTAACCACTGAGCCATCACAGCCCCCCATGGATCTAAAATACCCTGAAGTGGATCCACAACTGCCTAATGTCATACTCTAGAGCAGTGGTGGCTAACCTTGGCACTCCAGGTGTTCCTGGACTTCCTGATCATTTGGTGTGCTGAGTTGGGCTTCTGGGAATTGAAATCCATGAACACCTGAAGTGCCAAGGTTAGCCACCACTGCTCTAGAGCTTATGACTGACATTCATTTTTTCTGCCTCATCTGCCATGATAGAGACCAGCCATTTAATGGACCTTTCAAATATCTCGTGACCTCAAATAGGCCACTTTTTGACCCCCCTTCCCCTGTGACTTTCCATGACCTTTGATTGACCCCTGACCTCCCCCCCCCAAAAAAAAAATCACGTGGATTCTGTTTTCCCTGATTTGAAGAAAAATGGCAGAAGCATGGCCGACCTGGAGCCTGAGGACACCTGCCGCCCCACCCCCGGACTTCCATCTGGCCAGGGGGTTAAAAGTCATGCTGGCTTGAATGGCGGAGGACAGTCCCACCCAGAGCCCGAGGATGCCTGCTGTCCCACCCCTGGACTTCCACCTGGCTGAGGGGTTAAAATTTTGGAGTCACATGACTACACACCGAACCCCCTACCCTCTGTGACTTTCCGTGACTTTTGGTCAACCTCCTCCCCCCTAAAATGGTCACGTGGTATTTGAAAGACCCCTAAGTTAGCTCCACCCCAGATTAGCTCCCTGTGTTCTGCCAGCAATCAGAGTGGAATAGAGCAAAAGTTCCCAATTTTCCAGTACAGCAATTAAGGATCTGGGGCCAACAAAAATCCATGTCTGGCCCAGCAGCTGGATAAGTGCAAACTCCTTTCCATCTGATGTCAGAATGGGATTGCTGTAGAGGCACTTTGGTTGGTTTTCAGGGTGTGGATAGAATTCAGTTGATTACTGACTTCATACAGATGTGAGGTACACTTATCATCTCTCTTAATCACTGAGAAATTTTGCATCTTTCATATGTCTTGCCTTTTAGTAATCCAAGAGAGTAGTTATGTATAATTGTAGGGTAGCAGAAAGAATTTGCATTTACAGCTCTCTGAACATAAATTGCAGACTATGTTCTGTTCTTTCACAGTATATTACTATTTTTATGTACATGCCTCCATCAATGTATGCCATCAGCACTATACCCCACTCCTCAAACAGAGGACAAGCCAGATTGCTCCTGTGCCAGAGTCAGAAAGCACCACATATTGTCTGTGGGCTGAGTTGAGTGCTCAAGCAATATGGCAAAGCTCTAGACTTCAGGTAATGTCAAAAATATGCACAAGTATATTAGAAAAGTTCATAAAACACTCATTGAAGCCCAAACAAAGCTGATCCTGACTTAACAAATTCCCTGTGCTATCTGCTCTTCTGTAATAGGTTTGTTTTTTTTTTTTTTTTTTTTGGGGGGGGGGCAAAAAATAGTATCCCCATTGTGAGTCTTTGTGCTCCTAGGGCAAGTCAGACATGGGCTAGGGCTTTTCTCAGTTGCATCATAGATTTGTTTTGAAGATGGTGTGGGCAAGAGCACAATGGAAGGAAGACATATAAGTGTAATAGGTGAAGAAAGGACAGCATCACCCCCCACTGTTTGATGCAAGCCAAGCTCTGACACACAGCCATCTCCTTCTCTTTGTCATACTTCAGGGAATCAATTAGTAAGCCAGCTGAAGTGAAAGCCACAGAAGGGAAATGGCTCCTTGCTCTCATGGCCTACAGAGGTCAACAAACATGCTGAAACCAAACAAACATCTATTGGAAAGGAGGAATGGCAATGGTCATCTCCAAGTTGTTCCCTTCCTTGCTAGCAATAGTGAAATAAATTAGACATTTCCCTCCTGCCCTGGATGTTGTCACTGCTATGGCATTTTCCCTGACATAAGGAGCTTGGGAAGTATCATTCTCCAAGATACCTCCATTCACAACTGTGGATCTCCAGGCATCTGTGAAAGCCCATATTGCAAGGCTCCCCATAACTAGTACCCAGCTGACCAACCTTTAGGGAAATTATTTTGGGAAGATTCCTATAGAAGTGTTCTGTGTGAGCAGGAGAGCCTCATACAAAGCTTCAGGGAGAGCTTTCTCCAGTAGAGGAGGAGGAACAGAGGTTGGAATAAGGAATCAAATCTCACAGATATATTGGTAGGTACCAGAGTGTTGAAATAACACTTTGTTCCCATTGCCCTTTCAGTTTCTTGATTAGAAGCATGATAAGATTAAAAATTTAAAAGCGACTTCAGAGTGGGTGTGACTAGAAGGGAGGTTATATTTTATACCTCACTCTGTGGAATCCACATTTGTACTAAACCAAAAGAAATGTGCCTGTTTCTCTCTTCCAAAGTGACAGATAAAGAATGTTGTATGGCTGAAGACATTCAAGGAACAGAGAAATGTCTAGAAAACATCTTTTTATTTCAGAAGTGTTAGAGATGGGTGGAATTCTCTGAGGAGGTTCCTTTCAAATTCTTCTGATGCCCTTAGTTAGGAGCCCCCAAGGACTGCTTCAGGTTTTGCTTTGGGAAATATCCTAGCATCTATTCTATTCTATTCTATTCTATTCTATATTCGATTTATATCCCACCCCAATCGTGAAATGCGACTCTGGGCGGCTTACAAACATACCAATACAATATCATACAATATAAAAACATTCAGTAAATAATAACCATCTATACAATAAAACATTATAAGACATATTAAATATCCATCAATACAAAAAAGACACAAATTCCGGTACAGAATCATATGGGGAGAATTATACTTAGTTTAAAAATTAGCTTAAAAATATCGACTACAATCTACCAGATACTAAAAAAATTTTAAAATTTAAGGCTAAAAAATTAAAAGAGGTTAAAACAACGAGAGGCAAGAGGGTGGCTGTCTAATCAAATCAGCCACCCAACATGGGATCCCCTATCCCTGGATCCCCAAACTTGCTCTGCCAGCCAGGTTTTTAGGCCCTTCCAGAAGGGCAGGAGCTCTGTCTGTAAGCGTAGTTCCGTTGGCAGGAGGTTCCAAAGGGCCGGGCCGGACACAGAGAAGGCCCTCCTCCTAGTGCCAGAGAGATGCGCCTCTCCGATCCGCCCTGGTGGGACGGACCGATGTTCTTGGGGTGACGTGGTCTCTTAAGTATCCTGGCCCACTACCATATAGGGCTTTAAAGGTGATAACCAGCACCTTGAATTGCACCCGGAGACATACTGGCAGCCAGTGCAGCTGCCGGAGCAGAGGTGAGGCTCGAGCATAACGCCCGCACCCCATCACCACCCGAGCAGCCGCGTTCTGGACCAGCTGCAGTCTCCGAATGGTCATCAAGGGCAGCCCCATGTAGAGCGCATTACAATAATCAAGTCTGGAGGTGACCAAAGCATGTGTGACCATGACCACTTTCCCAAGGAATATCACAAGCCTTCTGAAAGTGTTTTGGCTTCTTTCAAAATCCTCATATATTTTAATCAGCTAAACCTCTAAATGCATACAAAATATTGGTTTAAGTAGTATTTAGTGGAACTTTAATGAGCAATGTCAATGGTTTAGAGTTTCTGCATGTACTGCACCTATCATCCATTCCAACTTGCCAAATGTAATGCATATTCTAAAGTGTGGTTCCCAACCTTTTTGGCCATGCCCCACCTAAGCATCACTAAAATCCTGATCCCTCTCCCCATCAGAGATAACTCTTATTATTATTCAAAAAGTGGACTCCTATTATGTGGAGGAAACCTAAAAGGCCATTAACTTGGTCTAAATCCATGGTTCCCATTCTTGAATTGCCCCCCTTAAAATCAAATTGCCCCCCTCTGGGGTGTGTGTCCCACATTGGGAACCATGGCTCTAAAGGCATGATTTGTAGTTGTGCCATCAAATCAATTCCAATTTATGGCAGCCCTATGAAAGAGAGATCTCCTGAATATACTGTCCTCAACAGCCCTGCTCAGATCTTGTAAACTCAAAGCTGTGGCTTACTTGGGAGAATCAATCTATAGTTTTGACTATGGTCCCCCAACATACATAAACAAGGCCAGAAGCATTCATTCACTTACCATCCGTTAACAGCCTCCTCTCCTCTCAACCTACTGATTCCCTTGTCAAGCCTATTTAAAAATCAAAAACAAAAAAACAAAGGAATATCAGAAACAAGTCTACTTCTGTTTCATTGACTACACCAAGGCCTTTGACTGTGTGGATCACAACAAAATGTGGCAAGTAATTAAAGAGATGGGAACACCAGAACACCTTATATGCCTCATGAGAAACCTGTAAAAGAGTTAAGAAGCAACAGTTAAGAATATGGAATGACAGAGTGGATTGGAATGGGAAAAGGAGTAAGACAAGGCTGCATTTTGTCACACTGCTTATTCAACTTCTACACAGAGCACATAATGCACAATGCAGGGTTGGATGTATCACAAGTTTGGATCAAAATTGCTCGGAGAAACATCAACAACTTAAGACCTAATAAAGCTGCTGCTTAAGTTGAAAGAAGAGAGTCCGAAAGCTGGCTTGAGACTCAACATCAAGAAAAACAACAGGCCCTATCAGTCCCTGGAAAATAGATGGGGAAGAAGTAGAAGCAGTGACAGATTTTACTTTCTTAGGATCAAAGATCACTCCAGATGGAGATTGCAGCCATGAAATAAAAAGGCGACTGATGCTTAGGAACCAAGCTATGAGAAACTTGGGGGACATAGTTAAAAGTAGAGACATCACCTTGCAAACAAAAATTCGCATAGTCAAAGCAATGGTATTCCCATTGATAATGTATGGTTTTGAGAGCTGGACCATTAGGAAAGCTGAGCGCAGAAGTATATATGCCTTTGAGATGTGGTGTTGGAGGAGAGTTTTGAGAGTCCCCTGGACAGTGAGGAGAACAAATAAGTCGATCCTAAAAGAAATCAACCCTGATTGCTCCTTAGAAGGTCAAATAGTAAAGATGAAACTAAAGTACTTTGGAAACCAAATGAGAAGAGAGGATTCACTTGAAAAAGCCTTGAGGTTGAGAAAGGTGGAGAGCAAAAGAAGAAGTGGGTGGCCAAAATGAAATTGCTAGATGGTATTGTAGATGCAATGGGCACAGAGCTGGGCTGGCTGAGGAAGATGGTGGAGGACAGAGGTGCCTGGCGGGCAATGGTCCATAGGGTTGGAAAGGGTCGGAATTGACTGTGCAACTGAACAATAACAAAATTAAAGCATATGTGTTTAAATTTTACAGTACAGTATTTTCATTTCTGCATATTTGACATCATTTCAGCTTTTTCAAATATGTGCATATAGGCCTCACAAGCATGCAAATTCTCGTGGTGAGGTTTTGATCCTGTTCACAGCAACTGTCATGAAGTGAGAAAATGCTGCCTTCATTGAGAGTGTTCAGTCCAGCAAAATTGATTCAATCCTTGTTCATGATGAATCTGGCTTTGAAGCTTACAATTACTGCTATGTTGAATTCCCTAATTTATTTTCATATTCTCTTTCTCTCTCTGTAAAAGAGGTATTTGCTTTGTTCCTTCTTTCATAGCAGTTTTGGAGATTTTCCGAGAATATTTTCTCTCTGCTTATCTTATTTTAACAATATCGCCAAGAGGTATGTAGCCTTTATTTTACACCTTAGGTAGTCTTCACCTTTGCAGCCTACCTACTGACTGCTCCCAGAAGGGCCCTTATAGGAATTTCCATGATTTTCTCTATAGAATTTTCAACTGTTTCTGTGAAAAAGTAAAAAGGTGAAGTCTTTTTTTCTTTTCACAACAACAACAAAATCCACTTTGTTTTCAATTATGCAGCACTAGAAAACCTCAAGGGAGCAGCCTAGCAGGTTGAAATCTCTCAAGAGATGTCAAGAAGCTTGTGAAGGCTGCAAAATATGGGAGAATAATACATGTTGCAAAATAAAGAGCCCAAAAAGACACATCTTTTTGTCACCTTGTTATGCTAAGACAAGGATAGAAGCCTCACAATCCTGCATTCTGAGAAGGTTTTCAGAAATCTTTCTTCCTTTCTCACAATGTTTGGGTGAAGGTTCTTCTTCCCTGCTGTCTCAACAAATGATCAAAACAGAAAGAGAAGCACAGCTTTAAACCAGCATCCTAAACTGAACATGGACAAAATGGCCCTCGGAGTAACATGATCTTGATGACCATTTTCCTGGTTTAGGTATCTGGCTGTAGAGCCAGCGGTTGGGAGTTTGATTCTCTCACTGAGCCTCCTTGACAGAGACTGTACTCAATGATTCATATGGTCCCTTCCAGAACGTAGAACTCCTAGTATAAAACAATAGCCTATTTCATTTATGAAGCTAATCACACAGAAAGAGAACAGGCATAAAAGGAGAGGCTGATGGATCAGAAAGACTCAAATAACCTACCTGTTGCTATTGACTATCAAGCAGGAAAGTTATAACTTGTTGCATTTTGTGGAAGTCCATAAAAAGTTAAGAGAATGTCTAAATTATGTTCATGATTGACAAAACAAAAACAAAAACCCACCCTTTTTACTGTTTCAAGGTGAGGAGGGGTTTTGTGTGCATGTATAAAAGGACAAACCAAGCCAAGATTTCTAAAATGGGACTGCAATTGTGGCTGTTGAGATCTGATACTAAAATTGTGTGCCCAGGGAATGGTGATGATTTCCAAGTGGATTAAATCCCTCTTGAGTCCATCTTGATGGAAGGCAGCAGCTTGAACAATACTGGCCAGGGTCTGAGGAGGACTTTGTGTGCCAGAAGAGCTCAGGACCAGAAAGTGACTTGTAGAACTGGATCAGTAGTATGGGTGTCACACTACTATGCAGAAGGCAAATGGAAGGCCAGTGCATTATATTGATCCAGGACACTCATGGCTGATTGCCATTATGAGAACCAATATACGGAATCGGATACAACAGTTGAAGAAGAAGAAGGCTTCCTAATAACAGCTATTGCAAATAGGAACAGGTGCCTTGATCCTAAATTGGTAACAACTGAAGAGTGATAATTATGCTTTTGCAAAAGGTACATCATTCTTCCTTTAGCCAATCATTTAATGGATAAAATGTGCAATTGCCATGGGGCAACTTTCTTTTGCTCATGGGCCTTGACATGTATTTCCATGCTCACACAGACCAATAAATACTGTATGCCAACCTCACAAAGTTGTAACTGGCAGATAACAACATCCTGTGTCAATGTGGAGAGATACAGATTCCAGATCATCTGCTGGTTACTATCAGAAACATGTACCAATGAGGACTTAATTTTAGCCAGAGACAAAGCAAAAAAAGAGGCTTCATTTTGGCAGTTTAAAGTGTGACCTAGACACAAAAGAAGAAGAACCTTACAAAGTATAAGTTGTTCACTGATAATACTACCATATGTTTTAGAGCTTCTGTGATTCTCCAATGAGCTGCAATCATGAGAAAAGCTCCACCTCCTCAATTGTCAGTCTTAATTCAAAGATATAAGAAAGATATAAAACCTGATTAACTCACATTCTATGTGGTATGCTGCCATTTACATAAATGTTTCATGTTGCCTGCATGATGCTTTTAAAATTGAACAGCTGCTTATGTAACCATGGCACCAATGATAAAGAATTTATGGCATTTGAGGCCACCAGGACAAAACATTTCTTCCTATATTCTACTGCTACATTTTCAAGAGAAATAGTTCCAACCAAACCCTTGTCTCTGATGCGTTTCACTTGTATCTGGGCTGAGAAAGCTTACAGGCATAACTGGTTCCAGCGTGTTAATGAAATTTCAGTCTCTTTGGTGTTTTAAATTAACAAACATGACCAGAATGTTATATATAATGATTGATGTTGCTGTGTTATGATGGCTTTGAACCAGCTTTAGTTGGTAATTCATAATTAGGTTACAGTTAACTTATCCCATGCATTTCAGTGGGACTTAAATGTGATGAACCATAGTTAGATAGGTGCTAATTTGTTTGTATACTGTTGGTGAGGTAAGAATTTAACTAACCTGACTGGAATTTTCCGTGAAGCAGTTGCATACATAACTAACATCTCTTAGTGTATTCCATGGGCTTCATGTTTTTCTCTTTGTATATATGATTATGCTTAATTTCATGGTGAATTATGCATGAAATATATTCAAAGAATGTGCTCTGTGGCTAGGCATGTCTAGTCATTACTGAGTGACTTTTCTGGAAGGTTAATTCAGTTCAATTCTACAAAACTGAGAGACTAAGATAACTCTGAATAAAGTGGACATAATTTAGAAAGAAGCAGGTACATACAAGAAATCACTGGATGTGTCTATTGGTGGGTTACATCATTCAAGCTTCAGGTAGGAAGTCCAATATTTGAATGAATGCTCTTATGAAATGCCCTATGGGTGTAGGTAAGCATGCTAACATGCATTTATATAAAATGTATGTTGGGGAGAAGATTTTAGCTAAGCTTTCCCAATAGGATTTGTACATAGATATTTTCAGTTTTTGTGGTGGAGTTTATAACAACTTCAACCCCAAACAAATACAAAATAGTAGGACTATGTAACAGAAGCATCTGAGAAAACTTTGCTCTTCGGCAATCTGAGTTGGCAATTTAGCTTGTGATACTAAGGGAACTTTACACATCATGAAATATCCTTAAGAATCCTTCTTTTTCTGTAGAGGCCATTGTAAATATCCTGTTATATCCATTTTGTGATTTCATGTGCTTTTGAATTGAGGAAACATATATTTTAAACATTTCTCTTAAGTAGAGAAGAAAAATGAAAAAGCACAAATCACACAGGTACACTTTAACCAGTGTAGACTTATTCTATCCCTCTTAACAAAGTACCTCTGACCCAAATGCAGCTTATTTCCAAAAGACAATTAATGTAGCACTCTCATAAAGTTCTGAGATAATAGGTAGGCCTGCTGATAGTAGCATCCACTATTTTATTGTAAACAAGCTGTCTAATATAATTTTTTTAATTTGTCATTTGTGTGAAGGAGCCTGAACTATCCTTGACAAATATTTATATAAAGCTGATGACACAAGATACAAAAAAACTTTGTAACTGTTCCTAGTTCGGTAGGAATACCCTCCTCCCCCTTATTGTCATTATCCAGTGATAAGTAGCTTCCAGAAGCAAACTGCACTTTGTAGTTTTCCTACTTATCCTCTCTGTCCTAACAACCTTATTCATTGAGCAGTTTTTCTACAGGCACAGCAAGAATGTCCCTTGAGACTGGGCAAATGAATATTTGTTTAATTGCACTCTACAATCTGTTTTGTTTATGGGTGTTAGGAGGAAGTTGGTTATGCCAGATGGGCTGAAGATACTGTGAGAATAAGTAATAATCCTACTACATGATCAGGACAATAACATTTTCTCAATCTGTACTGTTTTGACATCTATATTGCTGGTTGCTTGTCACAAATGAGTAGTGTGGGAAGAGTAAAAACATGAAGGGTATTATCACAATCACTATCTAAAGCAAAAATGGGACTAGACAGGTGAGGTCAAACAACAACAACAACGAAGTAAAAGCTGTTTGAAGAGCTCTCTGTTCAGGGTTCACACTACATTCAGGTTTCAATTTTCTCCATGCTATCACTCCCATTTCACTTCATTTACTGTCCTCCCCTTTTTGGCATTTAGGCATCATTGTATGATTAGTGGGCATATTTACCAGTGTTAAGAGAGCAGATCAGTCACCACCAGCTTACTTCCCAGGGAGGAAAATCATCCTAACAAATAAATATGTGTGTCCTGAAATCCAAGGGGTGGTATGGATTGAATAATCTGCCTCTTTTTCTCCTGAATAGCATCTTTCTTCAGATCAGCTCCATTCTTTTCTTTAATCCATTGCACCTGGAACAATGAATATCATGGATCTGTGGTTGGATGCCCTAATGGATAGTATGAAGGCTAACACTTTAGGCATTAGAAATGCACTCTTTCACATTTTTGAACTGCAATCTCCAGAATTCTCCAGGAATTCACCAGGGCACAATTTTGGAAGGTGCAGCCAATAAACACAAGTCTACAGACCAGCTTTCCGGTTATTAATCTGCACTGTTGGCTTCTCCAGTCTATTTTTCTTTTCAAAAATACAAAAAACTGCTGTGGCATGACCTGGAAGTCATAAACCTTCCTGGGAGACACAGTTCTGTGGGAGGGACGATATGTAGATCCTCCTAAGCAGTGGTGGGATGTCAAAATTTTTACTACCCTACCGTGATGTCATCACAGTGTGGGTGGAGCTAACATCATGATATCATGACATAGTGGGTGGAGCCAATGGCATGATGTCATGACGTTGTGGGTGGGGCCAAAGAAAAAATTAAAAATAATAATAATAAAATAAATAAAAATAAGCACACACACACACACAGACACACACACACCTCAACCCACCCACCCACAACACAAACCTGTAAATAAATAAAATTAATTAAAGAAAATAAAGAAATTAAATAAAAGAAATTAAATAAAAATACATTAAAATATACCCACCCACGCAAACACCCACCCACCCCAAACACAAATCAACCAGAGCTTTTAAACCAGAGCTTAAAGCTCATTCTGACTAATCTTTCTCACACTAGGTCAGATAGAAGGAACTACCGAATGAACTCACCACAAGATGGCGAGTTTTGGCACTTTTCAACTTTTCAACAGTTAAAGAAGTTAGGTACTAAGAGTTTGCCTAACCACTTCTCTAGGACAATATGCCTTAATGTAAACGTAAAACAGCTGTACCTCCTTAAGGGTTCTCCAGTTGGAGCAGCAATTGGAACAGCACAGGTGTAGCTTATTGATGAGGTAACTCCAAGACTTTGTTTAAAAACCCCAAGTCAGGCTGCCAGGCCTGCCAGCCGCCAGGCCTTTTTAGGAACTGTGGTAGTATGTCAATATAGGTAAAGGTATTAAATACACATTAAAATACACACAGACACACCACATCCAAAGGTGAGTCGCTTACCCTGGGGAGCAGGCTATAGGGAGCTTCAGGCTAGCAGGTTCTCTTCCTCTTCCCCACTTGGGAGGACAGCAAGGAGGTTGTGCATACACGTCAAGCACTGTAGGCATGCATGCACACCAAGTGCTTGACACACAGGCGCAGTGGGGGAACCAGTGAAAAGGTAAGCCCAGAATGTGGTTCCCCCCAAAAGCTGCTACTGGTTCTCTGGGACACTGGGGAAAGTTACTACCAGTTCTGGCCAGGGGCGTAGCTACCGCCGTATCAGCCGTATCAATTATACGGGGCCCCCGGGCCACGGGGGCCCCCAACGTGCGTAAGCAAAACAAATGCAGAGCGGGAGGGAGGCGACGGCCAGGGAGCCTTGGGAGAGGGCGCCGGAAGCGGGCTGGGGGCGGGTGCCTTTCTGGGAGGCCTTGGGCTGCCCCCTCCCACCTGCCCAGGACAAAGAAGGGAGGGCAGGGCTCTCCTTTCTCCGCTGCTTCTGTCGCCTCCACTCACGCGAGAGAGCGGGGGTGCGCGCGCGGCCCCTGATGAACCAGGGACACTCGGACCGCCGGACGCTCTGGGACCTTCACCGGGGAGGGGGCGGCACGGGGAGAGGCCGCCGAGCGCTGGCGACGCCTCCGGCGGGACCGCAGCAACAGCAGCGGAGGGCACTCTGGCCCGGGAAGAGGCTGGGAGGGCTTTGACGGTCTCTCCCGCTTCCCCGGCCGTGGACCCGCCCTGCCAATGGTGGCAAAGGCCACGGGCAGCAGCCAGCAGCGCGGGTTGCAGCGGTTCCCACCTCTCCTGTTTCTGCCGAAGCCAACGTCATTGTGGGAAGGCCTGAGAAGGGACGGTCTCCTTTGGTGCCCCCCCAACCCCCAATTCCTCCTGCCCGTTACCCGCAAAAGGGTGGCGCTGCTCTTCAGCGCCTGCCTGCCCGCCCTGGACAGGTTTTCTAACGGGAAGCAAAGAGATAACGCAAAGGGGAGGAAAGTTGGACCAAAGGTGGGAGGAGGGCCACGGGGCCCCCAACGTGCGTAAGCAAAACAAATGTTGTTGTTGTTCAGTCGCACAGTCGATTCCGACCCTCTGTGACCCCATGGACCACTGTCCTCCAGGCACTCCTGTCCTCCACCATCCCCCTCAACTCACTCAGCTCTGTGCCCATTATCTCCACAATACCATCTAGCCATCCCATCTTGGGCCGTCCCCTTCTTCTTTTGCCCTCTACCCTTCCAAGCATCAAGGCTTTCTCAAGTGAATCCTCTCTTCTCATTTGATGTCCAAAGTATTTTAGCTTCATCTTTATTATTTGACCTTCTAAGGAGCAGTCAGGCTTGATTTCTTCTAAGATTGACCCATTTGTTCTCCTCGCTGTCCAGGGTACTCTCAAAACTCTCCTCCAACACCACATCTCAAAGGCATATATACTTCTGCGCTCCGCTTTCCTAATGGTCCAGCTCTCACAACCATACATTGCCACAGGGAATACCATTGCCCTGACTATGCGAATCTTTGTTTGCAATGTGATGTCTCTACTTTTCACTATGTTCCCCAGGTTTCTCATCGCTTGCCTCCCGAGAATCAGTCGCCTTTTTATTTCATGGCTGCAATCCCCATCTGCAGTGAGCTTTGATCCTAGGAAAGTAAAATCTGTAACTGCCTCTACTTCTTCCCCATCTATTTTCCAGGGACTGATAGGGCCTGTTGCCATGATCTTGGTTTTCTTGATATTTAGTCTCAAGCCAGCTTTGTAAAGCGTGCGTTCAAAAGTTGGCAACACCCTACATCGGTTATCGCAGGCTGCGGGATTTCCCCGTTTAAGTAATTTTATGCATTTTTTTCTTTTGTGAGAAATCTTTACCCTTCCTAAGGGCCCCCAAACAAATTTTTATACGGGGCCCCGCCAAGGCACGCTACGCTTCTGGTTCTGGCGAACTGGTGCGAACCTGTTACATCCCATCACTGATCCTAAGTAGTGAGGCTATGATTCCTAACATTCCCAGTGGCCAGGACAGCCTGCTCCTTCTAGCTGACCATGTGAAAACAAGAGTAATTAACCAACTAATGGGCATGGGCGTTCCTTGGCATGGAAGGTCTGGAAGTTGTACTCACTCTGCCCATTGGTCTGTTTAGATAATGCCTCCCAAAGAACTATGATTTCCAAGAAGACCTATGGCAAATTCCTTGATTTTGAAAGTAGAAACAGGCTAGGGCAAGCATCAATAGTGGTAAATAACCAGAAAGCTGGTCTGTAGACTTGTGTTTGTGGGCTGCACTGCTGAGTATTTTGATTGCGAAATTTTGCAATATGATGGGAGTTGAAGACCAAAAATATGCAAGAGCACACTCAATTAAGCCCTGAACCCTCTTCAGTGGTTAAATACGTATAGATCATAAACGAAAAGAGGGGAATATTCTAGGCTTGCACCTTTTACTGTTGATTTGCTCATTAAAAAAATATGATTCCAAAGCAGAGAGCCTCTTCTACTTTTAAGGACAATCTACGTGCAAGACATTGTTGAGATCTTTCATACATAGAGGAAGTTTTCTTCTTCAGAAACATTGCTTTTCATGTGAGCAAAGCAATAACAAAAAGAGCTGAGTTTGAACACTGCCCTGCTTTCATGTTTACATGTTTCCATACACCTGAGTGGGGATACTGTATGTCATTGGTTGTTATATTTTGGATGGATAGGAGCTGCAACTCCCCGAATTCTTCAGGACATAATTTTGGAACCCCAGAGGAAGGTGGAGAGACAATGTCAAAGAAATATTACAAGAGTTCCAAATAATGCTGGTGGAGGCCACTAGAAATCCCAGAGCAAGAACCTTGTCTCTCCTTCAACACTCAAAGGGGTCAAAGAGAAAGAATTCTGGAACTTCCAGCCTACAATATTGTGCCTGCTTCTTCTTGTTCTGCTGTATCCAAATCTGAATATTGGCAATCCTCATGGCAATCAGCCATGAAGACTGTCCTGAGAATATAATACCTACAGATAGCAAAAGTTTGCTCTCCTAGAACAAGGCCTAATCTTGGGTGGCTGATTTGTATTGAGGCTTTTCTCCCCGGTGCAGTGTTTCAAGGCTGTTTGTAGTGCTGTCTCAAAGCAGTAATCTCACTGCCCTTTAGATTTCCTAGGTATGGTGCATTGGGCAGGCACCCTTAGAATTGTGCCCTTGAGAATTCTAGGAATTGCTGCCCTAAAAAACTGACTGGCACATCTGTACACCTGGATAGGCTTCTAATGGGAGAAGTGAAAGGAATTTTAATGGGAATTTGTGGTACCATTAGCAAGTTTCCTTTGGCTGTGTGGTGTTTATTCCAGAGGGGGTATAATCCCCCTGATTGACCAGATGTATAATTTTAGAGTGTTTTTAAAACCAGAAATACATTTTAGATGTTTGAGACTTTCAGCTGTTAATCTGATTTGAGAATTAACATCTTAGTAACCTCTACTATTGCTTCCTGATGCACACTTTGTTTCCATCCTGAACGATTTACCTGTACTTATTTTGCCCAAAAGATGTGCCAGATGTTATGGCCAATTCTCTAGTCTGGCTTCCTGAGTCCCTTAACTTTTGCCTGTTCATACCCCATTCTTCTCCACAGATATTAATTCTACAGCTGTATACATGCATTGCGAAGCACTGAAAATTAAATAGAAAAGCCATTAAATGCATGGTATTTAGAATGAAACTTTTAGTCATTTTTTAAATCTAATGCCAATTAGAATAAAGCATACCACCTGTTTTTCCTTCATTTACTCTAATTGGAGAACAGCAGCAATTCAGAACAGTTGCATATTTGTCTCCATGGGCCTGCTTTATCACGATTTTCCTACTAAAAGCCTCAAAACAAAAGAATAATGATCTTAGAAAAAACAGCATAATTAAGATGTGCTGCTACAGTCAGGCATAACAATCATTCAAGAATGTTATTAGCCTTCAGATGAACACACAGGATCAGGCAGTGGTAGTTATGTTTCTTTTTCTGAAAACTATGCCTCCAAATGTGTTATTAAACTTCAGAGCAAATCTGGAGTTGTTCACAGCACAATGTGCCATCAAAAATAGGTAATTGTGCTGATCTTCTGAAGTTTCAGAAAACTTGGTGTACATGTTTTTGTTATGCTGTCAGTTTGAAATTGCGTAATTGCTATCAGTGTTAAATAATTGTGAGCATAGTTGGGTACTTTTTAAAAAAATAGTATTTCATGATTACAAAAAATAGCTTATTTTTCTTTGCACAATATATACATATACATACACTAGTACCTCGGATAACGTTATGACTTGGTTCCTCAAGTCATGACGTTATCCGATTTTTAGTGTTGTCTGATGCATGCATTGAACAACGCTAAAAAAAAAAGCCCTGACTTCAGGGAGAAACAGCTTGGTTTGCCCCTGAAGTCAAACTGACCCTAGGCTAGTGATTGCGCTTGTGGACAAAGCCAAGCAGAGGCCAGCTGTAGCTCGGTTTGGCTTGCAAGCGGTTTGTCCCTGAATTCATCGCTGCACTTGGGGGGTGGGGTGGGTATTCCCCCCCCCCCGGTGCAGCGATAGCTTGGAATGCAGGAAGGTCGGGAGGGAAAGAGGCACAAGATCGTGCCTCTTTCCCTCCCGACCTTCCTGCATTCCAAGCAATTGCTGCACTTCGGGGGAATACCCATCCGCCTGGGCTGTGGGCAAAACCTAGCGGAGGCCAGGCAAGCTCGGTTTGGCTAGGGTGACAACCCGCGCGAGAGGGTTGTCGCCCAAGCCAAACCGAGCTATGACGGAGGCCAGGATCACTACGGGGGGTGGATTGGATCCAATCCGCCCTCCCCTAGCAATCCATCGCTGCGGGGGGGGGGATGTATTGGACCCAATCTCCCCCAAGAGCGACGGATCGTTGCAACTGAACTAGGTTCGGGGGAAAGGCACGTGCCACGCCTTTCCCCCGACCCTAGTTCAGTCACAGCGATGGATCGCTGTGTGTGTGTGTGGATTGGGTAGATGTTCTACCCAATCCACCACCATCCCAGATGATTGCATCAGACAACGCTAAAGAATCGTTATCCGATGCAAGTTTTCCCCCCAAAAAAACTTGCATCATTATCCCATTCTAGCGTTATCCGATGCAATCATTATCTGAGGTATTACTTTACATTGCTTGTTAGTTCCCACAAGCTCTACTATTGCCTCATCAGTATATACAGTATAGTTTTATATTGACAAGTCTAGATGCTGTCTCAATGTGCTGAAACAGTCAGCCCTGTCTAGAATCTCACCACTGTATCTGAGGTCTTTCAGTGATATTGGACAGTGCTTGTCTAGAAGGACTATTAATCTGACTCAGTAACGTCGTGTGGATTTCAGCCGCCTGGGGCTTAAGCCAAATTTGCCGCCCCCGGTGGATGCTGATGCCAGCTCCCCCTAGGGCATCTGAGAATTGTTGTCCAAGAACACCCTTAGCCCAAAATGTGCCGCCTGGGGCCACCTGCCCCCTGACCCACCCACCCCCATACACACATGATGCCACTGATCTGACTTAATATAAGGCAATTTTCCACTGGCATTCAGTTGAAAATAAAAAGGCAGGTGCAAAGCAATAAATATAAAATTATAACTCATCAGTGACTCTGATAGTAACCCATTTCAATACTTATTTCCACCTGCAACAATAAACAGATGAATTCTCATGTACTCAGCGTGGAAAAGATATTTAGCTAACATCAATCTGCAGGTTAATTCATCCTTTTATAAACAGTTAACAGCTGAGCAGAGTTCAACTTCATTGCCTTGCTCTTTTCAATCAATCTATTTTCCTCCTCGAGGCAGAGGATGAGGTGGATGGATTGAATTGCTGATGCAATGGGCGCAGATCTGGCTGGGCTGCCGGGGATAGCAGAGGACAGAAGAGCCTGGTGTGCCACCACACATGACCGTCCATGGGGTCACAAAGGGTCAGACTCGACTGTGTGACTGAACAACAAAAATACAATACCACAAATCTTGTCAGTTTTGCTCACATGCAAATAGTTACTTGACCTGCAACAAATAACATTTATGATGATCTCTTAACTTGAAGCAAAAGTTTTGCTGTTTCTTTTATTCTGGAATAAAATCCCAGTAGGCCATTATGCTCTTCTTAATTCTTCTAACCAATGCCCTGGGAAAGATGGAATAACAGCTGAACATTTAAAGGTAGGGAGTCACACGCTCCATAGGGTGCTTGTTGAATGCTTTACAAATTACTTGCGAACTGCAAGTTTTCCCTGAGCTTGGATGACATCGGAAACCATGCTAATTGTGAAGAAAGGAAATACAGAAGATCTGGGAAATTATCATCCAATCACCCTCCTTTCTCAACTTTATAAACTGTTTACTACAATTCTTTTGCAAAGAATATTCAAAGACGTGGAATTCAGCAGAGAACAAGCAGGCTTTAGAAGAGGCTATTCCACTCTCAACCACATCCATGCAGTCAGACAACTACTAGAGAAAAGCAGAGAATACAGGGTGCCAGCATACCTTGCATTTGTTAATTACTGAAAGGCGTTCAACTCAGTGGAGACAAATGCTACTCTCAACACGCAACATGAAGCCGGGATGAATCCAACATATGTCAATGTCATGATAAGTATTAATACGAGATGCACTACTGATATAAAACTACTACCTAAAATATGTCATATTAAAATTGATAGCCTGGTGCATCTCAACTGGAAGAGAGTTCCACAGAGTTGGTGCTGCCACCAAGAAGGCTCTTCTCCAAGTCACAGCCTTCCTTGCCAATCTCGGGGTCGGCACCTGGAGCTTCACCATCTGAGACAAATGAGTGATGTGGGCTCATCTTCTGAGAGGAAGACGTTCCACCAGGTTGGAAGATACCAACCATTTATTCATTCATTCATTTATTTATTTATTTATCATATTTATACCCCATCCATCTAGGAAATTTTCATATTCTGGGTGGCTTAGGACCTTAAAAGTTAGAACTAACACGTTGTACTTGATACGGAAAGGAACAGGTAGCCAGTGCAGCTGGGGAGATATGATCAAATTTTTTCACTCCAGTAATCAGCCTGGCTGCTGAATTTTGCTCCCATTGAAGCCTCCATATCAGGAACAGGGGAAGCCCCACATAGAAAGCACTACGGTAATCAATATGTGAGATTACCAGTGAGATAACTAATGTTATGGGGGACGACCTGGCCAAGTAGGGACACAACTGGGCAATTTGGTGCAGTTGGAAAAAGTGGCCAGTGTGCTTGGGGTTCCATCACTATAAGTGGAACTGATATTTAAGAAGTAGCTGATTATGTTGGTCAGCAAATCCAACCAAATAACGTACCATGTGGAGAGTGAATAAGAAGTAGCAAAGCAGCTTGGATTGCCTTTAATAAAAACCTAGCAGTGCTAGCAGATGACAGTCTGCCGATGAATTTCAGGGCAAGTTTATTCAATATGACAGTGTTACCAGCTATGTTGTACACATCCAAAATAAGGGCAATAACAAAATCATAGAAAGAAAACTGGTGGTAATGCAAAGAACAATAGAAAGACAGATGTGCAGAGTAACAATCAGGAATAAGGTTGACAATAAGGAATTACACCAAAGAAGCAGACTGTGTAATGTGGTTGATGAACTATCTGTGGCAAAAAGAAGATGAGCAGGCCATATCACCCACGTAAAGGATAAAAGATGGACCTGTTGGCTAACAGACTGGATACCAAGAGACCACAAAAGACCACTGGGCAGAACCAGAAAACAATGGGATGATAAAGCTGTTCAGCTAGAGATGGAAAGAGAAGGAAAACGATAGAACCAGTGATGGGATGTAACAGGTTCTCATCAGTTCGCCAGAACTGGTAGTAACTTTTCCCAGTGTCACGGAGAACCGGTAGCAGCTTTTGGGGGGAACCACCTTCGAGACTTACCTTTTCACTGGTTTCCCCACTGCACATGCGCACCAAGCACTTGGTGTGCATGCATGCCTATAGTGCTTGGTGCGTATGCACGGCCTCCTTGCTGTCCTCCCAAGCGGGGAGGAGGAAGAGA
Organism: Furcifer pardalis; assembly: GCA_030440675.1. NCBI lineage: Eukaryota > Metazoa > Chordata > Lepidosauria > Squamata > Chamaeleonidae > Furcifer > Furcifer pardalis. The sequence continues at coordinate 75,009,304 of CP126893.1, forward strand.
AGCTGCTAGCCTGAAGCTCCCTATAGCCTGCTCCCCAGGGTAAGTGACTCACCTTTGGATGTGGTGTGTCTGTGTGTATTTTAATATGTATTTAATACCTTTACCTATATTGATGTACTACCACCATTCCTAAAAAGACCTGGCGGCCTGGCTTGGGGTTTTTAAGCAAAGTCTTGGAGTTACCTCATCAATAAGCTATACCTGTACTGTTCCAATTGCTGTTCCAGTTGGAGAACCCTTAAGGAGGTACAGCTGTTTTACATTTACATTAAGGCATATTATCCTAGAGAACTCGTTAGGCAAAGACTTAGTACTTAACGTCTTTAACTGTTGAAAAGTTGAAAAGTGCCAAAATGAAGCCATCTTGTGGTGAGTTCATTCTGTAGTTCCTTCCATCTGACCTAGTGTGAGAAAGATTAGCCAGAATAAGCTTTAAGCTCTGGTTTAAAAGCTCTGGTTGATTTGTTTTTAGAGTGGGTGGGTGTTTGGGTGGGTGGGTGTATTGTAATGTATTTTTTATTTTATTTATTTATTTATTTAATTTATTTAAGGGTTTGTGTTGTGGGTGGGTGGGTTGCGGGGTGTGTGTGTGTGTGTGTGTGTGTGTGTGTGTGTGTGTGTGTGTGCGCGCGTGCATATTTTTATTTTATTTTATTTTATTTTTTCTTTGGCTCCGCCCATGATGTCATGACATCATGATGTTAGCTCCGCCCACACTGTGATAACATCACGGTGGGGTAGTAAAATTTTTGACATCCCACCACTAGATAGAACATTTTGGATTTCAGTTGTTTTGCGCTTAAATAGGTAAGTGAAGCCAAATCAATATTGGATTGGATTGGATATAATGCTAAACTAGGCAGAATCTGAAGGTAAAATGGGAATTGAGTAGGATCTGGATTTCAGAGCAGATGTTATTCTGTGATTGACTTTGAGACACCTTATTTCCTCCTTCATTTTAGGCACCTGAAGCCACTGTTTTAAAGTCCACATTTAAAAAGCCATATAACACTGCTCTCTGCTGTCCATTTTTTGCATTGAAGCAAGCTACCAAATTCCAAAAATCAAAATCATTGTAAAGAAATAGACATGAAGTTATTAACTCAGTGGTCACATTAACAATGTACGTACTTTTTAATTCCATATACAGTACTCTTAAAATGTTACTAAACAGTACTCATATTGTAATCTAAGAACAGGATTTCACTGCCATGAAGGTGACAGCTACCAGAAACAAATTCCATTTCTTTATTCTAGTTCTTAATTTGGTTATTATTTTGTAACACTGAAGCCCTAGTTTCTCTGGCATGAAGAAAATTGGCGATAGTTAAAGACAGAAAGAAGGATGGAAAGAACAACAATCCTTTCCTATTCTGTTCCCCAACCTATCACTGTATCTTTGGCAAGAATGGGCCAGAGACCTTTGTGAGGGCTTTTTTCTGATGCCCTGGCCAGCCTTTCTCAGGATGGAGTCAGAGTATTGCTTTCTGTCTGTCTTTGGATGAAATCCTATTGCCATAATATACACCACATATGGCTGATGATTTCAGCAGCAGCGATTTTTCTTTTTCTTTGAGAAAATTAAAGATCTCTGACTGACCTCCCAAAACTCTCATGTAACCCTTTTCATTATAATGGAAACTGTAGGATGAGAGCAGGGAAGTCTTTAATGACTGAAAACTGATGCTACTGAGAAAGTCATTTTGGTCCTTGTGCTTTTCAGTAAGGACTCTCCCTCCTCCTCCCCCTGCTTCTGTATAATGTTGGCTTCTGGCAAACATTAAAACAACAAGAATTCATATTTTCTGTTCAAGTATCTATACACCAATGTTCTGTTATATTTATTAGGTTTTCATATTCTATCTGAGATGCAAAGGTTAGAAATGGGGGACCAATTTGAAGCAGAAACAGTGGGGATAATCCCTTGACCTTTTAAAACAATTCCCTTAGTAAAAGTTAATCCATATTTTTAGAAAGCAACATGTGAGGAAGTTGTAGAGGCTTGTGGAGCTTCCTAGGGGTTCTTTGCATCATGCACACCCCATTTCAGTTCTACTTCCATCTCTGAATGAAGATTGTTAGGGCTGAACTCAGACTAGGTCAGGAAATTTTCCTAAAAGCAGCATTTTGGACTAGCTTTGTTCACTTTATTCTTCCACCATGTTCTTCATATCTTCTTTGGGATTGTTCATCCGTTATCTGGTCCAGAGCTCCATTTCCCACAGTGACCACCCAGATGGCTTAGAAGATGCCTCCAGTGGGACACAATGATAACAGCATTTGCCTACTGACCAACGGATATATTCTACTCTTGAGGTAGCATACAGTCATAATAATTATAGGGGTTGTGGTGACTCAGTGGTTAAGAAGCTCACCTTGTTAGCTGGAAGGTTGGCAAGTTGGCAGTTCAAGACTCAAATACTGTATGATCAAATGAGCCCCAATCTGTCCCAGCTTCTTCCAACCTACCAGTTCAAAAGCAAGAAATTGCAAGTAGAGAAATAGGGACGACTTCAGTGGGGAAAAGAGCTTGGGGACATGAAAGGACCCTCATTTGGGAGTCCCCTGAGCGGAGCTCCTCCAGCAAAAATCCTTTCAACCCATAAAGCACCTTTGTGTGCTTCTGACATGATAAAAAAATCATAACTATATATACCATTAAGATTTTTATTGACCATGGGCTTTTCCGATCCCTCTTTAAGGCCGTCAAAATTGTTTACCAACTTTCTGATAACAAGATGTGTAGTTGGCTGTGTATGAAGATTTTCGTTGTGTGCCATCAAGCTGATTCTGACTAATGTTCTTAGATTACAATATGAGTACTGTTTAGTAACATTTTAAGAGTAATGTATATTGAATTAAGAAGTACGTACATTGTTAATTCTAGGGTTTCTAGTTAGAGAATACACAAAAGTGGTTTGCCATTCCCTCCTTTGGACAAGTCTATGAGTATACTGGATAGTTCTTCTCCTAAGAAGCACAGAGGAAATTGAACTCCCAAATCTAGCTCTGTTGTCAAATGTCTAAATTACTGAGCTGTCCAGTCAGCTATTGTTAGAGGGAGAGAAATATCTACTTTTTCCACTTCCAGAATCATTCTTTGTTTTATTTGTCTATTTGATATATGTATATCTTACCTATTTAGGCATCCAAGGTCATCCTCTATATTCCTCCATCAATTTCAAACATAATCACAATGCATCTAAGCCTGGGAAGGGACTTCTGGAGAACCAGTGATCATTTAGTACAGTTACTTGCCCAGAGGGAGGAATCTTTATAAACTTCATTAAATACATGTATCTTCAAGAATTACTTGATCAACACTGAAGAAGCCTGATGCAGCTCAGTTGGTATACCATACCAGATTGTGGGTGCTGTCACCAAGAAGGTCCTTCATCTTGTTGTCCCTTTCCTGGCCGACTTCAGTGATGGCATCTGCAGCTGCCAAATCTGAGAGGAAAATCTTCTGCAGGCATTAGATTTGTGGAGCAGGTCTTCCACCAGGTAGCTATGTCCCAAACCATTTAGTGCCTTCTCAGTTAACATCATAACCTTGTATCTGACACAGTAACCAATGAGGAGCCAGTACAAACCAGCCAGGGTTGGGTAATAAGTTTAAATTTACTGAGCCAAGATATCAGTCTGGACACTGCATTTTGAACCTGCAGCTGTTTCCATGTCAGGGGTCAAGGGTAGCCCATGTAGAGTGTATGGCAGGAGTCTATGCTGGAGATTACCATTGCATGGACCAAAGTTGTTAAGGATCAGCTGTCCAATAGGGGAAACAATTGACCCATCTGTCATAAATTGTAACATGCAGATTAGCAGGGCCGTAGCCAGGATTCTAGATTGGGGGGGGGTGTCATGAGGAGCAACAATGACACACACACACACACACATTGGCATCCCAGGGTGGGTTGGGGGTGGGTTGGGGGTTGGATGGGCTATTAGCTCAGGAGGGTTTTTGCCCCTCCTGGCCCCCCTCTGGCTACGGCTCTGCAGATTAGGTCTCAGAAATGATCTGGTTGTCCAATTTAAGTGCCAAATCTAACATGATCCCCAAACTGTGGACCTGGTCCTTTATAGAGAGGACAACTCCACCTAATTACAGAGCTACGTTTCCCCTTAGGGCAGCGGTCCCACCCAACAACAGAACCTTTGCCTTGTAAGGATTCAATTTCATTTTTTTAAAGATATTTTTTATTAAATTTTAACAACAAAAAGAAAAGTGTTAAAAATAACCATACGGGGGGCGGAGTTAAGATGGCGTAAAGAGAACAACGCTTCTCGTTCTCTCTGCCTGATAAATGCGGTAATAATGGGATTGTGAGGAAAAAAATTGATGTTGGATTACCTGGAGGCTGTGTTGATACAAGAAGATTGCTGTGGAGATAAAGGAAGGAATTGAAGGAGCGTGGAGGCTGAGCGGGGCACGAAGAACGAGCGCCGGACAGGGGGGGGAATCGGAGGATTCAGCCCCCACCACAGTCCATGGAGCTCTTTTAAAAACAAAGTGTTTGGGTGCCGGAGTTCGCCTTTGCTGAGGAGTGGAGGCAAAGAGATAAGTGGTGGAGTTTTTTGGACGCAGTGGAGCTGTTTGGAGCCGTTTGGAGCTATTTGGGTGCCGGAGTTCGCCTTTGCTGAGGAGTGGAGGCAAAGAGATAAGTGGTGGAGTTTTTTGGACGTGGCGGAGTTGTTTGGAGCCGTTTGGAGCTATTTGGAGGGCGACGTGGAAGACAGACGGAGATCGGCGAGTGGAGTTTGGTGAGCGGGGATCGGAGGCGGGGGCTCTGAGTGGCGAGTGAGGCTTGTCTCATCTTTCGTGAGCCCCGCTGGGACCCTCGGGGGAGCTGGAAGGAGTTGGAGGAGGTGGAGGTGGAGGACGAGCGCAGGAGGGGAAGCTGCATTTGGGCATTCAAGTCTGATCTGGCTGGAGGAGATCGGGAGAATTAACTGTGGAACTAACTGTGGAATGCAAAGTTGCAGCTGAAGTAGGTCGGTGATTGGCGGCTTGTTTATTTTTTATCGAATATACTGCGATGTGGAGCTGACTTAAAAAACTTTTTCTCTTCCAACTGCTGGGGCTGTAATGGCGGATTAAGACAAAGTTTAAGGCTTTAAGGGGGCGGGGACAAGGTCGTCTCTTTGTCTCAGGAATTGCGCAGTAAAAAATACTGAGTAAAGGAGCCTCTTGAAAGAGATCAGCAGATTCACCTCCTAGCCCTGTGTTCGTCTCTGCCATGGCTTTTGCTGGAGAACTATAAATAATTGTTACACAAAAAGTAAAGGTCCAAACTTCTTGAGGAGTACATTTTTGGCGCACGATAGACGTTGTTGGTGATTTTTGTTTTCAAAGAAGCTGTGCTGTTCACAATTTTCTCAGCACTTTCATTAAAAACAGCCTCAGAAAGAGCTAAGATTCAATTCTGGTGAACCAAGTACTTCCCTATTCCCTACTCCCTCCCCTCATTATATATTTTGCCTGTTATACTGGGGTGTTTGTTGGGGAAAGAGGGGGAGGAAATGGAAGAAGTTGTTAAACCGAAAGGTCGTAAAGGCAGAAAAGGCAAAGATCAGGAAGAAGAAGAGAGACATACTCCTTCACCTATTACAGAGGCTCAAGAGACAGCAACGAGTTCCACAGCAATGGAGCAGGAGGGCTCCCTTGATCTGGCCCATAGAATGGACAATATAACTATAATTTTACAACAATTGCAGGCAACAATGCAAAAGCTGGATGAGAACCAAACTAAACTGAATAAAACTGTCGAGGCTAATAGTGAGGAAATGAAGAAAGACAGGGAATTAGCCAGGCTACAATATGAAAGCCTGGCAAAATCCCTTACAGATGTGAAGAAGGATGTGACAGTGAACACACAAAGGATTGATGAGATTTCAAAGACAATGAATAAGGAAGTCAAACATGCCATTATATCTGTAAACGAACTTTACATTCAAGAGCATGTTCTGGAAGATAGAATGACAGAGCAGGATCAAAGATTGATGGTGGTGGAAGAGGGGTGGAGAAAATTTAATCTAGTGATCCGTCATGTGGTTGAGAAGACACCAGACAAGCTGAAAGAGAGAATAGTGGAATGGCTGAACTCACTCAAAATGGGTAAAGAATTTGGATTAGATGATATTGGTGCTGTGTACAGGGTGGGTGGAAGGAGGGATAAGAAGACACCTAGAAATGTTTTAGTTAAATTTGTAAATTGGGGAGATAAGTTGAAGGTGATGTCTTTTATTAGACAAGCTGGGTCTGGTGTCTTAAAAATAGATGGGGTGGATGTAGAGGTCTATAATGACATATCGCCTCAAGAGAGGAAGTGGAAATACATCATGAAGCCTGTCACGAAGATATTGATTGCAAAAGGTATTAAGTATGTATGGCGATTTCCACAACAGTTGAGATTTTTTTATGACAAAAAATGGCATGTGTTGAACGCAAATATGGATGCATTGTTGTATTTAACACAAATTGGTTTGATCAAAGAGGCTGATACAGACTGGATAGTAATGAGAACAGAATTGGCTAAGGTGGGTGTGATGGGATCGTTAGTGGGTCGGGAGGAGGAGGGCGCAGTGGGTGGGGCGGACGTTCCAGGGACAAACGGGGAACAGGTGGGGTGAATATAATCATAAATTAAATTAATGTCAGAGAGAGGAGGTCAGTAGAAGATTGATATGCCTATTTTCTCCGGTCCCCCCCTCCCCTCTTTGGAGACCAAAGGTAGCATTAGAAGAAAAGATGTGGGGAGGGTTGAAGAAGAGAATAAAATAGGTAAGTTTTTTTGTTGTTATTTTTATTTCTTTGTTAGTTTAAATAACATTTTTGTTTCAGTGTACTCTGTTTTGCTTAATTTCTTTAGTAGTGGGGTAGTAGGGGGCTTGTCAGGGAACACGTCCGGGGAGGAAAAAAGACGATGGGAGTGGATCAAACATAAATGGTTAAGTCATTGAAGGTGGTGTCGTGGAATGTGAAGGGGTCAGGGCACACCCAGAAAAGAAACAAGTTGCAAATATCGCTTAATAAAGATAGGGCTGAGGTAATCTTTTTGCAAGAGACCCATCAAAAATCTGCAGAAGTTAACAATTTAGTGGTGAGGGGAATTGATATTTATGAAAAGGCATATGGGACATCTAAAGCCAGGGGAGTCGCAACTCTGATTTCAGAAAAATTGGGGTTTACGGTGAATAAAACTATAGCGGATTCAGAGGGAAGATATTTAATAATTAAAGGGAAAATTGAAGAAGAGGAGATAACATTAGCTAACATCTACGCTCCAAACGATAAACAGCAGGAATTTCTAGATAAAGTAGGGAAAATATTGAAAGAGGAGGGGACTAAGAACATGGTCGTAGGTGGAGATTTTAATTTGATGTGTTCAGACATTGATAGTACAGGGGTAAAAAAGAGAGGCAATAAGTACATATTAGAGGATTGGAGAAAATCATTGGGGTTAAAGGATGTGTGGAGAGAGTTAAAAGCCCAAGAAAGAGAATATACATATTATTCACATGTGCATGATATGTACTCAAGAATAGATTATATCTTTGCGACAGAAGAGATGGTAAATAAAACTGATGACATTAAAATTGGAACATTTAGAGAATCCGACCATGCAAAGTAACTGCAGTTATAAATTTTAAAGAAGATGAAAAAAATGGATACATTTGGAGATATGATGCAAAGCTATATGAGAAGGAATCAACAAGGAAACAAGTTATGGAAAAATGGGAGGAAAGCTGGAAATTTAATGAAAATAATGAGATCAGCGGGGGAGGAGTTTGGGATACAATGAAGGCAATTTTTAGAGGGGAATCGATAAAGTTAAAAAGTATCAGGAATAGGCAAATTAAGAACAGAAACCAGGAATTGGAAGGGCAGTTAAAATATCTTCATTCTGAATACGCTAAAAAGAAAGACCAGGGAATATTTCAAGAGATTAAAAGAATTAAGAAAGAGTTGGATGGCAAGGATATTGAAAAAGTAAAGAAAGATTTGATTTTTCTTAAAAGGGAATATTTTGAATATGGTAATAAGAATTCCAGGCTATTAGCAAAAGCAGCGAGGGATAAAAAAAATAAAGGGCAAGTAGGTATACTGGTAGATAAAAATGGGAAAAGATGTAATAAAAAAATAGATAAGGCAGAGTTGATTGAAAATTTTTATAAAGAGTTGTATTCAAAAAAGGAAATAAATATAAGTAAGTTGCGAGGATATTTTAATCAACAACAGATAAAAAAGGTTACAGAGGAACATAGGAATAAAATGGAGGAAACAATATCGATTGGGGAAATTGAAGAGGTAATAAAAAAATTGAAAAAAGAGAAAGCACCTGGGGAGGATGGGTTACCAGCTGAGTTTTATAAAGATTTTATGCCATGGATTCTCCCGAGACTGCATAAGCTATATAATGGGATTTTAGGGGGAGATGCGACTCCAGTTTCCTGGAATAGATCGACAATTGCTTTGATTCCCAAGCCGGGCAAAAATTTAGAAAAAATTGAATCTTATAGACCTATATCTCTGATCAATCAGGATGCCAAAATTTTTACCACGATTTTAGCAAATAGACTAAATGGTTTCATGGCCAATTATATCAACGAGGACCAAGCGGGGTTTGTTAAAAATAGACATATGGCAGACCTTATTAGAAGAGCAGTGGACATTCTAGATATGATGGAAAAAAGAAAGGAAAAAGTGGAGTTTTTAGCGCTAGATATATTTAAGGCATTTGACTCCCTACAATGGACAATGATTTATGAGATGATTAAATTATATGGATTTGGGGAAAAATTTCAAGGGGTTATTGGAGAATTGTATAAAAAAGGCACAGCAAGAGTTAAATTTAATAATAGTTATACAAGAGATATAAGGCTAGAGGCGGGTACGAGGCAGGGCTGCCCTTTGTCGCCATCGTTGTTTATATTGGCTATGGAACTTTTGGCAAATGCGATTCGACAAGACGAGGGAATAGTAGGAATAGGAGGAACCAAAGTAAGTCTTTATGCAGATGACACACTGTTGACGGTGAAGCATTCAGCGGAGAGTTTAGTTAAGATTAATAAACATTTGAAAGATTTTGAGGAAGTCACGGGTTTGAAAGTTAACTGGGACAAAACAGAAATGATGCTAATTAATGGGAAGAAAGAAGATGAAGAGTTAATAAAGAGAAATTATAATATACAAATTACACGCAAAATGAGATACTTGGGAGTAATGTTATCATGCAAAACTGGGGAACTTAAAAGTATGAATTATGACAGACAAAAGAAGGAAATAAAGGAGAAAATAGTAAAATATAACAAATTAAATCTGTCATGGTTCGGAAGAATAGCTATATGTAAGATGATGTTATTACCCAAATTGAATTTTTTATTTGATGCTTTACCGCTAAAACATACTGATAAAGAGATGAATGAGTATCAAAATATGATTAATCGGTTCTGTAATGGAAATAAAGGAGCCAGAATAACTAAGTTATTATGGTATGTCTCGCAAAAAGAGGGAGGACTGGGAATTCCAAACGTTATAAAATATTATAGAGCCTTTCAAATAAGAAATGTTATAAAAATTTTAAATAGGGAAGAAACAGTCTGGGAAAAATTTGAAAGGAAAAATTTATCGAAGATGGGTAAGGCACAGTTTTTATGTGAGGGAAAAGAAAAAGGAAATAAGATGGCTCAGGGTATGATGTTAAAATCAACAATGGAAGCATGGAATAGAGTGAGGAAAGAGCTTGCTTCGGGAACCTCGCCAATTTTAGAAGTGGGGGATTTTCAAGATTTTCCGATAAAAATAGACACAAAGATCAGAGATATATTGGTGGAAAATAAAGTACTATTATTAAAAGATTGGGTCAATGCTTGCAAAGATCAAGAGAAAAGACAAAGGCTGTATTTGCAACTTCAATTGGACTGGTTCAAGATCCTCCAGATAAACAATTGGAATAAGAAATTTGTACGGGAAAATGGTTTAGACAGAGAATGTACGGAGTTTGAGATGCTTTTGGCCAAAATTAGAAATGGAGAAATGGGAATCAAAGGGATAGTTAGTAAAGTTTATAAAATTTTGAATAAAAGTCAAAATATACAAGAGGTATTGAGAGAAAGCTGGGAACAAGAATTAGATATAAAGATAACGGCAACAAAATGGCGAAAGATGTGGAAAAGGAAGATAATGAGAACTATGTCTGTGAGAGTTAAAGAGCACAATTATAAATTGGTATGGAGATGGTATAGGACCCCAGTCGGCTTGCACAAAATGTATAGTAATATGAGTGAAATATGCTGGAGGTGCAGAAAAACAAAAGGAACATATGAACATATGTGGTGTAGATGTGAGGTACTTAAAAATTTCTGGGAAGGAATAAAAAAGGAAATAGAGAACATATTAGATATACAGATCGGATTGGGGTCAGAAACAATTTTATTAACAGACATAGAAGATCAGGACATAAGCAAAGACAATAAAGAGTTATTGGCCATAATGTTGACTGTTGCAAGACTAGGTATTGCCAAAAAGTGGAAAAGCAATGAACAAATAGGATTAAATGATTGGTATACACAAATGTGGAATTTAGCCTTAAATGAAAAACTTACTTGGGAAATTAAGTGCAGGAAAGGGAAAGTCAATAACAATAAATTCTGGAGGATCTGGGAACCTTTTGTTAATTATACTTTAAAAGAAAAAAAGGGTATACCCCCTGCAAAAGATCATAACGACTTTTGGAAAATGTGAAAGGTATAGAACCCCCCGGACTTTTGTATATAGCACAAGGGTGTTTTCTTTTTCTTTTTTTCTTTTTCTTTCTTTTCTCCTTTTTTTTTTATAATGATGTAATAGAAATGAATGGGAAGAAGATTATGTACTAAGAAAAGAAGAGAATGTAATAGTAATGTGTATAAAATATGTTACACGATTGTTACAAGCTTTTATATTTTTATAATGTCTTTATTTGCATTTTTGTCTTCCTTTTGTATTTTTCTTTTATATACCTAATAAAATTTTTTTTAAAAAAATAAAAATAAAAAATAACCATACAACAGTTACAAACAAAAAACAATCGCCAACTATATATTACAATATTAAAGATAAACAAGGGAAAAAATAAAAGTAATAACATATTAATTCAGCTATTTTCAATACATTCAGTGTCTTAACCATACTATTTATATTCATATATACTGTACTGTATACTTTCACATTTATATCAAATATCCTCATCAGTATGGTGTTACAACTTTATCATGTTTTTTTCTTTCATTCTTCATTATTATTATTGTTGGGTTTTTTTAAAAACTTAATACATATATCACCCAGTGCACTAAGGTCCTTGAGTCTGCCAGTCCTCCCTTTTACAATTCAATCATTCTGCCAAAAGTACATTGTATTCGGTGCAGGTTTTTCACCTTTATTTTCCCTCAATGTATATTGCAAAAAAGGTTTCCAAATGTCCCAAAATCCATTTTGTTTTATTAACCCCTTTTTTATACTTAGTTCCCATGTAAGTTTTTCGTTTAGCGCCATGTCCCAAACATCGGTATACAATTTACTAATTTCTAAATTCATATCACCTTTCCAGTTTCTGGCCACTTGTTGTCTTGCCAACATTAGAAAAATAGATAATAACTCTTTTTTATTTTCCTCTAAATTCAATTCCGCTAAATCTGTTAATAAAACAATTTTTTCATTCAACTTTAATTTGAAGTTTAAAATTTTTCTATTTCTTTTTCCATTTTATGCCAGAAATTGGAAATAGTTTTACAATCCCACCACATATGTTTGTATGTCCCAATTTCCTGATGACATCTCCAACACTTTTTTGAGTTGCTACTATTTATTTGGTTTAGTCGAACTGGCGTCATATACCACTGCCACAAAATTTTATAATTATGTTCTTTAACTTTTATGGACAGATTTCGCATAATCCTATTTTTCCATTTTTTCTTCCAGTTCTTATCCGAAATATTAATACTTAAATCCGTTTCCCACAATCTTTTAAGAACATCCTGAGTTTCTTCAGTACTATTTATCATTTTCTATAACTTACTCACTACCCCTTTTATCCCTATTGAACCTTTTCTTATCTTATATATCATTTCCTCAAAGTCTGTCAACTGTCTTGTAGGTTGTAATTTCTCTTTATATTTGTTTATTCCACCTATCCAGCGTTGGTATTTGAAGCCAGTTCAGCCTTAATCCTTATAAATTTCTTTTTTAGTACAGTAATACCTCGGATAACGTTTACCTCGGATAATGCTAAAATCACATAACATTAATTAATCTGGGGAGGAGAATTGGATCAAATAACGTTAAGGTCCTATGGGATGGATCAGATAACAACCGCTAAAGCCTGTGCGTTTGCAATGTATCTCTATGGAGCTTTAACGTTATCCGATCCATCTCATAGGATTTTAACATGGATCGGATAACACTAAAAATCGGATAACACCAAGACATGTGGAACCAAGTTTTAGCGTTATCTGAGGTATTACTGTATCTTTATTCTCAATCCATTTCAACCAATCTTTTAGTAAAATTATATCATATTTACACATAATATTTTTTAATAATTCTGAGTTTTTAACTGGAAATCTTTTAAGATCTTGCAACTCTAATATTGGAGAGGTATTTGGTGCCAATTTTTCTTTTAATTTCCCCCAAACACTTATCATAGATTTTAGGACATTATTTCTTGGTTTTAAATAAAACACTGAATTTTCCAAAAATTCTCCCTTTGCACACACATTACTATCTTTCATTTCTAAATCTCTCCATATAAGATCCTTTATCGTTAAAAGTTTTACCAAACCTTTAATTTGGAATGCCCTATAATACGATTTAATGTTAGGTAACCCTAAACCACCCTCTTTCTGTGATTTATACCATAAACTTTTAGGTATCCTCGCTCTTTTCCCTCCATTGCAGTAATTATTCAATACATTTTGAAAAACTCTTAATTCTTTTTCAGTTTGCTTAATCGGGAGGACCTTGAATAAAAAATTAATCTTGGGTAGTAGACTCATCTTACAAATAGCAATTCTTCCAAACCAAGAGATCTTCAACTTCTGATATCGAACAATTTTTTTCTTAATTTCCTCTTTCACTTTATCATAATTTAATTTCTTCAAATCCTCTACATTATCTGCAATATACTGCAAAAGTATGTTGTGATTCTTGTTGTTGTAGATGTTGCTGTTTGTAAATCTCTGTGCTGCTGAAACTGTTGCTGGTGTTGATATTGATGTTTTCCCCATAGTCTTTGTAGATCTTCAGCTTCTTGAATCTCCTTCTGCAATGATTTGTCCCTCCCCTGCTGACCCCTTCTAACCAACTGCTTAAATCTAATCCAGGCAAGATTTGTCTCCTTATCTTCCCTAGATCTACCCCCTCTTTTACTAATCAAAAAACAATTCACAACAACAAAAGACAATTAAATTTCCTGTTATAGTATTAATGGAAATCCAACAATGTACTACAAGATTTCATAAAATCATATACACATTAAAAAAATTTTTTTCTCCAGTTGATATAAACATAGTTTTCCAATGTAATATGAAATATTTTTTTCAAATTATTTGTTCTATTTTTCCTATCCCAGTTAGATCTTGTATTCACTTTTTTAAAATACCTTTTTATTAATTTGCCAGATCCCCCCCCCATGTGAATCAGAGAAGATTTTTTTAAAAAATAGAAGGGCAAAAGAGCCATGCAGTCTTCACCATTTTGAAACAAAGCAACACTGTTTTAGTTCTTCACTCTTCCCAAAAAGAAAGAAAGAAAGAGGGATAAAAAATATAATCTCAACAACAAAAACAAGCAACAGGAGTCCAAAATTCACTTTAAGTTGTATAAATGTCTTATTCTTATCATTAAATGAAGGGAGAAACAAAAAAGATATTAACAGGCGACGACGCGACAACCCCTGGTTTCACTTTCAGCTTGCAACTTCCAGCTCCAATCTATCAGCAAACAGTGTCCACAAAAATGAAAAACAACTTTCCGGCCAGAAATTCTAATGGTCTTCTTCTTATTTCAAAGCAATACCGTTTCTAAAGCAGACTGTCCATTCACAGGTAGGAAAAAAAACCAGAAGCAAATCACTTGAAATAGTCCGAATTCTAACACCGTCGTTAAGTCTTCTGGTCTTTGTGATCTTTTTAGTCCATTTTTAAAAATCATATCCACTTTTCCCCCCACAAACTGTGGCTCTCCTTTATAGCAGCTAAAGAAAAAGCAACCACTCAGGTCTCCATCTTGGCTCCACCCCCAAGGATTCAATTTCAATCTTTTTGTTCTTGTCTGTTTCAGAACTGAGACCAGGCAATCCTCCAGGCACCTGACTGCATTCAATGCAGAGGATACAAAAGGAAAGATAGAGTTGTGTTTCATCTGCATACTGATGGCACTGAACTTCAAATCTCTGGATGACCTACCTCAAGTGACTTTATATAGATGTTAAATATTGGGGAGATGATTGATTCTGAAGGACTCCACACCGGAGTATCCAAGGAGATGATACAATCTCCCCGAGCTGCATACTGTTAGGGTGGCTGCAGTGGTGGGCAGCCAAAATGTTTACTACCACACTGTGGGCGGAGCTGATGTCATGACATTATGATGATGTGGGTGGAGCCAAAGGGAAAAAAATAAAAAAGTACACATAAAAATAGAATAAAAAACACATAAAAATACAAATTAAAATAGACATTAAATAGAAATTAAAAACACATAAAAATACAAATTAAAATAGACATTAAATAGAAATAAAAAACATAAAAATACAAATTAAAATAGACATTAAATAGAAATAAAAACACACTACATATAACACCCACCCATCCATCCCAAATACAAACCCTAGTCATTTACCCTGGCTGGGGTCGGGGAGCAGCAGGCAGGCAGCAAAGGCAGCGGCACGAAGGCATGGCAGCACAGTGGTGAGGCAGTGCGGCGATGCAGCCAGCTGTTGCACCCTTCCTTGCAGCCCAAAATGGCTGCTAGTAAGTGCATGCATCAAAATACCATTTGACACATGCACACCTCCAGTATTCAGCGTGCATGTGTCAAATGGTGTTTTGATGCATGCGCACTGACAAGCAGCCATTTTGGCCTGCAAGAAAGGGTGGTCGGAGAGGCGACCGAACCAATCACCTCCAAAAAAAGTAAATTTCCCAGGTGGTATCCCAGGAGGATTACAACCCCCCCCCCGGGAGATTAAAAAAAACCAAAATAATATTATGGTAATGATAAAACATATGATCTAAAAGTGACACTTTAAATTATCATACAACATTTATATTGGACCTAAAATGCCAACTTTACATGTAAAGGACACACCTTCCCCTCAGTTCAGTTGATTGTCTCTTCTTGTATCTTTTAGAGCTCCAAATAGAAATTTGGTAACCAGAAATATGTGCATTTTTGTGCTGTGCAGAATAGAGAGGCATTTTGATTCGCAGCATAGATAAATATAACTGCATTTTGGGACTGGCAGCTTTATTTCCTTGTTTGTTTTGTGTGTGCCTTCAACACTTCCTCAGCTTAGCACATGAGGGTGGCAAATTCCTTTCAAGGGTAAATGTTAAAAATAGATGAAACATTCAGAAAGATAATTTTATTATCATTGTGAGTGAACGTAAAATAGATATGATTAGGGTTGTACCTTAACCCCCTTAAGTTTGGTTTGGTCTCTGCTTATATGTCATCTGGTCACATACCACTTAGGGTACATTAATGAGATTCTTCGAGGTGTGTAAGATGTTCAAGAAGTGGTTCACTATTTTTATACACACCCCAGTGAGTTTCCGTGACTCACAGCAAATTTGAACCCAGGACTCCTAGTGAAATGTTCTGTCCAATGTTGTGACATGCTGAGAGAAATTCTGCTTAGAACAGTCAGCTATACTGGAGTATAACATTAGGGCCTTCTAAAGGTATACTTGCTTTTAGCTATTTTATGTCTTCCCTACCTTTTTTAATTTATAGGACAAACAGCTGTTAAAGAAATCTCATCTGTAGGGCAGACAAATGTGCCAGCCCTAGAATTATTGTTAGCAATGAAGACATTTCGGTTGAATTGGTCTGTGTATCAGAGGTGACCAATACCAACAGCACACAGCAGAGTGCAGTACAGTCTGTACCTTTAAAAAATCATGATTTTTCAGTTCTTCCATAGTACTTCCAATCATTGGCAGAACTACAGACAGAATCTGCTAAAAGAAAATAGCTTAATACTGTAGTTGTCTCTGGATAAAATATTACTTTGATCAGGAAAAATTTAAAAAAGAAAACAAAATGGATCTGATCTGATTGCATTTCAGCTGTATGCAGCATTGTGGCCAGAAGCAAGCAAGTAAATTTGGTGTGGGATTTCACAGTGTTAAAATCTCTTTTGCTGTAGTAAAATTCAGAGCGCTGGACTTGTAATACAGTAATTGCAGAGGCGTAGCTACCGCCGTATCTGCCGTATCAATTATACGGGGCCCCAGGGCCACGGGGCCCCAACGTGCGTAAGCAAAACAAATCTTTACCCTTCCTAAGGGCCCCCAAACAAATTTTTATACGGGGCCCCGCCAAGGCACGCTACTCTTCTGCGTAATTGGTTAAAGTTATAGGAAGCCAGAATGTGACAATGGAATCAATTCACTTGGGAAATGATGGGTACTCTAACACTGGGGGCATTCACGAGAAAGTTAGATAGCCATCTGTCAGATATTACTTGAACTTGGCTTCCTGCATTGAACAGAGAGCTGGACTCAATATCCAACCCTCTGCTAAGCAAACCACACAAGTTTCGTCTGTGGTTTATTCACCATGACAGCTTAAATGGAATCTCTGGCTTCCCTCATGTCAAGACAGAACCTGAAGAACAAAGCATGGCTTTGATACACCCATGTGCATGAAAAGCTATGCATGCTAACATGCTTACTTGATCACATTAAATTAAAATATTATTTTCACTCGTGGTGGCATTTTGTGAAATAGCCATTATGAGGGAGATGCCATCAGTGTAGTGCCCTAAGAATCTTTCAGGGGAGGGGGAGAAAGAGATCTCAAGTTTCTTTGTCCTTTATAAGGAAAAAAGAAAGGAAAGGAATGTGACAATGAATGGAATAAAGTGAAAAACAAAAAGTCAAGTGGAAACAACTTGATTTTCCCAGTAATTTAAGAGTTATACAGTTGACTGCTGTCACAAATGAGATTTTGGGAGAAAGGCAACCCATCCAAATATTTGAGGAGATGTAAATTATATTGTTTTTATTTGTTTTGTCACCTATTTAGCCCTTTCACTATGGTTGGGGTAAAATTAAAGAAGACTTCTGGCTAACATAAAATGGGTTTATGTGTTTAGTTTTAAACTATCTAATTATCTTCCATGATTTTACTTTGAGTAACAGTTTGCTAATTATGAAGGCCTCATTTTATTTTATTTTAGGCTCTTCATGATTTCCAGTTTTCTTCATTTATAAGTAACAGCTCTAACCACCTGAACTTTAACCCTCATGCATCTCATAAATTTGTGTTATGTAGGTTGTAAAGCATTTTTGGCTCCACTGAGAATTCTAGTGTATTGTGGGATATGAACACACTGGAGACCTAAAGGAATTTTCTAAGTGCAGAATGAAGTCTCAAACACCCAGAGCTAAGGCAGAAAACACAAGGCAGAACAGAAATAAAATACAGTCAGATTAAAGAAAATAAATACTTTCTTCAGTGCAGGTTAATTTTTGATTCCAAGGATTCCAAATGGAGCAATTCTAGGGTGCATTTTGATGAGTAAAAAGTCCTACACTTGCATTGGTTTTACAAGTTCCAAATCAATTCCAGGATTGAAGAGTACATGATGCATAGCTGAAGTGCATATTTTCTTGCTGAAATGTGGGGTTATTTTAAACCACCTGTTGGGGTTGTTTATTTTGCCGTGATTGCTGAATTGCTGCATTTGGGTGTGTGCATGCATATCTCAGTGCATATTGTATCTCATGAGTTTGTTGTGGTGACAGTAGCAATGGGGGCAGCAAGTTGGGAGAAGAGTCAGCAGGCAGGAGCATGGGGAAAGGGAGGAGGCAGCAACATAAGGGTTTGTGGGGTCACACTCTCTTCTCTCCTCCTCTCTTGCTCAGTGCTGCTGGTGACAGGATGAGGAGAGAAGGAATCTCCCCTAGTCAGTGTTGAGCTCAGTTCTACTGCAGTGTCCCTGCCTCCTTAGCCACAGAGCAAGGAAGAAAGGTATATAAAGGATAACTGTAAATGCTGCAGAATATTAATATCTCCAGCTTGGCTTGCAAGCCCTGTTTGCCTGTGTTTGCCTCACCTCACCATGTCTCACTGTTGTCACAGCTGTCATTGCGCTTCTCTGCGCCTAGATGAGAAAAGCCAGCTGGCCAACTGAAGAGTAAGTGAGAGCCAGAATGGGGGCAGGCAGTGCCCAGCAGGAAGTGCTTGCTAGGCTTGATGGTTGAAGATGGCACTTGCTGAGGAGCCGTGCTTGTGGTTGTGAGTGAGGAGGAGCCTGCTTTCTCTCTGCTCTAGCTGCCTGTCATGATACGTACATGCACACTGATGGAAACAGCAATTGACCTGAAATTGGAGGGTTGTAACCCTGATTTCAACACTATGTTTGTGGCTAGTCAAGACACACCCTAGGTTTCCCTGAAGGTCATTTCCCTGCATCACGGGGGTGCAAAATGTATATTTTTGTCACCCAACATAAACTGTGTGGGACAAAAATTGATGTGATGTGATAAAATGTACCAAAATTTCTCAATAAACACTAGTGGGACACAAAATGTGTGAAGCCATCTGTGGATCAAAATGCCAAGTGACAACATTTGATAAATTTATTGGTGCAGGTTTTTCTGCTCTCAGACACTTAATAATTGTGGGAGGGTGTTCTTGTCAAAAGCAACAAAGGCTTCTATTTGGGGAATTTTGTTGAAAAAGAGCAGTCCCCTTCATCAGACATAATGTCCCACCTCAGACAATGAAAGTTGATTTTGCTGAGAAATTAGGACATTGGGAGAACCTTGACATGGATGTAGTAGGTTAATTCAAGATGTTCCTAGGATTTATTTTCTTTAAAATAATGTACACTTGGGTGACTCAAAAGAAACAACTCTCCAGAATTAGTTCATTGGACACTAAAATTTGAAAAGGTCCTTTTACATTCCTTTACAGATAGAAGGATCTTCTTCTTCAGCTTCCATATTCGTTCCAGATATTGGCTATCATCATGGTGATAGTCTTCCTGTTCTTAACTCCTCAGAACAGTTCTTCCAAGAACATGCCACACCAGTCTCTCAGGTTCTTCATCCATGAAGTCCATCTACATCCAGGACCTCTCTTCCCAGGGTTCTTTCCTTGCAGAGCGAGTTGGAATATTCTATATTTTATGTTGTTCCTCATGATATGGCCAAGGTATTGGAGCTTTCTTTGCTTAAAGGTCTTAAAGAGTTCATTTTCTTTATCCACCTGGTGCAATACTTGTACATTAGTCACATGATCAGCCCGTGATATCCTTAGCAGCCATCTGTAGAGCTACATTCAAAAAACTTTAATTCTCTTTTCAGATGCTTTAGTCAATGTCCAAGCTTCAACCTCATATAACAACACTGGGAATACGTAACCTCTCACTATTCAGACCTTTGTAGCGAGAGTTAGATCTCTACTGCATAACAAGTGTCACATTTTTATGAAGGTGGAGCTTGCATTTTCCATTCATATTTTAATCTCTACCTTGGGATCCTGATTTTCATTTAACATACTCCCCAAATATACAATTTTATCCACTCTTTTGATTTTTTGTGTTCCTGCTATTAACTTGCCTTGAGTTGGTGTTTGGCTTATGACCAGATATTTCATCTTCTTGATGTTGAAATCCAAACCATATTCTGCACTTGAAGCTCTAACTTGATCCAACATCAACTGAAGATTTGCAAGGTTTGTGGCCAACAATACTGTGTCATCAGCATATCGGATGTTATTCAGGTATTCCCCATTAATTTTAATGCCAATGTTTAAATCTGATAGTGCTTCTGAAAAAATACTCTCCAAATATATATTAAACAGTGTCAGAGACAACACACAACCTTGTCGCACACCTCTGTGAATTTGAACCTACTCTGTCAGCTGCTCTTCAACTTTGAATAGAGCTGTCTGATTCCAATAAAGGTTGGTGATGATTCTGATATCTTTATTATCTGCGCCTATTTCTTCAGTGCTATGATCATCTTCTCATGCTGGCATCTGTCAAAGACTTTTGCATAATCTATAAAACATGCATGCACATCACATCTCAGGTCTTTACATCTTTGTAGGAGGATCTGGAGATACCTAATTGCCTAGCTGAGAATAATTTGACAACTAAAATATTTCAGAAAGATGACCTAGATGACCAGTGTACAGGATACAGATATCAACATACTTTTCTGTGATGAAACCCACCCCATAATTCAGTGCAACTTCAGTTAGTCACAGTTTGTCTCACCGAGATAAACTAAGTTTGCTCTAGGAGTGGTTAAGGATCTTGATCCAGCCCAGCTATGTGATGGGCACTGAAGATATCCCAAGCAACATTTTGCATGTCCAGAGTAATGTGACTCTCAGATGGTGCTTCTAAAGTGAGGTGGGGAATGTATGGATTTTCAGGTGTCATTGAACTACCACTCACCACTAACTATCCTAACTAAAGCTGATGGAACTTGCAACCTTCCAGTATCTGGAAAGCTATATTTTAAAGCTATGAAAACCCTATTTCAGAAAAATCCTATAGTTTAGATCAGTGTTTTCCAAACTTTGGTTTTTGGACTTCATTTCCCAGAAGCCTAAGTCAGTATATTGGCTGATCAGTGCTTTGGGAAATTGACTTAGGCTCCTGGGAATTGAAGTCCAAAAACCAAAGATTGGGAAACATTGGTTCAATTTATTTGGAAAATTGTAGTGTCTGGTAAGATTAAAGCAGCAGTCGAGAACAAGAAGGTGAAAAACTAAATGACATTAGTGATGGCACCCAATAATTTTGCACATAAATAGCTTCCAATTAATTAACAACACATTTTGAGATGAGTTCTATTGGGGAAAATTATATTGATATCAAACTAGAAAGAAGAGATCACTCCAGTATACGAAATATACATAGCTTATTGAAAGGAGAGTGAATACCTTGTACCACTTAAGATAAATCTCCATGCAGGGATGTAAAGTTACTCTTCAGTAAATATTAATAAATGGGTAATGACATTTTGAATAGCAAATCCCTGGCAGATAGATTCTAGGCAAGCTAAGCAATATAACATTTCTATTTAATAATATACCAAAATCATTTTAAGAATGCAAGGAAATAGAGGAATGTGGGATGATAAAGATCCATTTCTATATCATATTTAACATGCTTGTCAAATAACTTGAGTTGTAAGGCATTTCTAGAATTCCTCTTATCTCTATTGCATATGGTGTGAACAGGAAGAGCAGAAGTGATGTTGGCTTGTCCTTTCCTTACACCTCTGCCTGTTGGTAGACATTCACAAACAGTGGGAGTCTTATGGACATTGTGAGGACCCCTACCTCTGCCTGTCTCGAAGGTGCCACAGCTTGCCCCATCTTTCTCTTTGCAGGCAACCTATTTATGGAATTTCTCGCACAAGTTGCCTGCCTGGCCAGATCTGTTCTGACCTTTCTGGAGATGAATCATTGGGACTTTTCTGTTCTGCAAGATGTTTAGGTGACAGCAGCCTATTTGGGGACTCAAAACACACATTCCAAGAGAGTCCTAAGAAGTATGGTGGGTCATCAGCTCTGACAGAAGTCCTGTCAACCTTAAATGAGTTGTAGAACGGACATGTATAGTTGAAGTCTTAGTTGGGTTGAGAATAGATGACAGAATTCTAGATGTTAAACTTCATTCCACACTGCAGATATATAAAAACATTTAGTGAATTTACACCAACCTGCATAAAAGAAATATGAATCACTTAAAGTAATCTGTGTGTAACACTGTCACTACTAGTTCAATGAGTTGAGAGTAATTTGACTACGTTCTTGGCTGTGGTTCTATGTGTTAGGAGTTTGATTTCCCATTGTACCTCCTGGGAGAAGGCACAACCTGTGTAACCTTGGACACACTATACTGTCCTAGAGCAGCCCAGAAGAAATGGATGAGAAGTTGCTTCTGTGTACAGTATTTGATACCTATAAAAATTTGAAAGGGGTCATAAGTTGGAATTGTATTATAAATATTGCCTCTACTAGCAAGGTTTGTACTATCTGGTCAGTCTTCACTGCCACTTGAAAAATAAATTTTAGTTCAAGGTATATGAGGCTGCACTGGTTGCTGCAATGGTTGTGCTACATAATGATCTTATACAGGAGGCAGACTGGGGGCTGATGACATGCAGCTCTTATCACTCTTTTATCTCTTCTACAGTGGATGCAGGCTGGTGCCATGAGGGCTGCTTGGCCTTAATAATGAAATGGATGTATTGAGACAAAAGCCTGACAAAACAGAGGTTTTGCTATTGGGTGGCCCCTCTGCTTGACCAGAGGGCTTGGTTTCTGCCTTAGATGGAATAGCCCTCTCTTTGAAGAACCAGGTTCACACTTAGAATGTTCTGGGTCTAGCACTGAATGTGGAATCCCAGATCACTGCCATGACCAGATCTGTGGTTTTCCACCTTTGTTAGAGCATCCAACCACACCCCCTCCTTGGACAGGGGCTTTCTGGCTACACTGGTTCATTCATTAGTGGTCTCAAGAATTGACTATTGTAATGTTCTCTATATGGTGTTGCCATTGTTCCTGACACAGGGATTGCAAACGGGTCCAGAATGTCGTGGCTAGGCTGATTTCAGGAGTCAAACAATTTGATCACATTACCTCAACCCTGTGCCAGCTACATTAGCTTCCAGTTGTATCCCATATTAGACACAAAATGGCTTTGGGTTTGGGACCTTGTTACCCAGCTTAACATCTCTCCCAAAGATCTACTGCCTGCGCCATGTGGTCCTCTTACAATACACAGCTCCAGATGCCAACACTAAGAATGACAAGAGAGACCATAACTTAGGAAGAGACCCATCTTCATGGCATCACCTACTTTTTAGAATAATCTACCAGATGAGTTGTGGCACTCTAGAAATCTTTTTTAAAAAAATTGCAGTCTATTTAGGGAGATATTTAAAAATATCTCTCCTCTGAGTACAATTGTACCTCGCTTAAAGAGCATAATACGTTCCACAGGATTTCTCTTTAAGCAAGTTTGCTCTTTAAGTGAAACACCATTGTAAGTGACCAATTGTGGGGGCGGGGGGGGGATGCGAATCCCGATTTATTTGTTAAGCAAGTTTTTGGTTTGTTTTATTTGTTAAGCAAAGCGAACATTCAGAGAAAATTCTGCTCTTTAAGCGAGTTACTCTTTAAGCGAGATGCTCTTTATGCAAGGTTTGACTGTACTTCATTTGGGGTACACAGAAATAGCACTTTGCATTTATCCCTGTTAAATTTCACTCTGTTGTTTTCAGCCCAGTACTCAGGGTACACAAAAGGAGTCTCTTCAAAGACACAATCAGGAATAACAATCAGGCATACTACCCTGGTAATGACAACCTTGTGATACTCACACTAGGTCAGGTGAAAGGAACTGCAGAATGCACTCATCAAAAGGTGCTTTCATTTTGGCAGTTTCATGTCTGGACTAGACACAGAAGAAGAAGAAGAAGACTTCATTTGATTGGGGCTTTTTGAACCTCCAAATTTTATTTATTTATCATAATCACCAACATTGGAAGGGCTGTTTATGTTTTATTGTATTTTTAATACTGCAAACCGCCTAGATATTTTGTTCTCCAGAGAGGCAGTCTATAAACTAACCAACCAACGAAATAACCAACTAATTAACTAATTGAATGAATATGTGTCTTACATTCATTTAAAGAAAAACTTTCCCAGAGAAGTTAATTATTAGAGTTTATTTCATGAAATGCAGATTTATGCTAGATAAAGCAGTGATTCCTTCCAAAGCCTGATCAGCAGGTCTTACAATTACTGGCTTTTTCAGATCTTTTGCTTGAGGGAATGGAGGATTGCTCTCAGAGAGAAAAGATTTCATGAAATTGAAAGGATGGGCAAGAACTCGGAGGAAGAAATCTTCGTTTCCCAGGGGAACAAAAACTGGAAAGCTGGAAGGCCTTTGATATGATTATCAGACAAGTGGCACTGACTACATAGTATGCATTCTTTGCTGTCCAGTCTGCACTGGAAACAGACTGGAGCTGTCAACAAAGCAAAACAAATTATTTTTAAAATGTACACATCAATGACTTTCTAAGACAAAAGTGCACTCAGAAATATAATTAAAACTTGTCTAAGCTACAGTCTGACTTTTTGTGGCCATCTCTTCCTTCTTAGGAGCTACCATTCCAACTTCTTCAAAAAAGAAAAGGAAAGAAATCAGGCCAAGAACAAATGTCATTTTGGAAGGAAGGATAAATACAAATTATATTGATGATAGAATAAATAGAGTAAAATAATAATATCTATTGTTCTGTGGGGTGAGGGGAGCACATAGTATTTTCATATATTGTATTGTGTGGGGTTTTTCTTGTTTATTGGTTTGTTTATTGTGGTATTATTTTTTTCTAATGTGTATTTATTGTTATTTTTGTATTAAAATTAATAAAAGTATTAAAAATAAAAAGTCTCTCTCCTTTCCCTCTTTCCTGGCCTTCCTATATGGGGATTCTGGGAATTGTAGTGGCAACAAGGTAACGTTTCTGTGTTCAGCATTACATGGGGTGCAGAAAGCAAAGGCTGTCCTAATGTTTCTATTTGTTCTGATGTAACTACTCTGCCTTGGATAAAAAGCAACATGGGGTGTGTGTGGTTAAAATCTCTCCTTTTGGGTCGAATGCAGTATCTAAAATATTCTAGTGCAGGGATTTAAGGGCATCTTAAATGATGTGGCTGTAAAACCTTGCCTGGGACTGTGGTGGCTCAAGTGGTTAAGACACTAAACTTGAATTTGGCAGGTCAACAGTTCAAGACCTGAATACTGCATGATGGAATGAGCTCCTGTCTCTGTCTCAGCTCCTGCCAACCTAGCAGTTTGAAAGCAAGAAATTGAAAGTTCGCATAGTTAAAGCAATGATCTTCCCAATAGTAATGTATGGCTGTGAGAGTTAGACCATAAGGAAGGCTGAGCACAGAAGAATAGACACCTTTCAACCGTGGTGCTGGAGGAGACTCTAAGTTGAGAGTCCCCTGGACTGCAAGGGGATCAAATCACTTGAGAAGACCTTAATGGTGGGAAAGATTGAAGGCAAAAGAAGGGGGCGGCAGAGGATGAGGTGGATAGATGCAATGGGCATAGATCTGGGTGGGCTGCAGAGAATGGCAGATGACAGACGAGCCTGGCATGTGGGGGTCCATGGGGTCACAAAAGGTCAGACTTGACTGTGTGATGACAACAACACAAATAGGTACTGTTAGATATTTAAATGTCCTAGCGGCGGGAAAATCGCCGCTACCCATTGGTCAGTGGGCTGGGTCAAGCAGGGTATTTAATCCCCTGCTGACCCAGCCGTTGTTGTTGTTGTCTGTGCTAACCACAATAAACAGACGTGTTGTTTGGTTCACCCTTAATGGCTTCCGTGTCCTCACTCCCGCGCCCTGATCTCCGGATCTAACACTGGCGACGAAGGTGGGATTTTGAGGAACGGACCAGAACCATCACACACACCAGAGCCACCTCTCACGAAGGCACCTCGCCATGGCTGCTTACGTTCCACCGGCTCCCTTCCAACCGAAGGACGAGAGATGGAAGAGCTATATGGACCGTTTTGAGTTCTCCCTGCTAGCTGCGGAACTGGGAGAGATAGCACCGGAGCGGAAGAAGGCGTTCTTCCTCACCCACTGCGGAGCCAAGGTCTACGAAGTGGCCCAGTCCCTGGTGGATCCAACACCAATCCTGGACGTCTCATGGGAAGCACTACAGTTGGCCCTCAAGAACCACTATGCACCGGAGCCATCGAAGTTCGTGTTCCGGATCCAGTTCCGGGACCGATACCAGATGCCAGGGGAAACCATCGGCGAGTACGTGGCCGCCCTAAGGGCAGCAGCCGTCCCGGCGATATTCGGGCCATTCCTCGAGGACTCCCTGACCGAGCAGCTTATCAGAGGAGTCCGCGACAACAAGCTCCGGAAGAGGCTATTGGCCCGGAGAGACCTGACCCTGGCCGGGGCGATCGAGGAGGCCAGAGCTTTCGAGCTCTCGATGTCGACCGCATCCTCCCTCAACCGGTCCCCGTCGGCGCCCCGCCAAGCCTCCGCTCACCATCAAGACGTCATTTCTGACGAGGACGAAGAGGAAGAAGCAGAGGTGTGCGCGACCGACGGGGGAAACTCGGGCAGGAGTGGCCAGCGCTGCGCAAGCTGCGGAGGGCCACACCAGCAGGCACATTGCCGCTTCAGGGAGGCCATCTGCCGCTATTGTGACAAGCGGGGACACATTGGGAGGGTCTGCCGGGCAAGGCAAGCGGAGAACCAAGCGGACCGGCAGATTCAAAAGTTCCCGCCGGGCAAGATGGCCGCCAAACAGAGGACAAATCTGAGGCGCCAGGGACGCAACAGCGGCAAATTCAAAGATGCAGAGACGCACACGCTCACGATAAGCCACACCGCCACACAGAAGGGAGAGAAGTACCACACCACAGTCACGATCGACGGGGCAGAGTGTCCGATGGAGGTCGACTCTGGGGCCGCCATATCCATCATTCCGTGGAGGTGGATGAAGAAGACATTCCCGGCCCTAAAAGAATCAGACCTCCAGACCCAGAGGATCCGAATCAAGGACTGCCAAGGCAAGTTCCTCCCCGTCGCAGGACAGAAGTGGGTCCGTGTCAAGTACGGACCGAAGGAAGAAAGCCTACCGCTGACCGTAGTCCACGGTAACATCCCGACGCTACTGGGCACAAACTGGTTCCCCGCCCTGGGACTGTCCATCGCTGGCATCCACAACACTGCGACTGACCAGCCCGGGGACGCCTCGCTGAGGGACGACCTGATGGCCGAATTCCAGGACGTTTTCGGGGAAGGATTGGGCAGGTATGTGGGGTCCCCTATTTCATTTGCACTCAACCCGAGCGTTGCCCCCATCCGACTTAAGGCCCGGAGAGTCCCACTGGCACTCAAGCCCAGGGTCGAGAAGGAGCTCGACAAGCTGGTCGCCCAGGGAATCCTCGTTCCCGTAGACCACGCTCGGTGGGAGACCCCCATAGTGACCCCTATCAAACCGGACGGGTCAGTGCGCATCTGTGCGGACTACAAATGCACGATCAACAAGGCATTAGAGCCGAGCGCGTACCCGGTTCCCGTCATAGACCACTTACTCCATTCACTGGGCCCTGGCAAGATCTTTGCCAAGCTGGACCTGGCCCAAGCGTACCAACAGCTTCCGGTGGATGACACTACGGCCGAAGCCCAGACCATTGTCACACACCGGGGGGCATTCAAGTGCACGAGGCTGCAGTTCGGGGTCAGCATAGCTCCGGGACTGTTTCAGAGCACGATGGAAAGGCTCCTCCAAGGACTCCCGGGGGTGGTACCCTATTTTGATGATGTCCTGATAATTGCGGGGGATCCCGGGCAGCTGAAGGACAGGGTCGCCGCTGTCCTGGCTAAATTCAGGGCCGCTGGGCTCAGGGTGAAACGGGATAAGTGCCTGTTGGGGGTCCCCTCCGTGGACTTCTTAGGGTTCCACATCGACGCCAAGGGCATCCACCGAACGAAGGGAAAAGTGGAAGCGATTCGGAACGCCCCGGCCCCGAAAAACAAGCAGGAGCTGCAGGCGTTCCTGGGACTCCTGAATTTCTACGCGACCTTCCTGAAAGGAAAGGCCACCGCGGCTGAGCCCCTACACAGACTGTTGGCCGCGAAGGCAGAGTGGGTGTGGGGACCCGAGCAAAAGTCAGCTTTCGCTGCGGTTAAAAATCTTCTCTCCCAGGACAGTTTCCTGATCCAATACAACGCGACCCTGCCACTGGTCCTCGCCTGCGACGCGTCTCCCTACGGCGTCGGCGCAGTCCTGGCCCACCGACTGCCCAACGGCCTCGAGGCGCCCATCGCCTATTACTCCAGGACCATGTCGCCGACGGAGAGGAACTACGGCCAGATCGACAAGGAGGCGCTGGCGGCAGTGGCAGGGGTAAGAAAGTTCCATGACTACTTGTACGGCCGGGACTTCGAACTTGTGACTGATCATAAGCCCCTATTGGGACTCCTGGCTGGCGACCGGCCTACACCCTCTGCCTTGTCCCCCCGGATGCAAAGGTGGGCCATTTTCCTGTCGGGGTACTCATACACCTTAGTCTACCGGCCCGGGAAACACATGGGAAATGCTGACGCCTTGAGCAGATGCCCCCTCCCGACCCAGGAAGGCGCGGAACGGGGGGAAGCATCGGTTCTTGCCCTGGACATCCTGGACTCTGCCCCCACTACGTCGGCCGAGGTTGCCAGGGTGACGGTGCGGGACGCCGAACTTCGGGCCGTTTCCAGCTGGGTTCAGCGGGGGTGGCCGGACAAGGGGGAAGGGGAGTTCAAGGTATATTTCGACAAGAAAGACGAACTGTGCTGTGGGGGGGGTTGCTTGCTGTGGGGGGACCGGGTAGTGGTGCCCAGGAAAATCCGCCCCAAGGTCCTAGAAACACTGCATGCCAGCCACCCGGGAATAGTAAAGATGAAGGGGTTAGCCCGAAGTTACGTGTGGTGGCCTGGTATTGACAAGGACATAGAGTCGTGGGTGGCCAAATGTACACCTTGCCAATCATCACGACCCAATCCACCAGCAGCCCCGGTCAGAGAATGGGAACAGCCCTCGGGCCCATGGCAGAGGATTCACATCGACCTCGCCGGCCCATTCCACGGCCAAACATTCCTGATTGTAGTGGATGCCTACTCGAAATGGTTGGAGATCCGACTCCTGAGTAGCACCACAGCCAGAGCAATGATCCGGGAACTCAGACAACTCTTTTCCACACACGGCATTCCCGACACCCTAGTCTCTGACAACGGGCCTCAGTTCACGGCCACTGAGTTTGAACAGTACCTGGCATCCCTAGGAACCAGGCACGCTCTCACATCCCTGTTCAGGGCGCAAGGGAATGGGCAGGCCGAGAGATTCGTGCGCAGCGCAAAGGAGGCCCTGGAAAGGCTAGGACCCGGGGACTGGCAGGAACGCGTAGACACGTTCTTGCTGGCCCAACACAACCTTCCCTGCGCTGCCACGGGAAGGGCCCCCGCAGAGTTACTCATGGGTAGGAGACTCCGTTGTCAGCTTGACCGGTTACACCCTAGGTATTCTCCAGACAAGTTCAGGGGGGACCAACCACAGG
Source organism: Furcifer pardalis (assembly GCA_030440675.1). Lineage (NCBI taxonomy): Eukaryota > Metazoa > Chordata > Lepidosauria > Squamata > Chamaeleonidae > Furcifer > Furcifer pardalis. The sequence goes on from CP126893.1 coordinate 75,038,695, forward strand.
GCCGGACACTGGCCATTGACTCACCAATCTTCGCTAGGAACTACGCGTCGGGCCACCCGTGGGAAGAGGGAACCGTCAGCGAAATGCTGGGCCCCTACACCTACAAGGTTCGCCTCGCTGATGGTCGGACATGGAAACGCCATGTCGACCAGCTCAGGAGGCGAACGAGTCCCGACACGGATAGCAACCTCCCCCGGGGAGTGCAGACCGGCGCTGAGCCAGACATGCACCCGATGGACGAACCGGTCACCGACCCGGTTCGGCCAGAAAACAGCCCCATTCACGCAGCACCATCACCGGCCAGCTTACCGTGTGGAACAGGCTCACCCCCGGTCACCGCGGAGCCCGACGCTCGTATTCCGGATCCGCTCCCGGCCCAGCCAGGGCAGAGCGAGAGCGACAGGTCCGCTCTGCCCGATGCCCCAGCACCGACTGAACTGCGCAGGTCTGATCGAGTAAGAACACGCCCCCGTCACCTGGAGGATTTTGTATGCAAATAGCAGACTGGGGCATTCTGGGGGGAAGGGGTGTTAGATATTTAAATGTCCTAGCGGCGGGAAAATCGCCGCTACCCATTGGTATTTAATCCCCTGCTGACCCAGCCGTTGTTGTTGTTGTCTGTGCTAACCACAATAAACAGACGTGTTGTTTGGTTCACCCTTAATGGCTTCCGTGTCCTCACTCCCGCGCCCTGATCTCCGGATCTAACAGGTACAACTTCAGCAGGATGGTAAACAGTGTTCCATGCACTCTGGTAGCTAGGCCGTGTGTCCACGGAAATGTTTGCAGATGGAGACAGTGCTGGCTCTTTGGCTATAAACAGAGATAAGCACTGAATCCTAGAGTCGGATACAACTGGCTTTTGAGCAAGAGTGACCTTTACCTTTACCTAAACCCTTGCTTGCAATGCCTATGATCCTGCTCTCAGAGTTTGACTAGAACTCATGTGATATCTGAATATTTATCAACCACTTATAAAGTCCACAGACTCCACTTGGGATATAGTTTAATCACAGACCTCAAGGGCTTAAAGTATCCAACCAAAACTTTTAGATTTCTATGCTGCTTTCCTCCACTTCCCTATTCTCTCCCACCTTGCCTGATGGAAATTTCTGTAGAACACAAAAGCTTCACACCTGTGTGGTTTTATTATTGATCTTGAGAAAGTTATTACTGCCTTTCTGTGGGTTTTGTTCTAAGAATAGTTAACTAAGTGAACCCATAGCAGGCTCTGAAACGACCTAACTCAGTAATGATAATAATTTTATGTCATAAATTATTCTGTGTTGAAAGAATTTTTGCAGGAGAAACTCTGCTCAGGGAATGCTCAAATGTGGCTCCTTTCATGTCCCCAAGAGCTGGGACAGAGACAGGCACTCAATCTGTCATGCAGTACCCATGTCTTGAACTTCCAACTTGCCAACTTTCCATCTAACAAGGTGAGCTACTTAACTACCGGGCCACCACAGCTCCTTAAATAAATTTTGTGTCAGAAATTACTCTGGGTTGAAAAGATTTTTGCTGGAGAAACTCTAAGATTTTTGCTGTAGAAACTGCTCAGGGGATGCCCGAATGAGACTCCTTTCATGTCCCCAAGATCCATCATGCAGCACTCAGGTATTGAAACCTGACCTTCAAGTCTCAAAGCTTAGCATCTTAACCACTGAGCCACTGCAGTGCTACACCTAACTGCAATTCCCAGAAGCCTAAGTCAGTTCCCCGAAGCACTGATTAGTCTATGTTCTGACTTAGGCTTTTGGGAATTGAAACCCCCCCCCCGTGGGGTGTGGGCCCCCATATTGGGAACCACTGACCTAAGTGCTCATTTCCATTTTTGTGCTGAGAATCTTCTTGTGAATCTTGTTATGTATTCTTTTATTTATTTTTCATGGACTCTTTTTTCCCATTGTTTTGTACTGAGGACATTAACGATCTCTACATTAGTGGATGTTGCTAGAATGGGAGAAAATATTGTTGAGTTTTGGCCTGTGATAGAGATTCTTACTTTATGAATTGTTTGAGTAAAATAAATGTCATGAAGTGGTTAAAATGTTGGCCTATGATCAGTGGTGGGCTCCAATTTTTTTACTACCACACTGTGGGCATGGTATGGTGGGCGTGGCCAGAGGCATTGCACCCAAATTAGACTACTTTATTTCAAAACTTGGGTGGGCGGGACCAGCCAGAATTTCTGCTACTGGTTCTGGCAAACTGATGCAAACCTACTGATGCCCACTACTGCCTATGATTCAGAAGATCTAAGTTCTAGTATGCATCCAGTCACAAATTCTGTGCTGGACTCTATCTCAGCATGATTTATCTGGCAAAACGGAGAAGTAGAGTAATAAACATTGGCATGAACTTACTGGGGGAAAAAGCAGGCTTTCATTCTTATGTCTGATGAAGTAGACTTGATCCACAAAATGTAACATCAAAATACAGCAGTTAGTTTTTAAGGTGCCACAATGTTCTTTGTCTTTTTGTTTTGTTTACTTTTTGATAAAATAAAGAAAATGATAGAACTGGGCACTTAATACCAGAAGCAAGTATTTAAAATGAAATGGGGGGGTGATAGAGGCTATACGGGGCTGTGGGAGCTCAGTGGTTAAGAAGCTCGCCTTGTTAGCTGGAATGCAGTTTGAGACCCAGGTACTGCATGATGGTATGAGCACCCATCTCTGTCCCAGCTCCTGCCAACTGAGCAGTTAGAAAGCAAGAAATTGCAAGTAGATAAATAGGGACCACTTTGGTGGGAAAAGATCTTGGGGACATGAAAGGAGCCTCATTCGGGTGTCCCCTGAGCGGAGTTTCTCCAGCAAAAACCCTTTCAACCCAGCTGCTGCCCTTTAGGAAGAATCTAAAAACATGGCTGGTGGGGCAGGTATGGGGTGCGGGAGGTATAATGACCCCAGCTCGCTGGATGATCTGAGCCCCTCTCTCCCTCTACTCTTTTAATTAGTAAGATGTAGCATTTGGTGTGCTTTTAATCTTTTTAGATTTAAATTTTAAATTTTAATTTTAACAGTTTTAAGGTTTTTAGGTAGTGTTTGTGTTTTATTGTCATGGTTTTTTTTATTACTTGTAAACCGCCCTGGGTCACTTTGGTGAGAAGGGTGGTGGAGAAATACGAATAAAAAAATAAAAAAATAAAAAAATAATTTCTGACATGAAATTATTATTATCGAGGATATAGAGTTTTGCCACCAAAGTGATCTGGTTTAACTGAGTTGCCAGACATCCAATGTCACATGCTAAATCCAGTACTGGGTTCTATCTTAAAGGCCTGAAAAGGGAGAGCTTGCTAAAGATGTGAATGTAGAAAAGAAAAGCTTATAAAAATCTTTTCCTATCAATCTTATAGTCTGTGATGAGGATACAGGACTTAATAGAAGACCAGCCCTTTGTCCACATCATGAGAGGTGGTAACAAGCCAAAGTAAAAGTAATTGCTAGGATTGGGCGAATTATGCCATGGCTTTTTGCCACAGGACTGTTGTGGCAGCCATGAAAGCCATCCTGGGTCACCCTGAAATTACCTGACCTGTATCTTTCAGTGTGTTCTTGCCTCCATAAGGTAAAGCTCTCCCACATTGGTTGTTCAAAGTACCCAGTATTCCATGCCACACTGCCTGTGAACATGGACACTTCATAGAGGTGGCTTTCCTATAATTCTTCTAGTCAATCTGCCCAGCAACCCAACATGAATGTAATTCTAGTTTCAAGTGCTCATCCTGTTGAATAGCAGGTAGATTAAGATCTGTGGAAAGGCATTTTGTAATGATGGTTTATTCCCCACCCCCACCCCTCATTCATGCTCATAGTGTGTTTTTAAAAATTGCAGCCAGTCTAGCACTTTCTTAATGGATTGGACTACAAATCCCATCCCATCCTTAACTGAATTATGTGCACAGAGGGTATAGTTCAAAACATCTGGAGAAGAAGTGCCAAGGGAAGCTTTGTAGTTCCTGTTGCGATTTTTCTTCCAAGTGCAATAAACAGAATTAACCACCTGAGGGAACCGGGGAGCATTTTTGCATTATGTTCCAAAGGTTAGTAAAAGTACATTTGTACAGAATGAGCTACCTTTCAGTAGTATCAGGCTATTCTCGTGAATACCTCTGCACAGAAAGTGAGGAAGTGCATAAAAAATGTCCTACAATGGCAGAAAACTGTTTCTACATTGTTGCAGCACTATATGTGAAGCAACCAGAGGCTGATAAGAAAAGGATAGATAGTTGGAACAGGCCAGTCTGTTCTTTCTTGGTGTTCTGTACATGATCACTTGACCATTTGTTTCCCTTTACTTGACCTTTGTCCTCCTTATGTTGCCACTAAAGTAAGGCGTCCAACACCTTACAAAACTGAATCCGGGATAGTGGGGCGGGGCCAACGTCATGACGTCATGGGCGGGGCCAATGTCACGACGTCATGGGCGGGGCCAAAAAATAAAGGAGCAAAAAATGGCTCCAATAAACTGTGCATGCGCAGAAACTCAATCTGATGCATTGCGCATGCATCAGATTGAGTTTCTGCGCATGCACAGTTTATTGGAAAATAAGCCATGTGCCGATTTTCGGGGGGCTCTAAAAATATAAGCCACCCCCCGAAAATAAGCCATCAGGCCATTTTTGGCCATTTTGGGGGGGGGAAAGAATATAAGCCATGGCTTATATTCTTCCCCCCCCCAAAAATGGCCAAAAATGGCCTGATGGCTTATTTTCGGGGGGTGGCTTATATTTCTATATACTCATATAGAAATATAAGCCACCCCCCGAAAATAAGCAGGTAGCCTGCTCGGACACAGAGAATACACCCCCCAACTCTGCTTACCTTGAAGCTCTGCTTATTTTCTCTCCCGACTAACAGCTGATGAGACTAAAGAGGCTTTTTTAAAAACTCCGGTAGGGAAGGGGGAAAAATTCAGCGATTTGATTGGCTCTCTATGTCAGCTGACATAGAGAGCCAATCACATCGCTGAATAGGTGTTTCCCCTATTCAGCGATGTGATTGGCTCTCTATGTCAGCTGACATAGAGAGCCAATCACATCGCTGAATAGGGGAAACACCTATTCAGCGATGTGATTGGATCTCTATGTCAGCTGACATAGAGAGCCAATCACATCGCTGAATAGGTGTTTCCCCTATTCAGCGATGTGATTGGATCTCTATGTCAGCTGACATAGAGAGCCAATCACATCGCTGAATTTTTGGAGCCATTTTTTGCTCCTTTTTTAAAAAAAAATGCCTGCTGCCGAAGAGAAATCGGGACAGCCGGGACGTCATGGGGGAATTCCGTGACCATTTTCCTAAAAATGGTAACTCGGGATTCCCCCTCTCAAATCGGGACTGTACCGGAGAATCCGTGACGGTTGGCCGCTATACACTAAAGGTCCCTTCTTGCTGGTTTGTAGCAAACTTGTATACAAGAAACTGAAATTTCTTTACTACAATCAACAGATCAAGTAGAGAGAAGTAACAATATTATATAATTATCGGTATTACAATAGTTCACAGGAGGAAAAATTCAGGAGGTTAAAATGGCACATTTAACTCCTCATATCTCTTACAATTTCCTATTAGTAGTTTCTTCACATCCAGACATGTCTTATGGAATTGTTAAAGACCAAGCACTTTTGCAAGGTATAAGGATGTAATTATTTTTTTATATAAATCCAGAATGTTTTCAAGGAATCCTGTTGTCAAATACTCATGGTGCAGTTGAAGTCTTCTCTACCTTAACTCACCATGTAATAGTAGATGTTTTAATTTCTTCCACTGAGACCTGCAGCGATTCATAATCTGTATGGGTATCCAGGGTCTGAGAGGCTAAAGATGTAATTAGAGGGAGGTGATCATTCTCTTTGTGTGTACCAACCTCAAAACTGAGCACCATATTTAACCGTTTATATAGCTGAAGCTCCACAACCAGCCCAAAAAGTATATCTCCCAGGTCTATCCTCTTCCATACCCCCATTTAATACCACAAAATCCAAGCAATTTTTCATCCCAAAAGACAAAGCCTGAAATAACTACAGACTAAATTTTGAGATTCTAATGGGCCATGTCTATTTCAGGAACATATTCACCAATATATATAAAGCTTCATAAGATATGAGAAAGCTCGCTTCAAGGGATTTTATACTCAGATCTAGCTTTTACTTTATCTTATCCCGAGTAGATTTCTTGAAACCATAGACAATAGCTTTTGCTTTTGTCTGACCATGAACATGTGTAATGCTTAGTCCTAATTTATAGCTGGAAGATCACCTCACTAACTTGTTTCACTTGCTTAACACCACAAGTTCTTTCACAAAATACCTGTGTGTCTGAGTCAATGATGGGTAGCCAAAATGTTCTCTCAATGATTGCCTCGCTTAACTCAACCAAAAACTCACTTAACAACAAAATCAGGGTTCGCAATCCCCCCCCCCATCAGAACTCACAATTGGTCACTTACAATGGTGTTTCACTTAAAGAGCAAACTCACTTAAAGATGAATTGAAAATCTGACCAGAAATAAAACTTATTCTAGGTATAGTATTCCCAAACTTCTGCTTGATTGTCATCCTCTGGATGTTGTCCTTTATCCTGCCTAAGAGACCGAGCATCATCAGCTGTGTGATGTTATGTTTGCAACCATTTTTTTAACAGTAGGAATATGGGTCACAGACATCTGCAGGTAGGGCAATTATACTAATTGTCATTACGCTTGATATATTTGAAACAGTAAGGTGATTTCTCTTCTCAGAACATATGAAGTTCATTTTTGAAAAAATCCTTTTGGCTTCTGCTGAATTTACAGCAATTGTTCTGATGATATCTTGAGCTCTTTTAATGCTTTTGGGAATTTAATATTAGTTGAATTTTTAAAAATATTTTCAACAAAAACCCTGTAATCATTTTCATTAATGTCATAATTACAAATTTCACTGAATCAAAGCAGTTGTTCCTCAGCTTCTTTCAGTGCCCTTATCTACTGATTTTCTTAGAGTATCTTTAGCCCCTTCCTTGACGTTCTCTTTGCAAATAAGACGAGCTCTTGATTAAAAAAATGTTTGCTCAGCTTTTTTCTTAATAATGACTGTTGTATTTCCTTATTTGACCCTGCCGCCACAATCTCACAATTTTCCCATCCTTTTGATACATGAACACCTTTCTGTCTTGCAAAGTCATGTTTTTGCACAATACTCACAACCTAATTTTCTTTTAGAAATTACCAGTCATATTTTTCTTTAAAATAGTTGTATTGTAGCACTGTCCAGCATTCAGAAAAAAATTTCTTCAATTTTGGAACTCCCTATTGCAGTTGACCTGCTGCTCTCTCCTAGTTCAGATGCTGCTGCTTGTGATGGTTCTTGGAAAACATCCAAGCCCAAATTCTTTAGCTAGTGTTTCCAATCTTGGTTTCTTACTGAAGAAAGAACTGAGATCCTATTATCTTTTCTTCTTAAGTGCTGCCGCAAAAATAAAAAATAAAAGAAGTTGCAGTTTGGACTTGACCGTAGATAGAAAACAATCCACATAGAAAGCACAATCCAATGGAAATTACACGCAGAAGGCACAGTCCAATGGAAATCACATGCAGAAGGCACAATCCGATGGAAATCACACAGAGAAGGCACAATCCAATGGAAATCACACACAGAAGGCACAATCAATTGAAATCACACACAGAAGACACAATCAATGGAAATCACATGCAGAAGGCACAATCAAATGGAAATCACACAGAGAAGGCACAATCTAATGGAAATCACACACAGAAGGAACAATCCAATCTAAATCACATGCAGAAGGCACAATCAATTGAAATCACACGCAGAAGGCACAATCCAATGGAAACCACACACAGAAGGCACAATATGTGACTGCTGTTGTACTTTTGCAAGACCCTGATTCACCCTCCCTTCAGAATAATAGGGCATACAATATTCTACTTATTTACTGAGACACATTTTTATTGATTCAAGAGAAACAAGTTTCAATATATAATATTGCAAATAAAAAACATAAAAGCATATTTGATCAATATTTGATGAAATGTCAGAAAGTATCATTTGCTCACTGTTTTGCCTTTCTTTGGCCAAAAAAAATTATGAGTGAACTTTCTGGGGAATTTGAAAGTAAATGGGATAACAACAGGCAAATTTGGTCTTGGAACACAAAATGATGCAGGACAAAGGCTAATAGAGTTGTGCCAAGAGAAGGCACTAGCAACTAGCTCAAACACCCTTTTTCAACAACACAAGAGGCAACTTTACACCACCAATGTTTATGCCACACCTGGGTTTCTCAAAGGCTTTATGCCACTCCTTTGAGATTGAAAGGGAGACATTTAAAACTAATCTGAATAATCTATTGTTACTGATAGCTGTAGGAAGCTGTATTGTTATGCTTCCTTGTCTACCATTCTGCTGCAGCACATACATCCACCTTAGGGGAAAGACAAGCAAGCATAACAATACAGATTCCATCCTACAGCTATAACTAACAATAGATTATTCAGATTAGTTTTAAATGTTTCCCTTTCAATCACAATGGTGTGGAGTAAAGCCTTTATTAGAAGACCTGTGATGGTGAACCTTGGCACTCCAGTTGTTCTTCATCTTCAATTCCCAGAAGCCCAAAGACACACACAGTAAACCCATTCATGTGAATTCACAGGGACTTGGTCTTCTGGGAACTGAAGTGCAAGAACAGCTGGAGTACCAAGGTTCACCATCACTGGAGTAGAGCCTACTGCTAGCAACTCAATGCACTTCACAGCAGTGGCTTGTTTGGGAAGGCTACCAGGGGCACCTAAAGAGGAGGACCTAAAGAAGCTACTGATCAGGTTTAAAAAGGAGAGTGCAAAAGCTGTCTTGAGACTCAACATCAAGAAAACCAATATAATGGGAACAGGCCCTATCATCCCCTGGAAAATAGATGGGGAAGAAGTAGAAACAGTGACAGATTTTACTTTCCTAGGATCAAAGACCACAGCAGATGGTGACTGCAGCCATGAAACAAAAAGGCGACTGATTCTTGGGAGGCACGCGATGAGAAACCTGGAGAACAAAGTTAAAAGTAGAGACATCACCTTGCAAACAAAAATTCATATAGTCAAAGCAATGGTATTCCCAGTGGTATAGGAAATCTGAGTGCAGAAGAATAAATGTCTTTGAAATGTGGTGTTGGAGGAGAGTTTTGAGAGTACCCACTGGACAGCAAAGAAAACAAATAGGTCAATATTAGAAAAAATTAACCCTGACTGCTCCTTAGAAGGACAAATAGTAAAGATGAAGGAGAAATACTTTGGACATCAAATGAGAAGAGAGGATTTACTTGAGAAAGCCTTGATGCTGGGAAAAGTGGAGGGCAAAAGAAGAAGGGGGGAGCTAAAAATGAGATGGCTAGATGGTATTGTATACACAATGGGCACAGACCTGAGTAAGTTGAGGAGGATGGTGGAGGACAGGGTGCCTGGAGGACAATGGTCCATGGGATTGCAAAGGGTCGGAATTGACTGTGCGACTGAACAACAACAACAACTGCATCAGCAACACTAATAACACCACCACCACCACCAACAACAACAACAACAACAACAAACCAGGGGCACAGCAGCGGCTCAGTACGCAGCAGCGGCTCAGTACACAGCAGTGGCAAGCAACTGGGTGCCCTAGCCTTCCAAACCAAGCTGCTGCTGTGCCCCCAGGGTAGCCTTCCCAAGGACCTCCCCCCCCCCGGTTCAGGTTTTTTTTAAAAAAAACATTGTGCAATCAATGTCTCACACAACGTTAAAAAATACGTAACACCAAGACTTGGGGAACCAAGTCTTAGCGTTATCCGTACACACACACAATTTAAAAACATACATTTAAATAAAAATTACAAAACGTTATAAATAAAACATTCCTGTGTGAGTACCTACCTTTCAGTAGTAATGGTTCTTCCTCTGATTCAGTGGTCCCAGCAGGGACAGAAGGTCCCGGTGTGTCCACCCCAACCTCATCCATCGCTGCTGCTGCTGGCCTTGGGCCGCTGCTGCCACCTTGCTGCTGCTGCTACCCACCACCACTGCCTCTGGCTCAAGGGGCCTCGGGCTGCTGCCGCCTCGCTGCCACCACCATTGCCGAGGCCCACCGCCGCTGCCTCTGGCTCAAGGGGCCAAGTTGGGCTGCCATGGGCAACTCGCTGTTGCCGCTGCTGCCAAGGCCCACTGCTACTGCCTCTGGCTCAAGGGGCCTCTGGCCACCTCTGCCACTGCCGCCACCACTGCCTTGGGACGCCCCCACTGCCTTGGGCCTCCACCACCACTGCTGCTGCCTAGGGCTGCTGCCGCCTCCGGCTCAAGGGGTCTCAGGCTGTCGCCGCTACCGAGGGCTGCTGCCACCACTGCCGAGGGCTTCCACCGCCACTGCCGAGGGCCACCACCTCACCGCCGCCTCATCATCATCATCACCACTGCCGCCTCGGGCCTCCTCCTCCTCAGGCCTCTGCCTCCACCTCAGGCCACTGTCTCTGGCCCTCGTCTCCACCTCAGCCATTTTGTGCTGCACTTCCAGGTGGCCAGAGAGGCGTCCGAACCTGATGCCTAAAAAGAAATCGGTAACTACCCACCTGGAAGATCACCCGGGATTGTTACCACCAGTTCTGCCAAACTGGGGTGAACCAGTCCATGCCCACCACTGGTCTGAGTGTGCTCTCTGTGCTTGTGCTTACTTTTGCATATGCTGTTTCACTGCTACCTCTCGTGCACTGGTGTGAACCTGTGGCATTTGTGTCAGACATGGCATTCCCAGGCCTTTCTGTTGGCCCCTGTGCAGTTACCCCCAGCACAGAGTTCACCCACCCCTCTGCCCTACACCCCAATGGGAGCTCTTCCTTCCTCTCCCAACACAGAGTTTATCCCACTTCTACGCCCAGCAGCCCAATGGGAGTGTTTCCTCCCTCCAATGTTGCTATGTTGGTATTTTGCAATAAATAAGTGGGTTTTGGGTTGCAGTTTGGGCACTCGGTCTCTAAAAGGTTTGTCATCACTGATCTAGTGCTTCATCACTTCTTCTCTCCAGTTCCTCCTCCAGCTATCCCTTTGCTACATCTTTTGTTAGGAGACCATGGATTCTAGCACCAGAGAAATGATAGCTGACTGTATGAGGAAAGAAAAAAAATAGAAGGAAATTCATAGAAAATTCTTGCCGCATGCCCCTCACTGTGGGACTGATCTACATAAATTATAGCACTAGATTATTAACTTTTTGACCTTTATGTTATACCTCTGTAATTAGGAAACCATACTTAGCAAAGTACACAGCACACACTGTTCTTTCCCTTAATGTGTGTGATCTGCCTTTTGTACTCAGGATTAAAATGACGGCAGGGAACATTAATTATGTTAGGACATGATACATGCATGTCTTACTCTTTTGTAGCATATAATATTAAGAATTTGTTTTGGTTCATATTTGCAGGGGAACAGAACCAGAGATGGACCAAATGAATGTTACACGATAGCATAAAGAAAGAAAAAGAAAATATCACCCTTATTTATTTCACTCATTTATGTAATGTGCTGTCAATTGAGCTTCCATGACTGGGCAGTTATTTCAACCAAGGCCTCCTGAGTCCTAGTCAATCATTCTGTTACACCACCCTGGTGTGCTAGAATATAGAAAAATATAAAACCAAAGAGACCCCATCTTTGCCCTCCTAATAACCTACAAAGTGGTGTGATAATGACTCAGTTAAAACATACACTGAAGTGGTGTCATGGGGACACTGTTTCCCCCACCCATTTTCCTATCACACTACCGACGACCTGGGGTGCCCACACCACAGGGGGTCAGGGTTACCATCAGGAAATGTGATGGTTTAACCTTCCCACAACACTGGGTACCTCTCACTTTCCTAGGTAAAGGTTGCCCTTGCTCGAAAGCCAATTGTATCTGACTCTATGGTTCAGTGCTCATTTCTGTTTACAGCCAAAGAGCCAGAGCTGTCAGCGTCTGCAAACATTTCCATCGACATGTGGCAGGCATGCCTAGACACCGGAGTGCACGCAACGCTGTTTACCTTCTCACCACAGTGGCAACTTGACAACCCTCAACACAAGACTTGTGATACTATTAAGTGGCATAATGATTGATGTGATTTTGCATACAAGGAGGGAAATGAAAGAGGCAAATAATGAAAACATGCATGGTGGCTAATCATGCATGTTCCTCTCATTCATTGCAATGTATCATTTGCGTTTTAGAGGCTCTCCTCTAGAAAGCTTCAGAAGACGATGAAAACAAACTAGAATGTCCCCTTTGTGTTTGTTTTCCTTTGTCCTAACCTGAAAGTCCCATCACTGTTAGCCAAGCAGAAGAAACAGCTAATTATAAGACTCATTCATTTTTGTCTCATCTATGCAGATGTCACCATGTCCTTATGCTTCATCCTCACAGGTCTTTGCCTCTCTCTTGTAACCTCTTCCTCTGCATACATTTTCACCATATAATTGTTACCTAGTCTTCTGATATTAGGGATTATTATTCTTACAAAAGTGAGTTTTTCTCTCCCCCCCCCCCAACAATGTGGCTTGGGGCTTAAATCTTAGTATTTTAAAAATTCAAAGAATCTCTCTCCCCCCCTCCCTGTTTTTAAAAGGAAACCTATACAAAGCTCAGTTGTGAGCTTTACTACAGTATTTTATTTTTTTATTTTTTTGGAACATGCAACAATCCCCATAATGGTGTCTTTGGGGATTTCAAATAAGTGGATGGACCTAAGCTTTAATGTTAAAGAGAAAATCAAAATGAGGATGCCGATGGAGGCAATGCAGAAACCCACAAAATGGATGACCTTGCTGCATCAGTTGTGAGCACATTTTAATAGGCACAGTCTCTTCTCAATAACTGTTTGCATAAAAAGCACTGCTTTTCTTGTAGAGAGATTTTTAATTTGCTACACTGGGAAATACATTCAGCTACCCTCTTCTGACAGTTCAGATTTTTGCTGCTTTTATCTTCTGGTTTCCAGACATTGGCTTGTTTCTTAAAGTTTATGCTTCAGGGCTTCTTTCTTTGCATATTTGTTATGTGTTAGAAGAATTTGTTGTTTAACGGGAATTTGAAATTTGTTTGGTCATACAATCAAATGTTAAATACATAAAGTATGGGAGAAGATGGTGTGTGTCTGACAGAATGAGTAATGAGCAAGGTATGCTTTTGTGCTGGTGGAAATACAGCTGAATTAAAACTGGGAGTTTATTTAGAAAACAAAACAAAAAAGCTAAGTTTCCATTGAACAGGCCTTTTGGGAGAAGAGCCTATGGATTCTAACTAGAAATAAATGAATGTAAATTAAAATGATTTTCATGGTTCAGGTAAACAGCCATAATTCAGTTCCTTCCTGAAGGAGAAATGATCAAAATATCAGCAAGAGCTGGAGCAATGCTCTGATGGGAACAGGTTATAATACTTGAGGCTCTCCAAGTCTCACTCAATGTCTGGCCAGGTTATCCTGCTATGGTAATAGAGTAGACGATACAGCCAGCAACTCAATGCCAATCATTATGCAGGGATTAACTAACCTGGCAACCCTGAGGACTAATGGCCTTGGGTGGCAAGGTCCACCGGGAAGGGTGATGGCCCCAAAGTGGGTTAAATTCCACTTGAATCCATCTTGATGGAGGGAAGCAGGTTCATCAATACTGGATACAACACTTGAACCAGCACCAGCAGCTACTGACAACAACGACAACCTACTCAGGATTTGCTTGGATTGCAAACCACTCCTCATGATCTTTCCTATCATACTCCTGCTCTTCTACTTCCATAAGCATGTTTTGGTACTTCTTGCCTGTGGTGAGTAAGCTTTAGGAAGAATGAAAAAAAATAAACCAGAAAAGTACATATATTTGCAACACAGGAAAGAGAACTGCAGTGGTCTAGACTGGAACTTCAAGAAGGGCCAGAAGTGGCCTCAGGCATTGTAGTCTCTCTCTCTCTCTCTCTCTCTCTCTCTCTCTCTCTCTCTCTCTCTCTCACACACACACACACACACACACACACACACACACACACACACACCTGGCAATAAGTATATTGTAGTAAAAATTGTTTCAGCATTAAGTCTATTGGAGACTGTGGAGCTGTTCGCTCATGTGCTGACTTAGATGGAAATGGAGAACCTCCTTCTGGCATATTAATCTGCAAGTATGATTGCCTGAGGTTTGAAATGGAGACTGCTTCAGATAAGGGTTTGTCTCTACTAGGGCTTTTTAAAACTCCACTGAATAATGTCAGACCTGAAGGAAAAAGAAATTTGTTGATCTTGCCTTGAGGCAAGATATCTTCTTATCTGTGGTATGATGGCAAAAGATATTTTTTTTTAGTTTAAAGATCATCCAGAACCTGTGTATGAAGAAATGATTCTTAATGCTTTCTGTAAGATACTATGTGTGGGGAAAAAGAATAATAGAAGAGTCCTAGTATGAAGCAAAACTGAAAGGCAACGTCTATATTTGTCAGCAGTAAATAGTGTTCCTAAACAGAAATGGATGCTTTAGTTGAGCTCTTTGAACCTGAGGGTGAAATTAGATGACATGTTTCTTACATTTTAGAAAGAGATGATCAAATAGTGAATTATGTCTATACGTAAAACCTCATATAACACTAAAACCTGGTTCCACAAGTCTTGGTGTTATATGATTTTTAGTGTTATCTGATGCATGTTAAAATCCTATGGGATCCATAGAGATACATTGTAACCACACAGGCTTTAGCGGTTGTTATCTGAAGCATCCCATATAGGATCTTAATGTTATCTGATGCAATTCTTCCCCCCAGATTCCTTAATGTTATGCGATTTTAGTGTTATTCGATACTAATGTTATATGAGGTATTACTGTAATTTGATTTTCCTCACCTATGTATCTTGCCCTCATTTGGCTTTGTTTTGTGATTGGTCACAAAGGTTTGCACTGTTTAGGAATTTCCACTGAAGAAATCCTATAAAATAGAAATGGGTTAATCACAGGTTTATACACATTCCCTTATGTATGAAGCAGATGAATATTTTGCACTTTGTATAGTGTATTCTCTTTAATATCCTCTGGTAGATTGATTGCCCTATCAGATCTCATAAATTAAAAAAATAAAATAAAAAGTGACATGAAACTATGTATCCTTTAAAAGCAATATGCAAGTCTTTGTATTTTGTACAGATACATTTAAAATCTAAGGCTCAAACAATTCTGTTTAAAAGATAGTTAAGGGGGGAAGAAGAAGTTGGATAAAGGGGGCAACAGAGCCCACATTGGGCAGCAACAGCTATGCTACCAAAGACCTTGCTAGGCCTACTAGGTGGGCGACTAAGTGGGCTAGCAGCAATAAAAAATGGTGATTTACATCATTTCCATAATATAAATATGGGGTTTCTCATGGCTTTAAACCAGCGACTGGCTAATGCCAACTTTTGCTCAAAGACATCAATTGGGGTGTTACCGCAAATTTTAGGGCTAGGTTCGTTTCAATTGGTGCGTAATCTGGGGGTCCTCCTGGACTCACGGCTACTGTTCAATGAGCAGGTGGCAGCCGTGGCCAGGAGGGCTTTTGCACAACTTCGTGTAATACGCCAGTTACGCCCCCTCCTAGGCCGGGATGCCTTGCTCATGGTCACGCATGCTTTGGTCACCTCCAGACTTGATTACTGTAATGCGCTCTACATGGGGCTGCCCTTGGCGACCATTCGGAGGCTTCAGCTGGTCCAGAATGCGGCAGCCCGGGTAGTGATGGGGTGCGGGCGTTATGCTCGGGCCTCACCACTGCTCCGGGAGCTGCACTGGTTGCCAGTTTGCCTCCGGGTGCAATTCAAGGTGCTGGTCATTACCTTTAAAGCCCTACATGGTAGTGGGCCAGGATACCTAAGAGACCGCGTCACCCTAAGAATGTCTGCCCGTCCCACCAGGGCGGACCGGAGGGGCTCTCTTGTTACTCCATCGGCCAGGGAGGCTCGCCTCACGAGCACCAGGAAGAGAGCCTTCTCTGTGTTCGCCCCGGCCCTTTGGAACCTCCTTCCGACAGAGCTGCGCCTGCAGACGGAGCTTCTGCCCTTTCGAAAGGGCCTGAAGACATGGCTGGCGGGTCAAGTGTGGGGACATAGCAATGCAGGTTCCCATACGGGATGGCTAATTTAAGAGCAGCCATCCGCCCCCATCTGGTAGCTGTTATTATGGGTTTCTATCCGTTTTTACTGTTTAACGTTTTAAATTTTTTATGAATTCTTATGAATTTTATGAATTTTAAGGCCATATATATTATGAGCTATGCTGTAAGCCGCCCAGAGTCGGGTCCGCCCGATTGGGGCGGGATATTAAATGCAAATAAATAAAAAATAAAAATAAATAAAAATAATCCAGATGTTGTACCCAAGAGGGTATATTCTGCTTGCTAGCAATTGACTGTTCTTCTATGTACCAAAACAAAGAGCATTTCAACCCTGAACAAAGGCAGCCAGTTAAAAATAATTCTATAGCTCATTTCCTTTTTGTATCTTACAATGTTAATGCATTTCATTTTAGTTACAATGCCTGTTTTTATCTTTTAAGTGCTGAATGCATGTTTAGAGATTTATTAAATATCTTATTCCAACTGTTTTTACTGTTTGGTCAGTAAGAGTGTTCCATGGTTTGGTTTTGCTTTACACATCAAAGGCATGATTATCTCGCTGTGTCTTAGACATTGTGTTAATTCTGTCTTGACTGGATAACTTAGAGAATATAGTAAAACCTCAAATAAAGAGCACCTCGCTTGGAGACCAACTTGCTTAAAGAGCAGAATTTTCTCTGACAATTGAAACCAACAAAAAACTCACTTAACTAAATCGGGGTTCACAATCCCCCCCCCCAACAGAAGTCACAATTGGTCACTTACAATGGTGTTTCACTTAAAGAGCAATCCCATGGAATGCATTATGCTCTTTAAGCAATGTACCACTGTACAAGTTCAGTATTGATTTATTTGAACTGTCATATTTATATTGTTTTTCCTGTTATTTCTGTTTCTGTCACTAATATAAGTAATATTACTGGTCATGTATAAAAACCTGTTTTAAGTTTATTTAGTTAACTTTGCAACTGCAAGTTTTATCTCAATGCAATGCATTGAAGAAATTATAGTAAGATAGACTTATTTGTTGCTTTATCACTTGCATCTTGTTAATACCATGAACATAAAAGTATTTTGTTTCACATATAGGGACCTAATAGTTATACTATACATTGTTTATTCTGTAATTTCTCTTTCTGCAACTAATAATTGGAATAATTTTGCTTTTCATTTATATGAAGCCTTGCTTTAGAAATAATTGGTTATGCCATACAGTATATATTCATGTTAAATAAATATTAAGAAGGAATTTTTCTCTTCCCATGTTTTATTTATTTATTTATTATTCAAACTTATATCATTGCCCCATTTCAGAGACTCTGGGCAGCTCATAAGAGGAACAACGACAAATCAACCATCTCCAAACCCACCTCCAGCAATAGATTAAAAAATTAAAAAGCTGTCCAATCAAAAAATACAAGGTTAACATTTAAAAGACTAAATTTAAATTTAATTAAAAGATTAAAAGAGAGAGAAGAACCTTTACCGGATTAACCAACAGGTTAGAGTTGCCCTATTGCTGGCACTGCAAACCTGCCCTGCCAGCCATGTCTTTAGACCATTCCTGAAGGGAAGCAACTCCATCTGAAGATGCAACTCAATTGGCAGGAGGTTCCAAAGAGTCAGAGCAGACACAGAGAAGGCCCTCCTTCTCATTCTAGAGAGGCGTACCTCTCTAGCCAATGGTACCGTTAGAGAGCCTCTCCGGTCCGCTCTGGTGGGATGGGCAGATGTTCTCAGGGTGATGTGGTCTCATATCGTGGCCCACTATCATGTAAGGCTTTAAAGTTCATTACCAGCTACTTGAATTGTACCTGGAGGCATACTGTAACCATTGCAGCTCCCGAAGCAGTGGTGAGGCACAGGCATACCGCCTGCACCCCAACACCACCCGAACAGCATTATTCTGGACCAGTTGTAGCTTCCAAATAGTCTTCAAGGGAAGCCCCATGTAGAGTGCATTATAATAATCAAGTCTGGAGGTGACCAGAGTGTGGGTGACCATGAGGAAGGAGTCCCGATCT
This sequence comes from Furcifer pardalis, assembly GCA_030440675.1. Classification (NCBI taxonomy): domain Eukaryota; kingdom Metazoa; phylum Chordata; class Lepidosauria; order Squamata; family Chamaeleonidae; genus Furcifer; species Furcifer pardalis. The sequence goes on from CP126893.1 coordinate 75,056,854, forward strand.
AGGAGCGGGCGTAACCGGCATATTACTTGAAGCTGTGCAAAAGCCCACCTGGCCATGGCTGCCACCTGCTATTTGAGCAGTAGCTGTGAGTCCAGGAGGACCCCCAGATTTTGCACCAGGTCTGTTTTGGGAAAAATAGCTCCATCCAGAACCAAATATGGTAGCTCCCAGACTAACATGGCACCCACAACCCATAGCCATTCAGTCTTGCTGGGATTCAGCTGCAGCCCATTGTCACCCATCCAGACCCTAACAGCCTCCAGACACCTGGATAGGACTCTGACTACATTGCGAGAATCACCACGGGCCGATTTGTATATCTGGTTATAGTCTGTGTACTGGGAACGGATGATCTCACCCAGCGGCTTCATGTAGAAGTTAAACAGGAGAGGCGAGAGCACCAAGTCCTGAGGCACCCCATCTTGGAGGAGCCTAGGGCTAGAACTCTCGCTCTCTAACCACACCAACTGGGTCCAGCCCCTCAGAAATGAGGAAAACTAGGACCATACAGTGCCCTGGATCCGTAATCCTTGGAACCTCTCCAGAAGGATACTGTGGCCAACAGTATCGAAGGCCACTGAGAGGTAAACAAGAGCAAGGATGGATGGATGACCTGTGTCCTGCTCCCGCCAGTAATCATCCAATAGTGTGACTAATGAAGTCTTAGTACCATATCCGGGCCTGAATCCTGACTGAAAAGGGTCCAGATAATCTGCTTCATCCAGGACCTCCAGTAACTGCTGCACCACTGCCTTCTCCAAAACCTTACCCAAAAAGGGCAGGTTGGATACAGGTCGGTAGTTGGTGAGTAATGTAGGGTCTAGCGAAGGTTTTTTTTTTCAGGAGGGGGCACACCAATGTATGCTTTAGCATAGCTGGAAAGACCCCCTCTCATAGAGAGAAATTTATAATCCCTCCGACTCCACTCTGGTGGAGGCATCTCAGAAAACAAAAAAAAAATAAACAAAATAAAATAAAATAAAAAACACTGTAGCACTTTAAAGACTAACTGCTATATTTTTATTGTTAGCTTTCGTGGATCAAGTCCACTTCATCAAACAAAGAGTGAAACTTACAGGCATGTTCTTTATATACCAAATTCAGGGAGAAGGGGTGTGGTCAAGCAAGATGACAGACAAGCAAGCACAAGATTGCAGTTTCACACAGCCATTAGGAACAATAGATTATTCAGATAAACTCTAAATGACTCCCTTTCTATCTCAAGGTTGCTGAGTAAGCCCACTATGGTATCTGATCAACTTGTGACCTGCATGTGAGGAGGGGGAAAAACAAACACCTGTACCTGGTTTCTTTCTGTTTTACTAAAGAGAATTGGCAGGAAAGTTGTAATATAAAATCATATAGCTCTGGTGGATTTAACCAACCAGGCAGGGCATGGATCCAATGCACAGGCAGTGGGATGGACAGATCCCAGGAGCCTGTCCACTTCCTCAGGGACAACTGGCATGAAGTGATCCCAGATAACATGGCCAGACTGAGATCCAGTCAACCCGAGCCCTAAGTTTTCCACGCTAGGGTCAAACTTCAAGTGAATCCAAGTGATTTTCTCTGTCAGATAATTGTGAATACAAGTGACCTCAGCAGATCCCTGCCAGCCAGGGCCCAACCCCCCCCCCCTACCGAAGAGGGACCTGGTCACCTTGAACAGGGTTGCTGGGTGATTATCTGCAGAGGCAATAAGGGTGGTGAAATATTGACCCTTCATCATCCCTATCACCACAAGATAGGCCTTAATAGCATTGGTCAGATTCACTCTGGATCTTCACCCAGCAGTGCTCTAGGCATCTCTTTGCCCACTTGAGCTCCCTCAAATCCTCCATGAACCAAGGGGATGAGTGGTGCCCCCAAGCACGGAGGGGCCATAGTGGTGCGATTACATCCAAGGCTGCCGCTGCCCCCCTATTCCAGAGGTCAACAAGAGCCTCAGAGGAATTGTGTTGCCGGTCCAGAGGAAAACACCCCAGTTCTCTCAGGAATCCTTCTGGATTCATCAGTTGCCCGTGGCAGGCCCATTTAACTGGCCCAGCCTCCTTGTGGTGAAGCATCACCCCCAGAAATTAATTGCTGTAATATCAGATCACTCTGCCACCGCTCTGACAAGAAATGTAAAGGGGGTGTATATAAATGTAAATGTAAAGGGGGTGTATATATGCACATGCTTTATTCAAAGATGCTGGGAGCCCATAATTTTGGATTTTGTCAAAATAATTTAGAATTTAGCTTCTGAGGGTGAAAAAAAGTATCTACTGCACATTTTTGTATAAGAGGCATTTTCCTATCCTCAGCCCCAGGGGGCTTAGAGGAATAAGCCACTGGAGATGAAGTATATATCCCACAGATCTTTGTGTATCTCATTACTTTTAGTTCCTGTTGAGGTAAACTTTTCATCCTGAACCGCTTGCTAGTAATCTGCTAAATAAAACAGTTGGTGGAGGATCACTCAGTGAAGCACTTCCAATGATAGAAAGACTCACATTATAGACATTGTCTTCTCATTCAGAATTCTTGTCCCTTGATTCTCACCAATTCTAACAAATCTATTACTGTATACTGAACATCTAAGAAGGAGTAGTTACAGAGGATAGCACAAAAGGGACTGGTTGAGTGCAATGAGTGTGTTTGTCAGTGAGTGAAACAGAGAGCAAGAGCAATTACATAGAGAACTGGTTGTCAGAAGGTTAAAATGTTCACGTTTAATGGTGCATGAAAAATACCAACTTTCTCAAGATGCTAATCTGATAGATTTGAACATTATATAACAAAAAACATATCTAAGCATGAAGAATTTTTACTAGGCTCATTGCACTGGTATTCACAATAATGTGGACACAGAAATACAGTAGACTTCCCCTCAAAAATACACATATTCTTGTCTGCAGTCTTATTTTCTTGATGTATGTAACAATTATCCTCATAAAGGACCTTCCTCGGAGTAGGTTTGCTTCTCTGAACTGACTAGGTATCATTATCCCTCATCATCTGACTTACAAGGCTTTCTCTTGTAGAGTTGCCTATAATGGGCCGTTTTTCTCAGCTCTGCTCTGGAGACATTGTTAAATTTCTCAGAGAAAAATAAAATCACACCTCTTGAATCAATAGCATTGCCATGGGGACTCCTGCCAAAAGTGCCTCTCAGCTTTATGCTGCTGCTGTCCTTTGGATAACTACTACTGCAAGGAGAGCAAGTGAGAGGGTGTCTCCAAATGATCTTGGAAAAGTCCCTTGGAAATAGCCCTGCTAGTGAGTATAAAGGCAGTTGGGTGCCCACTAACAGTTTGGGAAGAAATTAAGCAGCAAAATTGAGATGTGAATAAAATGGCCATTGGGAGTGCATTTTATTTGACAAAGAACAGTCTCTAACTGAACTAAAATGTGTCAAGGGGCCAGGCTGTCCTTCAGACTGATGGAAATATGAGCCATCCTTTCCTTAGAAAAGCATTCATGCTTTTTCCTCTCCTCTTCAATATATTTTGACAGCGAGAAATATATTTATTGGAATAGTAGTTGTGTTAGTCTGTGGTTCAGGCATACCAGAAAACAAAACAAAATAAACAAAACAAAATAAAAAAACACTGTAGCACTTTAAAGACTAACTGCTATATATTTATTGTTAGCTTTCGTGGATCAAGTCTGAAGAAGTAGACTTGATCCACGAAAGCTAAGAATAAAAATATAGCAGTTAGTCTTTAAAGTGATACAGTTTTTTATTTAATTTTGGGTTTTTTTATTTTCTGGTATGTAAATATATTTATGAGAACACAAGGTTTTCTTGCAATTGTGCCATCTTAACAAATGAGCAAACAAACAACCCGAATAAACCCAAGATGAAATGAATGTAATGCTTTAAAATGCCTCACACCTAATCCATTTGTTAGAAATGGACTTTTTTTAAATTTAGGCCCCATGATCAAAATTGGTGTTAGGTAAAGATAAAGGTCATCCTTGCTCGAAAGGCAGTCATATCCCACTTTATGGTTCAGTGCTCATCTCTGTTTATGGCCAAAGAGCCAGTGCCGCCTGTGTCTGCAGACATTTCCATGGGGATGTGACAGGCTGTTTACCTTCCTAGCAAAGTGGTACCTATTTCTCTACTTGCAATGTCTTGCTTTCAAACTGCTAGGTTGGCAGGAACTGAGGCAGAGATGGAAGCTCAGTCTGTTGTTCAGCACTCGGGTCTTGAACTGCTGAACTGCTGACCTTCATCTAGTTCAGCTTCTTAACCACTAAGCCACCACAGCCCCTGAAAGAATAGGTCTTGGGAGACCACTCTGCCTTCAAAACTGTTTCAGAAGGAAAAAACAGTTTCAGGATTCTGTGACAATTGTATAGGAGGAAAAAACAAGGCTACACAGTTCAAAGGTTTCTTTCCTTCTTGCAAATGCTTCACGTCATAAGGAAAACTTGAGGGTGGGTTGGGGGACAGGAGGGATGGGAAATGACCTCAACAACAGTTACGCCAGTAACATAAGCATTCATGGGTCAACCTGTTCCTGGCCTGTGGCTGTTTCATGTCTATTCATAGTTATATCTTCTCTGTCCCATTTCCATTTAAGAAGGTTTTTAGGTTTACTTTCTGGGACCCCATTCTCAGGGACTAATGAATCAGAACTGGTTCATCTTATGCTTCATCTCCCACCCAGGTAGCCAGCAAAGCTGAAGAAGTTGGCCTTGTGCCTCAATGGAACCAATTATCTCAGGAGGCGTTGAGTGCTCCAACTCTGGAGGCATTCAACAGAAAGTTGGACAACCATCTACCAGATCTGCTTTGATTTGGATTCCTGCATTGAGCAGGGGGTTGGACTTGATGGCTTCATAGGCCCCTTCTAGTTCAGTAATTCTATGATTCTCTATGTTAGTGGAAACCAATTCATGGGACTCACCAGATTAACCTTCACATTTCTTTGGTATTGTGAAAAACAGTCTAATAATAATTTTGCATAGGGCATGTCTGCCATATCTAGTGTGTGTTTTAGGGCATTTTAATGGGTATTGTAGTAAGATTCCTGCCCACTGTGTAAATGTACCTTTAAGAGACTTTTAGGGCTCTAGACACAGCTGTTAGCTGTTGAGGCATAGACTGATTACACAGCTGTACCCACTTGGGGAAGTGATTCAGTGCTGTGCACAGCTGTGGCCACTTTGAGGCTGAGTCAGCAGAATTACAGTATAACTATAGCCCACCAGAGATGGGCTACTCTGAGGAGGAATTGTGAAGAAGGAGATTCTGAGTGAGACAACATTTAACATACAAGGGAAGAAGATTTGCTGCAGAAAGCTCTGCTACTACTAAAGAACTATCAGGAACTCTAAACTGTTGAGAAGAGCACACTGACTAAGGCCTTAGTGCTTGCTGGCAGGACTCTGTGTGTGCTCAGTGGACTTGATCCTTCAGGATTCCAAGCCCTGACTCTACTGTGGGGCTTGAAGACAGACTGGTACCTGTGTATATAGTTCTGTGTCTATTGTTTGAGTGTTTCCCTCACCCAGAAGTAAACTGCACTATTCACTAAGACAGTATGTGTGACATAGCAGCCAAACCTTCTGTTGTTGCAATAGCTAACCGCTAGTCTGCTATGTTAACACACATATGGCCAAAAATCCTTGACAGTGTGAAAACTTTGTTTTATTTGTTTTTAATAAACCATTTTTTCTCTTTCTTCTTTAATTTTTTTAAATAAAACTCTTCAAATGCATATTTTCCTATATTAGTAACACATGTACATAGGAAGATTGCCGTATCTGTAGCTTTTCCAGATGGGAAATCAATCACATATCTAGTTCAAAAGTTCAAAGAGCTTTAATATTATAAAGCAATGGCAATAACTTACACTTATATACTGTCTGAGAGTGCTTAGTGCACTCTCTGGGTGGTTTACAGGTAATTAGCATTTCCCCCCCAACATGCTGGACACTCATTTTACTGACCTCAAAAGGATGGAAGGCTGAGTCAACCTTGACACCCAGCTGGATCAAACTCATTTTGGCTGCAGTACAGCAGTTTAGCCACTGTACCACCAGGAATCTATATAAAGATTTAATAAAATGTGAAGTATTTTGATGCTCTTGTGAGCTTTATATTTTTAGTAGTTAGCCTGTCTTGCACATGGTATTTAATACATTTTAACACTTTGACTGTAGCTTGTGTATTCTATACAGACTGGGCAAAATATACCTCTATAATGTAAATCATAAAGAAGCAGTGGGGGAGAACTATCACCTTTGTGCTTTGCCTATGGACTTTCCATAGACATCAGATTGGATCCTGTGGAGTACAGGCTAGTGAACAAGATGTGCAGTGCAGTATGATCCAGGAGTGGGGTTCTTATGCTTATGGGTGCTAATCTTCACTTTCCCCCAGCTGCTTTTGCTCCTATGATAGCTTCCCTTCTCCTGGCTGTGGCTCATCATCTTTCAGTCCCAACAGAACAGTTTAATGAGAACTTTTAAAGTAGTAAGACTGATAATAAATGTTAAGCAGTTGTTGTTCAGTCACACAGTCAGTTCTGACCCTTTGCGACCCCATGGATAACTGCACGCCAAGCACCTCTCTATCCTCCACCAAACCCTCTCAACCCGCCCAACTCTGTGCCCGCTGCATCCACCACACCATCTAGCCATCTCATTTTCTGTCGCCCTTTTCTTCCTTTGCCTTCAAAATTTCCCAGCATCAAGGCCTTCTCAAGCGAATCCTCTCTTCTCATTTGATGTCCAAAGTACTTTAGTTTCATCTTCACTATTTGACCTTCCAAGGAGCAGTCAGGGTTGATTTCTTCTAAGATTGATCTGTTTCTTCTCCTCGCTGTCCAGGGTACCCTCAAAACTAATTAGGGCTTTAACCAGGTGTGCCCAAACTCCGGCCTGCAGGCCTAATTGGCCCCCTGCATATAATTAATGCAGCCCACGGTGAGCCCACAACAATGGCCAGAGGGAAGTTGGTCTGTGTTCTGCTTTGGTTGTTTTGTGAGGTTGCATTTTATTATTGTTACTGTACTGTTGCTTTTTTTAACTGTAAGCCGCCCTGAGTTGCCTCAGCGAATGGGCAGCAATATAAATCTGAACAAATAAATAAATATATAAATAATTTAAAATATTTTTTATGCCTCTGACCTTTTGGTACCCCCCTCTAACATATTAAAAATGAAGAGCAATTTAATGTTGAAGAAAGGAATGAAAAAGTGACAATCGATATTCAGAACCAATATGGTTGAATAGAAAGGAAGTCAAAGGCAATCTGTTTTAGAGTTAAGTCCTGGAAATGGATATATGGCTTCTTCTGTTTGTTTCTTTTGCAGCTGTTTTTTTTAAAAAAGCTTACGGTCTTCCCCAGTGGTGGGCAACAACAGGTTCGCACACACCCCTGGGAAGGGATAGCAAAACTGGGTGTCCTCTGAGCAGGGGGGGGGGAAGGTTTACAAAATTGTGTGGTCATGCCCACCTTCCTGCCCTGCCCCATCAGGTTTTGTCCCTGCAAGTGGTTCAAGGTCTCCCTTGCTCGAAAGCCAGTTATATCCTACTTTAGGGTGCAGTGCTCATCTCCATTTACAACCAAAGTGCCAGTGCTGCCTGTGTTTGCAGATGTATACAGGGTCATATGGCAGGCATGACTAGATCGCCCATGACATAGGCTTCACCCATGATGTAGGCTCCACCCACAGTGTGGTAGCAAAAATTTTTGCTGCCCACCACTGGTCTTTCTATCATGAATATGGAAATATAAATTGATTTTGGTCAATTCTGTTAAAAATGACAAAAATGAGAATCTCACCCATCCTTAGCATTTTCAGTTCAAGCACTGTTGTCACCATGGTAGACTGCTGTTGGCCTAATTTGTCAAAATCTAGGAGGGAGGTGTTGCTCACTTTGGTGGAAATGCTGCTGGGCCCAATTTTCTTTCTTTCAACCCCTCTCCTTCATTTCCTTCCTCTTTCTCACTCTTTCAGGGGAAACCAAATCGTTTACACATAAGATCAATAAGTGACACTGAAATACAGGATGGAGTAGGGGCATTTTACCCAGTATTATTCAATATCTGAACCTATGTTTTCATTGCAGTTAAAAGAAAGTTAACAACTGGGGTTGTAACATGGAAATTCCAGTCCAATATAAAGCACATAACCAGACACTTGTCAGAATAACTCTGAAATTTTGGCAGAAGAAGGTGAATTACAAGATGTTTTGGCTGCATATAACTGTTACAGAAGAAATAAATATGAGCTACAGATTCAGGAGCCTTTATCACATCTGAACAATATCTTTGTTGGCAGAAAACTCCCAAGAATCTGTCCTCAAGGATACTGAGGGCAAAATACTGAGGCTCGCAAACATGGGTGCTCCATGAGCTTTGCAACAAAGGAGCAGAATCTGTTAGCCAGAGAATACCAATGTTGTCTATCAGTAGTGTACAGACTTTGAGACAGGATTCTGGGTGCATGTTATCATCCAGGCATTAGACCACAATCAAGTGATATGTCAACTGAACAAATGTCATGCAGAACCAAAAATGAGAATTTGCTTACATAACATGGGATGCACATAACCAGAAAACTTGGGGGGGGGGGGGAGATGGAGGTGCAGTCAACGTTTCATAATCTGGACCCAGGTTCTAGTTTTTAATAAGCCTACCAATGGCGTAGCATAGGGAGGGCCCAAGGGGCGCCCTGCCCCGGGTGGCACTTTTTGGGCTATGTGTGTTCTTAGACTAAATTCCCAGAAGCCCTAGCAGGAGCGGGCACCAATGTCCACCAGGGGGCAGCAAATTTGGCTTAAGACCTGGGTGGCTGAAATCCACGCAACGTTACTGAAGCCTACTCTTTTTTTCAGACACATGGCTGGATATCCTACCCAGTTTGGTACACTGAAAACACAATGTAGAAAAGTTGCATGGATTTTCTCTACTATCTGATTGAATACAGCAATCTAAATTAGAATACCATAAAATAACTGATTCAGAGCTGTATCTGTTATAGATACAGTACTTATTAGGATTTCTCCCTGTCTGCTCCAAGAATTGAATCGATATTGTCAAGGTACCAGGCCAAGATTCAGAGGATGATGATGAGGAATTAGCTGAATACAATGAGAAACTGGACCGTGCTTATAAAACTAAAGGCTTGTTCCCCAGGGCCCTGCAGAACCCAACTGAGATCCTTGCCTTCCTCAGAGTGTGATTTCTTTGAAGAATAAAATCTTTCTAGTTTCATTGTTATCTCCCTTTACTCCCTAAAGGTAGAGGGAGTATGTCAGATGAGATTGAATGAAGAAGGAGAGACATCAGAAAGGAGACTGAGGAAATTCAGTCAGCTGAAACTACTAACCCACTCTGGGGTGGGGGGAAGGCACATTTCCCTTTAGCAACAAGCACATGCATTTTTCTTTATAAGTGCAACTTCATTCTCAGAATTTATCCCCATATACTGTAGTCTTCTAAGTCTTTTTTTTTCACACCTGTCCTACCAAATTTCATTAGCAAATTCAAGGCTGTATGAGGGTGGAAGCAGTTTCTGACTTCCAGATGTGAACAAGATGTCCACTACGGTTGCATGAGTTCTGAATATTTGAATCTTGGATAACATGAAAGACAAAATCCTGTGGAGGATGGCGTGCTCAAAGTGTCTGGAAGGATAAGGTACACACTAAATTTAATGGTGGCCAACATTTGGTACCAGTGATGCCCAATTAGATTTGGAATAGTTCAGTTGCTTGGAGGCCCTGGCTGTGGAGCCAGACAGAGGTCAGAAGTTAGAATTTTCACTAAGCCTCCATGGAGATGAATTACCTAAGAAATCCCAGCATGTGTGTGCTTGATGATTGTACATGCCCTATTACATGTGCAACCTTGGACAAGCTGTACATCCAACCATGGCTTCACCCTGGGAAGGTTGCCATATGCTGGAATTGACCTGTCAGCAAATAATTATTATTTTTATATTAAAGCACGGCTGCAAAAAAGTTCTTGTGAAAATATATCTACGACTCAAACACTTGTGGTATCGGGAACTGCATTTTTAGAGTTGCAAAAAGATTTCCTGAACTTTCTAAAGTCACTTTGGATACTTTATGGATTATATAAATCCTGCCATTATTATTAGTCTTTTGTGCATGGCTTTCGTTGAAGTGTGGAATAGTCCGTTTCAAAAATAACTTATGAAGGGAACATAAGTAATTGAGGTCAGATGCAGTGAAAGTCTTGATGAATTATACACTGAGAACCTGCATTAAGTAGGCAGCATCCATCTGGGGATGAGTTCAGTAGTGGGTTTTTAAAAACCATAATTATCTGTGGCCTTTGTAGCTTAATGATTAACTGTATATTTGCCTTTTACAGCCTGGATTTCAGAATGGACCTCTTTACTGAACCGATACAAGTGTGCTACTTTCTTCCACGGGGGGAAAAAGATTATATTTCACAAAATATTTCCCACTCCCCAAGGCTAATATACAGTTTTAGGAATAGATGTACATTTTATAACAGAATGTGCTTTGCTCTCCATGTTTCACAAGCTCTCCACTGGTCATTACTTCAAATCATTGAATGATGTAACTTGAGGATCCATTGGGTGACATTCATCATCTTCTGTAGAAGAAACAAATCCAAGGTCTAGAGGTGAGCCTCTATTTACTTGCTGTTTCAAATGCAATTAAGAAAAGCTGGAATTTGGGTAGGGATGTACAGTATTTCTTTATAGGAAGTATGAAAAATGTATCTTGTTAAATTTACTTTCAGAAGTTAAGTTAAATTTACTTTCAGAAGTTTTCTTAGAGTCTAGAAAAGTACAGGAAAAGGCTTTGTGGTCTTTTGAGTTACAGAAATGCAAGAGTAGGCGATTTTAGATCACTAAAATTTGTAGCTCAAATGTAGTTGAAATATTCTGTTTATAGCAATATTCAGGAAAGTCTCTTCAAATATTTGTATGTATGTGAGAATTTTTTAAATTTTACCTCTGTATTATTCAGTAACTGGAAAATAAAAATAGAAATTAAATTCATATTTGATGTAATGGTGCTTAATATAGGTGGCTGAACTACTGCTGAGTATTTGGAGCTGATCATGTAATAAAAGCTCCTGGCAATGTTTAGAGAGTTTGTAAAAGTTCTGGTTCCACTTTGAATTGAATATAGCCAGATAGCAACAGGAAAACAAGATGGCAGAATAGGTTTGAAGGTACATTTTGAGTACAGCTGAGGCAATTATGCAATAGGCATAACAAGAGGAAATGAGAAGAGATGGAATAGTACAGAATAGGTGTGTGTTTTTTTACTGGTGGAAATTTCCAATATTAGTCTGCTGCAGTGAAAACAACAAAAGGTTTTGTTGCACCTTAAAGACTAACAAGCTTTACTTGGAATAAACTTTCATAAACTTGAGTTCAGCATATATAAGAAATAGGCTAAAGACAACAAAAGCCTATGCCGAATAAAGCCACAAATTTCACTGTCATCTTTGTATCTGTGGTATTTTATTATTTGGGGCACATTTCCTTGAATTTAGAATGAGGTTGTCTTTAAATAAGCAATTTGGTACACACACAGAGAGAAGAGACCTTTTCACACTCGAATGATCTTCTTCATAACAGTTGGATTGTGCTTTTAAGAAAGAAAAAAGGTGCTATTGTCAACTTGATGTAAAACTACTGAATGATCCCAACACATCTTTCTAACTACCTACAGCTTCATTTCATCATCACCATCCACAATCCAGTCAATATAAAGGTACTGATATTTTCAAGAAGCTGTCAGTCAGCCATTATTTCAAGGTTTCTTGAATATTAGGAAGTGATACATATCAAATTGTGATAAAGAAATGTTAAAGGGTACCTGATGATTATCAAATAAGATCCATGTACAATATGTATATACTGTATTGCTTTTATGACTGGGAAGGAATTTCTGCAGTAGAAATTCTGGCATGGCAGGAAAAGGCAAGCACATGGAGTTGATTCTGCTTGGAATTGGCAACCTACTCAGAAGAAGAAAAGTTACAGTAGAGGTAGCTCCATTCAAAAGTGTCTCCATTGTGAGTTAGCAGCCTTTGTGCAGCAAACATTCCTTGTTCTTTTGACATCTGAAAATCAACAGGAGGAAGTACAGGGACTGGACTAGAAACAAGCATGTAGAACAAGGGTAGGCAACCTATGGCCTGTGGCACCAAATAATTTGGCCCCTGCTCTCACTCCAGGTGCTATCGCCACCGGAATCAGCCATGGGCTCATTTATGGCTTCTGTAAACGCATCCATGGCTGCATTAACATGTTTACGGCTGCCATAAACAATGTGGGGACCACCAGTCTGCCCCCCTAAATTGTCTGAGGGAGTGCGACCCAGCCCCAACTTAAAAAGTTTGGCGACCCCTGATGTAGAGATTCTAGCAATAAGTGATTCTTTCCTGTTTCTCATTCACATCTTCTTGCACTGTATTTACATTTATTTTGCTCAAGTGCCTAACACAAAGTGACTCAGATTCATTTCTTGCTTTTGAGTGGCTTCTGTCCTATGCACATGTACATAAGAATAAGGCCTTCTGAACACAGTTGGACTTCTGTTTGAGTAAAGGGACATACAGTTGCTCTTCATGTTTGTGTGCTGTGCTTTGGAATAGTAGGGACAGCAGAAATGCTCCTTGCAAACAACAGATATCCAAGCATTGGAAATAAAAGAAAACACGATTTAAATAGTTGTGCTTAGCACCCAATTTCCTTTTCTCCTATTTCAGAAGAATCTGTGGGTAAAAACGTATGTACCTTCTTTAGAAAATAAGTGTCCTATAAACCCTTTAGGAGAAGGGGAGGCTGTAGTACAAGTCTTCTGATGAGAGTGGAGTGCAGTGGCATTAATGGACCCCTTCTTATCCATTATGGGTTTGGAGCTCTCTGTCTTCTTAAGTGGCACAGTTATCTTTGGAAATGGTTGCAGTAGTAGATCTGTCAAATCAGTGAGCAGAGTTGCAGGCTAAGGGGATAAGAAGGTCACTAGGGCAGGCTTTAGCTGCTCAAAAGAGAGAGATAAAATGTTGATCTTTCCACAGATTGAGTATTTCATCCCCAGGGAGATGGCTGAAGGTGATATCATTGCTTGCCCTTCACCCATGCTGTTGCCAAAGTTAATGACAGATTCCTTCAAAGACATCACAGGAGTTTTGCCAATTAGAAATAAAGAATCATTAATTTAATGATTATTGTTTCAGTTGATTTACACCCGAACCCTAGTAAAAGGTCTAAGTCAGCATATAGAACAATTTCTTCAGGCAAACGTGCATTGCTGTCACAATTCTTTTTCCTGAGCTAATTTGCTTTTAAAAAATGGAACACAGAACTGACCGTTTCCCATCAAATATTTAACTATTCACATTGATATATCTGGTTTTTTCAGTATAAGAAATTTTCTTTTATTAAGGGCTTTTGTTTGCAGAAATATTTTTTAAAGAGGATGGTGGAGGACAGAAGTGCCTGGAGGACAATGGTCTATGGGGTCGCAAAGGGTCGGAATCAACTGTGCGACTGAACAACACCAACAACAAACTAAAATATTGTGATGGATGTCTTTGATCACTGGCTTAATGGATGCATGAAAAATATTAGGAGACAACCTGAACCATCATTAATAGAAAACATAAAGCAGGCTGAATAAATGAGGCTCTCCAGAAATTTTGGTTTTAAATTTTCATAACTCCTCCCTTTTGAGAGAGCTTGAAACAATACTTTCTTAAAAAGACAAGATTTCAATAATATATGTAGGCAAGCAAGCATTATCATATTCTTTGTTTCCCCTGGAAAGACAGTTCCTTGGGTTGTGTGTTTTTCCTTGGGTACAGCTGTGTTGGTGAGCAGTAGAGCAAAGCAACACTCTGTAAGTTGATTCTAAAAACGGTGGCACCCCAAGGGAAAAAAAACCCCTTTCTTTGAATCTGCACTTTGGAACAGCACCAAACATAGCATAGATATACTCTTGCTCTTTGCTAAATTTGGGGGACTTTGGACAAAGTCTCTTTGAGTTTTGTTTTTAAATAATAATAATAAAATAAATTGTTACTCACTCCACACATTTTTAAAAATATTCCCATATTTTAAATAGCTCATATAAATTGAAAAGACAAATCGTGCTTATCTTGAACCAAAATGGTTGGCACCACCCCCTTATTTTAAAAAGAAAAAATTCTGGCTGCAGGGGTTGGATTGTTGATTCCATTTGGCTTGTAGAATCAATAACCCAGCCCCTGCAGCTGGAATTTTTTGGTAGTAAATAAATCATACCATGTGCCATCAACTCACTACCGATGTGTGCTAATGATATTTTACTGAGCTCCAGAATGTCCTATCATTGACAGCTTTGCTCAGATCTTGCATACCAACAGCATCTCATGTCAGTTTCATCTCATTTGAGACCCACAGCCCTTCCTAGCCATATTGTTTTTTCCAATAAGTTTTGTTCAGATTCTGCAAACCTACAGCTGTGGCTTCCTTTATTGAGTTAACCCATCTCATGTGAGGACTGAGTGATTGATTTAACACCCATCTAGCCAAATCATCATTTGTGATGAAGCAAAAAGTAAACACAAAAAACAGGCATAATCAGTGATGGGATGTAACAGGTTCTCACCGGCTCGCCAGAACCGGTAGTAACTTTTCCCAGTGTCCCGGAGAACCGGTAGCAGCTTTTGTGGGGAACCACCTTCAGGGCTTACCTTTTCACTGGGTGGGTGTATTTTAATGTATTATTAATTAATTAATTGTGTTTGTGTTATGGGTGGGTGGGTGGGTTGAGGGTGTGTGTGTGTGTGTGTGTGTGTGTGTGTGTGTGTGTGTGTGTGTGTGTGTGTGTATGCTTATTTTTATTTTATTATTTTGTATTTTTTTAAAAATTTGGCCCCACCCACATCATGACATCATGATGTTAGCTCCACCCACACTGATGACATCACGGTGGGGTAGTATGAATGAATGAATATTTATCAATTAATTAGTCTTTCGACCTTATCAATAACATAAGAGTTTAAAATCTGTACAGGTGGGGTAGTAAAATTTTTGACATCCCACCACTGGGCATAATACATAACAACCAAAATAATACTTAATATAAACCCATATAAATCAATCAAGTATGACCAGTTAAGTAAATAAGTCATCCCAATGGAAAAACAATGCCAGCAAAATAAAAGATCACATAATGGATCACATAATATATATATTATTAACAAATAAATCGGGGTTCGCAATCCCGCCACAATTGGTCACTTACAATGGTGTTTCACTTAAAGAGCAAACTCGCTTAAAGAGCAATCCTGTGGAATGCATTATGCTCTTTAACGAGGTATAACTGTGTGTGTGTGTGTGTGTGTGTGTGTGTGTGTGTGTGTGTGTGTGTGTGTGTATCGAAATACAGTAACTCCTTACTGTAACTCCTTCTAGACATGAGCTGGAAGCCCATTTCATGGGGGTGGGGCCAATATTGAAAAGGACCACTTTCATGTGAAGATCTTATGTATTTCCCTTGGCCTGGAGACCCTACATCTCCTTGACTAAGAAAATGGTTGCCTGCACATTAATTGGCAAGGAGAGGTGCTCTAGCAGATATTGAGGCTCTTCCTCTTTTCCTACGTCCCCCCCCCCTCCAAGACATTTGCCAGCTATTTTGACTGTTCTGTTCAGTTCTGTATTTTCATTATATGTGCATGGTGGGATAGACCCAATTTACTAATTTCTGCTCTAGTAGAGTTCAAGCTTGACTTGCCAGAGCACCCACTTTTCTGCTTTTCTCCTTGTCTATGATATTTCTAAGGTTCTCTTCCAACACACCATTTTAAATAAGTTGCTTTCTCCCCCACCTATCCCCATACAGTTTTTATTTACATAGTATGGATGATTTTGACATTGGTTTCCAGTGACAATCTTTACTAACTTCCAGCTCTCCTCTTTTTATTATTTCAAAAGGCAGGGGGATATCTTTTGAAAAGCATGCACACAATATGTTTGCAGAGTTTTTGGTTTGATATAACAGGGGACCTCAACCTGCTGCCCTGAGCTCTTTTTATGTGGCCCTCCAAATTGCTTGTTTACTGTACTTATGCTATCACATTCAAGGCATCTTCCCTCAGACCTATACCATCCTGCCTTAGGCAACACCATCTACTGCTGTTTTTCCTGCTCCTTTCTTTCTTTTTAAAAAAGCAATCTTGTTTCTTCCGGTCTCCATGGTTTCTTCTGTCAGTCCCATCATGGTCTTATCCTTCATACCAGCATTTTGACCATTATGGTTGCTTTGCTAGCCCACAGAGCTCAGGTAGTCATATCATGACCTCTTCATTGACCTCTGGATCTTTACTTTTGTCCTAATTGATAGTTTAATAATTTTTTTACATTTGATTTCAGATGTCGCTGTGTTAAGGTATTGAGCAGTCTAATGCAGCCACCCCACCCCACCCCTCATGTCCCAGAAAGTTGGTGAATACATTTTGTGACTCAGGTTGCCTAACCAAAGGAAAGACGGTCAAACTTCGCATAACGAATGCCTCGCATTACAAAAAACTCACATAATGAGCAGAGATTTCAGAACCAATTGCAACTTGCATAATGAAAATTTTCACTATACGAAACTGGTATTCCCGATGGAAAAACTCGCATAATGAAAATTTCTATGGGAAAAACTCGCATAACGAAAATTTTTCATTATGTGAGTTTTTCCATAGGAATTTTCGTTATATGAAAAAATTTCGTATTACAAAAAAATTGCATAGTGAACAACCTTGTAGAATGAAATAGTTTCATTATAAGAGGTTTTACTGGAGTTTGGAAATTGGAAAATCATGTTTTAGTCTAAATTCTGCAGAGCATGGCAACATTAGTGTACCTGAGAGGTTAAAGGCTAAATCTGTTTCTCTGTTGTACATGTTGTACTTACTCACACCTATGCTTCATCATTTCGTCAGTGTTTCCCAAATACTGGTTTTTGGACTTCAATTCCCAGAAGCCTAAGTCATTTCCCCAAAGCACTGATCAGTCAATGTACTGACTTAGGTTTCTGGGAATTGAAGTCCCCCTGTGGGCTGTGTACCCTTGTTGTGAACCACTGTGTTAAGTCCAAAATAGCCCTTTAAAATAGTTTGGCACAGAGGGACTACAGTTATCCACAATCAATGGTCTTCACATAGAGATTAGTACTATTCACATAGTACCATTTGTATAGAGACACTAAACAAGTAAAAATCCACAAGCTGATTCATGGTTGCTGTTTTTTTAATCGTTTAACTACTCCTCACCCAAAAGCAAAGCTATTGTCATGGCTGTTTTTCAACAAGTGTGAATAGTAGTTAGCTGAAGAGAGTAGACTTTCTTAACTGCTGCCATTTGTGTCATTAATATATAGGCTGGCCATTGCTATGCATAATTTGGCATCCTTTTTGCTGCTGGCAACGTGGGCATGACAATATCAGACCATTTCCTGGCATTCTGAACTATAGATGAAGAAGCATGATGGTCCACATTCATAAACCAGATGTTTTTTTAAAAAAGAATTGAATTAATGAATTGTGCAGTCTAGTAGAATATAAGGAAAAACTCATTTTCTCTTTCATTACCTATCTTGTTGCATCTTGAAAATACAAAAATATGGAAGACAGTGAAAAAAAGTTTCTCCTAGTACACTAGAACATCGGATAACGTTATTACTTGATTCCACAAGTCATGACGTTATCCGATTTTTAGCGTTGTCCAATGTATGCATCGAACAATGCTAAAAAAAAAAGCTAGCCTAGGGTCAGCTTGACTTCCTTTTTGCTACTGGCAACGTGGGCATGACAATATCAGACCATTTCCTGGCATTCTGAACTATGGATGAAGAAGCATGATAGCCCACAATCATAAACCAGATGGTTTTTTAAAAAAGAATTGAACACAGAATTGAACCACTTGGTTTGTCCCTGAAGTCATTGCTGCGCTGGATCGAATGCAGCCCATCCGGGCTGTGTTCGAAGCCTAGCAGCGCCCAGGCTAGCTAGCCTGGGTGGGCTGTGTTCAAAGCTGCTAGGCTTTGAACGCAGCCTGCACGGGGTTTGAAAGAAGCGTAGCACAGCACAGCGCGGCTGCATTAGGCTTCTTCCGAACCCCATCCAGGCTGTATTTGAAGCCTAGAGGCTTCGAACACAGCCCGGATGGGGTTCAGAAGAAGGGTACAGTAGGGTCTGGAGTAGAGGCGGGCGCCTTTTCTCCCAACCCTACTGGACTCTTAGCAAGTGCTAAGGGTCCCGTAGGGTTGACAGAAGAGGCACCCGCTCGCGCGTCTTCTTGTGTGTGAGCATGTGCCTCTTCTGCTGACCCTATGGGACCCTTAGCAAGCACTAAGGGTCCCGTAGGGTCAGCAGAAAAGAAACACATGAGAAGGCGCACAAGCAGGCACCTCTTCTGCCGACCTTACGGGACCCTTAGCACTTGCTAAGGGTCCCATAGGGTCAGCAGAAGAGGTGCCCACTTGTGCGCCTTCTCGTGTGCGAGCATGTGCCTCTTCTGCTGACCCTACGGGACCCTTACTGCACCTTCTCACATGCGAGCGTGCACCTCTTGTGTCAACCCTACGGGACCCTTAGCAAGCGCTAAGGGTCCCTTAGGGTCGGCAGAAGAAGTGCAAGCTTGCGCGCCTTCTTGCGTGCGAGTGTGCGCCTCTTCCGCCAACCCTATGGGACCCTTAGCACTTGCTAAGGGTCCCCTAGGGTCAGCAGAAGAGGCGCCTGCTGGTGTGCCTTGTCGCACACCAGCGGGCGCATCTTCTCCAGACCCTACAAGACCCTTAGTGAGCGCTAAGTGTCCAGTAGGGTGGGGAGAAGAGGTGCCCGCTCATGCGCCTTGTTACGCGCCAACAGGCACCTCTTCTCCAGATCGCCAGCCGCAACTCAGTTCGGCTTGCGTGACAATCCCCCCCCCCCGTGCACGGGGGGAGGATTGTCGCCAAAGCCGATCCTTGCCCAGTTCTGATGTATGATCTGGGAGTAAGAGCCATATGGTACTTCTTTTTCTTAATTGCAGACCTGTGGAAAGGCTCCCCTGCCTACCTCTTTCATTGTTCTTAATTTCATTAGTATTGGGATCTGAATATATCTATTTGGGGATACATTTGGCCGGATAGATCGGTGGTATTTGTGATCTGTGTATTCTCTACCTCAGAAACCCGGGAAAAGGTCACCATAAACCAGACATGACTAGATGACACATAATTAATATGGATCTTTTTGCTTTGATACCAGATATTACATTTCCTTTTGCAGTGGAAAGATCATTTTATCACTCCCTGGCGTGTGTGCTTTTGTATTTCAAACTGTAGGTAATCTTAGCAGCAAACCTGCCAAAAGTGATATTAAAAAACACATTTTAATTACAGTGCACATCTTCAATTCCAGTAAGACTGTCTGGCCACTATATAATTCAATATATAGTGGCTGGATTTTTGCTACCTCACAGAAATTGGTTTTGTTTCCCCAACCCCAATAAGTGTCAACTTCTTCGTTCTGGTTGTTCCTGCATTTTTCATTTGAGAAGAAAAAAGATTAAAATGCTAACAGCCTGTTGTTGAATTTTCTGCATTCACTGCAGAGAATAGGTAGTAACCATTATTATTAGAAAGTCTGCTGTATTGACTGACAAGCAGCTGCCCTCCTTAAAGACATCAGAGCACTATCCATTAAGATAAAAGCATTAATATGTTGAGGCATTAATGGTTTTGGAAAGGATTCTGGAAACTTGGTCTCCCAACTGTCTTATAAGTTAATTACAAGCTCTGTGTATAAATCCCATAAGGAACAACACAATGATGGAAAGCGATATCAGTCAACAATATGTAATTCATGAGCTATAGTTATAAGCACTAGACCACATAGTTGTTTATTGGAGAGCATTTAATTCCTAGGGGAACCTTCGACTTCTGTATTCCAAGACCTGGAACTGGAAATGTATCAGACTTAGGTAAAGGTGAAAGTAAAGCTTTCCCTTGCTTGAAAGCCAGTCATATCTGACTCTAGAGTTCAGTGCTCATCTCTGTTTATAGCCAAAGAGTCAGTGTTGTCTGCATCTGCAGATGTTTCCGTGGACATGTGGCAGGTGTGCCTAGACACTGGAGTGCACAGAATGCTGTTTACTTCCCACCAAAGTGGTCCAGCACTCAGGTTTCAAACTACTGTCATTCCAACCTTCCAGTCATCAAGTTCAGTGTCTTAACCACTAAGCAGATGATATGGGGGGGGGGGGGGAAGGTTCCCACTATGGCTCTAACAAGCCCAGCACTAAAGGCTCTACCAGAAGAGATGGTCCAGCATGGCCTACAACTCCTTAAGAGTGCATTTCCAGTGAGTTAGTAGGGCCACTATGATATTCCAGAGCACAGTCAGTTTCTCCTCTGGAAGACATGCTGTCCCTGCCATGGTGTCCGATTGGATGCCAAGATAAACCAATGCCACCACTGTCTTGTCTTTGGCCAATGGGATCCCCAACTCAGCCTCTGCAGGTATCAATGACACTGTGAGATAAAAGGATATGTAATGTACTATAAATATTCTGGAGGAATGAAAGAGGCTGTCTTGGGATAAGATAGGTGATGGATCAAGCAAAACTTTCCTGAGGTTGTTTTTTTTTTTTGGGGGGGGGGGGAGGGGGAATAACACCAAGAGGAGAAACAGATATATCTGGCAAGAGGGGAGAATGATATAAAGTCACACATCCTGCTGGAGCTTTCTGGTTAATCTTAGCTAACACTGCATGAAGTTGCTCTCTGACTGACTTTAAGTCTCCTGTATCTGCCACCACCTGGTGGCCAATGTAAAAGATCAGAAAGATACAAGGCTGTCTTACAAGTGGAGCAAGGATAGGCTAAGGTGGACATCTTGCCATTAAGGTAGGCATGAAGGAGGACCCACTGTTGGACCCTTAGAGCTTCCTTAGAGGGAGATCATCCTCCCCTAAAGGTCAACACTTACTTGGCCATGATACTCTGGTGTGCAGCCCAAAACAGCTATTGCAAACATGATCATATCTGCGTCATGATCTCTGACACTTTCCCCTGCTGCACTCCTGAGAAATTCATTTGTGTGCCTACCTTAACCTCTGACCTTGTGAAATTACTGTAACAAGTCACAACATGTCATTAAGTCATGTGAAATCCTCCCACCACACATTGGCACTGTGAAAGGTGATGATGGGAAAAGTTCACATGGCTGTAGTGAGAGGATAAAAAAGCCAAGACAGCACAAAAAAAAGCTTTTTAAACTGGATACACAGTTTTTATGTAAGTGGTAATAGCCTCAGATTCAAAGAGGAGGTGGCACTTCAACTACTATCTGGCCAATGTCCTATGGGCCTACAGTTTGCCAGGGGATGGGATGGATGGAGGCCCTCCTCCCTTGAGCAGGCAGGACTGTGACCCCAAGGGCCTCTTTTTAATTGGAGGCATTGGAGCTACTTCAAGGTAAAGATACAAGTAGTGAAATCAGCTCTAGTGAGAGAAGCCCCTGTATGCAACATGTATGTAGGCAGATAGGCCTTTGTCAATTGTATTCTTATGTAGCTGAAAATTGCCAAGCCCAATAAACTAGCCCTTTTTGAAGAAAGGTACATAGGCATATATTCACACATGTACTGTATATACCCGTGATGGTGAACCTTGGTACTCCAGATGTTCTTGTACTTCAATTCCCAGAAGCCTAAGCCCCCTGTGAATCCAAACAAATGGGTTTACAGCGATTAATCCAGCCTGTGCTGCCCTCGTTGCTCCTGGAAGTGGAAGTAAAACACACTCGTCCGGACACTTTTTACTTCCACTTCCGGGAGCGACGAGGGCAACACAAGTTGGATGAATCGCAGTAAACCCATTTGTGTGGATTCACATGGGGCTTGGGCTTCTGGGAATTGAAGTCCAAGAACATCTGGAGTGCCAAGGTTCACCATCATGGGTATATACCTATATACATTGTTGATTTTACTTGGGGATACCTGGGCCAAGCTGGTAGATCCTAGCTGCTCCTAATAGAGAAAGTAGTTCAGTTGCTCCCGGTCCACATGATCAGCCCTTCCAAGAGCTGGCCCTGAGTTTGCACTTTTGGTTACCACTTGGCACTGCCTCTGACACAACAGGTCTTCCTCGTGATGTACTCCCTGCCCATGAACCAGGCATGGCTCTCCTGAGTTATGGCCAGTGAGCTGGCTGGTTCCTGCCAGGCTGCCATTTGCAGCCTCTGACATAGTCGCTCTTCATCTGCCACTAGTTGGCATTCACAGTATTGCCTGCCACTGCCTCCATTGTTGCTGGTCACCCTCATGACCGGCTGGCTTTTGCCACAATGCCCACTGCTGCCTCCAGCATGGCTCCAAGTGTCCCTGCTGGTTGGCTTTTGTCATGTCACCTGTTTCTGACTCTGTGAGTGGGTTGCTGCCAGCTCTGATGTTTGCATCAACTTGTGCAGTGTTGCATCAGGGTAATCCTAAGTGACTTCTAGTCTCTCTAGACTGGGAAGAGTTTGGATTCAGCACGTCAGCAAGCTTAGTGTGAGGTTACCAGTCTTCAGTCATCTTGGGTAGTTATGATTGTACTCTCAGTGCAGTCTTAGGTTCAGATTTATCTTTTTGGTGGTAATTTCTATAATAGTAATGCACTATACAGTATGTGCTTTGAAAGTTACTAACATTGTGTTGCTAGCTGAATTTCTTTTTCTTCATTAGCCATTTTCAAGTACAGTATTTGGAAATACAAGTTATATACTTTCAATAAATAATAAATAAGGGTAATAATAAGACAGCATGTAGGAGAGAATCACTGTCTCAAGCATATGTCTGTAGTCACTGTTCATTATTCTTCTAATGAACTTTTGAACTTTCCCAGAGAAAATGATGGCTGACATTCAAGCAACTTACCGAGCGTGAGAATTCAGCTAATGACATTATTTTTGAACCCGATCGCCACCACTTCAAAGTCAAGCCTTTCCTTCACGTACTAATTTTCTGTTGAGAACCTCAAGGCAATATGTGTCAGGAAACCTTCCTTGTGTTAATTGAAACAGAGTTTGTGATTATTAGGTCAGCTTGGTTCAGTCAAAAGTGATTTCGTATCCCATTTTAAATAGTCTTGTTTCCTTAAATTAAGAGAGAAAGGATTAGTAAAATGTCGGCAATGTACTTAAATGTAGGAAACATAACAAAATGCAGGCTTCACAACCAAAATTATTTAGCTCAAGATCAAAGTGCAAATCTCTCTGAAGTGTGATTATGCTGGCTTTATCATTGCTGATCCAAAAATGTTCTCCTATGTAGAAAATGAAGGCATTTGCAAAAATCCTGTTTCTTATGTGCATTAAGTGGCATTAAAAGTTTTTATTTTTGTAAAATGTTGCACTAGAAATCACTGGCATGTCTAGCATCATTATGTCCAGGATTTCATCCTTCATGACAGCTACTTTTCTAGGTCAGAGTGGAATGAAGCAGTGATCTATCCATAATGTGATTTTTTTTTAAAAAAAGTACTGTGTAGAGTGACAGGTGCTGAACCATAGGTGAAGGGTGTTTTTGGAATTGTTTATTTCAGTTGTAAATAACATATTTAATCCTTCAGGGAATATTTATTTATTCACATTTATTTCAATAGAGAGAAGGTAAGTCTCTTATTAATGCTCAGAATTTACAAGTTCTTTTTGCAGACACCACAAGCTGAGAGATATTAAGTGTTTCTGTTAAAATGGTTGTTCAGTGTGATAGCAGTGATTTAGTTCAAGACATTTTTTTTCATGTGTAATGCTTCTGTATATGCTCTTGTGTTACATTTCTCTGTTACTGCTACATTTTATTGAGTTTTCTTGAGCACCTGTTTTAAAACACTGAAGCTGGCATTCTGTTTTTCTCTCAGTTGAGCTGTTCTGGCAGCCTCTCAACTTCTGTAAAGCAGCCAAACCTACATTACAGATAGAAGCACTTTCATAACAGTGAGGCTGTTAGGAAGGCTTCAGTCTGATTGGTGGTAGGGTTAGTGCAACTGTGGTTCCTTTGTATCTGAGCGTGTAGCCCTGTTGGAGTTGGATAGCACTCAATGCTGGGAGATCAGTGGTTTACTGCAGCTCATGGATTGCACCATAAGGGTTGATGGTGGCCTCTGTTGTGCATGTTTAGTTCAATTGGGATCCACATCAGTTCCCTTTCTTTATATTGTCTGAGACAGTGTGTTTGTGTGGGTATTTGTTTATTTAGTCAGTCAGTCAGTGGCTGTATACCTCACCCACCTGATAGAACACCACTCTGGGTGGCTTACAAAGTATCAGCTTACACCATAACTGCCTCCAGCCAGTCCTTCAGATTCTTGATGGCATCCACTGTTGAGGTGGAAAAGGAGAGATAAAGCTGTGTCTCATCAGGGGTGCCCAAACTAAAACCCATGGGCCAGATCTGGCCCATGGCATCAATAAATCTGGTCTGCAGTGCCCACAGTACTCCTGGAAGTAGAAGTAAAATGTGCATGCATGGGTGCTGAGCATGCCTATATGTGCAGGTACATTCAGTGCCCAAACATGCACATTTTACTTCCACTTCTGGGTGGCAGGAACCACACGACCCAGCATGCTCAACCACGTGACTGGACTGCAGCCCAAAAAGTTTGGCCACCCCTGCTCTAAATCTGAAGATCTCCCCCAGTAGCCTCATATAGATGTAAAACAGCATCAGGGAGATCACCATTATTATTATTATTATTATTATTATTATTATTATTATTATTATTATTATTATTATTATTATTATTATTATTATTATTATTATTATTATTATTATTATTATTAGTTCAAATTTATATTGCCGCCCACTCGCCGTGGCGACTCAGGTCGGCTTACAGACAATACATTACATTACATTACATTACAATACAATATGTTGGGGTGGGTATAGGCACAGGGGGAGGGGCGGCAAGGTCCTCATCCTGCCCTGGCTTCTTCCTCCCCTGGCAGTTAATGTAGGCACAGGGGGAGGGGCGGCAAGGTCCTCATCCTGCCCTGGCTTCTTCCTCCCCTGGCAGTTGGTATAGGCACAGGGGGAGGGGCATCCCATCCCCTGAGGAACCCAATATTGTTGTGTAATACACTAAATGAGCACAACAGAGTCACAAGGAGCTGGTGATTAATCCCACACTGTATAAAGCAAAATTACTAAATTAGAAAACATGATATTAACTAAATTAGGCAGTTCCTGATTAATAATTATAATTGGTATATTTTAATGTGAACTTTGGAGGAAATTGACTTTGTTGTTGTTTTTGTCTGATACAACAATGCAGATCATTTTCACATCATCTGCATGTTTGAAACAGTTAGACTATAGAATAAATAAATTTTCTAAATAGAATTGGCTGCAATATTTTAGACTTGACTTCCAGATTATTCTTCAGAGGAACCCGAACCTTTCCCTTCACGCTTGAGTCCGGCACATGGTTAAATGTAGCCCTAGATGTCCACCAATTCTGTTGGTCTTCCCAATTCCAACCTCTCCGGAGCAGTGTTCTGCTCTACTTTCTTAAATCAGGCTAACTCCACAAAGCCCCGGCCTACTCATTCTGGAATGCTACATACTGAGCAAAGTCATCTAAAGGGGATCTCCATACCCTATGTTGATATGATGTTTTTAAAAATAATAATAATAATAATAATAATAATAATAATAATAATAATAATAATAATAATAATAATAATAATAATAATAATAATAATAATAATAAAAAATTCTTAGTTAATATTAAATTATTCATTCTTAGTTAAGACATCATGCCTTACTATTAAAGCTGGACTGTGGCTATATAAGTCACTAATATATAATGTTTTTGTTTAGCATACCCTACAAATGCAAATACTGTACAGTACATAAAGGCTAACTAGTCATTTTCCAGCTTGGTAGAAGTGAAATCTTGTTCAACAGGGGTGCAGAAGATAGTAGCAATTCTGAAAGAGCAGCAAGGAGGCAGATGGATGCTTTCCTGCATAGAAAATGAAAGGGCTGCAATTAACATTATAATGGATGGGAAGCTATAATGGGTATTAGATAGTTTATTTAACCATATTAAGAGGTTGATGAAGGGGGGGGGGGTTTGAATGAGCCCTCACTTGTCTAGTTCCAGATTTTGCAAGTAAATGTTTTGGACAATCTGTATCTTTTTTGCGCATTTCATTCCCCCCCAAGCCCCCTCCAATTAAAAGTGGATTTGTATTAATGTTAGTTAAGCACTAACTTTGAAGCTACATATACCCCGACTTTATTGTTCAGTTGCTAGCAATGCTGTTGTGTGGACTAGAAGGAAGATGTATTCATTTGAAGCATGTAGTGCTTCTCCTGCTTTGTGGAAAAGACCAATGAAACAGTTGAGAAAACTGAGCTTTTTTAAAAAAAAATGTTTCAGTGAATGTAGGAAGCAGGCATAAAACAATTTTAATGAAGCAAATGTTTCAATGTTTTAATCTAGTATCAGTGGAGCTGTGGTGGCTCAGTGCTTGTTAGCTGGAAGATAGGCACGTCAGCAGTTCAAGACCTGGGTACTGCATGAGGGATTGAGTGCCCATTTCTGTCCCAGCTCTTGGGGACATGAAAGGAGCCTCATTGGGCTTTCCCTGAGCAGAGTTTCTTCTACAAAAATCCCTTCAACCCAGAATAATTTCTGACACAGAATTATTATTATCCAGTATCAGTGAACACAAAACAACATCTATGGTTCTCCTCAGATTCTGTCTCAAGAGTCTCAGAATCAGGACCTAATGTGAATTTATGTCTTACATTTTGATGGAGTTATACATTTGTCAGGGGAGTTCTTGGAGACTTCTGGGAGCTGGAGTCCATACTTTTCATATCAGCTCAATCTGATATAGGATTCCAGATCTCATTTGAGTTATTCTACATATAGACATAGGATCTAGTATATCATGAGATAATTTTTGTAAAAATCAGGCAGAATTTGCCACTATGACCTCTTGGAATAGATAGTCCCTACATAGTTGTTTGAAAAGGCCTTTCGGAATATAAATGGAAATCTTAGATAGATAAGATCTTTGCATGCAATCAGTGACCTGGTGAGTGTTGTATAGCAAGCAAGCAAGCAAGCAAGCAAGCAAGCAAGCAAGCATTATAGCACTGATTTTCTACTATACACATGAAAGTGTTTCCCTTTTTAAAAAATAAACATGGATGTGCAGTAATTTTAAAGGGGAAATGGCCCTTACATGCCATTCAGCCAGTAAAATCAGCAACATTTGAAAGCAGATTGAACTAAATGAGATATCTCAAGTTGTTTCTAATCCTGTAATTGTGTCATTATATGGCAGAACAGATAAAGTTGGAAAATTTCAAAGAAGCAGAAGAGAAGGTAATTAGCAGGCTCATAGAATAAGTGCATAGTTCAAGGGAAAATATCGTAGCAGTGTCATGGTTGACTTGACCGTAGACTTATGAAGAAGCAGGAATGTCAGAAATACTTTGGCAACATGTTAATGTAGATATTACTGCAAGACTCAAAAGTAGAAATCAAAATACAGTACCAGTATTTATTTATTTATTTATCCCCTCCTGGTGGAGTATATGTATCTTTTAAAAAACTGTCAGGTATCCTGTAATTTGTATTTGGTGGTAAATAATAATAATAATAATAATAATAATAATAATAATAATAATAATAATAATAATAATAATAATAATAATAATAATAATAATAATAATAATAATAATAATAATAATAATAATAATAATAATAAATCATCGTCATCGTCATCCACAGCTTCTACAGAAAAGCAGTATTACTCAAGTGAAATTGAGATTTTGATGGGGAATTTTTTTTAAAAAAATCTAGACTTCACAAGTATAAGTAGGACTACAATCAGCCCAAAATATGATTACTTAAAAAAAATTCACACACACAATTCTAGAATTTGGACCACCAGCTATATTGACATATCTGGGTACAGTTTAGAGTTGTGGGCAACCCTGGGTTGGATCAACATTCCTGCTGAATTGGGGAATGTGTGCTCAGCCTTATTCTATTTGACGGTTTTTTCGTGTCTCTGTCATTTATCTGTTATAATTATGTATTTTTCAATATGGAACAGTTCTCATAGGTTCTATTGCAGATATGTATATGAGGCCTTAATTGAATTGCATAATTGAACTTCTATTCTGTTTTGCCATTTGGTTGCTTTCACACTTACATTGGATCCACTGGTATCTTAACTGAAATGCACATTATTTTTCCTCTCTGTGTTCAAAAAGTTATTTGCCAGTTTTGCCATTTCTGAAAATTCCTCTAGCAATTAGTGATTCATTCAGATGAAAAGATAGCTCATTAACAAAAGAGATCCATCACTAGCCCATAGCAACTAGCATTCTGTGTAGATACCAACAACTGTCGCAGCAGGAGGTGCTGATAAAACATATATGCCATCACAGCCTAATGGTCTCCTTCAATCACCCCATACCATAAAGTCAACATGGAGAATAATTTAATTTGGGATGATGGATGTAAACTATGAGCACTGCGGTGGAAAACAATAAAGACATCTGTTCAGTGTGGGCTCTTTAGTGTTTCTTGTTCTCTTTCTGGCACCCAATAAATGATGCCTGCTTGCATGTGCATGGAAACCTACAGCCACTTATTCAGGACATGCCATTATTGCAGCAAAGTGCTTCTGCTCCCACTGACAGAATGACCAACCATTGGACCTGGGAAGAGTCTTGCTCCTCAGAAACACCCCTGTCACCTGGCATCTTCTTGGCTGGCTTTTTCAATAATAATTTGCTCTGAAGATCCTTAGAGCAAGGTTTGTTGAAATAGAAAGGTGAGAAACAGCAAATGTATGGATGCATCAGGGACCAGCCAGGATCCTCATGCTCTTCTTCTCTTCATTGGTGACAGTTAGGGGTAGTATCATTTTGACATCATCATCATCATCATTTATTATTTATTTATTTATTTATTTACTTATATTTACTATCCCGCCCCAATCTGGTAAACCCGACTCTGGGCGGCTTACAGCTTGGATCAAAATCACAGGTTAAAACTAGTATAATAATTATGTTTAAAACCATAAAAATTCATAAGAAAATTAAAACAACACACAGGTAAAAACCAGAGCAGGAAGAGGTGGCAGTCCCCTAAACCAACCAACCTGCATGGGATCCCATGTTACTGGGTCCCCATACATGCTCCGCCAGCCAGGTCTTTAAGCCTCGACGGAAAGACAGGAGCTCTTCCTGTAGGTGCAGCTCAGTTGGGAGAAGGTTCCACAGGGCCGGGGCGGACACAGAGAAGGCCCTCTTCCTAGTGCTAGTGAGGTGAGCCTCCCTAGCTGATGGAATAACAAGAGAGCCCCTCCGATCCGCCCTGGTGGGACAGACAGACGTTCTTAGGATGATGATGATGATGATGATGATGATGATGATGATGATGATGATGATCATCGTCATCGTCATCGTCATCGTCATCGTCATCGTCATCGTCATCGTCATCGTCATCGTCATCGTCATCGTCATCGTTATCGTTATCGTTATCGTTATTGTTATTATATGCCTCCCTACTTGGTGCAACTGACTCAGGGTGGCTCACAAAACCCACACATATAACATTTCATAAACATCAACAGTATAATCAACAATATGTTATGCAATCCCAATATATCACAATATGTTTGAAATTAAATACAATAGAAAATATAATACAATGCAATAAAAAGCAAAATAACAACAAATACATCAATATTGTCAGTGTATATCATAGAAACAATTACAGTCACTTCCCTCCAAGCAGACAATTACAATCACTTCCCTCCTAGCGGCCATTTACAGTTACAAAACAGCAATGCATCAATATCATCAGTACATATAAAACAATTACAATATAAAACAGTCACTTCCCTCCAAGCAGGCCATTATAATCACCTCCCTTCAAACAGATAGTTATGGCCACTTCCCTCCAAATGGGCACTGGGGGGAGATCCTTCCCCAGCCCCAGGAGGGTGGGGCTCAAGGCCAGCTGGGTGACAGTGTTCTGCTGCCCAGCAAAGTTTGTGCTTTTACGTGACTCCAGGAGGTTCCCTGGCATCCAGAGACTCACTGCGTCGAGGCCAGCTGAGCGGCAGTATTGTTGGGCAGGCCAGCACAGTCCGCAGCTTTTGCCTGGTCCCAGGAGGGCTAAGCTCAAGGCCAGCTGAGCGGCAGTGTTGTTGTTGCTCCTCAAGGCTGGATGGCTAGGAGGGTCACCTTACTGTAAGGATGGCCACCTTACTGCTTTTGGTGTTATCTTACCATGCAAATCTTACCATCTTGCATCCTATTCCTCTTCTGGGTTAAGTGTTGTCATGCACAACAGGGATGGTGGTGGTGGGGAGGTAAGGACGAATGACCTCCTGAAAGTCAGGGATGGCATATCTTTTGCCACCTCAGATGATGGAAAGGTTGTACCAATCTTGCATTTAGGTCTCCACACACTAAGTCGGATAAGTACCAAGTCCCTGAAGTAGAGTGAGGAATGTTATCATCTAGACTAGGAGTTCTCAACCTTTTAAATTTGGGGTCTGGGTCATGTTCCCTCAGGCAGCTTTGGGGGCTGGATGGCCATTTTGCCCTTCCTCCACCACATGGCACTTCTTGGTGTGGGTGAGGCAGTGGGGGGCACATGAAATGGTGCCATGGGCCACAGGTTGAGAATCCGTGACTTAGACAACTGGCTGGAAGAATAGTTGGGTGAAATGTCAATAGTTTAATAAAAAAAAACAAGTCTAATTTCAGATTTTTCAAATGGGAGAAGTGCAATAGACCTGAGAACTTCTTTTCAAAAACTTGCCAACTATTAGTTGTACAGAACATTCTGCTTCTTGTTGTGCTCTTTGTCCTTGTCCTCTTTTCACATATGCCTTGTATGGTAGGACCTCTGGTTCTTAAGACTGTGGTGCTCATCTTTCTATCAGCAGTTTTAGTGGCTCAAGGGTTGGATGTCTGATCCATAAAATGGAACCAAAGAGTTGTGAACATCTATGCTTGTGATCACATTAGATCCCACTGTGTCATTTGAAGATTGTTCTGCCTTATGCTTACTGAACCTAAGACAGCCTTCCTTAAGAGCCTTCTGGAACAGGGTTGGTATGATATCTGTACATGTAACTCACAATAGAATAAAATTAAACTTTGTTAATGATTTATGTGTTGTTCTTGGGTTATTCTTGCAAAACTAACTGAATAATGTTACACAAACTTGTAAAATAAAATGCCAGATATTAAATCTCTCAGAAGAAGAAGCACATAATGATTCCAGGAGTAATCAATCTTTAAAGCTAACCCCATTTTCTTTTACAAAATACTCCTAATTTGTGTGGTTTTGTGCTTCCTCCACATCCTGAATCCAAGTTGCTATCTCATAAAGATGATGAAATGCCACCATAATTTAATAAAGGTTCGGATGTCGATTGCATATATTGGATTACCTGTTTTGCATTTCACCCAAATCACCTACCTTTTGGGGGAAGCAGATTTCTTCTTTTATCTTTTTTATAAAGCAGTGCACACAACAATTTTACTTTTTTTTAAAAAATGGAGCTCTTATTTTAAGATGAGAAGAAATTTGCTGGTATAATTATCTGCTCTAAAACAACCATGCATTATTTGCACTAAATCTTGTAGTATTTCTATCTGGAGCAGGCCCACTGGTATGCCTGATAATTAAGTTAGTTGAGCCTAAGAAATCCTGTATGCTCAGATATTATGAGTGTCTCATGCACTCTTAAATCTAGGGCTCTGTTAGAGTTCTAAGAATCATTGTACTGACAGATGCCCTACAGGTGGTTTGTAAGAACAAGGCAATAAATTTTTTAGAAAGCATGCCAAAAAGTTCACTATACCCTAATGTAAATGCTCTTCTACTTTCTCCATCCAGTGATCCTTTCTGTCTGACAATGAGGAATCTGAAATAATATGTTATATTGAAGACCCCAGTCCCTTCTCAGTGGTTGGAGGCTTTCTTGTAAAATATGCTTTAGGATTAGAAGGCAGATCTACCCTACTTCTCCCTTTATTCACTTTTTACCAAATGTAATTTTGCAAAAATGAATCTTGAAAGATGTTTTCTGTCTTCCCTTCTACATTTCAGCCTTATTTGAGTTTAACCTCAGTTACAGGTGCTTTGGAGAAAGCTTTCTTTGCTCTGGAAAGCCCCTGGACAGGTCCAAAAAGGGATGGATTCACACTGGGCTTCACTGTCATGTACCTCTGATGCATATCCCTGATTACAATGC
This sequence comes from Furcifer pardalis, assembly GCA_030440675.1. Classification (NCBI taxonomy): domain Eukaryota; kingdom Metazoa; phylum Chordata; class Lepidosauria; order Squamata; family Chamaeleonidae; genus Furcifer; species Furcifer pardalis. Next base: position 75,089,129 of record CP126893.1, read on the forward strand.
TATGTTTCATTGTTTTGTCTTCCTTGATTCCAAGTCTCCTACATTCTTCCAAATTCATTTATGGATTTCCCCCCTGACAGCAGTGTATCATTTTGAACTGATGATATTATTTACTTTTCTTTTTAATCCCTCTTAATAAATGTGAATTTGTTTGCTTTTCAAGCACTTTGTTCTTTATGCTACTACTTTGACTCATTCTCTTGTTTTTGCCTGATTTAATTTCAATTAGATTGCACTTCCTTGTTCTCACCATGTTTGCAGATACAGTCTTGTCATATTATATTTTATTTCCATGTTTTCGCTGTTTTCAGGCATACTGCCTTGTCATCTTTCCTCCTCGCTTACAGTGTTGTGTCCAAAATTTTGAATGAACTTCATTTACACGTTCAATTTACCTTCTCTTGTTCCATCACTTTAATCTGCAGACGATGACATCTATTTGCTAGCATGCATCTAGAGTCTTGTTATTTTGACAGCTGCTTTAGTTTACTAACGTTATAACACCAACAATTCTCAACACATTCTCAATGAGAAGAGCGGCAGTTAGCCCATCTCTGCTGTAATAGTCTATTCTGGCATCTGCCCTATTTCTGTTTGGTAGGATTGCTGCATGCAGAGTGCAATGAAAACATGATTCTTTTATTATAATGTGTCCTCTAATAATATCTAAATGATAAAATGAGTATGAAACCATTGATTCGGGAAGGGACCGAATTATACATATCTACTCTGAATTATTGCAATCCACCAATCCAAGCATCCAGTAACAGTAAGAAGGTAAGAAGAGCTTGCTGAATGTCCAAAATTATGGAATATAAAGGACAGAGCTAGTGTGTATAAGGATATTGGAACAAGACTGGTCATGCACCTCTGGATCCTTCTGCACTTTGTAATGTGAACACATTCAAAACAATTAACATTATGGAGACATTTTATGTCTGTGAGTTTAGTTATCTGGCTGTGGAGCTAGAAGTTGGATGTTCAATTTCCACATTGTGCTATACAAGAGGAGAGCCAGCCTGTGTAGCCTTTAACAAGCTGCACTGTCCCAAGTTGTCCCCCAAAGAAGGGGGACACTTCTGAGTACAGTGTACCTAGAAAACCATGGAAATGGATTCCATAAATCTGAACTGTCTTAACAGCATGTGATTATTCGTACTCTACTGGGCATGTCATGCTGTTCAATATTAAAATGAAGAGTCAGAATCATTAATATGAAGAAGGGGTACTTTCTGCTTTCAATGTAATTTATAATTTGGATTGACACAGGCAGATGCACTGGTCAGAATCCTGTTTGCTGGGAAGGATGTCATTGGCAGCTGCAGATTGTCTCTATATAAGAGCTTCCTTTTTGAGACTTTGGAGTGCACAAAGCTTCATTGCATTGTGTACAAATTGTGTGCACCTTGAAATTACAAAAGAAACCCTTTAATCAGTAGCAATTTGTCACTGCTAATGTTGTGTAAGTGGAACCAATCCAGTAGGATTTTAGACATCCATGCTGCACATGAATTAAATTAGGATACAAATGTGAACCATGCAGATAAGCATGTAAATTCCTGCAGACTTGCTTGGAGCAAGAGTTCATATGATTATGTAACTGCAAGCACTTGAGACCTTTCTGTGCTCTCAAATATACAAATTTAGTTCACTATACTCTTTGTATATTGTTGTACTGCATGGCAGGCCTTTGAATAATTGTCTGCTTAATTTCTTACTGGCTGTCACATACTAATACCCATACTGCCTCTGAGGAATCCTGTTGTAATTTAAATATGAGTCAGAATGAAATTGAAAAGTGCTCATCTCCAATTATCTGTGGTCATTAAGGGTGCTCTGTCATTTCTTACCCTACAGTAAGCTCTTCCAAGGGAAACTTTCTGCTCATTAATGGCACATGATTTCTGTCTCTGACATTTCAGAGGACAACTATGTCAAAAGAATTAACCTTTTTTCAATGATGTGTATTTATCCTTCATGAGATGACAAAAGCCATTTGCCCAGAAACAGGTATAACCTCATGTAACTCAACAACCTAACTACATTTCTATAATTGGATGTTCAGATAAACAGAAAGTTCTCTCTGACATTCCACAGAAGTCTTTGCTGGAAAAATCTGGCAACACTATTTTCTGTTAATTGTAGGATATGTGGATAAGTCCACATTCTGCTGAGTGTGTCATTCAGTGGTGTAGCGTGGGGGGGGGGGCAGGAGAGCGGCCCACCCCGGACTGCACTTTTTGTGCTATGGGTTTTCTTGGACTATAATTCCCAGAAGCCATAGTGGGAGCGGGCATCATCATCCACCATGGGGCATCAAATTTGGCTTAAGCCCTGACCGGCTGAAATCCATGCGATGCTACTGGTGTCATTGCTTCATTATCAAGGGGTGTTCAGCTCCATCAAATTAGCAATATGTGTAGTGTTAAGTTTTGCTTATGCAGATGTGAAAAGGAAAGGTAAACTGTGTTTTCCCAAAAATATAAGTTGATCATTTTCAATCTTTCTCCATCTCATAATATTTTTAACAGATGCCTTCTCTTTCTTTCTTTCTTTCTTTCTTTCTTTCTTTCTTTCTTTCTTTCTTTCTTTCTTTCTTTCTCGCTTTCTCTCACACACATACATACATTGGTTTTAAACTGGTACTGTATTTAAAAATGTGCATTTCAATAATGCACATTCAATAATGTCCAATAACTAATAAACTACTCATGTGGAATTTAGGGGAAATGAAGTAAAGAAAAATCAATGGTAATGTCTCTTCTGTTGGAGCAATAAGGACATGGGAGGGTTCCAGTCATTGCAGTAATGCTTTCTCTAGTACTGTAATGCTTTCTCACTGAATGAATTATGTATCCTTTGGAGAATGGATGCCCTTTTTTAAACATGTCTTGAACCCAGATTTAGTTAGCTTATCTTTCAGCCTTAAAATAACCAGCCATTTCTTTCCATTTTGGATAAGAAGATTTGTGTTAAGACTTGACCTTGGTCTTTACCTGAGGAGCAATTTGGCAAACAAAAGCATTACAGCTCTGCTTTTTAAAAAAACATGTTACCAAAAAGGAAGGTAAAAGTTACAGCAAATGTTAAATTAAGAAGAACTGATGTGGCACATGACAGTATTGCAGACAACACACTTCTGGGAAACCTGAAAGTTCTGAAAGCTCATTCAGTTGTCAGAAATTACTAGCTTCTGCACTCATGCCCCGTCTTATCAAGGAGTACCATGAAGAAGGCTTTTACTTTGCTCCTGCCCCTGTGGAACTCTCTTGTTTGTCAGGCATCAGCAGTTTTGACTGTAAGGCGGCAGCTAAAAACTGTTGTGTTGGTTTCAGTTGACTTCTGATTGTTTTAATTTTCCAAGTCTTCTTTGGATTTTATTATTTTAAGTTTTATACTGTACACTGCTATGGAAGTTTTATCTTTGGCAATATATTGTTCTGTATTGGAAAAAAATATCATGTTTTCTTCTCCAGTAATGTGCAAAACAGTAGAGCCTCCCATAAAATGGAGGCGCTTCTGGTGCCACATAATATGGAAGAGCCTGACTATGTCATTAGAAATATGGACAGCCATAAACATGCATTAACTGTAATTCTGTAAGCATTCAAGTTGATATATTGGATGCAATTTGCTTCAAACTGACTTGCAACTTGAGCCCTCCTGTTTGAAGAATACTGCTGTTTACCCACCTCCCCAAGAAGCCAAATCTAGCTACAGAAATTTTATACAACTTTAGACGTGTAGCAAATATCCCCTTTTTGGGCAAGGTCATCAAGAGGATAGTGGGGGATCAGCTGCAGGTGTTCTTGGATGAAACCTACTGTTTAGACCCATTCCAGTCAGGTTTTAGGCCTCGCCATGGCACTGAAATCACATTGGTCACACTGATGACCTTCTTGGGAAGCAGAGAGGAGAGCTTCATCTCTCCTGGTGCTCCTGGACCTCTCAGCAGCTTTTGGTACCATTGACTACAGTATCCTCCTGGGATGCTTATCAGGGCTGGGAATATGGGGCACTGTATGACAGTGGTTCCACTCTTTCCTGGTTAGCAGGCACAGAGAGTTCAACTTGGGGAGTTTGTTTCAGCCGCATGGACCCTCCAATGGGGTGTTCCACAAGGGTTGATCATCTCCCCATTGTTGTTTAATATCTACATGAAGCCACTGGGAGAGGTCATTAGGTAATGTAGGGTTTGGTGCCTCCAATATGGATGACACCCAGCTCTCTCTCTCCTTTTCATTGTTTGCAGTTGATGTGGTCTGACGTCTTGATGAATGTCTGGACTTGATAATGGAGTTGACAAAAGCTAGCAGGCTGAAATGAACCCTGAGAATATGGAAGTTTTGGTATTTGAGAATAAGTCTGCCTTACTAGGAAGCCTGATCCCTACCCTGGATGGAACTATTCTTACCCCTAGGGACCAGGTCTGCAACTTGGGGGTCATTATGGACCCATTGCTCTCATTTCAACAACAAACAGCAGTAGTGTCCAAAGCTGCCTTTTTCCAAGCTTTGGCATATTGCACAGTTATGCTCCTACTTGGACAGATGGTCTCTCATAACCCTGACAAATTCATTGGTAATCCTGCAGATTGACTACTGTAATGCTCTCTATGTGGGGCAGCCTTTGAATCTGATACAGAGGTTACAATGGGTTCAGAATGCAGCAGCCAGGCTGGTGACAGGCATAAAGAAATTTGTTTTGGGATGTATTTGTTTGTTTGCTTGGTCTGTATTTGTATGTACACCACCCAGAGTGGGAAATTTCCCAAATGGGCAGTATGAAAATGTAATAAATAAATAAAATAACCATGACATGATTTAGACTTTATGAATTCAAGAGGAACAGGAATGCAGGATTTCAAGCAATAAATCTATTCTGCCACTTCCTGATTGTAGTGCATTATTGTTCCCTCTCCCCGACATCTGCATATTCAGCATGAAATCAGAAGGTGGAGTCACATGGGCTGCATGTACATAGGTACCTTCATTTTAGTCATCACATCAAACACACAGAGATTGGGATGGTGTCCCCAGAGAGCAGTCTTGATGCTTGCTAATCTCCTCAGACCTTGGGAGCAAGAGTATCTGAATGCTTACTGCAACCTTGGATAAGCCAAGAAAGAAACGCATATGCACCTGGTAATTAAGAGAGGAATTCAAGTGATAATTCCAATGTTATGTGTATAGGTTACATCTAAAGACTGTTTTGCTGCCACTTCTCCATTAACGTAGCTGCTACTCTTTATACAACCCTGGAAATGCTAGTTAGAATGTAAACATTTTTACTAGTTGTCTGCCTATGCTGGCTTTCTTATTACGTTACATGGCTGCAGAAATCTGAATCCTCTTGCCACTTGTTTAAGACATAGTTTGAATTACTGCATAATTGTTGGGAAACAAGAGGAAGCAGTTGTATTCCCACACAGCAGTATAGTTTCCCATTAGTTGTGTATCATGTAGTTGTGAGTGGGCTTTCCATTTCCTGCTTCTTGAATCAATTTCATAATCATCCTCACTTATGTTGGACAGACTGATAATCAGAATCAGGAATTGGGCTGGAGGATACTGAAATTCTGGTGCATGGAAGAACAGCTATATGTTATGCAAGCAGGAACTTTATTAATTTCCAAGAATGTAAACAAGGATCATATGCGAGGGCTCAGATTGTTCTCCTTGTATAATGCATATTAAAGCTCTCCAAATAAATCTGACAAATGATTGTGATCAGTATAAAAGATGAGGAAACGCTTTGGAAATTACATCATAACAGACCAAATAGATGAGCTAACTGAATTTTACACTGTCAGTACTGTATCTCATTTCTTAAAACAGCATGTATTCCATATTCCCAGGAGGGATGTTTTGTAGAATTACTAGCATCAAAGAAAATGAAACCTTGGAATTGCTATTTCTTGTTCCAGCTCTACCCAACATGTGCTGTTGAGTCATAGCAGGATAGTGAAAAAATGCTCACTGCAAAACAAAGCCACAACATATGTGCCCTTTCAACAGGAATAAACATGTCTTAAATGCCATCCATTTTAAAATGGATTAATTATTCCAGAATGGTTGTAAATACATTTGAACAAAAGAATTCCTAGAATATAATTGTGCTAATCTCTTACACTGGAAACCACAAAAAATCAGTTTGTCTTTACTAATTAAATGGCCTCTAGTTCATTAAGGCTTGTGTCACAAATAGCTTATTAGACCTTCCACTATCACAGGGCACTGTAATAATTTTGAGTGATTCAATCCACTCAAAGCCATTTTACTTTAGGTTTAGAACTTCCCAGAAATATATCAAATAGTCATATAAAAGAATAACTTGAATAGAAATCTAATATAGTGTTTTATTTGTGTGTGTGTGTGAGAGAGAGAGAGAGAGAGAGAGAGATCTACATGATCTCAGCCAGCTGTGTCATTGTATTTAAAATGGGTAAGGTAAAGGTGAAGGTTTCCCTTGCTCGAAAGCCAGTCGTATCTGACTCTAGGGGTCAGTGCTCATCTCTGTTTCTAAGCCGAAGAGCCCGCGCTGTCTGCTTCTGCAGACGTTTCCATGGTCATGTGGCAGGCATGACTAGACACCGGAGCACATGGAACACTGTTACCTTCCCACCGAAGTGGTCCCTATTTATCTACTTGCAATTTCTTGCTTTCGAACTGCTAGGTTGGCAGGAGCTGGGACAGACGACGGGAGCTTATTCTGTCCTGCAGTACTCATGAATCGAACTGCTGACCTTCCGCCTCCCAGTCAGCGTCTTAGTGACTTGAGCCACTGCACCATCAAAAACATGGCCCTCAGTCCCCTGTGTGCCATCGGACCCTGCTACAGTAGCAGTAGGACCCACTAAAATCTTGTGGGAGACGATGCTTCGATCCACCACATCAAACTAGATGTGTGAAGTATGGCTCAACCAAGTACTCAAATAAGTAAGTGTGTATGGTTCAATAAAGGTATCACCTTGCTCCTGCTTTAGCATGAAATATAAAATGTGTACCTTTATTCCCCCTATTACATATAATGATGATTTAAAACGATACAGTAAAATGTATTAAGAAAGCTTCCTCAGCCATTTTGCAAAGCTTGCTGTATCCATTGCTAAGTTTCTAGCTGAGACATCCACCCCTTGGGAACTTGGATTGCTTGAACACAAAATGTGTTTCTTCTTCACTACAAACAGAGAGCAAGGCCGAGAGTAACTAGCATGGGTTTCCGACTGGTAGATGTTAACAAATGGCAATAAGTGGTGGAAGAAGGTTATCAAGGGAATCCATTGTCCTTTCTACAGCATCTGAGAATGCTAAGAGACTGTTGCAAGGACATCTGGGAAGGAAGCCCAATTCATGATGGCAGAAGATATGGCTCATCAGGGAAAGTCAAGCTGGTTGAATGACTGATAGCAATCTCCAAAGCAAGGATTATGAGTTGGGCTTTATGGTAGAAAAAAGTAAGTGGTAACTTAGATGTTCACAGAAATATGGGGCCATATTTTACTGCAATTCAAAAAAAGAAAAGAAGAATAACCAGTGGCTGCCTATTAATCTCTTATTTCAGTGTTGTGTGCTTAATAATGGAACCCATAGGGTTTTTTGAGAGGAGTTTTGAGGAGAGTATATTTTTTATGGGCTGTGGTGGTTTAGTGGTTGAGACACTGAGCTTGACAACTGGAAAGTCAGCAGGTCAGCAGTTTGAGACCTGTGTGCTGTATGACGGAGTGAGCTCCCATCATCTGTCCCAGCTCCTGCCAACCTAGCAGTTTGAAATCATTAGAAATTGCAAGTGGATAAATTGCTACCACCTTGGTGAGAAGGTGACAGCATCATGTACACTCTGGTTTCTGGTCATACCTGCCACATAACCATGGAAACATCTGCAGATGCAGATAGCGCTGGCACTTTGTCAGTAAACAGAGATGAGCACCACCCCTTCGTGTTGGACTCAACTGGCTTTTGAGCAAGTGAGACCTTAACCTTTACTAGAGTTTTTACATGCTGATTTTGCTGTAGCTCTTGTGAAGTATAGAAATACAGTAGCTGTATGAGCTTCAGTGTACAATATAATCCCAATACGCTTCAAGGACAAGTTTTTAAATCTTGGTGAGATTTTCATTTCCTCCTTCATACTGAAATCTACTAAAATCTGAAATGGGGATGAGCCCTTTTTAGCATGTGATCAAGCTAATGGACGACTAATTCATGATATGACTCATTTCAGTTCTTCATTCAAAAGTAATGGAGGGTTTTGAGATTTAATTTATGTCATGCATAGATCTCCCCACCCTCTCGTTTCAATCTCTCAACATTAATGCTCTCCTTTTGTTTTTATATAGTTTACTATTTCAGAAACACAGACTAATAGTGATGCTAACTATGGTCATGTTCAGTTCCTCTGTCATTCAGCTCACTTTACCAAGCAAGAAATATCCATATAATCCTTTAAATGTCGTAAAAGTAATACCTTGCCAGAAAGAGCCCCCACCAATCCTTCCCAACAGCAGAGATGTGCATTTATCTGAGGCATTTTGGTGATTTTTTAAATGGAGTATTCCTTTTAGTAGTATCATATCTATAAAATATATATAGATATATAACTCCTCCCAAAGAGCCATTATCTTATCTATTCAATGCAGCAATATTTATTCAACTCATTCATTATATACGAGTAGTATATCTCAAGGACCATATCTCCCTATATGAGTCTCCCAGGGTTTTAAGTTCTTCAACAGAATGCATTATTTCATTTCCACCACCCCCACAGACATGACTGGCAAGGATGCAAGAGTGGACCTTTGCAATAGCTGTTGCTTTATGAGATGGGAGAAATAAACCATAGCAATTCCTGTGCTTTATTTTTCCCACCTCAAGGCAGAGCTGAGAAAAGACCCAATTTGAAATCCCTAACTGTTGCTGCTAGTTGATTGAAAATAGCAGTAAACATCTGAGCAACACAATTTCCTGTGGCCCACACCAGTTGTACAGGTCACTGTAAGCTATCTACTCCTCCCACACTGTATGTAAAGAAGCTCCGCATGTTAATAGCACTTCAAAGAAGCAACCACATGCTTCTCATGCCAGTAGCACTTCAAAGATGTAGCTACAGCTACACAGTACACAGATCTATTCAATAATTACACAATCTTCTTTACAGTCATCAATAATGCTCAAACTGTTCCCTCTAGGAGGCAGCCCACTTCAGACAAAATGATGCCAATGTCCTTTCCCATTTCTCAGAAACTTAAAAGAAAAGCCAAAAACCTTCCAAGGATTTATCAATATACATTTCTCTATTGTGGTTGTTCTCCACTATGCTAAATGTGAGCTATTATTTATTTTTGATGGCTCACATGAGTGAAAGTAAAATTGACTGGTTTTCCAGAAAAGAAAACATGAGCTGGCTTGGAAGATCACCATAATTACCAGGATAAATATCATTACTAAGTTGCCCAAAATTAGAATGCTCATTTCCTTATATGTCTTGCCAGCCACATATATGTCAAATAAAATTTCGCTGGATCAAGAAGCAAAATCACCACCTCACAGCATTTAAAGGAAAGTCAAGGTTACACGATTAATATGCATTTTAAAAATCAACAAGATGATTCTTTATAGAGTCACATTTGTTCAGTTGTTGTTATTTATTTATTTATTTATTTATTTATTTATATTCATATTGCTGCCCAACTCAAATGACTCTGGGTGGCTCACAAACAATTAAAATCCACATCATAATCTAATAGTTTAAAACCCTATAAAAACCCATTAAAACGTACAAAAATTACCCCATTAGCTAAAAGAGAGATGGCACAATCTTATATCAGCGAGCAGGTGGGAGTCACCACACCGCTGGTGCCCCATACCTGCTTTGCCAGCCAGGTTTTTAGCTCTTTTCTGAAGGGCAGCAACTCCGTCTGGAGTCGCAACTCAATTGGCAAGAGGTTTCATAGGGCCGGAAAAGACACAGAGAGACGAGCCTCTCTAGCAGATGGCACAATTAGAGAACCTCTCCAGTCTGCTCTGGTGGGATGGACAGATGTTCTTGGGGCAATGCAGTCTCTTAAGTATCCTGGCCCACTACCATGTAGGGCTTTAAAGGTCATTACCAGCACCCTGAATTGCACCTGGTGGCAAACTGGTAACCAGTGCAGCTCCTGAAGCAGAGATGAGGCATGGGCATAACAACCACACTCCATCACCACCTGGATAGCTGCATTCTGGACGAGTTGAAGCCTCCAAATGGTCATCAAGGGCAGTCCCATGTAGAGCGCATTACAATAGTCCAGTTTGGAGGTGATCAGAGTGTGTGTGACCATGAACAAGGAGTCCTGATGTAGGAGCGGGAGTAATGGGCGTATAACACAAAGTTGTGTAAAAACCTCCTGGCTACAACTGCCACCTGCTCATCGAGCAGTAGTCATGAGTCCAGGAGAATACCCAAATTATGCACCGGGTCTGTTTGGGACAAGATGGCCCCATACAGAACCAAAGGTAGTAGCTCCCGAGATAATGCAGGGCCCCTGACCCACAGCCACTAAATCTTGCTGGGATTCAGTTGTAACCTGTTGTCCCCCATCCAGACCCAAACAGCCCCCAGAGACTTGGATAGGACTCCGGCTGCATCGCTAGGATCACCACTGGCCAAGATGTACAGCTGAGTATCATCATCATACTGATGGTACCTCAACCCCTTGGGAATGGATGATCTCCCCCAGTGGCTTCATGTAAATGTTAAATAGGAGAGGTGAGAGCCCTGAGCCATGAGCCACCCCATATTGGAGAAGTCTAGGGCTGGACCTCTCATCCTCCAAGCACACCAACTGGATCTGGCCCCTCAGAAATGAGGCAAACCAGGGCCACACAGTGCCCTGTATCACCAAACCTTGGAGCCATCCCAGGATACCGTGGTTGATGGTATCAAAGGGCAATGAAAGGTCAAGAAGAGCAGGGATGGATGGATGACCTCCATCCCACTCCTGCCAGAGGTCATCCAACAGCGCGACCAATGCAGTCTTGGTACCATATCCAGGCCCGGGTCCTGACTGAAAGGGGTCCAGATAATCCGCTTCATTCAGAACCCCCTGGTAACTGCCGCACCACAGCCTTTTCCAAAACCTTTCCTAAAAAGGGGAGGTTGGATACAGGCTGATAGCTGGCTTCTCAGTGATGGGATGACAAAAATTCTACTACCACGCCATGACGTCACGGACGTCATGGGCGTGGCCAATGTCATGACATCATGACATCATGGGCGAAGTCAACGTCATGACGTCATAATGTTGTGGGCGGGGCCAAAAATAAAAATAAATAAATAAAATAAAAATAAACACACACACACACACACACACACACCACCCCTCTCAGCCCACCCACCCAGACAGCTACAGCACAAACCCGTAAATAACTTAAATAAAGAAATAAATAAATAAAATAAAAACTAAATAAAAATACAATCACCCACCCAAAACACAAATAAATTACCCACCCACCCCAAATAAAAACCCCTCACTTACCTTCCTTGGGACGACGAACCCCCATGGCCCGGGGCCACCTGGCAAGGTGCACCGCCCCCGACTGCGGCCGCAGGAGCCACTGCCTGCAGCCGCCATCCACAGCCGCCGCCGCCGCTGGAGCTGCCGCTGCCTGCAGCCCTGTGGCCTCCTCCTCGGGCCGGTACCTTTTTAGCCCGGCTCCGGCGATGGCCAGAGGCGGTGGGCAGCAGTGGCTCTGGCGGTGGCTGCCGAGCCTCCCTGGGCTGTCCACTGCAGACAAGCCCCCATGCCCAGGGGACGCCTGGCGGGGCGCACCGCCGCCACCTGCAGCTTCCTCCTCTGCCAGGCGCCGCAGCCGGGCTAAAAAGGCACCGGCCCAAGGAGGAGGCCACAGGGCTGCAGGCAGCGGCAGCTCCGGTGGCGGGGGGCGGCAGCTGTGGACAGCAGCTGCAGGCACCCGGCCCACAGGCACCCGGTGGAGGAGGAGGAGGCAGAGGTGCGCCCCGCCGGGCGTCCCCAGGGCATGGGGGCTTGTTGGCAGTGGACGGCCCAGGCAGGCCTCAACGTGCCCCAGGGGAGGTGCCCTCCTCAGAGGGCTGGTGCCACCGCCACCGCTGCTGCCCTGAAAGCTCCAAAATATATATTTTTAAAAACCGGAGCTAAAATGGCTCCAATTGACTGCGCATGCGCAGAAACTCAATCTGATGCATGCACAATGTGTCAGATTGAGTTTCTGCGCATGCGCAGTCAATTGGAGCCATTTTAGCTCCGATTTAAAAAAAAAAATTCTTTTGGTGAGGCGTCCAGAAGCGGACGCCTCAAAAGTTGTCTACCCTCCCGGAGAACCCTCTGGGATTGGTCCTACTGGTTCCAGGGTACCGTTTGGAACTGGGGACATCCCATCACTGTGGCTTCTTCAGAAGGGAGTGCACCAAGGCATGAGGGGTAGCATGCTGTAAACGCATTAAGAAAAAGACATAAAGATGCAAAACAAGTTTTGGGCACATGTCTGGAATCATGCTAGCAAAACAAATGGTAACACATTACAACCCATAGAAAAACCAGATGCAGTCATTAGGGAGCCTGTGATCATTAAAGTGTGGCTCAGAGGTAATATACTGAAGAAAGATAGCCAACTCATAAACAGATGCACTCTCCCACAGTGATGGGGGGAGGGATCATGGTTGGAATGAATGAGTATGATTAAATCATGAATATTTTAAACACATCCTAAAGCAACACTGATCAGCACTAGGTTTTAAATATGTGTGCATTTAAGAGCCAGAGAAAGAATTAGTTGTTTAAGAAGCAATTGTTGGTCACAATAACTTGCCAATATTTCCCAAATTTGCAAGTGTTCAAACAAACAAAATATTTAAGTGATTTGGATTAGTTTGTATTCCCTGAATGGATGAGAGCTAGTATGATTTAGTGGATAGAGTGTTTAACAAGGACTCAAGAGACCTATGTTCAAATCTCTGCTCAGCCATGAAAACTCTCTTTGAATACCTCACACACCTTGAAGATCCTATTAGAATCATTAGACATTAGACATTATATGATGACAATTGACAAAAACTACGCTGCATGATAATACAAAGTTGTAATTCCAGATCTGAGTTGGGTGGAAAATGTGCTAGCTGCATTCTAATCTTTCGATCTACATTTAAAAGGTAGAGAATTCTGAAATTTTATGTTCAAATTGCAAGCAAAGCAACATTATTAAAGACTAAATGTATTGTGTTTTCAAACTGAAATAAAGTTGAATACTTCTACCTAATATTTTATTGTATTTTGATTATCTTGATGTTGACATGGGAGAATGGACTTGGTTTTGCCATTGGCTAAACTTAAATCCTCATCGGTGCATCATATCTATTCAGAGAATGTCAGGGTCATTCTCTTGCTTAGCCCTCTTGGTGTCTGCTGCTATTTCAGTTGTTTTGCTGTATCTGCTGCTTCTTATTTGCTACTTTTAAAAAATGTATTATCCCACCAAATTTTCCTCCTGAGTTATGTACCTGTTCTGTTTCCAGGTAGCAGGTGCCATCTGCAGCATTAATAGCAGGCAGGAGGTGTAACTACACCCAGAGTTAGAGAAACTGATCAAGTAAAGACAAAGAGATTCTGAGGGATGACACTTTACAACAAAGCCAGAGTTTTGAGACATAGCATGTGGTGTTAATCACCAAAGTTCTTAGAAATTATGTAGAGGAATGGTCCCTGAGCAAAGACAAGGTGTGTAACAGATAAAAATCTTACCAATGCAGTGAGATGAAGTGGAGAAACCAGAGAAGAGCTGCCAAGTCATGATCAAGTACTAGCTGAATAAATACAGAGTCAAGATGCCAATGTCATGATCTGTTGTCTCCTGAAACTCAGGCAACAGATGGCAAGGACTGTATGCAGATACTGCCAATTCCACTCAAAATGTTTCTGTCTTTCATCAGAAGCTACTGGCACCAGGTTTTTATCAGTGGAATTCCTTACCTTCAATAAACCTTCTGTTGATGCCTTGAACTTAAAGGCCATTCTGCTGTCCCTATTAAAGTAGCTGTACTCTCAGGGGTTGGAGTAGGAGGACATGTCTCCTTTGCAATATGATTCTAAGCATATTGGAGAAAATAATTTCTTCACTAGCCCCAAAAGGCCTGGGGTTCTCCTGGGTTCTTTAGTGTGCAGGGTTCCATTATCTGAGGGCTCAGGGTCCTCCTCCTCTGTTGATGTCCCTAACAGGGATAGCACAACATCACACCAACTATTACTAATGAGATTATGTCATTAATCAAGTACTGAACAGGACCACACAGCATTCCAACTTTTCCAGCCAGGAAATAAAGTTATTTATTTCACGAATTTAAGTAGATATTGATCCTAGCCTTCATTGCAATCATAATACTTAGAACATAATAATTGCAACTTAAAGAATTATGGTTGTATTGCTAAATTAGAGGTTTGGCCATGCAGAGATTTGTTATGATCCATTTGTAGAACACCCAGTCCAGTTGAAGATGGGAGATAGCGTATATGCACTAGTTGTAGCATTTTGCTTTTAGGTGAAAAGATTTTATCTTCATGTTAGGATCAACAAAATTGAGGAGTCTTTTTCCAGTTCTCCTTCTTGAGTTCTCATAATCTTTGTACAGTTCACTATGCACATCTCCTTTTCTCTCTTATTTCTCTTGGGGCTTAGGGGCTGTTTTGCTTTTAACCCCATCCAGAGATTTGTTCTAACACAAAATACACAGCTGGAAGCAGGGCTGGCTTGCTGATGGTGTCCCTGCCCTGATCCCAAATGTCATATTCCTCTGCTGGCTTTGCTCTAATGTTCGCTGAACATTGGAAGGAAGGTCTACAGATGAATCATATGTTACAACAAAGGTTGCTTCAGGAGATCTGGCATCTCAGTTTTAAGAGAACCTAAGCACATAAAGAAACAGGTGGGTTTTGTGCATTACCCTTGTAAAAGACAGCATGCCTGAGAAGAACAGAAGGGAATACTTTCACTTTTGGAGAAAAGCCAGTGGGAATAGCTAGGGCCAAACATCACATCCTTGGATGGATATATGCACAATCTTGGATTGTTGCACGGGCAGTGGTTCAGTTAAGTTTGCTGTTACTCTATTTCCAAGAGCTGTAATAACTACCTTTAGGAATTGAAGGTAGCACACCTGGCATGTATTTTTTCTTTCTATTGCAATTTGCAAAAGAATGGGTAGTTTTATAGTGGCACACACCATTTGCATTCTGGTGGGTGTTTTTTTTAAATGGTTGTGTTGAGTCGCACAGAAGTATTACATGTGACTCCCCTGGCTAAATGAAAGTCTTGTACCAGAGATCTTATTTAAAACTGAATGAAATTGAAGAGGTGGTGCACAAGAGAGTCCTTAAGTTTTCAAGTAAACATGTGTAGACCCATATACACCCAAAGTATATTGGTCGAAGGAGGCAGCTAGTGGCAGGGATACCAGCATTGGTACGGATGAACCAAGTGCTGTATGGTGAAGTGAGTTCCCATCTTTGTCCCAGCTCCTGCTAACCTAGCAGTTCAAAAGCAAGAAATTGCAAGTCGATAAATAAGTACCACTTTGGTGGGAAGACAAACAGTGTTTTGTGCACTCTGGTGTCTAGGCATGTCTGCCACATGTCCACAGAAATGTCTGCAGACACAGACAACACTGGCTCTTTGGCTATAAATGGAGATGAACACCGAACCCTGAGTCAGATATGACTGGCTTTCAAGCAAGGGCAACCTACCTAGACCAGAAGATTACTGTTATTGCTGCTGTTGGCTATATTTATTTTTGTAATATACTGCAGGTTTGCAGAAATAGAAATAATTACTTTCATACACTTTTTCTTTTTCTTCTTATTTGTTCCATGTGGATCTGTGAGATAGGAAGAGTATATCTTAGTATTTGGATTTCTCCATCATTAAAAGAATGCCATGACCCAGGTCCTTCAGTCTCTCTCCAATTTGGATTCATCAAGTTATGTAAATTGGGATTTATTGGGTTTTGTTTCTCAAACAATGCCAGCAACTCTGCTCCTTTTTTTGCTCTCAGAGAGTGATTAAAATTACTTTGACTGGGGGTGGTGTGAAACTTTATTTGTAACTTCCATGACATTTAAATAATCCATTTTAATTATTACTAAAAATAATCTTGGGCAAATCAGAGCAGCCATCTAGAACAGTGGCGTCGCGCAGTCTTCAGCCGCCGGGGGCGAAGAACAAACTCGCCGCCGCCCCCCAGCTCGCCGCTGCCGCCGCCCCCTCCCCCCGACCCAGGCAGAAGGCGCCCCCCAGGCAGAAGGCGATCGCTCTCGCGCGCGATCCGTCCGCTCGCGCGCACGACCCGTCCGCTCGCGCGCGCGACCCGTCCGCTCGCGCGCGCGACCGCGCAACCCGTCCTCTCGCTCGCTGGCAGCGGCTCTCAGGGGGCGCGGCAAACTGTCCCCTCCCCACCCTTTTGCTGGCGAGAGCCCGGCTTGCGCTTCGCCGCTTCCAGAAAAAGTGTTTTTATTTTAAGCGGACAATTCAAGGAGGGGCCCGGCTGGCCATCGGGGGCTGTCCTGGCGGCGGCCCGCGTGCGCGCGCACGCTGCCCACCTCCTCCTGCCCAGCCAGCCACCAGGGGCTCCCCGCCACGGCGCCACCCACCCCCGACGAGCGCCCCGTCTCACGGCAAGTTGGGTGGGTGAGTGGGCGGGCGGAGGCGAGCAGCGTGCGCGCGCACGCGGGCCGCCGCCAGGACAGCCCCCGACGGCCAGCCGGGCGGGCGGACGGGCTCCTCCTTGAATTGTCCGCCTTTTAAAAAACCCTTTTTCTCCTCCTCGCCTGCAAGCGGCGAAGCGCACGTGGGGCGCTCACCAGCAAAAGGGTGGGG
The DNA here is from genome assembly GCA_030440675.1 of Furcifer pardalis. Lineage (NCBI taxonomy): Eukaryota > Metazoa > Chordata > Lepidosauria > Squamata > Chamaeleonidae > Furcifer > Furcifer pardalis. The sequence goes on from CP126893.1 coordinate 75,106,009, forward strand.
AGGGGACATTTTGCCACCCCCTGAAAGCCGCTGCCCGGGGCATTTGCCCCCCCCCGCCCCCCCACGCTACGCCACTGATCTAGAAGTGTATGGGGCTGGACAGAGAATACCTTCTTTGCTACAGTCTTTATAACAAATGAAAATTGCAAGCTGAGACTTAAGATAAACAGAAACATGGTATGGGCAGAGGAAAACGGCAGCATCGGTTTAAAAATATAACATTTAATAATGTTGCATTATTTTCTAGTGGAAATCAATTAGGGTCAAATGGAATGTGCCCTTGAGAGTTAGTAGTACGGATGGGTTAGTAATTAGTCTTAATAATTGGTGGATAATCATACACTGAGAGGGCCACAACAAGGGAGAAGTCATGTGAGGAGTTATTTGCATGAAGATTTTGTGATGTCAAGGATGTTTCTGTGTCCTGAGGAGTCTGCAGGTACAATTCCTTATGCTTGAGGCAGAACAAAAAAGACTGCAATTAGTCACTTCGAATCACAGGAGCGTATCTCCTCTTCATGAATTTGTTCTCATTTGTTATACCAACTGCCAACGTGGAGCTGAAGGTCTCTGGTACTTCTGTGTGAATGTTTCATCACAACCCTTGATTACACTGAAGATACAGTTGCAAGTTAACTTTGGAGAACTCTCTTCGTAGGCTTTAAAGCTCTATCCCAGGCAAAGCATATATCAGAAACTGTAACATCATCACACATTAACATGCACAGTCTGCTCAGATCTCAGACTTTGATCATACCAACCAGTGAGCATTTTGTGTCATGGACCTATAAAGTTAATCATAAGGAGCAAGGCCCTTTGCATTAACAGAAGATGCCCTTGAAATGTTTTAACAGCGATTTCTGAGAGTCTGCTATCACAACATAGTGTCATTGCATTTTTGTTGGTCATCTTTCTTCTGATACTGCTGTCATGTATACAACCATGTTTCACTTTGACAAGAAGCAGCTGGAGTGATCATTCTGTAACATCATCATTCTGTATGATCATTCCAGCTGCTTATACAATGCTCTCTAATCAGCTAGTGTTTTCATGTTTTTTTGGAAATGAAGCCAGACTAAAGCAATACACATTTGAGATTGTCAGGTGTGCATTAGATAAGAATGGAAAGAAGAAATTTTCAGTCCCTTTTGCTTTATGTAATCAAGTAGGTGTAGGCCAGTTATGGTGAACCTTGTTACTCCAGGTGTTCTGGAACTTCAATTCCCAGAAACCCTGATCAACAGGAGTGCCTACTTGGGCTTCTGGTAATTGCAGTCCAAGAACACCTGGAATACCAAGGTTCACCATCACTGGTGTAGGACTGTATACCCGTGGGGAAATATTTTAAATAAAACAAAAAAATGACAGGGTGGCTACACTAGCAGCAGCAAGAAGGGCTAGTATAAGGCACTGTGGAACAATTGGTCTTGATTTAAAATGATCTAATCAAGTCTAGCTGGTCACACAGGATTGGCAGGAAGCAATTGCTTCCTCCCAATTCTGTGCGACCCTTTACACTTGATTAGATTGTTCTAATCTAACCTTCCAGTATTGTAAAGTGGGCTAATCCGTGAGCTGCTTCCAGATATTAGAAAATTAATCACTTCCTCTGCTCAGCAGAGGCCAGGAGAAATGATTTTTTAATACTGTTTAAAACTATTGTTGATGCCCTACATCAGATTTTTTCCCCCTTTGCTGTGCTCATCAAGAAACCACCTGAAGTCAAACCACCATTTTTTATTTTAAAATCAGTGTAGTCTTAAACAGTAAAAGAAGAAGAAGAAAATAAAGTGAAACTAAATGATATTCAGAGAGGGGAACTCGATAGAAATTGCTAGCTCAGTAACATCTTATTCCTCGATATTTCAGGGCTAAACCCAGAGGATGGGTTGTTGTGATGTCACAGAAGTAGGACAGGCAGTGATTAGGAGAGAATCAAGCACAACATATATATAAAAATATTTACGTTATTCCAGCATCGTTTGTCCTAACGTTGGGCAACGTTATAAGATGAAGTGTAGCAATTTCCAGATGAGGATGTATAGCAATTTCCTGAGAACCCTGAGGTAGTACTCTGAGATATGGCAATCTTAACAACCAGGATATGTATATCTGTAAACCAAGCCCTATAGGTATGATCGAAAGAGTTGGATATATTCAGGCTAAAGAGGAGATGATTAAGAGGAGATATGATAGTAATTTTCAAATACCTGGGTGGTTATTATGCAAGAGATGGAGAACCCGTGTTCTCTGTTGTTACAGAGGTGAGGATTGGAACCAGTGTGTGTAGAAAGAGAGATGCTCACTTCAGGTGCTCATTAAGAGCAACTTCCTCAATATGAACACAGTTGAGAGAGACTTGCTTTTCAAGGAGTGGTGATTTTTTTCCTGTGGTGAAGATACTTAAACCAAATTTTAGGGGACTCCTGTTCTGGAGATTATGTTTTGAGCAGCAGTTAGACTAGATTGCTTCCATAGAGTTTCTCTGACTGTAAATAAGTTAAATAAGCAAAGCATGATTTTGGGGGAGCATTGTGCTTATATAACCCTTTATTGACAGCTGGTGTAGTTATTATATTCCCCCCAGGTTTTTCATTATTTTAAAAAGATGAGACCTAAAATGCTGTCAAACAAAATCCTTTCCCCCCCCCTTTTTTTTTTGCAGGGGAGATTCTGCAGTGTTTCTTAATTTGATGTAATTGAACTTGACAACAGGAGAAGATAGCACAACTTGGGCCTTATAACAGCCATTACGTTTCTGACCACAGTTCTGTGGCAAAAGGTAGAAAGCTACTGGGAAGCAAAAATAGTCTGCTGAATGACCGTTGTGTCAACAGATCAGTGTGGATCTGCTCAGTGACCTGAATTGCCTGCTGATGCTTCTCGTATGAGAGCTTTCCGAGCACACACACACACACAAAAATGGGATGTTAGGATGCAGCCAAGCAATCTGAAAAACATCGGCCTCCACTTTTCTTTTGCCCTCTCATCACCTGTGCGAATTGTCTCTTATGAGACAGGCTTATTGGGCTTGAATTGAAGAAGGAAATAAAATGAGCTCTTTAATCTGAAAGACATTCAAAGGTCCCACCTCATCATATTGCATATGTAGCCTTGATGTATTATTTTGTTAAGTATTAAACACTCTCGTCAGCATAAAGTCCCTTCCATTGCCTGGTAAGAACAAAAAAATGCAAGCAATTTTCACCTGTCAGTCATAATTCAGACATCTAAGGAGGTTGGAACAGTGCTCAGATGAAGGCTGTTTTGTGTAGATTCTGACTTAATTTAACAGGTCCCTGACTTTATTGTGTTACACAGTCCAGGTCACCTTGAAGAAGTCATATCTCAGCTTTAAGTGTTTTGCTTTCAGAATGAAAATAGCACTTCATTAGGTGGAGCAAGTGCAGGAGAAAATACTCTGAAATAAGAGCATTTTGCAGGAGTTCTTCTCTGTTGGCTTTCTCTATGCCTTTGAATGAGTTTCACCTCAATGAGAAGGGATTACATGGGAGCTTCTGTAGTTTAGGAGGGAATTTAATTTCAGAAAAATTACCACAGTGATGGACATCATCAGGCTTATGTAGTATAGCTGTTTGAACAAGATCTTATACCAATTATCTGCATCCTCTTTTTGCTTTCTCTTCCTAGTTTTTCTCAACTCAACCTTTTCTCATAATCTTTGTACAGATCACTATGCACATCTGGTGGTGTCTAGATCAGTAGCCAACCTTGGCACTCCAGATGTTGTTAAACTTCAATTTGCAAAAGCCCTGATCAACAGGTGTGTTGACTTGGGCTTCTAGAGTGCCAAGGTTGACCATCACTGGTCTAGGCAATCTCCCAGATGACCGCAGGAAATAAAATGGGACTTACAGTATATGTAAATCTCTTTCTCTCTCTTTGTTTCACTGAATCAGTGTTAGATATTTAAATGTCCTAGCGGCGGGAAAATCGCCGCTACCCATTGGTCAGTGGGCTGGGTCAAGCAGGGTATTTAATCCCCTGCTGACCCAGCCGTTGTTGTTGTTGTCTGTGCTAACCACAATAAACAGACGTGTTGTTAGGTTCACCCTTAATGGCTTCCGTGTCCTCACTCCCGCGCCCTGATCTCCGGATCTAACACTGGCGACGAAGGTGGGATATTGAGGAACGGACCAGAACCATCACACACACCAGAGCCACCTCTCACGAAGGCACCTCGCCATGGCTGCTTACGTTCCACCGGCTCCCTTCCAACCGAAGGACGAGAGATGGAAGAGCTATATGGACCGTTTTGAGTTCTCCCTGCTAGCTGCGGAACTGGGAGAGATAGCATCGGAGCGGAAGAAGGCGTTCTTCCTCACCCACTGCGGAACCAAGGTCTACGAAGTGGCCCAGTCCCTGGTGGATCCAACACCAATCCTGGACGTCTCATGGGAAGCACTACAGTTGGCCCTCAAGAACCACTATGCGCCGGAGCCATCGAAGTTCGTGTTCCGGATCCAGTTCCGGGACCGATACCAGATGCCAGGGGAAACCATTGGCGAGTACGTAGCCGCCCTAAGGGCAGCAGCCGTCCCGGCGATATTCGGGCCATTCCTCGAGGACTCCCTGACCGAGCAGCTTATCAGAGGAGTCCGCGACAACAAGCTCCGGAAGAGGCTATTGGCCCGGAGAGACCTGACCCTGGCCGGGGCCATCGAGGAGGCCAGAGCTTTCGAGCTCTCGATGTCGACCGCATCCTCCCTCAACCGGTCCCCGTCGGCGCCCCGCCAAGCCTCCGCTCACCATCAAGATGTCGTTTCTGACGAGGACGAGGAGGAAGAAGCAGAGGTGTGCGCGACCGACGGGGGAAACTCGGGCAGGAGCGGCCAGCGCTGTGCCAGCTGCGGAGGGCCACACCAGCGGGCACATTGCCGCTTCAGGGAGGCCATCTGCCGCTATTGCGACAAGCGGGGACACATTGGGAAGGTCTGCCGGGCAAGGCAAGCGGAGAACCAAGCTGACCGGCAGATTCAAAAGTTCCCGCCGGGCAAGATGGCCGCCAAACAGAGGACAAATCAGAGGCGCCAGGGACGCAACAGCGGCAAATTCGAAGATGCAGAGACGCACACGCTCACGATAAGCCACACCGCCACACAGAAGGGAGAGAAGTACCACGCCACAGTCACGATCGACGGGGCAGAGTGTCCGATGGAGGTCGACTCTGGGGCCGCCATATCCATCATCCCGTGGAGGTGGATGAAGAAGACATTCCCGGCCCTAAAAGAATCAGACCTCCAGACCCAGCGGATCCGAATCAAGGACTGCCTAGGCAAGTTCCTCCCCGTCGCAGGACAGAAGTGGGTCCGTGTCAAGTACGGACCGAAGGAAGAAAGCCTACCGCTGACCGTAGTCCACGGTAACATCCCGACGCTACTGGGCACAAACTGGTTCCCCGCCCTGGGACTGTCCATCGCTGGCATCCACAACACTGCGACTGACCAGCCCGGGGACGCCTCGCTGAGGGACGACCTGATGGCCGAATTCCAGGACGTTTTCGGGGAAGGATTGGGCAGGTATGTGGGGTCCCCTATTTCATTTGCACTCAACCCGAGCGTTGCCCCCATCCGACTTAAGGCCCGGAGAGTCCCACTGGCACTCAAGCCCAGGGTCGAGAAGGAGCTCGACAAGCTGGTCGCCCAGGGAATCCTCGTTCCCGTAGACCACGCTCGGTGGGAGACCCCCATAGTGACCCCCATCAAACCGGACGGGTCAGTGCGCATCTGTGCGGACTACAAATGCACGATCAACAAGGCATTAGAGCCGAGCGCGTACCCGGTTCCCGTCATAGACCACTTACTCCATTCACTGGGCCCTGGCAAGATCTTTGCCAAGCTGGACCTGGCCCAAGCGTACCAACAGCTTCCGGTGGATGACACTACGGCCGAAGCCCAGACCATTGTCACACACCGGGGGGCATTCAAGTGCACGAGGCTGCAGTTCGGGGTCAGCATAGCTCTGGGACTGTTTCAGAGCACGATGGAAAGGCTCCTCCAAGGACTCCCGGGGGTGGTACCCTATTTCGATGATGTCCTGATAATTGCGGGGGATCCCGGGCAGCTGAAGGACAGGGTCGCCGCTGTCCTGGCTAAATTCAGGGCCGCTGGGCTCAGGGTGAAACGGGATAAGTGCCTGTTGGGGGTCCCCTCCGTGGACTTCTTAGGGTTCCACATCGACGCCAAGGGCATCCACCCAACGAAGGGAAAAGTGGAAGCGATTCGGAACGCCCCGGCCCCGAAAAACAGGCAGGAGCTGCAGGCGTTCCTGGGACTCCTGAATTTCTACGCGACCTTCCTGAAAGGAAAGGCCACCGCGGCTGAGCCCCTACACAGACTGTTGGCCGCGAAGGCAGAGTGGGTGTGGGGACCCGAGCAAAAGTCAGCTTTCGCTGCCGTAAAAAATCTTCTCTCCCAGGACAGTTTCCTGATACAATACAACGCGACCCTGCCACTGGTCCTCGCCTGCGACGCGTCTCCCTACGGCGTCGGCGCAGTCCTGGCCCACCGACTGCCCAACGGCCTCGAGGCGCCCATCGCCTATTACTCCAGGACCATGTCGCCGACGGAGAGGAACTATGGCCAGATCGACAAGGAGGCGCCGGCGGCAGTGGCAGGGGTAAGAAAATTCCATGACTACTTGTACGGCCGGGACTTCGAACTTGTGACTGATCATAAGCCCCTATTGGGACTCCTGGCGGGCGACCGGCCTACACCCTCTGCCTTGTCCCCCCGGATGCAAAGGTGGGCCATTTTCCTGTCGGGGTACTCGTACACCTTAGTCTACCGGCCCGGGAAACACATGGGAAATGCTGACGCCTTGAGCAGATGCCCCCTCCCGACCCAGGAAGGCGCGGAACGGGGGGAAGCATCGGTTCTTGCCCTGGACATCTTGGACTCTGCCCCCACTACGTTGGCCGAGGTTGCCAGGGCGACGGCGCGGGACGCCGAACTTCGGGCCGTTTCCAGCTGGGTTCAGCGGGGGTGGCCGGACAAGGGGGAAGGGGAGTTCAAGGTATATTTCGACAAGAAAGACGAACTGTGCTGTGTGGGGGGTTGCTTGCTGTGGGGGGACCGGGTAGTGGTGCCCAGGAAAATCCGCCCCAAGGTCCTAGAAACACTGCATGCCAGCCACCCGGGAATAGTAAAGATGAAGGGGTTAGCCCGAAGTTACGTGTGGTGGCCTGGTATTGACAAGGACATAGAGTCGTGGGTGGCCAAATGTACACCTTGCCAATCATCACGACCCAATCCACCAGCAGCCCTGGTCAGAGAATGGGAACAGCCCTCGGGCCCATGGCAGAGGATTCACATCGACCTCGCCGGCCCATTCCACGGCCAAACATTCCTGATTGTAGTGGATGCCTACTCGAAATGGTTGGAGATCCAACTCCTGAGTAGCACCACAGCCAGAGCAATGATCCGGGAACTCAGACAACTCTTTTCCACACACGGCATTCCCGACACCCTAGTCTCTGACAACGGGCCTCAGTTCACGGCCACTGAGTTTGAACAGTACCTGGCATCCCTAGGAACCAGGCACGCTCTCACATCCCCGTTCAGGGCGCAAGGGAATGGGCAGGCCGAGAGATTCGTGCGCAGCGCAAAGGAGGCCCTGGAAAGGCTAGGACCCGGAGACTGGCAGGAACGCGTAGACACGTTCTTGTTGGCCCAACACAACCTTCCCTGCGCTGCCACGGGAAGGGCCCCCGCAGAGTTACTCATGGGTAGGAGACTCCGTTGTCAGCTTGACCGGTTACACCCTAGGTACTCTCCAGACAAGTTCAGGGGGGACCAACCACAGGGCCGGACACTGGCCATTGACTCACCAATCTTCGCTAGGAACTACGCGTCGGGCCACCCGCTGGAAGAGGGAACCGTCAGCGAAATGCTGGGCCCCTACACCTACAAGGTTCGCCTCGCTGATGGTCGGACATGGAAACGCCATGTCGACCAGCTCAGGAGGCGAACGAGTCCCGACACGGATAGCAACCTCCCCCGGGGAGTGCAGACCGGCGCTGAGCCAGACATGCACCCGATGGACGAACCGGTCACCGACCCGGTTCGGCCAGAAAACAGCCCCATTCACGCAGCACCATCACCGGCCAGCTTACCGTGTGGAACAGGCTCACCCCCGGTCACCGCGGAGCCCGACGCTCGTATTCCGGATCCGCTCCCGGCCCAGCCAGGGCAGAGCGAGAGCGACAGGTCCGCTCTGCTCGATGCCCCAGCGCCGACTGAACTGCGCAGGTCCGATCGAGTAAGAACACGCCCCCGTCACCTGGAGGATTTTGTATGCAAATAGCAGACTGGGGCATTCTGGGGGGAAGGGGTGTTAGATATTTAAATGTCCTAGCGGCGGGGAAATCGCCACTACCCATTGGTCAGTGGGCTGGGTCAAGCAGGGTATTTAATCCCCTGCTGACCCAGCCGTTGTTGTTGTTGTCTGTGCTAACCACAATAAACAGACGTGTTGTTAGGTTCACCCTTAATGGCTTCCGTGTCCTCACTCCCGCGCCCTGATCTCCGGATCTAACTCTCAGCATTCATTCTTACACCTTCATTGCTTTCTGTGGATTCTTTGCGCACAGTTCTTAAACAGATCTCAGCAGTCTGCATAGTAAATAAGGGCAGGTCTTTCCCAGAATGGCAACTTTTACTCATGAACTGAAAGATGAATCTTTCATTTCTACATCCTCTTCAACTGTAGATGGCTTCTCTGTGGATTGGTCATGGTCAGCCCACATTTTTCTTCCTGAGGCAAAACCCCACCCCTTTATTTTGACACTTGAGGCAGAAACTCCCACAAGTGCCTCCTTTTTCACCAACAATTAAAAAATGGAATAGAACTTGAAGTACTTAATAATTTACCACCCTTTCATAACACTCTCAATCAGTGTTAATTAAGTACAACTTTTGAAAACAACTACCAAAGTGTGTTAGGTTATCCACCCATGTGCAACACATCTACCACAATCATGTTTCTTGTGACTAGTTTCATATTTGTAGGATACAATACAAAATGATATAAAAGTTGTTTGACAAGAGACCATGGCAAGACATAGACAAATTTGTTCTGCTTCTGAGGCAGTAATAAACTCTGCATTATTTAAACCATTTATGAAAATTTAGTAGTAGTAGTAGTGTAGAAGCTAAATCCTCTAGATCAGGGATGGCAAGCCTTGGTGCCCCAGATCTTCTTGAACTTCAATTCCCAGAAACCTTGATCAGCTGGTGTGCTGACATTTGGTTTAAGGCACCATATACAAAAGTAGTTTGTTATTGCAGAGATATCAGTTGTAAGGGTTTCTTTTGAGGCTTCAAATGACCTATGCCTTGTAGGAAGGGGGAAAACTGGAGCTGTAATGAGAGAGAGACCTTCCCCTTGTATTACAATATTTTATTCTCAAAACCACAAGCACATCAGATCTGATTCTTTGCAATCATGTTTTAGACCAGGGGTTTGCAACCTATGACCTAAGGGCTGGCCCAGGAAGAGGAAGTGGGTGGATTTATGACAGCCATAAATGCACCCAAGCATGTGCAAATACACTCACACATGTGCAAACACACCTACCATGGTTTGCGGCAGCATTTACAATATGTTGTCTGAGAGTGAGTGATCTAGCCTGTGGTGCAAAAACCTGTTTTAGGTCAATCTTCTCATGCATCAGGTATAAACCATATTTGGGGGCACTGTTGATAACTTATTCTTACAATATTAGGATAAAACCTTTGTTTCCTATTAAAAAATAAGAAAGATGATACAAATGCATGGTCAGCAACCTTTGTTCTAAGTTGGAAACAGAAAAGATGCTATAAAATGTGTCATCCATATAAAATGGCCAGACAGGCCATTTTATATGGATCACAGAATATTATATGCGGTCATTACAGATGTCCCAACTGTGTCATATGCAAATTTGAATGGGAAACAAAGGCTGTATCCTTTCCAGAAGCTGATTTCCATCTTAAACTCAAAAACTGTTCAAGCAGTAATAGCATTAATTGCATTTATTTACGGATTTGCCCTTGTGGTAAGAAATATGTTGGAAAATCTTCAAGACCCTTTAAGATATGAATTGGAGAACATAGGTCCAGAATTAGAAACCAGGTATTACAAGCACCTTTAGTCATGCACTATATCGAGGAGGGTCACACAGACAAGCATTTCAAGTTTGTAGTTCTTGAAGTTGTACACCCTAAAGCTTTTGAAAAAACCAATAATGATAAATTGTTGTTGCAGAGAGAAGCATTTTATATTCACCATCTAAAGACTTTGGTTCCATCAGGTTTGAATAATGAGTTGGACCTTTCTTGTTTTTTATAATCATCTGCATGTTTTTATAATTCTGAGCATGTTGTCACTTTAAAAATCAAGCCATTTCTGCCTCCCCACTGTAACTTTAAAAGAAAAAGAAAATTATTTCTCATGAAAACATCATTTGACACACAATATATATTGCAAACATTGTACCATATGTTTTAACGTCTTTAAGCTCATCATGATAGGATGTTATCCTCCCTGAAGATAGTAGATGTGTAAAAAAATCTCTTAGAATGTATTATGTTTAGATATCTTGGTTTGAGGCTCACAGCCAAACTATAATGTGTTGTCAGAGTGTATGATTTTGTTTTTATTCTACTGCCTACAGAAAAATACTTAAGATTATATCCTGATGAAGAAAAATTCTTTTGAAAAACTGGCAATACCGAAACAGTTTTAATGATACATATGTTATTTCTTCACTCCTTCGCATTCTTGCAGTAAAAGATACTTGAAAGATCCTTCTGCCTTAAACAGTTTCTTTCTCTCGTTTGCATCTGCACCTTTTGGCCTTATTTTTATGTTTATAAAATGTGTCATCAGCATACTGTATATGTCTTGCCTATAGCTGGCTATTCTCAAAAGTTGCTGGAAAACAATTTAAGGTAAGACCACATCCTGTGTCTGCCTACAAATGTAGCTGTTCGTTTTTAAAGCTTTTATTAAAACAAGCAATTCATTACTGATTTTCCTAGGTGGTAAATCACTTTTATATTTAAACAATCATAATTTAAAACTATTTGACTAAATATCATGAAATTTGGCACAGGGCAGTATCAAGCTATCTACTATCTACTTCCACAGCCTAGTTTACAAAGTTAAACATTTTTTTATTTGGGCTGTCCCTATTTTTAGAGTAGAATGTTAATGTGGTCTGCTGTACAATATCATTTTCTTGACTGCCATGTTCAACTAAGCGGCTGTGGCAGAGAAGAAGCTTACCCGATGGTGAGAAAACTGGATGGAAGATCTGTCAAATCATAATTACCAATGAGTATTGTAGCCAAGATTTTGGAAAACTGAGACTTGGAAAGACAGCAATGAAGGATTTAAAAAAGATCATCAAGAATAAGGATGTGTCACTGAAGAAAGAGAACAAAATTCTCAACACTATCACCATGTATGGGTGTGAAAGCTGTACAAAAAAGAAAGGTGACAGGAAAACAAATTGATTCATTTGAAATATGGTGCTGGAGGGGAGTTTAATGGATAACCTGCAAAAAAGATGAACAAGTGGGCCCTAGTGCAAATCAAACCTGAATTATCCCTGGAAACAAAAATAATGAAATTTAAACTGTCCTGCTTTTGAGCACATCATGAGAAGGCAAGACTCTCTGGGAAAGACAATAATGCTGGGAAAGTTGGAAGGCAGCAGGAAGCAAGGAAGGCCAAAGACGAGATGGACTGATTCCCTAAGGGAAGTTGCAGACTAGAACTTGCAGGAGTTGAGCATGATGTTGAGGACAGGACATTCTGGAGATCAGTCATAGGGCTGCATAAATTGGAGATGACTTGATGGCACATAACAACAATACCATTTGTTGCACTCTCATGGAGATTTTATGCAAGTGTTGGGTCTCTCTTCACTGATGGTTGGAAAAATTGAATTTAAAGATAAGACACAAAAGCTGCAGCCTACACTCATTTACTTGGGAGTTGATCTCTTTAGCTAAGTGAGGAATTTTTTTTAGTTGATACAGTTCAGACTCCAATGTAAACTACTTGAAGAGGGAAGAGATTGCCTTTGTTTCCTCTTTCTCATCTAAGACAGAAGCCAGGCTATTCCGATCACACAGAGGAATAGAAAGTTTGGGTTAACACATTAGCTTTTTCTTTCAAGAGGCTTTGATATACTGTACATGGGCAAAAGAAATGGACACAAATATAGTTGTTTTCATTTGCTAATAAATTAGGCAAAGGTGGAATGGTTTTGAAATTGGAGTTTGTTGAGATGTCAAGACTACCCATCTCCAGACACATACCACAAGCTGGCAGCTACTAACAGAACAAGCAATTGAAAATGCTTGCTCTACATTTTAAGTTACAGGAAATACCATAATTCAGCTTGGAATCCCCCCCCCCCAATCCAACCTGCATACCTTCTTCTCACGAAAATTTATAAAATAAAAGTGACTGAAAAAACAACCACTTTTCAAACAAAGAAACACAGTCTTTGTGGGGGATAGCTTTCTACAACTTTTCACCTTGGATTATTTGCTACTAGAATGCTTGTTTCCAAGGAGAGGGACCTCTGTGGGAAAATGCAAATTCATCTGTTTTCCTTCCCTCTTCTTTCTCCCCTGTTCTTCATAGCAGCAAACAAAGCTGTTGTCATGATCAGGATAAGCAATAATGATAACTGTGTCCCATCATGTCAAATCTGTGCTATGGAGATCCCTTTTCAAGGTTTTCTAGGTAGACTGCACTAAGAAGTAGTTTGCCATTTCCTTGTCCTGAGGGCACCCTGGGACTGTGCATCTTGCCCAAAGCCACAAAGGCTGGCCCTTCTGGAAATCACAGTGGGGAATCGAACACCCAATGACTCACTGAGCTATCTAGCCATTATAATATCCAGCTGCCTTGTTCCTTTCTCCCTCTGCCACCAGTAAACCGTGTCCTGCTTTTTCCTCCCTATCAACCAAGTATGGGTGGAAAAGGGGTGGCAGAGGGAAAGGCTACAGGAAGAATTGCTACTTATAGGAAATAGATAGGAAAATATTGTAAAATTGGGGAGAGGGGTTGCTCTTGATCTGGGTTTGCTCTTGGATTGGCTTCTCACAAAACAAGAAGCTAAACAGGCACAGGATGGTATGCCTAAAACACCCATAAAACCCATCCAATTTGGCAATATGGTAACCCATGTCAAAACCAGACAAGGGCTTCTATATAAATCAGGTATACTTGGTGAGTGAGAGCTAAAGACCAGTGCATGACTGGGACTTTCCATACTACAATATATCTATGTCCTGGTCCAGGGCTTAACAACTCCCCTTCAGACCCTCATGTAGGAGGGAAGATCAGGATCATGGGCTGGCACATCAGTTGCAATCAGAGACAAGGACAAGAGCTCAGAATGACTAAGGTGCCATTACCCCCCGCCCCCACCCCTGGCAATCCTGGAGTCTTTTGTCTGGCAGAAGGTTTATGGTATTTTGTGATTAGGCGCCAGTATTCAAATCCAGTTTGATTGCAGGAATATGTATGTCAAACTGCGAAGTTTGGTAACTGAATTGAAGCACTTTGGTTGATTATAGAGAGATTTTCCAATGTTCCAAACAACAACAACAACATTCAATCCATTTACTATTTGAGGACAGATATATTGCTAAATGTTTCTTCTGTTTTGTTGACTAAACAAGCAACAATCTTCATTCAGCTATTAAGCATACCTTGTGATCTTTCAAATTGATTCTCATAATACACCCAATCATCATGGAGAAAACAAAGGAGTTTCTATTCTCTACTAATACTGGAATAATTAAAGATAAAAGTTAAGGTCTCCCTTGTATGAAAGCCAGTTGTGTCTGACTCTAGGGGTCAGTGCTCATCTCCATTTACAGCCAAAGGGCCAGTGCTGTCTGTGTCTGCAGATGTTTCCATGGCCATGTGGCAGTTATGACTAGATGCCGGAGTGCACAGAATGCTGTTACCTTTCCCACCATAGTGGTACCTATTTATCTAATTGCAATTTCTCACTTTGAAATGCTAGGTTGGCAGGAGCTGGAACAGATGACAGGCACTCATTCCATTGAGCAGTATTCAGGTCTTGAACTGCTGACCTGTGTGTCGTCAAGCTCAGCATCTTAACACTAAACCACCGCAGTCCTAATGAAATAATTACATTCTATCAAATTGGCTTATTTTTCCTGGGGGTCCAGTAGCCTCACAAGTTGCCTCTTTACCCCAGAGACACACTGTGGAACTGAACTTAAAAATATCTGGCTCCTTAGCAGGAATCTAAGCAGAAGAGCTATCCAAGTTTGTCTTTTATATTCTGCTTCTAATCAGTTGTTGGGCCTGGTTTTTTTTAATGTACTTATTAATATTTCTATTTTTCCCCACTCTAAGAGTCATATAAAAAAAGAGGGAAGAGGCTCTTTTATTTTATCTGAGGATTATGTGGGATAGATTTCAACGTCTGGTGAGGTTTTGCTGTGGGCACATGAAGGTATGGCAGTAAATTGTTCTGTAACCTTTTAAATAGTGATGGCTCTCTATTCCAAAAGTATCTTGCCTCCTTATTCAAGTGCTGCTGTCAGTAGGGCCATGATCCAAGCTAAGTATGATAAATGTGTCCTTTATATAAGAAATGTTTTGATTTTAGTATTATAATGGTTCTTGTGGAAATAAATCACTCCATTAATATCTCAATTTTAGAGAGAAATTATAGCACTGTTTAGCTATTGATGATTTTCCCTTAGTAGCTTTTGTTGTTTGATTCCAGTTCTTGCCATAGATTGCCTGTTGAATCAAAGAATTAGAGGGAAATTTATTTATTTTATTCAAAATATTTTACCTCACCTACTGATAAAATTTGAAACACCTACAGGTTTGTGAGCCATAGTTTCCAATAGGGAAATAATCTTAGAGATCTGGATCTATTTCCAGGCATATAACAGAATACTTACTTTAACTGGATTAATTAGTAATTGAATCTGAGGAGGGCATGGGTTTACTGGAGACTGCAGTGGCTTAGTGGTTAAGACACTGAGCTTGATAACTGGAAGGTTGGGGTTTGATACCCAAGTACTGCATTTCGGAGTGAGTTCCCATCTTTGTTCCAGCTCCTGCCAAACTAGCAGTTTGAAAGCAAGAAATTACTAGTAGATAAATAGGAACCACTTTAGTGGGAAGGTAAACAGTGTTCTGTGCACTCCGATGTCTATAGAAACATTTGCAAACACACAGTGCTGGCTTCTTGGCTATAAACAGAGATGAGCACTGAACTCTAGAGTTGGATATGACTGGCTTTTGAGCAAGGGGGACCTTTACCTTTATTCCATCAGAACCACAATGGGAGACTTGGGTTCTGGCTACTGTTCGCTTCCTCTTTACCTGACAAGAGCCCAAACTGTACTTAGTTTTCTTATTGAACAAATATATACATTTTTATTAGCCAGTCTTTTATGAAGTGCATTTGAAAAATCAATTTCATCTCTGGAAGCATTGTTTAATTATTTATATTTGGTTAGATAGCCACCAGTCTAGTGACAGATGAATTATAAGGATCTAAGCAGAATGTTGAGTCATTTTTTAAAAATAACTTTGATATCACTGTAAATTTAAGGTGCATAATTACCTGTAGCTGTTAGACACTTGTGAGACTAGACATGTATAAATTAGTGATGCCTAGGCTGGATTTGAATGAAAGCCATTTGTTTGCTTGACAAATTTGGAACAAAGAATTAAGTGTAGAAAAAGACTGTTGTGTCTTGAATGCCATCAATAGTGGCTTCAGAGGTTTTCTTTTAGACACTTCTTTGCAGTATGATAAACCTGCATGTTGGACACAGCTTAGAAAAATTGCTGTTTAATGCTACCCATCCTAGAATTGTTGGTGTAATAGTAGTCTTGCATGCGCTAACACTAGGTATCAGCGGGAAGAGGCTTTACAGCCTAATGTGATTGTTCTTGACCAATAACTTGATTGGCAGAGCTCTTTTCCTGCTTGCATTTTAGGCAAGCCTTCACATTCTACTATTATTTTGTTGAAACTCTCTCTTTGTCAAGATGTGAAATCTTTCATGTATAGAATATTAAAAAAATAATTGTATTGTGTTCAGAAAAAGCAGCCCTGAAAATGAAAGTGCTTGAAAATTGAGGATTCAACAATAGTTTATTATAGGCCTTGCAAAACAGTCAACGTAGTCTCAAGCTGAGCAAGGTCATTGTATTATAATAGCTCTGACATTTAAATGTACTTATGTTACAATGTAAATATGAAAGTGGAATTTGCAGGTCCTATACCTATAGCTACAGTATTCTAGCATTCAAAGGCCTTGGTATCATAGTACAGTAATACCTCGGGTAACGTTTACCTCGGATAACGCTAAAATTGCATAACGTTAAGTAATCTGGCGAGGAGAATTGGATCGAATAATGTTAAGGTCCTATGGGATGCATTGGATAACAACCGCTAAAACCTGTGCGGTTACAATGTATCTCTATGGAGCTTTAACATTATCTGATGCATCCCATAGGATTTTAACATGCATCGGATAACACTAAAAATCGGATAACACCAAGACTTGTGGTCATAGTACCTAAGAACATCAAAGGCTTTCGGCTACAGAGGCTTAGTTTAGTCAAAACAATAGTGGCAGCCTGAGAGTTCCAAGCCCTTGTACTTTCAGGAGGCCCAAATGCAATAGAAATTTCTATTACATTTTTTCCTTGGTACACCAGACCTCTGTAACGAAAGCCTTCTTTAGAAGATAATGTTTAACAGTTAAAGTGAGAATATAAACATCTGAAAGAAATATTAATCAATATAAATATAAATAAATAAATTCACACCAGATATCAACAACACAGAAGGGATGTAGCACTGAGGTAGTAGGCTTCATTTTTGTTAGCCAACAACATTAACATCATGGATTTTTCTCCATAGAGTCAAATTAGTCTGACTGGGTGAGTAACTAGAATAATTTTCTTGTGTGTTATTTTAATATGCTTCAGGCTAAGAAGCGTACTCCCCCCCCCTAAATTCTTATTTTGAAAAACTTTTGTTGTTTTAAAGATGTATTCTCTGCTTTTTCCCATGTGCCCTTTTAGACTATAATTTCTTGCATTTTAGAATATAATTGAATCAGTTTAAAAAGGTTTTGTTTTGTACTTTTTATGCTCCTGTATTTTAGATTGAATTCTAAATTTAACTATATGCCTACAACTTAAGTTTAGCTTGTAACAATCCGCTTACTACTCCCAAGTAGAACTCGGACTTCCTCCTGCTTCCTGGACCTCTCTGGCCCAACAGTTCAGTCTTTTCCTAAAAGTGTGCCCAGTCATTCCTGACCTAAATCTAGGTAGTGAACAAAGGGTACTTATTAAATTAGTGAAGATTCAGGTAATGTGAGCCAAGTAATTTCTCCAGGTGTCTTCAGGTACAGCGGTACCTCACTTAAAGAGCATAATGTGTTCCATGGGATTACTCTTTAAGTGAGTTTGCTCTTTTAAGTGAAACACCATTGTAAGTGACCAATTGTGAGTGACTTCTGGTGGTGGGGATTGTGGACCCCGATTTAGTTGTTAAGCAAGTTTTTGGTTGGTTTTAGTTGTTAAGCAAGGTGACCATTCAGAGAAAATTCTGCTCTTTAAGCGAGTTAGTCTCTAAGCGAGGTGCTCTTTATGCGAGGTTTTACTATATTTTAAAAGTATATTGAAATCAAAGAAAAGTACAGAATAAAGTTCATCAGATGATTAGAAAGCATTTCAAAATAAAGAAATTAGGAAAGCTGCTCTTTGGGGAAAAGCCAGTGTGGCCCTCCCTCTGTCTAAATTAGCTACATGATTGCAGTTAAGATCCAGGAGAGTGTTTTTTGGCCCCCACCTTCTCTGGGTTATATCTCCTCCCTCAGGGTCCACCTTCTTGCCATCCCCCAAAAGGAGTCCAGCCAATGATCTTATAGCATGACATGTCCATCACACATTAGGCTTCATCTCTTCCAACTCATGAGGCTAGCATTTTTTACATTCCAATCTCAATAAGGTATTTTCTAAAGAATCTCCCCCACATTGAAATCTCCATCTTGGATGAGGCTAAAGCACAGTGTATAAATCATTTCATTACATAGCTTTCATTTATTTTAAAGTATTTATACCTACTGTTGTTCATACTTGTTACGCTTAGATGTTGTCACAATTTTGAAGTATGTTTGCGCTTACGGAAGACAGAAACAGCGTAGCTAAATAAAGTTTGTATAAATAGTGAAGTTGATGTAGCCTAAAATATTGCAACATTCAAAGGATTTATACATTCATACCCAGATGAATTTTGATGATTGGAAATAATCATCTGATTTCATTCTGGATTTATCTATTTATTTATTTATTCTTCAAATTTATATTTCCACCCAATTCGGCAACAACTCTGGGCAGCTAACAGCAATTAAATGTAACATCAAAAACTAACTAAAAGCCCTTAAAAACCCAATTAAAACTCTAAATAATTTACCCACTCACCCCATCCATTAAAAGAGAGAGATAAATCTTAATTATTTATATAAGCCAGCAGATGGAGGTCACCGCTCCATCGGTGCCCCACACCTGCCCTGCCAGCCAGGTTTTCAGTTCTTTCCTAAAGGGCAGAAATTCTATTTGCAGCCATAACTCTGTTGACAGAAGGTTCCATAGGGCTGGTGCGGACACAGAGAAGGCCCTCCTTCTTGTGCTAGAGAGACGAGCCCCTCTAGCAGATGGTACAATTAGAGAGCCCCTCTGGTTGGACAAACAGATGTTCTTGGGGTGACGTGGTCTCTTAGATATCCTGGCCTTTATTGGGACAAATACCAGCTGTGATGAACACAGACTCTTGACTTTTCAGTAGAAGTCTGTAAAGTTTGGTAGAGCTCATGGAGGCTTGATAAGGCATCAGACTCTCTGACCTGATATATTCTTCCTTTGACCATCCTTCAAATAGCAACCATGCAGGGGATCCTGCATGTTGAAGATTCTATTCCTCCTTTTCCTCCACTGACTGTAACTATAGGTGGTTATTGTAAATAAAGGTACTATTTTCTAATTTAAATGATTCTAGAGTGACTTTTTAGCATATAAAATGCCGGTTTTGTGTGGAAATCAGCAAATATGTTTGGTGAGACTCTCTCCACATTTATGTTCTTTCTGCCATACATCCCCTAAATTACCAACTGTGCAATACATGCCCTCCTGAAAGGATGTCATATTTTGCAAAGACTCAGGAAAAGCATTCCAGAGTTGTTTGCACTCTTTGGCAACAACACAGATGAGCCTTTTTCAGAGACACTCCAGCTAGATTGCTGTGGTGACGGGCACCTTTAGAAGGGTAGTTCTGGATGGGATTCATCCAAGGTGTAACAAGACATATTGGTATCTGGGGTAAGTTGCACTGTTTCCTACCTACTCTGTCCTGAGACATGAATGTCCCCTTTAAATATGGGAAGAGAATATGGACCCTCCACCGCAGAAGAAACAGAACAGTTATGCTTTCAAAGAAAGAGAAAGTGAACGGATCTGTAGTTTATTTCCTAACATTCACTATTAAGTTCAACTCCAAATGTCACTGTCCTTTAAATTTTGACACCAGGGAAACAGCAGTTACCCTGCCCTATATTGAGTCCTGGGATCTAGAATCTTCAAGTGAGCGGATGAATGTACAAGGAAAAAATGTCTGCAAAAGTCACCTTACATCCATGCATTTCACTCTAGCCTCTCCAACTACTGGAAACACCAGTAATCATTTTACTTTGTTTGGCCCAGCTGCATGCAGGATTCTTCTTAGGAATACAAATACACAAGATTCTTCTTTGATTAAAAGATACCACATCCCACACAGAACTGGGAAAAGTTTTGAAATGTTGCTCTTGAGGAAACATTATGTTAAAATATAGGGAGGAATATATTTGAATGAATTAGTATCTTCCAGGTTCCAAATCAAAGTTTAATTATCTGGACAATTTGAATACTGCTCCCTCTTTCTCTTTTGTACACAGTAATTGTGCATAACAAGTAAAATGAAGTGCTAGCCTTCTGTGGTAGGCAGAGATGCAAAATCTTACCTTTTTGAGTAACAGTTCCAGAGTACTCCTATCACTGGGAACTGTAATCTAAAAAAGAAACTTTCTTTTTTCCTAAGTATTCCTCCACACAGAAATTTGGTTATTTGAAGCATACAATAAACCTCAGGGTGATATATATGAATATTGAAAATAATGTTACTGTGTTCTCAGCCCAAGTCAGATACCCAAAGAAGCAGAAAGAAGGCTGAGCTTACAAATGGCTATCTACTCATTCAGAGCTACAATATCTCAGTGGGTTAGATTGACTGCCTATGGAGCCAGGACCTTCAAGTTTGAATCCCTGATATAACTCTGGAAAAAGGACTAAGCCAAGCCCTCCCAAGATTTGTGCACTGGATGGAATGTACCATCCTATCTCTTTAGCCTTAGGCAAACTGCATATTTACAGAACAATCTCAGAAGAAGGGACAGGTAAAGCACTTCTGAGTACCTGATATCTAGACAATCCTGGGAGGTCAATATAACTAACTTGAAGGTACACAGTTATCAGTTAATATGCATGCTATAGTAAGTTTCCAATGATCTAGTTTCTGAAACCCCAATCAAGCCTAGGCATGAGTAGATAAATATAATAATTTAATCATGCTTCTGTATTCTGTAATCATGCTACCTGGTGGAACATTCCCCCTCAGGACTTCAGCCCGCATCATTTGTTCCGCATCATTATATATATAATGTGTGACTGTTTTTAATTCTATAAATTTTATGTTGTTAGCCACCCAAAGTAGAAAAATTTCCTAGGCGGGTGGGGTATAAGTATAATTAATTAAATAAATAGTTGTATGATATAGTTTCTTTCTTGTTTGACATAGTGATATTGACAAACAGTTTAGAAAATTTTGGATGCATACTCCCTTGTAAGTGGTGATCTGTATTCCTCTCATATACACTTTGAAAAACCTGTACCTTGATTAAGCCTGCAGCTATAACAGTGGCGTAGACTGGGGGCGGGCTGCCCCGGGCACCACTTTCCAGGGGGCGGCAAAATGTCTCAGCACACTAAAAGCCCTGTGTCAGTAAATCTCGTTCACGCTGCTCTCTCTCTCCCAGCTTCTCCTCTGCTCTTGCTAGATTGAGTGCATGATTCGCTAGAGCCACCTGGTGGTGACTTAACAAACAGCATGCAGTAGTGAATTAACTCTTTAAAGCCTATATGGAATACTGTATAATGTAATATGTTTCTAAAAATGTCTACAGGTGTGCTCTTGTAGGTGTTTCACTCTTGGCAGCAGTCTAGGTTTTGCTTGATTAAAATGATTTCTAACAGATTTAACCAAATTATCAGTGAAACACTGCAGAATTCATAAAAGTGTTCTCTAAGCTCATTAGTGCAGTCCAAATGAAGATTACTAGATGGCTAGACCATTGCATCCATAGCCAGCCTTTCTGCCCCGACCATATACAGCATATCAATCTGTTCATGCATTTACATATTAAAAACAGGCACAAATAATTTACATTCATTTCACTATTCAGCATGTTCAATCAGAGAAGAAAATAGAGTTGGGGTTTCAATTTTAGAGAAGGATTAGGTAAAGGTCACTCTTGCTCAAAAGCCAGTCGTATCCAACTCTAGGGTTCGGTGTTCATCTCCGCGTATAGCCAAAGAGCCTGTCTGCATCTGCAGATGTTTTCGTAATCATGTAGCATTCTGTGCATTCCAGTCATGCCTGCCACATGACCTCAGAAACATCTGCAGAAGCAGACAGCGCTGGCTCTTCAGCTTTGAAACAGAGATGAGCACTGAACCCTAGAGTTGAATACAACAGGCTTTGGAGCAAGGGCAACCTTTGCCTTTACCTAACTAACCATTTGAGGGCTGCAGTGGCTTAGTGGTTAAGGCACTGAGCTTAATGGCTGGAAATTGAGCAGGTAACAGTTCGAGTCTAGTCATGCCTGCCACATGACCATGGAAATGTTTGCAAACACAGATAGCCTTGGCTAGTTGTAAACGGAGATGAACACTGACCCCTAGAGTCAGATATAACCTGCTTTTGGGCAAGGGAGACCTTGCATTGGGCGACAGACCCAGTGAGGGTGTTGCTTGCACGAGGGAGATTTGAGGAGGCGGCACCCACAGCAAGCAAGTTCGTCCACCATGAGGCCAGCTAAAGTCAGTTTGCAGGGGCTTTTCGCCATCTACAAGCCCCCTGGGGTGGGTGTATTGGAAGCAGAGTGGGACACGGTGGAGATCAACCTCCTAAAAAAATGAGGGTTTTGTTTTTGGGGCACCCTGATCCCTCCTTCATTCCCAAAAACAGTGGTGGGAGGGGACTCAGACAGCATTTTTGGGGAATAGCAAAATTTAACACTGTCTGCGGCATGGGCCCAGGGGGTGGCAAATTTGGCCTCCGCCCTGGGCGGCTGAAACCTACGATACGCCACTGAGTTATAAGCACACTAACCAATTCTAGTTGAATGCAACTGGATTTCCATTAGTTGATTAAATGAATTATATGTCAATAGTCTTTCCTCTTCTGAAGCAGAGGTGAAATTAATGGTGTGCCTGTGCAAAGCCCGCCTACCTTGTTATTTTGAAAAGTCTACCTTATCATCAAAGTTTTACTTTTTTTAGGTTTTCAGTAATTTTATAAGTTTAAAAAAATGTAATTTTACTCTAATTTTACTGAGGTTAAAAAAAGATACATACTAGATTTTAAAATATATTCATTTAAGATTATGTTGATAATTTTATAGCAGGTATTATTTTCTCATCTCTTAGTTTAGATGTTTAATATAGAATAATGTCTCACGAGGAGCCATAGTTTGCTATAACTTTTGGGTTAAACTTCTGTGCTGGTGATTATCATTTAAACTGATCAGTAGTAGGTGAGCAAATTGTTTAATGGCAAAGTAAGTGTTGTGTCATTCATCTGTGAAGGTCTACTTTCTTATGGTACCAGGAGGCCACCTCTGAACTGTAACAAAGAGAAGGAAGTGTGGCAATGACAACAGGTAGGTGGTGGAAGACATCTCCTATAATATGACATTGCAAATGTATCTAAATCACTAGGTACACCAGTTAGCTTATAGGTGGATACTAAAGCTAGAGTCTTGTACATACTAACCTAGAACCAACTGTACAATTGCATTGTGAGCCACCTGGATTCTCTTCGGTGAGTGGGTGGCCATACAAATTTAAATAATAAATTAATAAACAAACTGTCCCCGAGTTCAATGGGATTGGCTTCCAATTTTTATTAATTAATTATTTATTAGATTTGTATCGCCACCCCTTCACTGGGGGGACTCTGGACAGCTTACAACAAATCACAATCCCAACATAAAAACATCCCCATGATAAAAGACATAAAACCTCAAGTAAAAATCATAAATACCTAAAAATCCTCTGCCCCAATTCTCATCTAACTAGTTAAAACTAAAATGAAACTAAACAGCTAAAAATAAGCTAAAAACCACCCTGGACGGCCATTATATCAACCAACGCTGCCCCACAGACAGCACCCCACACCTAGTGAGCTAGCCATGTTTGTAATCCCTTTCTAAAAGGCAGTAGCTCATCTACAGTAGTTGCTAAGATTTAAGTCCTGGATGCCTCTTACTGTACTCCCGGTTTGGATGGTTGGTTGGTTAATCTTATCTTACAGGCTCACGATGGCATGCAATAGAGCTATAAATTTGAAGAAAATAATTGTTCCTCCTCTTTTTCACTCAGAAGAGTGAAACTGTCATTTCTCAACCCTGTCACTGAAGCTTCAAACATTACAGACTGATTTGCAAAATGTTCATCCCTACTTGCCTTTTTGTATTTGTCACAAAAAAAGAGGTATTCTGTATTCTGCCCTGTTCATTTGGTCTGTGCCAATCAAAACCTTTGGTTTTGGGCTGTAGTCCAATGAAGTGTCAGGAGAAAAAAAATCTGAATCAAGTTGATTTCTACTTATTTTCCAGTGTGGCACCTTTCAGCATAATGAACTGTGCATAGTAATTTCTTTTAAAGTATGTATATTTTAATGCTGTGACCTTGTTATGCTAAGTGCATGAGTCTAAATGTGGTAGGTTATATGATGTTGGATCTGGCTTGCATTTTGTGACAAGAGCAATTGATTTCATAGTCCAAAGCTTTCTACTGAAAGCCATGCTTTTAATATACTTCTGGACAGGGTTTAAAAAAATAACTACTTTTGTAACTTCTTTAGGGATTTACTCTAGGTGCTACTGTGGAAGAGTTCTATTTTTCCACCTTCCATATTGTTCTATGACCTATACAAAGCTTGTCTCACTGTACTTTTTTGATAATTGTCTCCAATGTCTGTCTCTCCCCCCCCCCCCTCATTTTATTGTTGATAAAGGCTATCTTCTCCAGATCCTGCTCAGCCTCCTAGTCTTCACTGCTCTTCATTCTGTGGTGCTCAGATTCTTACACATTGCCATCACTTTTTGTCTTCCTTCTTTCTCTGCTTTCCTAATTGTATTGCAAGCTAGGAGCTCTGTTGGTGCAGTGGTTAAACTGCTGTACTGCAGCCAAAATGTGGGTTCAATCCTGACAGGGATCAAGGTTGACTCAGCTTTCCATCCTTCCATATTTGGTAAAATGAGTACCTAGCAAAATGTGAATTACCTTGTGAACTGCCCAGAGAGTACACTAAGTGCTATGAAGCGGTATATAAGTGGAACTGCTATTGCTATCATTTCACCTGGTACTGTCATGTCCAATCTGCTGTAATTGCTAGTGGCCACTAGAGTTTGCATAAACAGATATCAGATGGTAATTTGATAGTTCTATTCAAATCTCTGTGGGAATCCTGTGTAAAGTGGAAGCATATTAACACCAACTATTATTGACACCTGAAAGAATTCTGCCTGCATCTCAGCATCACTAATTGCTGTTGAATTTTAGGTGAAACCTTTGGTGGAAGGATGCAGAAATTTAACAGGTTATATTACATGTGAGATTTTGCCCTTTTCTAACTGTAAATCAAGTTGTGGTATGGCTTTTGGTCTTCATTTCATCCTTAGATTCCATCATGTAGTTTCGGTTAAGGACCTAAGAAGAAAGAGACTGCTTGATCCTGTCATGGTCCATTAAATGTAGCTTCATATTTCTAACACATTCTTACCAACAGGACTTGAAAGTAAACAATAATTCATGATGGAGTGATTTTTTTTCAGCTCTTTCCCCTCCTCTCAATAGAGATAGAAATACTGTAGAAATAATACTTCTATCTGAACCTGCCAGTTCAAGGTTCTAAGTTTAGTAGTCAAAGTTGTTGACATAAACTTGAATGTCTAACTCAGGGGTGCCCAAACATTTTGGGCCGTGGGCCAATCATGTGGTTCAGGGAGCTGGTCACTAAGGCCTGGGGGCCGGATGTGGCCCCTGACGCCAATTCATCCAGCCCACGAAACCCTCATCGTTCCTGGAAGCGGAAGTAAAACGCGCCCGTACAGGCACATTTTACTTCCGCTTCCAGGAGCGACGAGGGCTTTGTGGGCCGGATTAATTGGCATCGGGGGCTGCACCCAGCCCCCGGGCCTTAGTTTGGGCACCACTGGTCTAACTGTTAAACAATATTTGACAAAGTTTGTGAGGTCCAATTGCAAAGATCCTTTATTCTTCTATATATTTTTCCACTCTTTTTTGCTAGAGTCATAAAATAATAAACCAAGGTCTGGGAGAATATTTAAAGAAATATTTTATTCAAAATGCAAAAATACAGTCTAAGAATTCATACAAAAATATTTATTATTCACACAAAGTCACTGAACAGCAGGTCTTCTTAATAGTCATGCAGGCAAATTTTCAGATTTGATAATACAGACAGTTTAAAATAACATTCTTTCATATATAGCTCGTTACTAAGAACAATGGCACCATTCATGTATACCTCATTACTACTGGAGAACACTCAATGGTGGGCTGTCAATTTTTTTGCTACCCCACCATGACGTCATTACATAGTGGGCAGAGCCGACGTCATGACATTGTGGGCGGAGCAATAAAATAAAATAAAATAAAATAAAATGGCTGCCCGGAACTTCGCATGCGTCAAACCTCCATTTGATGCATGTGCAGTTCTATTTTTAGTGCACATGCATCAAACCTCTATTTGATGCATGCGCACTAAAAAATAGAACTGTGCATGCGTCAAATGGAGGTTTGACGCATGCACAGTTCTGGGCAGCCATTTTGGCTACCTGGAAATACACTTCCGGAGCGGGGGGCTGGAGAGGCGACCGAATAGTTCATCCAGGGGTTTACCACCACCCCGGCAATTCCCTCCTGATGGGTGCTACCGGTTTGGGCGAACCGGTCCAAACCGGTAACTACCCATCACTGAAAACACTACTTCTAAAAGTAGATTCCACACATTCAAAATCCTAGACTCTCAAAACTAATAAATTTTAAGTGAAACTAAAATTTGTTTGGAGTCACACCTCAGCTTGCATCGTTTAGTTGTGTGAAGACATACCTTCCTGAAATGAATTATCTTTTGAACACCTGGAATTTGGATTTGCTAGCCAGAAGCCTACTGATATTGAATTATTTACTACAGTTAATAGCAACTAGTTGATGAGGTGGTGGGGCATATCTTGATCGTATTCTTGGTCAAGCACTTAATTGTGGAACTGAGATGTGCTCTACCAGCTAATCAATCAGCTGTGGGAGCTTAAGCAAAGCTTAACATGAACATCAATAGGATTCTGCTACTATAATTGTCTGTGTGGTGTTCTTAGAAACTAAAAACCTAACCTTCTTTGAAGATCTCTTTTCTCCAGTGTTGAACTAGTTCAAACATGGTGAATGTTCCAAAGAGATAGGAAAAGTCACTAATGCCATTTTACCATCTTCCACATTCAAATATTTTAAATGCTGGAATTATTTCTGCCCAGATATGTGACTTGCAAATTGTGGTAAACTCTTCAAAAATGAACTCAAATTTTAATTCATCTACACTGGCCAAAGCCAACAAACAAGTGAAACTGTTCCTAACATGGACAAGACCATGTCATACTTTCCTGCAGGGTAACTGTGAAAAATGTGGAAGTTCTTGAGGGGGGGAGTCTTAACTCTAATTTAGTACCAAGTTGACAGAGCACACATAATTCAAACCCAGAATTTGCAAGATAAGCACTGTAAATTCTAAGTGTTGATGAACATATCTATCCATTCAGTTTCTCCCATATACATTTTTCTCAAGTTCTTTAGATTCAAAGGATGGTATCAAGACTATAAATATGAATTTTTTATTTTGTTTAAAAAATATAATTATCAAATCATATAAAATGAACTGATATTAATTTCTCCAGAATGCCTTGGGTTCATATACAGATTAAAGGGAAAAAAAGCCAGAGATTCATTGAAGCAGAGTACTACCATCTGCTTTGGATCAGGGCCTGCCATCAGGACCAAGTGCAAATCCCAAATACTGCTCTATTACAAAACACTATGAGGGCAGATTTTTCTTCTGACTTGATTGCTTAATTAGGCTTCCCTTCCTAATGCCCTTTCTTCATTCTTCTCCACTCTTGTTGTACAATGGTACCTTCCAACATGTTAGGTAGTAACTTGAATGCTCACATCCATTACAATTTGGTTTCTCCCAACATAAATAATTATGTATTTATATAACTATTTATGTAATATAAAAGAGTGGCACTTGTACAGTGACAGAAGGGGGAGTGGCACTGCAAATGAAGATAGCTGGGGACAGTGGTCATTTGGGTGTCAAAATAGTGATGACTTTTTCATGAGAGGGAATAATGTCCCTCTGTAAAGAATTAGCATGTTGTAGTAGTAGGGTGGTGGCTTTTTTTTTTTTGCAAAATGTTGATTAACTGAAATTCACATTGTTAAAGACACATGTAACTTATCCTTGTCATACACGCAGGGAGAGAAGAGTACCAACTGAAGTCATGGTGTTATTTAGTAAATGTATTTTATCTGCCTGAAGTACTAGGGTTTTATTTTTTGCCTAGACAGAGTTTAAATCAATGGTACTTTCTGCCTTTTTAAAAAAACCATGCATTATTAATTAAGCCCATTAATCGGCAAGAATTGAGTTTTTGCACAACCACTACTCTGACAGCTGGCTTCCTATTATATTCCATTCAGCAAATTCTGATTCATTCATTCATTCATTGGTGATCCGTACTCAAACCATGTCCCCTGGCGTCCCTTGAGACCTTTGCCATGCCTACAGGAAGGGAGTTTAGTATACGATGCAGAGATGCGCTCTCTCTTAGACCCACCAGCTTCCAGGGGAAGCCATAGGGGGATCAGAAGAAGAATTAGCCTGATGTGTTGGTGTGGCTGTGGTGTTGGTGTGGCTGGTCTCCAGTAAATATTTTGATACATCTGCTGCCAGCTCTGGTCTGAGGGAATCTACCTAGCATTTAAATTTTGATGGGGAGCTGTTTTGAATAATAAGAGTGCAGACTGTGAGTCAGTGCATGTGTGTTGACTGAAAGGGGGAGAAGAGGGGGGGAAACTCAAAGCTTAACGCTTGCTGAAACGCTGCCGAGCTGCAGTGCTTGGCTTTTGTTGCCTCCTCCTCCTGTTTCTAGTAGATATTCCACACAGATTTTTGTTGTGTTGTTGTTCTTCTTCTTTGCTAGGGGTGGGAGGGAAGAAGAGGGAGAAATAATTAAGACCCCCTTGCTCAAGTAGCAGTTGCAATGGGTGCTGTCATGGGCACGTTTTCTTCTCTGCAAACCAAACAAAGAAGACCCTCGAGAGGTAAGGCTAAAATCTCTTTCTGTCTCTCTATTGTTCCCCCCTAAAAATATATATCTTTTCAAGTGTATTTGTGACAAGTGAATTGGATGCTGCTCCTTTTGGAAGGGGAGCAGAAGAGCCAAGCATGTGCCACTTGTAACTAAACCCAGCCACACCGATTAGAAGAGGCAATTCACAGAAAATGCCAGGGAAGCCGTGCATGGGTGTGTGCGAGTGTGTGAATGTGCTCGCCTCTCTCTCTCTCTCTCTTTTAGAGGTTGTGGAAGAGAGCAAGGCAGTGGCAGGGGTTGGGGCTTTCCCTGATCCTGTTCCATTTTTCTCAAAGGGGGTTGGGGGAAGATGTTTCTTGTATATCCTACACCTTGGCATCTGTAAGGAGAAGGTGTGCAGCCCCACTGGGGTGCAGCACACTTGCAGGAAAGACCTGTTTCCTCCTGGTCCCATGCTGTGTGCAATTAATTCACTAGGGAGAAGATCACTGGCATATGGCAAAGCATTTTCCAGCTGCCCTTTAGGGATTGCTGGAGAAATTAAACAAATGTGTCAGATTCCCCATAATGCTGCGTGAAGAATGCTACCACTTGCATGTCAAACATTCACCATTTGGAGAAGGAAGGTGGGGATGCATTTCAGATGTTCAAATGGAGCTAGTGGCATTTTAAGAATGCACCCCCTTTAATCCTTAAATCAGCAAAGCTTGCATAGATCATGCTAATGTAAGAAGTCTCCAATGTATCCTGTACCACACAGGGTTTTTCGAAGCTCAGGGTTGGACACATGATGTGGGCGGAGCTCAGGGAAAGTACCTGGGTCAAGATAGTGATGAGTTTGATTGGGGTGGGGGATATGCTTTTGCCATGTTAGCTCTTCATGTAAGCATGACAGCCTTGGAATGTAAGTTTGTTTAAGACACATTCACTGCATTTTATATCAATTTGTAATTTTTTTAAATTTTGCTTTTAGAGCTGACCATCAACTCTATTTGCCTTCCAGTGACACTGAAATGTGTGAAAATTATTGAAGCACATTTTTGGTGGTATTGGGTGTGCATGGTGGATCTCAAGTCTACCTAGTTTGAGCATGATGTGGAGATGGCCAAAGTTTTAATTCAAACTACTTTCATAGATTGTGAGGGAAATCTTGTAAATTGACTGCTTACATCCCCCAAAGTAAATAGGTGGTAACTGGCTAAAATGCATAGAGGACTGTCACCTATATGTTTCTCAAATAGCTTTTGAGGGGTTTCACTATGTAAAATTCACACCAATCTAAGTGCCCAACTGAAGATCTCTTGTTATAGTAGTATATACTGCCTATAGCAGTGATGGTGAACCTTGGCACTCCAGGTGTTCTTGAACTTCAATTCCCAGGTGTTCTTGAACTTCAATTCCCAGCAGGAGCGCTGACTTGGGCTTCTGGTAATTGAAGTCCAAGAACACCTGGAGCACCAAGGTTTGCCACCACTGACCTATAGATATGTAGTATTGCCAGCTTTTTGATTCTAAAGAGCCTAATTAAAAATTTACTAATCCTTTATATTCCACACACATAACTCCAACTTGCTCTGAAATAATCTTAAAAATATTCATATTTGCTTCTTTGCTTCACATTCAGAACTTATAGCTGTTATTTATAGGACTCCCCACCCCCCACCCCCATTGACTGATTATACTCCAGCAGGTGTTTGTTCTTGGGAAATGGCTTATAAGTGGCTTTCATTAGTTTCCCCCACTAGCTGAATATGTTGCTAACATCGCTGAATGGATATGAATTCTGTGGACATCAGTGGGTGGTGATCTTTCTGCAGTAGGTGTCAAGAAATTGTTTTCCAAGAACAGTTTTCGAATGGCTAATGGAAATAGTCACTTGATTATCTTAATCATGGCACAGTTCACTACAGTTAGAGACATTTTCTTCCTCTTTCTGAGATTTTCATAGCAAGTGTGGAGGTGATTTTTTTAGTCCTTGGATGAAATATCCTACTCAGTAAAACTCTGGTCATTTCAGGGGCAAAGGTAAACCTCTTCTATGAAATCAGAAATTGTATTCTATTCCTATGGAAAGAGGTCTGGAATATACTTTGAGAATTACACTATGTCATTATTTCACATATTTCCTGAGGGAAAATGGCCCTTTCTTACATAGCAACAGCTCTCTAACTGCTGAGATTTACATCACACATTTAGTTGCAGCAATGATTTGGTTTGGGGGGGTGGGTTACTAAGAAGGAAGTGGGTGGAGAGGAAACCTCTCCACCATATTTAAAAATAAGGTAAGCTAATAAGTAAATAAATAAATTGGGGGAGGGAGCAGAATTCTGCAACTCCTAGAGAAGACTCCAGTTGGTCATTAGGCTCAGTCTTGCTCCGTCCTAACCTCTAGTGACTGGCAGTGCTGGTGATGGGATGTGTTAGCAATCACTATGGTTGATGCTGTGGGTAGACTCTGCCCTCATCACTGCCTCTTCCTCCTTCCTAAACTCTGTATATAGCTGTGCTTGGGGTGCTCACCATAAAAAGCTCCTTTCCCCTCTCTGTCTTGCTTGAATGACAGCTAGGGCACAGGTGAGTGGATCTGCCACTGAAATAGGCCAGCATGTTCCTTCAAACCTAAGGTGGAATGAGAGCTTCGGTTCAGAACAAAGTATTGATCTTCTTAGGAAGAAAGACATGGTCCTTCAAAAATTGTTGGTTACTAACATTTCTCGCCCAAGAAATGGAGCCAATTTCTATAAAAGAAGTAATGTCATCCACTGTCTACAAACAGGGGCCACACACAGTAGGGGTAAAAAAAATTATGGAATGCTTGCTACATTCCATAATGTGTAAGAAAATTCCTTTTGTGTAAGAAAATGTCTGAAATTTCTCACTGGCTAATCCCACTTGAAACAGAAGTCCTGCAGCATTTTCTCTGATTAATCTTTTTGTTTTGTTTGTTTTTGGAGCCTTCCATCCCTTGCTCCCCAAAGAATTACTTGGAAAAATGTCATGCTTGGGTCTTTATGCAGAATGCCAAACTGGGGCAAGGAGGCTGCTGTGGTTAAACGAAAGACACAGGAAGCATGCAAGAAATGAATTGTGCTACAGTTTCTGCAAATGGGCTATCCCACTCCCTTGGGGGAACTGAGTAAAATGTTTCCATGCCCTTTTCTTAACCCCTGAGTTGGATGGAGAATTCTGAGATGCCACATGCATAGGTTGATGGGATTTAATCATAAAAAATATTTCTATAATATAATTTAGACCCATCATTGTGTCTTCAAGTTACTCATATCAACCTCACTGAGGAGTAATCAGAAGCGATGATGCGGAGGTGAGGAAACATGATTTGCGAAATATAGACTGATTTCCATTTGAGTCCATGTAACTTGACAGATGGTGATTGCAGCCATGAAATAAAAAGGCAACTGATTCTTGGGAGGCAAGCGATGAGAAACCTGGGGAACATAGTGAAAAGTAGAGACATCACATTGCAAACAAAAAATCGTATCATCAAAGCAATGGTATTCCCGGTGGCAATGTATGGTTGTGAGAGCTGGACCATTAGGTAAGCGAATGTAGAAGAATAGATGCCTTTGAGATGTGGTGTTGGAGGAGAGTTTTGAGAGTCCCCTGGACAGTGAGGAGAACAAATAGGTCAATCTTAGAAGAAATTAACACTGACTGCTCCTTAGAAGGTCAAATAGTAAAGATGAAGCTAAAGTACTTTGGACATCAAATGAGAAGAGAGGATTTGCTTGAGAAAGCCTTGATGGTGGGAAGAGTGGAGGGCAAAAGAAGAAGGGGATGGCCAAAAATGAGATGGCTAGATGGTATTGTAGACACAATGGACACAAAGCTGAGCAAGTTGAGGAGGATCATGGAGGACAGAAGTGCCTGGCGGACAGTGGTCCACGGGGTCACAAAGGGTCGGAATCGACGGTGCGACTAAACAACAAAACTTGACATTTTTGTTCAAGGGTAAAACCATTTGTGTGCGTGTGCAGAATAGAATGCACTAAGTTCAGTGTGCCAGTCTCCCTCTGAAAAATTGCACCAGCTAGCAAAATGTAAAGGTTTCTTAGGCAAGAGGTATTCCAATCTATTAGAGGTACAAACTGGATATTTCTGTATGGAAATATGACTCTAGCACATTTCTTTCCCATCCTTAAGCATGTGCCCAAGCAATTCAAAGGGAAACAGTTAAAATATCCACTACGGATGTATTCAGGCACAAGTAGCTCGCTAGATCTTGTCCAAGATTTTTGCCAATGCAAATGTTGGGTGCTTTCAATGACAATAAGGAATAGATACAATGATAATAAAGAGTAGTACTCAGAAATGTTAGACTTCAGCCACATCCCCAGAGTTCTGTAGCCAACATGATCCAAAAATAATATTTCCATTAAGGTCTTCTGTTCTGTCATTATTGGTGTTGTCTTTCTTTCTTTCTTTTTGGAACCTTGCAAATATTTGCCTGCTTTTATCAGACCTTGAGCAGGTGTCCTTACTTTCTGTACTAGGATCCATGGATAAATCTTTAATGTCTGTTCGTACTTTAAGGACAAGATGCTGCTTCTATCCAGTCCTGATGATGGACCTGTTTACCTAGTAAAATACATAAGAGTACTATCCATGTAAAACAGATCATAATGCACTCAAGTAAAAAAATTTAGAATAGCATCAGAGGCAGTAGAAACAATCCACTTGTTCACCTTCCCATTTCTAGAATCATAACTCTAGGTTCAACTACTAAACTTGATAGCTCCCTATTCTAATAAATTCTGTGTAACAGTGATTAGATGCATAGCTACAAAGTTAAAGGAAAATCTCAATATTTACCTGTCACAAACCACGTAATACTTGCTTGGGCCAGGTATGCTGAAACTGATAGAATTAATTTGAACTTTACTGACAGTCCACTTAATTCAAGTGTCGGATTCAAACTGTGAATAATTTTTCATTTTATTTCACTGTATTCTGTTTTGAAGGGAAAGTATGTCTGTTTGTACTTGAGTGTTCTTCTCTTCAATATTGTTATCTGCATTTAGTTCCTTATAAATTTCCTTGCTTTGGAACACCTTTATATTAAAACAATTAATCTAACTAAAGACTGTGAAGTAAAATCACTTTCAGTTGTTCATTCAACAGTGTTTATTCTGCATTTTATGGACATATGAAGGGAGGGTGACCACAGCAGGCTACATTCCTGACCCATAATATGCATCAGAATAGAGGTCTCTAGTCTTGGTGGTGGTGGTTGCTGGGGAAGTTAATGATTTTTTTGCTGTCACAACTATTAATCTATTCATTCTCTCTCTCTATCTGGATCATTATACCACACACACAGAGAGAGAAAGAGAGAGAGAGACCATCTTCCTCTGGATCATTCTAACTCTTTATCTCTTTTATATCCACCTAAATGTACGTGTGTGTACACATACAGTAATTTACACAGTCAAGCACCACATTCCCTCCCTCTCCCTCTCTATCAGTTTTCAAATTTTCCTCTTCCTTCTAAAAATCACTCTCCCCTACCTACAGCAGGTATTCAGATTTATGCAACAATCTTCTTATTTCATGAAATCCATGTGGACTAAACCAGTTTTCCCATCATTGCAATGTCCTGGTCTTTGTTCCTCTCCACTGAGCAATAGTAGCTAGGATTAAGTTGCACACAATTATTATTTTTTCACTAAGAGATTAACTATTTAACTATAAAATGATGTTAATCCCTCTTATAACAAGATCATTAGGAATTGAGAAAAATATCAAGTCCATTTGATGTTCCACACATAGTATTTCCTATCCCCCCCCCCCCTTATAAACAACATCCTCAGTCCTAGGTCAATACAAAAACCCCTGAAATCTCACAAACAGGAGATTGCATTTGAGGCCAGCAGGATCCTTCATCAGGCTGAGCATTACAGAACTGACAGTGAAAAGGAGTGTGTGTGCAAAAAGCAAAGGAAAAATTGCAAAAATCATGGCTAAATACAGGATCTTGAATCAATATTTAGCATCAGAAAGAAGCCATAGGCAGGAGGAAGGGAGAAATTACCAACTGTCCACTGAGATTGTGATGGGCAATTAAATTTATATATTCTCAAACAAGACCTGAAACCTGTCACCCTGAGCTGAGCTGACTCTACAACAGGGGTTGCAAAACTCTTCTGGCTGCGGGCCGGTCACATGATTCAGGGGGCTGGTCACTATGGCCCATGGGCTGGATCCAGGCCCCAATGCCAATTCATCTGGCCTGTAAAGTCCTCATCGCTCCAGGAAGCAGAAGTAAAACACACCTGTACAGGCTGTAGTTTGGGCACCCCTGCTCTACAAGTTGTAGATTACATTTCATAAAAGAGCTAATTGCTCCCCCTCCCCCTGTTACTTTAAAGTGGGGATTGTTTTAAGTCTTGATCAGTGAGTGTGTTAAGATTTCCCATTATGTATTGACAGTGTCTGCATGTGACCCACTCTTCTGTTGTAAATTCTGGCTGGGCCACTTAAACCCAGCACAGGTCCTGTTTGATGGTATATGAAACCTTGTAGTACAATATGTGAGTACCAGATTATGCAGTAAAGTTTCTGGCTGTGTTCAAGTTAAATTACTCGTCTGTCTGCTTTATTGGAGATAGCCAAAGGTTGTACGGTCAGCCAACTCTACATCTAACCTCCTGTGACTGGTTCTCTTCTTGCTATCGTTGTGTCTAATTTACTCTCCTAAATATATTGAAATATGCACCTTCAATAGATCATACAGCTTCTGAAGAGTTTTCTGACCTCAAATACCAAGGGGCACCATAAATCAGTGGGGAAACGGTGGCCCTCTAGATGTTCTACTTTCTCTCCTGCTGACTATTAGAAAGACTAGCTAATGTATATGGGAAACAGAATCAAGCCATTGTCTGGGATGTCATAAGTTTCCCAGCTGTGCCATTGTTCCTTATGGGAATTGGGCATTTAATTTGTGCTAAGGCAGCCATAGCAGCCCTTTTCAAATTATCCTTTCATGGTTGGGAGTGGACACACTTGCCCAAATCTGATTCATGATCTTGTATATGGATCAAAAAAGGTGTCTGTGCAAAATGTAGCCATGCGTAGCTAGGATTGAAATGCAAGGGGTTTTGGTGTGACTGAAATTTTTCCAGTGTTTTGATGTAGGGGAGATGCTTACTAGGTTAGAAGATTCTTCTTCTTCTTTTTCTTTTGCTCTTGAAAAAATGCACAACCTTTGCCTCTTTCTTATTTCTGACTGTCTGCAAACTTGCCAATATCCTCATGCACTTTATTATGCATGGAGGTGATGCTGCAGAAGTGTTTGACAAACTGCTGGTCACACCAACCAGGCATACCATGGCTGCTTCAGTGACATTAACTCTAAATAGAGTAATGCCTGACAAATGTTGGCCACCGTTTTGTTTTTGTCATCACATTTTCTTACACAAAAGCTCCCAGAATGACACTCCTTATTGCTACAAAGGGGAAGTTGTCCTATGCATAATTACCCCATGAGAATGGCAGGAAGACCCTCCTGCAACAAGTTTATTTATTTATTCAAACTTGTATGGTTTTAAGTTTCACATAAATAAAATTCTATACTGCTTTGCTGTATTTGGTCCAATCCTGACACAGGCACTAGTTTTGGTATGCTAAGCTGTTAAACAAGAATGCTATTTTTCTGCAATGGATGGAGCAAAAAGCTACACATTTCATAGGTTTTTGTAGGTTCTGGTGTAAATCTTTTTGTTAAGTGGTCTGTTGAAAATAACTAAATCAATAACATTATGTCTCTCTGAGTCACATTACAGGCTGCCTAATGTAATGAAACACCTAGTAACAAGGCCATCCTACATAAACACCAATTGCATTACACTGTCATAGTCAGTGTTATTGGTAAATGAATATTGCTGTAGGCATAGCAGTAGGAAATGGATAAAATCTTTAGTCCCTTGCATTACATTTGTGAAGGTTCGTGTGCATTTTTTGTCCCAAACAAATCAAATAAAATTCTAAACTAAACCAGCCACACTGGCCAAATTCAGTATCTATAGCTGTTCCGATCATAGGGATTTGTTTGCTATGTAGCTGTTAAAATTGAAGTACACTAGTACCTTGGATAACGTTGAGACTTGGTTCCACAAGTCTCGTTGTGCAATGCACGTTAAAAAAGCCCTGTTCCCCTGGAGGCTGCAGCAAGCCAAAACGTCGGGATTTGAATCCCGATGTTTTGGCTTGCTGCAGCCTCCAGGGAGGTGGGGGAACTTTGGAAACAGCTTGGATCAGGTCCCCTGACCCTCCCCCCCCGGAGCCAGCAGGAGGGTCAGAAAGCCTGAAATGAGTAAAAAACCCATTTCGGACTCTCTGACCTCCCTGCTGGCTTCGGGGGGTCAGGGGACCCGATCCAAGCTGTTTC
Source organism: Furcifer pardalis (assembly GCA_030440675.1). Classification (NCBI taxonomy): domain Eukaryota; kingdom Metazoa; phylum Chordata; class Lepidosauria; order Squamata; family Chamaeleonidae; genus Furcifer; species Furcifer pardalis. The sequence continues at coordinate 75,143,227 of CP126893.1, forward strand.
CAAAGTTCCCCCACCTCCCTGGAGGCTGCAGCAAGCCAAACCCTGACGTTTTGGCTTGCTCCACTGGCCGGGGACGTTGGGGAAGCCCAGAAACAGCTTGGATTGGGTCCTCTGATCTCCCTGGAGCAGGCAGGAGGGTCAGAGAGCCCAAAATGGGTAAAAAAATGGACTTTTTTACCCATTTCGGGCTCGCTGATCCCCCTGCCTGCTCCAGGGAGATCAGAGGACCCGATCTACAGCTGAAGGGTGGCTGGGGAAGCTGATGGGGACTCCCCATCGGCTTCCCTAGCCACCCCACCCCTGTCTCCGCAGCTTCAGGGTGGCTGGGAAGCTGAACGGAGAACCCCGTTCAGCTTTCCAGCCACCCTGCTGCTACGAAACGACTGCATCGGCTAACGCTAACAGATTGTTATCTGACGCAAAATTTCTTTAGAAATTTTGCATCGTTATCCGATTTTAGTGTTATCCAATGCAGTCTTTATCCGAGGTATGTATCTGAGAGAAAAAAAGAGACAGAAACTGAAATGGTGGTATTCTCTTCCTATCAACCAAGCAACAGTCACAAGAATTCTTCTTTGCCAGTATTTTTACTTATATGACTCCTCATTCCTAATGTTTTTCTGTCTTGAGATCCTCGTTTTGTTTTCTTTTGCTTACCAAACACCTCTGTTTTCCTCCCCCAGGCCTACCCATCCAATCCAGTTGGCCTTAATTCTAAACAACTGTCATGGATGACAGCCACATTGTCTAGCTTGCTCTCTCAGACTCATTGCAATAAGGGTAAATTATTAACACACCTCCTCCTAATTTCTTCCACCACAGACCCATGTTGGTTTTTCCAATATGTCCATATCTACATTCCTTTCTTTTAGAATAGCAACCTTTCAACATTCCCCAAGATGGCTGGAGGCCAAGCCAAGCCAGAAACACCCATCACTTCTCACGTCAACCTAACAAAACAAGAGGAACTTCTATGTACACAGAGTAATCCTCAGTTTGGAAGCATATTTGCTCTCATAACTTCTGCTCACCTTCTGTTCCTCTTGTACTTCTCCTTAATTTAAAACATAATCTGGCATGACAGGGAAAAATCCTTGTCCTGTTATTCTGGAATCTGAAATAGAACAACTCTTTGGGAAGTAAAGATGGAGACAGCAGGGATGAGATGAAAAAGAAGTAGCACAAGTGAGAAACTCTCCAGCCTACTTTTCAATTGACTTAAACCAGACAGTTTTAAAGAAGAATCTCATAAAGCCTTGTGAGTAAGAATTATCCACTATGATTAACAGATGACAGGGAATAATGTGTATTGTTAAACCTTCTGGAATGAGAGGAGTTGATGTGGAAACCCAGTCAAGTTGGCTGTTTGACGTGGGTATGCCTCCATGGCCAGAGCTCTGACACACCTGCAAATGATAGACAAGGTGTCCTCTTACAGACATGACTGCCCATGGCTGTGATTTACTGGGTTTATAGCTATCTCCAACAGCTGTGGAGTTATATTCCTCATCGCCCCCTCTCCCCCCTCCTGATGATTATTATATGTTGTTTTCTTGTGTGAGAATATTTTTTTTTAAAAAAAAGTCTCCTTACTGAGTGAAAGGACAAGAGTTTCTCTGAATTTTTTATGTCTTGGGATTTATTTATTTTATTTTATTGGCAAAAAAAGTGTGGTGGTGATTGTGCAAAAACTGTATTCTATATATAAACTTATTTTGTATACATGCTTTGTATTTTATATAAAATATGAGAGATTTTAACATGAAATACAAGAAATATGCAAAATTGCGTGCAAAATAGGTTTGCTTGGCTTTTGCTAATGCTGCTGCTAACATGTGGTATCTTGCAGGAGTATAATACAGTAACTACAATGATTTAGTGGGTGTCTTAGTGGGCTCCTTCTTTTTATTGAGGCTAAGGAAAAAATGTGATTATTCATTATATCCTCCATCAGAAGTGTGCAGAAACAGGTTTTTATTAGGCTATGTTATCTGATACAATGGCTCAACATAAGGTTGTTCCTACACATTTCTGACATCCTTAATCAAAATTAAGAGAATCTGGGTTACTATAAGGATACCCATGAATGGAAAACAGAGCTGGGAGTCTGCCATGAGCTTCCCTGGGAAATAAGTTCTCTTTGCAAGGAAGCGGAGGGGAGGATAAGAAAGGAGAAGGAGATAAAGAGCACTTTGAAATAACTTGGAACTTTGCTAAGTGTCAGCATGAGATCAAAACTAAGATCAAGCTGACCTGGCTTCATCTATCATTATCTGGTTTTGCCTTCCATTGGCCTTATTTTCACTTGTTTTTAGACATGTTGATACATCCTGGCTTAAAATGTACCCTGCCACGTTGGGTTAGTACTTTCTTCTAACTATTGAAACATTTCTCCAACCCAGAATGATGGAAGTGAAAAATGTGAACTGAAAGAAATTCTCTTGAGAAATATGTTCCTATGAGATGGAACTGAATGGCTTGGTAATGATACTACGTATGATTTAAGGAATTTTCCTTTCTTCATGAGAATTTCAGTCCATACTAGTAAATCTTTGATGTCAGTCATCAAAACCAAATAAGCATTAAATATATCAGTGACAGTAGCCTTTAAACTTATTTGATCTCATCAGTCAATATTCTTAGAATGAAATGTCATCATAGCAAACCCTCTGTAGATATCACTGTGCTGGTATAGGAAACTGGATGATAGAAATGAGACCTTGGACATTTCTTTGTTTAGTTCATTATCTGATTGGTTTTAAAAGCTTCTAGGAAATTGTTACATGCCCTAGTCGTGGTGGCACACCTTGGCACACCAGCTGTTCTTGGACTTCAATTCCTTGAAGCCCTGATTAGCAGGTGTACTGACTTGGGCTTCTGGTAATTGAAATCCAAGAACAGCTGGAGTGCCAAGGTTTACCACCACTGCCCTAAAGCAAATCTGGTAATTTGCAGATGTGGATGTTGTCATTCAAAGTTTTGATCTGCAGAGACATGTACAGTATAGTCACAAGCCATCATGGAATATGCTCACAGCTATACCTTCATTCAAACAGAATTCACTAACAAAAGACTTGTCTCAGAACTAGAAAACACTAAAAACAATTATGTATTGAAAAATTCAGTGTGTGCCCTTTTTAAAAAATAAGCTTGGTAGGAATCAATTAATATCCTTTGCATATGTCAATAGTTCAATATGAAGTCAAATAGAAACAATAATCTATTCAACAGATGTGCCTTTCTTCACAGGATAATGTAACTGCCCTTGGAAAATTATACTTCAATAAGGGGTAAAATCATTTTGAGTACTCTGTGTGAAATGATGGAAGAAATTATCTCCAAGCAGTTGTACTATCATTTCTAATCAACTTCAACATGGATCAGTGCATGTACATAGCTTGCCCTACTCTTCCAAGCTAAAATGCTGAAAAACACAGAGTATTTTTTCAACAGAAAAGGATTCATGAGGTGCCTCCGGCAAACAATGCTGCTGTATCTTTTCATGTATATTATCTTCAGCCAAAAATGCATCTTCCAGGCTACCTCCTGCTGCTGATAAAGGCAATAAGCCTGAAGATCAAAAGTTCATGTGCCATAAAAAGTTTCCCCAATTTCTTTTGTTATATTGCCTTATCATTAGCATTGCAACTTGTATTTTGATCACAAAGTACTGGAAGAAAGGTCATGTTTTAATGTTTAGATTGTTTATACCACAATATAGTTGATTCAGTCCAAGTCCCCATATCTCAGAAATTATTATGTCTGTGCAGTGACCGCAAGATTTTGTTTGGACTTCAGTTTTGGCCCTCTTATTGATTTGTTTATTTGTTTTTTAGGCCACCTTGCTCCCAAAGGGGGCCTCAAAGTGGCTCACTATAAATTAAGAGACAGTTTTAGTACAATGAAAAAGAATTAAATTGAGTAATAGAATTAAACTTGAGTATAATCACCTTTTGAATATGAACTTTGTGTTCTCATACTACTCTGGAGTTGGACTGCTTTGACTCCCTTTCTGCATCAAGATAATCTATTACTTTCACTTTTAACTCCATTCAGCTTTTAAAACAGCATTTCAAGCTCTTTCCATCCCAAACAGGCAATTTGTCACTTTTGATAAATTCTTCAGAGAAATAAATCTGAACAAAATTTTCCCACACTTATCCCAGCATAATTCAGTATGTACAATACAGTTGTACCTCACTTAAAGAGCAGAATGTGTTCCACAGGATTGCTCTTTAAGTGAGTTTGCTCTTTAAGCGAAACACCATTATAAGTAACCAATTGTGACTTCGAGGGGGGGAGGAGATTGCAAACCCCGATTTATTTGTTAAGTGAGTTTTTGGTTGGTTTTATTTGTTAAGCAAAGCAAACATTCAGAGAAAATTCTGCTCTTTAAGCGAGTTACTCTTTCAGTGAGGCACTCTTTATGCAAGGTTTGACTCTGCTTCCCAATATGAACAGCACCTTGTCCCCAATATGGAGAGCCAGTAAACAAGGAGAGCTTTGTGGCCGGGAGAAGGGGAGAGTAATTGTAATTCGGCACTAAAATGTCTGACTTCTGAGGATTTGATTACAGCCCTCAGTTTGATAAGATAAGCCAGTTGTATCAGACTCTATGGTTCAGTGCTCATCTCTGTTTATAGCCAAAGAGCCAGTGCTGTCTCCGTCTGCAGACATTTCCATGGGCAGGCATGCCTAGACACTAGAGTGCATGGAACACTGTTTACCTTCCCACTGGAGTAGTACCTATTTATTTACTTGCAATTTCTTGCTTTTGAACTGCTAGGTTGGCAGGAGCTGGGACAGAGATGAGAACTCAATCTGTTGTGCAGTATTCAGGTCTTGAACTGCTAACCTGCCGGCCTTCCAGTCAGTGTCTTAACCACTTGAGCCACTGCAGCCATTCATTTTGGTAGGCAAATTGTATACATTTCAACTTATTATTTTTTTTTGGGGGGGGGGGGAGAGAGATGGCAGAATATCTCTCCAAAGAATATGTGGATTATGAAAGCATTTGAGATTCCCATGGGCAATGACATTAACTGATCCTTTCACTCCAGAACCACTGTTGGATTGCTTCTGACATGAACAAAGAATAAGCAGACTCTTTTAAAATTACAAATTCTTTTTATTGCTTATCTCAAAACTTTTGCAACTTTTTGCTGAAATCCTGTTGCTATAAGATACACTGCATAAGGTTAAAGCTTTTCTTTCTGTTTGTCTTACAAAGTCAAAATCCTGTTACATAAGCAGTAGCTGATGGTGCTATCGGCTGTTGTGCCTTTTTCAAAATAAAACATATCTGATTTCTCCCTGATGTTCTTATGGAATCCCTTTCATTGTTGGGAAGCTGTCAGGGCCCATAGGATGGGAGGGAAAGTCTTTAATTTCCTAAAACTGCCTGTATTGGGATTACTTTCTAATTCTGTTCTAATAGTAAACCTACAGAAATTAATAGTATTTGGTCCATTAGCCCCCTTCACTCCTGGGGTGGAAAAGAGAGTGAATACAAAATACAAATATCTCTGTAATTTGCCATTTCAGCAGACAATCAGTGTTGTAAAGTATCTGGTTATACAGGATAGGATAAAGAGTAAGATTGTAACAAGCTGGGAGCAATTTATTTTGATCTTAGCATTATTATTATTATTTTGTTTACATCTTGCCCCTTCTGGACTGCTATAGAGATTGATAGATTTCCTGGAAGAGCAGTGCAGAAAAAATGCTTCTTTCCAGTTTCCTGCTCAAAATTAAATTTGACGGTTTCACACTGCCTATGCCTTAAATTGTCCTGTGCATGATTTTTATATCTTTCTCTGCTCTTCTCAATTTCAGGCTTATAAACTGGTTAGTTTCATGTGGGTATGTAGTCAGTGCCAATACCAGAAATTGACAGATGCTGGCAAGAAATCCTGCAAAAGATGTTATTAGTCCCTGAGCAATATCTGTTCATGGGAAGAAAATCATGACATTTTGCTGGCTTGAAATCCCAGGTAGAGAAGGAAAACAACTGAAAAATTCCAGAACCCTGATAAGGAGTACTGTACATCAGAAAGTCTTGGATTTGGGAGATTGTCAAGTTTAATTTCTAATTTGCCCACAAGGTTAAGCAGCTGAATTTAAGTTACCCAATGTCCCTTTCTTGGGGTCTGCACGCCTCCTCACATTAATCTCTGTTTAGAAAAAGGGCCAGTACAAGATGGTCAGAAAAATAGAGTAATACTTCATAACATGATGATGAGGTCTTCTTCCTTGAAGGACTGATGGCTGGTAGAGCTGAAAGTGAACATTAGAACATATTCAGGACTTGTAAAGGTAAAGGTCATCCTTGTTTAAAAGCCAGTTGTATCTGAATCTCCAGTTCAGTACTCATCTCTGCTTATAGCCAAAGAGCCATGTCCGTGGACATATATCAGACGTGACTTAGCAGTGGCATGCATGCAACACTGTTTATCTTTCCACTTAAGTGGTACCTACTTATCTACTTGCAATTTCTTGCTTTCAAACTTTTAGGTTGTAGGAGCTGGAACAGAGACAGGAGCTCACTCCATCATGCAGTACTTGAGTTTTGAACTGCTGACCTGCCAACCTTCCAGTCATCAAGTTCAGCATTTTAATCACTAAGCCACACCAGTCAGGACTTGTAGAAAAGCATAATTCTAACTCCTATGGAAAACTCTGATGAATAGCAGAGGCCTCTTCACACACATTGTCCTCTGTGTTTAGGAGAGCCATGAAACCTGAAGGTGAGTGTGTGGGGCTCGTATGCTTCCCCCTGCCTACAGTAAGTGTAAGACTGAATAGGAATTACATAGTTTCGGAATAAGTACACTCTGATATACTTAGTACATAAAACACAATACTCAACAAGAGAAGCAGAAGGAAGATCAAGGAATCATAAGTATGTATCTGCTTTATGCAACTTTTGAAAGTTTTTTTTTTACTTTTTTTATCATTTAAGAGCAATTTGTAATCCACTGTTTGTTAAATTATGCCTGGACTTTCATCGGCAAAATAAAGTTGCTTCAGGAGTTGGCTTTAGCCCTAGAAGAGTTTGCCACAGTGGTGGGATGTCAAAAATTTTACTACCCCACCATGACATCATCACAGTGTGGGTGGTGCTAACATCATGGGCGGTGCCAATGTCATGACCTCATGATGTTGTGGGTGGGGCCAAAGAAAACAAATTAAAAAATAATAAAAAATAAAATAAAAATAAGCACACGCACACACACCTCAACCCACCTACCCACCCACCCACAACACAAACCTGTAAATAAATTAAATAAATTAAATAAAATACATTAAAATACACCCACCCACCCAAACACCCACCCACCCACAACACAAATCAACCAGAGCTTTTAAACCAGAACTTAAAGCTTATTCTGGCTAATCTTTCTCATACTAGGTCAGATGGAAGGAACTACAGAATGAACTCACCACAAGATGGCTTCATTTTGGCACTTTTCAACTTTTCAACAGTTAAAGAAGTTAGGGACTAAGTCTTTGCCTAACCAGTTCTCTAGGATATCTAGGGGAGCAGGCTATAGGGAGCTTCAGGTTAGCAGCTTCCCTTCCTCCTCCCTGCTTGGGAGGACAGCAAGGAGGCCGTGCATACGCACCAAGCACTATAGGTGTGCATGCACACCAAGTGCTTGGCATGCATGTGCAGTGGAGGAACCAGTGAAAAAGTAAGCTCTGAAGGTGCTTCCCCCCAAAAGTTGCAACCGGTTCTCCAGGACACTGGGAAAAGTTACTACCGGTTCTGGAGAACTGGTGAGAACCTGTTACATCCCATCACTGGTTTGTCAGCTAACCTATTCCTGCACTCTGCTTTGTCTCATAAGATATTAAAGTCAGAAGAGAGCTTTCCTCTTGCTAAGGCAAAATAACCCACAACTGAAGGCTACAGGTAAAGAATAGAGGTTTATGCCAGGTAAAGTTTTTATAGTTCATACTTTGCTATACCCTGAGGGGAAAATGATGGTAGTGAAGAAGAGACCTTTGATCATGGTGTTCACTTAAAGTGTGCTTTCTTTTGCTTACAAGCACAGTTTGTACTTGTGGGTGGGCAATTGTCCACCCACAGATTAGAGGTGAATGAAAGGCAATTTCTGGCAGAGTGTTCCAGAGAGGAAGCATGAACTTGTGATAAAAGACACTGAAGGACAAGATTGATAAAAGCAAAGCTCTACTGCAAGCCCTTTGAAAGGTGGTAACATTCCAATTCAAAGCTTCCTGTGCTTATGTAAGGGTATTCAATGCAGGAATGGGAGAGTGGCTTATTCTCTGTACTATGTTGTGTCAAATTTTCTCTCGTAGCACATGTGAGAAATATACACCAATTTGAACCATTATATTACCTTGTATATTATCAAGGTTTTAGTAAGAAATGAACTTGCAATATAAAAACCACACACATGCCCTCAGCATGGCTGCTCTGAAGAACAGATTCCACATGTCTGAGGCTAAGAGACTAGAAAAATGCCGGAGGTTAGGCCCCAGTCTGTACTTTTAAAAAAACTTGACATACATACTCCTCAGTGCGGCTTGAGGGGAAATTGCCATCAGCAGCATAGGCATAGAAAGTTGTTTCAGCGACATAAACTATGCCAACATGAACAGGTAGCAATGGGATTTGATTGGAGTTGAATTCCTTAAGCGACTTGACTCTTTGAAAAACTAACTGTGAAACATAGCTGGAAACATAACTGTTAAGAGAGGAGAGAAAGCAAAGCCATCCAGTATAAAGAAAACAATAGGGAAAATGTTTTTTAAAAATTGACTGACTTTGAGGGTGGTGGTAGATAAAGTGGTTATCAGATGAAGCTGTACACTGTTTGATTGAGGTTCAGACTAGATTTAGTTCTGGCCTGTAAATATTATAAGACAAGTCTCTTAAGCTTTGAATAGATTATTTTACCCTGCATCCTTTTGGTTTGTTTGTTCCCCTTTTGTGGTTATTTACTGTTTGAGTTTATTTAAAATAAAATAAAAATAGGGAGAAAAAGAAATGTGAAATCAGGACATACGGGGATCAGAGAGGTAGGTGATAGTAATAAAAAGGTATTCTAAATTATCTGATATTTCAATAGCTTATCAGCAAACAACTCATGTTGCAAAAACTCAGCTGGGGCGGATCTGATCAGTGGCTTGGATGGCACTTTATAAGTTCTTTATAGGTGCTGCCGTGGTTTAGTGGTTAAAAAAGTTTGGCAGGTCAGCAATTCGAGAGCCAAGTGTTCAGTGATGGAGTGGACGCCTGTCATTTTTCCCAGCTTCTGCCAACCTACAGTTTGAAAGCAAGAAATTGCAAGTAGATAAATAGGTACTGCTTTGATGGGAAAGGTAACAATGTTCTGTATGCTCCGGTGTCTAGTCATGCCTGCAACATAACCATGGGAATGTCTCCAAACACAAGCAGCGCTGGCTCTTTGGCTGTAAATGGGGATGAGCACTGCCCCCTAGAGTTGTACATGACTGGCTAAAGAGACCTTTACCTTTACCTAAGGGTGAAATGCACATATGATTAATTATCATATTTAAAAGAATCTTATTTTTCTTCACTGGACAAAAGGCTACTGTATCCCTCTACTGTCCTTGGCCTTTAATGCATTTTTGGTCCCTTTTGGAGGGAAAAGGTGGGACAAAAGGAGGTAAATAAGTATATGCTGCAGTTCCCCTGCCTTTTTTCCTTCCATTTCCATTACATGAGAAATGAAAGTGTTATGGATAAGGAAATGTGCTAGCTTTGCCTCTTACCAATTGCTGCTTTATTTGTGTGCTTCTGTCCCATGTGATCAGCCATTGAACTGCAAACATCCTCAATGAAAGGCACTGCTCATCCAGGTTGCTCATGGTTTCCTCCTGGGTAAGATAAATCTAAAACAGCTTTCTTGCTTCATTTGATCCCTCCCTGAATAATAAGATCTTCCTTAGCTCTTGCATACTCTAGTCTTTTTGGGAGCTCCTTAGTCCTGAATTTTGGCTTCTGTTTCTTTCTCCCTGCCTTATTGTAAATGCTGACCATGAGTCAGCCCTGACGCACATCTCTCTTGGTATTAATGCAGATTGGATCAGAGGGACATGGCAGGTTGAGCAGGGAGCAGCAAAAGAAACCAAGGACTGGCCACTTCCCAAGAAACTGGGTATAGGACTGCATGCGATCACTTACCCACTGAAGGCCATAGGATTTCTGAGCACACAGAGAAAGGAGTGTGAATTTGATTTATACAGTGTGTTCAAACAAATTCAAGGCTTTTATTTAGAAAATGGTTTTTAAAATACTAATATATTTTAATTCAGGGCAGCCTTTCCTCCACCCTCTTTGCCCCACAACCTAAAACCTAAAGCAATGGCCTTAAATTAGGAGAAATGATACACACACACACACACACTGGATGATCCATTATCTTATTGGCCAATATGCCTGCTGGATATAGCAGGTAAGGGATTTGAGAGGATCATATGCAATCTGTTGGAGGAGTTCAGCAAAGGAGCAAGACCCTAGAAGGCAAACATTGGAAGAGAGATGCCAAGAAGTACTGTGCTATCATCACCTAGGATGTGAGGAACACATTTAATTCAGCGAACTAGGATCATATCCTGGATGCACTTAGATTGATGGAGGTTCTGGAGTACATCAGATGCATAATCGTGAATTATTTCACAGATCAAACCTTGATGTATAAGACCAATGCCGGACTTCGAACCTATAACATCACAGGAGGTGTTCCACAAGGTTCAGTGCTCTGTCCCATATTGTGGAATATTATGTATGACAGTTTGGTTTGCAGACGATGTGGTGGTAGTGGTTGTTGCCAAACATCTGGAAGTTGTCCAAACCACAAACGAGAGTGTTACCAAAATTCATCAGTGGCTCTCATTAGCTGGCTTGCACCTAGCAGATTATAAGACTGAGGCAGTTCTTGTGACCCATAGGAAAGCTAGGGAGACCATCACCCTTACTGTTGGAGGCTGTAGTATACTCTCACAGCCGTCATTACAATATCTGGGTGTTCAGAGAGACACCAGGCTACGCCTTGATGAGCATTTGCAAATTGTGAGTGCAAGGGCCGGAGCAGTATGCAATGCATTGACAACAGTGGTGGGATGTCAAAAATTTTACTACCCCACCGTGATGTCATCACAGTGTGGGTGGAGCTAACATCATGATGTCATGTCATGGGCGGGGCCAAAGAAAAAATACAAAATAATAAAAATAGGGCGCTTCAGGCTATAGGGAGCTTCAGGCTAGCAGCTTCTCTTTCTCCTCCCCATTTGGGAGGACAGCAAGGAGGCCGTGCATATGCCCCAAGCACTAGGTGTGCATGCACACCAAGTGCTTGGCATGCATGTACAGTGAGAAGGTAAGCCCCGAAGGTGGTTCCCCCCAAAAGCTGCTACAGGTTCTCTGGGACACTGGGAAAAGTTACTACCGGTTCTGGAGAACTGGTGAGAACCTGTTACATCCCATCACTGATTGACAAGTATCATGCCAAATATTGGAGGCCCACGGCAGATTAGCTGAAGACTCCTCTCGAGCATTGTTAGTTCCGTGTTGCTGTTTGGTTGGAAGCCATGGCAGGGACATCGTACGTGCGACAAATAACTTCGATATACCATAGGAGTGCCCTGCAGGTGGCTCAGGCACTTCGAACGGTTTTATACGATGCTGTGTGTGTCATTGCCAATATGATGCCAAACCATCTGATGGCAGAAGAACGGGCAGAGATCTAGTGGCAGAAGCGAGAAAATCAGGTGACAGAATGATGCACAATTGCTACAGAAGTCAGGATAGAGAGGACAGCGTGATGGCAGCAGATCAGGGATATATGACCAAGAGACGGTGGACTCATCGCCTCATCACAGACATTAATGTGTGGTCAACAAGACAGCATAGAGAGGTGGATTACTACCTCACACAGTTGTTGACGGGGCATGGCTGCTTCAGAGCCTACCAACACCACTTTAGGCTGGATGATGATGCTTCATGTCCCATCTGCCAGCCCATGCAGGAAGACATGGAGCATGTGTTTTTTCACTGTCAATGCTTTGATGCAGAACAGGAAATTTTACAGAGGCATCTTCAGCGACTGTTGTCTCCAGAAGACATCATCGGTGAGATGTTGAGCAGGGAGACTACCAGGGTCGCGATGTCCAATTATGCGGCTGGTGCCATCTTGGAACTTAGACGTGTGGAGAGACTGAGATGAGGACAGCCAGAGGCATAGAGGAGGAGGGCGAGTAGCCAAATTGGAGGAGGGGTTTTTTAACAGCCAGTCTGCCCCCCCCCCCCGAAGTAATGCCTGACAGCAGTTCGTCAGGGTGGCGGGGCATAATGGGAGGTAGTTTTAGTGGGTAAAGATTCCACTAAAGGGCTCCACAGTGTCTTTTGAAGATTTCCACATGCCTTAAAATGACTGCAGCGGCGGCAGTAGCAATGATGACAACACACCCTTGTGGATGCTACAGGTTGTTTAAATTGATCAGTCTGTATCAGAGGGTGATGTGGACTCTCCATTATAGGCTTCAAGCAGAAGTTGGATAGGCATAAAAGCAGGTTTCATGCATGGACTAGATCACCTTTGAAGTACCTTCCATCTCAGTGACTTTTATGACTAATAAAACTCCTTCCATGTAAAACTTAAGATTTCACATGGTACTGTTTTTAATGACATAATAAAAATGCTAATGGAGTTTTATCTGCTTGGGGCAAGGTGCTCTTTAGTACCATTTAAATTTGGTATACATGTCCACGGAAACATCTGCAGACGCAGACAGAACTGGCTCTTTAGCTATGAAACAGAGATGAGCACTGGACCCTAGAGTCAGATGCAACTGACTTTCGAGCAAGGGTGACCTTTACTTTTACCTTTACTTCCCAGTGTATGTAAAGTTCTGGATCAGGAAAAGTGAAGAGAATTAATCAACCAAAATTCCTGCAAGTCTCGAAAATAGCTCAAGCAAGCATGTTCCATTAAAGCACTGACAGATTTCAGATTTCAATGAACATTTATTGTCAGACACATCAAATATATGTGTGTGTGTGTGTGTGTGTGTGTGTGTGTGTGTGTGTGTGTGTGTGTGTGTGTGTGTGTGTGTGTGTGTGTGTGTGTGTGGAGAAGGATGTGGAAAATTAAACTTGTCAGATATGAGGAAGTTGTGTAGATTCAACATAAATATAAAAAGGGATAGTGCTGAAAGGACTTGGATTGTCTGTTCCTTGGCACAGGTAATAGATTGGTTGGGCATGAAAACACTGACATTTAATCCAGATAGTGCTTCTGTTTAGTAGAATGGTAGATGAGGGGAAAAGGATTTCCCCTATCTTGAGTAATCATGCAGTTCCCTTGAAAACCCAAAGCTGCAGTGTCTGGGTAGGTTCCTAAGTCCAGCCTGAGCCTCATATTCTGGTATTTAGTGGCAGCCATGTGGAGCTTTGCCTTCTGAAAGCTGCTGCTTGGACTGTCCTTTGTCCTGCAAATGTTAATTCTGGGCATGGTAACACATGCCTTAGTGACACTGCAGTGAGACTGCTGTCCTCGTTGCTCCTGGAGGTGGAAGTACGGGTGCATTTTGCTTCCACTTCCAGGAGCGATGAGGGCAGTGCAAGCTGGATGAAGCACAGTAAACCCATTCATGTGGATTCACAGGGTGCTTGGGCTTCTGGGAATTGATGTCCAAGAACATCTGGAGTGCCAAGGTTCACCATCACAGGTGTAGAAGTTTGCCAGATTCATTCTTGTACAATTTCTGAACACATCTGTCTGTCTGTCTGTCTATTATTAAACTATTTATTTCTTTTTGTATGGAAAAGCAAGCATACCTTAATGTTTTATTGTGATGGTACAGTTTGCATTCATTTAAAGGGATTCTGGGATAGGCCTCAGCTGCCCACCTCCCCGACACACACACACACACACACGTGTCCCTACTGCCAGGCTGTATATAAAGCCACTTGGTTGCAGCAATGGTGAGTTGGCTTGACTCCTGGTGGGTGGCAAGGATGGCATCGAACCTGCGGAAGGGAAGGGAGGGGGGAATCTCCGTGACTGCTGTCAGAGTCCTGAGATTGCGGAGGTGCCCTTCCAAGAAACAAGCCTACCCCGGGGGTCTCCGCTGGCTGCACTCCTTGGAGGCTGGAACATTTTGCCGCCTCCTGCAAAGTGCTGCTTGAGGTGGCCTGCCCCCTGACCCCCACCCCACCCTACAACACTGTGCTAATGTTGATATCAGTAATTGTTTTGCAGCTCACCTTTGAGCTAAAGCTGAAGTCATCTGAGGGGATCAGAACTCCAGTATTTGTGTAGATAATCATGAAAAAATGTCCAAGGCACTGTCTTGTCCAGTTGTGTTGGATCAGTTTCAGCCTGTGATGCCTGCTGATGTTATGTTAATCGTCCAAGGTGATTGCATGATTTAAAGCCATCAAATCTCTCTTTGACCCTTGCCCATAGTGGCTTCTTAAATATGCCAAAGAGTTAACAGTGCATTGGTCCACCTCTCTGCCGGAAGGCTGTCTGCCTGTCTGCTTGAAGGAGACAACTGAGTGCCTGATCCCAAAGAAACCTTCTCTAGCAATGGACAACCTGGATAATTTCAGACCTGTTGCCAATATTCTCTTTGTGGGCAAGGTGATAGAGAGAGTGGTGGTGGATCAGCTGCAGTCTCTCTTGAAGGATACTGAGAGTCTCAATCCATTTCTGCCAGGGTTTAGACCATGGGATGGGACTCTGCCAGCCCTGATTTCTCTGCTCAATGACCTTTAGAGGGAGGCTGATGGTGGATTCTGACTCTCAGTTGCCATCTGTATCATTAATCATGGTATCCTTCTGGACAGGCTAGGAGGGCTCAGTTTTGTGCTGGCTTCATTCTTTTCCTGCAGACTTGATAATGATGTGGCTTCCACAATACAGCCCCCTGCAAGGGTGAATCATTTCCCCAATGCTCTTTAGAATCAACATTGGGGGAGGTTATCTGGAGATTTTGGATGTGTTATCATCAATTTCTTGATGACATGTGACTCTCCTTTATATCTTTAGCAAAGGAGGTATTCTGTACCCTAGATCATTGCCTGGCTGTGGTAATCGACTGGATGAGAGCAAATGGGCAGATAATAACCTTTGTTTTAACTAACTGTGTCCCTGTACTTGTAAAAAAAAAGGAAGCTATTTGGGTATAATTTTACTTGGTAGGCATTGGTTCATTTTGCACAAAGTGCTGGTGGACTAATTTGGTCAAATATCAGTTGGCACTGTATCTGCATTTGAGGACTCCAGGAAGGTTTTTCCTACTTTGTTTTTGCTCTCTTATAATTTGTTCACATCCATACTTAAGTGTGATGTTATGAAAGGTTCTTTGAAACGCAATGTTGGTTTAGATTGACCTTGTGTCCAGTCTTGGCTGGAGAGCTGGCTGCTTCACCATGACTTTCAGTCAACTGCTGTTCAACCTCAATTTATAAGCACAATGTACATTGCCGGGATTTCATTTTTTTCCCTGTCCTCTTAATTATTTCAGTACACTATGCACCCAGAATTTCAAACCTTGACACCACCACTTCCCAAGCTCACAGCAGAACGGCAGAAAATATTTATCCTAGCCCTGGTTTCAACAAGCACCTTCTTGTCAAGGATTTGTGTCAAGGCAAGCTTGAGGGAAATTGCTAGAGACTGCCCTGTTAGTGGGAGTTCATTACTGCTTCTTCTAGTTGTTATTAATGCTGTTTTTTGTTTGTTTGTAGTAATCTCGCAGTATTATTGTAAATCCCAGAAGGAGGGGGGGCAGAAATAAAATAGAGCAAACTATTTCAGATTTCCACACAAAGGAGGTACAGGAGTGTTTATTTTTGTAGCAAGACATTGCTCTGGACAGAAAATACACCAATAAATTACACAATTAAAGATTTACAAAATGTATGAAACATGATATAAATTAATCTAGTGCCACCTTCCGAAACCAAAACCACTTTCAGTATAGGTAAAGGTAAAGGCCACCCTTGTTCCATAGCCAGTCATGTACAACTCTAGAAGGCAGTGCTCATCTCCATTTACAGCCAAAGAGCCAGTACAGTCTTTCTTTTTCAGACATTTCCGTGGACATTATTATTATTATTATTATTATATTATTATTATTATATGCCACTCTCTTTGTCAAAGAAACTAAGAGCAGCTAACAATGTTACAATCTCACATATAATATTCATCATGCCTGGACTCTGTGGAACACAATCAGGACTGCCAAGCTTTTATCAGCTCTTTTTCTAGGAAGCTGTTCACCTTCCCACCAAAGTGGTACCTATTTATCTACTTGCAGTGTCTTGCTTTCAAACTGCTATGTTGCAGGAGCTATGTTGATGGAACAGGAACTTGTTCCATCGTGCAGTACTCGGGTCTTGAACTGCTGACCTGCTGCCTTCCAGTCAGCATTGTAACCACTTGAGCCACTGCGGTCACTTTCAGTATACACTAGGCAAAAAGAGCCTAATATAACAGGGGGGGGGGGATGAAAAAAAGAGAGATCTATTTGAACCTGAAGTGACCAGCTGCAAACTAAAAGGAGGGTGAATAGGTGTTAGGATGTTAAAAAAAACTGGCATGGAGGAACTATGTTTCTGTCATTTTTTGTCAGTTTGCCATATAAGTACAATGTAAACATCATGTTCCTCATTAGGAAGCTTGATTGTGACTTGTAGAAACTTATGAAGTGATGGCATAATCACTATTTATGTTGCAAAGTTGTGGCAGCCAGAAGCACAACTCTCCTTTTGGAATGCCTTTTCCTCAGAGGTGTGTCCAAAATCCTTTTCTCTTTGATTGTGTTACATTGGGGCTTGTTTGGGCCCTATTTTGGTTTTGGACCACTTTGTTTGGTTGATTTCCTGATTTTAAAAAAATATTTGAATGCACATTGTCTTAGACCAGTGGTGGCGAACCTACAGCACACGTGCCAGATATGACACCCAGTCCTTTCTGTTGGCACGTGTACCATCACCCCAGCACAGAGTTCACCCTGCCCCTTTGCCCAACAGCCCAATGGGAGCACCTCCTCCCTCCCCCAGCACAGAGTTTGCTCTCCCCCTCAGTTCGGGCACTCAGCCTCTAAAAGGTTCACCATCACTGTCTTAGACAATGAATTAGAAATATAGAATGTAATTATATTGCTCAAAGTATAGAATATGTTTCAAGGATGTGCAGTTTGCACCTAAACCAACATGAATATATGTTATACTCAGGTAAACCAGTTGGCTTTATACATTTAGGGTTCTTAGAATTGCAAAGCACAAAGGTGTGCATGAGTGTGAAAGAAAACAATGGCAATCTGTCCCCTCCTGCTCCCTCATGCTCCATAATATTAAAAACAGGTTTTCATTCCAACAGCTTTTGCATAGTGTTGCCCAGAGATCTTAAAGTCCTCAAAATTGTGGCTAACTAAGGGAGATTGGAGGGCCCCCTCTTCTTGAGGTCACTGTGCCTAACTTTAAGTGGCTGAGAAGGCTAGTTATACCTGGGCTAAGGCCAATATAGAGCCTAGGAGGAATTTAAGGAGCAGTGGTGGGAGGCATCTGGCTCATAATTAGCTTAGAAATTCCAGAAGCTTGATGTTGGCAAATCTTCAGTACTTGATTAATTTAACACCTTACTTGGTCTCAAAGAGGCTGTTGCCCAAATAGCTTGTATGTTTTAATTTTGCCCTCAATATGTTACAAAATCATCCCTCCCCTTCCCTGGCAAGCATGTACTCCAGTCATCCGAATGCCTCATTGTTGGCAAAATCATCTCATAAAAATATTTTGAAACACTACTTGCATAGCTAGTTTGACAACCAAAACCATGACTTTTAAGCTTGTGTATTTAAACTGAATTCCTCCATCATTCAGGAAATCTAAAACATTGTCTGAGAAAACCAGAAGCGTAGCGTGCCTTGGCGGGGCCCCGTATAAAAATTTGTTTGGGGGCCCTTAGGAAGGGTAAAGATTTGTTTTGCTTATGCACGTTGGGGGCCCCCGTGGCCCAAGGGCCCCGTATAATTGATACGGCAGATACGGCGGTAGCTACGCCCCTGGAGAAAACTTAAAATGTCTGTCTGTAAAGTATGCCTTACTTATCAAAATACTATATTTAGTATCCTGATGGATACTGAACATAGACAGTATTTTGGGTAGCTGGAAGGGTGGAAGTGAAATGTTCATGTTTGATTCCATTATGCAAGCGCTATGTAGTATATTTTATGTTAGTAAATTCTATTCTAGCCTTTTATCTTGCTGAACTAGTATTTGCCTTCTAGGATCTTCATTTTTGGTCTGAGAGTTGGGCTAAGTTTAATAATTGCTTGATGGGGGAATAAACAAAAACCTGTTTCACTTCTTATCTAACAAGTAGATGAAAGTTTAAAATACAGTTCACACACACTGCCTGATATCCATGGGGTGGATATGTTCTAAGAACTTCCAGATACCTGAAACTGCAGAAAGCAGCAAACTGTATTACAGCACATATATCTGAGTCATATAAAGTGTGTGTGTTACAAATGTCTTCATTGATCTTTCATATACTGTACATTCATTAAATAGATTTCCTGGAAATATAACCCCTTCCTTCTCAACATTACAATGTGGATAGTGGTCTCTAGTGCCCAGTTCTAATAATGTTTTTGGAAATGCATATGCAAAGGGTGCCAAAATTGTATACACATTTTATGAGAAGTTATCTATGTCTTACATTTCAAACACCCCTTGACATCTACCTATGGGAGACCTTAAAGCAGGAGTTCTCAACCTTTTAAAGCTGGAGGCTGAGTCACGCTCCCTCAGACAGCTTCGGAGGCCGGATGAGCACTTCCTTGTACGGTGGAGGTGGTGGGGGCCACATGTAGAAAAATGGCTACACTGGCAGTACTTTAGGAAGGAATTGAAAAGGCATGCACAGTGATACAAAGTTGGTCAGTGTTGCTCAAGCAGTAGTTAGCCATTTTTAGACGTTGATAGTAAACATTTTGAGCACCTCTTGTAATTGCAAAAGTCAGACATGATTTGTACAATATTAATCTTTTTTATCAGTGTATGTTGAGTATTGCAATTTTAATAAGATTTTTCCTTTCTTAAAATGTGTATACTTTTTTGGGCACCCTCTGCATATTACCAATTTCAGGGATATTCTGGCATGAACATCCTCACCACTGAATAATTATTATTTCTGAAAATAAGGAAGGAGGGAAGGAAGAGAATATTTTAGCTTAAAATGTATTTAGAAGCATAATAATCTTCATAGAACATGTATCTCAACTGCTCTGGGATACTGTTTGTTATTATTCTGGCCACTTTTTTTAACAAACAAAGTCAGCCATGTGATCCATGTATAAAAAAATATGCAGAAGTAGCAGGTGATACCTTTTCTGGATCACTAAATAAAAGAAATCATTGCAAGTTTTCATGACCCAAGGTCACTTCTTCAGGCAAACTTCATGACATGTTCTCCAAGCCAGGTTGTTTTCTTCAGGCATGCATTCAAATGTTCCTGGCATGGTGATCTGTATGCCAGGCACTGTTCTTAAAAGCAGCAGTTGATTTGATACTCCACCCCAATTTTTCAAACACAGGAAACTAGGCCTCTGCTTTTTGTTCTCCCCAAATTTCAATATTGAGGCTGTAGGCCCCTTCTCTGGCCAGGTTAAAGCAATGCAAATTCCAGTGACTTCAATCAGGGATTTATTTTTTTTTTATTTTTTTGGGGGAGGGGCCTTGGTGTATACACTAATCACTAGGTAATATTTTTAATTGACTTTGGATTGGACCACCTAGTGTGTGCACCAAATTCTAAATTCCCTTGTGGCTTAAATTAAAATTTAAGTCTTGCAAAAATTTGGAGATCTTCTACATTTCTACTGGTTCCACTTGCCTGGTAGTAGTAAAAAGACAGCCCACCCACCCCCACCCCCTCACAAACAAATGTTCTCCATCCCTTTATTTCCTTTCCAAGCAGCAAAGCCAGTGATAGAAATGTTCCTGGTTCAGGAAAGAATCAGAGAGCAATTTCTGCCTTTTCTCTTTCCATTTGATTTGCAGGTAAGCAGAGCACTTGAGGTGAAAAGGGTCAGGGGACTGATTGAAATACTGATAGGAAAAAGCCCTGATACATAGAGGAAGTGACAGATGTCCATGTAAAACAGAAAATAGAATATAAAAACATAGGAAATTGAATACATTTTCCAGTAGTGATAGTATTACAAGTTATGTAAAATTTTGCAATACATTAATTCAGCAAAATATAATTGTGTCAGACTACCTCAGTACAGCTTCCTACCAAAAGTCATAGTTATCATAAAGAAGAGTTTGATCAGTAAAGACAGAGAGATTGTGTAACTGTGGAATAGTGATTTGGTGTGTGTGTGTGTGTAGACGTGTAAGGCAGTGCAAGAGTTTCAAATGAAACCATATTGAATTGTCTCATTTAAAAAATTTGAATCAATTAATGGGGGAAAACATTCTTGATAAAAGAAACAATAGGAGCTTTATATCCAGGGAAGTTTGTCTAAAAATGATAGAAACTGAAAGATTTTTCAGAGAGAAGGAAATGCCTTTTATATCTGCAAAATTAGAATCACTTAAATTAAGGTCTTTCTTTTTACCTATACCTATACGTGTGTGCATGTGCGCGTGTGTGTATGTAAAAATAACTATAACATTGCTATTTTTTAAAAAAGAAACTTAACAAACTGTTTATTTGTCTGTTTTAAAAACTTGGCAATTAATACATCTTCTCTGAAGAAGTGTGTGTGTGTGTATCAGAGAAGATGTATTAATTGCCAAATTTTTAAAGCAGACAAATAAACAGTTTGTTAATTTAAAAAAAAATAGCAATGTTATAGTTATTTCATTTCATTCATTTCATTCATTTATTTGATTTGTATACCACCCTACTTGGTACAACCGACTCAGGGCGGTTTACAGAAACAATACATATAAGACAATCCAAAGTAATATAACATAATCAAAGGTCATACAGTATAATACAGTATAATACAATAAATATAACAATGCAGTACAGCAGTGCAATAAAACAAAACCACACTGCAAAATAAGGTTACAAAATACAATTCCAGTTACATATACATAACATAGTCTCAGTAATACAATACAATATAAAAATACAGTACATAATCCAACAATGTCAGGGCTCTCACCCTAACCACAAGCATGCTGTGACGGGGCTGGGGGGAGGGCAGGAGTGTTGCCTCACCGCCCGCAGCTGTTTCGGCGTCTCCTCCGGCAGGATGGTGAGTACGGAGGGAAGGCGGGAGAGTCCTCACTCCACCGCCGCTGCCGACGAACTTTTATCCAGTGACTAGGAAGCAGGGCTCCAGTACCCTTCGTGGCATCCTCTCACCCTTGCGGAGCAAGTCTATTGAAACAGAACTGTACGAGACTCCAGCCTTGTACTGAACCACTCTCTTCTGGCAGTCACAGGCAATCATGAAAGTGACGGAGTATGATGGTGAACAGACAGGATACAATCTCACCACTGTAGTTTCGTTAACTGGCTTTGTACCCTTAAATGGAATGGATGAGCTTAGATACAATCAACAACCCATTGATAGCACCATCAAATATTTGTTGTCAGATGTATTTCCCCATGGATTTACCTTTTTACTATTTACTGACTGAAATTCTTTTGTGCAGTTGACACAACATGGTGTAACATTTGGAAGGAATCTGCCATAAATTAAGAAACATCTGTAGACAAACCCTGTCCCATAAAGACACATGTGACTTGTTGTAGAACAAACAATGCCTACTGACATTTCTTACTTGAGTGCTGTTCATGTCTAAAAGTTATGTAACTTGTTTAATTGTGTAACAGGATTTCCGTCACTAAGGAACAAACTGTTGGTGAAAAAAGGTGGACCTTTTAAAAGGATGCATACAGAATCGGAGTGGTTAGAAGCAGAGGATATATTGTCATTCTGCTACTTGGTGGGGAGGTGGCCAAACAGAGGCAGTCTGATCTACTTTTAGTTCAGAAACAGAAAAACGATGATGCCGTAGTTTGTCAGTTCTGAAGTTACCCCTGGTATGCCTGTACATACAGAACACTGGAGTCAACTGAAAGAATTTTGTGATTAATATTGAACTGTAAGAATTTGGGCTCCCAACTCCTCCCCTTGTGTTGACTGGATCATTAACACAATTTGCAGACAGAGGTGGTTGCAAAATTGCAAAAGAATCCCATAGTATTTCTCCTTTTTTATCTTGTTTCCATTGTCACTGTTTAAAATCAGGATTATATTCATGGAGGATTAGGATCCTATTGCTAATCAGGCCACCTGGGTGTTCAGGATCAATTTTGCTACAGACCTCCTGAAAGCATTGATTATTTTTACTACTGCTCTGTCTTAGGCTAGAATTTAAGTGGCAAGAGTGACCTATTTGGAATCTTTTGATTAGCTTTATGCCATCATATGAAAACAGACACAAAAAGATGTTCAATCAGTAAAGATTTCTGCAAGACTTTTGTTAAAGAGATGCCGGTTTCTTAAAGAGGAGGGGAGTGGTGTTGTTGTTGTTTTAAATAGAAGTTTAGATGGATACCTCTGTAAAACCTGTGTTCATTTAGGAAAAACAGATGGAAAGGGAGGATGTGGAGCAAATTAGATAGAAGAGCAAATAGACTGTTTGGTTCAGCCCAGTGGGTGGGGAAGTCTCAGGAAGCAGCTGTGATGCAGGACTTGAGTTAGAAATAGCAGGAATGCTGGAGAGGCAGGAGTTGTGGTTTCCATTGAGGCAAATAAGACCCTTACCACTTTGGTTTAGGAAGAATTTCTATGTTTGTGCACCAGGGGCTTGAAGAGTGAATCCATATGGTGAACTTATGTATTTACATTTTACATTTAAGGGCCTTAGAATATCTAGTCTTCTTTTATTTTGTTTTAGAGTTTGAGAGACTGTATATGTTGAGCTGATTCCTCTGTGTTGCCGATGTCCTACTTCGGTTGATAAATATAACTTGGACTTTGTTCTCTTTTGGTTTCAGAGAGGCATTTCGAATGTCTGATCTTCTTTTCGGAGAACTGGCTGCCTATAACTGCTTCAGTGTGCCTGCCAGGAAAGATTGCAGCTCCGTTCCCATTTCTCCCACATGAGTGCAGCAAAGCCTCCCCATTATTTTCTCAAATTTGGCAAATATTTGACTATATGAATATTTTAAAGCCCTTATACAGTATTTCTGACATTACAATAACCTTATGTAATAGGTTTCTTTGACTGTAAACTACAGAATTGGAGAAAAGCCATGCAGACACCTGAGGGAGCTTAGCAGGACAGGAACAGCTGGAGTGTTGCTGCGGGACTGGAAGAACTGCTTAAAATAAACAGAGTAATCTTCTTGTTGTTAAGGAGGGCCAAGGCTCCAATTCATAAAAGGTAGATACCAACCAGTGAAGACAGTTTATTTTAACAAACCTACTTGAGGAATATCAAAACATCACTTGGTAGGAGAACTCTTTGAGCCCAGCTTTAGGTACTTTCTGAGGGCTTGGAAATAGTTCCCTTTGCAACTGCATGCTGTCCAACTACTTGCTCTAGAAGCATTTCCATATACAGTAGCTTTTTAATTTCTGTATTTGCATATTCACTCCCTTGTCTATATTTCTTATTTCATTCTTTTCCATCATAGTTTTACTGCAGTCAAAAGGAGTTAGTCTCTTGATAATTATAAACTGAAATTGGGCATTTTCTATGCTTTAGAGGACAACCTATATTTGTGTTCATGTAAACTTTCTGCTGAATGTATTACTTCTCTTGTTTGCTCCGAGGAATATTTGTTCTTCAGTAAATTTGCTTTTTCATTATTTCTGGTTTTATTTCTTTTGATCTGGCCTTTGTGTTTCTAGTGTTCTTGTTTCCCGCTAGGATTATGCAAAATATGTTGAGTACATTCTCTGAATAGATTTGCATTGGCAAATACAGGGCACTTGATCTCCAAAGGCAGGGACTAAGTTTTCAATCAGAAGAATTGTATACCTGAAGTATGTTATTATCCCTAATTGGCCCTAAGCAGGAGTCATATTTCCTATTCAAAATCATGGTCATCTGTCCAAGTGGTGTAATGCAGATAAGAGCAACTTTTATGCACGTCATTACCCACTTGCTGTTATAGGGAGAGGTGAGTTGAGGATGCAATATGCTCAAACTTCCTGTCTCTGACACATTCAGGGCAACAAATGTGTACAGTATGTATATGTATACACATACATATAGCAGAGAATAATGGACTTTTGTCCGGTCCTTCTTTGGTGAACTTTTCTACTGCTGTTTCATTTGCCTGAGAAGAGAGAACATGCATGTGACATCTGTTTTCCTTAGTTTGCCAATTTCTTGATTTTTAACCAGAGCTATGAAAAATGAGCCTCATGAATCATTAAAAGAACAAATAAGCTGTCAGTTGTAAAATTCGCAAATATGCCCTTTCAAATATTTGAAGCAAAATATTGGAATACATCCTATCTGGTGACTTGTTGTTTGCTTTTAATCTGTGATTTAGAGTCATTACTTTTAAAATTTTTGATTACCATTGTTTTGTTCAGCTATGTATTTTCATTTTTATCCTTTATTCTTATCCTTCCTCAGCAATCTAGTGGTTTGTGTTGGCCACATTTTAAATGAGTTGTATTTTGTTCTGACTGCTTAAAAGTGACTCCATAGACATTTAGGAGCCCATGTGGGAACAATTTGACAACAAACAAACAAGGAAACTACCAAAGAAAGCATTTCTTTATCAGCCACCCTCTAAGATATTGTGTTTGTTTGTTTGGATTAGTAAGAGTTTAAAGGGTTATGAGTATGATGTGAAGCTGCGAGCTGAAAATGTGCTTATGGGCAGGTAAGTAGAAGAAGCAGAAATACAAGGGAGATTCACTGTGACTTTGTCAGAGGGGAAAAATAGAACAAACAGGCTCAAGTCACCTGCCTCAGGTAAGACAAGGTGAAGGAGCTCTAATGAAGATGTAAAACACCTCCTGCAAACCTCTTACGCTATAAACTTGCTTTTTAGTGGGCTAGAGGGTGTTGAAATAAACAATAAAGTTTAATACATTTCACTTGAACTTTTGGAGCCATTGTGAGGTCATTTCAGACACTAACAGAGGCATTAGCTTAGCTGTTTTCCTTCGCAATTCAATAGTGCAGTACACATTTTCTACAGGGAAGATACCAGGGTCAATGGTTGCATCTCCAAATAGGGTTAAGATCACTGTAATTGTCCAAAATCCCACAGATATCCTGACATTCAATGGGTTAATTCAAGGTAAGACATCATCCTGCATTCCTTTGTGAAGTACTGTATTGTTTTGTTGCAGTAACTATTACTAGGCCATTTAATTCATTATGGAAGATTTGAAAAAGCATACCCAAACACGGAAGACTCTGAATACTAAACATATTATAAACATATTATTAGTTTTATTGGCAATACAGTATTCTGTACATAGTAGGTTTGTGCTTCCTTGCATATCTCTCAAACATGCACCTTTACATGATGTTCTTGACTGTACCTGATACCTAAACTCCATCACCCCCCCTTCCTACTACAATTTCCCTTTTTACTCCTTCTTACCTCTAGTAGTCATTTTCCCTGAAAGCAGTGTACTTGTGTTTGGGACACTCTTATTAAAAATAGTTTTGATGTGAATTCTATGAACGTCTTACGTTTCAGTTGGGTGGTCTGGCAGCTCTTGCAATGTAACAAAAATCATGTACTTTTGCCAAGCTGCAACACCAAAACTAAGGCACCCATGAAAATAAGGATTATGTCATTTGAAAGATCATCTCGGCAACATTAAAAATTGGTAGAAACCAAAAGCCAAAAATACAAAGCAATGACATCATCACTTTTGGAAGTAGCATCGGGAAAGTGACAGTTTTGCTAGGTGGGTCAGTTTCAGGGGTCCAGTGAAAAAACTACCCAACCATTTCAGATGATCCAAAGTGTATTTGAAAAAGGAAAGATTAATCTTTATGGGGACACTTTCAGATTTGGAATTGGACTTCAGAAACATAATCTATGAAGCATTTTACAAAAAAAACACTAAAAAGAAGTTACACAAACCCCAAAAAGGAGGGGAAACCAATTTAAAAATGAATATGACAACTTCCTGAGGTGGATACAGTTCACATACAACATGTGGAGAAAAATGACACCAAAGCAGGAATCCACAAAAAAGATATTAGGGGAAAACATGACTCATTGAAATGACATTTCCGCAAGGGGGGGTGTTTGGCAGTGATCCAACAAAAAAACTGATAGACCAATTGAAGTGATCTAATGTGCGGTTGAAAGAGGACAGAATAACCTTTCTTTTGATACTTATACAATTTGGATCAGACTTCAGAAACATTTTTTATGAAGGTTTAAAACAAACATACACACCTTCTTTCTAACCTTCATTCCTTCAAAAAAAAAAAAAGAAAGAAAGAAAGAAAAAGAATCTCTCCACACCAGAATAAATACATTGGTGTGAGAATGGATACACTGTAGGAAGTTTCTCCTTTGAAGTCATAACCAGTTTCCGTTTTGGCTTTCCCTCTTATTGAAGAACTGCTTTCAAGGAATTGTGAAGGAAGAACTCTTTTCTTTGCAGTTTGACTATTGAAATATTTATTAAAAATAGATCCTTTGCAGTTATTCACCTGTGGTTAATTGATGTTTGTACAGTGGGCTGCTTATGGACATGTGTGCATAGTGGGTAGAGTCGGGGAGAATGGAAAATAAAACATCTTTATTGAAAAATAAAATATAAAGAACGGAAATTAAATTGGGATTTCTGGTTTTGGGTTAAAACAACGTAGCAGTTCAAAAACAAGAAATTGCAAGAAGGTAGATAGAGACCATTTTGGTGGGGAGGTAAACACCGTTCCATGCCTGCCAGATGTCCATGAAAATGTCTGCAGACACAGACAGCACTGGCTCTTTGGCTATAAACAGAGATGAGCACTGAAACCTAGAGTTGAATATGACTGGCTTTCGATCAAGGATGATCTTTATCTTAGCTCAGAAAACCTTAGATCTTATGAACATTTTATGAAAACCTTAATTTTATGAACATAATGTCTTTATTTTTCCCCATTTGAAACACCACCCTTAACTAATGAATGAAATAAACGAAATAAATGAACTAATGAGCATAATTCAACACATACAATTCATGCACTAAATTCCTAACGGTAGTGTCTTTAGACTCTACCTGCCACTTTCTTTTGTTCAAAGCTGGCATTATCTCATCAAAGAATAATGTACATTTGTGATAAAGATGAGATTATGACTGCACACCTTGAATTTTGAGCTTGCCCTTGTAATTCAAGTGCACAGAATCCCTTTTGTATAAAATTATCCTGTCTGGATTCCTCCTCAAAATCACACAAAGCTTGCTTTTGAGAATTCAAGTGTGGACATACCATGATTCTTTGTAAAATAATTTATTTTCTGTATTTCTCCCAGTGCCTATATAAGATGATTATTTGTAGATTAAAAACAAATTTCTCTATCTCAAAATCTAACATTCCAGTATGTGGATACTGAAAACTTTATAAATATCTGTAGCCCACTTGTCCTGACGACTTAGGGTAGGTATCATTCCATAATATATATTTGAAAATGTAATTGGGAGGGCTGGCCACCTTGTTCTATACTGTTATTTCCAAGGATGTTTCCAAAAACAGAAGGATCAGTCATCTATGTAGATCAGTGATGGCAAACCTTTTAGAGACTGAGTGCCCAAACTGCAACCCAAAACCCACTTATTTATCACAAAGTGCCAACACAGCAACAGGGGAGGAAGGAAATGCTCCCATTGGGCTGCTGGGCAGAGGGGTGGGGTGAACTCTGCGCTGGGGGGGGGGAGCAGACACTCCCATTGGGGGGTTGGGCAGAGAGGTGGGAAAACTCTGTGCTGGAGTGACTGCATGGGTGTCCACAGAGATGACTCTGAGTGCCATTTCTGGAACATATGCCATAGGTTTGCCACCACTGATGCAGATAATCTCTTTGCCAGATCCCGGTTTGCTACCAAATACTTTTGCAAAACCAGCCCTTTGAGGAAAGGGAGAAAGAGCTGTTTAGGCTAGGGAGGAGATTAAGGGAAACATGATAGGAAATAACCTGGTATTGCCCTTTAGGTGACATGATCTCTGTGGCTCCAAAGAATAAAACTATCATTAATGGGTAGGAATTGGGAGGAAGCAGATCTTGAATAAATGCTAGGAGGAATTTCTTACAGGTAAGAGCTCTTCAGTAGTACAATGGATTGCCTTGGTAAATGGGCTCCTTTTTGCCAGAGGAATTTAAACAGAGGTGATGTCTCAGGAATTCTCTGCTGGTAAGATTCCTGCAGGAGTCTGGACTGTTGAGGTTCAAAATTCCACTGCAAATTCTATCATTCAAATTCAAATTGCACAGAAAGGGATTTTATCTAAACACTGGAAGCATTTCTTGATGTGGAATGGATTGCTTCAGAAGGTGGCGGAGGTTTGTAAACACAGGTTAGATATCAGTTTGTCAGGGATGCTTGGACTTGATAACAGTCACATGTAGACCTATGGTTTTATGATTCTAGAATTTTGTTTATCTAAGTTTTGGGTTTTTCCCTGTACTCTCCCAAATTTTAACCAGTATTAAAGCTGGCTGGTGAACACATACTCAATGTGAAAGTGAAGTATCCTTTTTATACCTCCTGTTATGTGTACTCTTGTGAGGCTGTGTGATAGATAGATAAATAGCAGAAGGAAGGGTAGCATAAAGATAACGTATACTTCATATGTAGGAATGGTGTTGCATTATTTATTTATTGGTTTTGAGTCGTCACGGTGAGTGGGTGGCAATATAAATATGAATAAATAAATAAATAAATAATGTTTATTAACATAGAAAAATAAAGCCACATAATAAACATAATCACAATAAACATCTACAATTAAAAGATACACATACTAACAAACTAAAAGAATACCGTGTTAAAGTTTGTTTTCCCCCTTATTTTATAAACATCTGTACCTTTATCTTCCAAAAGACATTGTTGGTATTCTTAGCATTCATGTTCATAACCCAGGCTTCATCTCTTTATTTTTACAACTGTTCTGTGCAAAACTGTCGCTTTAAATAGATGTCTGATTCATTGCACCTAGTGCTTGCCTATGCCATTTTCGCAGTTAAGTTGGCTGGAACATAGAAAACGAAAGTAGACTGCTTGTAGTTAATCTTATGGCATCTCCTTAGATTAGCTCCTAACATTGAACTGGCCTTCAGTTTAAAGTAGCATGGTCAGTTTTAATGTAGCCACTCCAGAGACTGCTCTTTGATGTAGATATTAAAATTGCAGAAAATTGAACATTTTCATAGACAGACCTATTTTAGGGATTATGAGGACAGACATGGACCATGGCCCCCGGTGGGTAAGGAGGCCCACTGGGCAGCCATGCCCCACTCCACTCCAGAGTAGGCACTAGCAAAGGAAGTGTGAGAAGGAAAACAGTAGAACGGATGAAAACAAGAAGGACTAGGGCAGTGATGGCAAACCTTTTAAAGACTGAGTGTCCAAACAGAAAGGTGGGGTGAACTCTGTGCTGGAAGGAGGGAGGAAGTGCTTCCATTGGGCTGCTGGGCAAAGAGGCAGGGCAAACTCTGTGCTGGGGGAGGGAGGAAGTGCTCTCATTGGGCTGCTGGGAAGAGGGACGGGATAAACTCTGTGCTGGAAGAGGGAAGAAGCATTCCCATTGGGCTGCTGGGCAGAGGGGCAGGGTGAACTCTGTGCTGGTGCGACTCTCTGCATGCCAACAGAGAGGAGTCTGTGTGCCCCTTCTGGCATGAGTGCTATAGATTTACAACCACTGGACTAGGAATATAGGAGCCTGTAACCACCTGACACTAGTAGCTCTCTTTAAAGGGTGTCATTTGGCTAGGGTCAGTATTGATAGCCAGACCCCATCCTTTGACTGTGTACTATACTAGCCCAGTAGTAAAAGCTTGGGCTCAGGCAAAGATTGGATTTAGAAGTCTTTCAAGAAAGGGTTCACTAGTTATCCAACAATTCCTTGTACCCCACTACCCTTAATAAACTCTAGTTCCAGTATTAATCAGAATTTTGACTTCATGGAACTTATATTAGTTGAAGAGGGCCTCCCTCCCAGCCTCACAGTGTGCATAGGTGGCAGTGATCAAACACCAACAAATATCTCGAATAAATAAAAAAGTTTCACTAACTGGCAGGTAAAGATGCACCAGTTTACCGTGACTCAGAGAAGCAAGTGGGTATGTGCAGACAGTTCTATAGAAAATAAGGAAAATGGCAATTCTTTATGTAAACCTTAGGATCTAGGGGAGGGGTTCCCAACCTTTTCAAGCCAGGGGCTGGGTCACACTCTCTCAGTCAGCTTTGAGGGCCAGAAGGCCATTTTGCACTGCCTGCATGATGGGGGTATCAATTTTGTCCCAACAGCTTCAAAGGGATGGCCATTTTGTTTCTCAAATGCCCTTGGAAGGGTGGGAGGCCACATGAAATGGCACTGTGGGCTAGATGTGACCCATGGGTCTTAGGTTGGGAACCCCTGACCTAGCGTTCCTAATCTTAATATCCAAAACATTTATTTTTTTAAAATAAGGGCCCAGTTTGAACAGTTTGGGCCCAAGTTACCTGAGGGAGTACCTCTTCCTCAAGAGTTATAACCAAAGCATCCAGGTATGTAAACTCCAAGTGGTTATGCCTAGGGAGGTAGAGAAAGCAAGAACAACATTGAGAGCTTTCTCCTCCTTAGACCTGACTCTCTGGAATGAACTGTCAGTGGAGATTATAACTGTTCCTAAATTATTAACATTTTGCAAGTTGTTAACGCCTTACCTGTGTCAGCAAGACTTTCAAGGCCTCTCAGATCATAAGAAATGTATATCTTGGGTCTGAACTCTTTTTGTTTGTGGTTACCTCTTTGTACTGCTGCTGATAGTGTTTTACAATGATAGTTTTTAAAGTTTTAAGATCACTTGACACAACAGTAATACCTTGGATAACGTTTACCTCAGAAAACGCTAAAATCGCATAACGTTAAGTAATCTGGGGAGGAGAATTGGATCGAATAACGTTAAGGTCCTATGGGATGGATCGGATAACAACCGCTAAAGCCTGTGCGGTTACAATGTATCTCTATAGAGCTTTAACGTTATCCGATCCATCCCATATTTATTTTATGTTGTTGTATTGGATGTTTTATATATTGTAAGCTACCTTGAGTGGTGCTTGCACCAAAAGGGTGGGGTACAGACAAACAGACAGGCAAGCAAGCAAACATTTCATTGGCTTGGTTGCTCATATATTATCCTGCATGCATCTCAAAAGTCCCAGATGGTTATCCTATATAAAGCATGCTGTGTGGATATAACGACACATATAATGGAATAAGTGTTACAGAAGGTGAACTGTCTCTTAGTGTAACTTTTCTGAGAACTACATTCTGTGGATATGTCATTTTCCAAGTAGACTAATGGTCAATGCAGTGGCTATAAAAGTGGATTCCGTTGGGATCAATGTTCCTGTGAAATCTTATGTGTCTATTTATGTACTCAAAACTCACCCCTTTTATCACTCCCTCCTTGTTTGTCCTTTTGAATGAGATCAGAGCTATATTCTCAAAATGTGCCAATTTATTTCATTTTACATTTTGCTGCATTTTCAGCATGTTGGTTATAGAGTTGAAAGTCAAATTACAATTCATATGGCTTTGAAGACCCTTGTCGCATTTCTGAAGAAGAGCTGTGTGTGAAGAATCAGTGGCCTTGAAGAAACTACTTTGTATGGCATGTTCTGGATGACCTCTTTTTGCTGGTTTGTACTTAATGTCCTTAAATGCTCATATGAGATTCTCAGCTCTGCTGAAATTCATTTTGATTTTCAAAAACTGTCCAAAAGCTAATTTGTTTCTCAAAGATCAAATATGAGCCCTGTATGACCTGAGACATGTATTACAATGTGCAGGTTTCCTATAAAGAAAAGGTTACACCCATGTTTCCCCCCCCCCCCGCTTTTTTTTACATTACAATTCATCTATTTGAAGGTGGTGACTGTCATGCTGGTGATTATCATATATGGAGTTCACCCACCTTTTAAAAAACCCTAAAACCTTTGGACTTCTCCTTCATATTAAAAGCATATTATCCAACAATCAATACAATTAAACCTCACATAAAGAGTGTCTCGCTTAAAGAGTAACTCGCTTAAACAGCAGAATTTTCTCTGAATGTTCGCTTCGCTTAACAAATGAAACCAACCAAAAACTCACTTAACATATAAATCAGGGTTCGAAATCCCCCCCTGCCAGGAGTCACACTTGGTCACTTACAATGGTATTTCACTTAAAAGAGCAAAGTCACTTAAAGAGCAATCCTGTGAAAAACATTATGCTCTTTAAGGGAGGTACAACTGTACAAATGTTTTAAACCTTTCCCCACTGAACTTACAGGAGAAAATACAGTATTCGCTAAGGTTTCCATGTAGAGGGTAGCTCTCTCTGGAGCCATGCATTATGTGCTAGCAGTCTCTTTGTTTGCTAATAACAGTTACAGTAATACCCTGGATAACGATTGCACCGGATAATGCTAAAAACGCATAACGATGACAAATTTGGGGGGAAGATTAGCACCGGAGAACATTCTTTCTAGCGTTATCCGATGCATCGTAATAAGGAAGTAAAGGAGGCCAAAGCTCCTCCCCCGCCACTTCCCTCCTTCCTCCCCCCCACCCCCAGCAATGGTGTTTCGCCGGGCTAGAAGCTGCCGGGCTGGGAGCTGCTTGCCGGTGCTGCCGGGCTGGGAGCTGCTTGCCGGTGCTGGAGGACAACCAGGCACTTCCTTAGCCTCAAACATATGGCCGGCCTAGGCAAGGGGAAGGTGCATGGCCGTTGCGGCCCTCTCAAGCCGCCCCTGCCCACTGGGAGTCCCGAGACCCTTCCTTCACCACCAGTTTGGGGACTCCCCACACCCACCCCACTGCCTGCTTGGCCACCGAGAGAATCCAGCCGAGCCCTGGTCCTGATTACCTTCAAGCCACCACAGCTGCTGCTCCCACCAGGTTCCCCAGGCAGCCCAGGAGCTGGCACTGGTGAACAAGCAGGCACATCCTTTGCACTAGAACTCATGGCTGGCCCAGGAATGAGTAGCGTGCACGGCCACCGTGGCCAGTGATGGGATGTCCCCGGTTCCATACGGTTCCCTGGAACCGCTAGGACCAATCCCGGAGGGTTCTCCGGGAGGGTAGACAACTTTTGAGGCGTCCGGTTCCGGACGCCTCACCGAAAGAATTTTTTTAAAAAAAATTGGAGCTAAAGTGGCTTCAATTGACTGCGCATGCGCAGAAACTCAATCTGACGCATTGCACATGCGTCAGATTGAGTTTCTGCGCATGCGCAGTCAATTGAAGCCATTTTAGCTCCGATTAAAAAAAATTGTTTTGGAGCTTTCAGGGTGGTGGTGGCGGCGGCGGCGGCGGCACCAGGCCTCTGAGGAGGGCACCTCCCCCGGGGCACGTTGAGGCCTGCCTGGGCCATCCGCTGGCGACAAGCCCCCATGCCCTGGGGACGCCGGGCGGGGTGTACCGCTGCCACCGACTCCTCCGCCGGGCGCCTGTGGGCCAGGTGCCTGCAGCCGCCGTCCACAGCCACCGCCCCCCGCCGCTGGAGCTGCCGCTGCAGCTGACTGCAGCCCTGTGGCCTCTTCCTTGGGCCGGTCACTTTTTAGCCCGGCTGCGGCGCCCGGCGGAGGAGGAAGCTGCAGGTGGCGGCGGTGTGCCCAACCGGGCGTCCCCTGGGCATGGGGACAGCCCAGGGAGGCTCGGCAGCCGCAGCCGGAGCCACCGCCAGAGCCACTGCTGCCCGCCGCCCCTGGCCGTGGCCAGAGCCTGGCTAAAAAGGTACCAGCCCGAGGAGGACGCCACAGGGCTGCAGGCAGCGGTAGCTCCGGCGGCGGCGGCAGCGGGGGCTGTGGACGGCGGCTGCAGGCAGTGGCTCCTGTGGCCACAGTCGGGGGCGGCGTGCCTTGCCGGGTGGCCCCGGGCCATGGGGGTTCGTCGTCCCAAGGAAGGTAAGCGAGGGGTTTTTATTTGGGGTGGGTGGGTAATTTATTTGTGTTTTGGGTGGGTGGTTGTTTTTATTTTATTTTTTTCTTTATTTATTTATTTACGGGTTTGTGCTGTAGCTGTCTGGGTGGGTGGGCTGAGAGGGAGGATTGTGTGTGTGTGTGTGTGTGTGTGTGTGTGTGTGTGTGTGTGTGTGTGTATGTTTATTTTTATTTTATTTATTTATTTTTATTTTTGGTCCCACCCACAACGTCATGATGTCATGACGTCGGCTTCGCCCATGACGTCATGACATCATGACATTGGCCACGCCCATGACGTCCGTGACGTCATGGCGTGGTAGTAAAATTTTTGTTATCCCATCACTGACCGTGGCCTTCTCAAGCTGGCCCTGCCCATGTGGAGTCTCCAGACCCTTCCTTCTGCCACCAGATTGGGGACCCCGACACACCCCTTTTATTGCCCACCAAGCTAACTCAGCTCCTTACTTTCAAGCTGCCATGCCCTTTGGAAGCAGAGCTCTTGGTCAGCCTAGCTGTTCCTGCTGAGTTGCACGCTCTGACTGAGCCAGGCTTGACCAGCCGATTGCAGAGCACAGAGCTATGCCTCATGCCAGGCAGAGGCAGCCGAGCGCCGATGCAAGAGATCAGAAAATGGAGAAGAATGGTTGCCAAGGCAACAAGAGATGCATGCATCGGATAAGGCTGAAAATCGCATAACGTTAAGACTTGTGGAACCAAGTCTTAACATTATCCGATGTATTACTGTACTATTAAAATGAACACAAACATTGTCCATGGATATAACAGGAATAAAGAGGTGTTTCTCTGTTCTTTTTTCTAAGTTTTCCATGGTTTGGGAGTATGCTGGGAAATATGCATGATAGCTAAAATGTCTAGTTCTTCCAATTTAGCAGAATCTAATTTATTTATATGGTATTGTGTTGCTTAATGGTTAAGATGCTGAACTTGATGACTGGAAAGTCATCAGGTCAGCAGTTTGAGACCTGAGTGCTGCATGACAGGGTGAGCTCCAGTCTCTGTCCTAGCTCCTGCCAACCTAGCAGTTCAAAAGCAAGCTTCCCCCCAGCCATGCCCACCACACCACACCCACAGAGCAGGTAGTAAAAGAAATTGACTCCCACCACTGGATACATGCATTGATGTTGGCTGTCAGAGTTTCTTATAAAAGTTCCTTTTCTGCAGAAACACCTCTTCATGCTCATCCCCAAAACCTACTCTATTCTTGCATAAGTGTTATCTGTGTGCATATTGGGGGAGCACTTGCCTCATACTAATCCAAATTTGTGTTTCAAGACCTAACGTTCTCCAGCTGAGCATCCTTGATCAAATATATGACAGAGCAGTTAATAAATAAAACAGCATGGTAAAAGCTTGGACTAATTCTAATACATTTATCCACAGTCAGAGAGGAACATCATGCTTATATAATGGAGTTTGAAAATTAAACTTCATAAAGGCTATTGTTAAAGCATTAAACACAGTTATTTGATCTGGAGAAAAAGTGTCATATTCTTTCCCAAGCATTATATTAACAAGTTATTCAGCAAAATCAATGCAGCCAAATCTTGTTAAGTATAAGAGGACCTGGGCCAGTCCTTGCAATTGAGTTCTCCCAAATCTTTTATAATTACTTCCAAGATTTAATCTGTGGAATTTTGTAGGTTAGACTGGAGGCTGCAACAAAATGAACAGGAGAAAGAAAGAAAGAAAGTGTCCCTTTGAAGAACAGCTAACCAACCGCTATATTTTCCAGCATTTTGATCCTGTTCAAGATTGATGTGAGAGAAATAACTGAGAAGTTAAAAAAAAAACAACCCCCATATAATAGATTGTTAAAAGCTGCAGATCCTGGTGGGATGGGGGGAACTTTCAAAAGGTAATTTTCAGTGGAAATGACACAAACACTATTCACATGCCAGAAACATTATTCAAAGGTTCTTAGTGTAACAGCTTTTTCAAAAAATAAAAAGAGTTGAGACAGTTGAAGCTTTAGTATTGTAAAACAGTAATAACAGTAAAAATAACAATGAAGTAATTAGCATTTGGGCCAGGCCAGGGACCTCCCCAGTGATGGGATGACAAAAATTCTACTACCACGCCATGACGTCACGGACGTCATGGGCGTGGCCAATGTCATGACGTCATGACGTCATGGCCGAAGCCGACATCATGATGTCATGACGTTGTGGGCGGGGCCAAAAATAAAAATAAATAAAAAATAAAAATAAGCATACACACACACACCCCTCCCTCTCAGCCCACCCACCCAGACACAAATAAATAAATAAATAAATAAAATAAAAACAACCACCCACCCAAAACACAAATAAATTACCCACCCACCCCAAATAAAAACCCCTCGCTTACCTTTCTTGGGACCCGGCACCCCGACTGCGTCCACAGCCGCCGCCGCCTGTACCCCTGTGGCGTCCTCCTCGGGCCAGTATCTTTTTAGCCCGGCTCCGGCCACGGCCAGGGGCGGCGGGCAGCAGTGGCTCTGGTAGTGGCTCCAGCTGCGGCTGCCGAGCCTCCCTGGGCCGTCCCCATGCCGCACCACCGCCGCCTGCAGCTTCCTCCTCCGCCAGGTGCCGCAGCCGGGCTAAAAAGGGACCGGCCCAAGTAGGAGGCCACAGGGATGCAGGCAGCGGCAGCTCCGGTGGCGGGGGGCAGCGGTGGCTGCAGGCACCCAGCCCACAGGCGCCCGGTGGAGGAGGAAGCGGCAGCGGTGCGCCGCGCCGGGCGTCCCCAGGGCATGGGGCTTGTCGGCAGCGGACGGCCCAGGCAGCCCTCAACATGCTATGGGGGAGGTGCCCTCCTCAGATGGCTGGTGCTGCCGCCGCCGCCGCCGCCGTCCTGAAAGCTCTAAAACAATTTTTTTAAAAAATTGGAGCTAAAATGGCTCCAATTGACTGCGCATGTGCAGAAACTCAATCTGACGCATGCGCAATGCGTCAGATTGAGTTTCTGCGCATGCGCAGTCAATTGGAGCCATTTTAGCTCCGATTTTTTTTAAAAAAAATTCTTTCAGTGAGGCATCCGGAACCGGACGCCTCAAAAGTTGTCTACCCTCCTGGAGAACCCTCCGGGATTGGTCCTACCGGTTCCAGGGAACCGTCTGGAACCGGGGACATCCCATCACTGGACCTCCCCCTGCAAGGCCTGGCCAGCGCTGCTCCAGCTGTGGGTGCTGGGCTGCAACGACCATTGCCTCGCCCCTCTGGGCACCACTGCCACTGAAGGCAGACAAGCTGCCGCTGCCAGGATCGAGGCGGGTTGGCTGGAAGCCTGGGACGCCGATGGTGGGTTCCCCACGGGGCCCATGCTTCAGTGCCCCAGCCCTTCGCCTGCGCCATCAGGGTCCCAGACATGTGGCCTCCCTGCCTCCTAGTCCAGTGGTGGCAGTGATGCCCAGGAAGGCAGTAAGTGAGACCAGCAGTCATTGCGGCCCAGTGGCTAGAGCAGCACCAGCCAGGCATTGCGTGAGGGGCCTCGGCCTGGCCGGTGCTGGGCCATGGTGACTGCCGTCCTCGCTTCCCGCCTTCCTTGGCACCGCTGTCGCCGAAGATGGATGAGCTGCTGCCACCAGGCTCGGAGGTGGGGTGGCCACACACCTGGTACCCAGATGGTGGTCTCCCCACTGGGGCTGTGCCGCCCCAGCCCGGCAGGCTGTAAGGAGTGGGCGCCTGGGGAGGAGGGGGACAGAGGAGGGGGAGGGATCTCCACTGCGCCATTGGGCCCACGCCCTCTAGCCCAGGGCGGGGTCCAGGTAGCCGGCAGTGACAGAGGGTCCCGGTGCCCACCCAGCCCACCAGGAAGTCTGGGGCAGCCACGTTGCCACCCCCACAAAGTGTCACCCGAGGCAGCCCACTCCCCCTTGCCCTCTTGCTATACCAGTGAAGACAAGGCTGCATTTTGTCACCTTGCTTATTCAACTTATATACAGAGCACATAATGTGCAATGCAGGGATGGAGGAATCACAATTTGGGACCAAAATTACTGGGAGAAACATCAACAATTTGAGATATGCAGATGATACCACCTAATGACAGACCTAAAGAAGCTCCTGATTAGGTTGAAAGAAGAAAGTGCAAAAGCTGGCTTGAGACTCAACATCAAGAAACCCATGATAATGGCAACAGGCCCCATCAGTCCCTGGAAAATAGATGGGGAAGAGGTAGAAGCAGTGACAGAGTTTACTTTCTTAGGATCAAAGATCACTACAGATGGGGATTGCAGCCATAAAATAAAAAGGCAACTGATTCTTGGGAGGCAAGCTATGAGAAACCTGGGGAGCATAGTGAAAAGTAGAGACATCACATTGCAAACTAAGATTCTCATAGTCAAAGCAATGGTATTCCTGGTGGCAATGTATGGTTGTGAGATTTGGACCATTAGGAAAGCAGAGTGTAGAAAAATAGATGCCTTTGAAATGTGGTGTTGGAGGAGAGTTTTGAGAGTCCCCTGGACAGTGAGGAGAACAAATAGTTAAATCTTAGAAGAAATCAATCCTGACTGTTCCTTAGAAAGTCAAATAGTAAAGATGAAGCTGAAGTACTTTGGACATCAAATGAGAAGAGAGGACTTGATTGAGAAAGTCTTGATGCTTGGAAAGGTGGAGGGCAAAGAAGAAGGAGGCAGCCAAAAATGAGATGGCTAGATGGTATTGTAGACACAATGGGCACAGAGCTGAGCGAGTTGAGGAGGCTTGTGGAGGACAGAAGTGCCTGGCAGACAGTGGTCCATGGGGTCACAAAGGGTTGGAATCGACTGTGCAACTGAACAACAACAAATCTACCATATGATTTTGACACTGGTATATTGACTCACTGATATATTATAAGACGTCCGGTGGTAAAATATTGCAATGCTACCATGTTTCTCTGGCTGTACCTGTAATAAATGAAAATCTCTGTAATGTATAAATGACTGATGTCATGATGGGGAAGAGCCTTTAATATCGAAAAATTCACTGTTGCTTGTCATAAAACTGGAAGTAGGATCAGCAACAGTAAATTTCAGATATTAAAGCCCCACATCCCTGTCTCCAAGTTCTCAAACACTACCTCAGAGAAAAAAGGACTCCTAGGAAGCCTTGGAATTGGTGATGGGGGCAGAATAGGGAGCTTTTAATGTAGGGCTACAAGTCCATAGCTGATGATTTTTGGATAATTTTTGCAGGGTTGTTCATCTAGCATGTTTCCAAGGATTAAAGATGAATACTTTTGAATGCAAGCCCCCCCCTCCACAATTTCACTTTTCTTTCTTTTTAGTTCCACAGTTGAACAAATACTCAAGCATAGCTTTAGCAGAAGAAAAAAAGAATATTTGCTTACAAGGCTTATGTTCAAATAAAGTTGTCAGATGGATGGCAGAAATATAATACAGTAGTTCACTTCATTTTAGTTTCAAAAAGTAGAAAGAAAAATCTCTTAAGCAAATGATGGCAGCAAGAATGTGTTGAGTTACTAACTTTCTGAGACTAACCCACTTTGAGTAAAAGACTGAACTAGGCTGAAAAACTGAACCACTCAGGTAGAATAGGCAGACTGACAGAACTACACAGTACCCACATTTAGAGCTCAGCATATTTACAGAGTGGAAAATGGTCACTTTTGGAGAGATTCAAAACAGACTACTGTACTTTTTAAAATCCTGGGTCTTCCCTCTCCATGTTAGTATGCAACACAAACACAAAACATGGTGGGAATGCCTATTGTTAGCTCAACAATGATATCATCATATAAATTCTTACATTGACGGTAACCAAAATGTGAAAGATAAGAGCTGTGAAATCGCCTTGTGTGAAAACAATTGAGAATTTGTCCAAATAGGATTTTTTTTTTTTTGCAATAGAAAAATTATCTTGGTGTTCTTGTTTGCTTGGCATAGGAAGAAGGCTTAATTTGCATTACTCTAGGTGGTTCATGGGGTCGCAAAGGGTCGGAATCGACTGTGCGATTGAACAACAAAAAATATGACTGCCCCCCTCAATCAGGCATGCTCTGGGCAATGACCACCTTATACTGTACTGGGTAAATATTCTCACACTAGGTCATGTGAAAGGAACTACGGAATGAATTCACCAATGGTGCCTTCATTTTGGCAGTTTAACATCTGACCTAGACATGGAAGAAGAACCCCACTTAAGAAATGATCATTGCTCAAGGCCTGATCAAGCTAGCACAGAAGGCTGGAAGACCTCTTCATTCCCTTTAGACAGTTGGATATTTAATCCTTTGCAGGTTAGTAATATTGTTTGCAACAAGAAGCTGCTGTACTGAAAGAAACCGAAGTTCTTATTGCTTTGTTTATTTATTTAGGCATCAAAAAAAGAAGAGAGTTTAAGATAATCATTTTGTTGTGATGCTCTCAGTATTTATTGGATCCTGAATCATTTCTAATTTACCAGCTGTTTGAATCTAGGCACCCTGTGGCAGCGGCTTGTCTTTGGTTCATGTTTATTCTGTAAAGGGCTAAAGAAAGTAACAACTTCTTTCTCAAAAGCTTCTGACTGAATTTCCTAGACTTCCCACATATTTGTAAAGCCTACACACATACAGGGGAAAGGATAATAGATAGGGATGGGCCAGTTCCTTTAAAATGAAACAGGTTTTGGTGTCAGGAACTGATCTTGCAGAGATTTCAGGATGGGATTTGAGGAAATCCAAGGGAGAAGGAAGACTTGCAGTTTTTGGAACAGCATTTGATGTAGCTTTTCTCATTCCTGGGTGAATATTTGTTGGGATTTCCTAACAAAGAATGTTTATAAAACAAGGTGGAAAGGCAGTGTTTCTTCTCGCATAACAGGACCAGTGAGTTTGGCTCCCCTTTGTCACCAGACATGGCACAACCTGAATTAGTTTATCAGTCCTTTAATTTTAAAACATTTAAAGCCTTGGTGGTACAGTGGTTAAACTGCTGTACTACAACCAAAAGGTTTTGAGTTCAATTCTCAAAGTTGACTCAGCCTTCCACCCTTCCAAGGTTGGCTGCCCAGAGAGTGCACTAAGAACTATGGGGAAGTATATACAGTAAAACCTCATATAACACTAAAACCTGGTTCCACAAGTCTTGGTGTTATATGATTTTTAGTGTTATATGATCCTCTATGGGATCCATAGAGATACATTGTTACCACACAGGCTTTAGCGGTTGTTATCTGAAGCATCCCATAGGATCTTAATGTTATCTGATGCAATTCTTCCCCCCAGATTCCTTAATGTTATGCGATTTTAGTGTTATTCGATACTAATGTTATATGAGGTATTACTGTAAGTGTGATTGCTTCACTCTGATTAAAGGAAATATGGTGGTGAAGGGGCAGACAGAAAGGAGAATGTGTCCTCTTAAACTTGTTAATATAAACTCAATTAAGAAAATCCAGCTTTTTTATCATCACCACAATCACTTCTCATCCCCAAAAGAGATGTCTGTGATTTCCAGGAAACTCTGTATTTTCCAGATGGCTGGGCATCCAAAGAGTCAGAGCATTTCCAGTTACAATTTGCTGCTCCCTAATCAGCCTTGAGAATTAGCAGGCTGCACCATATCTGACAGGGAAGGTAATCTGATTTTCCATCTTGGACAGCCAAACACTGCTATTCAAGGAGAACCAAACATGCAGTTCCAGAGATGTAATGTGTGCCTCTCTGATAAACCTTTCACAGTGGTCAGATTAATGTTAACCTTGTCTATCTCTTTATCAGAATATTCTAGATGCCATTGCATCCAAACATGCTTACTTTCCTCTTAACAACTTACCT
Organism: Furcifer pardalis; assembly: GCA_030440675.1. Taxonomy (NCBI): domain Eukaryota; kingdom Metazoa; phylum Chordata; class Lepidosauria; order Squamata; family Chamaeleonidae; genus Furcifer; species Furcifer pardalis. The sequence continues at coordinate 75,185,121 of CP126893.1, forward strand.
GGCATTCAGTCAGCTGTTTATTTTCAAGGACAATGAACTGTTTGGGAGCAATGTGTGAGGTTGTTTGGGAAATAACATCTGATATATAACTTGTGTAACCATTATCATCAGAATGATCCCCTTTGCACTCTTTTATTTAGCACTTTGCTTTTGGACATATGGATGTTCTCTTTCACTGCATTTCCTAAATTCAGTCTGGATTTGCTAAAATTCATATTAGATTTAGTGATTTGCATTTCCATGTAATGTTCACATCCCCCAAAGTATGAATGGGAAGGTCTTATTGCTCCATAAAGAATAGATGGTTTGCTAGCATTCAGAGCTGTGCAGTATTAACGATAGAATTTCCCATCTTATGTTCTGCTTGGGGATACTCTTCCCTCTCATTACAATATAAAATGGTATTCAAATGAAATGGAAGAGTGTCATTAATAGGAACTCAGCTGTAATTGAGCAACAAGCAAAACTAACCACATAAGTATCAGATTTGCATTCGGACTGTGAAAAGCCTTCTGCTAGTAATATATCCTAACTAATTGTGTTTCAGATGGAGTTGCACTATCGCAACATAAGCATTTTCTGACTTTTCTATTTAATCTGACTATCTGACTGTTGCAGTGGTAATTTGGATTTTTAGGTATGGAAGGGGGCTTGTCATTGAAACTGAGACATTATGGCTCTTCAGATGAAAGGTAAACCCAAAGCCCTGAAAAAATATTTCTTATGAGCATGGCATTAAACCCACCACTATATTTGCCTTAATGCTCTGAAAATCAGCCCCAAAGGTGTTTTTTTCCAGCTTTGTATAGCAGGCTGTATGTTGGAAACATGTCATTGAAGACAGGACATGATGAAATCAGATATAATTAGGTAATGTTATCGTTACTGCGGTGGCTCAGTGGTTAAGAAGCTTGCCTTGTTAACTGGAAGGCTGTCAAATCAGCAGTTCAAAAGCCAGGGATTGCATGATGGTTTGAGCGCCCGTCTCTGTCCCAGCTCTTGGGGACATGAAAGGAGCCTCATTTGGGCATTCCCTGAGTGGAGTTTCTCCCGCAAAAGCCTTTCAACACAGAATAATTTCTGACACAAAATTATTCATCATCATCATCATCATCATCATCATCATCATCATCATCATCATCATCATCATCATCATCATCATCATCATCATCTAAGCTCAACATGGAGCAGTTGTTGCTCTGTTAGTCCACACAGAAAGATGTGATATTTTCCATTCTATAGAAAATCTCTAAAAGTTAGGATTTACTGTCTTTATAGTAGAAATTATACCCCATTTATCTTAACAGTGCATAACTGTTGATTCTCTTAAAGGGGAAGTGAATAGTGACCTTTGATGTTGCTTATGTCTCTGAATAACATTGCTAAAATGCCAAATAATCATCCCCTCACAGGATCAAACATGGTGTTATGTCCCTTTCCTTTTAGTAACATACTTTGCCAACCTAATTCTCTAATGGTTTTTCAACTGTAAAGCTTGGATGTACTCTAAGAGAGCCCCGAATGCTAGAGGGCCAAGGACCAAAGCAAGATGAAGTGGCAAAGTTAAGCACTCAGCTAAGTATACGTGATTTTTTAAAAATGGATTTGGATATTTTTGGGGAAAGATTGATTTAAGGTTACCTAGAACAAATGTTCTGAAGCCACCTGCCTGAACTTTGAAAGGTTAATCCTCTTTTTTGTGCATAACATATCTCCAAATGTCATGTGGCTACCTGAAAAAACAGCAACAACAAAAGTTGTAGCTATTTTGATTTTCCCTAACATGTTGGTGGAAGAACTGTCAATCTGGATTTCTGAATTGCTATTCTGATTGAGGATCTGAATCAAATCAATCAAGTACCTCTTAATCCTGAATGAACTGGGACTGCATATTAGACTCCGAAGCCATATTAGACTCTGAACTGAAGCAAAGGGTCTTTGCACAGCCTTAGGAAAAACACAATAATGACAAATTGATTACCTAACAATTTGCTGCCCTTTCTTGTTGCCTACTCAGTATGCCTCATCCATCATATCTGTAGGGCCAAGTTCATAACTTATATGTACCTCTCATGCATCTATTTAGAACTTGGCACATTTTCTAGAATTGTGGTTCTGAGATTTCTTTTCATAACTCCTAGCGACTCAGTAGAGTCGCTGTTCAAAGTTTTCTTGTTACCTATTTCCTATGAACCTGCTTGTAAGTCTTGTGGGAATTTTGTTATGCATCAACATTTAAGCTATGCAGGTTATTAGATAGCTTTGAATATCACAATGTTACTATATTTTCCCCAAAACCATTGACAATGGCCAACTACTTTGACCATGGATTTTTTTTTTAAAAAAAGATTCATTATGATGAAACAAAAGGAAATGTATGCAATTATAACAGAAAATTACATGACCCATCTTTTTTCCCCTTACAAAACAATTATGGTTCCTAGAGCAATATTAAGTATTCATGTTTTTAAGTTTTTCTTTCTTAATCAGAAATAAAGCCTCCAAAGGAACAAAGGAAACAGCAGTCTGGTGTGTGTTTTTTAGCTAGCAAAGTGAGCTAAATCTCCAAATCACTGAATCATCTTTGTTCATTTTTTAAAAAACTTGGTTGTGTTTGCTACATGCTTTACAAACTGCACGGTAGGTTGAGGACTTCACTGCCCCTCTCCTTGAGTCCCCATCAACATATTGTATTGTAATGTAATGTACTGTTTGTAAGCCACCCTGAGCTGCTATGGCAAGTGGGTGGCAATATATTATTATTATTATTATTATTATTATTATTATTATTATTATTATTATTATTATTATTATTATTATTATTATTATTATTATTATTATTATTATTATTATTATTAAGGTAAAGGTCACCCTTGTTCGAAAGCCAGTCATATAACTCCAGGGTTCAGTGCTCATCTCTGTTCATTGTGAAAGAGCCAGCATTGTCTGCGTTTGGAGACATTTCCATGGACATGTGGCAGGCATGCGTAGACACTGGAGTGCATGGAATGCTGTTTACCTTTCCACTGAAGTGGCACCTATTTATCTACTTGCAATGTCTTGCTTTTGAACTGCTAGGTTGACAGGAACTGGGACAGAGATGGAAGCTCACTCCATCATGCAGCACCCAGGTCTTGAACTGCTGACCTTCCAGTCATCAAGTTCAGTGTCTTAACCACTAAACCACTGCAGTCCCATTTTTTTATTCTTGTTGTTCAGTCACATAGTCGATTCTGACTGTTTGCAGCCCCATGGACCACTGCCCTCCAGGCACCTCTGTCCTCCACCTTCATCCTCAACCTGCCCAGCTCTTTGCCCACTGCATCTGTACCTCTTAATCCTGAATGAACTGGGACTGCATATTAGACTCCGAAGCCATATTAGACTCTGAACATTTTTGGCGACCCCCTACTTCTTTTGCCCTCCACTTTTCCAAGCATCAAGACTTTCTCAATCAAGTCCTCTCTTCTCATTTGATGTCCAAAGTACTTAAGCTTCATCTTTACTATTTGACCTTCTAAGGAGTAGTCAGGGTTGATTTCTTCTAAGATTTAACTATTTGTTCTCCTCACTGTCCAGGGGACTCTCAAAACTCTCCTCCAACACCACATTTCAAAGGCATCTATTCTTCTGCACAGGGACTGATACGGCCTGTTGTCGTTATCTTGGTTTTCTTGATGTTGAGTCTCAAGCCAGGTTTTGAACTTTCTTCTTTCAACCTAATCAAAAGCTTATTTTGGTCTTCCTCACTTTCTGCCATTAGGGTAGCGTCATCCACTTATCTCAAATTGTTGATGTTTCTCCCAGCGATTTTGATCCCAACTTGGGATTCCTCCATCTCTACAATGAGCATTATTTGCTCTGTGTATAAGTTGAGTAAGCAGGGTGATAAAATGCAGCCTTGTCTTACTCCTTTTCCTATTCCAAACCACTCCATCATTCTGTATTCTGTCCCAACTGTTGCTTCTTGACTCATGACAGAATTCTCATGAGGCATATAATGTGTTCTGGTATTCCCATCTCTTTAATTTGCCACATTTTGTTGTGGTCCACACAGTCAAAGGCCTTGGTGTAGTCAATGAAACAGAAGTAGACTTGTTCCTGATATTCCTTTGTTTTCTCCATGATCCAATGTTTGTTGGCAATGTGATCTCTAGTCCCCCTGCCTCCTTGGAACCCAGCCTGCACCTCTGGTAATTCTCTCACCATGTGCTGCTGCTGTCTATCCTGTATTATCTTGAGCATAACCTTGCTTGCATGTGGGATGAGGGCAATTGTTCGATAATTTGAACATTCTTTGGCATTACCCTTTTTGGGATTGGAACATATACTGATCTTTTCCAATCCTGTGGCCATTGTTGTGTTTTCCAAATCTGCTGGCATATAGAATGCAATAATTTGATTCCATCATCTTTTAGGGCTTTGAAAAAATTCAGCTGGGATACCATCATTTCCAATAGCTTTGTTGTTTGCAGTGCTTTTTAGGGCCTTTCTGACTTAATTCTCTAGGATGTCTGGCTCAAGTTCAATGTTCTCATCATTGTGATTATCAGGGGTTTTGAGGTCCTTTTTGTAGTTCCTCTGTACTCTTGCCATCTTTTCTTTATCTTTTCTGCGTCAGTGTCTTAAACATTGAGCTGCAGTAATATATATACAGGTATTTATAAGACTTGATTAGTATATTCTTTTACTATTCAGGACTTTAAAACCCAGACATTCAATAGGTGGGTGCAGAATTGATGGGGAGGAAGAAATGGACCTCGACATCACTCAGAACATGCTCGATCTTATCTCATTGTAGAAGTTAAACTGGGATGAATCTGGTTAAGACTTGAATCAAGGACCATCAGGAGACACAAGGGATCCCCCAGTAGGACTAAGAATCTTATCTGAAGTCATGGGAAGCAGATGTGAAACAGAGTTAACAGTTCTAAATTAGTTGGTTTAAAGTCAGAGCAAGTGTAAGGCAGCTTCCCATATTTTGACAGCTATTATCTATCTCTTCATTGTTTTTAATACACAATTAATGAGTGTTTGTGTAAGATGATATTTATGTGCAAAAGGTTTGCAAAGCCAATATACACCAAAATGCTGAATGTTAGCTACCTAATGCTATAATTCTATCTATGACTAACTGCAGAAAAGGCCTATGGACTTCATCCTGTCTGCTAGGATTGCACAGTTAATGTACAGCACATTCAGTAAAAATGAAAGTAATTGGTATTTTGTCAGTTGCTTGATTAATAAAAGCCTATAAAGAAATGACAGATATGATGGATGATGATGCCAACCAAGTGGAATGGGATGTCAAAAGAAGACAGACTTTGTTAAAGTTTGCTAGTTAAGACTGCCAGGCATGTGTAGGGCGAGACTGAGTGGGAGAAGGGTGGAGGCAGCCTGTGTCAACTTGGGCTGTCTGAAGCCTCAGAGTACAAAAAAGACCTGTCTGAATGGCCACATTGTACATTTTATTTCTGCATCTCTATTTTTATTCCATGTCATTGCTCATAATAAACTTCATTCCATTGTCCTTCAAAATACATTAGTTCTCAATATGTTGCATGTTATAGTCCACCCATTTCTGTATCAGAGAAGTTGAGTGCTACCATGATACAAAACAAAAAAACCACATTTTTCAGGGAGTGCATTCACATGTCTAGAGACACTTTGCCATTACACAAATCATTTACAGAAAATTGGCATATGGGGATTACAAGAAACAGTAAAGCTTGGTTCAGTGTTAAATCCAAAAGTGTGTAGGCCAATAGCTGTGGTGCGGAATGGAAGCCTACATCAAGTCCCACTTTACCATCCCAGTGAACCCAGAAGGAAGGTTTTTGTGTGTTCTGCAGAGGTACTTTAAGCATGTTCAGGTGCACATGCCTACAGTGTTCAAGATAAAAAAAACCTCTCTTATCAGAATGGATGAATTAACGTCTTCTTGGTGAATATGCGGATATTTGCCTTACATCAGGAGAGAATGGGGTGGGGCTCGCCTGCATCCCCATCTCATCAAAATGTACGATAAAGCCATGTGTTTTATTAATAATAGGGTACACGTATCAAAAATTAATAGAAACATGGCAAAAGGTCACAGATGGATAATCCATGACAGATAAGATTGGCCGGGGATGGCATGCCACATTTTCAGGAGGATGTTGGGATTGATGGACAGTGGTTTCTTTGTGACTGTTATGAATGACCTACCTATAGAACTTCCTTGTCTGTTATGCATCTCCATGGATTGAGAACAGCTGTATCTGAGCAGACCAGAAATGTTCATTTCTTTCTCTCAGCTGAGTGAACCCCTTATATATTTGAGACTTTTCTTCTTCCCCACATTCAGATCTTGCACTCCCTATTTTGCCCACCGAATCATAATTGGGAAAGTATCTATAACCTCAGTCCTTGAAATCTTTGAAAGTCATTCAGTCAGGAATGATTAAGAAACTATGTAGGCTGATGCTCCTGATTGCACTACATGGCAGTGATAACATTTCTGTCTTATGGAATGTAGCCTTTTCAGCTTAAGAGCAAAATTGATCGTTATTTTCTGGTAGCTTATTCTGACACATTCGCTTCTCAATCAGGAGTGTGAAAATCTTGACTTAAGGTGAGAGATTCTATTCTAAGGGGTGCAGTTCACTGAGCCGTAGCCTCCTTTAACTAGCTGCTCAAATGTGACTTGATCCCTTAATCACTGTTTTAGAATCAAGAGACTCTGAAAAACACACCATTCTCCTTTCATTGAAAGTTACTCTGGATGAAGAAGATGCATTACTTGAGCAGAAAGCTTTCTTATTATAGGTACATTCCACGTTGTATAGAAAAAGAGGAAGAATTGAGCACAATTACAAGTGAGACAATTACAAGTTAAGACAGAGCTGTTGATTTTGCCATATGTAGATTTGCAAACTGCATATACCTCATCAAGATGTGGCCATGCTTTTCTGTTTATGTGTACTGCACGCAAAGCATTAAAAAGCATGGAACTTTGAAATACATATCTGAAGCTTAGATTCACCAGCTACTTTTTTGAGTGTAGGCTCCCAATGTCTGGATGTAGTAAAGGTAAAGGTCAGCCTTGCTCGATAGCCAGTCGTATCTGACTCTAGGGTGTGGTGCTCATTTCCATTTACAGCATCTGCAGATGTTTCCATGGTACTGTGGCAGGCATGCCCAGACACCACCGTGTACAGAACACTGTTACCTTCCCACCAAAGCAGTACCTATTTATCTAGTTGCAATGTCTTGCTTTTGAATTGCTCATTTGGAAGGAGCTGGGACAGAAACAGGAGCTCACTCTGTCATGCAGTGCTCAAGTCTTGAACTGCTGCCTTGCCAACCTTCCAGTTGTCAAATTCAACATCTTAACCAATAAGCCACCACCATTCCCCTGGATGTAATACTGAGTCTTTAATTGAGTAGGATAATTCAGCTAGTATAGCAGTATTCCCTACTTTCTACTTTTTCAGAATGCAGTGTATGAAAATGTTTTGCTGCTCCAGGAAGAACCAAAAGACAGGTAGCTCATACTGAGGAAATTGCAAGTAGAGTTTCAAGGAAGGTGATTTGAATTTGAAGGTGACAGGCACCATAATTTACCAGATTGTCACTTCTTGTTGGTGGTGGACAGCTGTTTCTGAGGTCTGTTTTTTCCCCTATGTAATCTTACTACATTGCATCTCTCTCTTTCTCTCTCTCTTTCTCCCTGGCCTTGTAAAGAATTGAGGTTTATACTTGGAATATCCTCGGGAAGGAAAATGAAATGCATATAGATTTAACAAGTGCTTTTTTGTCTTCCACCAGTTATGTAATGGCTAGTGTATATGGATTGCACAAATATATGCTTTCTAGGTTATTTCAGGAAAAAATTAAATCAAAAGTTGTTTAATAAAAAGTTGGTTTTTTTAAAAAAATGCAATAGATAGTGCTGAAACATACATGGCAAAAGCAATGCAGCTATCAAAAGGCATTTGAACAGACTGTTGGGGCAGTTTACAGCCGTTGGATAAAGGGAGTGTTAGGTCGCTGATGTGATACATATATTTAGGATGCAGAAGGGTCTGTGGTCAAATCGCTGACATCTTGAGACAATGATGAAGAAATCCCTGCTTCAAACCCAAGCTATTCCCAGTCCACGCAGGCAGTACTGAGTTAGGGTGGAATCAGACAGCAAGAAAAGATTGTTTCTGATTGTGCTGAAAAGGCTCACTTTGCTAACAGAAATCTAACTTATATCAACCTTTTCATACGTTGGGAATCTTTTCAGCCCACCACCCTCCCAAAAGTTACTGCCAATAGACCAAAATGTCTTGGGATGGAAGAAGCCTTTAATATCCAAAAATTGTCACTGCTGGCCCTCAATTGTCAGATATTAAAGGCTGTTTTTGCTGTCCTGAGGTTTCCAAAGACAGCACTAGGTCAAAAAGAATCCCCAGGGAACCTAGGAACCTATGGAGTGGTATAATGAAGATTAATGTTTGCAGCTCCCCAGCCGTTACAACTGTGCAGCCCCACCAATGTGATGTATTCATAACCTTTATGCATTTAACTTAACATGTATCAGCCCTTATAAATAGGGCTGTCCTATCAATTGGGAGCCCAGTTTGACAGCAACTCTTTCTCAGTGTTCCCAGTTTCACAGCACAGTAGAAAAAGTCATACACACAGCATGGTGGGGTGAGGAGGAGTGACAGGAACAGTTCTGAAGTCACTTCTTGCTGCCTATAAGACTCCTTGGGAAGAAAATAAGTCAATCAAAGGACTAAGAGTGCCATGGAACAAGTTATGCATAATTTAAAAAGCATTTTCAAATGCCCTCTGGCAAAATAAATAATATAACCTGGTCAAGCTGGTGTGGCCTATGAGGATAAATTCATGATAAATGAGGTTGCATAGGAGGCAAGTGGTTGTTATTCCATCGCACTCAGGCCTCAGAACTGGCTGTGCATGTAGCAAATGTGAAGCAACCTTCAGTTAAGAATTGCATCAGTCAGTCCTAGTGTATTGTTTTGATTTAAAGATTGCTCCAGGGTGAAGAAATCTGTTAACTTTAAGATCAGTTATCAGTTGCTCCATGCTTATTTTGGCTTTATTTAGGGGGGTCCTTGCACCACTGCTGGTAAATATCGAGCATGATACAGCCAGCAGTTCTTTGTTTTGATATTTGTGAAACCTGTTAAGTATATCAAGCTGTATAGTTGCTTTTTACTCTTCCTGATGTTTCATTTCAAAAACAAATACACACTTTGCACATTATAATATGCTACCTTGATCACATATTATAGCAGTGTTTAGAATGCTGTCTTCTAGCTTGAGCAATCTAGATCATTGAGTGCTTCAAAACCTAGTATTTCCTCACCTTTTCTTTTTAATTTTTTTTCCTGTTTTGCTGTCCTTCACCTTTGAATTCTTACATTTCTCCAGGGGAAGATTTGTTTTAAGTGCTGAAGCTGAGGGTGGGGACTGTGTTTCCATCATACTTTGGGGCTTGTTTATGAGTTTCATCTTTAGGTCTGTTTTTCCATCTGTGTCAAACCTGTTAGACTGCCCTGCAGCAGGCTGAGACTAAGACCCTTTGCAACCATTTGCTTAACAGGTGAAATACTCCTTCAAAGTGCTAACTTTGCCTGTTTCAAGCAAAGCACTTCAATTGGGGGAAAGTGGGAAAATGCATTGCTACAGAGGAATAGGAAAAACACACTAAGCCCTGTATGTGTTAGAATTTTCCTTTCTCCTCCTCTTTCTTCTTCTCCTTCTTCTTTTTCATTGATGATTATGATGATTTTCCCAATAGAAAATCCATAGCAAATGTTAGGTTATTTCCTTGACTCCATCAGGCTTAGTATTCTCACTGGCTTCAACTCTTCCTGGCTCACTTCTAAAAAGCAATCAGTATTTTCTAGTCTGATGCAGTAACTGTCTGTTAGTTTTACAAGCAGACACAATACCATCCCTAGAGGCAGGCCATAAAAGAAGCAGCATCAATACTCCAAAGACTGTAGATAGATAATTTGGAAGGTATCCAGTGAAGGTAGCAAGGGAATTCCCTCTGCCTTATAAAGTTTCCTCTGCCTAGCTCAATGGTGGCAAACGTATAGCACACATGCCAGAAAGGGGCATGCAGACTCCTTTCTGTTGGCACTTGCGCCATTGAGGGGAAGCCCTGCCCCACCCAGCCCAGCTGGTGCATATTCTCCACCACCCCCCTTCCTCCATCAAAGGAGAGACTGAAACCCCAAGGGAGGCTGTGGCAATGTCACATGGATGTGTGGATGCTCACAATGCCTGCCAACGTACCTCCTCCTCCTCCTCCTTGGGCAATCTGTCTCTAAAAGGTTCGCCATCACTGGCCTACCTCATTTGGCAATGGCATGATGTAGTTGAGAGCATTAATATAGGGATTAGATTCATGTGCAAAAGAGGTAATAATCTTGTTGCTGCTTTGAAAAATATTTCTCGAATATTTTTCTCAGGCATCAACAAGATTAGTGGTTTTGTAAGGCAGGCTAGACTAGGTGGAGCTAAAATGTTGTCATCAAAATGTCAGTGGTAGTATCTTGGAATATCTGCCAATAGATAGGTACATGTTCACTAGTAAAGTAGTCTACAGCATCAATCTTTTCCAGAATGAAACACACTTGCTCTCAGTCATTTTCCTCAAAATTTCCCACTACCATTTTTCACATCAGATATTTTGAATGTACGAGTATTCTGTCAATCATCTGATATTAAATAAATTATCTGTCGTCACATAATATTTTATTTCATTTTTCAGTCCATATCAGTTGGTTCTTCATAGCATTTGATATCAGACTTGTAACAGTGTTTAGCACTGTCATCTAATATTTTCACTTTCAACAGCCTATCAGATCCCGTGGGATACAAATTGTGTGAAGGCTTCTGATTTTAAATTCTATACTTGAAACATTTGTTGAATTTCACTTGGGGAATGCAGGAAAACATTTCTTGGCCTATTATGTGATATATCTTGATCTTCTCTTGTTTGATCTCCCATTATGTGATATTATATTTTGATATTCTCTCAATTCCTTTCTAAGCAATCAAAGGCAGGGAGCAATAGGAGTGCATTCAGAATAGTGTGTATTTTGTTTTATTTGTAAAACAGGTTTTTTTCCTTGTTAGCATGGTGGGGTGAAGAGGAGGTCAAGCACCAATAAAGGCATTTTTGCTTTAGATGTTATGTCAACATAAAAAATTAGGTTACATTTGACTCTACAGTTTTCTTTGTTCTGCCATTAAATTATGATAGAAATGATGAAGGTTGTTCAGCATATGACTTAAGATACCTTCAAGTCTTGCATAATGAATGCCACTTTCTCCTTTTTAGCAATTGGCAAAGTAATTATTGGCATTTTCAGGGTTTGGTTTGGTTTGGTTTCACTTGAGTGGAGGCAAATGTAATTTGAAACCATCTTCTTTTTCAACTGCAGAGCAAAAATGTAGCGAACATAACAACATTTGGATGAAGAGAGTGGGTTTACCAGTATAGTTGTGTGGACAGCCATGTTTGTGTAAACAACACTTTCTTCTATGGAAATTTCTCAGTTGTGCTTACCATGCTCTCCTTTCATGTGACATTTAAACAATACTGTGTCATGCTGTAGCATTGTTTCAAATATGTTGCATGGTGTGTGTTTGTAGGGAGTTGGGTGCTTATGATTATGGCTCAGCCATCTTTAGTGGGAACAATGTTTATCAATAATTTATTTCAGCCTGCTAGTTCCAAAATTACCCTGTAACACTACATTAATTTATGTGTGTAAATTGTTAAATTCTACAAGATGAGAAAACATATGCAAATGAAGCACATTGTTTGAAGATTAATGAACTGGATATATATAACCAAATTACTAGTAGTTCCCTCTGAGTTGATGGTTTCTTATTCTGTTTGTTGATTTTATTGTTGGTTTTTAAAATCTCATTCTGCAGCCTGTGGGCCGGATACAGTCCACAGCACCATTTCATGTGCCCCGCACTGCCTCCACCACACCAGGAACTGCCATGTCTGAGGAAGTGTGACCCAGCCCCTGGCTTAAAAAGATAGAGAACTCCGGGCTTAAATGGTTTTATCAGGATTTTTAAAGGGTACCTTTTGGTTATTGCTCTGATCCTCCCTCCCAATGAACCCTCCAAATAGCCAGTACTGAGTAAAAATGTCATCCTGGTTCCCTGTCTCTCTTGGATGCTCAGCACAAAGTGGAAGACATAGCCCTGCCCTGCAACCGATTATACATACAGTACATTTATAGACTCCACCCTTCTCTGAGTTACAGCTATTTCAAGCCTTAATTTTGGCACAGTTCCTTTATTAGGCATCTTATGTTAAATGGGCTTGAAAAATAGGTCACTATAGAAAAAATTAAGAAACAGATGAGTACACATAATATTCACAGTTCATTTTGTCAACAGTAAATTCCGGAGACTTGATCCAAGGAAGATGGAAAAGAAAAAACTTGAACAAAACAATACAGATTTGAACCATTGATAAAAGCATTGAATGTCAGACTCATATGTCGCAGGAATTCAAGCAGATTAAAGGTAAAGGTCTCCCTTGCTTGAAAGCCAACCGTGTCTGACTCTAGGGTGCGATGCTCATCTCCATTTACAGCCAAAGAGCCAGAGCTGTCTGCAGATGTTTCCATGGTCATGTGGCAGGCATGACTAGAAACCCATCAAAGCAATACTTGTTTGTCTACCTGCAGTTTCTTACATTCAAATGCTAGGTTGGCAGGCTCCAGGACAGACAACGGGTGCTGACTCTGTCATGCAGCACTTACGTCTCGAACGGCTGACTTGCCAACCTTCTGGTATTCAAGCTCAGTCTCTTAACCATTAAACCACCACGGTCCTTGAATCAGATTAGGCAAGTGCAAATACATACACCATTGTCATAAATAGAATTTTAAATTTTCCTTATACACTGAGCATATGCAGTCACTCATAGCTTTTATTTAAAATGTGTAATTCTTGTTCTCTTTCTTGAATTCCTTCCTTATGAGCAACTTCTTCATGTGAAAATGTGTCAGAAATCCTCTTTATCCAAGCCGTAATGTCAGCAATTACAGTCCATTGCACATTCTCCTTAATTGCATACTATCAAAAAGCCTGTAAGATGCATAACTTTTTATCTGAATCTCTGAATATTTTATAACTTCATTTAAATAAATGAGAATGTACACAAGTGCTTCATTTAAAAAAAATCAAGGACATCTTGCAAAATAAAGTTGCATTGCTTTAAAAGAGGCACAGAAATCACAGGTCGTTTTACATTTAAATGGGAGCTATCATTCAGACCTGTGGGTCTCTGGTGGCTCAGTGGTTAAGAAGCTCACCTTGTTAGCTGGAAGGCTGACAAGTCAGCAGTTCAAGACTCAAGTACTGTACTGCATGACAGAATGAGCACCTGTCCCTGTCCCAGCTCCTACGAACCAAGCAGATCGAAAGCAAGAAATTGCAAGTAGATAAATAGGGACCACTTTGGTAGGAAAAGATCTTGGGGACATAAAAGGAGCCTCGTTCAAGGAGAGTTTCTCCAGCAAAAATCCTATCAACGCAGAATAATTTCTGACATGAAATTATTATTATTCACAACTGCAGATATTCAGATTCAGAAGATATACTGTATGTAATATCTTCTCAGGTATTTCTAATTCTTGTGTATCCAGTGAGTATTCTACACTAGAAAAAATGATATTCTCACTGAACTACCTTCTTTTTAGAGAAGCAGAGAAAGGATATGGTTAGATATTACCTATGTAAATGGATCACCAAACAGACAAAGAAGCCTTCCTTCAGTTTTGTGTTTGGTTGGTGCTCAAGTTATTATTCATTTATTCATTCACTTATTTGTTTCTCTATTATTTTGATTTATATCTCACCCATCTAACTATATAGTTGCAGCAGCATCAAAAGTCCTTACCCTTAGTCAGACACTCTATTGATTACAGCTCACTGTCTAGGTAAGTTTGAGTTTATTTAAAAGATTAGTCCTTACAGAAAGTAAGATATTGCATGAGAAGGACTCATTAATCACAGGAAAAGACAGGGCACTTACAAGATAGAACTATTATCAAGATGTTCACAATATCTTCAGTTCATGGTCATATAGATTGGAGATGAGAACATCCTGGTCCATAGCTTTCAACCACCTCCAACTTTACCTTCTATGATCTAACTGACCTCCCTTAATTATGCTTTATGACGCTCCAATCTATATAAGTATTCACACCGATTGTTGACAAGCACCATGTTTTCCAATAAAAAGCAACTCTCCTCCTTGCAATTATTGGGTTGTTTAGTTCTTTATTGTCCAGATATTTCTTCACCTCTTTATGGCAATGTGTGGTACTAACCAGTTGCTTGATGGGATATTACTACATTTTAATTCATCTTTTAAGTCATGGCACAGCCATGTTCCCTCACTGATGGTGTAGATAAAGACTGAACTTAATAGCAAGCTCAGCACCCATCTTATCTGTAAGAAAGTTGGCTACCTGTGCATGTTAACCCCTTGTGTAGCAAAAAGTGGCCTTTCACTCTTCTTTTCCCAGCTGTCACAATTCTTTATCTGCCTCTTGTGAAGTCAACTCAGATTGTGATAAATGAAGCAGATAGTTTCACTTGTACTGTGATAGGTGGGATACTGTATGGGAGCTCAGCGGGTAGAGTGTTTTGCTCTGTTCACTACAGAGCATGGATGCTGGTCATGGATTTTTGTCACTGAGGAGGGTGTCAGTGGGCCACAACACTCAAAGAAGGATCTCTAGTGAGGTGGGTGGAATAGATGCACATATAGTTGTGATGAAATAATTGGGATGGAGTTGATGTCTGAGAGAGCTGATGCAGTTTCTCTTGCAATGTGTGCCATCTCATTGCTTCTCTGTCTTTTTATTCTATCTCTTGCATCTTCCCCACACCCAGATATTCAACCTTTTTCAAATAGTATTCTGAAGCTAGGGCAATACAAAAACATTTTGGACAAATATAGGCTTCTTCAGTTTTAGATGAAGACTTCTGATGTGGAAATTTGGTTTATATATTTAGATGGTTCCATATATTCTACTTCTGTTGAAGTGAATGACTATGATTCATCACAGCTAGTTATAGTTTGCTTTTTGATTAAAAAAAGTTGGATCATTTTTAGAAGCTTTCTGATTCACCAGCTAGGGACATTGGTCTGAAGTTTAAGGGAATTCCTCAGGTCACCAGATAGGGGGACAATTTTTAGGATAAAAACTGGAGGGCAAAGGAAAGTTTGATTTTGTGTCATGTGCAAATTTGATAAGTATTCCCTACACTCCTTCATTCAAGTCTTTAATGAAAAATAGGAAAAACAATGGGCCCAAGTCTGAGCCTTGTGGTTCTCCACTTGTTTCCCCCTTGCTGTTTGAGAAGGAGCCATTAATTGGCACTCTCTGAATATGATTCTAAAACCAACTGAGTGGTTGCTCAGACTGTGGCAGTAGTAGCAAAACGACTGGAAGGGTTGAAGCTCCCCATGAGCTGGTAGGGAGCCTTTCCCAGTCATGATGGCCCATAATCTAGTTAGCAGAGTGTTATACAGATCCTGGGCTCATTTACTAGGTTTCACTTGTGCTTGTTTGCAGTCATTTAGCTCTGATACAATGCCTGCTCCTCTCTCAACCCTACCTTACATCTGTAACATTAAAAGCACAATTGGTCCTCAGGTTTGAGCTTTGACATCTTGGAGAATTAAATGCTACCTCCCTGGGAAAGTAGCTGCAAAGACACCACTGCTGACCACAGAGACCCACTGCATCAGCTAGCATAGAATCTGCCTTGCTTTTGTTTTTGCCTTGCTCTTGCAATATTTAACCCAGACTTGTTCTTTGTAAGACTTTCTTTCCCAACCTGGCAGGAACTAAGAGGACTAAATCACACTCAAGGAATGAATGAGAGATATGGCAATTCTGGATGTCAGCTACCAGTATTCAGGAGGACTTTCCCCAGCTGAAATTCTGGTAGCTTGAGCTGAAAAGTCTTAACTCCCAGAAGAGATCTGAGATACTCACTTGTTCTTTGCTGTGGCTCTACAGTGATGACCATTAAAGCATGAGTAAAGCTTTGTGAGGTTCATGGGAATTGCACAGCATTAGGAGATGGCTTCTCTGTTCACAAACCTCTGTAGAGGGGGCCTGACAAAAAATCTACTATGTATACAGTATTAAGAAAATGTGTGCTTAAAATGCATGTATTTGAGCAGGGGTCCCCACGGACTGGTACTGGGTCACGGGCTGTCCTGAACTGGGCCATGGGGGTGGGTGATTCTGGGAGCCCCAATGACAGCCTTCTGCCGTCAACATGCTCCCCTGAGTCTGCCCGGAGAACAGAGCAAGAACACTGGCATTAGACACAGCAGGTAGGCAGGTAGCTGGGGCCCTCCCCCACATTGCTTAACTACAGTGGAGCTCCACCACCACCACCCCGCCTGTGTGCAGTGTGATACCTCACTGCCCGAGTTGAACAGTGTGGCTAAAATAGACTTATATATGTATTGTATTTTATTATGCGCTTGCACTGTCCAGTCCAACCCCCACCCGTTACTGACAGATTAATTCATCTCTATCCTTCAACTAGATGAAATAATAACACTCAATTTTATACAGCTCCCAAGTTATTTTGTTCAAATTGTTATTGACTTTATTCCAATCCTAGGAGATCTTTAGAAAACCATTTTGTAACCAGGAAATGTATTGAATATACTTATCATGAAAACAACTCTTGGACAGGTATTAATGTGAAGAAAGATAGCAAATATATCATAATTCATATGAGAAGAGAAATACTGTAACCTGATTTTATTACCTATCTCTTTTGAAAGGAAACTGGTTTCCCAAGTATGATTAATATCTCCACCACAACAAGTAGAATGCATGCAAAATTTTCAACAAAGAGCAAGGAAAGGGTTCAATAAAGACAGATTTTTTTACATCAGATCATTAGATATTTCACTATAGAAAGCTTCAAATAATGGCTAGAAATGGTTTCAGAGCAATGAAGCTAAAAGGCCATCTATTGAATGAAATTCACTGTCTAATTACTAGCACCAGGTGAATCTTTCATATCAGGCTGCATTCTAGAATAACATCCCATTTTGATTGAAGAATGCTTGTTGCTATCTCTGTTGAAGGAACAAAGATACCCATATCCATCTCAATGCACTGTGTGAAGAAAGACTCATTACAGAACAGAACACAATCATCCTGCTTGAAAAGGCATATCATTCCTCCGGTGAGGCTGCAGTGCAAAGTAGCAGAGAATGGAACTTGATATTTGACAGTCATAAAAGAATTTTTAACAAAGTGAAATAGAGATATTCGGATATTTCAAGGAAACCTGGAGACCTAGCTGCTCTTAATCTTTGATGGATTTGGTTTCCATTTCTGCCTTTGGCTTTGAAGATCTCAAACAATTGTTCTTTTGGTTTGTTCAAGCTGGAATGGATTTCAGTGAGGAGGCAGAAAGACGGTGGATGAATTAACATTACATTTGACAGTGCGTAACAGCAAAAGCAGACACGCTTATTGTAGCATTTCTCTTTACTTGCTCAAGTTTTTGTATCTCAGCTAGTGCTTTCTCCATTGACCCTCAGGCAGGGAGTGGTAGTAGTGGAGTAACAGTCAGTTTACCAGAAGCATTTGCAAAGAAATGAAAGCAGAAAGCAAGGAAATAAGGAAATTGTGGCGCTGATGTCACAGTACTGAGTAGTCTAGGAGGAAGAGCATTTGTGGTGTGGGCCAGAGTTCATGAGGAAAAAAGTCACATTGGATTCATAATAATTTTTGAAAATTCATCATACATTTTTGATTCATCACTTTTTTCCCTAACCCATGCAAAAGCGGAAAGCAAAATGTCCTAAGAAACCTGACCAACTTCTATAATTATAGCTGCCCCCAGATTAACCAGTGTTTTTTCTTCTTCTGGCTTTCAGTTTTCTGCTAGTTCAGTAAGAGCACGGTCAATCTCCTTTCTCGCAAAAATATTAATAAGAGTGGAACGGAGAGGAGCAATAACTCTAAAATAACTTTACAGTTTAAGCCAGTTATTTGTAATTGCAAACAAGAAGCTGAACTGCAAAACTAAAATGTTCTTATAGTATAATAGTAAAGTATTCTTAATGAAGCAATACTGAGTTCATGGAACTTCCTCCCAGTTAAGTAAGTAGAGTACTGCAACCTTAGATTTTTAGCAGCAAAATACCTTTAAAAAATAAATAAATTGTGATTTTCATAGTTCAGTTAGCAAATCTGAAACTTGAATTTCTGTAATGTTATGCATTCTTTAATAAACATTTTGGGGAAATCTGTAAGATTTATACAATGGCCATGTGAAAGCACAGTTATTTTCTCTCCCCCCCCCCATTCCTTGATAAATTCAGTGTTTACTCACGTTAAGTACATTTGAAAACATCAACTAGACACAAACTGCTATTTTCTAACCTATAATCAGCATGGAAAAATATGTTTGTCATGTTAAAAGTTTTTCAACAGCTTCTTTACACAATGGGATCAGATTTAGCACTCTTATAATTGGATGTTGCCAAGGTACTGCACTGTATGTATTATTATTATTTTTAAAAAAGAGTATTTGCCATAATTATTGTCATCACATAAGCAATATATGTGGCTTCAATGAGTGAATACAAAGCATATCTATTGAACAATAGTAATTCCTGTAGGAGGGACAGGGTGTTCCTTAGTCCCCAATATTTTGAGTACTGTCTCCCATACCATAAGCCACCAATGTTCAATACAGGTAACGATCAACCACAAGATTCAATTTGTACCCTAGTTCAATGGTTTGGGAAATGCACAACTTCAACTCAGTCTAGTTTGAAGCCAGTCTGCTTTAGTTTGGTTCCTAAACTTGAGTGGTATAGATATGAAGGCTCATGTCCCTTGTTGACTAGCATTGGAAATCAAAAGATAGCTGTAACATTCTGTTTTCTTACCAGAAATGGTTTAGTGTCTATATGTGTAAACAATGTTGCATTTTTTTGTATGTGTTTTGTTGTGTATTAATGACAGCCACTTCAAGGATTCTAATTCTTCTTCTTTCATGTCCCTATCAAACTCTGGACTGAAAAAATGAAGCAACTTTCTTAGCTTTGCCATTGGCCAAACTTAAGACCTCATCAGTGTATGTTTCTGGCAGGTATCGGCAGACCAGTAAATGAGTCAGATTCTGTATCCACATTCACACAGCATGTTACTGTCTGATAGCAGCCCCCATATAATCATGTTGGACTTGCATTTAGGGACTCCAACCCTCAGTCTATTCAGGATCCTTTAGTGGATGTTGAGATCCTCAGCCACATCCCCCTTTAATGTTGTTCCTTGTCCAGTGAGCTCCTTCCTCCATCTTCTAATTTGTTTTGCTCTTGTGTAACTTCAAGAATGTTTGTTCTTGCCATAAATCTCTTCCTGGACTTGAGCCATTGGACTTGAGACTCATATATCCATTCAGAGGATGTCAAGGGTCATTGTCTTGCTTAGTTCTTCTCTCCATATCAAACCAAAGGAACTGAAGGATTCTATTTGGTTACATAAATGCTGATCACAGGAGGTTAAAAATATTAAGTACCTCTCTTACCAAAAAACTTTTGTGGGAACAAAACAGCACAAAGCATTGAACAGTATATTTGTTGTTCTATTCGAACAAGTCAGAACTGACTTATAGCAACTCTAATAAGGGCTTTCAGGGTAAATGAGATAATTAAAAATAGGTTTTACCAGTTTGTTTGTTTGTGTGTCTGTTTACTATATTTCTATACGACCCAACTGAATAGATACTCACTCTGGACAGTGAACATGAGGATATAAATACAATAAAGTCCCAACTCATAATCCCACACATAAAACCTTGTGTTTAAAAAACAAAACAGAATCACAAGTGGAGGTAGCAACAATAAAATCAACCAGAGAAAAGAATGTCAGCAAACACCATTTTAAATGATTCCACCTTAGCTAGTTTAGCTAGATCCATTCCTTTAGTGGCTTTGCATATATATGAGAAATTCTTAGCCTTAAGGGAAGACATAATACGTTCATTACAATAAACATATTCAGTTGAAGGGATTAATCAGTGTATTAATGAGGGGAAAATACATGTAGCAGTTTCTCAGACAGGGCGGTAGCCAGGGGGGATCACCCCCCCCAAGCTAACAGCCTGTCTCCCTACCCCAGGTAAAGTTCCGTGTGTGTGTGTGTGTGTGTGTGTGTGTGTGTGTGTGTGTGTGTGTGTGTGTGTGTGTGTGTGTGTGTGTGTGTGTGTGTGTGTGTGTGTGTGTGTGTGTGTGTGTGTGTGTGTGTGTGTGTGTGTGTGTGTATTCACCCCCACAATCTAGAATCCCTGGTCTCAGATATTCTTCTGCAAGGCGGAGTAGGATTTCAGTCTGTTGTCTAGAAAATGACATTCCCTTCTTGAATGAAGACAAGGAGAGCTACGTTTTCTCCTAATGGTCCCCACGATTTGTGTAGATGTTGTCTGCACAAAGCTAATGACTCATCTCTTAGAGAGGCAAATTTCAACTGGCTGTGCAAAGTCCTTTGTAAGCCTAGACAAGAACACAGTGGTGAGCATTTAGCACAATGTAAATCATTATTTTTGAACACCTTTGCTTAACTTGTATGTGCACAAGCACATGTGCTCATGCATGCACACACACACATTCCCATTCTCCTCTGTTTCTGAGAACACCACATACAGGTGGCTATGACTGGTAGCATTAGATGATTAACTGCAGCAAGTTTCAAGTGGAGTTTTGCAATGGCATTTTTTACTAAGCCAACAATGGAGCTATAACAAGCATTCTGCCCCCTCTCCCCCAAGCTAGGTGAAAGAATGCAAAATGTGGCTGGTAGAAACAAGCACAAAGCATTTTGTTTGTTTGTGTGAACAAGTGACAGGCTGAGAGATTCTGTCACAGTCCCAACAGTGAATGAGTGACATAATCTTAAATGTCACCTTGCTTAAATGTGCAATTGATAAAACATTAATGTGAAAGTTTAAGATAACAAACATTATGTCACAGTAACTGGTCTTTAAACTGATGGGAAGTATTTATACTTACAAAACATATTTGTAGAACAGGGATTCTCAACCTGTGGCCCATGTGCCGGATGTGGGCCACAGCACCATTTTATGTGGCCTCCACCCACTGCCTCCACTTCACCTGGAAGTACCATGTGGTGGAGGAAGGGCAAAATGGACATCTGCCCCCCGAAGCTGTCTGAGGAAGTGTGACTCGGTCCCTGGTTTAAAAAGGTTGAGAACTCCTGTTGTGGAGTATTAGTATTTGCTTTTCTGGTGTCTAAGAGATGTTTGCTTCAATTACCATTTTATTTGCATTCATAGTTGAGAGCTAGTCCTGACAGAATCATATCATTCACCTTTGAATCACTTCTTCCTTTGCCCTATTTTTCATTCTGCTTCATGGCAATATCTTGTCACATCCCTGCACATAGCATTTACTATAGCAGGGAATAAAGAGTCAAATCAGGCTATACAGGAGTATTTTCCTATCCACAGATTAGATAAGGGACATAGTAAAATGAAAGGCCTGTGTGGACATTTAGGTACAAGCCTCTCAACATTTTCCACACATCTATATCAGACACGATGGTATATATGACCTCACTTATTCTACTATGATTTCTAGAAAGGGGGGGGGGGAATCAAATGCTGACTTCATAATCATTTTTATGAATCAGAACTTCTGATACTTATATGGTCCTAGAGTTTTGGGATGAATTCAGCTCTTCATGCCTGAAAAGTGAAGTACAGTATGTTATTGTAAAATGAATTGTTGTAAAGCAACATCATTTCTAAAGGGTAGTAGACACATTGTACATATTTCTTTCCCTTCCCTCACACAAGCTTCCTCTTTCACTCTTAGGGCTGAATTTTCCAGTACAAAATCATCTGCCCTGGAGCTCCTCTCAACTCACCTATTAAAATTAAACTGTTTTAGAAGTTAGTTTGTTAGAAACAAACAACAGCCAAAACTTCAGTATGTCCTAAAATTAAAGCAATTTGTACTCCCAGTCTGACATTTGGTATAAAGAATCTACCTCACAAGGGGTGTATATATAATCCAACAAATTGTAGGAAATCCCTGATACAAGATGGCTAGGCTGTATTTGCTTGATGAATGATGTGCTGGACTCACTTGCAAACCTTCACATCTGCTATTCTATGTGCAAAGGTTGTCTGCCCTGCAGATATTCCTCCTGCAATGGAGGACGTTGAATCCTGGAGTCTTAGAGAGAATCTTCTGGTAAGGCTCTTGCCACCCCAATGCACCTATCTAGTGTATTAATAAGGTTGGTGTTTTTTCCACAAATGCCTATCTCCATTGAACCTTATGTTGCTCTTTTCACCCTCTGTCACAGTCCTTCACTACTCCATATACTGATACATAATGTCAAGATAAACATATGCTGTTTTCTCTCATTAAACTTTCTAGGGAAGACAATGAGCAATTTGTAGATCCCCAGAGTCATGGTTGCCTTCAGTCCATTTTTGAGGAAGAATTTACTTGAGGTCAAAAAGAGAGATAGCCTTGTCTAGAAAAGGAAAATCTCTAACTCATCTTTCAGGACTTATGTGGTTACAGATCAAATTAGTAAATAAAATTCCAGAAGTGGGTTGGTTGATATCGAGCATACCCTGGCCAATGGCAACCTTGCATTACCAGCTAACCTTTCTCATACTGGAAGGAGGCTTGTTCCTCATAGACATCCATAATCGGGAAAGCTACAGAATTCACACCATCTCACCTAGTACTAGATAGCCTGGACCCTCTTTTCTTTTCTGCATTCAGAGTTTGGTGGATTGAACTCCACAAACAGGAAGGCAGGCACACTCTCCTGGAAACCAGCACGCTTGGAGAGAGTACAAGCAAATATCCATCCATGACACAGACATGCTTCCAGTCAGCCAGTGCTCTTGCATATTCATTTATGTTAGCAAAAAGACTCATATGATCAGGCACAAGAACTACAAAACTGAAAAGCTCTTCCCTCACACACAAACACATTTTCGACCTTTCCAAGGATGACTAGAACTCACAGGCCCATGTCCCTGCTGGGCTTGTAAAGAAGTGGGTGCTGAACCTCTGCCATGACTCCCTGCTGGCAGGACATTTCAACATATACAAGACCGCCATGTGATTCACACAAGGTTTCTAGTCACTCCAAATGCAATCTGTGGAATAGCAACAAGTAAATACCTGCCAAATGTACTATACAATAAAGGACTTCAAGAATTACACTTGGTTCTATTTTTTTTCTTATTCTAAATGCCCACATAGGCATATTCTCCTCTGCACCACTTTATCCAGCTATAAAACTCTGTTCTTGGAAAGATCCTTCTCCCACCCTTTCTGCTGCACTGCAGTTGAGACTTCAGTATTCAGCACATATCCTGGAAAAAGAAGAAAACTAGTGTTCAAAGCACACACTTTTGAGTGACTGTTGCAGTGCTGTGAATTTCATTTTTTGTTATGTTCTGTAGTACAATATTGATATAAAAGATTGCTTTCATGGCAGCAAATTAATTGAGGAAGGAGTTTCCTATACTAACTGTCCGTCACAAAACTAGCTTTAGTTTTAATATGAATTTAACCGAAGTGAATAACTTATCACTCGTGCCATTCTCCATATACTGTAGTTAACATTCAGTGAAGAGAAATAAATGGTGCTTTGACATAATTTTAAGATGCAGCTATTGGAACAAAGTTCCCTGGAATCTCAGGAAAGCAAGAAGGAAATATTTTATATGAAAGGATTGAAGTTGGGATAGAAACAAGTTATAAACAGTTGAGTGCCTGGCATTTCTGGCATAACTTGTGGGGAGCTGTTACTTTCTGCAAAATCATGGACTTGCTTTAAGAAAGAAAGTGGGAACTTTGTGGAACACCACTCTCTATCCTATAATGGAGCATGAAGGAGCAGAAATATCACCACCAGTCAGAACATTGGAAGCCTTGAGAGCAGACCAAGTCCTCGCCTAGCTTGGGATCTTCAACAGGTCTCTAAGGCTATTGGTCTACCTAGGACGGGTTTCAGTTTTGGAATGTCAGGCCAGAATTCTATTTTTTAAATGCATTAGTTAATGAATAGTACCGAATTAGTGAATTAATTAATTGATTATCTGTTATCAAGTCACTGCTGACTTATGGTGACCCTTACCAGAGTTTCTTAACTTTATAGTATCCAGAAGTTTCCATCCCCTTTTGGGGGGCACTTTGGGTTTGTCCATCTTATCCAAGGCTACATAAGTCTGCCTATGCTCACAGGGTACAAAATGGGGAGTCACACTCCCTACCTCTGACTTCTCATCAATATGCCTAACTCATTGAGCTATAAGATAAAATGGAAGGTTGAGGTGTCTAATGGAAGTTAATTGATGTGGTGGAGATTGTATACTTGGCCATATGACCAGCACCTTATTAATTAGTTTTAATTAGCTGACACAACTTTTGCATTTTTACAAATGAATAAAAACCCAGTAGGATTCTGACCAGTGTATGACTCTACAAAACCAGCTTTCTCCTTTTCTCTAAATGTGAAAAATGTAAAACTATTATAACTGTTGGAATTTTTCAACAGTGGAAGTGCTGAATGGCTCATTTGCATCTTTGTGAATGATCCTCCTGTCCTGTGCTTGCTGTTTGTATATACTGTAATTACCTTTACTGAAAAAAGGGAAGCTAGTAACATTTTGTGCAAATTCTTCAAAACCCAACAGGAAGACAAAAAGAAAAACCCTGGATTTTTTTGTCCTCACACCCAAGCTTTCTATGCATTAACTTGGACATCTTGGACAGCCTGTCTGCTATGCTAAAACAGCTTTTCCTGCTCATAACTGAGACTTTGATTTTCATGAGTGCGTTTCCATCATATACGATATCATTCTTCACTAAAAACTACCAGAATACCTTGTTATCCGATGGGATGTTTCTCTCACTTGTAACATTTGCCTGTTAAAGAACATCTGCCCACACCGCCTGATCATCTTGAATCATGCAGCTCCTGATGCTGATACTGAGAATGGTTTAAAAGACCATCTTGGTGGTGGTACCAACTCTGTGGAGCTGTGCCAAGCACGATTCCTAGATGTATTTAACAAACATCTTAAAACAACCCTGTTCAAGGAGACATTTAAGATCTTCTACCAGTAGCATGATAGGTAGTTTTAGTTTAGTATTTATTTCAGCTTTAGTTTAGCTAGTTCCAGATAGCTTTGACTTTTAGGCCAGTTGTTTAAGTCTGTATATTAGAAGATATTTTCAGTTACTAACATGACACTGCCAGGTTGGATTTTTGCTTATTTTAGTGTCCCTGAGTGGAGTTTCTCCAGCAAAAATCCTTTCAACCCAAATAATTTATGACATGAAATTATTATTATAGTGTTTTAATATTAATCTATGTAAACTGCCTAGAGTGGAAATAAAATTTCTTAGATGGTCAGTATATAAATAAACAAACAGACAAACAAACAAACAAAAAACAAACACATTCCATTAGCCATTGCAAAGAAAAACTATAGCACTAATGTTTCTTCCTTTGAGACTTAATTAGGAAATCACTGGAATACTCTTTTCTCCATTCTCTAGTGAGAGTCTTTAGTTACAGGTTATTGGGCAGGCTGTCACTTCTATTCTACAATGGGAGTGAAATAGGCAATTTTCTGAAGACTGAGTGCCATTGAATAGCTTTCATTTCCTGCTTGCACTGTAGCTAATAATACATGGGGGTCTATAACAATCTACCTAGAATAAAAGAGGATGAATGTGAATGGAACCCTGAGTCTGTCTGCTAAAATGTTCTTTCTCGAAGTAAAGCTCTTTGAGTAAGGGCAAAAAAAAATGCTTATTGTTGCAGTTTCAACTAGACTTCTTTTGGCAGGTGTAA
Organism: Furcifer pardalis; assembly: GCA_030440675.1. Taxonomy (NCBI): domain Eukaryota; kingdom Metazoa; phylum Chordata; class Lepidosauria; order Squamata; family Chamaeleonidae; genus Furcifer; species Furcifer pardalis. The sequence continues at coordinate 75,211,085 of CP126893.1, forward strand.
ATATGTAAGGAAATATGTAAAAGTTGACCTTGCTTGAAAGCCACTCATATCTGACCCTAGGGTGCTGTGCTCATCTCCACTTACAGCCTAAGATTCAGTGCTTTCTGCATCTACAGACATTTCTGTGACCATGTGGCAGGCACTACTAAACATCAGAGTGCACAGGACACAGTACTTGCAATTTCTTGCTTTTGAACTGCTAGTTTGGCAGGAGCTGGTACAGAGACAGGAACTCACTCCATTGTTCAACAGTCAGGACTTGAACTGCTGATCTTCCAATCTTCCAGTCATCAAAGTTCAACTTCTTAAGTCTTTAAAGCCAGTGTTGTTACATAGTGTCCCATATGCCCTCATGAACAACCAGTTTCCTTCTCAATTGTACTTCTTAAGAAAATACAGAATTAAGGTTTTGTGATTTTTCAAAACACATTGGCTTGATTCATACTGATCTGAATGAGGTCAAGATTAAAACAAAAAAGCAAGACGTGGTATTGGTGCCTGACTTGATTCCAGGGCAGTGTGGGACAAATTTACAAATTAATTGGGATAGGTCACAAGTTGCTTCAGCCTGGTAAGGTTCCCTTACTAAAAAAGAAATAAAGAATGACTTAAAGTTGACTTTCTGTGCATTAATCGAAGAAAGATGACTTTCTGTGCATTAATCGAGGTGGTTAACATACGGTAGTTGCTTCTAAACACCTCTCTTAGGAGAGAAGCTGCTGCTGCTGCTGCTGCTGCTGCTGCTTCTTCTTCTTCTTCTTCTTCTTCTTCTTCTTCTTCTTCTTCTTCTTCTTCTTCTTCTTCTTCTTCTTCTTCTTCTTCTTCTTCTTCTTCTTCTTCTTCTTCTTCTTCTTCTTCTTCTTCTTCTTCTTCTGTGTCTAGGTCAGATGTGAAACTACCAAAATGAAGGCACCTTTTGGTGAGTCCATTCTGCAGTTTCTTTTGCTTTAATACCTTATAGTGTTACATTATGCTGAACAGAAAGATACAGACTGACATGAAGTTTAAATGCAGATATAGAAATTCTGGTTTCATTTGAATTTACCTGGTGACAAATGGTGAATGTCTTCTCATTTTTCACCACCTGCACTTTCCTTGTGTCAGGTTTATACCATCTACACACTGTTAACCACTTTGGGATGGACTTGCAAGGGGAAGGTATCTATGAAATGATTACTTCTTTGTCCATTTTCCTCTATTCTACAAAACTCAAGTTTATTGAGAAGGTTATCAATAGAAATCAAAAGTATTTCCTGAGAAGGGGCAAATTATTATACCTCGCCAATTTTGACATATCGTTTTCCACTTCTTCTCATCTCTTCATGGGAATCTTTTCAAAAGCAGTGCCATGAATGAAGGTGTTGTATCAGTCCATGTGGAGGGAAGTCCATGCCATCTGAGATAATTGACTTCAGAATAAAGTTCAAGGAGATTGCACAAGGGACAAAGAGGGTTAGACACTGCAGAGATTTGTTACCAGGGTTGCCAGCTCTGGCAGTCATTGTCTTGCTGAGGATGAATAGAGGGACTTTGCCTGCAAGGGGTAAGATGTTATGATTGAGAAGGAAAATCCTGGTACAGATTGGTGAATCCAACAATCAGATAGACGGCTTTGTGGACAGCTAAACATAAAAAGCAACATGGTTTGAGAAGGTTTTAAATTTGCTCTTGTGACTGGTGACTATGGTTTGGTGTCTTTCTACCCTTGCGGTATGGCACAATCAGCACCTGGCATGATTAGGGACACTTCAGAAATAAACTGGAATCGTTATTCAAAAAGCATTCTCTGACTCCAGGGTTTTTCATGTATTTTGGGGGATTCAGTTTAAAACATATAGCCAAAAGATTTAGTGAATTAAGCATAGGTGGAAAAACATTCATAGCAAGTTCTTGGCAAAATGCTAGCACAGGCAGAAGAGCTTATTAAGAACATTGTTGTGTTTACTTATTATGGTGCTATCAGTATGCTTGTACTCCAGCACCTGTAGCAGCAGCCAACAAGTTCAATAAAATGTAATAAAACTATAATTATCACCTAAAATAGTTGTAATTGTTTTTGGAACCCCACAATCATTACCCATGTTCTGAATGTCTACATCACTCTGAGTCTTGTTGATGGAATGCTCAGCATGGAACAGATGGCTAGAAGCAATCATCTATTTGCATCTTTTTTTTTAGTACATCTCCTTTCTTTATGCATAGTTTTTTGATTTTGTATGTGTGTGTTTATGGCCAAAATCCAATTGAGTTTTGACACCTACATTACATAGGATAGTGGTAGACATAATGGCAACAAATTGCTGCAAGTTAAGATGTTAACATATATATATATATACATTTGCTCTTGTTCCACATGGAATTCTGTCAGTGCTCAACAGTGAATTTCTGCACTAACATTTCCAGTTCTGACAATTTGCTGCCAAGAGGTTACACCAAGTGTGTAATGATGGGTGTAACTAGTAGGATTTTGGTCGATGTGTGCAGAAGAAAAAGTTTCATTTGTGTTCTCTCAGATTGCAGCAGAACAGATAAGAACATATGGTATCTGGCTGTAGAGCCAGAAACTGGGAGTTTGATCTCCCACCCGGATGCCTCCTTAGTAGGGGCTGGACTAAATGATCCATAGGATCCCTTCCAGTCTGCAGTTCTAGGAAGAAAAAGAAGATTGTTGTTAACTTTCATTTCAGGCCTGTCTAGCCAAAAAGCAGATCTTAGGAATCACATGTCTACACTTATGAGCTTGGCTGCAAGGAAATTAGGGGAGAGGGGAAAGTTAAGTATTAATGGGATTGGTGGAAGAATTCTTAACTCATATTACAGATTGGGGCAGCTACCTCAAGAAGAGAGCAGACTACCTGCCAATAGCTCTGCCCCTGCAGTTGGGTACTGTTGTCTAGCAACCATGTAGAGTTTCTCCTCCATCTCAAAATGAGAGTTTAAAGGGGCGAATGAAAAAGAGAGAAGCAGAGAAAGTCGGGATGGGAGTGAGTAAGCTAGTCCATATGCATTCTGCCTACTTGGCAATTTGTCTAAAAGCAAAACACTGTGCACAGATGATCTGCATAAACAGCCATTTATAAAGTAGTAGTTTACTATGGGGTGCATATAGCCACTTTCTAAGCCTGTTTTCTACATTATTTTGTCAAGTAATGACAGATATTTGACTTCTACATTTGAACCTAATTTTTTTTAAAAAAATGATAAAAGTGAAACAGCCAAAAAAAATTCCTCAGAATTTGGCATGGAGTACAAATAGCCTGTTTTGTGTACCCTTAACAATGAGGTGAAATTATATTAATACAGATAACTATAGCATATTGTCTATTAAATCAGGCTTTGATATAGATGGCGTCATCTTATTGTTATTAACTGCTTGTCCCCAGCAGCTTCACATTTTCCAGAAGCAAACCTTGTATCCTGCCTATTAAGTACTTTTAACACATATATCATTCTTCAGAAAATAAGCACACAGAGTGTACAGTGTTTTATCAGGCTTGTCTGATTCTGTACTGATCTTTTTCAAAGGAAGACTATAATGAGTTAACGCATGAGCAACCAAACAGTACCCTGAAGTTCAAAAGTTATGTTGTAGGTGTTGGCCAAAGTCTTCTTGTGTAACGTACAAAAGCATAAGGGAAATTACATCACAAGGAGCAGCAGATTGCCACTAGTTAAGCAGATTGCTTCAGTTCTGGCTCTTGTGTGACTTGCATGCAGTGAGAGGAAGCTGAAGCAATGAGGCACTGAAGCAAAGTCTCTTTAATTAGTGGCAATCTACCAATGGTGCCATTTCCCTTATGCTAGCATAAGTAATTCCCTCCCACAGGAGGCCAGGTTTGCCCTCATCTTTGCTATCTTCCACAAACAGGCAAAGAACTTTCTTTTCAAGCAACTTTCTCTTAGTGATGGGCTGCCTGTTTTTTTTTCAAATAGTGCAGTTGGTTGTTGTTGTTGTTGTTTAAGCATATGGTGGATGGTGCCATGACATGTAGGGTTGCCATAATTCTCTCCCACCAAACCAGGACAGCCATGTGACATCATTGCATTCTTCAAACTCTGCATGTGTCATGGAGACTGCAGCTCTAAGATCCCACAAAATCCCCATCCAGGGCGGGCAGCCACCATCAGTTTTTAAAAAGCTGTAGTCAAGAAGTTGTTTCCCATATGATTATTCTTGCAAAAGATGATTCTTGATGGTTCTATTTTTATTTCTTTTCCCATCCCTGCCCCAGCTCCTGCTAACCTAGCAGTTTGAAAACAAGAAATTGCAAGTACTGTAGATAAATAGGGACCACTTTGGTGGGAAGGTAAACAGTATTCCATGCACTCCAGTGTCTAGTCATGTCTACCACATAACCATAGAAACATCTACAGATGCAGACAGCACTGGCTCTTCAACTGTGAAGCAGAGATGAGCACTGAACCCTGGAGTTGAATATGACTGGCTTTCAAGCAAGGGTGACCTTTGCCTTTTTAAAATTTCTTGGGCCTCTCTTTAAACCACCCTTCCTCCCCCTGAGGTCACCCCCTCCCCTTCACACACACACACCCATTGAAGTAGACACACCCTCAAACCCCATATGAGGATCCCTTGGAAGAAAGTTCTAAGGAGGGGTCCAGAACGGCAATGCATCCCATGGAGCCTCCGTTTCCCTCCAGAAGGAGAAAAGCAGGAGACAGGAAGGAATTTATTTTGCAATGGGCAACTCTTCACTTTCTGTTCTCCCTCTCTAAGAATAGTGACTCTATTAAATTAACCCTTTGTTTCCAGGATTCTTACATGCTTTTCCTTGAACTGGCCGAGACTGCTTCAACCCGGGGAAATCAGGGGGAATTGGGACATATGGCAACTCTAATGGCATGCCATGAACAAAGTGGAAGTTGAGAGAGGGAGAGGGAGAGAGCACCTAGCTTGATGAACATCTTTCAAACAGCAAAGAGCCCAGAAATTCATTTCTTATTGTATTTTGAACTGATATCAGTGCCATTTCATGTTGTAGTTGAATACATGTTATTTATTTGCTTACAAAATGAGTAAACGATGCCCTATCAAAGATTTCAGAACAGCATTAAGTACAGTGGATGTTCAGTTAACAAATGGCTTGGTTAATATAAAAATCTCATAACAAAAGGAAATCCATAGAAAATAGTTGCTCGGTTTATGGAATTTTTTTTGGAACAGATTAATCGGTTTTCAATGAATTCCTATGGGAAACCGCATTTTGGTTAAAGGTTTTTGGTTTTCAATGCATTCCTATGGGAAATTGCATTCAATTCATTCCTATGGGAAATTTGGTTAAATTTGCTGTAAGAAATGTCCCTGAGAACGGATTAGTTATGTTAACTGAGATTCTATACACTAAAACTTCTAAATGCATTATATTAAAATCAAATGTGTTAATGAAACTGTGGCTATAATTTGTTAGTTGGGAAATATTTCTCTAAAAAGAATATGATTCAACGTGGAGTGAAAACAAATTAGTTCAGATGCCAGCCTGATCTCAGTTGGAAGAGCATGCCATAAAATGTAAGCTGAGGCATTAAAGGCTTGGCTCTCAGTGGTATCCAGGTGGATATCACATGCTTATGAAACCACAAAGAGCATATATTCAGAATACCACAGTGATCAGGAATGATAATAAGAGGAAACAGTGTCCTAAAATATCCTTCTTCCAAGTCAGATTGGGCTGTTTTGAGGGAAATTGATTTTTGACTAGGAGCAAATATGAGATTGGATTGCTACTCATGAGTTTATACTTAAGGACTATTGAATAAACTTCCTCTTTCTTTATCTGGCCACTGATGATCATCAGACCTCTGATCTGATGGTTTCAGGCCAAACACAGGGATATATAGTAGTCACTGGTACTCATTAACATATATATGTAAATGTATATTTATTAGATCTGTCCTCCTCCGACATAATCATCTGCCCACAAAACATAATTTTGTGTTTTTGCCAAACTGCAGTCTAAAACTGTACTTCAAATCAATGAGAGATTTTATCTGAATAAAAACTTGTTCTTAGTAAAGCTTTACTTTGGCTTTAAAGAGCTTGGGGTTTTTTTTAAAAAAAATCATGCTTTGACTTAGGCTTTCTCAAGCAGCTATTTATCAGTTGAATACTCTGTGTATTTAGAAATGTATATGATATTGATTGAAATCCAGATATAAAGACTTCTGTGCTTGTATGTCTTCTCTTTCACTGTTTCATTAGCATGTGAAAATATAAGTCACATGTCCTACCTATTTTGAATGACTTGAAAAGTATAAGTACGTAATAAGAATAAAAATGTGACTAATAGATTTGTCCTGGTTTTTCTCCTCTCTACTACTGACAGGCTCCTTCTGTTTCAAATCCACACATTGCCACTTGCTGCCAAAAGATCTTGACTGAGCCAACCCAACTGACAGATATTTGGGAATCCTTAATATTGGCAGGATCAAGTGCTACTACTACTGCCTTTCTATATTGGTTCCCCTGGCCTCTGTCTCTCTCCTCCTATATAACCAGTGATTTTGTGTTGCCAATTTCAAGGTGTCACTATGTCGTGCCCCCCCCCCCAACCAATGATTGCTCCCTTGAGCTGTTTAGCACCAGCAGAGTAGATAGCTCCCATGGCATTATAAGACAAGATTTCCCAGTTTGTTCTGGCACAAGTGGAAGCTGTCACTAGAGTAGACAAGAGCTCCCACTTGTGCAGTGAGATGAACTCTTTGGGTGGGAAATGAAGTATGAAAAAGCATGCTATGGAGTAAGAATGTAAACTTTGTGGTTGCATAATGAGGGTTGAAATTCCTGCCCTGCTTTAATCTATGCATAGGTGGATATTTCCTCCTTTGCCTCATAGAAGTTTGCAGAAGTTCATCAGCCTGCACTAAGGTGGGAGGAAGCCACTGAAGAACTTTCACTTTCTAAGTACTCCAGTTAACAGTGCTCTGGGAAGGAGACATAAGTTGTAAGGTCTGAATTGAGTTTATACTGCCTCTCCTATTTCTCCCCCAAGACGGTCTTGGACAAATTGTTGAGTCCTCCTTAGCTGAACTGGTTATAACATTCTAATGTTCCAAAATCTCTGCCTGTTTTGGGATTCATTTTAATAGTACTTTTATGTTTTTTGCAAACTGCCCTGCATGGTTTGCTTTCATAATGTCTCCAAGAGTATTATTTTATCCTTCAGGAGAATCATGTTAGGCTAATTTATAAAACTTTCATTTTTATCTAGTGAATTTTCCAAATGCAGATGTTTACCTGGAAGTCACCTATGTTCAAGGTCCAGCCTGTGTATAATTCCTTGCCTATCTTGAAACAAACAGTAGATCCCAGATCCCTTTCACAAAATGGAATATCAGAAGGTGCACTCCACCAGAAGATTATCATTGACTTACCATATATTGCCCCTTCACCCAGCTCTAGCTGCTGCTGATCGCTCAGAGCCAGGGGGGGGGGATCGGGGGAGAGAGAGAGAGAGAGAGAGCTCCTTTGGAAGCTTTTCCCCTACCAAGCCCACCACCACTGATTGCCAGGAGCCAGAGATGGCAGGCTTGACAGGGGAAGAGGGCTCCTTTTGAAGCCACCCTTCACCCGGCTCCAGCTGCCGCTGATCAACATGAAAATTATGATTACTGGCACATAAGACAAACTCAATTTTTCAAGTGTATTTTAAGGGGGAATGCATCATATATACTGGCAAATATGGTAATTTCATCCAGTGAACATAGCATCACTAATGCTTTGAACTCAAAAGCAGGAAGTTCAGAAAGTCTATGTATCAACTACAAACAGTAGAAAACTTTACTGCCTCTGTGAAAATTTAGCCATGACAAATTAAAACAATATTGATTTGAAATGCAACAAATGGCTTGACAGAATACCATGCCCACACCTTGTAGGCACAGTTAATGAATTTTAAATCAAACATTTATTTATTTATCATATGATGATTATGTACATTGATGTTGATATAACAGCAAGCACAAATTGACCATCTCAAGTTCCTAGCTAGAGTTCCACATCCAAGTTTGAAAGCCATTAAAAGGCTTCATCTGTGACACTATGCAAGTCCCCCATGAGAATGGTAGCTTACTCCTTTAAATAGCAATCTAGCCCCCTGCTATTTTCAGAGTTGTGTTTATCATTCCTCAGCTGCTCTGAAGAAGGGATGGTATTGCTATACAAGTCAACGGCCTGCAACGTGGCCATTCCTTTGGTCAGAGGAAGCTGGTCAATAGAACAGTTCAATTTCAAGACTCAAGACTTTTGCTGCTTTCTTGTGGTACTTTTAATCATTCAGTGCCAATGTGTTCCACATAAAAACTGGAATCCTATTGCATAGCTTAGTAAGTTGCAACTAGGGTAGGCCCACTGAATCAGTGGGAATTTTGTAAGTCAACTCCTCCAGCAGCTCTCTCGATTTAAATTGGCCTACTCTAGTTGGGATTTGCTATAACATTAACAATGTTGTTTTTTTTTCACTGAGAAGATCAGAAATAATGCAAGACACATTCTAAAATACGAATATTTCAAGACATGTACCATCCCATTATTTTGGAGATTGAGAAGAGGATGTGAATTGGGAGGCTTCAAAAATTAATTTTCTCACTGTTTTCTATTTTACTTGTGAAACCATGTCTCTAGAGATAGGAGAATCTAGGCCTTTTGGTTCTACCAACTTTCTTGTTTTACCTAGTGCAAGTTCATTTCTGCTCATGTTAAGCTTGCATGAAAACTCCCATTAATGTCTCTGTGTTTTCTCCAGTATGTAAATTTTATATGCCCTTTTCCTCATGTGTATGCTTTTCTCAGATTTATTTCCTTCTGCAATACAGTTGTCTGCCAGCTTTTCCCAAATGTACAAAGGTGCCAAAAATGTGTATATATTTTAAGAAAGAAAAACTATTATAATTGTAATACTCAACATACAGTCAAACCTTGCATAAAGAGTGCCTCGCTTAAAGAGCAGAATTTTCTCTGAATGGTCACTTTGCTTAACAACTAAAACCAACCAAAAACTCACTTAACAAATAAATCAGGGTTTACAATCCCCCCCCCCACCAGAAGTCACAATTGATCACTTACAATGGTGTTTCGCTTAAAGAGCAAACTCACTTAAAGAGTAATCCTGTGGAACACATTATGCTCTTTAAGTGAGGTACAACTGTATACCAATAAAAAGATGAATACAAGTCAAGTTTGACTTCTTCAATTACAAGAGGTGCTCAAAGTGATTACCATCAACATCCAGGCACTTCTGATTATGGTGAGCTACCGCTTGAACAACTTTGACCAAAGTGTCCACTTTTTTTCCCTGGATCTTCACTTGTGCACATTACACACAGTACCATGCATCTAAAACTTATCACAAATGCATGCAATTGTTAGGTATGTTGGAGGTTGGGTTGCATACTCACATCTCCATTGTCATTGTACTTCTTGCGCTCCTCAAACGACAACTATACTTCTACCATTTTCTTTGACTGTCACATAGTAACACTAGCATTAATTATTTTTGAGCGAATGCCATACTACACATTGCTATTATAATTCAATTTGACTTTGAAAAGCAAGACATAGATAACATTTCTTTGGCACCCTCTGTATATGCATTTTGTGCATACTTTTCCTCAAAATAACATTTTGTGTGTATTTTTTGCATTGAAAATTGGACCATAGTATTCTGGAAAGTGTTGAAAACTAATTCCATTGCTGTCCATATATAAATTCAGAAGGTTTCAGTTTAAGTTTGTAAACAGATCTGCACCTTGATATGAATGTACAGTTGTACCTTGCTTAAAGAGCATAATGTCTTCCACAGGGTTGCTCTTTAAGTGAGTTTGCTCTTTAAGCGAAACACCATTTGTAAATGACCAATTGTGACTTATGGTGGTGGTGGGGATTGCAAACCCCGATGTATTTGTTAAGCAAGTTTTTGGTTGTTTTTATTTGTTAAGTGAAGTGAACATTCAGAGAAAATTCTGCTCTTTAAGCGAGTTACTCTTATGGGAGGCGCTCTTTATGCGAAGTTTGACTGTATCTAATATCCCATACCTTAGAGAGCTCCTGGGGAAAAAAACAGAATTGTGATATAAATTTGAGGTGTTTATGTAACTTTTAGACAAATCATGTTTACAAAAGAGGAGGGGGAGGGGACAAAACACTCCCCAAAGACTAGTATATTTCTTACAGATGTCACAAAGGTGACCTTGTTCTTTTAATCCAATAGAAGTAGAACAGTGAACAACAAGCAAAGTTTGAACACCGGGTCAAAAAATGAGTTCCAAACACCAGATCTAGTTTTTAAACACTATTCATTTAACTTTTATTACATATTCATATATACATTGTCAGACAAAGATACAAACAAAGTAACAATTATTTTTAATACAGGTATGAGACTATCCATCTCCATGTTGTATTGTCTGTGATGTGTCAGTAGTTGTTTAAGCTTGGGAGGCTGCCAATAGGCAAGCCCTACCAAGCCTAGGAGAGGAAAGTATTGTTGTTCACAATAATATGAAAGTTGCCAATGATGTGTCTCAGTATTTTCTAATGGGAGTTGTAGGTGATTAGGAATGTTTTACTGTCATCCATTCTGTTGAGTCTTTCTCATGACAAGTTCTTCCTGGGTATCAGTCTGGCTCTCTCAGTTTCCTTTCTCATCATGTTGAATGCATGTCAACAAATGCTTGCTCTGACATAATTTGTTTTGAGACTCTATGGTTCTGAGCCAATCCAGTTGTATCAGAAAGCTTGACTGTAAACAATGACATTGGTGGTGTGTTCTGGATGGGAGCTGGAACCATATAAGAAGGTATAACAATTGGTGGAATTCCCCCTCCCCCAGCTTGTTCTCTCTCATTATTTCTCATTCAGTTTGATGCTTTTGAAGGTGACTTCAAAGGATGAAAATTTCAGAGGAATTTTCCAGGTTAAGATTCAGGCATCTTATGCTGACCCAAGGAAAGTGTATGAAATGTCCAAGCTTTCACAATACTATAATTTCTGTAAAAGTCAGCCTCTGCCTCAACTTCTTGTGCCTCAACTCAAACATAGCAGAATATGTCAGAAGGTTACTTACTGCCTGGTGCAGTTTTGTCAAAAGGAACAGTATAGACAGTCATGGAAGCTGCAAAATGAGTGAGTTGAGTGCCACCTTGGATAAACAGATGGAGACTATCTCTTCTTCCTGCAACCAGATTGTGAAATGAGCCCCAGAATTTCTCTGTCCACAAACGGGTGGAGAACATTGAGAGGCCATCTCTACAGTGTGGTAGCAGTACTGAGCACTGTACAGTTTGCTTTTCAATTATTATTTCAAACAATTTGCTACAGATGAGGTAACTTGTTACTACACAATTTATTTGTTTCATTTCCATGCTGCTCTTGAACTTATCAACTGCACATGTATTGCATTTATTATGTCATAGGACAAGGGAAGTCTATTCCAAACAGCAGAATTAGGACTCCCCCCCCCTCCTTCTTTTGCTGAAATACCTCACAGTCACGTAAAGAAACCTGTTTCGAAGGGTTTCCTACAATGCCCCCCTGTTGTTGACTCTGACAATACCAACAAATAAATGCAAATTATGTATAACATCCTTGCAAATGACTGTGAAATAGGAAATTAAATAAAGGTAAGATATATTTTTTGCCATGAACATTTATAATGCCTTTCACTGTGTCAATAATAATAAGTTCCTTTCAGAACAGGTAATTGGTGCTGTCAAAACTGACAGCAGTGACCATCTATTCAGTAGGCAATTTATTGCTCATAACAGTGTAGCACATAAAACACAACATAGCTCATAACAGCATAGCACAGCCTATAGCAATAGTGGGAGGATGCGGGGATGGGCAGGGTAACTGAACTTCATATTTAGAGTACTATTCTTATTCTTAATGTTTGGATTTGTTGTATATACTGTATATTTGTCTCTCATACACACACACAGAACACATTAATATATACAGTACTGTATATTGCTTCAAAGAAAATGAAAACGGTGGAAGCGCAAACATTTTTCTTAAATACCTCTGTTGGTTAGTCAGTCTTGTAAGTGCATATATATTTCAGTGGATAACTGCATCTCTAAGTTCCAAACTGAGCTTGGGTAAGTGTTCACTTAGTTTGAAGATCATGTGACCTAACTACAGTGACTAACAAACAAGTATTTTAGCAACATGTTTCTGCTTTCACCATTTTCACTTGCAATATATGTTTATGTACTGTATATACATGTACATATATATCATAGAATCATAGATTGATACAATCACAGAGTTGGAAGGGGCCTTTTATGCCAGCGAGGTCCAACCTCCTGCTCAATGCAGGAATCCAAATCAAAGCAGATATGACAGATGGTTGTCCACTTCTTTTTTGAATCCTTCCAGTGTCAGAGGACTTGAGTGGATTTACTGAAAGAGTGGTATGTACCAAAACAAAAATTTAACAGGATAATTGATGTGATATTATAAACAATGCACAGAATTTTCTTTATTAAAAACTGTATATTTATAAGTAAAAAATATACTGTATATACTTGATTATAAGTCATCCCGAATATAAGTCAAGGTACCTAATTTGAACCTCTAAAACTAGGGAAATAGACTGACCAAAGTATAAGTCGGGGTGGAAACTGCTGCAGCTGCTGGTGTGTTTCACACATGAACATGTGGTGCAATTAATTTATTCAGACATTTGTGTGGGTACATTTTCAAATTTTTACGGTAGTGTTAGTGCTTTTTTAAAAAAATGTATGTTTGAATTTGCACCACCATAGTTTTGGGAACTTTGGGGTCATTGACCCGAGTATAAGTTGAGTCCCTTTTTTGGATCTCATTTTGGAGGCTAAAAAAATAGACTTATACTAAAGTATATACTCTACTTAACCAGAAAGATTAGACATAAAGCTCAGTCGGATTTATTAATCAAAGTGCTTTATCAGTTTTTAAAACAGTGCACAGCTGCAATCAAGCTTAAGTCTGTAGAGGTATTGTCAGCTTGTTGATATATTGTTAATTGCAGTTTCAATTTTCAACTTTAGATGATAGCTGAGTCACTGTCTGGGATAATAATATACAAGGAGTTTGCATTAGATAATGATCTCTAATATCTTAGCTTGTTCCAAACCTATAACCTCTGCTTCATGGTTTGGATAAAATTGAAAAGTGGAGCTAATTAGTTAGAGATGTCTATGTTTAAGAACAGTGTACAGTATTCTAAAACAATGGAGCTGCAAATATTCTCCTCACTTAAAAACCAACTTGCTGAAGAAGAGGGCTCCTTCCATCCAGGAAAATTCTCAACTCCTGATGGAACCTCATGTTTATTTCCCCTAAAGTCATAATGCCTAATAAGGTTATAGTTACTACTAATCATTTGAAATGTCTAATCTTGTAGTTAAGTAGAGTACATTTTTACTTACAAATATACAGGTTTCAATAAAGAAAACTCTGTGCACTGTTTATAAGGTTACAGTGACAACTAATCATTTGAAATTGTAGCTGTGTTAGTCTGTGTTTGGTTAAGAAGCTCGCCTTGTTAGCTGGAAAGTTGACAGTTTGAGACCCTAGTACTGTATGACAGATTGAGTGCCTGTCTATGTTCCATCTCCCACCAACCTAGCAGTTTGGAAGCAAGAAATTGCAAGTAGATAAACAGGGACCACTTCAGTGGGAAAATATTTTGTGGTCATGAAAGGAGCCTCATTCAGGTTTCCCCTGAGCAGAGTTTCTTCAGCAAAAATCCTTTCAACCCAGAATAATTTCTGGCATGAAATTATTATCTTTTTGTTTTATTTTGTTTTGTTTACTCTCTGATATTCTAGTTCTTTGCCATTGCTTTCTCTATTGCTATAGAGGAATATAGATTTGGAATAATTTTTAAAGGAAAGGAAATATAGATTTTCTGTCTTCACTTTTGAGTCTCCCAAAAGATTTCATGATAGACTTTCACTAGTCAGAATTAGCCTCCCCACGCACGCACGCACGCGCGCACACACACACACACACAAACACAAACGAGTCTGCTCAGCCACTTCTGGAATTTCTCTATACTGTTGCCAAAGTCTCTCCATTTCAGCCCTGTTGTAGGAAACCCAGAAACAAAGAGGATGGCACAACTCTCTTGAAAGTCCTTAAACTTCAAGTGATAGTTTTGCAATCATACTTTTTACCCCACATGGGGACACTTGAGGTGAATGTCCATGAGTAAAAAGAAGTTTATTTAAGGATCACTAAGAAATAGATCACATCAGACTACTCCACAAGCAGTCCACGTTGAAATCAGTTTCCCTGTGCGATTGTACACTTGCGGTCAGTGGCAGGGTTCCCCAAAATACAAGACACTCTCAAAGGAATTGGTGAAATGCATTAGAATGTAAGCTTTTTGTCACACAGAGTAATAGAAAGAAGCCCTTGAAACATCTTTCTGCCTGAAGAGATTTCTGGTGGGTGTGTGCGCGTGCGTGTGTGCGTGCTCATGTGTGTGCATTCACACACACAGAGTACTATGCAAAAATCTTGAGCAACCACCAGCTGGTTTAGGGAAAATTCGGTGAGTGATTTGGTGGGTAATAACTGGACACCCTAACAGCACACTTCAGCAGACCTGGAGAGGTTTGAGAGGAGAGTCAGCAGAAGACTCTCTCCAATTGTGGTATATTTAGATGACATCTATAAGTCAAACCTTGCATAAAGAGTGCCTCACTTAAAGAGTAACTTGCTTAAAGAGCAGAATTTTCTCTGAATGTTCGCTTCGCTTAACAAATAAAACCAACCAAAAACTCACTTAACAAATAAATTGGGGTTCACAATCCTCCCCACCAGAAGTCACAATTGGTCTCTTACAATGGTGTTTCACTTAAAGAGCAAACTCACTTAAAGAGCAATCCTGTGGAACGCATTATGCTCTTTAAGTGAGGTACAACTGTATATACAAATAGAATGATGTAAGAATGATATGTATGTTTGGTAGATATGCTAATTTGACCCTGCTCTGAGATCTTTGCATATAGGAGGGGATATAAACATTTCAATTAATAACCAGGAATCCTTCTTGATAAGATCAAAAAATTTGCATAAATTTGAGGGGAGTGGGAGAGATTGGGAATCTTCTCATTGGGCATGTAAGCTAAGCAGCTTGGTTAGTTTGTTGCAGCTTTTTGGGAGCTGTATGTATCATGACTCATAAATTGTGCATGAGATCTCTACAAATTAGCAAGACTGTGTTGTGTGAGGCTAAGGATATTTCCTAAATGAAGAAGAAACAAGCCCCTGGGAGAGTACACATCAAACACAACTATGAGTGAAAAGTCTTCAGGCACTAGAGCAATGTCACTTAAAGGTGAAATGAATTGGGATTTCAGAGAGTTTCCCATTAAACAAATTGTATCTGACATGACACGAGGAACTTTTCATTACAAAATTGACTCGCCAATCTGCTAAACTCCCTCAAGAGTATATGTATCTGTAAATGGAGGGCCAGAAGACCATGAAGGCTAAGGACATAAAAAGATGGTCTGCATGGCAACAGTTAGAACATTTTAATCTTCTTAAATTGTGGTTTTAAGATGAAGTGGTAGAAGTAATTCTATAATTCCAGCTTCCCAGAAACATGAGTCAAAATTCTTGTTTCAGTTTTGTGGTGCAGGCTCTCTCTCTCTCTCATTCTCTGTGTGTGTCTATTTGAGATCTCAAATAATACTAATGTTTGTAACCTTTATGCAACTCCCTCATTAATTTAATGGTGAGAAGGGGCTGGGTTCATGCTCCTAAAAGGATTTCATTCACATTAATTAACTTCTGCAGCTGTCACCAGAGAGTTCCATTGAAATAGCAAAAAAAACAAAAAAAAACAAGCAGCAGTATCTACAACTGCCTTTTGTGAGATGCAAAGAAAATGGCCAAGGGCAAGGGATACCAGATAACTGATGACTGCAGACCATCCTTTGCAAGGCATATCCTGGGTCTCATTTCTAGCATAGCAAATAGTATCAGAATCAATAGCCTTCACCTCTCTCTCTCTTTTGGAAAAGCAACTTTTTCCTCTCAAGGTCCTCTGATAGTGGTTGGGCAGGCAAATATATTTCTGGAGCTACAATAATTAGCAAAATGCTAATTAACTTGAGAACCACCCAGAGAGGGCACAAAGTGCTATGGGGCGGTATATAAGTGTGATTGCTTTTTGCTTTGCTGTTGTGGCACATTCTGAGAATAATTTCTGTTGATAAGGAGGGGAGTGATATCTTAAAAGAGGGAGGGCTAAAGAATTCTAGTAATTAAATACAGTATATAGTTTGAAAGTCTATATTATATATAGTCCCTCTTTCTCTTTCTCTTCCCATAAAGAGAAAGGAGACTCCACCTCAGCCTATCGGGATGAAGCCTCCTTTCCCTTTGTAAGAACATCCTATGACTATTAATATACAGTAAAACCCCGATTTACTTATGCATCGATTTATGTAAAGATTGATTTATGTAAAGATTTATGTGAAGATTAACAATTCTTTATGGAAAACACATCCTGCTTTATGCAAATAAATCATTTTACATAAGGAGTTTCCTTTCAGCCTGTAATTCTAAAATGGCACTGTTGCCATTTTAAACTCTAAAATTGCAGCCCCCACACCATTTTAGAATTAAAAATTCTGCCTCCACCACTGGAAGTCACAAGACATCACTTAACACAGTGGCGGTAGAGGCAGCGGAGGCATTGCCAATGAATGCAGCAGTTTTGCCATATTTTCCAGAGTCCCCGCTGCTTCTACCGGCACTGGTGGAGCACAGGGGGCATGTCCACTTGGTTGCACTCTTCATCTGAGGTTTCTCCACTGCGAGCTTTGGCTGGTAGCTCCATCCCATTCTTCGTCTGACACATGTTCCCAGCTAGAGCATGCTTCAGGTGGGCCTCGGACAAAGAGCAGAACCAAGCAGTCTTCGTCTGATGCACATTCCCGGCTGGAGTACATAGCAGGGAGGCCTCAGACAGGGAGTGTGGCTGAGCAGATGTGTCCCCTGCGCTCTACTGGTGCCAGTAGAAGCAGCACGGAAAAGGTAGGAAGATCATGTCATCATTCCCTTTGTGCTGATTAATTTTTTGGATTATTTTTGGTCTGGTCAGGATCAGTTTTTTATTTTTTATTTTTTCAATGCATCCCTATTGGAATGCATCAATTTACATACCGTAAAAGCATTTGTATTACGTAAAAAGCTATGGAACAGACTTTTTATGTAAATTGGGGTTTTACTGTATTTTAAAAAATGTAAAGAAAGTTATTCTCTGCTAACATGTGTGCTCCTCTCCCCCAATAAAAAGTAGTGATAAATTCTGACTACACTGCGGAGAAGTAGGTCATCCCCAAAATTAGGCAAAAATATTAATTACATCAAACACCCCCCCCCCCCCAATTGTTTTATTTGACATGCAAAACACAGACAGTGAGCCTCTGACATGAACTTTTTGCAAAACCAGTGAGAAATGTGAAATACAGGTTACGGCTGTACCTCCCAAAGGAAATCCTGGGGGGGGGGGGGAGGAGACAAAGGAAAAACACCTATAAGATAAAGAAAATGCAGGGTACAAATGGGCCATGATCCATTATTACTGGAACTACATTAATTGTTGCAACATGGGATTAACTAGGTGTTGCTCATATTTCTGGTTGGGTGCTAAATCATAACCCAGACTGACACTTTACTAGGGTTACAAGCAGCAACCAAATAATTTGTGGCAACCCCATGACGTATGCAGTTATGCTTAGGTAAGGTCTCCCTTGCTCGAAAGCCTATCATGTCCAACTCGTGGGGGTGGTGCTAATCTCCATTTATAGACAGAGCCAACACTGTCTGAATCTGCAGATGTTTCTGTGGTCATGTGGTAGGCCTGACTAGACACCAGAGCTCATGGAACGCTATTACCTTTCTTGCTTTCAAACTGCTAGGTTGACAGGAGATGGGACCAACAACATGAGCTCACTCTGCCACACAGCACTCAGGTCTTGAACCTCTGACCTGCCAACCTTCGAGTCATCAAGCTCAGCATCTGAATCACTAAGCCACCACAGTCTAAATTCACAGAGTATGGCCATTGTCTCAAAATAGAAAAGATAGAAGTCTTCTCTACTGCAACTATTTGTATCTGATATAATGACCCACTGCTTCTGAAGTACTGGGACAACCCACACATTCCAATCCTTTGCCAACACATCTCACCACCTCCATCAACACAGAGACATGGTATTATTGGAACTTACCCATACTTTTTTCCAGAAGTACTGTAGTCTCTCACTGTTATTGTTCTAAGATGAATGCACAACATTGCAGTCAAGAAATCAGTAAATGGGAGAAACAAAAAAGATTGGCCAGAAAATAGTAGAAAGAAAGTTCACTAAACCAAGAATGTAAACATGAAGTATTCTCCCCTTCAACTTCACTAACTCAACTGAGTTAGTGAAGTTGAAGGGGAGAATACTGCATGTTTATTCCACTGGTTGGTGGTTAGTTCAGCCAAGAATCTGATAGCCTCTCATGGCTAATGCCTGTGAGCAAGATGGATTAGTAGTTGCTAAACTGCTATAGTTCGTTAATATCCAGAGGGACTGTTGCTGTATAGCTGGAGTATGAACATTCAGGTTCGTCACCCTACACGTAGATTTTGTACAACATGCTGCTTTCATAGTAAAATGTATGATTTGAGGTCATTGTGCAGGACATTGTACAGGACAATTACAAGCATTTGGAAGCAGAGAGGAAAGGAGTGGGTGACAAATATCTGATCAATTTTGATGGGTCCCATTGAAGCAGCAGTAAAGATACAGTACAGTTATACCTCGCTTAAAGAGCATAATGCGTTCCACAGGATTGCTCTTTAAGCGAGTTTGCTCTTTAAGCGAAACACCATTGAAAATGACCAATGGGGGGGGGGGATAGCAAACCCCGATTTATTTGTTAAGTGAGTTTTTGGTTGATTTTATTTGTTAAGCGAAGCGAACATTCAGAGAAAATTCTGCTCTTTAAGCGAGTTACTCTTTAAGCGAAACACTCTTTATGCGAGGTTTGACTGTATAATGAAAAAAGTCTTCCCCAAGGTTTGAGGAACAGGTGCCACACCTCCACCTGCTGGTATGTGGCTAGCAATGTGACTGCAGTGGACCATTTGTTCTTAATAATAATAATAATAATAATAATAATAATAATAATAATAATAATAATAATAATAATAATAATAATAATAATAATAATAATAATAATAATCGTCATCCAACTCTCAACTATCCAGTCTTCTAATGAATATTGAATCATAGCTAGTTCTAAAACACTACCCTGTCAGCAACTTGATTTGCTTTGTTAGTTCAAAGGGGGATTACCAGCCCCAAGTTTATTAAAATTTAAAAGAGTTACTTGATTTAAGGGAAGGGCTTAATTGAGGTGCTAATACGGTTTAGACTTTGAGAAAATAGTGAAACATAATTATTTCTTTACAAATGCTAGTTCACAGATGAATTCATTTCTGAGTCAACTGTGAGTGGGTAGTTGAGAGATGCAAAGGACACAAGATAGCCTGACTTTTTACCACTTCAGTGGTAATGTTAGCTTTGAATTTTAATTTTTCTTTCAATGCAGGGTTTTAGCAATTTCTTGAAAATACTAGAAGGCTATGTTGGCATAGAGGAATATAAACTGCTTTCACTTGTAGTTCCTTGTGAAGAATTTCAAAAGATGCTGAACTATGGGGCCCATGAACTTTCTAAATTTCTTACATGAAAAGCATTCTCCTCATGGGAAAAACTCCAAATTGCTTTTCTAATGTTATTTATTGGTGTTGGCAACAAGCATACACATGTCGGTTTCCATGAATAATTGACAATATTGATATTCATATGGAAATACTAAATATCTAAGATAAATTTCACAACCATCTCAAAGTATATATTGCTTTCCAACTTTTGAGGCCTATTAACCATGTTGAGAGTCTTCAGCAAGACTTTCCGCTGCACCAAGATTTTCCAACTTCCCACAAAAAGAAAAAGAGAGAATCTGTTCATTATGTACAAATACATGATGAATGTGTAAGTGTTGCCACCCATATTCAGTACTACTATTGTTTGTTGTGTATGGATTAAAACTCAAAGCCCTGAGCCCAGTCTGCCACTCTTCAGGTTCCTCTATCTTTCAGGATGTCCCCCCTCAAGATTTTCCATCCCAAATACGACAAAATGTGTGAGTTCTACAAATTTCTATATTTTTACCCTTCCCCAACATGAAATCAAAACCTCTCCCATCCTTGTTAAAAAGCCACTACTAACTGCTGGTCCTCCTACTTATTACCATAGTAGCATAGTCTTGCACAGGTGGCAAACTATTTGTGGATTCCATATTTCTTCTCACAACAATGTGCTTTCCTCATAGGAAATATTAAGAATTTGACACAGTCATAACACCCCTGTGAATTATTTTGATGTATTGTTTTCAGAGGTTCTGCCAAGAAGGTTTTAGGAGAGTTAATTGCTCTTAAGGTTATGCATTGTTTGTAGTTGATTTAGGCTACTTGTATCGTATCATCATTTTGTTACTGAAAAGAAATCTTTTAATACCCCATGGGGGGGGGGGAGGGACAGATATATGGAAGCTAGACATGAGCCTGTGGGAATGCAAAGATAATTCATTTTGGCTTTTAAAAATATTGC
Organism: Furcifer pardalis; assembly: GCA_030440675.1. Lineage (NCBI taxonomy): Eukaryota > Metazoa > Chordata > Lepidosauria > Squamata > Chamaeleonidae > Furcifer > Furcifer pardalis. The sequence goes on from CP126893.1 coordinate 75,231,770, forward strand.
ATTTCTTTCCCAAGAGGCTCTTTATATTTTAGCTTAGGTTTTGCCTCAAGGAGATTCAATACTGTTTTTGAGGTAGGCTTTTTTCTTGTTTTTTCTTTCTTCTGCCTTTGCAATCAACCTCTCAAAATACTGGCATTGATTTGCTCCAGTGATGTTCCATTTTCTTCCTCAATAGCAAGGTAAGACTGAAAGCAACGGGTAAAATGTTAGTAGCCTTAACAGAGGGGCTATGGTGGCTCAGTGGTTAAGAAGCTCACCTTGTTAGCTGGAAGGCCGGCAAGTCAGCAGTTCGAGACCCGAGTACTGCATGACAGTTTGAGCGCTGGTCTCTATCCCAGCTCCTGCCAGTTTGAAAGCAAGAAATTGCAAGTAGATGAATAGGGACCACCTTGCTGGGAAAAGATCTTGGGGAATGAAAGGAGCCTCATTTGGGCTTCCCCTGAGCAGAGGTTCTCCAGCAAAAATCCTTTCAACCCAGAATAATTTCTGACACAAAATTATTATAGTAGCCTTTGCAGATTAGCCTTGGTACCACACATACAGTTAATTCATTATGTTAAAAAGGCAGTGCATATCAGGCCTTATCATTGTTCTACAATCAAGACAAGAAACATAGTTTTCTTCTTCTGAGTCTAGGTGACAAGTGAAACTTCCAAAATGATGCCACCTTTGGATGAGTTATTCTGTAGTTCCTTTTGGATGACTGAATGTGAGAAAGATTAGCCGGCATAAGGTGGCCATTGCCCAGGGTATGCCCGATTGTGGTTCAAAAATACCACAGTTTTTGAGAAGGCTCTTTCTGTGTACCCCAACATAGTCAGTAATAAGGATGATGGGAGATGCCATAATATCTAGGGAAGTGATGTTCTACACATCCAGGAAATGAAGCGGCTGCCTGTTTTTACTCTATCATGTTTGGTCAATGGCAAGGCAAGCAATTTCAGTGATCTTGGATGGGGGCTACATTCATGCCTCCAGGACCACCACAGGCCACACCAAGCCTGAAAATTGTCCAAATTGCTGTTTAAAAAAGAAAGAAAAACAAACACAAACTGTCTGGATGGTATCTGTTTGGCGTAATTGGGAGGGTGTGGGATCTTTGGTGGCCAAAGTGAAAAATCACCACCCTCGAAGGTTTCCAATAGTAGAAGTACACTATTTATGACAAAATTTTTGAGAGAGTTTTAAATTTAGGGGGCCTGAGGTGCAACAAAAATGTCTGGACCTTGGCTTTGAACTGATAGTCCTGCCTAAACTGTAGATAACAGAAAGCCTTTTGTAAACAAGTGTGATTAATTAACAAGTGTGATTAATTAATTAACAAGTGCGATAAACAAGTGTGATAAATAAATAAATACATATTTAAACACAACCAATTCTTTCAGAAAACCACTGAATTTCAAAAACTAGTCCTAGAGTTCTAAGCCCATATAGTTTTTAGGTTGGAGACCAAGTATGGACCCATCTGTCAGTTTTACTTTGTGTAACATTCAGATTTTATGAATTTTTATAAGTTCATTTTCTTTCCTAGTACCTCTCTAAACCTAGCCATTTCAGATGGGTTTTTTAAATGAATGAATGAATTCTACACTGTTAAGGCATATGCCGCATCCTAGTGCCTTCTAGCTCTACTGGAGACTCCCCGGGATTCCATCTCCACCCTAAAATGTAATTTTAAGAACATTGTTTATGAGTGACTACAGAATGGCAGGGGAATATTTTTGCTATGTTCTGAGAGCTCTCTAGCACTACCAGAAGGTGCAAGGAAACTGATGCAGTGAGACAATCCTAATTCTACAAAATGAAAACATGGGGGTGGGGATGCATATCCTAGACCTCTGCCCATCTCTTCTTTAAAGGAACATACTTTAGCATAGTAAGGAACAACTATTTTTATTTTATTTTTTAAAATTTGTTTTGTTTATAGGCCACCTTCCTCACTATAGGGGACTCAAAGTGGCTTATCATATTAAAGGGGGTACACAGAAAAAGCCTCCTCAAATCAGATGTACCCTGGTAACAGCAATCTTGTGTTGCTGGCTAATCTGTCTCACACTGGTTAAGCAAAGGGAACTGCAGAATGAACCCACCAAATGGTGGCTTCATTTTGCCAGTTTTATGTCTGGCTTAGATATGGAAGAAGAACCATACAGAATTTTAAAAAACACACAAAATTTTAAAGCACTATATTTGTAAAATTAAAAAAGAATTAAACTTGCCAGAGAATTAAATATATTAAATAATTAGAAACGGGATTAAAATGTTAAAGACTAAGACACTGACTGGTCAGCAGTACTGCAGGACAGAATGAGCTCCCGTCTTTGTCCCAGCTCCTGCCAACCTACCAGTTCGAAAGCAAGAAATTGCAAGTAGATAAATAGGGACCACTTCGGTGGGAAGGTAACAGCATACCATGTGTCTAGTCATGCCTGCCACATGACCACAGAAACATCTGCAGAAGCAGAAAGCACTGGCTCTTCGGCTTTGAAACAGAGATGAGCACTGAACCCTAGAGTCGGATATGACTGGCTTTCAAGCAAGGGAAACCTTTACCTTTACCTAAAACATTAAAGCAGACAATAAACTTAGCTTAAAAAACAGCATCCAGGGATTCATTTATAATTATTAAAAGCCTGCCTGAAGAGATGGATTGTCAATTGTCTGCAGAAGGATAAGAGGGAAGGAGCCAACCTAATCTCTTGAGGGAGAGCATTCCACAATCTGTGAGCTGCCACAAAAAAGGCCTTCTCCCATGTCCCCTTCAACTTTAGATTTGATGGCAATGGGGCTGAGAGAATGGGCCTCTATCAAATATATTAAGAGTTGAGCATGCTTATATGCAAAGATGTGATCCTGGAGATACCCTGGACCCAAGTCATATAGGGCTTCATAGGTCATAACCAGCACTTTGAATTGGGCTTGGGAACAGACTGGTAGCCAGTAGGGTTGTAGTCGTAGGGGTGTTATATGTTCCCTATAGCTGGCCCCCAATCGGTAGTCAGACTGCTGCATTTTGAACCAGCTGAAACCTCCGAACCATCTTCAAAGGCAGCACCACAAAGAGTGTGTTTACAGTAATCCAAGTAAGAGGTAACTAAAGCATGGTTCACTGCAGCCAAATGAGGCCTCTGAAGGAATCGGCACAGCTGGCACACTAGTTTTAATGGTGCCAATGCTACTAGAGTAGGTCTCCTTTGAATCAATTGAACTTATGGATGACCTAGCTCACTAGAACCCCTCACCCCTTTGATTCAATAGTACAGTTTACCGTGCTAAACAACACGATTTTGTCTATCTGTACACACTAGAGTGATATATAATGTACATAGAAAATTTGGGGAGAGGGCCAGCAAGCTTTCCCTTGCCTCCAACCCAGCATCCATATTAAAAGTGAGCATGTGAAGTATATGTGATATGATGCCTACCCTTTCTGTGTTAATCTGATGTGACTCTTCTCCACCTCTTCCACTGAAGGCCTTTCCTGGATAGGCAAGGATATCAGTCCCTGTGGATAAAAGAGAAAAAAGGAAGTACACAGAGCATCAGCATCATTCCCCTCTGTGACTCATGAATTGCTTGTTCACATCCTGGCAGTACCTCAATAAGTGAATCCCATGTCTGTGCATCTGTGTGTGGTAGTAAAATGTGAAGTGTGTGTCTGTTATTCACCAAATGTACTGATAATTCTAACACATTGTAGGAAACCCAGGCTAAATAGTAACATGTAGGGAAGCTTGCTTCTGCTTCACAGCTGGATGGGGGGCTGTGAATCAGAGTATGTCTGGAGTCATTTGATGCCAGAAAATTTCGTCAAGAGCTGGAGGCACTTGCGATCAATAGTAGTTATGTGTAGCTTGAAGTAGCACAATCTGCCACCCAGGAAGCAAACAGGATGGGCATAGTCATCATTCTCTCTTATTTTGACAAGTGCCACAGTCTATTACTGCAATATAAGATCATATGCTGTACAGAAAGTTGTAAACATAGAACAGATTTTTCATGCTAAATGAACCTAAACATACCAAGCTCAGCAGAATGCCAAATGAATCAATGTCTCTCCCTCCCTCCCTCCCTCCCTCTCTCTCTCTCTCTCTCTCTGTGTATGTGTGTGTGTGTGTGTGCGCGCGCGCGCGTGTGCGTGCGTGCGCAAAAGAACAACAGCCAACCAAAAATAATATTATAAAGCCAATAGTGCTTGCCTGGTTTTCGAAATGTTGTCTTAGCTTCTGTGGGGAGAGTACAGTCTGAACATCTGTTATTGAATTCAAAGACTTCTGTTGCCTGGATACATTGAGTCAAAAGTTGGATTGGATGAGAGAAATCCATTTATTTGAACGCTGATGGCAAAATGTCAAAGCCCTCCGTAGCTTGTTTGTCTTCATTGTAGCTTTTGTCCTTTAAGAACCAAATCTCAGCTGATGTTCAAGATGACAAGCTTTTCTCAGATATCTCATTTTCAGGGGACAGGATAAGTCAAAGAAATCTTTGAAGGCCATTCAATTACATCCTTGCTAGATAGGATTCTGTGAACTTTAACTCTCCCGTGGAATACAATGAAATTGAAATTCTTTCAAATACCTGCTCTTGCCCACCTGATGAATTCTGCAGTGAATTAAAGTTTCTGATTAATTATCACTACAGAGGAGTGCTGTGGTGATATCTTACAGGTTGAGCAACACAATGATCTACAAGGCATTTTTTTTAAAAAAAGAGGGGGGCTTCCCAAACAAAAATGTGTAACTTTGTAATTGGGTTTTGGAACACCACCAAATTTGGCTCAGATATAGCAGGCAATCTGCTCTTACGCTCTATGCCAATTTGAAGAAGTTGAGGACAAATGCTTTTTGAGGTTTTTTTTATGGTTTTTGCAATAGTAAAACTGTTTTACCCCTGGGTCAACTTCTGGGATTTTCCTTTGCTTGTTGTTTTTATCTGAATGCGGACCATCATGTGCTGATGCTGTTATTGGTATTGTAAACTTTTCAAGCTGTCCTTTGCTACATAAAGCCTGGCATCCTTTTTCCTACTGGCAATGTGAGCATGATATTGTGCAGGAATATGGGGTCATTTCCTGGTGTTTTGACTTGTGGTTACAGAAGCACAATATCCCACACCCACAAACAAGAGGGTTGTTTTTTTTTTTTTTAATGAACTGAGTACATCTAAGCTTTTGGTGGAAGGTACCGATGGCTGCCAACTGAGATCTGACATAACAGCCCATCTGTAAACTTAAATGAGCTTATGGAACAGTTGATTCATTTGATCCCCAGTAATTCAGTGGGCTCATTCATTTTCAGGCAACATCTCTTCAGTTCCAGTCAGTTTCATATGTTTACCTGGTTTACCTTGCCATGGTTGTTGGAAGAGTCACTTGCTGATTTTTACTCACATTCTCATTCTCTATTGCAGAGTTTTAAGATTTTCCATTTTGTTCTAAAATAATGTTTCAACTCTTATCTTGTACACTGCCTTGCCATCCAGTCTCAGCGTGCTGATTGTAATGGAAGTTAGCTTCAAGGAAGATTCCATGAAATGTGCTAATGTCTCAGATGGAAAGACTGGAAAGATTAATACATGTATACTTATAACAAACTTATGCATGGTATAAGATTGCATGTCTGGCACAGAGATTAATTTGAATTGACTGTGTTTGAATACATGGTGCTATGATGCTCTCTTGCTAGAATTCACTCAGGAGCTAGACAGGTTCTTCAGCCATTTTACACCCTGGTAGACTGCGGTGGCTCAAGAGGGACTGTGGCTTTTCAAGTGGTTAAGATGTTGAACTTGCTGACTTCCCAGGTACTGCATGACAGAGTAAGCTCCCGTCTCTGTCCCAGCTCCTGCTAACCTAGCAGTTTGAAAGCAAGAAATTGCAAGTAGATAAATAGGGATCACTCTAGTGGGAAGCAAACAGCGTTCCATGCACTCCAGTGTTTAGTCATGCCTGCCATCAGCGTTCCATTGAGTCATGCCTGCCACATGTCCATGGAAAAGTCTGCAGATGCAGACAGTGCTGGCTCTTTGGCTATAAACAAAAATGAGCACCGAACCCTAAAGTCGGGTACAACTGGCTTTTGAGCAAGGGTGACCTTTACCTTTACTAGTACAGTCAAACCTCGCATAAAGAGTAACTCGCTTAAAGAGTAACTCACTTAAAGAGCAGAATTTTCTCTGAATGTTCACTTCGCTTAACAAATAAAACCAACCAAAAACTCACTTAACAAATAAATCAGGGTTTGCAATCCCCCCTGCTGGTGTTTCGCTACAATGGTGTTTCGCTTAAAGAGCAAACTCGCTTAAAGAGCAATCCTGTGGAACACATTATGCTCTTTAAGCGAGGTACAACTGTATACCTTAAGCCACACAGGACAATAGATATGCTGTGGCATGAGATTTCCAGTAAGCACCCCTTTTTCTGTCTTCTCACAGCAAACCTTGTATTGGTTATTAAGAACCTCTCTGCAGTTGAAAATGAGTGGGAAGGCAAATTCATTTGGAGGGATTGCACCTGGAGCTGCAATTAACCTGATTATTTATTGTGTGGAAAAGCTGCTCTCAGGCTGCTTAACAAGCAGAAGGTTGAGCTCCAGCACTGTAGGCTGTAATCATTAGGGCTTTTGTATTTCTATGTAAGTGACGGCATGGTAGCAAACACTGCCTCATTTCCTCGGAGATATGCATGTATGCAGTAACTATAGTTTTGCCATTGTGATGATTTTCTTGATTGCCTTCATGGCAATTTATAAAAATGATACATTGGCAGTTCGAAAGCAAGAAAATTGTAAGTAGATAAATAGGTACCAGTTTGGTGGGAAAGGTAAGCAGCGTTCCGTGCACTCTGGTGTCTAGTATTGCCTGCCACATGACTACGGAAATGTCTGCAGAAGCAGACAGTGTTGGCTCTTCAGCTATGAAACAGAGATAAGCACTGAATCCTAGAGTTGGATACAACTGGCTTTTGAACAAAGTTGACTACCCAGTGGTGGGCACCAGCAGGTTCCCACCAGTTCGCTAGAACCAGTAGCAGAAATTCTGGCTGGCCTCACCCATCCAAGTTTTTAAATAAAGTAGTCCTAATTTGGGTGCAATGCAGGGCTTTCCCCCTAGCCACACCCACCATATCACACCCACAGTGTGGTAATAATTTTTTTTTGAGCCCACCACTGCCTTTACCTTTAACTATTGAACCCCAACTCCTTTTCCAGCCTCCTAGCAAGCCTCTCAGAGAAAGTGAATTGACAAAAGCTGACACAGACTCCAGTTGCATGTTTATGGTAATGTACAATGCATTAACAATGGATACATCGGTCAGTTTGGGTTTCTCTCAGTTTCCCATGTTCTTTCTATCTCAGTTTTCTTTTTGCCCACTGAAATGTCTGTGTGTTTTTACCCCCAAACAATACATTTTTGTAATCATTTTGTTTGTGTTTATAAGAGAGTTTTTTGACAAAAAATGGGGGAAATTGGACCTATATTTCAGTATTCATATATATGGGTTCAGGTAATATGACCTGGGTAGATTCACATCAGGACTGTGATGGCTTAGTGGTTAAGATGCTGAACTTGATGACTAGAAGGTTAGCAGGTAATCAGTTTGTGACCCAAGTACTGCATGATGGAGTGAGCTCCCACCTCTGTCCCAGCTCCTGCCAACCTAGCAGTTAGAAAGCCAGAAATTATAGGTAGATAAATAGGGGCCACTTCAGTGGGAAGGTAAACAGTGTTCCTTGCACTCCAGTGTTTAGTCATGCTTGCCACATGTCCACGAATACATCTACAAAGACAGACAGCACTCACTCTTTGGCTATAAACAGAGATGAGCACTGCACTCTAGAGTCAGATATAACTGGCTTTCAAGCAAGGGCAACCTTTACCTTTAGCCGATTCACATTAAAAATGATTATTTCTCTACATTTTAGCAAATACCACTTGGGTGCCATGCTGGGGAAAATGAGCATTTCAACCAGAAGGTTTACAGTCTGTTCCCTTGCAACTCTCCTTCATGGGGAATCTTTTGAATATGAAAAGAATATCACAACACAAAGAATCCCTTGATGAATTAGAGTCCTTGATGTCTTTCCTATTATTGTATTTCATTCTGAGACAGAAAAAAAAAGCAAAGATATTACTTAAAAGCTGCTCTTTGGGGAAATTATCTGGGAAGGGAAAATACAATATTAACACTCCACTCAAATCTCAGAACAGAAATACAACATACCAGGAACTTTGAAGTACAAGTAATAAAAAGCTTTTTATTTTTGTTTTTAAAATGAGGAATATACATGCTATACAACTGGGGTGATAAATTTCCTGTAACAATGACAGGGTGACTAAGTATTCGTTTGGTCATGTCTGGTTATTTTGTAAAAGCTAAGGTAGTCTAAATCCTCTAAAGCCTTAAATCAAGGGTGCCCAAACTTTTCAGCCCGGGGGCCGGATAACATTTTATCAGAGGCTCCGAGGGCCGAACTATCTCTCCATGGTACATACATCCACCCAGCCTTGCCGCCGCCTCCACCGCCGCCACCACTAACGCCTTTGCCGCCGGCTCCTCTTTCACCGGCTCCTCCTTCGCCGCCTTCGCGGTGTCCTTTAAAAATGTCCTTTTAAAAAAATATGACAGATCCTAGAAACTCACATCCAGCTTGGTCATTGTGGCATCCAAGGAGCTGTTGTTGTGTTCCAAAGCTTCAGGTAGGTGGGATTTTAATTAGCAATGAAAAGTCATTAGCCTTAGAAAAGATCCGCTTCCTGATATGATGTCAGGAAGCAGATCTTTCATAAGGCTAATGACTTTTCATTGCCAATTAAAACCCCACATACCTGGAACTCTGGATTTTAATTAGCAATGAAAAGTCATTAGCCTTATAAAAGATCCGCTTCCTGACAGGAAGCGGATCTTTTCTAAGGCTAATGACTTTTCATTGCCAATTAAAACCCCACCTACCTGAAACTTTGGATTTTAGTTAGCAATGAAAAGTCATTAGCCTTAGAAAAGATCTGCTTCTGACATCATGTCAGGAAGCAGATCTTTCATAAGGCTAATGACTTTTCATTGCCAATTAAAACCCCACATACCTGGAACTCTGGATTTTAATTAGCAATGAAAAGTCATTAGCCTTATAAAAGATCCGCTTCCTGACAGGAAGCGGATCTTTTCTAAGGCTAATGACTTTTCATTGCCAATTAAAACCCCACCTACCTGAAACTTTAGATTTTAATTAGCAATGAAAAGTCATTAGCCTTAGAAAAGATCTGCTTCCTGACATCATGTCCTGCCTGGCTTCCTGCAGCTTCAGAGGGTGGGGGAACTTCAAAATTAGCGCGCATTGGGTCTCCCAATCAATTTAAAATCAGGAATTACACAATGCACAGCCATAATACTGTAAATCAATTTTGACTTCCAACTTATACCAATACAGTAATACCCCGTATAACGTGAGTATCATATAGCGCTAAAACCGTATAACGTTACAAGATTTTCGGAAAAATCTTGTATCGAATAACACGATTTTAACGTTATCCGATACAGTCGTTCTTAGCAGCAGGGTGGGTGGAAAGCTGAACGGGGTTCTCCGTTCAGCTTCCCAGCCACCCTGCAGCTACGGAGGCAAGGGCGGGTGGCTAGGGAAGCCGACAGGGAGTCCCCGTCAGCTTTCCCAGCCACCCTGCAGCTGTAGATCGGGTCCTCTGATCTCTCTGGAGCAGGCAGGGGACACGATCCAAGCTGTTTCTGGGATTCCCCGACGTCCTGAGCCAGTGCAGCAAGCCACAATGTCAGGGTTCGAATCCCGACATTCTGGCTTGCTGCACTGGTTGAGGACGTTGGGGATGCCCACAAACAGCTTGTATCGGGTCCCCACACCTCCCTGGACCCAGCCGGGGGGGGGGGGTCAGAAACCTCAAAATTGGTAAAAAAAACGGACTTTTTTTTTTTTTACCAATTTTGGGGTTTCTGACCCCCCCCCCCCCCCGGCAGGTCCAGGGAGGTGGGCAGACACGATCCAAGCTGTTTCTGGGCTTCCCCGACGTCCTGAGCCAGTGCAGCAAGCCAGAATGTCAGAGTTCGAATCCCAACATTCTGGCCGGGTCCAGGGAGGTGTGGGGACCCGATCCAAGCTGTTTCCAAAGTTCTCCCACCTCCCTGGAGGCTGCAGCAAGGCAAAATGTCAGGATTCGAATCCCGACATTCTGGCTTGCTGCAGCATAAAAGAGGGTGGGGGGAGTTCAAAAGTAGCGCGCATCAGCTCTAGGGAGGTCGGGAGACACACACACACACACACACCTCTTTCTCTCCCCCCACACACACCTCTTTCTCCCTCTCCCAGAAGAAACTGCTTGTAATCCTGGACACACACACACACACATCTCTCTCTCTCTCTCTCTCTCTCTCTCTCTCTCTCTCACACACACACACACACACACACACACACACACACACACACACACACACACACACACCCCTCTTTCTCTCCCCCCCCACACCTCTTTCTCTCCCTCCCCACACACCTCTTTCTCCCTCTCCCAGAAGAAACTGCTTGTAATCCTGGACACACACACACACACACATCTCTTTCTCTCTCTCTCTCTCTGTCTCTGTCTCTGTCTCTCTCTCTCTCTCTCTCTCTCTCTCACACACACACACACACACACCCCTCTTTCTCCCTCTCACAGAAGAAACCATTCTCCCCCCCCCCCTCAGCCCTGAATAAGTGGAAGGCTAAGACAAAATGGTGGACGCTTACTTTTAGCTCCCGGATGGCCTCAGGCTCAGTCTCTCTCTCCACTCTTAACAGCCAAATCAGCTAGGCGGAGGGATTCAGCAATTCTAAATTAGATTCGGCAGAAGTCCTAGTACTAAGCAGCAGAAGGAAGGAACTAGGCACTGATTTGTGATCCCTCCACAAAAAAAAAAAGTCCGCAAAATTTTTTTTAAAAAATAAAATAAAATAATAAGAGTTCCTATACCATGTCGGGGGCGGGATGAAATGGCCTGGCGGGCCGGATCCGGCCCGCGGGCCATAGTTTGGGCATTCCTGCCTTAAATCTTTAGAAGATTTAGGTTACCACATCTTTGGTTTACAGTAATCAAATAGCAATTGCACTTATATACTGCCCCATAGCGCTTAGTGCACTCTCTAAGTAGTTCGCAATGCAATTATCATTTTGCCCCATTATCATTTTGCCCCAACATGCTAGGTACTCATTTTACCGACCTCAGAAGGATGGAAGGCTGAGTCAACCTTGTTACCCATCAGGATTGAACTCACAATGTTTTGTTGGCAGTACAGCAGTTTAACCACTGTGCCACGGGGGCTAATTAAAGCAAAATAAAATTAAAAAGTCTCTCCTGTCACTTGGCAGTGGGATTATTAAACACCAAGTTGGTGAAGTCTTCTTCAAAGGAGAGCACCTGTTTTTAAGCACAACACATGCAGGCTTAATATGCACCATTGAACCACTATGTCATGATAATACAAAGAAGCCCATGGCTCGTGCTTCAAGACGATCTGTGTTCTTGATGTCAGAAAGTCTTGTACTAAATTATTGGTATTATCTTCAATGCAGGCTGGCCCCAGAGTCCCTACTGTGTAAGCCAGGCTCGTATAATACAGATGTAATTGCAAGGTCCACATAAACATAGTTTGTTATCTAGAAATAGCAACCAAGGAAAATTAAGACTCTAGTTTTCACATCTGCAGATCTTTTATCTCCATCTGAGGAGTTTTAGGTGAGACTTGGGTTACAATAGGAAAATGTGTCATTTTAAATAATTCCACATACTGACATAGCCATTCTGTGCTTAGTGTCTTAAATACATTTAAGCTCCTGTCTTTCCTACTTAATTTAACTCCTTTTTGATTATGGCTCCAGCACAATATCTCCCCCCCCCAAAAAAAAAAAAAACCACAACAACACCCACTTTATGTAATATGCTTATTCATATGTGCAAAATGTGTACTTGAGAAACACAGAGGCCCAAATCCTGTTTGGTTCTTCAATCCAATGCAACTGCCCATTGCAGATGTGGTTGTTTGTTTATTTGTTTGTTTTGCCAATTGTACAAAGAAGTATTCACATAGATAAGCCTAATCATATGCAATGCAACAATCTTAAGGTTGTGCAGCTGCAAGCTGGAGACTGTTGGAACAATTTCAGAACACTCTGCCTGGTGTTATACTCCAGGATTGCTAACTGGATTCTGCTCAAAGTACATTATACACTATCTTCTTTGATAAAATGGGAAATGAGAACATTTAGTTGTTGACACATGATATATTTTAGTTTGCTACACCTATGGAAAGAAAAATTAACACATCATCACTCTATCACTAGATCTCCAGAATGTTCTTAACAAGAAGGGCAGATAAAGGAGAGTTTGAGACAGTGTTCACCAGATAAGGCTAATAAGGGACGTCTAGGTACTTCCTTGCCCCTACCTTGATTAGTTGATTAGTACTACCTTTGAAGGAAAATGTTTTACAGCTACAATACATTCTCATCAAGATCTTACATTTGTCAGTTTAAAGGTACCCTCATAACAACTGTGGCAGCAATCTGGTTATGAAGAAAAGGTTTGTGCATAGATAATGGGTAGTAAATTACCATAAAATAAGGTAGCCTAACCTGCTGCTGTCTGGATCTTCTTGCTTTTATATGCCATAAGACTCTTGCCTGTGTAGCCTTTCCCAAAGAAATGTGATGAGAAAGCATTTTTATGATTAGAAAATATATTCAAAAAATGGCATCTTAGAAAAAGATACTAGCGTGGTACCAACACAGAACAAAATTGCTTTTGCAGCAAAGCTACCAGATTTGAGCTCCTAAATAGGTGTGTGACTTTATGAAGTACTCTGATTTTCATGAGATTTGTACACCTTTCCACTTTAATTTTGTTTAACAGTAAGAATGTAATTAAACTTTCAGTGCCTTATAGCTAACAATATATGAATCTCTGCTTGCATCTTGAGTGCATGCCAAACCAGCAGATGCCCACAACCCTAAGAAACCTAGCAAGGGACTAGTTGATTCCCTGCTAAAAGTGACTTCATGTTACACAATCTGCTGTTGTGCAACAAAGCAACTGTACTTTATCCATTATAGTATGTTATTATTAGATCAGATCACATTTGCTGTCATGGTTTTGCTCATGGTTTCATTTCATGCAATTATGAAAGTTGACCAATGTAGACTTATAGGAATGATATTTATTTACTTATCTGTCCTGACAGCTCCCCCATTCCCTAAGGTATCTATTATTTGCAAGCCATGTCAGATGAAGTTTTAAATACTGTAACTTTCAATATAGAAGCAAATATCATTGTATTTAATTAAACTTATTTAATTATATTTAATTAAACTTATTCTAAGACATGTATTGAATTGCAATTTCTAAGTGTTGCCTTTTTTAAATTTCAACAACTTTACGTGAATCTACTCCCACTTTTTTGTAATTTTCTAATAGATTTAATAAGCCCTTAAATAAGCAAGTGTAAAATGAATAATATTTGGTGATACCACTCTTTCATAAACTCTTTGATGCCACCAGAAACACATCCATCAACTGTGAAAATGACTGGTGGGGGGGATTGTGTACAGTACTTGGATATGAGTAGCAGTTAACAACAATGATACCACTCTAGCATGTTTAAGGGAACAGATTATTATTTCAGCTTTTAACTTTGCCGCCTTCTTAGGAAGAAATACAATTATTGAAGTTACTCTACTGTTTTCTTGATATTTGTCAAATAATAAATGTTTCCAGCAATCCCATTATTAGGTTTCTCAAGATTCTTATCCATTTTTTCATTATGAGATTGCATGCTTGAACTAAGTGTATTTCTAAAAGATGTCTACACAAAAAAACGTATATTGCAGTCAGAACCTAAATGGAATTTTAGAAAAGTATGCATGACATACCTTTTAAAAAATTAAGGAAACTAAGGAGCCATCTTACACAGCATGCCCAGCAATTGCAAACTGCCTAAAGCAGGGGTGCCCAACTTTTTGGACCATGGGCCAGTCTCGTGATTTAGGGAACTGGTCACTATGGCCTGGGGACCAGATGCAGCCCCCGATGCCAATTCATCCAGCCCGCAAAGCCCTCGTCGCTCCTTGAAGCGGAAGTAAAATGCACCCATATGGGCGCATTTTGCTTCTGTTTCCAGGAGCGATGAGGGGTTTTTGGGACAGATGAATTGGCGTTGGGGATTGCATCTGTCCCCTGGGCTGTAATTTGGGCACCCTTGGCCTAAAGGATTCAGCAAAGTGAGAAACAGATGTGACAAATGGGGAAATATTTTTACTTTACTTCTGTAGGATTTTTTGCGATTGGACAGTCTTCGATCTGTTTTTGTAAACTGACTTAGTTGTTTGCCAGGAGGCATAATTGAAAAACTGCTGTACTGAGGGAATTGCAATTTCCTGCAACAGCACATGAAAGCACAAGCCTGTCAAACCACACACTGCTGACAATATCTTTATTTAATGAAGTTATTAGTTTTTGGAAATTTCACTAAGCTATGAAATTCTAATATTTCAACAGCATCTTTAACTTATCTCCAGTTAAAAGCATTCATATCATTGACAGATGAGCAGTTAGGGTGGTATAAAATAGCACTGCTTTCTAGCACACTTTGTTCTACACAACTGTGCATGTACCATGATACTAGCAGCACATTTGCACACCAATTAAGATGCTATTTCCTATAGTAACCTTTAACGTGTGATATAGTTCATATCCTTTGGTTCTGTTTTGTTATGTCATCAAGTAACATTTGATTTATAGTAACTCTTAATTGGGTTTTCATTGTATGTGTGATATTTATGGCTTGGTTACACCAGTGTCACCATCCCTCAAATGGATTTCCAGAGCCAAGTGGGGATTTGAACCCAGGCTTCCTGAATTCTAGCCTGTCACTTTATATTCTACACTATGTTGGCTCTTACAATCTATTCAAGAACAAGGTTATATAAGATGCCTTCTAGTAACTCTGGTTCCCATGACAGGCATCAATAACTAAGATGGCTGATCCACTTACCTGAGAGCAACCCATGTGAGAGGCATAGCTTGTTTGGAAAAACTTAGCAGCAGTTTTGATGCTACATGATGAAGAAGTGCAAAATCAATTGCAAAGTTAACTGTTATGCAAAGGAAATAAGGAGGAAAGTGTTTTACAGAGTAAATAATAAGCATGCATCACAAGATTTAATGGAATTACCTGATTTATTATTTCAGAATTTACACCTACAATTTATTAGATTTGTGTAGTGGTTCCAGGAAGCAGAGACTGTCTGTCTGTCATGCTGCCTGAACCTGGGAGTTTATCCAGTGGTGGGATTCAGCAGGTTCACCCAGTGGTGGGCTGTCAAAAATTTTACTACCACACCATGGGCAGAGCCGATGTCATGACATCATGACATTGTGGGTGGAGCCAAAGTAAAAAA
The DNA here is from genome assembly GCA_030440675.1 of Furcifer pardalis. NCBI lineage: Eukaryota > Metazoa > Chordata > Lepidosauria > Squamata > Chamaeleonidae > Furcifer > Furcifer pardalis. The sequence continues at coordinate 75,247,220 of CP126893.1, forward strand.
GAAAATAAATTAAAAATAAATAAATATACACATTAAAATAAATACTGTACATATAAATACATATAAATTAAAATAAATACATATACAGTCAAACCTCGGACAACGTTATGACTTGGTTTCACAAGTCATGATGTTATCCGATTTCTAGCGTTGTCCGATGCATGCATCGAACAACGCTTTTAAAAAAAAGCCCTGACTTCAGAGACAAACTGCACGGTTTGTCCCTGAAGTCATCTCTGTGGTTGGGGGTTAGATTGGGCTACCAAATCCACCCCCCAACTGCAGCGATGGATCGCTGCATTGGGGGTTGGATTGGGTAGCCCAATCCAACTCCCAACCATAGCGATGGCTAAGAGTGCAGGAGGGTCAGGGGAAAGGCACTCGCTTGCCCGCGAAAAGGCGCATGAGGGAGCACCTTTACCCCCGATCCTAGTGCACTCTTACCAATGGCTAAGAGTGCAGGAGGGTCGGGGAAAGGTGCTCCCTTGCCCTCAAAAAGGGGCACGAACGAGTGCCTTTATTCCCCGATCCTCCTGCACTCTTAGCGATGGCTAAGAGCTTCTTTCCACAAGAAACCAATGCCTGCCTGCCTGAAGAAGTTATCTTGAATTATGAAAGCTTGCATAATGATTGATTTTTTTTAGTGATCCAATAAAAGGTATCACCTTCTTCCTGCATTCCTTTTATGTAATATTTGGAGCTTATTACTGGACTGACAGATTAGAACTACTATCAGCTGCCAAAAATGATCACTGCAGTGTCTCAGTGGTTAAGAAGCTTGCCTTGTTGGCTGGAAGGCTGGCTAGCCAGCAGTTTGAGACCCAGGTACTTCATGATGGATTGAGGGCCTGTCTCTGTCCCAGCTCTTAAGGATATGAAAGGAGCCTCATTTGGGCATTCTTTGAGTAAAGTTTCTTCCGCAAAAATCCTTTCAACCCAGAATAATTTCTAACACGAAATTATTATAGCTGCCAACTGTCCCTAGACATTTCATTGTTTAGGATAAAATGAAATACATTGATTGAGTGGGGAAATGTAGCCAGAACAGAAAAACATACCTAGAATATTGATAAACATATAAAGTATTTAATCTAGCTGTAGATTGACACAGAATATACAATTCATGTATAGTTGTAATAGTCATCAAGGGCAGCTTGCAAATTCAGATATCAATGAATCTGTATTCAGCATATTCTCCAGGAGGGTGGGTTGGGGAACATAGGTTTAGTAATAATGTTTGTAGATGAGATACGCATAATTCTACAGTACTGTGAAGACAAATAAATGCTCTGGATTGTGTCCATTTATCATGTCCTGGCGGCATAGAAGTGTGAATAAATAAATAAATAATAAATAAATAAATCAGCAGAAATAAGCAGAATTTCTTCTCCATCCGGAAGTCCTTGGTATGCCTCAAAATCTATGCCTGAAAACTGGGGAAATGATTGAAATAAAAATCTAGCCACCAGAGAAAAAGCAAAAAAATTATTTGTAAGCCCCATTGTTTTTAATAGAGATAATTTCCAGAAATGTGCATATTAATATAGGATTTTTTATCTTCTTTATCTGTTTATTTTCTTAATTCATATTACAAACAGAAGAGAAATATTATAATTGCTGTCAGCAATGAGTTTATGAAGTGTTTTTTATTTCATTGACTTTCTATCACTCTGGAGGAATGGTTAATCAGACAAGAAACAAATGGAAGAGGTAGCCTGTGACCAGAAGAAGCAAGAGCTTGAATAATGAAAGCATTTGAGTATCACAACAAGAGATTCCATCATTTCTGTGAGAATGCAAATTTGCTTCCTTTATTTGGTAGCTGGTATTCAGGCACCCCCCCCCCCCAAAAAAAAAAAAAACAAAACACCCAACCACCTGCCTCCATTGCATTTTTGCAATGTTAATAATTATGTGGATAACATCAAAGACATTACAAGAACACCAAATGATGCTGGTGGAGGTCACTAGAAGTGCCAGAACAAGAATCTTGCATCTCCCTTGACACCCAAAGGGGTAAAAGACAAAGTAAAAAAGAAGAATGTGCTGACATATAGGAACCCTCTGGTTTTCCAGGTGGTTGGCCAATCCCTCCTTCTGGTGGCACTCTGAGACTAAATAGTGTGCCTAAGCTTCCAGAGGCTGACTCTTTGACTCCCATCTCAGGTGGCTCAGGTGGGGAATTGAACTCCCAACATCTGACCCAAACTGTCAGCTTGTCCCATCCTCTGAAGAGCCAGGTCTGCAGTGCTAAAAATATCATTCTTTCTAATATGAATATAAGGCTAGGTGGTGCCTTTATTAGACCATTAGATCATGTAAAAGGACTTCATCGTTTCCCCCCCTTTTTATTAGCTGAAAGAAATCCAGTAGCAAGTAGCAAGTTAATCTTTAAAATTAAAGATAATATCTTTAAAGTCTTTTTCTGGCCATAGAAGCACATAGGGTTGGGGATTTAATTCACCATTTGAATAGAAACCTGCATCTCCTTTTTCCTTAGTCCTGTTTCCTTAGTCCTTAGGTGTGGTGGCTCAGTGGTTAAGAAACTCGCCTTGTTAGCTGGAAGACTGGCAAATCAGCCATTCAAGACCTGGGTACTGTATGAAAAATTGAGCACCAGTCTCTGTCCCAGCTGTTGGGGACATGAAAGGAGCCTTGTTTGGGCGTTTACTGAGCCGAGTTTCTTCCACAAAAATCCTTTCAGCCCAGAATAATTTCTGACATGAAATTATTATTTTTATTAGTCCTAACATAGTTGAAGAATAAATGTTGCTGCCTTGTGCCAAGGCCAATCTCTTTGGTGCAGATGAATCACTTATATTTTATTGCTTTAATCCAGAGTTGTTAGTCCTGATGAAGAGTGGCTTTCCAGTGTTTCAAACTGGTATCTTTCCTTTTCTTACCTGAGGTTATCAAAGATCACAGTAGTTGGGATATTTTGCATGCAAAGCATATACTGTACCACTGAGGTACCACCTTCCTCAGGACTTTTCTACCTTGCTAGTTTGAGGATAATTTCTCTTTGATGTATGGCAGATGCTGCCTTCTCAGTTAATACACGACAGTCTAAATCTCCCTTGGTGCTTTTCATGCATATGGATTCAATTGTTATTCAAAGTGGAAGCTGTTTGATTTTGCTTACATAACCACTACATAGGCATCAACCACAGGTTTTCCCTCTGTCCTTTGAATTTTGCAAATTTTTATTCATTAAGCTGACCTATTTGTATGTTGTACTGGCAAAGGCCACTTCAGTGATGTTGATGGAACTACACGTCTAATGTAGACTCTACATCTAAAGGGATCACTAGGAACATTTTCCCAGTTTTACTGTGGATAGGGCTGCCATAATTATCTCACGCTAAACGCCACATGATGTCATTGCATTCTTCAAATTCTAAGACCCTGTGGAATCCCCATCCAGGGCAGGCTGCCTCTGTCACCTTAAAATAAACTGTAGTCAAGAGGCTGTTCCTTCATTTTTGAATAAAAAAATTTGGGACCACTCTTGAAATTGTCATTCCTCTCCCTGAGGTCACCCCCACCCTCCCCTTCACACCCCATTGAGCTGGACTCACCCTCAAAAAACCCACAAGGATTGCTTGGAATAAAGCTCTAAAAAGAGGACTGGAATGGAAATGCAGCCCTTGGAGTTCCTGTTTTCCTCCGGAAGGAGAAAAGCAGGAGACAGGAAGGGACTTATTTTGGAAGAGGTCCTTTGCGAGAAATGACACTTCACTTCCTATCCACAGTGTTCCTTTCCTCTCTAGAAATGCTGACTCTGTGCATTTAACCTTTTGTGGTCATGTGAAGAAGGAATCCTCCATAGACATGGGCATTTCTTGCCCTCTCCCGGGACTTTTACATGTTTTTCCTTGAACCAGATGGAACAGCTTGAACAGTTATGGCAACCCTAACTGTGGTATAAGTGCTGGGAGGTATTATACAGATTAAGTTCTTGTGTTGAGGTGCAGGCATCAGACTTTCTGTCAAGTATGCTCCAGATCTAGGTGAGGGTTGCAATCTCTGCAATTTATGTTGCCAAATAGGAGGCCATGAAAGTATTTGACCATTGCATGTGCACTAAACTTTATCTAGAGGTGGACCATAGAGGGCATAAAACTCTTTCCAACTGGTTACATGGGTCCCAAGCAATAGCTGTTTTGTGGAAATTTTAGGTAGGTTTCAAATGTTTAAAATAGATGATAAACTAGAGTTGGGTCTTGGGTTTTTCATCTATTTTGTGTAATGCTTAGTTATTTTAAGGCATTACAATTCTACTTCTATCATTAGTACCACCAGCAGCAGTATAATTAGACATTAGATAAAGTCTGGTTGTTCTTATGATGGTGACTGTCTTTTGTTCATTCCACACACACACATTTATTTCACTTACCCCACCCCAAGAGGCTTAAACTAAGATTCAGGGGTTACCCTATTATACCTCTGTAGTAAACCTTGATCTATTGCTCTCAATTGTTGTCCAGCTCTGTTTCTTTAGACCCAATCTAACATTATCCACTATCCCACTGGGCTTTAAGACCAGATGTCATGGCATAATTTTTATTCATCACAGGGCTCCCATAGGCCTTCGTTCTGAATAATAATACTTAATGATGGAAAGGTTTTCTGTTCACTCAGCTCATTAGTCGTCAGTGAAGAAAGAAGCAGCACCAAAACATTTCTCCTTATTGAACACAATCAGTGAAAATTGCAGAGGGAAAACAAGAGCAGAAGGAATTGGCAGACCATTTTCATATACAGTATCTGTTTTCAGAGCCACAGCAAAATATTGCAGTATTAGTATATAGTCTTCTTCTTTTTCTTCTTCTTCTTCTTCTTCTTCTCCTCCTCCTCCTCCTCCTCCTCCTCCTCCTCCTCCTCCTCCTCCACAATGAAGCCACCTCTTGGTGAGTTAATTTTGCAGTTCCCTTCACCTGGACCAGTGTGAGAAAGATCAGCTGGCAACACAAGGTTGCCATTACCAAGGTTCAAAAATACCACAATATTTGAGGGGGCTCTTTCTATGTACCCCAGTATATATTAGTAATAATAGTATAACAAACATGACTCCCTAAAATATATGTAAAATATAGGATTTAGAAATGGGATTTGCAGACACAGAAATTACTGTACATGGAACATGAGTACTATATATATATTCAGGAAACTAGGTAAGAGCATTGCAAATTCACTCAAAGCACTTCAACATTTCTGCTGTGGCTTACCTAGCAGGAAAAACACCTTTGTTAGCTGCCTTGCCAACTTTTTGGCTACACGTAAAATAGATTTTACATTTAAAACCCAAAGTTAATTGGAATTTCATTCAAGCTTCGTTCTTTGTTATCATCAATCCATGAGGAGACATGATTATGACCTCCCTCCCTCCCTTTGAAGGAACCATGTGTTCTGACAGATGGGCATTAAATGAAATACACCTACTTAAACATGTCTTCACTTTCTTTACTTAAATAATCGAATGGTGCAGAAACCCAGCTGGATCACCAAATTTTCGTCTTTCAGTTTACTCTCTGTAGGTGTTGCTTGAACTGGCATTGAGCCCATTTAATTACCATCCAAGCTGAACGTTGGCATCTAAACTGAAATGATGGTGAATCTCTCAGTGTAATTAAAATGATTCCACTCCTCTTGAGAGTCAACACTTGTTTATATATATTAAGAGCAGAACCATAATTCAAGAAAACTCTGCACATTTCTTTTCATTTCACATTTCTCTATGCCCCTGTCAGGAAACAAGTTTACTCATGAGTAGGACTGCCTGCCCACAATTGGTTGATTTCTGCTTCTGAGCTGCCACCCTCCTAGCTAAGCAACCCAGGATATTAGATTAGTGTAGATAAGGTACCACATAACCAAGTAAACACTCTAGTCATCTTCAGATATTTTAAAAGTATATTGTAATCAGAGTAAGTTACAAAAGAAAGTTTATCACAGTTTCAGAAAGCACATCAAAATAAAGACAGCTTCCCTAACTGGGAAGCCCAGTCTCCCCCCCCCCCTTTTTTTTTTTCTGGCTTAAGCACCTACATGTTGTCTAATTTCACAGCTCGCCCTCAGAGAGAAGCATCCGATCAAGTGAATGTCTTGGCCCCTCCTTCTGTGTTTTATCTCCTCACACATGGTCCACCCCCTTGCCATTCCCCTAAAGTAATCCAGCCAATGACCACATGGTATAACACAGTGATGGTGAACTTTTTAGAGACCGAGTGCCCAAACTGCAGCCCCAAACCCACTTATTTATCGCAAAGTGCCAACATGGCAACGGGAGGGAGGAAACTCTTTTCTGGGGGCAAACTCTATGTTGGGGGAGGGAGGAAGAGCTCCCATTGGTCTTCTGGGAAGAGGGGCAGGGTAAACTCTGTGCTGGGGCAATCACATGGTTGCCCGCAGAGAGGACTCCAAGTGCCACTTCTGGCACACATGCCATAGGTTCACCACCACTGGTATAATATGTCCATCACAATTAGGTTTCATTTCTTCCAACCCATCAGGCTAGCATGTTTTCTAATTCCAATCCCACTTAGGTATGTTCTATAGGTTCTTCTATGCATAGAAATCTCCATCTTAGAACAAGGCTGAACCTGCCCTGACAGCCTCTTATGTTGACTCAACACAATATTTCTTCATATCTTAGAAAGAAAATATGAGCTGATTCACAGCAGCTCCAAAATGAATAATTTCTTAGCTGAAACCCAATGTGTTATTATGAGCAACTAACATATACACAAAAGTTTGGTACAGGTTCCAGTTCTCCTTTGACTCATGACTTTGGCAAGTTGCATGTATCAAGATATCCAAATGGATGTTACATTTTAGACTGAACGCATGTTACAAGATAGTGCTCAAGTGAACTGGAGAAAGCAGAGGATCTTTCTGTGAGTGGAAAACTAGTACACATCTTGAGGTCTTCTCTAGCTACCAGATGGTCAACAATCTATTATGCATGAGTGAGCTACTTAAGCATTTATATAAGGAAAATATAAAGACTATTTTAGATTACACCTAATATATGGATCCTTTTCACTTCAATTTTTCCCTGGGGTTTTGCCACTGATACATATTGCTTCATTTTTCTGAGCCAAATGAGAGAGAGAGAGAAAGTAGAGAAGCAAAGTGTGACTGGTTTACTTAGGCCTCTCACTCACTCACTCAATTTACATTTCTATACCACCCTACAGTGAAAGTATTGAACAGGAACTGGATCATTAATCACTGAAGCTGTTATGACAAGGGAATTACTGTATAGGCTTCCAGTAACATGACCTGATCAAAAGTCTGACTGTAGCACTTGGGGCTTTTCAAAGCTCTGAACAGTTTTCAAAAGCAGCCCTGGACCAAGATGGTCCAAGAATACAAATTGTTCCAGGCAGTGGTGGGCAGCAACAGGTTTGCATCCTCTCGGCAAGGGTGTGTGTGTGGCGAAATTGGGTGACCTTCAGGCAGGGGGGTTTAGCAAAATTGGGTGGCCTTTGGGTGGAGGGGGGTAGCCCTGCACAGACTAACACAGCTACCATTTATAAAGTTTTATTCTGTGCAAGCATATCAGAGAGTAAACAAAACAAAAAGACAAAAACATTGTGGCACCTTAAAGACTAACTGCTGTATTTTAATGTGAGCTTTTGTGGCTCAAGTCCATTGAACTCTAGAGTTGGTAACGACTGGCTTTCAAACAAAGGCAACCTTTACCTAACAACAGAAGATCCCTGACTGGTATTCAAATTTGACATCAAGTTTTGTCCCTGCAAATGGTTCAAGGTCTCCCTTGCTCAAAAGCCAGGTACAGTGGTACCTCGCTTAAAGAGCATAATGTGTTCCACAGGATTGCTCTTTAAGCGAGTTTGCTCTTTAAGCGAAACACCATTGTATGTGACCAATTGTGGGGGGATTGTGAACCCTGATTTATTTGTTAAGCGAGTTTTTGGTTGATTTTATTTGTTAAGTGAAGCGAACATTCAGAGAAAATTCTGCTCTTTAAGTGAGTTACTCTTTAAGCGAAACACTCTTTATGTGAGGTTTGACTGTATATCTGACTCTAGGATGCAGTGCTTATCTCCATTTACAGCCAAAGGAACCAGTGCTGCCCATGTTTGCAGATGTATACATGGCCATATGGCAAGCATGACTAAATCGCCTACGGCGCATGCTGTGCCCATGACGCAGGTTCCACCCATGACGTAGGCTCTGCCCATGGTGTGGTAGCAATTTTTTTTGCTGCCCACCACTGGTTCCAGGAATACAGAATATGTTCCATTAAATACTAAAACAAGTCTCTCCATGACCAGATTAGGCAATTCCAGCTGGCACACTACTTTGACTTGTGCAAGAGTGCTCCTGGCCACCACCAGAGTTTGGGAATCCATGCTCAGGAGTACCCTTAGACTGTGAATTGCATCTTCAGCAGAGTGTAACCCCCTCCATCACAAGTTGATTCATTATGCCTTAATCTTCCTAGTGAATGACCAGGAGCATTCTTGTGTTGTCTGGATGAAACTTTGATTCCTTTGCCCTCATCCAGTCCATTACTGATACAACTAGGCCACTGGTTTAAATCTAGAATTTCCTGGCTTTTAGATGGAAAGGAGAAACAGAGTTGAATGCTTTCAGCATACTGTACATCTGCACACTGCACACACTGTACATCTCCAGCATATTGTTGCACAAACTACATCTTTCAGTAATTTTATATAAATATTGTGTAGCATAAAGTTAAAGACAGAATCCTGAAGGTCTGAGACTGGCAGTGGGCTGGGCTATCTGGGTTAAGGATAGGCTATTCTGTGCAGACAAAGTGAGCTGATCAGTATTAGTTTTTGGTCTGGGAGTGAATATTCTGCAGTTAGTTCAGAATAAATTGGATAGAATTTAGATAAAGGCCCATACTGGTCCATAGCCAGCATTTGTTTGTGAATGTTTAGTGATCTAGTAGAGGCATCATCCACCCTTGCTTCTGGAGGGAGTTTAAGGACCACATTATTTTTTTCTATTTTGTTGGGTAGAGTTCTTAGAGATACTGTATATTCATTTTATTTGCTTGATCTCTTCTAACACTGGGATTTTGTCAGGTATGCTGATTGTCTCTTCTGCCTAACTGTGATTTTTATGATCCTTGTAGAGTCTGCCACCTGAATACATCCATTCATTTAGTAAATCTGCCCAAGGATGTGTTTTGTGTCTTCCCATTTAATTTTAATTTCCTAGTTTTTATACACTTAACACCAACATTTTGTCTTTACCGGTGTGTGTGTGTGTGTGTGCTTTCATTCACGATGTTCATAGACGACAGCCATTTGTATTAACACAAAACCATGCATTTACAAATTTAATAATAATAATAATAATAATAATAATAATAATAATAATAATAATAATAATAATAATAATAATAATAATAATAATAATAATAATAATAATAATAATAATAATATGCTCCATGGTGAGCTTTAACCCAAAGATTTAGATACCAGTGTGGCTATTTGGAAAACATAACCTGAATTTTCTTTTGGGATATGCAAGGACTCCCAACCCAGATATCTAACTCTTTAAAACAGTGGTGCCCAAACTAAGGCCCAGGGCCCAGGTGCAGCCCCTGATGCCAATTCATCTGGCCTGCAAAGCCCTCGTCGCTCCTGGAAGCGGAAGTAAAACGTGCCCATATGGGCACCTTTTACTTCTGCTTCTAGGAGCGATGAGAGCTTCACGGGCCGGATGAATTGGCGTTGGGGGCCGCACCCGGGTCCCGGGCCTTAGTGATCAGCCCACGGCCCAAAAAGTTTGGGTACCCCTGCTTTAAAAGTAATAATTCTGGTGTAGGAAAAAAGAACAAGTAGAAAGTACTGACTACTGGATTAGTCCTGTGACAAATTAATTCAGTATCCCTTCTTCAAAGCACTGAGTTTGGACAACTCTGGTAAAGCTATTAATTGTAATTAACCAGAGCTACTGGTTGAAAATTAAATGATGCTATGGGCAGATTTCTGATGGCTGATCATTGCTCCAGGAGCACTACAGGATCTATGGGCCTCCAGAGGGTGGGGGTGTGGGGGTGGGGGTTTTGATTCACAAGCCTGTGCCTGTCACAGCTGACATTCCACCCAACAAAGGGTTAAATCCAGAATAAAAAGAGACAATCAATTCCAATCACATCAAAATTCATCTGTGTATCAAGGTAGAAATACCTTGCAATGTTAGAATAATTCAAAGCAACATCTGCTTGTCTATTTCTTCGAGCTTTATTTCTTTACAGTGCTTCTATGTTTCATATACTGTACTCAAATATTCCACATGCAAAGAAAACTTCACAGGATATGTCCAAAAGTCTTAAGCTTTTAAGCATGTTCAAAAAGAACATAGAGAGAAAATCACTTATAAGTCTAAAGAACAGGTTCCAATACTTCGAGTCAAACTCAGTGAGATGACAAAAAAGCTGTGACTTAATTTCCCACAAATTTCCTCAACCACGTAAAACAAAACAAAAACCCCTGAAAGTTCTTGAGGACAGAAATTTTGATTTAGAGCTATCAATGTAAGGAAAGGAATAGAACCCCATACATTGTACTTTAGTTGAGATTAGACCCAAGATGCTTAAAGATATAAACTCAATGGAGCAATTGGTTATTCAGTGACTGTTTTGGCTCTCCTTCTCTTTCTCCCTTTCTCTTTCTCCGTCTCTCTAGCATTTGTTCGCTGAGCAAAATCATGCACATAGTAGTATAGTCTGGCGGTTGGGTAATTAAATCAATGTTTCCTTTCACTACTTTCTCCTCTATGCAGAGTAAAAAAATAGATTAATATATAGAAACTTTGCTGAATATTATCCTTGACTAAGGGCTGCTCCAAACAGAGTGTTTGGTTTATTTAATGGACCAGATTCCTCACAGATCTTATTGGTAACTCTCCACTCTCCCACCAACCAGGTGAATTTTCTAGGGAACTTCCAGGTTATTTTCTCTCTCTCTCTCAAAAAAAAGTGTAATTTTGGTATTACATTGTTCTAGGTGTGGAATTAAGCAGTAAGAGCTTTCCAATTGGAGGCTTTCAATTAATGTCCAAAATTACTTAGAAAGCCCCCAAAAGAAGATAAAGCCAGCTCCTGTGGAGAAGCCCCATCAGACAAGTATATCCCTGCTGGGAGGAAATAGAATAAACAGACCTTTTGCTATTATTGATACTTGGTGCTTACCTTCAGTCTCCTTCACCCTTCACTGACCTTGCTAAGCCGCAAGATACAAACTCTCCCCCCCCCCCTTTCTTTGCTTTTCCTTTCCCTGTTGATATTTCAAGAGCAAGGGCCAATACAATAATCTCTTTGCAAAGTCCTGTTGCAAAGGTCATGTGTGCATAAGCACTGCTGTCAGACATAAGATGGCTTCTCCCCATGGCAGTACTTCCTTCTACACCTAGCCTTGTGAGAATAGTAGTGGCCTCTTCTGCTAGACTATGTGCATTCTCAGACATCAAAACCCTATCAGGAGAAGATGGCTTGCCAAAGTGCCTTGACCTTCTCTCTCTTACCATCTCTGTTCCTTTTCCTCAAAGTTCCTTGAAATTTTGTAGGCTCAGAGTTGGAGTGTCATTTCAGCAGCACATTTGGGGAAGCCCTGAAGATGTTGCCCCAACTGTGTGGGCACCTGAACATTCAAACTTTATAAAAACTATCTTCCAAGCTAGTTGATTTATTCCAGAATAGTATTTGGACTCAGATTTATAATACAAACCACTGGTGCTGTCCCTTTAATTGGCACATAGATGTGACAGTCTCATATCTATGCACACAAAAATAAACCATATTGAATTAAATGGGATTTCTATCTAGGGCACTATATCAAGGATTGTAGGAACTTTTATCAGGCTGACATCATGGTGGAACTGTACTGCTCTGACATTTTGAGGAAATATATAAACAATGGTTGGTATTCAAAAGATAATCACAAAGCATATGTTGCTACAATATTTTTCACAGTTACCTGTTTCAAGGAATGATATTCAGTCGGTTACATGCTTTTCTTCTCCATCTACAAAGATGATTTTCTGGGAACCAGACATGGCTCACGCTGCATATCCTCTGGCATTTTATTACAATTAATCTCATCAGCATGCTGGCTTCAAATAATTATTGCTGAGTGAACACAAGGCTGAAATTATCCTTCACTGTCAGTTTATATGTTCACCTAATAAAAGCTGTTGAACTGTTTCTGTTTATCCTTTTAGCATCACATGAACTTTAAACTTATTTGAATTTCTTCCAACAAGAGTCGTGGTTTTTTTTAGCAGACATTGCAAATGGAACAGAGACAGAAGAGCTGAAATTGTTCCATGGTACTCATTCTTCAGCCACAATATATATATCAACTCCCAGCTATATATCAACTCCCAGCTATACACCCTGTAGGCGTGTATGAATTGTCTGTAACTAGTTCATGGGTGTTCACACTCAATGAAGTTGGACTAAGTTTAATTCTGTCTCTCCAGAATGTTCTGCGCTACCCCTGAGCATTTTTCCCTTTTTCTGAGTATGTTTCAAAATGAAGAAGACTCTAACCACACACCACTTTTATTTTCTGAAGTAACTGTGTGGGGTCTAGAGGCACTGTGGGAAGTATAGGGTGCTCCATAGCACAGTACCCCATGTTTTTTTAAAACAAAGTTTAAAAAAAGTGGTGAGTCAGGAGGTTCAGAAGGCACAATAAGAGTTGTGGGACAGGGCCAAGATACCTGGGCTTGACGAATCCTATACCTGCTAAGTTAATCTCTTTGGAGCTGTTTCTTACTGTGTGGAATTCTTGGTCTGAAAGCACTATCTGCTCCTAATATCTTACTCAGGCAAGATTATTGTGTTGCTGCCAAAAATCATTTTTCTCTGACACTCATAACAACTGATGATCCTGTACCATCTGTCAGCCTCCTAGAGAATTAAGTTTTAGGTGCCAGGTTGACGTGAAGGATGTGCTATGCTGCAAGGCTTGTCAGGGTCATCCAAATCCTGGAGCTTTTCAGTGCAACAGAGAAGACAGGTCTCTGTATTTGACCTCTTATTAGGAAAGCAGCTGAATTTTGGGAGATTTAAAGAAGGAACAGACTGTTCTCTCCACTTTTGTGTGAAACTGTTCCAAAATATCTCAATGTGTAGCATATCTTCTACTGAAAGCTCTAGGACAGATAATTACCTATTATGATTTAATATTCTAATATTAAGCATTCCTATGTTATCTACTTCTATTTTCATGCTTCTTTGCAACATCTAAGAGAGGAATTCAAAATATGGTAAATGATCTAATGTCATCCATGCAAGATAATTCTTGGGTTGAGAGATCTGACTATTTAGTCAACTTCTTATTCTTTACGCACTAGCTGTGTCTCAACACACACTGTCAGGCCATCTCTTGCCTTACCAGATGTTGCAGACTTTCACCCCTCCACCCTGCTGTCTTTCCCATCAGCCAGTTGTGACATGCATCAAGTATACAGTATTTGATAAAGTTGGAAAGACCATAGGCACTATTATCTCTTCTACTCCTGGCTATCAATGGGTGAAAGGAACCACAAAAATCATTCAATGGTATATTCCTTGTTCATTTCTTTTCTGCAGCCTAGTGGTTAAGATGCTGAGCTTGGAGACTGGAAGGTCAGATTTCGATACCCGAGGGATGCATGGGGACATGAAAGGAGCCTTATTCAGGTGTCCCTTGAGCAGAGTTTCTCCAGAAAAAATCCTTTCAACCCAGAGTAATCTCTGACACAAAATTATTATTTCTTTTCTATCTCGGGCTCCTGTTTTAAATCTCCAAGACACTGTACATAAAACTAAGGGTTTCCATGCAAATGCATACTGGGAAATGGTTCAAAATGTTTTGCAACCAAAAAAAAGAGATCCTACTTTAAAACCATAGACATGCTCCTTCCTGTGTGTTTTGTGCACATGAGCCAGGGAGACCTGGCAGGAGCAAAATACAGTAATACCTCATATAACATTAGTATCGAATAACACGAAAATCGCATAACATTAAGGAATCTGGGGGGAAGAATTGCATCGGATAACATTAAGATCCTATGGGATGCTTCAGATAACAACCGCTAAAGCCTGTGTGGTTACAATGTATCTCTATGGCTCCCATAGGATTTTAACATGCATCGGATAACACTAAAAATCATATAACATCAAGACTTGTGGAACCAGGTTTTAGTGTTATATGAGGTTTGACTGTACTGCAATTCTACTGCTGGAAAAATCACAGTCTTGAGCAATGTTTTGAAAGAATAAAGCTGTCAAAGCAACTGTTTTTTCCTCCACACATCTTAAAAGCAGCTCTAATGTACATACTACCACTCTCTAAATCCAAGCTAAATCCAAGTTATAGCAGTTATTGTATTGTATATTCACATTTATATGCCACCCCCTCAATTGCTTGACTCTGGGTGGCTCACAGAACAGGTAAACATCACAAAATAATACAGGTCATTAATACAATATTATAGAACACCATAAAAACATTGCAAGGGAAAAAAGTTATGAAAATGGGAGATGCATTCAGCATGTTTGACTGACAGAGCAAGGTTCTGGTTTGTAAATCACAAGCCATTGCAGTGGATTCACTGCACTTCACAAATTTACATCAGACTGCCCAGGGCAGTGTTTAGATTACTAAACGTGAAATGAAATAATTGTTCAAATTACTGATACTTAGCATAAGGCCTTAGACCACATTCATAATAAAATTGACTAATCAGTAAGATCCATAAAGCTTGATCCCAAGTAATAACATATTATTATAATATTGTAAATGTAGAATTTGTAAATTTCTCAGACTAAATATTCTTTTTATAGGTAGTGTGGTATGTCCTGTTATTTGTATATTATCATACAGTAAGCTGTTGGGGGGGGGGATAAAATAAAGAAGATGTTGCTAATCTGTTTTAGCATCTCTGGGACAGTAACACTTCACAACTCACAAAAAACAGGAGATTCCCTAAAACAGATCTTATCTCTTAGCAGCCAGTTTGTAGTTATTGGAAGCAAAAGTCATTCAAGAGGATTTCAGCAGGTTTTTAAATTGTTTCTCATTAGAAATATATGATGAGATCCAATGAAGCACAAGCAAAGTTCTGTTTGCAGAAACAGGCTTAGCTGGCTTTCCACTCCAGTGCAACTCCTGTGCCTTCCACAAACAATTTCCTGAATCAGCAAATGATCTTACATGGCTGGCAACAGAGGATGGAGACAGGGAGGGAGATGCCTTGTATGAGTGGAAATCCTTCTCAGCCCATTGGAGTCACCTTGGGATGCAGCCCACAGAATACAATTACATGTTCTGGTATGCCTTGAGTTGGTTATTCTTCTTCTTCTTCCGTGTCTAGGCCAGACATGAAACTACCAAAATGAAGACACCTTTGGGTGAGTTCATACTGCAGTTCCTTTAATCTGAACTAGTGTGAGAAAGATTAGCTGACAACACAAGATTGCCGTTACCATGGTATGCCAAATGGTGGTTCAAAAATAACACAATTTTCAAAGAGGCTCTTTCTGTAGTTATTAGTTCTAACACTGCCGCTAAGCTCAGTGGTGCTTTCTGTGACATTGTCAGGAGTCCAACAATACTTTGACTCAGAATAGTCTCATAAGTAAAACAAGGTACTCTGTGCTATCTTACAAATGTGCACCAAATCACGTATGCTTACGTGGGCCAATGCAGTCCATTCATTACAGACCATCCAGTGTATAGGAAAACCATGCAAGGAAGTCCAAAACCACATTAATTTTTATCACAGAGGAATCCTTCTGTTTATCTTCTAGAGATGAGAATTCTTTGAGATGCCACATTTTGCGTTAAATGATATTTAAATGAATGATCGTGCCTGGCAGTAAAAAACCAATCTGACTTATCAGCAAACAAGGGAAACACCAGCCACAAGCATAGCAGAAGAAATGACCTACCTTCCATTTTCAGAAGATTGCCACTTATGTCTTTCCAATTGATTCCAACCATGTTTCTTTCCTTTACTGCTGAGGGCATTTGAATAAGACTTTCCCTGGTTCTTCTGTGGAAAAGAAATAATGATTAGATGTCATCAGTACAATTAACACACATCACCCACTTCCCCAAATAAGAAGCATTCAGACAACCCAATTTGTCTTCTCTTGGAGGAATGGAGCATTTTAGAACTACATTTTGATTTACATTTTAAAAAAAGAATTGAGACCTGCCCACTGATTTTGGTCTCACTTGCTTTTATTCCTGAAATATGAAAACACTGCAGAGCTTAGGAAAGAACTTTTTTGAACTACAGCAACCAATATAATTAGTGACAATATTGGCTAGGGTATGCTGGGAGCAAGAGTCCAATATCTTAATTCACCAAGTTATCAAATATGTTTACAAATGGTCCAAAGAGATATATATAAGGCAAATAGAACAAGTCTCTTCAATGCTCTCCCTCTGCCATTCCCAAATTTAAAAGCAAACCCAGGAGATGTTTTTAGTACTGGCCCTGAGAATAATGGACCTATTTCTAAACCTCTGTTTTACCAATTTAAACTGCTGCTCCAAAGTTGTTCTTAACCCTGGGGGAGATGTTACACAGTTGTCACTGTCAACTCCATAATTCTGAAAAAGGGCAAATAACAGCTTGGGTTGAGATTTTGACTATCATCCCCGCTCCCAAAAAAAATTTGAGGATATCTGACCACAGATATCTTGCATTACTATGCTAATGTCAGCTGTATAGTCAAGTCCCTCCTTTTATTGTCATTTATCAGAAGTGCAATATGTGAACAATACTTTCCCAATTTGCTGTTGCTGACAGTAGCTATATGATTTGTCATCTGGGATAATAAAATGCACAGTCCTTGATCAAGCCCTTATATTTTGATTAATGTATTGATTCTAATTCTGTAGTCCTTGTTTGACTGCCTTTCACCAGACATCAGCCATAGGTTTTTGGAGGTGTCACAGAGGGAAAGTACCTGTGGTACAAGGAACAGATTTCTTGATACTTCCCAGTGTCATCTTTCATCAGTCCTCCCCCCTCCCCCACACCCATTGCAATTTGTTACAATAATACCATTGGGGGAAATCATTTGGGGAGGGTCAATTTAGGGCAGGAAAAAGAAATTATATAGGGAAGAACAGATGTGTGCATGCAGTGGTCTTTAAAAAAAAATTAAGTAAGAGATTCCAGTCCAGTATGTCTAGTATGGATGGAGCTATAACTAAAATTGAAACCTTAGAGTGCAGGTGAAAATAGTGTTACTATTGTGTTGTGTCATTCCTCCCTGATCCCCATAGAAAACCCAAACAAGAAACACTGAGCAGAATCACATTTCAGACCAAGTTATTGATCCTACACAATACGGGTTAATGTGATTATGGACAAAAAATACAATTTGGTACAATAGCCCCATTTCCTACCTTATGTTAGTTATGCTCATAAGAACATCAGTCTGGAATGATGGGTATTTTCGTCTCAGCTAAATTATTCAGTGTAGCAGCTATGGGAGAAACTGGTGTTAGGTATGTATCAAAGTGTCAGAGAATTGTGTTGTTACAAAACTAACTCAGCTTCCAGAATATGGCAGGTATGTAGTTTCAACACCTCAGTATTTCTTTAGAAAGGCTTGTCCTTTATCAGGGTAAAGGCAGGTTTAATGACAGCATACATTGCCCCTTGTGCTGATAAGGAAATAATTGTGTTTTGCTGAGGTTTAATATATTGCTCAATTTGACCTTAATTGCCCTTAAAGCAATGATTCTTATTGCTTGCCCATTTGTCAAATCCCTAGCATTAAATGTGTAAGTTATAATTAAAGTGAAATAAAGAAATCATTCTGCCTGCGAGAGCCTCATTATTTCAGGCTGATAAATGCAGCTTCAAACTGCAATGGGAAGATTGAAGCTGTTGAGAGAGCGCCTGTAAGCTTAGATATTCAAATCTTAACCTTTAAAAGCCTGTAGAATTTAAGAGGCAGCAATAAACTTCCAATGCGATTTTTAGGTAATCTTCTTTGTTCAAGGGCAGGATGTAGTTCTGTGTTCAATTTCACAGGAAAGTTTAAGCATCTGAATTAAGGTAGGCATTTTCTATTTAATGTGGAGATTGGGGGAGGACAGTTTATAGAAATAGCATTTATGACTGATTTTTTATTTTTATTTTTTGGAATACTAGCCATGTTAGTCTGTTTTTTCAATCATATCAAAGAGTGAACAAAACAAACAAAAGCACTGTGGCACTTTAAAGACTATCTTATCTATTATCTCTGTACTTGATTTGTATAAATTGATGTAATGAAGTCTCACTCCTATGTCTGAGGAAGTGGACTTGATCCACAAAAGCTAACATTAAAATACAACACTTACTCTTTAAAGTGCCATGAACCTTGTTGCTGACTTTCCTTATTAGATCATGGCATGGGATTCACACACACACACACACACACACACACACACACACACACACACACACACACACACACACACACACAATTTCTACCAAGCTGTCATTCATTTAGGTTGTGACTGAGGGATTCCAGAAGATTTAGAGTTAGGTGATAAGCTAATCAAAACATATTAAGGCCATAGATGAGCATATGCAAAAGCATATTATCATGTGGAGTTGTGACCTGGCCTTGTGACAAGGGAACTGGTAATGAGGGAGCATGGCTTTGTCATGGAAAGAACATGTGTCCCATAAGCATGAGTCAGATGCTGCCAGAACCTCTCAGAGACCACTGGCAATTATTTGCAGATTTCAAGAAAGAAAGAATTGAATTTTTATAATCAGCAAACAGGTTTTGGATATTCCTCTGCCACAATGAATAATTTATACTTATGGAATGTCAGTCATTGTTAGCAAGTACGTCACAGGTCATGTTGTCAGGGAATTTTTCATAAAATCTATGCAACACAGATGTATTTTCATAAAATCTATGCAACACAGATGTATACTCTGCCCCTGACATAGGTCAGTTTGTGACAGGAAGACAATCAGTACCAGCCTGGAATTAATTTCTACCCTCATGGCAACAATGGTTTCAAGAGCAACACCTTCCTTGCCTCCCCACCCTCAGCATGGGTGGTACTTCTTAATTTTATGTATGTATGGAAAGTGTAGAGGCACCTCTACATCAAATGTACTTTGAATAATGCACCTTGATTTGGAGGGAGTACCAATTGTCCGTTCTGCTTTTGACAGCACAGCATCTTAGATTGAGCCTAGCCAGAGGGCCAACCATTTTAAATGGGTTTTAATTTTACTTTGTTCTTTTTGTGTTTTTACGGGTTTATTTTATGTCGGTTGTGCTCCGCCCTGAGTCGCTTGTGCAAGTAGGGCAGAATATAAATTTGACTAATAAATAAATAAATAGATAGATAGATAAATAAATATCACCCCAGCTAGTATTTTTTTTTAATTGGAGGTGCAAGGGATTGAACCAGTGGCCTTATGCATAATAAGTATGGGCTATGGCAGTTTTGCACTGAAATACAGTATACACCCAGTGGAAAAAACATTCCCTCCATACATACCTCAAGAAGGACACATTGTTTCCCTCATGATAACTGTCAGGGAAGAGGGCTATCTGGGAAGGTAACATGCAAATACTGTACATGGCTTCCTGTTTTAGGGATTGTAAAAGGACAAAGTCTGCTGTTGTCCCATCCAACCCCCCACAGACCATCTAAGATACACAGTCTGGCCGAAACATCATGCCATGAATTTCTGGGACTTTTCTTTGTAGTTTCCCTGCCCTGGCTGAAGAAGTGACCTTGAATCACGAAAGTTTGCAATGTTTGGTTTTTTTAAGTGATCCTAAAAAAAGGTATCAGTTGCTATCTGACGGAGCGTCTGTCCCTCAGAGGAACTCCCCACATCACCCAGTCATTGCAATCGGCACAGCTCCAGGAGCCAACCCTAAGAATGGCTCGAAAGTCTTTAACCAGAAATAAAATCTTCTCGGTGGTGACACCAACATAGTGGGATACACTACTGGTGGAGATGTGCCAGGCCCCATCACTGGCTACCTTTAAAAAACAATTAAAATGCTCTTCTTCAAGGAGGCCTTTCAGGGCATTGCTCCTATATCAATAAATTAGCCAGTTAGGTTTAGTCCCGATGCCCTCTGATGCCAATTAGTTTAGCTTAGTCTATTATGTATTTGTTGGTAGTGGGTTTTGATTTGTTGGGGTATTGTTGTTATTTATTTTCTGTTTGTTCACTGCCCAGAGTGGGATAATACCCAGATGGGTATTTATTTTACTTTATGTATGGATCACTCAGCTTGTCTTTGCTTATTGTCAGGGAAGAGTCACTAGTCAATGTCAACTAAGCTGTTTCATTTTTGTTTCTGCTGCAGTTTACTCTGCTACTGCGACCTTTTGTTTTGCGCTCTTTCTTCACAGAATATTTACCTATTGTGTTCTGTGCGTTCTATAAAGAGATCTCTGAATGCAGTTTTTTTCTGTTAACCTAGTATTTTCAACAACTTGGATATGCCTATGGATCTATTAGTGATTAACCCATCTCCAAACAATGATTATGGTGTCTGTAATGAATACTAATAAGGACTTATTTCCTTCTCTAGCACTCTTATGCATTCAGCAACATCTCCCTGTTTTACAGATTATTCATATTTAACAATCATTAAATTTAACGATTGTTAAATATGCAAATTTATAGCAGATAATTGCCACCAGAGAGAAAGAATAGAGTTGCCCATGGGTTCTCGTTAGAAAATTTAAAACTGAGGATGATTAATGCATTGATATAATAGCCATCCCTATTTCCCAGAGTAAAGATTTTCTTTGCCTGGCCAGCACTTTCTGTATTGCTTACAAAGACTTGAGCATAATCAGAGAATTTCATGGACAAATAATAGTCTGTGCTCCTATGACAATAGACTGAGTTTCTTCTGGTTTCTTTCACTTACATCTTCAACTCTGGTAACTTAAAAGTGACTGCATGCCAAATGATATGTATATAGACTTTAATCTGGCTCAAATTTCAAGCTATCATTAAAAGTATATATATGTATCTAGACCTAATAGAGTTAGATACATAAGGCA
This sequence comes from Furcifer pardalis, assembly GCA_030440675.1. Classification (NCBI taxonomy): domain Eukaryota; kingdom Metazoa; phylum Chordata; class Lepidosauria; order Squamata; family Chamaeleonidae; genus Furcifer; species Furcifer pardalis. The sequence continues at coordinate 75,268,291 of CP126893.1, forward strand.
AAACATGCAGCCACTTGTTTAGGACAATTATTTAACCCCCCAAAATAGGCTTTCCCATTTGAAGAAGGAAACTAAGAACAGTTTTGCAGGCTTTCATACAGCTGTAAATCAAAGAAATTGGTCAAGGCTGCAATTGTGAGAACACAATTTTTCATGATGCAAACTGCTGAAATGTACTTGCAGAAATCTGTTTTCAGAGCTGCCTGCACTATTTCTATACAAACAATGACTAGGGTTGCCCTTGCTAAAAAAAACCAGTAGTATCCAACTTGGGTTCAGTGCTCATCTCCGTTTATAGCCAAAGAGCCAGTGCTGTCTGCATCTGCAGACGTTTCTGAGGATATGTGACAGGCATGTGACAGTGCATGTAATGCTGTTTACTTTCCCACTGAAGTAGTACCTATTTATTTACTTGCAATTTCTTGCTTTTGAACTGCTAAGTTGGCAGGAGCTGGGACAGAGGCAGGAGCTCACTCCATCATGCAGCACTTGGGTTAAATTGCTGACTTGCCGACCTTCCAGTCATCAAGTTCAAGTATATAAGAGAATAAACAAAAGTAAAACAAAAATGTTGTAGCACTTTGAAGACTAACTGTTATTTTTTTAATGTTAGCTTTCCTGGCTCAAGTCCACTTTGTCAGACATGGGAGTGAGGCACTTTACACACATCAGGTACAGAGGTACAGAGTGATTGGTTAACATAACAGATAAGTATACAAATCAATATTGCTTTATATAATTGGTAATGGCAGATGATCTCTGGTTATTATTCAGATTCGTTGTAAACTTCCCCCTTTTTTCAATTGCAAATAGTGGGATGAGTGGGAAGATACTATTTCAATTGCAAATTGATGCCATGAAACCTCACTCCTATGTCTGATGAAGTGGATTTGATCCATGAAAACTGACATTAAAATATAACAGTTAGTCTTCAAAGTGCTACAGCAATTTTGTTTTTGTTTTGTTTATTCTCTTATATGCTTGAAACAGACTTACACAGCCACTATTTAAAAAATAATAATCAAATTCAACATCTTAACCACTAAGCCACCACAAACAGTGGCTAGAAAGCAATTAGAATGCTGTCTGGGGGTGATTATGCTCAATATCATTTATGTTCATTTTCTCCTTTGTCACAGCAATGGATTTAATGGCCCATGAAGTCTTTTCTAGGTCTACAGTTCTATAGGAAAAGATTCTGTTCTTCTGTGGTCTTCAAGGGGGGACTATTAAGTTCCAGTTTATTTCCCATATTTCTGGGATTTCAGCAGAGAACATAGCTAGGTGGTGCACTGAGGAAAACTGCAGGTAGGAAAAACAGTGTGTGTGCAAGGTTATACATTATTAGAAGATTCTGCTTGTTTTCTTGCTGTCGTTGAGTTGTTGTGGACAACATTCATTGCTAGGGTTGCCCTAGTCCTTACATATGCACTGTGGTGGCGTAGTGGTAAAGACGCTGAACTAGATGACTGGAAAGTAACCAGATCAGCAGTTCGAGACCTGAGTGTTATGCGATGGAGTGAGCTCCTATCTCTGGCTTAGCTCTTGCAAATCTAGCATTTTGAAAGCAAGATAGTGCAAGTAGATAGATAGGGACCACTTCAGTAGGACGATAAACATTGTCCTGTGCACTCCGGTGTCTCGTCATGCCTGCTACATGTCCACAGAAACATCTACAGACACAGACAGCACTGGCTTTTTGGCTGTAAATGGAGATTAGCACTGCCCCCTAGAGCTGAATATGACTCGAGCAAGGGTGACCTTTCCTTTTTTCTAATCCCTAAAATGAGATTTCAGACACGGATGAAAACAAAATCATAATGTTTTTTCAAAGAACTAACTCTGTGTATTTGTCTCGGTATGATTCTTTGAACTTCAGATATATGTCCTATTAAATTAAACAGGCCTTATATCTCAGCAAATGTGCGTAAGAAATAGATATATATTCATTAGAAAGCAGAGATCGGCAGTGTTACTTTCTTGGACTATATATCCCAGGATTTCCCAGCTGGCATGCTTGATGACTATTCTGGCTGAGGTCTTCTGGAAGGCATTGTCCAATAAATAAAATGTCAAGCTCAGTAATGAATTTCATTCCAAATATAGCATAGCAGTGAAACAAAACCACAGCTAATGGGGGGTGAGATGGGTGGGGGAGAAGCATGTAATACCCTCGTTTGGCCTCTAATTCCATGTTTTGTGTGCATATAAAAAGTCAAATATGGCAAAGGAAGTTAATCTAGAATATTTTCTAGTTATAATAAAATGTTCAATCTGCACCTCTGAAAAAAAAAAGACATCTTATCCCCCAACCCTGATTTTTGCAGCTTGCTCTAACTTTCCCTTCCATTTTTCCTGCAAATAAAATGACACTGTGTCACTCATGAGAGATTTCTCTGCTATTCACATGGATTGGTGGGGGTGCCATCAGTTCCTACTAATGAGTCATCTCATTAGTGTTTGTCAAGTATCTAAATATTCCAGAAACTGAGCCTGTATGGCAAAATGTCATTATTTATTTATTTGCACCAATAATATACACCTCTGCTCTACCAAGGTACTCTTTCCCCATTTTATTCTAAGAAATGACCCCATAAGATAGGCTGAAAAGTACTGACTAGGATATATTTTTTTTACTAATTAGGAATTTGAACTTCTCTCTTCTTGTTCCAAGTCCCACATTGTAACAAATACACCGAGGTGCCCAAACTTCTTAGGCTGTGGGCCGGTCACATGGTTGAGTAAACCAGTCATGTAGTTTCTCCCACCAGAAGCCAAAGTAAAACATGTCCGTGCATGTGCAAAACACTGCTGTAAATGCACCTGTGGCTGTTGTAAATGTATTTATGACAGCCATGGGTGCTTTACAGCAGCATTTTGCACATGTGTGGGTGCATTTTATTTCTGCTTCTTGGAGCGGTGAGGGTGCCATGGGCTGGATTATTAGGCGCTTCATGCTGGATCTGGCCCACAGGCCATAGTTTGTATGTAGTCTGCGCTACACTATACTGGCTCCCTCAGAGAAATGGTTACTATGTCAAAGCTAAATATATTGATAGTAAAACAATTTCAACAATTAATGTGCTTTTTGCATAATATTAAAAGTTGACATATTCTATTTTTTTTTAATTTTTATTTTAGGGTTTTTACAATATTAAAAATAAACTAACAAAACAATCTACAAAACATAAAAGAAACAATTACATACAAAAAAGTAGTTCCCACGTACATCCTACAACGTTAAAAAAAATGAGAAGAGGAAGAGAGAAAAAAAATACATGTCAATATAATATAATGTAATCAGACGTTATTTTCTATACATTTGCTATACTGTATATTTTCATCTTTATATCCACTCTCCTCTTTAACCACCATATTACAACTTTAATATTTTGTACATGGTTCCTACCACCCAGTGCACTACAGTCCTTGAGTCTACCAGCCACTCCTTTTACAACTCATTCATTCTGCCAAAAATACACTGTATTCGGAGCAGGTTTTTCTCCTTTATTATCCATCAATGTGTGTTGCAAAAAAGGCATCCAAATGTCCCAAAATCTATTTTGTTTTATTAACCCCCTTTTTATATTTAATTCCCATGTAAGTTTTTCATTTAATGCCATATCCCAAACATCAACATACCATTTACCAATTTCTAAATTCATATCACCTTTCCAATTTCTGGCTACTTGTTGTCTCGCCAATGTCAAAAAAATAGACAATAACTCTTTTATATTTTCCTCTAAATTCAAATCCTCTAAGTCCGTTAATAAAACTATTTTTTCATTCAACTTTAAATGGATATTTAAAAATTTTTCTAATTCTTTTTTCCATTTTATGCCAGAAATTGGAAATAATTTTGCAATCCCACCACATATATTTGTATGTCCCAATTTCCTGATGACACCTCCAACATTTTTTTGAATTGCTACTGTTTATTTGATTTAACCGAACTGGCGTCATATACCATCGCCACAACATCTTGTATTGTGTTCTTTAACTTTTGTAGACAGATTTCGCATCATCCTACTTTTCCATTTTTTCTTCCAGTTCTTATCTGTAATAGTAATACTCAAGTCCGATTCCCACATTCTTTTAAGGGTATCCTGGGATTCATCCATGTTGTTTATCATTTTATATAATTTACTTACTATTCCTTTTATCCCCATTGAACCTCTTCTTATTTTATATACCATCTCCTCGAAGTCTGTCAGCTGCCTTATTGGCTGTAATTTCATTTTATATTGTTTATTCCACTTATCCAAAGTTAGTATCTGAAGCCAGTTCAATTTTAATTCCTTATAAATTTCTTTTTTTCTTTTTTCATTCTCAATTCGATCCAGCTAATCTTTTAATAAGATTATATCATATTTATACATAATATTTTTTATTAATTCTAAATTTTTAACTGGAAATGTTTTAAGATCTTGCAACTCTAATATTGGAGAGGTGTTTGGTGCCAATTTATCTTTCAACTTTATCCATACATTTATCATAGATTTTAGGACATTATTTCTTGGTTTTAAATCAAAAACTGTATTTTCCAGAAATTCTCCCTTTGCACACACATTACTATCTTTCATTTCTATCTCCCTCCATATGAGGTCCTCTATCGTTAAAAGTTTTACCAAGCCTTTAATTTGGAACGCCCTGTAATACGATTTAATATTAGATAATCCCAAACCACCCTCTTTCTGCGGTTTATACCATAGGCTTTTAGGTATTCTTGCTCTTTTCCCTCCATTACAATAATCATTCAATAGATTTTGAAAAACTCCTAGTTCTTTTTCAGATTGTTTAATTGGAAGGACTTCAAATAAAAAGTTAATCTTGGGTAATAAACTCATTTTACAAATTGCTATTCTACCAAACCAGGAGGTCTTCAATACCCTATATCGAACAATTTTCTTCTTAATTTCCTCTTTCACTTTATCATAGTTTAGTTTCTTCAAATCCTCTACATTGTCAGCAATGTTAACTCCTAAATACTTTATACTTTTCCTAATTTGAATTTTAAATTTTTCCTTAATTCTCCCTATCTCTTCCTTATTTAATTTACTAAAGATTGCTTCTGATTTCCCCCAATTTATTCTCAGGCCTGTTATCTCTTCTAATTTTTGCAAATAATCTTGTATCTTTTCCATATTTTTTATAGGATCTTTCATTATAATTAAAGTATCATCTGCATACAAACTTATTTTTGTTCCATTTATCCCTTCTATGTTCGTATCACTCCTTATAGCTCTAGCCAATAATTCCATAGCCATTATAAACAAAATGGGGGAAAGAGGACATCCTTGTCTCATTCCTGCTTTAATTTCAATATCTTCTGTAAATGAGTCATTTACTCTTACCTTGGCATAACTACTTTTATAAAGTTGATTAACTACATTTTTAAATTTTTCCCCAAATTCTACTTTTTTAATTATTTCCCTAATAGTGACCCATTGTAAAGAATCAAAAGCTTTTAAAATGTCTAAAGATAATAATCCTATTTTACCTTCTTTTCTCTTGTTTATTTGTAACAAATTTAACACCCTTCTTATTAAATCAGACATATATCTTTCCTTTAAAAAACCTGCCTGATCTGTATGTATATATTCCCCCAGAAAACTATTTAACCTATTAGCCATAATTGCTGTAAAAATCTTTGCATCTTGATTAATTAAAGAAATTGGACGATATGAATCAACCAATTCTAAAAATTTTCCTGGTTTTGGTATTAATACTATGATAGATCTAAGCCATGAATTTGGAGATTCTCCCCCCTCCAAAATATAATTATATAGCCTGGTTAATTTAGGAATAATACTTTGTTTAAATTCTTTATAAAATTCCGCTGGTAATCCATCTTCTCCTGGAGTTTTCCCTATTTTCAATTTATTTATAACATCTAATATCTCTTTCTCTGTAATTTGTTCTTCCATTTTAGCCCTATGTTCTGCTTTTATACTCTCCCCCTTGTGTTCTTGTAGATATTTTTCTAACTTGCTTAAATTTATTTTCTTATCTGTGTACAAATTTTGATAAAAAATTTTAACTATGTTAAGTTTCTCTACTATTTTATTGCACCTTTTCATATCCTCCCTTATTAAAGTTCCAATCTCCCCTTTTTCCTTCTTCTCTTTCACTGCTTTTGCTAACATTTTTGAACTTTTATCACTATACTCAAAATATTCCCTTTTCAGATAAATTAAATCTCTTTTAATTTTTTCAATATCCCTTCCTGCTATCTCCTTCTGTAACAGTTGTATCCTTTCTAAGGTCTTCTTCTCCTTTGTTTTGGCGTGTTTAGTTTGCAAAAGTTGACATATTCTAATGTGTATATTAGGCCAATTGGACTGTTTTAATTTTATGTGTAAATGAGGCAGTCTGAATAGGGAGAAACGGTATATGGCAACTCTATATATGCCTCATCATTCAGGCTTTCAAATTTATTCCATTATTACCTTTCAGTAACTAGTCACAAAACAAAACACTATAAAGTTTACATATAACTGAGAAATGTGAGTTCATGGTCAGACACATAGATATCAGGTCAGTTTGAGTTGCAAAACTGACTTTTCAAAGAGATGGTGCAGTTCTGTAATAATATTGCAGACCCTGAGGAAAGATAAAATTCATCAGGAAGTTGGCTAGTGTCCACCAGAAATTGCTAATCTATTCTGCAAATTCAGCACAGGGCACTGATCTACATTGTGGCAGACTATTTTGATTTGACAGTGCTACACTTGTGTATCTGTTCATGCTCTTTAAAAAAAAATAGCGGTCATGAATGTGTGAATTTGGACTGACTGCTGAATACTGGGCCAGGTACCCATTGGTAACCTGACAAGGAAACCAACAGATGGTTTGTGGGGAGGAAGGCCTGAAAATGGAAGAAGAGGTAGAAAAATTTAGTAAAATATTTTGCCCCACATCTTTTGCATGTGGGACATAATATTGTGGTTACCTTAGAGAAGCCCACAGTTTTATTCATTTTATCCCTACTGTCTAGCAGTACATATTTTCAAGAATTTGCAACCATTGCAATGTAGAGTGATTAAATCCATAATTTAAAAAAAACCTCCATTTTATGGATCTGGGACTTTGTGCAGCTGTATCCATTATTCAAAACACTAGGAAATGGCTCAATATTGCTGCCCTTATCATTGCCAGCAAGAAAAAAGGATGCCAAGCCGTATGCAGCAAAGGGCAGCCTGAATGTTGGCAACATTAATGACGGCACTCAAGAAGGTCTACATTCACATAAGGAATAGTACAGTTCACACAGAGCAGAGGTCTCCAACCTGTATCCCATGGGCCACATGCAACTCCCAAGGACTTTCTGTGCAGGCCTCAGGGCATTTTCTCTCAGACCCACAAGTGACACCATCTACTTCTATTTTTCATGTCCTTTAAAAAAACCAAATTCAAGGGCAACCTTGATTTCTCCACACCTTTGAGATTGAAGGGGAGGCATTTAAAACTAACATGAATAATCTATTGTTACTGATAGCTGTAGGAAGCTATATTGTTATGCTTGCTTCTCTGTCATTCTGCTTGAGCACATCTCCTTTAACATGTAGACCCTTACATTTGGTACATATAAACCATGCCTGGAAGTTTCACTCCTTGTCTGAAGAAGTGGACTTGATCCACGAAAGCTAACAATAAAAATATAGCAGTTAGTCTTTAAAGTGCTACAGTGTTGTTTTTTTATTTACTTTTCCTGATATGCTTGATTCTTGTGGTCTCCGTGGCTCCTTCTGTTAGCCCACACTTGTTCTTATCCTCCATACTAGGAACTTACTGGGAACTTGGCTTGCCCACAGAGCTCTGGTTCCTGTACCTCTCAACTTTAACACTCCCCCGCTCCATGCCTTATCATGTTGAAGTCTATATATGTGTGCATGGAAGATAAAGCAACTGTGTGGGTGGGTACAGGTGATGTTGGCCTGCTTTTGCAAAAAAGACAGAAGATGAGTAAAATACCTGGTTGACATTTTTTTCATTGACTTCTGAATATTTACTTTTGATCTAAATTGGCAGGTTAATAATTTTGTTACATTTTGATTTAGGCATTGGACACTCTAATGCTTCCCATATGTCGCAGAAAATTGGGGACCAATGAAACAAAGACGCCGAGTAAAGGGGAGGATCCAGAAGTTGACTCCTTTTTTCATTGGTTAAACCAGGGGTTCACAACCTATGGCCTGTGGGCCAGCACAATTTCATGTGGCCCCCTGCCCTTGCTACGCTGCCATTGCCGCTGGAAGTGGCATAAGTGGCAGAAGCAGTGGAAACAGCAAAAAAAACCATGCAGCCCTCGCTCCCACCACTGCTGCCGGAAGCGGCAAAAACAGCCAAAAATGTGCTGTAAATGAACCTGCGGCTGTCATAAATGCATTTATGACAGCCACAGACATGTTTTACAGCAGCTTTTTTGGTGGGAAGAACCACATGTCCAGTTAGCTTAGCTGTCTGAGGGGGTGTGGTCCAGCCCACAGCAGGAAAACATTGAGAACCTCTGGATTAAACACGTTTCATCCAAACACAATGACAGACAGACATTCCTCTTGAAAGTGGTAGTAGCAATATTGTGAAGTATTCAGCCACACATTATATTTTCAAAAAGAGAAGATTATGCAAGAACGATTATGCTATAAATACTTAACGGCAGGAATTGCCAGGGACTGGCAGCACCTTTAGCAGATCACTTTATTGCATCCTTTCCTGTGTAGATAGGATTTATGTAAATAAATAATTTGCTTCACTTGGATCATGTGGCCCAACTGGCTGTCCCTATGGGGACACTGACTGGAACATCCAGTAAAGACAAATAGAAAATTATTCTATTCTTTCTGTTTTCTGAAAAGATTCTTTAAATTTCAGAGAAGTGAGTCTTTATGCTCTTTCACCTTTCCCACCAGAAATCAACACAGAACATTGAGAGGACTATATTAATTCAGTAAAGTGCATCTGCTGCATAACCAAAATCTTGAGTTCAAATGGCCTTTCCAGGTAGCAGCTGATTTTGAACATGTTCGCTTATCACCACTGTGGAAAGCCACTACTGGTTGAAATAGAACTTAGCTTAGATTTTTTTTAAAAAAAAATGTCTACAGAAAGGTTTAAACACTTTATCTGTATAAATATCTACAGGATACCTCTTGTGCTCACTACCAGTCACGCTTGTTGAAAAACAGTCATGGCTTTCCCCCTTTTTTAAAAAATTGTGTTTAGCTGATGAAAACAGTAGTCAGCTTCTGGGATTGTTCCCTTGCTTGGGTTCTCTGTGTGAATGGTACTCTTCTCTACATGAATGTAGATGAACTGGCATTTCAGGTTTATTTCAGTGCTGAAATAAAGATTAAAAGAAGAGGTCACCAATGGCTCAGGTCAACTATCCAGTCCTTTTTATTTACCGTAAGTCAAGTTCTTCTGCAGGCAACGGAATGTCCTGCAATTTAGCTATAATTTCATTTTCTTGGATGCAGAGTGGATTCCAAAAAGCAGAGATATTTAATTTCTAGTTTTCCAATACAGTATTAGTTCTTTTTGGCAGAAATCTCTGGCTACAATGATTTAGAGTTAGGGTATGTATGTATGTATGTATGTATGTATGTATGTATGTATGTATGTATGTATGTATGTATGTATGTATGTATGTATGTATGTATGTATGTATTTTGGAACTTGTATATATCATAACTTCTACAATACAATACAGTTCTGAATACTTTACATTACCTTGACTAGTGTGTGAGATCAATATACCAGGTATACCACTGACTGGGATCACCACTTGTATCATATCATTCATTTGCTAATAACAAAACAGAGAAGCCGTACAAGATGGGACTTCAGACATTCACACACGGTGGCCTTTCAAAGCATCATAGTGTTTCTATTCCAATCCCCTACTAATTTGATTGGCGCTAGAAGTGAGATTTTCAAGCATGTTGCTGTTTGGATAGATACGGTACTTTTTAGGAGTGAATTAAATCAGCCTGATGGGACTTTATTACATGACAACTGTGGGAATGGAAAATATGTTCACTTTCATTTTTATTCAATTTTGCACTTCCCCAAACTTCAGTTTCTTTCACCCCCAACAGTCTACAGTTTGTTTAATCTGTTACAGTAAAACACCATCTGATGAGACTTTATTGCATGACAACTGATCAATGCTTTTAAGGTGGCTTCCCCCCCCACCCCAGGGGCCAGTGTTTAGCAGTTCTTCCTGTTCTTCCTCTTCCTCCTCTTCTTTTTCTTCTTCTGTTATTCTTACACAGTTATCAAAAGTCAGTTATGGATCTCCTAATTAGATAATTTGGCCTTCTTCTCCACTAAGGAGTAAAACAACGGAGAAATACACCTTGCAGATTTATTCGTCAGTGGACTCCTAAGTAATATTATTTTATCAGCAACATCCCTCTCTCCCACCCAGCTGAGGAAATGGGGATGTAAGGCAACTAGAGAAAGGAGGACAAGCCCTATGATGAAATTGTTCAAGTACTGTTTATACTTATCCAGGCCAGAGCAGAGCTAGGAAGTACCATATATGCCGGCATACAGGATGACTTTTTCACCCCCCAAAAAAATGCCTCCAAGTGGGGGGTCGTCTTGTCTATCGGGTGCACATCATTTGGGTTCCCAAATACTTACCAGGGCTTGGGTAGCAGCTCCGGTGAGACCGTCGAGTCCTTCCCCTCCAACTTCTTGTCGCGGTTCTTGTGCAGCGGTGGAGCAACTGCCCGCACGACTGGGGCTGCTTCTCTTGCCCGCGGCAACCACCCGCACGACCACATTCAAACTCGCCCGCATTCAAACTCATATTCAAACTCACCCGCATTCAAACTCGCCCGCATTAAACTCGCGCCCGCGGCAACCTGATTGGCTCCTCCGTCTCTTCGGGAAGATCCCACCCCAAGCTCCCCTTCGCCCAATCAGAGGAAAGGACAGGTCTTCCTGTGCGAAAATATACCGTAATATTTTCTGAGCAAAGCATATCAGAGACTAAACAAAACAACATCAAAAAACTTGTGGCATCTTAAAGATTACGGTAACTCTTGTATTTACTCTTTTGCGTGTGTGGAAGGTATGCGGAAGAGGGGGTGGTCTTATATAGCGAGTATATAACAAACTCTATATTTTGAGTGGAAATGTTGGGGGTCGTCTTATCTACCCAGTTGCCTTATACTCCGGGATATACGGTACCTCATTTTTCTAGCAAAGTATTTTAATGTGTTAAATGTTGCAATAAGGAGTTAGAAAACTCCTTATTCCTGTATCAGCCTTGACTGCAACTGACTGTTTTTTCAATAAAATGAGATCAAGGTGAATGCCCGTTACCCCTTAGTTTGTATATGTTTGTGGGCATGGATGTTTAACCTTGAACAATGGGATGAAGAATCAGAAAAGGTCACAAGGATGGTTCTTTTTGTTCTGTAGGCTTGTCTGCTTCTCTTTAATGCAGCAACTGAGGATCAGATGGATCAAAAAGAAAAACTAGGAGTGAGCAGTTAAGTGAATAAGAATAAAAGAACCCCAGAGGATGAAAAGAGAGAGAGGCAAGAAGTGAATTGATCCAAGGACAGACTGATAGCGAATATCTGCAAGAGGGGTGGTGGAATCTGTTGCTGCTGGCCCAAACAAAATTGGAGGCTTGTTTGCACCTGTGAACTATTTCCATTTGTGAAACTTTTATCTTTGCATTTTTTGTATTTCTTCTTTGTCTCCCCCCCCCCCCCATCGGTGCCTTAATCTCTTTTTCCCCATCTTCTGAACTGTACTACAAAGCAAATGTGTAGGCACAGTAGGAGGGAATAGCTGGAATATCTGGTAAAGGCCATCTGCCACCAAAAGCTGTTTGAAATAAATTCAAGCAATATCTCTTCCTAGGCTTGATGTTTGCAGGGCAACCCAGATTAGTTTTATATTTCTTTGCTAGCTGAGTTTTCAACAATCTTTACTCTGAATCGGTATAGTTAAATTCCTTTTCTCCTGAATTGGTATACTAGATGTACAGGAAAAAAATCATCATTCATATACAAGCCCATTTTTCCTTTTGGATACACTATGTGTATGTGGAGAGAGGTGTGTGGTATGTGCTGTTATGGCATATCTAATGTGTAGCAACTGTAGGTTTTCAAAGTATGTGAGATATTTAAGAAGCAGTTTTATCATTCCCTTCTGAGTTTCCATGGCTGAGTGGGGATTTGAAACCATGTCTCCTGAGTCCTAGTCTGTCACTCTGCACACTATACCAAACTGGTTCCCATTATACCCATTATAGTGGTTCCCAATGTGGGGCTTCAATTCCCAGAGGCCTAAATTAGTACATTGGCTGATCAGTGCTTTGGGGAATTGACTTAGGCTTCTGGGAATTGTAGTCCAAAAACTAAAGAATGGTAAACACTGTCCTATACTATTACACCATATAGTACAGTAATACCTCGGTAACGTTTACCTTGGATAACGCTAAAATTGCATAATGTTAAGCAATCTGGGGTGGAGAATTGGGTCGAATAACGTTAAGGCCCTATGGGATGGATTAGATAACCGCTAAAGCCTGTGCCGTTACAATGTATCTCTATGGAGCTTTAATGTTATCCGATCCATCCCATAGGATTTTAACATGGATCGGATAACACTAAAAATCGGATAAGACTAAGACTTGTGGAACCAAGTCTTGGCGTTATCCGAGGTACTACTGTATATTAAAATCCATCCATTACTGTAAGGAATTAGAAACAAAGCAGTCGGGTCTGACACCTAAGCAAAGTAGTCTATTTCTTTTAAAAGTAATGTGCCAAGCTCTTGGCCACCAGTGTTTATTGGACATGTTAATTTGTTTGAGCATGTTGGAAAAATCAAAGGGAAAAAAGAAAAACAAACCCCCCACAACATTGCGCACTGTAAACACTAACAGCTTTGTTTTAGTGTGAGCTTTTATCCATCAAAATCCACTTCCTCAGCCTTTCTTTATGGAGTTTGGTCCATGAAATCTCATACTAAAACAAAACTGATAGTCTGTAAGGTTTTGTTGTTGTTCAGTTGCACAGTCGAGTCTGACCCTTTGCGACCCCATAGACCATTGCACACCAGGCACCCCTATTCTCTGTAAGGTGCCATGCCATTTTTCCTTAAAAAAAAAACAATATTCAATTCCTGCTTTTAATGTTGCCAGTAGTTTGTGTTTTAGATTGTACTAGCTATTCAGTCCTTTGGCATTTAATGGATTAGAACATGGGGTTTCAATTTATGGCCCATGAGCTGGATCTAGTCCGCAGTGTTTGTGGGGAGTGTTTGTGGGCCATACTAGTGGCAAGGGGGAAGTGTTTGCAGCAGCGGTGGTGTGAGGAGAATTGTTGGTGGGCTGGATTGGTGGCATGCAGGGGAGTGTTGGCAGTGGCAGCAGCAGCATGGGAGGAGGAGGGTGGCTTGCAGCAGGATTATTTATTTATTTATTTATTTATCACATTTATATCCCACCCTCACCCAAAGACTCAGAGCGGCTTACAGAATTAAAAAACACAATTAAAACACATTGAATACATTAAAAGGTTAAAAATTAAAATGTTAAAAGGGTTAAAAAGGCAACTACTCTAGTTCATAATTTTTTAAAAAAATTATGGCATTTATTTTTCTGTTATTTTATTAAACAAATCTTTGAGACTTGAAACTAAAACTTTTTCAGCAGCTTATCAAATTATGAAGTTTTCCCCACTTTTAATGTCTTGTTTTCAACTTCCTCATTTTTCCACATATTCCTCCTTTCAGATCTCCTTACATCAAACACCGCCCTTTAACATCCCTTTTCCTATTCCTTCAAACTTAAATTCCTAATTCTTAAGGCACAATTACTACTCCCCAGATCTAACATACTTTCTAATATAAAGATCTACCCATCAGTGGTGTTGTGTAAGGGGGCCCAGGCCCTCCCGCCCCGGGCAGCGCTTTTTGGGCTATTGGTTTTCTTGGACTACAATTTCCAGAAGCCCTAGCAGGAGTGGGTGCCGACATCCACCAGAGGGCAGCAAATTTGACTTAAGCCCTGGGCGGCTGAAATCCATGCAATGTTACTGACCCATATGAATCAAAATTCATTGATACAGTTTTGTTGTTCAGTCGCACAGTCGATTCAGACCCTTTGCGACCCCATGGACCACTGTCCACCAGGCCCTTCTGTCCTCCACCATCCTCCTCACTATCTTTTTTATGGGTTTCTTAGAAGAAAGGCGGTGGTGATGGGGGACACACCAGTCCAGCCCACAAACAGTCTGAGAGGGTGTGATCTTGGATTAGAATATAACACTTATAACATCAATGACACTTTATGTGACATTTCTGTAGCTCTGGGACTGACCTAAACATCAGCAGTTTTAAAATTTTGTAGCCACTACTTTTCTCAAGGAGAAACTGAACTGAAAACAAGGGCAGAAATCACACATAAGCCCTATTTAAGCTTTACTTCTCTGGTTCTCTCCAAAGTGTGAGCAGAAGAGTTCCTAGCCTCTCCTTGTTTTGTTATTGCTTTCTTCACATGGAGAACACTATGTATGCAGAGAAGAAGTTCTTGCCCACATGTAATCTCTCAGTGAGAGGAAGAACCCTGGATATTAAATTTCTTGTTCTTGCACAGAGTCTAAATATGAGCAGAAACATTCCCTCTGCAGACATCTTCCCTTTATGTGAAAAAAGGGCCGTGGAGACAACAATGGTTGCCCTGCTTGTATGTTTGACAGAAACAGGAACTCCTGAATAGGCTCTGGGAACATCTGCCTGTAGTCCAGCCAAATTATGGTACCTGGAACTGGCAGGGTCCATTGACAGTGTCAGCCAAATATGCACTACTCAGGTATTAATGTGTAATGTGTTTAATGTGCTAGTCTGCATGTCCACCCACCCATCATTCAAAAATGTCTGAAAAAGAGGCTGTTTTTTTAACTTCAGGTGATCTAACATTAATAAAGGTCAAGGTCTCCCTTGCTCAAAAGCCAGCTAGGGGTCAGTGCTCATCAACGTTTATAGCCAAAGAGCCAGCACTGTCTGTTTTTGCAAATGTTTCCATTGGTCATGTGGCAGACATGACTAGATGCCAGAGTACACAAAATGCTGTTACCTTTCCTGTCCAAGTGATACCTATTTATCAACTTGCAATTTCTTATTGCGAACTACTATGTTGGCAGGAGCTGGGACCAGGGGTGTGCAGATCACCATGGGAAGGAACTGGACAGGGAGTGGTGGGGGCGCCTATTTGGGGGGGATCCCATACATTGCTATTGGCAGCCTAGGGTGCCAGATGTGAGGGCAGGGTGGGACAAAGCCTGATTGCCTGATATACCAGCATGTGCCTGGCTGGGACAGCTCACTCCGTTGTACAGCACTTGGGTCTCAAATTGCTGGCCTTCCGGCCTTCCAGTTGATAAGGTCAGTGTCATAATCACTAAGCGACCACAGCTCTAAAATTAGGCAATCCCCATTTTCCCACATTACTGCTTTCACCTAGAGAGTAGACAGTAGCAGCAGAACCTTCTCTTCAGATATTCAGCTTTGTGGGTGGAAATCCATGATGGAGGGGGATCAAGCTAGCATACTGCCTACATTATATCTAAAATGCCCGAACAGGGCTATAGGAAACTGTTATTTTACATTGTCTCGGTGCCTCAAAATGGCATCTTCCAGCTGCCCTTGGAGCACTTTGCTTGCCACTAACATGGTCAATCAAGCTCTTGTTGCTGGCTATGGTGACACAAAGTCCACCAGGGCATTTTGCCTACCAGTTCCCTTCCTGTCACCCAATTTTTCTTACACATACCTTCCAAGGACTGCCAGAAAGGATATCATTTTCACTATTTGCTAATGAAATGGTGGAAATGGACAGCCATTTCAAGTTTCCTACGAATGCAGTTTAGCGGCTTTCTTTCACTATTGACATTAACAAAGAGCAAACTTGAATGGACAGGGAAGTAAGAGAGAATATTCTAAAACTGGGCACAAAAGAATGTTCTTGGGTTTATAAAGAGTTAATTGATTCAGTGCAGGAGCCATAATCAAAGGTGGTATGCAGATTCTTATCCCCACCCTGACCCCTGCCATCTCTTGCTGCACAGTTGAATATATTCCTGCCTAGATGTTTTCCATATCTACAAAGAAAAAGGCTAAATACTTTGCACTTTAGCAAAAATAGTGGAAGCTATAAATTTGTAGCAGGCTCATTGCCAGCCCTCGTCAGGTCCCCCCTCCTGTAGAAGTAGCCCTGGTTGCATCCAGCCAGGAGGTGATCATTAAGAGGCTTTTTTTGGAAAGCAGATTCTCTGTCTCTGCCACCTTCCCCATAAGGGAGCACACATCTCTCAAAGAAGAAAAATGCATGGGTCCTGCCACAAAGAGGAACTGGCTATTCAGGTGGTGTACGAATAGCTGGCCGGCTTCCAGGTGCAGAGATGTGTGCAGCCTCCAGGCAACCCTGTCATTACTACCTGACAACACCGCCACAGTGGATGCTTCTCCAGCTGCTGCTTGTCTTGGTCCAACCTGGGTGGTCAAAAAGTAATTGGGAGGACTGGATGCTTGAGTGAATGGCCCTCTCATACATATATGTAAAATTAAGGAGTAGATGCAGCAAAAAAGAAAAATGGGATCAATCTACTTTAGGAACATTACTTTTGTTTGTACTTAGTACAAATACCAGTAAATTTTTAAAATGTTTCTCTCCTCCCCTCTGCACCCGACATTATTTGAGGCACTCTGAACTGATCATTATCTGTTTCATACAGATGAATGGCAAGCATTTGTGTCTGCAGGACAACATGACTAAAATACTAAATATTTAATTCGGGATGTCTGTATATTTTATAACTCACAGTAGTTTCTATGGAATAATTCCATATCCTCTGGATTTTGTTCACACATATTTAGTCAGAAAAAGAGGATGATAACAATAGCAATAACAATTATACTTATATACCACCTCATCGTGCTTAGTGCACTCTCTGGGTAGTTCACAAGTTAATTAGCATTTTGTTCTCCTCCAATGTTTGTTCTAATAATGTTCCATTGGAAGAAACAGATAAGGCAACAGGGCTTCCTTTGAAGGATTTCTTTTGCTTGTTTGACTTCTGTAGCAGCAAAAGATATAACAAATCCAGTGTATTACAGGGTTGTTTGAGAATTTTGAAAGAAATTTTATTATGAACTGAATGAAGAATATTTCTATTAGTGAACTTTTCATTGACTGACTGTGAAAGTCTTACACACAAAGTCATCAGCTGCACTATTCAGGCATTTCTGATTGAGGAAGTCAGTTGCAGTGAAGTCTGTCATTTGGCATAGAGGTCTGCAGAAATCCTAGATTAGTTCATCAGTCTGTTAGATGTCCATTGTTCTTATAGAGAAGTTGTTTCTACTTATGTAAAAATAAATACAGGAGACCCGTTGGTTGGTCCTAGACCAGTGGTTCCCAACAGGGGCACATGCCCCACAGAATGACTTCAATTCCCAGAAGCCTAAGTCAGTACATTAGCTGATCAGTGCTTTGGGGAATTGACTTGGGCTTCTGGGAATTGAAGTCCAAAAACCAAAGGTCGGGAAACACAGTCCTAGACCATCACCTTCATTTACAGTTCACATTACTTCATGAAAAATAATGCCTTGGGGAAAGTTTGCATTCACAAGTAATAGTGAATGATTTGGAGACACACACACACCTGAATAGACTTACTCCTCCCCACTTCCATAGTACCACTGATTTGAACCAGTTGTCATCCTTTTGTTTGTATTTGGTGGTTAGATTCTGATTTAGGTATAAAACAAGTGGCAGAGTTCAGATACCTAGAAACAACATTTACTGAAGATGGGCGAAGAGATTAACCTACGGTTTAGTAAAGCAAACCAAATATTGGGACAATTAGTTCTGCTCTTACAACATAAGGCAATGTTGACCAGCACAAACACCTCATACAAAGCATATTCATTCCCACTTTATGTTACCAGTGCCAATCATGGACACTTAAAACAAAATATAAATGAAAGTTGGTCACCATGGAAATGAGATGTCTGAGGATTGCGGTAGGAGTGAGTAAAAGGGATAAAATCAGGAATGAGATTATAAGGGAAAGAATTGGACTAGAACCAATCTTAAACTATATACAGAGACAAAAAATAAAGTGGTTTGCCCCATTTGGAAAGAATGTCTTGAAAGTCATTCCATACACGGCATACGTAAAAAGAGGAGAAGGACAAAAGAGCACAAGGCAGACTGAGAGGAAGGTGGAGAAATAACATCAAACAAAGACACCAAAAAAATGCCAGTACAGGCTGCTAGAAGTGCCAGAGCAAGAAACTTGTATCTCCCTTGACACCCAAAGGGGTAAAAGGAAGCAGAGGAGGAGGAAGAGGAGAATTCTGATTGAGGTTCAAGAAACTGTGAGGTTTTATGTTTTCCTTCAGTGTAGGAGACAAGTAGAAAACCCTTCTGGATTTGTACTTTGGTTTTTATTTGAATATTCGAAATTAATGTTAGGTTGAGGTTAAATGAATAGTCCATCTTGACTCACAGAGGCTCAGTTAGTTTCTGCCCTGCAATACCTGGGTGGTGGGAGGAGGGATTCCCTCCAGTTTTTACAGAGGGCGTTCCACTAATGAAGACAAGATGTAGGGCCAAAACTTTATTTTTAAAAATACTCCTTCCTCTCACCTTTTAATGCATAATTCAAATTGAGATTTGTGATTTGAATGGGTGTGAATATTGATAAATGTCTTCATTTCTTAGCATTCGTTTGGTACATGACCATGGAAGTGTTTATTTTATATAGAAGAAAGGAAACAGTGTATTTTCTCCTTTGAATAATGTGTGAGTAGCACTTATGAACATCCAATCTATTTGCTGGTTAATGACCTTGAGACAACTCACAAATAGCTTTGTTAGCAAGAGATGCTAACGAAGGGCACAACATTAGTAGTCAGGACCACAATATCTCCAGACAGTTGTCATTCCTCAGGCAAAGCTGATATTGGACAAAGGGTTATAATTGTGCTTAGGTCCTACATCGATCAAGGAGCAGATTACCCACCTTGTCAATATAATCTTGGATTAAAATTGGCACTGCTTAGAAGGACACCAACTGCAATGTGACATTTGCTTAATGGCTGTATAAGTTTGATATATTAAAAGTTGTAGAACAGAATACATGAAACCTTGGCTGTATATTAATATATTTGTGTGTTTTCTCGTGATTAGGATGATTACGGGACCTTGAATAGGCTGAAGGTTGGAGTGCCTAAATGTAAAACCAACATGCTCCAGTGAGGGCTGCTGTTGGACAACAACATGCTGTGTGAATGGGGAGACAGACACAGCCTGGTTCACCTCCTGGTCTGTTGACTCCTACCTGAAATATGTATTGACAATTATTTAATTTTGACCAATAAAAAAGCCAAGAAGGTGGCTTCATTTTGGCAGTTTAAAGTTTGATCTGGACATGGAAGAAGAAGCTCCTCACATGTTCAGATTTTTAACATCTCAGGTTCTCTGCATTTTGAAAGGCTTGGAAAGTTGCTAAAGGATGAATATTACCACATGCAGAAGCCTATAACATTGATTTCACAGAGTTACTGTGGGGCTAACATGATAATTTACCTGCAGTGCTTTAAACCTCTGGAAGTGTTACAAAGGTATCATTTCCTATAATTCATATCAAGATCAACAACTCTAGAAGTGGCCCTATCCCCAAACTATTCTAATTCAGATATTAATGATAAGATTTTCAGATTAAAGGACTCCTGCCATTTCTAAATTAGGCACAGCACTGCTTGATTTCTTTTGGCTGTCAAATCAAATATCTTCTTTAAGACTTGGCATCTTTAATTTTACAGCTGTGTCTTAAGATTTGGCCCTGGTGACACATAAATGTTTAGCATGAACCAGGTGTAATTGAAATGCCATGATAGACCCTCCCTCTGCTATCTGGGAGAATGCCAGTAGTATAAAACAGGTGATGTTCTAGCATAAAATGTAGGATGGGGTTGTGGGTCTTTTTGTTTCCCGGGTGTTACATCTTTATAACTTTCTCACCACATTTCACTGCATTTTTATGCCTTCAGAAGCCTTCTTTTCCCTCCCATTAACTGTTGAGACTATTTTAGTGTGTTTTGTTTTGGTTCATCAAATACACACACACACAATTTAGTTTCTGCCTTTTCAGCTGCTCTCGTGTGGAGCGAAGAATACCACAGCTATTGTGGCAATAATAGGATAGTGATGATGGAGTGCACTGACATTTTCTGTGCTTTTTTCTCATCCACTCTGAGCTACAAAAAATCACTGGTTGACCTTGGGCTATTTGCCCAAACCACCTTATATTGTTGTTATTGTAAGAAGTAGGAAGAAAGAGAACATGATATGCTACCTTGAGCATTACTGTATATGTGACATTTGTTTTTGTTTCTTAAACCTGTAGATCATTTTTTTGGTATTATCTTGTAAATTGCACCTATGTTACATGAAGTGTGACATACTGACTAGGATTCTAGTGTTTTTCACATAACGTGTGTGTAACTGGTTGCAATGATTTTCAGTGAGACACACACACACCCCAAGCCCCCAAACTTCCTGATTCTTTTAGCCACTAAGTAGAATCGGTCTTCTAGCAACCAACCAACCAGATCAATGACAACAAAACAACAATTGACATAAACAAAAGAGGAACACAGGATAGGGAGAGGCAGGTCTTTCTCTGAATTCAGAGGCTGAAAAGAATGATTGTATAGTGCAGATAAATAGATAGTCACCCTAGTTTAGAGAAGTCTGTCATAATCACTCCATGTGAGGCAGCTCCCCCGGTGGCTTAGTGGTTAAGGCATTGAGCTGGAAACTGGAAGGTCAGGTTTCGATACCCAAGAGCTGCACTCAGGGACATGAAAGGAGCCTCGTTCAGGCATCCCCTATAAAACCTTTCAACCCAGAGTAATCTCTGACATGAAGTTATTATTATTATACTGCATGCGAGGTTGGAAATAAAACTCCATAGATAAAAGTTCAAAATTATATATATAGTCTGCAATCATAAATAAGCACAGAACTCAAGGAGTAGATTCCCAAATATTTAATTTAATTTAATTTAATTTAATAATTTGATTTATAGTCCGCCTAATCAGGGAAACCCGACTCAGGGCAGCTTACAGTCATATATAAATACTAATACAAATAATAATGCATATACATAATACAATACACAATAATACAGGCAATTATGCAGATACACAATGTAGTCAGTATAGCACAGAAATTATACAATATCAATACCACAAGTACAGTCCTCGATACAGAGAAGGTATCATATTACAACAATTAATTTAACAATACAATACAATGATATGGTTGAGTATGCAGGAATTACCTACCAAACAAGAAAGGACAAAATGAATACAACATGTTAATTAAGGATTAAAATCTTATATTTTTTACTGCAGGTGAGAACATATTTTGCATTGTTTTGCAAACCAGTAAATAAAGAAACAAAACAAAGTAAATTGATTTAAAACTTAGACAACAACATTACATATATTTTAATCCCCTAATTTATGGTTGGTCCTAAGGTGGTGCCTGGTGCTAGAGTAGGTGGCCAACCACAGCCCGGATGAGTTGAGTCCCTAGTCCCTGGGCAATACAGTGTTTCACAAGCCTTACGCTGACTGGCTTGATTGGGGAGAAACCCCCAGGCCTGTTTCCAACTTAATTCTGATGAATTGAAGTTGGACATATCTTAAAGTTGCCTCAGAAGTCCACCCTGCTTGTGCGTCTGAATCACATGATTTGTGATGCCCATTCAGAGGATCTAATAACTGAATAATGCACGGTGCAACTCACTGCTACCACTCTGACTCCATACTACCTGCCAGAATGTGCCAAATTGTAACCTGTTTAATATGGTTCTCCCCTCATCTGTTCCTTGAGCCCTATGGGACATGTAAAAATCATCCATGCCCCCTTTTTAAAAAATGTCAACCTCTATTCCATTCCTAATACAGTATTGACCAATGTCACTCCAGCCTACAGGCTGGGTGGGTAGGCCACCTGTGCTTCCAGTGATGCAAAAGAGGCCAGCTTTGGTGCCGGGCCAGCATTAAAAGCCCTCATGCCCTGTACCCCAAACCAGCCTCTTTCCGTGGCCGAGGAGGGGGTGGGTGAGTGGTGGTCCCCTCCCTTCCAGCTACAAAGAGGCAGAACTACTAGGTGCCACTCAGGGCTATCTTGTGGAAAATTCACAAAAGTTTTAAACACAAATTACAAGGTTTTCTTCATGACATGACAGAGAGGAAAGTTGCTTTCTGTCACAAGTTTAACCTGACAGAAAGCAAAACTTTCCAGACTCTGATATCATTCCATTGTTCTTAAAGTGGTTATTGATTCTTTATTGTTCCACTTCCATTCTTTATTCCCAATATTAACTTCTATTTATTACATTTCGTTTTTGGCATCACTTCTTGGCCAAGACTCCCTCCTCATCTGTGTCCATTTTGGGCTTTCTAAATGGAAACCCTGAGTATCAATGACTGGAGGGCAGAGATGTCAAATACTGTACATACCTATACCAGTCTGTGAGAACTACGTTGCTCTCCCCCCCCCCCAACCTACCTATCTATGGCACTTTAGGCCTCTGACAGCACGAAATAATAGGGAGAATGAACTCAGTTTAAAAGAATGAAGCCCGCATAGGTCTTGAATTGTTGCATAATAAATAAAACTATCACAGGGTTCCAAATGTAAGGGATAACCCAGTATGTGCTGCCTCATTAGGCAGACTGGCAGAGGAAACTATTAAAATGTGTTAAGAGGGGGGAAAGCTGATAGTTCACTAGCATATGAACTGATAGAAAACGTCCCAAAACAAGCTGCAAGATGCATAATGCAAATTTATTCATTGTGAGTGTCTATGAAAGTTGGGAGGGGGGGGGACAACTTCCCAGTGAAAGAAATGGAATGAAAATGACTTTAATTAGGGCTGTCTCCTTAGGCCTCCTAAGTTATATAATGGCTGAGGAAGAGTACATAGATTTATAATTTGAAGAACCGGTGCCTCCTTTTTCTTCTTAAAATGAGCTCAAAGCAGCTTGCCAAAAATTCAGACAATACATAAAATTCAATGAAACAGTCAGAGTTACAATAAAAACCAGTCAAAGGGACCACAGTAAAATTCACATAATACATCCAGTTCAGTATAAAAATCAAGGAGAGAAAGAACATTAGCTGCTTCCAAGTCTCATCAAAATAGAGAAGTCTCAGTGGCTTGTGTGAAGGTTAGAAAAGAGAGGGTCAACTGAAACTATCTAGGGAAGGAACTGGAAAATGACCTTTTTCCTTTCCCAGCCAATAGTGCTTTTGAATGTCATGAGAGATACAGCAGAGCTGTATATTTTATGTATTTTAGGTTTTATGTATTTTATATGGAACCACACTGTAAAGGAGGAAATTGTCCTTTATACACCAGTCCTAGAAAATAACCTTTGTCAGTGATGAGAAACATTGATAGGTCTGATATATTTTGGTAGCAGAGGAAACTGATGACATACTTAATTCAGCCTCAAGTGATGATATGAATATATGAAAGTCATTGCATGTTAAATGTCTCCAAACAAATCTTTCATGTCCCATTTCATAACAACAAATACTGTTCTTCTCAGTAGAGGCTGTTGACATGTTGAACTTCAATCATGGAGTCAAGCTATGAATCCCATCAAGTAATCTTTCACATTGCCTTCAACCTGTCATCGCATCATGTATGCATGTGATAAGCATCATTGAGTATTTTAGCACTTACCATGTGTGAAAGAAAGTATCACTCTCTAACCAGTTACTGTGCATGAAATTCAGTGTTTTACCCAATAAGCAAAAACTCTGATAGGTTGAATACTCTATTTTTCTGTTAAATCAATCAGCCAGTCAGTCAACAAATGTTATAGATAGACTGTAACTGAGCTATGTTTGTGTGAGACAGAAATGACAAAGGCAGGGTTGTTTCTTTTTTTTAAAGAGAAAAACCAGATTTCTTACATCTGGAAGACTAGATATAAAAACAGTAGGCTAATTTGTATATACAGTACCAGGAAAAGCTCTTGCTGTAACAGTTGTACACAATCAGCCCTTAAAAATTCTCATCTTTAAATTATAAACACAGGTAAAACCACTCCTTAAATATCTCACTTTCTTTGAAACCCATGTTACTATAATTTGACAAACACACACACACACACACACACACACACACACACAAGCCAGCAATCTCATTCCTCCTTTTGTACTTTTCTCTTGGTTCTGATACTAAATTTTAACATGTGGATATTCTATCATTCTCCAACCTCTCTATAATCCTGATTCTTTTTGCCCCACTTACCCTGCAACATTCACCTAATTCTTTCCCTTGTTTATTGACTGCATATATTATTCACCAGCATTCTCATGTCTTTATCAATCCTTCAACTGCAAATCCTATGTGCTGTACTCTAGGTAGGAGGAAAACATTATTAGCCACAATAGACTGGAGTTCCTTTGGAGCTGGGTGGGCAGCATGTGATTCACCAAATATTCTTGGGCTGCAAATCCTATCAGCAGTAGCCAACATAGCCTGTCGGTAAGGCAAGATGAGAATTCCTGGAAGGCTGCAAGTTGCCTCCAACATCCAACAGTTTCTGGAAGGCTGTAAATTGCCTACCATTGTTTCTGAGTGAAGACACAGAGAGTTGTCTTCTGAGTTGTTGGAAGGGATATCTGTCGAATATCCCTTCTATTCTTGTTAATTCCTGGAATCTGCATTGAGTCATTCCATTAACGAAAGCTTTTAACTTCCACTAATGCCATGATAAAAGGCCTGTTTGCACCTCTTCCAACACATTATTTATTATCAATGCATTGACAAATGTCATGCTCTTATTTTTGTATGTGGAGGATCCAAGCAGAATATGTCTTTCAAATAATGTCCTTTTGTGTATTCTGTATGAGAGATGTTGGAAATTGATGTCTCTGCTTTCTGTTTGTTCCTAGTAGCTGCAATTCAGTGGTACAGTAAGGCTCTATTCAGTCATTATGATTAATAGCTTCTGGGAAATGTTTCAACCTGTGATCATCCAACTTTACTTTTATGTTTGTTTGTTTACTTTTTCTTTTACATGTAGACTAGAATGTTTTGCCCCTCTCCCCCCATTCTACCAAGGGCCACAACAACAACTTCAGCTGCAGTTGCTAAGACACTGACTGGGAGGTGGAAGGTCAGCAGTTTGATTCGATTCCAGAGTACTGCAGGATGGAATGAGCTCCCGACTTTGTCCCAGCTCCTGCCAGCCTAGCAGTTTGAAAGCAAGAAATTGCAAGTAGATAAATAGGGACCACTTCGGTGGGAAGGTAAACAGCATTCCATACACTTCAATGTCTTGTCATGCCTGCCACATGACCATAGAAACATCTGGAGAAGCAGACTGCACTGGCTCTTCAGCTTTGAAACAGAGATGAGCACTGAACCCTAGAGTCGGATACGACTGGCTTATCATAATGGTAGCAACCAGCCCCCACCCCATCCCACAACACTTTTCCCTTAAAAGAAGGCAAGCAAGTGTGTGCACCTTGTTTTCAGGCTAAATCTCACTTCCAGAAGGTTTCAGAAACTACTAGTCAATTCAGAAGGGGTGGGTGGGTGAGATGACACATGCAAGTAGTATTTGTTTTGTTGAATTTAATTTTTGAATGGAGTTCTCCAGATGTTCTAATCTCAATAGCAAAAGGCCTGACATACTACAGCTAGAATCACTAATATACCCTCTTATGGTACAGGTTACACTTTATTGCTTTTGCTATCAGCAGGCCAAAGCCGAACTGAGCTATTTTCTGAGGACTTGTCTATAACTATGCAAAAATTCATGACTTTGTTACAGCTCCTTTGAATTCAGTGGCTATGTAGTTGGTGAGCAAATCTTAAGTTTATGTATTCTTATGTATCTTGGTTGAACATGCCCATTTTCTTCCTGTTGTTGCTGTTGCGTGCCTTCAAGTCAGAACTGACGTAAAGTGACCCTAGCAGCAGAGGCGTAGCTACCACCGTATCTGCCGTATCAATTATACGGGGGGGCCGGGCCACGGGGGCCCCCAACGTGCGTAAGCAAAACAAATCTTTACCCTTCCTAAGGGCCCCCAAACAAATTTTTATACGGGGCCCCGCCAAGGCACACTACTCTTCTGCCTAGCAGGGTTTTCAAGGAAAATGAGATATTTAAGATCAGTTTTACTATTTCTACCCCACCAAGTGAGCTTCCATGGCTAAGCAGGGATATGAACCCAGATCTTCTGAGTTCTAGCCCATCACTCTATCCAGAAAAAGACTCTATCCCACACTAGACTACAATGGACACCCATCTATTCCCTTCCACAGGTTGTGGTGGTGGTGGTGGTGGTGCAAGCCCAAAGCAAATAAATGCAAGGCCAGGATTGTAAAGGCTAGAATAGCTACATTTTGGGGACAACTCCTAAATCAGTGATGGATAAACTTGGCACCCCAGGTGTTCTTGGACTTCAATTCCCAGCAGGTGTACTAACTTGGGCTTTTGGGAATTGAAGTCCAAGAACACCAGGAGTGCCAAAGTTAGCCATCACTGTCCTAGATTCTCCCAGCCATGGTAGTGGGGAATTCTGGGAGGTCATCCAAGAATCCACATTCTGAGGGATTGCGAGAAAGCAATACTGTCACCAAGCAGCTTTTAAAAAAATAGGGAGAGGTGACATAAAGCTGTCATTTCTGAAATGAAATATAAAAGGGGGAGGGGTTGTTATCCATGTTCAACCCTCCAATCTAGTTTAGGGCCTGCTTATAATTCACAGCATGCATCTTAAATTACTACTACTGTATATGGAAAGAGAGATCTGTCCCTGGCAATCGCAGAAAGGAAGTTTGGAGGTTTTTGTGTTTCTTTACTTTTTCATTACTGTTACGTTTCATAGGAAGCATTTATCTTCTCCCCCTGACACTGCTATTCTATACTCTCTGGAATTTAATAGATGTTACTTTTCTTTCTCTCTGCAGTTTTAGGCACAAATGTTATACCCATTAAGAGCCTGGGGAGTCCAGTTTGTGCTGAGCATAAATTGTACAGTAGGGAAGAAAAATGTCATTATGGGTTTTTGTCATTCTTCAAAGCAGATTCAATGGGACTTAATGAGCTGTTCTTCATATTATTATTATTATTATTATTATTATTATTATTATTATTATTATTATTATTATTATTATTATTATTATTATTATTATTATTATTATTACCAGCATTTGTCATTAGAATCTTGGTATGGGCAATCAGTGTGTAAAGACTGGAGATTCATAAATAAGAATGGATACAGAGAGAACAAATAGGTCGATCTTAAAAGAAATCAACCCCAACTGCTCCTTAGAAGGTCAAATGCTGAAGATTAAGTTAAAGTACTTTGGACAATCAAATGAGAAGAGAGGATTCACTTGCGAAGGCCTTGATGCTGTGAAAGGTCGAGGGCAAAATAAGAAGGGGGTGACAGGAAAATGAGGTGGTTAGATGGCATTGTTGATGCAATGGGCACAAAGCTGGGCGGGTTGAGGAGGATGGTGGATGATAAGGGTGCCTGGCATGCAGTGGTCCATTGAGTTGCAAAGGGTCAGAATCGACTGTGTGACTGAATTAAAAAAAAATGAGGAGCAGGCCGAAGAAAATTTTCTTTTGCAGAGCCTCCACCTAGAAGAAGAAGAGCTCCAGAGTAACCGTGGACTTCACAAATTTGTCCCAAGGACTGGGAGGGAAGGGCTGCATTAACTCTCATAATCTCACTATGTCCCATTTTTCAAATTAAAAATGGATCGTTTTTTCCTGAAAGTCTTCCTGTCCTCTCTAGCTGCTCAAAAGTGGTTTTGAAAAGGGTGAAGTTTTTTCCATTGGAAAGATATCCCCTTTCTTTCTTGTTGCTACAGGTTTTTCAGTATGTACTGCATAAAACACAGCTTTCTCTGTGTTATAGATCTAATTAAAAACAATCTACACCTATAGTCAATAGCAATAAATCTTTAATGCACCAGATGGGGAGGAGAATATGATACTCACATGATCTACATGGGAATCCCCACAACGTATTGCAGTAGCAATAGCAATTACACTTATATACCTCCCCATAGCACTTAGTGCACTCTCTGGGCAGTTTCCAAATTAATTAGCATTTTGCCCCCAACATGCTGGGGATTCATTTTACCGACCTCAGAAGGATGGAAAGCTGAGTCAACCTGGGTCCTGTCAGGATTGAACTCACTACATTTTGGCTGAAGTACAGCAGTTTAACTGCTGTACCAACAGGACTTATTGCATGAGTATCTAGGCATAAGACACCTTGCTTGTTGTATGAACTTTTGCTGTGTTGTGGATTCAACCCTCCCCATATAGTATTCTTAATCAGAGATTTTTGCACATCATTAAATTGTTCTGACTTAACAATTAGATTGCCTTCCATATTTCCACCCTGAACATAGATGGTATCATAAACTGGAGACTCCTGCAACACAACCAGGATGGTGTATCCTTGGTGTCACATGATTTAGTGCAGGGATTCTCAACATACGGCACATGGGTCGGATGCAGCCCATGGTACCATTACATGTGCCCCCCCCCCACCTTCACCACACCAGGAACTGCCATGTAGTGGAGGAAGGGCAAAATGGCTGTCGAGCCTCTGAAGCTGTCTGAGAAAGCATGACCTGGCCTCCGGCTTTAAAAAGTTGAAAACTCCTAGTATAGAAAATAGCAGGGTATCAGTACAAGATCAATCCTGTGGACACAGGAGTTCAACAATGTGGTTGATAGGGCTGGAACACTGGGGAAAAACAAATCATAGACCTACAATTCCATGGGAATCTTCAAAGTCTGACTTGCAGGGAACAATCAAAATGGCAGGAGGTAGACCAGCCCTTTTTATGTCAGGACTCACTGCCTCATACTCCCTTGCAAATCACAAGGGATCCTAATTACTTGCAAAGCTACACTGGGGCTTTTTACAGAGGGCACAAACAATCATAACTCCTGCCATTTGATGGCTCCCCATTCCATAGTTTGGCCTGGGAGCTTCCAAGAATTGAAATAAGTCTTTTAGCCCCTTCCATTTAAAGGAATGTTTTAAGGGGTGGGAACAGATTTTCACTTAGTCTTGTTGTCTGCAAAACACTTCCTAGTAGGCCAGACACAGCTATTGCGCATAGGGCACACATATGCACAGTTATGTTGTATCCTTAGTGTTTGTTTAGGAGGAAGTGCGGGAAATCCATACATGCATGTGTGAAAACATCCACAAGTATTATTTTACAGTAGTTGCAAAACTGTCCAACCTCTATGACTTCTGGAGGGCCAGCCCCTGGTCTTGGATTTTTGACCCAGAGAATTAGAAGATGTTGGCCTGGTAACTCTACTGATTTTATTCTTGGTTTTCTTCAATACAATGTATAACTAGTTCCATTTCACTCATGATTTCTATTTTTACTGGAGTTTTCACATTTTGCACATATTTCCTTTGCACAAAACTAGTTCTCTCCCCCCCCCCCCTTGTGAAGCTAGGCCCATATGTAGAAAGCAAGCAGGATTGGTTGACTGATGTAAAAGATGCAAACCACGTTTCCAATAGCTCTGATTTTCAAATACTGTACAGTAAAACACCGGATAACGTTTGGACTGGATAACGCTAGAATCGGATAACGATGCAAGATTTTTGGAAAAACCTTGCATCGGATAACGATCTTTTTAGCGTTATCCGAGCCAATCGTGTGTGTGTGTGGGGGGGGGTGGATTGGGTAGAACATCTACCCAATCCACCCCTCCCCAGTGATGGATTGCTGCTGCTATTGAACTAGGGTCGGGGGAAAGGCACACGGGTGCCACAGGGAGGGAAAGAAAGACAGAGCATTTCTCTCTCTCCCTGTAGTTTAAATACAGGGAGGAAAAAAGACATAATCGCGTCTTTTTCGCGATTGCGTCTTTTTTCCTCCCTGTATTTAAACTACAGGGAGAGAGAGTGCTCCGTCTTTCTTTCCCTCCCTGTATGTAAACTACAGGGAGGAGGAAAGAGAGATATGATTGGTTCTCTAGAGAACCAGTCACCTCTCTCTCTTTCCCCCTTCCCTGTAGTTTAAATACAGGGAGGGAAATAAAGAGAGAAAGAGCCTATTGCAGTCGCAGTGGCTTGAAAGCCAGGGAGGTCTCTTTCTTTCCCTGCCTGCCTTTAAAGTGGTTTGTCCCTGAAGTCAGGGCTTTTTTTTTTAGCGTTGTTCGATGCATGCATTGGACAACGCTAAAAATCGGATAACGTCATGACTTGTGGAACCAAGTCATAATGTTATCCGGTGTATTACTGTACTGTATCCTGCAATGAAGCAACAGTTTAGATTCCACACAAATTAATCTCTCTGTTTGTGCAAAAAGGTTTCTCACACATGTGACAACTAACAATGAGAGAGAACAGGGAGGGAGGAGATGCTCTAGCACAGCTAAGGAGATAAATGCTGAATTTCCTCATTCTCATAGTTGAGAATGAACCAACAACATAGTGAAAGTGGTGTGAATTCTCCAACATATATACTTACTTTTATCTATGTGTCCTAATGCTGTTTCAGAATACTTGTGCCCAGAAGTGGTTTATTCAGTGTAATCCAGCTGTATATGGAAAGAATATGTTTTCCTCATTCCCTGTTAGATGTGCAAGTTCTCTTTGCCAAAAATGTGGTTTAGAATTTATTAAGTTTTGATTGCCATCTAGTGTTCAGAGATAGGATTCAGCCAAACCTGTCAAATTTGAAAGAGTTGGAAGAAGCAATACTGTCCCATGTGTCCAGCTTTTGTCAACATTTGCTGCACTGCGATTGGAAAGACCTTAATGGGATAATCCAAATCTAGGTCAAACCTTCAGTAGATCGAAGGAATCACTAATGTTAGCTTTTGAGACAAGGGATGTCAATACATGTGTATATCAGAAAACAAAACAAAATAAACAAAATAAAATAAAAAACACTGTAGCACTTTAAAAACTAACTGCTATATTTTTATTGTTAGCTTTTGTGGATCAAGACCACTTCTTCAGACAAAGAGTGAAATTTACAGGCATGGTTTTTATACACCATATTCAGGGGGTCAAAGGAAGAAGGGTGTGGTCAAGCAAGATGACAGACAAACAAGCACAACAATACAGCTTCACACAGCCATTAGCAACAATAGATTATTCAGATTAGCTCTAAATGACTCCCTTTCAATCTCAAGGTTGATGAGAAAGCCCATTCTGGTCTCTGATCAACTTTTGACCTGCATGTCAGAAAACAAACAAAAACACTGTACCTGGTTACTTTCTGTTTTGCTAAAGAGAACTGGCAGGAAAGTTGCAATATAAAATCATATAGCAATCTGTGTATCAAATTTGATAATGTCCCAGAAACCCTTCACTAATATTTAGTCCCCTGTGATGGGTGTCTAACGGATGTATTTTATTTCTGCTGTCTCGCTTTCAATCCTAGTTTTGTAATTTGTTTGTTCCAGAATTGCAACTTTCAGGTCTTGGATAGAGTATCCAGTTAGACTGAAGTGGTTTGAGACAGGTTTCTCCATGTTGCTATTCCGGATGTCTGATTTGTGTCCATTAATTCTTTTGTGTAAAGATTGTCCCATTTGTCCTACATAAAGCACAGATGGACATTTGTCCTACATAAAGCACGGATGGATACACAGATTGCTATATTCACTTACCCTGGGGAGTAGGCAGCAACAGCAGCACTTACCCTGGGGAGCAACCAGTGCAGCCTGGGTTGGCAGCGGTACGGCCTGGCCCAGCCCGGCCTGGTGGTGCACCGCAGCCTGACCTGGCAGCAATGGCATGTAGTGGTGGTGGTAGTGGTAAGTGGTGGTGGCTGCTGCCGGTGGCTGGCAGTGGCGAGTGGCAGTGGTCAGTAGTGGTGAGTGGCAGCGGCGCAGCAGTGCAGGGCGACTCGAGTGAGAGCCACCACCACCCCTCCAAGGAGGCCGCTGAGAACCTCCCCAGCTGCTCCACTCTGCAGCTCAAAATGGCTGCTGGTAAGTGCACATGCGTGAAAATACCAATTGACACATGCACACTGAATACTGGAGGCACACATGCGTCAATTGGTATTTTCATGCACGTGCACTCACCAGCAGCCATTTTGGACTGCAGAGTGGGGCAGCTGGTGAGGCAACCAAACTAGTCACCTCAAAAAAATGGCAAACACCCTGGGTGGTCTCCCGGGGAGGTTAGTACCCCCCTTCCCAGGAGACCATCCAGGGTTTGTACTACCATTTCTATAGAACCGGGGCGAACGGGCCTATGCCCACCACTGATGTGGCTAGAAAATCAGTCTTACATCCCTTCTGCTTGTCAGGGACCTCTTTGGAAAGGACAGCAGACAAACACCTGCCACCAGCAAATGTGCAGCATATTCATGGATTCTAGGTCTACAATGAAGCACATTGCCCGAGAGCATTACAGGTTTTAGTGCAGTGATTAATCACACCTTGAGCTGATCACCCTGGACAGTGTTTATACTTCCTCATTAGCTCAGTCCAACAAGTAGATTGATCATCTGGTGTTGTGTTTTTTTAAAAGGACCAGTGAAGAGGGGACATTTATCCTAGCTGTTCCCTTCACCACCTCTGTGAAGCACATTTAGAAGCAAAGAGATCTCTGATCTATATCATCTTAGGTAACTGCCTATCACAGAATAAGGAGAATTAAGCCATTCCAAAAGGAGTCTAAGAAAGGAGATCACATTGGTACATGCTATTGGATCTCCTTTCCACTGTCTTCCAGTGTCTTTCACATTAGAAATACAAGTGCTCCACTTGACCTGTTAAGAAAGAAAACAGTGGAATATGAGAGTGTAATGGCAGTGGATGCAGTGATGGGATGACAATTTTTTTGCTACCATGCCATGACATCACAGACATCATGGGTGTGGCCAATGTCATGACATCATGACGTCATGGGTGTAGCTGACGTCATGATGTAATGGCGTTGTGGGCAGGGCCTTAAAAATAAAAAATAAAAATAAAATAAAATAAATAAATACACACACACACACACACACACCCCTGGTCTGAACTGGCTGCTGCCCATCACTGCTCTTGCAAAAGGATAAAAGCTCTGCCTGGAGATGAAGTTCAGTTGGCAGGAGGTTCCACAGGGCCAGAGCATACACAGAGAAGGCCCTTCTTCTCGTGCTAGAGAGGCGAGCCTCTCTAGCAAATGGAACTATCAGATGGAACTATCTGGTCTGCTCTTATGGGTTTCTCACCATTTCTTCTCAAGAATTGTTTTATGATCTCTTATTGGCTGCTGTACAATCTCCATGTTATTAACTGAGGAAAATGGAACATTTCGTAGGCACACAAAATACTTGTTCCATAACAAATCAGAAAACCCAACAGGACCTGGAAGAAAATGCATAGCACACATTGCAGTGTTGGTTTTTTTTTTTTTACAAAACCATTAAAAGAAACTATTGCCGGGTATTCTATTTGGAGAAGGGGGAGATAAATGTAAGCAGAAGAGCAGGACTCTTACAACTCTTCTATCAACATGGGCTGTTGAAGAGTAAGCCCATAGAACTGGAAAACTACAGCCATTATGTACAACAGGGGTTCTCAACCTATGGCCTATGGGCCAGATCTGGCCTGCAACACCAACTCATCCAGCCTGTGACCTTGCTCCAGTTGCTGCTTCTGCTTCTCCCACCGCCACCATGTTATAAGGCTTACAACATCTGCCTTGATATGGATCACTGTTAAGGACACACCAAGCCAAGCAGAAGAGACAAGGATTGAGGAGGTGGCAGTGGAAGCAGTGGCTGGAGAAAGGTTGCGAACTGAATGGGTTGGTGCCATGCAGCTCCTCCAGGCCAGTAAGCAGGGAAGTGGCATGGGGGGAGTGATAGGTGGCTTGGAGTGGTCAGCACAGCACCTATCTGGCCCACCAACAGTCTGAGGGGGCGTGTTCCAGCCCCAGGCTTTAAAGGGTCAAGGACCCTTGATTTTACTCTGTGTGTGTGTGTGTGTGTGTGTGTGTGTGTGTGTGTGTGTGTGTGTGTGTGTGTGTGTGTGTGTGTGTGTGTGTGTGTGTGCGCGCGCGCGCGCACGTGCGTGTGTGACAATGAAGATTTTAGGAGAAACACAATTATATCCACAAATGCCTTATTATTATTATTTTAAAATCATACATAAAAACAGATTAAACAAGCATAATGTTGAGAAAATAAGGACTGAAAATAATGGAATTTGGTAGATTTGTCTATGTACCAAATTATTAATATATATTTATATTAATAATTAGCTGCCTGAATTAGTACTGAGCAAAGGTAGAATAAAAAAATCCTGTGAGAGAGATTACGAGAGAGAGAGAGGGAGATGGTAGATGCCAGCCAACTATTTTCTTTCCTCTCTTCCCATTATGTACACAAACTAAAACTTATTAGTTTGAAATGCTTCCCAAGAGACTTAATTCTGCTTGCAGAAGATGCTAATATGGCTGCCGCCTTGAACAATTTGAATATGTAAATGAATGCACACTCAATTTAAAAAAATATTAATTTTACAGATTCATGCTAAAACAAGATGCAATTCAGTGAACAACATGTTGGAATAATGTAGGCTAAAGAAAGAATGATCTTGCCTTCTCTAATTTCCATTCACACAAGGTGAAAAATCACCTTCCCCACTGGAAGGCTAAAAGCTTTTCATGAGCTACATAAATAATGTTGAACTTTTTGGAAAAGTAGCCATGTTAGTCTGTGTTTCAGGCATACCAGAGAATAAACAAAAGAAAAACACTGTAGTACTTTAAAGACTAACTGTTGCATTTCGATGTGAGCTTTTGTGGATCATGTCCACTTCAATAGACTAAGGTTGAGGCTTCATGGCATCAATTTATACACATCAGCTACAGAGTGACTGTTTAACATAACAGACTAGCATACAAATCATAGTGGCTTCATACAATTGGTAATGGAAGGTGATCTCTGGTTTTTATTCAGATTTAGCTGTAAATCCCCCTATTTTTCAATTGCAAATGTGAGAAGAGTGGCAAAATTGCAAAATTGAGAAGACACAAAACAATCACCTGGCACTGAATATTTGCTAATGAGTTTAACCTTTGTGTTACTGTGTGAGCACATCCTTTGTTCTGTGGGACAGCCTATGTTGTGAAAGAGAAATAATGTAGTTTAAGAGTAAACAGTTTTGCTCTGAATAAATTAGTAGCCCAAGTGTAGCATGATATAAGAACACAGAGCAGGAGCATGTTTGTCTATCAGTATGTGTGTGTGAGAGAGAGAGAGATTGGTTTTAAAACCATGAATTTCTGACACATTCAGCAAGAAAATTTCTACAACTATTTTTGGAAAAAATTTCTATGAGAACTTTGGGAAAAGGTTTTGTTTGCATATTGATCCAGAGCAGACAGCAGAGGGCAGCATTATTCTTAGCATTGCAGACCAAGTAATGGAATAACTAACTGCAGTCTTTGCCTACTGCAACTGTTTGAGCTAAAAAGTTAGTGAAGCTTATAAATAAATCTGTCTGTTAGTAAAATATTGTTGCTGTAATAAGCTCCTGCAGCAGAGTTTTATTTCTTTGGGAAAGTAAGATTTTGCTACTCTGGAGTGTGTCCTGAATATTACAGACAGAAGAACAGCACCACTTACAGATGTGTACATCTGTGATAGACTAGGTCAGGGATCAGCAAACTTGGCTCTCCAGATGTTCTTGGACTTCAATTCCCACGAGTCCTGATCAGCAGGCATACTGACTTGGGCTTCTGGTAATTGAAGTCCAAGAACACCTGGAGAGCCAAGTTTGCAGATCCCTGGACTAGGTCCTTGGGCACGGAAGGAAGAGGATTTGCATGGGTCACTCCCAGTGGGACCACAGCTACTCTGAAGCAGCACAACCCCAAAGGGGCTACAGGCAGATGAGTCACTTTACGTGGGATGATGGTCTCCCCAGTGGAGGAAATGCCACTGGAAACCATCATATAGGGCCCAATGGCAAAATGAGCAGAGGAGGAACCACTTCACTATTCTGATTTCCAACAGTCATGGGAAAGGCCATGCCAGCTGGACTGGCTGTGAAGGCACAGCTTGTTAATATCCTCAAGGCTGTGGCAGTCCATTGCAGTCCCTGTGTTCAATCCTGAATGTCTCTCCGTGATCACAGCGTGTGGATCACTTCATGGCAAGCTGTGGTCCACCTTAAAATAATTCACACCAGTGGCATTTTTCCTGATTTCCAGGGGGGAAAATGTATACTCAGATACCAGTAGAAGCTAACGATGATGATAGGTCTCTGGAAGGTGGAATGAGTCCTATTATAGGGAGATAAGCTTGTGTCCTTCTTTTTAAGGGGATTGGGGAGGTTTTATAAATGTTTTTAGATAGTTCTATAGTATTCAGTTTTAATTAGCATTGGGTATAGGTTTTAACTGATGTTGTGACCTGCCCTGGGTCCCTTAGGTAAAAAGGGTGGTAAAATAAATCAAACAAACAAACAAATAAATATCCTTACACCCATGTAGTCATTCCTGCCCTGTTGAACACATAGCTTGCATTAGCCACTTTGGCTCCATTTTAGCTGGAATAGAGTAGAAAAAATAAGTAAAGAGAAGGTGATGAGGTACTAGGACTGAAGGTGTAACTGACAAAAACAGGAGAAAACCTTTTGCTTGTGGTGAGCTATGTGGATCTAAAATGGAAAGGAGATGTGTGACTCTATGGGCCATGTGGAAGAGCAGATATCCTGGTTTTATTTTGTATCATTTCCACCATTGGACTACCTTTTGTTGGTTTCAACTATAATTCCTATTAGACTGAGCTAGTGTGATGTTCTCAGGGATGATGGGAATTACAGTCCCAGGTTTCTGAAGTGTGCCAGATTGAGAAAGTCTTCTCTTTAGCATGGCGCCTACAAATCTGCACAGAAAACTTTGTGGGAAAGGTGCACTTAAATGGAGGGTGTTTGAGATGAACGAAGTAGTGCCTAATTTTTTCCAAAGCCACCAAAGTGAAGTTTGACATCATTTAAGAGATAAGAGTCAAAATCAGGTTAAACTTCCAGCATTCTGTCCCCCTTCCTCTACCTAGATCCCCAGTTGTCCTCAAATAAAACAACAACTTTCACAAACCTCCAAAGAGGTGACCTCTATTGTTCTGTCCTACCTATACTTTAGTATAGTGAGTGATGGAAATGCCATTGGAAACCATCATATTGGGCCCAATGGCAAAATGAGCAGAGAAGGAACTCTGATTCCCAACGGTCATTGAGGCAGAAGAGGCCATGTTAGCTGGACTGGCTGTGAAGGCGCACCTTGATAATATCCTCAAGGCTGTAGCAGTCGCAGTGCAGTCCCGGTATTAAATCCTGCATGTCTCATTTCATATGTGCCCCAAGAGATGGCTCCATGATGATACTGTGTGGGTCACTTCATGGCAAGTTAGGATCCACCTCAAACAAATTCAGACTAATCAGGGGTGTGCTGGGCACCTTGGGAGGGTGGTGGACAGGAAGTGGGCACCTATAGGGACTATTTTTTTTTTGGGGGGGAGAGAGAAATCCCATACATTCCCATTACCTTTGCCTGCCTCTAGGGGGCTCCAGTCACTGGGATGCACTGGGATGAATCCCTGTGCGCCCGCACACCACTGATACCAATGGTATTTTTCCTGCTTCAGGAAAAAAATGCATTCTTGGATACGAATTGCAACCGACAACAATACTTTAGTGAGAGGTGCTAACTTCTAAGTTTTATGACTTTCAGTTCAATGCCATCTGCAAATTCTAACTAGTTGTTATTTGCCCCTTCTGGAGGGAAATTATGATGGCAATTTCATCCAAGAGCAACTTCACTTCATCTTGCATTTTAATACAGTAGTACCTGTTGCATCTCTCACATCTCAGGAATTGAACTTTTGAAGTTCCTTTTGTTGGGTGTTCGTGATTATTTGATAGTTGCACAGCAAAAAGTGGAGCAAAGTTAGTTTTTGTATATTCCTCCTAACCAACAGCCAAGCTACAATGATTAAACAGACAAATGTTTAAAGTAAAAAAAAGAAAAGAAAAAAATAGTACCTACTCAAAAAAATGTTCTCAGAGATGCTCTGAATTCTTGATAGGATGGCATCAGGTTAATGGTGCAGGAATGGAAATTTAGGTAAAGATGACCTGTTCTTTTCAACAATGTGTCTGAAAAAGAGGTACATTTTTTACAAATGGTGACTGGAACAAAGACATACAGTTGAGCATAATGTGTTCCATAATGTGTTCCATAGGATTGCTCTTTAAGCGTGTTTGCTCTTTAAGCGAAACACCATTGTAAGTGACCAATTGTGACTTCTGGTGGGGGGGATTGCAAACCCCGATTAATTTGTTAAGCAAGTTTTTGGTTGCTTTTATTTATTAAGCGAAGCGAACATTCAGAGAAAATTCTGCTCTTTAAGGGAGTTACTCTTTAAGCGAGGCACTCTTTAAGGGAGTTACTCTTTAAGCGAGGTTTAACTGTACTGTATAAGGTAAGCACTGTGGCATGAAAACAAGGACTCTTCAAATGGCTGGTTAGACAGAAACAAAACAAACAAATTAGGAGTCTTATCTCCTCTCACATGACTAACTGTATTAGTCATCCTAATGCATTGCTTCTGGATTGTGGCTACTTACATCTCTAGCACTTGCACTTTATTCATTTGAAATGGAGGAATTTTTAAAGAAATAATCAGGAAATCCTTTGCAACAAATGTTCTCCCATTCCCCATTCTGCTGTACATTTTGATAGTCATTTTCCAGGTCTACTTTGAAAATGCAAATAGCCTCCTACTGGTGTGTTTAGTTACAAGTGGCAACATGAAAACTAGTAGGTGAATAATGTGAAATATCCATAATTTTCTAGTTGTTCTATGGATTCCTGTTGTGGCAATATCCCATCCAAGTATTATTGCAATGTTTGTTATAAATGCCATTTCATTTGTTTGTTGTATTTTATACATGTTTCCTGAATATTGTCTCTCACTCCCTCTGCTTTGTGTTCTAATGTTGATTGCTTTGGGGCTGCTTTCATAGAGATGTCATGTTATGCTAGTAGCACAAGATCAAGAGTTCATTTCCTGTTTAAGGATATCAGTTTTCATGGAGGCAGACAGATTGATTTGACTGTCACCCTGCAGAAAGAAAAGGAAAAGGGAAATAAATAAGTTAATTAAAATTAAACA
The DNA here is from genome assembly GCA_030440675.1 of Furcifer pardalis. NCBI lineage: Eukaryota > Metazoa > Chordata > Lepidosauria > Squamata > Chamaeleonidae > Furcifer > Furcifer pardalis. The sequence goes on from CP126893.1 coordinate 75,307,566, forward strand.
AAAAGGGCAGCCGCATCGTGCTGTTTGAGATGTTTATCCTAGTGGATATTATGCAAACCACATTGGTTCAGTAGAGAGGGAAAGAAATTAGAAGGAGGAAAAACTGCTGTAAACAGGCCAATAGTACATATTGGCATATGAGAAATCCAGAGGGAGAAAGCTGACACGCATTATGGATTACTCTTTAGAAGCACATCCTTTTAAAATGAAATTGCCAAAATGAAAAGGCTATAGCAGTTATTCATACAGAGAGAGAAACCTCTAAGTAAATAGTTTCAGTGTCACATTTTGCCTTAGCTCATACTGATGTGATTTCCCCCGCCCCTGTATTTTCCCCAAGATTCATTATTTATTTTTTCCATCCTTGTTATACACATTTGTACTGAACTTTGATCATTAACATCCAATGAAACAACCATATATTTTCTTTCTCTCTTTTCTCTGCAGGTAAGTCAGGATTGGGCTCTTTGGTGAAATATATGGTTTCGGGATGTAAGGAACCAAAGTAAGCCTTCTTCAAGTTATCACAGCCTGTTAACAAGGTTAGACCATCATCTTGAAATTTGCACTGCCCCAGGCCATGTAAAGCCATTGAAATACAAGGTGACATCACTGGCAAATTAGCCAAAAGGACTACAACAACTATATTAGCCCTGCTGAATTCAGTGGTGGCTTTGGTACTTATTTGAATGATGTTGACTTTCTAGGGGTTTCTAGAGCTTGATCTAGATTATCAGAGCCAAATGCCATAAAGCAAAGAGCAACCAAGTTCATCTTTTTTTCTTATCGTAGTGCATGTGTGCTGCACATCTATACCACAATCCTGTAAAAGACTGGGGGCTCTGTTTCCAACCTTTTATACAGCTCTTCCTTCTGTTTCCTTCTAGCCTTTTCTTTTAGGCATAGGCAAATTAACAGGCCATACACCAGAAAGCTTACTTTGTGACCCAGTTGGCAGGAGTAACCTTCCACTACTCACCAGCCAAAGAACATTGCTGCTCTTGCCAACCATCCTCTGAAGGCTGTGGGACAGGCATGCTTCTCTACCTACATGATCTTTGCTGCTCTGAACATCTTCTGCTAGTGAGGGGCCCATTGTTTCATGCATCTTGGTGTTGAAACTAAGCATTTGACTCGTCTTTTCTTTTCTTTCTTGCTATCTTGACACTAAACCTGCCTTTATTTCAGGGTTCACATCCTCCTTTTGCTTCTTTCTCCAGTGTGGCCAGGAACTTTGAAATAACTCCCATTTAACATGGCACAATCAAAGTGATATCTTCTACAGGGATGGGGGCAGTGAGAAGCAGCAACAAGGAACCTCACCTCTACCCCTGCAAATGTTAACCCTTTCTTACTTCTTGGGCCAGGTGTCAACTGTTCTTATGTATCACCCTTTTATATTGAAGGAACTGGTGACAACTACAAAGATGTAGTCATTATATCCATAGCAGTCATACACACTCTGAAACAATGGCAGTTCAATCCTATGCATGTTTACTTGGAAATAAGTCCCACTGACTTTACTGGGTCTAACCCCAGGTAAGTAGGCACCGGGTTGCAGCCTGAGGTTTCCAACAATGTACCACATTTATTCTGTGTGTTGTGGCTTGCTGTGCTACTTTTGCCTCAAAACTTTCAGATACCAATATCTATGCTGTAAAATCTCTAGTTTGGTCTGTCTTTGTGTGAAGGAGTAGAAAGCACAACCCAAATGGAGCCAGGATAATATAGGCAGTTCAGGGCTATTTCCTTGTCTGAAAGTATAAAGTATGGAGGTTTCAACATTTGTACATACCTTGAGTAGCCTTTGTGTCTAGCTGCTTTAGACTTCTAACATTCATCACAAGGCAATGAAAAAGGCCTTATAGCATAAAAGCCCCTATGTTTGAACTTTCCAGCCTATCCATGCAGCAAGGACACTAACTTATGACACTTTCTAAGTATCATTACTATAAATACCTAGGAGCCCATTTAGATTTGCTGGTTCCCTGAAAGTAGGAATGATGAACAATACAGGGAAGCAGAAAAATGGCTCAGATATATTCCTAGTTTCTTATAGTTCTCTGGACAGTAAAGTACATTTGTATAGTTTTTACTTTACGGATACTTTGAGGCTTAAAACAGTACTCATGAGCTGAAACACTATAATGAGGGTATCCATCACTGCTGGTACTTGAAAGAGAAGGTATTCAAAATGAATGTTGCTTAGAGATTTTTGGTGGGAAGGCAAACAGCATTCCGTGTTGAGGCATGCCTGTCACATGTCGAGAGAAACGTCTGCTGATGCAGACAGCGCTGGCTCTTTGGCTATAAACAGAGATGAGCACTAAACCCTAGAGTCAGATACAAGTGGCTTTCAAGAAAGGGCTACCTTTACCTTTGGTGAGTTCATTCTGCAGTTCCTTTCACCTGTCCCAGTGTTGATCTCAGAAGAATCACCTGGGAACCTCATTCAGCAGCAAGAATGGGGGCATTTGGAGATCTTAGATAGTGGCAGGGGAGCAACCCTTTGCCCCACCTAAGCTATGAGGAGTCTAGACTATAATGTGATTAAATATAGTTTGAAGTGCTGGTAGCTAACAGTGCTTGATTGATGAGGCTGCCAGGTTGACCTCCAGAGTTCCTATTACTGGCAAAGTCAAGATGCTATTGACTTTGAAACTATCTAGCCTAGATACTGTAACTCCATGGGCAGTTTGTGGATCAAGGAAGAGGGTCAGCTGTCCACACCATTTCAGGATGGGTTTCCACCTTTTTAGCAGTTATTCTTCAACTCCTTAGGTCACCTCATGAAGTTTATTAGCCTGAGCTTGGCATTAGTCTTGGACCAAGGTAGGAAAGTGCTAGCCTTATGGAAGGCTGTAAAATCCTTAAGGCTAGAAAAGATTTTTTTTTTTAAGAAAAAAGAAAAAGGTTGAAATTTAGAAGGCTATACAGACCGGGAGCAGACCAGAGAGCCTCTCTAACTGTGCCATCAGCTAGAGAGGCACATCTCTCTAGCACTAGAAGAAGGGCCATCTCAGTGTCCACTCCGGTCCTATGGAACCTCCTGCCAACTGAGTTGTGTCTTCAGACATAGCTGCTGCCCTTTAGGAAAGGTGTTAAGACCTGGCTGGCAGGACAGGTCTGGGGTGACAGTACCAAGGTAACCCCGGCCTGCTGGTCAATCCAATAATTACCCCTCTTCCTCTTAGCTCCTTTGTCATTCACATCAGAGTGTTGCACATTTGAAATAATGAACTCATATGAGATTTAAATAAACTTTTAAACAAGTCAAAATGTTAAAACAATTATATTATTTTTGTGCTTGTGGTACCCCTAGCCCCATTGTACTTGATTACTCCTTGATCTTCCTACTTTCATTTTGAAGTCTGTTGAAGTCTGTCCAGATGGTCCAACCAGAATCTTGTCATGATGGGAGATACGTTTTGGCATTCATCCATTCAGCAGGGTATATTGCTTCTACAATATAAAAAACAAACAAATATTCACTCATACTGATGAAAAATAGGTGATAGTGCTTGTTATTAATTTACATTTTTACACTTATTTCCCCCTTTCCTTCTAATCTTACTTTTGTCTAGCTCAGACCAGACCAACCCATCTGTGTGAACAGATTAGGCCAAAGAGAAATTCACAATGCGCATTTGTATAGTGTTCAGTGCATGTGTGTGTTTAGGTATATGAGAGAGATTGGTTTCTCACCTAAAGACTGTATTACATGCTGGGCACTCGTTCTTCATAAAATACATTTGTGCAGAAAAATTGAAATCATTTCAAAGGAGATCATTGTGTTATGGTAATTCCTTAGAGACTATAGCGGGGCGGTGGGGTGGGGTGTTTTTCATATGCAAACAATTTCTTTCCTAAAAATGTGGTGAAACATTCTCTACCTTTGGACTAATCTGTATGAATAATGAACGTAAGCTTCAGCCTTGATTTCTTCTGTAGAATTCTAGCACCAACGTGGGAGGAGTGGGAGGAGGCAGAGGAACTATACAATCTATCCAACTTTGCCACAAACTGATTTAATGAAAATAAGATAGATTTTTTTTATTAATCAAGTTTGCAGTATACATTGAAGCTTTGCATTTAGTCTTTGAAGAAAGCAGTTGAAATGCTTTGCTCATATTCAGATAATGACCTACACCATTTGCATTTTTGCAAGGACTGAATATAGTTATTATCCTCTGTGCTTCTAATTTTGGACTTGCATTTGGTTTTATGCTCATTTCACTTGTTCATATCTAGTTGTACCATATTAACTGACTTTCATTTCTTAATACTACAGTACTACTGAGAATTCAGTATTCTTCAATGCTACAACATTTGTATTAAAGGTACAAATTATCTCAGAAGTTAATGTTTCAACAGCAAATGGTTACTGATATATAGGCACAGAGAATGTCCGCGCGCCGAAGGCAGCTCCCGACGGCGTGTGCTTTGCCCCGACAACCCGGAAGAAGACAGAGCAGTAGTGGTGGCAAGGCGATGGAGGCGGGGCTGAGCGGCAAGGTGATGGGGGCAGCACTCACCCAGCCTTGCCGCCTTTTTTGCGAATTGAATCGGGCGCTGTTGCCCACCCTCCCTCCCTTAAGCAGCAGTGTGATTGTTTTGGTCACTTCGGGGCCCGGTGGGAATTTTTGCTTGAAACCTGATTGGCACCTTGGTTTCTTGTGGTTTTCGCCCACCCCACACTGTTGTGTATGGTTGAGATATGGAGGTACCCCTTTTTAATTTGGTCACTTGGCAGGTAGCACTGGTAAGGAAATGAAGCAGATCCCTATAGCATCGGGTCGGGACACATTTCACCAGTCAGGGTGGTTGACAGCCTAGAGAGAAAGGTACCCTGGATTGGTTGAAATGCGGAACAGGAATAAGGGGCTGCCATGCTTGGCAGCTGGCAGTCTCATACAATCGTTCGTCCGATTGTGGTGTCAGAAGTAAAATCAGGAGAAGGTCGCTTCTGACAAGGGGATCTAGAAAAATTGGTCAGTATTCAAATTTAAAAGTTAAGCTTAAGGTTAATGGAATAGATTATTCCAAAAAGCAGCCTTACCAGTGCTACGTTGGCCTGCTGCAGAGCAGCCTAACCAAGTTAATGCGTTCAACAAGTTAAGATCGTTATCAGTTAATAAAGTGGCCCGATTTTTCAACCAACTTGATTGTGTCTGTCTTCTCATTCCGGGGGTGTATGGGGCAAAGATTTATTGATAGCGTGCATCAAGACATCCCTCTGCAGAAATAGACTCCCATATAGTTTATTTTTTCTATTTCTGGTGACACCTTGGAAATCAATATCCAAAACGTCTGTCAGTGCATTAAAACAGCTGGCCTGTTATCTGCTTTACAAAGCCAATAACAATGTTTTATTCTTGGCAGCTGCTGTTAGATATTTGAATGTCCAGCGGCGGGAAAATCACCACTCCCTATTGGTCAGTGGGCTGGGTCAAGCAGGGTATTTAATCCCCTGCTTTCCCCAGCCGTTGTTGTTGTTGTCTTGTTGTGTCCACAATAAACTAACGTGTTGTTCGGTTCACCAATAATGGCGTCCGTGTCCTCACTCCCGCGCCCGGATCTCCGGATCTAACAGCTGCTATATTGCATCATTCTCTAACAAAACTGTTCTTATCCAAGCATCCTATAAGGAAACAAGCTTGCAAAGTTTCATATTCCCTTAATGCTTTCCCTCCTTAATATTTTCCAGTCTTCCCTAGTGTCAGGTGAAACTTTTAACTGCAAAAATAAAATACCATAAACATTCCTAATACTTTATATTGGCAATAAAATATGTCAAATTGGTGTTTTTGTCAGTAGTTTTCTTTCTCTAACATGGCGATAAAGTCCTCTTGTACACCAGTTTATAAGCCCCATGAATTATTCTTGTCTCATCTAAAATGATACACTAAACATAGTATAGATTTCTGTAGTTGCAAAGCTATAGAGAGTTGTGTTTTGTCAGACTCTGTGAGAATGTGTGATAGGCCAGCACTTCTAAGATGTATATGCCATTCTTTACATTAAAATCTCTTTATGTAACAACAAGGTATTGATATAGCCCAGCCCTCATCCCAAAGGCCTGTATTTTGCAAAACTGAAGTTCTAACACGAACTGTGCTGGCGTTTTGGTACTCCTCTCAGGTTTTCTGACCCATATGTCGTAAATCACAAAAGGCAGGGTAAGATGCAAGAGAGCTACATGTGCTGCAACAAAATTACCACTCTGTATCTTACAGGACAGAACGTTAGACTCAGGTGAAGAGGACTGCAAGAGTCCAGACATTTGAATGGTAGTTCCAAGATCTATATCGAGAACAAGTCAGTCAATTTACTGAGCAGGTAGTGCCGCAGCTCTGCCAGCTCATCAACAAAGCAATACAGGGACTTGGTTATTTTCAACCCACTGGAGCCAGTGGTGGCAAACCTATGGCACGCATGCCAAAGGTGGCACTCAGAGCCCTCTCTGCAGGCACCCATGCAGTCATCCGAGCACAGAGTTTGCTTCGCCCCTCTACCCAGCAGCCCAATGTGAGCACTTCCTTCCTCCCCCTAGCACAAAGTTCACTTTGACCCTCTGCCCAGCAGCCCAATGGGAGTATTTCCTTCCTCCCCTGTTGCTGTGTTGGCACTTTGTGATAAATAAGTAGGTTTTGGTTGCAGTTTGGGCACTCAGTCTCTACAAGTTTCGCCATCACTGCACTAAAATGTCCACAGCAGCTCACAAACCTGCTAGCAATCTAACATGCAGACGCCCACGCAGACATGTGCACATGCTGATAGAGAGAGAGTTTTCTAGTTAAAGAAACCTCCTCCCTCCAGAAAGCAAGGATTTCTCTGTGGAGTGAAATCCATCTTGTGAAACTAGCTTCCCAAATCTTCTAGCTAGTTAGCAAAGATGATATGGAAATTTGTAGTCCAGTTTGTTTGTGTGTGTGTGAACTAAAATATTTATAAGTGTGATTAACAGACATAATTAAGTAAATACTTAAGCAAAAAAAATGATCACTTTAGATGGCATGTTCTTGCTGCCATGACCCTGACATGTTAGGATGACTTTAGGTCAACACAAATATGGAAGAAAAGGATATGGTGGTAGCTCACACACACATCCTTCAGAGAGGCGAACAAAGCCATGTGACAATCACAGATCTCCCATACCTGGGAAACTGTTGGTGAATTTCTTCCTTCCCCTGTAGAATTTTTGAGAAATTTCCCTCCCACAGTGAGAAGAATTTCAAAAGGCCCTTTGAACATAGCCTTATCTCCTGGTAAAAAGGCAGAAAGAGTGGCAGAGTACACACAACATTTATTTCCCAACTGAGAAACTGCTCCTCATTATTTTCCACACATGACACAATGGATCTTACATCAATCAGGACATCCATATAAAAATCTACCATAGCACAGTTCAGGTTGTTTTCTTCAAGTTCTCCTCTTCGAACACTCCCAAAAATACTGCAAGAGAGGAACAGCTTAAATAATGGATCCAAAATTTATTGTGCAAAAATGGATCCTATATGTCTGGAACTTCATGATATCTAACTTTATCCCCCATTTTATGATACAATCAGCAAAAAGGAAAAAAAGACAAAACTTGTACTTTTTTTAACTACAGCATTAAAAACTAACTTTTTCCCAGTCTCTGCAATGCTGAATATCGACCCAGTCTGGGTATTTGTTTGGTGAAATTATTGTAATACAAGCCATGAAATAATGAAATGAGCATATATTGGGGAGAATAAGCAGTAGTAAAATTAGACCTGCTACATTAGCTGTGTCAAACTCAATGAGATAGCTGGATAAATTTACACTGGCTAAGAGAGCAATTAAGAAGAGAAGGGAAAGGTCATGCAGCTGAACATAAGAAGAAACAATAGACAAATCAGCAGTTTGAAGGGAGTCCTGTTGAGTTCAATAATGTCCAATTAGCTGTACTAACTATTTGGGTAGTTTCTTTAATCTTCTTCACCTTTGCCTCCTTTTCATTTGTTCAAAAGACAATATTCCAAAAGCAATCTAAATGCCTGGTGAAACTTTGTCCATATAAAGTTGTGTAGCACTACCGCGCCACAGGAGTTTGTGGAACTCTTAAATGATGTTTACTATTTTCTCATTCAAGAAATTGATGAGATCTAGAGCTGCAGTTCAGGCAATTGACTGGGTCTTAGAATTCAAGGTTTGTTGTTGTTTTATTTAGGAGGGAGATAATTAAGTTTCTTCTATCTTTTCCTTTCCCATCTTGCTTTTTCAAAATTATCTTCCCTGCTGTAGAGTTCTGAGGATGTCCAAAATTTGCATCTATTTTGTGCCCTTTTCAACTGGCCTAATTGCCACAATATACCCATAACAGCTAACTGTATTCAAACTGGAAAAGAGGCACACAGAAGCTATGGTTATTGTGAATCACATTAATAGGGAATTTGACGGATCTTTGTAGGTGAATCTATGGTCCCTGGCATGGCACCTAATGCTTTCTCAGAAATGTTGGTTGGAGATAACATCATTCAATCATTGATTCCAAAAACAAAAAGAAGGTCAGGTCAAAGATATATGTAGATATAAGAGAAAATGTTCCATGTCACACCTGGATCTGCACCAGCTGGGATGATCGGGTGATGCAAGAAGATGTTTTTTGGGAGAGATAGTCTTCCAGAGAATAAGATCCTAAACTGTTTAAGGCTTTGAATGACATTGTTGAAACCTTGTGTCTGGCACAGAAAGAAATGGAAAGCCAGGACCAAAGATATATAATGATATTTCTTTGTCCCGGAAATTAACCTGGCTGAAGTATTCTGGACCTGTTGCAATTTTCATATTAAGTGCAAAGGCAGCCCCATGTAAATAGCCTTATAGTAGTCAGTCTTTGACACTACCAATGTGTGGACCAGCATTGTAAGAAATTGTCCGTCCAAAAGTGGGTGCAGTGAGTGACCTGACAAAGCTAGGGAAATGCAGATTTAAATACAGCTCCAGACTGAAGACCAAATCTATAATAACACCTAGAGTGCAGACCTGGTCCCTCAGGAAGTCAGGTCATCCATTTGGACAGGTTACCCTTTCAACAACATGACCTCAATCTTCCTGGCATTCTGCTTTAGCTTGTTTGCTATTGTCCATATTCCATAATCGAGGCCAGGCAGTTCCATGCACTCCGGTGTCAAGGCATGTCTGCCACATGTCCATGGAAATGTCTGCAAATGCTATAAACAGAGATGAGCACTGAACCCTAGAGTCAGATACAACTAGCTTTCGAGCAAGGGTGACCTTTACCTTTACCTAACTACAAGTCAATAGTTATTAAGGTCTTCTGTAGAACCATTAAATTTGGGGGGAATGGGTGAGTAGCTGTTTCTTTTAGACATAGGGCAGATTCTTCCTTGTTCATAACCATTTCTTGTTCAGATGACTATTATTACAAAAACAAAAACTTTCAGGCAGTAAAAATACAAACAGGATTCATTTTTGGCAGCAAAAGGCATTGACAGGACAAAGGATCAATCTAGCCCTCGTAAAGCTCACCAATATTTAATATAGTTGTCAGGGGAGCTTTCAGGGCTTTAAATAATGCTCATTCTGCTTATCTTAATGGAAGGTTATGAATTTCTCAGACAACCATGACTGGTACATTCATCTCTTGCTGCTGAAAAATTGGATGGAATTATCAGTGACACAGGAAGGAGAAAATATTTACAATGCTGAGAAGCGAGTTATTTTTATGTACATACTGCTTCTGTAACAGAAAAAAAAATCCCAGAGAACAGCAGATAGTTATCAGGAGCTTTGGGGAAATAGCTTGAGATGTTGCCCATCTACTTTACATTTATGCTAGCTTGCTATTTATCTTGGAATTAAAATGGTAAAGAGAAGAAATATACATTTATGCATGCTAACCTAGCTGCTAGGAAGGCATGGCTCACCAGCTGTTTCCTTCTTGCGATATGAGGGATTTTATTGTTGAAGGTCTGGTTTGTTTGATTATTTGACGTATATCCAGCCCAATTGGTGCAAGGACCACTCTGGGTGGCTCACAACAATAAATAAGAAAACACAGCAAAATCAAATAAGATCATCCAAGACTATCAATATAATTGGCTTCGACTTTTCTTGTTTGTGTTTCTAAGGAGGCATCTTCTCATAAGATGCCAGGAAAGAATCAGCTCTGTCATGAATCCTGATAATTCCACTCCTGACAGCCTTTCTCCACCACTCATGCTTGATCAATAGCCTGGATTTGTTCATTTGTTTGCTTGAAGTTTTATCAGTTGGCTTTGGTAGAAATGTGGTTTGGGCTAAAAGGGCATGCAGCCAAAGCAAGCAACTCAAAAGCCTGAACTGGACTTGAGATCATATTATATGCATGCATAATAGTCTCAAGTACAGTATCTTTCTTTCCACGTGCTTCACAAAAATATAACCCCAGCAAGATTCACTCTCCCTGAGCAAGAAAAATAAAACATTTTGTTTAGCGATAGATCTGCAATCCATTTCATTTTTTTTAAATAAAAACCTACTGACATGTACAATTTTCTATCTTATTCAGGATGGAAAGAAACATAGAGTTGAAAAATCTAAATGTGAGGAAGATGGAATTAACAGATTGTCACATAGATTAGGGTCCAGAGATATTTGAGGCATTATTTGCTCTAGGACTGACTTATTCATCTTTACTGACAGTCCAGTATATTATCAAAGCACTATATTACAAATGGGTCATTTCTCCCCCTCTCACCTTTCTTTACTGTCCAGCTTTCACATAGTACTTTACCACTCCCTTTTTTAATTTTGATATCACAGGCAAGATTATCATTGATTGTTAAATTTCAAACTTCATTATACCAGTCCCCCAAGTGAAATTCCTATTTAACTTTCCTTTTTTGCAATCAATAATCATGCTGCTGTTGCTAAATTAGTAATTAGTTATTTTCTTGTTCATCCCCACTGAAAATTCACATACAGACAAAATATGACCCTCCTTAGATTTAATATATCATTCATTTCTTTGAAAACTAGAAAGCTAGTCCTAATTACATGAAGGAAATGTGGGGGGAAGTGTTTTTAGAAATTGAATGAATACTCTCGATACATATGCAGATGTGTCCCAGAACAGCACTGTTGATGGATTTTGGAGGTAAACACATTGAGAGAAATAAGAAAGAAATTATTAGTATAATGGTAACTGCTATGAGATTGTCTATTGCTAAAAATGGAAAACTGACTGTAAAATAGAATTGAAAGATTGGTATAGGCAGGGGAATATGGAATATGGCATAATAATAATTTCGTGTCAGAAATTATTCTGGGTTGAAAGGATTTTTGTGGACGAAACTCTGCTCAGGGAGCACCCAAATGAGGCTCCTTTCATGACCCCAAGAACTGGGACAGAGACGGGTTCTCAAATCGTCATGAAGTACCCGGGTCTCAAGCTGCTGATTTGCCTGCCTTCCAGCTAACGAGGTGAGCTTCTTAACCACTGAGCCACCACAGCCCCATAAAATATGGCAATAAACAATAGATTAACATCAAAATTAATAGTTTAAAAAGGAATTTTAAAGAAATCAGATTTTAGAGAAATATGTGGAGAATTTCTTAATTGTGTTTTAGTAAAAAGGAAAAGAGCAAAAACATTGTTCTTGAAAGAAGAGGCAGCTATAAGTTAAAAATATTTGAAATAGATTGCAGATTGAACAAAGGTTTTTTTTGTGGTTGTTGTTCAGTCACACAGTTGAGTTCAACCCATTGCGACCCCATGGATTACTGCTCTCCAGGCTCCCCTGTCCGCTATCATCCTTCACAGATTGCACCAATGATTCTATCTAGCCACCTCACCCTTTGCTGCATCCTTCTCCTTTTGTCTTCAATCTTTCCCAGCATCAAGGCCTTCTCAACTGAGTCCTCTCTTCTCATTTGATGGCCAAAGTAATTGAGTTTCATCTTCAGTATTTGTCCTTCTAATGAGAAATCATGATTGATTACCTTCAGGTTTGACTGATTTGATCTCCTTGCCGTCCAGGGTACTCTCAAGAGTCTCTTCCAGCACCCAGTTCAAAGGCATCTATTCTTTTGCGCTTAGCCTTCCTTATGGTCCAGCTCTCCCAGCCATACATTGCTACTTGGAAGACCACTGCTTTAACTATGCAGACTTTTGTTGTCTGCTTTTTATTATGCTGCCTAGGTTTGCCATAGCTTGCCTCTCAAGAATTAATCATCTTTTTATTTCATGGCTGTAATTGCCATCTGCAGTGATCTTGGATCCCAGGAAAGTAAAGTCTGTTACTGCTTCCATTTTTTCCTCTTCTATTTGCCAGAGAGTAATGGGATCAGATAGCATTATCTTCTTTTTTTTATGTTGAGTTTCAGGCCAGTTTTTGCAGTCTCCTCTTTCTCCCTGATCATGAGGTTCTTTAGGTCTTCACTTTCTGCAATTAGGGTAATATCATCTGCATATTTCAGGTTGTTTATCTTCCTCCCAGCAATCTTAATTCCAGTTTGTGCTTCATCCAGCTTGTGCCTCATGAATAAAGTACATAATTATATATATTGTCCCACTGGGTGACGGGTGCACATATTAGTATATAATATGTTAGGATTGTGTTTTTATCAGGATGGTATGTTGTTGTAGTTATTATTTTTCTTTCCTAGCTATTTTTTGTTTATTTTAACTTTTCTTTTTTTGTATTAAAAAAAGAAATAACAAAATTTAAGAAAAAAGAAACCTCGAAAACTATGCTTTCTTCCGGAGGCTTAGCCTGAATTATTCTTTTGGCACAGCTTCCTGTGGTAACTCTTTGAGCTGTGTTCAGTGTATCCTCTCCTTCTTTGACAGAACACACTTCAGAAGCTGGTTGATGGTTATCACTTTCTTTCTTTCTTTCTTTCTTTCTTTCTTTCTTTCTTTCTTTCTTTCTTTCTTTCTTTCTTTCTTTCATCAGACTATTTATATATATGACTTTTTAAATCTCTCTTTTTTGGGGGGCATCAGGCATTTCTCTCAGCCTTTTAAAACTTATTCTTATGGTGGCTGCAGGCTTGAGATCCACAGCTTTGCTGTTCTCCAAACCCTCAATTTTTCTGCAATGTGTTTGTAGTGTAGCTCAGCAGATTATAACTCTCTGACATAACCTAGCTTTCTAGTAAGTAGTATGCTCTTTGCTCTCTGGGACTCCTATCTGCTTGTTGTTTTAGGAGTTCAAAACAAGCCCACTCCTTAATAATAAATCCACTTGGTCACCTTGAAGAAGCTTGTCAGCAGCAAGGCTGCAACTAGAAAAATGAGTTTTTAGACCCACAAGACAGACTTATTAACCTCCTGTCAAACCCAGCTTGTCAGAAGCCCTGCTGCATCTTTATTTCTTTGTTCAGTGCCTTTTTCTGAGTTGGGTTAAAGAGGACATGACTCCCAATATACTCAAGCCCATTTTACTTTGAGAACTGTCTAAGCCTTCAGCTTAATTTTTTAGCCAGAGAATTCTAACATTGTGTTTTTGGACTGGAGCAGAATCGAAGTTAATAATGCGCTGGAGTATAGCTGCGTCTATCATAAAGAAACATATAGAATTTCTGCTGAATCTGAAGACCCTTTGCAATTAGCTGCTAAATAATGTTCAGTGTTGTTTTTAAAGATGATATCTAGTTCCAGCAAAAGTCTGCATGTCGACTTCAAAGTAATTTCCTTTGATTTCATTAGGGTTTACTCCCAGGCAAGTAGGTTACCTTTTGAATAAGAGCTGGAAAAGTTACTGTTTTGGACTATAACTCCCCACAGTTCTCTAGTTGGTATTGTCATATTAGGAATATCTGGCCCTTTACCACAGCTGCAGGGCTGTAGCTAGGATTCTAGAGGGGGGGGGAGATTTTCAGGAGGGGCAACAATGACACACTCACATATATAACATTAGCAACATGGGGTGGGGAGGGGCTGTTAGTTCAGGAGGGTTTTTTGCCGCCGCCGCCGCCGCCCCCGGCTCCCCGGCTACGGCCCTGCACAGCTGTATAGTGAATTTCTGTGCAAAACTATTATTATTATTATTTATTAGTTCAAATTTATATTGCCGCCCACTCGCCGTGGCGACTCAGGGCATCTTACATACAATACATTACATTACATTACAATATGTTGGGGTGGACACAAGGGGAGGGGCGGCAAGGTCCTCATCCTGCCCTGGCTTCTTCTTCCCCTGGCAGTTGGTATAGGCACAGATTCCTGCAGTGTGAAAAACAGGATCCATTTGGAAGCTATGGCAAAACTAAATTTATTCATTTTATCTTTAGAAAGAAAGCAAGAGCAGAAGAGTCTGATTGCAAATCTCACAAGACAGCGCCCAATGGCTAGAAAAGTCTCAGAGTTATAATCAAACATTTTTAGTAAAAGTTTAGGTTTTTTAATGTATCAGTATTGCATCCCCCCCCCCCCCATTTCCATAGAGTGAAATAAATGCTTGTGGCCCAAGCACTAGGGCAGAGGTTGGCAACCTACAGCAACTGCCACCACCACCAGAAGTGGCTGCAAATGTGTTTACAGCAGCCATGGATGCATTTATGGCACATTTATTTGGGGGGGAGGACCACCAGACTGCTCCCTTAACTGTCTGAGAGAGTGTGACCAATCCCCCAACTTAAAAGGTTGCCAATCCTTGTACTAGGGGAACATTGCCAGATTCTTGTGCATGTGTATTTACCGTACTTCTGTGCTCTCTTTCGCAAGCAATGGGACTCAAGGTGGCTCACAATTCATTCAAATAGACAAAAATTATAACAACACACACACACAAGCTACAAATTAAACAAGAAATCATTAAAATCATAATATAAAAACAAACTGAAACAATTAAAACTTTAAAAGCATTAAGAAGTATATATTGGAAGCACATTTAGGGCAACTAATTATGATAAAATTAGTAACTGTATTGAATGCCAAAACCCTGTTGGAACATAATGTTTTCAATTGCTGCTGAAAATATAGCAAAGAGGACCTGTGGGCAAGAACTGAGAAGGTCCCCTCTTGGGTCCTTGTCAAACATGTCTGTAAAGGAGATGGCACCAAGAGAACAGTCTCCCTAGATGATCCTAATACCTGAGGATGGCTGTTCAGAGAAATACAGTCTGTTGGATAGCTTGGAATCAAGCAATATGGGCTTTTAAAGGTAAAGTAACTAAACCTGATGTAAACCATAGTATTATAACCCCCACTCAGTGGTGGCCCCGCCCATCCAAGTTTTGAAATAAAGTAGTTTTAATTCAGGTCCAACACAGGGCTTTCCCCTTGGCCACACTCACAATACCATGCCCACTGTGTGGTAGTAAAAACAATTTTGGAGCCCATCACTGCCTCCACTCAATAATTTAGCTGCAGCATTTTGCATCACTGAAGTTTCTGAACTATCTTCAAAGGCAACCCCACAAGAATGTGTTGTAGTAATCCAAATTAAGTCATGTGTCACTGTAGTTGAATTGTATGTTTCAAGGAATGGACACAATTGGCACACTAGCTTTAACTGTGAAAATGAACTTCTGGCCACCGCTGAGCTTTGGACTTCCAGGATCAAGGATGAGTCCAAGCATACTCCCAAATTATGAACCTGGGTTTTTACGGCTAGTGTGACCCCACCCAGCAGAGTCTGAAACACTGTTTACTGATGTGCTTTTCAATTGACCAGAAACACCTCTGTCCTGCTTGGATTAAGTTTCAACCTGTTTTTCTCATCCCATTGATGATTGACAATAGACATTGGTTTAGAAAAGAAACAGCTCTCTTGGAATTAGGAGGAAAGGGGAGATAAGGATGAGTGTCATTCACATTTTTTTTTTAAATTAGAGTTCTATACCACTCATCTGGGATATTTTTCCCATTCTGGGCAATTTACAATAGTTAAAACCAGAAATATACACACAATAACAATTGATGGTATCCAGAGGTAGCATAATCCAGTTATACCCTTATTCATTGGCTATGGGGAGAATGTTTTTATAAGCCTCTTTAAACAGTAAGGTTTTAAGATGTTTCTTGAAAACATCCAGTGATGGGGTCTGGTGTAACTCCACTGGGAGAGCATTCAATATTTGTGATACAATATTTGTGATACAATATATGTGAATATATGTGATCTGAAACTCTGGGCAACCTCTTCCAATGGTTTCATGTATGTGTTAAACAGAACGGTGACAAAAACTGAACCCTTTGGGACACCATAGCCCAAACTCTCAAAAAGGAATCCTCAAATACTTTGCACCTTGCTTGGTGTGGAGAAAGGAAACTGCTGACCTAGGGCCTGTGCATAGGCACAGTAGGTCCAGTTTATGTCCAGATGCCTGAGGTCACTTCAGTGGCTAAATCATGTTTAACTCTCTCTCCCCCCATTCAAAAAGCATAAGCAACCTAATTGCTCATATTGTGGAAGTTGACTAGTTGAACATTTCCCTACTCTTCTTTGGAGGAGCAGGAAAAGTGAAATGATTTGACAGTCAGTGACAGTCAATAATATTTTTTTCTGTTTAGCATCAATCAAAATTGCAGCTGCAGGAAGATTCATAATTTGGGTTTATGCAGAAAAAGAATGATTCCCCCCGCCCCTGTCATTTTAAGTGATCAAATAGCAGGAAAATACATCTCCACTTTCCCTGCACTTCCACATAAAGACAGAGGAAGATTTTAATTTCCTCTGCTTCAGGATAATGGAAATTGACAACTGCAAGTCTCCCATATATCTCATTCCCAGAGTCCACAGATGCTGGGAATGGTATATATGGGAGTGTAGTGAAATAGTACAATCCCCTGACAAGGGCTCAAAGGGACACATTGGACAAACTAGTCTACCCACAAATCACCCTAGAAAGCAGATTAAATGTCTGTCTGGACAGCCTTCTAGTTTAGGCAACAAAATGGCCAGTCATTGGAAGATGCTCTAATTGTCTCTGAATACAGTGATTGCCATTCATGTTAAGAGAGATTCTAGCTCCTTGAGTGGTTTGTGCAGAAAAGATTATAAAACAAGACACTGGGGCCACTCACTCTGTTTAGATAATATGTTTAGAATTTTGTTTTTTAAAATAATTTTCTTTTACTTTAATCTGTACCTGCTAGCAAAGAAGTCATTGTGTGATGGCAAAGCCAACCTTGACAGAAGTCAACACCATAAAATCCACTGACCTGAAGGGACCCAAATGGTTTTGAAGGGTCCTCAATGAAGAGTCTATAAAACCACATAAAGAGTTGGAGGTGGAGTCTGACCAAAAAGCAGATATTTAAACATATATTAAAGATTTAAGCTCAGTTTTTCTGAAGCTCCCAGATGTGGAGTATTTTTCCTCACTTTCTTGCACTAATAATCTGCCTGGGTTACATAAACAAGGGTGAAGATAAAAATAAGTTTCCTTTAATGTGACAGGTGCTGCAGCACAGTCACATCCCATATTTGTATATAGCCTATTTATTTTCTTCTTTGTTCCTGACTTAGAAAAGTTTGAAAATGAACATCAAGCAGACAGGATCCCTGTTGATGGGAAATAATAAGTAAATGGGGATTTAAAGTCTATAGCGGGAAGGAAAGTTGTTTCCTACTAATTACTATAAAGAACAGATAACCAATATAGTTCTGACCTGTTAGTCATTATTCTGAATTTTCATTTGGCATTTTTTCATAATTTGAAAAATCAGCAATGTGTGATTTTTAAGGTTAAATTTGCCTTTGTGTTAAGTTCTCTGTGCATTTGATTGTGTCACTGTAAGGCATGAAAAGGACAGACTCATAAGATTTTGACACACACACACCAGTGATGGGATGTCCCCGGTTCCAGACGGTTCCCTGGAACCGGTAGGACCAATTCCGGAGGGTTCTCCGTGAGGGGAGTCCACTTTTGGGGCGTCCGGTTCCGGACGCCTCACCGAAAGAATTTTTTTTTTTTTAATCGGAGCTAAAATGGCTCCAATTGACTGCGCATGTGCAGAAACTCAATCTGACACATTGCGCATGCGTCAGATTGAGTTTCTGCACATGCGCAGTCAATTGGAGCCATTTTAGCTCCAATTTTTTTTTAAAAAATGTTTAGAGCTTTCAGGACGGCGGCGGCGGAGGCGGCACCAGCCCTCTGAGAAGGACACCTCCCCCGCGGCACGTTGAGGGCTGCCTGGGCCGTCCACTGCCGACAAGCCCCATGCCCTGGGGACGCCCGGTGTGGCGCACCGCTGACGCCTCCTCCTCCGCCGGGCGCCGGCCTGTAGGCTGGGTGCCTGCAACCGCCGCCCGCCGCCGCCGGAGCTGCCGTTGGCTACATTCCTGTGGCCTCCTCCTTGGGCCGGTCCCTTTTTAGCCTGGCTGCGGCGCCTGGCGGAGGAGGAATGCAGGCGGCGGTGGTGCGGCATGGGGACGGCCCAGGGAGGCTCGGCAGCCGCGGCTGGAGCCGCGGCTAGAGCCGCGGCTGGAGCCACTGTTGCCCGCCGCCCCTGGCCATGGCCGGAGCCGGGCTAAAAAGGTGGCCTCCCGAGGAGGAGGCCACAGGGGTGCAGGCAGCTCCGGCGGCGGCGGCGGCTGTGGACGCAGTCAGGGTGCCGGGTCCCAAGAAAGGTAAGCGAGGGGTAATTTATTTGTGTTTTGGGTGGGTGGTTGTTTTTATTTTATTTATTTATTTATTTATTTGTGTCTGGGTGGGTGGGCTGAGAGGGAGGGGTGTGTGTGTGTATGTTTATTTTTATTTTTTATTTATTTTTATTTTTGGCCCCGCCCACAACGTCATGACGTCATGACGTCGGCTTCGGCCATGATGTCATGACGTCATGACATTGGCCACGCCCATGACGTCCGTGACGTCATGGCGTGGTAGTAGAATTTTTGTCATCCCATCACTGACACACACCCTTTCAAATGTAATACTTTGACATATACACACCCTTGAATGTAATACTTTTCACCACATCAGTAAATAGCTGTTAGGGCATTTGTTGAGTCTTTGAAATTGACTCATTCTGCCCAGGTAATTTATTCTCCTTCTGCCATATCCAAATCCAAATATAGGCAATCCTCATGGCAATCAGCCATGAAGACTGCCCTGAGAATATAATGCAGTGGCCTTTCATCTGCCTTCCACATCACAGCATGACCTCTATACCACTGATCCAGTTCCGTGAGTCACTTTCTGGTCCTGAGCTCTTTTGGTATACAAAGTCCTCATTAGCCCCAGGCCAGTATTGATGAAGCTGCTGCCCTCCATCAACATGGATTCAAATGGGATTTAATCCACATGGGGACCATCACCTTTCCCTGTGGACTTTGGTACCTAAGGCCATTAGTCCTCTGGGTTGTCAGGTTAGTTAACTGCCACCTGACACTTGCTGTTGAGTCACTGGCAGGGGTGCCCAAACATTTCAGCCCATGGGCCTGTCATGTGGTTCAGTGGGCTGGTCACATGGTTCAGTGGGCTGGCCACATGGTTCCTCCCACTGGAAGCAGAAGTAAAACACACCTTGCAATCTGTTTTGCAACAGGATATGATAGATTTTAAGCTGCCATTTTCTCTGCTTAAACCAGGAGTGCCCAAACTCCAGTCTCCAGGCTGGATCCTGGCCCTGACGCCAATTCATCTGGCCCACCCCACTCTTGTATCTCCTGGAAGAAGAAGTAAAACACGCCTGTACGGGAGCAATGAGGGCACTTTCGGGAGTGATGAGGATGACATTGGCTGGATGAATTGGTGTCGTGAGCTGGATCCAGTCTGTGGGCTGTAGTTTGGACATCCCTGGTCTACTCTTTTACCAAAATTGCAAGTGCAAGCATCTTGGTTTTAATAGGGATTTGGAGTAGATTCTGGAAATCCTGGTTAGCCCCACATATATTGCTTTGGATCTTTCCATCAAAATCCTCTTCTATCATCAGGACTTGGAAAAAAATTGTCTCTGGATACAGGTCCCAGAATATTTCAACCAGCATGGTCACTGGATGGACTGATCACTGGAGAAGCTGTTTCTGGGAGCTGTAGTGGAAAGTTTTTTATGAAGCTCTACTTGTAATGCAACCTGGAGAACAGGTTGCACATGCCCCCTCCCTTTTTTTTTTGTGTGTGTGTATGATTTCAAAATATAATTTAGCACTATTATAAACAGGCATGAGACGAAGAAGAAGCTTTGTCAGCTCAGTTGGTTCATTGATAACATTTGCATAATTTAATTTAATTTAATTTAATTTTTAGACTTTTATGCCACACCCACTCGCAAAAGCGACTCTGGGCAGCTTACAGGGATACAAGGTACAGTTACAAATTACACATAATCAAATAACATCATACTATGGATCAAAAATCATCACAATTTAGATAAACCGAAAACAATAAATACACAATAATATAATACATACAATTCAATCAATACAATATATATAATTTGATTACAAAACAGCATACAATAATACAGTATTACAACACATGTTCTCAAGTATCAGGCCTCTCATCCTGCCACACAAACAAATTCCAAAAGAGGCAGCGGCTGCTCATCGCACTGGACTCTTAAGTCCGGTGTGGGGGTGGAGCCCGGGAGCACCTCCAGGTAGAGCAGTCCAGCACTCCCAGTCGGTGGTCCTCCTCAGCCTGATGGGCTGAAGTCCAAGGGTGGCGGGGCAAGTCCTGTTGCACCAGACTCTTAAGTCCAGCATGGGGGCATAGCAGCCAGGCCCTTAGTCTACCTTGCCCATCTCTGTGTACTCAGAGTGCCAATAGTTCTCTGTAGAGTCTTACCTCGCTGTTAAGTGCCATCATTTGCTTCCAATGTATGGTGACCCTAATAGAGTTTTCAAGGCATGTGAATTGTTCAGAGGGTAGATTGCCATTGCCGTCCTGCACTGAGTTTCTATGGCTGAGCAGGTCTTTGGAGTCATAGTCCAATATTCTCCTCACTACAGCACAGTGAATCTCAGATGTGTGACAATGGGCTGTATTATCTAAAATATAGTTTTGTAATGGAAAGCGTGTTATGGGTTGATTTTAGAGTTTTCTGTATGCACAGCAGGTGCTTTATTATTGATGGATGGCTCTCCCTTAGCAACATCTTGTACCGGGTGATGATAGATTACTCTCATAATCTCTTAAAGGGCTCAGGTGGAACTTGATGACTGTTACCATTTATATGAGAAAGAAGTTCCTTTTTCACTGAAGTTGATTGAGAAAGATGATATGAACACTGGGTAAACTTTCATACCATCACTCATGGTTAGTACATCAGGGGAACGATAAGAGAAAATTCCATTAAAACTGAATAGCAATAGAGCTGACTGCCCCTCCTCCTAGTTTGCCTCATGTGCCTACCTGGCAAACTAAATCACAGTGGAAGTAGTTATTCATAGCTCTTGGCCTTGGTGGAGACACTCCTTTCTCTTGGTGGCAAAATACAGATTGCCTTCAGGAAGGGTACATGAGTCCTTGAGAATCATAATTCAGCCCTTGTCCATGTTTACAAAAGTGTGACTCTGCTAAACTCACAGACATTAGGACAGGTTGGGCTTTAAAAGTAACCAAGGGCCAGGGAGTTGTTGACAGGAAATATCAGCCAGAATGACCAACACAGCATGTTTAGCTTACAGTTAGAACCTTGATGCAATTAATGCAATTCCGATCACCAGACAGAAGCAATATAATAATTATCTACAATCAGGCTACTATTTTTTCATGTATAGATTTTTCCATAGTCATTGCAAAAAAGGGAATGTGACAGTGCAGTGAATTTTGATAACAGGGCCACAAGTATTAAGGAGTGTGGGTGTTTTTTTAATGAAAGCATTACCTTAATCTGAAAGTGTAATGTAACTGTTTTTAACTTCTGTTCCTTCAGCTCCACCACTTTATGATGGATAATAATAATATAAAAATAAAAAGCCTGAACTAGACTCACCTAAGCACTTGTATATAGCTAGTAGAACTTAAGAATTATGAATCACAGTAAAGTGGGGAGGAAGATGCAAGATATTAGCTTAAACAGGAGTATCATTCAGTAGGAGATAGTGAAATTGACTGTCATTTAGGGGGGAAAATCTACCCAAGTGATCAAGGAGGAGCTGTGCTCTTTACTATCTTTATTTGTTTGTTAAAATCTGTTCATTTTATCAAAACTTTTTCTCATTGTTTGTTTCATGATGTATTTGGTTCAATAGTTTTTTTCATCCTGTACACATTTTCTGAATGCTTTAACAGAGACCTCAGTTTTCCTTGATAGCTTTGGAACTTTAAATTACTTTGTTTCTTGTTCAGTTTTCTTTCCTGTGTTGGGTTTGCTTTGCCCATTCTCTTGTGAACACCAACAGCTTTGATAGTTTGTGAAGTTTCATTTACTCTGTAATAGCTGAACCATTTGTCAAATGTCATATTGAAGGTGACTGTTTGGTTCATTTGTAATGGGAAGTTGCTTGTGAAAAATGCTTTCTATCCCAAAGGTAGCAAACTCTTAGAAGCATACTTGTCACATCCATGGCTCTCAGCCAGCCCAAAGCCCTGAAATAGCAGGGCAGGGAGAGAACCAATACCTGTCTCTCTTTCCTCCAAAGCAAAACAGAAGAGATTTTTTTAAAAAAAACCTTCACAATACAGTTGTAGTGGCGAAAACTCTGAGCAGGTATAAAAGAATGGTAAGATTATGCATGTAAACCCTACCCCTTATTCCCTTCCCAGAAGTAATCTAGACCTTTGTATTGGGGATTAAACCAGAGAGTGTACATCCCCTATCCTTTTAACCAGTGATGGGATGACAAAAATTCTACTACCACGCCATGACGTCACGGACGTCATGGGCGTGGCCAATGTCATGACGTCATGAGGTCATGGCCAAAGCCGACGTCATGATGTCATGACGTTGTGGGCGGGGCCAAAAAAAATAAACATACACACACACACCCCTCCCTCTCAGCCCACCCACCCAGACACAAATAAATAAATAAATAAAATAAAAACAACCACCCACACAAAACACAAATAAATTACCCACCCAGCCCAAATAAAAACCCCTCGCTTACCTTTCTTGGGACCCGGGACCCTGACTGCGTCCACAGCCACCGCCACCGCTGGAGCTGCCTGTGGCGTCCTCCTCGGGCCGCCGGTACCTTTTTAGCCCGGCTCCGGCCATGGCCAGGGGCGGCGGGCAGCAGTGGCTCTGGCGGTGGCTCCAGCCGCGGCTGCCGAGCCTCCCTGGGCCGTCCCCATGCCGCACCGCCGCCGCCTGCAGCTTCCTCCTCCGCCAGGTGCCGCAGCCAGGCTAAAAAGGGACCGGCCCAAGGAGGAGGCCACAGGGATGCAGGCAGCTGCAGCTCCGGTGGTGGGGGGCGACGGCTGCAGGCACCCAGCCCACAGGGGCCTGGCAGAGGAGGCGGTGGCAGCGGTGCGCTGCGCCGGGCGTCCCCAGGGCATGGGGCTTGTCGGCAGCGGACGGCCCAGGCAGCCCTCAACGTGCCGCGGGGGAGGTGCCCTCCTCAGAGGGCTGGTGCCGCCGCCGCCGCCGCCCTGAAAGCTCAAAACAATTTATTTTTTAAAATTGGAGCTAAAATGGCTCCAATTGACTGCGCATGCGCAGAAACTCAATCTGACGCATGCACAATGCGTCAGATTGAGCTTCTGCGCATGCGCAGTCAATTGGAGCCATTTTAGCTCCGATTTTTTTTTAAAAAAAATTCTTTTGGTGAGGCGTCCGGAACCGGATGCCTCAAAAGTTGTCTACCCTCCCGGAGAACCCTTCGGGATTGGTCCTACCGGTTCCAGGGAACCGTCTGGAACCGGGGACATCCCATCACTGCTTTTAGCCCTTTCCACGGTTTCAGGTGTAACATCTCTGCAGGGTTTATGGCCATCCAGCCTATAGCATGCAAGAAGTACCAAAAAATTTTTGTTAAAGTATTATGTCTCTCTTAAACCATGAATCATCAACAGGATATCTATTTTTTAATATCTTCCAAAATACACTAGGAAAGAAGGTTTCAAATGTGAGCATCCCACTTCTTTATCTGTCACTTTTTTATTTAGTCCTCTGGCTACTGAAGATGCAATCACACAATGGGGAAAAAGTCTTGTGGAGCATTAAAAGATGAACAATTTTGACTGGCATGATCATTTTATGAACCACAGCCTAGTCTATCTGTTAATGTGAGCTACCATCCAAGAAAGTTTTTCCCCAATAAAACATGTTAGCCTTCTAGGTGCTGTAGGACTCTTTGTGCTGCAACTGACTAACAACCTTGCCCTGATGAAATAAAATGTCACAAAGAAATAGTGGTATCTGTGAACATCTAAGTGTCTATATTAATCACTTGATCAATAGATGAACATAAATGCATACCATCACATTGAATGCATTTAGACGGAAGTCAAAGTCAATATATGCCTGCTTATTTATATGCAAATGCAGAGCCCGGGTTGCAGTTTTGTACTGAAAAATGTCATCATATTCGGCTAAGCCGCTCTTTTGCAAACTTTGGCTGAGAGGAGGTGGAGGGGTGCTAAACAAAAGTAGCTCCTGTATATTCTGTTGCCTTAGAGACTGAAACATCTGTATCTGTGCCGGCAAGTGATGCAGACATGGTAAGATATGACTTTCTTGCATTCCTCTCTTCATCTTGCTGTCAATAGTGATGTTTTATGGTGGCGATATGCTGGACCTTTTTTTGCAATGTATTGTAATCTGGTTGTGTAGCATGTCCTTGTCTGAAGAGATCCTTTTAATTAAGGTCTGACTCCCAAGTCAGGATGCTTCCTTATGAAAAGATGCCAACACACTAATAATTTTTCAAGATGAACTTGGAGGGACTCGAAATGATTGTTGTTCTGGTGATAATTGTGGCATTTGTCAAAGTCCTTGAAAATATGGGGCTGCTGGAAGATACATATGAAGGTAGGCTGTTGGACAGGGAATGTTTGATTTTGGTAGTAGCTTTTATTTCCTGAAAATCTTTCACTTTAATGCATAAAGCTAGCATGAGTGTTTGTATGTGAGAGAGAGATAACCGAGCTGTACAAGTCACTGTGATGATATATACATGCGTAACTTTGAATCTAAAAGCTTAGGTTTAGGCTTATTTGTACAAAACGTAGTTCTGATTTTATAGAGAGCTTTGAGCATCTAATTGAATGTTTCCCACAAACTTCACTGCAGAGTAGCATTTTGTGCATAAACACTGAGAATGACATCTTGATTGCTTAAAGAACTTTGATACCACAACCGATTTCAAATATAACTACAGCTAGTAATATTGTTTATGAAATAAGGTATTTTACTGCTCCTGTGATATCTGTGATTATGTGCATGTCTTTTTCTGTCCAGAATCATTTGTTGTCCTTTTAATCACATCCACACTGTCTGTAAGTGCATTTTAAATCAAGAATGTTTCCTTGGTTTTATATTTGATAGCCTTAGGAGTGTCAAAAAAACAACAACCCTATCCACCATTACTATATGGCTTAACCATTAATTTCCAGTGTTAGAATATACTTAAAATATGATGATGCAGGATCCCTAGTTGTTGTGGCTTTTGCTGCCTTTGTAGAGGAAATATGATCTGTATAGTTAAGAAAAGGGGTATAGATGGCATAAAGCTGAATACAGTATATAGAATGCACCTTTAAATTCAAAATGAGGTAGAATACTATACAATATGTAGAAGTGATTAACTCTTCATGGTTCAAGACACTATTTTTCTGGAAAACATAGATTCATTTTTTTAAAAAAATTAACATGTTCACTTATTAAAACAACTTCAATTTTGCTACATACTATATGGTATATGTTAAACAAGTTAGTTGCTTTGCATTGTTTATGCCAGTCTGAATATAGTTTCAATACTTTGGGAACCATAGAACTTTTTCAAAGCTTAGAAGACTTTGCTATGTCTTAATTAATGTATGCCTGTAATTATATATCATTCTTATCACTTAATCCTGAACCGTAACATCACTTGAAATTTTTTTTAAGAAATGGTAGAAGAGATTTTGAAGCCATACAATCACTATCCATCTTCAAGCTGTTCTGTTATTCCTTGTTAGGATTACTGTTTATCCATGTTAGGGTTGCAATTGACATTCATATGCCAGGAGTCTGAAAACATGAAAACATAAGCACACTTTGTACTTTGGGGAGGAAATTATACATGTGTTGGAATGACAAATTTCATCTGAGTTCCAGTAAGAGATAAATTATTTTGCCCAGAAATCTTCTTCTGTTAAAATATATATATTACCTATGAATAAGTTTGCAAAGGCATTTTGACATTTGAATAACTGGAAGTTAAAGGAAACAGATGCACAAAATGATACAGTATAGGGGTTGGGGTGTTTGTTTTGTTCTGATTTTTTGTGACTGTATGTCTCCACATAAAGAAAGTAAGGCTAGGGGGTGGTGGGTGGAGAAGCATGGCTACATTACTGTAGTTATGACTTTCAAGTTCTTCTCATTTCAGTAGGTTTAGATTTAGCCCATTGTGTTTTAAGGGTAAGATGTATATATGAATAAGAACTGGAGGGATAGCTCTGTGAATTAAAAATATGGAGTTCAGTTCCCTACTGAATTCAATGCCCCACTGGAAAAAGCCAGTCCCAGTGTGCCCTCAAAAGAAGGGAATGATAAATCACTTCAAGTACAGTAATACCTCATATAACATTAGTATCGAATAACACTAAAATCGCATAACATTAAGGAATCTGGGGGGAAGAATTGCATCAGATAACATTAAGATCCTATGGGATGCTTCAGATAACAACAGCTAAAGCCTGTGTGGTTACAATGTATCTCTATGGATCCCATAGAGGATCAGATAACACTAAAAATCATATAACACCAAGACTTGTGGAACCAGGTTTTAGTGTTATATGAGGTTTTACTGTACTCTATAACAAGAAAACCCCTGGAAAGAATTGCCATAAGTCAGCTTCAACATGTTGGTAGCATATAATAATGATTACTTATTAATGTGGATGTGAATGTATTTGTCTCTCTTTAGTACCAGGGTCACTGCGGGTCATTGTCCCAGGCTCAGATCACACTTAGAAGGGGTCACATAATATCGACAACACTCCATTGTTACTATCTCTTGTTCTTCAGAATCATACTAACTTGAGCTCCACAAAATTAATGGATTTTTTTAAAAAAAATCACAAAACAAACTTCATTCTCGGTGTTTTGTCATTTTGTCATGATAGCAGGATAGTTCAAGTTTATTTTATTGCATTTATATCATACCTTTCATCATAGCTGCATGCCATCTTTTCCCCCTCCAAAGAGTATAATGGAAAGAGATAAAGGAGCTTGATGAGGGGGCTCTTCTGCAATGATTCTTCTTCTTCCGTGTCTAGGCCAGATGGGAAACTGCCAAAATAATAATAATAATTTCATGTCAGAAATTATTCTGGGTTGAAAGGATTTTTGCAGGAGAAACTCCACTCAGGAAATTCCCAAAGAAGGCTCCTTTCATGTCCCCAAGAGCTGGGACAGAGACAGACATTCAATCCGTCATGCAGTACCCAGGCAAGCTTCTTAACCACTGAGACACCGCAGCCCCACTGCCAAAATGAAACCACTTTTCGGTGAATTCATTCTGCAATGATGATAGTCGGGTTACAGTGTGTAACCACATGTAACTATCAGCTTTCAAACCAGAAAACAAAACAAAATAAACAAAACAAAACAAAATTAAAAACACTGTAGCACTTTAAAGACTAACTGCTATATTTTTATTATTAGTTTTCGTGGATCAAGTCCACTTCTTCAGACAAGGAGTGAAACTTACAGGCATGGTTTTTATACACCAAATTCAGTGGTCAAAGGAAGAAGGGTGTATTCAAGCAAAATGACAGACAAGCAAGCACAACAATACAGCTTCCCACAGCTTTCAGTTTCAGTGCTTCCCT
This sequence comes from Furcifer pardalis, assembly GCA_030440675.1. NCBI lineage: Eukaryota > Metazoa > Chordata > Lepidosauria > Squamata > Chamaeleonidae > Furcifer > Furcifer pardalis. Next base: position 75,335,418 of record CP126893.1, read on the forward strand.
TTCAGTCAGTTAATAGTCTTTTCTATTTTAAGAGCCATCTTATTTGTTAGCCTGTTGATTTATTTATCAGGCTTGGCAGAACTGGCAACCTATTTCCAACACAACATTTTACAATAAATATATTGAATATATTTTTGAAACTGTGTGCTGTGTAAGCTGAAGAGCTTCATTCAAGTATACTATGGAATTCTTCCCTTGTTTTTGAAAATATGCTTATTGATTAACTTCAACTGGATTTGTGATGGGATAGTTGTTCCAGGCAAGGCACTTGGTTTTGTCTTTATTTTCAAACTGAGTGATAACTTTTAAAAAATGACAAACCAGTGCCACTGACTCCAAGGTATTGTGCTGTGAGGCATGGGTATAAGCACCCCAATGAAAAAGACAACAGAAGCTGTGGGATCTCCTAAAAGAAAGGCAAGATTATCCCTTCAAAAAAAAAAAAGGAAAGTAAATATGGCCAGGAGGCACCCTTACTATGGATCCATCATGATTATCTTAATACCTCTGAAGTTTGGTGTTTGAGGCTCAATCCCAGTTGTTCCATGCTAGTCATGGTCCCTTATTTTTGCTGTGCTCATAGTCACTCACTCTAAACTACATGAGCGAAGTTCACAAAGGACACTATTAAGGGTTCTTCAAAAAAGAAATCCAGATCACGTTGATTCCTTTCTTTGATAAAGTTTTCAGTATTCCTATTTGGCAGGTGGACAATTAAACAGGAATTCTACTCAATGGAAGCATTATTACAGTAGGCCTATAAAATCAGCAAGGAGATCAGAGGTGTCAGAAACATGAGAGAAACATACTTCACTCCTTGTTTGTCAAACAGGAGGATGAAGGCCATGCAGTGACTGGACATTTTCCTGGAATACAGTCACAAAGAAGAACAGTATATAGGAGTCTGAATCATTTCAGATATCACTGGGTACCTCAAGGTTAAAACCATGCACATTAGACTTCTTCTTCCATATCTAGGCCAGATGTGAAACGGCCAAAATGGAGGCACCTTTTGGTGAGTTCAGTCTGCAGATCCTTTCACCTGACCTAGTGTGAGAAAGATTAGCTGACAACACAAGGTGGTTCAAAAATACCACAACCTTTGAGGAGGTTCTTTATGTGTACCCCCCACATGAAGCTGAAAGGGTTAGTTGTACACATAAGAGAAACCACTTGACTATCCCAGGTATGGTTTTGAAAAACTCAACTTTTCAAAGTGGCGGGCCAGATCATGCCCCCTCAGACAGTTGAGTGGGCTGGACTGGTGCACCCCCTTGTAAACACTGCTGTAAAATGTGCCTGCAGCTGTCGTAAATGCGTCTGCTCCTGGCAGCAGTGCAAGCCACATGAAATATATATATACGCACATAAACAACTTAAGTTGCAGAAAAACATTTAAGTCAGAAAATATATTTCATTCCTGTGTTTTTATCATTAAAAAGTTTTAAAAGTACTGTACACATGAAAAATATTAGGTTTTTCTCACACAAACAATTACTGTTTTCTACTTTGATCTATGGAGGTAAATCTATGTTCTCTGCGTGTTGCCTCTATGCTGCTGTTTCTCCTGCCTGTTTCTTTAATCTGGTGTCTGGTACCTGTGTTGTTGATATCTGATGTTTGTGTCTTGCTTTCCTATGTTTATATTTTTCTCATTTGTTCATTTTTCCATTGTCAGCTGGTGCACTTCCAGTATTCCAACAATTTGCTATCGAGCCAATTTGCCTTGGTATGAAACAAGCCCTGTACATTTTCTATGGAAATCTCTGCTGCTTTTGCTAACTAAGCAAGGACACAGGAAACCAAATCCTTTGTTTATATTTTGATTTGTTCCTTTGTAAATCTTTAAATCCAGCAAACTGCAAGATTTGGTGAGATACCAATTTACTATACAGTATTTGCATTTCAGTACTGTAGGAGTTTAATGGTTTATAATTTTTCCCCTTATCAATGTTTGCATGTTTGTGTGCAAAGTGTTGGCTTGTTAGGAATTAGTTGTTTTTTTTTGTGAGGCAATTTTATTTTACATTGATCTTGCTTTTGCTGTGATGGCTTAACTAAGCTTAACTAAGTGTGTTGCAGTGACAATTAGTACACTATTGTTCAAACTTCATTTTTAATAATGTACATTTCCGGGGCTGCATTCTTTTCACTTCCCTTAATTACTTTAATACTCTCTATAGATACAAAATTTCAAACCTTGACACATCTTAGTTGTAAGATATGAGTCTAGTCACATGACCAAGATGTGCCCCAGCACCTTGACTGTTGGAAAACAGTCTTGGCAAGTTCTATAAATTTGATGTGAATGTCAACAGGATTCTTACTGACGTTTGTTGTTATAACAAGTAAAACTATTTTAAAGGTACTTGAGGAACATAATGGATAAGGTGCTGCTTTGAAAATAATGTGTTACACCTAATGTGTTACTCATTCAAAATAACTTTGCTGGTTTTGTACTCACAGATATTATGGTTACTCCTCATTGAATTACTTCTTATATATATATTATAGGAAATTTTGTACACTTCCCATGGAAGTAACTTTTTTATTTCTTTTATTTCTAGGCTCTTCGTTCTCCCTAGTTTCATTCCAATATTCTTCAAGATTACTTCTTCTGTGCATTGGGAGATTTTGCTTACTCCTGATTGTAAAGCTAGCTCTGTAGAGACATGTTAGATTCATAGATTACTCTGCAAAGAGCTCTGGAATCGCCCACCAAGCTCATCTTGGCAAGCTGCAGTCATATTTTAACAGGGTGGATAGAATATTATTCTCTGGCTATGGTTAGATGAGTCTAACCACTTCTTTGAATCATTTTGACCTAACTTTCCCTCTGTTGCATTTGCAAATGCATTCTTGAAGTTTGGAAAGTTTTTATTTTAAAAATGAGCTGAATGAAATTCTCATCTATCCTACTCCTAGCAAGCTGTCAGGCTTTGAATTGAGGGGAGGGGGTGTTTTAGCAAATCCAGACAACTACATTTTGCTGTTAATGGAGATACATGAGATTATACACACTCAGATGTGACAGAGACATCTGCAATTGTGGTATTGCTGGTGTTGCAAATCCAGATATGTATACTCTATTACAATGTAGGGATTTATTGTTTAAAAATAGTGGTTGGCAACATTTTGCAAGTTCTATTAAGCCAGAACTGTTTGCATTGTCATATCAATTACATTCACAAGAACATAAACATAAATGAGAAGTCTTGTTATGTCAGGCTAAAGAATTGTGTGGTTCAGAATCCCATCCCTATAGGACCAACCAGATGTCTATGGGCAACCAACAAAGACAGATGAAGAAAATGGGTCTGTTCTAGTGTTGTTTCCCAATTACAGTAAAACCTCATATAACACTAAAACCTGGTTCCACAAGTCTTGGTGTTATATGATTTTTAGTGTTATCTGATGCATGTTAAAATCCTATGGGATCCATAGAGGTACATTGTAACCACACAGGCTTTAGCGGTTGTTATCTGAAGCATCCCATAGGATCTTAATGTTATCTGATGCAATTCTTCCCCCCAGATTCCTTAATGTTATGCGATTTTAGTGTTATTCGATACTAATGTTATATGAGGTATTACTGTACTGGTATTAGGAGAAGCAATGTTTCTGCAGCTGAAATATGTATATAGCCATTGTGAAAAGGAAGCACTGATAGGTTTATCCCCTACAAATTTGCTTGGTTTCTGTATATTAGCTAATACTTTGGAAGACATGAAAAGAATTCAGAAAGATCTTGACAGCCCTGAACACTGGGGTGAAAACAGCAGAATGAAACTTAACAGGTATAACAGCAAAATCAAATGCACAGTTATAAGATGGTTCGGTTATGCTAAAGGAGAGAAAGATCTTAGGATTCTCGTAGATCAGAAACTGAATATGAACCATCAGTATGATGGGCTGCAGATATATGCTATTTTAGGCTGCATTAACAGAAGTATAGTCTCCAAAACCTATGATGTAGTAGTCCCCCTCTATTTGGCACTAGTTAGGCCTAGTCTAGGACTGGACACTGCACTTTAAGAAGGATGCTAACAAATTGGAACAAGTTCGGAGGAGGGCAACAAGGATGAGCAGAGGACTGGAATTAATCCCTCTGGTTTTAATGTCATCCAAGCTGATGTCTGTCAATACAAACAGTTTGAATCACAGGACATGAGCCCTTCCCATCACAAACACATTTAGTCTATCATTGGGGGGGGGGGTTAGTGAGGAAAGGATAAAATGTTGTGGCAACCTAAAGACTGAGAGATTTGTTTCCATGTAAGCTTCTATGGATCCACACAGAAACAAATCAGATAGACTTTAGTGTGCTACAATATTTTGCCGCTCTTCCTACAACTTTCCTCCATCATACCGAACCAGACTAACATGGCTGCTTCTTTTGAAATGCTGTCCATTTTATCTTCACACAAACTGAATGTGTAGTCTGAGGCATGTTTAATCAAAAGGTGGTCTTATTGCATTGAATGGGACACATGTATGTTTCATCACTGTACTCTAAGTTAGATAGAGATACTGGTTGGTGCAACATCTCATACTGGGAGCGTTTGTGGGCAAGGTTCATACTGCAGAAATGGGAGACATTTGTTGTTTGGCCTGCAGCTTCAAAAACTCTCACTTCAGAGGGATCTGTAAATTAAGCCTTATCTGGAAATACGTATACAGTATTTGAGTAAGGTAGTTACCTCATATCACAGGAAAGAAGGCAGATGCTGGCAGTGACAATGCTGGTCATACTCTTTTAATCAAAGCCAGGGGCAGAGAAGGAAAGCTTGACATAACCCACTCTGTGATGCAGTTGACTTTTTCCTTTCCTGTCAGTTCTGCCTACCCATACTGTGGGTCTAGCAAATTACTTAAGAGCCAATTTTTATTCTGGTTCTCCTGGTTAGTATAGTGAACAAAAGATGAGCAGGATGTTTTTGCTCATCTTGTGTGGACTGCCCATGGAGCAGTATGGGGGAAAGGTCAGTTTTAAACAGGTGGTCATGACAGGTGGGTAGTGTGGATATATGGGAATTGTTCTCATGAGTTCTAAAACAGTTATTAGGTGATTGAAACGCCTCAGATTTTGGGGTCACTTGCCGACTTAGGGCCTGAGCTGAGGAATGTGTGGACTATAGCTTTCTAAGAGGTATCAGGCTTGGAAAATAAATGGGCCTATGAAATCTCCTGGAGATTGTCTGGCTTACACTACACTGACACATGGACCTTGCTTTATAGGAGAGAATGTCAAGGAGGACCATTGCTTTTGACTTTTCACCAATGTCAGTGCAGGCATCCCCTGCATGCTGGGGTAGTTTTATAGTTAAAAGTTAGCAATATTTTTTTTTAAAAAAATGTTGTCGCCCTGGCTAATCCCCATCACTGTTGCCTGATGTTTTTTATTTTGTATGTAGAGTGTAATTAGAATTGGAGTCTGAATAGTTCCTTCACTTTCTTGCTTTTAAAACTATACCATCCTAGAGAAGGTGGACACTTGTGAGAACTTGGCCGAATAAGTGGAGCCAATTTCGTTTATCTTTTTAGTTGAGTTTTTACTTTTTAAAAGATTATGGATTTTTATTTGGATTTTATTGCTGCTAGGTGATTTTGAATGCCACCTTTGGTAGAAAGATAGTACATGAATTATTTTGAACAAACAAGCAAACAGATATCCACTTGCCATGTGGTGTACCACACTCAACTTAAACTAAATTTGCTAAGACTGGGAGCCATTTTGATGGCTCTCTGCACTCTATATAGGACAACCAGGACAATCTCATCACAAAAGAGTTAATGGACATAAATCAGACATCAGGCAAAGCAATGTTCTGAAACCTGTTTCAAATAATTTCAATCTTCCTGGACATTCTGCACAAGTTGAAAGTTGTTATTCTGGAACAGAAAAATTACAAGGCAAGGATCCAGAGAGAGACAGTAGAGATAAAACATATACATATGCTGGACACTCAACTCAAAGGTTTGAATATTAGTCAAGGGTTTCTGGGACATTATCAAATTTAAAATGCTACAATTAACAGGTTGTTTATATGTTGTCATTGTTCAATCCAAGCCACATCACAGAACAAAGGAAGTGCTTGGGCTTTGTATTCACACAGCCTTGTTAATAGATGCTAAGTCTGAAGGATGAACTCATTAGCAGATGTGATATGCCACAATGTTTATTTTGCTTCCATTTACTAACCATTGACAACTCAACATAAACAAACATCACAGTAATAAATCTGATCACCAAGCAGGGATCTTCTGTTATTACCAGTTGTAAAAACCCACACTGATTTATAAACTCAACTGTTATACTTGCCAACCATTCTGTACCTCTATACCTGATATGTATAAATTAATGCCATAAAGTTTCACTCTTATGTCTGACAAAGTGGACTTGATTCATGAAAGCTAACATTAAAATACAGTAGTTAGAATGACAGACAGGTGTTGGAAAGCAGCAGTCAATTAGTGGTATCCCAGAGGAGTAAAAAAAAGACCCCTTGACAGCCCCTCTCCACCAAAAAATATATATGGGAAGACCCAATCATGAAAAGTTTTGGTTGAATCTGGAGAAGAAGGGTGTGGCAGTGAAAGGAGAAAGTGTGTTGCAACCAGCAGGAACTCATCCCTTGATATCTGGTCAATCAAGGAATCGATCTAGTCTTTTGGGCGCCACACCATTTTTGTCCTTTTTTGTTTTGTTTTGTTTATTCTCTGATGACCCCACATCTTCTCAGTGCCTGAGAGACTGGGAGGAAATTAACAAAAGAAGAGGTGGGATAAGACTGCCAAAATGAAATTGCAAATGGCTGGAAACCCACTTCCTTTTTTAAAAAAGGGGAGGTGAGTTGTTAAACAAACAAGAGGGTTATAACAAGTTGAAAAAATGAGTCGGAACTCTTAGAAGCAACTAGGAGCAGCCAACCCCACTTCTTACTAAGGAACATTTTTGACACAATACTTTGTGAGGAAGTAGGGCCATGAAAAGAACCTTGTGGGCTGTGAGGGGCCCATGACCACACTTATCCAAGTTGTCAATGTTGAGAACATGTAGTATAGAAATAAATGGGACTCTGCAGAGTACACAGAAGCTGACAAATTCCTTTCCATTCACTCTCAATAAAAAAAATAGATAAGTGAGATTCTGTGGCTATAGTTTGATGTCATTAGAAGCAGGAAAAGAGCAAATGTGTGAAGAGGGAGGGAGAAACCATCTTCTAAGGCAGTGATGGCCAGCCTTGGCAACTCCAGCTGTTCTTGGACTTCAATTACCAGAAGCTCTGATCAGCAGGAGTGCTGGCTTGGGCTTCTGGTAATTGAAGTCCAAGAACACCTGGAGTGCCAAGGTTCCCATCATTTCTAAGGTGTACCCTTAAATGCTTCTTTGGTCTGAACTTTTGAATTGGAATGGGTCCATTAATGGGAGAGCAGGAATCTTTTACAAAAAAAAAAAACAAAAAACCACAGAGGAAGTTAATTAAAGGATCTGTTTATTAGACCTTCTTGGCATTTCAGCAGCTACTTTCTCTTGTGTTTTGTATTTTTATTTTAAAAGCTTCCTTTTGGGCTCATCTGTTTACAACTCCCAGCTGAGCTTTTAAAATGTAAAATGAAAAGGCTGAAAGCTGCTACTGTTGAAGAAGAGCTATCAACAGTCCAACATTATGTACAAAAACAAAAAGGGAAACTTAACAATATACAGTACCGGGAGAGGATTAAGATCTAGTAATACAGAGCTATGTAGATCCACTTTTAGGCAACACTGTAAGTCTTCCTAAGCAAGCAATTAATATTTATTATAGATCTACTCCGAGACTGTAAACAGTTTGACAGCTTTGGCTATGACAGTACTGTGGAGTGGAGAGTGGGAAAAGAATGGTGCATTCATTTATTTTTCCAACTTATTTCCTCTGAAGAATATATATAGCTGTAGCTTAGCCTGCTAAATTGCACTGAAGTAAGCCCATTGAATTAGTGGGGATTTGATGATTCAATTTCCCCTGTAAACGTTCCTTTGATTTAGTAGGCCTACTAGTTGCAAATTACTGTGCCAAGCAACAGAGAGAGTGTGTGTGTGTGTCTGGCCAGATATCCCACTAGTAATGGAGCAGAACATACAGCCAGCAACTCAACACCAAGTGTTTAGCAATCGTAAATAACCGACTCCCTAAAAAGGCCAATGGATACGGGCAGATGAGCCCCTTTAGAAGGGGTGATGGTCCCCTCAGTGGAGGAAATGCCACTGGGCCAACGGCAAAGTGAGAGGAGGAGAAACTGTGATTCCCAATGGTCATGGAGGCAGAAGAAGCCATGCCAGATGGACTGACTGTGAAGGCCCACTTTGATAATTTCCTCAAGGCTGTGGCAGTCCATTGTAGTCCCAGTGTTAAATCCTGCATGTCTCATTTTGTATGTGCTAGAGGAGATGGCTCCATGATCATAGTGTGTAGGTCACTTCATGGCAAGCTGGGGCCCACCTTAAATAAATTCATACCAGTGACATTTTTCCTGCTTCATTAATTGGGGGGGGGGGATTATAAGAGAAAGAGTACCCCCAAAAAATTGATAAAATATGATATTTATTTGCTTGTTTATTAAATAAGCCTCACTCACTACTTAGGACTCTCCTTTCAAGAGTGTGGACACTCAGTCATTGGGAAACCTGAAAACATTCCCATCTGCGGGAATTATGCTATTCCCTGCTTTAAACTGTAGGCCCAGAGGACTGATTCCTACCGTAAAGGAATCTGATTCATTCAATTCCTTAACAGCAGGACTTTGTGCCAAGTTTGGACAGAGGCCCCAGCAGAGTTCATAATTATTAAGAGAAGAATTTACCCATAAATACCTTCTCAGGTTCATACACTTTGATCTTGAAGGTTCAAGCACAAAGAGTGGGGGAAGGGCAACCTTCAAATGACCTTCAAGCAACCTTCAAGTAACCTTGAAGTGACAATGACTTTGGGGGATGGGTAATCTCTGATAACAATTTAATCCCAAGGACATCAATTTTCAATGGGAAAGTAGGTGCATCACACCTCAAAAAACATTCATTAAAAAGAGCTGTCAGAGCTCAGTTAGAGAGACTTCTTTGGATGCAGCAGAAGCCTTTGAAGCTTTGAAGAATACATTCCAGATGGATCAAGAATGGACTTCTAAAGTGAGATGTGGCCTTGGAGATCGCTCCTTAAGAAGATAAGGAAAAAGGGAGTCTTTGGACTTTGCCTGAATTTCAGAAATGACACTGTGTCGTTTTTCTGACTTCTTCAGTCTTAGTAGAATTTTGATAGCTTGCCTAGCTAGACTTAGAGGATAACCACACTTTTTATTTTCTAAGGCACCAAGCGCTTAGAGTACTTTACTAGAGAGAGAGAGCAACTGATAGGCTTCTTAGTTAGAAGTAGACTATTAGCCAGTGCTATGTTTTGCCTTATGGACTATGCTTTACTTTTTATTCAAATAAAAGCCTAAGACCGTCCTAGGTCTTATTTCCAAAGGAGTTTGGACTTTGCTTGCCAATTTGCCAATGGGCCTACCAGGATTATTTTTATACAATACCAGAAATTTAAATCTTCCACAGCTAGAAGTTCAAAAATCACAACCAGAGGGGAAGAGAGGCCAGCCAGGAGTAACACACTAGTCACGGGGCAGCAGTTTGGAGCTGTGGAAGTCAAAATAGCCCTTATCCTGGGAAAGAATTTGGCAGATGCTGAGACAATCACACCAACACCATTCCTCACACATTCCGATCCATCGCAACACCTACAAAGTAAAATATGACCACTCAAGCTGAGCCACATGTCCCTCTTCTCCTCGAGCATTCTACTTTTGGTATCAGAGACTTAGAATTAGATTTCTTTTTGTTTTCTTATAAAAGACTTTAAAATTCACTGTCCTACATTTTCTCATTCATTACAAATTTTATAAAATCAGCTTTATGTTTATGGAAGTATATACAGCCACTGTTATCTGTAGGCAGTGGCATTGCTAGGGGGGCTAGGGGGACGGCTGGCCCCTGCTGGCGCTTTTTGGTCTATGTGTGTTCTTGGACTACAATTCCCAGAAGTCCTAGTGGGAGCGGGCACCAGCGTCCACCAGGGGTAGCAAATTTGGCTTCAGCCCTGGGCGGCTGAATTTTACGTGACGTTACTGTCTGTAGAACAACTATGTTAATTGGATTATGCTATATGATAATTCAAATTTTAAAAATCTGGCCATTTCAAAATAAAAAATCCAGGAGTAGATAATGACCATCCTTTTGCAATTCTCATTCCCGGCCATATGGACTAATGTAGCAAAAATAATACTAAGGAACCCATGCTTTGCTCCCAGGTGATGCTAACTTATTCCATAGCAATTGAAATAGCAAAAGTTCTGCATTTGGTGCAGATCAGAAAAGTAAACACAAGTGCAGTGAACCCAATTAACAGGTAAAACTCCTGCAGCTTAGCAAAAGATCAGGAAAGTGGTACAGGGATGCCTGGCATGAGATCCGTCAACATGTTAAATTATACACCTCTCCAAAAATAGCAGGAGCTTTGAAAGGAACATTCCTCAGTCAAGAAGAAAAACATAGTTCCTTTGCCTATCAACTGCAGGACAAGTTGCATGTCAAATGCATCCTCTTTGAAAACTCAGAATTGTCTTTGAACTTCATGGTATGATATTATCCAGGTGGGCGCACACACACACACACACACAGCTCGAAGGTCTCAGGGGAAAAGTCTGAATACAACAACAGTTTCACTATCTTAACTGGGACAGTGAAAATGAACTGAGAGAGAAAGACGAGTCATATTAAAAATGTATTTGTCATTTAACCTCTATGGATAACATGCAAGTTGCATTTAAAATTATTTAATGATACGATTCCAGTAAGAATGTAGCCATTAAAAATTGAGGGTGAGAAAATCAGCCTCTTTCTTCTCCATAGTTATTTTAGTGATACCTGGTCTTTCCCCCCTAAAATAGGATGTAGGATGGCTTGCAAAGAAAATAAGGTTCTGATATTAGAAAAACAAAAAAGGGTTTAAAAATTAAACTGTAGCCTGTGTAAGGTTCTACTTTTTTCCTTTTCCTTTTCTGTTCTTTTGTGTTGTTTACTTACCTCAGTTTTTAGATTCTACTGAAATGACACCTTGACAAAATGAAGCCATGCTTTTTCTGCTAACAAAGAATGTCACTTTATTCTCTGTGCCCTAAATTCTAGGACTACAATTGGGTTTTTTTTAACAAAAAACTAAGTAGTATGGCAATTTCTGACCCAGTAAGAAGTCCAACATAGGGTATAAAAATGGCACATCTTCACAGGAGTGTTTGTGAGCATAGAATTGAATGTGTTTCACTGAAGCACAAATAACCAGCAAACCAAAAGAAGAATAAAGGGGACCCAAACACCCACCCACCCCATATTTTATTTATTTATGTATCCGAGTCCAAAGCACTAAAATTTAAAACCAACACAATTTCAAAAAAACAGTAATCATCTAAAAATGTATGCATACATTTTCCAGTATTCAGCAGTCTGAATAGCCCTGTCATTTGCTTCAAACAAATCCTTGATATCACAGGGTTCAGGCAAGTTGCCACAGATTAGCAGATGTTCAAAGACTTGTCTCTTGTCACATTCACATTGTTCACCATCATCAATGTGGCCACACTTCTTTAGGTTTGTTTTGCATTGTGTCACTTCAATTTTCATCCTATTCAGCATCTTCCATGTCCCATATTGGTAACCTGCTGCTGGCTTTTCCTTCACTACCCATAACCCTCTGTATAATATTATTTTCCATATTTCAAGTCGATGAGCCTCAGGTGAAGATGGAATTAGTACCATTATTTTTAGGAAGTTCTTCCTTGACTTCAACCTTGATGAATGATGTTGAAGTCCAAATATTGGGTGCCTTAGGCCTGTTTCTTGTTTATTAAAAAAATAAGATAAACAAAACATATCCTTCTTGTATTGATTGCAGTTTCCATTCCTGTTCCCACCACCACCTTGAGTGAAGTGTGTCTATTAATAACTAGAGCATTTCACTCCTGCTTCACTGCATCAAAGTTTGCTGGTCTGTTTGTCAAAAACCAAGCTGTTCATGGAAAGCAGCTGAAGTCTGTGGAAATCCTTTATGTCTGTACAGTGTACAATGTCTTGGATTTCCTATATTCACATCTAATTCTGTTTGAATTTAGTAACAAAATATAATTCTGAGAGACTAAAATGAGTTGAGTGGAAGAACAATGAAGCAAAATGTAAGATGTGAAGCACATTCTCTGGTTTCGTTTGTTGGCTTTTTCATTTTCGCCTAGTAGTCTGATATGATTGGTGTTCAACATCACCTATTGGGAAACACACGGTAACTTCTCCAAAGAGTTTCATGACCTGCAACAGCCATGGGTCAAACATTCATATGCAATTTGATTAGACGGTTAAATTCTCCATAGGAGAATTTGCCTTGTCTGGAGGCAAACATGTTATCTTAAGCCAGAATCCAATAGGTCAGTGGTTCCCAACAAGGGGTACACAGCCCACAGGTGGACTTCAATTCCCAGAAGCCTAAGTCAGTACATTGGCTGATCAGTGCTTTGGGGAAATGACTTAGTCTTCTGGGAATTGAAGTCCAAAAGCCAGCATTTGGGAAACACTGCTCAACATCACATAATGAATCCCCCTTATATGCTAATAGCATCCCATAATTCCAGCACCTAGTTCACTGCGGAATCAGATACTTATTTGTGTTTCCTGCTGGTTTTATATTATAGAGAAGATGTGGAGCAAGGAGAGCAAAGATTGCATGGCATTATGGTCCCCATTGCCTTGTTGTTTTTCCATACTGCAAATTGAACATCATCAAGGCTATTTGCCTTGGATGAAAGAACTCTAAACAGTGATGAAAAACCAATCTCTTATGTTCATCAGTTAATATATTCTCACAATTTCTGTGCAAAATGTCCATCCAGCCCCTGAAGTTGTCTGAGAGAACATGACCCGGCCCCTGCCTTTAAAAGGTTGAGAACTCCTGATTTAGATCTTTGTGGGTGTTTGTCATAGTTCTTATGCTGTTGCTATTTTGTTTGCATTCAATCCTGAAAATGCACATTTTGCTTTAGGGATAATTTGTTCCCACAACTATATCAAAGTGTAATTACTTTGTTCTTTTTCTAATCATAAAAGAACAAACCATACCTAAGCTCCAGGACTCATTACAAGTGATCAGCTATTTTACTCAAACGATACTGGGATGCCCAAAGGCACTAAGAAAGCTTATAAATGCTTGCTTGTCCTGAATATTTATTAAAGAGCAATTACTTAGAATGATGTAATATTTATAGTTATAACAGTCTGCAAATCTAAAGTATTTTCATTAAAGAAACCATGAGCCCAATGAGCAAAAACAATCTAAACTCAAGATAGATATCTCAGTTATGGGTTTTTTCTTTGTTGTAATGGTCCAATTATATAGGATACACTGATTTTCTGCACAATATTCTTGGTTCCTTATCTCTATTTTTAATGATCAGTTAATTCATCAATTAACACATTCAATATTTTCAAAACCAAGTGGAAATTTTAACCTGTGGGCCGGTCCCAGCCCATGGCACCAAAAACCCAGCCCCTGCATTTGCTCCAGCTGCTGCCGTCACCAGAATTGGCTGCAGATGTGATTATGGCAGCTGTAAATGGTGGGGGGAGACCACCAGTCTGCCCCCCCCCCAACTGTCTGAGGGAGCATGACCTGGCCCCTGACTTTCAAAGGCTGGTAACCCCTGCTTTAAGCTGGTTTTTTTAAAAAAAAAAACCTTGAAACTTCACAGGGTGATGTGGTTAATATTAGGAATTATCCTTCTGTTACATATTTCATATAAGAAGAAAGAAGTGCTACCTTAAATATATACTCTAGGAAGTTCTGGAATTTTACATAAACATAAGCTATTCTTCACTTTTACATTACTATCTATTGCTCCTCAAGGATTGTTGCCTTGCTGTCATGAGGGGGCTTGTGAAGCTATGGGTTATGACATGTAGAGTCACCCAAGATGGGCAGGCCATAGTGGAGAACTCTGACCAAACACAATCCACTGGAGAAGGAAATGGCAACCCACTCCAGTATCCTTGAAAGAAACCTCCATGGACGGAATCAAAAGGTTAAAAGATATAATGCCAGAAGATGACCCCTCTGGTTGGAAGGTGTCCAATATGCTACTGGGGAAGAGCAGAGGGCAGTGGTGGGCATCATCAGGTTTGCACCAGTTCACCACAACCAATAGCAGAAATGGGCCCTGCCCATCCAAGTTTTGAAATAAAGTACTGTAATCCTAATTCGGGTGCAACACAGGGCTTTCCCCCACGTCCATCATACCACACCCACAGAGTAGGTAGTAAAATGTTTTTTGAGCCCACCACTGGCATAGGGCAAATACAAGTAGCCCCAGAAAGAGTGAAGCAACTAGCCAAAAGGACGCTCAACTGTAACTGTGTCTAACTGTGTAAAGAGAGTCCAATGCTGTAAGGAGCAATATTGCATAGGAACCTGCAATGTAAAAATCTATGAATCAGGTTAAGCTGGGCATGGTCAAACATGAAATGGCAAGATTAACCATTGATACCTTGGGAATCATGAACTAAAGTAGACAAAAATGGGCAAATTTAACTCAGGGGGCATTTATATCTACTACTACTGGGAAAATTAGAAGACAGCAGGAAAAGAGGAGAACCAAGAATTAAATACATTGACTCAGGAGAAGGAAGCCAAAAGCCCTGAGTTTGCAAAAGCTGAGGAGAGCTGTTATTGATGGGACCCTACCTCCTATAAGTACACTTTTCCAGCTGGTTTCAATCTGGCTTAATATGAAGGTGTCTGCAAGAAAGTTGAATTTGCAGTCTTTACATTTGAAAAAGCCAGGAGCAGAAAAAGAATATTGGGAAGTAACTGGTGGGAGCGTGCTTTTGGATCCTCTCTATTCATACCATTTGGAACAAAGCAAGGAGTAAAGTGTCAGCATTTTGATTCATAAGACTTTTTGATGCTCTAACCCTGCCAGTGATGGAAGAAGAGAGAAAAAAATACAGTTCCTCTTTACAGAGTAAATTCACAGAATCTGTCAGTCATATAAGTTAATATTTATCTAAATATTACTGAATATATAGGTCTACTTTAGTTGTTTATAAATAGGATATTGGCCTATGGTGTTCCCTAACTAATGGGAGGGGTTTGGGACTCTTGCAGTAACTGGTTACTACTTAAAATAACTTTGTAGGCTCTGACTGGAAGAAATTTGAGTGTAATATAAATTTCATCAAGTGATATGAATCTTGACCTGATTTGTTCTCATATTCTAGATAATATTTTATTTTTAAAAAACAACTTGTCACAAAATGACAGGGTTTGTTTTTGTAATCTTGGACAGAATTTGAAATTGGCAATTATGATTCAATTTTACTATAGGTAAACAAGAGCAGCTGAGGTAGTCAAGTAGACTACCATAGGATTCTGTTTAACCAGAAACGTGTTTAAGCAAGTTGTGAAAACCAACCACCAGAGGGAAATAAAGATCCACATTACACTTGACTATGCAAACATACTACATTGGAATGAAGGGAAATGTTCCAGGCTGCTGTTCTATTCCATTGAGATTTGTATAATATGCCTATCTGCATGGGCATATAGCTTGCTATTTAGCTATATTTCAGTGAGATTGGTTTTGAATTTGATTACAGCACCCATATGTGTTTTGAATTCGTGTACTCCATCTGCCTCCTTTTAAAGCTGCCCTACTCCTTTGTGGTGCGGTGTTAGTATACAGTGTGTGTGCGTGTGTGTACCCACCCAGCATGTTGGGAGCAAATTGCTAATTATCTTGTGAACTGCCCAGAGAGTGCACTAAGCACTATGGGGCAGTATATACGTGTAATTGCTGTGTGTGTGGGGGGGGGGGGTTTCTGCTGTACTAGCTTTTCTGAGAAGATGTTTGGATTATTTTCAGACAAATGAGGGGAGGGGTCCAAACTAGTTAGACAAGTTTTATAATGCTTTTACTATACTATTGGTTCCTTTTCACTCCCATCCACAAATCAAATATATTCAGCTATGTCTGAAGAAGTGGACTTGATCCACAAAAGCTCACAGTAAAAATATAGCAGTTAGTCTTTAAAGTGCTGCAGTGTTTTTATTTTATTTTATATTTTTATTTTGGTTTTGTTTTCTGATATGCCTGAACCACAGACTAACACAGCTACTATTCCCAAAAAATTCAAATATATTTTGTTCATGATATAAGGCATGTTGAGAAGTCTTTATCAGGAAGTTACTATTGCATGTCCAAAGCAAAACACTGTGCACTTACTATCTAAAACTAGAATACTGTTAGGGGGGAAGTATATATATAATTATAATTGTGCATGCTGTGTATCTGGAGAGATAATAAACATCTCCATCAAAACATGGTTCTTTAGAAGACATCCTGGCAAAGAGAGGGAAATGTTTGCATAATTACATATTTTTTCCCAAAGAACTTGAAAGGGGACCTATTGTTCCCCCAAGATGTTGAACTGAATCCCCCATCAGTGCTAACCAGGATCTGTGCTGATGAATATAGTGGAACACCATCTGGAGAGGTATTAACTAATGGGTGTTATAGTTGAGCAACATCTGAAATGTGGCATATTTCCCTTGTTAGTTCATAGATTCCATTCCTGCAAGGAATATCTATGTCAAAATATAAAAACTAGGGCTAAAAATTTGTACCATAACTTGAAGGTGCCTGGCTAAAAATTTGGAAGACCATATTTGCATATTAGAAAACTAGATGCTAACTGTCCTAGTGAGCAACAGCAGTTTCTGACAACCTCATGATAAATATAAGCTGTTGTAGGACTTGTACTGAATTTTCAGGTTGCTGTTCAGTGGTCTGTATTTGCTAAGGGAAAAGGATAGACACCCAATGGTCCACATAGTGCTACTTGTTCTCTTCTCTAAAAGAGATTGTTCTTCTCTAGTATATTGTAAGCATAGCTCTGGGGAAACTGTGTTGGGATGGCTTTGATCAGGGGCGTAGCTACCGCCATATCTGCCATATCAATTATACGGGGGGCCCGGGCCACGGGGGCCCCCAACGTGCGTAAGCAAAAATTAATAAAAACTTCCCAATTTTTTTTTATTTCACAAGGGCCCCCAAACAAATTTTTATACGGGGCCCCGCCAAGGCACACTATGCTTCTGGCTTTGATCTACGTTCAGCAACAAGTGAAAGTACATTAACTTTTGAAAAGTACCAGATTCACTCTAAAAGAGAGTAGATGACTAAGGCATAATTATTTTTAGTGGCTTTTGATAGTGAATTACTTGCCTGAGAGCCAGTTTTGTAGTTTTTTCCTTGAAATTGATAATCTCTATTCTATTCTATTCTTTCTTGCCTTGTCCTTTCCTTTCCTTCCTGTAAGACTTTGCTTTATTTATGTGAAACATTTTGTGGTGGTCACTTGCAATGAAGGTAACCACATGGAAGCATGCTGGTTTTTCCAGACACACATTCAAGATGAAGCAGTTTTCAACATTGCTGACTGATGATATTCAGCCTGCTCAACCAGAAAATGACTTTGAGATGGTACAGCAGTGGTTATCTGGCTGAATTGCTATGTGACTACATGCAAGTGTGTGCCAGGCTACTGTTTGCAGGCCTTTGTTAACTTCTTAATTGCAGGTGTCAAGATAACTAAAATGATAACTTTTTTTAAAAAAAAAAGATGACTCTACTTTATCCATACTTTGGCTTCCCATCTTTTTCTCCTCCTCTTTTGAACTATGTCAGCAACTATCACAGATGGGAAACAAGATGTTAGGCAATGTAAATTTGCATGTGAATCTCTTCCTTTTGGACACATTTAAAAGAGATACAACCCACGGGCATGATCTGACTAGAGGTCCTTTGCAATCTGAAAGAAATTTCCCTGAGGTGGCTTGGCTAGTGATCTTCAGGATACTTTTTTAAATTTCATTTTGTTTTTCCTTCTTCTATACCTCACAGCTTGGCCGGTCTGTTTGAATCATTTAAACTTAGATGTTTTGCTGACCTCTTCTCACAAAGTATGCATGTTCATATCTACTATTATACTTCTTATTTCTCAGCATGGCTGGTGTTTGGAGACAGACCAAAGGATCAAGACTAAATATTAGGAGTCGAGTTCTAAGAAATTGTGGGTGAGGGATGGCATCTTTGCAAAACCACTGATTCTTGAAGGTAATTAGAAGCTATGGGCAATTGTTCTAAATTAGAAGCCAAAGATTTTTGAAGTCTCCGATTGATTAAATTAGTATGGGGAGTAGGATAGTGTGATCTTGTTTCCCAAACTTTTTAATTTCTTGCCTTAATGTTCAGTACTTTACAGTTTTTGTACTTTTGGTTACTTGTTGATGAGACTCCAACTTCTATAAGTTATCTTTTTCCTTATTACTTATCCACAAGTAAAATATTTATCTTATTAAAATCTACTTTTTTATCTTGGATAACTTACTTTTTCCAGTATAGTTAAGGTAAGATTTGGGTGTTGGGATACATAAGGAGCCTAATGATTAGACTATGGTATTCAAAGGCAAAACATCCTACTTATAATAATAAAAATTGTGATAATTATGTCCTGTCAAATTAATTCAGATTTTTCAGGGTTTTCTAGGTAGAGAGTAGTTAGAAGTGGCTTGCTGTTCCCTTTTTCTGGCAGCGTCTTGGGAGTATACAACTTGCCCAAGGCCATACAAGCTAGTTCTTCTTCTGGGAGGCACAGTGAGGAATTAAACTCCTAACTTCTGGCTTTGCAGCCAGATATTAAATCACTGAGGTATCCATAGTGGACTTTATATCCTTGTTTACCTCTGAAAAAGCTGAAACCTGAGTGCAGCATCCAAAGGGGAAAATAAATTAGATGACACAAATGAGCCTTTGTAATTTAGGGAGCACAGATGCTGCTAATTAGATCCAGACTTAACAATAACCTAATTTGTAAATGAGTTTGCTGAGAATCCATAATATGGAAAATTATTTAAATTGGACACCTAAAAAAACAGAATTTCATGATGAACACAGTTCCTAGCATTTTGGTGCTTCATGTTTGCCAAGGAGAGGCTGAAATTTGATGAGTTGAGAGCAGTGGAGGAAGTCAGAATTATTAGTAATTTCATGTGACAAATGCTACTTCTTAAGACTGAGAAATCTCCTTTGTTAATTTTTTTCATTATTTGCTTTAATTTGGTTTCTGGGGAGGTGCCTGTTTGTTGCACACTCATGTTTGTTGCACACTGGTATCTCAATGTAAAATGGAAATACTGCATCTTTCATTTTGTTTTGTGTTTCCACATTCCTGTTTTCTGACACTAGTGCAAAAGCCTTAAATAACCTGTAAAAACTGCTCCAGAAAATCAATAGCAATTACACTTATATCTCATAGCGCTTAGTGCATTATTTGGGTGGTTCACAAGGTATTTGGCATTTTGTCCCCAACATGCTTGGTAGTCGTTTACTGACCTTGAAAGAACTGGAGGCTGAGTCAACCTTGATCCCTGGTCAGGATTGAACTCACAACATTTTAGCTGCAGTACAGCAGTTTAACCAGCAGGGCTCCTAAAAGCAGAGGCAACAAAGAATCAATCTACTAAAAAAAACCTGGCAATCGTAAATGAGAAAGAAATATCATCATCATCATACCCCAGTGGTACAAGGGCACAGTCAAAAAGTCCACCCTCCAGGCCCTCATACTCCCACAGAAGCAAACAAAACAGTCCCCGAAAAACCTACCAAAATATACATATTTGATGGACTAAACAATAAATCAATCAAATTGTATATAGAAAATTACCCACCCTAACTCCCACCTTCCCCAGAAAGATAACAAAAATGATCCAAGGAAATGGAGGAAATCGGGGGAAGGGGAGAGAAAAGGATCCAGGCTGGAGGTAAAGAGGTAAGCAGGAAGACATGTAGGCTAGCAGCATAATCCAAGATGGAGCATATGACAACAAATGGCAGAAGGAAAGAAAGAGCTGTCCTTCCAGAGCTCTAACCAATTCAAGTCCTTGACAGATTCAAAACTCCCACTCCCACCCTTGACACTATTGGATGAAAAATTTCTGGGCGATTTGACAAAGAGTGAAAGAAGTTACACAGAAATGGGAAACACAAAACCTTTTCTCTACACAGGTGAATATGATGATAAAAAAAGGCTCAGGAGACCTGAGTTCACTCAGCCATGTAAACACACTGGGGGATGGCACTGGGTGAACCCTCTTCTTAAATATCTCTCTTACCTTGAAAGTCATATTAAGGTCACTATAGGTAGTTCCAATTTGACAGTACATAATATATCAACATAAATTACAACAAATTGTTCATGATTCACCAATGAAAGAACATGAAAATTTTAAAAAAGAGAGTCTCTTTGGTGTATCTCCCCTTTACTTTAAAGACAATCACAGTATTGCATACCTCTGATCCTAAATTGTTAAACAGCAAAATGTACATACTGTTTCACCTATAGGTTGCTGCAAGGCAGCATTCTGCAGTGACAGTCCCAGACTGGAAAGATCCATGTACTCATTACTAGGTATTACTGGAGAATCTTGGCTTGGGACTACTTTGCAGTGTTGTTCTGAGGATACAAAGGTGATACATCATGCAGGCAGGTCTGGAGACATCTGAACGACAAGATCGATTAGACCAATATAACAATAATTATGCAGTATGAATACCTTGACCATACATTTCACAACAGTAATTCAGACATACTGTGTTTTAAATTGTTCTCTGCTGTCATTAATTTATCAAGGCCCCTTTACTGTAATGCTCCCCCCTTTCTTGGTATAGTTTTCAAGCTTTTTCAGATTATCGGGATAGTCCAATAAATAAAAGTTGAACATTTTAAAAGTAATGAATTCGGAAAATTTTGACAATATATCTAAAATAAATTACATTCCTTGATAATTATGAGTTTCTGATACATTCAAATGCATGTTATGCATCTAAAATTAATTAAATCTAATGACTTCAGGCCCATGTGAATGCTGGTCTGTGGGACAAAATATGCCATCTCCTCATCAACCTCAGTACTCCCTCCACACGTACAAGATGTATTATTTATTACATTTATTTAGACTTATATGCCACCCTCCTTGCAAACAGGGCAGCTAACAAATCAAGAACACCATTTTGTTGTTGTTCAGTCGCACAGTCGACTCCGACCCTCTGCGACCCCATAGACCACTGTCCGCCAGGCACTTCTGTCCTCCACCATCCTCCTCAACTCGCTCAGCTCTGTGCCCATTATGTCCACAATACCATCTAGCCATCTCATTTTTGGCCACCCCTTCTTCTTTTGCCCTCCACCCTTCACAGCATCAAGGCCTTCTCAAGTGAATCTTCTCTTCTCATTTGATGTCCAAAGTACTTTAGCTTCATCTTTACAATTTGACCTTCTAAGGAGCAGTCAGGGTTGATTTCTTCTAAGATTGACCTATTTGTTCTCCTCGCTGTCCAGGGGACTCTCCAAACTCTACTCCAACACCATATCTCAAAGGCATCTATTCTTCTGCGCTCAGCTTTCCTAATGGTCCAGCTCTCACAACCATACATTGCCACAGGGAATACCATTGCTTTGACTATATGAATTTTTGTTTGCAATTTGATGTCTCTACTTTTCACTATGCTCCCCAGGTTTCTCATCGCTTGCCTCCCAAGAATCAATCGCCTTTTTATTTCATGGAATGCAGCTCCCTTCCTTCCAGTTCCTGAGACCTCTGCCTCATTACAGGAACCGAACCAACAGCCTGTAGATAAACACGTTTCAGAGTGACAGGCCTAGCCCACACACTCTGGCACACTTTCTTCCTTGGACACGTGGATGACTCCGGTTTGTTGGAGCTCTTCCACCCTTTGTCTGGTATTTCAAACAAAATGAGGCAATTTGCAACACCTCCAGGTCTTCAAAGACCAAAACAGCACATGTAATCAGCAACTTGAGCTTCACTGCAGGAAAACAAACTTCCTCCTCCTGGCTTTGAGGGGAAAAACTTCACGGAACTGCTTCAAAGTGAAAACAGGCCACTCTGCTTCAGGCTTGACTGCAGAGCAGCTGAAACTTGACTCCAATTCAACATAAAAGAGTCTTATTTGGGGCTTGGGGCTTGCAGGCACTTTGGCTGGGCTGGAGGGGCTCAGAAGTCATCTGGACAAGATTCACCCCCCCCCATGGGCCTTTCTGACCCCACCTCCATCTGGCTAAACATCATTTGGGCACCTTCTCCAAGATCCCATCTGGATGGCAATCTGTCTTGGGGTGCTAACTGTGGCAAGGGGGTGCTAGGGGTTCTGCTTTCATCAGCCACTGGCTTACCTTCCATCCTGCAGGACAGGATCACATCTCCTTCCCTCTGGAGTGCCAGCACTGGAAACAGCCCTCTGTCTCGGGAGTTTGAGAATCCAACTCAGAACTCAAATCGGCAATCTGAGGAGCAACAGCTGCGATATCCTCCCTCTCAGGACACAGCCAAAACAGGCTTGAAAAAACAAAGCTTGCTCCTTCTTGCAGTGCTCATGCAGGGCAGAGATTTAGCATGCACACACACACACACAAAACAGCTTCAGGAGGTGCTACGTGCCACCACAGTCACCATTGTTACGAGAAAAAAAACAACAACTTCAGGAGCGAAGAAACATCCCACCGCGTCGCCATGTCACGAAACTAACTGGCCCCCTCTGCCTTGGCACTCCTACACCAAAGCCCCCAGAGGGCGAGCTGGCCGGCAATGCAGCTAAACAGCCCTTAGCTGCTTCTCTTCCACAAGGAGGTTTAAACAGGTAGCATATTCAGGGGCTTGTGTGTGAATGCATTGCTGCTCTTACCCTTTAGTCCAATGAAGAGACGTTGTTCAAGCAAACGAAGGCTTATTGATCAGGTATATTGATCAGGTTCATAAAGCATAGGTCAGTAGCATAAGACAGTCCAGCAAACAATACACAGGTACATTAGGTAACCATTTTGAAGAAGCAAAAAGGCATAGCCCTAAGGCAAAGATGTTAGCCCATAGACATCCAAAAACGAACTCACTCTCTTCTCTCCAAAATGGAGATTCACCAGTCAGGTGGGTTACCCTTGACCAATCAGGGAACAAAGGAAAACTTTCTCATAACATAGGATTGTTGACACACGTACAGTCAGTGCTCTAACATGAAATCAAAACAGCTAGCTAGAGAGATAAGGAGCAGGAACACTGAATTGAAAACAATCTATCTCGTGACACGTAGTCTTGTGAGACAGAGAGGAAAGGATTTTTAGGCCTAGTTAAGACCATATCCTCTCCAAGCTTTGAGAACATTAGGAAAAAGATGTCGTTTCATGACACATTTAGCCCACTTTCCCCATCTAAACAGCTGTTATCTATACTGTGAAATAGCTGAAGAAGCTGCTTTGTAATACAGACTATCCCTATAAAATCAGAGAAATGATAAACTTTCCAGATCCACAGCATGTACAAGCCAATGCAAGATTTTAGAAGTTTACTCAGCTGCTTAATTCTCCTTTATCATGTAGCCAATGTGCATATATATACTGGAAATGGAATAAAACCCATTGCTGCAATTTGAGATAAAACTCTGATGTAGGCTCAAAATAGGATATGTCAAGGCTGATTTACCCACTCCAGCCCACAAGATGAGTGCATGTGATTTTTTTTAATTGTGGACCAACCTACCCTACAAACACCCCAAAGACCAGGCTATTATACTCACAGACAAACTCTTATAGTACAATAGTCAATTACAGTTAATGTAAACTTGTTCAAGTTAATGGTGTTTATAGAAGAGCTGACTTACCAAAGCTTCATTTATTTAATAGGACTACTCTAGTGTGATTTACTAGACTAACCTATAAGATTTTGTCCATTGATTTTATTAGCTGAGATTTTGTAAGAATACATAAGCAGAATTAGTAATTCACTTGGCAGGCTTATGATCATAAATGATTAATAATTGCTTTTATTAAATAAAGATATTAGATAAGATATCATCTGTTAAAGAATGAGCATAAAATATATTGTTCTTCTAAAAGGGATTGCCTGGAAAAAAATCTCCTTGTTGTGTATTGGAGAAATTTTAATTTGATTAATAGAGAAATGTTGTGGTTCTGTTTGAGTGTTCCTCACATATGGTTTGCTCTTGTGCTTTTACAAATGCATTACTACAACATAAATCTTAGAAAAATCAATGAGACAGACTTCCACATCACACATTTAAGAATGGGCTGCCAGCCAGAAAAGCAGATACTTTGGTGACTTTTTATGCAGGTGTAATCACTTCATTATGGGCTACGGAGGATGGCAGATGATGGAAGAGCCTGGTGTGCAGTGGTCCATGGGGTCACAAAGGGTTAGACCAGACTGTGCTACTGAACAACAACAAATCACTTCCTTACAACACGAAAATTAAATTTATTTTTTTAAAAAAGAAGATTCCATTTCATTACTGTGTCTAACTACTTTTTATAATTAATTGTAAGTCTGGATAAGTTGTCAAAATAGCTTCTGGATTATATTCAGTCTCCACAGACTTTTATTTGCTTTCCCTTTTTTAGACTAACATATATTAAGTACAGTAGTACCTTGCTTAAAGACCATAATGTGTTCCATGGGATTGCTCTTTAAGCAAGTTTGCTCTTTAAGCGATTGGAAGTGACCAATTGTGACTTGGGGGGGGGGAAGGATTGAGAACCCCGATTTATTTGTTAAACAAGTTTTGGGTTGGTTTTAGTTGTTAAGTGAGGTGACCATTCAGAGAAAATTCTGCTCTTTAAGCAAGTTAGTCTCTAAGTGAGGCACTCTTTATGTGAGATTTTACTGTACATAGAACAGCACCTGCATAGTCAAAATTCCTGGAGGGGAAAAAAAGAAATATTCAAGTTTAGGAGCTATACATATTTCTTCTTGTTGTGGACCATACTTATAAAACATTGTTGACAAAATCCAATAAAGACAATTGCACAAGATTTTCCCCCTTTATGTTGATGCTTGCCATCCTCTCAGCCACATGACTATGCATTTTTTGGAATAGTAGCTGTGTTTGTCTGTGTTTCACTGTTCGTCTGAAGAAGTGGACTTGATCCACAAAAGCTAACAATAAAAATAAAGCAGTTAGTCTTCAAAGTAGTACAGTTTTTTTTTATTTTTATATTATTTTGTTTATTTTGTTTTGTCCCTGAACCACAGACTAACACGGCTACTATTCCAAAAGATTCTTCTCTGTAGGTTTTGCATTCCAAAAGGGGATAACTATGTGTGTTTACCCAATGGATATTGCCTTCTGGAGAAAATTGTCACATGGAAAGGGAGATGGACCAATTACACCTTCTGGCTTATATTTCACATGTTATTACAGTTGTTTGGTTGGCATCAATTATTCATTTCCAAACAGCAAAGAAAATCAAAATGGAGAGTTTTCACATGGTAGCATCACAGTGCCCCATATTAAAATGGTAATACTTACTCTATATTAAGGAATAGAAAACCACATCTGTGTACTCTCTACCTAGAAAACCCTGGAAAGGGTCACCATCACTCAGAATTGGCTTGACAGCATTTGCTCATTATTATCATTATAATCTTAGCTAACATAACTGTGGTCACTAGAAGGTTGACCATTGCCCAATACACAAAATGAGATAGAAGGCACATCAAACAGTGCAGGATGAGTGATTGTGCTTTAGCACATGTCACATTTAATTTCATTTCTGAGCAACAAAAATCAATAGTTTTGCCGTCCAACCAGAACAAAAAAGGTACTTTGTTAGTCCATTAAAAATCACATGTGTTTAATTGTACTGTATATGACACGTCCTTTTATTGTAGTTTTCTCTTATTTTTTTCAATTTTTTTTAAAAAAACTACTACTTATCTCAGCAGAACTTATTTCATTTCTCTCCAATGTCCCAGCCACTACTTAATGGAAAGGCATTCTTATGGAGAAAATGATTATGGCGGCTACCAAAACAACACCCAATCAAAAGAAACAAAATTCTACATCAACGTCTTCCGTCTTTTATTCACTGACTGCTCTGGCATGAAAGAACACTTCTGGCACTTTGGGAACTAAAAGTGGAAAGTGATGAGGAAGGAAATGAGTTAGGAGCACTTAGAAAGACAAACACTTCTGGCCTCAGCCGCATGCTGGCCTCCAGTTTTCTCAGCCAAAGATTTAGAAAACTTCCCAAATATACTTTATTTCCCCCCTGGTCTTTTATATATTTGATACCAGAGAGGCTTCTTTACACATCTTCATCCCCCACCCCCTTTACACACATTAAAGTGTGTAAAGCTGCTTTTTTTCCATCTTTACCAAATAACTCAGTTGTGTCCCTACTTGGAAAGGTGTTCCCTCATAACACTAGTTATCTCACTGGTAATCTCTCATATCAATTACTGCACTGTACTCTACATGGGGTTCCACATGTTCCTGATACAGAAACTTTAGAGGGTACTGAAAATCTTTCTTTTTGAGGAGGCATTTGGCAGCTTGTTGAAGACCAAATAGGAGACACACACACCCCATCATTTTTTTTTCCACTTGAGCTAGTGGTCCTTGTTTCTGATCTGACTTGGGTGGTGGTGTGGTTTAGTCCTCTTCGGACTCTGAGGATGGCCTTGATTAGGGGGCATTTCCTCTGCCCAGCGCAGTTCTGCCTGAATCTGATCCTGAGGATGTCCTGAGCCAAGGATCTTAGCCTATGCCTGGCCCAAGTCTGTTTTCCCTGGCAGCTGACCTCTCAGGAGTCTTGCTGTGACAGTGATCAGCCCTCAGTCAGGGAGAGGTCCAGAAAGGAGCTACACCTGAGACAAAGGCAGGCTAGAACGAATTACCAAAGAAGGCTCCCAGTTGATGCTGATTAGCTGGGAGACTTGTAAGCAAGCTTGTTGCAGCCTGCCAGTGTCGGTACAACTCTCGTGTGAAGACCAACACCCTGCTCGACTCCAGATTGCCTGCCTAGACCCTGACTTGCGTGCCATGACCCTGACTTCTCTGTCAACCCTGACGACGCCCCTGGACACCCTTTGGATCAGACGCTTGCTCGAACTACTGGTAAACAGACCTTGGCTTGTCTTTTGGACTTTGATATCTGGACTCAACTTGAACAGACTCTCTGGGTAGTGCTGCCATCTGGCGACGATGCCTGCTCAGGTTGGTCAGCACTGGTGGTGGTAGTTGTTCTATGGTTTTATTGTGTATTTTTGTCTCTTTTTTTAACATTGTGAGCCACCCAGAGTGGAGGTGTATACCAGATGGGCAGGGTAAAGTCAATAATAATAATAATAATAATAATAATAATAATAATAATAATAATAATAATA
This sequence comes from Furcifer pardalis, assembly GCA_030440675.1. NCBI lineage: Eukaryota > Metazoa > Chordata > Lepidosauria > Squamata > Chamaeleonidae > Furcifer > Furcifer pardalis. The sequence continues at coordinate 75,362,798 of CP126893.1, forward strand.
ATAATAATAATAATAATAATAATAATAATAATAATAATAATAATAATAATAGACCAGAGGGTGATGTCCAAATGGGTGGCATAAAAATGTAATAAATAAATAAATAAATAAATAACCAGTCTTGGTGAAGCATTTGAATGGTTATTCCACAATACAAAATGCCAGCTCTCAAGATACTATCAAGGTACTCAAAGAGCAATTTAAAGTTTGCATGGTCTCTCCAGGATGTGACAGTAACTTGTGTTACAAAGGAAGAGGCAGTCAATGGATCCAGTTACATAGCTCAAAGCAGGGGATATAGGAAGGCCACTTCTCACAACCCATCAGCATGCAGCTATTTCAGCTGTGAAAAGGGACATTATGCAAGGGGTTGTACTGCCTCCAGAGGCATTGCAGCCAATGAGAACTGTTCCGTTGGCTACTTGCTAGCTGCACTACCCTCCAATAAGTACAAGTAGATTTGTCCTGGTCCTCATATAATCACCTGTGTTCAGAAGCACCATATATACTGGAAATGGTTTGTTTTGACATCTGGTCAATGATAAAATCAGTGGAGGAGCAGCAAGTGACCAAGCTTGGGCTGTTTATTCCTCTGACAACTAGAAAAGTATTTTAAGCCAAACAGTAGATTGTCAATACACTTATTGAAAAGTCAGTTGTTTAATGTTTGCCGCCAATGCATGGTGAAATCTGCCAGATCATTAGAGTGATTTATATCACAAAATAATGGGTGGGGGAGGGACAGATAGCTTACTTAATAATGCTTAATATGAGCTATTGTGAGTCTGCCATGGCAGCAAAAATCTCTGCCCAGTAGGCAATGTTGAGAAATGTTGCATTAGCATTAAAGTTAAGCACTAATCCCGAATCATGCCAGGTTCCTCAGGAAAAAAAATCTGATTCCCAAATAAATCAGAGCCCAACCACTTGATAGTATAATGCTTTATTTACTGAGAAATAAACTTGGAGGTGGGAGAGAGATGCCTTACAAAATGGGAACACTCAAAGACAAAGCACATCTTATGAATTTCAATTTTGTAAATGCACATGTTTGCTGTGGCACGGAAAGCATTTTGACTTGGAGAGTTTGTTCTGTTTCCACAGTAATCCATCCTTGCATTTTGAAGATAAATCTATTGCAACATTCTGGAAAAATCCCATTTTAAAAAATGAGTACTCCCTTCTCCTACTCTACATGTTACAGAACCATGTGAAAAGCACTGGGGCATGGTATAGTCCATCTCCGTCCCACCAGAACGGACCGGAGAGGTTCTCTGGTTATTCCTTTGGCTAGAGAGGCACATCTCTCTAGCACCAGAAGGAGGGCCTTCTCTGCGACCGCTCCAGCCCTATAGAACCTCCTGCCAACTGAATTGCGCCTCCAGACAGAGCTGCTGCCCTTCGGGAAGGGTGTAAAAACTTGGCTGGCTGGGCAGGTGTGGGGTACTGGTCATACGATCACCCCAGCCTGCTGGCTCATCTGACAACTCCCTCTTTTATCCTTCTTTTATCCCTCTTTTTAACCTTTTAACCTTTTAACTTTTCTAATTTTTTAATCCCTTTAAATTTTATGTATTGGTCATGGTTGTAGTGACTACTGGATTGTCTGTTTTATTGCTGTTTTATGACACCATGTTAGCCGCCCTGAGTCGCTCTGTGAGTACGGCAGCATATAAATATCACCAGTAAATAAATAAATAAAATTACATATCATCTCCAAGTTCTTCAGTGAAGAAAGGTTTGACATAAAGTGTATCTGTGTATATATGTCAGTGCATACAGATGTATGCATCTCTCCCACATCATATGAACAACTGTGGTGGCTCAGTGGTTAAGATGCTGAACTTGATGAATGGAAGATCAGCATATCAGCAGTTCAAGACCTGAGTGCTGCATGGAGTGCTGGGATGTCAAAATTTTTACTACCCCATCGTGATGTCATCACAGTGTGGGCAGAGCTAACGTCAGGGGTTCAGAGGTAACTTCTGTTATGTGGTTGGAACAGGTTTCTGCTCTCCACCATGTTTAGAATGCCAGAAAATGTAGCAAAAGAGAGAAACATTATTCTGCTGTTTTACTCACTGGGGGATTATAGGAGCTGTTATACAAAAGCTATCTTCTCTAAACCCAGAATAAAGGCAACAGGCTTCCTTTCACTTGTCCTCAACAACCAAATAGCTTGTGGCTTCCGAGGTTATGAACTCTTGACTTCTTCTTTCTGTGGTCAGCAGGCTGTTTTTCAAACCGTGCTCAATAGGATTTTTGAAAAGCACTTTTCTGATAGTGAATTGCAGTTCTTAAACCACTTGATGGCTTTCCACAAAGAATCTCTTTTCCAGGCAAAATACTGTTCCTCTGGCACTGATTTTTGTGGGGGCTTTGTCAGATATTACCTAGGTCCAGAAATACAATTTATTGCTTTATTGAGCAAATGCATGACATTAGTGAAAAAGAGAAAAACTTAAGATTTATCTGCGACTGAAAGCTTGATTTAGTACAGTGCTTTGCTTTTTCTTTGGAGTTAAATTAATTTTCACTACTCCTATTGTAGTAATTAGAATCACATAAAAGTTAGAGATATGCTGCTGCCCAGTCATAGCTAGGGATAGGTGGGAATTCATTTGGTTTAATATTTTGTTTAGAATGACATTTCCAAAATATTTAAATTCCATGATAATTTTGATTTTAAAAAGCATGTTAATTTTTTTTAAAAAATGTAAGAGATAGAAAGGCTTACAGATTTGCTCATCCAGTGGGTTAGCTGTTACAAAACTGATCTTGAGTACCATGTTTACAGCTATGTTCCCATCAATGAATTGAATACCCCTCCCCCTTTACTGGATATGCATACAAGGGGAAACAAATTGAACTGGAACAGATTTAGAATTGTGTGATCTTGATTTTCTAACTGCTAGTGTAGCATGACACTGGAATCAATTAACTTGGGAGATGGTGAGCACTCCAAATGCTGGAGGCATTCAAGAGAAAATTGGAGACCCATCTGTTGGATCTGCTTTCATTTTGATTTCTGCATTGCTGCATTGAGCAATGTGTTGGACTCTTTGACACTTTTCAACTCAATTATTCAATGGTTCTATGATTTAATGGCGGGAAGAGATAAACTTTTTAATTCTCAATAATTATTTTGGTTGTACTTACTTACTTACTTACTTACTTACTTATCCTCAGTATATGTGTTGATAAGTGTGTGTGTGTGTGGGGGGGACTTGCATATTTTTCTTCCATTTGTGTTTTTCCATGTTCAAAGAACTGCACATTTTATCACCATAAGGCTGCTGCAAGATATTAAGCCGGCCATAGTAATGATCTCAGTGTGATAAAGTGTCAGGAGGCAACACAAGGCATAACTAAGGCAATACCAGGTATAACTTAAGTAACATAAATAAATTTAAAATTAAATCTTGATCTTTGGAAGTTTCTAGGCCTTATGATATTAAACAAGAAATATTGGGGCATCTTCAGGCCCATTGGAGACATTCAAGATGTCCCTCATTGTCTAAATGTTTGATGCATTCTTGAAATCTAGCAATCACGCTCTCATACATTAGTAATCGTTAAAGCAGTAGGGGTAAATGTAGTTAAATTTAGTGAGGAACAATCTGATTCAGCACAGATGGAGTAAAAATCCAAGTGGGATAAGCAGGCAGGTACAAGAATTAAAGTGAGGAATTGTGGAAGAAACAAGATGAAGAAAGCGGGAGAGGAGAACACAGAAAATGGAGGAGAACATTACACTAGACTTGGAGACAGGAGTGACAATATTGGCAGAAAGTGGTATTTACTGGCTTGGGGAATGTAGCCCAGGAAACCAAGAAGGAGGATAGGCTGAATTTTGCGTCTTTATTTGAAAGTTGCTAGCGATACCAGAATTGTTTTACATTTCCAGGTGTCTGTTTCTCATAAAGTTCTGCAGAAAAGATAAACTCATATGACCCAGAGGTTTAGTAGAGAAAGAGGAAACTGAAAAGCATTTTGCCTTGGTTTGCAATTCTCCATAGATCTCAAATCACATATAAACAGAATAGATTTGTTTCTTATACTAAATGCATAACTCTTCAAATTATTCCACAATTTGTCTATTGATCTGGCCTACAAGGCAATATCTGCCAAAGAGTCAGACTTACTTTCTTTTTCTGAGGGCCTGTTCTCTCTGTGTCAGCCCCTGTTTTCATATATACTAATGCTAGCTAAATCCAGGATTTCTGAGAGTTTTGGATTTGCTGTTCAATCATTGTGGGTGCTTACTGCTTCCATCTGCTTAGTTGTTTTCTTCTAATAATGTTGTAGAATAGTCATCTTGTGTCTGATCTCAGAGAAAAATATAGTTTTAAACCGTCAAGTAAATTTAAGGAAAAATTCTAGCATTTAATCATTACATACTCATTACTCAGGTCAGCAGTACTCACTGTGTAGGTTGTGGAATAGACAGAGGATTGGGGAGAAAATCTTGCTGACTTGGATGCTTCCATAACTTGGTGCTTTGCATCATCATGAAAAAGACACGCAGAGCTGAAGATCCAGCACTCAACACTTTTAAAGTCCTTTACGAAGCTCTTTTCTTTTTGTCCAATCAGATTTCTGAACATCAAACAGACTAGAAAGCTGAATGCTAACTGAAAATGAGAGCAAAATAGTGCACTTGGAAAGCAGACTTTACAAGTAGTAATCTAAATGCCGTCAGAAACTAAAAAGTCAATCCAAGAAAGAAAAGAAGGGTTAACCCATGAATGTTTGCTACCAGAGGCAAAATATCAGATAGGACCCAGTTCTGTGTACTTCTACATTATGCCACCAAGCACTTGAGGCAGGTGGAGGAGGATGGTGGAGGACCTGGAGGACAGTGGTCCATGGGGTCACAAAGGGTCAGAATCGACTGTGCGACTGAACAACAACAACAACTTGAGGCAGATGCCTCACCTTAACTAGTAGTGAGGCTATCTCTTAGAGCTGGAAAACATTATTCAAGTAGTTGTTACCTCCTTGTGTCTTGATAGCTCATGCTTTGTACAGCAGGTAGGTCATTGAAGGTGTGGTAGCTGAGGAGATTTCAAAACACATTATGTAACATCTAAGTGAGTTTTATATTGAAAACAGTCAAAGTTATGTCCCTCTCACATAATGATATTGTTATTTTATGTGGCATAGGTATAATCAGTGGTTCCCAACAGGGGGTACACAGCCCACAAGTGGACTTCAATTCCAAGAAGCCTAAGTCAGTACATTGGCTGATCAGTGCTTTGGGGAAATGACTTAGGCTTCTGGGAATTGAAGTCCACAAACCAGCATTTGGGAAACACTGGTATAGCTTATTACTGAAAAATAAGCACAGATGGGAACTGGGATATAGCATTGCTGCTTCTTACAATTCATCTTCATATCTTTCTCTTGAAATATCTTGTTTGGGATTATTTTCAGCAAGTGGGTTAATATTTGTTTTAAATCATCATATCTATGAATTCACCCCTTGCCTATACTATTTTTTTTAACCAAAAGGACTGGATGGTTTCAGAGTGAAAGATGGGGTTATTTATGTATCCTTGTGGAAATTATGCATAAATATATTTTCTACATTTGGCATACAGTGGTACCTTGCTTAAAGAGCATAATGCGTTCCATGGGACTGCTCTTTAAGCGAGTTTGCTCTTTAAGCGAAACACCATTGTAAATGACCAATGGTGACTCCTGGTCGGGGGTGGGTGGGTATGTGAACCCTGATTTAGTTGTTAAGCGAGTTTTTGGTTGGTTTTAGTTGTTAAGCGAGGCGACCATTCAGAGAAAATTCTGCTAAGCAAGTTACTCTAAAAGCAAGGCACTCTTTATGCAAGGTTTTACTGTATTTTATTGCTGCTGCTATTTTTCTAACATATGAATCAGATCTTTCTTCCTTTCCAAACCTTGGTTCTAGCAAATGGGTGGTGATGGAAGCCAATTTTTCTTTCCTCTACAGCTAGTAAATAATTGGGGAGCAGTGGCAGGCTATTAATGATTGCAAATTTGAACATTTCCATCCTCTTGTCAAATCCAAGGAGAGTAAACTTGCAGTATCTGAACTTTTTCCATTGCATATAAAATTGCACGTATAGAAGTACTGTTTTATATATTTATGATGTTTAAGTAAATAAATGCCTTTGGGGTTTTTTTCCAAGCAAAAAACCTACCATATTTGCCAGCGTATTAGACGACTGGGCGTATAAGTCGACCCCCCAACATTTCCACTCAAAATATAGAGTTTGTTATATACTCGCCGTATAAGACCACCCCCTCTTCCGCACACCTTCCACACACCAAATAAAACGTAAAAGAACATCAGATTTGATTTCAACATGTTAATTTATATTCAAATGCTTATGAGATGCAGAAAAACTGTCACAAGGCTGTATGTTATCAAACATGTACAGTAAACATAAAACAGTGCAAGTGCAAAGTGGTACTTATTTATCTACCGTATATACATGAATATAAACCAATCCAAATATAACCCGAGGTACCTAATTTTGACCTTGAAATCCAGGAAAATAGATTGACCTGAGTATAAGCCAAGAGTGGGAAATGTAGCAACTGCTAGTGAGTTTCAGTAATTAAAATACAGTAATATTAATTATTGTATTGATTTTTTAGAACTATACTTGCACCACCCACCAGTGGTGGCGCTGCAGGTAAAGAGGGTGGGCAGGTCAATTGCACTGAGGCAGGAAGTGTTGCTCTAGCCTAGCCTCTTGCTTCCCCTCCAAAAAAGAAGCATGGCTTTTTCCTCCATCTTGGGCAGAGCAGAGAGATAAGGGCAGAAGGTACCAGTAAGTGAAATCCTTTCTTTATCCCCACCAGTTTAAAAGGGAGACACAATTGTAATGTAGAGCTTCTTTCTTCATCTGGATGGTATGTAGAATGAGGTGGACGAGCATCGGGAGGCCACTATGGGCAGCTATGTCTATCCCAACTGAAGTGCACCTGGCGTATAAGACGACTCCCCCCCCTTTGGAGGCATGTTTTTCAGGGGGGGGAGTCGTCTTATACACCAGCAAATACGATAAGTATTTGAAGTATAACAGTAAAGGTTGCCCTTGTTCGAAAGCCAGTGATATCCAACTCTAGGGTTTAGTGCTCATCTCATTTACAACCAAAGAGCCAGTGCTGTCTGCATTGCCAGATGTTTCCATGGTCATATGGCAGGTATGACTAGACACCAGAGCACACAGAATGCTGTTACAGTAAAACACCGGATAACAATTGGATCAGATAACGCTAAAATCACATAACTTTGGGGGATTTGAGGCAAACATTTGGATCGGATAACATTATGTTAACCATTATGTTAACCACTATGTTAATGTTATCCGATCCATCAGATAACCCAACTATTTCTGAGGCTAATGTTTTCCTCAAATTCCCTGAGGTGTGGCTGTGACTCACCAGTTTCTCTTGGGAGAAAGGGGGGCTACCTGCTCTCAAGCTTGCAACATTTGAATAACAAAAGCTTGCAAACCAGTCTGACTAGTTTAGCAAAGCAAAGCTAAGCAAAGCAAAAGCAGACATGGGGGTGGGGGTGGGGTGGGGACTCTTTCAATATATCCTGACTCCAATTTAAACCATGCAGAGTTTCCATATGGAGCCATGAGCACAGGAATCAGTTTTAAAAGCTAACAGCAAGGGTGCCCATACTTTTCAGGCCATGGGCCAGTCACATGGTTCATGGGTGCCCAAACTACAGCCTGTGTGCCAGATCTGGCCCTGACACCAATTCATCTGGCCAGTTCCACCATTGCTACTCCCAGATGGATTGGTGTCATGGGCCAGATCCGGCCCAGAAGCCTTGCTAACAGCAGGGATGCCTAAACGTTTCAGACCATGGGCCAGTCATGTGGTTCATGGGTGCCCAAACTACTCCCTGTGGGCCAGATCTGGCCTCCAATGCCAATTCATCCAGCCCACCCCATGCTTGTCGATCCCAAAAGCAGAGATTGGGTGAGTTTTACTCCCGCTTCTGGGAGCAACGAGGTTGGAATGGGCCGGATGAATTGGTGTCAGGGCCAGATCTGGCATACAGGCTGTAGTTTGGGCACTCATGAACTACGTGACTGGCCCGTGACCTGAAATGTTTAGGCACTCCAGCTGTTAGGAAGGCTTATGGGCCGGATATGGCCCATGATACCAATCCATCTGGCCCACACCACCCTCATCACTCCTGGAAGTGAGGATGAAGTGGGCTGGATGAATTGGTGTCAGGGCTGGATCTGGTTCATAGGGAGTAGTTGGGGCACCCAGGAACCACATGACTGGCCAGTGGCCTGAAACGTTTGGGCACCCCTACTGTTTAGGCATCCCTGCTGTTAGCAAGTCTTCTGGGCCAGATATGGCCCATGACACCAATCCATCTGGGAGTGGGAGTGGTGGAACTGGCCAGATGAATTGGTGTCAGGGCCAGATCTGGCACACATGCTGTAGTTTGGGCACGCATGAACCATGTGACTGGCCCGTGGCCTGAAAAGTATAGGCACCCTTGCTGTTAGCTTTTAAAACTGATTCCTGTGCTCATGGCTCCATATGGAAACTCTGCATGGTTTAAATTGGAGTCAGGACATATTGAAAGAGTCCCCCCCACACACACATACTCCCCATGTCTGCTTTTGCTTTGCTTTGCTAAACTAGTCAGACTGGTTTTGCAAGCTTTTGTAATGTATTTACCCTTTAGACAAATGTTCCAGCAGGTTTCCTTGGCTTTCCCTTGAAGCCTCTGTTGCTTATCTCTATGGAGTTAACGTTATCTGATCCATCTGAATAGGATTTTAACGTTATCTGGTGCATGAATCGGATAAGGCTAAAAATCAGAGAACGTTAAGACTTGTAGAACCAAGTCTTAACGTTATCAGTGGTATTACTGTACTTCCCACCGAAGTGGTGCCTATTTATCTACTTACAATTTCTTGCTTTTGAACTGCTAGGTTGGCAGGACCTGGGACAGAGGCGGAAGCTTACTCACTTGTGTAGAACTTGAGTCTTGAACTACTGACCTGCCGTCCTTCCAGGTGTCAAATATTGCAAGTATACTTAGTGTTAATTACAGACATGCCTACTCTGTACCCTGAGACAACTAAACATGTCAGAGTTTTTGCACATTGCTAAATAATGGGCATTAAAGTAATCAATGCTGAAAACTTAAATCTTTGTCATTGTAGAAAGATGGAAGTTTTTTTTAATGTAAACTTTGAAATATTGGATGGGGAAGATTTTGACAGTATTAGATACAAACAAAAGATATGGAAACCCTGTTCATACAGTCAAATTCCAATTATTCATACAAGTGTATCACAAATGATGTGCTATCAGTGTGTCACTGTGAAATATGAGTTATTTAACCCAGTATAAGGCTACAGTCTTAGACATATTTACCTGGCAGTAGTTTCCAGCTCTATAAGAGATGCTAATAAGTAAACCTACATAGATGTACAGTACAACCTTGCATAAAGAGCACCTTGCTTAAAGACTAACTCACTTAAAGAGCAGAATTTTCTCTGAATGGTCACCTCACTTAACAACTAAAACCAACCAAAAACTTGCTTAACAACTAAATTGGGGTTCGGAATCACCCCACCCACTAGAAGTCACATTATGCTCTTTAAGCAAGCTACCACTGTATCTGTTAAATTTGCCATAGGATATTATAATAGACATTGCCTGTATACCTCCACCTGTATACGCTCACCTGTATACCTCCAAAGTGAATTACACTTTACCATAGTCCAAGCATGATCACTCACACTGAATTGGGCTCCCTATTATACCTTTGTGCAATTTCCAAGAGAGTCAAATCAAAGAAAATTGGTGCATAAAAGGATTCTGCCCCAGCAATTTAGCCACAGATCTTTGTAAGCCTACAGAAGATTTTATCTCCAGGGAGGGGGAATCAAATGTTCTTATAAGACTTCTAGTCCTGATGATGGCAAACACATTTTGAAGACATATGCTGCCACTTCAGAAGCTAACATAATGTTGTAAGGAGTAAGTGTTGTGTTCTGCTAGATATTATATGCATGGTTTCCTTTTAACCCTTTTTAGGGAAATAGAAAAAAGCCTGAAGCAAAAGACAAAAAGAAAAAGAAAGCAAATAATTGTCTCAAGAAAAAAAATGCTATTTGCAATGTTGCATGCTTAAATCATGTTGGTTCATTCTGCATAAAGATCCTGCAAGCTATCTTCAAAAACGGTTTTTCACACTGTCCTTGGTGCAAGTGGAAGTTTTTTTATGTGACTATATGAGGCAGATACACCAGTTGATTTATTTCTGTTGAACTCGGTCTTTCTAAATATATGTATATGTGAGCTCTATTGTTAGAAGAAGATTGGAGTTGTCTTGGCTATAGCACTGAGTGACCTTAACTCTTTTATTATGTTGTAGTATCTGATCATCATATTGTATGGTTTGAAATCATGAACCTGACATTGCATGATGCTGTCACAGTCAATACAGCTTACCTTTATTGGCTTAGTTTGCAGATTCTGTTATGCGTCAATATTTGGCATGAGTTGGTGAAAGAAACAAAAATATAATCAGCACCTTGGATAGCTCCAGGCTCTCCCAACTGACAGTCATGGATCTCTGCAAGAAGAAGGTGATACCTTTATTGCAGTGTTTCCCAAATGCTGGCTTTTGGACTTCAATTCCCAAAAGCCTAAGTCATTTCCCCAAAGCACTAATCAGCCAATGTACTGACTTAGGCTTCTGGGAATTGAAGTCCACCTGTGGACTGTGTACCCCTTGTTGGAAACCACTGCTTCATTGGATCGCTAAAAAATAAATCATTTTGTGAGCTTTCAAGATTCAGGATCTCTTCATTAGACATGCATGCATTGGGAAAATTATCAATGAAAGTTCATGGCATGATGGTTCTGCCAGGCGTTATTCTTATAAATCCATGTGGGGAAAATAGCAGGCTTTTGTGGTCTCCCCCACCCCAGGAAGCCAGGTATCTGCTTGTTGCTCTTACATGGCCTTTGAAGCTCTAGCTTCCTTTTTGTGGACAGACAAAGGCAATGCAAAACTCCAGGCACCTTCCATCAGGGAGTTGTGAATGTAATTTGGCACACCTAGACTCTTTGTTTGCTCAGAGATCTCTAACATTCGATGGTCATCTTCAGAAAAATGGAGGAAAGTTGAAATGATTGTTGATATTATCTGTGGCAGCTAAACAATGTCTTTTTGATTCTGAAGTCATGAATTAAAAAGCAAAATATGTGGATAACACAAAAAATAAGAAAAATAAATTTCTCTGAAGGTTGGGTTTGCTTGCTTGCTTGCTTGCTTTGTCATCCAGCTTGAAACCAGGAGGTTTGGCTTAAGGAGGCCCACCTCCTAATAGCAGGAAGCTTTGAATCTTGAAGAGGCCAAGGCTGTGTTACCAACCTCAGGCTACATGGAGTAGGGATGGTTGGAACAGAGTAAGGTGCTCTTTGTCTGTTACTGCGACCTCTTCTAAACAGGGATATCTATTTTCAAAGGAGTAACACTTTGCATGGTCTGAGAAAGAGAATTACTTTAGGATTGTGATTTCTCACACCTGCATTTTTCAGTAATAGGAATATGTATGAACAAAAGAAGAGTTCCTCTGGAGTTGGCCAAAGTCTAGGTTTTTTTTACAGAGATTGACCAGCTGCTTCTAGTAAATGTATGACTAGGCTATAAAGGCAAGAATTATCTTTGTGTTACTCTTCAGCAATGGTTACGGTCCCAACTGGCATCAAGGAGAGCTTTGTTCTTACTGCAGGAGGCCAATGCAGTATTTGAAATTGGAATCCTGGTAAGATAAAGGGTTGAAGATTTCTTTTCTCATGCTACTGTGCTGATGAACCACTTTACTCCCTGTGCTGGTTGTTTTGACAGCTAAAGATGTGTCATTTGGGCCTTATGTTTAATTTAGAATCTGCTGAAATGGCAGACCATTGTCATAACACTGTTCCAGCTCATCCTCAGCCATGATTATTCAGAAATCCATTCCTTTAATTTCCTACCTTGCCCATTTCAGGTAGCAGCCTCAGGTGGACAGCTTTCTGTCAATGATTCTAGCCTGAAAAGTGATCACACAGGGAAATAGTTTGCATTTTGGACCACTTCAGGGGCAACCCATTGCAATCTATTTTGTGGAGGTCATATAGGGAATTTCACTGCAGCATGTCCCTGATCTATGCCCTGGCTGTACGTCTGCTACATTTAGGACCAGGCTGAAGGGATTTTCTAAGATGGAAGGGGTGTTTTAAAGGAATTCACTCCTTACAAAGCAATCCTTTCAGGCACAATCAGGACCACACCTTTACAGCTGTTAGATCATACATTAACATTCCTTTTCAATCTGCTCCTATTGCATTTTATAAATAGTTAGCCAAAGATTAGAACTGTTATAAGCATAATTTAACCAGGGATGATTTTCTTTAAAAAAAATTCCATTTGTCATACTGGAAGTGATTGATTTTCTACTCTCTTTAATGATACAGGAATAAGAAATAGACAATCTACTTAGGGAGGTACAGAGCTCCTTGTTATGTTTTGTTTCTCTGCAGGTAACATCAAGAATATATATTTCCCTTTCAGACACTTGTTTTAACAGTTCTTTCATTTACATACTTTAAGGAAGAAGAGTGCAAAGATTGGCAAATCATGTACTTTCCAGTAATAATTATCTCCTTGTGTTTTCGGAACAAAGCCATGCACCTTCACATTTTAATGACTAGGTTTTTAAGCCATGGAGAATTAATCAGAATAAAGGTTGACTCTGGCATTTCAGCAAGTCATCTTTTTATTGTAGAGGAGGATAACCTGTGACTCACTAGATCCCTTGTGCTTCTACCAGATGGGCCAGTTGTCAGAGGTGCTGTAGGTTACCAACTTCCCCATCTCTGATTTATTGATTTTACTGAATGTTACCTTCAGCTTGTTATTTATCTCCTGGACATTTATCATCAGGATAATGGATAGTAATAATTGAATTATAAGCACAAAGAAAATGAATCTATACAGTTTTTAAAAAAGGAAATGGCTATATAGTTTTCCCTTCATTCATCTGTTTTAATAAACACTGCATATTAAACCAGCCAATAGAAGTAGACTTTTTAAAGAAAATACTGTACATTTATTCTGTACAGAGTGTGATAAGGATTATGGGACAGAATACAAAATGAATGAATGAATGATAATTCAAAGACTGAAAGATCTGAGAAGATTCCATGGACGAGCAGTGGCTGAGAACATCGCCCCCTCCTCTGGGCCCACAACAACGGCCTGAGGAGAAAACTCCATGGCCTGGCAGGTGGCTGAGGACCTTGCCCCCTCCTCTGGGCCAACAACAACAGCCTGAGGGGAGTTAGTCTGTGTTCTGGTTTGGTTGTATTTTGTGAGGTTTTATTTTATAATTTTTATTGTACTGTTACTGTTTTGACTGTAAGCTGCCCTAAGTCGCCTCAGCAAGTGGGCGACAATATAAATCTGAATAAATAAATAAATAAATAAATAAAGGTATGATCACTTGGCTTGACTTGTCCTTAACGGTGCTCCATAGCAGGCTTACAACATCCTCTCTGCTAAGGAGCACCATTAGGGACACTCCAAGGATTGAGGAGGAGACCGAAGTGGTGGCTGAAATGAGGGCATGGGCTGGATGATTTGATGCTGCAGGACGGATCTGGCCTGTGGGCTATAGTTTGATGATCCCTGCTTTAAGTGAAATAGCAGGGTAATTGGAAATAGTCTCGTCCCTTCTCCCCAGCTTTCTACATGACAAGCAAAGTGGAGCACAGGAAGGGGGTGACAAGAAGCTGACAGGGAAGTAGATAAGCTATGCAGACTCAGTACTACAGTACTGTATAGGCATTTGCAAAAACAAGCACCATTTAATTGAATGGAAAGGATCCTAGTTTTTCAAAAGAACTCCAACTACATGTATGAAAAACTTCTATTGTTTCAAAGAATAGTTAGGGTCTTACCTTCCCATATTTAATATTGAATTTTGAAATTCCCCTTAAGCAAATTTATAAGGAAAACAGGGTTTGTTGTTAGAAACAAATTGATTTATGCTGTGAGTATTCTGTTCTGTGAATGGGCCACAGTGAGTCTTAAGTATACACACACCAGAGCTTCTTTGAAATATATTTTATGACTCCTCTGTAGTCATTCCTAATGAGAACTTGAAACATATACTCAGTAGTGCATGGCTAAAGCATAAACTCAGCTTCTATCTCAGCAGGAATTTTGGCTGGCTATAAAGTAATAAAAAGAAACTGGTTTAAATTCTGGATATATTTATCATACAGACCGTACAGACAGTGACTCAGTGTTGAGTGTCAGGAGGTGGTTAACTAACCTGACTCCGTTAAGGGGCCAATGTCTATGAGTGGATGAGCCCCTTTAGGTGGGCTGATGGCACCCTTAGTGGAGGAAATGCTACTGGAAACCATCATATTGGGCCCTAATGGCAAAATGAGCAGAGGAACTCTGATTCCCAATGGTCATGGGGGCAGCGGAGGCCATGCTAGATGGGCTGACTGTGAAGGTGTGCCTTGATGATATCCTCAAGGCTACGGCAGTCCATTGCAGTCCTGGTGATAAATCCTGCATGTCTCATTTCATGTGTGCTGCAGGAGATGGCTCCATGATCATAGTGTGTGGGTCACTTCACGGCAAGATGGGATCCATCTTAAACAAATTTCCTGCTTTTTTTTTTTTTTTTTTTTGGGCGGGGGTGCATTCTCGGATAAGATTTGCCTATTTATCATAGATGTTTACAAATGATTATTGGAGGCATCAAAATAGCAAACTGTTGATATAAAAACATGCTTATGTTGATCATCTGAGTTCACTGTTTTCACCTAAATTTATTAAATGAGAAGATAATCACTACATGAGAGTGCAATGGTGATGATTTGCTAGCAGAACAAAACAACATGCTACAAGCCAATTCTATGAAAAGTGGGCATCCCAAACAAAAAACTATAACTCCGCAACCAAGCTTTGGATTAGTACCGAAGTTGTCACAAAATAGGAGAGAGTCTGAATTTGGAGACATTTGGACTAAAGGTTGTCTAGATTGTAAACAGAGCAAATAAAATGAAAAGACAAATCTTGTTTATCATCAAGGAGAATAATGTTGTTGTGACTTCCCCCTCCAGCTCAATCTGAGCTTCTAACACTACCAGATGACCAGTAACCTTGCTAACTAGCCAAATATGCATAAAAAGATTCCATTTTTTACTGTAAAATATTTTAAAATATATTCTAAAAAGTATAGGGAACAGTCAGATTTTTTTTTTTGAAGAGTAGCCATGTTAGTCTGTGGTTCAGGCATACCAGAAAACAAAATAAAATGAACAAAACAAAATAAAAAATACTGTAGCACTTTAAAGACTAACTGCTATATTTTTATTGTTAGCTTTTGTGGATCAAGTTCACTTCTTCAGACAAGGAATGAAACTTACAGGCATGGTTTTTATACACCAAATTCAGGGGTCAAAGGGAGAAGAGTGTGTTCAAGCAAAATGACAAACAAGCAAGCGCAACAATACAGCTTCCCACAGCCATCAGGAACAATAGATTATTCAGATTAACTCTAAATGTCTCCCTTTCAATCTCAAAGGGTCTGAGAAAGCCCATTCTGGTCTTTGATCAACCTTGACCTGCAAACAAAAACACTGTACCTGGTTACTTCCTGTTTTGCTAAAGAGAATTGGCAGGAAGGTTGTAATATAATATATAAAATATCTAGCAGCATATAGCAATCTGTGTATCAAATTTGATGATGTCCCAGAAACCCTTCACTAATATTTAATCCCCTGCGATGGGTGTCTAACTAACAGATGGATGTATTTGATTTCTGCCGTCTCCCTTTCAATCCTAGTTTTGTAATTTCTCTGTCAGATGCTCGCTTGTTTAAGCTGCGAAATTACTGTTATTTTGTGGTGGAGGATGGTTTTTACTAGCTGTTGCAGAGGGTTGGTGTCTATTCCACCTGCGTTGTCTCTATATAATTGTTTGGTAGTTGGGGGGGGAATGCAAATGATACTGTGTGACATGAAGTAATTTCTTATGTGTGGAGACTTAATGAGTTAATGACCTCCAAAATGTCCTATCAGTAACAGCATTGATCAAATCTTGCAAACCAATAGTATTTCTTGTTAGGTTGTTCTTCCTTTTTATGCCCATCCCCGCTAGCAATATTATCTTTTACAGCAAATTCTATTTAGGTGTTGCAAAAGAATAGCTGTGGCTTCCTTTATTGAGTCAACCCATCTAATTTTTTTTGTTTATTTTTCTACTTTTCTCAGCAATGTTGTCTTTTCTCTTCTGCTCCGTTCTGTATTTTCTTTATATGTACATTGCTGCATAGCCCCAATTTATTGATTTTAGCTCCACTTAGAGTTCAGGGTTGACTTGATCTGCAATCTGTATCCATTGATACTTCCAGCACAGTAGGTCCTTCCTCTCCAGACCTCCTCACCATTGAGGACCCTGAGTTCTACCTACTCATTAGTCCAATTTGACCACAGTGTCCCATTCTTCCCAAGGGCCTGGTCAAGAACCCTCCTGCCCATCAGCTTGCAGGACTTCCTTTAACTCTTCCTACACAACCCTTCCCATTTTTCCACTATAAGGTCTGCTGCCTCCCCTGTAGCATCTCCTTTCAGTGCCTATCCCTCCCAAAGCCTGTTTTATATTATCTAGTTCTAAGCTCCCCTACCTTCTCTTCTTCCTCTAGAGGACATTCACTGAAGAATCCTGGCCATTATTCCTGGGCCTTTTGCCACCAAATCCAGGGAGAGTTCAGGAACAATTCACCCACCACTTCTGAGGCTCCAACCTGAGAACGGTGTCTGAGTTCCCCAGCCTCTTGCAAGGTGTCTCAGTCTGGATTGTACTATCTGTGACCCCAGGCTTACTGCCCACAGTGTCTCTTTCAGTCCTGGGCTGAGGCCAGCTAGCCTATGGGAGGCACATCTACTGAACATCCTCACAACCTGCTTAGCTCTTTCTCCCTAAAAGAAAAACATTACATTGAGAATGCTTTATTGAAACAGTATGTTGGGAACCTTAATGTCCAGCCTCTATCAGTTTGATAAGACATTTTAAGATCTCAGATTTCCTAAATGCTTAGCAGGTAGAACAGAAGAATGGAAGCCAAGATTAAACTAACCTATAAAGTCCCCCAGCTAAGATCTCCAGGGAGCACCATGATGACATGAGTTTGTGGAATGAATAATGAAGGCACATGCATGTCATAGCAACTAAAGGTCTGGGGGCAATATATACCATAACATTCAGCAATTATGCGGCCACATAGCACATAATGCTTGAAATAATAGTGCCTGAAGAGTCTGGGTATACCTATAGTACAAAGATACCGACAGTCTGAGCAAGAGGGAAAACGCTGTCGCATGGACCTTATCAGGCCAATTAATTTTAGTCCCCATGCTTGGTAAATACCAGGTCTCATTACCTTCTGCCTCATGTATATTTGTAGACATGCAGTGAAGGAACAAAGACTATTTTGTTTCCTATCCTCTTTGAGGATAGATTACATTTCTGTCCTCTGCCAGCCTGGGATAAAGATACGATTTGTTCTCCAAGTTCTTCACTGTTGCAGTGATTTTGGCTTTATGCCTTACAATGAACCTGTATCATTGCTAACCGTGACAGTTCTGCACTGCAGAGCTAAGGAGGTGGGGGAACATTCCTGTTTGACCTTGGATTGATGTTGGATTATTTTAACTTTTGCAGTGAATTTTTCTCTTGCATCTCTACTGTTTACATAGCTTGCGTTGGGAATGTTGGGGGAGACTATTTGTAATGCTTGCCATAGCTTTGGACAGGAGGAAAGAAGCTGGCTGAATTTAATGTTCAACAATATAGATGTTGGCATCTGGACAAAGTAAAATGTAAAAGGAGATCTGCCTATCTTCTTCAAATTAACTGCCTCCCTGCAGAAAGTTTTCCTGATTAGATGTATTTATTACACTATAAGCTGCTTTTCAAATTAATTGGTCCTTACTGTGATAAGATGGAATACTTCTGGGGCACTAGGAATATGTTAGCTTTGTCATTAAGGCTGTCATGCCCTGTGTTTATACTCATGACAGGTCTGAGCAATGGAACAAAACGAAGGAGGCAGAACACTTTAACCCTTATGTATGTTTCTCCTGCTAACATATGTACTGAATTTGGAACCATTCAATCAGTCCCCTCCCCCCGACTGTCACTTCCACAAGTTTCTGCTGTGATTTGGAGCTACAAAAGTATGTTTTCTTTCCATTCACACTTGCATCTTTAGAAATCAGTGATGGATGGAAAAATATGAGCCAAGTTAGGTGCAGCATTAAATGTCTCTTTGGATTTACTATGCAGATTATTAGATTTTTTTTAAAAAAAATTGCAAATGTTGGATAATTTTTAGGGTGGCATCGAGTGCCAGTGAAAGATTCTTTTCCAGAGAAAGTAACTTCAGGAGTAACATTCTTCCATATTTGAAGTTTTAAAATCTTTCATACTGTCATTCTTAAAACAGACTGAATGAAATGCATCCCCATCGATGCTGGGCAAATTCCATAGGTGTAGCTATTTACAACATGGAAACCATCATAATGTACCTATCTGCTAAGCTAGGCCCCTCCTATTCATTTGTTTCCTGTTAGAAAAACCATGACCCTGCTTTTTCCTTAAGCCTCAGAGAGAGAGAGAGGGAGAGGGAGAGAAATGAAGTGGAAATCATGATCCTGCCCTATAAACATGATTGAATACGTAGGTCTTCAGCTTTTTGGCTGGATAGGTAAATCCATATTTCATTCTCATTTCTTTAAATCTCAAATTTATGAAGAAGTTTGAAAATTGGGATAATTTTTATCTGAAAAAAAAAACACCATGTAAACTTCCAGATGAATGAAAGACAAAGATCTGCCATGTTTAGCTTAATCCCCCTTTAACCTACTGTATATACTCGAGTATAAGCCTAGTTTTTCAGTCCTAAAAATGAGGTCAAAAGAGTGGATTCTGCTTATACTCGGGTCACTGAGTGCGATGGAAAACAGCGGAGGCGGCTAATAGCCTTCATCACCTACTTCTCCCATCCTGTCGTCGGTGCATCTCAATCGGCATGGAGAAAACTCCTTATTTTCATGTACCACATTTTGATTATTGAAACTCACTAAGCAACTGCTGCATTTGCCACCCTTGGCTTATATTCAGGTCAAATCTATTTTTCTGGTTCTCAGGTCAAGATTAGGTACCTCGGCTTATATTTGGGTCAGCTTATACTCAAGTATATATGGTACATCAAAAATTATTGACTACAGATCACCAGACTTTGCCAGTAAGAACAAACTTGAAATGGCCTTTTCATAATTAAAGGCAAAAGCTACAGGAGAACATTTTATAAGCTTTGTCTTGAAATAACATTAATTGGCAGTTAATCAATGATTTATTATAGAATAGCCATGCCTTTTGCATGTCTGCAAAAGGCATGGCTCTTCTATTATTATTTTTTAAAAGTAACAATGAGTTGGAAAGACCAATGAAGCAGATTTAATAACTTCAGCACCAACACATTAAAAAAAACTATTAAATGTCTCCAATACTTGATTGCCATCTTGCATTTGTTGTGCAATAAAAAAAAAGTATATTTAAGAAAAGAACATTCTTTTCTCAGCAATTACAACTGATTACAAAATTGCCTCTTCAAAGGACAGAAGCCTCGAGCATTAAACATTATAAGAGATCTCCATTTTCTAATTAACTGAAAACAGACATGTTGTGTAGTTCTCATTGTATATTTTTGTCACTTATTAGTCTCCTCTCTGCCAGCATTCTCAGAAGAACTAATTTGCTTGTGCTGTGAATAGGGAAATCGTCCCCTCATTTAAAAAGCTGGAAAAACCTGCCATTCTGCTGCTCGGCATGTTTGTTATGTTATCTATCTGGTTAATTCCTATGAGATATCTAATCATCACAGCAAAAATATTAATATTACTTGTTCATGTTAGATTTTCTGTTGGTGGTTGGAAGGAAATATAAGGTCTTCATCAGAAAGAGAATCATGTCTTTTCATAAGTCAAGACAATTCTGCACTACTAGAGGAAAACTATAAGTTGGTGCATCCTACTCAGAAGTGAGTAAAACTGTGGCACAAAGATGCCATTAGTTTGGATAAAGCAGACAGGAGGGATTTAAGGACTTTTAACACTTAATGTTGTGCTCACAGCTGTCTGCAGGGTTTTCCTATGCTTTAATACGCATAGGAATTTACTGCTGGGTTCCTGTTAATCTCATTTATTTACCAACCTTCACAAAGTTGCTACCTCAGACTGCTTCACTCTTCTAGTTTGGAGACATTGGGCGGCATAGTCTAATACCTGTGAAAGGCATTAGGTTGGGAATCAGAGACAGCTTGAGTAATCAGACTGATGGCTGCATTGTCATGGTTACTTGACCTATCAGAACAACATTTGTCCTTCCTTTCCCTCTTGTTGCTTGAAAGGGAAAAGTGAAAACATCAACAGTGGATTAAACAAATGAAGTTCAAGCCTGGGAGGCATGGAAGATCCCATTACAATTCTTAACTAAGAGTTCAACTTCAGCTAGCCAAGCAACTTGCTGCAAGGATTAACACATGAAGTCTTTGATAAATCATTTATTAGTACTCGTGTCTTTTCTGCAAGTGAAAAATCTTTTTCCAGAGGAGGACAGTCCTAAACTTACAGAGCTAAGGGGAAGTTGATTAGCCAAACACTATTTTCTAACCTATCTTGTTTGGATTTGTTTTAAAATTTAGATTCTGCAGGCAATGGTGATTGAGAGGCTTCCTTGAAAGTCCTAGGTTTTGTTCTTACTCAATGGCAATGGATGAAAGTCAGAAGCAAGCTCTTTGAATCAGTCTTCTATCTGCCAGGCTTTTCATTTGCTTTCTCTTTGGAAAAAACTCCCCTGCTTTTGTCTTAAGCCTCACACAGTGTGCATGTATGCATATGTGTGTGTGAGTGAGTGGATGAATGAATGAGTATTTATATCAATCTTTATGTACATTTTAATAATGATAAATCTGTGTGAGTAAAAAAAAATTAAGTGATCCCTCAGAGTAGTCTTCTGATGATAAAAGTCTCAAATCAAAAACTATTTGACCTTCTAAGGAGCAGCCTAGGTTGATTTCTTCTAAGATTGACCTATTTGTTCTCCTTGCTGTCTAGGGGACTCTCAAGACTCTCCTCTAGCACCACATCTCAAAGGCATCTATTCTTCTGCGCTCAGCTATCCTAATGGTCCAGCTCTCACAACCATACATTGCCACTGGGAATACCATTCCTTTGACTAGATGATTTTTTTTTTTTTTTGCAATGTGATGTCTCTACTTTTCATTATGTTCCCCAGGTTTAGAGACACAAGTGCCAACATTTTGAATAAGCACTCTTACAATCAGTATGACTAATATATGTTTTATGGAGTGAACAATAGAGAAATATAAATTATTCTTTTATAAATTAGTCTTTTCTGAAGGGCTCTGCAGGACTTTCTGAATCCCGTCAGGTCGTAGGGTTACCATATCTCAGGATTTGTCCTGAGATTTCCTGCCCTTAGAGCAGGAAATCTCAGGACAAATCCTGAGATATGGTAACCCTACGTCAGGGAGCCTGGTTCACCAACATCTCTACTTTGGGGCTAGGAGGAGGGACTGTGTGAATGTTATATGTAGTCTCATAACCCCCTGCTAGTCCAAAGGGGCTCTCAGTTGATTTTTTTAAAATGGTGCATCTTGAAACCGTAGCAAAAAAGCTGTTCAAGAAACATAAGTATTGTAACATAGTAAGAAAAGAAGTCTTATCTATGAGTAAATTTAGTCACTTTTTAACTAGAGTAATGGAAATTACTCTAGAGAAATTAACTAGAGTAATGGAAATTTACTTTTTGAGGGTATTACAGGACAAAGATACAGTTGTACCTCGCTTAAAGAGCATAATGTGTTCCACGGGATTGCTCTTTAAGCGAGTTTGCTCTTTAAGTGAAACACCATTGTAAATGACTGATTGTGACTTCTGGTGGGGGGGATTGCAAACCCCAATTTAGTTGTTAAGTGAGTTTTTGGTTGTTTTTATTTGTTAAGCGAGGCAAACATTCAGAGAAAATTCTGCTCTTTATGTGAGTTACTCTTTAAGCGAGGCTCTCTTTATGCGAAATTTGACTGTATTTTGTTGTCTAAGGTGGAGCAACAAATAGGCCTCTTTCCCTTTCTACCGATTAACATGCTGAAAATAAGAGATCAGGCATCTGATTTTGTCACCTGAGGCAGAGAATCCCACAAGCATTTCCTCCCCTCTCAGGCAATAAAAATGTAGTAACAGTACAGTTCAGTAACTCATTGTGTACAGCTGTCTTATTGTATCTAAAATCAGCTCATTCTACCAAGTGGAGCCATTGTGTTCTGCAGCCTGAGTAGAAAATGCTCACCTAAATGTGTTTGGCAAATACAATTACATCTTTGAATCATTCTCTGTTTATTAAGGGATTCATCTTCATCATCATCAGAATATGATGTTAGAATTTTGCATACAATACACTTTCAGAAAACGATGGCAACTGTTTTGGTCCAGATTGCATCAATCAGCCTGGAGACAAGAAATTATGGAGTGACGTAAAATGAAATAACAGCATTTGGCTAATCCACTGCTGCCAAGATACTGACTTCTGATTTAACTGCATCTACGTATAAATGTCAAAAACATGATTTTGCAGGATATGTGTCTCCTTTGGACTATGGTTATTTATTGATTATCTGAAGTTGAAGCTGAGAAAATATTTTAATTGTTTGTATTTTGGTGTAAAGTGAATTGCTCAGTGAAGGCCTTGAATGGCACACCTCAAAGCAAGACACAGAAAAATCGAGAAGTACATAGATCTTTTCATGTGCTTTGCCCTTGCTCTTTCGCAAAGTAAGAAAAATGATCTAATTCATAATCTGTGTGTCTTAAAAGTAGCAGATACACAAGGTATCACTTTACACCAAAATACATACAGGTGGCAGCAGCATTGTGTATATTTCCTAATTTAGATCGCTTTCTTCCCTACAGTTGCTGCTAGCAGCTGGAATTTGTATATGCTCATATTTCCCTTCTATAGCTAACAACTTAAAATGAGTGTTTGAAAAAATATTCAGCCGAATGGTCTGTTTTCATAAACCCGCATAGAAAAACACACACATATGCTGCTGATGCTTTTGGGAATAGAGAAAGGATAACAGGAGGTTTGCTTGGAAATCTCTTACCAAATGTGCAAGTTGACCTTTATTTAGATCATCACAAAAATCGGGAGCATTTTACCCTTTTATTTCAGTCATGCTTACAGGAAGATTGTAGGTTAGCCTAGTACTGATGAGAGAAGTTGAGAGAACACCATATTGCCTAGTAGCCATGTATGGCTGAAGCGAAATTTGAACCAAAAATATTTGGGTTCCCAAGGTAGCAACACTGTGGCCACTTTGCTGGAGGAGTTCTCAGCATCTCCAGTAAAGTAGTTAAAGAAGAAAGGGCACAACCTGAAGTGCTAATGCAATGTTTCCCAACCTTTGCGTTTGGGACTTCAATTCCTAGAAGCCAAAGTCAATTCTCCAAAGCACTGAACAGTCAATGTACTGACTTAGGCTTCTGGGAATTGAAGTCCCCCTGTGGGGTGTGGGTCTCACATTGGGACCCACTGCTCTATAGCTAAGGAAGGGCAACAGCAAAAGATTAGGCAACTCTAAGTTGTTTCATATGCTTCATATGGTTTGTCTTTTAGGAACATGTGAAGGGGAAAAGCACAACTTTCCATTCAGAGAAAAATAAACTGGACATGAGAAGAAGATAAGAAATCTTTGTTTTTAATCTAAAATTTGATCTTGCCTTGCTAAAATCAGAATGCAGTTATGGGCTATGTACAGTATATATCTATGTACATGCATTTTGTTGTTTGTTTGAACATATAGGGTTGCCTTTCATGACAAAGTTAATAAAGTTACTAATAGAGTCTGTTGAGGTTAACCATCTCATGCAGGTCTCAGAAAATTTAGTTCTTGGACTAGAGCTTCCAGGATGCCCTGATAAGTACAGTAAATTGCTATGCTGCCTGTGGGAATTCTGGAAATTGTGTTGCAAAAAAGTAAAGCTTCCATGTTCTGATCTCGTATCACTGCTGGGGCCAAATGGCTCAAATAGTCAATACATGTCTAGGTTAGCTGCAAGAATAAAAGAGCTCCTAATTTCTGGAAGAGAATACAGTCTGTTTCACAGCTATTATGCTGCTGATTGCAAGTGAGAATAGTTTGCGAGTTGCTCAGCTGTTGTTTTTTAAATTGACCAAAGATGGTCCAACTGGATGACATAATGCATCAGCCTTTGAGTTATAGAGTGATGGATTAGGATTTAAGAGGTTGAATTCCTGCTCAACTATGGAAACTCACAGGGAGAGTTGGACAGGTAAAACTATTCCTAAATATCTCACTTACTTTGAAAGCCCTACTAGAGACACTGTAAGACCGTTCTGACTTGATGGCATGTAAATATAACTATAACTATTTTCAGGTAATAAAAATTCATATAGGATTTTTCTAGAGAATTTAATTCTAATCTAGACCTTCTGGGTCTAACAAAACAGAGAAATTTACACAAATAAGAGTTCTATATAGTACATGTGTGTTCTGTCACTCAACATGTCTTTTTAAATCAAAAATAGTTATAGTATTTTTAAGGAGAAATTGGGTGTTTGATGATGCTCCATCTGGCAGCTTCCAAACACAATTCAACTGCATTCCATTATTTTCTGATATATGTCTGCAGGGTTCATTTGCTGAACAAATGTGGTTTCAATAAAAAAAAAAATTCAAGGAATTATCTTTCTTTTACTATAGCCTTGTGCCATTGTCTGTCAGTAATACTCAAATTCCAGGATTTTTATTTTTACACTATTTCAGGATAGTCTTCCTTAGTACTATTTCAGAAATCCAGAGGATGTTTGCTGACAGAAAACTATGGCTGTAGGTCTAAATCAGTCCATAAGCATTAATAGCTCTCAAATTTTGGTCCAAGAAACATCCAGACCTCAACTCTAAAAAATGATTGTTCCTTAAATAAATTCATGAATGGGATATACGTTGATACAAGCAGAGTTAATTTCATTCTTTAGAGACCTGGAGAGGCAGATTTCATATAAATGTCCATAATTTTGGCTAATTTTAATATAGTTAATCTGGATTTAATTTTAGACCAAGGTAAACAAGATCAGAATTTGGTTCTCTGTAGATAAGAGCATTATAAATTGCTTTAGATAATGCTTTTATACTTGTGCTGCTGTCTGGAGAGGAGATAAGCAGCCAATTTTACATAATATTGAACCCTTTCCAGAAACATTTAAATGCAGCTGTCTAAAATAGCATTTTGAAGTAACATTTAGAAATGTTTTCTTTTTTCAGCTGAAGGTAAAGACTTGGTATTGCCCAGATATCTGTGGAAATAAAATGCTGCCCTTAGGATTGCACAATATTGTGTGAGGAAGGAAAAGGTTACCAGAATAGTTGTTGGGTTTTGGCAAGGGTAAAACAAAATGGGAACCTCTGTTGTAGACAACAAAAAATGGTAGAAAAAAATCTATTGCTTCCCACAGTTTTTCAGCTTATGACAGTCTTGTGTCAAGGAATTTCATGGGGGGGGGGAGCTTTCAAATGCATATATACTGAATTTAGCTTTTCTTTATTTTGTTTTGTTTATTTTATTTTGTTTTCTGAATTTAGCTTGTCTCCATTTTTGCTGGGTTTTACCTAAGGCTTAGGGCACTTTAATGGTCAGCATATGGAAGATACAGAAGACACAGAAGTCAAACATTGTGAGACCAAGAGTTTGGACTAAACCCAAATACAACCATGGACCAGTGCTTAGGTAATTCCCCCTTAATTTCCCGGTACAGAATTCTAAGACTCAGAATCCAAAAAAAGTAATTTTAGAAGCTCTGGGTGGAAAAAGAATCTGCTAAAACAAGATGAATTGCAAGATTTGTGTGGGACCAATTCCCCTTCCTTTATTGGATGATCATCTGGCTGCCATCATAGTCTTGCATGCTGAATAGAAATAGGCAAAATACTAGAGTTTGAGGAGCTTTGGGGGATATATTTTGATACCTCATCTCACTTAAAGGAATCCTGCATGTTGCTGTGTAATGTGCTTGTAGAAATGCAGTATTACAGTTACTGCTGGTGTAGTGCTGAGGTATGCAAGTGTATCTACTCAATAAGATTTTAGCCTTGTATGTGATTTACAAGCACCCCAATGTGGCAGCAAGGAGGACTGTTTAATTGCAATCTGTTGCTGCCTGTGATGTCATTTTTCATCCTGCAGGCAGAATAATCCAACAGGAGTTCACCTGGAATCTTTCAAATCAAAGGAAAATTCCCAAGGCTCATTCCCCATACCTCTTAGCTGTACTGACATTTTGGTATAGTTTTGTCAGGAATCCAACAGATTTAAAAAACTGATTCCAAATTTAATGGAATAGTATTTATGAGAATTGACTATCAAATTACAGATTTGAGATAAGGTGAAATTCCTTTTTTCCACACTTTGGCTCCAGATTGAGATGCATGTTTACATCTTTGAGACTTAGAAGGGGACTCTAAAGGAGGATGAATAATACCAGCTATGGAAATAAACTGTGCATTTGTAATTCAAATATGGGAAACTTTAGTTCATTATTTATTGTGACATAAATTATAAGTTCAGAGTGCAGCTTTGCTGTGGA
Organism: Furcifer pardalis; assembly: GCA_030440675.1. Taxonomy (NCBI): domain Eukaryota; kingdom Metazoa; phylum Chordata; class Lepidosauria; order Squamata; family Chamaeleonidae; genus Furcifer; species Furcifer pardalis. Next base: position 75,389,595 of record CP126893.1, read on the forward strand.
AACTTTGATAGACAAAACTATTGATTCTTTTTAAAATTCAAAAATGGGTTTGTTCTAAAATTTTATCTTCAGTAGAGGAAAGTCACGTAAATCAACATTTTATTGATTGTTCTTTTGGCTGTATTGCCTGATTTCTTCTATTTTGCTCAATTTTAATTAACTGTGAATGATCCTAGTGGTTTGCCTAATCTTTGATTTCCACCTATGCTCCTGTTTATATTTTTATGTTCTTTTGCATATGGTGGGGAATCAATAAAACCATTCATTCATATAGCTAAGAGCCCCATTTTATCTTGAACAGCTGGGAAAAGATTGATGAGAGCAAACAAATGAAGAGATTTATAATACATCTTTGGGCCATTGTGTTCAGCAGTTGCTATTTTGTACTAAAATAGATTTGCATAATATCAATTAATCTACAATTATTACCAGGCTTCCACTTGCTTATCTTTGGGGAGCCCTTTTCTTTCATTTGTGGTATTTTCTGTCTTAACGTTTAGGAAAAAAACATACTGCAGTGCAGAGAGGGGGTGTTCCCCTGGTTTAGCATAAAAAGAAAACCAACATTGTGTGTGTTTGTGTGTGTTTTATTTCCACAGAATAGGAGAATAGGGAACTTTGTGGCAGCTTTGCTTCCTAAGACATAATCCACAGACTTGCAAAAAGTCATCATTATAGTATCTTTTTTGAATTCCTCTATTGAATGTTCCGCTTGTTCTAATAAAGAGAAACTAATCCTCATATCACTTGTCACCGATTAACAAGGAGGGACAATAAAGCAGAGTGGGGAGGGGAGCTGCAGTGAAGGACTGGGAAGATGAGATATAAGTACATGAAGCACAACTAGAAGCACTGAGGGAAACAAAATCCCACCACCATCACCGCTCCTCATAATGTTCTGTTTGTGAAATTCAGGATTCCAAACGGGTTGGAAAATATCACCATCCAGTATGTTACATATGGACTAAATTACTAACACAATTGGTCACCTGACTTTCTTAAAAGAAGAAAAAGAACATTTTCTAGGAAAACTAACATTTTTGTTTACTTGTTCTAAATCAGTCATCAATAGGCTTCCTGTTTTCCACACCTTTTTTCCAGGTGTTTACGGTAACTACACATTGAGGCAAATTTTATCCTCTGACATTTGACCCTTCAGAATCAGCAGGTAAAATCCAAACATCTGGACTGCAAAAGACAGAAACATTGGTCTGACACATATATGACCTAGCAATTTTGATTTCTCAAAGAGCTACTCCAATGGGTTTTCCATGTATTTTGTTCATCTTAATTTGGTCTTGTTAAGAGCATGTTGAATCTTTTTTTAAAAAAATAACTTTATTCATACAACACAGATATAAAAATATAGTTGGAAGTGCCAAAATAAGGGGTTTTCCTATAAACAAGGATTGCATAGGATATGTTTAGCATATCATGAAGTTTGAAATAGTGAGTACAGTAGTACCTCGGATAACGTTATGACTTGGTTCCACAAGTCATAACTTTATCTGGTTTTTAACGTTATGTGATGCATTGATTGCACAATGTTAAAAAAAATCCCTGTTCCCTTTCCAAAGAGGAAAGGGAACAGAGGGCCGATCTGGTTTGCTTAGCAAGCCGGGGGTGGGGGGGTCTGAAAAGAAGGGACCCAAGCCTCTCTTGGGTCCCTTCTTTTTAGAAACCTCCATCTGGCTTGCTAAAGAGCTTAGCAATCCAGGCCCCGGAGGGGGGAGGCTTCCTAACAGAGGCTTGGATCTTTATCCCAGCCTCTATTAAGAAGACTCTATTAAGGCTGATCTAAGGGACAGCCAACCTTTCTGTTTTGTTTTAATGTTCTTTGTGAACTTTTAAAGTTTTAAATTAGAACTAGTATTATATTATTATGGGTTTAATCTCTGATTTTAACTTATGTGTAAGCCGCCCAGAGTTGGGTTTTACCTGATTGGGGCGGGATAATAAATATGAGTTCAAAAAAAAAGACACCCCCCCCCCGGTCTGGATAGCTAAGACCCTTACCAAGCCAGGCAGGGGAGGGATCCACAGCTGCAGGGTGGCTGGGGAAGCCAACAGGGACTCCCTGTCGGCTTCCCTAGCCACACGCTTCTGCCTGCACAGCTGTGGGGTGGCTAGGGAAGCTGATGGGGGAGCCCCCCATCAGTTTTCCAGCCACACCACCCCTGCCTCCACAGCTACAGGGTGGCTAGGAAGCTGAACAGAGAACCCCGTTCAGCTTTCCAGCCACCCTGCTGCTACGAACGACTGCATCGGATAATGTTAGCAGATCATTATCCGATGAAAATTTTCTTTAGAAATTTTGCATCGTTATCCGATTTCAGCGTTATCCAATGCAATCGTTATCCGAGGTATTACTGTACAATTAGGAGCATCTGGCCAGGTAATCCTGCTATGGTAATAGAGTAGACCATGCTGGCAGTCACTCAATGCCAACTGTCAGGTGGTGGTTAACTAACCTGACAACCCTGAAGACTAACAGCCTTGGGTGCTGAAGTCCACAGGAAAGGATAATGGTCCCTAAATGGATTAAATCTCACTCGAATCCTTCTTGATGGAGGGCAGCAGCTTCATCAATACTGCCCTGGGACTGATGAGGACTTTGCGTGCCAAAAGGGCTCAGGACCAGAAAGTGACTTGCAGAACAGGATCAGTGGTACAGGTGTCGTGCTATAATGCAGAAGGCAGATGAAACACCACTGCATTATATTCTCAGGACAGTCTTCATGGATGATCACCATGATTATCACCAATAATTAGATTTGGATATGGCAGAAGAAGAAGAGTACAATTAGATTTTCTTTCTCTGCCTGTCCAAATTTACTGATACCTCATATGAACAGCTAACTCACGTCCTAAGAAACTTGTTGGGTTTAGGATCATGTCAAGCTCTTTGGGTGGGGAGGAAGGTGTCATTTGGCAATCCTAGCAGTCAGAGAGATTAGCAAAACTATTTGCCAGATGAGCTGATGATACTGAAGATATCCTGCTAGAACTGGTGGAGATGAGGTGATTATTTTCCCTCAAAAATGGCCCTAAGTCCTTTTCAGAATTTTCCTTGACCAGCTGAGCTGTGGGTATCAAAGCAGCTTTGTAAACCATCCATTTCAAGCCATGGTCCAGAGCATGTGGAAGTTATTTTTCCAGACTGTTCTTCCTGAAATTGTTACAACAGAATGCTTATTGAGATTGGAGGCATGAGGGGGGGGGGGGTTGTAGCCCCAAAAGTAACTTTTTCTATCGCAGCCACATATGTTTACCAAGAGGCTCGTGAAGTGTTGTCCTTGTGTGTAGTTGTCTATTAACTTCCATAATTTACAGTACCTAGAAGGGAATGTTTCTTAGTCAGCCCAGAAGAGTTACTGAATTAGCATATTTCACACATACTTAGCAATTTACATCAGGCAAAGGTTTAGTTTGCAAATATGCACAAGAGAAGAAGAAAATACTTAACAATGGCTTCCAATGATTTATCTGCTGTTTACCATTCCCTGAAGCCAAGGGACAAAAATACATGGGGAATTAAATTATTATCCTTTCATCATACAGACAGCAGGTACAAAAGCTGGGCTTTTTTTATATTTTGGGTTAATCATGAGAGATAAAGTGATGAGACCCTTTTTTTGAAATTGTTGAGGATAGAAATGCTGTCTGTGAATGGACAGAACTCACAGTGAATAAACAATAGTTTCTGGTCAATTTTAGATTCATCCAGAAACTGCAGTGGAAAGTGTAGTACAGTACTGTATGTTGTATCTAATCTGGAAGAATCAGCTTTGTGAACAAAGATTGTGTCCCTAAAGAATAGCAGGGGTCCTTATAAAAAGGCCTATAAGCAGTCCAACCAAAAAAGTATTTCTTCAGAGTTTTGTAATAATATAATTGCATGCTGCCAAGTCGATTCGACTAATGGCCATCCATTGTAGAGTTTTCTAGGTAGAGAATACATCCAAGTGATTTATCATTCCTTTTGGGGTACCTTGAAAATGTGTAGCTTGCCCATGACTGTGCAGGCTAGCTTTTCTCTTGGGAAGCATAGTGGGGAATCAAACTTTCAACCTCTAGCTCTGCAGCCAGATAACTAAACCACTTTGCCCTGAATGCTTAAAGACCAGGTTGACAACTTGGCAGACGTTGGAGAGAGGGACTTAAATGTGCAAACCCATACTCCCCATGGTTACAGCTCTGACCCTTTTCAGGCAATGACCCTTGCACAGAGCTTCTGTTCTGAACCTGATGAAGCAAGACAAGGAAATAGTAGCTTAACACTTAATTGGTCAATAGGGACATAGCTATGCCTGGTTATGCAAGAGCATTGACCAGGTCTCTATTTACAGCATGAACAGAACTCAAAAGCCTCCGTAAAGCCCCCAGTACTACTTTTTCTGCTGACATTTACAGAACTTAAATTGGTAAGATGGAATAATTGAAGTTTTGCTTGTATGCCACTTGTTCATACCAATGATCAAAGTAATGATGGTAGGTTTTGATTTGTTTTCTTTCATCTGAGTCATATGAAGATAATTCACATGCCACACATCTCTCATCTCTCTCCCAGTTTGAAAAACTGAGCATAGTGTAGAAGTCTATCAGATTTTCTTAACCATGCATGGATTTTAAAAGAGAGACTTGATTATTCTCTACTTATGTGTAGCAGTCCTATCCCACCTTTTCTCCAGTGATTTCCCCTCTGTATCCTTACAAGAACTCAGTGTGTTAAATCAGGCTGAGAAAGTGGTAGGCAAAGAAATGCAGTGTGGATATCATGAAGAAGACTTATTTCTTCTGAATTTTCCATTACTTGCAGATTGATGCAGATCCTTTCCTCCTTTGTTCTCCTTTTTCACTTAATCCAGATAGAAATGTTGCTCTAATACATCTTCTTTTCAGGCATACGTTGGGAGTGTACCCATGTGGGGACAATTGAGTGTCCAGAAATACTCCCTCTACTAGCTGCAACTGCAATTTGTCGAAGGAGCTGTCAGTCAGGCAGAAGGTGAGTCAACCATTAGTAACAGGCAGAAGGACTCCTACAATTACTTACTGTAGCTGGTTAAAAGCCAATCTTGATGTGTGCCATTTCACTGTATATCTTTGCTACATTTGCACAACTGCCTCAATGCACCATGTAGATCAGTGGTTCCCACCGTGGAACCCACACCTCACAGAGGACTTCAATTCCCAGAAGCCTAAGTCAGTACATTGGCTGATCAGTGCTTCAGGGAACTTAAGCTTCTGGGAATTGAAGTCCAAAAACCAAAGTTTGGGAAACATTGATGTAGATTCAGTATGAAGTGTTTTTAACAGCATCTTGAATTATATGAATGAGAGCCTCTGACACATTTTGAGTCTTTCTTTTAGTCAGGTAAGGCCTATCCATAGTGTTATCTTCTTGCATGAAATAGTAAATGTGCTATCTTTAGACAGATGATTTATGTCTTGGATCAATCAGCCTGTCATTTATTGCTTGCTTGCTTTGTATGTATGCATCCGTCTTTAGATAAAACCCATTAGTTTTGTGTGTTGACACATTTTCACATAAAATACCTGCTCCAAGTGTTTGTTCTCCTCTCATGTTGGATACAAGAACTTGCATAGATGTTGAAGAATTTTCAGAAGGCTATCATAGTTCTGAGATGACATTTTCTGTCAATAAACACCCCATGAGTGAAGATTCTTCACATCCTTATCAGATGTGCCGTTTAATAGACCTATTTAAAAAAACTGTTTATCACTCAAACATACAGTGTATTTTAATATTTACTTCTTGTATTTCCAGTTTGAAGAGATACTATATTGGTCAAATATGTGCAAACTCAAACTATATCCTCAGCATATACTGTTTAAATTCTGATCTGAGTTTCTGAAATATTTTGATAGTGTTTTTCCAGGATGCAGGCTGAACCAATTTAGTTTCACTCATAAATAAGAGTCGGGGTGGTATTATATTTTACAATAGGATTTATATATGGTTCTTTCAGGTAGTTTATTCCAAGTCTGAACTGCCTTAAATATTAATGGCAATTGCCTGTGCTGAGATTGGTGTCTGGTCACACCTCCTCTCCCAAGACTATTTTTGGTTTAAAGGATTAGTTGAAATTCATAAGCATTTGCTACAGTAACCAAAACCTGGAATTTTTCTCCAGAATGATTCCTACGTAGTGTGACCCTATGAATTAATGATACTCCAAAGAGTATCAGCTCTTGCAAACTGAATAGAAAATTGTTATTTAAAATTTATCCTTGGTACTAGGGCAAATGTCCATGAAGATATTGATGAATCCTAAAAAAAAAAAGTGTCTGAGAAATGCTAGCTGCTTGATACATATTGATAGAAGTCTCTCTACAATCAAGCTAATACTGTCTTGTCAATCTTTCCTTGTTTCAGAATATGATGCCTAAGCTAGAGATGAGGTTTGCCAGTGATATGAAAGAAGAAAAGAGTTCTAGAGCAGAAAGCCTAAAATCAAGAAAAAACTACATATTTTTAGTGGCGACTAACCTATTCATTTCAGTGCTGAGCACACTTATTTGTAACTAGTGAACACAGCATGAAGTGCCTCTGATTAAGATTTGATAGTATCAGATAATAGCAACTGTTTTTATGGTTGATCAAGTTCTTCTTACTTATGGTGACCCTATGAATTAACAATCTCCAAAGGATATCAGGTCTTGCAAAGAATATCAGGTCTTCTATCTCATTTTTTTCTCCCTCTTTTCCTACTGCCACTTTTTCCAAGAATGATTGTCTTTTCCTGTCACATTCAAAATATAATGACCTCATTTTCATCATTTTAGCTTCTAGTAGGAATTCAAGCTTGTTTTGATCTTAAACTCATTTATTTGTTTTTATAGTGGTCCTCAATATTCTCCTAGTTGTAAAATCTTGAGTATAATTTTCAATGGTCCTAAAGTTGTTGCAATCTCTGTCATCATCTGGTTTTTTTTAATTGGGGTGTGCATTTAACTTGTCCAGTCGAAAAAGCATTTGAGAAGATCCCCAACAGGTCATAAATCAATAGATAAACAGAAAGAGCAGAAACAGATGAAGTTAGAAAACTTTCTCTGCATTCCTCTGGAGACGTTACCCGTGGGAACTTCAGAAACAGCTTTGAAAACGGTGAGTTCTGCGACTATCACCACTGAAAACAGATTCCAGCCTATAGAGATAAACTCCCCAGTAACTCCTGCTGAGATATTAGGGGACACACCCTCCTTAGCTGCCCTGGACCCTAAGTCAAAGAGTCTTCGTTGGGCTGAGAGAAGAGGAATTGAGAAAACCCATTCCCCTCTGCTTGCACCTTCTCTGAATAATAATCCAACTAGAGGAGGTCAGTGTTCTCCGGCTGTCTCTGAATCGGGTAATCTGGGGAGTGTATGTGCTTTAACTGGCAAAACACTTAATCTTATCTTGGACAGACTTACTCTTATTGACAACAAGATTCAGGATCTCAAAGACATTTTTCTTCCGTTTGCAGTTAGAGGGCTGGAAAGTGGAAATTTGCTGACTAATGCTGGCCATAGTACTTCTCGGGGGGGAAAACTTTCCCATCCCCATCCCCCCCCCCCCAGATCCTTGATCCTGCAAAGAAATAAGATCCTTCTACAAGTACCTTATCAGATTCGCTCTGGCTGGAACTCAGCAAGGCAAATTGTTAATTCTTTAGCACACCTGCTTAGTATTTCAGCTGATAGGGTGAAGGTCAAAGATTTTTTCTACTTGCCTTCAGTCCGATATTGCAGAAGAATTTTAATTTCATTTGCAACACAGTCATGTGTAAGGGAGATTTACAGGCAAAGAGGAAAACTCCGCACCCACAATGTTGAACTACAAAGAGTTTTCTCAGACAGCACTCAAACTCCCCTTCTCCCTCCAAGTTTCTGGTCTGCCTCCAAGAAAGATGTTCCTGTGAGGAAAACAATCTCACAAACTGGGAATCTGTCAGCATCGCAACTAATTGACTTAACTCAGGCTAACTCCTTTTCTCCTCCCTGTGTGGAGTTGGATAAAAAATGGGATGAGATCAGGGAATTTCTAAGAGAAGCAAAAGATGAATTATCACAAATTTTCCCAGGATCTCCTTCCCCTCCTGGCCGAAATTGTATCCATGCGGAACACCAACAGCCAGATATCCAAAACTTGATATACTTCGATTCTCCCATTGCTAGGCATTTCCCTAAGGGAGCAACTCATAAAAGCCCCAGGAGATGTCTACCTATTAATTGCAGCAGTTCCCTCACAGATATTGTCAATAATGACGATGATGAAGAGGATGAAGAGCTCCCATCTCGGATGATAAGTACAGAAGTGATAAAAGTTCGGACTGTTCCATTCCAAGAGAAACAGCAGATATACCCCCGTAGCCCACAACAAACTCCCAGGCCAATACTTCCACCTGGCAGTGAGTCACATTTTGATGAAATAAATGACCTGCTAGATTTAAATACTTCAAATACTCATAATCCACCTCTAGCTCTGACAAATGACCAGAGCCCTCTACTTATAATGGAGACACAGACAGATAGCCAACTGCCTCCTCACCATGCAGTCATTAACAACATAGAGGCATCAGTCGCACAGCCTTTTCTAACAAGTGTGCAGGTACCCACCAATTGATGGGACGCTGACCAGCATAACCCCCAAATTAGGATCTTAACCTGGAATGTCTGTGGATGGCGGGAGAAGAGCTCTGAAGAATTCAACAGGACTGAGGTGGCTTTAATTCAGGAAACGTGGGCAACCACAGATATTGTCCTTAACGGATTTGCAGCCCATTCCCTGCCAGCAATTAGAGAGTCCTCAAGGGGCAGGAACAAAGGGGGGCTTGCGATTTTGGTGGCAAGCTCACTCCGGGCCACTTCCGATACCATCTCTTCTTTGGATCAACTAGCTTTGACAGTCCGGATTTCCCTTGGAAAAATTACTCTTATTGTGGTCTGTGTTTATTTTCCACCTCTAACAAGATTGAGCCAAGTTAAAGAGCGCTGGACCAAGTTTGAGGTTTATATTGCTGATCTCCTACTGGCTTTTCCTACTGCGTACCTGCTGATTGGGGGGGACTTTAATGCCAGAATGGGCCCAGACGACACAACGCTATATGCACGTCACCGCACTTGTCCTCCTTCCCCTGAACTATCCATGCCTAGCTATCATGGGATGTTCAAAGACCAGAAGTCGAACCATGCAGGTTTCTGCCTGGCTCAGATGACACATGCATTAAATCTCCAGGTCCTTAATGGGGTAACCCCAGGGGACTCCCCAGCAGAGTTTACATACTGGGCCAGAGCCGGACAGAGTACCATTGATTATATGATAGTGTCTAATAATCTGCTCAAGTGGATAGATCGGCTTGAGGTTACTCCATGCGTGGACAGCGATCATTTTCCACTCCGTCTACTTCTGAGGTCATTTGGCTACCTTCTGCATTTAAGAGAGAGGCATAACTTGGAACTAACTCAGAGGGCACAGGGCTGTGGTGTGAAATGGTCTCAAGCCCTGGATGGCAGGATGAAGACACTCCTGGACTCTGAACAGTACCAGCAAAGGGCCACTGCTATTATTTCGGAGGCGGACCCAAAAGGGCTTTTAGCTCATTACGATGAACTTGTTGCAGACCTGAATAAACATCTCACCTTCAAATCTGATAGAAGGTCACAGCGAAATAACCCTCGGTCTAAGCCCTGGTTTGACAACGAATACATTTTAGCCAAACAAAGACTGATCACCCAATTTAAAGCTTACAAGGAAAGTCCCAATCCTCTCTTGCCACAAGCTCTTTTGGAAGCAAAAAAGAGTTATAAGAAGCTGATAGCCAAGAAAAAAAATGAGGACACCAAGTTAACATGGAAGCGTCTCATACAAGCAGTCAAAGGAGGCCACTCTACAATATTTTGGCATATCACGGCAGGCCTCTCGGCAGTAAGATCACCATATATTGAATGCAGCATTCCACCTGAGACATGGGAAAATCATTTTCGGTCTTTATACAGTGAGACTGACCCTTGCTCCCATAGAGGTTAAGTGGGAGGAATTGCCCCCCTGGCCACCAGTATCAGAGAAAGAAATCAAGGATCTGATTGCCCAACTCAAGCCTGGTAAGGCAGCAGGTATTGACTGTATCCCCCCAGAATTAATTAAAAACAACGCTAGTTGGTGGGCACCCATTCTAGCTTCTCTATTTACTTTTATAGATAGGATGGGTTGTGTACCCCAGAACTGGGGGATGGCAGTTATTGTCCCTATTTTTAAGAAAGGACAAAGAAATGATCCATCTAACTACAGACCTATAAGTCTTCTTAGTGTGGTCAGCAAACTCTACACTAGACATCTTTACTGGAAGCTAAAAGACTGGGTCGACCAGGAAGCTATTTTGGCTGAGGAACAGGCTGGGTTCAGGACAGGAAGATCAGTCATGGACAATTGCCTGATCCTACAACACCTTCGTGAGAAGTATCCGAGTTCACTGTATGCCGCCTTTATAGACTTAAGATTTGCTTTTGATTCCATTTCACGGACCAAACTGTGGGAGAAACTAAAAGCCACCTCAATTGATCACCGCCTTTTGGCCTTGATCTCTGTGGTGCATGAGAACTCAGCTTTGAAGGTGCACTGCTCCCCATGGGGTCACTTGTCCTCTGCAGTTGCCACCCAGAAAGGTGTGAGACAAGGATGTATATTGGCCCCACTTCTGTTTAATTTCTATATTAATGACTTGGTCAATCATTTGGCAAATCCAGACTTCCATCCTCCAAAGTTAGCAGAGAGGCATATTAATTCACTGTTTTATGCTGATGATACCCTCAATATGGCAAGATCACCAGTAGGCCTCAGACGGGCACTCAGAGCATTAGTTGCCTATTGCACGGAAAACCATCTAGTTATCAATTATGCCAAAACCAAGATCATGGTCTTTGGCAGGAAACCCAAATTTTACAATTGGGAAATCGAGGGGCATCCTATTCAGCAGGTCCCCAGCTTTAATTATTTGGGGGTTCTTTTCCATGCCTCAGGCTCTAGGAAAACCCATATTGACCATGTAGTTCAGAATGCGCAGAGGAGTGCATCAGCAATCCTTAGGTTCTACTGGAGCAGGGGAGGGCGTTATGTACCAGCAGCCATTAAACTGTATGAAGCTAAATCACTTGCCCAGCTCACATATGGTGCGCAGCTAGGACACTTAGCCAGTTATCAGCAGGTGGAGAGAGTTCAGTCAAAGTTTCTTAGAGCTGCTCTCTTGACCCCCCGCTGCGTTTCCAATGCCAGATTAAGACTGGAGACGGGCTTAGTGAAGGTAGAGGCGAGGTGCTGGATGCTGATGATTTCATATTGGCTTAAAATACACAATTCCCAGGGCACCTTGGTGTTTCTTACACTTCAAGATTCATTTCGCTCTTCCTGGAAATGTTTTATACTTAATAAATTGGCTTCTTTGGGCTTGTGTCCAGCTACCCTGCTTGCAATGGAACCACAACAAGCCAGGGAGCTAGTGAAACAGAGAATAAGGGACACTGAACGGCAGGAAGATGTGGCCAAGTCTCCTGGTTTCTTCTCCAATGTTTCCATCAGGTACCAGCTTGTCCCCGCAGCTTATCTGCAGGAATTAGATCTCCCAAAACATAGGCTGGCATTCACCCAGGCCCGCTGTGGATGCCTGCCTTCAGCTGTCCTTGAGGGCAGATATAACGGGATACCCTATTCAGAACGATTATGTCCATGTGGAGATGGGGATGTTGAATCAATTGAGCATGTTCTCCCTTTCTGCTCATTCTATAGGGATGCCCGTGCAGAATTAATAATCCCCTTGCTGCGCCAATGCCCAGGAAAATTGCCGGCCCAACAAGCTTCCTTCCTACTCCAGGACAGTAGTATTGCTATCACGCGCAAAGTGGCGGGTTTTTGTGCACAGGCTAGTAGGATACGTCGGCTGCTGACTAGGAAGTCTAGTGTGGCTCTATAGTTTACTGAGATTGCTCCCGCACTGAGCAGCTGACCTACACTATTATTATTATTATTATTTATTAAATTTAATACCCCGCCCCAATCGGGAGGACCCGACTCTGGGCGGCCCACAACCAGAATAAAACAAGAATAAAACCATCACTAAAACGTCAAAGTTAAAACAATCGGAAGATTAAAACAACACAGGGATATATACCAATAAATCCCATGATCCAACCCAGGGGGGGCAGTCCTTATATGAGCCACTTGGTATGGGAGCCCATGGTCCCGGGTCCCCAAATCTGTCCCGCCAGCCAGGTTTTCAAGCCCTTTCGGAAGGGCAGGAGCTCCGTCTGAAGGCGCAATTCGGTGGGCAGGAGGTTCCAGAGGGCTGGGGCGAACACGGAGAAGGCTCTCCTCCTAGTACAGGCGAGGTGCGCCTTCTTCGCCGAGGGAATAACAAGGGAGCCTCTCTGATCCGCCCTGGTGGGCCGGGCAGATGTTCTTGGGGTGACGCGGTCTCTTAGGTATCCTGGCCCACTACCATATAGGGCTTTAAAGGTAATAACCAGCACCTTGAATTGCACCCGGAGACATACTGGCAGCCAATGCAGCTCCCGGAGCAGCGGCGAAGCATGAGCATAACGCCCACACCCCACCACTACCCGGGCCGCCGCATTCTGGACCAGCTGGAGTCTCCGGATGGTCATCAGGGGCAGCCCCATGTAGAGCGCGTTACAATAATCAAGTCTGGAGGTGACCAACGCATGTGTGACCATAAGCAGGGCATCCCGGCCTAGGAGGGGGCGTAACTGGCGAATTACACGAAGTTGTGCAAAAGCCCTCCTGGCCACGGCTGCCACCTGCTCTTCGAACAGTAGCCGTGAGTCCAGGAGGACCCCCAGATTACGCACCGGGTCTGTTTGGGGCAAGACTGCCCCATCCAGAACCAAAGGTGGAAGCTCCTTTGATAACACAGGACCCCTTACCCACAGCCACTCAGTCTTGCCGGGATTCAGCTGTAGCCCGTTGTCCCCCATCCAGACCATTACAGCCTTCAGGCACCTGGAGAGGACTTCCACCGCACCGCTTGGGTCCCCACGGGCAGAGATGTCTAGCTGGGTATCATCAGCATATTGATGATACCTTACCCCGTGGGAACGGATGATCTCACCCAGCGGCTTCATATAGATGTTGAACAGGAGAGGAGAGAGTACCGAACCCTGAGGCACCCCGTATTGCAGGGGCCTAGGGCTGGACTTCTCCTTCTCCAGGCACACCGACTGGGTCCTGCCCCTCAGGAATGAGGAAAACCAGGACAACACCGTGCCCTGGATCCCCAGACCCTGGAGCCTTCCCAGAAGGATGCCGTGATCGACCGTATCAAAAGCCGCTGAGAGATCGAGAAGAGCAAGGACAGACGGCTCCCCTCCGTCCCGCTCTCTCCAGAGATCATCCACCAAAGCGACTAGTGCGGTCTCAGTACCATATCCGGGCCTGAATCCTGACTGAAACGGGTCCAGATAATCCGCTTCATCCAGGACCTCCTTCAACTGCTGCACCACAGCCTTCTCCAAAACCTTACCCAAGAAAGGTAGGTTGGACACTGGACGGTAGTTGGAAATTACCGTGGGATCAAGGGACGACTTCTTCAAGAGGGGGAGCACCAAAGCGTGTTTAAGCGGTGCTGGAAAGTGCCCCTCTTTTAGAGAAGCATTGATTATCGCCCCGATCCAACCACCTGCCCCAGGCTTGGAGGCTTTAATTAACCAAGCGGGGCATGGGTCCAGTGCACAGGTCGTGGCACGAACAGATGCAAGAAGCCTGTCCACTTCCTCAGGGCCAACAGGATCGAACCGATCCCAGATAACATGGCTAGACTGTGCTATGGTCAACCCCAGCTCTGTATGTTCCACGCCGGGATTAAGCCTCGAGCGGATCTGAGCGATTTTCTCCGCCAGATAATCAGCAAAATCCTCAGCCGAACCCTGCCACCCAGGGCCCGGCCCCCCTCTGCCGAGAAGGGACCTGGTCACCCGGAACAAGGCAGCTGGGCGATTATCTGCGGAGGCAATAAGGGTGGTGAAGTATTGGCGCTTCACCACCCTCATCGCCACTAGGTAGTCTTTAATAGCAGCTCTAACTAGTGTTCGGTCGGACTCACTCCGAGTCTTCACCCAGCGGCGCTCTCGGCGTCTCTTAGCCCGTTTAAGCTCCCTTAGTTCCTCTGAAAACCAAGGGGCAGATCGATCCCCACGGACTCGGAGAGGCCGTAGTGGTGCGATTACATCCAAGGCTGCCGTCGCCTTCCTATCCCATGCATCGACAAGAGCCTCAGATGAAGCGCTTTGCAGGTCAAGAGGACAACACCCCAGTTCCCTCTGGAATCCTTCTGGATCCATTAGTCGCCGGGGGCGGGCCCACTTAATCGGCCCTGCCTCCCTGCGGCGGAGTCCAGTCCCAAGGAAGTCTAGAGCCACCAGCCACACTACTTATTATGTTATCTCTTCACCCTTATCATTATCGGTCTGGCCATAAATTACTGAGTTTTAGTAAACTACAACTCTATTAGAGAGTATTTTATATCCTTGTAATGAGGCTATCCCTCTTTTTCTTGTAAATATTAGTATTGCATTTTATTTTCATGACACTAGGTTTTAGTAATTGTTGAGGGATTTTAGTAATATTGTTTTTAGATAGGCACCTGCTGTTTTATGTCGATTCCCAGTAGGTTTTTAGTATTATAGTACCATAGTTTCCTTTTATTACCCGTGTCCAGACTAGTTAGGATGTGGTATTATGTTTTTGTGTGTTATGCTGGTCATGGACTGTAAACAACTTGAACTTGAATTTTTATTAATACTGATTGTCTTAGCATTTTTACACATTGTAATTTTAGTAGATATTACATTTTACATCGCATCCTTTTATATCATATTTTTAATATAACTGCATATACCATAATGTGATTTCAACTGAATCTTACTGGTTGAGTCTGATTACAGCATTCGAGAATCTCTTTTGTAGTCCTGCTATAGTATGGTCAACCATGTTCTGAATGCTTTGTTTTTTATGCTGGTCTTTGACCGTAACAATAAACTGATTGATTGAACTTGTCCAGTCTGTGGGCCATTGCTTGTTTAATATACATGCTGCCATATCCTTGTTAGCATCCAATGATTTCTAGTCTTCATCATTTAAAATAGCTCCATCCATACTTTCCATAATTGATTTCTTCCAAGTACTCTGAGAGCAATTTTCATTTTACTTTCTAAAGTTACTAGTTCTTCATTGAAAAATTATTTTCAGCTGGTTTCACATTCTCTTTAATTGATTCTAATCAGTGAAACTATTCCCCGTTGATCTTGGTCTCTTGAGTTGCTCAGTGTGTTGAAAGAACCAGACTATGTGGCCTTAGACAAATTGTACAATTCCAAAACACCACCAAAAGAGAAGCATTTTCTGCCGCACTGTCCTCTCCAGACACAACCTCCACTGTGAAGAGGAGGAGAAATACTGTGAAGGAATAATAAATCTGTAATAGGCTTGCTCTGTTAATGTTATGATTTGGAAACAGCATTCAGGCAATTCCATTGGATGAAACTGTGTTGTCACAGTTATGCCAGTACTGTATAAGCCAGACCTGGGTCCCTGAAATAAATTATCTAAATTGATTTAAAGCATCTCATCCCTTTCAGCTTCCAGGGAGTTAGATCTCCCTTTTGCCATGAGAAGCCTCTACAAACCTCAGGATGATGTGGGAGAGAAGGTTTCTTTATACACAAGCAACACTGCCTGATCACTGCCAGCAGCTGTTGTTGGCTTTCAAAGTCATCTCCTCCCATGAGGCTCCCCTTGGGAGCTTCAGAAGCTGAAACAGGGGAATAAGATGTTTTAAATCAATTTAAAGTATTTATTTCTGGGGACTAGAACTGGTTTCTGGTGACATAACTGTGATGACATAATTGTGCTTATTATTTTGATGTTATCCAGACACATACATATTTTATGAATGGATATCAAATATGATGTAGTCATGGACAGAGTGTTGGCCTATAACTCAGAAAACCTGGAATCAAACCTTACCTAACCATGGAAATTCACTGGAGTGGAGGGGGGGGGGAAGGATCGGCACTGGAATAACTATGTCTTAAATATCTCACCTTGAAAACCCTGTTAGAGTTGAAATACAAGAACTGACCCAAGGATATTCCAATCTAATAAAAGAACATCCATTTATTTTTCTAGAAGAATTATATCCTTCCTTTCAGTATATCAATTTTCAAAGTGTCTTACAAGAAGAGGAAGTTGTCACTGCAGATAACAAACTTCATTTCTTAAACCTATGAAAATAAATATTGGCTGAAACTCAACTCTGCTATGTAAATAATGGTGATGTCATCACCCAATGACATTAGTCTTTATTTTAATTTAATGTAAAACTTTATATCTACCTGTGTTTGGGTTCCAAGTCTCCCTAGGGTAGGGCGGCCAACCGTCCCGCGTTCTACGGGGCAATTCCATTTAGGGTGGGGGTAGTTCGACTTACCCTCCGTTCGAAAATCCTCCCGACCTCTCCCGTTGCATCAGACGCACCTGTTTCCCCTCTGCCCTGCAGGCAGTTAAAGGGAAACGGAGCTGAAAAGGCTCCAATGAACTGCGCCTGCGCAGAGACCCAATCTGGCGCCAGATTGGGTCTCTGCGCAGGCGCAGTTCATTGGAACCTTTTCGGCTCCGTTTCCCTTTAACTGCCTGCAGGGCAGAGGGGAAACAGGTGCGTCCGTGACGCAACGGGAGAGGTCGGGAAGATTTTCGAACGGAGGGTAAGTCGAACTACCCCCTCCCTAAATGGAATTGCCCTGCAGAATGTGGGACGGTTGGCCGCCCTACCCTAGGGATACCTTTTGTTCAGGGTAAGCCTCAGGAATGGGGGAGATTTATATCAAAAAACAGGATAGGAGGATTTAAATTAAAATAAAACAGAATACAAATAAAATGATATATTGCTGGATAGTGATATCATCATCAGTTAATTCCTGCAGAATTGTGCAACAGGATTTCAGCCTTAGATCTGGAATGAGTAAGTAAACAAAAATTGGTAATAAGCATCTGAAAAAAAGGGGCTACAAATTGGAGATTATTTGAGTCTCTTTCCAAAGATAATATCAAACAGTGTTAGTCTGTTGTTTTATCCACCACAGATTAACACAGCTAGCCCTCTGGAATTTTCAACATTAATCTAAGTTTATGTTTACATTGAGATTCTGAAGAACTGACTACAGGGCTTATTTTAGTCACAGCACTTCATCACTGACAGCACAGGTATAATTAACAGCTCAGTGTGAGTCTGAGATGCTTCAAGGATAAACAAAGCCCTCAAGGAGAACGAAGTAGGCCTGCAGAATGTTTTATCCCTGTTTTGTATGTATTTATGACACTTGTTGGATATCATCTGGTCACTGGAATTCTTCTCCTGTGTCCTTACCTCGTAGAGTTAGTTGCTATGTGAACATCACTAATTTGCCAGTCATTAAAATATAATCCCTCAGGCCAGATACACGGTATCTTCAACTTACATGGATCATTCTGAAAGTATAGCAATACAGTATAGTCATTTTGGGAAGAAAATGAATTCATTTCACTTACTATTTCAATTCATGTTTTTTATTTGATGACTCAGGGGGAAAGCAAAATATTTCTTAATAGGTTGTATTTTTTAATTGATTCAATTTCCCCACACCTCCTGGTGGCGTTAAATACTGTATAGTTTAAGTCACTGCTTGAATCACCTGATATTACCAAAATATTTATTTATTTATTTATTTATTTATTTATTCAGATTTATATTGCTGCCCACTCGCCGAGGCGACTCAGGGTGGCTTACAGTCAAAACAACAACAGTACAATAAAAATTATAAAATGCAACCACATAAAACAACCAAACCAGAACACAAACTAACTCCTGTCAGGTCGTTGTTCTGGGTCCAGAGGAGGGGGCAAGGTCCCCAGCCACTGCTAGGCCTTCACATCTTCTTCCTCAGGCCATTGTTGTGGGCCCAGAGGAGGGGGCGATGTTCTCAGCCACTGCTAGGCCTTCACATCTTCTTCCTCAGGCCGTTGTTGTGGAACCAGAGGAGGGGGTGATGTTCTCAGCCACTGCTAGGCCTTTACATCCTACTGAGTCAATAATAACAAAGGAGAAAAGGAAACAGTAGTCAACTCAGATTTGTTAAATGCTAAACCAGGGGTGCCCAAACTATGGCCCAGGGCCCGGATCTGGCCCCCGATGCCAATTCATAATGCCCATGAAGCCCTCATTGTTTCTGGAAGCAGACGTTAAATGTGCCCGTACGGGGATGTTTTACTTCCACTTCCAGGAGCGATGAGGGCTTCATGGGCCAGATGAATTGGCATTGGGGGCTGGATCTGGCACCCAGGCCGTAGTGACCGGCTCCCTGTGACCAGCCCACGGCTAGAAATGTTTGGGTACCCCTCTGCTAAACTGTCAAATGCATGTGTCCTTGCATGCAAACTGTGAGGTACATGTTCTTTAATTCCATTTACACTCTGATGCTAAATGTATTACATACAAATATAATTCCAATATACATTAAGATGGACTGTGACATATGTGTGTAACATGATTTGCTTCTTAGTAGAAATCAGCTCTAACCTTTTCCCCTACAGCAGTGGTGCAGCAGTATTTTACATTACATGTGTTTCACAGATCCCAGTTAGAAAAAGGAAAACATTCCAAACCTTTGGCTGCAATACCAAATACTCATGATTCTGAAGAGATATGCTTAGAATGTTACCTTTTATTATATCCTGCAAGATGCAAGTTTAACATGTAGGATTCCAAGAATGGGGAAAGTCAGCAGAATAATCCTGTGAGGAAAGGGAGGAAGCTACCCCACTCCCTCCATTATAGTATTTATGCTCTAAGAGCTAAACCAGACAAGGAGAGCCATCACACTTGTGGACTTGTTCCACAAGTAGAGACCGGTCCCCTCTTTAGATTTAACTTACTACAAGCAAGAGCCAGCAAAAAGGAATGGGTCTAGCCCAGTGGTGGGATTCAGATTTTTTTACTACCTGCTCCGTGGGAGTGGTGTGGTGAGTGTGGCCAGGTGGAAAGCCCTGCATTATTTCAAGACTTGCATGGGCAGGGCCAGCCAGAATTTCTGCTACCAGTTCTGGTGAACTAGGGCGAACCTGCTGAATCCCACCACTGGCTCTGGCCAGCTCCCTCTGCTCACAAGTTAACACCAGACTTTTTACTGAATGCCAGAACAGGACAACTTAATGACTGAGGGAAATGGTGCTGTCCTTGAACTCTAGAGTTTTTAAAAATCAGCCAAATTTTAAAGTAATATCCAGCTTGTGGGTGTGCCATCTCTGAGGTGAAATGTCTCTTTCCTTTCTCACCAAGTTTACTCTTCCATTAATAATTGGTCAGTGTGTGGACCATTGCTGCATTGTGAGGAAACATTTTAGTGTAGTGAACATAATGTTGTTTTAATTTTGGTGTTGTTTTGTTTTTGGCATTGCTGTATTTTTTAAATATAATTTTGCTACTTCATGTTAGTTTTTCTTACAGGTGACAGAATAAAAATAAGTTAACTTTGAGTTAGGATTCCTCTTGTACTCTAGTAATGATACTATGATATTTAAAAAGCACATTGTGTGTATCTGTACATATGCATGTGTGTATGGGCGGGAAGAGAAAGAGAGGATAGGAAGTAACTAAGTGAATGTCTCAGCAACTGATGGTGTTGACGTTCATACATTATTCAGTTGCTTAATGTTTCTATTCCATGGCTTTAATAGGATCCTGTTTTTGTGCCAATGTATTCTACTTCCTCTTTTCTCCACCAATTTGCTTTCATTATTTAACAATTTTTTAAATAGAATAATCAGAATTGCTATTAAATGCCATGTAAAATGAATTTTGTGCTGCACTCCAAGCCACCTGTTTCTTAAACATGGCTATATATTTCACCCACAAACTCCACCTTGGTATGGCAATATTAGGATAGCATACATGAGGCTATAAATCTGTTTATGTAGTGCAAATGTGAACAAACTAAGCATGTAGAAAGACATCAGAAGCTTTCCCAAGTAAACAGGGACAGTATACACCAGGGGTGGCCAAACTGCAGCCCATGGGCCATATTCAGCCCATAACATCAGTTCATCCAGCCTACAAAGCCCTCATAAAATGTGCCCCATACAGGTGCGTTTTACTTCTGCTTCTGGGAGAAATGAGGGCTTCGTGGGCTGGATGAATTGGTGTCAGGGCCTGGATCCAGCCCACAGGCCATAGTGACCAGCCCCCTGAACCAGGTGACTAGCCCACATCCTGAAAAGTTTTGGCACCCCTGGTATACACTTTCAATTAAAGCACCTAGAGTCAAACAATCTGGTGAATTGTTTATTATTTGTTAATGTTGTGCAAATACAAGATTGCAATATTTTTTTTTGCTCTTTAATCTAGTTTATAAATAATTTAGATAAATACAGTAATACAGTGCTAAGTAGGCCTGCAATGAAAGATGTTGACCAGGAATTGATCCACGGATTTCAAACATTCCTCTTTCTTTTCTCAGTTTTGGAGTTGTCGTTGCCGGAGCTCTCTTTACTTTCTGAACTAAATGATGAGAAACATCTGCCTGTTGGAATAATCACATCTTAATGCACATAATGTGTCATTATTTCTTGATCAACGGGAAAGATGTGTCCCCTGAAATATTTACTGCCTCAGTTAATTGGATTACATAATCAAATTATATTTATCCTTTTTACTATGCAATCAATGAAATGACTTATTTCTGCCAGCAAGTTCAACCTTCCACCTTTATTGTTTATTGTGTTCTCTGCCATCCAGCTGGGTAATAGCGTATAAATATCACACTGCACTTTTGTTTTGACATTATATACATGATAGTAGACTGGAAGACATGCTTTATAAATGCTAATGCCAACTGGCTCAGCATAGTCCAGCTAGCAAGCCTCAGAGGAGAATGGAAGTACATTTTTTTCTAGGTTGTTACTAAGTCTTTTAAAGGTAAAGGTCTAGTTCTAAGGTGGTCTGTGGGGGCTGGGAACCCCCCTGGGGTGGCACAAGCCAGAAGCACCCGAAGTTCTCTCCCATGTCAAAGCTTCTGTTATTTGTCTAATGGCTAGTTCCTTTGAGAAGCAACATGTGTGTGCACACATGCACAAAGCAAGAAAAGAATGACTGGCTGATTGTTAAGAAAGATGCCAATCACCGATGGAGTGCTTGAAATTCTGAAGTACAGCACCAGTCTGGGACAATGATTTGGACAATTTGACAATTGTGTGATTTTGGAAAAACAGGAAGTTTTATCCAACAATGGGCATTTTTGCCCCACACTTTGTTTTTACTATTGTAAGAACTTTGCTGAAAGCCCCATCTTTGCTAAGGGAGAGGAGAATGTTTCATTTTCTTTCTCCTGGATGCTCTTCTCCATCTCTAGACATGGAGATGTATATGTTAATATAAGGTAAATAACGGTGTAAATTGATGCAGCAAATTGCTGTTAATATTGCTGGTTTCACTCACATTCCCGAATGGGGGACTGGTGACATTTAAGTACCGTATTTGCCAGCATATAAGACGAATTGGAGTAGAAGACACACCCTATTATTACCAAAATAGCCCAGTATAGACCACAGTATCCAATACAATAGACACTCCATTTTTCTAGTGTATTTTAAGGGGGGGAGTGGGTCTTATACACCAGCAAATATGCTAACTTCCTTTCACTGGCTGGAGTATTTTCTGCTCCTACACTACCACTATTGGACCAAAACAAATGAATCTACACAACTTTGTAAATTTGTTAAAAGCAGAATTTGAAAACTCAGATCAAATGTTGGGCTCTGCTAGCTTTGGTCTCCATCTGTTGTTGTTGTTGTTGATGGTGGTGGTGGTGGTGTTTGTTTGTTTGTTTGTTGTTAACTTCCAATTATATCCCGCCCATCTGGAGTTACCCCCATTCTGGGCAGCTAAAACATTAAAACACATAATAAAATCACATAATAAATCACCTAATAAAACACAAATATCAAACTTAATTAACACCGGGGGACCGAATAAAAGCCTAACACTAGTCAACACTATTGAGTGCCCCCACTCAAATGCCTCCCTGAACAGAAGAGCTTTAAGTTGTTTTCCAAATGTCACCATAGAAGTGACTTCCTCAACATCTGCGTCCTAATGCTGTCTCGGACAACTAAGGCAAACTTACTTTTGACTTGTGCTGTTTTCTCATTTAAGTTCTTAGTGATGTCCAGAGGTGATTGCAGCACAGATATAAACTTTCTCACTCATCATTTTTCAACAATATGTGACGTGATTTGGCTTTCTTATGCTATTTCTATTGGCCAATGCATACAATATTTGTTATAAAATTAATATTTTTATATAATGAGTCTGTATGAAATATTTTATCTCCAAATTGGATAAAGTGTGCACCTGGAATGAATATATTTCAAACACTCAAGGCACTGTAGCATGAAGGGGATCCAAAGGGAACCTAAAACATTTGACAAATTGGCAGCCTGAGCTAATGCAATTCAGGTTTTTGACAGCTATAAAATGAGGACTTTGGATGGAATAATTGAAAAGATTCCTGTGCATTGATGTATTGCAAATAATTTGCAGGCTGCAGGTGTTGTCACAGAAAACTGATTGGGACACCTGCACTTCACATGTATCCCAGGCTCACAAATTTACAAAAATGATAATATAAAAAGGGAAGATAATTGCTCCCAAATGATATCTTAAATAGTGCTGAAAAATGAACCAGTTCACATAATGAATGATGGACTCTGTGTGTGTGTGTGAGCAGACCAAAGGAGCAAGTAGATAAGACTGACGCATTACCCATTGGGGCTTTTGCTGTATTTGGCATCATATTTGGAAGGGCCTTGTACCGCACCACATAAATCATGTTCACAGTGGTGCTCCTGGGGTTGGCATTATTTTTAGATGCTCAGATGGCATCAATAGCCAAGAGCAGTTGTTTTTTTATCAACTTCAGCTGACCCACTGGCTGACTCCTTTCCTGGAGAAAATGGACCTAGCTACAGCCATTGATGTCTTACTAACATCCCAATTAAACTATATTCAGTGTACACTGCATGAGACCGGCTTTGAAAGGTACAGGAAACTACATTTAATTCAAAGTACCTGTACGATGAACCAATTACTCTGCTGCTCATAAGAAGCATCTAATTACAATGTTGCTTTGTGGAGGAGTGGAGAAAATACTAAAAAATGTTTTTCATTTCTTGTCTATTTTGACTGATTTCACTCAACAAGACTAACTGTGGCAGAGGTGTGCTGGGCACCTTGGGAGGGTGGTGGACAGGAAGTGATGGGGTGCCTGGGGGGGGGTTTGGGGGAGAAATCCCATACATTCCCATTACCTCTGCCTGACTCTGGGGGGCCCCAGTGGCCGAGGAGCACTGGGATGAATCACTGTATCCCTGTGGGCTAGCACACCACTGCTCTGGGGTGGGTTGCATGTGGCATGTTCTAGCCTTGCAAGTTTGTTCATCAACTGGCAAGAGAAATAAAATCTTATTTTTGCTCTGAGAAGCTAGAGATGGATTCATGCAAATCATGACAGTGCAGAAGTACTTTTCACTAAGCACTTATGCTGTGCAACAATTATGATGGGAGCTGAAGAATTGATTGCACAATCTAATCGTGCAATCCTGACTGCCTGGGCATAAAGCCAGCATGTTTAGGCTGGCATAATTTTACACTGTTCCCAAATGTATACAATTTCACCCAGAGAGAGCACTGTTTCTTCTCATTAGGGCCTTTGTAACTTGTGCAAACTTTCTGTGCAGAACCAATTTTTCTCTCTGAGAAATAATGTGTGTATGTATGGCTGTGTGTGCCAAACATACATACATTTACTACAGGGTGCAAAGGCCAAGTAAAAGAATAATGTACATTTCTCTATTGTTCACTGGAAGATAGATATAAACACGCATGCACACACCAAGCACAGAATTGCTATCTGATTGTTTTTAAAAATCCCACCTCCTCTGATCACTCGTCCAAATCTATGCAATAAAGCAATATCCACTACCATTTCCCAAAAACTCAGTGGTGAGATGTCAAAAATTTTACTACCCCACCATGACATCATCACAGTGTGGGCGGAGCTGACATCATGATGTGGGTGGGGCCAAATAATTTTTTTTTAGAAAAAATAAAAAATAAAATAAAAATTAGTACACACACACACACCCCTCAACCCACACACCCACAGCACAAAACCATAAATAAATTAATAAAATAAAATAAAAAATACATTAATACAGTGGGGGAACCAGTGAAAAGGTAAACCCCGAAGGTGGTTCCCCCCAAAAGCTGCTACCAGTTCTCCAGGACACTGGGAAAAGTTACTACCGGTTCTGGAGAACTGGTGAGAACCTGTTACATCCCATCACTGCAGAAACTGTTATATGTATCATGAAAACAACATTTACATTCAACAGTCATTTTCTCAGTGTTTCTCAATTTGCACCTGTAAAACCATTCTCATTTTCTTGTGGAGGGTGGCACAAAACTTCCTGCCCTTTTAGAGAATTTACTTTCCTAGCTCCAAATCCACACATCATTCAAGTGAGAATGTGGATTTTCCAAAGTTCCAGGAACCTGAAATACCTTGCTCTTCCCAGATGAAGCTTCCATGGGCTGAGTATTGTGTTTTCATTACTATTTTTTTGTTTCTTTTATCATGACATTTAGTTTAGAAGCTGGCTGTAGCTCACTGTTGAAACAATGTTTTTTATGTAGTTCTGCACACACTAATGGTGCCAAGCATAGTCTCTGGCTTCAGGAGGGCTAGGAAAGGTTCCTAATGGGAATTCTGAGTGCTTCTTCCCAACATGGTGCTTCAATAGAAAACAGATGTCTTTCTCCTGAGTAACAGATATATAGCTGTAATCAACTGGCCATCCTGTTTTATAAAGAGTAGTATAAATGACTTTGATGATGCATAATAGGAGAGTGAAAATTCAGTGGAAAGTGAGATGACAACAGGGGAGCCTGTCTACAAAGCTATTAAGACAGGAAGCTCTTGCTCTTATTTACTTTGGATATCACTGACGACATATAAGCAAAGGCTATATTGCTAACATGCACCGTATTTGTTCTGCATGCTGAAAGTGTACACATAAATAAAACAAAAAAGAAATCACACAAACTAGTCCCTTATTACTAACGGCATTTTGACTGCATTAAAATCTGGCAGTTTACTGCTGGGAAATGCAAATAGCAGGAGTTAGATCTTAAATTATTTCTGGAAAATTCCATTCTTAAATTATTTCTGGAAAATTCCATTACAGTTGATTTTTTTTTCTCTTGAGATGCATAAAAGAAATATGGACGGCTCTGGGTAAACTGTAACTACATCTAAAGCAAAACTGGCTTGGGGAAAGGATCTTTTTAAAAGGCAGCAGCCTGGCTATTCAGTGCAAGGGAGCATGGGTTAGCCAAGGAGGTCAGGCAGCATTGGACTTGTCAGTGTAAACTGTGACTAATCCATCACACAAATAGGCACCAATTAAAACATCTGTTACTGTGTTAAAATATGAGCTGCCATTGCTTAAAAAAAGTAATTATTGTTTGCACAGTAGAGCTTTGTTGTAGTATAGGGCAGCTTCAATCCCAGGCAAATTGTATTGCTGTTAAAAATGTATGCAGTAAGTTTGCAGGAGAAGAATATTAGAGCAGTTGTAACACTGAGTCATTCCAAGTTGTAGGAGTGTGTGTTTGGGAATTCTAGAGAGGAGAGAGAGTGCTATCTTTCTAAAGTTGCTAACTCAGATTACGGGGAAATATCCAATCCAGTACTCTACACTATTGAAAGCCAATGGGACTTTTTCATTTCCCCATATCTTTACTGGTTTTTTAAAACATTACAAAAGCACTGAGAAACAACTACTTCAGAAAAAAGAGGGAGAAAGAAGAATGAGGGAAGCAAATGCATAGTACATAAACATGGATTAGAAATATATATTAATACATATATAGATATATATGTATTAGGACTATAAATCCAATATATTTATGGCAAAATAGATGTAGGTACTAAGCTAAAGCAGCAAGAATCAGTGATGGGATGTAACAGGTTCTCACCAGTTCTCTAGAACCGGCAGTGACTTTCCCCAGTGTCCTGGAGAACCGGTAGCAGCTTTTGGGGAGAACCACCTTCGGGGCTTACCTTTTCACTGGTTCCCCCACTGCACATGCACGCCAAGCATTTGGTGTGCATGCATGTCTACAGTGCTTGGCACATATGCATGGCCTCTTTGCAGTCCTCCCAAGCAGGGTGGAGGAACAGAAGCTGCTAGCTTGAAGCTCCCTATAGCCTGTTCCCCAGGGTAAGTGACTCACCTTTGGATGTGGTGTGTCTGTGTGTATTTTAATGTGTATTTAATATCTTTACCTATATTGGCATACTACCACAGTTCCTAAAAAGACCTGGTGGCCTAGCTTGGGGTTTTTAAGCAAAGTCTTGGAGTTACCTAATCAATAAGCTACACCTGTGCTGTTCCAATTGCTGTTCCAATTAGAGAACCCTTATGGAGGTACAGTTGTTTTACATTTACATTAAGCCATATTATCCTAAAGAAGTGGTTAGGCAAAGACTTAGTACCTAACTTCTTTAACTGTTGAAAAGTTGAAAAGTGCCAAAATGAAGCCATCTTGTGGTGAGTTCATTCTGTAGTTCCTTCCATCTGACCTAGTGTGAGAAAGATTAACAAGACTAAGCTTTAAGCTCTGGTTTAAAAGCTCTGTTTGATTTGTGTTTGGGGTGGGTGTATTTTAATGTATTTTTTATTTAATTTATTTAATTTATTTATGGGCTTGTGTTGTGGGTGAGTGGGTGGGTGGGTGGGTTGAGGTGTGTGTGTATGCTTATTTTTATTATTATTTTATTATTATTTTTATTATGTTTTCTTTGGCCCGGCCATGTCATGACATCATGACGTTAGCTCCACCCATGACATCATGATGTCATAACATTAGCTCTGCCCATACTGTGATGACATCACGGTGGGGTAGTAAATTTTTTGACATCCCATCACTGAGCAAGATCTTCTGACTGCTGAAAAAAAAAACCTGTGATCATCATTTATCTTTACATTTTTCTAAAACACAAGTCTTCTGATTACAGTGAGACTACTTAGTCAATGGGCCTTACATTAGTTGTGATTAAGTCCCATTCATTTCAATGGATTATTGCTAAATAGGACTAACTTAGCCATGTGTGCATGTGCTTGCAAAAGAATCCATCAGAGTGAAGGACCACATTTACAGACTGTTATTCCTGACAATAGAAACAGAGGAAGAGGCCTTATGTAAGGTCAAATTATATCTCCATTTAGTCCAAGATTGTCTATATGAGGTACTCAGTGGTGTGTACACTGCTCTAAATTGTTATTGCCCCCCTGGGAGTGATTGTACACTGCCTACCTGCTACCTTGAACAAATGAAAAGCTGGGGTTTTAAAAACCTTTTAAGACTTGCATATTATGTTACTTCCACTGCTGGGAGAAGTAAATCAGCAATATCGATTCATGTACAATTGAAAGTAGAAAATGTTTTTTGTCTTGGGATATTCAAACCCTTATAAAAAGTTATTCATTTATAATCCCCCCCCCCCAAAAAAAAAAAAAACACTTACACACATACATTTTCTTTGAACTGGAGTGTTCTTCGAAGACTACACTTTAACTATTAATACTCAAAAATACTAGACTTTTTGTTTTGTTTTGTAAAAACAACTGAGTTTGTTGGAAAGACATGACATGTAGGGGACACGTTTGTGCAGGTACAAAGCTCAAAGCAATTATGGGAATGTATTTTATTATATTAAGATAACTATACTGTATATTAGTCATATGTAGCTATTTCTTTTGAAAACAATTACTAATAAGTGAAACATATATCATCATGGCAGAATGTGCATATGGTTGGAGGGTCCCCATACAGAAAAGAAAAAAAAAACACAACCTCCCGAATAGGTGCTGTGACTAGAAGTGTTCAGATTTGTGGTTTTAAATCACAGCTCCCAATGGTG
Organism: Furcifer pardalis; assembly: GCA_030440675.1. NCBI lineage: Eukaryota > Metazoa > Chordata > Lepidosauria > Squamata > Chamaeleonidae > Furcifer > Furcifer pardalis. The sequence goes on from CP126893.1 coordinate 75,417,681, forward strand.
GAGAGCTGTAGTTCCTGGAATATACTGGAAGCTAAATTGCAAGTAGATCAATAGGGACAACTTTGGTGGGAAGGTAACAGCATTCCATGCACTCCAGTGTCTAGTCATGCCTGCCCCAAGACCACGGAAACGTCTGCAGAAGCAGACAGCACTGGCTCTTTGGCTTTGAAACAGAGATGAGCACTGAATCCTAGAGTTGGATACGACTGGCTTTCGAGCAAGGGGAACCTTTACCTTTACTATAGGCCAAAAACTCAGTGACTCTAAATTTCTGCATACAGGCAGTTTGTTTTGTTGTTGTTCAGTTGTACAGCTGAGGCTGATCCTTTGCAACCCCATGGACCACCACACTCCAGGCCCCTCTGTCATTTGCCATCCTCCACAGCCTGCCCAGATCTACGCCCACCTCGTCAACAATGTCATCCAGCCACCTCATCCTCTGCCGCCACCTTCTCCTTTTGCTTTGATCTTTCCTAGCATCAAGGCCTTCTCATTTGGTGGCCAAAGTACTTGAGCTTCAGCTTAAATATTTGCCCTTCCAATGAGCAGTCAGGGTCGATTTCCTTACTAATTTGATCTCCTTGCAGTCTAGGGGATTCTCGAATCTTCTCCAGCACCACAGTTCAAAGGCACCAATTTTTCTGTGCTCAGCCTTCCTTATGATCCAGCTCTCAGCCACACATTACTACTGGGAAGACCATTTCTTTAACTATGCAGACTTTTGTTAGCAAGGTGATGGCTCTAATTTTTATTATGCTGCCTAGGTTTCTCATAGCTTGCCTCCCAAGAAGTAATTGGGAAATGGGCCTCTCAGTGCCTATAGCTGAAGGAACATGGTGCCTTTACCTAATCATAATGTTGTAGCACTTTTTGCTTCCCCACAGAAGCAATTGACAACCTTGCATTTGTAATGAAAGATGGTACAGTATAGCTGGTATCAATTTACTTCTTGCCTTGTGATGCTACAAACAAGCATGTGATGGCAGAAACTTCTCTCTCAGGCAGTGAAGAACTTAATTCCAGAATGCAAAGAAATTTGTTTGGTTGTTTAAGATTAAACATCAAGGGCCATCCTCTTCATCAACAAAATATCTCAACCAATAACCAGGTTGGGTGGGATCTGTAACCTGTTATAGAATAATGATTCCAATCTCTGATAATTTCTTACACACTGAGGCCAATACTTTGCTGGGATAGGAAAACTGTTTCAGCAGAAAAGGAAGGGCTCATTAAAAAACAGAAGAAAATAGAATAGTCCAGAATAAGCACTTAATTTTTTTTTAAAAGGATTCTGAAAATATCTGGCTGTCATGGATATACATCAGAACTATATTTCAAAAACCAAACCCATAAAACATCCTTCTTTTATTAATTCTTTAATGCCCTCTAATGAGATAGAATGGCAACTAAATTTACCAATCACAAATTGGGGACAGATGCAAAAAGCCACAAAACATCTGTAGGAACCTCACTCCAGTACCCATTCCAGATGTAAAACCAATATAATTGAAAACAGCCTGGAATGACACCTTCTGAATCGGAAAACCCAATGAAACTCACATGTCATCTATGACTAGAGAGGATGGATTCAACAAGCTACAAAGCAACACCAGGAAACAAACTCTGGTACTTATTTTGAGCCAGAAATCCATATTGCAGAAAACAGGCCAGCATATTGACCTCCAAGTAGAACAGTGCAACCAACTTCACCACTCACATGTAGTTAAAGGAGACTGATAAAACAAGCCAAGAAACATCATAAGGACTTTATTCCAAAACTAAACTGAGCTAAAATCTACATCCTGGTAGCTTAGGCAACAATTTGTTTTAGCAAGTGCCCGTTCTAGCCATTCTATTCTATCTTTTATGTAGTTCTGATCAGAACTTTGAATCATAGAGTTCATAAGGGAGAAGGGGGGAAGCTCCCTTTACAAGACTGTAACAATTCCCACTCCTACCTTTTATGGCTCTAGAGTAGATCTCCCCAGTCCCCATGAGTGTCTTTTGAAAAGATTAACTATGCAATGACAGACTATCTGACAAAGTCATTGCTATTTTGACCTTCATTTATCAGAACTAGCAAGACGCAGACATCGTTAAGCAAAGTTTGGAAGGAAGGTAGTCATTTTAAAATCTCAGACATAATTTGGCTAGACTGCACAGTGCTCTGCTTTTACTTGTTTATATTTAATAAAAGGGTACTTAGGATTTCCCTTGTCTCCTTGAACTGAGTAGCATTTTTCATTTCTGTAGAAAACAGTTATAAGCGCCCTACCATCTCCTTCTCAGTTTTGTCCCTGAAATTTTCTGAATCCATCCATTCCTAAAATATGTACCTGTGATATTGAATGTTGACAAAAACAAAAAGGAATGATAACATATAGAAATCCAAAGATCAGGAAACAGAAGAGAAACAATGTTATTCACAATGAATAATTGATACAGTCAAATCTAAGCTTCTCCTTATAGAAAGGATGTCTGTTATTGAAAAATATTCAGGACATAATGTTTATGAATAACTCTTGGTTGGTAGTCTGTGGGCTGTATTTGATTGTGAATAATTTATTGTGAGCAAATATTAGACATGATTTAGATAATGGCTTGCACTTTTAATAACCACTGAATTGCAGAGGAAGCTAAATGTTGTTTTTCAGTTCTGTCAGTGGAATTTAGATATGCTTAATGTCTGGCACATGATAGGGACTCAGTAGCTCAAGTGGCTAAGACACTGACTAGAAGGCGGCAGCTCAGCAGTTTGATACCCAAATACTGCAGGATGGAATGAGCTCCTGCCTTTGTCCCAGCTCCTGCCATCCTAGCAGTTCGAAAGCAAGAAATTGGAAGTAGATAAATAGGGGCCACTTCAGTGGGAAGGTAAACAGCATTCCGTGAGCTCCAGTGTTTAGTCATACCTGCCATATGACCACAGAAACATCTACAGAAGCAGACAGTGTTGACTCTTCGGCTATGAAACAGAGATGAGCACTGAACTCTAGAGTTGGATATGACTGGCTTTCAAGCAAGGGTGGCCTTTTCCTTTACCTTGCATGATACAGAAGCCACACAGAGACATAATGATTGGCTTCTGCTCCTTTTTCTCTGATGTTGAATGGTAAATTTGAATGCATTTCAATGAAGCAAACTGAACTGAAAATGGTTTAAAGTGGGTTTTGAAGATTTGTGCTGTTTGTAGCAAAATAATGCATAAGCAATGAATTGGTAATTAAGATTTTCCTTGAACAACATTTGTAGGATTCAGAGCCAAACATTGTAAACTAAACTGTAATTTCACTGAAATTGAGTATTATATCTGTGCTTAGACATGATCTCTGGGAAGATGAAACACCACACACACATAAACACACTTCCTAGCACACATCTTCCCATCCAACCAACTCCAGACACTTACCACATAATCCAATGCAAACCTGTATGCAGTACAAAAATATCAACCTATGCCGTCAAGTCAATTCTGACTTATAAAGATTGTGTCCTGTCCAGGGATTTCCAGGTAGATAATATTCAGAAGTGGGTTGCCCTTTTCTTTTTCTGGGGTGGCCTGGGGCTCAGCAAACTACCCAAGGGCACAGTACAAAATGACCACAGGAGTGGTCTAGACCAGAGGCCTTATAGAAACTGGCAGCTTCCTTCCTACGGCTCTATAACCTGTACCATTACTGCATGAAATATTCAGGCAAGGACAGCCAAGAGAACTAAAAAGAGTGGGGCAATATGTTAATTAGTAATTAATTATATCAATATTAATCATTAATTTTGTCAATATTCTGCCTTTCCTACAGTGAGCTCAAGGCTACATGCAGCAGCTCTGTGTATGAGATCAGGAGAAGAAAGGGTGGCCCAGTGACTAACATGGCTGAGCAAGGATGGGTGGAATTCCCAAAGTCAAGTTCACTACTCTAAGCGCTGCACTGGATAGGCTAATTAGCACTGTATTTATGTGCTTTAAGTGGAAGAATTGCTAATATTAGAGTCCTGCATTCTCAGCACTACACCACATTGGCTAATTAATATTTTGTGTATGCCTTTATGTATCTTCAGTGGAAGAATGGTTAATATTCTTTCACTCACTAATTACACATGCATCTCCCTGATAACATATAAACAAATTCAATAATTGGAAGCAGAAGATGAAGTTTCACTCTCCCTGCCAAAACAAAACTAGGAGCAAACATTGGTATGCAAAACTATTAATATCAAGATTAGGGCAAAATTAAAGAACAACACTGAAAGAATTATGGTGCCAAAATCTAAATTCTGAAAACTGTTAATGACAAATGAGAAACAAAAGTTAAAAGTGGCTGGAGGAAGGACAGAATCCTAAATATAATTTGGGGGGGCAGGCATATAGGGATAAAATAAACTAATAATCGTTTCAAGGAAAAGAAATGAGTTGACAAAATAGGAAAACTACATCAAAACCAAGAAACCAAAGGGAAATTAAAACCAACATTTGGACCCTAAAAGATGAATAAGGGAGTGTCTTAACAATCAAGATAAAATGAGGACAAGTGGAAACAATATACTGAATAATTGCATAAAAGAAATGTATGGATGGCTGATTTCTTCAAAGAAGACTTTTTTTGATGACTTGGTAGTTTTAGAAATGAAATGAAAGCTGCTCTCAAACCAATTGAAAGAACTAAATCACCAGGATACTGACAGAACTATTTCAAGCTACAGAGACTCAATTTATCAAAATCCTAATGAGAAAATATATACAAAACAATACAAGAATAGACCATAGTATGGAAATGTTCAATATAAATTCTCTATTCTAAAGAAAGGAGATGTCAGAAATTCCACTAGTCAAAGGACCATTGCATTAATTTTGTGTGGAAGCAAGAAGATGTTTAAGATTTTATAGTAAGATTTTTTCCTTTATATTGCATTAGTGTAGAGCTTTAGAAATACTAACATACTACCAGAAGGACAAAAAAGTGTATCCTGAATTAAATCCAACCCAAACTTTCCTAAGAAACTACAATGCTTCAACGGAGGCTATTGCACTTCAGAGATATCACAGAAAGACCAGGCTCCTTGGTAGATGGCCATAAGTCAACAAAAGCTGAGAACAGTTAAAAAAGAAGACATGAGATGAATTGCCTCAGTTAAAGGAAGCCATAGATTTTTTCCCCATGACAAGATATTCGACTAGCTCCATCTTTGCAGAAATTAAGAGACTGACTGTCTGGGCACATTTATACACTGCTTTTCTTCCATTGGGGGACTCAAGGTGGCTCACAATGTTATTGAAAAAGCACCTTTTTAGGGAAACATTTGGGAAGAATCTTGGTTAGTTTATGGTCCCAGAATACCTTATGATACTTAATATTATATTATGGTGCTGCCTCCTGTTATTGTGTTAATTTATTATTTTGTTGCTTATTATTATTTTTTATGTTTTATCTTGCACTTACTTTTCTGTTTTTATTATTTGATCTGTAATATCTGTTCTGTTTATATTACATATGCGATCACTTTGTTAATCCCCAGAGTATATTTGTACTAGATTTATGGTATATATGAGCAAACAAATGTGATTGTTAAAAATAGGACCTTTTGGAGAGCATGAGATTAATAAAGTTCTTGTAAGGGTTTTTTGACACATAGTAACAAAGACATGTCATCAGTTCTTTAAAAGAATGATGGAAATGAGTACCAACATCTATGTTAACCTGCAACCTACCTATTTCTTTTACAGTTTTTTTTTAAAGAATCACTGCAGGAATTATGCACACACTGATTGCTCCTACCAGGAACAATCAAATCAGTGTGCTAGTTAACTAGAATGAGGCTCACAAACATGAACTCATACTCCAGGGGTGAACTTTTCCAGCAATCAAGGGGTTCTAATTGCTGAAGAGACTATAGAAGAAATTATTAACAGCTCTATCTCCATGGTAGTAACCTATACTGGAAGGGTATTTTTTTTTACCTGTCAAAAACATTTGTTTGGCCCCTCTTAGAAAATATAATTCTGGAGACTGGGGTTAGCTTTTAAGAAATGTGAATATGATGTGAAATAGCCTTTGGTGCCGATGGCATGCATGATCATTTCTTTCTTCCTACAGCAATCTCTGGTGAGCATTTTGAAGCATTTGAGAAAGCTTTTTGACTTGAGAGAAAAACTGGATGGAAAGAATGAGAGGAAGCTACCATGACTAGTGATGGGTTTTATAGTATCTGCTTGAGAAGTCTGTTTCCACAGATAAAGGCCTATCAGAGCACATGGTTGCACATTTGTGAAAGAGAACACCCTCAGAAGAAAGAATTATAATTTGAAAACACGTTGGATATAATAGCTAATTCAAACATTTTGGCCAGCATCCTGTTGCTAGTCCCAGTGTTATCAAACTGAATGAATGAACAGGATTTAACCTAAGTGTCAGCTTACCTTTCAGCTGTCTATTCAGTGAATTTTCTGTAGTTAGGATTAACTATATGATACAAGCCTTTGAGAACTCTTTCTCTGTGCCCTCCCCTTTTGTGTCTCTCATATCCCATTAATTTTTGTTGTGTCTGTTTCCACATATATAGGAATAAAATGTCTGTACAGTTGTACCTCGCTTAAAGAGCATAATGCGTTCCACAGGACTGCTCTTTAAGCGCGTTTGCTCTTTAAGCGAAACACCATTGTAAGTGACCAATTGTGGGGGGGGGGGGATTGCAAACCCCGGTTTATTTGTTAAGCGAGTTTTTGGTTGGTTTTATTTGTTAAGCGAAGCGAACATTCAGAGAAAATTCTGCTCTTTAAGCGGTTTACTCTTTAAGCGAGACACTCTTTTTGCGAGATTTGACTGTATTTACAACTGCACACAAGTTATGAGGTGGGAGTACTAGCAGTTGAGAACAGAATGTAAGATTCACCATGCAGCTGGCATGAAATGAATCAGAAATCTGATTCATTTCTTACTCCCTTCCTCTGTCTGGAAATAAGCAAGTGGTCAAAAATATGTGAGCTATGGTGTGCCAGAGATAACATTACAACAATGTACAGAAAATGACTACACCTGTTTATTTCTTCCGTGAAGGGTCTTGATGACTGAATGGACTGTTTTCAATCCATAAACAACATGCCCCAAAATCTTACTGAAGTGAATGAAACTACTCTTATTATTCCTGTTGAATGAGTGGTTGGTTTAGCCAGAGATTGGAAGAGTTATTTCTGGGGATAATTGTTTGCCCAAAATCTATTTGCTGTAATCTATAAATCTTAGATGGATGGGGTTTTTTTTTAATTTTTTTGTATAGTCCTGCAGCCAATGTATATTTACAATATATTTATTACTTCTTCTGAACCAAGCTTGATCATCTGCCATTTCTTACCCTGTATGCAGTAAATGTCTTTTAACAAAAAATCTTGACCATTACTTTGATTGCATATAATAACTACTATCTTTGTTATGAGCCATAACATCAGAGCCAACATATAGGGACTCTAATAAGGCCAACCTAGCAGTTCGAAAGGAAAAAATTGCAAGTAGATAAATAGAGACAACTTTGGTGGGAAGGTAACAGCATTCCGTGCGCTCCGGTGTCTAGTCATGCCTGCCACATGACCATGGAAACGTCTGCAAAAGCAGACAGTGGTGGCTGTTTGGCTTAGAAACAGAGATGAGCACTGACCCCTAGAGTCAGATATGACTGGCTTTCGAGCAAGGGAAACCTTTACCTTTACTTTAATAAGGCTTTCCAAGTGAGTGAGATATTTATGAAGTGATTTTGCCAGTTCCACCCCTTAAATGAGTTTCCATGGCTGATCAGGAATTTGAAAACTCCTGAGTCCTGGTTTGTAACTCTATCCACTACACCACACTGGGCAGTGGTGGGCAGCAAAAAAAAATATTCGCTACCACACCATGGGTGCAGCCTACATCGTTTGCGATCTAGTCATGCCTGCCACATGGCCATGTATATAGGCAGCACTGGCTCTTTGGTCGTAAATGGAAATGAGCACTGCACCCTAGAGTTGGATATGACTGTCTTTTGAGCAAGGGAGACCTTGAATGATTTGTAGGGACAAAACCTGATGGGTCAGGCCAAGGAGGTGGGCATGGCCACCTGATTTCACTATCCCCCCTGCCCAGAGGCCACCCAATTTTGCTAACACCCCTTCAATGGGGGCGAACCTGTTGCTGCACACCACTGACACTGGGTATCTATTCTTATCTTTAGTGTGAAAAGTATGCCCACTGACACTGGGTATCTATTCTTATCTTTAGTGTGAATAGTATGCCAAAATCACTTTTCAGTACGCAAGGTCACTTGCCAATACTAATTCACTCCTCACTGCAGTAACACTGTGAAATACTTTTTGGGTCCAATCACATGGCTGTGCTTTATAGTTTGTAACCAATGTAGTTTAATTCTTCATTGGCTGCAACTCATATGTGAGAATGTATTTTTCCCTGAAGCAGGAAAAATGCTATTGGCCTGAATTTGTTTAAGGTGGATCGCAGCTTGTCATGAAGTGACCCACACAACTAGGATCACGGAGTCATCTCCTGCGGCACATAGGAAATGAGACACGCAGGATTTAACACAGGGACTGCAATGGATTGCCACAGCCTTGAGGATATTATCAAGGTGCACCTTCACAGCCAGTCCATCTGGCATGGCCTATTCCACCTCCATGACCGTTGGGAATCAGAATTCCTCCTCCATTCATTTTGCCATTGGGCCCAATATGATGGTTTTCCAGTGGCATTTCCTCCACTGAGGGGACCATTATCCCTCCTAAAAGGGCTCATCTGCCCATAGCCATTGGCCCCTTTAGGGAGTCAGGTTATTTACTGTCACCCAACACTCGACATTGAGTCGCTGGCTGTATGGTCTACTCCATTACTGTAGCGCAAACGTTTGCAACCCCCAGCCTGTGGGACTAATCCGGCCAATGCATATCATTAATCTGGCCCATGGTAACCACCCGGGCACCTCTAGACCCGCGCCCCCCTGGAAGTCACATTGCATCACTTACCACAATGACACAATTTTCACGGCTTTTTCCACAGCCTCCATCGCTTCCCAGGGCAGCAGGAAGCTTTTTGAAGCAATCTTGCTCCATTTGGATAATTTTCTGATGTTTCTCCACTTTATTTCAGCTGCTCAAACACGCCACTGGGCAACTTCCAGTGCCGGGTAGAGCTTGTGTCAGTGGCTTGGTTCCTAGCAGAGTACCAGAAAGTTGCCCAGTACTGCATTCAAGCAGCTGAAATGAAGCAGGGAAGTGCCAGAAAATTATCCAAATGAAGCAAAATTGCTCCAGAAAGTTTCCCGCTGCCCTGGGAAGCAGCAGAGGCTGTGGAAAAAGCTGCAAAAATGGCACAATCACTGCCACTGCCAATGACATCAAAAATATAAGTCCAGTGAGCAACCATGCCTCCGACCCTTGGTGGGGAGTGTCAAGGGCAGGTCTAGCCCCTGGTGGGGAAATGTTTTGAAAGCCTGCCATAGTGGGATGTCAGACCAGACAACCTAGCAGTTTGAAAGCAATAAATTGCAAATAGATACATAGGGACCAATTCGCTGGGAAGGTAAACAGCGTTCCATGCATTTTGGTGTCTAGGCATGCCTGCCACATGTCCATGGAAACGTCTGCAAATGCAGACAACGCTGGCTCTTCGGCTATAAACAGAGATGAGGACTGAACCCTAGATTCGGATACAACTGGCTTTCGAGAAAGGGTGACCTTTACCTTTACCTAAACACACAGCAAGGTTAGAAAGGGTCACAAATCTGTTGTGGCTTCCTGAGTATTCACAGAAAACAAAAGCTAGAAGCAGTAGGTCATAAATCATGCCATTGCCTATTAATTTTTTTGTAGCAGTGAGGGCATAACAAAATTATTGCTTAAAAGGAATGTAATAACTGATGTCATTTCATTTTTTTTAGTGCAACAAGCAACATATACTTAGTCTAAAGACTTCTTCTCATGATCAGTTTAGTAGATTAATGACTATTCTACCATTTTTATGTGTGTTCAATTTTTAAAAAAAGTAATGGTAACATATTATTCTTTTAATAGTTTTAGCAAGCAGCTTTTTACAATAGAGCAGATTAATAGGGTTTTGAAAAAATCTATTTTTCATACACATCTTCCCTTCAGAAATTACTGCTGGCTTTTGCTATATGCCATTTTGGATATATCAGTTTAAAAAAAGATCCACATCTACCATGTAAAGAATAAGTCTGGGGGCTGGGAGTGACAACAAGCTCCCCTTTCGGGCTCGTCTGAGGCTCCCCCCTCCTGCAATTAATTTTTTAATGTTAAGATTTTGTAGATTTTATATTTGTTTTTAGATAGTAAATGGCACAGCGGGGGTTAATATTGCTATGTTTTAAGGGTTGTAAAATTGTTTTATATTGATTTTAACTTGTGTACACCTCCCAGAGTCCTTTGGATTTTTTGTTGTTGTTCAGTCGCACAGTCGATTCCCACCCTTTGTGACCCCATGGACCACTGTCCACCAGGCACTTCTGTCCTCCACAATCCTCCTCAACTCGCTCAGCTCTGTGCCCATTGCGTCCACAATACCATCTAGCCATCTCATTTTTGGCCGCCCCCTTCTTCTTTTGCCCTCCACCCTTCCCAGCATCAAGGCCTTCTCAAGTGAGTCTTCTCTTCTCATTTGATGTCCAAAATACTTTAGCTTCATCTTTATTATTTGACCTTAGCAGTCAGGATTGATTTCTTCTAAGATTGACCTATTTGTTCTCCTTGCTGTCCAGGGGACTCTCAAAACTCTCCTCCAACACCACATCTCAAAGGCATCTATTCTTCTGCGCTCAGCTTTCCTAATGGTCCAGCTCTCACAACCATACCTTGCCACAGGGAATAACGTTGCTTTGACTATATGAATTTTTGTTTGCAATTTGATGTCTCTTCTTTTCACTATGCTCCCCAGGTTTCTCATAGCTTGTCTCCCAAGAATCAGTCGCCTTTTTATTTCATGGCTGCAATCCCCATCTGCAGTGAGCTTTGACCTAGGAAAGTAAAATCTGTCACTGCTTCTACTTCTTCCCCATCTATTTTCCAGGGACTGATAGGACTTGTTGCCATTATCTTGGTTTTCTTTATATTGAGTCTCAAGGCAGCTTTTTCACTTTCTTCTTTCAACCTAATCAGGAGCTTCTTTAGGTCCTCCTCACTTTCTGCCATTAGGGTGGTATCATCTGCATATCTCAAATTGTTGATGTTTCTCCCAGCAATTTTGATCCCAAATTGTGATTCCTCCATCCCTGCATTGCGCATTATGTGCTCTGTGTATAAGTTGAATAAGCAGGGTGACAAAATGCAGCCTTGTCTTACTCCTTTTCCTATTCCAAACCACTCAGTCATTCCATATTCAGTCCTAACTGTTGCTTCTTGATTCATGTACAGATTTCTCATGAGGCATATAAGGTGTTCTGGTATTCCCATATCTTTGATTACTTGCCACATTTTGTTGTGGTCCACACAGTCAAAGGCCTTAGTGTAGTCAATGAAACAGAAGTAGACTTGTTTCTGATATTCCTTTGTTTTTTCCATGATCCAACGTATGTTGGCGATGTGGTCTCTGGTTCCCCTGCCTCTTCTGAAACCTGCCTGCACTTCTGGTAATTCTCTCTCCACATGCTGCTGCAGTCTATCCTGTATTATCTTGAGCATCACCTTGCTAGCGTGTGGGATGAGTGCAATTGTTCGATAAAAATGACATGGCTAGATTGTATTGTAGACACAATGGGCACAGAGCTGGGCAGGTTGAGGAGGATGGTGGAGGACAGAGGTGCCTGGAGGGCAATGGTCCGTAGGGTCGCAAAGGGTCGGAATTGAATGTGCGACTGAACAACAAATAAAATAAAACACTGTAGGTCCCATACCTTAGAGTACAGAGAGTTGGAATCATCATAAATGCAAAGTCAAGGAAGAATGTGTAGAAAGGTCCGTTTGGGTTTTGTTTCCCCAAAATGTCTACCAGGACTCTTCCATGCTCTCACAATGAGCAATTATATGCCATCAAGTTGCTTCAGTGATGGGATGTAACAGGTTCTCACCAGTTCTGCAGAACCGGTAGTAACTTTTCCCAGTGTCCCAGAGAACCTGTAGCAGCTTTTGGGGGGAACCACCTTCAGGGCTTACCTTTTCACTGGTTCCCCCACTGCGCATGCATGCCAAGCACTTGGTGTGCATGCACGCCTAGTGCTTGGCACATATGCACAGCCTTCTTGCTGTCCTCCCAAATGGGGAAGAGGAAGAGGAGCTGCTAGCCTGAAGCTCCCTATAGCCTGAAGCCCCCTATTTTTATTATTTTGTATTTTTTTCCTTTGGCCCTGTCCATGGCATGACATCATGATGTTAGTTCCGCCCACACTGTGATGACATCACGGTGGGGGTAGTAAAATTTTTGACATCCCACCACTGAGTTGCTTGGAAGTTATGACAACCTCCCCCTCCCCCCAGAGGGGGGTTTCTGGGTACAGCAGCAGTTGCTCCTCATGCAAGAGAAGAATAGCAATTAGGGGAAGGGGGCAGCGTGATCACTTGCACATTGTTGAGTATCTGCTGGAGCCACTGTTGTTTGTTGCTAAGATTAGCAACGCGTTGGTCAAATATCAATGGAAAACACAGAGTTGGGGGCAATAAAGGTAAAGGTAAAGGTTTCCCTTGCTCGAAAGCCAGTCGTATCCGACTCGAGGGGTCAGTGCTCATCTCTGTTTCTAAGCCGAAGAGCCAGCGCTGTCTGCTTCTGCAGACGTTTCCATGGTCATGTGGCAGGCATGACTAGACACCGGAGTGCATGGAACGCTGTTACCTTCCCACCGAAGTGGTCCCTATTTATCGACTTGCAATTTCTTGCTTTCGAACTGCGAGGTTGGCAGGAGCTGGGGCAGAGACGGGAGCTCATTCCGTCCTGCAGTACTCGGGAATCGAACTGCTGACCTTCCGCCTCCCAGTCAGCGTCTTGAGCCACTAGCGGGAGGAAAATACACTGAAAAGAAGGCAAGGCGAGGGGGCTGCGAGAGCTTGCGGTTGGAGGGGTGTGTGTGTGTTGTGAGAAGAGTGTGGAAGAAGAGGAAAGCAGGGGAAAGGAAGAGGGTGAGAATCACACTCACGCCCAGAGAAAGACGGAGGGGACCGAAGAGGGGAAAATGAGGCTGGCGCTTCAGGAGCCGCAGCCAGGAAAGCTGCGCACCGCGGATGTGAGCGGGGCTCGTCGTCCTCCTTGCCCGTCGCTTGGCTAGCCCACCCCGAGGCTACACGGTCGGGGAGGGGGTCTTAAGCCTAAAGGATGTGGAGCAAAGGCGAGTCCGAAGGGCTCCAGACTTTAGGAATTGTGGTGGTGATTTGCTCCTCCCTGAAACTTTTGCACTACCTGGGACTAATTGACTTGTCAGATGGTAAGAGAACCTCCAAGTTTTGCCGGCTCCTGTAAAATATATATATATATATAAATGTATTATTATATATATTTATAGGGACCCCTTCCCATCTTTTTAAAGTAAGATCGGTTGCTGCCCATGCCCTGGGTGGAAGCCTGGCTGAAATCCGTGGCACATGGAATTGCACCGGGTTGTTTACTTATTTATTAATTTTCACCAAATAAATAAACCCTCGTTTCTCTTAGGACTGTTTCCCTGACCCATTCGTCTCCCCTCGGCTTAACTCTGCAGTGCTGCATTTTTTGCTTTCAGCTCTTTAAATTCTAGCGACTTGAGTGGATTTCTATTTCGTCCTTTTCATTCATGGTTTTTCTCTGTAAATAGTACGGTTTCTACCTCCATGCGGATCCTGTTTGTTGGAATTTGCCTCTGTTGAGGGGTTAACCACAAGATGAGGGTTTCTTAGGACTGTACCTTCTGTCTACTCTTTGGGAAAGTGAAATAAAAGTACAGTAAAACCTCAGACAACACTAAAACCTGGTTCCACAAGTCTTGGTGTTATGCGATTTTTAGTGTTATCCGATGCATGTTAAAATCCTATGGGATCCATAGAGATACATTGTAACCACACAGGCTTTAGCGGTTGTTATCTGATGCATCCCATAGGATCTTAATGTTATCCGATGCAATTCTTCCCCCCAGATTCCTTAATGTTATGCGATTTTAGTGTTATTCGATACTAATGTTATCTGAGATATTACTGTAGTTACTTAGCTGTTTAAATGTTTGATCGGTAAGCATGGTTTACTTGAGAGTCAATCTCCAGGCAATCCAGAGAGATGTTCATCCTAGTAAATAAATGTACAGATAACGTCTTTAGAAGTGTGTTTTGATGTAAAGAAAACTTGTGGAGCTTTACATCACTTTGTAAAATAACCCATCTGAACACTTGTTGTTGCTGGAAAGGAAAGTTTAGATCTTGGTTCATTAATATTTAGTAACAGGAGTAGCATTTTACTTTTGGGGCAGGTCTGCATTAAGACTGGCAACCACTGACAACCCAGATTTTCTTTCTTTTGGGGTGTTCATGTCAATTTTTTTTAAAAAAGATACTGTAGTTTGATAAAACTGAGTTTATAAAATGAAAGTGAAGGTCGGCAGTTCTTTCCTGGATTTATAGTTTAATGAATGAGAAGTGTAACTTTTCCACTACTTGAAGTCAACACAGAGTTGTTTCCTTCATGCATCAAGCGAGAATCAGACATGAAATGGGAAAGGTACAGTATACAGTAATACCTCCGATAACATTAGTATCGAATAACACTAAAATCGCATAACATTAAGGAATCTGGGGGGAAGAATTGCATCGGATATCATTAAGATCCTATGGGATGCTTCGGATAACAACCGCTAAACCCTGTGTGGTTACAATGTATCTCTATGGATCCCATAGGATTTTAACATGCATCAGATAACACTAAAAATCATATAACACCAAGACTTGTGGAACCAGGTTTTAGTGTTATCTGAGGTTTTACTGTATAAGAAAACACACTAACTGCAACTCTGGGCCAGTATGTTTGAGAGAAAATCCACTGAACTCAGTTGGACTCACTCCAAATTAAATCAGTGCAGTCTTATGCAGGTTCAAAGTTTCATCCCTGTATCTATTTTATGTAAGATCTTGGGGACATGAAAGGAGCCTCATTTGGGTGTCCCCTGAGTGGAGTTTCTCCAGCAAAAATCTTTCCAACCCAGAATAATTTCCGACACGAAATTATTATTATTTTCCTGAGAAAAACTGTACAGACTGGTAACGCCTCCCCTAGATTTGCCAGCTCTTCTTTTGCTTTAAGCATTACCTTGGATGTCAAAGATGGAAAAATAATCCAATGGTCTATGTTTATTTATTCTACAGTTACTTCCCAGGTATATGTTGATCAAAATAACGTCATGCTTCTCATTTTAATTATGACAATATAGCAATTTTCCATATTGAGAAATGATATTCAATGAAAAGTCTGCACAAGAAAACAGACCCTTTAATAAACCATCAGGGCGGGTGGCATGAATGAAGGGACTCACCTCCATGCCCTGTGACGGAAAGAACAAGAATATAAAATTCTGCAGCAGCTTGCGTTTGAAGTGGCATCCTTGCGAAGGCCAGATTTCTTTTCTGGGTGTTCTTTGCTGTAATTCCAGTTCCTAAGCTGTTGTTTCCAAGAAGATAAATCACCAATTTTATATCAGCACTATGCTCCTAGAAAATCAAATTGCTGTAATCAGTTTTAAGGGAAGCGCTCTTTTAGTGCAGTACTAGATCTTTACAAAGTGTATTCGGAAATGTAATTGTGTCTTTTAAACCATTGGCTGAGATACTCCCAATGTACAGTCCTGGAGGGGTTGAAAATTTGGAACAAGTTTCTGTTTTGTTTTAAATTATCCATTCTGCAAAAGCGCCATTGAACTTCATTTCAGGCATCGCAGTGTTGTGTGTCTTAAATCTTTGCGGTAAACAGCATATGCTAATACAGTATCTCTGTGCTAATGGACTGCATCCTTTCTGCAGCTTTGGTTGTTAACTGCTGCTGTCTTATAGGCTGTAAAACTTCCCCCCTAGGATTTAACAGCATGCTGTGTACCATACTGTTTTAAAAGCTTAGATGTTGTGGGTTTATTTTCTCTCAGGCCTCCTAAAACTTCCAGCTGCAGCCCAGAGCCATGAGAGATAGTGCACCTGTATGAAAAGCATCCTCTGAAATAGAGAGGAAATTTTACTTGCAGGCAATCTTATATATTTTGTAGAATTAATCATCTAGAGACTTTGGATATACTAAATAACATCTCCTTTCTTTCCATTTCCCCCCAGTTTCCTGAGAGGCAGATACATTAGGATGAGGCACAGGAACTCTCCTGACCCTTCCTTTTTCTTCTGTATCCAAATCCGAATACAGTGGAACCTTGCTTAACAAATGGCTCAGTTAACACAAAAATTGCATAACAAAAGGAAATCCACAGAAAATAGTGGCTCAGTTAACAATTTTTTTGAATGGATTAATTGTTTTTCAATGCATTCCTATGGGAAGCTGTATTTTGGTTAACAAATTTTCAATCCATTCCTATAGGAAATTGGATTCAATACATTCCTGTGGGAAATTCGCTTTACAAATTTTTCATAGTACAAATGGTCCCGGAGAAGGCATTAAATTTGTTAAGCAATCATCATGGCAATCATAATGGCAATCAGCCATGAAGACTGTCCTGAGAATATAATACAGTGTCCTTTCATCTGCCTTCCATGACCCCCATACCACTGATACAGTTCCGTGAATCACTTTCTAGTCCTGAGCACTTTTGGCATGCAAAGTCCTCATTAGCCGCAGGCCAGTATGTATAAAGCTGCTTCCCTCCATCAAGATGGATTCAAGTGGGATTTAATCCACTTGGGGACCATTACCCTTCCCTGTGGACTTTGGCACCCCTTAGTCCTCAGGGTTGTCAGGTTAGTTAACTGCTGCCTGACATTCGGTATTGAGTTACTGGCAATATGGTCTACTCTATTACCATAGCAGGATAACCTGGCCAGACTAGACCCCTGACCGAAAACAATGAAATTATTGGCCATGTGTGATGGTTACTGTCAATAGGGAAGCTGCCTCACCTGATCTACTTGTGAATGTGATTTTTCCAGCAAGGGCTGAAGTGAACAGAACACTCTTCACATATCCAGCAATTGAGTGGATTTGTCTTTCAAGTGGAACTGGTGCAAGAGTTGGCAGGTCTGAGAAAACTGGCTGGAAAATGAGAGGATTGTCTGTTCCTGGGTGCCCAGATGGGGAGATAAATCTCAAAATGAGCAGCCCCAGGTGAGAAGGAAGTTTGATTTCGTCTGAAGTGACTTTAAATTTTGGCATTTGTCTTCACCCTTTCCCAGCTAGTACAGGGCCCAATGTAAAGGCAGTATTTGTGTGCAGATGTGTGCATTCAGTGCTTTGTGCAGTATCTTGTTGCCAAAAAGAGAAGATCAAGAGGACAACCATGCCATTTGGAGCATGGCTGCAGGCAGAACATAAGCATTGTGTCTCTTGTTGAATAAGCTCTTGGAACAGAGCCTGGGAGAAAAAACCTTCAAGAGGACGTCTGTCTTGTCTCAGGTTTGAATTGTATATTGCAGAGAAGGGAGTTTTCCTAGCCTGGCAACCCCATAAGTGATGCACACACACTGATCTAGGAGAATCATCCCATCCCCACTAGGATACCAACCCAGATGGAGTCAATGTTCTGTAAACGCCTGGAAAAAAATAATCACAGAAATGGAGTCTTTTAAGGTAAAGGTTTCCCTTGCTCGAAAGCCAGTGGTATCCAACTCTAGGGTTCAGTGCTCATCTCTCTTTCAAAGCCGAAGAGCCAGCACTGTCTGCTTTTTGCAGACATCTCTGTGGTCATGTGGCAGGCATGACTAGACACCAGAGCACACAGAACGCTTTTACCTTCCCACCGAAGTGGTTCCTGTTGATCTACTTGCAATTTTTTGCTTTCAAACTGCTAGGTTGGCAGGGGCTGGGACAGAGACGGGAGCTCATTCCATCCTACAGTACTCAGGAATAGAACTGCTGACCTTCTGCCTGGAGATTAAAAAGCCAACAAAGGGTGCAAATACACAGTGAGGAAATGCAAATTACTCTCACTCACTGTGAAGTCATACCAGCAAACCTGGGTCTGTTTTAAGAGGCTACACATCAGGGGTTCTCAACCTGCAGCCTATGGGCCAGATTCAGCCTATAGTGCCATTCCATCCAGCCTACGCCAGCACTGTCACCACCACTATCCTTTTCTCTTCCACCTGGTTTGCCATGTCCCTAATGTCGCTCCTAGGGCTTACAACATTCACCCTGCTACAGATCGGGTTAGGAACATGCCAAGCCAGGGGGAGAGGAAAAGGATGGCGGAAATGGCAGTGTAAGTGTAAGCGACAGACACCTGTGGCCGCCTGCATCCTTCCCGGGTGTTGCTCTGACTGAGTGGGGGCAAGGACAGGCAGGACCCCTCCTTCACCTATGGCAGGCCGGTAATCAGGTAAGCGATGGCAATGTGTGGGGAAGTGTTTGTGGATTGGACTGGTGGTGTGGCGGAGTGTTGGCCTTAGCGGTGGCGGTGTGGAGGGAGAGTGTTGGTGGCAGCATGGGGAAAATATTTGCTGGCCTGACTGGTGGTATGTGGGGCAGTATTGGCAGCGGCATGGGGGGAATGGTGTGGGCTCGGATTGGTGGCGGGATCACTCCCCCTAGTGGTGGGCTCAGAAAATTTTTACTACCCCACTGTAGGTGTCGTATGGTGGACGTGGCCAGGGGGAAAGTCCTGCATTGCACCTGAATTAGGACTACAGTACTGTAATTTATTTTAAAACTTGGATGGGCGGGGCCAGCCAGAATTTCTGCTACTGGTTCTGGTGAACTGGTGCAAACCTGCTGATGCCCACCATTGACTCCTCCCTCCACTGCGGTGGTAGGGAGGGACACCATTCCAGCTGACCAACAGTCTTGGGAGGGGGGGGGGGAAATCTGGCCCTTGGTAAAAAAATGTTGAGAACCCCTGCTATACATGAAGCTAAGAAACGTCTGGTTTGCAATTCTGTTGCAGTGCCTATTGGAGGTCCTGTTCAAAGAAACTGCTTTCAGTTGTAAATAATTTCCCCTCTCATTTCCTCTTCAAGTTTCCTCCTCTGATTGGCTAACAAACATGTGCAAAACTCCTCCCAGGGGCTCAAGAAACGCCAGACTTGGCTTGGCTTTGCTCTTGCTGAGCCCAGGCTTCTGATCTCTGCCTTCTCAAATCTAGAAATCAGGAGAAGGAAAAAAAGACCTAGGCAAAGGCTGGAGAAGGATTCTTGCATGCTTGCCCAAAGCCATACAATGCTGTTGGTGCTGTAGCTTCTGTATTCTGGCAATTGATTCAGGACTTAGCAAAACTGAGATCAAGAATTGTATTGATTTGGAAATGAGAGAGAGAGGGAGACGTGCGTTTTCTCCATGTTCAAAGAGATCACACTTTGAAACTGATGCAAATTAATCTATAGGGTTTTAAAAAAAGTATATAGCCCAGCAGCATTGGAAGAAAGTGCAGGTTTCATTTGGGAGAACTTAGGGCTGATTTACATTTCCTTTGTATTATGTGATCAAGGGGAAAATGCAAATTAGCCTCCCCATAACCCATAACACTTCTTGCATTTTTTTCCAGTGTAGTCACAGCCTAATCCAATAAACTGATTCATGGTTTTTGGAATGTTGGAAGTCCCACTCTGATTTCCACTGATTGGGGAAGAAATAGGAAGCAATAAGTCAACTGAACAGGATGGTATTCATTTAAGAACTGGTGAACAATTTTGTTAGATCATGTATGCAGGAATATTTTAATTGTAATACAGTATGTAATCTTGAAGCATGCCTCCTTTTTGGAGATCTGGAAGGTAATATGCAGATCTAAAGGAAAAATGTTGATTTAGTAAATCTGGGTGGCTAACCTTGGTGCTCCAGGTGTTCTTGGACTTCAGTTCCCAGAAGCCCATGTCAGCACACCAGCCAATGTGCCAACGAGAAGTCATGCAGTTGTGTAATGAATTTCACATCAACAGCATAATCAACAGCACAATGCACTGATGGAAATACTTTGGGAACTGCATTTCTGCATCTGCTATTGTGCATCTACTGTGGGTGTAACCTGGAATTGTGCACATTTAGTTGTGCAGCAGGAATTAATCTATTAGAATGGGTAAACATATAGAGGTACAGAGAAAGCATACACATATGACAGTGATGGCGAACTTTGGCACTCCAGATTTTCTTGGACTTCAATTACCAGAATCCCAAGTCAGCACTTCTGCTGATCAGGGCTCCTGGGAATTGAAGTTCAAGAACACCTGGAGCACCAAAGTTCACCATCACTGACATATGATAAGAAATTTGTCAGTATTTTAGACCATCTTATGAGTAAGATTTTTTCCCTTGGAGAGAGGGAAAAGCTTTACTTCCTCAGACTTTCAGATGTGGAGATAAATCTCAGAATGAGTGGAAATGAAGGAAAAGAGAAGAGGTTGGGAGTTTGTTTTTTTTGGTCAGTCGCATGTCTTTAAAGTTTGTTCAGTCATTGTTACCTATTACTTGCTGACAGTAGGATTTGTGGTTCAGTGTAATTGCATCTTGCCCATTGTTGATGTGCCAAAAAAAAAAAGGGGGGAGTGATTTTTAAGTGGGGAAATATCTGGTATGTGCATATGTTTATTGGGCACTTTATGCCATTTGGAGTAAGTCAGGAAGTGGTTGCTTCAGTGTTGTGATGTGTGGACCTTCTTGTTGCACAAGCCCTGGTAGCAATAATGTAAGACCTGGAAAAGCTCTCTATGAGTGTCAAACAAGCTGGTATAGACCTGGCAGAAACTTCCAGAATCAGTGTACCTGCTGGATACATTTTGCCACCATAGCAGACAACCACAATATTTTCCCCTCCTATTCTACTGTTTGTTATGGTACCTAGCTGTCTTGGTTTCAACCAAAAGCATTTGCCCTGTGACCTCCTTAAGAACCTGACCCTCTATCCTAAAAGTTCAGTAGATGGGAACCTGTTCACTTGTCAACAATTCTTGTAAAGGGGGGGGGGGAGTGTTCCACTTGTTCGTTGGAGACTTGGTCCACCAAAGGCCAGTTATCGTGTCAAATCAAATTTGTAAAAACAACAACCCTCGTGACCACTAAGAAAGGTATTTCTATTCAAGATTGCACACATTCTTATGGTCCTGTTCAGGCCTTCAGGGGAGGGTGTTCAGGCCTTCTTCTGCTGTGATCTGTTGAAAAGCTGCCAGGACCAACAGGAACAGGAAGAGTGAATCAGATTGATTCCATTCCGCTCTGATAATCTAAAATGGATATATGGGTCGAGTAAAGAGCAGAGAGTCAGTTGTAGAAATCATAACCTGAAAATGGCTGTTTTGTTATTGGCTGAAGTCAGAAATTGTTTTACCTATTGGCATGAAAATTGACCTAGATGACTCTCAACATCCTTTCTAACAGTAAAACTGTATGATTGATGTTTGATATTTGTATTGTGGAATGCCAGCTTCAGTTGCACAATAGCTACTCCATGTACTTGTTCCAGAGATGTGGCAGATCTTTCTTTATTTATTCATATCACAGGATTGCACAAGTTAAAATAATGGATGTTTATGAACTACAGGTAGAATTCAAACAAATCAGAGCTTCTTTTATACATGTAGTAGGGTAGTACACTGTATGCATATAAATGCTACATTAATTGCATTTATCCACATTCACTTTTTGTCTTCTATCCAATAAGCCCCATTTTACTTGGTCTTCCTACTTCACTTCAAACTCTATTAAGTGACTTCTAGATACGGTGCCATAATCAGAATATTATACTAGTGCAAGACACTCTTCAGCATTTATTCATTCAGCAACATGTGTTGTATATGCTCTCCATAGATTTAGCCAAGCCTCTTCTGTTTAAAATTGAGAGATGTGCAGAAATATTTCTTTCATTTTAGTCATTGGATTAGTATCCATGAAGTGGATGGAGTTTGAGCTGTATTAATTTATCAACATACTTCTGGAGCAGCAGTGCCAGCCAAATAATAGACTTTTTCAGTGGGTTAAGTTTCAGACAGTCAGTATTTTATATGTTTCATTAAGAGCTACATTCACTTGTTTGTCATATGTTGATTTATGACATATGGCAGTAATATATTATGATGTAGAGCAGCATAGAGACAGAGCTCTTGTTCTTAATCTTTGTGGGTGTGCACCCCAGTCTGACCCATCCAGTTTCCTAAATACTGTATATTATTTCTGGTGGCAACTTTCTGTTTGCTGTTTAGACAATATTTTTGTAGGTTAGGATTTGATCCCGAGTGCTACCCAAATTGGAACTTTGGGGTAGGACAGTGTTCCAAAATGTTGCCTTCCCAGTTAACTCGGACTTTCTTTTTGCTTCTCTGTCCCTTAACTAAAAGGCATAGACTGGTGTTTTAAAGTATTATGGTTTCAGATAGTTATTTTTATAATATAAGAAAAGGTCTTATAATGTAGATTTATGTACATTTCCCTCTTAGACTCTCAAGGCAAGATCATAAGCATAGATGAAACTCCTTGAGTGTGAGAACATTAGTCGATCATTTGTGTAAATGTTAAAAAGTAATGGTGCTAGGATACTATGCTGTGGGAAACCTTTCCTTTGATTCTTCTAGTGATTGTGCCTCCATTGAAATTAAAGAGAGAGAGAAATCTTTATTTCTGAAGTAGAATGGTGAACATTTCTGCAAGTTTGTGTTCTTTAGTAAGGAGGTAGAACTTTTGAGAGGCAATTTATGGTGGACTGTTTCATATGCCACTGTAAGGTTGACAAATGATGCTTCAGTTACTTAATGTGTTTCAAAATTGTCCTCTCTGAACTAAATTAAATTTAAGATTTGAGCCATACAACTCTAAAACCTGCTTGATCTTCAATTAGAATAGGGGCAGATGAGAATTCAGTTCACAAACTTGCCTTCACTTCAAGGCAATAGCAGAACTGGAACAACCACAGCACTGGCTACCTTAACAAGATAATACAGGATAGACTGCAACAGCATGTGGAGAGAGAATTACCAGAAGTGCAGGCGGGATTCAGAAGAGGCAGGGGAACCAGAGACCACATTGCCAACATACGTTGGATCATGGAAAAAACAAAGGCATATCAGAAACAAGTCTACTTCTGTTTCATTGACTACACTAAGGCCTTTGACTGTGTGGACCACAACAAAATGTGGCAAGTAATCAAAGATATGGGAATACCAGAACACCTTATATGCCTCATGAGAAATCTGTACATGAATCAAGAAGCAACAGTTAGGACAGAATATGGAATGACAGAGTGGTTTGGAATAGGAAAAGGAGTAAGACAAGGCTGCATTTTGTCACCCTGCTTATTCAACTTATACACAGAGCACATAATGTGCAATGCAGGGAGGGAGGAATCACAATTTTGGATCAAAATTGCTGGGAGAAACATCAATAATTTGAGATATGCAGATGATACCACCCTAATGGCAGAAAGTGAGGAGGACCTAAAGAAGCTTCTGATTAGGTTGAACAAAGAAAGTGCAAAAGCTGGCTTGAGACTCAATGTAAAGAAAACCAAGATCATGGCAACAGGCCCTATCAGTCCCTGGAAAATAGATGGGGAAGAAGTAGAAGCAGTGACAGATTTTACTTTCTTAGGATCAAAGCTCACTGCAGATGGGGATTGCAGCCATGAAATAAAAAGGCGACTGATTCTTGGGAGACAAGCTATGAGAAACCTGGGGAGCATAGTAAAAAGCAGAGACATCAAATTGCAAACAAAAATTCATATAGTCAAAGCAATGTTATTCCCTGTGGTGATGTATGGTTGTGAGAGCTGGACCATTAGGAAAGCTGAGCACAGAAGAATAGATACCTTTGAGATGTGGTGTTGGAGGAGAGTTTTGAGAGTCCCCTGGACAGCGAGGAGAACAAATAGATCAATCTTAGAAGAAATCAACCCTGACTGCTCCTTAGAAGGGCAAATAGTAAAGATGAAGCTAAAGTACTTTGCACATCAAATGAGAAGAGAAGACTCACTTGAGAAAGCCTTGATGCTGGGAAGGGTTGAGGGCAAAAGAAGAAGGGGGCGGTCAAAAATGAGATGGCTAGATGGTATTGTGGACACAATGGGCACAGAGCTGAGCGAGTTGAGGGGGATGGTGGAGGACAGAAGTGCCTGGTGGACAGTGGTCCATGGGGTCGCAGAGGGTCGGAATCGACTGTACGACTGAACAACAACAAATGAAGGGAGTGACATTTTGTAACATTTTGGGTCTTGGAGGTACTTAGAAAAGCTGAAACATTTAAAATATATATTTTATAAAGTCAGAGATTGGTTTGAATAGAGACTAGGTTTTTCTTTTTCTTTTGGAAGGTGACCTGCAGTAAGGATTTGTGAGAAGAGAGTGTGGCCTCATAGTTTCTCTGGCTGTCTTAGTTGCTTTGTCTGTCATCATTCATGACATACCTTCTGGGCATTTGGGTGGATGGTGGAAGGGTGTTGTAATGTTGATAATTGATTTTGTGAGCTTTGTGTTAATTGAGCTGATTGTTGATTTTATAGGTTTTACAGTTTTGTTTTTGTTGCTAACTGTCTTTAATGCCTTTTTTTCCTGCAGAAAGGCAGGATATAATTTAAAAATAATGGATAAGGCTTAGGTTGCAGGGGAGAAATGTGATCTTGGAAAGGAAACTTGTGTCTCCTTGTCCCTTATTCCTGATCTCCAGGATGTTTAATGTATACAGTCAGTGGATAGAACAGGCCAGTTCTTTTTGTTTGTTTTCATTTCAGCAGAAATATGAGTCTGAATGCTGTGTTTCAAATTGCTCTTAGTCATAGCACTGATGAGACTGTTAGGCTTACAGTATCTTCTGAGATATAGATAGTTTCTCTGGAAAATACCAATCTGTTCTGCTTCCAAGAATCCTGAGATAAGTACGTTTCCATTCCATGGTAGAGCAAGCTTTAGCAAACACCACCACAGTGAAACTTGATTTTTGTTCACATTCTTAATGGAATATGTACTGGGGTGAGAGACTTAATACTGGAAAAATCTATATACTGTATCTATATCCCCCTCATATACATATATATTTAATTAGTTAGAGGTGAACCAAGTTCTACAGCCCAGAGTTCTGACTTTTCTGATGATCTGACAAACTGCAATCATACACATGCTTCTCTGGGGATAAATTCCATTGTATCAATGTAGTTAAACATTAAATGAAACTTAATAAATTCAATTTCTCCCAAAACATATGGAAGAATTTTCTCTAAAATTTTTATCTTATTGGCTCATATCATGAAGGTTACAAAAAATCTTTTACCTAAGGAATGAAACTGAAAAGTGTCTTTAAAGTAAGTGATATTATTATTATTATTATTATTATTATTATTATTATTATTATTATTATTATTATTATTATTATTATTATTATTATTATTATTATTATTATTATAATATGCCGCCCTACTCGGTGAAAACCGACTCAGGGCGGCTCACAACATACAATCAAATACAATGTAACAATTCAATAGAACAACACAATGTCACAATATAGTGAAATATACATCAATAATTCAAACAATAGAATATCATAAAATACAATACAGTAAGCTAAAAACCCAATATACGTCATAAAGTTACAAAAATATTACAAAAAACATAGAAACATTACACAATCTTACAAAGAAAAAAAATGTTACAAAAAGGCATCCCCACCCTACCTACCCTGGATCCTACCCATTAAGGTGGTGGCCACCAACCGACTACTCCCCTTCCTTCTGTCCAAGGGAAAGGAGAAGGGCAATGTGTCCATCCAACATGTAGGTGCTGCCACAAAACCCCAGCCTAGAAAAAGTTTAGCAAACATAACAGACTGGCCTCGGAGGGTGGTGTTGGAATCAGCTGGGGCCTGGTGTTTTCTTAAGCTAGTCATGTGTCTACTATACATATATATTTAAAAGTTTCCCTCAATAAAGAAAAATACCTTTCTGAAATGTATCAGAATCTGTTTTCTGTTAAACTACCTCCTCTGAGAGAGATTTTCCACCATGAAAAGAACATTCCTGGTTGTTTCTTTCTAGAATCTCTTTTTTTAAAAATGCAATTTGTAAGAATATTAGATCCTGTCTGTTACGGTATTATTCAATCATAGTTGACAAGTACAGTACCAGGGATTATTTAAATCCCAGTTCTCGTTTTCAGTTTTTGAATGAAGCAAAGTTATTGCAAGGTGACTTTTGTTGAACTTTTGTTATTAACAATTTGTTATTGTTATTTGACAGTGCCTACTTTTTGATGTAATCTATCATTTCATGAAGAACTTGGTTTTTGGTCATTTTCTAGAGCATAATAAGTGTGATGTGTTTGCAGGTGGGTATTCACAAAGAAATGTTAACCATGCAAAAAGATAAAGCACAGTCACCTTCTGGAAGTTTACAAAACTGATAGGCGAACCAGACCATTATCCTGCTAGAACAAGTATTTTGGCTTAATCAGACTGCAGGTTTATTTATTTATTTATTTAGATTTATATCGCCGCGCACTTGCCATGGTGACTCAGGGCGGCTTACAATCTGCAAAACAACACAGGACAAAAAAAAAAAACCTAATACATTTTTCTAAATCAATAATAGATTTTTCTTTCCCCTCCGGCTATTGGTGGGTGCCTGGAGTATCTTGAAAAGTTGTGAAAATCATATAACCATGGTTCAAACATAGCTCCCCCTGGGGTTCTGCGATGTCAATGGCAGTTGGGATCTTGGTTGCTGCCTCCTTCCTGCTCTTGCCCGGGTTGGGGGGGGGGAGGTGGCATGATGTTTCACTGACCTCCCCCTGGGCTTCTGCGATGTCAAATGGCAGTTGGGATCGTGGTTGAGGTGCTAGTGGCTTAAAACAGCAATGGAGAAACTCACTTAGATCTTCCAGATAATTATAAAATTAATTTTGTGTTGGTTTTACTCAGAACACCATTGCTTAATGAAGATATGCCTATCTTGACCAGAAAGCCTGTAGATTAAAACAAATGGGGGGGGGGGGGGAGTAGAATTTCATTTTTTGAGTAATCTCTGCCATTCTATAATTGTTTTCTTGTAGGTGTGTTAGCAGTTCTTTAGCCCGAACTGAGTGACTATAGCACTAAATATGACTATTTACAGTGTGCACTTATTGTGGTCCTCTTATTTAAATGTTGTTTGTGAAAATGTCTTGCATGTTGCCTAGTAGTTGTGGAAAGAATGCAATACAATGTATTGTATTCAATGCATTCAAGAATACAATGAGGAAAAGCTGAATCAATCCTAGCTTTGTTTTGTGAGTTCAGTTTTTATTCCCTTTTCATAACCTTCATCTATCATTCAGTTAGCCATACAGTTGTGACACATTTTCTCTCTCTTAAATGTAGAGTAATCCGGTACAAGCATGATAAATATTTTTAGAAATTTGTAGACATGGATTAAGTAACACCAGAAAATTAAGGGTCTCACACTCACATAAATAAATAAGTTCTTTAATTTATTTTTGATATGCAGAATATAAAATCTAATTTGTTGTTACAGCAAATCTCCCAACACATTGCTTCTTTGAAAACTTGTCTCTGGAGAAGAAGAGATTACACTCCAGAGGTCATCTGGGATTTCTTTTAATTGATGGGGAGGATCTGTAAGATCTGTGATGATAATAAGAAAGAACAGTTTCTACAGTACCCTAAAACTTAGCAGCATAGGAAGATGCCTTGCAACATTGATTCATGAAGCTCAGCTGGTCTGTTCTAGGAATGAATCCAGGAACCCATTTCCCAACCAGAATCTATTTAAGGCAATAACATCCCCCTCAAAATAACCAGAAACTCACTTATGGCTCTAAAATATATCTTGAGAGATTGATTATTATTATTATTTAAGAAGGAGAATAGTGCTGCCTAAAAGCTTCTGGGTTCCCCTTGCTTTGGGAATCCCAGGTGTCAACAGTTTAGAAAGTTGCACTTTGGAAAGTTATCAACTGACTGGCAGTAGCTCTTTAAAATGTTCACCCTACCAGGACAGGATAAGGATTTTGTGTAGAATCTATTACATGGGTAAAGCATAGACTCTAGCGTGGAACATAAATATTTACTCTAGTTAAATAGGACCCATATAGTTGGGAATCAAATATGAGAACAACCCAGAGGCACAGGAGAACATAATTCCTTCACCTTTAAAATGATGTAATTGAAGTTTTTATTTGCTGTCAGTAAGACAAAAAAAGTTACACATTAAAATTGCCTTGTCAGTAGAGCTACTAAAAACACAGGAACCTTGAAGTCATTGGATCAGGTCACCTTTGAGTAGTTCCGAATCTTTTTTTGGCTATTTCCTACCTGAGCATCTCTAAAATCCTGAAGGCCACCCTCATGATATGTTGTTACTGTTGTACTTCCATTTGTATCCTGCCCATCTGAAGTTACTCCCACTCTGGGCGGCTAACAACAACACATTAAAATACATAATAAACTCACATAATAAATCACCTAATAAAATACAAATATCACGTAATAATACTTATTATTTAAAAAGTGCACACCTATTCCTGTGGAGGAAGCCTAAAAGGCCATTAACTTGGTCTAACCAAGCTCGAATTGCCGCCCTTAAAATCAAACCCCCTCCTCCATGGGGCATGTGCTCTACGTGGGAACCACACCCTTAGACTATTCCTTGCCTTAAGTTTCAGCCTATTTACAGAGTGTTTTTTAAGATGGGAAACAAATCTGCCACAGGAGCATTCTTTTGATTGAGTCTGTTTAATTAAAATTACAATCACTGATTCATTGAGTGCTAAATTTACCTGTTTGGAATAGGTTGAACTACACCACATTGGGCTGGCATATTCACCCAAGGAATAGTGTAAGGCCACAGCTGTAATTCTTGGCACTTGTGGTTGTTTGTCTCAACTGTTTCCCAAAAGTTATAGAATAATATTTTTCTTTATGCAAATCTTTGTTTTGTGTTTTGGTGGTGTTTCTAATAGGTTGAAGTATGATCCAAAATAACACCTAAGCATTTCAGGACAAACAAGATCTAGATAGACACCCTTCTGAGTTACTTGAAGTTTCTGAGATACAGTACCTGCATATTTTTCAGAAAAGACACAAATTTGAGCCTTAGCAAGGTTGGGTTTCAGTTATTTTCTATCATAACATGTAGCAAATTCTTAAAACTTCCCACTGCCATCAAGCCAGGTCCAGGAAACTCTAGAGAACATTTTCATCCTAGAAAGCCGTTATGGATTAGGGAATGATCTGAAACTGGAAAATCAATATTGGCAGCAGGATCAGGATCATCATCAGCAATTATTTGATTTACCATATTTGCTGGCATATAAGACCCCCTCCCCACCTTAAAATACAATGGAAAAATGGAGTGTGTCTTGTACTGTATATAGTGGACTATAGTGGGCTATTTTGGTAATAACTGTGTGCGTCTTATACGCCAATGCATCTTATATGCCAGCAAATATGTAAATCATTTGTTTCTTCATGCCATGGTTTCCCAAAGGCTTCCTGGGATAAAGTAGATCACTGCTGATCCATGGAGCTTGGCAGACAGTATAAGATAAAGGTTTCTCTTGCTCGAAAGCCAGTCATATCTGACTCTAGGGTTCAGTGCTCATCTCTGTTTCAAAGCCAAAGAGCTAGGACTGTCTGCTTCTGCAGACGTTTCCGTGGTCATGTGGAAGGCATGACAAAACATGGCGCATGGAACACTGTTTACCTTGTCACCAAAGTGGTCCCTATTTTTCAACTTGCAATTTCTTGCTTTCGAACTGCTAGGTTGGCAGCAGCTGGGACAAAGACGGGAGCTCATTCTGTCCTGCAATACTCAGGAATTAACTGCTGACCTCCCATCTTCCTGTCAACGTCTTAGCCACTTGAGCCACTGCAGTCCTTTTGGCAGACAGGATAGGAAGCTTTTAATTTCCCAAGAAGGCTGCAGCATCCCTATGGCAGATGAGATCACCAGAGACCTGTGGTGTAATGTACACTAACAGAATCAGTCTAACAGGAAATGATTTAGTAAAAAATACAAGAGAGTTACAGCACCTTTGTAGTTTGTGCTGAATTAGTCCCCTTTCACAATAATCTTTTTTCCCTACGTTTTTAAAATGGTATCCATGTTAGTCTTTGTTTCAAGCATGTCAGAGAGTACTTTTTGTTTAGGACTTCATTTTGCTGAAAGCTCTTGGTTACCAAGATGGCCAGAAGGCATTGTTGATGCAATAGGCACAAAGCTGGGCAAATTGAGGAGGATGGTGGAGGATAGGGATGCCTGGCATGCAGTAGTCCATGAGGTCACAAAGGGTTGGAATTGACTGTGCAACTGAACAACAACAACAACAACAACAACAACAACAACAACAACAACAACAACAACAACAACAACAACAACAACAACAACAACAACAACAACAACAACAACAACAACAACAACAACAACAACAACATGGTTACCAAATACCACAGATTAGAATAAGACAACCTAAATGTAGCCAGGACAAGAATGTTGAGTGCAGACCATTTTGTTAGATATTTTGCCAATATTAATGAAAACACGGCCCAGAATTAAACATCTACTGTAATTTAACCCAAATAAATTATTAACCAAATCTAAATTATCTGTTGTTTATTTCAGCAATCATGTCTAAGAAAATTCAAAAGTGCAGTTTTGTTTGTGGAAGTAATTTATTGAGCAAGACTCATCAAAACCCACCTTACTGCCTTGCTGTGTCCATTTCTTTCTTTTTTTCTTTTCCCAGTGATGTTCATTTTCACCTCCCCCCTTTCTGGTTAAACAAGAAATTTTGGTTATTGGAAGTACAGTAATACCTCGGATAATGCTAAGACTTGGTTCCACAAGTCTTGGTGTTATCCGATTTTTATTAACGTTATTCGATCCAGTTCTCCTCCCCAGATTACTTAACGTTATGCGATTTTAGCATTATCCAAGGTAAACGTTATCCGAGGTATTACTGTACTATTATTTCTTAACATAACCAACATATTGTTTCTGTGTGAAAGTGAATACAGTCGTTGAAATCCACATGGGGCAAGGTTATTGATGAAATACACAGATTTGGCTCTGTAATTATCTGAATAGGCACTTACCATCTATTCACTGCTCTGCTTTCCTTGTAGGAAAAGTAGGATGTAAGTGTGCTAGATAAATGTGAAGAGCCTGTGAAACTGGGAAGGGCTATACCTACATTTAGGCCATTATTTCTTGCCCATAAGTAGAGTTTTCTATTTTCTGTGCAATTTCCTCCCCTTTCCCCTTTCTTCAGTGCTCACACCATCAATTCAGATTAGCTAGTGACAGTTCTTGATGGCTTATGAAAGCTTTCTCTTCTTTATCTTCTGTAATAAGGTGTTAGAGAGGAATGGTGTTAGCTATAGAATCCCCAGTAAAACAGTAGAACAGTCTTCCCCAACCCAGTGTTCCTCAGAATGGTTGCAGATTATTAGTTTTATACTCTTAACACATGTACAGGGCAGGACACAGACACTAGTGGCTGAATCCCAACACCAAGGTAACAGCATAAATTGTAGTCTTCTTTGTGTCCATTCTGATGAAGAATATTCAAATCTGCTAAGTGAAAGTTTCTCAACTTCTGAATCACCTAGTCCAATTTTGTCTACATCCAATTGTGGCAAGCCATCTTCTAAAGGGATAGATAAATCTTCTGCTCTTTCAGGAACCACAAGAACAGGGCAGGTATAATAAGTATATTTGTGGGTCTCTCTTCTGCTTAATGAGTAACAAGTTGTACAGCCCTCTGGCCTGTTGGGAAGACCTTCATTCCACGTTGTAATGAAAATTTCATCTCATGCAAGTCTCTTTGATCTAAGATTCTCTCTTCTTCTCCCTCTCTCTTTTTGATAATATGTCAGACCGAGTTTTTGACACGATTTTTCATTAGACATTCTTTAATCCGGTTTCTGTGGCCAGTTAGTTGAACTAGACTAATTGGTTGTGCATTAAATAAAAAAGACCTGTTTCTACTAATAATTTATTTTTACTTGTAAATCCAAAGCTGCTTTTATGCTCCCCTCTGTCCTCCAATCATTTGATGATCCCATAGCTCTCTTAACAACCACTGTCTGTCATAAGAAAGGGACTCTGTCCTCTCCAGAAAAGTGTGCTAGAGCCCTTATTTATTAGTTTGGGTTTCTCAAAATTTGAGATGTCTCTCTCTTCTCTGGCTTCTTCCCCCTTTTCTACTTTCTGTCAAGAAGAAGGAAATCATTCCTCTGACCAGGGGACATTTTCCCTACTTTAGGAACAAGTTGGGAGTAGCATGGTCTGTGATGTAGGTACGTTTCTGTTGCCTGACTTCCTTCCTTAAAAGGGTTTTTGGAAGACTGCTTCTATCCAGCTACAGAGAAGAAACCAACATTGTCCTTTGAGGTAGAGGGTTTTGGTGGAATTGCTGTCTTGTATGGCACCAGGAGATAACAAGGACAGGTGCAAGAGATGCTTCCAGAAAGATTGTGGTTATAGACAGAGACCATGTATCTTTCTACTCCTATCCTGAGCTAGAGAACATTAGACCCTCAACACATTGTTGGAATACAACTCCTTGTCAGCCCTGGCCAACAAGGACAATGATTAGATATTGTCAGAGTTGATATCAAACATCTAGAGTGCCAGGATTGTTAATCCTTAGTTGAACTGAGTGTGCTTTTATTTTCAGCACCTCTTGGGGTTACAGAGTGGTACATGAGTAATCTAAGTGAATGCATAAATACTTCCTCCTTTCTGTTACATCTTTCCCACAGTGGCGTAGCGTGGGGGGGCGGGGGGGGCGGATGCCCCGGGCAGCGGCTTTCAGGGGGCGGCAAAATGTCCTCACGCCACTGTCCTCACCACTTTGGCCTCCTCCCTCTGCCTGGGCTTAGGAAGGAAGCAGGACTTCCCAGGCGGAGGGCGGCCCTTTTGCTGGCGAGCGCTGCTCGCCTCCGTCCGCCTGGCTGGCCGTCGGGACTTTCCGCCGCCTGCCCCTGGCTCCGCCTCCGTTGCGAGTTCGATCCTGGTAGGATACCAGATTGCCTAATAGCCATTCATCCTTCCGAGGGCGGTTAAATGAGTACCCAAGCCAATGGGACGGAGGTGAGCAGCGCTCGCCAGCAAAAGGGTCGCCCTCCGCCTGGGAAGTCCTGCACGCGCGCACGCACGCTGCCCACCTCCTCCCCCCCAGCCACCCAGCCAGCTTGCTGTCAGACAGGACGCTCGTCGGGGGTGGGTGGCGCCGTAGCGGGGAGCCCCTGGCTGCTGGCTGGGTGGCTGGGCGGGAGGGAGGAGGTGGGCAGCGCGCGTGCAGGATTTCCCAGGTGGAGGGCGACCCTTTTGCTGGCGACCGAGGCCGGTTAAATGAGTACCCAAGCCAATGGGACGGAGGTGAGCAGCGCTCGCCAGCAAAAAGGTCGCCCTCCACCTGGGAAGTCCTGCACGCGCGCTGCCCACCTCCTCCCTCCCGCCCAGCCACCCAGCCAGCAGCCAGGGGCTCCCCGCTATGGCGCCACCCACCCCCGACGAGCGCCCCGTCTGACGGCAAGCTGGCTGGGTGGCTGGGGGGGAGGAGGTGGGCAGCGCGCGTGCGCGCGTGCAGGACTTCCCAGGCGGAGGGCGACCCTTTTGCTGGTGAGCGCTGCTCGCCTCCGTCCCATTGGCTTGGGTACTCATTTAACCGCCCTCGGAAGGATGAATGGCTATTAGGCAATCTGGTATCCCACCAGGATCGAACTCGCAACGGAGGCGGAGCCAGGGGCAGGCGGCGCGTCAGCAGGGGGGCCGCCTTCTGCCTGGGTCCAGGGGGGGGGAAAGCAGCGGCGAGCGGGGGGGGAGCGAGTTTGTTCTTCGCCCCCGGCGGCTGAACTCTGCGCGACGCCACTGCTTTCCCAGCATTCTTGACATTTTAAACTAAGTTGTCCTTAAGGCCATTCTTTTCAGAGACCTCCATCTGAGTTCAGTGAGGAACCACTCCAGAACAAATGAACAGAAAGTTGTGATTCCACTCTTCCACAGTCAGAACTGTGCAAACTAAATGTACGGAGCCACTAAATGGATATCACATGCTGTTCTAACATTTTCTTGCTGGCTTTATTTCACATTTGAATAGCCACAGGCTTAATAACCCTATTGATTTCCTCTGTTCCTGTTTGAAGACTTGTCCTTAATCTCTCAGGAATTAGAACATTTGAACTATTACAGTCAAAGTCATTAATACTGTAGATTATACTAACTTCATTGCTACCTGGTGCAGTTATCCATCATTCCCCTCTCCCCCACAATTTGGTTCATATTATTTTTTTGCATTGTATACCATAGTGCCTCTGTCTGGTTGGTTGATACTGTGTTCATCTTCTGGCTATGGATATATTCTGCCATTGTACAGCTGTGCTGGGTGATAACAGGAAGCAGAGGAGGCTAGGTATGTGTTACTGTACTTGCGTGAGAGGCAAAGCGTGACAGAGAAGCTTACCACCCTCATACTCCTTTTCCAGATCCAACAAGCAGCTGGCACAAAGTTAGCCCCCAGGGAAGCAGTTGAGAAAGGCAAAAGACTGTTCATGAAGTCTGCAATGCACTGAAGCAGGCTGAGACTGTTTCCAGGTTCTACTAACACACGGAAGTTGGTCCCATCAGATGCTTAGTATTTGTGGATGCTTGGCTTTGTCATTAGAAAAAAGTAACTCTCCCAAACTCTGGGAGGATACGATAGGAAAGTGCCTGCGACTGAATCTAGAATTTTCTGCATGCAGATCTTGTGCTCTGCCCTGAACTGTGGCTCACATGCACAGAAGCTAGGTTCCAGAGGATCCGACTGAACCACAAATGACATTGGGAGAGAGAAACAGAATCCAGGTTTTTGTCAAGTATCACCAAGTTAAAAGGTTTCTTCTTTAGGAAACTGTCCTTACTGACGTTTTGTGTAATGCTAATGTTTATAAACCAGTATACTGTATGTTGTACACCACTGAATGTGTGTAAACTTGGGCATTCTGTACTTTTGTTCACCTGTTGAATGATGTGAAATCCCAAATGTGTTAGCTGAGATTGTAGTGTTGTTTCCATTGGCTAAAGTCTAACCTCAGGGGTTTAGATTTTTTGAATAATTAATGTGACCACCCACAAGCAAAGAGATTTCACAAATCCATTTCCACAGCTTGCCAATTAGTGCTCACTGCATGTCACTATATTCAAGTTCTCTTGGACAACAGGGAATGAGTCTCCTCTGTTGAGATTGTGCTGGTGTTTTCTAAATGCTACAGCTCTGCTGGTACCATGGACAGGATTGTATTAAAGGAGAATACACTCTGAGTCAAAAGAATTTGGAGAGGAGGTTAAATTCCTGCCTTTGTCTTTCCTCTCTTATCAAACTCAAAGTTATTTCAGGCTTGACAGCTGAACATAGCAGACAGTAGAATGAAAATCTCGTACTGTATTATAGACAAGCTCTTCCTATCCCAAATAAATCATATTGAGCTTGGCATTCTTTTATAAAGATTGAGTGTAGCAATTGATTTCCATACTTAGCAACTGATGGACATTTTTATTCACATTACCTGTGGCACAGGCCAAAAAGATGTTGCCTGCCCTGCTCCTCAAAGGAAAAAGTTGGCTTGCAAGAATTAATTGTGACCTATTCATATTGGGAATGGTGAAGAGCTTCAATATCCATGTAAAATGTTTTCTCAGCATGTGTTATTTCTCAATCATGTGGAAATGTCTACCTCTATTGTGCCTGGATTGGGTTTTGAATATCTTTTGTCAAATTGTAAAAAATATCTTCTCCATCTGAGAGAGTCCGGTTACATAGTTGGAGTATAAATCCTCTAACTCAAGCACAAGCTATGACTGGAAATAATCTGTTAACTACAGGAAATCAACCACAACACTGCAGTATTTTATATGGTCTTCCCAAACTTTGTTGATCATCCATGCTGCCCATGGGACTGTATTATGACTCCCTGTGATAACTGTACTTTCATGTTCACTTATGGCTCATTCACACATGTGTGCTGCTCATGTGAATTTACAGCAGGCATGTTTAAATGAGCCATCACCTCTCAAACACCACAAAAAAAAAACTTGCAACCCCAACATCAACTCTAATACAACGAATCTGCTCATTCAACCACAGTTTTTCACCTTCTGTAGTACAATTTTAAAAGTGAGTAAAATTAGAAGCTGCAGAAGGCCATCTAGTAAGAAAAGCCAAGGAAGTTTATTTATTTTGAACCAGACCACAGTTATTTTTGTTTGCTGAGTAGCTGTTGGTTT
This sequence comes from Furcifer pardalis, assembly GCA_030440675.1. Classification (NCBI taxonomy): domain Eukaryota; kingdom Metazoa; phylum Chordata; class Lepidosauria; order Squamata; family Chamaeleonidae; genus Furcifer; species Furcifer pardalis. The sequence continues at coordinate 75,453,987 of CP126893.1, forward strand.
CATGAGTGGAGGTGTGGGGGGCAGTTTAGAAATGAATGAGTAACGAGTCCTAATATCTTTCTTCTGTAACTTTTGTTTTCGAAGTAGCAAAACATCTGCATATTCACACGAATCTTAAAGATGTTGGAAGGATAATGTTGATACTTTTCAGTCTTGCGTGACAGAATATGAATGAACTGCACAGATGTTCTTTACACTGCCTGGGTTGTTTCCACCAGAAAGACTGCCAGTGGAAAACTCTGTGTCAGGGCTGCCACAGCACATCTACTAAGAACTCAGCAGTGCCTTTGTGGCAGTGACTTGACGTATTTGACAGCACTGTATAACAAGGTTAGCTATTCCAATGATGTCACTCTTCAGGGTGTTTATTAGGCTACAACCTTGAAGCCTGTCACCATTCTTTTTCCATAAACACCCTGGAAAAGAAAAAAATTGCAATCATCTTTTTGCAGCTGAAGGATTTTCCTTCCAAATGAAGAATTGTGATTGATATCACATTTCCACAAAGTTTCCCTCCAGTCATCTCTATTAGAAACAGTATTGGGAAAAATAACTGCAATGTGTAGTGTTATTTCATGATTGAAGCTGAAGCTTACTTTAAAATGGTGTGCTTTGCACAAATCTTGTGGAAGTCTCAAAAAAGGAGGTGTCTTCCCATAATCATCTGAGCATCACAAGGCCCTTCAAATAAAGTGGATAATGTTGACATAACAGCATGAGAGCTTTTTACAAGCAGTAGAGAAAATATGAAGGAATTTAGAGATGAAGAGGTAAAGTTGTTAATGGAGGTCATGAAACCATCAGCCACTTTTGAAATGTTGTGATCAGCTGTGTGATGCTGGGAAAAGTTGCAGCTTAATGTTTCTTGAAGGGTTCATCAGAAAGGAACACGGATACAGCCCGAAGACTATGATCATTGTTCTTGTTGTGTGGCATGTAACTGTGCATGACAGCACAGTTACATGTGGCAACTTCCAACAATCATATGAATTCATCCCACATCATGTCCAGGACGAATTCTGTTCTCCTCTTGTCCTGCACGACCTCACACAGCTCTGTTTATCCTACTTGTTTCTTCACATAGTAGTGAACCTTGAGCAAGATGATTTGGCTCACCCATCAATATTTAAAAATCTACAGAATCCCTAAGGAGGAAATGTACCAATATTACTCATGGGCAGGATCATCAGGTGAGATGCTCAGGTTTCATGTTTGTGCAGACCTGACAGCTTCAAAGGGGCGTATCTTTGAGAGGATCCAGCATCTCATTCAGTTCAATCACCAAGCAACTAGACATGAGACATTAAGAATGCTACTGTCACTATGACCTTACTCCTTATTCCACAGAGCATGAACTGATGCATTGCCATTTTTTCTCTAAAGCTTTATCCATCTCAAAATTAATTATTCCAGTGAAATAATATATACACCTATATTCAGAAGAAATTTTGAATCTTTTATGCTGTTAGAATTAATACTGCTGGCATCATTTCCTTTTTTTTATCTGTTCTGATTTCTTACTGGCTTCACTAACTGGTCTCTGGATGACTGTTTGACATTCCAGCCTTTCTTTGTCTGCCCTTAGAAAAGAAGAGCAGATGTTAACGCACAGTTTGTAAACAAAATAAGGGGACACATTTGGGACTTCATAAAACAGGATGGAAAGTGCCCAAAAGCACAGCTGTTCTGGATGAAATAATTAACTGCATGGCATTGATCAAGCCATTGCACTTGAAAAGAATTCTAATGCACTTTGTTTTACTGCTTAGATTTTTGGCAAAAAAAAAAAAAGAACCCAAGCAGAAGCAACTCCTTTACATATTAAAATTCAAGAGGGTTAGAAGCCCAGGAATGTGATTAATGGGAGAAAGAAGGTTTTTTACAGTTGCACACTCCAGCCTCATAAATGTAGAATGGCACAAGTACAATGCAAAACTCAAGCGTCGTATGCTCAGCCTTGGGGAAATCAAAAGTTACATTAGGGAGCATCTCCTAGCTGCTTTGGAAGATGCTGAAGGAGCACTGTGCAAAATATACTGCGGAAAAGCTGTTGATTCCCTTCTTCAAAGTGAGTACGTTGCAAGAGTTATCTCCTTGCGGCTAGTATTGGGAGAAATTCAGAACTTGGAAGATTACTTCAGAAAGTCAGTTTCAATTGTGGTTCCAAGTCCCAAATATTATTCATACAAATGTCAAAATAACATTTACTCTCCCTTTTTTCTACGGCACCTAAAATAGTTACTTTCAGGTAATTCTTTTTGAAAATCTGATTGTTACAAGACACTGGGTTATAGTGCAGTATTAATTTCATGTCAGAGATTACTCTGGGTTACTACTTCGGTTCAATTCTTGGTGGGATTGTAATGCTTTTATGAATTGTAATGCTTTTATGAATTTTTAAAGTTTTAAATATCAAGTTTTTAGGATGACGATATTTTGATTTGTAAGCCGCTCAGAGTCGGGCTTGCCCGATTGGAGCGGGGTAGCAAATACGAACAATAAATAAATAAAATAAATAAATAAAAGGATTTTTTGCTAGAGAAACTCCTCTCCAGGGATGTCTGAATGAGGCTCCTTTCATGTCCCCAAGTATAGTTCTCAGGTATCAAAACCCGACTTTCCAGTCTCCAGCTTAGCATTTTAACCACTAAGCAACATGGGAAGCTGCATATATACATGCTACTCTTGCCCACTATGTAGTCATTTCAACAGCTGCAGCATCCACATTACATAATGACATTTATAATATTTTACCTGTTCCAAAAAGGAATTAATTAGAGGAAATTAGTTTTTTCTAAGGAGTTATATTTGTGACAAGAATTTGTAACTACCTGCATCAAAACTCTGGGTGTAAAATTCTCCTCCCCACCAGCTGGGTTTGCTCTCCTTCCTCCAGGATGATGAAATAGACTGAGGCAGGAATCCTCAAGTTCCAGTCACCCCTCGGATACGAATTCACTAGACAATCACGGTTAGACCTGTCTCTCACCACAATGCATCTAACCACAATTTGGGAATGATAATACTAATTCTTGGCTTTAGTTATGACAACCTCACCCATTTCTACTGACTTAGTCTCAGAAATCTGCCAGCAGTATCATTCTTGGCCAGGTAAGATCACTTAGCAAGAGAGCTGGAGGCAGAAAAATTCAGTTAGACCACATTCAAACATCCTCCAGATTAGAGACAAAATTGCCGTTCTGGTATGAAGTGAAGTCACAGCAAAAGTAGTCTGCAGTAATTTCCACTATCCCTAGACTGGAAATGGTTTAAACTCAGCATAGTTTCAATGGTTTGCCAACTGGATTGCACTATCATTTCATTATTATTCATAAGGTTGTTACAAAGATTACAAGATAATGCTTGAAAAGTACTTATATAATTGTATCATTCCTAATGCTTGAAAAGTACTTATATAATTGTATCATTACTAATATCATTATAGCCCAGTGGTGGCCAACCTTGGTTCTCCAGGTGTTCTTGAACTTCAATTCCCAGAAGCCCTGGTGTGTTGACTTGGGCTTCTGGGAATTGAAGTCCAAGAACACCTGGAGCAGTGGTGGACATCAGTAGGTTTGTGCCAGGTTGCCAGAACCGGTAGCAGAAATTCTGGCTGGCCCTGCCCATCCAAGTTTTGAAATAAAGTAATCCTAATTCAGGTGCAACACAGGGCTTTTCCCCTGGCCACACCCACCATACTATGCCCACAGTGTGGTAGTATTTTTTTTTTTTGGAGCCCACCACTGACCTGGAGTACCAAGGTTGGCCACTGCTGTTATAGCCCATACAATTGCACTTTGCTATTGGCACAGTTATTTTGGATTGTGATCCTCCATGGTAACCTGTCTGAGTGGAAGCTTGTGTTAATAATGACTGTATTCTTCCAAGACTGCCCATCAAAATTTGCCAATGTTGCGAAAGGATAAGATTGGTCAAAGGCAGAACAACAGAAGGATACAAAAGAGGTAGGGGGAATTCAGTCCCAAAATAGCTATAGTAATAACTCAGATAACGTTTGCATCAGATAATGCTAAAATCGCATAATGTTAAGCAATGGGGGCGGGGGGAATTGCATCGCATAACGTTAAATCCTATGGGATGCATCGAATAATGTTAGCTAAAGCCTGTGCTGGTTACAATGTATCTCTATGGAGTTTTAACATTATCCGATGCATCCCATAGAATTTTAATGTTATTCGATGCATGCATCGGATAATATTAAAAATCAGATAGTACTAAGACTTGTGAAACCAAGTTTTAGTATTATCTGAGGTTTTACTATATTAGCGTTATTCAATGCACTTGTTCGGAGCAGGAGGGTGGCTGGAAAGCTGACAGGGGGCTTGTGGAATCAAGTCTCATCGTTATCCGAGGTACTAGTGTATATAAAAATTAGCTGCAATATTGTAAGTAAGTAATATTGTAAGTAAACCATACTATTTGGTCTATAATTACATCTGCTTCAAGCCATATTTGTATAAGAAACATTGGAGATGTGGAAATGGGAAAGAGAAAATATGCACCCTGAAGGTAAGAACCAAAAGCTCCTATAATCTAAAATGGTTAAAATAATAAATACCATGAAATAAATCAAGGCATTCCTTACCACAATCAAATAGATAGGGAATGTATGTGATTTCCTGGCATTAATCCTAGGCAAAAGAACCAGCCCCTGCCATTTTAACAGGGTGGGATGTTGAATATTCTGTGCTGCTCTATTTGATTGGCAAAGGTAATCAAAATTTATACAGGTGAAAAATGAGAAATATGAACAAAATAATATCTAATGCAAAGTAAGACTAAATTGCTTTTCTCAATGACCTGTTTATGTGAAGCTTGATCTTTGAGAAAGAAGAGCTAAAATTCTAATCTAATGATTTTTTTTGTCACTCGGTAATTGAAAAATGTTAAACTGAGAATTTTCATGGCTTTCCATGAAAGGAGCATAATTTCTCATATTAAATTATATTAAACAGGGAGGCATAATTCTCTTGAGGTAATAGGAAATCTAAAGTTTCTTCACTATTGCAACAAAAGTGATAACACCTATGGTTTGACAAAGAATGCCACTGTATTTATCTTACATTTTGTGCCCCCTGGCCTTGAATACCTGCTGAAATGCCTTGATTATACTCATTTTTCAGAATGGTACACATAAACTGCACAAAGATTGAAATAGGTGGCAGCCTTTGCTTTGAGGCAGATACAAATCTAGATTGATGATTCTTCTTAAAAAAAATATACTCAAATGGTATGCACAAAGGTTTGTGCACATTTGATGTATACCATGAAGTCACTTGTGACAACTAGGGTTTTCAAAGTGGGATATTTGAACCCAGAATAATTGAGTTGGAAGGGGCCTATGCAGTGATGGGATGACAAAAATTCTACTACAACGCCATGACGTCACGGATGTCATGGGCGTGGCCAATGTCATGACATCATGGGCGGAGCTGACGCCATGATGTCATGACGTTGTGGGCGGGGCCAAAAATAAAAATAAATAAAATAAAAATAAATAAAATAAAAATAAATAAAATAAAAATAAATAAAATAAAAATAAATAAAATAAAAATAAATAAAATAAAAATAAACACACACCTCAGCCCACCCACCCAGCCAGACAGCTACAACACAAACCCGTAAATAACTTAAATAAATAAAATAAAGAAATGAATAAAATAAAATAAAAATACAACCACCCACCCAAAACACAAATAAATCACCCACCCACCCCAAATAAAAAACCCTCACTTACTTACCTTCCTTGGGGCTGATGAATCCCCACGGCCCAGGGCCACCCGGCAAGGTATGCCGCCCCCGACTGCGGCCTCCTCCTCCGAAGGCCACAGCCACAGGAGCCACCACCTGCAGCCACTGTCCACAGCCGCCGCCAGAGCTGCCGCTGCCTGCAGCCCTGTGGCCTCCTCCTCCTCCTCCTTGGGCCGGTGCCTTTTTGGACCGACTCCAGCTGTGGCCAGGGGCTGTGGGCAGCAGTGGCTCTGGCGGTGGCTCCGGCCACGTGGCCGCAGCCGGAGTCACCACCAGAGCCACTGCTGCCCGCAGCCCCTGGCCACCCCTGGCCGCAGCCACAGCTGGAGCCGGGCCAAAAAGGCACCTGCCCAAGGAGGAAGAGGAGGCCACAGGCGCCCGGCAGAGGAGGAGGCTGCAGGCGGCGGCGGTGCGCCCCGCCGGGCGTCCCCAGGGCATGGGGGCTTGTCAGCAGCGGACGGCCCAGGGAGGCTAGGCGGCAGCGGACGGCCCAGGCAGGCCTCAACATGCCCTGGGGGAGGTGCCCTCCTCTGAGGGCTGGTGCCGCCGCCGCCCTGAAAGGTGCGGCTCCAGCTCCAAAAGAAAAAAAATTAAAATTGGAGCCAAAATGGCTCCAATTGACTGTGCATGCGCAGAAACTCAATCTGACCCATGCGCAATGCGTCAGATTGAGTTTCTGTGCATGCACAGCCTATTGGAGCCATTTTGGCTCCGATTTTTTTTTTTAAAAAAAAAAATCTTTCGGTGAGGCGTCCGGAACCGGATGCCTCAAAAGTTGACTCCCCTCCCGGAGAACCCTCCGGGATTGTTCCTACCGGTTCCAGGGAACCGGATGGAACCGGGGTCATCCCATCACTGGGCCTATGGGGCCAGCAAGTCCAACCCCCTGCTTGGTACAGGGATCCAAATCAAAGCAGATCTGACAGATATTTGTCCAAATTTTTCTTGAATGCCTTCAGCATTGGATCAGCTTGCAAGGTAATTAATTCCATTTTTGTACTGCTCTAACAATTAAGAGGTCTTTTTGATATTCAGCCTATATCTCGCTTCCTGTAGTTTCAGCCAAACATTGTCCAGGAGTCAGATCCTCTAGAACATATCCTTTTTATGACTATCTTTCAAGTATTTGAATAGTGCTATCATATCACCTTTCAGGCTTCTTTTCTCATGGCTAAATATGCCAATTTCTTTCAGTTTTTCCTCATAAGGATTGGTTTCGAGTCACCTGATCATCATTTTTGCCTTTCTCTGAACTTGTTCCAGTTTGTTAGCTTCTCCACTCTTACTTTAATATAGCTACCAGTTTTTTCAAAAGAGGTCAGAAAGGATAAAATTGAAGGTGGCTTTGGAATGGAAGGGCATGCCAGTGAAGCTAGTAACTGCTTTGGGAACCAAGGTAGTTTCATGGCAGTCATAATAATGCAAGCTTTCCCTCTATTTACACTTACTGGGATTCTCATATTGTTTCCTTTGGTTTAACAGAATGTTGGTGAACAGATGTAAATACAGTAAAACCCCTTTTTGTTGTTCAGTCGCACAGTCGATTCCGACCCTCTGCGACCCCATGGACCACTGTCCGCCAGGCACTCCTGTCCTCCACCATCCCCCTCAACTCGCTCAGCTCTGTGCCCATTGTCTCTACAATACCATCTAGCCATCTCATCTTGGGCCGTCCCCTTCTTCTTTTGCCCTCGACCCTTCCAAGCATCAAGGCTTTCTCAAGTGAATCCTCTCTTCTCATTTGATGTCCAAAGTACTTTAGCTTCATCTTTATTATTTGACCTTCTAAGGAGCAGTCAGGGTTGATTACATAAAAAGTCTGTTCTATAGCCTTTTATGTAACTTGGGCTTTTACATAAATCGAAGCAAACCTATAGGAAATTGCATTATGTAAATTGGGACATTTATGTAAATCAGGACACCTTTTTAGTGAAAAATCCTTACGTAAGCCAAATTTTATGTAACTCGAGGCATACGTAAGTAGGAGTTTTACTGTAGGTAGCTTGTCAGAGAGCAAAGAAGACTTGAAAGCTGGCGATTTCTAAATCACAATACAGTAATACCCCGGATAACGCTAAGACTTGGTTCCACAAGTCTTGGTGTTATCCGATTTTTAGTGTTATCCGATGCATGTTAAAATCCTATGGGATGGATCGGATAACGTTAAAGCTCCATAGAGATACATTGTAACCGCACAGGCTTTAGCGGTTGTTATCCGATCCATCCCATAGGACTTTAACGTTATTCGATCCAATTCGCCTCCCCAGATTACTTAACGTTATGCGATTTTAGCGTTATCTGAGGTAAATGTTATTGAGGTATTACTGTATGTGCAGAGTTTAGAAAATTACTCTTTTTTTCTTGGATTGGAATTTCTAAAATCCCCTAGTCAGCATGGTTATTAACAAACACAGCTGAGAGAGGCAACTGTTGTGCCTAGAGCTCTCATATGACATACTATTCCAGAGATGATACTGGATCCAGACATTCCCCCAATACTTCCTAAAATAACCAGCTATTCCAACCTACCGATCTGCATTGTCACTGACTAACTAATAGAGGGTGATCTCCCAGTTCTGGAAATCATATAAAAATGCTTGCTTTTGGGATGATGGGCTGTATAGGTGTGATCCTATTGCTCATTGTATTCTTCACCACTAACGTATAAAAATAATGGCCAGCAATGGAGATTTTTTTTAGCTCACTAATTTTCCTTATATATTCAGGCGATCAGCTTCTAAAAAGTCACAACCCTAATGTTCAATTATAAGTAACGTCACCAGAAAAAACATTACCACCATACCAAAAGAGGAAACCAAAGGATTTTTCTGATCCTAGTCAGTTAGTAGGTATGGGGTTTGGGTCAGACAGTAGCATCAGCCTGTTAGCTCATCTGACCCCTCCATCTCTCAAAGTGTGAATTTTTAAGCTTTTTATCTTTGCTTAGTTTTTAATATATTAATACCAATTTTAAATTGAATTTTATATTGTATTTTATGTCTTTTTAAACCTTTGTTAGCCACCCTGGGTCTCTTTGAGGAGGGAGGCATATAAGTCATAATAAATAAATAAATATGTCAGTTTTATAATTACAGCAATTTTATAGTTAAACACTCACGATTCTGTGTTCTTCTTGCAAAGGCTAACTCTTTGAATAGATGTCCCATTACATAATGAATATGTTCCCACGTCCGCCTAAATTCTGCCAATTTTAGTTGCTCTCAAAAGATACACAGCAGCATGTTGTAGAGCAAGAGTTCTCAACCTTTTTAAACTGGGGGCCAGGTCTAGCTCCCGCAGATAGCTACGGGGGCTGGACGGTCATTTTGTCCTTTCTCCACCACATGGCACTTCTGGGTGTGGTGGAAGCAATGGGGGGGCTATATGAAATGGCACAGTGGGCCACATCCGGGCCCCAGGCCCCAGTTGAGAATCCCTGTTGTAGAGGATCAGTCCTTGTCACACAGGTTTGACTGCTAATTGTGATGTCACAAGCCTGGTGGCTGTGATACTCAGCAGGAAGATTTTTCTGTTGCCAAATGTGATGGTTCTTCTAATGTGATTGCATACAAAGCCTGTCTCACTTAGCGTAGCCAACCGAGATGAAGAAGAAAACAGTCTGCCTGCTCCTGTAAAAGACCAGTTCACCAAAGATCCTGTCCCTGGAAGAGCAAAACAACATTTAAAATTAGGACAGGCATGACTGCTTTCCAATAAGAGCAGGGAGAAATAAAATAATATTAATTTGAATCGAAATGGTGTACAGGTGCCTTGTCAAAAGCAGTTATAATAAATAAAGGCATACATGCAGTGGTGGGCAGCAACAGGTTCGCAAACACACCCCAGCAGGGGAGTAGCAAAATTGGGTGGCCTTTGGACAGGGGGGTGGCAAAATTGGGTGGCTTTCAGGCGGGGGGTGGTAGAGAAATTGGGTATCCACGCCCACCTCCCTGCCCTGCCCAGACTAACACAGCTACCATTTAAAAAGTTTTATTCTGTGCAAGCATATCGGAGAGTAAACAAAACAAAAAGGCAAAAACATTGTTGCACCTTAAAAACTAACTATTGCATTTTAATGTGAGCTTTTATGGATCAAGTCCACTGGCTCTTTGACTATAAACAGAGATGAGCACTGAACCCTAGAGTTGGTAACAACTGGCTTTTGAGCAAGGGCGACCTTTACCTAATAACAGAAGACTGGTATTCAAATTTGATGCCAGGTTTTGTCCCTGCAAGTGGTTCAAGATCTCCCTTGCTCAAAAGCCAGTCATATCCGACTCTAGGGTGCAGTGCTCATCTCCATTTACAGCCAAAGAGCCAGTGCTGCCTGTGTTTGCAGATGTCTACATGGCCTTATGGCAGGCATGACAAGATCGCCCATGACGTAGGCTCCGCCCATGACGTAGGCTCCGCCCATGGTGTGGTAGCAATTTTTTTTGCTGCCCACCACTGCATAGAGTCGGGTTCGCCTGATTGGGGCGGGATATTAAATTTGACTAAATAAATAAATAAATGCATGCTGGTTTTATTTTTCCAGTGTAATGAATCATCAGAACAGTCTGTGGCTGTTGGTCCAGGCACATACAGCCAAAGTGATCAAGGTGTCCATGTAAAGACCAGCGATACTTTTCATCAGAGAGGCTGCAAAAGGTGTAAATCACCCTTATGTGATGTGTCTGTGTGTTGTTGGTGTTATTGTTTTGACTCGGAGAACATTGTCAAGCCCAGGCAGGTGGCTCATGAAAAGATGTGTACTCCTCATTTTAATTAAGAAAACATATACTCTTTGTTTAATTAAGGAAATATTGGAATTTCACACCCCAAAACAACCCTAGACTGTTCCATCCTGGCCAGGGCTACTCTTCCGAGGGGGGGGGGGGATGCAGCAATACATTGTGGAAGAGATTGTGCAGTTCTATAATCCTAAATGTATTAATAGGAAGGAAGCCTTATTTCATTCAAACTGAGCACTAAGCCTCCTCAAAGTTGGTAGGGCCAGCAATTTCATTCACAATTCCTGTAGATCATCTCCAAGTTTAATATGCCTGAGCACACTTCTTCTAAGCCACTAACTCTCTCTTACCATCCAGTAATAGCTTACTCATTCTGGAAGCCGGAAGAATGGCCTTTAAAAGTTGCCAGACTGTTATACTAGACTGGCAACTTTCCAAAGCTAGTTTGTCTAGCCTCCAGCATCATAAAGCTATCTCTAAACATCAATGGGAAGTTCCTGGCTTTAACCACATCTGTGGATGGAATTAAGAGGGAAGCATTTCCCTTTGTGGCAGCAATTTCTTTGCACTCTCAAATGTGCAACAAGTTCAGATAATAATCTGCTTGCAAGGACTGTTTTTCTGTCAGATAACAGATGTTGGCACTGAATAGGAAGGAAATGTCACCATCATAGATACTTCCCATTTATGATGATACAGATTTCAAAAATGAATCTTAGCAAGGAGATTCTTTGTATTTTCTTGCAAATTTTAAAAATGTAGTTGCTTTCTAATTCGATTACCCCAGCAACATAGCCCAACATGTGGTTTCTGTTTGACTTGGCTTTTAAATGTAAATGATTAAAGTTTGAATGTCATTTTTTTCTTGCATATTTATTGACAAATTGTTATTTCCACTTTTTCCACTGCTGCTGTTAAGGCAGTTTTGCCACCCCTTGGTTGGCTTTTTATGCTCTCTTTATGAATGTTCAGCCCAAGTTATTTCTCTTCTCAGATATACATTTGGCATCAGTTCTTCTCCTGTGGATACATGCACCAAATACATGTATCCATTAATTGATTTAGTTCTACTGACAGTGTTGCCTCTGGCTGTAGGAAGCAATGGAAATAAATCCACTTTTGTCAAGGAAATATGGTTTGGGGGCTCAGAGCTATTAAGTGGTCAATTTAAATCAAACATAATTGTGTGAAACATCATTACACTTTAAAGCTAGTGAACATTTGAGCTCTGAATGGACAGCAAGACTCCACATTAACTTAACCTCTTGTTTAATGTAATTAATTTTGCTTCTGTTGCAAATTGAGTCAAAAGGAATGGAAACAAAGGGATGTTTGGGCAGACTGAATCATGCATGCATGCTTATTTCTCCCAGTGAAATATATCATTTTCGGAGATGCTTAATGTTGGCTGAATTATGCCCAGTATGCTACCATTTAGCATCTGCAGAGTCTGAGAAGAAGGAATCATGGATCACTAGTTTTAAAATTAATGTAATATCTTCAGTAAGCAAAAACAAAGCATGGGGGAATGTCTATTTTAGGTGGTGAATGGTTGGTGCTTATGTGAAATAGTTGTTAGTACTGTATTCTTGTCTCACAAAATAAAAAATAACTACATACCATCAAGTTGGTTTTATTTTACGATTGCTTCCTAAGTATTCAGAAATAGTTGACCACCTTCATCTTCTAGTGGTGCTCTAAGACTTTGCAGCTTACATAGGCTGGCTCTTCTTTTGGGAGGCACAGTGGGGAATCCAAGGTTAGAACCTTTGCTCTGCAACTGGGTACTCCAGCTCACTGAGCTATCCAGCTAGCTGTCGTACAGAATAGTCGTGTAATATTCCTTCCACATTTAGGGTAGCTGCAGGCTATTTATTTATTTGTTTATTATTTATTTATTTAGATTTATATCAAACATAATTGTGGTAGCATACTGGGCATAATTCAGCTAACCATACAATTTACATATATCTTTTCAAAATACGTCTTTGGCCTTTTCTGTGTCCTGCATTTAGCCTGAAGACATGTGCATGGACTTACCTGGGACAACAAAAACAAAACTGAAGCCAAAGGTCATTTCTGTGTGAATTGTCATGTGTCCACTTCAGGCACATTTGAAGAGAAAAAATGTTCCTTCCTTCCTTCCTTTCCTCTCCCCCCCCTCTCCCCCTTCCTTTCTTCCTTCCGTTCTTCCTTTCTTTAAAAGATTAACATGGTCATTACTTTAAAGACTTTCCTAGGAGTTAGTTCCACACAACCCTGGAGCTTTCTTGAAAATAAATATGCCTACAATTTTCTTTTAAAGGATATTCTAGCATAACTTCCCTGTGCTTCTGGTCCTTCACTCACTCCCTAACTATATGACTAGTGTGATTCTGGAGCCACTAGACTGCCCTCTTTCTGCCTTCTGACATTTTTTGTCTCCTGGCTGGAATCTCCCCAATGGCTTCCCCTCCCATCTAGAATTATGCCTTTCATATATCCTTTAAGCAGTGGATGCTGTTGAACAAAACACCTTTCCGGTTCTAACCATGACCCTCTCAGATAGTCACAGTTTTGTCTTGGTCACATGGCATTGTTTCTTTTGGAAAACAGGTTGCATTCTCTCTGAGGAGAGTGTTTCTAATGGTTGTCACTTATCCAGTTCTTGCTGTGATATTGGAATCCTTCCTAGCTGCTTTTTAGGCTAGAGACACACAATTTTGTCATCCAGTCTCTTTTTCTCACCCACATGTTTTCATTCCTGACTCCTTCTGTTAATTATTTTTCTATATTTTATCAGATCTCTTTTCCTTCTGTACAATTCTTTGACTTTGCTTCAGACATTCCTGAATGTAGCCAAACATTTTTAGATCTTTTTCATGTGCAAATACACCTTTTTGTTTTGATTATTTTCTTCCAGTGGTAGTGATGATGTTGATGATACTTAGCATTCATGAAGCAATTTACCAGTGTTAGAAGTTCTTCAAAAATTCCATAGTTAAAGTAGAGCTATATTACAAGTTAATAGCATCATCTCTGTATTGGAGTTGGAAAATATTTCTTTGTTTTGCATTTCTGTATGAAAATATCCATTCAGCATTAAGACTAGTAAACAATCAAAGCGTGTCTCATGTGGAAAACCATGTTTCTGAAATTTGCAGTATGTATCAGTAAAGAAAAATATAAACAAAATTGTGAATACATTTTAAAAATGTCTACATTTGGACAAACAATTTTTAGTTCCTGGGGGAAATACATACAGTACTTTAGGAAAATCATTTTGAATACATTTCAAATCAAAAATACTCATATGGGAATGGAAATAAATCTTACAGGCCAATAAGGCATGAGAATGGGATTCTGAGATACAGAAGGAAATCAAAACTGGCAGATATATAGTACCGTATATGCTGGTGTATAAGATGACTTTTTACCCCTGAAAAACATGCCTCCAAGGGGGGGGGGGCGTCTTGTACACCGAGTGCACTTCAGTTGAATAAAATACAGTAATACCTCGGGATAACATTTACCTCGGATAACGTTTACCTCAGATAACGCTTAAATCTCATAACGTTAAGCAATCTGGGGAGGAGAATTGCATTGAATAACGTTAAGGTCCTATGGGATGGATCGGATAACAACTTTTAATATCAGATAACGAACAGGTGTTTGAAGGCTTTTAAAGGGAAACTGTCACGCCAGCAAACTTGCTAGGGACTTGCCTGGCACTTGCTCTCTCCCTCTATTTGTTACCTTCCTTCTATCATTGGCAGTTCCAGTTTGGTTAACAGATTAGAAAACAAACAGCATGGCAGCTCCCATAGGTTTATTGTTTCATTCAGCTTTAGTGAATTGTCTTTGGTGAATTACGTTTAATAAACTTGCACTGTTTTATGTTTACTGTACATGTTTGATAACATACAGCCTTGTGACAATTTTTCTGCATGTCATTAGCATTTGAATATAAATTAACATGTTGAAATCAAATCTGATGTTCTTTTACGTTTTATTTGGTGTGTGGAAGGTGTGCGGAAGAGGGGGTAGTCTTATACAGCGAGTATATAACAAACTCTATATTTTGAGTGGAAATGTTGGGGGGGTCGTCTTATACACCCAGTCGTCTTGTATGCCGGCATATACGGTATATATCTTTGATTAGCTAGCTGGATATCTCAGTGCGTTAGTTATCTAATTGCCAGAGGTTGGAAATTCAATTCCTCACTGTGCCTCTGGGGTAAAGCACCTAACTTGTACAGTGGGGGTGCCCACACTTTTCAGGCTGCGGACAGGTCATGTGGTTTACGACAACTGTGGGTCATTTACAGCAGTGTTCTGCACATTCACCTTTTACTTCTGCTTCCAGGAGTGGTGTGGATAGCACAGGCGGGATGAATTAGCATCAGGGGTTGGATCAGGCCCATGGGCTGTAGTTTGTGTACCCCTTTTGTATAGCCTTGGGCAGGCTGTACAGCCCTAGAGAATACACAGAAGAATAGGATGATAAACTCCTATTGAGTACGGTCTGCCAAGAAAACCCTAAAATTGGCCTTCATAAATTGGAATCAGGTTAATGGCATGTAATTTAATAGCATGTAATTAAGTAAACCTTGCGTTGGGGACTATAACTTGAAGAAATATGGCTTCTCTAAGGTTGACGAATAAATTTCTAACAGAGATGAATATCTTAGTTTGCTCTTCATACATGAAGCCACTGTGTTCCACAATTTTTCAGTAATAAGCTCTGTATATTTCTGCCTACCATTATTAGTTTTTGTATCCTTCTCCATTATTTTACTTTGTTCATGAATGATGACCCAGCATGTCTCTAATGCAGTGCCAAAATACAGGTTTTCTTTCTTTCTATATAGCTAACTTTTTCTTTTGCATAGATCTACACCTTCTGCTCAGACAGATTTGAGGAAGATGTACAGTGATCAGTTTCTACATTGTTCTTTTTTCACTCTGTTCTTTGCAACATGGTCTAAAATTATGCTTCATTTTATGGATGGAGAACCTATTGATTTCCAGATAATGCTGTGTTTCATATTGGGACCAGGCAGTAGTCCAGAATAAGAGGAGTAGGAATCCAGTAACATTTTGCAGTTCCACATCTTTGATGTACAGTCAAACCTCATATAACACTAAAACCTGGTTCCACAAGTCTTGATGTTATATGATTTTTAGTGTTATCCGATGCATGTTAAAATCCTATGGGAGCCATAGAGATACATTGTAACCACACAGGCTTTAGCGGTTGTTATCTGAAGCATCCCATAGGATCTTAATGTTATCCGATGCAATTCTTCCCCCCAGATTCCTTAATGTTATGCGATTTTCGTGTTATTCGATACTAATGTTATATGAGGTATTACTGTATCCTTGTTTTAGTGCAACAGCTAGTACTGCCTACTGGCCAAAATCCCACAACATGGCTACATTTCAGTAACTTTAAGTAGTGCATGCTGTAGCAAAATCTGCACCAAGGTGGAAGTTTCACCCAGATGTGCAGTCAGTTGCACAGTTAATGCATAGATGCTGTTGTGGTCTGTTGTGTGGTCAATTGTGCAGTTCATTTGTGTGATCAGCTGTACAAACTGCCGGCACATACCTTCTGTAAATAAACACAAATACAGTACTACTTTATGCTACACCAGGTCCAAAGGAATTTCAGTGACTAAACAGTATGTAATTGTTTCTTTTATGTTTTGTAGATTGTTTTGTTAGTTTTTTAATATTGTAAAAACTTTTTAAAAAATAAAAAATAAATAAACAGTATGATAAATGTGTAAAGGTCAGGAATCATAAAATATAAAGGTAAAATACTTTGCTCATGTAAGAGAAATGTAGACTACAGACGATATCACTGATCATTAAAGGAAAAGGAAATTGAAAAAAGGAGATATGAGAAGAAGCTGTTGGCTGAAGAATCTGGAAAAATAGTTTGGATGAAACACACATCATTGATTTTATAGTTGCTGTATTCAAAGCCAGGACAAATATAATATCCAACCTCCAGGAATAGGGGGACAAAAAGAAGAATTGTAGCAAATAGTTCCATTGCTATTGCTGTTATGAATTATTTGATGGCAATGAGGGGGCACCCTGCGCCAGCCATATATAAACAAAAAAGAATGATTGCAGAAGTATCACACATGATAACATCAGATGAAAATGTCTGTTTTGTTGAACTCTCTCTCTCTGTTTTCTAACAGGCTTTGCTCTTACTGAAAAATAGAGTTCCCCTTTATGGTTTTCTTGGTAATAGTGACTAGTGCATCATCTTGAATGTTGTGCATTTAATTTACATCAGTGTGGGGAAAATGGTAACCTGGGTTAGGATAACATAATTCCCTCATTTGGTATAGTTACTACATAATCTACATGTCTTGAATTCAAATGCACCATTCGGAGTGTCCACCTTAGCAGGCAACTTGTCATTTCATCCATCTTTATTCTTTCTGTCACTCAGTAACATGAAGAACAAATGTATGGTCCTAATTCAGAAGTGGACTTCATCTTTATCACAGAAATGGGAGGTGCTTCATCCCAAGAGCTCTCCTCTCAGAAAATATGTCTGTTCTTTCATTAAGCAACTATTTCTGATATCTTGATTCAGTCCATGTTTCAGTTGCAATTTACCATCAGCCATATATTTCATTTATTTTTCTCTGAAAACATGCTGAGACTCAGAAAATCAAGGCATTCATAAATCAAGAAATGCTACATGTCCAAGTTGCTTCTCAGTAAGGACAGGTACTTATTACATTCAAGTGTTCCACAGGGTTTAGGTTCATTTGCAATGTATTATCTGGACTCATCCTAGGTAGTTCACAATAACCTTTCCAAGAAAGAAAGAAAAACAATTAAAGCCAAATTACTTCATTTATAATTCAGTGAGGGCTTAATTCATTAAGGCTGTTGTGAAGATCATCACAGTTCTGCTTGTATGTAAAGGGAACACAATCTAATAGCTTGATTATCCATAGGTTAATGGTTTTAAAGATATTTTTCTGTGTTGGGTTCTTCCCTTTGATTGCAATTGTTCCAGCATAAGTAGAAGTAACAGGATAGCAGCGATGTAATAATATAGCCCATTAATAAATAACTATCATACATAGGAAACTATGTGACACCTAATGATTTATGCCTAACATCATACTTATAGAAAGGTCAGTTAGTACTTTGGCTTTCTCCAAATTATTGTGTTATCTGTTCCTGGAGAGGCTAAAATCTGTTCCCAAATTTTAACTCAATAAATCTGTTGAAATCCTGAAAAAAGTGGTTATCAGCATGACTAATAGATTCCCTTTAAAAGTTTCAGATACATTATTTAATACCTATTAACTGTACATGTAAAAATGAACTATCTACTGCCTTCCTACTGATGGAACTAGGGGAAGATGCAAGACTGACAAAATGACGGAACTCTATGATAGCCACATGAAGCAAATTAAACATTTTGTGCAAAGCATACATTAACGGCCCCTTCAAATCTTGAATAACTGTTGAAGGATCAAACAATTACCAAAATCTGGTGTAAGATAAAAGAAAGCACTATAATGAAACAAGGCAAAGAACCATCTAATCCTAAAGGCTACAGGCCAATCTCCCTAATATGCCACTTAAACAAAATGTTTGAATAAATGATATTAAATCATCTACTTCCTAAAACTGGATTTCTTTTAATTCTAGAACAGACAAGCTTTAGATTTGGCAAACTCTGTACAGCTCAAATTTTTAATCTGTCCCAGCATATAGAAGATGAATTTGAAATATGTAAAATAACTGGGGCACCATCTGTCATCCTTACAGCAGTTTAAGATACTGTCCACCATCAATTACTGCTCAAAATACTCTACCTCCTTACTAAAGATGAAGAACTACCAAGAAATGGTTACTAAATAATGTTTTGTTAAATTTCAGGATGGGCCCCTCCTCCTGCCCCCACAAAGATCCCATTCTATGGTAGATGGGGGCACCAACACAAATGCCACGTGACTCTGGATTGATTTGGAAAAAAAACCCACCCAGAACCTGATTTATTTGAGCACTAAGTTAATATTTATGATTCTTTAAATCACCAGTTTAACAATCTCCCCTTTCTACTACTATATAGACTTCTCCACAACTTAAAAAAATTCTGGAACGGTTAAAAATTTGCTGGACCAATTTTTGGAAGATCTTGTTGGTTGGAGTGGGGGAACATGCGCTGGAACTGCAGTGCCAATGCTGTGTTGGCTTCAGAGTGCAGTATTTATTTTAGTTGACAAATGTGTTGCTAAAATTTCATAGGCCTTTCTACTGATCACACTCTGAATTTTAAGAACTAGGAGTTGTAGAATATAAACTCATTATGTGTGCTGGTGAATGTGATTTTTGGCCATTTTATCTAAAGTATAATATTGATGATGATGATGATGATGATGATGATGATGATGATGATGATGATGATGATGATGTGGTTTTCCAGCATGAGGTAATTTATCCTTTACAACTGTCAAGTACAGAGAGACTGTAGCGTGACAGCAGAGAGCAATAATTTAGCAGCCTGCCTCATGACAGATTGTCCAGAGAAGTACAGCAGAAATGAAAGCTTTATATCAGACAGTGGCAAGTGGTCCCATGGAGGAGTGCTGCAATTTAGATCATTTAAGGGTATTCCCTATGGATAGTATCATCGGTGAAGTGCAACTGAGCAGATAGTTCAATGACAGTTCCTTTATCTCAGACAATGCTGACAGATAGATGAAAGTGCCATTAAATATACTAAACAAAAGTGTGTCAAAATCTTAGCGGGCAAGAAGTAGTTGAAATAAAGAGAAATGGAAAAAGGATGCTCAGTTGTTGCCAGGGGGTGTGAGGTTATTACAAGTCAAAGTACAAGACATTAAACTGTAAAACAAAAACTGTTTATGTTTGACAGATGTACAGGTGTCATGAGTGAGCAAAGAGAGATGCTTCTCATAGGAGAAATCCTAGTGACATAAAGTTGCCAGCTGTAAAGCAAAAAAGTAATCTGTGACCAGAAGTTTTACTATGCAAGTCTGTTCCTGTTAGGCTTATGTCAACATGAGAAAAACAACTCACACCTGGTATGATATCATTGATAAGGGATTGTAATATAATATATAGAGAACTCCTTATTTGGTATTTGCAGGGGGAGATAGATTCATTTCAACCATGCTTTGATAAATTGTATACATTTCTGCTTTCATGTCCTGATCAAATCCTAGACTGCCAAAATGAAGACACTTTCTTGGCTTTGTTGTTGGCCAAATTCAAGTCCTCATCGGTGCATATTTCAGGCAGTAATCGGCAGACCAGGAGATGAGTTGAATTCTGTATCCTTCTACATTTAGACAGTGTGTTATAATCTGCCAGTAGACCTCACTTGAGCATGTTGGTCTTACATTTAGGCACTCCAACGCTTAGCCTATTCATGATCGTCCAAGTGACACAGGGGAGGTCGAGTTCCTCAGCCATATCCTCCTTTAATGTTGTTCTTTGTCCGGTGAGCTCCTTTCTTAATTTGATTCTGCTCTTGCAGATTCTCAAGAATGTGTGTTCTTGCCATAAAACTCCTCCTGAATCTGAGTCAGTGGGCTTGAGGTTCATTTCCGTTCAGATAATGTCAAGAGTCATTCTCTTGGTTAGTTCTCTTAGTGTCCACTGCTATTTCTCTCCTTATCTCAGGTGCTGTAATACCAACGAGGATTTATTTTTTCAAATGGTATAGTTTGAGGCGTCCTGTCACTATACACATGGCTTTATTAACAGCGATGTCCACTTGTTTTGCATGTGTGGATGCACTCCATACTGGATCAACATACTCTGCTGTAGCTACTCAGGGCCAAAATCATATGAGCATACGTATGCATATGGAATTGTAGGCATATAAAATGTGTGCAATGCTTTACTGGTTTTACTTTTATTACTTTGTATTAACTATGTTTTGTTAAGGAAGAGCCCTGGTGGTGCAGTGGTTAAACTGTGGAACATGGATTTTTGAGTCTCTCTGGGTACTATGACATAGTTATGTCTCTTTGTGAATAATTTACAAGATATCTACTATGGGATCTGATATAAGGTCCTGCAATTTGGAAAGAACAATTGACAACACAATAAATGAAGAGTTATAAGGAACTAGCCAAAAAAGACCTTTAAATTGTCCTTGATATATTGTCTTTTACTATCTTAACTTGCAGGATTTCTAGAGGGTCATAGCAGCCCGTGGTCTGAGTAGGCTGAGTATGTCATCCTGCTAAGGGCTAACAGAGCTAGAAGAGTTACACATTAAGGGTTGTGAAGAGTTAATTTATCCTTCTGTGTTGGATAAATTATGGGACAGTGGAACTCAAGGACTCTAGTCACTTAAAAATGAAGTGAAGTCCTTCCTTTGATATGAGGCAATAGATTAAACTCTAGCAAGGTAGGAATAAATCTGTTAACTTTCTACCACAATTTCTAGTAGGATGAAATTACATCATCCAGGCCTGCCTAGGCTACTGCTAGGAAGCACTCTCACATTTGAATGCTCCTTTTATTTATGGTGACATTTCTAAAATTTTAGGGATCAAATATACTTTACTGTTTAATAATAAAGTGCAGAGATCAATGTATTCTTCTGGGCAAGTCTGAGCAACAGCAGCAGACTTAGCCACACTCTTTTTGTTATGGAGATGATTTATTATTTGCCTAATTAATGTAATTGTTTTTTAAAGCAAGAGAAAGCTATTTGAAAATACTCATGCACTTCATATTCAGTGGGTCATCTAAAGCAATAAAAAAGATGAGACTGAATTAGAACCAGAACACATTAAATCTAGGTTGGCCATAAAGCTGCTGCTGCTACCCTTGCATTTTATTACCAGACTTTGTGGACAAGTGTATTATGTTTTGTAGCTGTTGTTCAGATTATTATTATTATTATTGTTATTATTATTATTATTATTATTATTATTATTATTATTATTATTATTATTATTATTATTATTATTATTATAAAGGATTTTGGGGAGAAATACCGCTCAGGGGATGCCCGAATGAGGCTCCTTTCATGTCCCCAAGAGCTGGGGCAGAAATGGGTGCTCAGTCTGTCATGCAGTACCTGGGTCTCGGAACTGCTAACTTGCTAGCCTTCCAGCTAACAAGGCAAGCTTCTTAACCACTGAGCCATCACAGCCCTATGTGCAATGTGTTGGACAAATGAATTACAAAGGGTGGGAGAAATCTTATATGGAAACAGAATGGACTTTGTATTGAGAGTCAAATCTCAGGCTATGATAATCCCCCACTTTGATTAATTCAGATGGCTAACTCTCACACCACTGAGGTTAAGCAGGAGAAGCACTTTCAGTGTATCAGCAAATCTCTCATGTACAATTTATACCTGCTGATCTGTATTTGTTTTAGTTGTTGTGAAACACATTGAAATGGAGCGCTTTTAAACAGATCTCATCACTCAGCCAGGCTGTAGTTCATTCAGTTTACCAAATGATATGTCCTCTGCACTACTGGATTTATATTGTTTGTGGTCTGTCCAAATAATGATGGATGAGTGAAAAAACTTTGTTAGCCTTAGTCTATGCATTTTCAGGAGACAATGTATTATACAGAATGGCTGACTCTCCCCTGTCATTTATTGTGACATCTGCTGTGTGAAATATGCCAAAAGAAAGAAAATGTTCCGTAGAAATTCCACCTGCATTCCTAGATTTTCCTTTGTAATTTGTGGCTGTGAGAAGTGGGAGGTTCAGGGGGTGCACACACTTCCTGTGGGCCATATGAGCTCTGTTCACAGGGGGAGGAAAGCCATAGGGAGGGTGGGGCCCCCAAAGAACAAGCCTTCCAGAATGGGATGACCCAACTGGTAGCACAACATGAGATCCAGCTGAGGGAAGCATTTGAGACAGGGATAAAAGGAACAAGCAAGATAAACTGCTGGGTATTCTCTCTTCATGGCTGGTTGGCATGTCTGCCCACAAATTGGTGATTATAACCCCTTCCTTCCCCTGAGGCAGCTCCCATTCCATTCCAAGCACAGAGCACAAAAGGCAAGTGGAAAGAAACCTAGCTGGGGAGGAGCTGGACCAGAGGAAGCCAAAAAGTCTGCCGCCTTCTTGCTGAAATGGGGACATGTCCCAGTAGGAACATTGCTTCCAATCCCTGCCTCCTAGAACATGGATTTTGGGGAAGTCCCAGTGGACCCTGAATAAGAAGGATCCAGAAGGGCTAGTGAGGTGATCTAAGCCCTCTGAAACTGCAGAAAAAGGGACTGTGATAGCTGATGCTGAAACCTAATGAAAGTTGTTCCGAGTGAATGAAAAGGCCATGGAGTTTGTTTTGGGGGATTCTGGCTTAGAGAAAACAGCGGGCAAAACTGAAACTGAAGAGGATGGGGCATGTCTCTGCCTGTTTGTGCCCCACTGCATACTAATCATATCAGTATTTTGTCTCCTGTCCAGATGACACAAGCTTCACATTTGTACCAACAGTAACAGAGTGACAAAAACCCTGGTTTTCCAGGGTTTTAAAAGTCAACCGTAGAAGCTATTTCTTCCTTTGTTATTTCACTTTATACTGGGCCAGTGTTCAAATGGGAAGAGTTTCTTTGACCTCAAGCTTTCAGTGTTAGTGCTGATCCACTTACAAAGAAAAAACAAGGCAGAAATAGATTGTGTAAATGGTTTCAAGTATGTCCTCAGTGTTTTGTAAGGAGTTAGTGTGAAAGACCGCTCCTTTCTGAAGGAAAGGCTTTTGGAAACATAGCTAAACAAAACAAAATCCATCACAGAGGATCTTGATGAATTCATGTTACTAAAACAACTTCTGAGTGATGTTGAGGGCAATTTGGTGCTAAGATTAGTCACATCAGATGTAGGAGAGGTGAGCAACCCAAACAAGTGGATGCCCTATGGGACAGATGAGTAAGAAACACCGTAAATTTCTTATAGCCCTCTCTGGTGTGTTCTTGGATCCTCTGGGTTGAAATTAGCTTTGCCTCTTTTATTTTAATCTACTTTTACTCTTTTAGGATTTGAATGGAATTGTAGTAGAATTCTAGCTTGGTAGTGTAATTATGAGATATGGTGCCAAGCTAAAATCGGAAGAATATTGGCTTTAAATTTAATATTATGAGAGCACAAGAGGGCTGCAAGTTTCAATCAGTTGGTTAATTGGTGAGCCTGAAAGTTATCAGCACCCTTCTTATCATTTCAGAAACTTTTAATTATTTTTCTGCTGTTTTATTGTTAAGGTGCAGAGAAAAGGAAAAGATTAAAAAGTGGCAGTATTTCTTCCTAATTTACCTGCCAGCGAGTTCCTAAAGAGGCTTTAGGCTGCAGCGGTTCACAAACACAGTTACAAAAGAATAAGCTTTGTGGAACATAAGGAGACCTCTTCCTGAGTGAAATTGCCTAAGATAGCACAGTTTGCTATAGCATACCCTGTTTTGTTGAAATGTCCTCATTATCTCCAAAATTAATTGTGTTGGCCTATATGTATATTTATTTATTTAAATTATATGTTATGGCTCATTATTAATTTTACTGTTCTGAGCTGTCCTTCAGGCAAAATGATGTACCAGTTCAAATTTGAAAAGAAAAGTGGATTATCTGTTTCCTGTTTTAAAAAGAAGTAATCAACATCTAGTTGCATAATCTGTGGAATATATGTCCAATAAAATAGACAGGTTCTAAATAATTTTTACAATTTTACCTATGTTTTGCTCAATAGTTCAATTATGACTTTTCATTTGATCATAGTTTTGGATGTAGGAATAAAGGGCTGTTAGTTTATATACAAAAGCATAGTAAAGTGAACATACTGTTCCTATTAGTCCTGAGAGTGATAAAAATGAAGATGTAGTCGTACTGTTGTGCCCCAACTTAGATATCTCAGCCATATAAATACTGGAAAACTAGAGAAAGGGGTAATTATAATTCATCTAGTATAGTCCAAAAGCAAATGAATAGAAAAAGCTAGAACCTTCCCTTTTTCCACTGTCACCTTTCCTGTACAGGGAAACAGACACACTGTTCTTCATCCCACACAGCTCCTGTCTTGTGATTCAGTGGCTGAAATCCAGTAGTGAGTTGCAACTAAAGTAGGCACACTATATGAGTAGAGATTTGAAGATGTAACTCCTCTGTAAGTTATATTGATTCAGTAGGCCTACAACAAAGCTTTTACATGGATAGGAAAATGCCTGATGTTTAAACTGGCTTCTGAAAAGGAAGACAAACATGAGAGGATACTGTAAGTATCTACTGTCTACTGGCACACAGCAAAGAACTTCAGAAGATGAGTCTAAGCTTTACAGGCTTTCAGCATATGTGACTCATGAGAAATAATGGTTGTTTTGAAAGAAATGGTGATGCCTCAGCACTTTGATTGTCCTGACACATAAAGCAAAGCAATCACACATATACACCACTCCATAGCACTTAGTGCACTCTCTTGCTGTTCACAAGTTAATTAGCATTTTGCCCTCAACATACTGGGTACTCATTTTGCCAACCTTAGAAGGATGGAAGGCTGAGTTAACCTTGCGTCTTCGTCAAGATCAAAGTCACAACCTTTTGGTTGCAGTACAGCATCTTAACCACTGCACCACCAGGGCTCCTGCATTGTTGAATACAAAGCTGCCATTAGGACAGATGGTTTCCTGTAGGCAAAGGTGTCAGAATGAGATCGTTAACGAG
This sequence comes from Furcifer pardalis, assembly GCA_030440675.1. Classification (NCBI taxonomy): domain Eukaryota; kingdom Metazoa; phylum Chordata; class Lepidosauria; order Squamata; family Chamaeleonidae; genus Furcifer; species Furcifer pardalis. The sequence continues at coordinate 75,479,176 of CP126893.1, forward strand.
AATGTGTCACATCCAAGTTGACTCTGCCTTCCATCCTCCTGAGATTGATAAATTGCGTCCTTAGCAATATTGGAGCAAAAATGCTAATTATCCTATGAACTGTCCAGGGATTGCTCTAAGGTCTATGGGGTGGTATATAAGGGTGACTGCTATACAACTCCAAACCCCTTGCAGCCTAGGTATCTTGGCAAATCTTTAGGAATACCCTGATCCTAACCTCACTTTGTTCTTGGATAGTGACTGTGAGTCTGAACTACAAGGAATTTGGATCTGGCACAACTGAGCCCCCCCTCCCCCCAAATTACAGCAGTTGTGTTGGCCAATCAAATCATACCAGAAAACTTGAGATCAGGTGTGGAGTAGGATTGGAGTATTAGTGTGAATATGAGAGACCTCTGTATGTTTTTAATGTACCAGAACTGGCATAACTGAGTTTGGATTGCCCTGCCAAATGCATTTAATGAAAATTAACCAAAACCAATGCAGAGCAGATAAGTTCTATCAGCAATTTACCTTTTAAAATCACAACAATTAAGAGTTTGCTTGATGAAATTGTAGCATGTAACAGTAATGATACCTTGATTCCAAACTCTTTTATTTAGATATCACCCTGCATGCTTTGTTTCTAATTTTAGTGTTTGTCTTAAAGCCAAAATTTATGGTCAGGTATTTTTATGAGCAGCATTCTTCTGGTCTTATGATAAACATGACTGTGAGGCTGCACTGCTGGGAGCAGATATTTTAATAATTGATATTCTATGCATTTCTTCTAATTTAAATAAATACCAGCAAATTATATGTTTCCTCTCCGAGAAGAAATGAAATGCATATGCTTTATGGACACTTGTAAGGCACAGCAGCTTCGGGGAGATGACAAATCCCCTCTCAAAATCTCTCTTTATATCTCCTCTCCAGCATCCACATCCATGTGCATATGCACACACGTAATCTCTCTCTCTCTTTCTCTCTCTCTCTCTCTCTCTCTCTCACACACACACACACACACACACACAAACTTGTAAAACTGCATTTGAAAACTGCAACATCTGCCTTCTTTGCAGGGGATCTGATCAAAACTAAAACATAGAGAATATAATTTTTGTTTTTCTAAAAGTGTCAGCTTCTCTTGGCTGATATGGTCTATGGCTCCTCCTCCCCAGGTGCTTACACTGTTAGTTTCCTTGTTGTATAGGTATTGAAGCAGTTTTTTCTTCAGTGGGACTTTTGTCCTTCACAGAGTTAACCCAGCCAGTGAGTTAAATGTTTCATATCACAATAGTCTAATTCAGAGGTTATTGGTTTGCATATTTTAGCAGGGGTCATTAAGCCAATCTCACCTCTGCAGTAGTGATTCCTATTTTCAATATTTCTAGGAAATTCAGATTAACTTTTGAATATGTTCCCACATTATCTGTTGGGGGTTCATATGCCCTTTTCTCATGTTTTATCAGAGTCAAGGAAGGCAAAAATTAGTACATTTACCTCCAAAGAAACATTTCCAGCCTGTTCAGACTACCAGTGTAATTTATTTTCCCCAAATAATTCTTTAACATTACAAGCCTAAAAGGGACTAGGAAAAAATACCTACTTAAAGTTGGTACAGAAATGAAACAAGGGACACAAAGAATTTTTTAAACAGTTTATAACAGACACAAACATATTACAGTATAGCAAAAAGAAAACCCATAAACCCTCACACTAATAGGTTTCTTCTACATTTTCCATGCAGCTTTCATTTGCTGCATTTTTATTCACACTCTGGGCTAGCTTTCCCCTCTAAAGGCAAAGCAACTTGATTGACAGCATAAGAATTTTCTGCATCTGTTCTGCATCCCAAATCTCAACATGTCACATGGGTTTTTTAAATATTAAACCCAATGTAGCAATGAATCATTCACAGTTGTCTTTAGCAGCTGAAGAAATCAAAACTAAAACAACACAACCTTTTAAGAAGTGTACGTAGTAATCTTAAAGTACTGTATATACTGTACACAGAGGTTTAGAAAATAATTGCTGTTTAATGTAGCACAACAGATCACAAGAGACTTGTGGAACCAAGTCATAACGTTATCCGGGGTACTGGTGTACTTTAATAAATACCTTTAAAGGTGTTTTGCTTAGAGCGTTCCATATATACTTGAGTATAAGTTGACCAGAATATAAATTGAGGTACGGTACCTAATTTGGACCTCTAAAACTAGGAAAATAAATTGACCTGAGTCTAAGTTGGGGTGGAAAATGTAGCAGCTGCTAGTGAGTTTCAATAATTAAAATACATGAAATTACGGTAAAATTAATTAGTTTAGACATTTGTGTATGTTTTTGAGTGTTTATGTTGACCTGAGTACAAGTCGAGTCCCATCTTTGGACCTCATTTGGGGGGCTAAAAAACCCAACTTATACTCAAGTATATATGGTATATCATTTGTTAAAGAAAATCTCACAGAAAACCCATGTGATATGAGTTCTTCAACTTTTTGTGTGCATGATGGAGTGGCCGGACAGATCATGAATACATATATATGTATACATATTATACATATTTCTTCAAAGGAGACAATTTAGACATTGACAGTTTTTAGCCCCAGTTAGCTGAGTATAAGTTTGTGGCCTTAGCTGAACAACCTGTATTGAAATAGAATAAAGTTGAATAAAACTTGTAGTGACCTAATACAGATGATGTCCTGCATCAGAATTCATGTTGTGATAAAGATTCTGCTATACTATTTACTCTAGCCTGTCTATGTTTTGCTGTCACTTATTCACAAGCATGCATTGTGCCAAGTGATCCTAAGGCATGGCAAAATTATTGTGTCCCTCCTCCACATTCCTCTATAATAAAAAACACATCTTTTTCTTCATCCCTCATCTTCCAAGTTTTTAACTAATTAAATTGCAGAACACAAAGTTCATCAACTTTGTTTTCTGCAATTTAACTAGTTAAAAACTTACATCAACTTTGTTCCGTTCTCACAGTTTTCAGCCTGTGATGACTACACAGTAAGTAAACTAATCAACACTTACCATGAAGGCTGAGTTCTAAGGCATCTCTAACTCTGCCCAGGGAATTAAGAACTCAAGGCAACTACTTTACTCATTAATGGCAAAGTCACTTTATTAATTCATTACATTATATGTATTGTGTTGGAATAGGCTGTAGTGTGAAAGTGGCTTTAGAACACAAATATGCAAGCACTCAAGAAGAAAGACAATAACATGAAATAAACAAAAAGAAGAAACATTCAGAAGGACAAGCTGTCAAATCCTGAAGAAAATTATTACTTGGCAACTGCATGTAAGGAAATCTCAGCAATTTCCCTGTTAACATTTTGGTTTTACTCTTGCAGACACTTTAAGCCAGTGATGGGATGTAACAGGTTCTCACCAGTTCTCCAGAACCGGTAGTAACTTTTCCCAGTGTCCTGGAGAACAGGTGGCAGCTTTTGGGGGGAACCACCTTCGGGGCTTACCTTTTCACTGGTTCCTCCACTGCACATGAGCACCAAGCACTTGATGTGCATGCACGCCTACAGTGCTTGGCACGTATGCACGGCCTCCTTGCTGTCCTCCCAAGCGGGGAGGAGGAAGAGAAGCTGCTAACCTGAAGCTCCCTATAGCCTGCTCCCCTAGATATCCTAGAGAACTAGTTAGGCAAAGACTTAGTACCTAGCTTCTTTAACTGTTGAAAAGTTGAAAAGTGCCAAAATGAAGCCATCTTGTGGTGAGTTCATTCTGTAGTTCCTTCCATCTGACCTAGTGTGAGAAAGATTAGCCAGAATAAGCTTTAAGCTCTAGTTTAAAAGCTCTGGTTGATTTGTGTTGTGGGTGGGTGGGTGTTTGGGTGGTTGGGTGTATTTTAATGTATTATTTATTTATTTATTTATTTTATTTACGGGTTTGTGTTGTGGGTGGGTGGGTAGGTGGGTGGGTTGAGGTGTGTGTGTGTGTGTGCTTATTTTTATTTTATTTTTTATTATTTTTATATTTGCTTTCTTTGGCCCCACCCACAACATCATGATGTCATGACATTGGCTCCACCCATGATATTAGCTCCGCCCACACTGTGATGATGTCATGGTGGGGTACTAAAATTTTTGACATCCCACCACTGCTTTAAGCCTATCAACTTTCAAGTTGTTGCTAATTTGAAGGAAACATTTGTGAAGCTAATAGGTAGCAACAGATCTATGCTTCTGGGGAATAGAGACAGATGTACAGTTGTAAGTGGTTGCAGACAATAGCACATCCATTTGGTTACACCTGTGTCCCCCTCAACCTCCTGATAAGACAAAGTTTATTTTTTGTGGTTGATGAAGTAATTTATGTCCTTGTTGAAGGGTTAATGACATCTTTACCTAATTTCAAGGTGGCCATGAATTACTGCATATTCATTCAATGCTGCATTCAAAGAATGGGCGGAAACTGTTTGATGTTTTCTGATGAACAAAATTAGAGAGGGGAGAAAGAATTTCCTATATCATGAGGCAGCAAAGAAATAGAGATGAAACTGGGTTTCCACAGAAACAGATGTCTCTGTCAGAAATACAAAGCTGAGAAATATCAGATTTCAAAAAGGCAAAAATGTAGTGGCATCTTGAACAGTAAGTGCTATAATGTGGACTTGATCTTACTTACTACTTAAAATGTAGTAGTCTTTAAAGTACCACTTTTTAATTCTTTTTTAATTGTGTTTTGTCTGATGTGCTTGCATGGCTAGTAATTTGACAGCCTAAGAAATGTTTAGCCATTAAGAGATGTTAACGACTTCGCTTTTCTTTTGGAGTAGACTTTATTCTAATTTACAGGTTTTTGAACTGAGATCTGGATGGCGATGGACATTAACTCCAATAAAAACAACTATCTGTTTTCCTTAATTGCTAATACTTCTGTTTCTCCCCAGGAGCATGTGAATTGCATTCTGTTACTGTTATAAAAGTGTGATTATTCTGATTCCATTGGTTAGGAAACCAAACTTCTTTCTTACAACTATTCAGGTCTCCTGACAAAGAAGCAGAAGCTGGATTCTGTTTGGAGATGGGTGGTGGAGGAAATTTAGCTCCCATAAAAGTGGATGAAAGATATCCTGTGCCTCTGAAAAAAATCCTTCTGATCACAGTTTCTAGGGCTGCAGTGGTTTTCTCTTTATGAGCTTTTGCTGCTGACCTGCATGGTTGCATGGCTAATAGCATGCTGCTTTCATGTTATGTCTTGTCATTCATAGTCACATACTTTCACTCAAGGGAGAGGGAGGTATTACATCTGATGCCACCATCTAGGGAAGATAGAAGGGCCATGCAAAAAAACATGTCATATGTAGTAAGAGATCAACATATCATGTAGAAAACAGGGCCTCTTTCACAACAAGACTAGTTCCCATTCACTTTTCCATTTAAATTTAAAAATAAAAATAAAACATGTCTTTAGTCTCTTTTTTTGTTAAATTGTTTTCTTACTCTTTCCTAGAATTCGCCCGATGGTATTACCTGTCTCAGAGAGGTAACATTTAAATCAATTTGACTAACTTTCCAAAGAAGTTTCCCCCATTCTTATTCTAACAATTTTTAAAATAGTTTTTAAAGTTTTCCCCATCTCCATAGTTTTTGTTTAAACTTGGAAAATAGGCCAGGACTTTGAGTTTATAGTTTCTGGATTCTGGCAATGTACCATCTCCGTTATTGAATGCAAATTGAAAATGTTTATGTATTGTATTATCTGCCACAGAATAGTTTGAATGGTACAACTGTGGTGAACTGTTGCATTTTAAAGTTAAAGTAAATCAACCATCCCACAATTTTTCCTCTTTCTATTATAGCTTATTCCCAATTTGTGCAATTTCTCAGTGTATAATTCCTTAGCATTCTATTAAGTAAAAAAAATCTGAAGATAACATTTACAATAACATCCCATAAAAAGGAAAATGTAAAATAAATATTCAGCTACAACCTGATTTCCCAAATACTGTATACCAATTTTGGTGGTATATGAAAACTTGAAAGCATTTATGCATAAAATGTGTTTATTTATCTCACGTGCTTTAATGTTGCAATCAAAGTCAATCTACTTAAGACTGTTGTTTTTGGAGACACGGCTAAATTCCTCCATGCTACTATAGATGAAGGTAAAAGACTGGAATAGAGGGAACTTAATATATGCAATCTTTCAGAAGACATTTCTGTGATTGTAGTTACATATAAAAATAACATACAGTATAACAGTGTTGTTTTGGAAAATGGTGGATGTGGTCATTGGTCCATTATTGAAGAGGTTTTGTGTACACACAAGGTACAAGGGATCCAGCATATGCATTATGCATAGCACATAGTAATAAACGGCTGAAGAGGAAGAATGGAAAATACCTTTGTCTTGTTCAGCCCTTCTGATTATCAATTTGGCTAGACAGGTGCAGCTAATCCTATGCCCCTTCTTTGTTAGTTAGCTCATGTGAGAAGTGATGAGTGAAGAGATGATCCTGCTCTTGTGCATGTTCTCTATGTCAGCAGGAACCCAGAATTGCCACAGTTCTTGGTTGCAGGTATAGCCTAGGTATTAGCAGGAACCTCTCTGTCTCAGATTAATCCCTAATAGCATGATCAAACCAAAGAGAGATGTACAGGACTAGTTGTTTCTCTTTAACCATGTTAATGATTGTGCATTACAGATTGAGTGAACAGGGCTTGTGTGTTTTTAGCAGCACAGGTTGCTAAAATTACAACTTAATGGAAACACAGAATGAATGTTATTTGTGGCTTAAGCCCAGCATAACTTTCCATTTGATCTTCTCTGGTAATCAAACAGTTGCTGTTGTGATTCTATGGAGGGCACATACATGAAAATGGTGCTTTGTTTACTAGAAGAAATTGATGGGAAATTATGCTTTGTTTTCTAATATGAACAGCATTTCAGTTGTGCTAGATTGGGGTCTTGGCTGTATAATTAAAAAAAAAATCTTAAATTACTATAATTTTGTACATTTTAATAGGGCTTCTTCATAACTAATGACTAATAAAAGCAAGACAGCTCAAATAAAACCCACCTATTATGTTCAACTTTTGTGGTATAAAAAGCAATCAATTTCTCCCATTAATAGAGCTTTTGGCAGTTTAACAACTAATGAAAATTTCATGTACATTAGCTATATATGTAATTGCTTCACAGAGAAAAGACATTTATCATAAGACAATGCAAAATAAATTTATGCAGTAGTCTCACAATCAGACTCATAATAAGTACACACTGTGTGTTTCTGTAAACACAAGTCGTTTGATATGAAACATGTGTAAATATTATACTTGTGAGAAAGAAATCTTATTTGACAGGAAGTCAAAATGTTCTCTTCATTTAAAAGAGGTGTTAGGATTCTACCCAACTGATTTGGTAGGAATTATTCCTAATGAGGGTGATGCACACAGTCAAGCACAAAACATTGGATTCAGAGTGATGCAGTCATTCTTAGATATGATTGAAAGTGTGAAATCAATGTCATGACTAACATAAATCCCAGTGGTCACATTCCAGCTGGGGGCTGGGGAGGCACATTCACAAGGCCAATCATGTAGCAATTTCCCCCTCAACACTTATTGGATGTTACATGTCTAACTTGGACAGTCAAAGAATGTGATGGCCAGCACATAATCATCAGGATTCAGGCCATAGATTTTAATACATCTCCTCTAAATATGGCTGTAACTGAACCCAACCAAATGTTATCTCAACATGGAAGAGTATACTTTAGCAAGTGAGATTTGGGGGTAAATAAAGGTCACAGTAATGGCAGGTAAGTAGTACTCCCAATGAAGGAAAAACTTGTACTCTCAAGAGCCATCATAGCTGATGTATTGGCAAGAGCTGATCATTATCTGAATTGTTGTATGTCAATACAAAATTGTTATATGGCACAGCTGTGTGGTGATTTTCTTGCATAGCTACTTAAATGCATGGCGATTGTGGAGTAATATACCCTAACACAACTTTCTATGCAAAACAGCCTTCAACTAGTGTTGAAAAGTTGCGCAACAGAACTTCTTGTGCACACTTCACATTGCATATTTGCAGGACTTGTCGCTCGATTCATCATTACATGCTTGGGCTTCAGTTACTTGGCATATAAATTGCCCTGGCTGTATCGGGTTGAACTCATTTTGAAATGGCTAGTATGAGCATTCATTACTACTTTCTGTGCCAGAGTACTATCGACATCTGTCCCATACACACTCACATATCCTCTGTTCATAATTGGTGAAACCACAGTTTAAAGACGATGGCTGTGAACTGTTTTATATAGTGATGTGAATACTGGCAAAAATTAGTAACCATCATGATAAAGACAGTGCACCAATAGAATGTATTAGTTCTTTTTAAACTGCAAGAACATGTAGTCAAACGCACCCTCCCAACATGGGGCAGCAGGAAATCTAAAATTCTTATGTCAGTTTTTTATACCTCCACACTTCAGGTAGTCAGTAACTCTAATTTTATTTATTTATTTATTTAAATTTGTTTATCGCCCTCCTCCCCGAAGGGACCCAGGGCAATTCACAACACGTCAGCATCGACAACAATTTAAAACTAGTTCAAAAATTAAAAGTTTTAAAAGAAGCTTAAAAACTAGGCGTTGTAGCTAGGAGGCACTGGGGGTCAAACCATCCAGCCGGCTGGGGAAATTGATCCATCCATTCCCCAGACCTGACCTGCCAACCAGGTTTTCACTCCTTTCCTGAAGGTCAGCAGCTCCATCTGCAAGCGTAGTTCTATTGGGAGGAGGTTCCATAGGGCCGGAGCGGACACCGAGAAGGCCCTCCTTCTAGTGCCAGAGAGGTGCGCCTCTCTGGCCGATGGCACAACCAGAGAGCCTCTCTGGTCCGCTCTGGTAGGATGGACAGATGTCCTTAGGATGATGTGGTCTCTTAGGTATCCTGGTCCACTACCATGTAGGGCTTTAAAGGTAATAACCAGCACCTTGAATTGAACCCGGAGGCAAACTGGAAGCCAGTGCAGCTCCCTCAGCAGTGATGAGGCATGGGCATAATGCCCGCATCCCAACACTACTCGTGCAGCTGCATTCTGGACCAGCTGTAGCCTCCGAATCGTCACCAAGGGCAGCCCCATGTAGAACGCATTACAATAATCAAGTCTGGAGGTGACTAAGGCATGTGTGACCATGAGCAAGGAGTCCTGGTCTAGGAACGGCCGTAACTGGCGAATCACATGAAGTTGTGCAAAGGCCCTCGTGGTCACGACTGTCACCTGCTCTTTGAGCAGTAGTCGCGAGTCCAGGAGGACCCCACAGGTCCTCACTAGTGTTCCCATGGGCCGAGATATACAATTGGGTATCATCTGCATACTGATGATACCTCACCCTGTGGGAACAGATGATCTCACCCAACAGTTTCATGTAGATATTAAATTGGAGAGGTGAGAGCACCGAGCCCTGAGGCACCCCATATTGGAGCAGCCTAGGGCTGGACATCTCACCCTCAAACCACACCGACTGGGTCAGGCCCTTCAGAAATTAGGAAAACCAGGCCAACACTGTGCCCTGGATCCCCAATCCTCGGAGCCTTCCCAGAATGATACCATGGTCGACGGTATCGAACGCCGCTGAGAGGTCAAGAAGAGCCACAATGGATGGATATCCACCATCCCGCTCCCTCCAGAGATCATCCACCAGCACGACCAATGATGTATGAATGCCATATTGGGGGGAAATCATTAATTTTGTGTGAAACTTTTTTTTCTTCCAGTGTTTGAGGGAAATTCAACCACTATTGAAACAGTGCAAAACCATGTAGATACATTGGTTGTTAGAGATCAAAGGTCTAATCCTAACTTGGGACTCATAGTAGCATCTCTTGCTCCTAAAGACATGTTCTGGAGGGTTTTCCAGACCACTGGAACAGATCTTTGGGAGTACTGTGCAGGCTGTCTTTGCATAAACACAATTGCACCATTGCATATAAGCCAATTGCAAATACCATTACAATTCATTAATTGCTGGCTAAATCTATAGATGTCTAGAGAACATTGACTCAGTTGTTCTGCCCAAAAAGCCTAGGAGGGGAAAACAATATTTCATTAATTGGACTGTTAAGTCAAACATATTATGGATCAATATTATACTGCAAGTTTACAAAATCCTTTACAAATCCACATTTTTGCAATAGCAGCTTTTTGTGACAATTTTGTTCCCCTGACAACTATTGCATTTGTCAGCAAAACATACTTTTTTAACTTTTGTAATGGCTTTGAAGGGGCCATGGCGGCTTAGTGGTTAAGATGCTGAGCTTGACAACCAGAAGGTCGGCAGGTCAGCAGTTTTAGACCAGAGTGCTGCACGATGGAGTGAGCACCTGTTGTCTGTCCCAGCTCCTGCCAACCTACCAGTTCAAAAGAAAGAAATTCCAAGTAGATAAATAGGTACCACTTTGTCAGGAAAAGTAACAGAGTTCCATGAGCATCTAGTATGCCTGCCACATGACCATGGAAATGTCTGCAGATGCAGACAGCTCTTGACTGTAAACAGAGATGAGCACCAGGGGTTGCCAAGGAAAAAGAGAAGCCCCATTTCCAATTCACTGGGACGGCGGAGGGGGGGGGGAGGCACACACGTGTACACGTTCTGCAGACTTGGAGACGCAGGGACTTTTTAAATCACAAATCAGTGTCCTACTTTATTCCAGAACTCAAATAGCTTATATAAAAGAAGAGGAAAGCCTCTCCTCAGACACACAGAAAAATGGAAGGACATGTTGGAGGGAGTTTTTTCAGACTATATGATTTTTTAAACAATATATCTTGACCTTACAGTCATCCAACTACATGTTTTTCTATGTTTTCTTCTCAGCTTGTTACTGGCACAGAGGGTACAAATAGCTTACTCAGAACAAGGTGAAAGTCAAAGGCCTGACTATTCTTATCCTAGAAGTTAATTAGAAATAAGAATTTCCAATACTATTCTTACTACAGTCTTACCACTGTCCAAACACTGGTCCAACCACAGCAATAATGTGCTTCATGTACACACACTGTCTGTCATGCAATTGTGAAATGTGATTGTGTGTAGGCTCCTTGGTGGGTATTTGTTGAGTTTGCAGGGTCAGTGAAGTTGGGGTTTTCTTAATGAATATTTCACAAATTACAATTACACTGTTGCACTTATACAAGTTTTAAAATTATATGTTTAAAACACGATATTTTGCTTTCTGTTGAAAACTATGAGGTCAGGTAGAGTCGACCCATTTTGCTTGCATGACTGACCATAATGATTTAAATGCTACTTTATTGATTACTGCAAAGGAGAAAGTTTTAATAAAGGCACAATTCTCTTTTGTTACCTGCAAAGGATGTTGCATCGATTTTATTTATAGATATTAATTTAATTTTTTTTATCAAAACAAGCTTGATACAAACAGTATTTCTATTGACAGAGAATTAATTGCAAGCATCACAGGATTATCTGTCTAGAACAAGAGAGATTTATTCTTAAAGCTTGCATGGTTTTCTTTGTCTCTAAATTAGGGGTTTGTAACCTACAGCTCACAGGCTGGCCCTGGCCCACAGTGCCATTTCATGTGGCGCACCGTCCTCATTCCTGTACTCTGATAATTCTGTGAATAACAGGAGTGAGAATCTTCAGGACTTTCATGTTTACCTTCGTTGTGAGCTGGCTGAACCTTTCTGATATTATACAAATTCCACCTTTCTCTTAGTCTGGCAAAGCATTCATTAGACTGGGCTTCTCTCCTGAGACAGCTGTCAAAGCTTTTCTTGATTAGTGAGCTTATGCAAATATGCCTGGCTATTCAGAATGACCTTAAAACAAATGTGTTCTTACCTGAAAAAGCCTGTTTCATACAGAAAAGAAAAGCTAAACTAAAAGTTTGAGTAGCCCCATGTTCCAAATATGTTTACAACATTTGGTGGCCATTTTACTTGATCTGTATGTTAGTAGGAAGCATGTGTGACCATTAAAATTGACTCCCATAAATATTTCCCAAGGAATTCCATTAACTGTGTAAAGTACAAAACAGTACATGTAAAATTTAAAGCATGCTGACCTAACTCAGAAGCGTAGCGTGCCTTGGCGGGGTCCCGTATAAAAATTTGTTTGGGGGCCCTTGTGAAATAAAAAAAAATGGGAAGTGTTTATTAATTTTTGCTTATGCACGTTGGGGGCCCCTGTGGCCCGGGGCCCCCGTATAATTGATACAGCAGATACGGCAGATACGCCCCTGACCTAACTCCTCCTGTGTTATTGTATCTGTAGAAAGCAAATAGCATCTCTTTCAGTGGTTTCTCACTGGCAATTAACAACTCGCTTTTGGGATTTTCTGGCATATGCTGATCCAGGAATTTATTAATATCTAGGGGGCTTCCACAGGCATAACCAAGCAAGAAGATGTTGGCCACTATTTTTGAATATTTCTGGCAATTGAAAACTCTTGTTTCCAGGATTCCTGCTAATTAAGTAAAAGGTTAAAAAGATCAGTTTCACACTGATTCATATAGTTCACTAAATGCTCTGACTAGGTTGCAGTTGCACATTAGGATGTCAAATCCTTTATTAAAAGGTAACAAACATTATTATTTTCTTTTTCTCCCTGATTTTTCGATAATAATACAGTAACAGTGAAACATCCTGTCATACTTTCACATTTGACAAAGCCAGCTCTAAATATATGTGGGTTGAATTATTCTTGATATGTGAAATCAATGAACGTCATGGGAGCAATTATTATTTTTTAAGAAATTTTTTTACAGCTATCACGCAACATTATGTGGAATTGTTGACATTAGATCATGACATCAGCACTGAGTAATTTAAAGGGCTGAGATCCAGTATAGCACTGGTGGAGCATTCTTGTTCAGCCAATGGTAGCTTGAACGAGAATGGCTTATTCTGACATCCACTGATATTCTGATGCTCCATCAAAGCTGTGCCCAAACAACAAGGAAAAGAAGTAATTGCTTAGCATAGAGGTATCAGAGGTCTCCTTGTGCAAGCTTTGAAAATGTGCAACTGCTCTTGCAACCATGTGCAACCCTATACTGTCACTATTGGCTCTTTGCCATGTTTTCATAAGGGTTCCTATGCATGGAACCCTTATGAAGCATTGAATCTGTACCAAAACAAGAAAGGGGTGACATTGACCAGAGATGGTCAGCAGATCCTGGAATGCTTTGGTCATATTCAATATTTTTCTCTGAGAAGTCACAATTGACCTGTGCATAGCTCCCTGCTGCAAAGTTTCAGTCAAAATCAAATTTGAATGAAATCAGAAGAGAAAACAAGACCATCAAACCTTTTTCTTTACTTCATTGGCTTTGCTTCTTATGCTGGTGGAAAAGTAGGGTGATTGCATTTTTAACTGGAAATGTGCCAAACTAAATGTATACTAATACACTGTAGCTGAATCCATATATTGTGAATAATAGAAAAATATTACTACACAGCAGAATTTCTTAATGTATTTGGATTTTGGATTTGTATGCCGCTCTATTTGCCGAAGCGACTCAGAGCAGTTAACAACATAGATCACAAAATATCACATATTAGAACATATTAAAGTAACACAATATCAATACTTGTCAAAGTATCAGTGATGGGATGTAACAGGTTCTCACCAGTTCGCCAGAACCGGTAGTAACTTTCCCCAGTGTCCTGGAGAACTAGTAGCAGCTTTTTGGGGGGGAACCACCTTCGGGGCTTACCTTTTCACTGGTTCCCTTTTCACTGGCGGCCTCCTGGCGGCCTGACTTGGGGTTTTTAAGCAAAGTCTTGGAGTTACCTCATCAATAAGCTACACCTGTGCTGTTCCAATTGCTGTTCCAGCTGGAGAACCCTTAAGGAGGTACAGCTGTTTTACATTTACATTAAGGCATATTATCCTAGAGAACCAGTACAATGACCATATCCATCTTGCAACATGGTGCTGCCCAGGCACTTATACTAACAGGTAAGTGACGGGTTTGTGTTTGGGGTGGGTGGGTGAGTGGGTTCATTTATGTTTGCGATGGGTGGGTGTATTTTAATGTAATTTTTATTTTATTTATTTATTTAATTTAATTTATTTACAGGTTTGTGTTGTGGGTGGGTTGAGGTGTGTGTGTGTGCTTATTTTTATTTTTTTATTATTATTATTTCTTCAGCCCTGCCCACGACGTCATGACATCATGATGTTAGCTCCGCCCACACCGTGATGACATCACGGTGGGATAGTAGAAATTTTGACATCCCACCACTGCAAAGTATGGAAGAACATCTCTTTTCAACACATGGCCATTCTAAAGAATCCATCCATTAAGGCAAGAGTTCTCAAACTGTTAAAGCTGGGGGCCGGGTACGCTTCCTCAGACACCTTCGGGAGCCAGACAGCCATTTTGCCTTTCCTCCACTGCATTCCACTTCCTGAGGTGGTGGAGGGGGCCACATGAAAGGGTGTCATGGGCCACATTAAGGTCTCAAAATTTAAGGGAGAAATTGAGTACTTGATATCCACTGGATGAAGATCCAAAAGGAAGCCAGCATCTGATGGCCAGATATTAGTCATGCCCAGCAACATGACAAATGCAGTGCTACAAGAACTGAAATGGTGGGATTTGAACTAGGAGGGTGCTATAGCTATAGCAACATCTCCATCTCTATAAGCCATCATCACAACTGATGAAATAAACTTCACTCTCATTGACTTCAAGAGCTACATGCTCAACGTCTCTGCCAAAGAAAATAGGATATAAATAATACATAAATATTCAACAACCAACCATTCCAAAGTACATCATCGCCAACATATAACCCTCCCTGTCCTCAGAGAATAGAATTCGGATGATAAGGCATGTGTAATAGTGCTGTACCTCCTTGGTCTCACAACATACACAGAGACTTCATATGAGCAGGGATCATGCTGTCAAAACCAAGCTGACTTTACAACAACTGTGAGAACCGAAGTATGCTGCTAACACATCTCTGCCTAGAACCATATTAGATACATACCTTGGAAATCAAGAGTCAAAGATGCAACACCAATATGCTATCCACTTCAACAACTGGAGGAACCTAGAAAGAGCATTCAATTTAGGTAACCAATAGAAGGAAAATGTTTGCTACAATATCGAATTGCTGTTACTGTCTGCAAAGCCATATAAGAACATTACACTGCTGGAATGATATTGTCATGGCATTGTTCCCCATCATCCTAATCAGTAGGGGCTGCAGTGGCTCAGTGGTTAAGAAGCTTGCCTTGTTAGCTGGAAGGCAGTTCAAGACCTGGGTACTGCATGACGGATTCAGCACGTGTCTCTGTCCCAGCTCTTGGGGGCATGAACGGCGCTTCATTTGGGCGTTCCCTGAGTGGAGTTTCTTCCACAAAATCCTTTCAACCCAGACAAAATTTCTGACACAGAATTATTATTATTATCCTAATAAGTGGGGAGGTGGATCTCCATAGCATAAGGAAGGTAATCTCCGTCACATGTGGCTAAAATATTTTGCCATTAAAAAAAATTTTTTTGGCTAATCGTCTATGCAACTGAACAACAAAAAAAATTGTGATATTAACTAAAAAAAAATTTCTCATCTGTTCAGGCTGCCATGATATTACTTCTTAACAAGCATATTGAAGCCCAGTGTCATGTCTCACATCCCATCAATAGTGAGACAAAGACTTTTTCTCTCTGCAAAGTTTTAACTTACTCTAGTACAATTTCCCTTGAAAAGCACAGCATAAACACACAGAGATACCAAGCATGCACAGAGGCATGGGTTGATTGTTACAAAAGCCACAAATAACATGTCCAAAATTCATACCACCATGTGAATTGTATGATTTTGCACACAAAATAGGAACATTTGTGCAAAACTGGGGTGTTTTGCACAAAACACTATTCTTTCCAATGTGATAATTCTGTGAAAAGGACCAGAAAATTAACCATCCTCACAAGAAGAATATTGTGGTCCCTTGCCCTTGTATTCAAGGATGAGACAAACAAGAATTTTCATCTCTAGACAAAGGCCACTCATTCTACTCCAGCATTTGCCACTACTGGCCAGACATCCATGAGTGCTTCTGCCTAAGTGTGCACACTGGGGGGGGGGGGGGGCATTAGCTCACAACAATTTTATTCTCTTCATCCTGCCCTTTATTCTATGGGGAAAGTCTGAGGCTTAAGGAATAGTTGAATATTCAGGTGGCAGCATCTTTCTTACTGTTTCACAAACATTTTGTATCAATGTTCAAGAAATGCATGCTCTTAACTCCCAACCATTGCTCACTGTTAATCAATTTCTTTGACTCTCTTTGTTCATCAGAGGCTCCAGAAACATAACATCTGAAGCATACACCTGTCTTTGCAGACCAGAACTGGTGTCCCACTCATGAGCAGCAGCCTGGTCAGGATGGCCCCACATAACTTCTCTTCCATAGAGTTGTTAATCTTACCCTGCACCTTGGCAAAACTCCAAGGGAGGACATTTAATTATCAACCAGATGAATGCATTCCTCACATGGAACTGTTACAAAAGTCACTGTACAAACTGTATTTCTATCTCAGTCAAGCTACTGTCCAAGACATATGAGCACTACTGGTATGACGGCCTGCTAGCATGACTTCATGTGTGGAGATATCTCCAGAGGAGAAGATGGCCCATTATCCTCTGCAGATGAGGGTCCAGGCTGTGAGACTTCTAGCTCCCAGGTGGATAGGAGTAATGATGATCTGGAGGGATCCAGGGTTTTCATGGTGATAGAGGAAGAATGGGAAGAGTAATGGGGAGTAAGAGTGGTGGCCGTTGAGGTGTAGAGGAAGAAATTAAAGGAGATCAGAGAAGGCATAGAGCAGCTAGGATTGGTAGAAGAAAGGAAGCAAGAAGGAGATAAAAGAGGAAGAGACAATGGAAAGAAGGGAGATGATGAAGCAACAACACCCAGACCAGGAGAACTTGTGTTTGTAATTGTGGTGTTCCTTCATATTCAAAGAGGATCCCTGCATGAGGGTGCCTTTGGAGGAGACAAAACGACAGGTCAGAGCCAAGATACCCTTCAAGTTCTCAGAGGAAAGAACAGCACGAGTGACAGTTTTATTGTATCTTAAATAATCATCAATACCTAGGGAGAGGGTCAATTATCTATCATCCAGTACCCTGGAAGAAGCAATTAGCATCCTGGAAGTCTATTAGAATGCTAAAGAAGGAGTAAGTGCAAGAAACCCTCTCCCACAAAAGAAGAAATGGGGCAAAGAGAAGGAGAAGATGGAGACCTTCTGAGTTCCCTCTGCCATGTGGGCAGTATGGCCAGTGGGTCCAGCTTCCCAATCACATGGGAGCTCAAAGCACATGAGGCCCACTGAACAGGCCAGTCTAGCAGACAAGTAACAGATGGTGGCACAGTGGGGGGATGCCCAACATGATGCCCAGACTGCCAATAGTATGTTATATGGCACTAAAGAGACTCTGAGAGACTTGGAGGCTTGAACAACCCTCCTCTGCATGTAAATAGTTGTAGCTGAAATGAATATGTTTCTAGAAAAGCTTATATTAACACCTTTGTTACATGTTAAAGAACTGTCAATACCTTCATCAGCAAGATGGATGAGAGCTGGCAGACCATACTACAGCAACCCAATATATGAATCATTCATTTTCAGGATCTCCTCCAACCCAGATGCTATTTAATAAATGCCATAATGTCACTGCATTTTTATTGATGCCTCTGGCTGTTAGATTTGGATCGTGTTACACCAACCTTCTATATCCTAGGTTCAATTGTAATTTGGGGGTAGGAAGTCTGGGAACTTGATGGGCTCCAGATGCTGTCTGTTGATGGGTTTAGGATGGTAGCAGATGTCCCAGAATGGTTTTGTTGTATGAGGCAATCTATTCACAAAATAGCAAGAGGAGCCTTGCTATAGGTCAGTGAGTCTTCAGAGGGTACAATGCATAGAATCATCATTGAACACTATCAACAGACACATATTAAAATGACACTTCAAAACATATATTCCTGTTCATTATCATATGAACCTTATAGTAAGTGACCAAATGTGATGTCTGGTGGGGGGGATTGCAAAACCCGATTTATTTGTTAAGCGAGTTTTTGGTTGGTTTTATTTGTTAAGCAAAGTGAACATTCTGCTCTTTAAGCGAGTTACTCTTTAAGCGAGGTGCTCTTTAAGCGAGGTTTGACTGTATGGATTTAAAATGGCCAAAATTACAACATCACTTATTATTATCATAAACAATAAATATTGGGGTACAATGAGATTCTTCATTTTACCTTAAGTCTTTCACTTTAGGAAAATATACTCACGTGCCTGTTTTGTCTTCACTTATCTGAAAATTGGCTGTCTAATAATCATGTTGGCTGTAATGTCTTCAGCTTCTCAATGTCTTGCATTGCCCAGTAAAATAAAAATAATTATTTTCGTTCCTGCTCAGTGAAAACATTGCAAACCCCAATATCAACCATATTGCCCAAAAATGAGTTCCATCAGTCTCGGTGGTAGCCATTTCCATGTAAGTGTAGTTAGGAACAGCTTTTGTCTAATTATATTTAAGTGTGTCTGCTTTGTGTTATACCTGCAGTTGATAATACCAGTATTATTTTAAAACATTACCACATGCTGAGGAATGTTTTCAACTCTTCATATGAATTTAGGAAACCTTATTTGTTGATTCTGTCATTACATTGTTAAGGCTTTTGAAAATATCTTTAGTGAAATGGTGATTTTAAGGTGTGTTACATTTTGAGTGCAGTTAACAGAGTGTTCTAATAGGAAATAGAAAATATATTTCTGATTTCTTGGTTGGTTTTGTGTGTGTGTGTATGTAATGCAGTTGGGTGGTGATGTAACTCCTTCCATCACTTTTATAAGCAAAGAAAGGAGACCCAAACAGATCCTTTTCTTTGTTTTAGATAAAATTGAAGATGAATTGGAAATGACCACAGTATGCCATCGGCCTGAAGGATTGGAGCAGCTTGAGGCACAAACCAATTTTACCAAGAAGGAACTTCAAGTGCTTTACAGAGGATTCAAAAACGTAAGCATGTCCAAGCACCGATGATTACACTTAAGTGACCATTCCTTCAGTAGGACTGTTTGGAGCACAAATAATGCATGTGTATGAATATGCTTCAGAAGAGAGGGATCTCTCCTCCGCCCCCAGTTCTTGTTCCCACATCACAGATACAAAGCTTGTCCTAAAACACAGAAGTGTTTTTATGGTGTTATCATATTGTGTTCAGCAGCACAGCAGAATGAGAAATATGTACCATAGCTTGCAAGTTACTCAGCAAATGTGCTCTGTTGTACCAGTTTCCTCATGTTCAAAATGGGTGGCTCAGAATATTTGTATTGTGAAACTGTCAAACAATATTTTCATTATTTTTTCATTGCATAATATTTGATTGTGAATAATCTGAGGCTCAGTTAGTTTTAAATATTTGGAGTTGACATCTTGATAATGGTTCTTGTTTCCTGACTATGGAATAGGAATTGCATATTACTGTATATCCAAATTTTCTTAGATATTTTTGTAGATTTTCTGTGGCAAAATTTTAAAACTGATCACTAAGAAATTGGGCATAATTATATACAGATTGTGGAAAAACTGTAAGCATGGGAAGGTCATTTCAACTCTTTGCTCAAATAAGAATGGCTCTGTTGAAGCTGTTTGCATTGACAGAGAATATCCCATTGGTGCCAAACAGAGTTTAAAGTGGAGCATCATGGGCTGGACAAATTTAAACAGGATAAAGTTGGGAAAGGTGCTAATAAAGAGTTAAGATATTCCTCTGTGAACTCTCTTGTCACAATCCTGCTTTCCTGCAAGGACTAGCTACATTTTTCCTCAGTTTTCACATGGTGCAAAGAGTAAAACTGAAACATGTGGAGAAGGAACAATTGCATATCCTGTCATTTGCATAAAATGGCAGCTGATTCAAGTTCTGAGGAGGCAAATATAAAAAGTTTAGCTTTTCAAACCCAGATGAAGATATGTAAAGCTGTCTGTCCCCTGAAAAGGACTGGAAGGGAATGATAAATTCTCCCCAACACTGCAGGGAGGTTCCACCACCATCGCTGCCTCAACAAGGCAACAGAAAGACTGGCTGGCATGGCTGATAAAAGTAGCTGCATGTCTAATCAGATGACCTCAAACCAGGATATTATGTAGCCATGTTGACTGCAGAGTCTTGTCCATTCTCCAGAGAGCTAATCATGCCCAGGTGTTGGTCTTCCTCAGAGAAATGAAATTTGGGAGAAGACCATGGAGACAGTCCTCAGAGAGAGAGAAACTGAGACTGTGACTGTGTAGGTGGCAGTGCTAGTTCTTCTGCTTGAGGCAGCAGACCACCCCATGCTGCCATTATTGACACTTTCCCCATAATTACAGTATATTGTATTTATCATAGCATGACACTTTTTAAAAATCAGTATTCATTGCAGCGTACATAGATAAAAGACATTGCAAACTGTGAAACAAACACAAAAGCCAGAGTCCTGTTTATGCTTGCTTAAAGTTTTCATAACTCCTTCAGCTAATTCAGACTAATTTATAAGAGGTCAGAGGGCATTTCAATTGCATGTTGATCCTGTTTCTTTATACCACAGTGATGCACCCAAGATAGCCTTGGTAAATTATGTCTCACACAGAACTCTCAAAATTTTTTAAAGTGTCTATAAATGAAACATTGTCACAAGATGAAAAGAAAAGGTAGATGAAATTCAAGTGCATTCATGGTTACAGTATTCCATTGCCTCGTTGCTAATCCAGATCCTAATTTTTTTTTCTTGTGTGGATGTGTTTTCTTGTGCTATTAGTCTTTTGAAATTGTTTAGTGGCAAGATAGATCTAGATCTTAGTACAAGGTGCATACCAGCTTCTCACAGGAGATGTCACTCAAACTATATCAGCCTCAGGTTTTCTAGTGTAAATTGCTTTGCTCACCAGGGCAGACTTTCAGTACATTTGAAAGACTACAGCTACTGAATAAATCATTACTTGGCCTCTTATCTTTAAAAGGCCAGCAGTGTTCACACAAGAAATGATCTGGCAACTCTCTATTAGCAAACATCTCTCAAGAGAAATTGGAGTCGCCTTCAAATGCTTTGATATGTATCCTTACTCTGTGGAATTATTGAACCTTAGATGGTAGATCATAAAGAATAATGGACTCTATGTAGATAGGATAAAGTTGATTAACTGAAAAGGTCAATGGGCAAGTATACAAAGAAGCAAAACCCCACAGCATAAGACTAGATTTATTTATTTATTTTAAAAAGAAATTTATACCATTGGGGATCTAGTTACAATTTCTTTCTCCCTTTATATGAGGTGTGGCTCTTTAGTGTTGTGTCATGGTTTTTAAAATAATTCTGGAAGTGGCAATTTTCTGTAATTAAAGATGCCCCCCTCCCGCTTGCATACTTCCTCACAAGTAAAGTGATTACATGGGAGCCTTGAGACCTTCGGAACTGAGGTCAGAAATGTTTAATTTCTGAAAAAGTGCCACTGTAGATAACACCATCAGCCTTAGGGAACAAGATTTCATCAAATACATTTAATACTAATTGCACTTTCTTGCTTATGCTCCGCCTGCTAGAAGTGATTTGGAACAGGCTTTCCTGTTTTTATTTTATTTTATGGTGAGTCAGGTCAGGCTGTTGTATGGCAACTGCCAACAAACAGCTTTAATTTTCAAGTGGGGAACTTGCATGTTAACTTCTCCGTGTGCCACCTAGGCATGCAGAATTTTCTTCTCCAAGCCCTCCTTTGTGCATACATAAAGGCATTGTGCTGTTCTAATTTAGTTCTATATCTGTCTTATATCCTATTTTTTCCAAGTTCTGAAGGGAGTATACTAGTTTGGAGTTTGCAATGTGTGTGATCCTTCATTATCTTGTTAGCTCTGACAGCATCTCTGTAAAATGGCCCGTCGATAGTCCCCTCAACATTTGATATGATTTATTAGACAATGATAGTATCCTTGTAGTGCAGAGGTGGGCCACTTTGGCCGCTTGGATGCTCTTGGAAGACAGTTTCCATAATTCCTCACTATTGATGATACTAACTAGGGCTGATGGGAGTTCTAGGTCATTTGCAAATCCTCAGTTACCACAGCTGGTGTAGAGGAGGAACATTCTTTGGTTCTGTCTGTCTGACTATATATATTTTCTATATATATTTATATGACAAACAACAACAATAGTGGACATCCACAATATAGAGGAATCAGCTCCACATATATAATCTCTAAAATTCTAAAACAAAATACAATGCAAATAAAAATATATAATATTACAATGTAGATTCACTCTTCCAGTGCCCCTTCTATTTCTTAAATCAAGGTGGCAAGGGTTTTATCCTCCTCTGTGGGAACAGCAGTTCCAGCCTCTCCTTCTCTTTCTAATTCAGATCCTGAATCCCAGTCCTTTCCTAGGTTTTCTCAACCCATTAGGCTCAACAAAATAGCCTGCATGGGTTACATAGGCAGTATAGAGAGCACCAGAGTGGCTCGTGGTCTTTTGAGGCAAAATGTCCCAATATTTCAGCATAAGGCAGATGCCCTGCCTTGGTGTTACAGGAGCCTGTGAGGAGTACAGAGGTCCAAAACACAAATGTCTCCTGGGCACATAGGTTTATTAAAATAATCATGTGCAAAGAAACCTGAAAGCTTAATTAATCTGAGCCAGGTCCAGATTCAAATTTTGGTTCTCTCTTCATTTAATTGCTCTAGATGGTTAAAAAACATCCAAATGTTTTTCTTTTTAAATTTTCCCTCAGATTAAAAACTCATGGCATGCAGATAGCTAAAATATCAGGGGGAATTGAGATGAAGGTATTTCTCCCCAGTATGTAATCTTTCTGTTTGAAGTAACATGGTGTTTTGTTTTGCTTTGCTTTGCCTTGTTTTTGCTTTGATGGAACACTAGAACTTGAATTCCCAATCTTAATCTCAAAATACTCACTTACCGAGAAGAGTGTATCACGTGCTTTTTGAAGTTTGGCTTGGAGACAAGGGAATGATGTTTCAAACTGCAGGAAGCGTTGCTTGTAACACCCACTTAAATCATTATGAATCATACCACTAGAATTGGGATAGATTATCTTTAAATTAGAAGAAAGCATGCTGCTTCCTTTGTGGTGAAAATGTTTCAGCTGTACACAAGTCAATGTCTTGTTGATTTGCAGTGCTTTCAATGCTTTCAAAGAGTTTATGGCTTGAACCCTATGTTTTATCATTTTCACAGTAGTTAAAGTTAGGTTACTTCAAACTCAGCCGGTTGTTGACCATTTTCCTTCCTTATTCAGTGGCCAAAATTTGTTTGCCTGTAAGAGGAATTGCAGGCGTTGCTATGGCTAATTTGCAAGGTGCTGGCCACATGGTCAATTGGCATGCCTGTCTGTGCACTTGATTTTATACATGGAATGTGGACAGCATGTGCCTTGAACCTATTCAATTAACCACTGCACCTTCCATATTTCTTCTTGCATGCGCATAAATATCCAAGAGCTTTTGGCCATCCCTGTCATGCAGTCCAGAAAGATACCAGCTATGATGCCAGTTCTATTGTGCCACTTATGCTGTTGAGCCAGTTACACACCCAATAGGTGCTTCATTTAAAAAAAATTCTGGTAACCCACTCTGTATTCTGTTAAAGATGTTAAATTTGGTGGTTTGGGAGGAGCTCTTTTGTTCAGTTGTTGCTGTTATTCACTGAACTTTTTGATATATTGATTCTCTTGTTACCTTAACTCCAGTTTTAAAAGTAGTTTTTATGGGACCCTTACGGCCTTTTTAAATTAATGTCCCAAGTGGAAGAGGTGGGGGATGAAAAGATCTGAAAGAGTCAGTTTGTTTCATGTTAAATGAAAGGACTGGTGCCCAGACAATACACCACTGAAAGAAACTGGAAAAATAAAGCAGAAGTTTTCACAATGCACATCCCTAATGCTTAGTGCATGAGAAAGCAGCAGAGTAGTAGAGCACTGTTACTATCTCTGGTATATACCATTTTTGATTCACATTTTTAATAAACTAGTTTTAAGGTGGCATGACTATATTACCTCTAATAGACATGAAACATGCTTGATTTTAATTAGAATACAGCTTTGAAAATCAACTCCTTTTATTCTCTGTTACTAAAGAAGCCTCTTGAGCATTGTTGGCTACATTGTGATTTAGTTGGAAATGAACTTGAACCTGTTTGCCTATAGAACTAGTAGATGTATTATGTCCACCCAGTGAAAGTTGAAACTAAAAGATCAAAGGCCATATTGCTTTTTCCTGGTACAGTAATACCTCGGATAATGCTAAGACTTGGTTCCACAAGTCTTGGTGTTATCCGATTTTCAGTGTTATCTGATCCATGTTAAAATCCTATGGAATGGATCAGATAATGTTAAAGCTCCATAGAGATACATTGTAACCGCACAGGCTTTAGCGGTTGTTATCCGATCCATCCCATAGGACCTTAATGTTATTCGATCCAATTCTCCTCCCCAGATTACTTAACGTTATGCAATTTTAGCGTTATCCGAGGTAAACGTTATCCAAGGTATTACTGTATTCCATAATATTTTGCTGAAAATCTCACAAGAGAGCTCAGTAAAGCCTATAGAATGGAAAAATAAAAAAGAAGGAGCATCTAGGATTTCAATTCTGAATTAAGCCAGTCCGATCAGCACAGCAAGAATGTCAGCAGCTGCATTGGTTAATGCGACAGGCCAGAGGTTCTCAACCTTTTCCAGCCGTAAGCCCGACCACGCCCCCTCAGACAGTTGAGCAGGCCAGACATGTGGTTTCCCCCTGCTGTAAATGTTGCCGTAAGATGCATCCGTGGCTATAATAAACATGTTTACAACAGCTGTGAGTGCATTTATGGTGTGTTTTTTTGCTGTTTTTGCTACTTCCACCACTTCCGGTGGTGGCGGCAGGAACAAGGGCAGTGGGCCACATGAAATAGTGCTGTTTCTATAGTCTCTAGCTACCATGCATCTTGATTTATGTGCTTCTCTTTAGAAAAGATACTTGATGTTTTTCTTGTGACTCCCCATAAAATCAATATGACTAAGTAGTGCTTAACTTTAATGGGAACTGACTCTTTGTTTGCTTGTTCAAAAACCTCTCCTTCTCACCACTTCAGTTTTCATCATTGTTGTTAGTCAGCAGGAGGTATTAGCAAGTGAGGAAATAATTTAATTCCAATTGATTTGTTTCATTCTTTTCTATCTAATCCTCTCCTGCTCTAAGCTATATAAACATCTGAAAATGAATTGCTACTCTTTCATCTGTTCCTCAGGTACTTGCACTTCTAAATTCAATATTAACAT
Organism: Furcifer pardalis; assembly: GCA_030440675.1. Classification (NCBI taxonomy): domain Eukaryota; kingdom Metazoa; phylum Chordata; class Lepidosauria; order Squamata; family Chamaeleonidae; genus Furcifer; species Furcifer pardalis. The sequence continues at coordinate 75,504,500 of CP126893.1, forward strand.
AGCAATTTCCTGCAGTGGTGTAGCGTGGGTTTCAGCTGCCCGAGGAGGAGGCCAAATTTGCTGCCCCCTGGGCGGGGCCCAGGGTGCCAGCAGTGTGAAATTGTGTTCCCCCCATAAAGTGCCCCCCACGCTACGCCACTGTCCCAGCAGAGCAAAGCCGGAAAGTGGCTTCCCAGGAAAGAAAGTGAGGCAGACGGGGGACAGGGAAGCACAGAGTTCCTGCCAACCCTTTGGATTGGGAAGAGAAGGGGGAGACAGACAGACACACACCCACGGAACCACATTGAGGGGGGTGGGAGAAAAGAGACCCTTCCCTTTGCAATCCCCACAGAACCATATCTCCCTCCCTGGGTTTTGCTAGGAGATCCCCCCCCCCAGTGCCTGCAGCAGAGCCGTGGGGGCACAGGGGTTAATTAAACAACTGCCGCCGCCGAGACACCTGCGGCCGGGGGAAGAGGCGACTGCTGCGCCCAGCCCGGGACACCCTCCACCTGCGTCCTGAGGCTGCGCTGGGGCAGGGGGCTTAAAAGCCCAGCAGGACATTTCGCTCTCCACCGCCGCCGCCAAGACACCTGTGGCCGGGGGAAGAGGCGGCTGCTGCGCCCAGCCCGGGACACCCTCCACCTGCGTCCTGAGGCTGCGCTGGGGCAGGGGGCTTAAAAACCCAGCAGGACATTTCGCTCCCCGCCACCGCCACCGAGACACCTGCGGCCGGGAGAAGAGGCGGCTGCCACGCCCAGCCCAGGACTCCCTCCACCTGCGTCCTGAAGCTGCGCTGGGGCAGGGGGCTTAAAAGCCGCAGCGGCAGCTGGACTGTTGGTATTGTTCTAATTTTTGTGTAAATTTCATGAGTTCTGTAATTTCTTATTGTTGTTGAAATTGATACCTATTGAATTTTGATTATGTAATGATGTTGAGATGTTTTGTGGTGTTGATACAGTGCTGATTATTATTTTTCCTATATTTACATGTTGTGTTTATAAATTTGTTGTTTCTCTGTGCTTGTGAACCGCCCTGAGTCGGCCCAATCCGAGTAGGGCGGTATAAAAATTGGAAAAATAAATAAATGAAAATAAACTGTCCTGCAGCCCAAAGGGTGTGAGTTCAATCTTGACCAGGACACACGGTTGACTCTGCCATTTCCATCCTTCTTCCAAGGTGGGTCAATCAAGTGAAGACCCAACATGTTGTTTGGGGGGCAGGGGTGATTGCTAATTAACTTGTGAAGTGTCCAGTAAAGGTCAAGGTGGCCCTTGCTCAAAAGCCAGTCGTATCCAACTCTGGGGTCGAGTGCTCATTTGTTTATAGCCAAAGAGCCAGCGCTGTTTGCAGATGCTTCCGTGGACATGTGGGGCAGGACTCGACACCAGAGTGCACAGAGCGCTGTTGACCTTTCCCACCGAAGTGGTCCCTATTGATCTACTTGCAATTTCTTGCCATTTCAAACTGCTAGGTTGGCAGAAGCTGCCACAGAAACAACAGGAGCTCACTCCATCATTCAGCTCTCAGGTCTCAAACTGCTGACCTGCCCACCTTCCAGCCAGTGTCTTCACCACTTGAGCCACCACAGTCCAAAGAGGGGGATGGGGTGGAAGTGTCACTGCTAATTGCAAGGGGAGGGAAAGAGGAGGCACCTTGCAAATGGGGAGGGCAATCATTGCTGACTCCCAAGAATGAGATGTGGGGGGAGTTCTGGTTTGGACAGCCCACCCCAGAGTCAGGAGTCCTGCCTGTCACATGTCCAGTGGCTGGCCTCCTCCTCCACCTTCCCCAGGGATGTGGCAGCTTGATTCAGGACCACTGGCAGGCTGGACCACGTCCCTGGGCTGGACCACATGCCCTGCCTCCCACTGGAACCTTTTCCCGCCCCCTGGAAAGTGCCGCCTGGGGTGGGTCTCCCCCACTCCCACGCTATGCCACTGGTTTCCTGTGCTAACATTAGAGCTCATACACTTGGAGTCTAATGATACTAGAATCAGGATAATTTGAGAAGACCAAAGGGAAAAATTAATTTTAAGTATCCAGGATTAATGGTTAATTCTGGCATATTTATTTTTACTATAGGATGCTGTAAACAGGATCACTGTTATTCTTTATGTGACCCTGAATTAAGAGTTACATAGCAATATTTCAGGTTTTCCACATAGATATCCCCATAAGCTGGTTTATAGTTCATATGGACATTGGAGGTTTTTTTTTAAAGAGCTGTTTCACTGAATTAGAATGAAATGTATTTGGCATAAAAGCAATAGATAAAATTCCAGTAATAAGTCACAACAACTAGAGTAGGTCCATGGAATCAGTGGCTTTGGTATGTCAAGCAAATAAATTCCATCGATTTAAGACAAGCATTTTCAACCCCTGGCCCGTGGACCTAATCTGACCCATTCATCTCATTAATCTGGACCGTGGTGAGAACCTGGGCACCTCTATACCCGCCCCCCCCCATCCCACCTCCAGAAATTAAAAAGCATCACTTACCATGGTAGTGGCAATTGTGCCATCTTTCTGGCTTCTTGCACAGCTTCTGCTGCTCCCCATGGTGGTGGGAGACTTTTCAGAGCATATTCGCTCTGTTTTGGACTAAAATGTGCCATTGGATGACTTCCAGTGCCGGGCAGAGCTTGCTTTAGTGGCCGGGTTCCCAGTGCGGAACCAGGATGTCATCCAACGTTGCGCTCTAGCAACCAAAATGCAGCAGGTATGTGGCAAAAAAAAAAAAGCCCAAAATGGAGTGAATATGTTCCAAAAAGCCTCCCACTGCTGTGGGAAGTGGTGGAGGCTGTGCAAGAAGCTGGAAAGATGGTGCATTTGCCACCGCCACTGACGATGGCAAAAACGTACGTCCAGGGAGCAACCATGTCTCCATCCCCTGGAAGGGAGTGTCATTGGCGGGTCCGGCCCCTGATGGAAAAAAAATTGTGAACCCCTGATTTAAGAGGTCTACTCTAATTGCAACTTCCTACTGATTTTCATCCTTTGTGTTGTTTTCAGTAACCAACAGTTGCCTCTGGAAATTCACATGTAATGCACAAAAGTAATATACGTAAAACCTCATATAACACTAAAACCTGGTTCCACAAGTCTTGGTGTTATATGATTTTTAGTGTTATCTGATGCATGTTAAAATCCTATGGGATCCATAGAGATACATTGTAACCACACAGGCTTTAGCGGTTGTTATCTGAAGCATCCCATAGGATCTTAATGTTATCTGTCCGTCCCACCAGGGCGGATCGGAGGGGCTCTCTTGTTATCCCATCGGCTAGGGAGGCTCATCTCTCTAGCACTAGGAAGAGGGCCTTCTCTGTGTTTGCCCCGGCCCTGTGGAACCTTCTCCCAACGGAACTGCGCCTACAGGCAGAGCTCTTACCTTTCCGAAAAGGCTTAAAGACCTGGCTGGCGGAGCATGTATGGGGGCCTAGTAACACGGGATCCCACATAGGTTGGCTTATTTAAGGGACAGCCACCCCTCATGCTTTTGTTTTATTTGCTGCACCGTTTTAATCTTTTATAAATTTTAAGGTTTTGAGATTTTAAATACTATTACTATATAGATTTACTTGTGATTTTAAATTCATGTTGTAGGCCGCCCAGAGTCGGGTTTGCCCGATTGGGGCGGGGTAGTAAATATGAGTTAATAATAATAATAATAATAATCTGATGCAATTCTTCCCCCCAGATTCCTTAATGTTATGCGATTTTAGTGTTATTCGATACTAATGTTATATGAGGTATTACTGTAATCATTTTCTTTTGGATGAGCTAAAAATCTAGTAAACAGAAGAGTGTTCTACCTTTATGTGGAGGTTTGATTTACAGGTCGCTTAGGAGACCAGAAACTTGTGTAGAAACTACTGCTTGCTTTCAAATATATCTTGCCTCTCGCCTTTAGAAAAACAAAAGCAGCAATGCTGCTTCCAGTTGGAGAGAATCAAAATAAATTAATAGCATGAGAAGAACCAGCTCCCAATAGTCCATGCAGGTCAGTGTTGCTTCAACAAAACTGATGTCTGTAGCTTCTTGAACAAACATGGAGTGTGGAATGAACCATGCATCAGACTCTATGAATGTCACTGAACAGTGGCTGCAAAAGTAATCATATGTTGACCAGTAAATTGGGGTGGACTAGAGACAAAAGAGACTGATTGAAACTAAGACAAGGGACTTCCTTTGGTTCTAGCTTTAGGCTATATAGAATGCACACAAGAAAGACATATCATGATATGAAGCTATATTTAGGAACAGGAGATACAGCAATTTAAATCTTGACTTGGTTTTACTTTTTGTTTTTCCAACAGGAATGCCCTAGTGGAGCTGTTAATGAAGAGACATTTAAACACATCTATGCACAGTTTTTCCCACATGGAGGTGAGTGGGAACTGTTTTATTTCTGATGTGCATCTCAGTTTTCAAAAGTCACCTGTGAGACAGAATGGTAAAAAAAAAAAAAAAAAACCAGTGCAGTGTTATTCTAAGCAAGAATGCAAACTATTACTGTTCTGTTATTGTTCCCAGGACAATCTTCATGCCTGTAAGTCAAATAAACACGGTCTTCAGTCAGTCCCCAGCAGCCCTTCAGTGAGCAGAGGGTGCTAAGAATCTCCAGGTCAGCCATAAAATTGTGTACCTAGAACATCAGGAGTATTTATGGAAAAGGAAAGATCTGTAATGTAGTAAAGGAAATGAAGAAACTGAATGTTGATACAACGGGAATGAGTGAGGCAAGGTGACCAGGAGTCGGCTAATGCAGTGTGTTGGAGTACATGATCCATTACTCAGGAAGCAATGAAAACATCTCTGGATTGGAGTTGGGGTGATACTGAGCAAAGTTAGATGGGATCATTATGATAAAACTTAAAGGTAAACCTTTCAACATGAATGTCATACACGAACTGCAGACAAATTGGATGAAGAGATCAAGGAGTTTTATGATCAACCCAAAGCTGTGCTGAAGCATACAAAAAAATGAAGTTACCATGATTATGTGAGACTTTAATGCTAAAGTTTGCCAGAGTAAAGAGAATGATATAGTTGGGCTATATGGCCTTGGAAAAAGGAATGATAGAGAAAACCGCCTTGTACAGTTCTGCACAGAATAAGATCTGCTGATTGTCAACACATGGTTTAAGATGCCACCTAGATAACATTACACTTGGAAGTTCTCTGCTGATAGCCCAAATAATATTGTCAGAAATCAAATAGATGTTCTTATAAGCAGAAGGTTTCGTAACAGTATCTTGTCAGCAAAGACCTATCCTGGAGCAGATATTTAATCAGACCATAACCTGATAATATGTCATCTCCACTTAAAATTGCATAAAACCATAACTAAAACAATGGAAACTGGTTTTGATGTCAGTATCCTTAAGGACAAAGAATGTAGAATAGTGGTGAAAGAAACAATGAGAGATGAGTTAGACAAAATGAGAAAACATCAAGGGGGAAAGTGTGTAGAAGAGAAATGGGGGATAATAAAAGAAATAACCCAAAAGGTTAGACAGAAACACCTTTGCAGACAAAAGCCAAACCATAAGAATAAGGAATGGATGACAGATGACATACCCAATTTAATGGAAATAAGAAGAACCTTCAGGAATCAAGACAAGGAAAAATATAACGATCTACAGAGGATAATTAGGTGCAACATAAGAACTGCGAAGGAATACCAAATTAAGCATGATTTTTTCCAATGTACCTAAAAAGATCAGAAGTTACTGGCAGAAGACAACAGAAGACACATGTTAAAGGACAAGGACAGGAATCTTGTGGTGGAAATAAGTGGTAAGATCAATGTATGGAAAGAATACATGGCAAAGCTGTTTAGTGATGAAAGAGGTGGACAGCCTGTCATAAATGGCAATACTGGACCACCAATACTGAAGAGTGAGGTTGTAAGAGCTTTGTAAAGATTCAAAGATAGGAAAGCAAGAAGACCAGATGACATCCTAGTAAAAATTTTGAAACTTCTGTCCGAAGTTAATGACAGAAATTTTTAACACCATTTATGACACAGGGATCCTTGCAAGCAATTGGTTGCTATCAACCTTTGTTAATTTCCAAAGAAACCAAACACAAAGTCCTGTGAGGAGTACAGAATAATTAGCCATGAATCATGTTCTTAAGGTCTTCTTGAAAATCATCCATAGTAGAATTTATAAAAAGTGTGAAGAAAGTACAGGTGAAACACAATTGGCTTCCAGAATTCTATGAGTACCAGAGAAGCACTATTTATTATGCTGGTCCTCATACAAAGATGTAGAGACATGAGATGTGACGTACATGCATGTTTTATAGATTATACAAAAGCCTTTGACAGATGCCAGCATGAGAAGATGATCACAGCACTGAAGAAAACAGGTGTAGATGATAAAATATATCAGAATCATCACCAACCTTTATTGGAATCAGACAGCTCTGGTCAGACTTAAAGAGCACCTGACAGAGCAGGTTCAAATTCACAGAGGTGTGCAATAAGACTGTGTGTTGTCCCCAACACTGTTTAATATATATTTGGAGAATATTTTTTTCAGAAGCACTATCAGATTTAAACATTGGCATTAAAATTAGTGGGGAATACCTGAATAACATCTGAAATGCTGATTACACAGTGTTGTTGGCCACAAACCTTGCAGATCTTCAGGCAAGCTCAAGGCAAGCTAATGGCAGGAACATAAGAAATCGAAAGAGTGGGTAAAATTGTCTATTTGGTGAGTATGTTAAATGAAAATCCAGAGGTAGAGATTAAACTACCAATAGAAAAAGCAAGATCTACCTTCATAAAAATGCAAAGCTTGTTATGCAGTAGAGATCTACCTCTTGCTACAAAGATCCGAATAGTGAAATGTTCTGAATTCCCAGTGTTGCTATATGGAGTTGAAGCGTGGACATTGACTAGAGCATCTGAAAAGAGAATTGAAGCCTTTGAAAGGTGGATCTATAGAAGGCTGACCATGTGACTAATGTAGAACTATTGCACTGGATGGATAAAGAAAAAGAACTCTTTAAGACCATTAAGCATAGAAAGTTCCAATACCTTGACCATATCATGAGGAATAAAATAAAGTAGAGAATACTCCAACTCGCGCTGCAAGGATCAGGAGATACTTCCTGTGCCCAGCCCAGTTCTGCCATCCCAGCCTGCATCTGACCCTGAGCTCCAGCCTGTACCTGAACCAGAAGATGACTTGAACCAGGAACCTCAGCCTGCTTCTGGCTCAACTCTGACTCCCCAAGCAGATGACTTTGTCAGATCAGAGGTCTGACTCTGACAGTACTCAATCCTTAGCTAGAGACTGGTGCCGAAAGGTTCTGCAGCTGAGACGCAAGAAAGCCAGAGCTCAGTATCAGAGGAGGCTCCCGGCTGATACCCATTAGCTGAGAGGCTTCTTGAACAAGCATGTTTCACAAGGCAAGTGTCAGTACAATTTGTCAGTGCGAAAAGCGATTCCCTGCCAGATCCTTTGTGTACCTTGTGATTGACTGCTGTAACCCTGACTTCTGCTTACCTTGACAACGCGCTTGCTCTGATCTTTACCTCAGCTTCCTCTTTGGACTTGACTATTGGACTCTCCTTGGATAGACTTTTGCCAAGACTCTCCTATGTAGTGCCACTGCGTGGTGGCCCTGCCCACTGGGTAGGTCAGCACATGGGCGTAGATAGACCTCATGGCTGCTGAACCTGAGAGACTGGAGTGGCATATCCTCGGAAGAACTGTTTTGAGGAATTAAGAACAGAAAGACTACCACCATGATGATAACCAATATCCAGAACAGATACTGGAAGGAGGAAGAGGAATATTCCTCAGTGATATTTGACTGTGAAGTGATTGACCCATAAAGTGTTTGCAAGACAGTACTGAAAGCATCTCCCATGAATTGAGGCAAGACTAATAAATCTGGGCTGATCTCCCATGATTTGAATCTATATGCTTTACAGAAAGCATGTGGTATTTGTTTCTTATCAATATCCATTTTGCCATATTAGTAATCATTGGAGATACAACTGTGTGCATTTTTAGGTAAAAGGTACATAGCTTGGGCACGTCACTCCCCTCATCCTGTTGTACTTAGAAACTATGTCAGAGGTTTTGAGAAATTAATTTCTTATGAAGTTTGATTTTTTTCATCATCTATATAAATTCCCTTAGAAAGAAGGCATTTTCCTCTCTAAATAATTTTCATATGCACTTCATCATTGTAACTTACCCTAAAGATGACTAGTGAAAGGTAGGATGATTGACTCTCTAGGATCACAAGAGACAGAATGAAATAGAAAAAAATGAAACATAAAAACAAAGTATTAATAGAAGTAGCTGGGCAGGGGGGGACATGAACAATAACAAAAACTGTAAAACAAAAGATAGAATTTTCAGAATTGTAATGCATTTCAAGAACTAAATGCCTTTAATATCACTTTTTAAAACCAAAATGTTGTCCTAGAGAACATTTAGACTAAGTAAATGTCTTTCTTTAAACTGTATACTTCATTCTCATTTTCAGATGCTAGTATGTATGCCCATTATCTCTTTAATGCGTTTGATACAGCACAGAATGGATCGGTGAAGTTTGAGGTAAAGAAATCATGACATGGTCTGATTGTACATATCCTCATTGTGTACCTCATTTTACATTTTTGACACTTTGCTTTTCATTTCACTGTAAAGAAAATATTGCAGTTCCTGTAAGACATGTATCAACAACAAAATCTAATGTAAACAGGGTATCACTCTTCCTGTTGTTGGCCTATCCCCTTGTATGCACATTTTGCACAAGTCCCATTGGATTGAGCAGAAGAGGTGACAGAAATGTATCTCTGACAGAATGTGAACCCCTGTTATGTAGCCTGTCACATCTGTATGTAATAATTCAAGTTAGGAAAGGAATATTTGCTAAGAAAGTAGATATGGTATCTTTAAGAAAGTCCAATGGAGAATGTATTCAATTCACTTTAAAATAGACAAAATTTCTTCTTTTCTATGGACAACAGATGTACCCATAGTGCTATAGTAAAGAGAGTGATGGACTAGGACTGGGGATATCTGGTTTCTAATCCATAGTCAGCCATAGGCACTCACTGGGGGTGTGGAACTGGAAATTCACTCTTTAACTATAGCATCTTAAAAACCCAATTTGGGTTGCTATAAGCCAGTTGTGACTTGATGGCACATAATTAAGAGATAACAGAGACAAACTACAACCTTAGCTTCATCGCAAAACATATGAAATTAGCAAAGCCAAAATATGACAGTTTCACAGTTGTCTTGTGTATGAAATCCAAATGGGATTCACATCTGTAGTTTCTGATAAGTCATAAAAGTGTTTTAAGCATTCAATTCACATGGCTTTTTTGTCAACAACTTTTTTAAAGTTACCTGGAAGACAGGAACCTCAAGAATTAATGAACTGACTAGCAATGAAATAGATCAGCAGGACTATATGAATTCAAGTAGAGACATCACTTAATTGTATTTTACACATCTTCTTTTGTAAAAAGAAGGCAAGCCTTTTCCCCCAGTATGTATTTGCATTTTGTTTCTGACAGGATTTTGTGACAGCACTATCCATTCTGTTGAGAGGAACAGTTCATGAAAAGCTACGATGGACATTTAATCTGTATGACATAAATAAAGATGGCTACATAAACAAAGAGGTGAGAAATTTAATTAGATTAGGAGCTATCTAGCTCAAGAAAGCCAAGTTAAAAGTTATTCATACCTGGTACAGCTAACTGAAAATACATCAGCCCATATCATTAGGTCCCACCTTTTAGAGCTATTGCTGGTCTTGAACCAAAAGCTATTCATATTTCTGAGTAAAGGAAAAATTAATGGCCTGGTATTTCTCACATAATAAGCAGGCCTGTATATTATGAAGAGCCTTTCTAGACAGGAAAGTTGGAGATCTCTCTTAATATGAAATATAAAGTGAAAAAGCTCTAGCTGTAAGCTTTGCTCTTTCCCCAGTCTTAGATGAGGTTGGGTTGGAAATTACTGTGCAAAAAAAACCAAACCACTATTATTTGGATTTTCCACCTACCTACCTACTGAACAGGCTTCCTTGCTCCAGTCTTTTAAAAAGCAATTGATGACTATGCTTTTTGAGGATGCTTTTGTAAATGTTTCACCTATCCCTGGCTTTTAGACTGGAGTCCAGTTTATATTTTCCCAGTTCAGCAGTTTATGACATTGGCCCATTTTTATGGTCTGTTTTACTGTCTGTTTTATTGTAACTTATTTTTATTATAGTTTTATGGAGGTACTTTTAAAATGTCTTTTGTTGTATGGGGGATTTTATGTTGTTAGCTGCCTCAGGTAGGGATTCATTCTCCCTAGAGAGGCAGGGTATAAGTGCAAACAACAGCAACAGCGTTCTTACTGTAGAGTTATGATGAGTAGCAGCAGTTTCTAGTAAGCAAGAGATTTTCAATAGCCCTTTAGTACAGAATCCAGAAATCTACAAGAATTCTCCCAGGCAGACTTGTCGGAGTTTTAACCAAGAAACCTTGATATGTGTTTACAAGTTCCTAAGATAATTAATTCAAACATGATAGTCATTTTCATCTTGTTGAAAAGACAGGGGAAATGGGTAGGTAGGGCTAAGCTATGTGGGAACTCTAAGAGGCTCTGCTGAGTTTCCAAAGGAAGCCTCTAAAAATCCATATCAGACCTCTTAATTGCTTGTAGATCTCACAGAATGAAACCCCACCTATCCACCTCACCTTTCTTATCCACAGGATGAAAATGACTGTCATAGTCTAAATTAAATAGAGAAGGACTTAAATAAACACCTATAATACATTTATGTCTTGATTAAAACCTATCTGGGAGCTGTCTTGAAAATTTCTGAGGACTGTAGCCCATTGATTCTGAAAATTCCATGCCAACTTTCTAGCCATCAAATGCTTTCTGGCAGATAAATGAAATGAATTTCAGTTGGTACACATATAGAAGAAGGAAACAAAAGTATGCCAGTGGTTAACACTGACATCAGAGACACTGAAATGAAGCACTATGTTGTTTCTGATAGCCATGCTTAACTTTCTCCAACTGAAATCAGGACTGAAGCACTATAACTTTAACTGGATCATACTTTATGTTGAAGATACATCTACATAACATCCAGTGTGGTGTAGTGGTTAAATGGTTGGGCTAGGATTCAGGAGACCTTGGTTCGGATCTCTATTCCACCATTGAATTCACTAAGTGGATATGGTTCAAATACCTGCCTTCAGTCTGACCTGTCTGGGAGGGTTAGGTTGGAGGAGGAGAAACATGTACATTGCCTCAAACCCATTACAAGAAACATGGACTATATATATGACAATAAGTGGGAAGTATATAAACCAAAGTTAAGAGGAACAGGAGAGAAATATGTGGAATAGGTTGACATATTTGGGGGAGACACAAACCAGGAAATAATGTGATTGCTGGATATGTCTTTCTGAGACAAGGCATTGAAAGAACAAAATGTCTAATTTGGATCTCGCCAACAAGTTTTCTTGGAAGAAGATGAATACAGGGAATAAGTTCATAATACATTTATGGCCACACTAATAAGGAGCCTCACAGATAAATTCACAACGCCAGGAACACCATATGCCAACTTGGCCATTTTAGTCCCTAACAACTTTGCTGATTTTCATGGCAACAACCTCCCTCAATATGTTCAATAAATTACATGAACTAATTAGCTCTTTTGAGCCACAAGTTGTGCCAGGAAATATTTGGAAAAGATTTAAGCACTTTCCTTCAAAACAGGGTGGTTTATGGTTCATAAGGCCTCCTGTGGATATCAAGTAGGCCAAATAACTAAACTGTATTTGTGCATTGTGATTTGATAACAGCATGATCCTATACATGGCTGCTCAGAAGAAATTCCCACTGGCCCAAATCGAGCAATGTACTTTGGTATCCAATACCAACTTGCTTCCCCCTACTACTGTACACACACACATGATTCAAAAAACAAAAATGACAGCACTATGGAGAATGTTTTAAGGGTGTACTGGAGAGGGCTCTAAGATGGAAGAGAGTAGAAGTGATTGAATCTAGTAAGAGTATACATTGGATACTCCTGGCTGCTGTGTTTACTTGTTAGATGCAGCATGGCAGACTGGGACATGAGCAACCTGCATTGGCATCATAGATTACTCCTCTACTCAAATATTAGCATCTCTTCTTTTGTAACCTTTGCAAGATTATTTCCACTGTTGCTTATAAACAGAAAAATTGAAGGAAAATTATGTGGCATTATATATGCACCAGTATAAAACATTTGAAAGAGCTACAATTTATTTTGATGACTCAGCTTGGCTGAGCAAAAGATATCAGGATATTTTGGTGCAGAAATTTCTGGTGAAGGGGAAATCCAGATGTTTTATTTTGGGAATAACACACAAGTTCATCCATTTCTATCAAGGCGGCATTCAACCAAATCCTAATGTAATGCTATGTCTCTTGGAAGAGGAAAATAAAGAGCTTTATGATACCTTAAAGGCAAAGAATCCGAGTCACCCAATTAAACCTCAGATGTCCCTTAGACATGCCTACCACTGATGCACTAGTTAAGGCTTAGCTTGAGTAACTATATAGTGTGTCTGTGTGTGTGTGTGTGTGCGCGCACACGCACACACACACATACACACACGCAACCCCTTGGCCAGTCATCTTGCAGAGCTTGCAGCAACAAAGAGGGAGTTCTGTCAGTATGTAGATTAGTCTTTGTGTTGTAGAACAGTGGTCGGCAAACCTGGCTTTCCAGGTATTCTTGGACTTCAATTACCAGAAGCCCAAGTCAGTACACCTGCTGATCTGGGCTCCTGAGAATTGAAGTTCAAGAACATCTAGAGAGCCAAGTTTGTTGACCCCTGTTCTAGAACATCCCTCTTCCCCTCTGCATGCATGGAATTCAGTGACTACATAGAGATTTCCATATCAAATAATCAAAGAATAACTGTGGAAACAATTATAGAACCATACCTTAGATTTCAACATGTGTGATCTTCATGTGTATTCATATCTAAATCATGATAACAAACAAATTTTTGTAGTTGTTCAGTCGCACAGTTGAGTCTGACTCTTTACGACCCCATGGACCATTGTACACCAGGCTCCTCTGTCCTCCACCATCCTCCTCAGACCACACAGATCTACACCCATTGCATCGACAATGCCATCTATCCACCTCATCATCTGGCACCCCCTTCTCCTTTTGCCTTCTATCTTTCCCAGCATCAAGGCCTTCTCTAGTGAGTTCTCTCTTCACATTTGGTGGCCAAAGTACTTGAGCTTCATCTTCATTATTTGTCCCTCCAATGAGCAGTCAGGGTTGATTTCCTTCAGGATGCTGTTTATTTTGTTTGAAAATCCAAAGCAAGGATATTGCAAACTCAAGTAGCTGCATTGTTTTTGTTGAAGGTTAATACTGCAGATGGTGATTGCACCCATGAAATAAAAAGGCAACTGATTCTTGGGAGGCAAGCAATGAGAAACCTGGGGAGCATAGTGAAAAGTAGAGACATCACGTTGAAAACAAAAATTAGCATAGTCAAAGCAATGGTATTCCCTGTGGCAATGTATGGTTGTGAGAGTTGGACCATTAGGAAAGCTGAATGCAGAAGAATAGACGCCTTTGAGATGTGGTGTTGGAGAAGAGTTTTGAGAGTCCCATGGACAGCGAGGAGAACAAATAGGTCAATCTTAGAAGAAATTATCCCTGACTGTTCCTTAGAAGGTCAAATAATAAAGATGAGGCTAAATTACTTTGGACATCAAATGAGAAGAGAGGATTCACTTGAGAAAGCTTTGATGCTTGGAAGGGTCAAGGGCAAAAGAAGAAGGGGACGGCCCAAGATGAGATGGCTAGATGGTATTGTAGAGACAATGGGCACAGAGCTGAGTGAGTTGAGGGGGATGGTGGAGGACAGGAGTGCCTGGCGGACAATGGTCCATGGGGTCGCAGAGGGTCGGAATCGACTGTGCGACTGAACAACAAAAAATACTGAAAGGAAGAGTGAACCTGTCATTGTTACAGCCCTGTCCTCATTGATGTCTCTCCTGTCTTTTTATTGTTATGATTCTAGGAAATGATGGATATAGTGAAGGCAATTTATGACATGATGGGCAAATACACCTATCCAGTGCTGAAAGAAGATGCACCAAGGCAACATGTAGACATATTTTTTCAGGTAGTTTTTTATTGTGTTCTTGCATTTTTACCTCTACTGTCTAACTTCACAGCTACTACATGTTCATTTACTTTATATCTTGACCACATAATCAGAATGAATCTGTAAAGTTGTATTTCAGTACTTTCAGATAAGCACTCTTATGCATTTTGCAAATGTATTAATTTTATGGACTCAAAGGGCTCATGGTTTTTTTTTTCTGTTTTACAGAAAATGGATAAAAATAAAGATGGTGTTGTAACTTTGGATGAGTTTATTGAGTCATGTCAGGAGGTAAGCATAGACTTCCATCCTCAGAAAAGCTAGTCAAGATATTAAACTATGACAAAAAATCCTTTGTTTTATTTCTTCCAATTTATGAGAGTCCTGGGACAAAATATTTCAATTTGCATCATTGTTGATATCCTTTCTTATGATATTCATAACTACTGGTAAGCCAAAACAGGGAGGGAAAGATGCAGAAGTAACAACATCATACAATAGTACTACAGCAAAGTTTTGAAATAGCTAGGAAAATAACAAGTTACACAGATTTGTTAATTGCTTACTTCAGTAACAATGGCAAAAGTTAAATTATGACTGTAATACAATGAGGAACAAGCTCATTTTTTAAACTTACAGTTACTTCTCTAGGTACAGAGTATGAGTGTAGCCTTACTATGTAGGTAGAAATGTTTTACACAACAGCCAAGTGACTTGCTACATTTTGGTTCTAAAAAAATCAGTTACTTTTGAATAACAAGAACACGAAATAATTATCTTTTACAAATTACAATTATAACATGTAATCAATACTAACTCTCTATTTTCTCAGAGTTAAGATTGGTTCCTGAAAATGGTGTTTGTTCCTTCCTCCTTCTATATGGAGATGATACTGTGACTATGACTAACTCAGTGCAGGCCCCAACTGTGGTTTAAATTTGTTGTTATCTAAAGATAGGCTTGGCTAGTTCAGTGGTTTATCAGGGTTTTTCCTCTTCTGTTAAATTGTTTTGAAATGCATTATTTTTGTACCACCGGTTGTGGCCCACAGCACCATTTCATGTGACACCACCACCACTTCCACCACACCAGAAAGTACCATGTGGTGTAGGAAGGGCAAAATGGCCGTCCAGCCCCCGAAGCTATCTGAAGGAGCAGAGCATGTCCCAGCCCCTGGCTTTAAAAGGTTGAGAACTCCTGGTGTAAAGTGCAGCAGATAATTGCTTTCTTGCTTTTTAAGAGTCTGATTAAATCTGCACAATAACTATGTATGTATTTACTTTTAAAATGAATGTATCAACCATCCTCCCAACTGATAGGTCTACAAAAAATCATGAACAACTTAACATGCCACAAATATAACACAGCAAAGGAATGTATGCATAATAAAAAGAGGCTCTTTTATGATGCATTTTTGTTGGTATAAATCAGAGGTGCCCAAAATTTTTGGGCCAGTCATGTGGTTCCTCCCACAGGAAGTGGGAAGTAAAATGTGCCTTGCAATCTGTTTTGCAACAGGATGAGATAGATTTTAAGCTGCCATTTTCTCTGTTTAAACCAGAGGTGCCCAAACTATGGCCCATGGGCCAGATCCGGTCCCCAATGCTAATTCATCTGTCCCACGCCACCCTCATCGCTCCCAGAAGCGGAAGTAAAATGTGCTTCCAGGAGTGATGAGGGTGACACAGGGAGGATGAATTGGAGTCGGGGACCGGATCTAGCCCACAGGCCATAGTTTGGGCACCCCTGGTATAAATCAACATAGAGAGAGTTTAGTAGAGTTTAGAAATGGCAGGCAGGGAGTTTCCCTCTTTCTCTACTTCCTTGCCATTTGTTGCCCATTTGCTGTGCTACTTTCTAGTGTGAAGATGAGAAATATTAGAGTTTTTTTACAGATATTTCCTTGTACTTTTTGTTTAAACTGTTTGTGGATGGTTTGATCTGAATTAGCTTTCGTGGATCAAGTCTACCTCCTCTGACATAAGAATGAGACATTAAAGCTAACATTAAAAGACAATAGGTTGGCTTTTAAGGTACCACAACTGTTTTGTCTTTTTTGTTTTGTTTATTATCTGATATGCTTGCACAGACTAACAGGGTTGCCACTTCAAAAATTCATTTTCGGAATAACTCCAACCTTTTCACTCTGAGTTGGCTCTTTTAAAATCAGAATAAACACTTCCTGATTTTATTAGTAGTTTGGCTCTATCCAATGAGTTGTGGCAGTTCAAAGAATTTCACTTCTTCCCTCTTATCTGGGATCTTTGGATCTCCAAGCAAGCTTCGAAGTCTTCAAAAATTTCAGCAGTTTCATCTCTGCAACCTTGCTGAACTAGATTCTGCCTGCTTTGAAGCCTTTGATGCTTGAGAAATAAGATGAGATTGTGTATCCAACCATTCTCCTTCCATTTCAGCATTCGACAGATGCTGACAGATTTTCCACAGAGGGGCAGAGATAAGTGAAAATCTTCACACTCTGCTTAACAAGTGATAGTAAACTCCAACTCTTCCTCTTTCAAAACATGAAAAGTACTCATGATTTCAGGGCTGTCCGCAGGGAAATATTTATTTATTTATTTGAAGATTGAACTTTTTGGTACGTATTCAGTCCATTGAGGAAAACACTCTCTACCCAGAAAACTGTGGAAAGAGTAGCCATATGTTATAATCTATGACATGATGTATCAGATTAGTATTACTGGTTTTTTTAAAGAATTTCTGTTATAAAATGCCTTGGCTACTATAAAGGAGAAAAGTAGGGTATGGATTAAAATATATGAATGAATAATTAAAAAGCTGGAGGTGTTCACAAGGTGAAATGGGTGGAGCTTGTTAAGCGGAAGAGAGACCAAGGGAGGAGGTGAACAAACAGATTTTGGAATCCTGCATGAAATGAGAACATATGACTGGTTCATATCCTGTTCTAGTACTTCAAATTATATATATGGTGGAGTCATAAATTACTAGACCTAATTTATGACTGTTCAACCTAAAAATGGATATAGGAGTAAAGGCCCCTTGTACAGGCATTTCTATAAACTGGACACCTGAAAATCTATGCTGAAGAGGTGTTAGCTCACTCCCATGCTCGCAATATATACCAGGGGTTCCCAACCTTTTCATGCCATGGGCCTGACCGTGCCTTCCAAACAGCTGAGCAGGCCTGACCATGCCCCCTGGATGCAGGTACATTTACAACAGTGGTAAATGCACCCACTTCTGCATTTACAACAACCACGGGGCCAGATGAAATGGTGCTGCAAACCGTAGGTTAGGAATCCCTGATATATAAAGTATAGAACATAACATGGACTATAACTTCTTCCTTCAGTTATGTTTATGGATCTTAGAAAGCCAACCACCTCAAATATTGAAGGTCTGTAGAACTGTACACAATGTAAAATATTCATAGTGTATTCTCTTGTTGCTTCTAGGATGACAATATAATGAGATCCTTACAGCTGTTTGAAAATGTCATGTAATAGCCAATGAAGAGCGGCATAAGAGTCAGAGACTTTACGTGTAATGAGACCCTGAAGAAAATGAGTCAAGATTTTTCTCCCTCCACCTTTTTTGATGAAAGCTTTTTACTACTTGGACATACTCAGCGTGCAAAGATTTTGTATGCCATCGTGAACTGGGCTTTGTGTCTGAATGTAAAAAAAACCTCGATCTCACCTTCTTCAAGAGACACTGACTGAAATTTATTTCATTTGGAAGCATGCCTAATAAAACCTGACCAGAGAGACCTAACCAGAGAGACCTACTGTTTAAAGGTTTAATAGATTAAAGTTTAATTGATTAAAACAATATTCAATGTTCTGTTCGCTAATCACAAAACTTCTGCTGCTTTTGCTCTAACAAACTGGATTGCCTATGATAGCACAGCATCAGTAGCTTGCTTAATTATCTGTTGTAAGCAGAAACTCTTTGTATCATCATGGGGCGAAAAGTGACACCAATGTTTTTGGTTCAAGAAAAAGAAATATGCTAGGATAACTCAAGCAAATTCCACAAACTGAAACCAGTTAAAAATAGCAAATGGAGTGGGACAAATTTAGGCCCTGTCTGGGTGACCTGGTTATTGTCCAACCCGTGCAGAGTTTTGGCTCAGTTGTGCAAGAGTCAGTTTCGCTCAAGAAAATAGTTCCCATTGAATGATGCTACATTTTTCTAGCACTTAAAAACTGCAATAAAGTATTGTGGGAAGATGTTTCTTTTTTCCACTAGCTACTATGATCTGGAGAGGACTTTTATGGTTCTGCTTTGTATTGTAGCTGTTGATTAGAATTCATGATATCAGTAGTAATTCAACTCTATCCCTATTCTATATCCATGTTGTCATTCTAACACAAGAACTCTGCTGGCAATGAGGAGTTTATGATGGAACCTGACTGGTCTCCAAACAAAGCATAGTCAGTTTGATTATTGCTGACATTGGGAAACAGAAGATGAAATTAATAAGGGTGTGTGTTTTGGCATACTTTCCAAATAAGAGACAGCTGTATGAGTTGCCGCTCCAGACAAAGTGCAGCTAATTTTTTGAAAAATGGATCTGTTTTTGGTTTTGTTCTTGTTTTAAGACATGAGAATAGTAACAAGTATATGACATGTACAGCTATCCAACTGTGACCTTATTATATGTGAAATATTGTTCTCCTGTAGAGATAAGGAACATGTAGCCCACACATGTTGCTGGAAACCTTTTCCCATTGTGTTTGACCATTGGTTACGCTAGCTCAGGGGTGCTCAAACTATGGCCCATGGGCCAGATCCAGCTCCTGATGCCAATTCATCCAGTCTATGTCGCCCTTGTCACTCCCAGAAGCAGAAGTAAAACATGTTTTACACCTACTTCTGGGAGTAACAAGGACAGTGTGGGCCGGATGAATTGGCATTAGGGGCTGGATCTGGCCCATTATCTGGGCACCCCTGGGCTAGCTAGAACTGGTATGGGATGAACCAACAATGTCTAGATGACCAAAAGTTCCTTATTCCTGCCCTGTTTCCTTTGAATTGGGAGTGAAAGGATTGTTGAGAAAAATCAAGAGGGGCATGCTCAGAAGCATTTATCTGGACTGGCCCAAGAAGTTGATTACTCAAGTTTTGTTCACAAGAATGCATAATTAGGTGTCACACACCCACACCCCACCTTTGATTGATCCCAGTGAATTTTATCATAGTTTATAAAAGGTCACAGGAGCATAGAATGTTACTTCAGACAAGGTTGGAGATCTAACCTGATGCTTTTGACACCACTTAACAATTTTCCAGGATTTTAGAAAGGTCCTTTCAAGACATGAAATTGATTGAACCTGGGATCTTCTATATGGAAATCACATGTTCTGCCCCTCAGCTACAACTCATTTGGTTAAGAAAGTCAGCAGATTATATCCTTGCAAGCAAGATCAGCAATATATTTGATGGAACAGTGCAAAGATTTTATTGTATGGTCTACCAATTTTATGGACTTGAAAAGTGAACAGACAAGGTGTGACTTCCTATGATATGTTAAAGGGATGTACTGTAGTATAAGGCATAAATGTTTCTAATTCAGTACTCTGCTCCCCAGCAGAAAGAGTAGGGTCAGTAGACAGTTATGGGTATTGTTTTGCACCATAACTGTTGCAAATGGATCTTTAGGCAGTCCACCTAGTCTTGTTGCCAGGTGAAGACCCCAATGAAATGAATTGAGGTCATGAAGAAACAATTTCTTGTGTATTGTGCCCAGATTTTTCAAGCACAAGTGCACGCATGCAGTTCTCTATATAGTGATAAAAAGTTATCAAAAGTGTGCCAGCTGAACATTTAGAGTAGTTTAAAGGATATTTTATGTGTACAAAATAATTCAAAGCCATGAAGCTGGAGTCCTGAGCTACATTAAGCAAACATTAATCTCACAAGGGTTTTTTGTGCTCCAGTTTATAGCAAAATGATGGTCTTATGGAGTCAGCATAAATAACAGTGGTAGCCTCCAAATGATGGAGAATTCTGGAGTATTTGGTGAAAACATTTTAACTGGTTTTCAAATATTCTTAACATAGCAGTGGGTAATTTTGTTGACATGTTTGCCTTCTTCAGGAGCAAAATTTCTGGAATAGAAATCCTAAGGTTGAAATTCTGTTCATGTAAATTAATGCTGCATAAGGTTGATGCTTTATGCAGCAATACTTACACATGCTGGATTTCAGCCTATATATTGTTTAAACCATATTGAAACATGAGTGAAAATAGAGTTATTTGTTTCATAGTTAAAATGAATTTTGATGCTAAATATATGAAAGCAAGATGCTTTATCCTTTGATACTGCATTTCTGGTTTACACAATACGTAGAATTCATACTGTATGACCTCAGTCCTACTCAAACATAGCCATTATATATATCACAACAGTAATTATGTTTTTTCAAGAGTAAGTCCTATGGAATTGTAATGGAACTTATTTCAAACATCTTCATGGGAAGTAAATTGTACTTAAACAAGTTTGCTTTGAAGTAAACCTGGCTAAACTCAGGCTAACCCAAGTCCCACCATATTAGCAGCATTCATAATTAACTTTATTGGAGGCATAACCATTTTGCTTTGAAATAAGTAACAGTGACGGTTTATGTATTCTACAATTCCAGTGAATCCTGGCAGCACCTCTAATGTTAAAAAAAAGAACCATTAGACTCGGGGATTTTAGCTGAGGACAAAAATGGACAACTAGCACTAGAACAAAAGAATATTACTATTTAAATTTTTACAAGACTGGATATTTTAATTCTCATTTTAGGAGAATAAAATAATAAATATTTAGACATAAATAAGAATGATGTTTATAAGGATTAGTGTCAATATTACCTTAATTGCCTACTTTAAATTGCCACATGTCTGGTTTGCAGAGAGGCCTAAAAAACTAATTGCCTAAAAAGATGAAAAGACTCTCTAAGAACAAAAGTACTAAGGAATAGTAGCTACAAGTGGCTTGGCTTACATTGCACCTTATGTGATTGTCCGATTTCCATGAAAGTTCTACATATATTTTTTACAGACAAGTTACATGTTATGAAAATATATTTTAAATACAACATTCATAGTTCTATATTTTATTAAAAAACATTAATTGTAAAGCCTAAATGTATGTACATGTATGTGTGGCTGAAACTGGTGTAACCAGATTAATGATGTGATGAATTAGAATATAATAGTGACATGTTCTCATAAGGTACTATGCTTTAGCTCTTTGTGTAGTACTGTACTCTTGAAATGCTCTCCATTGATTCTCTTGTACATAATTGACTTTCCTGTTCCATGGCTTCAGCCTCCCTTGCATATATATCATTCCTGCCAAGATCTTGTATTGCAACCACTGGCACCCTGAGCCCAGTAAAAACACTGTGTGTCCAGAGGTTCGAAGCATTCCTACTTGGATAGGGAGCCATATGTAGTAGTAACTACAGATCAAGAGAAGGCCTTTTTGCAAGCTTAAATCCAGACAAATGACTCTGCTACTTTCTTTTCTTTGCTAATCAATTAACTGGCAGGGTGTGGTCTGTAGCAAAAAGAACTGTGCACAAAGCACTGGCTGCTATGCCCACTTCCCTTTGCCAATCACCAAATGGGACTGATTCACAGCTACTTCTGCTATATGTCGCATGAGCAACCTGTAAAACATGAAGCCCAAATTATGCATTCTCATTATTTATCCCGCCTTTCGGTAAATAAAAAATACCAATACAGCAGTAAGGCAGACTTGTAAAGTATTAAAAAAATAAAGAATTGAACGTTTTTTAAAAATGTGCCTAAAATGATGACCAAGATGATTCTGGTCACTGAACACATACTTTTTCCATTGAAATCTGTAGGACTTTGGGTCATAAATTCTGACCAAGGCTCTCTGTGTTAATTTGATTTAGAACTACATGCTATCATTTTCTATCAGCTATCTCAGTTTATTACAGTATCCGCTGGTTCAGCATATGCCTGGCAGAAAAGCAAAGTTATTTGTTTGCAAGTAACTCTGGGTACGCCAGAGAGTGAACCATTATTTTGTAAGAATAAATGTGTTATTTCTTCCTCTTTACTCAAGAGTAACACGTTAGTAATACTGCACCTGTAGGTATCTTCTTATTTACATCTGCATTATCTCCTTACAAAAGTAAAGAAATGGCACGGAAAGAACCAAATCTTCTCAAAAAGATTTTAGAAATATTGGCTGAAATCTGATGGGTTCAACCTTATCCTTTTGTGGCTGGTAAAATGAGTACCCAGGGTGTTGAAGGCAAAAATGCTAATTACCTCGTGAACTGCCTAGATAATGCTCTAAGCAAGATGGGGCACTATATAAGTGTAATTGCTATTTTTAAATCCAGTTACATTCACTCTGTTCCTAGCCAGCAATTAAAAGAGTCACACTACTATTATCAGGAGACATGCACACCTAGTTGTAAGCCGCCCAGAGTTGGGTTTTACCTGATTGGGGCGGGATAATAAATTGGAATAAATAAATAAATAGTGGCTTGGTGCTTGCATGCACGCCCCTTGAGAATCATGATGGGATCTCTTTTCTTTGGTTAGTAGTATACCAAATGTTACAAATTTTCATACACTAAATAATAGGATTTCAGCCATTAAGCATTGGTTATTTGGGTGAAAAAAAGAGCCTCTCTTCACAATTAGAGAGCTGTCTTACAGATCAGCCTGAGAAACCAAGGGAAATAAATTAACTACAAACCCTCTGATGTAATGAGAGCTTTTAATTTTCAGTCCAATTTAAAGCAATTCTTATTATTCTTATTCTTGTGTCCAAACTTTGAACTGCCAAAATGAAGCCACTTTCTTGGCTTTATCATTGGCCAACCTTAGTCCTCATCAGTACAAGTTTCTGGTAGTAATCAGCAGACCAGCAAATGACCCAAATTCTGTATCTCTCCACAGTGTGCCATTGTCTGCCAGCAGCCCCCACTTGAGCATGTTAGTTTTACATTTAGACACTCTAATCTTTAGCATATTTATGGTCCGCCATGTGATATAGAAAAGGTCAAGTTCCTCAGCCATATCCTCCTTTTGTCCATTTACAAAGTATCTAATCTTCTAATTTGGTTTTGCTCTTGCTTACCCTCAAGTGTGTTTGTTCTTGCCATAAAGCTCTTCCTGGATCTCAACCAGTAATTGATTTAAAGCAATTGATAATGTAGAATAGGAGTTATGAAAGGTTATATTACAGCATATGAAGATTTTTGTCTCTAAATCAGAGGTGGGCCAATGATGCCTGTGAACCTCTTTTTGAGACCTGTGTCTCCCAATTTATGGATACTTTTTTGGAATCTGCCTCCATAACAAAAGCTTTGTAAAACGTATTTCGTGCAGGAGTGAGCAAGTGACAGCCCTTCAGATGTTCCTTGACAGTAGTTCCCATAATCCTTAACATTTGGCAATTGTGGCTTGGGCTAATGGAAGTTGCAACCCTTTTGTTCTTTCTTCTGGTGAGCCATAGTTGCATGTCAAATTTGCATGCAGCTGATACTGTAAGTGCAAGGTATACTGAGAAACATACAGACAAGATTGAATTTGGGGTAAGCATTAGGAACAACTTCCTCTTTCCAACAATGACTACTCTTCCTATTTGTAACCTATTGAACATCAGACTATATCCTTTGCCCAATATTTCTGACAGTACCACTACCACTAACATGTTAAAAATGAAAATCCTCTCCTCCAGTATTTCACCAGTTAAAATCATTTGAACGATTGTGTATACTCAAATCTAAGGAAACCCCAAGTTCTACAGGTCAAAAGATATTTGACCTGCAGAACTTGTGGTTTCCTTAGATGTGAGCATTTGTATATAGCATTGCCAGCAAATAGCCCAATAGCTCCTGTTCCTATTGGTAACTGTAATAAAACTCGGTGACTGCAGCATAACCTTGCGAGACAATTGATGCTTCAAATGGAGTTAGTAGGCTAACTTCATTTACTATTTCCAAATAAAACGTATACATTCAGAACCAGTAGGGCTTACATAATTTTGACATGGCAAATTTCTGTTGATGAATTTGATCTGCTCAAGCTGAGACTGAAAATGAGATGTAGTCCAATATCTTCTATCTGCATTGAAGATTACGAGTAAACATGATAGTTGTTATACCCAATTTTAATTTACATTTTCTCTTTAAATATGTATACTGTAAACACAAACTGAAGCCATTGCCCCTTATTACTATCTCTGACAGTTAACTGTGATGATGCCAGGGTCCTTAATAGTCCAGATGTGATTGTTTGTATGTCTCACCTGACCCTCTTCCTTTGTTAAGCAAAGCCTCACTTATAGTTTGAAACTGTGAATACAGCATGCTTAAGGATGAAAGCAAAATTTATCATTCATTGTAGTATCATTGAGCTCATTTGTGACTAAGCAGGGTCCAACCAAAGTTATACACTGCCCTGAGGCTGACAGATTAAATGAGAGGCACTAAGGATGATTTTAAAGCTATCATCATTTTCAGTGTTCAATGAACTGAATATCTAACTTTTCTTGGATCGTGCCCAGTATTATTTATCTGTTAACATTTGAGCTCAGATGCTTGATTACCATTCATCTTTGCAATATTTATGGGAATGACTTGGTAATAATAAGGGGGGAATACTATAATCCACTGGTTTTGCATCATTTTGAATTGTACAACCATTATGTAGAAGATGGGCTAAGGTTCTGAGTTTTAAATTGTACAAATTTTCTGATGATTGTACTCATTTCACCAGTGTCTAAAATGTTTGTCAAATGTTAGTTATGAATTACTACGACTGTGAAGTACAATTTTTTCAAAATGTTTGTATGCATTTTCAGGCAACAGTTTGCTAAAAACAGTTTGCTAAAAATGACAATAATGCTGATGCAAAAAAAGAAAAAGAAATAAATTCATGTGTCTGCTAGTAGTGATGTTAGTTTTCCCATTACTCATTGCAATCCCATGAGTTCAAGAAACATTCCTGAGTTTAATAGTTCCAGAGGAAACATACTGCAATGTTCAGTTGAGATGGCAAGATTACTGGCATTCCCAAAACTGTTGTCCTGATACAGAAAAACATCCCCAGTATGTCAACATGAGAAATGTAATTCATAAAAGTGCAGTAGTGTTCCAACTTTTTCCTCCCTCATGCAACAACCACCATCGTTCTTAAGGATACTGGGGGGAAATAACAAAAGCCCATATTAAGTCAAGCCATTCTGTGGGAGCAGCAATGCATTGTTTCACTTCCATAAATATGATCAAACAGCAATTTATAAAATATTTTGTTGAACATTTTCAAAGATTTTGGTTTTAATAATAAAATATAATATGTAAACAAAATCAGTTGTATGTCTGTGTTACTGATGTTCAAGCCCAGTTCTGCTTCCAAAGTACCAGGTGGACCCTCACACAAATGTTTTAATTTAATTTAATGTTTCAATTAGTATGCCACCCCACTCGCAGAGTGACTCTGGGCAGCTAACAAAGAAAACAAAATATCACAGTTAAGGTACAAAATATCAAGTCACAAGCATTTCAGAAACATTACAGCAAATATCCCAACCACCGTCACAAAATATCAACCCATCGCAAAACACTTCAAACACACACAAACGTCGCCAACTCAACCCCGCCAAGCATGTCCTCCTCCCTTCAGGCCGAGCCCAGGAAAGGGGACATCCAGGCTGGCGGCAGCTGGGTTGGGTTTCAAAACCAACCTGCCACGCAGCTGCTGCTTCTTCCCTCAGGCTGGGGCCAGCCGAGGGGGTGTGCGGTATGGTGGCAGTGGCAGGTTTCGAAGCCCACCCGCCGTGCAGCTACTGTTCCTTCCCTCAGACCAGAGCCAGCCGAGGGAGCATCCAGGGTGGCTGTGTTGGTGGCGTGTTTCAAAGACAGACTGCCATGCAGCTGCTGCTGCTTCCCTTAGGCCAGGGCCAGTCGAAGGGGCATCCTCTCTAGACCAGTGGTACCTAACTTTTTTTTTTTTTGCCATGCCCACCTAAGCATCTCTAAAATCCTGATTCCCTTGATTAAAGCTAGGCCTCAATCAAGTTCCATACTTCTACTTTATAATGAAGATTATGAATGAGCCTAAGATTTTCTTTACTTGGGTGCCACGGTGTGGTGACTCTGCTTTTCCACTAAATAAATTTTTGCTTTGAGCATGTTCTTGTGGACAAAATTCTTCAACACCAATCTTCTGGTGCCAGCATTAATTCTAGAAGCACAGACTCATTGCCCCAATTATGACACCAGGACCTCAAGTGCCCCTCCCATGTGATCCCATTCATTCAGCATAGTTGGACTATTCTGGATAAATTCAGAGACATAAGTCCTATTAGTGTAATAATATTTATAGAGTATCAGAGAGCAAATAAAACTAAACTAAACAAAAAGACAACAAAATGCTGTGGCACCTTAAAGACTTAAGTTCTGTATTTTAATGTTAGCTTTCAGTCTGATGAAGTGGACTTGATCCACAAACGCTAACATTAAAATACAGGAGTTAGTCTTAAAGGTGCCACAGCATCTTTTGTCTTTTTTTGTTTGTTTGTTTGCTCTCTAATATGCTTGTACAGACTAACATGGCTACCACTTCAAAGATATTTCTAGAGGTGAGCAAAAGCCAACTTGCACAGAATTTGGCTAAAGAGCATGCAGGTTGGGGTTGACCTTTAGAAGACTTACTAACCCACTCTTTTCCCAGAACCTGCTATATTATTGGATCCTTGTGACCTAGAGAGGGCTATACGTATGTGATATTGGCAGCCACATGTAGATCTTTACATAGTGCCTTCTGATGCTAAGACTCAAGGCACCATTATATATTATTTGTATAATCCTAAACAGCATACAACAAGCTTCCCGTTCCAGCAAGCTGGATTGATTACAAAACTGTAGAAATCTTTTTATACTGTGAATTGTGATGGTAATTTATTGGTAAAGGTGAATTATATTGATGCATGGATGTTATCTTGGCGGGTATTTTATTCTTCTTACTAATGTTATTTTTTTAGTCTTGTAAATTTGTTCTGATTTTGTGTTTTTGTTTATTTTTATGTAATGCTTTGTGTTTAGCATGTCATCTAGCCCTTTTAATTCTATTTTGTTTTGGATGTGTTAATTTTTGCTTAGTATGTTATTATATGTGGGAGGTGCGTCTGACAAAAATAAAGAAAGCTTTAATTTATTTAAGACTTTTGGCTGCCCAGATTAGTACTTGCACTAAATGTGGGCAAGATACAAGTAAAATTAAGTTAAATTAATTTGTAGAATATGGTTTTCTGACATATTGTTTTGATTACTTTGTATTTCTGAAGTTATTTGCATATTGGGTAGGGGAGTTGATTCTTCACTGGCAAGGAAAGATGTAGGCACAGAAGATACCTTCAATCTCCATCTTGAAATCTAGGAACTTACACTTCCCACAGCTTTTGATGTTTGGGTAGTATGACATTTAAAGTTTTTGTTACCCCTACCCTTCCCATTTTTTGCAGTGTAGACTGTACTGAAGACTTCTGAAAGGTCTGAAGCTTCTTTTCTTCTTCCTCCTTCCTTCCTTCCTGGCCTAAGTAGGGCCTTTTGATTCCACTTGTGGATCAGAGAGCTAAACTGCTTTTCTATTTGAGAATCAGGTTCATTTCCCAGCTCTGCCACTAGATGGCTCTGGGAGCTCACAACAATACAAGTACAGTAGTGTACTGTATTCAAAGAGTTTTGCACTGAAAATTTATCTCAGGACTTTTGTCAATATGTACTCTATTTGAAAGGGGGGGGGGAATCATTTCAAAATGTCTTCACCATTTTTATAGGCTGTACACCAGAATAGCATCAGATAGGGAGCACTGCAAAACAAGCTAAATATAGTAACAAACTGCTACAGTTGTTAGTCCTTGAAGTGTGAAATTATAAATCCTATGGCAGAAAAAAGACAAGGCTATGCTACAACCACAGATTATGGTAGGGATTTTCAACCTGTGGCCCATCGGACGGACGCAGCACACAGCACTATTTCATGTGGCTCCCCACCGCCTCCACCACACCAGGAAGTGCCATGTGGTGGATGAGGGGCAAAATGGCCATCCAGCCCCCGAAGCTGTCTGAAGGAGTATGACCTGGGCCCTGGCTTTAAAAGGTTGAGAACTCCCGGTTTATGGGAATCTCTGAGACATTAATGGAAAATATGTTTCTCCCCTGGAAAAACCCCATTTCCCCAAATTCTCTGTCTTACAAAAAAAAGGAGAATTTTTGAAAGGCCATTTGTGCACAGGTATAAATTGGTGAAAATTAGTGAAAGAAACATCAATAATTTAAAATATGCTGATAACACCTTTGTACTGGCAGCAGCGGCTTGAAACAATTTTTAGTGCAAGTCAGCATAAATTAAAAATGGGATGGTAATGTCTTGAAAAGGAACCATGCCACCTCGGACAGTGTTTTTATTGATTTATTTGTTTATTTTTACCACAGGACATCCTACAAGTAAAAATGAATACAGGAGAAAACAGAAGAGATAGTTATGCTTTTCTCTTTTACATATAAATATAAGTAAATGAATAATCTATCAGCATAACTGTCATTCAGGTCTGTGCTCCTATCACGCATCAGTCGTCCCATCACAAGGGTCCTCCCATTAGTTCCTGGGCATACAGCCCATTTTACTGGAACTTAACCCTTGCCTCACCACCTGCTGGGAGAACCGAGGAGATTAGAAAAGAACTCTTACCATTATTATTATTATTATTATTATTATTATTATTATTATTATTATTATTATTATTATTATTATTATTATTATTATTATTATTATTATTATTATTATTATTATTATTAATTACATTTGCTACCCCGCCCCAATCGGGTGAACCCAACTCTTACCATGCTCAGGAAATAGAGCAGAACAAGGGAGGCTTCTTCAGGTAGCATAGCGTAGGTGTGTGTGTGCTAATCAAAACAACAATCTTCAAAGAGAAACAGCTGTTTTATTCTTCAGGTTCATTAATAGCAAAGTCCATAGAAAATCGCAGATTAGAGGGTCATAACACGTATCAGTCCAGTACATAGTCCAGTATCTTTAGGTAATCATAATGAAAGGAGAGAGAGAGAAAACAGTCCCATAGCCAGGGTCTTATACCATTGAGATCCAGAGACATACTGACTAACTTCTCTGCAAAAATGGGGAATTTGCGGTCAGGTGATTTAGCTTTAGCCAATCAGGTAACAGAGACAAATATTCTCAAAACAATAGTTGTTTTTACACGTGTGCAATCAGTGTTCTGGCATGTAGACAAAACATGGGTCTCAGCTAGCTAGAAAGATAAGAAATACTGGAAAACAGGCAATTTTGTGACATGAGTCTATGAGGCAGAGAGAAGGGGAAGGATTTTTATGAGGCCTAGCTGAATAATCTACTGCCTCAAGCCTTGGAAACATGAGAAATTTGTGTCGTTTCCTGACAGCTCCAACTACAGATGCTGAAGAAAAGGAAATTTTCAAACATTTATGCAAATGTCCAGGAGGATCACATGCCAAATTGAGACATGGTTTAATCAAAGGTGACTGGAATCCTAAAGTAGAGAACAAAGCAGAACCAAATGCTGTTGGAAAGTTTGGCCTAAGAGGCAGAAATGAAGCAGGAGAATGACTCATAGAATTCTGTGATGCTAACAATCTGTATATTGCAAATGCAAGCTCCAAAAACAAAACAAAAAGACAGATATACAATGAACTTCACCAAATGATTAGTACAAAAATCAAATTGACTACATAATTGGAAGCAGGAGATGGAGAAGTTGTATTCTCTCTGCCAAAACAAGATGATAAGAAAATTGTGGCATGGATCATGAATTACTAATATCCAAAATTAGAATAAAGTTGAAAAAGAACTCTAAATGATTCACAGGGCCAACATATAATTTAAACAACATTCTTTAAAAAATTACAGTTCATATAAAGAACAGGTTCACAGTACTAAACTCAATTGACCAGGAATCAGAAGTACTAAAGGTTGAACCCAGAGACAGTAAAAAAGAAAAATCAGGATGAATAACAGATGAAATGGTTAAAATTACAAAGGAAAGGTGAGAAATAAAAGGAAAAGGTAACAAAAATTGGATCAGAATCCTGAATGCAATCTTTCAATGACAGGCATGTAGAGACAAAGAGAACTATTGCATTAACCAGTGAAAGAAAACAGGTGAGAACAACTAAAGGGGGGGGGAGATATCTTTCAGAAAGTTTGAGAATTCAAAGAGAAACTTAAGTTTCAACTAGGAATGCTGAACAACCAACAAAGGACACAATCGGGCCAGTAGAAAATAAAATGAAGGTATAAAAAGTATACTAAATACTTTTACAAAAGAAATAAAATGATGACAGCCTGCTTTGAAGACAAATCCTACAGTGAAGCATCTGCCATTATAGAAAGTGAAGTGAAAGCTGCTCTGACCTTACTAAGAAGAAATAAATCACCAAATGTAGATGGAATACTGACAGAATTATTTCAAGCCACAGAAACTAAATCTGTCAAAAATCCTAAAAGAATAGGCCAACAAGTATGGGAGCGATGAAGCAACAATGACCCACAGAATGGCAATGCTCAATATGCATTCCACTCCCTGAGAAAGGAGATGTCAAAGAGTGCATGATCATTTAATCTTAATCTTAATATTACACATTTATATGCCACCCCCTCGATTGCTCAACTCTGGGTGGCTCACAGAACAGGTAAACACCACACAATCATACAGGTCATAAATACAACATTATAAAACATCATTAAAACATTCCAAAGGAAAAAAAAACATTGATTTAAAAGTCCATAAATTCACTTTACAAGTCCATGATAACATAGTAACTATCTCCGTACAATTCATGCCATGCCACAGGCAGGGACCGGAGGACAGTGACAACGGCCACAGCTGCTCTTCAAACCCACCCCCTGGCCAATGGTAAGGGCCTCGGGGGAGGGGAGTGGTCTATTAACATCCTCCAGGGGGAAGTCCAGGGGTGGGCCAGCAGGCGGATTTGAACCATTTCTAGTAGTCTGTTTTTAGGGGAAATTGTTTAAATCTACCTTCTTCCTTGAATCTCAACTCTCAATTTGAAGAGAAATACATTTAAAATATATATATATATATTACCCTGGGAAATTATTTCCTCTTTTTAGTCAATGTCCGTGTTTCAAATCACTTCTCTCTGTTTTATCAAACAGACAGCTCTTCCTGGGTTTTTATTTTCATTTAAGGTGGATTTTATTAGTAACCCTGTGATTATTTGCATACTACTTACTGCACATTCAAGTACCAAAAGTCACAAATTCCCCATTCTACTCTTGCATGTTCTTCACCTTAAGAGAGAGAGAGTCATAAATTGGTGTCTGAGACAGTCTCATAATTGATTGTTATTTTGATTAGTACACATTTGATCAGTCCACATTGACAACTTTAACTAAAGAATTAACAATAACTTTTTTTTAAAAATGACACTTTGCTTAGGACCTGTATTCAGAAGTCCTAAATTAGGAGTAAAGAACATGCACCTCTCCAGACAGTATGGATCTCCACATTTTAATGTACTGCACTGAGCCAATCTAAATAATGAGAATGGGGTTTTCCCCCATCCATTGTTTCAAGTTTTATTCACAGTGCTGTGATAAAGGAAATACCACTGGGGCAAGAAAGACCTGAGTTTAGGATATCTAGATCTCTCTGGATGGTTCACACTTTCTGTGGAAGAACATTTATCTTTCAGCTGCCTCTGTAGTCCCTGGAATATGCATAAGAAAAACTTCCACTTTGAGTAGACTCAATAGCTAGAATCCTGTTGGGAAAACCCTATGCATGAATGGCTCATGATGTCATCATCAATGGTCTTTTCCCCTAAAATAAAAGTTTTCTATTCTTTGCACAGGTTTTGAGGCTCCCTAAAGATCCTAGTAATCCTTCAACTTGGGGAAGAGTTGGTGGGAGGAGATTTTAATGTTCCAAAATTTGCCACCATCAGTGGAAACAGGAGGTCCTGAGACAGCAGGGTTCCAACCAATATCTCTAAATTGACTAATGACATTATTCAAAATAATAGGCTTATGTGTTATCAAATGCTGGTGGATTTGTTTAGGCTTCTTAAAAAAGCATTGCTGCTTCTGTCATCTTAATTTTCTCTGTTTTTATGTTCCATTCGTTCATAATAATAATTTCATGCTCTCAAGTCGGTTCTGATATATGATGAAACTTTCCGAGGTTTTCAAGTGTCTACTATTCCTTTCTTCTTCTGAAGGCACTCTTGGGCTGTGCAGGTTGCCACAGTCTACACATGATTCCTTTTCTTTTTGGAATTACAAGGGGGGTTCAAAATCCCAACTTCTGGGTCCACAACCAGATACCCAAGTCAGTGAGCTTTCCAGCAAGTTCTGTTCCATTACATAAAGCTAAAAATGGCATTATTACTAGTCTCCTCAGAAAAGTCTTTCAAACAGTCTTGCCAATAAAGAGATTGGCAAGAAAGAGTTATAGTGTGAAGGTTTTCTTGAACATTTCCTTAAATAATACTGCCCCAATATTGTAGTGGAGCTAGGAGTCCAAGGACAAAAGCCTTTTCGAGCAGCAGAGGCTAAGGTATCACTTGCCACTCCACTTGTTCATGATTCTTGACTTTGTGGTTAGAGTAGAAAACCTATAACTATCTACAGAGGAAGTGTATAATGTCATGTGTCTGGGTTTCTGTTCTGTATTATTTTGTGATCAGGACAGCTTCCTCCTCTGCTACTTGTATTTCCCTCTATTTATGCAAATTTAACGACACAGATATTTTCGTTAATGGAAATGTATTACTCAGAACCTCTGTTAACAATCAGCCTGTTTCAGGCAGAGTAACATGGCATTTTGAAGTGGCCTGAGATAGCACTACAAGTAGCCGCGTTGGCTAGGAAATTCTGGGAACTTTCCCAAGGTCTCCCACTTGCTAACACAGCCAAAATCTGTTGCACAAATCAAACAATATAACCTGAAATATATCTTATTTGAACGGCAAAAGGTTGAGACCCTACCCAGTAAGGAAAACAGAAAGAAAGGAAGAATACATAGTGCTGTTCACTTTTGTAGCCTTCCATAAACAACATAATGCTGCCAATATGTTTTAAAGTATTCAGGTACCACTCACCAAAAATGTTCTCCCTAAAGTTTCTGCAAGTATTTTGGCCCATATACACATCTAGAATAACCAAATTATTCAGAGATTTTCCAGCTGAGTGTAATAAATATTGTGCAACAGAGACAAGTTGTTTAATGTCTATTTTGTATAAAACGTTTACATTTTTCATATTATGTTATGTTATGTTATACATTATACTGTGTTATTTTTATGTGAGATTGTGTAGCCTCTCTGCCAGATGTTAAAACAGATGCTCAGTTGCTCAGCCTGGCATGGTACATTAACTTTGTGTATACCCCAGTGTATTTAGTGGTGATACCACATTATGCAACTATAACTACATCCAGTGTCACACAGAAAGTGAAATGCCAGAAGGACAGAATTTCTTCTTCTTTCTCTCAATTGTTATCTTTGGTATCACCTCAAAATTAGTTGGGGGATGCCAGCCATCTTGAGTAGGTTTTGAAGGTACATGGGACGCTGCATGGGTGAAATGAATTATTCTGAAGAAATCAGGACTTGGGCCAAATTCTATTGACCACAATGGATTTAGATTATTATATGGATGTGGATGGAGCTTGCCCTCATGATGCTGATATCACAGAGAGAGAGAGAGAGAGATGCTCACTGTATCAGTTCAATACTCTATAAATGTACAGGTTTGAACCCTCCATATGGTAGCCTCTAGTTAATTCAGTATTTCCTTATCATTTTAATTCAGAATTCCATATTGATCCATTACTGGAATCTCCCCCCCTCCCCCCCAATTTTGACAAGACAATTACATAACTTGTTTTAAATAGACTACTGTGGCAATTTATTTTGAAATTCCACCCTTTCTGTTGTGGGAAAATATTACTTCTTGGATGCTGTGGGTTTACCACTTTAACTCAGGGCTGCCCATAGGCCAGATATGACCCCCAACACCAATTCATCCAGCCCATGCTGTCCTTGCTGCTCTTGGAAGTGGAAGTAAAATGTGGACACGCATGCACAGAATGCTGCCATAAATGCACATGTAGCTATCATAAAGACATTCATGACAGCTGCAGGTGCATTTACAGCAGCATTCTGTGCATGTACAAGGGTGTTTTACTTCCAGTTCCAGTGGAATGGACCATGTGACTGGCCTGCTGGACCATGTATCCGGTTCACAGCCCAAAAAGTTTTGGCACCCCTGTTTTAACTGAATAAACTGTAACAACATTAGTCTAGCAACTCAGAAGGAGAGATAAGGGATCCTAGTGGTGAAAAATAAAGAATGAAGCTGGTGGGATTAAGACTGGGGCACCCTTGCAGCGTGGATGCTAAGGCTGTCTTCCATCCTCTGGCTTCCATTTGGAGCCAGGAGATGTCTCTTGGAGACTGTTTCCACCTAGGATCAGAGCCGAACCTAGGTGGTGGTAGCAGGGACCCCTAGGGATGAGGTACAGCAGGGGGGCATACCAAGTTGCCACTGCACACCTCCAGAAGAGGGGTCGTGGCAGCACCCCGGAGGATGGTTGTGCGTTGCCAGCATCTGGAGGTTGCCCCACCATAGGCCCAGGGCTCATAAGGAATTATCAATGCTGGTTTGGGATGGGGCATCGTTGCCCCAATCCGACCCAGGGCGCAACCTAGGGGTCCTCCTGGACTCGCAGCTTCTGCTCCAGGAGCAGGTTACGGCCATGGCCAGGAGGGCCTTCAGGCAAGAGCGTCTTATTAATCAATTGTGCCCCCTCCAGGACCGGAAGCCCCGCTCACGGTCACCCATGCCCTGGTCACCTCCTGTTTGGACTATTGTAATGCACTCTACATGGGGCTGCCCTTGATGACCATCTGGAGACTGCAGTTGGTCCAGAATGTAGTGGCCCATGTGGTGGTGGAGTGTGGTCATTTCGCCCATGCTTTGCCACTGCTGCAGTAGCTGCAGTGGCTGCCTATATGTCTCTGTGTGCAAGTCAAGGTTCTGGTTATTATCTTTAAACCCCTTCATGGTAGCAGACCAGGATAGCTCAGGGACTGCATTGTCCCTAGGACATCAACCCATTCCACGAGAGCAAACCAAGAGGGTACCCTCCATATACCATCTGTTGTGGAGGCACACCTCTCCAGCATGAGGAAAAGGGCCTTCTCGGTCATAGCCCCCACACTATGAAACCTCCTGCCAGTAGAATTACCCCTCTAGGCCCAGTTGCTACCATTTAGGAGAGAACTGAAAACGTGGTTAGCAAAGTGGGTCTGGGGGCCATGATTGCCAACAAGCTCCCCTTTTTGGCTCATCTGAAGTTTTCCCCCTCTTGTAATTGATTTTTAATTATTTTTAATGTTTTAATGATTATATCATTTTTAATGTCATGCTGTTTTTATACTGTTTTAAGAGATCAATAAGGCACAGCAGTATATATATATACTGCCCAGAGTCTATTGATTGGGACAGTATATAAATCTACTGTAAATAAATAAAAAAAATTAAAGAAGGATCCCTACATCATGAATTAAGTTTGAAAACTGCATGTGAAAACATGCCCTGTCATTCAAAATTGAATTTCAAAATGTGTTATTTCTTAGTTTGGTATTTTTTATTTTAAAAAAAGAAGCTTCCTGTTTAATAATTATGGTTTCTTATCTGTCAGTTTTCATGATGTATTTTACATTCAGCTAACATTATAACTACTGTATTATGGATAGATATGACTTTTAGTAATTACATGCTTTAGCGTTAGATTAATTTCAATGAATTAATGCATACTAGCTGTGACCTCATTTTACTACAGGCATCCTTGAAATTTCAACCTGCTGGTTGCATCATGCCCTGTATTAACTTCTATCCTCTGAGATAATTTCCTTACACAAGAAGTTCTGCAGTTTGGGAAGTTTATTCCTTGTGATCTTCCTTATTTTAGAAATTTAAATACTTTGGGAAGATGCCCTCCTTTCTTAACTGCACGGAATAAATTTGCATGGATGTATACATTTGGGTCAGATGAGCAAGTTTCTTCCCAGGTCTGAGGAGGAAAACATTCATAGGTTTGATGTGGTCAGGTTTTATATATATGGGGTGAACTATAGCCATGTTAAGGGAAGTATTTTGAATTGTGGTTGTTGATGTAAGAACTGCACTTTCGTAATGTCAGAGAAACTGAAAAAGCAAAACTCCATTTTGATCTGATTAGGTCAATATCTATTGTTAACCTCAGTATAAATACCTTGATCAAATGCATTTGTTTGTTTGTTTGTTTGTTTGTTTGTTTGTTTGTTTGTTTGTTTGTTTGTTTGTTTGTTTGTTTGTTTGTTTGTTTGTTTGTTTGTTTGTTTGTTTGTTTGTTTGTTTGTTTGTTTGTTTGTTTGTTTGTTTGTTTGTTTGTTTGTTGTTGAAACTTATATAGCCGCCCCACTCACAGGAGTGACTCTGGGTGATTCACAATGTTAATATCCCAACACTCAGAAAATTACAAACTCTTAAAACGTTAAAAATTACAGAAATGATTAGAGCTTAAAACCATTAAAACCTGTTGCTAAAAAATGCCCCCACTAATTAAAAATTGAGATTAAAAACTAAAAGTACAAATGGCCATCACTGTATGAGCCAGCAAAGAGGGGGCTACCGTATCACCAGTGCCCCATACCTTCTGCACCAGCCATACATTAAGGGACTGCATGAGGACTTGTAGCTGTTAAATAGAATTTTGTTAAAAACAATTTTAAATGTTTCTATTTGTTGTTTTCTCTCCCCACTCACCGTCTCCTCCTCTTTGGGCACTTGGTCTCTAAAAGGTTCACCATCACTTCCCTAGACTGAGTGACAGTTAGTGGGGGCCACTATAGAACAGTGATGGCAAGCCTTGGCACTCCAGATGTTCTTAGACTTCAATTACCAGAAGCACTCCTGCTGATCACGGCTTCTGAGAATTGAAGTTCAAGAACAACTGGAGTGCCAAGGTTCACCATCACTGCTATAGAGGAAGCAAAAAGGCTGCCCCTTGTAGTGTAGTATGAAAATAAATGTATTTTGGTTAAAAATAACAAAAAGGCATGTTGTGGTCATTGCTAATCATGAGGGGGGGGGGCATGTGTTCTTCTACCACTTAAGAAATTAAGTGAAATGGATCAGATGTTTTATTCTCAGAAATGAAAGGTTACAAAGTCTTCAGTGGTGGGTAGCAGCCAGTTCAGACCGGCTCTATCAAACCGGTAGTAACAATCCCGGGTGGTCTCCCGCTGCTCATCTGTCACCACTGCTTGTCTGTCACCGCTGCTGCTGCTGCCCACCACCACTGTGAGGCGACTGGCTTTAGCCTCCCCAGGCGGAGAAGCCAACAGGGTACTTGAACAGACGCTGTTGCCGGTATCCTTGGAAACCGCCTCATCCCCTTACAAACTTCCTCTTCCCCCACCCACCACCAGGTATCCGGCCAGTGCTGCTTTGGCGGTGAGATTCTTTCGGGGGAGGAGTTTGGACCCTTGCTTGGTGCGGGGGCCCCGCGTCCTTCCTTCCTTCCTTCCTCCCCCCTCTCTCTTTCTCTCCAGCTCCTTTGCCTCTCCAATCCAACCCCCCCCCCCAGTGCCAGCCCACCACCAGAAGTTCGAAAAATGTAAGGATCGCGCCTCTGCGGGGCTTAGCTGGGATCCCGAGGGTTTCCCTGATCCTCGCCTAAGCCCCGCAGAGGCGCGCACGCGCTCGAGGACTCGAAAGGGTATTCCTACCCTCTCGGGACCTCAGGCGGCTTGTAGGCTTGCGCGGCTCTGCGGGGCTTAGTTCTGCAGGGTTTAGTGGTATCATGCCCTAACCCCGACCCCCCCCCCCCTTGCGGGGGGATTTCAACAAGCCGAGCCTTGCCTCGGCGTGGTTTGTCCCAGATGTCAGGGTTTTTTTTAAAGCGTTGTTCTATCAATGTATCGAACAACGTTAAAAATCGTATAACATGATGACTTGTGGAACCAAGTCATCACATTATACGGGGTACTAGTGTATAGGTAAAGGTATTAAATACACATTAAAATATACACAGACACACCACATCAAAAGGTGAGTCACTTACCCTGAGGAGCAGGCTATAGGGAGCTTCAGGCTAGCAGCTTCTCTTCCTCCTCCCCGCTTGGGAGGAAGCGGTTACCTTGATGAGGTAACTCTAAGACTGTGTGCGTATGCACAGCAAGGAGGCTGTGCATACGCGCCAAGCAATGTAGGCGTGCATGCACACCAAGTGTTTAGTGCACATGCGCAGTGGGGGAACCACTGAAAAGGTAAGCCCCAAAGGTAGTTCCCCCCAAACGCTGCTACCGGTTCTCTGGGACACTGGGAAAAGTTGCTACCGGTTCTGGTGAACTGGTGAGAACCTGTTACATCTGTCTGGTCTCCCAGGAAGGTTACTAACACCACCACCACCGGGAGACCACCCGGGATTGTTACCACTGGTTCTGCAGAATCGGGACGAACCGGCCCATGCCCACCACTGCTACTAATACTACTTTATCCATCAAAATTCTTGATTTTTTTTTTTGGCTGAAGAGAAAGTCCTACCAGTGTAGCAGTGCAGAACCATACTGCTTGTGCTAATGTTACCATTGTACAGGCAGTGATTTCCTTGGGGTGGGGTGAGGATCCACCCTGTCTTCTGCTACTAGCAACATTTGCACCAATGGTGTGAGTCTATTGGTAAGAGTTTGTGCTCACCATAATCTTGATATGATTAGTTTTTTAAAAATGTGTGGTGGAAACTTTAACTGACCATTTGTTCATGTACACCCAGTGTTTTCAATATCACTCATTGTCTAGTCATCAGTGCTCACTTAAGAATCATAGTATCACAGAAGGATGGAGTGGGAGAGCCCAATAATGCCACTGAATCGAAGCATCTGCTCAGTGCTGGAATCCACCTCTGTTTTCCATGACGCTCATATTTTACATCTTCATGGGAAGCAGGTTACAATATAGTTCTTTCCATGCAAGGAGTAATTGTGCCTTTTGAATTTAGTTGATGCAAGTGGGATAGAATTTCAGGTCAGTCCATTTTTGAAGAAGTTGCAATTTTTTCAGTTTTTGTGGGTTTTTAAAAATCTGAGACAGAAAGAAACAAAATGAAAATATAGGAGAAAGTAGATTTTGTGTATTTCCCTCACCCTTCTTTGTGGTTAATATCTGCCCAAATTCTGATGGAGGTAAATGTTCAAGATTTTTAAGTCTGATGAAAGCACTGACTCAGTTCCAGTGAAGCTTTTGTGTTGAGTGACCAATGCTATATCATCTGCATAGATGAATTTCCTAGATATAGTATTTTGGAGGTCATGTAGTGCAAGTTAAACAGTAAAGAAGCCAACACAGAACCCTAGGGAAGACCATTTATGTCTGTCAGAATAATCTCAGACCAAACCCTCAGAAAACTACTGTGTCAACTTTTCATTTGTGGAACAGAAATGTAGGGTATAAACCAGCTGTATCATTAAGGGGTAAAATCTGCAATGCTGTAGTAACCCCAAGTACTTCGGAGTCTCCTTAGATAGGTCTCTGACCTATAAGTGCCACCTCTCCAATGTGGCAGCAAAGATTAAAACCAGAAACAACATCCTACTGAAGCTAGCAGGCACTTCTTGGGGTGCCAGCACTTAAGTTCTTAGATCCACCACCCTAGCATTATCATATTATGTCGCTGAATACTGCTGTTCATCTTGGCTTCCTATTCCTATTCCTATTCCTATTCCTATTCCTATTCCTATTCCTATTCCTATTCCTATTCCTATTCCTATTCCTATTCCTATTCCTATTAAGAGACCACGTCACCCCAAGAACATCTGTCCGTCCCACCAGAGCAGACTGGAGAGGCTCTCTGGTCGTACCATCAGCTAGAGAGGCTCATCTCTCTAGAAGGGCCTTCTCTGTCTGCTCTGGCCCTTTGGAACCTCCTGCCAAGTGAATTGCATCTCCAGACAGTGCTGCTGCCCTTCAGAAAGGGGGTGAAGACCTGGCTGGCGGGACATATGTGGGGTGTGGGCCAGGCAGCGAGTTCTGTTGGCTGGCTCCTGTGAATAACCCCACCTCTCTCTCCCCGTTGTGGTTTTTTACTTAATTTTTAACTTTTTAGTCTTTTAATCCTTGATTTTAAATCTTGTATTGTATGTGACGGGTTTTAATTCTTTTAGATTGTAAGCCGCTCTGAGTCCTCAGAAAAGGGCGGAGTATAAATATAATAATTAAATAATAATAACAGGTTTTCTCCCAGTGAAACTAAATAGAAAGAGAGAGAGAAAGCCTCACACTCAGATAAGACTGAGGTAGGTGGAGAAGATTTCATTCTTGTTTGTTTGCTGCATTTACATCGATGAGCAGAATAAAAAAACCATGTCACAATTTATCACAATTTTTCTCACCCTTGATAAAAAGGTTTGTCTCTGATCTAGTGTGCAGTTGTGGGTGGGGGGCCCTTTGCCTCCTCATGGCCTGGGAGTGAGTCAGGTCATCAGGAGTGAGTCTATCCAAACACTCCCTGTTGCTTGAGTGAGGGCAGGAGCTGGGCTCTTAAGAGATTGGTCCCACCCACATCCTTAGTCTGTTTTCCTTATTTCTGGGCTGGGGGAAGTCTGCCATAACACATCCCATTTAGCAAAAACTGTCAACCTCTAAACACAAGGGTACCAGTGCTATGGACATGTATGAGAATGAAAGTGAAACAGATATAACAGGCCACAGGTGAACAGAAGAAAGACAGTGTGGAAATGAATGAATGAATAGACAGCCATCTAATGTAAAAGATTGGGTAACAGTATGAATTTCATCTACCGTATTTGCTGACGTATAAGACTCTCTCTCTCTCTCTCTCTCTCTCTCTCTCTCTCTCTCTCTCTCTCTCTCTCTCTCTCTCTCTCTCTAAATGCACTGGGAAAATGGAGTACATTTTATATGCTGGTAACAGCCTCTCCCCCCCCCCCCCAATAATTCAGCGCCAGGCAAAGGGCAGCTTCCAAAAGAGCTCTCTTGCCTGGCCGAGTCTTCCCCTCCTACTGATGGTGAGTGGGAGTGGGTGGGATCAGGTGGACAAGAAGTTCCTAAAGGAGCAATAAGTGATGTCACGAAATGCCCCCAGGAGCCTGTCCACTTCCTCAGGAACAACTGGATCAAATTGATCCCAGATAACACGGCTAGACTGTGATCTGGTCATCTCCAAGCCCCTTGTCTCCATGT
The DNA here is from genome assembly GCA_030440675.1 of Furcifer pardalis. Lineage (NCBI taxonomy): Eukaryota > Metazoa > Chordata > Lepidosauria > Squamata > Chamaeleonidae > Furcifer > Furcifer pardalis. Next base: position 75,545,970 of record CP126893.1, read on the forward strand.
CGGGGTTAAGCCCCAAGTGAATCTGAGCAATTTTCTCTGTCAGATAATCAGTAAAATCATCAGCTGAGCCCTGCCACCCAGGCTCTGCCCCCCCCCTTACCAAAGAGGGACCTAGTCACCTGGAACAGGGTCGCTGAATGATTATCCACAGAGGCAATAAGAGTGCTGAAGTATTGACACTTCACCACCCTCATTGCCACGAGATAGGCTCTAACAGTGGCTCTAGCATGTGTTTGGTCGTGCTTGGTCTTCTCAGGGTATTACTATTTAAAGGCGATAACCAGCACCTTGAATTGCACTCAGAGGCATACTGGGAGCCAGTGCAGCTCTTGGAGAAGTGGTGAGGCATGAGCATAATGCCCGCACCCAATCACAACCCGGACCGCCGCATTCTGGACCTGCTGAAGCCTCCGAATGGCCATCAAGGGCAGCCGCATGTAGAGCGCCTTACAATAATCAAGTCTGGATGTGACCAAAGTGTGTGTGATCATGAGCAAGGAGTCCCAATCTAGGAGCAGACGTAACTGGCACACAACACGAAGTTGTGCAAAAGCCCTCCTAGCCATGACTGCCACCTGCTTTTTTATATTTATGGAAGGAGAATGGTGTTCACTTCTTTTTAGCTAGCAGTTAATAAATGTTCAGTGGCATGCTCAGGCATATTCCAAACCAGTAGATGTGTCTGCCTACAAGAATTTCAGTGGTGATTAATTGTCTGCTAGAAATAACAATTAATTTGGACACCAAATGAGAAGAGAGGACTTACTTGAGAAGACCTTGATGCTGGGAAAGGTCAAAGGAAAAAGAAAAAGGGGTGGCAGAGGATGAGATGGCTAGGTGACATTGTTGACACAATGGGCATAGAGCTGAGTGGGTTTCAGAGGATAGTAGAGGATTGGGGTGCCTGGTGCGCAGTAGTCCAGACCATGGGATTGCGAAGGGCCGGACTTTTCTATGTGACTGAACAACAAAGAAATGAGTGTATGTTACAATGTTTGCCTTCTACAAAGCAGCAGGATTTCACCCAGTGCCAGGCAGATATCGATAATTATGAGGCATTTAGAAATAAAATAAAACCTCTCTTGTTTTGGTGTTCCTGCTTTTTCAAGATTATGGAAAAGAATGTACCACGTTTGTTAAACACCAAATGCCTTCTTTATTTAGCACTAAGGGCTACTCGTCTTCAGACAATAGACAAAGTGACAGTGCAGGGGAGTGGAGAGGAACCATGTCCTTTCCATGTCCATGCAATGCAACTGCATCAGCAGCAGCTCATGAAAATAAATTGGGCAACCACCAAAGAGATAGATGAGTCATTCAACTATGAGCTTGACTTTTTTTCTGCTGTAAGTATAACTGCCATATGGAACTTCCTCCTCCTCCAGGCAGGATAACTTGAAATGTTTTCACTATGTGCAGAGGCTGGGAAAGGAGGGAGAAACTTCCTCCAATTCCCCCACCCCCAGCTGCTTAAAAAAAAAAAACACCCCAAAGCTTCCAAACAACCAGATGTAAATTGAGGTCTCTCTTCTCTCTATGTTCATGGCAAACGTAAATTTCTTTTCCTCCCCGAGAAGAAGACCCCTTTTCTTCACATTTTGTCAAGCTTGCTAGTTGGATACAAATCACATCAGCTTGTGGTCATACAACTGCAATGTAACTACATAGCTTTCTGTCTCACAAAGAGAAGGAAACAGAGTAAGATTTACTTGGTTCCTTTAGTTTTGATCCACAGCCAAGCTTGAGGTGGTACATAACAATAGGAGCACAAAGGATTTCACCTCATCTGGTGCAGGTGAACCGATGCAAACCCTTTCTATTTTGTACCAACATCATAAACAATTTCAAACTAAAACATCTCAAACTTCTTTCAGTCTTTTGAGGTGATAGAGAAGCTCATGCTCACAATGAAATTAAATAGATATTTTAAGTTTTGGTGTCCTTTGTAAAGTGAAGGTGCCGGCTGAGTGAAAAATGCTGGAAACTAGTCCAAAAAATTAATGTTTCCTAGGTCTATGCCTCGCAGAGGCGTAGGGAGGGGGGCAACAGGAGCGGGCCATCCCAGGTGGCACTTTGCTGGGGTGGCACTGCCGCTACCCTGGACTTCCTGGTGGCCGGGGCAGGTGCCGGGACCCTCTGTCACCACTGGTGTCCTGGGCCCCACCCCAGGCTGGAGGGCATGGTCCCGGCGGCATGGTGGAGGCCAGGGGGACCACTCCTCCTCCTCTGCCCCCTCCTCCCCAGGTGCCCCCTCCTTACCACCTGCTGGGCTGGGGTGGCATAGGACGGTCCCAGTGGAGAGCCCACCGTTGGGGTTCCAGGCACGCAGCCGCCCTGCCTCCTAGCCTGGCAGTGGCAGCAGCGCCCAGGAAGGCAGGAAGCGAGGCTGGCGGTTGCCACAGCACAGCACTGGCCAGGCAGAGGGTCACCCCCCCCCCGAACGCCTGGCCGGCGCTGCTCCGGCTGCTGGACCACAATGACTGCCGGCCACGCTTCCCACCTTCCTGGGCACCGCTGCCGCTGCTGGGCTAAGAGGCGGGGTGGCCGTGCACCTGGGACCCCAAAAGCATGGGCGAGGGTCTGGGGTGGGGTGGCGCAGGCCCAGCGGTGAGCCCACCATTGGCGTCCCAGGCACGCGGACACCCCACGTCCTAGCCTGGTGATGACATCTCATCTGCCTTCGACAGCAGTGGTGCCCAGAGGGGCCAGGCCGGTGGTTGTTGTGGTCCAGCCCCCATGGCTGGAGTGGCGCCAGCCAGGCTGAGTACCTCCCCCTGCAAGGCCTGGCCAGCACTGCTCTGGCTGTGGGCACTGCTCCGCGGCGACTGCTGGCCTCGCTTCCCACCTTATGGGTTCCACTGCCACTGAAGGCAAACAAGCTGCTGCCGCTGGGCTCGGAGCCAGGGTGGCCGTCCACCTGGGACCCTGATGGTGGGCTCCCTGCTGGGCCCACGCCTCACTGCCCCAGACCCTGGGCCTCACCAGCATCGTTGGGCTCCCAGGCGTGCGGCCATGCTACCTCCTAGCCTGGCAAAGCCCAAAGGTAGGACTTTCCTACCTGGGGGGCCCAAGCCTGGGGGGCAGCAACTAAAAAAAAGAAGTGTGCATGCGTCAAATGGAGTTTTGACGCATGCACACTTATGGGCAGCTGTTTTGGGCTGCCCGGATAGGGCGCAGACAGCACCTGGAGGAGCGGTGGTGGTGGCCTTTCCTTGCTGCGCTGCCAGGCCACCGGGCCACTGCGGCGGTTTGCCACCATGCTGCCGCAGTTCCCGACTGGATAGCTAAGACCATTACCAAGCCAGGTGGGGGGGGGTTCTAAAAAGAAGGTAGGAGTTCCCCCCACCTTCTTTTTAGAAACCTCCATCTGGCTTGCTAAAGAGCTTAGCGATCCAGGTGGCGGTGGGGCTTCCTAACAGAGGCTTGGGTCCCTTATCCCAGCCTCTCTTAAGAATCCCCCCCCCCCCGGCCTGGATAGCTAAGACCCTTACCAAGCCAGGCAGGGGAAGGATCCACAGCTGACGGGGGGCTGAGGAAGCCAACGGGGAGTCCCCGTTGGCTTCCCTAGCCACCTGCTTCTGCCTCCACAGCTGTGGGGTGGCTGGGGAAGCCAACGGGGGAGCCCCCTGTCAGTTTTCCATCCACCCCACCCCTGCCTCCACAGCTGCAGGGTAGCTGGGAAGCTGAATGGAGAACTCCGTTCAGCTTTCCAGCTACCTTGCTGCTATGAACGACTGCATCAGATAACGCTGACAGATAACGCTGATCCGAATTTAGCGTTATCTGATGCAGTCGTTATCCAAGGTATTGCTGTATGTCAGCAGCTGCTCCACAGACATGTATTCAGCTTGTCTTGCCCTTTCAAAACGGAATGTTTTAAAATGGGCTTAAAACTGGCTAAAAATAACTCTTTAGAACTGGTTCGAGGAAAGGTTAGATACAACTACCTCTTCTCCCCCCCCCCCAGACAGAGGTGAAACTAGGGGCATGAAACTTATGAATGAGATTTTTGTATTTTTGTACCCCTGTTAGAAATGGGGGAATGAGGTGGGTTAGCTCCTGCAAAATCCTGTCAGATGTTTGATATAATTTATAACCGGTGCATCAATGAAAAACAAATTCTTCCATTTCTGATTTTCCAGACAGAGGAACTGGTTGGACAGAGCTAAGCTATGTGCCCTCACAAAGCATTAGGGTTATTGTATATCGTAAAGTAAACAAAACAAAAAGACAAAAGAAAATTGTCTTAAAGACTAACTGCTGTATTTTAATGTTAGGTTTTGTGGATTAAATCCACTTTGTCAGACATAAGCATGAGAATTCATGGCATCAATTTATACACATCAGGTTCTTCTTCTTTCGTGTCCAGATCAAACCCTGTACTGCCAAAATGAAGCCACTTTCTTGACTTTTGCCAAACTTAAGTCCTCATTGGTGCATGTTTTTGGCAGTAACCAGCAGACCAGTTAATGAGCTGGATTCTGTACCTATCCATATTTATATTTATTTATTTATTTATTTCCTTCGACTTATTATCCCGCCCAATCGGGTCAAAAACCCAACTCTGGGCGGCCTACATACACAATTTAAAAATACATAGCTAAACCACAACTCAGTATAAAACCACAAATCAATATACGATAGCCCACCCACAGTTCAGATATAAACCAATACAATAATTAAAAGTCAAGCTAAAAGAAATTAAATATTTCCAAGTTATAAAATTATGCAATTATTAAAAAACAGAACCAGGGTAGGAAGGTAAGAACAGCGGGTGGCTGACTCATCTGATAAGCCACCCAACATGAGATCCGGTATTTCCGGATCCCCAAACTTGTCCTGCCAGCCAGGTTTTAAGACCTTTCCGGAAGGGCAGGAGCTCTGTTTGTTGACGTAGATCGATAGGCAGGAGGTTCCACAGGGCTGGGGCGGTCACGGAGAAGGCCCTCCTTCTGGTAATAGAGAGGCGAGCCTCTCTAGCTGATGGAATTGCAAGGGAGCCTCTCCGCTCCGCCCTGGTGGGACGGACAGACGTTCTTGGGGTGACGCGGTCCCCACTTGAGCACGCTGATCTTGCATTTAGGCACTCTGACACTCAGCCTATTCGGTGTCCTCCAAGTGATGTAGGGGAGATTGAGTTCCTCAACTATATCCTCCTTTAATGATGTTCCTTGTCCAGTGAGTTCCTTCCTCCATCTTCTAATTTGGTTTTGCTCTTGTGTAACCTCAAGAATGTTTGTTCTTGCCATAAAGCTCTTCCTGGATGTGAGCCAGTGGACTTGAGGCTCATATCCACTCAGAGGGTGTCGAGGGCCCTTCTCTTGCTTAATTCTTCAAGTGCTCCAGTAAAATTTCCAGCTTGTTCTTTGCACAGCCATTGCTGTATTGTCCGCATAGACGAACAATTTTATATTGTCAGGAACTGGTTGATCAACACTGTTGGGGACAATACACTTCCTTGGGCAGTCCATTCTTCTGTAATTTCCATCTGCTGTTCTTTCCATTCATCATCACACAGACTCTCTGGTTCAGGAGGAAGCTGCCAATGGCCCTGGTAAGCTTGCTATCTTTGGTAAGCTTATTTATTTTATGGAGAAGAATCCTATGATTAACAGTATCATATGTTGCAGTTAGGTTAATGAAAGCCAGTCCTGTAATTAGCATTTTTAGATGTCATCCTCAATTTGTTGTGTAAGGTTAGGATTTGACCCCAACATGACCTGCCTGGCCTGAAGCCTGCTTGCTCTTTCATGATCTTTCCATCAATAAATTTGGAAATGCGACTGTCAATAATCCATTCCAGTACCTTATAAAGGTGACAAAGGAGTGACACTGGTTGGCAACTTTTCAAGTCATCTGGGTCTTTGCCAGGTTTCAATAAGGCAACAAATTTAGCCTGTCTCCACAATTTAGGAACTATAAGTTCATCTATGCAGTTGTTCAGTAATTGCAGAAGTCATTCCAAAGTATGAGGACAAAACTGCTTTATCTGCTATATTCTTATGTCATCAATACCTGTTGCTTTATTTGGTTTCATGCTGTTTATACAGTGATGGGATGACAAAAATTCTACTACCACGCCATGACGTCACGGACGTCATGGGCGTGGCCAATGTCATGACGTCATGGGCTGAGCCAACATCATGATGTCATGACATTGTGGGCGGGGCCAAAATAAAAATAAATAAAATAAAAATAAACACACACACACACCCCTCAGCCCACCCACCCAGCCAGACAGCTACACACACAAAGCCGTAAATAACTTAAATAAATAAATAAAAATTAAATAAAAATACAACCACCCACCCAAAACACAAATAAATTACCCACCCACCCCAAATAAAAAACCCTCTGCCAGGCGCCTGTTGCCTCCTCCTCCTCGGGCCGGTGCCTTGCACCCAAGGGGTGGGGGTGGGGGCGTCCGCTCAACTCAGGCAGCAAAACAAGCCAGGCAGGGCAGGGCTGGTGACGGAGGGTGGGAGAAGCCCAGGTGCCCCCCCCTTTGAGAGGGTGGGTGTCGAGCAAGCAAGATGGGCCCGGGAAAGGTGACCCCCCTCCTCCTGGGGCAGCTTGAGCCGCAAAGAGAGCAGCGGCGGGGGGTTGGGGGGGTGCCGGCAGGCCGAGGCATCCCAGGGCGTCCTCCTGCCCAAGGGACTCCCAATCCCCACGACGGGTGTCTGGTTGGGGGGGTTGGTGCCACCCCCACTACCTGCCTGCCTCCTTTACCCCACCCCCACCCCCCGGGGCGAGGCGAGGTGAGGCTCACCTAGACGGAGGCATTGAGGGCGGCGAAGAGGACCTTGCAGGTCGGGCAGCTCAGGTTCCTCCAGCCGAAGCGGACGCCGGACACGGACAGCAGGTGCTCCGGCCCCTCCATCGCCTCAGACCTGACCCCGACCCGCGACGGCGGCAGGAGTAGGAGCAGCGGTGGCAATAGGAGGAGCAGAGGCAGGAGGAGCCCCCCGCGCCCAGCCTGGGCCCCATGGCTCCCCCGCTCCGTCTCTCTCCGCTTCCTCCCGACAGGCTGACAGGCTGCCGCCGCCAACGGAGAAGGGCCGGTGCCGCCGCCGCCGCCGCCCTGAAAGGTGCACGGCTCCAACTCTAAAAGAAAAAAAAATTAAAATCGGAGCCAAAATGGCTCCAATTGACTGCGCATGTGCAGAAACTCAATCTGACGCATGTGCAATGCGTCAGATTGAGTTTCTGCGCATGCGCAGTCAATTGGAGCCATTTTAGCTCCGATTAAAAAAAAAATTCTTTCGGTGAGGCGTCTGGAACCGGACGCCTCAAAAGTGGACTCCCCTCCCGGAGAACCCTCCGGAATTGGTCCTACCGGTTCCAGGGAACCGTCTGGAACCGGGGACATCCCATCACTGTGTTTATAGCTTCCTGCAATTCAGATGCCACAAAGGGGCTTTTAGGTACAGAGGTACACAATGATTGGTTAGTACAACAGATAAGTATATAAAGCTTAGTGTCTTTTTACAATTGGTAATGTCAGAAAATCTCTGGTTGTTATTCAGATTAGCTGTGAAGTTTCACCCTGTTGAGTTGCAAATGGTTAGTAGATGGCTGTAACACAAACATTGTGGCATTACACAGATGCTAATGAGTTTACTCTTCAGACCTAGCATCTATTGACCATGGTGTGAGTGACCCAAGCAAAACATCAAGTTCTTCTTGGTTCTGTGAGGTGCCCTAAGACTGTGGATGAGAATTGTACTGAAGTAGATTCTGTAAAGGTGATGTGAAAAATTGCAGCATAAAACAATCTGCTGGTTGTGGTAATTATAATTTCATGTCATTTTCTACCACTAGTTGTGGTAGAAAACAATTTAATAAGGATAAGTGCAAAGCTCTATACGTGGGGGAAAAACAAACCAATGCCCAGTTCCAAAATTTGAGTACTTGGCTCAGTAAATTATTTATTTATTTATTTATTTATTTATTTATTTATTTATTTATTTATTTATTTATCGATTTCTGTACCGCCCTACTCAGTAATAGTAATAGTAATATATAAATCTGCACATAAACAGAATGTGTATTCTTCTTAGCCAAAATTTTCTCCCATTAAAAAGGGTTTACGCTGATCTTTTTGCAGCAGAAGACACACACACACAAGCACTACCTGTTTAAGCCACATAATTTTTTCTTTTAAAGGGGAGCTGTTTTAGTCACAATAATTTAGCAGCTGTGATTTAAACCCAGGAATCAGCTAGGTTTCTCAGTGCATGTTTGTGGGTGGGTGGGTGGAGCATGGGTACATAATATTTTGATGTTTTGCAAAGAATGTCAATGTTTATCTGCCTAGCTACATATTTCAGATCCTTTCCATTTCATCTAAAGGTGGCAGTGACAAAAAGAGTTTGAGGGTCAGGATGCCATTTTTTTTAAAGAAATAGAATGTCCCTTTTCTTTAAATGCATGTTGGTCACCAGCTACTGAGAGGTAATATATTGCTCATCTCCATACCCATGAACAGTTTCCCCTATTGAATTATACTAATCAGCCTATCATTAAAGAACCAGGACCTCCCCTACACACACACAAACAAACACAACTCTGTTAGAAAGGTATTCCATAAATATATGAAGAAGAGTGAACTTATATAAAATAATTGGGCGGGCAAGCAGTGAACAGAAAGCCATTAATAAGAGTTGCACCAACCTAATTAAGAACCTTGTTGCAAATGGACACCATAGGAGAACTATGGAACCCAACAAGGAAAATTTGAACTATTTAAAGTCTTTAATCAATTTACTCAATTCCTCCTTGTAATGAAGCTAACACATCAGTAGTAGTGTATTGTTGGATGTTCCTTATGGTATAGAATTGTGTACTTTTACTTAAGTTACTATATTTTTTTTTAAATGGCAGAAGCATTTAAAGTAGGGGTTTATTGCAAAATGTGAAGAATTTCATGACTCAACAGAATGACCAGTGAAAATGTTGCAAGGTGAATGAATGAAGATAAAAAATAATAAAACTAACAAAAATAATGAAAGTATAGAAAGCTGGAATATTTCAGTGACAAAATGAGAAGCAAAAAGAACATATTGCTACAGCTGATCAATCAAGGTAAAAATGAACAGGAAACGAAGCAACAGAACAACAATGTCTATTTATTTATGTATTTATCAGATAAATAACATGGAAGAGTGGTTTGGATGCAACCCATCATTATTCTCTGGAAGGATAAAGTCCATGGTGTTCTTTCAACAGGGAAATATTCAGCTAGTTGTTGCATTATGTTGCATCCTTGTTAATTTATCAGTTAACTGTGAGAACAAATTATCCATGTACTGGTCAATAACACCAGAGTGTTCATTTCCTTATGATGTTGGAAAAGTATTTCTGTTCCATTAACATTCACAGAACATTCCTTCCTTTCTATGCTTATGTAGGCACTCTTGTTAAGGGCCTCAAAATACAGGATATCATTAATTATGTGGTTGTGTAAAAGTGCACCAGAGCCGGCTAGACATGACCAGGTATTCTTTGAATTCAGGCTAGTGTAGTCAGGCAGAGAAGAACATGGTGAAGGATGATGGATTATTTAATTGTATATCATTGTGCCATGTACTGTATGCTTGTGTGAAACTCTTAATAAGAGAGCTGCTGGCAGAAGGAGACATGAGAAATACAGAGGAAGATGGAGGGCAGAAATCCAGCAGTCCCCCACAATCCCGTATCCTCATTCTTGCCGGTTCAAGCATCCCGGGCAGAACGCAACAGCTATTGACCAAAATCCTGATGATGATATACATATGCAAGTCACATGACACAACATTCAAAATTGTTACTAACTTGATAAAGCACCAGTTGTGTTTTGCAGTGCATGCCTAATTATGCAATAGCCTGAGCGCTTAATGCACTGGAGCCTCACTAGTTGGTAACCATTCATTGTGGTAAGTTACACAATTCAATATGAGCATACAAATCAACAACAGGTTCCCCTCTTCTACTTGTTGTGTTGATTTTTTGTTTTTCACTTGCCACATGAGCACCTAAAGACAATAATTGTTGTTTGTGGGTGTTTGTTTTCTTTTTCCCTATTGACATTGAATGCAAGATTACAACCAACATCCAGACTGGATTCTTATAGGAAGAGGCAAGGAGTTAATTATAGAGGAAGCAGCCAAATCCCTTTTTGGGTAGAACACCAAGTGCTGCAAATGTTTATTGCTAGCTTGTAGTTGGTTTAGGTTGGATGGTGACCCTGTTTTCCAGATTTATGACATTTGGACTTCAAAGGAGAAAAACCAGTCAGCTGGATTTGTTCCCTCAGGGTGTTGGTGTGGTGGTGGAGAAAATGAGTTGTCATAGAAAGCCCCTTTTTTAAAATGGTGCTTTCTCTGTTAGCCTTGTTACCCACTTAAATGTGTTTTAGTACTTTTAAAATGGTGATTCCAGATATGCGGGAGGAAGAAATATGTAAACATCCTTGCCTCATGGTTTTAGTGAATATGTGATTGACATGCCTTGCTGTAAGATCATGGGCTGGATTCCCTAAGGAGGAGGGCCAAAGATGTAACCCAGTCTCACACACACACACACACACACACACACACACACACACACACACACACACACACACACACACACACACACACACACACACACACACACACACACACCTTTTTCTCTCTATGGAATGCGGTGCAGCCATTCTGCAAAATGTGAGACTTTTTGAAGGAGGGGGCCTGAGTGCTTTCCCTGGAACTTTTAATGGTTAATTTCTGCATTGAAATGCTTGCTGATCTTTTGATGAACTGTATCCTGTATGTTACAATGCTTTCAATATATTTATTGAAGAAACTGGAGTGGTTATTTGGCCTAATGCTACCTTTTCTACACATATCCGAGGCCTGGGTTGTCCAGCCAGGGAGCTGCAACCCATAAGAACAAAGGGGCTAACCGAGAGGCAGGTCCCTTCTGTTACATGAGTGCCTACAGGAGTTTGGGACAGATCCAGTGTGATGGAGGCCCTATTATGGCAAAATTAAAAATAGCTCAAGCTTACATTGTGTTTCCCCAAAACAAATAAAGTCAAACCTTGCATAAAGTGTGTCTCGCTTAAAGAGCAGAATTTTCTCTGAATGTTCGCTTCGTTTAACAAATAAAACCAACAAAAAACTCGCTTAACAAATAAATCGGGGTCGCAATCCCCCCCACCAGAAGTCACAATTGATCACTTACAATTTGCTTAAAGAGCAAACTCGCTTAAAGAGCAATCCTGTGGAACGCATTATGCTCTTTAAGCGAGGCACCACTGTAGTAGTAAAGTTCTCAGACTATTTCAATAGTTCATCTAATACTAGTGGTTACCAACGTGGGCCCATGCCCACAGGGGTACTTCAATTCCCAGAAGCCTAAGTCAGTACATTGGCGGTGGCAGCTGGTGCTGCTGCTTCCATGTCTAGGCCAGACATGAAACTGCCAAGATGAAGGCACTTTTTGGTGAGTTCATTCTGCAGTTCCTTTTGCCTGACTTAGTGTGAGAAAGATTATCTGGCAACACACGGTTGCCGTTACCAGGGTACGCCAAATTGTGGCTCAAGAATATCACAATCTTCAAGAAGGCTCTTTCTGTGTACCCCAGTACATTGGCTGATCACTGTTTTGGGGAATTGACTTAGGCTTCTGGGAATTTAAGTCCAAAAGCCAAAGGTTGGAAAAAACTGCTTTAAACCTAGTTAATTCATTGTTTCAAGAGTCACTTGTATACAGTACAAGTAATTCTCACTCAGTTTCTGAAAAAGCTACGCAACAGCTGTATTTGCATATTCTGACAATCTATAGTGTGATTTGTTGCAAACGCCTTGTTGTGATGTGTTAACCCACCTCTACTAATAAGCCACAGTTTGCTGAACAACCACAAACTAAAATTTGAACTTTTAAGGAGAAAAACCTGTTGCTTTGCATAGTAAATGTTAGTAGAGTAAGCTCAATGAATCAGTGGAGTTCTGATGAGACAGCTCCCCTGTAAATTCCTTAGATTTAAATGGACCTACTGTAACAGCAATTTACTATGCTAAAGTAAGCCATAACTAGAATAGGCTCATTTGAACCAAATGAATCTATAGAGGAATTGTCTCATCAGATCCCCATTGATTCAATGGGTTTCCTCTAGTGAAATTTACTACACTAACTAACAAGAAAAGAGACAGCCTTTGTTGCCCCTTTAAACATGAAAGTAATCCTTCTGTGCTCAAAATCTGGTAAAATGAGTTCTTATTTTTCCATCTGCCTTTCAGTGGCTTTAATGTCCAGGATTGGGATTTGAGCCCATGATCTTTTGCTCTTTTTTAGCATTCAATTTTAATTTTATTTTATTTTTGAAAAATGAAAATATAGATAATGACAAGGAAGACTACATACAAGACACTAAGATCACTGTGAAATCATTCAGTGTTTTGTGAGGGTGTATAACTGAGGCAGTGATTGCATCGATGCATATATATTTTTAGAACAACCCCAACAATTTTACCCCTAAACTAGTCAGTGGGGCTGATTTCCTGGTGACAACATATAGAATTGAAGTCATAATTGCTGAATAGTCTCATGACTCTTGCTTTAGTCCTTCTGTGGGCAATGCTTCTCCTACGTGTTATCCTGACCCACAGGATAATTCATTGTTTCAAGAGTCACTTGAATACAGTACAAGTAATTCTCACTCAGTTTTCTGTTGCTCCCCAGCACTGCATAGAAGGAGAAATTGCCTTTTTTGGATCCACTAATGGGTGTCTTCCATCAGGCTATTTATCCAGCAATGGAATTGTAGGTTATATTTACTTTTGTCTCATCTTTATACTAAAAGAGTAGGTTTGAACATAACATTTTGTCAGAGCTTTGGTTACCTTAGGATTGCTGAACCCTATTAGTCACTTTCTAGCTCAACCTCAAGATAAATATTCTAGGTCCATGATGGCAAACTTTGGCACTCCAACTGTTCTTGGATTTCAATTACCAGAAGCCCAAGTCAGTATTCTTGCTGACCAGGGCTTCTGGGAATTGAAGATCAAAAACAGCTGGAGTGCCAAGGTTCACCATCACTGTTCTAGGTAATGGTCTCAATTGCTCAAAAGCCAGTCATATCTGACTCTAGGGTTCATCCTAATCTCTGTTTATAGCCAAAGAGCCAGTGCTGTCTGTGTTTGCAGACATTTCCATGGACATGTGGTGGCATGACTAGGCACCGGCGTGCATGGTGGAATGCTATTTACCTTCCCACTGAAGTGACACCTGTTTATCTACTTAAAATTTCTTGCTTTCGATCTGATAGGTTGGCAGGAGCTGGGACAGAGACAGGAGCTCACTCCGTCATGCGGTACTTGGGTATTGAACTCCGACCTTCTAGTCTTCAAGTTCAGCATCTTAATCACTTGAGCCATTGCAGTCTGCTATATTTATATTGTGAGAGCCATGTTGCAAAAAGTACATTCAGAGAGACCACCAGGCAGATACCAGCCCTTCTTTGTGCCTTAAAAATCAATGGCCTCAGCTTGTGCCATACAATGGACGTTACATTTTTAAATGCTTCTAGACAGATGTTTTGGGATTACCCTTTCCTTTTCAGTCAGAAAATTCCAGTTACAACTATTTGAATAAAATTAATAAAACTCTTCATAACTTCAAGAAAGATAATTTCCCAGTGACCCAATTAGCAATTATTTCTTAGTAGTAAAAGGGTATGGCTAAGAAACATCTCTGATAGTGAGAGACTGATATAATGAAGTTTGCCTGTTTTCCCAAATAATTCTTTGTACTGTTGAAAGTCACTTATGTTTTGACTCAGTTTGTCAGTGTCATAGGGAAGCAGCACTGAATAAATGCTTCATCTACTGTCCTCTAGATTTCCCCATAAAATATGACATCACAATAGAAAGCTGGGTTGCCATATGAACAATTTAATGACAACTAGGCTTTCAATGTAAGAAAAATCCTTAGTACGTATCACAATAAACTTTCTAAAAAGGTAGGAAGTTCCATTCAGATACAAAAAAAGTATTATTTCTTTATGTGGCTGTGAATTTTTGAGAAAAAAAATATTCTCAGCTAACATATATGCATGAACACTATGTTTTTATATGCTAATAATCATCACAATGCATCAAGTGTATTTATATATTTGAATTCAAATTCCAAAATTTGCTTAAACTCTGTTTCATGAGGTTTTATTCAAGATGCCACAGTCTTTCATGATGGGAAAAGAGGAAATAATTGTAAACTAGGGAGAATTAGAAGCTACATGTTATTCCTACAATACACAGAATACTGGCCATAAGAAAATCCTGTTGAAACAAATTTGGAGCCACATTAGTTGCAAAAAGGTTTATAGCCATAATCAGGGCTCTGTGATACAAATATATTGAAATTTGAAGGAGGATTAAGCAATAGGTCTACACGTTTTTGTTGTTCAGTCACACAGTCAAATCCGACCCTTTGCGACTCCATAGACTATTGCCCTCCAGCCACTTCTGTCCTAAACCATCCTCCTCACCCTGCCCAACTCTGTGCCCATTGGTCTACAAGTAAATATCACTAATTTTCAGAAGCACAGACAATTTGAACAGTGCTATGTTTTAATAATAGTAAGCAAAGTAATGTAGCACATTATTAGTGACTTGTTACTTTATGAATAATACTGCTCAGCATTTTTAAGTTGGCTGGATAACTTTTTAAGAGTTTTGGCATTTGATGACACACTGTTCACCCAAGGAGGAGAACCAGTCTATATAGTCTTGAACAATCCCCACACTTCTAGAACACTGCTAGAAGAAGGGAATGAGAAACCAGTTTGGAGTACTCCGTAACTAGTTTTCTGATTTCTTAGTTGCAGGCCCCCTTTGGATTTATTCCTGAACCAAAGTACAGAAAAACTTAATATAAAATATTTTAAGAATTAATGATCATATCAGTACAGGAACATAATTATTCCAGTGATGATGTGGGAGGTGAAACTCCTGGAAGGAAGCTACTGGGCAGTATCAAGAGTGGAAAACACCCTTCATGGTGGATCTTTCATTTATTATTCATTTATTTATTTATTTAGATTTATATTGCTGCCCACTCGCCGAGGCGACTCAGGGCAGCTTACAGTCAAAACAACAGTAGTACAATAAAAATTATAAAATGCAACCACATAAAACAACCAAACCAGAACAAAAACTAACTCCTGTCAGGCCGTTGTTGTGGGCCCAGAGGCGTGGGCAAGGTCCCCAGCCACTTCATCTTTCATGGATAATAGCAATGATACTCAAGCTAACTGTTGTTAGACCAGAGCAGGAGAAAATGGTGAACCGCACTGAATATTGATACCTTGAAATTCCTATGACAAGACAATCAAAAATGAAATTGGATGTCAATGAATGAATGGGGCATTATACATAGAGATGAAATAGTGGTTCCTCCAATATCGTTCAACAACACCCTTCTTTCTTTCCTTGAGAATAAAACTGACTAGATGAGATCCTGTCAGTAACCCAGAGATTTTCTTTTCCTTACTAATTTATACTGTAAAAAGAAACAGCTGCAGGATTTTTCAGTGTATCTTCCATACAAAGCAGTGTCCATCTCTCTGTTTACGTATCATAATGTTACCAATCCAGGATTATAGGTAGAACTATAGTCCCATAAAGTGGGAAGTCATTCTTGCTACTCTTAAGAATTCTGGATACAGTGTAACCTCGGTTAATGTAATTAATGCGTTCTCCAGGACATTTCTTACAGAGAAAATTACATTAACTGAATTTCCCATAGGAATGCACTGAAAACCAAAATGCTTTAACTGAAACATGGTTTCCCATAGGAATGCATTGGAAAACTAATTAATCCATTCTAATTACATAAACTGAGCCACTATTTTCTATGGATTTCCTTTTGTTATGTTAACCAAGCTGCTTGTTAACCGAAGTTCTACTGTATATGTACACACACAACAGATTTCTCTCCTTAGAGTTGTAGATGTCACACATCCTAGGTCAGTGATGGTGAACCTTGGCACTCCAGGTGTTCTTGGACTTCAATTACCAAAACCCAAGTTAGCACTCCTGCTGATCAGGGATTTTGGGAATTGAAGTTCCAGAACAGCTGGAGTGCCAAGTTTCACTATCACTGTCCTAGGACCTATGTCATTGCAAAACATGTTTTCAAATTAATTATCGTTGCTGATATTCCTTTTAACTGTATCATGAGTCAGAACATAGTTTTTTATTTATTATGTAGTAATCATGCCTGTGTTTTCCAATGATCTTATTCATAATATAGTCTGGATTCCCAGTGAGGTCACCTGCATGTTTCTTTGTAGTATATGTGTTTGTGTCATTGTGTGCCTACAGGAGAATGAAGCAGGAAAGGAAATTCCTATTGCATAGTATAAATGGCTATCAAATAATCCAATTTCCTCTTTAGAGATTAGTTGGTGCACTCAAACTTTTGCCCAGTGGTTTCCTCCGCCTTTAAATTTTAATTGCTTGTAAAAAGGGAACTTACTCCTTGCATTGTAATTTTGTGGCCCTGTGGTTAGGTCAAGTACCTCTTTGGTTTCAGAAATTAAACATATATAAGAGAAGCAGTTGCTACTCTCAGCAACATTTAAGATATCTCAGCTTATAGAAGAAGCAGCAACTGGCTAAACTTTGAAAGGTAAGAATGTCTTCCATTTTTTTATCCCACTCTGCCTTTTTATTGACAGACACATTCAAAATACACACAATTGAGTCTGAATATTCACCCATCTAATCTAGTATTGACCACTCCGACTGGCAACTCCTCTCTTTGTTTGTTGGAAGGAGCTTTTCTAATCCTACTTGGAGTTGAGCTGGACTTGAGCTATGAAAGCTAATGTTAAAATATAACAGTCTTCATAGTGCTACAGCGTTTTTGTTTTGTTCATTCTCTGATATGGTTGAAACAAAGACTAACACAGCTACTATTCCAAAAAATTCACCTACTTGGAGAGTCAGCGAATGCAATTGAATCTGAGGTCTTCTGAATATAAGGTGAGTATCCTACCACTAGATATGACCACTCTTCTAATTAGTAATAAGTAATGCCAGCAATATAAAATGTTGCAACATTAATGGGGTAGTATTATTGCAATATCAATCAGGCAAACTGAAGAGGACAAGAGTGACCAGTCAAAGCAACATCTGGAATATTTGAAACAATTAATGCATTTTTTCTTTGTGCCTAACAAAATTGTCACTGATTTTGTCTCAAGATGTTTGTGATTTAAAAACATCAGAGGTGTTTAGAGGTGTACGTCAGTCACTGAGGGGTATATGGTGTTGCCCTTACCATAGCTGCCTCATTTATCTAGTGAAACCAATTTTTTATTTGGGAACTAAGTCTAAGTGGATTAGCAAATTCCATGGGGAACAAATCATTTATCTTTCTCTGGTAGAAAAAGTGAGATGATCAAAATTCAGGACTGTTTTGCTTTAGCTACCAAATTAATGCATAACGGTTATTCTGCATTTCTGTAATGTATTAATGTTGTTTTATTCTCAGCAGAAAGACCAAATATTTACTGAATATCTCTTTGCATCCATTTGTATTTACAAAACATTTTCTTCCAGAAAGTACAGTCAGGTCTTAAGATGCCACAGTTTCCACAGATGCTCTAGATATCCTCAGGTGGCGAACAGCCTTGCACATTCTAGAAATTATATAGTTGACTTGACGATCTGGTATCTTGGCTTTAGGTAGCACCTATATCTTGCCATTTCCATAAATAGATCATAATCTGATTGAAACATAAATTTTTTATGAACTTCCTAAAGTAAAACTTAGTAAAACAAAGCATAGAATCTTTTGGAAACCTTAGGTTAGCTACAGCTAACTGTCTAGTCTTGTCCTTTTTGTTACGTTATTTTCTTCATCAAATTTTGATTTTATATATCTGATGTATCTGATGTTTCAAGTGTAGCATCAGCTCCAACTGTTTCTACTAGATTCTTTGCCGACCAGAGCCTGGAAAGTTGCTCTTCAAACAATTAAGAGGCTCCCAACAGTAGTTAGCATGATAGTAACAATTTTTTAAGTAATTCTTTGCCTCTTCTCAAAAGTAGTTGAAATAGGTACCTTAATGTTTGAATACTACAACCCACAGGTGAAGGTGAGCCAGTAGTGGCCCACTCATCTCCTTTCTTCTTTGTTTCTGTCTCAACACACAGGAGGAGTATCAGCCACAGCACAAAACCAGCACTGAGCCATGTAATATTCCTCCTGCATCATTTAGTGAGGACCTGCATCCACATTTATAAAAGTAGCTGAAAGCTTACAGTTCTATATAAAAAAGGAACAAAGTCATACTTTGTTAAAAGAAAACACAATGCAGCAGTATATAGTCTTACATGTAATCTAACTACACCTCCTTTATTGGGAAAAGGAATTTAATTACAAATAATGTGTAAAAAAAATCTCCTTGTTATAACAAATCAAATTCTTTGGGGTATAGGACAAGCTGCATCTACCTACCTGCCTGATTGTTCTGGCCTCAAAAAGCTAGTTAAGCTATTGTTCTGTGTGGTATTTAAAAAAAACTTAAATTTCAGACAAAATCAGCCTGATGGGTATGAAGCCTGAATTAAAGCAGCATGAATAGATTTGATTCCAGAGCGCAGTGAACAACGTTTACAGATCAATTCAGCTGAAATTTTTGAGGTTCATTAAAGCAAGAAAAATTGGTTATTTATTTATTTAGATTGATTATCCCGCCCCAATCAGGCAAACCCGACCCTATATATCTCCCAATGGTTCCAGTGGCGGTGGTGGAGCATGTTTTGTATGATTTTTTTGTATTAAGTTTTTTAGGTACACTATGTATGTTTTGAGAGATATACACATTTCCTTTTTAAAAAACCAGATCTGAAGCTCAAATCAAAGTGGAAGGGAATGTATAGCTTCAATCAATTTCCCTCTTTCATTAGCAAAACTAAGGTTGCCTTGTATGCAGACACTGGAAACTAGGTATCTGAAATTTGGCTCTATTGGGTCTCCAAAATTCATGTACTTCGGGACAAAAAAAGTTATATCTGTTCTGGTTATCCATTGTATTGAATTCAATAACAATTATATGCTATCAAATTAATTTTGACTTATGGAAGACCTTTTCAGGGTTTTTTAGGCAGAGAAAGCTCAAAAGTGGTTTACCATTTCCTGCTAGCCAGACATATTTAAAAGCTGTATAGAAATATTATATAGTGTTTCAGTGCATTTTTTCCAAAGCAGATGGGCATTCCCCTTGAGACTGCCTACTGCTGGAATAGACCAGGTGGCCCTGGTTATGTTTCCCATAAACCTTGATCATTGACCTGTTCTGCTCATTTTGGGTCAATGGAATCTGCCAAAGTCAAAGTAAATCATTCTCTAGGTAAAGTAGTGAATATTCAGGGCACCTTATTTACAAATACCTAGGCCTCTTAAGAAGGTCCATGTACATATGCAGATAATTCATTACTCTTATGCTGTTACTTCAGAGAACCTCCAGTCTTTATTTCTTTCACAGATGGCATGCCTATTGCTCATCCTGCTCTCTTCACTGGTCTTGAGTGTTCATTCAGGAACAATACAGGAACTATCTGAGAATGGTAAGAGATCTGTTTTCAGCAACACTCTGAAGTAGTGTATTTAAAACATTTAGCTATGATAGCTTTGGAATTTATACCACTATACCACCACATAGACAGCTCTCTGGGTGGTTCACAAGGTACCATATTTGCCGGTGTATAAGACGCATCAAAGTACAGGTATAAGATGCACCCGTTATTACCAAAATAGGCCACTATATACAGTACAAAATGCATTCCATTTTTAAAGTATATCTTAAGGGGGGAAAGGTGGGTCTTATATGCCAGCAAACACCATAATTAACTTTTTTTCCTCCAACCAGCCTGATACTCATTTTATAGACCGTGGAAGGATGGAAGGCTGAGTCAACCTTGATTCTTATCAGAATCAAGTTCAGATCGTGAACAGAAATTTGGTTGTAGTACCACACCCACCCACTGTGCCACAGGGGGCTCTTAACTCTGTGATCTCACAAAGGTTGATAGGGCCCAACCCTGTGTGTGACATTCTAGAATTGCAGTTTCAGAACTGGTTTGGATATTTCTCCTTTAGCATTCCATTCCAGGATGTAAGTTCACTATACAGTATATGCAGTGGTGGGCATCAGCAGGTTCGCATCAGTTCACCAGAACTAGTAGCAGAAATTCTGGCTGGCCCCGCCCACCCAAGTTTTGAAATAAAGTAGTCCTAATTCGGGTGCAATGCAAGCCTTTCCTCCTGGCCACACCCACCATACCACACCCAGTATGTGGTTTTCTGTGCATGAACAGAGATTTTTTCAACTGCAGCACACATGCTTCTCTGAGTAACAGGATGCCTCATATTTACACAACTTTTTTTAAAGACAATGGTGGGACTATAGATTTGAGTGATTGAAGGGCTCAAATTAAACTGCCATATGTATTGAATGAATGCTGAATTGTGTATTTATATTATAGTAATCAGCATTGATTGTCTCTTATAGATCAAAATGAGAAAGCCCTCAAACTTTTCATAACTATCATGTATGAGCTAGCATCAGAGTGTTTTCTTTATGGAATTCTACTATATCAGATATTTCACCTGTCAGTAAGACAATTGATTTATGTTTTTATGACAAATTCTGAGAAGGAATTGAAGCAAACATCTCATACTGAGCTAGAGAATAAATATCTAAACATCATCACCATCACAACATTATCATCATAGTGCGGTGTCAAGTCAACTTTTGGTGACCCTTTCCAGAGCTTTCTAGCTAGAAGTGTTTTACCATTCCCTTCTTCTAGGGGCACTCTGGAAGAGTGCAGCTTGCTCAAGGCTACCCAGACTGGCTCTTCTTCAGGCAAGCACAATGAGGAAACAAATTCTTTATAGCTCCACAGCTAGATATCTAATGGACTGATCAATCTAGCCAGCAATCAACATATCAAGGGTACATTCTGAAAGAACTCATAGCTCATTTCATTTGCTCACTATACATGCAGTATGGATAAGCTTAATATCAATGTAGTACTAGTACAATAAGAGACCAAATTCTGAAGAACGGAATTTAAATAAATTGTAGAATGTTTTACATTCAAAAAGCATAGTTCCTTGTAATCTGCCATGCTTGCCTTTTTACATCTTAAAAGGGGGGCATTAATTGCCATGCTTTGTAGTGCTCATCCTTCCACGGTGTTGTTCTGACAATATGATGGTTTAATTGTATTCCTCATACTTAACACTCCTCTCCCAACCATAGGAGCTCTGTAAAAATGCCTTACACTTCTCCCCTTTTGTAATAGAGCAAATGTAAGCAAGGGGAATCACTGTCCATTAGTGCAGTATGTCATTCCACTCTCTGTCACCCTACCAAGATGTCTTCCCATATATCAACCACCTGTACAGTAGGTTTCAATTTAACCATACAGTACTTTCATATTCCTTGATTGACCAGAATAAGTTCCTGCTAGTCACAACTTCTTTTCCATTCGTTTTGCTGCTCCTCTTCTTCAGGTTCAACCAAAACTTTTTACAATTGGGTCTTCCCATCTTTTTTTTTTTTTTTGGGGGGGGGGGCTGCCAAGGGGTCTGATATTGTATATTTGGAAAACAGACTAAAGTTCATTTGATTTCAACGAAGCTACTGAAACTATTAGTAAATATATGTCAAAGTTACCAGCCATTCATTCATAATTAAATTATGCTTGACTAAATCTGGATTCAACTTACCTGCGAAAGCAAGCAGAATCTTGCTTCGTACAGGATGCAGAAGAAGAGCAGGTGAAATAAGTAAAGACAATTAGGTGTATTAAGGGGTGGTTTCTTTGTTTCTTAATTCAGTGGGAAAAATGAATACAGTACGAAGGAAGGGTCTTTTAGGCGTGACCTAGTCAGAGTTTAAAAAGTTTTGAAAAATGATTTATGTAGCTTTTTAAAAATTCCCCAAAGTAGCAAATTGCTAGGATCACTGTGAGTTTTTAGACAAGAAACCAAACAAAACAAACATAAAACCAAAGTAAAACAAAAACCAAGGCAAGAACTTTGTGACATCTTAAAGACTAACTGCTATATGTTAATATCAAAATATACCTACCACTTCAAAAGCTACAACAATGTGTGTTTTTTTAATAGTGCTTCAGTATGTTAATTGTTGCTGGGTACTATTTGGTTCCTTTTCTTTAAAAAAAATCTTTAAAAGTAAGAAAACATCTTTAAATGTGAGAACTTTTAAAACTCCCCTCCACTTCAAAAATTAAGTAAAATTGTAATATGTAAGCAGCACTTTGTTACAAAAAGAATTGAAATTTATCAGTCATTCCATTATCCAATCCAATCCAATATTGATTTGTCATCGCTTTTAACACAAATCAACTGAATTCCAAAATATTCTATCCTTTGTCTTCTGTTTCCATATTTGTCTGAATAGCTTTGTCATCAGCTCATCCTATCTTTGTCGGGGTCTGCCTAGTGTTCTTTTGTGGCCCCTTGGTATCCATCCAGTCTGTTAGCCACCAGGTCTATCTGTTATCTTTTAGGCAGGTGATATGGCCTGCCCATCTTCTTTTTGCTACATATAATTCATCGCCACACCACTCAGTCTGGTTCTTTGGTGTAATTCCTTATTGATGACCTTATCCCTGATTGTTACTCCACACACCATTGCTCTTTGGGTTACTGCCAGTTTTTCTTCCTCTGATTTTGTTACTGCCCATGTTTCAGATGCACACAACATTGCTGGTAACACTGTCATATTGAATACATTTGCCCTCTATACATTGGCACCCTGTTATCTGTTAGCACTGTTCGGTTAGTGGTGAATGGATACGAAGATGTAAAGAAGCTTGGATTGCCTTTGATATTAATATAAATTTTTAATATAAACATTCCATTATTTTGTCAGGAATATATACCCCTGAAGTAATGTGATACAATTATTTTCATTAACTGCTGGCATGCAGTACATTGCCTCAGACAGGCCTAGTAAAATGACCACTTTTCCTCTGCTCCACAGAGTGGTCTGGTCTATTAGCTGTGTGGCCTACCCAAAAACTACTAAAAAGAAAATGATCAATTTTAGTTTAAAGAAATCTACAATTTTAGCTTTTAATTTAGGGGAGATTCTGGGGGTTTAAGAAATGGCACCTCAGGGCCACATACACCTTATGGAATGTGTTTTGTCAGCCCCAAAGCAGTGCCACAGAATATCTACCAAATGATGTTTGGTACCAAATAAAAACCAACCTGATTTCCTGTACTTTACAGCCAAATGTTAGGAAGAAAATATTCACAAAGCAAGCACAGATTGTGGTACATGTGGAATAAAATGGTGGCAAGTAGATAGACAGATATATAGAGAGAGATCAGATATTTTCACTACTGAGAAACACAGAACTGTGCCATGAGAGTCATCTGAAATGGTTCCCTGTCCTGTAATGATTTTAGCATGACAGTTGCTTGAAAAAAAACCATCCTGTGCTCCTTTTATTTAAGTTCCATTTTAAATCTTTCCTACATTGTATGCATTTCAATTTTAAATAGAATAATTGCTGTATTCATGTTTATTCACAGGTGTACTTGGTTGTAAGATCAAATTTTTATCTGGGCAAGGCTTGTAGCTAATTTTCTTTTCTGTTTCCTTTCCTTTTACTTGTTACAACATTTAGTCTATCTTGTAGTAACAAACTGGACTGAAAGTCAAGCTCTACCTGTAAAATTGACACTCACCTGCAATGTATCTGAAAAAGAGGCTCAATCTGTGCATTGGATGAAAAACAATAAACGGCTAGGAACTGGCAAGCACCTGCAAATTACAGTCAAGGAACCTCTGGACGCTGGCAATTACCTCTGTGAGCACAATGGCACAGAGGAGCTTTTAACAAATGTTACCGTATTTATCATGAAGAGACATGATAATGGGGAAATAGCTGAACCAATTTTGAAGCCTCTTCATACAGGTAAGCCTATGAACAGTATTTTTTCATTATGCAAAAAATGTCCATGTAATTCATATAATTGCACAAACTGAAATTTGCACAAAAATGGCCATTTTAAAAAAAAACAAGGTCCATTTTGCAAAGGAATGTTGATTTTGTGTAATTTCATTTGATTCTTCCCAGGAAAGACTAAAAACTGTACACACTTACTTTGCAATAAATCCACTGAATTCAGGATTCAAAACATATAATATAGTACTGCCTGTCTTCATGTACTTAGGGGATTGTCAAATACCACATGACCATTTTTTTTTGGGGGGGGGAGGTGGTCGACCAAAAGTCACAGAAAGTCACGGGGGTTCTGGGAGTTTGGCATGAAGTCACGTGACTCCAAAATTTTGACCCCCTGGCCAGGTGGAAGTCTGGGGGTGGGGCAGCAGGCATCCTCAGGCTCCGGGTGGGACCATCCTCTGCCACTCGAGCCAGCATGGCTTTTAACCCCCCCCCCAGCCAGGTGGGAATCTGGGGGTGGGGCAGAAGGCATCCTCAGGCTCTGGGTGGGACCGTCCTCTGCTGGAGACGGTGTGTCTTTTAAACCACTACCACCCGGCCAGGTTGGAGTCTGGGGATGGGGCAGCAGGCGTCCTCAGGCTCCGGGTCGGCCATGCTTCTGCCATTTCTCTTCAAATCAGGCAAAACAGAGAAACCACATGATTTAGGAGGGGAGGGGGTTGGTCAAAGCTCACGGAAAGGCACAGAGGGGGGAGGGGTCAACAAGTGGCCTATTTTAGGTCATGTGGTATTTGAAAGGCCCCTTATTTCTTGTCAATTTGATAAGGGTTGTTTCCCATGACTTTACATAGAAGCATTTGTATCCTATCTCTACAACTTTTCTTAAACATTTGAACTGAAGTGTCTGTGCAACTTGAAAACTTCCATGCTGTTCTGTGAAGTTTCTGTGGGTCTAAATTTTTTAACAGTTTGCTGAATAGATAGTGAGTACTTGAGTGTCTTTTTTGCACCCCAAATATTTTGAACTCAATTCAGTTACCATACTTCATGTTTTGTGATACCTCCTCAGGCCACTTTACACATTCACATACTATGTTCATAATACATTTATACACCTTTATACTTTTACTGTACCTGGAAGCATTGGAAACTATAAATCATATTTAACCTCTTCCATGCTCTAAAATTTTCTATGTGTTTTTGTCATGACTGTCAAATAAGACTAGTCTGTAAAAATGTGTGTGTTTTGTTTTGGTCTAGGAAGCGCGATCTACTTCAAATGTGTAGCAAACAATTACTCTGGGAGCTTCATATGCTTTTGGAATTCAGATATCCCTGATACAGAGTTGAGGTTTGAAATTAAGGCAAAGTGAGTTTTCCCCCTCTTTCCCCTCCACAAACTGTCTTTAAGAATGCAGTTACCTAAAGAATGGCATAGTGTAATTACTAAGTCAGTGTATGAGCTTGATCTGTCATACTGCTGTCAGTAGAAAATGGAAAAGAATACAGAGTGGACTAAAGTTGTGGTGTCAGACAGGGATAACCCTAAGTAATAAGTATAGTCATTATACATGAATAGAAAAAGGAGTAGCCAGGCATAGGAACAGCTATTAAATACATGTGGAGGAAAAAAAACCAATTGAATGGTATTTGTTTTCCTCACTTCTCCTTGCTGTACCCTAATTTTACAACAATTTCAGGCCATGCGTGGTTGTCTTGTGCAGCCAAATGTAAACTTTTTTTAACTTGACAATGAGAAATTTATAAAAGAGTTGCATTAATTGCTTCAAAAGAATCCTTTTTAAAATTCAAATTAGTTGGAGGAGAACAATAACCAACAGTAAGCCTTTTGTGAAATGAACAGCTTGATAACAACTGAAAGGCTAACATAGTGTGCCGTATAAGTATCCCTCACATTTGGCACGTTTGCTTCGCTGGCCTACTGGTTAAACCTGGGTCACATGAGATTGGCATAAGAAATAAGGAAGAATGGGGAGGAACAGCTGGGTATGAGGATGTGCTGACCACAGGCTTCTGCATTCAGCCCACCTGTTTTACAGTTCTTTCATTACAGGTGACCTGAGGCAGTATCCCCGCTCACTGTGTATTCATGCCCTTCCTGTGGTGAATAACAACTGTTGAAGTTCACTCCCTTTCAAATGCAATTTGTTTGGGCCCTCTAAATTTCAGAACCCCCGGCCTGGGTTGCGCTCTCTCTCTCTCTCTCCCAATATCTATATCTATAGACACATCCATTCATATACTGTAAATCGTGATAGAGGTGGTTCCTGAATCAGGCAGGCCAGCAGGTGCTTCACCCCCAGAATTTTGTGGGTGATGTCCCACCCTGGTTGGGACAATTTTGATGATCAACAGGGGCAAAGGCCACCACATATTGTCAATACCACTTATAGTTTATAGCAATCAAATGTATTCAAAGTACTGTACATACTTATAGTGATTCTTTGTGGCCCAATGTCTTTCTGGTTTCAGTGTGGTTTAACATTGGTTCTGTATGATGAAATACTAGCCTCTATTAAACCAATAAAACCCAGCTTTTGACTGATGAAAACTATACAAAGAAACAGCTGAAACAGAATGAAAACAGCATGATTTTGTTTCTTTTTTTAAAAGTGTAGGTTGTCTTCTTGTATTCAAGGATACACAGGATTTTCAGGCATTCCTTCTGAGCAATGCAGACCCTAGTGCACAGTTTTTGTTGTTCAGTCGCACAGTCGATAACGACCCCCTGTGACCCCAAGGACCATTGCATGCCAGGCACCCCTATCCTCCACCAGCCTCCTCAACCTGCCCAACTCTGTGCCCATTGCATCAACATTACCATCTAGTCATCTCATTTTCTTCCACCCCCTTCTTCTCTTGCCCTCAACCTTTCCCAGCATGAAAGCTTTCTCAAGTGAATCCTCTCTTCTCATTTGATGTCCAAAGTACTTTAGCTTCATCTAAAGTGCACTGTATTCTAATTTAAACTGCCAGAGAAGATTCTTTTCAGCAACAAGGGAACTCACCTGAATGTACATCAGGATACTGAGAGACAGAAAGGTCACATTAGCAAGCTACTATATACCACCATCCTTTTGTTACTTAGCAACAGGTGGTGCTGCCCCCTTCAGTAGTTTCTAAAAACGTTAGCATTTCTGATGTCATACATGCATCCAATTATTAATTTTAGTAGAGACTGATTTGCAGAAAGAACTGTTATCATATAGGGCTTTTACTGTTTTAGTTACAATCATATAGAGCAATATCTCAGAAAGTGTGTATGTGTTTGAGTATATTTGAGGAAATATTCTTTATCCCCATTTCAGATTTGCACTCGAGCAGAATGGCAATGCTTCACCAGGCATAGTCTGTGAAGCACCTGTGAAGGTGAAGGATTCCCCCGGGAAGTACTCGGTTTCCTGCAGAAAACAAAATACTACTTGCCCTTCCACTGAAGAGTACCAACCAATTGAGATGACTCTAGAAGTTTTTTACGGATTTATATATGAAAACTACATGAAAATCTTTTTCATCAAAGATATCTGTGAGTAATGAAAAATTTCTCTATGTGGGAAGACTAGGGCCATGCACAAGCAGCCTTTTATCCTAATCTTTGGAGCTCTCAGAGATCAGTCATGCATCCAGCATCCTCATATCACCTGTGGATACATGTAAGACAGGCTTGCAGCCATCGGTGCTGCTTACCAGAATAAAGATCCAATATGCTACTGGGGAGTGGGGAGAGAGTCACAAGATGTTTGAATTAAGTATTTCTTCTCCTCTGCAAAGGAGCAAGGGAAGTGTCTTATTTTCCGATGTGGAGAAATGATTCATCACACCAGCAAAGGCCACTTGTGGCATTTGGTTGAAGGGAGTGGGCCAAAAGTTATTCAGCTTTTCCCCCATATTAAAGCGACCTTAAAATCAGCAAGCCCATGCCACTACACAAGTGGCAGACTGGAATACTCTCTAAGAAAAAGGCAAGACATGAATGAAGTGTCCTTGAACAAATAATGTCTTCAGTATATATTTTTATGATATTGGCACTAGAGGGCAGCATAAGGTCACCCATGAGCAGCTTCTGTGGTGGAAAGGATTCTTACACAGTGGTATGAAATAAAAATAATACAGTTTATTTATTGGAACAAGGAAAAACAGTCAGATTACCAGATTAATATTGGATGTCTTCTTAAAAAGGTCTTGAAACTTTATTTGAATCATCATTTTTATATCTAAAAGGGTTTAGGATTAGGACCCATTTAGAGTGTTTATTCAGAATATTTCATTTTGAGTATATAAGAATGTCCCTTATAGTGTGGTGCAGATATCAGCCTTTCAGGATTTTCCTTTACATTTCCCTTTCTCTGGCACTAGCTAAATGAGGGAGAACAGGTGGCGGGGTGTGTGTGTACATTTTTAAAACGTGGTGACTTTCTTTGGTGTGTTACAATTCAAGAAAAAGAAACAGTGAAGTAATTTTCTGAGCTTTCAATGGACCATTTTTGCAACATTTAATTAGTAAATTAACTGGTTGATGCTAGACAGGATTGTATTAAGTTTGCACAACATAAACTTCAGATTGCACACCCAGTGTGGCTGATCAATCTTGGTGGTGGATCTATATTGAGATACCCTCAGATTACACCCTCAGTTGTGTATCCCATTGTGTGCCTCATAGTATCATCAGGATCCAAAGAAACACTCATATGCAGAGAGCTAACATGGTGATCACACTTCTACCTACTGCTTCACCTGCCCAGCCTAGAAAGAGTGGTAGAGCTCTTCCATTATTTTGTTATATTTATACCCCACCTATCTAGCATGAGCCACTCTGGGTAGCACCCAAAGATAATACAAACCCAAATACAGAAAATTAGGGGTGAGGGTGGGGAGAAAAAATTGCCCAACACACTTATAAAACAAGAAACTAAACCCTGTCACGACAAGCCAATAAAACCATAAAGAGTAACACACCATGCTGAAATAATGTTCTAAAAGACACGTGGGCAAAAATGTATCTAGGAGGCAAGATATTTCTGAGGTTTCCCTGAGGAGTTCCACTTTCACCAGTTTGAGAAATGTTAACAGTGAAGGAGCTTGGAAAACCTTAGTTGGCAAAGAATTTCCAGTTAATGGGGCCACAACTGAGAAGGCCCAGTTTCATGTAGCAAGCTTTCAAGCCTCCTTCATGGTACTCACAGCCCCAAGATAGGAGAGAATCTTGTGATGCAGGGAGTATGTAGCTGGAGAAGATGCTCTGACAGGTACTGAGATCCCAAACCATTCATGGCTTTGCATGCAGCTACTAAAACCTTTAATCTGGGATGGAAGCTCACAGGAGATATCTGTAGCTGATTTTGATAGCCATGAAGTGCAAAGGACAAGGACAAGGGCAGAGGTAGTGGCTTTACAGCATGCAAGCACCTTGTCTTGTTCTCTGTTCTTACATATTGAAATTGATCCAATACAGTGGAACAATATGGGGCACTGATATCTCTGTCCTACTAATGGAGTCCACGTCCCTACAAATGGCTTCAATTTTAGACTGAAAATATGCTGCAAATTGATTACACAAATTAATATTGCAGTGGAGCCTACTTTCTTTCCCAGTTGCGTCCAATTCAGTATGGTGGTCCAAAGCCTCACATATCTGTTGATGACCATGCTGCTTAAAATAGCCAAAGAGATTGCTGCCTTAAAATAATAGATATGGATGATAGCTCTCCTGAATAACAGGTCTGTCTGCATTCTCGGATACAGGAACTTCAGATACGGGTTGCAACTGATGATGATGACTCCAGTTGTGATTTACTGTACTTAGCAGTATGAATTTAGTCAATGAGTGAACCTGCACCCATACATCTACATGTATGTCTGCTTGCACACCACATTGCTTCCTTAATAGTAGAGTGGCAAATAGGCTGTATATATGTGCATGTCTGCCACAAATGCAATTTGATCCTAAAAGCTTTTCAAAGAATAACTATTAATAACAATGATACCATTGATTCTATGTATGAAAGAGGGAGATTGGTGTATATATAGTGTAAAATGATGTTGATTTTGTTTTGTTTTGTTTTTGCAGTAAAACCTGACACTTCTGAGTGCTATGTTAACGAAGAGGGTCTAGTGACATGGAATCCACCCAGAACTTGGAACACTCCAGTTTCTTATTATAGACTAAAGTACCAGATAAAAGCTGTTAGAAAACAAGCACAGGTAACTGTTGAACACTATTTATCTTTTCCAGGTAGTTGGAGCACTGTGAGCTTTTCAAACCACTTCAGCCTCCTTCCAGAATGCTTCTAGTGTAATAATAGTAATTCTATTGTATTGTATTGTATTGTATATTTCAACTTATATGCCGCCCCATTCGCACAGCGACTCTGTGCCATCAAGTCAATTCTGACTCATGGAGAACCTTTCCAGGGTTTTCTAGTTAGAAAATATTCAAAAGTGCTTTACCATTCCATTCTTCTGAGAGTGCCTTGGGACTGTGAAGCATGTCATTGCCACATAGCCTGGCTCTTCTTCCAGGAACACAGTAGGGCTTCAAACTCTGAGTCTCTGGCTATCCATCCAGATAGAACACCCCTATCACCCGGTAGGTAGGTAGGTGGGCAAGCAGGCAGGCAGCCAGGCAGGTAGGTAGGTAGGTAGACTCAACACCTGCTGCAGCAACCAGGTCTTAAGACTCTTGCAAAAGGATAAAAGCTCTGCCTGGAGGTGAAGTTCATTTGGCAGGAGGTTCCACGGGGCCGGAGCAGACACAGAGAAGCCCCTCCTTCTCATGCTAGAGAGGCGAGCCTCCCTAGCAGATGAAACTATCAGGGAGCCCCTCTGGTCTTCTCTAGTGGGACAGGCAGATGTCCTTGGGGTGACATGGTCTCTTAAGTACGGTCCACTACCATGTACGGCTTTAAGGGTAATCACCAGCACCTTGGATTGCACCCAGAGGCACACTGGCAACCAGTGCAGCTTCTGAACCAGTGGCAAGGCATGGGCATACCACCCACACCCCATCACTACCTGAGCAGCCTCATTCTGGACCAGTTGCAGCCTCCGAATGATCATCAAGGGCAGCCCCATGTAGAGCGCATTGCAATAGTCAAGTCTTGAGGTGACCAGAGTGTGCGTGACCATAAGCAAGGAATCCTGGTCCATGAGGGGGCGTAACTGTTGAATCACACAAAGTTGTGCAAAATCCCTCCTAGCCACCAGTGCCACCTGCTCATTGAGCAGATGTTGTGAGTCCAGGAGGACCCCCAGATTATGCACCAGGTCTATCTGAGGGGAAAAAAAGCCCCATCCAGAACCAAAGATGGTAGGAGATTTTTTTTAAAAAATTAAATTTCTTAATTTTAAATAATTCAATTTTAATGCTATTTTTAATGATTGTATAAATTTTTATTTGTTGTAAGCTCCCCGGAGTCACCTCAGTGAAGGAGTGGTGGTAGAAATGCGAGTAATAAATAAATGAATGAATAAATTGCAAATTACACTCCCATTATCTTCTGGTGGACTGCAGTGGCTTAGTGGTTAAGATGCTGAACTTGATGAGTGGAAGGCAGATCAGCAGTTCAAGACCCAAATATTGCATGATGGAGTGAGCTCCCATCTCTGTTCCAACTCCTGCCAATCTAGCAGCTCAAAACCAAGGAATTGAAAGTAGATAAATAAGTATCACTTTGGTGGGATGGTAAACAGTGTTCCGTGCACTCCATTGTCTACTTGTGCCTGCCACATGTCCACGGAAACATCTGCAGACATACAGTGCTGATTCTTTGGCTATAAACAGAGATGAGCACTGAACCCTAGAATTGGATATGACTGACTTTCAAACAAGGGCGACCTTTGCCATTACCAATCTTCTGGTGAATGCAATTTTCTAATATACATTTATTTTGTTATCCCTTACAGAGACTGTTTTAGGCCTCAAAAGGCCTTTAAAAAAATGGGTTGATGGTAATTTTTTGTTTCCTGAAATGGCTTTCTAAAGTCTAAGAGTAGGCATAGAAACCAAGAGATCTATGGGATGTTGTGTTTTGGGGATCCAAATAAATTTTAGGCAGCTTGCTGAAGGAAATATTTCAAGAGTCTGGATGGCAAAAATAGACCAAGATTAATGGGAGTGTACTTGCCCATGAACTATGTGATATTTTATCCAGTTACAACATACATGCACATTTATTGTAATGTTTTATTTATTTTGCTGGATTATGCCAAGATGCATTTAGTTCAGCATTTTGCTTTCTTTCTAGCACTAGACACCCAGATGCCTTTGAGATGCCAACAAAGCATGATTAATATATCATCATTAATGTGTTGCATTAATTAGATTTGTATTCTTCCATCCATTGAACTCAAGATGTACATACTGATGTCACACTTACAAAAACGATGTGAGATAAAT
Organism: Furcifer pardalis; assembly: GCA_030440675.1. Taxonomy (NCBI): domain Eukaryota; kingdom Metazoa; phylum Chordata; class Lepidosauria; order Squamata; family Chamaeleonidae; genus Furcifer; species Furcifer pardalis. The sequence continues at coordinate 75,578,373 of CP126893.1, forward strand.
CAGTCTGAAGAGAGAATTACTTGCCCAAATTGACCCAGTGAGTTTCCTAGTTCAATGGGGACTTGAACCTGCTTCTCCCAAATCCTTATCCATCACTATATTATAACTAAAAATTGAAGGGTTGATTTTGATTTTCAGCTTGAGGAATCATATAAGATTTGGAATATTGCAATTAATGATAAATTGACAAGTGAAATAAGATTTTAAACCATTTGGTAAAAGCAAATAGATTTAATGATATTTGTGGAGTGGTTTTGGATTATGTACTATTGTAAGGAAACGATAAACAATGTCTTTTTGGAGATGAAAAGGTGTATGTGAAATATGATAAAAATATCAAAAATACTTAAATAATGTCCATCAAACATCCAGAGGGTAGAGGGGAACAAGTAGGTTTAGTTTCCTGATTTGTTGTATATTCGGTTTTTCTGTATGGTTTTGTCTTTTTTTTTTATTTCAATCTTTTTTTAAAAAAAACCCTCCATCTAGAGCAGAGGTGCCCAAACGTTTTGGGTTGTGGACTCATCATGTGGTTCAGGAAGCTGGTCACTGAGGCCCGGGGTCCGGGTCCGGCCCCGATGCCAATTCATCCGGCCCTCAAAGCTCTTGTTGCTCCTGGAAGCGGAAGTAAGATGTACCCGTACGGGCGCATTTTACTTCCACTTCCAGGAGCGATGAAGGCTTTGCGGGCCAAATGAATTGGCATTGGGGGCCGCACCCGGGGCCCAGGCCTTAGTTTGGGCACCACTGGTCTAGAGATTGCACTGCTCACAGAACACTGGATATGAAAGGCCCTTGACTAGGACTCAGGAGACCTGGGTTTGAATCCCTACTTGACCATGGAAACTCACTGGAAATACTGCTAAAACAACAGCTTAAATATCTCACCTACCTTGAAAGCCTTACTAAGATGATTGATTCTAAGTCACTTCTGAGTCAGCATCATATTATAACAACAGTCCTTGTATTCTGCAAGTGGAGCACACAATAACCTCAGTCTGTGAATAATTTGTTCTCTCTTACTGTCCAGCAATGAGCTTTAAGACAAAAAAGTAATCTTTTCACACAATATAGTTGTGTCTGCCATAAGTATGAGAGATAGGATCCTGATGGAAGGTACTATCCACAATCAGTCAACTATCCTTCAGAAAGATACTAAGGCAAACTAAGCTTTCCTACTTGATTCAGGGTGCTTTGTCATTCACTTAAGTGACCTGTGCTTTTATTTTTAGAGCTGTGAGATTCCTAATGATGTGGTAATTCTGCATGGAACTACTCTAAGCTGTTTCAACCCAGGGTTTTCAGGCAAAACGGTATCGATTCGATCCAGGGATCACTATAACATAAATTCTGCTTGGAGCAACTGGTCTGAGTGCAGGTACGATTATATGCCCCATTGATTTCAATGTGCCTGTGAGTATTCTTGGGGTGAAGGTCCTTTTCCTTGAATGTTTTAGTGCTCTGTCTGCTAGCAATGTGCATTGGATTCAGATAAATCCCTAATCCTAAAATGAATTGCATTGATTCAGACAGATCCATGAGATGTTGGACAACTGTCAGATATGTTTTGATTTGGATTCCTGCACTGAACAGAGTGTTGGATATGGTGACCTCATAAGCCCTTTCCAACTCCAGTATTCTATGATGCAATAATTCTGTGTCTGAATTGAAGTGGGATGCAGTCTCCTTTTCAGAAATATGTACAGGAAGTTCCACAATTTCTGAGGATTACATTAAGTGGAGAAATGCCATCTCATTTTCATCCTCCCCTCAAAGTGTCATCATATCAAGTGGCTTTATACCATGAAATTACAATTTTCTCTGCACTTGTGAATTCAATTTAAATTACATTGGCTAAAAATCTAAAATCATTTTCAGCAGGGTAATGTTATGTAATCCATTTTTGCCAACTAAACCTTCTAGAACAGCTATGCCTAGCCCAGAGGTGGGTAACTTGCGGCCTAAAGTCCACATATGGCCTTCTAGGTCTGTAAGTGTGGGCGTTTGCCTGACTCCACATTTTACAGAGCAAATCCTTTTATTTTTATTATTACAGTTTTGTTAGTTTGTTATACTTTTATTTTATTTCAGTAACTTTAAATTAAGGTTGTTTTATTATTATTATTATTATTATTATTATTATTATTATTATTATTATTATTATTATTATTATTATTATTATTATTATTACATGCATGCGTCCTTCCAACAGGAAAAGATTCCACACCCCTGAATCTCATGGCCATTCTACCCACTGAATATATGAGATAACCAGGGTTGTTTTGTTTTTGTTTTTTTGCAATAGAGTTCGGTTTGGATTGGTTTGGGGTGTTTTATGTTGACTGCCCTTTTCCACAATTATCATTTCATGTGCTGTTGATCTAAATTTGCTTTCTCTCTTTTTTTTAGATATGTTATTATTGTCAGTTGATTAGAGTTATTTAAGTACTATAAAATAAATGTTAAAATAATATATTTAATATCATTATCATAAAAACTATTTAATGATAACAGTGATATATTAAATTATTTACAATAACGTATGAGAAGCTTATTCTTGAAAAAAATCTTTTCATCTTCACTAGTATTATTTCTTTGTACCTACCGTATATGCTCGAATATAAGTTGTCCCGAAGATAAGTCAAGGTACCTAATTTGGACCTCTAAAACTAGGGAAACATTGACTCAAGTATAAGTCGAGGGTGGAAAATGCAGCAGCTGCTACTGAGTTTCAATAATTAAAATACATGAAAATATGGTAAAATTGCTTAATTTAGACATTTGTGTGGGTATGTTTTTGAGTTTTTATGGTAATGTTAGTGCTTTTTTTTTAACTGTATGTTTGAATTTGCACCACTGCTGTTTTGGGACCCTCAGGATCATTGACCCAAGTATAAGTCAAGTCCCCTTTTTGGATCACCGGGGGGGGGGGGGAGGCTAAAAAACTAGACTTATACTTGAGTATATATAGTACTTTGAATAAAAGTCAAGTTCAAAGAGATAACATGATGGTACAGAAAATTTTGGTACAGTGATAAAACAGCTTGTTTTAGATAATCAAACATATATCAAATGGTGATTCAACATTTTATATTCTTCCTCTCAATAATATTTTATTTTATTTTTCAGGACTCATGAAAATGGCAAGCAATACCATCAGAAGTATCCGGGGAACAATAAAATAAAACCATGTCATTGTCGGAAAAACTACAACTGATAACAACAGCAATAGGTACAATAATTACTAGTATTGGCCAGGTTTAACATGACACATACCATTATTATTAAGAAGTCAGCATAAGCCATTTGCACAGATTTGTGGGTGAGATTGCAAGCCTGCAAAATCACTCATTTATGGATTTCAAGGAGATGAGTAACTACTGACAATTGTTTGAAATTTGTTGTTGTTGGATACATATCTACAATTTGATTCACAGTTGAAGACTGGAATAAAATTAACAGTTCAAGTCCTAACCTGTTAAGGTAACACCAGAGTATATATGCAGTTGTTTTTTGGAGAGTTAGGATGTTCAAGTACAATAAGTCCAAATTTCCCAAATTATTGCTGTTGTTATTATTATTGTTATTATTGTTATTATTGTTGTTGTTATTGTTATTATTACAGTTGTACCTCGCTTAAAGAGCATAATGTGTTCCACAGGATTGCTCTTCAAGCAAGTTTGCTCTTTAAGCGAAACACCATTGAAAGTGACCAATTGTGCGGGGTGCTGCAAACCTCAATTTATTTGTTAAGTGAGTTTTTGTTTGGTTTTATTTGTTAAGGGAAGCGAACATTCAGAGAAAATTCTGCTCTTTAAGTGAGTTACTCTTTAAGAGAGGCGCTCTTTATGCGAGGTTTGACTGTGTTGTTGGTGATGGTGGTGGTGGTAGCAGTCGTGGTTACAAATCAACCATTTGGTTCACAGCTGAGAGCTGGATTATTATTATTATTATTATTATTATTATTATTATTATTATTATTATTATTATTATTATTATTATTATTATTATTATTATTGGTAGTAATTAGCATTCTTCTCTTTATATGGATGCAAAATATAAAATATGAATTGTCTATTAGTATATCTAGAGTAATGTCTTTCTATACATCTATGCACAGGTTTTAATCATGGATCTACCAATTTGTATGTTACATTTATATATGCTTGTACAACTTTTAAAAATGTTTATATTTTATTTAAAAGAATTTGAACATAAAATTCAAATTGGTCTCTTGAATTATTTCTTTTAAAGGCACATCCATATCCAGCTTTTTGATTGCAAATGAACTGAATGCACATGCCTCCATCTGCTATGATAGCCTCCCTGGATAATAAGATTTTCAGTGGAGATCTTTATCTTGCTCCAACTGCCTTCTCTGGCATGCTTGGTGAGGAAATGGAAGTAGGCCTTTTCCCTAGCAGTTCTAAGGCTCTAAAAGTGTCTTCCAGAGGAGGACAAACTTCCTTCTCCGGCTGGTAGGCAAAGAATGTTATCTTCAGGCATGTTTTGTCAATTAAATGGACTACTGAGAAATTACTTTCAAGGTTTCAAACCTTTTTATTTAGTATTACTATATGTTTAATTGCATGTTAGTATTAGAACCGACTATGTTTTAGTTTTACCTGGGCTTTTAATCATTTTGACTTGTCTAGGGTCTCGGCAATGAGGGATAAATATGAAATAAATAATGAATACATACACAAATAAAGCCCCACCCCAATTATATTTTAAATTACATTCCCACTTAAAGGCAAATTTCTCAGAGGGCATATTCATGCGTAGTGGCTAAAAAGCTGTAATTCAACTCTTTTGCCTCACTCACACACACAAATCACATGGCACTGCATATAAATGTCTATCTCTTTCCAAAACTTTGGACTCCCACAGAACTCTCCATTTGGTTGGTCTTTGCAGAACTAGTACTGTATTCTGTAAACTAGCCTGTGAAAGAAGAGTGGGTCTAGCATTGCAAGTTCTAGACACATATTCAAAACTCTGTTCAAATATATATGCTACTTGGTTGTACACAACCATTTAGTGAGCTTCTTGATATGGAGTAAAATTCAAGTGTGACTGTTCAAAGTCAAACCATATGGAGATCTATCTCTGTTCTTCTTTATTAAGCAGCTGTTAGCCCCCAGCGTTCACCTGTTATTCCAGCTCCATTCAGGTGTGGGTGTAAATACAAATAAACACAAGGCAAGAGCCACATTAACTGATTTCAACATTGACCTCTGCTTGTTCTGTTATACTATTTGTTGTGAACCAAATTATATGCACAGTTACAAAGTCCAGGTTCTTCGGTTTTCCAGGATGCCGAAAAATGCATTTAGAAGGCTATACAGTACTTGTTTGAGTAGGTATCAAATGATGCCCATGAGTGTACAGAGGATATAACCCTCCTATTTCTAAATATTCATTATGAAATATGCATTCATATATTTGCACAATTAGTCAGCATTCCACCATACAACCCTGGGAAAGCACAACTCATTTCCTTTATTTTTTTAAAAAAAAGCACTCTTAGTTCAAGTGTACCCCTGATTTTGACATCTGAGAAATTCTCTGGTTGGGTTTCTCTTAACAAGCACCACTCATCTTCCATAATGAATACAAGCAGGGGGAAATGTTGAAGAATCTGGACAATCTGGATGATCCAGCTTGTAAACTAGAGTGATGACGTCCTCACCTTCCCTCTATAAACAAGTTTTGAAGACGTGGCCACAATTCTTATACCAGCTCTAATCACCAGTCATCATTGCAGCTCTCTGAGATAGGGATGCAAGGTCAATTGCTGGGCTGTATCCACCAGCTTTCACTGCTCTGCATTGTGAGACTCAGTCCTGGTGCTCTGCACCCTGTCTTCATCTGTATGGTGCAGTGGCATGAAGAAGTGAAGGAGAATCAGTTGTTGGAAGCACACAAACCAGCCCATTGTGTGCCATTTAAAACCCTTAACTGAGCCAGGGAGTTTTGATAACCATGGGGAACAGGTGATATGGGTGATCAGGCTTTAAAGCAACATCATACACAAAAAAATCAAACTATCTCTTCTTCAAAGGCCACTTTTCCAGTGATTTGTTGTCCTACCTGGAGATCCATACAATTTTCTGAGACATAACTGGGCACACAAACACCTGACAACTCTAAACTGATATGATTTCCATCATTATGAATGATTTCTTTCTGGCACCTGGCTGCTTGTTTTTCTGAGTGGGCTGCTTTCCATGAGTAATGGAATCAAAGGAGTACTGGCAGAAATCAGATGCTACTAACAATGTCTCTCCCCAGATCTCCTTTCTATTGGCAGTCTTTTGAAGGCACAAACTAGGCTAGTGATGGCGAACTGAGTGCCCAAACTGCAACACAAAACCCACCTATTTATCGCAAAGTGCCAACACAGCAACAGCGGAAGAAGGAAATGTTCACATTGGGCTGCTAGGCAAACTCTGTGCTGAGGTGACTGCACGATTGCCCACAGAGAGGGCTCCAAGTGCCACCTCTGGCGCCCGTGCCATAGGTTCATCACCACTGGTCTAGGCCAGGGGTCAGCAAACTTGGCTCTCCAGATGTTCTTGGACTCAATTTCCCAGAAGCCCCTGATCAGCAGGGGTACTGACTCAGGCTTCTGGGAATTGAAGTCCAGGAACACCTGGAGAGCCAAGTTTGCAGACCAGTGGTCTAGGCCAGAGGCGTAGCTACCGCCGTATCAGCCATATCAATTATACGGGGGCCCCGGGCTATGGGGGCCCCCAACGGCAAAAAATAAAATAAAATTTTGGAGCAAAAATTTACTGCGCATGCATAGAAACTCAATCTGACGCATTGCACATGCGTCAGATTGAGTTTCTGCGCATGCACACTTTATTGGAGCCATTTTTGGCTAGAATTTTAAAAAATAAAATTTCGGAGTCGGAGCCGCAGCTTCTCGGAGCGGCTCCGATGGTGGCCCTGAGAGGAGGGCACCTCCCCTGGGGCCGCCCAGCTCCCACGGGCAGGTTGAGGCCTGCTCGGGTTGTCCGCTGCTGCCGAACCCCCCATGGCCTGGGGACGCCTGGCAGAGTGCGCCACCGCCTCCTCCGGAGGATGGGCTGCTGCCCGTCCTTCGTCCGCAGCGGGTCCGGAGAAGCTCAGCCCACTCGCTTGTTTATTTTAATTCTATTCTATTATATTTATTTATTTATTTTATTTTTGGCCCCGCCCACGACGTCATGACATCATGACGTCGGCTCCCCCCACGACGTCATGATGTCATGACGTTGGCTCCGCCCCGCATATAAAGGGCCCCCAAACAATTTTTATATGGGGCCCCGCCAAGGTAAGCTACGCTTCTGGTCTAGACTAACTGACAACCATATCATGAACTGCTTGCTGCCCTTTGACATTGTGAGTTAGCCCTTAACTGTTGGAAAACTCAAGAAATTATCCAACCATAATGATAAATAGAGATCTAACTAATTCTGAATTGAGCTGAGGTATATTCACTCAATTTTGGTTACAAAGCACTATTCAAAATCAGGCTGTGGAAATCCTGACCTTTTTGTGTTTGTGTGTTTGCAGCTCCTATAATCCCCCAGCCAAAAGCATAATAATAAAGGTACATTTTTTACATACTGTAAAACTTCTGAAAGTTGACCATGCACGGGACTGAAAGAAAGTGGTTATCATGTGGAGGTGGTCAATATACAGAATAACTGTACTGATATATACACACGCCTTATTTTTTTTATTAGAAAATGTCATAAAGAAACACACAGTGAAAACAAAGGAAAATTTACTATGTCATCCAGAATCAATGCATCTACATATGTATTGTCTTTCTCGTGGTTTTAGCATTCTTTTTTTTCTTTTTCTTATTTTTTTTGGGGGGAGAATCAATTATATTCTGTTTCTTATTATTTTTATGAAGGTAAGTGGAGGAAGCACTCTCAACACTGGTTATATCACTTTCTTTCTTGTTTTTCTTTCACAATGGTTAGATCAGGGGTTCTCAATGTATGGCCCATGGGCCGGATCTGGCCAATGGCACCAAATAATCTGGTCCCTGACCTCACTCCAGCCACCCCGCAGCCACAGCCACATCTGCAGCTGTTTATGGTGAGGGAACTAACAGTCTGGCCTGCTTAGCTGTCTGAGGAGGCATGGTCTGGCCCATGGCTGAAAAACACCGAGAACCCCTGGGCTAGATCCATATTGGATGCTATTAATCACATCGCTCACATGTGCTTGTGTTGTATGTGCATTTGTTTCATTTTACCATTGGCTATTTTTTATATCAATCCAGAAAAAGGGGGAAAATATAAGTGAGGGGGAAAATTAAGTATTTGTACAATTGATATTATGAAATAAATCCATAATTATCATTGTTAATCTGCTGAAGCAAAGTCAAATACATTATATCCATTTATATTATTTTTGGAAGAAATTCATTGCTACTAAATCTGCATTTCACTTTTCTTAGCCTTTGTACAGACTGGACTAAGCTGATCAAGTTAAAGAGAATAAATTAATATTGTGTGTCAAGGGCCAGGTGATCAAGATACATCTTAGAGAGGTTGTCAAAAGAGAGAGGTTGGTTTTCTATTTTGCACATATGGTATATGTCCTATCTATAAAACTAAGGTCAATGTAGGGAGGTGGTCAAAGTAGGGAGGTGGTAAACGATGGAGGTTTTACTGAATTATCTTCACAATTCAAGTATAATATTAAAGCACAAAATGTCTTCCATTCATCACAATTTGATTAATGAAATTGTAGACAACTTGCCTTAACCAAACCTCCATTAAAACCGAATCCCTAACAAGACCACAAATCTCACAACCAAGAAGCAGAAAATATCTGCTTGGTCAGCCTAAAAGTATGTTAGTAGGACCAGTAGGGAAAATTTCCTTCTTAATGGTTGGTTCTGGATCATAAAAAGCCAGGAGTGATCAGTGATAAATGAAAAAAGTAATCTCAAAATATCAGGGAAATGATCTTGCACACCTATGCATGCTGCAACTAAAGTACTCACCAGAAGCACAACTCTCACAAGAAGACCTATACTAACCGAACTAACTATGCACAGGAAATGATTATGAGGTATGTATAACATTCTATACATAGTGTCACCAGTGCAGTGATGCAAAACCCCTGTCTGAACAAGAATGACCGGTATGTAAGTGGGGACCTCCACTGTGAAGAGCTGGCATAAGCTAGCTCGAGGAGGTCATGCACTCCAAACTATATTCATTCCTCAAACAGTTTTTTGTATCTACAGGATTCCACCCTCCCCTACAGATAGGCAAGTGGGCAGCAATGTAGGCCAAGGTAGATAAAATAAATGGTTGCATTATGTTTCCTAATATAATAAGTTGCAAGTAGTCCCAAATGAATCAGTGAAGATCTGAAGAGTCAACTGCTCCATAAGATGCATTTATTCAATAGAGTTACTCTAGTTGTGTTTTACTACCCTAAGCAACAGGTTTTAAATGTTTTATAAAATAGAACTTGGAAACTCTGCATAGTTTAGAAACCCTTTAGACACCTCTACCCACACACTCATGCTCCCTCCTACTCTTTCACTTCTTTTTGTTCCTCTACCTCACTCTTTTCACTAGTCTTTCTCTTCCTCAGCATTCATTCAGACTTTCTCTTTGCTCATTCTCCATCACACAGTTAATTAGTCCCTCTTTGGCTCTGAACTGTTTGAAAAGTTTGGGCTCCTTGCAGAAGAAAGCATTACATGGAACAGCCATGTTTCCTTGGCTGCAGCTACACAGTAGAGTTTCTTCTGTGGTCAGATGGGGAGAAAAAGGCCTTCCTCATCCACAGGGCTTGCATCTCTGGAAAGTTGCAGGTGATGACAGCCTAGGATTACTGACACATCAGCAGCAGTGGGGGCAGTGGGGGTGTCTTTGACATACACCTCTACTGGTATTGCTGCCACCAACAAGGGCCTTGGCCATTGCCATCCGGCTACTTGTGAGACAATGAACCCTCCACATAGAAAGAAGGGCTCTTTTAACCTGCCCAATTGCAGAGGAAATCCTACTGCTATCCAGTGTTAGAAGACAGTGGTTGTCTTGCGGCAGTGGGGGAAGTATTACTCTTATGTATCTTCTGTGTAAAAGGAAGGAGTTCAATTAAAACAAAAGAGATACATTTCAAGTGGCTTTCCCCGTTTGTTCATTGTCAACATTAGAAATGTGGGCTGCGAAGTACAGTATAGCAAATGTTTAGTCCACAGTGAAATGGCCAAAGATGCAGGACATAAATAGATTTTGATCAACTGAAATTGATTAATCCATTTTAAAAATAAAATTGGCCTGAGAGACATTACCTTGCAAACAAAAGTCCACATAGTTAAAACAATGGAACTGTATTTCCCATAGTAATGTATGGTGGTGAGAGCTGGACCATAAGGAAAGGTGAGCACAGAAGAATAGATGCATTTGAAACGTAGTGCTAGAGGATAATTTTAAGGGTACCCTGGACAGCAAAGAGAACAAATAGGTCGATCTTAAAAGAAATCAACCCTGACTGCTCCTTAGAAGGTCAAATATGAAAGATGAAGCTAAAGCACTTTGGACATCAAATGAGAACAGAGGATTCACTTGAGAAAGCCTTGATGCTGGGAAAGGTTGAGGGTAAAAGAAGAAGGAGGTGGCAGAGTATAAGATGGCTAGATGGCATTGTTGACGCAATGGGCACAAAGCTGGGTGGGCTGAGGAGGATAGTGAAGGACAGGGATGGCTGGCATGTGGTGTTCCATGGGGTCACAATGGGTCGGAATCGACTGTGTGACTGAACAACAACAATATATCTCGATAGTCTCCTTACTAACCATGTCTAGGTTTCATTGTGTTGAAATCTATGCTATGATGTAGGTAATCATGAACAACAACAGCAAATAACAATTTGGTCTTGATAGTAATTGTGTGCCATCAAGTCATATGGAGACCTTTTCCAGGGTTTTTAGGTAGAGGATATACAGAAGTGATTTACCATTCTCTTCTTCTGGGGGACAAATTGGGAAAGTGTGACTTGCCCAAGTCTTTTTCTAGAAGGCACTATGAGGAATTGAAATCCCATCCTCTGGCTCGGCAGACACATACCTAAACAGCTGAGCTACCCACAGTTAGTAATGTACTGTACATAGAAACACACTAATTTTTATTAATTGAGATAATATTCATGTTAACACCACTATCAGGATACAAGGAATCATACTCGAATCACAGATGCAAGTAGAGAAGTTTCCTTACTCAGGCAGTGTGACCACCCAAAATGGAGTTGCAGAGGTGGATGTCAAATGCTGTCTTGGAAAAGCAACAGCTGTCTTCCAGAGAATTAATCAGATCTGGTCCTTACCATCTTTATAGCTGAAAGTTAAACTCTGTTTTTCACCTCCATAGTGGTCCTGACAACCATGCCTACGAGACTTGGAAGGCATGAGCAAATATAAACAAGAGACTTGACAACTTCCAGCAGAGGTGCCGTAGCTGAATTTTAAAGATTTGGTATTTTGACCATATTACCAATGAGGAGGTGCTTAAAAAGAGTGGCTTGTGCAAAATATATAACATTGTTGCATGAAGAAGACACAAAATGGCAGGCCATAATTTTTGTAGGGAGAAAAACAGGATTCTTAAGGTAGCAATCAGTTGAACCCATCCCAATGACAAATGAGAACAAAGATGCCCTCAAAACACATGGGAAATCCTGTCAAAAATAAAAAGATAATACAAGAGGGTTTGGGGGTTTGGAGGAATAAGGAATAAGAAATCTAAAGGATTAGATGGATAGAAATTAAAAAAAAAACCCCAAGGGATGAATTATATCAAATCCTAAATTTGAGCAGGTGGGAGAAACTACAAATGGACAAATGGCAGTGGTGGGATGTCAAAATTTTTACTACCCCACTGTGATGTCATCACAGTATGGGTGGAGCTAACATCATGACATCATGATGTGGGCGGGACCAAATAAAATAAAATAAAAACAAGCACACACACACACCTCAACCCACTCACCCACCCACAACACAAACCCATACATAAACTAAATAAATAAATTACATTAAAATACACCCACACCCACCCCAAACATAAATAACCCCCCACCCACCCAGCCCAACACAAACCCGTCACTTACCGTATTTGCTGGTGTATAAGATGACTTTTTTACCCTGAAAAACATGCCTTCGAGTGGGGGGGTCGTCTTATACACCGGGTGCACTTCAGTTGGGATAGACATAGCTGCCCATAGTGGCCTCCCGATGCTCGCCCACCTCAGTCTACATACCATCCAGATGAAGAAAGAAGCTCTACATTACAATTGTGTCTCCCTTTCAAACTGGTGGGGGAAAAGAAAGGGTTTCATTTACTGGTACCTTCTGCCCTTATCTCTCTGCTCTGCCCAAAATGGAGGAAAAAGCCATGCTTGCAGGGGAAGCAAGAGGCTAGGCTAGAGCAACACTTCCTGCCTCAGTGCAATTGACCTGCCCACCCACTTTACCTGCAGTGCCACCACTGGTGGGTGGTGCAAGTACAGTTCTAAAAAATCAATAAAATAATTAATATTACTGTAGCAGTTGCTACATTTCCCACTCTTGGCTTATACTCAGGTCAATCTATTTTCCTGGATTTCAAGGTCAAAATTAGGTACCTTGGGTTATATTCGGCTCGGCTTATATTCATGTATATATGGTAGATAAATAAGTACCACTTTGCACTTGCACTGTTTTATGTTTACTGTAAATGTTTGATAACATACAGCCTTGTGACAATTTTTCTGCATGTCATAAACATTTGAATATAAATTAGCATGTTGAAATCAAATCTGATGTTCTTTTACTTTTTATTTGGTGTGTGGAAGGTGTGCGGAAGAGGGGGTGGTCTTATACAGCGAGTATATAACAAACTCTATATTTTGAGTGGAAATGTTGGGGGGTCGTCTTATACACCCAGTCATCTTGTACACCAGCATATACGGTACCTGTTAGCATAAGTGCCTGGGCAGCACCATGTTGCAAGATGGATATGGTCATCGTACCGGTTCTCTAGAATAATATGCCTTAATGTAAATGTAAAGCAGCTGCACCTCCTTAAGGGTTCTCCAATTGGAACAGCAATTGGAACAGCACAGGTGTAGCTTATTGATGAGGTAACTCCAAGACTTTGTTTAAAAACCCGAAGCCAGGCCGCTAGGCCTGCCGGCCGCCAGGCCTTTTTAGGAACTGTGGTTGTACGTCAATATAGGTAAAGGTATTAAATACACATTAAAATAAACACAGACACACCTCATCCAAAGGTGAGTCACTTACCCTGGGGAGCAGGCTACAGGGAGCTTCAGGCTAGCAGCTTCTCTTCCTCCTCTCCACTTGGGAGGATAGCAAGGAGGCTGTGCATACGCGGCAAGCACTGTAGGCGTGCATGCACACCAAGTGCTTGGCGCGCATGTGCAGTGGGGGAACCAGTGAAAAGGTAAGCCCTGAAGGTGGTTCCCCCCAAAAGCTGCTACCGGTTCTCCTGGACACTGGGAAAAGTTACTACAGGTTCTGGCAAACTGGTGAGAACCTGTTACATCCCATCGCTGACAAATGGGATACTGAATGAAGATAGAAATGTGGTAATGGAAGAGGTTTGACAAAATTTTGAGGAAATAGTACCGTAAATCAAATAAATCAGAAGGTACTCCCTGAAAAAGGAATAGAAAGTACAATATATAATATATTAAATAAGAGTGGAACTAGTCATATAACATAAAGAAAAATATTGGAATTAGACATAAATTCTAAAATAAAGTAATCAGTATGGAATAAAATATTTTCATATAGAATATGAGAAGCATGTCAGTAAAAATAAAGGAACATTGTTATCAACTCTTATGGAGGTGGTATTTGACACCAGTGAGATTGCATCAATATGATCATAACTATCCAAAAGAGTGTTGGAGACGTAAAGAAAGGGATGAGACTTATTTACATTTATGGTGAACATGTAAAGAGATGTGTAACGCAAGGGGAAAAGTTTTCAAGGAAATGAATAAGATGTTGTCTCCGAAAATATGTGTGAGTCCCATGGTTGCTGTACTAATTGATCTAACTGATATAACAGCTGACAAAAAGAAAGAAAGAATTGATTACAGTTATGATAACAGCTATGAGATTGTTGATAGCAAAGAGCTGGAAAGTATGCAAGTACTTAAATTTGGAAGACTGAAATAAAGAAATATGGAACATAGCACTGAGTGATAAGCTGATATGTGAATTAAAAGTAAAAAAAAAAGGATGATAAAGAATAATGACTTTTCACTGTTATGGGGAGATTTTATTGACTGTGTTTTTAAAAATTCTAAAGATTTCCAACCTGGTCAAGAAAGTATTAGTTTTTCGAACTTGGGATAGGTACAGTAATACCTCATATAACATTAGTATCGAATAACACGAAAATCGCATAACATCAAGGAATCTGGGGGGAAGAATTGCATCAGATAACATTAAGATCCTATGGGATGCTTCAGATAACAACCGCGAAAGCCTGTGTGGTTACAATGTATCTCTATGGATCCCATAGAGGATCAGATAACACTAAAAATCATATAACACGAAGACTTGTGGAACCAGGTTTTAGTGTTATATGAGGTTTTACTGTATATTGAATTCAAAATTGAAAACTGAGATTTATGCAAGAAAAGGTCCCAAAGGTGGAGGGTACATGTGTCAATGGCCAATGTAGTTAGTGTTCCTTTTTTTTTTTTTGACAAATAACAAAAATTAATACAGTGGTGCCTTGCTTAAAGAGCATAATGCATTCCACGGGATTGCTCTTTAAGCAAGTTTGCTCTTTAAGCGAAACACCATTGTAAATGACCAATTGGGGGGGGGGATTGTGAACCCCGATTTATTTGTTAAGCAAGTTTTTGGTTGGATTTATTTGTTAAGCGAAGCGAACATTCAGAGAAAATGCTGCTCTTTAAGCGAGTTCCTCTTTAAGCGAGGCACTCTTTATGCGAGGTTTGACTGTACAGATTTTGTATTAAGCCAATACAGATGTACTTTATTAGCTTTTTCTTCTTATTTTGTTCATTGAGGGTCTAAGTATAAGTCAGGGGTGCCTGAACTTTTTTGGCAGTGGGCTGGTCACATGGTTACTCCCACTGGGAGTGGAAGTAAAATGCACATTGCAATCTGTTTTGCAACAGATATGTTTTGCAACAGGATGAGATAGATTTTAGGCTGCTATTTTATCTGCTTAAAGTAGGGGTGTCCAGACTATGGCCTGTGGGCCGGAACCAGCCCCTGATGCCAATTCATCCAGCCCATGCCACCCTCATCGTGTCCAGAAGTGACGCGCACATTGTTCTTCTCATCCTCCACGTACGGGCACATTTTACTTCCAGGAGTGACAAGAGTGGCAAGGGCTGGATGAATTGGCGTTGGGGGATGGATCCAGCCCATTAGCCATAGTTTGGGCATCCCTGGTCTAAGTGATAAATGTAGGCTGAATAACAGGAGTTTTACACATATCAAAGAGGAAACAAAACAAAAAAGACAAAAAACATTCTGACACTTTAAATACTAACTGCTGTATTTTAATGTTAGCTTTTGTAGATCAAGTCCACTTCGTCAGACAGAAGAATGAGGTTTCATGACATCAGTTTATACACATGAGGTACAGTCATACAGAATGATTAGCATAACAGATAAGTATACAAATCCATGTGTGTGTTATTCAGATTAGTTGTGGAGCTTCACCCTTTAGAATTGCAAATGGTTAGTAAATGGATGCAAGACAAACATTGTGGAATTACACATTTGTTATTGACTTTACTCTTTAGGCTAGTGTCTATTGTGTGAGCAGCCCAGGCCAAACACCAAGTGCTTCCTTTGTTCTGAGAGGTAGTCTGAGTCTGTGGATGGGAATTCTACTGAAGTAGTTTCTGTAAAGGTGGTATATTATAACAACATAGAATATACAACATAAATAGCAGCATATAACAACCTGTTGGTTCTGGTGTATCCAATTTGATAATGTCCCAGAAACACTTGACTTAAAAACAGTTTACCTTTTCTTCACCTTCCTGGCAGCACATACACACACACACCGGTAAACTTTTTTCAGATGGATTTGTGTCATTTTGAATACATGGAACATCACATATAATTGAGCACTATGAATATTTTCAGGCTCAGAAAGCTGCTGGTCATAAGAAGGGGGCCTTAAATGCTCCTTTTGTGTAAATGTGACCTGATAATTTGGACTGATCTGTTAAGGCTAACATCTTTGAATGATTGTCATTGAGCTAGTAATACAAGATGTGGCTGCTTCTCTATGTTCCTCAGAGAGTTTTAAAACAGTGGTTTACATTTATTGTGCCTTTTTTCTTTTATGTTATAATTGTATCAGAACTGTTCAGTTGCAAGCTGCACAGAGACAAGCTGGATATGACCTAAAAAGTAAATTCACATAAATTAAATTTATGAAATAATAAGTAATTCGGGAAAGAAAGCTGATAAACCAAAAGTGCATGTAATGGTAGCTTATGAAACACATAGCCAAGGTCAGAGAAAGCAGACAAGCAAGTCTATGAAGTGGGAAGGTCATTATGGTTCTTGATCCCTGGACGGAACTCTCTGCCCTTCCTCTTCCCTCTGCATGAATCAGACATTTAATGGCAGGCAGAACAAATTACACAAGAGCAGGTAAAATGATGAGTGTTCAAAAGGCAGCATTTTTTTATTTATTTTTTGCCATCAAAAAGTAGAGAAGTTAAATATATTCCCAGTTCTTCCATTTTTTCACAACTAGTGTTAGGTTTAAGGGCACTTTTCCCTAGTGCCACAAATTCCCTCTCCAGTGTCAGGGCTGCTCAATCTCTAAAAAACAATACTACAAAGGTCTCCTACCTGGACCCATCCTGGCATTGCTGAGCCCTCAGTCAGGAGCCACACACTGGGCTGGGGAAAATACAGCAGTATACAACACTAATTGAAGCCAGTTAACCTCTCAGCTCCCCCATCCCAAAATTGCTTGTGCTATGAGGGGCAAAGGGGCATTGGTGGCACTCTTCAGATTGGGATAATGGGGCCACATTGAAGGCCTAGTGATTTAGGCTGAGCTGGACTGAGGAATGTAAGTTTCTAGAAATTCTCCAGGTGTGCAATATGCTGATGCTAGGCCTGTGTCACTATTAAACTTTAAGGAGAAAACGGTGGTAAAATGGATTCCATTCCAACAGCAAATGTAATGTTGATCCCAAGAAGATTACCAAGAAGGAAGTGCATCAGTGTCTCTAGAATGCATCTCATGCAGTACTGTGTCAAAAGTATTGGACTGAGTCAGAGTTCAACAACTTGTGTACTGTATTTTGTGTGCACAAATGAGCCATATAACCCATGTATGTACACTGTTAACTGCTAAGTGTAGGATTCATTCTAGAAATCTGGATCTGAGGTAAACAGTTAAAGACAAGATTCATGCAACTTTAGCAGTTCTGAAAAAAAAGGAATTACAACTAATGTAGCTTGTCATGACATGTCGCACCATACATCCTGCTAAGATAATGGAGTACAGCGAATGATTCAATATTGAGAGTTGGGTGACAGTAAATAACCTGACTTCCTAAAGGGGACAATGACTATGGGCAGATGAGACCCTTTAGATGGGTCGATGGTCCCTCTGAGAGGAGGAAATGCCACTGGAAATCATCATATTGGGCTCAACAGCAAAATGAGCGGAAGAGGAACCACGTCACTATTCTGATTCCCATTCTGATTTCTATTCTGGTCATGGAGGTGGAAGAGGCCATGCCAGATGGACTGGCTGTGAAGATGTAATTTAATTTAATTTAATTGTTCGATTTTTATGCTGCCCCACTTGCCTAAGCAACTCTGGGTGGCTAACAACAATACAAAAAGAACACAAAATATACGCACCTTGTTAATATCCTTAAGGCTGTGGCAGTCCATTGCAGTCCTGGTGTTAAATCCTGCATGTCTCATTTCCTAAGTGCCGTAGGAGATGGCTCTGTGATTATAATGTGTGGATCATGGTAAGCTGGGATCCACTTTAAACATATTCACATCAATGGCATTTTTCCTATTTGTCAAAAAAAATGTGTACTTGGATACAAATAGCAGCCGATGCGGACATTGATGAACTTTTCATGAACGCTACCATTGGTGAGGTTTACATTTCCATACAACCATTAAATATTTAAGAATCCAAAAGTCATGTACAGTAAAACCTCATATAACACTCCTCATGTAACACTAAAACCTGGTTCCACAAGTCTTGGTGTTATATGATTTTTAGTGTTATCTGATCCTCTATGGGATCCATAGAGATACATTGTAACCACACAGGCTTTAGCGGTTGTTATCTGAAGCATCCCATAGGATCTTAATGTTATCTGATGCAATTCTTCCCCCCAGATTCCTTAATGTTATGCGATTTTAGTGTTATTCGATACTAATGTTATATGAGGTATTACTGTATCAGAAAAGGAGGAATGAAACATGTAACAATGGACAGGAAAGGTATTAATTTTGTTGCTATCATCGTCATCGTCATCGTCATAGCAAGCAGCAGTGGTATTTATCCTGCCTGTTGAACAAAAACAATATCCAAGCCACATTTTAAAAAGCTAAAAACATTTAAAATTGTTATGATGAACAAACAATTTAAAAATAAAAAATGAAACTAGCTTGAATGAAAACATCCAGTTTATACCTCCCTAGTTTGAAAGTAGGACAACATGTACTTTCTGAGGCTCGCATTTTTATAAAACTAGCTTTTTGCACTTGCAAAGAAAAATATTGACAGATATTCAGAATTAAAAATGTCTGTACATGAAATATGTATACAATTGTATGCAAATAATGGGAATGCCTGCCAAAAATTACATTTGTTAACAACTGCATACCAAATTTCTGTAAACGTCTATATAGGAAGGCCAGGGAAAATCTCACAACCTGATATGGAGGTAACATGGGGAAAGAATACTTGTGGGATTCTGAGAAGACAAAGAAAACTAATTTGAGAAACATTCATGCCCTGCCTTTTAATTTGAAGGCCTGTTCTTCTTGGCTAGTAAAACTAAAACTCAAAACTCCAGGATGAAGAGGAGATCAAGTTACAGCAATGAGGCTTTACAGAACCATTCCCTAGGACACACTCAGTTCTTCAACTGTACATGCCAAACTCTTCAGCTAAAGCTAAATCTTAAAACAATCACATTTGCTGAGATCCTCCAGCCTGTAATCTAATACTGTTGTGCTATGTTACAGCATAGCAGAACCAATTTTGCATGTGGTTCTGCAAAGCACTGTACACAGACAACTGCTCACATGGTGAGTGACACAAGAAAAATGGCATTTGATTCCATCTTGGCAGTCCATCTGGAAATGCACTGCAACTGGCCTTGTGCAGGTGAAAGCATGTGACAGAGGCCATCACATCTGAAAACTTTAAGTAAAGGTTTCAAGTTTGCAGCTTAAATGAATTCCTTTCCATTCTTATGAGATTTAGCTACATTGGTAGAAAGAATGAGAAAAAGAAGAAGTCTCGTTGTGTACTACTTTCACAATAATAGGGAGAAACCCAGAGGCGTAGCTACCGCCGTATCTGCCGTATCAATTATACGGGGGCCACGGGCCACGGGGGCCCCCAACGTGCGCAAGCAAAACAAATCTTTACCCTTCCTAAGGGCCCTCAAACACATTTTTATACGGGGCCCCGCCAAGGCACGCTACTCTTCTGGAGAAACCCCTTCTTCCAAGTCCTTAAGTGAAATTCTAGGTTTCACCTTAGATAGAATCCCACCTTCCTAAACTATTCATAGAAAGTCCTTGAATTTAGGAGACAGTGGACACATACAATCCATTCACAAGTTTGGTTGATGTGAAAAAGACCATCCATTTGGAAATATGAAGGATGTGAGAAAGGCATCAAAGGCCAAAAGTTACTCAAAACCAAACAAACCAAGTCACTATTCCAGTTTTCATTGGGACACAATTCTTTATCTATTCAAAGCATCTGATAAGACAGTTGGCCTTTGCATATGATGACCTTATCATGATGAGCATATCTTCTGAAATGGATAAAAGGGAGAAACTCTGAAAAGTGTCAGGAGTCCACACTCTAACCTTAGTACCAGTGTACTTAGGAACAGTGTACTTCTCCACCCAGAAGAATATGCGTGTTTTCACATTTCTCAGCCTCTTGGCCCTTTCTTGCTGTTTCTTTGGTGAGTAGTGGTTACTTATATACTGATGATTACACCCCATTCAAATACTTTCTAGCATAGGTAAAGACAGAGACATGGATATCCTGCCAACCTAGCAGTTCGAAAGCAAGAAATTGCAAAAATAGGGACCAGTGCGGTGGGAAGGTAACAGCATTCCGTGTGCTCCAGTGTCTAGTCATGCCTGCTACATGACCACGGAAATGTCTGCAGAAGCAGACAGCGCTGGCTCTTCGGCTTTGAAACAGAGATGTGCACTGACCCCTAGAGTCGGATATGACTGGCTTTCGAGTAAGGGAAACCTTTATCTTTATCTTTTATTGAAGGATGTATAGCTACAAGGCCTAAAAACTTGTAGAACCTTCAAAGCTTCAATGCAAGTGCTCCATTTATCTCATGTGGAGAGGAGGGTGGCTTCTTCTATCAGAAGTGAGAAGAGAGTAGAGGACTCCAATGGTAGATTTTCTTGCAGCAATAACTATAACTGCCCCTGGTACACAGAGAATTAATATATACTATATTTTTATTCCAGGTATTGACTGTGGAAAACCACATGAGGTTAGTGAAAACTGTTATTTATTGAGGTTCATTTTTCTCCAGGTCTCAGTTGGGAAGGCACTGAGCCAATCTAAGTAGATGTTGCAATACACATATTCCTAGCTCAAGGATAGGCAATTCCAGTGGCTTTAGGGGGCAGGTTCATGCTCCTACACACCACCATAAAATGTTATGCATTAATTCCTGTTCCAAGATTGGTACCTGTCATGCTAATTAAATCCTTGGTGGCAGCATTAATACTCTCTTAGGAAAACAGGAGAAAGAAGTAAGGAGGATAAATTATATGTTTTTTTGCCTGGTTAGAAATTTAGTTGCACCT
Source organism: Furcifer pardalis (assembly GCA_030440675.1). Taxonomy (NCBI): domain Eukaryota; kingdom Metazoa; phylum Chordata; class Lepidosauria; order Squamata; family Chamaeleonidae; genus Furcifer; species Furcifer pardalis. The sequence goes on from CP126893.1 coordinate 75,599,482, forward strand.
GACATTACTATGGGATGCAAACTGCTTTTTTATTTATTTCTCCCTGTTTTGCCAAAACCAAATCAAATGTCCTTGATCCCCTTCTAATTGGCCACCTTTGGAGGTGGTAGGTTCAAATAATTTTTGTGTGTTCCTGAAGCTCTAGGGAACTGATGGCAAACCTTGGCACTCTAGCAGTTCTGGAACTTCAATTCCAATAGGTTTTAGAGTTTTTGATTTTTTAAAAATGATTTTATAATTGGTGTAAATCACCCTGGGTCCCTTTTGGGAGGAGGGCGATAAACAAATTTAAATAAATAAATAAATTCCCAGAAGTCTTGATCAGCAGGAGTGCTAAGTTCAGTTTCTGGTAAATGAAGTCCAAGAACATCTGGAGTGCCAAGGTTAGCCACCAGGGCTCTAGGGAGTGGTAATGTAGGGATGGTGGTGAGATGCCACTTCTACCACTTTTTAGGTCCTTCATGCCCTCTCTCTGGACAGAGTGAATGAGGTCTCAATCTGAGAAAGGGGTAGGTGAGCAACCAATAGCCTTAGCACCTGCTCCTTGCCATTCATCTCATGAACTGCTCACCAAGACATCAGTGACAAAAACAGCTAAATCCATAGCTTGCTTACCTGCTCTGCTTCTGAGCAGGGCCGGTGGCCCCTTGTGACTCATGCCTTTTTGCTTCCTTGTCTGCTGGTGAGGAAATGAGCTGTTTATAAATAGGAATAAGAGTCACTCAACAAAGAACAGTAATTGGTTCCACTGGGTCTATTTGGAAATGAACAGTAGGCCATCTGGGATTGATCAAAATAATCATTGGATCTTGGGAGTCTAATGTGATTCATGACACTGAGATTTTATATACATATAAAACACAAAGGAGAATATAAAAAGCCAGTACCTACATGGGTAAGAGAGTCAACCTCCCAAGGTTCAGACATGCATATTGGACACCTTTCAAACACCATTCCTTAACAGAGAAGGAAAAAGCCTGGAGCAACTTGGATCCCATCTAATACAATTTGTATTCTGGATACAAGTCCATTTGGAAACCTATTTCATTTATACCTTGCACTCAATCTTGCTATTCTACTTTGATCCAGATCTCATACAAATTGGGTTGGCATAATACCAGCCCAGTTCAGATCTGGGATTTGTATGACTCCAGTCAACAGACTTATTCTGAAAGCATATGCCAGTTTTGTGACTATATTTTAAGAAAATACAAGCACACATATGCCTAATAATGGGTTTAGTGCAGATTAAACATAAAATGAAGTCAAATGTAGAATTTTTAAAATGCATTTTCTCCATTTCAATGTAAACATTTTTTTCTTATTGAGGGGTGGGGGACATTTTAGGAAATCTTCTATACTTGCCTTTACAGGACGAATGCGGTCAATTCCCAGAACCACCTAAAGGACAGTCTCCTGTTTGCCCAGCTATATATGCACCTGTCTGTGGCAGTAATGGAGTGACATATCCAAGCCTGTGTGATTTTTGTGTTGCCAAAAGGTGGGTATCTCAACTCACTTCCCTTTTGTAACATGAACTATATAGCGATTGAAGTCTCTTTTACTGCTCACAAATCAGAATCTTATTCTAAAGATTTCAAACAAACCCTCAGAATCTAAATGTTATTGATGCTCAGATGAATAAAGTTGCTCTGTGCCACCAACAGTGTGATATATATCAATGTTTGTGACCTCTGTGCTCCAAGGAGGGGAGCCAAATTTGCAGCAATGTTTCTGTCCTTCAATTGGTCAGACAAAGTTTTGCTACAGACGTTAGCAAAAAGTTTCAACTACAGGGTGGCTCATAAGTCCCTACTCATCCATAAGTACTGTATTTTATAATTATTCTTTTTTTCAGAGAAATATGGCTGATTTAAGCCCATTTACACTTGAAGAACATATTGTGACAAGTACATAGGTACATGAGTGCAAGAATACTGGTGACGCCCTGGATACTATAAGTGGCAAATTTAGATAAAGATTCAATAAGGACTTACAGGCCACCCTGTATAATCTTAACCCTAAAGATATCACGTAATCAATTTCTATTTCATTAGTCTGATATTATCTCTTTTTAGGGAATCAGGCAACAACATTCACATAAACCACAAAGGAGAATGTAAAAAAAAGGTACTGTATCTATGTTACATTTCCCCCATTGTGATTTGGCACCTTAAACTTTTGTCAAATAATGCTCTCAGCTTAAAATGGCATGTTATTTTCACAATGTGTATCTATATTTTAGCCATGTAAATAGCCACAGATTGCTGTGTTTACTAGCAGATGAATGAGTTGGGCTTTTTGGTAAGAAATTTAGAGATATGATATTGTACAGAGAGGAGAATCAACCTGCCAGGGTTCAGACAGCTGGTTTCATAGACATGCATATTAGTAGTGCCATAGCGGGGGGGGGGGGGGGGGCAGGTGGTCAATTCATTTTTACCTGGAACATAATCTAACCCTATTACAGTACTTTGATACAGACCTCATACAAATTGGGCCAGGATTAAGGTTAACCCAGTTCAAATCTGAGATTTGTCTGAATCCAGTGGACAGACCTACTATTTATGTAATTTATTTATTACATTTATATGCACTCCATTTGAGATATATTCCCACTCTGGGCAGTGTACAGCAAATTAAAAGATTTTTACAATTAAATTAAATATTATACAATACACAAAAACAACAAACAATAAATCAAACAGAATACATTATAGACAATATGCAATAACATGAAATAGTATGAAAACATATACTAGATTTGCAAATGTATTGTAAGTAAACACAAGCACACATGTATTTTTTCTCAAGTCTCTAATAATATATAACAGCGAATTACCGGTAAGCATAAAATGAAGTCAAACATAGACTTCATTTCAGTGTAAACATATATATTTCATGTTGACCGGGAGACATTTTAGGAAATCTTCTATGCTTACCTTTATAGGACGAATGCAGTCAATTCCCCGTGCCACCTAAAGGCCAGCTTGCCATTTGCACACGTGAATACGTACCTGTCTGTGGCAGTGATGGGGTGACATACCCAAATCTTTGTGCTTTTTGTGCTGCCAAAAGGTGAGTATCTTCCCTAACTCACCCTAAAGATTTCAAATGAACCTTCGTAAATTGCATGTGATTGATGCACAGATGAATAAGTCTTGTCTGTGATACCCACAGTGTAATGTATGTCAATGTTCATGTGCTCTGTTCTGCAAGGAGAGGACAACTTTGCAGTAATATTTCTATCATTCTTTTGGTCAGGCAATGCAAAGGTTTGTTAGAAATATCAGCAAGTGATTAAAGTTGAATAAGCTCTGGTGAAATTAGCTCTTTAAGAGGTTTCGGGGAGATTTTATGTCATTTGTATTAATAAAAGGTAAAGTCAAAGGCTAGGGGGGGACCCAATGCCATTCTGGAAACAATGGGGGGGAAGCTAATTAATTGAAAGAAATTAAAGGAGTAAATTTATTTGGAATGTTCAAAGGATTGTGGGAAGCAGGAAATGTTTGTTTGGTTTAAGATAATTATTACCATTATTATGAATTTAAAAATAGAAAAAAAATATTAGCTTGTCCATAAATGTTTCAACTAAATGTTTCAATTAAACATATCATGTAACCAATTTCTCTGAACTTAGTCTGATATTATCTCATTTTAGGGAAGGCAAGGACATTCATATAAAACACAAAGGAGAATGTAAAAAACCGGTACAGTATCTATCTTACATCCCCCCATTATGATTTACTACCTTAAAATGTTGACAAATAATATTCTCAGCTTAAAATGTCCTGCCATTCTCATATTGTGAATCTATTTTGCCATGTATATAATACTTGATTACTTTGTTTACTAGCAGATGAATGAGTTAGTCAGTCTTACATTCATAACCAATCCTGTCTGCTCTGTATGAAACTGAGATACATTCTGCTTGATTATTAGTTAGGGTTTTATGCTGGTCTCCCCAGTCTGATCTGAAAGCCAGTCTGAGGCTGTAGACTACAAAACAACTCAGACCAGAGTGATCTGTGCCCCACTGTTGAGTCAGTTGATAAGCCTCTCAATGGCTTCTGTGCAGAAGAGTAGCGTGCCTTGGCGGGGCCCCGTATAAAAATTTGTTTGGGGGCCCTTAGGAAGGGTAAAGATTTGTTTTGCTTACGCACGTTGGGGGCCCCCGTGGCCCTGGGCCCCCGTATAATTGATACGGCAGATACGGCGGTAGCTACGCCTCTGCTTCTGTGAGAAAACCAAGATTACCGTATCTTTTTTGGTAAGAAGCTTACAGACATGCTAGAGCACAGAGAGTAGAAATTGCCAGCCAAGGTTGAGAGAGCTCGCTTCAAAGGCATGTATTTTAGGCATCTTTTAAACATCCCTTTTCAACAGTGAAGGTAAAAACCTGGAGCAATTTGGGTCCCTTCTTATACAATTTGTATTCTGGACACAAATCCATTTGGAAACATGCTTCATTTTTACCTGGAACTCAGTCTATTCCAGGGGTTTTCCAACCTATTGCCCACAGAACCATTTCACCATACCGGAAGGGGATGCATTTCTTACAGCTGTAAATGCCCCTGCGGCTGTCATAAACATATTTATGACAGCCATGAGCACATTTTACAGCAGTGTATGCACTGGTGGAAACCACTAGTCTGACCCACTCAGCTGTGCGGGAGGCCATGGCATAAAAAAGATGGGAACCCCAGATCTAGTCCCTCAAACACAGACTTTTAAAAATGCATCCCCCTATCTCATTGTATATATATATATTTTCATGTTGATGGGGTGACTTTTTATGAAATCTTCTATACCTGTACTTGCCTTTATAGGATGAATGCGGTCAATTCCCAGTGCCACCTAAAGGCAAACCTGCCCCTTGCACTTATGAACTTGCACCTGTCTGTGGCAGTAATGGAGTGACATACCCAAACCTCTGTGCTTTTTGTGCTGCTAAAAGGTGCGTATCTCACCTTGCTGCCCTTTTGTAACATGAACTATATATTGATTGGGGTATTTTTTATGGCTCCTAAATAAACCCTCAGAAGCTGCATGTGATTGATGCACAGATGAATAAGGCTTGTCTGTGGCACCAGTTGTGTGTTCTAGGTCAGTGTTTGTGAGTGCTATGCTCCAAGGTGGGGGGGACTTTGCAGTAATGTTTCTATCCTTGGTCAGGAAATGCAAATATTTCCTAGAGAGATTAATATGCTCAATAATGTTTCAACTGAAACCTTTCAACTATACTTGTCATGTATTCAATTTCTAGCCCTGTACTCTGCTATTGTCTCTTTTTAGGGAATCAGGGAAGGACATTTATATAAAACACAATGGAGAATGTAAAAAAAAGGTATTTATCTTACACTTCTCCTCCCCATTATGATTTACTACCTTAAAATGTTGTCAAATAATATTATCAGCTTAAAATGTCATGCCATTCACACAACGTGAATCTGTTTATTTAGCCATGTATTACAGTCCAGGATTGTTTTGTTTATTAGCAGAAGAATGAGGTCGTCCTTCTTACATTCATAATCAATCCTGTCTTCTCTTATGAAACCAAGATACATCCTGCTTGATTATGAGTTAGTGTTTTGTGCTGGTCTCCCGAGTCTGATCTGAAACGTTCTCTAATTTTTTTTATTGATTTACCAAGATCCAAAGCACTAAAATTTGAGTTTGTGGAGTGTGAACCAACTCAGTCCAGAATAATATGGCCCCACTCCAGAATCAATTTGTAGGCCTCTCATTGGCTTGGTTTAGATAGCCAAAGTGCCTGCATCATAGTTGGTGTCATGCTGACGTACAAGAACTGTGGAGACATGGTAGAGCATGAAAAGGAGAGTTAATTTCCGCTAGTTTCAGAGTCATTCATTAAGGATATTGTTCAGTTTTGCAAGCTGAAGCAAATGGGAATAGGAAAATCTTATTGTGTATATCAGTGATTCTCAATCTACAACCTGTGGTGCAATTTCATGTCGCCCCCCCCCCTCCACTTACAACAAGAATTTACAAAATGGATGAATTGTGAATTGAAGCATATCAGAAAACAAAACAAAATAAACAAAATAAAGTCTCATATCAGACAACAGGCTCAGAGTTAAAGCTGAGCTGGCATGTCATGAGACCCATTCTTGTGTAATTGTGCTAAGGTTCCTTGTAGATTCATTTCCAAGTGGACAATTTTCATTGAGATAAAATATTTGAACAAATCAAGCAATTGTTACACTGTTTCTTACACTACCCTTTTTTAACAAACATAGAAAAAAGAAAACAAACATGTATACGCTGTTTGCTATTCTGGACTTTGTACATTCCATCGTTTCCATCTTCTTAACTTTTATCAATAACCAAACACATGGAAGTAAAACCATGTCATAGAACATCTTGTGACAAAGCTTCACACTTGCCAAAGTCATTAATGTAATCATGGAAAGAATGAAACACAATGCTTATTTTTCGTTCAATTGTTTTTCTTTTCTTGCAACTTAAACACTATATATGATTTCAGGATGAATGCAGCAAGTTCCCCAAACCCATAAAAGGCTGCTCAAAGGAATATAGCCCAGTCTGTGGTACAAATGGTGTGACATACGGCAATAAGTGCCTGCTTTGTTTGGCAAGACAGTAAGTAAATGATTCATAGGATTTGTTGCTAACAATAAAGTTTGTGACAATGTTTCAAAAAAATAGCTCTTAATGTATTGTCAATTAAATTGCACGAGTAGAACATGGATGTATGGATACCAAAGAAGCCTGCATGAAATGATTGTACAAAAACAGGGACTTGGTCAGTTTTTCCTTAAAGCAAATCCTCCTCTCCCCCCCCCCCCAATTTCTCATGAAACATTGTACTGAGAAGGGGGTGGCCGGGTTGTTGATGGAGATAAGTTGACGGACACTGAATAGCTGTTCAGCCTTTGTAATGGGAGCCAAACTACACACCAAAGAGACTTCATGTATGTTTGTTAAGAGTTGGAACGTCTGTGTTTATAACAAGTGCTAATTTTACCTTGGTTTTATCTTTCAAGGGAGACAGGGAAAGACATTCGCATAGCTCATGAAGGCAAATGCAAGGAACAGGTAAATGTGCATCCAACCACATGGGGCCAATATTTGAATAAAGAATGCTGGGATATTAGTTCCAAAGTTAGCAGAGCTACACTGAATGCAGCAAAGAATGTTAAGGCAGTTTGAAAACAAACATTTATTATGAAATAAGCTTCTCTGCATCCTTTTTCATTCAACAGATGCTGTAATAATACTAACTCTTCTTTCAATGTTTTTCTGTTTACTTATCCACTACTTCATTTATCTAATCAGACACAACAGGGAACAAAATAAGGAAAGGATACTTTGATAATGAAAAAAGCCTGGAAGACAGGTATGTATATATGATGTCATTTATTCCATCATTCTCATTTCAGTCTCACACCTACTAAACTCTCAAATTTAAATCTGTAAAACTACTAGGACAGAGGTGGGCAATTATTTTTGTTGAGCATGCTTGCTCTCAATGGATAATGCTCAAACTAGTCAGAAAAGGTTCAGGCCAGAGTCAATAATAAGTAGGGAATCAACTTTCTCTTTTTCCCACCCCTCTTTTTAACTCCTCATCTAATGGGCTAGAAACACAACTGATCATTTACAAGGAAACTTTGAAAGGAAACAAGGGTCACTAGTTGCTCTCTCCCACATGAGGTTAAAGCCACATTTTGGCTCCAACCATTTCCTTTCCTATTCTATTGCTTAGAGTAAAACTACAAGCTCCAGTGCTGTGTACCCTTATAAAAAGGATGAATTTGAAGTTCATGTTTTTTTACTGACCATGTGATGGAAAGGGTAATTCAAATTGATCCAACCTCTTTTTTCCTTCCCAGTGGCTTCTTTTTCTCTGTCATGGGGGAGCTTCTACTTTTTCAAGCCAGAATGAGTCACAACTGAGAATTCACCCTGTGCTCTTGCATTTCCTTATATCCTACCTTCACAAAAAATGCACCTAGTGAATCCTGATTTCTGACAGATCACAGTTTCCTGCTACATCCAAACTGTGGTTTACATTATCTCATGTAACATAGATCAGAAACCATGATTTCCAGTTAACTTGGAAGGTTAGTGTGAATCCTACAGAGTAGAAATATGATTTTTATTTTTAACTTAGATATAATGGAATGCTAGGATTCTCTACAAATCAGGATGTAATAAACGACTGAGCATATAGAGATAGAATTGGGAAGATTAATTTGTAATGCAAAGTACAGATTGTAGGATCAGACAGCTAACATGTGGACCACTCTCAATGACAGACTAAAGCTATCTTTCTTTCCATTTAGTTTTCAAGGATGGAGGAAGAATTACTCCCAAGCAGAAAGAAATTTCTTAATCAGAAGGTTTATGTTACGATGTTCTGAAGATTTTGTCTGTAGCTTTCTAGGATAAATCAGATTCTTTGATTTTCTGAATAAACCAAAATAAATTAATTTCTGTTCTTTGTTTTTTCTTATCAATATGAATTTCATGTGGTATTTTGAGAACTGAATCATTTCAGAATGGAATTATTGTTACTATTGCTCCAGCATTAATCCTAACCCACCTACTGATTGATAGGTTTAAACCCATTTGGCCACTATACTTGAAATATGCCAACCAGTACTAAGAGCTTTACTTGTGAACTTAAAGTCTTCTACTAGGATGCAAGTTATACTGCTTGCTGAGTCTCACCCCTTATTTTCTGCCAATGCATTGTTGAGAAAGGGTAATTCTTGGATTCGAAAAATGTCACAACCTCCATGGCTCCACTGGGGTATTTATTCATTTCAGCCAGCTGTCTTCTAAGACCAAAGCTGGCAGCCCCATGAGTGCTCTATAACAGTGGTGGTGTTCAAGTGCCTGGGAATTCATAAAACATAGGTCAAAGTAGGGATCTGGCCAATATAGAAAGGTGGTCAACTATGGAAGTTTTACTGTATTATGTTCACAATTCTAGTGTAATATTAATGCACAAGATGTCTTCCATTCATTACAATTCGATGAATGAAACTGTATACAACTTGCCTTAACCAAACCTCCATTAAAACTTAATCCCCATCAATACCACAAACACCACAGCCAAGAACCAGAAAATATCTGCTTGGTCAGAGGAAGAGGTGAGCTGCCAGCCTAAAAGTATGTTAGTAGGACCATTAGAGAACATTTCCTTCTTAAGGGTTGGTTCTGGATCATAGAAAGCCAGAATTGTGTACAATCAGTGATAAATGAAAAGAGTAATCTCAAAATGTCAGGGAAATGATCTTGCACACCTATGCATTCTGCAACCAAAATACTTACTGGAAGCAAAACTCTTGCAAGAAGACCAGTTCTAACTGAACTAACTATGCACAGCAAATGATTATGAGTTATGTATAACATTCTATACATAGTGGTTGGGATCCTGTGGGTTTTTTGTTCGCACCAGAGCAGTGATGCAAGACACCTGTCTGAAGAAGAATGACCGGTATGTAAGTGGGGACCTCCACTGTGAAGAGATAGCATTCTTTGCAGTCTTTGCAAATGGAGGGGGAAGACAGGCAAGCAAGCAGCAATGTAGGCCAATTGGGGAAAAGAAATGACTGGATCCTGTTGCTTAATATAATAAGTTGCAGGTAGTCCCATTGAATCAGTGAAGATTTGAAGAGCCAACTACTTCATAAGCTGCATTTATTCAATAGAGTTACTCTAGTTGTGTTTTACTACCCTAAGCAACAAGTTTTAAATGTTTTATAAAATCACTTGGAAACTCTGCATAGTTTAGAAACCCTTTAGACTCCTCTACCCACACACTCATTCTCCCTCCTACACTTTCACTTCTTTTTGTTCCTCTACCTCACTCTTTTCACTAGTCTTACTCTTCCTCAGTATTCATTCAGACTTTCTCTTTGCTCATTCTCCATCACACAGTTAATTAGTCACTCTCTGGCTCTGAACTGTTTGAAAAGTTTGGGCTCCTTGCAGAAGAAAGCATTACATGGAACAGCCATGTTTCCTTGGCTGCAGCTACACATTATGGAATGTGAAGCAACTTGATGTAGGTTCCACTGTTTTTAAAATGACACCCAAGCCACACCATTTTAAGACACAGTAGAGCTTCTTCTGTGGTCAGATGGGGAGAAAAAGTCCCTCCTCCTCCACAGGGCTTGCATTGCTGGACAGTTGCAGGTGATGACAGCCTAGGATTACTGACACATCAGCAGCAGTGGGGGCAGTGGGGGTGTCTTTGACATAAACCTCTACTGGTATTGCTGCCACCAACCATGGCCTTGCCCATAGCCATCCGGCTACTTGTGAGACAAGGAATCCTCCACATAGAAAGAAAGGCTCTTTTAACTAGACAATTGCAGAGGAAATCCTACTGCTATCCAGTGTTAGAAGACAGTGGTTGTCTTGCGGCAGTGGGGGAAGTATTACTCTTATATATATTCTGTGTAAAAGGAAAGAATTCAATTAAAACAAAAGAGATACAATTCAAGTGGCTTTCCCCATTTGTTCATTGTCAACATTAGAAATGTGGGCTGCGAAGTACAGTATAGCAAATGTTTGGTCCACAGTCAGATCTTTCCCTTCTCAGGAAAGATCTGACTCTAATGGCCAAAGATGCAGGACATAAATAGATTTTGATTAACTGAAATTGATTAATCTGTTTTAAAAATAAAATTGGCCTGAGAGACATCACCTTGCAAACAAAAGTCCACATAGTCAAATCAATGGAACTGTATTTCCTGTAGTAATGCATGGTTGTGAGCAGTGGTGGGTTGTCAAAATTCCCACTAACCCACCGTGACATCATGGACGTTGTGGGCGTAGCTGATGTCATGATGTCATGATGTCATGACGTCGTGGGCAGAGCAAATAAATAAATAAATAAAATTTAAAAATATCTGTGCATGCGTCAAACCTCCGTTTGACGCATGCGCAGTTCTTTTTGTGTGTGCATGCATCAAACCTCTATTTGATGCAATCACACTAGAAAATAGAACTGCACATGCATCAAACGGAGGTTTGATGCATGCTCAGTTCTGGACAGCCATTTTGGCTGCCCAGAAATACATTTTTGGAGGGGGCCGGGGAGGCGACCGAACCAGTTGCCTGGGGGTTTACCACCACCACCCCGGCGACCCCTCCTGATGGGGTGCTACCGGTTCAGGTGAACCGGTCAGAACCAGTAACATCCCATCACTGGTTGTGAGAGCTGGACCATAAGGAAAGCTGATCACAGAAGAATAGATGCATTGGAAATGTGATGCTAGAAGAGAATTTTAAGAGTCCCTTGGACAGCAAAGAGAACAAACAGGTAGATCTTTTTAAAAAATCAACCATGACTGCTCCTTAGAAAGTAAAATATGGAAGATGAAGTTGAAGTACTTTGGACATCAATTGAGATGAGAGGATTCACTTCATGCTGGCAAAGATGGAGGGCATAAGAAGAAGGAGACAGCCAAAAATGAGATGGCTAGATGGTATTGTAGATGCAATGGGCACAGACCTGGGCAGGCTGAGGAGGCCTGAACAGCTCAGAGTCAGATAGTGACTAACTACTGTGTGATGGAGAATGAGCAGAGAGAAAGTCTGAATGAATGCTGAGGAAGAGAAAGACTAGTGAAAAGAGTGAGGTAGAGGAATAAAAAGAAGTGAAAGAGTAGGAGGGAGAATGAGTGTGTGAGTAGAGGAGTCTAAAGGGTTTCTAAACTATGCAGAGTTTCCAAGTTCTATTTTATAAAACATTTAAAACCTGTTGCTTAGGGTAGTAAAACACAACTAGAGTAAGTCTATTGAATAAATGCAGCTTATGGAGCAGTTGACTCTTCAAATCTTCACTGATTCAATGGGACTACTTGCAACTTATATTAAGCAATAAGATTCAGTCATTTCTTTTACCCAGATTGGCCTACATTGCTGCTCACTTGCCTATCTTCCCCCTCCATTTGCAAAGACAGAAGAAATCCTACTGCTATCCAGTGGTAGAAGACCAAGGTCAGTGGGGGGAAGTATTACTCTTATATATCTTCTGTGTAAAAGGAAGAAATTTGATTGATTCAAAAGAGATGCATTTCAAGTGGTGTTCCCCATTTTTTCATTGTCAACAGTAGAAACTTGGGCTGCCAATTATAGCAAATGTTTGGTTTAGAGTCAGATCTTTCCCTTCTCAGGAAAGATCTGACTCTAGTGGCCAAAGATGCAGGACATAAATAGATTTTGATTAACTGAAATTGATTAATTGATTAATCCATTTTAATCCATTTTAAAAATAAAATTGGCCTGAGGTGCCATCAAGTCATACGGAGACCGTTTTCCAGGGTTTTTAGGTAGAGGATATACAGAAGTGATTTACTATTCTCTTCTTCTGGGGGCCAAATTGGGAAAATGTGACTTGCCCAAGTCATCTCCTAGGAAGCACTGTTGAAATCCATCCTCTAGCTCTGCAGTCACATACTTAAACCACTGAGGTACTCACGGTTAGTAATGTACTGTACATAGGAACACACTCATTTTTGTTAATTGAGATAATATTCATGTGAACACCACAACCAGGATACAGGGAATCATACTTGAGTCAGAAAGGTAAATAAAGAAGTTTCCTTAATTGGGCAGTGTGATTGCCCAAAATGGAATCACAGAGGTTGATGTCAAATGCTGTCTTGGAGAAACAACAGCTGTCTTCTGGAGAATTAAGAAGATCTGGTCCTCACCATCTATATAGCTGAAAATTGAACTCTGTTTTTTCACCTCCATAGTGGTCCCAACAGCCATCTATGCCTATGAGACTTAGAAGCAGTGATGGGATGACAAATTTGTTACCACCACTCCATGACGTCACGACGTCATGGACGTGGCCAATGTCATGACATCATGGGCAGAGCTGACGTCCTGACATCACGACGTCATGGGCGGGGCCTGAAAATAAAAAATAAAATAAATACACACGCACACACACACTCATGAATTTTAAAGATTTGATATTTTCACCGTATTACCAATGAGGAGGTGCTTCAAAAGAGTGGCTCATTCAAATTACATAACGTTGTTCCATGAAGAAGAATGGCAGGCCATAGTTTTCGTATGGAGAAAAACAGGATTCCAAAGGTAGCAATAAGTTAAAGCCCTCCCAATGCCAAATGACAACAAGGATGCCCTCAAAACACATGGGAAATCTACAGCCCATGGGCCAGATCCAGTCCCCAATGCCAATTCATCTAACTCACACCACCCTCATCGACCCCAGATGGGTGTGTTTTATTCCTGCTTTCAGGAGCAATGAGGGCGGCACAGACTGAATGAATTAGTGTTGGGGTCCGGATTTGGCCTATGGGCCGTAATTTGCACACCCCTGGTCTATGTGATACTATTCAAATATACAGTACTGGATCTAAAGATAAATGGTAAATGCAGGTTGAATAACAGCAGTTTTACACATATCAAAGAGGAAACAAAAAAAAAGACAAAAAATACTAACTGTTGAATTTTAATGTTAGCTTTTGTGGATCAAGTCCATTTCATGGCATCAGTTTATACACATCAGGTACAGTGGTACAGAATGATTAGCATAACAGATAGTTTACAAATCCATGTGGGGTTTTTTTATATATAACTGGTAACAGATTAGTTGTGCAGCTTCAACCTTTTGAATTGCAAATGGTTAGTAAATGGATGCAAGACAAACATTGTGGAATTACACATTTGTTATTGACTTTGCTCTTCAGGCTAGTGTCTATTGTGTGAGCAGCCCAGGCCAAACACCAAGTGCTTCCTTTGTTCTGAGAGGTAGTTTGAGTCTGTGGATGGGAATTCTACTGAAGCAGTTTCTGTAAAGGTGGTATATATTATAACAACATAGAATATACAACATATATAGCAGCAGATAACAAAAAAAATTCACCCTACGACATCTAGAAGCCTGGTTATGCTTCTGGTTTGAATGATTGTCATTGAGATAGTAGTACAAGATGTGGCTGCTTCTCTATGTTCCCGATCCTCAGAAAGTTTTAAAACATTTCTTTATGTTTATTGTGGCTTTTTTTCTTTTATATTATAACTGTATCAGAACTGTTCAGTTGCAAGCTTCACGGAGACAGACTGGGTATGACCTAAAAGGTAAATTCACATAAATAAATAAAATTTATGAAATAATAAGTAATTCTGGAAAGAAAGCTGATAAACCAAAAACGCACGTAATGGTAGCTTATGAAATGCATGACCGAGGTCAGAGAAAGCAGACAAGCAAGTCTATAAAGTGGGAAGGTCATTATGGTTCTTGATCCCTGAACGGAACTCTCTGCCCTTCCTCTTCCCCCTGCATGAATCAGACATTTAATGGCAGGCAGAACAAATTACACAAGAGCAGGTAAAATGATGAGTGTTCAAAAGGCAGCATTTTTTTTGCCATCAAAAGTAGAGAAATTAAATACATGTCCAGCTCTTCCACTTTTCCACAACTAGTGTTAGGTTTAAGTGCACTTTTTCCGTAGTGCCACAAATTCCCACTCTAGTGTCAGTGCTGCCCAATTTAAAAAAAATCCACTAGAAAGATTTCCTGCCTGGACTCATACTGGCATTGCTGAGCCCTCTGTCAGGAACCAGACATTGGGCTGGAGAAAGGACAACAGGGTTCCCAACCAACGTTAATTGAAGCCAATTAACCCCTCAGCTCCCATCCCAAAATTGCTTGTACTATGAGGGACAAAAGGGCATTGGTGGCACTCTCCAGATTGGGATAATGGGCCCACATTGAAAGCTTAGTGATTTAAGCTGAGCTGGGCTGAGGAATGTAAGTTGTAGAAACTGCCCAGGTGTGCAATCTGCTGATGGACTGTACAGATGGCCTGTGCCACTAGTAAACTTTAAGGAGAAAACAGTGGTAAAATGGATTCCATTCCAACAGCAAATGTAATGTTGATCCCAAGAAGATTACCAAGAAGGAAGTGCATCAGTGTCTCTAGAATGCATCTCATGCAGTATTGTGTCAAAGGTATTGGACTGAGTCAGAGTTCAACAACTTGTGTATTTTGTGTGAACAAATGAGCCATACAACCCATGTATGGTGTTAACTGTTAAGTGTAGGATTCATTTCAGAAATCTGGATCGGAGGTAAACAGTTGAAGACAGGATTCATGCAACTTTAACAATTCTGAAGAAAAGGGAATTACTACTAATGTAGCTTTTCATGACATGTCTGTCCATACATCCTGCTATGGAAGGGTGTCCGATTTTTTTGGGCCAGGGGCCTGACCACACCCTGGAACAGCTGAGCAGGCCAGACCATGCCCCGCAAACAGGATGTGTTTGTGCATGCACGTCCATATTAACTTCCTGGTTCGGCACAGACTCTTCTGAACATGTGTGAAAACTGCCATATTTATTTCCTGGTTTGGCGCAGATGCTGTTGAACATGTGCAGAAGCATCCATATTCACCTTCTGCACATGCACAAGGACATCCATGCCAAACCAGGAAGTAAATGCAGACCCTTCTGTGCATGTGCGAAGATGACCACGCTGAACCAGGAAGTAAATAGGGATGTGTCCGCACATGTGCAGAAGCATCCGTATTCACTTCCTGGTATGGCGAGGATGTCATCAGTGGTGGGATGTCAAAAATTTTACTATCTCACCATGATGTCATCACAGTGTGGGCGGAGCTAACATCATGATGTCATGATGTTGGCGGGGCCAAAGAAAAATAATAATAAAATAATAATATAATAAAATAAAAATAAGCACGCACACACACCTCAACCCACCCACAACACAAAACCATAAATAAATTAAATAAATAAATAAAATAAAAATTACATTAAAATACACCCAAACACCCACCCACCCCAAACACAAATCAAGCCACCCACCCACCCCAAACACAAACCTGTCTCTTACCTGTTAGTATAAGTGCCTGGGCAGCTCCATGTTGCAAGATGGATATGGTCATATTGGATCTCTAGGTTAATATGCCTTAATGTAAATGTAAAACAGCTGTACAGGTACCTCCTTAAGGGTTCTCCACTTGGAACAGCACTTGGAACAGCACAGGTGTAGCTTATTGATGAGGTAACTCCAAGACTTTGCTTAAAAACCCCAAGCCAGGCCGCCAGGCCTTTTTAGGAACTGTGGTAGTACGTCAATATAGGTAAAGGTATTAAATACACATTAAAATACACACAGACACACCACATCCAAAGGTGAGTCACTTACCCTTGGGAGCAGGCTATAGGGAGGTACAGACTAGCAGCTTCTCTTCCTCCTCCCTGCTTGGGAGAACAGCAAGGAGGCCGTGCACACGCGCCAAGCACTGTAGGCATGCATGCACACCAAGTGCTTGGCTGCATATGCAGTGGGGGAACCAGTAAAAAGGTAAGCCCCGAAGGTGGTTCCCCCAAAAAGCTGCTGCCGGTTCTCCCGGACAATGGGGAAAGTTACTACCGGTTCTGGCAAACTGGTGAGAACCTGTTACATCCCATCACTGGATGTCATGGGTCTGATGGAATGGCTTTGAAGACTGTATCCATTCCATGGGCTATAGTTTGGGCATATCTGTGCTATGGTAATGGAGTACAGACAGCAACTCAACATCGAGTGTTGGGCAGTGGTAAATAACCTGACTCCCTAAAGGAGCCACCGGCTAAGGTTGGATGAGCCCTTTTAGGTGGAGTGATGGTCCCCTCAGTGGAGGAAATGCCACTGGAAACCATCATATTGGGCCCAACAGCAATATGAGCAGATAAGGAACCACTTCACTATTCACAGTCATCGAGGTAGAAGAGGCCGTGCATGATGGACTGGCTGTGAAGGCACACCTCATTAATATCCTCAAGGCACGACAGTCCATTGCAGTCCTGGTGTTAAATCCTGCATGTCTCATTTCATACATGCCACAGGAGATGGCTCTGTGATCATAATGTGTGGATCATGGTAAGCTGGGATCCACCTGAAACAAATTCATGCCAAGTAGCACCCAACGCAGACACTGATGAACTTTGAATGAAAGCTACCATTGATGAGGTTTAATATTCCATACAATTAAACATTTGAATATCCAAAAGTCATGTATCAGAAAAGGAGGAATGAAACATGTAACAATAGATAGAAAAGGTATTAATTTTGTTGCCATCATCATCATCATCATCATCATCATCATCATCATCATCATCATCATCATCATCATAGCAAGCAGCAGTGGTGTTTATCCTGCCTGTTGAACAGAAACAATATCCAAGCCACATTTTAAAAAGCTAAAAACATTTAAAATTGTTATGATGAACAAACAATTTAAAAATCAAAAATGAAACTAGTTTGAATGAAAACATCCAGTTTATACCTCCCTAGTCTGATAGTAGGGCATGTACTTTCTAAGGCTCACATGTACATAAAACTGGCCTTTTTTCTAATTACAAAGAAAAAAATATTGAAATATATTCAGAATTAAAAATGCCTGTACATGAAATATGTATACAATTGTATGCAAATAATGGGAAAGCCTGCCAAAGAATTACATTTGTTAACAACTGCATACCAAATTTCTGTAAATGTCTAAGTAGAAAGGCCAGGGAAACTCTCACAATCTGATATGGAGGTAACATGGGAAAAAATAATTATGGGATTCTGAGAAGACAAAGATAACCAATTAGAGAAACATTCATGCCCTGCCTTTTAATTTGAAGGCCTGTTCTTCTTGGCTAGTAAAACTAAAACTCAAAACTCCAGGATGAAGAGGAGATCAAGTTACAGCAATGAGGCTTTACAGAACCATTCCCTGGGACACACTCAGTTCTTCAACTGTACATGCCAAACTCTTCAGCTGAAGCTAGATCTTAAAACAATCACATTTGCTGAGATCATCCAGCCTGTAATCTAATACTGTTGCGCTATGTTACAGCATAGCAGAACCAATTTTGCATGTGGTTCTGCAAATACTTAGACAATTGATCACATGGTGAATAACACAAGAAAAATGGCATTTGATTCCATCTTGGCAATAGATCTGGAAATGCACTGCAACTGGCCATGTGCAGGTGCAAGCATGTGACAGAGGCCATCACATCTAATAACTTTAAGTAAAGGATCCAAGCTTGCAACTTAAATGAACTTTCCATTCTTATGATATTTAGCTACATAGGTAGGAATAATGAAAAAAAAGAAGAAGACTAATTGAGTACTACTTTCACAATAGTAGAGAGGAATCCCTTCTTCCAAATCTTTAAGTGAAATTCTAGGTTTCACCTTTGATGGAATCCCACCTTCCTAAACCATTCATAGAAAATCCCTGAATTTAGGAGACAGTGGACACATACCTTTACAAGTTTGGTTGATGTGAAAAAGACCATCCAGTTGGAAATATGAAGGATGTGATAAAGGCATCAAAGGCCAAAAGTTACTCAAAACCAAACAAACCAAGTCACTATTCCAGTTTTCATTGGGACACAATTCTTTATCTGTTCAAAGCATCTGACAAGACAGTTGGCCTTTGCATATGATGACCTTATCATGATGGACGTATCTTCTAAAATGGATAAAAGGCAGAAACTTTGAGAAGTGTCAGGAGTCCACACTCTAACCTTAGTACCAGTGTACTTAGGAACAGTGTACTTCTCCACCCAGAAAAACATGCGTGTTTTCACATTTCTCAGCCTCTTGGCCCTTTCTTGCTGTTTCTTTGGTGAGTAGCCTTTGCTTATATACTGATGATTACACTACATTCAAATGTGTTCTACCATAGGTAAAGACAGGGGCATTGGCACCTTTGATGCTTTGTTGAAGGATGTATAGCTGCAAGGTCTACTTTTAGAAGCTTCAAAGCTTTAATGCAAGTGTCCTATTTATCTCACATGGAGAGGAGGGTGGCTTTTGCTATCAGAAATGGGAAGAGAGTAGAAGACTCCATTTGGTACATTTTCTTGCGGCAATAACTATAACTGCCATTGGTACACAGAAAATTAATATACACTATATTTTTATTCCAGGTATTGACTATGGAGAATCACATGAGGTTAGTGAAAACTGTTATTTATTGAGGTTCATTTTTCTCCAGGTCTCAGTTGGGAAGGCATTGAGCCAATCTAGGTAAATGTTGCAATATATATATTCCTAGTTTAAGGATAGGCAATTCCAGTGGTTTTGGGGGGCAGGTTCATGTGCCTACACACCACCATAGGCTTCCCTGGAGCCACGAATGGTTGGCTGCTAGCTCACAGCTCCTGAACTAATACATTAACCAAAACACACTGACCCTTTGGTTTTTGCATTCTGCAATGCACATCTTCATCACACACACACACACAAAGACATATAGAAACATGTGGGTGAGGATAACTGCACCCAAAAACGTACAATAGAAAAAATATCAGACAGGAAAGACACACAAATCTCAACACATGCATTAAATTTAATGTCTGGATTTAATTTTAATTTGGGCAAAAAGTATTTCCAATGGATGAAGAAATGGAAAGGAAGGTAGAGAAAAGAAAGTGCCAAAAAGACTTTCTTCCTATGTCATGCATGTAGTTCCTGTTCCTATATTGGTACCTGTTATACTAATTAAATCCTTGGTGTCAGCATTAATACTCTCTTGGGAAAACAGGAAAAAGAAGTAAGGAGGACAGATTATAGGTGTTTTTGCCTGGTTTGAAATGCCTTTTGCACCTGACAGTACTCTGGAATGCAAACTGCTTTTTATTTATTTCCCCCTGTTTTGCCAGAACCAAATCAAATGTTCTCGATCCTCTTCCAATTGTCCACATTTAGAGGCAGTAGGTTCAAAGAAATTTTGTGTGATCCTGAAGGTCTAGGGAGTCCAGAAAACTTCTGATGTGTGGTAATGTAGGGATGGTGGTGAGGTGCTACTTCTACCACCTTTTAGGTCCTTCATGCCCTCTCTTTGGACAGAGTGAATGAGGTCTCAATCTGAGAAAGGGGTAGGTGAGCAACCAATTGCCTTAGCACCTGCTCCTTGCCATTCATCTCATGAACTTCTCACCAAGTTCATCACTGACAAAAACAGCTGACAAAAACAGCTGAATCCACAGCTTGCTTACCTGCTCTGCTTCTGAGCAGGACTGGTGGCCCCTTGCGGCTCATGCCTTTTTGCTTCCTTGTCTACTGGTGAGGAAATGAGCTGTTTATAAATAGGAATAAGAGTCACTCAACAAAGAACAGTAATTGGCTCCATTGAGTCTATTTGGAAATGAACAGTAGGCCATCTGGGCTTAATCAAAATAATCCTTGGATCTTGGGAGTCTAATCTGATTCATGACACTGAGATTTTATATACATATAAAACACAAAGGAGAATATAAAAAGCCAGTACAGTATCTATGTGGGTAAGAGAGTCAACCTCTCAAGGTTCAGAAATGCATATTGGATACCTTTCAAGCACCATTCCTTAACAGAGAAGGAAAAAGCCTGGAGCAACTTGGATCCCATCTAATACAATTTGTATTCTGGATACAAGTCCATTTGGAAACCTATTTCATTTATACCTTGCACTCAATCTTGCTATTCTACTTTGATCCAGATCTCATACAAATTGGGTTGGCATAATACCAGCCCAGTTCAGATCTGGGATTTGTATGACTCCAGTCAACAGACTTATTCTGAAAGCATATGCCAGTTTTGTGACTGTATTTTAAGAAAATACAAGCACACATGTGCCTAATAATGGGTTTAGTGCAAATTAAACATAAAATGAAGTCAAATGTAGAATTTTTAAAATGCATTTTCTCCATTTCAATGTAAACATTTTTTTTCTTATTGAGGGGTGGGGGACATTTTAAGAAATCTTCTATATTTGCCTTTACAGGACGAATGCGGTCAGTTCCCAGAACCACCTAAAGGACAGTCTCCTGTTTGCACAGATATATACGCACCTGTCTGTGGTACTGATGGGGTAACATATCCAAGCCTGTGTGATTTTTGTGTTGCCAAAAGGTGCGTATCTAACTCATTTCCCTTTTGTAACATGAAGTGTATAGTTATTGAGGTCTCTTTTACTGCTCACAAATCAGAATCTTATTCTAAAGATTTCAATCCAACCCTCAGAATCTAAATGCTATTGATGCACATATAAACTAGGTTTGTCTTTGACGGTAACTGTGTGCTGTACGTCAACACATGTGAGCTACGTGCTTCAAGGAGGGGAGGAAAATTTGGCAACAAATAAAGTCTGCTATTGTCTCCTTTTAGGCAATCGGACAAGCATATTCATATAAAACACAAAGGAGAATGTAAAAAAAAGGTATCTATCTTACATTTTCCCATTCTGATTACCTTTAAATGTCATCAAATAATGTTCCCAGCTTAAAATGTCATGCCATTCTCACAATGCGAATCTCTTTATTTATCCATGTACATAGCCCAGTATTGGGTTGTTTTTTTTTACTAGCATATGAAGCGTTTTGGTCTTCTTGTGTTCATAACTAATCCTTTCTGTTCTGTTTCAAGTTGAGAAATGGCCTGTTGTGACTATTAGTTAGGGCTTGGATTTGTTTGAATCCAGTGGACAGATGTTATTATGGAAACATATACCAGTTTGTGAATGTATTGCTTTAAAAATACAAGCGCACATGTATTTTTGTCAGATGGCTAATAATGCATAATGGAAAATTAAGCCAAAAAGAAAAAGGCCAAAATTGGACATTCAAAAGGAAATTTTTATCCATCTCTTTGTAAACAGTTTTTCATGTTGATAGGGTGACATGTTAGGAAGTCTTCTATACTTGCCTTTACAGGACGAATGCAGTCAATTCCCAGAACCACCTAAAGGACAGTCTCCTGTTTGCCCAGCTATATATGCACCTGTCTGTGGCAGTAATGGAGTGACATATCCAAGCCTGTGTGATTTTTGTGCTGCTAAAAGGTGGGTAGTTTACCTCAATGCCCTTTGGTAAAACGAACTATATATTGATTGTGTTTTTTCTACTGTTCACAAATCAGATCTTATTATACAGATTTCAAACAAACTCTCAGCTGCTGCATGTTGCTGATGCTCATATGAATAAAGCTTCTCTGTGGGACTAACAGTGTGATATATATCAGTGTTTGTGAGCTTTGCAGCAATGTTTCTATCATTCAATCGGTCAGGCAAAGATTTGCCACAGATGTCAGCAAAAAGTTTCAACTATAATTTTACAGCTAAACATATTATGTAAGTGATCTCTATTACATTACTCTGGTATTATCTCTTTTTAGGGAATCAGGCAAGAACATTCGTATAAAACACAAAGGAGAATGTAAAAAAAAGGTATCTATGTTACATTTCCCCCAATTGTGATTTGGTACCTTAAACTGTTGTCTAATAATACTCTCATCTTAAAATGTCATGTCATTCTCACAATGTGTATCTGTTATTTTAGCCATGCATATGACCACTGCAGTCCTTACATACTACAGTGTACACTACACACTGCAGTGTGTAGGGACTGCAATGGCTCAAGTGTCTAAGATGCTGACTGGATGGCAGGAGGTCAGCAGTTTGAATCCCGAGAAGTGCAGGATGGAATGAGCTCCTGTCTTTGTCCCAGCTTCTGTCAACCTAGCAGTTCAAAAGCAAGAAATTGCAAGCAGATAAATAGGGACTAGTTCAGTGGGAAGGTAAACAGCATTCCATGCACTCCGGTGTCTAGTCATGCCTGCCACATGACCTTGGAAATGTCTGCAGAAGCAAATAGCACTGGCTCTTCCGCTTTGAAACAGAGATGAGTACTGAACCCTAGAGTCAGATACGACTGGCTTTTGAGGAAGGGAAACCTTTGCCGTTACTTTTATATGGCCACAGATTGCTGTGTTTACTAGCAGATGATTAAGTTGGGCTTTCTTATGTTCATAACCAAATTTGTCTGCTCTGTATGAAGCTGAGATATGTCTTGCTTGATTGTTAGTTCAGGTTTTGTGCTGGTCTCCACATTCTGATGTGAAAGCCAATCTTAGGTTGTTGACTCTGAACCGACTCAGTCCAGAGTAATCTGTGCCCCATAGCTGATTCAGTTGGTAAGCCATTCATTGGCATCTATGAGAAATCCAAGATGGATGTGCCCTTTTTGATAAGAAAATAAGAAACATGATAGAGCACAGAAAGGAGAATCCACCTGCCAAGGTTCAGACAGCTGGTTTCATAGGTATGCATATTAGACACTTTTCGAGCACCATTTTTTCAAAAGTGAAGGAAAATGACTGGAGTAATTTGGGACTGGACACAAGTCCAATTGGAAACACAGTTCATTTTCGCCTGGAACATAATCTAACCCTATTACTTTGATCCAGACCTCATACAAGTTGGGTCAGGATTAAGGCCAACCCAGTTCAAATCTGAGATTTGTCTGAATTCAGTGAACAGAACTGTTATTTATTTAATTTATTTATTACATTTATATGTGCTCCATTTGCGATATACTCCCACTCTGGACAAATTAAAAGATTTTTACAATTAACAATATAAAATTAAACATGTTTATATAATAAACAAAAACAACAAATAATAAACCAAACAGAATAAATTACAGTACTGTATAGACAACATAAAATAAGATGAAATATTATGAAAACATATACTGTACTAGATTTGCAAATGTATTGTAAGTAAATACAAGGACACATGTATTTTTCTCATGTGTCTAATAATGTATAACAGCGAATTACCGGTAAGCATAAAATGAAGTCAAACATAGACTCCATTTCAGTGTAAACATATATATTTCATGTTGACGGGGAGACATTTTAGGAAATCTTCTATGCTTACCTTTATAGGACGAATGCAGTCAATTCCCCGTGCCACCTAAAGGCCAGCCTGCCGCTTGCACACGTGAATATGTACCTGTCTGTGGCAGTGATGGGGTGACATACCCAAATCTTTGTGCTTTTTGTGCTGCCAAAAGGTGAGTATCTTCCCTAACTCACCCTAAAGATTTCAAATGAACCCTCGTAAATTGCATGTGATTGATGCACAGATGAATAAGCCTTGTCTGTGACACTCACAGTGTGATGTATGTCAATGTTCATGTGCTCTGTGCTGCAAGGAGAGGACAACTTTGCAGTAATATTTCTATCATTCTTTTGGTCAGGCAATGCAAAGGTTTGTTAGAAATATCAACATGTGATAAAAGTTGAATAAGTTCTGATGAAATTAGCTCATTAAGGGGTTTGGGGGTGATTTTATGTCATTTGTATTACTAAAGGGTAAAGTCAAATGCTAGTGGGGGGACCTAATGCCATTCTGGAAACATGGGGGGAGCTAATTAATTGAAAGAAATTAAAGGAGTAAAATTATTTGGAATGTTCAAAGGATTGTGGGAAGCAGGAAATGTTTGGTTGTTTAAGATAATTATTACCATTATTATGATTTTGTTGTAAGGGTTCCATATAAACTTTACGTTGAGTTTTGCTTTTTAATAAAATTTGAAAATAGAAAAAAAATATTAGCTTGCCCATAAATGTTTCAACTAAATGTTTCAATTAAACATATCATGTAACCAATTTCTCTTAACTTAGTCTGATATTATCTCATTTTAGGGAAGGCAAGGACATTCGTATAAAACACAAAGGAGAATGTAAAAAACCGGTATCTATCTTACATCCCCCCATTATGATTTACTTCCTTAAAATGTTGACGAATAATATTCTCAGCTTAAAATGTCCTGCCATTCTCATATTGTGAATCTATTTTGCCATGTATATAACACTTGATTACTTTGTTTACTAGTAGATGAATGAGTTAGTCCTTCTTACATTCATAACCAATCTTGTCTGCTCTGTATGAAACTGAGATACATTCTGCTTGATTATTAGTTAGGGTTTTATGCTGGTCTCCCCAGTCTGATCTGAAAGCCAGTCTGAGGCTGTAGACTACAAAACAACTCAGACCAGAGTGATCTGTGCCCCACTGTTGAGTCAGTTGATAAGCCTCTCAATGGCTTCTGTGAGAAAACCAAGATTACTGTATCTCTTTTTTTGGTAAGAAGTTTACAGACATGCTAGAGCACAGGAAAAGGGACGTAGTGGGCTTAGTAAGCAGAGTAGAGTTTGAGACTTGTGTGAACTGTTTAAAGTGTTTAGATGTGTTTTTGTAATGAAATGAAATGTTTATGAATTTTTAATTTTGTAATCGGGATGGGGGATTTCTTGTAATGTTTTTATGTACTTTTGATATGTGATTTTTGTGATGTAATATTTGTAGTTATGAAACATTGTTTTGCTGTGAGCCGCCCAGAGTCACTATAAGTGAGTGGGGCGGCATATAAGTCGAACAATACAATACAATACAATACAATAAAGAGAGTAGAAATTGCCAGCCAAGGTTGAGAGAGCTCGCTTCAGAGGCATGCATATTAGACATCTTTTTAACATCCCTTTTCAACAGTGAAGCAATTTGGGTCCCTTCTTATACAATTTGTATTCTGGACACAAATCCATTTGGAAACATGCTTCATTTTTGCCTGGAACTCAGTCTATTCCAGGGGTTTTCAAACCTATGGCCCAGAGAACCATTTCACCATACTGGAAGGGGATGCATTATTTACAGCTGTAAATGCCCCTGCGGCTGTCATAAACATATTTATGACAGCCGTGAGCACATTTTACAGCAGTGTATGCACTGGTGGAAACCACTAGTCTGACCCACTCAGCTGTGCGGGAGGCCATGGCATAAAAAGGATGGGAACCCCTGATCTAGTCCCTCAAACACAGACTTTTAAAAATGCATCCCCCCATCTCATTGTATATATTTTTTTTTCATGTTGATGGGGTGACTTTTTATGAAATCTTCTATACCTGTACTTGCCTTTATAGGATGAATGCGGTCAATTCCCAGTGCCACCTAAAGGCAAACCTGCCCCTTGCACTTATGAACTTGCACCAGTCTGTGGCAGTAATGGAGTGACATACCCAAACCTCTGTGCTTTTTGTGCTGCTAAAAGGTGCGTATCTCACCTTGCTGCCCTTTTGTAACATGAACTATATATTGATTGGGGTATTTTTTTTATGGCTCCTAAATATACCCTCAGAAGCTGCATGTGATTGATGCACAGATGAATAAGGCTTGTCTGTGGCACCAGTTGTGTTTTCTATGTCAGTGTTTGTGAGTGCTATGCTCCAAGGTGGGGGGGGGGGGACTTTGCAGTAATGTTTCTATCCTTGGTCAGGAAATGCAAATATTTCCTAGAGAGATTAATATGCTCAATAATGTTTCAACTGAAACCTTTCAACTATACTTGTCATGTATTCAATTTCTAGCCCTGTACTCTGCTATTGTCTCTTTTTAGGGAATCAGAGAAGGACATTTATATAAAACACAATGGAGAATGTAAAAAAAAGGTATTTATCTTCTTACACTTCCCTTCCCCATTATGATTTACTACCTTAAAATGTTGTCAAATAATATTATCAGCTTAAAATGTCATGCCATTCACACAATGTGAATCTGTTTATTTATCCATGTATTACAGCCCAGGATTGTTTTGTTTATTAGCAGAAGAATGAGTTCGTCCTTCTTACATTCATAATCAATCCTGTCTGCTCTGTATGAAACCAAGATACATCCTGCTTTATTATGGGCAGATCTCCCAATTCTGATCTGCAAGGTTATCTAAGTTTTTTATTGATTTACCTACATCCAAAGCACTAAAATTTGAGTTTGTGGACTGTGAACCAACTCTGTCCAGAATGACCTGTGCCCCACTCCAGAATCAATTTGTAAGCCTCTCATTGGTTTGGTTAAAAAAAAATCCAAAGTCCCTGTATCTTAGTTGATGTCATGCTGATGTACAAAAAACATGGAGAAATGGTATAGCATGGAAATATTAAATTTCTGATAGCTAGTTTCAGAGTAATTATTTAAAGATACCTTTCAGTTTTGCAAACTAAGGAAAATGTGATAAGGAGAATTTTATTATGTATATCAGGGATTCTCAACCTGTGTCCCCTGGGCCAGATGTGGCCCATGACACCATTTCATGTGGCCCCCACCGCCTTCACCACCTAGGAAGAGCCATGTGGTGGAGGAAGGGCAAAATGGCCACCTGGTTCTCGAAACTGTCTGAGGGAGTGTGACCCACCCCAGCTTTAAAAGGTTGAGAACTCCTGGTGCATATTGTCAAATGTGCCTTGAACCCTGTACTGGAAGCCAAAAAGAAAAAGAAAACAAATATGTATACAGTGTTTGCCACTCTGGGTTCTGTAAATTCCTTCTTTTCCATCTTCTTCACTTTTTCAATAACCAAACACATGGAACTAAAACTGTATCATGGAACAGCTTGTGACACTTGCCAAAGTCATTAAAGAATGAAACACAATGCCTATTCTTCATTCAATTTGTTTTTTTCCCCTTTCTTTCAACTTAAACACTAAATTTGAATGCAGGATGAATGCAGCAAATTCCCCAAACCCATAAAAGGCTGCTCAAAGGAATATAGCCCAGTCTGTGGTACAGATGGTGTGACATACGACAATAAGTGCCTGCTTTGTTTGGCAAGACAGTAAGTAAATCATTTATAGGATTTGTTGCTAACAATACAATCTGTGACAATGTTTCAGATAATCTCCACTTAACGTATTGTCAATTAAATTGCACGGGTAGAACATAGATGTGCAGATACCAAAGAAGCCTGCATGAAATGATTTGACAAATACTGTACAGGGACTTAGTCAGATTTTCCTTAAAGCAGATCCTCACATTTCTCATTAAAAAATTGTATGGGTGGGCTGGGGCTTGACCATGGAGGTAAATTGGCAGACACTGAATGGCAAGTCAGCCTTTGTAATGGGAGCCAAACTACACATCAAAGAGACTCCATTCGTGTTTATTAAGAGGAGAAGGTCTCTGTTTATAACAAGTACTAATTTTACCTTGGTTTTATCTTTCAAGGGAGACAGGGAAAGACATTCGCATAGCTCATGAAGGCAAATGCAAGGAACAGGTAAATGTGCATCCAACCACTTGGGGCCAATATTTGCATAAAGAATGCTGGGATATTAGTTCCAAAGTTAGCAGAGCTACACTGAACGCAGCAAAGAATTTTAAGGCAGTTTGAAAACATTTATTATGAAAAAAGCTTCTCCACATCTTGTTTCATCCAACAGATGCTATAATAATACTAACTCTTCTGTTTACTTATTCACTACTTCATTTATCTAATCAGACACAACAGGGAACAAACTAAGGAAAGGATACTTTGATAATGAAAAAATCCTGGAAGACAGGTATGTATAGACGATGTAATTTATTCCATCATTCTCATTTCAGTTTCACACCTAATAAACTCTCGAATTTAAATTTGTAAAAGTGGGCAACTATTTTTGTTGAGCATGCATGTTCTCAGGGGATAATCCTCAATCCAGTTAGAAAGGGTCCAGGCCAGAGTCAATAATAAGTGAAGAGTCCAATTTCTCTTTCTCCCACCCCTCTTTCTTTTACTCCTCATCCTAATGGGCTAGAAATGCAATTGATCATTTACAAGGAAATGTTGAAAGGAAACAAGGGGCACTAGTTGCTTTCTCCCACATGAGGATAAAGTCACTCAGTACATCTCCATATTAGGGGGTGTGGTGGTTCAGTGGTTAAGAAGCTCACCTTATTAGCTGGAAGGCTGGCAAGTTGGCAGATCGAGACCCAGGTACAGCATGACAGATTGAGCACCCGTCTCTGTCCCAGCTCTTGGGGGCATGAAAGGAGCCTCATTTGTGAGTTCCTTAAGCAGAGTTTTTTCTGCAAAAATCCTTTCAACCCAGAATAATTTCTGACATGAAATTATTATTATCCCGACATTTTGGCTCCAACCATTTTCTTGCCTTTTCTATTACTTTCTATTCTATGAGAAACCTGGGGAACATAGTTAAATGCAGAGACATCACCTTTCAAACCAAAATTTGCATAGTCAAAGCAATGGTATTCCCAGTGGTAATGTATAGCTGTGAGAGCTGGAGCATTAGAAAAGCTGAGCACAGAAGAATAAATGCCTTTGAGATGTGGTGTTGGAGGAGAGTTTTGAGAGTCTCCTGGACAGCGAGGAGAACAAATATGTCGATCTTAGAAAAAATCAACCCTGACTGCTCCTTAGAAGGTCAAATAGTAAAGCTGAAGCTGAAGTACTTTGGACATCAAATGAGAAGAGAGAACTCACTTGAGAAAGCCTTGATGCTGGTAAAGGTGGAGGGCAAAAGAGGAAAGGGGCCACCAAGAATGAAATGGCTAGATGGTATTGTAGATGCAGTAGGCACAAAGCTGGGCAGGTTGAGGAGGATGGTCGAGGACAGAGGTGCCTGGAGGGCGGTGGTCCATGGGGTCGCGAAGGGTCGGAATCGACTGTGCAACTGAACAACAACAACAAATTGCTTATAGTGTGTCTACAAGCTTCAATACTGTGGGTACATATAAAATGGATGCATTTGAAGTTGTTTTTCTTTCTTTTTTTATAAACCATGCGATGGAATGGGTAATTCAAATTGGTCCAGCCCTTTTTTCCTTCCAAGTGCTTTTTTAAATCTGTCACTGGGGATCTTCTACTTTTTCAAGCCAGAATGAGTCAAATAAGTTTCCCCCTTATGATTAGCTGTGATATGTTCTTGCAACTATGGGGTGTTTGTGTGTCTGTAGGTGGTGTGTGATGTTCAAGCATGGGTGTGTCTGTGTGTGAGTGAGAGAAGACGTGCACGTGAGAAGGTTCTTTTGTTGTGAACCAAAAGCTTAGTAATGTTTGAAATTGTTCCCGCTTCTGCTGAACCTCTTACGGTTCACTGTGAAGGGAACAAATTGTTCTGACATGTAATTTGCAAACTTACTGTTCAAACCTTTGATGTTGTATACCAGGGGTTCCCAACCTTTTAACATTGTGAGCCTGACCACACCCCCGGACAGCTGAGGAGGTTGGACCACACACCCTGGAAGCAGAAGTGGGTGCATTTATGGCTGTCATAAATGTGGCTACTTCCAAACTTATGACAGTTGTGGGTGCATTTACACATGTGCTGGCATGTTTTATGGCTGACAAAAATGCATTCACTTCCACTTCTGGGTGTGTGGGCCACATGAAATGGTGCGGTAGGTTGAGGACCCATGTTCTATACTTTTAGACTGTGAAGTACCTTTCTGTGTTATTTTTTTTTTAGAAAGGTTTTTGAGAAATGTCATAGTCTAGAGATTTTAAATGAGAAAGTGGCTTTAATGGGAACCATAAAAGGATCGGCAGAGGTGGGACAAGAGGAAAAAAGGAAAAAAAAATAGGGGCTTCAGGCTAGAATGTGGCTGGTGGCAATCCACAGTCCCTGCGAGAGCACTGATTGTGATTTCAATTGTAAGGCAAGCTGTGAATCAAATCATAGGAAAGTCAGATGGTTCAAATTCAGCTTTCCAGTGGGATTTCACCTAAGTATGCTCAAAGAGAAGTTGAAACTTGAAATTCACCTTATAGGTTTCTATAAGCTACATGTATTCGTAGCCCTTTAAGAATTGATAGGGTGGCCACTGGCATGCTGCCAACACGGAGGAAATACATCACCAAAAAGTGAAAGAAACAATAAAAGTCACAGATTGCCATAAAAGGTTGCATTTTAATGTACAAATATAAATGTAAAACATGACCAGCCAGAATTCTATTACATTCACCTGCCCAGCATAAGTTTGATAGCAGAAGTCTATGCAGGAAATTGCCACAAATTAAGAATGTGGTGTATGATAAGAAATTGTAAATGCCAGCCAATTAGGTAAAGGTAAAGGTTGCCCTTGATCAAATGTAATTTGTATCCAACTCTAGGGTTCAGTGCTCACCTCTATTTATAGCCAAAGAGCCAGCGCTGTCTGCATACATTTCCATGGGCATATGGCAGACATGCCGCAACACCAGAGTGCACGGAACATTTTTTTACCTTCCCACCAAAGTGGTCCTTATTTATCTACTTACAATTTCTTGCTTTTGAACTGCTTAGTTGACAGAAGCTGGGACAAAGACAGGAGCTCACTCCATTATGCAGTACCTGGGAATCAAAATCTGACCTTCCAGTCAGCAAGTTCACTGTCTTAACCACTTGAGCCACTGCAGTCCCACCAGCCAGTTACCAAGTAGCAATTGGATGCTGAGATTCATATCTTTGAATTTAGCTGATTGGTGTAAGTAATAAGATTCTGTCATTATGTATAATTTAAACGATTATTATGCCTCTTATTCAACCTGAGAGGATTGCCACCAAGTGATCTGTATGCCTGCTCAGTCTTCTCTCCAGGGTTCTAACAGTGAAAGGACAATCAAAGCCCCAGCCTTCCTCTTTATGGCTCTAATCTTGGTGAGGACATCTTCAAAAGGAGGGTTGTTCTCTGGTGGTCAAATAGAAGACTGTTCTTGTAAAAGGGGACATCTAGCCACCATATTTGAGCATTTATACTAGATGTGGAAACACCACACTCTTATTAGCAACAAAGGCTGCATTTTCAGTTCAAATCATTTCAAAGGCCAAAAACAAAGCACTATGAAACTCCTCTGTAAACTACATTGTCTTTAGGTGATAATAGTATCATGTACAATGTTTGCTTTAAAGTTATGTATTGAGGATGTTTCTCTGCTCTCTCTACTGTAGAATCTCCATATTTCCATTCCACATATTTAGTACTGTTCTACCATTCCTCCAAATAATGATGTTGACAACTGAGAATGCATCTTGTGCTCCTGCATTTCCTTATTTTATTTATTTATTTATTTCAATTTAATATCCCGCCCCAATCAGGCGAACCCGACTCTGGGCGGCTTACAAACATCGGTGCTAAAAACACGAAACAATAATACAGAATTCTATAATTGTAAAAACAAACTGAGCAATCCCTCACACCTGGTCATATTACATTTTAGTTTAAAATTAACTTTAAAACTCTGACCTTATATCCTACCTTTACAAAAAAAGGCAACTAGTGAATTCCTGATTTCTGACAAATGACAGTTTCCTGCTACGTCCAAACTGTGGTTTACATTATCTCATGTAACATAGATCAGAAACCATGGTTTCCAGTTAGCTGGAAGGTTAGTGTGAATCCTACTGAGTAGAAATATGATTTATATTTTTAACTCAGATATAATGGAAAGCTAGGATTCTCTACAAACCAAGATGTAAACAACTGAGTGTATATATAGAGAGAGAGAGTCAGAATTGGGAAGATTCGTTTGAAATCCAAATAACAGGTTGGAGGATCACACAATTAACATGTGGACCACTCTCAGTGACAGACTAAAGCTATCTTTCTTTTCTTTTTAGTTTTCAAGGATGAAGGAAGAATTACTCCCAAGCAGAAACAAATTTCTTAATCAGAAGAATGATGTTATGATGTTCTGGAGATTTTGTCTGTACCTTTTTAGTGTAAATCAGATTCTTTGATTTTCTGAATAAAGCAAATTGAATTAATTTCTGTGTTTTGTCTTATCAATATGACTTTCATGCTGTATTTTGAGAAATGAATCATTTCAGAAAGGGATTATTGTTGCTATTGCTTGAGTATTAAGCTTAATCCACCTACCAATTGATAGGTTTAAATCCCTTTGGCAAATATATACTTGAAAGATGCCAACCAGTACTAAGAACTTGTAAGCTTATTTTGTGAATTTAAAGTCTTAAAGCAGGGATTCTCAACCTGTGGCCCATGGGCCAAATGCAGCATGTGGCACCATTTAATGTGGGCCCCCAACTGTCTCCACCACACCAGGAAGTGCCATCTGGTGGAGGAAGGGCAAAATGGCCATCCAGCCCCCAAAGCTGTCTGAGCAAGTGTGACCTGGTCCCTGGCTTTAAAAGGTTGAGAACTCCTGTCTTAAAGTCTTCCACTAGGATGCAAATTATATTGGTTGCTGAGTCTCACCCCATGTTTTCTGCAACTGCATTGCCAAGACAGTGTAATTCTTGTATTCTAAAAATGTCACTACCTCCATGCCTCCATTGGGGTATTTGTTCATTCCAACTTCAGCAGGCCATATTCTAAGACCAAGGGTGGCATCCCCATGATTGCTCTGTAACAGTGACAGTGTTCAAGTGACTGGAAACTCATCACATTGATTTTGGAAAGATGGTGGTGGTATTTATTCAGAGGCTTTTGTCATATATCATAAGCATTGGGTTTTTGTTTTTATTTTTCCTTGTGACTGGTGACTTTTTATCTATTCTTTATTGCTATTTTCATTTACCCAGACAATTGTAATCAACAATGGGATTCATCTAATTAATTAATTCTGAATTAACAATGGGTTAACAATGAAGCCTGATAAACCTTTTTGTCACTATTTGTGTGAAATAAAATACAAGCTTGCTTTTAATTTGCTTTCTCATCATACTTTCAAATCCAGATTCATATAATTAAGTCACACTTCTTGGTCCACACCAGAATGAGCATAATGTCTGGGAAGAGTTTGAGAAAAGATTCCCCAGCCCCTTTTTGAACCCATGTTAACAGTTACCAATGTAAGCAACAAACAGGCCTGATTTAATACACAAGAGATCACTCCTAGCAATACAATATGACTCAGATGTTTCATAAGGCAATAAAAGACCAGGACAAGACACAGACATAGCTGATCCCAGCTATTTCATCCTTCCCCATCTGGATGTAAGCCTGAAAGACTAAGTCAAAGTAGGGGTGTACTGAGGCGAACTTGGAAGAAAGGACAATTTGTGACGTTCTGAATGACAGAACACACATCTTACAGCATCAGGTTTAGCTTCAAGTCTTCTGGCTTTATGGCATAAGAACCAACAAAACCATACCTTAGCATTGCTCTTAAAGCAGCTGATTTCTTTTTAAAAAAATTATCTTGTACAGTATATGGAAACACTTTCCAAGTATAGATTCTTATGTAACTAAAGTAACACCAACCACACAGACAAGGGAAGAGAAGACATACAGAAATGGAAAAACCATAAGGCTGGAGAAATTTTTAAAAAGATAAGCAGAATAATAATATGGAAAGCATGGGTGACCAACCTATGGCCCATTGGGCTTATCTGGCCCATTCATCTCATTAATCTGGCCTGGGGTGGCCACCCGGGCACACTAGACCTGACCTACCACCGGAAGTCATGATACGTCACATACCGCAGCAGTGGTGGTGAGAATTGCACCGGTTTAGTGGCTTTTTATTTATTTATTTATATTTTTTATTTATTTATATTTGTTTATCTCTCTCCTCCCCAAAGGGACCCAGGGTGATTTCCAACAATTTTAAAGCACTTAAAAAATTAAAAACTTCAAAAAGCTTAAAAACTTAATTAAAAGCTAGGAATTATAACTTGGACGTACTGGGGGTCAAACCATCCAACTGGCTGGGGAAATTGAACCATCCACTCCCCAGACCAGACCTGCCAGCCAGGTTTTCACTCCTTTCCTAAAGGACAGCAACTCCGTCTGCAGGCGTAGCTCTATCGGGAGGAGGTTCCACAAGGCCGGAGCGGACACCGAGAAGGCCCTCCTTCTAGTGCCAGAGAGGTGCGCCTCTCTGGCTGATGGCACAACCAGAGAGTCTCTCCGGTCCGCTCTGGTGGGCCGGGTAGATGTCATTGGGACGATGCAGTCTCTCAAGTAACCTGGACCACTACCATAAAGGGCTTTAAAGGTAATAAGCAGCACCTTCAATTGTACCCGGAGGCAAACTGGGAGCCAGTGCAGCTCCCTCAGCAGCGGTGAGGCACGGGCATAACGTCTATATCCCAACACTACTCGTGCAGCTGCATTCTGGACCAGCTGAAGCCTCCGAATGGTCACCAAAGGCAGCCCCATGTAGAGCACATTGCAATAATCAAACTGGAGGTGACCAAGGCATGTGTGACCATGAGCAAGGAGTCCCAGTCTAGGAACGGCCGTAACTGGCAAATCACACAAAGTTGTGTAAAGGCCCTCCTGGCCACGACTGCCACCTGCTCTTTGAGCAGTTGTCGCAAGTCCAGGAGGACCCCCAAGTTACGTACTGGGTTTGTTTGGGGCTGGACTGCCCCATCCAGAACCAAAGGTGGTAGTTCCCGAGATAACACAGGACCCCCAACCCACAGCCACTCAGTCTTGCCAGGATTCAGTTGTAGCCCGTTGTCCCCCATCCAGACCTTGACGGCCTCCAGGCACCTGGAAAGGACTTCCACTGCATCGCTAGGGTCCCCACGGGCTCAGATATATAGTTTGGTATCATCTGCATACTGATGATACCTCACCCCATGAGAACGGATGATCTCACCCAGCGGTTTCATATAGATATTAAATAGGAGAGGTGAGAGCACCGAACCCTGAGGCACCCCATATTGGAGCTGCCTAGGACTGGACATCTCACCTTCCAACCACACCGACTGGGTCCGGTCCCTCAGTAATGAGGAAAACCAAGCCAACACTGTGTCTTGGATCCCCAATCCTTGGAGCCTTCCCAGAAGGATACCGTGGTCGACGGTATCGAATGCCGCTGAGAGGTCAAGAAGAGCCAGGACAGTTGGATGTCTGCCATGCCGCTCCCTCCAGAGATCATCCACCAGAGCGACCAATGCAGTTTCCATACCATATCCAGACCTGAATCCTGACTGAAAAGGATCCAGATAATCTGCTTCATCCAGGAACTCCTGTAACCGCCATGCCACTGCATTTTCCAATACTTTACCCAAAAAGGGTAGGTTGGATACCGGTCGAAAGTTGGCCATTATGGTTGGGTTGAGGGAAGGCTTTTTCAGGTGGGGGCGCACCAATGCATGTTTGAAAGATGCCGGAAAAGCCCCCTCCCGGAGCGAGGAATTAATAATTGCCTCGACCCAGCCGCCAGTCACCATCCGGGCAGACTTAACAAGCCAGGTGGGACAAGAATCTAATGTACAGGCAGTAGCACGGACAGCTCCCAGGAGTCTGTCCACTTCCTCGGGGACAACTGGATCGAACCGATCCCAGATAACATGGCAAGACTGTCCCTCGGACAACCCCAGCTCTCTGTTTTTTGCACAGCCCCTGCCACTTCCCAGGCAGTAGGAGGCTTTTCAGAGCATGTTTGCTCCATTTTGGGGTTTTTTCACTGCTTCTTGGCTGCGCTTTGGCAGCCAAACCATGCTGGTTAGTGACTTCTGGTGCCAGGCAGAACTTATGTCAGCACCTGACTTCCCATTGTGGAACCAGGAAGTTGCTAGTTGGCATGGTTAGGCTGCTGAAGCACAGCCAAGAAGCAGCAAAAAAATTCAAAAATGGAGGCAACATGCTCCAAAAAGCCTCCTGCCACCTTGGGAAGCGGCAGAGGCTGTGCAAAAAAAGCCACTAAACCAGTGTGATTCCCACCACCACCACCACTGATGACAACTGATGCAGCCATGCCTCCAGCCCCCACAACTGAGCACAGTGGTGAGAACTGGCTCCTGGCAGGAAAAGATTGGAAAGCCTGATGCAAAGCATAAGCATGATTATTAAAAATTATATATAATAGTTGTTAATTAGATACAGTAATACCTTGGATAACGTTTACCTTGGATAACACTAAAATCGCATAATGTTAAGTAATCTGGGCAGGAGAATTGGATCGAATAATGTTAAGGTCCTATGGGATGGATCGGATAACAACCGCTAAAGCCTGTGCAGTTACAATGTATCTCTATGGAGCTTTAACGTTATCCGATCCATCCCATAGGATTTTAACATGCATCGGATAACACTAAAAATCGGATAACACCAAGACTTGTGGAACCAAGTCTTAGCGTTATCCGAGGTATTACTGTACTTAGAGTTCTGTGGGTAATTTTTAAAACCTCATTGTTAAATTGCTGCATTTGAAACATACTGTACTAGCTTTTGGGCTGCCTTACGTCTGCGCAGACAAAATAACGCAAGCCATTGTTCAAGCTCACTGATTTCAATACAGTTTGCGATTGCTACTGTAGATATGCAGTCCTATAAGTATGTTGATGTGGTTTTTTTGGCCAAAACAGCCAGTGGCTGGATCCTGGGAGAACAAAGAAATGTCCTTGTTAACCATGAAGATAACAATACTCTTCGAGATTATTTGTCTGGCAAACTGTTACTCTATATTAGGTAAGAACTATGATTTTATTTTCAAATCTTCTTAAATGAGGACCACAATAATTGTTACTCTATCCAAAGGGAAAAAGTAAAATCACTTCTTTGCAGTGGATTAAATAATGGCCGAAATCCTGTTGGGGATTTGGTCATTCAACTCCACTGTAAGCTTCATTGATTCAAATGGGTCTACACTGATTGTGACTCCCTTTAACATAGTAAGTCACTGTTAGAAGTAAGCCCATTTGAATGAAACTTGAGGAGCATTTTTTTAGCTGTGTTTGTTTGTCTGACGAAGTGGACTTGACCCATGAAAGCTAACATTAAAATACAGCAGTTAGTCCTTAAAGTGCCACATTTTTGTCTTTTTGTTTTGTTTACTCTCTGATATGCTTGAGGAGCATTGATTCACTAAATTGCCATTGATTCAATAAGCCTGCTCTAATGTGATTTACTACACTAACCTGCAGGATTTAGGCCCATGTGTTTTTCTGACCATGCTGAGATACACATATTGAGTAGTTGATACTCCTATTGTCTGCCTTGAGACAGGAATCTGAGAGTGGGAGATACCTCAGTGTATCAGCCTTCAGGCAATAGTTGTTGTTGTTCAGTCACACAGTCAATTCCGACCCTTTGTGACCCCATGGACCACTGTCCACCAGGCACTTCTGTCCTCCACCATCCTCCTCAACTCGCTCAGCTTTGTGCCCATTGTGTCTACAATACCATCTAGCCATCTCATTTTTGGCTGCCCCCTTCTTCTTTTGCCCTCCACCCTTCCCAGCATCAAGACTGAATTCATTTGCAAGTGGGTTTTGTGGTAAGGAAAGCTTTGAAGTACAGTACAGTAATACCCCGGATAACGCGAGTACCGTATATCGTGATAACCGCATAACGTTACAAGATTTTCGAAAAATCTTGTATCGAATAACGCGATTTTTAACGTTATCCGATACAGTCGTTCTTAGCAGCAGGGTGGCTGGAAAGCTGAATGGGGTTCTCCGTTCAGCTTCCCAGCCACCCTGGAGCTATGGAGGCAGGGGTGGGGAGGCTGGAAAACTGATGGGAGGCTCCCCTGTCGGCTTCCCCAGCCACCCCACAGCTGCGGAGGCAAGGGCGGGTGGCTAGGGAAGCCGATAGGGAGTCCCTGTCAGCTTCCCCAGCCACCCTGCAGCTGTAGATCGGGTCCTCTGATCTCTCTGGAGCAGGCAGGGGACACGATCCAAGCTGTTTCTGGGCTTCCCCGATGTCCTCAGCCAGTGCAGCAAGCCAAAACGTCAGGGTTCGAATCCAGACATTCTGGCTTTCTGCACTGGCTGAGGACGTCAGGGAAGCCCAGAAATAGCTTGGATCGGGTCTCCCCACCTCCCTGGACCTGGCCGGGGTGGTGGTCAGAGACCTCAAAATTGGTAAAAAAAACGGACATTTTTTTAACCAATTTTGGGGTCTCTGACCCCCCCCCCCCCGGCTGGGTCCAGGGAGGTGGGGAGACCCGATCCAAGCTGTTTCTGGGCTTCTCCGAAGTTCTCAGCCAGTGGAGCAAGCCAGAAGGTCAGGGTTCAAATCCCGACATTCTGGCTTGCTGCAGCCTCCAGGGAAACAGGGCTTTTTTAACATTGTGTGATCAATGTATCGCACAATGTTAAAAACTGGATAACGATGGGACTTGTAGAACCAAGTCATAACGTTATCCGGGGTACTAATGTACTATGTACCAGTATTTGAATTGTTTTGTCCCCTTCAAATCTCAAATCTGGTGTCTCATCTGTATCTGCTCTACCTCTCGATTCAAAGTAATCTTTTGCATCAGAGGGAACCTTTCCTAAAATGCTTCAGAATTCTTAGCAGAACATTTCATTTTAGCCAGAAATCCTCTTGGGAAATGCAACAAACTGCTAACATTTTACTTAGCTTATCAGATTAATTCACTTATATATTATCTTTTTCCAGAGCTTTGGGTAGAGGGGCTTTTCAGATCTTAGGAATAGTTGCTGGGGGGATGTGGAAGTTGCAATACAAAAATATTTTCTAGATGGAAATCCTTTTTTTTTACCACAACAATCACAGTTATTTACGTTTCTTAATAATGGCTTAAAATCTCTGAGACATGGGGCAAGTGGAATGGGAAGGGGGAAACAGGATATCGGGCTTTTTTGAAGTATAAGAAATGTTTGCACAAGTAACAAATGGTGCAGTGCAGGGAGAGAAGAAGCCAAGTGGCATTTGGTTCTGGATGAGCAGGTGGAGAGGCATTCATGGTTATACGAGTCCCTTTGCTGAAGTCAAGAAGGCTGGGACCTCATACAAGTTGTTACTGGAAAAAGAGAGTCATCAAAGGCTGATTGGTGCTCGATATGTCTTGTCTCTCCATCAGGTGCAGATAGGAAGAAGCCTATGTGCAAAATAGGAATCCATTTTTAAAACAACTAATCAAACAGGCCAGGGGGTAGCCAATCACTTAGCGGGGGAGGAGTGGAATGGCCAGATAAAGATTGATGGCAAAAAATTAACTTCTTTCTGTAATGTTATTTCCAATTTTTGGCAATAGTCTTTGCAAGCATTACCTTCTTATTGCTCTGAACTCAAGAATCCAATAAAAATGTAAGATATATTGATTTGAACACATCTGATTACTGGAAACTAATGGCTTCTGAAATTATTTTTCAGGTCCTAAAACTCCAATAAAGGTCAGTTAATGAATTCATTAATCACATATTTTTCATGTTAGAATTAGAAACCAGATTGTGTTTAGATACTGCATATCAGAAATGAAAATAACTGTGATTCAGAGAAATGAATATTGAAAGTAAATTATATTACTTTCAGTTTTTTTAACTTATTGTGGCTGGGAGGGTATTTTAATGGTTTTTAAATGTTAAGTGTTTTTGTGATTGTATTGTTGCTGGGATGTTTTACACAGTATTGGAATGTTTTTGTGGTGATTGGAAGTCGCTTTGGTGAGGGGCACCAATAGAAATCCAAATAAATAAATATAGTGATTATTGAAAATTTGATAGGTTTTCCCTGGCTTTAAATGTAACATGCTGTTAAAACAAAAACCAATGTCCCACTGACCCAGTGGGTCTACTCTATTGTGATTTACTATGCTAAGTAACAGGATATCAGCCAATGAAAGTTATTTCTGAGTAAACATGTGCTGTGGGCTCTAATCCAACCAAAATATGCCAAGCCAACACAATCAAATATTTAAAATCAAAGGGGCAGTATTTCTAAAATCCACGTTGAAGAGGTGCAAAATATGGAGGACTACAAACATTTGTATTGCTTATATTACCTAATACATTTCTTCCTCTTTTGTTGTCACATATAGAAGAAAGAAATGAAAAAATAGGATAGGAGAAATAGGATAAGAGTCTTGCATGTAAGATCTCATAAGTTGCTTACTTACTAAGGAACTAATCTATTTATTAGCCTACTAAGGCACTAATAACCTCAGCCAGCATGCTGGCCATGGAGGAAGGAAAGTCTTCTCCTTCATGTCCAGCATAGAAATAGAAAATATTAGCTTTTAAGCAGGCTAATAAAATAATGCCTTCTATCAGGCAGCTGGGGGGCTTCTCTCTTCACTGCAAGCCTGCTTTACTTTCTTGGTTGTGAAGAATGGGATTCCCATTCTTTTATAGCTGGTAAATAATGAGAATAGTAGTCTGACCCTCTTCCACTGTCTTGGTTGCTCACTGTTACAAAATACCTTGTGACTTGCAGCTGAATTGTTACCAATGCTCACAAAGGGATTTTTATACAAATGTTAAAAACAATGGGCAAAATCCTGTCTACACAGAATAAACATAGAATTATTCATGCATGAATGCACAAGGCATTATGCCTGATAACATGGACTTGCACATTTGCTTCGGTTTCTCCAGCACAACCAAATTGCACAATGCACCAGCTGAAGTGCTTCATGGATCGCAGTTCCACCTCTACACTGTTGTAGTTACTGTGGGTTACACTTTGAGTGTGCCCACATAATTACACAACAGAATTTTGCCCATTGCATCTCAACTAAAACAAATATATTAAGAAACAAATTTACTTGGGTGTGTGTTACATTTTGAAAGTCTAGTCTTTCTATTCTTATATCAGATTTTCTTCTCCCTTTAGACTAAGGTTGCCATTTTATCTGGTCGGTCAGATTTAACCCAAATTCATGCCAAGCCATCTCATGGCCACTTGATCCATTATCCAAGTTGGAAACCCATCCTTCCTTTAATAGAAAAGTAAGTCGCTAGCCACTGCAGAACAAAACATGAGCCAAAATGTACAAGCAGTGTTTGAGATAGGGGCATATTGAGAAACAAGATCCTTTCTGTCTCCAGTGTGGGAAGATACAATAATTGAAAATTAACCCATGGAGTATGTAGCACAATATCTATAAAGATAAGAAAAAAAGCTATGGGTTGGTTTGATTGTTCAGTGAGATAGGTGTCTGGCTGTGGAGCAGAGTTTGGGCTACTGAAGAGCCAGCCTGAGTGACCATGGGCAAGTTGCACAGTCCTAAGCAGCTGCCAGAAGAAGGGAATGGGAAACCACTTCTGTGTATTCTCTACCTAGAAAACCCTGGAAAGTGTCACCAATAGTGAGAACTGACTTGAAAGCACAAAAGCTTTCGATTCCCGAATACTGCAGAATGGAGTGAGGTCCCATCTTTGTCCCAGCTACTGCCAACTTAGCAGTTTGAAAGCAAGAAATTGCAAGTATTACTATTATTATTATTATCATTATTCAATTTATATGCTGCCCCAATTGTTTATAGAAACTCTGGGCGGCTCACAATGAACAATACATCAATATTAAATATCAAATAACAAATTATCAAATAACAAAAACAAGAACATTTCAAGGAATCTCCAATCAAAGTTACAAAATAAGCGGGAGTCCCAACGAAACAATATATCACAGCTACAAATATCAGATAACAAAATATCAGATAACAAGACAATATTTAAATAATATATCAAAACATTTCAAGATACATAAACACAGCATCAACACAACAATACCCTGACCTCTCCACC
The DNA here is from genome assembly GCA_030440675.1 of Furcifer pardalis. Classification (NCBI taxonomy): domain Eukaryota; kingdom Metazoa; phylum Chordata; class Lepidosauria; order Squamata; family Chamaeleonidae; genus Furcifer; species Furcifer pardalis. The sequence goes on from CP126893.1 coordinate 75,641,516, forward strand.
CCATGTTGAAGTTCTGCCACATGTAGCTGCAGTGCCCTCCAAGCCCTGGTCCCGGGGCAGTGGCCATGACGCCAGAACAGATGGAGATCTCAGCATCTGGTGGTGCAATGGCCTCCCCACCCTGTCCACATGGGGGTCCCAGGGAAGGTGGCAGAGTCCTGCTGCCATAGTGGCTTTTGAGCCCTGGACCTGGGCAGGGTCCATGGTGCCAAAGTATGTGGAGGTCGAGTGGGCATGCCGTGTGTGCGTCAGTCGGGCAGCACAGTTCTTAAAGCTGCCAAAAACCCCACAGCCGGGCCACTTCTCTCTCCAGTCAGGTGGGCAAGGCAGGCGTGTGTCGGTCGGGCAGCGCAGTTCTTAAAGCTGCCGAAACCCCCACAGCTGGGCCACTTCTCCCAGCTGTGGGGGCAGCTTTAAGTAGATAAATAGGGACCACTTCAGTGGGAAGGTAAAAAGTGATGCACTCTGGTGTCTAGTCACATGACCATGGAAACGTCTGCAGAAGCAGACAGTACCGGGTCTTTGGCTTTGAAACAAAGATGAGCAAGGAAAACCTGTACCTTTAGGCTTGTCAGTCCATGCATTCATTCATACCAAATGATTAAAAAAAGGTCTTCAGTCCTGTTAAAACACATTTTTTTGGTTGTCACTGTTATGAACTGGTATGGGCATGAGCTGAGCTCCCGCACACTAATTATTTTAGGGTATTTTATCATGGGTTTTATTGTTGATTGTGTTTTTTAGCTGTCGTTCACTGCCCTGAGTCATTCATGAGGAGGGTGGCATAGAAGTGTGACTAGTAAAGGTAAAGGTTTCCCTTGCTCGAAAGCCAGTCGTATCCAACACTTGGGGTCAGTATTCATCTCTGTTTCAAAGCCCAAGAGCCAGCGTGACAAAATAAATAAATAATCATGTGACAGCTGTCACTTTGATATTCAGTTTTAATTGTGAGCAGTAACAGCATCCAAAATAATCCAACCCACTAAGAGATGGATTTCCAAAATATGATATCACATTTCTCCATTATTTCCTCTTCTACATTCTATATCGCTTTTAAAAAGAACTCACAACTTAAACTTAGGAAAGATTTTCAGATGTGCTTAGGGTTTGCTTAGGATGTTAGTAGAGTGAAAAGCAGTTTGATTCTGAGTATTTACATACATAAGCAATAGCACCAAACTAAAGAATCAAAGACTGAATATATTATTGTGGCTCATAAATGCATTTTTTTTACTAATTCCAGACTCTCTCTTTTCTTTTTCCAGCTGTGAAACTTTTGTAGGTCTGATCTCTAAAGGACCATGTGTAAGTATCATTGCTACTCAGTTGGGAAGGAACCTAATATTTCTTCTCACATTTCATCTCGTATTGTCAACCTATGACTTTGCTGTTCCAGTAACAACTGACAATATGATAAATAGATATACAGTACTGTAGATAAAGAAATAGATAAGAATAGCCACACATAAATAGATAGGTGAATAAGTTTGATTCAAATGTTTTTATTTCTCTATTTGATTTCTGTCCCTGTGTCATCTTCTATCCTCTCAGCACTGTTTTGGGACAGAATATCCCCCAATCCTTTCCAATCCAGTTCTCATGGAGTATCTGTGAATGTTTCTATTGACTTCTATATAATTTATCTCTGTGTTGCAGTTTGGATACTTCTTTACCTATCAATATGTTTTTCTTCTCCTTCCACCATGAAATGCATGTCTTTTCATCATCTAAAGTCAGAGCTAGATGAGCTGCTGAGTGACACCAGATAGCCCTCCAACAACAAGAATAAATTTATACCGATCAAGGAGACTTTACCTTCTTGGGATCCAGGATCACTGCAGATGGTGACTGCAGCAATGAAATAAAGACACTTGCTTCTTGGGAGGCAAGCTATGAGAAACCTAGGCAGCATAATAAGAAGTAGAGACATCACCTTGCCAAAAAAATTCCGCATACTTAAAGCAATGGTCTTGCTAGTAGTAATGTATGGCTGTGAGAGCTGGACCATATGGAAGGCTGAGCTCAGAAAAATACACACCTGAGGTGCTGGAGGAGATTCTTGAGAGTTCCTTGGACAGCAAGGAGTTCAAATCAGTTGATCCTGAAGGAAATCAATCATGACTGCTTATTGGAAGGACAAATACTGAAGTTGAAGCTCAAGTACTTTGATCACCAAATGAGAAGAGAGGATTCACTTGAGAAGGCCTTGATGCTGGGAAAGATCGAAGGCAAAAGGAGAAGGGGGTGGCAGAGGATGAGATGGCTAGATGGCATCATTGATGTGGTGGGCATAGATCTGGCTGGGCAGCAGAGAATGGCAAAGGACAGAGGAGCATGACATGCAGTGGTCCATGGGGTTCCAGAGGGTCAGACTCGACAGTGCAACTGAACAACAACAAAATTATACCATACGCAAAAGGGGCACCAGCATTTTGGCTAAAATAAATTGGCCAGCTTTATTATAATGCTAGCAGTGCCCAGTCCTCACTAACACAGTACACCTGATGTTTGATTTTACTGTTGTACTGTATATGAGAGGTAGGATCTTACATGATGGCGATGTTTCTTAAAACAACTTCAGCCAATTCAAAGGATTTAACAAGCTGAAACTTACAGAATGTAAGAAAGCATGAGACAGAAAACATCTGACATTATCTGCTATATTTTCCTTTTCAATATAAAATCATAGATGGGCAGTATATACATTCCATTCCATTCAAATAAATAAATAAATAAATAAATAAACAGCTGTGATATGTTTACTTCCAAGCTAAAAATGATTTGTCAACGGTCCAAGTAAAGTATATCACAATGACTATTCCTACTAATATTTTTAGCCAAATATCTGCAGTAGATACCCAAGGAGAGCTGTCTGCAGCTATGTGTACAGACCAGTCTGCACCACCAGATACGTGACTTTTGCTAACATGTGCCTTCTCTGCAAAGCATGGAGGTTAGTAATCTTGCTTTTTCAACACCTTTACAGCTATTGAAACAAAAAATCATTTAAAGTGAGATTGTTATTATCTGTTTGATAAGAAAAGCTGATTCCACAGCGCAACACAATTGGGTAGGTGTCGTGGGTGGGAGTGGCCTGTGCTCATTTAATGACTGATTTATGGTTGTGTCATTTTCTTTGTTAGGAGACATGGATATAATTTTGGCATACTGCATTGGGGAGAGTGCCAAAGAGAGGCAAGTTCCAAAGTTATTTATATCCAAATAAACATCAATTTTAACAACTTTATCCACCTTGTATTTAACCATTTTAAAGGTAAAGGTCACTGTTGTTCAAAAGCCAGTTGTATCCAAATCTAGGGGGCTGTGCTCATCTCTGTTTACAGCCAAAGAACCAGCGCTGTCTGTGTCTGCAGACATTTCCATGGTCATATGGCAGGAATGACTAGACACTGGTAACCACCTACTAATTCATATTAAAAACAGCAAGCTTTCCAAATTGATGACCTCATCTGTCACAGAACTGATTGTGCAAAAGACAGACCATTCGTGATGGGAAACCACTGTGTGATTACCCTTGGGTTTGTGGATTTCTGCAAAAGGATCTTGGCCACAGGCTTTCAAAAGTTGCATCAGTAAGCAAATGGCTGAGACCTCATTTATTCTCATGATCGTTCCTAGGCTGCCTTTGCTATTTTGTGCTGAATGTGTTTTCACAGTGAGATGTTACCAATCAATCTTTGATGATTAACACAGAAATTCTAATCATGGGAATCCATGTAGTGCACAACCTATGCCTACACAAATATTGTTCCCAGGTTGCAGGTATACACAGATACTTAGTCACAAAGGGAGTCTAAATGACAACAGTTTGTAGTGTCATAACCAATTTACTAGGATTGATAATAATCCATGGATCTATGTACAACTGCATAGTAGGGAACAAATCAATTGAACATAGCGATCTTAGTGTAAAGATGCATACAACTTCTATTCAATCCCCCCCCCCATTCTCAAATTTCCTGTGTGCTAGTTTTGCAGAAACAACAGTAAAAGCTGATTCATTATCTCTTTATTTACTAAGTAGCCTAAAGAAGATGACGAAGAAAATGACAAGGATGAAAATGGAGACAATGGAAATGGGGATGTAGAGAATGACAAAGATGACAGCGGCAATGGAGACAACGGAGATGAAGGCAACGGCAATGGCAATGGCAACGGCAATGGCAACGGCCATGGCAATGGCTATGGCAACGGCAACCGCAATGGCAACAGGAAGGGAAATGGCCATGGCAACGGCAATAACCATGGTAACAGCAATGGCAATGGCCATGGCAATGGCAATGGTAACAGCCATGGCAATGGCAATGGTAACAGCCATGGCAACAGCCATGGCAATGGCCATGGCAACGGCAACAGCAACAGCCATGGCCATGGCAATGGCAACCGCAATGGCAATGGCAATGGCAAGGGAAATGGCCATGGCACTGGCAACGGCAATGACAATGGCAACAGCAATGGCCATGGCAATGGTAGTGGCAACGGCAATGGCAATGGCAATGGCAACGGCCATGGCAATGGCAATGGTAACAGCCATGGCAACAGCCATGGCAACAGCCATGGCAATGGCAATGGCAATGGCAATGGCAATGGCCATGGCAACAGCAACCGCAATGGCAACAGCAAGGGAAATGGCCACGGCAATGACACTGGCAACGGCAATGACAATGGTAACAGCAATGGCAACGGCAATGGCAACGCCCATGGCAACAGCAACGGCAACAGCAATGGCAACCGCAATGGCAACCGCAATGGCAACGGTAATGGCCACGACAACGGCAACCGCAATGGCAATGGCAATGGCAACCGCAATGGCAACCGCAATGGCCATGGCAACGGTAGTGGCAATGGCAACGGCAATGGCAACGGCAATGGCAACGGCAACCGCAACGGCAACCGCAACGGCCATGGCAATGGTAGTGACAATGGCAACAACAATGGCAACCGCAATGGCCATGGCAACGGCAACCGCAATGGCAACGGCAACAGCCATGTCAATGGCAACCGCAATGGCAACCGCAATGGCAATGGCAATGGCGGAGACAATGGTGCAAGGAAAGAGGGTGAAGAAGGCAACAGAGGTGACTACAAATGAGGCAGAGAGAAGAAGGAACCTACAGAAGTTACATACGTAAATTTACCTGGCTACATGAACTATTACTTTCATTGCACAATCATGCCAGCTTTTATAACATGAAAACAATCCAAGGTTCCAGTCCAGCCATTCAAGGGCAGGTTATACTTTCAGTTCTTTTTTATTCCTTCTGCAAATCAGTCACTTTCTCACTCACTCAAATACAGCCAATTTCCTCATATTAAAGTCAAACAGTAACACATCTTTTTGATATCAAAACTTATAGACAAACACTAGCTGAAATCCTGTTGCATTATGAAAGAACATCTGTATGTTTGGGTCCATTCCTTGTGGGTTAAATATAAAGAACCACCACTGTCATTCTTGGGGTTGCATGTCCATACACCAAGCCAGAGTCCATGTGCTCCCCAAGAATTATGATGGTGACTCTTTATTTACTGCAAAAATAGGCTGGAACTTACAAATCTGGTTATGTTACACAACAGGATTTTAATTATTATTATCTCAGAAACCGGCTATAATTAAACATTGAGAAGAACTTCCTGAGGGTAAAAGGAATTGGAATTAAACAGTGGAAAGTGTCTGCCTAAAAAGATGGTGGAGTTTCCTTCAACAAAGGTTTGCTAGCCTTCTGTCAGACATGTTTTACCTGTGAACTTATTCTAAGCTTTTGTAAACAGAGGTTGAGGGGGACAGAGCTTTCTCTTCATCCATGCAGAAGATCACATATGGATCTTTAAGATAGTGAGCTAATTCACAACTTCATATGCAATATTGTCTCCTGCTCTCTGTAATTGTGACAGATAGATGGCGGCAGCAGGACATCATACTATGATTTTATATCATGGGACATTTAAAGCTTTACCCAATATGGTCATTTCATTCATGGGTGCATCTTCTGTGAGTAAAATGGGTGGGCTTAAACTTCCCCATCTATAGTTCTCCACACACCTTCGAAACTCCACAATCTAGTTAATTATAGAGATCTGTGATATTTATGATGAATTTAGCAAGGTAACCATATAAAATTATAGCTATGACTTATTGATAATCTTGCAGGATGCTCATGGTAAGGTAAAGGGTAAAAGGCAGGGAGACCCATTTATTGTTCTTAGAAAGACCCATTCAAGATAGGATATAATAAAGTGAGCTTTGACTTGAGTACAGAAGACCCTAGACCAGTGGTGAGCAGCAAAAAAAATGTGCTACCATGCTGTGGGCGGAGCGTACATCACGGGCGGAGCCTACGTCATGGACAATCTAGTCATGCCTGCCATATGGCCATGTATACATCTACAAACACAGGCAGTACTGGCTCTTTGACTGTAAATGGAGATGAGCACTGCATCCTAAAGTGGGATATGACTGGCTTTTGAGCAAGGGAAACCTTGAACTACTTGCAGGAACAAAACCTGACATCAAATATGAATACTAATCAGGGATCTTCTGTTATTAGGTAAAGATTGCCCTTGCTTAAAAACCAGTTGTTACCAACTCTAGGGTTCAGTGCTCATCTCTGTTTATAGCCAAAGAGCCAGTGGACTTGATCCACAAAAGCTCACATTAAAATACAGCAGTTAGTCTTTAAGGTGCCACAACGTTTTTGTCTTTTTGTTTTGTTTACTCTCTGATATGCTTGCACAGAATAAAACTTTTTAAATGGTAGCTGTGTTAGTCTGGGCAGGGAGGGAGGTGTAGACACTCAATTTCACCATCCCCCTGCCTGAAAGCCACCCAGTTTTGCTCCCCCCTCCCCTGCCGAGGGGTTTGCGAACCTGTTATTGCCCACCACTGCCCTAGACCAGTGGTTTCACTGTGGGGCCACACCGCACAGGGAGACTTCAATTCCCAGAAGCCTAAGTCAGAACAGTGGCTGATCAGGGCTTTGGGGAATTGACTAAGCTTCTGGGAAGTCCAAAAACCAAAGGTTGGAAAACACTGCCCTAGACCATTGAGTTAATAGCCTTTGTAAAGACAAAGCAGTTTGACTTACTATCCAAGAGGAGCAACTGAACTAGAGTAAACTTCCTTGATGAAAGGGGAAATGACATAAGGGCAGCAAGCTAGAAATCAGGGGTGCCCAAACTTTTTGGGCTATGGGCTGATCATGTGTTTCAGGGAGCTGGTCACTAAGGCCCGGGGGCTGGGTGCAGCCCCTGATGCCAATTCATCCAGCCCACGAAGCCCTTGTCGCTCCTGGAAGCAGGAGTAAAACACTCCCGTACAGGCGCGTTTTACTTCTGCTTCCAGGAGTGACGAGGGCATCACGGGCTGGATAAATTGGCATCAGGGGCCGCACCCGGCCCCTGGGCCTTAGTTTGGGCACCACTGCTATAAATGATCACTTAAAACTGTAATGGCTAACCTTGGTACTCTAAGTGTTCTTGGACTTCAATTACCAGAAGCCCAAGTCAGCACTTCTGCTGATCAGAGCTTCTGGGAACTGAAGTCCAAGAACAGCTGGAGTGCCAAGGTTAGCCATTGCTGAGTTAGAGAAAGCTAAGAGGGATCAAGACATCCAATCTCACATGCTGTCTATTGAGCAGTCAATGTACTGACCTAACTAGCTATCTGCCTGTATTCTCACCCCCAGCAAATACAACTGCTGCACCTGTTCAAATTCCCAATGCAGCAGACAACCTGTTGCAATTAAAAAAAACTAAAAGTTTTGCAGCAACTCTTTTGTAGATCATGGCAGCAGCTTTTGTAGATTATAGCCCACTTCGGCATCTGAAAAGGCGGGATGCTGTCCATGAAAATGTATGTCAAATAAACCTTGCCAATCTTTTAAGTACTACAAGAGTCTTTGTTGTTTTTTGTATGTATTCAATATCTGGGAAGGATTTTTAAAAACCCTCTGTAACAACTTTTCAGCACCTGGAAGGGTAAAAGTAGGAAACATCAAGGTGAATATGTGAAATCCCACACTTCCAAAGCTGAACTGGCTGCTCCTTTCTTGGGTTACAAAAAAGAACCCTCTAAAGCAGGGGTGCCCAAACTTTTCGGGCTGTGGACCGATCACGTGGTTCTAGGAGCTGGTCACAAAGGCCCGGGGGCCGGATACAACCCCCGATGCCAATTCATCTGGGTGTGTTTTACTTCCACTTTCAGGAGCAATTAGGGCTTTGTGGGGCAGATGAATTGGTGTCAGGGGCCGCATCTGGCCTCCAGGCCTTAGTTTGGGCACCCCTGCTCTAAAGGGACCAAAGCAATATAGGTGTTTCATATGGAAGGTGTATTACGCAAACCTCCCTGAAGGGAGAAGTAAAATTCTGAAGGAGAAGGAGGATGACAAGCATTCCAACCATGATGATAATAATAATTTTGTGTCAGAAATTATTCTGGGTTGAAAGGATTTTTGCTTAGGGGATGCCCGAATGAGGCTCTTTTCATGTCCCCAAGATCTTTTCCCACCAAAGTGGTCCCTTATTTATCTACTTGCAGTTTCTTGCTTTCAAACTGCTAGGTTGGCACGAGCTGGGGCAGAGATGGGTGCTCAAACCGTCATGCAGTACCCGGGTCTCAAACTGTCAACTTACTGGCCTTCCAGATAGGAAGGCAAGCTTCTTAACCACTGAGCCACTGCAGCCCCTTTCAGCCATGCAGCAGCGTAGCAAGGGGACAGGGGCGGGCTGCCCTGGGTGGCGCTTTCCAGGGAAAAGCAAAGCCTTGGCTCATTTCCCTTCCCCTCACCTTGCTCCACCACCTGGACGAGCAGGAAGGCCAGCAGGAGGGCCCCGAGGGCCAGGAGAGGGACTCCTTCATTGGATTTCACCACCATCCCTATCTCTCCCAGGGCTGCAGGGCGAACTCAGGAGGCGGTGGGGAAATCCAACGTGGCGGGGAAAGGCAAGGCAAAGGGTAGGGGTGGAATAAGCAGGGCTCCCGGTGGCCTCGGCCAATGGGGAAAAGGCACAGGTTGCAAGTCATCTGTTGCTGGGCGAGGCTTCCTCAGGCTGTTTTTCGACAGACAAAGTGAAATGCCTCGGATTTATTCATTTACCCTCTGTGTCCCTCCTGCTGCTGCTGCTGCCTCTCCCCCATGCCATGAAGCGCCACTGGGTGCACATGCCCCCCCCCCCCGGACCTTCCCATCTGTCCCAGCTCCTGCCAACCTAGCAGTATGAAGGCAAGAAATTTTGTTGCTCAGTCGCACAGTCGATTCAGACCCTTTCTGACCCCATGGACCACCGCACTTCAGGCACTTCTGTCCTCCACCATCCTACTCAACCCGCCCAGCTCTGTTCCCACTGCATCCACAATACCATCTAGCCATCTCATTTTGGGCCGCCCCCTTCTTTTTTTGCCCTCCATCTTTCCCAGCATCAAGGCTTTCTCAAGTGAATCCTCTCTTCTTATTTGATGTCTGAAGTACTTTAGCTTCATCTTTACTATTTGACCTTCTAAGGAGCAGTCAGGGTTGATTTCTTTTAGGACTGACTTATTTGTTCTCCTCGCTGTCCAGGGGATTCTCAAAACTCTCTTCCAACACCACATTTCAAAGGCATCTATTCTTCTGCGCTTAGCTTTCCTAATGGTCCAGCTCTCACAACCATACATTACCACCGGGAATACCATTGCTTTGACTATGCAAATTTTGTTTTGCAAGGTGATGTCTCCATTTTTAACTATGTTCCCCAAGTTTCTCATAGCTTGTCTTCTAAGAATCAGTCGCTTTTTTATTTCATGGCTGCAATCTCCATATACAGTGATCTTGAATCCTAAGAAAGTAAAATCTGTCACTGCTTCTACTTCTTCCGCATCTATTTTCCAGGGACTGATAGGGCCTGTTGCCATTACTGTATCTTTGTTTTCTTGATGTTGAGTCTCAAGCCAGCTTTTGCGCTCTCTTTTTTCAACCTATGCAGCAGCTTCTTTAGGTCTTCCTTATTTTCTGCCATTAGGGTGGTATCATCTGCTTATCTCAAATTGTTGATGTTTCTCCCAGCAATTTTGATCCCAAATTCTGATTCTTCCATCCCTGCATTGTGCATTATGTGTTCTGTGTATAAGTTGAATAAGCAGGGTGACAAAATGCAGCCTTGTCTTACTCCTTTTCCTATTCCAAACCACTCAGTCATTCCATATTCAGTCCTAACTGTTGCTTCTTGACTCTTGTACAGATTTCTTATGAGGCATATAAGGTGTTCTGGTATTACCATCTCTTTAATTACTTGCCAAATTTTGTTGTGGTCCACACAGTCAGTCAAAGGCCTTGGTGTAATCAATGAAACATAAGTAGACTTGTTTCTGATAATCCTTTGTTTTCTCCATGATACAATGTATGTTGGCAATGTGGTCTCTAGTGCCCTGTCTCTTCGGAACTCACCCTACACTTCTTGGTAATTCTCTCTCCACGTGCAAGAAATTGCAAGTTGATAAATAGGGGACCACAGGGGGAGGTGAGCTCCCCAGGGTAAGTGACTCACCTTTGGATGTGGTGTGTCTGTGTTGACATACTACCACAGTTCCTAAAAAGGCCTGGCGGCCTAGCTTGGGATTTTTAAGCAAAGTCTTGGAGTTACCTCATCAATAAGCTACACCTGTGCTTTTCCAATTACTGTTCCAATTGGAGAACCATTAAGGAGGTACAGCTGTTTTACATTTACATTAAGGCATATTATCCTAGAGAACTGGTTAGGCAAAGACTTAGTGCCTAACTTCTTTAACTGTTGAAAAGTTGAAAAGTACCAAAGTGAAGCCATCTTGTGGTGAGTTCATTCTGTAGTTCCTTCCATCTGACCTAGTGGGAGAAAGATTAGCCAGAATAAGCTTTAAGCTCTGGTTTAAAAGCTCTGTTTGATTTGTGTTTGGGGGTGGTGGTGGTTTGGGTGGATGTATTTTAATGCATTTTTTATTTTATTTATTTATTTATTTATTTTATTTACGGGTTTGTGTTGAGGTGTGTGTGTGTGTGTTGAGGTGTGTGTGTGTGTGTGTGTGTGTGTGTGTGTGTGTGTGTGTGTGTGTGTGTGTGTGTGTGTGTGTGTGTGTACTTATATCCTGGGATGACATCACGGTGGGGTAGTCAAAATTTTGACATCCCACCACTGTGTGGGCCTAGAAGGGTGGCGGCGAATTTGGCCTGGGTCCTGTGCGGCAGAAACCTATGCTACGCCAGTGCAGCCATGATGGCCCTGCAGAAGATATGTTTACTGCAGATAAACGTGTACCTACATAACCTTCTCATGATGATTTACTGCTGCTTCCAAGTTCTCCCTGTCTTCCACATCTAATTGTGCAGAAGTATGTTAATGTAAAACCAGCCAGTCCCCACATTTCTCTGTTCACCCATTGGTTCCTTCCTGCACAAGCTGAGACACTGGCAAAGGTGTCTCAAACTGCTTTCCTCCAAGAAAAATAGCAATAGAGGTTTTGGCAGGGCCCATGCTTGAAATATGCCAGCTGCTCCATAGTCGCTAGACTAGCTTCAGAAACCTGTTCCCAGGAAGCATTTCACAGGTGCATGACAGTCACCAAGTAGCCCAGATGTGTGGAAATCACTCCTTGGGTCCAGTCTTGATTAATCCTGTTCTTCTGTACCCATTATGATTATCTCTAGAAGAAGCTGCTGCCTGAGGCTGTGCTGCTGTTTGCATTGTTACCGCAGGGCAAGGAACAGGGGAAACAAGTGAGATTTCTTACCTGAAAAGCAAGAATGGTAACTTCCTTGAACCCCACACATTCTAAAGGACTTGCAAGATATTTCTGCTTTGATCAGGCTCTTTAGTTTAGTCCATTTATGCATTGAGAGATCTGACTTGCTTTATCTTCCTGAACACTTGTTAAATTATATGAAACCAATGTTTCCCTTCCAGTTTTAGTTTAGGCTTTATAGCTCACACATTTCTTTCTTCAGTTAGTCTTTCATGCGGTATTTCTTATTGCAATGATGCCGACATCTATTTTTCTCTTTTCACTTTTCTAGGAATATGGGCAGTGATAGAAAACATGACAAATTGAATGACATTATTCTTAAACAGAAGGAATTTTTGGGATTTCTCTGGATGGAAATACTATATGCTTTACTGCCTCTTCTGTAAGGAATAGGCTTTCTTGCTTTGCTGATAGAATAAATTTAAAGGCTTTCCACACTGGCATATGTCCCACATTTTTCTGATCTTTTTTGCTGAGGCATTAGGACATCTATACCTGTTTTCAATTTTAAGCACTATATCCCAACTCTTTTTACTGCTGTCTCTGTTTTCTGGCACAGAACTAGAGCAGCATTTATTTTTTGCTGCACTGAACCTTGTTGAGGTGCAGGGGCATAAGTGGTCTAACTAGGCAGTGTTGCCCATCACTTGTCAATGATGTTAGGCTGGGACTAAGACTCACCAAATTGTCTTCCATCAGATCCCTTGGGCAAGGTGAAAGCAGAGGGCACACGTCATGGTCCATCTAGCCAGCGGGTGATGTGTTAATCAAATGGCTAAAAAAACCACATGCAGATGGACTTGATTTCCCAGATTTATTTGCATGTGCAGAATATTGTCGCAGAGATGTCTACCAATGTGCAGACTCCTCACTGAATAATATATCCAAGGTATCCAAGCAAGGTGAATTATTCCATTTTGCAGCCTGCGTAGATGGTCAATTCACACCCAAAGAGAGCTGTGGGTCGTGTTATAAAGGTGACATTAAAATGGAAGATGGAAAAACCTAGTTATGCCAAGTCTAATTTTGTTATTAGCTCCTTAACTGAAGAAGCAAAATTCTAGGGGTACTATGCTAGGCAGAAGCTTGGCTGTTTTAATACATCACTTACTTTATTGAACAAAATAAATCAAAAGAAAAAGCCCTAGAGGAGAATTGGGAGGGGGAGGAGAGAAATGTGCTTCCTTCCAAATGCCCATTCATGCTGAGTCAGTCTACAATGGGTTTAACATGTAGCAGAAGAAGCAACTGCTGGAAGAAATAGAGTATGGGACAGGTGTGGCTAAAAATCCTGGGAAACATTCTCCACAACAGAGAAAATAAATAAATAAATAAATAAAATAGTAGCCTCTTAGAATATATTAACCCAACAGCAGCAGGATGTTAAGTAAAAGAAACAATGTGTCTCAGTAATAATCCAGTGAAATGTCAGTGGAAATTAAATGTTAGGAATGATTTGGGAGGGGAGCAGGGTGTTACCAGGGAAGAAAGTAGATTAAAAACACAATAGCACATTAATACCACTGTCACACAAGATCAACCATTTGATAATACAGTATTTATGTTTTACAATAACCACTAGATAATCTGTGAACAACTTAACCCAAAGTATAAGGGGAAAATCAGCAAGGCTGCTGTGATCTTAAATCAAACACACAGGTCAGATGTCCTTCAAAATGAATGAGATCTCAGTCCTTCACAAACTTTCAAAGGAGCAAGTTGTACTTGTTTTAACACATACTCTATCTTCAAAATATCATCTCTTAAATCCTCAAACACTGCTAGTATTTGGATGTTAATGTTTAACTCCCACTATAGGCTTGTGACCATGGATTTTGCCACACAAAATCTCCTTCCCCTAGTAAACTCTTGTGATAGTGAGGTGTGTGCATGCATACTGTACATGTTTGTGTGGTAGATGAAGGAAAAGGTGTTCCTTCAGGCAAACTGGCTGCAAACTATTTGTGGCATTAATTAACTGAACCAGCACAGAAAATAACCGAAAGTCATTACGGCGGCCTCTCACCAGATCTTCTCTATAACCTGGTCGCCATCTTTTGGACCAGAATTATTCTGTTTTTCTTTCAGTTATGGCATCCATTTATGATACTGTACTTCAAAAGAAAGGGAAGGGGGGGACAAAAAGAGGACAGGAAGTTTAATGAAATTTGCATATGAAAAATTAGAATTATTTAGTATAGTTTAAATAGAAATGTAGGACATCTCATTGTAGTTGAGGACTGTAAACAGGTGGCTCCTCTGTCTGGTTACTCTGACCAGGTGCTAACTAATGAGGAGCAGTTTTAGACATTCCAGTTCTTTATTATGAACTTGGACTACATGTGCCTTTCAAAAGCAAGATGTCTTAGAGAGCCATCTCCTTTAAAATAGGACATACAGCCACCCAACTTTAACTTCAGCCACATATACGGTACATCTCCTCTCAGTTTCATGAGCGCTGTGAAGAGATTGACTTGGTTATTTCAGTCATGACCTCCTGAATTACTGACTTCCTTGTTTGGCAATTTAAAGGAAAGAACTGGGGACTTACTTCCTTACAGCTTAGGTTTACACAGTGCAGATTCTACTGTTGCAAAATTCCTGGTCCCTAATGGGGGTGGGGAGGGCCTGGTACCTAATGGGGGTGAGGAGGTGGGGAGATCAAATTATACTCCAAGAAATCTTCCAAAGCAGCAATCTATTTTTCAAATTCAAGGTACAGCTCTGGTCATTTCTGGTTTCATGGTCTTTGCTCTGTGTTGTTTTTCATTTCTAATCTGTTCAGTCCCCAGAAATCTTATGAACAAATCACTGGGTTTGATTCTCCTGGATTAAAGTAACAAGACAGAAATCTTCTTAGCTTCCCCCCTCCCCCGAATGGACGTCCCAAGAGAAGGAGAGTGTATCTGATACAGGTGTGAAGTACACAGATTGTATGTTCACTGTATCATGTGTATGCCTTGGCTCAATCATCAATCCAAATAGATACTGCAGCCAAAAATCAGAAGACTGACACTTAGAAGGGCAGCAAGGAAAGAACTAGAAAAGATAATCAAGTGTAAATATGGGTTATTGGAGACTAAGAATAAGATAATCTGTTGAGTTTGGCAACAACATAAATAAATAAATAATCTATACTCTTGTATTCCTGATCACTATGCTTGGGTGTGAAATAAATAAATAAATCATCTATACTATTGTATTCCTGATCACTATGCTTGGGCAGCAAATAAGGCTGACAGAGGGAAAATGTTTGATATCCTGGACTGCAAGAAAGATGAACAAGTGGCTCCTAGCTCAAATCAAGCCTGAACTGAACTCATCATGCTAATTACACCTTTTCCAGATTCACTGATGTGAAAGTAAGAAAGGTAGCATTCCTTATGTGCCCCAGTCAAATTACTCAAGAGTGTCTACTATTAGGGGTCATTGTGATAAGAGGAGAAGAATAAGAAAAATGAGATTGCTTTCAGAGGTACATTACTATAAATACAACCTCATTTGCCTGATTAAGTTGCTGGAGAGTGCTGCCTGGATTCAGAGAGGACAGAAGACTGACTTCATTAGCTGTGAACATGAAGACCATCTCAATGATCCTTCCACTTGCTATCTGTTGTTTCTTTTTAGGTAAGACTTCTTCCCATTTCAAATACTATTCCCAAGCCTTTAAGACCCACTCTCAGATCTTGGAAAAGTGACTTTTTGGACTACAACTC
The DNA here is from genome assembly GCA_030440675.1 of Furcifer pardalis. Taxonomy (NCBI): domain Eukaryota; kingdom Metazoa; phylum Chordata; class Lepidosauria; order Squamata; family Chamaeleonidae; genus Furcifer; species Furcifer pardalis. The sequence continues at coordinate 75,657,002 of CP126893.1, forward strand.
CCAGAAACACTTACCCTGCTTTGCCACTTCATAAATTTCTTTCTCCCCCTTGCCTTGTTTCAACAGAAAGAGAATTATGGTCCTCTCTTTTTTTGAGGGGGAAGCAACAGCTGCTGTTTGCTTTTTTCACAGTTAGGATAGTAATTTTGTGGTAGCTGGCTGCCTTAGTTATACACTGTGGCATCTGACAAAAATAGTTTTGCCTTATTATATCATATCATCAAAGTGCAAACAAAGGAAACTTATAACTAAATGATCATTTCAAAATTTGCAGTACAGTATAACATTTTTGTCATGAACGTTCCTTCTTAAAGATTGCAAGATTGTAACTCAATGGCCAGAATTCTACTAGCAATTGTATAGAACAACTTGGTGCATATTATGATAGCAACCAACTAAATAATTAAATTCCATGTCAGAAATTACTCTGGGTTGAAAGGATTTTTGCTGGCTTAAACCCAACACTGTTAGGACTCAAATATGTTTCATTTCAGAAATAAGCAGTCATCCTGGAAATTTCAAGTTACCTGGAAGGGTGTCCAACTAGATAATTGTTTTGTCCACACCTAGATATTACTTTGGATCATATGTTAACCTATTAAAAACACTGCCAAAACACAACACAAAAGTCTTCATGAAAACAACATTATTTCAATATTTTTGAAAAATATCAGGAACCAGTTGTTGGAGCTTATTGTCATCAACACTAAAAGCTACAGCTTTGGCCTTATGCTACTCCAGAGTGCAATGTGATGTGGCATAAAGGAGCCCATGCACAACATCTAGATGTACATGATACTTAATTAAAGCTGTAGATTCAAGCTGTCTGAAGCCAATCCCTATATTAGGCACTAACAGAGTTACCCTGGATTTACTTAATAGGCTATAGGCAAACTGAACCAGGGTAAGCCTAAGAAAATTGGGCTTTTGCATCTGTAGTTTTTGTGAGTGTGGAGAATAATAGACAACATCATGCTTGTGTTTGTGTACTCTCTATCTGTGTCGTGGAAGATTTGATGCTAGTTGCTCCAAATGTTCTTGTTATCAGGCAAAAATTACCTTGTTAATTGTATTGTGGTGCTTCTGACACAGATAAAATTTTAAAGCCACCATAATTAATTGCACCAAGTTATAGGAATCTGGCCATTGAATTCTATTTCTTAAGGGGAACAGTTCTAAACTCCAGCTTGGTCACTCTTCTGGAATTCCTGCTACAAAGATAATGAGAGTAATTTGAGGGGTATGTTTTGGACACACTGGACCCAAGATCTCAATTCCTGATGCTGCCAACCCTTCAACAAAAGGAAATTTTGTATAACACCTTGACATGAACTATTATCTCTTTTACTGGCATTAGTTTCAATTCTGACAATATAAATACTCTATTACATTGATGTCAAGACCATTGACCTCTGGTTCCTGAAGCCTTGCATATGTGAAACAGACATGAGATTAAAATCTCCCAGACAATATTCTATTACTAATGTGTTTGTTTAAATACTATTTTCCAGGTACTGGGACTTCAGGAAATAAGGTAAGTCCATATGTTTGTCAGGACTCATAGCAGGGTAACCCAAGGTGGAACAGTCACAGCTGACATTCTCTTCAGGAGTAATGGATGCACCAGCAGAATAGTTCCAATAGTGATGGGGCTACTAGTAGCTGAAAGTGACCATCAGGGCCGTAGCCAGAGGGGAGCAGGGCCCCCCCTGAAAACCCTCTTGAGCTAACAGCCCACCCCACCAACCCAATGTTATATATGTGTGTGACATTGTTGCCCCTCCTGGAAACCCCCCCCCCCTAGAATCCTGGCTAAGGCCCTGGTGACCACGTGGAGGAGTCTACAGTGGTTTATACTCAATATAATTTTTGTTAGTGCTTCAGAGAAGGTGACAATGGTAAGCTGCTGTTGAACTTTTCTTACCTTGAAAACCCTATGGTGAGGATTTTCTACTGCTTCCAGAGCCCTCTTCTGCCAGTTAATATAAGTATGCAGACAGAGTGGCCTGCCTTAGAGTCTCTCTACTGGCTGAAATCTAGCAAAAGAGGCAATAAAAGAAAAGGAGGAGAGAAGCAAGGGAAAAATAGAGTTAGTTCACACCAAAGCCCCGTCTAGTCCAGGGACACAGCCACAATACAGAGACAAAGTTAGGCCAGGCAAAGCTATTTCTCAGTGAGACTAGAAGTTGTCTTTTGAAAGGATAAATTCAAAAGATAGAGCCAGCCATACCACTGGGTAGAATACAAAGAGTGTTCAAGGGTAACAAATTTGAGGTGACACAAAAGATAGCAAATCATTTTTTAATCATTATTTTTTATACTGTCTGTGATACAAATATATTATTGTGGGATTTTCTGCCTTGTGTACTAGAATCACTGGCTGTGTTTATGTTATATACTTTGACTTCACCTTAGGTGGCAAAAATTTTAATTTAGGCTAAGATAAATAGGGACTACTTCATTGGGAAGGTAACAGCGTTCCATGCTAGCCATGCCTGCCACATGACCATGGAAACGTCTGCAGAAGCAGACAGCGCTGGCTCTTCGGCTTAGAAACAGAGATGAGCACTGACCCCTAGAGTCGGATACGATTGGCTTTCGAGCAAGGGAAACCTTTACCTTTACTAAGAAAGGGGAAAGGAATCTTGTGTGCTACATGTACAAACTAATTTTACCACTTTGGGGTTGCAGATTGACTGTTCTGAATTCCAACTAAAACAAAAGCCAATAGTTTGCACTAAGATCTATGCTCCGGTTTGTGGAACTGATGGTGTTACCTATGGCAACAAATGTATGCTGTGTGCCGAAATTCTGTGAGTATTTCATTCATGAGAGTCAAAGAGCCATAAAGAATGCAATCTTATTCATGTAATTCCTGGAGTAAGCAAGGAAAATAAATACAGTAAAACATCGCATAAAGAGGGGATAAAAGGAGTAGTAAGCAAGTTATATAAAATGATAAATGATATTAAAACAAAATAGATTTTGGGACATTTGGAGGCCTTTTTTGCAGCATACATTGGGGAAAAACAAAGGAGACAAGCTTGCACCAGATGTAATGCGTTTTTGGCAGAATAATTGAGTTGTAAGAAGGCCAACGGGCAGATTCAAGGACTTAAGTGCACTTGGGTGTTATATGTATTGTGTTATAAAAATTGTAATACCATAATAAAGAGAATAACTAGAATAAAGTATGAAAGTATATATTTTACATAGAAGTAGAATCGTTAAGAGATAGGGTATATTGAAAAGATTTGAATCAATTTTTAAAGTTTTTTTGTTACAATTGTTACTTTTCTTTCTCTAATTTGTATGTCATGTCATTTTGTATTTTGTTGCTTCCATTTTTAATATTTTTTCTGTTAAAAATATTTTAAAAATATTTTTTTATTTTTTTAAAAAAGAGAGTAACTCTCTTGAAGAGCAGAATTTTCTCTGAACAAATAAAATAATTCGCTTAACAAATAAAACCAACCAAAAACTCGCTTAACAAATAAATTGGGGTTCCCAATCCCCCTCCCCACCAGAAGTCACAACTGGTCACTTACAATGGTGTTTCACTTAAAGAGCAAACTTGCTTAAAGACCAATCCTGTGGAACACATTATGCTCTTTAAGCGAGGTACAACTCTATATTCATTTGTAATCTAAAACTGAGATTTAAAATTGATTTAAATTTTAAGTGGCAGATCCTCAAGGGTTCAAAATTTGAAACAAGTTAATTACATCTTCGGAAAATAACCTAATGCTTTGGCCAAACAGTGCTTTTTATACACAAATATAAACTGAGAGCTTTATAAATAACGGTAATAGTTTCATCTAGCTTTATAGTTCTTAACGGAGGGACAAACTATGTGTTACAGACAATCCATCATTAGAGCTGAAATTCTATTAGCATTTCAAGATGTCTGATGAAGGGAGACCTACATGTCTGACAAATCAGACTGGCTCATGAAGAATTTACCTATACCCCAATCACAAAATGCTACCAGCTAATTAGCACTGGGCATCTATTTTACATTTTATTTCCTTGCAATATTTCATTCTTGGAAGGTGAAAAGCTGTGGGCAACATAAAGCCTAAAAAACCTTTATGTCCCCAACTACTCTTTTTTTAAACCACTTTAAAGCAGGGCCATAGCCAGGATTCTAGATTGGGGGGGGGGGGGGATTTTCAGGGTGGGGCAACAATGTCAGACACATATATAACATTGGCACCACCAAGGGGGGGGGGCTATTAGCTCAGGAGGGTTTTTGCCTCTTCTGGGGGGCCCTGGCCATAGCCCTGCTCTAAAGGGTCCTTCTTTGTGGCATCCAGAGATGATTTAGGACTTGGAAGGACCTTTCTTCAAAAACAACAACAATAACATCTTGTGGTCTTGAAAAAAGGGTCTTTATTGGGCCTTAAACCACCCAAAACGTCAATTATTTCTTAGAGGAGAATTAGGGGACCTTCTGAGTTTTTATTAAAGCACATCTTTGAGGAGTGGGGAGAAAATCCAGGGCAGTTCTTCAAGCCCCCAGTCCTCTCAAGGTTGCTCATCCTTTTTTTCAAACTGTTTCATGAATGTAGATGTGGAAGTGTCTCGTTCTGAATTCTTTCTTAAAAATAGCACCTGAGAAACTAGATTTCAATCAAGGTAAAGCAACAATGGGCAACCTGGGGCCTTCCAACTGTTGTTTCACTGCAGCTCCCATCAGCACTAGCCAGCCTAGCCAAAAGATGATGAGAACTGGACAATTTATAGCCCCCCCCCCCCCAGGTCATACATGTCTTCATCCACTGACTCTAACCTCTCTTTCTAGGGGAGGAGCCAAGATAGATCTGGCGCATGCAGGAGAGTGTGTAAGTACCGTATCTTTGTTACCCAATTTGAAACAAAAGTAGAATTCCTATGAATACATGAATATTTATACTCAAAGAAGTTCATTCAAAAACTTGACTCCTGCATAGCACCTTTCAAGTGCTTTTGAAAACACATCCATTTAATTCCCTTAAAAAATCTCTAGACTGCCTTCCAGTATCTACTTTGAATCTAAACACAGTATCTACTTTGAATCCATCAGTAAAGCTGTGACAGGTTTAGAAACCCGGGCAGCACTACTTTGGACTTGGGCGGTGGGGTCATTCCATAAACAAATGCTCCTGCACACTAAATACAGCACCCAGGAAACTAGTCTGTTAGGGAGAAGAGTTCTTTTCTTTCTGAAAGACTTCTGTGCATCTAAAGAGATATTCATGGGAGCGTTTTACCTGTAAACAAAATTGGTTCAGCCAACATACAGCATTATCACCTCATTGAGAGTCCAGTCTAAAGAAAGTATTATTAGAGTGAATGAAAGATGCCCACCTTGAATCAGGAAGATAATCTACAGAGAATAAATGGATTGTGATTATCTGATCAGGTGAAAGTAGGATTGGAGGAAGGCTGTGCAGGGGATAATGCTTAAATCATGCACAGCCACTGACAGGCCAGCATCCCATTGTATTAGGGTTCTAAAGCATCTTCATCATGAAAGGCTGCCCATCACACATCACACAGGAATAACAGCACAGGTTGGTTTTTTGAAATGGCCCAAGAAAAACAGGGGTCCCTGAAGAGAATGGAGACCCATCCTTTGGAGGTTTGGCAAAAATAAATAAATAGAAAAATCCTCTCCTACCTGTAGTTAGCGCAACTATACTGTTGTCTATTCTCATTGCCCTGGCTTCCCAAAAGCCACTTTATGAGCATCAGGGCTGCAGGGAATAAACAGACAAGGAGACAAGTGGAATGAGTTGTGCAAGTGGAATGAGTTGACACTAGAGACCTAAACTAAACCTTTGGCTTGAGACTCCTATTCCCTGTTTCTTGCATAGTCTTTGCAAGCTGATGTCCACCGGGGATATGTATGTGTGTGGAGGTGGTGGACAAAAAATCATAAGGTTTATTCCCCCTTTCCTGATTCTTACATAACTATAAGATTTTACAGTTCCCAGTGAGAAGGGAACCAGAGCAACGTTCTTCTTGCTAATTTTTATGGTAAAGGTCACCCTTGCTCGAAAACCAGTCGTATCCAACTCTAGGGTTCAGTGCTCATCTCCATCTATAGCCAAAGAGCCAGCACTGCCTGTGTTTGCAGACATTTCTGTGGACATGTAACAGGCATGTCTAGATACCGGAGTGCACAGAATGCCGTTTACTTTCCCACCGAAATGGTACCCATTTATCTACTTGCAATTTCTTGCTATAGAACTGCTAGGTTAGCAGGAGCTGGGACAGAGATGGGAGCTCACTCTGTCATGCAGCACTTGGGCCTTGGACTGCTGACCTGCCGACCTTCCAGTCATCACCCTAACCACAAAGCCCTAGTTCATATTAGTCCAAGCTAATACTGACTCACAAATGAAGGCTGAATTTGCTCAAAATTGTTTCCAAAGTTGAATTTATTTACAAGGTCCGGAATGCATTTCCAGGTTGACTGCAGTATGTACCCACCGCCACCCAAAGGATCAGCTGGGGATTGCCCAGATGCATATGAGCCTGTGTGTGGCTCTGATCGTAATACTTACGCTCATGTTTGCATCTTGTGTGCAAGAATAAGGTACGTTCAACACAAAAAGAATCCATTTTGTCCACTGCTAGAAATAATGTGCTTGCTTTATCCATGTAAAATGCTTGTGTCAGAAACAAAAAGGAGAGTCAGGGAACACTAGTTATCCCATGAGTAGCACTCAGCCCATTAGAAGCTTTGTCCGTTACCTGGATAAAACCCAAAGGCAAGGTTGGCATCACTGGGTATCCCTGAACACCAATTGGGTCCTATTGCTTCATCTAGATCTGTCACTACCGTTAAAAGAAAGATTTTATAGCCTGGCATGTTGAGTAGTGCCAAAAAACTGAGTCTTATCACCATTTTAACATCTCACAATGGCACCTTGGCCTCAACAGTTGTCTTAGAGAGCATTATTGTGATATCCAGTAAACTCACCATGGTACACAGAGAAGGCTCACCAAATAGACTTTTGTCCAAGGGCCTCTCAAACCTCAATAACAAATACAAAATGTTACCTCTGAACACTTTGTGGATATCTAGATTGTAATTCTCACATTTTGGGCTTCCATGTACAGTATTGTTGAACTTCTATTCATCCTAGCCAGGTGGGAATTATTAGAAGTTGTAGTCTTACAATATCTTGAGACAATTCTTAGATTCTCCATCATCTAACCTGCTCATTTCATTCATGTCAGAGATTACTCTGGGTTGAAAGGATTTTTAGGGGACGCTCAAATGAGGCTCCTGAAATTCCCAGTACTAAAGAAGTCTTCCCTATTTTTCTACTAAAAACATGAGTTCTTCTCTTTAGCCTGGTTTATAACTGCCCCCTTCTACCTCACTGTGCTAGTTTGGAAAAGGTTTAGCTTCCCCTAGGTTCCAAATCCATAATGACTTCTAGCCTCTGCTAAGCAATACTGTACGGACCATTAGGAAAGCTGAGCGCAGAAGAATAGACGCCTTTGAGATGTGGTGTTGGAGGAGAGTTTTGAGAGTCCCCTGGACAGCGAGGAGAATAGGTCAATGTTAGAAGAAATAAAACCTGACTGCTCCTTAGAAGGTCAAATAATAAAGATGAAGCTAAGGTATTTTGGACATCAAATGTGAGAAGAGAGGATTCACTTGAGCAAGCCTTGATGCTTGGAAGGGTCAAGGGCAAAAGAAGGGGGCGGCCCAAAATGAGATGGCTGGATGGTATTGTAGAGGCAATGGGTGCAGAGCTGAGCGAGTTGAGGGGGATAGTGGAGGACAGGAGTGCCTGGCGGACAGTGGTCCATGGGGTCGCAGAGGGTAGGAATCGACTGTGCGACTGAACAACAAAAACTGAATCTCAAAAATACCATAGTAAACTGAAAGTGGAATGAGAATATAGGGGGTCTCTTTCTTGCCTGTCAGACACTGGACATTGTGAATGGCTGTGGATTAGAAACTGATAGTATGTTTTTAAGCACCATACTGATATTCCATAGTGCTTTATTAATACCTTATTTATGGAATGCACTTCCTTTATTCTTGCCACATTTTGCTACTTTTGTTCTTTTGGCCTGTGCTATTTGTTAGTCTCAAACTGAATTATATTTTGCTCCCTGCTGACTCTTTCTAGATTATAATTTTTTGGTTACTTGTATTGCACCTTACTGTGAAGTTTCTGTTTCAACCATTGATGGTGTTATTTATTATTATTATTTTTAAACAATGGACTACAAATTGCCCAGCAAACAGTATAGTTTAGTACTACAGTAATTTTACCAACATAAAATAAAGTACTTGAGCATTTCTTATACCTTATCTGACTTCTTCACAAAATTCCATTGAGGCGGGCCACATTTTCATCAGAAATAGCAGTCCTGGCTTTTAACAACCATTTATACAAATTACTGTATTGCAGTGCAACTGGGGAATACATTGGAATAATTCACAAAGGAGAATGCATAAAACGAAAGGTATGTTCAATTCTTTGTGTTGGTATTTATGCACTGAAACTACCGAGTATGGGAGAACATTCTTGAAATCATATTTCTCATTTTGGTATAACATTTTAGAATTTCTGCACTATACATGGAAACTTCTGGATTTTTAACCTCAATGTTTTGGGAAATAGCATTTCTTTAAATGTAAAAAGTCAGACATGCGATAGAAAGTAAACAGTATCAAACATGTTTTACTCAGAATAAAGTCCTGCAAACTGCAATGAGACTTACTACCAGGCCTTTCATGATCTGTATGTGGTTAAAAAAAAAGTTGCCAAAAGCAGGAACTCATGTCTAAATACTCATTAAAAGATTTGACTCCTTGACAATGATTAATGAATGTTAAAATTCTATTTAAGAAACTATTATTTTGTATTAATTTCTTTTATTTTCCCACTCCCGCTTTTAGGAATAGATGAACAGAAATAAATTCTTATCTAGAAATATTCTTGATATTTCTTGATCCAATGTGATTGTTCAAATGTCTTGGCTGCACAGAACTGCCTCTGTCATCATATCTGATAGTTCAATAAAATAAATGTGATCTGATTTAGTCTCTGCTGTTCTGCCAATGCAAAATAACAAACAAATGTCAGTGAATAGACTCTGGTTTTTATGACTCAGTATGCAAAGTTACCACAACAAATGCATGAATAAGATACCACCAGCACTCAAAATGTTGCACTGAAAGATATCATTTGAAGCTGGCTGAACATTTGAGTTAAATAGGTTTCTCTGGCTGAGGTACATACCACCATGTCCAGCTGAAATAAACTCTGCTGCAGAGTAGAAAATAAATCACAGGGGCCTCCCTTTGGAACTCCATCCTCTCAAACCATCCTGAAAACTTTTTCTCTGTCACTGACTGGAGGTTAGAGGACAGTTTCCTTAATTATCACTACAGACTAGGTGAGGAACCTCTGTAGGCCCAATCTATCCCTGAATTCTTAGTTCTTAATTTTCACCTTAAAAGCACATTAACCTATGCCGAATACACTGCATTAAAAAGGGAACAATATGGGCAGGAGAGAAGAAATACACAATAGTTGCAGTATTGAAATTCTCTCACATTTGGTTAATCTGAAACATAAGTAGTTTAAAATATAACAGCTGCAGAATGGAGGTGATACCTTTTATAGGGTAACTCAAAAAATAAAATTTAAAAAGATACAGCCTGCTATCTTTCTCCCATTCAACATCTAAGCTACCCAGGCTGGCCTTTACACCATGCCGTGTACATTTGCCTGAAGAAGTGACCTGTGAGTTACAAAAGCTTGCATTTCTTTACTGACCCTGTAAAAGGTATCGCCTCTGTTCTGCAGTTGTTTGATTGTATGGATGGGTCACACGGCTTAATTTTGTGAACTTAAATATAACCACAATTTCTTTGCTCCCAAAGGGTAATTAGCAATAACAATTACATCTATATACTGCCCCATAGTGCTTAGTCCAATCTCTGGCCAGTTCACAAGGTAATTAGCATTTTGCTCCAACATGTTGGGTACTCGTTTTACTTACCTCAGAAGTATTAATATATAATTTCCTAATCCCCAATTTCAATTCATAAATCACAGATGTGGGCAAGTGAGGTTGTTCAAGAGTGAAATGAAGGTGTACATAGTCAATCTCATTGGGTTCAAAATGTCATATTCCTAGCTAACATGTATAGCACTACAATCTTACTCCACCTTGCTCATAACTAGACAAATTCTTTTTAATTAATTCTGCCTCACCTATAAACCTCCCCACCCCCACCCTCCATTTTTAAACCATGAATTGATTTACTATGCATACAGTAAACCCATGGACTTGGGCATCTGGGAATTGAAGTCCAACAGCTGGAGTGTCAGTAAACCCATCCATGTGGATTCACAGGGACTTAGGTTTCTGGGAATTGAAGTTCAAGAACAGCTGGAGTGCTGAGGCTTGCCAACACTGCCCTAAACCATGATTCTCCAAGGCCACAGGGTAATGTTGACACTGCTTGTTACTCTGAGCCTTTCCAGTGAAAATATTATTTGGCCTTTGGGATTAGGGAAAAAGTATTGCGAGTTGAGGAGGATGGTGGAGGACAGAAGTGCCTGGCGGACAGTGGTCCATGGGGTCGCAAAGGGTCGGAATCGACTGTGCGACTGAACAACAAAATTGATCTTAAACCTAGAAAAAAATAATTTATTTATTACATTTCTATACCACCCATTTGGGAATTTTTTCATTCTGGGCAGTGTACATACAACTATCAAATAACCCAACAAAACACACAAATCAAAACAGACCAACCACTCAGTAACACTCCAGCCTTCTGCTGAAAGGAACACAGAAGTTGCAGTTCTGTCACACATGCATTGGCAAGTCAAACTACAATCCTAAATAGGTTACCCAGGAAACGTCTTGATAAATCATTGAGAAAAACTGTGCAAGATTTTTTGTATGAAGGCTGTCTGGGTAAAAAGTGAAGAAGGTGATGGACACACAACCATTTTTTAACCATCTGATTTTAATGAAAAGGTTTATCCACAATCATGAAGTTAATTCACATTAGGATACCTTTTTGTTCATAGTGATTTATTTAGTATCATCAAACAAAATATCTTTCCCCAATACTTTATTAATGCCAAACATTAGCCTGTTGGTGTTTAGTACGCAAGCCTTGACCTGCTGACTTGAGCATCTGAGGTTACAGCTACAGCTCAGATTCACTCTCAGAGTACCAGGACTCCACAAGGGACAACAAACTTGTGGCCCTGTAACAGATAAAAGCATGAAGACAACCAGACTGGGCAATCCTTGCCAAAGTATACAGGACTAAGCCGCTTAGATGGAACACAATATTTAAGGCACAATCCTCCATTCATCCTTTATTTGGTGGCAGGCAAACACACAAGCTGAGCTGGAGGTATAGGCATAAAAATCCCTCATATGTGCAGCATATGTAACATTCCCAACAGCTTGCACTGTTTCCCGGTTCAATGCCAGCAGATGGCACAACAACTGGGCAATGAGAGCCATCTTCAAATCTGGGGATCCCCCTGAAAGCTGTTCTAAAGGGAATCAGCAGCAATCATCATTTTCAATTATATTCTTACAATCAGTCCCTGGAATTGTTCCTAAGGAACACAAACTCCGCTTGTGTGACACACGGAAGTCAGAGCCACTTAGGGGGCAGGGTAGGTGAAACTGTGATCTGGGCACAGAAGCGTAGCGTGCCTTGGCGGGGCCCCATATAAAGATTTGTTTGGGGGCCCTTAGGAAGGGTAAAGATTTGTTTTGCTTACGCACGTTGGGGCCCCCCGTATAATTGATACGGCAGATACGGCGGTAGCTACGCCTCTGTCTGGGCACCCGAGCCAGCCCCCCGCTCCCCCATCAGTTGTCTTTGAACTGGGGCTCCCTCTTCTCCACGAAGGCGCTCATGCCCTCCTTGCGATCCTCGGTGGCGAAGGTGGCATAGAAGAGGCGCTTCTCCGCCTTGTTCCCTTCGGCCAGGGTGGTTTCGAAGGCGGCGTTGACCGCCTCCTTGGCCATGGCGGCCACCAGCTTGGAGTGGCGGGCGATCCTCTCCCCACACTTGACGGCCTCCTCCACCACCTTCTCGGGCGGGAAGACCTTGCTGACCAGCCCGGCCCGCAGGGCCTCCTGGGCGGAGATGCGGTCGCCGGTGAGGACCATCTCCATGGCCAGCGACTTGCCCACGGCCCGGGTCAGCCGCTGCGTCCCTCCGGACCCCGGGATGGTGCCCAGCAGGATCTCGGGCTGCCCGAACTGGGCCTTCTCCCCGGCGTAGATGATGTCGCACATCATGGCCAGCTCGCAGCCGCCGCCCAGGGCGAAGCCGTTGACGGCGGCGATGACCGGCTTGCGCACCCGGGCCAGCCGGTCCCAGTGGGCCAGGAAGTTGGTCCCATAGACCTCCTGGAAGGTGCGCCCGGCCATCTCCTTGATGTCGGCGCCGGCGGCGAAGGCCCGCTCGCTGCCCGTCAGCACCAGGGCGCCCACCGCCGGGTCGCACTCCAGCACCTGCAGGGCCGCCTCCAGCTCGGACATCAGCCCGTCGCACAGCGCGTTCAAGGCCTTGGGCCGGTTCAGCTGGATCAGGCCCACCTCCGAGCGCGCCCCGCGGCGCTCCACCGCCAGGAACTGGAAGGGAGGCAGGGAGGAGGCGGCGCGGCGCGGCAGGCGCAAGGCACACGGCAGGCGCAGCAAGGCAGGAGCCGACCCAGGGCAAGCCGAAGGCAGACGGAGGAGCAAGCCACGGAAGAGGCAGGCGGACGCCATGCTGGCCAGAGGGAAGACTAGTGAAGGGGCTGGGCAGGACGGATTCCGGATCCCGCCCCCCTCCTCCATGTGCTGGGCAGAAGGCGTGGCGGAAATCGGCCCAACAACACCCTTTCCCAAAAAAAAAAGTGGAATTATTAAAAGAAAATGGAGGCTCGGCGGGAGGAACGAGGTTCCTCTGTCGTTCCAAAACAGCGTGGCCAAACGGGTCCGGGGAAGAAATGCAACCCCCTTTTCTCTTTATTTCTGGAATAAAGATAATCGCAGGTGGACATGATTTTTGCATTATAATGTTTTCTACTTCTATGATTTGTGTTTTGCTCTATTATTGGAGGCGGAAGGTCAGCAGTTCAATTCCCGAGTACTGCAGGACGGGAATGAGCTCCCGCCTCTGTCCCAGCTCCTGCCAACCTAGCATTTCGAAAGCAAGAAATTGCAAGTAGATAAATAGGGACCACTTCGGTGGGAAGGTAACAGCGTTCCATGTGCTCTGGTGTCTAGTAGTCATGCCTGCCACATGACCATGGAAATGTCTGCAGAAGCAGACAGCGCTGGCTCTTCGGCTTAGAAACAGAGATGAGCACTGACCCCTAGAGTCGGATACGACTGGCTTTCGAGCAGGGGAAACCTTTACCTATTGTATGATATTTATTGAACCTTATTGCTCTGTTGTACTACATGCCATGGTATTTTTTTTGATTGTACTGTAATGTGTATGGATGTGTAATGTGTACTGACCTACTATATGATATTTACTGTGCTTTACTGTTTTGTTATGTTGTATGTTATTGTATTTTTTTCTGCACTTTGATAATTAGGGGACTTTGTGAGCCACTCTGAGTCGGTTACTACTGAGGAGAGCGGGATACAAATCTAAGTAAATAAATAAATAAATAAATAAATTGTATCTCCCCCCCACCCCTCTTTATTGCTTAAATTTAAAAGCACCAGAGCCTGGGAGTCCTAGCAGTTAAGTAGGATTTAGGCTCAAACTCGAGACAAAGAGTTTTTTTTTCCTCCCACACAGCATGTTTATTTATTATATTTATATTCCCCACCCAGACTGCAGTGGCTCAAGTCACTAAGACGCTGACTGGGAGGCGGAAGGTCAGCAGTTCGATTCCCGAGTACTGCAGGACGGAATGAGCTCCCGTCTCTGTCCCAGCTCCTGCCAACCTAGCAGTTCGAAAGCAAGAAATGGCAAGTAGATAAATAGGGACCACTTCGGTGGGGAGGTAACAGCGTTCCGTGCGCTCCGGTGTCTAGTAGTCATGCCTGCTACATGACCATGGAAATGTCTGCAGAAGCAGACAGCGCTGGCTCTTCGACTTAGAAACAGAGATGAGCACTGACCCCCTAGAGTCGGATACGACTGGCTTTCGAGCAAGGGAAACCTTTACCTATTGTATGATATTTATTGAACCTTATTGCTCTGTTGTACTACATGCCATGGTATTTTTTTGATTGTACTATAATGTGTATGGATGTGTAATGTGTACTGACCTACTATTTGATATTTACTGTGCTTTACTGTTTTGTTATGTTGTATGTTATTGTATTTTTGTCTGCACTTTGATAATTAGGGGACTTTGTGAGCCGCTCTGAGTCGGTTACTACCGAGGAGAGCGGGATACAAATCTAAGTAAATAAATAAATAAATAAATGGTATCCCCCCCCCCCACCCCTCTTTATTGCTTAAATTTAAAAGCACCAGAGCCTGGGAGTCCTAGCAGCTAAGTAGGATTTAGGCTCAAACTCGAGACAAAGAGGTTTTTTTTCCTCCCACGCAGCATGTTTATTTATTACATTTATATTCCCCGCCCAGCCCCTAAGAAATTAAAAAGACTTTCCACAATTAACAATACAAGGTAATAAGAGTTATATGTTACACAATGCGTCGACTGCAACTCGTGTCCGAGACAGTGGTGGGATGTCAAAAATTTTACTACCCCACCATGATGTCATCACAGTGTGGGCAGAGCTAACATCATGATGTCATGTCATGGTCGGGGCCAAAGGAAAAAAATACAAAATAATAAAAATAGGGAGGTTCAGGCTATAGGGAGCTTCAGGCTAGCAGCTTCTCTTCCTCCTCCCCGTTTGGGAGGACAGCAAGGAGGCCCTGCATATGCGCCAAGCACTAGGTGTACATGCACACCAAGTGCTTGGCACGCATGTGCAGTGGGGGAACCAGTGAAAAGGTAAGCCCTAAAGGTGGTTCCCCCCAAAAGCTGCTACAGGTTCTGTGGGACACTGGGAAAAGTTACTATCGGTTCTGGAGAACTGGTGAGAACCTGTTACATCACATCACTGATCCGAGAGTGCATTTTCCCCGTGAAGCAGGAAAAAATGTCACTGGCGTGGATTTGTTTTAAGGTGGGTCTCATCTTACTATGAAGTGACCCCTACACACGATGATCTCGGAGCCATCGCCCACTGCACACATGAAGCGCGACATTGAAGATTTAACACCGGGACTGCAACGGACTGGCTGTGAAGGCGCACCTTGTCCATATATCCTCAAGGTTACACAATTAATATTAAGGTAAAGGTCGCCCTTGCTCGAAAGTCAGTCGTACCCTGCTCTAGGGTTCAGTGCTCATCTCTGTTTACAGTCAAAGAGCCAGTGCTGTCTGCCTCTGCAGACGTTCCCGTGGTCATGTGGCAGGCATGACTAAACTCCGGAGTGCACAGAACGCTGTTTACAAAAGGCATACATTTTAATTCAATGATTCCGACGTGTAACAATGACTCGGACTATAATGGATGAAAATTGGCGTTTATTTATTATTATTTATTAGTTCAGATTTCTATTGCTAATCTTGGAACAAAAGACAATCCCGGGTTCCCTTCGCTTCGGTGTTTCCTGCCGAGCGGTCTAAAAATAACCCCTCCCCCCCCCTTCCGTAGAGCTTCGTCGCGCAACCGGAAGTCGTGACACGCTCTCGGGTTTTCCCCCTTCTTTTGGTCTCTTTGGGGTGGTGTGGGGGCGGGCGAGTCCGGAAGAGCTGCGGAAGTGACGAACAGGAAGTGGACGAGCGGTGTAGCCCTGGGAGGAAGTGTCCCCCGCCGGAGTGGGTCGCCGCATCAGAGGCCCCCGAGAAGGAGAACGGGCGGCCCGGTGAGACTTGGCGTGCCGCCTTGTATATCGTCTGTCCGGGTCCTGAGGGAAAAGGGGAATGGCCTGACGAGGTCCTGTTCCGACCCGTGAGGGGAGGGGGGAGTTTCGCCGGGGACCCATTTCGGAGGTAACTGTGACCTCCGACCTTCCTTCCTCCTCGTCCCTCAGTTGCTGCTCCTCAGCTGTGGTGGGGCTGTAGGAAGACGTAGCCACCCACTCTCCCCCCCCCCCGGTAGTACCTCCATGTGTGGTTTCTGACCCGCCCTGGGCTCCTGATTCTGCCTCGGTTCCCTTTGGAAGGAGCCCTGTTGTTTATATAAACAATAGTCCGAAGCGAGTGTTTGTCACTGGGTTTTGGGGGAGGGAGACCCTTTGCCCGGTCTGTGGTGAGAGTGAAAGGAGGGCCCCTGGATCCATCCCTGAAAAAGGAAAGGACCAGAAACACACTAGCCCAGGCAGGGTGCCCAAACTTTTCAGGCCGTGGGCCAGTCACACTGGCTCTTTGACTGTAAACAGAGATGAGCACTGAACCCTAGAGCAGGGTACGACTGAGTTTCGAGCAAGGGCGACCTTTACTTTAATATTAATTGTGTAACCTTGAGGATATGGACAAGGTTCAGTGATGGGATGTAACAGGTTCTCACCAGGTCTCCAGAACCGGTAGTAACTTTTCCCAGTGTCCCAGAGAACCTGTAGCAACTTTTGGGGGGAACCACCTTCGGGGCTTACCTTTTCACTGGTTTCCCCCACTGCGCATGCATGCCAAGCACTTGGTGTGCATGCACGCCTAGTGCTTGGCACATATGCACGGCCTCCTTGCTGTCCTCCCAAACGGGGAGGAGGAAGAGAAGCTGCTAGCCTGGAGCTCCCTATTTTTAGTATTTTGTATTTTTTTTCTTTGGCCCCGCCCATGACATGACATCATGATGTTAGCTCCACCCACACTGTGATGACATCACGGTGGGGTAGTAAATTTTTTGACATCCCACCACTGCTCAGGACTGCCCCAAAGTGTCACATTGGGCTCGATCTGACCCGTGACGCTAATTCATCCAGCCCGCCCCACCCTTGTCGCTCCCAGAAGAGGAAGTAAAATGTGCCCATAAGGGCGCATTTTACTTCCGTTTGTGGGAGCGACTAGGGTGGTGTGGGCCAGATGAATTAGCCATACATACAGGCCATACTTTGGGCACCCCGGCACTAGCCAGTAGGACTCTTGTTTGTCTGACATATCTTTTGGGGAACCATTCCCACCCCCCAGTAGTTTCCATTTCTTGTCTAGTTGCTCTGCAAGGATGGCGGTGGTGGCTTTCTTTCACTGTCATCAATATGAAGATGATGACTTGGACTGCAGCCATTAACTGATTCTGCAGTCTTCTTTTGTGGCTTAAATCCTGTCATGTATGCTTTTGGTCCACTTAACATCCCTTTTCTCCAGTTGCCATTACCCTGGGGCCATGTGTTTTTTAGTCTCCTTATCCCGGACTGTTCTGCATCCTTTTTCTTTCATGTCTGGATCAGACTTTAAACTGCCAAAAAGAAGGCGCCTTTGGGTCAATTCATTCCATGGTTCCTTTTGACTGACCTAGTGTGAGAAAGAGTAGTCAGCACAAGATTGTCAGGCACATCTGATTGTGGCTCAAAAATACCACAGTCTTCAAGGGGGCTCTTTATTAATGGAAACAATGACCTAGATTCTAGGAGCATGAAAGAGCTGCTAAGCCAGTGTATTGCTTGGATGCAACAGTGATCCTGTGAATTGATATTCAAATAAGCTTCAGTGAGTTAAATATATTTGTACAGACCTGTATTTTAAAGCAGAAATTGTTATTTTTTAAACATTACTCTTGTGTTTCAGTCTTTATATACACATTTACCCTTAGTCTCAAATATCTTCAGTCCCATACTCATTGTGTTGAAATAAGCTCCACTGAATTCAGTAATATTTACTTTGTGGTAGACAAGTATAAGTTGTACTGTTATTGTGTGTTTGTGTCCATCCTGTAAACATTTAATTTGCTGTTAAAGTTAGTTGGTCTGATAATAATAGTCACCTTAGAACTGCAGAGCTGCAAGGATCCCTATGGATCACTGCATTTATCCTCTTATCAAGAAACCACAAGAAATAATTGATCTCCCAACCTCTGGCTCCACAGTCAGATACAGTAATACCCCGGATAACGATTGCATCGGATAACGCTAGAATCTGATAACGATGCAAGTTTTTTGGAAAAAACTTGCATCGGATAACAATTCTGGATAATGATTCTTAGCGTTATCTGAGGCAATAGTCTGCGGGTGTGGGGTGGTTTTGGGTAGAACTACCCAATCCACCCACAACCCGCAGCGGTCTCTGCGACTGCAGTAGGGTCGGGGAAAAGCACGTGCCTTTCCCCAGACCCTACTGCAGCTGCAGAGACTGCTTGTGTCTCTTGCCCTCCCTGTATTTAAACTACAGGGAGGGGGAAAAGAGAGAGACGTGATTGGGTCTCTAGAGACCCAATCACGTCTCCCCCCCCCCTGTAGTTTAAATACAGGGAGGGAAAGAGGCACAAGCAGTCTCTGCAACTGCAGTAGGGTTGGGGGAAAGGCACGCCTTTCCCCGACCCTACTGCAGTCGCAGAGACCGCTGCAAGGGGTGTGTGTGTGGCTTTAAAGGCAGGGAGGAAAAGAAAGAGACCCTGCCTGCCTTTAAAGCGATTTGTCCCTGAAGTCAGGGCTTTTTTTTTTAGCGTTGTTCGATGCATGCATCAGACAACACTAAAAATCGGATAACGTCATGACTTGTGGAACTAAGTCATAACATTATCCAGGATATTACTGTACTTAAACCACTGATCTATCCCACAGCTCAAGTATATGAAGTACATGTTTTTCCTGTATAAATTAAGAAAATGATATTTATTAGAGTTATAATCTATCTTTCCTCTAATGCAGGGATTCTCAACTTTTTTATGCCGTGGGCTAGCCTACACCCCCTCAGACAGCTGAGCAAGCTGGACTGATGGTTCCCCTGATCGTAAATGCTGCCTTAAAATGCATCTGCGGCTGTTCTAAACACATTTGTGACATCCGTGGGTGCATTTATGCTGCCATAAATCACGAAAATTACATAAAGGCTTCCGGTGGCAATAACACAGGCCACATGAAATGGTGTCATGGGCCAGGGCCAGCCCATGGGCCATAGTTTGGGAACCCCTGCTCTTATGAGCTCATGGCACTGTGCATGGTTTTTCTTCTTGCTTTATCCTTATCCTCTATGAAGAGGGCAAGATTGAGAGAAATAGTGGTAATACAAGGTCATCCAATGATTTTCATAGCTGTTCTACCTAGAGATCTCAGGGTGGTGTGTAAATTGTAAGAGAAGGGAAACACATAAAACCCCGGGTTATGATTGCCCTGGTTTACGTTTGCCATGGTTTACAACAGCAAATTTAATAAAATTAATGTCCTGGTTTATGTTTTTTCTGGTTTACGCCTGAAAATTGTGCTATTTTAAACTCTAAAATGGTGGCTGATGCCATTTTAGAGTTTAAACTGGCACCCACACTCTCCACTGGAAGTCGCAATTCATTGCTTACCACTGTGGAGGTGTTGCCATGGTCATTTTTGCTGCTGTTTCTGCACTGCTGGCCACCTCTACCAGCACCAGGAGAGCCTGGGGACCTTATCTGCTCGGTTCTGACCTTTGTCTGAGCTCCCTGGGCAGCGCTACAGCTAGGAACGCACACTTCCCCAGGCATGTGATTGGGAGAGGCACACGTTTTCAGACTCCTGGTGCCGATAGGGGTGGAAAATGGGCTTCCCTGGCGGCTGGACAAACCACTCGGGAAGCAGCAGCAGTGTGGAAAAGGTAGGGAAATAATTCCGTTACTTTTGTGGGGATGGGGGAACAATCATCTCTTGGATTTTTTGGATTTTTCGGGCGGTTTTTGGATTATTTTTTTTGTCCGGTAGGAACTATTTCCTCTTTGTGGGGGTGTGGGATGATCATGTCTGGCATTTTTTTGGATGTTTTATTTTTTAAAATTATTTTTGATCTGGTCAGGACCTTTTTTTATTTTCAATGAATTCATGTGGGAAAACATGCTTTAGTTTACATTTGTTTTGGTTTACGACAGAGGCTGTTGGAACGGGTTTTGCTGCAATTATTATTTTTTTAAAAATTCCACGGGATAAAACAATGTGTGGAAGCTGTCAGGTGGGCAGGTCCAAGTCAAGCCATGGTTACTGGCCCCAGCTATTTTTAGCATGACACTCAAAGGAGTCCAGCATGGGTGGAGAGAGAGAGAGAGGTATAGGTAAAGTTATTCATACAAGTACATTATGAGATCTTAAGTTGTTTAGGGGTTTAAATCTCATTGCTAGCACCTTGAACTCAAGTCAGAAACATTGCTATTCCAGTAAAAGAACTTGGAGGAAGTGCAGTTTCTTTAAAACTGGTATAGTGTAGCTTCAGTATGACATTCCAAACAGTGACTGAGCTCCTTTGCAGTAGCTGATCTTCCTTGTTATCCTCAAGGTCAGCCTTTTGTAATCTCAGTTGAGTAGTCTTAATATGGAGTTGCAGGTGCAAGAACTACTGTAGCCAAGTTCCTTTGTACTGTGTTTTTATATAAGCTCTTTCTTTTCCAAATCACTAATAGCAGGAAGTAACTTTTCTGGTTACTTTGTTGTATGAAGTAACCAGGCCTAAACTGTACTGGCCTTTAAAGTGCCGCAGCACATTCTCCTTTTTTCCTACTCCCCAAATGTGACTTAAGAAAATGACAAATTGTATGAAGATTTCACACCACAGTTGGATTCTGATTGTGCTTGGTCTTTCTCAACCAGAAAATTTATTTGTTTCCGACCAGTTGGCTGGATGGCTCTGTGGGCTTAGTATCTGACTATGAGCCTGGGGTTGGGAGTTCAATTCTCCACTGTGCCTCCTGAGAGAAGAGCCAGCCTATGTAGGCTCTGGCAAACTACACAGTCCTAGGGCACCCCCAGAAGAAGGGAATTGTAAATCACTGCAAAGATTCGCCATAAGTCAGAACTGATGGCATGTAATCATAATAATAATCATAATTTCTGACCATCAAATTTTATATTTTAAAAAGATGTATGTTTGACACTTGTTTATTATTTAATAAACTTTTATCTAAACAGTTCTTATTTTGATTTTTAATGCCATTTTGTATTAATAGTATCTGTTTCTTTTTCAGTTTTACTGCAATCTGACTAACAGAACGAATCCCTTTAAACAAGAAACATCACCAAAATGGGTCCTAGACGGAAAACTGTGAAAGTGTGTTCAACAAATAGGGAAGGCCCTGCATTTATCAAAGGAGTTGAACTGAAGGACTACATGAATCAACTTTCGCATGAAGTACTTTGTCATATCTTTCGGTAAGTTAGAATTTGGTTTTTGTCCAGTTTTTGAATAAAGTAAGTTATAAATAGAGTAGGCTCATTTAAATTTGTGAAACATGGGGGAATTGATTCACCAACTTCCATTTGATTCAGTAGCCTTTTCTTGTGTGATTTAGTATTGTTTGTTGTTCAGTCACACAGTTGATTCTGACCCTTTGTGACCCTATGGACCATTGCCTGCCAGGCACCTCTGTCTTCCACTACCCTCTCAGACCGCCCAACTTTGTGCCCATTGCATCTACACTACCATCAAGCCATCTCATTTTTGGCCGCCCGCTTCTTCTTTTGCCCTCCACCTATATGGTAGAAGGAGGCATTTATCATCTGGAAAGTGCCTGGTTTTGTAAATGCTTTGCTGAAACACCATCTTAAGTTTTCTTATGCATTAGAAAGCAACATTATCTGCAATCGCCGTGTCTCTTGTCTTTCAAATTATATTTAAAATTTGAACACCCTACCTATTTGACACTATATTGTGGTGTTCCTTTTTGTTACTAGATTGCACTGCTTTAGTAACTTTTTTCTTAATTCACTGTCTAGTTCAGTGTTTCCCAAACTTTGGTTTTTAGACCTCATTCCCAGAAGCCTAAGTCAGTTCCCCAAAGCACTGATCAGCCAATGTACTCACTTAGGTTTCTGGGAATTGAAGTCCACCAGTGCTCCATGGAACATAGTTTGGGAAACGCTGGTCTAGTTTATCATATGCTCTGGTTCTGTGTGCAACAGTATAGCGGCATCTAAATTGTTATTAGACAGAACAAAAGAGGGGGTGGAAAGGCATCTGAGGATTAATCCTGTTCCTCTTTATTCTCTCCCCCATCATGTCACATCCAAGGTATCTTCCACTACAAGATATAATGTGCATGGAGTGCCTCTCGCGGAAGTTAAAGGAAGCAGTTACTCTATACTTGAGAGTGGTAAAAGTTGTAGATCTCTGCGCTGGCCGCTGGTGGGAATATATGCCTACTGGTGAGTGGTGTTCTTATTAAGAACTGTGGTGCATTGCAATATATTTTTATGCCCAAATTCCTGGTTTAAATTCATAGGATGAAAAAGTAATCTAAGGGTAGAAAAGGGTTGTATAACAAGGCAATTATTAAAAAACAAATTGGAAAGAGGGTGCAAGTTAGTCCACGCTAGCCAACAAGTGCCACACAAGCCTGGCAATTGCTTTGCTTAAGTGAGGAGGGAGCAAAATACAGTTGTACCTCGCTTAAAGAGCATAATGCGTTCCACAGGATTGCTCTTTAAGTGAGTTTGCTCTTTAAGTGAAACACCATTGTAAGTGACCAATTGTGGGGGGATTTCAAACCCCAATTTATTTGTTAAGCGTTTTTTTTTTTGGCTGGTTTTATTTGTTAAGCGAAGTGAACATTTAGAGAAAATTCTGCTCTTTAAGCGAGGCACTAAGCGAGGCGCTCTTTATGTGAGGTTTGACTGTAGCTAAGATAAGGAGAGGGAGCATTGACCACATCATCTTTTACAAAGTATAAATTTTAGTCTTATTACCAGCGCAGACTGATACTAGCCTCACTCAAAGATCATGAGCAGGGATGCCCACACTTTTCAAGCCTCCGGCTGGTCACATGGTTCAGGGAGCCGGCAACCATGGCCCGGGGGCCAGATGTGGCCCCAATGCCAATTCATCCAGCCCATAAAGCCCTCATCGCTCCTGGAAGCGGATGTAAAATGCGCCTGTATGGGCACATTTTACTTCCGCTTCCAGGAGCAATGAGGGCTTCGTAGGCTGCATGAATTGGCATTGGGGGCCACATCTGGCCCCCGGGCCATGGTTTGGGCGCCCCTGATCTTGAGGAAGCTGTGCTGTGGAGGGTGATGTATGTATGTTTATACTTTCTGTAATTATTATTTGTTCCTGTTGCAGAGATAAGAGATGCTCATTAGAAATGTATTGATGAATTTGCTGTGTTAATTTCACATTGATATGAAGCTTTCCTTTTGAAATAATAAGCCATGCCATATAATCATGTTAAATAAATGTTAAGTAGAATTTTTTCTTTTGTAATGTTTATTGTCTCCTTATGTTGTGAAAGGGTGTATACAATGATGGGCAGCTAACATTTTTACTACCACACTGTGGGCGGAGCCAGTGTCATGGGTGGAGTCAACGTGTGGGTGGAGCCAACGCTGTGGGCTATCTAGTCATGCCTGCCATATGGTCATCTATACATCTGCAAACACAGCACTGGCTCTTTGGCTGTAAACGGAGATGAGCACTGCGCCCTAGAGTCAGATATGACTGGCTTTTGAGCAAGGGAGACCTTGAACCACTTGCAGGGACAAAGCCTGACATCAAATTTGAATACCAATCAGAGATCTTCTGTTATTAGGTAAAGGTTGCCCTTGCTCGAAAGCCAGTCACCAACTCTGGGGTTCAATGCTCATCTCTGTTTATAGCCAAAGAGCCAGTGGACTTGAGCCACAAAAGCTCACATTAAAATATAGCAGTTAGTCTTTACGGTGCCACAACAGTTTTGTCTTTTTGTTTTGTTTACTCTCTGATATGCTTGCACAGAATAAAACTTTTTAAATGGTAATTGTGTTAGTCTGGGCAGGGAGGTGGGTGTAGACACCCAATTTCACCTTCCCCCTGCCTGAAAGCCACCCAGTTTTGCTCAGTTATGCTTGCACAGAATAAAACTTTTTAAATGGTAGCTGTGTTAGTCTGTGTTTCAAGCATATCAGGAAAAAGGAAAAAGACAAAAATGTTGTGGCACCTTAAAGGCTAACTGGCTCAGGGAACTCCATGCCCCTCATTCCCCCCTCCCTGGAAAACCCCCTCAGGCTGCCCCAGACCTTGCCCAAGGCTCCATGCCTCCCCTCCCCACTCCCCACGGAACTCTGTTTACCCTCCCACCAAAGTGATCTCCCCCACCCGGAACTCTGTTTACCTTTCCAGCTAAGTGATCCTTCTTCTTCACCCCACCTCCACCCCCCATGGAACTCTGTTTACCTTCCCAGCAAAGTGGGGAAGATCCCCCTCCAACAGTGGCAGCAGTGGCTCTTCCTCCTCCCCGCTTGGGAGGATCTGAGGGCCTCAGCCATGTGGCCGGTGCCTCCAAGGGCCTCAGCAGCAGCACGCTGAGTGCTAGAGGCGCGCCTGTGTGCTGGAGGTGCGTATGCGCAGTGGGGGAAACCGGAAAAAAGGTAAAAAAAACCCGGGGTGGTTGCCCTCAAAAGTTACCACTTTTTCACGCGGACGCCGTAAAAAGTTACTACCGGTTCACGCAATCTGGTGCGAACTGCCTCTTGCTCACCTCTGGGTGTATATCTATTAATGCTTTTTCCAGAGATGCTGGGAATCCAGAGTCCATTTTTTTTTCTTTAGAAGTTTGGCAAAAGAGCCATAGTTTCTGAGGGTGGAGAACAGTGTCTACTGTGCTGTTTGCATTGGGGGGGAGGCATTTTTCCTGTCTTAGCCCCATTTGGTGGTGGTGAGGCCTTGTCAAAACTTCTCAGTCAGGCCTTGTCAAATCTACTTGATCCTCTTGTTTGTAATCCAGTTTTTGTTATCTTATCAGTGTAGTATAGGCCATTGTCTTAGATGGATTGGGTATGTCTGCTATATGGACAGTTCCAGGTTTCCTAGTTAAATTCTTTATGGGGAACTTAGTTTTGGTACAAGACCTCGTGGAGCTCATTTGAAGCGTTATAAGGACCAGCTGAAACAAACCATTGTCAGGTATAAACCCACAAACCTGGAAGGTAGCGGCCATAGATCACCCACTTTGGCGCCATTTTAGCTTCTACCAATCACCTTGAAGGAGAACACCAGAGATATGAAGAGGCTAAGCAACAGGCACGGAAGCTTCATCAAACTCAACAACACCCTCCACCATCTATGCAGTGTAATGTGTGTGGTTGCATGTTTCATGGCACGATCAGTGTATTGAGTCACCAGACACACATCCATCAACTGTGAAAATGACTTCCAGGGAAAATGTACACTTGAATATGAGTAGCAGCTTCCACCAATGAATATTTGTAAAATTCAGTGGCCTTGTCTCTGAGGTGGAGGTTTGAAAGTATAAAATGAACTACATGTCTTTATTTTTCTTTCTTCCAAAGAATGAATTGTGGTGCCTATGTGATTGAACAAAGCAACAATTGAGTGCTGTTAACCCCAAGTCTTAATTTTCTGTGAACCAGTCTTGTGAGTCTTTACTCATCTGCATGTTTTCCTACTCAAAGATGAAATATATGTTGTGTTTCCAGGATTCACAGATTCGAGCTTCCTGACATTGTTGAAAAAAATGCCGGACATCGAACAGTTGTATGGGCTACATCCGAGGCACCTTGACAGGCGCAGAGTGCGTGGTTATGAAGCATTCAGTATTCCAGGAGTTTTAGAAGCTTTGCAAGCTTGTCCAAACTTACTAGTGAGTGTTTGATCTTGAAAACATTAATACATATATTCCTTTGGTAGTTTTGATCATGTATAATGATTTGAAAGAGGTCAGTGTGAGAGGATAGGGAGATACTTCTGTGAAAAAATAAGCAATGTTGAATGCATCAATGTTTCACTTTAATAGCTGTTACATCTGTAATGTTAGATTCAGTGGCTACACAGCTATAGTTTTCTGTTATTTAGATTAATCTCTGATTCCATTTTTAAATTGCCGCTGTACAATCAGAAAGCCAAAACATTGTAATTGAACAGTGCTGCAGCCTAGCCTGAGCCAGGGTAAAATGGTCACAATGACCTATACATGTGATCAGTCTAGCAGCCACGTTCTGTACCTGTGGAAGTCTCTGTTCCAGCCTCAAAGCTTGTCCCACATAGAGAGCATTGCAGTAGTCGGTCTTGGAAATTATCAATGTATAGGTCAGTGTTATCAGTGACACCCTCTGGACGGATATGAGCCTCAAGTCCACCTGCTCAGATCCAGGAAGAGCTTTATGGCAAGAACAAAAATTCTTGAGGGTACACAAGAGCAAAACCAAAATAGAAGGTGGAGGAAGGAGCTTTCTGGACAAGGACATATTAAATGAGGATATAGCTGGAGTCCCTAAATGCAAGACCAACATGGTCAAGTAGGGGCTGCTGGCAGACAACAACACACAGTATGAAAACACAGAATCCAGCTTATTTATTGGTCTACTAATTTTTGCCAGAGACAGCCACAAAGAGGCTTCATTTTGGCAGTCCAGGGTTTGATCGGGACATGAAAGAAGAAGAAAAAGTGTTACCAGGGACCATCTATCCAGGAATGGGTGAAGCTAAGCAATGTGTCACAGTTGGTAAAAAGCAGACTTGACCTATTACTTGTGGCTGCTTCCTTCTGATCTCTGAAATGATTGGTGTAAATACATTAGCAAAAAAAATCCAAAATAAATAGTAAATGTGTGATCATAATGACTGAAATCCTGTTGCTTAGCATAGGAAGTCACACTAGTGTAGGTTTATCAACTCATGGTTCATTTATTTAAATGAGCCTACTTTAGTTATGACTTACTTTGTATAGTAAGGAACAACTAGAGGAAGCTCATTTGAATAACTGGAACCTTCAGAGAAGCTGACTCACCAAATCCTCATTGGTTCAGTGAGTCTTCTTTCAGGCAACATGCTAAGATAACAGGATTTCAACCATGTTCTAAATACAAAATACAGAAGAATTTTAACAGTAACGTATCTAGTAATTGCCTCTGCTTTCAGTTTAATTTGTGTCACTACTTTTTATTTGCAGAGGAATAGCTCGTGTTTTTAAACCTTATTTTTGTTCACGATAAATATTGTTTTCTTGCTTATGGTCATGCAGTTTCCTCTTTACTTAGTTCTTTTTCTTCCTCCTTCAGGGCGTTGAGACTTCCCATTTGGAACTAGTAGAAGCTATTTGGACATACATGCCCCAGGTTCATATTCTAGGGAAGTTTCGTAACCGTAATGGTGCCTTTCCAATTCCACCTGAAAACAAACTAAAAATACCAATAGGAGCTAAAATCCAGACTTTGCACTTAGTAGGTAAGAATTTTCTGAAATACTTCTTTTATTTGTCACGAGATTCAATGTCTAAGCTTTGAAATCAGTCAAGGAACTTAAGCACTTCTGTTGTTCTGCTGCTGTAGAGTGTTTGCTGATATCACCTGGAGAAACAAACACATTTTCCTCTTCAGTGTGGAGCTGCATAGGTGGCTACAAATCATTTTGCAAAAACTGAGTTGGAGGAGGGGGTCTATGGTGATTGCCCTTGAAAAATTTTAGGTTTGGGGACATGACATTTTGCTTTCTTTCTTGTGTTTTAGGAGTTAATGTTCCAGATATTCCTTGCATTCCCATGTTGAGGCACCTATATCTGAAGTGGGTGAGACTCACCAAACCCCAGCCTTTTAAGGATTTTCTTTGTGTCAGTTTACGCACTTTTGTCATGAGAAATTGTGCAGGTAAAAGAATGAAATTTGTTTAGGTTAGATGTTGGGGAGAGGAAGGCAAGGCGTGGTGGTGGAAATAAGTGGTGGCTGTCCCCTTTGTTCAGAGCGACAGAATAGTAATTTAGTCATTAAACTACATACTTGCTGTTGGGCTAGTTTATTGCTAAAAGAACTGACATGTTGTATAGCAATTTTGGCATTTACCATATATGCTGTCTTGTTTAAAAGGGATGATCATTTTGCATGAATCGTTCCAAATTAAATCCAGAAATAAATTTTTGCAATTTCTATGCTACAATTCTCAGCAGGTTAATTTCTTTAGTGCCACTGAATCATCACAATAATATTAAAAAGCAGGTTCTTGTACATGCAGGTTTTGAGTTGGATAAATTACCATATTTTTGTTTTTCATTTTAAGCATGATGTTTGAAATGCCATTTTGCACAGTGGTATCCATTCTGTCCACTCCATATGTTGTTGGACAACTTTCCTAGGCTCCGTCGCCATTGGCTGTGGCTCCTGAGAATTGAAGTTCCAACAAAATCTGAGAACTTCAAAATGCTATAAATCTAAGTGTAGGATGCAGAACAACACGCTGTAGATGTCATAATGCCCTACAATCTCAGCCATTGATTTGTATGAATCCTGACTGTTGGGCTATTCTTTCTTCTGTAGGACCCACAAATTCTTTGAAGTATGTGCCCTTGGTCACAGGCTTGGCTTCTGCTCGAAATCTGGAACACCTGGAATTGGTTCGTGTTCCCTTCCTTGGTGGTCTTATTCAGCACGTTGTAGAAGACAGCTGGAGATCTGGTATGTAACCTCTCCTTTGGAACTCAAAATAATACAGTTTCCAAACTTAAACTTTCCATTACATTTTCGGTTGTCTTTTCAAGTGCTGCTAATAGATAGATCAAAATATTTCATATTGCTTCAGAATATATTTCAGTGAATGTCTAAAGCAGTGGTTCCCTTTTCAAGCCAGAGGTCGGGTCACACTCTCTCAGTCAGCTTCGAGGGCCAGATGGCCATTTTGCCCTGCCTGGACAGCTTCAAAGGGGTGGCCATTTTGTTTCTCAAATGCCCTCGGAGAGGTAGGGGGCCTCATGAAATGACACCGTGGGGCAGATCCAGCCCATGGGCCTTAGGTTGGGAACCCGTGGTCTAAAGCAAGGGTAGCTAACCTACGGCCCGCAGGCTAGACCCACCCTGTGGCACCATTTCATTTCATGTGGCCTGTGATGCTGATGCTGCACCGGAAGCGGCTGCATCCACAACAGCCATAAAACGTGCCTGTGCAAATGCACCTGCAGCTGTTGCAAATGCATTTAGAACAGCCATGGATATGGTTTACAGTGGGAGGGACCATTTGACCGGCCTACTCGGTTGTCTGGTGGCATGGTCAGACCCACTGTGTAAAAAGTTTGGGAACCTCTGGTCTAAAAGATAGAAAAGACAGTACAGTAAAACCTCATATAACACTAAAACCTGGTTCCACAAGTCTTGGTGTTATATGATTTTTAGTGTTATCTGATCCTCTATAGGATCCATAGAGATACATTGTAACCACACAGGCTTTAGCGGTTGTTATCTGAAGCATCCCATAGGATCTTAATGTTATCTGATGCAATTCTTCCCCCCAGATTCCTTAATGTTATGCGATTTTAGTGTTATTCGATACTAATGTTATATGAGGTATTACTGTACATGGATGTTAATATACCTGTGTTATTATTTTGAACTGACATAATAATTAAATGCCATCCAATCGATTCTGTTTTATGGCAACCATTTCCAGTGTTTTCTGAGTAGTACTCAGGAATAGTTTGCCATTCCTTTCTTCTGGACATGTTTTGGCAACATGTAGGTTTCCCAATATCACAGAGGTTGACTCTTCTCCTGGAATTCACAGTGGGGAATCAAACTCCCAACACCTGGCTCCATGTGTTCCAATTATCTGAGCTATCCAGCCAAATGAATTCACTTAGAAGTTTTAACACACTGAGTACTCTGCCTTTCATATTCCTCTTCAACTACAGCTATTACAATTTATCTCCCCCATTATTTCTTTTCAACCAGGAGGCTTCAGAAATCTGCACACCATAGTTCTGGGAGCTTGCAAGAATGCTCTGGAAGTAGACCTTGGCTACCTCATCATAACTGCAGCACGAAGGTATTTTTGTAGTGCCTCAGTACAATGACACCATTGAGTTTGTACCCAAGATATATTGGTTTGCTTCTACATCAGGAGTTCTCAACCTTTTAAAAGCAGGGGCCGGGTCACTCTCCCTCAGACAGCTTCGGGGGGCTGGATGGCACTTTTGCCCTTCCTCTACCACATGGTACTTCCTGGTGTGGTGCCGGCGGTGGGGGTCCACAGGCCGCAGGTTGAGAATCCCTGTTCTATATCATAGTACTCATGAATTGTGTGCATTGGTAATAATTTTGTCATTGCTTGTTCTGCAATGCACCCTGTTTATGAAAGAAATATAATGGTCTCTTGAAGAACCAGAGGTATACTTTTATTTGTGATGTTTTTCTGATATAAAGTTGCAAAGTGAACTAAATGTGATTACATTTTCTGTTCTACCAACTTGCTTTGAACAAGGGTTTTACCCCTGTAAATATTTTAGTGTATGTTTCTCACAGCTTATTTTGCCTCCTTTCAGATTACATGAAGTAAGAATCCAGCCTTCCTTAACCAAAGACGGTGTATTCTCTGCACTAAAAATGGCAGAATTGGAGTTTCCACAGTTTGAAACACTACATCTTGGATATGTTGATGAGTTTTTGCTGCAGTGTACGAAATCCTTACATTTCCCTTTGCGTTTACCTCTCAACTGTTAGGGTAGATTCTGAATTTTATCTGCCTATATGCAGTTATTATAATGCAGCCTTGTGTAACATAGAACTAGTCCCTAGTCCCTTGCTGGAGATTTTTCATTCGCAGAATCTTGGTTAAAATAGCTTTTGTACCTATGATCATGCCAACAAATTGCCTGAGATCATTTTTCATTATAGTGGAAACTTTCCTTATCTTTGAGAATTCCTAGGGGAGAGTTAACTCCATTGTGGAGAGTCAAAGTAAGGTGCTCAGAGTCCACTGGAAATAAGTATTGGAAGGATCTTGGAACTGATGCAGATGAAGTCAGCTGTGCATGCTTAGACTTTCTTGCAGTCACAAAAACAGTTTTTTGTGTGTGCATAGTTCTTTTTTTATTTCTTTGCCCAGAGAAGCATTATGGATGCTATCACTTTATCTTCCTGGGCAGCGAGATAGTAGATCACTGGTGGCAAACTTATGGCATGCATGCCAGAGGGGGCACTTGGAGCTCTCTCTGTAGTAATGTGTACTGTTGCCCCAGCACAGAGTTCGCCCCTCCCCTCTGCCCAGCAGCCCAATAGGAGTGTTTCCTCTCTTTCTCCCCAGCACAGCGTTCGCCCCTCCCCTCTGCCCAGCAGCCTAATGGGAGCAGTTCCTCTCTCACCAAGCACAGAGTTTGCCCCACCCCTCTGTCCAGCAATCCAATGGGAGGGCTTCTTTTCTCCCCCTCAGCACAGGGTTTGCCCCACCCCTCTGCGGCACCAACAGCAGCCTGTTGAGTTTGGGCACTCGGTCTCTAAAAGTTAGCCAACACTGTACTAGGTAAAAGAGGGAATGCAGATACACAAGCATTTTCCAGTTGGCTAGTCATGTCAGGATGTATTACAGACAAGCAGTCAGTATTATAAATGTTCCAGTGTTTTGAAATTGTTTCATGATGGTTTAGATGAGAGATGAATTTGGTTAAAGTGGCATTTCGACCTCCTTTCTGGTTTTTAAGTCTGCTGCCATCACATCTAGTTTGATCCTTAAAAGAATGTACATTCTCTTCTCTTGTAGTGCTATCATAGAGACATTGTAATGGTAAATGTTAAAGAAAGATCTATAATACCAGTTAGAGTCAAGCAAATTTTGCAGCTCTTGGAGACTTACACCTCTTAAAGTTGCATGGCAAAATATATGAGAACTTTGTACCTTTCCTTTTTGTTCTATGGCTTTACTTCAACTTCTTTTCTGTTCCTTTTGTTTGGAATGAGCAAGTGTATTCCAGTTTCATTGACACCCTCAGCTTGTGTGCCAGACTGAAATGCTGCTGGGAATTATTGAGAGAGCAAGATGTTAAACTGTTTTCTGTCTGTGTCTAGGTAAAATGATCAATGCAGACCTAGTGAAGTATGGCTTGGCTGATGTAGTTGAAAACCCAGGTATCATCACAGATATCGGAATGAAAGCAGTGAATGAAGTTTTCTCTTCCATTAAATATCTTGTCATATACAACTGCCCACATCTACATAATCCCAGTAGTTGGATCACAGGTATAGTGCCCATTTAAGCATTTCTTGTGTTGCAATTTAAATCTATTGGTTAGTCTTACTGGGTCTTGTGTAATGTGATTGTGATTTCATGACTAGATAGTAGCAAAGTCACTTTTTTGAAAAGCAGTAGTAGGATACATTGAATGTGAAACATGTGTCTAAACTGACATGTTTTTTCCAGATACCCTTTTCACAGGGTTTACGACAGGGGTGCTCAAACTTTTCGGGCTGTGAGCTGGTCATGTGGTTCAGGAGGCCGGTCACTATGGCCCATGGGCTGGATTCGGCCCCTGATGCCAATTCATCTGGCTCACGAAGTCCTCATCGCTTGTGGAAGCAGATGGGCACATTTTACTTCCGCTTCCAGGAGATATGAGGGCTTTGTGGGCCGGATGAATTGGCATCGGGGGTTGGATCAGGCCCACGGCCTGCAGTGTGGTCACCCCTGGTTTACGGCTTTAGTAGCTCTCAGGCAGCAATCAATGATAGGGCTCTTTCTATAGTGGTGGTTTAGTTTTTTGAACCCTCTCTCTGAATTCATATTGTATCCATCTGCTTTGTCCTTTGGATAATAGTACAACACAACATATTTTTGTGGGGATTTGGTGAACTACTTTACCTTGGTGGTTTAACTGCTTCTTTTCCCCTGTGTTTCAGCTATATTATTTTGTTGCAGGATTATTTTGTTCAGTTTTTGCAGAATTCTATTTCAGCACTTTGAGATTGAAATGTAGAATGTCACAATTTTTTCTGATTGTTCTGATACATCTATACAATATCCATCTTCTCCATGTACCTTAAACTAATAGGAGTTGTTTGACTCTGCCATTTCTAGATCCTAGAAAAAATAGGTACAGGAGGAAAGTGCATTTGCAGCTGTCCTGTGGTTGTAAAGTGATTTTAACATTGCCCATGCTTTTAATGATTTCCAACATGACTATTCAATGGAAGACATTTCATTCAATAGATAAATGTTTTTCTTCTGGAAGAGGTCCTTTTATCTTCTTGTGCCATATCCAATTCCGAACATTGGCTATCGTCATGGCGATCAACCCTGAAGATTGTCCTGGGAACAATGTAATGCAGTAGTCTTTCATTTGCCTTCTGCATCGCAGTGTGACACCCATACCTCTTTCCAGTTCCACAAGTCATTTACTGGTCCTGAGCCCTTTTGGCACACAAAGTCTTTCACAGCCCCAGGCCAGTATTGATGAAGCTACTGCCCTC
Organism: Furcifer pardalis; assembly: GCA_030440675.1. Lineage (NCBI taxonomy): Eukaryota > Metazoa > Chordata > Lepidosauria > Squamata > Chamaeleonidae > Furcifer > Furcifer pardalis. The sequence goes on from CP126893.1 coordinate 75,690,294, forward strand.
CATCAAGATGGATTCAAGTGGGATTTAATCCACTCGAGGACCATCACTCTTCCCTGTGGACTTTGCCTTTCCAAGGCCATAAGTCCTCAAGTTTGTCAGGTTAGTTAACTGCCATCTGACATTTGACATGATCTAGTCCAGTGGCTCCCAACCTTTTTTTTTGTCATGCCCCAGCTAATCATCTCTAAAATCCTGCCCCCCACCTCCCGTGAATGAGCCCGTATTCACGTGGAGGAAGCCTAAACGGCCATTAACTGTTAATAATAACTCATTCTCAAATTGCCCCTCTTAAAAAATCACACTGTCCCCCTGTGGGGTGTGTACCCCACATTGGAAACCACAAGTATACTATGTTGCCATAGCAGGATAACGCGGCCAGACTGGAGATCCTTTTATGCTCACTTCAATTCATGAAGCAGTTGTACACCAAAAATTTTCAATTAAATTAAGTTTTGATTAAATTAAGTTTTCCTTTTATGCTTCCCTTCTAGGCTTTAAAAATTAACAGCCTGCAGACTGTTCATTGGTCTCCAGGATAACTTGTGATTGTGCTGAACAGATAGAATACATTTTCATTTAGAAAACCATATTATTTTGAGTTATACTAGCATGGTTTCTAGTCAGTACAAATTGCTAACAGTGAAGAACTGGATAGTGTAAGTTATTTGTGGTTCAGCATGCCAAGTAGGTAGAAACTGGATATGCAAAAGTGTTACAATAACTTGAGAGCACAGTAATTTTTGAATGGTGTTGGTGAAGGAAAAATCAACATGTATGTTAGGTAGACATCTAGTCATAAGCTTGTTTCTTTTCTATTTTGAAATAGATCATTCAAGATGGACTCGACTATTTGATCTCACATTGGTGAGATGCCATGCAATAAAACTAGAATCCTTTAGTCAGTTTATTGAGTTACTGCCAAGCCTTGAGTTCATTTCCCTGGATCAGATGTTCCGAGAACCTCCTAAGGTGAGTTTGAAAGATTTCTGACTGGAACCTTTGCGTGAATTTATGCTGAAATAAGTGTATATTGCTGCTAGTTGACAGAATGCTCCTTGCATTCCTCTTTGTATGCCAAATTGAACAACTGGAATTATGTTAGAAGCAGCAATTATTAATTAGCAGCAAGGATGGAGAGGGAAGGAGGAAGCAGCAATCAAAAAAAGGAAAGGTGAGGCAAACCCAGCTCCAAAGGAAAGCTATGGAGGACACTTTTCTTTTTTAAAAAAAAATCCCTGCATTTCAACCACCTGCTTCTTTATTAGTGAAGAAATCTGCATGTTGTTGGAGATTACTCCCTCGTACAGGGATTCTCAACCTGTGGCCTATGGGCCAGAAGCCGCTTGTGGCACCATTTCATGTACCCACCTCCACCACACCAGGATGTCCCATGTGGTGGAGGATGGGCAAAAAGGTCATCCAGCCCCCAAAGCTGTCTGAGGGAGTGTGACCCAACTCCCAGCTTAAAAAGGTTGAGAACTCCTGCCCTGTTAAGATTACAGCCTTAGTTGTGATTTCTATATTCATATTTACCATCTGGTGGATATACCTTTGCCTTATTTATGTATATGTAAGTAGTGTTTTGTTGTTGTTCAGTCGCACAGTCAATTCCGACCCTCTGTGACCCCATGGACCACTGTCCGCCAGGCACTCCTGTCCTCCATCATCCCCCTCAACTCGCTCAGCTCTGTGCCCATTGTCTCCACGATACCATCTAGCCAGCTCATCTTGGGCCATCCCCTTCTTCTTTTGCCCTCGACCCTTCCAAGCATCAAAGCTTTCTCAAGTGAATCCTCTCTTCTCATTTGATGTCCAAAGTACTTTAGCCTCATCTTTATTATTTGACCTTCTAAGGAACAGTCAGGGATGATTTCTTCTAAGATTGACCTATTTGTTCTCCTCGCTGTCCATGGGACTCTCAAAACTCTCCTCCAACACCACATCTCAAAGGCGTCTATTCTTCTGCGTTCAGCTTTCCTAATGGTCCAACTCTCGCAACTGTCCTAACTGTTGCTTCTTGATTCATGTACAGATTTCTCATGAGGCATATAAGGTGTTCTGGTATTCCCATCTCCTTAATTATTTGCCACATTTTGTTGTGGTCGACACAATCAAAAGCCTTCGTGTAATCAATGAAACAGAAGTAGACTTGTTTCTGATATTCCTTTGTTTTTTCCATGATCCATCTTATGTTGGCGATGTGATCTCTAGTCCCCCTGCCTCTTCTGAAACCCGCTTGCACTTGCCACCCCAGGCCCCCCCCTCAAACAAAGACACAAGACAACTCTGTGGAATAAAATTGGCCACTTTATTAAGTGACATAAACTTTACAACCCTAACCGCATGGGCCATCAAAGCACGGGGGGGCCAAACTCCGGGGGGAGTTTTGGGTTGGGCCAAATTAACATAACCCCGCCCTAACCCAAACTCCTCCCCCTCCCCTAGGGCTCAAACGCCCCCAAAATCACACCCCCACCCCCCGTGCTTTCCGCCCTACCCGACAATTCTGACGCCCTAAACCCTTACTCATCGAGATGAGGCAGGCGAAAAAGGTCACCAGCAAAGCCAATCAGCCGAGACCCAAAAATTCCTGCCCGGCCCAAAATATTGCGACCAACTAAGCCACCTCGATTTTTAGGGTGGGTGGGCGGGCGACCAAATCCCAACCCACAAAGAATTAACTCGAACACAGAACACAGATCCCCAACACAAGCCACTCCCCCAAACTCAAAACCACCAATCCCCAGCTTCCACACAGTTGTCTTCCGACCTGACCACCAGGGTGGGGCGGGGCGGCAAAGACCCTTCTCGAACAACAGTCGCTGTCTCAAAGGTGCCCTTGCCACCCCAGGCCCCCCCCTCAAACAAAGACACAAGACAACTCTGTGGAATAAAATTGGCCACTTTATTAAGTGACATAAACTTTACAACCCTAACCGCATGGGCCATCAAAGCACGGGGGGGCCAAACTCCGGGGGGAGTTTTGGGTTGGGCCAAATTAACATAACCCCGCCCTAACCCAAACTCCTCCCCCTCCCCTAGGGCTCAAACGCCCCCAAAATCACACCCCCACCCCCCGTGCTTTCCGCCACACTCCGGGGTTCCGCTGGAACTCCGGACCCCCCCCCCCCTAGGAAAAACAGGCAGCCACCCCCCGGCGAATGTCTTTAACAAAAAACGAAAAACCCTCATCGGAAAGGAAGCTCCAATTGTCCACGAAGCACGCTGTATTTGACTTCAAGATAGCCGGATGTGAAATCACCCGCCCCCCCATCTTCAAGAAGACCCTGGACAGCCGGTAGTTCAGGTACATCCTGACTTGTTCCTTCGTCTCGAACCCAGGTTCCAATCTGTCCTCCTCGTCCCAGTCCTCACACACCGGCAGGATCTCTGAAAATACAAATTTTGCACCGGGCCAAGCCTCTCCCAGCCGGGAAACAGCCTGGACCGCCCCTTCCACAATGTCTTCCACCCCTTTCCTGCCCAATTCATCCCCCCCCACGTGTAGAACCACAACGCGTGGCCAAAAACCCCACGGCCTGGGAAACCATCTCCAATCCAACCCCTCAAAACCAATCCCATGCAACCCGGTCCAATGTACTGCACAATCGGAGAGTCCGATGCGCCTCCCCCAGAAGGATCGGGTGGCCCACTCCGCAGCCCCAGCTACGTGCTGATCCCCCATGATCCACACGTCGCCCCGCCACGGCGGTCTCGAACCTGTAAAACATAAACTCATAACAACATCAATAACTTAACACTCCCCCGGCAGGTCCCGAACATAAGACCGGAACCTGTCCGAGGTCCATCTCCCTGCTTTCTTTATATCCTCCACCCTATAACCCAGTGCCGCCAGCGTAGAAGCCGCCCCAATCCTAAAAGAGTGAGAAGCAAAGTTCCAGCCCACTATCCCCGCCGCCACCAATGCCCTATTAGTGACCGCCTTAAACTGGAACATAGTTAAAGGGGCTCCCCCCTCATGCACAAAGAAACAACCACCACCAGCCCCCCTCAGAGCCAAGTACTCACTGGCCCTTCGCACCGGACACAACTCCCCAATGTGACAAGTCCCCAGCACCAAGCACTTACCCAAACCTCTTTGGTCCGTCTTAGAGCTCCTTACAAAGATATACACCTTACCGTTCGCTACCACCACGTCCTCCACTCCCAAGGCTCTACCTGAAAAATCCTCCCTCGCACGCACCACTAGCTCGCTAATCCGCAACGCTCCAAAAAAGGCAAACAACGCCGCGGCCTTAAATAACGCCGATTCAAAACCGTCCTCACACACCGTCCCCCACACCCCGTCAAGCCTAAGTAATATGCCCGGGGAAAAGGGGGTGCGCCTATCCCCCCCCTCCCCGCCATCCTCTCCCACCCCTCTAATACCTTCTTGACTCTAAAGTCTCCGGACTCATCCCTAAACCCACGCGACTTGGCATAAAAGGCTACCGCCGCCAGCTTCCCCCTAATCGTATTGGAAGCCAATCCCTTGTTGTGCAGCCACACGCAAAACTGCAGCGTATGCTCCACCGGGACCGGCCACACCTCCCCCAAACCCCCCTCCCTCCGAAACTCACAGAACTCCTTACACGCCGCCGCGTAGGACCTTCGCGTACTCTCGGCAATGGACCCTCTGAGAGCCTCCGCTACTTGCATTCTCCAAGAGCCCACACCTCGTCCGGCAACCTCCTGGGCCGAGGAACCGCCGAAGGCACCAACTCCCGAAACCTGTCCAATTGCTGTCGGGATAAAGCATCCGCAATGCAATTGTCAACCCCCGGGATGTGCCTTGCGACAAACAGCAAATTTAACTCTAAACATCTCTTCGTCAAAGCCCTGACCAAAAACATCACCCGTTTAGACTTGGAAGTAAGGCTATTTATCACTGTCACCACCGCCATATTATCACACCAGAAAATCACCGTCCTGTTCCTCCACCTGTGACCCCAAATCCATACTGCCCCCACTATCGGGAAAAACTCCAAAAACGTCAGATCCCTCGTCACCCCCGTCTCCGCCCACCTAAGGGGCCACGTCCCACAACACCATTCACCTCGAAAGAAAATCCCGAAACCCAATGCTCCTGACGCATCCGTCTGCACTTGAAATTCATCCCGGAGCAACAACCTCTCCCTCCAAAAAGACACTCCGTTAAACCCCACCAAAAATTCCTCCCACACCCCTAAATCTGCCCTAATCCCATGCGTTAACCTAAGCCTATGATGAGGTCTCCTTAAACCCTCCATGGCATCACATAACCTCCTCAAAAATGCCCTACCCGGGGCTACCACCCTGCACGCGAAGTTAAGGTGCCCCACTAAGACCTGCAACTCCCTCAACGACACCTTTCTCTTACTCTTCATTACCTTGATTCTGTCCTTCAAATCCACCAGCTTCTCCTCCGGCAACCGGGAGCATTGCTGCTCCGCGTCCAACTCTACTCCCAAGAAGGAAAGCTTACGCGCCGGCCCCTCCGTCTTCTCATGCGCCAGCGGTACCCCTAACTCCTCACATACCTCCTGAAACAACTTCAGCTGCCCCAAACAATGCTCCTCCCCTTTTCCCGAACATATCAAAAAATCATCCAAATAATGAGTGACAAACCCCCCCCCTCCCGCCTTAGTAGCGTATACCCACTGTATGAACGTACTAAACTTCTCAAACAGCGAACAAGAAATCGAACAGCCCATCGGCAATGCCTTATCCACATAAAATCCCCCTTCAAAAACGAAACCGAGTAATCTGAAATCCTCCGGGTGAATAGGCAAAAGTCGAAACGCCGCTTTCACATCACATTTCGCCAGAAAAGCCCCTTTTCCTGCCTTCCTGATCATAGCCACCGCCTCGTCTAAAGAAGCATATTTCACAGAACTCAGTTCCACGGGAATAGCATCATTCACCGACCCCCCTTCCGGGTAGGATAAGTGATGAATAAGCCGGTATTCCCCCGGCACCTTCTTCGGCACAAACCCTAGTGGCGAAATGTGAAGCCCCTCCAGAGGACAATACCTAAAAGGCCCCACTATCCTACCCAAAACCATTTCCTTTCTGATCTTTTCCCTCACATGCTCCTCATTACCCTTAACCGACTTCAGATTCTTATCCGCCGATGGACCCTTCACCCCCCCAACCACCGGAATACGAAAACCAAAACGAAAACCGTTCGCCAACAGCTCCGCGTCCTGCCTCCTAGGGTAAGACGCCAGCCAATGATCTAATCTCTCCAAGTTAATTGGGCTGGGGTAAATTGAACCCAGGAGGCCCTTGCCCTCCAGGCCTACCCTGGTTTTGTCCTCCTCTCGCCGGCCCTCCTCTCCCCCGGCCACAAGCTGTGACCGGATGTGTGCCGCCACACTGCGAACACCCGTGTTTGAACCTACACTGCTTGCGGGCACAAAATCCATGTGAGTTAAATTCCCAACAGACCAACCTGGGTTGAACCAGCTGCCCCCCAGAAACCCTGGGGGGCGTCAGAGGAGGTCCACGTAACACCATATGCCCACTGTCATGCCTCTCCCCCAACAGCGGCCTGGCCGGAGCCAGATATTGCAACCAAAGCATGGAATGGGGCTCATCCCACCTAATATCCGGCTCCTGCTGAGCCAAAGAACGAAAGAATTCATCATATTTCATCCATGACCCCCCCCGCAAAATCCGTGTACGCCCTGTACACAATGTCTAAATATTTTAGCAACGACAGCGCCCTATCCGGCCTCTCATAAATAATGACCCCCATGTAAATCAAATAAGCCGGCAGCCAACTCCCCCAATTTCTAATAGGTTTCTTTCTCTTCACCAACTCCTTCTCCCTCTCATCCAACTTCTCCGCTTCCTTCACATCCACCTCCCGATTAAGCAAGGAAAACAGATCCACATATTCCCCTTTCAAAATCTTGTCTTTCGTAGCTTGGGACAAATGATCCCCAAACGGGCAGCGCCTCTTGCGCGCAGGCGCGCCCGACCCCACATCTCCTCCCGCCAAAACCTTCCCGCCTAACGGCACCAACCCCCCCCCACTCTTCTCAGCCACCGCGACAGCCGGGGCCTCCACCCCCTTACTGCCGGCCCCACTCTCCTGTCCCCCAATCGCCACGGGTCCAGGACACCGTGCCCCATCCCCCTTGTCCTGACCCCCACTATTAGCTGACCCACCCGCCTCCGTTCCTGTTTGTCTCGCACCCGCCCCCCCTGGTAGTACCCCGCCTAACCCCCGTTCCCCCGAAATCCTACCCACCCCCTCCCTATTTCCATAACTCTGAGGGCCGCAGGAGCAACCCCACGGCCACCCCCAATCACTCTGAGTTGCTCTGGAAGTCCCCGAGCCCCCAGACTCACCTCCACCTCGCACGGACACCTCCTGGCTCGGCGCTAGCGCGCCCACTTCTGTCGCCTCGGCCGAACTTTTCAAGCCGCCTCCCATATCGCTCGACGTATCCGCCGAGGAATCCCTCATGGCCGACTCGCCACGGCTAGGCCCCACCGGGCCCATCGCCCCGCCAGCCTCCGCCTCCATATCTACACTCACAGGCCCCAATAACTCCTGCGACTGAGGCCCTTTCTTTCCTTCAATAAGCAGAAGCCTCTCCTCAAGCTGCCTGAAGGCCTCCCTCCACGATCCTTTTCCTTTCTTGCCCCCTCGTCGGGTGCCTGAGCTTTGAGCACGGGGAACCTCCATTCCGCCCCCCGCCTCCTCATCCAGGGACCTCATCCTGTCGTCAAAGGTCCCCAATTCAAACTCCTCCTCTGACGACTCCTCCACCGCCTCCCTGGCTCCCTTCGGCTGGGAAGCCAGCTCCTCCGAGCTGACCGCCGCTTGCCCACGCTTTCTGGACATGGCCTACCACTATTTTCCCAAACAAAGCACGTCCGCACCCGACCAAATCCCAACCCACAAAGAATTAACTCGAACACAGAACACAGATCCCCAACACAAGCCACTCCCCCAAACTCAAAACCACCAATCCCCAGCTTCCACACAGTTGTCTTCCGACCTGACCACCAGGGTGGGGCGGGGCGGCAAAGACCCTTCTCGAACAACAGTCGCTGTCTCAAAGGTGCCCTTCTGGTAGTTCTCTCTCCACATACTGTTGCAGTCTATCCTGTATTATCTTGAGCATCACCTTGCTAGCGTGAGGGATGAGCGCAATTGTTCGATAATTTGAACATTCTTTGGCATCTATCAGAAAAGTAACCACAAAGTATCTATGTAATTTTAATTGGTTAAAGTTTCATGTTTCTTGACTGAATAAAAATGCCAGGCAGGGAATTTGACAGTGTGACATCTAAGCACTGTGGCAGCTTAGTGGTTAAGATGCTGAGCTTGGAGACTGGAAGAATGGGGTTCAATATCCGAGTGCTGCATGATAGGTCTTGGGGACATGAAAGGAGCCTCATTCAGACATCCTCTAAGGGAAGTTTCTCCAGCAAAAATCCTTTCAAGCCAGATTACTTTCTGACACAAAATTTATTTACGGTATCTGAGCACCCAGTGAATTGCTGGCTATTATGTGGTCATGCGTGTGTGAGCACATATGCATGCATGCAAATGTGAAGTATTTCTGCACTTCAATACAATGTTAAGTGACAACACAATCCCAGTCTTGACTGAGGGATTGTGCCTTTCTAGTGAACTAGGTGATAATAGAGGTGTTTGTATAACTAAACCTATCTTGAACGGTACATCTTTTCCGTAACATTTTATTTGCTTGATTTAACAGGAGATATTCAGTAATTTCAGACCAGGAGACAGTGTAATTGGTGTTCAGGCATCACACCTTAATTCTAACTGAACTTCACAAAGTCGAATCCATTTCTGTCACAGAACTAATATACTGTGATTTACTTACAATGAAGAGATTACTGGTTTTATTCTAAAACCCATGGCAAGTTGTTAGTGATATTTTCATGTATTTCAGGGGTGTGCTCGTGTAGGTCTGAGTGCAGGCACAGGAATTGGGGTTTCCTCTGCTTTGGTCAGCAATCAGAATTCCAACAATGAAAATGAAAACAATAATAATCACCAGAACAACAATGCCAATATACATCATAACAATCACCAGCAACCAAATGACCAAAATGAAGAGAATGAATTGCAACAAGAGGAACAGGCAGAAGAACAGCAGATTGCAGCAGAAGGTAAATGTAAAAACAACAACCCGTATTCAGTGGTGGGATGTCAAAAATTTTACTACCCCACCGTGATGTCATCACAGTGTGGGCGGAGCTAACATCATGATGTCATGTCATGGGCGGGGCCAAAGAAAAAAAATACAAAATAATAAAAATAGGGAGCTTCAGCCTATAGGGAGCTTCAGGCTAGCAGCTTCTCTTCCTCCTCCCCATTTGGGAGGACAGCAAGGAGGCCGTGCATATGTGCCAAGCACTAGGCGTGCATGCACACCAAGTGCTTGGCATGCATGCGCAGTGGGGGAACCAGTGAAAAGGTAAGCCCTGAAGGTGGTTCCCCCCAAAAGCTACTACAGGTTCTCTCGGACACTGGGAAAAGTTACTACCGGTTCTGGAGAACTGGTGAGAACCTGTTACATCCCATCACTGCCCGTATTGCTTTGATTTTTTAACTATTTGAATAATAATATGGTTTTGTTTATTTGTCATGTGCCATCAACTTGTGTCCAACTTGTGATGACCCCTTTAGGTATGTCATGGAGTAAGATAGTTCAGTCATGCTTTTAACAGTGCCAAGCCTCAGAGAGTTTTCATGGCTGAGTGAGAATTTGAACTCAGATCAAAATCCAAGACTCTGCCCACTATACCACACTGGCTTTTACTGGGTACAGTATATTTATACAAATATACATTCAAGGTTTTTAACATAGTCATATGTTAAAAGATAACCATAAAGAGGAAGGGCAGGATCTGTTCTCTATCATTCCAGAGTGCAGAACGCATAATAACAAGATCAAACCAAAGGTAGCCAGATATAGGCTGAATATTAGGGAAAACTTCTTAATGGTTAGAGCAGTATGACTGGAACCAACTGCCTCAAGAGGTGGTGAGTACTCCCACACTGAAAGCATTCAAGAGAGGGTATACTAGTATTCCTTTTGATCAGGATGTACATACTGAAGGACTGTGGCTGAGCATTAAAAAATTGCAACTTTAAGTCCATCCCTAGCCAGCAAATAAAGAATCCCTGCTGCAATTCTGTGGAAATTATTATGCTGAGCAGCAGGATTTCAGTCACATAAGTGTTTTCTCCATTTCTAGCAACACTAATTTTTGGCATTATATGGAAATTTAAACTAGCTGTACTTTTGATTTGTACTCAGTAATCATAAGGTGACATCATTTTGCCCTCGGTCTAAAAGCCTAACTATTTTGCAATTTAAAATTGAAAACCTATCAGTATTTTCAACTTATCAAAATCAATTATGCCGGCGTATAGGACGACTGGGCGTATAAGACAACCCCTCAACATTTCCACTCAAAATATAGAGTTTGTTATATACTCGCCGTATAAGACTACCCCCTCTTCCACACACCTTCCACACACCAAATAAAACATAAAAGAACATCAGATTTGATTTCAACATCTCCCTGTGGCCGGCACTAGTGCGCAAGTGCGCATGTGCGAGCTCTGCGTAGACAAGGAGCGGGGCGGAGCACCGCTGCTTCCCGCCGAGCAGAACAGGCCGGTCACGCTGAAAAGGCTGGCACCCCTGTCTCGCTGATGATGCTCACGGCATCCGTGCTGGAGACTGTGCGATACTGGATAGTATGTAGAATGTGGTGGGTGGGCATCAGGAGGCCACTATGGGCACCGGGCGATCATCGGGAGGCCACTATGGGCAGCTATGTCTATCCCAACTGAAGTGCACCCGGCGTATAAGACGACCCCCCCACTTGGAGGCATGTTTTTCAGGGGGGGAAAGTAGTCTTATACGCCAGCATATACAGTAAGTTTTCTTTCATTTTTTTTGGTTTGAAGGCCTTATTTTCTGGCTGATAATTCAGATTTATTGCAAAAAGGACAAAGACATCAAAAGATGGAGAATATGGAAGTAGGCCAAAATGCTTTCAGATTACTACCAAACAACCCTGTTAATATTGTCTGGACAAATATCCATGTTTTTTGGATTGTTAATACATTTTGAAGCATTTCTGAGATTTGGTGCAGTTATATGTTTCTAATGGCCTTGGGTGGTGAAGTCCACAGGGAAGGTTGATGGTCCCCAAGTGGATTACATCCCACTTGAATCCATCTTGATGAAGGGCAGCAGCTTCATCAATACTGGCCTGGAGCCGATGAGGACTTTGCATGCCAAAAGGGCTCAGGACCAGAAAGTGACTTGCACAACTGAATCAGTGGTACAGGGGTCATGCTGTGATGCAAAAGGCAGATGAAAGGCCACGGCATTATATTCTCAGGACAATCGTTCATGGCTAATTGCCATGAAGATCACCAATATTTTGATTCGGATATGGCAGAAGAAGAATATGTTTCCTCTTACTCATGATGTGAGATGTTTTGATTCTTATTCACATCACAACATACCTCTCTTCACCCCACCCCCTCCCAGCACTGAATGACATGGAGGAAGTGGCCCGGGAAGAGGGAGCGGCCATGAGAGAGAGTCCCAGTGAAGCTTCTGCAACTAACCAGGCAGTCCTTCCTATGGAAGTTGATGAAGAACAGGCAGGTAATTATCTTGTCAGATCCCTCCCCACTTCATCCTTTTACTTGACCGTTTTACTGTGAATACCGTATATACTCGAGTATAAGTCGATCCGAATAGAAGTCGAGGTACCTAATTTGGACCTCTAAAACTAGGAAAATAGATTGACTCGAGTATAAGTCAGGGGTAGAAAATGCAGCAGCTGCTAGTGAGTTTCAGTAATTAAACAAACTTGAAAATACAGTAAAATTAATTAATTTAAACATTTGTGTGGGCATGTTTTTAAGTGTTTACAGTAGTTCTTTTTTCTAAAACTGTATTTGCACCACCAACCAGTGGTGGCACTGCAGGGGAAATGGGCAGACAGGAAGCAACGCTCTAGCCTAGCCTCTTGGCTCTCCCTGCAACCAGGAAGCATGGCTTCCCCCTCCATTTTGACCACATGGTGAGGGACAAAGGCAAGAAATATAAGTGAAACCCTTTCCTTTTATGCACATGTTTGGTTTCCCACTAAAATGCATTGGGAACCTGCAAACAGAAAAGCTTTAGAATTCAATAAATTAATTTCCAACGCATTTAAATGGAAAATTGCTATTTTTGCCCTCTAGTGGCTACCTCTGGTAATGGCCTGCCAAACATGTTTTTCTTTTCCCTCTCCTGAAGCCAACTGAATTCAGCGAGGTTTTGGATGGTTTTGGACTCTTGTGGTTGTTGACCCATGTATAGGTCGAGTCACCTTTTTGGACCTCATTTGGGGGGCTGAAAAACACGACTAATACTCGAGTATATATGATACATCTTTCTCTCTCTCTACTAAGGTTATCAGCATGGCATTTATTTAAACATACATTTATATTTTAAGAACCTGAAATCCATAAATGTCAGATAATAGTTCATAAAAACAAGGAGAGGCATAGTTTAAAATTAATAACCACTTTACCATTCATAAAGCAAAGCATTCACACTTACGGTATATAGTGCCCCCTGCTTAGCGTGCTCCCTGGGCGGTTCACAAGGTAATTAGCATTTCCCCCCAACATGCTGGATACTCATTTTACCAACCTCTGAAAGATGGAAGGCTGAGTCAACCTTGAGCCCTGATCAGGGTCGAACTCAACCTTTTGGTTGCAGGACAGCAGCTTAACAACTGAACCACCAGGGCTCTTTCAAAAGTAACAGGAAGTTTTGCATGCATGTTCACAGCAATTTTTAGACTGTTTTCTACAACAGGCCATTACTGATGCAGATGCCAAGACTGTCAGTAGTATCCTGAGTTACCTGGTGGACTTAATTTTTCTTTGTTTGTGACACAGTGGGGGGGGGGAGAGCCAATTTATTAAATGTCATTATACAACACACATTGTATAGGACAAATTGGTATGAGAAAGAGCCTGAGAATGGGAAGAGAGAAGATGGTAGCAAAACATAAGCAACCTGATTCAAAATCAGAGCACAGTACACCGTGTTACTTGTTCTGTTTCTCTTTTCCCTCTTTGGCCTTTGTGAGGCACTTGAAGAGGAACAAGAGTGAGATGTGTGAATTGCAGGTGCATCTCATGATATGTATGTAAAGCTCATATAATTTGGCCCTGTGATTACAGTCCAGTGGAATAAGCTTGCTCTAGAGCAGTGATAACCAACCTTGGCATTTCAGGTGTTCTAGAACTTCAATTCCCAGAAGGCCTGATTAGCAGGAGTGCTGACTTGGCCTTCTGGTAATTGCAGTCCAAGAACAGCTGGAGTGCCAAGGTTCACCATCACTGCTCTAGAGAAATCATTGTGGTCTCTGGAAAGAATACTAATCTATTGTTCGACTTCTTTCCTTTTATCAGGGCCAAGTGGCCTTCAGCCAAATGTAAATCTAGCACCTATTACTGTACATGATTCAGACAGTGAGGATGAAGATGAGAACATGGCAACTTCAAGATCTTCGATTACAAACAGCATTGCACAGAGTTACTCAGATGGAGAGGAGAAAGTTAGAGATCCAGTTGAAATACGGGAGCCGTTAGGTGAGAGGGTTTGCTCTTTCATGTGTGTTTAGTGAAAATAAATCTGTGCTATGAAGCACATTAGACATGAATGAGAATTTCTCATGGATTATGATCCACAAAGTTTGTAGTTTGTTGTCTTGTGTCTATGACTAGTCTTTTCCATATTTCTGCATACTAATTTCTCTTACCAGTTTTGCAAGAGGAATATCTCGTTTGCTGTTGTGGTTTGCAAAATTTCACTGTAGAATAATAGGTCTACTGTCATACAGTGAACCTTCACAGTATTGTTGCCCATAATTTTTGTGTGGTTAGTTTTGTTATTCAAATGCATTTGCTTCATGTTTGAAACTTGAGTTTCAATCCTATGTGAAGGGAAATTTCTATTCCTATTTGGCTTTAGTTCAACTTGTATTTATACATATAGGTAGAACCTCTGTTTGTAACTGAAGTCTAGGTATAACTTTCTGTTCATTTCTCCCTGGCAAACAGCTGCAGCTGTGATTTTTTTTTTTGGGGGGGGAGGACATTTGCACACTGGTTTATGTGCATCAGATGCACCTCTGCCTCTCAGAATCACCGCAGTTTACTAGGAAGAAATAGATGGAAAGTTACCATTGGGCTTCCACTACAAAGAGAATTTCAAAATGTTGCCCCTTTTTTAATGCTCTGTTTCCTCATGCTAAAATCTATACAAATCTATTTTTAAAAACCTGATTCATTGGTCCTAGAATTGGGTCAATGTACTCAATTAGTTGGTACTTATAAAGACCACATTGTTTTAAATTTTCATTTTCATTGATGGTTTAAATACGATCTGACTTTACCAGTTCATCCTTTTGTGTCTTTTGCTATGCAGTTTGCCCGCAGTGCTCACGTGGGAGAAGAGGTCAGTCATCTCTAGGCATTTTAGGTGTCACAAGCTTTGTCTCTAATATTCTGAGAAATGTCATAAGTGAAGAGGAACCTGTAGCCTTCTAACTGTTTTGAATTTCAACTCTTGATCTTTCTGGCCACTGGCTAGATTTCCTAGTTCTAAAAGAAATGGAATGTAATAGGTGGTGGGCTACAGGATCCTCAAAACAGCACCAAGCTAACCAACATAAAGTGTTGTGTTGTTACCCCAGATGATGTTATTATCCAGGCAATTGTAAGAAAATATTAGGTGCATCTAACAAAGTTTAACCTTCTAAGCAATACATGCTAGTTCAGGATCTCAGAAATGATGTAACAACATATCCCTATCTGCTAGAAATATGTTAATAAATGACCTTTTCAGCATTTTTCAAAGGAATTTTCTCTCTGAGTTGCCTTTTCATCACCCTTTAGCGCTCTTTTCTCTCCTTTCTTGTTGTAGCAGTGAGTGGCAAAGGCAAAGCTCCGTTGAGGAAGAGATGCAGTGTCAGCCGGGTGAAGCCATTTCTTTCTGAGGAGAGCAGTTGTGAGAAAGGCTGTCAAGTCACTAGTGAACAGATTAAAGCGGATATGAAGGCAGCCACCGATGGGGCAACGGAAAGAAACCGAAGTAAAGATTGCTATGCAAGCTGTGGCAACGGCAGTGGACCTTCTGGGGGCTTGAGCGCCTCTGCTCCTCAGAGCCCTGATGGTGGCAGGACGGTGGATGGTTGCAGTGAGGCCCCCACCTCTATGGCAGCCGAGGACTCTGGGGAATGTACCTGCAAGAGGGAAGGTGCTCCAGAAAGAGTCAGCGAAGAGAACTCTGTCTGCCCCAAATGTTCTGGCTCTCCATCCCAGAGTCAGGAAAGGAGGACTAGTGGGACCTCGGGAGCAGAATGTCCCTCCACCAGTGGCGCTTGTGCAATGAGTGGGGCAAATGTGGGAGGGGCTGAATTCTCCCTTCGAACATTGCCAAGCTGTGGTCCTCTGAGGGAGACCGGCAGTGGAAGGACTAACGAGAGACTCTGTGGGACAGCTAATGAAGAGCAGAGCACTAGTTCACAGCATGGGAGGCATGGGGGTGCGGAATATCACGACGATTATCCTCGCAGGCCTCTAACAAGAGCCAGAAGCAGGCTTTCCCATGTGCCTCTGGTGTCTCAGTCAGGTATGACTTATTTATGTTGTCTGTTTCTTATATTTAGGTTGCATATTGTAGGAGAACAGGGAGCAGATCAACAAGTCCCATCATGTGAGATAAGCAATAGACATTCCTCTTAAGCCTGGAGCTGAAGAATGTCAGAATGTTGCCTCAGATAGATGACATCCTTGAATATGCATTGCCTTTGTGTTATTGCAGTAGCATAGATTGGAAACGCATCTCTGTGTCCAAACAACCTCTGGAGTGCCAACTGATCAGTTTTAGCACAGGCAAGCAAATCCAGTCTACGTCTGCATTTCCCACCAGGTGCTTCCAGGTGCATAGCCAAGGCACCCTTGTTTATGCCTGATCTTACAGTATGAATCAAAGATGCAGGACACCCAAAATGTCTTGTTCCCTGGTAATATGAATCTTTATGGGCTCAGCTATGGATATAATGGAGTGAGAAGTGACTATTGTATCTCTGATTCTGTCACCTGGACATTATACACATACTCATTCTCAGTGTATATACTGTATCCTGTTGGTAGATGTCATGCCACCATCCTGCTTAATTTATAAATGTACATGTAAGTGATAACGAGCATCTCGTACTTTGTCCTTTCACAGAAGACAGAGGATAGATTTTCTTATTCTTCAAGTATGCTTGTGGAATAGTAATGGTATTGCACCTTCTGTTTTAGTTGCATTGTACCAAGTACTGCACGACAGAGTGAGCTCCTGTCTCTGTCCCAGCTCCTGCCAACCTAGCAGTTCAAAAGCAAGAAATTGCAAGATAGATAAATAGGTACCACTTTGGTGGGTAGGTAAAGAGTGTTCCGTGCACTCCACTGTCTAGTCATGTCTGCCACATGTCCACAGAAACGTCTGCAGACACTGACAGTGCTGGCTCTTTGGCTATAAACAGAGATGAGCACTGAACCGTAGAGTTGGATATGACTAGCTTTCAAGCAAGGGTGACCTAATATTGCAATCATAAATATTATCATGCTAATTATTTCTCAATACTGTATGTGCACATAATCTAAGGCTTCCCTTAGTCTTAGAAATGGAAATAGAAAATCAATTTTTCTGAGTACCATCCAGTGTAAATTAATTGAAATCAATGATATTTATACACATTGTGACTAACAAATTCTGTTCATTTAATTGAACCTGGTATCACTGAGCCTAACATTCAATATAACACATTGAAGAAACCGTAGTTAAAATAACTGGTCAGATGTAGGTAAGGATAAAGGTAAAGGTCACCCTTTCTCGAAAGCCAGTCATATCCGACTCTAGAGTTCAGTGCTCATCTCTGTTTCATAGCTGAAGAGCCAGTGCTGTCTGCTTCTGCAGACGTTTCCGTGGTCATGTGGCAGACATGAATAGACACCGGAGCACACAGAACACTGTTTACCTTCCCACCGAAGTGGTCCCTATTTATCTACTTGCAATTTCTTGCTTTCAAACTGGTAGGTTGGCAGGAGCTGGGACAAAGATGGGAGCTCATTCTGTCCTGCAGCTTTCGGGTATCAAACTGCTGACCTGCCGCCTTCCAGTCAGTGTCTTAACCACTTGAGCCATTCCAGTCCCTGCAGATGTAAGGACACAAATGTAAGTACACTGCAGGTGTAAGTACAGTGGTATAAGTTGTAGAGGGGAATTGCCACTAGTTTCTGAGTCATTACTTTTGTTCTTTATTGTGTACCAGGTCATATGAGTGGCATGGAAAGTGGAATACAAGCAGCAACCCATTAAATAGTGATGACTCACCACTTTTATTTATCATTGATATTTTCAACAATTTAATACAGGGGTTTGGTGCTCTATATCTCACAAGTTTTAGGAGGATCTCTGCTTTTTTATATAGTAACATGGATACAAATAGGATTTTGGTTTTTTTTCCTGCATTTTCCCCTCAGCGTTTTCTATGAACAAAGCGGGGTGGGGAACTTCTTCAATATCCTGTTTGCTTCCTTGATTCTTGTAGTGTCTGGTTTGTCATTTATTGTCTAAAATATAGCAACAGCCTCTGTTGTGTTATTCTGCTGGTTCGAAAAGTGGACTCTAGTTGAATTGGAAAGGTGTACTTCCTGTTGCCCATGCACCAGAACAAGCTCTAGACATGTTGGTAAATCCTGCAGAGCAAGATTCAGGGTGACCCAGATGGCTGAAGTAAGAAGACAGTTCTAATTGCAGTCACCAAGGAAAGTTTGGCTGCAGTACTATGCATTTTCTTTGTTCAGGTTTTCACTTTTATTAGAAATTGGAACTTTGCTGCTCAATGATGTTTTAGAAGTGGTAGCTGTATTAGTTTGTGCTAACGTATCAGACAAGAAGCAAAAGAAAAACTTAAGACAGGAACATTGTGGCATCTTAAAGTCAAACTACTGTATTATAATAGGAGTTTGTGTTGATCATGTCCATTTTATTTTGCTTTTCTTTTGTTTTACAACTTGTCAGAACTCAGCAATTTTTCTTCCATTAGGTCTAAATGCACAGTGCATAATTGTGTTGTTTGTTGTGAACTGTAATCAGAATTCATGCTTTTAAAATTATAATCAATTGTTTATAGAGGTATACATATTTAATAAGCATAACGGTGATATTAAAATAATTAAGTTGCCAGATAACTTATTACTGTTGGAATTTAGTGGATGTAGTTATTAAATTTTCCATTTGTCTTTTTGGGATCTCCATGAACAGAATCATCTAATAATTCTAATAAATATTTTTTCTGTTCTATGCAGAAGTTATCCTTAGGGTATGCAGAAAGAGCCTCCTCAAAGATTGTGGTATTTTTGAACCACAGTCAGGCATACCCTGATAACGGCAACCTTGTGTTGCTGGCTAATCTTTCTCACATTAGGTCGGGCGGAAGGAACTGCAGAATGAACTCACCAAAGGTGCCTTCATTTTGGCAGTTTCACATTTGGCCTAGACACGGAAGAAGAAGAATTCTTTGGTCCAAAGGTCCAATAAATTTTGGGCCAATCCCATTACTTTCTAATCTTTATAAAATCATAGAAGGAATTATCCTGAGCCATCAAATTGAGTTTGTGGAACCATTCCTCATCCAGTTACTGGCCAGCTTAGATCTGTAATAATTAAACAGCATAAATTATTTATTGTATTTATTTATTTAGATTTATATCGCTGCCCACTCACCATGGCAATTCAGGGCGGCTTACAATCAGCAAAATAACACAGCACAAAAAAAATTAATACATTTTTCTAAATCAGTAATAGATTTCTCTCTCCCCTTCAGCTGTTGGTGGGTGCCAGGAGTATCTTGAAAAGTTGTGACAATCATATATCTTGCTTTTAACACAACATATTGAGGATAGCTTTAAAGCTAGGAAGATTCAGAGAGTAACTTTTTCTGATCTCCTGGCTGCTTTTTTTTTTTTTTTGTTCAGTCGCACAGTCGATTCCGACCCTCTGCGACCCCATGGACCACTGTCCGCCAGGCACTTCTGTCCTCCACCATCCCCCTCAACTCGCTCAGCTCTGTGCCCATTATCTCCACAATACCATCTAGCCATCTCATCTTGGGCCGTCCCCTTCTTCTTTTGCCCTCGACCCTTCCAAGCATCAAGGCTTTCTCAAGTGAATCCTCTCTTCTCATTTGATGTCCAAAGTACTTTAGCTTCATCTTTATTATTTGACCTTCTAAGGAGCAGTCAGGGTTGATTTCTTCTAAGATTGACCTATTTGTTCTCCTCGCTGTCCAGGGGACTCTCAAAACTCTCCTCCAACACCACATCTCAAAGGCGTCTATTTTTCTGCGCTCAGCTTTCCTAATGGTCCAGCTCTCACAAGTATCAAAGCTAACTGGGGAAAAAATTGCAGTCTCACCAAGGATTGTAAGCTAACTAAAGCAATAGCAAGCTTTTTGCAAAACCACAGATTTATTTGCTAGTTTTCAAGGCAACACATCTAATGGAGAACTCAAAAGCAAGGCTCACCTCAGAGCAATGTACTAGCTTCTATTTTAATGTTTATATCAACAATCGGTCACTTCCCCAAGGCCCAAGCTTTTTAGGACTCAAAATATATATACCTTTCATCTGAGAAACAAATGGAAACCTTCAGGTTACCTGGAATAATGCCAGGCTAAATCCTTGTTTTGCTTCAAAATACCAGGGTATTACTTTGGATTGTGTGCTCACCTGGAAGAAACAGTGCCAGAATACAAAACAAAAGGACCCCACAATGAACAGTATTCTTAAAATGTTATCAGGAACCAATTGGGGCACACTATCATTAACACCAAGAACCGTAGCTTTTCGCTCTATGATGGATACATCAACTTGAGGCGATAGAGTTCAGCATGCAAAACAGTTAGACATACTCAGTAAAATTTGTAAAATACTTTTTGGATGCCTGAAGCCAGGCCCTCTTAATAAAATCTTATTACCACTGCAGCCAGTAACATATGAAGAGAGGTAACGACTGGCAGTGAAAGACTGAAAACATCCGCATCATGTGCACATCTACTCTTCGGCCATCACCCTTCCTCTTCTAGAATAAAACCAACAGAAAGATTTTTCAGAATATCTGTGACTCTGGAAGAAACCGAATAAGCCAGGACTATAATGTGGAAAGCAGGGTGGATTATCTTCAGTAGTTTAGATATCAGGCTGCAGAGCCAGAGGTTGGGAGTTTAGTTTTTCACTATGCTTCCTGGAACAAGAGCCAACCTGTGTGGTCTTGGGCAGCCAGCATAGCCCCAGAGCTCTCCCCATAGAAAGGAATGACAAACCACTTCTAAGTACTTTCTATCTAGAAACCCCTGGAAAGGGTTGCCAGAGGTCAGAATTGACTTGATGACACAATCAAATCCATTTGGAAAGAATGGTGCTAACCTCTTAAAATGGGTGGAGCCTTAGGAAAATCTAGTTCTCCTTCGTGTTGTTTGGGGATGCACACTGATGGGTTCTGCGCCTGCGCTGAATCCTGAGCGGAGCTGGAAAGCTGATTGGATAAAGAGTTTTGAATGTGGGACCGCCCACCATGCCCAACCCCTTTAGGCGCCATTTCGCGCTCTCCCCTCAGTTTGCTTTTTTCCACTGCGCAAGCAGGAGCCTGGAAAAAAAGCTGTGAGTACTTTACTGAGATTGTCTCAGAATCTTCCAATTTTTCCTACCTTACAATTTTTCTCGGACTAGGGGAATTGTTCCCTTGGTCCTCGTGTGGCTGGGGCTCGCCCTCAGCCGCCGGTAAAAAAAAAAAAAAAAACCAGAAGGAAACCGTTCCTTCCTGCAATCTCGTGCCGGGGCCTCCCGGCCGGGATAATTTTTTCTCTTCGGCCATCTACCTCGGTGGATGGCCTCAGCAGCAGCGTTCAAGCAGTGTCCGTCCTGCAAGAGAAAGTTCCCTAGTTCGGACGGACACGTGCGCTGCCTCCGCTGCCTCGGGGAGAGCCACCAGGTCCAGACCTGCGAGGTGTGTAGAGGCTTCTCGAAGGCCGCCATCAAGAACCGCCAATACCGCCTCCAAGCCTACCTCATGGAGGCCGCCCTCGCACCACCGCCTCCCCCAGCTCCAGAGCAGGCCGCTGCCTCAACGTCTGCTCCTTCGACCTCTGCTCCTTCTTCACGGCCGTCGGCCTCTGAACTGTTTAGACGGAAGAAGGAGCAGGAGAAGAAGAAAAAAGATAAAAAAGAGAAGAAGCGCCGCAGCTCTACCTCTTCTCTCCCGCCGACCCCGGGACCGGCTCACCTCTCGCCGCCACGCTCCCTAGCATCCGCCCCGGTTGCAGCCCCACCTACGCCGGGCAGGATGCAGGTCGATGTCCGGGAAACTACACCGGAGAGGGCCCCCAGCCCTCCGCCGTCGCCAGAGGCCCTTCCACCTCCACCGCCGCGACGATCTACCTCCCTTCGCGACCATTCCGTGGCTCCAGGTCTGGCTTCCGAAGCGCCACCCCAGTTGAGCCTCATCGCCCCGTTTATCGAGGCGATGGTGCGGAAGCTGCATGCCGAGCTCCAAGGCCCTCGACCGGCACCATCCGAGTTCGTGGAGCACCCTCTGCCTCCCGAACCAACCACGGAGGCACCACCGCTCCGTGACGAGGGTCCGGCACCGAAGCGGCACCGAGTGGAACAGGCGCGGTCGGAGGCCTCTCTCCCTCCGTACCAGCTGCCTCTGCCGGGGAGCGATCCGAGATCCGCCAGGCCGTACTGGTCGGACTCGGACCCCGAGGCCTACCTGCCACCGCCCAGCGTCTCGGTGCGGTCAGGAGGCTCCGACGACTCGTCGGACCAGGAGGAGGAGGATCGGCCACCACCGGTTGCGGTTGACAAGTCCCCGGACGAGAATATCGGCTCCGTCCATGGCTCCCAACCGGAGGACCAGAAAACATACACGGCCCTCCTCACCCGCCTTGGATCCACGCTGGGAATCCGAGCGGAGGCTCCCCTGGACGAATGCGAAGACGTCGTCTGCGGCCTGGCCGACCGGAAGGAGCTAGTCCCCGTCCGCCTGGGACTACTCCCGAAGATCGCCAAGGCGGCCAAGGAGATCTGGAAGAGACCCGTCTCTTCCCATTCGGTGTCCAACAGGGTGGACTCCATGTACAGACTGCTGGAAGACTCCGACTTCCTACACGTCCACCCGGCGCCGAACTCCCGAGTGGTGAAAGGCTCCCAACACCGGACACCGATTAGTAGCACCCCCGTTCCGTCGACCCAAGAAGGGAAGAAACTGGACGCACTGGGCAGGAAGGTCTACGCCAATGCCTCCCTGTCCTTCCGTGCGTCCAACTACGCGACGGCCATGGGGGGCTACCAGTGCCGACTGTGGGAACAAGCGGAGTCCTTCAAGTCGCTGTTACCGCCGGACAAACGAGCGGACTTTGAGCGGGTCTGCATGGAAGGAAACCAACTCGCTCTCCAGCAGATCCGTACGGGCCGCCACGTCACGGAATCAGAGGCGAAGAATCTGGCCTCTGCAATCCAGCTTCATCGCCACGCCTGGCTCCGTTCCGCTGACTTGCAAGACGACGTGAAACGGCGGGTGGAAGAGCTCCCCTTCGACGGTGAGGGTCTCTTCGCCAAGGAGACCGACACCTCCTTGGGAGAGCTGAAGGGGGACTACGCCACCATCAAACAGCTCCGTCCTCCACGCCGTGGGTCCCACCGTTACCAGCAGGACCAACCGTCGACGTCCCAGGCGGGTCCTTCCTACCAACCTCGCCCACCGCAGAGGCAAGGCGACTACTCCCGGTACCAGCCCTACCGGCCACGACCACAACCCAGCCGCCCACGCTACCAGCAGCGTCCCCAAACTGGTAAACGCGCGGAACGGAAGGGCAAACAACGTGTTTGACTCTTCCGTGACCGAGACTCTACCCTACCGCCCCCTCGCCAACTACCTATCGGCCTGATCTGCCATCACCACAGACCGATGGGTTTTAACCATCTTAGACTCTGGCTACGCGATCGAGTTCAGGAAATGCCCTACTGTCGGACGGATCCGCGTCACCGATCCGTCCCCACCGCTCCAGGAAGAACTATCAGCTCTCCTAGAGAAGGGCGCCATAGAACCGGTTGCAGCGTCGGAGTCTCACGAAGGGTTCTTCTCCCGCTACTTCCTCGTGGACAAAAAAGACGGGGGGACACGTCCAATCCTGGACCTCCGTCTCCTCAACAAGCACATCGACGCGAGGAAGTTCCGGATGGTGACTCTTCATTCCATCCTCCCACTGATCAACCACGGGGACTGGTTCACCGTCATCGACCTGAAGGATGCCTACTTCCACGTATCCATCAGAAGGGAACACCGCCGATTCCTACGCTTCCAGATCGGCGGCGACGTCTACCAGTACACCTGCCTACCCTTCGGCCTCTCCACCGCTCCGAGGGTATTCACGAAATGCATGGCGCCGGTGGCTGCTCATCTTCGGCTGCAAGGCGTCCAAGTGTTCCCGTACATAGACGACTGGTTGGTCTGCTCCCCGACCCAACAGAAAGCCAAGGACGATGTTGCCCATTGCCTGGCCCTTATGCAGAGTCTCGGTCTACGGGTCAACTACAAGAAGTCTCAGTTGACCCCCACTCAACGAATAGACTATATCGGAGCCGTATTGGACTCTCTGGCTCTGAGAGCCTACGCTCCACCCAAACGTCTGCTCGACATCCGCACGGTAGTGGCTCGGATCCAGGGCAGTCGTCGCGTCCGTGCCAGGGACGCCCTCCGCCTCCTAGGACTCATGGCGTCGACCACAGCAGTGATCTCGCACGCCAAACTCAAAATGCGGTCGCTCCAGTCGTGGCTCCTAGCCTCCTTCGACAGCACCCACGACAACCTCGGGAAGTGGCTCACACCGACCCCCGAGCTGCGGGACCAGCTGAACTGGTGGACAATGGACCGCAATGTGACCGCCGGGAAGCTCTTCGCCCTCCCCGCGCCATCCGTCCAGGTCACCACCGACGCGAGCACGCACGGATGGGGTGCGTGCTGCCTCGGGTTACGGGTCCACGGCATCTGGACGCCCGCGGAAGCCGACCGCCACATCAACTTCCTCGAGCTGTTAGCGGTATGGAAGGCGATGAGGTCCTTCAGACTGTCCCTAGCAGGCCGCGTGGTGCAGATCGCTTCGGACAACACCACGACCCTAGCCTACCTCAACCGGCAAGGAGGAACCAAGTCCCTCTCCCTCCTTCACCTGACGGTCCAGATCTGGGAGTGGTGCCTGAAGGTACATGTGTTCCCCATCGGTGTCCACATCCAGGGCACGCTGAACTTAGAGGCGGACTCCCTGAGCCGCAAAGGGACAGCGATGCACGAATGGGAACTGGACGGATCGGTGTTCGACCGCCTGTGCCGACGGTGGGGCACACCGAGCCTAGATGTGTTCGCGTCACAGATCAACACCAAGTGCCGCCGATACTGCTCCCGGGCCGGGATCGGCCACGGATCGGAGGGCGATGCCTTCATGGTGCCGTGGCACCAAGAACTGCTGTACATGTTTCCTCCGATCCCTCTCATCCAACGGGTCCTGGTACGGATCCGTGCGGAGAACGCCCGGGCGATCCTGATCGCTCCGTCATGGCCGCGCCAGCCGTGGTTCCCGCTACTCCAAACCCTGGCTTGCGACCGCTTCCGCCTGCCCACCGATCCGAACCTCCTCCGCATGGAGGACGGTCGGATCCTCCACTCGGATCTGCCGAGCCTACACCTGACGGCCTGGTTTATCCGCCCGACATAGCACGGATCCTTGAACTTTCAAGGAAACCTTCCACGCGAAAGTCCTACGATGCCAAGTACCGTCGCTTCATAGACTTTCTAGCATCCAGTGACCACACCGTGGACTCGGCATCCCTGCAGGACGTCATGTCCTACCTCCTGCACCTGGCCGAGTCAGGATCTGCACACTCATCCTTAAAGGTCCACTTGGCTGCGGTGGTAGCCAAGGCCCCACCCTCATCAGTTTTGTCCTCCGCTTTCAGAGACAGGACTGTTAAAAGATTCCTCCAGGGACTGCGTAATGCCTACCCTCCAGTGAAGATACCTCCTCCTCAGTGGTCCCTCACTGCTGTGCTCACCGCGCTCACGAAGGCGCCCTTTGAGCCCATGGCTACAGTGGACATTAAGTTTGTTTCTTACAAAACTGCATTTCTCGTAGCCATCACCTCTGCCCGGAGGGCAGGAGAACTGGCAGCCCTGCGGTCTGACCCTCCTTTTCTCAAGTTCTACCCCGATAGGGTAGTATTGCACCCGGACTTGACCTTTCTGCCCAAAGTCCTGACTGAATTCCATCTGGCCCAGTCCATCACGCTTCCAGCATTCTTCCTGAATCCTTCGTCTGCACAAGAGAGAGTGTGGCATTCGCTGGATGTCAGGAGGGCCTTGCTGTTCTACACACAAAGGACTGCGTCCTTCAGGAGAGCCAAACAACTGTTTGTGGCCTATGGTGGCAGGTCCAAGGGACACTCTCTGTCTGCCCAGAGACTTTCCAAATGGATCTCAAGCACCATCTACTTGGCCTATGAGATGTCATCTCTACCACCCCCGCCTCATGTCCGGGCTCACTCCACCAGGACATTGGCTTCCTCCACTGCGTTCCTCGAAGGCATCCCGATGGAGGACATCTGCAAGGCCGCTACCTGGTCCAGATCCTCCACCTTCATCACCCACTACCGGGTTGACACAAGGTCTGCTCCCGATGTCAGACGGGGCAGGTCCATCCTGACGGCTGGTCTCCGATCCTCTTCGCTGATGACCGCCCATCCATGATGCCATCGCGCTCTCCTACATCTCAGGACGCCGGCTGCCCACCATCCAAGTAAGTGAGCTTGCTAGTCACCCATCAGTGTGCATCCCCAAACAACACGAAGGAGAAGGACAGGTTTCACTTACCAGTAACTGTCGTTCTCCGAGTATGTTGTTTGGGGATTCACACAACCCAACCCTGCCTCCCCTCAGGGCTGCCGGCCTGAGATGGCCTTATGCTTAGCGGGCAGCTTTAATATCAAACTGAGGGGAGAGCGCGAAATGGCGCCTAAAGGGGTTGGGCATGGTGGGCGGTCCCACATTCAAAACTCTTTATCCAATCAGCTTTCCAGCTCCGCTCAGGATTCAGCGCAGGCGCAGAACCCATCAGTGTGAATCCCCAAACAACATACTCGGAGAACGACAGTTACTGGTAAGTGAAACCTGTCCCTCTCAATCATATGGCAAATGGGGTTATGTGAAAGTCACTTAATAGGCGATGGACTATTAAGAACCAAGCTGAAACTAAGAAAACAGGGTTTTCACACTGGTGTAGTTCACTGTGGATGTAGAAAAGAACAGGAAATAGTTGGTCAGTGTCCTTCCACGTCTATCGAAGATTTGATGTTAGCTGCTCCAAAAGCTCATGATGTTGAGTGTACGTTATCTGATAAACTTATCTAAACTTTGCATTTTTTAATAGATCGATTTGTTATTTGTATGTGTGTATATACAGCTATTACCTAATTCTATATTGCATTTTGCCAATTGCATCACGGTGCTTCTGGCATGAAAAAGAGAAAAAAGAGTGTCTGGTGACCAGGTTTTCCTATCTAACATATGTGTCAAAAGGTTTTCAGGAAAGCCAGTGCCTTTGTGTGTCTCCTGCATGTTTTCTTTTTTGCCTCAGTGAATGCAGCACGGGGCCATGCAGTTTGAACGATTTAATTCTGTGTGCCATCCTGAGACTTAAATGAGGGATTCTCAACCTGTGGCCCATGGCACCATTTCATGTCCCCCCTACTGCCTCCACCACAGCAGGAATTGCCATGTGGTGGAGGAAGGGCAAAATGGCTGCCTCGCCCCTGAAGCTGTCTAAGGGAGCGTGACCCAGCCCCCAGGTTAAAAAAGATTGAGAACTCGTGGCTTAAATGGTGCAGCTTTTCTCCCCTTAAATGTGAGGAGTACTGATGCATCTTCTTCCAGCAGTTGTTTCCTCAAATTCTCTTTGCTTCATTACTGTATGTAGACAGTAAGTTGGTATTTCTATAGAATGTCCCATTCTCTTGTCTGCTTCATAAAGCAAATTTCTCGTAAACTTCACTAAAGCAAATTTCTCGTAAACTATATATATATATATATATATATATAGAGAGAGAGAGAGAGAGAGAGAGAGAGGTAATTACATTGTTAGAAAGGTGCTGTTCCCAGTGTATCGGAATGGTCAAGGTAGGCTAGACCAGCATTTCCCAAACTATGTTCTGCGAAACACTGGTGGACTTCAATTCCCAGAAGCCTCAGTCAGTACATTTGTTGATCATTGCTTTGGGGGATTGACTTAGGCCTCTGGGAATTGAAGTCCAAAAATGAAAGATTGAGAAACACTGGGCTAGACTAGATTATGGTTGTCCCAATATCATCCTGTGAGTTTTATGGCCACATAGAGATCTGAACCCAGGCTCCTGATAGGTTATTTAAGAGGGCAGTCATAAAATTGTGATCCCACTTCTTTTTTAAGTGGAGCCAACTCTTGGATGTTGGATGCAAAGCTGCTTTCTTCTGCAATGTATTTTCCGACTTCTCGGTGTAGTTTTACCCATTCCTAGCTAGCAAGTCTTGTAATCCACTAATGGCCATTACCCAAAATGCTGGATTTACTTTTCTAGCAGACCTTATTTTTCCCAATGTATGCTATGAAACTATCTAAGGTATGGTACTACCATTCTCCTATACCAATACATAGTTAAGAAACTTTCAGACCATATTTTTTCTCTCTCCCCAGAAGTAACGAAACCAAAGCCCAAGCAATCTGTGAAACGAAAACGAACAGCTGACAAGTCCACCAGCACCAGTGATCCTGTGATTGAGGATGACCACATTCAGGTAAGGCCTTTTAGTCTGACTTTCCAACCTGTCCACCTGGTTGACCATTAGAGCCATGGTGGGGAAATCTGCCTTTCATAGGGCATTGTGGGACTGCATCTCATGCCAGTCATAGCCAGCATACCCAGTAGGAGGAATGTTGGAAGATGCAGTGTCACATTATCTGGAGGGAGTGCACTGTTCACACCTGATCTGGATAGATAGGCTTCAATACCATGGAAATAATTTTGGATCAAGGTCTCCTTGTTCTCGTCAGTTAGCTACAATTTTGCAAAGGACATTATCAGTCTGAAAAGTGGCTTTCTAGCTTGAAAGGAGATATTATACAAAATTCCCTTTCCAACATATCTTATTGATAATTCACATTTTACCAGTAGCCAAGATCAGTGTTTCTGTATCGATGGGAAGATGAAGGAAGCAGAAGTGCTGTTAGTATAGAATGACAGATACAGTAGAATCCCACGTATGATGGCTAGAATAAAAACAGGTTGTAAAACATACCCAAATGGTTTTTTCCAAACTGGGGTTGTTAGCCTCCATTGTAAAAGGTGACTAAAGCCCATAGGTTCATCCTGAGGAAAACCTGTCTCTGAAATAAAAGCAGCGGAAGTAGGTTGATCAGTAAAATAGTTCAACAAAATATCTGCCTTACCAACAAAGGATTGGGCATTCCATGAAGAGGCAGTTGTGGATTGTCACATCAGGGAAGAACTGACAGTGTCAATGTAATAACTTCCAGTTGCT
Source organism: Furcifer pardalis (assembly GCA_030440675.1). NCBI lineage: Eukaryota > Metazoa > Chordata > Lepidosauria > Squamata > Chamaeleonidae > Furcifer > Furcifer pardalis. Next base: position 75,719,033 of record CP126893.1, read on the forward strand.
GTTGAATAGCTCCCTGCTTTCACCTAGGACTAAAAGATAGCACTGGAGTCAGCTGAAATGTGAAGACAGATCCTTATCTTGGAAACAGTTCTAGTTTCAAGTCTTTAACATGTTTTCTCAGAACAGATTTCCAAACTCACAGAGTTTCTTGAATGTCTCTCCTCCCACACACTGAGTGGTTTAAATATTTAATTGCTTCAGCTGCACAGAGTGCTTTATGAGTAACCGAAAAGCTAGCTGACAACATTGACAAGGATACATCAGCCCCTTCCAGTGGGCAGAAAATATATTAGAAATAATTAAGTCTGTCTGGGTACCAGGTAGATGTTATATCCTTGACTTGAATAGAATCTATATGAGCACAAGATTTGCAGGGATTTAAAAAACAAAATCAGGAAACAGGGAAGTGACTTAACTCCTAGAATTAATATTTTAAAACTGATCCAAAAATGGCGCTCCTATTTCCATTCATCTTTCTTTTAAAAAAAAAAAACACACACACACATATAAACTCCCCTTGGCACAGCAGTTTCCCATGTTTATTTCTTCAACCAAAACTTTTAAGAAATTCAGTGTATTTTAAAAAATTATCAGGTCAAAATGTCCTCCAGTAGAAAAACAAAGCTTTATGCATGGATATGGGTTCAGGAAAACAAAATGCTAATACCCTATTGCCCCTTAAAAAAATCTATGATGAGACCACACTTTGAATAATCCATACAGTTCTAGTTACCATGTCTGAAACAGAATATTATAGAAATTGAAGAGGTGCCAAAAGGCACAACTGAAATGATAGAGGGTTCAGGACTTTCCATATGTGGAAAGCTTCCATGTCTAGGCCAGACGTGAGACTGTGAAAATGAAGCCACCTTTTGGTGAGTTCATTCTGCAGTTTCTTTCGCGTGACTTAGTGTGAGAAAGATTAGCCGACAACACAAGGTTGCATTACTGGGGTACGCCTGATTGTGGTTCAAAAGTACCACAATTTTTGAGGAGGCTCTTTCTGTGTACCCTGTGTAGAAAGCTTATAACTTTAGAAAGGTGGTGTTTGTGTGGGGAGAGAGGTATGCAAAGTTCTGCACAATGTGAAAAAGTGGATGGGGAAGATTCTGTGTCTTACATCATGCTAGCTTCTCACCTCATGACTTTCTAATACAGTAATACCCCATATAACGCGAGTACCGTATATCGTTAAAACCGCATAACGTTACAAGATTTTCGGAAACATCTTGTATCGAGTAACGCGATTTTAACGTTACACGATACAGTCGTTCTTAGCAGCAGGGTGGGTGGAAAGCTGAACGGGGTTCTCCGTTCAGCTTCCCAGCCACCCTGCAGCTACGGAGGCAGGGGTGGGGAGGCTGGAAAGCTGACGGGGGGCTCCCCCATCGGCTTACCCAGCCACCCCACAGCTGCGGAGGCATGGGCGGGTGGCTAGGGAAGCCGACAGGGAGTCCCCGTCAGCTTCCCCAGCCACCCTGCAGCTGTAGATCGGGTCCTCTGATCTCTCTGGAGGTGTTTCTGGGCTTCCCCGACGTCCAGAGCCGGTGCAGCAAGCCAGAATGTCAGAGTTCGAATCCCGACGTTCTGGCTTCCTGCACTGGCTCAGGACGTCGGGGAAGCCCAGAAACACCTTGGATCGGGTCCCCACACCTCCCTGGACCCGGCGGGGGGGTCAGACCCCCCAAAATTGGTAAAAAAAAGGACTTTTTTTTACCAATTTGGGGGTTTCTGACCCCCCCGCCGGGTCCAGGGAGGTGGGCAGACACGATCCAAGCTTTTTCTGAGCTTCCCCAACGTCCTGAGCCAGTGTAGCAAGCCAGGATGTCAGAGTTCGAATCCCGACGTTCTGGGTTGCTGCACTGGCTCAGGACGTCGGGGAAGCCCAGAAACACCTTGGATCGGGTCCCCACACCTCCCAGGACCCAGCGGGGGGGTCAGAAACCCCAAAATTGGTAAAAAAAAAATGGACCTTTTTTTTTACCAATTTTGGGGTCTCTGACCCCCCCGCCGGGTCCAGGGAGGTGGGGAAACCCGCTCCAAGCTTTTTCTGGGCTTCCCCGATGTCCTGAGCCAGTGCAGCGACCCAGAATGTCAGGATTCGAATCCCGACATTCTGGCTTCCTGCAGCATAAAAGAGGGTGGGGGAAGTTCAAAATTATCGCGCATCGGGTCTCCCGACCTCCCTAGAGCTGATGTGCGCTAATTTTGAACTTCCCCCACCCTCTTTTATGCTGCAGGAAGCGAGAACGTCGGGATTCGAATCCTGACATTCTGGCTTGCTGCACTGGCTCAGGACGTCGGGGAAGCCCAGAAACACCTTGGATCGGGTCCCCACACCTCCCTGGACCCGGCGGGGGGGTCAGAGCCCCCAAAATTGGTAAAAAAAAACGTCAGTTTTTTTTACCAATTTTGGGGTTTCTGACCCCACCGCTGGGTCCAGGGAGGTGTGGGGACCCGATCCAAGGTGTTTCTGGGCTTCCCCGACGTCCTGAGCCAGTGCAGGAAGCCAGAACATCGGGATTCGAACTCTGACATTCTGGGTTGCTGCACTGGCTCAGGACGTCGGGGAAGCCCAGAAACACCTTGGATCGGGTCTGCCCACCTCCCTGGACCCGGCGGGGGGGGGTCAGAAACCCCAAAATTGGTAAAAAAAAAACGGACGTTTTTTTTACCAATTTTGGGGTCTCTGACCCCCCCGCCGGGTCCAGGGAGGTGGGGAAACCCGCTCCAAGCTGTTTCCAAAGTTCTCCCACCTCCCTGGAGGCAGCAGCAAGCCAAAATGTCAGGATTCAAATCCCGATGTTCTCGCTTCCTGCAGCCTCCAGGGAAACAGGGCTTTTTTTAACATTGTGTGTTCAATGTATCGCACAACGTTAAAAACCGAATAACGACGGGACTTGTGGAACCAAGTCATAACGTTATTCGGGGTACTAGTGTATTGTTAATAGAACCAAAGTTGTCTGCTGAGAGATTTCTATAAGCAAACTGTTAGGCCATTGAATGAAAAGGATGCAAGGCAAGATAGTCTTGAGTCTGATCCATCAGGCCTCTTAGGTTCTTGGTGCTGTCAAACATTTCTTCAACACTTTCAGTATTCATAATATTTCCACCCACATTTGTCAATCAACAGTTTTCATGGTTGTAGATTTGCATCTTTGTATGATTCAAGTAGTGACCTTTCGGCTTTAAACAAATTTCCCAGGTTCTGACACTGAAATCAAAAAACCTTGTGGGGATCACTTTGACAAACTGTGGCATAACAGACCTGGTGCTGAAAGACTGCCCTAAAATGATGTTCATTCATGGTATGTACTTTTCGATTGCAGGAGCTTGTGAAACGAGATACGTTATCTTTTCATTAGACAGAGCAAGTCCCTCGTGTCAATTCGATTGTTTCTTGCTGATAGCTTTGAATATAATTGATTGAGGAGATGGAGGTATAACTGCTGTGGAAGGAGTCAGAAGTACTTTATGAGACATGGTTCTTCCATTGGCCTCCCAAAAGGGGATTCCATTGCTACTCATCAATGCAGGGCCGGATTTACATGAAAAGAGGCCCTAGGCTATTCCACTTATGTGGCCCCTTCACCTCCCATTTTTAAGTTTGTAAATTACATGAGAGATAACAAAATACAACATTACTGTGATATATATCAATATATAGGCCCCTCTTGATCTTGAGGCTCTAGGCTAAAGCCTAGTTAGCCTATAGGAAAATCTGACCCTGCATCAATGCTACTACATGCCTGATAAAAAGAGGTGCTTTTTCTACTGTTGTTAGGCTGCAGGAGGCATGTATGATGTAGTCTGAGGAGTAGTAAGAATGGAGTAGGTATAGAATGGCAAACACTTAATGGCATGATAAAGTTAAAAAGTTAGACTTTTCACTTTTTAAACGCATGCTTCCAATTTTTCCATGTGAAATCATGGTGAATTACAGTTTTGCTTTCCGTAATTTGTAGCCACCAGATGCCGTGTACTCAAGCACTTAAAAGTAGAGAATGCGCCTATTGTCAATCGATTTGACTATGCTCAGTGCAAAAAGTTTAACATGGATCAAGTTCTGGATCAAATACTGCGGATGCCGCCAGAGAGAAATCGGATAATTTACCTACGTCCAATGCAGCAGGTATGCAAATGGCTTTCCACTTCAGTAACATGAAAATGCTTCTATTCTGTGCTGTTACTCATAGGTTGTTTTAACTTGGAAGCTTCAAATATGACTTTTAAGTTCTGTTCTCTCTAACTTCACAGTAGTTTTAGAATGGGTCCCATGCTAGGTCTAGGATCTTGTTCAGCACTAGCAGAGTGGACAGCTCACCTGACATAGTAATGCTTGTCTTCCTGAATGTAGAGATCACCCATTTAAGTATGTGAGTCTTTGCTTTGCAGAAGAAGGTGCTGGAAAAAGAAATTGAGAAAAAAGCTTAACTGCTTGTATAATGGCTCATAGTGCAGGCAAAGTAATAGGATATAGCCCCACCTGAGTATCTGTGAATTTCCTAAAATAAATATAAGCATCCTGTTCCCATAGGAAAAGTAACATTGTTTTTATTGTCTAAACAAGGCCAGATTGAGTACATTACATTAGCATTTCCACATTACATCATGGGTGTTGCATTAGTATTATCCAACATGACATGATGAGCAAAGTCCCAACATGTAACTTTGTGCTGATGTAAATTGGATCAGGGTGCTAGAAAGAAATAATTAAAATTAAATCAATGCTTCTTATCTTCCCAACCTGTTTCAGCTTCTGAGGCCCCCTAGGGCTCCTTTTTTTTTGCCTGAAAAAACCTTTGGGATTATTATTATTATTATTATTATTATTATTATTATTATTATTATTATTATTATTATTATTATTATTATTATTATTATTATTATTATTATTATTATTTGGGGGGGTCTCTTAAAGGTCCAAAATAGCTGCCAGATTGCAGCCATTGGGACCACCACACGTGATCCGATGGCTTTTTTAAAAAAACTTTTCAAGTTTCCCTCCGCATTCTCAAAACTTTTCCAGGGTAAAGGGGGGTCCCAAGGACCTTCAGAATCTAAAAAGGAAGATAAAAAGTTTGTATTTAATGTTAATTTATTATTTCCAGCATTCAAATCCTGTTTACACCAGTCCAAAGTATGCAATAGGATTTTGCCCAATGGGGTATGAGCTAATTCTTGTTGTAATTGTCCTTGCTGTAGCATTATAGTGCTAAGGTAAGATTTGATTCTTCATTATGCTTGTTTTTCTGATCAGTCCCTGTCTGTTTTGTAGATAGAGTAGCAATTTGTCAGAGAAAATTTTTATAGCCAAGCTAAGTACCTCAGACTTGGTGAATGTTCCATCTAAACTTTGCCATTGTTCATGAAGAGTATCCTCTTCTCACCATTCTTGTGCTTATGTGGCAACTCATATAATAGAAAGACCACCACTAAAATGTGATTAGAATTTCAGAGTGTTTTACCAATTATATTGGATATATCTGCTCTGAGGTAAGATCACTAAAATAAGCAGAACATTTTTAAAAATAAGCTAGAATTTGCTGGAGTTTTTGAGTACTTGGGAGAATGGCACAATTTTGGTACGTTCCTCAAACAGGTGAATATTCTTTTCGTTTCTTTTAAAGAAGTGGCTATAGATTCAGTGCACTGTGCTTAGGTCAGACTGAGTCTCTTCATTGTGTACACCACTCTGCACGTTCTCTCTGTTGTCCATGCTCTTCTGTTCCTTACTGCTTTTTTTGAAGAGGAACATGACACTTTTTATCAGCATACTTGAATGTTGATAGATTGTATTCATATGTTTAGCTGTTCTCATAAACAAGAGAAAGCCATGTTTCCCTTTCCCTTCCTTTTTCACAGGTTGACACATTGACTTTAGAACAAAAGATATTTAGTGGCCCTTACCCATACCATATCTGTGTAATTCATGAATTTAGCAACCCTCCAAATGTTCGCAACAAGGTACGCATTCGCAGCTGGATGGACACAATAGCCAACATTAATCAGTAAGTCTCAGAATTTGTCTCTTTTTCTCCCCTTTCTGTGTGAATGCATATTTGACAGATAGGTAGGTAATTAGATCAAAAATAGTTGCCATCTAAATACAGAAATAGTTTGGTCAAACTTGGCAGGTAGGGTTTCCAGTTTCAGAATCATTGTAGAGATATTTCCAATAGGTAAATTGCTTCCATTTGCTTAATTGTCCCTGCTGTTGCTTAAAGAGTATTTTTAGACGCTTGGGAAAGAGGGAGAAGTCTTAAGTGTTGCAGCTTAATGTCTCAGAAATAGTCTGTTCTTCAATTGATTCTGTGCCGTTTTTTGGCAAATGTATATGTTCTGCATTCTTTTAGCAGTTTCCTAGCATTAGGAATTAGCCTCATGTATCACTTTGGTCTTTCTTTTCTTTGTTTCTCATTCCTAGGTTTCATGATTTTATAGCTTAGTTTATCAATGTAGTTTTTCAATCCTATTAAGGTCAGCCTTATTCTACAAGTATCAGATTTGCTTATGGGATTTGTATCTTTTACAAATCTTAGTAATAGAGCATAAGCTTTATTTTGTCTAAGACAGGGATTCTCAACCTTTTAAAGCTAGGGACCAGATCACTCCCCCTCAGACTGTTTGCAGGACCACCCTGAGCCCACCACACCCCAACTCCCTACTCCCCCCTACACCGTTCCCCTGCTTACTGGCCTGGAGGAGCTGCATGGTGTGGTTGAAGGAAACCCTGCACCCACCAGGAATGCCTCTGTGGCTTCCAAAGATACCCCTGCAGCCACCAGGAATGCGCCCATGGCCACTTGCAGCGGAAGCAACACCTGGAGTAAGGGAACAGGCCAGTTGTTTTGGTGCCATGGGCCAGATCTGGCCCATGGGCTGTAGGTTGAGAATCCCTGGTCTAAACCTTTTACAATAGACTGGGCCTTCCTACTGAGGCACTAGAATGAAGTTAGGTCCAGGTTAAGTACCTGTCCTTAGTGCATTATAGCCCATATTCCCAGATTGATATTCACATTCTGTTGACATTTTCTCCCTATTTGTCCTCAGGGAGCTTATTAAATATGAATTCTTCCCTGAAGCCACACGAACAGAAGATGACCTGAAAAAGCATCCAAAGTATCCATGGGGGAGAGATATTTACACTTTAGAAGGTAAGATTTATGGAGATCTATAGAGCCAGATATGTTTTCCCAGAAAATAGCTGTTTTCAAGTTTAGATCTTGTACTTTAGAGAGGGAGAAAAAGGCTTTTGAAACCATTTGTTGTGAGGAAAATGTATGGGCATGTCAGCCATAAGAGAGAGTTCGGTCTAGAGATCCAAGACTCCCAAACTAATTTTCCCATATATTGGCTGAAACCTGGTAGTAAGTTGCAACTAGAATAGGCTCATTGGATCACTGAAGATTTGGTGACTCATCTCCTTTGTGAGTTCCATTGATTGTAGTGTGACTAGAGGCTGCAGTGGCTCATTGGTTAAGAAGCTCACCTTGTTAGCTGGAAGGCTGGCAAGTCAGCAGTTTGAGACCCAGGTACTTCATATCAGATTGAGCACCTGTCTCCATCTCAGCTCTTGGGAACATGAAAGGAGCCTCATTTGGATGTTCCCTGAGTAGAGTTTCTTCTAAAAAAATCCTTTCAGTCAAGAATAATTTCTGACATGAAATTATTATTATTAGTTGTGACTTACTCCCAAAATTTCAGCCATTGTTAGACTTCCTTACGACCAGTGTACACAGTGTTTTGGGATTCTAAAAGCAGTGTTCTAACATTTGAGAACCTTTTTGTTGAGATGAACAGATAATCCAGACATTGTTAATATTAGTCAAAATATATATATATGAAAATGTGTGACTCTACTTGGACTGTTTACAGACAAGATAAAGAGCTTGAGTGGTGAATGTTTTTATTCCTCTAAGGAAGTTTTGCTTGGCTGCATTCAAGGGAAGCAGAGCTAGTCTGCCGATTGTGACACTGATAAAGATAAGTGGCCTCTAAGTGGAAAGATGGTTATAGATAAAAAGGAAACACAGTCAGTTCCTCATTTTCTGCCAAATTGCCTTCTAGGTATTGTGGATGGGGCTCCCTACTCCATGATTACTGATTTCCCTTGGTTGAGATCACTCAGGACAGCGGAGCCTAATGGCTATGCCAGATACGACTTTGAGGATGATGAAAAAAGTAAGTGAATGTATTATTATTTTCTGATTATTTTATTTTCCATTCTGTTAGAAAGCACCCAAAGCACTTTACAGCATTAAAATGCAAAACAGCTTTATTTAAAATAGTGGCCTAGATATTTAAGCCTGTGCCTCCTTAATGCATTCTTCTTTGTTGATTAGGAACTGAGAGCGAGGCGTTTCTCTGTATTCTGGCAAGGTCTCATTTTTAGATCTTTAATGCAGAAGGAGAAACACATGTAAATGCTACTGGTAGATGAAATCATGAATTTTATTATTGTGGGATAATTTCCAAGATTTGGTGATGTATGTGTGCCTCTGTGTTTATAGAGTTGTGTACAAAACCAGTGCATCTTATATTTTGCCATGGTCAATGACTGGTGCAATAAACTACATTCTACAGCAGGGGTGCCCAAACTTTTTGGGCCGCAGGCTGGTCATGTGGTTCAGGGGGCGCTCACTACAGCCCGGGGGCCAGATCTAATCCCCAACACCAATTCATCCAGCCTGCAAAGTCCTTGTCGCTCCCGGAAGTGGAAGTAAAACACACTTGTGTGTGTTTGTTTTGCTTCCGGGAGTGACAAGGGCTTCATGTGCCAAATGAATTGGCATCAGGGGCTGGATATGGCCCCGGGCCATAGTTTGGGCACCCCTGTTCTACAAAGATGACAGTTATATATACCTTCATTCCAAAGCTGCTTCAGATCTTGGGGGAAAGTGTATTTAAAACAGTGTAGTTTTCTGTGAGGCTATTCGATTATTTTGCAGCAGGATGGTTGTATTTGATCATTTCTTTGTATTGGTTATATTTGAATTCAAGTGGTTCGTGTCCTGTAGCTGAAATAATATTGTGAACTCCAGTTCTTCTTCCGTGTCCAGGCCAGATGTGAAGCAGCCAAAATGAGGGCACCCTTTTGTGAATTCATTCTGTAGTTCCTTTTGCCTCACTTAGTGTGAGAAAGATTAGCTGGCACAAGGTGGCCATTGCTCGGGGTACTCTTGATTGTGGTTCAAAAATACCGCAATCTTTAAGCAGGCTCTTTCTCTCTACTTCGTGAATTCCAGTGAGATTTCCTTTTGCTTTCCTTTTATTTTCTCTGTGTATGTTTTAGCTACTATTTATGCTCCCAGAAGAAAAGGACAGCTGTCAGCAGACATCTGCATGGAGACGATAGGGGAGGAGATCTCTGAGCTCCGTCAGATGAAGAAAGGTGTATTCCAACGGGTGGTCGCTATCTTCATCCATTATTGCGATGTTAATGGGGAGCCAGTTGAGGATGACTACATCTGAATGGATTCAGCGACAGGCTTCCAGCCCTTTTTCTCATTTGACTGGCATCACCGGCAAAGGAAGCGAGTGGATTCCTTCCATTGCTTGAATGCACTGAAAGGTCTTGGAACTCGTATGGTTCACAGTTGCCCCAGCGTCTACTGGAATAGTTTGTAGTAAATGTATAATGAGAAGGAAGTTGCATTCTATGTTGAGGATTCTGACTCTTACTAAAGTCAACTTTATTTCATATGTTTATATTATGAAATTTAATTTAAGTTCCATTTTAATGAAGATAATTACAGCAGGGGAGAAGAGGTTTGGACTTCTAGCTCACATAATTCATGGCAGTATTTTTGTTGTTTTGCCACAAATAAAGCCCCAACATGCTGTGTTCAGGGGTCACAGGAGTCTTATAATCTGTGCCTTTTTTTTTCCTCTTGAGCTGAGTAAATCTGTTGAACAGCCTTTGAGTCTGGTGTATTTTTTCAAAGGGAAATAAAGTGAAGGTGTTAAGCCAGGTAAGAATGACAGCAGACGGAAGAGCAGCCATGCAAATGATCTAGGAAAAAATGGGAAAGTGTCTATTGTTGATTTTATTTAAAAATGCAAATTAAGACCACATTTGTTAAACTTGTAAAACAGACATTTTTTTTACCAATTTTGGGGTCTCTGACCCCCCCCCCCCCCGGCTGGGTCCAGGGAGGTGTGGAGACCCGATCCAAGCTGTTTCTGGGCTTCCCCGTCGTCCTCAGCTAGTGCAGCAAGCCAGAATGTCAGAGTTCAAATCCCGACATTCTGGCTTGCTGCACTGGCTGAGGACATCGGGGAAGCCCAGAAACAGCTTGGATCGTGTCCCCTGCCTGCTCCAGAGAGATCAAAGGACCCGATCTACAGCTGCAGGGTGGCTGGGGAAGCTGACGGGGACTCCCTGTCGGCTTCCCTAGCCACCCGCCCTTGCCTCCGCAGCTGTGGGGTGGCTGGGGAAGCCGACGGGGGAGCCCCCCGTCAGCTTTCCAGCCTCCCCACCCCTGCCTCTGTAAGCTGCAGGGTGGCTGGGAAACTGAACGGAGAACCCTGTTCTGCTTTCCAGCCACCCTGCTGCTAAGAACGACTGTATCGGATAACGTTGAAAATCGCGTTATTCGATACAAGATTTTTCCAAAAATCTTGTAACGTTATGCGGTTTTCACGCTATACAATACTCGCGTTATCCGGGGTATTACTGTACATTGGTTTCTAAAAGATGCAGATATATGAAACCCAGTAAATACAAATCCATTTATTTTTCATGTGTGGCTTCTCATGTTACTTCTTCCTGTATTCCAATGGCTGATCTGCTTGGAGAGTGTGTTTCCAGAGTCCTTTCCTGGGAAGCTGTAAACCAGGGTTGCTTCTGATGGGGATAAAGATAGCAAAAGACATAAAATAGTAATAGTAATGTGCAAGTTTCCAGCTGTAGATTGAGTTTAGGCATCACCGGATGCCACCAGTTCTTAACTTTTTAGATATTTGTTTCAATTGAACCCTGTGATAATGTCATATGTTGTGCAATACATCCACTGAATTCATTTATTTTAAAAGGCTCCCAGAATCTGTTTCATCCATCATTGTGTTGGCCAGGATTTGGTTGTTTAAAAACCAGTGATAAAAGAGGTAAGAATCATGTTCCAATCCCTTTATTTATGTGCTATTCTGTTTATAAACAAATTCAGGATGTCATAAACCCTGAAATGGACATTTTATAATACAATGCTATTATTAGTTTTCTTTTGATAGCCTTGAGATAGCTAAACTGCTTGCATAATTAGACCTTTGAACAAATATGATTTCCATTTATGTTGTCATATATTGACACAGGAAAGTTAAATAGCCAAGGTTCATATTGAAGAACTGCTAGTTGCGAACACACTTCCTGTTCAGCAACTAGCTGGAGACCAGTTGTGCGTGTCGTTGTCGTCCCCCCCCCCCGCCCCATTATGTACAGAGAGGTCATCTGTCTGCTTTTTGTGACAGTCTGAAGCAGTAACTTTATTTTTGCATTATTTAGTACAACAGAATGAATGGATATGAAATGCAAGAATGAAAGGCTTAATGTATGCTCTGAATGTACAGAAATTATTTATTTTCTAATTTGTATTGCCGCCCAACTCCGAAGACTAGGTGGCTTACAGAAAATAAAACCAATCACAGTTTAAAAAGCAATAAAAATCCATTAAAACTCAGCTCAATTGGCAGGAGATTCTATAGGGCCAGAGAAGACACTAAGAAGGCCCTCTTTCTGGTGCTAGAGAGACACGCCTCTCTACCAGATAGAACAATGAGAGAGCCTCTCCGGTTTGCTCTGGTGGGACAGACAGATGTTCTTGGGGAGATGCAGTCTCTTAAGTATCCTGAAAAGTTCAGCTTCCATTTGAATGTGTGTAAAAATAGAATGTATGCAGATACATTTAAAAGGTTGGGACCTCAGTGCATCCAGATTTATTTATTTATTTGCAAGGATCAGCAAATACTGTAGTTGGAAATTCCTCATATGAAGCACATTTATTCAGTGTTCAGATTACATGTTCTCTCTGAAGGTGGAGGCTTTAGTTTCCAAAATGCAAGGGAATATTAAATACTTTGATTACTGCTGTGGTCTCCATAATTTCTCAAATGCCAAAAGGGCCTAAAATTAAATCTTAGTAAGATCATGGAAGACTCCTTGTATGTCAAAATATTCACAGAATTAGACTGCAAAATGACCCAAAGGGATAACCTACAGTGTTTCCATCACGGCTCTGGAAGCTGTAAGCTTACCAGATTTGAATTCTCTTTCACTCATACATCAATTATCTTAATGCTGTGTTTGAAAACAGTTGTTGTAAAAAAAATCGTTCTGGGACCAGGGAGATCTCTAAGGAATCTAGCTTCAAACTATAGATTCTGATGCAGTTATTTATATTGACCTTGAAATAGGGTGAGGTTTTTGTTTGTTTGTTTAGGAAATCTACCTCTTCAAAATGTCTAAATCAATCAATTAGTTAAGCCCTAGGAGAAGGCTTGTCCTTTCTATTTCTTTTTGTGTAAACCTCATGCATACAGAGAAATGGGAATTGTACCCAGCATGTTGGGGACAAAATTCTAATTATCTTGTGCACTAAGCGCTATGAAGTGGCACAGAAGTGTAATTGTTATTGCTAAAACTCTGCAGTCCAGCTGCAACAGTGAGGTTTGCCAACATTATTTCTATGTTTTAAGCTACATTGCATTTTTTCTTGCACATAACTTTATTAGCATAGAAATGGACTTCAAGGGGAGTGGGAGCCATTGAGTTCTTTAAGTGTGGAATGTTTTGCCCTGTTATATTGTTCAGATTTAATTCCTCAAAGCAGGGGGAAATGTCTTAACTAAGATATAACTTAACTAAAATATACCTTTTGCAGCCACTAGGCGTAGCTGCTTCACAGTGCTTAATCAAATGAAAATAAAATCAGTCACCTACACAATTTTCCTGACAGAAATGCTTTTATAAAGAATTTTATAAAGAACAACGAAGTATCAAAATTAGCTCAGTTCCTTTATTTCAGACATGCAGTATAGAAGCACATTTTTTTGGTCAAAGAATAGTGATGTTTCATAGATATATTTTCTCTAAGATGCCCAGTGGTTATGTGCTTAAATTTTAAACGGTTATTGTGGGAACCCACTTCCTATTTTAATTGTTGTTTTCATCTTTAGAAATAACTGTTATGAATTTTTAAAAGGCATAATTGGCAAGGATTTGTGGACTGAATCAATAGGCAAGGAAGTCTTTGCTGAAGTATTCATGTTTGCTATAGTTTTAATTCTTTATCGCTTAGTTCAGTGTTCAGGACTTAAGCCTGGAAAGGCTGCAAATTTAGTACCATGCTCTCGTTTAAATCTGCAGTAGTAAGGTACTTGTGAGCCCCACCATGGTCAACAGAGCATCTCTTCTCCAGCCTTTGTACATGGAAGAGTTTGGACACCTACTGAACTGGTAGGTATTATGAGTTCCTCCATCCCAGTTCCTGTCACTGGTTTAAGAACCTCAACACACTTTTTGGCACTTTGTTTCCATTTACTTAGAGGGGATCAGTCAGTGTAGAGCAGGGATTCTTAACCACGGCCTGGAGGCCCAGATGTGCCCCACGACACCATTTCATGTGGCCCACCACCACCACCACCACACCCAGAAGTGCCATGTGTGGCAGGCAGGGTAAAATGGCCATCTGGCCTCCAAACTGTCTGAGGGAGCTTGACCCGGCCCATGGCTTGAAAAGGTTAAGAACTCCTGGTGTAGAGGATCCAGTTCTCACCAATGGTCAGTTCTGTTTTTGTCTCCTGTCTTCTTTTCACCCCAGTAGAAAGGGTGCTATGGGGGCTTGGCTTTCTTCCTTGGGGAATTTCAGCTGTGGTTTAAAAAAACAACCTTTCCCATAGTCTTTATAAATGTAACCTATTATCCTTCTCCTGGGGAGTTCTCTATGCAGCAGCTCCCTGACCATTCCTAAACCCATTTGCCCTCTTTACAATCTTCCTTCCCTCTGGGAGCATCTTGGTCCACTATTCCTGTTTCCTCCTGGCTTTCTTCTCCTTCCTTCTTAGAACCTATTTTGAGGCTTCCCTACCAGGACCTACTGGAGAATCCTCCACTCTCATGTGACTCTTTCTCTCTCCTCCCTGGTGTGAAAGCTGTTCTTATATTGGTCATGCACTTGGGATACCAGGTGTGGCTCCTCCCTTTTCCTTACAAAGTACCCTTCAATCCTCTGGACTGACATCACTACATAAGCCTTTGTTTGCATCTTGTGATCTTGGGACTAGCATATAGTAGCAAGTCATCTACTCTTTGTACATTAAGTTCTGTGACAAACTCACTGGGGTGGCAGGTGGGTTGTGGGTCCTGGATTTAAGACCAATCGACCACTCACAGGTGCATCCAAGTACAGTAATACCCCGGATAACGATTGGACCGGATAACGCCAAAACCGCATAATGACAACAAATTTGGGGGGAAGATTTGCACTGGATAATGTTCTTTCTAGCGTTATCCAATGCATCATAATAAAGAAGTAAAGGAGGCCAAAGCTCCTCTTCCTGCCACTTCCCTCCTCCCCCCCCCCCAGTCATGGGGTGCCGTACTGCCGAGAGAATCCAGCCCAGCCCTGGCCCTGCTTACCTTCAAGCCACCACAGCTGCTGCTCCCACCAGGTTCCCCAGGCAGCCCTTTGCACTGGAACTCATGGCTGGGCCAGGCAAGGGTAGCGTGCACGAGCCTCACCCATGTAGAGTCAGCCTAGCTGCTCTTTGCTCCGACTGAGCCAGGCTTGACCAGCCGATTGCAGAGCACAGAGCTATGCCTCATGGCAGGCAAAGGCAGCCAAGTGCTGATGCAAGAAATCAGAAAATGGAGAGGAATGGTTACCAAGGCTGAAAATCGCATAACGTTAAGACTTGTGGAACCAAGTCTTAACGTTATCCGATGTATTACTGTATCCATCTTCTTCACAGTACAGTACTTTAAAAATATAAAAATAATTTGTACTGTACTTCCTAAGAACTCACTATAGTTGTTGGGTTCCAATAAATCAAATTTCTACTCTCGGCTAGTTTAGACCCATTCAACAATGAATTCCATTGCCTTTTCTAGTTGGGATGTAAGCAACGAAGGATGCTTCTGTGCCTTCCAAATTAGATCCTAGTATAGCATTGCTATATATGGGTTGGGCATCATACATATATGGTGGATCTTACTGGCTCTTCTCCATGCTGGGGAAGGGTGAAAAGCTCTATTTTCACTCTCTTACTAGTGAGTTAATGCAGCCAATTCTTGGCCTCTTCTGGCATAAGGAAACAGATACAGCTTATCTAGCAATTGTGTAGTGGAGATGGGGGTCAAAGTCTTGGAAATTTATGAATCGCAAGGATTATGACATCTTTTTCTGCTAGCACTTCCTTAGATGTCTTTGTTTAAGTTTACGTACAGTGCCTGGAGCTGAGGAAGTGGGAATTTCCCTAGAACAGCATATCTTTTACCCCGTAATAGATTAATGTTTTTACTGCTAGTCATGTGGCCTTCTGTGTTGAAACAAAACATGTGATAATTCTAAGTAGGATTGGACCTGTCAAGTAGAAGGCTTGCCCTGAAGTAACTTGCCCTGAGCAACTTTACTTCTGTCTCCTTGCCATTTGGTCCTTTTCACATAAATTGTTAATGAAACCAATGGAGAATAGCTCTAATTCTGAAAATATGGAGAGAGTGGCCTCCTCGCTGTATTTTTGCTTTCAAGGTTGCATAAGTAATACCTTGAAATATCTTCATATGCATCTGCCAACAAATCTTTGAAATAGAGCTTTTTGCAGTTTGAGGCGTTTGGGGGCTATTTTCAGTTTGAATATCAGCCTGTAGGTGATGTTTGATAAGCAGCTCTGGGGGCTTGTGAGAACTGAAGAAGGTAATAACTGTTGAACAGCTCAGAGGAGGATAGTCGGATCCACCCTTGCAATTACGTTTTTATCACTAGAGGATAAATATTCTGAATGCATGTCACAATCGGTTCAGTTTCTGCAGAGGCTGAACTACAACCCTACACTTATTACTAATTTTAGAATGTTATGGGCAACCCTAGAGACAAAGCAGAGCCTGGAAAGAGAGCTGAATGTTGGTCTTGATGAAGGAGTGAAACACATGTGTACTCCTAAAAGCAAACATGGCAGATGTGATCAGTTGCAAGACTCTTTGTGTTGGCGAGTTCTTCTTTCAGTCTTCTCTTTCCATCCCCGGTAACTCTTGGAAATCACCTTGCTTAAATTACCTGGTACAGAAACACCTACCAGCAAATAGCTTGACATTCTTTTAGCGTTAAACTCTCACTTATTTTATACTAGCAGACTGGTGGAACTAGATTTCTCCACCCTGCTTTGGCAGGGGCCTGGACTCAGTGATCTTTGGGGCCACTCCCAGCTCTACACTTCTGTGATTGTGTTCATTTTCATATGAGGATTACAAGTAAATAATATGGAAATAAAAACTCGAGGTTCTTCATGTCAACACATCAGGTAACTGTCCTACCTGACAACGAGTGTTATCCTGTCTCATGGGGGGGGGGGCTAACATGGGAGTGTTGTTGTTGTTTTATATTTTGCATTAGGCAGGGTATCTAACAGGTTAGAAACTGACTTGGAATGAAAATGCCAAGAGACCTTTGTGTAGACTATACCATAGGGCTAGCCCAAACCTAGGTTTTTGGGCACAATTTCCTCAACCCAAGTCCCCCCCCCTCTCAATATCCTCTCTCTCTCTCTCTCTCTCATTCTCTCTCTCTTTTGCAAGTCAAGGTTTGTTGATTCAAAGGAAATGAAAGGACTATTTTGAACATGGGACTAAGTTCATGTTGAAATATTCTGTGATACTAGACCAAATTAGGGTGTCTGAAGCAGAAGAAGGATGGGGGCACGTAGACAATTACATTAGCTGTGATACTGATATTTGCAACTACCCAGCCCAGTTAAATCAGATTTGAAGCTG
Source organism: Furcifer pardalis (assembly GCA_030440675.1). NCBI lineage: Eukaryota > Metazoa > Chordata > Lepidosauria > Squamata > Chamaeleonidae > Furcifer > Furcifer pardalis. The sequence continues at coordinate 75,736,017 of CP126893.1, forward strand.
CTCCAGACTGTTCAACTCCGCTGAATATCTGAGAAATGTTATTTCCCTGCCACACAAAATGTTGAGTTCGTGCTTTTGTGGAAAGCAATCTGCTGTAGTGAAAAACAGACTAGAACAAAAGGCATGTGATGCAATATAGACCTCAAATTGCTGACATTAACACCCTTGAATTTTACAAAAGTTTTAACATTGGTATTTAACTGACATGTTACCACAAGACACTTGGTTGGTTTTCTTGTATGAAGAGGAGTTCAACAAGGGTGAGAAGGGTTTGATATTCTAGTGCAAGGACTCTGCTGCGTGTCAATCTTAGATAGGCAAGTGAGTAGAACTTAGACTCACAGCTTTTAGGTGTGATTGGGTAAAGGATTGAAAAGGATTCAAATAGGACATTTTCAAAAGGTCCAAAGTAATGTGCATGCGTCTATTGTGGCAGCAGCTTATTTAATGTGGAATCTGTGTCTGATTTTCACAAAAATGAAAAAGAGAACTCATTGTCAACATGGGAAAAGAGGATAAGTTGGGTATAGGCCACGCGCTGCCTTAAACCTGAAGCCCACACAGCTGGTCCACTCTATCCCATCCATCTTTAAAATAGATTTGGCCTTAGGCTGCCAACTGGTCTCTGTCCCTGCATATGGGCCCATTGTTCATGCCTGATAAACCAGGTTTTTTTTCTTTGTGTCAACAGGGCTGAGCTGCATGGTTTTGCAAAAGCAGCTGTAAGTCCTATACAGACGGTTGTGTATCCCACCTAGCATTGCGAAATGTGTGTTGCACTTCTGAATGTCAGCAGCTGGGCCAGAGCTTAAAATCTGCTCCATCTGAGCAACTCTAGCAAAGGCTACCATATTATTGCCCACTTCTAAGCCTCCAATTTCATACTGTAACTCACCAGATTTCCAAACAAGTCCAGGCCAATAAAATGATCTTTGAATTGTATTTAATCTCCTGTTAAATAAGCAAACAATAATGTCTTCTTTGTACAAGCTCTAGTTGTGCTGTAAAAAGGGAACCAAATAAAACAAAACCCAAATGATATGGTTTTAGTGGGAAATTCATAATCCCTTTAAAAATAATAATAAATAATATCTGCTTTTCATCCACACATTAAAAAACTGTACATAATTTCACAATGTAACAAAATGCCTGCTTTACACAGCAAGGTTGCCATCTTTGGATTAGATCTTCCACCAAGGAGAGTACGGGTTTATGGTTGAACCGTTATATTTACAATGGCATAAAGACCAGGCACGTTTTGGTGCTGGACCTACAGTCATGCCTGTCAAATGAACATGCTAAAATTAAGGAGTATAATGCTCCAAAGGGAGGCTGTAACATCTGCATGCAAGACACCACTGCTAAAGATGGCTGGCACTAACATTGTCTTAGAAGGACAGTTGAACAGAGGAACTATAAAGGTGCTGAGGAAGCATTTGGTAAAATAATCCTTGCAAGGAGGGTCTCCAGAGCAAAATTCCAGCAGCAGGCCTCCAGCATCATATTTGTGTCAGAAGGTAACATCACCTGAGGGAGCCATGCACTGAACACTTTCCCAGAAGTACCACAGAGATAGACAAGCATTTGAAGGCTGCTCCACCAGCTGACTCAGCATCTAACCAGGTGGCTCAGGGACCCAGTGCAGTCCAGATTAGCTCTGCAAAGCCTAAATCGCAGGACTTGTTCTTAAGTCTGAGCAACGTGTCTCCCTCAGTGAGAAGACTTCTTACAGTACTGAACTTTGCTTGCTTGCTTTTTTTCACACCAGCGGTGCTGTTGTGGCCCTGCTGGTTGTCGACCAGCATTTGCTGTCTCTTAACCCTTCCTCTTTGACAGATAGCTTGCTCCCTACTGAACTGAAGGCCCTGATCCTGTTAGGACATAGAAAACAGACTGCCACTGAATCTTGATAAACACAAAGACACTCAAATAGGTATTGTGTCCATCACACCCAGTTTCTGAGCCAATTGCCTTAGCAGCAGATGACAAAATAGGGCCGACGGTAAGTGAATTGTTTTCCCCCACAATACAATTATATCTACACATCAAGATGGCACTTAGTGAGCTATTAGAGGAGCAGTGCTCTTTTCTTAACTGTGCTGTCTCCCAACCAATTTTTCCTTCAAAGTCGTGTTGTTCAGCATTTATCAAAGTAAACATCTTCGGATGAATATGTGTGGGGATTGAATGCAGTGTCTTATGGCTGGAAAGTGACTGCTGTCAATGACCACTTTGCTCCAAATAGATCCACTTGGTGGGAGTTGCAGGACTTTGTACAGTGTCTCTTCATGGAATAGTCAAATTTCTTCTTGCCTTTAGTGAGTGCTCCTTGGGCATAGCTGGCCAAGGAGATCTACTAGGGCAGGGGTCAGCAAACTTGGCTCTCCAGGTGTTCTTGGACTTCAATTCCCAGAAGCCCAAGTCAGTACACCTGCTGATCAGGAGTTCTGGGAATTGAAGTCCAAGAACATCTGGAGAGCCAAGTTTGCTGACCCCTGTACTAGGGGAAGGGAGGAGATCTTAATCTACAGAGGGACAGTTTCCTTTTGTTGCTGCACAGCAGCGTGCAAGGCTTTCTTGAGAGAGAGCTTATGACTAAAAAATAAATCTTATAGGTTTTTCTGGTAAAGCAGAACTATGGTCTGATATTAGCACTTCTGGAATTGATTATTGTCCCGTAAGAAAATGATATTTGTGTGTGTATACAAACACGTCAGGTGGAGCAAACGCAACAAGTAGTAAGCAGACGTGCTGCTTACAGTTTGCTTCTCACGTTTTGAAGCAGGATGACAATCCGTACATTGCTTTGCATGAACAAAAAGATCTCTCTTTGTCTCCTCAATGAATTGTGCCCGCTAATTCTGTCAGGAGGCCTACCCTTGCTGTTGGCGCACATTTCAGATTGATGCAGTACAGTGCTATGGGAAGATTGATGACGATGATCCGGCATTCAGTTCGTGACATACGATCACCTTTTGACCATCCTGCATGGTGCTTTGTCAAAAGCAGGACTCTTGGGATTCTGGATCATTATGGATTGGAAGCCTGTCATGTTCCAGGTGATGCCCATTGTGTAACACTGTGTACCTATAGAAAGCAGGGGAAGGGGAAGAAAAAACATATTAGTGCTAAAGTGGCAAGCAGGGGTTTCCCTGCATGTTTGCTCTATACATTTACTTGCTAAACAGTTGTAATGCCCCCAATATTTGTTGAAATATTATGTTGTCCAAACCAACAATATCAGTCCCAAAGAAAACCCAAGCATTTTGTGTAGCTGCTTAAAACTAAACCAAACACAAGTTGCTGAAGAAATTTATGAACAGGGAATGGAAAGAACAGTTTTCATAACAGCACAGTGATCTGTGTTTGAAGTTAATAACAAACCTTGAAGGAAGGTCAAACTTACCATCCTTGCACTATCTGCATCCAAGGGTTGTGAGCTTGCCTGTAAAACAATTTCTCTCCCATTCCTCTTAGGCTAGCTATGGTGTCTACATTAGAAATCATGAAGCCTATGCTATAATACCCTGTTGGCCAACTTTGGCACTCCAGCTGTTCCTGAACTTCAATTGCCAGAATCCCAAATCAACACACTGAGCAGGGCTTCTGGGAATTGAAGGCCAATAAGAGCTGGAGTGCCAAGCTTCGTCATCACTGTTATAGTGTATGGAAAAGGACGCCTCTCAGAAAAAAAATTCTTTGTGGTGGAAAACAGAACAAGTATAGTAGCATGAAAACCTAAAACACTGGCAGAGATGGAATCACCACAAACATTGCTTATGTTCCTAAGTGCCTACCCTGGAGTTAGATCCTCTATGTTTGTCATACTTTAGTACGACGAATTAACTTGAGAGTTTTGTCGCTGCAAATTAATTTAATTATCAGAAATAATTTATCAAGCATTCCACAATTACAGTCTGAAATAATAATAAAAAAGTAACAGAACAACAAAGTATTTTATTATTCACATTAGACCTAAATGATGTTTCCTGCACGTTTTTGCTATGCTACTGATCTTATTTTAGAACTAAAATGAAACCACAGTATGTGAAAACAGAACTAAAGCACTGCACTTTGTTAAAGCAATGTCCCATGTCAGAAGGAAATCTTGAAACAGATTTGATCCAAATGAAGGAAGAGTTGCTCTGACACAAAAAAATTCTCACATTTGTATAACCACTGATTTATTTATACTTTTAAGAAAAGAAAAACAGGCTTCACATTTTGTACAATGAATGTTGTCAGAAAGAACAACAAATCCTTCTATCTAGTCAGCAAATGATAGCTGTAACAGAGTAATGTAGAGTATATTTTAATTTTGTTTTTTAACAAAATGCTTTCTTTACTTGTGTCAAAGGCACCACCAGCATATAATAACATACAAAGCTAAAATTAACCAAATGCTTAAGTGCCAGAATCCTATTTACGTACTTTGGCATAAGGCAAACAGCATAAGCTAGAGAGGTAAATTGCTACTAGGTAAGAAACTGAAAGGGACTGTGGTGGCTCAGTGGTTAAGACATTGAACTTGACAACTGGAAGGTCAGCAGATCAGCAGTTCGAGACCCAAGTGCTACATGACCGAGTGAGCTTCCGTCTCTGTCCTAGCTCCTGCCAAAGTAGCATTTTGAAAGCAAGACATTGCAAGTACTGTAGCTACATAGGTACTGCTTTGGTAGGAAGGTAAACAGCATTCCATGCACTCTGGTATCTAGTCATGCCTGCCACATGTTCATGGAAACACCTGTAGACGCAGACAGCGCTGGCTCTTTAGCTATAAAAAGACATGAGCACTGAACCCTAGAGTCATGTGATTGGCTTTCAAACAAGGGCAACCTTTATCTTTACCTAAGAAACTGAGAAACCTTTGCCTGGAACCCACTGCCAATCAGTGTTATCAACATAGGGTTAGGATGGGCCAAGGATCTGACCTAATCTAAGGTCGCTCTCTGTTCTCTTATCATGCTAGAAAAAATGCTATTGTTGGAGAGCGGCTCTGATTTATGAAATGTAGCGAAGAAGGTTTCTGGTAAGTAGGTTTTTATTTCCAAATGACCCTTTAACTTCCCCACTACATCTAGTAGGCAAGCCTTAGAATATCTCCTACTGGGCCTGGCATATCACCATCTTTCTTTTTTCTTTATTCATGTCAGATGCACTACCAGCATAAATTAATACAGGTACTGTACATCTAAAAACAAAATAGAATTTAAAAGGGCCATGCAAACATTTTTTAAGTGAACTGTCATAGTGATAATTTCATCGATCCTACATATTAACACAGTGCAACCACTTACTGTTTTCCATAAATTTGTTCAAAAAATATTTCCGAGTATTTGATTGATTTTATCTCCACTTTAAGCAGATTTGCTAAATGAAACACTTAGGTCTCAATGAGTGGTTCGGCCTAGAAAGAAGCACAGCTTAGTACAATCTGTATTTGCACTGTTTTATGCAAGGATAGTTTTAGCTCTCTCCTATGTTATTAAACTGCACTCCTCCTGAAAATATCAGATCCATAGCAGAACACACTGTTCTTTCTTCATTGTCACTGCCTTTTGTGAATATTGCTAAGGAAGGCTTATGCTGTTAAGAGTGGACACATTGATGGAGACCAAAAGGGAAACCACAAGGAACCAGGCATTCTCAGTGGTGGCTCTCATCTCTGGAACAAGTTACCTTTGGAAAAATACCAGGCTCCCAACCACCTTGTGTTTAGGAAACTTTTGAAGACAGTTATTCAAAGCAGCCGTTAACAACGGATCCTTCCAGATGCTGTTAATGTTAATATTATTTTTCCCTTCTTGTTCTCCATTGCTATGAATCCATATACAGTAATACCTTGGATAACGTTTGCATCAATTAACGCTAAGACCACATAACTTTAAGCAATGGGGGGGGGGGGGATTGCATCGCATAACATTAAAATCCTATGGGATGCATCGGATAATATTCACTAAAGCCTGTGCCTGTTACAATGTATCTCTATGGAGTTTTAACATTATCTAATGCATCCCATAGGATTTTAAAGTTATCCGATGCATGCATTAAAAATCATATAACACTAAGAATTGTGGAACCAAGTTTTAGTGTTATCTGAGTTTTTACTGTATTGTGGAATGTATGTCATATGGGGCATTGTGGGGTTTTATGTTTTAACTTGTGATCTGCCCAGAGTTCTGTTTGCGCTAATAGGGGCAATATATTAAATGCAGGAAGGAAGGTAGGTATGTTAGCCTTCAGTGGGATATACAGAAGAGCCTCCTTGAAGAATGTGGCATTCTTGAACCACAATTGAACATACCCTGGTAATGGCAACCTTGTGTTGCCCACTAATCTTTCTCAGACTAGGTCAGGCAAAGGGAACTACTGAATGGACTTTTAGATCTGTTCTCCTCCACCAGTGGTTTAGTCAATCACCTCCTGTAGATGGAGAATGATGAGTCTGTGGACACTCCTGCTATGCTCCCATGAGAGCCCCGATTGTTCTCTTGAGGCATATGAAGTACTTACTCCTATGGCTAGCAGAGTTTGTTCCTCTACAGGCCTGCTATTTTCTATATCAGGAGTTCTCCACTTCAGGGGCCAGAGGCCCATTTTGCCCTTCCTCCACTACATGGCACTTCCTGGTGTGGTGGAGATGGGGGGGGCACATGAAATGGTGCCATGGGCTGCATCTGGCCAACAGGCTGCAAGTTGAGAATTCCTGTTCTATATGAAGAAGCATGAAGGGTGTGGCTAAAATACTGCCTTCTTTGTATGTCTTTTCTGTACAGTTTCTTAATGCCTTGGTCTCGCTAATGCTGATTCTTTAGTACTCATCTGTTGAGAGGAAATATGTGGACTTAGACTAGGGTTCTCTTCATGCTCAAGCATAACAATGCAGAGTGCGTTTCCTTTTTTACTTGGGAGGAAGTACAGAACATTCAGATTAAATTCCAGTCCCTCTATTGTTTTACAGATTACTACAGCTACTCAGTCCTGATCTCTCTGTACTTGGGTCACAAGCAGATACATCAGTCAATTAAGATAAAGGAAGGAGAGCTGACCTTGAATAATTCTAAACTGTCCTTTTTTTTAATTGCCTGGACTGGCACTCAGCTCAGGTGTTAAAAAAACTGTTCAGATTAGTTAAAGTCTGCCAAGTATCAGCACTGACTCAGATGTACCAAGGGCACATCTATCTTTTAGAAACAACAGGGAGTATGTTGTTAAGCATACATAAAAAGCTGTATGCATCCTTTTCAGTCTGATTTCTGACCTGGCTTTCAAAAGAAAATGTTATTGTAGACACCTTGGAGATGATCATATGGCAGTTTGTTGTCTTCGCAATTTACCAAGACAGTGGGTTGCTGAAAGCAATGGAAGTGTCCATAAACATTTTAAGAGATGTGGTTCATAGGTTAACAATCTGCTCTAACATCAGTACAGTTTAAAGGTGCCTGCAACTTTTCAAAAGTTACATGTTTTCAGTAACCCTTGGATTTTTATGAATAAAGCTTTTAAAAATAGGTAAGCTGATGTTACATGTAATCATTTCAATAATAAAAACACTTTTACTTTGATACAGAGATGTATGCTTGAAAAGATTATTTAGTTTCACATTGGAATTAACTGTTTTGGGGTTAAATGTCAGCTGTAATGGACCACCACAGATTCAAACTGCCAAAGAGTGTTACAAAATTTTATAGTGCTCTTTGAGGTCATTGTGGAGTGTAGAACTGCCAATTAAAATTATTTATCATTTAGATCAATCTGGTTACTGTTCCACTTTTATTCTGCTGTTGTTGAAAATAATTGTCAGTTTGTGTTTTACTGTTGGTGAAAAAAAGTCTCTTGGTTTAGAACTGTTTCATTGTTTTCAAAAGCTTAACTGGATATTAACTTTAAGCTTCTCTAAGGACCTTGCAAGCTGGAAGAAATGGGAGATAAAAACCTTTTCAGCTTTTATAATGCAAATATTTTTGGATTATTATCAAAGTTGAAAGTAGTCGTAGAGTTAAAACTACACTGGATCATTAAACTTCTTAACACAGATTGTCTTAAGGTAAGGTAAAGGTGCTCAATAGCCAGTTGTGTCTGACTCCAGGGGACGGTGCTCATCTCCATTTGCAGCCAAAGATGTTTGCAGATATTTCTGTGGTCATGTGGCAGGCATGTCTACATGCCAGAGTACACAGAACACTGTTATCTTTCTCGCCAAAACAGTACCTATTTATCTACTTGCAATTTCTTGCTTTTGAACACCTAGGTTGGCAGGAACTAGAGGAGATGATGGGAGCTCACTCTGTTATGTAGTACTCAGGTCTTTGAAGTGCTGACCTGCCAACCTTCCAGCCATCAAGCTCAGCATCTTAGCCACTAAGCCACTGTGAAAGACATATACAGTAAAACCTCATATAAAACTAAAACCTGGTTCCACAAGTCTTCGTGTTATATGAGTTTTAGTGTTATCTGATGCATGTTAAAATCCTATGGGATCCATAGAGATACATTGTAACCACACAGGCTTTAGCGGTTGTTATCCAAAGCATCCCATAGGATCTTAATGTTATTCGATGCAATTCTTCCCCCCAGATTGCTTAATGTTATGCGATTTTAGTGTTATTCGATACTAATGTTATATGAGGTATTACTGTATGTGGTTAAGTTGCATGTTTCTGTTCTGACTTTCCTGAAGTAGTATCCAGCATGACTAACTGTTCTGCACAATACCTGTCAACCCCAGCTGTTTACCTTTCCAACTGATTTCATTTAAAGAGAAAGTATAATAATTCCACATTTGAATGAATCAGGGTTCCAGCTAACAATTGTTTGGGAAGCCAGATAAAGCTATTTTAATAACTGCCTTGCTTTAAAATAAATCTTCAACCATCTGTTCAGCTCTATAATTATTAAGATAAACAACATAATTCACCATCAAAAACAAAATAAAAAGATTATGATGATTCTGTCTGCTAGCTATTGCAGGTCATGAAGCATCTGTTCATAGTTTCTCCTTTTAGGACACAGGCAAGAAGCAATCCCTATTTGAATAGCCGATATTGTGTCTAGTCAGTAGTTCACTATGGAGTCCTTGGATGTAGCTCTCTTCCCTAAAGAGCTGGAATTACCCAATAGGTCATATTCATAGCTACTTCATTGATGCCACATTTAGATAATACAGGAATTTCCAATAAAGAAGCTGGAATCAAGAGACAGGAAGAATAGGAGGGTTCATCCAGATGTAGCTTTTATTTTCTCCACTTCAGGGCATTTGGAACCATCCACATGTATTCCATCTGTCCACACTTATTCCTAAAAAACCCTCTCTTCTTCAAGAAATCTTAAGGAATAGATTCCCAAAAGATACTTTGAAAATCTTGAAGAAACACTTCAAAAGTTCCCTGACATTAATAGATCAGTGCTGATGCCGAGAGCTTCCAAGCAAAAGCAAACCAATCACAATTCTATACTGCCCCATTGCCAGAGCTGATACCAACCTGAGGTCTGCATTATCTGAACAACAGTTCAGATGCCAATAGGGTACTTACAGGAGAATGAATGCTACATTGAAACGAACTCTTTAATTTTAAATTGGTCTATCAACTTTCTAATAGATCTAACAAATTTGCTGCACGTTAGATATAGAAACAAGATACAGAAACTGCAAAAATGCTGCGAAAAAAAATCAAAAATGGCGCAAAAATGTTCCTCTCTTGCTCCCTCCTCCAAGGAAAGTGGCAGAGGTGGGGAAAATGCCTTCAAATGCAGTACAAATGCACGCACCACTGCCGGTGGCAGAGGAAAGAATCATGTGACTGGCCCCTCAGCTGAATGAGGAGTTGTGGTCAGGCCCCTTGCAGGAAAAGTTTGGGAAGCCCTGGGCTAGACCATCTGGAAGTCCCTTTAGAGACTTTGAAGCAAAGTAGGAAGATCAAAGAATAAACAGATAAAATGTAACTACTTAGATACAAGACAGCCTTTCTGTAAATGTGAATAAATGTAATGAATGAAACATTTGTGTGCATGTAAATTGTGGCACACTACATGTACAAAATAAGATCTAGTGCTTAAATCAGTTTTTTTTTATGTAACTCTCAGAAAACCCATGGGAAAAAGAATCTTTATGTAACTCAAAGCAAACCCATAGGAAATCATGTAAATCGGGACATGGTTTTGGCACAAAATCATTATGTAAGTAGAATTTTATGTAACTCGAGGCATATGTAAGTCAGGGTTTTACTGTAATTTTAAATTGTGCAGCACTGGAAATATAAATATATATATATATAAAGAGAACCTCCCTGTTGCCAGCAATTGCAGACAGCTGATGTCTCTTGCAAATTTCCACAGGGCAACTGCTCAGCATTAGCCTAGCAACCCTTAAACTGCTCATGTCGCAGTACCTGTAAGCTCATAAGCAGCAAATTATTTTTCTGAACACTCAGCTTATTGAGAGATAAACGAAGAACCCAAACAGCAAGGTGATCGGAAACACTGATGTACAAAATACTGCTTCAATAACCGGCAGTTAATTTATTCTATAGTTAAAGCTGATGATGGTGTTTTTATGAAACCAATATAAAAGGATAGCAATATAAAAGGATAGCAATTAACAGAGTAATGCTTTTAGAGAGCAAAGGAATATTCATTCCATGCAGCCCAAGTGGGCATTTGAATAATGATGAAATGTTGTGTATTTTCATGATTATATATCCTGTTACTACATATTTCCAACTACTGCTTCAGAAGCGCCTTCAAGAAAGTTGTACTTTACAATATGATCTGTCTTGCCACTAGGGATCAATGTTTTCAAATCGAAAAATGCCTCCCTTCTGCTTAGTACATTATGAGTAGTCTGATATCTAACTAATCTTTTTAAAAGCTCAGTTGCTATGGTTTCATCCAGAATGAGATATGCACACATACCAGCAGTGTTCCTGTCTTTGAGGGGAATATAGGGCTAATCCTCCATGACTCTGGTTCAAATTCAGAATGTACAAGCACAGATGGCATCGTTTCACATGGCGTTTACCTAAAACATTTACTTCAAAGCTATACTTTGGATAGTAAATGTGTCACTATATAAAGATAAGCACCTACAGAAAGTCATATTTTTCTAATCTGTCTGAAAACTGTTGAGAGACTGAAAATATCAGTATTGCCACAGTCCTCATACAAAATTGAGGATCAGATCCAATGGTAGCCCTGTCTACAATAAAACCATTGAAATGAGCAGGACCCATCACTCACAAAGAACTTGTCCAATTGGATGGATCTACTCCATTCAAAGTTCACCCAACTAGGTGGCTTGACCCCCAGATTGGATGGGATTTCTCTCCCCTAGGAATCAGGTATGCAATTTAGGGGTCATATTAGATCCATGCTTGACCCTAGAAGCACAAAGCGAGCCAAGTTGCTTTTCCTCAAATGTATCAAAGAGCTCAGTTGCATCCCTACTTGGACAGGTGATCCTTCTAAACACAGTTATCTCACTGGTCATTCATTCATTACTCGCATTTCTACCACTACCGCCTCGCTGAAATGACTCCGGGCTGCTCACAACAAATAAAAACTCACGAAAACATCAAAACAGAATTAAAATCGAACTATTACAATTAAGAATTTTTAAAAAACAATAATTTTTAAAAATGCCCTCCTAATGCTGCATACCAAACTGACAGCCTGGACAATGGTCAAACAAGCCAACCCAGGGTGGTTGTTTCCCCAGCCCCACCCACCCACCCACCCACCCGCTGTGCCAGCCAGGTCCTAAGACTCTTGCGAAAGGATAACAGCTCTGCCTGGAAGTAAAGTTTAGTTGGCAGGAGGATCCACAGGGCCGGAGCAGACACAGAGAAGGCCCTCCTTCTCATGCTAGAGAGGCGAGGCTCCCTAGCAGATGAAACTATAAGGGAGCCCCTCCAGGCTGCTCTAGTGGGACAGGCAGATGTCCTTGGGGTGATGCGGTCTCTTAAGTAGCCTGGCCCACTACCATGTAGGGCTTTAAAGGTAATCACCAGCACCTTAAATTGTAGCTGGAGGCACACTGGCAACCAGTGCAGCTCCCGAAGCAGTGGCGAGGCATGGGCATACTTCCTGCACCCCATCACTACCTGAGCAGCTGCATTCTGGACCAGTTGCAGCCTCTGAATGGTCATCAGGGGCAGCCCCATGCAGAGTGCATCCAATAATCCTACCGAGTAGGGCAGTATAGAAATTGAAATATAATAATAATAATAATAATAATAATAATAATAATAATAATAATAATAATAATAATAATAATAATAGTAGTAGTAGTAGTAGTAGTAGTAGTAGTAGTAGTAGTAGTAGTAGTAGTAGTAGTAGTAGTAGTAGTAGTCAAGTCTGGAGGTGACCAGAGTGTGCATGACCATGAGCAAGGAGTCCCGGTCCAAGAGCAGGCGTAACTGGCAAATCACACAAAGTTGTGCGAAAGCCATCCTAGCCACGACTGCCACCTGCTCATTGAGCAGGAGTCATGAGTTCAGGAGGACCCCCAGATTACGCACCGGGTCTGTCTAAGGCAAAAAAAGCCCCATCCAGAACCAAAAAATGGTAACTCCGATAATAACATGGAACCCTCCCCCCATCCACAGCCACTCAGTCTTGCCAGGTTTCAGTTGTAGCCCGTTGTCCCCCATCCAGACCCCTACAGCCTTCAGACACCTGGCTAGGACTTCCACTGCATCACCAGGATCACTACAGGCTGAGATGTACAGTTGACTATCATCCGCATATTGGCGATACTTCACCCCATGGGAATGGATGATCTCCCCCAGCAGTTTCATGTAAATATTAAACAGGAGAGGCGAAAGCACCAAACCCTATGGCACCCCATATTGTAGGAGCCTAGGGCTCCTTCTCACGTATGGAGGGGCTTCCCTTGTTCCTGATACAGAAGTTCAACTGGAGCAAATTCAGCCCTTGTTCATGATACAGAAGCTTCAATGGCATCAAAATACAGCAGCCAGGCTGATTACGGGAGTGAAAAAATATGAACATATCTTTCCAGCCTTGGGAGGACTGCATTGGCTACCTGTTCCTTTCCATATCAGCTACAAGGTGTCAGTTCTAACTTTTAAGGCCCTGAATGGTTTGGGACCTTCCTACCTAGTGAATCATCTTCCCCTCAGAAAATGAGCCCACATCACCCATTCCTCCCAGGTGCCGACCCAAAGATCAGCAAGAAAGGCTGTGACTCGGAGAAGAGCCTTCTCAGTGGCGGCACCAACTCTTTGGAACTCTCTCCTGTTGAGCTCCGACAGGTTCCATTTATTGATATTTTTTAAAAAAATTGAAATCTCTTCTCTCAATAGAGGCTTTTAAAGAGAACCTACCAATTCCTGAACAATAGGGTTAACTAACTTGATACTTCACCATCACCAATATGTGTTCTCTTTGGGGGCTCATTTTCCTTTATTGTTTTTGTTCATAATTTATTCTGTTTTGGTTTATCATTTATGTTACATTTTATATTACTGTTTGTAGAAATCTTTTAATTTGTTGTATGCCACCCAGAGACAGAGAATATTTTAGATTAATGAATGGACGGATGGATAAATCTCTATGAAGCAGCAAATCCAGAAGCTCCATACTGCCTAAAGTGTTGAATTTCTTCACAGGCAGTGAGGGCAGATCTGCAACTCATAGAACAAGTGCAGAGCATTCAGATTACATTTCAGCTTCTGTTTATAATGGTTTTAAAAAATAAGATAGAAAGGAGAAGAGAGGCTGAATATATATGAACTCTTTCTAGATATGCCACGATTTTATGGTAGTAATGAATTCTATCCCTAACATCCTGTTGTTCATCTAAATCCATGGTTCCCAACATTGGGCACATGCCCCACAGGGAGGAAAATTTGATTTTTAAGGGGGGCAATTCAAAAATGAGTTATTAACAGTTAATGTCTTTTTAGGCTTCCTCCATGTGAATAGGAGTTCACTTTTTGAATAATAAGAATTATATGTCATGGGGGAGTCATCGGGATTTTAGATATTCTTAGGTAGGGCATGGGGGGTGGAGAGAACCACTGATATAATTTCTCTGAAAAGATCAGCTCAGATTAGTTTCAGCAGGGGCTGCAGTGGCTCAGTGGCTAAGAAGCTCACCTTATTAGCTGGAAGGCCAGCAAGTTGGCAGTTCGATACCTGGGTACTGCATGATGGATTGAGTGCCCACCTTTGTCCCAGCTCCTGCCAACCTAGCAGATTGAAAGCAATACTTTGCAAGTAGATAAATAGGAGACCGCATTGGTGGGAAAAGATCTTGGGAACATGAAAGGAGCCTCATTCAGGTGTCCCCTGAGCTGAATTTCTCCAGCAAAAATCTTTTCAACCCAGAATTGTTGGGGTCCAGCCCCGTTGGTGCGAAGGAAAAAGAGGGGGGTGAGAAAAGAATAGACTGCAGTCTGAGATCTGGTGCAAAAGAAAGGGAGGGTCTGGAATACCCCCACTCAGGTCAGCATGTATTTATTAGGGTCAGGGTACCACCCCTTTTGGGGAGGGGTTACAGGTAAAAGGCGGGGTTACAGGTAACAGGAAACAATTCACAGGTAACAGGAAATAACCTTATAAGGGCAGGTAAGGGGTCGGAGGTTGCACAGGTTGGGTCAAGGGTTACAGGTCATATGCTAAACTTGCCTCATGGTCAGAGCACATGGCCAGACATGCCCAGGCATGCCCTATATTGCTGACTCACCACTGACTAATTTAGGCAGGCTCACTCTTTGCAGTAAACAAGGCCTCAATATAGGCAGGCTTGCTCTCTGCAGTAAAAAGACAAGGCCTCAAATTACTAACTAGAATAATACTTCAATGGCTAACTAAAACAAGGCTAATACTACTGATATACACAAGGTATAATTAAACTTCCACATCTCAACCTTTTTAATTTTTATTTGCTTAACGCATAAGGGTTAACGTATCTTCGCCAGTCAGTTCCTCTGCTTCAGGGCCAAGTGGGTGATATCGTAGTTGATAAATTTGCTTACCAGATGTTGGTTTAACAGCAGAGCAACAATGATGGAGTGTGGATATGAGAATGGGAGAACAACATAGCATGACACATATGAATGCAATAGCAACAATGATTATATTCTTAAGCAAACCTAATCCTGGCAGCCAAGGCAAGAATCCATCAAGGGAGACAGATAGTATTCAGCAAGTGTAAAAAGGAAGCCTGTAAACATATTGGGTGTCAACAATCAGGTTAAATGGAGTATCAGGAAAAGTTTTAAAGGCAAGAATTACAGCAGCAATTTCAGATTGCTGGGCAGGTTTGCCTATCAGTGAAAAGGATTTTCCACTTGCCTTCAGGGTCCTTCCATGTTAGGGCCCCACGTTCAGGTGATCCATCTGTGAAAAAAGTCACTGCATTATGCAAGGGAAGGGGAGAGAGACAGAGGAGGGTTATGACAGATAGATCCCCAAAAATCAGCAATGGCAACCTGGAAAGTCTCAGAATGCTGGTACAAAACAACCACCTGCTCCTGTGAAAGACGAAAGCAAACAGAGTCAATGTCATATTCTGTAAACTGCACAAAAGATCAGACACCACCTCTGGAAGGGAATAAATGTTTTTGCGTGGTGTGTGTGAGAAAGATGTCCACGATGGCTATGCTGTGCCAAGTAGCTGTTGCAATTGCACCAAAGTGAAGGCTTCAGGGGTCTTGATGGCTGGCATGACTGGAATAGCAGCAGAAAGTTTGTGTCCCAGGTCTTGGTAGGGCGGCATCCGCTGAACCTTTTCTGGTGTGACGATTAGCCCATGGGCCAGTAGCCCTCACCCATGAGTATCTCCATGGGTACTGAAGGATTGGTCCTCTGGTATGCAGCGGCGAGATCATGGCACCCATTTACCTCTGCCAGGGGGAGCAAGTCCTTGATTAGCATATGCCAGTCCTCTGGAATCATCTTAAAAGTGAGCAGGCCTTCCATCACTGCCCTAGTAAAAGACGTGTACGTTCTGGACTCAGTAACAGCATTTTTAAGTTCCTTTGCTAGCGGAACCCATTGATCAGGGACCGCGGCTGCTCCAGCCACCACTGGAGTGCCCTGGATGACAGGAGATGCCATAGCATCAGCACCGGAACTTTCCAGCATGACTTGAGCTAGAGCAGATGAAAAGGCTGAACGTTGCTCAGGCTGCCCTCCAAGCTGAGGGGGCTGTGAGCCAGCAGGCTCAACCTGGGGTGAGGTGGTAAGGTCTGGATACAGTCTTTTAACCTCCTGCCCTGGGGGGTCTGGGGGCTTCCATTCCCTGTTGTTGTAAGGCGGAGGCGCGGTGGGCAAGGCAACCGGAAGTTCTGCAGGGGGCAGGGGCAGAAGAATTTGAGGCAAGTCTTCTGGTGACATTTGGTCTAGGAGGATGTTCTTCGGGGTGAGACTTTGCAAACACACACGGACCTTACACCAGGCGTGCAGTGCAGGCGCAGTGATTCTGAGGTGGCCTTCGAAGACTGTGCCTATCTTGTCCCAAGTCTTTAGGTCTAGGGTGCTGGGACCCACTTGGAACCAAGGGCACACATTGCTAATGGTACGAATTAGATCTTCCACTTCCCTTGGAGTGGCACTGTAACCATTCTTGGAGAGCAGAAAGAGAAGGTCTTTTTGAAATTTCAGTTGCGGAGAAGAGAGGGAACTACCCATGATTTCAGCCTACATGTGTCTAACTTGACCTTGTTTTACTCACTGTTGGGATCCTGAAAAGGATGAATTAGGCGCCTTGGACCTTCCTCTGGTCGAAGTGAGTAAGCAGACCTTTCCGGTCGTGAGTAGGCAGACCTTCCTGGTCGTAGATGGGCGATGAAGCAGCGTCGTTGTTCCCCGTTCCGGTTCTGTGCCTCCAATTCTTCACCCGCGTTGCCTTGCTGTGGTTTCAAAATGCGATCTGCGTTGTTGTTTCCAAAAGAATCCGAGTCACGGCACCAGATGTTGGGGTCCAGCCCCGTTGGTGCGAAGGAAAAAGAGGGGGGTGAGAAAAGAATAGACTGCAGTCTGAGATCTGGTGCAAAAGAAAGGGAGGGTCTGGAATACCCCCACTCAGGTCAGCATGTATTTATTAGGTTCAGGGTACCACCCCTTTTGGGGAGGGGTTACAGGTAAAAGGCGGGGTTACAGGTAACAGGAAACAATTCACAGGTAACAGGAAATAACCTTATAAGGGCAGGTAAGGGGTCGGAGGTTGCACAGGTTGGGTCAAGGGTTACAGGTCATATGCTAAACTTGCCTCATGGTCAGAGCACATGGCCAGACATGCCCAGGCATGCCCTATATTGCTGACTCACCACTGACTAATTTAGGCAGGCTCACTCTTTGCAGTAAACAAGGCCTCAATATAGGCAGGCTTGCTCTCTGCAGTAAAAAGACAAGGCCTCAAATTACTAACTAGAATAATACTTCAATGGCTAACTAAAACAAGGCTAATACTACTGATATACACAAGGTATAATTAAACTTCCACATCGAATAATTTCTGACACAAAATTATTATTAGTTTCAGCAAAGTCTCCATATAAGATTTATTGGAATATGTTAGGGCTGAGCATGAACTGGAATAGATATGACCTTTTTACTAGTCTAGGGTGTTTTTGTCCATCACAGCAGCAATCTGAGCTTTGTTCCTTTTTGTGTTTTCCTTTTGTCATAAGTCTTCCAACAGCATGATGAGACTCATACCCAGATTGCAGTTCCATGCTGTGTACTTCACTAGAGCTGCAAATAGCAGCCAAGTAATCCACAAAAACCCAGAAGTGCTTTGGGTAGCACTGTTTCGTTCATTTGCATTCGTACTATTAATATTCTTTGTCTATTAATATTTTGATGTTATTAATATTCTTTGTCTCATTCAAGAATTATAGGGGTTCCCATGGAGAGTGTGTAGATAATTTATCTTGCTGGGCCATTACATCATAAGCAATCTTTTGAATTTCACATGTATTTCTTTGTTAAGCAGTTCTAGCAATTTAATAAATATCTCAAAAGCTAATCATTTTATACTCTTCACTTCCCACAGTTGACCAAAAGGAATGCTACCTATTTGAGGCACTGACATCACTCTCAGGCTGCATTGGTTTCTAGCAATTGTTGGAATACAAAAAGTGTAATTAATGCATGAGAATTACCACAAATGCTGAGAGTTGAGAATTAAAGATGTATATTGGTGACTATCTTAGTTATTATTAAGACTTTTGACAAGATTGAAAACAACATTCAGAACAGTTGCTAGTAATCCCATGCTATACTCCAGTTCCAAAAAGTGCCAACCAACTCAGCTTCATTGAGTAAAAGGAACTCTCCTGCAACAGTTGCCAAAGGTTTAAGGTCTGCCCAATAGAGAGTCACCCTAAAGTCACTCTACACAAGTTTGCCATCCTTCATGGCCATGCTTTTGCGATGCCACAGTCATGAGGTTCTTCCTGAACTGAAGATAGGAGTTGAGGAATGCTTCTCAGATCCTTCCTGGCCAGTGTACTTAGGCTCTGTATTTTGAGTCTGATGTCAACACTATTTTAAGAGACGTCCAGGATACAAGTTGAGGCTCTGCTAAGGAAGAATGGGGAGGGGAGGTTGAGTCTGGCTTTGTTTAGAACTCCTGCTGCAAACTTGCCTCCAAAGTCCAGGCCTATGGCACAAGGACTGAATATCAACTTGATGTGTTCTACCTCACAGGATATATTGTTGAATGGGAAAATGCACATCCTGATGTCGTAACACAGGGGTGTCACTTGCTGCACATTAACCTGGAGACTGTAAGAACCCAACATAGAGTTTGGACTGTTTTGAGCCCAGATCTAGGTTGAGTGTGAAATGTAATTCTCCTTTTAAGAGGCCAAGGTTTATGCCAAAACAAACCAACAAAACATAAGCTGACTCCAGAACTTTTATCAGGGAATTTAATAACTGCGTTTTACAACATGCAAGAGTTTGATATCAGCATCTTCTACCATCTCATATAACCTGAGTTGCCACCAGTCACCTCCAACAGTTTTACTGTAGAAGGTACCACATAAGGGAGAATATTTGTGGCAGCTACTTTTCATCAAGTGTATAAAAATTCATGCCAGAAGTCACACATAATCTGAAAAAATGTGCTAAAACAAATGCAAACTATTTGGCACAAGTCATCAGTCCACCATAGGATTGCTGGATAGTGCAGTGGTTTAGGCATCTGGATGTGGAACCAGAGATTGGAAGTTCGATTCCCCACTGTGCCTTCTTGACAGGACCTGGACTTGATTATCCATAGGGTCCCTTCCAGCTTTGTACTTCTAAGAACATTATTATCATTATCTTCATCCTGAATAACAAATATTTATTATAACTGAATGACATATTCTCAGAATAGTATCAGACTATATTATAACATAATGACATTTATACTAGATTTGTCTCAACCCAGCTGGGATATAAGGATGTCTGAGTTCCACAAAGGAAGTCTAAGATGTATAACTAATATGCAGGGCAATCAACAGATAAGCCGCTCCATTTTGCTATATTGAAGGAGAAAGGCATTTACGGTGGACTATGGCAGCATGGGCAAAGAAGAACATATGACACTGTACATATATATTAATTTGTCAATATAAACCAACTCTCCCGTCACTAGAGGCCTATCAAAAGCAGCAATAGACTGTTCTCTATGAAGCTTACCCTATTTGCTGGCATATAGGACTCACTCCTCTCCCCCTTAAAATACATTTGAAAAATGGAGTGCATCTTGTACTGTATTTAGTAGTCTATAGAGGGCTATTTTGCTAATAATGGGGTGCATCTTATATGCTGATGCATCTTATAAGCCATCAAATACAGTACACTATATAGAAGAAGAGAATGTACATATGTAAGCATAGAAAACATTCCTGGCTCTGCATCAATCTGGGCTTGCATTTTAATCTCTCTCCACTTCTAGCTAACACTGATGAGAAATGTAGGTGCAAAATATCTGGAGGGCCACAATTAGCATGGCCTACCTATCACTGTTGTAGAAAAATCTAAAATATGTTATGCCTCAAGAACATTACTAGTATTTACCCTGTATTACCAGTGTCAAACAAGTTGTTGATACAAACATATGAGGACATTGTGAGGTCTGGTGAATTCCAGATAAACATTTTAGTTTTGAAAGAATAGGCCAGGCTGTTTCCTTAGAAATTACTATAATTTTAAGTACAAACTATTGCTCTGGTTGCAAGTTGAGTGAGAAAGCTATGTGTTTATATTATTCCATACCGGAACACAATAGCTGTAGAAAAACCACCTGTTGCTTAGTGTAGTAAGTTACACTAGAGTACGGCCATTGAAACAGTGGGAATTTGATTCCATTGTTCTGCTGCAGTTGCAAGTTATTATACTCAGCAACAGGATTTCAGCCAATAAATCATCTGGGTCTACACTGCCTATCAAGGGAGTTATTAGCTTGTTCATTTGGACTCTGTTGTGATTAAATTCCCGTGTTGCAAGAGTTACATGAGCAATTTTGATTTTATTTCTGAGGCTGCCTCACTGATTTATTGCCAAATAGTTTAAAGCTTTGCATTTGCCCTTAGTATGTCCCCAAAGGATATTTCTTGTCTGACAGCACTTAATTTTATGAGGGAACTTAACCATCATATGTGGCCATAAACTTTCTCTCTCTTGTATCACTGGACTGCATTACCAAAACATTAAGCAAGACTTTCTTGTGACTTGAGCCATTTTGGTTGTGTGTTCCTTGCTTGTGTGATCATTGGATACATCAACTGTATCTTCAAGGTCAGACAGTCAACTACTTATTGTTTGTGACAGACCGGAATAGGAAATTCACAAATTAATAAAGCCTAAGATGGGGGTGCCCAACCTTTTCGGTTGAGCGAGATGATCACGTGGTTCTTTCTACCAGAAGTGGAAGTAAAACGTGCCCACACATGTGCAAAACACTGCCATAAATGCACTGATGGCTGTCATAAACATGTTTACGATAGCCACGGGTGCTTTACGGCAGCATTTTGTGCATGTGTATATAACTTCTACTTCTGGGACCAGTGTGGGCTGGATTATTAGGTGGCATGGGCTAGATCCAGCCTGCTGGTCGTAGTTTGGCCATCCCTGGCCTAAGGTATAAATTAAATTAACAAATCATCTCTACCAGTGGTGGAGGCAATCTTTGGAATTTCAGGAACCACACATGCCTGTTCATCAGCATTAAAGGACTATCCCACCACCTCAAATTTCTTTCTTATAAAAATTGGGAATTTTACTGAAAAACATAATTATTATTAGCCAAACACAATTATTTTGGAGACTGAAAAATGGCAAATTTGTCCTCCACACCTGCGAGAGAGCCTAGGAGACTATTTGAGCATTGTTTTCAATTTTAAAAACTTTCAAGGGGATAATAGGAGGCATTTTGGGACCTTGAACAGGTATATGCAGTGGTGGACAGTAACAGGTTTGCAGGTATGATATGTCCAATGAATTAATTCCCCCCCCCCATCAATTTTCTTTAATCACTCCTTAGAAATATTTATTTATTTATTTATTTATTTATTTTATTTAGATTTATATTGCCGCCCAATCGCCGAGGCGACTCAGGGCGGCTTACAGTCAAAACAGCAACAGTACAATAAAAATTATAAAATGCAACCACATTAAAAAAAATTGATTTAATCATGTGATTTTTCACACAGAAGCAGTGGTGGGCAGTAATAGTTTTGTACTCCCACAGCGGGGGGGGGGGGGGAAACAAAATTGGGTATCCACGCCCACCTCCCTGCCCTGCCCAGACTAACACAGCTACCATTTAAAAAGTTTTATTCTGTGCAAGCATATCAGAGAGTAAACAAAACAAAAAGACAAAAGCATTGTGACACCTTAAAGACTAACTGCTGTATTTTAATGTGAGCTTTTGTGGCTCAAGTCCACTGGCTCTTTGACTATAAATAGAGATGAGCACTGAACCCTAGAGTTGATAAATACTGGCTTTGAAGCAAGGGCAACCTTTACCTAATAACAGAAGATCCTTGATAGGTATTCAAATTTGATGTCAGGTTTTGTCCCTGCAAGTGGTTCAAGGTCTCCCTTGCTCAAATGCCAGTGATATCTGACTCCAGGGTACAGTGCTCATCTCCATTTACAGCCAAAGAGCTATAAATATATGGCCATATGGCAGGCATGACTAGATCACCCATGATGTGGGCTCCACCCATGATGTAAGCTCTGCCCATGATGTAGGCTCCATCCATGACATAGGCTCTGCCCATGGTGTGGTAGCAAAATTTTTTGCTGCCCACCTCTGGATATATGTGATCTAGGGGCTCTTCGGTGACTGCCTGGGTCTACACAAATTACCTGTAAAAGCATTCAATAATATGGCAAAATAGCTATTTCATCTCACATTAAGATCACAATCAGTCAGTAATCAGTAAGTGTTCAAATAAACATTTTTTGTTGTTGTTGTTCAGTCGCACAGTCGATTCCGACCCTCTGCGACCCCATGGACCACTGTCCGCCAGGCACTCCTGTCCTCCACCATCCCCCTCAACTCGCTCAGCTCTGTGCCCATTGTCTCCACAATACCATCTAGCCATCTCATCTTGGGCCGTCCCCTTCTTCTTTTGCCCTCGACCCTTCCAAGCATCAAGGCTTTCTCAAGTGAATCCTCTCTTCTCATTTGATGTCCAAAGTACTTTAGCTTCATCTTTACAATTTGACCTTCTAAGGAGCAGTCAGGGTTGATTTCTTCTAAGTTTGACCTATTTGTTCTCCTCGCTGTCCAGGGGACTCTCAAAACTCTCCTCTAACACCACATCTCAAAGGCATCTATTCTTCTGCGCTCAGCTTTCCTAATGGTCCAGCTCTCACAACCATACATTGCCACAGGGAATACCATTGCTCCCCAGGTTTCTCATTGCTTGCCTCCCAAGAATCAGTTGCCTTTTTATTTCATGGCTGCAATCTCCATCTGCAGTGAGCTTTGATCCTAAGAAAGTAAAATCTGTCACTGCTTCTATTTCTTCCCCATCTATTTTCCAGAGATATTTTTATCCTATACATATACCAACATTCTGCTCCAGGGACATCTTCACATGAAAGTTTTTAAGTAAACAGTGTAAAATTCGCTTCCCAGCATATGCTTAAGCAAATTTATTTAAGTCTTCCTCAAATAAGCACTCTAAAAACATCTGGCTCTTTCTAAATGATAGGTAAACAAATACACATAAATAGCTTCAATAATTTTCATTCCTACTAAGCTAAGGAAACTCTGACTTTTTAATTCTGTAGGAAATAAATAGGCAGTAACTGTAGTGAAGTTTAATGCAATGATACGTTAATTGGAATGCCAATTAACATTTAATGTCATTGCATTACATTCTTGTAGGAGGATCTAATGTGGTAGCATATCAATTGGGACACCGATTGATAATTACATTATTGCATTACATTCATATTCATGTTTCTGCATTGCTGACACTTGATCAGTGTTTAATCATGCTCCTTCACCTTTTTATCTAGCTAATACTTCAGAAGCCATCACATGCTCAGCTTGCCTATCTTATGACCCAGACAATATTCTACATGCCCTGCTGATAAGCATTTTTCAGCCTTCATGTATCCTGTGTTTTTCCACCTGTCTTAAAGCCAAGACGTTGTTTACCTTGGTAAAGCTTTTTGCTGTAAGATTTATCTATAAATACAGAGTAACAGCAAGCCTAGTAGTATGAAGAATGGAAATAAATGACTGAACATGATGATTGAGTAAAGCATAGGAAGTTTTCAACCAGAAATGTGTGTCTGTGTCTTCATCTCACACCTACTAGTAACCTATGAACAATCAACAAATGTATAAGACTGTATAAATGGGAAAGACATTCACTGTCTACCATTAGAACAAAATATGAAATTATATATAGAGGGGCCATGTATGTCTCCCCCCCCCCCACAAAGAATTCTGCATAATCAACACAGCCCTATCTTTATGGCAACCTTTTAAAAATTCAGGTTTAATTGTACATTCTGTGTCACACTCCCTTGTACATAGGGCAAAAAGGCAATTTTTGCCATCTACATACTAACACTTTTTCTATCAAGACCTCTCCAAGGAAAGATAATATTTTCAATATTTTTGCTTTTTTAAGAATGATATTGTGCGTAAAAGTGCAAATTTTTAAATAAAATTTCCTTTTTTTACAAAATAATGCAATGCACACTATTGAGCGAATTGCTCAGTGGCTTAGCTATTCAGCAGTATTGTAGCACAGTAGGGAAGGAAGCAATCATTTAATGTTGATAATTCAGCTGGATAGTTTGTTTTACAGACCTGTGTTCCTGGGAGTTTCCAAGGTGCCTGTTCCTGGAACAATGTCAGTGAATGTATGGATGTGTTTCTACACTGTTCCCCACCCACTCACTCCATTCATTGTTAAGTGGGGCATGGCCATAACGAAATCCAGAAGAAAACAAAACCGGCCTTCAGGTCCACCAAAACTGCCCACTCCTGTAGGATAAAGTAGCTTCTTATGTTTTCCCTTAAAAATACAGTAAAACATCAGATAACGCTAAAACTTGATTCCACAAGTCTTGGTGTTATCCGATTTTTAGTGTTATCCGATCCATGTTAAAATCCTATGGGATGGATTGGATAACGTTAAAGCTCCATAGAGATATATTGTAACCGCACAGGCTTAGCAGTTGTCATCCGATCCATCCCATAGGACCTTAACGTTATTCTATTCAATTCTCCTCCCCAGATTACTTAACGTTATGTGATTTTAGCGTTATCTGATCCAATCGTTGTCCGGTGTTTTACTGTACCGAACCTTGTCAACACGGAGTCTTCTCACAAGATGAATCATCACCATATGAGCCACTGACCATAAACTCAGCCACTGTGTTAAATATTAAAACAATGAGAAGTATTGCTCAATTCACATGGTTAGATCTACACAAGAGATCTCTAGTACAGTATGCTTACAGTCCAATGTACTGCCTGAAAATTGAAGTAATTCAATTTACAGGGGAGGCAGTATAGAAAGGCCTGACAGGATATTCCTAAGTCTACTGTCTGTACGCATTTCTGTTAAGAATAGTGTGGCATTTGACAGCGTGACAAGATTTTCAAAATGTTGTACTTCAAGCTGCCTACAGTTAATACCTTCCATCTTATGAGGCAAGTGCTCTCCAAAGTTCAGCACTCAAGGCTTTGAAAACAAATACCTTGTCAGGAAACGACATTTTTCCTAACGTTCTCAAAGCTTGGAGAGGTTGTAGTTTTAGCTAGGCCTCAAAAAATCCTTTCTTCTCTCTGTCTCACAAGACTACGTGTCACGAGACAGATTGTTTTTAGTTCAGTGTTCCCTGGACCCTTATCTCTAGGCTAGCTGTTTTGACTATTAGAGAGCACACTTCCTTCACGTGTGTAAACATCTTCTCTTGTTATGAGAAAGTTTTCTTTGTTCCCTGATTGGTTAAAGGTACCCCACCTGACTGGAGAATCTCCATTTTGGAGAGAGGAGAGTTAGTTCATTTTTGGATGTCTAGGTGTTAAGATCTTGGCCTGTGGGACTATCCTTTTTTTCCTTTTCATCATGATTACATAATGTGCCTGTGGACTGTAACTGGACTGATCTATGTTATTGACCTTTTTATCTACGTCTCTCCATGGACTATGCTTTAATAACCTGACCAATAAAGCAGCTGTTTTTCTTTGAAGATTGTTTCTTTCATCATCAGCACGCTACCAGCACACACACAGAGCCTCGCTACTCAGACCTCCCATGTTTTGCTCTATTGCCTGAGCATAGTAAGAGTTCTCTTTAAAGCAGCCCGGCTCTCTCAGCAGTAAGGTAAGGGTTAAAAGTTCCCGGAATGGGACAAGGTGTCCCAGGAACTGGAAGAGACGGGCCCTTAATTGAGACAGCCGGTATCTGACATACCTCTTGACATACCTCTCTACAACATTTACTGCTGCTTCAATAAATGTAGTCAACTGCACACTTCCTGTGTAGTTCAAAGAACTGCAGCCCAGCATTGAGCCATGGGAGTGCTTTACTGCAGCTAGTCTAGTACTGCAGTTCAATCATGCCACAGGGATTCATCTATAGCAATGGTTCCCAATGTTGGGTCTCCAGATGTTCTTGGACTACAACTCCCAGAAATTTTGACCAGCATGTCCAGTGGTGAAAGATTCTGGGAATTTTAGTCCAAGAACATCTGGGGACAAACGTTTGGGAACCACTGATCTATAATATTTGAAGGGCTGTTTTGACGTGAATTGTATGAATGTCTTACATTTCAGACAGCTTTTGAAATGTAACGAAAATCATGTACTTTTGACAAGCTGCAGCACCAAAACTAAGGCACCCATGAAAATAAGCGTTATGTCATTTGAAAGATCGTCTCGGTGACTTTAAGAATTGGTAGAACCCAAAAGCCAAAAATGCAAAGCGATGATGTCATCGCTTTGGGAAGTAGCATCGGAAAAGTGACAGTTTTGCTAGGGGGGGGGGTTGTTGGGGGGGGGCAATGAAAAAACAACCCAACCAATTCAGATGATCCAAAGTGTGTTTGAATGAGGAAATAAATACAGAGTAACAGCAAGCCTAGTAGTATGAAGAATGGAGATGTAAAACCTTCACAGTCTAGTCAAGCCAACCATCTGTTTAGAAAAAAAGTGTGGCAGGTAGAATCTAAGGACATTACCGTCAGGGATTTAGTTCATGAATTCAGTGTGGTAAACAGACCAACAATCATGTTCTTTTTGCCCATGTAGCAAACCGAATTCACGAAATAAATCCTTTACGGTAGTGTCTTTAGACTCCACCTGCAACATATTTTTTTCTACAGGAGTTTGCTCAGTGTTTAAGGCATGTTTTGTGAGGTAGCTACTTCATGCTCATGTCCATCTTTTGTTGTAAAATACTTTTCCTAATTAGTTCCAATTAAAATAGTCAGGCAATCTCTTCATCTTAGTCATTTCTTGCTTAATTGTACTATAATGTTTATCTCAGATAACGCTAAAATCACATAACGTTAAGTAATTGGGGGGGAGAGAATTGCATCGAATAATGTTAAGGGTCTATGGGATGCATCGGATAACAACCGCTAAAGCCTGTGCTGTTACAATGTATCTCTATGGAGCTTTAACATTATCCGATGCATCCCATAGGATTGTAACATGCATCGGATAACACTAAAAATCGGATAACACCAAGACTTGTGGAACCAAGTTTTAGCGTTATCCGAGATTTTACTGTATTGTATTTTGAACTAGGAGCTAAAGGGGTTAATTGGTTCCCATGGAGAAGACAGAAACTGATTTTTCCCCTTTCAGTCTGAAAGGTTAATTATTATTTTCTTTTTTAAAAAATCAGAAAAGATGACAGCCATGGTGGACTCCAAAATTTTTTACTACCAGGGCTTTCCCATGGCCACATCCACCATACTATGCCCACATAGTAGGTAGTAAAAAAAATTGAATCCTACCAATGTGCACAGACCTAAGGCACCCCCAGAGAAAGCAAATGATTAACCACTTCTGTGTAATGTCAATCAAGAAAACACTGGAAAGTGTTGCCATAAATCAGAACTGACTTAGTGGCATATCATCATCATCATCATTCAGCAGAAACATGATATTAACCATCTAGAGTAAGGATTCTCAACCTGTGGCCTGTGGGCTGGATGCAGCCCCCAGCACTATTTCATGTGGGGGGCCCACCACGTCCACCACACCAGGAAGTTCCATGTAGTATTGGAAGGGCAAAATGGCCGTCTGGCCCCCAAAGCTGTCTGAGGGAGCATGACCTGGCCTCCGGGTTAAAAACTCCTAATCTAGACAAAGAATAGGTAAAGAAAATGACATTTGAAGAGAAGGAGGCATGGTTGTGACTCTTGTTAGGCTATAGAAAATGAGGAGGGACTTTGCAGACAACATGGTGACATATCAAAAAATGTGGGTTCTCAACTTTCATTAGGAGTTTCTTATGTTTGGTTTATAGAAACTTTAAAGTCACAGAATCATGAAGATACATTCATTATATTGAATTGCCTGCTGCAAAACCCATGCAATCCTTAGCTAACCACAGAATACATATTTCTTTCATTAAAATTGTTACATTAGGGATTCAAACCACGTGGCCAAATGATTTTGTGCCTCTAAATTGCAGATGACCCTTATACAAGATGCTGTAAAATGCTTAAAAGTTTATGAAAACATTGTATCACTGAAGTTTCTAAAGATACTAAGAATTGTATCTTGAATTGTTTAACCTCACATTTGCTGTAGGACTAGAAATCATTTCCATGGAAACTTAGGAAAGCACCTCACCTTTATAAAGGACCTCACAGGCTTCAAAGATGAAAGTTCTCCATAGCTCTGAAGCATCACTTAAAGACCCTGTTCAAGTTTTCTCAACACCTGGGGTAAACAACACATGGCTCTCTGGGTATCACTGGACTTCACCTGAATGAGGGAACTTGGATCCACTAACAGCTGAAGGATCTCATGTAAAGCTCATTTATGTCCATCTTCAGCTTTGCTTCATAGCAACTGAAGACATTTAGAATTCTTTTCCCTATTTACCTCGTAAACATATTCTTTGTACAATTTCAATCTTCACTGATTTGATATTAAAAATAAAGTTTCGTTTCATTTTTTTTTAAAAAAAACATTCTTCATTCAACTCCCTTTTAAAATTCCCATGGTCCTTGGGTGCCCTATTTTTCTGCCTTTCAAGATACGTTGTGTGTACTCTCCATCCACTGTGAGATGCAGATTGTAAAGGGATTATTCCAAGTCATACTGAAAAGCAGGTTTGCTCTATGGTTTTGTTACAAAGAGGTATTTCTCATATTTTCACTCCATGCACATAGATTGAGAATGAAGCACACTTCATTACAATTGTACATCATTTGTTCAAGAAGGCAACAGATTTGGCACTACCCCCACCTGCCCATATATTTTCCTTTCACAGAACCAAGAAATATACCTGTGATATCAACTCATTGAAATATACCTGGATGAAGTTGATTGCAATTTGAGGACATCCTTGGGAGTACATTATCCAAAGCTTATTGTAGTGCTCAGTCCCGCTTCAGAATTCCACATCATTTTGGGAAGGCAATTCAGCTGGCACAAAGCCCTTGCACATCTAAATGCTGCTTTTCCGGTACATATGGCAGTACCATTCAAAGAGCTATGACAATGATACTGTTTATAGCTCTGAAAATGGCGCTGCCATCTGCACCATGATTCACCAGGAAGACAGAGCTCAGCAGATAGACAGTCCTTTGGTCTGCTGCTCTAGCATGCTAAAATGTCTAGCTATTGATATAACACATCAGCTCAGGAACTGGAGTGGAAACACACAAGGGAATAAAGACAAATGAGCATAGTGTTGCTTGGACTGGAGAAATCTGCAGACTTCCATCCCTTCGAGAAAGCTGATTTTTTATGAATGACTGGAGAAACTTCCACCTGGGATACAAAGACCAATTACTTCTCATGCACTGCAACTAGCAATTAGTCAGCATGAAGTTTGGCAAATATTCAACAAGTTCCTCTTCTGGTTTCAAATATACTCTAAGGGGAAAGATTGCCGTATTTGCTTGTCTGTTGTATTGTTTGCAGTATGTGCAACTTTATTATTTTATTAGCATAACTGCAATTTAAAACGTTCTTTTTCTGTAAGATTGAGTTTGCCAGCAACACACATTGGACAGAAAAAAAAAATTAGCAGCTTCCATTGCAATACCTCTGGAAGAAATTGTCAAGAGCTTAATTCATTCATAGTCAGTTGCCTCTGGTTGTATTTACGATGGTGGTACTGTACTTGTTAATGAAGCATCAATATAGAGCTGGACCACAAATCCTGAAGCACTGCTAGAGTGAATTAACAGCCATTGCCTTTGCCAGCAAGTAGTTTATTTCTGTACTGGTGTGCTGATAAATCACTCTCTTTGGATATATGTTATGGATCCTATGTCTTCTAAATTAAAATTATCTTCTTTTGGATCAAACAGGACACCATAAGATGAGATCCCACTTTTGAGTCCATTTTGCTAGGAATTTAACCAAAGTCATTGCTTTGTTATTAAAAAAACACACAATTACTGTTAAGTATACAACAGATTAAGTATACAACAGGTAAAGTGCACTGTAGAGATGGACAATGCCTAGCCCTCCAGGTGTTGGAGTTCAGCTTTTGCTGGCCTTTGTGAGCTGCTCAGGTCGTGATGAGGTGTGGATGTTATGTTCGTGACTCACCACTGCTTCGGGCGCTGCACTGGTTACGAGTTTGCCTCCAAGTGCAATTCAAGGTGCTGATTATTACCTTTAAAGCCCTACATGGTAGTGGGCCAGGATACTTAAGAGACTGCGTCTCCCCAAGAACTTCTGTCCGTCCCACCAGAGTGGACCAGAGAGGCTCTCTGGTCGTGCCATCAGCTAGAGAGGTACAGTAATACCCCGTATAACGTGAGTACCATATAGCGATAAAACCGCATAACGTTACAAGATTTTCGGAAAATTCTAGTATGGAATAACACGATTTTTAACGTTATCCGATACAGTTGTTCTTAGCAGCAGGGTGGCTGGAAAGCTGAACGGGGTTCTCCGTTCAGCTTCCCAGCCACCCTGCAGCTACGGAGGCAGGGGTGGGGAGGCTGGAAAGCTGACGCGGGGCTCCCCCGTCGGCTTACCCAGCCACCCCACAGCTGCGGAGGCATGGGCGGGTGGCTAGGGAAGCCGACAGGGAGTCCCCGTCAGCTTCCCCAGCCACCCTGCAGCTGTAGATCGGGTCCTCTGATCTCTCTGGAGGTGTTTCTGGGCTTCCCCGACGTCCTGAGCCAGTGCAGCAAGCCAGAATGTCAGAGTTCGAATCCCGACATTCTGGCTTGCTGCACTGGCTCAGGACGTCGGGGAAGCCCAGAAACACCTTGGATCGGGTCCCCACACCTCCCTGGACCCAGCGGGGGGGTCAGACACCCCAAAATTGGTAAAAAAAGGACATTTTTTGACCAATTTTGGGGGCTCTGACCCCCCCCCCCCCGCCGGGTCCAGGGAGGTGGGCAGACACGATCCAAGCTTTTTCTGAGCTTCCCCGACGTCCTGAGCCAGTGTAGCAAGCCAGAATGTCAGAGTTCGAATCCTGACATTCTGGCTTGCTGCACTGGCTCAGGACGTCGGGGAAGCCCAGAAACACCTTGGATCGGGTCCCCACACCTCCCTGGACCCAGCGGGGGGGGGGGGGGTCAGAAACCCCAAAAATGGTAAAAAAAATGGACGTTTTTTTAACCAATTTTGGGGTCTCTGACCCCCCCGCCGGGTCCAGGGAGGTGTGGGAACCCGATCCAGGCTGTTTCCAAAGTTTTCCCACCTCCCTGGAGGCTGCAGCAAGGCAAAATGTCAGGATTCGAATCCCGACATTCTGGCTTGCTGCAGCATAAAAGAGGGTGGGGGAAGTTCAAAATTAGCGCGCATCGGGTCTCCCGACCTCCCTAGAGCTGATGCGCGCTAATTTTGAACTTCCCCCACCCTCTTTTATGCTGCAGGAAGCGAGAACGTCGGGATTCGAATCCTGACATTTTGCCTTGCTGCAGCCTCCAGGGAGGTGGGAGAACTTTGGAAACACCTTGGATCGGGTCCCCACACCTCCCTGGACCCGGCGGGGGGGTCAGAGCCCCCAAAATTGGTAAAAAAAAAGTCCGTGTTTTTTTACCAATTTTGGGGTGCCTGACCCCCCCGCTGGGTCCAGGGAGGTGTGGGGACCCGATCCAAGGTGTTTCTGGGCTTCCCCGACGTCCTGAGCCAGCGCAGCAAGCCAGAATGTCAGGATTCGAACTCTGACATTCTGGCTTGCTGCACTGGCTCAGGACGTCGGGGAAGCCCAGAAACACCTTGGATCAGGTCTGCCCACCTCCCTGGACCCGGCGGGGGGGTCAGAAACCCCAAAATTGGTAAAAAAAAAACGGACGTGTTTTTTTTTACCAATTTTGGAGTTTCTGACCCCCCCCCCGGCCGGGTCCAGGGAGGTGGGGAAACCCGCTCCAAGCTGTTTCCAAAGTTCCCCCACCTCCCTGGAGGCAGCAGCAAGCCAAAATGTCAGGATTCAAATCCCGACGTTCTGGCTTCCTGCAGACTCCAGGGAAACAGGGCTTTTTTTAACATTGTGTGTTCAATGTATCGCACAACGTTAAAAACCGGATAACGACGGGACTTGTGGAACCAAGTCATAACGTTATTCGGGGTACTAGTGTACATCTCTCTAGCACCAGAAAGAGGGCCTTTTCTGTGTCCACTCCGGTCCTATAGGACCTTCTGCCAACAGAGTTGCATCTCCAGACAGAGTTGCTGGCCTTTAGAAAGAGTGTGAAAACCTGGCTGGCGGGGCAGGTGTGGGGCTCAGGCCAGTCCGTTGCCCCAACCTGCTGGCTAATGTGACTATTCCCCCTCTCCCTCATAATTTTAATTGGTGATGTTAAATTTTTAATCTCACTGTAATTTTTAACTCTTAATTTTTTAATGGATGGGTATTTATTGTGGGTTTTATTGTTGATCGCATTTTTAACTGCTGTTCGCCGCCTGAGTCATTCGTGAGGAGGGTGGCATAGAAGTGTGACTAAATAATAAATAAATAAATATCCAAAGAAGAGAGCTGATAAACATTCTCATTCAACAATATATGACGGTTACTTAATCTCCAGTTGCATGACTGCTACAGTATTAATGCCAATAATTCCATACAAGGCAAAATCGCAATAGCCCTGACCCTGTCTACAGTCTTATTTAGGATTGGCCCCATATAAAATGGTCAGGCTGTATTTTAAGAGGGAGGAATAGAGCCATATTCAGCTAATTTCCAATCAATCTTTTGCAGTTCTACTTCTTCAATTGCCATATTCAATTCCAAATATTGGCTAGCATCGTGGCAATCAGCCATGAAGATTGCCCTGGGAACAATTTAATGCCGTAGTCTTCCATTTGCCTTCCACATTACAGTATGACACCAGTACCACTGGTCCAGTTCTGCGAGTCACTTCCTGCTCCTGAACTCTTTAGGCACAAAAAGTCCTCGTCAGCCCTAGGCCAGTATTGATGAAACTGCTGTCCTTCATCAAGATGGATTCAAGTGGGATTTAATCCACTTGGAGACCATCATCCTTCCCTGTGAACTTTGCCACCCAAGGCCACTAGTTCGCAGGGTTGTCAGTTTAGTTGACCACTGCCTAACGTTCAGCGTTAAGTCCATGGCAGTATGGCCTACAATATTACCATAGCAAGATAACCTGCCAAGACTTGGTGCAGTTATAAGGCCAAGAAAATTTATAATCCCCCCTCCCCAAGCTATTACAAACAAAAGCTTCTGCAGCTTTTAGAAGCCTCAAAGACATTTAAAGCACGTTCCATCACATGTCCCAAAATTTTATTATAGCATGACAACTGTAGCAAAGAAGTAGTGAAACTAGGATGGCAAACACTATTTATAAGATTTCTTGAAATTAGATATGTAAAATTTTGCTTATTTTGTCCTTGTAGGTGAGAATGAAAAATTTCAAATTGTTCTTCCCTTTTGGATAAGATTATGAGAATTTTGGTGAGGTTTTGACATTTGCCAATAAGCTGCAAAAGTGACTTTTGAACAAAAACTGCATATTTCGCATAAGCACAAGGAAATTTTCTATTATTTTTTTTCATCTTTAGCTATGGTTGACGTACATTCAGGATCAAACCAAGATTTTGAAAGATACCCAGACTACTTTTGTGACCATTTAGGAAATATGTGCTCCTGTTGAGGGCAGCATACTCCACCTTCCTTAGATTTCAAAAGCCACTTATTGTTTAGGTTCAACCAGCTTGTTAACTGATCTCCATTTTGTTGTATATAATGGAATTGGTTCAGAGTGATATCAGAGTGCTAATTTTTAAAAAAGAAAAAGAAGTTGATTTTAGGCTATTGATGAAATTATATCCTATATGGAAAACAGGTTGAATCCCAATGGGATGTACTGTTATGATCCACTATAACAGGGGTGCCCAAACTATGGCCCGCAGCCTGGATCTGGCCCACAGTGCCTAAAAATCTGGCCTGTGCCACCATTGCCACACCCAGAAGTGAAAGTTGAATGTGCCCACGCATGCGCAAAACACTACCACAAATGCGCCTGCAGCTGTTGTAAACACATTTATGACAGCTGTGGGTGTATTTACAGCAGAGTTTTGTACATGCGTGGACATGTTTAACTTCTGCTTCTGGTGGGAGGAACCACCTGACCGGCCTGCTCAACCATGTGACCGGCCCATGGCCCAAAAAGTTTGGGCACCCATGTTAGGAAGATTTGAACTGTGGAGGTTCTATGTATTGAATTTCAGCAAGTCCTGTGGGTGAAGCAGAAGACGCTTTGATCAGTTGTGTCAAAGTCCATGGAGATTCATGACTCTCCTACCCAAATTCATGTCATCATCCAGGTTATCAAAGCAACATAAACAATAAACTTGAGTTCAAGTGGATCCAAAACTACTCCCCACCAGCCAAGAATGTTAAACAGCCATTCACTCCAACACTTTGCTCAAGAAATTAAAAAGGGAAATCTTTGACTATTTTCCAGTTTAGTAAGATTCCAAGTGACTTCTTCACATGTAGTTTAGTTATCACCAACAAATGGGCTTGATAACCTTTTCCTGGTTTGCATGGCAGAATCTGTCAAACCACTTTTCTTGGACTTCTTTGGTTTATTTGTGTAAAATGCTGCAACATTTAAGAGTCTATAGCTCTACCCCATGCCACCTTTTTAGCGTAATCATTATACCAGAAGTGATCTCTCAGGACAGCTTAATTCCCCCTGATGAATCACTTAGTTCTAAAATTGCCTCAGCAACCTGAATATCGTTCTATATTAGAACCTAATGAAAGCTCTGACTTTGAAGACTGACAAATATGGCTGGCCTTGTCATTGGCAAATTGCAGTACATGTTCGTTGCTCAATACTTCCATCCCACGAAAATGTTTTAACAAGAAAAAAACAAATCAGTAAGAATGCCAAGTTTATCACAGCTACAATGCCACAGCTATTTGCAGATAGAACTAAGTGCATTCTGAAATCGGAGCCATATCCAGTTATTAGGTGAAATCCTGTTTATATAAAGTTATGTTGTGCAAAATAATTCCATAGCATTGCCCACTGATGAAAATATATGCCCATATAACCCTGTATTCCTAGATGATATCTGAGAATTTTTGTTGCAATCATAGGAAATGGAGGAGAGAGAGAGATTCATATTTTGGCAGCTACGTCAAACTGCCAAACTTGTGGTTACGTGGGATACAAAGTGACAGAATGATATCAGCTTCTAAAATAATACAGCAAAGGAAAGAAATACAGAAAGTCACAAAATGGTTCCAAAATGTTGTCAAAGTTAGGAACCAACATATTGTCATAAAGTCTCCTATATTTTGACACTGTTTTGACATTCATTTCATCTTTGATATATATTTTTCAAACACACAGTAGTCAGTTAACATACATTAACTGGAACATGATAAAATACCTTAATATCTCAAAAAATGAGAAGAAGAAAACCTGGTACCAACCCACATCTCCCATGTATGGGCCTTTCATATAAAACTGGATGGAGTTTACACCTCCTAATAATCAATTTTTTTTTTTGAATAGTAGCCATGATAGTCTGTGTTTCAGGCATTTCAGAAAACAAAAACAAACAAACAAAACCGTTGTGGCACTTTAAAGACTAACTGCTATATTTTTAATGTGAGCTTTTGTGGATCATGTCCACTTCATCAGACACAGGAGGCCTTTGAGATGTTCTCTATGATCCAGAGAGAGACAACAGAAATAAAATAGATCCATCTGTTGGACAATCATCACAGAAGTTTGAATATTAGACAGGAGTTTCTGGGACATCAAATTTGACACACAGATTATATTTCATTATATTTTACCCCTTCTCAAACTTTCCTGTAAAATTATCTTTCACAACATGTCTCAATGTGCTCACACAGTAACACAAAGGTTAAACTCATTAGCAAATGTTCAATTAGCAAATGTTGCTGGGAATAAGAATTTGTTGGGAGTAAGAAGTTTTGTATCCCACTATTTACAAAAGAAAAGGGCACATTTAGAGCTAATATGAATAACCAGCAGAGATCATCTGCTACTGCCAGCTGCAGGAAGCGGTATTGATTTGCATACTTATCTGTCATGTTGATTAATCACTCTATGCATCCTGATCTAGTATATATAAATTCATGCCTTGAGGTCTCCTATGTCTGATGAAGTGGACTTGATCCACAAAAGCTCACATTAAAAATATAGGCATATCCATCGTGGGCCGAGCCTACGCCGTGGGCGATCTAGTCATGCCTGCCATATGGCCATGTATACATCTGCAAACACAGGCTGCATTGGCTCTTTGGCTGTAAATGGAGATGAGCACTGTACCCTAGAGTTGGATCTGACTGGCTTTTGAGCAAGGAAGATCTTGAACCACTTGCAGGGACAAAACCTGATGGGGCAGGGAGGTGGGTGTGGCCACCCAATTTCGCTCCCCCCTGCCCAAAGGTCACCCAATTTTGCCACCCAACTGCCCAGAGGCCACCCAATTTTGCTAAACCCCCCTCCCAGGGGGGTGCAAACCTGTTGCTGCCCACCACTGTCCTTATAGCAATACATAGTAAGATGGTCAGTTTGAAAAAAAATATCAAGACCCTTCTTGCGAATGACATACATTTCCTTGCTATTGCTTTTATCTCTAACCCTTTCGGACTGCATGTCACAGTTAAATACTTCTATGACAGTAAAAAGTATTGAATAAGTGAACTTTCAGGTTTTGTTGGTCTGAAACCTCTATCCATACTAGTAAGTAGAGCCAATAGGGAGGAATAATGGGAGTTACATCTTAGGAACAACAGTATTCCTAACATATATCAGTTTTGAATTTTATTGAGAGGGGGATTGAACAGCAAACAACTAGTAAAGTTAGGGGATCAAAGACTGAGATATAGGAGAAGGATGACTGGGCTGAGGTAAGATGACAGACTCATAGAATAGTATCATAGAATCTCTTTTAGGCCATCAAGTCCAACTCCCTGCTCAATGTAGGAACCCAGATCAATGCAGATCTGACAGATGGTTGTCTAGTGCATGGGAAGACAAGGCAAATCCAAAATCAGACCAGACCAGGCAGCAACCAGGATGGCAGAGAACAAGCCTAGATGTTGGCACACACACACACCCGTACAGATGCGTTTTACTTCCACTTCTGGGAGCGATGAGGGCGGCGTGGGCCGGATGAATCACAGTAAAACTCATTCGTGTGGATTCACAAGGTACTTGGGCTTCTGGGAATTGAAGTCCAAGAACATCTGGAGTGCCAAGGTTCGCCATCACGGACCTAGAATAATGCCAATTTTTAACTGTGCAGGGGGTCAGTGCCTATAACCCTCATGTTATTTAAGGGTGTATCTGTAATAAAATCATGCTCTGTTGATACAAAGAATTCTCCATGTATTTTAATTATTGTTTGTTAATTTGTATATAATCTATTTTATTTCACACATTGTTAGCCATTCAAAGT
This sequence comes from Furcifer pardalis, assembly GCA_030440675.1. NCBI lineage: Eukaryota > Metazoa > Chordata > Lepidosauria > Squamata > Chamaeleonidae > Furcifer > Furcifer pardalis. Next base: position 75,773,593 of record CP126893.1, read on the forward strand.
CTTTCAGAATTCCATTATTTATCATAAGAAAACTCCAGGGCTGCTGGTTTTGGTTTCAGCAGGTCTGTTCTAGGTAGAATAACACTGAATTTATTCCATGGTGGCAGCTTGGCTGGAATAATAATGACATTATATTCTCTTCTTGCTCAGAAGTATCTTGTCCTCTTGAATCATTTTTGACAATCAAATGTAATGTTCCTTCCAGGACTTCCTTCATTAGGGCTGCCAAAATGTCAGATTCTTCCAGCTTGAGAGAATGTTGTTCTAAGAAATCTTGGGACAGCCAAAGGAATATGTGCAGAAGGCCAACTCCATAATAGGAAATGCTGTTTTGAGAATGTCATTTAATTAACTGTTTTCATCCTCCTCCTTGATGAGCTGCTTCTTTCAGAGATCTCTTTTTATATGTTTTCTAATTCATGATCTCTAGTCACATAGCATGGCCAGTAGATATCTTATATATTAAGAGCTTATAAACATGATTTTCAACAACAATGATGAATCTTTATGGGGCAAGGTCTTAAGACTGTCTGTATTACCAAGAGATATTAATAGATGATTCATCAGTATCACCCACACTCCAAGCAGCCTAGTCGGGAGACCAAAATGAGACTTTCTGTTCTCTTGCTTTGCACCACTCTGAGTTCAGAGGAAGAAGCTCCATTACTCACCTGCAGCTTCATGCCAGTTGTTGTCTTTGCACTTAAAAATATAGGCAATAACACATCAAAGTGTAAATAATCTCAAACAGTTTTAAGATAACTACTTGAAGTCTCTTCCCTATAAATGTTCAGTACCAAAGACCATGTCAGCATATCCTCATAATACGCTTCCTTTCCAAATAACTTTTCACTGAAATACTAGACATTTAATGGCCATAATATCAGCCGGTGTACATTTAGAACATGTTACCCCATATATAGTCTGAATCATTTTTATTTTTATTTTAGTAATCAGAACCAAAACCACTGAATTATTGATTACAAAGCAAAAAACATTACTTTGGGTAGGATAAAAATAGAAGCAACAGCCCAATAAGCATATCTTTGAGCACAACTACCACAGCCAAAAGAAATATAACATTCTACAGGTTTCTACTAGGTCTTACCTACAGTTTGTTCTTCTTTTGAAATAATTTTAATATCTTCTTTTGCATGTCAGTTGGAAACAATGGTTAATTAGACAACATCCAAACCATTGTGTTTCATAACAATTACATCAGGCTCACAGACTCATTATAGAAAGTACCAGAAATGGATACACTTCAAAATCTTCCTGAAATGCTTTACACAGTTTGTTTGACAGCAACTTTTACACTTTGCCACGGATGAACCACAGGAGGCCTGGCCTTAGCACTTGGTATGATGGATGAGGCGAAAGTGCTTGGAGGGCAAATTGCTACTTTCCTTTTAAAAATAAAATGATTTCTAAATATATTTCAGAGGAGCACCTTGCAAGTCACCTGCATCTTCATTTTCCCCAAAACTGCCTGTGTTCCTTGACAGGAATATTCTATAGAATTAAGATGGCAACCACTTCAGCAGACATCTACCCTAGCATACTTCTTTTAAGAACCAGGTTGTCTGAAATATCCATCATTATTTATTTATTTATTTATTTAGATTTATAACATCACCACTCACTGTGGCAACTCAGGGCAGGCTTACAATCAGTAAAATAACTGTAAAATAACAGTCACAATATAGATCAAATCACGGTGCTATAAACAAAATGGTTGGTGGGGCCCAGAAGTCGGCGGCAGTGTCTTCAGCCACCCATGTGGCCATGGCGGCTTTCTCACCTCTCTGGCCATTGTTGGGGGCTGGAGGTTGGCAGCGGCATCTTCAGCCATTACCATGATTTTCCATGACCATGATTTCCCATAAAACCACACTCAGCCACATACCTCCCTGGTAAGGTCCCACCATGATTGGCAAGGAGACAGGTGGCACATTCTCCAGAGCTCTCTTGAGCCTAGTTGCCAGCACCGAGCCAGGGAGCAAGGGAAAGGTTGAAGAAGTTTGTTAAAATAAATACAAACACACAGACACACACAACAAACAAACATATAACACTACAGTAGTAATATGAAACACTTACAGAATATGTTCAGGGTTTAGACAGGAACTGGTCTATTGCAGAACAGCAGGAGAAACTTGGAGATAGTGGAACAGCCACTTTTAGTGAGAGGGAGAGACAGACACAGTGGAAAAGGAGGAGAAAGGAAAGAAAAACACAAAGATGGTTAATGAGATGTTTGACTGAAAATTACCTGCCAGTTGACCCCTCCCCTGTCTAAATAATGTAGAAAATACTGCTGCTTCATACCAATGTATCAAACGATCACGACACAACTGAAGAGTTAAAGAAAATTAACACCATGCACCATCTGGTTCATTACAGTTATAACTAAATCTAGTGCACATAATTTACACATGCCTCCCAGCAATTCTTCTTTCCTTACTTGGAAACAGTGAACAGTTTTCATTCTACCCCCTTTTCTAATAGCTAACATTCTCTTCATCACTACTAGCAGCATCAGGGAAAGAGCAAGCTGTATATAAACAGCAGAAAACAAACTTTGTGTCTCTGTGTGGTACACGAGAAAGAGAAAGAGAAAGGATTTTGTGCCATCAGGGAGTCAGAAATACATGGAGAAGGATTAAGTTACAGCCTTGGGGGCTGTAATCCTTCAACAAGAGGAGTCCTTATTTCTTTTTGGGCATATATACAACCATCCTCACAAAGCTCACTGTTTAATCCTTAAATTTCCTTACTGACCCCCACATGCTTAAATAATATGAAATATTCAAAATACCATACTTCATACCTGTGCATCAACTCAATTTAGTACCAGTGCAATAGAACAGTTATTGATAATAGCACATTCCTTATGATGTCACAGAATTAGGTAAACATTATCAGGTATAACTTTTCACATCATTGGGTGAAGACAATAAAATAAAAGAGTGGGAAATATAACAAATGGGTGGTATAAAAATGCAATAAACAAACAAGCCAATAAATAAATAAATAATTAAATAAATAACCTCTGAACCTGTGTGTGAATAGAATTCTCTGGCAGGCATTCATCACTCTATGCATGTAAGAATCAAATGGATAGGCATTCTCAGCCCCCAATATTCCTGGCCACATATGCATTGTAAGCACATTCAGCTGAACATCTGTATAAACCTCCCTCCAATCAGGGACCCTCTTTTATTGAGGCTGCCAAATGCAGGGAATTTCAGCTAAATACAAAAATCCTCTGCAGGCACCTGCATTTAATGCATTATGATCTAGCAAAGAACCAGGCATGCAAGAAAGGCAGTGAGGAAGCCATCATCATATTGCTAATCCTGGTGTCTACGCAGGACTCTCTTTCTCCCTCTCCCCCCCTTTTTTTTTATTTCAACCCTTAACCATCTTGTCTCATGACCCATCTCTCTAAGCCCTTAATCATTTTTCTCATAAGGTCTCCTGACCTTAGCACCATTAGATTGCTTCAGAGTTCTCTCTCTCTCTCTGATCAGTTCATTTTCACCTCTATTCTGTGTCTTCAAAACCCATTCTTCATTGTTCATCTACCTTTCTTACAGGTTCCAGTTTTTCAGTCTCTTGTCTCTTGTGCATCTTTCTTTTAGGTACTGACTTCTTCTGTACGAGACTTAGCCCCAGCCAAATTAACAGTTTTCCTTTCCATCCAAGAGGATGAATTGCTAATTAATGTCCCTAAGTTCAGCAAATGCTAAAGAATTCATTGGCATAATTACAAAATAATGTAAGCATTGGAACATAAAAATTATTATCCATTTGACATATAGGAGCCAGCAGGGCCATAGCCAGGATTCTAGATTTGTTGTGGGAGGGGGATTTTTCAGGAGGGGCAACAATGTCACACTCACATATATAACATTGGCACCATGGGGTGGGGGCGGGGGCTGTTAGCTCAGGAGGGTCCCCTGCCCGCCCCCTGGCTATGGCCCTGAGAGCCAGAGTCCTATTGATGCTCTTACTGCATCTAAATACAACTAATTAACAAGAGGCCCGAGTGCATCTTGAATTCATAATCATGCACATGACCAGACATGCAACTGAGATGCACCTCTGCATCTTGTCAATTAGCCACTATTAGCCATGGCAGGTTATACAAATCTGATGTAAACACCAGTAAGATTCTGGCCAATGAAACAAATGTAATATGGTACAACCAATTTTTAATTGCAGTATGACTTACTAAAGATATTTGCCTTAAGCTGCTGCAAAACAAAAAACAAAACAAAACCCCACATTAAAAATACACAATTCCAAAAAATAAAATTGCAAACCATACTCCTTTAAATATACTGTATTCAAAAGTGCAATAAAGACTGATTGCATTTAAAAAGCTCCTGCAGTCGAAAATAAGTCATGTGTTGTTATAGCCTATCCACCAAGGGAGTACACAGAAAGAGCCTCCTCAAAGATTGTGGTATGTTTGAACCACAATCGGGCATACCCTGGTAACCGCAATCTTGTGTTGCTGGCTAATCTTTCTCACACTAGGTCAGGTGAAAGGAACTGCAGAATGAACTCACCAAAAGGCACCTTCATTTGGCAGTTTCACGTCTGGCCTAGACATGAAAGAAGAAGAAGCTTATCAAGATGAAACAAGTTCTATTGAATGGGAACTCCACAATCACTAGGATGTGGTCAAATACAAAGAAGCTTGTGAATGTTCTGGCCTGGATAAAGACTAGTAAGGTCAGCTTGAAGCAACAATGAACATGTGCAAACACTGGCTGTGTGCTACTTGTGACTGCACTTTCAGATTAAATAATATCAGCATGTGATTTCTGAAGCGGAAGCCACATGGTGAGTAGGAAGAAAGACACATAACACACCAACTGTACTGCAGTGGGCATATGCTGCCCAGTTGTATATATTTACACCCATCCCTATAAATACTTAGCATACAAGATAAATGACACACAAAACTTGGTTCCACAAGTTTAGGGTTTGACAGAGTGTGCATATCTATCTATCTATCTATCTATCTATCTATCTATCTATCTATCTATCTATCTATCTATCTATCTATCTATCTATCTATCTACAGCCCATGGGCTGCATTTGGCCCATGGCATCATTTCATGTGGCCTGCTGCCACTCTCCCCACTACTGGAAGCAGAAGCGGATGTGTTTATGACAATGTAAAATGCGCCCATGCATGGACAGACACTCCTGCCATAAACACTGCTGTAAATGCACCCATAGCTGTTGTAAAGGTGTTTACGACAGCTGCAGACACTTTTTATGACAGTGTTTATGGTGGGAGGAACCACGTGAACAGCCCACTCAGCTGTCCCAGGGGTGTGGTCTGGCCCGCAGCATGAAAAGGTTGGGAACCCCTGATCTAGAGATAAGCAGCTCCTTAAGAATGCAAGATTGTAGGGAACTGACCAATTATCCAGCCGTCCCAGGAAAGCCAGCTCTGACATGTAGCACCTCTACAGAGTTTCCAGCTGAATCCTTTCCTAGCCCTGATGAATGGCCCCTTGTATAAGCTAGTCTATCACAGGACTAAAGAAGTCTCACTGCTGAGTTGCCTTTGATATTGATGAAATTGTGTATGCTCAGAATGGTATGTGATACCAGTTACCAATAACTAATGTATTAGATAAGAGAAAGAGACATGTAATGATAGATGAGGTCACAAAGTAATACACTGCGATGTGTAAAACAGTAACTGGTAAAAGGGGGGGGGGGCTTGCACTAATCCAGTGAACTGGCTGTACTCTTTCCTCTACAAATGCCAAGGGAAGTTATACATCTAGCAGTTCTTCTATAGCAGTTGAACCTATTTCCAAGGGACTAAAAAAAGTACATGAAATTATATGAAATTATCTTATGGTCACTCAAAAGTAAAGTTACATCACTTGTTGCATAGGAAAGACCAGTGCTATACTACAGTAGTTTAAAGGACAGTCTAGGTTTCTTCAATCCTTTAGTCACAAGCAGTTCAAACATTTCATTCATGCATTTCCTTTGCAGCTGGATGCCTTCAAATGACAGAATGAATGTAAAAATTTCATATGATCAGTTGCAAACCACTGACAATTGTTTGTATCCCATGTCCTCACAGTAGTTTGAGGCCGCTCAGAAGAGAAAGAAGATAAGAGAAAAATCATCACAACTACTGTGATTTTTGCCATCATAATCAGGTGAAGTAATATGTTAACTGAAAATAGTGCAAAATTATAAAATATGACCACAAACCAAGGGAAATTGCAAATATGGTAAATAGATATTATAACTAAAAAACCAGATTTCATCCCACCAGCAATATATGTCAACCATTTTAACATAAAATGCCTCAAGAAAAGAAAGTTCTTAAAGAGTCATTAATGTAGGTGACAAGCAGAGCATTGTATAAATGAAATTTCACCACTAAAAGGGCAATTCTTAACATTGTGTTTCTTCATTAGTTTGAGCTAAATGATAACTGAATCTTGGGGAAAGCTTGCAAAGGTACACTGCAGCAAAGTCAGACACACACACACACCCTGCTGTGAAAGTCACACACACACACACACACACACACACACACACACACACACACACACACACACACACACACACACACACACACACACACACACACCTGCTGTGAAAAGCCTCCAAAGCAAACAGACAAACTGGATCAAATTAATATGATTTGGGAAACTATTATTATGTTCAAACATACTCAGCAAGTGCAGCAATCAAAGAATGCTAAAAATTTGTTTGGAAAGATATTATAATGCCATGATTCCAGTGTATGTCCTGTGGGGAAGACTTTCAGATTTCTAATTGGATTCCAGTTGAGTACAAAGAACTCTATTTCCCCCCCCCCCTGATTAATAGACACAGATGGAGAGACAGACACTCCACTAGCACCTACGTTAGGTCATTTAACCTGAGCTAGCTCATAGACACAAATAAATTATATACTGTACTAAGAATTGTAATCGGTAATTTACTTTCTTCAGTGACCACATATTGCCATGTGTTAGTTTTTGTTGCCTGCATTTTTCAATGTATTTCAATGTAACATAAAATTTCAAGGAAACAATAAAATAATTCCCAAGCCACCCCACACTTCCTGATATTTTATACGCAGGAAGAGTGGAGTATCTGGAGAAAAGACTTAGTACTAGGTCAAAAAAATGTAAGCAGGCTCGTGTGGTAGGGAACAATCCTTGAGATTCCATATAGTAGCTTGATCTCTTCAACGGGAAATTCATAAATTTCTCAGCAGGATTCTGATAAGAGGCATCAGGGGATACATGCTCTTAAGGTCAAAATGTATTTTAAAAGTTCACCTTGCTGATGACACATCCCATGATATAGACATGTTCAACATTTTGACAGCATGAGAATACTTGTGTCACAACGTGAGCAAAACGCAATGGCCAAAATCCTATTGCTTAGTGTAATAAATTGCAGTACAGTAGGCCAATTGGGACAACAGAATGTATTGATGCTATAGCAGAGAAAGTTTTTGTCCATGTCTTACACATATACCCTTTCCCTCCTTTTAAAGCAGATGGTGCATCTGATGCATGATTTTAGGACAAGACATAGCATTGAATGTGTTAGAATTTATTTCTGTAATGTAACTTTCAAACCAGGGTTCAGTGTGTTGGATGGTATTCTGTTCAGCATTTCCCATGCATCTTACATTAATCACCAGTCCAAAACCCCATAGTACCAAATGTCCACTGAGTACGTCACTGTAGTCAGTACCTTGAATACAAATTCATTTGCTCATTGGAAATACAGTACATCAATCCAACATTAATTATAATTTTTTAAAAAAAGAATCTTAGCGGTGTGCAAACCCTATGCCTACTGGAATGGAGGAAGGGCTGAATGAAAACACAACAGAATCTCATTAAAAATATGACCGAGAGTCTTTTTGGAAAAACAAATCATGAGAGAGAGAGAGAAATGTATCAGAAGTCATTTGGTAAGTACGTTTCGAAGCGGCTTTTGTTACAGCCTGACAGTGCAGAGTGAAAATGGATGAGTCTTTTAGACAGAATTGCCAAACTGTCTCTTTGTGAAAAAAAGGTAGCAGGTTTTATCATCTTTCTTTTCTGAATGCACAAATTACAATGAGCCTCACTGTGTCACATATGGCTCAGGGGCGGAAAAAGTACCAGACCTAATACTGGCATAGTCTAATAGGTATTTTTGCAGGTGAAATATAGAAATGAATATTATAGATCATGATCCTATGACCCATCCAAGAAGATGCATGTGAGATGCTATTACAAAGAGTGATGTGGGTGGGGTTCTATATGAGATTAATAAGCAGAGTCAACAGGAGAGATCACATGCAGGGAGGCTTCAGAATACAGAAGTCTTGGCCAAAGAAAGATAACAGCAAAGGCCAAAATTCTTTTGAAGAAAACTGTATATGTAAAGAGTACAGTTCAAGCAGTTTTACCCTGTTGTTTGCTATCAGTCACATAGCCTGGCACATAACAAGGCATGTGACACTTTTCCCAGCTGGAGATGCTTGGAAACAAGAAAGACAGACACATGTAAGATGGCTTGCAAGATTCTGGTTAGGGGACTTAAAGATGTTGTTTAAAAGGTAAAGGAGATCAAAGAGATGCTGACTGAATAATTTACAGTGGTACCCAGTATAACGAATGCTTCGTATAATGAGAAATTCAGGTAACGAAGCATTTGTGAGCTATTTGCGATGCACCGTATAAGGGGGAAAATTGTTTGTTGTATGGCGTATCACCAATAGTGATCCGTATAACAAACATTTTTTTCATTATATGGTGCATCGCCCATAGGGATCCATATAATGGGGGTGGGGGGATGGATAGCGAAGAACTCCATGGAATGGAGTTTGTTTGTTTTGTTTGTTTGTTTTGTTATATGGGGTTCTACTGTACTTCTGTTTTCCCTGGAATAGATACCAGATAAATAATGTATGTGGACTGAAAATTTTTCATGACTGGAGGCTGAGATACTGAAGCAAATATTGGTGAAAACAGATAAAGGTATAGGACAGATCTGGATAGTATTCACCACTAAAGATTTATTTGAAAACTTAAATGTAAAATTGTTGTTTTTATCAAAATAAAATAAAATTCATTCTAGTTGTTGTTGTTTTTTAAATTTTTATTAGGTATATAAAGTAATACAAAACAAAACACATACATAAAACAAAATGAATTACATAACTAAAGAATATAAACAGAGAATTCAAAAAGGAAAATAAAGTCTCTCATATATAACAATACTACATTGTTAACATCCATCAAAAATTATTACCTCATTATAAAACACTATTTACTACATCAATCTCCAAACTATATTTCCGTCTATCACCTCATAACCAATATATGTTATTCTCTATCTCAATTTTTCTTCTTGTCTTTAAAACCACCCTTGTGATATATACAATGTCCGGGGATTTATGTTTACTTATGTTTTCCAAAAGTCATTATGCTCAGATACAGGGGGTATGCCCTGATTCTTTACTGTTACATATTCAATAAAGGGTTTCCAAGTCCTCCAGAAGTTGTTACCAGTTACTTTACCCTTTTTAAAGTTTATCTCCCAAGTGAGCTTTTCATTGAGTGCCAAATCCCACATTTCATTATACCAATTCCTTCTTTGTAAGTTTTCATTATTTTTCCAATTTCTAGCTATACATTGTCTGGCCGCTGATAACATTATCGCCATCAATTCGTTTTTATCCTCACTCATTTTATATTTATCCATCTCAGTTAACAAAATTGTATTTGGGCCCAGTTCAACCTGCAAATCCAATATATTTTTAATTTCAACCTCTATTTTTCCCCAAAAGTCCTTCAAAGCCTCACAAGACCACCACATGTGTTCATATGTGCCTCTATCTTTTTTACATCTCCAACATTTCTCACTCGCATCTTTGTACATTAGATGCAGTTTTACTGGGGTTCTATACCATCTCCAAATTAATTTGTAATTATGTTCCTTCACTCTCACCGACATAGATCTCATAATACGTCTTCTCCACATTTTCCCCCAAGTCTTCTCATTAATTATTATGTTCAGTTCTTGTTCCCAACTATCTTTCAATACTTGTTGAGCCTTCCCTCCTTTATTTAAAATTTTATATATTTGACTAACTATCCCTTTTAACCCTATGTCTCCTTTTCTCAATTTGACCAGCAATGTTTCAAATTCTGTAAGCTCCCTGTCTGATCCCATTTCAAAAAGAAATTTCTTATTCCAGTTATTTATCTGGAGGACTTTAAACCAATTCAACTCCAGTTGCCGATAAAGCTCCTTTCTCCTCTCTAAATCCCTACAAATTTTGATCCAATCCTTCAACATAGAGACCCCATTTTTTAATAAGATATCCTTAATCCTACCTTCTATTTTTATCGGAAAGTTGTTAAAATCTTCTAATTCTGTAACCATTGAGATCCCTGGAATAATTTCCTTTCTTACTTTATTCCATTCTTCTATTGTTGCTCTTATCATCTTGCCCTGAATCCTCATTTTTTTATCCTTATCGCCACATAAAAAAAATGCCTTCCCTTTCCTAGAAAACTCTTTTGATTCTAATTTTCCCCATATTGGCTCTTCTCTATTTAGTAATTTAATAACATTTCGTAATTGAAAAGCTCTATAATACTTGCTAATATTCGGAATACCCAATCCCCCTTCTTTTTGTGATATATACCATAAAATCTTGGGTATCCTTGCTTTTCTTTTCCCATTGCAGAATCTATTTATAGTATTTTGATATTTTTCCAATTCTTTTTCTGTATGTTTTATTGGCAGAGCATCAAATAAGAAATTTAATTTAGGTAACAACATCATTTTACACATTGCCACCCTGCCAAACCACGATAAATTCAACTTGTTATACTGTAATATCTTTTTATCTATCTCTTTCATTTGTTTCCCATAGTTCAATTCCTTGAGTTCCCCAGTTTTCCTAGCAAGTATTACCCCTAAATATCTCACTTTATCCGGAATTTGAATATTAAATTTTTGCTTTATTTCTTCTTCATCCTTCTTACTCCCATTAACTAAAATCATCTCGGACTTATCCCAGTTCACCCTTAAACCTGTCATTTCCTCAAAAGTTTTCAGGTGTTTATTAATCCTTAATATTCCTTGTATTGGCTGTTTAACTGTAATTAGTGTGTCATCGGCATACAAGCTTATTTTATTTCCTTCAATTCCAACTATTTCTTTATCCTGCCGTATTAAATTCGCCAATAGTTCCATAGCCAAAACAAATAATGTGGGCGACAATGGGCAGCCCTGCCTGGTTCCGGCCTCCAGTTTTATTTCTCCTGTATAGTTATCATTAAATTTCACTGTTGCTATTCCCTGTTTATATAAGTTCTTGATAACTTTTTGAAATTTGTCCCCAAATCCATATTGTTTAATTACCTCATGTATTGTTGTCCATTGCAAAGAATCAAATGCTTTAAAAATGTCCAGGGCTAAGAAACCTGCCCTATCCTTTTGCCTTTCAGCTATATCCAATAAATCCACTACCCTCCTTGTAAGGTCTGACATATACCTACCCTTTATAAACCCTGCTTGGTCATCTTTTATATATTTGGCTATGAAGCTATTTAGCCTAGTCACCATTATTGTGGAAAAATTTTTGGCATCTTGGTTAATTAAGGATATCGGCCTATATGATTCTATTTTATGTAAATCTTTCCCTGGCTTAGGGATCAATGCGATAATAGATCTATTCCAAGATTCGGGTGTTGATTCTCCCTCTAAAATCCCATTAAATAACTTGTGTAATCTCGGAACAACCCAAAACTTAAAATCCTTATAAAATTCAGCGGGAAGCCCATCTTCTCCTGGAGCTTTATCCAATTTTAATTTATTAATTACGTTCTCAATTTCTTTTACGGATATTTGTTCCTCCATCATATTTCTATGTTCTTCTGTTAATAAAAAAGTATTATATTTTTTGAAATGATCCTCCAATTTGTTCAAATTTACCTGCTTCTTTGAGTATAACTCCTTATAAAAAGCCTCTATTATTTCCGCTTTCTCTTTCCTTTTATTACATCTCTTCCCCTTCTCATCTACCAATACTCCTACCTGGCCTTTGTTCTTTTTATCCCTCGCTGCTTTTGCTAATAACTTTGAATTTCTATTACTATGCTCATAATATTCTCTTTTTAAAAATATCAAGTCTTTTTTTACTCTTTCCATGTCCTGGGCTTCCAATTCTTTCTTTACTTTCTGTATCTGCTGTAATACCCTCTGATCTTTACCCTTTATATATTCCCGGTGAAGTTGTTTTAATTGTGTTTCCAATTCCTGAGTTCTATTGATGTTCCGTTTCTTTTTCCAGCTACTCAGTTTTATTGATTCTCCTCTAAAGATCGCTTTCATTGTGTCCCATACCCCTCCTGAGCTGACCTCGTTATTATCATTCCATGTCCAATATTCATCCCATTTGTCCATAATTTGTTTTTTCATGCTATCCTCTTTGTATAGTTTTGAATCATATCTCCAAACATATCTTTTCCTATCGCCTTCATCCAATTTTATATCTATACTTATCTTGGCATGATCTGATTCTCTAAATGTCCCTATTTTAATATCCTCTATGTTTTTCAGTAACCCTTGTGTTACAAATATATAATCAATCCTTGAATACATATTATAAACTTGAGAATAGTAAGTATAGTCCCTTTCCTGTCCTTTAAGTTCCCTCCATACATCTTTTATATTCATTAGTTTTACCCAATCGCTTAGAATGTATTTATTACTTCTCTTCTTAATACTTGTAGTGTCAATCTCAGAACTTAACAAGTTGAAATCCCCCCCTATAATCATATTCCTCGTTCCTTCTTTCTGTAGAATTATTCTTAACTTTTCTAAAAATTCTGCCTGATTGGTATTCGGGGCATATATGTTTGCAAGAGTTATCTCCTCATCTTCTATCCTCCCCTTAATTATTAGATATCTCCCCTCTGGGTCAGCTATAGATTTTATTACACTAAAGCCCAATTTTTCCGAAATAAGGGTTGCAACACCTCTCGCTTTTGATGTCCCATAAGCCATTTCATAAATATCAATTCCTCTCACAAATAATTTATTAGTGTCTGCCGATTTTTGATGGGTCTCCTGTAGAAAGATGATATCAGATTTAGATTTATTGAGCGCTATCTGCAACCTCCTCCTCTTCACGGCATTCCCTGTCCCTTTCACATTCCATGTTAACAACCTTAAATTCTTAACCATTCGTATTTACTAATCCCTCCCCTTCTTTACATTCCTCCCCGGACGTGTCCTCCCCATCCCCTACTAAGAATCTAAAAAAAGATCTAAGAAAAAATACAAATAACTCAAAAAAATAAAATACTTGAAAAAATTTACTTAATACAACTACAAAAAAGAAAAAAAAGAAAAACTTACCTATTCTTCCATTTCCTGTTACCCTCCCCACACCTTGTTCCAAGATGTCGCCTCTATCATTCAAAGAGGGGAGGGGGGGACCGGGGAAAAAAAGCATTATATTCTTCTAAGGCCCCCCTCCCTCCACCATTATAATTTTATTCTGCAAGTTATTTATTCAAAAAGCTCCGCACTCGATGTTCCTGACACTTCCGCTCCTCCCACTGCACCCTCCACCTCCCCCTCCTTATTCAAAACCGGGCCCATCACCCCAACTGCATACAAGTCAGTTCTCATAGCGATCCATTCTGAACTAGCCACCTTCATGAACCCTAGTTGTGTCAAATACTCCAAGACATCTGTTCTGTCATCCAAAATATGCCATCTTTTTTCATAAAAAAATCTCAACTGTTGTGGAAATCTCCAATTATACTTAATATCTTTTGAAGCCAAAAATTTCGTCACAGGTTTCATCATATATTTCCATTTTCTTTCTTCCGGCGCTATGTCGTTGTAGATTTCCACATCAGCCCCCTCAATCTTTAGAACGCCAGACCCCGCTTGTTTGATGTAAGCCATCACTTTTAATTTATCCGCCCAGTTTGCAAACTTAACCAAAACATTCCTTGGTGATCTCCTATCTCGCCTTCCCCCCACTCTATATACAGCTCCAATGTCTTCTGCCACAAAATCTTTTCCCATTTTCAAAGAATTCAACCACTCCACTACTCTATCTCTAAGCTTGTCTGGCGTTCGTTCGGCCATTTTGCGTATCACAATATTCTGTTTTCTCTGCCCCTCCTCCACCATCATCATCCTTTTCTCTTGAACAGATACTCTTGAAGCAATCACATGCTCCTGAATCAACATCTCATTCATAGAAATCTTTGCTTGCTCTAAATCCTTTTGCATTGTATCAGTAATCACATTAATTTTTTTTGTATTCTCAGTAACCTCCTTCTGCATGTCAGTCAGAGTCCTGGCCAGGCTCTCATGTTGTAGCTTGGCCAGTTCTCTGTCTTTTTTCATTTCTTCACAATTATTCTCCACCATTTTATTCAATTTTTGCATTGCAACCTGATTATCATTTACATTTTTAACCAATTGTTGTAAGATAGCACACATATTGTCCATTCTCTCTGGTAGGTCTGCTAGTCGTCCTCCTGTAGTTGCTTGTGACTCAGTTGGTACTGTTGTGGTCTCCATCGTTGGTGACGGTGATTGCCTCTCCTTGTCTTTTTGATCTTTCTCTTTTTTCTCTCTCCTCGCCTTCGGCTTAACTGCCTCCTCCCCTCCTTGCATAACCTATCTCTTTAATTGTGCCTTTCAAACTTATGAGTTTACCTCCCCTCTTAATTTAACTCAAACCCAATTGTATCTGCATTCAACTGTTTTCAAGATTGTAATGTCCAAATGATTAAACCAATGTTTACATAAATCAATAGCTTAATATCAAAATTATCAAAGATGCAATACCCCAGTAACGTGTCCTATAAAAATAGAATCAAAAAAGGCATTTGTTGTCTACTACGTGTAAGCCAAAGAACAAGGAGGGGGAGAAGTGGGAGGGGTGAGGTAAGTGAACCAAATTGTAATACTGCTGATTCCACTGCAGCTTTCCTTCTTCAAACAGGCAAGGTAATTTTCCCCTCTTTAAAAAGGGGTCTGACCGGAAGACCAAAAGTCATTAATCAACCCCCCAAACCCTACTATTATAAAGTTTTAACAAAATCCTTTTCCTCTTCTTTGCTTCACTGCCGCTCTTAGTTTCGTTTCCGCCCCTAAGTTTAGTTAAGTTTCGATTGTCTCCGCCATTATTGTTCCCTCCTTCTCGTTCAAGCCTTTGTTCCAGTCCCAGCAGCCAACAACAGTTTTCTTTCTCTCCCACAAAGTCACAGTTCAAAAAGTCTTCTGTTCAACGCATCAATAAGTTCTTGGGACAGAGTCAAATACTTCAATTACTCTCCAAACCGACAGCAATCCTCTCAACCGCTCTATCCGCCCTCCGATCTTTTCCCTTTGTCCCTTCTTCTCCTCTTTTCGAAGACCCCGCCTTCACAATCTCCCGACCAGCACTCTATAATCCTTCTTCTATTGATCTTCGCGTTCCCCCCGTCTCCCCTCTCATTTACGATCTCCTCCAAAGCTCCGACCCACAGTTAGCACAACTCACGGGGTAGACTCCGGGGACGCGCTCTCAAAATAAGCTCCCGCAAGGTTCACCCCTTGCCTCTCCGTCTCCGCTCCTCTTGCCGCACCTTTTTTTTTCTCCTCCACGACGTTGCTTGGGCTCCCCTCCGGCACCGGAGGCGGCTCTACGGGCGACTCCGGGGGCCCCGACGCTCTTTCGAGCCTCTAGATCCCCTCGTCGTCCGGAGCGCAAACTCTCCGGGCCTCGATCACCCGCTCGCACCGCTCCGCCGTACCGCCGCTTTTTTTTTTTCCTCCTTTCAGGTCGGGGTCCTCTCCTGCAGCCGTCAGCAGGTTATTTCCCCCCAATTTCGCCTTTATTTAATCCAAAAATCGCATTGGTAATCCCATTGAATGGCGGAGGAAGGACAAGCCACTGCTTCTCCTACTCCATCCAAACCACGCCCCCAAAAATTCATTCTAGTTGTGATAACTAGAAATAAGTCATTGTAATGGATTTGGTTTTTGTTTTAAAGGACCCACTAATGGCATAAGATCTTTTATAACTAAATTGTTTGAAAGAATTAGAAAACAAAAATGATGAAACTAACAAAAAAATGGGCCTTAGTGAAAAAGAACCATAAAGCACAAAGGACATCTGGCTTGCTACTGAATTTTGGACTAGATAGGTCTTTGTTGTGATACATCAGGACTGTAATTATGTTATTATCTTATGTTGAAGATAGTTGTTGGCTACGAGACATCAAAATTAACTATGTTTATACACAGGCAAAAAATGCCACTATAGATCCCATTTGGATTTTCCAAATACAGTCAAACCTCGCTTAAAGAGTGCCTCGCTTAAAGAGTAACTCACTTAAAGAGCAGAATTTTCTCTGAAAGTTTGCTTCGCTTAACAAATAAAACCAACCAAAAACCCGCTTAACAAATAAATTGGGTTTTGCAATCCCCCCACCAGAAGTCACAAATGGTCACATACAATGGTGTTTTGCTTAAAGAGCAAACTCACTTAAAGTGCAATCCTGTGGAACACATTATGCTCTTTAAGCAAGGTACCACTGTAAAAGGTAGCTTCATCTTTGATGATTTTGGGCAAAGCACATTTCCATCTCAGATGTGGATAATGCAAACCTCTGGATATCTTCTAATTGCTTATAATGGGAAAATAAAAAAACATCTACAGCCTTTCCACATTTTACCATAATGGGCATGAAGGAATGAAGCCTGCCAAATTTCATTTAGAAAAGGTGTCTTTTGTTATTAGTTTTGCTGGGTTTAGTTAGTTATTTCTCTTTTGTTTTCAATAGAAATGTGACAATACTGTTTTTGATTTTTGTGAGAATTCTACACTCTTCTTTGTCCCAGAAAAAAATCCAAAGTCCCAAGAAGAAAGTCACAAAAGAAGGAACAAGGAGAACTATCTATGAATTTTCTATAACCCATTGTCCAGAAGTATGTGAGATTTCTCCACCTGCCCCCAAACACCTCTCAGAATATGCATTTCTCATCTGTTTTGCCCATGGCAGCAACTCCCTACTTCAGGCTACAGGCCAGTCATAGTTTTACAACAAAATAATGGCAATGATTTAGCTTTTGGAATTTCAAAACAAGCCCCTTCTTACCTTCATGATGATAAAAATGAAAAATGAAATATCCTTTCACTTGATGTTTTCTGCCACTGTGGAGTAACTAACATTTAATGTTGAGTTCCCACAGCTAATTATCTTAGTTCAGTGATTTTTCCATCTTCATAAGGGCTTGATTTACAGTTCAGTTAATCTCAACAGACAGCCTATGTAATGTAATGTAATGAAAATCGTGACTTAAGAAACCTGCATTCAAAATCCTTGCTCACCTACGCAAATTTGGATGCCAATGGTAAAATCACTCTTTAAATGTACCTTGAAAACCATGTTAGTGTCAGCATAAGTTGGATACAACTTAATGCCACATTATATCATCACTGTCAACAACATTGTCAGCAACAGACAAGAATTAGGAGAACTGAAAAGCCTTCTGCATCATTATATCCTACACCCTCTACCTCGTATAATAGATTAAACCCTCATCTCCATGGGACCTTTCATTCTGTGCTGGAGACTTCAGGGCTTGAACTATGAATATCAAAGTTATTATGAATTGCTTGGGGGTAACATAAATGTAAAAACAAGCTTTCTTTGCCTAAGTAACAGAGCATTAACTTTGGCTTTCTGTATTTCTCAATTCCAGTTACAGATGACATGGGCTTGAGTGAGTACACATACATTTCTGCAATGACTTCTCATGAGACGAACCTGTCCTTTCTATTCTGAAGTGGCTGAACCTAGCTTGTCAGTGAGTGTCCCTATTAGTGAAGATTGAAGATTAAATTGCATTCAAAGTACACTCTGCTGTCTGTTAGCACAAGCAAAATGTCAACGCCTCCCCCCCCCCCCCCGGTCTATTGCTACAAAAGACTAAAATGGACTTTTGCAATAGAATGACTGCTCCTCCAAAGAACAATATTTATATCAGGAGTTCTCAAACTTTTTAAGCTGGGGTCCGGGTCACATTCCCTCAGACAACTTTGGGGGCTGTACAGCCATTTTGCCCTTCCTCCACCACATGGCATTTCCTAGTGTGGTGGAGGCAGTGGGGGGCTACAGGAAATGGTGATGTGGGGTGCATACAGCCCATGGGGCACAGGTTGAGAATCCCTGGTTTATATCATGCAAAAACTACTACTCTGCTTTGATAAGAAGCCCTTCTGTATATAAAATATAACAAAATTATTCTTATATTCCATGACTCTGGCCTTGCTCTCTGAGTACATGCATGTGCATATTTCTAAATGCTTGCCAGCTGCTGTTACACAGGGGTACACAGAAAGAGGATTTTTGAAGATTGTGATATTTTTGAACCACAATCAGGCATACTCCAGGCAACAGCCACCTTGTGGTGGCTAATCTTTCTCACACTAGGTTAGGCAAAGGCAAAGGGATTTGCAGAATGAATTCACCATAAGGTGGCTTCATTTTGGCAGCTTCATGCCTGGCCTACACACAGAAAAAGAAGGAGCGACTCAAGGTGGAATATGGTACACAGCATCTGAGACATCTAGTGGCTCAGACAAACTATAGGTCAATCAGGTGGTAAAGCAGAGTGAAAAATGGGGCACTTCCATATGTGGCAAAATGACCACTGTGAAGGAAGTCTTGCATCAGCCAGTGGCAGTGGATCTTCCCTCTGCTGACATGGAATACCTAAGTGATATAGGGAGCCAGACCCACAAATATATCAGGTTTAAGCTGGTTGTATGTAGTCTGGCCGGACATCCTGTTACGGTAATGGAGTAGACCATACAACCAGCAACTCAATGGAGAATGTTGGGCAGCGGTAAATAGCCTGACTCCTTAGAGGGGCCAACAGCTATGGATGGATGAACCCCTTTAGGTGGGGTGATGGTCCCCCTCAGTGGAGGAAATGTCACTGAAACCAACATATTGGGCAAAATTTGCAGAAGAGGAACCACTTCACTATTCTGATTCCCAATGGTCATGGAAGTGGAAAAGGCCATGCCAGATGGACTGGCCATGAAAGCACACCTCGTCAATATCCCCAAGGCTGTGGCAGTCCATTGCCATCCCAGTGTCAAATCCTGCATGTTTCATTTCATATGTGCCACAGGAGATAGCTCCGTGATCATAGTGTGTGGTCACTTCACGACAAGCTGCGATCCACCTTAAACAGATTCATGCCAATGGCATTTTTTCTGTCTGTCACTAAAATGATTTTCCAGGGGAGGAGGGATGTATACTCAGACACGAGTAGCAGCCAATACGACGGTGAGGGATTGGTTAACTATCATCTGTTTGCATGTTCTTCCTCATTAAGGAGTGACTAATGCCAAACAATACTGGGGAAAGACAAATCCAACACAGTCCTGCATGTTATAATGACAGTTCATCACTGCCGATATATTGGATCTTCCTAGGGCTTTTGAGCAAGGACAATCTTTACCCTATTGTCTACCAAACAGCATCTGATAACTGTTGCATGAAGAAAACTTGCCTCACAATTATCAGCAGCTTGAAGAGGGAAGTTTGTTTGGTGTGTCTGTTCCTCATACAGCAGAGAACAACATGAACAGATGGGAAGGCTGAACAGGCTTTTAATGTTCAACATCCACAAATATTGATTTTGCATGTTACACAGACATTACACAGAGATTGTGCTTTGATGTCTGAAGCCAACCAAATTGGACAAAGTAAAAGAGTACCTGAGATGAAAGCTCCCAGCATTTCTGAAATGTTTCCTGAAGCTCTTCAATTACCAAGTGAGCTTTGAATTCATATTGTCCAGACACCTCCGGTACTAAAGAAACACTGTATGGGTATTTGGCAGGATTCTGTGATGTGTGTGTTTTGCAAGTACAGTAGAGTAATTTGATTTAAATGTCTCCTATTCCAACTTAATATTTATATTAGCCAGGAGAGACACCGGTGATATCTCAAAAGCTTTCTCAAGCCATCACATTATGATTCCCGAGACAACCAATAATGTAGTTTATCAGCACAACCTTAATGCTAATTAAAATCCCATTCAATATAACTGGCATTGAATAAAGGCCATTACTATTATTGACTGACTCAGAAGAATACAGATATGCTTGGTTAAGAAGGCAATGCCAATGCCAACAAAGCAGCTATACTTTACCCACAGAGAAGTGGATGAGAAAAAGGACTTTATAGAACTCTGCATTATATAACGTACTATGTGCCTGACAGCAAAATAGGGAATAAAAACTGCCAAATAAGAAAAAAGGGAAGCCTTTAGGAACAAACATAACTGCCAGTGATCCATATTTGAGGGAAACTTTTTAATGGAACATCTGGGAAACATGTGCTTACAGGTTTCAGTAACCCAAGAGAAAACTACCGTATATGCTGGTGTATAAGACAACTGGGCTTATAAGACGACCCCTCAACATTTCCACTCAAAATATAGAGTTTGTTATATACTCACCGTATAAGACTACCCCCTCTTCCACACACCTTCCACACACCAAATAAAACATAAAATAACATCAGATTTGATTTCAAAATCTCCCTATGGCCGGCACTAGTGTGCAAGTGTGCATGTGCGAGCTCTGCGTAGACAAGGGGCGGGGCGGAGCACCGCTGCTTCCCGCCGAGCAGAACAGGCTGGTCACGCCGAAAAGGCTGGCACTGCTGTCTCACTGCTGATGCTCGCTGCAGCCACGCTGGATACCGTGCGATACTGGATGGTATGTAGAATGAGGTGGGTGGGCATCGGGAGGCCACTATGGGCACCAGGCGGGCATCGGGAGGCCACTATGGGCACCGGGTGAGCATCGGGAGGCCACTATGGGCAGCTATGTCTATCCCAACTGAAGCGTACCCGGCGTATAAGATGACTCCCCCACTTGGAGGCATGTTTTTCAGGGGGGAAAAGTAGTCTTATATGCCAGCATATACAGTAGAATCCTATTATGTGCCAGAAAGAGCCCTGGTGAGGAAGTGGTTAAACTGCTGTACTGCAACCAGAGATTTGAGAGTTCAAGGTTGACTCAGCCTTCTATCCTTCTGAGGTTGGTAAAATGAGTACCCAGCCTTAGGGGGGTAAAATGCTAATTAACATGTGAACTGCCCAGAGAGTGTTGTTGGTTTTTTTGTTTGTTTGTTTTCTTTGCCACCTTATGGACCATTGCCCTCCAGGCACTCCTGTCCTCCACCATCCTCCTCAACTCGCTCAACTTTGTGCCCATTGTGTCTACAATACCATCTAGCCATCTCATTTTTGGCTGCCCCCTTTTTCTTTTGCCCTGCACCTTTCCCAGCATTAAGGCTTTCTCAAGTGAATCCTCTCTTCTCATTTGATGTCCAAAGTACTTTAGCTTCATCTTTACTATTTGACCTTCAAGGGAGCAGTCAGGGTTGATTTCTTCTAAGATTGACCTATTTCTTCTCCTCGCTGTCCAGGGGACTCTCAAAACTCTCCTCCCACACCACTCTCAAAGGTAAGTGTAATCACTAATGCTACCAAACTGGATGATGCAAATTTAATTCATTATGCAAGCTGTCTGAGCAGAGGATAAATATTGTCCCCAAGGTTTATCATCTGCAACTCTCTGAGATTGCTTTCATTCCCCATGGTTAAATGTGGCAGGTTTAGGCTTCTCCCCACAGATCCTTTTAGCAATGGGATTTGATTAGGTGATCCTATCCATTAAACAGAAGTTGTTACATATCAAATAACAATGTGATATTAGTAGAATACAAAACTTTGTGGAACTGGAGAATACTAGGCACATCATAGATATTGCAGCTTAACTTTCTTTCTCCCACCCATTATATAGCATTCTCCTTAGCCAAATGGGATCATCTACTCCTTTCTGCGGTATTGGAGGGCAAATATAGAAAGAACACTGCGTCAAAGAGGGCCTGCTTTTGCAACACTGATGTGGTTGAAACAAACAAACATGTTATGTTTATTGTTGATTTTATCAGGAAAAATGTATTAAGTATATTTCCCCTCTACTTGGTCTTTGGGAAGTTCTGTCCTGGAGATTTCTGGGAAGCTTCTAATAGGTATCAATTCTCAGACTACAGCTTCTTGTACAAGGGTGTTTTTTTTAACAGCAGCCTATAACATTCCAAATGATACTAGTTATTTTAATCTATATTAGGTGATTTTAAAGAATTTTACACTGTTATTTCTCCATAACAAATTGACGTATTTTAATATTTTAACCCATTGATCACATTGTAAATTGTTTTTTGTGACTTGTGTTGGCCATTGACAATATTAATAAACTTATTATCGACCCCTTTCTCGTTAGAAATTACATAAGGGGCTCAATGTGGCTGGAGTAGCTCAGTGCTTAAGAAGCTCACCTTGTTAGCTGGAAAGCCAGCAAGTTAGCAGTTCGAAACCCAGGTACTGCATGATGGATTGAGCACTCATTTCTGTCCCAGAACTTAGGGACATGAAAGGAGCCTCATTTGGGTGTCCACTGAGCGGAGTTTCTCCAGCAAAAATCCTTTCAACCCAGCATAATTTCTGACATGAAATTATTGTTATTAGTAGTAAAGTTAAAGGTTTCCCTTGCTTGAAAGCTAGTCATATCTGACTCTAGGCTTCAGTGCTCATCTCTGTTTCAAAGCCAAAGAGCCAGTGCTGTCTGCTTCCACAGATGTTTCCGTAGTCATGTGGCAGGCATAACTAGACACCGGAGTGCACGGAACACTGCTTATCTTCCCACCAAAGTGGTCCCTATTTATCTACTTGCAATTTCTTGCTTTCAAACTGCTAGGTAGGCAGGAGCTGGGAAAAGATGGGAGCTCATTCCATCCTGCAGTACTCGGGAATCAAACTGGTGACCTCCGCCTTCCAGTCAGTGTCTTAGCCACTTGAGCCACTGCAGCCCCTTATTATTAAGGGGCTCAAAAATACATTTGTGGATCTTGCAAGTTCACCAGCAGCTCTACTCTGTTGGCCCTGGTAATCAGCATTATTCTCCTTCCTCTGTCCTTGCCTTAACCTTTAGACAGACTTTGATCTACCGTAAATTCCTGCTTGGATCCAGCTTCAGATCTTCTGGCAAGAACCTCAGATTGATCTGCCCTCTAATTCAGCATTTCTGTTCAATTATAGATTTGAATCTTGAAGACTGTTGCATTATTTTAAAATGCTGTTGTTCTCCCCGTTCTTTGACATTGCTTATGGTTTTCAATGGCCAAACATGGGCGTATCTGTCAGTTTCTGGGATTTAAAAAAATCCAAGTTCTCTACAATGAATCCTTGAATAAAACTGCACTTTTTGTATGCGCCTGTCAAATTTAAGTCAGAAAAATTCTGACCCTATGTACTCGCCCACATTAATAGATACAGCTATTCACAGTATGGAAAATATCATTTTCTGCCCTCCTGGCACATAGCTGTTAGAAACAATAACACTTGAGACAGAAAGGTGGGTGCAGGACTACATCAATACAGTTTAGGCTCCAGGTGTCTTGAATGTAAAAGCATTCATTTCTCAAGTCAAACCAACACAAAGATTGTTCTCTGTCTCAGATCTTATAACAAAACAGCTCTGCCTTCAATGCTGTCTGCAGTTTCTAACATTTGCAATTTTTGTTCAATCATCTATGACAGTTTCCTATGCGTCTAATAAGTCTCCTGAGAACATCCTCCCTTTCAGCCAAAGGGCTTAATGTTCAGTGTTAGCTCTGGATGTACTGTGTTCAGAAGAGGACCGTTTTCATCCAGCTCTAAAATTACCGCTGGCAAAAACTCTCAATCATATAAAACAGAAAACCAATTCCAGTGTACTTTATTAAACCCAGAAGTTGACACTCTGTTATAGCAGGAAAGGAAAAGACATACAGTGCATGAAATTGGGATTGGGAATTTAAAACATCACATCAAGTAAGATAAAAGTGTTCTGGTGAAGAAAGAAAGAGACAACATTCTTGGTATTGAGAAAGGTAGATTGTTAAGAATGATGGAATGTAGCTTTGCTAAATGATTGCTATGTTCATCATGCCGGAGCGTCGTGTGATGCTCGAATTATGGAACTTCCACAGTAAAACTTCAGGGGTGGATGTAACCAGGTGAGGACATTTCTGAAAAAACAAAGAACTTTGTGGCCCATGTATGAGGTGGTACTTCTTAAAACACCGATATACTGTATTTCACAGATGGGTCTACAGGAGAATAAACTTGACTTAGTAGAGTCCAAAACATGGCAAAATCCATTATTATATGCATATTGGTTATATGATGACTGTGTCACATAAACCAAGTAGCAACTTTCCATAGTTCCTTTGCCTAAAATATCTTATGAATGTGGGGGGTGGGGACAAAATAAAAACAGTTAACTTTGAGACAAGAAATTTAAAAAAATTAAATCAACAGTGGTACTTCTATATAATTCAACAAGATGGGGCTGGTTTCCAATTGGTGAGCACTTGCAAGTTTTAGACATCACAATCTTTGTAATCAATCTCTCTTTTCTTTAGAGGGATGCTAACAATGTTTTTTAAATGAATCTCCATATTCTTTGATCAGTCCAGTCACCATAAGTATGGCAGCACCATACTGTTAAAATAATTCAATGAAATATCAATTTCCAGCTCATTCACATATTTCTGCCCACATCAACCAAAATGCCAAACACTCTACTACACTGGAATTTAGCTTTCATTAACTTCTATTTTAAAGCCTTCAAAATACATCTTTATGACTATTCATTTAGAAATTATGGATTTTTAATGAAAACAGCTAGTTAGTGCACAAAATGAGTTTTCCTCTCCTTCTCATAACAGTACAGTATTTGAATAAAGTCTCATTCATATGTTAACACTCATCTTGCTACTATGATGTCCCCTGGTTGTATCTCGTGTCATGTGCCTCACATACTCCCCCACCATCTTCTTTGATATACAGTAATACCCCAGATAACGCGAGTACCGGATAGCGCTAAAACCGCATAACGTTACAAGATTTTCGGAAAAATCTTGTATCGAATAACGCGATTTTTAACGTTATCCGATACAGTTGTTCTTAGCAGCAGGGTGGCTGGAAAGCTGAACGGGGTTCTCCGTTCAGCTTCCCAGCCACCCTGCAGCTACGGAGGCAGGGGTGGGGAGGCTGGAAAGCTGACGGGGGGCTCCCCCGTCGGCTTCCCCAGCTACCCCACAGCTGCGGAGGCAAGGGCGGGTGGCTAGGGAAGCCGACAGGGAGTCCCCGTCAGATTCCCCAGCCACCCTGCAGCTGTAGATCGGGTCCTCTGATCTCTCTGGAGCAGGCAGGGGACACGATCCAAGCTGTTTCTGGGCTTCCCCAACGTCCTCAGCCAGTGCAGCAAGCCAAAACGTCAGGGTTCGAATCTCGACATTCTGGGTTGCTGCACTGGCTGAGGATGTCGGGGAAGCGCAGAAACAGCTTGGATCGGGTCTCCCCACCTCCCTGGACCCGGCCGGGGGGGGGGGTCAGAGACCGCAAAATTGGTTAAAAAAAAAGTCCATTTTTAACCATTTTTGGGGTCTCTGACCCCCCCCTGCTGGGTCCAGGGAGGTGGGGAGACCCAATCCAAGCTGTTTCCAAAGTTCCCCCACCTCCCTGGAGGCTGCAGCAAGCCAAAATGTCAGGATTCAAATCCCAACGTTCTGGCTTGCTGCAGCCTCCAGAGAAACAGGGCTTTTTTTAACATTGTGTGATCAATGTATCACACAACGTTAAAAACCGGATAACGACGAGACTTGTGGAACCAAATCATAACGTTATCCGGGGTACTAGTGTATGTGCTTTTGGAAACAACTTTGAATTATTAAACTGCCTCTTTTCCATACTATTTTTGGAAACCTTCTCTAGGTTGAAGAGTAGCCATATCTTCCTAGAACACAAGTTATTCTGCCTGTGGTTTAGCACTCATGCTACTGTAAACAGTTAATTCCATGTGTTCTAAACAGAGCCCAGGGTTGCACTGGCTTTTAATTTTCATTCATTAAACCCTGCCAAATGACAATGTTTCACCCTATATTATTCTGCTAAGGATATCATGGGTTGACCATGTGACTAACATAGAAGTACTGTGCCGAATGGATTAAGAACACAAACTCTTTAAGACCCTTAAGCAAAGATAGCTCTAATACAGTGGTGATCAACCTTTTTTTTTTTTTTGGTGAGCTGGTCCCACCCCCCAAAATGCAGCTGTGGGGGCCGTAGACAGGCTGCTCCTGCTGCTGACCGTTTTGACATCAGTGGTGGCGGCGATCGGGCTTCACTCCTGCTGGTCTAAGCCTCCTCCACTCGTTGCCAGCCCTTCAGAAGCCTCTTGCAAGCTGGATCATCATGTTGAGGAAATTTTTCAAGCCTTCTTTACTTGAAAATCCGCGACACTGGGAGAGTCCTTTGGTGCACCAAGGCTGACATCAGTGCAGGGCACCAGGTTTACCCTTTCAGCACCACAGACTTTTAAATGGAGAAGGCTTGAAAAATTTCCACAACACGGTGATCCAGCTTGCAAGAGTCTTCTGAAGGGCTGGGACCAAGCAGAGGCTGCTCGGACCAGCAGGAGCAAATCTCAATTGCCACTGCCATAAATGTTTCCCACCCCTTTCCTCTGTGGACATCCTAGGACTATGCAGGTTTCCTATGATTTGTCAGGCCAGCTCTTCTGGAACACACATTGGGGAATCCAAACCCCAACCTCTGGTTCCATATCCATACACACCACAGTTCCTGAAAAGAGCCAACTCCCATTAATTCAGGCTTTTGGCTCTTCAATTATTTGTTGAAATAAGTTTTTAGATGTAGGTGCTGTTTATTTCATATGTGTTTTTATATAATTATTTTACATTTTAATGATATACTTATTGTATTCATACTTTGGCATTAATTGCCATGTTTTCTACAGGGATGAAATATAGTGAACTTCTTTTGAAGTCTAAACTAATTTCATAGGAGTTAAAACTAAGACAAAGAAATCTAAACCAATGGCACTCAAGAAAATTATGTGTCTGACTCACACAGAGCTCTGTAAAGGTCACTTTTAATACAACAAAGCATCAAACTGACACCAAGTGGCTTTTTCCCCTCCACTACCCTTGAAGGCAAAAGAAGAAGGGGGTTGCAGAGAATGAGATGGATAGATGGCATTGTTGATGCAATGGACAGAAAGCTGGGTCACCTGAGGAGGATGGTGGAGGATAGTGGAGGATAGTGGTGCCTAGTGTAGGGTGGTTGCAAAGGGTCAGAATCAACTGTGCAACTGAACAACAATAACCCTTACAACCCTATTTTGTTAAGAAATTGCTTTTTTGTCTCACATGTTTCAACTCCTCTATAGGCAAGGAGTTGGCCTTTGGGGTGATTGGATTTAGGCACCTGGACTGCAGTGGCTAAAATGGATAAGATGCTGACTGGGAGGTGGAAGGTCAGCAGTTTAAAACCCAAGTACTGCATGATGGAGTGAGCCCTATCTCTGCTCCAGCTCGTGCCAACCTAGCAGTTCGAAAGCGAGACATTGCAAGTAGATAAACAGGTGCCACTTCAGTGGGAAGGTAAACAGCATTCCATGCACGTTGGTGTCTAGGCATGCCTGCCACATGTCCACAGAATTGTCTGGAAACACAGACAGCCCTGGCTCTTTGGCTTTGAAACAGAGATCAGCTCTGAACCCCAGAGTCGGATACGAATGGCTTTCAAGCAAAGGTGACCTTTACCTTTACCCATCTTTAGAAGGGGCCTCCTTCAAGCAAGTGGAAGGCTTTCTGGACACTTAGAGATCAATGCAGAGAGAAAAGTACAACATCACATATACCTCACAATTTATGAAACCTATTGTCTCAGGGCCTCTGTGATGACCACTGATTCCCTTTTAAAGCTATAAGGAGACTTCTTGAGCCATTTTAAAAAAATAGGAGTGTGAGAGATGTCGCCTCTCCCTGTATTATCCTGTCTTCACACCAGCAGGTTTCACATCTTTTATAGCTGTGTTTACAATGATGTGTCTCAGTCCACAGCACACTATGACACAGCTTATTGGTTTGCATTCGAGGCAATTGTTTATTGGCTTCTACCAACTTTAGACATCATTAAAATGATCCAAACATTTCTTGCTCAGTTTGGATACAAATGCTATGCCATCTTTTAATCCAGGGGTTCTCAAACTTTTAAAGCCAGGGGCCAGATCATGCCCCCTCACACAGTTGGTAGACTGGACTGGTGTCTCTCCCACCGCCGCTGCCACTGAGACCACCCTGAGCCCACACCATTCCCCCCTACGTCACCCTCACCACCTTTGGTGGCAATGGTGGTGATGGGGTGAACAACAATCCAGCCCACCAACACTCCCCCCTATGCCAATGCCACCAACACTCCCCCCTTACACCACTAGTCCAGCCCACAAACACTCTCACACACACCACTGACGACAATGCTTCCCTACTTACCAGCCTGCCATGGATGAAGGAGGGGTTCTGCCTGTCCTTGTCCATGCTTGGCCAGGGTGGCACCCAGGAAAGACACGGCCAGATGTGTGACTCTGCCGCTTCCACTTATGCTGCTGGTGCCGCCATCCTTGTTCTCTCTACCTGTCTTGGTATGTCCCTATACCAGGGCTTCTGCCGCTTCCACTGCTGCTGCTGCCGCCGCTGCCCTTCCACCTTGGTGTGTCCCAAATGTCACTCCATACCAGTGCAAATATTGTAAGGCTTCCACCCTGTATGGAGCACAGTTAGGGATGGACCAAGCCAGGCAGAGGGGAAGAGGATGGCAACATCTTTCCAGGATGCTTCATGCAATTGCATTAAGTACTGTATCTATTTGTATCTTTCTCATTGCATATGATAATTTCTTTTGTTTTTCTAAATTTGCTATCAAGTCACTTCAAAATTATGGTGACCTATGTGCATCTCCAGGCCTTCCATGGATGAGGACAGGTCAAAATGTCCCCTTGTGGCAATCATGCTGATAAAGGACAGTAGTTTGCAGTGAGACAGGTGAAATTTTAATTGCCAGACTATCCACAAAAGTCTCTTTCAGCAATTCCTGGTAGCATCAGTCATGACCAGGCTCTAAAATCACAGCACCAGTCCTATGTCCATTAGGCTACTGGGGCTTAGTCCCTAAAAGTAAGATTCCAAAGTAGGGTATTCCAAAGCTTAGTTTAGCCAGACTCCAGGGTCTCAGACCTTGGCCAGATGCTCTTCCTGAGCCTTCAAGGTTCTGCTCCAACTGGCTAAATTGATGCTATCTCCACCTGTGCCTTAGCTTGGTGGGAGTCACAGTTGACACTGAGTTAACTGAGCTTAGTGATCCTTCTTTGGTCCCCCAGGCATAATGGCTTCTTGGTGCAGAAGGCAGCAATGGGAAACCACTTCCAAATACTTTTATATCTTAAAAACACTATGATTATATTTTATTCTAGTAAGAAATAAACCTAGCTACTTTTCAGCTCCCATAATTACATATCTATTAACATGTTCTCTATATTATGATTCACCGTGTCCTGTAGGTAAACTATGCCTGCTGTGCTGCTCTAAAACCTACCCGTAACACATTATTTTAATGTGCCCTTTTTGGAAATATTGAGTTTAATGGGACTCCTGAAATCCTAATGCCTGGGGTTCCTCTTTCAATCAGTTGACCACCCACATTCATCTTTAATAATTTTGTTTTATAACATAGAGTCATGTAGTTGGAGTTTCATTTGTGTTTTTCTCTTCTCTCAGCAGCTTGGTAGTTGCAAGCAGAGACCACAACTTCAAAGTGGTCACAGACTGTGGGAGCTTCCATTTAAATAAACTGCTCAGCTGACACCATAGAGAGAATAACATTTGGGAGAAAAACATGATCTATGCTGCTGTTACTGGGTTTTTATTTATTGACCATTTATAATGGCCCAAGAAAGACCAATAGGCAAGCAAGGCAGGCTATAGATCACAGTTAGGCCAAGTCTCCACTTTTCATCTACCACATAAAATTTAGAATCACAAAGGGAGCTAACAAACACCTTCCTCATCAGTTTAGAAAGCTGAGGAAACAAAAACATAATTGCTCTCTGATGAAACAGTGTGCACAGCATGAATTCCTGATAGGTCATACTCGATTGCTAAAAGTCTTGAACTGTGAATGATGAAGCAGGTTTTTCACCATTAGTGGAGTGTGGAAAACTTTCAGACATTAAGATTATTTTTTTATTATCAAGTCAATGAACCACAATCTGCTTTGTTCCCTTGAAAATTTTGTGTACATGAATCAGAACAAGCAGTTCATGCCAAATAAAAGTTTAAGGTCACCCAAAAATATGGTAATAAATAATAGCTATAGTAAGAAAATCCTTTTATTTGATCTATTACCTTTCTATAATTATGAGTTGATGTGTAGGACTAGGCACTGCCCAGTAGTCCAATCCACTTCCCAAGACCAAGATATTTGATAAGTAAACATTCCATGAATTAAATAACTTTCTCTCTCAAGAAAGTGTCCAACCGACGATGAGCAGAAGGTGCATCATATCAACGGTGATCACACTACTGTAAGCACATTGAATTGTAGGTTACTCAAAATTAGCTCTTTTAACATATAAAATTTGACGCTTGGCCCCACCCAGCATTTTTGGCTCTACTGAAGTCCATGGAGGTCTCTCTGATGCCTACAAAGACAGCATGATCAGAGTTTTAAAATATAAAGTCTATGAACCTATTTTCAGCTTTGAACCCATGCAAGTGCTAGGGCAGAGGCATGGTTCTGACGTCCCATTTTTTGCATCATTCCCTTTCATGTTATACACATATGAAGGTGACTACTGCCAAACCATTAATACATGTACAGTGGTGCCTTGCATAATGAACGCTTCACATAACGAAAAATTCGCATAACAAAGCATTCACTGTGCAAGGGCGATACCCTGCATAACCAAAAAATTGTTATGTGGGGTTTTCGGTAGCCGGGGTATACCTGCTGAATGGGAACCCCAGTTAACGAACATTTTTTTCGTTATGTGGGGTACCACCAATAGTGCTTTGCATAACGAAAAATTTGCATAGCGAAGTGCTCCGTGGAAAAGAGGTGGGTTTTTTTTTTGTTATGCAGGGTTCTACTGTATTTTAATACTGTCCCCTCTGATTGCTGGCAGCCTTCTACAAAGTATTAGGCAAAAATATGTAATGCCTCCTCTTCAGTGGATAATGGAAGCAGAGATAGCATCTCAGACATTCTATATATCAAGCATTTATCTTAACATACAGCTAGTCCTTCAAAGTAAAGGGGAATAGAAGAACTTTTGGTTCATTTCTACCACAGTTAGAACAAGCCTAGACTTGAAGCCTAATTTCTCCAAACTTTTCTGAAATCTGATCATTCTAACATACCCCAGAGGATAACAAATTAGTGCCTATTGTGAGGAAGGGCAGCTGACTATGAATTGTATTTCAGATACCTACTTCTAAAAAATATCCCATTCACAGACATACATTTTGCAATCAAAATGCTCCTCTCATATAAATTTCTCCATCTATTAAAAATTTTGGAGCCTTCTCCAGGTGCCTCCAATTATTTGGAATATACCTTGGGAGGGTACCCCTCTTAGAGATACCCTCCCTTGGAAATATGAATATACAGCAGAGCTGATTTGTGTATTAATTTTGATACCAAGCCTTTGATAAATGTGTCCTTTGCTGCAGTAATGTTGTGTTGGTGAAGGAGATTTTACTCAGCTTGGGCTACTTACAGTCCTTGAGTTTCTACTGAGGCATAGTGAACACCAACAGTCAAAGAAGTGAGATATGTATATTTCAAGTAAATAATGAACTAGAAAATGTTAGCTTTATTCAACACCTGTTGCTTATAAACTCAAAATAATGAGCTAAAGACAAAAAATACAGATGGTGCTTATTTTCTGTTCCCATCACTTTCATATTTCACATACAGTAATATCTCAGATAACATTTTTACTGTAAGCCGCCCTGAGTCGCCTCGGCGAGTGGGCGGCAATATAAATCTAAAAATAAATAAATAAATAAATAAATAAATAAATAAATAAATAAATAACGCTAAAATTGCATAACGTTAAGTAATCTGGGGAGGAGAATTGGATCGAATACCGTTAAGGTCCTATGGGATGTATTGGATAACAACCGCTAAAGCCTATGTGGTTACAATGTATCTCTATGGAGCTTTAACGTTATCCGATGCATCCCATAGGATTTTAACATGCATCGGATAACACTAAAAATAGGATAACACCAAGACTTGTGGAACCAAGTCTTAGCGTTATCCGAGGTTTTACTGTACCTGTGTTTTGAGGGAGATGGTGGAATCTTTGGTTATCCCCTCAAATGATTAGCTTCTTGAAAGCTGTACCTCAAAGAATACAGGTCAAAATTTTACTCTGTTAATAAGATATTCTTCCCCTTCTTTCCTACATACTATAATAATGTGCTTATCCATCAAATAGTACCATATCAGAAGGAAACATCAAAGTGATTTAAAAAAAATAATTTTTAAAGGCCAAAATTTACTCAGTCTCCAGAAACCCTAGTATTAAAATGTATTAGCTGAGGCAATGATTAGAAGGGGAAACAGTCTAACTCTTTGATAGGGGCACCAGCTGAAAGTGCAAGAATCTTAATCTTTAGGGTTAACAAGTACACGTAAGTCACCTAGATCCATAACATATACTATAGCATATTATTTGATGCAGGGATCTGATCTCTTTGAAAACATTTCTCTTCCTTGATTCACATTTTCCTTCTCTTGCCCTCACATGTTCTGCCTTGATAAGCTCAAGCTCAAACTCCTCTTAAAACTTAAGGAAATTTGATTCATCAGTTTCTCATTTTTCCACCAAAGTGAAATGTTGTCCTGCTTATAATTTCATTTGTTATTTTTTTCCTAAAGTATTTTAAAGCCTCAAGCATGTTCATGCCAAAGCATGGGCAGATGATACTTTCAGTAAACCACTAAAAAAATGGGAAAAAGAGCTGTTTTTCAACCTATACTATAGTCTTATTTATTTATTTATTTATTTATTTATTCAAATTTATATACTGCCCTCCTCCTCCTCACCGGGGTGACCCAGGGCAGTTCACATCTCATAAAACATACCCACATAATAATCGAAAACATTCTTAAAAACTCAGATTTAAAATTACAAAAGATTTTTTTAAAAAATTAAATTTCAAAAAATCAATGAGTTATAATAAATCAAAAATTAAAAGCTACCTCTTAAAAATTACAGATACCAGTATATATTGGATGGTGTAGATTTCAACTTAAGAGCAGTATGTGATACTTTCTGCCATCAATTGCTGCACGAAAAGTTCTACTTCCATACTAAAGTTCAAGGGTGCACAAATAGTATTGTTACAGAAGATAATAGTAAGGAAATCCGTGTAGACTTTCCCCGCTGTTTTGTCCTGTTGTTGTTGTTGTTTTGTATATGTTCTGTGTATTAATTTTATTGCTATAATGTAATTATATTTTAATAATAAAATTATTTTTTAAAAAGATAATGCATTAACAGAAATGCTTGCCATTCCACTTCAAAACCAAAGATTCTCTGTTGAATTTCAAGGGATGCACAGTTGCCAGAGGAATCAAGAACAGTTTTCCACAAGCTAGCATCCTGGCACCATTCCTTTAAAAATAATCAACCAATGTTCCCATGTGCCAGGAGTTTCATCTATGTTGATGATCTTGCCTTGACAGCCCATCAGGCACCAGCTAACCTCTGCATTGGAAGATTTTTTTCCCCTTATATTATAAAAATACCAGCTGAAACCAAACCCTTTGGAAATACAGGCCTGTGCCTTATACTGAAGGAACAGAAGCTGCAAGTTACCTGAGAAGGCAAGATTTTAAAACTTTGACTTACCCCAAATACTTGGCATAGATTTAGATAAAACCCTAATCTACAAAAGGCACTTTCTAAACACCAAAAATAAAGTTGCCACAAGAGATAACATACTCAGAAAGCTGTCTGGCTCAGACTAGGGTGCAGACTCACAAACAATAATAGCTTTGTTCTGGTGCTACTCCACAGTATTTTCTGGTAATTGAAGTCCAAAAACACCAGGGACACCAAGGTTGGCTACCCCTGGAGGATATACCTCAACCAGCCCACTTGAATATGCACACAGTAGATCTCCTTTATGAATTCACAAGACATAACAGCCAAAATACACCACCATGTTACATCTCAGGACCAGTATTACCATTCAACAAAGTGAGGCAGGTTCCTTAGGCAGCAGATCTGTCACGGAAGAACACTAAATTGATAAGTGCTTAATCTTTTATTACTGTATGCTTTGTACTATCTTCTACTGTAGATCCCAAAGATGGAGAGAAAGGACCATTATACTTTGTCTCAAGTGTCAATATTACCTAGTCAGCCTTGGAGACTATATACCTGAACATTTGGAAAAGCAATCATTTACTGATTCAAAAAGGAACAAGATGCATCTTTCCCACAATGATAGATAAACATTGTGCTTTCCTTCACCTTCTACCTTCAGAAGTAGTTTTGAACAGCTACTCACCTTAGCACATGAGTTGATCCATTTATAGTAGTGGTAGAACAAGGGACAGTTTGCTCCAAGATGGAAGGTCTTCTATATCGCTCATCACCACAGCACAGGATGATGAGGAAGGCACGTCTAAAAGACTTGTTCAAGAATGCATAAAGGAAAGGATTTAGTCCTGAATTGATGTATCCCAACCACAAGAAAGCAGTCCATAGCTGCTCAGGAACTGCATAATCTATGAAAGGATCTATTATGTTTGTGATAAAGAAGGGTGCCCAGCATAGACAGAAGCACCCCATGATGATACAGAGAGTCTTGGCTGCTTTAGTCTCAGTCTTCATACGGTGTGTGCTGTGTTGATCAGGATGGTGCGGCCTCCCATCTGTTGGTGCACCTGCACGCTGTAGAATTCGTATCTGGCGAGCATGCTCCCTGGCTGTAACATATATCCGGTAGTAGGCTAGCACCATTAGCAGAAATGGAATGTAGAAGGCCACCACAGAACAGGTGATGGCATAAGGCTTATTGACCATAAATACGCAGTAGGTTGAGTTGGACACATTGTTGAACTGCCTTTTCTCTATCTGAGAAGATGGGGAAAAAACACACTTATCAGTGACTGCAGATATTCCTTTATTCCTAGAAAGATGGTGGGAAACAAGGAAGTGTTGGTAGACTGCTAAAGAAAAGAAAGTTTCATTTGTGGAATATTACATAATTTGACCCTATTGCAATGGTTTTCACTAGTTGATATGTAACATTGCCCTTCTAGAAGGCAAAATTGGGAGGAGGGACACTATACATCTGTTTCTCAAAGACTATAGCAATTGCATGGATTCATATCTAATGGAACCTAAATTGATAGTTTTGCAAACAATATCAGATCTAAGATTTTGAAGACAGAGTTATCACTGTCTCTCGTGTTCTGCTGACAGCAAACTTACTAACTTGCTACATAAATTAGTTTCAACAACTGTTGTGGGATAGCATGCAGTTAACCAACCGAATTTAAACCAAAACTTTCATTGGAGAAGAAGGAAAGATGAAAGTCAATAGAAGTAGAAACTCTTTCTTTAACAAAATGTTATTTACAGCATTCTTGGAGTCTAAATGTAACCAAAGATTATCAATCACTCAAAATCACTGAGAATTTTCAACAGATATCCTGAGCAAGCACATAAACATTAATGTCTTCTCCAAGAATTGTTAAATTTTGCTTGGACTAGAATTTAAGGAACATGTTCACATTTTTAAGAAAAATTGTTCTTTCTATTTATTCAGAAACCTCAAACTTTTGCCCTATATTCTCTTATAATGCTCCTGGACTGAAATGACATTTTGAAAACCAAATGGAACATTTTAATTCTATCAAGATTTCTTAGATTAGCTGGATTGCTACTTGAAACCAAAGTCCCCGGGTTCCATGATGCTGTGTAACAATGGGCCTAACAAAAAGCAATATTCCAGTAGTGACACTTCGACTTGCCAATTCGTCTTTTCATCATTTAGTGCACCTTAAGTTATTTACCTGCAGATGTCTACAAAAGGTGACAATCACCACTGTTATGCAGGTTCTCTCCTAAAACGATATAAGCTTTGAAAACATTTGGAACTATGTCTTTTGTAACTTTAAGCAACAGGTTTGAGGAAGGGCATTTTGGAAAACGATAGTTTAAAAAAGAAAACTGCCTCTGTTGTAACATATCAAAAGACAAATGATTAGTTGTGGAATCAGCTCTGTTTATGAACCCTCTCAGACCTTTTCAAGAAAAAGTTCCTCTGTTTTTGGACAGTTCTGTCTAGGCTGAAAATACTGGAATTGACTCTTTTTTTATACTTTTCATATTCTCACAGGCAGCCTGCGGTAAGGTTTTTGTCCACACTGTCTTTTGAAATTTTATCATATTCTATCAAAATTTGCAAAGCTATGCTATGTTAAAGCTCCAAAAGGCTTGGACTTCAAAACCATTAATTTATTTTCAATAGCTATTTTCACTAACTAACCTGACAACTCTGAGGACTTGACGAACTCCACAGGGAAGGGTGATGTCCCCAAGTGGATTAAATCCCACTTGAATCCATCTTGATGGAGGGCAGCAGCTTCATTAATACTGGCCTGGAGCCTATGAGGACTTAAGAGTGCCAAAAGGGCTCAGAACCAGAAAGTGACTTGCAGAGCTGGATCAGTGGTACAGGTGTCACGCTGTGATCCAAAAGGTAGATGAAAGGCCACGACATTATATTTGCAGGACAGTCATCATGACTGATCACTGATCACCAATATTCAGAATCAGATATGGCACAAGAAGAAGAAGCTATGCAGGTTGTGGCTTATGAGATGTGTAGGTTTAAATAACTAGGAAAGGTAGTAATCTAGGGATGGGCAACTGTGGATGCCAAGTCGATGGGGAACCCAACTCCCAAACCCCCTCCCTTTGGCACAGCTGATGGAACTTCTAACCTAAAAGCATCTGGATGGTTGCAGTTCCCCAGAACCTAATCTAGCTGGGTGGATATCTCTAAATACACTCAAATTGTTTTGGATGATTTATAAAGAGTTATATAAAAGGACTTTGTTCTCATAGTTTGGCAACTCAAAAGTTACAGCATGGATAAACATTCTTGAGACATCTAAAAGTTAGTTGAACAAAGATGCAAAATTTATTTTATGTCCCAAGATAGGCAAGAATGTGAAAGGGGGGAGGTGTAATACATTCAGCATTAGGATCCAGATAGGCAATGGTGGCATCATTAACTAAACCTGGTACATATGGACACCTGAGTCACTTTGCTGAAAAAAACAATGCTACTAATCAGATCATTCTTCAGGAAAATTAATGACATGTATGTATCACAGAAGACTTTAATCATGTTTCCGTGGATAGAACCAGATATAACATAAAGGTAAAGGTTTCCCTTGCTTGAAAGCCAGTCTTATCTGACTCTTGGGTTCAGTGCTTATCTCTGTTTCAAAGTCGAAGAGCCAGTGCTGTCTGCTTCTGCAGATGTTTCCATGGTCGTGTGGCAGGCATGACTAGACACCGGAGCACACAGAACACTTTTTACCTTTCCACTGAAGTGGTCCCTATTTATCTACCTGCAATTCCTTGCTTTCAAACTGCTAGGTTGGCAGGAGCTGGACAAAGACAGGAGCATAAAAATGAGTACCTGGAGTTCTCTTTTTGTTACAGAAAAGCTGCTTTTGAAGGTGCCAATGAGCACAGATGTGGGGAGGTTTTAACCCAGCTATTGTTTGCTTGTTGCTTTTCTTAGGTTGCTATACACATTAACTTTTATGATGGGTAATTTACTTCCTACTTTCAACTTGCCAAGTTGTTCTTTTTAATAATCAGGTTTCTCTAACAAATGTAGCTATTGCCATTCAGTTCCCTTAACTATGTATTTAGCTTAATTTTGAGTAATTATGAAGAATGGAAAATCATGGTCACTTTGTTAATGACCCAGTGCAAGGAGCTGGATTAAATGAAAAATTACAGACCCTTCTAGCTTTAGTGTTCTATGATTACTTTTGCATTATTTTTAAATTCAATGTAATGATATTTTCACTGAACCACAAGATATGTTTGGAGGTCATCTCTAGAACCAATTCTTTAAACTGTTGTAGCAAAAAAAAAAAAAGAGCCTATGATAGTCTTCAAGATTACAGTCAGCCAAAAATGGAAAAGAATAAATGGCAAACAAAAGACTTTGCTTGTAGGGCAAAAAGACATTGAAGCCAGAGAAAATGCAGATCGCTCAGATTTTACAAGGGAAGCTTGACATTTTTCAAGACATACCAGCCCACCATCATCTGTCTTTATTGTACATGACCATAGGCCTTTACAAAACAGAACATGACTTAAAACATTTTCTAAAATTTCTCTAATACAACCAGGTATAATATTCACTAAAACAACTCTGTCCTTTGACTTCTTACTAAAACCTATTCAATAGTATAATGTCTGTTAATAAAATAGGATCACAGTTTCCTAGCTGACAAAGCAAATTGAGCTACAGCATATGTAATAAAAACCTAATATCAGTCAGCAGATTGACCACTATTTCTGCTGGGGTGCAATTAAAAACATGACTGGACAATCAGAGTTAAAAATCATACTCTTGGGTACAGAGCACAGAACAGTAGGTAATGAGTGAAAGGTACACCAGTCAACATTATAGCATTGGCTCCTGGGGATGTCTTTCTGATTCCTGGTATGACAGCACACATATTTTCTGAATGACCTCTGGATATTTATTTCAGAAATTCTGGTTTTAGCCTTGTTTGGTGGGAGGGTCAGTTTTTAAAGAGAAGGGAAATTTTAGGCAATACAGAATTAGAATTTTTATACTGATGAGAAATGTGCTTCCTATCAAACTACAGGGATATACTCACCAAGTCCATGATGCCAATGCTGTTCCAGCCTTGCATTATAGGGAGGAAAGAAATAAACATTGGGATTATCCAGCAGCCTCCCAGCATTAGTGCAATGCGCAGGGGAGTCATTTTATTTCTATAAACCAGGGGCTGACAGCAGATAGCATAGTACCTGAAGCAGAAAAACAAAAAGAGTTCTCTTAAAATATGTGAACTGACAAAGAATTATTTCAATTCATTTCCATTTTTAATTCACATTCAAAAATATGTATTTCCATTTGGATTTTATATTTTTTCACATTGGCACAAAGCCATTGACTTTGGAGCACAGGGGTAAAGCCTTAAAAAACAATAAACAAGGAAGCTGGACTGAACCAGGAGCAACTCTTCCAAGGAATTATGGTTTAAGGTGTATATTGGATCCTGAAATTGGACAGAGAAAGTCTTATTTGAAGGCCTACAACTAAAGGCAAACGAATTGGCCAAAATGTGGAGTTTGTGCTTTCTATATGACTTTGTGGACTTCTCTTCCATATAGTGAATATTTAATGTCATAATTTAATAATTTCTATAAGAGGGCCTTAAATTAATTAATGCCAACTAATGGGATTTTTAAACTACCACCACTTTTTTGTAGCTGATCTACATTTCAGTTGCTTTGTCCTGCTTTTTAATATTAATATTGTATTTGGGCATATTTTATATTCTCTAACCTTTGTGTGCATTATTTCAGTTTGGCTGGGGGGGGGGGGTAATGAAAGGCAGCATAAAATAGCTAAATAAACAAGCAATTTCCTTGGCAGCTTTCTGGAGCATCACTGAGACAGCAATAAGAAAACACCCTGTGAAGCACAAGTAGAGTTTGTGAATCTCTGAGGTAACTGAGGCCTCTCTGACTTCTCCTGTCAACC
This sequence comes from Furcifer pardalis, assembly GCA_030440675.1. Taxonomy (NCBI): domain Eukaryota; kingdom Metazoa; phylum Chordata; class Lepidosauria; order Squamata; family Chamaeleonidae; genus Furcifer; species Furcifer pardalis. The sequence continues at coordinate 75,813,486 of CP126893.1, forward strand.
CCTTACGGTCCCGCTCCACTGCTGATCTACCCCAGTCAGAAGAAATATAACAGGCAATTAGTTTGAAGGCTCCTGAATTTCAAATATCCAAGAAAGGCGCCTCTGTGACTATGGCAACAAAATGTCACCAAGTTAAAAAAAACATTAAGTAGTAGCTTCCAGCAGTTTGGCAAGAAGCAGAGCAGAGGGCCTGTTGCTTGAGAAACAAAGTCCAATGCCCATCCTGTAAATTCAGAAGCAGCTGCCCAATTCTTTGGCTCTCAACTCCTGGCATTTTTTTAATTCTTGGGTATTATGTATATAGTAAAGGTTGCCCTTGCTTGAAAGCCAGTTGTATCCAACTCTAGGGTTCAGTGCTCATCTCTGTTTATAGCCAAAGAGCCAGCGCTATCTGCATCTGAAGACGTTTCTGTGGACACGTGGCAGGCATAACTAGATACTGGAGTGCATGGAATGCTGTTTACCTTCCCACCAAAGTGGTCCTTATTTATCTACTTGCAATTTCTTGGTTGGCAGAAGCTGGGAGAGAGACAGAAGCTCATCCGTCATGCAGCACTCAGGTCTCAAACTGCTGACCTGTCGACCTTCCAGTCGTCAAGTTCTGCATCTTAACCACTAAGCCACCACAGCCACTTGCTTGCAGCCTCTGACCCAGCCCCCAACACCGGCTGGGGTGAAAAGGAGCCCCGCGGGCCAGTGGGAGGCAGGACTTGCAGCCTCTGACCCAGCCCCCAACACCGGCTAGGGTGAAAAGGAGCCCCGCGGGCCAGTGGGAGGCAGGACTTGCAGCCTCTGACCCAGCCCCCAACACCGGCTGGGGTGAAAAGGAGCTCCGTGGCCTGGCCAGCTCCAGCTCGGCCTCGAGGGATATGAACATACTGGGTGGGGTTGAGTTTGAGAGGTTTTTGTGCATTATTTACGAAGTATTTTTGAACTGTTTTATAATGACTTGAACTGTGATTGGGGATGCTTTGAAATGCCTTTGAATTTTTTTTTTTGTGTGATGCCATATCTTGTAACTGTGATATACTGTATTGTTTTTTGTTATTGTATACTTTGTAACTTTGTTAGCCGCCCAGAGTCGCTTGGCGAGTGGGGCGGCATACAAGTCTAACAATAATAATTATGAGTATAACATCACCAATATTTCTGGCAGTCTGCAGGAAAACTAAAGTAGAAACTCAAGTGCTGCATATAGTTCAGATTGGTACACTGTTTAACATTGAAAATACAATTATTAGGTAAACTGGGAGGCAATTGTCATTATCTAAGCCATGGTATTCCCGGTGGCAATGTATGGCTGTGAGAGCTGGACCATAAAGAAAGCTGAGCGCAGAAGAATAGATGCCTTTGAAATGTGGTGTTGGAGGAGAGTTTTGAGAGTCCCCTGGACAGCGAGGAGAACAAATAGGTCAATCTTAAAAGAAATCAAACCTGACTGCTCCTTAGAAGGTCAAATAGTAAAGATGAAGCTAAAGTACTTTGGACATCAAATGATAAGAGAGGATTCGCTTGAGAAAGCCTTAATGCTGGGAAGGGTGGAGGGCAAAAGAAGAAGGGGGCGGCTCAAAATGAGATGGCTAGATGGTATTGTAGACACAATGGGCACAGAGCTGAGTGAGTTGAGGAGGATGGTGGAGGACAGAAGTGCCTGGAGGACAGTGGTCCATGGGGTCGCAAAGGGTCGGAATCAACTGTGCAACAACAAAAAGTCATAGGAAAACAGGCTCTGAGGAACATCCTAATGTTCCTTGTATTCTGTGTACACACATTGCCCTTCCTACTGATATGCTAAATGAGCTTAAATATCTACACAGGGGGTCATTATGCTGGAAGGAATAAGAGGGTTTGTACTATACATTATTTCAACAACTAAGGTAAGTTGAGTAGATAAGAGGTACATAGGAAAGATCTGTAAAAGAAATATTTTTCTGTGAAGAGAGATTGCCAAAGGAAACATGTTGTTCATATACAACTAAATGCAATCTAGGCATTCATTATCACCAAATTTGTATTTTATGTCTAATTATAATTCACTCAAGTGACATACATTTCCTATTATTATGATTGGTGTTTTTAATGTTCTGTGAAAATAATCTATGCATCAGTGAAAATGGGCTACCTGTGGCTCTCTAGAGAAAAGTGCCCTACAGTTTTCACTCCTTACCATAAAGAAAAAACATTGCCAACCTCTTTATCTGCACAGCTTCTCTTTCTCAGTTGGTTTAGAATGTAATGAAACCTGGAAACTGCTTTGCTTGAATTTATGCCATATTTAAACACAGTGCACACAGATTAAATGACAGACAGACAATCTAGAAAATATGAAAGCTTTTAGAAAGCCAGAAATATCAACTCAAGCCTTTCCCTTTTCTTCCCTGGCTATTTCCATTCTTCCTTTGTTTTCATTTGCTCCCCAAATCTGTGTCTTTTCACTTCTCCTCCACTACAGAAAATTCTCACTTTTCTCCTCCTTGCAAGAGAATGAGTAATTGCAATTTTCTTTCCCCCACCTGCAAGGTTGGCAAGAAGTCTACTGACAGTCTGAACAGGGTTTGCACATCAGTGTGAATGATGCTTGTTGATTTATGCACAAGGGATTCCAAGAATTGATGGATGAGCACATTCCTAAAGCAAAGGTGCATGATATGTGTCTGTCAGGGATAAGTTAGACTGCATCTCCTAGGGGGCTTAATACTGACAAAGCCCAGGATGGCAGGTAATGAATTGCTGTTGTTCAGTCATGCAGTCCCTTTGCGACCCCTTGGACCACTGCATACCAGGCTCCTCTGTCATCTGCCATCATCTGTAGCCCACCCAGATCTATGCCTACTGCAACAATGATGCCATCTAGCCATCTCATCCTCTGCCACCCCCTTCTCATTTTGCCTTCAAGCTACAATCCAGCAATATTTGGAAGGCCCATTTCTGCCTTAAGTGACTGCAACAAAGTTTCTCCCACATACTGAACTTCAACAAAAACTAAGTAAATTTAATGAGCAATTGGGAAAAATATGCTGCCAAATTAAGACAAAAATGATCCTATGGAAGTATTTGGAGAAAATGGCAGAAACAAAAGTAAAATAAATTTATGTATTCCCAATATTTTTTAAAATAAAAAGAGAGAAGTTAGTAAAGGATGTTGCTTCCTCAGACTATGACATAATCATCTATTCTGGGATATCTTTCCCTTTTTACTCTCCATAATCACTGCATGACATTGATACTGCACAAGGCATGGATATTTTGCACTTCAGTAACAAAAAGAGGGGGGAAAGAGATTTTAAAGCTACATATTACATTTGTTGCCTTGCATTAAAAGGATTCATTCAGTCACCTCAATCTTACTCCTACATGTTCCTCAAAAAAGCATGGTTCTTTTTTTTTTTTTGGAAGACTCTCTTTCTTTGCACCTGAGCAGACAAGTCATTTTTTGAAAAAGAGAACGGAGTTCATGTGCAGCCAGAAGAAGATTGTTAACTTAATCCACTTCACTCATTCAATCTTTTGTGTTTTTACTTTAGCCTTCAAAATGTAGTCTTGTTTTACGTTTCACTTGTAAATGAATTTAGCAGACTTAAGATGAAATGAAGCCAGTTATTTGTATCAGTTGCAGCAGCTGCTGTATTACAAAAAAGTTATCTTTGAAAATAATTATTGCCACAGACACTATTCAGTGTTAAGAAATCTGAGCCTTGCAATCTCATCAGTTCCCTATTAATAATGCACTTGCATTATTCTCCCCCTTTATTGCTCTCTATCTAAACTAGCAGAATCACTTCTGAACATTGTGGGCATGACACTTTGTGAGGCACAGCACACACATGTACACAGGATTCTCACTAGGATCATAAAAAATTAAACACTTATTGACAACCCTTATAAATAAAACAGAAAAAATAGGGATCTTAATACCCAACCTGTAACCCAACTACTCATACAAGCACATACACAATAATTAAATAATCATCATAATTAATGATTAATATAATTCTTTCCTACAGTCCATTAATATCTTTCACTCTATCAAGCTTAAAAGACAACAAACCAATACTCCAGTTGATTTCTAAAAATGTCATCCTCTCAATTTAATTCCCAACTAAAAACCAAAAAAGGATGCCAAATTTTAATGAAATTATCTTGTTTTCTTTTCTAAGCATTCTGAGATGAGTAGTCAATTTTCCCATCAACGATATTCCCCATATTCTATTCAAATATTTTTGGAGGAAATGTCCTTAAGCATTTTTCCATGTTTGGGCAATTTCAATTCTCGCAGCTCCTATAAGGATTGACACTAACTCTTTGCCAACTAAATTCTCATTGTCTCCAGTGAATAATAAGAAAAATAGCAAAGTCTCATTAGGGACCATCTCTTGTTGCGTTAAAGTGCCCAACCAATCTATTATATCATGCCAGAATGATCTGATCTTCGAACAGGAGGTCCATATACAGTACATTCCAATTATCATTTTAAACCAAATATTCTCCAGCACATATCTGGTATCTCCTTATTAATTTTATGAAGTTTTACAGGACACAGATGCCATCTATGGATTGTTTTAAATACTCTTTCCCTAGACTTGGCCACAGTCATCAAACTTTCCTCTAGTCTAAAGAGACATCTGCAAGGAATTGACAAGGATGGTTTGAAGCTGGGCATTGTCAGACTCTGCAGTCCTATTCAGATGACAGATCTTATGTATGCTCACCACTCTGTACTTAGTTCCTCTGCCTCTGTTCATATATATGCAGAGAGAGTGACAGAGAGAAAGGAAGAGACCTGCTACCCATGGAGGCTTTTCTACATGTATTAGAAGCCTGGAGAGTGATGAGAAGGAATGATGAATGGGATGGGGCTTGAGCATCCTTACTCCCCATGTGAAAAAAAATACATTGGATTAAATGCCTGCATAGGGCTTTTGTGTCTCATATCCTCAATGAGAACAACAGTCCCTCTCCTTCAAATGTTGAAATCAAGTAATTTGGAGCACAAGTAACTTGCAGCTTAGTGCAGGGTAGGGTTGAAGGACATATGCACACATGGCAATCCTCATGTGATTTATCCTGTTTGTGGTGGGGTGGGGGGCATGGAGAGAGAAAAAATTATCCTTGCATTTTCCAGCTCCAGAAATGATGAAAATTGTCCTGGTGCAGTGAAGAAACCAACAGGCTGCTCACTCGTGTTGAGATCTATAGGCGTGGTGTTCAGCTATTTCAATCATCTTGAGATATCTGTTGCCCAGGCATGCTAATATGGAAAAGCTTTTTTATTTTTTTTCCATTTGTGGACAAAGTCTATTATTCTGGCTCTGGCACAGTGAGCTCTGGATTGTGCATATTCATCAGTATGGTGGGTGGGTGATGTACTGAAGATCTCATGTCTGAGGGCTTTGCAAGCTCCTTCCTCTGATACCCTATTATGGTTTGTTTCTCTGCATCTCACTCTGTTTTTGTACCCTTTGCTTTTAAGATGAATTTGTATTTCAGCTGTGTTCTCACCTGAGGGCCTGCCAGATTCTTCTGCTGACTGCAGCAGGGAGTGTTTTGCAAAGGTAGCAATAGACTTCAAAACAACCTATTATCAAAGAAACCTTAATAAATCAACACCTCCTGTTATTCCTGAAGAGACAAGCTGGAAGAATTTATTTTTCCAAAGAGGATTCCAATATTTATACCACATGACATCTTCAGAAAGGTACATGTTCCTACATCTCAGAGAGAAATCCAAAAACAGAAAGATGCAAGGAAACAAGTGTTAGCAAGGGGGGAATGACAAAGTGCAGAAGTCCTTCTGTCATGACAATCCCAGGAGGCACCAGGCTCTTTGTAACACTAGGTCAGAAATTGTGCTCATGCAGAACTTAGCTGTCAGGCCCAATGCAGTGCCTGCATGAATCATGTACCTTTCAACAGAAAAAGCATTTCATTCAAAGTGCTAGAGATTCTGTTTCTATGTTACCTGTTATAGTAAAACGTATTTCATATAACTTTGAACTCTTTGCTGCTTTACCTGAGCTCTATTCAGTTGTTGTTTGTATATAAGGGAAGAGTACCTATAGGACAGGGGTGCCCAAACTAGGGCCCTTGGGCTGGATCTGACCCATGGCACCTAATAATCTGGCCCACAGTACCTCGCTGCTCCTAGAAGAGGAAGTAAGATGTTCCTGTGCATGTGCAAAATGCTGCCGTAAACCCAGTGGTGGGCTCAAAAAAAATTACCACACTGTGGGCATGATATGGTGGGTGTGGCCAAGGGAAAAGCCCTGCATTGCACCCAAATTAGGACTACAGTACTTTATTTCAAAACTTGAATGGGCAGGGCCAACCAGAATTTCTGCTACCAGTTCTGGCGAACTGGTGTGAACCTGCTGATGCCCACCACTGCCCACCACTGGAAAAACCCTAAACCTAGCCCTAACCCTAAACTGACATAAATGTGTTTACAACAGCCACGGGTGCATTTATGGCAGCATTTTGCACATGTGTGGGCACATTTTACTTTCGCTTCCAGTGGGAGGAACCATGTGTCCGGCCTGCTCAACCACATGACTGGCCCACGACCTGAAAGGTTTGGGCACTCTTGCTTTAGGACATCCACTACTGTTAAAGAACCAGGTGCCAACCACAACCTCCTCTGATCAACAAGGAGCATCACAGATTTTATTCAGGGTTTTAAGTTTGTTTTGGTTTATGTTTGTTTTATTATAATATCTATGTTATATGTTTGTTCATCCCCTCGGGTACTACCTGCACTATGTCAGGCAGTATTAAAAATGCTAAAAATAAAACAACCTGGCCTTTTTGTGAAATGTTTGACAGTGTAAATCAAAACTCTTCTTTCTGAAATCAGATATTCTCAGGCACTTTACCTGAGCAGGAACTCCTGCATTTGATAGTGATAACAATCTGAAGGTAAGCAACCTCTCATGTATATATTACAGCCTATTGTTTAAAAATTATGTACATCTAACAACAAACAGATATTGAGGGCTGGGTCTGGCCTGCTACACAGTTGGGTGACTAACAATAATTTCATATAGTGCAAAATTTAGTAGGTCTCTCATATCTCTGTATGGCTTCTTTCTTACAGTTTAAATGAAATAAATACATTATACATGAAAAATACTAGTAGTAATCCTAAAACAAATAACTGTTTTAATCAGAAAGCTCCAAAATATCCAAAATGCGTTGCAACATATCTTCCTTCGATAGATCTTGAAGCTCATCAGGGAGGCTTTTTTTAAGGCTTTGTATTTCTAGAGGGAATTTACCTAGTTCAGTAATGGTGAACCTATGGCATGGGTTCCAGAAGTGGCACACAGAAGCCTTTATCCTGGCACAGGTACCATCAAGGGAAAGCCCCGCCCTGCATAGCCCAGCCAGCACCATTTCCCCACCACTCCTCTCTCTCTTTCTGCCAAAAGAGAGAAAAGAAAGGAGGTTGAAATCCTGGCCTGGAGGCTGTGGCTGGGGGAGGTAAGGTAGGGAGCATTGGGGGGGAGGGGTGTAAGGAAGGCCCATTGGGGTGGGAAGGACTGTGGGAGATGGGAAGGCCCATCATGGAAGGCCCATCGGGGGAGGGGAGACCCATTGGGGGGTAGGAAGGCCCGTCGGGGTGGATGGAAAGGCTCGTTGGGGCTTCTTTGGAGCCTGGGAGGCTTTTCCAGCACCCAGAACAGCTGCACAGCATGTGTCAGGGGTCAGTGTCAGGGGGGGCTGGCATAGCGGCTTGCCGGGAGGGGGTCTTACCAGGGGCAGTGCGAAGTTGGGTGGTGCGCATACGCATGTACGTGCACAGCTTCAAGTGTGCCAGTGACATCACCAGCACGCGTGATGCCTGCTCAGAGGCGTAGCTACCGCCGTATCAGCCGTATCAATTATACAGGGGCCCCGGGCTACGGGGGCCCCCAACGGCAAAAAATAAAATTAAAAATAAAAAAGAGCAAAAATTTACTGCGCATGCGCAGAAACTCAATCTGATGCATTGCGCATGCGTCAGATTGAGTTTCTGCGCATGCGCACTTTATTGGAGCCATTTTTGGCTCCAATTTTTTAAAAAAAGCCGGAGTCGGAGTCGGAGAGTCGGAGTCGGAGCCGCAGCTTTTAAGCGCGGCTCCGATGGCGGCCATCAGAGGGCCGAGGTGCAGCGCGCGGAGCCGTAGCTGAGCTGGCGAAGGCAAGGGACGGCTCGGCTGTGGAAGGCGAGGCAAGCGGGCGCAGCGAGGCAGCCCCGACTCCGAGGCCCTCCCCCCGGTCGCCGCGGGAGCTCCCTGGCTGCCCCAGCCCGGGCGGCGCTCTCCACCTCAACGCTGGGGTGGGAGTCCACCAGCTGCAGGACCAGCTTGAGGGCGGCAGGCGGCAGGTCAGCTCCAGCCAGGCGCAGCCACCTGGAGCACGCCTGGAGCTGACCTGCCGCGCACGCCTGGAGCTGACCTGTCACCTGCCGCCTGCGGGACGGGGCGCGCGAGCTGGTCCTGCAGCGCTGGACTCCCACCCCAGCGTCGAGGTGGAGAGCGCCGCCCGGGCTGGCACAGCCAGGGAGCCCCCGCGCGCGCCGCGGCGACCGGGGAGAGGGCCTCGGGGCTGCCTCGCTGCGCCCGCTCGCCTTTGCGCGCGAGCTGGTCCTGCAGCTGGACTCCCACCCCAGCGTCGAGGTGGAGAGCGCCGCCCGGGCTGGCGCAGCCTGCCAGGGAGCCCCCGCGGCGACCGGGGGGAGGGCCTCGGGGCTGCCTCGCTGCGCCCGCTCGCCTTCCACAGCTGCCCCTTGCCTTCGCCGTGCGCGGCGAGGGAGTGATCGTGCGATGGCAGCAGCGGCGGCGCGGCGGTGACAGCAGAGGCAGAGGAAGAAGAGGCCCCAGGATTAAGGTAAGTGAGGTTTTTATGTTTCGGGTGGGTGGGTGGGTGGGTTGAGGTGTGTGTGGTTTTTTTTTTTTTTACACATTTTAATTCTATTTTATTTATTTTATTTTTATTTTGGCCCCGCCCATGACGTCATGACGTTGGCTCCCCCCCGACGTCATGATGTCATGACGTTAGCTCCGCCCCGCATATAAAGGGCCCCCAAACAATTTTTATACGGGGCCCGGCCAAGGTAAGCTACGCTTCTGTGCCTGCTGCCCATCTCCCCCCACCTCCTTGGGCACTCGCTCTCTAAAAGGTTCACCCAGTCACTGACCTAGTTGGATGAAAGTGCCTCTTCAAACAAAATGACCTCTAGGGATTTTGCCCCCACATCCCAGTATGCAAATTAATCTTACCTGAGCTAGTAAATGGGGCAGAAAGTGAAAGAAAAAGCAGAGTCATTCTCCCTTTATTTCCAGCACTCATTTGCTGGCCTAAAACATGGGTCACTCCAGTCATTAGGTTTAGTCCAACACTATAAATTATGGCAGGTTAAAAACAGAATCATTAAAAGGTGAGCTCCCGCCAGGGAATGTGGAAGAACCCAGATGGCCAGTACTAATGAAATGATGATCTCTTTAATTTAGGAGGCAAACCATTAATAAGTTAATTACAAAGCTTAATGAGGTAATGGCTTGAGCCCTGGTTTTCATGAGCCCATCAGCGTCTGCACTTGGATGAGTAGGGTCAATAAATATCCAGAATGTTATGAATTGTCCTTTATATGTGAAAAAGGAGTCACATATATTGGCATTTAAGAAAGTAGTAACAAGGCCAATTACCAAACAGTGTTGTCAGATTGTATCAATCATGCAACATTAAAACAGAATATATATATAGGTACATACAAAAAAGGGGGTCATGCTCCATTACCTATAACGAGAGCAACTCCTTGCTTCTAAATGAAGAGCAAATCTGCATCTTGCCAATGATCCGCTCATACTTTTGTATTCCCTAGGCCAGTGGGCCTCAAGCATGTCATCACAGATGCCAACATCTCAGGTATATGTTAATGGCAAGTGAAAACGTATGTAGACAGTAGTTGCAGTAAAAGATTGAGGATAACTGCTACCTTCTCAATCGAAACCCCTTTTATTTTCTTGTAGGCATTGAAAATGTATATATTGTACTGTATATAGTATTCCCTTCAAAAGAAAACTGTTAACTAATCCCAGATTTAGACTTTTTAGGCGTCCAAGTACTGTAATGCATATCTGGCCTATACAGGACCATGTAAAACCCCATTTTACAGAAACATCTTTTTAAGGAAAATTCATTTTACAGAAAGGAATGTTGCTGAAAACGTGTCCCGTTTTATGGAAAGCAATTTCCCAGATTTCTCAAACGGTGGAAAAGGTAGGAAGTTTATCTTCATCTTCCTTTATTTTTTTTTCTGTTTTAGTTTTTTTTTTTTAAAAGTATTTTTTTGGGCTGGGGCAAGAACATTTTCTTTTTTTCCAGTGCATTTCTATGGGGATTGCTTTGTTTTATGGGAAAAACCATATTACAGAAAAAGCTATAGAATGCAATTTTTCCGTAAAACAGGGTTTTACCTACAAACATTTTGTTATTTAAGCTGTTTAAGCTGATGTGTGAAGATACACTGTAGTTCACCTTTCACTTGAAGGAAATACATTTGTGGCTGAAGTGCACTTCTACTTTTTTATATCCTCCAGACTCTACTGTTAAGCCATAACATTAAAAAAATAAAGACAGAGCTGTGCCTTAGCAAACCATAACTGCTGTGAATAGAACATTTCTTTACAGCCTCTTCAATAGCAATACCAATTACACTTATATAATGCTCCACTCTCTGTGTGGTTCACAAGGTAATTAGCTTCTTGTTGTCAACATGCTGGGTACTCATTTTACCAACCTTGGAAGGCTGAGTCAACCTTGAGTCAACCTTGAGCCCATTCCGGATCAAATGACGACTTCAGCAGCAGTTTTTGCTGTGATACAGCAGTTTAACCACCACACCACCATGACTCTTCACATGCTGGCTTCTTCAGGAAATTATTTATTTATTTTTGGAGGGAGATGTTGGGGGGGAAACTGCATACATTATGTTAGCATAAAATGTAAGCATCAGACACATCACTACAATACCATACCAGGAGCAAGCAAGCTGATGCTCTGACACAAGGGCTTTCCTTCAAAAGCTATAAACATAGGCATTGAAAGAAACCGCATTTTCATTTGCATGTTTCTCTGCTCCTACCTGTCTAGAGATATACAGCAGAGATGAAGAATTGATGCCGTGGTGAGGAGGACATCTAGGGATGTGCGGACCAAACAGAACATCTTTCCATAAATCCAGTTATCTTGAACCAGTTCAATAGCTCCAAAGGGCATCACCAAAACTGACACTAACAAGTCAGCAAATGCAAGAGATACTATGAAGTAATTGGTCTTGATCTTCCTGCAAAAAAGGAACACAAATATTTTGACTTAAAAGGCAAAAAAAGCTGCAGTTTCTGGGCTGCTGGTCAGAAGAGAGATGTGCGTGCATGCATGCATACATACATGGTTTGCGCTCATTTGTGTAGTCTTTCTTTTTTGTGAGCCACCTAGGGTCGGGTTCGCCGGATTGAGGCGGGATAATAAAGCTAAATAAATAAATGATGCTGACAAGTTCTCTCTATTTAAAACAAATATACACCAAACAATCGGGCAGTACAGGTAGATATAGAACAGGGGAAGCCATAGAAGAAGATGGTAAGACAGAGGACAGAGAAGAGCAAACCTCTTCTGTGAGGAGTACCTGATATGTATAAATTGATGTCACAAGATAAAGTGGATTTGATAAAGTGGATTTGACCCACAAAAGCTCACATTTAAATACTGGAGTTAGTCTTTAAGGTGCCACAACATGTTTGTCTTTTGTTTTGGCTGCTTTGATTTGTTTACACTCTGATATGCTTGTACAGACTAACAAGACTACAACTTTAAACAGTAATAAATAAGAGAGAGTTGACACATATATGCTACCCTTAAGCCAATGGTTGGTGACTCTAATTTCAAGGGGCAGGGAATCTGCATCAGGTTTTAGTCCATAGTTTACAGGAGGAGTTCTCAACCTTTTTAGGCTGAGTGCCGGGTCACGCTCCCTCAGACAGCTTCGGGGATCGGACGGCCATCTTGCCCGTCCGCCACCACATGGCACTTCCTGGTTTGGTGAAGCCAGTGGGGGCCACATGAAATGCCATCATGGGCCACATCTGGCCCATGGGCTGCAGGTTGAGAACCCCTGATTTACAGGATCTGTCCAATGTGGTAGACTCTATTATCAAAACAAAAGTAGCTCCTTTAAATTTCAGATTAAAATCCAAAACAGATTTACCACCCCTGTGACACAGAGCTCTCCTACCTCTGGGAGAGGAAGCTCGAACCAAGAGAAAGTCTCACCGACTGGCAATCCCTGCTTATCTGCCCTGCACCTACACAAAAAGGAGGCAGGTGGCAGTGGCCCCAGTGGAGGAGATGGCTCCCCAAAGAAGAGGTGGAAAAGAACTACATTCTGCCAGCCTTAGTAGTAGCAAGACACCCATACCTATACAGAAAAAAGAGGTGCACACAGAGACAGTGGAAATAGATACAGTTCCTGCTGCCACCAAAGATTGGTTGTTGTTTTTTTGTTTTTTGGATTTTTTGGGGGGGAAGGGCAGAAGCTCTGCCTGGAGCCGCAGCTCTGCCAGTAGGAGATTCCAGAGGGCCAGAGCGGTCACAGAAAAGGCCCTCCTTGTTGTGCTAGAGAGGTGAGCCTCCCTAGCAGATGGAACTATCAGGGAGTCCCTCCGGTCCGCTCTAGTGAGACGACCAGATAACTTGGGGTGATGCGGTCTCTTAAGTACCCAGGCCCACTACCATGTAGGGCTTTAAAGGTAATCACCAGCACCTTGAATTGCACCCAGAGGCAACAACACTGACTGGGTCCAGCCTGTCAGAAATGAGGAAAACCAGGACCACACAGTGCCCTGGATCCCCAATCCTCGGAGCCTTTCCAGAAGTCAATGGTATCAAAAGCCGCTGAAAGGTCAATAAGAACAAGGATGGAGGGGTTCCCACCGCCCCGCTCACGCCAGAGATCATCCAACAGTCATCAATGCAGTCTCAGTACCATATCAGGACCTGAATCCTGACTGAAAAGTGTCCAGATAATCTGCTTCATCCAGAACCCCTGCAGCTGCTGCGCCACTGACTTCTCCAAAACCTTCCCTAAAAAGGGAAGGTTGGCTACAGACCAAAAGTTAGCTAATACTGTCGGGTTGAGTGATGGCTTCTTCAGGAGGGGGCACACCAATGCATGTTTCAATGGTGCAGGAAACACTCCCTCCTGCAAAGCAGCATTAATAATTGCCCCAACCCAACTGCCTGTCACAGCCTTGGCCCTTTTAAGCGGCCAAGTGGGGCAAGGATCTAGTAAACAGGCAGTGGCATGATTAGATCCAAGGAGCCTGTCCACTTCCTCAGGAACAACTGGATGAATCCTGACGTTTTGGTTTGTTGCAGCCTCCAGGAGGGTGGGGGAACTTCAAAATTAGTGCGCATCGGGTCTCCCGACCTCCCTAGAGCCGATGCGCACTATTTTTGAAGTTCCTGCACCCTCCTGGAGGCTGCAACAAACCAAAACGTCAGGATTCAAATCCTGACGTTTTGGTTTGTTACAGCCTCCAGGAGGGTGGGGGAACTTTGGAAACAGCTTGGATCGGGTCTTCCTACCTCCCTGGACCCGGCAGGGGGGTCAGGGAGCCCAAAATGGGTAAAAAAAAATGGACTTTTTAAAACCGATTTTGGGCTCCCTGACCCCCCTGCTGGGTCCAGGGAGGTGGGAAGACCCGATCCAAGCTGTATCCAAAGTTCCCCCATCTCCCTGGAGGTTGCAGCAAGCCAAAACGTCAGGATTCAAATCCCAACGTTCTGGCTTGCTGCAGCCTCCAGGGAAACGTGGCTTTTTTAAATGTTGTGCAATCAATGCATCTCACAACGTTAAAAACCGGATAACGACGAGACTTGTGGAGCCAAGTCTCATCGTTATCCGAAGTACTACTGTACTTAATTGTGTTCTGGTTCCACCTGTAGGCATTGTTTGGCTTCCTCTGTTTTGTAATGTAAGATAATAAAACCTTGGTTTTTAAGTGCAGAAGTCCATATACTGCAAGATCTTTAAACAGTTCTGTACTGAAGTAATTGTTTGAGGCTATACCAAACTGTACAGCTTGTTCAAAGGAAACACTCCTTTTTGAAGTCTGCACACTTGGAAATTCTGCTTGGATTGAAAAGAGCTGTTGTTCATGCACAGATGAAAACTATACCTGCAGGAACAATTTGCCTGTTTTCTCTGGATCAGCTCTGACCATCAAAGAGACAATATGCTTTCTGAAAAACTGCTTGTCTCTTCAGCAGCTGAAACTACTATGAAGAACATTCCCTTCATGTATTTAAACCTATCCTATACTCATTCCTGAAAATTTCCTTGTTTTTAACATCCCATCAATCATATTACAGTAATTATTAGCTGCCATATGAAAGACTGTAAAATAAAGTTTATATCTGTACAACTCCATAAAGTTGAGCTATTGTGTATGTTAGCCACCAATTTAATAATGAATCACACCACAGATGACTACATTAATCACAATTTGCTTTCCTGATGATCTTCCATGCCTTTTCTTAATTCTCATTTTAGTTTGGGTAAACAAGAGTGGAACAAGTAATGATACAGGTTTTGAATGTTAACAATAGGTTATAGCTGGTAAGCTAAGAACTTGTGGCTTCTAATTGTAGTTCATGGCTGGCTAGCAAACCATGAATTGATTGCAGAACTTGATTTGGACTCTCTTGTTTATCTAATATCCTAAACAAAAAAAAGAACTAAGAAAAGGCATGGCAGAGAAACAGATGAGAAACAGAAATTTAACAAACCACTGTCTCACATACTATTATGAGTAAACTCAACTAATGTCACAGTTATTGAAGTCAGTTGTTATTACATCACAAGAAGAAAGAAAAACTGACATGAGGTTGATCCCCTACTCTTTTTGTTTGCTTGGTTTTTTCTTCTATATTTTGTTTTGCTTTTATTTTGCACTGGCTCCATGTTTCTTGTTATCACTCTTGGGTTATCTGATTTTAAAATGCAGGATATCAGTTATTTGTTGCTATGTATCCTTAATTTGTCTCTGACTTATGGAAAATCTTGCCTCCCTGTCTGGGAACCCTCAGATGTGGGGACTATTTCCACCCCCATTGCGAGGGAGGAGTTAGGGCAGCATGTTGAGTATTACACAGCGTGGTGACACCAAGAAAGGGCTAACCCAGTGATGGTGAACCTTTTAGAGACCAAGTGCCCAAACTGCAACCAAAAACCCAATTATTTATCGCAAAGTGCCAATGTAGCAACATGGAGGAAGGAAACGCTCCCATTAGGCAGAGTGAACTCTGTGCTAGGGGAGGGAAGTAGCGCTCCCACTGGGCTGGTGGGCAGGGAGTGGGGCAAATTCTGTGACTGCACAGGTGCCCACAGAGAGGGCTCTGAATGCCACCTCTGGCACCCGTGCCATAGGTTCGGCATCACTATGCTAACCCATGGCCTCATAGGCCGGCACCTCCCTCACTAACTGCTTGACAATGCCGCAGACATGAAGAGGCTCAGAAACAAGAACAGAAGCTTTGTTAAACTGAACTATACCTGTCTCCACCATCTATTCAATGTAATGTGTGTGGTTACATGTTTCATGCCACGATTGAGTAACCAGCAGAGACACATCTATCAACTGAGAAAATGACTTCCAGGGGAAATGTATGCTCGAATACAAGCAGTAGCAGATGACCTTTAATCCAAAGGTAGTTCATCCCTAATTTGCTCTAGGACCCAGTTGTTTATCATTCAAACAGTCCACAATAGTCTCAGAGCTTTCCTTCAGGACCATATTTCAAACAAATCATTTTTTTTTCTCATAAGCATTTTTTACTGTCACACTATATATGGTGATTAGGAATACAATAGCATGAGGTGGGTAGATGGCATTGTTATCACAATGCTGAGAGGGCTGAGGAGGATGGTGGAGGATAGGGGTGCCTGGTGTATAGTGGTCTATGGAGTCACAAAGGGTCAGACTTGACTGTGCGACTGAACAAAAACAAAAGTGCGAAATATCTTGGCCTTGATGTACAGTGAAACATTCTTATACTTGATGATATTTTCTAATTTTTTCACTGAAGCCCTTCCAAGTCTCAGTTGTTTTTCTATTTTTTTTGTCTAGAGTGACCCATTTGAATTGATGATTGAATCAAGGTATACAAAATCTTCCATTATCTCAGTTTCTTCATTCTCAATATTAAAGTTGTATAGTTTTCCATAGTGATAAATTTTGTCTTCTTAATGTTCAACTGCAGTCATGCTCTGGTACTTTCTTCCTTCACTTTCATTAAAAGTTATTCCAAGTCATTGCTGTTTTCTGCCAGTAAAATATTATAACATTCTAACCCCCACCTTTCACTCCTTCTTTATCTGATTCAACTCTGGCTTTCCATATGATATACTCCACAGGTAAGAAACAGGTAAGAAAAAAATTAAGTACATATATTATCTGATTTTATTATGACACAGCTTCTACCTTCAGAATGTATTGTCTTGATTAAAAGTATGTTTAAAAGTGGCCATGCAGTCATAGTTCTGTTGACCTTCATTGTCTCCTTTGTTTTAAAGTCAAACTACTTTACTGGATGACTCAGCCTCAAAATAATGAGGAAAGGGCAATATTTTTAATACTCTATGCTTTCTGCAGGCAAGTACTTATGCTCACTAGATGCCACATCTCACACAGAAGAAAAATAAAGTGAATATTTATCATGGGCTACAGTACAGAAGAAAACAAAGACAAAAATCAATTTAAAACTCCACTGATGGCCTTCATTTCTGATGTCTAACAGAATTGTTCTAATTGCAAACTCCAAAGTTTAAAATTTGTATCTTTACTGAATAGTGCACACAATACTTAAAACAACAATGGCATATTTATCAACAATCCATTTTTGGCCTAAATATGCTCTGTTTCTTTGGTTTTTCTTCAAATGATTCATACCTTTTTATCCTCACAATTTTCTCCTAAATACTTTTCAAGATGTCAACATCCTTATTTACTTTTTGAGGGGAAAACCGTATATAATGCTCTTTATTTAAAACAATCTCAAAGTGGTTTGAAGTTGGGTGTTTGTTTGTTTGTTTTCATTTTTATGCAAGTTGTAGTTATCTACAAGAAACATTATGCTCCAGATAAAATTGTAAGAGAAGCCATGCCAACTCAGACCAGCATTGCAACCAAGTTTTTATCCCATATCTTGTTTTCTAAATTGCATATCCAAACTTCTCAGTGAGGGATCTCTGCCCCTCCGTTTAGCAGGTAAATCCACCACTATTCTGGTTCTTTACTTTAAAATCTTAAAAGTGGCGCAGAGCACAGTGTTACTGCTTTGGAATCTTGGGCAAGCTATAGTAATATTTCATGTCTACATCATAACATTTCATTCAATCCATCCATCATTCTTTCTCCCTTCCACTCTACATATTGGTAGCATACAATAACTCTACGACAAACATGTAAAATAAATTCTGGTAATGACTACCTGACTTTTCTACAAAGGGAATCTGAATGCAACATTTGTAAGTGATTGTACTAGAAAAGCTCCTGGTTTGTAAGGAGAAGGTATATAAAACTGGAATTACCTTTTACTGCAGTTCTCTTCTTGTTTTGGCATTTGCTATATGATTTATGTGTTTTAATGATGAAAGCTCTAGAAATGCAGACACCGGATAATAAAAATATCACACACCTGTTCCATAAATTCTAACCTCAGACAAACTGCAAACCATCAAAGGTTTGACGTCACATTAATCGCAGGAATGGAAAAATAAGATACAGAATGTTCTTTATCACATTGTTTAGATTTGTAGCTGTACTCACATTTTTTTTCTCTTCCCAGAAATTTCAAAACAGAAAAGCTTATTCTCCAAATGGAACGGATGCTAGTTATTTGCATTGACTCACCTGAGCTGTCTGTCCCTGCATACAGCCACCATCACCAGCAGGTTCCCCAGGATAGCCATAAGAATAACCGCAGAGATGAAGATGAGTAACACTATCTTTGCCACACCAAATTCCTCAATTGAGCTGGAAAGGAAAGACATGAGTTAGGACAGTGGCAGAATAAGAACAAGAACTCTACACAATATGGATGGATAGTCATGTGGTTACTTTGCAGACCAAGATAGAATTCCCATTCACAGAAGCAGCACTAATTTTTAGCACTAATTTTTAGTGGCATATCTATATATTTCATTATATTCAAACTATTTCTACTGGATTTCACAACAGCAGGGCCCAAAATTCTGTCTCAAAGGCTCATGAATGATGAACCCTGGTGGTGCAGTGGTCAAACTTCTGTACCTCAGCCAAAACTGCTGATGTTGAGAGTTCAATATTGACAGGGATGAAGGTTAACTCATCTTAACATCCTCTTGAGGTCAGTAAAATCAGCATCCAGCATATTAGGGTCCAAATGCTAATTAACTTGTGAGCCACCCAGGAGAGCACAAAGTGTTATGGGGTGATATATAAGTGTGATTGCTATTGCTCTGTTGAGCCCTTGAAGAGTACACAATATCAAACACACAGCAAAAGATTGCTTATCTCGCTTTACTGATTAAGGACAATCAGTTTCTAAGCATGACTGACAACAGTTAATAGGGAACTTATTAGGTGTCATGTTGGTTCAACTCTCTGTTCACACAGTTGCCGATCAGTTGCCTGTAGAAAGCCTACAAGCAGGATGTGAAGGCAATTGCATCCTCTGTCTTCACATATACAGTCTCCTCAGTAGCTGACATATTAGTAGCATCTTAACTCTGGTATTGGAGGTGATTAGGTTTGAGAAATCAGTTGAGCATGAGTGGAAAGATTATCCAAATATGACTACAGTTTTGTTGAAAAAGTCACTATAATGCAGTATGTGAGCAACTGGAATATAATCACAACTGGGAAAATTAAATATAAACTGTATATCAATGAAGAAGCATCATAAATGGTTGTGGGTTTTTTTTTGGGGGGGGGGGGTTAATAGAAAACTTAAGAGGGACTCTTTGTCTTGATCTCAAGTGGAAATCACATTGTTTTGACTGGCCACACAATATCGGACATTTCATGCCCATTCTCTGCTTGGAGTTACTGGAATGGTGGTTCCCAACTGTGGAGCAAGAGTTCTTTCGAATTAACAACAAAAGTAATGGATTAAATATCCTGGAGCTTGTTTGAACAGGATGTTCATTTAAAAATCCTTGGGTTTCCAGTAAAAATCCTTGGGTTTCCAGTAAGAAAAACAAAGACTGAAAAAATAACAGGAAAACTGAAAAGTTGCAAATAGACTGAGTTTTTCTTAAAGCTTTCATGAATGAGGCAACATGACTGCACACTGAAAGCCTTATCTCAATGATCCCAATATAACTAAGTCTTCCTAGTTTTGACATCAGTAAGGATACCTTCTCTTAAAGCAAAAAATAACTTCAGAAGGAGTTATTTTCCTTAGAACAAAAGAGTTAAATTTCTCCAGGGATCCTATTATCACAGATAAATAGTAGGTGTTAATTACATTTTCATTAATTTGCACATTAAGCAGAAGAAAATTCAAAACATAATGTGCAGTTTGGTTTTTAAAGACTCAGATTGTTTTGCCAGATCAGCCTGATGCTGGCTCTATAATGTAACAGCTTTAATTTTTAAAAAAGATGAAACAAGTTTAATTTCATTTGCCTCTTCTTACAGTATACCATCACATGGTATTCATCTGTCTAATTACGATTAATAGTTTGAAAACATATTATAATTTGTCTCCTACTTTCATGTAATTATGTCTTATTTTTATTTTGGTTAGATCATTTCACTTCCTTATCATCCATATGTAAACTTAATTAGTAGCAATATATAACAGCTGGTTATATGGTTTTTAAGACTATCTCAATATGGTGTTTAATTTAATATGATAGTCACTGCTTTCAACCTTCCTATTTCATTCTTTCATCAGGTGCTTGTATTTCTCATCCTCCAAACAAATGCTTTACATCACTGTAAGTAAAAGCAGATCTCATTATGAAGAAGAAAGGCCTGATCAGATCTCCTTTCTCCTCTAATCAGCATTTAGTTTCATACATAAGACAGCTACATGGGAAGTGAAGCCAAATTTGCTGAGTGAAAAATCAATGTCTAATAAATAATCAATAAGACAGAGACAATATATTTAATAAATTAAACTGGAGTGGTAGAGTATAGCAATTTACCAAGAGAAGATTTAGTGCAGTTATCAACCTTTTTAAGCCGGCGGTCTGGTCATGTTCCCTCAAACAGCTTCGGGGGCCAGACTGCCATTTTGCCCTTCCTCCACCACATGGCACTTCCTGGTGTGGTAGAGGTAGTGGTGGGCCATATGAAATGGTGCTGAGAGCCTGTGGGCCACAGGTTGAGAATCCCTGGTTTAGTGGATCTCAAAAGCTTGCTTGTAATATTTGAGGCCTGAAAGATTTTCCTCAGAGAAAGTTTTCTTTTACCTTTAATGTATTTCTTAAAAACATTTTCAAACATGGGAATTATCAGTCATTGAACTTATTTCCTCTACTAATGTTCGTACTGTATGTTATTTGTGTGAATGCAGAACAGAAAACAGCAGGTATCATTTTGGAATGTCACATAGGCAACATGGATAATGTAGGCTTTATATTTATGGTATAATCCATGTAAACTATGTGCTGCTTTATGTGCTGCAGTAATACCTTGGATAATGTTTGCATCAGATAACGCTAAAACTGCATAACGTTAAACAATCTGGAAACAAAATTGTATCACATAATGTTAAAATCCTATGGGATGCATCGGTTAACATTCGCTAAAGCCTATGCCGGTTACAATGTATCTCTATGGAGTTTTAACATGCGATTCATCCCATAGGATTTTAATTTAATCCGATGCATGCATCAGATAACATTAAAAATTGGATCACACTAAGACTTGTAGAACCAAATTTTAGCGTTATCCGAGGTTTTATGGTATGTGAAAATGTCCTTAAGGTGGTTTTTGTGATTGATTGATTATTTATTCATGTCAGAGGCTCCACCGGCATATAATAACATTGAAAGCTAAAATTAACATATCTAAAACAAAAAAGGAATTAAAAGGACTAGATGACTTCCACCCAATATCTGGACACCTCAACAGTATTTCCTTTTGCCAACATAAGGTCCTCTTCAGTGCACTTTGAAGAGCTTCACTTTGTGTGCACTGTATCATATGGACAAGTTTGCTCTTTTATGCATTCACAAAGGCTATCATCTACAGGGAAATCCCACTTTCTCAGATTAACTTTTGATCTTCCTGCCCTGGCACGCAGTCTAATTAAAGCTTTCCACACAGGCTATGGTTGTTTGTGGCCAGGTGGTACAGAATCATGTGGTTCTGCCCAGTTATTTGGTAGCTCCTTGCTTGCCTTCCAAAGTGCTAAAGTTGTCTGTGGGGGCTGGTTGTTTGGGAGAGCAGAAGTTATGAGGAAACTGTGCCTTGATTTCAGTTTCTGCTTTGGTGGTTGGTGATCAAATAGCAGGTGTGTTTCCAATTGATTGATTGGTTGGTTGGTTGGTTGGCTGGTTGGGGAACATTTTTCATTTCAAGGTCTACTTGCCAGAAGCGTATAGGCAGAGTCAAAACTGTTCAGAATGGCAGATGTGACTTACTTGTGTTCACTGCATAATGGGGGTAGTGGGAAGGGAAAGAAAGAAAGAAGATTTGTATCCAGGTACTCTCATTCCCAGAATGGGACCAGAAATGAGGTGTGTACATTGTTCAGAGGTCTAGTCTACAAGTACTACAGGTATACATTTGGCTGGCAGGCCAGATTTCTCTCCTATCTGAACATGTTCTTTTAAAAAAATGATAATCCAACTTTTCTCTGGAATGCTCAAGGAAGCCAACAAGACAAAACAATAAATTAACAATATAAAGCCACTTGTATAAAAATAGAACACTCTAAGTATAAGCAGGAAATAACAAATTATGAGCATAAAATTAATTTTCAAACATGGATCAGCCTTCCTCCCAGCTTCAGATGGTTTTGACTTTAATTTCCTATCAGTCATAATCAGAAAGATAAATGGATAGCTTTACAGTAAGGGGGTCCATTCAGGCACCAGGTTGAAAGAGCCTGCCAAAGGCAGTTAAAAATTGTGTGTCAATTAGAACTAACTTCTCACCTCCACTGAGAATTTGATCTAGAGAAAAAATAGCTTTCTAAAAAGGGAAGATTTTTAGCAATTTGTAGAAAGCCATTAGAGAGGAAGAAAGACAGACATATCTTAGAGGAAAGAGAATTTCAGAACATGACCAACTATAAATGATGGTAGACAAAATTCCAAGCCAAGATCTGAAATTACTACTTGGAAATTTTAATGCTCAGATAGGCTGTGATAGTGATGGCTTGGAACATATTATGGACCCATATGGATCAACATTATAGTCCAACAATAATGCTGAATGTAACTATTCATTAATTGATTAACTATTCATTAATTGATTCTTTCTTTACATTTATATTCCACCCTTTTGGTGAAAGCACCACTCAGGGCAACTTACAATCATATATAATATCCAATACAAGATCTTTAGTATTAATTACCATTGCACTGGAAACATATACTTTCCACACATAGAAATCACCCAATAGTGTCACAAAGATTGAGATTGACTATATCTGTGTTAGTAAGGACCGGAAGTCATCCCTGCAAAATACACGTGTATAGCAAGGAGCAGATACTGCATCTGACCGTTATCTTCTGAAGTCAGCAGTTCATCTCCACCTTTGGTTTGACCTAGTGTGAGAAAGATTACCTGAAAGATTACCTACAGACACAGAAAACAATTTGTTCACTGGCTTTTAAAAGGGTAATAAAGTGTACAATTGAAAAGGAATTCCAAACACAGTTGCAGATTCAGTTCCAGAATGTTGGATCTAAGACAGAGTATGGCAGCTAATTGATGAATGCAAAATAGCAAAATGCCAGCTAGAACAAGCAAAAATGCCAGAGGAGAAGACAGAAGCAACAAGATGATACAAAACCCTGGGGACATAAAGTTAAATGTATCTCCAAAGAAAATGGAAAAGGCTGGTTGGAATGAAAAGCAGCTAGGGCACAAGCTGCATCAGCAAAAAACAATGCCAGGATGCTAGACCATCTCACCTGAGAATTAATAGGAGTTAGAATTAATGCCAACACTCCAATCAAGGATAAGTATGGAAATGTGCTGCTTAGTAAAGAAGAACAGAACAAACAATGGGTTGAACAATTTTGTGATATATTGAATCAACCTAGCCCAAATGCAATGTATGATTTTGCCAACATTGCACAGCCAGAGGAACTTGATGAGACCGCATCACCCCAAGAACATCTGTCCATCCCACCAGAGCGGATCGGAGAGGCTCTCTAGTTGTTCCATCGGCCAGGGAGGCACATCTCTCTGGCACTAGAAGGAGGGCCTTCTCTGTGTCCGCTCCAGCCTTATGGAACCTCCTACCAACTGAGCTATGTCTTCAGATGGATTTGCTGTCTTTTAGGAAGAACTTAAAAACATGGCTGGCGGGACAGGTATGGAGTCCTGGCGGTATCATGACCCCAGCTCACTGGCTTGTTTGAACTCCCTCTCTCCCCTGGTCTTTTAATCTTTTTAATATTGTGTCTTTGAATTTTTAACTTTTAAATGATTATTGGGACCTGTGGATGTTTATAAATTTTAAAAACTTTTTAAATTTTATAACTGTAATTTTGAAGTTTTTTAACAATGGGTTTGAGTTGGGTTTTATTATGCTTTTATAATGTTGTACACTGCCCTGGGTCGCCCCGGCGAGAAGGGCGGTATAGAAATGTAAATAAATAAATAAATAAATAAATGTTAATACAGAGTCAGTCACAAATACTGAAGTTCAGTACACTGTACAATTGTTAAAAAAATAGTAAAGCAGTTGGTTTAAATCAGATATTTTCAGAGCTCCTGAAGTATGGTGAAGATAGATTGGTACAAGAATTTACTGTCTTATTAAACAACTGTTAGCAAAAAAATGTGCACCAGAGGATTGGTGGTGAGGAGTAATTATCAAAGTACCAAATAAAAGGTACCTTAGTCATTGTAACAACTGGCATAGCACTATTATCAATCCCTGGGAAAGTATTATGCCTTGTATTGCTCAGAAGATTGCAGGATCAAGTAGATGCATACTTTCATGAAGAATAAGTGGATTCAGAAAAGGATACTCTTGTAATGATCAGAACCTGACTTTATCGAGCAGAGCACAGAATCCAAGAAGCCTATGGTAATCAATTTTATTGATTTCAAAAAAGCATTTGATTCAATTTATCAAGACTCACTTGGAATATCATAAAGACCTATGGTATTCCTCAAAGCTTTGTCAACATATTCAAAAGTCTATATATTAACTCTAGCTGCTGTGTAGAAACAGAATCTGGCAACACAGACATCTTCAACATCAGTACAGAAGTAAGGCAAGGATGTACTGCATCACTATTCTTGTTTCTCCTTTCTATGGACCTTATTATGCATGTAGAAATGGATAAGCCTAACTTTGAACAACAGCTCATCTAGCAGATTTAGATTATGTGGATGACATTGCACTGCTTAGCAAAACAAAGGCATGCTTGCAAGAAATGTCCACCAGTTTAGATAATAAAGCCAGTAAGATTGACTTATACATAAATATTGAGAACCTTAAGTTTATGCAGGTGGGAAGAGTCCAAGATAGTACATCTATAATAGTTCATGACAAGGTTAGAGAGCATGTCCAACAATTTACTCATCTTGGCATTATTATCTCTATCGATGCCTATCAATTGTCAAATTGGAATGGCATTGGCCATGCTTCAATCCATGTGCCCAATATGGCCCAATTTATGGCCATAAGTATTGTCATAAAGATAAAACTCTTCAAGAGCATTGTCATACCAACTGCAATATATGTTCGTGGAACATGGAAATGCACAACCAAAATGATTAAATGGTTTTCTAACAACATTGCCTAAGAAGAATTCTTCACATCTCATCTGTGTTCATATTACTAATGAAGAGGTACTACAAAGATCAGACTCAGAACAGTTGCCAAGAACTGTGAATGAATGCCAGATGCAACGTGTTAGCCACATCCCAAACATTGGTACGTATTCAGAAATTGCATTACAATAGATACATCTTGGAGGAAAGAGGAAATGACACTGGTCTGGGAAAACCTAGTGCCAAATGCTTAAGGAAGATCTTAAAACCATAATGCATCTTGTTTGTTGTTCAGTTGCATAGTTGAGTCTGTCCCTTTGTGACTCCATGGACCATTGCACCCCAGGCACCCCTATCCTCCACAACCCACCCAAGTCTTTGCCCATTGCATCAACAATACCATCTAACCATTTCATTCTCTGCCACCCCCTTCTTCTTTCCCAACAGCAAGGCTTTCTCAAGTGAATTCCTTTCTTTGCATTTGATGTCCAAAGTACTTTAGCTTCATCTTCAATATTTGACCTTCCAAGGAACACTCGGGGTTGATTTCTTTTAAGATCGACCTACTCATTCTCCTTGCTGTCCAGAGTACTCTCAAAAGTCTCCTCCAACACCACATTTCAATGCTGTCTATTCTTTTGCACTCAGCTTGATGACAAACCTGTTGGAAATGTCTAAAATCACTGGGAAAATACTTGCTGCTCAATGTGCTTCATAGAAGATCTAATGATGATGATGAAGCTCATAGAGGAGAAGAGCAACTTGCGAATATCCTAGCAAAACCATTCAGGGCACTGAAGATCATCACCTCAATAAACCACAATTTGTCTACTTATATCCAAGCCATTTATTGGCTTTGCACAGTAGTTCAAAACCTTTATGATCTCTGTGAAGAAAAACATAAAAGAGAGCTCATCAAGGCACATATTTCTCTGTTACAGCTGCTTTTCTCCCTTTTAAGTTACACATGAGTGTTTCAGAACACACATCTGTAAGGCAGGGGTCTGGAAATGACAGCCTAGGTGACTCACCTAATCTAGAAGATAAAAAGTTTTAGGATCACTGTGTAATACTGTATGTTTCAGTAAGCAGAAGGAAGTGATGATACATGCTGTGCAAAGAAAGTCACCTTGATAGGGAACTCAGGGGGTGGCGGCAACAGACACATTGCCACCTGATCCCAGTGAAAAGACTAGGGATCCTTATTCAAGGGCAGATGCCTTGCATCAAAACTGGATCAAATATCATGTCTCCTCTACTAAGAAGAAACAGGGAGATATTAAACCATATTGGATGGGGAGGAATGAATAAATTATTAAACATTGTGTTTAATAATAAAGGTCTAATAGGTTAAAACTGTAATATTTTACTTTTTGTGAGGAAAATTATATTTATATCACAGAAAGGAAGACTGGAGAGAAACAAATTATATTTATATTCATAATATAAATAAAATATGGCCACAGGTTTTGAGAAGTCTGTAATGATGTGTTTCTCCCATATCTTTTGTAAATTTGTATTTGATCCTCAATTTGTTCAGTGATCCATCCACAAATTAATCCAGAGCAGGCTTTCACCACAGCAGTGTTTAAGTTATTTAAGATAGCTAGTAGTCATAGTTAACTTAGAGTCCCAGTCATTTCAAATCATTTTAAAGGGGGTAAAATGCAACTTAATAGCACATTCCAAAACGTCTGCTATTTCATAAAGCATTATGACACAGAAATCCTGCATTTTTTTTTCTGCAGGCAGCCTGAACCACAATGGCAAGTTATTTATGCAGCCAGTAGTGTAAAAGAATTATTTCTTAGATAAGGAGGGAGTTAAAATCCAAACAGGTATTTAAAACCACTATCCTGGGAGTTTAAATGCAAAGCAAAATCCTACCACATTGTCAATAAGGGCAAAAGTGGTCTTGCTGGAGAACACTGGCTTTAGACGTGGGTGATCCAAACTTAATTGTAGCAGCCCACTTACAATTTATACTAGGAGTTGAAAGTGGGTGTGCTTTTCATCTGTGTTTTGGAGCATATGGAGTCATAAATCATCGTAATATGACTTGCAATCAAGAATGTCAGTGAAACATTTAACTGCATGAATGGAGGGATGTTTTAGCCCATTTTACAGAATATGAAAGGAAATTTGTAATGAATAATCCCCTTGAAGTGTTCCAAGTAAACATGGGTTGCTGACCCTAGGGAATTATCCTAATCAGTACCCACACAATATCTTAATGCTGTCACTGCTTTTAAAGAAAAAATCTCCTTACAAATTTCATTAAGTTTGGTTATGAACTTGTCCACTCTTTTGAGAAGGAGGTGACACAAGATGAAAATGGTAGCACCAGTTTACTGATGTTGATAGACATAAGGAAGGTCAGTAATGACCAAATGACCAGTTTGCCTATTTGTAACATAGCAATAGGCTAAGTGTAGAGTTTGGCCTACATGCAGTACCCCAAAAGGGGGGGGGGGGGCTTTTAAAACTCTACAGTCATTTTGGGTTCTCTCATTTACTAGTTATTAGTAAAATGACAGATCAGTCAAAACTGGCAGATGCCCCTGTAAAATGGTGAAAGGTACTTCCCCTCCATCCAAGAACTCAATTACTGGCAAAAACAGCAGTTGGCCTCCTAACTGACACTGTGTAAGTATTCAGCACAGCAGCCTTTGCCAGTTTACAGATGTGATAAACTTTCATAGTTAGACTACACAATGTTTGTTTTTCCAGGTTCACTTAAAAATGTATATGAACAGCTGATAAAAAAAGTTAAACATGGCTGAAACATTTTGCCTGATTAATCATGTAATTTTGTTATTTTGGCCAAAACCCCACACTAAACTTTTTATAACTCTTTATCAACATCATCCAGGCACTGAACAAGTCTACTGAATTAGATGCACTGCAGGTGGATTTCTTGACGGTGACTTTTCTCCTACCTCTTTGCTTCCTCCTTCATTAGGGTGCTCATTTTTTGCTGTTTTTATTTGGTTGCTTTTCTACAGTCTTATTTATATGCCACTAGCATGAACTGGGGAGACAAGGCGAAAGAGGCATTTGGGCCATACATTCAGCCCCATTCCCAAAGTCATGTCTCTCCACCCAACTTTGCCCTTGCTGTATTTAGGATACCATCCAAAGTAGAAAGCCTCCTGTGATAATAGAGGTTCTGAACCCTCCACAATCATGGTTCCAAAATCATACAGGAACCCATCATTAATACAGTGTTTCAGATGTTATGTTGAATATGCTGAATGCAGGAGCAATAATGTGATTTGGAAGGAGGGCTAAACTGGCAGCTTCTATGGATTATTTCAACACACTGCCTCTTTCCCCATGGATAACACACAAATTCGGTTTATATTCTAGTGTCAACAAACTCAACTACAACTAAAGTGAAATGTTTTTCAGAAGATTTTTTTTCTTTCACAGAAAACTACAGACTCCACCTTCCTTTTCCCACCTCCCATGAAAACAAGCTGTGATACCAAATATCCTCTCCCACTGCTAATGGCAATTCTCCTCCAAATAACTGTAGCAGAATTTTGAACCTCTCACCCACGTACACTGCCAGAGAAGTCTTTCTGCTTTACTTTCTCCAAAACAGTAGAATATGTCATTTGCATTCTGTGTCTGAGCTCAGACACCTTTGTGTCTAGTTTCCCACACTGCACAGTTAGAACATCTCAGCCCACTTCCAGACACTTAACTATCACCAAGCCTTTGTGTATCATAAATTCCAGTAAAGTAGCACAAACAGTTTCTCCTTTAGTAGATTTCAATATCTTTTAACATCACATAGGTAAGCCAGAGTCAATGCTTCAGATAAGGTAACAATAAAGCTTTTCTTTCTGGAAATAAATTTAAAATAAAGACAAATCTTCTCTTAATTAACACACTTCACTGACAGATAATTATGGCTTCAGCAACTAATATTCAAGTGGTTGATCAGGCTACAACCCTGAGGCCAGTTGTCTGCTCTTGGTGTCAAGTATTTGCTGAAGCTCCAGTCCAACTTTCAGCTGCTTGCTGAAATGTTTAGCTTTGGGTCACTGCATTTTGGTCAACTAATAAAATGAATAGTTTGCTTTGGAGTGCCTACAAGAAGCTCAGTTTATGCTTAACTCAATGGTTACTATTAGCTCATCTAGTTCTCTCTTACAATTTCAGACATTAATAGAACTGTAACCCATTTCTAAAGATACATGTCTCTTCACAAACCATACATAGATCTGGGGAAATAGCCTCCAGAAACTCTTAGACTGTACATTGTTTCTTTTACTAATTTGTAAGAAATACAATCTCCATTTGGATTGGTGATTTTAACCAAAGTATACAAAATCTTTCACTGTTTCAATATATTTGTTGTCAATGTTGAAGCTGTATAGTTTTTCTGTAGTCATGATTTGTTTAATTTTCAACCTCACATGTGCTTTGACATTTTCTTATTTCACTTTGACTATCCTATGTAAAGAGAGAGGCAGAGAGCAAATATAGCATATACTGTATATTATACACACACTATTTATACACATAACATATAGTACAGTTGTACCTCACTTAAAGAGCATAATGCGTTCCACAGGATTGCTCTTTAAGCAAGTTTGCTCTTTAAGCAAAACACCATTGTAAATGACCAATTGTGGGGGGGATTGCGAACCCCGATTTATTTGTTAAGCGAGGCGAACATTCAGAGAAAATTCTGCTCTTTAAGCGAGTTTCTTTTTAAGCGAGGCGCTCTTTATGCGAGGTTTGACTGAATATAACTACTGTATACTGATTTCAGTTGCATTAATAGCTAAGGCACTGGTGTAATGACAATATAATCTGCATCACAATAAAATGAAGAAGATAGCAGCAGGGAGTCATTTGATGTGAATTATACAAAGATAAAGTGTACAAAGTGATTTTCCCTTTTGGAAATGCATAGAAGATTTTTGCTTATTGTTCTTGATTGATCTGCAGATGACTGCTGCACATCTCAGGAAGGTTATATTCTTGTCAAACAGACATATATTCAGGGGGGAATGTATATTGGAAACAGTTTCAGTAAAACTATAACTGTTACCTATAAAATTAATAGGAAAGAAGAGAGGAACCTTTAGAAACAGATCTTGTAGTTATATTTAAACAAAGTATATCCTCTGGAATTTGAGTACAGTATTTGAGTATTTGAGAATATGGAACATAAGGAAAACTCAAACTTTGAAGTGAAGCCCTCCACAGATTGGCTTCTAGGAAAGAACAATAGTGATTATTCCAATTTATTTATTTGCTCACTCAATTAATATACTATTTTTTAAAATTCAGATGGATAATCTCTTGTACCCTAGGAATTGCCTAAGACTGTAATAAGTATAGTTTGCATAATTGCATAATTTGCATAATTAACCTCTGAACCTCCTAAAGAGTGTTTAGCACACAGAAGTAAATAAGTGGAAAAAACAACAATTTCAAACAATAAAACAAATTGTATGTTTTTGGTTTCTTGAAAGTGTAACCAGTGCTTTTACTGTTAGATATGCAAAATATATTCCATTTCCTCAAAAATTAAAGAGGCAACGGTCTGGATTTAATTAATCAATAAGGGACTCCCTTTCCCTTTAATTTACACTTAAAGTTCCTGAAATTTCTGGTGTGTAGAGCAATGTTCTTTCTTTCCCCATAAACAATGTTTTATCAGTTAATTGCTTGCTTGGAACATTGTGAAAAATTCAGGCACCATTAAAGATATGACACAATGCACATTAATCTTATTTCAGTGCCAAGAAATGAGCAACCAGATGAAAGTACCAGAACAAAATCCAAGCTGATGGAACTGTTAACTTAGAAGCAAGTGCCAAAACAACAGCCGCAGCAAAAATCAGGATGTCATACTTGGGGGGGGGGGGGGGTTGACACCATGAATATATAAATATGTAGCATTGCCCACCCTGGTTGATTTATTATCATTCTCTATTTCTATACACAACTGTAAGTGGTGAAATCAACCCTCTTCAATTCAAATCACAGGTAAGGGAAATATCATGCCATGGGTGATATCAACACCCAGAGAGGGAACAAAATTACAGAAGTGGATAGGATCATGGAAGTTATCTAGTCCAACCTCCTGCTCAACTACAGGATCCATATTACAGAATATACTACAAAATGACCAGTTTTTGTGTAAATAATTTCAATAAAGGAGAGCCTGCTATTCCTGGGACACCATTCCACTGTTGAACAGGACTTACCAATAGGAAATATGTCTTAATATTCAGTTGATATCCAATTTTCTGCAATTTCTATGCATTATTTTGTTGTACTGTATTTTATATTATGATATTGTATTGAACTGTTACATTGTATTTGATTGAATGTTGTGAGCCGCCCTGAGTTGGTTTCACCAAGTAGGGCGGCATATAAATTATTATTATTATTATTATTATTATTATTATTATTATTATTATTATTATTATTATTATTATTATTATTATTATTATTATTATTATTATTATTATTATTATTATTATTATTATTATTTCCATCTATAGCAATAGCAAATAGGATTGCTCTTAAAATAAATTCAGATATTTGAAGACAGTTATTTTCAAACATTATGTCTCCTCTTCTCCAGCTCAAGCCTATTCAGATCTTTCACATTGTTCTTGCAGGATTTTTTTTCTAGACCCCTGACCAGTGATGGGATGTCCCCGGTTCCAGACAGATCCCTGGAACCGGTAGGACCAATTCCGGAGGGTTCTCCGTGAGGGGAGTCCACTTTTGAGGCGTCCGGTTCCGGACGCCTCACCGAAAGAAAAAAATTTTTTTTAAATCGGAGCTAAAATGGCTCCAATTGACTGCACATGTGCAGAAACTCAATCTGACGCATTGCGCATGTGTCAGATTGAGTTTCTGCGCATGCGCAGTCAATTGGAGCCATTTTAGCTCCAATTTAAAAAAATTGTTTTACTGCTTTCAGGACGGCGGCAGCGGCACCAGCCCTCTGAGGAGGGCACCTCCCCCGTGGCACGTTGAGGGCTGCCTGGGCCGTCCGCTGCCAACAAGCCCCATGCCCTGGGGACGCGCGGCGCACCGCTGCCGCCGCCTCCTCCGCTGGGTGCCTGTGGACTGGGTGCCTGCAGCTGCCGCCCCACGCCGCCGGACCTGCCTGCATCCCTGTAGCCTCCTCCTTGGGCCGGTCCCTTTTTAGCCCGGTTGCGGCGCCTGGCGGAGGAGGAAGCTGGAGGCGGTGCGGCATGGGGACGGCAGCCGCCACCATACCCACTGCTCCCCGCAGGCCCTGGCCGCCCGTGGCCGCCGCCAGAGCCGGGCCGAAAAGGCTCCGCCCCAAGGAAGATGCAGGCGCCCGGCGGAGGAGGATGCGGCAGTGGTGAGCCCCGCCGGGCTTACCCAGGGCATGGGGGTTTGTCGGGCCCCAGTCCCTAGGAGGGCGCGGTGGCGGCGGATGGCCCGCGCAGACACCAACATGCCCGTGGGAGCTCGGTGGCTGGCCAGAGGCTGCAGGCGGCTGTGGCGGCCGTGGCCGGTGGCTGCAGGGCCGGCCGCGGCCTTTGTAGGAGGAAACAGCTGCAGTCGGGGGCAGCGTGTCTTGCCGGGTGGCCCCGGGCCACATGGAGGTTCGTCGGCGCCAAGGAAGGTAAGTGAGGCTTTTATATTTAGGGTGGGTGGGTGATTTATTTGTGTTTTGGTTGGGTGGTTGTACTTTTATTTAATTTTTATTTTATTTATTTCTTTATTTTATTTCTTTAAGTTATTTACGGGTCTGTGTGCGTGTTTATTTTTTTATTTTTATTTTATTTTTGGCCTTGCCCACAACGTCATGATGTCATGATGTTGGCTCCGCCCATGACGTCGTGACGTCATGACATTGGCCACGCCCATGACGTCCATGACGTCATGGCGTGGTAGTAGAATTTTTGACATCCCATCACTGCCCCTGACCTTCACGATTTCCCTCTTCTGGGCATTCTCCACTTTATCCATGTACCTGTGTTGATCTCGAGACAGAGTTTACCTAATACAGCCTAAAAAGTAAAAGGGTAGGACAGTGCTGGCAAATCTTGACACTCCAGGTGTTCTTGGACTTCAATTACCAGAAGCCCAAGACAGCACTCCTGCTGATCAAGGCTTCTGGGAATTGAAGCCTTGTTACTGCATTTTGCTAAACTTTTCTCTCAGTTTCTAAGGAAATATTTTGTAGCACTATATTTATCTAAATGTCTTTACAAGCACCAGTGCCAACACTTAATCAAATTGTAAAACATCCTTTCCTTCTGTAAATTAATAGCACACTTTATGTACTGTTACTAAGAACACCAAAAGAACATGAGACTCCAGGACAGGATAAACATTGAAAGTGACAACTCAGCTTCTTCAGATCACAGAGCTTTCATTGTTAATACCACTTAATATCATTCTTGAGTCTGTTCAAAGATCATGCAAGTGCTTGTCTTCTGATCTAAAAATTACTTGCTTGATGATTTGCATAATTGGAGTACTTACAGGAATTTGAGCATACTTTGACAAAAAAAAAACCTTGAAGGGGAATGTTTCACAAGTTCATTGGTATGTTAATCTATACATATATTATTAAATATAGTATAAATCTGTGTACATTTAATAAATGTGAAGAAATTGTGAAGTTGGGAAACATGGGCTATGGGCACTTCTGGAAAATTTGGGGGCAAGATTGTTTTGTTTTTGTCAGTGCCTGGGAAGTGCTGGCTTTTTGTTGTTCGGTCACACAGTTGATTCCAACCCTTTGCAACCCTATGGACTGTTGCCTGCCAGGCACCTCTATCCTCCATCATCTTCCTCTGCCCACCCAGCTCTGTGCCCATTGCATCCACAATACCATCTAGCTATCTCATTTTTGGCTGCTCCCTTCTTCTTTTGCCCTCCACCTGTCCCAGCATCAAGGCTTTCTCAAGTGAATCCTCTCTTCTCATTTGATGTCCAAAGTATTTTAGCTTCATCTTTACTATTTGACGTTCTAATGAGCAGTCAGGGTTGATTTCTTCTAGGATCGACCTATTGTTCTCCTCACTGTCCAGGGTATTTTCAAAACTCTCCTCAAACACCACAATATATTCTTGTGCACTCATCTTTCCTAATTGTCCAGCTCTCACAACCAAACATTACTACCAGGAATACCATTGCTTTGACTATGCGAAGTTTTGTTTGCAAGGTGATGGCTCTACTTTCAACTATGTTGCCCAGGTTTCTCATAGCTTGCCTCCCAAGAATCAGTTGCCTTTTTAATTCATGGCTGCAATCACCATCTGCAGTGAGCTTTGATCCTAA
This sequence comes from Furcifer pardalis, assembly GCA_030440675.1. Lineage (NCBI taxonomy): Eukaryota > Metazoa > Chordata > Lepidosauria > Squamata > Chamaeleonidae > Furcifer > Furcifer pardalis. The sequence continues at coordinate 75,847,787 of CP126893.1, forward strand.
GAAAGTAAAATCTGTCACTGCTTCTACTTCTTCCCCATCTATTTTCCAGGGACTGATAGGGCCTGTTGCCATTATCTTAGTTTTCTTGATATTGAGTCTCAAGCCAGCTTTTGCACTCTCGTCTTTCAACATAAGCAGCAGCTTCTTTAGGTCTTCCTCACTTTCTGCCATTAGGGTAGTATCATCTGTGTATCTCAAGTTGTTGGTGTTTGTCCCAGCAATTTTGATCCCAACTTGTGATTTCTCCAACCCTACATTGTGCATTATGTGCTCTGTGTATAAATTGAATATGCAGGGTGAAAAAAAACGCAGTCTTGTCTTACTCCTTTTCCTATTCCAAACCATTCTGTCATTCCATATTCTGTCCTAACTGTTGCTTCTTGACATAAGTACAGATTTCTCATGAGGCATGTAAGGTGTTCTGGTATTCCCATCTCTTTAATTGCTTACCACATTTTATTGTGGTCCGCACAGTCAAATGCCTTGGTGTAGTCAATGAAACAGAAGTAGACTTGTTTCTGATATTCTTTTGTTTTCTCCATGATCCAACGTATGTTGCCAATGTGGTCTCTAGTTTCCCTGCCTCTTCGGAACCCAGCTTACACTTCTGGTAGTTCTCTCTCCACATGCTGTTTCAGTCTATCCTGTATTATCTTGAGCATCACCTTGCTAGCGTGTGGGATGAGTGCAACTGTTCAATAATATGAACATTTTTTGGCATTACCCTTTTTTGGGATTGGAACGTATACTGATCTTTTCCAATCCATTATGTAACTTCTTTTGCTCCTCAGGCAACCAAGCCCTAACCTGTAACTACATACAAAAGCAAACATATTGCAAGCATTAGTACTTGGAACTCCATTCCTATGTATATAAATAAGTGTTCCTAAGGGGTAATAATGAAAAATGTTTGCAGACATATGGGAACAAGGCTAAAAGATGGGGCTTTGTGAAAAAGGTGCAGCCTGATCCCATCAGTATCATATCCCTAAAAAGATACAGTTGCACAACTGCAACACAGAAATCATTGGCCTCGTTATATATGTTTGCAGAATCACAGAGCAGGAGTCTGTAATAAACAGTAGAAATATGGAAGAAGAAGAAGTCGCCGCCACCGCTGCCATCTAGGTGTGTTTAATGTAACCATTGCAACACTATAGCAGTCAAATATGTAGTCTATCACAATAGTATAGCTTCGCCAACCCATTAACTATTTTAACTGAATTTCAGACATATCTAGAACACTTCCAATTCCCTGATTAAATTAATCTGACTCTTGATATTGGACATACACTGCTTAGTCAACTGAGTTTCTAAGAACAAATCTAAGCATTTACAATGCACAATGTCTGTTAGAAATGAGTGAACCATGAAAGCTACATTTGCAAAGTAAAACTACAGTGCTTTCTCCAACTTAGCTTCCAGGTTTAAGTCACAATGGCTAACTAACATCAGTTCAGATGGAATGGCTTCCATTTGTGTCTGCATAATAACTACCTGGCTTAGGTGATCCAGTCTGCTGAAATTGCACTCCCTGGCAAATTATTATAGCCCTTTTAAAATCCAGTTTTGAAGTCTCATGTCAAACACTAATGTTTTCTTCTGGCAGATAATAAATGGGTGAATTGCCAGGTGAACATAAGGCAAGTCCTATACCTCTCCTGTACCCAGTAAAATGACATTGTTATTAGCACATCCCACACAGTATATTAAAAAGCATGTAATTGCTCCACTTTTCTTTTTCTTTGTTTGCCTTTGTGATTGATTCTAACCAGTACTAGCTAGCTATTTTAAGATTTCCAATTCTAAGAGGTAATCTGGCTTTTGCTCCTTTCCCCCTCCCACAAATGTTATTGGGATATGCATCAAGCCAACACAGAGCAGACATTCTCAAACAATTTGTGTAAGAGAAGCAGGAATGGAAACAACCATGTGGGGAAAACCCCTACATTAGGTTGTGCCAACATCTCACACTATTTATTTAACAGATTTTTAAGATGCCCTTCAGTAAAGCTATCAGAATGGTGTGCAATTAAAATGATAAAATGCCTATAATAAATTAAATCACTTACTAGCAGAGTACAGCAATACAGTAATGTGATTTTAAAAAACCACACAAAATTAAACAATGCTTTGATATTACATTCAGCATAGAAAAAAATATTCATCTGATATCAGAATTACAGTTAAAACTGGTATCAAGTGAACTTTCTTGGAAACGTCATGACTAAAATGGCCACATTTAGACAAGCACTACTATGCATGTTTGGTTCCTGATTCCTCACAGCAAGTACCACTGCACTTCCCATTCATGCCATTTTCAGAAGTGAACATCACCTACTTAGCTGGCAACTGAAACATCTTTGACTCTGGTGATAATCTTTATTACAGATGCAATAAAGCTGATTATGTTTCATTGGAAAACCACACAATGGGAATTACTAGCCATAGTGCCTATGCTGAGTTGTCAATAAGAACTGGTATTATAATTGGCACAGGTCTAATAAAATTACATTGAATGCTGTAACAGCATATTTTGTTATTTTTGCACAAAAGATGACTAAAACCATTTTTATCTTTTACTTGAGTGATTTCTTTACAAACTGCTAGTTATAAGAACAAGGGTGGATTAAATAAAGAGACTTGTTGCTGCTAATTTTAATTCCTTGTTTTGCTGTCCTTTCATTATGCGCTAAACGGAATTAAGTAAATTCCTAACTTACTCAACAAAACTGCCTCTCACTATATTTATAAATGGAATTGCTATAAAGAACATCAAAATTCACTCACACACATAACATTACTTTTCTGGGTTTATTTGGCTTATGGCATGGAGTCAGAAGTGTAAACCTTATGAAGTTATGACCGAATCAATGAGCTTCTTTTATTCTGTTATTCTTCAGTTCCTTATTAGACCTAGTGTTTCCTTTTGCTATTTTACCTTCCATTCCTTATTTTATTGTAAAGTGAATCAATATATACAAAAAGGACACTGCTTTGTATTGTGCACTGCTGTTATGTAACGGTTGCTAGGCAACAAGTGGTCCATTTTGTGGCTTAATGAAAGAAAGGAGTCTGCATTTAGATAAGACCAAGGGAAGAAGCAATCAGTAGATAAAAGGAACTTAAAAATCACCTACTCAATAAATCATTTTCCTGTGCTAGTCCCCAAACATAGTTAATAACGTAATTATAATTTCTTTATTTATATTGTGTTATTAGTGGCTCCTGAACCTTTACAAATTCAATACAGGATATAATAGAAAGACAAATACTGTACCTATATTTCAGTTGCAACCACTTGGTCTGGTTACATAGCTGATTGTTACTGAGGGGTTGTGACAGAAGCTTGCAAGAAAAGGTGTGATTTGAAGGAGGATTTTGAGATTCCCAAAGCATCACATCTGGTCAAAAACTCAAAGTGTAGGCATCTTTCTCAAATGGAAAAATTTAGGGTGCAGAAAACATTGTCTCTCGTTGTTAAACCTGCAGTATTTTTTTTATTGATGTCCCTGTCTTTTTTTCTTGAAAGCAAGCAAGAAAGAAAATCCATTAAGAAGGAAGGAATAGCTGGCAATTGCCTAGAATACAATTACAGTTGTACCTCGCTTAAAGAGCATAATGCTTTCCATAGGATTGCTCTTTAAGCGGGTTTGCTCTTTAAGCGAAACACCATTGTAAGTGACCAATGGGGGGGATTGTGAACCCTGATTTATTTGTTAAGCGAGTTTTTGGTTGGTTTTATTTGTTAAGTGAAACGAACATTCAGAGAAAATTCTGCTCTTTAAGCGAGTTACTCTTTAAGCGAGGCGCTCTTTATGCAAGGTTTGACTGTATATATAAAATGAAATGTAGCACTCTTTTGTGCTGATATTTTTATTCATTGCCAATTGTTGATGACAGCCAACTGAATGAACCCGGTGTTCTAAGGAGGAAGAACAAGAAGTGTCTTTTCTAAATGCAAGAGATAATATGTGGATTGGGTGAAATGCTTGATTTAAGACCACATGAGAAGAGACATTGCAGAGTGAAAAGGCAAAGTGCTTGAGAAAGACTATGACAGTTTTCAAAAATGCTCTAGGAAGCACAGCTGCTGGAATCATTACATCACAATATGAAACAATGGACCATCTCCTGGCAGTCTGAAAGAAAAATATCCCAACATCATACAGAACCGTCCCTGTAAAGAGACTGTGCTTTTGCAACTGAATATAATGAAACATTGCCTTGCCTGTCTGTTATGTTACCAGGTTCCAGTGAACTATGGAGAATTTCTTTTTAAGATATGAATTCTTATATCAGGTTTCTTAAAGTGGATCATTTGCCATCTCAGAAAAACAAGAAGGGACAAGACTCAACATAAAGTTTTATAAAGCTGCAGTCACCTGCCTTCAAAGTAGCATTGTGAGTTTGGGCTACATTGTACCAATGGAAATAATTTGTGTAACAAATCTAGTGAAATTTCAATTTGGACAGGGGGGGCGAAACTTACTTACTTTTGTTTTGCTTTTAAAGGGATTTGTGGGTGTAATAGAGTTTTCTTCAAAATAATTTGAGATTTTTCACAGAAAAAAGGAAAATAAGGAGTTTTGAAGAGAAGTAAGATGAAGGGGCATCGTAATGATCTTAATAGGAAAGTGGTCAGAGACTAGAAGCATGTTACTTCGACAATGCTGAATCCATCTCATATATCCAGGGCTACCAGTATCCAAAGCTTATCAGAAATGTTCCGTTTCATTAACATGATGTGAACAAATTTCACTGCTTGTTCATAGTAGCCTTGCCACACCACAATTAGACTGTAGCTTGGAGGAAGATGCCCAAGATTCTGCAAAGGATCTGGAAACAGCAGAACAGCATGGAAATTGGGCAAACAAAGAAAGATACATTTGCACTACCACCTGGCAATCTTATGCATCTCATTTTATGAACACTGGGTGAAATCCTATCTGAAGCTTTTTTTTTGTCTGTGCTAGATATTATCATCAAAGCTGCCACTCATTTCTGCACATGCTTCATATGGAAGCTTGTGTTGAATTGCCTATTATAAACCAGCTGTCTGATTTGCATTCAGACAGATCCACACTAGATACTAAAATGCCATAAATGCACACAGATGTGACAAACACAAAACCACTTTAAACTCTGTTTTTAATATAAAATCAACATGTAGATTCATGAGTTTTCTTCTTTTTATCCCTGTTAATGTCATAATAATTTCCATTATTTCAATTGGTATACTATTAAGCATAAAGGACAAAAGAGTAATTTTGAGAGGGTAGGATGGGTGCTGACTAGATTTTTTTAAAAAATTCTATTTGTGCAACCCTATTCAACAATGAACTTAATCTGAATCAAGAGTAAGGGACAAGGTAATCTTACTAATTTAGAAAATGTTTAGATCTCCAATTACTGTTGACAATTAAGATACCTCAGTAGGAAGTGGGACTCAGATCTCTTTAAACCAGGGGTTCTCAACATTTTTGCACTGCAGGCCAGACCATGTCATCTCAGACAGCTGAGCGGGCCGGACATGTGGTTTCCCCCACCATAAACACTGCCATAAAACATGTCAGCAGCTGTCATAAACACATTTATTACAACCGTGGGTGCGTTTATGGTGTGTTTTTGGTTGTTTTCACCACTTCTGCCGCTTCTGGCAGTGGCAGTGGTGGGAGTGAGGGCAGCACATTTTCATCTGTTTTTGCTGCTTCTGCCACTTCTGGCGGTGGCAGAAGTGAGGGCAGTGGGCCACATGAAATGGCGCCATGGTCCAGGTCCTGACCACAGGCAGTGGTTGGCTGGCCCATAGGGCTACTGGGACTCATCCTTGGGTGCCCTAGCACCTCAGCACCAGTGGTGCCCTTTGGATTGACCACAGGCACCATGTGCACCCAGCAGGAGCAGCAGGAAAAGCTGCCTCACTGCTGCCATGAAAGAGGAGAAGCACCAGGCTGTTTATTTTTCTTCAAACTAGAAGGCACCCCTTGGTTGGGGGGGAGGGCAGCCTGTTGCTTCTCCTCTTTTATGGCAACTGCTCCTGGACCATGCACCAGGCAGACCAAGCAAGGGGAGGACACATGAGGCAAGGGCTGCAGGGTAGAGGCTGAGGAGGTTGGGCAGGCCAAAAGGCCACTGAGAGAGAGAGAGAACGAAGAGGACTAGGGAGCAACCTGGGAAGACACTGACCCTTTACCCTGAGGAAAACCACTCCCCCCAACTGAGATTTTGCCAAGCATGAGAGTTGAGTGCCCCCTTGCCCACCTGCTGGCAGAGAGGGAAATGCTAGGAAACAGGTGGGTGGGAGCAACACGCCCTCCCGTGTAAACAAGAGGTTTGTTCGTTTCATGTCAGAAATTATTCAAGGTTGAAATGATTTTTGCTGGAGAATCTCTGCTCAGGGGACGCCTGAATGAGGCTCCTTTCATGTCCCCAAGACTTGGGACAGAGATGTGTGCTCAATCTGTCATGCAGTACCTGGGTCTCGAACTGCCGACTTGCCAGCCTTCCAGCTAACAAGGCAATCTTCTTAACTATTGAGCCACCAAGAGCCTCTGAGAATCAACCCCCTCCCCGCTTTGACACCTGCTGCCCCTCCCCTCCCCCTTTCCTCCCCACTTTTTCCCTCGATGGTCCACCAACAATGAGCCTGAATCAATATTTGGTAAATTATATACCTGCATTCTGTGCACTTCGGTGTCTAAGCATGCCTGTGACACAGACAGTGCTGGTTCTTCGGCTATAAACAGAGATGAGCACTGAACCCTAGAGTCAGATACAACTGGCTTTCAAGCAAGGGTGACCTTTATCATTACCTATACCTTCTGAATCCAGAAGAAAAAAGGGATATCCTAAAATACCTCACTGAAGGATACAGTAATTTAAATATTTGTCATATGATAAAATTGCAGTGGCTGGCTTACTTAAGTGTAGGGCTAGTTCCGTTCTATATATTAACGTTTATGCAGTAAAACCCAATTTACATATGCCTCGAGTTACATAAAATTTGACTTACATAATAATTTTTGCACTAAAACCATGTCCCGATTTACATAAACGTCCCGATTTACAATTTCTGTAATAAAGTAAGTAGTAGTAGTAGTAATTTCCTATGGGGTTACTTCAAGTTAAGTAAAACATTCATTTTTCCTATGGGGTTGCTTTGAGTTAAGTAAAAAAATGATTTACATAAAACCCTATGGAACAGACTTTTTATGGAAGTAGGGGTTTTACTGTATACCACCACTCTCCTTTTTTAAAAAAAAACCTTTAAAATAAGTAGGGCACAAGTTGGAACACTATATAATAGATATAGAATTCAAAGCCTCTAGATCAGGGGTTCCCAGCCTAAGGCCCGTGAGCCAGATCTGACCTATGGTGCCATTTCATGTGGCTCCCGCCCTTCCAAAGGGCCTTTGGGGTGAAATGGAGCCCAGGAAAAGCCTTGGACGAAGGGGGAAATGGAGCCAGCCTCCTCTGAAGCCTCTTCTAGAAGGAGTAGGAGGTGGGGAGGGAGGTGGACAGGACCAGCCATTTTTACTACCCATACATGCGTACTGGTCTAATCTGGCTCATGCCTATCACTGGTCTAAACCAAGAGGGCATTGCAGGCAGTTATGGTCAACATTCTAGCTCAATATAGATTCAAGGTTTTATTTCAACTGTTGAAAATGTGCTCTCAAACTTGCTTTTTGGAATGTATAGATGTGTGTCATCTGTAAGACTAGGATTAGAGGTAGATTGTAAAGCTTGTTCGCTTGCCTTTCAGTATTGGTTTAAAGTTGCGTCTGCTGACAAATCCTTACACTATATTCACTTCTTGCTAAAAGATGTTTTTATCATTTCCTGTTTACAGCTAAATTACACTTATCAGGCTTTTCTATGGATTTTCTCCACACAGAGAATAATCATACCAAAAACCCGTCTTAGAACAATGAATCAAAGACATAGATTTGCAGTATTCTTTATCAAATCCCTACAGGTCTCATTTGCCAACACATTTTTTCCTCAGACTTGGAGTTTCCTAAGCATGCCGAGTATCTGGATAAACTCACTGTCCCCAAATATCAAATGAACCTATCCAAAAGAAAAGTATGCTATCTTCTTTAGCAGTATTGGAAGGGCACTATTGCAGCGTTCCATATGAAGATTGGCTGCCTGTGGGCAAGTCCTTGCCCATGTTTTGTTTGAACATAGCTTCCACTGAGAAGATTATAACAGACTTCTTTGTCCTGTTTTGAGGAAATGCCCTCATTTGAGTTTTTGTTTTCTGTTGTAAGACCTAGTAAAAAGTCTGTTATTTTAACTGAATGCTTTTTCACCAAGTATGTGTACCGTTTAATGTTTATTTTATTATTTTGTTCTTATTGTTGTACTATTTTAATTTGGGTTTGTGACCAGGGAAGGGAGGGAGGGAGGGAGGAAAATGAGTCCCTTCTGCTGCATGCTCCTATTACAGGCAAATGAGAGGATCACACAGACTTTGCAATCAGAGCTTATCACAGTTTATCACTCATTAAGAGGAAAATGAGCTACTCCTGTACAGCATTTCCTACCTCACATCCATCACAGGCAACAGGCATGGAAAACGGGGAGTTCAGCATCCACAGAAGAAACGTGATCCTGAAGTGAAAACAGTCAAAAGGGACATTTATTATTATGGGGCCGACATCTCCTGTAATTTACCCAATGCACTTTTCATCATAACATTCTTGCAGGGGAAAATTAGTTTAGAAGATAGAAATAGAACGTCTTACTATTTCTAAGGAATGTTTTAAACATATTTTTAAAAGTTTTTTTCCCCTTTAGGACACAGAGGCATGTAAGTAAAGACATATTTCATGAATACAGGTACTTTAACTTGTTCATATATTATGACTCTGTGTGGGAGACTCCAAACTTAATAAAAAAAACTAAATCTATTAACTTCTGCAGCACTCAATATGTGTAAACCACTTAGCTATAATGGATATTCATAAGCTGCCCTGTGGTGATGGTGCGTCCTTTTGGAAGAAGGGTGGAATATGAATGGAGATGTGCTATAAAAGGGGTAAAGACTAGGTACAGTTAGTTCATACTAGGTTTTTACATACAACCTAGCATAACATATTTAAAATGTAAGTACTGTACTGTAGTGTTAAATATGGGTATAATCACATGATGTTCCCCAGATATTTGTAATATTTTGTTTAGCAGACATGTAAAACCTTTATGGCTTTAAAAGTACTTGACCTGGGTCTTTGCGTTCTAATGTGTGAAAGGGTTAGAATTTAACTTACTCATAATACATAAATACAGTCAAACCTCGCATAAAGAACGCCTCGCTTAAAGAGTAACTCGCTTCAAGAGCAGAATTTTCTCTAAATGTTCGCTTCACTTAACAAATAAAACCAACCAAAAACTCGCTTAACAAATAAATCAGGGTTTGCAATCACACACACACACACACACACACACACACACACAAAATTGGTCACTTACAATGGTGTTTCACTTAAAGAGCAAACTCGCTTAAAGAGCAATTCTGTGGAATGCATCATGCTCTTTAAGTGAGGTACAACTGTACTTAAAATTGAACACAATCTGTTATTTTTCCTAGCCACATTATCCTTACCATCACCCAGTCAAGGGAAATCAGTTTGGGAAGTTCCTAAGTGTTCTACTGTCACTTAGTGAGTTACATTTGGGACTTGGATGTAGATTTCCCATACTCTGTACCACTGTTGGTTGGAGCAGATTAGACAAACAGGATTTGTTTATCTTCCTTATACAAGCTATATGACAGGATAGAACAGGGATCAGCAAACTTGGCTCTCCAGATGTTCTTGGACTTCAATTCCCAGAAGTCCTGATCAGCAGGCATACTGACTTGGGCTTCTGGTAATTGAAGTCCAAGAACACCTGGAGAGCCAAGTTTGCAGATCCCTGGGATAGAAGTTGTGGGACAATCATACATATGAGGAGAATCTCTTCTGTGTTAATGCCCTTAAAAGTCCAATAACCCAATATTGTTTTTATCATATAATTAAGCCTCCCTTGTTACTGCTAAATTTAAGTTGCCCTTACATCTATCACTTGATATGAGCCAGCAACCAGGTATGTCTGGATTAGAAAACAATTCACAGTCACAGCATCACTGAATATATATATAGTGCTTTGTGTTTACAAACAACAAGAGACAAGCTAGAAATAAGAATCTAATACAGAAGAGGTCTAGAAAGATGGCAGCAGTAAGGCTACATTACTTCAGGGGTAAGAACATGTATGTTCCCATGTGACAGACTAGCTTCAATAAGTGCCAGGCATCAGAGGCAATAATGCTGTGGAGGGGTGAGGGGAGTAACACTCCAACCACTAACTGCTTATCCCCACTCCACATCCTTAGTTACTGCTACCCCATGCCACACAAGATTGAAATCATTCAAGCTTATGCATCAGACTGTTTTAGTAAACCTGATTTATATTTGTTTTCCATGCTACGTTTTCTTGCAATCAACTGATTTTGTTATGTTTACTCATGAATAAAATAATAGTTATGATTATATTTAATTAGCTCAAATATCTATAAAAGCAGAAATATTAGCTCAGTGGGCAGTGATAATATTGATTCATTGTAATCAAATAACTGCAAGTGTTTCTCAACACACTCTGACATGGTCAGAGTCCTTTCAGACAAATCATTAGGAACACAGGTCTTCTGAATGGCTTACAATCTTTTCCTGAAAATGTCAGTAATGACTCTAGCCATCTCTTTCCCAGAATTTCTTAAACAAGTTGCTTTCTTGTCTTATAGAGTCTCATATGATAACTTATCTTACTGTTTAGTTCTGCCCTGTAATCACAAATATTTGGAAAACTATATTGCAACTTCTTTTTATAGATATTTTGCTAAGCAATTAATCCTATTCCAGTTTTTTATGAGTTTTTGTTGGCTATACCTTAAAACATTGATGATATAGATTTAAAATCTGCCTCTAATGTGGAATATCTCTTAAAGAGAGATGAACTTTACTCCTTCTAACTGCATTGTATGGGTGGGGTGGGGGAGGGTGTTTTCAACGTATACTTATTGGCATTTCTAAGCATCAGTAATACTTATGCAGTTATACAGCTGTAGTACTGCATTATACTTTTTAGCACATTTATTGACAAGCAGATGAAATCTATCTCAACTCAAAGTGGTTATTACCTTTTTCATTAATCTATATTGAGGTTAGGGACTATTTTCCTAATTGCCAATTTCTGCATAAATGATTATTGTCACAACAGTCACGACACTTTCATGATAACCTTCTTATTATTTAAGCGTGCAAATGTTGCATACGTTCAGGATGGAGTCAAAGGATACTTGCACATGTCTTGTTAAGCTATATGTTTGTGGTAAAAATGGTCCATTGCTTAAATAATGAAAATGATGTGTTTCAAAATCTGGATTGACAGGCTTTTCTTTGTCATACACAAAAAGAGCCTCCTCAAAGATTGTGGTATTTCTGAACCACAATCAGGCGTACCCTGGTAACAGCAGCCTTCTGTTGCCAGCTAATCTTTCTCACACTAGGTCAAGCAAAGGGAGGTCAGGCAGTTTCATGTCTGGCCTAGACACGGAAGAAGCAAACCATCCATCTGTCAGCAATGTTGTTGTTGTGCTATACAGCTGAAAGAAAACTCTAGATAACTCAGTAGTTACTTTCTGGAAGGAGTTAATGACTAATCTCCAAAAGGTTTCTTGTGTTGGTGCAGAAAGAGCACAAAAAGCTCTTGTATGTGTTCATACCCCATTGTATATAATGATCTCCCCAAAAGATAAGAGACGTGTAACTTCCCTATAGCCCAAAGAGGCCATTTTTCAGTTCCTGTTTCAGGCAGCTTTGAAAAAAGCAAGGAATAAGCAAAAAGTATGGGGTTTGGACACCACATATGTCAAATGGATGTGACTAGCATAGGCACCATTTAGTTCCATGTTACTTGTAGCACCTGTATGTGACTATATCCTCACTGTGACACTACTCAGATCTCTCCAAGCAAGGCTTTTCATGGTGCTTTCCCCAAATGTACATTACTGTTCATTACAGAATATGTTTGGTTTAGGTTACAGAGATTGTGAGGGTGGGCAGATTTCTTTTTAAAAACCAAATCAAATCAAAGCAACTAAAAAAACAAAAGACCAACTTTATCAGGGGCTGAGGAAATTCTGGTTGTTCAACATGAATCCATTCCTTCACAATAGGAGTCACAGACTGGCACAATCACCAGGAAAGACCAAGGGTGATGGCAAGAGGCCACTCAGGGAGGGAACATAAAAGAATTAGAAACAAAAGGTAAGATATGTTGTACAAGTATAAACTTTACCTTTACAAATATAAAATACAAACATTTGGAACAGATATTAAACAGCAAGATATAAATCAGCAACAGGGAGAAAGACAATATAAATTAGTATCAGACATATTTAGCGGGGAAGGGCAAGATGTCCTGGAAAGCTTCTCTGAAGAGCTTGGTCTTCACTGCCTTCCTAAATTCTTGGAGAGAGGGAGGCAGGTGAACATTTGGAACTAAATCATTCGTGGCAACCAGGGCCACCACTGAGAAGGCCTGGTTCCTTATGGTCATCTTCTTAGTCTCCCTCAGGTTGGGAACTCAGACCCCAGACATGCAGAAAAGTTGGGTGATCTGGACAGGATATAACCAGAATCAGAATACTGTATCTGATTAATCCTTGTGACTTAAATAAAGTCACCAAGCAGTTTCTGTTCTCTAGTAGTTATAACTGGGATTTTAATTTGGGAACCTTTTAAAGTCAATTGGAGGATCTCTTTGGGCCACAGAGAAATTCCACATGCCTTGTCTGTTGGGGAGATTATATACCATGGGATAGAAGCATGTACAAAGATTTTTTGTGGCCTGTGTATATTTGCACAAGAATCTTCCTGGAGATTGTTCATTAATCCCCTCTGCAAGTAACTGCTATATTATTTGAGGCTCCCATCCAACTATACAGCACAATAGCAAAGCTGACAGACTGAGGAGTAAGACAGACAAAATCCTGACAATCTTGGTTTTAAAACACATCAATATCTGGCTTCAATGGAAATCAATAATCCAGAAGATGAGGTTTTCTTAACTGGAATTTTACCTAGGAACTCTTATTTGTGTTTGTTGTGCAAACATAGTTCTACAAATCCCATTAAGGAGTAATAGGATGATTTGAACACATCAGTTTCTACAAATTCATTCACACAAGATAAAATTTAATAGAGAAATAATGAAGAAGGTCTGTGGTGCTGATTAAGTAGGAAGGATGACTCTGTTCCCCATTTTGCTACATTTCATTTTGTCTGGGAATCAGCTTCCAATAATTAATGACTGTGTTCTGTTCTTTTCATATTGCATTACTCTCTTCTTCCAATAAAATAAAATGTATGTTTTTAAGGAACCTTCAATTTTAGAGATTTCCCTATCACTGACTTCTTCCTGCTGTAATATATTAAATTCAGTTTCTTCATGAATTCCATTTTCTACCAGTTACTGCACTGTGTATTTACAGCACTGCCCATTTTTAAGGAAGCTACAAGGAAAGCACAGAGATTGTAAATACAAGAAGATGGTGATGGTTGTAGCTGTCTGAATAGCCCAGGAAGCAAGATGGTTGGGAATTTGATTCCCCACTGTACTGCCTGAGAAGACCAGCCCGTGTAGCCTTAGGCAAGTTGCACAGCCTCAGAGTGCTCCCCCTGAAGAAGAGAATGGTAAACCATTTCTGAGAACTCTCCACCTAGAGCATCTGGAAAAGATCCTGTGAAAGAAAGGTAGAATAAAAGAGAGTTCTCACCATTGACTTTTCCACATCTTGCTGCTTCCTTATCCTACTGGTTTGGGGGGCCTGCCCCTTACAGAGGCTAATAGAACTAACTGAGAAGGTGATGAGGAAGTAAACTGTTAATGATTCCTGAAATAATCCAATTAGGGGGATGTCAAAGCATTGATTACTGTAACCAGACTATCTCTATGTCATTGGTATGTCAACATAACACTGATAAAAGGTGCTCCATAAATCTAGAGAATAGCTACTAATTTCCATTTGCATACTGGCTTAATACTGTACATGATAAAGACAGCATTATCTCTTCCTTATCATGTTTTTCCTTCATATTCCCTCTCCTTCCTTTTCCCTTCTTGGTGATTTACATGTTTTTTTTTTTTAAAAAAATATGCCTTTCAAATGGTAGATAGCAATAACTGTGTGTTGTCAATTGAATTCTGATTTATGGTGGCTCTTTTCAAAGCTACATAGGTAAGCTTTCCTCCATGGAGATACAATGGGAAATCACACTTCCAGACTCTTGCTCTGCAGCCAGATAGCCAACTCACAAAGCTCTCCAGCCAGCTTTGGAATGGCATGTACACTATACAAATAGGCCTAACTGAATATGTACCTACTGTTCTGTTGCAAACATGCAAAAATCCAAGAAAAGAAGAAGGGGGGAAGTACATATGAAAAAGGAACTACTTAAAAGCAAAACTTCCAGGGGGCATGATTATGTTAGCGAATAGGTTTGTTTGTCTGTACCTCTGTTGAGAAAACTACCAGCTATGGCATTTTTCTTTTGCCCTTTAAAACCCTTATTTCTGTGTACTGCAGATGGCTGTGTAGATCTGGCATTTTTCACCAAAGCAAACAGTGTTTGGCAATAAAGTGACATTTTAAAAAATTAGTTATGTTTTGCCGCATTGTGAACTGCCCAGAGAGTGTTTGCACTGATGGGGTGGTACAGAAGTTGAAATAATAAATGACTAAACAGACTGAAGACAAACCCTGACACACAGATTGAAAACAAATTAGTTGGAGTAACAGTTGGTCTCAGTGACTTAGCAAAGTGTCTGATTATTTTATTTTATTGTTTGTTTGTTCTATGTTACTATTGCTTATTAATTGTCTGTACACTGCAAGGATGGGAAATATCCCAGATGGGCAGTATAAAGATGTATTAAATAAATAAATAAATCTGATGCACAGAAGAAAGATATAGGAACCATGTTACAGGCATTTTTAAATGTAAATATGAATAGAATCTCAAACCGAGCTCGTCAGAAGATAGCATTTAGTTTAACCACAATCAATTCTAGAATGGCTAGAAGCAGACAAAAAAGCAATAAAATTTGATTCTTCATTTTGAAAACACAAATGCACTTGATATATTATGCAAGTATTAATATATGCAACATTTCTTCACCCCTCCTTTATTTACAATAAAGCGAGGTGGTTATGCAAATCTATTTCAGGACACTAGTCATTTCACATATTTTCAGGCAGTAAAATGGAAGTCATTTATTTCCGTCAGCTCTTAAAGGGCAAACACCAATATGTTACATTCCTTGCTGCAGCCAAAATAGCTGCAATCAACAATATGATGGTGGTGCCATCTCTTTTTCTGTTGTTGATAAAGTGAATAGCTTTTAATGAATCTGTAAATTTTAGCGTGAAAAAAAAGCTGAACCAGGGTGAAATTAATGAACCAGGGATACAACAGGGATGAATGCAAGAGGTCTAACGGGTAAAGGTAAAGGTCGCCCTTGCTCAAAAGCCAGTTGTATCCAACTCTAGGGTTCAGTGCTCATCTCCATTTATAGACAAAGAGCCAGTGCTGTCTGCATCTGCAGACATTTCTGTGGACACGTGGCAGGCATGACTTAATACCAGAGTGCACGAAATGCTGTTTACCTTCCCACTTAAGTGGTCCCTATTTATCAACTTGCAATTTCTTGCTTCCAAACTGCTAGGTTGGGTCTTGAACCACTGACCTGCCAACCTTCCAGTCATCAGGTTCAGCATCTTAACCACTAAGCCACCACAGTCCTAGTCTAACAACAAAGCAGAAAGTACTTGAATTATAATGGACACAGCCAAATCTTGAAATGCAAGGAGCTTGTGAGTGACATAACAATAGCAGTTACACTTACATTGGTAGCTGCTAATATATACTAGCCTTAACATTCAGCCAATTTCCCATATCTCAGGTGACAACTGCACAGTGGACAACCTTATTCATCTGCATTTGAAAGTCTGCTTAAATACATGGTGTGCGGTTAATGTGTATGTGAAAGGTTATGTCACTTTTACAACTGAATCATATGATGAGAAAATGGAAATGATGAGAAAATGGAAAAATTCTTAGTTGCTACTCTCATTCTTTACTGGTGTGGCCTGTAACTCAACATAAAAAAAAACCAAGATCATGGCATCCGGCCCCATCACTCCCTGGCAAATAGAAGGGGAAGAAATGGAAGCAGTGACAGACTTCACCTTCTTGGGATCTAAGATCATTACAGATGGTGACTACAGCCCTGAAATAAAAAAGACACTTATTTCTTGGGAAGCAAGCTATGACAAACTTAGGCAGCATAATGAAAATTAGAAACATCATCACCCTGCCAACAAAAGTCTACATAGTCAAAGCAATGGTATTCCCAGTAGTAATGTATTGCTATGAGAGCTGGACCATAAGGAAGGCTGAGCGCAGAAGAATAGACACCTTTGAACTGTGGTGCTGGAGGAGGCTCTTGAGAGAACTCTGGACTGCAAAGAGATCAAACCAGTCAATCCTAAAGGAAATAAATCCTGACTGCTCCTTGGAAGGACAAATACTGAAGTTGAAGCTCAAGTACTGTGGCCACCAAATGAGAAGAGAAGACTCACTGGAGAAGGCCCTGATGCTAAGAAAGATCGAAGGCAAGAGGAGAAGGGGACAGCAGAGAATGAGACGGCAAGATGGCATCATTGATGTGGTGGGAGTAGATCTGGCCAGACTGGAGGATGTCAGATGACAGAGGAGCTTGGCACGTGGTGGTCCATGGGGTCGCAATGGGTCAGACTTGACTGTGCGACTGAACTACTACTACTACTATTACTACTCTCATTCTTTATATTTTGGTGGTGCTTAGAGAACAATAAGTGCACATAATACAGGACTGAAACCAGTGATAGTATAAAAGGGTGGCTACATGCAAGTATTTATTTCTAAATTGTATGGAAATAAGTACAAAAATGGGAGCCACAGTCATTGTCTTTTTGCGACCCCATGGACCACTGTCTGCCAGGCACTCCTGTCCTCCACCATCCTCCTCAACTCGCTCAGCTCTGTGCCCATTGCATCTACAATACCATCTAGCCATCTCATCTTCTTTTGCCATCCACCTTGCCCAGCATCAAGGCTTTCTCAAGCAGTGCATCTAATTCAGTAGACCTATCCAGTGCCTGGATGATTTTGATAAAGAGTTATAAAAAGTTTTGTTGTTGTTCAGTCGCACAGTCGATTCCGACCCTCTGCGACCCCATGGACCACTGTCCGCCAGGCACTTTTGTCCTCCACCATCCTCCTCAACTCACTCAGCTCTGTGCCCATTGTCTCTACAATCCCATCTAGCCATCTCATTTGGGCCGTCCCCTTCTTCTTTTGCCCTCCACCCTTCCCAGCATCAAGGCTTTCTCAAGTGAATCCTCTCTTCTCATTTGATGTCCAAAGTACTTTAGCTTCATCTTTACTATTTGACCTTCTAAGGAGCAGTCAGGTTTGATTTCTTCTAAGATTGATTTATTTGTTCTCCTCGCTTTCCAGGATACTCTCAAAACTCTCCTCCAACACCACATTTCAAAGGCATCTATTCTTCTGTGCTCAGCTTTCCTAATGGTCCAGCTCTCACAATGATACATTACCACCGGGAATACCATTGCTTTGACTATGCAAATTTTTGTTTACAAGGTGATGTCTCTACTTTTAACTATGTTCCCCAGGTTTCTCATTGCTTATCTCCCAAGAATCAGTCGCTTTTTTATTTCATGGTTGCAATCACCATCTGCAGTGTAAAATCTGTCACTGCTTCTACTTCTTCCCCATCTATTTTCCACGGACTGATAGGGCCTGTTGCCATGATCTTGGTTTTCTTGATATTGAGTCTCAAGCCAGCTTTTTCACTCTTTTCTTTCAACCTAATTAGGAGCTTCTTTAGGTCTTCCTCACTTTCTGCCATTAGGGTAGTATCATCTGCATATCTCAGATTGTTGATGTTTCTCCCAGCAACTTTGATCCCATATTGTGATTCCTCAATCCCTGCATTGCACATTATGTGCTTTGTGTATAAGTTGAATAAGCAGGGTGACAAAATGCAGCCTTATCTTACTCCTTTTCCTATTCCAAACCACTCCTTCATATGCATAAGATAGAATCTATCAAATGCCACTTCAGAATGTTAACAGATGTAATTGTCTGAAACCAAAGGGAAGGTAAAGTATCTTCAGAGCTAATTCTGGGTCTTAAACCAAGAACTATTGCCTACATCCTTATGATTTTTGAGGAAGTATTAGTGAGAAGTAGCTCTCTAAATCAGCTCTCTAATCATAGTATGACCTGCTGCCAAATTACTGTTTGTCTAGCACAAGGGTAGGCAACCTACAGCCCATGGTCTGGAACTGGCCCACAGAGCCAAATAATCACACACACACACCCTGCCCTAGCTCCACCTGCCACAGACGACACCAGAATCGGCTGCAGACTCATTTATGGCTGTCGTAAACACATTTGTGACAGCCATAAATAGCGGGGGAGGGGGGGGACACACCAGTCTGGCCTCCTCAACTGTCTGGGGGAGTGTGACCCAGCCCTTGACTCAAAATGGTTGACAACTCCTGGTCTAGCACAACTGTTGTTTCCCCAGTGTGATTAAAATAGCATCCAATTTTTTCAGGAGTGTTTAAACACTGTAATTGGCCCCTCACCCAGACTTTGGAGCTGTATATAATCTTTCACTGCAACAAGTCATTAGGTCCAGAATTTCACAACTGTAACCATAACTGATATAGTAACTGTGACTTCCACTATATCCAGCTTTCAAATACAAGACTTAAAGAGACTGTCAAAGTAGTGTATGTAGTTGGGTTTTTTTTAATTGAGCATGATTTTTAGTTTGAAACTACAGAGCTACAGTTAAGAACTACGGTATTTGAGACAAATAAAGTTAATTAAGATACTGATCTAATAGAAAAAGGAACACAGCCACATGACCTATGCTTAGAAACAAAATTTTAAGCTGAGGTAAAGCTGCTATGAGATGACTAATATATTACAAATCTGTCATATTTTGGGGTGTCAGATGGTATAAAATGGGAAAGATGGGAAAGAAGCACAGAGTTTCCAATCTAGTGCAAGATATACATTTGTCTCCTCCTTTCCTGACACTAACAGTGCTATGATGTGTCCTATACTTCTGCTCTAAACAAACAGATCCAGTGTCTTACCACCTGAGACAATCCTCAAGTCTACAGTGGTTTTTGTTGTTCAGTTGCACAGTCGATTCCGACCCTCTGCGACCTCATAGACCATTGCCCGCCAGGCACTTCTGTCCTCCACCATCCCCCTCAACTCGCTCAGTTCTGTGCCCATTGTCTCCACAATACCATCCAACCATCTCATTTTTGGCCGCCCCCTTTTTCTTTTGCCCTCCACCTTTCCCAGCATCAAGGCTTTCTCAAGCGAATCCTCTCTTCTCATTTGGTGTCCAAAGTACCTTAGCTTCATCTTTACAATTTGACTTTCTAAGGAGCATTCTGGGTTATAACCAGGTTTTTCAAGCAGACAAGGAGCATTTTTCATCAGATCTGCAGGTCATTCTCCTTTCAAAAGAATGGCCTTTACGTCCAGTCAGAATTGGAGACCTTTTTCTTTTACCCAGTACCCTGATCTTTTTGCTGTCCAGATCTGAAGAACCACAAAAGCATTGAGGCATCTTAAAATAAAGCTGTACAACACAGGGGTATTCACATACCATTTATAGATTCATATTTACTTCTAGTGTTTAAGGTATCATGAATGTCTTTCATAGGATATTCATGATATGGTGCATGTTTATCTTATTATATTTAATTTGCATTGGCCAAATTCCTGTTGAGATTTATACAGCATAACTTTGGGAGGCAAGCTGTCTCAAGTTAAAAAATCACTGTAGACATTATTTGTTTCATGCCAAGTCACATGGCTCAGTACAAAATAGATAACTTACTGCCAAAATTTAATGGTCTCTGCATTACACTTGCAGGTATAACTAACAAGATTTTTGATCAATATGTTTAAGGCTTTTTTCTCTATAAGCAACCTTGGAAGCACCAAATACACTGAAAAACAGGATTTAAGGCTGTAGGAAGAAATAAGTTTCCTATAAGCAATAAGCTAAATAATGTTAATGCCAGGGCCGGATTTACATGAAAAGAGGCCCTAGGCTATTCCACTTATGTGGCCCTTTCACTTCCCATTTTTAAGTTTGTAAATTACATGAGAGATAATAAAATACAGTGGTGCCTCACTTAAAGAGCATAATGCGTTCCACAGGATTGCTCTTTAAGCGAGTTTGCTCTTTAAGCGAAACACCCTTGAAAATGACCAATTGTGGGGGGTGCTGCAAACCCCAATTTATTTGTTAAGCGAGTTTTTGATTGGTTTTATTTTTAAAGAAAGCGAACATTCAGAGAAAATTCTGCTCTTTAAGCGAGTTATTCTTTAAGCAAAACGCTCTTTATGTGAGGCACCACTGTACATCATTACTGTGATATATATCAATATACTGTATAGGGCCCTCTTGGTCTTGAGGCCCTAGGCTGAAGCCTAGTTAGCCTATAGGAAAATCTGGCCCTGGTTAATGCACTTGTAATGATTCCTAAACTAAAGATTCCCCCTGTATCCAGAGAAGGGGCAATAGTCAGCATTTTCTTCAAGGGTAAGGAATATCAATATAGTAAAACACCGGATAACGCTAAAACTTGGTTCCACAAGTCTTGGTGTTATCCGATTTTTAGTGTTATCCGACCCATGTTAAAATCCTATGGGATGGATCGGATAACATTAAAGCTCCATAGAGATACATTGTAACCACACAGGCTTTAGCGGTTGCTATCCAATCCATCCCATAGGACCTTAACGTTATTTCATCCAATTCTCCTCCCCTGATTACTTAACGTTATGCGATTTTAGCATTATCCGATCCAATCGTTATCTGGTGTTTTACTGTAGTTCAATTCTGCATAAGATTATCAAGCATTTTGTTTTTATGCCAAACAGTGCAGTACATCACAGATGTTTACATAAAACTTTAGACACGATCAGGCCTCATCCCATCCAATTCAATTGCAAAGCTGAATTTAACATAATTATACTGAAGCCCTGCATAGCCCATTTTATATTGCCAACAGCAAGAGCCTCTGATTTATTCTCCATCTATAATCACCATTTCCTTCTCTAAATGAATTAATGGTGTAATAGCCATATATCCAGACAACAGTTACTATAGCTTCTATTGTTTGTTGTAGCTTGCGTCATAGCACAAAGTATCTTCACTCCAGAAAATGACAACAAAATAGTTGTAGAAGAAATGGCCCTACATATAATAGTAACAGTAAGATGTACCCAGGTCAAATGAGGAGAACAAAATGAGAGGTTGCACAAGAGGAGATGGCATCCAGTGGTGCAAAAGCATTTTGAAAGATGAAGAAACTGAAAACTTGCACGTTAATAGCTTGCTTATACAAATCACACAATTTGTGCACCCACCCAAGCACTGGGACAGTGAATTTGTTCAGATGGAGGATTTGCTCCCTCCTACTTTGTTCTGCCTTGTCCAGTTATTGGGATTACTATCCACACTGCTCCGTTTCTCTCTTAAAACACCAGTACAGTGGAACCTCAGTTAATGTAATTAATGCATTCTCTGGGACATTTCTTATGGCCAAATTTACTTTAACTGAATTTCCCATAGGAATGCACTGAAAACCAAAATTCTTTAACTGAAATGTGTTTTCCCATAGGAATGCATTGAAAACCAATGAATCCATTCCGGGGAAAAAATTCTGTAAACTAAGCCACTATTTTCTATGGATTTCCTTTTGTTATGTAATTTTTATGTTAACTGAGCTGCTTGTTAACCAAGGTTCACTATATTTTTTAAGGAATAGAATAAAAATATTTCCAAAAAAATTAAGAAATGCTTTATGACTCCATTTTTAAAACATTTAAAACAATCTTGTGTCCCAAATCCTTTCTCCTTTATTTTACTTTGCATGAGTCTGAAAAGTTCCAGTAGCAGTGGATGTCCACAGGAAGATCACCTCAGAAATCAGCTATATTGTGTCACCAACCAAGCCAAGGAAAATACCCATGTCATCAATCCACATAAATTGCTACAAATGCTCAATCTGGAGGGACTAATTGTGGCCGTGGATAGCCAGGATTTCAGACACGATTCATTTCTCAGTTCACCTAGAGATTGCAAGGAATGAATATGAGACCTTTTGCTTAACAAGTACTGTATTGTGCTCCATCCAAATGTAAGAAAGGTTCATTTAGAGCTCAGGACTAGACCTTGGAAATAATTTGTTAGAATTAATATGTTATTGTTAAATTTGTCACTTTTTAAATCAATGCCAGAGACAGGTGTTTAATTATAAGATTTTAAAAATTAACATCAGCTGGAGATCTACTTATTAAAATTTTAGTTACATATGTCACCAAAAGGAGGACTATTTCAGACTACATCATTCTCCCTACAGTTGTGTTTCCCAACCTTTGATTTTTGGACTTCAGTTTCTAGAAGCCTAAGTCAATTCCCCAAAGCACTGATCAGCCAATGTACTGACTTGGACATCTGGAAATTGAACTCCCCCTCCCCCTTTAAAACTAGATTTATAATAGGCAGCAGAAGCTTGCCATATAAACAGATTTGGATTATAACTCACTGAAATGTTAGTTCATACTCTCAAGAGACTACAGTATTTCCCTCAACTTTGGGAAGTTATAGTCTAGGAGCATCAGGAACCCCAATTGTTTCAGGAGCTATTGAGGTCATAGAAAATCCATTACTATTGTACCTAATTCACATTAACTCTCCTGCCTCACAAATTAAAACAAAATAGCTTCAGTCTCCCATGGATAATATCAGACAAATAACATTATTAAAACAATCCAGCAGGTTCTATGTAAACTGAAGCTGGGATGATTTTCATGGCCCCATCTCAATGATTGTGTATACATGAACGAGCCAAACTACTGCCAAAGGTCTAACTAAACTGCACATTCCTTAGCAACCTGAAAATTTCCTTGCTTCAATGAACTAATAGACCATTTCCTTGTCAAATAGTATTAAATGCTGGGAAATGCCAAAAAGATAAGCTTTCAAGTTCTCCTGAACTATTCATCAGGCAAAAGATGGTTGAAATCTTGAGTTAAAACAAAATGGGCCAGATAGAATGTCTTTGGCTTATGATGTCAAACTGCCAACAAAGCAAAATGGGGATTAGATTCCACATGAGACAAGGTAACAAAGGTAATGTAGACATTATTAATGTTCCCTTGCTTGCAAACAAAATGATGGCTTGGCTCCCATTGGTGGATTATCTTAATATGAAACCATAAAAGCCTCTCTATGCTAATAACAGATAAATGTGTCTTTACAGGGGAAAAATTAAAGTACATTTGTGCATCACATTAGGATCGGAGGTTGATTACAACCAAGTTGGTGCTCAGTCCAGTGCACTGGAGGAGACTGAATCCTCACTGAAGCTCACTGAAATTCTCCAGACCTCTTTGTTAGCCAAAGACAGTCTAAAGCCAAGGTGAAGTTGATATGCTCAATGCAAATAGTTTGCTTTGTTGATAGTCTAGTTTCATTAACCAATAACATCTGTCCAATTTTGAACTATTCGTCTTAACCCCAAATTTTATGCCCTCTTCACCTAATGTAGAGTTTTGATAAATACCACAGCTTTTGTGATTTGTAACTTTTAGTGATCCAATAAAGATCAATCTCTGTTGCTATAAATGGATTATACAACTATTTATTTTAATTTGAAAATGAAAGTATGGATTAATGAACATAAAAATAACAAAAGCTCTATTGGTACAAGGAGGAGCTAATTTTCACTTGCAACCAACTATGAGTTAACAAAAAGAAACTGGAAGGAAAATGAATTTGTTGTCTATATTTGGCAGTTTAACAATACAGACTCAGCAATAAGAAAAGGAACTTTTACTTGCACCAACAGTGGTTTTTGATTTTGTTTGGTTTTCTTATTCATTAATAAATCGTTTCATTTTGTTTTTCATTCAAACAGGTAACATTTTCTGGCAGCCATTGGATGTGAAATTCAGTAAGAACTTCAGTTATAGGGAGAGCCTTTAGGAGACCATTAGGGGAAGGGCCACACAAATCATCCTGGCTTCATCTTACGCAAAGGGTTGCACGTTTGCGCTAACAACTTTATTTTTACAAACATATCTCTTTCTTCTCTTGTAATCTTTGCAGTACTTTTGGAGTACAATTGTCCTAAAAAGTAAACAAGATACTGTACTTAGGAGGAACCATTTCGCTTGTGTATACATGTGTTGGTCACTTCATGCTATAAAACTCCACAACAGAAAAAGAAAAATAGGAAAACAGAAAAGAAGTTAATGGAATACAAGTAATTTGTTGACTCACTGAATTTTCACTTTATAACTTTTAAAGTACTTTCTATTGAAACTGTGTTTAAAATTCAATCTGTAATTAAGCCACGGTGAGATTTATTCCACTATATTGCATCAAGAAGCCAAGCAAATATCTACTAGAAATGGTCTTCTGATTTCCTGGAAGTATGGTTTAATAAAGTTTTATTAGGGCATGTAATCACTGGTGTGAGGTAGGAAAAACAGCAGTAGTGAATTTCACTTGGTTCAACTATCATAATACAGTTGCCCATGTTGCTTACTTACTCATTACCTTGATAAAAGCCAATTTGTCATTCTTCTGCCAAATACAAAGTCAGGTTCATCAATAGAAGCATGTGCATGTTGGCCAAATGCACAACAGCTAATAGAACATATCCATGTAATGAGCTCAAGCAGAAACCATGGGATCTGTCCTTCTGTCTTGCAATGATTCTGACATATGTGAACAATTAATTAGTTCCCTGCTGAGTTAGCTACCTCACTGATCAGCAAAGGTCTTGTTTGCTGATTTTAAAGCCCTACAAGTTTCCCTAGCAGTTAACAAGTTAATACCATCACAAGAGAGGATGAAACAGAAATTTAGTTTTAAATTTTTTTCACTTCAGATACACAAACATATGAATTAAAAGAAATAATTTGTATTTTTGCCACTAACCATTTTGTACATAAATTTATTGTTCAGAAATTTATTGTACATAAATTATAGGTTCAAAATGTACTCTCTCTTTGTGCTCAGCATCCTCCTCAACATGCCCAGCTCTGTGCTTATTGCTTCAATAATACCATCAAGCCATCTCATTCTCTGCTTCCCCCTTCTTCTTTTGCCCTCAACCTTTCCCAGCATCAAGGCTTTCTCAAGTGAGTCCTCTCTTCTTATTTGATGTCCAAAGTACTTTAGCTTCATCTTCACTATTTGACCTTCCAAGGAGCAGTCAGGGTTGATTTCTTTTAAGACTGACCTATTTGTTCTCCTTGCTGTCCAAGGTACTCTTAAAATTCTACTCCAACACCAAATTTCAAAGACATCTATTCTTCTGCACCAGGGCTGTAGCTAGGGGGGCAGTGGGGGGCTAAAAAAAAACCTGAGCTAACAGCCTGCACCCCCAACCCAGCTCCGGGCTCCTTCCGTCTGAGGGGGGAAAGACTGCAAAGTCTCCTTTACAGCCTCTCACAGCTTCCTTTTCCACCACCTTTCTCCAATTGCCTGCGGGGGTAGGAGAGAAGGAGAGGGCGAGGATGAAGCCTCCAGGGCGTGGAAGGAGCCCAGATTGAACCTGCACTCCAGGGGAAGGGAGATACAGAGGAACTCCAGGGAGGGACCCAGGATGGGGCTTGCCACTGATGCCGCGGTGCAAGCTCCGCATCGGCAGTCAGGGTGCAACAGCTCCTGTCGTCTGTCCCAGCTCCTGCCAACCTAGCAGTTTGAAAGCAAGAAATTGCAAGTAGATAAATAGGGATGAGGGACCACTTTGGTGTGTGTGTGTGTATGTGTGCATGTGCGCACGTGTGCATAGTTTCCCCTCCTGAAAAAATATCCCCCCCCCCCCCAACATCTAGAATCCTGGCTATGGCCCTGTTCTGTGCTCAGCTTTCCTTATGGTTCAGCTCTCACAACCATACATTACTACCAGGAATACCATTGCTTTGAATATGTGGACTTTTGTTTGCAAGGTGATGTCCCTATTTTTGACTATGTTTTTGACTATGTTTCCCAGGTTTCTCATAGCTTGTCTCCCTTTTTATTTCATGGCTGCAACCACCATCTGCAGTGATCTTGGATCCTAAGAAAGTAAAGTCTGTCACTGCTTCTACTTCTTCCCCATCTATTTTCCAGGGACTAATAGGGCCTGTTGCCATTATCTTGGTTTTCTTGATGTTGAGTCTCAAGGCAGCTTTTGAACTCTTTTATTTCAACCTAAGCAGCAGCTTCTTTAGGTCTTCTTCACTTTCTGCCATTAGGGTAGTATCATCTAAAGGTAAAGGTTTCCCTTGCTTAGAAGCCAGTCTTATCTGACTCTAGGGTTTAGTGCTCATCTCTGTTTCGAAGCTGAAAAGCCAGCGCTACATGCTTCTGCAGATGTTTCTGTGGTCATGTGGTAGGTATGGCTAGACACTGGAGCACACAGAACGCTGTTCATGTTTCTTCCAGTAATCTTAACTCCAACTTGTGATTCATCCAGCCCTGCATTTCGCATTATGTGCTCTTCATATAAGTTAAATAAGCAGGGTGACAAAATACAGCCTTGTCTTCCTCCTTTTCCTATTCCAAACCACTCCATTATTCTGAACCCTGCCCTAACTGTTGCTTCCTAACTCTTATATAGTTTTCTCATGGTGTTCTGGTATTTCCATCTCTTTAATTACTTGCCACATTTTATTGTGGTCCACATAATCAAAGGCCTAAGTGTAGTCAATGAAACAGAAGTAGACTTGTTTCTGATATTTCTTTGTTTTCTCCATGATCCAATGTATGTTGGCAATGTGGTCTCTCGTTCCCCCGCCTCTTCTGAACCCCGCCTGCACTTCTGGTAATTTTCTCCGTGTGCTGCTGTATCCTGTATTATCTTGAGCATGACCTTGCTAGCATGTGGGATGAGCGCAATCATTTGATAATTTGAGTGTTCTTTGC
Organism: Furcifer pardalis; assembly: GCA_030440675.1. Classification (NCBI taxonomy): domain Eukaryota; kingdom Metazoa; phylum Chordata; class Lepidosauria; order Squamata; family Chamaeleonidae; genus Furcifer; species Furcifer pardalis. Next base: position 75,874,934 of record CP126893.1, read on the forward strand.
CATTGTTCCTTTTTGGGTTTGGAACGTATACTGACCTGTTTCCAATATTGTGGCCATTGCTGTGTTTTCCAAATATGCTGGGATATAGAATGCAATACAGTACAGTACTTTGATTCCATCATCTTTTAGAGCTTTGAATAATTCAACTGGAATATCATCTTCTCCACTAGCTTTGTTGTTTGCAATGTTTTCGAGGGCCCTCCTGATCTAGGAAAAAAAGGCTAACTAAAAACAAAAGGACTCATTTCTAAATAGACATGCAAAAGATTGTGTTGTAGAGTTGATTTCTTCATATGTATAAATTTATCTAACAGCAAACAAAATTAATTTATTCAGAAATGAGTCCAATTGAATGTAGTAGAGCTTACTGTTTTGGTTGTGCACTGAAGGTCGCTATAATGGAATTACATCCAGGCAAGGAGCCAAATTAAATGATGTAATTTCTTTCTTCTGTTCAAAACTAGAACAGAAGCCAATTATTGAAGATGTAAACAAAATAATTCCTGTAAAAAATTATATGTGTTTGATGCAAAAATAACTTTCCAGTTAAAATGATAGCTGTATTATGATTAAAAAATGCTTAAAATAATTTGCTTTCATTTTGAAATCAATAGCATTGAAAACTTTCTGGAATAAAAACAGGGAAGTTACGCATTTCACACTGTAAAATGGTTTGGGGCACAATTATATTTTCCACTGCAATCACAACAACAAAATCAGGAACCAAATTATATTATGCCAAGAAGTCAAACATTTTTTACATGGATAGAAAAAGTCTGAGGCAGGACAGTCAAGAAGAAAGGATTTTCCTTCATAGATGCAAACAGACAAATGACAATGGCTCGATTGAGAAAACCTAATATTTTTCTCAGAGGTGTTTCTGAATATATAGTGTATCTCCACTTTTATAGATTTTTATTTTTTAAGAGATGCACCTTCTTAGGCTACAAGCGCTTGCATTGTTAGAATGTAACTGAAACATTCTCATTGTTCCTTTTTTATTTTTAAAATGTATTTGCATTACAGTTTTATGGTCTTGCATAACATGACTCAAGTTCTGCCTACAATTCAAGTTTTTCTTTTGAATGTAGTTCTTTTCCTAACTTTCATAAAAATAATATATTACTGATATCTGAAGCTTTTCGTAATTTGCGAGAATGGATTTCTGTTAAAGCATTTGTACCCACAACATTTTCTCACAGCTGTACAAATGTTTTCAATACTGCTTGAATTGTTACTTTTTTAATTTTATTTTATGCTTATGGCATAGAAGCAATGTAAATGAATAAAGTTTTTAGAGTTAAATAAGCTGATGCTACTTGTTTTATTTTGATGCCCTGGTGATCATTAATATGATTGGAAGAGGTTATTTAGTTCACACTGGAATTGACCCTTTCAAGGACAAATGCCAACTGTGAGAAACACAGGCTTCTGATTTGTCCTAGGGGTTTATAAAACAGCTGAGAAAATGTTCAGGCAATACATTCTTTATGTAAGTAGCTTCTGATAGAACTCATTCTCCTATGGGCCTTTGCAAGTAGCATGGAATTCTTGTGAATCTCATGGTTCAGTGAAGCACTTTTCTGATAGCTTGGAATAATGGCATAAGAAGAGTGTTGAGGTGAGAGGTCTGCTGTACTGTCTGCCTATTTGAGAGCTTCCAGTCTCATAATTTTGCCTGTTCCTGCAGAATTATGGGGCTGCCAATTCATTAATTCTGAAAATTCCACCCATAATGGCTCAGGATTTAAGGCCTGACCAGAACGCCCCTTTTCCAATGGTCTAGGATGCAGATTTTGAGGTTGCTTCAGGATCGGGGAGGAGCTACATTTATCCCAATATCCTGTTCAAACAGCATGTAAAAACATTGCCCATATTGTGAAATGGTTAACTAGTGGAGGACTTCAATTTTTCTCTATTCTATCTAATTACTGTTGCACTGCATTAGTTAGGAGAGCTAAAAGAATGACTGAGACACTGGCTGCACTAATCGTTTTAATTTTTGGAAGTTTTCCACAGGTGGGAAATAGGCTTCACATGCAACTAACTTGGTGAAATTTGAAATCCCATTAATAGCACAAGTTCTGAGCTTCCTCTATAGGTATCATTTCTTTCAGGTGAAACATTGAACAAAGAAGGTGAAAACTCCCATGTGGCCTAATCTTTGACCTGTTCATTCATTTTGCTCTAAAAATACAAACTCAAGTTTAACAAAATTAGATGCAAAATTATGTCCTCTGTTCATGATAATGAAATCTTGCCATAACACCATGGAGTCCCTGCAGATGTTCTGAATGAATTCATTTGAATAGATGATCTTTCTCTTCACCTCCAAATAACATATATCTAATGCACTTATTCCCTTCACATAGGAAAATGTTGGGCTTTACTTTTATGGTGCTTGACGGGGTTCTCCCTTTTAAGCAGCACTGCCTAAATATCAAAGTCAAAGGAACAACATTATCACGAAACTTAAAAATTATAAATGGGGAAATCAACCATCCATGCTTCATTCATCGGATTTGTCCATGAGTGTCTCTGCAGCAGAGTATGCTGCCCCAGTATGGAGCACATCCACACATGCAAAAGAAGTTGACATCACTGTTAATGAAGCCATGTGTATAGTGACAGGATGCCTCAAGCTTACACCAGTTGAGAAAATATACCCTCTCGTTGGTATCACTCCACCTAAAATAAGGAGAGACGTAGTAGCAGACACCAAGAGAACTAAATAAGAGAATGACCCTCAACATCTTCTGAATTAGAAGATGAAAGAAGGAGCTCAATGGACAAGGAACAACATTAAAGGAGAATATTGCTGAGAAACTCAACCTCCCCTACATCACTTAGAGGACTCTGAATAGGCTGAGAGTCAAAATCCCTAAATGCAAAACTAACATGCTCAAGTGGGGACTGCTGGCAGACAACACCACTCTGTGTGAATGTGTAGGAATACAGAATCCAGCTCATTTTACTGGTCTGCCAATTACTGCCAGAAACATGCGCCGATGGGAAACTTAAGTTTGGATAACAACAAAGTGAAGAAAGAGGCTTCATTTTGGCAGTCCAGGGCAAAAGACTTGTGGACATGTGGACTGGACTGGCCAGCAGATATATGGCCTGTGGACTGGATTACTGACCTGTGGAACAGTCTGACTATGGAATGACATTTACAAAATCTTTGGGTTGTTCCATAAACAGCATGATTAACTACAGTATTTTCTATTGGTTAAAGGGCTCAGGATTTCTCCCAATCTGGACTTTTTCAAAATGGGATGACTGAGCTGAAAGACCATGGGACATTATGAACAAGCTACAAAAATGGCCCAGAGTATATCCTGGCCTGCAAAATAAAAAGATTATTTTGTCTCTGGGAATTCAGAAAGGTGGTGCAGTGCACTTTCCCCTCAACTTGCCATTTATTAATAGAGAACTTAATGTTAGAGGTGAGTGTAAAGAAGTCTACCTGCAACAGGAAAATTAGACATCACAGGAACAAGCAGCTTGAGAGAAGGGACCTGGATTCGGAATCACTCATTCACACTCACATGCTTTTAAGTTTGCTTTTTATCATGTAATTTTACTTTTGTAGATTTTGACTGCTCTGCAGCCTTTGAGCCTTAGCTTCCTCTGATTTTGAGACAAGCTTCCATTTTTACAGTGGGGTAGGTTACTCTTTCTGGAAGATTTTGCATCTCCCTTATTGTCATCTTTTATTTATTACTTACACTTAGGTAAAGGCATATCAGAAAACAAAATAAAATAAACAAAACAAAATCAAATATAAAACACTGTAGCACTCTCCAAAAAACTTAAGTAAAGGACACCCTTGCTTGAAAGCTAGTCGTATCTGACTATAGGGTGTGGCTCTCATCTCCATTTACAGCCAAAAAGCTAGCGCTGTCTGTGTCTGCAGATGTTTCCATGGACATGTGGCAGGCATGACTAGACACTGTAACACATGGAACACTGTTTACCTTTCTGACCAAAGTGGTACCTATTTATTTACTTGCAATTTCTTTCTTTTGAACTGCTAGGTTTGCAGGAGCTGGGACAGAGACAGGAGCTCACTCAGTCATGCAGCACTCAGGTCTTGAACTACTGACCTACAACCTTCCAATCATCAAGTACAACATCTTAACCACTAAACCACCACAATCCTCATTAGTACCATAAATAGCATGCACATAAATGCTTCATTGATTGAATTTCTCCACATTCATGGGAAAGTTTTCCTCTATTCCATTTTACTTGATTATTCTTTGTATCCTAGTTCGCCTCAAAGTCTATTAAGGGACTTCCAGATGGTTTAGCCCAGTGATGGTGAACCTTGGCACACCAGGTGTTTTTGGACTTCAATTACCAGAAGCCCAAGTCAGCACTCCTGCTGATCATGGCTTCTGGAAATTGAAGTTCCAGAATATCTGGAGTGCCAAGGTTAGCCATTAACCATCACTGGTTTAGCCAGAATTTTGTCCTTGTGGGAGACACTCATTGCCATTCAGCAAGGTGGGCTGTTTTTGCTCTCTGTAAGTCTATTCTAGTTTCTTCTGGTTTACTATTGATGTTGTATTACTTTATTTTGAACATTATTTGGTAGCATTCCCCTGTGTCTTCAGGAACCTGTTCTTGGAGTAGGTAGCTATACTGTACTACTTTCTTTCTAAAGACTGAGATTTTTTTTAACCAAAGGCTGCTGGGCACAGTGAGCTTAAATTAGTGGGCTGGTGGAAAATTGGACGCAAATACAGTGTTTTATAAAAGGCCTCACTATAGCTGATTTTGCACATATGTAATTTTCCCTGATATTTATTTCTCATTTTATCATAGTATTTTTCATTGATTTTTCCAGTGATTTCTTTTATTCCATGCCTTCATTTCATATACAGTTGTACCTCCCTTAAAGAGCATAATGGGTTCCACAGGATTGCTCTTTAAGCGAGTTTGCTCTTTAAGCGAAACACCATTGTAAGTGACCAATTGTGACTTTTCGGTAGGGGGGAATTGCGAACCCCGATTTATTTGTTAAGCGAGTTTTTGGTAGGTTTTATTTGTTAAGCGAAGCGAACATTCAGAGAAAATTCTGCTTTTTAAGCAAGTTACTCTTTAAGTGAGGTGCTCTTTATGCGAGGTTTGACTTTATCTATTCTCTATTTATCCACTGTGATTAAAAAAAACCACCTTCAACTTAATTGCACCTGTGAATAGTCTAGTGCAGTGATGGCAAACCTTGGCACTTCAGATATTCTTGAACTTCAATTCCCAGAAGCCCTAATCAGCAAGAGTGCTGACTTGGGCTTCTGGTAACTGAAGTCCAAGAACACCTGGAGTGCCAAGGTTCACCACCACTGGCCTAGTGTCATCTCTGGCTATGTTCTCATTCCCACTTGGGTAAAAAAATCTCCCATTTTTAATTGGTTAGACTACTGGAGTGCACACTATGTGGAGCTCCCCTGGAAGATAACATAGACACAGCAGCAAGTGCAATATGCAACAACTACACTGCTCACAAGAACATCTTTCAGAACCCACATGACACTCATTTTGAAGGATGTGAACTGGCTGCCAATATTGAAGTCAAGGAGTTTTATGTTTTTAAATTGTCTCATATGGCTCTATAACACACCCTGAAATCTATAAATATTGTAAATAAGTAAATTTAGTGTTCCTCTGCTCAAAGAGACCCTGCTTCTTTCCATAGGATTGGCCTCTCAGTCTAAAGAAAAATTATAGTACAGTACTGTGTTAGAAAAGCTTGTTCATTACTAGCTCAAGGAACCTATTTTCTATCAAAGGCAGTTTGCAAACTGTGAGTAATCATTATGGTATTTAGTATCTGGTATGCAATGATTTTGTTCTGTTTTGTTTTGATTTTACACCACATTAGACTGGCAAATTATATGCTATATTTCAAAATTGATTACTTACAACATATTTGATGCCTGCCAAAAGTAAAAACTATTAAAGTAGAATTAAAATCAAATACTCTCCAATGATGAGAAATGTATGACTTCCAAAATGTCACTCTCCTTCTTGTTGAATTGCCAACATTACTGACACTTTCAAATTTAAAGTACTGCATCTGCAAATATCTATTTTAACTCTTGTGCAGAATTACCTAGATAAGTCAGTGCACTCACTTCTGGATATGGTTATTCATGAAACAGCAAACATGCACAGTCATAAATGACAGAGCCTCTAACCCAGTCATTTATGACAGAGCCTATTACCCAGTTTATTAGCCGAGGTCGCCCTCAGCACCTGTATGTATTTCATAAGCCATGTTTCGATGTTCCTAGGTTTTCACCTCTGCCATGCTATAAACTGTGTTTATTTTTCCTCAAGATTGTGTATTATGTGTTCAGGTTAAGGTATGTGTGGAAAACATCTAGACATTTTAAAAATTAAATTGCTTTTCAGTGATTCCACATATTAATTTTCTAGCAATTTAAAATGTATGCATTGCCTAAATAAGGCATTTTCTTATCTAGATCAAATAAGAACTCACCCTTCCAATCTGTTTTACAGCTTTAACTTCTGTACTACAGTCTACATTTTTGAAAGTTGTAGTATACTTCTAGGTATGATAAATCTTTTGTTGCCATAAAAAACCTGCCTCAAACATATGGCTTATACAGAAGGAAAGACAACCCCACCCCTTTTTAAATAAATGAATACAGGTGCAGATGTTTCTCAAGGTCATACTTCTTGCTGCAGTCTCCAGTGAGTGAACTCCTTGCCCTAATCTGAGACATGATGTCAGCTCTTTTATTAAAACCCACCTTTAGTAATGTACCAATAAATAAATAAATAAAGTATCACTAACAGTAAAAACACTTTTGTGACCGGCACACATCTGTCTTTATACAAGGAGTTATGAAAAGACATTTTAAAAAGAAGCGAGTCTCGTAAACCATTCTTATTAAAAATTTATGTCAACCAAGATCTGGTACTGCAGTTTGAATGGCTCTGGAAAGACAAATGTTGTGTTAAAGAACAAGGAGAAACACAAGTCCTGAGTACTACACTGCACTCTGTTACACTACTAGTCTCTTCCAACCTGGTGCCCTCCAGATGTCCCCAATCTTTTTTGAACCATGGATCAGTTTCATGCTCAACAATTTTTTCACGAACCGGTAAGAGGAGGGGGAGTTGGACAGTGCAAGGGCAGGGGTGTAGCCCCACCATAGTTAAGCAATGTGGTGGAGGGGCCCAGTCACCTGCCTATCTGCTGTGTCTGAAGCCCATGCTCTGGATCAGTTCTCCTGGCAGACCTGTCAGAGCAGATTGAGGGCAGAAGGCTGCCATTGGGGCTCCCAGTGCCACCCAGCCCTGCAGCTCAGTTCGAGACAGCCCATTGGGAACCCCTGCCTTAGGTCAGTGGTAGCAAACCTATGGCAAATGTGCCAGAGGGGCACTCAGAGCCCTCTCTGTTGGCACATACACCATCACCCAAGCACAGAGTTCACCCTGCCCCTCTGCCCAGCACCACAATGGGAGCGTTTTCTCCCTCCTCCCAACACAGATTTCACCCCGCCCCTCTGTTTGGACACTCAGTCTCTGAAAGGTTTTCCATCACTGTAGATTATACCATCCTCTTATCCTCAGCCAAGACAGCAAGCATGTAAGGCAGGAGTTTCCAACCTATGGCCCGTGGGCCAGACCTGGCCTGCAGCACCATTACATGTGGACTGCCACTGCTGTACCCAGAAGTGGAAGTTGAAGCGGACGTGTTTACATCAGCCATAAAATGTGATCGTGCATGTGTAAATGCATCTGCACCTGTTGTAAACATGGAAGTGGGTGCATTTATGGCTGTCATAAATGTGCCTGCTACTGCTTTGGGGAGCGTGGTCAGGACCACTCAGCTGTCTGAGAGGCGTGGTCAGGCCTGCTGCATAAAAAGTTTGGGAACTCCTGATGTAAGGGATCTATGGCATTCGTTGCCACATTACACACACTATCCTTTTCTAAAGTATATCAGAAAACAAAATAAAACAAAAACAAAATAAAAAACACTGTAGCACTTTAAAAACTAACTGCTATAATTTTTTTAGTCTTTACAGTGCTACAGTGTTTGTTTTGTTTTGTTTTGTTTTTTTGTTTTCTGATATCCCTGAACCAAAGACTAACATGGCTACTATTCCAAAAAACTTTTCTAAAGTGTTAGTCAAAGTCATTATTACAGAGAGCACCAACTGTGTTGGGGGTAAGCATCACCACATACTTCAGCCACACTAAACACTAAGCAGCAGTTAATTTGCATGACTCCAGGAAAAGGCAATGGCTTCAAACCAGGATGCCTATGGAGCCTGACCTTTGATAGCAATACTGACAAGCCATCAATATGGAAAAATCCAGCTGTAATAGTAGCTATTGCAACTGACGAAACAATGCTGAATATGAACAAATTAACATCTTGATTTTGTGTCAGGGCTGTTTTAAAGCTACGATAGGAAAAAGAGCCTGTGAAACTTTTGTTGAAAAGTGCAGACTAGGAGGAGAGAACAAATGTAAAGAAGGAATGGTACAGTTTGGGAACTAAGAACTTGTACTGATCAACAAAACATTCAAACTATTACCAAGGAAACAATATACAGTAAAACCTCATATAACACTAAAACCTGGTTCCACAAGTCTTCGTGTTATATGATTTTTCGTGTTATCTGATCCTCTATGGGATCCATAGAGATACATTGTAACCACACAGGCTTTCGCGGTTGTTATCTGAAGCATCCCATAGGATCTTAATGTTATCTGATGCAATTCTTCCCCCCAGATTCCTTGATGTTATGCGATTTTCGTGTTATTCGATACTAATGTTATATGAGGTATTACTGTACAGTACATGGAAATTCCCTGCAAAGAAGGAGTGACAATATTGTTAAGGAACAAGGTGGTTATATCCTAGCTAATCAAAGGTACCAAAACAATAATAAATTGGTGAAAAACTATCCAAAACCTGCTGTAATTTGATATCCCAATTCTGTGATGCTTACCACTTGCCTAAAATTAAAGAAAAGATTAAAAAGTAAAAGCATACTATCAGAAGGGAAATCTCCTGATAGCTTAATAATTTATAACAACAGTCATGGACTTCAGTTGCAACAAAGCTTAATTTATTACAGTTAGCTTTCTTTGTTGTAAACTGATGTTCATGACACTTAGGATCCTTTGGGGTTTCTTGTTGTAATGATTCCCTTACTCAGAGATAAACCAGACAAGAACCCTTATGATCAACAAAGCTGTCTGACTGGACTTAATTCACTGAAGTCTCTTGCAACAATTGCAGACAAGTATTTTATATTCAGAATAGTTGGAAGGACACAACACAAATGCATGGCATGCTCAGGTTATGCATTTGTATATATATATTTGTTATAGTGCATGAAAGTTTGTATGATCAATAGCGAATTTAAAAAGCAAGTTTAAAAAGAAAGAAATCTCTTTACATTCCATGAGATTGAATTCCACATACAAATGTACACACCTTAAAATATTTTGATATCATATTTGCATACATTAACAATTCTAAATTATGACATATGGGAAACATCTAGTTACTGTATGTGTTCCTTCCTACACCAGCCGGGCACTGAACTGAATCATAACAAGAGAGAAATTTGCCATCCAAGGTGGTTTAACACTTTCAATGCTTTGGCAATCACACAAAAATGCAGCAAACATGCAACTGCTCAGAAAGACTTGGATGTCCCTGTCATCTAACCCAAGGAATGATGCCATTCATTTTAGAATTTTATATGTTGTAATCAGTAGAACTATGTCATCACTGGCTTTAATGTGCGAACCTTGGCACTCCAGATGTTCTCGGACTTCAATTCCCAAAAGCCCAAGCCGACATGAATCCACATGAATGGGTTTGCTGTGATTCATCCAACCCGTGCCGCGCCACCCTTGTTGCTCTTGGAAGCATAAGTAAAATGTGCCCATACTTCTGCTTCCAGGAGTGACGAGGGTGGCATGGCGTGGGCCGGATGAATTGCAGCAAACCCATTTGTTTGGATTCACAGGGGCTTGGGCTTCTGGGAATTGAAGTCCAAGAACATTTGGAGTGCCAAGGTTTGCCATCACTCTGCTAAAGACAGTAGCATCCATTTGTAGAAACAAAACATTTAATTATACTGAGCAATAGAAAAGGATATACTCAATATAAAGAATATGATCTGATTGCATTGGTTGTAGTAAATAAAAAACAAAAAAGGTTTTAAATCAAATTTTTCATTCAAAGAACCACCAAGCTGTGCATGTGCTAGTGCCCCCATTAGCTTATTTTTTTTGTCCATGTGGTTCCAGGAGTATTACATCAAAATGTAAGAAAGATCCCTGTTTTTGTAACTTCCCTCAACCAGATACAGCAGATTATCTATCCTGAGGTGATAAAAAGCAAAGACAGTGGTGCTTTCAGATGTCCAACTGCTAGAGGTAACAATCAAAGGGCATGCTGCAACCATTCCATCTTTCATTCCTTAACCTGTTTTTCCTAATATAAAAGAAAAAAACCAGTTGAACAAGTGGAAAACACTGGGGGGTTATGCACTGAAGACACCATCATCTGTACCATTCCATTTTTGTGACAAAGCAATTGTGTGACAGAACCCTCATCAGCATTCCATACCTGAATTAATCAGCCCTGTTTTGAAGGCAAATAAGAGGTGGTAGGAATACCCTGGTAATAGCCCTGAGTTACATACATAGTCTGGTAATAGCAAAGAGGTTGGAGTCAAGTAAGAAATGTCATCTTCTACTCAGCTGAAGACTTGACCAAAATCTAAAGAGACAGAACCATTGCCTTCATAGATACTAAGTAGTTTTATAACAGAAAAGTCTCTTGCTACCATGATTATGTCATGGTGGTTATAAAGGAAATCACTCTTTGATGATCTAAAGCTAAAATAGATTCCCCAGCCTCTGCCGCAACTTCACTGTCAACGGAGGAATTTATTTATTTGTCTTGTCCATTAAATCAGAGGTTCCTACTAGCTTTAAACGTCATTGACAAAGTGCCCCATGATATTCTGGGTGTGGCCTGAATAGTACACATGTCAGGTGAATATACAACTGTTTACAGAATCATAGAGATTTATCGACTCCTTCTCAAGCTGGAAAGGGGTAACAAGTGAAGTACCACAAGGCTCAGTACTGTAGTTCTAGATCACAGGATAAATATAAGTGCAATGAGGTTGTAAAAAAAAATGCCAATGCTGTGTTAGGTTGCTTAACAAATGTATAGTCTCCGAAACCCATGAGGTACTCATCCCCTTCTATTTGACTCTAGTTAGACCACATCTCGAGTACTGTGTCCAATTCTGGGCATCACATGTTTTAAAAGATGCAGAGAAATTACTCCAGTTACAGAGAAGGGCAACAAGAATGATCAGACTGGATACCAAGCCATGTGAGGAAAGACTGAAGGATGCCTTGAGTAAAAGGAGATTGAGATGGGATATGATTTTGTTGTTGTCAGTCGCACAGTCGATTCCGACCCTCTGCGACCCCATGGACCACTGTCCACCAGGCACTTCTGTTCTCCACCATCCTCCTCAACTCGCTCAGCTCTGTGCCCATTGCGTCCACAATACCATCTAGCCATCTCATTTTGGGTCACCACCTTCTTCTTTTGCCCTCCACCCTTCCCAGCATCAAGGATTTCTCAAGCAAATCCTCTCTTCTCATTTGATGTCCAAAGTACTTTAGCTTCATCTTTACTATTTGACCTTCTAATAAGCAGTCAGGGTTAATTTCTTCTAAGATTGACCTATTTGTTCTCCTCGCTGTCCAGGGGACTCTCAAAACTCTCTTCCAACACCACATCTCAAAGGCATCTATTCTTCTGCGCTCAGCTTTCCTAATGGTCCAGCTCTCACAACCATACATTGCCACAGGGAATACCATTGCTTTGACTAGATGAATTTTTGTTTGCAAGGTGATGTCTCTACTTTTCACTATGTTCCCCAGGTTCCTCATAGCATGCCTCCCAAGAATCAGTTGCCTTTTTAATTCGTGGCTGCAATCACCATCTGCAGTGAGCTTTGATCCTAAGAAAGTAAAATCTGTCACTGCTTCTACTTCTTCCCCATCTATTTTCTAGGGACTGATAGGGCCTGTTGCCATTATCTTGGTTTTCTTTGTATTGAGTCTCAAGCCAACTTTGCACTTTCTTCTTTCAACCTAATCAGGAGCTTTTTTAAGTCCTCCTCACTTTCTGCCATTAGGGTGGTATCATCTCCATATCACAAATTGTTGATGTTTCTCCCAGCAATTTTGATCCCAAATTGTGATTCCTCCATCCCTGCACTGCACATTATGTGCTCTGTGTATAAGTTGAATAAGCAGGATGACAAAATGCAGCCTTGTCTTACTCCTTTTCCTATTCCAAACCACTCTGTCATTCCTAACTGTTGCTTCTTGATTCATGAACAGGTTTCTCATGAGCCATATAAGGTGTTCTGTTATTCCCATCTCTTTAATTACTTGCCACATTTTGTTGTGGTCCACACAGTCAAAGGCCTTAGTGTAGTCAATGAAACAGAAGTAGACTTGTTTCTGATATTCCTTTGTTTTTTCCATGATCCAACGTATGTTGGCAATGTGGTCTCTAGTCCCCCTGCCTCTTCTGAACCCCACCTACACTTCTGGCAATTCTCTCTCCACGTGCTGCTGCAGTCTATCCTGTATTATCTTGAGCATCACCTTGCTAGTGTGTGGGATGAGCACAATTGTTCGATAATTTGAACATTCTTTGGCATTACCCTTTTTGGGGATTGGAACGTATACTGATCTTTTCCAATCTTGTGGGCATTGTTGTGTTTTCCAAATCTGCTGGCATATAGAATGCAATAATTTGATTCCATCATCTTTTAGGGCTTTGAAAAGTTCAACTGGAATACCATCATCTCCACTGGCTTTGTTATTTGCAGTGCTTTTTAGGGCCTTTCTGACTTCACTCTCTAGGATGTCTGGCTCAAGTTCAATTTCCTCATCATTGTTACTATCAGGAGTGTTGAGGTCCTTTTTGTAGAGTTCCTCTGTGTACTCTTTCCATCTTTTCTTAATCTCTTCTGCATCAGCTATCTCCTTGCCGTCTTTGCCCCTTGTCATGGTCATTTTTGCTTTAAACGTTCCCTTGATTTCCCCCCCCCTTTTTTTTTTTAAAAAAAGATCTCTAGTTCTGCCTCTTGTGTTGTTTTCTTCTATTTCTTTGCACTGTTCATTCAGGTAGGTTTCCTTATCTCTCCTTGCTTTTCTTTGAAATTCTGTATGCAAGTGATTGTATTTTTTTCCTTTCTCTTCTGCCTTTTGCGTCCCTTCTTTCCTCTGCTATTTTAAGAGCCTCATCGGACAACCACTTCGCTTTCTTACGCTTCTTTTCTTTTGGTATGGTTTTCCTTGCTGCCTCCTGCATGATGTCCCGCATCTCTGTCCATAATTCTTCTGGCACTCTGTCTATCTGGTCCAAGCCAATGTATCTGTTCCACACTTCCACCGTGTATTCCTTAGGGATGTTGTCTAGGTCATATCTGTCTGGCCTAATTGTTTTCCCTATTTTCTTTAGTCTAAGCCTGAATTTTGCAATCAATAGGTTGTGATCTGAGCCACAATCTGCCCCTGGTCTTGTTTTTGCTGATGTATGGAGGTTCTCCATCTTTGGCTGCAGAGTATGTAATCAATCTGGTTTCGATGTTGGTCATCTGGTGATGTCCATGTGTAAAGTCTCCTCTTGTGTTGCTGGAAGGGAGTGTTTGCTATGACCAGTGCATTATCTTGGCAGAACTCTATCAGTCTTTGGCCTGCTTCATTCTGTGTTCCAAGATCAAACTTTCCTGTTATTCCATTTACTTTTTGATTTCCTACTTTGGCATTCCAGTCTCAGGATCTGTTCTCCATCATCCCAGAGTGGAAGACACATAACAGGCGGCAACTATAGGAAGCCTGATATAGGATGAACATTAGGAAAAACTTATTAAGAGTTAGAGCAATGGGCTCCCAACCTCTTTTTGGTCTCGCTCCACCTAAGCATTTCTAAAATCCTGATCCGCTCCACTATGACATATAATTCTTATTATTCAAAAGCGAATTCCTATTCATATGGAGGAAGCCTAAAAGGCCATTAATTGATCTAACTCATTCTCAAATTGGCCCCCTTAAAAATAAAATTGTCCCCTGTGGTGTGTGTGCTGCATATTGGGAACCATAGAGTTAGAGCAATACAACAGTGAAACCAACTGCCTCAAGAGGTGGTGAGCACTCCAATACTGGAAGCATTCAAGAGAAAATTGGACATATTAACAGGCATAGAATGTACAGGGGTGGGTGGGAAGTTGTCTTTCTCTGCACTCACTAAAAGGACTGTGTCAGTGTGAAAACTTCATTTTCTTAGGCTCACTTAGTTCTACCAACTTCATTCTGTAGCCTATTAAGCAGTGGCACAGTGGTAGGAGCAGGGGCCCCAGCCCTGGGTGGCACTTTCCAGGGGGTGGCAAAATGTTCCAGCGGGAGTCAGGGCATGTGATCCAGCCTGGGAAAGTGGTCCAGACCTGCGTCAAAGGAAGCCACAACATCCCTGAGGAAGGCAGAGCGGCAGCCCGGGCACGTGATCCAGCCCGCCAGTGGCCCTGAATTAAGGGAAGCCACCACAACCCCAGGGAAGGCAGAGGTGCCACCCCCTCAGACATCCTGGCAGCTGGGGTGGGGAGGCCGCTGGGGTGGGGAGGCCGCTGTGGGAGTTTGGCCTGCACCCCAGTGACTTCCATGTAACTCAGCTCCCCATGTGACTGGGGATAGACTTTTCCAAGGTTTCGTTCATTTTAAGGGGAAGGATAGCTCTTTCTCTCCATATTATGATCCTGAAATTTTCTGCGATTTTTCAAGTTTTGCTGAAATTCTGGAAAAATATTTCTTTGATTTTAACATGAGAAGGGTGGGGACAATAGCCAAAGGTGCCACCTCTCTGCATATGTCTCTGTCTTCTTGTTCTGCGTGGGGTGAATTATATCACAGGTGTATTTGTCTGTAGAGTTGCAAGTGGCCAAGACTGTCATTCTTGATATTTGAACTTGTGTGCCCAAAATGGTTTTGAATAATATTTGTCCTTGCAGAAACATTTTGCTTTGCAGTTGGCAATGTATCTTTATATGTCAAGCCAAACAAACCATACAAGCCAAAATAACACCTAGGGTTATTTTTGGTGTGTATGTGTGTGTGGGCAAAACAATGACCTAGTTCAGTGATGGTGAACCTTGGCACTCCAGGTGTTCTTGAACTTCACTTCCCAGAAGCCCTGATCAGCAGGAGTGCTGACTTGGGTTTCTGGTCATTTAAATCCAAGAACACCTGGAGAAATTTGATTTGATTTATTGGACTTGTATGCTGTCCACTCAACTATGCAAATCAGGGCAGCTAACAGCAATCACAATATATCACAATACAATTGAAATTAAATACAGTAGAAAATACAATACAATGCAGCAAAACAACAACAAATACATCAATATCATCAGTCCATATCATAAAACAATTACAAAATAGTCATTTCCCCTGAGCAGACAGTTACAATCACTTCCTTCTGAGTGGACAGTTACAGTTACAATGCAGCAAAACAGCAACAAATATATCAATATCATCAGTGCATATCATAAAACACTTACAATACAAACAGTCACTGCCAAGGTTGGCCATCATGGACCTGCTGGGCAGAGGGGAAGGGCAAACTCTGTGTTGGGAGAAGGAGGAAGCACTCCCATTGGGCTGCTGGGCAGAAGGGCAGGGTGAATTCTCTGCTAGGGTGACCGCATGGGTACCCACAGAGAGGGTTCCGAGTGCCACCTCTGGCATGTGTGCCATAGGTTTTCCACCACTGCTCTAGATGTTGCATGAAATGATGAGTCCAGATGGTGCAACAAGGACCTACTCTCCACTCTATGTAACCTCCACACAACTATGTATACTTAGTGCTGAATATTATTCATAATTAAACTGAATATTTAGAAGAAAGAGATGTCAGGCAACCTGAATTTTACAATCATTCAAATAAATAAAAAATTATAATAAAAATGATAATAAACCCCAACAGACTACCTTATATGACAAATATATGTTTAATGATTTCAACATGTAGGACATGGCATGTTTCATATCTTTTCATGTTTTTTTAATGAGATCATTTTAAGGTGAGAACTCTTACACTGTTACACTTTGCATAATCACAGTTCATGCTACAATAAAGAAAGTGTGGAATTAAGTGTAGAAATAAATCCCTCCAAGAAACTTACAACCCTATGAATAGGGTAACATAAAGTAAATAAAATAAAACTACCAGTATAGATCAAGAAAAACAGAAATAGAAATCAAAACCAAGAAAAGGGGGGAAACAGCATATAAAGCACAAGATAACCCAATTACTTTGACCTGGGCAGTTACTCCTACCAGGAATTACAAACAGAATGAAAAAACACAATCCCATTACTTGTTGTTTTAGATCTGGGGTTTTCAACCTTTTCAAGTTGAGGGCCAGGTCATGCTCCCTCAGACAGCTTTGGGGGCGGGGCGGAAGGCCATTTCTCCCTGCCTGGCACACATGGCAGATGTGGCAGATGTGGCAGATGCAGTGGGGGCCCAGATATATTGGTGTCACAGGCTGCACCCGGGCCCCGTGGCATAAATTGAGAACTCCTGCTTTAGATACTCGATGTAGATACACTGCTGCAAAGAACAGTGCTACAGCTAGAGGGAGTCCATCCATCCTTGTCAGTGGAACCAGTTACTGCTGGCACACAGCCTTCAAACCACCGGTTACTGTCTGGAAAATGTCTCAACAATGTTCTCCATTTGATTCAATAACAACAATACTGAAAAGAATCCTGTAAATGATGCTATTTTTTGCTTTGAGCTTCAACTTCCATGAAAAATTATTGAAATTCAGTGTGTTCTCAATTTTTTCTTTCGTAGTTCTGTCATGTTTTTGTAAAATGTGTTGTTTTCATCTTCTGACTTTACCTAAACATTCTATGTTAAGCCAAGTCCTTGGCGTCTTCCTTGGGTTTTCTAATTTTTATACTCTGCCTCATTGCATTCTAATAGTAATAAACAAACAGATGAAATAATGTATGTTGTCAGCCTTGGGGATTATGAAATATCCTGTAGCTTGCTAAGAACTTAAATTGAATCTCTTGATTTAAACTTTGGTGAAAGGGAGGGGTGGTGCACAGCCAGATACCCTGGAAAAGATATTGATGGGGCTTCAGAAAAACACAGGAAATTGTTCAGTGGCTCTGATTTGAAATCTCTGATTTATGGGATCTATCCACATGTGGAATGAATGTTCTTTACGGTCTTTCAACTACTTTTAATATGTTTGGCCATAACTATTATTATGTCAACCTACAGTGTCAATGGGAACTAATGCAAACAGGCCACCCACCACAGCTATAATATGAGTGCAAAAGAAGTAGATCTGTGATGGATTTATAGTTGTGTTTGAAGTCTAGCCAGGCTTCCAGTAATCTCACACAAATTTAGCACAGAATACATAAAGCAAACAGGTTTTTTGCAGGTTTAGGTGTTAAATAAAAAGAAATTGAGATACACATTATTGTACATGCAGCACACAGTGTTTGCTCGTGCAGCCATTGTTTTTCGATGGTGGGAGTTTTACATGGATTGTGAGTTGTATGACAAACATAAATGGCATTCTTTGTTCAGGCCACCTAAAACTGCCCATTTATCACTGCAAGCATTCCCTATCATAATGCAAAGAATTTGAGGTCAGTTTGGTTTTGAATGAGCAATTAAAAGCCTTTTTTGATCTCTCAGTCTCCATTCACTGTCAAATTTACTGCAAAAATCCTGTCATCTGGCCAAGAATTATAAACTAACCAAAATAACAGCAAGTCTTTAACTTTCAAGTACAATACAGTCAACAGAGGGCTCCAAAGAATGAGCTACTCCAAAGCAGAATACTGGCTCCTCTTTTGTTTATCATCTACACCAGGGGTTCTCAACCTTTTAAACCCATGGGCTGGACCATGCCCTCTCAGACAGTTGAGTGGGCCAGACAGTTGACTCCCTCTGCTGTAAACACTGCCATGGGCACATTTATGGCTGTCATAAACACGTCAACTTCTGCTTCCGGTGGTGGTGGGCCACATGAAATGGTGCCATTGGCTGGGTCCAGACCATGGGCCATAGGTTAAAAAAAAACCTGATCTACACCAATGGTCAACCATTTCCTCAAGCACCCAAAATTTTATTCATGCTGATAATATCACACTTGCTGTTCAGTCAGACAGCTTTCAAATGGAAAACATCTTCTAACAAATTCATTAGAAGAACTTGGCACATAATATGATAGAAACAAACAAACTCAACCTACTAAGACTAAAATATATGTCTTCCATTTTTACTCCTGGAAGTCCATGGCATCAAACTAATCAATGGTTGATTTTATTTTATTTTTGTCATCTTTCATACTGCCATCTGTACTTCAATTTGTTGATGATTCTTCCACTAATTTTCACTCCTCCTTCACCTGAATCTAGTCTTAACTTTCTGTATTACATGTTCTATATACTTATTGAACAAATAAAGAATAATATACACCTTTGTCTGACACCTTTGTCTATAGGAAACCATTCTGTTTCTATTGTGTCCTAACAGTAGCTTCATGAGCAAGGGCTCTTTGGCTGAAAACAGAGATGAACACTGTCTCCTAGAGTAAGACATGACTGGCCTTTGACCAAGGAGATCTTTACCTTTACCTATACATCATCATTTTCAGAAGATATCAGATGTGCTCTCAGCTGATGGTTGCTATTGTCTTTTAGTGAATTGACATCAGATTATGACCTGGAGGTTCAGGTTCAAATACCTACTCAGACACAAAACTCCCTGGAGGAAACTGAATTAGTCACAATTTCTGCCTAATTTCTCATGAGATTATTGGGGGGGGGGAATTTATGTCAAGATAAAAACCATGTATGGCTCCTCAGATTATAAAAATGACACTTTATAAATATAATAGCTGGCAATAGCTCAGTGGTTTAGGTATCTGCCTATAGAGCCAGAAACTAAGAGTTTGATTCCCCAGTGTGCCTCCTGAGAGAAGAGTCAGCCTGTATGATCTTGGCCAAGCTGTACAGTCCCCAGAAGAAAGGAATGGTAAACCATTTCTTTGTATTCTCTACCTATAACACTCATGAAAGGATCACCATAGGTCAGAATTTACTTGATAACACACAGTTATTATAAATGCAACACATAAATATAATTATAATAATTTGGATTTGCTACATGTTCATGAAATCAACAAAGGCTTAATGAATTCCCAACAGGAAGTGTTTGGGGTTAATTCAGTTGTCTCAGTACAAAACAGTTTCATACAATGGTTATGTTTGTATCCAGAGCAAAGAAATGATGTCATCATCACAAGTTAATAAAAGGCAAGGCACATACCACTGTTATGACATTTACAATGTCTGTCTGCATTTGTTCTCTTAATTCCAAAGCAACAACTAAGTTATATCCCATTGTTAATGTTCTTAATGAAGGGGATCACAAATCACTGGGGTAACATACAAGAAAAACATGATAAATACTGAAAACGCACACTAAAGAGCCCTAATTAACTCTCAAACTGATGTTAGCAATTACATAATTTGCTCACTACTGAACAAATTATATAAACAATCTAATCAGTACCCTGAACTTAAATATAGTTAATAAAGTATACTAACTGACTTAATACAACTATTTGGAGAGAGGCATGATTTATGGTAAATGCTGGCACATCTTTATCAATTATGTACATAAAAAACAAGACAAAACAAAAACTATTATAGAAATATTAAGAGTAAGAGCATTATTTCTGTGCAGGTTCTCACAGATTATCAAAATAAATCTGCTACTGCTAAAAGTGTCATGATATTTTGCTTCTGTTTTGTTTTGTTTCCTCCCAGATGGTGCAGCTCCAAGAGCTGACCCCGAGATTAGCAAGGAAAGCTGTGACTCAGAGAAGAGCCTTCTTGGTGGCAGCACCAACTTTGTGGAACTCTCCACCAGTAGAGCTGCGCCAGATTCCATCACTATTGATTTTAAAAAACCAAATAACATTATTCTTCTATAAAGAGAGTTTTAAAGACAGACTGCCAATGGCTGAGCAATGGGTTTTAATTAACTTTTCCCATCACCAATATATAGTCTTTGTTGCTAGGTTGTTCTTTAATTGGAGGTTTCTCATTTTTGCTCTTGCTGATATTTATAATGTATTCAACTTATTTAATTTTTATTGTCAATTTTTTTAATATGTTGTAAGTCACCCAGATGGGTGGAATATAAATATAATAAATAAATAATTTTTATTATACTTGCAGGAAATGACTGGATAACCTTTTAAAAAATCATTTCCCCAACTGTTGCTTTCAGAGAAAAATGTTCCAAAGGCAATGTTGTTCTCTATTGCTACAAATTAACACAGGTTACAACGAGTTAAAGAGAATTATAGATTTCAAATTTCTGGTATGGTTGAGGTGGGGGTGGGGTGGATGTAGCTGTTGAAGTGGAAAACACTGACAGCTCAGTGTGAAAAAACAAACTCTTTTTCTCCAGACTTGTTGGCAGTAGCAAAAATGACAATAGACAGGAGGTCTTAACATGGGAAGAAATTTATCCTGATCTGTTAACACCACATAGACAAAAGTCCCAAATGCTGCAAACTCTGATGTGTTTCTTGAGATGTCAGGTTCAATTACTTCTTTGCCTTACTACAGTTTTAAATCCTGTGCTTTCCCGGCGTCAAACAGCAAATATTTCAACCGGCCACCTGAACTAGTGAAATGTTTCCTCTATCATGGAGAGAGTGTGTTTGAATATGCATGTGCCTCTATGCTTACCTAGGACAAAATCCATTAAACATAATCGCTGCAATCCATGATTAAGTGACAACTAGAGTACACCCAGTGAATCAGTGGTACTCGGGAGTACTGAGGCAGGAAGTGTTGCTCTAGCCTAGCCTCTTGTTCTCCCTGCAAAGAAGGAGAATAACTTCCTCCCTCCACCTTGGACAAATGGAGTAGGGACAAGCGCACGAATGTACATAAGTAAAGTCCTTTCTTTTTCCACACCATTTTGGAAGGGGAAAAGAATTGCATTGTAGAGCTTCTTCCTTCATTTGCGGTTTTCCATGGGAATTAATTGAAAACAAACCAGAATAGGAGAATTTGATTTTCAGTTTTTTGGAATAGTAGCTGTGTTAGTCTGTGGTTCAGGCATATCGGAAAACAAAACAAAATAAAAAAAATAAAAAACACTGTAGCACTTTAAAGACTAAC
Source organism: Furcifer pardalis (assembly GCA_030440675.1). NCBI lineage: Eukaryota > Metazoa > Chordata > Lepidosauria > Squamata > Chamaeleonidae > Furcifer > Furcifer pardalis. Next base: position 75,896,275 of record CP126893.1, read on the forward strand.
TGCTATATTGATTTTCAATGTATTCTAAATGGCCAGTTGTGTAATTGCACCTCAGATTCTTTTGCCACTGAAGGCCCGAAACTTACTTTTAAAGTGCCGAATTTTTTTTAAAAAACCCATATTTTTAGATCTCATGGTTGTTGACCCATGTGTAGGCAGAGTCCCCTTTTTTGACATCATATTGAGGTTAAATAACTCAGTTTATATTCGAGTATATACAGTATATACCACCCCATAGCAATGGACTCTCTGGGCAGTTCACAATTTTAATTAGCATTTTCCTCCAATCATGCTGGGTCCTCATTTTACTGATTGTGGAAGGATGGAAGGTTCAGTCAAACGTGCTTCCTGGTAAGGATTGAACTCACAACATTTTGCTGCAGTTTAACCACTGCGCCACCAAGCCTCCTCAACACTGATACACAGGCATTATTCCAGTTGTGACTTACTAATGGGTTTCAGCCAAAGAGATGCTCTCTCCCAAATACAGAGCACTGAACTACTAGAGATTATGCAACCATGTTAGGACTGCATCATGAATATATGGTAGATGACAACACTATCAAAACTGTGCTACATTTCAGCTCTTCCATCTCACCGGTGAAGTGCCATGCAGCGACTAGAGGAGGGTGCAATCTTTTTCTATTGCGGGCCTGACCATGCCCCCGGATAGCTGAGCAGGCAGGACCATACACCCCAGAAGTGGAAGCAGGCACATTTACAGCTGATGTAAATGTGTCCACTTCTGCATTTACGCCAGCTGTGGCCACATTTGCGCATATGTGGATGAGTTTTACAAATTAAGTAAACATGCCTGCTTCCACTTCCAGGTGCAGCGGAGGCAGTGATGGGCCAGATTGGATGGTGTCAGGGGCTGGCCCTGGCCCACAGGCCATAGGTTGGGGACCCCTGGACTGCAGTGACAATAGAATTATATTGTAGTGTTCCCTCAGGGTCAAAAACTTCAGCCTGAAAGGCTGAAAAACTTTCTTGGCTCATGAGCAGAGTGTCTCACCCTGGTTTTTAAAACAAATAACACCATATTATCCTTTAATGAAATAGTTGTCATTCAAGTCCAGACAACCAGTCCATGCCACAGTTTTAATTGCTTGGAAGGTCAAGGCTCTAAAAAATGTTATGTAGTTCTGAGCCCTCTGAACAGCTCAGCCACATTCTGAGGTTGTGTTGGTCTGATCCTTGTGGGGTGGCTGGAATAAATTGTCCACTGTGGGCTCTACTGACTCAGGAGCGGGGTATTGTGTGCAGCAAACTCTTTCACTAAGACTAAAGTTGGAACAACCCTCTGTTCCAGTCCAGTCTCTGGCAATCTGTCTTCCTGGCCCCTTTGTGCAATCTCTGGACCCAAGTCCCTTGTCATCCAATTCTGGAACTGAGTTTGAGTCATGCTTTTCTCAGTGAGAGCTGATACCCCACCTGTCAGCTGGCCCTTCTACTGCAGTTGCTCCTTGTATTACTTTACCATCCAGCCACTCCAGAAATAGTAGGATGGGATGCCCAGCTCACAGGTGGGCTCATTATTGCCCTGGGTGGAGGCACTCCACACCTCAGTCTACGTTGATGGGCTTGCAGACAACCCATTAGGAACAGCAGAGGCATCCCTCTTAGAGTTGGCTAAGGCAGTGTTTGTTCATCCATTTCAGTGGCTTATCTTGTCACTCACATTTTGCATGGATCACTGTGATTTGAAACAGCAGAATTGAGACAATCCATACTTATGGAGGAGGTCCAAGACACCCTCACTTCAAAAATGATACCTATTTGAAAGTTTCTTTGCTACTCTTTCTTCTTTTTCTTGTGCTGTATCCAATTCAGAATATTGGCTATCATCACAGTGATCAGTCCTGAAGATTGTCCTGAGAATATAATGTAGTGCCCTTCCATTTGCCTCACACATTGCAGTGTGACACCATCCACTGATTAAGTTCCACAAGTCGCTTTCTGGTCCCAAGCCCTTTTGGCACACAAAGTTCTCATCATCCCTAAAGCTGCTGCCCTCTATCAAGATGGGTTCAAATGGGATTTATTCCACATGGGGGCCGTCACCCTTCCCTGTGGACTTCACTACCCAAAGATGTTAGTCTTCAGGGTTCTCAGGTTAGTTAACTGCCACCTGATGATTGGCACTGAGTTGCTGGCAGTATGGTCTACTTATTACTATAGCAGGATAACATGGCCAGACTGGCAAGATGCTATTCTACCCATGCCAAATGCCTTGACCTACACTGGATGAAAGAGCAAGAAGGAAGTAGAAAAGGAACATTTTGTGTTACCTCTCCCAGCATACCCAATGGAAGCAAAAAGAAACACAAATCTAGCAGTATCATCTAAGTAAACTGTATCTTTTGAGCATGAGACAGCTGATGGACTCATTATTGCGGAAATGGTCCAAGAAATAGTTCAGTTGACATTTTACATTTCCACTTATTTAATATTAAAGTAATATTCTGACAAATAAATGTAAAGTTAACATGAATGCCAGTGTAGCCATTTATGAACTTAATTCCTAAATTTATAACAAAACTATTTCTTATGGATATGTCAAGCCTGTACTCCAATTTTCCAATTTACCAACTATTCCTACAGCCCTTCCAATCTCAGCTCTTCCTTTTATTTCAGTTAGAGGAATAGTTAATTTATCTAATTGGTTTATATTCGTTATTTTTAACTCTGCCACTCATTAATGCTAGGAACAACTGTTGGCACATATGTGATGGAAGAAGGAATCAGCAAATTTGTTGTATTCTAAATGAACCCTGTAACAAGGTCTAAAGCAAGAGTGTCCAAACTTGGCACTCCAGCTGTTCTTGGACTTCAATTACCAGAAGCCCAAGTCAGCACACATGCTGATCAGGACTTCTGGAAATTGAAGTCTAAGAAGAACTGGAGCAACATGGTTGGCCACCCCAGGTCTAAAACATCCACTCAACTTAACCATCAAGGCAATGCATGAAAAAGAGAAGCAGTAACATTAAAATATAAAATTAAAAATGCTGAAAGAATAAAACAGTGAGCACCAGAATATTCTGCATATACCTAATTCCAAGGCTTATATTTAACTGTAAAAAAATTCAATTTTAACTCTATACATTCTAATTCATAAAAATTTAATATCATTCTAATTATTAATAATTCTTTTTTATGCTACTTAAACAATTGAATTATTTTCTCTTGTTTACATAATAGCAATCCAGCAACACATAAGGCTTGTTAACCTGTTTGCTTAAAAGTGTCAACTGCCATCTCTCCACTAAGCAATATAGCACCCCTGGAACTGATGCTATCTCCAGGAAATATGCTATTTAAAGCCTACAATCTGTGCATCGCTTATCTGTAAATATAAAAGTTACAATTTTGTCACGGATAAATTTACCCATAAATATAATCCTCATGTCCCAGCTCCTCTGCTGTCACTTGCAAATCTCATCTGTCAAACCAAGGAGTAGATTCCTTCAGCTGCAGAGTTCATTTTTTATGTGTATTCATTCTAATTCAACAATTATTACAAAGTTCAAAATCCTGAGGCTGCAGTGACATGAGAATACAAAGTAAAAGCACCTGTTCTTTGCTGTTATTCTAGAATATTTCTTCCACTAACCTGGCAAGACTAAAAATACAAGAAAGGTTTACATCAGAATACTCAGCATAAACTAATGAGGAATTGATTTCATGTAAATACTTTCAAGGTTTGCCAACAAATCTTGCACATTACCAGAACAAAAAAACAGAAATTGTGTAACTAAAGTAAAATATATAACTGTAGCACTTCCAAGGGGGAAATTAGGCTCAAGACTCAGAAGCTACAAAGTTTCATGTGGATAGCATTATCATCTCTCCTGGTGTTCCTGGATCTCTTGGTGGCTTCTGATACCATCGACCACAGTATCTTCGTGGGATGACTATTGGAGATAGGGGTTAGAGGCACTATGTTACAGTGGTTTCTCTCTTTCCTTGGTGATCATACCCAGAGTGTCAAGCTTGGGGAGTTTATATCAGCTCCTTGGACCCTTCAGGGGTCAATTATTTCCCCATTATTATTAAATATTTATGTTAAGCCACTGGGAAGGGTCATCCAGAGATTTGGAGTGCAGTGTGAGCAATATGTGGATGACACCCAACTCTATCGCTCTTTTTCATCTTGTGAAGTGGATGTGGTCCAGTGTCTTGATGATTGCCTGGCCATGGTAATCTAACGGACCAGAGCTAACAAGCTGAGACTGAACCCTGACAAGGTAGAGGTTCTGGTGTTGGAGGGTCCATCAGCCCAACTAAGTGATCTGGCCCCTAGGATGGAGGGGATTGCTCTCTCTCCCCTAGGGACCAGGTACACAATTTAGGGGCCATATTTAGACCCTCATTTGACCCTTGAGGTGCAAACTGGAGTGGTGAGCAAAGTCATTTTTTTCCAACTGCACCAAATTGCCAGGTTACATCCCTACTTGGACAGGCGGTCCCTCATAACATTAGTTATCTCACTGGTAATCTCATGTATTGATTACTGTAATGCTCTCTACGTGGGGCTTCTCCTGTTTCCGATACGGTGGCTTTAACAGGTACAAAATACAGCAGTCAAGCTGATTACTGGGGTGACAAAATTTGATCATATCTCCCCAGCCTTGACTGGGCTGCACTGGCTACCCATTCCTTTCCATATCAGGTACAAGGTGTTAGTTCTAACTTTTAAGGCCCTAAACAGACCTTACTACCTGGTGGAACGTCTTCCCCTCAGGACACCAGCCCACATAACTCGTTCCTCTCAGATGGCACAGCTCCAGGTGCCGACTCTGAGATTGGCAAGGAGGGCCGTGAGTCGGAGGAGAACTTTCTCCATGGTGGCACCAACTCTGTGGAACTCTTTTCCAGCTGAGCTGCACCAGGTCCTATCTCTGCCTATGCTTAAAAACAGTTGAAATCATTTATTTTTTAATATAATTTTTAATTGAATTTTAAGATATGACATACAAAAAAATGAAAGAAAACATTACATTACATTATACAAAAACACAAAACAAACGGATAATTTTATCTAATATAACGAATAATCCCCATGTTAATAAACTATACTATATTATACATTTCTTAGTGATGTATTTGTAATACTGTATATTGATATACAGTAGTACCTTGGATAATGTTTACATCGGATAACACTAAAATTGGCTATAATTATGGTTACAGCTGCAAGATTAATAATTGCAAAAATTGGAAGACAAACATTTCAGAAGTGCTACAGGAATGGTACAAGGAAGTATGGAACATTGCATTAAATGATAAGTTAACATGTGAATTAAAATGTAAGAAAGGAGAGAAAAAGGACAATGAATTTGAATTTATATGGGAAGAGTTTGTCAACTATGTCAAAATTGCTAGCAAGAGTGGCCAAAGAGAAAAGAAATAGAAGAGAAATAGGTGTTTTGATAAATGAGCAAGGGGTAAGGTGTAATAAGCTTAAATATAAAATAGAAATATTGAAAGATTTTTTTAAATCAAAAATTATATTCTGAAAGAGAGATAAAATTAGAAAAATTAAAAGAAATCATTTCTTTTGAAGAGGCTTTTGAGAATGTTTTGCCAACAGCTGAGCATTAGATATTTCATTTTGTCTTTCTCCATTGCCAATAGGGTTTTTGTTTCTGGCGTGTGTGTGCGCGCGTGCGTGTGCGAGAGAGGGGAGAGAGAGAGAGAGAGACTGTTTTTAAATGTATGGTTTTTTATGAGTTTTGTGTAGTTAGCCTCCCAGAGTAGGAAAATCTCCTAGATGGGCGGGGTATAGGTATAATAAATAAATAAATCCCAAAAGCTGGTACATTACTGTACACATATGCACAGGATACCAAGACAGAGCTCTGCTGCTTAGAAGCAGGAAGAGAAGTTATTACCATTGATGGTACTGAACAGCCTGAAAAGGACAGATAAGTAGGAACACTACACTGATTACATGAACCCCACAGGCTTCAGATTAATTGAGTTTAATAGCTTTGGATGGCATTTAGGACTTTGTCCACCAAATGACTTGTCCCTACTGGTTCCCTGCCTCAGTCAAGCATTTGTTTAAATGTCACATACTATGTTATCCACTTTCTTCAACACAAGCTGGCCCTTATGCCAACCAAACACACCAAATTATGTCACATATAAAGTTAATTTAAACTGGCCTTGCAAGCTAATTTGGGCTTATTTTTTCCACTCAGCACATATCAACATGTTTTTAATGTCAAACTACAATCTGAGGGAGGGAGGCACATTTGTAACAACATATAAACAATGGAGAGGAATGAAGAAAATAAAAGAGACAAAGTATATATTTAGAGGCACCATTTATGTCATAATTCCTCATTACCGGCTGGCAGATGTCAGAGCAGATTCTCCAGGAGTGGAGTCTGGTTCATTAGGGTATATGGGACACTGCCACATTTCAGGCTCAGGCTAATGCCCACCAGAGCCTGGAAGCTTATTTTTCTAAAGAGTTACTTTTGTAATGAGTCACACTCTCCAAACACAAATCAGAACAAAAGTACTTTTCACCTGTGATGGTCATGGCTTTATTTATGAGTTCTGTGGAACAAGAAAGAGGAAGCTGCCTGTTAGTCATTACAGGTGTCTGGCCTGAGGGGCGAGACAGCAAGCACAGTTATTTCCCTTCCTATTTCTGCCTTTTTCCATCTCCTGAAATGGACTCCAAAGGAAACCAGTGTCTTTACATTCTCTCAATAGAACAGAAGTAGACTCAGGATAAGTAACAGCTGAACCTCAGAATGAGAAGCATGGGTTGCTGTTGAAGGATGGGGAGGATTGGTTTATTTATTTATTTATTTCTCACATTTCTACCACCGCCCCCTCACCGAGATGACTCCAAGCAGCTCATAACAAACAAAAACTAACAAAAACATCAAGACAGTATTAAAATTGAACTACAATAAAACCTCACATAAAGAGCATGTCACTTAGAGTAACTCGCTTAAAGAGCAGAATTTTCTCTGAATCGTCGCCTTGCTTAACAAGTAAAACCAACCAAAAACTCACTTAACAACTAAATCGGGGTTCACAATTGCCGCCCTTCCAGAAGTCACAATTGATCACTTACAATGGTGTTTCACTTAAAGAGCAAACTCGCTTAAAGAGCAATCCTGTGAAATGCATTATGTTCTTTAAGCGAGGTACCACTGTCTTCGATTCCCAAGTACTGCAGCACGGAATGAGCTCCCATCTTTGTCCCAGTTCCTGCCAACCTAGCAGTTCGAAAGCAAGAACTTGCAAGTAGATAAATAGGGACCACTTCGGTGGGAAGGTAACAGCATTCCATGTGCTCCGGTGTCTAGTCATGCCTGCCATATGATCATGGAAAAGTCTGCAGAAGCAGACAGCGCTGGCTCTTCGGCTTTGAAACAGAAGAACACTCAACCCTAGAGTCGGATACAACTGGCTTTTGACCAAGGGAAACCTTTACCTTTATTACAATTAAGAAAAAAAAATAAAATGTTTTTTTAAAAAAATGTCCTCCCAATACTTGGTTGTTATTTAATGAAATTTACTTCCGAACAGAATCATTAGGTTAGACTATCACATAAAGACTATCTGGCACACACTCTTGTATGAAACAATTCAGTACTATGTTTAGCTAGTAATATTTCCCTACCAAGAAACATCTTAATGTTTGCAAAATAACATGGTGCATTGAAAGGGCACTGTTTATTTTATTTGCTGAGTTATCATTTAATTTGTTAATGCTGCTAGCTTTAGTAGAAATCTAGTAGTAAATCACAACTACTTGTAGGTCTACTGAAACAGTGAGAATTGGCTGAATCAGTTCCATCATAGTTGTTTCAGTGGGCCTACTCTAGTTATAACTTGCTAGTGGATTTCAAGCATTGTATTTGTAATTTTTACTGTTAAGAGGTTGGGTGAAATTTTTGATTTTCTTTGAGGAACTTGAGAGCATTTTCCAACAACTTTAAATTGTGCAACAGTAATAATAAAGTGCCAGTAAAGAACAACTCCTGCCAACCTAACAGTTCAAAAGCAAGAAATTGCAAGTAGATAAAAAGGTACCAGTTCTGTGGGAAGGTAAACAGCGATCCATGTTGAGACATGCCTGCCACATGTCCACAGAAACATCTGCAGATGCAGACAGCACTGGCTCTTTGGCTATAAACAGAGATGAGCACTGAACCCTGGAGACGGATACGACTGGTTTTCGAGCAAGGGGGACCTTTACCTAAAGAACAACACATTGATTTACTCTCCTGTGTAGCAGGAACAGTAAAAAGAAAGACCTGAAGCAAAGTTTGTCTTGAATTGTGGTTCTGTTTTCTGAAGCATTAGCTGTTTGTATATTAACACACCATCAAGTCAATTCTGACTTATAGTAACTACCATTTTGATGTTATTTGCAGATTTGATGAAAGTCATCTGTAAAGATGTTGAAGAACACTGTGTCTAGGCAAAAATCCTCTAGAACCACACTAGTCACTTCACTCCAGGATAACGAGAAGCAATCTTTGGGTACAGCCTGTCAACCAGCTACAAATCCACCTATTAATCCACCAAGCCAGGGAGTGTGAGAGCTGGACCATTAGGAAAGCTGAGCGCAGAAGAACAGACGCCTTTGAGATGTGGTGTTGGAGGAGAGTTTTGAGAGTCCTCTGGACAGTGAGGAGAACAAATAGGTCAATCTTAGAAGAAATCAACCCTGACTGCTCCTTAGAAGGTCAAATAATAAAGATGAAGCTAAAGTACTTTGGACATCAAATGAGAAGAGAGGATTCACTTGAGAAAGCCTTGATGCTTGGAAGGGTCGAGGGCAAAAGAAGAAGGGGACGGCCCAAGATGAGATGGCTAGATGGTATTGTAGAGACAATGGGCACAGAGCTGACCGAGTTGAGGGGGATGGTGGAGGACAGGAGTGCCTGGCGGACAGTGGTCCATGGGGTCGCAGAGGGTCGGAATCGACTGTGCGACTGAACAACAAAAAAGTGAGTGACAAATCCACCTAACATCAGGGCCATAAGAATATTGTGAAGTACTTTATCAAAAGTTTTGCTAAAATCAAAACACATTATGTCCACTGCATTCTCTTCATCTACCAAGCTTGAGACTGTATTCAAAAGAGATAAGACTAGACTTATTAATAATGTGCACAGTGTATTGTAGTAAATAGAGTTATAGATTAGGACTCAGGAAACTGGCTAACCCAGGGAAAGTCACTGGGATACTACTCCTTAAATATTTCACCTCTAAAAACCCTATTAGGGTTGCTGCAAGTCAGTATGAATTGATGGCACATAATGCAAAAAGACTTAGTATGACATGTCTTATTTTTGAGACATCTGTGCTAGGTTTTAGTCACCACATTCTTTTCTAAACAAACTAATATTTAGCTATCTATTTCAGACTCTTTCCATCTTGTGAAAGCCCAGCATAACTGGTTCCATTGTTATTTTTTTCCACCTCTTGAAAGATGAATCATCAGCAAGCCAAGTGAAGAATCTGTTGGATGTTACAATCAGCCCACAAAAAAAATAGCTTCTGTTTGCTTACACAAGCAGGAGCTCACAAACTCACAAGGATTCTGAATACTGTACCTTACAGGTGCCCATTTAATGCCTTGCTTTAAAAAGACATTCACAACACAAGAGTTCTGCAGTATAATTAGAATTTAATAGTTACACTTATAAATGATCAATAGTATTCATTACTATAATAAATAAATAACTTACCTGGCCCTCCCCAATACATACCGTATGTTTAATTGTCAGACCAGTAACTTCACATTTCATGGGACTTCACAACATGTGCGCCCTTGAGTGATTATTGTATTGTATGTTCAAACAAATGCAGGAGGGAGATGATACCTTTTATAGGTCACTTCAAAAATTGAAAACTTCACAAGCTTCACAAGCTTTCGTAACTCATGGTTGCTTCCTCAGACTTCTGCATGGCATGGTGTACAAGTGTACAAGCCAGGTTTTATTCTTAGATGTTAAATGGAAAAATATGTAGCAGGGAAAATAAGCATCAGGCTACTGCCTATTTTTCCTGCTGTCTATTTTCCCACTTAACATCTAAGGATAAAACCTGGCTTGTATACCATGCCATGCAGAAGCCTGAGGAAGTAACCATGAGTTATGAAAGCTTATGAAGTTTTGGATTTTTGAAGTGACCTATAAAAAGTATCATCTCCCTGGCTGGTCCCGCCCATCCTAGTTTTGAAATAAAGTAGTCCTAATTCAGGTGCAATGCAGGGCTTTCCCCTTGGCCACACACACACCATACCATGCCCATAGTGTGGTAGTAAAAAAAATTTGAGCCCACCACTGACCTTAATGGGATTTTCAAGGTGAAACGTTTAAGAAGAATTACCATTACCAGCCTCCAAAGAGTTTCCATGGCTGAGCAAGTATTCCAACCTAGGTCTTCTGAGTCCTATTTGTCACTGTATCCAATACACAAGAAATGTAACAGAGCTATATTGAAGGTTGTGCTATATCTACACATAAAGGGAAGGGGGTATTGTCATGTATGCAGCAAGAATATTTTCTCCCAGCACTCATCAAATATATACACTGAGTAGCAAAAAACTTTAAGAATCTACTATCAACACTTGCATATTATCTTCTAAATATTTTCCAAAGTGTATCTAATACAGAAAGGAAAAGAAACGTGACATTTTGCAGGGATACTATTAATTTCCCAATTTAAATTACTGGGTTGGTTTTATCTCAAAACATATTCTCACGGAGCTCCAACTAAGTCCACTAACATTAATTTTTAATACAGCCTGACATTTAGTGAACTTTTCTATGAAGTGTCATATAAGTTGCTATTATCATTCCCCTGGTATAAATTAATTAGTTTATCTGTTGTCCATTAGTCAGATTTCTTTCTTTCTTTCTTTTTTGTTATAACAAAATAAAGTCCACTATATGTAATATTAATGCAATCTGAAATTATTATTTTTGTAACAGGAATAACTGGAGGAATTTAATTGTTAAATTGATACCCTCAAGCATCTAAACATAGAGCTCAGTTTCTGAGTGAATGGAAGTGGGAACCAGGGTAAGTACTGGGTTGGGGGGAGGGCAGAATCAGTGTGGAAAAACTTTGCTGGATTGAGGAAAGAAGTAGCTTACTCTAGGTACAGTCACTAATCTATAATAAAACTTGTACTAAAATACAAGACTATTTCTAAAAATAACAATGTATTATTTTGCTTTTTTAAATTGTCATTTTCAAACACATACAGTAAAACTAAAATATTCATATACAATGAATCCAAATAATATCTCTACAGGCACCACCCACCCACCCTCAGCACACTGAGGAAAAATATTTTGGCATATTTTCACATATTCAACATCCCCATATTCATTTCCAAAAAGACATTGTTTCCTGTGCTGGCATTTTTCCTTTTCCTATGCATAGGACATGTTCCAAGAACTATCCCCATATATCTTTAAATTTATTATCTTTTACCAATCCTTTTTTTTTCCAAATTAACCTCACTTGTCAATTTATCATTAATAGCTATACCATATTCCAAATTTCTTTATACTAATCATCAAGTGTAAAATTAAGATGTTGCTTTTTTCAAATATTACATAAATGTGTATTTCAGTATACCATTTCCCTGTACTCTGTTTCCCTCCCTCCAGCAAAGGGCATGTCTGTTTCACAGAACCAAAGTGTATTTCTGATCTTAGCATATTATCTACTATTCCCAACTTCCCACCATTTTGCTCTCAGCCATGTTTCAGAGGATCCATCTATTAGGCACCATCAGTAACTGTATGTGCAATTAACTTTATTTTTACATTTTCACACCAGCTACTTTGATATACAGTATTGCAAACTAGTCTTGAATCTCTGCAGTTTCAAAAGCAGTTTGACAACTAATGCCAAGGATTGCTGCCAATCAGTTATCATTATATACAGTCAACAGATCTTAATACCAATAATTGAAAATATAAATAAAGAATTAGGAAATATCATTATGTGTAGGGATGCGTTATTGGAAACTGAGACCAAAATCATCCCCACTCTTGTATTCCCAAACACCATGTGCAAATGTGAAATCTGGACAGCAAAGGAAGCGGGGGGGGGGGGGGAATGATTCATTTGTACTAGAGTACTGGAGCAAAATTTGCAGATATCCTGGGTACTAAAAAAAAGTAAGGAATGAACTGCATTGGGAGGCAAAAATGATTAAGCTGAGGCTGTCCTGTCTTGGGCACATCATGAAAAACAGTGCATTTTCTTTTTAGTAGGAAAGTCACAACAGCCCTCGCAACTGAAGGAAACAACTTCTTGCAGCTCCTTCCAAAGAAGTAGCTGTCTCAACTTGTTGCTGAAAGAGAGAGAGAGTATACGATTGCATTTTAAAGACTAACAGGTTTACTTCAGTGTGAGTTCTCCTGGTAGTGGATTTTGATACACCAAAGTTCATTTTGTTGTTCAGTCACATAAGTCGATTCTGACCCTCTGCAACCCAATGGACCATTGTCCGCCAGGCACCTCTGTCCTCCACCATCCTCCTCAACCCACCCAGCTCTGTGCCCATTGTGTCTATAATACCATCTACCTATCTCATTTTTAGCTGCCCCCTTCTTCTTTTGCCCTCCACCTTTCCCAGCATCAAGGCTTTCTCAAGTGAATCTTCTCTTCTCATTTGATGTTCAAAGTACTTTAGCTTCATCTTTATTATCTGACCTTCTAAGGAGCAGTCAGGGTTTATTTCTTCTAAGATCGACCTATTTTTCTCCTCGCTGTCCCGGGGACTCTCGAAACTCTCCTCCAACACCACATCTCAAAGGCATCTATTATTCTGCACTCAGCTTTCCTAATGGTCCAACTCTCACAACCATACATTACCACTGGGAATACCATTGCTATGACTATGCAAATTTTTGTTTGCAAGGTGATGTCTCTACTTTTAACTATGTTCCCCAGGTTTCTCATATCTTGTCTCCCAAGAATCAGTCGCCTTTTTATTTCATGGCTGCAATCACCATCTGCAGTGATCTTTGATCCTAAGAATGTAAAGTCTGTCACTGCTTCTACTTCTTCCCCATCTATTTTCCTGGGACTGATAGGGCCTGTTGCCATTATCTTGGTTTTCTTGATGTTGAGTCTCAAGCCAGCTTTTGCACTCTCTTCTTTCAACCTAATCATGAGCTTCTTTAGGTCTTCCTCACTTTCTGCCATTAGGGTAGTATCATCTGCATATCTCAAGTTGTTGATGTTCCTCCCAGCAATTTTGATCCCAACTTGTGATTCGTCCAACCTTGCATTGCGCATTATGTGCTCTGTGTATAAACTGAAAAGGCAGGGTGATAAAATGCAGCATTGTCTTACTCCATTTCCTATTTCAAACCACTCTGTCATTCCGTATTCTGTCCTAACTGTTGCTTCTTGACTCATGTACACAAAAGTTCATACTGATATAAATTTGTTTGTTTAAAAAGTGCCACAATATTTTGCCTTCACCCTCTCGCTTCTCTCTTTGGTAACCTAGCCAATTTAACACTCTTCAAACTCAGAGATGGCAGATTATGAGAAACCACCTGAAGTGACTTTTTGAACCACAGCCCTTACTTGGACAAGATGATTAAAATATATATATCGTATGCTGTCTGGAAATTCAAGGAGTTGAGAGTAAACATGAAGGCTGAAGTAGAACCAAACAGTGAATAAAATGAATCCATGCCACCTTTCAAAGAGTTCAGACCACACACCACCTAGAAAGCTGTGCCAGCAATATACTTAAGGATCACAAATACTAACCTTTATTAACATTTTAAAAAGTTTTAGTTCCTTCCAGCAAGTTCTTACAGTAAAGAAAACAAGCTGATACTCCAAAAAGAATTTGAGAAATGATTTGAGTTTTAAAAATCCAAGCAGCTGTTGAGAAAAAAAATCTCATCCTTCCTTAAAGAAAAAAATAGATTAATGAATATCTGATCTGCTTTAGTTTTAATATGCTTTGTTTCCCTGCACAATTTACCATGTCATGGAAGCATATCCCCAAATATTGATATGAATCAACTGATTCAATTCTATTAGATCACACAAATCATGAAAATCTAGTACTTTTAAGAAAGACAATATTTTGGTTTCAGGATAGTTTATTGTTAAAGGATTATTCTTGCAGTATTCAACAAAGTCACTCAGACATCTCTTAAAACTCAGCCAAATCTGAGAAATCAAAACATGATCAATATAGAAGAGAACATTTTTTTTATCATGCCCCTCTAAGCTGGGTGAGATGAAAACCTTTTCAGAGAGAAAGTCTGCCAAATATAATTGGAACAAATATAGGAGATAGAGCACCCTCTTGTCTGAGAAGTAACATTCTCACTAGTGAGATGTCCCTAACTACTCGGTATGCTTCTATGAATATATTATCTGTATGATCACTGAATCAAAACACAGTCACTCTATCAATACAAAGTTGCTTGAATTCACTTGAAAGATGCTTGCAAGACATAGAATCAAAAAGAGATTTTAAATTGATAAAAATATATGAAAGGTTTGTCTTCCTTCTGCATGGAGCATTTGCGAGCTAAGTAGATTAGTATGAAGCAATGACTGAGACTGAACAGACTTTCTATAAACTCAATCTCTCCCCCCCCCCCCATATCAGTATAATTAATGCATTCTTTTAAAATAAGGTTTTTTTAACTGCATAAATCTTCCCAAATACAGATACCAGGCCACTAGATAAAATGTTGCTCTCGTCTTCTTTAAGTCCTTTCTTGTAAACTGAGACAAGAAAAGTCTTCGCCCAATTAATTATTATTTAAGGAGAAAAGTGAATTCAACTAGAAAGATACCTAATTAATGTATTGTAGTAATTCTAAGGGAATATAATCTAAGCAGTGTTTCCCCAGGAATCAGTTGGAACTCTCAACAAATGAGGTCTTCCAAAAATAAACAGCAGATAAGGCAGTAAAATGGATTATACCACTTCAAACTGATGCTTCACTGCTTCCTGATGTGGAAAAATCCTGAAGCTAAAAAACAAAACAAAAACATTAACATGCCAAGGAGACATTTCCACACTGAGTTTACTTGACTGTTCCACTTCTACTTTTTAGCCTGTTAGCTTCTTTTGAAGGCCTTTGGGCCTGTATTATATTTTGGTTTTATGGTGACATTTATTTTATGCTGTTCTGTGTACCATTTTAGAGTTTTATGAGTGCTTTAATTGTACTTTTACTACTTCATTGTAACATACTCGGCATTTCCTAAAGAGGTGCCTATGAGAACTCTAAAATAATATACAAAGCCTATCCCATGATATACCCAGTGTTTAAATCTTATATTAAGAATCATTAAAGGACACCATAAAAGGTAAAGAGACACCCACTCTTCTGAGCATAAACCCTGCAGACATAATTTACCAAAAACTGAAACATAAAGGAAATTGAAGAGTAACTCTATGTTTAAAACTATGGTTTCATCTTACCATTGTGATTGTTAAAATGCCATCCAATGGTTATCTGACAAAATGTGTATCTCCTGGGGTGCTTCTCGTGCTACTGGTGTTTGCCCTTGGTTTCATCATTATATCTGTCCCAGTTTCTGCACACAGGACACTCCTGAATCAGAAGGAGTCCTGGGCCTTTAACAAAAACCTAAGAAAGGAAGCAGAATGAGACCATATTCCTGGAGCATCCTGAGAAACAACCACCTAAAGTTGAAAGTGTACATGGAGATTCCTGAAGAAAAAGAGATAACATGTCTCCCATTCCCTAACTCTGGGAACATCACTAATAACCTCAGAGATCAGCAACTCTTCCTGAAATATTTATCCACATTTCTGATTCTCTCCTTGTCAACACAGCCATCTCAGAATTTTCCAAAAGACACATCTATCTTATCGCAACAAATGAACTGACAGAAAAAGTTGTTCTCTTCTAAGGAGGTGAATACATCTTTTCAGGGGAACTTCTTTCTTCAGTAGACTTCAGATCAATGCTGGAACAACATTTTATAACTCTTCTGTAATCTTGGCACTGGCAGTTGGCCTTAGCTTTAGTCTCTGTTCCTACTCATAACACACATTGTCCAAATTTCTGATTGATGTTAGAGATTTCTCCCAGACACAAAAGAGCCTGACAGCACAGAAACATCTTCACTTGCTTAGTAAGCAATCTGGGACTGTAGGTACTCCATAGCTTTATCCTATCACTAGACAGTGCTTATAGCAAAGCTTCAGTAAGAAACAGTGTACTATTCCTATTTCTGCTACACAATTTACACAGGGCCTGTAAATGTTAACAGTACAAATGAGTATAGAGACATGGTCCAACATTTCACAGTTATGTTCTTTTTTATAAATACACCAATTTTAGCTGGAACAAAATATAAAGATCTTTTCATGAAAGGGGTAGAAAGCCTTTGGCTTGCATGGTCAGAATCCTTTTGTGTTTCAAAATAGGAAGAAAAGGAATCATGGAAGTTTCTGTAGTGAATTTCAGTTACATGACTAAGGATAGATACATAACCAGCACATCATTGATTTGCTCTCCTGCCTTCTACAATGTTTGTTTGTTTGTTTCTTTTTCTTCACTTTGTGTACCAAATATTTTCAAAAGTTGAAAGACTGCTGTTTTTAATAACTTTATGAATTATGGCCATATGGTTTGATACCATAGTTAAACAAAAAGCTTTCAATTGACCACAAAACTAACATTTTGCTCCTCTACTATTATTTCAGTCTAGCACCTCAACACCAATATTTACCTACTGATGAATAAAATACCAGTAATCAAGAAACAAATACAGCCAGAATTGCTTAAGGACACAGGATAACATTACTCACCTATGGAAGAGCAGCACAAATGAAGATGGCAGTACTGTCCTTTTAGGCTTGTTTACATATTATATTTTGATAAATCAAATCTGACAGCAACACAGGAGATCATCTGAGGTACATTACTGCCGCAGGAGTGGAAGACAAGTTTTTTTTATTATATTATTGCTGTGTGTGACATACAAACTTCCTTTGCTTTTCTTTCAGTTGTTAAAAACCACAACCAATAAACCACACTGAAAACAGTCACTCAGTTGATACTCTATTGCAGGCATTCTCAACCTACGGCCCACAGGCCAAACCTGGCCCCTGATGCCAATTCATCTGGCCCCTGACACCCTCACCAATCCCGGAAGTGGGATTAAAACATGTTCTGCGAATGCGCGGTGTGCATTTTACTTCTGCTTCTGGGTGGGAGGAACCACATGACCGGCATGGTCAGAAGGCATGGTCAGGCCCGCAACCCAAAAACCTTGAGAAAGCCTGCTCTGTTGTATGCTTCCAGCACAAGAACTGGTTAATTTCACAAGATCAGGTTTTTAACACAGAAACATAAAGTAGAGCTTTACAAATGACTCACTGGCAAAATGGG
This sequence comes from Furcifer pardalis, assembly GCA_030440675.1. Taxonomy (NCBI): domain Eukaryota; kingdom Metazoa; phylum Chordata; class Lepidosauria; order Squamata; family Chamaeleonidae; genus Furcifer; species Furcifer pardalis. The sequence goes on from CP126893.1 coordinate 75,913,698, forward strand.
TCCAGGGCAAAGGTACTGATTGGCTATTAACATTATTTTTTTATTTACTCATCATTTGAAACTCTCAAGCAGTTTACAGAAATCATACAATGATAATGAAGAAAACAAATAAGAAATGAGATAACATTCCACCACTTAATAAAAATATGTTTGGATATGATATATGGCTGTAAAGCATTTCACCAAATACAGTAAAACACTGGATAATTATTGGATCGGATAATGCTAAAATCGCATAACGTTGGGGAATTTGAGGCAAACATTTGGATCAGATAACATTATGTTAACCATTATGTTAACGTTATCCGATCCATCATATAACCTCTGCCTCAAATTCCCCGAGATGTGGCTGTGACTCACTAGTTTCTCTTGGGAGAAAGGGAGGGGCTGCGTGCTCTCAAGCTTGCCGCATTTGAATAACAAAGGCTTGCAAAACCAGTCTGACTAGTTTAGCAAAGCAAAGGCTTAGGACTCTTTCCCCAGTGTAACCCAGAACACTTTGCAGAAAATAATTGAAAAGAGACAATTTGACCCAATTACCTTTATGAAGTTTCCCCTTTAAATTCTAAACAGCCTGAACCCAAGATTGTAGCTCCACAAGCCTCATGCATTGTCAATGGAAAACAAGCAGAGACTGAAACCTTTCACCTACAAAGCAATTAAGCTTTTCACACCCTGCAAAGCCCTGATGGTACTTCCTTTATTACAGCAATAGTAGGTGGGCTGATTCTAAAGGAAAATATTTTTCTAGCTTCTGTTCAGATCTTTTAAAACAGCATTTTATAAAATTTTCAAAAATTTAAAAATGCTGTATGGCTTTGTTCCCCTAAAGTCAGGGTGGTCTGGCATGTTTTTGTAATGTATTTACCCTTTAGACAATTATTTCTTAAAGTTCTTTAAGTTTCCATCATGTTTCATTGACTTTCCCTTGAAGCCTCTGTTGCTTATCTCTATGGAGTAAACGTTATCTGATCCACCTGAATAGGATTTTAACATTATCTGGTGCATGCATCGGATAAGGCTAAAAATCGGATAACGTTAAGACTTATGGAACCAAGTCTTAATGTTATCCGAGGTATTACTGTACTGTAGTTTTGACTAATTCAACTTTTAAATGAAATTATTCATTATGTGTCACTTGCTGGTGCAACAGAATGATGAAAGAGTCAGAGCTATGTGTAGGAAGATATATCTCAATTTTCTTTTCTCTTAATCCAACTTATTTTTATTGGTTTGTTTAACTTTATTAATTCATTGATATTGGTTGGTACTATTTTATTTGCTGATTTGTATTCCTTTTGGCTGCAAACTGCCCAGAGTAGTATATTAACCAGATGGATGGCATATAACTATAATAAATAAATAAAAATAAAAATTCCTCCAATCTATATTTTATATTTGGAAGCATGAGTTTGTTTTGTTTTCTTAAATATTACAAGCTATGTTCTTTCAGGCCTTACCCCTTTTCCAGTTGGTACAATGCTAAAGTTAAAACAGGCTTGCTACCAGAGCTATTAAAATTATTACAAGAGAAAAATGCACTGGAAGCACTGGAAAATGCAACAAGTCAGTTGTTGAATTAATAAATGATATTGAGTAGGATGTGGCTTCTATTCCATCAGTATTAATATACAGTGGAGGGAGAGTAGGGGTGGGAGCTGGAAACAACATCTATTTCCTTCTCCCTTTGCAGTCTTCAGCACCACCATTATTTGAGGTGCCCGCCCTCCAACACTCCACAGTGGATATTGTAATGAATTAAAATAGGGGCTTTCGCTTTTAATGAGCAAGGTAGCTTCTTTGAGTTCTTAATTCCCTGGGCAGAGCTAGAGAAGCCTGGGAAATGACCTTCAAGGCAGAAGTTAGTTAGCTTACTTTTGATTGTAGTCATAACAAGCTGAAAATTGTGTGAACAGAACTAAGATGACGGCCATTGTATGCTGTGCTTTAATTGGTTAAAATCCAGGAAGAGGAAGGATGAGTGAAAAAAGATGGGTTTTGTTGGAATGTGAGAAACACCATGATTGCTGTTGCAATTACTCCAGTGAAAGTAATAGATTTTGTTTTGTTTTTTATTTGTTCATATTTCTCCACTGCCCTTCTCACCAAAGTGACTAAGGATGGTTTACAAGTAATAAAAACATCACAATAAAATACAAACACTACCTAAAAACCTCAAATACAAAACTGTTAAAATTAAAATTTAAAATTTAAATCTAAAAATATTAAAAGAACACCAAATGCTACATCTTACTAATCTTACTAATTTAAAAGTAGAGGGAGAGATGGGCTCAGATCATTCAGCGAGCTGGGGTCATTATACCTCCTGCACCCCATACCTGCCCCACCAGTCATGTTTTTAGATTCTTCCTAAAGGGCAGCAGCTCTGTCTGGAGACGTAGCTCCATTGGCAGGTTCCATAGGGCAGGAACGAACACAGAGAAGGCCCTCCTTCTAGTGCCAGAGAGATGCGCCTCTCTGGCTGATGTAACAACTAGAAAGCCTCTCCGGTCCGCTCTGGTGGGACGGACAGATGTTCATGGGTGAGACAGACTCTTAAGTATCCTGGCCCACTACCATGAGGGCTTTAAAGGTAATAACCAGCACCTTGAATTGCACCTGGAGACATACTGGCAACCAGTGCAACTCCCAAATAAATGTTGCATTTAAGGATACAGTATTCTAGAAGAACATCCAACAGTTGTGTCCTGGAATTAACCCACAAACACATTGTACTACCCACACTATTTGAATTTACTATTTTTCATCATAAATCGTTCAATTATGAACTATCAGAGAGTGAACAAAACAAAACAAAAATGTTGTAGCACTTTAAAGACTAACTGCTGTATTTTAATGTTAGTTTTCATGGATCAAGTCTACTTCATCAGACACTGGAGACTTCATGGTATCAATTTATATACATCAGGTACAGAGTGATTATGCATAACAGATAAGTATACAAATCAATATGGCTTTTTACAACTGATAATCTCTGGTTGTTATTTAGATTAGTTGTGAGACCATCTCCTATTACTAGTTGTAAAAAGCCATATTGATTTGTATACTTATCTGTTATGCTAACCAATCACTCTGTAACTTTGTAGCTGATGTATATAAATTGAAGCCATGAAGCCCCACTCCCATGTCTGATTAAGTGGACTTGATCCACGAAAGCCAACATTAAAATACAGCAGTTAGTCTTTAAAGTGCTACAACATTTTTGTTTTCTTTTGTTTTGTTTACTCTCTGATATGCTTGAAAGACAGACTAACATAGCTACTATTCCAAAAAGTTCAATTATGGTTTTATATATATTAAGTGTTACCCAGAACTGGATCCAAATGTGAGAAATGTAATGATTGGGCAATATAGCCTCTGATATTTCATAAATAGATATCTTTGATACAACAATAAACTTGTTATAGCTTAACCTTTCATGAACTATAACCCACAGCACAATAAATCTATTAATATTTATCTCAGGCTTTTTGTTTGGAAGTAATTGACCACACTGGAAACTCCAGAACTATTCAAGTGGTTCAAAATAATCTAACTCTCAACATTAAAATAAAGGAATGCTGGCATGAACATTCTAACAGACTGGGGAGAGGGGGAGAAAACCCACAATTTGAATTGTTGCTCATATTAAGATGCTACTCTCAATGCCACCAAAGTACAGTAGTCCCAGAAAATTTTAGAATATGCAAGTCTCTTATCTTCAGCAGCATTTTAAAAAACCCAAATTGCTTAGTATTTTCCAAGCGGAAGATTATGTAGATCTGAATGTCCTAATCTTGTGTGAAAGTAATGCAAATTGTATTTATAATGCTCAGGGATATCATCCAGAAAAGGGATGCTAATGTATGGACTTCAGCAGGATGATACAAAGCAGCCTTTCTTAAACTGTTGTGCTCAAGATGAGTTGGACTGCTAGTTCCATCCTCCCTGGCAATGGTGGCCAAAGATGTTGAGAGTGGTAATTCAACTTTTGTCAGTGGTGGTTAGCCGGCGGAAGAAAGATCTGGTTTAAAGAGTGTTATTTAATGCAAAAGAAAGCATCCATAACAATAATCCTGTAGTCAGCAGCTGTAATTTTATCAGTACCATCAAAATATGTTCAAAATTAGGGGTGATATTTCTAGATTAAAGAGACCCAAGAGGACACACGACAGTTACATGCTGACTGCCAGGGGATCTCTTTCTCCATACACCACACACACTATAGTATACATATACAAGCATTTTAATACTGGACGCAAGTTGGAGCATTTTTATTGCTCTTCCAAATATTCCTTTTGTCTATAAAGGTGTTCACTGCACATAGCCACAGGGAACTAGCAAATCATCAAGCAACTGTGCTAAGATTTAATAAGCGATTTGCCTCTAATTAGAACACAACTGGTGACATCCTTAACCCCTTCATATCAACCCCTTCTAAAATAGAAAGCAAATGAACAAGAACAAGCAGTGCTCAGCCATTAGGAAGATCCTCAGCCATTGTGAGGCCCACACTAAGTCTCTAGGCCAGTGGTTCTCAACAAGGGGTACACAGCCCACTGCTGGACTTCAATTACCAGAAACCTAAGTCAGTACATTGGCTGATCAGTGCTTTGGAGAAATGACTTAGGCTTCTGGGAATTGAAGTCCAAAAACCAGCATTTGGGAAACACTGCTCTAGGCCAAGGGATGCCCAAGTGCAGTTCTCTTTGCATACTTTGAATACAGCCTAATTCCTGCAGTTCAGTATACAGCACTTGGAAGATAGGTAGAGCAGATTTTATGGCAAAGCAGCTCATAGGTCATATTGTACTAAACCCTGGAATCCATCTAATCATTTCTTTTGAAATACAACTCACATGATTCTTCACATTGGCTATGTTGGTAGCGAATTCTGGTTGATGAAGGCCAAAACATCTGCAGTGCTACCAAATTAATCTCTTCAACTGTCCTTTCAAAGGGAAATGGGATGAGATCATGAAACATCCTCTCATCTTTGATATGTACCAAAATTATACACCAGAATAAGCAAAACACTGGCACCCCATTATTTGGGGATGGATTGTACTTTCCCTAAGGAAATAGAGCTGCAACTTAGCCAAAAGCAATAACTCTGCTTAAATTGTATCTGAGTATACAATTTTAGATTTTTGCTTTCTCGCATTATTTGGAATTCTTTATTACACACAAGTTATCTGGAAGCTTGCCATCCAAAATCAAAATTATTTAAAGCAGTAATCAGTGCTTATCTCTTCATAAGATTCCCACATAAGAATTAATTTATTTTCAACCTCTGATGATCCAAGGGGCCCCACACAATCTCCTACATGTCATGTTCCTGCCTTTGTCTTCCATTTCAGCCTTTGATACCACTGCTGTACCTCAGAAGTGGTGTAGCCTGAGTGCAGCACCAATAGATCAATACTTCAAGTCACTTTATTTTAATAAACCAGGGGTCACAGACCTTTTAAAGTCAGGGGCCAGGTCATGCTCCCTCAGACAGTTGAGGGGGTCAGACTGGTGGTCCCCCTGCTGTTTACAGCTGTTATAAACACATCCGTGGCTGTTGTAAATGCATTTGCGTCTGCCGTAAACATGTTTACAACAGCAGTAAAACAAGTCCGTGGCCAATTCTGGCAGTAGCTGCTGCAGCGGCTGGAGCAAGGGCATGGGCTGGATGATTTGGCACCATAGGCTGTATCCGGCATGGAGGCCGCAGGTTGCCTCCTGTGATAAACAATAGCACTTCCTGTTACAATCCCTAGATTCTGGCAAAGTTGACCCGATATTGTAAGCAAAGAGAAGATCCCCTAACCAGGATAATTCTTCCATAACCATCATGTTCTTATTAGTTTATATATATATTTGTTTTAATATTTCATACTATAAATTATATATCTCGGAGTTTAGTAGCATTCTGAAGACTAGATTATCATGGCCTTCCAAAGATTTCCTTCTCCATGACTCTTCCTATGAAACTGCCAGTTTAGATGAAGTCTATAGTATGCATAGGTGACATTCCCCTTGCTCCCTGAGAATATATTTGCCATTTATCAGAATCTCTAATCTCCAGAATTAAAAGAGGACAGCTTTGGCTAGAAAATTAGGATTCCATGCAGGGTAAATTCATATGTGCATTGTAAGAAAGCATCATCCTGAGTTACTTGTTTCTACCCAGTATACTGAAAATGGTCAGATTTTGCATGGCATAAGTCTTAATTAAAATGCCTAGCTCAGACAGATTGTATTGCAAAGAGAGAATTCTGCTTAGAGATTTGGGAAGAACCAATTCCAAGTGTTGTTATAAGTTGTAACTTTTTAATCACTGATGCTTTTTTTAAAAAAAACCCCAAGGTGTTCTCCAAAACTGCAAGTAAAGCGGGCTGAGGAGAAACCAATCCTAGAAATGCAAATCTGCAGTAGACATAAAGAGTTCAGGGTTTTGTTTTGTTTTATTTGCCACATGTATGAGCTTTCAGGTTCCAAACACATTTTCTGGCTTTAAGGAAGAAGATAAATATTTGTCTCTATAATGTTTTAGTTACATGTTCACTGGTGTTGAACAATTTTAATCCATCTAATGTCACATCAAACATCCCATCTTATTCTCAATATCCAAGGCATCAGTATAATTCAAAGGAGAAGAATAACTTTGCAGGATATTTTTGCTGGAAGTGCTATAACCAAAGCCAAAAATAACAAACCTATAATGACGTTGCACAAACACATGTGTACACACACACACACACAACACATGCAAAAGAAAATCATTCTGTGGTTTTATGAAACTGGATGCGTCAGACCTCCCCTAAGGATTTATTGTGAAAACCAATCCCACACACACAGAGAAGCTTTTGATTCAGAGAATTTCAGTAAGCATTTACTCAGCAAACATTTAATATGTATTGGATCTATATGAAATCTAACTGGGTCATGTCATGCTATTGCATGAAGTAAACTAAGAAATGATTGAATGCCTGCTTAATAAATCTTCCCTGCAAATGCCAGCTTGTTGCTGAAGAAAAGGCTGAACATGCAAATATTTCAAAGAGAATATTCCTATGACTTTTGGTCTAATCTCTGAATAATATATACTGATATATATTGTTTAGAATGTCTTGCTCTTGTTGCTATGCTCCATCAAGTTGCTCCTCGCTTCTTTCATTAACATCTCTGCTTCCAGTATTGAAAACTAAAGGCCAACATTTATTTTACTGAGTTCATCTGTTTTATATTCAGTCTCTGTATCTTAAACAGGTCTGTTTGAACCTCTTCTATTCCTGGTGATTTATTTCTTCCAACTTCTTTGAGAGTGGATTTTACTTTCTAAAAGTGAGATTCTTTGTCAAAGGATTCCTCTTTGAAGATATGTGTCCTTCTTGTATCTCTTTGTACAATTATTCATCTTACTCTATTCTGATCATCTGAGATATTCTTCTTTTGATCTTTCAGTATCTTTAATCCTTTAAACTTTCCTTTGATTTTTTTTTATTTTATGGAAGAAATCTCTTTTAGTTTATCCTATTTCTTTTCAATGAGTATCGTAAATGTTGTTCTATCTGTACATGCAAGTAGTTAAAAAGTTGCATGTAGGATTCTAACAGTATTTCTGTAACATTTTACTTTTGCTTGTCTGTAGTTATAAATTTCAAGAGGTTCATCGGTCTAATGAAGTTTTATATCTGATTTTTGGCTATAGTTACATCTAGTTGGTTAGTTGCATGCTTCCTCGATTATATCTCTGGTTTCAGTTAACAGATCTTCTGGTTAACAGTCAACCAAGTTTAGTAATACAGGTTACTCCCCTGCCCCCTACATATCCATGGGTTCTATTTCTATGGTTCAGTTGTTCATGGATTTAAAAGTATTTGATTTAAAAAGGCCCTGAAATATAGGTGCATTTCTACAACACATTGCCAGAGCTAGCCACTAGAGGCCACTTTCTGCAATTGTAACGTTTACAAGGAACAGAGGCAGGCATTTTGATAGCTTTCATGTAGAACAATTGAGCCACTTGAAACCTCTCCCTTGTTTCTATTACTCAGATTATATGTGTTAAATACAGGATTAGCTTTTATCCATGATTTCAGATATCCATAGAAGGTATCCATGGAACATATCCTCCACAGATACAGGAGGTGACCTATATAAATCTATTCTTTACATTACTCTTGCAAGGTCTTTAAAAGCATATGAGTATGGGGTGGGGGGGATCCTGCAATCTAATTTTTAAGACTAGTCGCAAGCTGTTGAAGGCTTATATGCAGAAATCATCTCACCATTACTAATAAGAAATGTGAAAGATGATATTTTGAGACTTCCCATACTTAAATTAGAGCAAAGTAAAAACAATGAAACTGACAGCATTGAGGGGCAAATAAGCTCTTCACAGGAGCAACAAAAAGTGTGGGGAGAAAACTCTGCCATAGGCAACTGCTCTATTGTACAGTGGAGGCAAATAGTCATTAAATATTGTTTAATATAACTCATAACTATGCCTTGTCATGGCAAGCCAGGACCTGCTATGGTAGTGCAAAGACAACAGTTCAGTGCCAGCAGTTATGATTCCTCATTTCAGATACCAGTGCAACTCGAGGGCTTTCTGTTCTGAACTTCAGCTGCCAAATTCCAAGAGAGAAAACCAGTTTCTTATGGTAACATGTGTTTCTGTCATGTGCTCTTTCTTGAATACCAAGAACCAGTTATTGCCCAATGACTGGTAAAGAATTGTGTTCCTAGGGTAACAAAAAGGGAGGCAATGTATTGCAGGAAACTTTCACACTGCTGGCTAAGGCAAAAACATGTATTTACTAAACTGAGTTGGGTTTTTTTCCACGGTGTGTTAAACCTTTATCCATGGAGACTACAGCTTGACCAATCATTGTAAAAAAGCATTAAAAGTTAATAGAGAAGAATGAGCAGTGCACAGCAGTTAGGATGAGCAGGAGGGCTGATGCACAACATTTTGTTCCCTGAGGAAAAAGGAAAAACTGCAGACTCATCCCAATTTTATTTATTTATTTATTTATTTAATCAATCAAATTTCTATTGCCGCCCAACTTGGCAATGACTTTGGGCGGCTAACAACAATTAAAAACAATATCAAAACTAACTTAAAGCCCTTAAAAACCCCATTAAAAAGTCAAAATAATTTACCACACACACCCATCCAATAAGAGAGAGAGAGAAATCTTAATTATATAAGCCAGCAGGTGGGAATCACATACAAGAAAGGACCAGATGTTGATACATGGACCAATTCCACATACAAGAATGGACCAGATGTTGAAACATTACAGAAAATATGATTGGAGAGCATCTTCCACTAAAGTCTATCTCAGTAAGTAGACAGCAGGTAGTGGAGCCAAGACAGTTATGTCTTGGAGATTCTGGTTCCCGGTCTCACAGCTTGAGGCAACTGATTTGCTCCACCTAATAGCAGAAACAATGTATCATGACCATCCTCTTCAGAGGAAGATTCAGAGGCTCCAATACTAGAAAGCATGGAGGAAGAGGCTGCCTCAGAAGGTTCAAGGCCAGGGGTTGCCAACCTTTTTAAGTTGGGGGCCAGGTCATGTTCCCTCAGACAGTTGAGGGGACTGGACTGGTAGTACCCCTGCGATTTACGGCTGCCGTAAATGTATTTATGACAGCTGAAAATGTGTTTACGATATCCAAAAATGAGTCCATGGCTGATTCCGGTGGTGGAGGCTGGAGCAAGAGTGGGGGCCAGATTATTTGGTGCCATGGGCCATAAGTTGCCTACCCCTACTCTTAGGCCCTCAGAAAGAATAGAAGAAACAGAGAGTGCAATCAGTCAGGCCTTTGTTCCACTTTTTGGCTCCCTGTGGTAGGGATTCTCAATCTGCACCCCTTGGGCTGGAAGCAGCCCAAGGCACCATTTCATCTGGCCCACCACTTTCACCACACCAGGAAGTGCCATGTGGTGGAGAAAGGGCAAAATGGCCATCCTGCCCCCAAAGCTGTCTGAGGGAGCATGACCCGGCCCCTGGCTTTAAAAGGTTGAGATGGGGATGGGCTGGTTCACTCCTTTTGCTACTGACCAGACAAACCAACATGGTCACGTTTTCCGGCACCTTTCTGGGTTCCCATCAGGGCTACTGTTTTTTAGGTGCAGTTAGGACAAGTCTGGTTCTGTTCATTTCCAACATGTGTAATTACTGGGAGTGAAGCAAAGCAGAGCTTGCAACTTTAAATTTCCTTTCTGCTTTCAATTCCCAATGTAGTGAAGTGGCTTAAGATGACAACATAGTTACTTCACAATATTGTAAAGTTAAACACTTATCTGCTCTTTCATAGAAGGGCAGATAAGGATTCAAAATGTGGATGTTAAAGTCTATTAGGACAGCTCTGATACTGGTTAGGAAAAAATAATAAAAATTGAAAGCTTCCCTCCCAGAAGGAGGAGGCAAGAAAAAGAGCAGTGATGGGATGTAACAGGTTCTCACCAGTTTGCCAGAACCAGTAGTAACTTTTCCCAGTGTCCCGGAGAACCAGTAGCAGCTTTTGGGAGGAACCACCTTTGGGGCTTACCTTTTCACTTCGTGTGCATGCATGCCTACAGTGCTTGGTGCGTGTGCACGGCCTCCTTGCTGTCCTCCCAAGCGGGGAGGAGGAAGAGAAGCTGCTAGCCTGAAGCTCCCTATAGCCTCCTCCCCAAGGTAAGTGACTTACCTTTGGATGTGGTGTGTCTGTGTGTATTTTAATGTGTATTTAATACCTTTACCTATATTGACATACTACCACAGTTCCTAAAAAGGCCTGGCGGCCTGGCTTGGGGTTTTTAAACAAAGTCTTGGAGTTACCTCATCAATAAGCTACACCTGTGCTGTTCCAATTGCTGTTCCAATGGAGAACCCTTAAGGAGGTACAGCTGTTTTACATTTACATTAAGGCATATTATCCTAGAGAACTGGTTAGGCAAAGACTTACTACCTAACTTCTTTAACTGTTGAAAAGTTGAAACGTGCCAAAATGAAGCCATCTTGTGGTGAGTTCATTCTGTAGTTCCTTCCATCTGACCTAGTGTGAGAAAGATTAGCCAGAATAAGCTTTAAGCTCTGGTTTAAAAGCTCTGGTTGATTTGTGTTTGGGGTGGGTGGGTGTTTGGTTGGGAGGGTGTATTTTAATGTATTTTTTATTTTTTTATTTATTTAATTTATTTACGGGTTTGTGTTGTGGGTTGGTTGGTGGGTTGAGGGGGGTGCACACGCTTATTTTTATTTTATTTTTTAATTATTATTTTCTTTGGCCCCACCCATGATGTCATGACATCATGACATTAGCTCCGCCCACACTGTGATGACATCATGGTGCGGTAAAATTTTTGACATCCCACCACTGAGAAAGAGTGCAAGGTTGTAGTTTGATTTTGTTATTTTCTTAAGGGAGGTGGGCCAAATAGTCTTTCTTGAAGTGTGTATGCCAAATAGATGCAAACACTGCATCAACTAACATATCAGATCTCTTCACAAACTTAAGTGACCCTCTTTAGCCCATTCCAATCCAATCCAGTCAAACCATATGATTGCACCCTGAGCTAGAGAGTAAGGCAGATTTCCCCTCCTAGCTCAAAAGAAAATGCTAGGAAAAAATATGTGTGGCTGTAAGCTACCCAACAAAGAAATGCCTATTTGTAGAGAAGGCCCCCATTTGTAGAGAATGGCCAATCTTTGTGAGTTAAGGGCCATCCTCCTGTGAAGAAGTTACACCAGTGATTCCCAACCTTTGGGTTTTGGACTTCAATTCCCAGAAGCCTAAGTCAATTCCCCAAAGCACTAATCAGGCAATGCACCAACTTAGGCTTCTGGGAATTGAAGTGCTCCTGAGGGGCATGAACCCCACGTTGGGAAACACAGCCTTACACTAAAGCAGGGGTAGCAAAACTACAGCCCATGGGCAGGACCCAGCCCACAACACCATTTCATGTGGCCTGCAGCCATCCTCACCACTCCCAGAAGTGGAAGTGGGCATGTTTACAACAGCCATAAAATTCATTCGTGCATGCATAAATGTGCACGCAGCTGTCATAAATGCTGCCATAATGCACCTGCGTCTGTCGTAAACACATTTACAACAGCCACTGACATGTTTTACAACAGGAGGGACCACATGACCGGTCTGTTCAACCACATGACCAGCCCACAACATGAAAACTTTGGGAACCCCTGCACTGAAGAGTATGCAGATGAGCCCTGGCTGCAGCTCAGGCCAACTCATATACAAAAGCTTCAATTATAGGCCATGGGAGCTATTGAAAACTTTACCTTATCCTGCTGACATTCCCAATTTCTTTTGTTAACACATACATGACCTTGGTCTGTGTATAATTCTACTGAAGCACTCTCCTTGTTTTGTTACTGTCCTGCTCAACCAGCTTATTTTTTGGACTGTTTTCACCTTGGCTTTGGAAATCCCTGCTTTGTGTTGACCTACTAACTGGTAGGATTTGGGTTGGATTCATTGCATGCCTATGTCTCTGGTCCAATCCTTTCTTGAATGGGACTCAGTTGATCATAAACCCCTTTTCACTTTGGACTGGACCAATTATATCAAAGGGTATAAAGCTGACATAACCCTTGTAAATAAATACTTTTTTTTATCCTTTGCTTAGTGATTACAAATCCCGCCTATACCTGAAGGCAATACCATCACCATCGCATGATCAAATATCAAGGATACATGCTGCATTTCCATAAGCTGGGACATTTATGTTGCTTCCATGAGCTATATCTTCAATCTAATTTCAAGACTGGAGATATGCTGGACAAAGAGAGCATAATTTTAAGGGAATAACCCATAGCTACTTGCTAACTGCTAAACTGAATTGTTTTAACAACAGACTGTTCTGAAAGGATTCCTCTGTGGTTGTGTCAACAGAAAGAAGCTCAGAGCTTAGTCATATAAAAGATATAACCTCATCCAAACCTACTAAAACAAAGAGAGAAAATTACTTCATATCAGCAAGATCAACAACTGCAGCTCTGCACCACTTTTGTTTTGTTTGTTTTAAAATTCCACCTGTACAATATTCTCTTGCATCTTGAAATGTCCTTCTGCTTCCGGGGGTGTGGTCTGGGCCACTCAGCTAACCAGGGAGCATGGTCAGGCCCACAGCGCAAAAAAGTTGGCCACCCCGACATCGATTGTGGTAGTTTAGTGATGATTGGAAGGTCAGCAGTTCAATACCTGAGTACTGCACAATGGAGTGCGCTCCTGTCTCTGTCCCAGCTCCTGCCAACCTAACAGTTTGAAAGCAAGAAATTGCAAGTAGATAAATAGGTACCACTTTGGTGGGAAGATAACAGCATTCCATGCACCCCAGTGTCTAGTCATGACTGCCACATGTCCATGGAAACGTCTGCGGATGCAGACATCGCTGGCTCTTTCGCTATAAACAGAGATGAAGACCAAACCCTAGTGTCAGATATGACTGACTTTTGAGCAAGGGTGACCTTTACCTTTACTTTACCACATAGAACATGGGAGTGTCATTTTAAAAATCAGTGCATTGCTCAGAAGTAATTAATTATTACAAGTAATGCATTATTTGGTCATTTCAAGCAGCAACTAACATAATGCATTACTGCCACTGTTATTTAAAAAAATGTAATTAAGCATTTAATGACCAAACAGTGGTTAAAAAAAAACCCTACACCTTCAAAAGCAATGCTGCTGCAAAAGCAAACACAGTTCATTGTGCACAACAAAAATGTGTTTACCTCATTTTCATTAAAATATTTAAAACTGACACTTTGGGCATCAGTATGCAAAAGCATTTTGATATTATTTCTGCCATTGAACCTATTAGAAAAGTAGATTCAAGTGGACCAGAAAATCTGTTTCAGCTATATGTGACTGCTACAAATGAAAAGGATTATTCCCTTGATCCATGAATTACTCACAAAGGGTTTTAAGCAAGATCCAAAAAAGTATGGTACCTGGAATCTATAATATACATCAAAAGCAGTGATTTTTTAAAAAAAGGATTATTATTTTTAACCAGTTGTAAGGTTAAGTCCTTGAAGAAAACCTTAATTCAGATAGATTTACCTCTGAATAAAAATATATAGGCTCATACTGCACATTTGAGATAAACAGCAGAAATACGATACAGTGAGATTCTGTGGCACTGAACTGTTTCATAGATATTAAACAAGCTACTAGCACACCTAGGAAAAGTCCAAGTGGAGTTCTGATTACATTGTCCATTATTTTCAAGTTCAACAATATTTGTCTAATTACATAAAACTAAATAAATCCAATTTGTCTTCTTTACAATTAATTTGCTTTCCACTGTTAACATTACTTGATGTGCCTCCCACTGTTACTATTGTGTATCTGCAACCACTCATACTCATTTAAGGCTGTTTCTCTCTCTCATTTAAATGAAATCATTCAGCATAACAATTAAACTAATGGAATTACATAATATGACCAGATTAGAGCTAGCTAAATTGAAAAACTGAGGTTTCTCTAGTTTTGTTAGTTTTGTTTTCATATAAGGTAGCTGTGCAGCAAAAATAAAAAAGAGTCTCGTGGCCCCTTCTAGATGAACAAGTTTGATTGGGTGTGAATTTTCATCAGCATAGCCTGCTCCTTCAGGTATAGTTGTATATGTTGTATAGTTATCAACCCACTGGTTTATATTCACACCACATATATTTATGGGGATGGAATAGCATTAAATAAGACACAGTCCTTTTTTTTGTATTCCTTTAATGTTATCCCAGCTTCATATCAATTAAAAATAGTCTAGAAACGTGTGGCTTCACTACTGTACTACAAGCATTTGAAGAAGTGAGCCACATCTACAAAAGTGTATGTCAAATCAAATGTCTTAAGCTAAAATATGCCTTATGGCTGATGGTTTAAATCCAGAATTCTTTTGTTTTTTCACCAGAAGATCTGTCTCATAAAGTATCCTTTTATTCAAGAAGGAAAAAAAGACTTAATTCTGACATTATCTATTTGTTCTTGTACATACAAAAAATTTACATCCCAACTGCTGCTCTTGAACAAGACAGAATAATGAATGGGGTTTTAACATAAAATGAGGAGTAATCCCATGTAAACCTCTATTCACAAACGGAAACACTAATAAGTACTAAAACTTTTTACTATCCCTTAGTTATGGTATCCTGAAGCCAAAAGTACATCTACTTGAACCAGTTTTTTATTTCCTTGTTGGTAGCTAGGGGGCTTACATATTACTGGGTCGTTGTTGTTGTTTTTTTTGGGGGGGTCTATCTTCTAAAATGAGGAACAAGCCTTCTCGGGAGAGAGAAGTTGAACTTCCTATAAAGCACGGAAAGATAATCTGCATGCAGTGGGTGATTCAGTCTCTAATTCCAGCAAAGTGTATGTTGGAAGAAGAGGGAGCACATTCCAAGACCTTCTGTGGATACATGAAACCATTGATAACAGTGAACCCTCTATTTAACACATATATCTGAGTCCTAGAAGTGGGAAAAGGATTTCAAATGCCCCCATTGCTCTATATGAGAGTTATAAAAATGTCTGCCTCCATTTCTTGTAAACATTATATTGAAGAGAGTGGCCTCTAAGTGTCCAACTCTAGTAATGTCTAGAAATACATACAGGATGGCTCACAGGTCCCTATTTGGCCACATAGCGAGTAGGGCTCTGCTTGGGAAGGGAGGAAGCGCTCTCATTGGGCAGCCAGGCAGAGGTGCAGGGTGAACTCTGTGCTGGGAGGAAGGAGGAAGTGCTCCCATTGGGCTGTTGCACAGAGGGGCAGGGTGCATGCCCAAGGAGAGGACAGATAGGGACTTATGGGCCAGGTTGGGACTTACAGGCCACCTGTATATATTATGTATTTCAGGGGCAGTGGGGCCGCACTGTCATGCCACCTGCGAGAGTTGCTGCCCTCAGCCCGCAACACCAATTTTTAGGTGAGAGAGAGAGAGAGAGTGTGTGTCTTTTTGTTTTGTTTACACTCTGATATTTTTGAAACACAGACTAACACTGCTACCATTTCAAAATTCTTATTCTATGCAAGCATATCAGAGAGTAAACAAAACAAAAAGACAAACATTGTGGCACCTTAAAGACTAACTACTGTATTTAAATGTAAGCTTTTGTGGATTGAGTCCACTGGCTCTTTGGCTATAAACAGAGATGAGCACTGAACCCTAGAGTTGGATATGACTGGCTTTTGAGCAAGGGCAATCTTTACCTTTACCTAACAACAGAAGATCCATGATTGGTATTCAAATTTGATGTGAAATTTGGCACTGTTTAGTCGCAAGTGGTTAGTAAAGGTCTTCCTTTCTCAAAAGCCACTCATATCTGACTCTAGGTTGCAGTGCTCATCTCCATTTACAGCCAAAGAGCCAGTGCTGCCCATGATGTAGGCTCCGCCCACAGTATGGTAGTGAAAAAAGTTTGCTGCCCACCACTGAGAATAGTCTTGATTTTATATTATGTTTTTATTGTGTTTTAGGTGTTGAGAGTTGTGTTAACTGCCCTGGGTCTTTTTGAGGAGGGCGGCATAAAAGTTTGCTTAAATAAATAAATTAAATTAAATTAATAAACAGTACATATAAAGCTAATATCACATGTAACCATAAGTAAGTGTGATGTTACCAGTGATGTAATGTTGTCAGATCTGAGAACTGTCAGGAGTTCAAACATGAAATTTCTCCAATCTGAAAATCAAGCTGTGTTGTGATCCAAGATCAAATCTCCTTGCTTTTAATTTAGCACACAAATAGACTTGGCTAACTCCAAATTGGTCTATCTCCTTCCTTCTCCAAAATGTATCTTCAGGTAGCACTAGTTAGGCCAAATCAGTACAAAATCCCTACTTCTTACCAGAATTTGTAACAGGCTTTTTTGTTAATTTAATATAATATAAAAAGAATAAACAAAACAATATAACATCGTACAAAATAATTTCTCAATTATAATGGGTATAATTCATGTTTATAATACAGTACCTATTATCCATCTTAAAACATATTACTTCTATACATTCTCTTCAATTCATGTAAAACTATGTTATTCATTTAGCCAAATCTTGTTTCTTAATCTACCTTAATAATTCAAAATAAACATTTTCACCCTTGTGTTATCTACAATGCCCTGGAAAAAGCTGTATTTGTCATACAATACATTATTATTTCCTAAAACTCATTTGATCTGATACAGGGCTGCCACCTTTACTCTTAACCAATGTGTACTCCAAAAATGCTCCCAGATATCCCAAAATTTATTTTCTTTAATTATACCTTTTTAAAATTCAATTCCCATGTAAGTTTATCATTCAAAGCTATTTCCCATATTACTTTATACCAGTCATCCACTTCTAACTTCAAATCGTTTTTCTTGCAATTTGCTATCTTGCTGTTGTTAAGAAGACAGATAACAAATCTTTCATGTTTTTATTTATATTTATTTCATCCAAATCAGTCAACAAGGCAGTTCTTGACTCCAGCTTAAGATCAATACCCATTATTTCTCCAATTTCCTTTTCTATCTTTTCCCAAAAGTCAGATACCATTGTGCAGCTCCACCACATATGCTCATATGTTCCCAGTTTGTTCTGACATATCCAACAATTCTTTGTTTTAGTATTATCCATTTGATTTAATCGCACTGGAGTCAAGTACCACCTCAACAGAACCTTATAATTATGTTCTTTAACTCTTACTGATAAATTTCTCATGATCTTTTTAGTCCATTTGCTTTTCCAATTTACTTCTGAAATTTTTATTTTTAAATCTTATTCCCATATTTTTCTTAAAACTTCCTGTGGGTTTCCCTCCTGATTTAAAATTTTGTATATTTCACTCACCAGTCCAGAATGTGTGACAGATTTGCCAAATTACAATCTCAGAAAAATAATATATTCACTATGACTGTTTCCTGCTGGTGTTGCTTTGGGGCATAAGAAGCTCCTCCCCTGCCCCTGCCCCCCCCCCTTTGGAAGGTTATGAAGACGCATTCGTAAAAGCAGATGGAAAGAAACTGGATATTATAAGCAAGACTGGAAGCACTGGAGTCCTGGCAGGAAACATTTAACACTAGCCGGTTTTTAATAAATTTTCACAGAATTCCAACAACTCAAATTATATAGTAGGGCATAATTCTCAGATAAATACGTGGGTTGTACACACCTTGAAAAGCACTGCAAAATGAACTGATATTTGTTTAAGATATCCAGGAAATACATTTCAGGCCATTTTTCTACATAATGTTATAGCAACACTCTCATTGTTATCCCAACCTGCAAGGTAGGAACATACTGTAGTATGAATTTCCTTTTTGAGAAGATACTAGTGAGGGAGGAGACGACGGTGATTGTAAATATGGGTGGCATTATGAGCAAAGGTTGCTTAGTTCCAGTATCAAGATATTTTACTGTGCAACTCAACAACAACAAACAACAACAACAACAACAACAATTCATACCTAGCTTATTTGGCATTTTGCAGCCTATTGCAGTATTCAGGGAATCACTTTCTCCCACCAGAGACTTCCAAACACAACTGTAGCCAATTCTCTGAAGGATATCTAAAGGTTTTTCAAAATACCAGCACCAGTGCCAGGATCCTTATCAAGGCAATTAAATAATCTATGTATTTTCCAAGACCCATTGTTCCCGTTATGCCAGCATTTTCCAAATAATGTACCAAAACCACTCTTTTCTTTGGTAGACAACATGCAGAGATAGTAGGTCACTATTCCCAGACAACAGTATCAACAGCAAAAATACTTTTACTGGAGATTCAACATACCGGTAACAAAATGCAAGTGAATCACTGCACTGCACTGATCAACAGGGGTAAAGGTATTCAAAAATATGAATCTAATTCTTCTGGACAGCCTACCTTCTAAACCCATGGTTCCCGACGTGGGGCATATGCTCCATGGGGAACATTTTGAAAGTGAGTTAGACCAAGTTAATGGCCTTTTAGGCTTCCTCCACATGAGTAGGAGATCATTTTTTAATAATAAAAATTATATGTCACAGAGGGGACAGATCAGGATTTTAGAGATGCTTAGGTGGAGCATGGCCAAAAAAAAAGCTTGGGAACCACTGTTCTAGAGAAATGCAATAGCTATGTTGTGAGAAATTTACTCTACCTTCTCAATGAGGCATTCTTAGGTACTCCATTCTAAAGAGCTTCTTAACTACTGGATGAAGTTATTATGATAACTGAAAGACGCAGCTGCTCAACTTCAGTGACTCCAACTTTCATGATGTTTCATTACAAAATGTTTATTCTGGAGCATTTAAGAGACCTCTAAAGTAGGATAAAACCTAAGGCTTTCAACAATACATGCGTTTTCTTATGCTCCAGGTACTCAGACTCAGCAATATTGGTGGAAGGCACAGAAACACGTAATCTCTCTTCTATCTTCAGTAGTGCTGAAACACTGTCTCCCACACCCTGGAATACTTATGGGTTCAACGCACACTCTCCCCACAAAAAGGTGTGTGTGTGTGTGTGTGTGTGTGTGTGTGTGTGTGTGTGTGTGTGTGTGTGTGTGTGTGTGTGTGTGTGTGTGTGTGTGTGTGTGTGTGTGTGTGTGTGTGAAAGTGCCCAGTTTTGAATAATTGGCATTTTGAGTTACTGTATATTTTTTTGGCCTGTTAAAACTGTACACTCTTTGCTGTGAGCCATGAAAAACAGGAGTTCCCAACCTTTTCAGGCCAAGGGCCAGTCATGTGGTTGAGTAGGCTGGTCATGTGGTTCCTCCCACTCAGAAGCGGAAGTAAAACACATCCACACATGCACAGAACGCTGCTATAAATGAACCGCAGCTGTTGTAAACAAGTTTATGATAGCCGTGGATCATTTACATCACATATGTAAATGTTCTGCACATGTGTGAGTGCATTTTACCTCTGCTTCCAGGAGCAGCAGGGATGTTGGGGTTCTGGATGAATTGGTGTCAGTAGGTTGTGAACCCCTGATGTAAAAGGTAGAACAGCACTCCTGGAGTTTTCCAGTAGCTGAAATTCAGGCTTTTTGGAGCAGAAGAAGAACACCACAAGAAAAACATGATCCCAGAACTGTGCTTTGCTCAATCCTTGTCTATAGACAGACTACATCCATAGGATTTTCTCTGTTAAATATTTGTGTGAATAGGAAGTGTCTGTGCTTTGCTACTCCTAAACTACTACCACAGTTAAGATGATTTGCTCTGGAGTTGGTTTTCAATGAGAAAAAGCCAAGAACTGGCAGTGATGTTAGCAATAGTATAGTAATAGAAATTACACGTATACAGCAATTCACAGGGTAATTAGCATTTTGCCCTCAACAAGTTGAGTACTGTACCCATTTTACCATCCCTCAGAAGGATGGGAGGCTGAGTCAACGTGAAATCTTTGGGGAATGAACTTGGATTGTGAGCAGAGTTTTGGCTGCAGTACTTTAACTTTACCATTTTGCCACCAGGGTTCTGATATTATTAGAGTACGTACGTGTATCCCTGAAAAATTTCAAATGCCCTCACTAAAATGTAAGGTAAAGTGTGATGATAACTTTCACATATTAACCCATTGCATAGATATCATGGTGACCATCTTTGCACTAGGCCCATGATGGCGAGCCTTGGCACTCCAGGTGTTCTTGGACTTCAATTCCCAGAAGCCCAAGTCAACACTCCTGCTGATCAGGCGGCTTCTGGGAATTGAAGTTTTAAAAAACTGGAGTACCACGTTTCGCCATCACTGCACTAGACTGCTCGTTTTCTGTGTTTCTCTTGCTTCTACCTATGGTGGATGAAAGTCTAATTATCATAAGAAACTATTATCTATGCAAGTGAGTTGTTTTTAAATAGAGCATATCATTTATTTGTTTATGTACACAATCCACAAAGAAATAAATAGTATTCACACTGATTTCTACCCATCCCTTATCCCTCTTCCCCAGTGACCATACAAGCAAGAAATCAATAATATAGCTCTTTTATCACAATATTATCATCTATGGACAACATAGTAGCTGGATAGTTATGATTTAACATCATACTGTACTGTACTGGTTTGACAATATTAAGCTAAAACAGGTTTTGGAGGGAGGGCTGCAAGTCCCTTTTCACTGGATAAACAAATGTGAATGTTACAACACAATCTTTTCATTTCTAGCAATAGTCACTAGAGAGAGAGCGGCACACACAAGAAATACCTTTTAACATCTAACCACAGAAACATACTAATTCTTACACATCATTTATATTTCATATATGTCCATTATTTTTAAATTATTTAATACTCGAATATGAAATAAAGACCAGTTCAAATAGAGCTTAGCAAACCATCCCACCTCATACCTGAAAACCATCTTTAAAACTCCCTATCTATCTCATGCTCACAGGCATCTCATTAAGACTAGATTCTTTCTACCTGCTCCTGCTAGTAACATTCGGAGGATACTTGTATCCAGATACTGACTATGGGAAGCACAGACAAAAAGAATAACACATCTATTCTGCAGATCTACATTGTAAAACAAAGTTGAATATGCATATGTGAAGTGGACACATAATAATTTTGCATGCAAAAAGTAATTATTTAAAATTGAAACATAGATACAGGTATGCAACTTCTCTTAAAGCTTGCTCCAAAACAAGTTATTTTCTGTGCTTATAAAATTTAGTGATTCTACCAATATAGATAACTGCTGTCTCTAAATCTAATGAGTTTTCTAGTGCAAACACAGCCAAAGATTTGCAAAGTAGTAATATCAACAGGTTTGCGAAAATGTTTATTCTTGCCTGAATATATGGTAATATTTATTCAGATTTTTATTTGTGTCCTGCCCCTTTTATTTTAACCATGAAGTATTCCTTAAACATTTAGACAGACATTGAATTTATTATCTACCAGTATGGTCCAGGATGTTATTTCTTCCATATAACAACTACTAATGCAATGTTTTAGAAGAAGAAGAAGAAAGCAATGAAGCTAGTTTGCATCTTGAACTACAAGATTCAATAAACCTTTTTTTCTTCTTGTACCCATTAACTGGTGCCCCTCCATCTTGTGTATAAGCCATGAGCATCTACATGAACTTGGGGGCTTAAAAGCACAACTATTAACACTAAGAGAGTTAAGTACACTCTGCAGCAGTCTAAACCTAAACAGCTCCACAGAGACTTTGTTCCTCTCTTTTAACACTTGTGAGTCTTACTTACCACCTACTGGGAACCTCAAGTACATACAAGAAATGTATACAAAATAAGAAACTCAGTTTTCCCCATGTTAAACTTACCAGGTTTGGGGTTTTCTCTGGGGATTGTTAGGTCTTGTAAATTTTAGATCCATGCAGCAGTGCAAGCTTCCTCATAAATCCCGATTCCATTTTTCATCACCTCTCCATCCCCAGTATTCTCCTCCTCCTCCTCTGTTGCTACAGGAGGGGTCTACATTTCTCAATCTGAATCATGTGTACCTCCCCTTGCTTTTCAGATTTACATCAGCTGACATCTACTTTTATATGCTGAGGATCCTTTTACAATCCAATATTCAGTGGAACCAAATTATAAAAGGGGGGCATGCTGGCTTTAGAAGAGGCTTCTCTGGCACACCTGGGGTATTTACCTACTCTTGTTCTCCTTTTGTGTCCAGATCAAACATTGGACTGCCCAAACTAAGCAACTTTCTTGGCTTTGTCTTTGGCCAAAACCAAATCCTCATCAGTTCATGTCTCTGGCAGCAATCAGCAGACCAGCAAAAGACTCTGTATCTCTCCACCTTCAGACAGTGTCTTGTTGTCCGCCAGTAGCCCCCACTTGGACATGTTGGTCTTACATTTAGGGACTCCAACCTTCAGCCTATTCAGGGTTCTCCAAGTGAGGAAGGGGAGGATGAGTTCCTCAATTTACCCATTAGATCACTGTGGGGAATGAATTCACCAAAAGGAGGCTTTTTTTTTTTTTTTTTTGCAGTTTGAAGTCTGACCTAGACACGGAAGAACAACTGGAGATCCTGAAGAACTGTCAACATGGAACTTTTCCTTAACTAGGCTGTGAAATCAAACAAAGTTCTAAGTTTCCTCAAGTCTCTCCTTACAGCTCTTACACGCTTGGCTAATTCAAAACAAATGCACCTATAGCAAAGAAAACCGTGTATTCCACCACAACAGGCATTTATACCACGCTGCTTTCCCTAATATGAATCATTGATGCCGAGGCAACTCCCACCTACTGCATCTTATTTTTAAGCAGGCAAATGTGCTTTGTCGGAGGACCCCGCAGTCGAGCAAAGATTACCTCCAAGCGGGGCTTTCATAAAGGACCAGGGCTCAGGTATCCCTAAACCCTCGGAACCCATCCTTCCCCTCAGGCACAAACGATGCTCACGACCGGGGCAGGAGCGCCATCCCATGCATCAGGGGACGTGGCGACCTGCTCCCTCGTGATTTTTGGGGATCTCTGGCTCACGAGAAGTACAGCAGTGAATGAAACCCAGAGGGTTTTGTTTTAATCGTGTCAGAAGCACACAAAGGTGCTTTCTGGGTTGAAAGGCTTTTTGCTGGAGAAACTCCGCGCAGGGGACGCCCGAATGAGGCTCCTTTCATGTCCCCCGAAATCTTTTCCCCACCGAAGTGGTCCCTACTTGCAAGTTTTTGCTATTGAACTGCTAGGTTGTCAGGAGCCGCTCGTTCCGTCACGCAGCACTCGGGTTTCGAACTGCCGACGACTGGCCCGCGGTTCCAGCGGACAAGGCGAGCTTCTGAGCCACCGCAGTCCCCCAGCTTAGAGGTGACCCCAGGGGCTGACTTACCATGGCAGGGAGCGCGACCCGGGAGCCCACACCATGCCTTGTTTACGTGGTGGGCTGCATCTTTCCTGTCGCCTCCGGGCGCCCGAGGGAGCGAAGGCAAAGCGCGCGTGCCTGGACTGGCCCGCACCAGGGGAGCAGCCGCGCCTGGACCATCCGCTGCCTCCCTCCGGCGGGGCCTGCCTGGCGAAGGAGCGAGCCAGTCAGAGTCTCCAAAGGCGCCTCTTCTCTCCCCTCCGCAGCCCTCAGTTGTTGTTGCCTCTTCAGCCGAGTTGCTCTCTTCTGAGGGGAGGGCGCCGAGAGGAAAAGCCCGCGCTCAGGTGTAGCCCCGCGCCTCACCGACTGCCGGGGCACCTCTCGCCGCCTTCCTTAGGTCAGGCAACAACGCGCTTCTCCGCATTCCCTGGCCGGCCGCCCGCCCCGCCTCGCCTCGCCTAGCGCGGACTGAACCCGGCAGCGGGAGCCGAGCAAGGCTCGTCTCCCGGGTGGGCAACGAAAGCGCGGGGACTGTTTTTCCCTCAGGTTTTCTCAGGAGACAGGGAAGGAAGAAGGGGAAAAACGGGGATGGTGACCAGGCTTGGGTGCAATTCGCCTGCGCAGGAAAGCGCGCAAAAGGAGTGCGGTGGGCTCTACTTAAGTCCCTCCGGTCCTGCTTGCTTTAATAATAATTTCGCGTCAGACATTATTCTGGGTTGAAAGGATTTTTGCTGGAGAATCTCCTCTCAGGGGAAGCCCGGATGAGGCTCCTTTCATGTCCCCAAGATCTTCCCCCACCTTTTTATGGTCCCTATTTATCGACTTGCGATTTCTTGCTTTCGAACTGTTGTTATTATTGTTATTATTGTTATTATTATTATTATTATTATTATTATTATTATTATTATTATTATTATTACAGTAATACCTCATATAACATTAGTATCGAATAACACTAAAATCGCATAACATTAAGGAATCTGGGGGGAAGAATTGCATCAGATAACATTAAGATCCTTAAGGGATGCTTCAGATAACAACCGCTAAAGCCTGTGTGGTTACAATGTATCTCTATGGATCCCATAGGATTTTAACATGCATCAGATAACACTAAAAATCATATAACACCAAGACTTGTGGAACCAGGTTTTAGTGTTATATGAGGTTTTACTGTATTATTATTAGTTCAAATTTATATTGCCGCCTGTTAGATCCGGAGATCCTTGCGCGGGAGTGAGGACACGGACGCCATTGAAGGTGAACCAAACAACACGTATGTTTATTGTGACCGCTGGTAACAACAACAACAACGGCTGGGTCAGCAAGGGTTTAAATACCCTGCTTGACCCAGCCCACTGACCAATTGGAAGCAGCGATTTTCCCGCCGCTTAGACTTTTAAATATCCAACACCCCTTTCCCCCAGAATGCCTTAGTCCGCTATTTACATATATAATCGTTCAGGTGACGGGGGCGTGTCCGTACACGATCGGACCTGCGCAGTTCAGTCGGCGCTGGGGCATCGAGCAGAGCGGACCTGTCGCTCTCGCTCTGCCCCGGCTGGGCCGCTGGCGGTTCCGGGACACGACCGTCGGGCTCCGCGGTGACCGGGGGTGAGCCTGCTCCACACGGTAAGTTGACTGGTGGTGGTGCTGCGTAACTGGGGGTGTCTTCTGGCCGAACCGGGTCGGTGACCGGTTCGTCCATCGGGTGCATGTCTGGCTCAGCGCCGGTCTGCACTCCCTGGGGAAGGTTGCTATCCGTGTCGGGACTTGTTCGCCTCCTGAGTTGGTCGACATGGCGTTTCCATGTCTGACCATCAGCGAGGCGAACCGTGTAGGTGTAGGGACCCAGCATCTCGCTGACGGTTCCCTCTTCCCACGGTGGGCCGGGCGCATAGTTCCTGGCAAAGATTGGCGAGTCAATGGCTAGTGTCCTGCCCTGTGGTTGATCTCCCTTGAATTTGTCTGGGGAGTACCTGGGATGTAACCGATCGAGATGACAGCGGAGTCTCCTAGCCATGAGCAACTCCGCGGGGGCCCTTCCTGTGGCAGCGCAGGGAAGGTTGTGTTGGGCCAACAAGAACGTGTCCACGCGTTCCTGCCAGTCCCCCGGACCTAGCCTTCCCAGGGCTTCCTTTGCGCTTCGTACGAACCTCTCTGCCTGCCTGTTCCCTTGTGCCCTGAACGGGGATGTGAGAGCGTGTCTGGTTCCCAGGGATGCCAGGTACTGCTCGAACTCCGTGGCCGTGAACTGAGGCCCGTTATCGGAGACGAGTGTGTCGGGGATGCCGTGCGTGGCAAAGATTTGTCTGAGTTGCCTGATTATTGTTCTAGCTGTGGTGCTACTCAAGAGTCGGACTTCCAACCATTTTGAGTATGCATCCACGACAATCAGGAACGTTTGGCCATGGAATGGGCCGGCGAGGTCAATGTGAATCCTCTGCCATGGGCCCGAGGGTTGTTCCCATTCCCTGATCGGGGCTGCCGGGGGATTGGGCCGTGATGATTGGCAAGGTGTACATTTGGCCACCCATGACTCTATGTCTTTGTCAATGCCAGGCCACCACACGTAACTTCGGGCCAATCCTTTCATTTTTACTATTCCCGGGTGGCTGGCGTGCAGAGTGTCTAAGACCTTGGGACGGAGTTTCCTGGGAATCACTACCCGGTCCCCCCACAGCAAGCAACCCCCCACGTAACACATCTCGTTCCTTTTGTCGTGAAATACCTTGAATTCCCCTTCCCCCTTGTCCGGCCAACCCCGGTGAACCCAGCTGGACACAGTCCGGAGGTCGGCGTCTCTCGCCGTTTCCCTGGCAACCTCGGCCGATGTAGTGGGGGAAGAATCCAGGACGTCTAGGGCAAGAACCGATGCCTCCCCCTTTTCCGCGCCTTCCTGGGTCGGAAGGGGGCATCTGCTTAAGGCGTCAGCGTTGCCCATGTGTTTCCCGGGGCGGTAGACCAAGGTGTATGAGTACCCCGACAGGAAAAGGGCCCAACGTTGCATCCGGGGAGACAAGGCAGAGGGTGTAGGCCGGTCACCAGCCAGAAGTCCCAACAAGGGTTTATGATCAGTCACGAGTTCAAAGTCCCGGCCATATAAGTAATCATGGAATTTCCTTACCCCTGCCACTGCCGCCAGCGCCTCCTTATCGATCTGGCCGTAGTTTCTCTCGGTCAGCGACATGGTCCTGGAATAATAGGCGATGGGCGCCTCGAGGCCGTTGGGTAGACGGTGGGCCAGGACCGCGCCGACGCCGTAGGGAGACGCGTCGCAGGCGAGGACCAGTGGCAGGGTCGCGTTGTACTGTATCAGGAAACTGTCCTGGGAGAGGAGATTTTTTACAGTGGCGAAGGCCGACTTTTGTTCGGGACCCCACACCCACTCTGCCCTTGCCGCTAACAGTCTGTGTAGGGGTTCAGCCGCCGTGGCCTTCCCTTTCAGGAAGGCCGCGTAGAAATTCAGGAGACCCAGGAACGCCTGCAGCTCCTGCTTGTTTTTTGGGGCCGGGGCGTTCCGGATTGCCTCTACCTTCCCCCGACATCTGGAATCGGTCCCGGAACTGAAGTCTGAACACAAATCTCGAGGGCTCCGGCGCGTAGTGATTCTTGAGGGCCAGCTGTAGTGCTTCCCACGAGACGTCCAGAATTGGCGTGGGGTCCACCAGGGACTGGGCCACTTCGTAAACTTTGGGCCCGCAATGGGTCAGGAAGAACGCTTTCTTCCGCTCCGGTGCGATCTCTCCCAGCTCTGCAGCCAGGAGGGAGAATTCAAACCGGTCCATATAGCTCTTCCATCTCTCGTCCTTCGGCTGGAAGGGTGCCGGAGGGACGTAAGTAGCCATGGCGAGGTGGCTTCGAGAGTGGTGGCTCTGGCATGTGTTGGTTCTGGTCCGTTCCTCAGGATCCCACCTTCGTCGCCAGTGTTAGATCCGGAGATCCTTGCGCGGGAGTGAGGACACGGACGCCATTGAAGGTGAACCAAACAACACGTATGTTTATTGTGACCGCTGGTAACAACAACAACAACGGCTGGGTCAGCAAGGGTTTAAATACCCTGCTTGACCCAGCCCACTGACCAAATGGAAGCAGCGATTTTCCCGCCGCTTAGACTTTTAAATATCCAACACCGCCCACTCGCCGTAGTGACTCAGGGCGGCTTACAGACAATACAATACAATACAATACATTACATTACATTACATTACAATACAATATGTTGGTGTAGGCACAGGGGGAGGGGCGGCAAAGTCCTCATCCTGCCCTGGCTGCTTCTTCCCCTGGCAGTTGGTATAGGCACAGGGGGAGGGGCGGCAAAGTCCTCATCCTGCCCTGGCTTCTTCTTCCCCTGGCAGTTGGTATAGGCACAGGGGGAGGGGCGGCAAAGTCCTCATCCTGCCCTGGCTGCTTCTTCCCCTGGCAGTTGGTATAGGTACAGGGGGAGGGGTGGCAAGGTCCTCATCCTGCCCTGGGTTCTTCTTCCCCTGGCAGTTGGTATAGGCACAGGGGGAGGGGCGGCAAAGTCCTCATCCTGCCCTGGGTTCTTCTTCCCCTGGCAGTTGGTATAGGCACAGGGGGAGGGGGCAAGATCCTCATCCTGCCCTGGCTTCTTCTTCCCCTGGCAGTTGGTATAGGCACAGGGGGAGGGGCGGCAAGGACAGGTCCTCAACCTGCCCTGGCTTCTTCTTCCCCTAACAAAGAGACCTTTGTTAGGCTGGCGGGTGTTCCATGACGCTCAAACCGTCATGCAGCACCCAGGTCTCGAACTGCCGACTTGCTGGCTAACAAGGTGAGCTTCTTAACCACAGAGCCACGTGACACATCTGTCCCACTCGCTGAGCCCGAGAGAGAAAATGCGGCAGACCTTGAGGCAGTGTTTCAGGAAGTGTTAGAATCTCCCTGGTTTGGAAACGGCAGCCCAAAATCAACAGGAGTACCACAAGCGACACGCGTTTTGTGAAGTGATCTGAGGTGGCTTGGCGTGGAGAAAGAGCCTGCGTCCTCGCCAGTCACAGCTGTTCGAGCCCCTCAGACCAAGCGTAGCTCTTTCAGTCCCCTTGACTTTATCTGTGGTCATGAAAGGGCCCCTGGGTCGTTGAACGTGGGGTTGTTGCCCTTATCCTGCCTGGGAGAGAAACTGGTGAGATTCTCATCTTCAGCTCATGAAATAATTTGGACCTTCATTTGAGTGGACTTGGACATGATACCACTTTTTAAGCAAAAACTGAATTAACTACATTTAGTTATGCCTGCGAATGATCACAGAAATGTCTGCAGAAGCAAACAGTGCTGGCTCTTCGACGATGAAACAGAGATGAGCACTGAACCCTAGAGTCGGATACGACTGACTTTCTACCAAGGGTGACCTTTCCCTTTACCTAGGGATGGGATTGTCTAGAATCCCCCCTTCCCCCTTTTTTTAAATAGTTAGATTTATGACAGAGTTGGGTGTGATATGACTTTGGCACCTTTTGAAGTGTCCATAGTTTGAGATCTCAGTACAGTATGTCTTGATGCAGCAGGGCTAGTAGTCCAATGCCACTTTCGGCAATAAGATGTCTTGGCCCCAGCATTTAATATCTGCCCAGGAAAATGAACTTCAAAAGTTGCTACTTTTCTCAGCAGAGTACAGTTGTACCTCACTTAAAGAGCATAATGCATTCCACAGGATTGCTCTTTAAGCGAGTTTGCTCTTTAAGCAAAACACCATTCCAAGTGACCAATTGTGCCTTGGGGAAGGGGGATTGTGAACCCCGATTTAGTTGTTAAGCGAGTTTTTTTGGTTGGTTTTATTTGTTAAGTGAAGCGAACATTCAGAGAAAAGTCTGCTTTTTTAAGTGAATTACTCTTTAAGCAAAGTGCTCTTTATGTGAGGTTTGACTGTACAGTATATTACTCCCAACTAAGCAAGTTCAGAGTGGAAGCATAAAGAAAGGAGAATAGCCTTGACACTCAGGTGTTGGTAACCTGCATACTTATGGTATGAAATTGATATCATTTTATAAATTTAATGATAAAACAAGGATAGCAACAATGGTGTGCCGTGAAGTCAGTTCTAGCTTATGAGGACCCTTTTCTCAGTACAGAATATTCAGAATTAGTTTACCATCCTCTTCTTTTGGAGGTGCCCTATGACTGTGCAGCTTTTCCAATGCCACACAGGGTGGCTCTTTTGGGATTCAAATTCTCAACCCTCAGGCTTCTCAGTCAGATACCCAACCCACTGAGCTATAGTATATTCGAAATAGGTTAACATGAGCGAGAAAAAACAGGGGGGAAAGCTTTGAGCAACAGTTTTTCAATTAAAAAAAAAACCCTCTTCTGTTAATGCTGACCCATGTGAATATGGCAACAACCTCATGATTTGTACAATTCTTTGCACCATACAGTGATGTACACAGCAGCTAAAAGAAACCCCACATTTGCTTATTCTGGCATTCAGAGACCTTTGTTCTAAGGGAGATACTTGCTTTGTTACTAGTTGAAGAGAGCAGTGGCTCCTTGCCAAGATATAAATAGAGACAGACTGGAACACTTATCTTTATATCTCAATTTGTGGATAGGGTCATCATAAACTATGTTATTTAGTTCCTTTTTCTCAGGGTGTCAACCTTCCTATAAAGTTTCTAGCCCTTCTGAATGATTAAATTGCTTTCCAGGCTCTTCGTCTGTTTCTCTGTGACTGCGAAGCTCAAACGCTGGGAGGCTGTTCAGTCAGAATCTTCTGCACTATGAAAGCCTTCCTTGACCTGATGCTTTCCAGTTGCATTGGGCTGTAAAGCCCATAATCCCCAAGCAGTCAATGGTTACACTAGTTGGATATAATGACAGCTGTTTCCAAAGTAGCTTTTCCAAGCTCATGTCCAATACATTTGAGAGCATCATACTGGCAAACTGCTTCTGCAGTTCAAGCATATGCCAGTCTAACTAGAACTGAAGGAAATTAAGATGGGGGATTCCAAATCTAATAAATTCCTACAGAAACTAGTGGCGCCAGCTGTCTTACATCATGATCCTCACCAGATTTGTTTAGACACAGGAACAGTTAATTTCAAAGGGACTTATTTTCTCATAAGTATGCTTGGATTTGTAGCATTAATGTTGGATTTAGGAGTCATCAGCATCACATTGAACCTGCTTTTAATGGTTCCATGTGACCCAGGGCTTAGAAGTGTTGTTGTTTTTGAACTACATCTCCCAGAATCTCCCAGCTAGCAGCAGCCATAATGGCTAAGAATTCTGAGAGAGCTGTAGTCCAAAAGGCAATTTGTTTAAGTTCTAGGGTTGTTCCTTTGTGGTGGAGTATCACAAAAGACCTGCTCATATTTCTGCATTCCCTTCACTTGATAGAGGGGTGAAGAGTCCTAGGGACCTAACCTTTTTTTTTTTTTTTTTTTGCTTTCTTTTGCAAAGGATGGGGCAGTTCGGCCCCAAACAGACCCAGTGTGTAATCTGGGGGTCCTCCTGGACTCACGACTACTGTTCGAAGAGCAGGTGGCAGTCATGGCCAGGATGGCTTTTGCACAACCATGTGATATGCCAGTTACACCGGTCCCTAGATCGGGACTCCTTGCTCATGATCACACATGCCTTGGTCACCTCCAGACTTGACTATTGTAACATGCTCTACATGGGGCTGCCCTTGGTGACCATTCAGAGGCTGCAGCTGGTCCAGAATGCGGCTGTCCAGATCGTGATGGGCGATGGGCGTTATGCTCATGCCTCACCATTCAGTGATGGGCAGCCAAAAATTTTACTACCACGCTGTGGGCAGAGCTAATGATGTAGGCGGAGACAACATCATGGGTGGAGCCAACATAAGGTCATGATGTCATGGGTGGAGCCAAAGTTTTTTAAAATAAAAAAGCTTAAAAATACAAATTAAATACACAATAAACATATAAAAATACAAATTAAATACACATAAAAATGCATAAAATACACATTAAAGCACATAAAAATACACATAAAATACAAATTACATGAAGATGCATAAAAATACACATTAAAACACATAAAAATACACAATACATATTAAAGCACATAAAAATGCACATTAAATACACATTCCACCCACCCACCTACCCCAAACCCAAACACAGTCACTTACCCTGGGGAGCAGGCGGCAGAGCATTTTCTCCTTCTCCTCCCATCTTGTTGCCCAGCGGTGCAGCAGGGCCCGGCCTGGCAGTGTGGCCTGGCACGGTGGCACAGTGTGGCAGTGTGGACTGGCACCATGGTGGCGCAGCCCAGTGGTGCAGCAGCGGGGTGTGGCCTGGTGGTGTTACACGGCATGGTGCAATGGCAGCCCACAGCAGCAGCGCACAGCGACTCGAGCAAGGGCCGCCACCTTAGCCACTGCCTCACCTCCAAGGAGGCCACTGAGGGCCTCTCTGGCTGCCTGACACTGCAGCCTAAAATGGCTGCTGGTGAGTATGCATGCGTTAAATATCATTTGACGCATGCGTGCTGAGTACTGGAGGCACGCGTGCATCAATTGGTATTTTAATCCATGCACACTCACCAGCAGCTGTTTTGGGCTGCAGTGTCGGGTAGCCAGAGAGGCGACCGAACCAGTTGTCTCAGAAAAAAAAACCCGTAACCACCCCGGGTGGTCTCCCAAGAAGGCTACTCCCCCCCCCCCAGGAGACCACCCAGGATTGTTACTATTGGTTCTACTGTACCGGGGCGAACCACTCCATGCCCAGCACTGTCACCATTGCTCTGGGAGCTGGCTGGCGGGGCAGGTCTGGGGTCAGGGCCAGACGGTCATTCAGGCCTGCTGACTCATCTGACTCCCTATTAACACCCCCCCCCTGTGTTTTTAATTGGCATAGAAGTATGATAAAGTAAATAAAGAGATCACTGAAGAATTACAATGCTTAACCTATTTCTTAGATATTTGGTTTTTGTTTTGTCTACCAAGGCCCACCTTTCTCATCTTAGGGTAGACCACAGTGTCAAACTGTTGGCTTTCATATTCCAGGTTAGAACTCTTCCACAAGGAGCATTTGTACCCATCATTCCTCCTCAATTGTGGGCTTTACTGGAATTTCTCCTACCAACCAGATGACAATGCCCCTTATGCCAATACAAACATGAACCAAGAGGATTTAAAAAAAAAATGTTTCTCTCTATTTCCTCTGTTCAAACTATTGCATGAATATACTGGCTCATTGTGGTTCCCTCCCCAGTCTGAGGCTTGCCCTTCCCGCCTTTTACCTTTCTTTCAG
This sequence comes from Furcifer pardalis, assembly GCA_030440675.1. NCBI lineage: Eukaryota > Metazoa > Chordata > Lepidosauria > Squamata > Chamaeleonidae > Furcifer > Furcifer pardalis. The sequence continues at coordinate 75,946,686 of CP126893.1, forward strand.
AAACAATTTGTGAAATATAACGTGGGGAAGCTGGAAGGGGCACTATTTGCTGATCAGCAGCTGCTAGAGCTTTGGTAGCAACTATGGCTCTTGGGAGCATCTGGTGGGTGGACATCCTTCTGTCTCCTGTCCTGTCAGTGGGCACTCTACTTGCATTTCTCATGGGGAGAAAGAAACAGTGGGAGACATTTATTTATTTTTATTTATTTTCATTTATTTTTATTATTTCATTTTATTTCATTTGTATCCCACCCTCCTCTGAAGACTCAGGGTGGCTTTACAACTAAAAACAATTAAAATACATACATACACATTAAAAATTCAAGTTAAAAAAACATAGAGAAGCCAGAGTTGGGCAGTAGTTCTGTACCACTCTGCGCTAAAAAAACTAAGAGCTCCCACCGCTGTGCTATATCTAAGCTGGTGTGAAATAAGCACATCCACCCTACCAAGCCCCTACACCAGGGATTGGCAACCTATGGCCCACGGGCCAGATCCAGTCTATGGTATCAAATCGTCTGGCCCATACCCTCGCTCCAGCCACTGCTGTCACCATCAGAATTGGCCATGGACTCATTTACGACAGCCACAAATGTGTTTACAATAGCTGTGGACACGTTTATGGCAGCCATAAATGGCGGGGGGCCCACCAGTCCAGCCCCCTCAACTATCTGAGGGAGTGTGACCTGGCCCCCAACTTAAAAAGGTTGCCGACACCTGCCCTAGACAAGAGCCCATGGCCATCATCAGTAGTACCAAAAGTAGGGAGAAAATTCATCTCGAGACAAGTCAAAACCAACAAAACAAAAAGAAACTCTGAAGCTCGAGGGAGGAAGGGTAGAGATGCTCCACCTAGATTTCCAAGGAGTTCAGCAGAATATGAACCTCAATAGTTATCAATAATGCCTAAAGCAATAGACAGAAGTAAATACTGGACATTAGAGAAACAAGTACCCTGTCTAGAAGGGTCCGTCATTCCCACAAAGACATATTTTATCCACCAGTCTGGACCATTGGTAAGTAATCTGGCAAAGGACAGTTACAATGAGGATAACACACCATGTAGCAGTTTGATACCTGAGTGCCTGGGATAGGAATAAATGACAGCCATGTAAATTGATCCAACAACACTCTGGAATTCCTGTCTGGGGAATTACATGGATTGGGCAATACTGTTATTCTTGATAGGCTCACATGTTCAAACTGAAATGGTTCACTGTGATCCTTGTTCCCTGGCAAGTCCTCTACCATGAGCTCCTTTGCTTCAGGAGGAAGGTTAACAAGCACAACTGGTTTTATGGAAGTACTAAACAGGTCCCACAGATTCTGTTCCCTGGTTCCATCCCCAGTTCCTGTTAATTCTTCATCATGGAACCTGCTCAGGTTCTCTGGTGGTCCCAAGTCCTTAACAGTCTCCATCTGGGACTGACTTGAAGTCACTGCCCACCTCATCCTGAAGGGCATCTGGTGTGGACAAGTGGAAACCAGTGCTCTACTCACACCTGTGACTTCTGCTCCCAAGCCAGCTACACGAACCATTGGTATTGGCAGTGTCACCTCCAGCATTGCTTTCATGATTGTGATGTAGAGGAGCATCCCAAGCTTTCTCCTAGCTGGTCCGAGCCCTGTGGAGCGTGACTGCCAGCCACAGGTGAAGATTGTCCAGAGCTCCTGGTCCAGAGCTCCCAAAGAATTAAGGAATCATTTAACTCCACCCACCCCAGGCCCAGAAAACCAGCGGTTGCTCCTCCAACACTTCTAACCAGAACTCCTTTTCTTCTTTCTCCTCCTCATTTATTCATGCTTCCTAATTGGTTCTATTTGTTCCTGCCTAGGAAGGCAGCTGCCCCAATGCTCTCCCCCCCCCCAGGTCTGTGCTTCTGTTCTCTCCCACCCCCACCCCAGCCCTTGGCAGCCATCCAGTGCCTTTTCCTGTGTGCTTCCCAGGATCCTAGGTCATAGGGAAGTCTTCCAAACAGGCTGAAGGTGCTGGTGTTTGGCCACAATAACTTGATTGATTGATTGATTGATTGATTGATTGATTGATTGATTGATTGATTGATTGATTGATTGATTAAGTCTTCTGAGAGAGCCATCCTTCTTACATTCACAATACAGATAGATAAGGTGGTGTTTTTGTTGTTTGTATTTTGTATTTGTATTTCGACTTATATGCCGCCCCACTCGCACAGTGACTCTGGACAGCTTACAGAAGAAGCAGTTACAATTACATAGCACATTCCATAGCATAAAAGCAATTACAAATACTGTATCACATAGTAAATTACAAATACTGTACAGTCAAACCTCGCAAAAAGAGTGTTTCGCTTAAAGAGTAACTCGCTTAAAGAACAGAAATTTCTCTGAATGTTCGCTTTGCTTAACAAATAAAACCAACTAAAAACTTGCTCAACAAATAAATCAGGGTTCGCAATTTCCCCCCCCACACACACAATTGGTCATTTACAATGGTGTTTCGCTTAAAGAGCAAACTCGCTTAAAGAGCAATCCTGTGGAACGCATTATGCTCTTTAAGCAAGGTACAGCTGTATCACATAGCAGGAATAACATCACAAAATATATCAAAATACATCGCTATATATGTCTCTCTCTCTCTCTCTCTCTCGATCTCCAGTAACAATTGTAATTACAAAATATCAGGACATCCTAAAAAATAAATCAGAGATACTTTAATATAAATCATTACAGTATCAGAATTCAATAGGCAACAATATAAAGCAACAATCAAAAATTCCAAATATCAATTCAGTTTACACAAAAATTACAAAAGCAAAAAACTAAGCAAAAAAAAGTTGTAAATCCCGCAACAAGTGACAAACTGCTGACAAACAGCTCCACCAGGCCACAGGTGTTTCTGGTGGCGGCGGTTGCTCGAAAAAGTCCTACCGCCATAGCAGCTTTTAAGCCCTGGCCAGGGCGGAGCCCCCAGGGACAGGTGGAGAGAGTCCCGTAACTGGATGCGGCAGCAGCCTCTCCGCCTGGCCGCAGGTGTTTCTGGCGGCGGTGGCTGCTACAATGAAATGTGCCAAATAATGGCAGTCTTCTCCTTCGGGCGAGATGACGGGGCCCAGAGGGAGGACGGGAGCGTTGCCTCACCACCCGCAGCTGGACATCTTCTCCTCCGGGTGAGATGGCGGGCCCAGAGGGAGTGCTGAAAAACATGATTGCTCGGCATCTTCTCCCATGTTATCACCTTCTATGCCAGTAATCACACTTCCCCCAATGTCAAGACCTTTCATGCTGGGTCCAGATGTCATGGAATAGAACTCATCCTCGCCATCAGATGATTTTATTGCTTATACGGACCTTACACGAAGCATGGCAAAATCTCTTGATATGCAAACACAGTTCGTTCCCCTTAGTTCAGTAAGCAAGGATGGAATATTCAGCAAAAAAAGGTTCAGTCCATACGGCAGGCTTCAGAAGATACAGGAATCTTCATCCAGTGTACCAGCCTGTTGGCATAGCAAGGTGAGCCTTGTAGCTTGTGTACAACCAGCGACTCAACGCCAAGTGCTGGGTGGTGATAAATAACCTGACTCCCTAAAGGGGCCAATGGTTACAGGCAGATGAGCCCTTTTAGGTGGGGTGATGGTCCCCTCAGTGGAGGAAATGCCACTGGAAACCATCATATTGGGCCCAACGCCAAAATGTGCAGAGGAGGAACTCTGATTCCCAATGGTCATGGGACAGAAAAGACCATGTCAGATGACTGGCTGTAATGGTACACCCTGTCCACATCCTCAAGGCTATGAAAGCCCATTGCAGTCCCTGTGTTAAATCCTGCATGTCTCATTTCATGTGTGCTGCAGGAGGTGGCTCTGTGACCATAGTGTATAGGTCACTTCTTGGCAAGCTGGGATCCACCTTAAACAAATTCATGCCAGTGGCATTTTTCCTGATTGCTTAAGAGTGTGAAGACAGCCCAGAACCAGCTGGCCTTTAGACACTCCACTGCCTTTGGCATTATGCTCACTCACAGTTTTAATACACATTTCCAGGGGCAGGGAAAAAAGTATAGTCAGATCAAGTTGCAGACAAGAACAACAACCACAAGTATTTCAAAAGGAATAATGGAAGCCAACAGATGAAGCTACTGAGAATAGCTTTTCTGAACAACCAGATACAAAAGGCAATTCCTACTGGTACTCTGACATAAATTAATTATGACTCTTCTGAAGAAGTGCTCCTCAGATTTCTCAAGTAAGAGTGATGTAATCTACATTCACACAAAACTAAAATTGTTGCTCATAAAAGTGCTGCACAACTTTGGTTCTTTGTTCTTACTATTTGTATAAAAGGGCTACAGGAAGCAGTATAGAGAAGAAACTGATCTGTTAATCTAGATGTCCCTGCCTGAGGCAAAGATAATACTGAACTATCTCACAGGATTGATGGAGGCTTCTTTGGGTTGCAACATCATTATGGGCTCAGTGTCTACAGTGAAGTTAATTAATGAATTTGGAATATTTATATGCTGCTTTTCAACCTCTTCTGTATTGATTGGCAGGTCTGTCTACCTTGACCTTGATTGAAAGAGAGCATCCCTTCTCTGGTAAGCAAACCACCAAACAAATCTACAAGTAAGGTAAGTAATTATGTCCTGGTCAGAAAGTTAAGTTTGTTCCAATCACATGTTTCTTCCTACAGAGAGCTAGTTTAATGCCAGTTAGGTTCTTAGTAGGAAGAGTACCTGATCAATTTGCCATGCTTTCTTTAACTACTAGCAGTAATAATCATTATGTTAAAAATCACTCTTACTTGAGAAATCTGAGGAGCACTTCTTCAGAAGGGTCATAATTAATTTATGTCAGAGTACCAGTAGGAATTCCCTTTTGTAATTAGCAAAACATGTAAAGTTTGTCAGATGATTCAGTTATGTAATTAACTCTTGTATCTGAATCTTCTATATGTCACTTTTAATATAGAGGAGGACCTTGGGACACCCTGATTGTGATGCAGAGGAGCACTCCAAGCCTTCTCCTAGCTGGTCCCAGTGCTTTGGATTGTGACTGCCAATTTATGCTTTACATTTTTCATGTGGTCACAATAAAATATATGAAAGTATCCCAAGGGTTTCTCAACAGACAAAGTTGCATTATAGTAGAACATAGGAGGGCAGGGTAGATGATGCATACTCAGACACTCCACTGCTTTTGGCATTATGCCCACTCACAGTTTTAATACACGTTCTTTCCATTTAAGGTAAGAAAATGGCTTTACTACACTAAACCTTATGACTTAAACAAAAATGTAAAACACCAAAATATCAGAGAAAACATGGGTGATGAATAAACATTTTCTTTCTGTATAATAATCTTCAATAACAGAACAAAGGAGTCATCTGAGAAAAGTCTGTGACTGATTCACTGTTGGTGAGTCAGGGACCATTGTGTGTTGGAATTCCCGCTGTCTTGTGAAGTAGCTCCCCTGCCACTTAAAAAATCTGTTAGCTGTTGCAGTGGTTGATCTGAGAGCCTCAAAAGAAAGAAGCAAGTAAAATGGACTCTGCTTGGCAATCTTTTCACAAGGACTGGAACATTACTATGGCTTCTCTTTTCTGTTTGTTTGAGTACATTTTTGTGCTATCCATCAGCATGTGAATGTACATTATGCAAACTATTATTTCATATGTGTCATAGCCTGCAGGCCGTTTCTCTTCATTACATTTTAAGGTGTATGGTGGAATTTCGGTTAACAAACAGTTCAGTTAACATAAAATTGCATAAAAAATAGTGGTTCAGTTTACAGATCCCCCCCCCCAACAGATTAATTGGTTTTCAATCCATTCCTATGGGAAACTGCATTTCGGTTAATGTATTTTGGTTTCAATGCATTCCTATGGGAAATTGCATTCAATGCATTTCTATGGGAAATTTTATTAAATAAAATTTTGCTGTAAGAAACATCTCAGAGAATGCATTAATTATGTTAACCAAGGTTCCACTGTACAAAGTTTAGATGACTTCAACATCAGCCCCTCCTCCCAAACCCTTCAGTTTTCCTTGTTGCATTGTACTTTTTGTAACATCTTATATGATGAAGAGATTTGAAGATGTTGAAACGTTCACACCTTTTTGTCCATTTTAGCTGATCCAATAAAGGGCTTGCCACAGTATGGACTTTAGTATTTTACAATTTCGTATTGTGGGCTTTTGTCGAGGCATTTGCTTGGCTACTGTGAGAAGAAGGTGCTAGAGTTGATAAGATTTTTTTTTTGTCTGAGCCAGATTGTTTGCTTTGTTTTTCTTGACACATCATTTATAAAGATGTCCTACCTAATCGTTTTCTTGAAGTTTATACATGCCAACACTTTGAGTCAGTCCTCACAAGCTGGAGGATGAAAATACTATGTTCTCTCATTGACTTGGATTTCATAGAAACTAACCCAATGGAACACACTGGTTTTTAAAGATGAATACAGAATCAAAACATTTTTTTCTCTATTGGCATGGTGTCCAATACATTCTAGGACAGTGATGGCTAACCTTGACACTCCAGGTGTTCTTGGACTTCAATTCCCAGAAGCCCAAGACAGTGCTCCTGCAGAATCTTGAATTAAATCAGACAGATACTTAAGTCAGAAAAATCAGGGATCAAAATTGTTTTTATACTGTCATTTCAGTTATAAACAGCTAATAATCCTCCACCTCCTCCTCTTTCTGAAATGGAGGAAGTTGCTAAGAAGTGTGTGGCATTTTTCATGGCCTGCAATTTTTCATGGTCCCTAAGCATGAAGTTGGAGGCCATATGCAAAAGAAATGCTTCAATAAATTCAGCTTTGAATGACAGGAAAGTTTGACCAACCAAAAATTGCTCAGGTTTCAGACTGAATCCAGACTGGTTTCATCATTGCCTGGGGCTTACAGTCTACTTGGGCACACTGGTTCATTCACAACATGCTTAGTAAGGTTCAGGTTGTTTTGTCTCTAGAACCAGATTCTGTCTAACTGTTCACACTAGGAAGCCCTAGTGTGAACAGTTACAATACGTAATCCTGATGATATTGGAACAAGTAGCAGAACACCTCTCATTCAGGAGGTTTGACTCCCATGTTGCCAGGGCATAGTCCTCATCTCTCTCAGTAGAAGGGCGCCTCCTCCCTCCAACATCTCTCTCTGGGTCTGTGTTTGCCCCATTATAATGGCTTCACCCACTGTCTCTTCACCAGCTTTCTCTCCATTCCATGTCGGCTAGGTGAGCTCTCAGATGGCCGAAGCATCCCATTCCCATCCAAAGATGTTCTCTAAAGAGTAAACTCTTCCTCTTCTGGCTTCACTGCTTCCACTCCACATTCCTCTCAGCACTTTGTTTCTCCTCCACCACCCCTAATTCCCAGATTTCTCCCACCACAACCTCTGCTACAGTGGTGGGATTAAAAAAAATTACTACCTACTCTGTGGATGTGATATGGTGGGCATAGCCAGAGGGAAAGCCCTGCGTTGCACTCAAATTAGGACTACTTTATTTCGAAACTTGGATGGGCAGGGCCAGCCAGAACTTTTGCTACTGGTTCTGGTAAACTGATGTGAACCTGCTGAATCCCAACACTGCTCTGCTACACATGTCTTTTTCTGCTCCAATCCAACTGACTCCTCCTCTTTCTCTGACTGTCTGAAAAGTTCTCTCTCTTCTTGCCCAGGCCTTGCCTGTTTCTCCATCACTTCTTGCCTCTCCCCCAACTTCAAACAGAAAGGCCCCCACTGTTTCAGCATTCTCATATACTTTAGCACCTACCCAGTTGACAGGAGAACTCATTGTTTGGAACTAACAGTACAGGGTTACAGGGGGTGATAATAATGATTTCATGCAGAAATGATTCTGTGTTGAAAGGATTTTTCCTGGAGAAACTCCACTCACAGGATGCCTGAATGAGTCTCCTTTCATGTTCCAAAAAGCTGGGACAGAGATGGGTGCTCAATCCATCATGCAGTACCCGACTCAGCTTGCCAACCTTCCAGGTAACAAGGTGAGCTTCTTAACCACTGAGCCACCGCAGTCCCTACAGGAGGTGATGAGCATGATCTTCTAGGGTCCTTTTGTGCTATAGCAGAACTTGCAACAGATGATTCTCACAAAAGGTGATCTATATATAGCAATGAATTATAATCCTGTTGGACTTCATATCAAGCTGCAGCAGTAGGCATATAAAGGAATATAACATCTATTAGTCATTTATTGGTCTTTTGTGACTGCCTCTAAGGAAGAGTATGATACAGGACCTTACTTTGTTGTTAATTATTAATTTGTCTGGTGACTATAATTTGGAAGAGGGTTTGTAAACATGCAATATGACAGATGCTGTCAAGTCAGTGTACAGATCCAGGGACAGTTATTACAGACCGAGGTCTAGCATTAACAAGAGCTATAAAAAGGATTACAAATGGGAGTGGTTCTCACACTTTCTTCTTCCTAACTCAGTCTTTTTAATGAAAAGAGAGGAAAGTGCCACTCTTCCAGTTAAATAGAAAGGGGGGGAGAGAGAACGGGCCCTACATAGGCTCTCAAACCCCACACACAGCAGCTGTAAGATGTTAATACAAACAAGAGCAAATCTCTATATTTTGTTCCTGTTTGGGGCTTACTGTGGATTCACAGGAGAAGTAAAGGGATTCTGACACAAGACCTTATTCATATGCCTGCAGTCTTCCAGTCTTGTTCTTTGGGGAGTAAGTGATATTGAACTCAACAAGATTAAACTCAAAATAATCAAGTACCATAATACCCCAGATAACATTTGCACCACACGACGTTAAAACTGCATAACATTAAGGAATCTGAAGAACAAATATGCACTGCACAGTGTTAAAATCCTATGGGATGTATCGCACAATGTCCACTGAAGTCTGTGCTGGTTACAATTTGTATTTGTATTTTCGACTTATTTGCCACCCCACTCGCATAGCGACTCTGGGCGGCTTACAGAAGAAACAGTTACAGTACATAGCACATTCCATAGCATAAAAAACAATTACAAATATCACATAGTAAATTACAAATCTCTATGGAGTTTGATGTCGTGCGATACATCCCATAGGGTGTTAATGTTGTGTGGTGCATGTATCACACATTAAAAACCACATAACGTTAAGACTCATGGAACCAAGTTTTAACATTATTACTGTACTGGTTTGCCTAAAGCAATTCCACATACAAAAAGAATGATTTGTTAGTGGCTGCTAGTCATTGTGTGCTACTTGCAGAATCCGAGGCAGCATGCATAGTAGCCACTAGGGAAGTATGCAGGGACACATGTCCTGTTTGTCATCTCCATATCGGCATTAGGTTGGCCACTGAAGGAAACAGAATGCTAGGCTAGGTATGGCTTTGTTTTGATTTGCCTTTTGCTATGAAAAATGTCTGTGGTATCTAAACCACAGCTCCAAAAAAGCAAAGTGGCTAAAGTAACAGAACACATCATAGTATCAGTACTGACTTGCCAATAAGAAAAGAAGACTTTGCAAGTTAGGAATTATCCTAGATTTGTTCCACTGTTTGCTTCTTTTGTCAGTGACTAAGTGACACAAGTGCCAGTATGAGCTATCCCATTCCCAAAGCATTCCTACACACATCTTTTTTTTTTTGCTTCCTATAAGAGGCTATTCATTTTTAGCTATAGGTAAGACTCTTGGTTTGATTCCAGTGCATATGATCACTCAGATTGAACCAAAGCAGAGCTTGCTGCTTTCAATTTCCCATCAGCATTCCATCTTCCAACTTAACCACTAATTGACATTGGTAAACAAAAGCCTTTGGGAAATAAAAATACTTTCTCTGCTTATCTGTGGAGGTGGATAGGGGGAAAGCAAAGGTTAAAAGAACCACAAAGTTTTCTCCCAAAAGGAGTAGGAGGCAGCAATGGGAGAAATTTTGTTTTGTTTCTTTTCTTTATACCCCTCTGAAGGGAAGCAGGCCAAATAGGATACATATGGATGCAAGGATTGATCCAACTGGCATATCACACTTCTGCAGTCTTAATGAGGCCAATCCAACCAACTCCAATTTTGACATCTAGCCAAGGGACTCTTAGTGCAAATGCTTATACTTACCTAATTCTCTGGCACTTTCTTGGCTTTGTCATTGGCCAAACTTAAGTCCTCATTAGTGCATGTTTCTGTCAGTAATTGGCAGACCAGTAAATGAGCCGGATTCTGTATCTCTCCACATTCATACAACTTTTTTTATCTGCCAGCAGCCCCAACTTGAGCATGTTGATCTTGCATTTAAGCACTCCAATCCTCAAGCTATTCAGGGTCCTCCAAGTGACGTATGGGAGGTTGCATTCCTCAGCTATATCATCCTTTAATGTTGTTCCTTGTCCATCTTCCTCCATCTTCTAATTTGCCTTTGCTATTATGTACGCTCAAGAATGTTTGTTCTTGCCATAAAGCTCTTCCAGGATCTGAGCTGGCAGACATGAGGCTCATATCCATTCAGAGGATGTCAAGAGTCATTCTTAGTTGTCTCGGTGTCTGCTGCTACTTATCCTCTGGAGTGATACCAACAAGAGGGTATATTTTCTCAACTGGTGTAGGTTTGAGGCATCCTGTCACTATGTGCATACCTTCATTAACAGCAAGATGTTTTGGTGCTGAACAATGCTGTAATTGGTTCCCTTGCCACATAACACCCAACTCAACCCTTGCCTCTTGGTTTTGAAGGTGGAAAGCATACACTTGAGTCTTGCTTGGATTAGACTTAAAATGGTTGATGTTGCCTGCATTGAAGAAAAAAGCAGAAAGAGAGAAAACTCCAAGCCGAGGGGTAGGGAACCTCTTCCTGTTGGAAGGGTGCATGTACTTATAATTTCAAAAAAATAATAATGTTAAAGTTACTAAAATAAAAGTATAAAGGACTAACAAAAAGGTATTAATAAAAATAAAAGGATTTGTTCTATAAAATGTGGATTCAGGCAAACGACCACACTTATGGACCTTGAAGGCTGCATGTGCCCTTAAAACCACAGGCTCTCCACCCCTGTACCTAGCACATAACTACTATTATCTTTCGGCTGCTAATTGCTTGTTAATCAGCCTGTTCCTTGGATTATCTGAATCATAGAGCAAAATGAAAAGGTCCTCCTACAAAATCTGGTTACTTGAACTAACATTTTGGCAAAGAAAGGTCTGATAGCAGCTTTGATTGCTCATGAAAACTTTGACGGAGCTTTTCTTACCTCTGTTGTACTGTGTCACCAAGTGCTTCATCTGAGATAATGGCTCTTTTGAGTTGTTGTATGCCATCATGTTACCTCCAACTTATTACAACCCTAAGTAACCTCCAAAATGTCTTCTCATTAACAGCTTTGCTCAGCCTTTGCAATTTCAAGGCTGTGACTTCCATTATGCAGCCATCCCTGTGATTCCAGCATTTCTGGGCAGGTCTACCAGTGCATTTTTCATGGCAACAGTATATCTAGCAGGACTTTGACATATAGCTCTGACGTTGGCATAGCCCTGACGTTGGCATAGCCCAAGTGCAAGATTACCCTGCAAACTGAATATGACTTCACAGTTCTAGCCATAGATCAGTGATACAGTAAATTCATATATATTATATAATTCTGCCTAATGCAGTTGAAGATGTGAGGGTATAACAAGAATACTGGAATGATGAAAGTGTTATTGCTACTAACTATTTAATTAGAAGGTTTATTTTATTCAGATAGATAATGAATAGAGTTGGGTATCTGGCTGTGGAACCAGGGGCTGGGATTTCAATTCCCCGCTATGCCTACTGGGACAAGAGCCAGTATGTGTGACCTTGGGAAAACTGCACAGTACCAGAGCAATCCCAGAAGAACAGAATGGTAAACAACATCTGAGTACTCTTTACCTAGAAAAACCTGGGAAAGGGTTGCTATAGGTAAGAAATGATTTGACAGAACACACTTATTATTATTAGATATTGGAACTAGGAGAAACTTTGCACATTTCTTGACATATGTATGTTGAGGTTGGGGAAATGAGATCTGCAAAGGACTAACTGCCTTCCTCTGCCCACTCAAAAAATTGTACAATAAAAGCAATGCAACCAACTTACATGCAAAAGAAAAATATCTTTTGAAGTGCACTTGATGCAAATCGATTAGCTGGCTGATATGGGTTTTCTGCTATTTTCGCTTTGGTAGCTCTCGCTGCTAGCTTGGTTTTCAGTCAGGGCTGTTGAATTGGCCCATTCTGCTGAGTGCATATGCTTCATGTTTTAGTATGAAGAGCTTAGTAGTCAAAACTGGGGGGATGATTTGTGCCGTATCATTTCAATAGCAAATAATATCAAAGTGCACCTGCTACATCCACGGGAACTTAATTTCGTGATCAAAGAGATAGAATTGGAACATGAAGCAATTTTATTATATACAAAAGCCTAGTAGAGTTCAAGAAGAGAGATAGCAGAACATTTCTCGGAATTCAAAGAGAAGAATTTAAAGAATGAATGTACAGCTAAATGCCAGAAAAGTTGGATTTTCTGTCATACCTGTAATGAAAAACATTGGCTGAATATAAGCATATTACAGAAATACAAATACCCTTCTGATGGTTTGCTGGAAATGGGATAGTTGGGGACAGAGATTGAATAAAAGGAAGGTTCATTGAGCAGGGGTTTGGGCTCAATGTCCTAAAAGGCCCCTTCTGACTCAGTTATTCTATGATTTATGTTTCCCTATAAGCACTTTGATATTTCTGAACTGAACCAAGAAGGTCTTAGCTCCTTTGGAAAGTAATGAGTACAGTAGTTGTATCTCTTCAACAATGTTATTTAAGCTGGGCATGTTCTTTTAAATATAAAAATTAAAACTTTTTACCCTTACAGAACACTTTTTGAAGAATTACTTACGAATCAGCAAAAGTACAAAAAAAAGTGCACATCTGTATATACCAGTAATTTGCACATGCCAGTCTCAATACATGGACATAACTTTGATATGAGCTTTTATAGGCTGTAACCCATAAAAAATAATTTAGAAATGAATTATTTAGAAACAATTACTGTAGTGTAAATATACAGGCAGCACAGCTAATAGGAGTAGAAAATACATAGGAGATACAGAGAGCTGCCTTGTGTTAAGCCAGACCAGTGCTCTATCTAATCCAGTACAGTCAATTCTGACTAGAGTGTTGGGACAAATTGCCTTTGGATCCTGAAGCTTTGTATGGTGGCACAGAGTTAAAACTGCTGTACTGCAGCCAAAATGTTGTGAGTTGCACCGTCGAGTCAGACGACATACAAGTCTAATAAATGAAATGAAATGAAATGAAATGAGTTCGATCCTCATGGAGACAAGGTTCACTCAGCCTTCCATCCTTCCCAGGTTGGTAAAATAAGTACCCAGCATGTTGGTGGCAAAATGTTAATTAACTTTTGAACTGCCCAAAGAGTCCTCTAAGCACTATTGGGCGGTATATAAGTATAATTGTTATTGCTATTGTATGCAGAGCGAGGCAAAAGTGTGTGTGTGTGTGTGCGCGCGTGCGCGTGCACGCATGCACACACACACCCAGAAGTGCAAGAATTGTTGTTTCAGCCTTCCTCACCCATATATTTAACTATCTTTTAAAGAGACAACGACACCCTCCACTTCTAGAATGTCAGCTTGTTTTAAGAACAGGAGGAATTTAAGAACAAGTGTACAGTATTTCTAAAGCCTTATTTTGAAAAGGCCCTCAAAGTCTGTTCATTCAAGTCTTGCCCTCACTGGGAGTGGACTGTCCTATCACAATCTTTCTAATAACTCACATGCTCCTAAAACATAATAACCTTAAATAATAATGACACAACCTTTGACAAATTAAATATTAAAACCTACATTTATGGGGTAGAATGGAAGTCCAGTCTTTGGGCTTTCCTTTGGTTTCCTTGTATCACTTTCAGTTGCGTTCTTTAACTAGCCAGCTGTAAAGCAGCATGTTTTATTGTCTTCAGGAAAAGCAAGACTTTCTTTATTCTGCAGTTACTGTAATTAATACAGCACAGGTGAGTGCTCTCTGCAAATAAGTCTTATTAATCTACTTGCAAAGAGATTAAATGATATGTTTAAAACCATCTCATGTTGATATTTTTCTCATTTAAGGTGCTCGGTATACTCACAACCATTGGAGCTATTTTTTTCTCATCTTCTCAGGGGGCAAAAGATGAAAACAGCTGTGGACAAAACAGAAAACCTGTTATGTGTGCTACAGTTAGCTGGCTGACTTATTGTCAATAGTGTAACCTAGGCCTCATCGCTGATTTTCCTAATGTACAGTATACAATATGAAGCCTTTTCAAGGTTTCTGGGCAGAAAAATCAATTCTCACAATCGTTTTTTAAAAAATCCTATTGATGTCCTAAATTAGTTCCCAATTAAGTCCTCTGTGTAACTACCAGATGAAAGTTTTCCTTTCATTGTCCAACAGAAAGGAAAAGCAATAATTCAGGAATATTATGAGGAGGAAAATCCTAAAGGAGGGCTTAACAAATACACTCTAAAATATTTATTTATTTTTTGTCAGTCTTTCCTACACTTTTTGAATGGGCAATTTTGGAGATTACTTTATTGAATTAAAGCCAATCCAAGCCATTCCAGCTCCTTAACAAAGTAGTTAAGAAAAACATAGAGTATAGGGATGAACCACAGGCAGTCAAGCCAGGTCAGCCCTTTGAGTGACATATTTTGATTGTTTGCTGGTATCCTTGCTGACATTTCCAATGAGGAAAATTGGCTGAAATGGAATCTGGATAAAACAGAAGTCATGTTGAAGCAATTGGTCTCAGGTTGAGCAGATTTCCCTTACTTTAAGGGGCATCAGTCTCCCATTGGGAGAGAGCATTGACAATCTGGGCATCAACTTGCCCAACATAGGTATCATTGGCAATCAAGTCTGCTTTTTTCCTTCTGCAGCACATTATTTAGCTCCACTCACTTCTGGACAGAAAGACCCTGTTAATGCTGACAATGGTAATCTCCAAAATCAACTACTGTATTACAATGCACTCTACTTGGGGCTACCCTTAAGGCTGGTATGGAAGCTTCAGGGGGTGCAAAATGCAGCTGCCAGGCTGATTTTTGGTATTGGACATTTCTACCATATTACTCCTGCCTTGGCTAGCTTGTGTTGCCATGGCATTCCATGCCAAGGTGTTGTTAATTATCTATAAAGCCCTAACGGTTTGGGACCATGCTATCTGAAGGAGTGCCTCTCCCCTAGGAATTACTCCCCTTCATCCAAAATGCTCAGACTTTGTGTAGTCACCACAAAAGAAGTTAGAAAGATGGAGACTAGATCTATAGCAGTCTCAGCTATTGCCCCCCAAATATGAAATGAGTTGCCAGCAGAAATAACATCTGCACCAACTCTGCTGGTATTTCAGAAATTGGTAAAAACACTCCTATTTCTCCAAGCATTCCTTTCTTAAGTTCATCAGTTTGTTCTTTTTAAGTAGGTTTTACATGAATACCTGTGTGCTTTGTGAGAGAGATTTGTTATTTGGTTTGTTAATAATTATATTGCTCCTAATGCTTGTGTGTATTTTACTTTTTATCTTTATTTTTTTGCCCTTTATTTACGGTATATTTATTCTTATATTGTCACCTTGTGTTTTGATAAGTTGTAAGCCTCCTAGAGTGCTATTTTACTAGATAGGCAGAGTATAAATTCACTAAATAAAATAAAATAAAATATGTTAAAAATATTATTTTTAAGAAGTTTTAAGTAATTGAAGAAAGTATTTTAAAAATCAAGAAGGTTTGAGAAACAAGTCCAAATTTCTTCAATGTCTGTTTGACACAAAAAAGAAAGATAATTCTCAGCTACAAAACTTTAATCAATACAACATGTCTTGAAAGCAACAGATATTGTTTAGAAACAATTGCTGATACTGTACTATTTATTTTTTAGTCATCAGTTAGCTAGCGCATGTCATCGACTTCAACAAGAAAGCTATGTATACTGATGTCAATATTACTGTCCCTAAATGCTTGACCGCATTCTAAAATCCTCTTACTCTTTATCTGTACAGTACTTGTTATTTTGTACTGTATTCAGTTTTGGAAAAATAAGTTCCAAAAGAGTTTCTAATTTCTCAGGTATAATGTAAGCTCTTTTGTTTGCTCTATACATTTTGGTAGCCTCTTATCTGTTCTTTTATGCCCATCATTTAATTCCTGAAGTCCATAATGTATTTCCTATTAAGTTAACCTTTGCACAGCCCATTATGTAAATTACCCCATCCTCTGCACAGGAAAGATAAGGGAAATGTCCCCACCTTTCCCTTCCCCAGTCCTGGCCAAGACATCTTCTCCAGAAAAGGAGACATGGAATTTGCTGGCTCTGTGTGTCTCTCCCAAAATTGTCCCACCTAGAAATGTGGTTGGCCAAGGAACTGTGTCAACCAAGGACATTTTCCTCCTGGATAGCTCATGAACTGAGAGGAGGATCTCCCTAAATTAAAGTGGGACTTCTCTGTTCAAGAGGAGCCTAGTGTTTCACCTCTGTGGATTATTCAATAAAACAAGCTATTGCTTCCATGCTTTCCTTGGATTAATGAAATTGCATTGTTTTGAAATATATATGTGCAATTTTTTATTAGTATATTAAAAATCCTATCTTCAGAGTACACTGCAGGAAATACCTACCAGTAAGATTCAGTTGATACAACACGGATGATCAACAGTATGGAAATAAATGTTGGGCAAATACATTTAGATCCAATTTGCTAAACTATAACAGCAAATGAAGATGTTCTATAGGCAGCATTTATCTCTAGCAGATCATAAAAGAAAAGCCAGCTTCAATAAAAATTTGAACTTTTAAAGCCATTATAAGATAGAATGTACGTTTTCCACAAAAATAATTGGTCAACATTGTTTGTTACATATTTGGACCTCATTATCAGACAGGGAAAAAGCACCTGTGCTTCCAACGCTCATCCTGAACAAAGCTTCCATGGCAGGGAGGTCACAAACAGATTAATAGTATTCTGTGATTTAAAGCTTAATTACATATAATGTACAGCCAAGTTTTAGTGGTTAAGATGCTGAGCTCCCTTCTCTGCCCCACTCCTGCCAACCTAGCAGTTCAAAAGCAAGAAATTGCAAGTAGATAAACAGGTACCGCTTTGGTACCTGCCACATGACCACAGAAACGTCTGCACATGCAGATAGTGCTGGCTCTTTGGCTGTAAACAGAGATGAGCACCACTCCCTAGAGTTGGACACAAGTGGCTTTCAAGCAAGGGCGGCCTTTACCCTTACCTTTACTGCTAAGTTTAACATATGGGTTCACAACATTAACATTGCAACAGATTCCTGCTCCTGATTAGAGTTTGAGGGTAACCAGTGTTCAGGGTTTCTTGAAAAGGTCATCTCTGTGCCTTTGTTTTAGACACAGTTCCAGCACAAACTAACTTATTGGTATGCATACTTGTCCCCTCCTCTTGTTTGGTGGTAGAAGGCAGGAAAAAAGGTAAATTAATCATTTGCATCCATGGACTGCACAGACAGGAACTAGGAGTTTGGTTCTCTACTTTGCCTGCCAGGATACAGCCAGTCTGCCTTAGACAAGGTTCAGAATCCAAACTTCTGAGTTTTTTAAAGCTGGAAAACCCAGAAAAGGATTTCCATGGATTGGGATCTACTTGACAATATGCAATTATAAACCCTGGGCTCTAACTGAAATACATCACCAGAATGCAACTGGTCATCAGCTGTGCTATCTCAGCAGGTATACCTGAAAAGGAGTGAGTGACACTGGTTGCTTAGTAATAATAATAATTTCATGTCAGGAATTATTCCAAGTTGAAAGGATTTTTGCTGGAGAAATTCCGCTCAAGGGATGGCCGAATGAGGCACCTTTCATGTCCCCAAGATCTTTTCCACCAAAGTGGTCCCTATTTATCTACTTGCAATTTCTTGCTTTCAAACTGATAGGTTGGCAGGAGCTGAGACAGAGGCGGGCACTCAAACCATCATGCAGTACCTGAGTCTTGAACTGCCAACTTGCCATCCTTCCAGCTAACAAGGTGAGCTTCTTAACCACTGAGCCACTGCAGCCCTGGTTGCTTAGTGAGCTCTAGTTAAAAGAAGTCCTATGGGGTCAACTGGACCAACCAAGATGCAAGAACAATACATTTATTTATTTATTTATTTATTTATATTTCACACTTGCTAACCCGCCCCAATCGGGCAAGCCCGACTCTGGGCGGCTTACAACCCAAGTTAAAACACATCAATAAAAAATTTAAAAATTCATAGACTAAAACATGCTCATTCTTAGACAGCCAGTCATGGAAAAAGTGTCCTATTACCAAAACAGATAGCAAAAGGTATGTCATATTCTTTATGCCAACACTTAAGCAGTAGTAGGGTCCCAAGGGAAAACTCTTTTCCAGAGTCTTCTTCCATCCTTCCTAACTCATCATTGCTTTCTTTTAACCTTTTGCTAGATGACCAAATTCCCATTCTTGCTCCCAGTCATCACTGTCCTACCCATTATCAATGCCTCACTCCTCTTTTTCCCCCTCCTCCTTTAATCTTATGGAAAGCAAAACTTCACTCTCTTCTTATACAGGCTTCTCTCTCCCAGCTGGCATGCGGGGGAGGCCGATAAAGAGGCAGATGCTGGCGCCAGGTGCAAACTCTGCACAGCAGGTTAACTTTCAGGCTTCAGCTATGTGATACTTTTTATTGAAATAAACAAACAAAGAGAGCTGTATAATCCATTCAAAATGCAAATGGGGGAGCAAGGTGATACCTTTATTGGGTCACTAAAAAAAATTAAACATTACACAAGCTTTCATTACTCCAGATCACTTTTTCTTGCACGCACCAATTCCTTGAGGATAGTGTAGGAAAAGTATAAATGAGAGTTCTAAAAATTCGTGGAAGATATCCATGCCAAACCTTGTTTCTTAGAGGTGAGTTAGAAAAAAATGGCAGGCTGCATCAGGTAGCTGTTGGTGAATATCATTCCCCACTCCACAAACACAGGAAACTGGGAACCGGGTATATATCTAACACCAGTGATGGGATGTCCCCGGGTCCAGACGGTTCCCTGGAACCGGTAGGACCAATTCCGGAGGGTTCTCCGGGAGGGGAGTCCACTTTTGAGGCGTCCGGTTCCGGACGCCTCACCGAAAGAAATGTTTTTTTTTAAATCGGAGCTAAAATGGCTCCAATTGACTGCGCATGTGCAGAAACTCAATCTGACGCATTGCACATGTGTCAGATTGAGTTTCTGCGCATGCGCAGTCAATTGGAGCCATTTTAGCTCCAATTTAAAAAAATTGTTTTACTGCTTTCAGGACGGCGGCGGCGGCGGCGGCACCAGCCCTCTGAGGAGGGCACCTCCCCCGCGGCAAGTTGAGGCCTGCCTGGGCCGTCCGCTGCCGACAAGCCCCATGCCCTGGGGACACGCGGCGCACCGCTGCCGCCTCCTCTTCCGCCGGGTGCCTGTGGACTGGGTGCCTGCAGCTGCCACCCCACGCCGCCGCCGCTGGACCTGCCTGCATCCCTGTGGCCTCCTCCTTGGGCCGGTCCCTTTTTAGCCCGGCTGCGGCGCCTGGCAGAGGAGGAAGCTGGAGGTGGTGCGGCATGGGGACGGCAGCCGCCACCATACCCACTGCTCCCCGCAGGCCCTGGCCGCCCGTGGCCGCCGCCAGAGCCAGGCTGAAAAGGCTCCGCCCCGAGGAAGATGCAGGCGCCCGGCGGAGGAGGATGCGGCGGTGGCGAGCCCCGCCGGGCTTACCCAGGGCATGGGGGTTTGTCGGGCCCCAGTCCCTAGGAGGGCACGGCGGCGGCGGATGGCCCGCGCAGACACCAACATGCCCGTGGGAGCTCGGTGGCTGGCCAGAGGCTGCAGGCGGCTGTGGCGGCCGTGGCCGGTGGCTGCAGGGCCGGCCGCGACCTTCATAGGAGGAAACAGCCGCAGTCGGGGGCAGCGTGTCTTGCCAGGTGGCCCCGGGCCACATGGAGGTTCGTCGGCGCCAAGGAAGGTAAGTGAGGCTTTTATATTTAGGGTGGGTGGGTGATTTATTTGTGTTTTGGGTGGGTGGTTGTACTTTTATTTAATTTTTATTTTATTTATTTCTTTATTTTATTTCTTTAAGTTATTTACGGGTCTGTGTGCGTGTTTATTTTTTTATTTTTATTTTATTTTTGGCCTTGCCCACAACGTCATGATGTCATGACGTTGGCTCCGCCCATGACGTCGTGACGTCATGACATTGGCCACGCCCATGACGTCCATGACGTCATGGCGTGGTAGTAGAATTTTTGACATCCCATCACTGTCTAACACACACATGCATGAGTATGCACACATACACCACACCACACTGGTGGTGCTCTTAATCCACTGTTGTGCTATAGGCTCAGTCACCCGCCACTACTAAACAAACCGGGTAGTTTAGAATATTTCAGTGAACAAGCCTATTAATAAGGATGTTAAAGATTCAGCCTCATTCACAGTTAGAAATGTGCCTTGGTCAAAGCACAAGTAGGCTTCTTCATATAAACAGAAATAAATGAGTACATATGCACTGTTAGTGGAAGGCTTGTGGCTTTGCTTGGTTTTAATAACTGATCAAGGTCCATTTCATGATTGCTCCAGTATTTCTAGTCTTTACAAAAGTAGGGGGATTTCAAATGTTCATAGGATAAAAAGCAGAAACCATAAACCCAGCAGCCTCTCTGCATCATTATTACAATATATAAATAATTTAATACAGTATTTCCTACATAGCTACGGTCCGGCTCTGTTTCAGACTGATAGGACTTCCATGTTCACCTAGATCAAAATCTCATTGAAGAGCTGGAGGACACCTTGGGGTAAATTACAAAAATCCTAATCTATAGACATTCTGAAAGAGTTCTGATTTGATTTCTTGAGTGTGGAATACAGCTACAGCAACACACCCATCAGTTTCCATATTTGCTTCAATTAGGAAGCAGCAACAGGCAGATAGGGCAGCAGACAGGGCAGCCTAGCTACTTTCAACCTT
Source organism: Furcifer pardalis (assembly GCA_030440675.1). Taxonomy (NCBI): domain Eukaryota; kingdom Metazoa; phylum Chordata; class Lepidosauria; order Squamata; family Chamaeleonidae; genus Furcifer; species Furcifer pardalis. The sequence goes on from CP126893.1 coordinate 75,967,686, forward strand.
TGGCTCAAAATTCTGTTTAATCCCAATGGCCTGGTGCCTCCAACTTGAGACACCAAGTCATCAGAGGGCATTTACAGTAGCCCACTTCCAGGCCCTCCCTTCTGCAGTTCTCGAGGGAAAGTTCCAAATAACACCAATGTCAGAGAGACAATGCCCCTGTGACACTAGAGAAATCGAAACCATAGAACACATTCTCTGCAGCTGCCCTATTTATAGAGACATCCAGAACAAGTTCATATCTCCACGGCTCTGCAAGTATCCTGGCCAGACAAACAGCACATACACCCACTGGTTGCTATCTGATGAAAGGCCCACCTTCACCCGCAACACTGCTATGTTCTACGCCACAGCATGTAAGATCAGAAGAACAATCCTGGCAGGACCTTCAACCAAATAAACTACAAGCATCATAGCATAGGCTTAGTAATAGCTGTAACACTAGTGATCTATGTCCTCCTTAACTCTGAGCAGAAATGCTCCTTTTTAAGCACCCCCATTTTAACTTGTGTCTCTTGTTATATTTTAGTACACCCATTTTAACTTCTGTTCTCTTTGCTGTTCTATGCTGGTCTTGGACCATAATAAAGATTTGATTTGACAGGGCAGCAGACAGACTGACAGACTGACTGACTCTCTCTCTCTCTCTCTCTCTCTCTCTCTCTCTCTCTCACACACACACACACACACACACACACACACACACACACACACACACACACGCACGCACGCACGCGCACGCGCACGCGCACGCACACACACACACACACACACACACACACACACACACACACACACACACCAATGTTACTCCAATGCCCAAATGTCTCTTATTATTTTGTTACTTAACCAAACTGCTGCCAGCTTGCAAAATTGCTTCCACCACTCCATCACCATTCTACATTAAAAAATTTAACAGATCAATTATTGTTTTGATTTGATTGTTTCTTGTGTATTCCAAGTATTGTACTTAAGATCACCTGTTATTTGATGAGCAGCACTGAGTAAAGTCTGTTAACAACAATTACACTATGAATATATAAGCAGAAATAAATAAAGCTAGTAATTACTTATGTCTGATCTTTGTCCTTGAAGAAATTCCAGTGAAAACCCATGTTTTTGTTTTCCATATAGTTTCAACCTTGAATTTCTTAGTACCGGTAATTGAATTTCTATTGAATTTATTTTGACAGAGTCAAGTAACTACAAAGAAAAGACACCATTAGCAATAGACTGAACATCTATGACCCTCATCACCCTCTCACTAGAATGAGTGCCTTCTTGATTTTTACCATACTTTCTTCAATTACTTAAAAACTTTTTAAAATTTAAAAAATCTTGTTTTAACACATTGTTTCTACAGGCCATGGCCAAATCTCAAATCCTGATCCAAACTGGCTAAATTTGGGGCAGTTTGTGCGGAGTGCAAACCAAAGCAGGATTTTTTTTTTTGAGTGACTCAACTCTTTTTGGAAATGCAAACATATAAAATGAGCAGCAGAAACCCAGACTGTGAAAATTATGTGGACATGACATGGTGACCTGATTGGAAGGGAAAGGAGAGAAGCTGGATTTCACTCACTGAAAGCTCTAACACAGTCATGACAAACCTTTTAGAGACCGAGTGCCCAAGGAGGTGGGGGGAGATGGGGGGAAGGCATCATGCATGTCAGTGATGTCATGATATGTCACAGGCACACTTCAAGCTGTGCACATGTGTGTCCATACACACCACTTCCACGCCAACAAGCTTTGCACTGCCTCCAGCAAGCCCCTCCCCCCCGTACAAGCCCCCACTGCTCTGCCAGGCCCTGCCACCACCCCCTAACAAGCCCCCATCACCAGACAAGCTGGTGTGGTGGGGCTTGCGCATGGTGGTGTGTATGCCGACAGAGAGGCCTTCACGTGCCACCTCTGGCATGCCATAGGTTCTCCACCACTGCTCTAACATGTCATCTGCAGCAAGAACTTCACCACCACATGATGTAGTGCTTGTACAGAATGATTGTCTAAAGCCACTGAAGTTTCACAGTCAATTCTTTCATTATCAGTTTGTGTGGTACTTAGCAGATCACAGAACTGGTGGTATTTTTTGATTGCTGTGTGTAAGTCCTTCATTTCCCACTGCAATCAATCAGCTCAATCTTGTAATTGGTAATTGGTTTGATATGTGTATGTCTATGGGTGTTTCAGGGAGAGAGAGAATTATTCTTCTGTCCCCCTATTTCCCTTTACATTTGTTGTTAGGTACAGTATCTGATTTGTTTTTCCCATGTGGCTGAATAGCTCAATTACAAGGCTGTAGAAATAAATCAGGAGCTGATCATGGTTTTTTGAAATTGATATATTGTCATGTGGCCTAACTAGGCAGTGTTGCCCATCACTTGTCAATGATGTTAGACCGGGAGTAAGACTCACCCAGGCATCCTCCGTCAAATCTCTTCGGCAAGGTGAAAGCAGAGGACACACCTCATGGTCTGCCTAGCCAGCAAGTGAAGTGAAATCCAAATGGCTACAAAACTACACACAGATGGACTTGGTTTCCCAGATCCATTTACATGTGTGGAATGTCATCACAGAGAGGCCTACAGTTGTGTAGACTTCTTACTGAATAATGACTCCAAGGTATCCAAGGTCTTTGTGCATATCGTAATGGGAAAACATTTAGTCTGAATGAAATCTGTGCAGTGTATCATTCCATATTGCTGCATTTACAAGAAATCTGGCACTTTGGATATCCTGTTGTCAGAAACCCTTTATCTGCCCACCGCAAACGTGCCAAACTCCAGCAACACAATTTACTCCAAAATAGATGATTGCACATGCCCGAATGATTCAAAATAGTACACGACTGGAATAAATTCAAAACAAATAACCCCCAGTGGAGTGTTTTACATAAACCTCCTTCTGGCCAATTCAATAAATACTTAGTCATTGTGTAGTTCTCAACCTTTCAATCAATTTTAATCATGGCAAGTCTGATACAAAAACAGAAGTATTATGAAGTGTAGATTAGCCTTGAGTCAGATGTTTGGCTGTGAAGCCACAGATTGGGAGTTCAATTCCCCGTTGATCCTCATGACAGAAGAGCCAACCTATGGAGTATTTGGAAAACTCTGTAGTTAAAAAAACCACCAGAAAAAGAAGGGGATGGCAAACCACTTCTGAGTATTTTCCTCCTAGAAAACCCTGAATGACTTGATTATATGCAATTATTGTTGTTGTTCTAAAAATCTATCATTAGATTCAGAGTTAAAAACTAAGATAAAATTAATAGTTCAAGAACTAAGAAAAGACATAAGAACTGTTAAGGTATTGTCTAATTATATAAGCAGCTGCCAGTAAAGTTGTTGTTGTTTTGTAAAGTTAAGATAGTCAAAGTCCAATAAATCCAAAATTTCCAAAAAAATCTAGGGGATTCTTTAGATATTGCTCCAAGGGCTCCAATTACTATAAGTACAACAAGTTCAATTTGCAAATCACAGTATTTTGTGATTTCCTCCAGTTGTTTGTTTTGAGTTCGTGCAACCCCTGGTACAGCAATGTCAATAAGACAAGTCTCCTTCTTTTCCACAACAGTTAGATCAGATGTGTTATAAGTCATATGTCTATCTGTTTGAATTTTAATGTCCCACAGGATCTTGACTCTCTCATTTGCTAAATGTTTCTCAACCTGATAATCCCAATAATTGTTGCTGCATTTAAACCCAAACTGCATTTAAACCCAAACTTTTGACAAAGTTTCCAAAGCAACCTTGTCATGGCACTGCAGATAAACAACCTGTGAAATTGTACTGCACCCACTGATCTAGTGTTTCATCTTTTTCCATTGCAAAGTTGCATTTGCTGTTGTTGGATACATGCTATTTTAGCCTTCATGCTATTTGTTGGCAAAACTTATTCTTTCACTGCCAAGATAAATGTTTCAGTTTCCTTCTTCAGCATACCTTATATTAACCATCTCTATGTCAGCCTTTGGTCAGCCTTTCTTTCTATGTTTTTCAAGCACAGTGGTACCTTGGATAACGTTGAGGAATTTGAGGCAAACATGCATTGCACAACATTATCTTAATGTTGTGAGATGCAAATGTTTGCCTCAAATTCCCCAACATTAATCTCTGCCCAAAGCCTGCAAGTTTGGGTTGGAGGGAAGAACGGGGCACGGTTCAACCCCCAACCCAAAGGCAAAGCCGAGAGAGATTCGTTCTGCCTCCCCTACTGAAACAACAGAGTGGGCAGGATGAATCCCTCACTGTTAGGTTTGCCTTTGGCCATAGAAAGGCTTGCAAACTTAACAGTGAAGGGTTCGTCTTGCCCACCCTGTTGTTTCAGCAGGGGAGGCAGGGTGAATGTCTCTGCCTTTGCCTTTTGCCTTTAGGTTGGGGGGAAGTACGGGCTCTGGTTAGGTCCCCAACCCAAAGGCAAAAGACAAAGGTGAGGGAGATTTGCCCTGCCTTCCCTGCTGACACAACAGGGTGGGCAAGACAAATCCCTCACGGTTAGGCTTGCAAGCCTTTCTCCAGCCAGTCCCCAGTCGGCTTCCCAGCATGCCACTGATGCGTGCTTCGTAGCAGCAGCGTGTTGGGAGGCCAAATGGGAAGTCCCCGGTTGGCTTCCCAAACACGCCACCGCTGCACCCAGCGAGCGATCGCCCTTTGCTTGTGTAGGGAATTTGCGTTTCCTCCACAAGCAAAGTGGTGACCACCAGTATGCTTGGGGAGGGAGGGTGCTTTCTCTCCCCAAGCAAACTAGATCGACCCCCTGTTCCCTTCCCTCTTCAGAAAGGGAACAGGTTTTTTTAAACGCATCACATAACGTTAAAAACCGGATAACGTTGAGACCAGTGATGGGATGACAAAAATTCTACTACCACGCCATGACGTCACGGACGTCATGGGCGTGGCCAATGGCATGACGTCATGACGTCACGGCCGACGTCATGACGTCATGACGTTGTGGGCGGGGCCAAAATAAAAATAAATAAAAAATAAAAATAAACATACACACACACCCCTCCCTCTCAGCCCACCCACCCAGACACAAATAAATAAATAAAATAAAAACAACCACCCACCCAAAACACAAATAAATTACCCACCCACCCCAAATAAAAACCCCTCGCTTACCTTTCTTGGGACCCGGCACCCCGATTGCTGTCCACAGCCGCCGCCGCCGCCGGAGCTGCCTGCACCCCTGTGGCGTCCTCCTTGGGCCGGTACCTTTTTAGCCCGGCTCCGGCCATGGCGAGGGGCGACGGGCAGCCGCGGCTGCCGCGCCTCCCTGGGCCGTCCCCATGCCGCACCGCCGCCGCCTACAGCTTCCTCCTCCGCAGCGCGCGGCAGCCGAGCTCAAAAGGGACCGACCCAAGAAGGAGTCCACAGGGATTCAGGCAGCGGCAGCTCCGGCGGCGGCGGGCGGCGGCTGTGGACGCCGGGTGCAGGCACCCGGCCCACAGGCGCCCGGCGGAGGCGGCGGCAGCGGTGTACCCCGCCGGGCGTCCCCAGGGCATGGGGCTTGTCAGCAGCGGACGGCCGAGGCAGCCCTCAATGTGCCGCGGGGAGGCGCCCCCCTCAGAGGGCTGCTGCCGCCGCCGCTGCCCTGAAAGTTCTAAATGTTTTGAAAATCGGAGCGAAAATGGCTCTAATTGACTGCGCATGCACAGAAACTCAATCTGACGCATGTGCAATGCGTCAGATTGAGTTTCTGCACATGCGCAGTCAATTAGAGCCATTTTCGCTCCGATTTTAATTTTTTTTTTTTCTTTCGGTCAGGCGTCCGGAACCGGACGCCCCAAAAGTGGACTTCCCCTCACGGAGAACCCTCCGGGATTGGTCTTACCGGTTCCAGAGATCCGTCTGGAACCGGTGACATCCCATCACTGGTTGAGACGTATGGAACCAAGTCTTAACATTATCCGAGGTACTAGTGTATTGGCCATGTATAGGCTTATTTTTCCAGTTTGCAGCTTGACTTTCTATTCTTTCCTTTCCTTTCTGTACTCAGCTTTCTTCTTCACTGTTTTCAAAAGTCTTCCTTTGTTCACTTCCTGAATGTAGTCATTCAAGCTATGCTTTTCTTCCTCTACTGTCTGTTTCACCTGTAGGAGTCCTCTGTCACTCTCAGCTCTTGGTAAGTACAAATAATCTGTGTCACTTTTTGGATGCACAGGCTGACACGTAGCCATTAGCTTCCTTGTTTTGTTTTTTTCAATCTAGGTTGTCTATTTCCATTTGGGTCCAAACAATTATTCCAGCTGTATATTGTGTAACAGGCACTGCAGAGGTATTAAGTGCCTTTATGATATTACTTCCACTCAGCTTTGACCTCAAGACTTTCTGGTCCTGCTTTTTATATCTTGTAGAAGTATCTTTTTAACTTAGTTGTGCAGCAGGTCAGAAGCAGCGCAATTGCACCCACTGTGCCAAAAAATATGTTCATATGGTTAAAAAAAAAAAAGGTAAGTCAAAGCATCATTTTCTCGGGATTTCATTTCGTATGGTGAGTTTTTCATTACTCGAGGCATTCGTAACTCGGGGTTCCACTGCATTCTAATTTTAACACTAGAGATAGAAGGGAGATATTTTATGTCCTATGTTAGGAGGAGGTGAGAGCCTTGTTGAGGAGCCGGGGCTAACTAGGTAGTATTGCCCATCACCTGTCAATGATGTTAGGCCAGGACTAAAACTCACCAAAACATCCTCCATCAGATTTCTTGGGCAAGGTGAAAGTGGGTGGAGGGGGCACATGTCATGGTCCACCTAGCCAATGGGTGATATTACTTCCAAAAGGCTAAAAAAGCCATATGCAGATGGAGTTGATTTGTCATGTGCGGAATATGGTCATAGAGATGTCTACCAATGCACAGACTCTTCACTGAATAATGATTCCAAGGTACTGTACAGTATGTCAAAATAACCAAGCTAATTTAATATTAAGTTAGATTGTTGCAAACACTATTTGCTGTTATGAATCAAACTACAAAAATGTCTCCGGCTAGCCTAGACAACTTGCATGAATAACATAACTCTGCATTGCATACATAAAGACCTGGCAGAATTGTACTTTTAAAGTTTCTGTTTCTTTAAAGTTTGTTTCCAAACTTAACAGTGTCCCTGCCTGATAGCTTTCATCATTCTCTCTATTTTGTAATCTCTCTGAGCTCCAGCTGTGTCTTTACAGTTCTGTACTCCCCAAAGTTCCCAGTTACTTTCAGCAATTTCCCTGCTGTTGAATTTGAGTAACAGGTAATGTTCTTGTGACATATATTTTCATTTCAGTTCAGAGGATTTCTTAATGAAACTCCCCTTTTGTAAATATCCTGTATTATTAGGCAACTAATTCTTGGAGTAATATTATGTTCAAAAAAAGCTCATGAATATTTCTATCTACACATGCACATTCTCTTCACAGGCAGCCAGTTTCCAAGTCTCCATTTGATGAAAGTACTTTTCTCAATTTCCCGTATTTTTAGCACTAGTATTTGATCTGCATACAGCGTTGATTTAATGTAGACCTTAAGAATCTTTGAAATGGTAGCCATGTTAGTCTGTGTTTCAAGTACAGTATATCAGAGAGTTTAAAAAAATCCATTGTGGCACTTTAAAGACTAACTGCTGTATTTTAATGTTAGCTTTCATGGATCAACAACATGGACTCTCTGATGTGCTTAAGAATATTTGATATTATCTATGGGGAAACAAAAAAAAGTCTATCTTGAAATAAGAATGTTGCAGAGAAGAATAAAAGATGTAGTCCCTGTTATTCAGATGAAATAATCACCATGCATTCCATAACTGAGGCATTCATGAAGACTTCAAAAGTGTCTTACGTAATGACTTAGTTTATCAGTGTTGCTTCAACTAATGATTTGCTATTTAACTCCATTGAAATCCCCACCTGTACAAATTCAGCAGGTTCACTCCAGTTCGCCAGAACCGGTAGCAGAAATTCGGGCTGGCCCCACCCATCCAAGTTTTGAAACAACACAGGGCTTTTCCCCTGGCCACGCTCACCATACCATGCCTACAGAGTAGGTAGGGAAAAAAATTGAATCCCACCACTGAATATATCCCTCTGCAAATTTATCAATTTGTTACACAATACTTCTTTAAAATTTGGATTGTGTTTGATGTGAGATATAGAGGCAAATAAATATACATTATTAAATATTAAGCATTTCACTATTAGAGATCTACCATTCTCATTTTCTACATCATCTAACATACACACTTCATAATTGTGAATCATAATGGCTACCCCTTGTTGTTTTTCCTCATATGTGATGCTATATAGCAGTAATGGCGAACCTTGGCACTCCAGGTGTTCTTGGACTTCAATTACCAAAAGCTCAAGTCAGCACTCTTACTGATCAGGGCTTCTGAGAATTGAAGTTCAAGAACACCTGGAGTGCCAAGGTTAGCTATCACTGCTATGTAGGGTAAAGGTGTAACTGACTCTAGGGTTCAATGCTCATCTCTGTATACAGCCAAAGAACCAGGGCTGTCTGCATCTGCAGATTTTTCCATGGACATGTGGCAGGCATGCCTAGATGCCGGAGTACACAGAACCTTCCCACCAAAGTGGTTCCTATTTATCTACTTGCAATTTCTTGCTTTTGAACTGCTAGGTTGGCAGGAGATGGGATGGTGATGGAAGCTCATTCCATCATGCAGTGCTCAGGTCTCAAACTGCTGTTGGCATAACCTCCCAGTTGTCAAGTTCAGCTTCTTAACCACTTGAGCCACCACAGTCCTGCATGATGCTATAGACAGAGACTCTGCCTAATTTCATTGATTGTAAAAACCTTTCATTAGTTTCTTTTACACAAGTCTCCTACAAAATTAATATATCCATATGCCCTTTGGAGAAAGACCAGACATTATTCCTTTTTTTAATTTTAAGTTTAGCTATTTCACATTTAGTGTCAACAACCAGAATCCTATTGGTTGGTGACACTGGCATAAGTGTAGTATGCCAGGTGTTTGTTTTGTATCTGCCCGCTTTTTAAATTGAAAAGGAGCCATTTAGAGCTAATCCAAATAACAACCAGAGATCATCTGCTACTGCCAGCTGTGGGAAGCTGTACTCATTTGCATGCTTATCTGTCATTCTGATTGATCACTCTGTACATTTTTATCTGGTGTATATAAACTCATGCCTTGAAGTTTCATTCCTATGTCTGATGAAGTGGATTTGATCCATGATAGCTCACATTAAAAAATATAGCAGTTAGTCTTTAAAGTGATGCAGTTTGTTTGTTTGTTTTTTGGTTTTCTGATATGCCTGAAACACAAACTAACACAGCTACTATTACAAAAAAAAGTGACCTTCATTGGGGATGATGAATTTTGCAGAAGATGATTGTAAATCCAAGGAGTTAGAAACATTCCCATTTCCCCTCTCCAAGCTCAGAAATGGTTAACATGTATTAAAGTACTGTAGTAGAGTTTGCTTGCTAACCAGCTTATGCATTTAGAAAGTTTTGCTAACCAAAAGATGATGTTTCTTCATCAAACATGTCAGTTAGTAAGATTTAATAGTGCCATAAAGGATAGATGGAGAGGTTTTTTGACAGGAAAAATTATGATGTCCATGAGAACATCTGTGTTCCTGGCTTGATAAAGTGAATAAGACACATGGAAATCTTCATGCTGAGCAGAAAGTCCCAGACTAAATAAGGAAGGGATGTGGCAGGTTACAGTGACGTTTTCCTGAGACCTTAACTGGTAATGTCACAGCTGGAAGAATGAAGCACCAATTAAGTACTGCCTTAAAAATATCTATTTATGACAAACATGGTGGGGGTTGCAGCTTACATGGATATTATAAAAGGGGGTCACAACTCAAAAAAGGTTGGGAAACACTGGCATAGAAGAACAGGTCAGTATCTCTTCCGACTTCCACTGCCATCTAATACAAATAGATGCCTAATCTTTTTTCAAAAAAATAAAATACAAGAATGTTCAATTCGTCTCTGTGAAATGTCCTTGTCAAGAGATGGCAAATGTACTCAGTTATAAAATACAGTATTCCAGGTTCTTGAACATTGCTGAATTAACCTAGCATACAAATTGGTTGTTCATAATAGGAGAACTAAGCACTGTCTGAGTAGGAGACAATATTAGCACTCAAGGCTTTCTGTTAAATGATTTGTATGACCTCCAGTGAGTTTTTTCTAGGAGGAGCTTTGGCAAGAAATTTTCTCCTTAAATTCACTGCTATAAAACTGACATCTATTTTTCTGGTACTGAAAAGTATTGCAATGCTATCTTTGCTTTAAGGTAACATAGTTCAATGACGCCTAGAGAACACATTTGACGTAAACCAATGACTAAATGCTTTATACTCACAAGAGATTTCCAGAAATGGGCAAGCTTTGTTGTTTTTATAATGGAACTCCAAGTTCCAACCACCAGACCAGAGATGGGATGTAACAGGTTCTCACCAGTTCGCCAGAACCGGCAGTAACTTTTCCCAGTGTCCCGGAGAACTGGTAGCAGCTTTTGGGGGGAGCCACCTTCGGAGCTTACTTTTTTACTGGTTCCTCCACTACACATGTGCACCAAACACTTGGACTGCATGCACGTCTACAGTGCTTGGCGTGTATGCACGACCTCCTTGCTGTCCCCCCAAGCGGGGAGGAGGAAGAGAAGCTGCTAGCCTGCAGCTCCCTATAGCCTGCTCTCTAGGGTAAGTCACTCACCTTTGGATGTGGTGTGTCTGTGTGTATTTTAATGTGTATTTAATACCTTTACCTATATTAACGTACTAACACAGTTCCTAAAAAGGCCTGGCAGCCAGCAGGCCTGGCTTGGGGTTTTTAAGCAAAGTCTTGGAGTTATCTCATCAATAAGCTACACCTGTGCTGTTCCAATTGCTGTTCCAATGGAGAACCCTTAAGGAGGTACAGCTGTTTTACATTTACATTAAGGCATGTTATCCTAGAGAACTGGTTAGGGAAAGATTTAGTACACTAATACCCCGGATAACGTTATGACATGGTTCCACAAGTCATGATGTTATCTGGGTTTTAGCGTTGTCCGGGGTATACATCGAACAATGCTAAAAAAAAACCTGAGAAGAGGCGCTCGCATGCACGCAAAAAGGCGCGCCAGCGGGAGCCTCTTCTCCCAAACAGGTATAGCAACGGGGATCGCATGTCAAGGCAAGGGATCAAAGCGGGAGGTGCCACCCCCCACTTTGTTCCCTTACCTTAATGTGCAATCCCCGTTTCGCGCGCCTGGGCAAGGGTCGGCTTTTCCGAATTCCCCCTTCCCCAGGGGAGGGGGGAATTTGGAAAAGCCGACCCTTGCCCAGGCGCATGAAATGGGGATCGCACGTCAAGGCAATGGATCAAACCGGGGGGAGCCACCCCCTGTTTGATCCATTGCCTTGACGTGTGATCCTTGTTGCTATAGCGAGCCCGGGAAAGTGGCGGCTTGGCTGAAATTGCCGCTCTTGGCCACTTTCCCTGGCTCGCTATAGCAATGAGGATCGCACGTCAAGGCAATGGAACAAAGCGGGGGGTGGCTCCCCCCGCTTTGATCCATTGCCTTGAAGTGCGATTATTATTATTATTATTATTATTATTATTATTATTATTATTATTATTATTATTATTATTATTATTATTATTAAATTCAAATTTATATGCCGCTCTTCTTGCCGAAGCAACCCAGAGTGGCTAACAATGTTGCAATAGAAAACATAATATACATACAATATAACAAGATTAATACAATCAATGTGGTCAACAAAACCTTCAAAAAAATAATAAAAATATAAATACATTACAGTGAAATGCAAAAAACAATCATGGATATACAGTACAAAGCAATAGGGAAAGTCCTCATCCCTTATAAATATTTCAATTAGTAAATATACATTTATCTGGAGGAGTGGGTGGCCATGGTTCAGCTGTGGCGGTAGTAGCGGGACTGGCGTTCTTAGTCGGCGGCGGCGGCAGAAAAGTTCTTTTTATAGCCGCCCGTCTGGAGCCCCCACGTGTTCCTCGTTCTCCCCACCCGGCCAGCAGGGGACAACATCCGAAGCGTCCGGCGTTGGTCTCGCGGCGGCGGCGGCAGGAAAGTTCTTTTATAGCTGCCTGCCTGGAGCCCCCAGGTGTTCCTCGTTCTCCCCGCCCGGCCGGCAAGGGAGAACATTCCTCGAGGTGGTGGGGGAGGCAGCGCAGGCAGCCCAGTAGGTCCGGGGCTTTTCAAAGTTTCCGCTGCTGGTGATGGTGCTGGCCCTCGGCGTCTTTCCCTCCGCCCCGTCGCAGGTGTTCCTCGAGGCAGCGGGGGAGGCAGTGCAGGCAACCCAGTCGGTCAGGGGCTTTTCAAAGTTCCCGCCACTGGTGGTGGTGCTGGCCCTCGGCGTCTTTCCCTCCGCCCCGCCGCAGGTGTTCCTCGAGGCGGTGGGGGAGACAGCACAGGCAACCCAGTCGGTCCGGGGCTTTTCAAAGTTCCCGCTGCTGGTGATGGTGCTGGCCCTCGGCATCTTTCCCTCCGCCCCGCCGCGGGTGTTCCTCGAGGTTCAACCCAGCACCCAAACTCCCATTGCAAAGCACCTAAACAAGGCTCGGCATTTCCGAATTTCCCTCTCCCCGGGGGAGGGGGAATTCGGAAAAGCCGACCCTTGTTTAGGCGAGCGAAACGGGGATTGCACGTCAAGGCAATGGATCAAAGCGGGGGGACCACCCCCGCTTTGATCCATTGCCTTGACGTGCGATCCTCGTTGCTATAGCGAGCCCGGGAAAGAGGCGGCTTGGTCGAAATCCTCACCCCCGCGCAGGGGGATGGAATTTCGGCCAAGCTGCCTCTTTCCCAAGCCAGGGAGACCCCGTGGAGAGGCGCCTCTCCGCACCCGGATCTCCCCGGCCTCACAGCGAGCCGCTACGAGGCCGGGGAGACCCTGCAGAGAGGCGCCTCTCCTCACCCGTATCTCCCCAGCCTTGCAGGGGGCCGCTACGAGGCCAGGGAGACCCCACGGAGAGGAGCCTCTCCTCCCCCGGATCTCCCCGGCCTCGCAGCGGGCCACTACCAGGTTGGGGAGACCCCGCGAGTTGGGGAGAGTACAGGGAAGATTTCCATAGCCTCCCCAACCCCTGTTTGACACGCGCGCCTGCATGGTGTTTGGAAAGGGTACGGATGTTCTACCCAATCCAAAAAACCCCCCCCCACGCGATTGTACCGGATAACGCTAAAAATTGTGTTATTCGATACAAGATTTTTCCAAAAATCTTGTAACGTTATGCGGTTTTAGTGCTATATGGTACAATCGTTATCCGGGGTATTACTGTACCTAACTTCTTTAAATGTCGAAAAGTTGAAAAGTGCCAAAATGAAGCCTTCTTGTGGTGAGTTCATTCTGTAGTTCCTTCCATCTGACCTAGTGTGAGAAAGATTAGCCAGAATAAGCTTTAAGCTCTGGTTTAAAACTCTGGTTGATTTGTGTTTGGGTGTATTTTAATGTATTTTTATTTATTTTATTTTATTTATTTATTTACGGGTTTGTGTTGCAGGTGGGTGGGTGGGTGGTTGGGTTGAGGTGTGTGTGTGTGTGCTTATTTTTATTTTATTTTATTATTTTATTTATTTATTTTTATTTTTTTCTTTGGCCCCGCCCACAATGGCATGATGTCATGACATTGGCTCAGCTCATGACATCATAACATCATGATGTTAGCTCCGCCCACACTGTGATGACATGACAGTGGGGTAGTAAAAAATTTAACATCCTACCACTGCACCAGAGCCTCCTGCAGAAGATACAGTGTAAAGAAAAGAATAGTATGCATAGTAGTTAGGGATTTGTAGGAATGTTTCTATTTACCTGAGACTGCACTATGGTAGCAGAAAACTAGAGAATTCTGAGGTGAGGGATTTTGAATATGTAATGTTCAAATCATACATATTCTCATATAAATAGCCAATGAGATCAGATCCTGACACTTTCCACAGGAGAACTAGGTAAAGTAGAACATGCTATTCATTAAGTTTGTTTTCTTCTGTGGCTAACTCTGTTCTAGAGAAATCTTGACTTGTTTTGAAATCCTGAGACCATTGTATCTTTCCAGTTATAATGGTGAGAAGTCACAATGCCATCTTGTGGATATTCAGCTCAAAAGATGGGCAGCTCACATAGTCAATGCTGTTTCCTCATTATGTACCCAGACCATCTGCAAAGCATGTAATTATGTAAAGAATCACACCATCAAGTGTCATCTGACCTACCATTCCCAGATGCAAGCAACATTACATGGCAGCTATTCCCATGAGTAAGGCAGCATGGAAAAATATTTCTGGAATGACGGAATTCGCTAACAAAAATTGTCATGGGTTCTTTTTAAAAAATACAGTGTTACTTTCATTTGCAGTGATGTCTTTGATTCTGTGAGTAACTGGCCATCATTGCTGAATTAACATTTTGCCACATCTATACTTTGGTGCAATCCCATGATCACCTGATGGAGAGAAAGGAGATCCCACCTAATTTGATGATGACAATGACAACAATAATGTTAAGTCAGTTCTGACTTATAGTGACCCTTTCCAGCATTCTCTTCTGGGGGATTGTGCAGTTGACACAACGCTGGCTCTACTCTGAGGAGGCACAGTTGAGAAATCAAGCTCTCAACCTCTGGCTCCATAGTCAGATACCTAAACCACTGAAACCATATAGACCAAAGTCATGTAAGATTCCAATAAGTCCAAAAGCATCTTTCTGCAATGATCTTGCATTATTGGAAGATTGGATCAGGCAAATATTTACTTGAAACAACTGGAACACGAGTGCATGAATGGATACCCCCATACAAGTCAAAATATAATAATAATAATAATAATAATAATAATAATAATAATAATAACAACAACAACAACAACAACAACAACAACAACAACAACAACAACAACAACAACAACAACAACAACAACAACAACAACAACAACAACAACAACAACAACTCTCACTGCCTTGACTTGAGAAAGAAAATGCTTGAAATGTCTCACCTGTGTCAACCAGGTAAATTAAGGATTATACCCCTTGTTGGGCATACACCTCGATGAATATATCAGGAATTATTTTTAGTAAACAAGATTGTGCATAGGGATGGGCTACAAGTAAAATAAATCCCTGGGAATTTTGGGCATAAATCCCGTTGCCAATCCTCTAATTCCTTACAAGTTTATAAAGGGATTTACAACAGGATTTTCAGATGATCCCTGCTTGCTTGCTTCCTTAACAGAAGCAATACATCATGCATGCTTTCAGTAAAACAACATCTGTGGTGTGAAGTTTGTTTTAAAACAACCTCATATTTTGCTAGCATGTGGAAAAAGTCGATTTTGCTTTTCCAGTTCATATCAGTCAATGCACAGTTCATAGTAACAGCTAAAGATGTTTTTCAGAACTTCAACAGAGGTGAAGGTGATGCCAAATTATATCAGGCCAGTGATGTATCCCCCCCCCCTTTTCTGGTGTAATTTTGTTCCCACAAGGCTTTTAGTGGCCTTGGTGTCATTTTTCTCCCCTGAACACAGGAATAATACAGATTCCTATATTCTCCCCCACCCTTTTAAGGATGGCTGTGTGCACATGTGAAAGAGAAAGGGATCCATTCTGATGGATGTTTCCACATTTACAGAACAGACTCTTTGCTAGACAGGAAAGGAAGGGGGAGAATGTAACATTGCAATGTCACCCTGAAATCTGACACTCCATTCTGCCATAGGGTAGAGCTCTGCATATATAAATATTCTGGAGGGAAAAGAAATAGTGAGCAGCCATTCCTCAGAGAGATTAAAAGAAGAAAAAATCAGCCTTTTTTCCCTTGTTGCAAATTACCTGCTTCCTCTTTATGCTATATTTTATCCTTTATGTTGATATAGCAAATAAAGACATCTGCGCTCAGTATTTCTTCTGGAAAAACCCAATGAGGAGAGGAAAACCAAAACCTTAAAAGTCCCTAAAGGATTTAAATCTACCCAACCACTTCCTGAACATTATTAACAGCTATCGTGCAGTCTGTTATCACTTGTAGCTTGTGATCCTGCTGAAAATATTGTCCCCCTGGGATAAGGCAGCCAATAAATCTCAACAAACAGCAGAACCGCTCTACTTCTTTCTTGGTTCAGGGAGAGGTAAAGTTCTATGGCAGTAATGGCGAACCTTGGCACTCCAGGTGTTCCTAAACTTCAATTCCCAGAAGCCCTGATCAGCAGGAGTGCTGACTTGGACTTCCAGTAATTAAAGTCCAAGAACAGCTGGAGTGCCAAGGTTTGCCATCACTGTTCTAAGGCAACCCAGAGGCAATAAAGGGCAGAAGAAAACAGAGTAACAGTAGAACAAAGTTGTTGGGGAATCTGATTTTATTAGAGTACATGTGACCTCTTATTTTATTGGCGTGCATGCTACTTTTGGTTTTATAAGGGAGAATTCCTACATGGTGGACAGCTTTGCCATTAGGAGGTTATCTGTCTCCAGGCAAAATCTCCAGAGTTGATGTGTGGAACTCTGCAGTGTATGCTCACCAAATTAAACCTATGAAGTAATGAAAACTGTGTTCTACATTTTGCAAATGTATAAAAACCCAGTAAGATTTTTTTTTAATTATCCAAATATGTACCAAATCCTATTTTGTAGAGACATGGTGGGTTAGAATATTTAAGTCTTATCTTTGTCTTCCTCTTTTTAACATTCCACAACACTTCTTTAACATTTCACGGATCAAGTGTTCTAAATGTTTAATTATAGTAAGAAATCATCTTCACATCAGTATTCAACCATAAACATGCCTATTGAAAAGTTAATCCAGCCACTTTAATCCAGAAGTAAATCATAACCAGAGCAAGCCAAGTGAATCAGTGGAACTTACAGCGAAGTTCACCACCATAGTCTTATTGATTCAGTAGGCCTGCTCTAGTTGGGACTTACTACTGGATTTTTGCCACTGAGTTCAGTGAACTTATTATTTGGTGTTCTTTGGACTGCAACCTTTAAAAGGCTTAGTCTGACCTATACTGTGATACCTTGCTTATACCTGTGAACCACTAGGGCTGTTTTATTGTTCTTGCCAGGAATTTATGTTACACATGCATTGAAAGGCTGACAACTTAATTTTCCTGATAAACATCTTTGCAAGGTTTTAAAAGGTGGTAATCTTTTAAAGAGCCTTTAAGGGACTGCAGTGGCTCAAGTGGTTAAGACACTGACTGGGAGGCGGAAGGTCAGCATTCTGCATGACAGAATGAGCTCCCATTTCTGTCCCAGCTCCTGCTAACCTAGCAGATCGAAAGCAAGAAATTGCAAGTAGATAAATAGGGACCACTTTGGTGTGAAGGTAAACAGCAGTCTGTGCACTTCAGTGTCTAGGCATGTCTGCCACATGTCCACAGAAACATCTGCAAATGCAGACAGTACTGGATCTTCAGCTATAAACAGAGATGAGCACTGAACCCTAGAATCAGATACAACTGGCTTTCCAGCAAGGATGACCTTTACCTTTACCTAAGAGTGCAGCAGCTGTCAGGGAATGGGGGAATAATATGATCTCAGTGATGTGGGGCAGAGGGAAATAACATGTTTGGATGTCAATTCAGAAGCCCCCACTTGAGATGTTTATTATCTACAGTATTGTGATTTCTAACTTTCCTTCTGTCCACCAGACAAAAGATAACCAATCCAGCAACCACTCAGAGCTGTCCATGAAGCCATTAAATGCCCAGACAGCCAACGGAGCTTGGAAAAGTTTCTTTTCTAAAGTATAACCCCCATCAACATGACCTGCAAATTTATCACAGCTGGGCAATTTGGCAGGTTGAAACACACACAGAAAGAACCCCTTTTAAAGCTTTGAAATGAAATAGGTTCTGGCAGAAAGGTTCACACCATTTATTCTCATACCATAAATTATATATTGCTGACAACTTTTTTCTGTCCTTTCACAGTACATTACACTCGCTGACTTTTATTAATTCAATTACCTATTAATTGAATTAAAATAAAATGTCCCCGGGGGCTTCCTCTGCTATATTCTATCCTCTGCTGGTTTCTCAAGGTGCCCCAAAAGAGGAACTATCAGTCGTAGTTTGGGATTAGCACTCCATGCAACAGCAGGTAGAAAGGCTGAGCTATGGGGAATTCATCTCTTCTGCTACATCTTCTCAGAATTGGGCTAAAAATGTTTCACATTCTTTGTAAGCAAGTCTCTTTGCATGTCACCTTTGTGTTGGTCTTTTCAGGAAACTTCCACAAGTGGCTGCTGGACCAGGCCTCTACTGCTGCTAAGTAGAAGGGGCAATGCAGTCCAAATACTGTACATGGTTCACGTGTCCTTCCAATTGGTAGTCCAAGGACTCCAACCTTCCTGAATGACCAGACTAGTCATTTTGTTCATAGGCAGATTACTTCCCAGGTTGGTCATGGCAGGCCAAGTGAGTTGGGAGCTGAGAAGGAAGGTGGCTTTGCTACCATGGCCTGTTTCTGGGCTTCCTAGAGACATGTGGTCAGAAAAAAGGTGAACTAAATAGGCCTTTGGCTCAATCCATAGGGGGCTCTTATATTCTTAAGATCACTGGGCGACCTTGAGTCAGTTGCTTTCTATCACCCCACAGCATTTTTAACAGAGATTACATGTTGTAGATCAGGAGTTCTCGACCTTATAAAGCCAGGGGCCTCAAAAAGCTTCAGGGGCTGGATGTCCATTTTGCCCTTCCACCACCACATGGTATTTCCTAGTGTGGTGGAGGTGGTGGTGGGCTGCATCCAGCCTAAAAGCCGCAGGTTGAGAATCCCTGTTGTCAGTGGTGGGCTGCTGCCGGTTTGCACTGGTTTGGTCAAACTAGTAGCAAAAATCCAGAGGAGATCACCAGGAGGGGGGTAGTAAACTCCCGAGTGACCGATTCGGTCGCCTCTCCGGCCACCCTCCGGATTGCATTTCTGGGCAGCCCAAAATGGCTGCTTGGAAGTACGCATGCATCAAAACTCCATTTGACTTATGCACACTCGCGCGGTTCCCCCTGAACCCTTCAGCCCCAGCGATCCATCACTGGGGCTGAAGGAGAGCTCAGGGACAAACCGGGGTTTCCCCCCAAAGCCACCCCCCCAGCCCCAGCAATCCATCACTGGGGCTGAAGGAGGGTTTGAGGACAAACTGTGCGGCCGTGCAGTTTCCCCCCGAAGACCCCCCCCACTCCCCAGTGATCTATTGCTGGGGCTGAAGGAAGGTTTGGGGACAAACTGCACGGCCACTCAATTTCCCCCCAAAGCCCCCCCCAGCCCCAGCGATCCATCGATGGGGCTGAAGGAGGGTTTGGGGACAAACCGCAAAGTCACACAGTTTCCCCCCCAAAGCCCCCCCCCCCAGCCCCAACGATCCATTTTTATTTTTATTTTTAATTTTTTTTTTAACTTTGGCTCTGCCCACAATGTCATGACATTATGACGTTGGTTCCGCCCATGATGTCAGTCTGGTAGTAAAAATTTTGACAGCCTACCACTGCCTGTTGTAGATCATACTGAGCCACTTTAAAAGAAAAGCCCAGTGTAAATATATACAGTGGTACCTCACTTAAAGAGCATAAAGCGTTCCACGGGATTGCTCTTTAAACCAGTTGCTCTTTAAACAAAACACTTGGAAAAAGTGCAGCAGCTGCCATTGTAAGTGACTGATTGTGATTTCTGTTGGGGGGGATTGCAAACCCTGATTTAGTTGTTAAGTGAGTTTTTGGTTGGATTTAGTTGTTAAGCAAGGGCAGCCATTCAGAGAACACTCTGCTCTTTAAGCAAGTTAGTCTCTAAGCAAGGCCTCTTTATGCGAGGTTTTACTGTAATTAAACAGGATAGAAATGCAAACCCATGCCAGCCATTTCTATAGTAGGCAAATTCTTACTTTTTTTTTTTTGTGGGGCTTGACTAAAACATTTCCTAATGTTTTCCTTATTTCACAATCCTTTTGCTGGCTACATGCATTGGATATGTTAAGCCAGGTAATGGCTGTTAAGATGCCACTAAATTGACATGTTCTTGGCATACCAAAGAGAACAGCTTGTGATCACATCCTTCTGTAATAGATCAGCTAATCAGAGGGTGTTTTCTATATAATGGAGTAATTATTTCCCTTTCCTCCTGAGGGATATTAGCAGCTTGGATTGATGGTATTTTCTCACTTGTGTTGTTCTACTGTTGCTGCATAATTTTATCCTACGGTGCTTGTTCTGAAAATATTATAACATTAAAAAAATACAGCATATGCCTAGGCGTATGTGTGTACACCCAAAACCTGAAGAAGGCAAAGTAATTGTTTTATTCGAGCTTCACTTCTTGCAAGGGAATCGAAGTAGTAGTCACTTGTTGGCAACGTGTTTCCCACCCACACTGAACCTCCATCCTGTTAGTCACACAAGACCAGTCATTTTTGGTGTCATCCTCTCGCCCTCTGGTGGTCAATGGAAGGCAATGTTCCTGCCATTCGTGTTGGCTTTGATTGATTCAGTTTAAATTCTCTGTCAGCATCTATAAAGGTAGGACTTGAACCAATGGGTGGTAGAGAAGCGTTCTAACAAACAGCAATGCAGTGACAGAACAGACTGCCAGGGAAGGTGGTGGCCACCTTTAATTTCCTGGCAATCTTAAGCACGAGTCTCCGTGGTGAGCGGGTGGCAATATAAATCTAATAAATAAATAAATAAAAGAACAAATTCCAAAGGCTGGAAAAACATGACCATCCTCTAAGAAAACATGGTTCCTCCAGAGCTCTCTGATCATTTTATAAATGACTTTCCAACCGCAATCTCCACTCATTCCACCATCAGAAAATCAAGTTGCGGCTCAGACATAAAGCTCACTCAGACAACCTATTTCAGAGGATTGTTACAATATAAAATAGAAAGGCACATGCATTCCCAAAATATTGCTTGAGAGTGCAGAACCTCTTTCTGCTCCGGTTTTTTACCTGTGCGCTGTTTTAATTTTTCTTATGAATTTTTATGGTTTTAAAGATAACTATTATACTAGTTTTAACCTGTGATTTTAATCCATGCTGTAAGCAGCCCAGAGTCAGGTTTACCCGATTGGGGCGGGATAGTAAATATGAGTAATAAATAAATAAATAAAATAAGGAAATTAGACACACAAAGGAGGTTAGTGGGTGGGGGTTCCCCACCCCCACCCCATTTTTTATTCATAAGCATATAAGAAAATAGCAATCAAAGCGTTTTCAGGAAGACAACTGTTCATAAATATAATGGAATGTCTTTATAAAAGGCAAAAGAATCCCTCCAAACATGTAGCGTATATACTCTACTATAAGTTGTCCTGAATATAAGTTGAGGTGCCTAATTTGGACCTCCAAAACTAGGAAAATAGATTGACCCGAGTATAAGTTGGGGGTGGAAAATGCAGCAGCTGCTAGTGAGTTTCAGTAATTAAAATAAATGAAAATACAGTAAAATTAATTAATTTAGACATTTGTGTGGTTATTTTTTATTTTATTTTTTGAATGATTACGTTGATCAGAGCCTTCCCCATTTCAAAATCCATGGTGCTGGGAGAGCCCCATGGCACGCCTAGGATGACGTCATCCCGGATTGCCATGGGGCTCTCCTAGATTTTGAAATGGGGAAGGCTCTGAAAATTTTCCCCACCCAGTGATACATGTTCCCGTCAGTGAAAGGAGCAGCCCACATCCAGCCTCTGCACCTGCATGTTTTGGACGGGACCAGCCCAGAGGAAAAAAAATTTGGGCACCACTGACTTAGGGAGTCACCATAATAAATATCCTTGCAAGGTTTTTAAAAAAGTGATAACTCAGGAAAAATCACACACTTCATACCCCATCACTTCCACCCATCAAATGTTCCTAGTTTGTCTATGTAGAATTCAGATTTTACTGAATTATGCCCCCACCCCTGCTACTGTGTGTGTGCGCGCGCGCGTGCACACACACACTCTCTCTCTCTCTCTCTCTCTCTCATTCACTCTTTTTCTCTTTTGGTCCCTCTTCTGCAATGTGCCAACATGTTCTCTGGAGAATCAACATAGCAGACACACAATTCATAGTGTGACACACAATTCATGTTGAGGAAAGCCCTACAGAATCCTTAGGCAAAGCCTACCCTGCAGGAATAGCAGTTGCTACATCTCATACTCCAACATATTACACTACAAAGCCCATGACAATAAATCTTCAGTCCTCAACTAGACTCTGAGAACCCCGTTTGCAGAGACCACTTAGACTGAGACATGACCAAAAAAAATATAAAAAGGAAAAGAGCTTAACCTTAACAATCAGTAGGCCTGAAGTAGGAAACTGCTTCAGACACGGTCTCGAATGGGATGAAGTCTGTTCCCCAAATTTCATGCCATCTAGTAGCCAGAGAGTGACATGAGGGGGCAATAGCTAAGATTTCTCCCAGCCCCAAGGAGGAGTTCATATGCATGATGGGATAGCAGTGGGTGAGAAGACCTATTGGTTTCCCAAACACCTCCTGCTGTAAGTGAATCCAGTACTTTTCTATACTGTGCCTTCAGGCCAAATATCAAGGAAGCCATGACTTTCTGGGAAAGACTTTTCTGAAATGTAAGTCAAATGGCCACAGAGCACATGCATCGTATTTGTAAGAATAAGCACACAAAACTGCACATAACAAAGGTGTGAGTACAGCACCGCACAACAGGGAGCATAACTTCCTTTCAGGTGATGGAAATGTTTAATTTAAACTCATGAAAAGTTAACAGTTTTTAAAAAATGTTTAAAATTTGTTGCCAGTGCTCATGATTCTGGCTGTGGCAAACCAGGAACATATTTTTTAAAATTAATTAAACTACCAAGGGGGGGGGGGTGGACAAGACACAAAACAACACAACAACAAACCTAAATAAAAATACTTATAATACACTATAACTTTTTACATGCAACTGTATTGTATTGTATTGTTCGACTTATATGCCGCCCCACTCACTTATAGTGACTCTGGGCGGCTCACAGCAAAACAATGTTTCATAACTACAAATATTACATCACAAAAATCACATATCAAAAGTACATAAAAACATTACAAGAAATCCCCCATCCCGATTACCAAATTAAAAATTCATAAACATTTCATAAACATTTCATTTCATTACAAAAACACATCAAAACATTTCAAACAGTCCACACAAGTCTCAAACTCTGCCCCACTTACTAAGCCCAATACGTCCCTTTTCCTGTGGCTTCTTTCCCCTCAGCCGAACTTGGCTGAGAGAGCGGCCAAATTTGAGGTGGAGGGGGAAAGACCCACATAGCTCGCCTTGGTCCGAGGCCGGGGGAGAGTGGTGTCAATGTCCGGTAGGGGCGGCGGCAGTTCTTCTTAAAGCCGCCAGCCCCGGACGCAGCTGTCCTTGCTCTCCCTGGTCCGAAACCGGGGGAGAGCGGCGTCAATGTCGCGGTAGATACATGCCCTAACGGGAACTATTTGTAAAGCCCACAGCAGGGCAGGGCTCCACTACCAATGCAACCACTACCAATGGAACTTGTAAACTTTCTCCATTAAATATATTCCCCAATTTCTCCTACTCTCAAAGAAACACATCCCACAGTGTTTTTTCAGACCCAGAAGTATGAATAATAAGAGAAGGTCTATGTTTCAGAAAAGTTGAAATGGTGGCTCAGTGAAACACAAAACTCTTGTCTATCTTATCATGTTATAGGAATTTCAAAAATATAACCAAAAGATATTCCAACACTCTCTGCGAAAGTGGCAGTAAAATTAAGCTCTGTTTCTAGAGGAAGTAACTGTTTTGGAGGAAGCTGGCGGACACATTATGAAATGGTACTTTTCCTTGTACCCATGACCTTTTCCCCTGTAACCATGACCCTTCCTTGGGCTTGCAATGGGACTGAAGAGAGAACGTGTACTATTATAGGCATCTGCAGCAGAGGGAAGGAAAGACTATGATTCATATGAGAGCTAGGAAAGCTACTGAATTCTGAAGAATGGCAAGTGCTTGAGACAGAATTTCTCAGGAGACATTTGTCTAATAAATATTCCAAGACTTCCCTTTTTTCCCTTGTCTCTTAAAATGGGAGGGATTTTTACTCTCCAAAAATTCTTAAATGGAGGAAAAACACAAGGTGTGCTAGAACCAATACCTAATGTTGAGTTCCCCCTTTGAGAAACTCCAGGGTCATTATCTTCTTCCCCTCAAGACGTCTGGCAAAATGTTTTCCCCAAATTCTGTTCCCACCAATAGGATGAAGAACTTTGGCCTGTCATTTGTGCCTGGCTGTAGAAACTGATAGCTTGTCTAGAGAGTTTGAGGGGCCACAAAAACTGACACTGAGACCATGTAATCCCCACTCTGGACTTCTCCAAAGGCCAGAGATTAGCACAAACATGTTACAGTCAATTAAGATGTCAATTAAACTGGAATGCTTGCTAATAGAAATGAATCATTTAATTAGTGTTTAACATAATTTGAGGATTTTGCATTGATGTTTCTCCAGTGATACATTAAAATTAGCATTAGATGGGGGAGAGCAGGTTACAGGGAAGAAAAGCTGTTGCCGGGCAACAGGATTGACAACGAACTCAATTCACCCCAAACATGTATATTAGATTCACCCCAGCCCTGTTGGAATGCTGCCAAATTGGTTCAAACAGTTTCTTAAGGGTTTTATTTTATTTATTTACTCATATTTACTATCCCGCCCCAATCGGGTAGACCCGACTCTGGGTGGCTTACAACACAGATTAAAATCACAGATTAAGTCTAATATAATAGTGATATTTAGAGGGTCTAAGTGCTCTATGCAAATGGGGTTTTAGAGGGTTATTGTCTCAGTAAACGATTATTTTCTCTTATTTGGAAACATAGCTGGTTGGATAGCTAAGTGGGTTGGGTGTGGTTGGGATCTTGATTCCCCCCACAATGTCTCCCAAAGAGGATAGCCTGGCTGCACCAGCTTTGTCACAGAGTGCTCCCAGTAAACCAGAGATGTGTTGGGCACCTTGGGAGGGCGGTGGACAGGAAGTGATGGGGGCGCGTATTCGAGGGGCTGGGAGCAGTGGTGGGAT
The DNA here is from genome assembly GCA_030440675.1 of Furcifer pardalis. Lineage (NCBI taxonomy): Eukaryota > Metazoa > Chordata > Lepidosauria > Squamata > Chamaeleonidae > Furcifer > Furcifer pardalis. The sequence continues at coordinate 75,992,738 of CP126893.1, forward strand.
GTCAAAAATTTTACTACCCCACCGTGATGTCATCACATTGTGGGCAGAGGTAACATCATGATGTCATGATGTGGGTAGGGCCAAAGAAAAAATTAAAAAATAAAATAAACATAAACACACACACACTCCTCAACCCACCCACCCACCCACAACACAAACCCGTGAATAAATTAAGGAACTGTGGTAGTACATCAATATAGGTAAAGGTATTAAATACACATTAAAATACACACAGACACACTACATCCAAAGGTGAGTCACTTACCCTGGGGAGCAGGCTGTAGGGAGCTTCAGGCTAGCAACTTCTCTTCCTCCTCCCCACTTGGGAGGACACCAAGGAGGTCGTGCATATGCGCCAAGCACTGTAGGCGTGCATGCACACCAAGTGCTTGGCGCACATGTGCAGTGAAAAAGTAAGCCCGAAGGTGGTTCCCCCCCAAAAGCTGCTACCGATTCTCCAGGACACTGGGAAAAGTTACTACCGGTTCTAGAGAACTGGTGAGAACCTGTTACATCCCATCACTGGCTGGGAGGGAGAAATCCCATACATTCCCATTACCCCTGTCTGCCTCTAGGTGGGGTGGGGGGTCGCTGGGACACACCGGGATGAGTCCCTGTATCCCTGTGGACAAACACACCACTGCAGTAAACTACTTCTAGTCTGTACCTAGAAATCCCCAAGAATAGTCACCATAAATTGGAATCAACTTGATGGGACTTGATGGGGTACACAGAAAGATCCTCTTCGAAGATTGTGGTATTTTAAAACCACAATCAGGTGTATCCTGGCAATGGCAACCTTGTGTTGCTGGCTAATCTTTCTCACACTAGGTCAGGTGAAAGGAATTGCAGAATGAACTCACCAAAAGCTGCCTTTATTTTGGCAGTTTCACATCTGGTCTAGACATGGAAGAAGAATCTCCCTGGTGTCACACTGGTGGTGCAGGTAGTCACCAGCGCCTGCGTCACCAGCACAACACCAGGAAGTTCCAGAGCAGCAAACTTTCCCTGCTGCAGCACCGCTGGAGGAAATCGGAAAAACCCCAAAACACAGCGATCATGTCCCCCACAACCTGCTGCTGCAGGGAGAAGTAATGGAGGCTGTGGAAAGAGCACCAAAACAGGCATGACCGCTGCCGCCAATGACGTCAAAATGTTAAGCACTGGGAGCAACCCGCCTCCAATCCCCACAGCTGCGAGTAGGGGGCGGGACTGGCCCGATCTGAAAAAAAGGTTGAAAACCCCTGACTCTTAATTTTGGAGCTCTCAGATCCTGCAGCTTTTCAGGTATCGGAATTGCTGTATTTCTGTATGCTTCTATTTCAAGCATGCAGAGGCACTGAAAGACCTTCCATTACCTTTTCTGGGATAACCTGGTCTCTGACTAGAGGGATGCTCATAGTTTGTGAATTATTAGCAGCATAAACCACTTCCCACCAATTTTTCCCATTGGTACCAAAAACAGAGCTCTGAGCAGACAGCCTGAAAGAGCCATTTTATTTCTCATTAACAAACAAACAAATAAACAGCAGTGCTACAAATTGAACCATTAGGTAATATTTTTAATTTACTTTTAATTCTGTAAACCAACCAACACCCACCCACCCCCCGTTCCCTGATGGAGGTCACTGGAATTTGCATTGCTTTAACATGGGCAGAGCCAGGGCCTATAGCCTCAGTAGAGCCATTTGGAGAGAGCAATAAGCAGAGGCCTGGTTTCCTATGTTTGTCAAATGGGGGAGATGTATCAAATGGACTTCACATTTGTTTTTAGGAAGAGAGCCCAGCAAACAGATCATCATGCCATGAACATTTGGACTTTCTTTGCCTTACCCACAAGAAACCAATGCATGCCTGAGGAAATGATCTTGAACCATGAAAGCTCACAATGATTTTTACTTTATTTTATTTTGTTTAGTGATCCAATAAAGGTATTGCCTTCTCCTCTGCATTTGTTTTATTTCCCATCACATTCTTAACTGTGTCCTCTGAGCTATGCCAGTTACAGATGCCATAGTGATGTGAATAAATTTTCTCCCATAAGAACGTCAATTTGATTTAAAAAAAAAAAAAAGAACTTTCCTTCAGAAAGAATTTCAAAGGAGAAATTCCACTACAAACATTTATTGATCTACCCTTCATAAAAACACACAGAGAAATAAAACAGTAATTGCATAACCAATTGTTCAATTGACTGCATCTCTTTGAGCATTTAATAACAATTTAAACATTTAAATTGATCAACATCCATTTATTTAAACATTTTACAAGATTCACAACACAGCTTAAAATGTATAAGATTTATTTCCAGTTTTTATGCATTTTCCTTCACCCATCCTAAAGTGGACTGTCCAGATTTGAATCTGCTAAGCCTTCCTGGAGTTTAGTGCATAGGAGATCATCATTTGTTATTTTTTTGAGTACCTCTTGGGCTTGATTTGGTTTCTTTGCAAATTGCACTGCAGCATGTATACTATGGAAGGATAGCAGCTCAGTATCTTCCATTCCAGTCAACCAACCACCTGCCTGGAGTCGATGTCGGACAGATGGGTTACAGTTAGCCAGCAAGACCTGGATACCAATCTTCTTATAATCTTGGCGTGTTTCTTTCAGCACACTAAGGCCTACAGTGTCTATAAATTGCATGGCGCCACAGTCAATTATTAAGGTGTGCATGTCTATGGTTGGGGCGGGTATATCTGCTGAAGGCTTTGCAGGTTCTCTCTTGGTGATGTTTAGACAATTCAGCTTGGAATAGAAGCAGCTTTCATTCTTGGCCAGATTTGCCTTTGTTTTTGCCTTTTGTTGCAAAGCAGCCACCAGGGAAGGATTGATTCCTGTTTTCTGGAAAAGTGAACCTTGGAAGTAGTCTTTGTTTGCATAGTAAAGAGAGGTATCAAAGCGGAAGATCTTGATGTTTGCAATGTCATGGATTCTTTTGTAAGTGAACTGGTCCTCATAGAGATCACAGTCTTTAAGCTTACCTAGAAGAGTAGCTCGGGGTCTCTGGGTTCGGAATATTATACAGAGGAGCGAAAAGCAGACCCCTACCAGCAACCCCAGTTCTGTAGAGATTAGTGAGGATGACAACATGGTCACCCACCAGATCAAGGTGTCTAACTTGCTGATCCGCCACATCTTGGGTATGTCAATAAATTTACGCAAGGCTCCTCTGAGATTTGCAACAGTAACTACCCCTAAAATACAGGATTGCAGGGAATAGAAGAGAGGAGCAATCCATAGCAACACCAGGAGTAGCACTACCGAAGAGATCAAGCCTGACAGCTGAGTAAAACATCCTGTGGATTCCTTCAGCAAGGTCTTTGTCAAGGCCGCAGAGGTAGCAAAGCAGGAAAAGAAAGATGGGATCAGATTACCCATGCCAATGGCAATCATCTCTTGGTTTGCTCGTACAGGGTAGCCGTACTTCTTGCCAAATATTTCTGCCAGTGAGACAGTCATTGCAAAACCAATGATGGCAATTGGGAGAGCATCCACGGCCAAATTGGACAGAAGGGTCAGATCTGGAACAGCAGGTTGCCTGAAACCAGTGGGAATGGTGCCACAGATTTTAGATCCGTATCTGCTATTGAAGTCAAAGAAATAGGATAGCACAGTAGCAACAATCACCACCAGGAGCTCTATAGGAAAGGGAGCCTTCATTTTGTCTCTGAAGTAGCTGTTGATCTCTTTCACTGGGACAATGAAGGCCAAAGCAACCAAACTGGTGACTAGGTCGCAAATGTTGGTTTTGTCAATGTATCTGAAGATGTCAACCCATGTTAAGACAAGAGAGCCCACTCCATCATGACGAGGGATTTTCAGCCCCAGTAGGAGATTCATTTGGGAAGTGACGATGGTAAGAGAGGAACCTGTCACAAAGCCACTCAAGAGTGGTTCAGAGAGATAGACAGATATGAAGCCTAGCTGGAAGACTGCCAGAAGTATCTGAAAAGAAAAGCAGGTCATATTATGAATCATTACCTCTAGATGCATAATGAACAAGGAGTAATGTTTATAGTTAAGGCTCTTTGAATTTAAACAGTACATGGAAAATTCCCAAAGTGGCTTCAGTTCAATGTTAAGAGTATGCACTTGATGCTCTAAAGTCCAAAGTTTAACTGCTGAACACCTGATATCTTTCCAGACTGGTTTTAGGGCAGCTCCAAGTCTGCGTTTATAGAGGACATGTCCACAGTTGCCAGGCTGCCAAAGGACAATCCTCCTTTTGTTGGTATCCTTCATTTAAATCAGGGGTGCCCAAACTATGGCCCGGGGGCCAAATGCACCCCCCAATGCCAATTCATCCGGCTTGAAAAGCCCTCATCATTCCTGGAAGCGGAAGTAAAATGCACCCATATGGGCATGTTTTACTTCCACTTCCAGGAGAAATGAGGGCTTCATGGGCCGGATGAATTGGCATTGGGGGCTGCATCTGACCCCCAGGGCTTAGCGACCGGCTCCCTGAACCATGTTATCCACCCGCTGCCCAAAAAGTTTGGGCATCCCTTATTTAAATCGTTCCCCAGACCAAGTTTGGTTTAAAAAGAGAACCATAAGGAGGGAGGCTACAGAGCCTGGACTTTCCCATTAACAGCAAGCACATGGAAAGCATACTTAGCAGATACAGGCTCACTTGCTTACTGTCTTCTCCACTCTGATAAGATGTTTTGTAATCCCATTCAAATTACAAAAAATACAGCTGTATCTCGCTAAAAGAGCATAATGTGTTCTACAGAATTGCTCTTTAAGCAAGTTTGCTCTTTAAGTGAAACACTATTGTAAATGACCAATTGTGGGGGGGATTGCCAACCCTGATTTATTTGTTAAGCGAGTTTTTGGTTGGTTTTATTTGTTAAGCAAAGCGAACATTCAGATAAAATTCTGCTCTTTAAGCGAGTTACTCTTTAAGCGAAGCGCTCTTTATGCGAGGTTTGACTGCATTTCTAATTTTGCATCTGTACATATATTTGCATGTGCATTTCCATGCAAATTAGTGTCCTCTCTCACTTCTCATTTTTGTGTATCGTGTTCTTCTCCCTTTTAGTGATACATAAGCGGTTACCCTAATTCTTCATCTTTTAACTTGGGGAAAACTGTCTGAGCCATTACAAGCCACTGTTGACAATCTGAGATGGTATTATTGTACATTATGTTCTGGTTTCTGTTTCCCATAGGTGTAAGATTAGCCAGTGTGTGGACAGAATGAATGAGTAGTTTGGCCATTGATCTCATATGGCATGGTTGTTTTTAGGTTCTCCACAATGCACTAAATAGACTAGTGGCCTACAAGACAATTTCCTATGTTCTTGAGCTAGAAAGAATAGCCAGGTGCAGGCCAATGCTACAAATCAGCTTTCCCAAAGCAGATTCACACAACTGCTTTGTTTTCTAAGCGGTCTCAGAAAGACATTCATATTATTTTAACAAGATGTAGGATGTTAACTTTGTGAGTATAGTCCCATCACTTTAATCTGAATAGCTGTTGTTGGTTAGTTACTGGATGGTTCACACTCATGCACAGAGTCACTTGATTGATCAACATTTGACTCTGCTTTAATGAGTAAACTTATCCTATTGATGACCATTGAGCCTGAGATCATGGGAGTTAATACAATAGTTCTTTCTTCTACCTGGCATGGTGTCCAATAAGTTCAAGGGTCATGATGGCCAACCTTGGCACTCTAGGTGTTCTTGGACTTCAATTCCCAGAAGCACAAGTCAGTACACCTGCTGATCAAGGCTTATGGGAATTGAAGTTTAAGAACATTTGGAGTGCCAAGGTTGGCCATCACTACATTAGATCAATTACTAAATGGTGAACCAACACTTCTATAAATCCTGTTGATTCAATGGGTATACTGTGCTCAAACCTACCAAAGATTCAGGCTAATCAATATAACTTTATCCCATTCACTTTTCAGAACCCAGACAATCAACAGTGAAAAAAGAAATAAATACCTTGGTGCTCCAGGTGTTCTTGGACTTAAATTACCAGAAGCCCAAGTCAGCACTCCTGCTGATGAGGGCTTCTGGGAATTGAAGTTCCAGAACACCTGGAGTGCCAAGGTTCACCATCACTGAGCTAGGTCAAGCAAGGCACAGTGAATACCCCAGTAGCCATTTGGCTGCAGTGGAAGCTAAGCTTCATTCCCTCTTTAGCAAAAAACAAGAAAAACTATTACTACTGAGAGCACATTTGTTATCTTACCTGGTAAATCCCAACCAAAAATGTTAAAGTAGTTGCCACAGTGATTGCATAGCAACTTTTATCACAGATCAGTGTCCCATTCAATGTGGTGTTCAAGGCTAAGTCATCACGAGTGTCTGACTCATAGCCTGCTAATCTCAATTGCCGATTTACTGATTCTCCAATCATCAGGCAAAGGACACCAAAAGACCCAACACAATTATGACGTGAAGTGGCCATGGCAAAATAGATAATAGCACAAAAGAAATTAGTGTAGAGCCCATAGATAGGATCCTGGCTAGCTAGGAGGGCATAAGAGATTGACTGTGGGATGGCAACTATCCCAACCATTAAGCCTGAAATGATGTCCCCAAGTAGGTTTTCTTTGATACTGTAACGAGGAAGCCATTCGAATACAGGGAACAGTTTGATGAAGAAGCCAATAATACTTCGGTGGTCACACTTGCAACTCTCTTTGGCTTTTTTGATGTACTTCTTGATAGTGAAGCCTGATGTTTCATACTCTTCTAGCTTTAAGGGTACATAAGAAGAGGATGGTGAAGGAGAGCTTAGCATATCATTCCTTTGCTCAGAGTTCCGAGTTATAGTATCAGTCTCCATGGCTCAAAAGTAGCTGAAAGGAGGACAGAGCATACGGTATTAGCTGGAGCACTCTACTGATGTACGGTCACAGATGAATATTTATCAAATGGGTAATGAAGTGTTTAAACAGAGAGAAAAATGCATTTTCACATCATATATGCTACCATTGTAATTCAATACTAAAGTTCTGACCTATAAATATGCTTTTAAGCACTCATATAATCAGCTGAGCCAACAAAGGCTGAACGTCTTTAACCATGAACTTTATGCAATGTCAAAACAGTACAAAAGCAGAAACACTTTAAAATGGCTGAGTTGTACACTTACTCATCTTGCAATAGTCTGAGAGGCTGTAGAATGATACAAATTTTTGGACAATCTAAAACTGCTCTTCTACTAGCTTGTTCATTCTTTTGCTGGTTTGATCCATTTCTATACCTTGAAGAAATAACAACTGACATCTTTCTTCCTTTCTGTGTATTAGAGTAACACACAATTTTAAATTATGGGTTTACATGACATTCAGAATAAATTAAAATATTAAAATAATAAGACTATTTTTGACCAGAAACTGATCTTCTGAAAACAATAATCTTATTTAAAAATAAAGAAACTTGATTCTGTGTTAATATTAATTGGTCAGTGTATTAACTCACTAGAGTAGGCTTATTGAATCAACTGGGTTTAGTAAGTTAACTTCTTTTTAAATTCCACTGATTCAAATGGGCCTGTGGTAATCATTTACCATTCAGTTGCATGACAGTTGGCCAGAATATTCTGAAAATCTCTAGTGGGACAGACAGATACTCTTGGGGTGATGCAGTCTCTTAAATATCCTGGCCCACTACCATGTAGGGCTTTAAAGGTAATAACTAGCACCTTGAATTGCACTCAGAGGCAAACTGGTAACCAGTGCAGCTCCCAGAGCAATGGTGAGGCATGAGCATAACGCCCGCACCCCATCACAATCCGGGCAGCCGCATTCTGGACCAGTTTCAGCCTCTAAATGGTCACCAAGGGCCAGCCCCATGTAGAGTGCATTACAATAGTCAAGTCCGGAGGTGACCAAGGCATTTGTGATCATGAGCAAGGAGTCCCGATCTAGGAGTGGGCGTAACTGCCGTATCACACGAAGTTGTGCAAAAGCCCTCCTGGCCAAGACTGCCACCTGCTCCTCAAGCAGTAGTCGCAAGTCCAGGAGGACCCACATATTACACACTGGGTCTGTTTGGGGCAGAACCACTCCATCAAGAACCAAAGATGGTAGCTCCCGAGATAACCCTGGACCCCTGACCCACAACAGCCTGAGAAGAAGACTCCATGGCCTAGCAGTGGCTGAGAACATCACCCCCTCTTCTGGGCCCACAACAACAGCCTGAGGGAGAAGACTCCATGGCCTGGCAGGAGGCTAAGTACCTTGCCCACTCCTCTGGGCAAACAACAACAGCCTGAGGGGAGTTAGTCTGTGTTCTGGTTTGGTTGTATTTTGTGAGGTTATATTTTATAATTTTTATTGTACTGTTGCTGTTTTGACTGCAAGCCGCCGTGAGTCACCTCAGTGAGTGGGCGGCAATATAAATATGAATGAATGAATAAATAAATAAACCACTCAGTCTTGCAAGGATTCAATTGTAGCCCATTGTCCCCCATCCAGACCCTCACAGCCTCCAGGCACCTGGAAAGGACTTCCACTGTATCGTTTGGATCCTCCTGGGCAGAGATATACAACTGCGTATCATCAGCATATTGATGATACCTCACCCTGTGGGAATGGATGATCTCACCCAACGGTTTCATGTAGATATTAAATAGGAGAGGAGAAAGCACCAAGCCCTGAGGCACCCCATATTGGAGCAGGCTAGGGCTGGACTTCTCACTCTCCAACCACACCGACTGGGTCCAACCCTTCAGAAATGAGGAAAACTAGGACCACACAGTGCCCTGGATCCCCAGTCTTTGGAGCCTTTCCAGATGGATACCGTGGTCGACGGTATCAAAAGGATCCTGGCCTGAGGGAGCTGGCTGCATTAGCATTAGTCAAAAAGACTTAAAAAACAAGTGAGGAAAGTGGGAAATGTACCAATAGTGGAAGGAGAGTCCATTATTTTTGAGACCAGCAGTAGACAATGTGACTCAAGGTCCAGATGGTCCACTGTGGCACCAATGACTGTGGGCTAAATGTCCAGAGTGTGATATGAAAGCAGAAGAAGATCTGGAATCTATGCAACAAGGGATGGGGAATATAGAAGTTGACTTCAACAGTGTATGAATTCCACTGAGTGCTGAAAAACAGAACTGAGGCCTTCAGTGATTTATTGGGAGGAATAAGAAGACAATAGACTAGTAAAGACAGAAACAGAAAGATTTGTTAACCATGGAACTTATGAAATCCTGGGTGGTGGTACATGTTATGTTTTTTAATCTATCTGGTCCAATCAGTGAAGATGCTAAACTGTCCAATCATGACCCATTAGAAATAATTAGATAGAATGAAAATGTCAATTGGAGAGATTTATCAGGAGAGAAGAAATGTGATCCTCTGGAGAAATTGAAAATTTTGTACAGTATCAGGATACTGACAGAAAGTGATCCCAGTGTCATCTCAGACACGGCCAGACAGATCAGTGAACGTTCCGGATGCAAGATTTGTATGAGGTTACTCTGGCATATTCCACAAAGCAAACATAATGCCAGGACTCTTAACACATGATAATGTTGGTCTTGACTTTGAAATAGCAACCTATATTGTAAAAAGAAGACCAAACGGGCATGAAGGCATGTCTACATTGGTAGAACAATTCCCAAAGACTTGCATAGTTACATATATTGCTTTTGCCTGACAACTAATGGGGAAATTGATATCCTTACAGAAACAGGGACAGAAATCTATGGGAGACTGGAGTGTTGGGTAATGTCAAGACAGTAATTTGAGACTCCCTAATAGAATGGCACAAATTGCATAACCAAATGCAATGAAATGTTATTGGGGAAATGGGTCCTCCTCCTCCTCCTCCTTCCATGTCTATGTCAGACTTTAAAATGGCAAAATAAAGCCACCTTTTGGTGCATTCATCCAATAGTTCCTTTTGCCTGATCTCTTGTGAGAACGATTAGCCAGCACAACAAAGTTGCCATTGCTCAGGGTATGCCCAATTGTGTTTCAAAAATACCACAATCTTCCAGGAAGCTTTATGTACCTTATGGGATCTTCTTGAAGAGTCATCTTGTGGTTCGTTATTGAAGAAGGAGTCAAGACCAATCAGAAAATAAGAAATGTTAGAGGTAACAATGGAACAAAAAGCTACCACAGCCTGGAAGAAAGAGGCTTTTCTCTCCTCACCTTTCTTTCTAAACCTCTCACTTAAGTATCATTCTCTCAACTAATCTTCCTTTCTGGGAGAAATAAGAATTGTTCAGTGGTGAAAAGGACTGCTGTGATGGGAAATGGACTCTCCTTCCTTTGAGATTTTTAAAATGGAGCTTAGATGGCCATCTTTCATTTTCATGCTTTAACTATGGATTTTTTGCTTTGGCAAGGGGTTTGATGAGCTTTGGGGTCTACTCAGTGGTGGGCAGCAACAGGTTTGCATCCCCAGATATGAAACTGCCAAAATGAAGACACCTTTCGGTAAATTAATTCTTTAGTTCCTTTCATCTGACCTAGTGTAAGAAAGATTAGCCAGACACCAGAAGCGTAGTGTCTTGGCGGGGCCCCGTATAAAAATTTGTTTGGGGGCCCTTAGGGAGGGTAAAGATTTCTCACAAAAGAAAAAAAAATGCATAAAATTAAAAGAAATATTTATTCATCATAATTATCTATCTGTCACTTTTTCCAAAATGACTTAAACGGGGAAATCCCACAGCCCCCGATAACCGATGTAGGGTGTTGCCAACTTTTGAACGCACGCTTTACGCAGGAAAAAAAGAAATTGCTTTTTTTGACTTTTGTCATTTGTTTTGCTTACGCACGTTGGGGGCCCCCATGGCCCGGGGCCCCCATATAATTGATACGGCAGATAAGGCGGTAGCTACACCCCTGCCAGACACACAAGGTTGCCTGTTACCAGGATATGCCCAATTGTGGTTCAAGACTACCACAATCTTCAATTGCCTCAAAGAAACACAATAACCTTAGATGTGATTTTAGATATGGAACAAATTCCAAGTACAGTACTGTAGTGTTGATGCCTATAATACTTTGGTTTGCTTTCTATCATTTTGTAAAACAAAGACCATTGGAATGTAGTCCTTTAATCATACTACTTTTAAATAATTTATTATGTACACAAGCTTGATCCAGAAGTAAGTCACACTAGTTAAAAGACACTAGTAAGCCACAAGTAGACAATTGAATCTAGATTTACACAGCTGTTGACTTCCCGAGGCCCCATTGCATATGACCCATCATACAGAAGGAGCACAGTCACCTAATGATGGCTGCACCCAGGAAATTTTCCCACAGATTCCAGCTTCTCAGAGTTAAAAGTACAGCCCTTTTTCTGGCTAAAAGAAAGCCTATTTCCAAATAAAGTTTTACCACCAGAATTATGTGCATTATACACACTTTATCCAATGCACATTGAATTAATTTGCTCTGCAACACCATTTGCTTTTGACAAAGAAAATGTGAGCTCAAGTTGTATTCCTCCCCCCCCCCCAAAAAAAAAAAGCCATATACATTCACAAACAAATATGACTATGTGTCTAAAAGCAATCACAGGAGTTTTGCCAGGGGCAATGGGTAAAGCTGCCCAGTGGTTAATTAGCAAATGTGTACTCCCAGCATACTCCACTAGAGCGTGTGGCCTTTGTTGATGCACATTAAATAACAAATAAATCAAGGATTCTGGAGACAAGTCCCTCTGCCACAAATGTGCTTATCTTCACAGGCAATTAAGAGGAAGGTAGGATGAAATATATCTTCTCATGAGGCACATTCTTCTGCATCTCTAGAGAGGTGCACATGCTCAGATTAACATGTGTTACTCTCTGGAAACATAATTTTCTGCCTTGCCACAAAAGGCTGAATTTGGATGTCCTCATAACATTCTGTGTACATGCTTAATACAACCATAAAGACCATCCCAAACATTACTCTCTAAGGGAAAAATGAGGTCTCTTTTACCAGTTTATAAATCTGGATGTTTGAAGTGTATACCTTTGTTCTGAGATATAAATCACCTAATGTAGCCTTCCCCAATCTGGCCCTCTCCAGATATGTTTAACTGGTTGAGTGATATGAGTGATATCAGGTTGAATGATATGAGCTGTAGTCAGACAGTTAGACAGTGCTGACTCTGTAAAGGCTGAACAGCCTCCAAGCTCCTTCTCTCAAGCCATCTTTGTCCTGGAGGAAAAGAAATCAGTGCAAGCAGAAATCAAAGTCTGAAGGATTCAGCAAAGGATTACTTACCTGCAGTGGTGGGCTGGCCCACCGAGCTACCGGGACTCAGCCCAGGGTGTGGGCCCCCCCAGTATCATGACGCCCCCCTTGGGTGTCAATCCAAAGAGCCGAGATGAGCTGCAATGCCTAAAACAATCAAGCAAACAAATGGGACTCCGTATTTCTCTGCCTGCCTTCTCCTCCTTTGCTGCCAATGATAAGCTTCGAAAACAGTTCCATTTACTGTAGAGCTACTGTGGCTTAGAGGTTGCAATTTTGCCTTGTAAGCAGGAGGTTGTTGGCTCAAATCCCCAGAGGGGAGTTGAAATTAGAAGGCAAGTGGGAATGTACAATCAAACCTCGCATATTTTGTTCCGCGAAGCTGCTCGCTATGCGAGTTTTTTTCGCATAGCGAAAATTTCTATGGATAAATTCTCATAATGAAATTTTCTATGGAAAAACTCGCATAACAAAAAAAATCATTACCTGAGTTTTTCCCATAGAAAATTTCATTATGGGAGTTTTTCCATAGGAAATGCTGGTTTTGCATAATGAAAATTTTTGTTATGTGAGTCGGGAAGGTTTGTGGAATGCCCGTTCGTTATGTGAGTTTTTCGTTATGTGAAGCATTTGTTATGCGAGGTTTGACTGTCTATATTTTGTTCATTACTCCCTGTCCAGCACCCTTTTAGCATAGCCAGCATGCCCCTGCAAACCTGTACTGTGCTACAAACCTGTGCTGTTGGGCACTTCCTTCTCTTGACTTGTTCCCTCTGCCACTACAAGAAGACAAGTAGTGTTGGTTCTAATCCACTTGCCCTTTTATTCAGACCTGTACTATTGCAATGTTCTGTCTTGACAATCACAACCATATTTTGAAAACAAACATCAACTAAGTAGGATATTTTTGTGGAAACCTGTCCTACCTGCTAATTTAGATTTTAAAAGTTTAAATCAATAGCAGGGGTGGTGACTATCAGAGGGATTTCTAGTATTTGTTTGCTAAATAAAAGAGAGCTTCTGGTGCTCTTCTGTTTCCTCCCCTCAACACTTTATCATCTTTCTTTATCTTTGGAGAGGATAGAGGAAAATAAGCTATGAATTGGTCACGTGATCTTACAAACCCAAAATATACAATAAAACTTTCTAGACCGAGGAAGAGTTGTAAAACAGTGTGTGTGTTTGTAGAGGTGTACGCAAAATGAACCCTGTTGGCTGAGGTGGGGAAAGGAGAAGGGATTTTCACTTCTTTAAATAGTCAGTTAAATAAATCTGTTGGCTCAATTGATTTAGTAATATTAACCATCATGGCCAAACTTACAAAATACTCTTAAATTACAGCATTTCATTGCTTGCAGCCCCATTGCTAAATAATTTAAGATACCAGAAGTGCAGTACTTCAGCCAGTTTGGGTCCAATGATAGAATTGTGAAATAATTTGCAACTGCATCCCGTGATCACTTTTATTCTTCCAATACAGTGGTTTCCCATGTTGTCATTCCTTGTCAGAATAATGGCCAGAATCCCATTCAATAGTTACATGTTTGCAAAGATTCAACTGCAGAAGCTATCATGGCAATCTGATAAAGCATCCATTAAATGCAACCAAGCAACCAGCATTTTGTCACAGCACTATAAACTCTTCTGCAGTTTGAATCCCACAAACAGAAATACTGTAATGAATACAGTAATACCTCGGATAATGCTAAGACTTGGTTCCACAAGTCTTGGTGTTATCTGATCTTTAGTGTTATCCGATCCATGTTAAAATCCTATGGGATGGATCAGATAATGTTAAAGCTCCATAGAGATACATTGTAACCGCACAGGCTTTAGCGGTTGTTATCTGATCCATCCCATAGGACCTTAACGTTATTCGATCCAATTCTCCTCCCCAGATTACTTAACGTTATGCGATTTTAGCATTATCCGAGGTAAACGTTATCCGAGGTATTACTGTAGTATACTATGAGAGGGAGTACAATTTGCCAAAGCTGGATGTATGAGGATCTGTGTGTGGATCTATGGCTTCTGTTTTCCCCAGTCTAGAACTTCCATCGTAATTGCATATGCTATGGTGTGTGAGGAGGTTATTAGAATCACACAATTGTTGCTTTTTTGTCATCCAACAACAAACTGGAAGTTGGGGAAGGTAGTGTTACCTCTATGAGGGATGAAGAGAAAAGTGATTTTGTTGCCATTTGCTAGTTGTGGTATCACTGCAACTAACATTATTGCAACTAAGGTCAAAAAGCATTGTACAGTAATACCTCGGATAACGTTTACCTCGGATAACGCTAAAATCGCATAACGTTAAGTAATCTGGGGAGGAGAATTGGATCGAATAACTTTAAGGTCCTATGGGATGGATCGGATAACAACCGCTAAAGCCTGGGCGGTTGCAATGTTATCCGATCCATCCCATAGGATTTTAACATGGATCGGATAACACTAAAAATCAGATAACACCAAGACTTGTGGAACCAAGTCTTAACGTTATCCGAGGTATTACTGTACTTCATGTATTGGTGGTCTGAAGCTATGGGGTCTGGACCTATGTACTTCATGTATTGAACTGCATTAACCAAACCAATCAATACCCTTTCTAAAGAGTTCTACTTGTAAATAAAAAGAACAACACACTTTTACAACACCCCAGCATTTCTCCATCACATGTTCACATTTTAAATGTGAGGAAATATCATCCAGCTTTCTGTTTCTTCAGAAAACCAAATGTATGGACACTGATGCTTAAGTTTTCTTCTTTCTTTCTTTTTTGCTGAGTCACTAGTCTCTATTTCCACCTCCAAAGTTTTGCTCCTGCTGTGCGTAGTTTACATTTCAGAGTAGATGGCACAGATAGTAATATATACCAGTATACATAAAACAAAAACAGAACAAAGGAACTTGCTGATATAAATGCCGCAACTGAACCTACTTGGATCCACCCCATGTTTATACTTCACCCACTCAAGGGTTTCACTTCAGCCCAATTGCCTCCATGAATGTGTTTATATGAAGAGGACAGCCAAATGACCCTTCTTGACATATAGTAAATTTTGCTATTAAGAGATGGTGAAACTTGCCTTCAAGGGTATGGAATAGGGTGGACAAGCTGATGGTTTTCTGGTAGCATGATGCGAAAATGTACACAATGGTAGACATTTTTGAATAACACTGTGGTTTACAGATGTTTGCAGTGTTTCTATGTGGATTTTGACGGCTAATTCAACGTCTCTCAGCCTATGTCCCATATTAGGCAGGACTTGGAGCCTCTGACTCAGCCCCAAACACCAGATGGGTTGAAAGGGAGTCTCTGCGGGCTGGCGGGAGGCAGGACTCGCAGCCTCTGACCCAGCCCCCAACACCGGCTGGATTGAAAGGGAGCCTACGTGGCCTGGCTGGCTCCAGCTCAGCCTCGAGGGGTATCATCTGCATATTGATGATACCTCAGAATAAATTTTCTGTGAATGTGGAGCTATTCAATCAATGCAGCATTTGTATCCACACAGTTTATGCCCTACCATGTGTATAAAAGAAGATCTAGTAAATGGCCATGATAATACTGCTAGTAGCATGATTCTGGTCAAAAACAGTTTAATTATTCTGACATTTTAATTTGTTTTGAATTTTACCCATATTTAATACACAGCCATAATTTTACGAGAATCTGGCCAGGTTATCCTGCTAAAATAATAGAATAGACCATACTGCCAGTGACTGAACATCAAGCGTCAGGCGTCAGTTATCTAACTTGGCAATCCTGAGGACTAATGCCCTTGGAAGCCAAAGTCCACAGGGAAAGATGATGGTCCCCAAGTGGATTAAATCCCATTTGAATTCATCTTGATGAAGGGCAGCAGCTTCATCAATCCTGGCCTGGGGCTGATGAGGATTTTGTGTGCCAAAAGGGTTCAGGACCAGAAAGTAATTCACAGAGCTGGATCAGTGGTATGGGTGCCACACTGCAATGCAGAAGGCAGATGAAAGGCCAGTGCATTATAATCTCAGGACAGTCTTCATGATCTCCAATATTTGGATTCAGATATGGCAGAAGAGGAAGATAATTTTAAATAATGCAACTCCCTGATATGAAGAAAGGCAGTAAAGAAGCATGGCTTTTTGAGTAGCCACAATTCAACATTGAGTGTTGGGTGGCAGGAAATAACCTGACTCCCTAAAGGTGCCAACAGCTACTGGTGGATGAGCTCCTTTAGGTGTGGTGATGGTCCTCTCGGTGGAGGAAATGCCACTGAAAACCATCACATTGGGCCCAATGGCAAAATGAGCAGAGGAGGAACTCTGATTTCCAAATGTCATGAAGGCGGAAGAGGCCATGCCAGATGGACTGGCTGTGAAGGCGCACCTTGTCAATATCCTCAAGGCTGTGGCAGTCCATTGCAGTCTTGGTGTCAAATTATGCATGTCTCATTTCATACGTGCCACAGGAAATGGCTCAGTGATCATAGTGTGTGGGTCACTTCATGGCAAGCTGGGATCCATCTTAAGCAAATTCATGCCAACGACATTTTTCAGGACAAAAATGCCTTTATTTATTTATTTATTAGATTCGTCTCGTCGCCCCATTCACCAGGCGACTCTGGGTGGCTTATAACACACATTACAAACCGAACATAAAAACAACCCCATAGAAATAATCATAAAAAGTCTCAGGTTAAAATCACTAAAACCTTTAAAAGTCCTTAAAAAGTCCTCTACCTCCAGTTCCCCATTAAAGGTAGCTAGAACTAGGGTAAGGAAGCTAAAAGACCCACCCCAGATGGCTCTTATATCAACCAACAAGGGGGGGGGTGTGATGCCACACGACCAGCAGCACCCCACACCTGGAGAGCTAGCCATGTTTTTAGTCCTTTTCTAAAAGGCAATAGCTCTGTCTGGAGGTGGAACTCGATTGGTAAGAGGTTCCACAGAGCCGGAGCAGATACAGAGAAGGCTCTCCTATTCTCGGATATGAGTTGCAGACGATGAATATCATATG
This sequence comes from Furcifer pardalis, assembly GCA_030440675.1. Classification (NCBI taxonomy): domain Eukaryota; kingdom Metazoa; phylum Chordata; class Lepidosauria; order Squamata; family Chamaeleonidae; genus Furcifer; species Furcifer pardalis. The sequence continues at coordinate 76,009,913 of CP126893.1, forward strand.
CATTTTGGTTTAGTTGCCTCCCCAACCATTGATTGATTGATTTTTGTCTTCCCAGTTTAGGATTGTAATAGTATCTGGTTAGCTGTGTTTTACCTAGATTCTTAACTGTTGACGCTTCCCTTTTGCCTGCTTCTGCACTCAGCTAAGCCAGTCCTTGCCTGCGACTCAGAACTGTTGCAGCAGAAGAGCAGATAAGGACTGAGAGAAAGCCAAAATACATTCTTGCCCAGGTGACTGTAGAAAAGGGCACAAGGGAAATGAGGTAAAAGGTCCAGAATCTAGGTAAAATGTAGCTAACCAGGTAACATCACAAGTCTGAATTGGGACAACAAAACAAAAACCAATTCCTAGACAGGCAAAAAAATAGATCTAGTAGCTGTAGTATCTGTCACTATTCTCACTGGGGATTGCACTGTGTGTAGCCTTACCTACAGCACATTTGACATATTTAGAAATTCTCCTGGCTATTGGGGCTCGTGGAAGGCTCTTTGATATTTTCAGGCCCTGTCTTACTACTACATGGTGTGTACCTCAAAGTAGGCTCCCCAGTTGCAGTAAGATGCTCCTTTCCTTGGCTTCAGTAAAATGGTACAATGGGCCTAAATACATTCACCCACTATCTCTTTCTCCAGCCCATCATCTGTCTCCTGCCTTTCGGGTGCACCATTGTTGCACAAGCATAGTACACATTCTTCACACTGATTAGGCAGGTCATCAAGCCAGGAATATACACAAAGGGATAACCAGGCTTTAGATCTGCTCCAAAAAGAAAAGTCATAAACTTTTTTCTATTCCAGTATCACTTGCCACCTAGAGATCTAGAAAAAAATATTAACATCAGTTGATTCCTCCGGGTACAGTAATACCCCGGATAACGTTATGACTTGGTTCCACAAGTCATAACGTTATCCGGTTTTTAGCGTTGTCCAATGCATACATCGAACGCTAAAAAAAAAAGCCCTGACATCAGGGACAAACCACGCACCGAAGCAAGGGTCGGCTTGTCCGAAATGTATCCCCCCCCCCCCCGCGGGGGAGTTTCGGACAAGCCGACCCTTGCTTCGGTGCGCGATTGCACGCCGAAGCAAGGAGCGGCTTGTCCGAAATCCCCCCGCGGGGGAGTTTCGGACAAGCCGAAGCAAGGAGCGGCTTGTCCAAAGTCCCCCCACGGGGAAATTTCGGACAAGACGAAGCAAGGAGCGGCTTGTCCGAAACTCCCCTGCCGGGGAATTTCGGACAAGCCGACCCTTGCTTCGGCTTGTCTGAAACTCCCCCACAGGGGGATTTCGGGCAAGCCACTCCTTGCTTCGGCTTGTCCGAAACTCCCCCGCAGGGGGATTTCGGACAAGCCGCTCCTTGGTTACACTTCTCGCCACCCAACAAGAGCCTTAGCGCTTGCTAAGGCTCATGTCAGGAGGCGAGACAAGGCTGTTGATGAAGCCTAGTGGCGCTCGGGCTACGTAGCCCGTGCACCGCTAGGCTTCATCCAGCAATCGCTGCTACTGAACTAGGGTCGGGGGGAGAGGCAGGCACCTGCCTGCCTTTCGCCCGACCCTAGTTCAGTAGCACCGATCCATCGCTGGGGGTGTGTGGATTGGGTAGATGTTCTACCCAATCCACACACACACACCCACGATTGTACCGGATAACGCTAAAACAATCGTTATCCGGTGCAAGATTTTTCCAAAAATCTTGCATCGTTATCCGATTCTAGCGCTATCCGGTACAATCGTTATCCGGGGTATTACTGTATAGCAATCCTATATCAAAGCATAGCAAGATTTCAATATCAAAAGTTAGACTCAAGTTGAGGAGCTTCTGGCAGGTGAAAACTGCTGACACATTTTATGAATCACTTCATAAAATGTACAATAATAAGTACTTTAAAAAAAAAAAGATAACTTTCACACAGTTTAAATTCAACTCACGCAAACACTTGCAAAACAAAGGTCACCTAGATTGTCTGTCATCAAGAAAATGTTTGTTTTGAGGGCTGTCTTGTAAAATAGATCTGTATTGCTAGCATAAACTTGTAAAATGGTGTGGGTTTCCATTTGGAACAGGTTCAGACAGTAAAGAAGCCAGTACTAACTTGAACAAGGCAAAGATTGCAAAGGTGGCTTGCTTCACTTGGGAAGAAATGTGTTGAGAAGAGGCATGTAGAACAGCCCACTCGTGTTGTGCTCTGCCATCTTGGCGATGAAGACAAACAAGGAACGTCAACAGCCTGAGATAGCAGGAGGTGAGTGGGCATATGCAGAAGTATTACATGCACTGCTATCTCAGTGTCACTTTAGCCATTATAATACTATTCACAGAACAATGGCAACTTGACTGTGGGATCCATGCTCTTCTGTTAGCAAACACTCACTTTTAAATTCATTAAGAACTCCCTCCTCCATGAAGTTTCTTTTTCACCTACATTTCCTAGATTCCCTCAGGCAACCTGGTCTAAAAAGAGATTTTTTTTCCCTATGCATTCTGCATGTTATGTATCATCCATTCTTCATTCCAGGACACAGTGCAAAAGCATGGCCATCCCACGCCTACATCAGGGTTAGAAAGTCAGCTTTTTTGGGTCAGTGTGTCCTGTTCATTATATGAAATTGTAGCTCAAGGGGAGCAAACTTCATGTCTAGATTTGATGGTGTCAAGAAGCATCAAGATCGGTGTTTCCCAACGTCTTTTGACTTCAATTCCCAGGAGCCTAAGTCAATTCCCCAAAGCACTGATCAGCTAATGTACTGATTTAGGCTTCTGGGAATTGAAGTCCCACTGTGGGTCGTGGGCTTGATGTTGGGAACCACTGATCTAGATAAAACTGGAACAAAGTCTTCCTTACACTTAACTTGCAACCAATCCGTGGGTAGTGTATGAGGCCTAAATTAATGAATAACTATATATATGCCCACTCACCTGCTGCAGTAAGCACAGAAGCAGACTCCTCACATCTACACGGACTACAAAGACAGATAGAGGATCCAAACAGTTCCATCCCCAAATGAATCTACACATCTCAGGATAGTGCCACAATGACAGCTTGCTGTTCCAAGCCAATGAGTAGTTTTTCCTTTGAAGTTAGATTACATTATAATATGTTGGGGTGGGCACAGGGGGAGGGGTGGCAAGGTCCTCATCCTGCCCTGGCTTCTTCCTTCCCTGGCAGTTGGTATAGCCACAAGGGGATCAGCAGCAAGGTCCTCATCCTGCCCTGGCTTCTTCCTCCCCTGGCAGTTGGTGTAGGCACAGGGGGAGGGGTGGCAAGGTCCTCATCCTGCCCTGACTTCCTCCTCCCCTGGCAGTTAGTATAGGCACAGGGGGAGGGAAATAGGCACTTGGGAATCTGCCTCTCAGTAGTGTTCACCTGTGCCATTTGGGCCTGGCTGGGAGTAGAGATGTAAAATCCCTGGGAATTTTGAAAGGAGGGGGGGAGGAATTTTTTTTTTGGGGGGGGGGGCAGAAAATTGGGAAAATACTATTTTGTTGTAATTTCTGCAAGTTACATTCTGTATAAACCTCATTTTGTAACGTAAACTGTGGAATGATTTTGGGAACTACTATCCGAAATAAAATTCAAAGGAATAAAAAGAATGGCATTTTTGGAAAAGTCTTTTTTTGAAATGCATTTATTTTCCCCTGCACACTCAACATGCTTTACTTGTGTTAATGTCCCTCCTTTCAAAATTCCTGGAAGGTTTACATCTCTAGTGTCTAACTTATGCAGGTTTATGGTGTTCTGTGCCATGTGGAATTGTATGTTCCCGGCTGGTTAAAGGCTTTTCTTTAAAAATAACTCACACCCATGAACTGTAGAAGCACCAATTGCGTTCTCCCCCATTTCCCCCCAGTCAATTTTCCCTTCCCAGTTTTCCGGGGGGGGGGACCAATTTTCCCAGGTTTTCTCCCACCTTTGCATCTCTAGCTGGGAGGAAGCTCTGGAGCATCCCTGCCTCTGAAGGACCACCCTTGAAAGGGGACACATGGGTAGTGTCTATTAACTCATGTAAGTGGAGACATGCTTTTAAAAAAGCAGACCAGTCATCATTGCATGTACTTTCTGAGAAACTATACTCAGAGTAATACATGATTTACGAGGAAGAAAGCTTCCCTTGTATCATTGCCATTCATGGAGAGGAGGTTACTATCTAAGAAGTTCAATGCAAAACTACATATTGCAGAGGCAGGCCTATGGGCAAGACAGATCAGCAACTAATCTTGAAATGCAGCAAAAGAAGGGATTCTGCACTCATTGATATTTGCTTGGAAGATTTTTCATGGACTTTGTAGACCTGGTGGTGGCTCTTGTGTTTCTGAGCTATCCTAGGAAAGAGTAGCTGCAAAGAATCGAGAGAATGAACACAGGCCAGGGCAGGGGCACAATTCAGCTTTACTACCCTCTTCCTTTCATATTATCACACTACTAGTAACAGGACAATGATAACCCTGTCAGGTTTAAGAACTTCTGTCGTGGCAGTAATGACCTTGGCCAGGACAGCGCCACCTATGCCTATCCTCTTCCATAATTTCACCAGTTATTAAATAAATTGGAAACCTTGCAAGGTCAACACAAGGTTATTTTTTGTGCAGAATTGAAAATAATAATCCACAGTACCTTTAATGTCCTCTCACTAGCCTATTATATTGGAATAGTAGCTGTGTTAAGTCTGTGGTTCAGGCATATCAGAAAACAAAATAAAATAAACAAAATAAAATAAAATAACACTGTAGCACTTTTAAGACTAACTGCTATATTTTTGTTAGCTTTCATGGATCAAGTCATTATCAAATTTGATACACAGGTTGCTATGATTTTATATATTACAACTTTCCTGCCAATTACAAAACAGAAAGTAACCAGGCACAATGTTTTTGTTTGTTTTCTGACATGCAGGTCAAAAGTTGATCAGAGACCAGAATGGGCTTGCTCAGCAACCTTGAGATTGAAAGGGAGTCATTTAGAGCTAATCTGAATAATCTATTGTTGCTAATGGCTGTGTGAAGATGTATTGTTGATCTTGCTTGTCTGTCATCTTGCTTGACCACACCCTTCTCCCTTTGATCCCCTGAATTTGGTGTATAAAAATCATGCATGTAAGTTTCACTCTTTGTCTGAAGTGGACTTGATCCACAAAAGCTAAAAAAATAATATAGCAGTTAGTCTTTAAAGTGCTACAGTGTTTTTTTATTTTATTTTTATTTTATTTTGTTTTCTGATAGCCTATTATATGTATACTGTATGTGCCTCTTAGGGCTGAGAAATAAGTGTGTACAACCTCTTCAAATGTTTTTTTAATTTAATCAAGCATATAAAATATTATTATAACCAATAGTAAATAATAAAATAGTAAACACAAATAGAAAATCGTAAAAAGATGTTTTACAAAATATATAAGTGAAAAATCATTCTTCTCTGTCAAAGATAGTTAATAAAATAATTCTTGGTTACATTAGTGAAAAATCATTCTTAAAATGAAAATAATATTGATACATACTTAAGAGAAAATGTTACATTTATAAAAAAAACCATTGCCATTTTATCATAGTGATAACAATACAAAAAGTAAAAAAAAAATTTTTTTTGCCTTTAAAAAAGCAATGTTAGTCTTCTCAGATATAGCTCACCCTTTAGTGTTTTTCCTTTATCTGAACCTATTTGCTTTTTAAAATTTAATATCATCTAAATGTAGCTATTAATCTAAAATGCTATTTTGCTGGCATCTAAAGAGAGAATATTTTGGATATACAGTAAAACCTAGTACTGTATAAAGAATGCCTTGCTTAGAGACTAACTGGCTTAAAGAGCAGATTTTTCTCTGAATGGTCACCTCACTTAACAACTAAAACCAACCAAAAACTCACTTGCCAACTAAATTGGGGTTTGCAATCCCTCCTCCCCTCCCCCGCCAGAAGTCACAACTGATCACTTACAATGGTGCTTCGCTTAAAGAGCAAACTCGCTTAAAGAGCAATCCCATGGGACGCATTATGCTTTTAAAGCGAGGTACCACTGTACATAAAAACAAGCTCTTATTATAAAATGTAATTATTAATTAATGTTAGAGTTCTGGAAATGTACTAAAAAGCATACTATTAATAATCTAGGAGCTAGCTAGCATAATGTTTATCCACTCTTTCGTTTTAAGCCAACTTTTCTACAGCTTTAGACTTAAATTCACTTACTGTATGTTTTCTAACCCATACCGGTTACTTGATGTGTCATTTCCAACTGTTACATTTTTTAACAATAGGATTTCTTACAAAATGTTTATCTTCATCTGGTATCTTGCTGTTTAAGATAGATGGATTTCCCATGAATTAGAAATATGCTCTTCAAAGCATGTAACAACTTCATCATTTGTCATTTGTTGTATGGCAGAATATTTTTTTTTCATCTTTGGCCAGCAACTACTTATGTTAAAGGATATTTCATTATTTAAACTGATGTCCTTACTGTCTTAGACAGTTCCCTCACAGCTAGTAGCGACTAGAAGTGAAGAATTTTTGGTCTGCCAAGTTTCATTCATCGTTGATAACTTTTATTTGGTAAAGGCACAGCGGACATTGCATTATTTCTTAGAAAAAAGTAAAATCATTTACCAAAGCATGCTGCCTTCTTACGGTTTATTTAGGCAGCTAATGGCTCAAGTGGCTAAGACTCTGACTGGAAGGCGGCAGGACAGCAGTTCGATACCTGAATACTGCAGGACAGAGTGAGCTCCTGTCTCTGTCCCCGCTCCTGCCAACCTAGCAGTTTGAAAGCAAGAAATTGCAAGAAGATAAATAGGGACCACTTTGATGGGAAGGTAAAGAGCATTCCGTGCACTCCGGTGTCTAGTCATGCCTGCCACATGACCTCAGAAATGTCTGCAAGCACAGACATCGCTGGCTCTTCAGCTATGAAACAGAAATGAGTACTGAACCCTAGAGTTGGATATGACTGGCTTTCAAGTAAGGGAAACCTTTATCTTTTAATGTAACAGATGATTAAGCTTTTTATTTCTTGGCAGCTTTATAGAGAAATAAAAAGACAGACTGAAGCAAAGACCAAGGACATTGTTAAGTGCGACCCTTTGGGTCATGTTACTACAGAATATATGTAGCTGATTTCTGTTTACTTCCATACTGCTTTGCAATAGTAACAACTGAAATGCACAAAAGAATTTAACAATGTTATAAAATATTTTTAATAGTAAATAGGTCCACAAGGCAATTTTATCAAAATGTTTACAAAATACCGTTTGAAATGTTTTTGACAAACGAGCCATACATTATAACAACTTAGCAATACAGAAAGACACTCAATTTATGACATTTATATCCATATAATGATTTTTGGTAGTTTTTGTCAAGCTTGGAAAAGATACAATGCATCGACTTCAAAAACTATATTTGGTAAAATTGTTACAGCACTTGGTTTTTAAACATTCCATAATTTGTTTCTATGTCATGTTTTTATTACATCTTTTCAATCCACCCTGAGAAAACAACAAGGCTCTCGTTATATGCAATCTGCTACATCCCATTCTCAAGCTACTTTGGACACAAGGAACAGAGTCCTATAAAAAGGTTTGAGGGCTATTCTACCCCTGTTTATTTACAGGCTCTGTTACTCTTACAAAACAGCTTCAGAGCATTACTTAGATGTCAGGAAGTTGTGATCACCTTGTAAAGGTCATTACAGAACACCTGAAGTAGGTGAAAGTATTTTATATAAGCGATACTTAAGACATAACAGCCGGAATTCTACTATTTACTTAAGCTCCTGTACATTCAACAGCATAGGTACTTAAGATGCAAACGCAACAGAAATACAAACATTGCCCCTGAAATTTATGTTATTTGTTTTATGACAGCAATGCATAAGGAATAAAGACTGTGGCCATTCTGATTCACAGATAAATAAACACTGCCTCTGGTAAAATGAAACATGACATCAGTATAAAGAGTTCGACAAGATTAATGTAAAGGGGGGGGGGGAATAAAAGCTGTGTATCCTTGTACACAATCAATAGGAGAGGTTGGGGAATACCTGTGTCTCACCATTAAAAATCACAAGCATAATACACTTTCAACCCACATAGATCTCCACCAGGCTGGGCACCACTCCAAAATCTGTAGTGTCTTGCAGAATGAAGACCCATGTGAGTTTGAATGATAACTTTTGCCTGGATAGCTCCAAAGTTATGTATCCGGAAGCTGTGCCAACAAGTTGGGAGTTCAAATTGCTATCATGCCTCCTAGGAGAAGACCCAGCCTATATATCTTTGGGCAAGATACCCCCAGAAAAAAGGATCAGTAAACTACTTCCTGGGTACCCAGTGTGATGTAGTGAATAGAACGATAGGTGAGGGCTCTAGAGACAAGTGTTCAAATCCCCATTTGGCCACGGAAGCCCACTGAGAGAGAACTGGTAAAACCACTTCTTAAAATATCTCAGCTTTAAAGTCCTATTAGTGCCACTATACTTGACCACGCACAATTGACTAACCCAGTCAGAGTAACTACATACCTAGAAAAGATAAAATACCTGAAAAGAGGTGCCATAAGTCAGAACTGATATGACAGCACTTAATATTTTAATGAATATAACTGTTTATCACTTTAATTCATAGAATATGACTGCTTATTGCTTTCTTCTTGTTTTTCTTTAAACCCAGTATTTGCCCCTTGAGACTGAAATTGGCAACTAAGCCAAAATGTTTCAGATTTTTAAAAATTATTTAAAAAATAAAGAGATTTAAAATGTATTTTCATCAGTACAGGTACAGTTGCATCTCACATAATGAATGCATCGTATAGCAAAAAATTCACACAACGAAGTGTTTGTTATGCAATGGCAATACCCCGCATAATGAAAATTTTATTCGTTATGTGGGGTTTTTGGTAACCGGCATATACCCATTAAAACAATGGGCCTATTTTAAAGCTATTTAGTCTCAAGCTAAGGAATAGGATTTTGGCCCTTATGACTTTCACATAATACACTGAAGATACAGAGTATGAGGTAAAAATGCTTTTAATTGCTCAGCAATCAAAAGATACATTAAAAATAGATTTTAGAAAGCAGGCAGAAACAGTGGCTCATATTACTGTAAATTGCATGCCACATCTTTTTTTGGTCTCATGTTATTATTTCACATTTCTGCCAAGTGGTAAATACAAAATGGCTTAAGGCACAAAGAGTAATGAAAACAGAGATGATATTAAGATAGAAACTGTTCCAACTAATAACACTTGCAAGTGCATTTCAGAGCCAATGTTTACAGTTTACAATCTTGTAAATTCCAGATTAAAATTAACACTACAGTATGTCATTTAACAAAAATGTTCTCATTGTTTTAAAAAACTAAAAATTGCCCAGTTATTAAATACCAGTATTTATGACACATTATACATACAGTAAAACCCCGATTTACGAATGACTCAAGTTACAATACCTCGAGTTACGAATGGTGTTGTTGTTGTTGTTTTTTTGGGGGGGGGTAAATTGGTGTCCCAACTTACGAAAAAAACCCGACTTACGAAAGGGGTTTTCTCTAAAGCTGAGCCCAGCAAGAAGAGCGGAAAAGCCTTTCTGTCACGGAACTGAGCTCCCCTTCAAACCCAGTGCCTTCCCAGCCTTCAATCTGGCTAGGACGGCACTGCAGGGGTGAAAAGAGACAGTCCAAAGAATGGAAAAGCCTTTCTGCTCTTTGGACTTCAACCCCCCCCCCCCCCCGGTGCCCTCCCAGCCCCCAGTCTGGCTGGGAAGGAGCTGCGGGGTGATTTGAAGCCTAGGACTGGGCTCCAACTCACACTACAGCTCCTCTATGGGGATGCCTTGAGTTACAAAAAAAAAAATCAACTGACGAATGAGGTCATGGAACTGATTTTCTTCGTAACTCGGGGTTTTACTGTACTATGAGCAACTGAAACAACTATAAACCACAGCTGTCACAGAAAAAAAGATAAATTTAACTGCATGTTAAGTTTATAACTGAAACTCTGCAGATAGTAATTTCCACAATATCCTCCAAAAATCTGAAATGTTTATCACTCCAAGTCATAAAAACCATAATTGGGTGCTTTTTTTGTACAAAAAGGCTATAGTTCCAGTAGTAGAAATCTGTCTTGCCCAATTAAAAGCTTAACAGGACCTTCAACTTGATAAGAGGCTGCATATTGTTAAGCAGATTATGTTACCTTGTCCACAAAAATTGGCCCTGTAAAATTTACTATAAAGTGGCCTCAAAAATGACATGAGCCTACAATGTTAGCAACAAATCTTGATATTTCCATTTAATATCAGTAAAGCTGTATTAATGTGGCCCCAAAGCTAGACTTGATATGAGAAACTGGAATCACTATCGTCTCCACTAGGACGTGCAAATGGTACCTTTGCGCTAGCCTAGCTTTTAGTGAGAATAAAGCATGAAAATGCCAGATGGCAAAGCAATAAGTCTAGCAAAGGTGAAGATTTTAGTGGAAGTAAACATGGAAGGCTTACAAATTGAAAAATCATTAACTGGACTCCTCCCTTTTAAGAATCCCTTAAATAAGGCAAGCTAATTCAAGCTGCCTGTTTATCTTATCAAATGGTGGTATTCTAATCAGGCATTCCTCAAGAAGAAATCAAAGCCCACAACATATTTCACCATAAAATGTGAGTAATCATATAATGTATCTATTTATTAGATCTAAGTTTATTTCATTTACTCTTGCTATTACACAGTAGTAACTAGAAAGCATACGATATTAAACTTATTAACTAAAAACGCATATCCAACTCTCAAACAGATAAATACGTGGACCAATCATATGAAGCAATGTGTTTAAACAAGTTTACACAGTTTCATCTTATCTATTTCATGTCAGGCTTGCTCCTAGCTCTTCCAAAAAAAGAGTTACGCTAACTTGTAAACAAGTGGTCAAGCCTCTGTTTCCTTCTGCTGTTAGAATCTAGATAAGAAAGGGTGTGGGTCTTCAGCTACCTTACTTGGAAAAACAACTTTTGCACCTTAGAAATGAATTTCTTCATTTCAAAATGGTTCTGGTTCTGCTAGAAGTCACACTGGGGTGGGGAGAGGAGGCACCTCCGAACCTCCTCCCCGGCCAGACCAGAGCCCTGCAGCCTTGCGCTGCCAGCGTGGCCGCATGGATCTCTCCCCCCCCCAACTGTAGAAGCAGGGTGCAGCTGCTCCCACTCTATGGAGAAGCAGGAGGGAGGAAGCAGCAGCATTCAAAAGGAAGATCTCTCAGTTTATGTTATTTCCCCCCCAATGCATATATTGACTGTATTATATTGGTTGCTATATTTATATTACTGTATGTCATTCTTATATTTGAGATTGTAACACTGTTAGCCGCTCTGAGTTGCTTCGGCAAAGAGAGCAGCATATAAATCTAATAATGATGGTGATGCAAATTTATAATGATGGCATACTGCCAGATTAATCCTATCTCACTCTTTAATTGTGTAAACTCGTTGGTAGTGGAAATGCTTTAGATCAGTGTTTCCCAGCCTTTGGTTTTTGGACTTCAGTTCCCAGACGCCTAAATCAATTCCCTAAAGCCCTGATCAGCCAATGTACTGACTTAGGCTTCTGGAAACTGAAGTTCCCCTGTGGGACAAGTGCCCCATGTTGGGAACCACTGCTTTAGATGTAATATATCTTGACTTCAGCAAAGTTCCCCAAGATATTCTGATTAGTAAGCTAACTATGTGTGGCGTAGAGAGGATAAGTGTATACTAGATAGATAGTTAGTTTCAGAATCGTACTCAAGAGAGTGACTGGTTCTTTCTCAAATTGGGAGGATGTAACAAGGGGAGTATGACAAAGCTATTGACTTGGGTGAGTGGGTACAGGGAATACTTATCAATGTTGTGGATGATACAAAATTGGATGAAATAGTTAATACCTTGGAAAACAGGAACACATTTCAAAAATATCTTGATAAACTGGATTAAAAAAATAAAATTGAATAGGGTTAAGTACAGGAAAAATTCAAGCACACTTTACAGGATGGGGGATACTTGGTTTAGTAATGCTACAAGTGAGAAGGATTTTGGAATTGTAGTTCATAAATTGAATATGAGTCATCAGTACAACATGGCTGCAAAAAAATGCTAATTCTATTTTAAGTTGCATTAACAAGTCTCTATATCCTATGAAAAGCTAGTTCTGTGTTTGGCACTGATTAGGCCTCATTTTGAGCCCTTTGTCAAGTTCTGGACACCACATTTTAAAAAGGATGCTGAAAAATTGGAATAAGTTCAAAGGAGTATCAGGGGACTAGAAATTAGCACTATAAGGAAAGACTGGCTCTTCCAACTCCACTTGGGGACATGAAAGGAGCCTCATTTGGGCATCCCGAGCAGAGTTCCTCCAGCAAAAATCCTTTCAAACCAGAAAGCACCTTCTGACACGATTAAGAAAAAAAAACTCCACTGTTCAGATTCTATTAACTTTTGTGGATGTTTCTGCTCCTAAACTCAATATGTAAGCCTGCAGTGCACTCTTGAAGACAACAGAGATACTGCATTCTGGAAGCTACTGCAGCACTCTTATAAGCAACGTCCATACTATGAAGGTAACCTGGGATGGATTTATATATACATCTGGCTATACTTAGAAAATGGTTATTTACAGAAAAGGTTTGCATGGATAGCTTCCATCTACAATGCAGCAATAAAGACAAAATCCTTCTGTTGAAAAGCCTACCTTAAACATTAAATTCTTATAGTAGAATCAGCATGGTGGCCATGGAAACTAATGTGCAAGTGTTTTGACCAAGAATCTGTAATAGAAATAAAATGGAAAATCCCCATAACACAGAAATTGGCATAACTGCAGTTACTTTAAAAGGCACGGAAATTGTATTCCTACAAAGAGACAGTATTAAAATAGTCAGCCCAAACTGAAACTCTTACCTTTAGCAATTTACACTTTTTTTGATTTAATGGAATTTAAAAAGATTGAGAGCAATGTCTTTACCAGGTGTATTAGAGCATTCAACCAAAACTTTAATTAACCTGCCTCAACTAAAGGATTTTTTAAAAAAGGAGAGGGGAAGTCTAGACCACGACTCATCAATTTGTAAGCCTTTCATGTTTTCCCACCACTTATTTTGCCTTTTTACTTCTTTCCACTAAACAAAACACACACACACAAACAGTTAAGGAGAAAAACAGAGAATATGTACCAAGGGCCTTCAGTCTTAAAGGACCTCGGTTTTCAGTTGCATATTTTATTTTTAGAAGCTACTTAGTAACAAGTACAGTAATAAATTCTTAGCTTCCTAACAAGTAACAAATTCTTATTTTCCTCAAGGATAGCTGGACAATCCTTATTCATTAAATACAACTGGTGCCAGAGAGGTGCCCAATAACCTCTGCCTGAGGAATGTAGCTGAAAGTTATAAGGTTGTAAAATAGCCAGACAAGATTGCCATCCACAACTCAAAACACAAGGAATTCAGGGTCATTCGGTAAAAAGGATAATAAGTTTTCACCAATAAAAACAGTAATTTCTATGTGATCCACAATAATTTAAAGAACTCTCAATTCCAAGATTTCATGGTTCTTTTCTTTGGTTTATTTTTAAGGTTAGAAGAATTCAAGAAGGAAATGCCTGCTATTTAGTCATGATGGCAGAGTTGGGAAGCACTGCTTTTCTCAGCCTAAAACATTTAGGCTCTCAAGGCAGCAAGTCAAAGGCAGTACAACTTATTCATTAGAGTATACATGCTCAAGAAGCCATTTGTGTGTCTCTGTGTTGGCCAGGCTTCTAGATAACCTTTGTCCTGGTGGTCCATCTGTTCTGTGCCAAAGGTAGAAAAGACCTCCAAGAGACCTACCCACTCCAAGGCAGAATGAGACTGGGGCTTACCAGCTTTAGGACAAGCCTCTGAAACTCCTGTCGTACGATACAATACTAAACTGCCCCATTAATGGCTGATTTGGTTAGCAGACTATTAGTATATATACATCACTGAATTGAAATCTATAGGGTAGCACCTTATAGAGCGTCATGTCTAATAATAATAATTGTGTCGTCAAATCAATTGACTTAAGGCGACCCTTTTCAGGCTTTTTTAGATAGGGGACTCAGATTTTGTTTACCAGTCCCTTTTTCTGGGAGCACCCTGGATTGTGCAGTTTACCCGTGACTACACAGGTTAGCTTTTCTACCAGTATGCATGGTGGGCAATCGAACTTCCAAATTCTGTCTCTGCAGCCATACACTTAAACCACCAAACTATCCAGCCAGCCTTACCTTCATCCATATGTTAACAGATTCTCTGTCAAAGGTCTCTTAAGATTTCTCAGCAAAATAAGAAAAAATAAACTTTCTTACCTCTATGGTTTGACAATACAGGAAACAATTTCACTTGGCAATAAACTACATAATCCAAAAGGCATTCTAAATACTAGTGACACCTATGACATTTGTCAGTACTTTTCAAAGAGATTGCGCAGGGGAGAAACTATTAATAAATCCTCATGTTTTACGGCTAGGAATGCTGATAATTACAATAAGAAAGCTACACTTTCTCATGGAAAAATTTGTTCTGCTTAAAAAACAAAAAATTTCTTTGCAAGTGAATACTGTACACAAATTCCTAATCCACAAATTAAATAGCTCCAGCTATTAATTAAATTAAATAGCTCCAGCATAACAAACAAACAATGGAAATAAATCTTTGGTTTAAAATGGCCATGCATCTTTAAATTATACTCTTGATGACTTGCATTTTACATACATAACCTATGTAAACATGAAAATACCTGACGTATCTTTGTGAGATGAAGCTCATGTGTACACCCATGCATGCCTCTGATGGGTTGTACAGTCCCAGCTCACAGGGCTGAGAAAGTCAAGAGGAGGGCAGGGGTCCTAGGGAACAAGCCTTCCATAAAGCAGATACAAATTAGAGCCAATCAGTGAGGAACAGCGACCTGGGCTGCTCCCACAGGGGCAAGGAAGCAGGAGGGGGAGAGAGCCAATGAGGTTTGCCATGATCTTGGGCTGCAGGAAGAGCCAGAGGAGTGGCAAGACACCACAGAAGACTGGTGTGCTTTGCCCTGTGGAACAGCAGAAGGGAGACAATTTGCCTGCATAAAAATTGAGCAATCCAACTCATTTTCTTGCACAGCTCCAGTCCTGATGTAACCACAGTGCAAAAGAGGCAAGAAGGAGCATCCCATTTGTACAAACCCTCCTTGTGAGGGAATATCCTGGCTGGAACCCTGCTCCCCTCACTACCTTCTTCTAAACATGGATTCAGTGGAACTCCAATAAGGATAAATGAAACCCAGAACAAGCAAAAGGTGCTCAAGAGGCTAGTGACTGTAACTCAGCCCTCTGAGACTGTGGGAGTAAAGTCTGTGGGGGAAGCTGCCATATCTCTAATAAAAGTTGTTGCAAGAAAAGTGACCCAGAGCCCATGGGATTTGTCTTAACACCCAGGGAGCAGGGGGACCAGCCAGGCGCACAATCGTATTTCTGCAAAAACTAGTAGCTGCATTACAAAAAGTGCAATGAACGTCTGTACCTGAAGAATAATTACCCAATGAATATCTTATGCAAGAGCAGTTGGCTTGAAGAAGAAGCCATTGTGTATTGGGAGGGGTGGGGTGGTTGCACTTAGAACTTGATTATTCTGTATTTACCACCCATTTGTCTTCTCAAAATAATGGTTAGTGTTTGGCTTACAAAGAAAAGTTTAAATTGATTAAGTATTTATCCTGCTTCATACATAACAGACACAACTAAAACTGTACATTATAAACCAACTAACAGTGTATCTTTTTCTGTGCTTAAAACTCTAATAAAAGGCACTTATGGTTGGCTTTCACTCATCACCAGAATGTGTGAACATTAGGCTGTAATTCAGCTGCATGAACTTGCAGCAATTTCTTGACCAGATAAAGGAATTAAAAGTGAGAAAACAAGTTAGTCTTCTCTATGTTGTGTAATTAGCTGACTATAAATTCAACAAAATCAGGCATGTTTTGATCCTAAGTTACATGAATGGGAAAAGGTTCAAAGAGGTAAAGTCCTAGCATTCACGATGCCCCTACTACTACTTTGACCTCTTTTTCAAAAGGTATTTCTAGGGTTTGCATGCACTCACCTCATTAATGTGGGATGAGATACCTCACTTTGCAAAGAGTATCACCCAAAGAGAGAAACTTTCACATGATAGGAGGGCAATTCTCTCCCTTCTCAATCATGTCCTACCAAATATTATCCTCTTGATGCTGGCTCTTTATGGGCAGTGGCTGCAAAGAATATAAATGTCCCTTTTCTGGATCACTTATCTTAGGACAGTGGTGGTAAACTTATGGCATGTGTGCTAGAGGTGGCACAGGGAGCTCTCTCTGTGGGCACCCATGCAGTCACCCCAGCGGTTTGCCCTGCACCTCTGCCCAACAGCCCAACGGGAGTTCTTCCTCCCCCTCCCCCAGCACAGATTTCACCCCGCTCCCCTGCCGAGCAGCCAATAGGAGCACTTCCTCCCTTCCCCAGCAGAGTTTGCCCTACCCCTCTGCCCAAAAGCCCAATGAGAGCATTTCCTTCCTCCCCTATTGCTGTGTTGGCACTTTGTGATAAATAAGTGGGTTTTGGGTTGCAGTTTGGACACTCAGTCTCTAAAAGGTTCACCATCAACAATCTTAGGATCTAAAGCATATTAACTCTATTGAAGTAAGGTACCATCCAGAAAGAAACCATTATCTACCCCAAAGACTAGTAATGTGAAGATAAATACTTGGCACACAAAGGCATGGACAGGACAATGGATTATGAGGCACAAGAAGAGTGTTGGTTTTGTTAGTCAGTAATGAATGTTGCAGGTACAGCTATCCAGATTACCCTTCATTGGTCATTAACAATTTCTTAATGCCCTTTTCCAAAAGAGAAAAATGAAAGAATAAAAAAACTCTATAGGATCTTGTGCAAACAACAACATATGAACATGACAAATAGGCCTTTATAACTGTATGAGTGTGTAGCCAGCCTGGTCAGACAAAGATGTTACTATTACCTGAATTCAGAGCTTCCAAACATTAGCTTTTTTGGACTAAAGCCATAGGCCTATGATGGCGAACCTTGGCACTCCAGGTGTTCTTGAACTTATTTATTTATTAATCAAATTTATTCATCGCACTTCTCACAAAGTGACCCAGGGCGATTTACAGCAAAAAGCATCAATAACAGTTAAAACCAATCTAAACATTAGTCAAAAGTTTAAAACTAGCTAAAACCAATTAAAAATCTAAAGATTAAAAGTTTATATTAAATCACAACTAAGGACAGGGGGCTCAGATAAGCCAACGGGTTGAGGACGTTATACCACCTGTCCCCCAAACCCATCCCGCCAGCCACATTTTCAATCCTTTCCTAAAGGACAGCAACTCTGTCTGCATATGTAATTCAACTGGTAGGAGGTTCCATAGGGCTGGAGCAGTCACAGAGAAGGCCCTCCTTCTAGTGCCAGAGAGGTGTGCCTCTCTGGCTGATGGCACAACAAGAGAGCCTCTCCGGTCTGGTGGAACGGTCAGATGTCCTTGGGGTGAGGCGGTCTCTTAAGTATTCTGGTCCACTACAATGTAGGGCTTTAAAGGTGATAACCACACCTTGAATTGTACCCGGAGGCAAACTGGGAGCCAATGCAGCTCTCTGAGCAGCGGTGAGGCATGAGCATAACGCCCACAACCCATCAGCAGGAGTGCTGACTTCGGCTTCTGGTAATTGAAGTACAAGAACAGCTGGAGTGCCAAGGCTCGCCATCACTGCCCTAGGCCATGCCAGCTGACTGGGTTTTTGAGATACATGGTTAATTTTTTAAAAATCTGTTTCCATGCTCTGATGGAATCTGGCTAACATTTAGTACAAATGCTTCATCTACTCAGCAGAACACCCATTCTTCCTGTAGGCACATAAGGCATAGGCCACAGCTTGGTGTACACTGTGGAAGAGGACTGTTTCATCCCCCTCTTTCACATATTGTCCTCGTGAAAGGGAATCCCTCACAGAGGGACTGCACTGAGCCAGCAGCACCTGGATGCCAATTTCCCCAAAATCCTTGTTAACCTCTTTGAGTGTTTGGATCCCAGCTGTGTCTAGGAATTGCACTGCACAGCAGTCAAGCACAATGGTATGGAGCTCTAATGGCTGCATCGTGGGCTCTATTTGATTCCCATTAGCGTTGGCTATCTTTCCACTAAGCTTCCTTTTTTCTAGCTTTTTCTTGGCTGCTATTTCCCATAAGGGATTGACACCAGTCTGCTTGTACAGCATGGACTTAAAGCTCTCTTTATTAGCATAGTAGATGGGTGCCTCGAACCGAAAAATCTTGATGCCTGGGTTTGTCTTAAGATCCTTGTAAGCAGGAAGCGGTTCGTAGATTTCAGATTCTGGCACCCAGCCCAACAGCTGTCCCTTTGGTCTCTGGGTCCGCAAAATGACACACAGCAATGAAAAGCAGACCCCAATGAGAAGGCCAAGCTCAGTACTTATCAGAGCTGACGATAACATGGTGACTGTCCAGATCACAGTGTCCACTTTGCTCAACTGCCACATTTTAGGTAGATCACTAAATTTCCTCAAGGCTCCTCTGAGATTCACAATGGTTATGACTCCTAGCACACATTTCTGGAGAGAAAAGAACAGGGGAGCAATGACAAGCAGGACTAACAAGATGACCAAGCCAGTCACCAAACCAGATACCTGAGTTCTGCAGCCTGTTGACTCTTTCACAAGTGTCTTGGCAAGGGCTGCGCTGGTTGTAATACAATGGAAAAAAGAAGGGATGATGTTGCAGAAACCAATGGCGTACATTTCCTGGTTAGGTCTAACCGTGTAGCCATGCTTCTTGGCAAACATCTCAGAAAGAGATACGGTTATGGCAAAGCCAATAATGGCTATGGCTATAGCATCTACAGCCAAAGTCGGCATTAGGTTCCAATCTGGTGGTTGTGGTGGAAGGAAACCTGTTGGGATGTGTCCAGAAACACTGGAGCCATACTTCTCTTTCAACTTCCCAAAATGAGATGCCAGGGTAGCTGCCACTACCACCAAGAGCTCAATGGGCAAGGGAGCTTTTAGCTTTGATTTGAACTTTTCATTCAGCTCTTTAGTTGGGACAAGGACAAGAAGGCACAAACAGCTTGTGATAAGGTCACAGAAGTTGGTCTTGTGGATATTTTTGAATATGTTTATCCATGTGGCTATAGAAGAACCAATACCATTGCTCCGAGGAATATCGAGACCCAATAGGTATTTAGCCTGCGAGGTAAGGATGGTGAAGGAGGCACCTGTGACAAATCCACTAAGCAAGGAATCAGAGAGGTACACAGAGACAAACCCCACCTGGAAGAAGCCCATGGCAACCTGAAAAAAGAAGAAGAAAGGTCAGAAAACAATTCTGCACCACATGACAAAATAACAGGATAATATTATGCAATTATTAGTAGGTGTAACTGTATTAGAACAAATCACGTACTACTCAAATTCATTATGATCAGAATGGGAAAAACACTTGACAGCTTGGTTTGTGTTTGGCTCAGGTTCTTTATAAAAATGAGGATATGCTTGCTTTTTTTAAAAAAATTGAGTTTCCTTATTTTTGGTTTAAAAAAGACTTCTTGAAACTTGTAAATCTTTTTAGGAGAATAAGCTTTTAAAAAACAAAACATAATTTAAAAGAAAAAGAAGGCAGGCAGTAAAAAGGTCACCCTTGCTCGAAAGCCAGTCCTATCCGACTCTGGGGCTTGGTGCTCATCTCTATTTATAACCAAGAACCAGCACTGTCTGCTTCTCCTGGCATTTCTGTGGACAAGTGGCAGGCATGCCTCAAAACTGGAGTGCACGGAATGCTGCTTACCTTCCCACTTCAGTGGTACCTATTTATCTACTTGCAATTTCTTGATTTGAATTGCTAGTTTGACAGGAGCTGGGACAGACAGGAACTCACTGCATTGTGCATCACTTGGTTCCCTTTAAAAAAAGAAAGTACAGTGGAACCCCAGGTTATGGAATTAATCCATTCAGGGACGTTTTCTGTAAAGCAATTTTTCTATAATGTGAAGCACAATTTCCCAAAGGAATGCACTGAAAATTTTAAAAATGTTCCAGAGGTTAGAAAAGACACGCCCCCCCCCCCCAAAAAAAAAAAAACACAACCCACCACAATTTTTCTGTTCAAAACTCTTTCTAAAGTGGCAAAAACACAGCAGAAAATTCCAAAGTGCACTTTAGAACGAGTTTGGAACAGAAAAAAGAAGGGGTTTTTTTTGGCTTTTTAGTGAGCTTTGGAGCTGATATTTTAAATTTTCAAGGCATATTCATCACATTTCCATCATCGCCATCTAGTGGCCAGCCCTGGTAATTGCAGGAAAAGTCCCCGCCTAACAGCTGATTGGGTGTGTGTGTCTGTAACCTAGGGTTTTACCATACTACAAAACCTGCTTCACTTTGAACTATGAAGGATATTTGCTATATATATATTTGTGACAGTATACAGTACTTACAAGAAGAGTTCATTATTTGATTTTGGGTTTTTATGTGTTTATATAGCTATTAAACATTAATCTGAACAGTTTGATGTTACAATGGAGCTTTGGCCCTAGGACAGGAGTTCTCAACCTTTTAAATCTGGGGGCCAGGTCACACTCCCTCAGACAGCTTCAGGGGCTGGCTATTTTGCCCTTCCTCTACCACATGGCACTTCCTGGTGTGGTGGAGGCAGTGAGGGGCCGCATGAAATGGTGCCATGGGCCACATTTGGCCTGTGGGCCGCAGGTTGAGAATCCCTGCCCTAGGATCTTATCCAAGGCTGTGCTACAGCATGATTTCATTATTTCACCAATATACTGACATGAATTGGATAGGTCTGAGTTTGTTCATGCACATGTAAAAAGTTCTGGTTCCACCTTGAATTGAATATAGCCAGATAGCAACAGGAAAACAAGTTAGGCAGAACAGGTTTGAAGGTACATGCTAAGGACAGGTGAGGCAATTATGCAATAGGCAAAACAGGATGTAATGAAAAGAGTTGGAATGGTACAGAATAGGGTTCCCAGAATGGTTGAATAAAGCATGTGCAGATATATGCCCTCTCTACATTTACTGAGAGGCAATAAACATGGCAAGAGAAAAAAATCCTCCTTAATATTTATTTAACATGAATATATATGGCATAACCAATTGGTTTCAAAAGCAAGGCTTCATATAAATGACAAGCAAAATTATTCCAAAGTACTTATGCTGACAACACAAGACCAGGGTACATCCAACTGTGGTTCAAAAACACCACAATCTTCGAGAAGGCTCTTTCTGTGTACCCCAATTTCCAGCTGTCTGGGAAACAGAAATGTTCACTCGTGGAGGTTAGAGGGCCAGCATCACTTGAGGCCCTCATCCCCCAAACTATTGCGGTTGTTGTTAAAGCCCCACCCCTCTAATCCTAAAGTGGCCAAAGAAGCAAAATTACTTGTGTGTGCATGCGTATGAGACAACCTCCCAGTCTTAAAACAGTTGATGGTGAGTCCAAAACAGAGAAATTGCCTGTGTGTCTAAGAGGGTAAAGGGCCTTTTAAAACAAAAACAAAAGAACTACCTAACATTTAAAAAAACTTGTTTCAGAATAAGGAACAGATATTTTATGTTGTTTCTCTCCGTCGCCAATAGGGTTTTTGTATTTTTTTAAAAAAATGTGTTTTAATACGTGAGTTTTATGTTGTTAGCCGCTCAGAGTGGAAAAACCTCTTAGATGGGCAGAGAATAAGTAAAATAAATAAATAAAATAATAAATAAGATGTACTGAGGGCTGCATGTGGCTAACAGGTCACACGTAATTCACCCCAGCTCTATCATATAATTTATGACGACAGTTGCATGGAATCGCAAGCACAGCAAAACATGCTGCCCATGCCTTCAGTATTCCCATCAAAAAACAAGAGTGCTGGGACAAACTTCAGAGGTTCTGTGAATGTTTGGAACGTTCAACTGGTCCAAAACTGTGCCACGGGATTATTGACTGGAGCCAGTTATATGGACATTTAAATCTCTCTCCCCCCAAAAACATCACTTTCTGGGCACAATTCAAAATGCTGATTATGGCCTATAAAGTTTATGTGACCTGGACTGAGATATGAAAGACTTTATCTTCCCATACATTAAGGTCTGTGGTAGAAGCTCTCCTTTTAGATCCACCTGGTTAGGACTTATGAGGAGGCCTTTTGGTTGGTTGGTTGTGCCCTGGCTCTGCAGCTCTATACCAAAAGAGCCAAAGTATACTCTCTTCTTGCTCTCCTTCTGGTCTCAGATAAAGACCTATTTATTTAAGCAATACCTTAGCTATTAAAAGAAGGCATTCACAATTTATGGCTCATGGGCCAGACCCAGTCCATGGTGGCAAATCATCTAGCCCATGGCGACAACCCCAAAGGCAGATGTGGATGCATTTATGACAGCCGTTAATGTGCCCGTGCATGTGTAAATATGCCCACTGTGGTTTATGGCAGTGTTTACAGTAGGAGGAACCCACATGTCCAGCCCACTCAGCCGAGTGAGCCACTTTATAATGTTTTAAGTTAAAATGCTACTATTATTGTCATTCATTTAAAAGATTTTTAAATTGTATTTTAATCACAGAACTAAATTTAATTCTATTTTAATGTGTGTCATTTTATTGTATTTTAATGTTACGGTTTAACATTGTCCAGTAAGCCACTGTGAATCCCAATTCAGGGAGAAAGGTGTCATCTACATTAAATGAAATGAATGAAGTCCAAACGTAACATCTTAACTTGTCTCTCCATTGACAAGCCAGAGAAATAACCCTAAACAAAATATGTGGGTAACTGTTTTTTGGCTTGGACTAGAACAGGGGTTCCCAACCTATATCCGTGGGCCGGTCCTGGCCCATGGCACCATTTCATGTGTTTCATGTGGCCCACAGCCACCCTCACCACTTCCTGAAGTGGAAGCAGAAGTGTTTACGTCAGTCATAAAATGCGTCCACGCATGCATAAACACGCATGTACTTGTTGTAAACGCGGAAGTGGGTGCATTTACAGCTGTCGTAAATGCCTCCGCTTCCATGTCAGGAGGTATGGTCAGGCCTCCTCAGCTGTCCGGGGCCTGCGGTCAGGCCAGTGGTGGGATTCAGCAGGTTCGCCCCAGCTCTCCAGAACCGGTAGCAGAAATTCTGGCTGGCTCCACCCATCCAAGTTTTGAAATAAAGTAGTCCTAATTCAGATGCAACCCAGGGCTTTTCCCTGGCACATGCCCACCATACCACGCCCACAGAATAGGTAGTAAAAAAAATTGAATCCCACCACTGGGTCAGGCCCACAGTATAATAAGGTTGGGAACCCCTGGACTAGAAGGAACCAGAATGCTTGTATCACCAAAACAATAAAGAAACCATAAACAGAAGGTCAATTGTTCATTGACATTCCAGCTGATAAGAATCAGGCTTGTCATTACATGAAAACAAACCTTATTATCAATGGTGAACCTTTTAGACACCGAGTCCCAGAGGGGGTGAACTGTGCTGAGTGGAGGGAGAAAGCACTCCCATGGCCTGGTAGCCAGAGGGGCAGGTCGAACTCTGTGCTGGGGGAGGGAGCAAGTGCTCCCACTGGGCTTTGAACAAAGGGGTGTGTTGAGGGAAGGAAGCGCTCTTAATGGGATGCTGGGCAGAGAGATGGGGCAAACTCTGTGCTGGGGGGAGGGAGGAAGCATTTCCATTGGGCTGCTGGGCAAGCTGAAAATTGTACTGGGTGACTGTGCGCGTGGCCACTCAAATGAAAACAGCTTCTACTGAAACCTATGGAACTTTTACCGAAACAGATTCGCAAAAGTGATGCAAACTTCCTCTAATCCACAAGAGGGATGCAGAAGTATGAATCCTTCTAGCCTTTATTTCTAACTATCAATTGAAGAAAATGTATACCAATCCAATACAAAATTTGCACACCCATCACAGAAGGCAGTAAGAAGAACAAGAACATATGTTGCATGGGCTATTACCTGATAAATCCCAGCAATGAAAGTGAGAGTGGCTCCTACAGTGATTGCGTAGCAACTTCTGTCACATAATATTTGTGATGTCTGGTTCATAGTCAAAGGCCCCACGGTGCCATTGTTACTTCCAGAAATGTGCATGTCGTAACCAGCTCTGTGTACTTCACGGTCCACAACTTCACCCACCATCAGGCAGAGCACACCAAAAATGCCAACAGAGATGTGACGTGAAGTTCCAAAGATAAAATAAATGATGCTGGCAAAAAATGATGTATAGAGACCATAGATGGGGTCCTGGCCAGCCAACAAGGAGTAGGCAATGGACTGTGGAACCAGCAAGATACCCACAATCAGACCAGACATCAAATCTCCCAAGATGTTCTCTTTCACATTGTATTTCGGAAGCCAAGTCAGTACTGGGAGAAAACCGATGATCAGATCTTTGGCTTTACCTGGTGGGCAACTGCATTTTCCCCTCACTTTCTTTACTGCCCATGCCTTGATGTCTGTGCTCTTTTCTATAGGCTCCAAGGAGATCCTCGGATGATTGTTCCATTTGCTGTCATTTAACTCTGGCAATGCAAGCATTGAATGGGTATTGCTATCTTCCTCTTCCATTCTCAGGACTTACTAGAGCTGAAGATATAAAAATTAAGAGAAAGAAAGAGGTCAGATGTGTTTTGTTAATCTACATACAGATATAATCCTCACTAAAAAGAAAAACCAACCTACACAACACTCAAATTGTACACCTACATCAGTATTTATAAAATATTTCTGAGTAAGATTAGCACAGCGTTACTTCAGATTTCTGACATTATTTACAACATTGATTTCACATTTATAGTTTGATTAGTTTGAAAATTAAATCAGTTCCTTCAGGCAAATGCTGTACCAGAGTAATATGCTACACTGGTTTTTGAAGAAAAACCAGTCAATGTAATATAATTGGTTTCATCACAAACAATTATTTTGGAGGGGTGGGATCCACAGTTTTCCTATTCTATTTAAATTACTGAAATTATTCATGCTAGTAGCATTTTTCCTGAACATGATTTCCAAGGAAAAATGTTTGCTCAGATACGAGTAGCAGCCAACAGCGACAACTGAAATGATTAAACTTCAAAGAAGCCCAAAATAAAAGCAAAATGCTTATGGAAGGGAAGAGTAGTAAAATCAACCCTTCACACAGGAGCATTTCAATTTTACACATACAGTACTTGCAGTTGGAAAACAAACATTACTACAGCAATAAACCACTTTAATATACCACTGCTTCTTTCTAAGTCTTGTGAAACACAATGAAGATAAGCAAGGGTGGGGGGTAGGGCAGAATGACCTGAAGCATAATTCAGAAGCACTTAAAACATATAGAACATTCTTCTTTGTTATTCATTACTTCTTTACAATATTGCCTGTTCAACAAGGAAATGTCATTTGAATCAGCACACAAAACAAGGAAAGAAAGGGTAAAAACTAATCTTTCTAGTCAGGAGAAAGATTTAAAATAATAATTTTCAAGGTTTGGGCCTTGTCTGTGTGTTCATTTCTGTTGCTTTAGCATGGATCCCTGACACTTGCAAAGTCCCTTTGAAACTAAAACAGCTTGCAAATTATTATTACACCTGGCAGCACAATACCAGCAGTATTAATTTTCAGTGGTGGAAAACAGGTACAGTACCTCACAAACACTGTGTAACTGTTTCCTCTTGCACACCAACTGCATGACTTTGTATGTGATGCAAAAGGCCTATTCTAACTTGTGACAGTTCACCTGAAAGTTACATCACTGGCATGACACCACCAGAAATATACAAGGAGATTCCACACATTTGTCTTGACTTTGGATTTTTATTTTTTGCAAGAAAAAGCAGAAAAAATCATGGGCTGTTTACAGTGAGAAAATAAAATGCATGGACAACTCCTCTCTCTAGTCTCCAAGTGACTCTAGGTAGCTGTATTGCAGAAGCCTCATTTGTACACATCTCTCTTTGGAAAACTCTAGACTAACATTTTGATGTTATTCTTGGGATTCTGGCATTTCACGTGTAGGTAAAAACCAAATACTGTGCAGTAATAGTTTTCTCTGTGTAGATCAGTGTTTCCCAAATGCTGCTTTTTGGACTTCAATTCCCAGAAGCCTAAGTCTTTTCCCCAAAGCACTGATCAGCCAATGTAGTGACTTAGGCTTCTGGGAATTGAAGTCCACTAGTGGGCTGTGTACCCCTTGTTGGGAACCACTGGTGTAGATAGATAACTGTTCCTCCTTCAGTGTGCATAAGAAGGCAAAAATTCAAACAGTATCTCTAATGTGTTTAAGAAAGATATGAAATCATAACCATGTTACGTGTGCTCTTATCTGAATATGGAAACTAGAACATAACTGAGATATGGAGCTTGAAGGCAATCTTTATTCTCTTGTGTTTGATTCTCATGGGGTCGCACCAGGCAACACCCTAGGAACGTCCTGTACTTGGTTGTTCATTCTTTGCTAAAAAGAAACTTAGCTGAAAGTAGAAGAAACTGGCCTTCCTTCCATATCACAGATGTTATAATAATAAGTGTTGGGGTATATGGACGCACAGTGAAAGATATGAAATGTTTGCAAGTTCCCCTCATGTTCCCCTCATGCTCAATACACTTGCCATCCTAAAATAATTACGCAGACCATAAATTTGAAGTAAAAGAGATTTTAGAAAAATAGTCATTATATGATTAGAAACCACAGATTGATTTCAGGTCATCAGATGAGGATGAAGATGAAAATTTAGATAAATTACAAGGGAAAATGTAGAAGAGTTTTTCTTCATTATAGCCATTTGGCTGCAAAATACAGAGAGTTCAAAATGGCTACATCTGCCTCAAGAACAAATCTCCAGCTGCTCTCAACAAAAAGACGACAAAGGGCTATGTTTACGCAATCAAATTTCTGGTGGGAGAGCAGGGGCTTTTGCTGGTTGATTAACAAACAAAAACACACAAGGCACACCATTTCAGACAATAAAGAAAAGTAAAAACAAAAAATAAAGACAAAAATGAGGTTGCACCATAAAGACTAATTGCTAGTTTTAATATGAGCTTTCCTATAACTCTGGGATTCTCAACCTGTGGCCCGGATGGGCAGAATGCAGCCCACGGCGCCATTTCATGTGGCTCCCCACTGCCTCCACCACACCAGGAAGGGCCATGTGGTAGAAAAAGGGGGAAATGGCCATCTGGCCCTCGAAGCTGTCTGAGGGAGTGCGACCTAGTCCCCGGCTTAAAAAGGTTGAGAACTCCTGGTCTCATTCCTCAAACACATCTTTTATTTGGTTTCAAATTTTGGAGATTGTGATACCTGTAACCCTGCCTAGTCTCCAGATTCTCTCTCTTTTCTAAATAATATTCGCATGCCACCAGCTTGGGATGAGAAAGCACAACGCTCTTGCTCCCGCTGAGGCCCTTTAAATGAATACCGTATTTTTTTCCTTTATTGTAATTGTACTGAAATGTTTTATGTTGTTGTATTCTTTGTTTCAAGTTACATAAAAAAATCATTTTTTCCTATGAGGTTGCTTCAATTTACATAAATATCATTTTCCTATGGGTTTGCTTTGAGTTAAGTAAAATTTCATTTTTCCTATAAATTTGCTTCGAGCTAAGTAAAAACCAATTTACATGTTTTTCCCATGTTCTTCTGTTCAGGATTGTTAGTTACGGTAGTCCTTTCTGTAGTCTCCAATCTTTCTGGATGCTTTTTAACACATCAAGCTCTGTTACAGTGTCTATCTAGCTGGGGTTTATTTTGTTTGTTTCTGCAAGGGTTGTGATCCAAATGATTTTTTTTTTTGAAGTGTTAAATATTATCTAAGAATTGGGCATATATTTCCAAAATGAGATCAGGGATGTGGTTTGGCATCTTCTTGGAATGAAGGTATACAGCCATTCCAGAATGTAAGTTACAGACAGATCTTAGTTCTCTGGTTGAGGGGCATTATGAAACATAACAGCAATTAACAATGCTATAAACTATTCCAGTTGGCTTTCTTGAAATTATACTCCTCCAGAAAAGTATACATTGAGGTCAAGTGGCTGAACAGATCTGATAAAGAATGGGTCTGTGGTGAATGTTTGGGATTTGGTCACCTACATTCTTAGTCCACTGTTGGAACTAACAAAAATTAGATATGTATTTCAGAGAACAAAAAACCAAACAAAAATGAAAATGTTGTAACACTTTAAAGACAAACGGTTATATTTTAATGTGAGCTTTCTTGGGTTAAAATATAACAGCTGGTCTTTAAAGCGCTACAGAAATTTTGTTGGTTTTGGTTTTCCTCTGATATGCCTGAAACACAGACTAACATGGCTACTATTCCAAAAAATTAGATATGTATTGTAACTTTTCTGTCCTTTGCCACTGTTAAATGGCCTGCGGGGGGCATGCCCATGTGCATGCAATGTTGCATGGGTGCATGGGCACACGCAGTGCCTGCCCGCATGCCTCCTCCTCCTCAGACACTTGGTCTCTAAAAGGTTTGCCAGTTCCACAAGCATAACTTTATACCATGCCAATCTACAGGATTTCAGCTAATGCTTTTTGATAATGAAGAGTGACAAAGTTACTTTCTACATTTTAAAGAGAACAACATAAATGCTTCCTTTCCTTAATTATCTTGTTCATTAGTGCAAAAAATGATTTTGGATTAATTTAAACACATTTAAAATAACATTTATATTCATGTTTTGAAATGTGTTTATTCATTACTACTTAATTATGAGTAACATATTACTTATAAATAAAGACAAACGGCACAATATTTTTTGAATAACATTACCCAGTTCTGACTATAATTTCTTTACTTTGAAATCTTGTATTCATGTTGATGAAAAGGGTCAATTGTTGACCATTTATGCTTAATTCATTCAAGCTGCAAGCTAACTGCCTAACTCACTGAATCATCCTATTCATCATACAAGTACTAAAAAGTGTCTGGACCACCCCACCAGACTTCAACCAGAAGGGGAAAAAATGTTTCCGAACAAGTTGCTTGGTACAGTGGTTGGCTTGCTAACATTACACTTTTGTATGAAGCATCATAAAATCTTCCACTGTGCAGTGTGGAAAGTACCATTCCTTTAAAAAAATTATAGCAGCATAAAGTCACTTATAAGTACATTACCAGCTGTGGCTTTATATAGTTCCTATACGAATTTCTTCATATTTTTGCCAAAAGAATTTGATTCTCAAATGCACATTTCATTTAGCTACATTCTCCATCCTCAAAATTTAACACGACTATATCGGATATCCTCAAGAACTATCTGAGATGTCAAGAAAACACATATGTGGGTAAATCACATCGACACAAGCTGTTGCAGAAACTCTGGTGTGAATAATCAGATAAAAAGATGCAATTATTATAGTCCCACAGGGCATAATTATGTCTACTGGAGCTGCAAACTGATTAAAGCATTTGGGGCTAAATAACCATTTTGTTTCATAACACATTAGAGGAATTTTCATGTTGCAAAACACCGACTACAGATGATTTTGTCAAGCAAGATTTTTCTAAACGTGAAAATGACAATTCTTAGAACGATGATCATATTTTTTTAAAAACGATTTCACCAATCTTTGATGCTGTAACAGAGAAATGTTATCTTGTTATAAAATTCAATAACTTACAAAAGGATAACCTTTTGTGGATTTGAGTATTCCATAAAAATATGCATCAGAGATGGGCAATTCTGGTTTCTATATGTTTTGGCCTCCAAACTCATGACCTCTTTTCTGAATGACTAATGGAAATGGATTATGGAAACCGCAGTCCAAACACATCCAGAATATGACAGTTTCCCACTCCTGAACTAAGCAAAGCAACTCTGTTAAAATGTTGTAAAAATCTCTGTTTTAACTTCATCCATGTTTTTGGGGTAAGTTTTTTTTTTTGGGGGGGGGGGGGGAGACAATTAACTGCTTCAGGGAAAACACACAAAAGTTTAAATATGAAACACTGATTAGACATAAACTGCATTCCCAATGTCTGGTGCAGAATCAGGTAACTTGAGTCCTGAACAAGTACATTGTTTAGAACAGGGGTTCTCAAACTTTTCGCTCCACAGGCTGGACCACACCCCCTCAGACAGCTAAACAGGCTGGGGATGTGGGTTCCCCTTGCCTTAAACGCTGCCGTAAACCACAGCAGGCACATTTGCGCAGGTGCAGGCATGTTTATAGCTGTCATAAACGTATCCACTTCTGCTTCTGAAGTTGTCACCAGGCAAGGGATGATTTGCCGCCACAGGCAGGGTCCGGCTCCTAGGCCGTAGGTTTATTTTTTATTTTATTTATTTATTGTTCACATTTGGTATCCCGCCCCAATCGGGTAGACCCGACTCTGGGCAGCTTACAGCGTAAATTACCGTCATAGGTAATCTATAGTCATAACAATATATAAAACCTTAAAAATTCATAAAAATCATAAAAAATTTAAAACATTAAAACAGCAAAGCAGATAAAAACAGATACAGATACAAGGTGGGGGGGGGGGGGGATGGCTGCCCTTAAATCAGCCATCCTAGATGGGAACCTACGTTACTGTGTCCCCACACTTGACCTGCCAGCCAGGTCTTTAAGCCCTTCCGAAAGGGCAGGAGCTCCGTCTGCAGGCGCAGCTCTGTCGGGAGGAGGTTCCAAAGGGCCGGGGCGAACACAGAGAAGGCCCTCTTCCTAGTGCTCGTGAGGTGAGCCTCCCTAGCCGATGGAGTAACAAGAGAGCCCCTCCGATCCGCCCTGGTGGGACGGGCAGGGGTTGCGAACCCCTGGTTTAGAATTATGACACGTAGAGTGGCAGGATTAAAAATGGGCATAGTGAACATCTTATCACCTGGGAGTGCAGCATTAATGCAAGCCTCCAAACTAGGGTTCTGCTAAAGGCTAACCCCCCCACCTCCAGATTGCTTAAGGGGTCTCTTAGTGAGTGGAGGCGTCTCCAATCCCTAACTCACAACTAAAACGTACCCAGACTAGTGGCACCTCTGTCTTCAAGACAAAATGCAACATAAAAGAAAAATAACAAATAATTCCTACCACCTTGCTATAAAACCAAGTCCTTCCCCCAGGGCAGAACCAAGCATGTGGTGATAAAACTTCATCTCAGTTCTGTTAAGCATGACTAGCCCCGCACATAGCAATGATAAACAAAACATCACACATGAGCATTAAGCAAGGTTAGTGAGGAAAGCTCCAAATATAACGACTTGAGATAGCATGACATCCAAATAAGTATTTGTGACAGAACAGTTAAAAGATTCACTGCCCCCTTCCCGCCACATGTCCTCTACCCAAACAGCTATCCATACTAGTCAACCATCACTCATGCAGGACTTTGCAGGAAATTTCCAGTTTGTGGTACATCCATGCAATAGTCTCAGTGCAGAAAGCCATGTGGAAGCACCAGCACTGGTTGTTAGTCTCTGACTATACGCAGCACTTTGGTGGAAGTAGAATCCCATGTAAGCAAAGACCAATTCTTATTTTGCCAGTCTTGTTATTCCTATTTTATTGGTCACCTCACAACCTGTAAGGTAAATGTCACCCTTGCTCGAAAGCCAGTCATATCTGACTCTAGGGTTCAGTGCTCATCTCAATTTATAGCCAAAGAGCCAGCGCTGTCTGCGTCTGCAGACGCTTCCCTGGCAGGTATACCTCAACACCGGAGTGCATGGAACGCTGTTTACCTTTCCACCAAAGTGGTTCCTATTTATCTACTTGCAATGTCTTGCTTTCAAACTGCTAGGTTGGCAGGAGCTGGGACAGAGACGGGAGCTCACTCCGTCATGCAGTACACAGGAATCGAACTCCAACCTTACAGTCAGTGAGTTCAACGTCTTAACCACTTGAGCCACAGCAGTCCTTTACCAAGTAGTAAAAGTGCTACAACAAGCAGGAACTCAAGCTTATTCATGCAAACATAATGAGCTCATATCTTGGTCAAAAGAACACAAAGAGGTCAAATTGACTCTGGTTGTTTTCCAAGACAGAAGCCCAAGTTCAAATGAACAACTACCAGAATTGTAGACACATGAACTAAAAGTTAGAATATGGCAGATTTTGACCCATCACTTCCAAGCATTAAACATGCAGCTTACATGCAATAAAAGCATACAAGAAAGGCAGACTTTTTTATACTTGTGCCAAGATCTATTTGAAGGAAAATATCTGAATGTTACCAATACAGTAGTTCAGTCTACATTTTGGAAATGCAACTATTATATTCCAGTGATTTTACCTATTCCCCCATGAACAGATATACATACAACACATAAGCTGCCCCACATCTTGAACCATAAGTACACTGCTAATGGGTAACCTCCTGCATTACACATTAAACATGAAGCACTGATCCGAGAATATTCTGTATGAGATTTTATGTAAGTTGATAGAACAAGGTGGAGGGCTGACATGTAAGCCTTGAACACACAGGTTGAGGGGAAATCAAGAAAAACATTCACCTCTTCAGCACCATTAAGTCCTTCGCCATATTGGCTACTGGTTGATTTTTGGGAAAGCCAGAGTGAAAGAGCAGAAAGATGCATGTTGACCCTACTCTACCTGTTATTATGAAATAGATGGAAAGCTCAAGTCACCAGCACTATTAATAGCACAGAGGAAAGGATTTTGATTGGAGCAGGAACAAAGGACTTATATCTACAACACAATCTCAAAAATTGTTCACCCCACAACCTGTACCAAGTTCAAAAAAACATGAACCATGCAAGGTTTTCAGGGAGCCTCCTAAACAGCAAACAACTTCATAATAAAAAGCATCAATATGAATCTCTATTACCTGGCCAAATAATCTGGAAGCAGTTAACAGGAGCTTTACAAATATATCTAAAGTCCACAACTCTGTCTGGAGACCAAGAACTATTTACAGAGCCTTTTTTTCCTCCACGGAAATATTCATCAGCTGACTTTGGCATCACATGTCCAAAATGATGTGTAGAAAATGTGAGCATGAATAAGGCCTTCACAGGACACCACTCATTGCAATT
Source organism: Furcifer pardalis (assembly GCA_030440675.1). Classification (NCBI taxonomy): domain Eukaryota; kingdom Metazoa; phylum Chordata; class Lepidosauria; order Squamata; family Chamaeleonidae; genus Furcifer; species Furcifer pardalis. The sequence goes on from CP126893.1 coordinate 76,042,969, forward strand.
TCTGTGGCCCAGTGTGACTCCCCCCCCCCATTACCATGGTTATTGAAATAACTGTAACCATATTCATGAACAAATATTTCATCAGTCAAACGACTAACAGTGGTTGTCCATGTACAGTGTATACTGATTTTGAGAACTAACCCTAAAGAAAAAAAAGTTCACAAAAATACTTAGCCTGGAAATAAATCCCACTGAAATCTTTGAGGGTCTTTTCCACATAAATATTGTTTAAGATTGAGGCTTAACACCTTTGTTTTGTAAAAATACTTACTGAACTACTTTTAGCAAAAAGATAAAGGGTACTAACCTTGCAATCAGAAACAAATATTCACAGATAAAGGCACCGGTTTCACAAGGCAGTACTAAGTCACACTTGGGTTAGTAACCTAGAGAAATCATTTCTTTTATTCTCTATGTCATGCTCCTGCTTCCTACAGAATGACAGAAGGGGGAAAAAGGAATGATTTTAGTGAAACTTCTTTATGAAAATCAAACACACAGCTTATCATCCTTATAGTACAGAATTTTCAAAGAGGTGTTATTTGAATGCTCTACAATGTCAAGTACAAAAGGAGACAGACCTATGTTCTAAGTAGTTGTTCCTCTGTACCAATATTAAAGATACACTAGTACCCCGAATAACGTTATGACTTGGTTCCACAAGTCCCGTCGTTATTCGGTTTTTAACGTTGTGCGATACATTGAACACACAATGTTAAAAAAAGCCCTGTTTCCCTGGAGGCTGCAGGAAGCGAGAACATCGGGATTTGAATCCTGACATTTTGGCTTGCTGCTGCCTCCAGGGAGGTGGGAGAACTTTGGAAACAGCTTGGAGCGGGTTTCCCCACCTCCCTGGACCCAGCGGGGGGGGGGGGGTCAGAGCCCCCAAAATTGTTAAAAAAAACGTCCGTTTTTTTTACCAATTTTGGGGTTTCTGACCCCCCCGCCGGGTCCAGGAAGGTGGGCAGACCCGATCCAAGGTGTTTCTGGGCTTCCCCGACGCCCTGAGCCAGTGCAGCAAGCCAGAATGTCAGAGTTCGAATCCCGATGTTCTGGCTTCCTGCACTGGCTCAGGACGTCGGGGAAGCCCAGAAACACCTTGGATCGGGTCCCCACACCTCCCAGGACCCAGCGGGGGGGTCAGAAACCCCAAAATTGGTAAAAAAACGGACGTTTTTTTTTACCAATTTTGGGGGCTCTGACCCCCCCGCCGGGTCCAGGGAGGTGTGGGGACCCGATCCAAGGTGTTTCTGGGCTTCCCCGACGTCCTGAGCCAGTGCAGGAAGCCAGAATGTCAGGATTCGAATCCCGACGTTCTCGCTTCCTGCAGCATAAAAGAGGGTGGGGGAAGTTCAAAATTAGCGCACATCAGCTCTAGGGAGGTCGGGAGACCCGATGCGTGCTAATTTTGAACTTCCCCCCACCCTCTTTTATGCTGCAGGAAGCCAGAATGTCGGGATTCGAATCCTGACATTCTGGGTCGCTGCACTGGCTCAGGACATCGGGGAAGCCCAGAAAAAGTTTGGATCGTGTCTGCCCACCTCCCTGGACCCGGCGGGGGGGTCAGAGACCCCAAAATTGGTAAAAAAAACGTCCGTTTTTTTACCAATTTTGGGGTTTCTGACCCCCCCCCCCCTGCTGGGTCCTGGGAGGTGTGGGGACCCGATCCAAGGTGTTTCTGGGCTTCCCCGACGTCCTGAGCCAGTGCAGGAAGCCAGAACGTCGGGATTCGAACTCTGACATTCTGGCTTGCTGCACCGGCTCTGGACGTCGGGGAAGCCCAGAAACACCTCCAGAGAGATCAGAGGACCCGATCTACAGCTGCAGGGTGGCTGGGGAAGCTGACGGGGACTCCCTGTCGGCTTCCCTAGCCACCCGCCCATGCCTCCGCAGCTGTGGGGTGGCTGGGGACGCTGACGGGGGAGCCCCCCATCAGCTTTCCAGCCTCCCCACCCCTGCCTCCGTAGCTGCAGGGTGGCTGGGAAGCTGAACGGAGAACCCCGTTCAGCTTTCCACCCACCCTGCTGCTAAGAACGACTGTATCGTGTAACGTTAAAATCGCGTTACTTGATACAAGATGTTTCCGAAAATCTTGTAACGTTATGCGGTTTTAACGATATACGGTACTCGCGTTATACGGGGTATTACTGTATTCAACTATTTTTTAAAATTTTCATATTAGTATTTTCAAAAGTGAGACCTTCTGCTATGCTTTTTTCATATGCCAAAATCACATTAATTTGACGCCAGTTGTTACTCGAGTCCTTTACAATTCTGATTCAAAATCCTACCCAAAACTTTCTATAACTTCTCTTCTGACCTTCTATAGCAGCCACTTTAGCCTCATTTCCTATACTGATGTGTAAAGAAGGAAGTCTGGGAGCTTTGCAATATTATAATCTGCTCAGTATATCTACTCAGAAGCCTCACTGAGTTCAGTGAGACTTACTCGAAGGTTCACAGGATTGCAGCCTAAGCCACTCTTGCCCCCAGAAGAGATCAGCGACTGCAAATCCCATTTTGGGACACGAACAGAGATGTAAAAATAATAAAGCATCACCTTTGTACAGAACAAACATTTCAACAAAGGAGATGTCATTCAAGTTATGAATGAATAACAAACAACTGAGCCATTATACCAGTATCATTTGAGTGGGATTTGAGAAATCAGCACCACACTGAGCCATAGCATTGGACCAGTCACTCTTTCTCATACCTTGCAGGGTTGTTATGTAATAAGTTTGGAGATGAGAGCCATGTACACAACCCTGAATTCATTGGAGGAAAGAAGGGATACAGATACAAAGCAGCTAATACTAGAGAGACAGGCAACTAGGAAGTAATGTTTGAAGTGGTAGCCGTGTTAGTCTGTGCCTGTGTACCTGATGTGTGTATAAATTGATGCCATGAGGCCTCATCCTTATGTCTGATGAAGTGGACTTCATCCACAAAAGCTCACATTTAAATAGGTGCCACAACATTTTTGTCCCCCTTTTTTTCCTGTTCTGTTTTATTTACTCCCAGATAAACTAGGAAATAACTAACTGTTGCTGGAAAGAGGGGAAGCAGTGTCGATTATCAGTCAGTATCTATTTCTAAGGAAGGAGGCAAGAAGACCAGGAGGACAAGACCCCAAAAAGGGTGCCTCTCCTCCACCACTTCAAGAGTGCCTCCCCCAATTGAGCAGTCCCATCCACTCCATAAGGCAGGGGTGCCCAAACTACGGTCTGTGGGCCAGATCCGGGCCCCTGATGCCATTTCATCTGGCCCACGCCGCCTTTGCCACTCCTGGAAGCAAAAGTAAAACACACCCATATGGGGGCGTTTTATTTCCGATTCCAGGAGCAGGAAGGATGGTGTGGGCCGGATGAATTGGTGTCAGGGGGGCCAGATCGATCCGGGCCCCAGGCTGCAGTTTGGGCATCCCTGGTTTGAGCAGAGAAATGGCAGCCTAAAAATCTATCTCATCCTACCGCAAAAAAGATTGCCAGGTGCGTTTTAATCACACAACCAGCCCGGCAAACCACATGCCTGCCCCCCCCGGCCTGAAAAGTTTGGGCACCCCGCCCTAAGGGCTGCGAACACTCTTGAGTTCAATGCAGCCTTACTTCTGGGTCCCTCGGGGACTCAGACACGACATACCAGGATACAGAGCAGGACCCTCGACGGACCTAGAGGTCAGCCCACCCGCCCCAACGACCGTTTTTGTCCAGTGGTGGGATGTCAAAAAATTTACTACCCCACCGTGATGTCATCACAGTGTGGGTGGAGCTAATGTCATGATGTCATGATGTCATGGGCGGGGGCAAAGAAAAAATTAAAAATAATTATAAAATAAAAATAAGCACACACACACACTCCTCAACCCACCCACCCACAACAAAAACCTGTAAATAAATTAAATAAAAATACATTAAAATACACCCACCCCAAACACAAATCAACCAGAGCTTTTAAACCAGAGCTTAAAGCTTATTCTGGCTAATCTTTCTCACACTAGGTCAGATGGAAGGAACTACAGAATGAACTCACCACAAGATGGCTTCATTTTGGCACTTTTCAACTTTTCAACAGCTAAAGAAGTTAGGTACTAACTCTTTGCCTAACCAGTTCTCTAGGATAAATGCCTTAATGTAAATGTAAAACAGCTGTACCTCCTTAACGGTTCTCCAATTGGAACAGCAATTGGAACAGCACAGGTGTAGCTTATTGATGAGGTAACTCCAAGACTTTGCTTAAAAACCCCAAGCCAGGCCTTTTTAGGAACTGTGGTAGTATGTCAATATAGGTAAAGGTATTAAATACACATTAAAATACAAACAGACACACCACATCCAAAGGTGAGTCACTCACCCTGGGGAGCAGGCTATAGGGAGCTTCAGGCTAGCAGCTTCTCTTCCTCCTTCCCACTTGGGAGGACAGCAAGGAGGCTGTGCATATGTGCCAAGCACTAGGCGTGCATGCGCACCAAGTGCTTGGTGCACATGCACCAGTGAAAAGGTAAGCCCTGAAGGTGGTTCCCCTCAAAAGCTGCTACCGGTTCTCCAGGACACTGGGGAAAGTTGCTACCAGTTCTGGAGAACTGGTGAGATTACCTGTTACATCCCATCACTGGTTTTGTCCCCGCAGAAAAGAAAGCATTGGGACACAACGTGTCGTGCTTACTTCGGAGGAAGTATAGGAAGAAGAAGAGAGCCCCCTCCAAATGGCTGCTCTCGCTGGGGAGAAAGAAAGGGGTCGTTCCCCTCCCCTATATATCATCATCGCCCCTATTATTTCCTAAAAGAGCAAACCGGCCACTCACCTACCAACCACGCTGAACCCGCCCGCTCCGTAGTTCCTGCAAGAGGGAGCAAAGCGCCGGGCACGGGGGAGGCGCCTTCCCCAGCCAGGACGCGTCGGTCTCCGCCTCCGCCTCCGCTCCCCGGCTGCCAATAAGGCCTCCTTGGCCGGGCCAGGGCCAGGCCGCCTATCGGCGCGCGTGACGTCCATGGGGGTGGCCTGGCAAGGGCCTTGCATCTCCCCCACCCCACCCCGTCCCGTCACGTGTGAAAGCGTAACCTGGGGAGAGGGAGAGAGACACCCCGTTCTATCCGGCTGTGTGCAAAGAAGGAAGGGGTGGTGGTGGTGGAAGCAGAGGGTTGCAGTGACAGATTTTACTTTCCTAGGATCAAAGCTCACTGCAGATGGTGATTGCAGCCATGAAATAAAAAGGCAACTGATTCTTGGGAGGCAAGCAATGAGACACCTGGGGAACATAGTGAAAAGTAGAGACATCACATTGCAAACAAAGATTCGCATAGTCAAAGCAATGGTATTCCCTGTGGCAATGTATGGTTGTGAGAGCTGGACCATTAGGAAAGCTGAAAAATAAGACGCCTTTGAGATGTGGTGTTGGAGGAGAGTTTTGAGAGTCCCCTGGACAGCAAGGAGAACAAATAGGTCGATCTTAGAAGAAATTAACCCTGACAGCTCCTTAGGTCAAATTGTAAAGATGAAGCTAAAGTACTTTGGACATCAAATGAGAAGAGAGGATTCACTTGAGAAAGCCTTGATGCTTGGAAGGGTGGTGGAGGGCAAAAGAAGAAGGGGACGGCCCAAGATGAGATGGCTAGATGGTATCGTGGAGACAATGGGCACAGGGCTGGGCAAGTTGAGGGGGATGGTGGAAGACAGGAGTGCCTGGAGGACAGTGGTCCATGGGGTCACAGAGGGTCGGAATCGACTGTGCGACTGAACAACAACAAAAATAAAATAGTTTGCAAAGCGATGACCTTCAGCACCCGTGAACTCTTTTTACAACCTATGGCAGGGATCTGCAAACTTGGCTCTCCAGGTGTTCTTGGACTTCAATTACCAGAAGCCCAAGTCAGTATGCCTGCTGATCAGGACTTCTGGGAATTGAAGTCCAAGAACATCTGGAGAGCCAAGTTTGCTGATCCCTGAGTAACCCTCTGAATGAGCGAACTACAAAATGTCCTGTCCTCAATTCAGCTTGTTGCCCTAGTTAGCTGTTAATTTTATGTCTGCTGTTTTTAACTGTTGTATGCCACTCTCCTGCCAACCTAGCAGTTCGATAGCAAGAAATTGCAAGGACAGTAGATAAATAGAGACCATTTCGGTGGGAAGGTAAACAGCGTTCCGTGCAGCGGTGGGATGTCAAATTTTTTACTACCCCACTGTGATGTCATCAGTGTGGGCGGAGCCAACATCATGACATCATGACTTGGGTGGAGCCAAAGAAAAAATAATAAATAAAAAAAATAAGGACACACACACACACCCCTCAACCCACCCACAACACAAGGACAGCAAGGAGGACAGTAAGGAGGATGTGCATACGCGCCAAGCACTGTAGACATGCATGCATACCAAGTGCTTGGTGCACATGCGCAGTGGGGGAACCAGTGAAAAGGTAAGCCCCGAAGGTGGTTCTCCCCAAAAGCTGCTACCTGTTCTCTGGGACACTGGGAAAAGTTACTACCGGTTCTGGCGACCTGGTGAGAACCTGTTACATCCCATCACTGGTTCCGTGCAGTTCGGTGTCTAGTCATGCCTGCCACATGACCACGGAAACGTCTGCGGAAGTAGACAGCGCTGGCTCTTCCGCTTTGGGATAGAGATGAGCACTGAACCCTGGAGTCAGATACAACTGGCTTTCAAGCAAGGGATACCTTTACCTTGCATAACTCAGAGTGGAAAAATATCCCAGATGGGAGATAGATAGATAGATAGATAGATAGATAGATAGATAGATAGATAGATAGATAGATAGATAGATAGATAGTAAACTTAAATGTGTGGGTCCTTTAGAGTCAATCCATCAATATTTGGTCTTCCTCTTTCCCTGCTGCTTCCAACCTTTCCCAGCATTATTGTCTCCCCCCCCCCCCCCGAAAATATTCCATTCTCAGAATGTACCCAAAATAAGACTCGATTTCATCATTATTGCCTCCAGAAATAATTCAGGCTTGATTTGCTTAGGATCCATTTGTCTTTTCTGGCAGTCTAAGGCACTGACAAAGCTCTCCTTCAGCACCATGTTTCAAATAAGCCCGGTTTTTTGTCAGCTTTCTTTACAGTCCAGCTTTCCCACCTGTACTTAGTGATTGGGAAGACAATTGTGTGAATGATCTTGGTCTTTCTCTCCAGTGACTTACCCTTACATTGGATGATCTTTTCTAATCGCTTCATCACTTCTTTTTCAAGTCTCATTTGCCTTTTGATTTCTTTTGCATGCCTGCTGTCTTGAAATGGCACAACAGCAACCCAAAGTGGCAGGCAGGGATCTAAACCAGGAATGGCAAATTCTAGAGTTCCAATGGCACCCCTATCTTGGTTATACAGTAAAACCCCGACTTATATATGCCTCGAGTTACATAAAATTCAACTTCCATAATTATTTTTGCACTATAACCATGTCCCGATTTGCATAACACAATTTCCTAGGGGCTTCCTTCAAGTTACATAAAAATGTTTTTCCTATGGGGTTGCTTCAATTTACATAAATGTCATTTTATTATGAATTTGCTTCAAGTTATGTAAAAAATCATTTCCCCTATGAGTTGGCTTCGAGTTAAGTAAAAAAACTGATTTACATAAAAGCCTACAGAACAGACTTTTTACATAAGTAGGGGTTTTACTGTATAAGCAAGTTAGGGTTGCCCTTGGAACTCTGGAATTTGCCATTCCTGGTTTAAATCCCTGTCTGCCACTCCTGGTTTGAATAAAGAGAGTGAGAAGCAGAGGAAGGAGGCATAGTGGGGTAAGAAAAGGGGAAAGGGGCAGTAATGCAGAGGTAACCTTTTCTTCCTACCGTAGGCATTGGGAAGACCTAGACTGCCTGAGGCCCCTCTTCCTCCCCTCCCTAATTCCTTTTTTGGTTCATGGTGTTTGCTGCTCCTTTCCTTGTGGAAGTAGCAGGACTGGCGTCTGTTTAAAGAGTAAGGGTAAAAGTCTCCCTTGCTCAAAAGCCACCAGTGTCCATTTTACGGAGGCAGTGCTCATCTCTGGTTACAGCCAAAGAGCCAGGTGTCTGCGTCTGCAGACCTTCATGTGGTCATACAGGCAGAACACTGTTATCTTTCCCACCAAAACAGCTTCCATTTATCTTCTTGCAATTTCTTGCTTTTAAACTGCTAGGTTGGCATTAGCTGGGACAGAGATGGGAACTCACTATCATGCAGCACTTGCGTCTCGAGCTGCCGAACTGCCAATCTTCCAGCTACTGTGGCTGGTTTTTTCAGCTGCTGGTGCTGCTTTACAACGTGGAGGGAAATGGCAGCATGAAGAGGGCGATGTGTTGTGACAGTATAAGAGACAAGTTGGGGGAGATTCCATAGCATCATGCCTAGATGCTCCACTACCTAACAGAAAAGTTATATTGATGCATCTCATTGCACACATGCACAAACAGATCTAGGCCATCTGTCTTCATGGATTCATCTAATATTTACTTGCAGATTTGCCCATTTGAAGACCACATTCATGCTTATAGAATAAACGGTAATGCATTATCATGCTACTGTAGATCTAAAGCATGAATGTTCATGAATCCTCTGGACTTTTATAAGAGACATCTCTGAAGACAACAAACACATTATAGAAAACAACTATTTCTATGTATGAAGCCATATAAATAGGAAATCCTTCACTTCAAGACTGTCTTTGTGCACAGATCTGAAGTATGATTGTTTGTGAATCTGTATGATGCTTATACCAAATCCATTGAAAGCACAGTTAAGTTGTACATAGATCATATAAGTTCACACAGACCGTATTGGAAGAATCATAGACCCTCTATGTTACAGTGCCACTTTGAAAAGTGTGAATGGATGGCATTGATGCTGATGGATCTAATCATTTTTAATGGAAGGTTTCCATAGCCATGTCCAAACATGAAATACATCTGGCTTCTCAGAATCAACCATAAAAATTGGATTTATCATTTCATGCCATTGCCATGGTGCAAAAACCATGGATCTAAGGCAGGAGTTATCAACCTTTTAAAGCCAGGGGCTGGGTAATGCACCCTCAGACAGCTTGGGAGGGTGGGCGGCTGTTTACCCTTCCACCACCACATGGCATTTCCGGGTGTGGTGGAGGCGGTGGGCCCCCCACATGAAATGGTGCCATGGGCCACATCTGGCCCACAGGCCACAGGTTGAGAATCCCTGATCTAAGGAATGGATCCTTATAATCGCACTGCAAGGAATTAGATGTGAGATTGTTACAAATAGTCTTTACATTCCTGTGCAAGCAAAGTGATGTTTAAGGTGCTGTAACAAAGGCTGTTACAATATTTGGAACAAGAGATGCCTGATGTTCAAGCTGATTTCTAAAAAAAGAAGAGGCACTCAAGATCCACTGGCTTCTGGAGCACACCAAGCAATTTCAGAAGTGGATGAGTCTATACTTTAAAGATAACAGCAAAGCCTTGGACTGTGTGGCTCATGAGAAATTATTCTGAGGAAAATGGGGATGCCTCAGCATGTGACTCTCTTGATGTGTAGTCTGTATTTTGGACAAAAAGCCACCCGTTAGGATAGAATATAAAGAGACAGAATGGTTTCCTATAGGCAAAGGTGTCAGACACTGGTGCGTTTCATCCTCTTACTTGTTCAATCTGTATGCAGAGCATACCATATGAAAAGCCAGAAAAGATTCAGATGAAGGTGGAAGAAAAACTGGTGGAAAAAATATTAATAATTTAAAATATGTGGATGCACTATCTTACTGGCAGATGGCAACAAGGACTTGAAATGACTTTTAATGAAAGTGAAAGAAGAAAGTGACAAAGCAGAACTGCAGTCGAATATTAAGATGAAAATTATGTTAGTAGATGAAGTACAACATTTTAATGCTGATAATGAAGAAATTTAAATAATTAGAGATTTTGTATGTCCTAGTTCAATCACCAAACCAAAAAAAAATTGCAGCCAAAAAATTACAAGGCGGCTGAGACTTGGATGAGCAGCAATGAAAAGATTATCGTGTATAAGAATGTGTCATTGGATGTGAAGACTACAATCATCCACATGCTTGTATTCCCAGTCACTATGTATAGACGTGAACGCTGGACAAGAAGGAAAACTGACAGGGAAAAAACTGATTTGTTTGAAATACTGTATAGTGCTGGAGGAGAGCTGTGCAAATATCTTGGACTGCCAGAAGGACACACAGTTGAGAACAAATTAGGCCTGAACTATCACTGGAGACCAAAATGATGAAACTGAGTCTGTCCTACTTTGAGCATATTCTGAGAAGGCAAGATTCTCTGGAAAATATGAAATTGTGGGAAAGATGAAAGGCAGCAGGAAAAGAAGAAGACCAAATATGAGATGGATTGACTCTCTAAAGCAGTGTTTCCCAAATGCTGGTTTTTGGACTTCAATTCCCAGAAGCCTAAGTCATTTCCCCAAAGCACTGATCAGCCAATGTACTGACTTAGGCTTCTGGGAATTGAAGTCCCCCTGTGGGCTGTGTACCCCTTGTTGGGGACCACTGATCTAAAGCAATAGTTTCCAACTTTTTTGGGCCATGCCCCACCTAAGCATCTCTAAAATCCTGATCCCCACCCCACCCCCATGACATATAATTCTTATTATTCAAAAAGTGAACTCCTATTCATGTGGAGGATGCCTAAAAGGCCATTCACTGTTAATAACTCATTCTTGAATTGCTCCCCCTTAAAAATCAAATTGCCCCCCTGTGAGGCATGTGCCCCACATTGGGAACCTGCCTCTAAAGAGCTGAGCAAACCTGTTTGAGACAGAAGATTCTAGAGATCTCTCATCCATGGGGGTACCATAAATGGGAAGCAACTTGACAGCATGTAACAATGGCTAATAATTCATGTGAACTTTTCTTTTCCAAAATGCATTCCACCCAGTGGTAATAACTTACAAAAACCAAGCTGAGCATGCTGCCATTCAGATACTTCAAATGGCTCACAGTAAAGGTAAAGGCAAAGGTCACCCTTCCTCGAAAGCCAGTCATATCCAACTCTAGGATTTAGTGCTTGTCTCTGTTTATAGCCAAAGAGCCAGTGCTGTCTGTGTTTGCAGACATTTCCATGGACATGTGGCAGGCATGCCTAGGCACCGGAGTGCACGGAATGCTGTTTACAAGAAATGTGCAAATTAGATGGGTGTTGCTCAGTTGAAAACACTTAAAAACTGTTTTACTAGGCAGTTCACATGCAGGGATGGTGTTTAAGTGCTAGTGGACTGTTTCTCAAACCTGGGGAAAGTAGACCTTGGGACATAGGACTGTGGCTTATCACAGCACTCCCCAGTCACCCTGAATGCTTTCCATAGTGTGAATCATGACACTATCATAATTAGTTAAGAGGGAAGATGGGATGTAAAAGAGGAATCTCTACAAGTCTTGTTACTGAAGGTTGGATATGAAATAGCGGTATCACACAAATTATGTACTCAAATTCATTAACCAAAGATCCAGTTTGTATAAGTGAGCTGACTGTTTGCCCCATGTAATCCATTTTGTGCATGCCTTCATATGGATAAAAACCTCAGAGTGAATGAGACTATATATGATTATAGTAGATGGCAACCATGCTCTTCCTGGCTGTATCTTTTATACAGGTTGTTATTGCCATTAGAGAAATAGTTGAAGGCTGGAACTGAGGCAAAACAGAGAAGGGTACAGCCTAGTTTTGTATAAAAAGTGCTAGAAAATATCCTATTCTTGCTGTCTTGAAGCACAGCACCAAAAAGTTGAAAGTGTGCTGTGAAGAAGATATTGTCTTCACAGTGTTCATAGGACACTTTTCAAGCATTTTTTAAAATTTAGATAAGGTCATTTTCCCATGCCCTGTCTAGGCATCAAAGTACTCTCTGCCATTCTTTTTGAGCCACATTAGAAGAAAATTAATGGGATGTGTGCTAGTGGAAGGCGCAAAGGAAAGCAATCATACTTCTATATCACCCCATAGTGCTTAGTGCACTCTTTGGGTGGTTCACAAGTTAATTAGCCTTTTGCCCCCAACACACTGGGTACTCATTTTACACTCCTCGGAAGGCTGAGTCAACCTTGAGCCCTGGTCAGGATCAAACGTACAACCTATTGGTTGCAGTATAGCAGTTTAACCACTTTACCACCAGGGCTCCTGGTGGCAAGTCACTGTTTCTTCTTAAAGAATTGGCCGAGCCTTTCAATCTGTGTCGAGTCAAGGCTGGTTGACAGGGGCATTCTTCCACACAGTGGTGTACGCAGGATGCATCATACAGAGAAAATAAATGGTTGTCAGTGTTTGACCCACCTACAAGGTCCGCTAGAGTTATTCTGGAGCTGAAGTCAAGGGCAAGAAAACATCTTCCTTCTCATTCCACATGTGGAAAAGTACATATTCTACATATTCCACCTTCCAGCTGCTTTGTGCTTCCCACACCAGCTTGTCTGAGGCAGCTGCCTCACTCAGTTTCACAGTAGGGATGGGCCTGCTGCACCTAAAAAGCTGTCAATGTCTGAACTGCCTTCTCTAAGCCACCAATCTGCCAGAGCTCAGAAGAAGCTTGGCGACTCCTGTCTCGCACCCCTTTAGGGCATACATTTTTATTGAATAACAGGACTGACAGATTTACCAGAGAAAGAGACAGGTTGGATAGGGGAAGTGAAAAAAACAACAACAGAAATGTCACTACAGTATTTCTCAGAACGATAAGGGAAGATGTCTGTTACTTGAAGGCATTCCTTTCACGCCTACCAGGCATAGCATTTTAAATATCAAAACAATCTGATACAAAATAATATTGAGAAATCACAAATCATAAGGTGAGCAATTTCTTTGCCATGTGAATTATCATGTGTTCTTTTGGCAGCAATACTAAAATGGTCATCACAAGAGTTTACTATGTTCCATAGCTATGTCCAAAACATTAAACCCAAAACATCACTTAAGAAAATCCACCTTTAGCAGTCTGTGATCTTCTTGTGCCATATCCAATTCTGAATACTGGCAATCTTCATGGTGATTAGCCATGAAGACTGTCCTGAGAATATAATGCCGTGGCTTTTCATCTGCCTTCTGTATCACAGCATTACCCCCGTACCACTGATCCAGTTCTGCAAGTCACTTTCTGGTCCTGAGCCTTTTTGGCACACAAAGTCCTCTTCAGCCCCAGACAAGTATTGATGAAGCTGCTGCCCTCCATCAAGATGGATTCAAGTGGGATTTAATCCAGACAGGGGGCCATCACCCTTCCCTGTGGACTTTGCCAAGGCTGCTTGTCCTCAGGGTTGTCAGGTTAGTTAACCGCCACCTGACACTCGGTGTTCAGTCACAGGCAGTATGGTTTACTCTATTATCATAGCAGGATAACCTGGCCTGACTCCAGGCCAGTCTTTGATCAGTAAAACATATATCTCAGAGTGCTAGTAATATGCAAAAGGGCAAGAAAATGTGAACATTCTGTGTATTTCACACTTGCTAAGTTCTGCCATTTGTGAACTCTTGTGCTAAGATTTTAGAGTACTGTATATGTGTTAACTTCTGCAATGCACCTTCTGTAACTTGATAAACAGAGAAAATTTCTGCCATGTTCGCTTTTCCTTCCGTCCCTTTGGCCAGGTAAGTTTAAGCATGAACAGGAAGGAACCAGGACCCCACCTGTTGATAAATACCCTGTAACTGCCAGTCCATGACAGTTCAGCCTTTCACCATCTGAACAATTCAGCTTTTAACATGATCACAATTAAATTGTTCAAAACAGAATTGTTATATTGTATATACTAACATATGCAGCAGCTCTTCAAAATACTTTTGAGGCTGAGTCCTATCAGCAGCCAGGGGTGGAGGTGAAAGCTATAACATGGCCACACCCTAGTTTATCCCATTCCCAGCACATTACACATTGGGAATAGTATTGGGGATAGGATACAATAAAGGGGGACAATTTAGCTTAGCCCCTGATGGGGTAATCAAAATGGGAGTGTGTTGTGGCAGATTGCAGTATAGACAGGATCAGACCAAATTGTCCCACACCACCCAAAACAATGATTTATATGGAGTGGAGGGCTATCAATTTTTTTACTACCCCACCATGACATCATTATGTCATGGGCGGAGCCGATGTCATGACGTCATTATGTCATGGGCGGAGCCAACATCATGACATCGTGGGTGGCGCCAACATCATGACATCATGACATTGTGGGTGGAGCCAAAAAATAAAAATAATAAAATAAAATGGCTGCTCGGAACTGCGCATGCGTCAAACCTCCATTTAACGCATGCACAGTTCTATTTTTTTAGTGTGCATGCATGAAACTTCTATTTGATACATGCACACTAAAAATAGAAGTATGCATGCGTCAAATGGAGGTTTGATGCATGTGCAGTTCCGGGCACCCAAAATGGCTGCCCGGAAATACACTTCCGGAGGGGCCCCGGAGAAGCAACCAAACCAGTCGCCTGGGGGTTTACCACCACCCCGGCGACCCTCTCCTGATGGATGCTACCAGTTTGGGCGAACCGATCTGAACCGGTAACAACCCATCACTGTTTATATGTCTATGTAGACAGCCTCAATGTTAGCCTTGCCCAATTCAAACCAAGAGTGATTTTATAATGGTGACAGTTTTTTGCAGCAACACCGACAAAATGTCTGTCTCTGGAGCTGTTAAATATGGAATCTGCCTAAGGAATTCCAGATCTGCACTTTACAAGGAGTTTTGAGCTTTAGACAGAATATCAGCATGCTAACATTCACAGCTGAACTTTATGCTTGAAAAAGTGAAGAATCAAAGCTCTCCACATGTCTTCGTTCTCAGCCAGGACAGTGGCTGCTTCCTATTACCTTCAACATCAACAATATTTCATCTGAGAATGCAACATTTCATAGCCTCTGCTTCTCACCTCTCACCCAGAAAACTGGGATAGAGAGACAAAGACTTCAGGATCTTGTCTGTTTTTGGTTTTCCCTTCATCATTCCTCCTCATGTTTTGTAGCATCAGACCTTACGCTGAAAGCTCGCACAAATCTTTCTGCTTGTCTGCCTTTGCTCAATAAAGATATAACTATAATATGTACATTAAAAGGAAGAGTAAACTCTGGGAAGAGGGAATATCAGTTATGAGAAAGACTGTAAAGCTTTGAATGTAAATGCCCCATTTTAATATTAAAGGTAAAGGTTTCCCGTGCTCGAAAGCCAGTCGTATCTGACTCGAGGGTTCAGTGCTCATCTACTATTTTATTTATTTATTACATTTATAGCCCACCTATCTGGGATATTCTCTTGCTCTGGGCATTGTACAACAAATTAAAAGATTTCTACCGTAGCAATACAAAATTAAACATAAAAAATAAACCAAACTGAATAAAATTATGAGTAAATAAAAATGTGACCGATTCTTGGAAGACAAGCTATGGGAAACATAGTTAAAAACAGAGACATCACCTTGAAAACAAAAATTCGCATAGTCAAAGCAATGGTATTTCCAGTAGCAATGTATGGTTGTGAGAGCTGGACCATTAGGAAAGCTGAGTGCAGAAAAATAGATGCCTTTGAAATGTAGTGTTGGAGGAGAGTTTTAAGAGTCCCCTGGACAGTGAGGAGAACGAATAGGTCAATCTTAGAAGACATCAACCCAACTGCTTCTTAGAAGGTCAAATAGTAAAGTTGAAGCTAAAGTACTTTGGACATCAAATGAGAAGAGAGGATACACTTGAGAAAACCTTGATGCTGGGAAAGGTGGAAGGCAAAAGAAGAAGGGGGCAACCAAAAATGAGATGGCTAGATGGTATTGTAGACGCAATGGGCACAGAGCTGGGCGGGTTGAGGAGGATGGTGGAAGACAGAGATGCCTGGAGGGCAATGGTCCATGGCGTCACAAAGGGTCAGAATCGACTGTGCAACTGAACAACAACAAATATCCAACATCATGCAAATGAGAGTCTGTCTTCTTCACTGAAAAGCACTGGTGGAACCAAATTAGGCCATGAACTGAAATGCAGTGTACTCATTCCAAGGTGACTAACTTTTGTTGGTTTTTTTAAATGTCTGAGGTGGGGTTTAAAACAGCTCAAATCTCATATCTAGCCAGCAGCCAGTTTTGCTGAATTATCTGACGCCAAGAGAGCTTTCAGTTAAGTAATGCTTTGATGCTGTAATTAACATGGGAATATGACCTAGCCACAATGGCTCCATCCTATATAACTATGATTAAGAATTGTGTTTAAAAACATGGCACAGAACCATGTTCATTTACTAAATCACATATTAACTCATTATACATTTGATCTAGAACAAAGAAAGATTTCTTCTCCTCCAGCAGCCTGTCTTCCCCCAAACAGTAAACAAATGATTTTGAAATCAGTTGTAGTTCCCATAACACAATCACATTATTATTATTATTATTTATTACATTTGTTACCCCTCCCCAATCGGGAGAACCCGACTCTGAGCGGCTTAAGAGGAGTGTGTTAGAAGGAAAAGGTTCTGCACTGTTATCCTTTAATAATAACCATGTGCTGTCAAGTCAGTCCAGGGTTTTCTAGTTAAAGAATATACAGAAGGGATTTGCCATTCCCTTCATCTAATGGTGTCTTGGGATTGTATAGCTTGCTGAAGACCATATCGTCTGTCTCTTCACATAGAAGGCTCAGTAGGGAATTGAACCACAAACCTGTGGCTCTTCAACCAAATGCCTAAACCACTGAACTATCCAATCAGCAGTAGTGGTTACACATGCATAAAAGCTCTGTCCTCTGGGAGGAAGATTGTTTTGGTCAATTATAGAAACAGAACATTCATTATCATTCATAATATCCATTTAGTTGAGAAAGAGGCTTGTACAGTAATGCATCAGATAACGCTAAAACCGCACAATGTTAAGCAATCTGGAAAAAAATTGCATCACATAATGTTAAAATCCTATGGGATGCATTGGATAACGTTCGCTAAAGCCTGTGCCGGTTACAATGTAGCTCTATGGAGTTTTAATGTTATGCGAATCATCCCATAGGATTTTAACATTATCCGATGCATGCATCAGATAACATTAAAAATCGGATAACACTAAGACTTGTGGAACCAAGTTTTAGCGTTATCTGAAGTTTTACTGTACTTTCAGCTGTCATACAGATAATATGCAATTTGTACCTTTTAATAAGAAAAAAATATTTTAATGTATAGTGTCACTGAATATTTGCAAAGGAAACCTATGGATCTTTAAAGTACGTATGAAATTCTGCTGAAGTCTCTCTTTTCAGTTCTTAAAATATGTTTTCAAAGAATGTTGTAAGAAATATTATTTATTTAATGTTCTTTTGTTTGCCAATTTAATCCAGAAATTCAATTTTAATTAAAACTGCCTAGGATTAAAGATAGGCATTATCTCCTGAAACTGAATTAATCAGAATCAGAAAAGGTATTGTTATTAAATCCCCTTTCTCTCAAAAATGTAATTTGGAGTTGTACAGCAGTTTCTACAGACTGGGTAAACATGTCTGGGGTGTACTGTTGCATATTATAATACAATGTAGTGTTTCTCCTTTTTTTTAAAAAAAAAAAGTTCATATGCGTACAACATTATTTGTCACGATAAAGAGTGTTCTCTTTTGCTCTTCTCTCTATACATAGTTTCTTAATTGGTAGGTTTTTTCCCATATAGAGAAACATTTAGCCAGGGCTACAGTCGCTGCCTGAAAATGAACTAGTGGTGGGATTTAAAAAAAATACTACCTACTCTGTGGGCATGGTATGGTGGGTGTGGCCAGCAGGAAAGCCCTGCGTTGCACCCAAATTACAACTACTTTATTTCAAAACTGGGATGGGCAGGGCCAGCCAGAATTTCTACTATTGGTTCTGGCGAACTGGGGCGAACCTGCTGAATCCCACCATTGGAATGAACCCCAGCATAGGTATACTAAAGGTAACACCAGACATTCTTGATTAGGGATATCACATGATAGATCCAATCCATGGAGGAGTTGGGGTTGGAGTTATGTTGTTTTACATAAAGGGAGAAGTTCTTTTAGTCTGTGAACCAAATTCTGTTTCAGGTAGAGTTGTAAAAGAAGGGAGTAGCATGCTAAAGAGGGCAAAGACAAATGGGTAGGATCAAGCGCACCATTTATATTTACCGTAATGCGCTCAATGTAAATAACTAAGCCTTGGGAGGTGCATTTCAGCCATTCGAAATGAGGAAAAAACTAATTATGAACTGGAAATACACCAAATAATGGCATGGCAAATAAAGGGTGTGGCCCTATTTAGAAACCCAGAAAACTGGATTAGGAGCCTGTGAGGACTAGAGTTGGCTCTGGAGTTTGAGGTTCCCCAGCTCTATTTTAAACATGCAAAGAGAATGAATAGGAATGAGGCAGGTCAGATATATCTTTTGCAGGGACAAGAGGCAAGGAATGCAGAAAACTGAGTAGGCTTGTACTAGCCAGTCTGCATTAATGTTTAACCTGGAACACTATGTGTCAAGTACCTACATACCTCTGCACCTGTGAATAACTACAAAATTGATCCAAATTAATTTAAAGTTCTACATTCGCTCATGACTGTGAATGTTGTGCTCTTATTAGGTAAAACTGGGAGGGGGGAAATAGCAGCCAAAAGCTGAAGAATAACCACCTATTTTTCATGCAAATACAGCAATGTGTTTGGTGTGTGGCACACGAGACTTTGCAGAAGCAGGAATGAAATTATGGGCTTAAAGTACAGAGGGGCACTTTTGAAGGAAAGACATGGGCAAGAAAAGCCCAACAACAAAAACAACCAAACATTGGAACAAATGGAGTAGGAGTAGCCTAGAAACACCTTTCATGAAGATTTTCACAAAATGGGGGAAATATGGAGTAGTGAAGAAGCAGTGTGTGTCCTGTACATCAGTCATAACATCACAGATCTTGCTCAATGGGATTCCATGAGACATACAAACACAGTTAGCTACCTGAGAGGGATGTCGTTTTTGCACATGAAGAAAATATTGCTCCTAGACTGCTGGGGAAAATGAGGTGTCCATGTTAAAAAACCATGGTTGGCGTGATGAAATGCAACTGGGTGAAATGAATAATAAGGCAGGGTAGGGTAGGGTTTTTTGTTTGTTTGTTCCATAGCTACCAGATTTTCCTAGTGCTTGCTCTACTCAATCATTAGGCCGTCTTAGAAAATATCTTTGCAAGAGGTTTGAAAGGGAGTGGCATTACAGAACCAGCAAACATTACCTAGCAGAATACAATAGGGTTTCATAGTATGATCTGGGTTTTGCTGCAAGTGATCCTGTTTCCACATTGTACCCAGTGGGTTTGCCAGTGTAATGAACAAAATGTTCTCTTTATCAAGTGTGGAAATAATTCACATATACAGTCACACATTTCTGAGCAGTCAGGTTATGTGCCAAGAGAACCATTGCCATGCTCCATAGCTAGGTAAATATTGGCAGAAATGTAAAAACAAACAAACAAATCTTCTGCTGAATGGAATAATCCTATTCAATACAACCCAGTTCAGTCCCAAAGAGACAAGAAGTAATGAAACGTTTGGAATCATTTAGTATCCTTCCACATCCTGGATCATTTGCAATTTCAAAAATTTAACACTGATGAGTGTAAAAACAGTTTGTTCTTTTACTGAAAAAACTGCTAAGATGATTTTCAACAAAATTGTCTGAATTTGATGTGTAAAATAGTCAAATAAGTTGTAGGAACAGATGTGGTATAGAACCAGAAGGATGGATTCTAACCTTTCACTTTAGTACCAAATCAGATCTCCTCCCTCAGCTAAGGAAGAAAACACAAATAGGTTCACAACCTGCCTGTATGCTTTCTTTTCCATCTTGAATATAACTGAGTATGTGTTCCCATGTGCATTCATTCACATGTGTGTCATTTCAGTTGGAAAGCTGTTCGAAGGTTAAAGAATCCAACCCCTCATACCCAGTCTCCATTAGCCCAATTGAAGCCCCATACTTATTGCCTTTTGAAAATAAAGCTGTTTTAGGAGGTCTAGTCCTAGCTTCTCATCTCTCACTTAGCCACTGCCCATCTTCTTCTGACTTTTTAACCTTCCAGATTCAACATAAAAGTGGCATATCTCTGCCTGGGGCAGTTCTCGGAAGTTCAGTTCATTATAGTAGGAAAATATGAAAATGGGGGAAGAGGCAAAGTTTTCCTCCCAGGAGGATAATCTTGTTTCTCCTCCCCACTCCCTTTTTAAAAAGGGATCCAGGGTGGGGAGAATGATGTGTTGTGGTCTTCTGCACGGGAGAAACCAAACATGTACAAAGAAACTCATATGAAAAAGACTCAAATATGAGGAAATGAAGGTGAGATATGCTATGCATTAAACCAGGGGTGGCCAAACTTTTTGGGGTCATGGGCTGGTCATATGGTTCAGGGGGGCAGTCACTATGGCCTGTGGCCCAGATCTGGCCTCCAATGCCAATTCATCCAGCCCACGAAGCCCTTGTCATTTCCGGAAGCGGAAGTAAAATGCACCCATACAGGCACGTTTTACTTCCAGTTTCGAAAGTGATGAGGGCTTCGTGGGCTGGATGAATTGGCATTGGGGGCCAGATCTGGGCCATGAGCTCTAGTTTGGTCACTCCTGCATTAAACTGTCAACTAATGTATTTTCCCCATTTTTCCTCTACTTAACTGTCCAGTTGTTCTGATCTGTGATTCAGTATGAATGTCCCAATGACCTGTGACTTTAGCAGCAGTCACCACTGGGCAAGAATCCAACTTGTGCCTTTAGTACAAGATAAGAAAGTACATGCTGAGCAAGTAACCAATAGTTTGGTTCAGGGTACAGGTGAAATCCTGGACTCTATTTGTACCCAGTAAACCACTTCTGATTTCCTTTTTTATACCTGAGTATCACTGAAGACTTGAAATATGTACATTCCAGCTGCTGCACCCTTGAGGAGAGGAGGCAAAATGCTTAAAAATTTTAAGAACATGTTAAGTTAGAATTTCTTGAGGGTTATGTATTTTCCACCTGAAGACACATTCCTCCAAATGTCTTCAAATGCTGGCTATAAGCCTGTGAAAGGCTGACTCCTATATTTTTTTTTAATGAAGTAAATGCTAAAATCCTTTTTTGTTCCTGTTTATTTTCATCATCTTGTGGAACTAATGATTATCCAGTGGTATGGCTCAATTCTTTTCCTCCTCCACTTGTCTTCCCAGAACCTCTGTTGTGGAGGAGGAGATTAGAGAGAGATTAGAGAGCACAGAAGGAGAAGAAGAAGAAGCACGAAAGGAGGTTCATTCCAGTGCCTTTAGCTATAGCAGGCTTTTATTCACAACAGTGTGTACCATATAAAGATAAAGGTCACCCTTGCTCAAAATACTATGTGTTTTTAAAAACCATCATTTCAAAGAAAAAGAAGGTAGTAAAAAGGTCCCCCTTGTTCGAAAGCTAGTCGTATCTGACTCTAGGGTTCACCATTCATCTCTGTTTATAGCCAAAGAGCCAGAGTTGTCTGCAGGCATGACTAGACACTTGAGTGTTCAGAATGCTGTTTACCTTCTCCCCAAAATGGTACTTATTTATCTACTTGCAATGTCTTGCTTTCGAACTACTAGGTTGGCAGGAGCTTGGACAGATGATGGGATCTCCCTCCGTCGTGCAGCACTCAGTTCTTGAACTGCTGATCTGCTGACCTTCCAGTCATCAAGTTCGGCATCTTAACCACTAAAGCCACCGCAGTCTTAAACTTTGTTTCTTCTAGGGAATAATAAAACAAAACTTTTTGCAAGAAATAAAGGTAACCTAAGGATTTGTCAATCAATACAGAAAGGCAAGAGACCAATCTTTACACTCTCTAGATATGAAGATAGCCTCTAGTCTTAGTCCTGCAGATGACACACACCTAGGTACTCTAAAAAGCAAGTTTGAGAACACATTTTCATCAGCGGAAACAAAATCTCAAATCCATATTGTAACATCATATAACAGAGTAATCTCTGACACGAGACTTCTATGTAGAGGGTGCAAGCCTCAGAAAAGTAGTTGCCTGAGAAAAGCCTGTGCTCAGTATCAAAAGGAACTGAACACAATTTTAAAAATTCCTATCAGAGTGTCATGGACTGCTAGCTACCTTGGCAGGGATATGCATGAAAGCTGGAGGTTACGAAGTTTCAATATCTGAGCATTGTTTTTTCCTATACTGTACTTGTTCTCAGACCAGTCGTAGACAGTTTGTACTGCAAGAGGCACAGAATGTGACTGAAACAGTTCTTTGGTTTTTTACACCAAGGAGGCACAATTCATCCCTGTAGCATTGCAGGTTGTTAAGGTCAAGATTCTATCTCAGCTGTTATATTGTTCATAATGGCACTGCTGCCAGTTTTAAAGCACCAGAATGCAGATGTACTAAGATGTTCTCAGCTGATGTCTCAGTAGAGAACACCACCATCTGCTGCTGGGAGGCAAGAAGGGGAAAATGACTGCTAGTCATGAAAAGGGGTGCCATCAACTCTCAGGTGGCATCTGGTGGTCAGTGTGCAACAGTCACATATGCAAATGCAGAATCTAACAATTTTCTATGGATATTGTTTGGACTGAGAGCATCTTCACAGAACCATTAGCCACACAATCCTTTAAAGGCTATATAAATTATATAACCAAAACCAAAATCTAAACAATTTTTTACTGAAACAGGCACGGGCATCTTCACTGTGATAAGTTTTACATCCAGACTAGAGATGTAAATTTCTTTGAGCTGACATTGTGAATGTCTAAGTAGTCCAGCTGCATTGTTAATACTTCCATGTTGTCATTGCTGAAGTACTATTTCTTAATCCTACTATACATCTATCCACTCATCATTGCAATTTACTGTGCAGTTTACCACTTCTAATATTAACTATTCAGAGTACAATACTAACTGATATTGATGGCTAAGGGCCAGTTGAGTTTCCACCAGGCCAGCTCAACCTAAGCTGAATCAAAGCCTTCTTTACCTAAGGACATTGCAAGTTACTTGAGGGCTATACTTCCTGCCCTAAATTTATGTTGGCATTATGGTCCCTGGTTTGAAGGATATTTGAATCTGGTGTAACTTAGCTCTTTACTTACCAACTTCTTCATCTTTTTTTCTGTTCTTCTCAGGTAGATCTTAGCCAACAGACCAGAAGAAGATGGATTTTGACAGATGGCGTTTCGGCTAGCATAGGCATCTTGTACCTAATCCCGGTCTCCCAAGGCTGGTATATTTTTGGACTGCACTGTAATGTATTTATAACTATGGACTATGTATGGTGTGGGACTGCAGTGGCTTAGTGGTTAAGCACTGAACTTGATGACTGGAAGGTTGGCAGGTTAGCAGTTCAAAACTTTAGTGCTACATGACGGAGTAAGCTCCCATCTCTTCAGTGGGAAGGTAAGCAGCATTCTGTGAACTCCGGTGTCTAGTCATGCCTGCCTCATGTCCACAGAAATGCCTGCAGACACAGGCAGCGCTAATATATGGCTATAAATGGGAGATGAGTGCTGAACCGTAGAGTCAGATACGACTAGTTTTCGAGCAAGGGTGACCTTTTTACTACCTATCTTCTTTTTCTTTTCAATGGTAATTTTAAAAACCACATCTGTTCTCCTAAAAAGATTGACAAGTTTCAACGATATATCAGAGAATAAACAAACAAACAAAAAAAAACCCCGCTGTAGCAGTTTAAAGACTAACTATATATTTCAATGTGAATTTTGGGGATCAAGTCCACTTCATCAGACATGGTATTGAGGTTTTAATTATTAATACTTAGTCAGTGTGTCACTTTGAAAACATTGATCTTACCTCTTTTTGAAGCTGAGTGGGTTGCGGAGGATGGTGGAGGATGGGGTGCCTGGCGTGTGATGGTCCATGGGGTCGCAAAGGGTCAGAATCAAATATACAACTGAACAACAACAACAAAGGGTCACATCTGGTAAGAATGTGGATCTGAGACTAAGTTCTGAAGGACTGAAGAAGATGAGACCACTTCCACTTTAGGAGGATCCTAGTATATTAAAAAAAACCTGAAGGCATGCCAAAATAGGATTATAAAAATGCTGGTATATTTTAAATGTGATTCCCTCTGTAAATGTGAGGCCTGGACCGTATTGCTATTCTCCTCCATTCCCATGATAAGCTCTGTCAGAAGCTATCAAGTAATTCCAGGGATGGCATCTTTAGCTGGGACAAGGAAAGAATCTTGCCTAAAAGCCTAGGAAATCTCCACTGCCAGTCAAATGGGAAGTACTGGAACAGATGGACTGAAAGCTTGACCCTAAATCAGGGGAGCTTGTTAGGTTTCAATGATCTCTCATTAGATTTATTACCATCTCTTTGCATAGTGCTGGGGATCTTGTTTCCCCCCTGCTGTGATTTTAATTTTTTAAACCTTTGGCCTTCCCCTTTCTCATCCCCCGGTATCTTACTTCCTTGGGAGAGGAACCTATACTCAAGCAGACAAGAGGAAGTTCACATCTTCCCCATCATCATAGCAGTTCGTTTTTAAGGAAACACGATGTGATGTGTTTCTTGTCTTTTTTTTTCTTGTCAGACATCCATTAGCTGTTGTATCAGAAAAGGCTGTCCAGCATGAATACCATGCTGATTTGACAGCTGTCCAATGTCAGGAAAGGTGACCACATCCTCAAATGGTAGAACACCAACGTTCCTTTTGTTTTTGGTAAACCACTGCTCCTTTATTTTGCCCCTAGTTTGGCTGTTGAGATTTGAAGAACTTTTAAAAATAGTGTACATAATGTATGTGCTACAGACCATTTTTCAAATCCCCGCTCCTCTATGGAGATTAACGCTGTAAAGCAGGAAATATGCCTATGCTTTATGTAGGGCCAATTTCGTTTGAAGAGGCTGAGAAATGACATCCAGCTTTTTGAAACAATTTTCATCCTCACATGTTCGGTTAAATGGGAATAAAAAGTAAAATGTGAAAGATAGTGTTTTAGCTTTCCCGTTGAAAGACCACCACCATGCCATTTGCTTCTAGTCCAGTTTATTTGTGGTCTTGCAATGTTTGCTCAGGGAAAACATTTGAAGAAGGACTGTGGGGAGGAATCAGTGAATAGAGTAGTACTGTACTTAGCACCTTCCTCTTCCTCCCCCTTCTGTACTTGAAATGTAGGTGTTTTGTTAGGCCTTGTATTTGAAGGCATGTTCCCCTGACTACTTTGATCTGCCTATTAAGACTCCCTCCTACTACTGAGTTGTTCCTCTTCTCCTTGAAATATTGGGGAGATTTCCAGTCCCTTTCTCATCTTCATTAGTTTTCTCTCAGAAGCAGCTGCTGTCACTGCTGCTGCTGCTTTTCTTGGAAGAACTCTGATACTATGTCTGCTTGACAATAGAAATTAAGTAGGCAGTCCTCAGCCCACCACAGACATGCAAATGGAAAACCTTTCATGTGCTAGTTGTGCTAGAGTTTTGCTTGCTGTGGAGCTGCTGAAAGCAGAGAAGCCCAGCCTAAGCAAAGAATCAGCAACATAAAGATGATGCAGGCATATGTAGTTTAGGTTGAAAACTCATGGTCAAAATTGGAACAGGCCTCAAAGAGATCCTTTCCGGTCTTGAATGTAGTTAGTGCTGGCTGGATCTTGGAACTGGGTGGGCTTAAGGGCTGAGTCTAGCATATTGAGAGTGGTTAAGATGCTGAACTTGCTGACTGGAAGGTTGGAGTTCAATTCCTGGGTACTGCATGATGGGGTGAAATCCCGTCTTTGTCCCTGCTCCTGCCAACCTAGCAGTTTGAAAGCAAGACACTGCAAGTAGATAAATAGGGACCACTTTGGTGGAAAGGTAAACAGTGTTCCATGCATTCCGGTGTCTAGTCATGCCTGCCACATGTCCATGGAAATGTCTGCAGATGCAGAGAGTGCTGGCTCTTTGACTATAAACAGAGATGAGCACTGAACCCTAGAGTAGGATACGACTGGCTTTTGAGCAAAGTTGACTTTTACCATTACCTTGTGTGAAGTTAATAATGGTGAATGAAATGCAGTAGACACAGTGAAGACTACCGTCATTGAATCTCAGTGTGTATGTGAGAATTTTAGTGTGTAAAGGGAATACCAAACAAGTTCATCTGGAAAGCTGTTTCAGCTACAAGTGTTTCTCTTTTTTCCTGACCTTACTTGCTGCTTAGTCGTCCCCATCCTGAGCCATTAACTATCCAGCAAACTTTTTTAAGGCCTGCCAGTTCAGCAGAAATTCCATTTCCTGTCATTTCAGAGCCAAAACATGTACATGCTCTGGCTCATTCACCATGCAGGTGGTTTAACATACTACTCCCTTATATTCTTATCAGGCTCTAAAGATTATATACTGAGGAAATCAGATATGTTTGTTTTTTAATTGTACAGTACTGTGGACATGATTCTTTATTCCCTATTTTCCCATATTCTGATTCCAATACACACAACTACTTGCCCCCACCCGTTCACTTTCCAGAGTGTGCTTTTTGCCTGATAATCTGGATGAAGCTAGTACTAGCTCTCTTTGACATTATGTACCAGTTGCTGAATAACTGCATTCAACGTTCTGACCCTATTTCTGTCATATTTTACTTTTGTTTCTCACCTTTTCTGTTATGATTTTAAACGTTTCCTTCTTCAACCATCTAGGTCAGGTATTCTCAATCTGTGGCCCCGGCACCATTTCATGTGGCCCTCCGCCACACTAGGAAGTGCCATGTAGTGGAGGAAGGGCAAAATGGCCATCTGGCCCACAAAGCTATCTGAGGGAATGTGACCTGGCCCCCAGCTTTAAAAGGTTGAGAACCCCTGATCTAGGTTTTTCTTTTCTTGATTTAGGTCAGGGGTGCCCAAACTCTGGCCCGTGCGCCTAATTGGCCCCTTGCATATAATTAATGCGGCCTGTGGTGATCACCTGGGCTTCACCACGGACTGCCCCCCCCCCGATGTCAGCAATGGTGGCGACGGAGGCAGCAACTGCGCTTCTTCCGGGCTGCTCTGAGCAGCCTCTCACTCGCTCCTTTCCCCTCAGCAACCTGTGCTGAACCCGATCGCTGCCTCAGGGAAATTTTCGGAGCCTCCTGCAAGTCAAAATTCGCGGTGCTAAGAGAGCCACCTGGCGTGCTCGGGATGACATCATCCTGAGTGCGCCGGGGGCTCTCTTAGCGCCACAAATTTTGACTTGCAGGAGGCTCTGAAAATTTCCCCGAGGCAGTGATCGGCTTCAGCACAGGTTGCTGAGGGGAAAGGAGCGAGTGAGAGGCTGCTCAGAGCAGCCCGGAAGGAGCGCAGTCGCTGCTTCCGTCGTCACCACAGTTGACATCAAAACTGTCAGCAGTGGGGGCAGCCCACCTCCGGCCACCGCAGCTGTGTGTTGGGGGTGGGACTGGCCCGCAGGAAAAAAAGTTTGGGCACCACTGATTTAGGTTATCATATTTACTATATTTATTATTTCCTCTTACAGTGTACTAATGCTGGAAATACTGGGAAAAGGATATATTGTCTTGGTATAACTTAGTAACCAGTTATTTGCAAGATATTATTGGCACATCCTTCAAAGTACAGTATATATGTATAGTATATGTCAGGGATCAGCAAACTTGGCTCTCCAGATGTTCTTGGACTTCAATTCCCAGAAGTCCTGATCAGTAGGCATACTGACTTGGGCTTCTGGTAATTAAAGTCCAAGAACACCTGGAGAGCCAAGTTTGCAGATCCCTGGTATATGTGATTTCACTGCAAATCTTTTGTCACTATAGGTTGTTGTAATATCATTTACACAAACTTTTTAAACTTCTTAATTGTTATAGCTGTATGGGAATTGGACCAATTACCTTGGGAGGTGGTGAATACTCCAACACTAGAGGCATTCAAGAGTAAATTGGACAGCCATCTGTCAGATCTGCTTTGATTTGGATTAGTGCTTTGAGCAGTGGTCTCATTGGCCCCTTCCAACTCAATTGTTCTATGATCATAGATGATGACATGCAGTACTCTGGGGAGCTCTATCTACCACAAATCACTATAGAACCCAAGGTACATATGAGGCTCCAAAGCTGTACATGCAATTCCACACACATACAAAGTCATAGCAACACATAATGGACTTCTTAATATATTTGTTATGGTTTATTTATTTATAGGCAGATCACTTCACTATTTACAGTACATGAATGTAGAGATTCTACAGTCTTTGTGATGTAAACAAGTAACTCCACAGCAGGGGAGTCTCAAAAAGAAGCCAGTTCTGAAGTATTTACACAATTTAAAATAGAACTTTTATATACCCACCAGATAGATATAGAGAATACATTGAGCAATTTGGTTAAATCATCTACGAAACTATAGAATCTGACAATGTAAAAATACAAGAAAACTTTCTCTCATTTAGAAGGTAGACATTGAAATCACACTAGAAATAAATCTTTCTTTAAAAAATGACAATAACAAAGGAAAGGCATATGAATCTATGCCAATTAAGGTTAAAGTATATTACATAAATAAGGACACAATAGAACACAACTGGGAGGAAATTAAGTGAAATATAAAAATCCTCTATTTTTAAAACAGCAAACTAAAAATGTTATAGATTACCAAAGGGGCCAATCCTACTGCTTTTGCTTACCCAGATGAAACTTGCCACTTAATTAATGCATGTAAAAAAGAGGCAGAATTGGGCCCTTCTAATTATTAGCAGTGTCTGCTTGAAAAACGAAAAAGCAAAATCTAACTTTTATTATAAATAACACATAGGAAATGTGCCCCTCTTTTAAGTGAAATTCTTACGCCTTTCTCAAGAAATGCATCAATTTGTCTCCTTCACTCTCTCTGGCTCTCATACATTCATAAACTCATGCTCCAAATAGTGGTATTAATTCACTGTTGTTCAGCATTCTAATAAATAATGCCTCCTAAAAGCATCAGCTACTATATTAAAAATCAGACTTTGCAGGGGGCTGTCTTTATATTCACATTGTATTGAGATTCTTCCATAAGTAAGTGAAAACAAGCTTCCCAGAACTACAAAGAAAAATGTCAATGTAAAGTGAACCTTTCTGAAATTCAGCACCTGGATCTATTTTTTTTCCAGGTGCTTTCCAAGTGCACATATTGCTCTGAGAAAAATAACAGAAGGCTGCCCATTCTCTTCAATGTTGTGAACTCATTTGAGAGACAGAATTTTCCAATGGGGCAACTCCTGGTTTTCCTAGAGCTCTGTGTGAACATTGGATCAAAGTCTAGGATGAGAAAATGGCATGCATTCTAAGGGCAGATGAACTGAAGCTGATGTGTGTAATGTGACCTGCCTTATAGATCCCAAGTTGAACCTTGGGGTAACAATCACACGATCCCTTCTTACCTTATTTCCAGGGATTCACAGAAGCCATTTGTGGCAATTTATTCCTTAACACTGGCACCTCTTGGATTTTTCTCTGAAACTCTATCCTTTACCTCCTGATATGTTCATTTCCCATATACTGGGAGTGTACAGAAACAGTCTGTCGTGAAGCCCAGACAGAGGTTGTGAACCCAATGCTGTGAACCCAATCAACTTAAGAGACCAGTGTTAGACATGTCACACAATAAAGCTTGTATAGATGGTACATTTTTGTAGCACTGCTTTTAAAAAGAATAAAGTAGTTTTACCCTGCCGTAGATGCTCACCTCTTGTGCATTTCCTTCAGCCAGGACTACTGTCAGACTGGAGGTTAAAATGAAGAATGCACAAACACCCCAGATTAATTTGGGGAATAATGTTTTGTCAGTAGGTTGGTAATTACATAAAGCGATTTAAAGGGACTCAAAAATGCCGGAGCTCATGTGAAAATGATAACCAAGTCCATGAGGATAAGGAATAAAGAACTGGCTCCTTCCAGAATCATCATACAAAGAAAAGGAAGCAGAAGGCTTCAGATAGTTATATTGCTAATGGGTGCCATAAACCGACTACCCTGCTGTAAGAACAACTGCAGACATTCTGGACTACAGACTTTTTAAAATTTTCATCCGACAAATGAAAATAAAGAGTCTGCCTCACTCACATAGACGTAGTAGACTCCTCTAAGGCCTTTTGACAATCTAATATTACCCATGGAAATACAAGACAAAGCAGATGTGAAAGTTTAGCGAAGTAGCAAAGCTCAGACTAGTCATTCTCAAAAAGAACATATCATGATGATTATTTCTGTCAACAGTGATAATGATTTCGAACCGAGTTCTTGTGAGTGCACTCTTTTTTATATTACCTTTTTTAAAAAAATCATCTATAGATTTCACATGTTGATATCGGCAATATCGTGTTTCACATAAAACAATGGTTATTATTGAAAGGACCACGGATAAAGAAATGGCTTATGACTTATTCCTATCATAAAGTATTTTATCCTACTTTTTTTTTTTAAAAAAAGGAAAATTCTTTTTCTCTTTCATACACAGACACAGACACAGGCATTTCTATTTAAAAAAATAAAGGTCTCCCTCATGATTGCCTCTCTTAAAACACCCTTTTATTCCGAAACACCCTGGGAAAGAAATTCTCTTTATTTGGTTTCTCACCTGGTTTCACAAGGCTTGGTTTGTTCTGTGGCTTGTTGTTATGGCTGTTTCTACCCCCTCCCCCTGAAAATGAGGGCGCTGGCGTTGATACATATTATTTCTAGAAAGAATGCTGGGAGGAAATTTAGGCAGACTTTGCAAAAGAAGAAGAAGAAGAAGACAGAACAGGTGTATGCTCTTTCTAAGAGGGGCAAAAGTACAATTCAGATAATTAATCTCCTCCATGGAGGACTCCATGTGCTGTCAGTGAGAAATAAATAAATAAAGAACAAAGAGAACAGCAGCAAAGATGAATCTTTGCCTGTCCATCTTAGTGGCAGTTATGGCTTTAAGTGAGATGCAACCCAAATGTCAATTCTCACCTGTACAGAAAGAATAGCCTTTCCTCTCTGCCCCACCCCATTTCTCCACCTTAGGTTTTTGAAGCCTCAACTTCTAGCCAGCGACATCTGGTTTGATGGACCACAAGTTTTGCAGTCCCGTTTGCTCTGTTGTTGTAACATATGGGTGGGATCACCATGAATCCAGTGTGACTTATTGCTTCCTGCCCATTAAGAACTGGGCTTTTCACCAGCAGCCATCTTGTGTTACTAAATGTATTTGCCACATATAGAGAGAGCCATGTGATTATCCTGCTCTACAAAACAGAAGAGGTTCAGTGCATTCTGTTTCTGTTGAGAGTGCTCTGATAAGAGACCTCTTGCCACTAATGGTCTTTTTAGGGGCTGCAACTTCCCAAGTTTCTGGAATAGTAAATCCCCTGCACAATGCAAACATTTATGTGCTTCCAACAGCCATTAAAATAAGCCACGGGTAGTTGTGTGCCATAACTAGCATTAAATGTGCGTGCTTTCCAAACCCTACCAGATTCTACATTCAACACTGCTGGGGTCATGGGGTTTGCCATGCCCAGCTGCCGTCTGAGAAGAGTTCAGGACCCCGTCAACACCTTATCCCCATTTGTGTGTGCGTTTGTGCATGGGTTTGCATATTGCATAAAGTTTCTAGTGATAGCTTCTTGCAAAACAAAACAAAGCAAAAGAAAAATGTTATAGGCTTCAGGCAACACAAAGACCACTTATTGCACCTCTTCCTACACCTAGGATAAAGAAGCTGTGTGCGCTACAGAACGTTCTCTCATTTCCCAAGAGAGTACAGATCCATGCTTTAATGTCATTGAGAAGTCCAGCCTTTGGAAAGTAACTTGAGAAACAAAGCAAGGCAAGTACGAAGCCATGTTTGAAAGCAGTTCACACTGAAAGCCGCTTCCTCCCTCCTCTCCTCTGCAGCTGCATTCAGCACTCTCAACGTACTTAAATTTTGATGCATTTTCCATCTCTCTGAATAAAGCCATCTGTGAACTCGGATCTGCCTTGATAACTTGACCCAGGAGATGGAAGAATTCCACTTACTGATTGTGGGGTTGGTTTTCCTTCTCCTTTTTCTGTTTGATTGTTCTCCAAAAACATCAGCACAGCACAGGACAGGACGGTCCTACCCACCCTAAATGTGTCACTATATACATTCTACAGTAAGCTCTATAGCAATCACATGTAAACATCATTGTGGTGAGGAAATACTAGGACAGAAAAAAGGCAGAGCTACAATGAGGCACTTGCCAATAGCAGATGTGTTGTCGGGACGAGACTATGCTCTGCGCCAATTCTAGAGTTAGGATGTACAGTAATTGCTACAGACGTTCCTAAACAGGAGTGGTACAAGAAATGTAACAGCAGCCATTCCAATACAACAACAATAGATTTTGGCTAACACCACATAATACAGTGTTCATGTAATATGTCAGCTATTGGTGAAATGAATTCTCTTATTTTATAAAAGCCCTACCTCAAAGGACAGGAAGGGGGCGGAGAGACTTGACTAGTGCAAATAGAACAATATACAAGCAGGCCCCTTAACTTGATTCATGGCTTTGCTGATAGGTGGCTCCCCTTGAAATAAAATGAGCGGCAAACCTTTGGATGGCATGAGTTTGGCCTGAGCCAGACAGTTGTCAGGGGCTTTGGCAACCTCTGCCCTTTTGATTCAAATTAAATGCAGATTTATGCTTAAGAGACCTTTGGGGATGATACTTTATCTATTGGCAGAATTAAGGCTGTTGTAGTCTATCTACATGGGATGGCGGAATCCCAGAGGTCTCACTTTTTGTGAATGGTGGAACAAAGACACAGTGACTCAAAGCACTTCAGCAAGATTATTGGTCCCAATTGGAAAATGCTGTCCCTCAATGCTCCTGTTGGTTTTTTGGCCTCCCTCTCATGTCCCAGGTCACGATCTATGCATAGCACTGGAGTAATCACCTTGCTTTTTTAAAAATGTGCATTTAATATGGTATCCTGTCTACTTTAATACAGTATCTTATCTACAACAGTGGCAAGCACTAACTACTTTAGAACAGAATGTGTGTGGCACCGAAACAAGGGGCTCCTTTTCTAGGTTGCCAATTCTGGTCTCAGAGCATAAAGTTCACATAGACTCTACCATGGCATTTTGAACAACAATAACAAAGAGCACTATTCTTTACAATACACTTGCCTAAATTGTCCTAAGCTACACTGTGGTGAAGTACTTCATCAGTTACACAGGGTGAAGCCTGAACCTGGCAGCGAATAGGAAAGGGGGGGGGGGGGACCTCTAGCATGAGTTTAAGTTCTATGGCTTATTTGACTCAATAGGGAGTGTAGCATTTGTAGAGACATTTGGCTGACGATCCATTGCTTTTAGCTAGCTCTGAGTGCACTGTACTCACAGCTGGCTGAAGGGTAAGGATTCTTTTGACCCTCTGCTGTTGAACCTTGCAGAAAGGGTGTCACTCCACTCCTCACCAGGAGAGAGATTTTGCTTTGGTTAAATGACCAGATGCTTACAAAACTATTCCTGAGACTACTAGTGATGTGATGCACAGCCTGGAATGAGCTGCTCCACATTCTTGTACCTCAAACACTTGTATTTAGAGCAGGGGTTCCCATACCATAAAACAATGGTAGTGATCAGAGAACTGGTGATGTTTGCATCTCAGAATGTCTTGCCAAAGATAGCTCTGTGCCTGCTGTTCTCAATGGCTTTATGTTGCCTCCAGTTTCAGAGGCTGTATTACTCTGAGTAGTTGGAGATCAGCTATGGTCAGTGGTGGGATTCAATTTTTTTTACTACCTACTTTGTGGGCATGGCATAGTGGGCATAGCCAGGTGACCATGTGACTGGGTGGGCAAGACCAGGTGGCCATGTGACTGGGTGGGTATAGCCATATGACTGGGTGGCCGTGCTGCCCGGACAGGAGGCAGGTGCAGGCCTACACCCCAAAGCTCTGGCAACCGGATGGGGGAAGCCTGGGAAGGCTCCACCACTGGTACAGGAGGCAGATGCAGGCCTATGGCCTGAGGCTCTGGCAACCAGATGGGCGGGGCCAGCCGGGATTTCTACTACCGGTACAGGTGTACCAGGGTGTACTGGCTCAATCCCATCACTGGCTATGGTAAAGGGAGACTGCCTCCAAGCCCAACTGGTGGGCTTCCCTCAGGCATCTGGTTGGCCTCCACAGGAAACAGAATGGTGGACCAGACGGGCTTTTAGTCTGAGGGAGCAGGCATTTTTCCTGTGAATGATTTCATTACCTTAGAAGCCAGATGGAATGCCCCTAGTCTGGCTCCAATGCCACTCGAGACTGAAGAGAAAGAGAGTACAACTTCTCCTCTTTCCTCACATCATTGTTAAATGACAACCATCTGAGAACACTTCTATGGCACGCTAAGACCCAGTTCTGAACTGTGGAATCGGTTAAGCCATTTCTTGTATAATCAAGAAGAAGAGATCCCAGAATCTTGCCCATATTAATGGCTATCCCACAATCCCACTTAACAATACACTGATTCATCAATGGCAAGATTGAATGTTTAATCACGGAGAGGAACCTGGGTTTGGATGAGCTGCTAATTGAAGGGAACCTTTCTAGATGGTGCCACATCTGCTGTGGAGCAAGTGCCTCATTACAGTGCATAGTTAAAAATCAAGGAAGCGGTACAATAAATCTGAATTACAGTACATCTGAGCCATAAATACATTATAAGTATATATTTCTTTCTTCTATTAAAAATTAGTTTACAATCTTGATTCTATTCACAATTAACAATTTCATCATCACACACTACAGACAAAAAAAAGAAAAAGAAAAAGAAAGAAAGAAAAAAGAGAGAAGAGGAGGAGGAAATGGTGAACACAGCTGCAACTCCACAGGGGAAGTGGGGCCAGTCAGAGAACGGGGTGTGGACAAGAAGGGGACAGGAGGCTTTTGCAGGCTCATCCTAACACAACCAGTCAGAAGCAAAGATACTAATGTGTGGCAGTGGAACATCAACGCCATGGGGACTCACAGACAGAAGCAGCTTGTTCAATGTAAACATCAATTTAAAAGGACAACAGTCTCTCTCTCTCAATCTCTCTCATTCAGGTTGTATACTTAATCGTTTCTTTGAAAACGTAAACATATTGGAAGTGCCTTGACTGAGGTATTGAGGTATTCCTCACAGGTTAAGGCTGTTACCGATGCAGACTTTCCTGGGCCTCCTGCAGCAGGCTGTCAAAATCCATGGTCTCATATTTGCTTTTACGTGGTGATGGGGGGGACTCCTCCGTGTTGGAATCTGTCACCACAAAAGACAGAAAAAATATAAAATAAAAACACGTTGAGAGAGGAACAGATAAAATCAGGCATCTATTTATTTATTTTTTGCATACATCCTTCAAAAGCTTGGTGTAACTACCAAATAGTAGGCTCAATCACACAGTACCAAAACAAGTAAAAATGGATACATTCTGAATGATCAAACTCCATGTTTGATTATAAAATCACTGAGTTGGACGGAGTCTATGAGGCCATCAAAATTAACCTCCTACTCAATGCAGAAACGCAAATCAAAGTACAACAATACCTTGGATAACGCTAGGACTTGGTTCCACAAGTCTTGGTGTTATCCGATTTTTAGTGTTATCCGATCCATGTTAAAATCCTATGGGATGGATCAGATAACGTTAAAGCTCCATAGAGATACATTGTAACCACACAGGCTTTAGCGGTTGTTATCCGATCCATCCCATAGGACCTTAAAGTTATTTGATCCAATTCTCCTCCCCAGATTACTTAACGTTATGCGATTTCAGCGTTATCCGAGGTAAACGTTATCCGAGGTATTACTGTACAGTTGTACCTTGCTTAAAGAGCATAATGTGTTCCACAGGATTGCTCTTTAAGCGAGTTTGCTCTTTAAGTGAAATGCCATTGGAAGTGACCAATTGTGGGGGGGGAATGCGAACTCCGATTTATTTGTTAAGCGAGTTTTTGGTTGGTTTTATTTGTTAAGCGAAGCAAACATTCAGAGAAAATTCTGCTCTTTAAGCGAGGCGCTCTTTATGCAAGGTTTGACTGTATATCTGGCAGATGGTTGTCTAATGTTTTTCCTCATATTCAGTGTATATTGGGCTGGATGAATGGACTCTGGGTAGATGTGACACCTGAGGCACCAGCTCTAAAGAAACTGAGAAAGGCTTAGTAGCAGAACGCACAAATATGTGCTACTCTGTTTGTTTGTTTATGTAATGCATGCTGATTGTGTTGTCATTACTACGTAGACCCTTTCTCCACAGAAGACTTGTACAAAAGTCTTGAAGGCCGTAAATATTAAGAGGAATTTCAAGGCATTGATTTTTTTATTCCCATGGTGACCAACACATTTGAATATGGAGGTGCAATTAGTGAACTCCCCTCCCCACCCCTCGAGTTCAAAACATCCATGGTGATTGAGAGATGAATGGTAGAAAGGATACCCCTTGTTCAATTGTGGATGGATCTCCTCCAGGCCAGGTGTTTTTGTATCTTGGAAGACACAGGAAAGGAAAGCACACTGCTGTTTTTCAATGACTCAAGTCCCCCCCCCCCCCAAGTGAGTCAAGAAGGGGCTGCGGTGGCTTGGCGGTTAAGAAGCTCGTCTTGTTAGCTGAAAGGCTGGCAAGTTGGCAGTTTGAGACCTGGATATTGTATAATGGATTGAGCACCCGTTTCTGTCCCAGCTCTTGGGGACATGAAAAGAGGGTGTTTCCAAAACAGACTTTCTTCAGCAAAAATCTTTTCAACCCAGAATAATTTCTGACACGAAATTTTTATTATTAATGAGTCAAGAGACCCTGAGACACCAATGTTGGAGGGAATGCATGTGGAGGTACATGAAGGGGTGGACCTTTTCCTTGTAAAAATAGGCTTCAGTTAAAACCCAGATAGGCTGATGCAAGAAACTTCATGTAGGGCAGTCTTTGCTATGTGTTTAGAAACAGCAGCTGATGTGGAATGCTGATGCTACTGCCAGAATGTTGATAGGCAGCCTGTTAGCCAAGTATTATTCGATGTGCCTTGGTTTCTAGTTTATTTCTAAGCCTCCATCTACAGTGATTGTGATCACCCAGAAAGCTCCTCCATGGCATAAAGGACAACATGTACAATGAGAGAAATCACCAAGACCAGGATTTTCTGTTGGGAGAAAACAGATTGCTTTGGCTTAATCACGTTATTGGCTTACCCAAATCAGAGTATCTGGTCCAAAAGAAATGCCCCAAACCACCGCTACTCATCTGGAATGAGGGCTCGTTCCTTTTCCTCAGTGAGGCACCGTTCTTCATGGATAAGGCGGCATGTTCTGAACATCGATACGTGATGATGCCATATTTATCTCCCCTGAATAATGAAAGGGAGAATGTAAGCATAGCCATGAATATAGCATGCCAAAATTAGACATAATTTTGATCCCATATTTCTTGTGAAAGAGTTCAGGGGACATGGTTTTCAAGAGGTTATTGCTCTCTCAGACAATCCTGTCCTTTCTGTCCCTTATGCCTGGTACTGCCACCCCCAATAGGACCAGAAGGCCTCAAATCACCACTCCTGTTATCTACACACTAACCTGGGAGTAAGTCTCATTGACTGTGTGCAGACACACAGAGAATTGCACTGTCAAACAACTAACTAGAGCAGAAGGCCATGGAGTGAACTCCTGTTGTCTGCCCCAGCTCCTGCCAACCTAGCAGTTCGAAATCAAGAAACTGCAAGTAAATAAATAGGTACCACCTTGGTGGGAAAGGTAACAGCATTCTTTGCACTGCATTGTGTCTGTCTCATGACCATGGAAACCTCTGCAGATGCAGACAGTGCTGGCTCTTTGGCTGGCTGTAAATGGAGATGAGCACCGCCCCCTAGAGTTGGACATAACTGGCTTTTGAGCATAGGAGACCTTTACCTTTACTGTAAAATATTCATCCCTATGGTGGATGAGTGGTTTTTATCCTTTGAATACTCCATATGTTTCTATATAGAACTATCCTTTTATAGTGAAGGGGCCCAAGGCAGCTCAAAATGTTAAAACAAATAATACTAAAAGGACACTAATTTACAGATTAAAAACAATTAAGCATGTAATAATTAAAAATCAATCAAAAATACATTTAAAACTTGAAGAGCAAACTTAGAAAAGCAGAATACCAGCATCCAGGAAATCAGTCATAAAGCCTGCCTGAAGAGATGGGTATTCAACTATCGACCGGGGAGAGCGAGGACACCTGCGCTGGGCTGGCAGCTTTAAGAAGGGGCCGTTGCTGCTGCCCCTCGGGACTCTGCGCGGCTCCTGCCCGGCTTTAGACCTTAGACCTCTTGCTCCTCTCGTTCTCGACCAGCGGGCTGAGAGAAGCCAGAACACCTGGACTTTGCCCCGCCACCACCCAGAGACCACCTGAGGATAGGGGGTAGGATCTCGCCGCAGCCGCACCAGGACTGAATTGCGGTTGTGATGGAGAGGATGTATATTAACATTGGGGATGGTATTTCGTATTGTTAAACCGATTATTGTATAATATTATTATTATTTTTGTATTGGGAATGGACTGTATTGTGAGTATATTGTTTATTGTCCATTTGGTACTGAATATTGATTATGGACTGTATCCTGATTGTATTGTGGTTATATTTATTTTGTTTTGTTACACTGTATTTTATATTGTATCATTATTGAACTGTTATATTGTATTTAATTGTACCGTATGTTGTGAGCCGCCCTGAGTTGGTTTTCACCAAGTAGGGCGGCATATAAGTTGTAATAATAATAATAATAATAATAATAATAATAATAATAATAATAATAATAATAATAATAATAATAATAATAATAATAATAATAATAATAATAATCAGATAAATAATAAAAATGGTGTCTAATTTAACAGAGAGAGAGAGAGAGAGACCGAGAGATCATTACACCATCTAGAGCAGTGGTTACAATGTGGGACTCATGCCCCACAGGGGGACTTCAATTCCCAGAAGTCAGTACATTGGTTGATCAGGGATTGGGGAATTGACTTAGGCTTCTGGGAATTCAAGTCCAAAAACCAAAGGTTGGGAAAAACTGATCAAGAGAGATAGCCAGTGATGGGATGTAACAGGTTCACACCAGTTCGCCAGAACCGGTAGTATCTTTTCTCACTGTCCCGGAGAACCGGTAGCAGCTTTTGGGGGGAACCAAAGGACGCCGGCCGCCGAGCGCGGGAACGCTGCCGCCGCCGCTGCGCCCCTCCCAGCCACCGTCACCGGCTGGGAGGTGAAAAGGAGCCCCTGCCGAGGGGCTTGAAGGACGCCGGCCGTCGAGCGCGGGAACGCTGCCGCCGCCGCTGCGCCCCTCCCAGCCACCGTCACTGGCTGGGAGGTGAAAAGGAGCCCCTGCCGAGGGGCTTGAAGGACGCCGGCCGCCGAGTGCGGGAACGCTGCCGCCGCCGCTGCGCCCCTCCCAGCCACCGTCACCGGCTGGGAGGTGAAAAGGAGCCCCTGCCGAGGGGCTTGAAGGACGCCGGCCGCCGAGCGCGGGAATGCTGCCGCCGCCGCTGCGCCCCTCCCAGCCACCGTCACCGGCTGGGAGGTGAAAAGGAGCCCCTGCCGAGGGGCTTGAAGGACGCCGGCCGCCGAGCGCGGGAACGCTGCCGCCGCCGCTGCGCCCCTCCCAGCCACCGTCACCGGCTGGGAGGTGAAAAGGAGCCCCTGCCGAGGGGCTTGAAGGACGCCGGCCGCCGAGCGCGGGAACGCTGCCGCCGCCGCTGCGCCCCTCCCAGCCACCGTCACCGGCTGGGAGGTGAAAAGGAGCCCCTGCCGAGGGGCTTGAAGGACGCCGGCCGCTGAGCGCGGGAACGCCGCCGCCGCCGCCGCGCCCCTCCGTGTTGTTTTACACTATGTGGTTGTTTTACTATGTCATTTGTTTACTGTTGTTTTATGTTCTTTGGAAGCCGCCTTGAGTCAGGTTCACCTGAGCAAGGCGGGGTATAAAAATAAATTTGAATTGAATTGAATTGAATTGAACCACCTTCAGGGCTTACCTTTTCACTGGTTCCCCCATTGTGCATGCACACCAAGTGCTTGGCGCGTATGCATGGCCTCCTTGCTGTCCTCCCAAGTGGGGAGGAGGAAGAGAAGCTGCTAGCCTGAAGCTCCCTATAGCCTGCTCCCCAGGGTAAGTGACTCACCTTTGGATGTGGTGTGTCTGTGTGTATTTTAATGTGTATTTAATACCTTTACCTATATTGACGTACTACCACAGTTCCTGGCGGCCTGGCTTGGGGTTTTTAAGCAAAGTCTTGGAGTTACCTCATCAATAAGCTACACCTGTGCTGTTCCAATTGCTGTTCCAATTGCTGTTCCAATTGGAGAACCCTTAAGGAGCTACAGCTGTTTTACATTTACATTAAGGCATATTATCCTAGAGAACTGGTACGACGACCATATCCATCTAGCAACATGGTGCTGCCCAGGCACTAATACTTTTATTTATTTATTTATTTAATTTATGTAATTTATTTACGGGTTTCTGTTGTGAGTGGGTGGGTGGGTTGAGGTTGAGGTGTGTGTGTGTGTGTGTGTGTGTGTGTGTGTGTGTGTGTGTGTGTGTGTGTGTGTGTGTGCTTATTTTTATTTTATTATTTTTTTAAAAAAAAATTCTTTGGCCTGCCCACGTCATGACATCATGAAGTTAGCTCTGCCCACACTGTGATGACATCATGGTGGGGTAGTAAAATTTTTGACATCCCACCACTGGAGATAGCCCAAAAGGTTATAATCGCTGATGTTTAAAACCAAGAAGAACATACAGTCAAACCTCGCATAAAGAGTGTCTCATTTAAAGAGTAACTCGCTTAAAGAGCAGAATTTTCTCTGAATGTTCGCTTCGCTTAACAAATAAAACCAACGAGAAACTCACTTAACAAATAAATCGGGGTTCGCAATCCCCCCCTCCCACAACTGGTCATTTACAATGGTGTTTCGCTTAAAGAGCAATCCTGTGGAATGCATTATGCTCTTTAAGCGAGGTACAACTGTATTCTGCCACCCAGTTCCTGGCACAGATCAACCAGCAAGGTGACCAAAACCATCTTCTGTCCCACAGCCAGGCCTAAAACCAGATTGAAATGGGTCTATAAACTTATATTATACAACAAAAAACAGACTGTTGTTCAAAGAATAGGTATCCAACCAAAGAAATATTTCTCAGCCATCCTACTCTAAATATGACAGAAGGCATGACTCTCAAGTGCAGGATAGATGAGTCTTCCAATACACAGACTTCTAAAAAAAACAACAACAACCCAATGGTCCACAATGCAAGAGGGCAGATTTTGACTCACCTTTTATTCTTGGTCAAAACACAACATTCAACTATCTCTCCAAAGACTTCAAAACGCTTCTTCAGTTCACTGGAGCTCATACTGCTCACAAGGTTTTTAATGTACACAACCCGGCCTTCTCCCTGTTCAGGAATAAGAAAGATTACTTAGGCCTATCCTGATGCAACACTTTTTAATATCTATTGATACACCTCATCCTAATTTATATCATAATTTATATAAATAACCCAGAGAGTATGCATCTTCACAGCTTTTCTGAGGATGCAGTTGCTAGACTGGTCTTTAGGTGAGCAATAATATGAGAATGTTTAAACTTCAGAGAACCTGATTCATGAAAAGGAAGAGGCTCGTATAAAAGAATGGTAATCTGCAGAACAGCACAAGACTGCAATGGAGAAACAGGGAATGCACATTTCCCACTTACAGGGTTTGAATCAGAATGACAGGTATTATGCACATAAATACCAGGATCAACAACTCTTTTCTGTACAAGCAGAGTGGGAACCTTCATCCAGCAACCCTGTACTGATGGTATGAAATCACCACAGAGGGCCAAGACTGAAAGATGTATGTTTGGGCAAGAACACTCCTAAAGTAAGTAAATAAGTGTTTTGCTCCACCCAATTTGCAGTCCAGTGTCCTGACCATTATAGTTTTATGTGCCCGACTTCCTTCAGTTAACAGCAAAAATTTCCAAAAATTCCAACCCACGCTTCTCCTTGGAAGTAAGTGTACATTGACAAATGCTGCATGGGGGTTACTCTGTGCCAAGAACTCAATATGCTGCCAGTTGTTTGTACATTATTTCCTTCCACTACCCTTAAATTGGCCATCTATCAAAGGCAATCATAACTTTAGCCAATGCACTTGTTTTAGTGCTGTCTGAAAAGGAAATTGAATGGCAATGGCTTTGTCCTCAAATTCAGAGGAGTTTTTCCAAAAAGGAAGTCATCTGACCCAGTTGGAAACCAGATGACTTTTACTACATTCAGTTCAAAAGCACACTCAGTATTATTGGGTCACTTACAATGGCTTTTTCTCTTTTCTTCTCCATCTGTCCCCAATTACTTGTAGTTCCATCTTGGCACTGTTTTCCTTTCTCACATCTGTCGATAGACAAGGAGGCACATTAATCTAGTCCAACTGATCTAGGCATAAGAAATCAGAAACAATCTTCTTTGCTAGCAGGGTCTGACTCATCTATCTTTTAAAAAAAAACCCTGAAAATCTACAGCTGAAAACATAAAGACATAACAGAGATAAGTCCTAGGAATAGCCTGGCTTTGGACTCCAGCTTTCCTAGAAAAACAATCTCATTTCCCCCACTGTGTACCTGGATTATCCCCGCCCCATTTTGTTCCTGATCCCAGAAGAGTCATCTTTCACATCATACCTAGACACAGAAGAAGTAGTCCTTCTGAAAATGGTTATTTTTGTTTTTAATGGGTGGTGGCAGTAAAACAGAAGCTGCTACTCATAGACCAAGACAATGGGGTCTCTCTCTCTCTCTCACACACACACAAACTGCAAATTTTCCATTGTTTTTCAAATGAACCTTACTGTTTTATTTAGTCATATTTCAATATACAGTATTTTATTACTATCTGATCCTACTTCATTTATTTGTTACAGTAAATATGCAAGCCTATATGTGTGCTATGTATTTTAATTTTACAATCTTCAGGCACCATCTATGACTCTCCTCCACAGCAGGTCAGGAATAGAGAGAGTCATCAGCCTGGGATCAGCCAATGAGTTGCAGCAC
This sequence comes from Furcifer pardalis, assembly GCA_030440675.1. Lineage (NCBI taxonomy): Eukaryota > Metazoa > Chordata > Lepidosauria > Squamata > Chamaeleonidae > Furcifer > Furcifer pardalis. The sequence goes on from CP126893.1 coordinate 76,085,960, forward strand.
TCAAGTTGATTTCAACTTATGGCATCCCTTTCCAGGGTTTTCCAGGTAGAGAATACACAAAAGTGGTTTCCCATTCCCTTTCTTTGGGACTGAGCAGCTGGCCCATGAAAGCACAGAATGGAATTGAACTCCCAAACTCTGCTCTGCAGCTAGATACTTAAACCAACGAGCTGTCCAGCCAGCTACCACATGGCTACCCCTCTGGGAGGTACTACATCACACTGGTTCTTATAGCTCCTTGACATGGAGAACACTCCACAGAGTAAAAGACGACAATAACTCTGCCCTAAGAACTTTACAAGTGTTTGCCTTTGTCATGAAATCTCAGCTGAAGAGCAGCAGTATCTCAAAATATTGTTCACTGGTAGGAGCAGTAAAATGTAACAGAGATTAAAAGTTAGCTAACACAACCCATGAATGATTTCCCCAACCTTTAAGCTAACAGCCCTGTTTCCAAAGGCCTTGTAAACTCACAACTCTACCTGAATGCCCATCGGCTTGCCGGAGACCTGGACCTGCAGCATGAAGACTGTGAACCAGACCTGCTCTGGGAACAGTAGTGCAAACTGGTCCTCAAAAGAGGATTCTTGTATGGACACATCTTGGACTCCAATGGACTCATGCAGCTCTCCTCCTCTTCCTCCTCATCCTCCTCCAAAGGGGAACCAATCTCACTGCAGCTGTCCTCAAAGACAGTGTCATAGTCAGGAGTCTTGGAGAAGTCCACCTCACCATCCTCTTCTAGGGCATTGTCCAAGAGGCCGAAGTGTTTTGTTAAGCTGGCTCTGATCTCCTGGTCTCTCAGCTGTTTGCAGCCTTCATTTGCTGAGGTTCTGTCGGCATCCTGCTTGTGTATTTCCAGATGGGGCATGTCGGGGCCTCTTTGCTTTTGTTGGCTGGCAGGCTCCCAGGATTTCAGCACCTTTCTCTGAAGCCAGGCCTCAGGCTTCAAGACCTGGCAATAGTCATGATCACCGAAGGAGCGTGAAAAGGGACGCTTCAACACCACAGGCTGATCTGGCTGAGAGGGATGGGTGGCAGCCCGACTCAGGTGTGCATAGAGCTCTGTCCGCACCGGGTGCTTCTTCTGCTGCTTCCTAGAGATTGCCCCAATCCCTGTCGTTAGTTGTGGCTCAATGCTGGCAGTGATGGACGTCTCCTTGGCCGGCCTCTGGTGGATGTCTGGCTTGTATAGTTCCTCCTCTGAAGGCTTGTATGGTGGAGTCGTTGGTGGTGTGAGACCTTATCTCCCCCAAGAAAGCAAAAGCCTCTTTCAGTATAGAAACATGAAAGTAAAAAGTCATGGATACAAAAGGAATCAGATCTCTTCTTCCATCAAGAACCCCTATCCCTTCTTTGACCTTTCACATTCTGCCATGTAACTGATGTTAGATGGCTACACCATGCAGTTGAGCACAGTGGAAATGGCTACCACCATTTCTAAACAGATGGGAACCAGACAAGTGCTTGCTATTGCAAAACTACATTTTGAGACAGAAGGGGAAAAGGAAGAGTGTGTAGAGATGTCCAGATCCCCCTCCTTCCTAGTCAGTGGCTGCAGTGAGAATTTAAATTCTCAAGGGATAAACTTATCAGTACATTTTGTTCTTTCAATGTTACATTGAAGAAACCCCTTTACAGGGGCAAAGTCTGGAGATAAACACTTGCTCTCACCTGCAGTGCCGCACAGTTCTACAGTCAGCACTTGTTCAAAGTTGCGCTTCCCAAAGGTTGGGTCTCTATGGAAGAGAAGAAATATAAGGAAGAGTGGTTATGGGAGGTTGTAGGTACATACATATCAGTGATGTGGAATGTGTGACTGAGCTGTGCTGTGATGCTTCAAGCGAACAGAGAAATTCACACAACATAGGTGGTGTTGTTTTTGCAGAAAAGAACTGAAATAAAATATGGCCACAACTGGTGCACTGGACATGGCTTCTTGCATCAGTCAACCTACAGAAGTGTCCATGGCTATTTACCTCAGACCAGTTGGAGAGCACTGTAAGATGGCTGAAAAACTGGGATCACTGTGTGGTCCTCCTGCCACCTAGGAGGGGAGGCATATGAAAGTCCCCAAACTGGGCAGGCCATTGAAGCTTCCCCCCCAAAATCTTTGAAGATAATCTCCAGCATGGGTAACACCAGAATGCTGGCCTACAGATCTTGATCCATACCCACCGCATACTGGATACATGCCTATGACTCAAAACTACCTTCCCCCACGAAAGGGAAAGACTCATATTGTATAACCCATACAACACAGTATTGTCATCCCCACCATGTTATACTTTCATATACACCATGATAAAACTCAACTAGTATCTTGCATCACAGTTGAAGGCACAAGGGACCCGGACTGAGTGGACCAAAGGGGAAACTGCTTCCACCTTTGCCATACCTCTGGTAACTAATTAGCCTAGAAAGGAGAAGCCACATGGGGTTTGTGCCAGCCAGTGAGCTTCTAGGAAGCTCACGGCAACACTTGGGGGTGCCACTGCCCAATCCTCACTCTGCAAACTGAGACCACACGAGTCCAGGCCAGGGATTCAGTACTTCATACAATAAAGCAGAAACAAAGAGACTGTAAAGATGAAGTGACAGCAGTGCAAGACATCCATCTGGCTCTCCTCTAAGCATCAAGTCCTTTGTTGACATGCTTATAAACAGTTACCTGATTGGAGACTAAAGATCACCTGCAAGTAGCTTCCGTACTGCACAAACAAAACATTACTGTTTCTGCTCTCCTGTTAGGCTACCAAACCAACACATACAGGGGTATAGAGAAAATAGACCTTAAAAGTGAAAGCAATGTTCAAGCTGCAGCTTGGGCAGTTATCCAACTGTCTTGCCATAGCAAGGCCAGTTGAAAGTACATAATTTGTCAGCCAGAAGTGTGTCATTGCAATATTTCAATAACTTCCTAACATTTACTATACAAAGTAGAACAAATGTAAACAATGGGGAATGCAAAAGAGCAGCACCAATGAGCAGTAATAGATGCAGCTAGGTAGCTGAGGCTGTGGCACTGGGTACAAGTTTAAAACCCAAGCATAAACTGTAAAGCAGAGTCTCTGCTTAAAAGCAATTAAGGCCAAACAATGGGATAGAATAAAAGGAGCTGTGATTTCAGCCAGAGAATCATCGTCATCAGGAGAGGACACGCACAACAGCTCCAAGGACAGCTACCTTGATAACGCTATCATGTCGCTTCCGGAGCATTGGTTTCCTTCCAGAAGCCACAATAAGATCAACATCATGGGATTCCCATAGGTCAAAACAGACGAGGGCTGGGTGAGATTTAAATATACAGTGGTACCTCGGTTTACTAATTTAATGCGTTCTCCAGGACATTTCGTATTGTGAAAAATTCGTAAACCGAAATATGGTTTCCCATAGGAATGCATAGAAAGACTTTTAAAAACATTTTTCTGACCTCTGGAATGGATTGATTGGTTTTCAATGTATTCCTATGGGAAACCGTGTTTTGGTTTATGAATTTTTCACAATACAAATTCGTAAACCGAGGCGTTATTTTCAATGGGTTTTCATTCATAAACCGAAAATTACGTTAACCGAGGCATTTATAAGCTGAGGTACCACTATACATTTTTCTGTGTGTTCTTTTAAGTGTGCTTAAGGCTTATGAGTTTAACATTTTGCTTTTGAACTTTTCAATATTTTAGAGACGGCTAAGGATAGAACATTCTGGATTTCAGTTGATTAGCGCTTAAATAGATAAGCAAAGACAAATCGATTTTGGAATTTTCCTTTATACAGTAAAACTCCGTATAACAATTTTGATTTGTTCCATGGGTCTGGTTGCCATGCAATTTTCTTGTATGATTTTTCCTATGGAAAAAAATCATACATTTTTTTTTTTGCTAAGCGGTTTTTCCCATTGAAAAATTGTTGTACAGTGGTACATCGCTTAAAGAGCATAATGTGTTGCATGGGATTGCTCTTTAAGCAAAACACCATTGTAAGTGGCCAATTGTGACCTCTGGTGGGGGGGATTGTGAACCCCGATTTAGTTGTTAAGTGAGGTGACCATTCAAATAAAATTCTGCTCTTTAAGCGAGTTAGTCTCTAAGCAATGCGCTCTTTATGCAAGGTTTTACTGTTCGGTTTTTTTCCATAGGAAAAATCATTAAGTGGGGCACCACTTCCTTTAAAAACCTAACTTTGAAATATTTTGGAGGTTTTTTACATTTAGAAGTGATAGGATTAATAAAGTTTATGGAATAGGATAAGTTTGGTGTTATTGCAACCGTGGCACCCAAATGAATTAAACTGATGCTGAATGAGCCAGCACGTGGCCCTTTAGGTATAAACACCATAGATAAGTTTTCTTGTCAGCTGGGAACAGAACCTACATGAATTGTTCATGATGATCTGTTACACAGGAAACTTGTTGAATTACACACAAAGCGTCTTAACAAAGATATAACAAGTGACAATCTTTAGATGCTGACTTTATTATGAAAGAAGAACCCAGAGCCAAAATCCTCACAATAGAGACCACACCTCTAGTATCCCTTCATGGGATTTCTCACTTAATGTACAGAGAGAGTCTTTCCATGGCATTCTCTATAGCAGGGCTAGGTGATGACACTCCTGGATGATTGTGGTCTTTCTGTCTGATCTAAACTTGAGGGATTCAATCTGCTTCTCAAGATCTGTTGCTTCTGAGACATCCATGTCCTTGTTACAGGACACAAAGTTGTCCTAGGTCAGGTTTGGTCCACTTAACAGAACTAATCTGATTGAACAAGACTAGCATTCATCTTAAGTCTTCAGGGAAATAAAACTGGCTAGGAGATTGTGCATTTGAAGAAGACATCCACCATGCCACATTATACCTTTAACAGTGACAGTGGGATGGGATTATCCCATGCAGCAAAGATTTCTTTGAAAGATATATCATGAACATCCTTGGTCTGATGGCTCTTCATCTTTCACCATAAAGATGCAACTGACATTACTGGGACTTTCTGGTTCCACTTGGTTGTGCAATAAGTGTAGATCCAGATTAAGAAATCTTCTATACATATCATGAATAAAATGGAATGTTCTAGCCTCACCCTTTCTGTTTTCCATGATGTTGCTGCTTTCCTACAGATGTGATGAGTGGTAAGTCTGAAAAGAAGATCCTAGGTTCTCCATATGAGGGTAGGGGGTCTCCACATGTACCAAGATCCTGGAAAATCAGCATCTTGATTCAGAAGGACAGTCCCCAGAGACAAGCCTTTTTAGATTCATAGTCTTCATGTGTAGAAGGATGGCATAATAAAAAACAACAACAACACATGCCTTGATGCCTGGAGAACAGACCTAAACCACTCTATCTCTGGAAAGTATATGCTATTTTCTAAGGATTGAATAGGCATTAGGTGTCTCCTAGATAATTTGCATATTCCTGTGTGCATCAAAGTTCCAGCTGCTAGTTGGAAGCAACATATTTCCCACTTAGTAAGTCTTTCCCTCTAACTCTACAGCAAATCAACTTAGCTCTTATATATATTTTCTTAAATGTATGACTGTTTTTTATTTATGAGGTTGTGCTGTTAGCCACCCAGAGTAGGAAAATCTTCTAGATGGGCAGGATATAAATATAAGAAATAAAAATTTAAAAAAATTATGAGGGTGGCAATAACTCCAATATTCCCGAAATACTGTCCATAATGACTAAAGCTCTTGAAAGTAGCGGTTCAAAACAGCTTCTTCTTCCTAATGAATATATGCATATATTCTTCTACATGTTAGGACATATGGAAGTGGAACTTGGAAATAGCTCTAAAATCCATGGTTCCCACAGGGGGGCAATTCGAGAATGAGTTATTAACAGTGAATGGCCTTTTAGGCTTCCTCTACATGAATAGGAGCTTATTTTTTGAATAATAAGAATTATATGTCACGGGGTGTGTGTCTCATGATTTTAGAGATGCTTAGGTGAGGCATGGCCAAAAACAGGTTGGGAACCACTGTTCTAAATCCATACCACCATCTATATACAAACATATCCCAGATACTGATACGTACATCCTAGAAATGCTTAAACTCACCCTACATTACAAGAACCCTTCAGAAACACCCTTTGCTACCACATTACTTTCAAGTTTCATCCCACTCCAGGAAAGGACCTGCAGCCAACATGGTTGAGCATGAAGTTGTGTATTATCTCTGATACTTAATCATTACCTGGCTTAGTCTCCAAACCAGGATGCCACACCACATGTGATACTTCCAGAGGCATCTTTTTCTCTAACTATTCAGCAATGTAAACCTTCCATTGACATCAACAGAACAGAAGAGAGCAGGATACACCTTTGCACCACAAGCCTAGCAAGGTGATTAAAGCTGCATGTTTCTCAGATTACTATTTGCCATATTTGCCAGCTCTCTCTTAACACTTGGGGTTATTAGTCTGTCTCATTATTTATTTTTGTTATCACACTTACGTTTGTGCCAAGGGCAGTGGCAGACATCTGGGTGCTTCTGAAATAAAAATCAGAGAGAGAAAAAGCAGAATGACTGAAGTGGCTACAGAATGTAAGAAGGTTCAAGATGGATCAGAGGACAGGCCTGTCTTGGCCTGTCTTTTCTCCCCATCCAGCTGCATCTTCCTTCTTGTACAACACCCCTCCCTTCAACTGCGCTAGAGGAGATACCTGGCTTAAATGACTAAGAGCCATTGATGGCTTTAACCTTTATGAACATATCCAGGCCCACTCTAAGGTGTTCACATGTACAGCTGTGGGAAAGCCCACATTTCTAATATGTGAAGTAGTTCCTTTTCAATGTCCTGAACACCCCCCCCCCCTTTCAACTTCAACAGGTGACTCTAGAATGATTCTATTGAAAAGATTTTTAAAATCCATAGTATGTATAACTCTGTAAGCTCTTGCTCAAATATCCCCATTTCGTCCCCCCCCCCCCCGAAAGTTAAACATATGAACATAGAACTTTTCCTTCACATGGAAATTGCTCCTGGTCATTTCTATCTACTTCTCACAGCTAATTACACTACCCCATTTTTTTATGTAAGGTAACCAAGACTGAATAGGCAAACAGTCATTGTGAGGGGAGGGGAGTGTACATGAAGAGAAAGGTTTTTCCCTGTTGGGGAAAGAATAGAGGGTGAGCCTGGCTCCCCGTAGGAGGGAGTGGCACAGCTTGGAAGGAGCAATTGAGAAGATCCTCTTTTGGTTCTCACCAGATGCAACTCAAGGTGGTAGGGCTAAAAACAAGAACGATCATACAATTCAGCCATGCTCCTAAAGAGAAATGTGGTCTTTTCAGGAAATTTGAACCCAAGCTATTTAAGGTTTTATAGGACAAACCCAACTCTTTGAATTGGGCCTAAACAGACCCCTGGAGCCACTGTAACAATGGAATGATATGCTACCTTTTGCTAGCCTGAGTAAACAATCTGGTCAAAGCATTTTTGAGTTTCTGTATTTTACGAACACAAAGGTATATAGTAATCCAAAGGTCAGACATTTCAAAGAACAGGCATATTTTAACTGTGAAAAAGTACTCCTTGCCACTACTAAGATTTGGTCATCCAGGCTCAGGGATGATTCCAGGTGCACATCCAAACTGTGAACTTGTGATTTCAATGAAAGTGTAACCCCATCTAGCACAGGTTTACTCTCTATTCCCTTCAATTTGTTCACTCTCATCTGATCCATTATCTACCTCAGGCACTGGTTTAGGTCAGAAAGTTTCCTTAGATTTAGATGGAAAAGAGAGATAGAGTTGAGTATCATCAACTCATTGTTGACACTGAACCCTGAAACTGTAGACAATGTCTCCTAATAGTTTCATGTGTATGCTAATTAGCATGGGGGACAGAACAGAATTCTGCGGGATGCACAGGCTAAGGCCCAAGGTGTCAAACAGAAGTCCCACAGCACCACATTCTGAGTTCTCCCCTCCAGGAAAAACTTAGAACAATGCTTCCAAGTCCCATCCCAGAGGATAACATAATTGATGGTATTGAAAGCTGATGAGAAATTCAGCAGAACCAACTCTCTGCCTCATTCCTAGCACAGTTCATCCATCAAGGTGATCAAAATTGTTTTCATCTCATAATCAGGCTTGAAGGAATCAACCCAGTGCAAATCAAATTCCCATCTGTTCAAGAGGAAGGAAAGAAGGTGACGTAACATTGAGTTCATGCTTACAAAGTGGTTAGGGCAGCTAATCTTGCTGTTTCATTTTTCTTCTCTCCTACTTCTCCCTGCCCCAGTATGGGAATATCATCAGAGCTTCTCCCACCCATCCTTCTTCAAACTCCTCTATACCTGTTTGATGCAAGAGAGCACAGCATTGGCTCTCACTCATTTCAAATGCTTCGTTTCCCCCCAAGCTCTCCGGCGAAGGGGTCTGCAGCTCCATTGGGAGACTTTGATATCTGCTGTCCATCTCATCTGCACTATTCACTTCTACCTCTCCAGCTGGTGCTTCAGCGTCAAAGTTCTGTAAAGTAGAGCATAGGGTAGCATCTGGGGATACAAATTTGTTCCCTGCTATCACTGTGGATGTAGCAGGGCCTTCAGGAGGCTCATCCAGGAATGACAGCCAGAGACTGAGCTCTGGGTTGAGTCTCTTAGAGCGCCGAACTGCATATACACAGCTGTCTTGCTTACGGCCTGCCTTGCCAGAGGCTACCTGGGCTGGAAGAGCCCCCTGTTTTGTACCACCCTCTTCTGCAGAGCTGTCAGTTTCTTTCTTAGCCCCAGGCTCTGTTCTGGGAATCTGCCTTGACTCACTTTTCACCTCTGGTGGTGTTTTGGTTGTGTGCGGACACATTTCTGCAGAGCCCCCTCCAGTCTCAGTGGGTACCGCTCTTAGAGACTTTGGGTGCTGGCTCCTGGCCAAGGAGGCATACACAGGCTTGGCCAACCTGTATGGCTTGCTTACATCACAGGGAAGGTCTCTGGCAAGCAGTTCTTTCAGGATAGAAAATTCAGACGTGGTGGTTCTGGACTGTTTGCAGCCCCAAAAGGAGAAAGGCCAAGAACTAGAGGGGCAACCATCTTCACCACAGAGTGGAGGCCTCTGCAGGGGGCCATCTGGCTTTGCTCTTTTGGAGAGGCTGTGAAAATGCTGGTGTTTCATCTCAACAATGTTTGTGGGGGGCAGCTTTCTAGGGGGGAGGCAGTACGTGTGCATGTAGCGGATGAGCTCCACTGCAGCATGAAGTTCCTTCTCTCCAGTGCCTTCCAAAGAGGCAGGCAGAGCGGCCGCTACAGGACTACAATTCAGCACGTCATCCCCAGAGTCACTGTCCTCTCCACTGGCCCTGCAATGTCTTTGAGTCTCACTGCTGCAGCTGTTGCCATGATGTTGATCTGGTGGCCAACTGGCTTCTGTCTGGGGGCTGCCTGTGGGTGTGGTAGCTGTGGCGGTGGAAGTCAGGTGCTTATGAAGCTCAGTGCAGCTCCGACTCTGAGCCTGGAGGAAGCTTGGCTTTCTGTCATGACCACCTTCCACCTTCAAGAAGGAACAGAAAAGAGAATAATAAGTCAAAGAAAGAATGAGCTTTTCTAGATATAAGATAGAGAATTTCTTCTCAAACATAGCTATCCATCTATCACCGTATCAGAAGGGTAACTATGAACTAGAAACGATCTTTAAAGCTGAAGACCAAAAGTATTATTATCCATACAACGGCATTTCAAGTTACTATGTGCAAATATGAAACTGGAAAAGGAAGAAAAGAAATCACTGGGGGGAAAATAATCAATCTGAAATTTAGTGTTAGAGGAAAACATTATGAATCTGGTGGACTTCCAGAAAGACAAATACACAAGTGGGGGTTTCATGGATTAAATGAATGTCTTTCTTTAGCCTGGAATTCCAATCTTTTGCAGAGATCAAACTTAATCAGCACTGACTGGATGACACCGAGACCTGAGGCCAGCAACACTACCCTGGCCAAGGAGGTCTTTACGTTGAACCAGAAAAGAAACTAGAGGCCCATCCCAACACCTCTGGAAAGATCTCTTCTGTGTTTCATCAGATTCAAGATCAGTTTCACATCGTTTCTAAGAGCCATGCTGCACACCTGCTTGCTCTGATTATTTTGCTTGCCCTTGTCCCTTTGAAGCTGGGCAAAGATGACTCACTGTCAAGCTATTTAATACTACATGACAACATATGAAAACCAAGGTTAACAACAGCAAACTCAGAAGCTGTAGGGAAGATCTATTTAACTTGTGCTGTGAATGCTGAATTTCCAATTTAAGATCTACTTCATACCGATTCAGACCACTGATCCCTCTAGCCTCGCACTGCTGACTCTGGCTGGCAGTAGCTTTCTAATAACTGCATAGCCATCGACCCCTGTGTTTTCTTGCAAGCAAGACAAAATGTAACCATGCTCTTTCTTCACCCGCAGAATAGGCTTGGCACAATATAAGAGAAAGAGCACAACATGGAAGTTTAACTTTGTTTAAATTTTTCTCTATTTTGCATAGCTCTGAAAACAGAGAACACAGAGTAACTCAGTTGGAAAAGGCCTATTAGGCGATTGAGTCCAAACCCCTGCTCAATGCAGGGATCCAAATCAAAGCAGATCTGACAGATCGTTGTCCAATTTCCTCTTGAACGTCTCCAGCAATGGAGGGCTCACCCATCCCCCAAAGTAATTGGTTCCATTGTTGATATAGCATTTACACAAACGTTTTAAACTTCATAATTGTGGATAGAGCGAGGGGTGGCGGCGCAGGAGCTGTGGCCCCTTGATGGGATACCTGACTGGAAGGAAAGTGTTGGTCCCTCTTTCTACCGAGATGGCAGAGGTGGAAGAAACCCTGAAGCAAATTCAGAGTCAGAAGGGAGTCCAAGGGATCATTGTTGTGAATTCAGAAGGTATTCCCATCAAAACCACCATGGACAACTCCACCACAATGCAATATGCAGGCTTAATGCACAATTTAATAATGAAGGCAAGATGCACTGTATGAGACATTGATCCTCAGAATGACCTCACATTCTTGCGTATTCTTTCCAAGAAGAATGAAATCATGGTTGCACCAGATAAGGACTATTTCCTGATTGTTATTCAGAATCCAACAGAATGAAAACTCCCAACTTGAAACAACAGTTCCTACTTATCCAAATGAAACATTTTATTTAATGTCTAAGAAAAAGAAAACTGGTAGCAGTTATTTGTTTGTGCCACATTAATCATGTTTGACAAATTTATTTTCAGAATCTAAAAAATAGGGTCTCTGCAAGAGTCATTCCATGAAGAAGACAATGAAGTAAAGATGACTTAAGTGTCAAAGATTGATGCGGTTCTGAATAATTTAAAATAACTTTACATTATTGTCTGAAATATTTTAATAGCTGTTGTCTCTTTTTTATTTTGCTTCTTATTTAAATTTGGACTGAGGCATTTCCACCTGTAATGTATTAAAAATCAAAGCCATCCTAAAAAAACTTCATAATTGTTACAGCAGTATGGCAATGGAACCATTTACCTTGGGAGGTAGCAGACTCCAACTATCAAGTTCCCCCTCAATCATATTAGTCCAGATGCTCCCTATGAGACAATGGAGCAATTCCTCCTGCATTTATAAACAGGGATACAGTAAAACCTCATATAACACTAAAACCTGGTTCCACAAGTCTTGGTGTTATATGATTTTTAGTGTTATCTGATCCTCTATGGGATCCATAGAGATACATTGTAACCACACAGGCTTTAGCGGTTGTTATCTGAAGCATCCCATAGGATCTTAATGTTATCTGATGCAATTCTTCCCCCCAGATTCTTTAATGTTATGCGATTTTCGTGTTATTCGATACTAATGTTATATGAGGTATTACTGTATATGTTTTTTACACACTGTGTGGCTCTAACTCACTTTCTGTTCTTTTTGAACAGTTTATAGCAGGGGTGGCCAACCTACGGCCTGTGGTCTGGCCCCGGCCCATGGCACCATTTCATGTGGCCTTCTGCTATCTTTGTTGCTACCGGAAATAGAAGCGGACATGTTTATGACAGCCGTAAACACGCCACACATGTGTAAGCTTGCTCGCACCTGCCGTAAACACTACCACCAATGTGCCTGTGGCTGTCATAGACACATTTACAATAGCTGTGGATGAATTTTATGGTAGTGTTTACAGCAGGAAGAGCCACATGACCGGCTGTCTGGGGGGACATGGTCAGGCCTGCAGGGTAAAAAAGTTGAGAACCCCTGGTTTATAGCCTTCAATTTCTGTGTTACAGTCGTGGAAGCCCATCCCTTGCCAGCAGTCCATCTTCTAGGAAGTGTAGTCCATGGTCCCCAAACCCAAACCCCTCATGTCAGCAGCACCTTTGTAGACAATCTTCAAGATCTAAGTCAGGAGTTCTCAACCTTTTTAAACAGGGGGCCGGGTCACACTCCCTCAGACAGCTTCAGGGGCCGGATGGCCATTTTGTCCTTCCTTCACCACATGACACTTCCTGGTGTGGTGGAGTCAGTGCGGGGCCACATGAAATGGTGCCACAGTCTGCATGCGGCGCACGGGCCACAGGTTGAGAATCCCTGATCTAAATGGTTGAGATGCATGCTTTCTCACCACACTAAATAGCAGAGAGCAAGTGAAATACTGATAGGCTGTTGGCTACCAATATATGTTTATTGGATGGGGAAGAAAAGATGGAGAACAAGATTTGTACCTTTCAAGAACTGTTCAGAGCAAGATGTAAGAAGATCTTTCACATCCCTTGCCTTTGTGTTTCTTTACAGTGGGTATATGTGACCAAATGGCACCATTTCCTTCCTCTTCCTTTCAGCTGGTATAGGGCAATGACTTGATTTTATACCACATTACTTTGAACTAATCCCTTGCCAGGCTCTTCTTTTCCCCAATTAAAATCTCTTTGCCTAAAACACCAAATGCTTTCCCCTGGCTAAGTGAAAAATCTTCAGCAGCCTCTTGGGTGGATTTCAAGGGATTAGTTCAAACAGCTAGATGAGTTTGCCAACTTTCCATGTAGCTGTTCATCTAGCTCCGGGATGCCCAAACTTTTCGGGCCATACAGGCGTGTTTTACTTCCGCTTCCAGGAGTGATGAGGGCTTTGCGGGCTGGATGAATTTGCATCGGGGGCCGCATCCGGCCCCTGGGCCATAGTTTGGGCACCCCTGATCTAGCTAAACACAATGCAATTGGCCATTAGGAAGTTATGCTGTAATGTGGGTCAGGAATGAGAGTGAGAAAGGAAACAGCAAAGAAAGATCATGACAGTGTAAAAAGAAAATATGGTGAAAAAAGTGCTTGAACAAAATTATATTCCTTTTGAGAAGGCTCACTCATTGAACTGGTATTAGGGTTAAATGACATGCTGTGTCAAATGTATAGTGGGCATGTAAACTTTGTTTCCCTATTTACTTGCAAGTAAGTGCATAAGGGCATGATCAAAAACTGGGCCACTACACATGCATAAATGGACCCACCTGACCTATATATATATTTCTCTCTAATTTGTCCCTCAGTATTCTACCATCTCATCTCTAAACCAGGGGCGGCTGGCTTCTGTATTTGTGCCAATTCAATTTATAAGTAAATTGCATTCACAAGAGTGAGTGCAAATGGGACTTTACAAGAGTGATTATATGCTAGAACAGGGGTGGCCAACCTGCAGCCCACGGCAACATTTCATGTGGCCCGCCACCGCTCTCATCACTACCAGAAGCAGAAGTGTTTATGACAGCCGTAAAATGCACCCATGTATGAGTAAACACGCCTGCACCTGCTGTAAACACTGCCTTAAATGCACCCATGGCTGTTCTAAACGCATTTACAACAGCCACAGACACATTTTATGGCAGTGTTTACAGCGGGAGGGAACCACGTGACCAGCCCACTCAGCTGTCCGAGGTGGTCTGGCCCACAGCACTAAAAGGTTGGGAACCCCGGTCCTAGAACGTAGCAGGAGTCGTATGCTAGGGAAGATCTCACACCCAATGAAGGACACTGTACTAATAAAATCCAAGGGAGACATGTAACCATGAAGTGTAGAACATATGGCAGGCATGACTAGATGCTGGAGTGCACAGAATGCTGTTACCTTTCCCGCCAAAGCGGTACCTATTCATCTACTTGCAATTTCTTGCTTTCAAACCCCTAGGAGCCGGGACAGATGATGGGAGCTCAATGTGTCACACAGCGCTCGGGTCTTGAATTGCTGACTTGCCACAGAGCGATGGACTAGATTCAGAAGGCCTGGGCTCAGCCATGGATGCAGAACTAGTGAAACTGCTTCTTCAGTACCTTGCTCGCCTTGAAAGCCTTAACAGAGTCATTATAAGTTGGTCCTGACTTGGTGGCACATAGAAATATAAGAAACACAGTCCACTACTTTAATGTTATATCAAGGCTGGGGCTACTCAAAGGAACAATACCTTTGTACAGGGTCGCAGGGATCTGGATTTGGGAGCTCCTTGCCGCCATGCACTCCCCTCTTTCTGAACCTCAAAGCTTGGAGGCACATTGGGTGGAGAAAGAAGTAACTTCTTCAGCTGGAATGGGAAGAGGTGAAAGAAAGAGTCGGAATTCATACACACATGAATAATAGTTTATACTTTAATTCTTCTAAGCTCCTACCAACCATTTCATGGAATATGCAACAGGGGCCCTGATCCAGATCAATATTTTTTGTACAGTATTTGTATTTAGACTTTTATGTCGCTCTATTAGCCGAAGCGAATAATCCATAAGTCAAATTTACCAGGCCAACCACCATCTCCAGATATGTGAATTTTAGCATTCAAATACAGCCTGGAAAAGTTTTTTTTAAACAAAAATCGGTCCTCAGAATCTTAAAAAGCTAGAATGTTTCATTCCAGCTTAGAAATGATGGGGAACCATAATTAAAAAGCCCATCACCTGTACATGGATCATGATCTTGGACTTTGGGACTCATAGCCAACACAGGCTTGGCAAATGTCACTTCTTAGAACTCTTGGATTCAGAGTGGCTTGTAGCTCCAACATGTGCTGGATATCACCCAAAAACCAGTTCCATGAATTCCTGTTGCTTTTTGCTTACAATTCATCCGGATATTGCAAACATTCATTCAAGAGAAGCCCAAGAAAAGCCCAAGCCGATGTGTGACAATCCACCTCAAGTTTTCATACCATTTCCTATATGGAAGTAGGGGACAGATTGTATAGCTGGAGCAGAAACTGACAGAAATGTTCAAAACCAAAATAAATAAATCCCAAAACTCAACTTCTTAGCTGCCTGGCTACAGATTATCAAAAAGTTGCTGTTTATAAGAAGAACTACTCTGAATACTTTTTATTCATACCGCGGGGTATATTTTGTAAGACTTTTTAAAGCCTTCTCTGGATGGGCTTCCTATTATATTTTGTCCTTAGCCCAGCAAAGGCCACTTGGATGCTAAGAAAACTAAACAAATCAGGCATATCGGAGAGTAAACAAAACAAAACGAAAAGAAAAAAAAAAGGTTGTGGCACTTTAAAGACTAGTTGCTGTATTTTAATGTTACCTTTCATGGACCTGGTCCATTAAAAAAAAACAGCAGTTAGTCTTTAAAATGTCACAACATTTGTCTTTTTGTTTTGTTCACTCTTTGAAATGTTTGATTTGTTTAGTTTTCTTAGCTAACACAGCTACTATCTGAAAAATTTAAACAAATCAAGGCTGCCTGTGGAAAAATCAGGGTCCTGTTGCTATCCCAGTAAAGTGAGTTCCCTGCATGCCTGTTCTCACAGGGAGACCAAACAGAAATGAAGCAAATCTTTATCAGTGGTGGAAAAGATTAATGGTGTGAGAAACACAAAACGAATGCTACCTTCCCAAGCCCTAAAATTAAGGAGGTGGGATTGTGCACATGCAGTGAACTTTTGGAATGATCCCCAATGAACAGTTGTGTGATGCTCCATTGGCTTCTTTGAAATGAGGCTAATCTCCCTTCCCCTTTACCCCAAACATGTGATACATTTTCACAGGTCCCGCTGGGTATGTGAATTGGGAAACACATACCGGCTCCTGCAAAGGAAAATCAATCGGATATAACATTCCAACAAGAGCTCTAATTAATTAATTCATCAGCATGCCAGATACTTTGAAGATACGTTTTCTGTCCAAATGCCAAGTATTTATTTGGCTGGGATTTTTTTTTGAATGATCTTTATAACAGGTGCAACTTTAATCTCATGAAGGAAGTTGTGGGTAAAAGCAGCAAGTTGGACATTATCTTAAGGATATCTCATCTCTCAAACCAAATGTTTCTGATTACGTAGCTAAAATATTTCTATCTGTTTTTTTAAAGAGGCTTTGTTGACATTCCACACTTACACAGAAGGCAGCATGGGATTGGTTAAAAACCGTGCCAGATTTTGCTCTTGTGGGAATATGGAAGCACAAAAAAAAAACCCACTTCAAAGGTGACTTGGGAACTGAAAAAGCTCTTTAACAATTAAGCATATGACAGTTATTACATCAGTTCCCACGGTCAAACAGCTAATTTTACTAAGTCAACATAGTGACATTTCAGTTTCATGTAATGCGTGAGAAACTCCTCATTGAAAAAGCCAAACATTACGTCCTTCTCCCCTGCAACGTATACATCCTATATATACACATTTGGATTTGTGATATATATAAATAAATAAATATTTAATTACAAACATGCACACTTTGTGTGAAGTGAAAATGCATATTTTTCACCACTAGATGCCGCTATAACACTTTTTGAAACCATGACAGTAATGAGGGATTGAAAGATGAAGAGAAGGTGGGCATGGTAGGCAGAGACCTATATTTTAAGACAGGTCCCCATGCTAGTACTCTAGTCACAAATGAGAAGAATTGCTCCCCTGTACTGGATCTAATAATGCAATATGAAACAAGGCCTGGTAACTGAAGATTGAAGCATGTTGTGGAAGGCCAAAGGCTCTATATTTCTCTTCTTAGTACTTACTGCATGAAATCAAGCACAGAACTGGGGTAGAGGCCTCTTCCATTATGAGAGGACTTTTTTAAAAAATGGACTACTCTCACAATATTCTCTCCCTTTCTCTTCTCTCTTTTATGGGTTGTGAATGTATAGCAGAAAGCCAAGCTCAGCCATCTTCACAGCTAAGAAAAATTTATACCATAACTCTCAGAATTTCCCAGCCAACCTAGGCAGTGGCTGACGATAGTTTTAAAAGTAAGTTCTCCAAGCTCTGCAGGCCCCCAAGGTTCACAGAGTATAGCACATTCTGATTTCTATGAGAACACATGGGGGAAAACACTGGAATACATGTGTGTCCGCTCTTATGTATTCCAGAGGGGTGCGTGCAGAGTACCTGATGAAACAGAAGAGTGATTCAGTCTGATTTGTACATCTTTCTCCTTAAAAAGGAGTCCCACTGAATCTTCCATGTAACCAGGCGCAGAACTGCAGTCTGCATCGTTGGATGGCAGAGGGTGAGTCATAAATTCAGTTCTTAGCCCAATCAGGATGGATCAATTGAAATCAAATATTGGGTAGTAAGTCAACAACTTTGGTGTAAATCCTATCAATATGACCGATCTACACTAGTTCTTTATTGTTCCTCACCTATGGGAAGCTGGACATCACCATGGTTGTCCTGATTTTCGATGTAGCAACCCTAAACAGTTATATTTGTGTTGCATCCAAATTAGACTCTGAGCCGTCTCCAAAAAGTCCTGTAATAGCAGCATGACCTACTCCAGGAGGAGCAGTATAAAATTGTGCAAGATGAGCAAAAATATGCATGTCTACTCCAGTTACACAAGGTAATATCATAATGGAATTGAGATTTTTTTCTTTGTGCATAAAAAACTATCTACTTGCACTGAAAGCAAAACCTTTGAGCTGTCAACTTCTATTAGGTTTTAGGAAACCATAGTATCTAATTTTGATTTTTAATAAGCTGTAAAGTTGTAAAAATACTCAGTACCTTCCCCACAAGGATTCATATAAACAAATGTGGCCTAACATTCAGGGAGACAAAGGGACTCTTCATAGCTGTGGGAAAGTCTGTCTCATGACTTTCTCTATGCAGGTAAATGGGAGTCTTTATGACACAAGTGGAGTGTTTGGGAATGTGAATTCTTAGAATGAAAAACTCTAAGAACCCCCTCTGACCGGGGCATTGTAGGAGTTGGTAGATCATAAAAGTAACTTCCCCAAGTCCTACAGGGAGAGAGGCTGGAGATGAGAGAAGAGCATTGGACAACAAGCATCATGAGAATGGATTGAGTTGAAAACCAATGACATAGCTGAGATGTGTTTGAGCCATTCACACGCTTAACCCCCCCCCCCCCTCCACCTCCTCCATCCACCACCATCACCACTCTTCCCCTATGAGGATGACAATGGAACAAATCAAGTGAGAACAATGGTGCGGCACATGTATACGTATACAATAACAGATATATGCTTTTGTATTGTTATAATTGTAAGCCTATAATGAAAAAATTCAGACCTTTGCTTCCTATCATACCCATGCAGCCGGCTTATGAGAGGCGCATCCAAATCCACCTTAAACAGTAGGAAGTAGGTTCTTACTAGAGACAGCTCATCAACCTCTGGGGCCAGGAGAGACCCACTCGTGACAGGGGCACCAGGTTTGGTAGAGGGGGTAGGTGATGTGCAGCCGCTGTTGGGCATGTCCCCCTCGTCCATATTTCTGAAAGCAGCCAGACCCATGTCGTCTCCCTGGATGTCATCCAGTGTCTCAGTGAGAGCCGCCAGCAATGCTTCATTCTCGCTGTCTATAATCTGAGGGAGGAGCCAGAAGAAAAATGAGAGGGAGAGAGAGAGAGAAAGCATGTCATGTGGGTGAACTGATGGGGACATTGTATTCTCTTCTTACCATTGCTAAGTTTTATTGTGAGGTCTGTAAAACAGATCAATACATTTCACTGAGAGAAGATAGTTCACAAACAAAATGCCTCCTGCAGGGAAATGACTCAAAAGTAATCACATTCAAGAAATGTACACAGCACACCAGTCAGTCACCATGTGGGTGGAAAAGAATGAGTAGATTAGCATTCATCAGATATTTTGCCAAAAAGAAACTCTACCTGTAAAAGAAAAACACCAAAATCCTTATGCTGTTAATATCTTTACGAACCCGACTTAAAGGAAAGAAAGTTGCTCTTAAGAATGGAAGCAACATCTTGTGGAAGGCATCCACAGAAGAGCACTGGTAGGATGGTGCTGTAGGATTCAGGGCTTCATCCTACCTGCCTCAGTATAACATATGATTTCAGCAAGACATTTTATGTTTTCTTCCTAAATGTTCTGCAATGATGGTGCATTTTTATTAGGTTAAATGGGAAGCAAAGTGGCTGATGTCCAAGCCATGGATTTTTCTATCAGTGTACTGCCTCCCACTTTGCATCTTGCAGGCTACAACCTGGAACACCAGTAATTTTTTTTACCTTGTTACTTACGTGCTGTCAAGCTATTTCAAACTTAGGTAAAGGTTGCCCTTACTCGGAAGCCAGTCATATCCGACTCTAGGGTTCAGTCCTCATGTCTGTTTATAGCCAAAGAGCCAGCGCTGTCTGCATCTGCAGACATTTCCGTGGACTTGAGGAAGGCATGCCTCAACACCAGAATGCATAGAACGCTGTTTACCTCCCCACCAAAGTGGTCCCTATCTATCTACTTGCAATTTCTTGCTTTTGAACTGCTAGGTTGGCAGGAGCTGGGACAGAGACTGGAGCTCTGTCCCAGCTCCTTCAAATTTACGGCAGTCCTAATCAGGTTTTTAAGGTACGTGAGATGTTCAAAAAGTGGTTTACCATGTCTGCACCACAATTAGTTTCTGAACTCTGCTCACAACACCACACTGGGTCTCCATTCATTCATTCATTTGTTTATTAGCCTTAATTTACCTCTTCCTGTTTGGAAGAAACTATAAATGGAAAGGCACCCCTATTTCCCATTACTCAAGCAATGCGGTTGTCAATAACTTGCACATCAATCCCCCCCCTCCCAATATTATCTGGTCTTTCCTTTTTGAGTCATTCCAAGACACTCTACACAGTATATCCATGGCACTCATATTTTAAAGGACCTAATTATTCAAGTATGAAGTAAGGAAACATTATATTATTTTTCCAGTGAAATGTAGTACAGTGGTCAAAGCTTCACTGCAACATGGACTATACAGTTTTCTTACCTGCCTACATTGCACACCCATGTTCCTATATAAGCCCTCAGCATGGTTTTGGGTACAGTCTGAGACTGCCACTGCCCCACTATCTCTGAACCGCCCCGCCCCCCTCTTTCCAAAGGCATAATCTTGAAAAAACTGGGGAACATCCATCTGCATTGGTTATGTCATAGGAAAACAGTCACATATAGCACCTTCTATCAGTCTTGCAAAGTCTACAAAATATGGGGTAATTCAGGCCTTTTAAAGGAGAGAAAGAGATTGCTATCATCTCTCCCTTTCCTCTCCTCTGCTTTCACTGATGTCTATGTCCTACATAACTTTCTTTGTCCCTGACAACTTGGTATTCAGGTTCAGCCAGTCTGAACACCATGCAAGAAATTGCAAGAAGCTTTAGCAAGTTCACCCATCCCTGATTATTGCCAGCACAAGGCTTTATTTCATAGTGGTCTTCAACTCGGTTCACAGAGATTTTATCTGCTGGGGAGGTGAGCTTTATTTTCCCAGTGAGCTGCAGACTACATCCCTATATAGGTGTGTTTCTGTTTCAGGGATGGGGCTTACGTAGGAAGGATTATGTTGGCAGTATGATTTAATCCCAATGTTACATTGTTGTTAAAAGAAGAATAAAACACAAACCCACAGCATTACGACAGCCACCACCAAAGTGGATTTGTTACAGATATTTATAATTTTTCCTGGTTTTGGACTATTTTGAAACCTAACCTCATTTCTCCAGAAATACATTTCACTGAATTAATTAAAATTCCTTTCTGGGTGAATATGCATAGGACCACAGCTTTACAGAAATTCCAATGAGGACAAAAAGATGCTGTCATTCTAATTAGAAGCAAGTCCCACTGAATGCAAGGAGTCTTGCTGTCTTCGGGATCATCTTAGTTGATAAATGTACCAGCTGAACATATTCAGGATCATACCACACATTTCTGATTTCAGATTAAGATTTTCCCCTAGTTTAATTGGTGGATCTGAGACTGGAGGATACAAACTGGGTATAGACTCAATGCAGACTGAAAAAGTGCAGCACCTCCCTCTTGTGTCTATAGTACTTAATTTGATGGAAAGGAAAAAAGACACAATTTAAAGTGGCCTTTCATTTTAATTTGTATTGAAACCTTAGCAGGCCCTGTCCACTTCTTCACAAGCAAAGACAACTAACAAGCGTTGCTGGAATTGATGAGGCCAAAGTTCTGGACTTTTAAAGTGTGGTTTCAATGGGAAGAGTTATTCTTAAAAGCTGTCCCCACTGAAGGGACTTAAAAGCACTTCAGTTTGGGCCATGTTACACCTACTTTCTTTCACTCCATATCTTCTACCACAGGAGTCTTACTGGCATAGCCAGAATCAAGTGGAAATAGCATATCACCTGCCTTCTTGCCGCAATCCCACCGTAAAGGTTACAGTAAAACCGGGCCTGTTCAATGCACCACATGTACAAAAAAGGAAGGCTTTGGTGAATCTAAGTGGCTGGTAAGAAAGAGGTGCTAAGAACAGTGCTATCTAATGACACTGCAGAAATGTTACATAGCTGGACACTGGATGATAACAGAATCTCTAACCCTGCACCTTGAGACATAAGCCTCCACTCATTGGCTCACACCACACAACCTCCCAGCCTAGCAAATTAATCCCTGACATCCAGATGTCTGTATGCTGCAAATGAGGCAGAACCACCAAGGTGTCTGCACAGTTTAAGTGAATTCACCTGCAATGACTCAAGCCCAAGATGTACTGTCAAAACATGCCACTGCTGCAGTGACCTTGAAGCTACTGGAAAATCTCTCTTAATTGCTAGGAAATCAGGCTAAGGGCATTGAGACAATGCAGAATGTTACCCATCTGGCACATGACAATACTCATAACCAGCCATAATTTTAAAATGTAAGTTTCTCTATTCTGTATCAACCACCTGCCTAAATTATACAGTTGAAAGTATATGAATAACACGATGAGCACCAAAACTATTCCTAGAAGTCAAAGCAGCAAATAAAGATGGATGCTGTTTGCATTGGATTATAACGGTACAGGGTAGGGCAGGATAATGTATTTTAACATTCAGTTGTTTTAATTTTATAGGCAGAATCAGCCATGTGGTTATTACAGTTGTTTCGTTCTGAGACCCAGAACAAACCAACATAATCTGAAGACCAAGCACCACCACCAAAGAAGTTCTATTTTGTGCAAAACAAACACCATTGGATTTGCATAAAATCAACATTCTTGTACAAAACTCTCAATAAGGGAAGGGACTCTTATATAAAAAAGAGCACAAAAACTCTTGTGATCAGGGAGAAAACTTTTTAAAACTTTCATTTTCGCCTGTAAGAGCCAAACATTTTACATCCCTGTTTTAAACAATACATTTTAATACAGTAGTGTGATTTGCTTCAGCATTCCTTCCAATACAATGAAATACTGCAATGGTTTCTCAGAACCTGGCTCTGGAGTTCTGGAATTATAGTAAAAACAATTAATATCTCCCATTTTTGAGATATTTGGTTTTTAACTGTGTCTAGAACCCAGTCACCCCAAAAAGGTTTTAAAGAACCTTATCTAGCCTAAGGCAATCTATGTTATGACTCTAAAAATGCCTGGGCTTAGCAAGAGTCAAGTTCAAGGTCATGATTTCTAGTACAGTACCTGGGGAACTGGCAGTTCTTGTTGCAGGAACCTGGGGCATATGTTAAGTCTGGGTTGAGCTCCACAGAAGTAAGCAAGGATAAGGAGCTGGCATTTCGAAAGCATCTTGATACCAGAAACATACTAAAGAATCAACTCTAAGGATTGTGTTTGGTTAGTCAATTTGAGAGTTAGCTAACAAAGTTCTCCTACCTGCTGGTACTTCTAGGCCAGAGAGCAACCTTAAAACACAGAACTCAGGCCTTACCACATCGTCATATTACTCCCAACAGCCATCTGTCTCATTCTAAACCTGTCTGGATATTAGGGTCCTTAGGAGAGGTCCCTCTTGAGAATACCAACAGCTGCACAGGCCCACTTGACAGGTCTGTGAAAAAAAGACTTTTGTCTTTCATGGCTCCCAGACTATGAAACTCACTCCTTTAAGACCTGAGAAAAAAATCTTTTAAGAAGGGCATGAAGTCACATCTTTTAAAATTCTCTCATAATATTGTTTAACAGAGTGTGATGATTCTGACAGTTTGTAGATTTTTAATCAAGGGTGATCAGAGAATAAACAAAATGAAAACTCTGTAGCACTGTGAAGTGGACTTGATCCATGAAAGCTCACACTGAAATATAACAGTTCGTCTTTAAAGTGATGCAGTGTTTTTGTTTTGTTTATTCTCTGATATGCCTGAAACACAGGCTAACACGGCTACTATTCCAAAATAATCAAGGGTTGTTGGTCATATTTTATTTTGTTTGATTTTAAGGATTATATGGTTGATTTTTTTAAAAAATGCTTCTTATGCTTTATGCTGACTATAAAGCCCTTGAGCTCTAAGTAGTGGTGAAAAGGTGGTGTAGATGTAGAGCTGTCATCATTCTGTGACTTTGTTGTGGGAGATCCAACACTGATTAGGACCAGGCCATGGTCAGTAGGGTGCTTTATCTCTGTGCTCCTCACTGTGGTGCCAATGAATTCTAGAGCCTGTGCACCTATAATTTACACTTCCAACAAGGGTCCAAACCACACCAACAGATCACTTTGTGGCAGCATAAATTGTAGGTGTGGGTGCTCCAATCTTGAATGTGCCTGCAATAAACTGGAGTAGTGCAAGAATTAAAGCTGCTCATCCCCAAGTCAGGAAGTTGGATAAGATCCCTTTGCTAATTTTTCAGCCAAAAGAGTAAGGAGAAATAGTATCTAGTGGCATGTTCAAAAGAGCGTACAGTTCAACATTGAGCTAGCCAAGCTGGTAGTAGAACCAGAGCACTGGTGGCACAAGAGATGATGTAGCAAAGCTTGACTGTTGATTCAAGATTGACAAACATAAAGCCATACTTCGATGCCTTGACTGGCAACAGTCTAATCTAGATAGTGTACAGACAAGTCAAACTTTCTTGGAGACACATGGAACGTACTTCCACATGACTACTGGAATACATCTGCAAGACTACTTATTTTCTAATCTTTTCCCTGATCTTTTCCCTGATCTTTCTAATCTTCTCCCTGATACCCCCCCCCCCATGCTGATGGGGGATTCCTTCCAAGCAAGCAACCCCTCATAAGCATTCTGTGATGGTAGAATCACGTGAGGGTCTCTATCACATGCACACCTGCACATTTGCATTGGCTCTCAGATACTTTTGAGATGTACTTGTCTCTAAAGAAAAGAAAAATCAATGTGGGGTCTTATTTGGATTTTTTTTTAGTGCTATCATTATCCACAAATAATCATATCAGCTCTGCTAGACGTTATTGTGACAATATCTAAGAGGGAGACACCAAAGGTGTTGCATTCCTGGAGCAAATTTATTTTTCTTCCCAAGATTGGCAAGCAACTTCAGCACACAGGACATCAGCAGGATATATTTTATCAGTCTCCACTCATTTCTGAAAGACCTGCCTTTTACATTTCTGCTTTGTTTATCTTTTCCTCAGGAAGTTCAGTGGAAAATATGTATCTTGCAATGACAACCTGTCAGTCATTCTGGACTATTTACAAGAATAGCATAAAGCTAAAAGGTGAAGTATAAGTCTAGGGAAGAAGTCCTTGACAATTTCCTAAAGAGTAGATAATGTACAACTGAGTGCCCAAACTTTTGTACCGTGGACCTGACCACGGCCCTGGAACAGCTGAGTGGGCCTGACCATGCCCCCAGAAGCTGGGTGTGGCACATGTGCTGGTGCATCCCCAACCATTTCCAGAAGAGCTGGGGGCATGTTTGCACATGTGTGGGGGTGTCCCCAACCATTTCCGGGCAGGCCCATGCTGGGCACCAAATTACTGGGACGGGCAGCTGTGCACCTCTACTGAGAACCTATAACTTAAAAGGCCACACCAGCTTGGCAGTTTCCACTTCATCTCCTCTCACAGGACTCCCCTCAGCCCTGTTGGAGAAAGTCCAAAGCACTTCAGTAGCAGCTCAGAGATTATCTGTGCAACTGCCGAAGGGCTTCGGACTTTTCCCCACAGGGCTGAGGGGAGCCCTGCAAGAGGAGCCAAAGCAGAAAATGCTGAGGTGGCGTGGCCCTTTAAATTATAGGTTCTCAGTAGAGGCACGCGATTGCCTGTCCTGGTAATTAAGTGCCCTGGCATGGGCCTGCTTCCGGGAGTGGCACAGGCACATTTGCGCATACGCGGGCATGTTCCCAAACCCTTCCGAGTGCTGTGCAGGCATGCATGCGCATTGGCAGCCACATCCCCATCCACTTCTGGGAGCGGCATGGGCCTGATGAAATGGCTTCAGGGGCTATATCCGGCCCATGGGCCATAATTTGGGCACCCCTGATCTATGACAAAACTTGGCCTGACAGGCACTAGCAGCCATGAATTCCAACACCATCTTTATGCTAAGAAAAGAGAACAAAAAGTACAGAGAATGCTTTCTCTCCATACACAGTGACTGTGTTGCTCGCCTGAAAATATAAAAGGAGGTCAAACAACTGCAAGATGTGACTTTATTCTCCATTAACCCATGACACAATACAAATCTCAGCCCACCCTGTTCTTCATTA
The DNA here is from genome assembly GCA_030440675.1 of Furcifer pardalis. Lineage (NCBI taxonomy): Eukaryota > Metazoa > Chordata > Lepidosauria > Squamata > Chamaeleonidae > Furcifer > Furcifer pardalis. The sequence goes on from CP126893.1 coordinate 76,111,797, forward strand.
TTTTTTCGCCTCTCAGTTGCTCCTGTGAGATACTTCAGCCTCCATAGACTTCCATCCCACCTACCCCACAATGAAAATCACCACAGCCAACGAGTGTCTAAATCCTGAGCTCTTGTTTTATTTCAAGAACTAAAGAGCAATCATATCAGTGTTTTTAACACACAAATATATACCGTCCTTTTCCAAGTTTTGACCAATCCAGCTCCTACTGAGTCTGTCAGTCAGAGGCTGTGTGGGGCAGTAGTTGACACATGGAGATTACACTAGTCCAGTGTTTCCCAACTGTTGGGTTTTGGACTTCAATTCCCAGAAGCCTAAGTCAATTCCCCAAAGCACTGATCAACCAATGTACTGACTTAGGCTTCTGGGAATTGAAGTCCAAAACCCAACAGTTGGGAAACACTGCACTAGTCCATGATAGAGAAGTATAGCACTCCAGGTGTTCTTGGACTTCAATTACTAGAAGCCCAAGTCAGCACTCCTCTTGATCAGGGCTTCTGGGAATTGAAGTTCAAGAACAGCTGGAGTGTCATGGTTCACCATCACTGGCGCTATTTTGTTGCAGAATGGAATCAAGAGCCCCATCCTCGCTCAGTCTAAAGAAGCAAATGGGTTGTAGAAAGGGATTGGTTAGGCACAGTCACATGTGTTCAGGAATCTTTCAGTAGCTGATATTAAGTCCTCTTTGGATATTATAAGCATAGGTACTATAAACAATCAGCATGGGAGAGGGGCCTAGCACCTCTCTATGACCAAGTGAAGAAAACAAGCATTCCAACTCAAGTGGAGAGCCTCCATGGATAAAGGAAGCTCTCCTTTTGGGAAAGCAAATTTTGTGGGAGGAGAGAGGAAGTCTGTAGGCTCACCCCTCCTCACGTATTTATTTTTCTGTACTCATAACACCTGACTGGGTCCTATTTATTTATTTATTTATTTTATATCACCGCCCACTCGCCATGACGACTCAGGGCAGTTTACAGTCAGGAAAAAAAAGACAAAACTACAACACCACACACAGCACAAACAGCTAAAATCCATTCCTCCTCCCTGCCCGAGGACGTTGGTCTTTTCCTTCCCTGGGCAGGTAGGACCCAGGATTAGGAAGTAGAAGCTTCCATCTAAAAACCTTAAAACTGTTAAAATTTAAAATTAAAATCTAAAAAAGATTAAAAACAGATTAAAAACACACCAGATGCTACAACTACTAATTTAAAAGTAGAGAAAGAGAGGGGCTCAGATCATCCAATGTGCTGGGGTCATTATACCTTCTGCACCCCATATCTGTCCCGCCAGCCATGTTTTTAGATTCTTCCTAAAGGGCAGCAGCTCTGTCTGGAGATGTAGCTCCGTAGGCAGGAGGTTCCATAGGGCTGGAGCAGACAGAGATAAGGCCCTCCTTCTAGTGCCAGAGAGATGTGCCTCCCTGGCCGATGGAACAACTAGGGAGCCTCTCCGGTCCGCTCTGGTGGGACGGGCAGATGTTCTTGGGGTGAGGCAGTCTCTTAAGTATCCTGGCCCACTACCATGTAGGGCCATGGGCTATTGCAGAAGGAGCTTTGTAGATGAATGTGTGATCTTCAGACAGGCAGACATGTATGCTCAGATACACACACATGTCCCCATGTTTGTACACAAACAGTGCTTTTCAAGCACCAGACACCAACCTTTGGGGGGACTTGTTTTAAACAACCTTGGAGAAACTGCAAGCTCCTGTGATACAGAGTGCCCCTGATGCATCGATGCTTCCTTCATCCCACACAGCTTTTATCCATTCCAGACTATGCCAAATAGGATTCTTTGAATCCCTCTTATGTTCTGCACTTGATCAAGCTTGCACAGAGGAACAGCATGGTAGCCCTGGGGGTACCCTGCTATATCTGTACCCAGCAGTAACCTAGAGGGGCCTCAACTGTTAGGTTTTTCCATTATGATTTTTATTTAGCTCATTCAACAATTGTATGTCCCATTTTTCTTTGAAATATAAACCAAGGGAGCTCATTTAGGAAAAAGAAAACAATGCAAGATTGATTTATACCTTCTCAAACTGGGTCATCTAATGTCTCCATGAAAGAGAATCATATTACTAAGCCTTCATAAATGGTGCAGTGGTTAAACAGCTGCACTGCAGCCAAAACTGTGCTCACAATCTGAGTTCAATCCTGATTGACTCAGCCTTCCATCCTTCTGAGACTGGTAAAATGAGTACCCAGTATGTTGGGGGCAAAATGCTAATTTTCTTGTGAGCCGGCCAGAGAGCGCACTAAGCACTATGGGGGTGATATATAAGTGTAATTGCTATTGCTATTAGACACCACCCTTTAAAAAGTTACATATGAAGAGCCACCTTGTAAGTAAAAAGCTGCCCAATAACATATCATGCTGGCTAAATGCAAAGCAGGTTGCTGAAGGAGCAAAAGAACAAAACAGCACTTGGCTTCTCCTTTATTGGCCTTCTTGTCTTCTATTGGCCTACTGTCTTCAAAAAGGAAGGTAAAGGTCACCCCTGCTCGAAAGCCAGTAGTATCCAACTCTAGGGTTCAGTGCTCATCTCTGTTTATAGCCAAAGAGCCAGCACTGTCTGTGTCTGCAGACCTTTCCATGGACACGTGGCAGACATGTCTCAGCACCAGAATGTGCAGAACACTGATTATCTTCACACCAAAGTGGTACCTATTTATCTACCTGCAATGTCTTGTTTTCGAATGGGTAGGCTGGCAGGAGCTGGGACAGAGATGGGAGCTCACTCCGTCGTGTAGTACTCAGGAATCGAACTCCAAACTTCCAGTTGTCGAGTTCAGTGCCTTAACCACTTGAGCCACCACAGCCCCTAGTCTTGATAAGTCACAAAGGAAAGGGCTTCTTTAATGACCAGGGCATGAGTGGAGAGGCAAAGGAACGCTGCCAGCCCACTCAGTTCACACTTGCCTGAGTGGAATTCGGTAAGTGAGAAAACCCCGAGTCTAATTACTAAGAAGATCAAAACCCACAAGATATTGTGGTAGGAGCTGCTTTTTTTTAAAAAAAGGAAGAGCCATTGTTTGGATGAAGTGGACAGAGAAGGCATCAGCCAGTCTCACATGTACATGAGCTGAGACAGTTGGGAAGATAAATCCTCTTCACAGGGGAAGAACTGCAGCTAATAACAATTTATAAAACGTCATGACTGTTGGGAACATCAGGCGTTATCAAGAGCACAGTGCAACCCAATAGGAGCAGATAAGAGGGCTTTATTTGGTGTTTGTGTGGAAAACCAAGAATAACACAGGAATGAAGGGAGGTGGTAAGTTCAGGATGGTGTGTGTGTGTGTGTGTGTGTGTGAGAAAAGAGTCTATGTGTAAAAGCCACACCTGTCCTCCCCAGGTAACCAAGCTGGCTGAAAACCTCTGCTGCTCCATCCACCTGCATTGCATTTTCAGCTTGGTGATTTGTATTTTGCATAATGGGACCACATATATTTAGAGCGCACGAGTACCAAATTGAGAGGGAGACTCGGCTATAAATATCCATGTGCATGGAGGTGATGTTGAAACTGGAAGCGAGTCAGTTGGGGGGGGGGGGAAGCTTTACTGTGTGCTGGAAATTAACATTGCTATGCCATATCACTTTGAGAAGCCTCCCATTAGCTCTTGCCCCCCTCCACAGACACTGCCACCATACTCCACACTGCCCTCTTTTCTTTGACCGCCCCCCCAAAGAACCCTTCATGTTGGGGTGGGGAAAGAATCAAGCTGAATGCACAAGACACTATCCTGTAATTTCCTTTTAAGAACACAGGACGATTAGCTTAGCAGCCTTCTCCTACTCTTTCCACTCCTCATTAGTTTTACTATACTTGCTCCATTTAGAAATCAAGTGCAAATTAATGGAGCACTAATCATCTGCTGAAGAGATATTAATAGTCTGGAAACACCCCCACCCCCACCCCCATCTCAGACATCTTGCCTCAGCTGGGAATGAGGAACGAAAGGAGCCTATATGAGGAGGGATTCATGGTTTGCAGTATAACAAATATCCCCAGGCCCTGCATCTGTCACAAGGGCCCTAGAACAAAGACAGAAATGGGCCATATGGGTAAGGGTAGAGATCAGAGGTAGTAAGAATCACAATAATAGATGTGTTTCTTGCTTGCTATTTTTTTAAAAAATACACTAGATTCCCTTTCAATTGTCAAGGTATATTACTGGGAGGTCAGCTAAGAAAGTTACACAAACAATATAACAAGGCCACTTTCCCCATTAGACAAATCCATTTATACAATCAATAATATGATATGAAATGAGACAAATCCCATCAATTGGTAAAAACCTACATAAACAAAATAAATGATAATCAAGTTTAAAATGCTGGCCTCAATGAAAGCCTTTTAGCTTGGAACCTACAACCATGCAGTGTGTTAAGTCATAGGGAAACTCTCTTTTGTGACTTAATAACAGGTGCTTCTTTACTGACAGACCATGGAGCAGGGCCTCATCTCATGTTCCTTATGCACAAGGCCGGCCGGCAGTTAAACTGTAAGCCATTTTGAGATGTAAGTTCCAGCACCTTGTTCTGTGGTCAGAAAATGGTTCAGTAAAGTAATTATTCCAAGACTATGGTGTGATACAGCTCTATTCTCTGACATCAAATGCTTCATTGTTTGTTGTCATGGGCAGTGTCACACATTACCAGAGCTTAGATCGTGGAAACAAAGCCACCCCTGACTGGAGAAGGCCACAGACACCAAAGAAACTGAAGCCTGAACAATCCGCTCCAAGCAACCTTGATGTCCAGAAATAGCCTTGGATCATAGAACAGTCCCATGCTCCATACCTGCTCTTTCAGGGAAACTGCATCACTATTCAGAAGTGGCTACATGCCCACTTCCTATATCACCTCTGGCTCTTCAAGACACAACTTTAATTAGCCTTATTCATCCTACTGTCATCTAAACAGAGGTTCATTAAGACCACAGCCTGAACTGTCTGAGATAAGATTGAAAAACAGAACTGGTACTTCAGATCCTCAAACGACCCAAACCAGCAACTCCATATAGACATTAAAGAGCATGGGGGGTTAATCTAGAACTCTGCAGGACCCCACAGCAAAAGTGAGAAGTGGAAATCCCTCATGTTACTTTCTGGAAATGACCTAAAGGCTCAAACAAATACAGCCATGTCACTATAATCCAGTCTACAAAGCCAGTCTAACAGGATACTTCAGCTGAAGGTATTAAAAGCCACTGAGAGATTAATGAGAATAAACATAGTTCCACTTCCCCATCTTTCCTCTCAGAAAGGTCATTCATCAAGGAGACCAAGATTGCTTCAGTATCAAACCAGCTCTGAATGGATCTAGATCAGGGGTGCCCAAACATTTTGAGCCAGGGGCCTGGCCACAACTCTAGAACAGCTGAGCGGGCCAGACAGCGTCCCTGGAACAGAGCGTGTTTGTGCATGCGCGTCCATATTTATTTCCTGGTTCAGTGCTGATGCTTATGTGCATGCAAAAAAGTGGCCATGTTTACTTCCTGGTTCAGTGCGGACGCTTCTGTGCATGCGTGAAAATGGCCATACTTAGTTCCTGGTTTGGCGCAGACGTTTCTGCGCTTGCGCAAGCATGACTGTGCCAAACCAGGAACTAAATACAGTGGTACCTTGCTTAAAGAGCATAATGTGCTCCAAAGGATTGCTCTTTAAGCGAGTTTGCTCTTTAAGCGAAACACCATTGTAAATGACCAATGGGGGGGGGGGGGTTGCGAACCCTGATTTATTTGTTAAGCGAGTTTTTTGGTTGGTTTTATTTGTTAAGCGAAGCGAACATTCAGAGAAAATTCTACTCTTTAAGCAAGTTGCTGTTCTTTATGCGAGGTTTGACTGTACAGACACTTTTGTGCATGTACGAGGACATCCATGCCGAACCAGGAAGTAAATATGCATGTGTCCGCACATGCACAGAAGCATCCATATTCACTTCCTGGTTTGACAAGGGCATTGTGGGCTGGATGGAATGGCTTTGTGGGCCTTATGTAGCCCATGGGGCATAGTCTGGGCAGCCCTGATCTAGAACATTCCATTTCATCCAGCAGTTCCTGGAGACAGACTGCCAGCATTCTCTAGAATATTTTGCCTTGTATTTGTGACTGGATAGTAGTTTTTTTGAGAGCCAGTACTGTATGTTGTATTTTTTAAAAAAATGATAGACTAGAATTCAGGAAACGTGAATTCCAACTCCTGCTTAGCCATGGAAATTCATTGTGAGGTGGCACTAGTAAAATCATTCCCTAAATATCTCACATATCTTGAAAAACTGTATTAAAAATAAGAAGTAAAGGTAAAGGCTGCCTTTGCTTGAAAGCCAGTCGTATCTGATTCTAGGGGCAATGCTCATCTCCATTTACAGCCAAAGAACCAGTGCTGCCTGCGTCTGTAGACATTTTTGTAATTATTTCGGGAGCACAACTAGATGCTGGAAAGTATGGAACACTGTTACCTTCTCACCGAAGTAGTACCTACGGTATTTATATACTGTACTTGCAATTTCTTGCTGCTGTCAAATCAATTCCAACTTATTCTGACCCTTCCCACAAGGATTTTTAAAAAAAAGTATCCATCACACAGAACTGGTTTATCATTCCCTCTTTCTGGAGGTGTGGGAAGTGTGCAGCTTGACCATGACTACACAGACTAGCTCCCCCCCCCCCCGAAATACAGTGACTAATCAAACTCACAGCCTCTGCCTCTGTAAAGTAGCGATGAATTATAAAGTTATAAATTAGGTTCAGAAATATTCTGAATTCACTGAATAATGTCATATGCAGATAGTTCTGGATATATCTGAATCCAACTTTGATAGTACTGAATATCTGTAATAATTCCAGCTATAGAAAGGCAGTACAGTATCTGCTTGTCAAAGACCATGGGGCAAACAGGGAGTCAGCATTGCAGGATGGACAATGAAAGGGATTCAGACTATGGCTCACGCTGTCAAACTAGTAATTCAGGATGCTTTGCAAGGTGTGGAAAACAGACGCATACCTAATAAAACTGAATGGGCCAGAAATGTGGCAGTACATTTTCACTACAGTGACTAGGGTAGTGATGGCGAACCTTGGCACTCCAGGTGTTCTTGGACTTCAATTCCCAGAAGCCTTGATCAGCAGGAGTGCTGACTTGGGCTTCAGGCAGTTGAAGTCCAAGAACACCTGGAGTGCCAAGCTTCGCCATCACTGGTCTAGGGCAGTGAGTTTCTGATGCAGCAGAGGCTAGACTTCCACCACCTACTCTAGGATGTGGTGACTTGATGGAACTACACTTTCTACTTGCTTGAAAGAGTGCTGGAGCAGCAAAGGTCTCTCCATGGTTTGGCACCAGAGGTTCCTCTGAAGAACAGACCCCTGGGCATTATGGATCACGTAGTCTATGTCCTCTGAAGCTTTGAAAGGGCAATGCATGTACTTTGTGGAGAGGCAGCCATCCTTAGCCAAGGAATCCCAATGTTGAAGAATTTGTTGGAAGACACAATGAGGATTCCATAGAGGGAGAACAGCCTTATTTTCGGACCTGAAGTGCTAGCCTTGGCCAGCAAGCTGAAGGGCCTGCTCTATGAAAAGGTTGCCTCCTGGTGGAAGAAGAAGTACATTCTAGCAACTCCTTTGGACCACCAAATGAAGCAGTAGGAAGGAGAAGGTCACATTGCACTGAGGGGTCACATAGCGCAGGAAGAAACAAGCAACATTCATAGCATCCCAAGTTGCTCAGCCCTGCAACAACAAGACAAGCTTTTTGGGGCCATTATCTTGGTAAGCATGGCAGGGAGTCTTATCGGCCTGGAGAGGAGTCTTTCTGGGGAGGTTGGGGCAAGGTGGCAGTGGTGCTGCGGTCTTGCCCACCAACTAGTGTCCACACTGAGAGTGTGTTATCTCAGGCAGGGGATCTCCTGGAGTGTGGATTTGAAAGGAAAAAATATTTTTCATAAGGTCAGCCCCCATTGGTAGGTTTCTGTGAGTCAGGGAAGTAAGAAAGAATGACACATGCTTCTCCCAGTACTAGGCATGTCATGCTTCTGTCTACTTCAGCCTCTTTCTTTCTTTCAACTGCTACTCTAATTTTACATTCACTGACTCAACTGTGCTATGTCCCATTCTATTGGTGCAGTTCCCACCCATCACAAGCTGTCTGCTACTCCAATCTGCCGACCAGTACTGCCTAGGGCAGTAATGGCGAACCTTTTAGAGACCAAGTGCCCAAACTACAATCCCAAACCCTCCCTCTCTCTGCCTGCTCCCTGACTCCCCCCACACTTTCTCTTGTCCCTACCCCTGCCTCCCAGGTGGGATTTCAGCCTATGGGGTGTGCGGTGAACCTCCCCTCCTCATTGGCGGAAGGAGAAGGATGGGTGGGTAAGTATCACTGCCACTGGCTCTGGCGGCCCAGGGTCGGGTGGAGCTTGCCTGGCAGGGCCTGTTGCGTGTAGCAGTTCCTGTGCTGAAGCGACGGCATACATGCCACAAGTTTGCCACCACTGGCCTAGGGGATTTGCCCACACCCCGTGTGACCTGTCTTCTGTTTCCCCAATACTGCTGGCATTTTCTGTCAGCATTCTCCCTGTTCAACCAGTATGCCTACTACAGTCCTTTCCTTGTAATACTTAGATACTGGTGGCTTGTTGGTGTACACTCTTTTTGATTGGCACAACTACTGGGAAGGTGTCAGAAGATACAGGGAAAGCCTTTTAAAATATGTTGTCTGGTTCCCCCCCCCCCCCCAAGGGAAAATAACGACTATATAATATTCATATTGACTGTAACAGAGTTATGGATATCCAGAAATTCCAATTTTTTAAAAAAATTCAAAATGCTGAACTCAAAGGGCTGTATCTTAGAATACAAATTCTAATCAAAATGTTGGTGCTAGTACACATCCCTACTAGAAAAGGTCACCACAGTTTGGATGCAGCATGATGGCGCATAGCAACGATAGTTTTCATAATGTAGGGAAACCTTGTTCGAAAGCCAGTTGTATCCGGCTCTGGGGGCGGTGCTCATCCCTGTTTACAGCCAAAGAACAGTGCTGTCTGCATCTGCAGATATTTCTGTGGTCATGTGGCAGGCATGAATAGTAGACACCAGAGCACACAGAATGCTGTTACCTTCCCACTGAAGCAGTACCTATTTATCTACTTGCAATGTCTTGCTTTCGAACTGCTAGGTTGGCAGGAGCTGGGGCAGAAGATGGGAACTCACTCCGTCACATAGCACTCAGGTCTCAAACTCCTGATTTGCCGACCTTCCAGTTGTCATTGACCACTAAGCCACTGCAGCCCTTACAAAAGCATGTTCTAAATGCACCCAACCAGTTCCTTTCAGCTAGATGTAAGTGGCCAAGAGATGGGTAATGGTCAAACAACCTCTCTTCCAAGCTATATTAGCTGAAACCGAGCCAATATAATCATCCTATATAGTACCTTGGATGCCTTCTTTGGAACTGTCACAATGATGCTGCCAAAGTATAAATTAATAGTGATTTTACCCTCAAAGTGCCTTGCAAATTTGCCACAGCAAGTCTCTGAAGGATTCAACACATCTTGCCTAGAAGTAACAATCTATAATTCCCTCACTACTTAAAAAACCTCTGTTGGATAGCTATCTAAGGATGTAATTATTGTGGGGAAGTGAAAAAGCTTTGCTACCCTCACTGCAAGAAAATAAGCACAATAATGGGCTCCCATTTGTGTCCTACCATGGCTGCTGCTATACAAATTGCACCATCTTGTTGTCATTTAGTCATCTTGTTCCATCATGCCCGACTCTCTGGTAAAATGTGGGAGTTGGCTAAGCTCTGCAGCACAAGGGGCAGCTGACTTGGAAGTGAAAATGTCTATTCCATAGCCAGTCCAGGCGCTTCAACAGACAGGCCAACTGTATCAACTGGAACGTTCCCCCAGGGCAGTGATGGTGAACCTTTTAGAGACCAAGTGCCCAAATTGCAACCCAAAACCCACTCTGTGCTGGATGGGGTGGGGTGGGAGGAAGCGCTCCCACTGGCCTGCTGGGCAGAGGGGCGGGGTGAGCTCTTTGCTGGGGCGCACATGCCATTCCCTCATCACCACCCCACCTCCCAAAAAATATTCGCAAATCTTTTTCTCATCCCAGAAGACAAGTCACTACTTATGCCCCAAGCAGCTTCTCTACCAGGGTGAACATGTGAATGGGTGGTGTTGACACAGAGAATAAACCAGGCAGTAGAGAGATTAAATCTTTCTCCCCTGACCATGATCCAGATAGGGGTTCTCACAATGCCTTTGTGTTGCTATTTTTATAAAAAAATATATGGAAATAACATTTAAATGTAGGTAGTCCCCAACGTCTGCAGAAAATTTACTAGCCATAATTTTGTGGTCCGGTTAAAAAAATTTAAGACTTTTCAGATGTATTGAATTGCTTACAGATGAGAAATAAGGGTGTTAGCTCTGTGGAAGCTGCAAAGCGTTCGAGGTCTCCCAGTTTCCAGAGAGGCACTGTGTATGGAGCCTAATGGATGGTGAGACTACCAGACCACTAATGCCTTTTAGCTCCCACAGAGTTCACCCCTGCCCAGCCACTTATTCCATATTCATGAAGATTCATCATGCCTAATGGAGCCTTCACTCCTCAGCTGTAAGTGATTAGAAATGCCTAACAGGACTTTGAATTTCTGACTAAAGCCCCAGGAATTCTGGCTGGAGGAATTCCTGCAGAACTGTAGGGGCTATGTGTACACACACGCATGCACACAAGCACATAAACTCCCATGCCTACATATAACCTAATGTAGCCTTCTGTGTATAAAGCATGGTTATATGGGCACATTGATTACTTGAACAAAATGTAAAGGTAAAGGTCTCCCTTGCTCGTAAACCAACTCTAGGGGGCGGTGCTCATCTCCATTTACAGCCAAAGAGCCAGCACTGTCTGTGTCTGTAGACATTTCTGTGGTCATGTGGCAGAAATGATTAGACCCCAGAGTGCACACAATGTTGTTACCTTTCCCACTGAAGTGGTACGTATTTATCTACTTGCAATTTCTTGCTTTCGAACTGCTAGGTTGGCAGGAGCTGGGGCAGATGATAGGAATTCACTCCATTACGCAGCACTCTTGAACTGCTGACCTCCCAACCTTCTGGTCATCAAGCTAAGAGTCTTAACCACTAAGCCACCGCGGCTGCTTGAACAAAATGTAACAAGTAATAAAAGCTTGAAACAGCTGGAAATACCAGAAGGAATGTGAAACAACGGTGGCCAGACAATCAACCATGTATTAAATAAATAGTGACATCTCATACTTTTACCTTTCCTTGGATAAAAAAGGGAAAATTCCAGTGTGTTTCTACTCCATATAAACACAAAGCTAGGACTATTTAAAATGTTGCATGACAATTACTGCAAGCGGAATATGTTCCTACATGCTCCTGCCTAGGGATCAACCACGTACACCTTAGATTTGAATCACATATTCATTCTGCTACCTGTATCCAGCACTATTGTCCTTCTGAGGAGGAAAAAAGTTACATTAGAATTGCCCATAACACATTTTCTCCCTCTAAGATTATAATCCTTCTCTTTAATAACTCATAACCATAGGATGTTGCCAACAATGTGTTATAGCAGAAAGGGAAGGTACTTGTAAAGGAAAATTATGCTCCAGACTCAACTCTTCCCCTCACCCTGGTTGATAGGAAATCCCACAGTACAAGGTACCTGAAAAAGCTCAGAGTCGTCTGTGCTGTACTGGCTGGACTCTGTTTCAGAGCGCTCGCAATCCCACTGCAATTCGCTGAAGCAATTGGCTGAGTCAAAGTCACCAGCATCCAATTGGGACAAATCGATCTCTGGGAAGTCAGAATAAAGATGCTCCTCACCAGATACTTCATGCTGCTGAGAGAAAAGGGAGAAAAGGAAAATGCAATGAGTTTGGCCATTCCCTTGATCTATATGTAAGGTAAGTAAAGTTTGCCTTTGGTCAAAAGCCACTCGTATCTGATTCTAGGGTTTGGTGCTCATCTCCATTTATAGCCAAAGAGCCAGTGCTGTCTGCATGTGTAGACTGCATGACTAGACACTGAACACACAGAACATTGTTACCTTTCACGCGGAAGCGATACCTATTTATCTACTTGTAAAGAGGAGAGTGCAAAAGCTTGCCATTTCCCCAGCCAGCTGGATGGTTTGACCCCCAGTGCCTCCTAGCTACAACGCCTAGTTTTTAATGTTAAGTTTTTAAGCTTCTTTTAAAACTTTTAACTTTTAAACTGGTTTTTAAATTGTTGTTGATATGCTGACGTGTTGTGAATCGCCCTGGGTCATTTCGGGGAGGAGGAGGATAAACAAATTTAAATAAATAAATAAATAAATTCTTGTGTTCAAACTGCTAGGTTGGCAGGGGGCTAGGACAGAGATGGGAGCTCACTCTGTCATCCAACACTCTGGTCTTGAACTGCTGACCTACTAACATCCCAGTCGTCAAGTTCAGCATCTTAACCACTAAGCCACCACAGTCCCTAAATTCTTGGTCATGGTGGTCAAATAATACACATTCCTTCACATGACAGAGTTCTTGTCACAGACATCTTTGGGTACCAGGCATTACTAAATAAAAGGCCCCACTGTAATGAGAAGCCCAAAGGGCAACCTTTCCTAAAAGAAAATGTGCACCAGTTTTATTCTAGCTTTCTTCCTGCTTGTTAAGCCTTCAGGCTCCAAAAGTATAATATTCCCACAGTGGGTTATTTAAGGATTTTTACCCTGATTTTCAATTTCTCCAGGGCAGGTATATAACATAAAAGAAAGAAATTACAATCAATAAAAATAGAGCAATAAAAGCTAAACTAGAACAAGGAAAAACAGCAAACATGATTGTAATTTCAGTTTACTTTCAATGGCAGGAAAACACAATAAGCAGTGGTACATAGTTAGAAGCGGGTACAGCAGGGGTAGCAAATTGTCACTCACACACACACCAAAAGGGTTTTTTTTTTGCAGCTACTGGCCTTCTCTGGCCCTTTCTTTTTCTAGCAAAAATAGGAAAAAAAAGGTGAGCTGCAATGCTTAGAACCTCCAGGAGTGATAATTCACTTTTCAAAGTGTTCATGACATCTTGCTTTTACATCCCTAACCCTAACCCTTTTGACAACTGGAACTGGGCTTCTAACCATTTTTGTGGTCTTATGAAGTCTTTGGAAACAGACTCTCAAGCCCATGAAAATTGCCTATTATCACTTTAAAGGAACACACCTGATGTGTTTCTAGAGCATCTTTACACAATCAGGTGGTAGCCATGAAACACTTTAGGAAAAGTGCTTCTAGAGGGGAATCTATCCATCCCATGTTTTGAACCAGGTGCACAATTTGTATAATTTATGTACAGTAATTAATGTAATTCTTCGCTAATGACTGGAATATATGGGGTAGGGTAAGAGTGAGCCCCCTCAGTACCGGAGAGCATCTGATGCTGTGCATACAAAAATATTGAATATTCTCCAGGCAAAACTTTGGAGAAAACCGTTACAAATCTCAATTCCTTCAAAATGGAGTAGATACTGGTATCCAAAGCCTTCCCATAACAAAATGTCCACTTTAGTTGAATACATAGTGAGAGACACTAAATAGCATTTTTTTGGTCTCTCCTTCAAACTGATTCCCTACTGTGCCTCCCAGCAGAAGAGTCAGACTGTGTAGCCATGGGCAAACTGCATAGTCCCAGAGCACCCCTAGAAGAAGGAAATGACAATCCAGTTTGGGGTATTCTCTACCTAGAAAAATGCTGGAAAGGGTCACCATAATTCAGTTGACTTGATGGCACTCAGACTTTTAAATCAAAAATCCTGGAGTTTCAGATTTTCTTTTCCCCATTGCTATCTGCAATCAAATTATAATTGCACCATTCTTATTTGTCTGGAAGGTTATTTCAAACTGATGAACATTTCTCCCTCCTTGAATAAGAAACTGTGACTTGTACCTGATTATTATTTTTCTCTTCCTTTCAATATGTATATAAATGAAAACAGTTCCAGAATAAAGCGAAATAAAACACTTTCCTACTAAATATTCACATTTAGCAACCAGCATTCCATCATAACAGCAATGTTGTTATGAGCTTGGCCAGTTTTCACAAGAAACACTTGCTGTTTTTTATCTCCTTTATGAGTGTGACACAATCCTATTATGCAGATTCAAATATTAATATTTATGTCCTCTTGGAAATATCATTCTCACTGTTTTCTAGTCAGAAAGAGGCCATCTCATCCCCCCCAAACCCCCTCCCCAGATCTAATGCTTTGTTTTCCTATGAGAGAAGGTAAGGTAAGGATGATTGATCAATCTCTCTTTTCAAACCATGTTTGGTTATAGGAACAGGAAGACACCCACATATTACCAGGTTTCCCAAATGAAATGGCTTCATTCTTGAGAAAGTCCTTCAGATTAAATACATTCTGCATTAACTATAACTGCAAGGTTGTTGAACTCAACTGTTTCCAGTTAAGAAGGAAAGAGCAACTTAAAAGTGTAATTCTACTAGGCTGTAGCAGAGGGAGGGAGTTCCTAAATTTGAGGCCCTGTGCAAAAACTGAACTCCAAAATATTCTTCCCATCAACCCTCCAGGAGGCTACAGCAGAGAGAGGGGGAGGAAGGATTAGGATTATGAAAGACATGCTATTGGGTGTTTATTGGTCCCCTTCTCCATTTGCTTTCTTCCTCTCTTCTCTCCACGTCATTTTTTTCTGGGCTATAAGCTTGAAGATGGGCGGATATGTTGTTTTTACTGACTGCCTGAGTTTTCAGGGCTGCATGGGTTCTTAAAGTCCTTCAGCCTTTAGAGATGTAACATAGGGAATAGCTGGGATTAGGGAGTTGGGCAAAATGCAGCTCTCCAGATATGGCCAGACACAGATGGCTGCTCTAAAACTTCAATTCCCAATAGCCCCGATCAGCAGGTGTCCTTACTTGGGCTTCTGGCAATTGAAATCCAAGAGCACCTGAGGCACCAAGGTTGGCCACCCATGCTCTAAAACAATATCCACTATAACTGTCATCATCCTGTGCTAGCAGAAGCTGATGAGGAGTTCGGTTATGGAACCTGGAAGACACTAGGTTGGCTCTAGATTAGAGGGAACTACGGATGACCTCTGCATGTTACGATGAGCTCCGAGACAGATATACATCCTGTGTACTGCAACAGCAGCTGCATGGGTTCTTAAGCTACTCCAGCCGTTCGTGACATAATGCGGACATCCAGAGCTTATCCTACTGCCTGGATAGTTGGCAATTAGAATGAGAACGAAGAAGCTTATAGGGTACAGCAGACAGTCACGAACCAGATAAGGCTCTGAAACAGAGCGCCTGGTTTTGCTCAGCCCGCCTTTCCTCCCTAGGATCTCCACTTCCAGCTTCATCCATCAACCTAAACATAGCCCTGCCACACTTATGGAAAAGCAGACCGTTCAAGTGTGTATATTTCCTTGCACACAGTGACAATCTTTCCTTAGAGAAACAAGTTTCTCCAGACACCAATTCAATAACAGCTCTAACAATCTATTGTATTCTTCCCCTACCCCTCAAACCCAGCCAAAATGTGAGTATAATAGAACTGAATCAATGGCTGGCGCATGTAAGGCAATCTAAGCTCTAACAACGGAGCTAAAAATATCCAGTCAATCACACAGAGCAGCTGAGACCAGGCCCCATTTCCACCACATTCTCAAGGCATACGCAATTGCATTAAACTCCCAACACAGACGGCAAGAGCAAGTGACCGAGAAGGACACAATAATGCTGCACTGCACCATTACAGCTAAGCTTATAAAAGGTCATGGCCATGCTGAGGGTGCTGCCATTGGAAGTCCAGAGTAAATGGAGAGCAGTGTGCGGGGGAATGGGCTGTCTAATGCTAAGACAAGGCCTGCAGCGATAATGGCAGATGGGAAACTCTGTCATTTGACATACTGATATCGATTCCTTATTTGATGCAGAGATCTATGTGCCATGTATATGAAATGTAACCTCTTCTTCAGTCTTGTTACTCAAGACAGTTACTCTTGTTATTGTCACTCACAGAACCTAACTGTTTGAGTGATAAGCATCGCTCATTCCACTCATATCTGATCACTGTTCTTCCTCACAGAGATTTAGACCAAGGCATGTGGAGTGATCCCATGTCATCCTTACCAGAGCTTAGGAAAGTAATTTCCTTGCACTACAACTCCCAGAACCTTGTAATCAGCATAATCAATCGCCATTCTCTTCTGGGAACTATAGTCCAAAATAAAATTTTAAAATAGTCTAAGGAAACTACAGTCAGGGATTTAGTGTGTGAATTTGATGTGTTGAATTATGCTCATTAGTTCATTTATTTCTTTTCTTTCATTCAATAGTTAAGGGTGATGTTTCAAATGGGGGAAAATAAAGACATTATGTTCATAAAATTAAATTTTTCATAAAATGTTCATAAAATCTAAGGTTTTCTGAGCTAAGGTAAAGGTCATCCTTGATCGGAAGCCAGTCATATCCGACTCTAGGTTTCAGTGCTCATCTCTGTTTATAGCCAAAGAGCCAGTGCTGTCTGTGTCTGCAGACATTTTCATGGACATGTGGCGGGCATGGATCACTGTTTACCTTCCTACCAAAGTGGTCCCTATTTACCTTCTTGCAATTTTTTGTTTTTGAACTGCTACGTTGTTTTAACCCAAAACCAGAAATCCCAATTTCATTTGTTTATTATTATTTTTATATTTTATTTTTCAACAAAGATGCTTTTAACCTTTATTTTCCATTATCTCTGACTACCCACTATGCACACGTGTCCATAAGCAGCCCACTGTACAAACAACAATTCACCACAACTGAATAACTGCAAAGGATCTATTTTTAATAAATAGATCCTTGCTCATGATCACACACGCTTTGGTCACCTCCAGACTTGATTATTGCAATGCGCTCTACATGGGGCTGCTCTTGGCGACCATTCGGAGGCTTCAACTGGTCAAGAATGCGGCTGTTCAGGTTGTGATGGGGTGCGGGCGTTATGCTTGTGCTTCACCACTTCTCCGAGAGCTGCACTGGCTTCCGGTGTGCCTCCAGGTGCAACTCAAGGTGCTGGTTATCACCTTTAAAGCCCTACATGTTTGTGGGCCAGGATACTTAAGAGACCGCATCACCCCATGAACATCTGTCCATCCCATCAGAGCGGACCAGAGGGGTTCTCTGCTCGTACCATCAGCTAGAGAGCCTCATCTCTCTAGCACTAGAAGGAGGGCCTTTTCTGTGTCTACTCTGACCCTATGGAACCTCCTGCCAAGTGAATTGCATCTCCAGACGGAGCTGCTGCCCTTCAGAAAGGGGGTGAAGACCTGGCTGGTGGGGCATGTGTGGGGTGCGGGCCAGACGGTGAGTTCGGTTGGCTGGCTCCTGTGAATAACCCCACCTCTCTCCCTGTTGTTTTAATCTTTAAAATTTTTAATCTCTTAACTTTAATTTTTAAAATCTTTGTTGGATATATGTGTTTTAACTGTTTTTAATCTGTAAACTGCCCTGAGTCTTCAGAGAAGGGTGGGGTATAAATGTAATAAAATAAAATAAATAAATAAATAAATAAAATATTTCAGTAGTCAAACTGCAAAGAAAAAGTTTTTCCTTCACGATTCCTTGAAAGCAGTTCTTCAATAAGAGGGAAAGCCCAAAAGGAAACTGGTTATGACTTCAAAGGAGAAACTTCCTACATTGCATTCATTCTCATACCATTGTATCTATTCTGTTGTGGAGAGATTCTTTGTGTGTGTGTGTGTGTGTGTGTGTGTGTGTGTGTGTGTGTGTGTGTGTGTGTGTGTGTGTGTGTGTGTGTGTGTGTGTGTGTGTGTGTGTGTGTGTTTTGTTTTAAACCTTTATAGAAAATGTTTCTGAAGTCCGATCCAAATTGTATAAGTATCAAAAGAAAGGTTATTCTGTCCTCTTTCAAGCACACTTTAGATCACTTCGATCGGTCGATTGGTTTTTTTTGTTTGATCACCACCAAACCTTCCCCTCCCCCCAAAAAATGTCATTTCAACAGTCATGTTTTTCCTCAATATCTTTTTTTATGGATTCCTGCTTTGGCGTCATTTTTCTCCACATGTTGTATGTGAACTGTATCCCCCTCGGGAAGTTGTCATATTCACTTTTTAAATTGGTTTTCCCTCCTTTTTTAGGGGTTTATGTGACCTCTTTTTAGTGGTTTTTTGAAAAATGCTTCATAGATCATGTTTCTGAAATCCAATTCCAAATCTGAAAGTGTCCCCACAAAGGGTAATCTTTCCTCTTTCAAAGCACTTTGGATCATCTGAATTGGTTGGGTAGTTTTTTCGCTGGACTCTCAACAACTGACTCCCCCTTGCAAAACTCTCACTTTTTCAATGCTACTTCTAAAAGCGATGATGTCATGGCCTTGCATTTTTGGCTTTTCATTTCTACCAATTCTTAAAGTCGCTAAGTCGATCTTTTGAATGACATAATCCTTATTTTTGTGGGTGCCTTAGTTTTGGTGTTGCAGCTTGGCAAAAGTACATGATTTTCGTTACATTGAGAGAGCTGTCAGACCACCCAACTAAAATGTAAGACATTCAGAGAATTCACATCAAAATTCCAAGCACTGATTCTCACAACAGTCCTGTGAGGCATGTTATTTTGCATTAAACTTGGGTCGATAAAGTGATCCTCATCATCAAGAGGGGATTGGGATCTAAACCTTCCCAGTTTAAAGGCCAAAGTGTATGCTGTAGAAAAACAACCACCACCATGTCATTAAAGTTGAAGTTACATTAATGTTCTAGTCATATGATTCTTGTAGACCTTCATGTTCAAGGTAAGACTTGCAAATGAATCTCAAGTTCAGATGCAGAAGACCAATTGCAAAACAAAGCTAAGTAATTAACAAATCTAAAACCTTGGCCTCATATTTACATAAGGCTACACATTTAAAATATGCTATAACTTTTGTTACCACATTTATATATTTTGTCTTTTTTTAATACCCCAGGAATCACAAAAATATGAAGTTCCCCAGGCCCCTCTCATTTTCAAAGAGACCCCAGCCAAAAGAAAAGCTTTGCTTGGACAGTCAAATATTTCTCATAATTAACTAATTCCTTCTTCTTCTGATGCCCTATGCTTAGTGAATATATTTACCTCTACATTTACCTCTAATATCCAGGACTATCAGAGGAATATATTAGCTAAATATACTCATCTGACAGTCATGAATACTGAGGTGTCCAGATTCTCCACAAATATTCTGTAGTTAACAAAAGACAGCTATAAAATTCTGATTCTGTGTTTGGTAGTATTAGCATTTTAGCATTCATTGGATAAAGTGGAGGAGATAAAACACCCAGGCCTTAATTTTTGACACAACAGGACTATTACAGGCAAACAACCACCGCCTAGCTAATAGATGATAAAGGCTTTTGTCTTCATAATGGCCAGGTCCAGAAATCAAAATGCTACCCAATAAATTAAAATTTGTAAAGACCCCTGTTATGCAACAGCTAGCTGATCAGTGGAAGGTCTCTAACAATGGGGAAAGCAAATTCATTTGTTTTGCATTTAGCTCTCAGATCACAAGATCAGCTGAACATTTGAGAAACTGTAATAAGAGAATAATAACGAAGGCATGGCTTTGAAGTTTTCTGAATAATTTCCCTAGGACTCAAGAACAAATTTTGACAAAAAGTTAACAGAAACAAAAGAGACAGCATCTTTCCTGCCCCAATCATAACTCTATCCTCTCTTTATTAACTGGGATAATCTGAGATTATAGGTCTTGTTTCCCTCAGGAATGAGACTTTATGTTTTATCCGTATTTTCCAATTTAGTTTGGGACACAATGTGCTATAACAATAACTGGCCAACCCTCCTCCCCTCCTGTGTGAATGTCAGGGGAAAGAAAGGGTAACTGGTCAGCAGGTTAAAGCAAAAAGCCTCTGAGGAAAAGGCTGACCCAGTAGCAAAGAGGAGGCATGGAGACAGATAGGCAAGAAAAGCTGCACTGATAAGATGATGACAAGCTAAATTCTGTTAAATGTGTCTAGTATGGTGCATGATTTCACTAGTTTGATTAAAATGGTTTCCTGTTCTCTACTGTAGGACAAAAAAAAAAACAACAACCCAGCTCCGGTGAAGGGAAGAACAAACGTCTACTTCCACAGTAAGATCAATTTGTTGTCATTTCCCTATCACTCAGGTTGAGTGTAATTTCAGAAGCTCTGCACAAATAGAAGATCAAAGAAGGAGACTTGCTTAATGTTCGGGACCTCGGTGGAAATCACCTTGGCCTGCTCTTGTGCCTTGGACAAGTGCTCCAAGGATGGGGGAGACAGGGAAAATAAAAAGAATGCCCCAATCACTGTGGCCTCACTTGCTGGCTTCCTCTGGGAGTCATGAACTTAAAAAGTATCTTTCCCCATTTGTGCCTGGAGCTCCACCTGCAAACATCAACTGGGTGAATGGCATGGAGACAAACATTAGCACCAGTGAATGGCTGCATAGGAAGCTGTAGTTGAAAGCAAAGCTATGGCATCCAGTTTAAAGTTGGCAGCTGAAGGGCTTTGTGGTAGACAGGCTGGTGGAGAAGACTCCCTTCCCTTCTGCACCCTTTCCACATACAGTAATACCTCATATAACATTAGTATCGAATAACACTAAAATCGCATAACATTAAGGAATCTGGGGGGAAGAATTGCATCAGATAACATTAAGATCCTATGGGATGCTTCAGATAACAACCGCTAAAGCCTGTGTGGTTACAATGTATCTCTATGGATCCCATAGAGGATCAGATAACACTAAAAATCATATAACACCAAGACTTGTGGAACCATGTTTTAGTGTTATATGAGGTTTTACTGTACTCCCCTTGGTGCAAAATGCACACTACACTCATCTATTACCTCAGCTATCTGAAGGACAGAATCTGTGAAGCCCTTATTGCTGTTCAGACCATCAAGGTTTGTATCTGCTTCTCCTGCTGTAACTGACCTACCATATTTGCTGGCATACAAGACCCATCCCCCCCCTGGGAAAATGGAATACGTCTTATACTGTATATAGTGGTCTATTTTGGCAATAACAGAGTGCGTCATGCACTGGCAAATACTGTATATATTTCAGTGTATACTCAACCTATGCATGTAGATAGCAATCTCACAAAAACTATGGGCAGCTTCCATAAGATAGATGCTGATGGGCTTGCTATTTGGTCACTTGGTGCCTATCCTGTCCTTGGGCATAAAAGGTGCTTTAACAAACCAAAGTACACCAGCCCAGAAAATATATCTGAACAACCCATTTTTTCCTGAAATACTTTGGATTCTGTTTGGTGTGAATGTTAAGTAATTTGCATCTTAAAGCTACTGAAAAATCACCCAAAATACAACAAGTTATCTTTGTGATCCAGTATACTTTAGCTTTGCCAATGGTTGTGCTTTTAAAAAGCGCATATTGGATCATGCTCCAGGTGCTTCCTGATTTATAAACATTTTTTCCCTTTCTGCTAGCATTCATTCAACACCCCCTCTTGCCCCCTACTCTTTCAGGAACTCTTCCAAAACATAGTACACTGTTCCCTGTACTGGTCAATCTCCTCAACACACCTAACCATCGTTCCAAACAAAATCAATGTTATATTGGAAGAGGAGACCCACCAACCCATTTCTAAGTTAGACAATGGGCAGAGTTAGCACCTACATTGATACAGTAAAAGCATAGCAGTGGCCCCATTTCAGTAAGGAGAAGCTGCTCTGAACTTTGTTTAGCTTACCGTATATACTTGAGTATATACTTGAGTATAAGCCGACCCGAATATAAGCCGAGGCACCTAATTTTGACCTGAAACCCCAGGAAAATAGATTGACCCGAGTATACAACGAAGATGGGAAATGCAGCAGCTGCTAGTGAGTTTCAATAAACAAAATACATGAAAATATGATTAAATTTATTAAATTGTTAGCACATCTCAATCCGGCACGGTCTCGGGACTGAGTATAAGCCGAGTCCCCTTTGGGGGGCTCATTTTTGGGGCTAAAAAACTCGGCTTACACTTGAGTATATATGGTACTAGTTAATCCAGCCCTTGACACTTCTCTGCTCCTTCACCACCTGTTGCAACAGTTAGATCCTGCTTCCCATCAGTATTCCTTCCTCTCAGATAATGTATATGTTTTCATCAAATGCTCTGCTTTTGCTTTGCCTGGGAACAGAGGCAGACATATTTATTTTTAGAACATCTTTTAATATGCATTTCTTTTGTATATTAGTACTCCTGCAAAACCTTCCAGTTCCTCGGTTGCCTTTGATATGTCACAAGGCACAGCTGACACTCGCACTTGGGATGACTTTTGATAATCTCTATAGATGTGACACCTCTTCCTCTCCCCCCCCAGCCAACAGAACTGGGTATAAATAAACTCCTGAAACCCAATGCCTTTTTGGGCTGCCCTCTTGGCATGTTGAGGTCAGACATTGGGTGCCCTGGCAATGCCGCCTTATTCATTACCAACTCTAGGATCATATGGGAGGTAGACAACAGAAAGATCTGCTTTTGATTTTAAGTGTGAATCCATCTCCAGTTACTTGGACATAACGTGACATGTTTAACTAGGACTGGGTGTGGTGTAAACCACTATTAACTAATACAGTACAGTATCTTCCACCCTTGGAAACCCGAGGCTAGTCTTGTCCTGCAATTTCTTCCTCACTTCTTTCCCTTTTTCACTGCACAAATCAGTTTTCTTCTTCTTTGACCATTTATTTCTCTCTCTTTCTCACCCCTCCTCTGGATTTTTGAACACTAGAAAACAAAAGTGTATTTCTACGACCAGCCAAACATACTTTGGTTAAAGACAATGTGTGGCTCACTTCAGGTAAAGAACACCAGATAAAGACTAGTGGCTTAAGAGTTTTAGAAATTTCACTTCAAGTCAATGTTGAGTACTATTTGGCTGAGCTCACACAGTAGGCAACTGGACTAAGTCTTGCTCAGCTCATTCTGTCAGTGGATGTATTTTCAATTATTGAATAGTACATTCCTTCCTCTGCTTCAGAAACATGAAGGAATACACATCTTTGGCTGCATGCCTTGGAAGAACAAGAACTAAAGCACTTAACAGACGGTTTAACAGCTGATGATATTTCCAGTTCTTCTCTCCACCCTCAGTGTTGGGCAGGTGGGTGGTACAGGACATTACTCTGACAGGCCCAGTACTTAGATTTGAGGTAATGAGCTTGACTATTCTGACATTCCCTTTTCCTGTATTCCCCCGCCCTTTTCTTTCTTTCTTTTCTTTCTTTCTTTCTTTTTTTTTTTGCCTGTGAAAGAAGTGAATTTTGTTCCAATTTGACTTAGAAAATTGTAAGGACATCAGCCATCGGGCCTTGGGGAAGAGAGCCAACAAAATGGTTGGGAATTTAGAACCATCATTCATTCTAGACATTTCACTCATGTGTGCCAGAGCAGAGCAGAACACAAACACAAGCCCAGGAACTGCGTGGAATCCCTGCATTTCTCCTTTTCCAAACCGAAGCATGTATGGGCGATGGGCTTACATGTCCTGACACATGTGTAGCCTTTGGCAAGCTGCACGGTTGAGAGCACCACCAAAAGGAATAGCAAACCACCTCTACTGCTTTATGCCTAGAAAGCTCAGGAGAGCTGATAGAAGTCAGCACTGACTTACTAAAGGTAAAGGTCTCGCTTGCTCTAAAGTCTGTTGTGTCCATTTTCAGTCAAAGAGCCAGCGCTGTCTGCATCTGCAGACATTGCCATGGTCATGTGGCAGCCATGACTAGATGCCAGAGTACACAGAATGCTGTTACCTTTCCCACTAAACCGGTACCTATTTTTATACCTGCAATTTCTTGCTTTACTTGGTTGCTAGGAGCTGGAACAGACGACAGGAGCTCCATTGCACAGCTCCTGGGTCTTGAACTGCTGGCCTGATGTCTTAACCACTAAGCTGCTGTGGTCCCCAGCAGTGATTTGATGGCATGTAATAATTGTTATCATTATTATAAGGACAGCCTAAAAGATACATAGTGAGTTACTGTGCCTCTTGGCAGGGAAGGGAGTGTAATGAGAAGAATGACACTTTTGAACTGAAAAGTTTATTTTCTGTTGTTTCCCACCGGCTCAGAGAACCTTAACACAGTTCCATAAATCTTAATTTCCCCATATTCTCCTTTAACAGGATGACAGGTTGTTGAGCTAGAAAGAGCTTTGACTTCTTGAGGAGCAGCCAATAAATATTTAAAAAAATACTAGGCTGGGTGAACTAGTGACTAACCTCAAATCACCTTCACAGATAGAGGTAAGAGAGAGTGCACTTTGGCAGATTTCCTTTGTACTGTACTATGTTCCAAGCAGAAATACCTTTAGTGTATTCCATGGTACTTCTCCCTCCCAAGAAGTTAGTTTCTAAGTAAAAAGGCTAGATTTGCCCTTGTCAAATGATACATGACGAAGCATTTTGGGCTTCAAACTGTGATTTGTTAATTAGGACACAGAGGCACTGAGACTTTGTCCATTGCACAGCAGTTGAGAAATTCATCTTTAAGGCATTCATTTCAATAGTGCCCCCAGAAGACTTCTTTAAAACATGAATTTTCTGCAAATTTAGCAACTGCTTCAGTGACATTATAAATCTTTGACTAAAATAACACAACAGAAAAAACAGGCAGTAGATTTGTATGTGGCATCGACTTCTTCACTTCATACAGACAACAACAATGAGATGCACGCAGCAACAAAACTACTGTGAAATTATCCTGAAGTCCTGACGGGGGTCCCAGCCTTTGAGAATCTGATCAAGAAAGAAAGTAAAGTACAGGATGCATTGGCAGGCTCTTGGGAAGCTTCCTTTGGGGATCTTTTTGCATTGATGTGGGCAAAGCCATATTAGCAAATGCTATGTGAACACTGGCCTAAGTTTGAGGTGCGGGATGAAGCCTTATTCCACCCTGAAGAGACTAGTGTACGTGACATGAAAGTCAGCACTGATCCTTGCTCTAAATTGGTAACACTCAACTCAAAGAATTACCTTCAAAGGCCAACATGTCGTGCTGCAGCCCTGGCATCCCAGCCTCCACAGTAGCAGCAGGACAGCTAGATAATTACAGAAGTAGGTTTTTTAAAGTAGTTCTTCCCTCCCTCCCTCCCTCATATCAGGTTGACAAAGGAGATGGCATTGTGAGCCAGCACACACTCAAAGTGAAGGATGGAAGAAATGCTGTTGGGCAGGCACCAGCAACAGGGATGTTCGCAGGTACCTTATCCACAGGGTTATGTGTGAAACTTGTTGAGGATAAAAGCAGACATTTCTATCACGCCATAGCAGAAGTAGCACCATATAAACCTTGTGAGCATTGACTGATGACATCTCTACCCAGTCATTTGAGCACATGGTTCAGGAGAATACTTCATAAAAACTGCCACCAGCCCCTATTCAGGCTCTTTGGGTGTTCCACTAAATCCCTTGGCAGCAAAGACTGAATGAGGCCTTCTTTAAAGAAAGAAGGAAGAAGGGACTATATTTCAGTGCCTGCTTAGACCCTAGGAGAGTGATGACGAACCTTTTAGAGACCGAGTGCCCAAACTGCAACCCAAAACCCACCTATTTATCACAAAGTGCCAACACAGCAACAGGGATGAAGGAAACACTTCCATTGGGCTGCTGGGCAGAGGGGTGTGTGTGAACTCTGTGCTGGGGTGAGGAAGTGCTCCCATTAGGCTACTGGGCAGAGGGGTGGGATGAAATCTGTGCTGGGGGGAGGGAGGAAGCTCTCCCATTGGGCTGCTGGGCAGGCAGAGGGGCAGGACGAACTCTGTGTTGGGGTGACTGCACGGGTGCCCGCAGAAAGGGCTCCGAGTGCCACCTCTGGCACATGTGCCATAGGTTCGCCATCACTGCCCTAGGATCAACCCCTGACAATTCCAGCTGCCTCAAATAACAGATTTTTGGCAGCACTGCATTACATTCAAGTTCTGTCATTTTGTTTGATTTAAAATATATGAGGAAAAATAGCTCCACAGTTTTAGTTTCCATTTCCTTACTGAATATGTGGTTACTGTATGGAAATGTCTAGAGAGGATGGGGTGGGGTCCTTTCTAATCATGACAAGGCAAACAGAGCATGCAAGAGAACAGGGCAAAAAAGAAGTGATTTCTTGGCCTGTATTGTATGTTCACAAGGTGGGTTTTTTTTGTTTATTTCTTTTAAAAAGAACAGTCAAAATTCTTGATCCCCATGCATGGCCTAACAGTCTCGCAATTCAATTGTCCTGTGAGGCTCCCGGTTATGTCTTTATGTTGTCTGAGATGTGTGACAAAGTGCTATTCATGGCACATCCCCCAAACTAAGGCACTATTCAAGGAGGAACTGAAATTTTATTTTCCCACCTTGCATGCAGCCTCTCTGTTACAGGAAAACACGTGGCCCTATAAATTTGGCTGTTTTGGAACCCAAAGGAGCAGGATGCTCTGGGGATATTGGTTTTTGTTCAAAATGATTACTTAGGACTGTACCTTGATTGCTGGACTGTTTCTTATGCTACTGAAACTTATCTACGCTTTTTATGGACTATGCTAATGAAACAATAAACAACGTTTTTCTTCAACAATGTCTTTTTATTTGGTAAGAGGTGATACTACATACACACACACCCCGAATTCGCTACCAAATATCTCCCTAAGTATTTTTCTTTTCCCCCGGCATTCATGGTTTTGAATGGAACCAGGAGCGGCAGCTAAAAGGGTTTTTTTTCTTCTTTTTGCTGGAATTGCAGCCCAGTTCTCTTGCTAGGTAACTTTGGGGAGTTCTGAGGGAGCTTTTTGAAAGGAACGTAGGGAGACCCAGAGTAGAGCAGGATGACTGGATAGGCTGACATGGTGAGATATAAGGAGAAGGCAGCATGGAAGGAGTACATGTTTGAAAAGTATGTGTCTGTGTGCATACATATGTGTTAGTATGTGTTTGCATTCATATAGGACCCTGACTTTTACCTATAGCTGATACTATACAAAGACCAGTTTGTCAAAACATTATTCACCCATTATAATTTATTTGTAGAAAGTGAAAAGCATGCTTAATTTAAATAGGTGACAACAATGCTTTAGACCAGCTGTTCCCAACCGGGGCCCACACCCCAGAGGGGGACTTCAATTCCCAGAAGTCTCAGTACAATGGGAATTGCTTTGGGAATTGACTTAGGCTTCTGGGAATTAAAGTCCAAAAACCAAAGGTTGGGAAACACCGCTTTAGACTATCTACCAAATGTTGTTGGCCTCTAGATCCTATTTGTCCCAGCTGTTCTGGCCCTTGGTGAGGGATGAGATAAGAGTTCATCAACATTTGTTGAGCCAGTTTCCCCACTTCTGCTTCTGACCCTAATGATTTCTTCTTCTTATTTTGTGTCCTGATCAGGCCCTGGACTGCCAAAATAAAGCTACTTTTTTAGCTTTGTCGTTAGCCAAACATAAGTCCTCATAGGTGCATGTTTTGGCAGTAATCGGCAGACCATTATATGAGCCAGACTCTCTATCTCTTCACAATCACACTGTGTGTTGTTGTCCACCAGCAGCCCCCACTTGAGGATGTTGGTCTTGCATTTAGGACAGGGAATCTCAACCTATGGCACCATTTCAAGTGCCTCCCTGCCTCCATCACATCAGGAGGTGTCATGTGGTGGAGGAAGGGCAAAATGGCCATCCGGCCCCTGAAGCTGTCTGAAGGAGTATGGTCCAGCCCCCAGCTTTAAAAGGTTGAGAACTCCTGTTTTAGCAACTCCACCCGTCAACCTATTCAGGATTCTCCAAGTGACATAGGAGAGATTGAGTTCCACATCTATATCCTCCTGTAATGATGTTCCTTGTCCAATTAGCAACTTCCTCCATCTTCTAATTTGGTTTTGCTCTTGCATATCCCTTAAGAATGTTTGTTTTTGCCATAAAGCTCTTCCTGAATCTGAGCTGGCAGGCACGAGATTCATATCCGTTCAGAAAATATCAAGCATTGTTCTTTTGCTTAGTTCTCTCAGCATCCACTGCTACGTCTCTCCTTATCTTAGGTAGAGCGATACCAACAAGAGGGTATATTTTCACAACTGGTGTAGGTTTGAAGCATCCTGTCACTATACACATGGCTTCACGGAAATGCTCAGGGTCAATATGATGTAGGAATTAGAAGGTGAACCAGGAATCACGAGGCCTGCTTTCAAATCCCCACTTAGCTATCAACACGTGTCCTTCTGCCAATCCCAGTCTGCCAACCTGCTCTACACAGGTGTCCTAAATGGGGAAAGGGAGACCAATGAATGCAGGATTCACCTCACTGGCGGAAATGTGGGATATAAATATAATAAACAGGCAAACAAACAGATAAGAAGCCTTACTAGCAGATTAGTAGAAGCAATGACTGCAATCCTAAAATGTCCCATGGTAACATTATGGCAAGAGAAATCTGTGCAGATAAAAAAAGAGAGGTCAATTTAGAGTTGCATGAAACTATTCCTTGGTTATTACAGCATCTTAAAATGATAACTTCTTTTTACTGTAATTTCTGCAGAGTAGCAGAAAATATGGCAGATGAAATCACACCCTCTCTATGAAGCCGTAAGCTTCCACTCAAACAGCTGCTGTAGCAGCTAAAAAAACTGTCGCCGGATGGACAGTCTGCAGCAGCTTCTCAATAACCTAATCCCGTTTTAAGCTTCAAAGGCCAGATTTATGCTCTCATTTGCATAAATGCCACCAGGATGCTTTGCAAGGGTCCTGCCATTCAAGTGCTACTTTCCTGGCCTTTGCTGCGAAGGGAGAGTAACAACGTTTCCATCGGGAGGTTGATGGGATCAATAGCCCTGGGAGAAGCATCTGGAACAGCACACAATCAGCTAGGCTGCTCTCAAAGAAATGGTGCCTTCTGCAAGTGACTCATGCAGCTTGATTCAGCGCCTCCCACTCATGAGTAAGTCCTTACGCATGACATTAAGAGATAAATATAACTTCAGCACCAGCACCAAAAAGAAAGCTCCAAATTAGCAAGTAACATTTAGGTAGATGGATTCCAACACACCCAAGGTGAGATAAATTTAGTTTCTATAAGAAAGACGATGGTGTTTCTAGTGTGTGCCTGAGTAAAATAGCAAGCATTCTTAGTGGGACACAAGTGGGCAGGAAAGTGAAAGTGTGAGTGCACCTTTCAAAAGATACAGGAATCAATTTAGTTCCCTGTGATCCTCCCCTCCATACATATAACTTATGGAAGAACATCCCCGAGCAAAGAGATTTTGTGAGAGTCGTCTGGATTTACCAGGGAAATCCGTAATTACATACTGCAGGCAATGTGGATTATGTTCCAGCTAAGAAGGAGAGGGTTGTGTGTGTGTGTGTGTTTTAAATTATCATGAACTATTGAACCCTCTGACAGGACAGTCTTTTCACAGACTGCATCTGTGCAATTAGGAATATTTCAATGAATTGTGGAGTAATTATTTACATCCAATGGAGACAACCAGTCGGATTATATAATACATGGGCACATTGTTGGTGTTTTCTTCTGAAGAACATCTTTTTCGGAGCTGAGCATTATCGCAAAATAAAGTTAAAAAAATGGATCCTGGACAAGGTTATTAAGCAATTCTCCAAATGTGTTACCAAAATCTAGTAAATGGCCAAGATAACAACATTGAAGTAGTCCACTTCTGGTCAAACATAGTCTATATATTTCAAAATTTGAATTTGTTCTGAATTTTACCTATATTCCATATATGCCTATAATTTTAAATTATGCAGTGTAAAGGAAGGAAGCTCCCAAATGGTCCCGAGTCCGAAAAGTGGCACCAGACCCAGTACTATTGTCCATCCTAATCTAGACTAGAGACTCTGATTTCAGATATCTAACACGGCTACTATTCCAAATGATTTCAGATAGACAACCAAACAAGCCCAGCACAAACCTTCTCAGCCTCTCATGGTTGAGTCATCTGCTTCATCATCCCGGGAAAGACCCAAGGAATGAGTACATACAGTATTCTCTTCATTTAAGAAACTGCAATTTAGCTAAGGGTACAACTGGGGCGGGCAGGGGATTGCATGCAAATTTGGGAATTGGAACTGTCCCTTTTGGCACCAGTGACCAGAGCTGGGTTTATTTTATCACTTGGGTCTGCACATACGATAAGGGTCTTGCCGCCGTGAGGAATAGTTTTGCAGCATAATTTAATGGACAGCTTTGGGAATCACTTCCATGGTTTGGATTACAGCTGTCCAGAAATCAAAGACAATATGTAACAGGAGAAGCCCTAGCCCCATTAAAATATTCCACCTCTAAGTGCCATCTCCTCCTAGATGTCATATAGAGGAGATCCATCTACTTGCCAATTTAGGCACTGTTCCCAAAACTGGATTTTTGAAAATGCTGATCTGTTTTCCTCAAAGATATTTACAAGAAAAACATCTTAGATACAATTTGAGTCTGAGAGAAAATAAAAATGGTGCCTATAGTGAGTGAGTGAGTGAGTGAGAGTGAGAGTGAGAGAGAGAGAGAGAGAGAGAGAGAGAGAGAGAGAGAGAGAGAGAGAGAGAGAGAGAGAGAGAGAGAGAGAGAGAGAGAGAGAGAGAACTATGTGATTAATTGCTTATAGGAAATATTTCCCCTAAAACAGTGGTGGTGAACCTTGGCACTCTAGGTGTTCTTGGACTTCAATTCCCAGAAGTCCTGGTCAGCAGGAGTGCTGACTTGGGCTTCTGGTCGTTGAAGTCCAAGAACACCTGGAGTACCAAGGTTTGCCATCACTCCCCTAGAAAATAAAATTCTAAAGAAAAAATCTCCAAAAGTGAAAGGAATTTGAGGTTATTGGGGACAGGATATGTGGTTTGGCACATACAGTTCTGTCCATCCACCGAAGCGACTGAGTAAGAACTCAGAAGAAATACTGAAGGAGCTGCAGCTATCAAACACCTGCATCTGCTGCCTGAAGCTTTCTTACTTACATAATTGCAGGGCTGATCCTGTGCATTCACAGTTCCATTTGCTTATAGTGAACTTCCTAATAGTCACACTAGTGGACCTATTTGTAATGCTATGTGCAAATTAAGGTTTGCAACAAGAGATTTCCCTGTCTGTATTCTGAAAAATAAACATCAAAGCTAACTGTACCAGGTGTTCTTATCAGAATAGGTTGCTCAGCACTCTTTTCCCCACACAGGGTGGCACCCTTTCTGCAATGTCACAGCAATGCAGAGACCATCTAGTGTTGTATAAAAGTGACCAAAACACACACACTGACTGCCCATGAAGGAAGGGAAGGAGGGAGGGAGGGAGAGAGAGGGAAAGAAAGAAAGAAAGAAAGAAAGAAAGAAAGAAAGAAAGAAAGAAAGAAAGAAAGAAAAAGAAAGAAAGAAAGAAAGAAAGAAAGAAAAGATATTTTGGCAGTGAGCATGAAGGTCAGTGCTGCCAGGAAATATGCCAGCCCCTGCAATGGTATTTGACAAAATGTCATTTTAAATGGGAGAGTGTAGTGCTGACTCCTATCTTTTGTCAGGCTGCTCCTCCTGACAGTGTGATATTTATAGTCAAGACCTCAAAAGAGGCGAATGGTACTCCCTGGGAGTTATCTTTGGAGAGACACGGCCCAGCTTGCTCTGGCAAACATAAATATTTGACATGACGGAGGGCAGCATGAAGAGTAATGCCCTGCTGGGCTAAGGAAAGGAAAGAAGAGTTGTCAGGTGTCACCCAAGCCCCCTGCAGAGGGTTACCATTGTTTGTCTCACCTCTGTTCAGGAGGGGCTAGAGTGATAAACACAAGCAGGTTGTTGCAAGCCATGAGCTCTCATTAAGCCCTGCACCACACATAGCTGCAGGCTCCAGGAAAGGTAAGAAAGTTAAGTTGTACTTACCAGCAATAACTTTTGTTCTTCGAGTATGTAGTCTGTGAATTCACACTTTTGGGTTCTGCCCCTGTGCGGAGCCGTGACTGGAGCTTTCAAGCTAATTGGACAAAAGTTTGAATGTTAGGGCTGCCCACCGTACCGCCCACCCTTAGGCGCCATTTCTTGCTCTTTCCTCAGTTAATATTTAAGCTAGGCACAGGATAAAATAAACTATCTCATCCGTGGAGCTCAAGTGGGGAGGAAAGGTGGGAAAGTGTGAATTCACAGACTACATACTCAAAGAATGAAAGTTATTACTGGTAAGTACAACTTAACTTTCTCCTTCATGTAGTCTGTGAATCCCCACTTTTGAGAGATTAGCAAACTCACGCTTACTTCATAGGCGGGCAGCCAGATGAGATGAATCCACTGATGAACACATACAGTCATGTCAGGTAGGCAGGATGGACCCTCACGGGCATGGAGCCTGGAGCTTTCTGGCAAAGATGACACGACCAAGTCTGGCATCCACAGTGGCTGTGGTGTCCATCCAGTAATGTCTGACAAATGTAGAAGGTCCGGACCAGGTAACAGCCTTTCAGATGTCTTCAATTGGCGTGCCCTCCAGGAAGGCAGTGGAGGTGGCAACCGCTCTGGTTGAATGTGCCCTGATGTGAGGAGGAGGAGGAGGAAGAGAGGCAATCTCGTAGGTGGGATAGAAGACAGATGCTACCCATTTGGAGAATCTCTGCAGTGTGGTGGGTTCTCCCTTGGACTTTCCTCCATATGCCACAAAAAGGCGTTGCGTCTTCCGGAACCCCCTTGTCCTGCTGATGTAAAACAATAAAGTCCATTTCACATAAAGCGTTTGCCAGGCTTTTTCTTGGTCTGAGGTTGAGTTTGGAAAGAAAGCTGGCAAGGAGATTAATTGTCCCAAATGGAACTCAGAGACAACCTTAGGGAGGAAGGTGATGTCTGGGTGAAGGACCACCCGATCGTTAAAGAACTTGATGAATGGTGAATCTCCCCAGAGCACAGTGAGCTCACATGCTCTTCTGGCTGATGTGATGGCCACAAGAGATGCAGCTTTCCATGTGAGAGGATGAATGTCTGTAGTGGCCAAAGGCTCAAATGGGGCTTTGGTTAGCACAGTCAGGACAGTGGATAAGGACCACTGTGCAACTGGAGTATTTACAGGTGGAAAAGTGTTGCAGAGGCCCTTCAGAAACCATTTCACGGTTTGGTCCCTGAACACTCCAGAGGCCATGGAGCCTACTGGAGAGTGCACCACAATGGCCACCAAATGGACCCTGATGGACGACAGTCCTAAGCCAGTCTCAGCCAAGTGGAGTAAATACTCCATGACGTCCTGGAGGTTGTCATGGTTCAGGCTGAACGGAACCGTTTATACTTGGACACGTAGGATTTCCATGTGGAGGATGTTCTGCTCATGCTGAGTATCCTTGCCAATCTGGGATTATCCTCCACACAGTGAGATGCAAGATGAGCAAATTGGAGTGGAGGAGATGACTGCTCTCCATTTGAAGCACAATGGAGAATCCGGCAGTGTGAGTAAATGTGAGGACAGCTCAAGTAGGAGGGGTACTATGGCTGCCTCGGCCAGTCCGGTGTGATGAGGATTGCTCAAGCACGATGGTGGAGCATCCGGATCAGGACCTTCTGGATGAGCAGAAATGGAGGGAATGCATAAAGATAGTCCAAGTCCCATCATTTCATGAAGGCATCACCCTGGAGGCTAGACCAATCCCTGCTCTTGAGCAGTACCTCAGACACTTGTGGTTGGTGTCTGAGGTGAAGAGATTGAGCTCTGGAGCCCCCCACTGGTAACAAATGGACTGGAACACTTGGTTGTCCAGTTCCCACTTGTGAGTCGTGGAGCTCAGCCGGCTGATCTCATTGGGCAGAACATTCAACTTGCCTTGAATGTGGACTCCGATGGGAAAATGTGCATTTTCAGGCACCATTCCCAGAATTGCACAGCAAGGTACAGGAGTGCTGTCGATTTTGTGCCTCCTTGCTTGTTCAGATAGGTAATTGCTGTGGTATTGTCCGATGCTATCTGTACAGCCCTGCCTGACACTACCATTTCGAAAGACCTCAGAGCTTTCCAAATGGCTAGGAGTTCCAGGTAACTGATGTGAGAGGCTGTTTCTACAGGAGACCACTGATTGTTCACCATGAGAGATGCGCAAGCAGCTCCCCATCCGAGAGTGTTTTTCTGTCGCCACATTCAGAGGTGAGGTCCACCAGCCCAACTGTTCTACTAGCTCTGGAGTGGGAAACAGTCATTTAGATTGGCTCTGCATCATTGGGTCGAACTCATGCAGGAGTCACAATTGTAGAGACCTCACTTTGAGTTTCACATGCAGTACCACAGCCATGGTTGACACCATGAGCCCTAGAAGTTGTTGAGCTTTCTTCGCCTGCACATAAGTCCTGCGCCAAAAAACTTCAATCACCTTGGTGATGTCCTTTAGGCACTTCAGGAGGAACGTAAGCTCTGAGTCAGAGAGAGTCAAGTATCACTCGAATGTATTCAACATGTTGAGACAGATGCAGCTTTGATTTGGTGAAGGTGATCTGTAGACCGAGACTCTCCATAAGTCATACTGTGTAAGCGATGTCCTTCAATTTCATAGAAGAGGCTATCAACCCATCGTTGATGTAAGGGAAGACCCTTATCTCCCTTTGAAGAAGGAAGGCTGCTACTGGTGCTATGTATTTCGTGAAGACCTGGGGCGCTGTCCAAAGACCGAAGGCAAGACATCAGAACTGGTAGACTCGGCTCTCTATCTGGAAATGGAGAAACTTTCTGTGCTCCTTGCAGATGTTGATGTGAAACTAAGCATCATTCAGGTCTATCACCGTGAACCAGTCCCCTTTGTTGATGAGGGGAAGGATGGTGTGTAGTGATACCATCCAAATTTTTCTTGTGTAGATATGTTTGTTCAGGCGTTGCAAGTCGAGGATGGGATGAAGACCTCCATCCTTCTTTTGCACTACAAAATACCTCGAATAGAAGCCATCGCTCCATTTCATTGGGGGCACTGGTTCTATGGCCCCTTTTTGAGAGTAGAGTTGTGATTTCCTCCTGCAGGTGGGATGATAGAGGAGTGCGATGAAGCTTGCCTACTCAAGGGACCCATTCGAACTCGATGGTGTAACCAGTGGATAAGATCTTCAAGACCCCCCCCCCCAGTCATTTGTGATGCCTGTCCACGCATGACAACATTTTTGGAGGTGAAAGCCATTGCTTTCACTTCCTCTCGGAGCGTTTGGCCGAATGCTGATAGGGCTGGTAATGATGGCGACCATGCTTGTGACGTGGGCGGTAAAAGGTGGTCCGTTGTGTGTCAGGTTGCTGTTTAGAAGATGGGTGATAAGAAAGTACCTGGTTGGAACCTCGGTTTGGAGGTGGATTGACTCGAGGTGGTGGAGTAGGCGAATGCGAGTGCCAAAGTGGACGAGGAGGAGGAGAAGAGCCGGTCGTACAAACAGTTTTGGATGCCAATCCTGAGGAGGAACATCCTTCAAAGGTAGAAGATTCCATAGATACCCAGCAAGGGAGAACGGCCAAAGGTGGAGAGAATGAGGATGATGGACGAGGTGAGCATGGAGGCCATGGAGTAGAAGGCAGAGATTGGTGACATGCCTTCTTGGATTTCTTCTTCCTCTCCCCATTCTTGTCTTTCTGTGGGGTGCCAGGGCCACTCCATTGCTGGTGCCCCACCCAGCATCGTACTGGCTCAAAAGAACGCAGAGGCGGTGCACAGCTTTCACAGGGACTTGATTTTTTTCTTTTTTTGACTTCTCAGGCACAGCAAGCACTTGTTGTGGCTGTAAGAGGAGGGTACCTGTTTATTGAAGTCAACACAACGTTTGAAGGCAGCCGAGGCCATCAAAATATTGCACATGAGCAAAGAGAAAAAACCAGCCAAAATGCCCGTGACAGGCGAGCAAATGGGTGTGATGCTGGCTCCTTCGTGAAAAAGGGCCGACAAGAAGAAAAAATTGAGAAGGTTGGTGCCCGACCCGCAAGGGACGAGTGCCTAGAAAAATTGAGATAGCTGCTCCCTCCACAAGGAAGAAGCAACTGTGAGGTACAACTTTTTTTTTTTGGTAAAATGCCAGAAACTGCTCTCCACAAGGAGAACAGTCCCGGTTGTGGCGATCCTGCCCAGAGAACAAAACCACCAATTTTTTTTTTAGCAAAAAGGTCTTTTCCGAAGAACTGACGATCAAAAATTGAAGAGAGCTCTCAACAGTCTCCTGTTGCTACGGCAGAAAGAAGAGAAGTGAAGAAAGAGCATGAAATGGTGCCTAAGGGTGGGCGGTATGGTGGGTGGCCCTAACTCTCAAACTTTTATCTAATCAGTTTAAAAGCTCCGGTAATGGCTCCGCGCAGGCGCAAAACCAAAAGTGGAGATTCACAGA
The DNA here is from genome assembly GCA_030440675.1 of Furcifer pardalis. Lineage (NCBI taxonomy): Eukaryota > Metazoa > Chordata > Lepidosauria > Squamata > Chamaeleonidae > Furcifer > Furcifer pardalis. The sequence goes on from CP126893.1 coordinate 76,148,155, forward strand.
CTACACAAAGGAGAACTAATCAATTCTGCACTTAGGATGTGTATCTGAAGTCCAAAAATAAAAAAGGAAAGGGGGGGGGGAGATGGTATCCGAGATCCTACTTTTCTGCAAGCAAATACACAAGTCTCTCAATTCCTTCCCCATTTTCTGAGACATTATTTCCAGTAGCAGTCACATACATTGTACATTTCAGTCACAGAGAGTTTTACAATCACTTATGTACAATAGAGCCTTACTGTCCGCATTTCATAGATGCCCCTGTGCCCAGCCCGGTGAAGGGGGGAACGGGTAACAGCTGCGGGGCCAAGGGAGGCTTTAGGACCATGCTGCCACCAAGCGCACTGGATGTTTCTTGAGCTAGTCCGGCGGAGAAGGGAACGGGGAACAGCTTGGCCTGGAGTGGCTGCATGGGAGAGCCGCCGCCACCGCCTCCCACCGGGTTGACTCGTTTGGTGCCAGGGCAACGTGACCCCAAGTCTGAGCTGTACCCAGGAAACTGAGGAGGCGGCACTATGAGCCTCAACGAGCCGAGTCTCTCGATGCCAGGGAACCTCCCGGGGTTGGGAAAATGCACAGACATCTCTGTAGCAACCGATGCTACAACTTGGGGTCACTTGGTGATTTGAAACCCCTGGTAAATCCCATGCCTACTTATGCTTGTCCTACAAAACCTTTACAACTGAGAAGTGAAGGTGGTGGTGGTGGGAGAGTTATATAACTATTATGTCATGTCTTATCATGAGTCACAGGAAAACCAAACTTTCAGTATGCTAAGCTTTTCACAAAGTGGATCGTAATAACAGTATTTTGCCCTTCTAAATTTTTCTCTCTAAGGGACTAAATGGAGCTAACTGGCAATTATAACCATTGTGTGAAAATTAGCCCTGACTTAATGATGGGAACCTAAGAACCGATGTCCCATGGCAGGCCTGTCTCTGTGACTACAAGGTACCTGTAGAGAAATGCTGTGAAAAGGAGTCAAGTTGGTAGAAATCAAGTGTACAGTATATATTCCTTGCTATTAAAGGACAGAATACAAATGTGAAGAGAGCTAGAAAGCTATGCAAGAAAGAAAAGTTCAAAGAATTTGCTAATCACCTTAAATACAGTACAGTACTAGCAAAAGTGTATGTGACACATGGAGGGGCCCTAAAATTATAGATTTCCTTAGTTTTACTCAGAAGGACAAATGGAGTGGCAAGGAATAGTGTTGCCGACAGTAATGTATGCAATAAACCAAGTTAAGCAAAACCGTTTTAGACAAGCACAGAAGAGATTAGGAAGAAAGCATATTTTGTTCAAAATTAATTAGCTACACTATGTTTTTCTCCCTCTTCCTTTCTTCATGTTTTTCACAGCCAATTTTTCACATTTCAACCATCTGTGGTTTAATCCAATGATATGAATATGAGACTACTACAGATAGAAAAGTGCTTGGAATGATCAGAATCCTCTGTACCTGATATACTATAAATGTAAATATTTAGAAGGGGGAAATGGAAATACAAGTAGCAAATTAAAAAACTGACAATGCACAGGGGGCACCTGCAAAAAGGGCCAAGGTTCACGGATGTAAATCTATACCACTCACTAATCTACTCAAATTATTTTTGGCCACTTGCTCCTTGCAATGAGCACCATATCCAGAGGAAAGCAAAATATGGGAGGAAACATTCGTACTTCTCTGTCAATAAACTTAGGCTGTCTTCTTCATCATTTCTGCATTTTTAAAACCAGGGCAGAATGTTGAGTGAGAGTCCAGGGCTGCAGTCAGCCGAATGAAACAGGGGTTGGGGAGCAAATATAGGAGTGATGACATCGCACATTTTATAAATAAGTCAAGCAATACACATGACCTTCTAGAGAGCCCCTTCCTTAAGATCACTAAGTCCAGAGTCTTAAATTATACCTAACAGTGCTACTGTTTGTTTCTTAGTACAGATGCAAGAGAATGTTTGGGTCAAGAGAATTGCCACAAAGGGTGAAAGTACAAATAAAATATTAGCAAAGTCAGTTAGCTTTCACAATGTTGGGTTTGACTAAAATCAGAGGTGAACAGGACGTAGCCCTCTGGATGTCGTTGGGTTGCAATACCGATCATTTGTTACCACTGGCTATGATGGCTAAGACTTATGGCAACTGTTGTCCAACATTAAGAAGCCAATATTATCTAGTCCTGATGTATGCCAAGAAGCTCTTTCTATCTTACTCTCGTGGAAACTAACAATATGCATGCTGGAAAACTCTACTACTAGTCCAACAAAACAGCAAGAGTTTACATGCACCGAGGCACATCACAGTGTTTCCCAGGGTTTAAGCAGTGCAGACTGAACTCTCTTTTTTAAAAATGCAGTCAAAAACAGTCCTGTTTACATTCAGTAGAATGATGTCTGGACACATCAGATTATTATTCACTTTTGAGCTATCCATATGACCTGCCGCTTGGCTGGTCTTTCTGCAGAAGGTAGCAGTTGATAGCAGGTTCTAAATCCTAGTATTGAAGCTCCCTTATTCAGTCAGCCTATGGAGCAGAAACACAAACAAATGTAAAGCAAAGAGTTGGCTTTAAATCACACACCTGAGATCCCAGAGGCACCTCTAAGCCTAGCAATATTTTCTAATAAACTTGATGTTATCTCTTGCCACGCAACAGCACAGATCAGGATAAATGAACAACAATAATACAAAGTATGTGTTGGGTACAGCACAAAAATGTGAGTTGGAAATGGGATCCAGGTGTAACACATTTCCCAAGGCTGGACAGTCCTTTTGAAAATAGCAGTTGTGCAGGACATTCAAAATCTGATTTTCCAGAAGTTTCCTTCCCTTCCTTCCCAAAATAACTGCTCTATAAAGCTAAATCTGGATTTACTGAAACATATGTTGAACCCTAAAACTTTAGTTTATTAAAAGAGGATTTTAAAAAAAACATAGCTAACCCACAGGTCTCTAGATAACATTCTGAAAGGTAGGCCATGTCTCTACATACTAATCTGTTAAGGTTTGGGCCATTTATGGGACACAGTTCTCTATTTCTTCATGCAATGCTTGAGGAATTCTCTCCAGCCTGCACCACAGGGCTTGCACACTGCCTGGCAATTCTAAGAGATGTTTGGTGCAATGCAGAAGGAGCCTCTTTTTCAGTAAAACCCTTTACACAGTGAAGGAAGTGAAAGTTACACAGCCACCATACATTTCAGAGGGAGCTGTATGGGAACGGTTTAGGGCAGACTCAAAATGATCTTGTGGTCAACAAATCTAAATTACTTAAAACATCTGTTCTAAATTTTCTCTTGATGCTTAGTTGGCTCCAGTTTCTTGTGAGAGTCATCAACATACATGAAATTGCCATGTAGTTAGACTAATGCTCTGTTGAGCCCAGCAACGGCCCAACCTAATGGCTCATCAAGAATCTAGACCAACTTCTTCCCAAGAATGTTGCTTTTGGGATGAAGACATGGGAAACTGAACTTGGGACATTCTCAATGAAAAGCAGGTGCAATAACCCTTTCCAGGCCTGCCATGCATATTTAATTCTTCAGTTCACAGAAATTCAGTGAAATTCAGTGATCAGTTCTGCCCAGTACATGATAATGACTTTCAAAAAACATTCTGAGATGTTTCTAAAGCAGGTGTGGTAAACCTCTGACCTTAGGCTGAATTTGGTTTATTGACTTGCTTACTTGTTAAATGTATCTTCTTTCTTCTTCTGTATCCAATTCTGAATATTGGCGATCCTCATGGCAATCACCCATGAAGACTGTCCTGTGAATATAAGGCAGTGGCCTTTCCTCTCCCTTCCGCATCGCAACATGTCCCCCATACCACTGATCCAGTTTTGTGAGTCACTTTCTGATCCTGAGCCCTTATGGCACACAAAGTCCTCATCAGCCCTAGGTCAGTATTGATGAAGCTGCTGCCCTCCATCAAGATGGGATTCAAGTGGGATGTAATCAACTTGGAGACCATCACCCTTCCCTGTAGACTTTGGCACCCGATGCTGTTATTCCTCAGGGTGGTCAGGTTAGTTAATCACCGCCTGACACTCAGTGTTGAGTTACTGGCAGTATGGTATACTCTATTATCATAGCAGGATAACCTGGCCAGACTTTTAAATTTATATTGTCCATTTAATGATTGGTCATTATAGGTTATTACATGTGTGTGCTTTAGAGCAAGTGTTGTACAAAGGAGAGATCCCCCAAGTACTAAAACAAAATCTGTTTATTGTTTATGTTTGGGAAAGGCTTGTTCTTCAGAGATAGGAGATAAGGTTAAATGTGTCTTGAGCATGTTTGGTAATAGTCTCATTACCAAGTCAGTATGGTTCCTCCCAGTGAATATATCTTTTTATATCTAACAAAAACCCGCTAATATCCTTGACATAATATTAATACTGTATATTCTTTATGTCCAGAATATTTGGTTTAGAGCATGTATTTTCTTATATTTTTAATTGTTTTTCATTTTTCACTTCTTATATTTGTATTTTTCCTTTCTGTTTTCTATTTTTCTATGAAAACTATTAAATAAAAAATATTACATTAAAAAGTTTAATGTAAGTTTTTTTCTTATTTTGTTGTTGATGTTTCTATGTTGTATTTTTGTATTGTGTGTTTATTTTTGAAATAAAAATATATATTAAAAATAAAAAAGTTTAAACATAAAAAGAAAGAGCGATCCACTGATATCATTGCTGCACAATGGTTTTGTACTGGCAGAGCAAATCAAGCTTCTACATGGCAATTCTAAAAGCTGGATCAGCCCAAGTAAAAATGTATAACTTTTAAACTGGACTTTAGATCAGCACATTTGCCACAATTGTAGTCATGACAATACTTTGTGTTTGAGTGAGAAAGTGGTTAGCTGATGAAAAAAGGAGTCAACTACTGGGATTTCTCCTTGTATGGTGACTTGTTATCAATGGTATTGAAGACAAAACAATATCTTTTAGACCAGGGGTCTCCAACCTTTTTTGTACCACAGACCAGTTTCATGCTAAACAAGGAGGGGCCCAACCACCTGCCAGCCACACCGTTTGACTCGGGCAGTGAGGTATCACACTGCACACTGGCGGGGGGGGGGGGAGAGAACTCCACCATAGTTAAGCAATGTAGAGGAGTGGCCTACCTATCTGCTGTGTCTGAAGCCCGTGCTTCATTCCTTTGGCAGACCCGGCGAAGCATGTTAAAGACAGAAGGCTGCCATTGGAGCATCCAGTGCCACCCATCCCCATGGCCTGGTTTGGGGAAGTCTGTGGCCCAGTGGTTGGGGGCCTATGTTGTAGACCATCTTAACTGGCGCCATTGGTGTTGGCCACATTAGGGGTGGCCTTTGCTATGTGAAACTTGACAACCTTTTTCTTGCTGGCAACAATATGGTACAGCAAAATTAAGCTGCAAGATATCCCACATTCATAAACTGGATGGTTTGGGTTTTGTTTTTTTTTGTTTTTTAAATCTGAATCTGGTCCACTGCAGAGTGCACTTCAGTGTTGGTCCATGCTGTTAAAGCCTTTCATACATTGAATGAACGACCAACCAGATCAATCTGTCTGTGCACTTATATTTTCTTTGGAGATTGTCCTTAAGGTATATCCACCATTTCAGGTGAAGTGAGTAGCAACTAAAGGCAGAGCCTTGTACCTGATGAGCCCTATTAAATTGAACTGCCACATCTGACACTACTTTTTCAGGCAGAAGATTCTGCATTCTCCTATGCTTGTTCACCACCAATATTATTTTAATGTTGCTGAACTGTTTCAACATACCTCTCAAAAGCAGTTTGATTGTTTTCTGATGCTTAATGTACTTCTTGCCACCCTAATTTCTTAATTGAAATTCAGCATTAAAATCTTTGAAAGAAATGAACAAGCTGATACCAGTCTGCCTACTCATAATAATTCCATCTGTGCACAAACACTTGAGAAAACTCTACTGGTCTGAAGTGATGAGGAGAGAAGGAAGAACTAACACAGAAAAGTTGTAGAGCTTCACCTAGAGAAGTGGTTCCTATCGGAGCCACAGGAGAGGAAGAATGGGGTCGGTAAGATGGTGTCAGCACCTGCCAAAATTCTTTCCCCCAGGATGAGGGCTATTATGACGTCCACTGCTCCAAAACTCCAGTCCTGTCGCTAGTGTACTACCCCTGGGTCGGCCTCTCGCCCCTTCTGGTCCATGATCTCTAAGCTATGAGCCATAGAAGGTTTGTGTGGTAGTGTTGAAAAATAGTTTGATAGAATAGTTGGTAAGCAAATCCCCAAAAAGACCTAGGACAGTCTTATGCGTTTGTTTGAATAAAAAACAAAACAATGTTCATAAGGCAAAATATTGCTCCAATGAGCAAAGCCTAGCAAAACTTAAGAATAACATCTGGTCCAGCTAAACCAAAATGAACTACCCCATTCTTGAGTAAAGTCTAAGCTATTAAGTTTCTAAGCCTCTCTCTATCGTTAACCTGTTCCTAAGTGCAATGTCCTAGTAAAGGTAAAGGTTTCCCTTGCTCGAAAGCCAGTCGTATCCGACTCTAGGGGTCAGTGCTCATCTCTGTTTCTAAGCCAAAGAGGCAGTGTTGTCTGCTTCTGCAGACGTTTCCATGGTCATGTGGCAGGCATGACTAGACACATGGAATGCTGTTACCTTCCCACCAAAGTGGTCCCTATTTATCTACTTGCAATTTCTTGCTTTCGAACTGCTAGGTTGCCAGGAGCTGGGACAGAGACGGGAGCTCATTCTGTCCTGCAGTACTCAGGAATCGAACTGCTGACCTTCCGCCTCCCAATCAGCGTCTTAGTGACTTGAGCCACTGCAGTCCCTTGCAATGTCCTACCTAGGACTTTAACTGGAAAATAAAAATGCGATATTCTAAGAGTAACTTCTCACTCTGCTAGCTGAGAAATCCTAAGTCCCAAGTTTTGGGAAATCTGTCTAAGTGTGATAGCTGGAAAATAATCTAAGTGTCAAGGTTGCAGAATTTCTTTTAAGTCTGGCAGCTCATCTAGAATAACTCCTCCTGAGCACATTCATGGAGACAACCTTTTCTTTGTTGAAAATACCATCCTTAGGGATGGGATGGCTATGAGAAAGCATCATGGTAAATCCTGGAAAACTTCCAAACCCAAAGGAATGATTGAATTTACTCAAATAAGTGAGTTTGCAGCAGAACTTCCCCAAAGGTAGAAGCAAAGGATCCTACACTAGAAGTAAATTAAGCACAGAAATGTTAGGAGCTGCTATCAGTGCTTCTGTATGAGGACAGCTGCTGGTGCTTCAGTGGTGTTTGTTCTTATATATGTGAACTAACAAGCTGTAAGAAGACAAGCGCAGTCAACAGCTGGCTGCTAGAATGACACTGTCCCAGTTACCTGCAAAAAAGCACCAACATCATAGAGAGAAACCAGGTGTTCTAGAAATGACTTAGCACTGCTGTAAGATGCAGAGAAGGCAGTCCTCATATTTTACAAGGACATTTTGTTCCAGTTCCCCTCACCTGCCCAACATTTCCTCCTTCCCTCTCCCTTCCCCTCCACGCCTGCAGTAATGATGGATGGCTCTGCCCCTGCTCATAGGCCCAGCCAGAAGCTGTAGCAATGACTCTAATCAGAGCATGAGCAGCAGACTGAAGAGGTATACAATCTAGCAATTTTTCAGGTACTTATTTTGCATATGAAGTGGAATACAAAATGGAATCTGACTAATTAACTAAAAGAAGAACATTCCCCCTATTGTACCCATATTTGCATCCTTAACTGCAACTCCCAAGCTCTGAAAAGGGAGAGATAGGTAAAGCCAAAATGCTTCCTTGATTAGAATGATGACTCGTAGCTCGACACATTGGTTGTGGCCAGGAGGGCTTTTGCACAACTTTGAGTTGTTCACCAGTTACGCCTGCTCGGGATCGGGACTGCTTGCTCATGGTCACACACACTCTGGTTACCTCCAGACTTGATTACTGTAATGCGCTCTACATGGGGCTGCCCTTGATGACCATTCAGAGGCTTCAGTTGGTCCAGAATGCGGCTGCCCGGGTGGTCTTGGGGTATGGGCGTTATGCATATGTCTCACCACTGCTTCGGGGACCGCACTGGTTGCCTATATGTGTCCAGGTGCAATTCAAGGTGCTGGTTATTACCTTTAAAGCCCTACATAGTAGTTAGTCAGGATACTTTCCATCTCACCCGAAGAACATCTGCCCGTCCCACTAGAGTGGATCAAAGAGGCTCTCTAGTTGTCCCATCGGCCAGAGAGGCGCGTCTCTCTGGCACAAGATGGAGGGTCTTCTCGGTGTCCGCCACGGCCCTATGGAACCTCCTGCCAATGGAGTTACGTCTCCAGATGGAGTTGTTGCCCTTTAGGAAAAAATTAAAAACATGGCTGGCAGGGGAGGTATGGGGTGAGGGAGGGACTATGACCCCAGCCCGCTGGTTGATTTAAGCCCCACTTGCCCTCAATTAGTTTTTAGATTTTGATTTTAAAGTTTTAAATTGAGGGTTTTTTTTAGGAATGCTTTTAAGAGTGTTTTATTGTTTTTTATGAATTGTGAGCCGCCCTGGGTCATCTTGGTGAGGCGGGCGGTTGATAAGAATGAATGAATGAATGAATGAATGAATGAATGAAATTTCTAGTGCCAGGAATTTTGATGTGTTGAGTGGAACAACTGATTGGATTTTTAAAAAAGTTTGTGTGTGCGTGTGCACGCACACTCTGGATTTTCTCAGGGTGAATATGAAGATTACAACAGATTTGAACTTTGAGAGATAAAGATTCTTCAAGTATGCAAACCCTGCACAGAGGGAGATTATGAGAGTCTTTGAAGAGAAGAAAACCTCCTTGGTTGTTTTTTGCCATAATTCCACTGCATCAGTTCTGAAGACCTTTTCTTGGGCATCCACCATTGTAAGTGTGGCGGGGACACGGAAAGACCTGTGGTGAGACTGCAACCACATTCAGCTAAGCACTGTGATAGTCCTCTCTGTGAATGTGCACCATCCCTCCCTTGTCCCTTCTAGGATTACAATATTAAAAATGCAAAAGTTGGCCCATTTCTCTTTAAAACATGACACATTATATTTTCCAGGCTGTGGTCAATCTCTAAAAAGATGGATGCCTTAAAAATTGCTCAAAGGAGAAAAACCACACCTGTTTTCTAGAAATCTATTTAGAGAATGCATGTTTTCTACAAAACTGTTTTACCTGCTTTCTTACTTTATAGATATATAACAAATCTATAGAATGTGTACTACTCTGGTTTATATTTTCTTAGGAAATAAATTTAAACAGATTTCTTTTAATGAAAAATTAGCACAGATTAAGAAATGGCAACAACATTCCTCACAGGACCAATCTAGGTAATGTGTTCAGGAAACCACCATTAGTGACAGGAAAAATACACTGGAAAAATACAATCTCAAGCACATTGGAGCTATACAGTACATGGTTAAGCACTCTATATCCATAATAGCACAATAGGAATGATCTTCAGATGCATATACTTGGGGGGTGGGGGGTGGGCAAAAGCTCTTGAGGTTCACCACCACCCACAAAACTGGAGCAAAGAAAATCCAGTACCTGAAAGTTTAAGCAGGCTTCTTTAGAATTGCAATCCCTAATGAACAAACTTTAATGGCACTGCAAAGTCTACCTAGCAAGTGTCAATCATGCACCCGCGGATGTGCATAATGCTGTCATACATGACCTGTGGCTGTCGTAAACATGTTTGCAATAGCTGTGGGTAATTTACAGCAGCATTATGTGTATGCACATTTTACTTCCACTGCCCAGATTGGCAAGGGCCATGCGGGCTGGATTAATTGGCACCGCAGGCTGTTGGGCACCTTTGATCTAGGACTTTCTCAGGTGCGTGAGCTACAAAGGATGCTTTTTAAAGATATTGTTGGTTCTCAGCAAAACCATGTGAAATGTTTAAGATTGAAGAAATGTCCCAAAAATATAGGGCGAAAAGTCAGGAAATGAAGCTTGCATCGGGGTCAGGCTCCCAAGCCTGTATCAAGCTCAAGGGCCTTTTGCTTCACGTTCAGATTATTTTTATCTTGTCATGTGATCGCTACCCTGTGCCTTGAAATCCCATTGAAGGGGAAGGGAGGAAAGGCTGGGAAAACTGTGCTTGAAAGTCCAAGAGTTTTAATCCTATCAAGTTTTCTCACTATAAAGGAGGGGAAACAAGTTCTAAAAATAGCACATACAATGACTTGGGTTTTCCATTTTAGGACTAAAAGGCTGGAGATGGAATTCTAAATGGCTGTGATTTCACATGGAATGTCTACACTGGGTGATGAAATGTGTCTCAGGATCCATAGCCTAAGGACCACAGTGATGTAAATCTTAGGTACCATAACTCTGTTGGTTGTTCACAATTCAGTTAAAGTTAATCACAACTAAGTATGTACTATACTAAGTCTTACTGCCATGATTTTAACTGGATTTAGAAAGAGCTGTTGAAACACAATTACAAAATAAGAAAATGGAAGTGGAAAGGTTCTTTAAGTATTTGAAGAAAATGCACACTAATACATATGTACATACAAGATATTATCTATGATCTTTCAAAATCCTTAAGTATATATGCAGTTCCTAGTAGATTTGGTTTTTTTTTTAAGAGTTAGGATGTTCAAGTCCAATAAATCCAAAAATTCAAAATACAGTAAAACCTCGGATAACACTAAAACCTGGTTCCACAAGTCTTGGTGTTATCCGATTTTTAGTGTTATCTGATGCATGTTAAAATCCTATGGGATCCATAGAGATACATTGTAACCACACAGGCTTTAGCGGTTGTTATCCGATGCATCCCATAGGATCTTAATGTTATCCGATGCAATTCTTCCCCCCAGATTGCTTAATGTTATGCGATTTTAGTGTTATTCGATACTAATGTTATCTGAGGTATTACTGTACAGTAATACCCCGGATAACGATTGAATCGGACAACGATTGCATCAGATAACGATGCAAGTTTTTTGAAAAAACTTGCATCGGATAACGATTCTGGATAATGATTCTTAGTGTTATCCGAGGCAATGGTCTGCGGGTGTGGGGTGGCTTGGTTAGAACTACCCAATCCACCCGCCACCCGCAGCGGTCTCTGTGACTGCAGTAGGGTTGGGGAAAGGCACGCGCCTTTCCCCTGACCCTACTGAAGTCGCAGAGACTGCTTGTGTCTCTTTCCCTCCCTGTATTTAAACTACAGGGAGGGGGGAAGAGAGAGATGTGATTGGTCTCTCTCTCTTCCCTCCCTCCCTGTAGTTCAAATGAAGGGAGGAAAGAGAGAGACGTAATTGGTTCTCTCTCTCTTCCCTCCCTGCATGTAGTTTAAATACAGGGAGGGAAAGAGTGAGAGGCGATTGCGATCGCGTCTCACTCTTTCCCTCCCTGTATTTAAACTATAGGGAGGGAGGGAAGAGAGAGAGACCCAATCACGTATCTCTCTTCCCCTCCTCCCTGTAGTTTAAATACAGGGAGGGAAAGAGACACAAGCAGTCTCTGCGACTGGGGGAGGGTGGCTTTAAAGGCAGGGAGGAAAAGAAAAGAGACCCAATCACGTCTCTTTCTTTCCCTGCCTGCCTTTAAAGCGGTTTGTCCCTGAAGTCAGGGCTTTTTTTAGCGTTGTTTGATGCATGCATTGGACAACGCTAACAATCGGATAACGTCATGACTTGTGGAACCAAGTCATAACGTTATCCGGGGTATTACTATACAGTAGAACCTCGGTTAACAAATGGCTTCGTTAACATAAAAAATCACATAACAAAAGGAAACCCATAGAAAATAGTGGCTTGGTTTACAGATTTTTTTTCCAGAACAGATTAATTGGTTTTCAATGCATTCTTATGGGAAACCACATTTTGTTTATGCATTTTGGTTTTCAATGCATTACTATGGGAAATTCAGTTATTAAGTAATTTTTTGCTGTAAGAAACGTCCTGGAGAATACATTAATTACAGTAAAACCTTGTATAAAGAGCACCTTGCTTAGAGAGTAACTCACTTAAAGAGCAGATTGGTCACCTCGCTTAACAAATAAAACCAACCAAAAATTCGCTTAGCAAATAAATCGGGGTTCCCAATCCCCACCCCCCACCAGAAGTCACAATTGGTCACTTACAATGGTGTTTCACTTAAAGAGCAATCCAGTGGAATGCATTATGCTCTTTAAGCGAGGTACCACTGTACGTTAACTGAGGTTCCACTGTATCTAGGTGGTCCTTTAGGGTTCCGATCACTATGGGTACAACAACAGATCAGATGCTTTCCTCCATAGATGTTCAACTTCAATTTGCAAATCACAATATTTTGTTATTTTCTCCTGTTGTTTGTCTTCAGATCATGTATTTCCTGGTATAGCAATGCCAATAAACCAGACCTTCTTCTTTTCAACAACAGTCACATAAGGTGTGTTGTAAGTCGGATGTCTATCTGTTTAAATTTTTAAGTCCCACAGGATCTTGACTATCTCATTTTCTAAAACTTTGTCTACCTGATGTTCCCAATGATTTTTACTGCATTCAAATCCAAACTTCTGGAAAAATAAACCATTGCAGGGAAAGAAACTGAAGGTTTGATTTTTGTTGCACAAGAACAAGCACTCCAAATTAATGTGATGAAAGCTAATATTCAGGGGATCCGTGCAAACAGCAAACTTTGATTCTGTGAAGAAAAAGATGAAACTGTCACATCTCATCTGTGAATGTTCAAAGTCTTCACAGACAGACTATAATATAAAGCAAGAAATAACAGTTGCAAAATTAATGCAGCAGTTGCTATGTAAAAAGTAACCTTAACATCCCAGAATCCAAAGGAACGTCAAGTAGATAAAGATTTTAAAATGATTAAATTAAGATCTTGAGACTTTTCAATCCAAACCTTGATAAAACAAAGAAGTGTTTGGATAACTGACATTGCAATAGCAGGGTGTGCCAGAGTGGAAGATAAAGAATTGGAAAAATAAACAAAATACAGGGACTTGGCAATAGAAATACTTTGATTATAGATGAAACAGCTTCAATAGTCCCTACAGTCATTAAGGTACAGTACTGGGGACAATACTGTGGTTATAAAATATTATAACCAACTGTAAATTTCTGAAATAACACCATAAGAGCTGCAGAAGACACCAATATTGGGAACAGCATATATATATTACACCACGGTGAAACCGATACTTAGTTTTTTGTAAAAGGCATGGTATGGGAACTGAATTCCAACCTCTGGCTCCATAGCCAGAAACTTACAAGAATGAAAACTATAATGGAAATGTTGGAATATGGAAACACTCCAGCTAACCTGAAATCTAACAAAGTCCCTCCTCAATTTAGGGTTCTCGTCTCTTGTTTTCTTGCCAACTAAATTAATCAGGAATTTTGTAGTTGGCAATTTTACATGTTCCAAATTATGAAGCTGGCATTCAAAGTATGAAATCTGTAACGTTTCATATTGTATGATTAGTTGTTTTTGGCAAACATCTCAAGGGAATCTAGCCCAAACAGTTACACTGTTAGAAGCTCTTTTACCTAGATATATCCTAAAGATATTAGATGAGGATGAGACGGATACAATTATCATCACCATCATCCTTGCATTAAGGCAACAGCTCCTTTATGAAGACGTAAGTCAGATAAATTATTCTTTCATGCCATCACCATCATCACTTCCATTGTCTTTTATCTTTATTTATAACTGCAGTACAGCTCTCATATGAAGTAAAATGCTATAAAATTAGCATAAATAAATAAGGGTAGAACAACTTCTTAGCAGCTGGAGATACCTGGAGCAGGACCTCTTGAATGGAGTGCATTAAAAAAGTACATACAGACGAAAGAAATTATCCGAAGCATAATAATGTAACAGCCTCCCTCTACAAGACTCAAGAATTCCTTGCAGAACTATGGACTGTAGTTAGTATAATATTCACCCAGAGAATGTATGACAGACACATGTCTCTAATCGTATTGTAGATGCATGCCAGAAAATGCAATTCTAGATCTCTGGGGTGTGACCAATATATGCTATAGAGTATATAGGAGTGCAGGTAAGCTCTTCACATGTCAGAAACATGAATCAAACTGCAGGGGTATCTGCAGCACCATGGAAGCATGAAGATACTCTAAGACGTATAGAAAAGGTGCTCACTGCCTACTTAATGTTATGTAAGGGCAAACAAGGTGACAGAGAAGTTCAGCTTCAGGTTAAGAAGGCACAAGAAAGCTCTAAGTATCCTCTGTGCTCCTGCAGCATTAAGAGTGACCTCAGACAGGAGTCAGAGTCTCTTGTACCCTGCACCCTCTGTATATGTAACTCTGTCAGGTGATCCTGAAGCCCAAGAGAAAGGCTACTATGGCCCACTGAGTACAGGGAAAAGACTTACTAGCTTGAAAGATCGCAACCTTCGTGATGGCCTGGTAATGAAGATTATTTAAAGGTAGCTTGCAAATGGCAGCAAGTTGTAACAGACTTAAGCCAGCAAAATGTGGGGTTCTGACTTCCCTCTCTGCTGCTGTATTTTTAATTCCATTCCACAAAGGACCTTTCACTTATTCCATTAAATGGATGGAGGAAGGTGGGAAATTAAAGGTGAAGAGGGTGAAGACTGGTTTTCTTCCAAGGACTTACAAGCTCATTTTGTATTGCAAAAGTAATTGAGGCCAGTTTCTTATCAGATCAATAGGCTACAGTTCACTGCTCCACTGAGTCCAATATAGCCCTTTAACAGAGCCTCTAGTCTCTCCCTAACATGTCCTTACCTGTGATTCCCCTGAAGGGGTGATTCAAAAACTGAGCAAATGACGCAGTAGAGTCCACTCATTTGAATGTACTACTTTAGCTTCCACATATGGAGTAATTTATTTGAAACTGCCTTTTCATGGAAATGACCTTCCATGTCAAAAATTAATCCTTCAGATAGAAAGCTTCTGGCTTCCAATCCTTTCTTTAATTTTAGAACACAGAGCATTAAAAAAATAGATTGTGGGATAGGGGCTACAAAACAAATGACAAAATTGTGTAAGGTCACTCCATCTTGCAGGAGGTGTGACCCAGCTCAGAAACTGCATGCCTTCATTGGCTTGTAAATTTAGTTTTAAAAACCATCTGCTAATGGCAGACAACCTAGAGGAAAAGCAATACGGATATTCTCAGTTAAGTGGGGAGTGCAGACGAAGTGAGCCACCCTTCTCTTGAACCACTCAAAGTTCCACTCATTGAGGCCAGCCCTTGTATTAAGTAGAGTGAAACAACTGTCTCAAGCAAGAAATATGGGCATTTTTTTGCTTTTTCTCCAGAGCACCCATTCTGTTCTTTATGTTAGTAGTTTTCATTAGATAAAGGTCTCCTTCACTCAAAAGGCAGACATATCTGACTCTAGGGGCAGTGCTCATCTCTGTTTACAGCCAAAGAGCCAGTGTTCCCTGAATCTGATGTTTTTGCAGTCATGTGGCAGGCATGACTAGACACTGGAGCACACAGAATCCTGTTACCTTTCTCAACAGTATTTATTTATCCACTTGCAATTTCTTGCTTTTGAACTGCTAAGTTGGCAGGAGCTGGGACAGACAATGGGGTGCTCACTCCATTGCATAGCACTCAGGTCTCAAACTAGTGACCTGCTGACCTTCTGATTGTCAAGCTCAGCATCTTAACCAGCAACCCACTGTCCCATCTGATTTATGATGACCAAGGCAGTTGTGGTATTGAAGGAGTGGTTTTACAAGTGCCACAGGTCAGTAAGCCTTCATGCCCAAGTGGAGATTTGAATTCAGATCTTCTGAGTCTTAGTCTGTTTACACTCTCTCTATGCCACATTGGCTTATAAACTGACCAACAGAACTGCATAGGTCACATTGCCCATTCTGGACCCTCTACATGAGAATGTTGCCTATTATGCAGTGGAAAATAGTACTCTATTAACTGCCAGTCCAGTCGGCTTCCATGTGAGAAACTGTGAAAAAGAAACATTTGATTCTTTACCTCATGCAGTAAAATGTCCTGAATGTAGGAAGCTCACTCTTCTTCTGCAATGATTAACAGCTTGAACAATGAAACCGTGCCACTGTAATCACTAGAACATAGTGCCTGCAGCAGTTGTCTTTTAGACCTGGTTGAATGTTCAACTCTATCCTCAACCTGAAGCCTCATCCAGCTCTCTGCATTCATAATTAAATACAAGGAAAGGACAGCTAATTCTTCAGGACAGAAAGAAAACTTTGAAAAGCAATCATCATTTTAGGACAAATGAGACAAATGGTGAGGTTCCTAACAAAGGAACTGCATGAAATCTCTCTTCTTCTGAATTAAAAGTTTGCACTTTGGTATAAAACCATAAAAAGATAGCCACAAAAAGGAAGTCTGTTGCATCAGTATAGTCGACTCTACAGACACTGCATAGTGAAAGGAAAAGCACTGAATTAAAATAATTGTTGTTGTTCTCTTGGATATCCTGCAATTTAATTTGATGCTGCCCTACTCAATACTAGAGAACATCCACCAATTGTGTTACTCATTTTGAGAGACTGCTATGATAGGTGTGTAAAGTATATAGTTGTATGTGTTACCTGATTATAAGGCTCCAGCAGTAGTGATAAACTGTAGAGCAGGGTTCCTCAATTTTTTTTAGCCAGGGTCTAGTTGTATTACATGCCAGCAGCCTATAGCTTTCTGATGTAGTTTTAAAAATAAATTAAAAGCAATGAGATCAGCTATTTCTCTTTTAAAAGAAAATACTGTATATACTCAAGTATAAGCCGACCCGAATATAAACCGAGGTACTTAATGTTGACCTGAAAACCCAGGAAAATAGATTGACCCGAATACAAGCCGAGGATAGGAAATGCAGCAGCTGCTAATGAGTTTCAATAATCAAAATACATGAAAATATGGTAAAATTAATTAATTTTTTGGTGCATCTCAATCTGATGCAGTCTTGGGACCCTTGTGGTCATTGACCTGAGTATAAGCTGTTTCCCCTTCTGGAGGCTCATTTTTGGGACTGAAAAACTAGGCTTATACAGTAGGCACTTTTGAAAATTGTGACTATGATAATAACTACTTTTGGGGGGATCTGGGTTGGTAATTTTAACTAATTTTTAAAGTAACTTCTCAAAATTGTAGAAAATGATGATGATGAGGCCTATATTAGAACTTTCTACTACCTTCTCATTATCCATAATCTTCCTCTATATAGGTTGCCCCTCTTATCCATGAGGTCTATATCCGGAGACCTATCATGGATAACTGAAACTGTTGATATCAGAGAACACTACATTTACAATACAATCAGTGGCCACCAGTGGCCAGTTCTGGTAATACAAATATATTATGTATTTCAGGGATTTTCATTGAATATTTTTAGACCAGAGGATAACTGAAACTATGGATACAAAGCCACGTATATGAGGGCAACTTTTACCTTAATCTCCTATCCAAAATAAATTTACTCAGAGTAATAATTTAAAGAAATCATATACCTGATTCTATTCTTTTAATTACTAGCATATTTAATTGGGGTGAGGAAGTTAGAGGAACTGTTAGTACAAAGAAAGCATCTATTAAAAAATTAGTCTTTGGGCAGATGGGAGCAACCATTCCACATATGGCTGCATAACTTTTAATATATTCATTAAATCTCATTAATCTTTATAAAATTTTGTTCCGATATTCTCCAACCTTATAACATACTTTTGGGGCCAGTAGTCTCTGCCTTACTCCCTACTGGGTGCCATCCTGGTGAAGTGGCTGAAGTGTCAGATTCAGTAGACCTGGGTTCAGTCTCTACTCAGTCACAGAAATTCAATTGGGGCATGGCAATGATAAAACTACATCTTAAACTCCTCGGATACCTTGAAAAATTGCCATAAATGGAGTACAACTGATGGTACATAACACAAACAAACACACACTCCTTTTTTACTCAAAGCAATTCTTCTGAAGTGGTTTGGATGCTCTGCTAATCACAAACATATTTTAGAATTCCCACTCCAACTTTTAAACCTTATGGAAGAGTGGGAAAACCCCATTTGTAAACGGCTCTGATAATTAGCTCTGATAATTTACCTGTGCTGTGCAAGAACAAATAATAACCTCTGGGCACTCATTACCAAGTCTCTGAGACTGCAGTTATAGGAAGTTGTCATATGGGAAAGAGGCACCCTAAGTACCTTGTTGGTTTCCAAATACAGTTGTACCTCGCTTAAACAGCATAATGCGTTCCACAGGATTGCTCTTTAAGCGAGTTTGCTCTTTAAGCGAAACACCATTGTAAATGACCAATTGTGGGGGGAGGGGATTGTGAACCCCGATTTATTTGTTAAACGAGTTTTTGGTTGGTTTTATTTGTTAAGCGAAAAGGAACATTCAGAAAAAATTCTGCTCTTTAAGCGAGTTACTCTTTAAGCGAGGCACTCTTTATGCGAGGTTTGACTGTATAGTATTTCAACCATTTGTGGGACCCAGATAACACTCTCTGAATCTCTACTCTTCCACCATCTTTTTTCCTCTCATGAACTTTTAATGCCTGACATCACAGGAGTTTGTCTTGATCGTTTGTTAGTTCAATGTCTTATTATATCATTGCCTTATGTACCTTATCTATAGGCATCCCTTCTCAGTGGAAAACAACTGCAGAGGTCTTGGCATGATCAGATAAATCTCCTATCACATCAATCAATCATCATCATCATCATCATCAATTTATTTAATTATTTGATTTCTATTGTCACCCCCTCGCCGAAGCGACTCCAAGCGGCTCACAATCACGATAAAACATCCAAATATAAAACATCCCCAAAACAGTAAAACCACAACATTTCATGTTTTAAAAAAACCATTAAGATACCCTCCCAACACTCCCCCCCCCCCCAGTTAAATCTGAAGCTAAAAACCCGGACAACCATAATAGAAGTGGCGATGGCGGGGGGGCCCTGCCCCATCAGCAGCACCCCACACCTGCTGTGCCAGCCAGGTTTTTAAACCTTCCCTAAAAGTCAGCAGCTCTGTCTGGAGATGCAGCTCGGTTGGCAGGAGGTTCCATAGGGCCAGAGCAGATACCCAAAAGGCCCTCCTTCTAGTGTTAGAGAGGTGGACCTCTCTAGCCAATGGCATCAATAGGGAGCCCCTCCGGTCTGCTCTGGTGGGAAGGGCAAATATCCTTGAGGTGACGCGGTCTCTTAAGTAACCTGATCCACTACCATGTAGAGCTTTAAAGGTAATCACCAGCACCTTGAATTCCACACGGAGGCACACTGGCAACCAATCCAGCCCCCGCAGAAGGGGTGAGGCATGGGCATAATGCCCGTATCCCATCACCACGCGAGCAGCCACATTTTGGACCAGTTGCAGCCTCCGAATGGTCATCAAGGGCAGCCCCATTGAGAGTGCATTACAATAATCTAGTCTGGAGGTGATCAGAGCATGTGTGACCATAAGCAAGGAGTCCTGGTCCAGGAACAGACGTAACTGGCAAATAACACAAAATTGTACGAGAGCCCTCCTGGCCACGACAGCCACCTGCTCATTGAGCAGGAGTCGTGAGTCCAGGAGGACTCCCAAATTACGCATTGGGTAATTCCCAGGATAACACAGGTGCCCTAACCCAAAGCCATTCCGCTGTAATGCTTGTTATTATCATTATTGGGCTTTTGGAAAACACAGCCAAGGGCATGAATAGAGTATGTCTCCTGGTTAAAGGTGAACATCGTTGCACCCAAAACTCTCCAGGAATACTGTTGGAGACTATGAATTGGAGTCACCATAAAATGTAGGGGCTGTGGTGGCTCAGTAGTTAAGAATCTCGCCTTGTTGGCTGGAAGATCAGCAAGTTAGCAGTTTGAGACACAGGTACTGCATGATGGTTTGAGTGTCCGTCTCTGTCCTAGCAGTATGAAAGCAAGAAACTGCAAGTAGGTAAATAGGGACCACCTCGATGGGAAGAGATCTTGGGGACATGAAAGAAGTCTCATTCAGGTGTCCCCTGAACGGAGTTTCTCCAGCAAAAAATCCTTTCAACCTAGAATAATTTCTGACATGAAATTATTACTATACCAAAAATGTGTTGACTGCATCTTTAAAGCAGCACTTGTATTTTCCTTTTGGTCCTTATTTGTAATACTCCTTTTCTCACTCTAAATGACCAAGGCATCAAGCTGCATCTTAGTAGGTTCACACAGCATACCCACACTACACCATACTTCTTTCAACTATAGCACTAAAGCAATCCAGAAATGAACTTTAAGTTGCCATACAACAGACCTCAGGATTTGAAAGTATGAAGCCGTGACAGTGGTATCAAACAGTGTAATACACTCAGAAGTACAACCATAATGGCCTACCAAGCCTTAAAAGCTCGAAGTGAATAAAGAAATGTTTTCATGACATCTGAATAATGCATTGCTAGTAACCAAGTAGTATACATTATCTGGAGGTAGGGCATTGATATTATCTCAGTGGGAAAGTCAAACTTGTCATGAAAGTCACTGACCATGGAAGGCATCTTAATACATTGTCCTCAGAGTCTAAAGTGTGGAACCCATGGAAGGCTAGGCTTGCATCTTCACTGTCTTTCTATGGCAGGCAAATACTTTATTTTTTTAAACTAAACAGGCTGTTGCCAATTAAGCTGAATTACTGCATAATAATAATAATGTGCCACTAAGTCATTTCCTGATTTATGATTATCCTTTCCAGGGTTTTCTAGGTACAGAAGACTCAGAAGTGGTTTGTTATTCTCTTCTTTTACAGGAACTTTGGATCTGTGCAGCTTGTCCAAGATGACACAGGCTGGTTCTTCTCCTGGGAGACGCAGTGGGAATATTGGAACTCCCAACCTCTGACTCTGCAACCAGTTACCTGTGTCCTGACTGTCAAAAGAATCAGACTTCCAATTGTCGTTTTTTTCCAATTGAGCTAAGGTCATGCGGTGTTTATGTTGGTTTACAGCTCCTTAGTGAAACCTTGCCCAAAAGGTTATTATTTTTAACACTACAGCTGCCACCACTAAGCAGCCATCCAACTTCTCCCTTCTCTTCCAGCCTCTCGTAGAGGATTTGCCCTTTTAATTTATTTATTCCCACTACCAGTCAGTTGGCATCCATTCCAAAGGAAGGAAGGGAAATCTGCTGCCACTGTAGTTGCCACCACTACGTCTGCTACAAAACCGCTCATAGCTGCTCCATGCCTGCCAGCTGGTACCAATTATACATTTTTAAAATTATATTTAAAATTATAGCGCTGCAATAATTCTTTGGTATGACAGTACAGTACACCAACTACTGAACTCTCATAGCACTATAATTGTAAGGATTGGCAGGAAACCATTTTTGAGATGCAGGAAATCCTACAAACTTTATGGGGAAAACTATGAAATACAATATGCAGCAAAACACACATGCGCACACGGAAGAATACAGAAGTTCAGGAATACAAAGCAAACAGTCTGTAACAGGTAGTTTAAGAAAACCGTGCATTTCGGCAAGCTATTGAATGCCTCAACTATGTGTCATATAGTCTTCATTTTTTAAATTTATTTCAAACCTGATAAAACTAATGAAAATGTAGTATCTTTTTACTAATGAAGACATGGTCTAACAGAGATTTTTAGGCCACACACATGATGTTCTTCACATTGGTATGTTTTCAATTCCTTTTAAAGTTGTTTTAAAACTTAATGTTTTAATTCATCTATTTTGTTTCGTTTTAAATTTTTTGTATTCATCACATTTCGTTTTCCTGTGACATTTTGTTTTCATTGAGCTCCACTATAGGAGGAGACAGGTGGAGAACAAATCTAATAAACGAACAAATAACTAAATGTCAACATCCAGAAGAAATTGAATGAATAAAAGTTGGACAATGATAGGAACTGTCTGCCTTTGGTGGATTAGTGGTTAAGACCCTGAACTTGGAAACTGGAAGGTCAGGTTTTGATACCCGAGGGCTACACTTGGGAAAGGAGCCTCATTTGGGCATCCCCTGAATGGATTTTCTCCAGCAAAAATCCTTTCAACCCAGAATAATCTCTGAAATGAAATGAAATGAAATGAAATGAAATGATTATTATTATTATTATTATTATTATTATTATTATTATTATTATTATTATTAAAAATAAACAAACAAATAAATAAATAAATAAAAATATCAATTCCTCCCTCAAGATTCCTTTCCATCAAAAAATCTATTATTTGCTCCTTATTTCATAGCATTTTTATGACAATACACCTTCTGCTGAAGATTAAACATTCACAACTCCAGGAAAGAGAAGAGGAAAGTGTGAATTAGAAACACAAGTGTATTGCTACACACTTGTTCACATGAATATAAAGGAATCATCCAAATGGCAGCTAGAGGTCTAGAATCTTCCTAGCTATACAAGGGGATACACTGGTTCTCCAGTTCTTCATATTAACTTCTGCAGGGCATTTATCTCTCCTTCTGCATTATCTGCACAAGTTTCTTGAGAAACATTCAGATGAAAGTTTGGGACTCAGATACCCGGACAGTGAGACATGTCAGAAGCACAACTGTCTGACGCAGCTCCATCCAATCCCCCCACTCAAATGAAAGACCAGAAAGTCTATAGTACTAGGTCAGGCTTAATAAACACTTCCCCTTGGTTTGTCAACTAAAGATATTCTTGTGCAATTAAGAGGAAGTCCAAAAACAGGCCATTTGCAATGGTCTAGATGCACTCATTGCTGTCTGGCCAGACATCCTGCTATGGTAATGGAATAGACCGTACAGGTAGCAACTCAATGCCAAGTGTTGGGCGGCAGTAAATAACCTGAATTCCCAAAGGTGCCAACCGCTACAGGCAGATGAGCCCCTTTGGGAGGGGTGATGGTCCCCTCAGTGGAGGAAATGCCACTGGAAACCATCATACTGAGCTCAATGGCAAAATGAGTGGAGGAAGAACGACTTTACTACACTGATTCCCAATGGTCATGGAGGCGGAAGAGGCCATGCCAGATGGACTGGCTGTGAAGGCGCACCTTGATAATATCCTCAAGGCTGTGGCAGTCCATTGCAATCCTGGTGTTAAATCCTGCATGTCTCATTTCATATGTACTGCAAGAGATGGCTCCGAGATCATAGTGTGTGGATCACTTCATGGCACATGGTTGAGCGGGCCGGTCACATGGTTCCTCCCACTGGAAGCGGAAGTAGAATGCGCCCATGCACATGCAAAATGCTGCTGTAAATGCACCCATGGCTGTCTTAAACAAGTTTATGTCAGCCACAGGTCATTTATGCCAGCATTTTGTGTGTGCACAGGTGCATTTTACTTCCACTTCTGGAAGCGGCAAGGGCAGCACAGGCTGGATGATTTGATGCCATGGGCCAGATCTGGCCTGCAGGCTATAGACTGGGCACCCCTGATTTAAGAGCTCTTATGCAAATCTCTCTAGCCACTCTGAAGAAATACCCACTGGGAGCAAACCAGTGGTAGGAATAAAAAAAAATTACTACCTTCTCTGTAGGCATGGTATGGTGGGCGTAGCCGGAGGGAAAGTCCTGTATTGCACCCAAATTAGGACTACTTTATTTCAAAACTCAGATGGGCAGAGCCAGATGGAATTTCTGCTACCAGTTCTGGTGAACTGACGTGAATCTGCTGAATCCCACCACTGGAGCAAAGCTTCTGCAAAATATGAGCCAAACTATCATGTTTGCACAATTCACTTTCAGAGCACCAGCAGATTTTTAAATCTCAGTTGTAGTAATAGAGTCTGGGTTTGGAACATAGTACACTATTTGCACATGGAATATAAAAAATCAAATAGTCAGCTAGAAGATGATGTATCCCCCTCAGATCTATGTTTGGAACACTTTTGTTGCATGGTTGTTTTCCCCAATACCATACCAACTACTCAGAAAGGGAAATAATTCATTTGACTATGAAGGGTAAAAATTAGCAAACTATAAAAGATCATATTTTACCTCTGGAGTTCACAACAACCATCCAGGTAAAAAAAAGTAGCAAATTGCCAAGAAAAGAGTAATAAATAATACTTCTCGATATTTTGGGGGAGGCTGACCTAGTACAAGTATGTACATATAAACATGCCTACTGATGCTATCCTTCAAAACCTGTCTGTAAGCAAAACCTTCAAAAACATGAGGTTCATAAATCGTGTGCCCGTCACTGTTTGGTTCTGGCAAGGACACACTGATCTTATTGTCAGAGCTACCTAGAATGCCTACATTCCTCTCACTGCCTTCTTCCAAGCTGATGCAATTGGAAGAAAGAAAGTTCAAGTTTCTTCAAACCTGAAGATCCCCAGTCACTGGTATAATACATGTCATTTGTCCAAATCAGAGGAAAATTGATGCCATATTTTCTACATTGAGAGCAGGCCTGGGACTGGGGGGGGGGGGGTTCCTAAGGAGGAAGCACATCACCCCAGCATTCAGAAAACTTTTAAATCTGAACTCAGAAAACATCTGAATCTGAACCTACTTTGCAGAGAATTACAAACAGACAATAGAAGTCTGGATGCTGCTTCACCTTCAGAGCAGCCAATTTGCTGACATGTTTGGCAGTCCACTCAGAAATGCTAAGGTGTCTGCTTAATAAGCCACCTTTATCAACACCATTTTTGCCGCAAGAGGAAAACTGCTTGCAAAGTCATAAGAAGAAGCAGTTCCAATTACCAGGGTCCCAATGGCCCTTGCCCTGCTGTCGTTATTCAGTAGTAGTGCCCAGATGAGTAGACATCTCCGTGACAAAAAGTGCCTGGATGAGTAACATCTCCGTGACGAAACTCTGCACAATTTACAGTTTTCTAGCCATTTAGAACACATCGTCCACTGGCATCTTGTTTTATCTGAACCCTCCCTGCACAGAGAAAACTTCTCCCTACCCCTTCTCTGTCTTTTGCCACTGCTGCCTATGACAGTGGACTGATGGACCATAAAAAAAAACAGCCTAGTGCCCTTGAGCTGGGTACGCTCTGCTCCAAGGTCACCTTGGCATGAAATCTACAGTTCAAACTTTGGAGTGATGGATGGCGTTGAAGCTGAGAACCAGATAAAACCAGCATTCCTGATCTGCTGGGGGGGGAGGAGGGGGAGAACTGTGTAAAGAATGGAGATGAGTGCATGTAAGGTGTTCGACCAGGGGTGGCCAAACTTTGTGGGCCATGGGCTGGTCATGTGATTCAGGGGACTGGTCATTATGGCCCAGGGGCTGGATGCGGCCCCCGACGCCAATTCATCCAGCCCACAAAGCTATTGTCACTCCCAGAAACAGAAGTAAAATGCACCCTTACCGGCACGTTGTACTTCCACTTCCGAAAGCAACGAGGGCTTCGTGGCCCAGATGAATTGGCGTCAGGATCTCGCCCCCAGGCCATAGTTTGGGCATCCCTGTGTTAGACTGTGCCAACTGGAAACTGGTGGTGGTATTAAAGGCTGTCAGGACACCACAACAGGGGGGATAAGTTATTTCTTTGGCCTATGAGCATGTAGTCTTTTCTATATATCTTACACCTCACAATAATACTTCTTTCTGAAGGCGCAAGGAGGACATTGGGGAGTAGGGAAACTAAGATAAAAACAATTGCAACATGGTGCAAGGGAGCTGCATATTCTGTACTTTATAATCCCAAAACTCCCAACCTTTTCTGTTTTTGGTATGTCAGCTTGGACAAGAAGCCTGTCACACTCATGCCTTACTTTATGCACCAAGCCTCAATGACTTTCTCCCTCATCCTATGTCGACATTCATAGTCTTAACTCTCCTCCCCACCCCCCACCTCGCAACATAAGATAGTCTTAACTCTGGTCTTAAACCAATAATGTGTTTTTTTTTCTAAAGCACTGAATATATATTGACTTCTACCACTCCATCAGATATTGCTTTCCCTGTGTCCCAGTTTCTGGCATCCTGCCATACTAGTCTCCCAGAGATGACTTTTGGCTGCTCTTGCACAAGCTTTCCTTGGTCACCTCAAGCTGTCATTGTGCCAGGACAGAATGGTGGGGGCATACACACAGCTCAGGTTCTTTGCTGTGACATTATTTCTATCAGTCAGAGCCAGATCACTGATACCCACCCACCCCTTCTTGGCACTAAGAAAAGAACAAGGCACAGAGTGGAGTGGAGGGTAACTGTCACCATCAGCAGGTTTCCCAGCCCTTGAAATGTCCTCAAAGGTACTGTATTGATGTGAGGCAGGTGCCGCCAAGGGTGCTTGGAGGAAAAATCAGCTTTGAACACACAGACAACTGATATCAACTCATTTTCCTTCTGCGCCTGCGAGTCAGTCAGGAATGGCAGTCATGTGCAATGAAAACTGAGAAAACAATGAAGGGGGAGAGCTTTAGTGGCAGAACAAGAAAAGGTTGCATCTATAAAGCAGTACAAAATCCCCAGTCTTTTCTACGTATCTTATGCTTTACAAGAGTACTTCTGTATGAAGGAGAATGGGGTAGTGGGGAAACTAAGAAATAAACAAGTGCGACATAGAGCAAGGGTCCAAATGTGTAACTAGTTTTCCCTATATATTTGTCTTTACTCCGACACAGAAGGTGGCTGATAATTTGATCTGGAAAGCATCTTTAGAAGAGTTGGATGTTTAACCCTTTCTTCATATTGCCTAATTTTTAGCTTTCTTCTCTCCAAAAACAACAGAACAAAAAAAGCATCAATTATATGATTCCCCCCCCCCCCAGCCAAATAAAAATAATAGAGCTAACAGCAGCCAGGGGATTCCCATTTAGAGTAATAGCATGGGAAAGAAAGGAAGTACAGTACAGTATTAAAATTCACCTCAGCCAATGCCAGCTTCCGGATTAGATTTGCATACCCCCATTTCTTTGACTTTCTAAAAGGAATTACATCAGGAGATTTGAAGGCAGGTCTCATATATTGCATTTATTTGCACTGTTATTATTTGCACTTTTTCATCAGGATCCTGGCTAGATTGAATACACACACATACACATATGCTGTACAGCTAAGGAGACACCTAGCTCAAGGTTCCTCAAACCTGGCTCTCCAGGTGTTCTTAGGACTTCAATTACCAGAAGCTAAAGTCAGCACACCTGCTGATCAGCGCTTCTCGGGTTTGAAGTCTGAGAACATCTGGACAGCCAAGTTTGAGGACCCCTGACCTAGCCAAAGAGTTGTAGATCTGAAGTATATAGTACAAGCGAAACCCCAATATCCACAGATTCAGTATCCACACTTTCAGCAGTCTAAAAATAATCAAATTTAAAAATCCTTAACTATCCCTATGATGCATTATCACAACTGGCCACTAGATGCCACTGTCTGAAATGTACAATACAGTAAAACCTCATATAACACTAAAACCTGGTTCCACAAGTCTTGGTGTTATATGATTTTTAGTGTTATCTGATGCATGTTAAAATCCTATGGTATCCATAGAGATACATTGTAACCACACAGGCTTTAGCGGTTGTTATCTGAAGCATCCCATAGGATCTTAATGTTATCTGATGCAATTCTTCCCCCCAGATTCCTTAATGTTATGCGATTTTAGTGTTATTCGATACTAATGTTATATGAGGTATTACTGTATATGGTTCACTGTTATGTGTTGTTTCATGTATCCATGGTAGATCAGCAACCTGTATTTCTTTTACACCTTTTTATAACAGCCTTCTCATCTAGTAATGTCCAGATGAGTTGCACCACAACATCCATGTTTGCTGGGAGTGTTAGTCCAACACCTTTAGAGGGGGGAGACTAGTCTGTACTAAGCTATGCAGACAAACTGAAGAGAACCCCACACACATTGATTTTGCACCAGTATCTCCCACAGCAATCATAACACTGAAACAACTTAGGTTTATGTTTACCTGTGAGTTCAAGAGGTTACTCACTGGCCAAATGAGAATCACAACCGCTTGCTTTTTGTAACATGTTAAACACCAAGGGGCTAATTGAACATATGTCCAGACTCTTTCAGCCTGAATTCAAAACCTAGAAATGTGGAACAAACAGTGATGGGATGACAAAAATTCTACTACCACGCCATGACGTCACGGACGTCATGGGCGTGGCCAATGGCATGACGTCATGACGTCACGGCCGACGTCATGACGTCATGACGTTGTGGGCGGGGCCAAAATAAAAATAAATAAAAAATAAAAATAAACATACACACACACCCCTCCCTCTCAGCCCACCCACCCAGACACAAATAAATAAATAAAATAAAAACAACCACCCACCCAAAACACAAATAAATTACCCACCCACCCCAAATAAAAACCCCTCGCTTACCTTTCTTGGGACCCGGCACCCCGATTGCTGTCCACAGCCGCCGCCGCCGCCGGAGCTGCCTGCACCCCTGTGGCGTCCTCCTTGGGCCGGTACCTTTTTAGCCCGGCTCCGGCCATGGCGAGGGGCGACGGGCAGCCGCGGCTGCCGCGCCTCCCTGGGCCGTCCCCATGCCGCACCGCCGCCGCCTACAG
Organism: Furcifer pardalis; assembly: GCA_030440675.1. NCBI lineage: Eukaryota > Metazoa > Chordata > Lepidosauria > Squamata > Chamaeleonidae > Furcifer > Furcifer pardalis. The sequence continues at coordinate 76,176,600 of CP126893.1, forward strand.
CTTCCTCCTCCGCAGCGCGCGGCAGCCGAGCTCAAAAGGGACCGACCCAAGAAGGAGTCCACAGGGATTCAGGCAGCGGCAGCTCCGGCGGCGGCGGGCGGCGGCTGTGGACGGCGGGTGCAGGCACCCGGCCCACAGGCGCCCGGCGGAGGCGGCGGCAGCGGTGTACCCCGCCGGGCGTCCCCAGGGCATGGGGCTTGTCAGCAGCGGACGGCCGAGGCAGCCCTCAACGTGCCGCGGGGAGGCGCCCCCCTCAGAGGGCTGCTGCCGCCGCCGCTGCCCTGAAAGTTCTAAATGTTTTGAAAATCGGAGCGAAAATGGCTCTAATTGACTGCGCATGCGCAGAAACTCAATCTGACGCATGTGCAATGCGTCAGATTGAGTTTCTGCGCATGCGCAGTCAATTAGAGCCATTTTCGCTCCGATTTTAATTTTTTTTTTTCTTTCGGTCAGGCGTCCGGAACCGGACGCCCCAAAAGTGGACTTCCCCTCACGGAGAACCCTCCGGGATTGGTCTTACCGGTTCCAGAGATCCGTCTGGAACCGGTGACATCCCATCACTGGGAACAAACCATTAACAGGGAATCACAAGATTTTTTGCATCATGTTATACTATGGCTCTGAATCATAAGTCATCAGACTCTCTGAAGGAATAAATTACATTTGTAAAGGAATGAACCATACAAGAGGAAACTTGTAGAAGATAGATGATATACAACAGCTAGCCAATGGGCACTGGATTTCATGACCTTAGTTTCTGCTTGGGTCTGTGCTTCTTATCCTCTCATATACAAGCCATTTTATTGCACAGATTATATTGTGATTTCTATTCCATTCTTATGGCTGCTGCCTTAGTCTACCTAGGACTACAGGAATACAACACTATTGCTATTATTGTCACCTATGTCCTACTGCATCAGAACAAACACTAATGGGCCATTATTTTTCCACATTTAGTTAGCATCAAATAAAGGTGGCTCTATTGTCTGTGGCATTATGTTAGAGTCAAAAAAAGAAGCCTTGTTGAAATAGAAAATCCTCTTCCAATGCATGGGGATATGTAACCATGTGTTTTGTTCTCAGAAATTTGCAAAATTTCCACGTCCAGACAAATCTCAATTAAGCTGGACAATGGTCTCAGCAAGTCAGAGTGGAAAGTTTGTCCCTAGACACCCAAGAAACAGGATACTTCCCAAAAACTATCCTGCCAAAAACAATACTAAAAATGGAGATGACTCAGGAAACCCTGTATTTACTCCATACTTTACTACAAACTTCTGTGCAAGAACATAAAGGCTCTTGCCAAGTCAAATGAGCTCACACAGGCATACTCTTTGTATTTCCTGGATCTGACTCTCCTCTGACCCCTCTTTGCTGAGTGCCAAACTCTCAGTGTGTTTGTTATAGGCTGGTCTGGATCTTCTTTAAAAGCTTCCTCCAGCAGTGGCGCCAAGTAGAGGACGGAAGTACCGGTATTATGCAGCAAAACCCAGTGCTTATGCTGCGACACTCTTTTGGTCTGTACTGCTAAATATAGCATTCAAATTTATTATCATGCCTGTCATTGGACTTGGTTCTAGGTAAGCCAGGATGTTTCTAATAAGAGCCCCCCCCCCCCGGACCCAGAGATAATGCCAAACTGAAAATGCATAGAAAGATGTAAACAGCTGGCCAGGATACCTCAGGCAACAGTCACAGAGAAGGGAAGGAGAAAGATGTTCCAACCCACAAATAGTCTTTCTTCCATCAAATCTTTAAATATGAATAGGCTATGATGTATCCAAGACAGACGGAAGATTCTGAATGGACCCCTCACTAGTTGCCGTCATATCTATCTGGAAGCAGAGAATAAGCTGCATGGAGAATAAAAATTATTTGTTGAAAAGGCCGAGACATGAATAAGAAGTTTTAAAATACTTTTATACGCAAGTCCCTCTCTTTGAAAAATACTTAGCAAGGAAATCTGAATTAAATTCAAACTTACAGAAGCCCACACATACAGTCTGTTAAAACTAGATCATTGCCATCTATCAGACAGAATGAATTAAAGGCTACACTTCCATTTGCAAAAAGGACCACAGTGGGGGGAGAATAACTATCTGCTGAGGCGAAGTCCTAAACAACCTTGCTAGGCAGAACCCTTCTGCTAATCCTAGTGACTTATTTCAACATATGCCTAGGGTTTTGCTGCATCCATTATAAATGACATAGCTATGTGCCATGGTCTATGACTGGTGCAATAAAAGTATTAACAATAAAGACACAACTGTGTATTCTGTTTAGTATTTGTGAACTTTTTATTAGATGTGAAAGCTTGCAAATCCACATGGCTGCTACATCTCAGAAAACGTTTTCCTCCTGTGTATTATTAGGTTCTCCTACCCATTCCAAACAAACAAGCTTCAACTCTGATCTTATGCCCTCCAGCTACCTAGCTTCTGCAATGTGTTCCTTTCTCAAATGCCCTGAATCCCTATCATTTAATTATTAAATAGTATAGACCTTCACATACCATCTCATAGAGAAGAGATGGATAACATTTCCCTATCATATAATTTTCATAATAAAAATGCAGTGGTACCTTGCTTTAAAAAACTAATGCATTCCCTGGGACATTTCGTATTACAAAAAATTTGTAAAGCAAATATCCCATAGAAATACACTGAATGCAATTTCCCATAGGAATGCACTGAAAACCAATGCATCTCCATCTCTCATTTACAAATTCGTAAAACAAAACAGTTTCCCATAGAAATGCATTGAAAACTAATTAATCAGTTCTGAAAACAAATTTGTAAAGCGAGTCATTATTTTCAATGGATTTTCATTCAGATTACAAAAATTACATTAACCGAAATGTTCGTAAAGCAAGGTACCAATGTATACAAAACATAATTTCACGGAGATTATATTATGATATTTTATTTTTATGTTATTAAGCTTTTAATTGTAGGACTCTGTCTCTGTATCCATATTCTGCCTAGATGCCCAGTAACTCCATTTTGTGTGCTGATTGGGTTGTCTTCTATTAGGATTCCTTTCCTTGTATGCTTAGAGTTTTCACTACATACCCAATTCTAGCCCTGACTATCTACTACTGACTTAGAATCCATCCACTTTCTATCTTGAACCTCACTCCACTTCTGGCCCAACTTGACCCTAATTCAGAGATTCAGCTTCTACCTTCCTGCTCAGATTTGTTTTTAATCACTGGATAACCTTGGACTAGTCACTCCTTCTTGCAGCCTGATCTGCTTCCAAGATTGTTATAAGGATTAACATGGAGAAGATGAGAAAGAGAGATGGCATCTTGAGAACAGAATATCACCAACTAAGTCTGAAATAAAGAAGAGGTTTGCAAGGAAGAAAACTCTATGCGTGCGCACGCACACACACACACACACACTCCTAGAGTTTCCCTTTCAGCACTGTTCATGGCTCTTTCCATGACTAAAAGGAAACAATTCTCCTGTTCAGAAAACAGCTTCTGTCTCTGCGGTGGGTAATACTAAATTAAGATTACCAAACAAAATTCTCAAACTGCAGATAGCGCTCTCTAGTCTGAACACATATCATCCCTTAAATCAAGACTTTGGTGTTTCCAAAACTGTTAGTAAGCTTTAGCATATTGTGTGTGCAGCAAACAAGTGGCTGAACAAAAGAACAAAACATCATCATACAACATCGAACTAGACTCAGGCTATTTCAAATGCTTGTTAGCTGGCCCTTCAAAAGGCTTTCAAGGATAATAAGCAAAAATTAGTCTCCATCTCTCATGTACAATGGCTTCAATCAACATACCCCAAGACATGCAAAATTGGACTAAAGTGTTTGAGCTTTTTATATAAAAAACAGACAAAACATACACAACACTTATGAAGAAGTTGATGGACACTTTACATTACCTATTCATAACATCTGAACTAAATGGAAAAGGCAGCACCAAATTCAGAATACTAGGAGAAATCTCATTATTCCCCAATTATATTTGTAAGGTACTTTTTAAAAAGCTGAAGATTGGTCACATCTGAAAGGGGGAGATGACCCACCAACATATTGTTCTGCCTGCAACAACATCCTCATTATAAGTTCAGTCAAAACTCACATAAAGAGCGCTTCGCTTAAAGAGTAACTCGCTTAAAGAACAGAATTTTCTCTGAATGTTCGCTTCGCTTAAATAAAACCAACCAAAAACTCGCTTAACAAATAAATTGGGGTTTGCAGTGTCCCCCCCACCCCCCGGTCATTTACAATGGTGTTTCACTTAAAGAGCAAACTCGCTTAAAGAGCAATCCTGTGGAACGCATTGTGCTCTTTAAGCGAGGTACAACTGTACTGTATAGCCATTCTTAAAGTAAAAGAGACATGAGACAAACAGAAAACCAAGACCCCATCTGCATCAACTTTGGGACTACTGTACTTGCACTATAAAAGATAGAAGTAGAATAGACATAGGTGTCATCTGTCATGTTGTGAGGCAAAAACTTAATAATCATTTTCTGAATATGCATTTTCATTTAGACGAGGAAGACTTTTTTTTAATCCAACTTGCTTTGGTCATTGCCACTGCAGGGCCATTATAAATATAAGCATCCAAAGAAATATTCATGATATTTAAGGATATTTGGAAAAACCAGACAGTTAAAAATTGGAACAGATTTGACAGCTGTACCTTTCAGCTGGAAATACACCAAGTTCCAGCCCCAGGCAGCTCATCCTACTCCAGCAAGGAGGTGGGACACATGCTGCTTGTTCTACTCCCTTCTCTTGCTCTTCATAGTTCTGGTAGGGATTAAAGAGAGCAATGGAAAGGAGAGGATTAAGAAGGTGGGTATTCAAAATATGAATGAAACAGGCCCTGTTTGCACCACACATTTTGGAAAAATACAGATTTCAAGGGCCAGATTCATTCCACTTCATGTCTCGATTAAGGAGGTGCACTCCAGTGTCTAGTCCTGACCACGGAAACATCTGCAGAAGCAGACAGCACTGGCTCTTTGGCTATGAAACAGAGATGAGCACTGAAACCTAGAGTTGGATACGACTGGCTTTTGAGCAAGGGTGACCTTGGCCTTTACCTTTAGGTGCACATAGAAAGGGGAACTAAACACCTTTTCTGTCCACCCCTAACTTGGAGGATAGAAGAAAATTTATTTTGCCTGAGGAAAACACTGGAGCATGTGTTGCTCTTTGTCTCCCACTGGTATATATTCTGCTGTCACGTGTATTGTTCCCTAACAGCTTGATCCAGCATATTTACTCAGAAGCAGTGCTAGAAGGCCTCAAGAGGGGTTATCACAGAATCCTAGAATAATGGAGTTGGAAGGGGCCTATAAGGCCATCGTGATCCATTACCTGTTCAATGCAGGGATCCAGATCAAAGAATATCTGACAGATGGCTGCCTAATTCTCTTCCAGTGTTGAAGCACTCACCACTTCCCAACAACAACAACAACAACAACAACAACAACAACAACAACAACACACACACACACACACACACACACACACACACACACACACACACACACACACACAGTATTTGCAGATTCAGTATCTTCAATTTCAATTATCCAAGGGTCTAAAAATATTTGATAAAAATCCCTGAAATACATAATACCTGTACAGTGGAACCTCATACAACAATTGCCCCATATAGCAACAAAATTGTGTAACAATTAGGGGTTGTTGGGGTTTTTTTTGGGGGGGGGGGGATTGTGTCCCGCATAACAATTTACCCCATGGAAAAAACCGTACAACAATTTTTCAATGGAAAAAACTACTTATCGTTGTACGATGCATCCCATAGGGAAAATCACTATACGATGCATGTATCATATAGCAATTGTTTTGTACAACAATTAGCCCCATGGAATGGATTAAAATCGTTGTATGAGGTGCCACTATATATATGCATTTTCAGGGCACACTACCAGAGCTGGCCACTAGAGACCACAATCTACAATGTAATGTTGAGAAGGAACAAATTGTTTCCAGGGGCATAATTTCCTGAGTGGACCTGAAAGACTGACAGAGGCAGCACCAGGACCACTTGTATGACTCAGGTATGTTGGCTGTAATACAGGATTGTTTTCTGTGGTTCCAGGTATCTGTGGACAATCTTGGAATGTTTCCCCTGTGAATATGGGGGCAATCTGTAGTTAATCCTAAATGGTTAGAAAATTTTTCCTGACATTCATTCAATAGCTGGCTTCCAGTAACTTGAGCTCATTAGCATGTGTCCTGTACTCTGGAATGTTTGAATGAAAAGAGTTCCTGCCCCTTCTCTGTAGGACAACCTTTCAAGTACTGTATCTGAAAAGTCTTATCATATTTTCCCTCAGTCTTTTCTTCTCAAGGATAAACACGCCCAGTTCTTTCAGTCTTTCCTCGTAGTGCTTGATTTCCAGTACCTTGATCATCCTTGTTGCCCTCCTCTGAACCTGTTCGTTTGTTTCACTTCTGTTTAAGTAGATGTAAAATTACCCACTTGTTAAGATAAACAGTAAACGAGATAGCTTTAACTCTAAACCTCTTTGGTGCTGCTAAGGAATTGCTTTTTCACTTGTACTAGGAAAAGAAACTAAAATGGTGAGTGGCACTTAATAAAGCATTATATAATCCAGCAAGCTCTGCATCATAGCCAGAATCATTCTATAATATTTAATCAGAACTAAGTTCTGAATATACCTAACAGTTTGCAGTATTAATTAAAAGTTTCCGACTTACATGTTCTCTCATTTTATTGCTTCCTGCCAAGTGATACAATTTAACTATAAAAACTTGAAATATAAAAAATAAGAAATCTGTCTTCAGAAATAAAAGCTTATATTAAGAAGCTATCCAAGGCAAAATTAACTATTCATCAGTAATCACTGTGCCCTGCAGCAGGAAGCAATAGAAGGACAGGAGCTGTAAGAAGGCCAGGAGTCTTGAAAGACCTCAACAGCCTTTTTTTCTGTTCCACTTTGGTTAGCATAGTTAACATGGTTATTTCCTTGGAAATTATTAAAAATCAACTGTTTGTGATGATACTGTCTGGATTTTACAGTAGTGAGTGAAGAAATTGCAGCCATTCCAGAGAAAAGAGAAGCAATCAGTCTTAATTTGGAATCAAAATACTGTACCTCACTCTTCTTTTTACTCTCCACCCAAGATAAATAGGAGTTATAATCCCAACAGAACTTAATCCTAAACAAGTGCACACAGGACTTCATTATGCTAATGCTTCCTCTGGTATCCCATTCTCGATGCTCTCTACCTTTGAAGTTCATTTTCAAAGTTTCCATACTGGACAATGAAACGAATGCCTTCAACTTGTGCTGGACTCATTAACAATAATATCCCACATATAGATCTCAGTATAAAAGTTACCTTGGAGAATACAGAGAACAGTCATGTGAATTGTCTGTACTGTAGCAAAAATAGAGCTTCTGAAAAGTTTAGTCTTTCCTGGAGGATAATGGTGCAAAGTCCAGTTTCCCTTCATGTGCTCAGCTGAAGAATTGTATCATGTTAGCATGAGCATGGTACTGGATGGTTTGGACTTTCAAAGGTGCATTTTCTTTCTAAGTGAGAACAAAAGGAAAGTAGGAAGGAAAGGTTGCGGTCTAGCTAACCCGAAGAAGCCCTACATCTTTCCGTGGACTTTCTTTTTCTTACTTTCATGAGCCCTACTATTTTGCTGTGCTTTAGATGTCAGAAGCTCTAAAAACCAGTCAAACTCATCACATTAAACTTTCGAGTGCAATAAGGACAGGCAGTCATCTCACTTGTAATGCGTTCTTTGCCTTTTTAACAGACCTCCAAGATCCAGCAATCAACCTGGTCCAAAAGACACAATGTGAAAGAATGCTGAGACCAGGTACAGTATTTGATCTAAGTAAATTTGTGTTGTCTTCGCACACAAAATGCATCCCTAATTTCCCCAAATTCTTCATTTTGTGGTATTATTAAACATTCAGGAATTAGAAATATTTGCCAGACTTGCTGCAGATTGCCCTAAGATTTTCCAATAGGTCACCATATTGTTTTGTTTGTGGAGAAATCCCTACTCTTTTCAGAAATCCTGGGATGTATGCACAGTCAGTTCTTATGCAGCAGTCATCAGATCAATGCTCACAGATCACACCTAATACTCTTCTCCAGAGCCACACTGCCAAAGGAGATTAGTAGCTGTGTAAAAATTACCTGTCAAGAAGACCTGTCTGCCATTATGGAAATTCCTGCTGGAAGAACACCTGATAAGCTTCTGTCAAACACTCTTCTTCCAGGTTCCCAAGTCTGAAAATCAGTGACTCTGGAGAATTGATTTTGTGCCAACTTTACTTTTACCATGTTCTCAGAGCAGAAGAATTGACATCCACATCCTTGGATTGCTTATTTGCAGGGCAATGACAGAACTCCCTTTTGCACAAAAATCATATTCTATGAAAAATTGTGATTGGTTTCACTCTATGTCCATGTGCTTCAATGACATCTGAACTTAAGAATTCAGTTCTGACACACAAAACTAATGAAGGAAGGCTGTCCAGCTCTTGGTTAAATTATGCAAATAATTTGCAGAAAAAGATACTAACAGAAATACTTGACTCTCCAAGCATATAAATACTGTGAGGACACCATACTATATTGATATGGCATCAGCATAAAACAGGGGTGCCTAAACTTTTTGCCCCGGGGGCCTAATCATGCCCCCGGAAGAGCTGAGTGGGCCTGACCATGCCCCCAGAAGTGGGCACGTTTGCGCATGTGCGTCAGAAACTACTTCCAGGAGTGGTTCCAGATGCATGTGCTCATGCACAGATGTCTGTGCCCCTCCCAAAAGTGGTTCCTGACATTTCTGAGCATGCACAAATGTGTCCCTGCCGCTCCTGGAAGTGGTTTCGCCACTCCAAGAAGTGCTCCAGCTGTCCCTCCACATTCACAAATGCATCCCCACCACTCCTGGAAGTGGTTCCAGACACACATGTGCATTAGAATCCCTTCCCTACCACTGGCCCTGATCTGCAATATTATTTTGGCAAAGCAACATAGATCCAAAACTACTGAATACAGATAACTACAATATGCCAATTGCATGCACAAAGCTCTTGGCCAGTTCCTTGACAACTTGCTTGCAGCCAACCCAATACATCCTACACTCTGTGCTTCATGTTCATGACTTCAGGACATGCAATTTAGATATGCAAAGAAACACCCTCACCTTTTTCATAGTCTTGTCAATTTCTGACTTGCTCCTTCTTGAATTCATACAGTGCCCTTTCAAACTGTCACAGCATATCAATCTATCATACACTCCGCTTCCAATTATTGCTGATGAGTCCAGCTCTTGTGATATTCCAAGTGTCCTGTCTATCCCCTGAGAAATCACAAGGGTCTGCCTTAGGTTCTGAAATCTCAGGGAATGAGGTGCTGCTGACCAGGCAACCCCGGAACATACCTGGATTCAACTTTTTTTTTCTTTTTGAAAAGGCCGAGAAAATACAAAGTAATCAGGCAGAAAAGTATTCATACTAGCTCAAGTGGGACCACTTCAAATTGTGCCCAGAACAAAGCAGGGACCAGGATCACCGTTTTCATACTGGCAAGATGTGTTTCTTCAGGCCACTCCCATTTAGCAGCCTGGAGATAGCAATAGCAATAAGACCAATATACTGCCCCATAGGGCTTTAGACTCTCTGGGTGGTACACAACTTAATCAACATATTGCCCCAACATACTGGCTACTCATTTTACCAACTTCAGGAGAATGGAAGGCTGAGTCAACCTTGGGTCCCATCAAGATTGAACTCACATTACCAGTTTAGCCACTGCACCACCAGGCCTCTCTGTATTCTGTACCTGTTCCAAAAATCAGAACCACTCTAGCTGCCCATGCTACAGTTATGAGGAAGAAACTGAGGTATAAAAGAGGGTAAAGCCCAGAGTCACCTCATCTGTGGCCTGGGAATGATTTTCAGGATTGCTTTGGCAAAGTAACATATATAATAGATCCCAAACTATCAAGTATAGATAATTGTGCTAATTGCATGCACAAAGCTCTTGGCCGGTTCTTTGCTAACTTGTCCGCAGCCAGTGTCACTGAACTCACTTCAGACCATAGCCTCCATGATGAATTGGAAGAGAATTTGATTTCATTTTCCGTCACTGCAGAGACAGAGAAGAAGAGAAGCTTGCATTGTCCCCCCGACTATGACAGGCTCTTATCCAACTACAGTAATACACCGGATAACGTTATGACTTGGTTCCACAAGTCATGACGTTATCCGATTTTTAGCATTGTCCGATGAATGCATCGAACAACGCTTAAAAAAAAAAGCCCTGACTTCAGGGACAAACCGCTTTAAAGGCAGGCAGGGAAAGAAAGAGACCTCCCTTCCTTTAAAGCCACCCCCCACCCGCAGTGGTCTCTGCGACTGCAGTAGGGTCGGGAAAAGCACCCGCCTTTTCCCCGAACCTACTGCAGTCGCAGAGACTGTTTTTTTTCTTTCTTTCCCTCCTTGCATTTAAACTACAGGGAAGGGGGAAATAGAGAGATGTGATTGGTTCTCTAGAGAACCAATCACATCTCTCTCTTTCCCCCTCCCTGTAGTTTACATACAGGGAAGGAAAGAAAGACACAAGCAGTTCTCTCTCTTCCTGTATTTAAACTACAGGGAGAGAGAGAACTGCTTGTGTCTTTCTTTCCTTCCCTGTATTTAAACTACAGGGAGAGAGAGAACTGCTTTTTTCTTTCTTTCCTTCCCTGTATTTAAACTACGTCTCTCTATTTCCCCCTCCCCTGTAGTTTAAATACAGGGAGGGAAAGAAAGAAAAAAGCAGTCTCTGCGACTGCAGTAGGGTCGGGGGGGAAAGGCGGGTGCTTTTCCCCGACCCTACTGCAGTCACAGAGACTGCTGCAGGTGGGGGGTGGATTGGGTAGTTCTACCCAAACCACCCCACACCCGCAGACCATTGCATCGGATAACGCTAAGAATCATTATCCAGAATCGTTATCCGATGCAAGTTTTTTCCAAAAAACTTGCATCGTTATCCGATTCTAGCTTTATCCGATGCAGTCGTTATCCGGGGTATTACTCTATATGAGATAGTCTGATGTCAATGGTCTGGAGCAAGAGTTCTCAACCTTTTAAAGCCAGGGGCCAGGTCATGCTCCCTCAGATAGCTTTGGGGGCAGGATGGCTATTTTGCCCTTCCTTCACCACATGGCACTTCCTGGTGTGGTGGATGTGGGCCACATGAAATGGTGCCGCAGGCTGCATTTGGGCCATGGGCCGCAGGTTGAGAATTCCTGGTCTGGAGAGTGGGAGACAATGGGCATGAAAAGACACTGGACACTGAAATGGAACATGGTACCCAAGCAGTAACACACACCTTAGGCAACATCAAGATGCCCAACCAGCAAGGTGATTGAATTAGATTTTGGGGAAATGTTTGCAAAGTGTTTATCCCAAGGAGCTCAAGGTTCTTCAAACCCTCCCCAGGAAGATCCTGAAAGAGCCTCCTGTGTGAAAGGTTTAAGACCTGAAGACCTCACTTGCCCTTGTCCTGCTTTCCAACAGAGTCCACCTCAAGCTCTCTTGCATTTGACTGCAATGCATATTCTGAGATACAGACCATCCTTAACTTTAGAAATGGTGTTGGCCTGGAGGGCAACTACACAGAAACTCCCAGACACCCAGTATCAAAGAAAATAAATTGATAGAACCTGCCTAGACTTATGATAAATTCACTATTCTTTCCTGCCCAGAGGCAGGGAAAATATGAACCAAGCAGTCAACCAGTCTTACAAAGGAAAGAATAACTCTTGAACTTCAAGGATAAAGTATGCTTAAGCTTAAATGGAAGAAATGTTTATTTCAAATTTTAAAAAAGCAGCACAGTAAATAAAGAAAAAACAAACATTCAATAAACCGCCACAGACATGTTAAGAGGCGAGACTGTGGATTTAAGGACACCAATGCTTTTAGCAGCAGCAGAAGTTGCATTCCCTGGCTCAGATTAATGCTTGCCAGGCAAGGAGAAAATACATTAGTAGGTGACTCTTTTGAAATGATAATGAGCCAGCTCAGTCATTGTCAACTGTCTCAGCTGGTCTGGAAGAAGAACAATAGGAGACAGATCTGTCCTTCCTGAATTCAGCAGGAAGCCTGGAGCAACTGAGGCTTCCCTCCATGCTTTAAAGCTAGTGAAATTCCCCCAAGAAAATGCCTGCACAAATATATCAATTGTATTTGTATAATATAATATAATATAATATAATATAATATAATATAATATAATATAATATAATATAATATAATATAATATAATATATACATTGTAAAGAACACCAGACAAGGCATCAGAATTATCTTCTAGTACAGCCTTTCTGGAGGCTTGCAGTGGCTTAGTGGTTAAAACATGGATTTGATGACTGGAAGGTTGGCAGATCAGCAGTTCAAAACCTGAGTGCTACATCTTGGTCCCAGGTCCTACCAACCTAGCAGTTCGAAAGCAAGAAATTGCTAGTAGGTAAATAGGTACCACTTCAGTGGGAAAGCTAACAACGTTGTTTATGCCAGTGTCTAGACATGCCTGCCACATGTCCATGGAAACGTCTGCAAACGCATACAACACTGTCTCTTTGGCTGTAAATGGAGATGAGCACCAAACCTTAGAGTAGGAAACAACTGGCTTTCAAGTAAGCCCAACCTTTACCTTATAGCGTCTCTGACTCTTGGCTATGTTTGCTAGAACTGATGGGAAACCCAACCCAGTAACATCTTCTAGAGGGCCATACCTCACGGCCTCTGCTATCTATGTATCACACTACTGTATTTTACTTGCAGATTCACCACAAATTTTGTTCAGTGCCATGTCATGAGTTCTGAAAAAATCCCTAGGGAAATAAAAAAGCAGGGTGTGTACCTTTTGCATGGTGCAGGTTGGGGAAAAACAAAATGATACTTCCTGTGCAATTGAGCAATAGCTAGGAACTGATTCCCTGAAGCAACAAAAGGGGAAGTTCCCAAGCCAGAAGCTCTCTTGTTGTATTCCATGCCTTCACATGCAACACAGGAGCAGAAGGAAAAAAAAGGTGTGAAGATGTATGTATCAACACAATGAAGGGTGAAGTTCCTGTAAATTACCATAGACCAAACATATATATAATCTGGAAATGACTAATCCTATCCCGTATCTAAATAGTTCTGTTAATTATCTCTTTAGTCCTAATACCAATCTCCTTCCCTGACTTTTGCCAAAGCCAGTTTGAAGAACAATATCATCAGGAAATTAACAAACTATAATTGGAGAGCTCAACCATCTACACCAGTGGTGCCCAAACTTTTTTTCCTGCGGGCCAGTCCCACCCCCAACACACAGCTGCAGGGGCCGGAGGCGGGCTGTCCCCACTACTGACAGTTTTGACGTCACCATTGGTGGTGACGGAGGCAGCAACTGTGCTTCTTCCAGGCTGCTCTGAGCAGCCTCTCACTCAATTCTTTCCCCTCAGCAACCTGTGCTGAAGCTTATCGCTGCCTCGGGTGAATTTTCAGAGCCTCCTGCAAGTCAAACTTCATGACGCTAAGAGAGCCCCCTGGCGGGGCGCATTAATTATATGCAGGGGGCCAATTAGGCCTGCGGGCTGGAGTTTGGGCACCCCTGATCTACACTGCCTACACTCCCCAGTTTTGGCTCTGAGCGTCTCTGCAGCAGAATAGACAGTTTAGGTAGAATGCATGAATCGGCACACATGAAACAAGATGACATTGCTGTTAATGAAAAAATGTGTATGGAGCAGGATAGGATGCCTCAAATCAACACCAGCTGAGGAAATATAGCCTCTTGTTGGTATCGCTCCACCTAAAATAAGGAAGGCAATAGCAGCAGATACTAGAGAACTAAATAACAGAATGACTCTCAACATCCTCTGAACGGATATGTAGCCCAAGTCCACCAACTCAGATCCAGGATGAGCTTCTTGGCAAGAACAAACCTTCCTGAGGGTAGACGAGAGCAAAATCAAATTATAAGATGGAGGAGGGAGCTCACTGAACAAGGAATAACATTAAAGGAAGATATTGCTGAGTAACGTAACCTCCCCTATGTCAGTGATGGTGAACCCTGGCACTCCAGGTGTTCTTAGACTTCAGTTCCCAGAAGCCCAAGTCAGCACTCCTGCTGATTAGGGTTTCTGGGAATTGAAGTTCAAGAACATCCGGAGAGCCAAGGTTCGCCATCACTGCCTTATGTCATTTGGAAGACTATGAATAGGGTGAGGGTTGGAGTGCCTATATGTAAAACCAACATGCTTAATTGGGGGCTTCTGGAGTGCAACAACACACTATGTGAATGTGGAAAGACACAGAACCCAGATGCTGGTCTGTCGACTACTACGAGAAAACTGCACCAACAATGACTTAATTTTGGCCAACGACAAAACCAAGAAGATGCCTTCTTTTAGGCAATTTAAAGTTTGATCTAGACATGAAAGAAGAATTGATAGAACTCATGGAGACTACAAAAGAAAGGAAAGTAATTCCAGAAGAGCAAATGTAAAAATGTCTTGCAATGGATAATACCCTGTAGCATCTACCAAATTGATTAGATGTCTAAAGCGTAATCCTCACCTAGCAGACTGCTTATAGACACATCCAAGTAGTCCTCCGTATTATTTACTTACTTAAACCATTAGCCAAAGGTTCTTATAGTTGCAGAGCTCAACCAAAAAAGAGTTCCTACCCTTAGCTGAAGGATTCATTCATTCATGCCTGGCTTTCTTCACAGTAATGGGATCCACAATAAGTGCTAAAATCACTTTAGGTGAGTGAGGGTAAACCTTTTAGAGACCAAGTGCCCAAATTTAGCAGGCTGCCGTCCATGCTGCAGAGGGGCAGGGTGAACTCTGTGCTGGGGGGAGGGAGGAAGTGCTCCCATTGGGCTTCTGGGCAGAGGGGTGGGGCAAACTCTGTGCTGGGGTGATGGCGCACATGCCAACAGAGAGGGCTCTCAGTGCCCCTTCTGGCATGCGTGCCATAGGCTCACCACAATTGTTTTAGGTTATAATATTAAAATACAATTAATCAAATTATTACATTAAAACAATAAAAAAAAACAATGGAAATGAGATAAATATTAGAGCATTCTCCTCTAAGAGCTATCCTTAATCATCCACTGCTCAGAAGCCTGCTTGAATACAGAAGTTTCTACCTACTGGTAGAACCCTAGGAAGCCTGCCAACAGAGTTTCTCTGAGCAAGGAGTTCCACAGTCTGGGAGCAACTACCAGTAAAATCCGATTTAATTAATAGTAAGGGTGATCCACTCACATTGGGAAACAATTATGCAATATAAGGTGCATAACATGCAATATTCACTATATATGAACACCTGAATACCATGTGAATTTTTTTTATTTGTTTTGTAATAAGTTGCCCACTCAACAGTTGCAACCGGCCCCAGCACATCCAATCCTCAAAGGAACTCCAGCTACATGTGGGGTCTCCCACTGAAATGTTCATGTTAAAGGGTTGCAGAATTTGGAAGTTTGCTCCATAAAGTGGAGCACTCTGGTTCAAGCATTATGAAAGATTTCTATGTGTGTCAAAATGCGATGAAGAATGCAAAACAAAAGAGAATCCAGTCACTTTCATGCGAGATCTGATCACTGTGTGCAGTTCTGACTCACAGCTCATGATGACAAATAGGCAAAGCAAGACCCAAAGAAGCCACTGCTGCTTCCCCCATTAAGTGGGACTCGTCTAGGATTTATGGCTATTCATGTCCAGTGGCCATGACTTCCATCCTGCCAAGGACCTTGGACCATTCCAGGCAAAGGAATGCCACTCAACACCCAAACATTTAAAACGCACTGTCTTCTTCACCCTAATAATTTTTTTCTACCATTAACATATTTTCCCCTAAAACCAAACAGAGGGAAGCTAAAGTTGAAAAACAAAATGGAAGGCAAGACAATTCTATGCTGAGGTAGGATAAACGATACAAAGTATATGGCAGATTTGAGTATATGGCAGATTTGAATTCCAATGGCCATTCACTCATTAAGCTTCCAGAACTTGGAACTACCTTGTTACAAATAACCTATAATTCCTTTTTCAAAGCACACAAGTATAAGTAAGTTGCACTGCAGTTACAGTAATACCCTGGTTAACGTTTGTACCGCACAACACTAAAATTGGATAACGTTGAGGAATTTGAGGCAAACATTTGCACTGCACAATGTTAAGATAACGTTGTGTGGTGCAAACATTTGCCTCAAATTCCCCAACGTTGATCTCTGCCCCAAAGCCGGCAGAGCTGGAGATCAGCTCTGTGGGCTTTGGGGCAGAGATCGCCACTCAGAGCAGTGGTTTGTTTGGGGGGAGGGTTGCGCACCCGTTCTCTCCCCAACCCAGCCAGCAACTGCATGCTGCGACCGCCAGTTGGGTTGGGTAGAGAATGTGCTCGCATGTCTCCCAGCATGCAACCGCCAGCTGGGTTGGGGAGAGATCAGGCTGCCCAATCTCTCCCCAAACAAACTGGCGCTTGGCTCAATCCACCTGCCTCTTTGGAAAGAGCAACGGGGATTCCAAAGAAGCAAGCAGATCGATCCCCTGTTCTCTTTCCTCTTTGGAAAAGGAACAGGGCTTTTTTTTTAATGTTGTGCAATCAATGCATTGCACAACGTTAAAAACCAGATAACGCTAAGACTTGAGGAACCAAGTCTTAGCGTTATCCGAGGTATTAGTGTAATTTCATTTCATTTATAGTATAACTATCATTGTTAAAGTCTGAAGGTATGGCATTACTAAATGAGAAGGAACAAATATCACACAGTTCAGCTGCTGCTTTGTGATGTTGTACAAAAAGCATTCAGCTTTTTACAACAGTAATGAAAAGTAATTGAGAATAAAAGTGGGAAAGGCCAAAACATGTGGCATCTTTAAAGGCTAAATGCCACGCTCTTTTCTGCTGTTTCTTCTCCCCCTTTAATTTTGCCAACTACTGAAACATTAGCAACTTATTTGATAAAAGTGACAATTTTGTTAGTTTCAAGAAATAGGAAAGTAGAAATTTGCTTTTGAAAAAGTCACTATGGGAGTAATTAACTAAAAGTGGATGTGCAGGGCTGGACACTATTCCTGTAATGATTTTTTTTTTTTTTAAACAGTTTTAAAAAGTACTTTCCAAGTTCTATACTTGACTGGTGGCTTTAGGGTAGGTGTGAGTAACTCATGACCGGTCAGAAGTTATTGAACTGCAACTCTCATTACTGACTAGGCTAGCTAGGGCTGATGGAAGTGGCAATCCAATAAAATATGGAAGAGCAGCCAGTAGCTTTAGGCTAATAATCACTGTCTTTAATCACTATCTTGATAATCGTTCTCTCTAATCATGGGATGGTTGTAAAGATAAAATGAGGAATGAAATCTATATACTTTGCCCCGAGATCCTCAGAAATGGGATAAAAAGATGATCAATTGCTTAATACTTTTAACGTCTCCCTTTGAATGTGCTTTTATTGTGGTGCAGTATTACAGATACTACAAAAGGCTTCTCACCATTTCGGTTAGCATTTTTTATTCACATTTTGTGTCCTATACCCTATATACTGTTTACAGATAGATCTGTTACACCAAGGGTGCCCAAACCTTTTCTGCCAGGGGCCTGACCACACACCCCAAACAGTTGAGTGGGCTGATCACATGGTTCCTCCCAGCGACAGCAGTGGGGGATGCATTTGTGCCACATTTCTGAGTGTTTCCCCCACCTCTGCCGTTTCCCTTGGAGGATGAATAATGGAGGCGCATTTCCGTGCCCTTCATTTTTAAGGCATGTTTTCACCATGTTTTGGCACAAAAATGTGGCATTTTTGGCACCTCTGCCAGCGGCAGTTCACTTACAGTGTCAATCCAGCCCACGGTCCAGATGATGATGTTCCATGGGCTAGATGCGGCCCATGGGCCATTGTTTGGGCACCCGTCACAAACACTCAGAGAAAACTATTAACAGGTGATGTCATGTATAAGTAAAAGATGTGCACGTGAAGAAGACCAAGGTTGTCTGATACTGTACTATGATGTTGTGGCTATTGCTGATCCAGACCATCTGTCAGGACTGCAGAATGGGTTGTAACTATCTAATACACCAAACGGATTCACAGAGAGATGTAGAATTCTGTTATATTCTTTCTTGGGGCTTATCCCAAATTAGAATAGCTGCTACTCCGCACTGTCTGCCTAGGTTTTATTTCCTCCTTTCCCCCAAACAAATGCAGCCATGATACCAAGTTTGGCAATAAACAGTGGATAATGTGGCATGCTCTGCATGGTGACAGAAATCATGGAAGTATATTTCGTAAGTTAATTTCAAAGCTTATACTGGTTTCAAATAAATATGGGCATGTATTTTTCGTATTTGCTGGCATATAAAACGCTTCGGAGTATAAGATGCACTCTGTTATTCCAGTGTATTTTAAGGGGGGAAAGTATGTTTATACACCGACAAATATGGTAGACACATCGGAGTATGAGATGCACTCTGTTTTTCTGGTGTATTTTAAAGGGGGAAAGTGTGTCTTATACACTGGCAAATACAGTACTGTACATTATTATACACTAAAATTTTAAGTCTACCCTGAAGTGTGTGTGTTAGGGGTGTGTGTGTGAGCATTTGCCTATTGCTCCAGGCCAAATCTGGATTGGGGGCCCATAGTTGCATTTACATTGGCCAAGAAAAACACCCTGTACTAAACAGGTATTTTCTTTTGGTGATGGACAGGAACAACTCAGATTGCAGGCACAGAGAGTAATATGGAGGATGGCCAGAAGAGGAGCAAAAGCTTCAAGACCCCTAATTATTATCCCATCCTTTGATTTCTAGCATATCTTCCAATCTGTGGAACCACGTAGGTATCCACAGGAGTGCCACGGACTTGAAAATGCATGATGGGATAGAATTAACTCAACAACCCAGACTCCCGTGGCATCATCAGAGGTAAATTTCCCAAACACTTGCACACAACTTTGGTTTAGGCAGCTATTCTGTCTGTAGCTTTTAGTATGGCGTTTTCTAAGAGATTGTTATGGGTTTTTGTGAGATCTCTGGCTTCCATAGATAACTGGGGAGTGTTGGTTGCATACTGAAGTACAGGGCCTACATAGTGAGACATTCCTAGCCTGGAGCAGACTGGATTTTTTAATTTACTTGTCCAGATTCTGCACAATACCATGGAACTTATGATTGTTTCTTGCACCCCTTGACTTTCCAGCCTCACCTTCTGAAGAGTTTCTCCTCTTCTCCCCATACTCGGGTTACATTACTTGTCCACTTTAGTGAATCCCCATTGGCAGTAGAGTTAATGCTACAATAAATGTTAGTTTTTAAGATGCCAGACAGAACTCTTCCGTATGTTTCATGCAAGACAAATACTCTTTAAAATGCCTCTCTCTTTTACTTTATGTAAGATATTCTACTCAAGTGCCTTTCTCTTAGACATCTCAGCCCTTCTGTAGGCATGCAGGATCTTGTTTTTCAACACCTTGAACCACTCCACCAGTGGGATAGGTAACATTGGAGATAAAGAAGGTTATTGTTCTGCACCGTCAAGAAACATTCCCTTCCAAACCTATGCAGGAAACACAAAGCATGGCAGTCGCTGTTCTCACCTTGAACCAGATGCATTGTGATGGATATCAGCCTTTTATAATAGCCTTTGAGGCCAGCCTTTGTTGAGACATGGGTTGTTAAAACTGCTCTGTGCCCACATATCTCTCAGGATGTCATGCCAGATCACAAGGCTCTTAGCCCCAAGGGTGCATGTTATGTGTTAGTGTTTCACAACCACCTGGGAGTCAGCTCTTTCTTTCAATTTACAGAAAACCACCTGGTCTGTAAAGCAGGGAATGCTATAAGAATGAACCACCTGTGTTGAACAATACTAATTGCATGGAATACCACAACTACTCTCTGTGTGAGAACACAAGTCATGGAGGCTGGGGGCCAATGAGACTTCCTAGCATATTTCATTGGAAGACCAAGTTCTTCTTTCTCACATGATATTGGGTTGGAATTCTTTGAAGCAGAGCTCTTACTTAGGAGTTAAGAGATGAATTGATATCCTTTATCCAGGCCTGCTGTGGATCATAAGAAACATCTTCTTAATTTAAGAAGGAGGGAAATTAAAGGAAGCAGAGCAAAAGCTTTGATACTACAGAACTTTATTGAAGCTTCTAACTGTGGATTTCTTTGACTCACTGGTCTGAGAAATACTGGCTGTTTCCACCACAAAGTTACTTAAGGTGACTAGATGAAAAAGACAGGGTCCTGCACTATTAATAGTTGCTTAGAAGAGCAATTTCAGCACCTGCAATTTCTAATGAAAGCTACAGCTGCAGAAATTTCCTCCTCCATACAAATATGAGTGATGTCCTCTTTTTCATCTGGTCATCCAAAAACTATCTGAATGCAGTCATCTGTCATAATAGATAGAGATTTGCAGAAAGAAGAGAAAGCAATGAAACTATGACACATTGCTAGAAATATGCAGCCTATATTTGGGACCACTGAATTTAGTGGAACATAACTTTAAGTGAATATGCTAAAGAGTATCTTCAGACTGCCTGTTAAGACTTAATTACCAAAAGGAAGGGGAAGCATTCCATAGTGTTATTTGCATACTATGAAACACAGATTCAAGATTATTTAAATATACATGCTAATATCTTTCCATTTTTCAGCCAGCCTATGGTACTTAAGAGTCACCATGATTGTAAACTGTAAAGGTGGTGCAAGACATGTTTTTCCCCACTGGATGTTGTAATATAGTGATTGCAAGAGTAAACCCTGGGATAGTAATTGTTCAGATTAATTAACAGGAATATAAAAATATATTGCTATACACATGTCAGCTGGCTGGATGGCTCAGTGGCTAAGATACCTGGCTACAGAGGTTAGGAGTTCCATTCCCTACTGTGTCTCCTTGGAGAAAAGCCAACCTATGTGGCCCTGGGCAAGATGCATAAAAACCCTTAAAAGGATTACGATGAGTAGGAATTGACTTGATGGCTCACAATCATAATCTTGAGAAACTGAGCTAGAATTCAAGACACAAAAGTATGCTTGCTCAGAATATACAGTACCTTCCCTCACCAATCCCCTGGCTAGGGTCTCTGCCCGTTCATACCCATTTCATTTGTCTCAGCAACATTTTGGAAATAAATAAATGCGTCTAGAAAACTCCTAAGAGAAGCAGGAACAAAACTGGCCTTGGAGAGTACAACAGTAGTAACTTTTGAAAATGCTTCCATGCATTGAGGCAGGTAAACAAGAGTAAAAGAAAGAGAAAGACAGCTGTAAGAAATAATTATTTATTTTATAGGGGCTGCGGTGGTGCAGGGGTTAAGAAGCTTGCCTTGTTACCTGGAAGACTGGCAAATCAGCAGTTCAAGACCTGGGTACTGCATGATGGATTGAGCACCTGTCTCTGTTCCAGCTCTTGGGGACATGAAAGAAGCCTCATTTGGGTGTTCTCTGAGGGTTTCTTCAACAAAAATCCTTTCAACCCAGAATAATTTCTGATATGAAATTATTATTATTTTATTTTATGCAACCCAGCAGTTAAACATATTAAAACAACTACAGTGAATATGTTTTCCTTCTGGATCAAAACTAAATAGGCAGACCAAACTGGGGTACATAACTGCATCGTGATGGTTATTTAACTTTTGTTGTTGTTGTTCAGTCGCACAGTCGATTCCGACCCTTCGCGACCCCATGGACCACAAAGATGTCATTATAACCCATGCCCTCTTTTGCATCATACAATATGGAAGGAACTGCACACCTTTCCTGCAGTGCAGATAGGAATGCAAGTAGCCCATCCTATTATTCTGAACATGATCCTGTCACATTTTGGAAGCTAAGCAAGGTCAGACCTGGTCAGACACTGGATGGCAGACCACCCAGAAATCCTAGGATCTTTGCGTAGTATGGTACAGGTAAGCATAGGGAGTCTTCAATGAATCATGACCGTCTCTACTAGCTATAGACTGGATAGAAGGCCAACTCATAAATGCAGCCCCCACTGCCCCCCCCTCCAAAAAAGATCAGTTTCTTTTTCACCAAACCACTACAGCCAGCATTTCTCATAACACTCCAAAGCTGTTATGGAGCTCTGATCAAACCTTGGCTGACCCCTTCCTTCCCCACAGGTGTAATGGGTTAAAAACAGGCTAAACCAGAGAACACCGCAGAGAATCAGCAGCTGCCTCTGTGCTTTTCAACTGTGAAACGCAGAGTGGAAAGAGGCTCTGCCCAAAGGTTTCCAAGCAAACACTGCTTTGCTCTTGGCATGGAATCCCATTGAGGCAGGGCCAAGGAGGACGGGAACTCCAGGCGTACGGCCTCTGAGCGCCAGCACTTCTAGCACATTGGTTCAGTTTAGGACACCTGCTCCAGCCACAGGCTGGAGGGACCCTGCATTCTAATTGGCTCACCGGGAGCAGGGCTGCTTCCCACGCTGACATCTTTGCTCTGGATATTTTCTGTCTTGTGATCAGCTAGCATGCCAGAGATACACACATAACTTCCTGATATCGCACCACGCTGGCTAGATGTCTTAAAAAGGGAAAAGGGAGTGTGAGGAACAAGAGAAAGGAAAGAAAGGGCAGCCCACAAGTGGGTTTGCAATAGAAATACTGTACTCCAAAACAGCCAAAATCTGTTTTCATTTCCCTTTTGGTTTAAATGCGAAAGAACCAAACATGAGCTTAAACTTTTTCCCTGAACAGGCTGGAACTCAACTTTTAAGCATCTTATTTTTGACTGAATTGAATTCACAAGTGCAACCTTTATTCAGCTCTGCAAACAACTACTACGTTTCCAGAATAAGCAATTTAAAAAAAATGTCAAAAGAGCTCCTGCTTCCTGCTTGTGTTTCTGCAGCACTGAGTGAATCAAATGAAAGGGCACTACACAATAAAACCAACAACAAAACCTAATCCAATGGGTGCACGAGTGATTTGACACATGAAAACAGGTGGCACGAGGAACAAGGAAACGAATATATAAAAAATTAATGATACTGAGAACATTTAATCAAGGTTTATAACTCCCACTGGTGGTGGGTGCACGTAGTAGTTATATTGTACTATATGTAATTTTGTTAAGATTTTTGTATTTTTTGTAGTTGTGATTTTTGTTGTTTATTTTAGTGTAGGTTTTATTTTTGTATTTTAATTAAATAAAAGCATTTTTAAAACCACATGGCACAAAAGCAGAGGTGGAGTTGCCCATGTGTACATGCATGGAAAAAGCGATGCGCTTCTGATTTTTGTCACATGTTTAATCCAGAAGTGCAATTCATGCATCACTTCACCCACTGCTGCCCCAATGCCCCGACCCCCCACCCCAAGATGTGGCTACATACAAGTTCTATACAGTACAGTACTTGCCATTAGCTTCGCCACAGAAGGGGAGGCAGGAGTTTGCTTTTTGGAAGAGATACAGAGCAAAGAAGAGTTGTGCCCATGTTTTACTGCCACACAATATGTGTGTGGTGGGGAGAAGCAATGCTTATGGTTGATTTTAAAAGAAAAGAAGCACATCATGACCTTTAACATTGATGGTGAACCTTTTAGAGACCGAGTGCCCAAACTCACCGTCGTGAGACTCAACACCCTCACGCCACATGTGAGCCGTCCACCTTACCCCAGACAGGGGAGGGAGAGTTTCCATGGGGCTGCTGGGTAGAGGGGCAGAGTGAACTCTGTGCTGGGAAGAGGGAGGAAGTGTTCCCATTGGGCTGCTGGGCAGAGTGAACTATGTGCTGGGGTGACGGTGTACGTGCTCACTGAGAGGGCTCTGAAAGCCTCCTCTGGCACGCGTGCCATGAGGTCAACCTTTCCTGGTGAAGGGATATTTAAAAATTATATTAAAAAATTAAATTAAATATTTAAGGGGAAGAGTCATATCAGAGATGATTCTATCAAGACAACACAGATCCTGAGAGAGCTTCAGCTTCCTAATTATTTGTTTTGATTTTTACAGCATGTAACTACAAGAGATAACTTCACCAAACGTTAATTCACTGTAGAAATAAATGCAAGTTTTGCTTGGCATAAGTTTGAGTAAATGACAAATCCATGTATACTTATTTGCCTACCATTCTTTCCCCCTTCCTCCAGAGAAGTTCCGAAGCATTTGATACTTGTATGAACAGCATCCACATTTAGCAGGTAAAGCTGTACAGAGATCCAACAGGAGATCCAACATGCTGTTGGGCACATGTCCCATGTAGCAATCATACAATCCTAGGAAACTTTAGTCTCAGTCACTGGCATCATTTTGGGACATGTGTGAAACCTGTAAAAGGGACTGCCTACTAAGGCATGACTATGTATCTCAGACTAGGTAGTTCAATGAGTTAGGTATCTGCCTACAGAGCCAGAGGTTGGGAAATTGATGCCCAATTGGATAAATGGCTATTCTATCTATCCGTGGAAACGACTTGCCTAGGAAACCCTAGAAAGGATAACCATAAATCAGAAATGACTTTATAGAACATGACTGTTTTTATTACGTGTTTCTGAATGTTCATTCATAGCCCTGCATGGGACAAAATGGGATAATTTCCTATGAGAAGTAAAGCAAAGGATCTTCAGGGAAGACAGAGAGTTAAAAAGGATACTATTTGGACTCTTAAAATTAATGCAGAATGAAAGGCATACAAGAAAATAGGATCACAAGATTCAATACAAGGGAGGAGGGGACTGACACACCTCCAGCATTTCTTGCAATCCCTGACCTGCAGGGAGAGGATTTCTTTATCATGATGTAAGAAAGGGAGAGGTTTAGAGTTGGGTAACAGACTCCGTAATTTTGAAAGCAACACATATGCCAGCCAGACATGGCAGAGAGACAACAAGCTAAAATAAAAGTTGGCAAGAGGGGTCCTGAATCTTCAGTGACTTAAGAGGATGCTGAAAGCACAAGGGAGTAAGTAAGGGAGGTCACAGAAACCTCTGGTTCTAACTGAACAGTAATGGAAACCTGTAGTGCTTCCAACTCCACCTCAACTCACCTGCCCCGTCTCCAAAAGGAGAGATCTCACTGTGCCTGTCTCTGGGGCACACTCACAAGCTCCTCCCGCCTGCCTTCCACAGATAATCCATAGTCACTCCTTTTTCCAAGCTGCTGCAACTAACAATATCCACGTGACCCCAAGGTCTGGTTCAGAAGAGCCTCCTAAACTGTCAAATCAGCCTACGGTGGAAAAACTGGGCCATCCACAGCTGGGCATCCTGATACCTTTTCCTCCTTCCCTCCCTCTCAGGTAAGGACCTAGCCTTACAAACTCCAGAAATTCTCTCATGGTGGCAAGTAAACATCCTAGATTACTCAGAGGAACCATATGTTGGAAGGAAAAAGTAGTTTCAGGAGAGGAAGGAGGACGGGTGGGAAGACCAAAGTAAGTCCACTCCCCTAAAGATTTTCAGAGGCCTGGTCCACATTAACTTACTAGAACACCTCTTATTCAGCTAATGCTGTTTATTCGGGGGTGCCAACACCAAAAGAAACACCCCAAGGTAGTAAAGGGGAGGGAGATTTCCACCTCTAAGCTTCCAAAATGCAAGCATTTAAGTCCTACGGTGTTAGAGAGCAGAGTCTGATTTGGCTCTCCCCCAAAAGTGGGAGGGGAGGCTCAGTTCAACCAATATTAAGCCTGACCTACTTTGATTTGAGAGAGTGACCCTTCAAGACTGAAACACAAAGACAAGCCCTTTTCCTTCTGAGCTAAAATGAAACCACTACCAGAGACCCCCAGAGCAGCCTGAGCAAAAAATAACCCCCTTTCCATTCATCTAGGCAGCTTCCTATGGCTGATGTCAGGCGAGTCCCATGCTTTTGGTCAGCTCAGGGGAAAAAGATGCTTTAGCAAAGTTCTTAGGAGGCCTCCTACTGGGCAATACATTCCTAAACAGCTCTGTTGCACTTTTTTGGCAGTCAATGTCCAAATTCCCATATCACAAGCAAACTGCTGCCCTGGCAAATAATAATAATTTTTAAAAATCACTGTGTTTATTGCTGTTTGTAAAACTGGATTCAGATTTTTTTAAAAAAAGAAAAGAAATAAAAAGCCAATTATTTACACAATTCATTTAAAATTAAATTAATCTGGACATTGCAAACGGCACCTGAATGTAATACAAACAAATACTATTTTAGCTTAAGAATGAATTGCTACGATCTGTCAGTTTGAGTTTAAGACAGCATTTCAGCATTTGAAACAAGCCAAATTAATCCCACTTTAAAATATACAAGTATAAATTACCCACTGGATTCTGGCCAATGATCTTCACATTTGGTGGCATGGCTTTCTCATTTCTAAGAAACTCATGTATCTTTTTATGTCTCATTCAGTATCATCTGAGAGCCCTTTGAACAAAAACTAGTAAAGGTCACCCTTGCATGTAAGCCAGTTGTATCCGACTTTAGGGTTCAGTGCTCATCTCTGTTTATAGCCAAAGAGCCAGCACTGTCTGAGTTTGCAGACATTTCTGTGGACATGTGGCAGGCATGCCTAGACACTGGAGTGCACAGAGCACAGTTTACCTTCCTACAGAAGTGGTCCCTATTTATCTACTTGCAACGTCTTGCTTTCGAACTGCTAGCTTGGCAGGAGCTGGGATAGAGATAGGAGCTCACTCCATCATGCAGTACTCAGGTATTGAACTCTGACCTTCCAGTTTTCAAGTTCAGCATCTTAACCACTTAAGCCACCACAGTCCCGTTTGAACAAAACCTAAATAAGTACAAAAACACACATTCAGAAGCTGGCAGGAAAGATGCTCACCCGAGACACCAGGCATACTCTGCCCATCAAAGCAGCAAACTCTACACCCACCCCTCCTTTAGTAACTGGCTTTACACAGCCAGATGAAAAGTTCCAAGAACTGGTGGTACTTTTGAACTCCAAATGTAACTCTAAAATGTAAGAACTGGCATGGAACTCACAGTCCTGATATTCCTCTGAAACATGTCCAGACCCAAGATTGCCAAGGACACAACTGCTTATTACAGGCTGCAGTGCAGACCTTTCACCCTGAAGGTCTGCAGGATGCTCGTGCAAATGGCAGCATGATGTTGGATGCAGAGGCTCTTGTACCTTCCTTGACCATTAAAGGCACAGTCTTTTCTGTAGCAAAAACAAAGAATACAGTTTTGCTTTCACTTATTCTTAGGTTCCCAGTTGAACTAGGTCATCATAATTAGGAGCTGTAGCAAATGATTTTGCATCCAAAAGGTTACAGGTTCAACTCCCGGCATTACCTATTACATTTGGGAGATATTCCAAAGTTGTTGCCAGTCCGTGTCAACAATACTGAGTTAAATGAACTTATGGACAAACGGACTTGACAGCTTATGTTCCTCGATGACTGAGTTAGCCTCTGAATCTGCCATAATGGCCAGATTCCTCATGACATTCTGAGCAGCCATTTGATGTCACTTGGAAGGCTCAGGCTTCAGCTCCTCCTAGCAAGTTCTCAATTTTTACAGTGGAAACTAATGAACAGCTGGAGTTGAGGGGGGCTTTGCTGCTGTACAACATGTCTCTTTGCTGAAAGGGAGACACCAGCTAGGCAGCCAGTTGGCATCCATCTTAACTGCTGGCAAGGGCAAGCAGATATCAATAAAAGAGAAATCCACTATCTTCTCCTGCCATACCCTGGGAGACCTGCAGAGCTGCTCTGCCGATAAACACTCATCAGGGACCATTCTCCCCCCTAATACTTTTATTTCTGTATGAACTGGAAGGGATTGCTTTAGATTCAGGCTCTGGAAAGAGCGAATACTTGCCAGGACACAAAGCAATCAGGACAACCAAAGAAGGAAAGAAACAGGACAGGGGAGATTGTTGGGCTTCCTTAGGCAAGCAGCCCATACTGTAAAAGGAGTGGGAACATGACTGAAGAGCTTTGCTCTGGCTCTCTTAAAATGGCTCTGAGTCTGTGAGCAGAGAGAGGAAGAGACAAGGCAAGGAGAAACCCGTTTTGGATTGGTGCTGGGGAACCTGGAAAAATTATTTGTAGGGATGAATAGCTTATTGCCCTCCACACCTCAACCATTATTTGGAGACAGCAGAGGGACATCTATCAGTTGTAACTTATTACTTGCAAGAAGGGGGAGACTGAAACAAAGGTCCCAGATGTTTTTTTTTTTAAGTTCTGTGCCAAAAAAGACTTGGGTCCATTTCCAATAAACAGTCCAGATGGTTGGAAAGGTTGTGTTTGGGGATGGGGACCCCCAATCAAAATAATAAATTGGATCTCTGGGAGTTGTGGCCTGCTAAAGAAACATTTTTCAGAACTGGGACTGTCAGTATTTCCCTACCCAGCAGCTTCAGATTGAGAACGGGGGTAAGGGACTACTTGACTAACAAGAAGTACTCCTACCATAGGATTCAAATGTGGTGAGACACTTGATCGACATAAAAATCCCAAGACTCCAGAAACAGTGAGGAGGGGAAGGCAGTACTGAAGCACTCTTGCAACTGACGCACATCCATGCCTTTTGCTTTTTTTCAGAATCCACTGTGTGCACTTTTTTATCCTCTCCCAACAGCAAGGCTTCAGAGAACAATGTCAATCAATGGAAGGAACAGGGAACAAGAAGAAGATGCCTTCCCAGTATGCAAATCTTCTCTCTTTGGTCTGCTTTCATACTACCTGTATGCTTTGGTTTTGAGCTCTTGCCTGTTTCTACAGAGTTAGGAGTTGCTAGTTCTGGGTGAAAGGTCAGGAGTTTTGCATTAGCGCTCTGCTAATATTTTACTAGGTTGGAACAAGACTCCAACCACCCTCACATGACTGCTATTTAGTGCCTGTCTGACCTTGTCCCTGCCTGCCCTTACTCTTTCACACATACACACCCAGAAGTTACAACGCTTGCTATGCAAAAGGAAATGGGGAAAGGGACTACACCTATGAAATTATCATCTACAGGAGCTGCCTAGCTGTACCTCAAAGAGGTCTCAGTTCACCAAAGCTTGCTTACATTGACCCCACCATGATCACTTAAAAGACAAACCTTCTACTGGTGTGCTAGAAAGGATTTACACAATACACTTACTAAACTCAATGAATGGGTGAATAGCAAAAGGGCTATTTTCCCATCACCACATTAGCAAAATCTTTGGAGCCTCCTGTTTCAAAATCCGCGGCACTGGAAGCGTAAACTTGGCGCACTGCGATGACATCATCCTGGGCGCACCAGGGGGCTCTCCTAGCACCTGAATTTTGAAACAGAGGAGGCTCCGAAGATTTCCCCAATGCAACAATCAGCTTTGGCAAAGGCTGAAGAGGGGATGGGACCGAGCAAGAGGCTGCTCAGAGCAGCCGGGACAAAACACAATCACTGGTGCCACTGCTGATGTCAGGCTGTGGTGGTGGGTGGGGGCACGGTTCATGGTGGGCCGCATTAATGATATGCAGGGACCTAATTGGGCATACGGGCCATAGTTTGGGTGCCCCTGGACTAGATAGCTAGAGGCCATTAGCTTTTGAATGTATCCTGCCTGCATGAAATGTGACAGGAAATATTTTTCAATAGTAACTGTGTTAGTCTGTGTTTCAGGCATATCAGAGAATAAACAGTGCTATAGCACTTTAAAGACTAAATGTATGGAACTCATTTAGTTTTGTCTAGAAAACTGGGACTCATGGAAAGAACATAATCTGTATATTAATGGGGGGCAGAGAGCCCGAAATGGGCAAAAAAAAAAAACCAGACTTTTTTCACCCATTTCAGGCTCCCTGACCCCCCGCCGGCTCCAGGGAGGTCAGGGGACCTGACCTGTGCTATTTCCAAAGTTTTCCCACCTCCCTGGAGGCTGTAGCAAGCCAAAAGTTGGGATTCGAATCCGGACATTTTGGCTTGCTGTAGCCTCCAGGGAGGTGGGGGAACTTCCAAAATAGCTTGGATCGGGTCCCCCGGCCTCCCTGGAGCTGGCAGGGGGGTCAGTGAGCCCAAAATGGGTTTTAAAAAATCCATTTTTTCCACCCATTTCGGGCTCTCCAGCACCCCTGCCGCCTCCAGGGAGGTTGGAGGACCCGATCCAAGCTATTTCCGAAGTTTCCCCACCTCCCTGGAGGCTGCAACAAGCCAAAATGTCGGGATTCATCTTTACAGCCACCCTGCTGCTATGAACAACTGCATCAGATAACGCTAACAGATCGTTATCCAATTTTAGCATTATACAATGCAGTTGTTATCTGAGGTATTACTGTATACACAAAAATTATACAGGAGGAGGCAGAGGTGATGATTGCAGGAGTATTGCTGCATTTTCCACAGTCCCTGCTGCTTCTACCTGCACTGGGAGAGTGCGGGGGGCATATCTGCTCTGTTCTGCTTTTTGTCCAAGGTCCCTCCATGGCGTGCTTTAGCTGGGAACGCACATTGGACAAAGACCACTCTGTTCTGGTCTTCGTCTGATGTGCATTCATGGGTCCAGCTCCCCTGATGGCTGGACACACTGCTCAGGAAGCAGCAGCAGCATGGAGAAGGTAGGAAGAGCGCTTCATCATTCCATTCCCTTTGTGCTCTGTTCCCCCCTTTTTTTATCTCACCCCCCCACCTCAATCGAGGTGTGGAGGTGTGGGATAAAAAAGGGAAATGCTCTAATAACACCCCCTCTTCTTGACCCCTGCCATTCACCAGCTGGTGAGATGATCGGGGTGTGGGAGAGGGTCATGTCTGCCATTTTTTTTGGGATTTTTAAAATTGTTTTTAAAGTTATTTTTGGTCAGGTCGGGACCGCGTGTTTTTTCTTTCAATGCATCCCTATGGGAAATCATCCGTAAAATGAAGCTTTACTGTATTTCACATACATCCATAATTTTAAATTGTGCAGCGTTCTGGCACAAAGAAAGAACGGGCTATCCCTTTTTGTTCCTTGGACCTATGGGCATCTCATAGGATACAAACACACCTTCATCAGTCAACCTGAGGAATTGTCTTTCCTTGTTCAGTTGCCAAATCACATGAACAGACTGGAAAGAAACCAGGTGGCACTAATTATAATGTCAGATTGAAGATATAATTGAAGCCAATTACCAAGGCTGTCCATTAAATCATGCTACAAACTTATTACTGGCAATGGCAAAACCGTTACCACACAAGCACCCACAAATGGAAATACTGTACACATATACATGCTTCTGCCTGTGTATCTAGGCACACACGTCCTTCCACAAGAACTATGTTCACGCACACACCCTTGAGTTAAAATATGTAGATAGATGTACAATATTTGCTAATCTGCCTATACTGGTGACAGCTCTACCTAAATGAAAGCCTGATGTTTAGCAGAGTAAAAGTTGTCTGTTTACATTCTTAGTTAGCTTGCAAATATTATATTGCGATGTTTTCATAAGGCAGCTGTGTATTCTCAAACACACACACACACACACTTTACTTACCTGTATTTTATCTCTTCATTGTCTCTCCTCTGTAAAATACACTGGCTTTTTCTATGCTACTGCAGCATTTTAACATGCTTCATAATAGAAAAATATTTTCTCTAGATGGTACACCTACTGATAGCGACTACATCTAAAGTAACTCAGATGTTCCAAGCTTTCGTCTTACTTTTCTGTGCATAGCTATGCAGACATAAATCCCACTAAAGTCACTGCACCTCATGTTTGGATAAATATGGTTCCTGAACTACAGTAGCTGCACTAGAGCTGACAGATATTTATAGCTGCAGTGGGTGACACAGAGGTATGAAACAATTTCTTTCTTGAATATAAAGAACTTTGTTCTCTTAAGATATTGTTACATTATATAGCAGGCCTCAAAGTTAACACATTTGCAGCAGAGAAAAAGGAGTTAAAATCATGTAGTCCAAGGGTACCCAACCTACGACCCACAGGCTAGACCCAGGCTGCGATGCCATTCCATCCAGCCTGTTGCCACTTCTGGAAGTGGAAGCAGGCATGTTTTTACCAGCCATAAAACACACACATGCATGCGCAAATGCATCTGTGGCTGTTGTAAACGCCTAAGTGGGTGTATTTATGACAACCGTAAATGCAACCGTTTCTGCTTCTGGGGACATGGTCAGGCCTGAGGCGTAAAAAGATTGACCACCCCTGATGTAGTCCATAGGTGCTCAAACTTGGCTCTCCAGATGTTCAATCAACTGGTCAACATAGGATTAGCACTAAAGGATGTAACTAGGTAATCCCTTGGAGACTGTAGTTCAGTCTTTGCCTGATGAAATAAAGAGGATGAGTGAGATGAAAGGTGTGAGATAAGTGGCTCCTGCAGAGAAAAGGATAGCTGGAAGGGATGCCATTTCACAATCCCTAAAATTAAGAAAAGGAAATGATGTTTGCAAAATATATATTTATGAATGCTGAATTCTTATGCAGTAAGAAGAAAAAGTTGCCCAAGTAGCTGTACAACTAAACAAGCTCAGTAGCTGAACATCACTTCCAAAAACTGAGATAAGCTACCTTTGAACTTTTGAGCTGAGAACTCTGAATGTGGATGAGACTTTTAACAGTCTTGTTATAGTCTCACTGAATGATCTAAACCAGGGATGGACAAAGTATAAACATGGAACAGCATCCAAAACCCCAACCTTTTTTCTTTTCTTTTCTTTTTTTTTTTTGGGGGGGGGGTCTGCAAATCCCAACTCCCCTTATTTCCAGAAATAATAGAATTTCAGTTCTTCACATCCACCAAGAGTGGCAAATTGCTTTGCAAATATGTCAGAGGCCCCATTTAGTACACAAAACATGTTTAATCAGAAATCTAATCATCTGCAGTTTCATTTTGTTGCATTCTTGTTGGTCAACTCCCAGATGATCCTGAGTCTGAAAGGTGGCACCAGACCCACCACCATTGCCCATCCCAATCTAAACTAGAGACTATGATTCCAGATAGACAACCAAACAAACCTGGCACAAACCTCCTCATCCTCTCATGGTTGAGCCATCTTATCCACCTCAACATTTTGGGGAAGACCTCAGGATTGAGTGTTCTCTTCATTTAAGAAACTGCCATCCAGCCAAAGGTACAACTGGGGTAGCCAGGGCATTTCATGCAGTTTGGGAACTGGGAACTCTCCCTTTTAGCATCAGCCACCAGAGTTGGGTGAATTTCATCACTTAGGTCTGCACACTTGATAATGGCCTTGCTGTTGTGAGGAATAGTTTTGCATTCAATTGACAGCTTTAGGAATCATTTCCATGTTTTGGATTTCAAAGACTAACAACATGTAGCAATATGTAGCGTAGTGCAGTAAACCCATTCATGTAGATTCACATACTTGGGCTTCTGGCAATTGAAGTTCAAGGACAGCTGGAGTGCCAAGGTAAGCCATCACTGCCCTAGCCTCATAACATTATTCCGCATCTAAGTGCCATCTCCTAGCTCTCATATGGAGGAGATCCGTCTACTTGCCAGTTCAGGCACTGTTCCTGATACTGGATTTTTAAAAATGATGGTCTGTTTTTCTCAAAGATATTTTCAAGAAAAACATCTTTGTGCAATTTGAATCTGAGAGAAAATAAAATTAGTGAAGCCCATAACAAAGAAAAGTGTGTATGGATGAGAGAATAATGTAATTAATTTCTTATAAGAAAGACCACATTAGAAAATAAAAAAATTGCTTCAACTTTGAAAAAAAGATCTTTTTAAGCATTTGCTTTTCACATCTATTTTTTTTTTTGGGGGGGGGGAGGAATCTGGCAAGAGCATGACGTGAACACTGTCTAGTGTGTGGGATGAGAGGCAAGAGAAATAATCTCATTTTTGCAAATTTGAAAGACTTTGGTTTTTCTGAAGTCTGGATTGACATGTCACTCTAATTATGAAACTAGACACTTTCTCTGTTCTTCTGAATGGATACAGGATTCAGCAGGAGGGTATTTTAAATGTTTAAAATGTGTTCTGCTGTGCATGGAAAGTGGATTGCTGTAGGCCATTCTCACTGCACACTAACATTGTCATGGGCCAGAGAAGGCAATCAGACCTGTCACTCTCTGAATAAGAAATTACCTACCTTTACTTCACCGAGCACCAGAGTGGACAGGTTTTCTATGTGGCTACTACTGGAATGTCTGTCAGAGGGATGGTAAGTTTTCTTGTACAGGTGGAAGTATTTTCAGTGATATTAGGTGAAGAAGGTGGCTGGACCGCTACTAACCTGTCAGTGAAACTTCCTGTATTTTTCCTCCCTCTCTTCTCCTGATGTAAAGTTGACATTCCAAACCATTGCCAAGGCTAGGGGGAAATCTCCCATTTAGGAACCCCTAATGTTGAACAGAACCTTGTCAAACCCCCTTTTCTCACTTATAACTCAGTATTTCTCCTACCCCACCACAAAACCCCAGATCAGCTCTTCACAAAAATGTGCAAGGGGGGGGGGAATTATTTTTAGATCACTGGTATGTCTTGCACAGGAGCTGCACAATGAGATTGCAGCCATGCAGGTTGCCATGACAACATCATCCTTTCTTCACACGCCAAAAACAGAGGCTTGTCAAGGGAAGTAAGTAAAAAGAAGCAAGGATTGGAAAAGGAAAGTGACTGGTACTCACCTAAGATTTATGTGGAGTTACTTGAAACCCATATCAGACTCTCTAGCAGAAACTGTTGAGAAAGTTGGAAGATTCTCAACAAGAATTGTCATTGACTGCTCCCCCCTAGGGAGACCTGGTTTCAAATCCCTGCCTAGTCATGGAGCTCAATGAGTGACCTTGGGTTGGCCTCTCTGTCATTCTTAGCCTAGCCTTGCCTCTAAGGTTACATCTGCTAGACTGAACTACATTCAGCAACAAATGATGACTCTCTGTCCCTAACTCACAGGCAAAGCTGTCTGGGAAATTCTTCCCGAGTACAGAACTCACAGGTACTACATCAGAACAGTGTTTTTATGCCTAAAGGAATTAAACTATTTCCAGGGCTTCATGAAGGATCTAGGTCAGGGTTCCTCAAACTTGGCTCTCCAGATGTTCTTGGACTTCAATCCCCAGAAGCCTTGATCAGCAGGAGTGCTATCTTGGGCTTCTTGTAACTGAAGTCCAAGAACACCTGGAGAGCCAAGTTTGAGGAACCCTGATCTAGGTTAAAGAATCCAACCAACCAGAGATACTAGTTATACTCCCAGAAAACCACTACTAAAGTGAATGTTATAGAACCTGCAGACTGAATTGCGTCCTGCTTGTGCTGTTCTATATGGCCATTGTATCCGCTTCTTCTAAGCGTCTTGGGATAACAACAAAAAGAATCACATTGTTATCATCTGTAACTTAATGCAAACGGTCCTTCGTATCATATAGATAACATGACAGAGCTACCTTTTACTGCACAGGAAAAGAGAACCCTCACTATATCCGTTCAAATTAGAATCGGTCCTAATGCATTTTTTTTACCCACTGGGAGTCACAAAAGAAAACTCGACAACAAAATTGACCACAATGGAATGTACCTTGCAGGAAGTCAAATAGTAGTGCCTATGAGACTTTGGCAGATGTGGGGCTGGAGACAAACATTTCTAATGCCAGGTTTATCTCTGGAATAAAACTGTCTCCAAGTTTGTCAAATCAAGAATTTATCCCCACAAAAGCAGATAAAAACTTCGGTATGCAAGTCCTGTGGGCCTGCTAGGCAGAATGGTTCCATACAGCTCTCAATGTCTTGTCAACCACCCTATTTTAGAAATGTTCCAGGGGAGTCCTCACATCTGCAGGGGTACTCAACAACTTTATCTCTTAACCTAAGGCCGTGTCAACAGGCAACAAAACTCTACAGGGGGCTGACATCTCACAGGCAGGCCTGTTGAAGGATCGTACTCAAGCTGCATTCCATTCTCCTCCTAAGAAGATGCCACCAAAGTTATGCAGCCTACAGAACCCAGTCCAGCAACAATTTCATGAAGGCCTTCTTTTCACCCTGAAGCTTTCCATCATTTTTTGAAAAGTACAACCCTGTTTCTGCACTCCTAGCCTTCTACAGTATGGAGTTCAATTGTTCCACTATCCACGGGCTTAGCCCTCCGGCATATGCCATAACCTGCAAGCCCTGCTTGTCCTGAAACAGCTCTCAGTCTTGCAATTAGCCCTGCTGACCTCTGAAATCCTCAGCCTCTCTAAGCAGTCATGCAATAAATCCCGGATCCAAGTGTGGAAATAGACTTCATAAAAGGCTTACGGCCCTATTTATTGCACTGTACGCATGACAGGTTCTGATAGCATGGCACAAGACAGCAGATGCCGACTTCCGCAGCCTCTGTGCCCAGACAGACCAGGTGATTACTGGGTGGAAATGGTATCTTCTCAGCATGCATCTGTCTTGGTCGGCACTAGATCCTAAAATAAGAAAAAATAGTACAGGGAAATGGGATCTCGGGTATTTTTATCCCAATGTTTATCTTTTCCTTAAAGGGAAGAGAGAGAAAAGATACACCCGAGCTTGACCATGCACAGAAAGGAGGGGAAATGTACAGTACTTGCAGTGGTGTTGGATTGCAACACCTATAAGTCCTAGCTAGCATAAATGGTGAGGGCTGATGGGAAATGTAGTCCAGCAAATATCAGAACCAGAAGCCCTTCCCTGAGGAAGTACAGTCTGTACCTGCACAGGGGAACTTTCATCTATCCTCAGTTTAGATGTATCACATTTGGCCCCTGGTACTGAAGACAGACAGGGATGTGGTGGCTCAATGGTTAAGATGCTAAGTTTGATGACCAGAAGGTCAGCAGGTTAAGACCCAAGTACTGTGTAAGAGAGTGAGCTCTCGTTGTCTGTCCCAGCTCCTGCCAGCCTAACAGTTCAAAAGCAACATATTGCAATTAGACAAATAGGCACCAATTCAATGGGAAAGGTAATAATGTTCTGTGCACACCAACATATAGTCATGCCTGCCACGCAACCATGGAAACATCTGCAGAAATTGCCTGCTGACAGCGCTGGCTCTTTGGCTGCAAATGAAGATGAGCACCCTAGTCAGACACGACTGGCTTTCGAGCAAAAGATAGTTTTACCTTTACTGCAGACAGGCTGATGCATGGCACCAATCAAACCAGGCATGGGTAATTTCACGAATTTTGGAGGTCTCTCCACAGATTAGCAAATTCCGCTTTTTGCCTACAAAAACTTGTGGGAAGTATTTATGCAAAAATGGCAACCTGTCCCCTACCAGGATAAATTTCTGTTTTGGTGCCAGAAATCATTTCAGGATATCATGAAGATGTTCTAGAGGTCCTGAGGACCTTATGTGATCTGCAGGCGAGACTTGCCAACACACCCTTTAAAAAAAATTAAACTAAACTCCAAATCAAGGTCAGGAAATATTTTACCCGAAAGCCACCAACACACTGGCAATTTTAGACATGAGAAACAATGGAAGACTTATGCTCCTGAAAGCGTCTCAGAAAGTCAGCAACACAGTGGCAAATGCAGCAATGGCAGGATACCCCCCCCCCGCCCTGCTCTGAGGAAGTTGCCTATTCTGCTCTATATGGGAAAGGATAAGTCATACAGATTGGATGTGTAGCTAGTTCTCAACCAGAGCAGTAAGAGTAAGCCACCTTAAATTTTGGGAGAGGACCACCTACTCAGTACCATGGGGCAAGGTTAGCTAAATGGCGACCATGTACTAGTGCAATCTCACATCAGAGTAGTAGAACCATAGGGCAAGAAACTCACTCCAGGTTCCTAAGCCATGTTGGCCTACTTGTTGAGGAAAAAAATGTCCTGGGGAAAAGCTGGTTAAATGTCCCCCCACAAAAACAAGCAAAGCAACAAGCAAAAAAAGCGAAAGCACCACTTGCCTTTCTAGACATTAACTCCTTGGATAGTTCTAAACATCCATTGGTTTTGGATGTGTTCGTATTTGCATGAAATTATTTGCATGCTTTGCCAACACACAGGAAACTTAGTGACTGAGGAGTCTCAATTTAAAAAAGGCAATGCAGCACATTATGTGTCAAATCTTGGGGAGGAGAATGAAAGGAGGCATGTGTGTATCTAAGGGAATGAAGGAGGGGAGAGAGGGAGAAATCTCCTCAGGGGCCCACAGTCCATGCAGAATCCAAACTCTGGAGCTTATTTTCCTTTAGTAACAGACCAATGCCTTTAAAAGGCAACAACGGAGCTAAACAGTCAAGTAACCAAGGGATCCTCTGCAACCCCTGTGGAAAATACCGAGGAAGCCTTATCCTGTGCACATTCCAGTCAGACCAGGACCAAATCACAAGACTGATCAGCTAGTGCTTGGCCGAGGAACAGAGTCTAAATCAGGAAAGTGTGAGCTGCACCATAAAGGAAGGTCTCTCCCCCCCCCCCCACTCACACACACACACAAACCTTGAGCAGCACACAGATGCCTCTTGCCAATTCCTGTTACTGCATTGGTTCACATGCAAAACCAACTAAAGCTTTTCCCCGCCAAAAAAAAAAAGGCACAGGTTCTGGATCAAATTGGGAGAGCATACTCCTGGCTCCTGCATATGCTAGCTCTTCCATGAGAACACTCCTAAAGGCAAAATCTTTCAGATAACAAACTATAGGCTTAACAAAAATAAACAAAAGAAAAAGGCAGAAGATGACAGCAACAAGTAAAAAGGCCCCAGGTATCTGGACTAACAGGTATTGAACAAAACATGTTATCTCTGCTCAAAAACACCAGCAGACCCAATTGACTCATGGTGGAAGGGATGCAATTGCAATTCAAGTCACACCACTACCCTCCCTTTACCTGCCACAGCCATTCAAATCTACTTGACAAGGAAAGCAGCACAAGGGACAGGTAAAAAGTTATGGCCTTCATTCTTGTAAATGATCATGTAACCTCATTCCGCTCAGGAATCATCATCTACCCATATAACAGAAATTATGCTACCTTGAGAGAAAGAGGCAAAGAATAGAAATTGATTTTTTTCCTACCCACAATACACTGTACTTCTCAATACTAGAAAACTCTTTAACTTCTGGAAACAAGAGATGGATGTTTGAATTATCTGCAATGACTCCAGCCGGAATCACATGGGCATTTTCAAGTGCTTCAATGATCACTTACAATCTTCCCCAGTTTATCTAAATGTGCATTGCCACAATTCTGGAAATAATGTGATTTCTACTAAATCTCATCATGGCCAATGGAAAGAAATCTTCCTACACACACTAGCTTATACTGCCATGCCACATACAATACTTTGATATACTTCCATCATTCCATGTTTCGTAAGAATCTGATGAGTGTTTAGCATGTTTTTCTGCCCTGCTTGGGAAAATAACTCAGAAGGCCAGTATGTAAATGCAATAAAATAAATATATTTGGTGAGAACCTAAAAGGGGGCATTTTTTGTGACCACTCCCAGTCCTTCCCGAAAGAAACTAGGTCAACCTCCTCCTTATAGTCCTTCCACTGGCAGGTGAAACCATCCTATTTAAATTGGCTTTTGATTTACAAATGTCCTGGCAGGACTGGAGTTTTTAGCAGAGGATACAGCACCCTCTATTTTTATCACATGCATTTTAATTTGTGGGTTTAATCATATTTCAACATTAATATTCTAATTTATTATGATTTTCAACATATGTATACTTTTTAGCAGCTATTGTATACCACCTTGAGTCCCATCACTGGGACAAAAATAACAAACAACTGAAAGTAACACGTAAGAAAAATGATTCCAGAAAAGAATTCTATAGTAGCATTACAGTATTTTTAAATAGTAAGAAAATAACTAGATGTGTTTACTTTTTTAGTATATGTTTATTCATGATTCCTAAATTTGCCTTTATGGCTTATTTAACATCATTAGTGATTAAGATGTTGAGCTTGAAGACTGGAAGGTTAGTGTTCGATACCCAAATGCCGCACAACGGATCTTGGGGACATGAAAGGAGCTTCATTCATACATCCACTGAGTGGAGTTTGTCCAGCAAAAATCCTTTCAACCCAGAGAAATTTCCGACACAAAATTTATTTATGGCTTATTTTTTTAAAAAAAATAACCTTACTTTAAAGAAAAGATAATTAAAAGTAATGGCTGAAATCCTGTCGTAAATCACAACTAGATTCACCAAATCTGTGCTGATTCAATTGGCCTACTAAATTTGTGACTTGCTGCTGGATTTCAGCTAGGTTCGCCACCACCTAAACTGTTCGGCCAAAAACAGGAGTACCGGTACTTTATGGCTCCAACCAACTTTGGGAAGCCATCCATAACTAAAATAAATAAAACAAGTTACTCTTCTGCATGGCTCTGCATACATTGCAGGGGAAGGTATTTGTGAAGACAACCAAAGCCCAATTTTTAAAAAAAAACTAACAAAGAAATTATTAAGATATGAAAAATATAAGCAGAAATAGATTCTTCTTTGGGTAGGTAAAGCCTTCAAACTGAAGAAATGGAAGGATAAATGTCCATCCTGTATTACTCAATGGATGGAGGAGCTCATAACCCTTTCAACGTTTAAGTAAGTGACATACAGACAACACCTTCACATGGAATTACTTTTGGAGATTTGATCCTTTTTTGGAAGCTTCTTTTTCTTAAGATTTACCTCCTTAACCCTTATTTTCTCCTTCTCCTTGTTTTCTTTCCCTCTCCCCAATTTCTATAGATCATGTTTATGTTTTTTCTGCTCTGATTTTCTTGCACAATCAAAAACAACAACAAAGCAAATGAGAAAAGTATCAAGTAGGTAAAGAGAATGGAGAAGACCAT
The DNA here is from genome assembly GCA_030440675.1 of Furcifer pardalis. Classification (NCBI taxonomy): domain Eukaryota; kingdom Metazoa; phylum Chordata; class Lepidosauria; order Squamata; family Chamaeleonidae; genus Furcifer; species Furcifer pardalis. Next base: position 76,217,335 of record CP126893.1, read on the forward strand.
AGGGTACACAGCAGTGGAAGAGTTCCATTCAGTCACATCTCTGGATGAGAAGGTTGCAGGTGGAGTTTCCTACTGAGGTGGAGTGATGATTAGAGATGTCACCTAGTGTTATCCTTTCCTGGCTCAGAAAATGAATCTTGGTGACTCACAGTGCTTGTCTCAAATGAGAAATAAGTATTACCATGCCCGCCCGCCCCAATTTCTTTCCCTCCATCTCAGAAGCACTTGGAAATTAGGAGGCAAACTGATAAAACCTGGGGGCAGAGAGAGAGAGAGAAGTGGATATAAAAGTTTATGAAGGAGCCCTACACAGCTTTTTCTTGATGAAGAAATAGTTTGTCTTATTCTGAGTCAACCCAAAGAGTCAGAATGGGCTGAATTTTTATGTTCAAGAGCAAACACCAACTGTACTACACAATGCCACTGTAGAAGTTTGTTTATTTATTTGTCTTAATCAAAATGGCTCAAAATGTTGTTCTTAACTGCCCAAATAAGGTCAGCTAATAGATGGCATGCAAATCCAGTTAAGCTGTGCCTTCACTGCTTTCTAGTATTTCTATGGGTTTTGCTGACTTGCTCATCTCCCTAAACCAGTGATGGTGACTTTTAGAGAACAAGTGCCAAACAAAGGAGCGGGGCAAACTCTGTGCTGTGGAAAGGGAGGAAGTGCTCCCATTGGGCTGCTGGGCAGAGGGGTGGGGTGAACTCTGGGCTGAGGTGACGGTGCACATGCCCAGAGGGCTGTGAGTGCCCCCTCTGACACGCATGTCATAGGTTCGCCACCACCTAAACTGTTCGGCCAAAAACAGGAGTACTTTATGGCTCCAACCAACTTTGGGAAGCCACCCGTAACTAAAATAAATAAAACTTACTGATGTCCATGCCTTTCTGCTGCACACTTTTAAAGGGCAAACTACGGATGTATTTTCCTCCCATTAAATGAATAAAACATATTTTTATTGTACTCAATGTCCCAAATACCAGGGCAGTGAAGGGCACTCACCTTGTCTCGTTTTTTCTCCTGTTCCCAAATGTCACACCTGCTGGTTTTTCTGTGTACCCAAGATTTCATTGCTCTGGAATCCCTGTTATTCTTCCTATTAAAACCTGGACTGAATACAAAGCCTGCTCACAGACAAACTGAATGGATTTTTCTTCTTCTTCATTAAATGGTGGATATGGGTAAGCCTCATTCCTTGGCATGAATTCTTGCATTTGTAAAAGCAAACCTGTATTGCTCCAAAATCTCTTTTTCCAAACTATTTCTATTATTTTTACTTGCAACATTTGTATGTCACAAGGTAAAAAAGAGGTGAAACTAGATTACAATCAAAACAGCAATTGAAATAAAAATAGAACATAAAACCTTGCAGTCAAAAATGTCATAGGACGTGACAGTAAAACAAAAGCAAGCAATCATTCACCCTGAATATAAATTTCATGTAATAGTTTGGTGCAGTTATAGAGAAGGATCTATTGCCTATAAAAGAACATTTCCAATGTACAGTATTTGTTTTTCCTTTCCAGAATTTCCATCACATTGTGCAACAATTACTTTTTTTTCTTGGACTTCATAATTCCAGTAAAGTATTAAATCAGGAGTGCCCAAACTACGGCCTGGGGGCCAAATCCGGCCCCCAGGCCATAGTGACCAGCTCCCTGAACCACCTGACTGGCCCAGAGCCTGAAAGGTTTGGGCACCCCTGTATGAAATGGTTATTCTTAAGATTTACCTTCTTAACTCTGATTAAACGAGTCAGCCTTACCATATTTGCCATGTCTCATGTCCTATGTAACATCCTGTCTTTTCTGGAGAATTCCCCCCAGCCCCAACCTTAGAAATGTACAAATTTTTGTACAATGTCTTTGGCAATAATGTAACCCCAAAAATGTTATTACAGTATATCTTTATATCTTCCTCAAAGATGAAGACTATCCAGAATTAGTTCACACTTTTAAGGATTTCTCTTATCATATTAATCTCAGCTCCACCTCTGAACACTAATGAGTATTGATGACAAATTTTAAAAATCCAAATAAATCAATGTCAAGCTTTCCAAAGCATTAAACACCCTGAAATTTTGAACTACAAAACTGAAATTTTGAACTACTTAGCTGGGTGTCTGATGAGGTTATTTTTAAATTTGTTATGTGTTTTATTATGTTATTTTGATATTTGTATGTACATTGCCCAGAGTGGAAAATTTCCCAAATAGGTGGTATAAAAACAAACAAACAAATAACATACATAATCCTCAGAGTGCAGTTTCTATAGGCCAGATCTGTATGCATATAAAAAGAAAGCAACTGCTTCTCAAATATATTGCAAAGACCAAATGACAACTCGGTGTGTAAGACCTTGTTAAGACAGGTCTTTTTTAATATGCTCTGACATCTGGAATATGCATCCTGTCCAAAGAAAGGAGAGGAATAATTCACTTCAAGGGACTAATGCACAGACTATGAAGATCTGCCATTTAGGGAAAAGACTGTGTGCATTTGACATAGATCCTGATTCAAGGACCACAAAGAACAAGAATTTGAGAAGGCCAAATGTACTTCATACAGAGCCATTTAATGAACTTGGAAGTAACATAATGTACTATTGTTGGCATTGTCCCATATGTTAGTCACAAAATTGGGATGATTACATGCTTAATTAACTAATTCATTATACTGCAGGCAACATGCCCTTTGATGCTACATCAAGTTGGCAGTGGAGATGGAAATCTTATCTAGTTCTCCTTCAAGTCTGATGTGCCTCAGTCCAGTTTCCCATTGCTTGGTGAGCAGTATCTGTGTTATGTGTGTATTTTCTACGTGTTCTGTAGTGAAAAAATAGTCGGTTGCACCGAGTAGGGCGGTATAAAAATCGAATAAATGAAATGAATGAAATGAAATGAATGAAATATCCTATCCAGACTGAAAGTTAGTGACAACTCAACTGGAGGTACAAACAGTTTTCTGACAAATGTTGAAATGTGCTTTGTTCCTGCTTCAGCTGCAAAATGTACATATCTATGCACCTCACAGCAGAGATATGAGAATGTACTAATTTCAAATGTAGCATCACATCACAATCCATAGCCATCCATAGTGGGTGCTGGGTTGGGTTGGGAAGTGAATGTTATTAAAACCTTGCCTAGAAAGCTACAGGAACTAATAGATAGACATGCCACCAAATCAGTTCCTGAGCAAACCTGGAATTCAGAGGAAAGGGAACAGTAGTACACAGAGGAAGAGTACGAGTCCTCATTTCCTATTAGCAACCCTATAGAGTGAGAACCTTAGGACTTGGGTTTGTAAAAGTGAAGGAGGAGCAACAGAAGACAATGTGAACCCCCAAATAGTATGTGACGCCTTCAGTCCACCAAGGCCACTTCTCCCTGCAAGCAACTTATTTACTTATTTTGTGGGGCAGGAGAACTTAATTATTTGTGAAAGAAGCAAAAACAAACATTTAAATGAACATGCAAAGTAGTTAGATAATATAGAGGGGAATCAGACCATTAATCATACAGTCCACATATCTAATGTAATTTCTTAAAAGATGTGTCTAGTTGTAAAGTTCAGGATTCAGAGATAGCTGTAAACTTCAGATACAGTGGTACCTCGCTTAAAGAGCATAATGGGCTCCACAGGATTGCTCTTTAAGCGAGTTGCCCTTTAAGTGGAACACTTGGAAAAAGCGCTGTTCCTGCCATTGTAAGTGATGAATTATGACTTCTGGAGGGGGGGTTGCGAACCCCGATTTAGTTGTTAGGCAAGGGTTTTTTGTTGTTTTTAGTTTGTTAAGTGAGGGCGACCATTCAGAGAAAATTCTGCTCTTTAAGCGAGTTAAGTCTCTAAGTAAGGCACTCTTTATGCAAGGTTTTACTGTATTGATCTTGGAGCAGCTGCTGACCAGTGAATTCAGGAAGGTAGAGCATCACTGAGGCTACTATTCTTCTTCACCATCTCTTCTCAGTCTCCTCAGGACGTCTCATTCCTACCTCTCTCTTCTCATCAGAGTTTTCTCAGTCCTCGTTTCATTCTATCCTCTTAGTCTCCTCATAATTATTTTTAACAAGGCTTGTCCCTATTTCCCTCCTCACTATTCTCTCAGAACTTCATTGCGCTTAAAAAAAACTTTTATTCCCTAAAAAGTTTGAGTTCTGGTCATTCCACCATGGGTATTGCTGCACAGGATGACAACAGGTATTGCTGCACAGGATGACAACAAACAAGAAGCAGATTGAATAAGCAAGAAAGCAAAACACAAGGAGTCAGTTAAGGCGTTGGATATAGTAGAAGGTCTCTTCCAGTTCCTGCTGAGTAACATCCAATTGCCTCACAGCATTCCTACTCTTCTAGAAGATGCAAGAAAAAGTTCTTCTCCACAGGACTGGTTTTGCTTTCTGGTGGTGGTAATAGCAGATTTTTTTAACCCCCTAGTCAAGACTGTAAGTCTTAGTATCATTTAAACCAAACCTTGGTTTATACTAAAAATGGCTCAGCCACAACCAAGCCATTATCTTTCATAATAGATAAAGCAACCAGCTATCTATCAGTCCTCACACCCGACAACCACTATTTCAGTTTTAGTCTCAACTTTAAATAAGATATAAAGGAGATAACTAAACCAGTCTGCAGTGGTGGTTTCCGAAGGAGACTAAATGATTCAGTGTCAATGTTTATTCTACCTTGTCATTAGCCCAGGTAAGTGTCACTGCTTTTCCATATTTGTATCCTGAGAATTACTACCGTAAAACAGATCCAATCAACCGTCAATCAATCATTCACTAGCGATCTCTTTGTTTTCTTATTTATCTAGCTAGAGGACTGAGACAAAGTCCATCAAAGTGAACATAAGCCAGCTAACCAACATTTGAGTAGGTTTCATCACTTCCTGTTTGTTACATTCATTTTTGGAGTTGACACGCCAATTGCTTGTCGAAATCCTAACTTTCAGTTAGCTGTGGAAAAAGAATACACTTCCCTTCCAGACTCTGAGACATTTTTTTGTGTGTGAAGCCTGTTGCTCAGTGTTTCAGTCTGCTTATTATACTGTACTTCTGTACTTGTGTCCCCAGGCAACATGTGATTTCCCTCCCTACCCCTATCCCCACAATTGCTGATACTTATATCAGACATCATTCAGCCAGATTGGCTGAATTGTCTAGTGATGACTGCAAGCATGAGAGAACCTATAAATATTAAGAAGCAGAACACACAAGGAAATCAGCATACCTCTTTGAGTGTAACACAAACTCGCTCGGTATTCTCTCTGCACAGTAGGCACTGCAGCGAAATGTGCACTGGAACAAATTTGTTACGGGAAATAAGTACCGATAACCTTATCTCAAAATGCATCTCTATAGGTTTTCAACAGAAAACTAGAGAGGCACCTGTCAATCTGCTCAGTATTTTTTATAACCAGATATCACGTGGAATAAAATAAAATAAAAACTGAACAAATCAATAAAAGTAAACCTGAATGAAAAGCTAAAATAAACTTTTTATTTAATTATTTTTCTGAAAGTCTCCATTGCACCAATTCCAAGAGCTGAATCAAGAGAAGAAAAATATTCAGGTTCCCCAGTTCAAATCACCATTAACAAAATAACTGAATGGTTGTGATAAACTCATTGGCATTACTGCAGTCATAGCACATAAAATAAAGGTGTTTGGGAGTATTTGTGTGAGAGTGGGGTTTTATAGGCTTCTATGCTCCATCCTTTCCGAGGGAGACCCTTGAAATCTGCTTCCCCTTTTATAGTGTTGGTCCAATGAAACACACATACAACATATTGTGAAAACAGTTTGTTTAATTCTTCACCTATTGAACAAGTCTCTGATGGTATAAGTCAAATCATAAAAAACAGAACAAACATTTCTTTGCTGGACACAGAGTAGTCTCCTTTTGTATTTCTGACACCCAGAATTGAACTCGGGGAAAGTTAAGGTGCTGACTGCATGCCTGGTTGTGCAACTGTCCCATAACCAGCATCCTTAACCAAACAGCCATGACTGCTTCTACAATCTCCCATCCATGTATGAAAAATCCAATAGGATATTGACTTTAGAATTTTTTTTTAAAAAAAGCATGCTCCACAATAATTGTTTCTGGCACTTTTGTTGTAACAGTTTTATACAGTACCTCTTAGTTTACTCTACCACATAGTTAAAATAACTAGCATACAATATCTGTCTTATGTTCAAATTTTCACATGTCATCTCCTGTAAATGAATTTTTATTGTCCCAAATTGGTGTGCCAAAATACAGTGAACCATTGTCTGAACTTTTACTGGCCTGGACCAGAACTAAACTGGAAAACTTCAGTTGCATCTGATCTGGAACTAAACAAAATAAACATAATGGCCTGACTGATTACATCTAGTTTGGCCCGAGGAAGGAAGAGTGGGAAAGGATAGAAAGCTTTCATTGATGAATTTTTGTCTTCATTAATCATTTATACTTAAAGCAGTGAAAGCTGCAGAGCATAACTAGAGTGCCTAGAATATTATTTAAAGTCAAAAGCTACAAAGTTTTTTTGCCAGCAACTCCATCTGATGGGATGTGTGCAGCGGATTCTTTAAAATATGTGTCTGGTTTCTGAAACTGCAGTTGGCAGACAATTGCAGTGATCCATTCTCTCTGAAGTATAAGGCAGGTAGAAATGCATTACAACCCACCCACCCACCTCCTGGTGCTCTCCAAATGTGTTGAACTATCACTCTCATTATTCCCATTCTGCTTTGTTATGCTAAACAGTCCTGCCTTCTGCTATGTTAAGCTATAGTAGCAGCAGAAAATGTAGCCCCACATGTCCATATGGCACTAGGTTCCATAGGAGCCATACTGCCACATAAAGTTCCCAAGAGGCAGCCATCTGAATCAAGCAAAAAGTCAACAACAACAGTTATAAGATACCATGACTAACAATTTATTTCAAAGCAGGCTTTTGCAGATTATAATGCACTTCCTCAACGGCATTGAGTACAATATTAAAGAGATACATATTTATATACAAGATACATATACTGTACAGGGATCAGAATGAAACAGGTTACAGAAGACTACAATTGCATTATTAAGCTTGGTAATGAACTTTCAAAGTGTTGATCACCTGAAACATCCTGACAGTAGGTACAGTAATTAGCTATGGCTGAATGTCTATGGCTGATAACACAACCATTTTGCTTTCCTCTTTGACATATAGAAAAGATTGCTATCAAGAAATAAGTTGGCTGCCCCAAGAGTTTCTTGTCTTGTACCTATTATACTGTTTCATATTATACAGGCTGAAACATCAGCCAAGGTTGCAGAGCAATTCCTTTCTATTTAAGTCCGTCTCCTCCTCCTCCTTACAATACCTGTAGTCATTCAAAAGTGGCAACATCACGAGGATGCATTAAAACACCAGGAGAGGAAAGTAGGTCTATAATCTACCTACATTTTTAAGTATGCTGTATTTGACAGTTTTATAAGCAGTTGCTACAAAGAGTTCTGAGAGGGGATAATTTATGCCAAACTTAAAAGCTGCACTTTGCAACCAACTCATGGGAAGCTGAGCACAACCCATCAAGGCAGGGGTAAGGAACATAGGGTGATTCTGATATGACTGGACTAAAGCCCACATCAAACTTCATTAACACAACCATGATGGCAGACACACAACAGCTGAATGGGCACACATGGCCTGTCCACACAGCAGGGAGGTGTCCTGTGCGCCCCCCAAATAGCTGAGCAGTACATGCACAGTAAGTGCCTTTGGCCTAACCAGGTAAGCTGAGCCTTCCCATGGAGGGGTTTATTTGCCTTCGGCAAGTCAGTTAATCAAGACCACAATGATTAACCAAAAGGAATTTGCCCTTATGTCTCAATTATGTTCACCTAGTAAGTTTCCAGCATGCCTGAAACACTCTCTTTTCATTTTGCTTTCACTGCAAGACACTTACATTCCAGGTGCATCAGCAGTCCCCACCACCTGTCTGCCCACCTGTAATCAGAAACATTTGAAATCCAGCCAGTCACAACTGAAACCTCTGTTCCTCAGCAGAAACAAGGTCCTCTGAAGGCCAATGTATTAAGCTACTTACTTCGATGAAGTTGCTTATGTCATCATAACCTCCAAAGTCTCTCCTGTGAAAGGATTCCCATGAAAAAGGAAGCTGTCTTCTCCTACCAGACCACTGTTTCATTGCTACAAGAATTTACTGCCTTTGATTAAACCAGATGAATGGCTGCCTCTAAGAGAGAGAGAAAAATCAGTGGTAGTTGCAACTGCTCTTTTTCTCATATCCTGCTGGCAAGACTATATGCTTTATCTCAGGATTTCTCAACCTTCGGCCTCCAGGTGTTCTCGAACTTCAGTTTACAGAAACCCAAGTCAGCATACCTGCTGATCAGGGTTTCTGGAAATTGAAGTCCAAGAACATCTGGAGCCCCAAGCAGTGATGGGATGTAACAGGTTCGCAACAGCTCGCCAGAACCGGTACTAACTTTCCCAGTGTCCCAGAGAACCGGTAGCAGCTTTTTTTTTTTTTTTTTGGGGGGGGGGACCACCTTCAGGGCTTACCTTTTCACTGGTTTCCCCACTGTGCATGTGCGCCAAGCACTTGGTGTGCATGCATGCCTACAGTGCTTGGCACGTATGCACAGCCTCCTTGCTGTCCTCCCAAGCGGGGAGGAAGAAGAGAAGCTGCTAGCCTGAAGCTCCCTATAGCCTGCTCCCCAGGGTAAGTGACTCGCCTTTGGATGTGGTGTGTGTGTGTGTGTATATATTTTAATGTGTATTTAATACCTTTACCTATATTGACATACTACCACAGTTCATAAAAAGGCCTGGCGGCCGGCAGACCTGGGAGCCTGGCTTGGGGTTTTTAAGCAAAGTCTTGGGAGTTACCTCATCAATAAGCTACACCTGTGCTGTTCCAATTGCTGTTCCAACTGGAGAACCCTTAAGGAGGTACAGCTGTTTTACATTTACATTAAGGCATGTTATCCTAGAGAACTGGTTAGGCAAAGTCTCAGTACCTAACTTCTTTAACTGTTGAAAAGTTGAAAAGTGCCAAAATGAAGCCATCATTCTGTAGTTCCTTCCATCTGACCTAGTGTGAGAAAGATTAGCCAAAATAAGCTTTAATCTCTGGTTTAAAAGCTCTGTTTGATTTGTGTTTGGGGTGGGCAGGCGGATGTTTGGGTGGGTGGGTGGGTGGGTGTATTTTAATGTATTTTTTATTTTATTTTATTTTATTTATTTAATGTATTAAATTTGTTTACGGGTTTGTGTTGTGGGTGGGTGGGTTGAGAGGTAGGTGTGTGTGTGTGTGTGTGTGTGTGTGTGTGTTTATTTTATTTTTTATTTTTTCCTTTGGCCCTGCCCACAACATCATGATGTCATGATGTCAGCTCTGCCCACACTGTGATGACATCACAGTGGGGCAGTAAAATTTTTGACATCCCACCACTGGCCCCAAGGTTGAGAAAATGGTTCCAATCAGGGGTTCCCAACCTATGGCCCCCATGCCAAATTGCTGCTGATGCTGGAAGTGACCCGACGTTACTGGAAGTGCTGAAATTGCAGCATTTTTGCATTGAAATGCCGTGAAAATGTGGCAGAAAATTAAAAAAAAAAGCTCGGAAATGTTCCTCCCTTGCTCCTTTGTCCAAGGGAAGCAACAGAGGTGAGGAAAATGTCCAGAAAGGCAGCGAAAATGCATGTCCCACTGGCACCACTGGGAAGAACCACGTGACCAACCCCTTAGCTGACAGAGGGGGCATGGTCAGGCCCCTGGCAGGAAAAGGTTGAGAATCCCTGATTTAAACCAGGGCTAGCCTGCAGTCAAGGTTAAGACAAAACAAAAATGGTCTTGTGGCAACCCTGCAAGCTAACAAGTTTCATTTGGCATAAGCTATTGTACACTGTAGCTCACTTTATCAGATGCATCAGCTTTAAGTCAATCTCACCTTGAACATGGAGAAGATACAGAACCCAGGTGCTCAAATTATACCTATGCTACTGAGGGGTTTCCCCTTTATGCAACCTGTACTGGTCAATACAAGCAACACTAACTGCTAAAATTCTTACACTAATGGAAAGCTGACCTTTTATCTTCTCTGTCTCACTGGTCCTGACTTTCAATGATAACAAACACCACAATGACCCAGTAACAATGGTGGCACAATTAATAATTTGACTCCCTGGCGCATCTGCATTCAAAGTGGCACCGCGCCCTCCCCAATCAGACAGACAGAGCAATAACAACAATTAAGTTTTCCTGGTGGCACCACCCTATCAGTAATGTGCAAGGGCTTTACAGCCCAATCTTTCCAGTGTGTTTACTCAGAGAAATGATCCACGGTTCAAGGGTGCTTACTTCCAAGGAAGTGTAGTTTTGGTCAATACATTTGCATGTACTGTACTTTCAGAGATTGATGATAAGAAACACCATGTCGGATAAGAAACTCCTTTCAGTTTAAGTGTAATTAAGCTAATAAACCAATTCAAAGGAAGAAAGAATGCTTTCAGTGGTAAAAGCTGGAGGCGTGCCTTTAGAAATCGCCCATGCACCACTGAAGCCCCAAGGGTTACTCAATGTGGCTGGAACTCCTGAAAGATCTCTCAAGAGTTATGCTTCCATTTGGCTTTTAATGGAACCTATGAGATCCTCACTAATTCTGTATAGGAATCAGACTGCAAAGGAATCCACTATTCTTCTGCAGCCAGCATGGTCACTGCCCATGCCAAGTAAAAAATTCTAACAGTTGTCCAAGAAAGTAACTTTTCCAAAGGTTGAATTAAAAACTGTGATCTGTGAACTATTTTTCATGCTATCCCTGACCAGGTTTACTTAGAAACCAGTCTGTCTGATTTCAGTGGGATTTTAAGTTTTAGTGAAAAAGTTTAGTGGTGAAGCCTGAAGAAGAAAAGAACAGGTATGAGGATAGCTGAAGCTGTAGGATGCCATCACCACTAACACAGTCTTGAAAGGAGGCCAGGGCTTTCTAACCCAAGGAGGTTTCCTTGGAAAAGCATTTCGTTTCCCAAGCTCCTCATTGGCTGTGCTGCAGGCAGTACATTCATAACTTTCCGGAGTTGGGGAAATGGAAAAAACATCTTAATTAAAAGAAACTGGGCTTGTATGCATGTTACTGCCAATGCCAGAGGCTCCAATTTTAAGCTAAGCCATCTTTTATTGCTCCCCTGAGCACCCAGAAGAAAAAGAAGCATATACTGTAATATTATCCAGACCCTGCAGGAATGAACGAGAATGGGCACTTTAGAAGCCTAATTTCCCTATCTTATCCTACCCCACCCACTCTACCCTATAATACCTTTGGGTATGAAAATCCCTTTTATTCCACCACCCCTCACTTCCTACATCTACCAAAAGAGCCTCTAATGTTATATTTTGGACTACGAATATCAGAGTCTTGTCCATTCTGGCAATGGAATTCTGGCAGTTGTAGGGTGTGTATGTCTGTTTTTCCAAACTGTCCATAGCTCGGGTGGGAACTCTGTTGGGCAGCCTGTGAAACCCCAAACACTAAAATTAGTAGGGGGGGAGACACCAAAAGCTGGTAAATTTGGCCTCCCAAGTGTGTGATTCTTCCATTTAATTGCTACTTTACACTGGATTTAGATTTCAGGTAGCAATCTTTCTGTCACCCATGGGGTCTGCTGCACGTGTGGAAAATAGAATTTAATGCCTCCTTAAAACTCTGAAGTTGCTCGCTCGGGCAGATAACAATTATTGAATGGTCAAAATTATAAAACTGTTTCTCACTGCTTTATTCATTGTGATGTTCAGAAAAGAATACAAGTCTCCCTCTTTACCCTGCCTTTGAAATCTGTTTCCACACTGCTTCCTTATAATCATGTAATTAAAACATCTTAGGTTCAGCTGGCACATTGCTGTTGTGCTATGAACCAATTGTTTGTGGAGGTTTTTTTTAAACATTTCTTACTTTTTATTTTTATGTGTAGGCTACGCTGCCCTGTGTCTGCTGTGCAGAGAAATTTCATTATGAATAATGTCAGGTGATACAGTTCACTTGAACATGGAGGTTCCATCAAGCCTTTGGGCCACCAATAATGCATAGATATATCCTCTAAGAATCTGTCTTCTTAGGTTTAAAATCACCAAAACTAAGATTCACCAGAATGTATAAAAGAAACTGTGGGTCCAGAACATAAATAAATATGTTGGTATGGATTCCCTGGATAATAGAGAAGCATCTTGAAATGACTGGGATTATACAGAATGTCATGCTGTCAAGTCAATTATGATTTATGAGGAGCCTCTCCAGGGTTGTGTAAGTAGTAAATACAGTAAAACCCCGATTTACGAATGCCCCTACTTATGAATAATTCGACTTACAAATTGGTTCTGTACTGAAATCCATGCCTCGAGTTACGAACATGCCCCGATTTACGAATTAATTCTTCTTCCTCTGTGTTGTCTCCAGTGAAGCAAAAAACACCATTTCCCCTATGGGTTTGCTTCAGTTTATATAATCTGATTCCCCAGAATGCTTTTTGCCCTGGGAAGTGTATATGCAGTCTTTCTGAGCCCTGTAGGTGGCAGTAGAGTGTTTGGAGTTATTATGGCTGCCTGTTGCTGTTTCTTGCTGGATTTTTCTGGATTTTCTTCCATTTTCAAAGCTTCTTTAAGGTAAGGAACAGCGTTTTTGCTTATGCATGCTTTCCTTTCAATGCTGCTGTTGTTTATGGGTGGTTTGATTGATTTTTGGAGGGTGGGGACTGTTTTGATTTTTGGAGGGGGGCTTTTTCTTTATCCCTATGGGGATGCCTCAAGTTACAAACAAATTTGACTTACGAACAAGGCCATGGAACTGATTTTATTCATAACTCGAGGTTTTACTGTACTCCTATTTACCATATCTTTCTTCTGGGGGCATTCCTGTGTATCTTGCCTAACCCTACACAGGCTCCTCTCCCATCTCTGGCTCTGGAGTCAGGTACCTCATTGAGCTATGCAGCCACTTGAAATGAACAGTATGTTAACACTATAGTTATGATTCCATTTGAGCAGAAAAAGTAAGAATTTGCAGCCCCTTTTTGCCTGAAACAATCTATTTTGAACCACATCATAGTCAAAGCCATAAATTAAGACTGGCCCAGTATCTTCCAAGAAGCAACTCAGAGAAAAATGCTTTGAATACGCTGAGGGCGCTGTGCTGAACACTCAGAACCAACTGATTATAAAACTGAACAGGTAACAGATCCTTCTCCAATAAAAGTATATTACACAATAACCACCACTCCTAACATACCTGCTTTTAGCACGGTTTGCATAGTTTATAGAAAAGCTACTACATCTAGAAGAAAGAGAAAAGCATTCACAGCCAGGAACGCCTGCCACGCACAGCACTGCCTCCAAGCCAACTCCGGAACTGGCTGCCTGGTTGACATTCTGCCTGGCTTACCACACTCCTCTCGCCCGCCCCTCTGCCAGTGGGACCACTTTATTCTGCAAGGTGAACACAAAGCATAAAAACATTATAGCAGACTTGCCGCTGTGTCAATCTAAGCTGCAGATACAGAAAAACCCAAGTGGCTTTTTCTCACTGTTGACTGTTGCTAGCTACCATATGTCAATGTATTCTTATGTTCAGCTTTTTCGCACATAGCTACACGAAGCAATTACCAGTCAAAATGCCTGTTCCCCAGTTGAATGCAATGTGTAGTGCTTCTCAACTGGCAGCTGGGATCCACAGACCCTCCATATTTTAGACTGCAGATGTTGAGAGACCCTAATGCAGGCTTCAATGCAGTCTATCACAATCCAGGTTGAGCGAAGCTGCTCATGATTGTCTGGATCCACAGTTCAGACAAACTATCGCCCACTGTGGTCACCTACATCAGCCCACAGCCACATAACAGTCCGAGGGTGTGCGTGTCAAGCAGCATTTAGCCAATAGGAATCTGATGTCTTTGCTAGATTTGGTTTATTGATTAGCTGTCTTTGTTGCAGACAAACAGAAATTCCACAGATATTAAATTCCGATTATTATTTCCTTAGGGAATCCTGGTTCAGGAAGCTCTCACTCCTCCTCCTCACAGTTTATAATTTCAACAGGGTAAGAAGAAGAATCTCATCTGTACAGCTATCAGTCACTAAATTCGTACCCTTTTTGAGTGAGGGCCTTGTTGAAATAGCAATTCAGATAGTGTCACTTGCAACATACTACTGTACAAAAACATTACTTGCAGAACTTATGTATTCTATTGTGGTGCCTTCCCACAGCTGCGTAATATGAGCCTTACACTCAAAGACTGTAAATGCAAATAAATCTCAGCAAACTGAATAGAAAGTAAACACAGCACAACTACCGGCATTTGTAGCAGAAGAGACATTCATATGTGCTGCCCCCTGCCTACTATCTAAAGTGGTACAGAGACTATTTGTCAGTTAATATGAATAGGTAGTCTACAAACCCTCACTCTTTAGGAGTTAAAATTAACAAAACAAAAAGCTGAACTTGAATGGTATGTTTTTTTCAGGGGGGGGACCCTATGTGATCCAGATTTGTTTGTTAAATTTATATACCACCCATTTACCTATAGGTCATTATAGGTCAGTGATGGAGAACCTTGGCATTCCAGGTGTTCTTGGACTTCAATTACCAGAAGTCCAAGTCAGTACTTCGCTGATCAGGGCTTCTGGGAATTGAAGTTCAAGAACACCTGGAGTGCTAAGTTTTGCCATCACTGTTATAGGTTATTACCCTGGGCAGTTTACAACAAAAGAATAAAAACACACACACACACACACACACCAACCACTGACAGAATTTACAATGCAATAGACAGATAAGAAGACAAGAGACAAGAAATAATAAAAGCAGGGGCTACCATAGGATAAAGCAAAAGCACATTGTAAAGCTCAGTTTTCAACAGCTTGCAGAAGGATTGGACAGAGAATACCTAACACAATTCAACAAGCAATGAATTCCGAAGGGTTGAGACCTCAACCGAGAAGGCCCAGTCTCTCACTGACATCCTCCACACCTCCTTCAACATTGCCACCCATAACACTGAGACTTGAGAGGGACAGGTGACATGGGCAGAGATGCTTGGGCCCTAAACCATTCAGAGCTTTTTATATTAATACCAACATCTTGAACTTGGCACTGAAATATACGGGGAGCTCCTAAACCCTCCATCTTCAAAGGCAGCCCCACATAGAGAGCACTACAATCATGTTTAATGCATGAGCTAGTATTGCAAGTGGTTTCTCATCCAGGTTGGGGTGCAACTGAGCAATCTGTTGAAGACGAAAAAAAGCAACACTTGGCCACAGCCAGTATTTGCTTCTCCAGGAAGAGAGAGGGGTCCAGAATAACCCAAGTTACAAACCTGGTCCTGAAGGGAAGAGTAACCCAATCCAGACCTGGTAAAATTTCCCCTAACCTATCTGGTGGGCCAGCAAACAACAAGATATTTGTGTTATCCAGAGTCAATTCCAATCTTTTAGCCTTTGTCAAGTTTATTACTGGAGACAGCACCTGGACAGCATCAATTTCAGAAGAATAAAAGAGAAGTTAGAGCCGCATGTCATCAGCATACTGGTGACTGTGAACTCCAAATTTCTGGATGACCTCCTCCAATGGCTATTCATATAGACCAGTGATGGTGAACCTTGGCACTCCACGTATTCTTGAACCTCAATTCACAAAAGCCCTGATCAAGAGGAGGAATGACTTGGGCTTCTGGTAATTGAAGTCCAAAAACAGCTGGAGTGCTAAGGTTCACCATCTCTGATAGAGATGTTAAATAATAACAGGGAGCACCCCCAAGCTGGACCATCTAGACACAATCATTAAGGAAGGACCAGAGCAAACAAAGAGCTAGACCACCAATCTTCAATGCCTCCAATCTGTTCATAAGGATACCATGGTTGACAGTATCAAGTCACTGAGAGATCCAGGAGAACAGGATTGTATTCCTCCAGTCAGCTTCCATCAAAAGGTCATTGTGTAGCATGACCAGAGCTGTCTCAATACCATGGCACATCCTGAACAGACCCAAATGGATTCAGAACACTTGCAGCTCATCAACCACAACCCTCTCAATCAACTTGCCTAAGAAAGAGATATTTGCAACAGCCATTAAAAAATTGGATTATTTTTTTTTTTTAGAATAGGCTGGGTAATAGCCTCTTTTAGACAGGTAGAGACAAAATGATAACCCAAGTAGTTCATTCTATAGTTCCTTTCTTGAAATCTATATTCAAAAGTCAGGCCAGGCAAGCATACAAGTGACTTGACCACCTAATCTGACATCACATGATGAAACTGATCCAGCAAAACCAGACAAGATGGTACACTAAACATCTCAACATGCTTAATTATACCACTAGAGAAGTCCAGATCCTGGTGGATGGCTCCAGCCTTCAATTAAAAGTATGCCACAAGCCTGTTATAAACATTTACATCCCACTGAGAAATATTCAGCTGCCCAGTGTAAATGAATTAACAGAGTGGTGTCTACTGATTTGATAACTCAGTAAGAAGCTTGGTATTAAAAACTTTTTAAACACAGCTTTTATTGCATTACTATATTTGCTGGACAGCTTCCTAATGGCACCTAAGTTGCCATCTCTGGGAATTTTTCCTCCACATGCTCTTCTGTCTTCACCTAGTTTGCTTCATCAGTTACAGTTCACCTATAAGTCTGAATGAGGCATGAGCTCTGGAGGTGTTTGGGAGCCATCATGACAACAGCTCAGACTACTGCAGTGTACCACTTACTGACTGGGCCAACTTCAAATCCACCCAAGATGTTCTGGAAACCAGCAGGCTCCATAAGCCTTTTTGGGCAGACCATGTTAATGGGTCCAGCCTCTCCATGGAGAGGGGTATCTATTTAAGGTCCCAACTTCAGCAGCGATCAGACTATAAGATAACAAAAAGACACCAAATCCATCACCCTCGTGTCAAAAATATGATGCTCTTCTTTTTTCCCCCTCCACTCTCTACAGAGATAGAGGAAGGTCAGCATACTAAAAACATAACTGTCCTCTCCTCAAGCCGTAAAATAGTGCTTGTAAACTTTCCTATTTTAATTTAACCTTTTGCTTCATTTCACCAGGAGAAACACCTGCATTCAATTGGCAGCTCATGCAAGCCAAAGGAAAACGACGCTAGTGTATGAAAATGTTGGATGTATCTGTGCATCTGGGGAAAACATAAAACCTTGTTTTGATCAATAATAGTTTACGTGGCCTGCCGTTAATTAATTCAACTGTTAGCAGACTGCTGAGAATAAAGAGGAAATATTGCCCAAGAAAAATCCAAGTGGCAGCCTTTACTACTATGATTGTTCCTTCAACAAAGAAAAAGATTAGATGTTCCCAAAGTCTTGTAGGAGACAGAACTCTCCTCAGCAATGCATGCTAAGAGCTCCTGACTCTCTGCAATACCTGATGAATTCACAACGGTGATCAGCTACTCAAAATAAGAAGCCCAGAATGCATTGTGCTGGCTTGCGCGTAAATCATACATTTCACACTGCTGCACAAGAAGCTCATTTTGATGAACAGCCCAGCTGCTGACAAAAAGGCCTTTAATATATATCTGTTGCAATGCAGCCATTTAGTGAAGCACCCTACCTACGCAATGGCTATCAAGGTGAGTGAGGCAAATGGGGCAAACGTTGTGTGGCTCCTGGTCACCTGTGCTATGACGTCCACAGCCTCTTGGAATAGGCTTCTGCAGTGCTACTGCAAAGAGAGGAAGTGATGGGGGGGGGGGGAGAATCTCACAGTATGTGATGAGAAAAATCAGAAATATTGCAGGTCTCCACCAAAAAAAGAGGGAGGGGAGAACATACTCATTATCTTTCTACCTCCTGACATGTTAGCCTCCTAGGATAATCTTATCTTGCGCTGGAATATTGGGGGCTTTGCAGCAGCAGCAGCAGTTTCCAGGCTTGGCTAAAAACTCAGAGGAGCCAAGCTGTAAGGAAGGAAAGACTAGCGTGGTATAGTAGTACTGGGGAGAGACGTCAGAGCCAAGCCTAGGAACCACCTCCCACTTACATAGTTACAAGCAAAGCATGTGACAGCAGCCCAGGCTGGAACCTTCACTGCAATTTCGTCAGAGGTTAAGGTCCAAGTGGAAAGCGCACTTACAACTTGAATCGTTTTTCCAAAGAAATCACATGCCACTCAGTCTCACACCAGACTTTAACCCTTGCACACAAGCAAAGGAGGAGAAACACTAACCCAAAGATTGAAAGCAACTTCAAGGTACAGAGAGACCTGTAGCTTAAAAAAAAAAAAAGCAAAGCTCGACCTGCCACAACCATTAATACTACAGCAGTGATGCAACTTATGTATGGATAGCCGCTTATACAACAGATATAACAAATGTATTTCTACTCTGGCTGTGCTTAGAACTTGATCTTCAGGGAAATTTTCATTCACAAGGCTTTTTATACTCATAGAACTTGGTTTTGTCTTCTCTCAATTACATTTGAAAAACTTGTATCTTACAAAACCAGAGATCTAAGGTCTCCTAAATACCACACAGCATGCAGCAATCGTGTTTGTTCTGCTTTCATGTATACAAAAACTACATAATCAGTTACAAAGGGAACCAGTGTGCTTTGCGCAATCCTAAACTCTTTTGTCTCAACTTGTTTTTTCACTGCCCCCCCCCCAGCTTCAAAGTCAGTCCCTCTCTTTCTTCCCTGTATCATGTAAACAAACCTTTGCAAGATAGGAAAACACAGAACCTGCTTACAAAATATTCTGCCCTTACTCCTCGAAATCCAGCTGTCAGGATCTACTACTCAATTCTCTGAAAAGCCACTAAGCTGACATTCAGCCCAGGACAAACTGGAAATCTCCAGCGCCAGGCCCTGAACCAAGGTGCCAAGGCTACAAGGAATCTAGCTTGGAGCGGTTCCAGTCTGGTTCCATCCGGCACATAAAACACACATAACACTAGGGATGGATCTAAGGATGGAAATAGAGTACTAACTGCTTGTTTGGAACTCAAACAAAGCTGACACTCCCTCAGCAATTTTATAAGCAACTACAGTAATACCTTGGATAACATTAGTATCGGATAACACTAAAATTGCATAACATTAAGCAATCTGGGGGGAAGAATTGCATCGGATAACATTAAGATCCTATGGGATGCATCGGATAACAACCGCTAAAGCCTATGTGGTTACAATGTACAGTAATACCTCAGATAACATTAGTATCGAATAACACTAAAATCGCATAACATTAAGCAATCTGGGGGGGAAGAATTGCATCGGATAACATTAAGATCCTATGGGATGCATCGGATAGCAACCGCTAAAGCCTATGTGGTTACAATGTACAAGTAATACCTCAGATAACATTAGTATCGAATAACACTAAAATCGCATAACATTAAGCAATCTGGGGGGAAGAATTGCATCGGATAACATTAAGATCCTATGGGATGCATCAGATAACAACCGCTAAAGCCTGTGTGGTTACAATGTATCTCTATGGATCCCATAGGATTTTAACATGCATCGGATAACACTAAAAATCGGATAACACCAAGACTTGTGGAACCAGGTTTTAGCGTTACCCGAGGTTTTACTATAATTAAATAAATAAACTCAAGATGGAAAGGAGGGGAGGGAAGGAGTGGAATGTGCCACATTTCAAGGCAAAGCCATTTAAGTAATTCCTCTCCGTTTCATAAGAATAAACGGGAAGGCAGTGGAATCGTAACCATGGGGGGGGGGGGGGGCTCCTTGCAGTTACACAAGGTTCCGGGGCTGGAGAGATGCAGGATTGGTCTTTGCAGGCACAGGCTCTCATAGGCGCTCCCCCCCCCCCGCCTTCCCTTCATTCCTTCTCCCCATGGAAAAGAATGCTACCCGCGGCCCTTCCAGCAGAGGCACCCGCTCGTGACCAGCCGGCAGCTGCCAAAAACAACCCTTAATCTGATTTTAACATGCAGCCTGGTCCAAAAGGGGCAGCGATGTCCAAAGTTGCTTCTTGGGAGCAACCCAAGACCTCCGTTGCCCTCCTTTTTCCCAAAAGCTACAGCTAAAGACGTCCGTCCAGCAAAAGAAAAGCGCGTGACTCGCACGCACCAGCCAAGAAAAAGGGAAGCCCACCCCCAACCCCGCCCCAATCCCTAGAGCCCAAAGAGGGGGGGATGCGCGCAGGGGAGGGAGCCCAACATTACCCCCCCCCCCCTCAGCCTTGCTTTACAGCAGAGGTGCCCAAGCTACGGTCAGGGGGCCAGATCCAGCCCCCGACGCTAATTCATCCGGCCCACGCCACCTTCTCGTCGCTCCCATCAGCGGAACGTTTTACTTCCACTTCTGGGACCGAGGAGGGTGGCGTCGGGGGACGGATCCGGGCCCCGGGCAGTAGTTTGTGCACCCCTGAACTAGATGACTGGCCCGTGGCCCGAAAAGTTTGTGCACCCCAGCGCAGTCACACACACACACACACACACATATACGATCCGCACCGCTGCCGGTTTCGTCTCCGTCGGTTAAGAGGAAGGGGGGAGCCTCCACCGCGCTTCCCATAGGCAAATCCATAGAAAGAAGCGGCGGGGGAGGGGGAGGGGGCTGGGACAGGATGTTCTTCACCCAGGACGAAGCAAAGGAGGGGGGCCCTTTCTGCCTCTTTCCAATATGCCGTCGGTGTTGCCCCTCCACGTAAACCCAAATAGCCCTCCTCTCCCACCCGCAAGCAGAACTGTGCCTCGAGCCGGGGAGACAGCAAAGCCCATGCAGCTCCATAGGAGAATTGGGGGGGGGGACGGGACGGGGCGGGCCACGTCCACGTGCGAGCTGCACTGAGCTGGGGGGAAAGTGTTCCGGCCCTTCAAGTTTCTCTTCCCGGCAGAGGAGGGAGGAGGGCCCAGGGCTCCTCAAGCCTCTCGCCCGAGGCAGGCAGGCAGGAAGAGCCGTCGCGTCCTCCTCGCCGCCTGGAGAAAGAGCTGCGCGCCCAGTGCTCCAAGGCTGCCTCCCCTCGGCGGCATGCGCTTTCGCCCCTTGAGCCTCCTCGACGCCGTCCTTTGGAGGCAAGCCGGCCCCCGGCGGCCAGACACCTCCAGGCTCCCCTTTCCCTCTACCACGAGGAAGAATGGAGGAAGCCTCCCGCCCCGGCCAGAGATTTTAGCCACAGACACATCGCCGTCCTCTGACATGGGTCCGGGGGGGGGGTTGTTCCTCAAGAGTCAAGCCGGCACGGGAACACCCCCTCCCTCTCCTGGTCCGGGCTGGCAACCATCCCTCGCCCTCCATCTGGGCAGAAAGGATGCATCGTCCTGGGGTGCAAGCAGGACACGTCAGAACGAGAAGCCCGTTCCCCGTGGTGGTGGTGGGAGAGGGATGGGAGCCCCCCCCCCGACCCCCGAGGTGCACGGTGGACCCAACGCTTCCGGGGTGGCGTCGGCAGGCGAGATGTGCGGATGTGGTGGTTCCCTGCACACCCCGTCGCTGCAGCCCACCCGCCTGCCTACCCACCCCCGGTGCCCTGGAGTGCCCGGCGCGTGCCAGATCGGGACCTGCCGCGGGCGCCCGGGAGGCTGGGGCTTGGCCGCCCCCCGGAGCCGTACCTGGCCGTCGGCGAGATAGTTGAAGACGAAGGAGGAGAGCTCTTCGTCCAGAAGCGCGCCGCAGTCCGGCCCCGGCTCCGCCATCTTCCAGCTCCTCCGGCGACGGCAACCAAACAGCATGCGGCAACGCACACAGCCAAGCCGCAGCAGCAGCAGCAACCAGGCACCAGCCAAGCCGGGCAGCCGGCTAGGCGGGGCCTGGAGCCCGCCGGTGGCGAAGGGGCGGGCGCGGGGAAGGCGGGAGAGGAGGAGCCGCGGCCGGAGGCTCGTCAAGAAGGCGGGGTGTAATAACGCGGCCAGAGCGCAGGCAGGCAGGCAACGCAGGGCGCCCGGAGGGAAGCGCTTTCCCGCGCTTGGCCCTGCTCGCTCGCTCGCTTCCCATGCCGTCGGGGGCCTGGGCAGAAAGCAGGGGGGGGGAGGCACCGCTTGGCGCTGCCAGGAGGGTTGACCCTCTTCCTGTCTCCGGGGCTGTTCCCGGGGTGGGTGCTGCCCGCTTCCCCGGGCAAGGCTTCCTTTCCCCGGCACCTGGTGGAGGAGGAGGAAGAGAGGGTGCAGTGGTCTTTCCCGCTCTCTGGCAGGAACAGGCAAGAAGTGGGGCGCAGCAGTGCGTTTGCACGGGAGCCCTCCGCTTTCAGAAGCGTAGCGTGCCTTGGCGGGGGCCCCCGTGTAAAAATTTGTTTGCCCCGTATAAAAATTTCTCACAAAAGGGAAAAAAAATTGCTTTTTTTGACTTTTGTCGTTTGTGAAATAAAAAAAAAAATTGGGAAGTTTTTATTAATTTTTGCTTACGGATGTTGGGGGCCCCCGTATAATTGATACGGCAGATACGGCGGTAGCTACGCCCCTGCATCCGTCTCTTCCCCGGCTCGGCGCTGAGCGGCGCCTGCCGGAAGGAGAGCTTGGCAGACGGAGGGAAAGCAGCCCAGCTTTCCCCAGAGAGTCTGTCTTCATCATGGCCCTTTGCTCTGCCTTTCCTTTCCGCACCGAAGTGCTGCCATTTCTTATGACCCCCCTCCAGTGTCCCGTGGGCTATTTGCTACTGCTACTACAGTACAGTAAAACCTCGGATAACGCTAAAACCTGGTTCCACAAGTCTTGGTGTTATCCGATTTTTAGTGTTATCCGATGCATGTTAAAATCCTATGGGATCCATAGAGATACAAGTAATACCTCAGATAACATTAGTATCGAATAACACTAAAATCGCATAACATTAAGGAATCTGGGGGGAAGAATTGCATCGGATAACATTAAGATCCTATGGGATGCATCAGATAACAACCGCTAAAGCCTGTGTGGTTACAATGTATCTCTATGGATCCCATAGGATTTTAACATACATCGGATAACACTAAAAATCGTATAACACCAAGACTTGTGGAACCAGGTTTTAGTGTTATCTGAGGTTTTACTGTACATTGTAACCACACAGGCTTTAGCAGTTGTTATCCGAAACATCCCATAGGATCTTAATGTTATCCGATGCAATTCTTCCCCCCAGATTGCTTAATGTTATGCGATTTTAGTGTTATTCGATACTAATGTTATCTGAGGTATTACTGTACTACTATTTCTTGTCAGAAATTATTCTGGGTTGAGAGGGTTTTTGCTGGAGAAACTCCGCTCAGGGGACGCCCGAATGAGGCTCCTTTCATGGCCCCAAGATCTTTTCCCCACCGAAGTGGTCCCTATTTATCTACTTGCAATTTCTTGCTTTCGAACTGCTCGGTTTGGCAGGGACAGGCGCTCAATCCGTCATGCAGTACCCGGGCCCGAACTGCCCACTTCCAGCTAACAAGGCAAGTTTCTTAACCACCGAGTCACCACAGCTCTTTTCTGAGAAAAACATTGTGGAAACTGGCGTGCAGTGCTTCCCCCCCCCCCCTCACCCTGCCCCCCATGTGAATATTTCACAGAACGATTGCTGATGGTTTAGCAACCAGGACACTCTTTTCTAACAGTCAGGTTCTTTGGCTTAACCCCCACCCCCAACAAAATTGGGACAAAGGTCCAGGGATGGTTTCAGGAGAATGAGGGAAAACACCCCCTTCCCTTCCCCTGATGCAAGGCTAGCCTACTAGCAAGGAAGGTCATATAAAGACTTTCTCCCCAGTAAATCCAATAAGACTAAGAGTAAATTCTGTCAACTGCACCAGTGTCTTTAAGCAGTGTGTTAGTACAACATTATACAGTTGTACCTCACTTAAAGAACATAATGCGTTCCACAGGATTGCTCTTTAAGCGAGTTTGCTCTTTAAGCGAAACACCATTGTAAATAACCAATTGTGGGGGGGATTGTGAACCCCGATTTATTTGTTAAGCGAGTTTTTGGTTAGATTTATTTGTTAAGCGAAGCGAACATTCAGAGAAAATTCTGCTCTTTAAGCGAATTACTCTTTAAGCGAAGCGCTCTTTATGCGAGGTTTGACTGTATATGTTTGTGTGTGTATCTTATTCCCCCTCCCCCCATCATCTTCCCTCCCCTGTTGTCATTAGGCTAGTAATCCTTACCTACAGAAGAGATGTAGGACTTAAATCAGTCCATCTATGGGGAGGGGGTTTTGAGGGCTGCCAGTTCACTTAGCTACAAACAAGCATCTATATCAGTCAAGAGCAATCAGTTGTGATATTTGCCTGCTCATTGTGCAGCATTAACAGAAGATTCCTATGTAGGTGGGGAGGTAAGATTGGTAGATTTCCTGTGGCTGTTCTTCACACAGAGGATGTGAGAGCCAATTCCGCAGGTAATGCGACTCCTACAGAGTCTCCCATTACCGCTATACAATGAATTTTCCCTCACTAACTTATTCTGAAGGGCCTGCTGAGCCTGACACGTTGTGGTTCTTAGGCGTGGGACGCAAGCAGCAACTTCATCTCTCAATCAGTATGTTAGACAAGAACATGAACAAGAAACAATGGTTAAAAAGAGAGAGAACATGCTGCTCTAGGCCAGCAACCGGAATTAGCTTACATCCTAGATGAATAAACTTGCAGTTTGGATGCATTATATGGCATTTTCAGCATCAAGGCTACACTACATCTTTATGATATGAGGGTGAATACAATAGCTGAAGGCTTGAGCTTGGGAGTTCTATGGTCAAATCATATCTAGATGGACCCCCAACTCACTAGATGGTCTTCATAAGCCCGTTATAAGGCGTATACTTTAGGCATGATCCTGTCTGCTTACCTAGGTTGTAGTGATATGTTGAGTGCTCAATGGTGATGCATGAATATTGCTTACCCATGTAAACAAATAGACATAAGGAATGTGAAGTAAGGCAAGGTAGAGAATAGATATGATCTCAAAGCTGTGTATACAGTGTGGACTCTGTCCTGTTGCCCATGTTGATTTAGTTGCATGTTTGGTCAGTTTGTGGATATGAAGTGAAGGGCCCCCTAGTTTATTTTGTGGCAGTGAAATGTGATGGTCCTGTAAGCAAAAATACATATAGTTCATGGTCAAGTTCTGGATATCAAAGATCTGGAATTTCATGCTATTTCTTATTCCATATGCTGGTCATTCATCCACTGATGTCTCAGTGTGCTTACTCCAAACCCATCCCACCTAAACTGTTCTTGTCTTCTTTCCAGTAGGCCATATTAGTAGGCAGGGACAAATGAGAGGGTTTTTTAAAACAAAAACTAGGCAAATCTTTTTGACAAGATCAGAGGCATAGTATTCCTGCTTCTATTATAATAAAGGATCAAGTCATATATACAGCCTCAAAGTCATTCTACAAGGAAAGCCAAGATTAGATACAGTACCTACTGTTTTATGCATATCAGAAAACAAAACAAAATAAAAAACACTGTAGCATGTTAAAGACTGCTATATTTTTATTGTTAGCTTTTGTGGATCAAGTCCACTTCTTCAGGCAAGGAGTAAAACTTACAGGCATGGTTTTTATACACCAAATTCAGGGGTCAAAGGGAGAATGGTGTGTTCAAGCAAAATGACAGACAAGAAGCAAGTACAACAATACAGCTTCCCACAGCCACCAGCAACAATAGATTATTCAGATTAGCTCTAAATGTCTTCCTTTCAATCTCAAAGGGCCTGAGAAAGTCCATTCTGGTCTCTGATCAACCTTTGACCTGCAAACAAAAACACTGTACCTGGTTACTTCCTGTTTTGCTAAAGAGAATTGGCAGGAAGGTTGTAATATATAAAATCTCTAGCAGCATATAACAATCAGTGTATCAAATTTGATAATGCCCCAGAAACTCTTTGCTAATATTTAATCCCCTGCAATGGGTGTCTAACAGTATTTGATTTCTGCTGTCTCCCTTTCAATCCTAGTTTTGTAATTTCTCTGTTCCAGAATTGTAACTTTCAGGTCTTGGATAGAGTGTTCAGTTAGATTGAAGTGGTTTGACAGGTTTCTCTGTGTTGCCATTCCAGATATCTGACTTCTTTTGCGTAAAGAATGGTCTATAAAAACCATGCCTGTAAGTTTTACTCCTTGTCTGAAGAAGTGGACTTGATCCATGAAAGCTAACAATAAAAATATAGCAGTTAGTCTTTAAAGTGCTACAGTGTTTTTTATTTTGTTTTGTTTATTTTGTTTTGTTTTCTGATGTGCCTGAACCACAGACTAACATGACCACTATTCAAAAAAATTCAACTACTGTTTTATGTTTCTTTGAACAAAAGAAAAAAAGTATGCATGCTAGACTTTTTTTTAACAAAAAATGCATTTACGGTAGTTATTTGTTTGGTGGTGTGCAGATGTGTTTTTCACTTGTACCTTTTTCTTCTTTGCTATAGAGAATAGCCTTCTTTCAACATTTTATATTTACTCCAAAGACTGCCAGGAAGGCAAAAACTAACTGCCTAACACCTTATTAGTTAATAAGGGACTGCAGTGGCTTAGTGGTTAAAACACTGAACTTCACAACCGAAGGTTGGCAGGCTGAGACCCGAGTGTTGCACAACGGAGAGAGCTTCTGTAATTTGTTCCCGCTCCTGCCAATCTAGCAGTTCAAAAGCAAGAAATTGCAAGTAGATAAATAGGTACCCCTTTGGTGAGAAGGTAAACAGCGTTCCATGCACTCCGGTATCTAGTCATGTCTGCCATATGTCCACAGAAACGTCAGCAGATGCAGATAGCGCTGGCTCTGGCTATAAATAGAGATGAGCACTGAACCCTAGAGTTGGATACCACTGGCTTTCAAGCAAAGGCTGCCTTAACTAAACTACCCAGTATTGCCTGTACATAATCATAGTTGTGATCTGTCTGGTTTAATTTTCTCTCCCCTTCACCCCATAAATCTTCATTCTGCTTGTATTAGCTTCTATGGGACACATTGCACATAGGCTTCTACTAGTCCTTATCCATAAAAGTTTCCAAAACATTGAAGTGACTCTGTTCATTGCACAGAGCAGTAAATAACATTCAGGGCAATAAATGCAGATGGGGTTAGCCTTTAATTCTGAAGAGGCCAGATTTTACTGCACCTTGAGTTGTACTGGCAGCAAGCCAGAAGCCCCAAACTTGTTTTTT
This sequence comes from Furcifer pardalis, assembly GCA_030440675.1. Classification (NCBI taxonomy): domain Eukaryota; kingdom Metazoa; phylum Chordata; class Lepidosauria; order Squamata; family Chamaeleonidae; genus Furcifer; species Furcifer pardalis. Next base: position 76,244,431 of record CP126893.1, read on the forward strand.
GTTGATATATAAATGCACACATAGCTGTTAGATTTCTTTTACAGTATCTTGTGTTGGTAACTGCTAGAGACGTGTCTGATGCCTGTTATGTACACCTGAGTAGAACACCTGCTGAGCTAAAGAGAAAAATTTAAAGGGCAAGTTCTTTGCTTCACAGGCATTCTGCCTTATTATCTGGTTGCTGTCTGTGGTGACCAAACTGGCTATGTTTGTATGACATTTCTGCAAATAGTCTGCTCAGACACTGCAGATGTTTGCAGTGCACCATGATTCTATGAACGTTCTTAGCCATGCTTCTTTTGAGTCTGCATTCCCCACCCATCCACCCACCCATGTTAGTTAATATATTTTACAGTATTGTGAATTTTTGCCATCTTTTGATTCTTTCGTAATCAATAAAATTCTTGTGAATAGTTCTGTATAGGTGTGGTCTGCTCAACCCAGTCTGTATCAAACACTTGCCAAAGTTCAAAGTTCACTCTTACTACATCATGTATGGGCACACCACAAACTTGGAAAACTTGTCAGGACGAGTAGAAGGGGGTAGAAGAAATTGCTGTGGGTCTCAAGGTGACTGGGCCCTCAAGAGAAAATGACAGGAATATAGTTCCAAAGGATCCCTATCAACATTCTATTAGACATGAATACCCCAGCCAACAAGTCATCTTACAGGATGGCCCTTCTGTTGAGAAGTTAAATAGATTCTTATTTTGTTTTTTTATGCTACAAAAATAGTCTGGAGAAGCAAACTTACCTATGTCTGAACTCTTTTGTTTATCCCTGCTACTTCATTTCTTAGCTGAATGCCTTGGTGTCCCCCACCCCCTTTCACCTCCAGGATTCAGCCAGAGAATCTTGCTAGCCTATGTTGCTTTCCTGGTTTCTAGCCTAGGACCTCTGTTAGCCCATTCTCTTTTTTTTTTTAACCTTGCCCAAGAATTCCTTCTCATTGTTACAGCAGCTGTTCCTATGCTTCTCTGCCTCAAAATTACAATGAGACTAAGGAGAGATAATCTGTCACCCCTAATCTATTTTTTGAGAGAATTTTCCTACACATTAGTGGCTTCCAGTCTACCCTCACTTTCCTCTGTGTGTGGGGTTTGGGTAGAGAAATATCCTTTCTTTCCTTATCCTTGTAGGGTCTGCATATGGTCTGGTCAGATACTGCAGAACTTTGCAATGCAGCCTGAATCGAAGAATCTTAGCCATGCTTCTTTTGAGTCTGCATTTCCTCACATTAGCTATATATTTTATTGTGAACCTTTGCTGCATCTTAATTCTCTTGTATTCAACAAAAATCTTGTGAATAGCTTTGTGTCAACACACACTATTGCCAGAGTTTAAAGTAGGGGTGCCCAAACTATGGCCTGGGGGCCAGATCCGGCCTCTGACCAATTCATCCGGCCCATGCCACCTTCCACTCCCAGAAGCGGAAGCAAAACGTGCCGTACAGGCGCGTTTTACTTCCGCTTCTGGGAGTGAGGAGGGTGGCGTAGGCTGATGAATTTGTGTTGGGGGCCAGATCCGGGCTCCAAGCCATAGTTTGGACACTCCTGAACTATGTGACTGACCCAAAAAGTTTAAAGATTCATTGTGTGTGTCTCTGAAGATTTATGAGTTCATAGCTATGGTCTATGTCTGTGACTCTAGTGTAGAGAAGGCTTTTGAGCCTGAGACTGCTCTCTTGCTTTATTGCTCCTAGAATAGAAGTTTCTTCTGAAGGAATTAATGATGGAACTGAAACTCTCTTTGTGCCATACCTATCTGCTTAGCCAAAGCAATTAAAATGGATAGAGTAGCCTTTGACAATGCAGGCAGCTGAATAATTTAATTAGTCAATAGATAATTGTTTTGAGCTATAGCACATACAAACAATTGAAGAAAGACCCCTCTGCAAACCTATCAGATTGTCTATATATAGACTCTATATGATACTGAACTGCATAAAGGACTCATGTTCCTAAGAGATATATGCTGACTTGCATTATATTTATGGCAATCTTTGAAAAAGTGAGTTGGGATTGCTTATCATCCAACCCCATGAGAATAAAATATGAACATTAATCTTCTGTCCAATGTTGACTTAGGGGCTGTCTCTAATTTTAAGAAGTTTTACGGACCATATTTTGTACTATAGCAATGCATCCTTAAAAACTTCACAAACTTTTCATTTAGCACAGTAATCATGAGACTTTAAGGGATAGCGATGCCCTCTTTCTTACCCACTGTTCTAAAGTAAACAATATTGTGCAGAACAGACAAGAATGAATCAGATACAATTTAAGGAAAAATTAATTTAAAAATTCACAAGTCACAAAAGATGAATCCATTATACCAGTGATGATGAACCATAGAGACTGAGTGCCCAAGGGGTTGGAGGAGATGTGTGGTAGGGATGACGTATGCCGATGACATCACATGGATGCGTGTGCACCCACCCACGTGACGTCAACGTAGGTCCCGCCACACCGACCATTCTTGCACCCTCATGGGCAAGCCCCCCCCCCCACTATAACCCACCGAGGGCAGGGCCTGTCACTTGGTACCGTTGTGGAAGGCCCGCAGCAGCAGGGGTTGGGGCTTGCCCACAAAGGCATGGAGGGCCGGCCCACGGTGAGGTGGGACGGGACCTAACGCTGCCCCCAATGGCAGGGCTCAGCACCGCCCAGCCCCCCACAGGAAAGCCCCATCCCTGTTTCTGTGGGTTTGCTGAGGTGGCACCAAGCATTGTGGAGCCCAAACAGGTAGCATTTGGGTTCCACATGGCTTGTTGCCACCAATGACGTGCTCACCATGCCTTGCCAAGCCCAAACACCACACACACACACACACTCAACAAGGTGTGGCGAGCCCGGCATGGGCGGCACCAGCCCTGCTGAGTGGGGGGAGCATTTTGGCTTGGCAAGGTGTGGTGCCACCCTGCATGAACGGTGCCAAGCCCTGCAGAGCCCAAATGCCACACACACACACTCGGCAAGGCGTGTCGAGGCTGGCACAGGTGGCACCAAGCCTTGCTTAGCAGAGGGGGGGGATTTTGACTCAGCAAGGCATGGTGGTGCCCCAGCAAGCCCACCACACCCTACAACGGGCAAATGCCACCCGGGGAAGCCCACCACGCCACCCCATCCCCGCCACCATGTGCACATCATGCATGCACATGGACATACACCAATTGGCACAGGGTGGGGCTTGCCCACACTGTCACATGTGCCCAGAGAGAGGCCTCTGCGTGCCTTCTCTGACATGCTCTACATGGGGCTGCCCCTGATGACCATCCGGAGACTCCAGCTGGTCCAGAATGCGGCGGCACGGGTAGTGGTGGGGTGTGGGCGTTATGCTCATGCTTCGCCGCTGCTCCAGGAGCTGCACTGGTTGCCAGTATGTCTCCGGGTGCAATTCAAGGTGCTGGTTATTACCTTTAAAGCCCTATATGGTAGTGGGCCAGGATACCTAAGAGACCGCGTCACCCCAAGAACATCTGTCCGGCCCACCAGGGCGGATCGGAGAGGCTCCCTTGTTATTCCCTCGGCGAGAAAGGCGCACCTCGCCTGTACTAGGAGGAGAGTCTTCTCCGTGTCCGCCCTGGCCCTCTGGAACCTCCTGCCCACCGAACTGCGCCTTCAGATAGAGCTCCTGCCCTTCCGAAAGGGTTTAAAAACCTGGCTGGCAGGACAGGTTTGGGGACCCGGGAACATGGGCTCCCATACCAAATGGCTCATATAAGGACTGCCCCCCTGGGTTGGATTCTGGGAACATTGGAATATAGCCCTGTGTTGTTTTTAACTTCTGATGGTTTTAACTCTGACGTTTTAGTGTTGGGTTTTATTTTTGTTTTTATTTTGGATGTAAGCCGCCCAGAGTCGGGTCCTCCCGATTGGGGCGGGGTATTAAATTTAATTAATAATAATAATAATAATAATAATAATAATAATAATAATAATAATAATAATAATAATAATAATAATAATAATGATCCGTGCCATAGGTTTGCTATGGCTGCCATAGACTAAGGCTTGGAAAAGTGCTCTCTGTGCTACGCTCAGTACCTTTCTTTATAAATGTGGATGAGGGAGAATGGGGAGGCAGAGAGTAGGTGTTGCCTTGGAGATCTTATAGGAAGCTGGAGCCCTTAAACCTCTACATATTGTTCTCCCTGATCATAAGTAGTAATGCTTTGACCCAAAGCAAACATCCTGTGATGATCAGATGCAGTCAACAGAGAAAGCTATTTACTCAGACTCATAGAAATATTTATTTACCACATTTGTTTACCACTCCAGATGGTGAAACGTTCCCTCCTTACAAAAGGTGGCCATGCAGTGATAGGCAGCAACAGGGTCGCACCAGTTCACCAGAACCAGCAGTAACTTTTCCTGGTGTCCCGAAGAACTGGTAGCGGCTTTTTGGGGGGAACCACCTCAGGGGCTTACCTTTTCACCAGTTCCCCCACTGTGCATGCGCACCAAGCACTTGGTGCCTGTGCACTTACAGCGTTTGGCTCGTATGCGCGGCCTCCTTGCTGTCCTCCCAAGCGGAGAGGAGGAAGAGAAGCTGCTAGTCTGAATCTCCCTATAGCCTGCTCCCCAGGGTAAGTGACTCACCTTTGGGTGTGGGGTGTGTGTGTGTATTTTAATGTGTATTTAATGTGTATTTATTTTAACATGTATTTTTGTGTTTTATGTGTACAGTATTTAATTTGTATTTTTATATGCTTTTATGTCTATTTAATGTGTATTTAATGTGTATTTATTTTAATGTGTATTTTTATGTGTTTTATGTGTATTTAATTTGTATTTTTATGTGCTTTGGTGTCTATTTAATGTGTATTTATTTTAATGTGTATTTTATGTGTTTCTATGTGTATTTTTATGTCTATTTAATTTGTATTTTTATGTGTACTTTTTTTATGGGTTTTGTACATTAGCTCTGCCCACATAATTGGCTCCGCCCATGACATCATGATATTGGCTCCGCCCATGATGTTGGCTCCACCCACAGTGTGGTAGTAAAAAATTTTGGCTGCTCACCACTGTGGCCAATATGCCAGTTGTGTTATCTCTAACTATGGTAAAGGAAAATAAAAGGTTAGCAGTAGGGAGGACAAGAAAGAAATCTCAACAGGCCACAGTTGAGGAATCAAGTAAAAAGATGCCATTCTGTTGTACTATATGCAGCCCTCTTCTGAAACCAAGGAAGTTTTCTGCTTCTGTCTGTGTCCCAGAATTTTATACCTCTGATACTTGAAGACCTAATTCTGATCAACATTTTTGGTTTATATTTGGGGGGAAAAAAATATGGAAATTTATACCAACTTCTTGTTACACCTAATTTTCCAACATTCTCCATTGAGTTTATTTATTTATTTATTAGTTCAAATTTATATTGCCGCCCACTCGCCGTGGTGACTCAGGGCAGCTTACAGACAATACATTACATTACATTACATTACATTACATTACAATATGTTGGGGTGGGCATGGGGGGGGGGGGGCGGCAGCAAGGTCCTCATCCTGCCCCGGCCTCCCCCCCCCAGCAGTCGGCGTAGGCACAGGGGGAGGGGCGACAAGGTCCCCATCCTGCCCTAGCCTCTTCCCCCCCCCCCCGGCAGTTAATTCCTCTGTATGTGTCAAATGATGTTCTGTCAATTCATGAATTACTTTTTAGTCAAAATAAGTAGGTAGGTTCAACTACCTGCTTAGTTTGATTTTTATAGTCTATTTTATCCACTCAGTTCAGGACAAGGATGGTTTTTTAGAGTATGTTCTAAATAATATTCAATTTTTAAAAGTGCTCAACTGCAGTCCAGTTTTATTCCTTAAACATCAGTATAAGACATTCTGTCTAAATTTACTGAAAAGTAGCTGGCTTTGAACAATAATCCTGTGCCAATAATTCTGACTAATGATGACCCTTTTCAGGGTTTTCCAGGTAGATAGATGAGAAGAGAGGACTCACTTGAGAAGGCCTTGATGCTAGAAAAGATCGAAGGCAAAAGGAGAAGGGGCGGGCAGAGGATGAGGTAGATAGATGGCATTGTTGACACAGTGGCTATAGATCTGGGTGGGCTACAGAGGATGGCAAATGACAGGAGCCTGGTGTTCAGTGGTCCATGGGGTCACAAACGGTCAGGCTCGACTGTGTGACTGAACAACAACAGGTAGACAGTACACAGAAGTAATTTTTCTTTCTTTTAGCGGCATCCTCGGGCTGTGCAGCTTGCCCATGTCTAATCAGGGTGACTCTTCTCCCAGGAGGCATAGCGGGGAACTGAACTTCCAATCTTTTGTTCTGCAACCAGATACCTTACTCACTTGAGTAAGGGGTAGTGAATTAGTGGCTAGCTGAAAGGCAGCTAGATAGAAAGTCATATCAGAAAACAAAACAAAATAAAATAAAAAAAACTTTAAAGACTAACTGCTATATTTTTATTGTTAGCTTTCATGGATCAAGTCCACTTCTTATTTTTATTTTATTTTGTTTATTTTGTTTTGTTTTCTGATATGCCTGAACCACAGACTAACACGGCTACTATTCCAAAAAATTCAAGTAGATAGAAAGTGTGGCTGTTCTCTGAAGCTGTTTTATTTTAGTGATACACTACAATATGCTACCTTTGGGGAGGTAGTCATGCACCTGAAACTGTTCTTTGCAGGGAATACTGTGGTAGCAGGATGGGGGTTGGGGTGCTGGGAGTAGGGACAAAATTCCAATGTGGGGAGAAGCGCATATCCCATTATTAGATGTTGCTAAGGATGTAAGTAGAGCCATAGGAAAATGAACAGTAATAGTAGTTCCTTCTCATGTTGTGTGGTGCCTCAGTGGCGTCGCGCAGTCTTCAGCCGCCGGGGGCGAAGAACAAACTCGCCGCCGCCCCCCCAGCTCGCCGCTGCCGCCGCCCCCTCCCCCCGACCCAGGCAGAAGGCGCCCCCCAGGCAGAAGGCGATCGCTCTCGCGCGCGATCCGTCCGCTCGCGCGCGCGATCCGTCCGCTCGCGCGCGCGACCCGTCCGCTCGCGCGCGCGACCGCACAACCCGTCCTCTCGCTCGCTGGCAGCGGCTCTCAGGGGGCGCGGCAAACTGTCCCCTCCCCACCCTTTTGCTGGCGAGAGCCCGGCTTGCGCTTCGCCGCTTCCAGAAAAAGTGTTTTTATTTTAAGCGGACAATTCAAGGAGGGGCCCGGCTGGCCGTCGGGGGCTGTCCTGGCGGCGGCCCGCGTGCGCGCGCACGCTGCCCACCTCCTCCTGCCCAGCCAGCCACCAGGGGCTCCCCGCCACGGCGCCACCCACCCCCGACGAGCGCCCCGTCTCACGGCAAGTTGGGTGGGTGAGTGGGCGGGCGGAGGCGAGCAGCGTGCGCGCGCACGCGGGCCGCCGCCAGGACAGCCCCCGACGGCCAGCCGGGCGGGCGGACGGGCTCCTCCTTGAATTGTCCGCCTTTTAAAAAACCCTTTTTCTCCTCCTCGCCTGCAAGCGGCGAAGCGCACGTGGGGCGCTCACCAGCAAAAGGGTGGGGAGGGGACATTTTGCCGCCCCCTGAAAGCCGCTGCCCGGGGCATTTGCCCCCCCCGCCCCCCCCCCCACGCTACGCCACTGTGGTGCCTGTCTCTACAACCACAGCAGATGTAATTCTTTATCAGTTTTAAAATTTTCCCACCAAGCATGTGAAGCATAGCTTTGTATGAGTGTTCTGGAGTAAGTGCCTGTGCAACAGCTTCTCTGCTTGCAAAATAGGTTCATACAGCATCTGTCCTGCTTTACAGAGCCCTTGTACCTCTGACTACTGGTAAAAGATAATAACCAGAGATGTTTGACAGGCAACAGATACGACTGCATCTAGCCAACAAACAGAAGGGTTCCCATTTTAAAAACACAAGAGGAATCTCCATGGAGATCTTCTCTGTATTCAGGCATCTGGGATGGTGCTTAGATGTGACCACGGTTATTTCCTAACCATGGTTATTTCCATCATGTGGGATGTTGAGACATGTTACTTTTACATGCTCTTGCATGTTAAATTGTTAAACCTCATGTTTATTGAAAAAAACCCACTGTAATTATGAAAATATCAAATTATGAAGAAATTTGTGGATTTAAAAAATAAACTGAAGTGGAAAAATTCCTTCAACTATGCTGACTAATTCAATACTATTATTGCCTGGGTGAAGACTATATTTTGTCTGTCCTTCATGCAAGTTAGAAAGCCATGGAGCTTCCTAGAAAAAAAATGGCCATCCTGACAAAATGGTTGAATGTACAGTGATTCAGTTCCAAACGTCTAAAAATTAAGCATTAACAGTGCATCTGATGAATCTGTTAGTTTTAGATTATGCCATAGCTGAGTTTTTAAAATCTCAAGTTATTTCTATGCTTAATGTGAAAACGTTATGTGAATGTTGGTAAATTTTTAGCAGAAATGAACTGAAACATAATGCTTGTCAATCAGTGGTGGGCTCCCAAAAAATTTACTACCACACTGTGGGTGTGGTATGGTGGGTATGGCCAGGGGGAAAGCACTGTGTTGCACCAGAATTAGGACCACTTTATTTCAAAACTTGATGAGCAGAGGGGCCAGCAAGAATTTCTGCTACCAGTTCTGGCGAACTGGTGCGAACCTGTTGATGCCCACCACTGTTGTCAATCCATGCTTCCATGGAGCATCTAAAGATTGCTATGAGGCAAGGAGGCTTTAATGTCTTCAAAACTTAAATCTGGTCACATAAATATAGTTTAAATAACAGTTATTAGCCTTCTGAACATTTGTACAGTATTTTGGATTTGTATGCCGCTCTATTCGCCGAAGTGACTCAGAGCGGTTAACAACATAGATCACAAAATATCACATATCAAAACATCAAAATATCACATATCCATAACATATCAATAAACTAAAATATTACATCACAAAGTATCACATATCAAAAACATTACAAGAAATCCCCTATCCTGATTACAAAATTAAGACATCATAAACATTTCAAAAACACATGAAAGACACTTTGTACAGTTCACAAAAATCTTGAACTCTATCCAACTCACAAGTCCACTAAGTCCATTTCCCTGCTATTTCTTTCCTCCCAAATTGGTGGTGAAGAGAAAAGACACCGCTGTCCTCACTTTCCCCGGTCTAAGGCCAGGGTGAGAGCAGTGTCAAGGTCCAGTGGGGGGCCGGGGGGGCGGTTCTTCTTATAGCCACCAGCTGGCAGATACAGAGGGGAAAATCACCTTTGCATTTTGAAGAGGGACTAGCTCAATGCCTTTTTATGTGGGTGTTAATTGATGTATGCATCTCAGCCAGTGGTGGGCTGCTGCTGGTTTGGACCGGTTTGGCTGAACTGGTAGCAGAAATCTGGAGGGGTTCACCGGGGGGGGGAGTAAACCCCCAGGTGACTGGTTCGGTCGCCTCTCCAGCCGCCCTCCGGATGTCTTTTCCGAGCAGCCCAAAATGGCTGCTCAGAATTGCGCATGCGTCAAAATTCCATTTGACACATGCACACTGAAAAATAGAAGTGCACATGCGTCAAATCGTATTTTGACGCATGTGCACTTCCGAGCAGCCATTTTTGGCTGCCCCTGAAAGGATGCAATGGCGTCCTTGGAGCAGCAGCGGCGGCAGTCTTTCCTTCACCGCCGACCACCAACACTGCTTCCACGTCGGCACCACCGGGCCAGGCCAGGCCTGGTGACGCTGCCGGGCCTTACAGTGCTGCCGGGCCTGGCCAGGCCAAGGCCAGGCTAGGCCGTGCCACCGCCACTGACCTGCTGCTCTCCAAGTCCCCAACAGCCTGACCCCAGCAAAGGTAAGGAACTAGGGCTTGTTTTCTTTGTGTTTCTATGTGTACTGAGTCTTTATTTTATTTTTATTTTATTTATTTATTTATTTATTTTGGCTCCACCCATGACGTCATGATGTCTGGCTCCACCCATGACATCATGATGCTGGCTCCACCCATGACACTGGCTCCGCCCACAGTGTGGTAGTAAATATTTTGGCAGCCCACCATTGATCTCAGCTGATCTAAGAAATCATAATGGGATGATCAATCAATCACTTTATTACAGTCAACTGATCTTACCTTACTGGGGAGACACCTTAATCCTAATGGGATGGAAGAAAGGGGGATGGTCTCTTAGAGATGCATGTGATGTACAACTGTGAGACATACAGTTTAGGGGGGCAGCACACAAATCAAAGTATAAGGCAGGTTGATAGAGGTACCTTGGAATTTTGTCAAAGGAATAGCAGGGTAATCACAGGCAGAAGGTACATGGCCTGAAGGAGCTTCTTTAAAAAGAAGAATGGACACTCAATTGGCTTGGGGAGTACACAATTAGAACACAGACCTTAGCAGCTGAAAATGCAATGAGTTTCTTGGAGGGAGATGTTGACCAGTGAACAGGTACTAAGGGAAATCATGAAATACCAAGAAAAACTGGAAATTGTAAAACTGAAGAAATGCAGAAAAATGGGGCACTTTGATCACCCAATGAGAAGCAAAGTGCAGATGTTTAGAGCTGACCATTCAAGGTAAAATAAGAGGGGGAAGTCCAGGCAGGAAATGAACATGATGGTTAAAGTACCTTGGAGTTTGGTTTGGTTGCTGCAAAACATTGCTTAGAGGCACTGCATGTGAAGTTATTGTGGTCATAATAATTTTCACCCAGGAGGGAAAAGAAGATCTTTTGGTGCAGAGAAGAACAGGTAATGTTTCACCTGTCTCAATGTACTCTAGGCCCCTCAAGATGTACAGTTGGAGACTTGATGCAAGTTGCCACAAATGCTCTTACTGTTGCTCTTTATTAGGTGAAAATTACTTGATATATTTGTCAATGGTACTGTGGTGCCTCTGACACAATAAAAGAAAGAATGGCTAAAAGAAGCATTTACGGTATGTTTTAGTTTGCATCTTAATCATTTGCTTGCAGCTTATAAGAACATTGCTGTGCAGCATCACAGTCCTGAAAAGTCCTGAAATTCAAGGCTTTAATTTCAATGTCAGGACTTTGAATGGTTTGGAAGCCTGCATGAAGTGAGTGTACAACTCCAGTTTACTGAAGCAAAGTGCCTCCAACAGACCATCCACTTCCAGAAATAATCCTCACCTAGTGTATTGCAACAGATATAGGCATGATACTCACTAAACATTATAATAAACAGACCTTGCAACTATGCATTACAATGGTCCATCATACAGAGTATGAAAGCTAGAAATAAAATGTGGGCACAGAATGTACAGCCCTCCACATACTGTACTTCTGGGCTGAATTTTCCAACAACCCTAGGCAATATAGCTGCTCATGAATAATTATAGGAGTGATAGGATCACATGTGTCCCTTTCCCCATATTAAAATGTTCTTGTACTTAAGGCTATAGTCCTAACTTTGCAGTTCCATGCATAGTAATACAGCAACCTTCAAAGAAGCAGATCTGAGAAACCTGCAGACGCCATCAAACTGTTGCTCCTTTATTCTCCATGTGGTCACAAAACTGATAGCTATTATTACTTACATCTTCTCACACTGAGTTTTGGACTTTCTCCATTCACCTCCTATCTGTAGTGCCCAGTCTGAAGAAGAGTCTTGCAGGATCCAAGAACTTGCCTGTTTGTGATCTTTTTAGCAGTTTAATAAGGCCTTACATATCCCGGTTTGTCAGAGTCTAGGGCATGGGCAGCTGCCAGGACATAGGACAACTAGATAACAGGTCAAATAGTAATATCTCAGTCCTGAGTCGAAGTCAAGCCACATATACAGGATTAGTCCAGATGATGAAAGTGTAGTCCAAATGAACCAGAAGTCAAGCAACCAGGAGAACAAACATGGCAGAGAACCCTCAGGGGCTGGATCAAGGCAAGGACAGAATTGCAGGAAGAAGGATCCAGGAAAGGCAAAACAACAGTCCACAGGAACCTGGCAGGGAGTCTTCAGGAACAAGACGGGTGATATTCTGCAACAGGAATCAGGAGCAAGACAGATCTTTAACAGCAGAAACCAGGCAGGAGATCTAAGAGATAAATTACTGTAGGTCTGCAAACCTATGTTGCTGATGCAACTTCTGGGAGGAAGGGCCGGTTCTTATATAGCTAAGGCACCCAGGGTCTCCAGATAAAGTGTAAGTTGGTCTGGAACCGTCCCCAGGGCTCTCAGATGGGGCTTAGCAACTGCAGCTGGGTGAGGGCCCAATCCTGCAGGACTTAGAGTAGCAGCTGCAAATTCTGACACTGTTGTTGGGATTTTGAACAAGGATCACATATGGTTCTCCCTCCTTCAGTGTTCTGATCAGTTCTTGGGAAATTGCCAGGACCGTCCTTGGGTGAAGGTGACACTCTGGAAATAATGAAATCACAGGACCTTATGTAAAGGAGAAACAAAACTGGCTGTTGTCATTATATCACAAATACTTCATTCAAATATCCCCTAATCAAGTATATGTTTACTGAAAATGTGAAGTAAGAGAACTGCTAAGAAGAGAACTGAACAGTTTAATCAAAAGCTATCACTGTTGTTCAATTACTTTTCTATAATTTAGTATAACTATAACAGAATTCAAAACAATATAATCACCTTATGTAGACATGTTACCAGTCCCACCCAGTGATCAAACCTGTTGAAGGTCAGATCACTAAAAGATCCCATGACATTAAAAGAGTACAGAGTTTCTTCAGTCATGTGTTTGGTGCAGAGCAACAGTCAATGGATATTCAATGTGGTGCAGTGGATAGAATACAAACCAGTGCTCAGGAGATCTGGATTTGAATTCCCACTCAATCATAGAAAATCATAGGATTTGGGGGAGAGAATGGAATTGGTGGTTAGTTATGTGCCATCAAGTCAGTATTGACTTGTAGTGACTCTAATAGGGCTTTTGAAGTAAATAAGATAATTAAGGAATAGTTTTCCCAGTTTCAATGGTTTCCATTGTCAGGTGGGGATTCAAACCCTGGCCTCTAGAGTCCTGGTCTGTAACTCTACCCTCTAGAACACACTTAAAATTGGTAAAAGCAATATTTAAATATCTTACTTGCTTTGAAAGTCCTATTTGAGTTGTTAGACGAGCACTGAACCCTAAAGTCGGATACGACTGGCTTTTGAGCAAGGGGAAACTTTACCTTTAAGTCAGTTTTAACTTAATGGCACATAGCACATCAGTCAATAACCTAATTGCAACCTACCCTCCCCCCCCCCCAAATCCTACCCAGCCCACCAGAAATAGAGATAGAAAGCCATAACCAAAGCAACATTTGTGTTAGCTGGATAGTATACAGTCATTAAAAAACTTATACTCATTCAAAAACTTTCCTCCTGAGTAGGGCATTGGAAAACCTGTAGTTGTTGACTAGAAATGGGATAATGGGCAAAAGTGAAAGAATTGGCTGTTTAAGATCACCTGATATGCTCAGTTTATTTCAGGTCTATATAGTTTGTGACCCACCAAGCTGAACACAACCTGAGAATCTACAGCGGTTTACCAGAGACTCTGTCAATTTCCTGGTTTTGCTGTGTGCTTGAAATAGTAAAAAGGGAGGGTCTTGTGAAGCATTTGTTAAGCCACAGAAGATGGTTGCTAGACAGCAAGTTTTTCAGGTTTCACTTAAACCAATCATGTAATCAAAAAAGTAGCCTTGAAAGTCATGCCAAAAGTGAATGTGTTTGTTTGGAGTGTTAACATTCTTTAATCTGAATTACACACAAAGTGAATCCCTTTCTTAGAGGTCTGGGTTATCTCCTCCATGGGGCTCTTGCAGATTAGCCTGTTTTCTATGGATACATGAAAGTAAATCTTTACTAAATAGCATATAGAAAGCAGGGAAGCGTTTCACAGATCCATTCCAATCATCCTATCACCTTATGTTGGCGGTAGTAGCAGCAGTGAACCCTTTCAAGAATGATTGTTAGGTCTAAGGAGAGCTTGCCTCAAATCCCTCTTTGTAATTCATCAATTAGGAAAGTTGATGGTTTTCTTTGCATACCTAGTGTTTTAGGCATGCAAACAATGAAAGATCTGTATGTTTGGAGGGATGAAATTTTAAGGGCAGAAAATATTAAATTCCCTGGCTGGTAGCAGGAAATTAGCTTCCTGGTTTGGATTTTATATTACTGTATTGTATTGAACATAGGGAACATATGATGCCAATTTTTAAAACAAATTTGTTATGTGTTACTTTGTTTTAGATTCAATTCAGATTCCTTTGAAGTCTAAGTAAATGGTATGGACCCGGAATACCTTACAGCAGGGATTCTCAACCTGTAGCCCACAGGGCGGATGTGGCCCATGGCACCATTTCATGTGCCCCACCCCCACTGCCTCCACCACACCAGGAAATGCCATGTGGTGGAGGAAGGGCAAAATGGTTGTCCGGACCCTGAAGCTTCTCCGTGTCCACTTCAGCCCTTTGGAACTACCTGCCCCTAGAGCTGCGTCTCCAGACGGAGCTACTGACCTTTAGGAAGGGTGTGAAGACCTGGCTGGCGGAACAAGTATGGGGTAGTGATGGTGTATTGACCCCTCCCCGCTGGCTTATTTAATATCTCTGATATCCACCCTCTTTCTGTTTTAGGAAGGAATGAGAAGTTGTTTTAAATTGTTTTTAGATTTTTAAATTGTATTGGAATTTGTGATTTTATATGTTTTTATATGACGTGTTTGTAATCTGCCCTGAGTCGCCCTGGCGAATAGGGCGGAATAGAAATTCATAAATAAATAAATAAATAAATAAACAAGCTGTCTGAGAAAGCATGACATGGGCCTCGGCTTAAAAATGTTGAGAATTCCTACCTTAAGTCTGCTTCCTCCCATATTTAAGGTTTTTAATTACCGGTATGAGATATTTTTGCAGAGTCCCCACTGAATGTTTTCCCATCATCTGAAAAATAGTGGATGGTAGACCCAAGTTAGAAAGATCTCCACGAGGGTAGGCCTATTCTACTTAGTTGTTGACAGCTTTTTAAGGGTTAGCCAAAACTGAAGTAAGCAATTAGTTGCCCAAAAGCAGCACAAAACTAACAATTATAAAAGCTCAACGTCTTTGGTTTTTGATGGGTCATTTGCCTACTCATCGTACTGCATAGCTTTTCATAATTCCTTTATTACTTTGGTTAAGTGTTAAGAATAGAGGCCAAGATCTTATTCAAAAAAAGTGTGCATAAGAACAACCATACAGGGGTTGTTGGTTTTTTTTTTTTTTTTTGCATTTTGCAAGGTGTTTGTCATACAATTACTTGCACAACCAGAGGACTAGGGATGCAGTAGATAGGCAGGCAGGGCAGTAGCCAGGATTCTAGACCAGGGGGAGGGGGGGTCCAGGAAGGGCAAAAAAATTTCGGGGGGGCAACAATGTCACACCCATATATATAACGTTATCATCTATAATATTGACAACAAGTAGACAACGTATTGCAAGCAATTGTTAAAATGATGTGACTTTAAAAACTGAAGACTGGTATAAGGAAATGTGGGAAATCGCTTCGTATGATAAGTTAACATGGAAGTTGAATTTTTAAACGAGGTATAATTACTGAAAATAGATTTTCGAAAATGTGGCAACCATTCGTGGAATCTACCCTGAGTAGAGGTGAAGGTGGCAGGCCAGCACCAGGTCAACTGAGTTTTGGAAATAGAGAAAGATGACTGTGATATACCGCAACCTCCAGGGCAATGTATATAGCACTTGGGTGTGCCTTATGGCTTTTTTTTGTCCTTTTATTTTTTGGTTATGTAGTACAGTACTGCGATAGAAATATAATAAGTTTTCATTATATTAAATATAGTAAATATAAGCATGGACGCGCACACACACACAATCTTCAACATCTATATCTATATCTATATCTATATCTATATCTATATCTATATCTATATCTATATCTATATCTATATCTATATCTATATATATATATATATATATATATATACACACACACAACCATTTAAGAGTTTAGAATCAGAAAGATATTTTGATAAGAATATATTAAAAGAATAAGAAATATATACTATATTGAATATTGAGTTTTATCATGCATTAAAATGATTTTATTGTACTATAATGTAATTTCGTGATGTATAGATCATTAAGCATGTACAGTATTTTGTTTGTATTCTTTTTTATATTTTTATTTTTTTCTTGCTTTGTTTGTATTTTTATTTTGAAAATTTAATAAAAATGTATTAAAAAACCATATATAACATTGGCACCACAGGATGGGGGTGGGGGGGTTGTTAGCTCAGGAGGGTTTTTGCCCCCACCCCCTTGGCTACAGCCCTGCAGGCAGCAACCCACACCCACATCCTTTATACAATTGTCTTTACAGGTTCATGTAACCCAAGAAGATTCTGGCCATATATAATTAAGATTGCCATGTAGGACAGTGATCTCATTCCGAAAAACCATATATTGCCTGACTCTATCTAGGTTTCAGACCAAGAAAGATGTCAAGAATATTCAAGGGAAATATAGGAAAATTCAACTTGCTCAGTTGTCTCTCTGTCTAGGAGAAGGGAGAAAGAAACTTCTATGAACCAGATTTTTAGTATTAATACACTCAACTCAGCACCCTCTAGCAAATATTCACCATAGTCACATGTATAAAATACTAAGGATGGACTTGCAAAACTGAATAAAATATTTCTAACAGCATCTGATTATTGAATTTCCTCTCTGTTTTAATTTTTATGTTGAACTAAAAATACACAGTATGATATGAAACAATATATAATAATTGGCCAAAATAATAAATAAATGGATCTGATGTTCTTCAATTGTTTTCTGTAATTATTTAACAGGTGTACTGTACACTGGGAATCATATCCATCCATCAGCAGATGGGACCTTTAGCCACACCTACCTGGTCCAGGGGAGAAAAGCTGAGGGCTCCTCTAGGCAGCAGGATCCACCTCTGGCTCCTCCAGGGACTCCCCAGGCCATTCCGGCCAGGGAGCAGAACAAGTTCTACCTGTGCAGCCCTGCGTGGTTTGAAAGCTGGGACCGTGTCTTCTGCCGCCACTCACCTCTGGCTCTGCCAGGGACTCCCCAGGCTGTTCTGGCTGGGGAGCAGAACAAGCTCCACCTGGGCGGCCCTGCGCTGTTTGAAAGCCAGCACCACGGCCACTATCCACCTCTGGCTCCATTAGGGACCCACTGGGCTATCAGTCTGGGGGCGAGGTTGGACATGATGTTGGCGGGAGGGATACCGGATCCATTTATCCCTGGAGCATGGCAGCTTGCCCCCCAGTTGGGTGGGGTGGTACTATCTGGTGACCCTGGACTTTCTGGGAATGTGTTGTCACCACAGGGAGGCCAGGCCGGTTAAAATGGCCTGCCCATGGCAACTGATTGATCTGGATTGATTCCAGAGGGAACTGGGGGATATTCCTCTGGATCAGCTACACGACTTGCCTGAGGCCCTTGTTGGCCTTTGGAACAAGAGGGCGATGGTAGCCTTGGATGTGATCATGCTACTACAGCCTCTCCGCACCCGTGGACAGTGATCTGCCCCTTGGTTCACAGAAGAACCGAGGGAGCTCAAACAGGTTAAGAGATGCTGAGAGCACCACTGGGTGAAGACCTGGAGTGAGTCAGATCAAACACTGGTTATAGCTGCTCTTAAAGCCTATCTATTGCCTCTGTGGATAATCGCCTAGCGACCCTGTTTCGGATGACCAGGTCCCTCCTTGGAAGAGGGGGTCCGGGCCCCAAATGGTGAGGGTCTGCTGAGGCTTTTGCGGATTATCTGATGGAGAAAATCGCCCAGATTCGCTCTGGGTTCAATCCTGGCATGGAGAATGATGATCTGGTGTTGTCCGGAGTGCAGTCTTGCCATGTTATCTGGGATCAGTTTGATCCAGTTGTCCCAGAGGAAGTGGACAGGCTCCTGGGATCTGTTTGCGCCACTGCCTGTGCTTTAGATTCATGCCCTGCTTGGCTAATAAAAACTCCCAGGACGGTTATAGGTGCCTGGGTCAGAGTGATTTTAAATGCATCTTTGTGGGAGGGGATCTTTCCATCCTCATTAAAACAAGCCTTGGTTCGCCCCCTCCTAAAAAGTACCTTTGCTCGACCTCACTGTAGCAATCAATTACCGACCTGTATCCAATTTACCCTTTTCGGGTAAGGTTCTAGAGAAGGCAGTAGTGCAGCAGTAACAGGAGATCCTGGATGAAGCGGATTATCTGGATCGTCTTGAGTCAGGATTCAGGCCCGGATATAGTACCGAGACTGCATTGGTTGTGCCGGTAGATGATCTCTGACATGAACAGGATGGTGGTTATCCGACCGTCCTGGCTCATCTTGATCTCTCGTCGGCCTTCGATACCGTTGACCACGGTATCCTTCTGGGGCGGCTCTGAGGATTAGGGATCCAGGGCACTGTGTTGTCCTGGTTTACCTCTTTTCTGCTAGACCCAGACAGTGTGGTTGGAGAGTGAGAGGTCCAGCCCAAGGCCCCTTCAATATGGGGTGCCTCAGGGCTCTGTACTCTTGCCTCTCCTATTTAACATCTACATGAAGCCTCTGGGTGAGATCATCTGTTCCTATGGGGTAAGGTATCATCAATATGCAGATGATACTCAACTGTACATCTCAGCTCGTGGGAACCCAAGCGATGCAGTCAAAGTCCTATCCAGGTGTCTGGAGGCTGTGACGGTCTGGATGGGGGACAACAGTCTACAACTGAATCCTGGCAAGACTGAGTGGCTGTGAGTAGGGAGTCCTGTGTTAACTAAGGAGTTACCATCTTTGGTTCTGGATGGGGCTAGTTTGCCCCAAACAGATCCGGTGCGCCATTAGGGCGTCCTCCTGGACTCACAACTCGAAGAGCAGGTGACAGTCATGGCTAGGAAGGCTTTTGCACAGCTTCTTGTAATATGCCAATTGCTCCCACTCCTCGACAGGGACTCCTTGCTTATGATCACCCACATTCTGGTCACCTCCAGATTAGATTATTGTAATGCGTTCTACATGGGACTGCACTTGATGACCGTTCGGAGGCTGCAGCTGGTCCAGAACGCGGCTACCCAGGTGGTGTTGGGTTGTGGGCATTATTCGCACACATCCTCACTGCTCCGAGAGCTACACTGGTTACCACTTTGCCTCCAGGTGCAATTCAAGTGCTGATTATTACCTTTAAAACCCTATATGGTAGTAGGCCAGGATACTTAAGAGACCGCATCTCCCCAAGGTTTTCTGTCCATCCCACCAGAGCAGACAGGAAAGACTCCCTGGTGGTGCCATCTGCCAGAGAGGCATGCCTCTCTGGTACTAGAAGGAGAGCCTTCTCTGTGTCTGCCCCAGCACTTTGGAACTGCCTGCCTTTAGAGCTGTGTCTCCAGATGGACCTTGTTGGCCTTTAGAAAGGGTGTGAAGACTTGGCTGGTGGGATAGGTGTGGGGCAGTGATGGTTCATTGACCCCACCCCGCTGGTTTATCTAACACCTCATACCCACTCTCTCCCTTTTAATGTCAAGGAATTGTTTTTAGCCTGTTTAATTGTTATTTTAACTGTTTTTAGATTTTAATCTGGTTTTTATGTATTGTGACTTTTGTGAGTTTTATGATTTTTTGTAATCTGCCCTGAGTTGCCTGTGTGAGTAGGGCGAAATAGAAATTTGAATGAACGAATGGATGAATAGTGTAGTTTGAGAAATGAAGGCTGGTTGGATAGCTCAGTGAGTTTTTGCACTAGGGGTTGGGCATTGAATTTCTTACTGTGCCAAGCAATACAAGAGCCAGCCTATATGAGTTTGGGAAACTGCTCAATCCCAAGGCACACCCAGAAGAAGGGAATAGCAAAATACTTCTGAATGACCAGGACTCCTTGCTGATGATCACACATGCTTTGGTTACCTCCAGACTTGATTACTGTAATGCACTCTACATGGGGCTGCCCTTGGTGACCATTCGGAGGCTGCAACTAGTCCAGATTGAGGCTGCCCGAGTCGTGATGGGGTGCGGGCATTATGTTCGCACCTCTCCTTTGCTGTGGGATCTACACTGCTTGCCAGGGTGCCTCCGGGTGCAATTCAAGGTCCTGGTCATTACCTTTAAAGCCCTATATGGTAGTGGGCCAGGATACTGAAGAGACTACATTGTCCTAAGGACATCTGTCCGTCCCACCAGAGCGGACCGGAGAGGCTCTCTGGTTGTACCATCAGCTAGAGAGGCGCACCCAGTGGCGTAGCGTGGGGGGGCGGATGCCCCGGGCAGCTGCTTTCAGGGGGCGGCAAAATGTCCCCACCGCTTTGGCCTCCCTCTGCCTGGGCTTAGGAAACAGGACTTCCCAGGCGGAGGGCGGCCCTTTTGCTGGCAAGCGCTCCGCGCGCGCGCGCTGCTCACCTCCGCCCGCCCGCCCGGCTGGCCATCGGGGGCTCTCCGCCGCCTGCCCCTAGCGGGCTCCCCGCATGCACGCGCACGCTGCTCGGCTCCGCCCGTCCAGCCACCCACCCAGCTTGCCGTCAAACGGCTGGCTGGGTGGGCAGGCGGAGGTGGGTGGCGCGCGCGCGGGGCACTCATCGGGGGTTGGTGGAGCCATGGCGGGGAGCCCCTGGCGGGTGGATGGGTGGGAGGAGGTGGGCAGCGTGTGTGCGCGCGCGCCGCTCGGTCAGCAGGGGGGCCGCCTTCTGCCTGGGTCCTGTGGGGGGTGGGGGCGGTGGCGGTGGCAACGGCACCACAGCGGTGGCAGCGGTGAGCTGGGGGGGAGCGAATTTGTTCTTCGCCCCAGGCGGCTGAAGTCTGCGCGACGCCACTGGGCGCACCTCTCTAGCACTAGAAGGAGGGCCTTCTCCGTGTCTGCT
Organism: Furcifer pardalis; assembly: GCA_030440675.1. Classification (NCBI taxonomy): domain Eukaryota; kingdom Metazoa; phylum Chordata; class Lepidosauria; order Squamata; family Chamaeleonidae; genus Furcifer; species Furcifer pardalis. Next base: position 76,265,212 of record CP126893.1, read on the forward strand.
CTGGCCCTATGGAACCTCCTGCCAAGTGAGTTGCATCTCCAAACAGAGCTGCTGCCCTTCAGGAAGGGGGGTAAGACCTGGCTGGCAGGGCATGTGTGGGGTACGGGCCAGACAGTTGCCTCAGTTTGTTGGCTCATCCCTCCCTCTCTGTGTGTAACTTGTTTTAATCTCTTTTAATATTTGTAACTTTTTAATCCTGTTTAATACTGTTTTTATACCATGTTTTTCTGCGTTTTAAGCATTTTAAAAGTTTGTTAGCCACCCTGGGTCTTTGTAAGGAGGGCAGCATAAAAGTTTGATTAAATGAATGAATGAATGAATGCTCTGTATTTAGGAAATCCTGGAAGGGATCATTATAAGCTGGAACTGAGTTCGTGGTAAAGGTAAAGGTTGCCCTTGCTCGAAAGCCAGTCATATCTGACACTAAGGTTTGGTGCTCATCTTTCTTTACAGCCAAAGAGCCAGAGCGATCTGTGTCTGCAAATGTTTCCGTGGTAATGTGGCAGGCATGACTAGACACCAGGGAGTCTGAAATACTGTTTATCTTCCCACCGATGTGGTACCTATTTATGTACTTATAATGTCTTGCTTTCCAACTGCTAGTTTGGCAGGAGCTGGGACAGAGACAGGAGTTCATTCCATTGTGCAGCACTCAGGTCTCAATCTGCTTACTTTGCCGACCTTCCAGTCATCAAGTTCAGCATCTTAACCACTAAGCTACAGCAGTCACCCGGAGTTTATGGTACATAATTGTAATTAAAGAAAGAGAATTCAATGTTCAAAGAAGAGGTTGTACCCTGAAAATCATCCACACACCTTTAAATCTTCTAATGGAGCAAGAGCCAAGGCCACTACATTTCCTTTTTAACACCTCTTCCCTCTCTAGTCTTACCGTCTGCTCCCTTTCTCTAACAGGATCACTGCTACAGGCAAGATGAAATGTTTCTGTTGCTTTGTCTCATGCTGCCCTTGAGGATTTAAAGGTGTCTAAATATTTTCCAGGCTACAGAATGGAAATACTGCTCAAAGAAGCAGCATTCATTGAATTAAGATCGCTTATTGCATTTTTAAATGACAAGATATCAAATGGATTCTGCTATGTGTGCTAACTATAGACTAAGAGGCTCACAGTATGGCTTCAGTGTTTGGAGCACAGTGAAGACAGACTGATGCGCTCTTAAATCCAATGACATTTTACTAGAGAGTACCAGCCCACCTACCCCTGAGCATTGCTATCTGTATCTCTCTGGACACTGTCGAGGTGCTTCTACTTTTATGGTGCAGGTACAATTACTGTGGTTTCAACAAGTGTGCTCACTGGAAACAGTTCAAAGCAAGTCTTTCAGTTTGAAATTGCTAGTATTGTATCAGGAAATGGCTTAAGAAACCAAGCCACTTCAGGATACAGTATTGGCAAAGTAATCACTTCTTCTGCTCAGCAGAGGGCAGGGGAAGTGAAAAAAAATATTTTGACTTTATGTTTACTTTTGGCTATTGCTGATGTGCTACATCATTTATTAAAAAAATAAAATAAAAATGTTTTTCTTTGCCTTGTTTCTCAACTGGCCTTTTAAGAGAAGATAAAGAAATACTATTATAGCAAAGCAGGGAAAGTTACCAGTTTACCAATATCTTGAAGTGGCTAACTTATTAAGCCACTTCAGGATATTGGCAGGAGCCATTTCCATGTGAATGGTCAGACTTTACTAGATTACTCTAACCAAGTCCAACAGTTCCAAAGCACCCCACAGTAACTCTCTCCCTGCTGCTAATATAAAGGTAAAGGTTTCCGTTGCTCAAAAGCCAATCATGTCTGACTGTAGAGGGTGGTGGTCATCTCCATTTACAGACAAAGAGCCAGTGCTGTCTGTGTCTGCAGACATTTCCATAGTCATGTGGCAGGCATGACTAGATGCCAGAGCACACAGAATGCTGTTACTTTTCCCGCTGAAGCGATATTTATTTATCTACAGTAAAACACCGGATAACGCTAAAACTTGGTTCCACAAATCTTGGTGTTATCCGATCCATGTTAAAATCCTATGGGATGGATCGGATAACATTAAAGCTCCATAGAGATACATTGTGACCGCACAGGCTTTAGCGGTTGTTATCCGATCCATCCCATAGGACCGTAACGTTATTCGATCCAATTCTCCTCCCCAGATTACTTAACGTTATGCGATTTTAGCGTTATCCGATCCAATCGTTATCCGGTGTTTTACTGTACTTGTAATTTCTTGCTTTTGAAATGCTAGTTTGGCAGGAGCTGGAACAAATCACAGGAGCTCACTCTGTCATGCAACACTCGGATCTTGAACTGCTGACATGCCAACCTTCTGGTTGTCAAGCTCAGCATTTTAACCACTAAGCTACTGTAGCCCTGCTAGTAGTACAGCTGCACCTAAATTTACAAGTCAGTTCCTCACGTACAGTTTGTTCTCTTTTCCACTCATGGCATAGGTTAGCTGAGTTTTAAAAAAAACCTGCTTTGTTTATTTATAATCAAGCAGCATTGACTTCACATGGGACGAGGCAGGGTGAGGCTAGTAGACATGCAGTGCATCATTTCTTAGCCTCTACCTGTATTGTGTCTGTATGGCTAGGAGACAGCAAAACCATAGCAAATGGATGCGGGTTAGGCTTATCTCACATCCATATGCAATGATTTTGCTATCTGCCACAGTTTTTACAAGGCTGAAGCTCTCTGCACCAAGTAGTCTGCCTGTTACATCTGATATAACATGGTTCTTTGCCTCCATATGTTATCTTAATCCCAGGCTTGGCTTGCTATATCATTTTGACATCACCAAACGGTGTGCTTTTTCAGTGAAGCATGTGGGCCAAATTACGCATGTCATTAAAGTCTGTGTACTTTTTACTCTTTTGTTTTTTAAAAAGGGCAGCAGTAGTGGGAAGATAGGTTTATCCATTTCCTGACAGGTCCTGCACTTCCATCAAAATCTCCTCTCTCCATCAATGCCAAAAGCACATATGACCCTCAAATGTGAGGATTTCACAGTGCCAATAATCTGAATCTATTTTTGTCATTGATCGGCATGTTTTTATAGCTAATATCTTTGTCTATGGAAATGTAGTTCTTGTCCCAGCCTGAGAATTCATGCAAATTAAACATTTTGTACTGGGTAAGAACACTGATGCCAGTTAGGAGCTATAGAAATAATAATATGCACTCACTGTGTGTACATATTGTGCAGTTACCTTTTAAATTAGTTCATTTGCTCCCATCTCATTGAAACAGGAGCAGTAAAATGTGCCTGACTATTTTTATTTTTTTATTTTTTGCTTTTCCTTTACATTTCCTTTAAATTTTATTTCAGGTTAACGCTTGTGAATGAGTTGGGAATCTGGAGATAACTGAGGCAGTGTACAGTACAGTACTTCACTTACAGCGATAGGTATAAGGTACAGGCAGTACCAATAAACTGAGAAAGGTGTTATAAAGATGGTTATCTCCTCTTCTGGTGAAAAGGTGAAGCTATTTCCTGGCATCTGAAAAACATAAAAGGATAATGAATTTTAACTATGAATGCCTTTGGCACAGTTCCTCTGATCTGGCTGGCTCCAGTGATCATCTTTGGGGTATGTGGAATTGTGAAGAGTCTGCAGGACAGACTGACCGACTCAGGCGTCATCTGGACACTTATGCTTTGCAGAAAATGTTCGCAGCATCTTAGCTGGCCATAGTTTTATGTGGCTGTGAGTCACGAATTATGATCAGAGTCATTTCCAAGAGATTAAATAGCTTAACAGCCAGCTGCTGTGATGTGATCTAGGCCCAGGGAGACTGGGTGTAAAGTTACCAATTCAAAGTGTAACCGGAAAAGTCTGCCAGTTTCCTTTCAAAATAGCACAGTTCCGAGACCAACTAATGTTACTAGGCCACCAGGCAGGAGGAGTCGCAGAGTTTATCTCTACCCTTACCCTACCAAATCTTGAATGAGTGACACCAAAGAGAGAGCCAATGAAAAACTGCTTGGGCAGGAGACACCCCAAACGGCTGTGTAGACTCTACAGCTTGGTGTCAGGTTTCAGATGTCTCAGAGATGCTTGTAAAGTAGATGTTGTAACAAGTGAGAAGACATGTGATGAAAGGCAGAAATGTTCACAATTAACATTCTGAATTACATCATTCTCTTTAACCTCACTTTGTGATTCCATCATTACCAAATTCCATTATTTCTCAATATTACTGCAACAACAAAAAAATCTCTTTGTTTCATTATTCTGTTAGTCTCCTGGACCTTGAATGAACATGCTCTGTTGCATGAGCCTTTGTTTACTTAAATGATATATCCTGGGATAATTTAAATGATATATCAAGGGATAAAAATGCATGTTTAAATGATATGCCATAATAAAATGTGTTGAAATTTGGAGCCTATATTCTATGTATTTTTGAACCACATTAGTTGGTTTTGTAAATGCTTGTGGTTTAATCAATCTCAACATGTTCACTGGGGAAGCAGAGTCTGAATGCTGTGTGTCATGGAAGAGCTCCCAGTCAAGTCCCTCTTGAGATACCAGAGAGAGCAGTTTCCCTCCAGCTTATGGGCACTCGATGTTCTGGATGCCAAGTCCCACAATTCCTTGCCATTGGCCATTTTAGGTGGTGATAACAGAAGCTTGGAAGGCAGCATGTTGGCAAAGACTGTCTTCACCACAGAGGAATATACAAGGGTGCTTTAAGGAAGTCTGTTTGTACTCTGATAGGCAGCAGCTTTCATGCAGGGGTGCTTCATAGCAATTACCACCTTTTAGTGGGCAGATATCAGGTTCTGAACCAAGCATTTTCTGCATACTTAGCTATGACCCCTTATCTGTCAGGATTACAAAGCAGTAGACAGAAGGCCCTGCTTCATCCGCGTGGGACTCAAGAACCTTTTGACTCTTCTTCCTTTTGACTGTTCTGCATGACTCTGCCCAGCGTCCAACTTTGTTTTAGAATTGGAAACATCAATTTGTTTTTTCAAATTGCAAACCCAGTATGGATTACAGAGGAACATTAATGCAGGTTTTTTTCAAAAACTAATGTAGGAATTGTTACTGTTATAAAAATAAATTAACAACACAACGTGATGTACCAGAAAGATCTACTAGAGATTTTTGTTTTAGATGTCCCCGTTCTGACTTCCTTATAAAGTCAGAATCTTAACTAAAGTCAAAATGGCTGACTCCATTGCAATTCTGCAATTAGGTAGAGGTAAAGGTCATCCTTGCTCAAAAGCCAGTCGTCTCTGACTCTGGTTGGTGCTCATCTCCATTTACAGCTAAGACCCAATACTCTCTGCAGACATTCCCATGGTCACCTGGCAGGTATGAATAGATGCCAGAGCACACTGAATGCTGTTACCTCCCCACTGAAGTGGTATTTATTTATTTATTTATTTATTTAAATTTGTTTATTGCCCTCCTCCCCGAAGGGACCCAGGGCAATTCCCAGCAATCATCAAGACAACAATTTAAAACCAATTTAGAAATTAAAAGTTTTAAAAGAAGCTTAAAGACTTAGCATTAAAAACCAGGCATTATAGCTATTTATCTACTTGCAATTTCTTGCTTTCAAACGGTTAGGTTGGCAAGAGCTGCTCACTCAGTCGTGCAGTGCTCAGGTCTTGAATGCTGACCTGCCAACCTTCCAGTTGGCAGGTTCAGCAACTTAGCCACTAAGCCACTTTAGTCCCAATTTCCTGAGCCCAAAAAAATGAAGTAATCTACAAATACTTTTTGAGGTACACTATCTTACATATTTTTACCATCTGATCTTATTTTCATTTCCCCTTCCCAATAGAAGACAGGCATCATCAGAAGCAAAGGTCCATGTTTATGGATCAGGAACTGTGAATGCTTTTTGTGTAACTGCTCACATTGTGGCAAACAGAACTTCAGGAAAACTCACCAAATACATTAGGTCTCACTGGATGTTTGATACTTAGGGACCATCTAGTTGGGACTTGTAAGTAAAACGGGCTTCTCTAGGTAACACCCATTTTGGACTGGCCTATTATGTTCAGAGTACAAATAGGAGGATCAAAGATGGTGGAACAAATTGGCATGACAATTTTATGACCTATAGATAAAATTGGGATACCCAGTGTAATGTAGTGGATATAGTAACAGACTAGGAGTCAGAAGGCTTGGGTTTGAATCCCTGTTCAGCCATAAAAACTCAGTGGAAATATAGAACTGGTAAAATCACTCCTTAAATATCTCAGTTACCTTGAAAACCCTGTAGTTTCCAAACTGATGATGCATAATAACATAACATAGATGAAATTAAATAAATGACTAGTTAAAACCAAAGACATTTGTGATGAGTACATCTTTCTTTCAGGCAGACTTGTACGTATTTGCGCATGTGGGAAATAACATAACAGCAGAGCTGTCCCTCAATTCCAGGAATTCAACAGCAATTCCAAGATAATAACTATAAGGGCACTAAAGGGATTTTTTATCAGGTCCTACCATCTCATGTAAAATGATATGAGACCTGTCTACTCTAAAGGCTTTGAGGGAAGTGGAGCTGTGATCTGCTGACGAGTAGCATAATGCTAGCTGGCTAGAGAGCTCAGTAGTCTAGGTATCTGACTGAAGAGCCACAGATTGGTGGTTCCAATCTCCTCTGTGCCTCCTGGGAGTAGAGTCAACCTGTGTGGACTTGGGCAAGATGCACAGCCCCAGGGCATACCTAGAAGAAGGATACGGCAAACCACTCCTGTATATTCTCTACCTAGAAAACCCTGGAAGGTGTCTCTGCAAGTCAGAATTGATTTGATGGCACACAGTTACAGCTGTGTTGCTACCTCTAAGGTAAAGGTCACCCTTGCTTGAAAGCCAGTCATATCTCACTCTAGGTTCAGTGCTTATCTCTGTTTGTAGTCAAAGAGCCAGCACTGTCTGTGTTTGCAGATCTTTCTGTGGACATGTGGCAGGCATGTCTTGACACCAGAGTGCAGAGAATACTGTTTACCTTCCCACTGAAGTGGTACCTATTTAGTTACTTGAAATATTTTGCTTTTGAACTGCTAGGTTGGCAGGAGCTGGGACAGAGACAGGAGCTCAGTCAGTCATGCAGTACTTGGGTCTTGAACTCCTGAGCGGCTGACCTTCTGGTCGTCAAGTTCAGCATCTTAACCACTAAGCCACTGCAGTCCCTTATTGCCTCTTGTGTCCTTTCAGAATAATTAGAACCATAAGTGTCCAGATGACACTTGCCCTTAGTTATCGGACAGAACAGTGGTAGGATCTCAAATGTTGACCAGTTCGCCAGAACCGGTAGTAACTTTCCCCAGTGTCCCAGAGAACCGGTAGCAGCTTTTGGGGGGAACCACCTTTGGGGCTTACCTTTTCATTGGTTCCCCCACTGCGCATGCGTGCCAAGCACTTGGTGTGCAAGCACGTGAACAGAGCTTGGCGTGTATGCATGGTCTCCTTGCTGTCCTCCCAAGTGGGGAGGAGGAAGAGAAACTGCTAGCCTGAAGCTCCCTATAGCCTGCTCCCCAGGGTAAGTGACTCACCTTTGGATGTGATGTGTCTGTGTGTATTTTAATGTGTATTTAATACCTTTACCTATATTGACGTACTACCACAGTTCCTAAAAAGGCCTGGTGGCTGGCAGGCCTGGCAGCCTGGCTTGGGGTTTTTAAGCAAAGTCTTGGAGTTACCTCATCAATAAGCTACACCTGTGCTGTTCCAATTGCTGTTCCAACTGGAGAACCCTTAAGGAGGTACAGCTGTTTTACATTTACATTAAGGCATGTTATCCTAGAGAACTGGTTAGGCAAAGTCTCAGTACCGAACTTCTTTAACTGTTGAAAAGTTGAAAAGTGCCAAAATGAAGCCATCATTCTGTAGTTCCTTCCATCTGACCTAGTGTGAGAAAGATTAGCCAGAATAAGCTTTAAGCTCTGGTTTAAAAGCTCTGTTTGATTTGTGTTTGGGGTGGGTGGGTGGATGTTTGGGTGAGTGGTTGTATTTTAATGTATTTTTTAATTTAATTTATTTACGGGTTTGTTTTGTGGGTGGGTTGAGGGGTGTGTGTGTGTGTGTGCTTATTTTTATTATTTTGTATTTTTGTATTTTTTTATTTGGCCCAGCCCATGACATCATAACATCATGGTGTTAGCTCCGCCCACACTGTGATGACATCATGGTAGGGTAGTAAAATTTTTGACATCCCACCACTGGTGGGTTGATTTGTGTTTGGGGTGGGTGTTTGGGTGGGTGGGTGTATTTTAATGTAAGTTTTATTTTATTTTATTTATTTATGTATTTATTTATTTACAGGTATGTGGTGTGGGTGTGTGGGTTGAGGGGTGTGTGTGTGTGTGTGTGCTTATTTTTATTTTATTTTTATTTTTTTCTTTGGCCCCGCCCACAACATCATGATGTTAGCTCCGCCCACACTGTGATGACATCACGGTGGGGTAGTAAAATTTTTGACAACCCATCACTAGCTCCTTCTGAAGTTTGTGAACATCAGGAGGGGAAAGGCAGATATTTTTTCCTTTTCTGGACATAAAGTAGAAAATTCTGACAATCATATTTAGTTGTCTGTCTGCATTCCCAGTTGTATACAGTATTTGAGTTTTGAAGCAGAAAATTTTGACTGGGATTGTGGTTACATCTACATTTACCAGCTATGGACATTCATTACAACTTCTCTACATGAAATTTACTATTTACTACATGAGATTACTATTGGATTGGCAGGTGGAACAGCTGCACTGAAAAGAATACAATATCCAAGGTTCTAGAATGGGATGGACAAAGTGTAGCACAGAGCAATTGACTGTAGTCTCTATTCCTCCTCCTCCAGGCCATACCCTCTTCAAAGACTTCTCTTGAGACTGCTGAAACAGTACAAATGGGAAGGATGGATGGATCGAGGGTGGATGGGTTCCAAAATTGCCCCATGTTCACTAGAGTGTGTGAGGGATCTTTCTAATATTTAAGAAAAACTGGCTGTACAAGTACTGGGAGAGGGGGAGACCTTCAACATCAATGTGTGAGCTTGCTGATAAAAGCTTACATTTTCAGCTGTGCACTAGATCAATAATGCATACTTATTTAATCCAAACTTTGGGTGTCTGCTGTAGAGTCATTTGGAAGAGATAATAGAACAGGCAGGCACTTGTCATGCCTAGCTTGTGACCAAGCTCCATCACTATCCACCTTTAACTTTGCAATGCCTCTCATCTAATCATCAATAGAATCAGACAGTGTCTGGTTCTTTTCCATGATTTCTAAGTGTAGACAAACTCCCCTTGTTTTACCTTGTGCGTTGTCTCAGGGCCAGAGAGGCCATAAAGGTAGTTAGCTCATTGCTTTGTATTTTTCCCCTAAATCTGAAATGAAATCTAAAGGCTTATGTTACTTCTAATTAGGGGAGACTCTAGGCTTCGCCTGGGGAGTTCGCTGTGTCCTTGTCTGACTCTCAAGTCCTGATGCTTCTCTTTCATTTCTACTTTCCATTTCTCACTTAATCTCCATCTATAGTGATTTGTTCCTTCCAAGGAGATCTGGGTAGATAGAAGAAGAAAAAAGCTATTTACTTGTACCTGACCAGACATAGCTCCATCCCAGAGTACCTTACCTACACATTCATTCACCCACCCACCCTTCAAATGAACTCTCCTTACTTTGTTGTTCTCTGCAACTGCAGGCTATTACACTCAGCTTACGTTATCTGTCATATTGTATTGATGTCACCATGTTGTACTGCTAAATCTGCCGCTCTGCTGTATTTGATCCTACTGCTTGTCTTCTTTTCTCCTGGCACTAGACCTTGGATTCTCATGCAACCAGTTCATTTCAGGGGATAATATTAAATTATATTGTAGTACAAGTGTGCTGTTGTTTGCATGTTTGCATATGCATACATGCATGCATTGTAACTTGCTAGATTTCTTTCTCTTAGAAAGATTTACTCAGCATTTATCTCCCTCACAGAATCAAAATCTTTTTATTAAGACTAAGGCTGGGTACAGTACAAAACTCCAGTGGGAAGTCTTCAGCCTAAAGCAGAGATATCATCACGTTGGGTGCTCCCAAGACTAGGTGTCTATCCCTTTTTAATCCCAAGGAACATAGCTGCCCAAGAATCCAGCCCAGGGAACCACTAGCATTCAGGCAACTGAAAGGAACATGCAGAGCTTACACATGCAACTGTCTTGTACTGATAAGCCTTTGGCCTTATACATGATTAGGCACACACTTTGCCTTCTAATGATAAGTATGTCTAGTCTGGTATTATCCACACTGGCTACAATCCATTCTCCAAAGTTTCCAGCCTTTCAAAATCCTATACCATCCACTTGACCTGACATCCAAGATATGGAACTGGAGATGGTTTTGCACACAAAGCTAAGGGTAAAACCCCAGGGTAAAATATATGCTTCTCTTCACTGATCTGTGGCTCCTTCAGGGTCTTCTTGTTTGTTGTGATCTCCAACCACTTAGATAGATAAATCTGTAGACTGATCTGTGGAAATAACTAGCAATAGCAATTACACTTATATACCATCCCATAGCACTTAGTGCACTCTCTGGACGGTTCACAAGGTAATTAGTATTTTGCCCCCAGCACACTGGGTGCTAATTTTACTGACCTGGGAAGGATGAAAGGCTGAGTCAACCTTAATCATCTTAAAAACATTTAGTTCTGCTTTGTTTCCTATTTTTACATTCTAGTCATTTATGTCTTATTTGGGTGTGTGATCAGTTTCTTCCTGAATGCGTGCATAAAAGTTTTCAATTTCATTTTCTTCAACATCTTTAGTTGAAGTGGTTATTTTGATAAATTTCCCCCAGATTTGGGCCAAATCTTGCCTGTGGCGCCAAATAATCCGGCCCCTGCCCCTGCTCCAACCGCTGTTGCCACTGCTGGAAGCAGCCACTGATACATTTATGGTGGCTGCGGATGGGTTTACGGCAGCTGTGGACATGTGTTTATGGCAGCCGTGGACACGTTTATGGCCTCCTCAACTGTCTGAAGGAGCTTGACCTGGCCCCCAACTTAAAAAGGTTGCAGGCCCATGAGTTAGAGCTTGCATTAAGCCCCATGTGTGCTACATCTTCCTCAGTATTAGAACCACTCTATGCAAGAGAAAAGGCAGAAATGTCAGTGTCAATCCAGGCAGCATGGATGAGATCATCCTAGAGGGGCATTTAGTTTTCTTTTGCATCTATGATGAACTCTTCACAGCATATTATATAATGAAAGAAAAAGCCTAAAACATTAGTTGTATAAGGAAGTACTCTCTAGGCTAGAAGTAAGCATATCTTTCCCCCAGGATCATACAGTATTTGAGACCTCCAGGCACTGGTGGAATGCCTACATGCATCCTTCCTCCCATCAGAATATTTAAGGTGTGCAATGTTTTTCTATTTCTGGAAGTATCCAGAAATGGTGGCTTTTGCATGGGAGGGTTTTCATCCATTAGACGTTCAAAGATAATCAGAACACTGCTGTGACTTTAGTGTTCTATATCAGTAGCAGTCCTTTGCCACCATATTTTTATCTATAGCAGCCATTTTGATAAGCTGTGCAAATTTCCAGTACTAGCAGTATATAAAAAGGGTGGCTGTAAAAGTGGCTCAAGTCACTAAGACGCTGACTGGGAGGTGGAAGGTCAGCAGTTCGATTCCCGAGTACTGCAGGACGGAATGAGCTCCCATCTCTGTCCCAGCTCCTGCCAACCTAGCAGTTCAAAAGCAAGAGATTGCAAGTAGATAAATAGGGACCACTTTGGTGGGAAGGTAACAGCATTCCATGCACTCCGGTGTCTAGTCATGCCTGCCACATGACCATGGAAATGTCTGCAGAAGCAGACAGCGCTGGCTCTTCGGCTTAGAAACAGAGATGAGCACTGACCCCTAGAGTCGGATACGTTTGGCTTTTGAGCAAGGGAAACCTTTACCTTTACTAAAAGTATGGGGCACAGAAGAGCAATGTTATCCACTAAAATTAGGAATGGTTCCTGTACCTAAATCTTTATTTCCCCATATCTAGAGACCTCAACCCAAATGGTAATATCCAAATTCCCATTTCTCCTTCTGACACAATCCTACTAATTAGGGAGTTCTACTATGAAACTCCTTATATAAATATTGTCCATCTTTTTTAAACTGATCACATGAAACGATGAAGCCATTCAACCCGCTCCAAACACAACATGACTCCAAAGCACTTAGTACTGCTACATTCAAAACTTCCTCAGATCAGACTTCAAAACTTCAATATTCCATGCCGGGATCTTGGTTTTATGATTCATATGTAAAGTGTGCAGCACTGCCATTCCTGTTGAGCACTCTACAAATACAGAACTAGCTAATAAGAGCAAAACAAATATGCCCCCCCTCCCTTTGCTGTGCATGCTTAGCTTTGCATTCTCAATGCAGATGTCCACAGCAGGAGGGCGGGTCATGCATATATCTATTTGAAGACTACACTAAGTGTATATAAACAACATTCAGTCATGCTCACAAAACAGCACTTTGGTCATGCTGTGAAAGTCTGAGGGGTACTGTCTTTAACAGAGCAAGCTTGATATTTGTTGCTGTGGTCTATCATCAAAAAATGTCACCTGAAATCACTCCAGACTGGAAAGGAACTTGCTTTCTCCATTTTCCCTTCAGTAATGTTCACCACCTATGATAAGGACTGTGGTGGCTCAGTGGTTAAGAAGCTCGCCTTGTTAGCTGGAAGGTTGGCAAGTCAGCAGTTCGAGCCCCGAATACTGCATGATGGAATGAGCGCCCGTCTCTGTTCCAGCTCCTCCCAACCTAGCAGTATGAAAGCAAGAAATTGCAAGGAGATAAATAGGAACACCTTTGGTGGGAAAAAGATCTTGGGGACATGAAAGGCACCTCATTCGGTTGTCCCCTGAGCCGAGTTCCTACAGCAAAAATCCTTTTAACCCAGTAAGCATTTTTGTGTGCTGACACACAACAAGCCTACCTATGATTCAAAGCCAATAATCATCAGCCTGTGATGTGTTACACCGAGAGAAGAGGGGAAAGCAACTGTCTTTTCCATTTGATAAATGTGTCCTCATGCTGGGACTAGAGTTGTTCTCTCTTCTCTCTTCCCAGAGGCCATTTTAACCAACTGCCCTGTAAGCGGAGAGAAGAAAGTCAACTGTTGTAATGGCTAACTCTTCAAATAGTCCACCATTTTACAACATTTTCACCTGCTATCAGCCACTCGTGGATCCACCCTTCAATGAAGAATGTGATGAAAATGTTTTAAAGAAATACATAATGGCTAAGACAGATTTGCTGAGAATCTAAGACCTTAAAGGCAAACTTCTCTGTGTGGATGAGACCATATCACCTCCCCAGTCCAATTCAACAGGGGCTGCAGAAGTTCCACAACTGGGCAACCCCATAATTTGTTTTAGAACAAGGTGTCCCTGGTACTTGCATCTTGTTTTCTATGAGATTAGTGCTTTCAGAAGCTTTCAGAAATACAAAGCAAAGCAGCAGCACCATGCGTGCTATGTTTTAAAGACAAATTGTGTTGTGGCTTTTCTCAGTTCTCCTACTAATTTGGCATCAAGAGTGTTAGTAAAGGTAAAGGCCTCCCTTGCCCAAAAGCCAGTTGTATCCGACTCTAGAGTACGGTGCTCGTCTCTGTTTACAGCCAAAGAGCCAGTGCTGTCTGTGTATGCAGACATTTCCGTGGTCATGTAGCAGGCACGGAATGCTGTTACTTTTCCCGCCGAAGTGGTCCCTATATATCTACTTGTAATGTCTTGCTTTTGAACTGCTAGTTTGGAAGGAACTGGGACAGAGATGGGAGCTCACTCCGTCACGTGGCACTCAGGTCTCAAACTGCTGACCTGCCGACTTTTCGGTCTTCAAGCTTAGCATCATAACTACTAAGCCACCACAGTCCCTATCAGGGGAGTTAGAAGTTACAAATATGTTCCACAGGCATAATGATCTATGACTGCCATTTCTATCAGAGATGTAAGGCAGGAAAACAGACTTAGGAAAGAAACGGTAAAAATCGAAAGAAAGGTTGAAGTCAAAGGTTGGATCTCAAGATAGTTCATTGTCATAAGAAGAAAAAGATGTTGGAAGAGGGAGTGGTCTAAAGAAAAGGGAGGGGGCCAGTAGCATAGCATGGGGGGAGGGGGTGGCCCGACCCAGGTGGCACTTTTTGGGTGTATGGGTGTTCTTGGACTACAATTCCCAGAAGCCATAGCAGGAGCAGGCACCAGCATCCTAGGAGCCCACCAATGGGTGGCAAATTTGGCTTATGCCCCAGGCAGCTGAATCCCATGCTACACTATGTGAGGGAGCAAGGGAAGAATGGAGGGAAGAAAAGACAGAGCAGTTGGAAGGAGAATGGCCATAAAAAGATATAAAATGCCAGATACCTTCTCAGTTGAAATAACCAAATGACTTGTTTGGTAACAATGTAGAATCACAGCTGTATGAAATTCCTTTCAATTCCATCTATGTGTGAATTGCTATTCCTGTTAGGGTGCCTTGATATTCTCATGTTTGATGTTGTTTCTATCTGTATGTGTTAAGATTCCAGAGTGCAACTAGCGTGCACACAGCCTGTCCCTAGGGTACAACAGCACTGTGCAAAGTATAATTCCTTCATATAGGATGACTTTCTTTCCTTCTGTAATCTCACAGGATATGGGATAATTTTCCCTATGAAAAGTGATGGCTTTTTGAATGGATATGGGTGTGTCTTGAGGAAACAGATGCTCCAAACATATTAGATTTGACTGTCCATTTCCCATGTCATGGGAGGATAGAACTATGGGCTGTCATACTTAAGAATAGAACTGTGTTTGGAGTCCCATATCTCTGGTCAGCTAGAAGTTCCAGTTGCAAGGCTTCCACGATTACCTCACTAGTCATTGGTGGATGCAGTCTGATGGACTGGCTAGACATTTCGGCTGACCCATCAAAGCAGGTGAATTGGTAAATTCCAATATTTTGGTTCATTTTTAAAATGGAATCAGATCCACTTCTGTTTCCATCTGCTGATAAATGTGTCCCATGCCAAATATGATCTGGAAGGCCCTACTGTGAAAGTGTGCAGAATAGAAGAAAAGTACTAGGGAGACAAGAAGGTAAAAAGGTCTATTCAAACCATACAATGCTCTTAACAGAATCTCCTTGTGGTCCATCTTGATGTCAAAGTGCCATAGAAGATACACCCACAGAAATCTAATTTCCACATGTTGAATCACTTAACTAGAACCACATGGATATGGTGAGTCAACCTATGATGATTTCCTTGCGATTATCAGAGAGAGAAAAAGTTGATTGCACTAAAGACAATAACTTTTTTAAGGCAATCCAAATTTACCAATATGGATATGCCTTCTGCTACAGACATCAAAGTAACCCTGGTGAACAAAAGGAATTACAAAGAAAGATTGGGGGGGGGGGGAGTAGTTGAAGGGGAATGGATTCAGAAATTCCAAGATACATCAGAAGTATTAAATAAGGACCAAAGATTCTTAGCACATCAGTTCAATATTATGAATTGAATCAAAAAGTCCTTTCATTGGTATAACTCACTGCAGACCTTCTAAATGCTATCTGATTACTAATAATAGGATACCTATTTAATTTTTTTTAAGATTTTAAGAATTTTAAGAATTTTAAGATTTTAAGAATTTTAACCTTTTATAGTTTTAAATTTGAGGTTTTTAGGGAATGTTTTCTGTCTTTGTTGTTGTTTTCTATGATGCGTAAGCCGCCCTGAGTCACCTCGGTGAGGAGGAAGGTGGATAAATACGAATAAATAAATAAATACTGATGTAATCAGAACATTGATCATAACTAGTATTAATAATGTGAGCATCATTTTGAAAGCCCATTACAAATGGAACTTACCCGTTTCCTCATTTCATTTAGTGCCCCCACCCCATGAAGGTGAACTCTGTGATACAGTATATCAATCTATGTCTTAACTACTGTATTATGTTCTATTTCCCTGAGGCAATGAATTATAATCCACAAAAAATTCACATCTTTTGGTCTTTAAAGTGCTGCAGCATTTTGCTTTCCATTTTCTTGTATCCATGCTGAAACAAACAAACATGGCTATTTCTATGACAAATCTTGGGCACTGTATCACCCAGCCAACAAAAATCGGAAGCTATGCAAGCTGTTCCAATTCTCTTCCCTCTGCTCTATTTCAATTTGCACTTTGAGAATGGTCATAGGAACAGTCTGGTTTAATTATAATTATTACTTCATTCCAGCAGCAGAGGACCATTTGTAGATTATACAGGTCTACATCCAGAGGTGCAGCCATATACACACTATATACTTTTGATATATATATACATCAAGGCTCCTTGTTGTTACACAGGACTTGAACTGGATTTGTTTCAAAGTAATATAGAAATAATAATTCCCATGGTTTCAAGAACGTGGTGAGACATGCATCTCCCTTCTGGAGCACTGAGTATTGTTTTGGTGTACCCTTCCCAATCCCAAACTCTGAGATCACTATTTTCCTCTGCCTCCTTCTGTTTATTTAAACGTGAGTACTTTGTGGAACAGGCGTTTGAGGCCTCCTCGGTTTCCTTGACTGTTGTGAAATGAATAATAAGAAAATGAAGAAAACAACAGTAGATTGAGTGATCTTGAAGCTGACATGGCCCCTGCTGGGCAGCTTCTCTTTCCCTCATTCAAATTAGGCAGTAGACACTGTACACCACTATACAGAAATGCATGAATGTCATACAAACTGACAACTGAGGCTTATCATCTCCAGGTAGGAGAGATGCTGTTTGAATTTTGCCTAATAACACACATAAGAACTGTGTGTACCTATCAACAGTCACATCAGTGCATCCCATTGCTATTCAAAGGGGTTTACTGGCAAGATAAACCTTCTACCTCAATGCAAATAGTCAGTCCACTTCTTTAGGTGCAGCACTGCAGTGGCTTAGTGGTTAAGATGCTGAGTGTGGAGATTGGAAGGTCGGGTTTCAATACCTGAGTGCTGCATAATGGATCTTGAGGACATGAAGGGAATCCTCATTCAGGTGTCCCCTGAGCAGAGTTTCTCCAGCAAAAATCCTTTCAACCCAGAGGCACCTGACACAAAATTTATTATCATTAGGTAATTCTTGGAGGTGGCCAGAAAAAGGTGGCTTATCTGGCAGCCCTGTTTACAAGGCCAGCAATTTATCATGCGCTCCCCAAAGTGCCTTCCCATTCATTTAAAATGAAAACATCATGCTTGGATAATTGCTTTCCTGCCCAAAAGGGCTTCTTAGCAACAGCAGTTGCTGCAGTTTCCAAGCACCAGCTGCAAGAATGTCATTTGAATGGCATAGTCGGCCATAAGGCGCATTAATGAAGGTCCAGTTTGAACACAGAGGTTTATGACAATGTTCATCTTGTACCCAACTCCATCCCACTATTACTTTAAACACAGAAGTTTATGACAACGTTCGTATTGTACCCAACTCCATCCCACTATCTCCATTGTCCCATGCAATGTGCTTCCAACTCTGTCTCTTGGGTGGGTAGGGGGGGTGGATGGGGGTTCATCATAAATTTTCTCCAAGTGATTCACTCTTCTAAATTATTACCAGACCTCAATTTAAAGTGTAAATGAATGTGATTATACGTTTGACAGTTCTTGTGTGAACGCAGAGTTTTTAACATAAAATGCACTAGGCAATTAACTACCCTTTATTTCTAGAAATGGTAAAGACAATTCATCCCACATTGTCAGAGATGAAATCTGATACCTCATGCTTGTGCAACAAGTCTGGAGTCTCCATCTTAAGATATAACTTCAGCAGATATCAACACACAGCAACAAGAGATCAGGATAATTTCTGGATTCTTGCATGACACCCTATTCTTTTAAGCTCAGCGTTGGCCAGACTGAAAATAATTCTTGTTGGACTTAGAAAATTGCCCATTTTCAATATTTTAGTAGCTCAATAAAGGTGTTGTCCACCTTTATTTCTAGTGTTCCCTCATATATGTGAGAAGATTAGGGAAATGTATAACACAATTGCTCAAGAAGGCTCTCTCAGTTTGAATGCAGCCTACTTGGGATTTAAGATTACTACAGATGGTCACTGCAGCCATGAAATAAAAAGATGCTTACTTCTTGAGAGGCAAGCTATGACAAACCTAGGCAGCATATTAAAAAGTAGAGACATTACCATGCCAACAAAAGTCAGCATAGTCAAAACAATGGTCTTCCCAGTAGTAATGTACGGCTGTGAGAGATGGACCATAAGGAAGGCTGAGCACAGATCAGTTGAACTGTGGTGCTGGAGAAGAATCTTGAGAGTCCCCTGGACTACAAGGAGATCAAATCAGTCAGTCCTAAAGGAAATCAACCCTGACTGCTCCTTGAAAGGACAAATACTGAAGCTGAAGCTCAAGTACTTTGGCCACCAAATAAGAGAGGACTCACTGGAGAAGTCCCTGATGCTGGCAAAAATCAAAGGCAAAAGGAGAAGGGGGCATCAGAGGATGAGATGGCTAGAAGGCATTGTTGGTGCAGTGGGCATAGATCTGTGTAGAATATGGAGAATGACGGATGACAGAGAAGCCTGGCATGCGGTGGCCCAAGGGGTTGCAAAGAGTCAGATTTCATTCCAGCTGGCTTTTAAATGAAGTCTAAATATTAAATATATAAGTGGTCTGAAAGCAGAGAAGAGGATGCCTCCCTCAAAGGGACTCTCCTGATCAGTAATCAAGCCAACTCTCCTTAAGAAGACTGTATGGAAACATAATGGGATTTCCTGAAATATGTGTACCTCAGGAACCAGATGGTATGTTTACCTTGCAATGGCCAGTCACAAAAGAAAGCAGACTAAATACAAGATACATAGGTGAATAAGATTACGTGTTGTGACAAATATGCCTTCCACCACTTGAGAGCACCTCTCCAAAAATGTGCTGAGTTTATTGCCTAGTTTAACCCTCTGTAACTAACCAGCAACACAAGAGGAGACTTTACACATGGCCATCACCAGATGGCCAACATTGAAACCAGATTGATTAAATACTCTGCATCCAAAGATGGAGAACCTCCATACAATCAGCAAAAATGAGACCTGGAGCAGACTGTGGCTCAGATCATAATCTACTGATCGCAAAATTCAGTCTTAGACCAAAGAAAATAGGGAAAACAATTAAGCCAGACAGGCATCACCTAGACATCCCTAAGGAATACACAGTGGAGGTGTGGAACAGATTAAACGGCTTAGACTTGATAGACAGAGTGCCAGAAGAATTATGGACAGAGGTTGGGACATCATAAAGGAGGCAACAAGTAAAACCAAACCAAAAGAAAAGAAGTGTGAGAAGGCAAAGTGGTTGTCTGATAAGGCTCTTAAAATAGTAGAGGGAAAAAAGAATGCAAAAGGCAAAGGAGAAAAGAAAAAAAATCAATCAATTGAATACAGACTTTCAAAGAAAAGCAAGGAGAGATAAGGAAACATTTTTAAATGAACAATGCAAATAAATAGAGGAAAACAACATGAGGGACAGGACTAGAGATCTTTTAAAAAAAAAACTTGGGGAAATCAAGGGAACATTTAAAGCAAAAATAACCATGATAAGGGACAAAAACAGCAAGGAGTTTTTGCAGAAGAGATTAAGAAAAGATGCCAAGAGTACACAGAGGAACTCTACAAAAAGGACCGCCACACCCCTGATAATCACAAGATAAAGGCAAGAGGCCCTATCAGTCCCTGAAAAATAGATGGAGAAGAGGTAGAAGCAGTGACAGGTTTTACTTTCTTAGGATCCAAGATCACTGCAGATGGTGATTGCAGCCATGAAATAAAAAGGCGACTGATGCTTGTGAGACAAGCTATGAGAAACCTGGGGAACATAGTTAAAAGTAGAGACATCACCTTGCAAACAAAAATTCGCATAATCAAAGCAATGATATTCTCAGTGGCAATGTATGGTTGTGAGAGCTGGACCATAAGGAAAGCTGAGCGCAGAAGAATACTGTATATACTCAAGTATAAGCCTAAATTTTGGGCCCAAAAAAGAGCCCCCAAAAGGGGAAATGGCTTATACTCAGGTCAGTGACCACAAGGGTCCCAAGACCGCGTCAGATTGAGATCTGCCAAAATTTTAATTAATTTTACCATATTTTCATGTATTTTGAAACTCACTAGCAGCTGCTGCATTTCCCTGGGTTTTCAGGTCAAAATTAGGTACCTCGGCTTATATTCGGGTCGGCTTATACTTGAGCATATATGGGTAGATGCCTTTGAAATGTAGTGTTGGATGAGAGTTTTGAGAGTACCCTGAACAGCGAGGAGAACAAATAGGTCAATCTTAGAAGAAGGTGTCATGAAGGGTTGGAATCGACTGTGTGACTGAACAACAGCAGCAACAACAAAAAAACCCCAACCAACTATGATTTGAAAACTACCTGAACAGTATGGTATACGTTAGGCATATGTACTGTTTTTGGACAAATGTGCAGAATTGAACTGAATCAGTGGCATGCATCTGGTATTGGAGAAGTAAGGAGCTATTGTTCATGCCCTGTGCAGAGCAGCACTACAATGGTTCCTCTGTATTCCATTCGGCTTTCATGGGGTTAACATGGTCAGTGGTAAATTGAGCTGCAGGTGTCAAAACTGCTGAGCCTCCCATTAAAGCCCAGTTCTCCCCTGGACTTACCAATCACTGAAGCACTAGGACAGGCACAGACTGGAGTAATCTCAGAACATACCACCATTTTGCAGAGGTGTAGGGCAAACTGTTGTGACAACCCTTTAAACCAGGGGTTCCCAATCTTTTTACGCCACGGGCCTGAGCAAACCCCCTGGGCAGCTGAACAGGCCAGAGCACTTCCCCCGGAAGTGGAAGTGGGTGCATTTACATCCTCGTTTATGACAGCCACAGGCATATTTACACATGTGCAGGTGTGTTTTACAGCTGAAGTAATCATGTCTTCTTCCACTTCCAGGTACATTGGCAGTGAAAAGGTGCTGCAGGCCGGGTCTGGCCCATGGGCCATAGAATGGGAACCCTTGCTTTAAACAGTTGTTTTGCATTCTGGAATAGCCTTTCCCCCCTTTGTTCTTGCACTCTCTCATTAAAATATATTGAAATAATATTACACTACAGGATTATGGAAGGACAATGGTTTTGCTGACTTTGAATGGACATGTCACACTTTTAGGGCACTGTCTGCACCCCAAGTCACAGCCATTTGTGTTTCACTGCCATTCACAGGATTTTTTTTTAAGCTGACATCCAGAAACACAGATATAATGTTACAGACCTGGGAAAAGACTGAGTCAGAATGTCTCCTAAAGGTACAGAATGTTTTTTCCATAAATTGTATGATCCTTATTTAAGTATTGAGTGGCTCAAGGGGTTTTCACACAATGCAAATATCAATTATTAACAACAACCGTCATGTCATGGCACTGATAGCTACCCCAATAGATTGTAGAATATACTGAGTTCAGAGGCATATGCAGTAACAACACCAGCAGCAACTACAAAATCAATATTGGATAGAATCCAAAAAAGCTTCAGTTAAATGTACAATTTCCATTGCACCTACCACATTGCTATGTTAGTCTGCAACACACTTTATGTTTATTTCAAAACATCATCCTACAGTTATAATAATGTTTGCCATCAAGTCTATTCTGATTTATGGCAAGCTGTTCCAAGGTTTTCTTTGTACATATAAGTCACTCTGACGTGTTTGGTTTACTACTCCATTCTTCTCTCATCACTCTGGGATTGTGCAGCCTACCTGAGGTTAAAGAGACTGGCTCTTTTCCTGAGAGCAACAATGGGGAATTGAATTCTTGACCTGTGGCTCTGCAGCCAGGTATCTAACTTACTGTTAGTTATAATTATGTGCTACCAAAAGAATTTTGAGTAATGATGACCCCTTAAAGACGTTTGTAATATAGAGTACTCAGAAGCAATAATTTACCATCCCCTACTTCTTATTGAGCAAATTTTGGTTATTCCTCTTAATTAGCAGAGTATGATGTAGGAAAAGACAACAACAGCATAGAAATGTAAAAAGACCAATCCAGTCTCTTCACTGCTTTCCCAACACAATCTCATAATTTACAAGCATTTAAAGAAGGGGAAAATGAATTTGCATTTTATTTAACATTTGTGGTTACAGTCGATTAGGAGCACAAAAATATATTTCATTATTTTTCTTTACTATGCACTCTCCATTTTCAATGTGCATGGAAAAACCTTTGCTTTCAAAAGTGGGAGCACTTAACATGTTGCATTACAAACCGAGAGCGTATAAAATATCACTTAACTTAGAGTATAGACACTGTTTTCATTGGACAATTTCCATTGTAAATCACCATTTCCAATTCCTTCTATTCATAGGAGCACCACTGGCTATTTGAATATTTCAACCAACATTTAAGTTAAAGAATTCTCTCATATCTGTGGAGTGGCTGTTAAATCCTGAATCAATGATCTAGTCATTTGATTTGTTCAGGATTATAAACTGGTTTTTCCCTTTGTCACTCTCAAAGAATTGGTTTTTGCATGCTTCCTTTGATATTTTATCTCAGAACCAGTTTTACTATCTTTACCTGAAAAATCTCTAGGTGATGAACATTTTTTAACTAGATGATCCTTCCTACGACAATTCCAGAAGGAATGTGGTTGGTTCTGGAGTGTGGCTTTCCTATTGTCCTTCCCATCCAACAGGTAATTTGATCTAGTTTTGGTCTAAGGCAGACTCAGGAGAATTCCCTAGTTCTGTGCATTCCTGTCTGAGGCAATTCAGAGATTCTTTCAAGTTTAATTTCTTTTTCCCATCAAGAACAGAAATAAAAGCATCAAATTTTTGACTTACTATTCCTATAAGGAAACCCACCATTTGTTTATCATCTAAGTTGTATCCAGTCAGGATTTAGTTATCAAATACAGATAACAAAGAAGTTATGTGCTTTTCTTAGTCCTTCTTCGAATTAAGTCCCAATCTCTCAAGTTCCCTGACCCAGACTTGTGATTTAAAACTGGTAAAGGATTTCTAGAGCAAACAATTAGCTATTTCTTTGAGCCAACCCTCTTAGTCTGGACGAGTTATGAGAAATCTGGGGAACATAGTTAAAAGTAGAGACATCACCTTGCAAACAAAAATTCACATAGTCAAAGCAATGGTATTCCTGGTGGTAATGTATGGTTGTGAGAGCTGGACCATAAGGAAAGCTGGGTGCAGAAGAATAGATGCCTTTGAGATGTGGTGTTGGAGGAGAGTTTTGAGAGGAGAACAAGTAGGAGAACAAATCTTAGAAGAAATCAACCCTGACTGCTCCTTAGAAGGTCAAATAGTAAAGATGAAGCTAAAGCACTTTGGACATCAAATGAGAAGAGAGGATTCACTTGAGAAAGCCTTGATGCTGGGAAAGGTGGAGGGCAAAAGAAGAAGGGGGCGGCCAAAAATGAGATAGCTAGATGGTATTGTAGGGCACAGAGCTGGGTGGGTTGAGGAGGATGGTGGAGGACGGAGGTGCCTAGAGGGCAATGGTCCATAGAGTCGTAAAGGGTCGGAATCGACTGTGCGACTGAACAACAACAAAAAACTTAGTCTGAGATCACAACTTACTGAGAATTTTGGATCATTCCTCTTACTTAGGTATGAGGTAGAAGAAAGTATGATAGTACAGAAAATGTGGAGAGATCAACTCAGTCTCATCACTGCTCTGCCTTTGGTTCCCCACTCACAACTAGCATTTTGTGTGATAAAATCTCTGTAGAAGCATTTAAAGTAGAAAAGGGATAACTTTATTTATATTTAGTTACAATCAGTGTGGAGGGGAAGGAGTCTCCAGAACATAGAGAGAATATCCATGCTTGCTGCTTAGTCAGAGAAAGAAGACTATTTGAAATCTTGGAAGCAAACAAGCAAAAAAAAAAAAAATAGAAAGAGGCTTGCATCAAATTCTAGAGGTGGCAAAACTTTATCAATTCTGTTTAGTGGTAACGGATAATTCAATTAGGCTGCAAAGGCTCTTCCCACTAATACCTTAGTGTTAGTATATGCAGGATTGTTATTATCCCAACGCTTCTCACTGTCCAGCTTGCCCCCAGCCTAGTTTTCCCATGGGAAGTATAGTGCTTGGATCGTACATGTAAAAATAATACTCTCAAAAAACCAAACAAACCTCAAACCAGATTGGTAACACAGAAGGACCAAAAACAACAACAGGAAAGCACTAAACTATGAAGAATCTAAGCAGACCTATACATGAAAATTGAGCACATATCCAGGTAAGTACCCTTATGCAGTTGCCATCTGTATGTAAAAGGCTCAAATGCTGAAATAGCTGCAAGGTCCATTGATTAATAGAAGGTGGCCAGTCATCGTTCCAGTACTGTTTTTACGGTCATTTAAACCATCATAAGGTCACATTGCATCCATTGCTTAGTTGTATATCTTAGAGCAGTATTTAGTTCACTCAAAAACAGTGTTTTCCAAACTTTGGTTTTTGGACTTCAATTTCCAGAAGCCTAAGTTAGTACATTGGCTGATCAGTGCGTTGGGGAATTGAATTAGTCTTTTGGAAATAGAAATCCAAAAACTAAAGGTTGGGAAACACTGATCTAAAGTTAAATAATAATAATAATAATAATAATAATAATAATAATAATAATAATAATAATAATAATAATAATAATAATAATAATAATAATAATAATAATAATAATAATAATAATAATAATATTATTATTATTATTATTATTATTATTATTATTATTATTATTATTATTATTATTATTATTATTATTATTATTATTATTAGTATTATTGCTTTTTAAAGTAGAATGCATTGTGTTTTAATTTAACCTTTTAAACACTGTGAGCCACCTTGAGTCCCCCACCAGGAGAAAAGTGGCTGATAATTGCAATAAATATTTTTTTTTTGTTAATGTTCGTATTTCAAATGTGAATTTCCCTGTCATATTTCATGAATATTTTAGCCATGTGGCTGATGTCTCCTCCTGATTATGTGATGATTGGGGAATTATTTCCAAGCCTAGAATAAATTAAATTATTTTAATTAATTAGACTGATCTTTAAAAATCTGTCCTAATTCTGTTAACATGCAATTAAGTACTAATTTATTTAAAACTAAAGGTTAATTTTTAAAAAATTAAATGTGTTTTAATTAAGGTAAAGGGCACCCTTGCTCAAAAGGCAGTCATATCTGACTCTAGTGTATGGTGCTCATCTCCATTAACAGCCAAAGAGCCAGTACTGACTGTGTCGAGATGTTTCCATGGACATGTGGCAGGCATGACTAGATACTGGAGCACACGGCATGCTATTACCTTTCCACTAAAGAGGTACCTATTTATCTACTTCAAATTCTTGCTTTTAAACTTCTAGGTTGGCAGGAGCTGGGACACAGGAGTTGAACAGCCAGGATAGGGGAAAAGGCAGAGCTGGGAACAGCATTGGGGAGGAGATACAAAGTATAGTGTATGTGTAAATAGGAGAGAATGACAGGTTCATTAGAGGAGCCTGTGCTGATCAGCCCCTCTTTCAACTAAAGCCGAAGTAACAAACAAGAAGTTTGAGAAGAGCACTGGGGTTACCTGATCCTTTAAACTGCTGATGCCAGAATACACAGAAAGAGCCTCCTTGAAGACTGTGGTATTTTGAACCACAATCGGGCCTACCCCCATGCAATGACAACCTTGTTGTGCCAGCTAATCTTTCTCACACTAGATCAGGCAAAAGGAACTATGGGATGAATTCACCAAAAGGTGGCCTCATTTTAGCAGTTTTATGTCTGGTCTAGACAAGGAAAAAGAACTGCTGATGCTTGGAATTATATTGGAATCTCACCCCTGAACACAAAACTGTGCCCTACTACTAAATTGTGTAGGCTATGCTTCTTGATTCACACAGTGGGTGGAGAAACAGAAGATGTGCTTATTCGGTCACACTGAAATATAGTCTCATAATATTTCTCATCAGGAATTCTCCATCTTTGATTTACTGACTGATCTTTCTAACCCCTTATTGTTTGTAATTCAGGATTTCACTGGTTCAGTGTCATCTAATGGCAAAAAGACATTATTAATTAACCTTCTCTACATAAATAGTCCATTGTGTTTGAATGATGAGTAAACATCAGTTTCTTTGGGGATGAGGATGAAAGAATGTGAATTAGTATTTATACTCCAAGGCATTGAGAAAATGCTAGGTTAGAGAAGCCAGCTTGAACTATAAAAAGAAACAATCTGAAAGTTATTGAATCAGAAGTAGATGCCATTGAAACCTGGCATAATAAAATCCAAATATATAGATTCCTTCTTTTGTTTTTCTTTGCTTATAAGAAGCATAGGCAATAATTTCCAGCACTGTCTGTGTCTGCAAATGTTTCTGTGGACATGTGGCAGACATGACAACACTGGAGTGCATGGAACACTGTTTACCTTTCCACTGAAGTGGTCCCTATTTATCTACTTGCAATTTCTTGTTTTCGAACTGCTAGGTTGGTAGGAGCTGGGACAGAGGCAGGAGCTCACTCTGTCATGCAGTACTCAAGTCCTGACCTGCTGACCTGCTGACCTTCCAGTCATCAAGTTCAGCATCCTAATCACTAAGCTACTGCAGTCCCTTCATAGCTGGTAAGGTTTCCCTTGCTCAAAAGCCAGTCAAATCCGACACTAGAAGTCAGTGCTCATCTCTGTTTCTAAGCCGAAGAGCCAGCGCTGTCTGCTTCTGCAGACATTTCCATGGTCATGTGGCAGACATGACTAGACACCAGAGCGCATGGAATGCTGTTACCTTCCCAACGAAGTGGTCCCTATTTATCTACTTGCAATTTCTTGCTTTCGAACTGCTAGGTTGGTACATAGCATTAATCTTTATGCTTTACACCTTCATAGACATACCTCCTAGGTTGCCCCGCAGAACCAGATAATGCTGTTGAGAGCTGTGATAGGAACCTGTGAGATCAAAATATAAAGAACAGCAATCAGTGGATGGTTGCAAACTGCAGGTTTCCACTTAGTTTACTTCATTTGGTCCTGAACAGAAGAACATGCCCTATTTCATGGCAACCATCCATTGCAAGCAGTGTTATGATTATGGTACAGATTTTGAAAATATGTGGTGTTTCAACTCAGGTGTCTGTAACGATACTGTTCCATCTTGTATGAGAAGACACCCTAATGTTCTACAGTTACCTCATGCAGAGTGGAACTGCTGTGCAATATAAAAGAAGTCTCATGCTGCCTCCCTAAATAAAGTCACACTTTCTTCTCCTGGTAAATGTTTTCTCCAATTGATTTTAGTGATTTTTCTTGCCTTTGATATGTGAGCTCAGCAGACAACTGAGCTCAAAGTCATTTAAAAAACCTACTGTACCTGCAACATTCTTCAAAAAGCAGATCCAGATTATGGATTTGAGGGCAACCCCCTCCCACATCTACACTCCTAACAAGTCTATGATATATTAGGACAATGTAGAGTATTCTTTAGTTCCTCTAACTACAATATTTGCTGCTTCAGATCTTTACAGTTTTTAAAGAGAATTTTTAAAATGTCATTTTCTGCTTCATATAATCGTGCTTCATATCTATACAAGTTTTCTATGTGTCTCTAGTTTACACAGATGCATAGCTTATTCATAGACACATGCTGGCTGAAATCCTGGTGCTTAGTATAATAAATTGCTCTAGAGTAGGTCCATTGTATAATAGGGATAGTTTTTCTATTAGTTCAAGGCCCTCTAACCTATTTGATTACTGTCATTACCCTCAAGGCATTTTCCCTGAGACCCACACAGTTTTTCCTGTCTCAAGGAACACCATCAACTGCTTTCCCCCCCTGTCCCTTTCTTACAAAAAACACAATAGCAACCTTGTTTCTTCTGATTTCCATGGTTCCTTCTGTCCGCCCTTCTCTTGGGCTCATCCTCCTGACCAGTCTGGCAACCTGGCTTGCCCACAGAGCTCAGGTACCCATATCCACCAGCTTTTTCACTCCTTCCTCTCTATGCTTTACCATGTTGAAGACTATATATGCATACAAGGCATATAAAGCAACTATGTAAATAGGTACAGGAGATGTATATATATGTAGGAGATGCACATACAGTAATACCTCGGATAACATTTACCTCGGATAACGCTAAAATCGCATTACAAGTAATCTGGGGAGGAGAATTGGATCGAATAATGTTAAGGTCCTATGGGATGGATCGGATAACAACCGCTAAAGCCTGTGCGGTTACAATTTATTTCTATGGAGCTTTAACGTTATCCAATCCATCCCATAGGATTTTAACATGGATCAGATACAGTGATGGGATGTCAAAAATTCTACTACCACGCCATGACGTCATGGACGTCATGGGCGTGGCCAATGTCATGACGTCATGACGTCATGGGCGGAGCCAACGTCATGCGTCATGACGTTGTGGGCAAGGCCAAAAATAAAAAAAAATAATAAAAAAAATAAACATGCACACAGACCCGTAAATAACTTAAAGAAATAAAATAAATAAATAAATAAAATAAAAATTAAATAAAAGTACACCCACCCACCCAAAACACCATAAACCACCCACCCACCCCAAACACAAAACCCTCACTTACCCTTCTTGGGGCCGACGACCCCCATGGCCCGGGGCCACACGGCAAGGCACGCCCCATCGCCGCCGGAACCGAGGAGGAGGCGGGGCGCTCCATGTTGGCTCCAATTTTTAAAAAACCGGACCCGGAGCCACTGCCTGCTGCTACTGTCGCCGCTGCTGCCGCCTCCTGCCATCGCCATCGCCGGGGGGGTGGAAGGAGGAGAGGGAGGGGACTGGAGTGCCGGACCCGGGAGCGTTTCTGTAATTGATCCGGGTAGATGCATTTGCTTTTTTCCCTCCTTCCTTTTCGTTCCGGAGCTGTCTTCCCCGCCTTGCCCGTTGATCGGCTCCCATCCCGTCTTCTTCGTTGCCGCCGCCGCTGCTGGAACCGGAGGAGGAGGAGGCGCGCTCCGCTGGCCTGGGGCGACGGCGGCAACGGCGGCGATGGCGATGGCGGGAGGTGGCAGCAGCGGCGACAGTAGCAGCAGGCAGTGGCTCCGGGTCCGGTTTTTTAAAAATTGGAGCCAACATGGACATGGAGCGCCCCGCCTCCTCTTCGGTTCCGGCGGCGATGGGGACGGCAACGGCAGCAGCGATGGCAGGAGGTGGCAGTGGTGAGAGCACCAGGCAGCAGCAAACGGTGGCAAGCGGCTCCACAGGAGGCTCCAGTCAGGGGCGGCCGGATCCAATTATTTTTAAATCGGAGAAAAAAATGGCTCCAATTTAGTGCACATGTGTCAGATTGAGTTTCTGCGCATGCGCACTAAATTGGAGCCATTTTTGCTCCAATTTTTTTTAAAATTTTCCTCCCGGTGAGGCGTCCGATCCGGACGCCTCAAAAACGGTTTTACCCCCACGGAGAGCCCTCCAGAAATCCTTAAAACGGTTCTGTGGATCCGGTCAGAACCGGTGTCATCCCATCACTGATCAGATAACACAAAAAATCGGATAACACCCATCAAGGCTTTTCAAGGTGGACTGCATTCAAACTAACATTTCATCATTCAACTCTGAATGTTAAGAATCATAGAATCACTGAAATGGAAGGGGCCTTTGAGGCCATCAAGTCCAACACCCTGCTCAATGCAGGAATCCAGATCAAAGCAGATCTGGTAGATGGTTGTCCAGTTCTCTCTTGAATGATTCCACTGTTCCCACACTGGTTGGTGCTCACCACCTCTAGAGGCACTTGGCTCTACTGTAGTACTGCTTGAAACATTAAGATTAGGTTTTTTTTGTCTAAATTGATTGGTTAATAATCTTATTACATTTTGATTTAAGATGTGGACCCCCTTTAGGCACTGGGCACCTTAATGCGCACACACCACAAATCCCAGAAGGTTGGAGACCACTGCATTAGTTTCATTGATTCAAATTGTCCCACTATATTAAGCAATAGGATTTCAACCAATGAAACAGCCACCCAGAGAAGGAAAATCCCTTAGATGGGTGGGGTATAATTAATTAATTATTCACTATACCAGGAATTCTCAACCTTTTAAGCTGGGCTCCGGGTCATGCTCCCTCAGTCAGCTTTGTGGCTGCATGGCCATTTTGCTCTTCCTCCACCTCATGGCACATCTGGCACATAGGCCACAGGTTGAGAATCCCTGCACTATACCATCTTCTTCAACCACAATAATTTTCACCAACAATTATGATCAAAGCTATGGCATCACAAGATTCCCACCAAGCCCTATTTCATTGCAGAGCAATGTGTGGTGGCTACATGAGTTAATCATCTCCAAATGTGCTATCAATACTAGATCTGCTCAGATCTTGCAAACAAACAGCATCTGTTTCAGAATTCTCTCTTCCTACAGATTTCCCCCTCTCAGCAATATTGTCTTTTCTGATAGGTTGTTCTCAGATTTTGCAAATGAAGCTATGGGCTCCTTTATCGAGTCAACCCATTTTATGCGAAGTCTTCCTCTTTTCCTACAACTCCCTCTACTTTCCCCAGCAATATTGTCTTTTCCAGTAAGTTCTGTATTTTCATTATATATGCTAGGTAGGATGGTCTCCATTTTTTCAGTTTTTGTTCTAGTGAGAGTTCATACTTGACTTGATTGAGTAACCTCTTATTTGTCTTTCTGGTCGTCTGCAGTATCTGGAAGGCTCACCATATTTCAAATGAATTAGGGCCCCCCGGATATCTTGTACATATTATGTATGATTTTGCTCTTGGTTCAAGGGACAATCTTTGTTAACTCCAAGCTCTCACTCCCCCTTTTTATTTCAAAAGATCAGGAGATGTATTTTGGAAAACATGCAAGCAACAGGTCTGTAGAGCATGGCTATCGAAATTGGAATTCATCTTTCTAGTCTGCAGTCTACATAGTAGACATGGCAACATTAGTTTACATGAGAGGTTAATGGGCCTGTTCTCTGTTGTATGTGTTGCACTCATTCATACTTCTGCTTCACCATTTCATTGAATCCAAAACAGCCCTTCAAAATATTTTGAGACAGAGGAACTGCAGACACACCCCAGCTGTTCTTTCTTCTGTCCTCTCCCAACAACCATACTACATTGATCACCATCTTTGATCCTCTAGCAATTAATAATTCTATCTGAGGGAAGTTCCTCTTGGAATTTATGTGTAATTTATGTATATATACTTGTATATACTTGAGTATAAGCTGACACGAATATAAGGCAAGGCACACAATTTTGACCTGAAAACCCAGGAAAATAGATTGACCCAAGTATAAGCCGAGGGTGGGAAATGCAGCAGCTGCTAGTGAGTTTCTATAATCAAAATACAGTACATGAAAATATGGTAAACTTAATTAAATTCTTGGCACATCTCAATCCAGCATGGTTCTGGGACCCTCGTGGTCACTGACCCAAGTATAAACCGAGTACCTGTACCCTTATTTGGGGCTCATTTTTGGGACTAAAAAAACTCATCTTATACTCAAGTATATACGGTAAATTTCCAGGAAATTCAATTCATCAAAAAGCCTTCTGTTTATGAATGTGGATATTATGTTTCTGTATCTATGATGCAAAGCACCAGGCGATGTTGGTGCACAATATCATGCCTGTATTAACAACAAGGGAAAAGGATACCAAATTTAAAGAGCAAATGGCAGCCTGAATTCTGAGGATAACAATGTCAGCAGTCAATATAGTTTACAGGATACTCTCTTGTACTCACTACCATTCACAAAGAGATACTAAGCAGGTGAAAATCCCAGTACTGTATCTGCTTCCCTTTTTTGCCAGTTAAAAACTTGTAAGTGAAACACAAAGGAATTGTCAAGTATAGATATCTATATGTGATATAAATGCCCAGTGTGGTATAGTGGATAGAGTAAAGGACTAGAAAGAGGCCTAGGTTTGAATTCCCACTCACCATGGAAGCTCACTGGGGTGTGATATCTTAATATCTCACTTACCTTGAAACCCTACTAACGTTACCATATGTTGATTCTGACTTGATGGCATATAACACATAGAGATAGAGATAAGATAGAGACAGAGATAGAAATAGAGCTGAAAGGCAGTTACGATTGCTTCATTGCTGTATTGAAAAATCCACCCCATAGCCTGTATTTTGTTACAGGTCCCATGTATCCTCAGGTGTCTTCTTTGAACATGTACTCTCTGTTTTCTTATACTGTGACAAGTGGCAGGTACCTCTTTAATGAAAACATGTTGCTAAAGTATGACAACGGGCTCCTCCTGACAGAGGGAAGATGATACAAAATCTGGTGAATACTGCTTCAAGCTTAGGGAAGAATGTCCTTAATCTAATTTTAAAAGGTGACAGTGTGAAATGTAGCATCCTGCCAAAATTCAAAGTTCATGTTTACCTTGAAACTCAAGCTGTAGCCTCAATTGAACTGCACTGAATAGGGAAGGAGATACTCTTGATCAGACATACAACATTACAATGGTTTGTGTTTTTTTCTTCTAACATTTTTCGTTAACTGAGACTACACAACCAAATGAGTGCATGTGGTTGTTTTTAATTTATTAACTGGCCAGAAAATGTACAGAACTATCAAATGGACATCTGCCTCTTAACTGTTTTTGCCTGTCAGGTCTTTGCAGGAGGTTTGACAGCATGTAGGCAATTGGGGTTTAAGAAAGACTCTAGAGAGCTGGTTGTCAGCCAACTGGGTTAGAAGTAAGCAGATGTGCTCCTGTAGCAACCAGGAAGAGGTCATATTTGAGAGCAGCAAATAGTTATCAGAGGAGCCTGAAGTAGGTATTGTACTTGGTTAAAAAAAAAGAGTGAGAGTTCTAGAGCAGCAGTCAGGAAAAAGGCAGTCATTTTATAAACTGGAGGTACATTGCTTGGACTGAGTAGCAAGCTCTGGTGTTATAGCTTTATATAAGGTCATGGTGGATGTGGATTCATTCCCTAGGTTCAGCTGACTAAATGGTCTCACTGCATTTCATAGCTGTCCTCTCCACTTTCCAACACAGTGAGCAGACAAAGACAACACTAGAGCATTCCCATCCTGTTAGATTGAGTAGCACAATAGTGCCTCTGTAATATGCTTTATTTACAGATATATTGGGAAAACCTGTTGGAAGTAAGCAGACTCCAAATACAGTATTTGGTGGCACAAACAGAATCACAAATTTATTATGCCACAGTTGCTGAGGACTTGAAGTATAGGTGGAGTAGATGAAGTATAGGATCCCAACTGTGGGGACTCCCTCCCATCCAAGATATCTGCCACCCTGCGATCTTTCATAACAATAAGCCAGCTGACATTACACAGTGCCAGTATTTTATATTGGCACCAAGATTTTCAGATTGGTTTGCCTTGACTTGCCTTTCCAATTGCTTAAGCTTGCTACCAACATCTCATATTCTATTTAACTATTCCAAGCCTAAACTAGATATCCAATCCAGCATCTTGTTTTCTACTGTGGTAACCCAAATCCCTCTGGGAAGCACACAAGCAAAAAAAAAAAAAAGAGAGAGAGAGAGAGAAAGAGAGAGAGAGAAAAAAGAGGGCAATAGCATTCTCCTGCTTGCGGCTCCCTGTCAACCTCAACATGTTTCCTCTTGATCTAGATCAGGGTTCCTCAAACCTGGCTCTCCAGATGTTCTTGGACTTCAATTCCCAAAAGCCCTGATCAGCCCTGAACTAGATGATTGTATACAACCAACGTACACAGCAGTGTGGTTTGCAGAGGACTTTAGAGTGGGAAAACAGCCATCATGACTAGTTGCCTCGCTTCCCTTTGCTTTTAATCTTCTATGGGAGACTGGATGTCATCACAGCTATTTTGACTTTGAATGCTTCAGCTGTAAACAATGTTGCATTGATGTTGTGTTGCATTCAAACCAGTCTCCCAGAAGTTCCTCTTTTGTCTCTTTTCCCTCCATTTAGTTGATCTTGAATGATTATTTTAACAATCTGCTGTTTTTTCTCATTATGTGAACAGAGCATTGTAGCTACCTGTTTTATCAATTCTTGGTCTTATAACCATTTATCACATCATACAATGTATATTATCAAAGTCAATTTTAACTTTTTGTTATGCAACTGCTCTGGGACATTTTTATTCTGGCTTTTATTGTATGGAAGCTGGCTGGATAGGCAAGTGTTTTAGGTATCTGACTGCACAGCAAGAGGTTGGGAGTTTGATTCCCTACTGTGCCTCCTGGGAGACGAGCCAGCTTGTGTAGACATGGGAAAGCTACATAATCCCAGGATGCCCCAAGAAGAAGGGAAGAATAAATCACTTCTGTATGTTCTCTTCCTAGAAATCCTTGCAAAGGGTCACCATAAATCACAGTAGACTTGATGGCACACAATTATTATTTATTGTCTGGCTGTGCTCCACCTTCATTAAACAAAAACCATGGAGGATAAAAGTTCTAGGAATTGGAAGCAAGTTCATTGCTTGTGTTGCCAGATGTGAAGAGTTTGCTTCCTCTCAGTAGGCTTCGCTTGTATATCTGTAAATGAAACATACAGTAAAACCTCGCATAAAGAGCACCTCACTTAGAGACTAACTCGCTTAAAGAGCAGAATTTTCTCTGAATCTTCGCTTCACTTAACAACTAAAACCAACCAAAAACTCACTTAACAACTAAATCGGGGTTCACAATCCCCCTGCCAGAAGTCACAATTGGTCACTTACAATGGTGTTTCGCATAAAGAGCAAACTCACTTAAAGAGCAATCCCGTGGAACACTGAATCTCAAAGACACTGTTAAATATCACAGGAACAGGAAAGAAAACAGGAAGGCCCAGGAGCGCTTTAGTGCTGCCTCAGACTTCCTTCCCCAGGCAAAGCAAGCACTGCTATAAAATCTGGAATATTGTGCAGATAACCAACGTACACAGCAGTGTGGTTTGCAGAGGACTTTAGAGTGGGAAAACAGCTAACGTACAATGTTATGTACATTCCACAGTACTGCACAAACACGGTATCTGCAGTATGTGCAGATCAGGACCCGTTCTCTTCCTTTCGCCTTGCTACCACCTCTTTGTCAGTGTCCCCACACATCCTCCTCTGCTTCCTATTTTTCTGATTTCTTCCACCCAACTTTGCACGTTTTAGACACTGATAAATATTTTACAGTATGACACACGCAGCATCAGAAGTTAGCTTCTAAGCAATCTCATTCTGCCATTCAGTGCAAAACAGCAGGAGTGAGTGACTGAGCCGTGGCATGGTGGGTTACGGTGGAATTGTTGTGGATGACTCATCCAAATGCAGTGTTTTGTTCCAGAAGGAGCATCACTGCAGTATGGGGCCATGTCTCTGTAATAATCTAAGTTTCCCCTAGCGGATGCTGCACCACCATATCCAATGTTACACAATTCTGTGCCTAATTTGTATGGTTAATTGCCAAAAGAATATATACACAAACAAAAGTATTTCCATAAGCAAAGAGCCTGCAGTCTGTGGAAATGGGTTATAATTGGCAAAGAAATACTCAGAGATCATGCCTTTTAAAAAATGGTGTGCCTTCCCTTCTCTCCATCTTGGAGCATGTACATTTACCTTCTGCCTACAATTGTGTACCATGTAGCGAATATGTCCTGTGAACACTTGCAAGTAAAAAAATCACATTAATTTTCTGTTTTAACAAATGGACCTAGAAACTCCAGAAGGAATGCATGACATCTTGCTCTTGTTTCCCTTCTACTTTCAGCTCCTTAGCTATGACAATAAAAAATAGATTAAGCATGTGACAAACTGCTGGGCATACAACATCCTCATTAAGTGAAAATCCACTAATCTTTTACTCATCATTAAGGGCAACATGAACTTAGCTGTCTAATTTACTAGCCGTGTTTTCACTTGCTAACAATTCGTTCATTTTTGAAGCTATTGTTTTTTTCAGAGACTAGAAATAGGAAATGCCAATGTCCTAAGGCTGTGTGGAGAACCTTGGCACTCCGGGTGTTCTTGGACTTCAATTGCCAGAAGCTCAACTCAGTACTTGTGCTGATCAGGATTTCTGGGAACTGAAGTTCAAGAACAGCTGGAGTGCCAAGGTTCACCATCACTGTCCTAAGGCTTCTGAGGATAGCCAGAAAATGTACAGAACGTATGACCCTACCACTTTTAAGACTCATAGGTTTTATAGATTAATAATAAACTATTTCAAGCTGTCAAGTGAATTCTGGTTTATGGTGGCTTTTTCCAAGGTTGTCTAGCTAGAGCTGCACAAGAGTGGTTTACCATTTCCTTCTTCTTGGGGCACTCTGGCACTGTGTGGTTTGCTTAAGGCAATACGTGTTGGTCCCCTGGGATGCATAGTGAGGAACTGAACTCTTAAGCTCTACCTTATTCTGTGAGCTATAGGGGAAGTGTGGCTGTTCTCTGAAACAGCTGTATTTTAGTGATATACTATGGACTGGGGCTGTGCAGCTTGCCCCTTGACTACACAGGTTGGTGTTTCTCCTTGGCAGCACAGTGGACATGCTTTAAAGGTGGATGCATAGCTCAGAGAGTTTGACTCCTAATTGTGGAGCCAGAGGCAAAGAGTTCAATTATCCACCTCTGGCTCCACAATTAGGAGTCAAACTCTCTGAGCTATGCAACCACCTTTAAAACACTTGCTTAAAGCTCTTCTACTGAAATGAAAAGAAATTCAATGTGTTACAATATTGGCTACATCATGCCCATAATTAACCATTCATATGAATCAATAAAACATTCAGCTGCTCAAATGTCAGACATTTTAACTAAATTTATTTATTTATTTATTTAATCAAACTTTTATGCCACCCTCCTCACAAAGACCCAGGGTGACTAACAAACTTTTAAAACACTTAAAACACAGTAAAAACATGGTATAAAACAGAATTAAACAGGATTAAAAAGTTACAAAAATTAAAAGAGATTAAAACAAGTCACACAGAGAGAGGGAGGGGTTAGATGAGCCAACAAACTGAGGCAACCGTCTGGCCCATACCCCACACATGCTCTGCCAGCCAGGTCTTAACCCCCTTCCTAAAGGGCAGCAACTCCATCAGGAGACGCAACTCACTTGGCAGGAGATTCCATAGGGCTGGAGCAGACACGGAGAAGGCCCTCCTTCTAGTACTAGAGGGGTGCACCTCTCTAGCCGATGGTACAACCAGAGAGCCTCTCCGGTCCGCTCTGGTGGGACGGACAGATGTCCTTAGGGTGATGCGATCTCTTAAGTATCCTGGCCCACTACCATATAGGGTTTTAAAGGCAATGACCAGCACCTTGAATTGCACCCGGACGCACACTGGCAACCAGTGCAGCTCCCGCAGCAATGGTGAAGCGCGAGCTTAATGCCTGCACCCCATCACAACCCGAGCAGCCGCATTCTGGACCAGCTGCAGGGTTCATAATAGGGTTCATAAAAATGGTGGACTCTGTGCTGTGTCATGGAATAACTGCAGGTGACTAGTCTGGTTACTAAAACCAACTCATGGGAACTGTTTACACAACTGTTTTTGGTCATGAGAAAGATAACCTCCCAGATTTTCAAATAAACTGTGCATTTGTCTCCAAGTACCCATGATTACCATCCCTTACAATGTTAAGAGCAAAATGTCTGGAAAATCCAAGTAACTCTAATTCAAAAAGAGTTTCAGCATTTTTCTTGAAGCTCTGTAAAAACAGGACACATGTGTTCCATTGTGGGCGCAGTGATCCCAGCGATACATACCAGTAAATGCTCTATCAAATATTCTGTGCCATTTTTAGTCCCAGTAACAAGTATGTGTTATCCTGTCCTAACTCTTGTGAAGGAACATATGGATTGAAAACTGTCTTTCAATTCAGAAGCTTCCCAGAGCTTTGTAGATAAGACATCATCTTCAAACCACCTAGAAGCTGCTGAAATGGATGCCATAGAAAAAGTGTTCCCTCTGAGTCAGTGTCTTTCAAGTTCTAAGCTGCTATTTTTCCTAACAGCTGGAATTCCCAAGTTGTTTGCAAAGACAATTCCAAAAGGTTTGTATTCCAGTTGTCGACTGCAACTCATATCCGAGAATGCATCCCCCCCCTCCCCGAAGCAGGAAAAATGTCATTGGTGTGAATTTGTTTAAGGTGGATCCCAGCTTGCCCTGAAGTGACCCACACACTATGATCTTGGAGCCATCTCCTGCGGCACACATGAAATGAGACGTGCAGGCGTCAATACCAGGACTGCAATGGACTGCCGCAGCCTTGAGGATATCGACAAGGCAAACCTTCACAGCCAGTCCATCTGGCATGGCTTCTTCTGCCTCCATGACCATTGGGAATCAGTGTTCCTCCTCCACTCATTTTGCCATTGGGCCCAACATAAAGGTTTCCAGTGGCATTTCCTCCACTGAGGTGGACCATCACCCCAACTAAAGGGGCTCATCCACCCATAGCAGTTGGCCACTTTAGGGAGTCAGGTTAATTAACCGCTGCGTTGAGCTGCTGGCT
Source organism: Furcifer pardalis (assembly GCA_030440675.1). Classification (NCBI taxonomy): domain Eukaryota; kingdom Metazoa; phylum Chordata; class Lepidosauria; order Squamata; family Chamaeleonidae; genus Furcifer; species Furcifer pardalis. The sequence continues at coordinate 76,303,708 of CP126893.1, forward strand.
GTACGGTCTATTCCATTACCATAGCAAGTTGTCTGGCCAATATTATAGTTATAAAGAAATGAAACATCCATGGCAAAATTCTGCACTAGAGATAAAAAGCCACTATCTTTGCACCAGAGATGGAAATGGATGGGGATCTTTAAGCAAAAACTATCATCTAAGAATCCAGGTGTAGCCTAAAGGCTAGAATCACTCTGCTAGTTTTGATGAATATGTTATTACAATGCCGAGCTAGAGAGCAAAATATTCTGTTGGCTGAGCTGGATGTGTCTTTAAAAAAATGGAACCCCATTGGTTATTTCTGTCTTCTTCAGCAGACCATCAGAATACAGCTCCAGGTCAAAGACAGAAGCAGAGTCAGATTGTTATTTCAGCTCAGGGACTGCACTATGGGAGCAAAACCTAGATTATATAAGCCTGAATCTTAATGTGAACTCAAAAACCAGTTTGCTGTACATAATATGCACACTGAACCTAAAATGATTATTTGTGGGGTGGAGGGCTTCTTCTTTTGTGTTCACATCAAACCCTGACTGCCCAAAGGAAGCCACTTTCTTTGCTTTCTCATTGCCCAGACTTATTTATTTATTTAGTCAAACTTTTATGCCACTCTCCTCACAAAGACCTAGGGCGGCTAACAAACTTTTAAAACACAGTAAAAACATGGTATAAAAACAATATTAAACAGGATTAAAAAGTTACAAACATTAAAAGAGATTAAACAAGTCACACACAGAGAGGGAGGGGTTAGATGAGCCAACAAACTGAGGCAACCGTCTGGCCCATACCCCCCCCCCCATGCTCTGCCAGCCAGGTCTTAACCCCCTTCCTAAAGGGGAGCAGCTCCATCTGGAGACACAATGCACTTAACAGGACGTTCCATAGGGCCGGAGCAGACATGGAGAAGACCCTCCTTCTAGTGCTAGAGAGGTGCCCCTTTCTAGCTGATGGTACAATCCGAGAGCCTCTAACGTCCGCTCTCGTGGGACAGAAAGATGTCCTTCGGACGATGCGGTCTCTTAAGTATCCTGTCCCACTACCATATAGGGTTTTAAAGGTAATGACCAGCACCTTGAATTGCACCCAGAGACACATTGGCAACCAGTGCAGCTCCCGCAGCACTGGTGAGGCATGAGCATAATGCCCGCACCCCATCACAACCTGGGCAGCCACATTCTGGACCAGCTGCAGTCTCTGGATGGTCACCAAGGGCAGCCCCATGTAGAGTGCATTACAGTAATCAAGTCTGGAGGTGACCAAAGTGTGTGTGATCATGAGCAAGGAGTCCCGGTTTAGGAGCGGGCGTAACTGGCGTATTACACAAAGTTGTGCAAAAGCCCTCCTGGCCACAACTGCCACCTGCTCTTTGGGCAGTAGTCGTGAGTCCAAAAGGACCCCCAGATTATACCCCAGGTCTTTTTGGGGCAAAACTGCCCCATCTAGAACCAAAGATGGTAGCTCCTGACTTAAGACCTCATCGGTCCTCATGGGCAGATTCAAAATAACCCTATTCTCAGATCTTTTTTAAGCAAATGATTCTTCAAACTCAGTTGTCTCCCAGAACATAAGCTGATCTTAAAGTTTAGAATTTGATCTGAGAACAAATTAATGTTGAAGATAGGTGAGGTAGTCTTGTGGGTTTGTGAAATAAGACTTTTATGTTCTGATGGCCAATCACCAAACTAATTTGCATACTCCACTCTGAAAAACTGATACTCCAATCCTCTCATTAATTAAAGACTTTCCACTGTTAATCGTAAATATGTATAGTGTCTGTTTTTACCAATTTCCTTCTGAGTACAGTATACATAACTAGTTCTGCTATATCTTTGGCAGTGATGTTGCTGATATTTCATGCTTTTAATATAAGGAACATTTAAATGGATGGCTTCAGATGTACCAATTAAGCATAAAGTACTAACATCTTTTCCCCCCATGAAATCAGGTCAATGATCCCTGTGTACAACCTTTTCAAGTCCATAGCCAGACCCTGAGAAGCACGTCTTGTTCCTAGGAAAAAGAGGAGACCAGCATCTCCCCTTCCTCAAAAATGTCTCATGAAGAAGAAATTAGTTACATGAAGCTGTTGTGCTCTTGAATGGTCTCTTCCTCCACATATTAACAGGCATAGCCTGGGAGATGGGTGGAAGAGAGATGGGCACATTTTTTTAAAAAATAGTGGAAGACTAGACATTAAAGGAATGTGCATTTCCTCTCCACAGTGCACACCTCAACAAGAAGATGAGAGACTGCGTTTACCTCCCAAAAGCAATAATTAAGCAAAACACAGTGACTGCAAGAAACAAAGGGGAGACATGTTGCATGTTCTGATGAAGAGATTTCTTCATAAATTAAGACAACACAGCTTCCAAAATATACCCATCTCCTCTCTCAGTTTGACAAATATTTTTCTTATGGAGATGTTTTTACAGTACAAGGTTGGGAAGACAGCTTGCTTGGCTTTGTGGAAATGTCATAACTTGCAAGCAAAGTTCCAGGAAAAGGTGTTCTTCCCTTCCTGCAAAACCTTCTCCTCCCAAACCTACATGTAGTCATCGCACTTCATATAGACCAGTGATGGCGAACCTTTTAGAGACTGAGTGCCCAAACTGCAACCCCAAACCCACTTTATTGCAAAGTGCCAACACAGCAACAGGGGAGGAAAGAAACGCTCCCATTGGGCTGCTGAGCAGAGAGGCGGGGCAAACTCTGTGCTGGGGGAGGGAGAAAGCGCTCCCATTGGGCTGCTAAGCAGAGGGGTGGGACAAACTCTGTGCTGGGGTGACTGCATGGGTGCCCACAGAGAGGGCTCTGAGTGTCATCTCTGGTACATGTGCCATTGGTTCACCACCACTGATATAGACTGTGCCAATGAAGCTGCATAGCTCTTATTTTTAGTACCAAAGTTTTGTGCATGTGGCAAGGATTTGGCTTCTGACCACACTAACTAATCCAAATGTTATTTCCCCTCCACAAAAAAATAAAAAATAAAAATAAATAAACAGGCGTTGTAGTACCCAGGAGATAAAAAATGACTAAATTTTGCAAAAGGATAATGTAAGGGCCATCACTACAGTTCCAATCATCCTTGTGATCTCAAGTGCTTGGGATTCCAGCAAGTGCTTGAGCATTTTTTGTGGAATTAGAGGTCTCCCCTCCCCCTCCCGGTTCCCCCCAAAAGGAAGCCCGATATCTCTGCCACAGCCTGCTTATGAAATTTCCCCTCCGATCCTTTGTTCTGTCACATGAGCTCTATGTCATTGTTCTGTCAGGCAACAGAAAACTTGAGATTTGAGAGCCAAGCTTCAAGTTTGAACCATGACTAATAAATTCTATTTTGAGCAAGAAGAGAACAAAAGGACAAACAGCCTCTGATACATTTTCCTCCTTGGGTTTTTTAAACCACGCATGCAGAAGGGTCCATTAAAGAGCTATAACTATACAACTTCACTATATGTGAAAGAGCACCATATTTGAAATACACAAAGAGAATCACAATGTGTCTACTCACTGTATTTTACTTGTGTTCACCACCTGAGGCTTACCTGTGGGTATTCAGATTTTTTTAAACATATGTCAATCTTGCAAATTCTGGGGAGAAAATTTTAACTTTATGAAAAATAACACGAAGAGCCAGCTCCCAAGAATGTTCTACAGAACAATCATGATATGAATAGAAATGCACATGCTGTTCAAAATGTTAATGTCTACAGATAAAGTCTACTACATGAAGAATGCATTGGCTCAAGAGGCTAAGATGCTGACTGGAAGGTGGGAGGTCAGAAGTTCGATTCCCGAGTACTGCAGGACAGAATGAGCTCCCATCTTTGTCGCAGCTCCTGCCAACCTAGCAGTTTGAAAGCAAGAAATTGCAAGAAGATAAATAGGGACCACATTGGTGGGAAGGTAAACAGTGGTGTCTAGTCATGCCTGCCACATGACCATGGAAACGTCTGCAGAAGCAGACAGTGCTGGCTCTTCGGCTTTGAAACAGAGATGAGCATTGAACCTAGAGTCAGATACGACTGTCTTTCGAGCAAGGGAAACCTAAGGCGAGCAGGTACTCTTCAGTAAATTGTGGCAACCTCTGCATGGAACAGTTTATAAAAATCTTAGTATGTTAGCTTTTACAGCTAACATCACCTACTGCAGGGGTTCCAAACTATGGCCCATGGTCCAGATCCGGCCCCTGACACAGATTTATCCAGCCCATGCCACCCTCACCACTCCTGGAAGTGGAAGTAAAATGTGCCCATGCATGCACGTTTTACTTCTGCTTCCAGTGGGAGGAACCATGTGACTGGCCTGCTGAACCACATAACTAGCCCATGGCCCAAAAAGTCTGGGCACCCCTGAGCTACTGGATTAAATGAGACGAAGGGAATGTATAATCCTATATGGGCATGTTTTACTTCTGCTTCCAGGAGTGATGAGGGCGGCGCAGGCTGGATGAATCGCAGTAAACCCATTTGTGCAGATTCATGGGGGCTTGGGCTTCTGGGAATTAAAGTCCAAGAACTTCTGGAGTGCCAAGGTTCGCCATGACGGGTATAATCCTTGGTTCTGTAAAACAGGAGATAATGAAACCAATTTACGTTAAGATAGGAGTGGAAATGCCTTTTCCATGTATCAGAGCCAAGTTTCATTCAGGAGAGAGTCCCGGGGGCTGCATTCCAGCTCTAAGCAGGTCTAAGAACCCAGGTTGGGGATAACCAATGGGCATGGCAAGATATAATTCTTACCAATCTGGACATTTTCCCACAAAGTAAGATTAATTTTATCTATGTCTCCCAGGAGCATGTCCCATTGCAGCAACATTAAGCATACAGTGGTACCTCTCTTAAAGAGCATTATGCATTCCACGGGATTGCTCTTTAAGCAAGTTTGCTCTTTAAGCGAAACACCATTGTAAGTGACCAATTGTGACTTCTGGTGTGGGAATTGCAAACCCTCATTTAGTTGTTAAGTGAGTTTTTGGTTGGTTTCAGTTGTTAAGCAAGGTGACCATTCAGAGAAAATTCTGCTCTTTAAGTGAGTTAGTCTCTAAGCGAAGTGCTCTTTATGCGAGGTTTTACTGTATGAAGAAGAATCTATTCTTCATATACCATTTCAAGTGTAAAACCTGCACTGCACCTTCCCAATAGCTCTGGACTTTACAGGGGCTTCCTAAACTTCAAGCAGTCTCCTGTTGCTGGGCATATTCCATTCTAGTTCTTTGGGCTTCAGCTCCCAGAATCCTATTTTCTGGGACTTCCACTTGACAGGCCCATGTCTAAAAACACCTAGATGTTGCTCATCTAGAGAACAGTTTAGCTGAAAAGCTTCATGGTTTACCTTCTTGTGATAAAAATAAAGCTCTCCTGGATCTAACTAGCACTGGAGAATTCTGCGAGTTGAGATCCAAAGATTCTGAGTAGTATATCCCTATTTTATTGTCTAACAGTGATGACAGCAAAAACAACTTGGGCAGGATGGGTGAACTCCTCACAGGTTGAGGGCTGCCCTTCTGCCACTTACAGGATCATTATATGGAATGAAATTGGATCATGCATGAAAAGCAGTTTGAGCTTTTGAAAACACTACAACAACATCGTTTAGGCATAGTATTCCACATTGTTAGAGAATTTCTGTAATACCATCTGAGTAGTGATCCCTACGAAGTTTTAATTATTCAGCATTTGAGGGACCCTTATTGCCTGAGTGACCAATGCATTGTTCTCATTTCCGTGTCTTTTTTTTATATGTTACCCAATAGCCAGCAGCAAAGCCTCATTTAATTGCTTCTGTTCTCCATTTTGAACCTTTTCTCCTCTTTGACTATTATCAAAGTAAAAGTTGGCTCTTAGTTTGAAGTTTACAGGGCTTTTTGCTATTTTTAGGATCTGGAATTAAAAGGGACTAAAGCTCTCATGTTGTCAATCTCCTGGGAGGCAAGGCTGGCTTGTTTACTACAGGATATTATTCTAGGGCTTTGTCCAGTCCGCTTTTAGACGTCAGAGTTGATGAAACTTCTATCTCTTCCCTTGGGAGGGCTAAGAAGTCACTCTAGGCATTTTCAACAGGAACTTCTATCTTGAGGGACAGGCTTTGAGAAGGTTTTGTTGAAGCCAATGAGTGATATTGCCTCTTTTCTTGTTATAAAGCAATCTTTTTTCCGACCAGTCTTCCAAAGGAGGCCATTGTTCACCACAAGCTGTTCAAAGGAGGTGGTTCTGTGACAAAATAAGAAAGGCCTTCAACACCTTTCCCTTGTGCTTCAATTTCATTTCTAATTTAAAGCTTGCTTTTTGCTAGAGTAACCAGTTCAACCAGGTAATGCTGCTGCCTCCCAAGTTATTACATCATCTAAGCAAACCCTGCTACTATAATCATGGCCATGTTTATTACCTGATTCCAGGAGCTTTATCAGTACTGGCCAGTTTTTTCAGGAAGAGGCTGTTTTCACAGCATTTGTATAATCAAATGTGTATAATGTCCTCAGGAGGGTCTATAACAGTGATGGTTAGCCTTGGCACTCTATGTGTTCTTGGACTTTAATTACGAGAAGCCCAAGTCAGCAGTCCTGCTGATCAGGGCTTCTGGGAATTGAAGTTCCAGAACACCTGGAGTGCCAAGGTTCACCATTACTGGTCTACTACTTCGAGGTGCAAACTCATCCTTTACAAAGGAAAGCACAAAGCTCCCAAGTGGTAAGGTGAGGCAGGCAGTATAAACCCAAATCTATCATGTTTCAAAAAAGGAAACAGATTTACTGATTTGAAAATCAGTACATTTGAACAATATAAAACACATGTAAAGATTCAATGGAAGCAAAGACCACTAATAACAGAGCTACAGGAAAGTTACTGTTCTGCACTACAACTCCCAGAATTCCACAGACAACATGGCTACCAGGAGCTCTGAGAGTTGTCCCCCCCCCAAAAAAAAAAAAAAAGAAGAAGAAGAAATGTTCTCAGTTCATTTAGAAGGATATACCGCAATACCATCTTACTTCCAGGAAGCAAATGGTGGTGAAAGGGAGAGTACTGTAGTCTGGTCCCATCCTTCAGGTGCAGAATGAAGGAAGCAGCAATGTCAAGACATTTGCTTCCCTCCCTATCAGAAAATAAATCCTGTTCTGCCTCCCCAGGGGCCCAAAGATTGTGGGTGAAGGAAATAAAATAAACCTAAATAAACTGTCAGAATAAGTCAACTCTGCTTCCACAGTGGCAGATGCACACCTACAGCCCCTCCCCAAACATTCTTCCTGAGTTTCTGTCCCCTCAGCCATTAGCTCTGTGTTCCTGTTGTGGCCACCCTCCTGGATCATGATCTCAAGTGTGGCAATGAGTGCTTGCTACTGTCCCTGAATTGGTTTGCTATCTCACATAGTCACCACATTCAACTGGTTGACCCTAGTTAAATCCAGTCTTGGGCATTAGCAGGTTCGCACCAGTTTGCCAGAACCAGTAGCAGAAATTCTGGCTGGCCACGCCCGTCCAAGTTTTGAAATAAAGTAGTTGTAATTTGGGTGCAATACAGGGCTTCCCGCCTGACCAAGCCCACCACACCACGCCCACAATGTGGTAGTAAAAGTTTTTTGGACTGGAACTTAAACCACATCTAGAATACTGTGTCTAGTTCTGGACACCACACTTTAAAAAGGATGCTAAGAAACTAAAACAAGTTCAGAGGAGGGTAAGGATGATCAGGGGACTGAAAACCAAGTCATATGAGGAAAAACTGAAGGAACTGGGCCTGTTTAGCCTTGAGGAAGGGAGACTGAGAGGGGATATGATAGCACTTTTCAAATCCTTGAAAGATACTTATAAAGAGAACTGGCAGGATCTGTTCTAAAAGCTCTGGTGGTGCAGTGGTTAAACTGCTGTACTGCAACCAAAAGTTTGTGACTTCATTCCTGACCAGAGATCAAGGCTGACTCAGCCCTCCATCCTTCTGAGGTCAGTAAAATGAGTACCCAGCATTTTGGAGCCAAATGCTATTAACTTGTGAACCACCCAGAGAGTGCACTAAACACTATGGGGCAGTATATAAGTGTGGTTGCTTTGCTTTGATTGCTTTCTAGATCATCCCAGAGTGAAGGACACATAATCATGGACTCAAATGACAGGAATATAGGCTGAATATCTTAGCAGTTTGAGCAAGCAGTACAATAATGGAATCAATTATCTCAGGAAGTGATGAGCGCTCCAACACTGGAGGCATTCAAGAGAAAGCTGGACAACCATCTGTCAGATCTGCTTTGATTTGATTCATGCACTGAGGAGGGGGATTCAACCCGATGGGCTCATAAGCCCCTTCTAATGCAGTTATTCTGAGATTCTATGATTCTACACTGCAGTTGGTAAAAGTCTCTGTTCAAGCAAGTAGACAGAGCAGGAACCAGCCCTGATCTTAAAACTACAGTACTTCACTGGTTGCTGCTACTAATCACAGCTGTTCCTAGATGCCATTTCTTGAGCACCCAGATAGATGTTGGTTCTGAGAAGGGACAGAGTCTTCCAGGTTGCCATGCCTAGTTGTGCTACATATATTGATTTATGTAAATACAGTAGGTGATTTTCTAAGAGGATATTAGGATAGCAAGTGTGTGAGGTGAATGAATGAATGAATGAATGAATGAATGAATGTGCAGCATGGATTGTTGGTGGGAATGGTTTGGGTTGGTTGGGTAAGAAGGCAGTAAGATAGAGAGATTGAGAACGAAAGGGAGGAGGGATCTAGAGAATGATGCAAGTGGAAAGAGTAGGGAGATGGACAGGAATTAGAATAGGCTTAGGTATGCAACTACATTTTACTGATACTATTCTGCAATAAAAGTTACTTCATTTAGTTGAAGTCAAGTAGTATACTGTAGTTTGTTGATTCCCTGAGGGTAATGCTGTGTGATGGGAGTGGTAAATGCCAGATCAAAAATGGCAATAGGAGCAACTAAGTGTTGGTGGAAGCAATTGGTGAAGGTTGTAAAAGAAAAGAATGCTAGAATATGTGATTATTCCTGTGAGCTGTGGGCACACTGAGGTCTATTAGTTCAAGTTAAAGAGAGAGATAGGACATTTAGTCAGGGTGTGACAGATGGCAATATGGGCCTGCCTGTTTTCCCAAGCTTGCTTGATGGTCTTAGCTGCAAAAAAAAAGGAGATTGTTACTAGCAGCACAACCAGCTTCCAAATGTGGAATGGGCAGGGTGAACATCTTGTCTTTCACCTGAGGTAGCAAAAAGACTCAATGACGTCCTGAGTATTCTAAAGAAGAAGAAAAACACCAACAAGACCCAATTTCATTTTCCAAAGACAGCCAAGAAGAAAGACCAGTCTTCTAAAATACATCTAGCCAGTAGCACACTCCTGAAATGCAGAAAGACCATTCCAGGCAACTCTCTTTAGCCAGGATATTCTAGGTGCAGAAAGTTGTTATTACTGAAATTGCTGGACCCTGTCTGCAAAGCTTTATTAGGTAAGCAGAAGCACTCTGGATGGTACTCAAAAGCAAAAATAGCTACCAGTCCAAAAAGATAAGAAGTGGTGTTTGGTGTTCCTTCTGCCTGGCACTTCACCAATGGCATGCCATAGCAAGCTGAGCCGGCTGAATATGTCGGACCTACTCTCATCCTAACCAGTCTGCTTAGTACTTGTCCTGACTTATGCTGTGCTCTTTACAGCCTGAAAACAAATTTCATTATGTGACAACAATCCTGATTTTCTGCTACCACTTTGCCAATCCGTCCTGAGGACTAAGAGACTCCCCCATGTCCCTAGGGAAGGGGTAGAAAGTGGAAACCAGCCCTGTAGCAGCAATAGCAAATGGAGCAGCACCAAACCATCCACAAAATATTCTATACATGAAGCTTGTGGCACTCTAGGCCCCAGAGAGAAGTGTGCATTGTAGCCTTCCAGAGGCTTCCTAGCACCCCCTGATATTGTACTCCCAAATTTGCAGCCCAAAGGAAATTACCAAGACCCCAGTGGGCTAACAGATAACAGTCATAGTTGGCTTTATGGGGCAGGTTTGCAGAGACCTGTTCCACATGAGATACACTGAGCATTGCTTACAGAGAGAAGTTAAGACCATGATGGTGAACCTTGGCACTCCAGGTGTTCTTGGACTTCAATTACCAGAAGTTGTAGATGCAGTGGGCACAAAGCTGGGTGGGCTGAGGAGGATGGTGGAGGACAGAGGTGCCTGGTGGGCAATGGTCCATAGGGTCGCAAAGGGTTGGAATCGACTGTGTGACTGAACAATAACAAGTCAGCAGTCCTGCTGGTCAGGTCTTCTGGGAATTGAAGTTCAAAAGCACCTGGAGTGCCAAAGCTTGCCACCACTGATTTAAGAGAACCCTTGGTATCCATGTGCTTCCAGCTAGTTTGGACTACAACTGTGTTGCTTTCACTGCCAGTATGGCCAGGGATGATGGACCTGAGACTCAGGACATCCAGAAGTAGCCAGGGTAGGGAGGCTCAGTTAATCACCACTAGGAATAATCATGAGCAGCTAGATTGGCATGTTTTGTTTCTTCCCACACATATACCACCAGCCTTCACCTGCCAGAAGTATGCCAATGAAGGCCTTTGTACTATTTTGGGAAGAGAGGAGCAATCTCCTTGTGCTAAGTCCAGTATGGATGTCTGTCCTATAGAAGCAGTACAGGTCAACCTAGCCTGAGAGTGTGGGAGATACGGGATAGGATGACTCCTCCTATAGGAAGAAGTAGGGGGTTCTTGACATATAAGGCCAGGCAAGCTGCTTTCATAAACAGTGAGATGCACTTTAGCTGTAATAAAACAAATCAATACAGATAACAAATTGATCCAAAAGGACAACATGTTGTATTTGCTTGGATGTTGTGTATCCATGTGCTGTAGCAAAGTGTATGGACTTCTGAAAGAAGTGTAACCAGAACCTGACCCTGCCTCTGCCTTGTCCTTTAAAGCTTAAACTGATGAGGTTTGAGATGTTGGTCTGGTAATAATAACAGAGACACCCTGGAATGAATGTTGGTCCCTCTGATTGCATTAATTGGTTCTCCCTTGAAGAGAAGCTTTTGCTGGGCAAAAAACTGCAGTAGAAATCCACAGGTGCTGGATGATTTAGCCCATGCTCAGAAAGTATCCTTGGTTCATTTGTGGCCAAACAAATTTTCAAGGCCTAGCAGCATTTTTGATGCTAAACCCAATTTATTTATTTATTCATATTTATCCACCACCCTCCTCACTGAGGTGACTCAGGGCGGTTTACAAGTCATAAGAAACACCACAATAAAAACATAAGAAATATTTCCTAAAAAACTCAAATTTAAAACTATTAAAGATTAAAAATTTTAAATTTTTTAAAAATTAGAAGATCGCCAAGTTGCTACATCTTACTGAGTAAGAAGTTGAGGGAGAGAGGGGGCTTAAACCATCCAGCGGGCTGGGGTCATTGTGCATCCCATACCCCATACCTGCCCCACCAGCCATGTTTTTAAATTCTTCCTAAAGTTAAAAGCAGATTAGGAACTCCACACAGATGAAGCTTCAGGCAGTTTATGACAAGAAACAGGAATAACCTGGGAAGTATAATCTGTCTTCCAGTAACTACACAGAGAGAGAGAGAGAGAGAGAGAGAGAGAGAGAGAGAGAGAGAGAGAGAGAGAGAGCGAGCTTCCCCAGATATTGAATTAGTTCTAAATTAAATTGTAAGGCAAAGCAAATGCCTCCATCTATATTTAGCTAGCTTGTAAATCTATAATCTGGACCAATAATGTCTTGTGTTTGTTCACTTGTACTTATTTAATGATGACTTTGTGTCAGGTTTTTAAAAGAGTCTGCTGATTTCTTTTTTTAAACAGCAAAGAGCATTGGCTTAGATTCAAAGATCTTATGGCACCAAAGCAAGAAACCTCTGTATGTGTGTTATGGAGCAGAATAATAGAAGACGAGAGATAGAGAGAGATCCTCTCAAATCTATTTTGGAGGATTCCTGAATTTCCAAAATAGCATCCCCAGCCTGGGATCTTCCAGCTACACACATTACAACTTGCAATTAGCCAGGGAAATGGGGCTTGTATGTGATACACATCTGAAGGATGGCTGGAGCCTAGGGATTTACACTCTAATATGTCTCAACAATGTATGAGTCAGCATGGTTTAGAGCAGTGTTTCCCAACCTTTGGTTTTTGGACTTCAATTCCCAGAAGACTAAGCAAATTCCCCAAAGCACTGATCAGCCAAAGTACTGACTTAGGCTTCTGGGAATCAAAGTCCACAGAACATAGTTTGGGGGAAAATGGGGGTAGAGAAGCACCACAAATGCTTCCTCGGGCTCACTAGATGAAGGGTGGGATAGAAACATAACAAAGAAACAAAATATGAAATATGCTTTTTGTAGAAGACTGCTCTAAAGAAAGTTTGCAAGTTTAAATGGAGCTGGAGACAAAGAAAAGCAGAAAGCACACAATCTCCTTTGTCTAGGACTAGGTAGGAGTGTTTTCCCCTTGAACAATTTTGGGTCTACATCAGTATTTTAATGATGCTCAAACAAAAGCAAAGTACACAATAGAAGCATCTTTTGAGGATATAAAATGTTTTCCTGAAATGGAAAACCAAATATTACAGCTCTAGATTAGTGTCATGTCACCAATGTATGAAGACAAGAAAGAAACCAGGGGTGGGGAGAAGGAAAGTAACCCATCCATGTTCACCTTCCAAAGTTAAATCCTCTGAAACTCTAGGAAGGCTCAGAACTACCAAAGCTTTAAAGATAGGCTATTCTGGGCTGTTTCATACGTGGGATATTATTTCACTACAAGGCTCATCTTTGCCCAACAACGATGGTCTCTATATAGGCCAACCACCTTTCCTCTGCTTAATCTTCCTCAGTTGCTGCTGTGAGAATAAATATATGATGCTTGTGGTCCTTGGAGAAAGAATGTGTTGCAAACATTCCTAATTCTATTCTAAGAACACAAAAATGAAGGGGAAATGTGACATTTTATGACAACTGACATGCAGTGTTACATGTACATTTTTAGGAGAACCACATTTTGTTGAAGCTTTCCAGGGTTTCTACATAGGGAGGAAGAGGTAATGTGAAATTGTCTTGTGTGACAACTTACTTGTAGTAAATTCCATCTTTTTCACATTTAGAAATGCTTTCCTTATTGAGCAAATCATATTTATAGTACTGTACAGTTAGTAACTTCTGAGACTAGCAATTCCTGTATACCTACAGGAACAAAACTTAGTTTTGTTTCTGGTAACATTAGACTTGTTTTATGTACAGCTGTTAACATTATTATTTTTTTAAAAAATCAAGCATTTCTTGTTGATAGTCTGAATAAATCCATATCAAATGAGAAATTTTTTTGAAGCAGAATTAGTTTCTCAAAGAGCCGTAGTGTAAATACAATAAGATTATTTAATCAAACAATGATCTAAGATATTAATACTCTAGCTTTCCAGCAGCAGCAGATGGACCCCTCTGCAAGGAAAACCCCCCCTATTCCAAACAATAATCCACCAGGGGATCCAGCTATTCAAACAATTACTATGAAAACATAAATGGTACGTTTGTAAAATTCAGCAATTTATTATGCAAACAATAAAAACTTCATTCTTGACAACTGTGGTGTTTTTGCACTGTACATATATTGCTTGACAGCCAGTATAGTGTAGTACAGAGATGGCTAGCCTTGGCACTCCAGGTGTTCTTGAACTTTAATTCCCAGAAGCCCTGATCAGTGGGAGTGTGGACTTGGGATTCTGGAAATTGAAGTCTAAGAACACCAGGAGTGCCAAGGTTTGCCATCACTGCCCTGGTGTAGTTGATGGCATATCAGACTAAGATTCAGAAGATCTGAGTTCATAGCCCTGCTTGGCCAAGGAAACCTATTGGGTGGCAATGAGAAAGCCCCTCTTTAAATAATTCATGGATCTTCAAAACCATTTTAGAGTTGCCAAATGTCAGAACTGACTTGACAAGACATAATAATATATTGCATAGAAGATTGTATTTGGTCTCATAGCACATAACAGGGATTGACAGACAGTTCCTTGTGGGTATGTGTGGTGGAAATGACATTTAGAGAAATGTGAAAGAATGCTTATGAATAGATCTGTGAGATTCCTGACTGAAGAGGTTTTGTTTCATGCATAGGGTATGTTGAGAGAGACTATCTCAGGAAGTGCAATGTGTTGGATAGGGTTAGAGCTAGTTAAGAGCCATGGATTAGCTAGTACTGTAAATTAGAATTGTAAATTAGAATGTGTATAGTCTGTTTTGGGAACAGGTTGTGAATTAAAGTTTGGTAGTACAGTGGTACCTCGCTTAGAAAGCATAATGCGTTCCACGGGATTGCTCTTTAAGTGAGTTTGCTCTTTAAGTGAAACACCATTGTAAGTGACCAATTGTGACTTCTGGTGGTGGGGATTGTCAACACCGATTTAGTTGTTAAGCAAGTTTTTGGTTGGTTTTAGTTGTTAAGCAAGGTGACTATTCACAGAAAATTCTGTTCTTTAAGTGAGTTAGTCTCTAAGTGAGGCACTGTTTATGTGAGGTTTTACTGTATTAGTACTTGTGTCAAACCAAGCTGAAAGGAGCAGTAAATGTTTTAAAATATAAGAAAAAAGGCATATAATTACAGACTGAGTAAAATGACAAATTGAAACATTGGCTGAAATTGGGTAGCAACTAGAGTAGGCCTGTTGGAACTTACATAAGTGTCAACTCACCAAGTCCCCACTGATTTAATGGGTAGGCATATGCTAGCTGCAATTTATTCCTGGATTTCAACCATTGTTCTTGTATTTTCTCTTTGTGTTCAATCTGTTCTGTGTACCTTCTTGTTCTTTGTAAGAAAAATAAAAATAAAGCTCTTTTAAGTTTATAAACCCTATTTTTTGTTTTTATAGATAGCAGTCATAACATATTGGACTCATGTATAATGCTGCTCAGTGCTATGACACATGGTTTATGTAGTGTCATCAAAATAAATAAGGCTATGTTTCACACACAAAAAGCCCTATTACTTTTAAAAGGGCAATGTCAAGTCAGCCCTTAACTGTGGCAGAGTTGGAGTGGCCTTACAAAAAGGGGAACGAGTTGTTGGGCTTGGGCTGCTGACAGGAATAATTCATGTGAAGGAGTCCATGTTCGTAATTTGATGCAAGGGTTTGGGGCTGCTTATCATTTCATGGTGGCACAGACAAATACAAAAGGTATGCTGAGCAGGTACCTCAAGAATCACACAGCAAAGCCTGTTAAAAGGCAGTTTTTAAAGCCCATTCTTTTGAATTATTGAATCAACATCTAAGAATAGAACATATTTTATTGTTCTCTGTCTGGCATGTGAAGGTTATTAATACAGTACAATACTGTGCAGAGAACAGTAAAGGAAAAGCAAAAGGTAAAGATTTCCCTTGCTCGAAAGCCAGTCGTATCCGACTCTAGGGTTCAGTGCTCATCTCTGTTTCAAAGCTGAAGAGCCAGCGCTGTCTGCTTCTGCAGACGTTTCCGTGGTATTGTGGCAGGCATGACTAGACACCAGAGTGCATGGAATGCTGTTTACCTTCCCACCGAAGTGGTCCCTATTTATCTATTTTCAATTTCTTGCTTTCTAAATGCTAGGTTGGCAGGAGCTGGGACAAAGGCAGGAGCTGGGACAAAGACAGGAGCTCATTCCATCCTGCAGTACTCGGGAATCAAACTGCTGACCTCCTGCCTTCCAGTCAGGGTCTTAGCCATTTGAACCACTGCAATCCCTATAGAGAATAGAAAAGCACTCATATTAAATTTTAAGATGGTCATGTGGGAGTCCCTACCTTCCTTCATAAGGCTCTCTGATACACCACCTGTCTCTTATACTCTTAGTACAGTTGCCAAGAGAAGAATGAGACATGTTCTGTTTGCTGGGGCACATTTAGCAGTACTCTTCCTGCTGCTCAGGATTCCACTCAAATGCAGCGGGGAATTAGCCAGGCTAAATTCCCAGCCATTTCTACCCTCCCACTTCTTTCCATGCCAGAGTAGGACCACACTGGCTTTTTTGGTGAGGGCAAGTGGAGTCTGAATAAGATCACATGAGGTTGAGAGGAGAGTGACATGCCCTTTGGTTCAGTCCTCATGTCTGAATGACATATTGATCTCAAAGAACCTTCCAGTTCCTTCTGCTGTCAACTGAACGTTTTCCCTGTTCCTCTGTGAAGTGGCAGGGTAAGTAAAATTATTATTTTTGTCTGTACTAGATCATCACTAATGCACTGAATTACTTAGATACTTTATTTTTCCTTTGCATTATGTGTAATGATGATCGAGAAAATGACAACAGATATGGTTTGGATCAGTGCTTCACACAAAGGCAAAAATAAAAATAAAATAAAAACCCCTAAGTGAAACAGCACAGCAGTGATAGAATAATTTCGTTTTCTCTTCCCCTCCACAGAGGATATGTTTATTTTGCCAATCTCATTAAGTGACTCATTTATTAAGGCAACTGGAAACTGACAGTGGAAGAAGCCTTGGCAGCTTCGGCAACTGCAAGACTCAGGTTTGGTCCATTCCCCCAATGCAGAAGCTCCTGACAGGAGCTCAAAAAGGTGCAGTTAATGGCAGTCTGAGGACAAATATGTCATGTGACCATCAGAAAAAAGAGTGGGCCAGATTGCTGGGTGCTGTGAGGAGTTGTGGGATGGATGTGGCAGGGCAGCTTGCTCCAAATGGAGACTGCAGTTTCACCCCTAGTAGAGGAGGTTAAAATGATGGCCTGGTAATATGCTTCTCCCTGCTACATTAGGGTTTTCTTTCCTGAGAAATTGTAGACCAGTGGTCCCCAACGTGGGGCCCATGCCCCCACAGGGGGATTTCAATTCCCAGAAGCCTAAGTCAGTACATTGGCTGATCAGTGCTTTGGGGAATTGGCTTTGGCTTCTGGGAATTGAAGTCCAAAAACCAATGGGTGGGAAACACTGTTGTAGACCTTCTTTACAGAGAAATGGATGCAATATGTATCAAAATGGCTGAACTTTGCAGAGGCGATGCATACGCACAACCTCTTCAGCTATATTGTTCAGTCTTTGTTTTTGTACTATACTTTGTTTTTGTATCCATTTCAGATACTGTGAGATGCTTCATCCGTGTTCAATCATGCCAAAGAAATAGAGAAGAGGTGGTATATGGATAAGGTTGTGCGTGCAAGTCAGTAACTGTCACCTGAAATAATGGCTACTGGGGTATGTGTGACTGTGAGCATGAAAGCAGCTGTCAGCTCACCATGTGCACAGCTTGTTTTGTTCTCTCTCTGGTTGTGGTATATGAGACGTGGCCTTATGTACTGACCCTCCTTAATGGAAGAGAAAATGATATACTATCAGCTGCTCCTTCATCAGTAGGCGTCCTAGGAATTTAGTTTACAGAAATATTTCCTTCTTTTTTCATCATTTCTTTATATTACTATTTTAATAATTTAGATTTATTAAATGGTTTATAATTGCCTGCTATGCATTTGTTCTTCCAACTTATCGGAATGGTGGGGCTCTCTCTCTCTCAATCTCTCTCTCTCTCTCACACACACACACACACACACGTGCACACCATTTCCCCTTGCCCAACAGCTAGGTATTTTTACTGATAGGGTAAAGTATCATGGGAAATTAAAGAAATGATTGGAATGTCCACACACCTGCTAGAGGCAACATGCATCACTAGTGGCTCCAAATTTCTCCTTTGCTTGTCCAACTGAAAATAAAATTATCTTCTAAAGAAGTGGCTTGTTTCTAGAGAAATTCTTTTGTAACAGTCGAGGAAATGAAGAGCCATCTTTGCTGCAACCAATGAAAATAAACTGTCAGCTATTTTGGTTTTCCTTTGCTGTTTCTCCTTGAAGAGTGTTCTCTAAGTAGTCCTCTGCAGGAATGCTTGACAGACCTTTGGGTCTCTGCACAGAGAAACTGCAACTATTTTAAACACTCAACCTGAACATCCTGGAGACTATCTCTACAATATACTCTGTCTCAGGCAGAAGAGTAGTGTGCCTTGGCGGGGCCCTGTATAAAAATTTGTTTGGGGGCCCTTAGGAAGGGTAAAGATTTGTTTTGCTTACGCACGTTGGGGGGCCCCATGGCCCGGGGGCCCCGTATAATTGATACAGCAGATACAGCGGTAGCTACGCCTCTGGTCTCAGGATATAGGACAAAAGCCACCTTAGAAAATCCAGAAAATACTGATACTGATACTGATACTGATACTGACTATTTATTAACTATTTTCGTTGGATATTGACTATTGATTTATTGATATGTTGTGACTGTAACTATACATGTGTGTAAACCGCCCTGAGTTGGCTCTGCCAAGTAGGGCGGTATAGAAACCCAAATATAATAATAATAATAATAATAATAATAATAATAATAATAATAATAATAATAATAATAATAATAATAATAATAATAATAATAATAATAATAATAATAATAATAATAATAATAATAATAAATGAATTAATGTTGTCTTTGTAACTTTTTCCATCAAAAAGGATGAAGAGCATAAAATTATCTATTGTTCTTAAAACTATATCTTACAATATAGCACCAAACTGAAATTTACTTGAAAACAATTAATTTGAGAGAAGTTTTTTCAAAGTTTGCATTTAGAGCAAAATCAGCAAGTAGATTTCCCCTAAAGGAGTCTGTTCTAGCTAGACGCTGACGTAGGGAAAAGAGAGGATGAGGATAATAAGGAACTATGATCTTAAAAAGATAATAATTGGAAGAGATCATATGTCTACCAGCTGAGGCTTCAGCTTCTCAGCATTCATCATCTTCTCATCTCCCTAGAATAGCTCTTAGCTTGAACAAGGAAAAACAACTGTCTCTGTCATCTAGGTTTACACAAAATTTACTAATATTTTGTTGGGGTCTGGGAAATAATTTCCCATTAAAATCCTAACGTAGGTTGCAAGAGCACCTAAATTTGAATGGTGTCTGTGCAATAGAGTAACTTACTGATCTCTGACTGGTGATTTATCTAGAAACACATGCTCCTACAATGATATACCCTATTTGCTGGCATATAAGACCCACTCCCCCCCCCCTTAAAATTCACTGAAAAAGTAGAGTGCATCTTGTACTGTATATAGTGGCCTATAGTGGGCTATTTTGGTAATAACAGGGTGCATCTTATACTCTGAAACATCTTATATGCTAGTTAATACAGTAATTATAATTTTGCATCAGAAATTATTCTGGGTTGAAAGGATTTTTGCTGGAGAAACTCCACTCGGAGAATGCCCAAATGAGGCTCCTTTCATGTCCCCAAGATCTTTGACCACCGAAGTGGTCCCTATTTATCTACTTTCTTTTGCTTTTGAACTGCTTAGGTTGGCAGGAGCTGGGACAGAGACGGGTGCTAAAATCATCATTAAATACTTGGGTCTCAAACTGACGACTTGCCAACCTTCCAGCTAACAAGGTGAGCTTCTTAACCACTGAGCCATCACAGCCTCTGCCACTGATTTGTAGGCTTTCAGGACAGCCATGCAAACCACCGTTCAAAGTCACAGAGACAACATCCACCCTTACATAATGGTTATGTAATAGGTTTGATCTAAAGGGGACTTAATTTCCATCCTCTTCCTCCATGCTCAATCTCTATGTGTGTATGTGTATGGTACACATGCTCTTTTGAAATTGTTGCATATCAATTGGTCTTTCCAGCAAATGAATGGGAGAGAAATAATCAGGCCCTCCAAGTTGGATTTAATTGTGATACTCCACCTCTACCTGACATGAATGCATGCATAGGTGAACATATAGCTCTTTCCTTCTTATTCCTCGCCCTCCTCCCCAGAACATCAGCTTCTGAGGAGGCCTCATCCTGCCTCATTGTATGGCTGATTCTGGAAGTGGAGAACACTAATGTCTAATAACCACATTGGTAGGCCTCAACTCAGGTTAGAAGTCTTGACTTGCATTTAGCAAGCTTCTGTGCTATATATAAATAAAAACAACATATAGTACAATAAGTAGTAATAAACCCCAGTGGTGGGCAGCCAAAAATTTTACTACCACACTATGGGTGGAGCCAACATTGTGGGTGGAGCCAACATCATGACATCTTGGGCAGAACCAACATCATGATGCCATGGGTGGAGCCAATGATGTGGGCAGAGCCAATGTAAAAAAACCCATTAAAATAAGTACAGTACACATAAAAATACAAATTAAATAGACATAAAAATATATAAAAATACAAATTAAATATACAAAACACATAAAAATACACATTAAATACACATTAAAATACACCCCACACCCAAAGGTGAGTCACTTACCCTGGGGAGCAGGTTATAGGGAGTTTCAGGCTAGCAGCTTCTCTTCCTCCTCCCTGCTTGGGAGGACAGCAAGGAGGCCATGCATACGTGCCAAGCGCTGTAGGCGCGCATGCACACCAAGTGCTTGGTGTACATGTGCAGTGGGGGAACTGGTGAAAATGTAAGCCCCCAAGATGGTTCCCCCCAAAAGCCACTACCGGTTCTCCAGGACACTGGGAAAAGTTACTACCGGTTCTGGCGAGCTGGTGCGAACCTGTTGCTGCCCATCACTGAATAAACCTATTAGTGGATGTATTTGTCCTGTACTGTGAGACTAGGCAGTTAGTTGTAGTTGCTGTACAATCCTTGTTTTTCAGACTGGCACGATATAGGGTTTAGGGTTATGTATTGCTTCTTGTGATCATTGTAATAGCACCCATAACCATTCTCTCCAGCAGTCATCTTGATCTATATCAACAAACCACTTCAAACACTTTTTGAGTGTTTTGTAAAGCTGGTAGATCTTAATTGCCCATTCAAGATCAAGCCATTACAAAATAATTTGCATTGCAACAGAAGTAGCTCTTAACAATATATTGCTGCAAGGAAAAATCCATCCACTCCTCTTTCAGAGACTGTCAAGAGGCAAAATGAAAATATGTGAGGGTAGAGTTGCCATATGTCCTGATTTCCCGGGATTTTCCCTAGTTGAAGCAATCCCGGCCGGTTCAAGAAAAAACATGTAAAAATCCTGGAAACAAAGTGTTAATTTTATAGAGTCGCTATTTCTAGAAAGGGAGGACAGAAAGTGAAGAGTTGTCCCTTGCAATATAAGTCCCTTCCTATCCTGTGCTTTTCTCCTTCTGGAGGGAAACGGAGGCTCCATATGTGTGTGTGTACGAAGGGGGGGGGTGACCTCAGGGGGAGGAAGGTGGTTTAAAGAGTGGCCCAGGAAATTTCAAAAAGGTAAAGGTCACCCTTGATCGAAAGCAAGTCATATCAAACTCTAGGGTTCAGTGCTCATCTCTGCTTCATAGCTGAAGAACCAGTGCTGTCTGCATCTGCAGATGTTTCCATGGTCATGTGGGAGGCATGACTAGACACCGGAGCGCATGGGATACTGTTTACCTTCCCAACAAAGTGGTCCCTATTTATCTACAGTACTTGCAATTTCTTGTTTTCAAACTGCTAGGGTGGCAGGAGCTGGGGCAGAGATGGGAAAAGAAATAAAAATAGACCCATCAAGAACCTTCTTTTGCAAGAAGAATCATATGGGAAACAATCTCTTGACTACAGCTTTTTAAAAACTGGTGGTGGCTGCCCACCCTGGATGGGGATTCTGTAAGGTCTTAGAGCTGTAGTCTCCATTACACATGCACAGTTTGATGAATGCAATGATGTCACATGGCTGTCCTGATTTGGTGGGAGAGAATTATGACAACCCTATGTGAGGAAGAGGACACATAATGTCATGATCCCTCTTAGGGGGTGACTACTTTGATAACTAATACAAAACAGGAAATCTTCCAGGATTCAGGCAATCAATCAGATTCATATTTTTTTCCATACAGCACGTGACATATAAGTCAATGCAAACCAGCCTGATGTTTTTATTATTATTATTATTATTATTATTATTATTATTATTATTATTATTATTATTATTATTATTATTATTATTATTATTATTATTATTATTATTATTATTATTATTATTATTATTATTGCTATTTCAGCTTACATACCACTCCATAATGAAAGCACTCTCTGGCCAGTTTATAACATACTATATTACATTAAATTAAATACAAATATCATAAAATATCATAAAATAAATCTGGGTTACTAGCAGTAATGGGCTGCTACCGGTTCAGACCGGTTCACCTGAACCGGTAACAGCTTTCCGGAGGGGATCGCGGGGGGGGGGGGAGAGAACCCCCAGGTGACTGGTTTGATCGCCTCTCCAGCCACCCTCCGGAAGTATATTTCCAGGCAGCCAAAATGGCTGCCCAGAACTGCGCATGCGTCAAACCTCTATTTGATCCATGCGCACTAAAAAATAGAAGTATGCATGCACCAAATTGAGGTTTGATGCATGCGCAGTTCCAGGCAGCCATTTTGGCTCCCCAGAAAGGATGCAGGCAATGCCTGAAGCACCGGCGGCAGTGACCTTTCCTCACTGGGCCGTGCTGTGCCATGCCACCAGGCTGCCACGACACTGCGGTGGTTTGCCACTGCGCCACCACACCGCTGCACTTCCTGCCTGCCTGCCTGCTTAGTACCTGCCTGCCTAGTGCCTGGCTGCCTGGCTGCCTAGTGCCTGCTCCCTAACCCCAGACCAGGTAAGTGACGGGTTTGTGTTTGGAGTGGTTGAGTGGGTTGATTTGTGTTTGGGGTGGGTGGGTTGGTTGGTTGATTAATTGAATTTTAATGTGTTTATTTAATTAATGTGTTTATTTAATGTTTATTTAATGTTTATTTTAATTTTTTATATTTTCTTTGGCTCCGCCCATGATGTCATGACATCATGATTTTATGACGTTGGCTCTGCCCATGATGTCAGCTCTGCCCACGGTGGGGTAGTAAAATTTTTGACAGCCCACCACTGGTTACTAGTAAACCTAACATTAAATATAATTAAACTGATTAAAACATCTTTGGGCATCTCAGGTCAAAACACTAATAAAGCACAGGTTTAAATAATTCTAGTTTTAATAATTATTTTTAAAAATAAACATAGAGGGAAGGTCCCTGACAAACCTTTCCCAAAAATTTGTTTTCTAGAGAAGACGCCACAATCAAGATAGCATGAGTCTTGGTATTCATTCTTTTGGCCTCCTTAGGCATCAATATTCTTAACAATATGGTCTCTGAAGAGCAGGTGGAATGGGTACATGTTTTGTAGTAGAGATGTTTCAACAGAGAAGAAGGACAAAGGCCATGAGGCAGACCCAGAGGAAGGTGGAGAGAAAACATCAAAGAAATATTACAAGAACACCAAATAACACCTGTGGAGGCCGCTAGAAGTATCAGAACAAGAACCTTGTATCTCCCTTGATACCAGATGGCAGGGGTGTGCTGGGCACCTTGGGAGGGTGGAGAGTGATGGGGTGCCTATTGGGGGGGGGAGTGGGGGGGAATCCCATACATTTCCATTACCTCTGCCTGTCTCTAGGGGGGTGCCAGTCACTGGGCCACACTGGGATGAGTCCCTGTATCCCTGTGGGCCAGCACACCACTGCCCAATGGGGGGCAGTAGTAGTAGTAGTAGTAGTAGTAGTAGTAGTAGTAGTAGTAGTAGTAGTAGTAGTAGTAGAAGAAGAAGAAGAAGAAGAAGAAGAAGAAGAAGAAGAAGAAGAAGAAGAAGAAGAAGAAGAAGAAGAAGAAGAAGAAGAAGAAGAAGAAAATTTCAACAAGTATTGAGATCCTAAACCATTAAGGACTTTATTGGTCATAACCAGGAACTTAAATTGGTTATGGAAACAAGTAGCTAATGAAGGTGTGACAAGACTGGAGATATATTCATAAATGCTAATACCAGTGAACCATCTGGCCATCACATTTTGGACTTGCTGAAGTTTCTGAACTGGCTTTTAGGACAGCCCTATGAAGAGAGGATTACAGTAGTCTGTTTCAGAGATTACTAATGCATGAATCTCTGTTACGTGGCATTTCTTATTTAGGTAGAGTCACAGCTGGGCAATTAACTGAAGTTGTTAAAAGGCACTCTTGGCCAAAGTAGATATTTGTGTCTCCCTGGGGAGGGCTGGGTCCAAGAATACACCTAATTTGTGAACCTGATCCTTCAGGAGAAGTGTAACCCCATCCAGACTAGGTAAATGTCTATCTAACTGATCTGATTATTCTCCAGTAATAGGATCTCAGTCTTATCTGGATTCAGTTTCAGTTTATTGGCCCTCATCCAGTCCATTATTGAAGCTAGACAATGCTCAAGGACCTGTACCATATCACCTGCAGATGGAGAGATAGAGCTATGTGTCATCTACATATTAATGACAATGAACTCCAAATCTCCATGTGACTTTTCCAGCGGCCTCATATCGCTATTAAAATGCATTGTGGAAACAACTCCATAACAGGGATCTTGAGGGGTGGACATTGCCTCCCCAAGCTGTACCATCCAGCCCTCAAGGAAGGACTGGAACTACCAAAGGACAGCACCTTGAGGTACCTTGATAGCCACCTCAGAAGGATACTGTAGTCAACAGTATCAAATGCCACTCAGAAAAATCCAGGAGGACAAGTAGGTTTTAACTCCCTTGTCTGTCTCTATCAGGAGATCATCTTGTAGGGTCATCAATACTTTTTCAGTTTCATGGCACAGCCTAAACCCTGATTGAAAAAAGATCTAGATCAGGGGTGCCCAAACTTTTCAGGCCGCGGGCTGGTCACATGGTTCAGCGAACGAGTCACTATGGCCTGGGGCCTGTATGCGGTCCCCAATGCGAATTCATCTGGCCCACAAAGCCCTCATTGCTCCTGGAAGCAGAAGTAAAATGTGCCCGTCTGGACCCCTGGCCATAGTTTGGGCACCCCTGAGCTAGATTATCTGTTTCCTCCATCTTGCCTAAGAATGGAATCTTGGTAGTGAACCTGTAATTGTTAATATCATCTGTTGCTAAATTTGGTTTCTTCAGAGAGGGCCTTACAATGGTCTCCTTTAGGCAGGAACGCGAAGAGCACTCCCATGTAGGTGCCTTGATGATCTGCCAGCCCATTCTTTAGTCAATGCTTTTTTTGATTTTAAGAATCCACGATTGGCAAGGATCTAGGTGGCTTTGTGTCGTGTAAGTCTTTCATCCACATCCTTAGGCTCATGACATTGACTCAATACAGTCACTTGAGCTGATGCAGCTTCACAGCCCAAACCTTGTGGGTGGGGATCACTTTGGAAACAAGGGGATACTTGTTAAAAGACCACTCTGCCATGAGTGGTCTAAGCGCTATGGGTCACTATAGAAGTGCAATTGCTGATGCTATAGGTGAATGCTCTTTTGCTTCCTTTCTCCACACAATGAACTAGGAAGTTGGTAGAGCCAATGGTCTGGCCACCCATTCAGCCATGAAGATTTGGAATCTCCTTGGAGGAAAATGGAAGGCACCAAAATCTATTGCCAGAAATGAGATCCTGTTGGGTGAATACAATGTAAAGAGCCTGAGCCCTTAAGCCAGGGTTGGTGAATGTATGGCATGTGTGCCAGAGGTGACATGCAGATCCCTTTCTGTGGCCATGTGTGTTGTTTCAGGCAAGCCCTACACCACCAGTGCCAATGGCAGCACCACTTTCCCACCCACCCCCTCTCCCTCCACCAATAGGGAGATGAGAGGAAAGGTTGAAATCCCACCCAGGAGGTGGCAGCGGGGGCAGGGACAAGGTGAGGTAACCAGACACCCCCCCACACACACCCCTTCTAGGAGGTAGAGGAGGAGGCAGCAACACATGGGCATGCACTGCATGTGTGCTGCTTGAGGTGCACCAGCAATGTCACATGGGTGCGTGTGCAGGCATGGTGCCTGCCCGCATGCCTCCTTCTCCTCCTTGGGCACTTAGTCTCTAAAAAGTTCACCATCACTTCCTTAAGCTGTCTGCTTTTTGGTGTGTCAGACAGAGAATAAACAGCAGTCACATATAGAGTACAGTACTGTAATTATATTGGCTCTCATGAACTGACCAGAGAGATTTGTGTTATTGTGCCAAGTGAGTGTCTTTAATCTTGCCACACTGATTGCCCCTCTCTCTTCTCTCAGGACATCTGGCCTAGACAGAGCATGGAAGGCCTTGCCCTCTTTCTGCCACTGTGGATGACTTAGCATTAAATGGTGACACAGAAGTGTAAGCCAGTTGCTGCAAGCGGGGCTATTACTTCCCTGAGAAGCCAGTGCAGAAGGAGTGCTTAAGGCAATATCCTGAGTTTTACAAGGCTAGCCCAAATTGGGAGCCAACAACTTTGTAGTGCCTGAGGGTGGGGCGGGGAGCTCACAGAGTCAATCCTTCAGCGCCTTGTCATGATGGATACAGATAAATAGGAAAATAGAACACACGGGTAGTTATCTGTCTGTGCTTTTCCATGAGGACTTTGAAAAATACAAAGACCCTTTCAAGTAGCCAGGCTGAAGTGTGCGGGAGAGACAGCCGTCGTCATAGCAGGTGAGAGTGGACAGCATTTTCCAAGTGGAAAGAGACAGCTGTTGTGAAGAGCCAACGGGTGAGACACCCTCTGGAATCTTATTACGGCAGTGACTGAGATTGAGAATGAGCTGGCTGGCCTCAATTTAATTCTCACTTGCTACCATGTTGGTGTTTATTAAAAAGAAAAGAAGAGAACAGATGAAAACCATTGCACAGGTTGTCACCATTCATTCACAGAAGGCCAGGGGGGTGGGAAAATGGAGTGATTAGGGTATTTGGATGAAGAAGTACATACAATGGAACCTCATACAACAATAGTCACATATAGCAACAAAATCATGTAACAATTAGGTTTTGGGGGGAAATACATCTCACATAACAATTTTCCCTATGGAAAAAGTCATACAACAATTTTTCAATGGGAAAAACCATTTAGCAAATATATATACGGTATATATCATTGTACGATGCATCCCATAGGGAAAATCGCTATAAGATGCATGTATCGTATAGCAATTGTTTTGTACAACAACAAGCCCCGTGGAACGGATTAAAATTGTTGCATGAGGTACCACTATATTGATCATATTGAAGTCCATAGTGATTAGGGTAGTTGGATGGAGAAGTACACATGGAAGAATATTGTCAAATGAAGGGGCTCACAAATCTGAGTGGGCACACCAGATAGTTTTTGTGGGGTGGGAGGATAGGATAGGATCAATTTTGTTTTCTGTTGTGACTTGTTCCTCCTTTTAAAAAGAAGAAATTGTATATTTCTTTTAAAAGCAGCCTCGTGATTGTTGTGGGATGAAAATTATTGCTTTAACTACTTTACTTCAATGAATACTTCTTAAGAATGAAAACGAGAACAGTAAGCTGTTGACTAGGACTTCATGTGGCTACATCTACCAGAAATGTGTAAGTAAGAAGTATTCAGATAAGAATACTGCATGATTTGGTTTTGATACCAATTTTTCCACACAATTTTAGGGAGCATATTAAATTTGATATTCTTGAGTCTTACAATTTAGGCATGAAAGTGAATTACAAGAGCAAAAAGAGTGTGATGGGGATGATTTATTTATTTATTTAGATTTATATTGCCGCCCACTCACCAAGGTGACTTCAGGGCGGCTTACAGTCAAAACAGCAACAGTACAATAAAAATTATAAAATATAACCTCACAAAATACAAAATTCAACCAAACAAGAACACAGATTAACTCCCCTCAGGCCGTTGTTGTTGGCCCAGAGGAGTGGGCAAGGTCCTCAGCCACCTGCCAGGCCATGGAGTCTTCTCCCTCAGGACATTGTTGTGGGCCCAGAGGAGGGGGCGATGTTCTCAGCCACTGCTAGGCCATGGAGTCTTCTCCCTCAGGCCGTTGTTGTGGGCCCAGAGGAGGGGGCGATGTTCTCAGCCACTGCTAGGCCATGGAGTCTTCTCCCTCAGGCCGTTGTTGTGGGCCCAGAGGAGGGGGGGATATTTTCAGTCACTGCTAGGCCATGGAGTCATGATGCCTAAAGAGTGCCTGAAATGTGTGGAGGGCATACTTGTTTCTGACCCCTCTTTGCTACGCAGGACTCTTGTGCAGATTATATATTGGTGTATCACTGCTCCTAGGTTCTGTTTTTCGCACCTGGAACATTTGCTTATGCCTCCAGTTTAAATTCAACCCACTGAACTACTTTTCCCCCAACCCGCTCCATCAGCCTAAGGGTGTAAATGTTGGCTTATAAGCACTTGTGCAACCATAAACCAATTAAAGCCTTTTTCAGGTGCAACATAGCTAGATCTCTATACCAAATGCTCACCCCCGTCGTAGTTGCCCATTCCACTTTTCACTGCTGTGACTTCTACTGAAAGCATCAAGGGGGACTTTGGAATGGTGTAGGGAAGTCTCTGTTAGGGATCCCTACCACACAGGTGTACGTGCAGTCATGCAGATTCTCTAGTGTAAGTATGCCAAGCCCCCCCCCCTTCTCTGCATTCTCTAGTATAATGAAACAATATGTGTACTCTGCTGAAGAACAGTTCTTCCAGGTTAAAAAAATTAAATGCCAATTTAAGCTTATGCCCCCCCCCCACCACCACCACCAATGGCACATCTTCCCATCATTTGCACTGCATTGCAGCAATGTCCCTTGATATTTCTTCCCTGTTGGGAAGAATTAATGAAACTAGTGTTGCCTCTATGTTATTCTTTAAACGGCTCAGTAATTTTGTGATCATTACAGCTCCCAGTGGTCTGTGATTCTATTGAAAGGAACAATAAAGCATCATACTTCACAACATATTCAGGCTCGTACAATGTCCTTATCTAATCCACATACCAATGGCCTTACCTGATATGCAATGTCCTGCGTATCAGATTTTAATCACAGAGTTCACAATGTAATGCATACGGACCTCTTCTTCCCTGCACACCTCTCACTAACATTTTGCCCTATACCTTGATGAAGAGTTTGGAGAACTCAAAAGTTTCATTTCAGAATTGTATTGTTAATTGTTATTAGATCCTGACACTAGTCTACCTGCCCACACACTGTGGATCCTCAGGTTATCATCTTAACTGGTTCATCCTCCTTTCCAATCTGTGATGAACCCACTTTGGCCCATTCTTCACTGATGCTAGTTTTATCAAGAGTAATCTTTGTAATTCAAGAATACAGGACTTGTTGTGTGACCTAGTTTGACGTTGGAACCATAAGAGGTATGAGGTATGCCATTAGACTGCACGTGGCAATGTCTGTGCAAGCAACTTACTATCCTCAGCCGCTGGAGTGATGTAGACAGATCCCTCTAGATACCCCAGGGCAGTGGTGGCCAACCTTAGCACTCCAGATGTTCTTGAACCTCAATTCCCAGAAACCATGATCAGCAGGAGTGCTGACTTGGGCAGCTGGGAATTGAAGTCCAAGAACATATGGAGTGGCAAGGTTGGCCATCATTGCCTTAGGGTGAACATCCTGTGGCTGCTCAGATGTAGCTGGAGACCAAAATCCCATCAGTTCTACAGTCAACAAAACCAGTGGCCAGAACTAATGGTAACTACTAACAGGAGAAAGAAATGAAAGAGAGTTTTTTGTTATATCCATTCCTTGTGCCAGAAGTTTCCCTGAGTTCAGGTATATTCCTGAATTATCTACGCTGGAAATGTGATAGTTGCACATGGGCTATCCAAATCTCTCCTGACCCTCCTATGCCAATATAAACATTTGGCCTGCAAATGCAAAGAAGGCTCAAAGAGGGAGAATTTGCTATTTAAGAGCTGTATCATTCACAGCCCTATATTAGGTCAGAAAAAAGCCTTTAATAAACCTAGTAACCTAGTCAATCCTCATTTCCAATAAAGGGATAGGTGTCAGCCACCGAGGCATGGTGTGTGTGTGAAAATGTAGTGGGCATAGCCTTTAATTTGTCAGCAAATGCCCACTACTCACACTAGATCTCTGGATCATCTTTCCTCTGGTCTTACATCTCTGTCCAACCTCCTGCTTTCTTTCCCTTCTTCAGTCCAGCTACCGCTCTGTCTTCTGACTCCTGGTTGCCAGCTCTCAGATCATCTCACACCACTGCCCATGTTCTAAGCAACCTTGATGCTTCCATGCTTTTGTATACTCCAGTGGGGCCTTCAGAAGAATGAGTGATACAATGAGTGGTATAATAATGGAAAAATCCAGCAAACCAGTCCAGGGGTGAGGATCTGGTAGTCTTGAGATTCGGCTGGATGTGAAAGTCAATTTAAAAGAAATGAAGAAGAAGAAGAAGAAAGAAATCTAACAGTAATGTCTGAGTCTTTACAAGAACTGGTTGTCATAAGAACAGACAATTATGTGCACTTTTCTGCTTTCTTCCCTGGGCTGCACAAATGAGAAGGCGCCTCAGGTAAACAAACAGAGACACCCATATGGGAGAGAATAACTACAGAGCAATATCTTCTTTTAGGATCAGCAGATGTCTTATAAGGAAATGAGTGAGTGTGTGAGTTTCTTAGGTTGGATATTACACAAAAGAAGGAAAGTGGAGGAAGGAGGAAGGAAGAACAGGTGGGCATGATGGAAATCCTGAATTGCAGACCCAGTTCAGCAAGTGGAGGATACAAGCAGGACCCTGATTCTCTGCCTGGGGAAAGGAGGGAAGCAGGAGTGCTCTGGTAGGGTGGGGGTGTACCTTGAGTCTGAGGGGGCATTGCCGCATTTCCCAAAAAACCGGCCATCATGAATCTACAGCTTGTAATTGTTTTAAGAAGGTGTGGGTAATACATCAATGTGGGCTCGCCTCAGATAGGCTATGCTAGGTGGTCCACCAAAGCTGCTGGAACAGAGAAACATGTTGGCTACACCCTCTTCTGAAATTATAAATGCCAGCTATTTTGTTCTAACAACAAAGAGAGCTGTGGCACACTAAAAACAAAAAAGGTTTATTCAGCATAAGCCTACATGGACTGTAACCCACTTCTTCAGATGCATGGCTTTGAAAAATCTATTCCATTCTGTTCCTTAAGAGAACATAAGAAGACTCATGTTAGACTGGCCCAAAAGCCCATTTATTCCAAGCTTCTGTTGCTATAGCGTCCAGCCAGTTTCCTCTGGGAAGTCCACCAGTAAGATATGGGTATATCTGTACCCTCCATCTCATTTCCCCCAGAATTGATATGTGGAGGCTGTAAAGATAACAAAGCCCATTATCCCACCACCATAATACTCATTCCACCTGCCAGAGACCTGCAATCATCCAGGAACCCAGCTTAACCCCTTTTTGCTGCTTCAGAGTACATGTGGTTCTGCTCCAGGCTAAAGAAATTTAGGATAGGTTTCAATCACTGACTGTTTATGCTTACAAACCAGCCAGTTCAAGTAGGAATAGCAATTAGGCAGCAATTATGTAGCATTGCCAATAAAGAAATAAAGGAACTGTAAATCTCCCTCCACTTATGTTCTATATAAAAAGTACAACGTCTTCTGGTACAAATCAGGTTTTATTTTGAAGGGAAAAAAATAGATCAAAGTTCAGGATCACAAAAATAGAAAAGGAACATTTTTGCATTTTCCCTTTCCCTGGAAAAAATAATAAACACATATCTATCTATATTACCTGGCCTAGTCAGTTAACAAAAATAAGATTACATATTTCTACTGTTTTTCTACTCACATGCAAGCATGGTAACTCCAGTCTCCACCTGTTCTTTGAACATGCAAACTCTAACCATAATGGTACTTCGTCTACATTCTAAGATAACCAAACCCATTTTTCATCTTTCATTCCACCTCTTCCTATATGTTAACCAATATGGCTGCACATTCAATGTCCATCATGCCTATTTATGAGGTTGTTATGACTTTTTCCAAGAGGAAAGGAATCTACACCCAAGGTCACATTTCAAGCATCTCTTTACCCTTTTCTGGAAGCAAATAACATCAACAGCCAATTTTAAACTCCCAAAAGCAAAGCCTCCATTTCAATTCATTACAGAGGCATATTACCAAATGCATTTTGCATATACATTTATCTCTGCCTGAACCTACTCAAGTATATGGTGGCAGCATCTTCTGGGGTCATGATAGTACTGGTTCATGTGTAAGCATCTATGTGTTACGTCTATGCCTAGCAAAGCCTGGTGATTGTGTGTAGGCAGTGGAAACAGAAGCAGCATGTTCAGAAATGGGGCAGCTGAGACGTGTGATGGAAATGGGCCCCCAGAAGCTCCCTGCCATCTCCACCCCACACTGATCTGAAGACAAGTGCTCATCTTTGCTCCTGCTATAGCCATAAGATCTATTAAAAATGTGGCAAGAACTGCCTTGGCATTATTCCCAAGGCAGCAGTTTTTTTATGAGGTGGCTGTTGAAAATCTTCCAAGAAATGTTGCAATAAATGCCTGAAGCTATGTGGCCAACCCACTAAAACTAGGCAAAAGGAATCTACTTCCCTCTTTAAGGAACACTTTGTGGATATCATAAGGGACTGTATAAATATACTGGCTTTATTTTCCAGATCTTTTGTGGAAATTCTCACTGTACTGATGTTGATTTGGTACAGGTCCATTCCTCTCCTTCCTTGTCATGGATATATTGATCTCTTTATAATTTTCTGCACCCTCTCACTGCCCCTTCACTCATCTTTTCCTGCTGCTGGTTAGTTTCCTTAGATCCTCCCCACAGATTTAGGCTTTCCTGTGTGTGGTCTGAATTTCTCACAAGGAGCTGGATGAGTGCTTTGCGTCTAGCTGAAATTATTTATTCATTTGTTTAACACAGACAATTTCTCAAATGCATTTATGTGTTAAAAACGTTAGCAATGCCAATCTGCAGCCATGCACTTCTCACAAGAATCTTATTTGTTTTTCCAGGCTGAGTCTTTCTGCTAGTCAGACAGGAGGAAAGGGGATGTTAATTTCGCAGCCCATTAACTGCCGATTGTGTTAGGGGAGAAAAAGATCCACAATCTTCACCACAACTTCAGATATGACAGAATTCCTCCCCCTGCCCCCATCTGTTTCTTTGCTGGAGCCTGATCAAATTGCAAGTTCCAGAGCGATGGTGATTGGTTAAACATGTAGTGATTCATCAGAGGAAATAATGGAACTGTGAGTTAATCAATCATGGAGGTATCCAGTCCCTGGTTGTTATACAGAGCCATTGCAAAGACAGACAGCTACTGTCAATATCAATAATTCTGATTGCAGAGGGCTTATTTTAAATTATTATCTCAGAAGTATCTTAATAGGCAAAAGAAAAGAGAAATTAGCTTTGATTGTTCTTTCTAAGCTTTTTTCCTAAGCAAAAAATTCTGTATTCTTCCTCCAATGCAGTTTTGTGCAACAAAAACATTTTCCTAGGGGAGGACCTTTTGCATGGTCACAAAAGCCAGAAAAATCTCTAAAGAGACGTGGGTGGTCAAGATTAGTGGTTATTAATAGAGGACTTCCTAATTTCTGCATTGCTCTGTTTATCCACCAGATTTAGAACTTCTTGTGGTCAGCCTTGACTAAGAGACAGCTGTAACCCTCATGGAGCCATTGCATGAAACTGATTATCTCACACAAGCACCAGAAAATAATGGTTTTCACACAGAAAGAAAGAAAGAAAGAAAGAAAGAAAGAAAGAAAGAAAGAAAGAAAGAAAGAAAGAAAGAAAGAAAGAAAGAAAGAAAGAAAGAAAGAAAGAAAGAAAGAAAGAAAGAAAGAAAGAAAGAAAGAAAGAAAGAAAGAAAGAAAGAAAGAAAGAAAGAAAGAAGTTAGTTTCTGTGTATGGTTTTAATTTCAAGTTTATATTTTATATTTGCATGTAAATATTTTCGGAAAAATTGATTGATGGTTACCAGGAAAAAAATTAGGGACTGTGTTGGTTTAGTGGTTAAGACATTGAACTTGACAACTGGAAGGCCAGCAGGTCAGCAGTTCAAGACCCAAATGCTGCATGATGGAGTGAGCTCCTGTTGTCTATGTCAGCTCATGTCAACCTAGCAGTTCAAAAGCAAGAAATTGCAAGTAGAAAAATAGGTACTGCTTTGGTGGGAATTCCGTGCACTCCAGTGTCTAGTCAAGCCTGCTACATGACCATGGGAATGTCTGCAGATGCAGACAGAGCTGGCTCTTTGGCTACAAAGGGCCATTCCATCATTATGTGTGGGACAATTGGACACCAATTGTCCTGAAATCTTTCTGTACCTGAAATCTCTTTGTACCAAATGTGAATTAGATAAACCATGCTTAGTCCCAGTTGCGAAAAACTGTTAGTTTTATAACATTGCTGTTGTTGTCTTCGGCTGCTACTCGTATCCGAGCATACGTTTTTCCTGGAAGTCATTTTCTCAGTTGATGGATGTGTCTCTGGTGACTCAATAAACCAATCCTGACATGAAACATGCAACCACACATATTACACTGAATAGATGGTGGAGGACATAGTTGATTTGAGTATGACAAAGCTTTTGTGGCTTGTCACTTATCCTCTTCATGTCTACGGCATTCTCCTTCTAAGTGATCAGTAGCAGCAGAGATGGTTGGGTGCCAAAGTGGGCGATCTATGGCTGCTGCCTCCCAGGTTTGTGGGTTTATACCTGACACCTTCATGGTTTGTTTCAGCTGGTCTTTATAATGCTTCAAAGGAGCTCCACAAGGTCTTGTACTGGAGCTAAGTTCCCCATAAAGAATTTGACTAGGAAGCCTGTAAAACTAGGGTGTTGAATTGTCCTGTACATAAAGATGGAATGGCCGTAAATGGAAATGAGCACTGAACCCTAGAGTTGGAAATGACTGGCTTTTGAGTAAGGGTGACCTTTTTCTTTTACCTTACCGGGGGGGGGGGGGATAGGAAAAGACTGTATGGTTCTCGCAGTTAGCCTGCTTCTCCACTCTGAACATCCCAAGCAATCTCTCCCCCTGTGGAGAAGTGGATGATGGGCCACTTCATTATACCAGCAAATAAACATGCTTCTCTGCAGAGGGGAGGGAAACTAATTAATTGCTAATTGCTGTGGTGCTGGACTGGATAGGATGGTAAAAAAATAATAATTCACCTCTGTTTTTCTCTTTTATCACCAATCAAAACCTGATGGTGGTTCAAAAAGAAGTGCTTTCCAGGGAGGTTGTGATGCTCCGGCATCCATCAAAACTGGACACATGGAGCCTGGATTGACCACCAACATGTCAAAAGAGCAAACTAAGCACTCACCTGGATATGCTCATAAGGTTCCTCTTTTTGTTCTAGAACTAGGCAACACAGGAACATAGCAGCCTTCATCAGAAAGTTGGGGTTACTATTTGGTCTACTCACCAGCTAGAAGAAGCCAGCTAAAGTTACATAGATACTCTGAAGTGTGCTGCTGAAGTTAATCCTTTCACTTTTTGCCAAGAAGGTTTTAGTGGAGCCAAAATTCAAGACAAAATTATATGTCATAGCCTTTCAGTAAGAGCTAGAAATCTGTCCTTATGCAAAAAAAAAAAAAAAAAAGTAATTCAGGCAGACCTTTTGCAGCTGAGCAATCATTTTGCAAACAAAACTCATGGTAGCCTTGGAAAGACCCAGCACAAAATAAAGCAGGCTAATGTGCAAGCTGCAGGAAGTGTGACCAGTTCTTGTTGTGGTGATCAGAGATTCTCAGAGCTTAAGGAATTTTCCTCTGTAAGGACTGCAGTGTACAGTTTGGCCTTCAATGGAACTTCCCACATTGATACTTCACAGCTTTGGTTTAACTTTTCCACAGCTGGGAGGTTGTTCTGTTTGAGAAACATTGAGGATCTGGATGTGTAGCTTGCTGCTTTTCAGAGTTAGTAGTACAGTACCTGGTTAAGATGGGGGCAGTGGGTTGATTCTGTAATAAGTCAGACAAGCCAGAGATGCATTCTATCAGGTTATAAATATAGTAGCTGAAATCCTGTTGCTTAGCGTATCAAGTTTCACTAGAGTAGGCCCATTGAATCAGCAGAGATTTGCTGAGTCAACTCCTCTGTGCATTCTGTTGATTCCAATGGGCCAATTCTATGCTCTACTTTAGTGTAGTAAGACTCAGCTCATTTGAATCAATGGAACTTGCCTGTTCTAGTGCAACTTACTAGAACTTACTACCCGGTGAGGAGGGTGGTAGAAAAATGTTAAAAATAAATAAATAAATAAATAAATAAATAAAATACTACACTAAGTGGTAGGATTTCATTTCATAGCTTCTCAAGGTTTGTGAGAGAAGCCTTTGACATTTTCAGATCCAGGCCTGTCTTCATCTACAGCCGGGAATACTTTACATTTTTTGAAAACACAATGCATTTCCTCCTGAAAGGTGTGATGAAAGGGAGGAGAATAGAAGACCTACTGTTTCTTTTATAATTGCATAGATTTGTCTGCACCACAATCTAATTTCCTGGCATGAACATGGAGTCAGAATGGAACCATGTCCCAATGGAAGGGTTGGGATGCTTCTCTGTGGGGCTGCCTTCAGCTTAACAGAACTGCATGTTCAGACTGGAAGAAAGCTGTGGTTAATTCTGCCTCTTTTCAATTATTATGAGTGTGGATATCTCTGCACATTTTAACTACAGTAGCAACAGCAATAGCAACAATAGCAATCATGACAGCATCTGCATGCTGTGAATTATGATTTATTAGGGTTTTCTAGGTAGTGAGTGCTCAGAAGTGGTCCCCATTCCCTTCTTCTGGGGGTGCCCTGGGACTATACAGCTTGCCCATGACTATATAGGCTGGCTCTTCTGAGAGGTACAATGGGGAAATGTACTCCTAACTTGTTTGGAAGAGCCTTAATGGCACTGTGATTAAAACTGTACTACTGCAGCCAAAACCCTGCTCATAATCTGAGTTGGACTCCAATGGGCTCAAGGCTGACTCAGCTTTCTATCCTTCCAAGATCGGTAAAATGAGTACCCAGCATGTTGTTGGGAAAAAAATTCTAATTACCTTGTGAACTGTCCAGAGAATGCTCTAAGTGCTATAGGACAGTATAAGTGTAATTGCTATTGCTAGCCAGATGCTCCAACTCAGTGAGCTGTCCAGTGAGCAGTATGCAACACTGATGACTAAATGTCCACTAACAACAATTTAGCTATTTAATGAATCACATGTGTTGTAGATAGGTTTTGTAGATAATTGTAGATTTTGTTGTTGTTCAGTCAACCCCATGAACCACAGCACACCATGCTCTTCTGTCTAGTATGGAATAATTTGCATCATGAACTTGCCTGGAAAATCCACTGTATCTTAGATATTGTGATACGTTTCATCCAGCAAATCAAAGCCAAGTGTTTTCAGCAGTAATAGTCAAATTCATTATTAAGCCAAAGGCTATCAATGACTGGAGCTCATTGCTTGGTTCCACGTCTGCAAAACTCCTCAAGGACTGGTACAAACTAATGCAGTGGGGTTTCAAGTCATTATTAATATGAATAGCTAGACATTTACTTTCCTTAAAGACTTAAAGAACAAGTGATGCAGCAAATGGAATCCACATTGAGATTTTGGATGGCTGTGAGATTTAGAAATGCAAATACAGTAGAACCCCTGATAATGCTAAAATTTGGTTCCACGAGTCTTCGCGTTATCCGATTTTTAACGTTATGCAATACATGCATTACATAATGTTAAAATCCTAAGAGATGAATCACATAATGTTAAAACTCCATAGAGATACATTGTAACCAGCACAGGCTTCAGCGAATGTTATGCGATACATCTCATAGGATTTCAACGTTACTCGATGCAATTTCACCCCCAGATTGCTTCACGTTATGCAGTTTTAGCTTTAACTGGTGCAAATGCTATCCAAGGTATTACTGTAGATTGATAAGAGGAAGTAAGGTTTAGACTACATCTACATTGTTAAAACTGAATCTCAAGAACATTGTTACAATGTGGGCTCTCCTTTTGCACAATTTAAACAAGAGCTTGATTTGCTTACAGTGTAAACAATTGAAAGAATCCTGTTCTGTAGAAAGGCTGCATTAGCCTTACTGACAAGGATTGGCTTTGTGATTTAGCAGTGCAAATGGAATAGAGACTCATTCACGGCCATCGTAAACGCATTTATGACAACTGTAGACTCATTTATGGCTGTTATAAACGTGTATATAACAGCCATGAATGAGTTTGCAGCTGATTCTGGTGGCGGTGGTGGCAGCTGGAGCACCAGTCTGGCCCACCAGTCTGGCCCACCAACTGTTTGAGGGAGTGTGACTGGCCCCTGACTTGAAAAGGTTGAGAACCCCTAGTCTAGAGTGGGTTCACAGCACATCCAAAAGGGAGTAAACAGCTGCCACAGGGCTCAGCCATGACATTCACTAGGTGATGTTTGGTTAGTCAAAAATTTCATCCTTATCTAGCTTATAAGCTATTGTGACAATAAGATGCAGGTAGGTCAGGACAGGATTAGAAGTGGAAAAGAAATCCAGTGAATTCATGTTTCAGCACAATTTATCATGTATCCAAACTGTAAGACAAATCTGAATGAATTTACTTGTCAAAAATCCATGTGTATCTGAAGACACACAGTGTAATCTGGGGGTGAAAAAGGTAAAAACAAAAAATTACACACACACACACACATTAGAACAGTGCATATAAGATGAAATGTTTGGGAAGAATTGTATCAAATGACTATAAAGGTAAAGGTTTCCCTTGCTCGAAAGCCAGTCGTATCCGACTCTAGGCGTCAGTGCTCATCTCTGTTTCTAAGCCGAAGAGCCAGCGCTGTCTGCTTCTGCAGATGTTTCCATGGTCATGTG
Organism: Furcifer pardalis; assembly: GCA_030440675.1. Classification (NCBI taxonomy): domain Eukaryota; kingdom Metazoa; phylum Chordata; class Lepidosauria; order Squamata; family Chamaeleonidae; genus Furcifer; species Furcifer pardalis. The sequence goes on from CP126893.1 coordinate 76,342,370, forward strand.
GCAGGCATAACTAAACACCGGAGCGCACGGAACGCTGTTACCTTCCCACCAAAGTGGTCCCTATTTATCACCTGCACAAATGCATACAGTTATGAACAAGAAATGCAACTCGTTTGCAAACTGTGCATGAAAATATAAATGCATTTCTGTGCAAACTTTAAAAAAAAGAAAAATCAAAACTGCAGTCTAATGTGGAAATCAAACAGAATGGTTTTAGCATTTAAAGGGGGGCTGAGTTAAATCTATCTGACAGATTTATCCATCCGCATGCAGGACCATGAGCTACTTAAAGAAAAGCCACAAAGAAGCATAGAAGGCAGGATGGCAGTGCTGGGGTTGGATCAGACTTTCTGTGGAGGGGACTTGGCCAATAACATCCATTGTTCTATTCAGAGCACCAGTGGTTTTGTGCACCCTTTGCTATAGGGAGGAAGAGGGATGCCAAGAAAAGATTTGGACTGGGCAATTGTCCTCCTTCACTCAGGGTCTTCGGTGGGGTGGGGTGGGGTGGCCTCCTGCTCATCACCAACACTACTTCTGTCTTTGATCCTCTGTTGTTGTCAATTGCAACTTGTATCCGAGAATCCATTTTCCCCTAAAACAGGAAAAATGTCATTGGCGTGAATTTGTTTAAGGTGGATCCCAGCTTGCCATGAAGTGACTATGATCACGCAGCCATCCCCTGCAGCACACATGAAATGAGTACTGTACTGTATGTTTAAAAAAAGGACTGCAGTGGCTTAGTGGTTAAAACGCTGAACTTGACAACTGGAAGGTTGGCAGGTCAGCAGTTCAAGAGCCAAGTGCTGCATGACTGAGTGAGCTCCTGTCTCTGTCCCAGCTCCTGCCAACCTAATGGTTCAAAAGCAAGAAATTGAAAATAGATAAATAGGTACCACTTTGGTGGGAAGGTAAACAGCATTCAATGCACTCCAGTGTCTAATCATGCCTGCCGCATGTCCATGGAAATTCCTGCTGATGCAGCCAGTGCTGGTTCTTTGGCTATAAGTGGAGATGAGCACTGAACCCTAGAGTTGGATATGACTGGCTTTCAAGCAAGTGTGACCTTACCTATGTTTTTAAAAAAGTCAGGGAGGGGAAAATAGGAAATCTGCACAAGTTTGATTGTCAGTGCTAGGACTGTCTCTCTGTAGGTTCTAATTTTCTTTTATTAAAGAAAAGCTTGATACTTAAAGAGCTGCTGTAGGAGAGGGCTACTTTGTGCTTCTAGTTCATTTCTGACACATTTTGGTTTTGCTAAATGCAATCTCATTCCCCCGCCCAATTGCTAACTTCCTAAATAATCACTGGCAGTTTTTTGCCAACCCACTGCCTCTCTTGCTAACTGCTGAAAATATTCATTGATGGATGGAAGTGATGAGTTGCAGGAAGTGGGCCAGGTTTTCAGCTTGGAAAGGCAATGGCATTTCCACATCTCGACACAGTCTTCCTCATTTTGAGAAACCTTGGAAGTCCCGCAGCTTATTCACAGATCTTCAAGTTCCTGATTTCAGATGTTGGCTTTTGAGATCATTTATTTTATGCACACTCCTGGCACTGATTCAATGGGCTCTAGTGGAGCTGGGTTTTTTTTTTTTTTTTGTAAAATGCCATCCGTTCTGCCCAAAGTCTGATAGCTTTTTCTCTGTGCATCTGGCTCTTCTTTAAAAGAGGAAAGCTGTGAGTAATGTGTCTGCCAGGAACAAAGGAAAAGAAAAAAAAACCAAAGCAAAAGTGAGAAAGATGCAGATGTTCCACTGCCTGAAGGTGCAGAAAGCAATTTAGTTAGCATCCCTAGCAGTCAGAACAGCCTCTGCAGGTCCAAGTGTGAAGAATGCAAATCAGGAAAAGATAAGAAAGAAATCAGGACAATGTAGACCAATGTGGAACAGGCCAAAGGAAAGTTACAACCAGCCAGCACTATTGTTTTCTTAAGGCAGCTGGCAGTTCAAATCTGGCTTTTGTTTGGTTTACATTTACCAGCGATGTTGGCCTAAGCCTAGCCCAGGGGTGGGGAACCATTTCCTGTTGGAAGGCCACATGTACTCAATAATTTTAAAAACACCTTAATTTTAAAGTTACTAAAATATAAGTATAAAAGACTAACAAAAATATATGAATAAAAATAAAAAGATTTGCTCTGTAAAATGGGGATTCAGGCAAATGGCCACATTTAAGTACCGAGAAGGCTGCATGTGGCCTTAAGACTGCAGGTTCCACACCCCTGGTAGCCTCTTAGTAAGGTGGGGGGGGCACATTACATTTTTCTAACACACCAGCTTGATGGTGTGTACCCTGAACCTGATGGTGGCCTCTTCTGCACCTTCAAGGACTGCTCCAGCTGCTGGAGGTGCTGAAGATATGGCACCAGCTGCTGGAGGTGCTGAAGATATCTTGAATGCTTCCAGTGTTGCTGGAGCACATTACAACTTAACAGTTAGTCTTGAAGGTGCTACAATGTTTTTGTTTTTTTTAATATACAGTGGTATCTCACTTAAAGAGCATAATGCGTTCCACAGGATTGCTCTTTAAGTGAGTTTGCTCTTTAAGTGAAACATCATTGTAAGTGACCAGTTGTGACTTCTGGCAGGGAGGATTGTAAACCCTGATTTAATTGTTAAGTGAGTTTTTGGTTGGTTTTAGTTGTTAATTGTTAAGTGAGGTGACCATTCAGAGAAAATTCTGCTCTTTAAGTGAGTTAGTGGAGGCACTCTTTATGCAAGGTTTTACTGTACAGTCAAACCTCGCATAAAGAGCGCCTCGCTTAAAGAGTAACTCGCTTAAAGAGCAGAATTTTCTCTGAATGTTCGCTTCACATAACAAATAAAACCAACCAAAAACTCGCTTAACAAATAAATCGGGGTTCGTAATCCCCCACCCCACAATTGGTCACTTACAATGGTGTTTCGCTTAAAGAGCAAACTCGCTTAAAGAGCAATCCTGTGGAACGCATTATGCTCTTTAAGCGAGGTACAACTGTATTAGATTTATGTCACATACCTGTCAACAGTTCCTGATCATAATAGGACAAAAGAGATTCCATATTCAGAGGTAGCAAGTATCTGAATGTCAGTTTTGAGGCAGGAGAGGGAGAAGAAAAAAAGAAAAAGATTTCCTAGATGCAAAATAAGAAACCACATTAGAGGGAATTTTACTTTGATATAGAAATGGCTGTTCTTTGTTATAGCAAAATAGAAAGACCAGGGAAATTCACTCAAAACCTCCACTGCAGCCCACAGTAGACCTGAGGTAAGCACAAAGCAAGAAATTATTTCCAGGCACATTACTTGTCATCATAAAGCACAACACAAGAACTGAACTTGCCGTTTTGTTAGGAAATAGAACAGAGATGCTCTGGTGTTATTGTGGAACTCTTCAGTAAAAACATCCCTACTGCTATTGATTCTCTCAAAGCATGAAGCCAGTTTCTCCCAACCATCAGTCTGCGGGCTGGAACCAGCCCACAGTGCCATTCCATCCAGCCAGTCACCTCTTCCGTCGCACCCAGAGGTGGAAATGGGTGCATTTACATCAGCTGTAAAATGTGCCTACGCATGTGCAAACACACCCATGGCTGTCATAAACACAGAAATTGGTGCGTTTATTAGAGCCATAAAGGTGCCCTCTTCTGCTTCCAGGAGGCATGGTCTGGCCCACTCAGCTGTCTGCGGGCATTGTCAGGCCCGTGGCATAAAAAGTTGGCCACCCTTGCACTAAACCAATTAGAATAAAAGGGAGAGGTTTGTTTTAAAAGTGCATCATCATCATCATCATCATCATCATCATCATCATCATCATCATCATCATCATCATTATTATTATTATTATTATTATTATTATTATTATTATTATTATTATTATTATTATTATTATTATTATTATTATTATTATTATTATTATTATTATTATTCCGTATCTGATTCTGAATATTGGCAATCATCATGGTGATCAGCCATGAAGATTGTCCTGAGAATATAATGCAGTGGCCTTTCATTTGCCTTCCGCACTGCAGTGTGACACCCTTTCCACTGATCCAGTTCTGCGAGTCATTTTCTGGTCCTAAGTCTTTTTGGCACACAAAATCCACATCAACCCCAGGCCAGTACTGATGAAGCTGCTGCCCTCCATCAAGATGGATTCAAGTGGGATTTAATCCATGGGGGGCCATCACCCTTCCCTGTGGATTTTGCCACCCAAGGCTCCTAGTCCTCAGGGTTGTTAGGGTTACTTAACCACCACCTCACGATCAGCATTGAATCACTGGAAGTATGGGCTACTCTATTACCATAACAGGAGAACCTGGCCAGGCTGGTTCCAATGATATGGCTTGCCAAAAAATAAAAATAACTAGCTGAAATCAAAGTAGCCCAGTAGCCCAAGCTTCTATGTTCAAGATTAGTTTTAGGGAGAAAATGTTGCCTATTTTAAAGGGAACAGAGCTGCCCTCAAGATATTAATGAGTAGCACAGATCACTACAGAAAAAGGGAGTATGCATAGTATTAATTCCAACTTTTAGTTTTAATTAGAATGTACCTAGTGAATAAATGAGACATGTTAATTGAACACTTTATTCAAGGTCTCTTGATTCAGTGGTCTACTCTAGAGGACTAAAAACTGCCTTTAGTCTATATTTTAACCTTCCTATAACCTTCTTACATTGTACAGTTAGTATTTTCATACAGTAATATTTGTGGCAGGTACTTGCATGGCATTTCCTAGACTGCAATCCTATGTGTGGTTCTTTGGCTTTATGTTCTACAGAACCTATTGGAAATTGTTTCTGAATGGAGCTGGGAAGTAACTGGGGACATATAATGCACATACTTGGAACAAGTTATACTTTGGATAATGTGACTGTAAGTCAGTTACATTTCAAAAGCAATTTAATGAGTCGGTATAATGTTACTTTTTTTTTTTTTGCAACAAGTGACATTTTCTAGCCACTTCCAAACATTACTTTAAAAGGATGTTTAGAGACATTTTAGAGACATTTTGACAGGAATGTTTAAAACATTAAGCCATTATCGAGCAAATGGTAAATGTAAAGGAAGTATTGTTTTGTTTAGACTCTTGCATTTGTGTTCAGTACTCTCATTTGATGATATGAAAGGCACAGGATTTTTAAGATACAGTATCAAAAGTGGCCGCTAGGGAGAACATGAGGGTATTCTTCATATTTTGGGTATTGCACTACACAAACTGCTACTAATGCTCAATGCTACAGACAAATTCTTGCAGTCAAAGCAACAGTAATTGGCAAGGTCAATCTGTCTGCCGCCCTCAAAGTAGTAAGCTGTAATAAGTAGAGTACAGTATTAATAAGTATTAAAGTAATAAAATTTAATAAGTAATAAGCTCTACTTCCAAGTAAATGAGCCAGAGAATCTTGATGTATATAACAACTGTGACTGGTTTGACATAACACTACTGTACAATGCTTTTTTCTCATTGTTTCCACAGTATTTACACTTGCATAGTAGAAAAATCCAACACACATAAATGCAAAATATTAACAATTGTGGATTAGATCCAGACCTAGACAAGCTTGAGTCAACCCATGGATATCAGTGAACATAAAATTAGTGAGAGTGAAAACTTGTCTCATTGATTACAGTCAACATGGCTAACTTTAGATCCAAATCCATAGCATTTAAAGGCAGGGTTTCTATGTTTTCTAAACTGAGTTATCATAGCTACCAAAGTCTTAAGTACTTTTGGACTGAAATGTGAGCTTCAGTGGAAAGTGCAAGACTCCTCACTGCTCATAATTAATGAAGATTATGTACAGAGTAACATACACAAGCAGTTCTAAAGATATCTGCTGGGAATTCAAAGCTTAAACAAGAGGCTACAGCTCCCATAAGATCTTAGTAACAGGGCCACTGACTGTGCTACCTTTGGAATTCTAGGAGCTGTGGTCCAAAAGGGTAACTTGTTCTGTCTATGCAGATTTATACTGGTTTATGGCCCTCTGCACCAGGGCGGTTCCCTATTCTGGCAGCATTCTAAAAGCGTTATTTTGAGATTCCCATAATCTAATCACCCTCAATTATATATCAGTTTTGGCCCTAATCCTGTGAAATACACACCCTCAATGTGAAACCTGACACATGGTTTTATACATGTGGCTTCCCAGTCAGCAGGGAGAGAACACACACACACACACACACACACACACACACACACACACACACACACACACACACACACACACACACACACACACACACACACACACACACACAGCAGCTGGAAGTTTGAGGGTAGGCAAACCGCTAACTCAGGGTGGGCACACCCTGGATACGGCCATGGAAGCAGTATACACCTTGGAATAATAATCGTAACCTATCTACTCTCACTAGAAAAAAACTGTTTAGAAGAAAAGTGAGAAATGTGAGCAGAGTAAGTGCAGGATCATCAGGTTGGGTTACATGATTCATCAGATGGGTCAGGCGTCCGGGTATGCGGTTTCATTTGAGGGGGAACCACAATCTTCTGGGGGACCCAGTCTGTAATTCACAGCCCAATCTGCATGCTTGTAACAAGAAAGTAGTACAGCTTTCCTCTTGGAATTATACTATTTCCAGTTGTTGATGAAGGACTGCATGATTTCCTGTTTCCCCGAGTGAACAAAATAATACTAATACTTTCACAGATACATTCATTGCAGGTAAGCGAGAAAGTTTCTGGCTTTGCCTTTCCATGGACATCTACCTTAAGGGAGCAGCCTTGTATACCGAATTGAGGTCCTACACACATGGATTACACACACGGCCTCTCTTGTGGAGGAATATCCCCTGTTTGAAAGACTGTTCTGTGTATTTTAGGTTGAGGAACCAGGGAAATGAAGGGCCCTGAAACTGCCCTTCCACAGTTACCCATTGGACACCAGATTCGGCAAGAATGTAGGCTGAATGGTCACAGTCTTTCCATTCTGGGCTGATGTATTTTGGGTTCTGCTTAAATTATGGAAATTGTTTCTAATTTTGCATTTGTACATATAGATTAAAATATGCCTTTCTACACACATTAGGGCACTCCTTTTATCCCTGTTTTTGGAAATCTCTCTTTTTAAAGATGCAGAAGTAGTCTCTCTACCACCCACAGATCTCCACAGATGGAACATGAAGCATATGACAAATCTGTGGGAACACACCATGCTAAAGCTGCCTACATAGGTGGAATCTGATTTATGAGCATGCTATAAAAGTACATGAAACATTGCACAAGAGCTTGTTCTTTAAGAGGTCTAGTATTTTACTTATTTATGTGCTAATTTTCTATTTCCAGGAAGCTTTTTCCCTCAATAAAAATTTTTTTTAAACTTAAGTAGTTAAGTCTTTTTAACTCTTTATATTAGGAAGTCACACAGTTGTAGCTGGGTTCAAATACAGAATATCTTTCATTGTCAAACCATGAAGGAGAATTATCATTGTTGTTGCTGCCGTGTCATCATCCAGGCATAGAATCTCTCCTTATTATTTTCTCCTAGCGGGGGCAAAGTACATTGCCATGTGTGCAGAAGATGTTTTGAGTCCAAACGCATGCCTGGAGAACCTTCAGACCTGGTTCTCTTCTTGTGTTGTGCAACTGCCATCTAAAAGAAAATCAAATCAAACACAGCTGCATGCCATGCTTTCACATATTTCCAGGCGCAGAACTGTCCAGAAAATTCCTGAAGTATTTGGAACCAGTATGTTGACCTGCCGTAGCTCAGTGGCAGGGGATGTGTGCTTGGCAAGCAGAGTAGTCTCAGACTAAATCCCTGGCATCCCCAGTTTAAAAATGGATTGGATAGCAAGAGATGGAAAACACAAGTCGCAGTTTGAAAGCTATTGCTGGTCAGAGAAGAAGCTGTACTTGGATGGATAAAATGCCCCAGTGTGGAAGAAAGCAGCATTCGGCCTTACGGCTGCAGAAACTGCTATTTGTAGGGAGGAGGGACCTCTAGTTTGTAAAATGTACTGTATCTGTCTTTTCTAATAATAACTGTGTATCATCAATTCTGATTTATGGTTACACTTTTCAGGATTTTCTAAACAAGAGAATTCTCAGAAAAGGTTTCCTATTCCCTTCTTCTGGGAGAGCCCTGGGACTTTGCAGCTTGCCCAAAGCCACATAAGCTGGTTCCTCAGAGATACACAGTGGGGAATTGAACTCCTAATCTCTGGCTGTGCTGTTTTATAGCTAACTCATAGAACTATCCATCCATTTTCCTGCTTGTCCTACATACATTTATTGTTACATTGTATTGCTGGATTGTATTTTCTTGACATTGTATTACTATATTGAATTGCTATTTTGTATTGTTGGATTGTACTGCTATATTATTGCTCGATTGTATTGCCACATTATTGCTGTTTTGCTGTGTGGTGTTCTATCACAGTATTGTTATGCCCTATTATTGTATTGTATTGTATTGTATTGTATTGTATTGTATTGTATTGTATTCAGTGATGGGATGTCAAAAAAATTTCTACCACACCGTGATGTCACGGATGTAGTGGGTGTGGCCAATGTCATGACATCATGATGTTGTGGGTGGGGCAAATAAAAATAAAAAATTAAAAAATTAAAATTTAAAATTAATAAAATTAAATTAAAATAGACACACACACACACACACACACACACACCTCAACCCACCCAAACAACCAAACAACCATAACACAAAACCATAAATAAAATAAATAAATAAAATAAATAAAATAAATAAAATAAATAAAATAAAAATTAAATAAAAATACACCCACCCACCCAAACACCCACCCCAAACACAAATAAACCCACCTACCCACCCCAAACACAAACCCCTCTCTTACCCTTGAAAGCAGCAGAGGCGGCAGCATGGCGGCATGGCGGCAAACCGCCACAGCGGCAAACTGCCACAGCGGCAAACTGCTGCAAAGGGGTGGTGTCCTGGCGGGTCGACAGTGCCAGGCATGGAAAGGCCTCCGCCACCGCTTTTTCAGGCGCTCACTGCACCCTTCCTTTTCCGGCAGCCAAAATGGCTGCTGGGAACTTCACATGCAGCAAATTTTCATTTGACACATGCACAGTAAAAAAAAATAGAACTGCGCATATGTCAAATGAAGGTTTGACACATGCGCAGTACCCGGGAGCCATTTTGGCTCCAAATTTAAATATTTTTTTTTGCCAGTGACTGGACTCCTAAAAAAAAAAATACAATCCCAGGTGGTTGCTACCGGTTCAGCGAACCACCCGAGAATGTTGCTACGGGTTCGGGTGAACCGGTTCGAACCAGGAACATCCCATCACTGATTGTATTGTATTGTATTGTATTGTATTGTACACCGCCCTGAGTTGGTTACACCAAGTAGGGCGGTATATAAATCCAATAAAATAAAATAAATAAATAATAAAATAAATAATTGGTGGGATAGATGTACCACCACTGCCTAGATAGCTCAGCAGCTTGAGTATCTGGCTGCAGTGCTAGAGATTAGGAGTTCAGTTCCCCACTGTGCCTCCCACAGAGAAGAGCCAGCTTGTATGGCCTTGGCAAACTTCATAGTCCAAGGATGTTGACAGAAGAAAGGAATGATAAACCACTTCTGAGTGCTCTTCACCTAGAAGAGGCTGAAATGGGACACCATACATCAAAAAATGACTTGATAGTACACACACAAATACACACAGAAAATAAACTACTGCAAAGTACTAGTGTGGTGCAGTGGATACAGTGCCAAACTAATGAGGACTCAGGACACCAATGGGATGCCTGCAGAGTCTTCAGGTAGGGATGAATAAGTACCAAGGTAAGAGCCTGGACATGGCACAAACCCTCCTGGAAGGGGTCCAGGGGATCCAGACTGGGGCAAAGGCCTTTGGCTGCTTTACAATTCTTGCCCTTTTCGTCTCCAGTGAAGTCAACTAGGGAACCCTGAAGAGACTGAGCTTTTTTTGAGAATTAGTGCCAGGAATGTAACCCTCCAAAGATGGGACTCAGGGAGAGTGGGTCGCGAGGGCAGGAACCAGGCCTGTCAAATCCCACCTCTTTCTCAATATAGTTGAGTTGGAGCCACCTGAACCTGCTGATCAAGAGCCCTCAGGTACCCATGCAGGAGAAAGCTTGCCCACTGCCCTGATGCTTGGGATGGGCAGTGACACACCAGGAATTGGCCATATCTCACTTATAGGTATTTCAGGCTGTATGAAATTTTCCATCCAGAAATTTGACACAAACATTTATGATAGTTGCTCTTGTTTAGTTGCCAAAGCATTCCTGGCAGAGAAAAGGCACATGATATCTGGAACAACATGGGACAAATAGTAGTAGTGGTAGTAGTAGTGGAGTGTCATGGGTTGAAGGCCCCTCTGTGCAGCAGTAATAATAATAATAAATCCCTGCCCTGTGTGTAAAACAGAGCAATTGAGAAGTGACCTGACTCAGTTGCTCCCTGTAATGCTAATTTGCACATGTGGGGGTCCCATCACCCTATTGCAGCTCCCACGGTGGTTTAGTGGTTAAGACGCTGAGCTGGAGACTGGAAGGTCGGGTTTCAATACCCAAGGGCTGCACTTGGGGACATGAAAGGAGCCTCATTCAGACGTCCCTAGAGCAGAGTTTCCCTAGCAAAAATCTTTTCAATCCAGAGTAATCTCTGACATGAAATTATTATTATATCCCCCTGTCGAAGCCACCTGGAGTTTGGAACAGCACAGTCCAGAATCTGGCATACCTAAGCTCATGGGCTGTTTTCAGGATCGAAAAGTGGGATGACCCAATTTGCAACGCTGTGATTCATTCTTGTCACTTAAAAGCTTCCTTTTATCACATGAAACAACCGAGGGGGGGGGCAGTGTTGTTGTTAATGATGGCAGTGGTTGTGGTGGTGATTGTTTAATCTATTCCTTCCCACCAATGCACAACTAAAATATCAGCCCCTCCAACTGTGTTTCCCTCATTGAGGTGAAAGATGCAAACACTCGTATTTATTTTTTACATCACTGGGAGAAAAGCTGTCTGTCAAACGGCTAAGCCAGGCAAGGAAGAGCAGCACGTTGCCCACCCAGGCCCCAGTCTTCTGCTTGATCACCTAAGGGCACCTGCAACTGCTTCCTCTCCTAAAAGATATCCTTCCGGGAGAAAGGATGGTGGAGCCACATTACTGGCTGATCCATGCCCTCAGCCCAGTGATGGGATGTAACAGGTTCGCACCAGTTTGGCAGAACCAGTAGTAACTTTCCCCAGCATCCTGGAGAACTGGTAGCAGCTTTTGAGGGGAACCACCTTCGGGGTTTACCTTTTCACTGGTTCCCCCACTGCGCATGCACGCCAAGCACTTGGTGTCCATGCACGCCTACAGTGTTTGGCGTGTATGCACGGCCCAAGCAGGGAGGAGGAAGAGAAGCTGCTAGCCTGAAGCTCCCTATAGCCTGCTCCCCAGGGTAAGTGACTCACCTTTGGATGTGATGTGTCTGTGTGTATTTTAATGTGTATTTAATACCTTTACCTACTACCACAGTTCCTTAAAAGGCCTGGCTTGGGGGTTTTAAGCAGTCTTGGAGTTACCTCATCAATAAGCTACACCTGTGCTGTTCCAATTGGAGAACCCTTAAGGAGGTACAGCTGTTTTACATTTACATTAAGGCATATTATCCTAGAGAACTGGTACGATGACCATATCCATCTTGCAACATGGTGCTGCCCAGGCACTTATACTAACAGGTAAGTGACGGGTTTGTGTTTGGTGGTGGTTGGTTGGGTTGATTTGTGTTTGGGGGTGGGTGTTTGGGTGGGTGGGTGTATTTTAATGTAATTCTTATTTTATTTATTTATTTATTTAATTTATTTACAGGTGTGGGGTGTGTGTGTGTGTGTGCACTTATTTTTATTTATTTTTCTTTGGCCCTGCCCATGACATCATGATGTCATGATGTTAGTTCCGCCCACACTGTGATGACATCACAGTGGGCTAGTAAATTTTTTGACAACCCACCACTGCCTCAGCCTTAGTCCAAAGTTGAGTCTAGTGGAGCCTGTGGCTCTCAAAATGTTGTTGGATCTCAGCTCCCATGAGCATTTAACAGGCTTGTCCCATGGTGAAGCTTTATGGGAGAAGTTAATCATCAACCTCTGGAGTCAATGGATGCCCGGTCTGTATGCCCTAGAACAGGGCCAGCACCAACTCTCTCACCACTGTTCCCAGTCCCTTCTGTCTGTTGTGGCCCAGGCTCCCAATGTTGTGCAGAAACACTTGTGGGAGAGGGAAGGAGGAGGAGGAGGAGGAGGAAAGGGTTGCAAGAACCAGCAGCAGTTTGTTTTGAATGGCCTTGGGCTGCCTGGTCAACGTTGGAGCCCATTTGCTACATAGCCAGCAGTTTGCCTAGGCTGAATCTTTGGGGCTAAGGCCTTGTGGGAGGCCACTCTAGCTTACCCACTATGCTTTGACCCCAAAAGAACCAGTCCTTGAACTGACAGCCAGTCATGTGTCAGCCAAGTTCCTAATGTGACCAGGGAGCCCATGGTAATTCAGAACAACCCACTCCTACTCCTTGTGGCTCTGCTGCCATTTTGTCCTGTTTTGCCTTCCTTTCTGCTGGAAATGCTTCTGTGCAGCAAAGGCTGTGGAAGAAAGCACATGGGTGGGCCATCAGAGGCTGCTTATGCCCCCAGCACTCTGCCACTTCAGGCAGCTGCCTCATCCTGGTTGATGACTGGGCCAGGCCTGCTTAGAAAGTTGCTGCAGATCAGAAGGTCCTTGCTATAGTGCTTTGGAATATCCATCTCACAAGCTGATAAGCAGTCATTCAGTTTTCCTAGAGCCAGCCCTAGCATTAGTTAGAGTGAGATGACTGTCTCTAATGGAACAGAATACTGGGGGAGAAGGCAGTGGCGGACAGTGGTTGTAGGACAAAGCTGTATATGTCAGAATGCATGGGACTTAGCTATTGTTTGTGTGCAGTGGTGGGCAGCAAAAAAATTGTACTACCACACTATGGGCGGGGCCAACTCTATGGGTGGGGCCAAATCTGTGGGTTGCTGGGGTGGCCATGTGACCTAGTCATGCCTACCAGGTGGCCATGAAAACATCTGTAAACATAGATAGCACTGGTTCTTTGGCTGTAAATGGAGATGAGCACTGCACCCTAGAGTCAGATATGACTGGCTTTTGAGCAAGAGAGACCTTAAACCACTTCCAGGGACAAAACCTGACATCAAATTTGAATACCAATCAGGTATTTTTGTCTTTTTGTTTTGCAAACGTTTTTGTCTTTTTGTTTTGTTTACTCTCTGATATGCTTGCACAGAATAAAACTTTTTAAATGGTAGCTGTGTTAGACTGTGCTTCAAGCATATCAGAGTAAACAAAACAAAAATAACCTCCCTTAGCCTGCTCCAGACCCTCCCCCCCCCACACCCTCCATCCCTCCCTACACCCAAACACACCCAAAGTCACTTACCCTGGGGAGCAGGGCGGCAGCAGGGTGCAGGGTGGCTGCTTTTTCTCCTCCTCCTCCACACTTGGGCTGATGCCAAGGAGACTGCGGCGGTGCAGCAGCCATGTTGGACACAGCTATACTTTCTCTTCCTCCTCCCAGCCCAGGCCCAACTTGGCCTGCAGGAGGAGTGGGATCCCAGGGAAGGCGGCCACACCAAGGCCAGGCTACTGCCCCCGGGCCATTAACTCAGCTCATGCAAGGGCGCCCAGACTTGGAAGTGAAGGAGGAGGTTGGCAGGACATGGGCAGGACAGGGACATGGGCGGGGCGGGGAGGTGGGTGGGGCAGGAGGGTAGGTGGGGGAGCAGGAGGTGGGTGTGGCCACCCAATTTTACTACCTCCCCACCTGAAGGCCACCCAATTTTTACCACCCACCCCCGCCCGAAGGCCACCCAATTTTACCACCACCGCCGTCTAAAGGCCACCCAATTTTACCACCCCTCACCCAGACCAGTGTGAACCCGTCACTGTCCGCCACTGTTGGTGTGTGTTTTACAAAAACTAATATAGCGTTTGCATTATTATTCACTTTTTGGTCCACCTGCTTCAGTTGCTTTGCTTTTTCCTCCTCTCTTTTCAAAATGGTCCAGTCCTCCCCCCCTTTTTTTGGCAGATTGTAACTAATTAGTACTTGCACCATAGTGTTAAGTAGTCAGAACTGTCCACCCATCCTGCTAGTCCAAATACCCCAGATTCATACAGTGTCCCATATCAGGGACTAGCAGAATATGCAGCAGAGAAGTGCCCTGCCCCTCTTTCAGTTTGTGAGTTCTGCATTTGCCTATGTGAGGGAAATCAAATTTCTTTGGCTTTTCATTCTCCAACAATCATGGGAGCAGCTGGGAGTGAAATCTAAATCTCTCACATTGCTTTCCGGAGCATCCTTTTGTCCCTGCAGACCTCTCCTGCAACATAATCACAATCTGGCATACCCTGGTAACAGCAGCCTTGAGTTACTGGCTCATCTTTCTCACACTAAATCAGGCGAAAGGAACTGCAGAATGATCTCACCCAAAGGTGCCTGCATTTTGGCAGTTTCATGTCTGGCCTAAACATGGAAGGAAGAAGAAGACTCATGAGAGCTCTGTGACATCATCCTCACAGCTCTCTACCTTTGCATCTTGCCTGTTGAAGAGATCCAAAGTTTCTCCAGGCTCACACATGTATTTGTCGCCTTTTGATTGGCCTAATAAAGATATCCTGCTAAGGAAATAGGTTGTGTTGTTATGTGCTCTCAAATCATATCTGGTCTATGGAGACCTTATGAATGAGTGATCTCCTGAATGTCCTGTCCTCAACAGCCCTGTCCAGCTCTTATATACTTAAGTTTGTAATTTCTTTAGGAAGTGAATCCATCTCATGTTTGGCTTTCCTCTTTTCCTACTGCTTCCAACCTTTCCCAGCATTATTGTCCTTTCCAGAGAGTCTTGCCTTCTCAGGATGTGCCCAAAGTAGGATGACCTCAGCTCCAGCATTCTTGCTTCCAGAGACAGTTGAGGCTTGATTTGCTCTAGGACTCACTTGTTCATCTTTCTGGCAGTCCAGGGTCTCTGGGAAGCTCCTTCAGGACCATATTTCAAATGAGTCAATTCCCACCCCCCAGTCAATCTTCTTTATTGTCCACTTTTGGAACCAATACATATTCGGTGACTTTTCAGGTGGCCAGAAGCCCCCTCAGCCATGGCCCAAACCCTCTTTGGTTTCCATACTCTGCATTTGTTCCTCCTCTATTGCTTTTCTCTCCAGTGTGCTGCTTGCCTGACTCTGAGAAATGCCAAGACATCTTGGCAGTGCCCCAGAGGCTCTTCTGCTTGGCCCATCTGATCAGATACAAGTGGAGGTTGCTTCCTATCTTCTGTGCCTTCCTGGAGACAGCTTGAGGAGGAGGAGGTAGCACTGGCCAGTAGCTTCCACCCACCACAAATATGTTCAATTATGTAGCGCTAATAGTTTTGTCATTCTGGCCCCTCCAAAAGCCTCTTGGAGTCTTCCTCTTCTTCCTCCTCCCTCTTCCTCTTCCCATTCCTCCTCTTCTTCTTCTTCCTCTTCCTCCTCCTCTTCATCTTCTTGAATGTTAATTGTTTGTTGATGTATTTCTCCACTGTGTCTGATGTTCACCTGGCAGCGGGGGAATTAGCAAGCCTCCTCCCCATCATTTGTATAAACAAAACAGAACTTTATGGTGGATTTTAAATCTTTAACCAGATCAGATACTGAATGTTATAAAGAGTTGGAAAAACACAAAACCACTCCCTGGAGGGCAAAGGGTATTATCATTTATATCAGGAGTTCTCAACCTTTTAAAGGTGAGGGCCAGGTCACTCTCCCTCAGACAGCTTTGGGGGCCATTTTGCCCTTCCTCTACCACATGGCACTTCTTGGTGTGGTGGAGGTGGGGGCGGCGGCACATGAAATGGTGCCATTGGCTGCAGCTGGCCCATGGGCCACAGGTGGAGAATCTCTGATTTATCTCAATAAAGGTCTGAATTCTCTCACTGGAAGATCTTATTTGCCCAATGGAGCACCAACCTTAGGCAGGATTGTTATGGAAGCCTCAAGGTTTGCAGAAGAAAAAAGATCTTTGGGGGATGAAATGGAATCAAAAGGGGGAAAAACTAGATCTTGAAAAAGTTATTTTTCTGAACCACCAGGAAAAATATATTTAAAAATTAAGTTTCCAAGCCCTGGGAAGAACAATAAGAACAGCATATCAGGAAAGTTCAATTGACACCAAGGCTTACATCATATGTTAAGGAGAAAAGTATATTACTCTTATGGGATAACATTATCCCTCCAGTCACATGAATTTTTCAGAGCTACTTGCCTGAAACACTAGAAAGCTAAACAAAGCCATGATGATTTCCCCACTGACCAATTGCAGAACAAAAAGGAAACTAATTTACCAAATGTAGATTGAGACAAGCTCACATGAGACCAAGTTAATGGACAGTCTTTTCCTCTAAAGGGGGGCTCTACTTTTAACAGGGCCATAGCTAGGATTCTAGATGTGGGTGGGCAAATATTTTTCAGGGTGGCAACAAAGCCTTTTTCCCAGTGCATTCCTATGGGAAACTGCACTTTGCCAAGGTGGGCATAGTGCTAACTCAGGGTGGGCCAAGCCCACCCTGGCCACCCTCTGGCTACGGCCCTGGCTTTTAATAATATGTTAAGTGCATCATCCACTTTGCACCTCACTGTGCTCAGTGGCCACAGAATACTGACTGACTTTGATGTGACTTTGTTGAAAATTAGATGGGTGGGGTAATAGAATGACGTATTCTGATTTAAAAGCATTACATACTCCAACCTTTTGTAATAAGATTCACTTCTGCATTCAAATCAGCAAAATCTAAATCAGATTTAGGGACCAGAAAAGTGACAGAAAATGGCCCTCCCCAAGCAAGCTATGTTAGGGGAAGGTTTGACCTTCAAAGGCTCTCTGGTGTCCTGAAGACCAAAGAAATGCTGCTTAGGTTGGCATTTGGCCATCCCTGCCCCAGATCTACTTGTCTTATCCCTTTCCCATAATCACCTGGCATTTGGCTGCTCCTCTTACATTTCCTCACATAACCATGCAACTGATTTTCTAAAATTCCTGCCCCCGCTCCTGCTCAATACTTTATGGCAAATCTCCCAAAGGGAGAATACCCTTTAGAACACCAGAGGAAATGTGGCCCAGACTCTTCTCTTTCTTCTGTGTTATGAAATATCTGCCCCCTTTGCTGCTGGACCAGGCTCAGCACCACAGGAACATCAAGGGAAGCAGAGGAAGCAGGAGACAGTAGCTTGAAATTATAGATGCCCAGAAACAGTCTTTCCAGCAGAGTGGGAAAGGGGCCCATCTGAATCCAGAAATTGCTTCTGAGAGGTCACACAGCTGTGTCTGTGGAAGGGATGGTCAATGAACTCAGCTGCCTACATCAGGGGTTCTCAAGGGTTTCACGCCATGGGCCGGACTATTCACCCTCAGATGGCTGAGCAGGCTGGACGCAATGGCAGCGGACACATTTGTGCATGTGTGGGCACGTTTGTGCATGTGTGGGCACATCCGATTCTGCTTCCAGGGTCATCACTGCAGGCCGGATGGAATGGCATCAGGGGCTGGGTCCGGCCTGCAGGTCATAGGTTGAGAACCCCTGGTCTACATGAACACACCACTTGTTGTATGAAAACAGTTCTCATCCAATCCAAAGTCTTCTTTATAGGAGTCTTCCTCAGCCTAGGTACATTCCAATATATGACAGCCCACAACTCACCCCCTATGACAGTGCTGTTTGGGAAATGATGACAGATGCAAATGACAGATGCAAATGAGGATGTTTTAGGATAATGGGCTTTTAAACCCAACACAGCTAGAGGGCACTGGGCTGGGAATTGCTGCTCTGCAATTTGAACTTATAAATTTAAGCAGCTTCAAAGGCTAGTTCATACATGGTGCATCTGGGACATTTCTTCTAAATAGCCGCAGTAATGGTTGGGGAGAGGATGCTTATTAGACAGACTGCTTAGGGCAGAGGTGGTAAATATCTTTTATTTAATGTGGAGGACAGATTGGCTTTCAAAGGCATTCTCAGGGGCTGTATTCCAGAGGAACGAAGTGCCAAAGGAAAACATGGCAGCAAATTGTTGTCATTCTATGATATCACCTCCAACTGATGGCAACCCTGTGAATTATCAGTCTCCAAAATGTCATCAACAGACCTGCTCTTGTAAACACAAGGCTGTGGGTTTTTTAAAAAAGGGAATCAATTCACCTCATACAGTATTTGGTCTTCCTCTTTTTCTTTTGCCTTCAATCCTTTCCAGCATGTTGCCTTTTTTAGTGACTCCCTTCTCATGATGTGTCCACCGTCTCCATTTCATCATCTTTGTTTCCAGAAAAAGTTCTATCTTGATTTCATTTAAGAGCCACATGTTTATCTTTCTAACAGTCCAAGATATCTAGAAATTTCTCTTCCAACTCTCCATTTCAAACATACTGTATTAATTTTTTTCCTATTAGGTTTCTTCACTGGTCAGCTCTCACAGCCGTCCATGTTCACTGTAAATACAACAGTGTGGAAGATCATGGTCTACAGTGACACATCCTTTACACTTGATGATTTTTGCTAATTCCTTCACTGATGCCCCTCTGAGTCTCAGTCTTCTTCTGATTTTTAGCTCCATTTGGACTGAAGATGGAACTGACGCATGCAAAATCGAAAACAACTCCCATTTCTTCATTGCCAACATTAAAAATGCCAAACATGTTTTAGCTTAAAGGTCTCAGCATTAGCAGCTAGGCCTTTTAGGAGATGCATTTCAGTGCAGGTTTTTTAGAATGGAGAGGGATCATTACAAAAAATAAGGCAAACTACTTATAGCAATGTGGAAAGGAGGAAGTAGCCCTCTATGGAAACTCAGGAAGCTGGTTAGAGATTCTGGAGGGCCTGAAGATCCTTACCCTCTTCCCCACCCCCATTGCTGCAACTTCATGTCTAGTTCTGGCTCATCCTTTGCCGCAGCTCTGGGCCTCTAAGTGCACAACACACCACCAGCAGTCTATTGATAATGTTGTCCTTGGCTGATCTCTGTATCTGATCCTTGCCCTAGAGCAAATGACAAGGGCAGTAGGGGAAAAGCTGCCAAATCTTTAGATGTCCTTAGTACATCAAGTGTTCCAATTGCTTGGAGGGCAACATGCTTTCACTTCAGAGAAATGCCGCTGGAATTTGGTCTCTTGCATGCCATTGATTTCAAACGTCACATCTCAAAACAACCAGTAGGAATTTGGAAGCACATTGGCTTCCAACCCAAAGTCCAAGTCCACAGTTGGAAGTCAATTAAAAGCATGTTGTAAACATGGGATTCTCACCCCTTCCATGGATTTTAGAGGGATTCCAATTACTATTTAGAGCAAAGGTTCTCAACCTTTTCCAGCCGTGGGCCAGACCATGTCCACTCAAACAGCTGGACACATGGTTCCCCCCCACCGTAAACGCTGCTGTAAAATGCATCCATGGCTGAATTAAGGATCTGAGGATCTGACTGTGTAAACATTTCCCCCTTAAGTCACTCAGCCAGTCCTGGGAATAAAACAGGGGGCAGCCAAGTTAAGAAGCTGCTTTTGCTGCTTCCTCTTCTGTGGCTCTGTGTGTGTGTGTGTGTATGTGTGTGTGTGTGTGTGAGAGAGAGAGAATCACAATGAGTTGCCATGACTCCTCCTGTCCCTCCTCCATATCAGTACTTCAGGGAAGCTTCTAGGCAGAGGACCTCTGGGAGTCTTCTTCAATTTAAGAACCCTGTCAGAAACTGTACGGGGGTTGTGAGGTTTCCCATGTACTGGCTCTTCTGACTCATGACATCCCTTTCTTTTCTACACACACAGAAGTGGTTTCCCATTTCCTTCTTCTCTAGGCATCTGGGATGGTGCAGCTTGCTGAAGTCCACACAGGCTGGTCCTATCTCACAAGGAGATACAGTCAGGAATTGAACTCCCAACCTCTGCCAGTGAGCCAGCCAGCCAGCCAAACACCAACATTGTGGGTGTTATATGCCATAAAGTCAGAACTGACTTATAATGACTCTAATAGGGCTCTCAATGTAACTGAAATATTGAATGAGTGGTTTACCAGTTCTATCACACCCCCAGTGAGTTTTCATGGTCATAGGGATTCAAACCCAGGCCTCCTAAGTGCTGGTACATTATTCTTTCCACTGACTCATACAACATCTTTTAAATACAAAGAGAAGATTTTTTAGTTTGCAGACTTTTTCCTCTCTCTGTTTAATACCACGGCTCTTTGATACCTTGTGACTATTAGGTTTGCCACTGGTCATAATGATTGACTCTAGTGGTTACACGACCCAGCAGGTGGTTTGATTTCATTTGCATTTTGCATTTAGTCTTTATTTTATAAACTGCCTAGAAAGCTGTGCTGAAGACAATACAGTGGTACTTCGCTTAAAGAACACAATGTGTACCATGGGATTGGTCTTTAAGTGAGTTTGCTCTTTAAGTGAAACACCATTGTACGCGACCAATTGTGACTTCTGACCGGGGGGGGGGGGATTGCAAACCCTGATTTAGTTGTTAAGCAAGTTTTTTGCTGCTTTTAGTTGTTAAGCGAGGCAACCAGTCAGAGAAAATTCTGCTCTTAAAGCGAGTTAGCTCTAAGCGAGGCACTCTTTATGCGAGGTTTTACTGTATATGATTAGAAAAATAAGGAACTGCTGTTTCTTGCCAGTCTAAGGAGCAATGTGGAGATAAGAAACAACGACCTGGGTTGCATACCATAAAAAAAATACACCCTACCATACCAAAATCAGCAGGACTCAGTCTATGTCAGGGGTTCCCAACCTTTTTATGCTACAGGCTTGACCATGCTCCCGCCCCCCGGACAGCTGAGCAGGCTGAACCACGCCTCCAGAAGTAAATGTGTAATATGTAATGTGTAATATGTAATTATGTAATATGTAATGTGTAATGTGTAATGTGTAATGTGTAATGTGTAATATGTAATGTGTAATGTGTAATATGTAATGTGTAATATGTAAATGTGCCATCTTCCATGTTTACAACAGCCACAGGTTCATTTATGGCTGACGTAACTGTGTTTACACATTTGTGGACCCATTTTATGGCTGTCATAAACACGTCTGCTTCCACTTCTTTGTACGGTGCCAGGCTACATGAAATGTTGCCATGGGATGGGTCCAGCCCACGGGCCATAGGTTGGAAACTCCTGGTCTAGGTCATTTCCACCCAATACAGTTTCAACTGCACTTCCCAACCAGAATGAGCCTGGTAGTACTAAGTACAAGCTGTGGAAGCTATAAGCCATGCTCTGAAAAGGTGCCAACTTGGGAGGGTTGTTGTCAAACTCTGGCAAGGGCTGCATCTTGTAAAGACTAATAGGGGGGAAAAAGGTGTTTGCCAAGACTCTTACCAATCCAATGAAGAATTTTGTAACCGAGTCCAGGAGGGAGATCCTGTATCCAAAGGACAGGGTACAGAAAGTACTGAGGAGAAGAGCATCAGCGATCCATCAGACACTAAGAAGGGGCTTTAGAGGAGGAGATTCATGAAGGATGGAAATTTTTTAAAGGTACGACACTGAGCACAAAATCACAAACAATTCTTATGGCAAAGAGAAGGGCAAAACATCAAAAGAAACTGGACTACCTTCAGATGACCTGAGATTTAAAATGGGCATGTGTAGGAAATGGAAAAGAGCCAATTATAAGGGAAGAAGAGTAGCCAATATTTTCATGGGGAAAATTTGGGACAGTTACAGCTGAGAATGAGCTTGGGCTTGCAACACACCCTAACAATTCCAAAAGATAAAGGGTTGAAGGAGGTTAGTTATGCTCAGAGCAAATGGAAGAAGAAGGAAACAATAATAGGAATGTCTGTAGACACAACTCACAAAAAGCTACTGACAAATATAGATTAGTTTGGTCCTTGGAAAGTTTTCCAAACTAGGAACAATGTTTGATCAGGCCTCAGGTTGATTAGCTTGGTCATTATGTTCAATCAGTTAAAATGAGAGGAAAGCAAATCCTTTTTAACAAACTGCTACTAAACTATACATCCCTTTTCATATAATGCAACTGATTTGAAAATTTATGTTAGATAATTTTGTAATTTTTCTTTTAAGCTATTCATTTTTAATTTCTAACACCTAGCCATTTCCCACTTCTATAGTTTTGCCTTGCCAGTTTCTGGAAGGGGGGGAAAGGGGGGGGGAGTAGAATTATTTTCATGCATGGAGGGTAGTTCATTAGTGTACTCCATGAAAGTTTATGTTATTTTAAAAGTATTTTAGATGGCATAGAAATCTTCATTGTTTTTGCGTTTCCCTGGAGTAGCGTTTGACCCTTCAGATTTTCTACTGCCAGAAACCTCAATAAGAGCAGTCAGTGGAAAGGAACTGCAGTAGTCACTTGAAAACAAACAAACAAACCAACAACACCAAAACCAAAACAAAAAAGTCACAAGGCCAAAGGTTCTTCACACTGCCTGAGATAATCCTTATCTAGATCTGAGACAATGAGTATTTCCCTTCTGAATTGATTAAATTGATCAACGGAAACATAATTTTTTTGCTTGGACTAGAACAGTGTTTCCCAAATGCTGGTTTTTGGACTTCAGTTCCCAGAAGCCTAAGTCATTTCCCCAAAGCATTGATCAGCCAATGTACTGACTTAGGCTTCTGGGAATTGAAGTCCCCCTGTGGGCTGTGTACCCCTTGCTGGGAACCACTGGACTAGAGCATTGTTTCCCAATGTGGGGCTCATGCCCCACAGGGGGACTTCAATTCTCAAAAGCCTAAGTCACTACATTGGCTGATCAGTGCTATGGAGAATTGACTTAGGGCGGCTTCTGGGGAAAAAGTCCAAAAACCAAAAGTTGGAAAACAATGAACTAGACGGATTGTTCTTATTGACATAACAACACCCTGATCATCTCCACATACTGCTCTCCATATACTATACCTGCCAGTGGTGGGATTCAATTTTTTAAACTACCTACTCTGTGGGTGTGGTATAGTGGGCATGGCCAGGGGGAAAGCCTTGCGTTGCACCCAAATTAGGACTACTTTATTTCAAAACTTGGATGGGCAGACAGAGAGGCCAGCCCGAATTTCTGCTACTGGTTCTGGTGAACCGGGGCAAACCTGCTGAATCCCACCACCGATACCTGCTCTCTCATCTCACTGCCACAAGAAAGTGTATTGTCTCCAAAATTGTATAATATATACATGAATGATCAACCAGCTCCTGACAATACAAAATTGTTATTCTATGCAGACGACACCGCAATGGTCGTACAAGGATCAAGTTTTGATGAGATACTAAAAAAATTGGGGTAGTATTACACTATCAACCATTTGAAGCCTAACCTGAGTAAGACTCAAGTGTGTGCTTTCTACTTCTGAAAATGAAAGGCAGGAGTTGAACTAGATGCTACAAACATCCCCAACCACTGGGCCATGGACCAGTACCAGGCCATGGGCTGTCCTCAATCTGGCTGGGGGGGGGGGTTTGCTGGAAGCCTTGGTGGCAGCCTTCTGCCCTCAAAATGCTCCGCTGGGTCTGCCTGGAGAACAAAGCATGAGTACAGACTTCAGAAACAGCAGATAGGCAAGTGGCTGGACCCCTCCTCCATGTTGCTTAACTACAGTGGGGCTTTGCCCCCTGCCTGTATGCAGTGTGAGACTTCACTGCATGAGTTGAATGGTGTGGCTGGCAGGCGGTTGTCCCCCTCCTCCTTGTTTTTAAGCTATAGCAGAGCTCCTCCCCTCACTTACAGGTCCATGGAAAAATTGTATAGCATTAAACCATTCCGTGGTGCAAAAAAAGGTTGGGGATCCCTGTTCTAACTAGCAAGGGAAAAACTCATGTCCCACCCACATTGTGCCCAGCCAGTGTGCTCTAACCTTAGGAAAGGCCTTGGTTCTTTTCTGTTTGTCCACCAGCAGATTGCCCTGTTAGAGTGTTGGCCAATATCTTGTTACTTATCATAGTAAATTGCTTTAGGGTTGGCTTGTTGGCTCAACAGGGATTTTGAGAGTCTTCTTAAACTCCATTGATTCAAATGGGCCTAGTCTAACTAACAACCTAAGGTTTGTCTACATGGGTCCTCCCAGGCCAATGTAGAAGAGCTTTTAAAATTTGCTTGAGGCCAGAGGGAGAAGCAAAATGCTGTTTGGTGTGATCACTGCATCTAAAAAGCATTTTGCTTCTTCAATGAGGCTGCAGCAGCCCCATGTCAGCTGCAAAGAGGTACATTCCCCTCAACAGTGATTTGACTCTGATAACTCACAGAGAGAGAGAAAGTTTTGCAGCTGATGGGGAGAAAATTCTGATCAGCTGTAATGCAGCTCCACTCCATTTTATCCCCAATGTGTGTATACACTTGAGATTGGATACAATAAAGTAGAGCAGTTTAGTTAGACCCCTGACAGGGTCTCAACATGGGGTGGGGCAGGTTGGCCAGATGACAGTATCGGACCAAAAGTATGTTCTGTTTATTCATAAACATGAGACTATATAGAACAACAAACCTGGGAAAACGAAGCACTACCGTAATCCCACGTAAGAGCTAACCTTGCAACTCACTGTTGAAACATACTGTGTCTGTATTCTGATAATATATCGTATAATAGTGAGGGAGTCATTGCATCAGATCTATCCACTGAGTCTACTGTTGCCTTCCAGAATTTTTAAGTGCAGAAAGAAATGTCTCATCTCAGGTTAATTCCAAAAAAGAAGAATGCCAGCATTGGCACTGATGGCCACATAATGCCTGATTCTCTCTTGTAGAGTTGGATTGGATTTTGACTCCAAAAGTCACATTGACCCTGGGGAATTAATCCCAATTATAAGTGAACTTCTTATGGACAGAATTTATGTGCTCTGTCTGAATATTTAGGAGGTCCAGTCTGAAGAATTACCAAGAGTCTCTTCTTTACTGGTTTAGCAGAATATTATAATAGAGTCCTAGAAAAGTATCCTTGCTTGCAAAACAACAGTTCTTTGGCCATGACATCAATATTCTTGACAGATGCCTTGAATGGAAATACAGAAAGATCCTGTCACATGATTACTGCATGACACATTACTTGAACTTACGTGGTCATGAAAAAGGCCCTAGCTAGACATTACAAGGGATACATGGCTGCCCCTGACCTGCGTCTTCCTCCAACAGCTCTCTGGTAATATCAAATGAAAGAAATATATGATGTGACATCATCTAGTTCATGCTCCTTCCACCCTTTCAAACAACAGCTACAAAACTGGAGCAAGGTCGCAAATGCTAATTGCTATAATGGCATGTCAAGCATTTGTTTTACTGCATTTTACAAGGCAGCTGTTTAAGAAAGACAGATATTTGTAGAAATCCAACAGAACCCACTTACATGAAAAAGGGGCAGGCTACCCACAATTAGGTTTAGATCACTCTCAAGTGCTCCATGGGATTTTGCAACTCAAACAAACCTTTGAATGTACATTTGTTCCTCTTCTTCTGTGTGTAGTAGGCCAGATGTGAATCTGCCAAAATGAAGCCACCTTTTAGTGAGTTCATTCTGCAGTTCCTTTCACCTGACCTAGTGTGAGAAAGATTAGCCAGCTACATAAGGTTGCCATTACCAGGTTACACCCAATTGTGGTTCAAAAATTCCACAATCTTTGAGGAGGCTCTTTCTGTGTACCCCAATGTATAGTTGATACTGTACATAGGGGAGTTAACCACAATGGTGTTATCATTTAGGGCGGTGCAACACCTATTTTGTAACACTGAATAGGCTATTACAAGATGCTTGATAGTGTTTCATCTTGACATAGTGTCTCTTCCTGGTTGGTTGGAGCTTGATTCCCCACCTCCTTTCCAAAACCTATAGAGAACCCTAGGCATCCACATAAGATTTTCATAGAGGAATGTGATCAATGGCAACTCAAGTTGCTGTACCTCCTGGCCAGGAACAAATTCAACCTCGCAATTAGAAATAGGAGAGTTAATGTTGGCAATCAACCTAGATATTGCAACTTTTAGGATATAAAAGGCTCCACCCAGAGAGTAAGTCCAAATGGGCACACTTCAAACAAGACATAGGATTGTTTGAACAGAGTATATGATTCTTGTATGTTCATCTGATCCTCTTCTTAAAATGCAATTTCTTTTACAGGCATTTTGAGAAGTGCGTCCATTTCTCACTACGTATTTTGTAATGGAACATAGAATCACCGAGTTGGAAGGGTCCTTTTAGACCATCCAGTCTAAACCCCATCCTAGGATCAAGTTACACCTGTTAAGAAATGTATGACTCACTGTCCCAGGAATACTTTTGTCCTTCTGGCAGAGTTTTTAAAGGGGTCCAAAGGACATAAGCCACTGACCCGATCATAAGGTGGGCCCTGACAGTAGAAAAGATGTCAGAAACAGCTGGATCACCACAGGGGAAGAGATGGAGAACAGCTATAATGACAGCATGTTTCTTCGAAGGTAGCAGAGCATGAAACCAATTTCACACTTTATTAGCCAATTCAGGTGTCAATTGCTCAATTCCTGAAGCTATAATATCTCCTCTTCACCTCACGTCTCTTTTCAACCTGGCTAGCCCCTTTTTTTTAAGAAGCTAGTTTCTCCTTGCAGCCTTTTTGTACAATATTTCTCCAAATGTCATGTGAGGAGCCATCACATGGGAAGTTGTGGTTGTACATGGCTCTGATGTGTCCTGCAGGTTTCAAAAGTCAAGGGAGCAGTGGAAAGAGGGATTTGTAGTATTTTTGTTGCCTTCTTCCAAGCAAAAGGAGAAGCATTAGTCACACTCCCAATGTTGTTTTTGAATATTCTGCCCAACAACCAGGGTAGGGGGAGTGCTCAGAAGACAAGAACAACTCTGGCAGTCTACCCATCCAGTGCAAAGATCACCTGCTCATTCAGACAATAAGGGCACATCTATACTGTAGAAATAAATCAAGAGGTGGCTTGAGTTTTTGAAGTTGATTTATTGCCAAGTGGTCTTTTGTGCTGTTGTGTACAACCTAATGGGCAAACTTAGAGTCCGGTGTAGCACGTCAGTCCAGGGGACAACACAAGATTTCTAATATCTTCATTTAAAAGTGATTTGGTAAGCTGGCACTCTACAATGGGATGGTGGGACCTAAATATCTTAAAGATTTTAAATTTTAAAAAATGTTTTTAAAGTGGCCTAGTGCCATGATGGCAAACCCTGGCACTCCAGCTGTTCTTAGACTTCAATTCCCAGAAGCCCAAGTCCCTGTGAATCCACACAAATGAGTTTACTGCAATGTTTAGTATCTGTCCCCTGTTCCAGCCCCCTGGCTACATCTCTGGTTCCTGAGCAGCTGATCCAGAGTGTCCCCTCCCTTAGGCTGCTGCTGGTGAATGCCAGGTCAGTTTATAATAAGCCCCCCCCCCCGCTCTTAGATTCAATCTTGGGGGAGCGGGCTGACCTGGCATGCATCACTAAAACCTGGCTGACACCAGAGGATGGCCTTCCTCTATCAGAATTGTGTCCAGCTGGGTTCGGTATTTGGCACCAGCCAAGGGGTAAGGGGAGGGTTGGTGGCATCACCATTGTAGACAAGAATAATTGGGAGTCATGAGAGCCACGACTCCGCAAGTTCTGGGTTGTGAGGCTCTGCTCCTCCAGTTGGGCCTCCAGGATGGATTATTGTAATGCGCTCTACATGGGGCTGCCCTTGGTGACCATTCGGAGGCTGCAGCTGGTTCAGTGTAGTGATGGGGTGTGGGTGTTATGCCCATGCCTCGCCCCTGCTACGGGAGCTGCATTGGTTGCCAGCGTGCCTCCGAGAGCAATTCAAGGTGCTGGTGATTACATTTAAAGCCCTATATGGTAGTGGTCCAGGATACGTAAGAGACTACATCACCCCAAGGACATCTGCCCATCCCACTAGAGCAGACCGAAGGGGCTCTTTAAAAACACCAACTGCTATAGAGGCTCACCTCTCTAGCACTAGAAGAAGAGCCTTTTTGGTATCTGCTCCGGCCCTATGGAACCTCCTGCCAGTTGAACTGTGTCTCCAGACAGAGCTGCTGCCCTTCAGGAAGGACCTGAAAACCTGGCTGGCGGGGCAGGTGTGGGGAGTGGAGTGGGAGCAAACACACCCACACACCCACCAGCTCATTTAGGGCAGGATTACGCATGTTTTTAGAAGTTTTAAACTAGATTTTTTAATTGGTGTGGGTGGGAGGTAATTTTTTCAGTGTTTTTATGAATTTTAAGGGTCTCTATAGTTTTAAATGTTGGGGATTTTTATGTACGCCACCCAGAGTCGCATGTCGATTGGGGTGGCTATACAAATTGAATTGTTGTTGTTATTGATGATGACGATGACGATAACAATAATCTATTCGTGCGGATTCACAGTGACTTGGGCTTCTGGGAATTGATGTCTAAGAACAGCAGGATTGCCAAGGTTTTCCATCACTGACCTAGTGCATGAGTGCTTATTCAATGCAGCAATATGATTGAGATTGTTTTAAAAAGTACTATGCAGGCTCTGCTATTCTTTAGGTGGTGGGGCAGCAAGGAAACATCTTCAAAAATTGGATCGTCAGTGCAGCTGCTTTGTGGGAGATGTGGCAGTGGTTGAAGTCATTTAAGAAAAAAAAAAGATTTCCATTGCTGCACTGTATAACTGCTTATGGCATACATTATGTCACTTTTAAAATTATTTTAGAACTTATTTAACATATTTAGCCCTCCTCCCATATCTCAGAGTTTCTCATTCCTTCCCCCTCATTCCGACGCATGCCATAACAATTCAAATCAATGATCAAAATTGATTTGAAATAAGCAATCTCACCAGGGTGTTTAGAATAAACCCCTTTCCAGCGAAAAATAAAATAAATTGCAAACTTCGCTGTACTTTGTTTGGTTCCTGATCTTGAGAAACCTGAGGCAAATACAGAACTATATCAACATCTAGACAAGCTCTTTGTCATCTGGAAATGTGAGAGAATACCCTACAATTTGTTCAAAGGAGCCACCTGTACAAGGGCTTTCTTCATCATAAATTCTGGAGGTAGTGAAAATCAGCTTTCTACAGCATTCAGAAGACCTGGATCAAATTTAAACACACACGGAGAGACATGTTGTTTGAACTGCCTTAAGTCAAAAGGAAAATCCTTGCCAGTATGACAGAGGGAAAACCAGTTTACCTGAGTACGAAGTAGGGTGCAGGTGGCACCTCACCTTGAAATGATTGGGGGGGGGGGAATGTGCCCAGGATACCAAAGGTGCTAGAAGCTCAGTAGAAGTCATTGGTAGTTTCAGGGGGGAAATAGCTCCTCTGTGATCACCATGTCTACCCAGATCATGTACACTGCAGTATAGTTATTACCATTCTGAAAAGCATTTTTGATCAGAAACTGAAAACAGCTGGGGCCAACCCACCCAAAGTATTTTGCAGCCTGAGTCCACGAACAAGGTAACCTCTTTCCCATATTAAGAGCATAAACTGAGCAGAAACTAAAATCTTACCTCAGTGCTGATAACAGGACTGTATCTTCCTGTGTGGCACTTGAGAGAAACAGGCCAGATGCCCAACATATACACAACTGTCTTCCAACACCTTGCTGCTATTCCTCGAGCTGTCATTAATATCTGCTACTAGCTCTGTCACGCTGCAGAATCAGATTTGGGACGAACTATAACATCCCTTAAGAGAAATAACATCTGGGTCTGAGTAACCACTGCTGCATTGCCTATAAGACTGGTGAGATTTTAGCTTATGAAAGTTCTTTTTTTCCCCCTACCACTCCTAATGGCCGTGCTGTTTGCATCATCAAGAGTGGTATGGTCCAAAATAGTCGTTTTTGGCAAGCTCTGGTGAAGCATATTGAAGCTTAACTTGTTTATCTTGAGAACCTCATCTACATGATGAGGGAGAATACAAAACAAAACAGAAACAAAAGCCGTGTCAACTACACTATTCTGTTTCCCCATCTGTACAGATATCCATCTATATGAAAATATCCATCTGCTTTGTTATTTTGCTTGTGATTCAGAATTGCAGGTTGGGCTTTAAAAAGAGAGACAGCACTCTTTAGTCTCTGGGTGATTTTGGCTTTCCATTTTTCCTACCAATATGCTATGTCATCTGGAAAATGTCTAATTGTATCTTCTTCTTCTTCTTCTTCTTCTTCTTCTTCTTCTTCTTCTTCTTCTTCTTCTTCTTCTTCTTCTTCTTCTTCTTCTTCTTCTGAATCTGAATCTGAATCTGAATCTGAATCTGAATCTGAATCTGAATCTGAATCTGAATCTGAATCTGAATATTGATGATCCTCATGGCAATCAACTATGAAGACTGTCCTGAGAATAGAGTGCAGTGGCCTTTCATCTGCCTTCCTCATCACAACAAGACCCCCATACCACTGATCCAGTTCTGTGAGTCAATTTCTGGTCGTGAGCACTTTTGGCACACAAAGTCCTCATCAGCCCCAGGCCAGTATTGATGAAGCTCCTGCCCTCCGTCAAGATTTATTCATTCATTTATTCGTCTGTCTGTCTGTCTGTCTGTCTGTCTGTCTGTCTGTCTGTCTATCTATCTATCTATCTATCCATCCATTTATTGAAGTGGGATTTAATCCAATTAGGAACCTTTACCCTTCCCTGCGGACTTCGCCACCCAAGGCTGTTAGCTCTTAGGGCTGTCAGGTTACTTAACCGCCACCTGACACTCGGCATTGAGTCGCTGGCAGTATGGTCTACTCTATTACCACCTGGCCAGAACGACATGGGAACAAGTATCTTTGTATCAAACAAAGCTTGCTCTAGATTGCCTAGAGAGACTGACTGCAGTGTGAGAGTCACCATAGGTATCAATTGTCCTTCCACTTTAAGAGAAATAGGGTAGTGTGAGCTTCTTCACTTTGTTAAAGGCATGCCACCATGGATGTTGGCGATGCATGCCTGCTTCCTTGAACTTAGTTGGGATTTCTATTTGCTTCTGGGGAAAATAGGAAACGTGAGCAAGAGAGAAAATCATTGTACTACCAGCTGTTTTCTTTCCCTGATGATTTCACAGGCTGAACCTTCTTCAAACCCCGCCGCTGTGCAAATAGGAGCAAACAGATCAATGAAACAAAGAGCAAGCAGTTTGCTCAGTATGATGATATTTAATTTTTGAAGTCACGTCTGTTTACATATGCTTACAGAAGAATCTCTGCTCCCTGTGGCTCCAGGACAAGGGCAACAATTTTACAGCTAATGCATAGGAACAGAGGCAGTGAAAAGTAGAAGTCTGAGAAGTTTAAGAAGGAGATAGGTCAAAACCACTCCAAAATTGTGATATGTTTTGTAGATGGCTCACGACTCCAACTCTACACCGTTGTCATTGCAGATTCGTCCACTCATCAGGTACTCCACTGATGGATCGACAGTTCTGCCAGCCAGCAATGATTTCTGAGGATCAATCTACGCATTAAGTCAAATGTGTATTCCATGAGATTGAAATGTTTTTGGCATTTCTAGAGAGATGCATGTCTCAGCATCAGCATGTGTTTTCCTTCCAATGGCAAGCCAAAAGTCAAAACAGGATCATATGCAAGCTACAGAAACCAGGAAGAGCACATTTTATTATGAACAAATTATTTTTCACCACTTGAGGGAGCACAGCTTCTAAATACATGCTAAGTGTGCACTTTATTTATTGGAAACTTTTAAAATGTGCCATTTGCTTTTATGCTCCTTCTTTGCTATACTTCCCATGTAAGCTCTTTCAATGCTGGAGGTAAAATACTCTAATTGTCCTGTGACGATATATCCAGCATTGCTTACATTTGTCCACCACCCCATCACCCTTGTACTTTTGTACTCACAAACAAATAAGGATTCCTGGTGGTGCAGTGGTTAAACTGCTGTACTGCAACCAAAAGGTTGTGAGCTTGATCCTGACCAGGGTTCAAGGTTGACTTAACCTTCCCTCCTTCCAAGGACAGTAAAATGAATACCCAGCATGTTGAGGGGAAAATGCTAATTAATTTGAGAACTGCCCAGAGAATGCACTAATCGCTATGGGGTAGTATATAAGTGTGATTGCTTTGCTTTTTTTGGCTTTGGATGATTACCCAATGAGGGACTAATTAGCTTTATCCACACACAAGGAAATGCATAGTCAACTAATCTCTTTATTTATAACTGCAAGTCCCTGGATGGTAATTGAGTTTGTGTGTGTGAAAATAAACCACTCCAGCAAGGGACTAAAGTAGATGAACAGCATGAAATGAGGATAATGGGACACGTACAAAGATCCCAGGGATGAAGTAGTCGATTTTAGCACAACTTTCCCCAATCTGGTCTCTTGCAGATGAACTGGACTACAGCTCCCATCATCCTCCAGCAGCATGGCTTCAATCATTACAGGCTGCCAGTTTTAGTCCACCCCACCCCCCTCTAGAAGACACTGGAAGGAGGGAGGCACACGAGGAATATTGCTTTCATGATTAAAATCCTGCGCTGAATAATACTTGTGAATTCAACTGTAGTAACATAGCTGTCAAATGGAATCAGATGATAAATTGGCTGCTCTGTATAAAGTGATAGGAAGAGGGTGAGAATCCCTTCTCTTTGGAGATAAAAAAAACCTTCTGGTAAAATTTGTCCACCCAATATCTCAATTTCAAACAATACTCCATGAAACATGGGCAGTTCATCAGAAACAAAAATCAGATTAATTCCACCAAAGAGTGTTGATTTCAATGGACATAATAAGCATACTTAAATTATGCCATGGTGCTTCACATTAAACTGCAAGGGCTACTTCTTATTTGAGATGTCCCTACATTACCATCTCACTAAAGATAATGGCTTCCAGTGTCTCATATTGATAGAAAATCTGGGATACATCTGTCTGCACAGCATGTACACTTTAATATACGAGCAATTTGCTTTAAGGGCATGTGGTTGTGGCAAGAGATTTCTCTTGCACTCTAATTTAGGGCAGTATGTCCAACGTCAGATGATCTCTCTGTTTCTGTCTGCATCTGTCTGGCTTTCTTTCTCTATTCAATGAACACATCTGTACTACAGTCATACCTTTTCTCCAATGAGTTCAGAGTAGCACAGATGGGGTGGTTCTTGCTTTATCATTATCATTAGTTAGTTCCTGGTAAATTACATTTATATCCCATTGTTTTCCCTATAAGTCCAAAGAGCTTCTCCTTCCTATTTTATCCCCACAACAACTTTGTTGGATAGAACAAGCTGAGTGACTGACTTAGGTTAATGAAAACTCAAATCTAGATCTCCCATGTGACATGTCCCACTCTAATATGTGGGATAAATACTGTACAATCTTGTAGGCTTCTCCTTTAACACGGGGGGCTCTACCCTCATGGAACCCATTAAACCAGAGGTCGGCAACTTATGTCCTGTGGGCTGGATCTGGCCCGTGGGGCCAAATCATCTGGCCTACACACTTGCTCCAGCCACTGACACCGCCGACGCTGGAATCAGCTGCAGATGCATTTACGACAGCTGTAAATGGGAGGTGGGAACCACCAGTCCAGCCCCCTCAGCTGTCTGAGGGTGCATGCCCCAGCCCCCGACTTAAAAATGTTGGCAACTCCTGCTTTAAACAGTCCCAGCAGCAGAACATAAAACAGCCAGGGATCAGCAGGAGAACAGGATCAAAGGAAGGGGAGATGAATCGAGCCACAACAGGCTGAGGGGCCAGTGTGGACACTGGCACCAAAACAACCCAAGAGCTTTGTGGTCACCTAAACCAAATGAAGAAGCCAAAGAGATGGCAAATCAAGCTGACGTTGCCAATACAATTGCATTCTCAGAGGGTTTTTCCCCTCCATGCTTCCAAGACTTTGGTGCCACCTCTTCCTGTTGCTTCCCTTGATAGCCACCTTTTCTCGCCTTCCTTTTCAGCTCTCACAAGACAGATGCATGGAGATGTAGCTCCAAACTACATATATAAAAATAACCAAAGCCTGAAATGTAAATAAAATGTTTTTGTATTGCTTAGAAAAGAAGGGGGGGTGAGACTGGGCTGATCCTTCCATGCCTTTCTCTGCACTGAAAAAGAGTAACCCAATTCCAAATCCCTTGAGGGCTGAAACTAGAAGTTGCAGATAAACCACAGTAAAAAGCTTACTATGGTTTATCTGGAATGAAAATGCCTTATTGCATGGATGTTTGGATGTAGCAAAAATTGAGCCACTGGATTGCCCCCAACCTGGAAGGACATGCTAGCTTATAATTTTTGCTCAAGGATTCAGCTTCTAGGGCCTCATTTTCATTGCATGCAGAAGGAAGTTGCCCTTCCATTTCCATGGGGTTTGTTTGTCCAACATGTGGCTTGATGAGAGCAGTTGGACAGTATATTTTTGCAGCAGCTGAAGCAGCAGCGGGGGTGGGGGTGGGTGGGGGGCTCCTCAGCCCTTGAAGATGCTCCTACTCCTGCCACTGCCACCACCCTCTCCAATTGCCAGTGCCACCATCCAGCTGCCTGCCAGACAAGTAAGCCAAGCCAGACATGCAAGCCATGCAAATAACACCCAATGCACACTCTATTGATGTGCAGTAAAGTGTGCATCATGTGAAGTGATGAAAGTTTGAGACAAACATGAAGTTCTGGCCCAACACAATGCCTTAACTATGATGTAGTTAAAGTATGGCCCTCTAGATTTTGACAGCAATTCCCATGAGCCTAGGAAGAAACATAGGAACACATCACCTGGAAGGCTGCATGTTGCTTGGCCTTTGCCGGTCATTACTTTGGACTGATTTTCCAGCAACAATCATGTCAGTCACGTTTTATGAGGATAAGGGCTGGAGAGCCTCCTTCTTATAGTTGATTTTTTTTTGCAATTCAACAGGGTGAAACTTCACAACTAATCCAAATAACAACCAGAGATCTTCTGCTAGTACCAGTTGTAAAAAGCCATATTGATTTATATACTTATCGGTTATGGTAACCTACCACACTGTACCTCTGTACCTGATGTGTATAAACTGATGTCATGAAGTCTCACTCCTATGTTGGATGAAGTGGACTTGATCCACAAAGATTAAGATTAAAATATAGCAGTTAGTCTTTAAAGTGCCACAACGTTTTTGGCTTTTTGTTTTGTTTACTCTCTGATCTTCTTGTAGTTATTGGTCTTTAAGTTTGGGGCTGTAGTGGTTAAATTACAGTACTGCAGCCCAAACTGCTGATGTTGTGAGTTCAATCCTGATGGGGATCAAGGTTGACTCAGCCTTCCATCTTACTGAGGTTGGTAAAATGAGTACCCAGCATGTTTGGGACAAAATGTTAATTACCTTGTGAACCGCCCAAAGAGTGCACTAAGTACTATGGGGTAGTATATAAGTGTAATTACTATTGCTGTTTAAGTCCATTAGCCCCTGTTAATAATCAGGGATAAGGGGAGCTGGAGTTCTACAACATCTAGAGGACTGCCTACTCCTTCCCAAAGATGATTCTGGAAGCTCAAGTTAGAAGCTTTGTAGTGGACCGAAAACTCTGTTAGGGATATAACTGAGGGGTGAGGAGGACGGGGAGACAATGCCCAGTGTTGACTGAGGCATTCTGGGAACTGCTCTAGAAGACGTATTGCATCACGTGGGAAATTTGTGGGAACTGGATCGACCCTTTTAAAGTTGTGACGCAGTAATTTTCCAGAAGGAGGTGGAAATAGAATTGTGCCACACTTTTATAAGCTGCTGGTGCTCAGGCATGTAGCATGTGCTTTGGAACAAGGCAGGCCTTTGAGCTCAGCCTGGTCTTCTCAGCACTCCACCACTGCTTTGTAATGCTCAGGAAGAATTAGATAGGAAGGACATATATTCAACTGGAGGAGGAGGAAGAGAAAGCAAAAGGGAACCTCTGCTGTACAAATCCATCAGCAGTGCTGAGTTAATGTGTTGGCTGGCAAAGGGCCAGTCCCTCAGCATTTGCAGTCTGTGCTCGGCGTGCGGCGCTTCCCTTGCATCCGAAATGTCGTCTTTGCTGCAGCTGTGTAGCCGGCCCACGGCCTGGCTTGTCATGCCGGGAGAGGGGGGGAGGAGGAGGCACATCACGAGGATAACGGGGTTACCTGCTCCTTATCTGCAGGCAATAGCCCATACTTTTCCATAAAGGACCCAAAGCAGGAAGAGATGGCCTTTTGGCCTCCTAGTCTATTGTTTCAAAGATCGTGCTTGCTTGTTATGGGATAAACTTAGAGTCTGGCTAGCCAGAGTAATAGGAGAGAAGGAAGGGGTGGAAGCCCAGTTGGAAAATCTGAGTGAAAGGGCAGAGGGGACACCAGGTGAGAGAGAGAGGGACCTTGTGATCAGCTCCTACAGCCCATCTAAACCCCTCTTTATAGAGAAACTAGGTATCTGACAATGACTCTTTGGTCTAAGTGCTTATTTGGTACATAATGAAGATGATGATCATAATCATCAGTTACATTTACTGATTGTTAGTCGCCTTTCTAATACCACCCATTTCTCTCTCTCTCTCTCTCTAGGTTATGTTTTGCTGCATCCCATAAAAATCTAGAAACTCTTTGTTGTTTGTCTGCTTGAAAGAACATTCTTATCAACTGTCTGCAGAACTGCTCCTTATTTGAAATGATGTGGGGGCGGTGGCATTCTTTCAGGTCTCTTTTGCAAAGAGAGGCTGCAACAGCCATTTCTGTCTTTTCAAAAACTGCTCCAATGAAAGATTTGAAATGCAGCTCATGATAGTTCAAACACAATTCAACTAGCTCCACACGCCCACTTTAACTCTCCAAGTACAGTACCTGAAAGATGGCCATAAAGAAGAGGAGGGGCATGATCTGTTCTCCAACATCCCAGACTCCAGGACTCGTAATAATAACGGGCTAAAATTAAAGGAAGCCAGATACAAGCTGTATATCGAGGGGGGGGGGGACAGTACAACAGTGGAGCCAATTGCCTCAAGAGGTGCTGAGTGCTCCAACACTGGAAACATTCAAGAGAGAATTGGACAGCCGTATGTCAGATCTGCTTTGATTCAGATTCCTGCATTGAGTAGGGGGTTGGAATCGATGGCTTAAAAGACCTCTTCCAACTCAGTTGTTATATGATTCTATCTACGAGCCCTAGTCACCTCATAACTGTTTATGCAGGGCAGTAGTTTCTTTTCTTCTTTCCACTGCCTGTCATCCTCTGCTCATTTTGAACCCTCTTCATGCCTTTTCCTAACTCTGCCATGGGGAAAGCACATAAGGTCTTCAGGATACCAGGTAGGAGTTACCATGTGTTCTCTTGATGCCAAAACCTTGTTGAGGTATTTATGTGCTCTCTATTAATGCCCTTTACATGTTGGGAAATTAAGAGCACAGAAAATCTGTCACTAAAACTATGAGATCAGATTTGAGTGGCTGAAAACAGAATAGTTTGCTGTCAATTGAGCTCTTAGAATGCACAAATCGCTGCCCACTATTCATGGCGACAATAAACTAATTAGTTCCAAAGGTGCCAAAGAACTTTCTGTCTTCTGGATGCTACAGCCTTGGCACTTATTCTCTGCAACTGTAGATTTCCTTTTTCCCTGGGCTTCACTCCCTCTTGTGCCTGTTTACTGAACTGTAGATTTGGGCCTCTGGTTTCTGCAGAAGTAAGAGAATAAATTGGGAGCATACTCCCTCTATGGATCAAGGAAGCCTTCCTAATCACTTTGACCCTTGCTCATAGAATGCGTTCATTGGAGTGCAGTCGTTAAGGTGTCTCACTGTGCGCTAATGCAGTGATGGGATGTAACAGGTTCGCACCAGTTCGCCAGAACTGGTAGTAACTTTTCCCAGTATCCTGGAGAACCAGTAGCAGCTTTTGGGGGAAACCACCTTCGGGGCTTACCTTTTCACTGGCTCCCCCACTGTGCATGCACGACAAGCACTTGGTGTGCATGCATGCCTACAGTGCTTGGTGCGTATGCACGGCCTCCTTGCTGTCCTCCCAAGTGGGGAGGAAGAAGAGAAGCTGCTAGCCTGAAGCTCCCTATAGCCTACTCCCCAGGGTAAGTGACTCACCTATGGATGTGGTGTGTCTGTGTATTTTAATGTGTATTTAATACCTTTACC
The DNA here is from genome assembly GCA_030440675.1 of Furcifer pardalis. Classification (NCBI taxonomy): domain Eukaryota; kingdom Metazoa; phylum Chordata; class Lepidosauria; order Squamata; family Chamaeleonidae; genus Furcifer; species Furcifer pardalis. Next base: position 76,380,417 of record CP126893.1, read on the forward strand.
TATATTGACATACTACCACAGTTTCTAAAAAGGCCTGGTGGCCGGCAGGCCTGGCAGCCTGGCTTGGGGTTTTTAAGCAAAGTCTTGGAGTTACCTCATCAATAAGCTACACCTGTGCTGTTCCAATTGCTGTTCCAATTGGAGAACCCTTAAGGAGGTACAGCTCTTTTACATTTACATTAAGGCATATTATCCTAGAAAACTGGTACGATGACCATATCCATCTTGCAACATGGTGCTGCCCAGGCACTTATACTAACAGGTAAGTGACGGGTTTGTGTTTGGGGTGGGTGGGTTGATTTATGTTTGGGGGTTGTATTTTAATGTAATTTTTATTTAATTTATTTAATTTATTTACGGGTTTGTGTTGTGTGTGTATGTGTGCTTATTTTTATTTTATTTTATTATTATATTTCTTTGGCCCCACCCATGGCGTCATGACGTTAGCTCCGCCCACACTGTGATGACGGTTTGGTGGGGTAGTAAATTTTTTTACAATCCACCACTGCACTAATGTCCTCATTTTAGAACAGGAGTTTATCTGTGGGTCCCTCCAACGTGCTTGTTTACTGTCATCACCATCAAGGCATTTTCCCTCTGGCCCATACTGTTCTTCCTGTCTGAAGCCAAACCGTCTACAGTGATTTTTCCTGTCCTTTTCTTACAAAAAAACACAATAGCAACCTTGTTTCTTCTGGTCTCGTGGTTCCTTCTGTCAGCCCCATCCTTTGGCCATTCTGGGAAGTTCAGGTGCCCATAACATTAACATTATTAATTAAACCTTTCAATCTAAATTGTCAGGTTAATGGTTTTGTCCCAGTTTGATTTAAGATGTGGTCTTTTAGGAGTTGGGCACTCTAATGCATTCCTCACATCCCAGAAGTTTTGGCATCAGTGCTCTAGAGCAGGAGTTCCCAACCTATGGCCCATGGGCCGGATCTGGGCCCCCAATGACAATTCATCTGGCCCATGCCAACCTTGCTGCTTGCAGAAGTGGAAGTATAATGCACCTGCACATGCACAAAATGCTGCCATAGATGAACCGCACAGTGCTTTCTGCATGCATGCTTTACTTCAGTTTCCGGGTGGGAGGAACCACGTGACCACATCCCCGGCCCATGGCCCAAAAAGGTTGGGAACTCCTGGTCTAGAGCATAGCTCGAGAATTCAATAAAATGTGTGGCTTCCTTCTACGTGGCTGAAGAAAATCTAAACATATCTACCACATAGGTCATTGCGAAGCCAGCTTTTAATTTCTTCTAGTTAAGAAAGGGACCTTTTGCATGTCTTTAGATGAAGAGGCATTACATGAAGGCAGAAAAAGTGAGATGAAAACTCAAGGAGAAAGCCAACATTTTTGAATTTCTCCTGCCCTGTGAAACATAAATCCTCATTTATCTCATTCTTGCACATGGGGGAAAAAAATCAATCTTTCTCCCATTCACCCCCCTAAAATGGTAAGATTAACTGTGCTATTTATAATGAGAGTTTCCTGCCTGTGACAATGATTTTTGCAGACATTACAAAAATCAGTGGGGTTTTTTTTCCAAAGTACAGTCAGCAGCTGTTTTGTTGAACATATTTTTTTTTAAAAAGTAGTAGCACTGGATGAGTTGCTTGTGTCTTTTTGTTTAGTTATTCATTCCTTTTGTGCTTGCTGCATGGGCATATGTACTTAGCTTCATCCAGGGAAAAGACATGTGGGACACACAGAGACATTTTGCATAACATGCAGAAACATGGTTACATAAAGAGATGCTCCATCATCTTGTTGCCATGCTGAAGGCAAGAATGCTTGTGAGATTAAGCAGGTCCTTAACAGGTCAACAGGTCAGCAGTTTGAGACCCAAATGCTGCATGACAGAGTGAGCTCCCGTCTCTGTCCCAGCTCCTGCCAACCTAGCAGTTTGAAAGCAAGAAATTGCAAGTATATAAATAGGTACCACTTCAGTGCTCATCTCCATTTGGAGCCAAAGATCCAGTGCTATCTGCATCTGCAGACATTTCTGTGGTCATGTGGCAGGTATGACTAGATGCTGGTGAGTATGAAACTCTGGGACAGAGATGGGATCTCACTCTGTCATGCAGCACTTGGGTCTTGAACTGCTGACCTGTTGACTTTCCAGTCTTCAAGTTCAGCATCTTAACCACTAAGCCACCACCCTATAAAAGCCACAACACATTGGCCGGAACCTTGTTGGCTTACATTGGTAGGATAAGTATTCCACCCCTAGCCCGGTCCCATAGCCTCACCTTCCTGATATATATTTAGCAGTGGCATTCGGGCCACACTGTTCTACTTCCCATACTTCTCCCTTTTTGGTTGTGAGCCATATAAATAAACACAATGTTTTGTGTGAGATACAGGATAGATGGTTCCAGGGAGACAGAGGAAGGCCTCTGAGGAGAACAGAACCAGCTTCACAAAAGTGACCTCTTCTGGACTCCACAGGGCTAGATGACTCCCTCACTCCCCAAGCCTGACTCCAAGGATTCTTTCTGAAACAGGCATCTAGGCCTTGAGTGGCTTGGCAAATCCACACAGAAGCCATTGTGCAAAGCAGCCTATCAATTCCCCATCATGAATGACCACGGATAACACATTTCCCCAGCAGAGACATTTTGAATACTGTACTGTAGTTATTTTTCAAATGCCAGACATTACTGTAAAATTTGGAGAAGTTTACGGTCCAAACCCGAGTACCCTCATTGCTCTTTGTCTTACTTCATTGAGCACATATTGTTTTAAAATGTACTCGCTCCAATTTCTAGGACCGTCTTCGTCATAGAAACACCATGGATACCTGGTTGAAACTCTTTAGTCACACAAAGCTCCCTGACTAGTTGTTTGTGAACACCCAGGTGTTCTCTCTCCATGAACATAAGGTAGATGGATCCCCAAGTTGTGCCCTTGAGTGAAGTGGAGAGAACTCTGGTGGCCAAAGAGACAAGAGGGCTTCTTGCAACATAGGGGCTCTCTTGGAAGAATTTCCAGGCTGATTGAAGCCTACAGTACAAGCAGGAAAGGAGACAGAAGGAGTTATGGTCCTCTACCCTTGCTGTGATCTTGCACACAAGTTGGGGGGGGGGGGGAGGACAGGGCGACAATTCCTAGATCAAGCCCAGAACAGAGGCTGCTGCTAAGTATGAAGGAGTGATCCTTCTTCTTGTCCTGACTGCTCTGATCTGAACTAACCAGCTGGGTCAGCCTGTCTCTCTGCCCTCTAGTGCCATTTGCACCTTCACTGACACCTTCTGAAGTGCAAACAGAACATGTTCCAGCATGTCGGCCAGAGCATTCCTCATGTAAAGGGTATGCCCTTGACCAGCTATTTAAAGGTATGTGTGCTGCCCTTTATTTTGCCACATTTCTTTGGCTGGAAAAGGCCTGACCTGTGTATCTAGTTCAGAGATGGAAGGAGTAACCAGCTTCCCTGAGAAGCACATCTTAGAAAGTCCCTTCCATTCTTGTTCTTCTCATTTTCTGCTTTTTTTTCAACTATGAAGGGAACAGCCAAGAAGTCCAAGGAAGGCTCTGTTCAATCATCTTGCTCACAATAAATGGAGACAAGGCAGAGCTGTACTTATCATGTACCTCCTGGCGGTATTAGTATCCTGGCAAGCCACCTATAGTCGTCTGGACTTCACACAGGGTTGCCTGAATTTTGGGCCCTGTTGTACAAAAAGTTCTCCTGAGAGGATTTTTTTTGCCCTATTAGCCTGCTGGGTTGCAATCCAGATGCTTGTTTTATGCTTTTAAAATGGCACAAGTAAAACTGACAGGAAAAAGACCACAGATTCCCCAACTGCTGGTCCATTCACCTTGCTGCTGCCGTGGTCATTTATACCTCCGAATACTGGAAAAGAGAAGACAAACCTAATCACATTCTCTGTGTAATGAAAAGATAAGCATTGCTGTTGGGGGCCATTTCTGAAGCAACAGCTATCACGGTTTATTTAAGATGTTCTGCTATTGCTTTGTATTCTGGAAAATATATGTCTACTGTCTTTGTCTGCAACCATTCTTCTTCTTGTGTCATATCTGATTCTGAATATAGGCTATCATCATTGCAATCAGCCATGAAGATTGTCCTGGGAGCAATATAATGCATTGGCCTTCCATTTGCCTTCTACATCACAACATGACACCCATTCCACTGATCCAACTCCGTGAGTCACTGTCTGATCCTGAGCCCTTAAGGCACACAAAGGCCTCATCAACCCCAGGCCAATATTGATGAAGCTGCTGCCATCAAGAGAGATTCAAGTGGGATTTAATCCACTTGGGGACCATCATCCTTCCCTGTGGACTTTGCCACCCAAGCCCGTCAGCCCTCAGGGTTGTCAGGTAAATTGACCGCAGCCTGATGACAATCCTACCCCATTCCAATCACAGGGAGGTTTTATATTGCTTTCCACAGGAACAGAATTGCCCCCCTTCTTATGTCCTCATAATGACCCTAGCAGGTAAGACACACTTTATCACAGGTTGAGCCAACTTCATTTGAAACTCTTTGAGTATGATACATATGCATGGGTGAAAGAGTGGTACAAACAGCTGTGAGGGGGGAGTCTGGTTACAAATGCCCCATAATGATAAATGGACACAATGAAATAAACCCCTACACTTGCTGTGCAGCAACTCCAGTTCCGAGATAAACATGGTCTAGGTGTCACTTACGCTTTGGCAGACCTTATATGTGCTAGTCACGAGCCTCAGCACTGTATGTGCCACTGTCAGGGGATCCAAGTCACAGGATGACATTGGGAGCTACAGCCTCATCCTTGAAACTAGTGCAGAAATGTCCAACATACAGTAATACCTTGGATAACATTTGCATCAGATAACGCTAAAACCACATGATGTTAAGCAATCGGGGGGGGGGGGGATTGCATCGCATAACGTTAAAATCCTATGGGATGTATCGGATAATGTTCGCTAAAGCCTGTGCCGGTTACAATGTATCTCTATGGAGTTTTAACGTTATCCGATGCATCCCATAGGATTTTAACGTTATCCGATGCATGTATGCATCGGATAACATTAAAAATCAGATAACACTAAGATTGTGGAACCAAGTTTTAGTGTTATCCGAGGTTTTACTGTACCATGAGTGGCAGGTCTAGAGGCAGCAGCAGGCAGGGTTACCACTGAGTAGCAACTTGAAGGAGTGACTTCATGCAGTCATGAAATAGCCCTAATCCAAATCTTGCTGTAGCATAAAGAATACAGATACTCTCAGAATGCCTGCAATATACATACAGTGGCTCAAGTGGCTAAGACGCTGAGCGGAAGGCGGGAAATCAGCTGTTTGATTCCCGAGTACTGCAGGATGGATTGAGCTCCCGTCGTCTGTCCCAGGTCCTGCCAACCTAGCAGTTCAAAAGGAGGAAATTGCAAGTAGATAAATAGAGACCACTTTGGTGGGAACGGAAACAGCGCTCTGTACGATCAGGTGTCTAGTCATGCCTGCCACATGACCACGGAAACATCTGTGGAAGCATACAGTGCTGGTTCTTTGGCTTTGAAACAGAGATGAGCACTGAACCCTAGAGTCAGATATGACTGGCTTTCGAGTAAGGGAAACCTTTACCTTTACCTACTATCCAGCAACTAAAAAAAGGATGGCCTGTACTTATTAATGGATGAGCCTTACTGTTCCAAAGACTCATCTCTTTCTTACCTGTTTAGGATGGCTCAGAATTACATGAAGGATAAATTTTCTGCAAATATTTAGGGATCTATAAGAGGGCTGCAATAAATTCTCCATTTTCTTGCCCCATCTCTTTTATACTATTTATTAGCTTGCTAGTTATTAGTTTCAGGTAAGTCCTGCTTTTCTTCTGTTTATCTCAAAGCAGTGTTTGTGGACCACTTCTTTCCAGCTGCCAATCCTAAGAATTAGGTCTGGTCAAGAAAACAGGACCATCTAGAACTTACTGAGTAGATTCATAGCCAAGTGAGGATTTGAACCTGGGTCCATCAGTACACATTGTGCACTATTGGGTTTATTGCCACCCCTTTTTGTCTTCCTCATTACTTTCTTACTGGAGGATCAATTATGGTGGCATTGACTTTGGATATGATAGATCTAAACAGTGATGCTATATATAACCAGTCTGCAACTTTCTTCAGTCATAAGTTCTTCTTCCATTGACACTTGTTTTGTCATTTATTTTACCATAGACTCATAGAATAACTGAGTTGGAAGAGGCCCCAACTCAGGGGCAGGAATTTGAATTGATTGATATCAGGCTGACCAGTCTGTATTTCCCCGATTCTTCCTTTTTGTCCTTTTTGAAGATAGGGACATTAGCTCTCCAGTCATCCAGCACTTCACCTGTCCTACATAATTTCAAGAAAATGATAGACAGTGGTTCTTAGATCTCTTCAGCCAGTTCCTTCAACATATTTGGATGCAATTTATCTGGTCCTGGGGATTTGAACTCATTCAAGGTAATAAGGCATTCCTTGACTGTTTATCAAACTCAAACTGCAATCCTGCCCCTTACCCTTGTACTTTGCACACTTGCTTGGATGATTGAATGACCAAATGTAAACCATCTGTATGTTTTGTTTTCTGCATAAGACTGAATTTTGTTTGGTTGTCTGCATTTTAGGAATTTTAAGATGCCTTGCTGTTTTCCATTCATGTTAGCATTTTTTCCTGTTTGCCCTCTTTGCTGATTAACTTCCAAGAAATATGTGCTGCCCTGTCATAAAGCCATGTTTTAACTGCTTCTGCAATCCTATGCCATAATTTGTGGCAACACTAGCAGAAAAGTGGGCAAAAATGGGCTATTATTGGAACATGTTTTATAGAAAACATCTATCTGGCTGCAAATACACAGAATTATTCCCCTCCTTCCCAGTTCTGCCTACAGTCCTTCACTGGCTGTTGCAGCCGACAACCCTTCCAATTAGCTTGTGCTATGATTTTTCTACCCAAAACCAGCTGGTACAACACATCTGGAGAGCATTGTAATGCCCTTAGGAAAGGCTAGGCGGCCGTGTCTTTCTTTTGTATCCTCCACTGGGGCAACGTTTGCATTGAGCAAGAGGAACCTCTCCCACAATTTTGGGATGTGCCAATGAGTTTTATGTGATTCTGAACTCTTCCTTACAGTTATCAAAGGTAATTTTATAAGCTTTATTGCAGTGGTACCCAATCTTGGGTTCCCAGATGTTCTTTGACTAAAACTCCCAGCAGCTTTTGCCATTGGTTGACTGGCCAAGATTTCTGGGAGTTGGAGCCCAAGAATATCTGGAGCCCCAAAACTGGGAACCACTGCTTTTACAGATCTATCAGAAAACAAAACAAAATAAACAAAACAAAATAAAAATAAAATAAAACACACTGTAGCACTTTAAAGACTAACTGCTTTATTTTTGGTCTTGTTGTAAGAGAGAAGCACCATTGTTCACTTATTCTTTGCACTTAGGAGAATTGCACAACTTTGTTCCAACTTGTCTGCCATGCAGCTGAAACCCAAAAGCTATGGTGAGAGATAAAAGGGCTTGGAAGTTTATTTTTACAAATTAACTAATTTCAGGGACTGCAGTGGCTCAAGAGGCTAAGACGCTGACTGGAAGGCGGGAGGTCAGCAGTTTGATTTCCGAGTACTGCAGGACGGAATGAGCTCCCATCTTTGTCCCAGATTCTGCCAACCTAGCCATTCGAAAGCAAGAAATTGCAAGTAGATAAATAGGGACCACTTTGGTGGGAAGTTAAACAGCGTTCCATGTGCTCCGGTATCTGGTCATGCCTGCCACATCACCACAGAAACGTCTGTTTTAGGATTATTGCTTACGAGATTGTGATTACCGTGTTATTTTCTGTCATGTAATATATATGTAATTGGAATATTTTGTATCTTATGTTACAGTGTGGTTTTGTTTCATTACACTGTATTTTGTAACTTGATTTCGCAGTGTGGTTTTTTAATTACACTGCTGTATTGTATCGTTTATTTATTGTATTATGTTATATGACCTGAACTATGTTATTTTTTGATTGCCTTTATGTATTGTCTCTGTAAACCGCCCTGAGTCGGTTGTACCGAGTAGGGCGGTATATAAATCAAATAAATGAAATGAAATGAATGAAATGAGAAGCAGATAGCGCTGGCTCTTTGGCTTTGAAACAGAGATGAGCACTGAACCCTAGCGTCGGATATGACTGACTTTTGAGCTAGGGAAACCTTTACTTAACTAATTGCACAGATAGTTTCAGGGGCAAACATATCCCACTATCATTATAGTAATAACTTATAAAAGCAGCTCTTTACTCTCACGTTTCTCCAAAGTAACTTAAGCAGTTACTTTTTAAAACACTTGAAGACAGCACAATGAGACAAAGCAGGAACCAGTAGTTCAACCCTGCGATATTTCTTGTCCTCCATTTTGTAAGCTTAGTGGCCATTCTTCTGTATGAGAATCTAGTCTGCAGTCACATTATTTATTTATTTATTTTATTACATTTATACCCACCCATCTAGGAGATTTTCCTACTCTGGGTGGCAAAAGGTGTGAAGTTATTTCTTGTCAAGAATTGTAGTGTAATCCCTCATTTTAGAATTCTATTATAATTTGTCCTGTGTTTCTGGACAAAGAAATTAATCATGTTTAACCCATTATTCCTTCAAGGTTCCCAGCTCAGAGGTAATTGTCCATAAATAAATCTTATGGTATCTACAAAGGGGATTCTACACAGTAGTAAAGGAAAGCTATTTCCAGGGGACATTAAAAGCAAATAGCAAATGCTGCTGTTCTCTGCACCTCTGTTATGATGAGGGACTCGAGGTGGCTCACAGGAAAAAATCTCTTCAAATCATGAGGCAAACCATTATGTTCTAATGCTGCCTGAACTGCATGGCCTTCGAAAAAGACAAATGAAGTCATTAAGCCATCTGGTGGCAAAACTGTGAACATGCAGCTGCATCAGACATGAAGGAGACAGGGAGAAGTTGTTCCTAGCCATAGCTTGGGAGGCAGGCATCCATTTATATATAGCATAAGTAATAGTCAGAAAATCATACTTCAGCACTCTCAATGCCTCCGTTAAGTAGAGGATCAATGCAGTTTATTTCTCACAATGAATGCATTGCAAAACAGCAGTTATAAATAGAAAGCGCCTAAGGCCAAAATGCTGGAGGGAGATGTCCCAATGGGGAAAAGGCCACACAAGAATCACAGCAGGCTGGTTAGTCAATACTGGTATCAGATGAATTCAGCAATTTCACAGGAACATGCACAGAGTGGAGCATTTTGGAAGTATGTAAGGGAGACCAAGTGTCAAAGGGAATGATCCCTCTGTACGCATTGGTATGTGCCTATGCGAAGTTCTTCTATTAAGGGTCAGCTAGAACATAAGGCTATCCACTGTCCCCAGGCTTGCATAATATGTTACACACTGAAGCGCAAACCCATGCATTTTTCAAGAGCTACACCTGAAGAGCCCCTGGTAAATTTTTAAACAGTGTAAGCGGCATTCTGAGCCACAGCAAGCAGTGTTAGTACATCTAAATGTTCCACATACAGTAGTCTTGCTCCCTTAGCTCAATGGAGACATGAGGGTTTAAAGAAACGCCAGTGCCAAAAGCCTCCTTGGTTTATTATAGGCCTGTGGATGTGGAAAAATAAATTCCTTTGTCTGGCAGAAAGTACTTGATGCTCAGGAATACCTGCAGAACATGATGAACTCTCAGTTGGCTTTCTCTCGTTTCCTCTTGGGGACATTGCATGAATGCTGTTAAACAGACACACACCCATTCGTAGTCTAGACTTTTCCTTATTAGTTTTTAGTGGTGGAACAATACAGAGTTATATGTGTGTCTATGTGTGTGTGCGTGCTTCTGTCACTCTGCCTACAACACATTTATTAAGCAGATTTACATCCCACTTTTCACTCAGTGATTCTCATAAGTCAGTGAAGCACCCAACAGGGATCTCCCATACAGTCATCCAACACTCCATCAGATATACCACACCTACTCTATCAGCTCATAGGTCTTAGGTTAAGGCCTCAATTTGTGTCTCTTTCCTGCTTTCACTTTTGATTTTTCTCATTTTGAAGGAAAGCTTAGTAAAATAAATAAAAGGCACATGCTTGTATTGCAATATTTTGTGTGAACCAGACCTCAGTACCTGGCACTTTACGTCCTCCATAACACTAAAAATGCTTTGTGGTCCTGTGTTCTCACTCAGAGGTAGGCAATTTAATATACATTTATAAATAAAGCTATCAAGGACATCCATGACCTTGGTTATTACTTATTTCAAATAATTTATCTTAGGTATTAAAGCATCATTACATGTCAAATACAATGTGATTATACTTATAGCTAGCAAGTACTGTACTGCCATGCCTTTGTCTAGTAGTTCATTGAATCTAGTTTATTATGAGATGGCAGAGGCTAGATTCAGCAGCTTGGAAACTGAACACTGGATATTAAATGGCCAAAATTGAAGTCTTTTTTCTGGCTAACGCAGGTGCAAAGAGAATGTATCACTTCAATGAAAGCAAAACAGGCTTCCTACTGGCCTTGCAATGGCCTCTTGGTGTTGCTGGTTAAGATGGTTGCTCTGGGATGGATACATCAGCCTCCTATCCTTCTTCTGCACTGGATGAATTTTGCAAGGACTTTTGGTTTGAGAATACCCCTTTATCCAACAAGACCAAAGGTGCAGAGTCTAACCTTGCCTCCATAATCTATGGAGAAATCTTATCAGTAGTATTAGACCTAGAAAAACACAACAGCAAAGGGCCCTCCCCGTCAACAGGAGCAGTTGTGTTTCCATATACAGTACCTTCATATCATGTTAAGCTATGCAGTTGCTCTTGTCACCCATTGCCACTCCAATAGTCTCGTGGCACTACCACATGTCTCTTTCTTCACTGCATAACATGACAAGCCACCATGGAACAAATGGACAGAGAAGTGAAAGGGCAGCTGGTTTCTGGAAATGAGCATATCTTTGTTGGCTACGTATGGTGTTCTGGAAAGGGCAAAACAAGTGAGTTCCATCCAGGTAGCCCTGAGGCAGGCACCATTGCCAGGAAGCTTGAAGGCACATAACCCCTCTGTCCATTCACCTCCACCAGACTCCAGTCTTTGCTCCCCTTCTTATCATGAGGCTCCAACACAGTCACCGGCTGGCCCGCCTGCATGCTCACTTCATAACTGCTCCTAGCTGTGAATGGGTAAGCAGCAATGACCTACGGAATAAGAGAAGGATGCATTGGTAACACTGCACAAGGGTACAGAAAGGAAAAAGCAGGGGCAGCTCAGTCCAGGACTGGCCCAAAGTGAGAGGCAAAATGGCATTCCCTCCATTCCATGTACAGAATGGAAATTTATCAGCAAACTGAGGAGGAAGGAAGGAAAGGCTATTGCTTTGTTGCTCAGCATTCAACAAAGAATAATAAAAGAAGGTGGTCAGTTGTTTTAGGGCAGCAAAAAAACTTCCATCCAGCAAACATGGAAATAACTGTAGACTGGGGGGAAATATTTCTTTGGGTTATGTACATAAAAACAATTTCACAGATGTCACGTCACCATTGAATTTAGTATTAGACACAGAGCAAAGAATTTCCATGTTTACTTTGGTTTTTAAAATCAATTTGCTATCCATAGGCCTGACAGAGCAAAGCTTTAAAGCATGTAGATATCTAGAATGATATCCTAGAAACTAAACTGGAGATGATGGAGAAAGAAGTTTGAGCATATATCTGATGTTGGGGACAGAACTTCAGTGAAGCAGCTTAGCAGAAGCAGCATAAATAATTCAGAATTACGTCGTGACTCTATAACAAGGGTGGCCAACCTTGGTGCTCCAGGTGTTCTTGAACTTCAATTCCCAGAAGCACTGATCAGCAGGTGCACTGACTTGGACTTCTGGGAATTGATGTCCAAGAACACCTGGAGCACCAAGGTTGGCCACCCCTGCTCTATAACTACCATACAGGTACAACTGATGAGAAGTTTCTACATCATCATCATCCCCCCCAAGAGCAAAAGGTAGTGTTGTGCTTTTTGGCAACATTTAGTTATGGCTCTTATTAATTAATTAATTATATAATTCTATCTGTCAATCCCACTCTTTTGAAAGTCTGGGCCTCTTCTTGTATTTTTGTCAAATGGATGATATACAGTGGCAGTTACAGGATGAAAACTGTAGTTTTCCAGACAGTCCTTCCTTAGAATGTGTCTCCTAGGTGGGAGGACTTTTAGTTGCACATCAACTATGAGTAACAGCTTGTAGTGTGCAGGTCTTGTCTCTTTAAGTGGGAGATGCCAGTAGCAACTCTCTCTCCTGTGAGTAAATGTGGTTTCCTTAGAGATCCAACTTCTTGGCAGAAGTTGGTTAGTGCAAGGTGCTTTGTGGCTATTGACAATACTTTGTGTATACTTTGTGTATTCATACAGAGACATCAAAAACTGTAAGCTTACATTTTCCAGTAAAGATAGATTTTCTTAACATTTGTCTATGTGTCTCTATTTTTTAAAAAAAATCAGGGAAACTGCCCAAAGAGGTTTTAAAAACTGTTCAGACTACAGCAAAAAGTTACAGCTGAAGTCAAAATGGGGGTGGAGATGAACGTGAAGGTTCGCAAAGAATATGTTCAGGTTTTCAGTAGGGGAAATTGTCTGAATTGCCCAGTTTTAGGAGGGTACAGCTTCAACCATAACTTTTAGCTTTCAACTAAGGATTTTCTTTCTTTGGGAAATTAGGTACACTATCCAAAATTGTACAACAATGTGCAATTATTCATATTCCAAATACAAAAGGAAGGGGAAAGGCCTCAAGTGTTTCAAAACCTTAAAGGTTAATGTAACAAAGTGCAGCTATCATCACTTTGCATGGTTTATGTTATTAAAGCATTATCTGTGAAATATCGCTCATCATACACAGAAAGTTTTTCTCTTTGCTTACTAAGAGAATCACAAAATATTAAAAAACCCAAAATATTTCAGGCAAAGATGTTAACTTGATAACTTTATGATTCTTTGTCCTCACATGTGAGAATGAGACAAGCCATTTACAGCCCCAGTTTTTATACTGACGGTCATTTTGCTTCACACTGTTATTTTATCTCTCATTGTTAATGAAGTATCTCCTTTGCTTACCTCCTTAAGTCATTGGTCTTCCTTTCCAAGTCTATGTTGCTAAGGGTTACATCCTATATGACAAATATTTTTAAGAAAATGCCCAGCAACACACTTTGGAGGAATGTTTAAATTTCCACAATAAAACTACACTGCTGGAATACAAATCTGTACAACAGCATACAAAATGTCACAAGCTTCCACTCCCCCTGGCAAAAGAAATGATGAATGTAATAATCCTTGACAAAATACTTCTTATTTAATAACAATTTTGTGCTGTCAAACCAATTCTGACTTATGGCAACTGTTTCCAGGTTTTCTAAGTAGAATATACATACAAATGGTTTAGCATTCTCTTGTCCTGCTGGTGCCCTGGGACTGTGCAGCTTGCCTATGGAATCAAACAGGGGGGAATCAAACTTCCAGGCTCTGGTTCTGCAGCCAGATATGTCTCATCTTCTCACCTGTAAAGATGGTGTGCCAAAATGTACTGGTAGATTAGGTGCTTGGGGCCTGTCGTAAGAACAATTCAAATTCTCAGAGCGATCATTTTGGGCTGGCATCTGTGTTCTGGGCATTTGGTTTTGTGCTGCGTGATATCTTTGGAGTTTTCCAGCTGGAACGTAGCCTCGTGGGCCTGTAAGACATATAAAACATCCTCAGTCAGATTGAGCACAGTTCTACCTTTTATTAATAAGTAATTACAGATGGGTGAACAGAAGGATGGATAGGTGCGTGGGAGGATGGATGGATAGACTGCAACTAAAGATACAGTGAAGGGCTTGTGCATTGTTGAAAGGGGGTGCTTTCAAAGATTAAGGTTAAGGTTAAGGTTAAGGTCTCCTTGCTCGAAAGCCAGTCATATCCAACTCTAGGGGCAGTGCTCATCTCCATTTACAACCAAAGAGCCTGCACTATCTGTGTCTGTAGATGTTGCCATGGTCATGTGGCAGGCATGATTAGACGCCAGAGCACATGGAATGCTGCTACCTTTTCTGCTGAAGTGGTACCTATTTATCTACTTGTAATTCCTTGCTTTCAAATTGCTAGCTTGGCCAGAGCAGGGACAAATGACAGAAGCTCATCTATCGTGCAGCACTTGGGTCTTGAACTGCTGACCTGCTGACCTTCCAGTCAACATGTTCAGCATCTTAGCCACTAAGCCACTGCACTCCCTTTCCAAATAATGGTTTGTATTAAAAAGAATGGACATAAAAGCCAAATAGGCAGGAGAGAGTGGAGAGAAATTAGGGAAGGGCAGATGAGTGAAAGGTGATTTAAGATGAGTGTACAATGATTTAAGAAGCAAACATATAGAAGGAGAGACAGAAATAGAGAAAAGTCTGGCTTGGAGCAATGTTTGGGAAAGGAGGAGCATTGAAGCAATAGGAAAAAGAAGTGCAGTGAAAAAGAAGAATCTTAAGTTAGGATGAATAAAGAAAAAAGAACGGAGTAGAAGTGACAGGAAACAAGTGCAGGAAGAGACAGGTGGAAAAAGCAGAAAGAGAATCAGGAGATGGCATCAAGCCAAAACAAAGGGGAGGAAAGAAGGAAAATGTCCTCTGAACCCTTCCTGTTCATATTCCTCAGCAACTGGTAAATAGAGGCCTAGTGACTCTGCTATCAGAAGGAATGGATAGCCATCATGACTGGGAGCCAATGATATCTTGATCATCCATAAGCACAGAAGTTCAAATGTCTTTCCAGTTCATAACCGCTCCCATTGGATGTCACCTGTTCAAACTTGGGTCAGCTAGAAATATATTCAAACATTCTCCATGTTCTCAGCCATGCACTGTTGTAGGGAGGTGTGTGTGTGCATGCATGCATGTGTGCATGCATGCATGCATGCATGTGTGTGTCCATTGCTGAGACCACACATGTGAAAATGTATTTTTTTAAAAAACACCACTGAAGAAGAAGCCACAGGTTCCTTCTCATTTAGTGGCAAAATATCTAAGCAAACATATGTGGTCAAAAACATTTTGGGCATGTACTTGGGGCAAACTGCTGAGGCCCTGGTCATAGATACCAACATGATGCCTCCCTTAGAACCAAAGCAAACTTACAGCAGTCATTACAACCTTTACAGTACCTCCAGCGTCCACCAGCCATCTGTTAGAGTTGCCCTTGGTGTCCTTGTTGTGTAAGAGTGCCACAATCTGTCCCCTCTGCAGTGTCAAGTCCATCTCTTTGTTGCCACTGACGTTGCTTGTCACCTGATACAGCTTATCTGGACCATGTTTGTCCACAAGCAAGAGAACCTTCCTCTCCTCTGCAGGGGCAGGAGGCTGCAGGAAAGGCAGGAAGGAGGCATGGGTGAGGAACTCCCCTGTAGCTGCTTATCCTATCAGGATGGTGTGCTGGAGAATGGGGAACGTTCAGGTTGATAGTCTAAACCAGAGTACAACCACTGAATGCAGGTGTCAATCTGCTGACCTGTCGACCTTCCGGTCATCAAGTTCAGTGTCTTAATCACTAAGCCACTGCAGTCCCGGATTAGTCAATATTATTACCGTATTTGCCAGCATATAAGACACATCACGTTTTAATACACTTTTTAAAGGAAAAATAATAATTTTCTACATTTTTCATGAATTTTGAAAATGATTTATTGTATGAAAAATGGTGTGTGTGTGTGTGTGTGTGTGTGTGTGTGTGTGTGTTTCAGGATTGGCAGCAGTTGGAGATGAGGAAAAGGCAGCTTCAAAAAAATCCCTCTCCCCTTGGCTGATGGGGATTGGTGGCAGCTGGAGATGGGGAAAGGAAAAAAGAGGGATCTTTCTGAAGCTGCCCTTTCCCGATCTCCTGCCTCCACTTACCCCTCTCCCCAGCTGGTGAGGATCGATGGCAGCTGGAGACGGGGAAGGGGGTCTTTTAAACCTGAGAGAGGTAGGCTGACTGAATTTTCAACATGATAATTATGATTACTGGCACACAAGACACACTCCATTTTCCTGGTGCGTTTTAAAGGGGGAAAGTATGTTTTATAAGCCAGCAAATATATTATATTATATTATATTATATTATATTATATTATATTATATTATATTATATTATATTATATTATATTATATTATATTATATTATATTATATTATTAGCCCATATCGGGGTGGGCAAAATATGGGCCATAGGCAACATGTCTCAGGGCCCCTGATCCCCAATATTTTGAATTTACAAAACAGGGTGAGTGAAATGCAAAATTGCATCCTACAGGGTGAGAGTGATCATCCCTCTCTTTTTATTATTATTTTTTTGGGAGGGTCCAAATCCTTATTTAGGTTTGTTACAGGCATTTTCTCAAAAACAGAAGTAAACTTCTGATTGCTTCCAATTTTGAAATAAGGCCTTTAATGGCCAAAAGATGATTGATTCAGTGGGTATACTTTAGTTGAGACTAATGACTGAATTTAGCCCAAACTTTAAAAAAATTGCCTCATTTTGCTCCTATCTGAAAAAAGAGACTGCTCACTAGACATTTTGACATGTTAAGAGAGGTAAAGCTAGGAAGTTAAAAAAAATAGTATCAAACTATGTAACACTGTCCCAGTTTCTACTAACACAGGATCTCTGCCTTATCATGCCTAATGATAGGACTGGCCCTTGACTTCTCCTTTAGGATGACTGCATTGCCCCAGTACTCAGTATAAATTTCAATGAATTTATCAACAGCAGAATCTAGCCATTGCTCTAAATCAGTCCAACTACTGAAAAGGTTGTGATGAATCGGATCACACCAGGTGCCATGAAGATCATCTGGATGACATCAATAAGATCACTGGGAATTACAAAAAAAAAAGCAAAAAATGCAGGAGGAAGGCAATACCTTTATTGGATCACAGAAAGTTAAAATATTGCAAGCTTTTGAGATCCAAAATCTCTTCACACAGCTAATCTGCTTTGTTTGACTATCACTGGGAATGAGTGACTTCTCCTTCCATGTCTCTATCAAAGATGTCACTCTCAATCAGGCTCCATGCAATTGGTGAGCCTGGCTGAGAGAGAGGAGGGTTACATGAGGAGCACACCTTTCGACTCAGCCCTTGCCATCTAGAAACATTCCATCTAGCTTGGACTACAGGACCTTCACCTAAGCTGGACAGCAAGCATTGTAACCCCAGCACTCTTACTGTGTTGGAGAGAGAGATACCCTAGCTCCTCATTCTAGGATCATACCTGCGCCAGAGGGCTTGGCGTAACATTCTCAAATTTCTTTCGGAAAGAGGAAAGCTGGCCTTCAGCCTGGCTTAAAGTGTCCTTTACCATCTTCCAAAAATCAGCTTCAGGGAGGTGCCTGTGGGGCAGCTGTAGTGAAAAAAGAGTGCTAGGATTAAATGAGTTCTTTTGAAAATGGAGAGAAAAACTGTGTGGTTTATATACAGGCACACATTTTGCTGAAGACTTTTGAAAGCAAAGTAGTTCACTCATAGGTTTCTAGGCCGGAGGCTGTTGTGTCTCAGCTCTGTCTGAAACAGTGCTTACTTTGTACTTCCTTTTGACTTGTTTTGGTTACAGTTGCCGCAACAAAGAGAGATATGCTAGGTGTGCCATCAAGTTGATTCTGAATTACAGCAACCTTAGTAGCATTTCTAAGGTATATGAGATATGGCTGAGCTATATGAGATATAAATCCAGGTTTCCTGAGTCCCTAGACCAGGGGTTCTCAACGTTTTCAAGCCATGGGTCAGACCACAAGCCCTCAGACAGCTAAGGAGGCCGGACTGGGTGGTTCCCCCTGCCATAAATGCTGGCAGAAAACACATCTGTGGCTGTCATAAATGCATTTCCTACAGCTGTGGGTGCATTTATGGCTGTTGTAAGCATTTCTGCTTCCAGTGGTGATGCAGGCCACATGAAATGGTGCCACGGGCCAGGTCTGGCCCACAGGCCATAGGTTGAGAACCTCTGCCTTCGACCAACATTTTATTCCCTGCACTATATTCAAGACAAAGATAGTCCCCTTTTTAATTAAAAGGGAGAAGGTTTGGGAAGAAAATAATCTCTTATCGTTCACCGAGCCCTGTTCTCAGTGATAGCCAGTATGGAAGAGGACGGAGATAACAATTTCCACTTGGAAATATCCTAGAACATAACTCCATCCTTTGAGGAAAGTATTTCTTCATAATTAATTTCTAAAAGGCATTACCAAAAAATCTACTGGTTTAAAAATAAAGAGAGAAGGGAAAATAGGTTAAGTTAGCATTTTCATATTCCCTTATACACCAGCCAAAATTCTGTTATACCTTTGCTAATCACTCTTTTTTAAATTTGCAGAGCAATTTCCCATCAAAGAGTGCATATAAATATGCATGTATTCATAAACAGGACATCTAAAAATACATGTTTGAGCCATACATCTTCCACTCCCTAAATTGTGTACATTAGGCCAAAACTGCATTAAAAAAGGGTTAACAGAAATGAACACAAACAATATACACTATATACATTTTCACATAGAATTTTAAAAATGTGTAAACTGAAGTGGAAAAGAATGTATGTTCAATTTGAAAACATGCAAAATTGATCAAAACCAAAATAAACACATTCATTTTTTTTTACCAAAGATCCTGGATCTGTCAAGAACTATCTGCCTGGGTGCCTACAATACATAGACTTTCCATGACCAAACATGGTATCATGCTTCTGAATGATAGTTACCTGTGATCAAATGGGAAGGAGGCATTGCCTTCAAGAGCAGCTGATAGGTTTCCCAGAATTACCTCTTTGGCCCTTGCAATAAATTGTACAGGAAATGATACAGGGGGAATAGGTAAGGGTTACCCTTGCTTGAAATCCAGGTGTATCTGACTCTAGGGTGTGGTACTTGTCTCCGTTTACAGCCAAAGAGCCAGCACTGTCTGTGTCTGCAAACATTTCCATGGTCATGTGACAGGCATGACTAGACACTGGAGCAAAAGGAACACTGTTTACCCTTCCACCAAAGCAGTACATATTTATCTACAGTATTTGCAATTTCTTGATTTCGAACTGCCAGGTTGGCAGGAGCTGGGACAGAGACAGGTGCTCACTCTGTCATGCAGCACTCGGATCTCAAACTGCTGACCTTCCAGTCATGAAGTCCAGCATCTTAACCATTAAGCCACAGGAGGAATACTCTTATATATTTGTAAGTCTTAGCTAAGTTACTTTTGGAGACTTCCAAGCTCCAGTGAGAACAGCTATTTTTCCAAACACTGTGTTTTTATCTCTTAAGTTGATAAACATTTTCTGGTGGGACAGCACTCCCTCTGAGAGATGTGCTAGTTTCTATACTTTAAACAGATGTTTTTCAAATGCATTTCTATAATCTCCATTTAGCTTGTCAGCTTCAGTGGTTCTGTCAACTCTCTGTTTCTGGCAAGGCATGGTTTGAGATTAAACTTACAGCTTTATCTGATAGCACATAACTTTGAAGACACAACAGAAAGACATTTCACAAACAAACAAACAAAAAACAAACAAACAAACAAAATATTGTTTATCTATAGCTTTGGAGCAGGAAACAAAGTACCTGTTAGAACTGAAAGAAAGAAAACAGGGAGACAGTCTAGACTCCAGCATTGTACGTAAATGATGTTGGGAAAATTCTGCTGAAAAGAAAGGCTCATGCGAAGACTTTAGTCTCTCTGAACATGAGAAATTCAAAATCTGATGAGTTCTTGGGACAGTCAAGAGAAGCGTGTAGCAGCTGAGTGACTCATTCAGGCAGAATCCCAAAAACAATGAAACATGTGTTTCTGTTCAGGCAGGAGGAACAGCAGGAATTTCCCACAGAACAGTTCCTCACAAACAGAAATGAAAGAACAGTTATATGTCTTTATTAGATGAAAGCAAAATGTCCTTTCTTATAATAGGAAAAGGGTAGCAAGACTATACTGATGTTATAAAGACCTGAGTTACAATGGCAGGATTCTTTCATAGAGTCCCGGGGCCATTCAGTGTAAGAGCGAAAAGGCATATATTGCTCTCTCCAAACTAACCTTTATGTTTGAGTATGGGGTGTAATATTTTCCCAAAAATCTTGGTCACAGCATAACAACTTTCAGAGGCCACACCTAATATCCAGTTCACAGTCAGTCCTAAAGCATAGCCATAGGAACAACCCAAGAATTGTATTTGTCAGATATGGTAGCCTTATAATAGAGGATTTTCAGAGGGGTTTTTCTAGTGCAGGGGTAACCAAACTACGGCCCACGAGCCAGATCCAGCCCCCAATGCCAATTCATCTGGCCCACGTTGCCCTCATCACTTCCATAGTGGAAGCAAAACAAACCTGTATGGAAGCAAAATGCGCCTGGATCTGGCCAGTGGGCCGTAGTGTAGTGGGCACTCCTGATTTAAACAGAGAAAATGGCAGCTTAAAATCTATCTCGTTCTGTTGAAAAACAGATTGCAAGACACGTTTTACTTCTGCTTCTGGTGGGAGGAACCACGTGACTGTCCTGCTGAACCATGTGACCGGCTCATGGCTTGAAAAGTTTGGGCACCCCTGTTCTAGTGGTTAGATCTATGCTTCAAAGCCTGATTGGTAATTTTGTTAGCTCTAGGAAGGAATATTCCCCCAAATACATATGAATCATTGTATTACTTCTATATTTTTACCTGGGCAATTTCTCCTGACTTCTGGAGTACTTGTTTTGCCAGATCCTGCTGAATTGATACAAATGAACGCAGAATGTCCCCCAGCCACTGCAGGGCTACCTGGATGAACACTGGTAGCTCAGACAGAAGCAAGGAATTCATGGCAAGGTAGGTATTCATGGCATCCCTTTCTTCATATGTCACATTGCCTGTCTCATTCTGCTTCTCCATCAGTTCTTCATAATCCAACCGCTTGTCAAAACGCTTCTTGATCAGCTTTTGAGGGCCTTTCAGGGTCTCTGACAGGTTGCACAATGGAAGGTACACCAAATGTTCCAGCCGTTTCTTCTGTTTGGGAGCACAATCAAAGGTATTTGTGAGATCTTAATATTCTCTACAACAGGGGTTCCAGACCTACGACCTGCCCTGGCCCATGGCACCATTTCATGTGGCCTTTGCCGCCATCGGCACACCTGGAAGTGGAAGCAGACGTGTTTATGTCAGCCATAAAATGTGTCCACGCATGCATGAACGTGCCTGTGACTGTCATAAATGTGGAAATGGTCACATTTACAACAGCCGTAAATGCTCCCGTTTCTGGGGTGTGTGGTCCAGCCCACTCGGCTCTCCAGGGGCATAGTCAGATCAACGTCATAAAAAGGTGGGGAACCCCTGCTCTACAACCTCAGGTGGCCAGAACTCTAGAGTTCTTTGGGGCTGAATATTATAGGCATGTTTTCCCTAACCACGTACTGTACAGCAAAACCTTGAGATATGAAATTAATCAATTCCTCTGGGTTCTAAATATCTCAAAGTTTTTGTATCACAATGCACTGTTTCCCATAGGAATGTATGGAAAACAAGTTTGTCCATTCCGTAGGTCTGAAAAACCCCATTGTTGGGGTGATCAGCAGTTGGTGCTGCTCCCCACAGCACCAGTACAGTGTTGTGAGTGAATCCGCTTCAGTTTTGGGATTTTTCAGGGTATTTTAATCCTGTTTTTTAATTTACAAACGGCAGAGAGGGCAACTTCCAGTTTCTGTGAACTTCAGTTCCCAGAAGCCAATGCACTGCCAGAGGCTCCAAATAGCCCAGAGACAGGAAGTCCCCCCATCACTTTTAAATCCCCCCAAACAGGGTGAAAACACCAGGAAAATTCCCAAAACCAAAGCAGATTCACTCACAACACTCTACTGGTGCCATGCAGAGCAGCTCAGACCACCGACAACCCCCCCCCCCCAGCACATTCCAGAGGTCAGAAATCTGTATGTATCTCAAAAAATATATATTTAAAATTCGTATCTGGAACCTGATTTTTTCTGAGATCTCCATTTGTAGCGCAAGTTTTTTGTAAGTCAAGCCATTCATATCTTGCGGTTTCACTGTGCATCAAAGTTAAGAAATAATAGATCTGAATATTTTTTGTTCAAATGACTGAAGGAATGTGCTATGTCACTCTGCACTGGTGGATTAGTTATGAGGCTGCATTCATTAGGTATCGTGAAGAGCCCGCCCTGAAGCAATCTGGTTCCTAACAAGGATTTGGAGCCATATTTCACAGAAGCAACATGGGGAACACTCAAGCTCACCTGGAGAGGTGCTGCTACTATTTGAAGGAGTAAGACAAGGGTGCATTTTGTCACCCTGCTTATTCAACTTATACACAGAGCACATAATGCGCAATGCAGGGATGGAGGAATCACAATTTGGGATCAAAATTGTTGGGAGAAACATCAACAATTTGAGATATGCAGATGATACCACCCTAATGGCAGAAGCTGAGGAAGACCCAGAGAAGCTCCTGATTAGGTTGAAAGAAGAGAGTGCAAAAGCTGGCTTGAGACTCAACATCAAGAAAACCAAGATAATGGCAACAGGCCCTATCAGTCCCTGGAGAATAGGTGGGGAAGAAGTAGAAGCAGTGACAGATTTTACTTTCTTAGGATCCAAGATTACTGCAGATGGAGATTGCAGCCATGAAATAAAAAGGTGACTGATGCTTGGGAGACAAGCTATGAGAAACCTGGGGAACGTAGTGAAAAGTAGAGATATCACCTTGCAAACAAAAATTTGCATAGTCAAAGCAATGGTATTCCTGGTGGTAATGTGTGGTTGTGAGAGCTGGACCATTAGGAAAGCTGAGCGCAGAAGAATAGGTGCCTCTGAAATGTGGTATTGGAGGAGAACAAATAGGTCGATCCTAGAAGAAATCAATCCTGACTACTCCTTACATGGTCAAATAATAAAAATGAAGCTAAAGTACTTTAGATATCAAATGAGAAGAGAGGATTCACTTGAGAAAGCCTTGATGCTGGGAAAGGTGGGGGGCAAAAGAAGAAGGGGCGGCCAAAAATGAGATGGCTAGATGGTATTGTAGATGCAATGGGCACAAAGCTGGGCAGGTTGAGAAGGATGGTGGAAGACAGAGGTGCCTGGAGGGCAATGGTCCATGGGGTTGCAAAGGGTCAGAATCGACTGTGCGACTGAAGAACAACAAGCAAAGGTGTTGATGCTGCCACTACTGACACCAAAGTGCTAGTTAATTATAGGTGACAGCAGAAACACAAAACCTGAGTCTTCTCGGCTTCCCTTTCCTTCTAGATAAGACAAACTCACTGTGCACTGCTGACCAGCACAGTTCTATGGTGTCAGAGATCACACTGCCACTCTCTTCCAACCACAGAGGCAAAGCTTTTGCTACCAAGTGGCAATGGCAACTACAGCAAGCTTAATGGGAAACTTGGCAGCAATCACACTATTTCAGTGGCCACAGTGAGTGGTGGCACAACTCCTAGTGGGCTAGGGTGATTTGGTACAACACATTGTTCACCAACATGGACAAAGCAAAGGATCAAGTCAATGTCATGGCTATGAAACTTCCCTGTAGAACAAATGTGAAGAGAAGGGGAAAGTCCCAGGAAGATGGAAAGGCAAATAAACTAGACTTTTTCTATTGCTCCTCTCCAACCTACAGACCAAGGGAGAGAGAATGGGGAACAGTACTTACAAACTCTGGGAAGACAAATTCATGGAGTCTGCCTGCAAGTTGATAATATGGTTGAGTGGTCTCTGATCCAACATCCAGTTCATTCTCATGAGGTCTTGAACTGAGGAACACCTAAGGGATAACATAAAATACATGTATTGGCATGATTTGGATCAAGTGTTTGATTACTTAGAAAAACCTAGTGGAACAAAATCCACAGCTAGACAATAGCTGTATTAAGACTAACAAAAATACCACAAAAGCGTGTCCATTGTAAATAAAGGGCCAACTCACAAGTGAACCAGCAATGTTGATCAAGAACCATTCAAACAAGTTCCTGATTGAATCATACTGTTTAAATCAGGCATGCCCAAACTACGGCCCGCGGGCCGGATCCGGCCCGCCAGTCCATTTCATCCGGCCCCTGACATGGTATAGGAACTCTTATTATTTTATTTTATTTTTTTAAATTTTTTTTTGCGGACTTTTTTTTTTTGCGGAGGGATCACAAATTAGTGCCTAGTTCCTTCCTTCTGCTGCTTAGTACTAGGACTTCTGCCGAATCTAATTTAGAATTGCTGAATCCCTCCGCCTAGCTGATTTGGCTGTTAAGAGTGGAGAGAGAGACTGAGTCTGAGGCCATCCGGGACCTAAAAGTAAGTGTCCACCATTTTGTCTTAGCCTTCCGCTTATTCAGGGCTGAGGGGGGGGGAGAATGGTTTCTTCTGGGAGAGGGAGAAAGAGGTGTGTGTGTGTGTGTGTGAGAGAGAGAGAGAGAGAGAGAGAGAGAGAGAGATGTGTGTGTGTCCAGGATTACAAGCAGTTTCTTCTGGGAGAGGGAGAAAGAGGTGTGGGGGGGGGAGAGAAAGAGGTGTGGAGGTGTGGGGGGGAGAGAAAGAGGTGTGTGTGTGTGTGTGTGTGTGTGTCTCCCGACCTCCCTAGAGCTGATGCGCGCTACTTTTGAACTTCCCCCACCCTCTTTTATGCTGCAGGAAGCCAGAATGTCGGGATTCGAATCCTGACATTTTGCCTTGCTGCAGCCTCCAGGGAGGTGGGAGAACTTTGGAAACAGCTTGGATCGGGTCCCCACACCTCCCTGGACCCGGCGGGGGGGGGGGTCAGAGACCCCAAAATTGGTAAAAAAAAGTCCATTTTTTTAACCAATTTTGGGGTTTCTGAGCCCCCCGCCGGGTCCAGGGAGGTGTGGGGACCCGTTCCAAGCTGTTTCTGGGCTTCCCCGACGTCCTGAGCCAGAGCAGCAAGCCAGAATGTTGGGATTCGAACTCTGACATTCTGGCTTGCTGCACTGGCTCAGGACGTCGGGGAAGCCCAGAAACAGCTTGGATCGTGTCTGCCCACCTCCCTGGACCCGCCGGGGGGGGGGTCAGAAACCCCAAAATTGGTAAAAAAAAAAAAGTCCATTTTTTTAACCAATTTTGGGGTTTCTGACCCCCCCCCCCGGCTGGGTCCAGGGAGGTGTGGGGACCCGATACAAGCTGTTTGTGGGCATCCCCAACGTCCTCAACCAGTGCAGCAAGCCAGAATGTCGGGATTCGAACCCTGACATTCTGGCTTGCTGCACTGGCTCAGGACGTCGGGGAATCCCAGAAACAGCTTGGATCGTGTCCCCTGCCTGCTCCAGAGAGATCAGAGGACCCGATCTACAGCTGCAGGGTGGCTGGGAAAGCTGACGGGGACTCCCTGTCGGCTTCCCTAGCCACCCGCCCTTGCCTCCGTAGCTGCAGGGTGGCTGGGAAGCTGAACGGAGAACCCCGTTCAGCTTTCCACCCACCCTGCTGCTAAGAACGACTGTATCGGATAACGTTAAAATCGTGTTATTCGATACAAGATTTTTCCGAAAATCTTGTAACGTTATACGGTTTTAGCGCTATATGATACTCACGTTATACGGGGTATTACTGTATTGGTATAAGTTGGAAGTCAAAATTGATTTACAGTATTATGGCTGTGCATTGTGTAATTCCTGATTTTAAATTGATTGGGAGACCCAATGAGTGCTAATTTTGAAGTTCCCCCACCCTCTGAAGCTGCAGGAAGCCAGGCAGGACATGATGTCAGGAAGCAGATCTTTTCTAAGGCTAATGACTTTTCATTGCTAATTAAAATCTAAAGTTTCAGGTAGGTGGGGTTTTAATTGGCAATGAAAAGTCATTAGCCTTAGAAAAGATCCGCTTCCTGTCAGGAAGCGGATCTTTTATAAGGCTAATGACTTTTCATTGCTAATTAAAATCCAGAGTTCCAGGTATGTGGGGTTTTAATTGGCAATGAAAAGTCATTAGCCTTATAAAAGATCTGCTTCCTGACATGATGTCAGAAGCAGATCTTTTCTAAGGCTAATGACTTTTCATTGCTAATTAAAATCCAAAGTTTCAGGTAGGTGGGGTTTTAATTGGCAATGAAAAGTCATTAGCCTTAAAAAAGATCCGCTTCCTGACATGATGTCAGGAAGCGGATCTTTTCTAAGGCTAATGACTTTTCATTGCTAATTAAAATCCAAAGTTCCAGGTATGTGGGGTTTTAATTGGCAATGAAAAGTCATTAGCCTTATGAAAGATCTGCTTCCTGACATGATGTCAGAAGCAGATCTTTTCTAAGGCTAATGACTTTTCATTGCTAACTAAAATCCAAAGTTTCAGGTAGGTGGGGTTTTAATTGGCAATGAAAAGTCATTAGCCTTAGAAAAGATCTGCTTCCTGACATGTCAGGAAGCGGATCTTTTCTAAGGCTAATGACTTTTCATTGCTAATTAAAATCCAAAGTTTCAGGTAGGTGGGGTTTTAATTGGCAATGAAAAGTCATTAGCCTTAGAAAAGATCCGCTTCCTGACATCATGTCAGGAAGCGGATCTTTTATAAGGCTAATGACTTTTCATTGCTAATTAAAATCCAAATTTCCAGGTATGTGGGGTTTTAATTGGCAATGAAAAGTCATTAGCCTTAGAAAAGATCTGCTTCCTGACATGATGTCAGAAGCGGATCTTTTCTAAGGCTAATGACTTTTCATTGCTAATTAAAATCCAAAGTTCCAGGTATGTGGGGTTTTAATTTGCAATGAAAAGTCATTAGCCTTAGAAAAGATCCGCTTCCTGACATCATGTCAGGAAGCGGATCTTTTCTAAGGCTAATGACTTTTCATTGCTAATTAAAATCCCACCTACCTGAAGCTTTGGAACACAACAACAGCTCCTTGGATGCCACAATGACCAAGCTGGATGTGAGTTTCTAGGATCTGTCATATTTTTTTTAAAAGGACATTTTTAAAGGACACCGCGAAGGCAGCGAAGGAGGAGCCGGTGAAAGAGGAGCCGGCGGCAAAGGCGTTAGTGGTGGTGGCGGCGGCGGCGGCGGCAAGGCTGGGTGGATGTATGTACCATGGAGAGATAGTTCGGCCCTCGGAGCCTCTGATAAAATGTTATCCGGCCCCCGGGCCGAAAAGTTTGGGCACCCTTGGTTTAAATCATGCAAAAGCAATGGGAAGAAAGGAGGAAGAGGGGCAACAAATTGGGATATTAAATTTTAATTATTTCTCCAGTTGACATCCTGCTTCACCAAAAGAGCTGGATGACAACAACAACTGGAAAGAAATTTATCATTTGATTCACAGTCGAGGACTGGAATAAAATTAACAGTTCAAGCCCAAACCTAAGCCCGAACCTACCTAAGAACTGTTAACTGAGTATACTGTACAGTACAGTATATACATTTCCTAGTAGAATTGTTGTTGGGGGTTTTTTTAAAGGATTAGAATGTTCAATTCCAGTAAGTCCAAAAATGTTAAATATCTCCTGAGTCTTTTAGGTATTACTCCAAGGGCTCTGATCACTATGGGTACAACAGCAGATTTCTTCCTCCATAGATTTTTGATTTCAATTTGCAAATCACAATATTTTATGACTTTCTCAAGTTTTTTGTCTTCAATTCGTGTTTCTCCCGATAGAGCGATGTCAGTAAACCATATCTCCTTCTTTTCCACAACAGTTATATCAGGTGTGTTGTGAGGCAGATGTTTATCTGTTTGAATTTTAAAATCCCAAAGGATCTTGACTCTCTCATTTTCTAAAACTTTCTCTACTTGATGTTACTGCATTCAAATCTAAACTTCTGGCAAAGTTTCCAATGGATAATTTTTGCAACCCTGTTATGGTATTAAGCACTTGTCTTAGAATTGGGGTTTTCAAAATATCTTGCACTTAACAAGCAATCTTCATTCACTATCTTCTTTTGGGAGATATCCTCAATAGTGAACATACCAAGTACTGAAGGAACTTTTCTGTTTCATGGGATATCCTTTCTGCACTCCCTATGGCTATTCAATACCTGCTTATTGCAATGTTGTCACCCTAGAGAGTGGCCAAATAGAGATAGCCATTTTAAAGTTAGTATTGCTAACATTTGAAAAGTATTTCCACAATTCTCTTGGATTATAGCTCCTAGAAATCTTGGCCAGCCAATGATGAAGACTTCTGGGCATTTTAGTCTAAGAACAGCTAAGGCTTTGTGAGATCAGACTTAATTGGAGTGACAATTCTCTGCCTCCAATTAAGTCTGATCTCACAGAGCCTTAGTTATTCTTAGACTAAAATGCCCAGAAGTCTTCATCATTGGCTGGCCAAGATTTCTGGGAGCTATAATCCATGAACACTAGAGGTTTGGGAATCACTGCTCCAGACTGACAGACAGAATGCTTCTGAATACATGTTAGGGCTGTTCATGGCCTGCCCATGGACCTTCACAGCATGCCTGTTGATTATCTACAGCAGTGTTTGCCAAACTATGTTCTGCGGAACACTGGTGGACTTCAATTCCCAGAAGCCTAAGTTAGTACATTGGCTGATCAGTGCTTTGGGAAATTGACGTAGGCTTCTGGGAACTGAAGTCCAAAAACCACAGATTGGGAAAGACTGATCTACAGGCGTTTGAATGACCAATGTGGGAAGGAGGATGCTGGAGAGAAGCTATTAAAGTCTGATCAAATAGGGTTGGTAGGTTGCATTTATAGACTGCCTTTCTCCTGATGTGGAAATCCTTATAAAGGTTGTCCTTATGACATTTTGTGTGTAGCAATTTGGGGAGTGGGGGATTATGGCCTTCCAGATTATGCTGGACTGCAAAATTTAGTCATGCCAAACCTTCTGTGACAATAGTGGGAGATACAGTCTGACAACTTTTGGGAAAAGTCACCAAAATGCCTGATTGATGCAGAGAATGCCCAAATCACAGAATACCAGCAAATAAAAAATAACCACATTGCTTGCATAGTGCCGCATATAGACTATACCACATACTGTACATGGTTTCCTGACTTGCTGTAGAAGTTAGTTTGGATTGGAAGACTTGTTTTGCAATTTGCAAAGGCCAAAGTTAACTAGGGCATTTGCATTCTCACTAAAAGTTTAATAACCTGACATAAGTGGATATTCATGATGGTCATCAAAGTTCAGTTTGCTCAGTTCCTGAAACTTAGCAAGAGACAAGGATGGGTGTTGTCAAGACCAAGCTGTGTAATTCCTGCTTATGATCTCATTCTGTACATTTACTCTGCAAGCTAGTTTCAGTAGAGAATAAAGGAAAGTTACCTCTATGTTGCTGAGGAAAGAGGCCACATTCTCTTTCAAACCAATTACAGATGATACTAACCACTGGAGTTTTTCTTCCAGCTCATCAAATTCCTTGTCCTCTGTCTAAAGAACAGAGAAATGAAGAAACATTTTGGTTTTGCCATTAGTCTTCTGTTGTAAAACAGTGAAATGCAGCATTATAGGAAGCAGGATTAGACACTGAATGGGTTTACATTAAAGCAGACATTACAGATGTCCATACAGATGTCTGAACAAGAAATATATCCCGTTTGCATTTCTGCACCAATTTATCACATTCTCACTTCCTAAATGTGAACATAAACTGGAACATATCTAGATGTCAAAACCTGTACTTCCTAAAGTTTCTGATGCAGCAGCAGGCAGGGAAAGAAACAAAAGTTGTAAAAAAAGCGTACACCTGCACAAGTGTGTAGAGACTCTAGGCTGAAACAGTGGATACAAAAATAACACATATCTGGTGGGAAACCACACAGAATGCTGCACTCAGTTCCCTATACATATAAAAATATGTACATTTTGAATTTTAGTGAGAGAGAGAGCAAGAGAGAGAGAGAGATGTTGGGGACCGCAACAGGTAACACTGATTTAATTTAATTTAATTTAATAATTCGATTTATAAGCCGCCCAATCAGGGGAACCCGACTCAGGACGGCTTACAGTCATATATAAATACTAATACAAATAATAATGCAGATACATAATACAATACACAATAATACAGGCAATTATGCAGATACACAGTGTAATCAGTACAGCACAGAAATTGTACAGTATCAATACCACAAGTACAGTCCTCAATACAGAGAAGATATCATATTACAATAATTAATTTAACAATACAATTCAATTACCATTCTACCCAGCCCCAAATTAGTCCAAGGGGCGGCTGCTGCAAAAAATCCCACTGCCCATCACTGTGGCAGCTTTTACAGCCCCTGGCCAGGAGCGGGGGTCTGGGTGCAGGTGGAGAGCGTCCTGGGGCCAGTAGCCACCGCAGCCTGTCAGCCTGCAGTACAGTATTTCTAGGGTATTATACTGAGAAAGATGGTCCTAGGCTCACAGGAAAATAGATGCCATACACAGAACTCATTGTTACATTTTTCCTTTGTGATGGCCAGCTTGCCGAGATGGGAAATTAACTACAGCCTCCGGAATACTAGCCATAGTGGACTCAGTATCCTGGGAATTGTACTCAGAAAAAGTAAATGCCCCTAATTTGTAGCAATTCCCCATTGGCAGTGTGTGGAAGGTTACATATTCAGTGTACTGGTAATGCCATCCTTGAAACCATCCATAACTGAACAGAGGTATGAATTCAGTGATGGGATGTAACAGGTTCTCACCAGCTTGCCAGAACCGGTAGTAACTTTTCCCAGTGTCTTGGAGAACCGGCAGCAGCTTTTGGGGGGAACCAGCTTCAGGGCTTACCTTTTCACTGGTTCCCCCACTGCGGATGCACACCAAGCACTTGGTGTGCATGCACGCCTACAGTGCTTGGCGCGTATGCATGGCCTCCTTCCTGTCCTCCCAAGTGGGGAGGAGGAAGAGAAGCTGCTAGCCTGAAGCTCCCTGTAGCCTGCTCTCCAGGGTAAGTGACTCATCTTTGGATGTGGTGTGTCTGTGTTTATTTTAATGAGTATTTAATACCTTTACCTATATTGACGTACTACCACAGTTCCTAAAAATTCCTGGTGGCCGGCAGGCCTGGCTTGGGTTTTTTAAGCAAAGTCTTGGAGTTACCTCATCAATAAGCTACACCTGTGCTGTTCGAATTGCTATTCCAATTGAAGAACCCTTAAGGAGGTACAGCTATTTTACATTTACATTAAGGCATATTATCCTAGAGAACTGGTTAGGCAAAGACTTAGTACCTAACTTCTTTAACTGTTGAAAAGTTGAAAAGTGCCAAAATGAAGCCATCTTGTGGTGAGTTCATTCTGTAGTTCCTTCCATCTGACCTAGTGTGAGAAACATTAGACAGAATAAGCTTTAAGCTCTGGTTTAAAAGCTCTGGTTGATTTGTGTTTGGGGTGGGTGGGTGGCTGTATTTTAATGTATTTTCATTTTATTTATTTATTTATTTATTTATTTATTTATTTTATTCACGGGTTTGTGTTGTGGGTGGGTGGGTTGAGGGGTGTGTGTGTGTGTTTATTTATTTATTTATTTGGCCCCACCCATGACATCATGACATCATGATGTTAGCTCCGCGCACACTGTGATGACATCATGGTGGGGTAGTAAAAATTTTGACATCCCACCACTGGGTATGATGATGTTCTCAGATTCATAGCATCATCCAACACTGCTCAGTTATGGATGGCTTCAGTATAACTGAACAAGTAAAGTGGGATATTACAAGAAATTTGTTAGGACATTTTTCATTTGGGGGTATTGTACAAAGATTGCTGCCCAGTGGAATAGTACAACTTTAAGGCCCTCCATGTGTTCTGAACACAGGTGTACATAATAGAGCCTAAAAACTGATGGCCAGGCTGTGCATGTCTGGTCCACGTCCTCATGTAACAGCCCAGCTGTAGCTGATTAGAGAATCTGCCCAGCAACACTAGGGTATAACTGTGGCCCTCTGAGAAAGGTCTATGGAGGAGGTTATTATGCTGGAGGAGGTATTCATTCTGGAGGAGGCTATTATTCTGAAAGAGGCTGTCATACTGAGGAGTCTGTTATACTGAAGAGAAGGACTGAACTGAGAGATTCTACAGACAGAGACTGCTGAAGGAGGTCCTGGACTCTATGCTTGCTCCTGGGATTGGAGCCAACAGAGGAATCCAAGCTGTCTACCTACTGTGGGGCTTGGAGAGAGAGAGACTGTTGTATATAGTCCTGTGTATGTCTGTCTTCCCCTTACTGTAAGTAAAGCGCACCTTTCCACTCTTGGCATATGTGTGTGTGTTATTGCACTAAAGGCTTTCGCTGTGTAACAGCTTAAAAGTGCTACTCTGCTATCGAGACACACATATCGCCAAGGGAATCCCTGATAAAATTTACAAAGTTTGATAGAAAGGGGTCATTTCACCAAGTTTGTTTTAGTTTCTCGATTTTTTCCAGGATTCATTCAATCCAATCCCAGACAACAGAAAGGCACGGATACTTCATTTAATTGCCCTGAAACAGCTAAATGGAAGTAAAAAATTGTTACTTGAACTTGGCCCATTAGGCCAGGCTCTCACTGTAGCTGGTTGCAGATTAGCTAATCTGGAGCAGAGTCCAGCAGTTTCAGCATCTGTTACAACAGGAAATGTCTTAAGCTTAATCATTATAACAAGGATGAGCTAAGAATAGCAGAAATTTGGACGTGTTAGCTGTTTTAGTCCGTGCAAACAAATCAGGCAGTAAATAAAATAAAGCAAAGAATAGAAAGACAAAAATATTGTGGCATCTTAAAGATTAACTGCTACATTTTAATATTAGCTTTTGTGGATCTACTTCTTATGCATACGAGTGAGGCTTCATAGCAATAATTTATACATGGCCCCATGATCAGGTTGGAATATGGAAGGTCACAATTGTAGGTTAATACAGTAGATACAATTACAAATCAGTATGGCTTTTTGCACTTGGTAATAACTGAAGATCTCTCATAGCTATTTAGATTTATTCAGATAGCAGAGTGCTGTGTATACTTATTTGTTATGTGATCCTCTAGTCTAGGTGAAGAGGTTATGATTCTAAAATTGGTTAGTGACACTAAAACATGCTCACTTGTTTCTATCCATGAAGCAGGATGAAGTCACTGCTGGGCTGAATTGGATGGAATGGAAACTATGGATAATGTCGTAGATACTTCTGGAAGACTTTCACCCAAGAGCAATCATTCTCAACAGTTATTTTATACATTCTGCATTCACACACATCACAAAAATTACTCCAGGTCATTGCCATGAATTGCAGATGACAGAACAAAAGTACAGTACAAGAGACATGATGGTTACTCACTTTGGGCACAATTCCAGCCTCTTGCATAAAGAGGCGGCTCAGTCGCGTGGTCTTTTTTGCTATGGAGTGTGCATTGAGGCGAGCCAGGCGGTCTCGTAGGGTCATATACCCAGGCTTATTGTATTTATTTGCTGTTCCAAGTCACGTAGATTAGAAGGAAGAAACGGGGAAAGAAATACATTAAAGGGGAAAGCCCAGAACATTTGGAGATACAAAGCATTGTTCTCATTCACAGAAGAAAGTTTGCACACGTGAGACATGCTTAACGGTATGGAGGTTCTCTCTATGGACTGATCCTACCAAACTAAACTGTAACAGTTTCTGTAAACTGAGATTGGATCCAGATTGCCATGGAAGAAGGCTAGTTTGAACACTCTCCAGGAAGATGCAAATAAAGTCTGAGAGAGCTTTCACACCTCCTGCATCTGCTGATAGATTCTTCAAACATAGTCTGTATTAAAAGTAAAGGTCTCCATTGCTTGAAAGCAAGTCATGTGCAATTCTAGGGGTCAGTGCACATCTCCATTTACAGCCAAAGAGCCAGCATTGTCTGTGTCTGCAGATGTTTCTGTGGTCATGTGGGAGGCATGACAAGACACTGGAGCGCATGGAGCAGTGTTACCTTTCCTGCTGAAGCAGTACCTATTTATCTGTTTGCATTTTCTTGCTTTTAAAGTTCTAGATTGGCAGAAGCTGGGGCAGAGACAGGAGCTCATTCCATCACACAGCACTCAGATCTTGAACTGTTGACCTGGCGACCTTCCAGTCATAAAGTTCAGTCTCTTATCCACTAAGTCATGGATCATCCCTGTCTTTTATGTTGTTGTTGTTGTTGTTTTGGGAGGGCCCAAATCCTTATTTCAGTTTGTTACAGGCATTTTCTCAAAGCCAGAAGTAAACTTCTGATCACTTATAATCAGAAGTTTACTTCTGACTTTGAGGAAATGCCTGTAACAAGCTGAAATAAGAATATCACTTCCAATGGGGTACACAGAAAGAGCCTCTTCAAAGATTGTGGTATTTCTGAATCACAATCAGGTGTACCCTGGTAACAGCCAGCTTGTGTTGCTGGCTAATCTTTCTTGCACTAGGTCAGGTGAACGGAACTGCAGAATGAACTCACTAAAAGGTGCCTTCATTTTGGCAGTTTCACATCTGGCCTAGACACGGAAGAAGAAGAATCACTTCCAATTTTGAAATAAGAGCCAAAAGAAGATAGGCGGCAGGAATGGCAGCGACTATCCCCTAGAAGCCATAATTGGCCAATTTTAATCAAGGACAACTGTGCTGGGAGCAGGTTAGGAGGAGTTCTCCTAGGTCTTTGGAGCAATGACTGTGACCTTTGGATCTCTAGAAATTTCCCATCTCATTATGTTAGCTTCTTGTCTGCGTTGAGCAGGTTTTTAGATTGCTATTATTAAGGTGGTGTGTCCTCAAATTAAGGAATTAGTGGCATTTTAAAAAATTGAAAACATACTATATAAAGCAGGAATGGGAAAATATCTAGGTCTTTGTACTTCAGCTTTCCAGAAATCCTTATCAGGTCAGCCAGGGTGTGGGTTTATGGGAGTTATAATACCAAACATATGGGGATTGCCTATTCCCAACATCCAGCAGAAGAAATAGCCCCAAGAATCATAGAATAACTGAATTGGTAGTTAACTGTCAGGCCATAAAGCCAAACTCCCTGTTCAATACAGGAATCTGAATCAAAGCAGATATGACAGATGGTTGTCTAATTCTCTCTTGAATGCTTCCAGTGTTGGAGTGTCACTGCCTCTTTAGGTAGTTGGTTCCACTGTTGTACTGCTCTAACTGTTAAGAAGTTTTTCCTGATATACAGCCTATATCTGGCTTCCTGTAGTTTCAGCCCATTATTATGCATCCTGATTCTGGGATGATGGAGAACAAATCCTGCCCTTTCTCTTTATGATTATCTTCCAGGTATTTAAGGAATGCTATTATATCCCCTCTCAGTCTCCTTTTCTCAAGGCTAAACATGCCCAGTTCCTTCAATCTTTCCCCATATGTCTTGGTTTCCAGTCCTCTGATCATCCTGGCTGCCCTTCTCTGTATCTGCTCTAGTTTTTTTGCATCTTTTGTTTGCATTGCACAGAATTGGACACAGTACTCTAGATGTGATCAGTGGTGGGCAGCAAAAAATTTTGCTACCACATTGTGGGTGGAGCCTATGTTGTGGGTGGAGCCTACATCATGGGCGTAGCCTACATCGTGGGTGATCTAGCCATGCCTGCCATATGGCCATGTATACATCTGCAAACAGGCAGCCCTGGCTCTTTGGCTGTAAATGGAGATGAGCACTCCCCCCTAGAGTTGGATATGACTGGCTTTTGAGCAAGGGAGATCTTGAACCAC
This sequence comes from Furcifer pardalis, assembly GCA_030440675.1. Lineage (NCBI taxonomy): Eukaryota > Metazoa > Chordata > Lepidosauria > Squamata > Chamaeleonidae > Furcifer > Furcifer pardalis. The sequence continues at coordinate 76,416,049 of CP126893.1, forward strand.
TTGCAGGGACAAAACCTGATGGGGCAGGGCAGGGAGGTGGGCATGATCACCCAATTTTGCTTTTCCCCCCCTGCCAGAAGGCCATCCAATTTCACCACCACCCTGCCCAGAGGTCAAATAATTTTGCTACCACTACCCCGGGGGTGCGAACCTGTTGCTGCCCACCACTGAATATGATCTATCTAGTGCTGAAAAGAGGAGGACTATTAAATGTAATTCTGTTGATTTCACCCCAGTGCTCAAGCCTATCAATATCTTTTTGAATTCTGCACCTGCCTTCCAAGGTACAGTATTAGCTATTCTACCCAGTTTTGTGCCATCTGTAAATTTGATAAGTATTCTCTGCACTCCCTCATCCAAGTCATTTATAAATATGTTGAAGAGACCAGGACTGAGCCTTGTGGTACTCCACTTGTTACCCCCTCCCACCTTGAAGAGACATTAATAAGTATGATTCTGTAACCAACTGCATATCCACCTGACACTTGTGCTATCCAGACCACACCTTGTTATCTTGCTTATCAGAGTATTATGAGGCACTTAATCAAAAGGTTTGCTGAAGTCAACATATATTACATCTACAGCATTTCCTCTGTCCACCATGGAAGTTACCCGATCAAAAAACAAAATCAAATTAATCTGACAGGATTTGTTTTTGACACATCCATGTTGGCTTCTAATTTGTTTTCAAGTTGCTTGCTTTATAACCTGCACCAGACTTTTCCCTGGGATTGAGGTCAGGCTGACTGGCTGTAGTTCTCCGGCTCTTCCTTTTTGCTATTTTGAAATTAGCTATGCTTTAGACTTATTGCGCCTTAATTCCAGAAGGTACCCAGAAAGCTTCTGCATCCCTTACCTACTTCCTTCTGCCTTTTGTACTCGTTGATACTGGCGTTGACTTCTATCATGGCAGTGGCTGCAGCTTGAAGTGGTCTATAAGCACTGTTGCTGTCCGGTGTGTTATCCAAAATCTTTTGGAGCAGCAGTGGATATTTCATGACCCGTTGCACTGGCATCACCAGGAAAAAAGTCAAATCTGAAGCACCAGTATGGGGCCTGCTCAAGAGATGCACAAGGAGATAAATGTACAGTATAAGGAAGATTCCCAACTTTTGTACCTTTTCCAAACTGCATGATGACTCCTAATTTTCTGTGATAGGCAAACAGGATGTGTACCAGGGATTCTCAACCTGTGGCCCAAAGCACCATTTCACGTGGCCCACCACCACCACCTCTATCACACCAAGAAGTGCCATGTGGTGGAGGAAGGGCAAAATGGCTATCCGGCCCCCGAAGCTGTCTGAGGGAGAGTGACCGGCTTAAAAAGGTTGAAAACTCCTGATATATACCCTATGTTTGCTTCTGTTCATTGAAGCAGGAATAGTAGTAACAGCCTACAGATAAATCACAGAGAAAGGTGCTTCAGTACTCAGAGTCCTATGGAGCACATGGAGCTACTGTGGATGGTGGTGAACTTTGGAGAACTTGGATTCTAAACCTGGTTATTCCCCCCTCCCACCACATCTATTCTGGACTAGATCTGAAATCATCTGAATGATGCTTCCAAGACTTGACAAACTGTCTGGTGTAGAACAATTGCATCAATGCTGAGTTAGCTCATGTACACCAAGCAGCAGGGCTTAAAGATTTTCTGCTGCAGCAGCATTGACACAGCAAATGAGGCCATTTGTGCCACTGATTTGTTTGAAAGGGGGAGGAGAATGCACACAGGCTAGGGTTCCAGAAAGGAGATATCTTTAATATAAAAACATAGATACCACTGGGCATTTGTTCTCTGCCCGACACAAGGCATCACAATTGTGTCCAAACTGCTAGACTTCATGGAACATTTCAGCACATGATCTTCATCATTCTAATTATTAAGTCCTATATCACCCAAATAGTGTGGTTTGTTCTTAAATACCCCTGAACCAGATATCCTTAAGCCATGACCTGGCTGCCCAATTAAGGCATAACATACTGGCAACGGTGTTCTCCAGTTGCTGCTTCCCAGCCACTAGGATTCAACAACATATATACTGCTTCTGAATACAATAATACCCCAGATAACGATTGTACCGGATAGCAATAGAATCGGATAACGATGCAAGATTTTTGGAAAAACCTTGCATCGGATAACATGATTTTTAGCGTTATCCGGTACAATCATGTGGGTGGTGGTGGTGTTGGATTGGGTAGCTAGCTTCGGACACAGCCCGCACAGGCTGCGGAAGAAGGCTAGCCCGGCTGGGCTGGGCTAGCCTTCTCCTGAAGCCCTTCTGCGCTGTGTCCAAAGCCCAGGGCTGTGGACACAGCCCGCAAGGGCTGCTTCTTCCAAAGCCCTTGTGGGCTGTGTCCAAAGCTGCTGGGCTTTGGACACAGAGCGGGCACCTCGCTAAGAGCCCGGGGAGATCCGGGTGACAGGCGCCTCTCTCCGGGATCTCCCCAGGCTCTTAGCAAGTTGCTAAGAGCTCGGGGAGATCCGGGTGACAGGCGCCTCTCTCCGGGATTTCCCCGGGCTCTTAGCAAGCTGCCTTGTCTCGCCATCTGACACGAACCTTAGCTGTCAGGTGGCGAGACAAGGCAGCCGCTCACTCCCTGTTTCCCGCACCGTACTGGCCCATTACCACTTGCTAAGGGGCCAGTGCGGTGCGGGAAATAGGCAGCTGCTGGCGCACAACAAAGTGCACGAGCGGCTGCCTTGTCTCGTCACCTGACAGCTAAGGTTCATGTCGGGTGGCGAGACAAGGCAGCCGCTCGTGCGCTTTGTTGCGCGCCAGCAGCTGCCTGTTTCCCGCACCGCACTGGCCCCTTAGTAAGCAAGGGGCCAGTGCAGTGCGGGAAACAGGCAGCGAGCGGTCACGTGCCTAAGCAAGGGGAGGCTTGTCCGAAACCTCCCCCCGGGGGCGGGCGGAGTTCAGACAAGCCAACCCTTGCTCAGATCCGGGGGTGGGCAGAGATTTCGGACAAGCCTTGCCTCGCCTCGGCGTGGTTTGTCCCTGACGATAGGGCTTTTTTTTAAAAAAACGTTGTTTGATGTATGCATTGGACAACGCTAAAAACCGGATAACGACATGACTTGTGGAACCAAGTCATAATGCTATCTGGGGTATTACTGTATGTAGCTCCTGTGTAGCCACTCTGATTAATAATAATGGCTCGTCTTATCATCATACCAGTCTGGTTAGGTAATAGAGGAGACCATACTGCCAGCGACTCAACGCCGACAACCCTGAGGACTAATGGCTTGGGTGCCGAAGTCCACAGGGAAAGGTGATGGTTCCTAAGTGGATTAAATCCTACTTGAATCCATTCTTGATGGAGGGCAGCAGCTTCATCAATACTGGCCTGGGGCTGATGAGGATTTTGTGTGCCAAAAGGGCTCAGGACCAGAAAGTGACTCACGGAACTAGATCAGTGGTATGGGTCATGCTGTGATGCGGAAGGCAGATGAAAGGCCACTGCATTATATTCTCAGAACAGTCTCCATGGCTGATCGCCATGATGATCGCCTATACAGTATTTAGATTCAGATCTGGCAGAAGAGGAAGTCTTATCATCTTCAGTTTTATCTAATCCTGTTTTCTGAGCCATCTAGACAGTGATAGGCAGCAAAAAAAATTGCTACCACACCATGGGCAGAGCCTACGTCATGGGCAATCTAGGCATGCCTGCCATATGCCCATGTATACATCTGCAAACACAGGCAGCACTGGCTCTTTGGCTGTAAATGGAGATGAGCACTGCACCCTAAAGTTGGATATGATAATCATTTTCAGAAATATATATTAAACAAAATGCTGAAAAGAAGAAATTTTTGCATCCAGGCTGGCTTTTAGTGATTTAACTAAAAACTAATCAAGCAACAGAAAAGAAATTATGAGGGATAAGTATAGATGTGTGTGCACTTAAAAACAATCCAAATGGCCCCAGGCACACCACTCTGGGTGGTTTATTTATTTATCCAAGTCTGAAGCACTAAAATTTAAAACCGACATAATTAAAAACAACACAGCAGTCGAGTCTGATCCTTCACGACCCAATGGACTACAGCATGCTAGGCTTCTCTGGCATTCACCATCCTCTGCAGTCCACCTAGATCCATATCTATCACGTCAACAATACTGTCTAACCATCTCATCTTCTGTCAGCCCCTTCTCCTTTTGCCTTCGATCTTTGGTGGCTGAAGTATTTGAGCTACAACTTCAGTATCTAACGTTCCAAGGAGCAATCAGGGTTTATTTCCTTTAGGGTTGACTGATTTGATCTCCTTGCTAGAGTATGAGATGAGTGCAATTGTACAATAGCTTGGAAATTCTTTGGTATTCTTTGGAATTGGAATGTAAACTGACCTTTTCCAACCCTATTACCACTGTTGTTGTCATACACTAAATAAATAAATACCACTGTTGCATTTTCCACATTTGTTGGCATATTGAGTGCAGCACTTTAACAACATCATCTTTTAAGGCTTTATATAACTCAATTGGAATACAGTCATATCCACTAGCTTTGTTGCTAGTAATACTTTCTAGGGCCCACTTGACTTTACGCTTCAGGATGTCTGGCTTGAGTTCAGGGATCACACCACTGTGATGTCAGGGACATTAAGATCCTTCATGTATTCTTGCCATCTTTTCCTAATCTCTTCTGCTTCTGTTAGGTCCCTATCATTTTTGTCCTTTATCATGGTCATTTTTGCTTGAAATGTTCCCTTGATTTCTCCAATTTTCTGACAGAGATCTCTATTCCTCCCCATTCTGTTGTTTTCCTCTATTACTTTGCATTGTTCATTTAAGAAGACCACTTTACCTCTCTTTGATCTTTGGAAATCTGCATTCACTTGGGTGAATCTTTCTCTTTCACCTTTGCCTTTCACCTTCCTCTTTCCTTAGCTATTTGTAAATCCTCCTCAGACAGCCACTATACAATCTTGCATTTCTTTTTCTTTGGCGTGCTTCTAATTGTCACAAACTTCCATCCATAGTTCGCCAGGCACTCTGCCTATCAAGCCTAATCCCTTAAATCACCCCCCACTGTATATTCATAAAGAATGTGATCTAGGCAGTGGCATAGCGTGGGTTTCAGCCACCCAGGGCCGAGGCCAAATTTGCCACCCCCTGGGCCCATGCCGCAGACAGTGTCAAATTTTGCCATCCCCAAAAAATGCTGCCTGAGCCCCCCCTGCCACTGTTTTTGGGAATGAAGGAGGGATCAGGGTGCCCCAAAAACAAAACCCTCATTTTTTCAGGAGGTTGATCTCCACTGTGTCCCACACCTGCTTCCAATACACCCACCCCAGGGGGCTTGTAGATGGCGAAAAGCCCCTGCAAACTGACTTTAGCTGGCCTCATGGTGGACGAAGTTGCTTGCTGTGGGTGCCGCCTCCTCAAAGCTCCCTCGTGCAAGCAACACCCTCACTGGGTCTGTCGCCCAATGCAAGGTCTCCCTTGCCCCAAAGCAGGTTATATCTGACTCTAGGGGTCAGTGTTCATCTCCGGTTACAACTAGCCAAGGCTGTCTGTGTTTGCAAACATTTCCGTGGTCATGTGGCAGGCATGACTAGACTCGAACTGTTACCTGCTCAATTTCCAGGCATTAAGTTCAGTGCCTTAACCACTAAGCCACTGCAGCCCTCAAATGGTTAGGTAGGTAAAGGCAAAGGTTGCCCTTGCTCCAAAGCCTGTTGTATTCTACTCTAGGGTTCAGTGCTCATCTCTGTTTCAAAGCCGAAGAGCCAGCGCTGTCTGCTTCTGCAGATGTTTCTGAGGTCAAGGGTGACCTTTACCTAATCCTTCTCTAAAATTGAAACCCCAACTCTATTTTCTTTTCTGATTGAACATGCTGAATAGTGAAATGAATGTAAATTATTTGTGCTTGTTTTTAATATGTAAATGCATGAACAGGCTGATATGCTGTATATGGTTGGGGCAGAAAGGCTGGCTATGGATGCAATGATCTTTTTTTGTTGTTCAGTCGCACAGTCAATTCCGACCCTCTGCGACCCCATGGACCACTGTCCGCCAGGCACTCCTGTCCTCCACCATCCCCCTCAACTCGCTCAGCTCTGTGCCCATTGTCTCTACAATACCATCTAGCCATCTCATCTTGGGCCGTCCCCTTCTTTTGCCCTCGACCCTTCCAAGCATCAAGGCTTTCTCAAGTGAATCCTCTCTTCTCATTTGAAGTCCAAAGTACTTTAGCTTCATCTTTATTATTTGACCTTCTAAGGAGCAGTCAGGGTTGATTTCTTCTAAGATTGACCTATTTGTTCTCCTCGCTGTCCAGGGGACTCTCAAAACTCTCCGCCAACACCACATCTCAAAGGCGTCTATTCTTCTGCGCTCAGCTTTCCTAATGGTCCAGCTCTCACAACCATACATTGCCACAGGGAATACCATTGCTTTGACTATGCGAATTTTTGTTTGCAATGTGATGTCTCTACTTTTCACTATGCTCCCCAGGTTTCTCATTGCTTGCCTCCCAAGAATCAGTCGCCTTTTTATTTCATGGCTGCAATCACCATCTGCAGTGAGCTTTGATGTTGACATTACCTTGGTTTTCTTGATATTGAGTCTCAAGCCAGCTTTTTCACTTTCTTCTTTCAACCTAATCAGGAGCTTCTTTAGGTCCTCCTCACTTTCTGCCATTAGGGTGGTATCATCTGCATATCTCAAATTGTTGATGTTTCTTCCAGCAATTTTGATCTAGTAATCAGTTGGACTGCACTAATGAGCTTAGAGAACACTTTTATGAATTCTGCAGTGTTTCACTGATAATTTGGTTAAATCTGTTAGAAATCATTTTAATCAAGCAAAACCTAGACTGCTGCCAAGAGGGAAACACCTACAAGAGCACACCTCTGGACATTTTTAGAAACATTTTACAGTATACAGTACAGTAATGCCCCGGATAACGATTGCATCGGATAACGCTAGAATTGGATAACGATGCAAGTTTTTTGGAAAAAACTTGCATCGGATAGCGATTCTGGATAATGATTCTTAGCGTTATCCAATGCAATGGTCTGCGGGTGTGGGGTGATTTGGGTAGAACTACCCAATCCACCCCCCACTCGCAGCAGTCTCTGCGACTGCAGTAGGGTCGGGGAAAAGCACCCGCCTTTCCTCCGACCCTACTGCAGTCGCAGAGACCGCTGCAGGAGGGAGGTGGCTTTAAAGACCGGGAGGTCTCTTTCTTTCCCTGCCTGCCTTTAAAGTGGTTTGTCTCTGAAGTCAGGGCTTTTTTTTTTTTAGCGTTGTTCGATGCATGCATCGGACAATGCTAAAAATCGGATAACGTCATGACTTGTGGAACCAAGTCATAACGTTATCTGGGGTATTGCTGTATTCCATATAGGCTTTAAAGAGTAAATTCACTACTGCATGCTGTTTGTAAAGTCACCACCAGGTGGCTCTAGCGAGTCATGCACTCAATCTAGCAAGAGCAGAGGAGAAGCTGGGAGAGAGAGCAGCGTGAACGAGATTTACTGACACAGGGCTTTTTGTGTGCTGAGACATTTTGCTGCCCCCTCGTAAGTGGTGCCCGGGGCAGCCCCCCCCCCCCCCCCCAGCCTATGCCACTGGATCTAGGTCATACCTGAATGGCTTAGTGGTTTTCCCTACTTTCTTCACACTATGCCTGAATTTTGCAGTCATTAGCCACAGTCAGCTCCAGGTCTCTTTTTTACTTGACTGTATAAAGCTTCTCCATTTTTTACTGCAGCCTACTGTTATTTTCTTTGTCTCAATTCTTCACATGTGAAAGGTGTAGCAGGATGGTCTTTCTCCTCTTTATACCTTTGGGAATTTGTTTCTCTGGGACTTCTTGTAGTTTTTCCATTTAATAACAGTTGATGTGCAATTTGGTCAGGAATGATTTTACTCAATTCCATGGGGAGGGAAATTCACTTAAAAACCATGATCATGGGTAATAAACCTATCATGGCCCTGCACAATATGATATATTGCATGTTGCAATATTCAGCGCAGTAAAATCAGTCAGCTGAAAAATTGTTTACCCTGTATTTCACTTCTATTAAGCCAATACAATAAGTTTAAAAGAAATCTGGTTAAACCTCTTATTTGATTTGCAAATAAAGTGAAATTAAGTCAGTGGCTTTCAGTACCGTTTTTCTTTCAACTGATTAAAATCCTGGAACACATGGTTGCTACTCTCAAGAACACTACTTACACTGTGGAAGTCAAGGTATCCACAATTTCCTTTTGCAGTCCTGGATCTTTTCTATACAGCTCCAATAGCAGAAGTGCTTGATCATAGTCAGCACAATAAATCTTATAGACATTCTCCATCTCCTCTTTGAACTCTTGGAATAAGGCACCTACAAATAGCAAAGGTACAAGACAATTATACAGGAGATCCATCCAGATTTTGAGGAGTGGTGACTATGAAAACCCTCAGAGCCCTCTGAGCTTAATTAGAAAAAAATGTCCTCAGGTCTCAACAGCTAATCTCTCAACAATTAATCTTCCAGAAAATGAGAGAATGGGGAGAACAAGAGAAGAGTGGAACTTATGATAGTATTTCACTAGTAGTTGTTAAGATGCTGAGCTTGGAGACTGGAAGGTCAGGGTTTGATATCTGAGTGCTGCATGACAGATCTTGAGAACATGAAAGGAGCCTCATTCGGGCATCCCCTGAGCTGAGTTTCTCCAGCAAAAGTCCTTTCAACCCAGAGTAATTTCTGATACAAAATGTCTTTATTAGAGGCCCAAGTTGGCTAGCTAGTTCAAATCCTGCCCAGGAGATGGAGTGAGAGAAGCCAGCTAGCTAGTGGCAAGTCTCCCTGTCCATCACCATTTACTGTTTATTGGCCCTAAAGGTTGCTAGGTTATGATTCCACATTGACAGTTGAAGCCATATCAGGCTTAGTCTAAGCAAGAGAAGAACAATGTGTAACCCACTGTCTGTTTTTGTGTCCACCATGCACCCGTCCCATTAGCATCTGCTCATGATGGCTGGGGACACCACTTGTCTTCACATAATCTACAGGGAGACGTATGTGCCTTTTCATAAGGTGACTGATCAGCTTGGTGCAAAGGCATTGCGGGGAAAATCCTGCTCTGTTCCTTTGTCTGAACACAGGGTGAAAACTTTATCTTGGCACTTATTAACATAGGTCTTCTCCCTAAACATGTAAATGACTCCATATTTCTTTTGCTATGGATGGTAGTTCCAGTTTTGGGATCACAGGACTAATGAGTTACCAAAGATTACCAACATCTAAATATTTCATTTTGGAAATGATTATCCCTGACTTGATTCCCCTTTTTTGAACTGGATGGGAGTCATAACAATCCACATCATAACATTTGGTAGCATTACAAGTGAGACACAAGGGTTAAGATAACCTGAGGCCTGCTACTGATTTAGGAGCATCTGTCCCAAACCTTAATGTACAGGAGGACTGATTCCTACTCACTGATGCGAAAAAGCTGGTCATCCTGATTTACTGTAGCTTCAAGTCCTTTCAAGAAACGTTTGGAAAGATGCAGGATATCATCTATATTCAAGAACAGACCATCAAGGTCAATTCCGGGCAGCTGAAAAACACAACATTGTTAATTTCTTCCCTGTGCTCAATTATGCTACTCGACAGCAAATTTTTATTCCCTCTACATTTCAGTGGCCTTGATCAAAGCCCCAGCTACCCTTTCACAGTTATGACTCTGACAGCTGCAAGAGTCCCGTACTCACTGCCTATCAGGAGAAAATCCCTAGCAATATAAGCCAGTTGTCCCTTCCTGGAAGACTCCAGGACATACAGTCATCCCCCTAAAAAAAAAAAATTGCTGAAGAAAGAGCTGAGGAAGGGACTAACAAGCTCTTCTCTACCTTACTCTACTCTACCACTGTTCACCCAAATGCATACATACCGTCTTAGGTTATGGAAAATAGTATGTTTCTGTTCAGTCCTCTCTCCCTCTGTATTCACTAACAAATCATGATATTGGTCCCTTATTCTATTTCAGACTCTGAATTTCGCTAGAAACCCTGACTGCTTACCGCCTTCCCAATGCATTGCTGTTTAATATACCCTGTGGGATAGCCAGCAGCATATTTTAAATGTTTTGGTATGTGATATCTTCCCAAGTGAATAGGCTGAGGACTGGGAGTTGTCCCCCTTCCCACTCTCACCTGCTTTTTCTGGAGGTGGCTATGGATATCTGAAATGCACAGCTGAAGATTATGCACAAAGCTTATCTCTGTATCGATGAGCTCCTCCACAGCCAGTTGCCGGCTCTGCTCTGTCTTGTCAAGCCACTCCAGGGTATCATAGACATGCTCTTCAGCCTCTGTTGCCTCCTTGGCTGGTAGCTCTCCTGAACTGTTGTTCGCCATGTCAGGAACTGCAAGGAGAGGAAATGCCATTACGGCCTGCATTCTAAAGGTCAGACCAGGCCCCTTCTAACTACCCTTCTAATTCCAGGATAATCTCCTGCTATATTTATAAGTACAATTTGAAAATGCAAGATAATTTCTAAAGTAAGACATTGACATATGAAAGAGTACAGTCATTATAGATGGGATGCATTTCAAACGTCTCCTAGGTTATTGCAAAGTCCAAACTGCCAACCAACTTCTTCTTTCATGTTTAGGTCAGACTATAAACTGCCAAAATGAAGTCACCTTTGGGTAAATTCATTCTGCAGTGCCTTCTGCCTGACTTAGTGTGAGAAAGATTAGCTGACTTAAGGTTGTCATTACCCGGGGTATGCCTGATTGTGGTTAAAAAATACCACCGTCTTTGAGGAGGCTCTTTATGTCTACCCCTGCCAACCAACTGACCTATTTCTATATGGAACTCTATGCTGACTACTACTGCAACCATTGAGTCATCATATATATGCATATAGGAGCATAGATTTAGTGAATTAAACCCTTCCTTCCTTCCTCCTCATTCCCCCAAACCCCAAACCACACACCACTCTATAGGGAATAAAAAATCTGGACTTGCATTTGATTTATTCTGATGCATCTGGAAGGCTTATGTCAATTTTGGCCTAGTGTAAAAATAATAATAATAATAATAAAGTTTTTATTTACAGTGGGGCTAGCAGTGCATCAGTCCCTTCTGCCTCTTGGAGGGGGGGACGTCAGCGATCCCAACCACTAGTAGAGACCCTTTCCTTTCCACCTGGCCATTCCTTATTGACAGCCCATGAGTCTTCCGTTTCTGTCTCTCCACCAGCTTTTGTTGTTCAGTCGCACAGTCGATTCCGACCCTCTGCGACCCCATGGACCACTGTCCGCCAGGCACTCCTGTCCTCCACCATCCCCCTCAACTCGCTCAGCTCTGTGCCCATTGTCTCTACAATCCCATCTAGCCATCTCATCTTGGGCCGTCCCCTTCTTCTTTTGCCCTCGACCCTTCCAAGCATCAAAGCTTTTTCAAGTGAATCCTCTCTTCTCATTTGATGTCCAAAGTACTTTAGCCTCATCTTTATTATTTGACCTTCTAAGGAACAGTCAGGGATAATTTCTTCTAAGATTGACCTATTTGTTCTCCTCGCTGTCCATGGGACTCTCAAAACTCTCCTCCAACACCACATCTCAAAGGCGTCTATTCTTCTGCGTTCAGCTTTCCTAATGGTCCAACTCTCACAACCATACATTGCCACAGGGAATACCATTGCTTTGACTATGCGAATTTTGTTTTCAATGTGATGTCTCTACTTTTCACTATGCTCCCCAGGTTTCTCATCGCTTGCCTCCCAAGAATCAGTCGCCTTTTTATTTCATGGCTGCAATCACCATCTGCAGTGAGCTTAGATCCTAAGAAAGTAAAATCTGTCACTGCTTCTACTTCTTCCCCATCTATTTTCCAGGGACTGATAGGGCCTGTTGCCATTATCTTGGTTTTCTTGATATTGAGCCTCAAGCCAGCTTTTTCACTTTCTTCTTTCAACCTAATCAGGAGCTTCTTTAGGTCCTCCTCACTTTCTGCCATTAGGGTGGTATCATCTGCACATCTCAAATTGTTGATGTTTCTTCCAGCAATTTTGATCCCAAATTGTGATTCCTCCATCCCTGCGTTGCGCATTATGTGTTCTGTGTATAAGTTGAATAAGCAGGGTGACAAAATGCAGCCTTGTCTTACTCCTTTTCCTATTCCAAACCACTCCGTCATTCCATTTTCTGTCCTAACTGTTGCCTCTTGATTCATGTACAGATTTCTCATGAGGGCTATAAGGTGTTCCGGTATTCCCATCTCTTTAATTACTTGCCACATTTTGTTGTGGTCGACACAATCAAAAGCCTTCGTGTAATCAATGAAACAGAAGTAGACTTGTTTCTGATATTCCTTTGTTTTTTCCATGATCCATCTTATGTTGGCAATGTGATCTCTAGTCCCCCTGCCTCTTCTGAAACCCGCCTGCACTTCTGGTAATTCTCTCTCCACATACTGTTGCAGTCTATCCTGTATTATCTTGAGCATCACCTTGCTAGCGTGAGGGATGAGCGCAATTGTTCGATAATTTGAACATTCTTTGGCATTACCCTTTTTGGGGAGTGGAACATATACAGATCTTTTCCAATCCTGTGGCCATTGTTTTGTTTTCCAAATCTGCTGGCATATAGAATGGAATAATTTGATTCCATCATCTTTTAGGGCTTTGAAAAGTTCAGCTTGGATACCATCAACTCCACTGGCTTTGTTGTTTGCAGTGTTTTTTAGGGCCTTTCTGACTTCACTCTCTAGAATGTCTGGCTCATGTTCAATGTTCTCATCATTGTGATTATCATTGTGATTATCATTGTGATTATCCACCAGCTACATGGAGAATAATCCTCTTAAACATCCTCCATCTTTCTTCTCTGAAGTCACCTCCTTGTTTTATCTCTCCAGGTTAGAAAAATGGCTACTAGCAAAAAGATTTTCAAAAAATGGAAGAGGAGATGTAAATTGACACTTGTCTTTGCAGGCAAAGATGAAGAACTGTTGCATTATCTTCCTTGCCAATGTAGATGATGAGGAATTTACTGCATTTCCCAATAGATTTCATCTTTTGATGAGGAAAAATGTTTTGTGCAAACTATGACAATTTTTGTGCAATATTGCCTTTTTTGGGAATGCCAAAGTGTGTTATTTGCAAACACATAGTTCAAAGATGGTGTTTGTCTTGGTTTTAATAATAACAATAATTTTGTGTCAGAGATTACTTTGGGTTGAAAGGATTTTTTTAAAGGGGATGCCCGAATGAGGCCTCTTTCATGTCCCCAAGTGCAGTTCTCAGGGTACTGAAACCCAACCTTCCAGTCTCCAGCTCAGTGTTTAACAGCTAATCCACCAGAGGAGCTGTTTTAATGAAGAACATCCATAAAACACTATAATTTTGAAGCAGTGCATTGTCGATAGCCTGGGCTCAAGGATGACTCAGCCTTCTATCCTTCTGAGGTTAGTAAAATGAGTACACAGCATGTTGGGGGCAAAATGCTAATTAACTTGTGAACCGTCCAGAGTGTGCAGTAAGCACTATGAGGCAGTATATAAATGTGATTGCTTTGCTTTGCTTTGTATATACCACACTCCCCTATCTGAGCCACTTTCCTGGCCCAAATTACCATCTCCCCTTTGGGCCCTATGCAACAAAAGAAATGCACATCCCAAAAGAGGGGGCGGGACACTCTTGAATACTAAATACTAAAATAACCTAAGGACAAAATATTATTGGTAAGTCTCTCTTTCCAATGATTTAATTGCTGTTCCCATCTCTTCCTACACCTTGTCATTCAATCAAACAGTTGTTCAGTTATCATACCTGTGAATGGGGCTACAAACATTAAACCCCATGCTGTTTGTTTTTGGTCCTAACATTGCATGGTTTCCTCAGAGTAACATCCACACACTGAGCCTGGATCTCTGCAAAAGAGGAGCCCACAGTGTACCTTTCGGAGTCCCAATCCAAAAGAGAGTCTGTGGGTGCCAAAGACTTCTTTTTCCACAGATACTCCACCTGGGCTTTCGATAATGTTCATCCTTCCATCAGCTAAGCCACATGTCAATTCAGCTTCCATGCCAAGACCAACTTCTCTGATATAACAGAATTGACTCAGAAGCAAAGGACAGAGACTCAGAATGGATGGTATTAAAGCATGCCAGTTGCTACCATTCAGGAAAGAATTGATGACGTAGTTGGCAAAATGGGTCCATTCAGATAATGAATTGACAAAGCAATCTGATCAAAGTCGATCATTTCACCCTTTTTCAGCATCAACCAATTAAAGACTTTGAAATCATCTAAAGGCTTCATCCACTTGATCAGATATTCTATGCAAGTCTTATACATATTTTTAAGGTCTTGCTTGAAAACTTCTTGGTTTTCCGCAGTGCACTTAGCCAGTAATTCTCACACTTTTAGTGACATGAAGTTTGCGTTCGCTCGTGCAACTAAAATTTCGTGTGTGGATTCGAGAATTCTTTTGATATCTAGAATAGAATTGCTTTCTTTTTCGATGTCTTCGATTCTCGCCTGAAAGATTGACATCAGTGAGTGAGCGAAAAATAAACTTCGCTGAGTTCATTTTCAAAAAAGTTCTTCAAAGTAATTGGTACACCAGGAGTAGACAAAAAGTACTGCTTCAACGGCTCATACATCTTCAATATTCTCTCGATCGCTGGAAAGAGACTAAGCCAACGTGTCTTGCTATGAAACAAAAGTTTCTGATAATTAATGTCTATATACTCGCTGATATCCTTCAACGCCTCCATGCGTACAGTGTATACGGAAAAATAATTAAACAGCTTCATTACTACAGATTCTATATCAATGTGAAGATTATCAGTGCCGTGTTGAATACAATTGTGTAGAATGTGCGCTGGGCACCCAACTCCTACGATATCTTTTTCTAGTATGTTTTTTAAATTAGTCCAAACATTTTGTCCTGGTTGCCGATTAACTCCGCCAAAATTAACATTAGCGTTGTCTACCGTAAATGATACACATTTTGTCAACAATTTGTGCTTTTGCAAGCTTGTTTTAATTATCTCTGTTATAGTGTCAGCAGTTTCATCGGGTGTGCTCAGCACGTCTAACAGTTTTGTTTTAATGCCTTTTTGCCAGTCAAAAAATTGTATCATAATAGGAAATATTTTTTCTGCACCATGATTACTTGCATCTGTGGAGACGCCCAAGTAGTTGACATTTTGTAATGAGACTTTTACCTGTTCAATTACCCACGGAGATATCACACCCGTAACAATAGCTTCAGTCTTCATTCTTGCACAAGAAATACTATTTGCAGTGTTGGAATCAGCAAAAATAGCTTTCACCAGTTGGCTGGTGCAATCCATAGATTTAAATGATTGGTGATGTTTCACTGTGTGAAAAGCTAAAGTGGCCTCAGCGGCGGATTTTTTGTCAGTCAGTCCAGAACTTTGCGGTTGAAATAAAGAGTCAATTTTAGTGGTACTTGAAACAGTTAAAGCATTTTTCTTATGTTTTTCCATTAGGATATGTTTTTCAATATCGGCAGCTCCCTTAAACTTAACTGAAAAATAATTGTTACATATTGAACAAAACACTTCGGTAGGTTCTCTACCAACTTTCATAATCGGAAATTTTTATTTTAAAACATCTGTAAATGTACAGCTGTAACGTGGTCGCTTATTACTTGAAGACATTTTCAACTTGTATCCGATATCCGATTCCAATGCTCGCCTAGCCGTGGCAACACTCAAAGCGATGCCATCCAATATTCGCAATGGCGCAAGTCGAACTGACTGAGTGAGCGTCACTGCACCATGAGAGGGCGGTGCATGGGAAGTGGGAGGGGGTGCCGCGCTCTGAGTGCCATCTGCAATGTGTGAGCGAGATCCGCAGTGTATAAAAACGATAATATTACGACTTTTTTAAATTGTTAATTATGTTTGTGAAAAAATCTCAAACTGTAAATAATCTCAGGATTTTTCAATGGAAATCAGGCCTTTTCTCCGGACTTTTGATTTGTTCATCTGGTAACCCTAGATAGGGCGGTATATAAATCTATTAAATTAAATTAAATTCCTTAAAACTAGGATAGCCACTCAGTTGGCGAAAAAGAAAATTGATAGAGCCAAGTTGATGCCCAGGAAACACATGCTACAAGACAGACCCAACAGAGAGAACAGTACAGTATATCATTAGTAGTCTTCTACAGCTAATAACACAGGCTGGGGAGACATAATTTCAGCAACAGCACATTCAGATCAACAATATTTTCCTCTTCTAGCTTTGCAGGCTGGCTCCTGCTTGACTAGAAATAACCACTGCCCCGCCCCACCCCACCCACCCCTTTAAACAACTATTCACACACAAGGCAATGGAACGTGGAGACAGGGAAGTAGTAGGACACTGTCACAAACCTAAACGTCAATTGTCCCCACACCTCCATATTTACACTGGGAACTTTATCAAGTCTATCAAGAATGTCAGCCTCAACATCAGGGATTTATTTACTTGTTGATCGTCTGCTGTGATTTAAGCAATCTCCTACCAACAGTGCCCATCTGCATGCTACACAGAACATACAGAACAAACTCTGTGCAAAAGAATGAACAGGCCCCTCCAGTAACACAGGAGTATGCATCAGTGTATCAGCAACCCAGAAATGTAATTGCCCACAGGTTTTGGCTCTTGAGGTCACTCACTCCTACTCATCTAGGACAGTGGTGGCTAACCTATGGCACACGTGCCAGACGTGGCACTCCCAGCCCTTTCTGTGGGCATGAATGCCACCACTTCCTCCCTTCCCCCAGCACAGAGTTCGACCTGCACCTCTGCCCATCTGCCCAATGGGAACGTTTCCTCCCTCCTCTGCCCAGCAGTTCAATGAGAGTGCTTCCTCCCTGAGATGGAATAATATAGCAGAGTGCTAGAAGTGGCTGGCTATGGCCACACCCCAGAGTGTGAGAGTGTTTGGTTGAGTAAAGACAAAACAAACTTTCAGCTTGGGTTGTAGGAATTCTCTATTTACACTATATACAAAGCTCTGCACGAAGTGCAAGGTTACACATGTCTTCTATTCAGACTATGTGGTGCAGCAAAGTCTATAAACAGTCTTTGAAAGCTTCAAACTTCTATCTTCAGTAAAGCAAAGCAAACACAGTCCAAACCTTATCTGTTCCTTCAAGGTCGGCTTTGAAGATAGTCAGCAGTTCCTTTAGCTCTCTTTCAAAACATAGAGTCCTAGATTAAGGCACCACAATGTGGCAGTGGTATGTTGTCCAATGTCTTGCAGTCCGGCAAGGCAAACATACCAGGAAACGACGAAGCAGTCCAACAGCTGGCTGGCAACGATGGCAACAGCAGTGTCAGACAGCAGGCAGGCAACAGCAAGCAACAGTGGCACGAAGCACACAATGGCACGAAGCGATGCAACGGCATAAAAGGCAAAATGGCATAAAGCAAAGTGTCTGAGAATGTTGCCTGAATTTATGCTACCTACAAACCCTTAATGATAGCACCTGGCTGGGGTAACATGCAGAGCCTTAAAGGTACAGTCATTGGTTTGCTCTTGTTGCAACACTAACTCATGTATCCTAACACTCCCTTCCCCAGCACAGAGTTCGCCTCACCCCTCTGGCCAGCAGCCCAATGGATGTGGCCACTTGGTCTCTAAAAGGTTTGCCATCACTGATCTAGGATGTCTGAAGTTAACACTGAGAGCCCTGGGTTGCATTTTGCCTCCACTGGCCTAGACCAAGGCTCTAACTACACCACCATACTGATTTTTATAGCTGCATGCACTCTAAAAGCAGGGGCATGTCTAGTCAATCAATTGACTGATTCGCTCAGGAGTTCTCAACCTTTTTAATGCTCCCTCAGACAGCTTCTGGGACCAGATGGCCATTTTACCCTTCCTCCACCACATAGTACTTCCTGGTGCGGTGAAGGCGAGGGGTCACATAAAATGATGCCGAAGGCTGCATCCAGCCTGCGGGGCACAGGTTGAGAATCCGTGGATTAATTGATAGAAAAGTCTCAATTTACTTTTTTAAAAAATGACCTAGTTAATAATGTGCTTCCAAAAACTCAAGACAGCAGAGTGCCATTTTAGAAAAACACATTCTCCCTTATGCCACACATAGAAAGCTGAATAGCCCTTCTATTCCAAAATCTTCTGCTAGGCACATAGGCTTTTATCCATTTGCTCTATTCTTGGAAGACAACAACTGTTATTTAGACTCCTTTATAAGAGTTGTCACAGAAATATGTAGACCTAAGGGAAAAGGCACTCCTTGAACTGATTGCATTAGCAAAATATCTTTTATGTCAACAGATTTCAGGATAAACACACTTAAAAATATAAAGACTGCCACATAATAAAAGAAAATGAGATACTTAACATAGTTTAATATTACTCCTTTGAATAACCCCACCTCTCTCCCTGATGTTTTTTAACTTGTTTTTTTAACTATTTATCTTTTTAACTTTTATTTTTTTTAATTCTTATGGTAGATAATGTGTTTTAATTGTTTTAAATTGAAAGCCGCAACGAGTCCTTAGATAAGGGTGGGGTAGAAATGTAATAAAATAAATAAATAAATACATTACAAATAAAGAAAAAAATCAACACCCCCTTCCTGAATTAGACCTCTACCACCTTATTATGGCTTCCAGTGCACTGCGATACACTTTGTCAGATGTATGAAGTCTTTCTCAGACACAAAAAGGGTGGACTGAGGGAAAGTATGTGTAGATTGGAGTCAGCAAAGCATGGTCTTAGGAAATGCATATAGTCAAACCTCGAATAAAGAGCGCCTCGCTTAAAGAGCAACTCACTTAAAGAGCAGAATTTTCTTTGAATGTTCGCTTCGCATAACAAATAAAACCAACCAAAAACTCACTTAACAAATAAATCGGGGTTCACAATCCCTCCCCCCCCCAATTGGTCACTTACAATGGTGTTTCACTTAAAGAGCAAACTTGCTTAAAGAGCAATCCTGTGGAACGCATTATGCTCTTTAAGCAAGGTACAACTGTATAGCCTAAAGGACTCACATCATATCTCCCAAGCCTTTGGGGCCCACTGATTTTTTTCAACTGTGCTCTAAGGACCATAACTACTTCTTCTTCTTCTTCTTCTTCAAGTACCATAGTCTATTCTGAATATTGGGAATCATCATGGCGATGGAACTGTGGTGGATCAGTGTTTTAGAAGCTTGCCTTGTTACCTGGAAGGTTGGCAAGTCAATAGTTCAAAACCAGAGTACTGATTGATGTAATGAGTGCCCGTCTCTGTCCCAGCTCCTGCCAAACTAGCAGTTAAAAAGCAAGAAATTGCAAGTACAGTAATACCCCGGATAACGCGAGTACCGGATAGTGCTAAAACCGCATAACGTTACAAGATTTTCGGGAAAATCTTGTATCGAATAACGCGATTTTTAGCGTTATCCGATACAGTCGTTCTTAGCAGCAGGGTGGCTGGAAAGCTGAACGGGGTTCTCCATTCAGCTTCCCAGCCACCCTGCAACTATGGAGGCAGGGGTGGGGAGGCTGGAAAGCTGACAGGGGGCTCCCCCGTCGGCTTCCCCAGCCACCCCACAGCTGCGGAGGCACGGGTGGGTGGCTAGGGAAGCCGACAGGGAGTCCCCGTCAGCTTCCCCAGCCACCCTGCAGCTGTAGATCGGGTCCTCTGATCTCTCTGGAGCAGGCAGGGGACACGATCCAAGGTGTTTCTGGGCTTCCCCGACGTCCTCAGCCAGTGCAGCAAGCCAAAACGTCAGGGTTCGAACCCTGACGTTTTGGTTTGCTGCACTGGCTGAGGACATCGGGGAAGCCCAGAAACAGCTTGGATCGGGTCTCCCCACCTCCCTGGACCCGTCAGGGGGGGGTCAGAGACCCCAATTTTTACCAATTTTGGGGTCTCTGATCCCCCCGCCGGGTCCAGGGAGGTGGGGAGACCCGATCCAAGCTGTTTCCAAAGTTCCCCCACCTCCCTGGAGGCTGCAGCAAGCCAAAATGTCAGGATTCAAATCCCGACGTTCTGGCTTGCTGCAGCCTCCAGGGAAACAGGGCTTTTTTTAACATTGTGTGATCAATGTATCGCACAACGTTAAAAACCGGATAACGACGAGACTTGTGGAACCAAGTCATAACGTTATCTGGGGTACTAGTGAAGATACATTGGGACCACTTTGGTGGAAAAAGATCTTCGGGACATGAAAGGAGCCTCATTCAGGCGTCCCGTGAGCAGAGTTCCTCCAGCAAAAATCCTTTCAACCCATAAAGCACCTTTGTGTGCTTCTGATATGATTTTTTTAAAATCATGGTGATCAGCCATAGAGATTGTCCTGGGAACAATATCATGCAGTGGCCTTCCATGAGCCTTCCACATTGCAGTGTGACAACCATACCACTGATCCAGTTTCACAAGTCATTTTCTGGTCTTGAGCCCTTTTGACACAAAATGTCCTCATCAACTCCAGGCCAGTATTGATGAAGCTGCTGCCCTCCATCAAGATGGATTCAACACCCTTCCCTGTGGACTTCGCCATCCAAGGCCATTAGTCCTCAGGTTTGTCAGGTTAGTTACGGTAACCACTGCCTGATGATCGACGTATAATCTACTCTATTACCATAGGAAGATAACCTGGCCAGACACTGAAGACCATAACCAGCCATTTTAAATCACCCCCATCATTTTTATTTATGTCCATAGGGGTCTTCTTTTTTAAAATCTGATGTGATTTATAACCCTTGATATATTTTTTGGTGTGGCTCACATGGGCCTAAATAAGGTCACACCCCTTCCTGAAAAGAATATTATTTAAATGAAAATGGAGAAGTATGGGGAAACAGAGGGAAGCTGTAGATACTGGCTAAATGCAACCCACAGATATCCCAAGATTATCCCTGAAGTGGCCAGTAATGTGGAGTAAATTCAGATGGAAATTAAATGCAAAATCTACAGTCTATGAAAATTAAACATTCCCACGCACCTTCCAGCATAACGGATGTGAACAGGATAACTATGCAGCTGGTTATGTGGGTGGTGGTGACGTAGAATTCCTATTTGTGAAAAGGAAAATCACATTTGCTGTTGTGTGTGTGTGTGTGTGTTAATTTTGCCCCTTTCCATTCTTGGAGGAAAAAAATCCAATATATATATATAGGGAATTACTAGTAAGTCTCCAGTGACCTCTTTCTAAAGTCAACTGAACCTTTATATCAGGCATGCCCAAACTACGGCCCGCGGGCCGGATCCGGCCCGCCAGGCCATTTCATCCGGCCCCCGACATGGTATAAGAACTCTTATAATTTTATTTTATTTTTTTTAAAAAAAATTTGGGCGAACTTTTTTTTGGGCGGAGGGATCACAAGTCAGTGAAAGAGTGATTTGCCTAGTTCCTTCCTCCTCCTGCTTAGTACTAGGAGTTCAGCCGGATCTACTTTAGAATGGCTGAATCAATACGCCAGAGTGGAGAGAGAGACTTCAGTGGGAGCTAAAAGTAAGTAGTTTGGGCATGCCTGATTTAAACCAATTAAAAAAGAAAGCCAGGGGGAGGGGGAGGGAAGCGAGGTTTAGAGTTCTTCAGATCTCTTTGTCAGGCTGCTTATATTGCAAACTTAAGATATCAGAAGAGAAGCAAAAAAAGTTCACAACTTCTCAGGTGCCACAATGCATAATAATGCATCCACCCATCCATTGGCTGGGCAAAAGAAGTTTGTTTTGCAGCCCTTTGTAGGAGGTTTGAATAAGACCCCCGGGATGTTCCCTTACTGTCAGAAGCAACAAATGTTGCTTTTCAGCGTGCAAAGAAGTTTGCTCTGCAACCTTTTGCAATTGCAAAGGTTTAAATAACCTGGGATTTTTCATCAGTTGCAAACAGAGACGTTACTTTACCTTTAGGCTTGCCCTGTCATTGTGTGCCTGTGGAGTTGATGTGCTCTTACAAATTCAACCCACGAAGCTTTGCTCTTCTGCCTGATGTGGTGGATTTGATCTCAAATCCACCTCAAATTTAAATACTGTACAGCTCAAATTTAAATACAGGAGTTAGTCTACAAAAGCTCAAATTTAAATACAGGAGTTAGTCTACAAAAGGCCCTGGAGAATGCATTAAATTTGGTAAAGGTTTCTCTTGCTCGAAAGCCAGTCGTATCTGACTCTAGGGGTCAGTGCTCATCTGTTTCAAATCCAAAGAGCTAGTGCTGTCTGCTTCTGCAGGCATTTCTGTGGTCATGTGGCAGGCATGACTAGACACTGCAGCCCACAGAACACTTGTTACCTTCCCACCGAACTGGTCCCTATTTATCTACTTGCAATCGTAAAGGTAAAGGTTTCCCTTGCTCGAAAGCCAGTCGTATCCGACTCTAGGGGTCAATGCTTATCTCTGTTTCAAATCCAAAGAGTTAGCGCTGTCTGCTTCTGCAGACGTTTCCATGGTCATGTGGCAGGCATGACTAGACACTGCAGCCCACAGAACACTTGTTACGTTCCCACCGAACTGGTCCCTATTTATCTACTTGCAATAGTAAAGGTAAAGGTTTCCCTTGCTCGAAAGCCAGTCGTATCCGACTCTAGGGGTCAATGCTTATCTCTGTTTCAAATCCAAAGAGCTAGCGCTGTCTGCTTCTGCAGACATTTCCATGGTCATGTGGCAGGCATGACTAGACACTGCAGCCCACAGAACACTTGTTACCTTCCCACCGAACTGGTCCCTATTTATCTACTTGCAATGTCTTGCTTTTGAACTGCTAGGTTATATGTATATATAAAGGTAAAGGTTTCTCTTCCTCGAAAGCCAGTCGTATCCGACTCTAGGGGTCAGTGCTCATCTGTTTCAAATCCAAAGAGCTAGTGCTGTCTGCTTCTGCAGGCATTTCTGTGGTCTTATGGCAAGCATGACTAGACACTGCAGCCCACAGAACACTTGTTACTTTCCCACTGAACTGGTCCCTATTTATCTACTTGCAATTTCTTGGTTTTGAACTGCTAGGTTGGCAGGAGCTGGGACAGAGACGGGAGCTCATTCCGTCCTGCAGTACTCGGGAATCGAACTGCTGACCTTCCGCCTCCCAGTCAGCGTCTTAGTGACTTGAGCCACTGCAGTCCCATATGTATATATGCAGTACTGTAAAGCTATTTAGATACACTGTATGTCTATAGTGGCTGCACTCTACTCTGGCAGCAGAGGTAGCTCCAGTTGATGGGGCAAACTGTCCCCAGCTAATCAGTGGCATCTCCGCTGCCGGCATGAGATTTCCCATTGATCAGCTGACTGGCGGTATAGAGATGTCCCAGGTAAGCCGATTGGCAGTCACGATGGCATCAGAGATGCTGTGGACCAAATGGTTATGTTCTCCTTCATCAGCTGGAAATCTGTCTGCACTACCAGGGCAGATCAAAGCCACTGATCAGTGAAAACAGACTCCAGCTGATCAAGGGAGACCATTCCTAGCTATCTCAGAAAACAAAACAAATAAAATAAAATACACAGTAGCACTTTAAAGACTAACTGCTATTCCTAGCTAATCACCCACCAGTAATTCTTTTTTAAAAAATGTTTATTTGAAGAGTCCTAGTGCTATGACACTTTGAATAAATATTTTTTGAAAAAACAATGCACTATAGCAGTAGAGGGGCTCCCACTGATTGGTAGTAACTGGTGTCAGCTGATCTGCAGCTGTAGAGAGATGCAGCAGATCTGTTAATGCTGCCTCTGCCAATCAGCTGTAATCTATGTCACCTCCTGCTGCAAGTTTATCTGGGCTTTCCCAGGTAAACATTAACAGGAGTGGGCACAAAGTCTAAACCAGTGATGGCAAACCTTGGTAGTTCAGGTGTTATGGACCTTCAATTCTCAGATGTCCTGATAACCAGAAGTGCTGATTTAGGCTTCTGGTAATTGAAGTCCAAGAACACCTGGAGTGCCAAGGTTCACCATCACTGGTCTGAAGTGAT
This sequence comes from Furcifer pardalis, assembly GCA_030440675.1. NCBI lineage: Eukaryota > Metazoa > Chordata > Lepidosauria > Squamata > Chamaeleonidae > Furcifer > Furcifer pardalis. The sequence goes on from CP126893.1 coordinate 76,439,959, forward strand.
TTATTTTACACTGATTCAAGTATTGGTATAAGTTGGAAGTCAAAATTGATTTACAGTATTATGGCTGTGCATTGTGTAATTCCTGATTTTAAATTGATTGGGAGACCCAATGCGCGCTAATTTTGAAGTTCCCCCACCCTCTGAGGCTGCAGCAAGCCAGGCAGGACATGATGTCAGGAAGCAGATCTTTTCTAAGGCTAATGACTTTTCATTGCTAATTAAATTCCAAAGTTTCAGGTAGGTGGGGTTTTAATTGGCAATGAAAAGTCATTAGCCTTATAAAAGATCTGCTTCCTGACATGATGTCAGGAAGCGGGTCTTTTCTAAGGCTAATGACTTTTCATTGCTAATTAAATTCCAAAGTTTCAGGTAGGTGGGGTTTTAATTGGCAATGAAAAGTCATTAGCCTTAGAAAAGATCTGCTTCCTGACATGATGTCAGGAAGCAGATCTTTTCTAAGGCTAATGACTTTTCATTGCTAATTAAAATCCAAAGTTCCAGGTACGTGGGGTTTTAATTAGCAATGAAAAGTCACTAGCCTTATAAAAGATCTGCTTCCTGACATCATGTCAGGAAGCAGATCTTTTCTAAGGCTAATGACTTTTCATTGCTAATTAAAATCCAAAGTTTCAGGTAGGTGGGGTTTTAATTAGCAATGAAAAGTCACTAGCCTTAGAAAAGATCTGCTTCCTGACATGATGTCAGGAAGCAGATCTTTTCTAAGGCTAATGACTTTTCATTGCTAATTAAAATCCCACCTACCTGAAGCTTTGGAACACAACAACAGCTCCTTGGATGCCACAATGACCAAGCTGGATGTGAGTTTCTAGGATCTGTCATATTTTTTTAAAAGGACACTTTTAGAGGACACCGCGAAGGCGGCAAAGGAGGAGCAGGCGAAAGAGGAGCCGGCGGCAAAAGCGTTAGTGGTGGTGGCGGCGGCGGCAAGGCTGGGTGGATTGATGTACCATGGAGAGATAGTTCGGCCCTCGGAGCATCTGATAAAATGTTATCCGGCCCCCGGGCCGAAAAGTTTGGGCACCCTTGCTTTATATGCACTGCACAGACCACAAACCATTTAGAATGGTTGGTGAGATGTGGCTGCTGTTTCCATGGACAAAACTTGTGTTCTACATATGCTGAGGAAATCAACATCCCTGTAACCACCTTGAGGAAAACTGTCTTAGTATCCCAGTGGAAACTGAGTAATGTAAACACATCTTTCTGTGCATCACACACACACACACAAACACACACCAGAACTTTTCTAGACTGACAAACTGGGTAAAAACAACTTATCCCCAATGTAGAATATGTGTTTCTGTAGAATATATGTTTATTTAACAATACACCACATGACCATGTTCTCACACTGCAGCATTACATTCTAAAATGCTTTGCCAATCTGTGCTGTATGTCTATAGTCCAGGGCTATTTTTATCTGCTGCTAATCAATTGTATTCAGTACAAGGTTGCTACTGTAAAAGACCTTTTAAAATCCATGGAACCTAAAAGAGAAAACCATAAATGGCTCTGACATAGAAGCTTTCACTTGAATAATTTAATATCGCTCATTAATGCAACAGAGAGGACTCAGGTAGGATCCTAGGACATTTGTTGTGGTTGCTTCCCCCAAACCTTTGGCACTAAAGGGAACATCACCACATGAGAATAGTTCTGTTCTCAATAAAAACTAATGTGCTCTTGTTTTCACTCCATCTGGTTTACTAACCACTACCCAAATGTGGAACCAGAGATTGGGAGTTCAGGTCCCCACTGTGCATCCCAGAAGAACCAGCCTGTGTGGCCTTCAATAAGCTGCCCAGAATGACCCCAGAAGATGGGAATGGTAAACCATTTCTGAGTGCTGCATTCTCTGCCTAGAAAACTCTGGAAAGGGTTGCGATAAGAAGTGACTCAAAGGCACACAATTATTATTAGAGACGTTTAACAAAAAAGTGGTTGCAAAACAGTCTCTTCACCCCAAAGTGTCTTATTTCTAAAATATCACCTCTATTTGATGGGGGGGGGGGGACCATCAGAATGCTTTAGTGTTGCTTCAACCACACAACCACCCAATTCCTGGCTTTTAGGCTTCAGCCCAGAAGAAAGGCTTTGGGAGGCTGAAATGTTTTTAGTTCACTAGGACAATATTAGAGATGACTTCATCTGCAAACTAGCTGTAAAATGACTCATTTTAAGATCACTGGAGAATGGGAAAGCTCCACAGTTATCATGTCTCCCCACCCCACAGTATTTCAATAGTGGAGAAAATTTATTGACCAAATACAGAATGCTGCAATGGAGCTGGTTAAAGGGACAGGAATTGTGTGCCTTTTACATGTGTCCTTCACTTTTAATTAGTATAAACTGGGCTTGTTCTGTTGTCAGAATGGCAGTGCAGCAGCAGCAAGTTTCTATAATCTTAAAAACCTGCTTGTCACACAATTATTACATAGGCACAAGAACACTGTTTGGAAATAAACATTTACACCCCATATGATAACCCTCTTCACTATACGAACATATATGACTATAACTATTTAATCTTCATCTTGAAAGAGTAAAGATAGCTCAGTAAACACATACCTTCTATGAAAGAAATAGTCTTGTGGTACATGTTTGTGTCTGTACATAAAAACACACATGGGCATACACACAAAAATCCAGTCTTGCATTCTTCTCCTCAAACACCAGGGATTAATGGGGAATATTTAAAAAAATCCTTCAACGCATATGCAAATACTGTAGTCCCCAAAGTAATGGCATAGCATAGGATCATACTTTTCTTCTTTTCTTCTGTCATCTGGATATGTCTGCAAGTGGTGAGCCTTTTCCCTTTAAACTGATACACAGGGTTAGTGACAGCGGCAGGAACCGGGTTTAATTTCTGAAGAAATCTGTGCTAATTGATAACCTGACTGCAACTAAGGATATTTCTACTGCTACTGTTTGAGTGTGTTTTTTGTCAGTAAGCAGTTGTAGAGAGGTGACTGGTGAGGGGGATGGCCTGACTTCAATACTTTCTTCAAACCCTCCACATTTTATCTGTCTCTGTGTTATATTTAACAGTATCCTGCTTTTTCTCCAGCAAAATCAAGGCTGTTTATATGGTTCTCCTCCTGCCATTTTCTCTTTACAACAAACCTATGAGTTAGGTGAGGCTGAAAGAAAATGACTAGCCCAAGATCAACCTGTGAGTATTTTAACCTGAATATGCCAGGTCCTACTTCAACACTCTGGCTGGTATACCATATTGTCTCTAATTACACTGTATTCATTATAAGATCCAAGACTTCAAAATTAATCTGTTTTTGTTGTGATCCAGTCCTCAATGAACTCTGAGGATGGCCTGGATCGGGTGGGGGGGGGACTCCCTATTCCCAGCCCAGTTTTGCACCCGAGCCTGAAGATGTCCTGAACCAGGGATCTCAGCCTGTGGCTGTCCCAAGTCTGTTTTCCCTGGCAGCTGACCTGTCAGATCAGGGGTTTGACTCTGACAGTGATCAGCCCTCAGTGAGGGAGCAGTCCAGAAAGGAGCTACACTTGAGACTCAGGCAGGCTAGAGCAAAGTAACAAAGAAGGCTCCCAGCTGATACCGATTAGCTGGGAGGGTTATAAGCAAGCTGATTGCAGCCTGCCATCATCAGTACAACTCTCATGCAAAAACCGACACCCCTTGGATTAGACGCTTGCTTGGACTACTGGTAAACAGACCTTAGCTTGCCTTTTGGACTTTGATAGCTGGACTCTCCTCAAACATACTCTCTGTGTAGCACTGCCATGCGGCAACCATGACCACTCGGGTGGGTCAGCACACTTTCTGCCTTAGTTTCTTTAATTCTAAAATTTGAAAGGAGTCACTCTTATCAATTCTGAAGTGTTTGCAATAGATCCCTTGAAAGACATTTCTGCAGCTGATTTTAAGCTGAACAGCTACTTTGTTACAAGAAAAAAAAAGAAGGAAATATTTACAGCAAGAAGTATGCCTCCTTCCATTGTCCTATTTCCTTCCTGCCAGTAGAAAATTGAAGGAACAGGACTGAAGTAGTTCCTTTCTTAAGTTCTGCTTAATGCTGGTTTCAAAATGAAAAAGAGACACTAACAAAATGTTCCAACGAGATCCCGATTGTCAGCAAGATCCTTGAAGGAGGATAATCAAAAGAAATACATACACCTGCTCTCATCCAGAATGTGGAACAGTTTGTTTTTTCCTGGAACATCTATTGATTCCAAGGCAATATGAAATGCTAAGCCAAAAGATGACAAATCATGCATCTCTTCAGATGGTGTGATCAGTGAAAACAGTGTGGAGGGATTTATATTTCAGCTGTTCCTGACAGCTTCAAGCAACAGCAGTGAGAGAGATAAGGCAGTAAGGGAACTGGCAGCTATTTGAATCCTCTCTTCCCCATACCTGGTGTGTGAGTCTGCTTTCATTTTCCCTTCCTGTTCTTTCTTTAATTGTAAAGACTTGCTAATTTAACACAGACCAGCTGGCCAACCAAAAGGGGAAGAGGATGTTTTAAGGCCACTCTTCTTGTGCCTACTCCAGATCTGGACAGCCAGAGCAGAACAGAGGCATCTTAAGATGCTGGAAACAAGGCTGAAAATGTCTTCCTTTCTCTCTGCCAATTTCTTGCTTTCTTTCTTTTTTATTGTCACCTAGGTAATCTAGCACTAGGAAAACAAACCTTTAAAATGGAAAGAAAGAAGGAAATAAATCAGAAGGGAAGGAAATCAGAAGGGTAGCAGTCCCAGAAACCAGCTTTGTGGGAGATGATTCAGACTGTAAACAAACTGCAAACAAGCTGATTTCCTCTCCTCTTTCTGCTCTCTCAGTTTATCAGTTTTTCAGATCTAGAAAGTTTGGGATCAAGATGACTGACTGAAAAACATCTCCCTTCCATTTATACTTGCCTCAAACTTAAAGCTATGTTCTGTGGGTCTCTTACAAAAGAATCTAGGAGGATGACCACTAGGCAATGTTCCTTTTTGATACTGACTTCCCAGTTTGGGAAAGACTTTTCAGAGATGCTCACCTGCTGCTATTTTTGATGCTAGTGGAAGAATTATCTTGTTGATCTAATCTAGTCAAGTAACTTATTTAGGAGACAACTATATTGGCAAATGCTGGCGGGATAGCTTGGGGTTTTAGGAATCTGGCTGTGGAGCCTGGGGTTGTAAATTTGATTCACCACTGTGACTTCTGGGAGGGCAACCAGCATGTGTAGCAATGGGAAAACTGCACAGTTCCAGGTTGGCCCCAGAAAAGGCAACAGTAAGCAAATTCTGTGTATTCTTCTACCGTGGGAAGGGGATACTATAAGTTAAAAATGAATTGACAGCAAACAATTATTATACAGTACTGATAGATAATGTAGGAAATGGGATGGTCAGATTCACATTATTTCCCACTGACTATGCGATGTACAAGTCAATGCAAATCAGCCTGAGGGGCTGTGGTGGCTCAGTGGTTAAGAAGCTCACCTTGTTAGCTGGAAGGCCGGCAAGTCGGCAGTTTGAGACCCAGGTACTGCATGACAGACTGAGTGCCTGCCTCTGACATGAAATTATTATTATTAGCCTGAAGTATTCCTATTACAGTATCTATATATTTTCCCTTCTCCATTGAGGCATCTAATTTTTTTACAAGCAAATCTTTTTGAATTAGTTCAGTTCCCTTCAACCAACCATCCCTTATCTCCAAACTATTTCCTTTTTTGTCTTTTTAAATAAGGTTTATGCCATCCCTGGAACAAAACTTCAGTAGCGCACAAAAGAGACCAAAGGGAGAGAAAGAGCATGAGCAAGAGAGGGGGGAAAGTCAATCAGCTCTTGTTTGCAGTTTGTTAAGGCAGCTTCTGCTGCAGCTATGCTTCCTGAAAATCAGCTACAGCAGAAGTTGCCTTACCAAGCTACAAACAAGAGCTGATTGGTATTTTTCCCCTTTCTCCCTGCTGATTCATGCCTGGATGACTGAACCAAATTCAATCAGAGAAACCCAACTTTCCAGGTGTGAGCTCACCGTGGATCAATATGCCTTTCCCCCATCCCACTGCGTATCTGCACCCTAAGACTGTCTTCCTGCTTTTGAGACATGTGTTTGAACTTTGAGGTCACTGTGTCAGCCTTACTTTCTGTTGTATTATTTGTTGTTTTGATTATTAGATTATTATCAGTGATGGGATGTAACAGGTTTTCACCAGTTCTCCAGAACCGGTTGTAACTTTTCCCAATGTCCCGGAGAACCGGTAGCAGCTTTTGAGGAGAACCACCTTCTGGGCTTACCTTTTCACTGGTTCCCCCACTGCACATGCACGCCAAGCATTGCATGCCTACAGTGCTTGACGCATATGCACGGCCTCCTTGCTGTCCTCCCAAGCTACACCTGTGCTGTTCCAATTGCTGTTCCAATTGGAGAACCCTTAAGGGGGTACAGCTGTTTCATATTTACATTAAGACATATTATCCTAGAGAACTGGTTAGGCAAAGACGTAGTACCTAACTTGTTGAAAAGTTGAAAAGTGCCAAAATGAAGTCATCTCGTGGTGAGTTCATTCTGTAGTTACTTCCATCTGACCTAGTGTGAGAAAGATTAGCCAGAATAAGCTTTAAGCTCTGGTTTAAAAGCTCTGATTGATTTGTGTTTGGGGTGGGCGGGCGGGTGGGTTGAGGTGTGTGTGTGTATGCTTACTTTTATTTTATTATTTTATTATTTTTTATTATTTTTATTGTTTTCTTTAGCCCCGCCCATGATGTCATGATGTCATGACATTAGTTCTGCCCACACTGTGATGACGTCATGGTGGGGTAGTAAAATTTTTGACATCCCACCACTGATTATTATTATTTTGTAATTGCATTGTGTTTTTTTAAAAAATACATATTTATTGTAAGCCATCCCGATAATTCCATGTTGTGGGGCAGGAAAGCATGCCAATATTGGCAAAAATACTATTACACCACTGTAACACAAATGGTGTAACTCTGGGCAGCAAATTGCTGCAACTTGAGTAGTCAACATGGTTCGCCTGATTGGGGCGGAATAATAAATCAAAATAAATAAATATTATTTGTTGCATGCTGAGTGAGTCAGTAGACTTGGAACACAATAGATAACTACAATGATTTCTTAACTTGCAAATGGGAAATGGTAGGAGCTATAGTCCAACAACATATGGAGAACCACATCTGCCAATTCTTTGGTTTGGAACAGGGCTCACATAACGCCTGCATCTTAGAATATCAGAGAGTAAACTAAACAGCAAAAAAAGGCAAAAATAAAATAAAATGTTGTGGCACCTTAAAAACTAACTCCTGTATTTAAATGTAAGCTTTCGTGGACCAAATTCACTTCATCAGACATAAGAGTGAGGCCTCATGGCATCAATTTATACACATCCGGTATCTTAGGGCATTAATAGATTGCCAAATCATCCCAGCCTGGATTGGGTTGAATTGTGCTAAACAGCATAGCTCTGAGGTACAGTATGCATTTGGGACAATCATGTGCGAAGATAAGCCATACCAAACCACAAGTGGCTGTATTTGGCCTTTTTTTCCATTTAAAGGGAAAGAAAAAAGAAATCTCCCTTCTTGTCTCCTCCCCCATACTTTGCTTAAGCCATTTAATGATTATGGGAAATAGAAAGCTTCCTCCTGCTCCCCCATGGATGCTGGGAGAGAGGGAGCTTTCAATTTTTCTTCTGTAAGTACCCTAGATTTTTTTTTAAAGCACCTTTGCTCCCTCTTTCTTCTCTTCTCAAGATCATGAAGCAAAGGGACTGCTTAAGCCAAAGGTCCTCAAATGTTTTAAGCCGGGGGCTGGATCACGACCCCTCAGACTGTTAGCATGCTGGATAGGTGCCACTGCCACCATCAGTGAAGAGAGTGGTGGGGATTCAGGGTGGTCCTGCTGATGACAACTTTAGTGGGGGGACCACCCCAAGCCCCCACCACTCCAACCCTACTGCCACCAGTGGCAGCAGGACCACCCTTGAGTCAACCACCACTCCACCCAGATGACGAGAACCACCCCAAGCCACCTACCACTTCACCCACACCACCGCTGCGACCAGTGACCACCCTGAGCAACCCACCACTCCCCCCCCCATGTACTTCCCTGCTTACTGGTCTGAAGGAGCTGCAGGGCACCATGCCCTTGCTCCAGCTGCCAATTCCACTTCTGCCACAGCCACCTCAATCCTTGTCCCCTCCACTTGGCTTGGCATGTCCCTTATGATGCTCCATAGCAGGACGGATGTTATAAGCCTTATAATATCCACCCAGTGGTGGGCAGCCAAAATTTTTACTACCACACTGTGGGTGGAGCCAATGTCATGCGTGGAGCCAATGTCATGATGTCATGGGCGGAGCCAACATCATGGGCAGGACCAAAGTAAAAAAAAACACTATAAAAATAAGTACACATAAAAATGCAAATTAAACACATAAAAACACATAAAATACACATTAAAAATAAATACACATTAAATACACATTAAATAGATGTAAAAACACATAAAAATATAAATTAAATACACATAAAACATAAAAATACAAATTAAAATAAATATATAGTTGTACCTCGCTTAAAGAGCATAATGTGTTCCACAGGATTGCTCTTTAAGCGAGTTTGCTCTTTAAGCGAAACACTATTATAAATGACCAATTGTGGGGGGGATTGCGAACCCTGATTTATTTGTTAAGCGAGTTTTTGGTTTGGTTTATTTGTTAAGTGAAGCGAACATTCAGAGAAAATTCTGCTCTTTAAGCGAATTACTCTTTAAGCAAGGCACACTTTATGCAAGGTTTGACTGTACATTAAATACACATTAAAATACACCCACCCACCCCACACCCAAAGGTGAGTCACTTACCCTGGGGAGCAGGCTGTAGGGAGCTTTAGGCTAGCAGCTGCTCTTCCTCCTCCCCACTTGGGAGAACAGCAAGGAGGGTGCCAAGGGCCTCAGCAGCAGCAACCAGTTCCTCTGTGACTATGCGTGGCCACCCAACACTCTGCATTGCCACACTCCAAGCAGAAAATGGCTGCTTGGCTCGGCAGGCAGAGCGCTGTAGGCATGCATGCACACCAAGTGCTGTAGGCGTGCCAAGTGCTATAGGCACAAATGCGCGCCAAGTGCTGTAGGCATGCCAAGTGCTGTAGGCGCGCATGCACCCCAAGCGCTATAGGTGTGCCAAGCGCTGTAGGCGTGTCAAGGCATGCTTGGAACCCATGTGCAATGGGGGAACTGGTGAAAAGGTAAGCCCCCGAGGTGGTTCTCCCCAAAAGCCACTGCCAGTTCTCCGGGACACTGGGAAAAGCTACTACCGATTCTGGCGAACTGGTGCAAACTGGCTGCTGCCCATCACTGCATCCACCCTGCTACAGAGCGTTGACAGAGTCACACCAAGCGGAGGAGACAAGGATGAGTGGTGACAGTGGGAGAGAGGTTGCAAGCTGGATGATTTGGTGCCATGGGCCAGATCTGGCCCATAGGCTGTAGGCTGAGAACCCCTGACTTAAGCTATCCTCTTTGGTTTGATACAGAGATCATACATCACAGAACCAAACATAAATATAATGTTCATGTTTGTACCATAAAACAGTAGTCCCTGACAAGGAGTAAAAAAGCTCAGATAGGAAAAGATAAGCAATGGGATGGTTTGCAATAGCATTTGCATCTTGTGGCTGCTTGTAAAACTAGCAAACCTGCCCATCACCAGAGTGCACCAGACCACGAGACAAATCTCCCTTGATTGTACCCTTTGTTGCATACAACAAGAATTCTGCTGTTTGCTGCATCTCTTGCCTTTTTTAGCTCAAGTTTAGCATAATGCTTTGGAGTTGTGAGGGCAAGATGGATGAAAGGTCAAGGCACATAAAGACTACTAGTATCAACTCAGCAGTTGTTATTTTGGAAACACTGGCTTAGCGTGGGGGGAAGGGGGTGGCCCACCCCGGGCGGCACTTTCCAAGGGGCAGCATCTCCAGGAAACTGCTGCATCTCTGGGGAAGGTGGAGGAGGAGGCCGGCATGACAAGTGCTTGAGCTCCTCCCTGAAGAAAGGCCACAGAATGTCACACAGAGCTAGACCTCCATGTGGGTCAGAGGGCCACCAGAAGCGTCCTGTTCACGCACCCACCGGAGAGCACCCCTGACTGATGAAGCAGGAAAGGCGCCGGGACCTGCGGCAGATTGCACAACAGGACGAGGAAGGAAGGCAACTTGTCGGTTCTCCACGAGTTGTTCCTCCCAGGGTTCGAACCCTCCCCTGGGGCACCCAGGAAGGGGAGGGGTGGCATCCAGACAGTGGGCTGGCAAAACTCCCTTCACACCGCTGGTTCTCCCCGCCCCCGCAGGTGGGCTGAAAATGATACATTCTGGGGCCGGGGCCTCTTGTTCTCTGGCAAGCCCACCGCAAACCCTCCCTGTGGGGCCCCTCTTCTCTCCAGTGCGAGCGAGCAGAAGAGCCACACCCTCCCCATCCCACCAGAACCCAGCAGTGCTCTGACGGGGAGCAGCTTGTGTCCTGATGGCCACCTCAATGCTTTTCCTAAACCAAGGGTTGACCCAGAGACAACCAAAGCCAGCTTGGCCCCCACCCCCAATTTTCCTGGCTAGTTGGGATTGATTGCTGAGCTCCAGCACACTGGTTGAGGAAGCGCCTGGTGATGGGGGAGGGGGAGCCGGGTCGGAACACCGTCCCTGCTGTCTGGCTTCTTGATTGATTGATTGATTGATTGATTGATTGATTTTGGACAACGAGATGTCTCTGGGCCCTTTAGAAATAAATAAATGTGTGCGCGTGCACACATGCACACACAATTTGGCTTCAGCTTCCAATCCACCAACTGCAGCCCACTTCTTCCGAGGGTTGGTTTTTCCTCAATCATGAGCCAGACCCTGAGAGCGGGAGAGGGGTGTGGGTGGGTCAAGGCATCTGAACGGGGGGCGGGGGGCGGCGGCGGCTGGCGGTGAGGCCGGTCAACCAGATGAGGAGAGGTGGTTGCCTCGCTCTGTGCTAAGGTGTATGGGTGTTCTTAGATTACAATTCCCAGAAGCCCTAGTGGGCACCAGTGTCCTAAACCCCACCCAAGGGGTAGCAAATTTGGTTTATGCCCCAGGATAATCCCACACTATGCTGCTGTTTGGGAAGCAATTTGTCTTCCATATAACCTGAGAGTAAGTTTGCTATTATTTGGCTTTTAATATTTTCTTTTCAAGTTTGACCAACAAAGAGAGGGAGGTCTAATATAAATACTGTACAGTAAAACCCCATACAACAAATGCCTCATACAATGAAAAAAAATCATACAACGAAGAGGATTTTGGGGAGAAATAGTGCATTGTACAATGAAAATTTTTGTTGTACGATGCAATGCTTTTCCCCCCCAGGGTGCATTGCACCTGCGAGCTTTTGGGTTCAAAGCAGCTGGGGAGGGGGGGATATTCCTTTAGCTGCTTTGACTGGTGGCGCCTGTGCCCCCAACCTCTGGTTTGGGTTTAAAGCATCTAAAGCACTCTTCCCCCCAGCTGCTTTGAACCCAAAGCTGAGATCCCAGGTGTGCACAGCACCAGTCAAATCAGATGGGGCGAGAGATTCCTTTAGCTGCTTTGACCAGTGGCAGACATGCCCCCAATCTTCGCTTTGGGTTTAAAGCAGCCAAACCAGAGATTGGGGGTACGGGCGCCACCAGACAAAGCAGCTAAAGAAATCCCCCACCCCTGTTGATTTGACCAGCACTGCGGGTGCCCATGATCTCAGCTTTGGGTTCAAAGCAGAAGGGCAGCGGGGGGAGGCTTCCCCTAGCTGCTCTGAAAGCCACCTGGTGATAGGTCGATGCAAAGAGGCTTTCGGGCCGTGGGGGGAAGGCTTCCCCCAGCGACTCCAACCCCCCCCTGCACATCACATGCGTGTGCTGCCAGTGGTCCCGTATAACAAAAAAATTGTACAACAAAGAGCCCCGTGGAACCGATTACTTTCATTGTATGGGGTACCACTGTACCTTCCAACAGTGAATGCAAGAGTAAACTGGGTCTTCTGCCTTGGCCTGTATAATCTGCCTGGATGTTTAGAAGAAGCATGGGGTAGAGCTCTCCTGGAGCAGGACTTAAGAATAGCCATGGAGGCCTATATGTGTGAGGGCTCTCTGGACACTGAAAACCTCCTGTCTATAAATACCAAGCTTCCCAAGTGGGAAAATAAAACTGCACCTTCTCTTCCACACACTGCCTTTTTGTATGATGGGAGCTAATATGGAATAGCAGTAAACATGCCACTCCTTAGCTAGGCTCTGAAACTGTATTTTTCCTAATAGAACTATATTTTCCTTTCTCTTAAAGCCTAGTATCCAGAAGAGAGCTTGCACTATTCACAGAGAGTGAAACACACTCTCCCCCCCCCCCCCACACACACAAGATGCCTCTGTTCTTAACAGTTGCATGGTGGCAACAATCAGGCACTTTCTATGGCATGCAACATCCAGGATTCTAGTTGGAGGTGTGTGAATATTTTTTCAGGAGGGTCAACAGTGTCTCTCTCTCTCACACACACATATAACATTAGAACTTTGCCCTGGGTAGGGGTGTGTGAACTGTTAACTCTTTTTTTGGGGGGAGGGGGCTGATCACCATCACCCTCTGGCTACGGCCCTGGCCTGGCAGCATGAAACATTAATGTTATCTAATTTCTACTCTTCCCTTAGCAGTTAAATCCACAGAAGTCCCGCCAGAAAGAGTGGGATTGGCAAAATTGCTAGGTTTATGCAACATGTGAGAATAACTGCCCCCCTTTCTCCCGGGGTATGTACCTGCCCTTTTCCTTCCAGAAAGTAGGGCATCTGGAATGTGGTTATGCAACCTTTCCTCTCCCGCCAAGCAGGAAGAGACACCATTCCTGATTAACAGCTTCTGCCCTGTTAAGATTTCACTAACTGCACATGTTTCCAAAGGCCTTGCTTGGCTGGGCTTTGTCAAAGAATAAGTCCACTGTCCTCAAAGCCCTGGCTGTCGAGTTCTCCTGCTTTTTTGCCTTGTTAATTTCTTACCTCCTAATTAGCCTGGGACTTCAAGCTTGTTCAAGCTGCATCTGCTGGAGCTGCCGCTGCCTTTAAGGGAATTAATGATCAACTCACTGCGTTTCACTCGCAACGGCACAGCTTCCGTGGGCTGAAGGGACCTGCCCACTCAGCTGTGTGCAGGTGCTTGCTGCCTGCCAGCCTGAGCTCTCCTCATTCGATGCAGCCATTGCTGTCCCTGGGTTGTTTACTGCATACAATGCAGGCTGTATGGAGGTCCAAGAGAGTCAGATGAATGTGTGTGCCTGCCCACTTCCCCCCCTCCCGCTGTAAAATGCAACCAAGGCAACAAATGCCTGCCTTGTCCATGGAAGCAGGCCAGCTGTGGCGATTGCTGGAGGAAAGCAGTACAATGACACCCTGCTAGTGAAACCAGCAGAAGCAGGCCTGACCGGAGATAACATTGTGAGGGGAAACAAGCTTCTCCACAAAGTCTGAAACTGGGCCACCGTCAGCAGTTTTCCTCTGGCTGCTATTGTCCCTTCTTTGTCCAGGGCATTTCCCCTGCACCTGCTTGCTAAGTTGCCATCCCTCAGCATGTTCCAACAACAATATCCCTAGGAAGCTTCATTTACCTTTATTAATCAGCACATTTAGGTGCTTCATGACAGCCATAAGCATGGAGGTTTGCCTTTTAAAAGTAATCCTAAGTCTATAAATGGCCTGTACTTTTGATGCCAAAGCCTGACAGGTAGGGACCTAAGCTTACCCCTGGACTTGATTTCTGTACGTTTGATAGTTGCACATTTTGTTTGCACTGTAATAGCCCCAAATCAAAACAGATTTGATTGGGCAGGCACACAAATTGTACACCAGATGAGGCAGTTTTCATGTTTAATTCATGTTTATTAAATTTTCACATCTTTAGAATCATGTTCAGGAAGGAAGGGGAGAGGAAAAGAACAGCAGAAAGCAACAGTCAACCCAACAATGCTTTTGAGCCGCATGATGGCCTGGTTTCCACAAGGGTGTTTTGTCTTTTTAATGCTAGTGCAATACACCTGGCCATTCTTTAGGTATCTTCAACATGACCTAAGAAGATGGAGAAGAACAAGTATAGCTGCAGCTTTCACAGTTCTGTCAGTGGTCACCTGATATGTGCTATACAATCTCACCTGCATTTGAATTTGAATTTGTTTCATGTTGAATTATGCCTTGTGTCATCTTCCTTCTTCTGTGACCCCATATCAAATGAATAGATACCAGACTGTGGGCATGGTATGGTGGCCGTGGCCAGGGGGAAATCTCTGCGTTGCACCCAAATTAGGACTACAGTACAGTACTTTATTTCAAAACTTGGATGGGCAGGGCCAGCCAGAATTTCTGCTGCTGGTTCTGGCAAACTGGTGCGACCCTGCTGATGCCCACCACTGAACAAATCCTTCCCTTCTCCATCTATCAGACCATTAAAATTGGAATTTGCTAGGGTAACAACATTATCAGGATTTGCTATTTTTTCTGGTTTTGAAATTTAATACTTCTAGTTTATTGGCCCTCGTCTGTGGTATTGCTTTTACAATAGATTAAATTTTGTACAGTGGAACAAAATGGGAGTTGGGTTTAGGACTTCTGCAATGCCAAATAAAACAACACAACTAATAACGTGCTGGACAAGGAAATCCAGTGGAAAGCACCAGCAACAAAACCAAACTCTGAGTGAGGTTTCAGAAAGGAACAGGTTAAGAGGGTGGGCATTTGAGGAGAGCCAATGGGTTGCAGTGGTTAAAAAATACCAGACAAGGACCTAGAAGATCCACATTCTGATCCTTCCCCCACTGGCCAGTCACTCACTCTCTCTCTCTCTCAGCCCCATCTACTTCAAAGGCTCATTATGAAGGTAATATAGAGGAAAGGTAAACCACCTCTGTGAGCTCACTATAGGAAAGACAGTCTAGAGATGTTATCTGTATCATATTGATAAATGAAGAAAATCAACTCCATGGGCAATCTGGTAACAACTCCATTATCTGTTTCAGGGAATATACTAGCTGGCACTTTGAGAAACTGATCCCATGACTGGCATTTTTCACCAGGCGCACTTCTGCCCTATTGCATATTGATTTAATATTTCATTCTATGCCACCCATCTGGGAAATACTCTTACTGTGGGCAGTTTACAAGGCTAAAAATACAAGCATACAAATCCATAGAACAAATAATAACAACAACCCAATATCAAGCTCAGTGGCAGCATGTTAGAAAAAGAGAGGCTTAAATAGACAACCTCCCCACCATGGAAAAGTGTGTCTGGAAAATTAAATTAAAACTTAAACTAACTGGCTGCAGGGAGGTGGTTTTTAAAAGCCTCCATGAACAGGGTTTGTCTTAAGTTGAAGTTTTTTACATATGTCTAGGGACAGAGCCTGATGTAGCTCCACAAGTAGGGTGTTCTATAATATGTGTGCCACCACTGGGAACAGTGGTGGGATGTCAAAAATTTTACTACCCCACCATGATGTCATCACAGTATGGGTGGAGCTAACATCATGATGTCATGATGTGGGTGGGGCCAAAGAAAATAAATAAATAAATAAGCACACAAACACACACAGACACACATATCCAAAGGTGAGTCACTTACCCTGGGGAGCAGGTTATAGGGAGTTTCAGGCTAGCAGCTTCTCTTCCTCCTCCCTATTTGGGAGGACAGCAAGGAGGCCGTGCATACGCACCAAGCACTGTAGGCATGCATGCACACCAAGTGCTTGGCACAAATGCACAGTGAAAAGGTAAGCCCAGAAGGTGGTTCCCTCAAAAAGCTGCTACCGGTTCTCCGGGACACTGGGAAAACTTACTACCGGTTCTGGCGAACTGGTGAGAACCTGTTACATCCCATCACTGACTGGGAAAGATATGATCTGACCATGACAAGGTGGTAGACTTAAGGTCCACCTTCAGATTATGATGTGCAATTTAATAAACAAACACTAGTATTGGTTGATGGCTACAGTGATACTATAGCAGACCAGAATTAGGATAGTCTAAAAACAAACATGTCTTTTATATTTCCTTCCAGCCATTGTGATCTTTCTCTGATACAGTGGTACCTCGCTTAAAGAGCATAATGTGTTCCACGGGATTGCTCTTTAACTGAGTTTGCTCTTTCAGCGAAACATCATTGTAAGTGACCAATTGTGACTTCTGGGGGGTGGGGGGAGATTGCAACCCTGATTTTATTTTTTAAGTGAATTTTTGGTTGGTTTTATTTGTTAAGCAAGGCAACTATTGAAAGAAAATTCTGCTCTTTAAGCGAATTAGACTCTAAGCGAGGTTTTACTGTAATTAATTAGCTAAAGTTTTAAACTACTATTCCAAACTTGCTTTCTTGGGGGTAGGCATTTCAGAACTCAGATTTGCATCTGATTATATCTGAATGAGATTCAAACTGTAAATCAATTAATCTACTAATTAACCTAATTAATTTGCCTCCCTATGTTTGAATCTTTTCTGTGTACAAGAAGCCTAGAAGAATATACAAAACTTTTTTTTTTATTGCAGACTAATAGCTATCAATTTAAGGCACCCATGGGTACCTTCTACGCAACGTCTGCTGTGGGAGAGGGGTCTTTGCCGCCCTGCCCCACCCCTTGGGGTCTGAGGAGTGGCAGGACAGCGACATGGAAGGAAATGATTGGTTGGAAGTTGGAGGGGGCATGTCATGTGGGGCAAGCAGTTTGGGGAGTTTCTGGAAAATTTTTTGTGGGTTTGGAGTTTGTCGCCTGCCCGCCCACCCTGAAAATCGAAGTGGCTATAGTGGTCGCAATATTTTGGGCCGGGTAGGAATTTTGGGTACCAGCTGATTGGCCTTGCTGGGAACTGTTTTTGCCTACCTCACGTCAATGAGTAGGGTCTTAAAGGGGCGATAGAATTGTACGGGTTTGGCGGCAAGCACGGGGGAGTGGAGTTTTGGGTATTGGAGGGGGTGGAGTTTGGGGGGGGGGGAATTTTGGGGTTTTGTTAAGTGGGAGGGGCTTAGTTAGAGGTGGACCAAAATTCTCCCCCCGGAGATGACCCCTGTCCTTGGTTGGCCCCTGCATTAGGTTATTATGATGTTATTATTGTTGTCACTCAATAAAGTGGCCATTTTTATTCCAAGCTGTCGTCATGTCTTATATATTATTGGGGGGGAGGCGCTAGGGGGGCAAAGCATTCTCAAACATGCTGAACCATCTTATAATTCTAACTCAAATTAAAAATTACATTTGAAGGGCAAAGAGAGGCTTATCTTATGTTGTTATTCTAACTCTATTGATTGTGTGAGCAGTTTCAACAAGTGCAAGCAGACAACAAGAAAGAAAAGGAAGATGTTTTTTAAATATTAAAGGAGAGGATCTGAAATATGTAGAATATACTAAATTCCAGCATATTAGTTCTAAAGGGAATATGTTTTACCTTGGAAATCAAAATGAACTTGACTGCTGTGAAGTCTGCCCTTCTAAGGATAAAGGCTTCTTTAGTGATCAGACATGCCCTCATCAGATCATTATCTTTCTGGGTTTCAAGTAATCTTCCCTCTAATTTTACCACCACTGACATGGTTTTGTCTAGTCTCAATCTGTTTTCTGCTCCTCACTCTTTCTGTCTCCCTTGGCCTTCATAAAAGAATGCAAAATCTTGACTAAAGACCTAATAATTTCTCCCAAACAGAAATGGTTACTGTTAACCTTCTTCCGCTGATCTTTCCAAAGGTCCCCATCTGGCTGATTTAATCGACTCATCAGGATGATAGGAAACAATGTCTTCCCTTTTTCAGTAACTGGACTGCTGCTTCCAGGATACAGGAACTTCTCCTTTGTTTTTTATTATCTAACTTTGCCAGTCTAACATTTTCCAATAATTTCATTGCCTTAAATCCAGTACTAAGTCGCAGGTAGAGTAGGCCCAATGAATCAGTGAAATTTACAGAGAGGTTGACCCTCCAAATCCCAATTGATCCAGTGGGCCTAATCTAGTTGATATGTACTACTAGATTTCAGCCAGCATGTCATAGCCTTCATTTTGCAGTTTGTTGATCATCTTCCAAGGAAACATTAGATCAAGAAAGATGGAGACAAAGGTAAGGATGGCCTATAGCCAGAGAAGAGTGTATCATTTCAAAATGGCATGGTGATGCACTCTCCTTTTTGGACCACAGGATTTTCATAAATGAGAGAAACAAATAGGCTTGTAGAACAAATTTATGGTTCCAGAATGTCAACGCTGTTGGCAGTACAGTAAAACCTCGCATAAAGAGCACCTCGCTTAGAGAGTAACTCACTTAAAGAGCAGAATGTTCACTTTGCTTAACAACTAAAACCAACCAAAAACTCCCTTAGTAAATAAATCGGGGTTCACAATCCCCCCCCCCGGCCAGAAGTCACAATTAGTCACTTACAATGGTGTTTCTCTTAAAGAGCAAACTGGCTTAAAGAGCAATCCTGTGGGACGCATTATGCTCTTTAAGTGAGGTACAGCTGTATATCCCCAATATGCCAGTGCAATATATCTGTAAATCCAGCAACAACACAGATTAGATTATCTCCAGGGTCCTTTCCATTTTAAATTCTGTGATTCTAAATGATTTAAATCATCTGGTAACACAAATAAAGCCAGCAAGCAGCTTTTTTGACCCAGACAAGGCCAGTGAAAGGAAAGAGCCTCTGAAAGGAGAACAAGCCATAGACTGATAAGTAGGAGATTAGCATGTAGAATTCACATCTAACCGACACCCCAGGAAAATGCAAGTGGAAAATGCAAGTGGATTCAGTGTTCTTTCTGGGGTGTCCTTAGAATGTTCAGAATAATCCTTGCACTGGTGGGAAACAAACATTTTCCAAAAGAAAGGAGAACAAACTACAGTACTCAGGAAAGCAAGGTATAATGATTTTTTGTGTGTGACTTAAGCAGCATAAGAATGTACCTCAGGTGATGACAACTGTGCCCATGTGACCTGTGTGGTTCCTGGATTTGCTGTCCTCTCTCCATTGTGGATGGACCGCTTCAAGGATCTATGACAGGGGTTCCCAACCTAAAGCCCGTGAGCCGAATCCAGCCCATGGTGCCATTTCATGTGCCCCCCACTCCTCCAAGGGCATTCAAGAAACAAAATGGCCATCTGTTTGAAAATGTTGGGACAAAATGGCCCTCTAGCCCTCCAAGCTGACTGAAAGAGCGTGACCCATCCCCCAGTTTGAAAAGGTTGGGAACCCCTGATCTGTGATGTCCCTTGCTCTGGTTCTTTTATTGTTAAATCATTTCAAGAGGAGGATTATCATCAAGCAGCCCTTCAAATGAAGGATGGCCCTCTGTTAAAGAAAAGATATGGCTACTCAATATCTTAACCACTTTTGCCCTGTGTGTACATACTTCTCAGTATCTGAGCAAAGTTGGGGCAAGATGAAGACCTAAATCTTACTTACCTGCAAAACCATGTCTTTCCACCCTGCTATACAGCAGGTCAAGGTCTTTCTCCAAATCCTGAGGCATCACCTTCTCTGCTTGAAGAGTTGAATGCAGAGACTTTCCAGACAGCAAAACTTCTGCGTTATATTATTTGAGATATACTGGCACCACAGAAGATTTTTTTAAAAAAAAGGCAGAGAGAGGGATAAAGGAGCTAGAAACCCAAAAGCCTAACTACAAATGAAAGGATGGGGCACTGCTGAGAAATGATGATAGTGTTGCTGCTGATTCATATGTTACTGCAATTTCAGAGTTTCATCAGCATCCCTATTACTGTGTGGTTTAGAGCAGGAAATAAACGGCATCTGAAGTTTTATTATTACAGTTGTACCTCGCTTAAAGAGCATAATGTGTTCCACAGGATAGTTCTTTAAGCGAGTTTGCTCTTTAAGTGAAACACCATTGGAAGTGACCAATTGTGACTTCTGGTGGGGCGGGGATTGCGAACCCCGATTTATTTGTTAAACGAGTTTTTGGTTGGTTTTATTTGTTAAGCGAAGCGAACATTCAGAGAAAATTCTGTTCTTTAAGCGAGGCGCTCTTTATGCGAGGTTTGACTATTATAGCAAAATCCTATCAAGAACATTCAAAAGAAGTGTACTTTTTGGTCATGTAAGCACTCTATCCTGTAAAGCAACTTACTAACTAGAGCATGTTGCTATACAGTGATATTCAACCAGTTATGTGTCCATGTTGTAGATGATGATCTTTTGCATGTAAACATCAAGGGTTAATCCATACTAGAGGCTTTCATGTCATTGTCAGTTCTGTGGCAGACATCAGACTCCCCAAGTTACTGTTCTCCCACTAGCTTTGTATTTATACTCCTTGTTTCTTCAGGCTACCCTGTGACTCTAAACCACTGTATTTTTGTCCCATACCAATCTTTTAATAGCTTGCCTTCCTATGGAGTTTTAAATGTCACACAAATATCTTCTCACTGTTCAGAACAATTTCTTCTACTCTCATGCTACTATAGTGTTAAACTATTCATGGAGGGGGGAGGATCTTCCTTTTAACATTTTTTGCTTACTTTTCTGTAAAGAATGCACAGAGGAAAGCTTTATTTAAAAAAACCTGAGGCATATAAGAATGCAAGCAAGCATGGCTTTTATGGGATTTCTCCACCCACACACAATTCAACAGCCACACCTATGCAGCACAAGCCTCTTACCACTGCTGGAAAGAATGATGATTAACAGCAAATAACACAATATCATTAGCATTGGTCATCATCCCATATAATGATAGTAAGGCAGGGAGGAATTAACATTAACAGATAATTCCAAATTCTTGGCAACATATGTTTTGGATTACAACTCCCATAACCCCCAGTTGCTACCTATTCTATCTGGTTTGATAGCAATTACAGACCAAAATACCTGAAAGAAGCCAATTTGCCAGGCCCTGTTATACAGACATCTTGGTAGTCTGGAATCAAGGCTCTGTAGCAAGGGTGGCCAACCTTTTTACACCGCGGGTCTAATCATGCCTTCTGACAGCTGAGCAGGCCCAACCAAACACACACCCGAAGTGGAAGCAGGTTCATTTATAGCTGTCGTAAATGTGCCCACTTCTATGTTTACGACAGCTGCGGGCACGTTTGCGCATGCATAGGCATGTTTTATGGCTGACGTAAATGGACCCACTTTCACTTCCAGGTGTGGTAGAGGCGGCGACAGGGTGAATGGAATGGCATTACGGGCCGGGTCTGGCCCATGGGCTGTAGGTTGGGAACCCCTGCTCTATAGTATATGAATCTCAGATGCTTTGCAGAAGTGTTAATCATAAGATATTCTGCAAGTCATCGATTCCTGTGACCACTTTATGTCTGAAGTGCTCTGTATTTCATGCACACTTTAGTTTTGATGGACAAATCACAGTTTACTGTAAATAATGAAATGAGGAAGTCTTGCCTGCTTTACTTGTTTACAGGACGCTCGCTTGCACCCAGGTAAGGTGCGATACCTTCTTGCATAAAACATCCTGACATTCTAAAACCCAAGAAACAGGACTGGGCAAAGCTGTTGAATTTTGTGATGAGAAGGAAGACATGGATACTCAGGTATTATGGTGCATTTTTCTCTATATGCCTGATATAAATCAATTTATGTTTATATTTTTAGCTTCAGCTGTATAGCAATGCACCAATTTTAAGATCACTTAGTGTATGTCTTCATTGGCAATTCATGATACATATCTAAAACAGTGAATTTCTTACACTACTTTATAGAAAATTCTGCTCTGGTTAGTGTTCTACTTTCACAATTGTTTGTTTAAAAGTCAATACTATGTTAAAGGTAGTGTTAAGGTTTTCACAATATCTCTCATGTAAAGAAATCATATAAGGCTATCCTTCCTGCTCATTATTGGCTCATATCTTCTTTGCCATGAGACTTTTATTCTTTTTTTTTAAGAATACGTTTACTCTTCTGTACTTAGAGGAGCAAAGGTATGGCTAACTGGTGGCCTTCTATCTTGACGTATCATCAGATCACATTCTGCACCACTGCCAATATAATGCTGGTCTTCTCTTGCAAATGAAAATATTTTGTTTTCTTTTTACGAATTCAGACTTTACACAATCTGACTACACTGCTCATTAATGTTCCATGCCCCCTTTCCTTCCTCCTCTCCTCCCTTCAAGACTGTACAATTGGATGTTAACATTTTAGCCCACACATTTTAAACCCGGAAACCAACACCATGTACTCCCCCATTCCCTAAACAAATACATAAAATAATTTTTTAAAAACCACACTATTCCCAGAATGACAGGGCACAGTTGCTGAAGGAGAATTTGGCCTTCTAGGGCTCCCACTTTAGGGTCAAAAGACACATGTGTGCTAGGAGTGCGTTAAGAATATTTACCAAGAGTGTTCACCAAGGAGCAGCACAAGATGGACAGCAAACCAGACTAGCAAAATGTGGATCCACTCAATGGAGCTTTTAATCATCTGTAGAAAGTCAGATATTAATCTGACTGAATTGTAATAGCCTTCAATTTTCTGAAACTCCCCTGTTGCTGGTTCCAAGCCCAGAAGAGAAAGGAGAAGGGTTGGGCATTGGGCAGCAACCCATCCCTGTAAAACCTATAACCACTACAGAAATAGCAAGAAGAATGTAAAGTAATTCTTATTTACTAGGCAGAAGATCTGTTTCAAGTTGTATGACTTGTATGACAATACCAGATCAAACCAGTGTTGGAGTCTGGAGCCTGAAGTTAAAAACAATCTTATCAGCCAAAAACATCGTAAAAATTGGGACATGAAATGTGCGATCGTTATACCAGGTTGGACGGGTTGTCCAGCTTCTACACATTTTCTGTGATTATAAGCCAGATATCTTGGCCTTGAGTGAAGTTAGAGGGAAACAAATTAGATAGAGTTGAGAAATCAACAAAAATGGTGAGAGAGTGGCATAGCATGAGGTTAGCCTCATGCTGGAAGAATAAGCAACAAAGGTGATTTTTGTATGGAAACCTGTCAGCAACCAAATAATTACAGCTCTTTTTGCCCATGGACATGTCAAAGCGACCATTGTACAAGTCTATGCACCAACAGACAGTTCAGATTATATGGGGAAGGATGAATTTGATGATCAGCTACAGGACACCTTTGATAGTACGTATTTCTAATCATGACCTGAAGGTCCTGATAGGCAATTTTAATGCACAACTGGGTGTTGACTGACATGGGTTGGAGAACAGGATTGGAGCCCATGTGTTTTCAGCTCAGCTTAGAGACAACAGTGAGTGACTGGAACAGTGAAAACAGGACATGACATTGAAGCTGACTGATGAAATAAAAGTTATTAAATTAAAATGGAACCAGGCCAAAGATGCAGATGAAGCAGAGGAAATGAGCTGAATATATACAGAACTCAACCAAATGGTGGATAAAAACTGCTGGAAAGATAATAAATGTTGGAACAGAAATTATAAGAATGGTTGGAACATTGAAGCAGAAGAAGCAGTCAATTGAAATCATGCCAAAACTCTCTACCACATTGCCAAAGAAATTGATTGGAACAAGATACGCTTTCAAGCAAAGATAAGAGCAAGTAGTTCCTGACCACCCAAGAAGAGCAGAATATTACCAGGAAACTCTTAATCAGCCAGTCCTGACCACTACATATACTTTTAATGATAAGAATGCTCACCAGGAGCTCCAAGTGAATACTGGGAAGATTACCATGGAAGAAGTAGAGATAACTATTAAAAGCCTTAAATCAGGAGTTTGCAACCTATGGCCCGTGGGATGGACCCAGCCCGTGGTGCTATTTCATGTGGCCCACTACCATCACTTCTGCTGCCACTGGAAGTGGCAGAAGCTGTAAAAACAGCTGAAAATGTGCCACCCTTGCTTCCACCAGAAGCTGCAGAAGCAGCAAAAACAGCCACCACTACCCCTTCCTGGTAAATGCACCTGCAGCTGTCATAAATATTGTAGCATTTACAGCCGGGAGAACCATATGTCCAGTCTGCTCAGCTGTCTGAGGGGGCATGGTCCGGCCCACAGAGTGCAAAGGTTAAGAACCCCTGGCTTAAATGCAACAAGGCAGCTGGGTTGGATGAAATACAGAGATCTGAAAAGACAGTAGCCAGGCTATGGTGAAAGAGGAAAGGAAGAGGAAAAGAGAAAGACTGAAAATGGATGGACTGACTCAGTAAAAGAAACCTGAGTGGAACAATGAATGGGAGGATCATTTGGATGTAATTGATTTATAGGATAGCAAAAGCACAGAAAAGAGGGAGACGGAGGCCAAATATTGTGGCATTTTAAGATTAACAGATTTATTTCAATGTGAGCTTTCATGGACCAAAATGTACTTTTTCAGACATAAAGATCACAGATACTGTACTATGTTCTCTTATATTTACACATATCTCCATGCTGGGAGGCTTCATGACCAGGATATAGGTAGCAAAGGGATAATGATTCATAAACACAGGAATGGGACTATCAACCTGTTGAGTACTTGAAATTGCAAAGTGTATGACATATAGCTGTGACACGCTGCCATAGAAATGCTAAGAATTGTTTCTGTGACAGAAGTCAGAGTTTGTCAAGGAAGACAACTATGTTGTACCCAGAAGATATTACAGAAACTGGGCTATTAATATGCAACATGTTGAATGCCACTGTCTTGCCAGTCAGATAAGTCAGATAAGTCTGGAAGTTGTAGTTTAAAAAACAAAACATCCAGTTTCTGGAAAATGCTGTTCTCTCTCCTCCCTGTTAACTTTAATAGTGATAGCTGCATATTACTGTGACCAAAACAGTGAATCTCTGTGTAATTGTGACATCAGCAAAAGCAAGTGCTATAAAAACCATATAGATTTCACTCCCTTGCTATTTTTAAAGTCTAATGCTGAAGATTATTATTGGTGGTGGTGTTTTTAAGGATGCTAAACATCCTATGGGGTGTGCATGATTTCTCAACTGGGCTACCAAACTCGGCAAAAGCTCAAGTAATCTATTTTTAAAATGCTGTGCATACTTTATAAAAGCCCGTCTCTCAAAACCTTGGAGTTTGGGGAGCACTGTTTTTTTCTCTTTGATTTGCTTTGATTTTATTTCACCAAATGTGTGGGTGAGCAGTTATTTTGGAAGTGCTGTGTTCACTATTCCAGTCCTGAAACACTTATTCCCCCTCTCCCCACCCATCACCGTCAGTAAATATACCAGAACTTAGAACATTTATTTTTGGGGAGTTATAGTTCACAGAATTTATCAGCTGCCACGGCCAGCAACAGCTGAGATATGGTTGGGACAAGCTTCAGGGATGATGCTGACAGGTTTCTGAAGAGAACATAAACTGACACTCAGCTTCCTTGAACTCAGATCCTGCCACCATCCTGCCCAATTTATGCCGCACACCAAAGGTTCACCACACCTCTTATCATGAGCATCTGCTTCTGTCATAACACAACCCCATCATATATAGAGAGCTGTAACTTTGGAAGCACAAGTCCAGAGAGATGCTTACCCTACTACTGCACCTTCTTTCTGAAATCTTCTAGGGATTCCTGCTCATCCTGATCCACCTGTCAACCTTTCTCTCGGTTACCATTTGTGTTTTGTAGCAAGTTTTCTAAAGAAGCCAGCCTGCTGGAGTCACTCTTGGCTTGCAGAATCTGATCTCTGTGTTTCCTGATTTGCTGGATTGTTTGGAATGGAAGGTTCACAAAGGCTACACGTTTGAAGGAGGAGGGAAAAAAGTTGTTAGGCTAGTTTCATCACAAGTTCTCCAGGCAACATTCTTGCCTGAGCTGATGCAATGCAACACCTAAAGCCCAAGAGAAAGCCTTTCTGTTGTATTGGCTTTTCATTGTCAAGAAGAGATTAACAGCAATTACATGTATATACTGCTCCATAGAGTTTAGTAGAATCTCTGGTCAATTCACAAGGCAAGAAATAAATTAGCATTTCCCCCAATATGCTAGGTACTCATTTTACTTTGGAAGGATGGAAGGCTGAGTCAATCTTGAGCCCTGACATGAAACAAACAATTTAAAAATCAGGTGAGACAACATTCCCCCTTCTGTGTTCTCTCCTCTCAGTAACTGATCATCTTATGATTTAAAAAACAAACACATTTCTATTTTATTTCAGTTTAGCACTCAATCACATCTGCACTTCTTTAAAAAAGCATAGAGAGAATTTTGAGCAACTTAAAAAACTGGGAATAATTGATTCACAGCCGACATGGGGCGGCACACGGGGGAGGGGCTGCAAGAGATTCCTGAGTCACACTTTGGCCACTTCCAGTTTATAACATAGGGAAAGAGAAGCATAATGCATAATATCCTAACAAGAGGTAGAAAAACAGTGACACTCACTGGTGAACTGTGAAGACACCACACAGTTTCTATCCCATAAGGTCACAGATAGATAACCCACGTAGGAAAATATCAGACGAGATGGTTTGTGGCACTTTTTAACCACAATCAGGTATATCCCAGGCAACTGCATCCTTGTTGTGTGAGCTAATCTTTTTCACACTAGGTCAGGCAAGGAACTACAGAATGAATTCACCAATGGTGGCTTCATTTTGGTAGTTTAACAAATGACCTAGACATGGAAGAAGAAGTTGAGATGGTATCACATGTGCAAAAACACATGAACAAAGATGGAGAGTGCATTCGCAGTTGTTTTGAAAACTCTTTGTTTCACATAGAATATGAAAATCTTCTGTTCCATATACTGTACTGGTAATGGAGAAGAACCATTGCAGTGAGGCATAGAAATCAAATGGCTGTGCCCAAGGCTTCACAGAAAGTGAGGGTTTTGAACAAGGAATTTAAGGAATGTGTGATAAGCTGTTTCCCCCCAAAACAGAACACCCAAGTGGCACCTACATTAGCCAAATGTAGAAGCATGATTCAGTAGTAGTCTTCAGTGTTGGTATGCCCCTGCACACACACAAATTTCTGATGAAAACACATCTCTGAGATGCTAAATTTTAAAGATATTATCAAGGCAATTCCAGACAATATTATAACCATTCTTCAGTATTGTCTATCTATATTCTTCATGGGGGCGGGGGGGGGGGGGAGACTGAAATTTTAAAATTCAAACCTGAGGTAAAATTGTTGCTGTGGATTTTTTAGTTAATGTCTTACAACCCAGTCAGTATCTTACAACTGATGAGGACACATCATCATGGCATGGTTTGCAAGCCTCAGGTTCTGCTGCATAAACACAAATGCTCACCTGTAGTATGTTTTTATTATTCCCCCTACTTTCAATAAATTCACTCCACACATTGTATCTTACCTGTGCTGACCATCACATTAGCTATCCATGTGTGTATGAACCCCCCTAAAATGACATTTTTTGTTGTTGTTCAGTCGCACAGTCAATTCCGACCCTCTGCAACCCCATGGACCACTGTCCGCCAGGCACTTCTGTCCTCCACCATCCTCCTCAACTCGCTCAGCTTTGTGCCCATTGTGTCTACAATACCATCTAGCCATCTCATTTTTGGCCGCCCACTTCTTCTTTTGCCCTCCACCCTTCCCAGCATCAAGGCTTTCTCAAGCGAATCCTCTCTTCTCAGTTGATGTCCAAAGTACTTCAGCTTCATCTTTACTATTTGACCTTCTAGGGAGCAGTCAGGGTTGATTTCTTCTAAGATTGACCTATTTGTTCTCCTCGCTGTCCAGGGGACTCTCAAAACTCTCCTCCAACACCACATCTCAAAGGCATCTATTCTTCTGCGCTCAGCTTTCCTAATGGTCCAGCTCTCACAACCATCCATTGCCACAGGGAATACCATTGCTTTGACTATGCGAATTTTTGTTTGCAATGTGACGTCTCTACTTTTTACTATGCTCCCCAGGTTTCTGATCGCTTGCCTTCCAAGAATCAGTCGCCTTTTTATTTCGTGGCTGCAATCACCATCTGCAGTGAGCTTTGATCCTAAGAAAGTAAAATCTATCACTGCTCCTACTTCTTCCCCATCTATTTTCCAGGGACTGATAGGACCTGTTGCCATTATCTTGGTTTTCTTTATATTGAGTCTCAAGCCAGCTTTTTCAATCTCTTCTTTCAACCTAATCAGGTTTAAAATGACATTAAAAACATTTAAAAAATAATTGTGTGCCATCAAGTCAGTTCTGACTTATGATGACCCTTTCCAGGGTTTTTCTAGGTAGACAATACTCAGAAGGGGTTTACAATTTCCTTATTCTGGG
The DNA here is from genome assembly GCA_030440675.1 of Furcifer pardalis. Taxonomy (NCBI): domain Eukaryota; kingdom Metazoa; phylum Chordata; class Lepidosauria; order Squamata; family Chamaeleonidae; genus Furcifer; species Furcifer pardalis. Next base: position 76,468,184 of record CP126893.1, read on the forward strand.
GGGTGCCCTGGCACTGTGCAGGTTGCCCATGTCTACATAGGTTGGCTTTTACTCAGTGGTGGGCAGCAATAGATTTGCAAAAAAAACCCAAAAAAACTGGAGGGGGGTAGCAAAATTAGGTGGCCTCTGGGCAGAGGGGTGGCGAAATTGGGTGGCCTTTGGGCAGGGGTTAGCGAAATTGGGTGGCCACACCCACCTCCATGCCCTGCCCCATCAGGTTTTGTCCCTGCAAGTGGTTCAAGGTCACCCTTGCTCAAAAGCCAGTCATATCCAACTCTAGGGCACAATGCTCATCTCCATTTACAGCCAAAGAGCCAGTGCTGCCTCTGTTTGCAGATGTATACATGGCTATATGGCAGGCATGACTAGATTGCCCACGGTGAAGGCTCCACCCACAGTGTGGTAGCAATTTTTTTTGCTTCCCACCACTGCTCTTACCCCAGAATGCACTGTGGGGAATTGAACTCCTAACCTCTGGTTCTGCAGCCAGATATCTAAACCATTGAGTTATCAATACTGTAGTGATAAAATCTATGCTTATGTTCTTTTTCTCCCTAGTAAACAGCCAGAAGACAAAAACATTTTTAAAAGAACTGTGCAATTCTGTTTTTGCTGGTTTTCTTGGAACCCACATTTGTAGAAATAGTCCTTTTATGTTCCTCATTTAGGAGGCATCCTCTCATTCTGCAATCCCTACAGTTACATACACATAAGTCTGACAGTCTCAGTCAGCTAATTTCCTATCAGATTCTCAAAGAACGATAAAGATGTCAGTGAAAGAAGGTTTTCTCTGAGCCTTGCATCAGTGCTTCTTCTTCTATTCAGTCAGGACCAAAAGGTGGCTCCTTACTCCTGAAGAACTATGAAGTCCATGGAAACATGGGGAACAAGAGAAAAGTTCTGTGCTATAACAAAAACTTAAATGAAGTCCCAGTTCATCTGTCAAATGAAGTGTTCCTCGTGGATTTGCCTGAGAATAATGCTACCAATCTGGGGAAGAATGCCCTCTAGAACCTCAATCACTTGGAAATTTTGAATGTTTCTCAAAACAAAATTAATTACATTGAAGGAGGTGCTTTCGTGTTCAGAGGCCACCTGGAGATCTTGATCCCAAACACAAACCAGCTATATATTATTTCCAGTCCCATGCTTTATAGGATTACAAACCTCACCATCTTGCTTCTTTGCTACAATCAAATGCACAGGATAGAATTATCTACCTTTGCTCCCCTGGAGAAATTAAAGGTAATTGATTTAAATTCAAACAGATTGAATACCCTTAATGTGTTTAAAGTGGAGTCTTTGGAGGAGCTACACACTGCAAACAATGGCTTGCAGAACTTTTCAACCAGAGAGATCATTAGTGTGCCTGTGATGCTCCATGAACTGATGCATCCCATGACCCAATTTCTCTTTGTCCCATTACACCCTTTGAAAAACTTTATTTAATTTGATTTATCTTTCTCTACACCCACAGTCTCTATTGTGTGGCTAATACAAGATCCTTGCTTCTTAAAATGGTTAAACACATTATATTTGGGAGTGGCAGATATGAAACCATTAGATATCTACAATTTAATCCAAACACTAAATTGCACTTTGCTACAAGAGATCCACCTAGACCACCTAAATTTGACTGAGTCATATGGCCTTATAGAGCAGGTGTGTCTACAGCACCAAAATGTCAAGACTCTTAACCTACCATGTTCACAAATGTTAATGGAAGAGCTTTTGAAAACTGCACACAACTAAGATACTTGAATCTGGCATTTAACAAGCTGGAAGTGCTGCCAGTAACCTTGTTTCAGTCACTGAAGTATATGCAACTTCTCTTTTTTGGCAAACAACAAATTCACAATGGTACCTAATGCTACTTCTAATGTGACATGGTTAGAATGCCTTGACATTAGTTTTAACAAAATCCACAGGATTCTCCCTGAGGAGTGTACCCATCTAAAAGAAGTCAAGAATCTCTACATTACAGGGAACTATATCTATCATGTCAATTCAGACTTCTTTACTAACTTTCACGGATTACAAGAAATGGTTATGGGAGAAAATGTTTTAATAGAAACCAAATAACCTTTCTCAGCAAGCATGAAGATGCTTGAAAACTCTGGTGCTAAATCAAAATAAACTGGATTCCATTTTTAAAAGGGATTTTTAAAAATCTCACTGCTCTTCAGCTTCTTAATCTTGCAGACAACCAGATAATTACCATAGAGCCAGGAGCCTTTGAAGGTCTTAGTAACTTGCAGACACTTATTTTTGGAAGCAATAAGACAACCAAGAACACTTTATAAGAAATGATTTTCAAAGGAGTAAGCAATTTAGTTTATCTTCTGCTTTTTTACAATCTTATCAGTTATGAGTCCTCACAAAAGCTTGTCAACACACCTTTTCAACTTCTGAAGTCCTTAAAGAAACTATCCATTCAGACAGTAGCAGGATGCCTTAAACCTATACCAGTAGAGAAGATATACCCCCTTGTTGGTATTGCTCCATCTAAGATTAGGAGACAAGTAGCAGAAGATGCTGAGAGAACTAAGCAAGACACCCTCTGAATGGATATGAGTCTCAAGTCTGCCGGCTCAGATCCAGGAAGTGATTTATGGCAAGAACAAACATTCTTGAGGGAACACAAGAGCAAAACTAAATTAGAAGATGGAGGAAGGAGCTCACTGGGAAAGGAACATCATTAAAGGTGGATATAGTTGAAGATTTCAGTCTCCCCCATGTCACCTGGCGGACCCTGAATAGGCTGAGGGTTGGAGTCCCTAAATGCAAGACCAATATGCTCAAGTGGGGACTGCTGTTAGACAACAACACACAGTGTGAATGTGGAGAGACACAGAGTCTGGCCCATTTGCTAGTTTGCCGACTGTTGTAAGAGACATGTACCAATGAGGACTTGCATCTGGGCAGTGGTAGGCATGGGCCAGTTCGCCTCGGTTCTGTAGAACTGGTAGTAACAATCCTGGGTGGTCTCCTGGGGGGTAGTAACCTTCCCAGGAGACCACCCGGGGTGGTTACCTTTTTTTTTAAGCAGCCATGCGTCAATTGATATCTTAACATGCATGAGCCCCGAGCCAAGCAGCCATTTTGTGCATGGTCTCAGTGCGCATGCGTCAGGTGGAGGCCACGGCCCAGCGCTAGGCCCGCTGCCTGCCATGGCCTCTGCTCGCCACACTGAGTGGAGGCAACGCTGGGCACCTGGCCTAGTGCCGGGCCGCACAGCCCCATGCCAAGCACCCAGCCCAGTCCTAGGCAAGGCACCCACCATGGCCTCCTCTCAGCATGGTGAGCAGAGGCTGCAGGCGGGTGCCTGGTCTAGCGCCAGGCCGCGTGGCCCAGTGCTGAGCGGCACAGGGGGCGCAGCCTGGCGCCCGCCTACAACCTCTACTTGCGAGCGAAGGCCGCAGGTGGGCTCCTGGTCAAGTGCCAGGCCACGCAACCACATGCCAAGTGGCATGGGGCAGCACAGCACAGTGCCCGCCTGCAGCCTCTGCTCACAAGCGGAGGCTGGGGTAGGCTTCTGGTGAAGCACTGGGCTGCGTGGCCCCATGCCTAGTGGCATGGGAATGCAGTCTGGGCCTAGTCCAGGCAGCTACTACGGCCTCCACTCGGTGTGGTGAGCAGAGGCTCCGGTTGCTGTGCCCCACTCCCCTTTGCCGAGTGCCCACGCACCCTGCACCGGGCGGCATGGGAAGTGGAGGCCACGCAGGCGCTGGGCCAAGCACCTCCATGGCCCACACCAAGCACCACCCCAGGAGGAGGACGGAGGACCCTGTCGTGTGCTTCCTGGTAAGATTGTTTGTTTGTTTGTTTGTAGAGGGTGGGAGAGATTGTGTCTGTGTGTGTGTCTGTGTGTGTGCGTGTGTGAGTGTTGGGTGAAGGGTGTCGTGTGTTTGTGCAGTCTTTAAGGTGCCACAACATTTTTGTCTTTTTGTTTTGTTTACTTCCTGATATGGTTGAAACACAGACCAACACGGCTACCATTTCAAAAGTAACCATGTTAGTCTGTGTTTCAACCGTATCAGGAAATAAACAAAAAGACAAAAATGTTGTGGCACCTTAAAAACTAACTGATGTTTTTTAATGTAAGCTTTTGTGGATCAAGTCCACTGGGATTGGGTTGGCTAGCATAACAGATAAGTTTATAAATCAGTGTGGCTTTTTATAGCCAGTAATAATGTGTATTTAATGTGTACTGTTATGTGTTTTTAATGTGTATTTTAATGTGAATTTTTATGTGTATTTTTATGTGTATTTTATCTGTTTTTGTGTGTATTTAATTTGTGTTTTATGTGTATTTAATTTGTATTTTTATATACTTAATTTGTATTTTTATGTGTACAGTAATTTTATGTGTTTTTTTAACTTTTGCTCTACCCATGCTGTTGGCTCCGCCCATGATGTCATGAAATTGGCTCCACCCATGACATCATGATGTTGGCTCCACCCATGATGTAAACTCCACCCACAGTGTGGAAGCAAAACTTTTGGCTGCCCATCACTGCATTTGGACAATGACAAAGCGAAGAAAGTGGCTTCATTTTGGCAGTCCAGGGTCTGATCAGGAAACAAAAGAAGAAGAATCATAATGGATTTAGAAAATTTCCAGTTAACTTCTTGTAAGTATTGGAGTCTATCATGCAAATTCATGCAGGCAATTTGGCAATCTCTTTTTTGGATCCCAAGAGTTTTCAACATACCCCTACTCTTCAGTAATTTAATCTGAACAATAATAAAATTACCACTATCAGCAATACATTATTTGCTTCTGTATCAAACCTTACAGAACTCTACCATAATTTTAAAAAAAATTAAATTCTCTCTGCTTTGTTTCCTTGGTCAAACCTCCCTGTTCAGATTAGCAGAAAACCAAATCAATGTTGTCACAGAAAGGCAGATTAGACCACTGTCATTTCTTCTTTTCATAGATTTCAGGCAAAATCCATTTAGCTGTCACTGCAATAATCAAAAGTTCCTCAGGTGGTCCTTTTCCTAGAAGACATTACCAGAGATTATCTGTTTCCCTATTACAGAATAAGAAAACTAGGAAAGAATAAAACATACCTCAAATGGCCCCAGAATGAGCAGGAAATGCCACTGTTTTGGTTGGCATAAACTCAATATGGGTTTGAAGACTGGGGAAACAAGAAATAGGAAAATTCTATTTTGGCTGCACTTGTTTCTGAAGTTTTATAAAGAGACTGAGGACCATCTATTGATAGTGGGCATAAATGTCTTGTGGCCTTTCAGTTATTCTTAGACACCAACCCTAACCAACAATAGTGAATAGGGAGTTGTAATGGGAGATACCGTTCAGCTACACCTGGAGGGCCACAGAATCTTTGATGTATACTAATTCCTATTCACTCCTGCAGAGAAAATGCATAATCTAAATATGCAAACAGGAAGAGAGTTCTAGACTCACCTTCCATTGGAGGTCGATGGTATTTGGGGTATAGGATTCATCACTTCAGAGAGCCCCTGTCAAGTTCAGTCTAAAACCTGAAGTGATTTCAGGTCTGAGGTCTTGAACAGGAAAGGTTGGAAATCTGCACGGAGTCACCGAGCATTTGTCTCTAGTGAAACAGAATCCTATGGAGTGATATCTGTAAGACATTTCTAGTTTGCTTTCAGTATGCCTTCAAGCAATGGGTATTTTACAATGTTGCTGTAGTTTGCCTTTTAAGGAATTTAATATTTTTGTAAGTTTCATTTATGCATATTCTTATAATGTCTTAGACTCAAATCCAACAGCATTGCTAGGACAATGCAAGTTCCTCCTTTGTATTGTATCCTTTGGAGTCTCCTAGTAATGGACTACAGGAGGATTCCCACTCTCTGGAGCAGTTTTTGAGGTTGTCTGGAGGAAGAGAAAGTGAAGAGGAAATTGTCTTCTCGCCCAATTGTAATAGATTCCATCATCAAACTACAGTATAACACTGCTCTCATTTTCATATTGAGCTTTCTTATAAAAGGACTGCAGTGGCTCAAGTGGATAAGACACTGATTGGAGGCAGGAGGTCAGCAGTTCGATTCCCGAGTACTGCAGGATGGAATAAGCTCCCATCTTCATCCCAGCTCCTGCCAGCCTAGCAGTTTGAAAGCAATACACTGCAAGTAGATAAATAGGGACCACTTCGGTGGGAAGGTAAAGTGTTCTGTGCACTCCAATGTCTAGTCATGCCTGCCACATGACCACAGAACATCTGCAGAAGTAGACAGTGCTGACTCTTTGACTTTGAAACAGAGATGAGCACTGAACCCTAGAATCAGATACAACTGGCTTTCAAGCAAAGGAAACCTTTGCCTTTACCTTTCTTTTTAAAAGCCATAGAGCTCTTGATTTTAAAAAAACTGTTTAATGTCAAGATCTTTTCAATCAATCATGAAATAAATTGTATACTAGCTTTACTAAAGGGTGTGTTATATTTTATATGTGTTTATTAAAAAATATGAAAGATAAAATGGAATGTTTCTATTAGGGACGAGAATATCCCTACCCAAAATTAGTCTTGTTTTCTCTGTCATTTGAATTTTGTAACTGTCACATTCTTTCCACACAGGATGTGAAAAAGTATTCAGCATGTTTGTAAATAATATAAGCTGATTTTTTAAAATCCCATTTGCCCTGGGCAAATTCAACAGGCACAGCTGTTCCAATGTGGAGAGGATCCTATTGAGCCTGCCTCCAGCAAAAGTATTACAGTTGAAGGCTTCTCTCTCAAAATAAGGTGGTAACTATAATTCAGTGCCAGCATAATTGAAAACACAACGATTCAAACCCAAAAGTGCAGGTGTCAAGTGTTCAAACACATGGGTCTATCTAGAGCAGTGGTGGTGAAATTATGGCACACGTGCCAGAGGTGACACTTGGAGCCCTCTCTGTGGGCACCCATGCAGTCACTCCAGTACAGAGTTTGTCCCACCCCTCTGCCCAACAGCCTAATGGGGGCACCTCCTCCCTCCCCCAGCACAGAGTTCACCCCACCCCTCTACCCAGCAGCCCAATGGGAGCACATCATCCCTCCCCACATCACAGAGTTCACCCTGCCCAGCAGCCCAATGGGAGTGTTTCCTTCCTCCTCTGTTGCTGTGTCGGCACTTTGCGAAAAATAAGTGGGGTTTGGGGTTGCAGTTTGGGCACTCGGTCTCTAAAAGGTTCACCATCCCTGATCTAGGGAACTTGTCAGTTACAATTTCATTCTCTCATTTGAATGTTTAAGGTCTTGGGGTTTTTCCATCTCATATGGAGCAATTTTCACTAGAATGGGTAGCTGAATGCAAACAGTGAAGAAAGGATTTTTTTCCTTCATCCTTCACAACTTAGCTACTGTATATACTCAAGTATAAGTCTAGTTTTTTAGCCTCCAAAATGAGATCCAAAAAAAGGGACTTGACTTATACTCGGGTCAACGACCCCGAGGGTCCCAAAACCGTGATGGTGCAAATTCAAACATACATTTTTCTAAAAGCACTAACACTACCATAAAAATTTGAAAACATACCCATACAAATGTCTGAATAAATTAATTTTACCACATTTTCATGTATTTTAATTGCTGAAACTCACTAGCAGCTGCTGCATTTTCCACCCTCAACTTATACTCAGGTCAATCTATTTTCCTAGTTTTAGAGGTCCAAATTAGGTTCCTCAACTTATATTTGGGACGACTTATAGTTGAGTATATATGGTATCTACCTACCTTTGCTGTACTTCTGCCCTTTGACTTCATTGTTTACTGATGACTTCTAGCACTACAAAAGCTTGCATTTTCATTTCCAGCCTACTTCCTTGTAATGGAACGGACAGTTTTGAGTGTAACCTAATAAACTAGCTTCCGTCTCTTATAGCAGTAACAATGGACCAGCCAAGGTCATGGACGTGCAACCGATCTGCTTCAGAATAGAGGTTCTTCTGGCAATGGCTGTGTCCTTGTGCGAAGGACACCATGTAGGCATAATGGCAAGAGGTGGGGGAACTGAGCATGTGCTTGTATACGCTAGCACACAATGGGTGTCCTGAAAGCAATATCCTGCCAAGTTTGTAAAACCAGTCAGCCAGAGATAATTTTTATATATAAATAGCTATACTGCTGCAAAGAACGCTGGCTGCACAAAACCCCACATGCGGAAACAAAGTTACTGCATTGGCATAGAGAATCTTTTCTGAATGCCACTTCCTCTTATTTCTTTAATGCCCATTTTCTCTACTATCGTCCTAATTCCCATGTAATGCTAATTGACATGTTTTGGAAGGAATACAGATTAAAGCTCTAAACTGTAATCATAGGGCAGCAGCTGTGAGGTTTTTGGTGCCAGCCAACATGAGGCATCATGGCACCAGCGAGGACAAAGGTGTGGTGTTTCAGGTGAGCCACCTTCTTCTTGTCTGTGAGCCAGGTTTTAGCTTTGAACAACAAAAAAATATAGAAGGAATAAAGGATGAAAATGAGGAACAAAATATCCTTTAAAAAGGAAGGGTATACTGTATAATAAATACACCTGCAATTTGAATTAGAAGAACCATAGATCTCACCTGCGAGATGAGAGCCTTGTGAGGGCATGGGGGGCTTGAGTGGTCTAACTAGGCAATGTTGCCCATCTCTTGTCAATGATGTTAGGTTGGGACAAAAACTCACTAAAGTGTCCTCTGTCGAATCTCTTGGGCAAGGTGAAAGCGGAGGGCACTTGTTATGGTCCACCTAGCCAGCAGGTGATGTGATATCCAAATGGATAAAAAACCACATGCAGATGGTCTTGATTCCTCAGGTCCATTTGCATGTGCGGAATGTCATTGTGGAGATGTCTACCAATGCATGAATACGACTCCAAGGCAGTGATGGGATGTTACCGGTTCACCCGAACCGGTAGCAACATTCTCAAGTGGTTCGCCAAACCAGTAGCAACCACCTGGGATTGTTTGTTGTTTTTTTTTTTTTTTTGAGGCATCTGAAATAAATAAATAAATTTGGAGCCAAAATGGCTCCCAGGTACTGTGCATGCATCAAACCTTCATTTGATGCATGCACAGTTCTATTTTTTTACTGCGCATGTGTCAAATGGAAGTTTGCCACATGCGCAGTTCCCGGAAGCCATTTTGGCTGCTGGGAAAGGAAGGGTGCAGGGAGCACCTGAAGAAGCGGTGGCGGTGCCCCCATGCTGCCGCCTGTGCTGCTTCCAAGGGTAAGTGAGGGGTTTGTGTTTGGGGTAGGTGGGTGGGTTTATTTATGTTTGGGGTTGGTGGGTGGGTGGGTGTATTTTTATTTTATTTATTTATTTAATTTATTTATTTAATTTATTTACAGGTTTGTGTTGTGGTTGTTTGGGTGGGTGGGTGGGTTGAGGGGTGTGTGTGTGTTTATTTTTATTTTATTTTATTTATTTTAATTTTTATATAATTTTTATTTTTTTGGCCCTGCCCACAACATCATGACATCATGACGTCGGCTCCACCCACAATGTCATGCAGTCATGCCGTTGGCCACATCCACGACGTCCGTGACATCACGGTGTGGTAGGAAATTTTTTGTCATCCCATCACTGCTCCAAGGTATCTAAGGTATCTTTACAGATGAGGACACTTCTCTGTTTGAAGGAGTCTTCAAATCATCCAGCAACATTTTAAGCAGGAACTACTGACTTACTTATAGCTATTACTCCTCACCCTTTTATCAGGACTGTTGGAGGAGGCATTTGGATCCCAACAAAATAATGGACATGAGCTCCAGTGCAGATCATTGGTTGTTGACTAGAACCCCCCAACACAGATGTGTGTTTGCAGTGGTCGGTTGTGGTTGTGGTTTTATATATATATACTCAAGCTTATTTTTCTTCCATGTCTAACCCAGATGTGAAACTGCCAATATATATATATATATGGCTGTTGGTCTTGTAGGTGTTTTTGGTGATACACAGGCTTCTTTATTTCAGTGACATCACACAAATGATGTGTCACAGCAGTGACCAAGAGTATTCATAAGTATAGTATCTTGTGACTCCTATCTATAAAAACAATCAACAGCAGTTATAAAGTTTTTAAAAAACCAAAAAAGGAATAAAACAATTCAGTAAACATGTAAACATGTAAAAGAAAATGACATTTAAACTGACATCTTCCATCATTATTAGAAGGCTTTACCTTTTTCTTAGTGATATTTTAAACAAATAATGTTGATCTTTATATATTGATAGACTGATACTTACTCTGACACACATACTATATAACTGCACAATATCAAATTCATGGTTTCTTCAACAATAGACACTCTCATTTTATTCCACACCTCTATCTGACATCATTAACTAATCCACAGCTCTTACTGATTGAGGGGATGAACAGACAACGACAAAGGATTGTGACTGATCGCACTAGAAAGGGTATTTTGCTGGGTTTGATCTTTTTTAAAGTAACCCTTTCCAGTGTATGGGGGAATCTGTACAGCCTGGCCTCCTACAAACAGTAGCCCTGCTGTACACGCCTGTGTTTTGGGGTTCATTTTGTGCACTGTTTGGGGTTGGGATAGACTGCTACTGCCTGTATGTTATGTGATTGCTAGGAAATAGCTTGCAGTGGATCGAACCACAAGTAGTTCAAAATGAGACCAGTTTCCCATCTGATTGTGCCCTAACTTCTCACACATTCACCCTATACACAAATCAAAATCTCTTCAGTCAGGAACCATACAGACCAAGCTGTTTACAGTTCCATTTATAAACCTTATTTTACATTTCTCAGCTGTCTTATCTTCCACTCCTGGCACACATTTCCCCAGAACAATAAATTTGCTTAGACACAATATATATACAGCTCAAAATTGCCACAGGAGATGAAGCCCACATCTCTAAGAGCAAGTAGTGGCAGATAATTAATCTGATAGAGCTCAAGAAAAGAGGTCCCCATGCCAAAGGCAAATAAATACAGCTCACAATCCATGACCAGCTTGCTGAAGGCAACATCCTTACCATGTCTACTTCTTGTTACTGTCATCAGCTTTCCATGTTTCTTGCCTCTCAGACTGACTGATCTCTTGCTCACCTGGCCTGGACTGTTTAATGACCTTGCTCCTGACTGTTCCCCATCTGTACTGCCAACTTGATATATGAGCCATTTATGGATTGAATCTAGCTCTGGACTCTAACAAGTCTCTGCACAATCCTTGAAGTCTGGTAATAGAGTTCAAGATAAAGAGACAGAGCTGATTACATATCTCAATTGATTGTTGGGGTGTATATATTCCATGTTGGTCCACCCAGCGCACAGAGGGGTGCACACTCCCATTGGGAGCAGTTGCCATGAAAGAAGAGAAGCAACAGACCACCCCCATCCCCAACCAAGAAGGTTGAAGAGGGGAAAACAGCCTGGTGCTTCTCCTTTTTCACAGCAACATTGAGGCGGCTTCTCATGCTGCTCACTGGGTTCATGTGCATGCCTGTGATCAACCCAAAGGGTGGCCACTGGTGCTGGGAGGGAGGGTGCCCCAGGATGAGTCCCTGTACCCTGGTGGGTCAGTCCACCACTAGAACCATACTCCCAAATCATAGTGGCATGGGAGAATCTCACCTCCAATGTTGGTAGGTCAAATCTCTGTGCCTATAGCACAGAAATGTGCAGCAATGCCTGATTAGATGCAACAAAACAAAATAACAAAAGTCCCACAGTATAGAAGGTAGGAAGCAATTTGCAATCACCATTCTTTCTTGCCAGGAGAAATCACTGGTAACAGCTACTCTCTTGTAGCTTATCTGTCAAGAAACGGTATGTCAACAGCAATATGTTTACTGACATAAGTATTAGCCATCATAACTCATTTTTTGTTCAGTCACACAGTTGATTCCGACCCTGTGCAACCCTATGGACCACTGTCCGCCAGGCACCTCTGCCTTCCACCATCCTCCTCAGCCTGCCCAGCTTTGTGTCCATTTCATCTACAATACCATCTAGCCATCTCATTTTCGGCTGCCCCCTTTTTCTTTTGCCCTCCACTGAGTGGTGGGATGTCAAAAAATTTACTACCCCACCATGATGTCATCACAGTGTGGGCAGAGCTAACATCATGACATCATGATGTGAGCGGGGCCAAAGAAAAAACTAAAATAATAAAATAAAATAAAAATAAGCACACACACACACACCTCAACCCACCCACCGACAACACATTAAAATACACCCAGCCACCCAAACACCTACCCACCCACCCCAAACACAAACCCATCACTTACCTGTTAGTATAAGTGCCTGGGCAGCACCATGTTGCAAGATGGATATGGCCATAGTACCAGTTCTCTAGGATAATATGCCTCAATGTAAATGTAAAACAGCTGTACCTCCTTAAGGGTTCTCCAATTGGAACAGCAATTGGAACAGCACAGGTGTAGCTTATTGATGAGGTAACCGCAGGGAGGCAGGGCCGATTAAATGGGCCCGCCCCCGGCGACTAATGGATCCAGAGGGATTCCAGAGGGAACTGGGGGATTGTCCTCTTGACCCGCAAAGCGATTCATCTGAGGCCATTGTCGACGCTTGGGACAAGAAAGCGACGGCAGCCTTGGATGTAATCGCGCCACTACGGCCTCTCCGAGTCCGTGGGGATCGATCTGCCCCTTGGTTTTCTGAGGAACTAAGGGAGCTCAAACGGGCTAAGAGACGCCGAGAGCGCCGCTGGGTGAAGACTCGGAGCGAGTCTGACCGAACACTGGTCAGAGCTGCTATTAAAGACTACCTAGTGGCGATGAGGGTGGTGAAGCGCCAATACTTCACCACCCTTATTGCCTCCGCAGATAATCGCCCAGCGGCCTTGTTCCGGGTGACCAGGTCCCTCCTCGGTAGAGGGGGGCCGGGCCCTGGGTGGCAGGGATCGGCTGAGGATTTTGCCGATTATCTGGTGGAGAAAATCGCTCAGATCCGCTCGAAGTTGAATCCCGGCGTGGAACGTACAGAGCTGGGGCTGACCATAGCACAGTCTAGCCATGTTACCTGGGATCGGTTCGATCCTGTTGGCCCTGAGGAAGTGGACAGGCTTCTTGTATCTGTTCGCGCCACAGCCTGTGCACTGGACCCATGCCCTGCCTGGTTAATAAAAGCTTCTAAGTCTGTGGCAGGTGGCTGGGTCGAGGCGATCATCAATGCTTCATTAAAAGAGGGGCATTTTCCTGCGCCTTTTAAACATGCTTTGGTGCTCCCCCTCTTAAAAAAGCCGTCCCTCGACCCCACGATAATTTCCAACTACCGTCCAGTGTCCAACCTACCTTTTTTAGGTAAGGTTTTGGAAAAGGCTGTGGCGCAGCAGTTGCAGGAAGTCCTGGATGAAGCGGATTATCTGGACCCGTTTCAGTCAGGATTCAGGCCCGGATATGGTACTGAAACTGCACTAGTCGCTTTGGTGGATGATCTCTGGAGAGAGCGGGACGGAGGGGAGCCGTCTGTCCTCGCTCTTCTCGATCTCTCAGCGGCTTTTGATACTGTCGATCATGGCATCCTTCTGGGAAGGCTCCGGGGTCTGGGGATCCAGGGCACAGTGCTGTCCTGGTTTTCCTCATTCCTGAGGGACAGGACCCAGTCGGTGTGCCTGGAGAAGGAGAAGTCCAGCCCTAGGCCCCTGCAATACGGGGTGCCTCAGGGCTCGGTACTCTCTCCTCTCCTGTTTAACATCTATATGAAGCCGCTGGGTGAGATCATCCGTTCCCACGGGGTAAGGTATCATCAATATGCAGATGATACCCAGTTATACATCTCCGCCCGTGGGGACCCAAGCGGTGCGGTGGAAGTCCTTTCCAGGTGTCTGAAGGCTGTTAAGGTCTGGATGGGGGACAATGGGCTACAGCTGAACCCCGGCAAGACTGAGTGGCTATGGGTAAGGGGTCCTGTGTTAACCCAGGAGCTGCCATCTTTGGTACTGGATGGGGCAGCTTTGCCCCAAACAGACCCAGTGCGTAATCTGGGGGTCCTCCTGGACTCACGGCTACTGTTCGAAGAGCAGGTGGCAGCCGTGGCCAGGAGGGCCTTTGCACAACTTCGTGTAATACACCAGTTACGCCCACTCCTGGACCGGGACGCCTTGCTTATGGTCACACATGCGTTGGTCACCTCCAGACTTGACTATTGTAATGCGCTCTACATGGGGCTGCCCCTGATGACCATCCGGAGACTCCAGCTGGTCCAAAATGCGGCGGCCCGGGTAGTGGTGGGGTGTGGGCGTTATGCTCGCGCTTCACCGCTGCTCCGGGAGCTGCACTGGTTGCCAGTATGTCTCCGGGTGCAATTCAAGGTGCTGGTTATTACCTTTAAAGCCCTTTATGGTAGTGGGCCAGGATACCTAAGAGACCGTGTCACCCCAAGAACATCTGTCCGTCCCACCAGGGCGGATCGGAGAGGCTCCCTTGTTGTCCCTTCGGCAAGAAAGGCGCATCTTGCCTGCACTAGGAGGAGGGCCTTTTCTGTGTCCGCCCCGGCCCTTTGGAACCTCCTGCCCACTGAGCTGCGCCTTCAGACAGAGCTCCTGCCCTTCCGGAAGGGCTTGAAAACCTGGCTGGCAGGACAAGTGTGGGGACCTGGGAATGCGAGTTCACTTACCAGGTGGCTTATCTGATGGACTGCCACCTTGGGTCTGGTAGTGGGACTGTGTATTGGGACTGTGTATTGTTTTAATTTTTGTGATTAAGTTCTGATGACTTTTTAACTTGATGTTTTTATTGATGTAGATTGTCTTATGTTTTTATTCTTATTTTTAGTCTCATGTAAGCCGCTCAGAGTCGGGTCCTCCCGATTGGGGCGGGGTATCAAGTATAATAATAAAATAAAATAAATAAATAAACTCCAAGACTTTGCTTAAAAACCCCAAGCCAGGCCTTTTTAGGAACTGTGGTAGTACGTCCATATAGGTAAAGGTACTACATCCAAAGGTGAGTAACTTACCCTGGGGAGCAGGCTGTAGGGAGCTTCAGGCTAGCAACTTCTCTTCCTCCTCCACGCTTGGGAGGACAGCGAGGAGTCCATGCATATGCTCCAAGCACTGTAGGCATGCATGCACACCAAGTGCTTGGCGCACATGCGCAGTGGGGGAACCAGTGAAAAGGTAAGCCCCAAAGGTGGTTCCCCCCAAAAAACTGCTACCAGTTCTCCGGGACACTGGGAAAAGTTACTACCGTTTCTGGCAAACTGGTGCGAACCTGTTACATCCCATCACTGCCTCCACCTTTCCCAGCATCAAGGCTTTCTCAAGTGAATCCTCTTTTCTCATTTGATGTCCAAAGTACTTTAGCTTCATCTTTACTATTTGACCTTCAAGGGAGCAGTCAGGGTTGATTTCTTCTAACATTGACCTATTTGTTCTCCTCGCTGTCCAGGGGACTCTCAAAACTCTCCTTCAGCACCACATCTCAAAGGCATCTATTCTTCTGCGCTCAGCTTTCCTAATGGTTCAGCTCTCACAACCATACATTGCCACCGGGAATACCATTGCTTTGACTAGACGAATTTTTGTTTGCAATGTGATGTCTCTACTTTTCACTATGCTCCCCAGGTTTCTTATTTCTTGCCTCCCCAGAATCAGTCGCCTTTTTATTTCGTGGCTGCAATCAACATCTGCAGTGAGATTTGATCCTATGAAAGTAAAATCTGTCACTGCCTCTACTTCTTCCCCATCTATTTTCCAGGAACTGATAGGGCCTGTTGCCATTATCTTGGTTTTCTCGATATTAAGTCTCAAGCCAGCTTTTGCACTTTCTTCTTTCAACCTAATCAGGAGCTTTTTAAAGTCCTCCTCACTTTCTGCCATTAGGGTGGTATCATCTGAATATCTCAAGTTGTTGATATTTCTCCCAGCAATTTTGATCCCAAATTGTGATTCCTCTATACCTGCATTGCGTATTATGTGCTCTGTGCATAAGTTGAATAAGCAGGGTGACAAAATGCAGCCTTGTCTTACTCCTTTTCCTATTCCAAACCACTCTATCCTTCCGTATTATGTCCTGACTGTTGCTTCTTGATTCATGTACAGATTTCTCATGAGGCATATAAGGTGCTCTGGTATTCCCATCTCTTTAATTACTTGCCACATTTTGTTGTGGTCCACACAGTCAAAGGCCTTAGTGTAGTCAATGAAACAGAAGTAGACTTGTTTCTGATATTCCTTTGTTTTTTCCATGATCCAAACAAGTTATAAGCAAGTCAAATAATTTCAGTGCCAACCTAAGTGTTTAGATGTGCCTGCAGACGTGTTTTGGAAATGCAGGCATGTATGAAGGAGGAAACGTTTTACAAAGAGTTGGTTTCCAAGGAATATTTAGGTGTCATGACTAGAACAGTGGAAATATTATTTTAACCATTTCACTATCATTTTTTTGCACCAAAATAAAAAGATTTTTAAAAAATTTCAAACCATTACATATGTAAGAATTCAAGTTTCCATTACAGTATAATGCATCAAAGAATCACAGTAGAGATGCAGAGACAGAACCTAGATCATGATTTCTCCAGAAGTTACCCAGAAGAACAAGCTGTGGACTGTACTGTTAGAAATGTTTCAACTAATGTCTTAAATTTAATTTTTGTACGAGATGCTAGAGCATACGATTTTCTAGTTTCTGGGGATTTTGGATTACATTCATTTCAACATGTCTTCAGTTGTTTATGGGATGTGAGAGAAGCAGACGCGCACGTGCACGCACGCATGCACACACACACACACAGTCATCTGTATAGGTTCCAGTTCATGTGGGGGGTTTAAGGTGTGAGATGTTGATGAATTCACCACAGCCTCAAGCCCTCTGTCCCCGAGGTGACCACCTCACCTTAACTAATACCAAGACCAGCTCTAGTTTGCATAGTTAAGGATAGCCTACTAACTTTATCCATTAGATATCTCAGATCTGACCATAATAACAACATGCCTTGCTTACCTGCTTACTATAACATGTCTACAGCTTTTGGAAAGTTTTTGTAAGCTTCATTTGGACCAGAATACCTCAATCTCACTGCTGCCAGAGTGGATCTGCTGCAGCAGCAAAGATGCTATGGGATCAACTGGCTAGTCTCTCCCAGCCAGTTGGAGCTTATCTCTACTGCCAGGGCAGCCACTGATCAGCAGAGGCAGGCTCTAGCTGATTAAGGGAGATATTTCCCCAGCTGATCAGCTGTATCGCCTCTCCATTGCAAGTAGCGATCATTTTAAGAAATATTTAGTTGAAGTATCATACCACTATGACATTTTAAATAAATACTTTTTCAAAAAAACAAACAAACCCCAATCTACTGCAGAGCAGAGAGGGGCTCTAGCTGATTGACAGGGACTGGTGTCAGCTGATCTGCAGCTATACGGAGATGTAGTTGTGGCTGTCCCTGCCAATCTGCTGGAGCCTGTGTCAGGTCCTGCCACAGGTTTACCTGGGATTTCCAGATAAACATCAACAAATTGTCTTATTTTACACCAATTTAAGTATCAGTGTAAACTAAATGACCCCCCAGCCAGCAGTTTCAGATAAACCACTTGGCAGCAAAATAAATCAATTTTGGCTCTTTGTCATATAATTCCTGATCTTTGCATTAATTAGGAAACAACGCACATATGGGTTTTTTGCAATTCAATATACATTCTCATTGAGCTCTTCAGCCAACTGTTTTGTCCTACAATTGCTTAAAAGTCAGCCTATGGATGAATATATGCTTTGGACCCCCTCAATCATTCCTGAGCCACTGAGTCCTTTCCTGCAATATGCTTCTCCAGGAAACCGGAAAAAGAGGAGATTGGGGAGGGGATTGCCATATCATACAGTTAATGAGGCAGAAATACTGGGCTGTTTCTTTTAAAAAGATAGATAGCAGCTCTACACTATATAATGATAGTATAGATTACATTGACAGATGGCTTACTGTGGACCCAAAATTTCACCATATTAATGTGCAGGCTGCTGAGTAATATAGGAAGTTGCCCTATATATTAATTCAAACCATGAATCCCTCTAGCCTTGTATTTTCAAGTCTGGCACTAGCTCTCTGGAGTTTCAGGCAAGGTGCTTCCTTTGCTTATATGGAAACCTCTTCTTCAAGTACCGTATCCGATTCCAAATATTGGCTATCATCATGGCAATCAGCCATGAAGATTGTCCTGAGAATATAATGCAGTGGCCTTCCATTTACCTTCTGCCTTGCAGCACAACACCCATACTATTGATCTCTACAAGTCACTTTTTGGTCCTGTGCCCTTTTGGCACACAAAGTCCTCATCAGCTCCAGAACAGTATTGATGAAGCTCCTGCCCTCTATCAAGATGAATTCAAGTGAGATTTAATTCACTTGTACAAGATACAGCCATCACCCTTTCCTGTGGACTTCACCACCCAAGGCCATTAGTCCTCAGGGTTGTCAGGTTAGTTAACCACCACCTGATGAATGGTGTTGAGTTGCTGGTAGTATAGTCTACTCTATTACCATAGTAGGATAACCTGGCCAGATAGCATAGAAACTTCTAGTATGCTCCAATGGTCTCCCTTTTAAGTGCTTTTTATTTTAAAGATAATCCAGGTGTTAGTGATAACTTTTAAAGTCCTATATGGGTTGGGACCTTCTTACCTTGCAGAACGTCATCACCTCAGGTCTGTAGCCTGCATCACTTGCTCCTCTTTGAAGGTGCAGCTAAGAAGTCTGGGATGAGGAGAAGGGCCTTCTCAGTGGTGGCACCAATGATGTGGAATGGTATCCCACCTGAGCTGCACCAGGCCACTTCACTCCAATCCTTTAAAAAGCTAATGAAGACATTGCTTCTCGAGGAGGCCTTTATAAATGTCCTACCAATCTCTGGCTTTTAGATTGGGACCAGTACATATCCCTTCCCATTTAGCTGCATGGTCATGTCTCTTGACTGCAGTACTTTTGCCCATTATAATGGTCGGTGTTGTCTGTAAATTATTATTGTAAGTTTTATGTGGTGTAGGTTCTATAGGGTGTAACTGTTTTTAATAAGTTTTGTTAATTGTATGAGGGATTTTATGATGCGAACCACCTTGAGTAGGGATGTATTGCTCCCTAGAGGGGCGGGGTACAAGTGTAAAATCCAATTCAATTCAGCAATGTACAACTACTTCCACATACTGCAGTGTTTAAAACACACAACACATTTATCCATACACACAGAGAAACATGTACAGTATTTGATTATCTTTAAAACACATGTTCACCTCTCTCTTTTGTGTCTGTCACAGTTCAGTTTTGAATTAATGCTTCGTTTCACTCTGATAAAATTTGTTTACAGAAAAAGAAAGGACTCATGACTTTTTACAGACCTTGACAATGTTTTAAGTAGCTGAAGGGAGTGAAGAAGAGGGACTATAGTTGGTTATAGGAATCCTATCCCTTTGCTTAACTGAGTACCTTTCAGAAATTATGTAAGCAACATTGCACATACCCATTAGGTGGCAGTGTTATACAACATTGCAAAAAGAAGACAGACAAGTAAGCCACAGTTAGTCTTACACAGCCATATATGGTCTACTTAAGGGCCCATAGGTGAAGACCTGTTTTTCTTGAACCTCCAAGTTGGTATGACTCAAGCTGTAAGTAACAGCTTCCAAAACCACCCATATCTCACAAAGAGCACTCATAAAAACAAGGTGCCAGTGCTAGTTTATGTGCTCTTCAGATGTAAACAGTTTGGACACTGTGATCCAAAGAGCAAATGAGAGCCAAAAAAAGAAAGAAAAGACAAAAAGTTCTTCATGTAGCTAAGAAAGATTATCTGAAACATCTCAACCATCTCTGAAAAATCCATTTTTGGTATTTCTTGAAATGGTATTCAGTTCGACTCTTCCATCAGTGTTATTTTGAAAGTATTGGGTGGGCTAAATTTAAAGTAGAAACAACTTACAAATATCCTAAAACATCAACTTTCAAGCAATGAGCATTTTTCCAAATCACATACTTTACAGTGTTGTAAAGAGGCTGATGGAGAATGAGAACAAAGGGGCAGGACAGTTTCTTCTTCAAATAATGCTGAGGTGGTGGAGACAGGAGAATATTCTTAGGCTCCAAATCCATTAAAATGCTTAGAAAGTTTACTGCAAGAATATACTAAAACATGTGTAGAAATTAATGGTGCATACATATTGTAAATGCAATCAAAAGAGGCTAGTAGCTGGTCAAGGATGTGAGAGTTAAATCAAATTATACCCTCCTCCTAGGTATGCCTGAGAAATATAGTGCTGTCATAATATCTCCTAATGAAGCTGAGAAGGGAAACACCGATACTCAACTCACAGTTCAGCTTGTTTTGTTTCTTGAAGAAGGACCTCAGCCATCTCAAAACAGCAGTCAATCTGTGATGCCAAATATAACTCACAATGTGTTTTTTCAAGGTACTGTTAGACACTTAACATTAATTTATCTATTACAGTACTGTACTGTACTTGTAAACATATCCATGTCTACTCCAGTCAGTTCTGCCAGTTTCAAGGAAGCTTGCTCAAAGTAGACACAACAAAGAGTCTTGTAGCATTTTAAAGACCACTACATTTTATGTGGCATAAGCATCTGTGGACTCCAATCTACTTCTTCAGATGCAGGTGAAGAAGTACACACCTGAAAAAGTAGTCAGCAGTCATGGAAAAAATCCCTGTTCGTGCAAAATAAAACCTGTTCATCTTTTAAGACACCACAAGACTCTTTACCAGAGATAAGCCAATATAAATGCACATAAAATGTATGTCTCAGCCTCCTTGACTGAGCGTGGGATCAGAGAAGGCATTAAAAATCCTCTGCCATTTCCAGCCATGGTTGAGACAAGACTATGAGAACCAGCCACATATTTGTTCTGGAAGATCTACACAAGATTTGCTATTCTGCAATAGATTATTGGGTCCAACTTGCTGAAAGTTTCTTATTAATAGGAACAAGCAAACATATAACACATAATCTAGCAATTTCAATGTCCCCAACTCCTCCTCTGATAGGCTAATCCAGTGATGGTGAACCTTTTGGAGACAGAGTGTCCAATCTCAACAGGCTGCCATCTGCGCTGCAGAGGAGCATGAGGCAAACTCTGTGCTGGGGGAGGTAGGAAGCACTCTCATTGGGCTGCTTGACAGTGGGGCAGGGTGAACTCTGTGCTGGTATGATGGCGCACATGCCCACAGAGAGGTCTCTGAGTGTGCCCTCTGGCACGTGTGCCATAGGTTTGCCACCACTGGGCTTATCTATGTTATGGTGAAGCCAGCTACTGCTAGGAAGCCATCAACAAGTGTGCAGGCCAGCAGAAAGCAGCCAGCTCCTAACACAGGGATTCTCTATTTGTGACCTGTGGACTGGATGCGGCTCATGGCACTATTTCATGCGGCCCTTCACCACCTCCACCACACCAGGAAGTGCCATGTGGTGGAGAAAGGGCAAAATGGCCGTCTGGCCCCCAAAGCTGTCTGAGGGAGCATGACCCGGCCCCTAGCTTTAAAAAGTTGAGAACTCCTGTCCAAACAGAAGACTGCCACTAGCAGAAATTACTAGGACATTCCTAGCATTCTTTACCTGCAAGGGCAGTTATCCACAGTGGCACTAGTGCAATCTTATGCAGCCAGAAACTGTGGTGGCAGTGGTGAAGTAGCAATAGACCAGGGTTACCAAGGCCCTATGATAACAATGAAGGAGCAAAAACATAACAAAAAAGAGAAAGCAAAAAGAGGAAAACAGCAAAGTAATGAAAGTGGGAAGGAAATGTTTCCAGCAAATGTACATGATACTTTACCTTTACACTCACATGAAAATTACATTCAAATAAATAAATAATGCATACACAAACTTCTTGGAAAGTCTTATTTTTTTAAAAGAATAAAATGAGTTACCATTACAGTTTTAAAAATAAAAAATCCAAATAGTTTGTTCCCATTTCTTACATGTTTTTGAAGTATATATTTTTGTCATTCAAAAGAGAATATGCCTGTTGCTAGCCCACTACTTTTTTAAAAAAAAAGAATGCTCTACAAGCTGCTGGTTTGTGATAAAAACACATCTAAGTAATAAGCCCATTCATAAGACCATCCCCATAACTAGAATAGTAAAAACCTTTCTTTCTTTCTTTCTTTCTTTCTTTCTTTCTTTCTTTCTTTCTTTCTTTCTTTCTTTCTTTCTCTCTCTCTCTCTCTCTCGCTCACTCGCTCGCTCGCTCACTCGTATCCTGCCCAATTAGTGAGACTACTCATCTGGGTGGCTTACAATAAAAATTAAGTATAATAAGACAACCAGTACCAAAAAACCCCCAATAAAACAAATGACAATACATATAACAACATAAAACAAACATAATTTACAATTACATTGGAAAGGGAGAGAAGATAATCCTTGGTGCATTGCAATTGTCTTATGGTCTTGGTTATTCATGGGGAAGACTCATATAACTACCGTAGCTTGTTTTTTCTCACCCGCTCTACACAAAACTACATGTCTGCCCTCTGCAAATAATTATGGGAAAGACAAGAATAAACATGTACGAAAACAGTGGAGGTGAAAGTTTTGAAATAAAGCATTTCAATAAAAAGAATGTGCTCGGATTACCATTCAACATAGCATATTAAAACATAGAATCCATTTTTATGACAAGAAACAAAGGAGATAACAAATTCTTGTTTAATGTTTACTATATACTGTGCACTATCAAAACAGCTCCAAACTGACATCTCAGCTTCCAGTATGCTTAAAAATATTTCCCTACTCCGGCAATTTTATTTTATTTTATTTTATTTATTTATTTATATTTGTTTATCGCCCTCCTCCCCGAAGGGACCCAGGGCAATTCACAATACATAAGCATATCAGCAATGATTTAAAACCAATTAAAAGATTAAAAACTTAAAAGAAGCTTAAAAACTTAATATTAAAAACTGGGCATTGTAGCTAGGGAGCACCGGGGGTCAAACCATCCAGCCGGCTGGGGAAATTGATCCATCTATTCCCCAGACCTGACCTACCAGCCAGGTTTTAACTCCTTTCCTAAAGGACAGTAGCTCCGTCTGAAGGTGTAGTTCTATTGGGAGGAGGTTCCATAGGGCCGGAGCGGACACCGAGAAGGCCCTCCTTCTAGTGCCAGAGAGGTGCGCCTCTCTGGCCGATGACACAACCAGAGAGCCTCTCCGGTCTGCTCTGGTGGGACGGACAGATGTCCTTGGGACGATGCGGTCTCTTAAGTATCCTGGTCCACTACCATGTAAGGCTTTAAAGGTAATAACCAGCACCTTGAATTGCACCCGGAGGCAAACTGGGAGCTAGTGCAGCTACCTCAGCAGTGGTGAGGCACGGGCATAATGCCCACATCCCAACACTACTTGTGCAGCCGCATTCTGGACCCGCTGTAACTTCCAAATGGTCACCAAGGGCAGCCACATGTAGAGCGCATTACAGTAATCTAGTCTGGAGGTGACTAAGGCATGCGTGACCATAAGCAAGGAGCCCTGGTCTAGGAACGGCTAGTTTTGGCCTTACAGAAAGGGAGACAGCTGCAGGCCACTATTTAAGGAGGCCAAGCAACTTTGTTTCTCATAGTAAGCTATATCCACGTGAAAGCAAAAGAAAGAAACAGAAACATAAATACAAAAATAGAGTAGCACCCTAAAGATACTTTTATTTCCAAGACAGTACTCCTGGATCAACCTGCTTCTTCAGACAGGGTGTGGTATTCCATGTACAATTAGGTTACTATTTCTTACAGGGAGTAAAACACCCATCTCTAGATGGTCTGACTTGGACCCAAGGAAATGAAGTCATAGTCTGTATGGTCAGACTCATAAATGTCAGGTAAGGATACAGATAGACAATGGGTGTAGTTACACACTTAAAAGGTAACACATTTGCATTGGGATTGAATCTGCTGAGAATGATTCAAATGTAATTATTTACATGATACACATGCAATCTTGCATTATATGCTGCTAATGTGGGTTATCAGATATGGTCTTGAGAGTTTTTTTAAAATTTTTTTAACCTAAATGTGTGTTGTGTTAAATTGTACCAATGTGTGTGTCCAGGTGAATTAAATGTATATTACCCCTCAGTGTATTTAGAAATTTGCATTATATGCTGCTAATGTGGGTTATCAGATACGGTCTTGAGAGGTTTTTTTAAATTTTAACCTAAATGTGTGTTGTGCTAAATTGTACCAATGTGTGTGTCCAGGTGAATTAAATGTATATTACCCCTCAGTGTATTTAGAAATTTGCTTACTGAGGAGCAAGTTCATGTTTATATCCCAGGGAGAGAATGTGAATATGTCTGTGATTCTTTTAACCCACACCTCTGTTACTGCAAGAGAAAGAGGAGAACCAAAAGCATAACACGTACAGGATCTACAGTATTTTAAAAAGAAACCACTTGCAAAGCAGTGTAATCCATATTGCAGTTCCTTTAAACCTGCCACTTTCAGGGGGAAGGGAGTCTCTATACAGTGGCAAGTATGTTGTGAAAGTTGTGATTTTCCAACTCCTCTCCACTGGATAGGACTAGTTTTTGGTGGAATAAGTTTGAACCTTGAATATTTCCTCAGGCAAAACTTTGAACAACACCAATTGCTTAGGGATATAGATTTTTCTGTAACACCTTAATGGAGGGCATGTCTCTTTAAGATAGAGGCTTAGATGGCAACTTCCTCTTCTTTGTAAGAATGGTTTCCTTAGAAATCTAATTTGTTTGGACAAAGTTGCCATGTTGTTGTTTTTTAAAAAATCTTTCCAAGGTGCCATATTGTTTTTGACTCTTCGTTTTACAGGAATTTTAACAATTCTCTGACCTTAAGTAGCTTAGTATAGTAGTGCCCAAACTTTTTTTTCGTGGGCTGGTCCTGCCTCCAACACACAGCTGCGGGGGCCAGAGGTGGGCTGCTCCCGCTGCTGACAGTTTTGAAACAGAGGAGGCTCCAAAGATTTCCCCAATGCAGCAATCAGCTTTGACAAGGCTGCAGAGGGGATGGGACCGAGCAAGCGGCTGCTCAGAGCAGCCGGGACAAAGCGCGATTGCCGCGCTGCTGACATCAGGTGGTGGGGGCGGTCTGCTGTGAACCCGGGTGCTCACTGCGGGCATTAATGATATGCAGAGGTCTAATTGGGCCCATGGGACATAGTTTGGGCATCCCTGGTTTAGTAAATACAAGTTTTCTTTTCCTAAAATTAGCGGCTACTTACTCCTCCATTTTGAAAAGCAGGAAAATTGCCAAGGAGAAAGAACCTTCACTTTAAAGCAAAAATAGATGGTTGAAGTCAAACTTGCCAAAACTAAGGAAATTAAAACTGCAGTTACTCTCTTGCTCAATGAAAATATGGGCACACTGATGCACCATTCTTACCCTTTAAGTTCCACCCTACTAGCCACTCCACTCCTTTTTTGGACATCACTAGCAATGTGGAAAAGCTGGAAGGGAGCTTATGCTTTGGTATAGTCAATAACTTGAAACAGCAGGTTTGCAGAACAGTCCTGTCTAGGATTATATAACCTTCACAATCTCAGTCCACTTGATCTGTGGTTGTGGGAAGGAAGTCTCTTTGGCCAGTATCTAACTTCCTTTCCAATGAATGGAGGGTTCTCCAGTTTAAAGATACAGTTCTAGATTTCTCTGTTTTGCTGTAGGCAAAGAAAGGTTGGTTTTATTCATGGAGACCACCACTTGTACAATGTCATTACTTCTGTAAGTAGCACAATCCCACATTAATATGCTGGTTGGACTTTCTGTGCTGTGGAAAACCAGTAAATTATATTTGCTGATGTGTTTAATGAACTTATTCCTAGGTACATAAAATGTTTTTCTCTGTAAGGGATCAAAAGTGCTGTGCTTGCTTTTTGTTGTGATGAAAGATATAAAAGTGTGGATCAGTGTGCCTGGGTTACAAATGGGAGGGAAAGGGTTGATCTGTGATCTGAATTTACTTAAGGGGAGGTTTAGAAATAAGCATACATTTAAACTGAAAGGTTTTTTCCCCTCTTTGGGGGAAATAGGCCAAAATCCTGGTAGTTAAGCCTGCAAGCATAACAGAATTGGTGTTACTTCTGGAGACAAATTGTCACAAGTTACAAAGCCAGTCTAGACATCATCTGTTGTGGGCAAGATTGTGTGACTCAGTGTGCCATAAAAATGACTATGGGGGCTTCTTAGTATGTAGCAATTTCCCATCAAAAGCTATGCGACTCACAGAGCATGGGAAAGCATGCACTCTCCATAGAAAAAAAGCTTACTGGTGGAAAAATTAGACTGAAACTCCTTTCCTTGAAATCATCTTTTCTATATACAGAGAACATTTTAAATTAAATCAACTATCTTGGCCGAAACCGGACTGTTAAGTGGTACACAACTAAACACAAGTCTGGAATTTCAGTAAGGACCAATCTAAGAATCGCATTGGGGTGTAAACCAATCTCTTGGTATACGGTATTTCAAAAGAATAAAACAATTCTACAAACCTTTATTAAGAATTGGAGAAAAGGTGACTATGGGGGTATAAAGCTACTAAACCTTTGTTCCACTCAACTGCTTTTCTGCTTAGAACCTCCCACAATATATTTTCTACTAACGTATGTTTTACCTGAGGGATGGCAAGCAGTGGAGAATGATTTCCACCAAAACAAACAAAAGAAATAACCAGATAAAAAAGTCTAAACAGATTTCCCTTCATCATTACCCTGTTCAAAGCTTGTAACCTCCAAAAACTGTTTTTCTTTTAAAAGAAAAGGAGGGGTGAGGAATCTGTTGGCTATTAAACATATATCCCAGGTAGACCTTACTCTTTAGGAACAAAGCCAGATGGTTTGTTTGGTCATAGATAGTAGGCCTAACACTCTGATTTTGCTATTCAAAATTCTGCTTGCGAGTAATTGTTTATTGCATATTGCACAATCACATGTTGCTTCATTAGGCAAATGCTTCCTGTGTTCTGCATCTGAAGCAAAAAAACAGAAGTAGAAGCAGATAGAACTCTGAAAACCAGGTGTTTTTGTTTATTCAAGCCTAATCTTAAATGAGGAAAAAAAGAGGCTCTTACAGGGTAAAAAACTGTTCATTATAGAAAAGAAGCTAGGTGATTACACACAGATAATTTAATGGGTTGATAGGGAAAATGCAGCTGTTCATAGACCACCCCATTGTGCTAAAACATTCTCTGGACTGTTTACAAGGTAATTGTGGACTCTACTCTGTGCCTACAACAAGCTGGACACTTTTTTTACTGGATTGCTGAGTCAACATTGAGCCCTTGGGATCGAACCCAGTTTGGGAGCAAAGTTTTAGCTGCTTAACCACTGTAACCTAGGGACTCTTCAATCTAAAGCAAATGTGTACCTTTTTTTGGTCCAGGAATTCCCACTGAATGACAGATGCCTTACTGCAAAATGTGTGTTGCCATTATGTATAAGCTCTGACTATAAACCAGTGTTTGTCTTATTACATTCAACACCTTTTATAAGTAAGATTGGATAGGATTTCCCCTTCCAATCAATTTAAACACAGCTGTTCAATTTAAAATTCTAATTATGACCACAAATCAATACCAATTCATAGTGATCCTTTCCAGGGCTTTGTAAATGTAATGTAATCCCGAGTAGTTTACCATGGCCTTCTTCTGGGGATGCTTTGGATTTATGCAAGGTGCCCAGGACTGTTTAAGATGCCCTTTCTCCCATAAGGAACAGTGTGAAATTTATTTATTTATTTATTTATAATTTAAATTTATATAGTCGCCCACTTGCCACTTCGTGGTGACTCAGGGCAGCTTACAAAGTTGATACAGTATCAAAGAAATAACAAAAACAAATGCAGCAGGAGGGAAGAAAGTCACAACAGTTCGAATGTTCAGGTAGGCAATGAGGCATCCCCCCGGCCTGGTAGAGCAAATCCGGGGGGAGAGGCAGAGGCATCCTCAGCTGCCCGCACAGTCGGGGCAGCGGAACAACCGCCCACACAACCGGGGCAGCTTCTTCGACTGGGGCTCCTGCCGACGACCCTTTATCCTCCCCAGCCAGGTGGAGCAAATCTGGGGGGAGAGATGCCTGCATGGCTGGGGCAGTGGAACAACCGCCAGCATGACCGAGGCAGCTTGCAAACCTCCAACTCTATAGCCAGAAACCTAACACACTGAGCAATCCAATTTAGTAGGGTTAAAAATAGAAATATTGACATAATTTTGTTCAATCTGTACATTGTTCTTATCTGTAGGTGGGAATGCATACAGTTTGAATCAATCTATTTTAAAGTAGGATCTTTTATAGAGATTTCCTACTTCTGCAAACTTTGAAAGTGATTGTTCCTCTTGAATTACTTTATAATATGTTTTATTTCTCTGTTTAAGCACAACAATTAGTATAGTATAGGAATCAATAGCTAGCTATTAAATGCTGATATGTCTTAGTGCTACTACACTTAGGATCTAGAACACTTGAGATCATTGGGGGGGGGGGTCAATATTCTGCAATCAAAGCTACAGGTAGCATCATGAGTGAAGAAATCCAAGGGCAGAACTATACATCAACACATGTGTGAACACTATCGGGACACTACCGGGGGCGGAGATAGTATCTACACCTGTCAATAATTCTTTTCCTCAGGCTCAGGGCTTTTATGACTCCCACAGCTCTGCAAATTCCAGTCCCGTAACTTTGTGCGTTACACCTGAGTCAGCTTCTGTCTCCCCTCAGTCCATGATGTCATGATCCTGAGTTGCTGATTCAGTGCTTAGGCACTTCTTTCTCCTGTGTGTGATGCATTAAATCAACTGTTTAGAAATTCAGTTAAAATGTGTAATATCTTACGATAAGATAAGATAGAATGCTAGTAAAAGTAGTTAAAAGTTTAATTTGCGTTAGAGTTAGAAGGTAGAATTGTGTGTGCTAAGTTAGCTTGCTTAGAATTAATTTGGTTTATTTAGAATTAAATAAAATGTTTAATTTAACTGATAGAAATCATTTGATCAAAACAGTTGAGAAACTAGACTGGTGCTTGCTAGAAGTGCAACTCTGTGAGTGCTTTCTATCATGCTTTGTATTCCAGAAGAGTGACATCAGGGAGAGAAAGACAGAGGTGGCCAAAAATTGTCTGCTATGTGCAAGTAATTGACTAATAGTTAACTTTTGGCATGGTTCCATGACTTTTAGTGACCACATTCTTTACAGATTATATAGCTAGCAGGTACTACACCCCACCCAGGAAGTTACAAAGGGGAAGGGGACTTTTACCCCTCCCATAACTCATGCCATTTTTGGCCCTTTCTGACCCTTTCTGGTCCTTGATCTATTACATCACAGGTCCAAGGTAATAGGGGGGAAAAGTTAGTTCCCAGACACCTTTGGGAAGATACCTGCAGAGACGTTCCCATGACATAAACACATTCCATTTCCATGGGAGGCCAGGTGCTTTTCCATGAGGTAAACACATTCCATGGATGGTCAGGTGCCTTCCCATGATGTCATGAATTCTTAAAGGGAGAGGGAGACACCTGCAGAGGGGTGGGTAACTACTCATTTTGCCTATATAAACCAGAGGTTTTGAGATCCCAAATTGGTTCTCTAATGGACTCCTGAAAAGGCTGTCTTATTGCCTAAACTAAATCCCTAAGGGGAACAACGACCCATGGGAGGATGGATGAGCCCAACAGGGCTGGAATTGGACTGGACTGGATTCTATCTTGAAGATGTACCCTGCCCAACACATCTGATGGATGGCTGAGAGACTTGGACTTTGCTGGATTAACCGACGATGTTGCCATCCTATGGATATTGGACTTAGCTGATATTTGGCCATTTAATGGATTTTGGGGGTTCTTTTGCTCCACAGGTTTATGGTCATTCTGATGGAATTATTGGCTCTTTGAAATATTTCATGGACACTTCTGGATTTAAAAAGAACCCTATAGACTTGGGGGATTTTATTCTTTACAGCTTGGCTTCTTCATCTTAATGAATAGAAAATAAAGTTCTATTTTGGGACGTTATCTTGTTGGCTTCTACTTGGGCATAGCACTGGCACCTAGCTCTCTGCTTCTACCACACACTGCTACTACTACATCCACACTACTATGGAAAAGCGACACTCTCTGTGACTGGGTAAGATCAGCGTGTTTGAGTCCTTCAGAGAGGCTGGCAGAGGCTGAAAGGAGGGAGTTGTGGTGGACTGCATCATACACAGCACTCTGTCACCACCAAAGCCTCTTAGGACCCCAGAAACCCCTGACACACAATTACAAAAGATGAACCATGGAAGATTTATGTTAGTGTGCAAGATAGTTATTTTTGTAATCAGGAATTAAAATGTGTGTCAAAATCCTATCCTCAGGATCACACCAAAACCGGTCACGACACTTCCAAAATCTTGGAAAAGAAACGTGTGTAGTCTCAAGATTTATTTAATAAAAATAAAAGCAATGTCCATAAATCAAATTGCTGCTTCAGCAAACAAAACATAACAATGGCTAGATTGCAAATCTGGGTCAGAAAACCCAAAACAAAATATCCCATTTTTGGTCTAATTCCAATCTATAAATTCCATAAATTGTTTCTTCTAGCTAATTTATTTCTAAGTATGCAATC
Source organism: Furcifer pardalis (assembly GCA_030440675.1). Taxonomy (NCBI): domain Eukaryota; kingdom Metazoa; phylum Chordata; class Lepidosauria; order Squamata; family Chamaeleonidae; genus Furcifer; species Furcifer pardalis. Next base: position 76,498,725 of record CP126893.1, read on the forward strand.
TGCCCTATTACTTTGTATCTAGAAAATAAAAACATGATATTTTCTGAGTATTGCCTCCTTTGGCTAAAGATTTCTCTACATCCCAAAGCTGGGAAATTTTCTAAGTGTCAAAGTTGGAAAAACTTCTAAGTCCGCAGCTTTCCTCCTACTTTGGTGATAATCTCCATGGTGATGTTCTTTTGAGGATGCATCTGCCTCAAAGTTTATTTTTTCCACTGTGCTGCAACTTCTCTCAGGAATGTGCTCCTGTCGGTCGCTCCTCCCTTTTCTCCCTTCTTACTTGGGCAGCTTGGGGGCCCCTTTTTATATACTTAAATGTTGCTCGCCCCCACCTTTAGAATGTCAAGCATCTAAAAGGTTAGATCTTTATCTACCCGGGGTTACTCTTTCCCCTTCAGAAGTGGGTAGTCACACTCTGACCTGGGGAGGTGACTGTGGGTCATGGGGAAGTCCTTCCTCCACTGTCCTTCTCCTTCCTCCCTCTCTTTGGGTGGATGACACTTAAGATTAAAGTGTGTGAACTTGTGTGTGTTCTGCTGGGTAAATTCTTCCTTTAATAATTAAAAGATGCCTCTAGAGGCACTAATCTAAGTGACATAATGATTCTTTATGGAGGCTTCTAAGCACAATGTAACGATGCAAACTTAGGGCAGCCAACTATCCCACATTCTGCGCGGCAATCTCATTTAGGGAGGGGGAATTTCGACTTCCCCTTGTTTCGAAAATGGTACCGGACCTCCCCGTTGCGTCACGGAAGCACCGGTTTCCACTCCGACCGGCAGGCAGTTAAAGAGAAACGGAGCCGAAAAGGCTCCAATAAACTGCGCCTGCGCCAATCGGGTTTCTGCGCAGGCGCAGTTTATTGGAGCCTTTTCGGCTCCGTTTCTCTTTAACTGCCTGCCGGTCGGAGTGGAAACCGGTGCTTCCGTGACGCAACGGGGGAGGTCCGGTACCATTTTCGAAACAAGGGTAAGTCGAAATTCCCCCTCCCTAAATGAGATTGCTGCGCAGAATGCGGGACGGTTGGCCGCCGTGTGCAAACTGGCATAATGAACTAAATCACTCTAACCAGTGGTGGGCATCAGCAGGTTAGCACCAGTTCACCAGAACCAGTAGCAGAAATTCTGGCTGGCCCCACCCAGCCAAGTTTTGAAATAAAGTAGTCCTAATTTGGGCACAGCGCAGGGCTTTCCCCTTGGCCATGCCCAGCATACCACGCCCACAGTGTAGTAGTATTTTTTTTAGTCCACCACTGACTCTAACACACTTTAAAAGCTTATTTACATCAATACTTCATTCAAATTCCTGACAAACACAACCGAACCTGAAGAATAATATAGCAGTTTAGGAATTGGTACAAAATAAAATGGCTCCTGCCATGTAGTTTAAAATAAACCACATTTCAGGTAGATAATATGTTCCCCAGCTGTGTGTTGTATAAGCCTTGTGATCCCTACACAACAGAAATGCAGGAGAAAGCAGCCACCTGTATTGGATCACAAAAAAAGAAGAAAGAAAAAGAATAATTGAGCAAGGTTTTTGTGATTCAAGATCACTTCTTCAGGCATGGCATCAATTTTTTGTATATATCTTGGATACTTGGGAGTCATTATTTAGCAAGGAGACCACACACTGGTAGACATCTCCGTGATGATATTCTGCCCATATAAATGGACCTGATAAATCAAGTCCACCTGCATGTGGCTTTTTAGCCATGTTGATATCATGTCACTACTGGCTAGGTGGACCCTGACATGTGCCCTCCACTCTCACCTTCCCCAAGGCATCCAACAGAGAACCTTTGGTGAGTTTTAGTCTGAGTCTAACATTATTGACAAGAGATGGGTAACACTACCTAGTTAGACTACTCAAGCCCCCACACTTCAACGAGACTCTCACCTAGCGGGTATATATAGTGCAGGAAAATTATCAATGCTAGTCCCAAAAGTTCATGACAAAATGTTGTGCCAGGCTTTGTTTCTTGGAAGTGAATTGTAAAAAACAACAACTAATTTCTGATGAGCAAAGCCTGGCACATCTTGCTATGTATTCTTCAGTATTTGAGTTGGTTTTAAACCTGGCAAAACCAACACAAATGAAGGACTTTTTACTAAGCAAGCTGCTGTGGTGGAGCCATAATTCTCCCCTCAACCTGAATTGTTGGGATTGTTCTGCCTAAATGTGTAATGACACACAACCACAATCCTCTTAGGAAATCAGAAGGAAAATGTGAAAAAGTAACTTGGGCAATGATTTGTGGATGGCTTATTATTATTATTTTTTTGCCAAATCACATTTCATATTTTTACACACTGCTTCTTACCCAATATCTTTTTTTTTGTTCCTTTTTATGTAAGATGTGAAACAAGGAAAGGAAAGGAGCATGAAAACATTTCTAACAAAAAAGAGAGCAGCTATTGGACTTTTAAAAATCTGCTTTGCTTATCACAGGTTCTGAAGACACTTTCCTGTGTGGCTGGTGTACTTCTCTCTTCTCTGGTCTGCAATCTGGCTCGGCTGGTTGTTTGGAAATAAATGGGACTTGTTTCCTATTATATTAGGAAAGCTGATCCAATGAATAAACCTAATACCTTTAGCTGACCATCCTGTCTCATTGGCCAACTTCTTTATTTTTTGTGGGAGAAGGCAGACACAAACCATGTGTGGGTGGTGGTAGTGTTTAAGGTCAGAGATGTCTTTCACTCAGATGCATAGCATTTCTCTCCAGTCCTTTGGATTAAACATTAATACTTTTGTTTGCAACTATAGAACAGCAACCTCAGTCTTCCAGAAGTTCTTTGTATTGAAAGGTGAAGATATTGGAGAGAACACACATCCTCAGCTACCTTCTGCACACCGCACACACATCCTTTGAACTGATCACTGCAAGCTTCCCAAGACAGATAGGCCTTAGCAGAGAATTCAGGCTAAGTGTGATCCACTGGAGAAGGAAATGGCAACCCACTCCAATATCTTTGCCAAGAAAACTCAACATCAAAAAACAAAAACAAAATCATGGGATCTAGCCCCACCTATCTCTGGCTAAAGGAACAGGAAGACATGGAAGAGAGGATTCACTGGAAAAGGTCCAGTTGCTGGAAGAGATTGAGGGTAAATGGAGAAGGGGGTTGCAGAGGATGTGATGGCTAGACAGTATTATTGGCACAGTAGGTGTGGATCTAGGTCAGGGGTCAGCAAACTTGGCTCTCCAGATGTTCTTGGACTTCAATTCCCAGAAGCCCTGATCAGCAGGCATACTGATTTGGGCTTTTGGTAATTGAAGTCCAAGAACACCTAGAGAGCCATGTTTGCTGACACCTGATCTAGGTGAACTCAGTGGGTGACAGAGGAGCCTGGTTTGCAAAGGGTCACAAAGTGTTAGACTCGACGGTGTCACTGAACAAAAGAGCTCTTCCATAGAGTAAGGAAATTGACTTTGTAAAATTAAACCCAGAGATTTAGTCTTGGCAGCTTTTTCACTGCAATACTCTAATATATTCTATGTGCTTAAATGATGGCAACTTGAAGGCTTCAAAGTAGCATATTAGCCCATCTTGTGTCATAATGAAAACAATGGAAGCACTGGGCCACTGCTTGTCTAAAGATCCTCCTGATGAGAGTGAAGGAGAGCATAAAAGTTTGCTTGAAACTCAACATCAAAAAACCCAATAACATGGCATCTGGCCCCATCACTCCTTGGCAAATGGAAGGGGAAGAAATGGAAGCAGTGACGGACTTTACTTCCTTGGGATCCAAGATCACTGCAGATGGTGACTGCAGCCATGAAATAAAAATATGCTTACTCCTTAAGAGGCAAGCTATGGCAAACTGAGGCAGCATAATAAAAAGTAGAGACACCATCCTGTCAACAAGTCCACATAGTTAAAGCAATGATTTTTCCAGTAGTAATCTATGGCTGTGGGAGCTGGACCATAAGGAAGGGTGACCACAGAAGAATAGATGCCTTTGAACTGTAGTGCTGGAGACTTTTGAGAGAAGCTCCTGGACTACAAAAGATCAAATCAGCCGATCCTAAAGAAAATCAACCCTGACTTCTCTTTGGAAGGGCACGTACTGAAGCTTAAGCTAAACTACTTTGGAGAGGTGCATGAGAGGAGAGGACTCACTGGGGAAAGCCTAATGCTGGGAAAGATTGAGGGTAAAAGAGCCCTAGTAGATCAAACCTGTACCAGATCAAGCTTGTTTTTGGAAAAATTGAACTGTTGTATTCCTAGACAATGTACATAGCACTTGGGTGTAATACCGGTGGATTGTTTAAATTGAAGATAGATAAGGGTTAAACAATAATTAAGTAGAAATATATATTAATCTAGAATTTAGTGAAGACAAGTTTAATTTTCCTTATTGTAAAGACAATGTGGTGAAAATATTTTGTTTTTTTATTACTTAATTATTATTATAAGACTAAGATTGTTTGAATAATGAATTACTGTATGAGATTTGATTTTGTCTTTTTATGTTATTGTAGTGTTAATTTTTAAAATCTTTTTTCTGTATTGTGTAAAAATTATAAAAATCAAATAATAAAAAAGAGCCCTAGTAGCACAGTGGTTAAATTGCTGTAGGTAAAGGTTTCCCTTGCTCGAAAGCCAGTCGTATCCGACTCTAGGGGTCAGTGCTCATCTCTGTTTCTAAGCCGAAGAGCCAGCGCTGTCTGCTTCTGCAGACGTCTCCATGGTCATGTGGCAGGCATGACTAGACACCGGAGCCAGTGATGGGATGTAACAGGTTCTCACCAGTTCTCCAGAACCGGTAGTAACTTTTCCCAGTGTCCCAGAGAACTGGTAGCAGCTTTTGGGGGGAACCACCTTCGGGGATTACCTTTTCACTGGTTCCCCCACTGTGCATGTGCTCCAAGCACTTGGTGTGCATGCACGCCTACAGTGCTTGGCGCGTATGCACGGCTTCCTTGCTGTCCTCCCAAGCGGGGAGGTGGAAGAGAAGCTGCAAGCCTAAAGCACCACTGGTTTGGGGTGGGTGGGTGGGTGGAGGTGTGTATGTGTCCTTATTTTTATTTTATTATTTTATTTTAATATTTTTCTTTGGCCCCACCCATGACATCATGATGTCATGTTAGCTCCACCCACACTGATGACATCATGGTGGGGTAGTAAAATTTTTGACATCCCACCACTGACCGGAGCGCATGGAACGCTGTTACCTTCCCATCGAAGTGGTCCCTATTTATCTACTTGCAATTTCTTGCTTTCGAACTGCTAGGTTGGCAGGAGCTGGGACAGAGACGGGAGCTCATTCCGTCCTGCAGTACTCGGGAACCGAACTGCTGACCTTCCGCCTCCCAGTCAGCGTCTTAGTGACTTGAGCCACTGCAGCTGTACTACAACTAAAACTGCTGACGTTTGCGAGTTCAGTCCTGATGGGGGACAAAAGGAAAGGTTGACTCAACTTTCCATCCTTCCGAGGTCGGGAAAACGAAGTATCCAGCATGGGACAAAATGATAATTACATTGTGAAACGTCCTTGCTATTGCTACAAGAAAAGGGGGGGGGCAGAGGATGAGCTGGTTAACTTCCTCTGTCTAACCATCGACATGATGGGCAGGCTGCGGAGGGAGACAGAGAACCCCCTTTTCCATGCTGTGTGGCCCATGGGGTCGCCAAGAGAGTCGGAGTGTGCGACCGAATAAGAACCACCCCACTGTAGCCTCGTTCCAAGAAGAGCAGCCTCGCCCCTGCCCAGGCGCTAGGACCACGCGCGCTTCCTCCCCGCTTGTCCTCTTTTCGTCCCCCTGGGAGACGCATGCGCAGCGAGGCCCTCGCCGCCTGCGTTTCCCGGCGTGCTTTGCGCGGTGAAGAAGCGTCGGCCGTGGGCTGGAGGCATTTTGTGTCCTGGATCTCGGCAGCGAGAGAGAGGGAGAGAGAGAGGCAGAGAAGATGGCGGCGGCGGCGGCCGCCGAGTGAAGCGCCCGTCGTTGGGCGGCTGAGGCGGCTGGTCCCGCTTGGACTTTCCCTCACAAGCCCGCCAGGACTACCTTTCTTCGGAGGGGATAAAACTGCGCCGACGAGCGGGAGAGAGAAGCGTCTCTGGGGACGTCCACCTTCCGAGATTGGGCCTGGCGTGGAGGGAGTCACGGGGGCCGGAGTCCTCCCCTCTTTCCCCCGGGGAAGCTACGGGGGGCCAGGGCTCCTTGAGGAAGGTTCACTCGACGTGTGGATAGCCCCTTTTCCCTCTCCCTCTCCCTCCCCTTCACCCCTCGTCCGCCATGGCCAGCAGCAGTGGCTCCAAGGCCGAGTTCATTGTCGGGGGCAAATACAAGCTGGTGCGGAAGATCGGGTCAGGTTCCTTCGGAGACATCTACCTGGCCATCAATATCACCAACGGGGAGGTAAGGGCGAGGAGGAGGAGGCACACCCCGCGGGCTTTTTTCTCCTGCCACCGCTCAATTTTATATTTTATTTTATTTATTTTACATTTAGACCAAGCACCACTCCCCAATGCGCCTCTAAATACAGGGGTCGTTTTCAAACACACACACACACACACACACACACACCGACTCACTTTGAGACTAGAGTCAGAATTACACACACACACACACACACACACACACACCCACCCCGACTCACTTTGAGACTAGAGTCAGAATTACACACACACACACACACACACACACACACACCGACTCACTTTGAGACTAGAGTCAGAATTACACACACACACACACACACACACACACACACACACACACCGACTCACTTTGAGACTAGAGTCAGAATTACACACACACACACACACACACACACACACACACACACACCGACTCACTTTGAGACTAGAGTCAGAATTACACACACACACACACACACACACACACACACACACACACACCCCGACTCACTTTGAGACTAGAGTCAGAATTTTATTTATTTATTTTACATTTAGACCAAGCACCACTCCCCAATGCGCCTCTAAATACAGGGGTCGTTTTCAAACACACACACACACACACCGACTCACTTTGAGACTAGAGTCAGAATTACACACACACACACACACACACACACACACCCCGACTCACTTTGAGACTAGAGTCAGAATTTTATTTATTTATTTACATTTAGACCAAGCACCACTCCCCGATGCGCCTCTAAATACAGGGGTCGTTTTCAAACACACACACACACACCCCGACTCACTTTGAGACTAGAGTCAGAAAATCCTTCTGGCCTCTCTCTCTCTCTCTCTCTCTCTCTCTCTCTCTCTCTCTCTCTCTCTCTCTCTCACACACACACACACACACACACACACACACACACTCACACACTGACCGACTCACTTTGAGACTAGAGTCAGAAAATCCTTCTGGCCTCTCTCTCACACACACAAACACCCGACTCACTTTGAGACTAGAGTCAGAAAAATCCTCCTGGCCTCTTTTCACTTCTGCATGAAGTAGGCGTTTAAACACTTTTAATCTCGGACTCCACTTAATGCCGGTGGTTTCTAAAACTCCCCTCCTCCCTCTTTATTAATACCCCTTGGAAGATTTCTGACGTACAGATTTTGATGACCTGAATTATAGGTCTTATGGGAAAGGGGTTAAAAGCTTACGGGAGCCTCTTCTGACGTGGCTTTGCGGTGATGAGACTGCAGTGGTTGAGTCAAAATTTTGAAAATGACTCTTCCCTCCCCCACCCCCAACAAAAAAAAAATGTATCTTAGGAAGCGTTTGTACTGACTGAACCACATTGCTGGGTGATAAGTGAGAAAACAGCATTTTTACATGATTTCATGTACAAGCCCGTTTAAGCTTTTCATGTGGTTTTTTCGGGTGGGTGGGGGGGCAAAGAAAGGATCTCCAGTTAATTTGCCTTCAGGGAATGATGGGCAGCCATTAGGATCCTAATGATTTTCTTCCATATAATGGAATACTGAAACGTACATTAATCAGCGCCAAGTGATAACAGCACTTGTTAGTTCAAAGGATGATAATCACTCACAGAAGACTTGCCTTTGATTCTTAAACCTGAGAGAGATAGTTAATTTTCTTCCCGGTAGACTATTTTACCGATGTCCCTTCTCCACTACAGGAAGTGGCTGTGAAGTTAGAATCGCAGAAGGCCAGGCATCCCCAGCTGTTATATGAAAGCAAACTATACAAGATCCTTCAAGGGGGAGTTGGCATCCCTCACATACGGTAAGAATAGTCCTGGAGAGGCAGAGACCTATTATCACTTTCTCACCCAAATAATTATTCTGTCGTCCGTCCCCCCCCCCCCCACTGTTGTAAGCTTTCTTAAGAGTTGCAGTACTGTACGTTATTTCCTGGTGGGGTGGGTGGGAATCCGGTAAGATCTTTTCTTCCCATTGACATTTTCCCCATTCTAGGGAAACTAAATTTCTTCTGGAAGAGATTGTATTTTCTGAAGTAGTAAGAGGAGTTGACTTCTTTGAGGATTGGGATGTGCCAGTGGAAATGGCTGCTCTCTTTTGTGTTTTGTTCCAATATGTCTTCCTCCTCTGCTTAGAAAATGGCGGATGTCAATACTTTAAACATTCCAGGGAAATGGGGCATGCTTTTTAATGCTCTCCTTTTCCCTCTAGCATCAATATTACATTCAGAAAAGCTACAACTTTTTAAAACTGAGAAAGAAGGGATTAGAGGAACATAACCTTTTCTCTCTCTCGGTGATGGTGCATGCTGTTCTTTAATTATTCGCTCCTTTTTCGAGCAGTTTCTTTTCTGTCTGGTCTTTGAAAATGGCAGTTCCCTCAAACTTCAAGATATATTTGGGTAATGCTGACCTAACTAACTAGTGAACTTGTGTAATAATCCGCAGGAGAGTAGGTAATGTGGCTCACAGTTAGCGATGTTCACAAAATTGGTGGTTTTTTTTAAAAAGGTGCACCAAGTCTAAATTCAGGGAAACTATTTTTTAATAATGAACACTGTACTCATATTTTGAAGGTTGGTATCCGCTCTAAAAACAGTGGAAAACTGAAAAATATGCTTGGATTTTACTGTTCAATTTTGTTATAGTAAGAATATATGTGAATCATAATCATTCTGAAAGCAAAATGAAGTTAGATGGATAATTCTCTTTTGTCTAGCTTCCATTTTCTGTGGATGGTTATTGTGAACTATTACATCTCACTTGTTTGTATAGGCTGTGCTACCTTACTTTTACACATCAAGGCCAAAGAGTTACAAATGTAAGCAGAGAATAAAGTTCGATACTATCTGTATACTGTATAGAGAAATCCATTCCGCTCGGTTGTAAAACATATTTTACAGTTTAAGTGAGTAGGAAGTGTAATTTTTTTGGGTCAGGACAGGTATATGCTCGTCATGAGTTGTGAACTACATAGCCAGCAAAGCCATGTTATAACATGGATAAGTCCTTTGCTAAATAGCCACAGAAATTGATGACACACCTGGAAAAAGGAATACCCTCCCAGGTTTAATTACACTCTGTGATAGTAGGGATAAAACTGCAATTACTACTCAGCAAACTATTTTGGTTTTGTTGCTGTTGTATTTTTATACTTCAGGTTCTGTTTTGGCCTATTAGATGTAATACATATACAGTAGTATAAATATAGATATTGGTTGATCTTGTTTTCTCTCCTATTACTTGAATCAGTTATTTGAATTTTTGTCACAATGCACATGTCAAAATGAAGTGCTGTAAATGTGTGAAATAATTTGATTGTATTAAGTTTCATATCAGATGGAAGTTTTCATGAGTCCATGTACTCTATTTTACTGCTTCATGCATCATATTGTTCATTTTATAAAAATAGGAGTTAATTTTTTAAAAAGAAATGAAACATCAATAGAAGAATTTAAAAAAAGAAGATATTTCTCAGGAAATAGAGAGCATACAGTAGTGATCCAATTATATTAGCTTATGTAATAGAAGCCGTTCATGCCAGTTTTCAGAAATAAATTGATTTGATGGGTCAAAGTATCACATCACAGTAAGAGGTTGCTAGAATATAGCACATTTGTTGAAACAGTGTTGTTGTTCAGCCTCAGAAATCATTTGTCAAAGTTTTACTGTGTTAAAGAGTAAAAATAATGACTGTTAGTGAGGAGGCAAAAAAATATAATCTTCTTGCTGATTAAATATTTATTTGTTCTAATTGTCATATTATTTGGCTTTGATTATCTGATTAATTTAAAATCTCTTTGAGAGGACTTAACTAATTTACTGTTTAGTTCATATCTCAGTTGGACATAATGCCATATTATGTCTGAGGGAATTCCTCCATTGATTTGGGGTGATATCTGAATTGACAAACTTTGGTTTCTGTCCCCTTGGCAAATATGAGCTCCATATTCATGGTCTGAAATGGCTTGTGCTAACCAGAAACAAGTCTACTTCTGTTTCATTGATTACACGAAGGCTTTTGATTGTGTCGACCACAACAAGATGTGGCAAGTAATTAAAGAGATGGGAATACCGGAACACCTTATAGGCCTCATGAGAAATCTGTACATGAATCAAGAGGCAACAGTTAGGACAGAAAGTGGAATGACGGAGTGGTTTGGAATAGGAAAAGGAGTAAGACAAGGCTGCATTTTGTCACCATGTTTATTCAATTTATACACAGAACACATAATGCACAATGCAGGGATGGAGGAATCACAATTTGGGATCAAAATTGCTGGAATAAATATCAACAATTTGAGATATGCAGATGATATCACCCTAATGGCAGAAAGTGAGGAGGACCTAAAGAGGCTCCTGATTAGGTTGAAAGAAGAAAGTGAAAAAGCTGGCTTGAGACTCAATATAAAAAAACCCAAGATAATGGCAACAGGCCCTATCAGTCCCTGGAAAATAGATGGGGAAGAAGTAGAAGCAGTGACAGACTTTACTTTCTTAGGATCAAAGCTCACTGCAGATGGTGATTGCAGCCATGAAATAAAAAGGCGACTGATTCTTGGGAGGCAAGCGATGAGAAACCTGGGGAACATAGTGAAAAGTAGAGACATCACATTGAAAACAAAAATTCGCATAGTCAAAGCAATGGTATTCCCTGTGGCAATGTATGGTTGTGAGAGCTGGACCATTAGGAAAGCTGAACGCAGAAGAATAGACGCCTTTGAGATGTGGTGTTGGAGGAGAGTTTTGAGAGTCCCATGGACAGCGAGGAGAACAAATAGGTCAATCTTAGAAGAAATCATCCCTGACTGCTCATTAGAAGGTCAAATAATAAAGATGAAGCTAAAGTACTTTGGACATCAAATGAGAAGAGAGGATTCACTTGAGAAAGCTTTGATGCTTGGAAGGGTCGAGGGCAAAAGAGGAAGGGGAAGGCCCAGGATGAGATGGCTAGATGGTGTTGTGGAGACGGTGGGTGCAGAGCTGAGCGAGTTGAGGGGGATGGTGGAGGACAGGAGTGCCTGGCGGACGGTGGTCCATGGGATCGCAGAGAGTCGGAATCGACTGTGCGACTGAACAACAAAAAATACTTGATGTGGTATCTGAACTGACAGCATTTGCTATTGCTTCACCTTGCAAGACACCTAGACTGTGGAGATGAATTTAGTTTTATTGCACTAAGGGAGTGGTGGCTAACCTTGGCACTCCAGCTATTCCTGGACTTCAGTTACTAGAAGCCCTGATCATCAGGTGTGCTGACTTGGACTCCTGGTATTGAAGTCCAGGAACAGCTGGAGTGTCAAGGTTAGCCACCACTGCACTAAGGTAATGATTTGCTTCAATATTTGAAAGCCTACACCAGGGATGCCCAAACTTTTTAGGCCTTGGGCTGGTCACATGGTTCCTCCCATTGGAAGCGGAAGTAAAACAACACCCACACATGCACAAAACACTGCCATAAATGCACCCACATCTGTCATAAATGCATTTACAACAGCCACAGGTTATTTATGGCAGTGTTTTGTGTGGGCATGTTTTGCTTCCGCTTCTGGGACCAGTAAGGCTGGATTCGGCCAGTGGACAATAGTTTGGGCACCCCTGGCCTAGACTATGGTTTCTGTTATATAATTTAATTTTAATTTAATTGTTCAATTTATATGCTGCCCCACTCGCTTATAGTGACTACAGTAATACCTCGGATAACGCTAAGACTTGGTTCCACAAGTCTTGATGTTATCCAATTTTTAGTGTTATCTGATGCATGTTAAAATCCTATGGGATGGATCGGATAACGTTAAAGCTCCATAGAGATTCATTGTAACTGCACAGGCTTTAGCGGTTGTTATCTGATCCATCCCATAGGACCTTAACATTATTTGATCCAATTCTCCTCCCCAGATTACTTAACGTTATGCGATTTTAGCGTTATCTGAGGTAAACGTTATCTGAGGTATTACTGTATATCTGAAGTAAGTTCAAGGTTGTATTTATCCTCTGTGGCTAAAAGTTTTATTCTCACAATAACCTTATGGGGTAGGCAAGGTTGAAACAGCATGATTTGCTAGTGTTGCACAGTGTGTTTTATGGCTGATGGGAGTCCAGTTCTAATCAGTGTGTTATATTGGCTTATTGCTATTTATGAAATTTTCGATACAATTTTTAAAAATTGTGGTAACTCTAGTCCAGAATCGAAATAAAACACTGAAGTGAATCTTTCAGATGCATTTTATAAATCAGTATCTTATGGTGAAAGTCACTATAGTTTCTTTTGTTCATTGCTGTTGACATGATGTACATTATTTTGATTTCTTTATTTTAAAAAACCAGTTTTACCTTTTATTTTTGTATTTCCTTATCTTCATGTTACCATAAGAGTGTGACTAAAAGGTGGTCTTCAAATAAATGCTTGTCTAAGATTGGATGGGATTGAAATGTGATGACTTTATTGGAGAAAGCCCTTGAATTGTGGTTTAACAGGAACTGCTAGTCCCTTTACTATTGCTAACAATATGGTGCTGCTGGTTTATGCTCACCCAGAGAAATAGAATTAGAAATATGGATAGCTTTTTCAGAATATTGTACTTTATACATTGACACCTTGCATAACAAAGGGCTCTGATAGCAAAAAAACTGGCATAACGAAAGAAAATTGAAAAATGGCACTTCTGATAGTGAACATTTCATTATGTGAAAATAGCGTTCTTATGGGAAATTTTCACATAACTAGGATTCCTATGGGGAAATTCACATAATGAAAATATTTTCGCTGTTTGATTTTTCCTATAGGAGTTTTTGTTATGTGGAGAAAAATTTCACCTAATGAAAAAATCACATAGTAAATAACCTCATGGAATGGATTCTTTTCGTTATGTAGGGTTTTACTGTAGGTAGCAAATTATGAACTGCATAGAACAGTAATCAAACATATGTTCTCTAAAGTTATAACTGGGTCAGATGGTGTCACACACAATTTCCGTACAGTAAGATACAGTAACTCAGTTGTACTGCAGTTGGTTCAATCTCAATTGCTATACTATAGTTAGAATTTTACTATATTCAGTGACATAATTTTACCCATTGTGTGCTTACCAGTCATGAACATTAGGCTAAACCTTTATAGAATTACACTGTTAGTTTGTCCTGTTGCATAGCATTATTTTGTAAGCAGCTCAGAAACGATTGCCGAACAAACTCCTCAGGTAATACTTTGCCATTTATATGGTAACACTTTTTGTCTGCTCTCTGTATAACATAATGGCGTCATGCAGTGAATAAGATGATTGGTTTCAAAAAACTAAAATATTAGTGCAACAAAATATTTCGGGTTTATGAACCATTGCTAAGTTTATCAATTATTTACTTAGAACATATGTATTCCTTTTGAATATAAGCTAAAATTATTCCAAGAATCCATTTAACCATACTGTATATCTAAGCAACTACATGCATTGTTTCCCCACTCTTTTTTATGGAGTAGCCTGTGATGGTTTCAGTTTCCCCTTAACTATCAAGGATGGCTTGTTGGGAATATGACAAGCTTTCTTCCAAAAGAGAATTCTGAGTACTGTCCGTTGCTTGGTGGTCTTGGAGTACTGCAGCATTTCAGGCTGCGTATCTCCTGAGGGTTTGATTTAACAGGCTGAGTCATACTTATTCAAGTGTTGATGTGCTTAAGTTTCCTTCTTTTGATGTAAGAGTACCTGATGATTGCTAGATTGAATATTCCGAAACTCCCCTGAACTGATGAGTCTAATCGTGTACATCCATAACTTCCTGTTATCTGTCACTTTTTCATGTGATATTAAGTAGTGAAATATGTTTGCTAGGCCTAGGCTATACATACATTGAGTTTGAGATTATGATGGTATTTTCCGGCAGTCTCATATCTAGGGAAGAATTTGTTAATAGGTGTTTAAATTTTTGTGAGCCTGATAAACTGTAAGTGGTTTAATTGTTCAAATGGTTGCAAATAATGACTATTATATCTTGGACACTGTTGTGACTGTGAGAGACCAATACAAATTGGGGTGGTTTCTAACAATAGCCTTGTTTGGGCTGAATGCTTGTAAGGCACAAAGTGCAATGGTAATGTGAGCTCACAAATAAGTTCCATCATGACATGGAAGTTGCAGGTGCAACATAAAGATTTGCATGTGTCTTTGCATTCAGGTGAATTTGCATTCAGGTGAATATACCTACTGTGTTTTTGAGATGAGTAATCCTGGTAAGGGTAGGCTGATGTTCATGGAAATACTGGATGTGCTAGCTGAATGCAATCACATTGTCTGCATATCTGCTTGCTGAACATGTAAAGATCTACCGTATATGCCGGTGTACAAGACGACTGGGTGTATAAGACGACCCCCCAACATTTCCACTCAAAATATAGAGTTTGTTATATACTCACTGTATAAGACCACCCCCTCTTCCGCACACCTTCCACACACTAAATAAAACGTAAAAGAACATCAGATTTGATTTCAACATGTTAATTTATATTCAAATGCTTATGACATGCAGAAAAACTGTCACAAGCTGTATGTTATGAAATATGTACAGTAAACATGAAACAGTGCAAATTTATTAAACATAATTCACCAAAGACAACACACTCCTCTCCTCCTCAGCACAAGCAACACTCCAAGTGGACCCTATGGACAGAAGGAAGGAAGAAGGAAGAAGAATATTAAACAGAAAAAGGAAGAAGAGAAGAAGGAAGGAAGAAGAGGAAGAATAATAAACAGAAAAGGGAAGGAAGAAGAGAAGAAAGAAGAAGAAAGGAAGAATAATAAGGAAGAAGAAAAATAAAAAGGGAAGGAAGAAGAGGAAGAATAAACAGAAAAAGGAAGGAAGATGAGAAGAAGAAAGGAAGAATAATAAGAAGGAAGAAGAAAAATAAAAAGGGAAGAAGAAGGAAGGAAGGAAGCAGAGGAAGAATAATAAACTTGAGTCTGGACTGGTGACCCGAACAACCCAGGAAAGCCTAGCTTGATGCAGGATCCGGCTGTTTGCGACAATGATCTGCAGTGGATTGGGTTCTTTACTTAGGAGGGAAAAGATGTGGGTGGAGAGGCAGTAAGGGCTGAGTGGATGGGGGAGCAGGGAACTTACTCCTGAGTAACAAGGTGCCTGAAAAGTCCTTCCACTATGAGGCAATTGCCCCCTCCCCAGCAACAATGCCCCCTCCCTCCTCAGCCTCCAGCGTGAACCTTTGTGTGTCCTTTCACATCCTGCTCGCTACTCCCCCCCCCTTCAAATGGACATGTGATTGCTGCCTTTTGTGCAGCCACTGCAGAGGATTCTGTGAGGTGGTGTGCTTCCTTCAGAGAAGGCTCATGCCATAAAGCAGTGGATCGAGCCCCTTACTTCCAGGAAAAAGAGAGAGAGATGCAGGCAGAGAGAGAAATGCCAAAAGGAAGCAGACGGGAGACTGTTGCCTTAGATGCATCGTTGGAAAAAACAATAATAAAAACTAGGATTACGACTCCTCCCCTGGAAAGCAACATTTTCACACACAACTCCTATTTGCATGCCCCTTTTGGCTTCTCTCCTCCCGTTTCTCCATTTCCTCGGCAGTAAGGGGCTCGACCCACTGTGGAGCCTTGCAGCAAACAGACCAATCGTGCCGAGAGAAGGGGAGCTCCAGCTTTGTAAGTGGGCAGGGCGAGGGGGTAGCAGAGAGAGTGCTGGCGAATGGTGTGCATGGCATTAACCTCTCCCCCTCTCACGCACACAAAGATAACACACACATCTGCGCCTCCCTCCCCCTCTCACCTCCCCGCGACTCACCCATGCCTGCTGCCCTGGGCTGGGCGGCTCCTCCTTGGCGTGGGGCGAGAGCAACGACCAGAGCAGCCCGGCGTGCAAAAGGAAGCCCAGCTTCAGCCGCATCCTCCTCCTATTCTCTGCCTTACCTCCCCCTTCCCGGTGCCTGGTGTGGAGCTCACTGAAGTGTACCCGCTATACAAGGCCACCCCCCCCCCACTTGGAGACATGGTATTCAGGGGGGAAAAGTCGTCTTATGCACCGGCACATACGGTACATACAGTACAGTAAAACCTTGCATAAAGAGCGCTTCGCTTAAAGAGTAACTTACTTAAAGAGCAGGATTTTCTCTGCATGTTCACTTCGCTTAACAAATAAAACCAACCAAAAACTCGCTTAACAAATAAATCGGGATTCGCATTCCCCCCCACAATTGGTCACTTTCAATGGTGTTTCTCTTAAAGAGCAAACTCGCTTAAAGAGCAATCCTGTGGAACGCATTTTGCTCTTTAAGTGAGGTACAACTGTACTAGCAAATGGAATGGGAAGCATTACATATGGATGCACACTGCCCTAGTAATTTTTAAACATATGCTTTAAATTTGCCATCTGAATAAAGTTATCTATTCTGACTATTTTCTTCTGTAGGAGACTTTGGCTGCAAGCTTGTGTATGTAGCAGGGTTGACATTGTTGACATCAGCAAATTGCCACTGATTAAAGGTCTCGGAGGCATTATGTGCTGAAAGTTGGAAAAAAAAATAGCTTGATCTCCTTCATATTTTTTTATCTGGGATTATAAAATATAGACAAGTGACCCTAATAATTTAAGCATAAACTTACTCTGGATTCCCTGAATAATTATATTAGTACAGTACAGTAGTTGCCATTTCTTCCTTTAAAGTTGTGAACGATAAAATGTTACCTGTAAAATCATTCCCTTAATGTGATTTTGGATTGTGTAGAGTGACAATACATCTTGTATGTTTGCCTTTCCAATACTTAATGCTTAAAATGTTTTAAATAAAAGTTTAGATCCCAAATTGCTCTTGTGTTTATAGAGGTGACTGATCTAAAGGAGAGACCAAAGTTTTTGTTAATTCCTTTTTTCTACCAGCACCCCCTGTATACACATGCTACTATTCTGGAGGGTTTTTCCAGTCTACTAGGGCAAAATTTGAAGACCATAGGTTAGAGCAGGGGTTAGCAAACTTGGCTCTCCAGGTGTTCTTGGATTTCAACTACCAGAAGCACAAGTCAGTAAACCTGCTGATCGGGGCTTCTGGGAACTGAAGTCCAAGAACATCTGGAGAGCCAAGTTTGCTGACTCCTAGGCTAGAGCTAGAAAGGAGATTCATGGAAATTGACTTCTCCTTCCATCATTATTCATTTCCTGTGAATATTTATTGAAATTTTGTTAAAAACAATTATTCTAGGACAAATAAAGTACAGTAAAAAACCGGATAACGCTAAAACTTGGTTCCACAAGTCTTGGTGTTATCTGATTTTTAGTGTTATCCGATCCATGTTAAAATCCTATGGGATGGATCAGATAACGTTAAAGCTCCATAGAGATACATTGTAACTGCACAGGCTTTAGCGGTTGTTATCCGATCCATCCCATAGGACCTTAAAGTTATCTGATCCAATTCTCCCCAGATTACTTAACGTTATGCGATTTTAGCGTTATCCGATCCAATCGTTATCCGGTGTTTTACTGTACAAATCTGCCCGACTGTAGTAAAAGTGGCCCCTCATATTACTTTAGTTACAGTCAAGTCTTCTCAAAACATTTGGCCCCCGTGGCTTGAGAAGAAGAGTACCTTTAAGATTACTGGTGATTGACTGTGGGTTTCAATCTTCAGAACTAATCTACTGTATTTTCTGCTTTTTTTAAAAAAAAATCTGTGTTCAATATGGCATTTATTTATGTTAATGAACTGCCGAGGCTTGAAATTACCCAGTTCATAATTCCTGACTGCCGAATGAGTCTTGACTTGAATGCATCAACCCTTAGTAATGTAATTTAAACCCAAGTTGCACCTGTGCAGTTTTCTTGATTCAGCAATAATATTCTTGTTTTGTGCATACTCAGATGTTGGTTGCAATCTACATATATGTAGAATGCTTTTGTTCAAGCTGTTCAGTTAATCTTTGCCAATCAGTGTAATTGTTTGGATGTGAAATCACACAATGTTTGCAAAATGTGTAGATTGTTGTGAGTCACTGTTTCTGAGTTCATATACTTTTCTAAATAAACCACACATTGGAATGGTCAATCAGAGAAAGATTTGTTGTGATGTATAATACTGTGGAACATGTTACTAATCGTATCATGTTCCCAGGATGTTCTTTTGTGATATGCCTACATCAAGTTTAGATGGTACCTTGCTGTAACTTCACTTTTTCTAAGTTTATAATCCTTAGTTGATAACTTGCTAAGCAAGTTATGAAAGGTGATAAAATCAGCCATAAACTAAGATGATTGGTCAGAAGTCCTAACCCACGTTTGGATGGGGTGGCATAAATAAAATGGAGTACTCGCAGCAAGAGCAACTTTAATGCTATATTAGTACTGTATATAAGAATGGTGTTTAAAACAATTTTAAATCTGAGTGACAGTCCTTGTACTGTATATCAATATGAGCACTACCTATTCACAGCATAAAGGAATCAACAACCTCCGGTGAACAATATTTGCAACAGTAGTTTCTGAAAAGGAAGTCCCCAGTCTCCCAACAACTCAGTGAGAACTGAGCATGCTTACAGGCACAATATGCTGACTGTTCAAAGGTGGGAAATAATTTGAACAAGCCCTCTACAATATTTTTCTTTAAGTCCCATTTGTAAAATACTGTTTAGTTTTGTAAACTCAATACCAATGTGATATTCTCATTTGGTGGTCCATCTTAATTTCTGTTGGTCAGAATCCTGTGGTCACTGGACTTTGGGTGGCAATTCAAATAGTTCAGGTAGTTCTTAATGCCTGGTAAGATGACTATAACATACAATTTTACCTTGCAAGAACAAAGAGTTAATGATTCTATCTTCTCTCTACAGATTTTTCTCCATGTTAATAAGAAACAAAGACCCCCTTTTTCACAAAATGGAAGCTTCCACTAACAAAACGGATAGCTGCTCACAGATTCTGGGCTAGGATCTGTGATAGAGAGGAAGGATAAAAGAGTTAAAGAGAAGCTCGTGGACTCTTATTTGGACTTGATCATTGTCTGTGGCGTGCATTTTGCAGGCAACAATTCCAAATATGCACAACTTAATTTTCAACTTCAGTGTTGATTAAGAGAGGAAGAGAGGGTAGATTGCTCCACCCCCACGCTGAGTCTTTTCCAAGTGGACCTTTCAGAAAATCAGAGCCCAGAAAAAGAAAGAGATAAGGGATGGAGACAGAGTGGAGAATGAGGAAGATGAAAGGAAAAGGGAGAAATTAGATGAGGGAGGGGATGTATTAATGGTCTTAATAAAGTCAGAAGAATATGTAACCTTACTTGAGAGCTTAGCGTGAGTAGATCTGGATCTGTGGAAAGCACCAGGGTTCCAGCCTACATAGATCCAATCTGTACACTTTGTCTGCCCGGCCCTTATGCGTCTGTAACATATCATAGGCATAAACATTTAGCCTTCTTTTGAATTACCTAAGATTCTTTGAAGGAAGGGGTGGAAAAACCTAGTTTCTGCTCTACTAAAATAATTGTTTAAAGCTAGATCAGTTAGTACATCTCAACATTGAACAACACAACATGAAAACTGGGCAAAATTACCCACATAAGATAAAGCATTCTTAAATTGATAACAAGTTTTCTTCTTCTCAGAATCTGTTTCTGAAACATCACTAGTTTCTGATTTTGATTGTTCATTTTTATTTCTATGAGCTTCGGCATATTTATGAAAGTTGACATGGGGTTTTCTACTCTCATATACATTTGTTTCCTTCATGATTTGTGTATTTCTGGATATAGATTACATTTTTGTACATTCAGCAGAAAAATTTGGATGGAGTGAGAGGAATTAAGAGTTATAAATACTGTACTGTATATTGGAGTACCTGTTTGATACAGTATTATAGATTCTTATGGGATATTCCATTAGTTAGAGTGGATGGAGTGACAGATCTGCATCAAATCCCCCTCATCCTGCCATGGAAGCTCACTGGGAGTGTGGAATGGCAAAACTCCTTAAATACTGTATATCACCATGGAAGCCCCATTGTGACTATACATTTGTTCTGACTTGATGGTGCATGACAACAAATATATTGTTGCATAGTTGTCCAAAAGCATTTTGAAGGAGATAAGCTAAAACATTACTTTCAAGCATTCAACTTGTTCTGAATGAGAAAATATTTAATGACAGTTTTAAAAAATTCTTATAAAGGTATTTTTCTCATGGGAAAAATGGAGAAAGACCTGGCAGAAAAAGTTTCCTCAATTGTTTCTGTCTTTCACTTCTCTGTATATTAAGTTGTTAGTAGAATGGAGGAACAAATCTGTATTTGAGAATCCCACTTAAATATTGTAGATAAGTAGATAGGAATGCAGCAGCCATGCATAATAATGATCTCTTCTGCTCAGAAAATCCTGCCCACACTCACTGCAGAGTACTGTGTAGGTAGAAAAAATTGTTGATGAAAGTAGGATGTACCAGGGTAGATTTTACTTAAATCACTGGTCAGTAAGACTAGATTTAAAACAAGGTTTTCTGTATAAAGACTCACAAAGGTTCAAAGGTTCCACTTGCATTTTTACTTCTTGCCTCACCCTCCTCACGCTTAGTTTTATGTCCAGATATATTCTACTCCTGACAGTCTTTTTCTATTCAATGATTTTTAAAAAAATTAGCACTTAAGAACTGTGTACAGTGGAACCTCGCTTAACAAATTTAATGCATTCTCCGGGACCTTTTGTACTATGAAAAAATTGTAAAGCAATTTTCCTATAGGAATACATTGAATGCAATTTCCCATAGGAATGCATTGAAAACCAGTTAATCTGTTCTGGAAAAAAATTGTTAACCAAGCCACTATTTTCCATGGATTTCCTTTTGTTACACGATTTTTGTGTTAACCAAGCTGTTTGTTAAGCAAGGTTCCACTGTACATAGATTTGTAGAGGAACAATGGATCAAGTCTTTTTCTCGATCCTGTCTGTTTATTTGATAATATTTTGCTGAGATTTTTTTTTGAAATTTTCTGTTCCTTCTAATCAGTGTTTATTTTATGATAACATAATACTTCCTGCATTTTGAAATCTTTTTCACTCTATACTGGTTTCCCTGTTGCTTCTTAATGTATATTTTCTTGATGTTGTTCAGTCGCACAGTCTATTGCGACCCTTTGCGACCCTGTGAACCATTGTCCTCCAGGCATTTCTGTCCTCCACGATCCTCCTCAGCCTGCCCAGCTCTGTGCCCATTGTGTCTACAAAACCATCTAGCCATCTCATCTTCGGCCGCCCCCTTTTTCTTTTGCTCTCCACCTTTCCCAGCATCAAGGATCTCTCAAGTGAGTCTAGAGCCAGACTATATTGCCTTAGCAAGTTATCCAGTCCTACCCTCCCCCCCCAAAAAGAAGAAGAAGAAGAAGGGAATGGTAAACCACTTCTGTGGGTTCTCTGCCTAGAAAACCATGGAATGATCATCATAAATTAATATTAGCTTATCATCATCATCTCTAGTTACTTGTAAAGTTAAAATTCAGATTTGGATAGTACTAATCTAGTTATATTTGTAGTTAACCTAAGAACAGGTCTCTTAATGTGGAGTCGTTTTCCAAATACTGTTAAGGTATGTCAGAATTTTTTATAGATTTTCTAGATATTTTAACTTCCTGATTTGGGATCTTGGTCCTCCTATATCAAAGGGAATATACTACAGTGGTTGTATTCCTAAGATGTAGAATGACAGTGAAGTGTTCATTATGCATGAGATTTACCCAGTATTGTACATACTGTATTATAATGGTCTGTCCATGGAACAGACATTTACAACACACACTCATGATACACAATGAAGCAATTCTTTTTGATAGCCGGGGGGGGGGGGGGCGACAACACACAAGCATATTGCCTTTGATTACAAGTTGTGAGAGCCATGGTTCCCAATGTGGGGCAATTTGTTTTTTAAGAGAGGCAATTCGAGAATGAGTTATAACAAGCTAATGGCCTTTTAGGCTTCCTCCATGTGAATAGGAGTTCACTTTTTGAATAATAAGAATTATACATCACGGGTGTATGTGTGTCAGGATTTTAGAGATGCTTAGGTGGGGAATGACCAAAACAAAAGTTTGGGAACCACTGTGTTAGAGGTGTTTGTGGCATAGAATTTTTTTCATGAACCAATGAAGTTGGTCTTCATGGAGCTATTACAGTTTTCTAGATATTTCTGGAGTTAACACTTTTGTTCAGCCAAATTTGTGTTAATGATATTAGTACCTATACTTGGATTTCAAAGTATTGACACTGCTTGTATTTTAATTGCCGCTTAAAACCCCACTCTTGTATGCATTGTTAGACTTGGTCTATTCTTTTTGTAGCTCTCATATTTGTGTTTTTAATTAGTATGTTGATGCTCTTGTTGTGATCCTCATGATGAATCATACGAAAAAACATTAAGAATGTTGCACCTATGAATATTATTGGTTCAAATGAATTTTAACAAACTGGATTACATGCATATGTTTAAACACTAAACTGTGAAATTTTAACAGTTTCTGCTTTTCTGCAGGTGGTATGGCCAAGAAAAAGATTACAATGTTCTAGTTATGGACCTTCTTGGGCCCAGCCTTGAAGATCTCTTCAACTTCTGTTCTCGCAGGTTCACAATGAAAACAGTACTTATGTTAGCAGATCAGGTATGTAAATCTGTAAATGTTACACAGTGAATATTGTAGTGCCTTAAAATGATGCTTCATACTTCCAAGTAGGTCAGACTGCAAGATTTGGTATTACATGTACTCTAGTGAATACTTGACCCAAATAGAGAAGGAGTAATAATGGCTGATTACTTAGTGTGAAGCACAAAACTAACATTGAAGAAAATGGTTGACAAAACCATGTAAGTGGCAATTTTAAATATTTGGCCTCATACAAGTATTGATTTGTCTTATATCACACAGTTCTGTGCATAGTTTCGGCATGGGGCAGCAACAATAGTGCTTCACATAGTTTTTCTGAGGTTACTGTTCTAGGTACCTGTGAAATATATACTGTATGTGGTGAATTCAAACTAAGTAAAATTAGGGACAATAAGGACAGCAATCACAGAACACTTCAGTAGTGCCATGCAGTAGAAGCTTTTAACTGGGAATGTGTGTTTGTAATATTTTCTTGTATTTTAAAATGTTTTAATTGTCTTCAGTTTTTTGTCAGTAGTCTTGAGATCTCTTTTTTGGGTGGGTGGGGGAAAGGTAGAGCATTAGTAAATAAACATTGGGAAAGAGTTTGTACTATATAATCTAGAATGCCAGTCAACACTAGTATATTTTATGTGAAAATTCTTCATAGAAATAAAGAATTGCTCTCAAGCTGGACATTTAGCAGCCACATTTGATTTGTTAATTATTTGGAAAATCTTAAATAGTTTCAGGCACTTTGGGGAAGTTAAATTAAAGAGACATTATTGGCAGGTGTCTGGTTATCCACTTTTAAATGAATTGATTATTTGAGCGCCTTTAGGATTGGTGGCACAGGTGTTAGGGAGAATAATTTCTCTCAAAATACAGTAGCATCATTAGAACAGAAGTGAAGTCTTCTACTGCTCAAACCAGTTTAGGTGTATAATGCTTTCCGAACAAATCTATGGACATATATTGCATTTTGTATGTAGGAGTTCACTTGTGTAGAGTTTTAGTAAAAGATTCAATTCCTTTATTATGTCACAAAATTCCAGGTTTTTCTACTAAGGCAGTAAAATAAGGCCACCTGAAACACTTCAAACACTTCCTTTATAGAGAAATTAAATACAGTAATACCCTGTATAACGTGAGTATCATATAGCGCTAAAACCGTATAACGTGACAAGATTTTTGGAAAAATCTTGTTTCAAATAACGCGATTTTAACGTTATATGATACAGTCGTTCTTAGCAGCAGGGTGGGTGGAAAGCTGAACGGGGTTCTCCGTTCAGCTTCCTAGCCACCCTGCAGCTACGGAGGCAGGGGTGGGGAGGCTGGAAAGGTGACGGGGGGCTCCCCCATCGGCTTCCCCAGCCACCCCACAGCTGCGGAGGCATGGGCGGGTGGCTAGGGAAGCCGACAGGGAGTCCCCGTCAGCTTCCCCAGCCACCCTGCAGCTGTAGATCGGGTCCTCTGATCTCTCTGGAGCAGGCAGGGGACACGATCCAAGGTGTTTCTGGGCTTCCCCGATGTCCTGAGCCAGTGCAGCAAGCCAGAATGTCAGGGTTCGAATCCCGACATTCTGGCTTGCTGCACTGGCTCAGGATGTCGGGGAAGCCCAGAAACAGCATGGATCGGGTCCCCACACCTCCCTGGACCCGGCGGGGGGGTCAGACACCCCAAAATTGGTAAAAAAAACCGGACATTTTTTTAACCAATTTTGGGGGCTCTGACCCCCCCTCCGGGTCCAGGGAGGTGGGCCGACACGATCCAAGCTTTTTCTGGGCTTCCCCGACGTCCTGAGCCAGTGTAGCAAGCCAGAATGTCAGAGTTTGAATCCCGACATTCTGGCTTGCTGCACTGGCTCAGGACGTCGGGGAAGCCCAGAAACACCTTGGATCGGGTCCCTACACCTCCCTGGACCCAGCGGGGGGGGGGTCAGAAACCCCCAAATTGGTAAAAAAAAAATGGATGTTTTTTTAACCAATTTTGGGGTCTTTGACCCCCCTCCCGCCAGGTCCAGGGAGGTGTGGGGACCTGATCCAAGCTGTTTCCAAAGTTCTCCCACCTCCCTGGAGGCTGCAGCAAGCCAGAATGTCGGGATTCGAATCCTGACATTTTGCCTTGCTGCAGCCTCCAGGGAGGTGGGAGAACTTTGGAAACAGCTTGGATCGGGTCCCCACACCTCCCTGGACCCGGTGGGGGAGTCAGAGACCCCAAAATTGGTTTAAAAAAAATGTCCGTTTTTTTTTTTTTTACCAATTTTGGGGTTTCTGACCCCCCCCCCCCCGCTGGGTCCAGGGAGGTGTGGGGACCCGATCCAAGGTGTTTCTGGGCTTCCCCGACGTCCTGAGCCAGTGCAGCAAGCCAGAATGTCGGGATTTGAACTCTGACATTCTGGCTTGCTACACTGGCTCAGGACGTCGGGGAAGCCCAGAAAAAGCTTGGATCGTGTCTGCCCACCTCCCTGGACCCGGAGGGGGGGTCAGAGCCCCCAAAATTGGTTAAAAAAATGTCCGGTTTTTTTTACCAATTTTGGGGTCTCTGACCCCCCCCCCCCCCGGGCCGGGTCCAGGGAGGTGGGGAAACCCGCTCCAAGCTGTTTCCAAAGTTACCCCACCTCCCTGGAGGCTGCAGCAAGTCAAAATGTCAGGATTCAAATCGCGACGTTCTGGCTTCCTGCAGCCTCCAGGGAAACAGGGCTTTTTTAAACATTGTGTGTTCAATGTATCGCACAACGTTAAAAACCAGATAACGACGGGACTTGTGGAACCAAGTCATAACGTTATTCGGGGTACTAGTGTACTGTTGCTCTGTGGAGATTAGATTGGACCATAGAGTTGTTGTTATTGTTTTAATACTAGTTATTATTCAAAAATAATATTAAATAAGGATGATTTTGTAGCATTTCAAAAATCTCAAAGCAGTTTATACATTTGTGCTGTTAAAACCATGAAATGTAATAAAAACAGGTAATAAAACAGCAGTGAAACAACAACATAATTCAAGCTTTCTCATCCTTGGGGCCCCAGGTGTTCTTGAATTTCATTTCACAGAAGCCCAACTTAGTACACCTGCCGATTGTTGCTTCTGGTAATTGAAGTCCAAGAACATCTTGGGGCCAAAGATTGAGAAACGCTAATAAAGTTCTAGGCACAATTTGCTAGGTTAGTGATCAGAAGAATGTGTGAGCAAGCAAATAAGACTTCAGCTGATGGTGCAACATAGTATTGGTAGCCTACTGAGCCTTGGTGGGTTTGTCATTCCATGTTTAAGGATTCTGCAGTGCAGGAAGCCCTATTCTGTACTGTGGCCAAACAAATGTCAGAAACTGTATTAGTGTCTAGAGAAGTGGTCTCTCAGGTAAAATGGGTTTCATGAGGAGTCTTACTGCCTGTTTTTGATTACTGGCAAGTAGCAGTATCTCAAGGACCATATTTTCCCATATGAGCCCATTTGGCTCTTAAAATCTTCAGTAGAGGCCCCTCCTCTTAGTCCTATTGCTAGCAAAGATGCACTTGATGGGGACATGGGAGAGGGCCTTTTCTGTGGCAGTTCTCAGAAAATGGAATATGCTTCCACTTTTTATCCTTCCACCAACAGGTGAAAATCTATCTCAGGAGTTCTCAACCTTTTAAAGCCAGGGGCCAGGTCACGCTCCCTCAGACAGCTTTGGGGGCCAGATTGGCATTTTGCCCTTCCTCCATAGCATTTATGGGTGTGGTGGAGGTGGTGGAGAGCCACATGAAATGGCACTGCAGGCCACAGGTTGAGACTCCCTGACCTATCTCTTCAGACAGGCTTTTAACAGCAATAACCAAGTCCCATGATGCTCATTTAAGTTAAATTACTATTTGTCCTAATGTTTTAAAATTATTTGATATATTTTAATTATTACTCAAGTTTAATTCTTTTCTAATGGCACAAATAGTCTGTTTTAGTCTGATCTTTTAATGTTGTAAGTCACCTTGAGTCCACCTTGGAAAGAAAGGTGGCCTATAAATAAAACAAATTAAAAAATAAATAACCAGCTGTATTGCTGCAAGAACTCGTATTTTTAATGTTGTAGAGTACTACCAGACATGCTTAAATATGTTTTTAAAACAGTTTCCTTCAAAGCCTTGATCATTTTTTTCTTTTTTACAGATGATCAGTAGAATTGAATATGTGCATACAAAGAATTTTATACACAGAGACATTAAACCAGATAACTTCCTAATGGGTATCGGGCGTCACTGTAATAAGGTTAGTCTAATATTCTTTTTGCATGAAAGAACAAAAGATAATGCCTCTGAAAACGGCAGTTCATGGAAATGCTGTGCCACTAATTGCTTGTCATTAGTAAACATGTCAAATTTGGCAAGACATGGGAATTGCAGTTATGTTGCTACATGCAGAAGTTAGCTGTGGTTCTAGCCTTTGGCCAGATCTTAAATTAAACAAATAAATATGTTGTGTTGATGACTCCTGATTGAGTACCTTAGCTCAGTCTGTTAGATGATATTCTTGATTATTCTGAATCGATAAATTGCAGTAGCACCACTTACCATAAACTGCAATTTCCTGTTGTATACTGCATTTATGCCAGCATGGTGGAGCCTCAGCTACCAGTTACATACATTTTTAATTGGCTGCAACTGATTTGTAGAAAAACCATTGGCTTCTAATAACACAAGTCTGTTGACTTCACTGCTTCCTGTGCTTTCACAGCCTTGTGGAAGTTCAGAATGCAGTTCATGTATAGATTGTAGATTAACAGCTGAAGATTTGAACTACTGTTAACCTTTTAAAACTGAGTTTGGGGCAAAAGAGGCTAATGCATTAATTTAGCTGGAGGTGCATGTTTCCTTCTGAAACCTTGATAATTTTGTTGGATAATATTTTTCTTGATTAGCTTGTGGGAGTAAAGTTTGCTATTTCTGAGCTTGGGCAGACAGGCAGCATTGGCAGTGCATTAAGCATGCTGTTAATCAGAAATTCCGAAGTGCAGGACAATTGTAATAGATTTCTCTTATTGGAAGCAAGATTCCCACATGGGTTCTTCATGGCCATCATTGTTGATCTTTTCAGATACTACTATCTATAAAATGTTACCTTTGTTTGCCTGTATGAATGCCAACTTGAGACTATTATTTTAGGGGGAAGAAAATGCAGCCACCACCAGTTGAATTTTGTTTTAAAGGAGTTCACCATAGTAATTTACAACAATTTCAGGGATACTGGGTAGGAAGAAATTTCAGTAGTTAAATACAAAAGGAAAAATACCTTCCTGTAATATGTTATTTCTATTAAACTTCATTTATCTATAAATTTCATACTCCAGCATTCTGTTTTCTTAGCATAGCCCGATTCTTTAACTTTTTTTGTCAGAAAAAAAGGAAATATAATTAGAAAACACTATACTAGTTTTATTCTAATTTTTCTTCTCTTTGGTGCCCCTTTACCACAATTTTGACAGTCATACTGGACTGACATTGTAGCACTTTGTTATTCTTTTCAAGTGGAAAATGGCCCGGAAAACATGATTGTGCTATCTTGGGTGATCTTGTTAGGATCACGATGGAAGATGTAAACTGCAGCATACGTTGCTTGTTTTCGAGAAGCCATTCAGAGTTAGTGTCAAATATTTGAATTGTGGGCATCTGCTTTCTGTTTAACATTTCAAATAATGTTGGATATAGGAGTGTAAATCCCTTGGTTTAATCTAAGGAGAATTAAATCTAATTTTGTTTTAAGCTTGTATAGTCACTTGCTCCTTTCAAAAAGAAAGTTAGCTCTTATTTGCAGCATGCAGTTTTCTTCTACAAAAATGCAGGTAAATTTTTGTTCTTCATTGTCTTTCATGACATGCAAATGATTTTAGGTTTAGGGTGCTATGGTAATCTTGTTCCAGTAACCTTTTTCATTATAAACTAACTTAAAATGTAATGAGCAAAATTGGAATGCTGAATTTCTCAAATTAATTTGACTTAATTAGTGATTTCATTCCTAACATAAAATAATCTATGAGATCTGCTAGAATAAGGCCTGCATGCTTATGAAATTGATATTAAGGTGACTAAATGCCTTCTACCTCTTCCTTACTGAAGATTTAGCTTTTACCTTGTTTGGGGGAAGGGCAGTTTCTATAATCAAAGGACATGTTTATTCATAAAATCCAAATTACTTCTTCTTCTTTTTTAAATTAAAGCCAAATGTTGCCATTGCTATCCCTGTACAAGGCAGTGTTGTTTGGAGTGGCTCATGCTCAAAATCTTACCTTGCCACATCTTCTAAATTTTTTTCTTGCTATATATGATCTCCTAGAAAACTGTAGTGCTTGGTGGAAGAAGGATGGCATTTGGCTACCCTATTCTTTCTCTAACGCCTCGGTGTTGCCTGTCTGCGCCAGCCATTGTTGCATTGTAAGCAATACTGTTTGATGCACTGCCACCCTCTATTGTTTGTTTAGTGTTTAGAATCTCCAGTGGGGAAGAGGAAAAGAAGCATGACTGTTAGTACTTCTCAGGACCCATCTTTCTCAGGATTAAACCAGGTCTGAATCTGTCTCCTATTCCAACCTCAATCCCAAACTCTCATGCTTTTTTTTTTGGTTTTGTTTTGTTCAGAAGACGTGTAGACTTGCTAAAAGCACCTTGCGTTGGCATTCTTCAGACATACTTGGCAAACATGTAACATTACTAAGATGTTTTCCTGGCAATGCTTGTTTTATGTTTTCCCCAGAACATTTAAATGTGAAAAGTGTTGAGAGTCATTTAACCTGTATCAAGTACTTGAGGAATGGCTTTGTGTTCTAAAATACAATAACAGTGAGGATGCAGGACATGCTGTGAAGTATCACATATGCCTGTTATGTGTGCATGGTCTGTATCTGACTATGTGAAGTCTGGGTGGGATTTGTTAACTTGAGGTTTGTTGTAAGTACAGATCAGTAAGTACAGATATTCCTGAAGCTATTACATCCTATTGAAGAAGGTATCTTAAGCATCTTTTTTATTTGTTTATGAAGGCTTTGCTTCTCTTTGCACATTCAAAATTCAGTAGGTGAAATAAATTTTCATTATGTAAAGCCTCTTGGGCTGGCATTAGCATGTGACTCATACAGTGCTATAGATCTTGTTTGTGAAGCTATTTTGATCTGTATTGTGAGTTGCTTATAAGGAATACTAAATCACGATGAAGCGGAATCTGCATCATCTGGATTGGGTGTGCATTAAGCCTTGGGCTCCTATGTTCCCCATGTCTTCTCTTTTGGCGTCACAAGAGTTTGTTTTCAATGAAAGCTGACTTGTAGTTTGAAACAATTTTGTTAGTTAAACATGCAAACAAAGCATTGCTTGTTTAATCAACCACATTGTTTTATACAGTAGAACCCCATATAGTGATTTTAATCCATTCCACAGAGCTGATCGCTGTGTAGTTTCATCATTGTACGATCTTCCCTGTGGGAAAAACCGCACAACGATTTTCCCTATGGGGAAAAACCGTACAATGATGTTTGGTGCTAAGCGGTTTTTCCCGTTGGAAATCATTGTATGGATTTTCCCATAGGAACGATCGCTATGCAGAACAGCTTCCCCCCTCCAAGCCTCATCACTATGTGATTTCATCGCTGTATGGAGCGATTGCTATACTGGGTTCTATTGTATTAAGATCTCATTATTTGTATGTAAGACAAACTAGCTTTCGTGGAAGTGCAAATGAATTCTGAGTGTTCCCCACCTGTGTGGGAGGAGGAATAGAAAAGAATGATGGTTGGGCTCATTCACATTTGCGCACAGGCATCAAACCATGGTTTAGAACCGTGTACAGATCAACTCACTGGAAAGATTACATGCTGTGCCATTTAAAAGTAAGCCATGATATATTATCTTGTTATCAGATTAGTAAAGGTAAAGGTCACCCTTGCTTGAAAGCCAGTCATATCCAACTCTAGGGTTCAGTGCTCATCTGTTTCGTAGCACTGTCTGCTTCTGCAGACGTTTCCGTGGTCATGTGACAGCGCATGGAATGCTGTTTACCTTCTCACCGAAGTGGTCCCTATTTTTCTACTTGCAGTTTCTTACTTTCGAACTGCTAGGTTGGCAGGAGCTGGGACAAAGACAGGAGATCATTCTGTCCTACAGTATTCAGGTGTATTTTAAAAATGAAAAGGAAGCATTCACCTCAGAGGTATATGGATATTCATGAACAGCAGTTTGCTTTCTGTGCCGCAGTTTGGGGCACTGGAGACAATAATGTTTAATACTCAGAGAACCTTTCCTCCCAAGGCAAGTATGTATATAGGGAGATACTGATCCATATTGGGATTGTAACAGTGGAAAAGGTTAAAGCCCATTTATACTTACTGCTATGATATTCATTGTGTCTTTGGTATGCTAAAGCAAACTGCACCTTTCATGTAATTGTGTTTTGTGTGAATGTCTTGCTTGGCCTGTTACTCACCAGTTTTGCAGCTGAAATCCCTTGATTTAAAGCAGGGGTTCTCAACCTTACCTCACCATAGGGCAGACAACTATCCCTCCAACAGGTGAGCAGGTTAGATACGTGTTGCAAATCCTGCTGTAAACTGTGGTGGATGTGTTTGTGCAGGCACATTTATGGCTATCATAAACATTTCCGCTTCTGGGGTTGTTGCAGGCTGGATGGAATGGCTTCGATGGCCGGATCTGGCCCACGAGCGGTAGGTTGTGAACCCCTGATTTAAAGGGAGCCTGTTAACTTCCCTTCTAAACACCCTTCATAACAGAAAAGCATACAGTAATACCTCGGATAACGCTAAGACTTGGTTCCACAAGTCTTGGTGTTATCTGATTTTTAGTGTTATCCGATCCATGTTAAAATCCTATGGGATGGATCAGATAACGTTAAAGCTCCATAGAGATACATTGTAACCGCACAGGCTTTAGTGGTTGTTATCCAATCCATCCCATAGGACCTTAACGTTATTTGATCCAATTCTCCTCCCCAGATTACTTAACGTTATGCGATTTTAGCGTTATCCGAGGTAAACGTTATCCAAGGTATTACTGTATATTGTAATTGTTCAGTACTACCAGATATACAGTAAAACCTCGCATAAACAGGCCTCGCTTAGAGACTAACTCGCTTAAAGAGTAGAATTTTCTCTGAACGGTCGCCCTTGCTTAACAACTAAAAACAACCAAAAATTTGCTTAACTACTAAATCGGGGGTTGCACCACCACCCCGCCAGAAGTCACAATCGATCACTTACAGTGAGAGCAACGGTGCTTTTTGCTTAAAGAGCAATCCTGTGGGATACATTATGCTCTTTAAGTGAGGTACCACTGTAAATACATTAACCTTTAAAACCTTTGAAAAGGATGACAAAGTGTCTTTTGATCTTAAAGACTAACAACTTTTAATTGGCATAAACCTTCATGGTCTGTAGGCCACTTTAACAGATACAGTTTTTAAAGAGTGAGCAATGGGAGGAAGTGAGTGGTTTTTAAAAAAAGGCTTCCTGTAAGAATAAAGCCTTTGAGATTTCTGTATTTATAGTTCTATAAATAGGAGAAGCATCCTTGGTAAGATGTCTTGGTCATTTCGGGGAAAGTATATAAGAAATTCTGTAAGCCTAAAAAATCCCAGTTGTTTTCTGAAATGCTGCCTTGATTCAAATCTGAAGTGCTTAAATGAAGAATAAAGTATCAACGATGCAGTACTTCAGCAAAAGTTATTAATAATAGACTATCAATCATATAATTTAAATGTACATCTTTAGGAAAAAAGATTTTTACTAGTTACAGATCACATAAAAAGCAAGGCAGTCTGATGATGGCATATTTGTAATCAAGATGGTTAAAAATGGACATTCAGAGTATTATTTAAGAGAAGTGAAAAATTACTGGGTGTAGGTTTTCCTCATTTAGATCTGTTATTCATTCAGTGCTCTTCTGGCTATTTCCAGTCATCCATTTGTAATAAATAAGCAGGTAGTTTCCTCTTACAGTATAAACCAGGGTGCCCAAACTTTTTGTGCCATGGGCCTAACCATGCCCCCAGAACAGCTGAGCAGGCCTGACCACTCCCCCAGAAGCGGGCACATTTCCTCATGCACAGGTACATCCCCAACCACTTCTGGGAGTGGCGCGGTTGCATTTTCACTTGTGCAGGCATGTCCCCTGCCACTTCCAGGAGTGGCGCGGGTGCATTTGCACTTGTGCAGGCATGTCCCCTGCCACTTTTAGGAGAGGTCAGGCACGATGGTATATACGTGGCCACATCCCAAACCATTTTTGGGAGCGGCGAGGGTGGTGAGGGCCTGACAAAATGGCTTCGGGGGTTGTATCTGGCCCATGGGCAGTAATTTGGGCACCTCTGGTATAAACACATCTTTTTTTACCTTTAAATGTTGCTCTTCTTATTCTTGGTTCTGTGTTTGTCAGTCCGCGTGTAATAACAATAGATACTCAGCAAAATTATTTTTTAAAATATGCATAAAAGAAGGCAACTGTTTTGAATCTGTTTTTTAAAATGAAGAAAACACACACAGACACACGTGGATGTTGTACTAATATATTTTTCAGGTGTAATTAACTGTTCTTTAAAAATAAGTCTTTTTCTTTGATGTATATCCCTTATGAAGATATTTGTCATGGTGTGTTGCAAGAATGTGGAAGTTTAGCCTGGCTTTTTATTAAGCAGCCAATTTGTCAAAATGCATTTATATCACAGGAAAACATTTTTTCCTGTCATTTTGTTTATTTACACTTTTTTAAAATGTCCTAATCAGTTGGGAGCGAGTGAAGAGTGTTTCCATATTTTATGCTTGAGCTGATTAATGTGTGCTTTCCTTGTCTTTAGTTATAGTCATATTTGCATTGCTAGATCTTAAGTCTCTAATGAACTCTGTTTGAAAGACATAGCTGTACTTTCCATATGTTTTCTGCAAACGTTAATCTCTTCCAATTTTTCCCCTCCAAAAGTTATTCCTTATTGATTTTGGGTTGGCCAAAAAGTACCGGGACAACAGGACAAGGCAGCACATACCATACAGAGAAGACAAAAACCTCACTGGTACAGCCAGATATGCCAGCATTAATGCACATCTTGGCATTGAGCAGAGGTAAGATCCTAGGCACTTTGCATAACAATACTAGGCATAGTAAATATTTGGGACTATGCTTTAATGAATACCACTGTAATAAGTTGAAAATTGCAAATACAGTATAAAAACTAGAAATACATTTTACAAGTTAAAAAAAGAATTACCCCTTGTCCTGCTAGTGCACAGAAAAGACTGAACATTCTATTTTGCCAGCCTTGGTACAGTGTTGGGAAAAATAGTCATACTGGCATATGTTGCAGTTAGTTAACTAATTTATCAGTGGAATTCTCCATTGTGTTGCACCTTTATTGGGTTTGTATCTGTGTCTACTTCTGTTAAAGGATTGTTTGAGTAGGAAAAGGTTTACCCATTCAACACTATTTTTAAGCCATTCTTCTTCAAATCCCATAATTAGTTTCAACATTCTTGTTTCTGGAAGGATGATTGAGTAATATCCTTTAATGCTTAGCAGATCTCCATGAATCATCAACAGTAATGTACTTTACTCACAGTTGAAAACTGATATTAATACTCTTGGTGAGCTTTGCTGGAATCAAATATTAAGTTTCATGAAAGAACCCAGATGAGTAAATTGTATCCCATTCTTTTACTAAAAAATAATGTGAAAATAGGTCTCTATAGCAATAGCAGTTACACTTACATACTGCCCCATATCTGTTAGAGCAGGGTTCCCCAACCTTTAGGTTTTGGACTTCAATTCCCAGAAGCCTAAGTCAGTACATTAACTGATCAGTGCTTTGGGGAATTGGCTTATTCTTCTGAGAATTGAAATAAAAAAAACAAAGGTTGGGGAACACTGTCTTAAAGTATTCTCTGAGCAGTTCACAAGGTAATTAGCATTTTGCCCCATCAAGATTTCAGAAGGATGGGAGGCCCAGGCAACCTTGTATCTATTGAGATCAAACTCTGATCATGAGCAGAGTTTCAGATGCAGTACTATAGCTCAGCCACTAAGCCCTTAAATTATATGCTTGTTACCTTACTGTGCTGAGTTAATTACTTTGTATAATCCTTGAGTATTAGACTATTGGGAAATCCATTCTGGGGGGAAACAGATCTTGAGACTTTCTACTGGTGAACAATTAAGTGTTCATTCATAAAATTGCCCTTTCTCTTATAGTCGTCGTGATGATATGGAGTCACTAGGATATGTGTTGATGTACTTCAATAGAACTAGCCTGCCATGGCAAGGATTAAAGGTATGTCTTGAAAATTTACTGAATGTTCCCAATCTGTTTAAAGTGTTGTAGAACACTGTGCTGTCTACCTGTAATTCTCTGTTTGTTCCAATCCCTCTAATTTTTGAAAAACGAATTGAGAAAATATCCAGCATATAATCTGATTTTGGTAAAAACTGCATTCAGAGATAAATTTTGCATTGGTAAAATGCCAAGATGTTTTCTATATTTAAGTTAATGATTAGCTTTCTATATAGGTATTGCCTTAAGGTATAGTAAATGGAATAGATGTAACTGTCAAATGATGCCTACTTTAGGTTTTAGTAAAGACAAATGTATCCACAACAGTATAAAAAGTAAAGTGGAAAATATCTCAAGAAGCTGCCATGTTAATCTGTCTGAGCAACTTTAAAGGCTAACAATTTTATTTCATTATGAACTTCCTCGCTATGTCGAAGAAAGTAGACATTGGTTCATTAAAGCTCACGTAGAAATTACTAGTCTTTGCAGTGAAAATGTGTTGGATTATGTTAGTTCTCATGTTGCTGAACAAGATGTATGATGCAGCTACAGTTAAGGCTTTTTATATTGGGAATGATACAGTAGCTTTTCAGGAAATACATTGTATAATTATTGTATTAGTTATCTCATTCAATGGGCAAAATTACCAGATACCTGCTAGGTAAGATAACCATATGATAAAAGGGTTTTAGGCTGCAGTAGATGGTATTCAACTATATTCAAAACTCAATAGCAGCTTAACCTTTGTTCATTTAACATTGATTTCTAGAACTGGGAGGTTAAATGCAAAACCTGATGTGAAGCTTTTGATTTCAAAATATTGCAGCTATCCTTGTGTCACCTAAATTGTTTTCATTGTTTTGCAGGCTGCAACAAAGAAGCAGAAGTATGAAAAGATTAGTGAAAAAAAGATGTCTACTCCTGTTGAAGTTTTGTGTAAGGTAAGTTTATGAAAACTTTTTTAAAATGAAATAATACTGTTTTGGCAAACAACTATTTCTTCTATAGTATATCAGCCAATACATCCTAGGTGATATATAAATTCTTAATTAATGTTACATTAGATGTTTCATTTTGTGTATTACTGGAGTAACTTTACTAGTGATGATTAGATTGACTTGTGTTAAACTATGAAGGTAAAAAGATGTGATCTGATTATCCACTGAAGGTTTATCAAGGATACTTTTTGAAATCATGAATTCACTGCTTCTCTTTACAGGGATTTCCTGCAGAATTTGCAATGTATCTGAACTACTGCCGTGGCCTACGCTTTGAGGAGGCTCCTGATTATATGTATCTGAGGCAGTTATTCCGTATTCTCTTCAGGTCAGTTTTCTGGGGAAGAGAATTTGATTTGCAAAACACTGAGAAGTAACTAGGAAAGATGTTAACTGAAACAGAAATGTATGTATCATAATAATTATTCTTGTGGGATCCCTACAAAGCCTTAACCAGTACAATTTCTAGCTCTAAATCTATTGGAGCATTTCTAGCTGTGCCCCACCCCTGGAGCCAACAGTACCACTGCAAATCTGGATTGAACTGTTTCCCACCATTGTCTTGCAGGTTTAAATGGGCATGTGGGGAGGATTGCAGGAGGGGTCATCTTTCTTCTTCTAATGACAAAGGCAACTGGTAGTGGAGGTGCTGGACACTATCCATAATCTCCTGCATCTGGATGAAGGTGCTTATAGCACCAAGTTAGGGACTAATACTGAAGTGAATATTTCAAAATACTGTACATGATTTTCGTAAAGAAACTCTAAATAGATTTTTACAGCTTTTAGTAAAGACCAAATATAATCATTGGAAACTTCAAGCGACTTCACATAGCTTGATTTCAAAGAGGGAGAGTTGAGCAACATTTGGTTTCCATAAAATGCCATTGCCCTTATTGTACTGTCGGATCATTCTCGATAAGTAAGCAAAACTATGAGAAATAGCTGAATAAGGTGAATGGGTTATAGGTGTCTACAAATTAGGAGCATATCTATTCTGGCAGGATAATACATTACAGTGGAATCTCATACAACAATCACCCTGTATAACAGCAAAATCACATTACATTTAGGTTATGGCATCTCGCATAACAATTTTCCCTATGGAAGAAATTCTACAACAATTTGTCAATGGGAAAAGCCACTTAGCAAAAAAAAATAAATCGTTGTATGATGCATCCCATAGGGAAAATTGCTATACAATGTATGTATCATATAGCAAATGTTTCGTACAACAATGAGCCCCGTGGAATGGATTAAAATCGTTGTATGAGGTACCACTATAATTTTTTAATTGAAGTTTTTATTACATAAGGTTCAACCTTGTTTGTATCTTTAACTTGTAGCTTATTTACTTTGCAAACTGTTCATTAACTTTAATATTTGCTGGGGTTTAATTGTTCAGAATTGAACAGACCTTTGGTGTCAACTAATTTAACAGAAAATGGTTGGGATCTCAGCACAGACATGGTACATTGAAGTATCCCAGAAGGCTGCTTCTGATTTCTTTGATGCTTGGGGGTAGAATTAGATGGAGATGGAGATGGGGAAGTCATATTTGAAGATCAGTGTCCCATTCCTCCTATATTCCTAGGCATGTGAAAATGCTCTACACTTCATTTAAAGTGTTCTCTAATAATTGTGGCCAGTGCATCATGTATGCTGCTCTTTAATCTTTATACATATATGCAATATGGCAGGGTGCCCAAACTTTTCGGGCTGCTGGCCAGTCAGGTGGTTCAGGGGGCTATAGCTTGTGTTTTACTTCCGCTTCTGGGAGCAACAAGGGCTTTGTGGGCCCGATGAATTGGTGTTGGGGGCTAGATTCAGCCCACGGGCAATAGTTTGGGAACCCCCGCAATATGGTTTTTAGGTTTGCTCTAAACAGATTTTATTAATAATTTTCAGTTCTATTCAATTTTCAGAGAGCTTTGAAAGCCAGTTATTTTCTTAGCTGCAGTAAAGACCTGCTTGGTAGACAACAGCAATGTGTAAATATTATTTTGAAATGAATATTACGTTTATGTATTCTTTTTTCTCTCCAGGACTCTGAATCACCAATATGATTACACATTTGACTGGACAATGTTAAAGCAGAAAGCAGCACAGCAGGCAGCCTCTTCCAGTGGGCAGGGGCAGCAAGCCCAAACCCCCACAGGCAAGCAAACTGACAAAACCAAGAGTAACATGAAAGGTTAGTAGCCAAGAACCAAGTGACGTTACAGTCCAAAAATAATAAACACTAATTTGGATAATGTCTTGTGAAGTGTTAGATCAAGGAGGTTATTAAAAACATACATTTGGCTATTTAGTATTAAAGAAAATGGACGTCCTTGGGAAATTTGACTACTAACTTTAAACCAAGTGTCCTTGTTTTCCATATCATTTCTTTGGGGATGTTGGGTCATTTTAACCACTGCATCTTCTGCTCCCGCATTAACCCCTCTTCAAAATAAACTAGCTTGGTAATGGGAACATGTTAAGTAATATGATCCAAAATCCTAGACCTAACACTTTAAGGGGAAGCTCTTCTGTTGACTTTTATATTGGGCCAGTCTGTAGGATCTTTGGTATGGGTGTCCTTGCTTTAAACTATCTCAAATGAGGATGGAAAGCTGGGCATGGTCTTGTCTAAAGTTCTGCCTAAAGTACTTCTCTGATTATTATTTTTATTCTTTGGCATCAGTTATATCAATAGCCCATCTTCAGTTATAAATCTTGGGATGAAACCAGGGTAAATGTATAATGGATTTTTAAAATTTTATGTTTTTATTTTCATTTATAGAATGGTCAGCTTTTGTCTTCTAGAAAGAATGGGATCTCAAGTAAAAATCTGGATTGGATGTACAGTAACTTGTTACCACGAACTTACATCCCTTAAACCAGAATCTGTGATTAAATACTTGCATTAAAGACTGATGTTCTGTGTGCAGAGCAAATCATGTGAACACCTATCCTGTAAAATCAAGCTTTACAGATAATTATCCTATATTATCTCTAGAGGGTTTCATGACTACTGCTGGAATCTATTCTGTCATTCTGGGTTGTTCTCCACAGAGGAGCCTGCATTGCCATTCCTAGAATGGTGCTTTTATGATCAGAGCTGTTCAAAGAAATGTAATAAAATAAGTGTTGAAACAGCTGGGATGGGAGCTTTAGAAAGCTGCGTAGTTAAATGGGTTGGATGTCATGTCCACAAAATGACGTTTCAATAGGATGTTACACAAGGAGCATGGAGTTGACAAATGGAGAAACCAAGGGTGACAGAGAAGTCCCTAGGCAGAAGGGGAATACTTGAGGAACAAATTGTCCTTCTTAGGCAGCTAGGGAGATTTAGCAAAAAGTAAATTTGTATTACAGGGATTTAAAAGAAATTTAAAAATACAATAGATACAATATCTTTATCATCACTTTCTTTTTAAAGTTAAATCAGATTTTTATTAATGTTTTTAAAAGATCAGTGCAGTGATAGTTTCTTTTTTAAATCTTATAGTTTAAAGATTTTATTATAGAATAGAAAATATAAATTTTATTTTTATTTTATGGGACAACTTATTCTTGTGGTCTTTTCAGAGAAGTTCTAAAGGATCTAACAGATCTTCAGTTGCCGGTGTGTGTCTGTCCCATAGGCTTTTGTATAAATTATTTAGATTATTTTTTCCTGTCTTCCCATTTACTTAATCTTGTTCTCAGGGTGGAACAGAGGTGAGTGATCTCAGCAGAGCCAAGAGCCATTTTTCATATTTGGTTCCCAAGGGGAAGAGGCTATAAGGAAGGAATCGGCCAAAGACCCAAATTCTAATAAAATTTTGTTAACTGAAAGGCAGGTTTATTTTTTAACCGATTACTGTCATATAAGACGCACCCCGTCACTGCTATGCCAGTTTTTAAGGCGGAAATGTGTGTCTTATATGCCAGCAAATACAGTAAATATCAGGGAATTTAGTCATAGGATTTTCTTCTCAATAGAATGTTCTTGGTTACCGTAACATTAATGTATATTTTTATAACTCAGAGATAGACATTTCATGTTTAGAAGAACTATATGATACATTTTTAAAAACAGTTTATCTTGAAAGATTTTTGTACCAAGTTGCAGGTCTTTGTGTGTAACATCTAATGTCTGCAGAGATTTTTAAACTTCTAGCAATTTACAGTAATACCTCGCATAGCAAATTTAATTTGTTCTGCGAAGTTGCTTGCTATGCGAGCTTTTCGTTACGTGAGCCAGACTCGCATAGCGAAAATTCCTATGGGAAAACTCGCATAACGAGCTTTTTTAGGGGAAAAACTCGCATAGTGATTTTTTTCATTATTCGAGTTTTCCCCATAGAAACGCTCACTATGTGAGTTTTCTATGAGGAAAGTCCAACTTGCATAGCGAATTTTTTTTTCGTTATGCAAATTTTCCCCCATAGAAACGCTCACTGTGCGAGCATTTCCATAGGGGAAGTCGAAGTTGCATAGCAAAAATTTTCATTATGCGAGTCAGCTTGCTTTTAGAAAAACCCGCTTGTTAAGCGAGTTTTTCGCTAAGCAAGTTGCTTGCTAGGTGAGGCTTAACTGTATATCTAAATGCTACATCATTTGTTTAATGGCACAACAGAATTTTGACTTGTATTGTGGATTTTTGATCTTTTAGCAGCAAACAAATAATATTTAACAATCATTAGGGGTTTTTTTTTTAAATGTGCTGGTTCAAATTATTTTGACATTTTAAAATCAAGTTTATTTTAACTAATTTAGAAAAAATTAAACTAGTGCAACAAGAGAAATTTAATGTTTTGTCTAATTTAGTCAACACAGTAATCTTCATTGTCTGTTCCTGATTGGGGTGGAAGAAGGAATCCTGGTTTCTCAGAACCCAGGCTAAAAATTTCGTTTCACAAACATTATGCAGCAAGTGTCCTGTGGCGTCTTCTCTGGCACATGGACTATATCAGTGATGGCAAACCAATGGCACACGTTCCAGAGGTGGCACTTGGAGCCCTGTCTGTGGGCACCTGTGCAGTCAACCCAGTACAGAGTTTGCCCCACTCCTCTGTCCAGCAGGCCAATGGGAGTCCTTTCTCCCTCCACCCAGCACAGAGTTTGTTCTGCCTTTCTTCCCAGCAGGTCAATGGGAGCGCTTCTTTCCTCCCCTGGTGCTGTGTTGGCACTTGGAGATAAATAAGTGGGTTTTTGCTTGCAGTTTGGGCACTCAGTCTCTAAAATGTTCGCCATCACTGGACTGTATGATGACCCAAATGACTGAACCACATTTTCTAAAAATTTTGTTTTTAGCTCTTTGAATAAGAGTTTATTACATTTGAAAACATCATTTTTTCTCACATTTCAGAGAGAGAAAATTGCTCAGTTTGTATGTGTAGCAACTCTTATTCAAATGGCTGAAAACCATGTTTTTTTTTAAAACTGCAGGTTATAAAAATGTAGAAACATATATGAAACTTAACATGTCTTTGAAGTACTGCCCCTGTTAAAGATAGACTAACATTGTAATGTTAAACATAGATAGTAATCAAAAGCCTGAATATTGAGTATAGCACCTCTTGAACAAAATTCCTAATTTAATAATCTTTTTGTCAAGGTTAGAAGTTACATTTCATGTCTGAAAGAAGTAATAGCTTTGTACTTCTTGAGCACATTAGTTAGTAGGCAGGGGATAATGAGGAGTTTCGCTGAAGTTTAGTCTGTAATTCCCTGTTTTCCAATAGATGCAGAAGGAGGATAACAAAGTATTGCATCTTAGAAAAGTGCATCTAAATAAAAGAACATTGCCAGTGAAATGTTCAGGGATAAAAATTCTTCAACCCTACCCATATTTTCTCAGTGTGGTGGAATAATAGTAAATTTACTCACTGAAGTTTTGTTATCCATGAGGCAGAAATGATCAAAAAGTCTGAAAATTGTCAAGCTTCTCTTGAACGCAGACAACAGGTTCATTGAAGTCATAGATCTAGTAAATTGTCAGATACGAGATTCATCATTTTCTGGTTGCAGAAGATGACACTTTTTGTTCTAAATTCATCTGCTGAACTCACTTTAATTGTGTAGCTATATTTTATCTTTTAGAAACCTGGAGTTTGCTTGAATCAAATATTATACATATTTATACATCTTACCAAAGGAACAACAGACATAATGGTGTTTTTTGTAAGATTGTAGTGTAAGCTCTT
The DNA here is from genome assembly GCA_030440675.1 of Furcifer pardalis. Classification (NCBI taxonomy): domain Eukaryota; kingdom Metazoa; phylum Chordata; class Lepidosauria; order Squamata; family Chamaeleonidae; genus Furcifer; species Furcifer pardalis. Next base: position 76,541,175 of record CP126893.1, read on the forward strand.
GCTTCTGAACATCTGCAGGTCCTTAGTTTTCAAATAATGATGTCTGTCAGTGTCCTATAGTGGATTCAGTGAGACATAAACATAATTTTACAGTTCTGCTCATAAATAACTGCATATTTTTGTGTGTACATAAAATTATGTAGTGGCAGAAGCACATGTGATCCAGATAAACTTTCAGTTTTTTAAAGCTATTTTGTTATTCTGAGTTAGCATAATGAAGAATGTTGTGCACTACCCAACATCAAGGTGAGTCATAGCAGAATGTTGTGAAAAACAACTTTCCCTTCCTTTTGGAAGAAAAAATACGTTCAAAAGTTTATCCATGTTTATTTATTTATTGCATTTATATCCTACCCATCTGGGATATTTTCTCACTCTGGGCGGCTAACATGTATACACTAGTACCCCGAATAACGTTATGACTTGGTTCCACAAGTCCCGTCGTTATCTGGTTTTTAACGTTGTGCGATACATTGAACACACAATGTTAAAAAAAAGCTCTGTTTCCCTGGAGGCTGCAGGAAGCCAGAATGTCGGGATTCGAATCCTGACATTTTGCCTTGCTGCAGCCTCCAGGGAGGTGGGGTAACTTTGGAAACAGCTTGGAGCGGGTTTCCCCACCTCCCTGGACCCGGCCGGGGGGGGGGTCAGAGACCCCAAAATTGGTAAAAAAAAAGTCCGTTTTTTTTTACCAATTTTGGGGTTTCTGACCCCCCCCCCCCCCGCCGGGTCCAGGGAGGTGGGCAGACCTGATCCAAGGTGTTTCTGGGCTTCCCCGACGTCCTGAGCCAGTGCAGCAAGCCAGAATGTCAGAGTTCGAATCCCGACATTCTGGCTTGCTGCACTGGCTCAGGACGTCGGGGAAGCCCAGAAACACCTTGGATCGGGTCCCCACACCTCCCTGGACCCAGCCGGGGGGGGGGTCAGAAACCCCAAAATTGGTAAAAAAAAAACATCCGGTTTTTTTACCAATTTTGGGGTGTCTGACCCCCCCGCTGGGTCCAGGGAGGTGTGGGGACCTGATCCATGCTGTTTCTGGGCTTCCCCGACGTCCTGAGCCAGTGCAGCAAGCCAGAATGTCGGGATTCGAACCCTGACATTCTGGCTTGCTGCACTGGCTCAGGACGTCGGGGAAGCCCAGTAACAGCTGTAGATCGGGTCCCCTGCCTGGTCCAAAGAGATCAGAGGACCCGATCTACAGCTGCAGGGTGGCTGGGGAAGCTGACGGGGACTCCCTGTCGGCTTCCCTAGCCATCCGCCCATGCCTCCGCAGCTGTGGGGTGGCTGGGGAAGCCGATGGGGGAGCCCCCCGTCACCTTTCCAGCCTCCCCACCCCTGCCTCCGTAGCTGCAGGGTGGCTGGGAAGCTGAACAGAGAACCTCGTTCAGCTTTCCACCCAACCTGCTGCTAAGAATAACTGTATCGTATAACGTTAAAATCGCGTTATTTGGAACAAGATTTTTCCAAAAATCTTGTCACGTTATACGGTTTTAGCGCTATATGATACTCACGTTATATGGGGTATTACTGTATTTTAAAATCTATACAATAAGACATTAAACAAAAAGAATAAAGAAACTGAATAAATTATAAATCACAACAAAACAAACATGATTCCCTCCCAATTAAAAAAGGCAACAACAAAAAACATGTTGACGACGGAAATAGTTAATCAACTGTTGATGATAATAATTGTATTACTAGTGACATTTTAAAACTGCACTATAATCAGCCACCCCAGGTGAAGATTATTGGTCAAAAAGTCAGCTTCTTTTAAGCTATTACTTTTAAGTATAATTCAGACCTTTTTTTCCTGGCAAGTTGCTAAGCATGAATTGCAAGATCCATTAGTCAGAATGAGATGGCTTTCTCATCTTTCCTCTCCCTACCCTCCCAAGAGGGTTCTGTATAATCCTTCAAAGCTTGCTCTTTTTTCACTAGTGGGTTCTGGGACCTCTCACAGCAGGATATCTTTTGATGGAATGAGGAGAGATGATACCTGCAGTTTTCCTAGTCCACTCACAGACAGTGACTGACTCTAAGGGATGTCTGAGCCCAGCGGTTAGAAAAGGCATTAGGGACGTAGAAAAGGTGGGAAGAAGCAGTGGGACAAGTTGGTGCGAAATGCTGCCTGCAGAATAAAAAAGGCAGGCTGGAGAAGGCGAGAAGAGGTGATAAAGTGGCTCAAGGTGACAGGAAAAGATGACTCTTTGCTTATTTTTAGATAGATAATAATTATGCTTATTTCTTGGGAGACAAGTGATGAGAAACCTAGGCAGCATAATAAAAAGTAGAGACATCACCCTGCCAACAAAAGTCCGCATAGTTAAAGCAGTGGTGTTCCCAGTAGTAATGTACGGCTGTGAGAGCTGGACCATAAGGAAAGCTGAGCGCTGAAGAATAGATGCCTTTGAACTGTGGTGCTGGAGGAGACTCTCCCCGGGATGCAAGAAGAACAAATCAGTCAATCCTGAAGGAAATCAACCCTGACTGCTCATTGGAAGGACAAATACTGAAGCTGAAGCTCAAGTACAGTAATACCTCGGATAAGGACTGCATCGGATAATGCTAAAATCGGATAACAATGCAAAATTTCTAAAGAAATTTTGCATCGGATAATGATCTGCTAGCGTTATCCGATGCAGTCGTTAGTAGCAGCAGGGTGGCTAGAAAGCCGAACGGGCTTCTCCGTTTGGCTTTCCAGCCACCCTGCAGCTGCGGAGGCAGGGGTGGGGTGGCTGAAAAGCTGACATGGGGCTCCCCTGTTGGTTTCCCCAGCCACCCACAGCTGCAGAGGCAGAAGCGGGTGGCTAGGGAAGCTGACAGGGACTCCCCGTCGGCTTCCCCAGCCACCCTGCAGCTCTGGAGCCCTCCCCCGCCTGGCTTGGTAAGGGTCTTAGCTATCCAGGCAGGGGGGGGGCTCTTCAGGGAGGCTGGGATAAGGGACCCAAGCCTCTGTTAGGAAGCCCCCCCCCCCCGGCCTGGATTGCTAAGCTCTTTTGCAAGCCAGACGGAGGTTTCTAAAAAGAGGGGGGGGGGAATCCTACCTTCTTTTTAGAACTCCTCCCCCCCGCCTGGCTTGGTAAGGGTCTTAGCTACCCAGGCCCGGGGGGGGGGGTCTTCTTAAGTGAGGCTAGGATAAGGGACCCAAGCCTCTGTTAGGACCCCCCCCCCCCCCGGGCCTGGATTGCTAAACTCTACCAAGCCCGACGGAGGTTTCTAAAAAGAAGGTGGGAGGGAATCCTACCTTCTTTCTAGAACCCCTCCCCCCCTCCCCCGGCTTGGCTTGGTAAGGGTCTTAGCTATCCAGGCCAGGGGGGGGGGTCTTCTTAATAGAGGCTGGGATAAGGGACCCAAGCCTGTTAGGAAGTGCCCCCCCCCAAATTGCTAAGCTCTTTAGCAAGCCAGATGGAGGTTTCTAAAAAGAAGGTGGGAGGGAATCCTACCTTCTTTTTAGAACCCCTTTGGAAAAGGAACAGGGATTTTTTTTTAACATTGTGCAATCAATGCATCGCACAACGTTAAAAACCGGATAACGTTATGACTTGTGGAACCAAGTCATAACATTATCCGAGGTACTACTGTACTTTGGCTCCCAAATGAGAAGAGAGGACTCACTTGTGAAGGCCTTGATGCTGAGAAATGTCGAAGGCAAAAGGAGAAGGAGGCGGCAGAGGATGAGATGGCGTCATTGATGCAGTGGGCATAGATCTGGCCGAGCTGCGTAGGATGGCAGAGGAGCCTGGCGTACAGTTGTCAATTGGATTACAAAGGGTCGGACTTGACTGTGCAATTGAACAACAACAACAATTATGTGTTTCTATATTATAACCAAATCAATAATTTTTTGATGTAACTAAAACTAATCTGAAAAGTTGTAAAAATGAAACCTTCATTTGCTGTAAATATTAAGGTTATACCAGCAAGAATATGTAGATAACCTTGATTTAAATCTAGTTTTAGTGACTAGTGAATTTAATTTGATTTAAATCATACCTATCATGCTTATTGACTTTTTAAATCAGCGTGTCAGATCATACTGTTTAAGGCAGCATATGTGGTTAGAGGAATATTGGGTGCCAATTTAGGCACGAGGGAGTAACTTTTGATGTGCAGCAGCTCTAGCTTCACAACAATTGCTTTTATTGCAAAACCACAATGCTGCAGCAAAGGTATGAGTATCAGGTTAGAGGTTTTAGCACAGGCTTTCTCAGCCCTTTCAGGTCACGGGCCTGACCACGGCTCATGGGCAGCTGATCAGGCTGGTCATATGATTCCGACCAGCACAAGTAAAACATGCACTATGCATGCGTAGAACGGATTTATTATTATTATTATTATTATTATTATTATTATTATTATTATTATTATTATTATTATTATTATTATTATTATTATTATTATTTAGACTTGTATGCCGCTCTACTCAGTAAAGACTGACTCAGAGCGGCTCACAGCATTCACAAATAACAATATTACAGTGCAAACCAAAATACACTAGCATATAACAAAACAATTAAATATAGTAAATACTATACAAATCAATACATCTACAATATTATAGTGTAATCAAAATACAATAAATAAATATTATCACAGCACAGTCCTCAATATACAATAAACAATTCAACAGTGTACAATATACAATACAGGAAAGAGAAAACAAAAAGTAAACCCTAATAATTCCAAATATGGCTGTAAAGAAGGCCTACAGCCCAGGCAACATCTACAGGGGTTTTTTCCACATCAACCAAAGGAGGAGTGGGGGCCTAAGGCCAACTGGATGGTGGGGGTCAATTCCTCCCAGGGAGAAATCCGGTAAGAGAGACGGCAGCAAAGGCAGCATTTGTAGCTGGCTGGCTGCATCTTTCAGCTGTAGTCCTTTCCTCCCAGGGAGAAGCCCAGTCCTGGTAAAAGAAACGGCAGCAAAGGCAGCATTTGTAGCTGGCTGGCTGTGTCTTTCAGCTGTAGTCCTTTCCTCCCAGGGAGAAGCCCAGTCCCGGTAAGAGAGACGGCAGCAAAGGCAGCATTTGTAGCTGGCTGGCTGCATCTTTCAGCTGTAGTCCTTTCCTCCCAGGGAGAAGCCCAGTCCCGGTAAGAGAGACGGCAGCAAAGGCAGCATTTGTAGCCGGCTGGCTGTGTCTTTCAGCTGTAGTCCTTTCCTCCCAGGGAGAAGCCCAGTCCCGGTAAGAGAGACGGCAGCAAAGGCAGCATTTGTAGCTGGCTGGCTGCATCTTTCAGCTGTAGTCCTTTCCTCCCAGGGAGAAGCCCAGTCCTGGTAAAAGAAACGGCAGCAAAGGCAGCATTTGTAGCTGGCTGGCTGTGTCTTTCAGCTGTAGTCCTTTCCTCCCAGGGAGAAGCCCAGTCCCGGTAAGAGAGACGGCAGCAAAGGCAGCATTTGTAGCTGGCTGGCTGCATCTTTCAGCTGTAGTCCTTTCCTCCCAGGGAGAAGCCCAGTCCTGGTAAAAGAAACGGCAGCAAAGGCAGCATTTGTAGCTGGCTGGCTGTGTCTTTCAGCTGTAGTCCTTTCCTCCCAGGGAGAAGCCCAGTCCCGGTAAGAGAGACGGCAGCAAAGGCAGCATTTGTAGCTGGCTGGCTGTGTCTTTCAGCTGTAGTCCTTTCCTCCCAGGGAGAAGCCCAGTCCCGGTAAGAGAGACGGCAGCAAAGGCAGCATTTGTAGCTGGCTGGCTGCGTCTTTCAGCTGTAGTCCTTTCCTCCCAGGGAGGAAAGGACTACACATGGATGGCATTCTGCACATGGATGGCATTCAGCTTTTCCTGTTTCTGGGTTTGACGAGGGCATTGGGGGCCTGATGAAATGGCTTCGGGGGGCAGGTTTGGTCCATAGGCCATAGATTGTGAATGCCTGTTCTAACACTACCCACCTTCACATAACATAGATCTTTCCTAGGTTAGATATCGTTTCCATGCATTCAGATATCCAGATAAGGTTCTAATCTAACATATCAGCAAAGTAGATAGAAAATAAATAATTTTTTGAAATTAGAAAAGATTTTCTTTTTTTTTTTTAATTTTTTTTGGATTTTTTATTAGGTATATAAAAAACAGAAGTACAAGAGTAAGAAAAAGACAACAATACAAATATAAACATTATAAAAATATATAGACTTATAAAGGTCATGTAAAATATTTTACACACATCACCGTTACATATTCTTCTTTTCTTCATACATGATCTTTTTCTCATTCTTTTCTATTTCAACATTAAAAAAAAAACAGAAAAAAGAAAAAAGAAGAAGAAGGAAAAAAAAAAAAAAAGCAGAACACCCACGTGCTATATACATAGTCCGGGGGGGTTTTATATCTTTCACACTTTCCAGAAGTCATTATTATCTGTTGCAGGGGGTATACCCTTTTTTTCTTTTAAAGTATAATTAATAAAATTAGAAAAGATTTTCAATTTAAATTTATTTAAATCAATTTTTAAAATTTCAATCTGATTGCTTAGCATAAGAGTACAGTAAAACCCCGAGTTACAAATGCCTCGAGTTACGAAAGTTTTTTTTGTAAATATAGTGTTTAAACATTTTTGTTAAATGTATTCCATTAATACATTCCTTGAGGCCCCAATGCCATGCCCTTCCATCTCAGAGGCTAAAGTTTTACAGTTCTCAGAACTGTGAATTTGTGTCAGTACGTATAGCATGCCTCTTCTTAATAAGAAACAGAAGTTCCTCTACTCATGGGTCAGGCAGATAAAATACTGATAGTGTGCAAAAGGAATGCAGGCCTTGTGGCCCAAATGAGACCCTTTGAGAAGTGCTTCTTTACAGAAGAATGTGATGAAGATGACAAAACAGGCATGTTCCAACATGAAGGACCTTCAGGTTGGTAAACTTTTGATTTCATCATATTTCTTAAATACCACCTTGAAGAATTGTCATGTTTCAGCAAAAATATATTTGTTACTTTTAGTGCATGATACTGTATTTTTTTGATGCTGTTATAAAGGAAGAAATGGTTGAAACAAGCAGATACTCCTTTTTCAGACAATAATAAGTAGCATAGGAGGCGAGTCTAAATAAGGGGAAGTGATATGAAGAAGAAAAAATAGTATTGCTGTCACATTATGTGGATCACATATCTACGGTATATTACATAAAAGGGGGGAATCCACTATCCATGAACTCACCATAAATTAGTCTGTGATAAAAAATAGTAGATTAGATGAAGAGTTAATTTAAGAAATTGCACAGTTGGTTATGTGACAAATGTTTATTTCTGTCTGATTTAAAACCTACACTTCATTAACACCATTCGTTAAGACTAGGGTACAACCTCACAGCAGGGCAGATGTTGCATGGAAATTGCTGAATAACGTGTATGAAAGAGACATTGAGCATTGTGCAAGGAGTCTAGAGAGTAAAATGATTAACATAACTCTTGATTGATGACTCATCGTCCACAATGATCATGTTATGTGGACTTATATAACAACAGAAGAATGGACTGCCTTACCTGCAGAAACAATTGATGCATCAGGAAATACACAGTGGAACATTCTCAAGAAGTAGAAGCAAAAGAGAGAATTGAAAATAATCCAAATGTCAGTACACGGTTTGGTCACAGACAACACTGTAAAGGGTAATATTGTTGGAAATCACTAAATACTTCCATAACAGTCATTTTGCAGTACCTCCTCTGAAAGGGATAGGTGGATTCAAGCTGATTTTCCTACAGGATACTAGATGGAACTCTTGTGGACTGTTTTAAGCAGTAGATCAATAACTGGCCTTTTCTGATGATAGTTTGTGAACAAAATCAAGAGAAAGTAGAAGACACTGTCATGGCCAAAATTTTCAACACTGGGTTTAAGAGAAATGAAATGTGGAACATATGCTGAGCATCTTGAAAATCGTTTCTGATTGTTTAAATAAAATACAGAAAAATATCTGTTTTGTTGATGATATTGTTCACATTTGGAAGGAAAAGATTGAGCACTTAAAGCCAACTATGCAGCAATAGAGTTAAATTTGCAAATAAAAAAGAATGGGAGAAAGGTAATTTCCATTTCTTCCTGCCTGAGAAATTGTCGTCACCTGATTCCTTGACCAAGCGCTTAAGTACTGAGAAAGATTTTACTGAAACGGATCCAGCCGCCTTTCATCCATAATCCCAACAATAATAAGTTTACAAGATAAAGGAAAACCCTTCAGAAAATGGCACGGCAGTTACAGGAGACCCCGGATGAAGCGTATTATCTGGACCCTTTTCAGTCAGGATTCAGGCCCGGATATGGTACTGAGACTGCATTGGTTGCACTGGTTGATGATCTCTGACGGGAGCGGGACAAGGGTCATCCCACCATCCTGGCCCTCCTTGATCTCTCAGCGGCTTTCAATATCGTCAACCATGGTATCCTTCTGGAACGGCTTTAGGGGATTGGGAATCCAGGGCACGGTGTTGGCCTGGTTTACCTCTTTTCTGATGGGCTGGACTCAGTCGGTGTGGTTGGAGGGTGAGAAGTCCAGTCCTAGGCCGCTCCCTTACAGGGTGCCTCAGGGCTCGGTTCTCTCACCTCTCCTATTTAACATCTACATGAAGCCCCTGGGTGAGATCATCCATTCCTACGGGGTAAAATACCATCAGTATGCAGATGACACACAGTTGTACATCTCGGCCCAAGGGGACCCTAGTGATGAAGTCAAAGTCCTATCCAGGTGCTTGGAGGCTGTAAGGGTCTGGATGGGGGACAATGCGTTACAGCTGAACCCTAGCAAGACTGAGTGGCTGTGGGTCGGGGGTCCCGGGTCTACACAGGAGTTGCCATCTTGGTTCTTGATGGGGCTAGTTTGCCTTAAACAGATCCAGTGCGCAATCGGGGGGTCCTCCTGGACTCACGACTCCTGCTCAATGAGCAGGTAGCAGCCATGGCCAGGAGGGCCTTTGCACAATTGCGTGTAATTCGCCAGTTGCACCCACTCCTTGACAGGGACTTCTTGCTCATGATTACCCATGCCCTGGTCACCTCCAGATTAGATTATTGCAATACGCTCTACATGGGGCTGCCCTTGATGACCATCCGGAGGGTGCAGCTGGTCCAGAATGCGTCAGCCCGCAAAACACTGTAAATGCACCCATGACTGTTGTAAATGTATCTATGACAGCCTCGGGTGCATTTACAGCAGCATTATGCGTGGGCACGCTTTGCTTCCAGTGGGAGGAACTACACGATCAGCCCGCTCAACCACATGACTGGCCTACAATAGTTTGGGAACCCCTGGTTTAAGGATTTAGATTTTTAATGGCTGTTGAAATAATGAGAGTTCACTTATAACACTGCTAGTATCTGCTGTTGGGGGGGGGAACTTTTCCTTTGGATTTATTCATTCTAAATAGAAATCGTGGGGTACCTGATAAAACAGGAAAGCTTTTTTTAATTATGAACAAGAAGATGAAGATGATATTTTACAGTTTTTCATGTAAATCTAGTTTGATGCAGTTGAAATTTTTGCTTAATTATGGTAGTTAAACTGTTTAAGCAAATACAAGATTGAAAACTTCATATAATATAATTAGTTTAGTTAAATAAAGCAATTTAAAATGATTATTGTTATTTCTCTTATTATTTTTTCAGTAGAAAAGTCCAAATAGTAATAGTTAACTTATTAAACTGGAGATAGTCTGCCTCGAATTATATGTTCAAATGGTAAATAAATTGTTATTAATTTTCAGACATAACTGTAAAACTAACCTGAAAAGTTAGTATTTTTATCAACCAGAAGGACCAAGCTTTTATGTAGAAAACCATGATTTAAATTGAGTCTTGCTGACCTAGTGATTTAAATCCAGTCACCCAGGATGTTAGACAATAGAATGTAAACTAATCTAAAACCAAATGTTCATTCAGTGAAAATGTTATTGTAATAGATGCATACAGTGAGGCGTCTAAGCACTTAGGACTACAGTCACATTATTAAGCAGAGAGATGTGTCTGAAGATAGAGGAAAACATTGAAATAGCCCAGTGCTTGTCCAGCTTTCTTGCTTGCACTTTATAGAAGGCACAATTAATTCTCCCTTACTACACTACACTAATTTCATTGGCAGTTGAAGGCTCTAGCGCAGGGGTTCCTAACCTAAGGCCTGTGGGCCAAATTTGGCCCATAGCACCATTTCATGTGGCCCCACCGGCCCTCCAAGGGCATTCAAGAAACAAAATGGCTGTACTTTTGAAGCTTTTAGGACAAAATGGCCATTCCCATCGTGCAGGCAGGGCAAAATGGTCATCCAGCCCTTGAAGCTGACAGAGAGCATGACCCGGCACTTGGCTTGAAAAGGTTGGGACCCCTGCTCTAGCAGCTAGCCTTTTCCAGTGAACAATCATAAGAAACTATTTTTCCCCCCAGGTGGATAGAAAAAGTATTCTTTTGCTAAGAAGGATCGTCTCACATATTATTTCTTAGGATGCCCTGATGTTTTGTAATTGCAATTGTTATTGGAGATATATATACTGTATATGTGATATTTGTAATTTACTATTTGATATTTGAAATTGTTTTTTATGCTATGGAATGTGCTATGTACTGTAACTGTTTCTTCTGTAAGCCGCCCAGAGTCGCTATGTGAGTGGGGCGGCATATAAGTCGAAAATACAAATACATACATACAAAATACTTACAGTAGAAAGAGGCTGTTGTATTGGTGGACCTGTCAGCAGTTTGAAAAAAGGTTTGTTGTAATGTAACTGAAAGAATTCAGTGCAGATGGACTGTCATGTTAAAATGGTAGAACTACATTGGGAATCATCCGTTTTTATATACTTTAGCTTAAGACTGCAGCAAGGCTCTTTTGAATGTTATACAGTAAAACCTCATATAACACTAAAACCTGGTTCCACAAGTCTTCGTGTTATATGATTTTTAGTGTTAGCTGATGCATGTTAAAATCCTATGGGATCCATAGAGATACATTGTAACCACACAGGCTTTAGCGGTTGTTATTCGAAGCATCCCATAGGATCTTAATGTTATCCGATGCAATTCTTCCCCCCAGATTGCTTAATGTTATGCGATTTTAGTGTTATTCGATACTAATGTTATATGAGGTATTACGTATATACATATAATGTTCCAGCTGGTGTATTGTATAATCAAATAGAAATTTGTATACAGCTATTGAAAACTTGAGTACTTCAGTGGTTGAAGAATTGTTAAGCAGCATTTTCATTCAATTTCATTGAACCTAGTTACTGTAAATTGTTGCATTTGAAAAAAAAAATAATTATGAAATATCAGTGTAGAAAGAATTCCTTTACCAAAAGTAACAAAATCCTTTGGAGGGTAGTGTGACTTGACTTGTGATTTTTGTAGTGTTTAGTTTGGCTCAGTACAGTGTAACAAGAAAGGTAGAGAAAATGTTCGTGGTTACATACACATGCCTGGTTTTCCAAACAAAATATCTTTTTGTCTGCAGGGACAACAGTATCCTAGATACAGGATCCTAGATACAATGTTTGTGTTTAACAATTTTCAGGTTTTGTGTATAACATAATAAAGAGTAAGCAGTATATCAGAAGTGTTTTACATGTTCAGTCTAGACCAGTGTTTTCCAACCTTTGGTTTTGGAACTTCAATTCCCAGAAGCTTAAGTCAATTCCCCAAAGCACTGATCAGCAAATGTACTGCCTTAGGCTTCTTGGAATTGAAGTCCCCACCTGTGGAGCATGGGCCCTATGTTAGGCAACACTGGTCTGGACTAAAAGGTTAATAGTGCAGGATGTGAACATGCAGTACCCAATGTATCTGAGCAATACTTATTACCACAGAGGAGCAATAGCTGAAATGGTAGATTCCAATTGAAATTCTGGGAAACTTAACCACTGTTGAAGCATTCAGCATGCTCATATGAGGGCTGAAAGAAGATAATGGATAAGAGCATATGTGCAACTATGCTAGCTTTGCTCTAGGACAGTGTAGGTGAGCCTATGGCATACGTGCCAGAGGTGACACACAAAGCCTGTTAGCACGTGCACTATTGCGGGCAAGCCCTGTTTCGCAGCACCAGTGACAGTGTCACTTCCCCATCCAGACCTCTCCCTCAGCCAGTGGGAGACAAGAGGGAAGGCTGACATCTTGCCCAGGAGGTGGGGCCAGGAGGAGATGGTGGTGCACCTGCTTCTACAAGCTTCTGTGAGAAAAGAAATATGTTTTGTAGCTTGGCTACTAAAAAAAATGATATGTGCTGCTCCACCCTCACATGAGTAGTTTGAATACTTAAATGGTTTTTCATCTCAAGATAGAATTTAGGACACCTAAGTTTGATATTTGGTATTTGAGCTTTTTAAATAGTGTCACTGCTTTTTTATCTACAGTAATTTGTTTCTGAATACAGTACTGTACCTTGTTTCAACAATATTCCCCTAAACTGGGAAGTCACCAGATTCCAGTACAACTTTACACTGATGGTATGGTTTTACTCCTACAAGTGAGCAGCTATTTCCCGAGATCCTTATACTTTTTTAAATCAAACTACTGTACTGTAGTTTGTAAATATCTTCATAGTTAATTTGAAAAGTCAAAATTTTTGATACTCTTTGGTGGGGGTATTCTAAATTTATTTGGATGCTAGATTACCATCATATAGAACAGGTAACAGTATTTAGTTTCATGAAAAATTTAGGAACTGTACTATTATGCTGACATGGCACATTCCTATGATGAGGCAATGTTTTTCACATAAAAGATGAATGGATGTGTACTGGCCACTACAAGTTGATAGGCCACCATTCATTGATGGCTAATGTGTAATGTCCTGTGCCTAACTGAGGCAGTGTATTTGGGGGGAAATATTTACCGTATATGCCGGTGTACAAGACGACTGGGTATATAAGACGACCCCCCAACATTTCCACTCAAAATACAGTTTGTTATATACTCGCTGTATAAGACTACCCCCTCTTCCGCACACCTTCCACACACCAAATAAAACGTAAAAAACATCAGATTTGATTTCAACATGTTAACTTATATTCAAATGCTTATGACATGCAGAAAAACTGTCACAAGGCTGTATGTTATCAAACATGTACAGTAAACATAAAATAGTGCAAGTTTATTAAACGTAATTCACCAAAGACAATTCACTAAAGCTGAATGGAACAATAAACCTATGGGAGCTGCCATGCTGTTTGTTTTCTAATCTGTTAACCAAACTGGAACTGTCAATGATAGAAGGAAGATAACAAATAGCGGGAGAGAGCAAGTGCCAGGCAAGTCCCTAGCAAGTTTGCTGGTGTGACAGTTTTCCTTTAAAAGCCTTCAAACTCCTGTTTGTTAGCTGATATTAAAAGTTGTTGTCTGATCCATCCCATAGGACCTTAACATTATTCGATGCAATTCTCCTCCCCAGATTGCTTAATGTTATGTAATTTAAGCGTTATCTGAGGTAAACGTTATCCGAGGTAAATGTTATCCGAGGTATCACTGTATTTTATTCAACTGAAGTGCACCCGGTGTACAAGACAGGGCCCCCACTTGGAGGCATGTTTTTCAGGGGTAAAAAGTCATCTTATACACCATCATATATGGTACGTTTTATCCCTGTATCTGTCATTTCTTCTAGTGATTTTGAGCATATACATTAGACAAATATTACATGAAGTTGTAAGGAAGCTGTTGGCCAACTTGTATTGCTCCTTTTTAAAATGGTTCTTATCCTGGCCTTCAGAGTTCTAAGAACTCCCATGGTTCAGAAATACAGTAAAACCCATACTTATGAAAAAAAGTCCGTTTTGTAGGCTTTTACTTAAATCGTTTTTTTATATATAAACCAAAGCAAACCTATAGGAAAAATGAAATTTTTATGTAAATCGAAGTAAACCCATAGGGAAATGATATTTTACATAACTCAAAGCAAACCCATTAGGAAAAAGAATCTTTATGTAACTCGAAGCAAACCCATAGGAAATTGTGTAAATCGGGACATGGTTTTAGCACAAAATCATTATGTAAGTCAAATTTTATGTAACTCGAGGCATATGTAACTCAGGGTTTTACCGTATAGTAAAGCTTTGACATTTTGGTGGTGTGATGTTACCTATAGGTGTTCTTGAAGACTATAGGACAACTTATTTCACGATCATGTTTGTCCTTGTGACACTAATCAGATGCACGTTCTCTTCCCATGCAAACCGGATTGCTCCCCTGTCCCCTTTTCTCTTCAGAAAGGGAACAGGGCTTTTTTTAAGGTTGTGTGATCACTGCATCGCACAACGTTAAAAACTGGATAACATTATGACTTGTGGAACCAAGTCATAATGTTATCCGAGGTACTAGTGCACTAGAATTGTAGTGCTCACAATGTAACATTCAGTTTTCTGTCAAGTCTTGACATTTTTTCTGAGTGAGAAGGATGGCTGACATTCTGAATGTCGTGCGCTCTTCCATGTCTAGGCCAGATGTAAAACTGGCAAATGAAGGCACTGTTTAGTGGGTTCATTCTGCTGTTCCCTTTGCCTGTCCTAGTATGAGAAAGATTAGCCAGCAACACAATGTTGCTGTTATTGAGGATTTAAGTACACTGAGGGAGGGGTAAATATGTATATCACTTACAAATGAATAGCAGTCCTCACCAAACTTCAGTGATTTCTCATTTCACACTGTGTATTTTAGTGTATTTCGATCTCCAGCATTAGTGACATATGCCAAGGAAAATCATCTCTAACCTGGGCACAAGTGTGGTACTGCTATCTGCTACTTGAATAATAACTATAGTATGTATGAGAGTGTAGAATATTAGTAGCTACATTTTGATGGTGCTCATTTATTTGTAGGAGCATATGTGAAATCCTTCTCCACTCTGGCCAAGAATTTAGGCATGTAGTAGAAAGTACATAAATTAAACTGCTTTGAGATGACAAATTACTTCAATTAAGACTTATATTTCCACTCTCAATAACTTTCTGGAAAAACTGTTCTTTAATGTGGAGGTTTCAGTCAACTAAAATCTTACAAAAACTTGGCTGGCAATAGTTTTAATCACATAGAACGTATTTCATGTCCTTTGTATTACAAGTATCTGAAATTACATACAGTGCTATTTCTAGGGTATTCAAGGTCAAACATAGTGATGGTAATTGATAAATGTTGGCTTGCTCTGTACTTTTACGCATTGGTTGTTCTATTTTGTTTTGGTTGTTCTCTTGGTTTTGGTTTCCCACTCTCAGTTATCTTAATTATAGGACAATCAAGGGGCTGATTAAAAGCTAAATCCAGTTTTTCATCCCAACTGGAGTAAGTGCATTGAAACAATTAAGTGGTGAGTCAGTACCTAAATAGGTTCTATAATTTCACTGAGTCTTCTCTAACTAGGATTAAGAATTTGATTTAGTACTGCATAAATTACAGATATACAGTAACTGTCAATTTAAATTCTGATTAAAAACTAGAAGTCTGTCATCTTAATAAGGAAACTCTCCAATCCCCCCCCCCCCGGGCCGGGTACTGTACTACTGGTCTTGTGCACCTGAAGTTCTTTTCACTCTGAGCAAAGATGGTGAAATGCAATACATATATGCCTGTGTGCCTGAAACCAGTATTAATTGCAGAATGCTACATTAAAATGGTTTGAATAGAACTAAGTTGTACAAGTAACCATGACTCTCAGCCTGTGCCTCTAATATCCACGTGAGTTCTGAAAACCTCTGGTGTACAATAAAATGTCACTGCAGATGCTATTGCATAGTAATTTTTCCTACCCAAATTAGCTTTTGGTTTAGTTTAGTGCAGAGTTTTCACATTTTTTATTATGTATAATCAACATATAGTATTACGGTAATTTCATTAATTAAAATTTTTTGAAATGTATTTGTGCTCCTTGGTAAAAAAAAATTGATAAGTCTAAAGTTACATTTAATTTTCTGCTGCATTTGTGAGGGACAAAAGGCACATTTTTAAAAATATAAATTAATGTCTGCACACATACATTAGTGGTGTTTTCCTCCATGAGATTCTTTGAGTTCTAATTCTAAATACTAGGATGTTATACCCAGAAGATTAAAATGTAAGTTGAAACCATTCAGTATAGCAGGTGTTCTCCTGTACCATAATTAGACTCAGATATTGAGGCCTCACAACAAACCATTTTTATGATGTACAAGAAAGAGAAATGAGCAAGAAAGTATGTAACGCCCCAAAGAACCTAGGTTCACCTCTTTCCACCACAAAGCAAACAAATCAGAAAAGAAAACTATGTAGTACTGCCAGCTTCTTCTTCTGCCATATCTGATTCCGAATATTGGCAATCATTATGGCGGTCAACCATGAACACTATCCTGTAAATATAATGCAGTGACCTTTCTTCTGCCTTCCACATCGCAGAATGATACCCATACCACTGATCCAGCTCCGTGAGCCACTTTCTGTTCCTGAGCCCTTTTGGCCCACAAAAAAGTCTTCATCAGCTCCAGGCCAGTATTGATGAAGCTGCTGCCCGCCATCAAGATGGATTCAAGTGGGATTTAATTCACTGAGGAACCCTTACCCTTCCCTGTGGACTTCGCCAAGGCTGCTAGTCCTCAGGTTGCCAGGTTAGGTAACTGCCACTTGATGCTCATCATAGAGTCACTGGCAGTATGGTCTACTCTATTACCATAGCAGGATAACCTGGCCAGATTTGCACTGCCAGCTATATAGTGGAAAATGAACATTAATACACAGCATTTAACCTTTAGAATTTTTTTTAACTAAATTGTGCACAGCAGTAGTGTTACATCCTTTATTAACTAATTAGTCATCTAACCATATCAGGTTAAAATAAAATACAGTAATACCTCGGATAACGCTAAGACTTGGTTCCACAAGTCTTGGTGTTATCCGATTTTTAGTGTTATCTGATGCATGTTAAAATCCTATGGGATGGATCGGATAACGTTAAAGCTCCATAGAGATACATTGTAACTGCACAGGCTTTAGCGGTTGTTATCCGATCCATCCCATAGGACCTTAATGTTGTTCGATCTAATTCTCCTCCCCAGATTACTTAACGTTATGCGATTTTAGCGTTATCCGAGGTAAACGTTATCCGAGGTATTACTGTACATTAGATAACATATGATTACATAAAACAGGATAAAATTGGTTAAAAATAGTATGATACAATCACAATCAAATGAGATATAAAATTTACTCAAAATAATTTATCAAAATTCATCTTTACATGCAACCCCTATCTGATTGATAAAATATCTTCTCTTTTGAATGGACAATAGTGTTGTGAAAATTCATCTGTTGTGTGGACATACAAAGAATTGCAAAGAGGTTGTGTAATTACCAGCAGTTTTTACTGGATAGCATAAAAGCACATCCAAGCAATAGAGTTCTTAGAGTTTAATATTCTGAATCTAATTATGTTGGTGGCAAATGTGAAAGGCGTAAAACATTGGGGGGAAATTTTACAGCATAGTTTACATAAACTTTAGAACTTCTGAGGATGGAGTAAATTCCAGCATGTTGTCATGACATATTTCTAGGATATTGCTTACATAAACCCAACAGTACTTAGAAGACATGGATTAAATCAGGGATCTTTAACCTATGGTCTGTGGGCTGGATCCAGCCTGCAACACCATTCTATTTGGCCCACACTCTTGCTCCAGCCGTCGCTGCCACCTTGATCCTTGTTCCCTCCTCTTGACTTGGTGTGTCCCTAACAGTGTTCCATAGCAGGGCTGATGTTGGCTTGGCATGTTAGGGAGGGAACAAGGATTGCGGCAACGGAAGCAGTGGCTGCACATGTCTTTCCCAAGGCTGCTCTGGCCACAAGAAGCTTTTCTGGCAGACACACATGGCCACCTACGTCTTTCCCAGGGATCACTCTGGCTGAGCACAGGCAAGAAGGATAGCCAGGACCCTCCTTCACCCACGCAATGCAGCTCCTCCAGGCCAGTAAGAAGGGAACTGGTGTGTGGGGGAGTGGTGGTCCTGCCGGCAACGAGGGGGGGATGGTGGGGGCTCGGACTACTAAAGGTGGCAGCAGGACCATCCTGAGCCCCCACTATCCCCCACTGCCGGTGGCAGTGGGACCAACAGTCCTGCATGCAAATAGTCTGAGGGGGCATGAACTGGCCTCCGGTTTTAAAAGGTTAAGGACCCCTGGGTTAGATGGAAAGATGTCCATGTTTAAGCAGCAAGAGCATATGTGCTACTGAATTTTTATTTCAGAGTTTCAGCTCCCCAAAGATGGTATAGTGATTTTTATTAGAAAGCGTGTAACCATTGTATTTTGCAAGGAGAAAATTGAGGTCCGTTATTCAGAATGCCTTTGGTTTGGAATATCTTAGATTAAAGGTAAAATAAATACAGTCATGTCTTTTTGATTAGAGATATTCACATGATCAGTATGTCAACATTGTGGAACATGTGGGAGAAATCACAGATTTTTAAGAAAATAATAAAATGAACTAGGAACATTGAAAACAAACTTAATTTGAGGGTGAGGGAGTAAACAAGTGATGGCGAACCTTTTAGAGACCAAGTGCCCAAACTGAAACCCAAAACCTACTTATTTATCACAAAGTGCCAACACAGCTACAGGGGAGGAAGGAAACGGTCCTATTGGGCTGCTGGGCAAAGAGGTGGGGTGAACTCTGTACTGGGGGAAAGAGGAAGTGCTTCAATTGGGCTGCTGGTCAATGGGGGGTGAACTCTATGCGGGGAGAAGGAGGGAGTGCTCCCTTTTGGCTGCTGGGCAGAGGAGTGGGGCAAACTCTGTGCTGGAGTGACTGCACAGGTGCCCACAGAGAGGGCTCCGAGTGCCACCTCTGACATGCGTGTCATAGGTTTGCCACCACTGGAGTAAACAGTGGCTTATGTTAAAATATCAATTCAAATTTAGTTTTACATCATTTATGTTACATATGTATACAATAATTAACATATAGTAGTAAAATATGTTAAGAAATTGTAGTTATTTATAAGTATTGATGTACTGTGGAACCTCAATTAACAAATGGTTCAGTTAACATAAAAAGCACATAACAAAATAGTGGCTTGTTTGAAGATTTTTTTTAGAATGGGTTAATTGGATTTCAGTGCATTCCTATGAGAAACCTTGTTTCGGTTAAAGTATTTTGTTTTTCAATGCATTCCTATGGGAAATTGCATTCAATGCATTTCTGTGGGAAGTCTGATTAAAGTAATTTTTGCTTTAAGAAATGTCCCGGAGAACACATTAATTATGTTAACCAGACCTGACTCTTTGGCCATCTGGAAGACACTAAACTAAACTTATTTAGGTTAACTTTTAATGCTACATAGTATATCGAGGACTGTAGCTTCATTAAATTAAAATGTTACTAGTTACACAGATGGCACAATAAACTTTTGACATTTTTTACTGAATGCATTTGTGCAGTGATAAAGTTTATCTCTTAAGTGGTTCATACTCTGCAATTAAATGAAGTCAAGAGGTCAAATTTCCAGCTGAGGTAGCAGCTTACCAGCAATTAATAGTCATTAGTACTTTTGTAATGATTCTGCATTTGTCCAGGTCATGTCCTTGTCTGGTCATGTGGATGGATGGAATTTTCTGTGACAGATATTACTTTGCATGCAAAGCAAGGTGCTTGTATAGATGACAGGTCACAAAATCGTATGCTTGGAATTTATTTTGTGCATACCAAATACTGGCATTTTATAGCAAAGAGTCGGAAGTGACATAATCAGAAAGAGAAACTGTAGCTCAAGAGCATTCTGGGAGGGTGCAAATGGTGTGTTCTGGCACTGAGAAACAGAATAAAGGAAATGCGGTGGTTAATGGATGGTTTCTTAAAAAAAAAAAATACCTAAGCTGGGAATTGAATGCGAGTAAAACAGTTTTAAAACTCACTTTGTTCCAGACAGAAATGACAAACAAAAAATACCCAAAACCTACTTGTGTGTTACTGGAGATGAAGGTTATACCACATTTTTTTCATATTAATGGGTTACAAAACCTTCCCCATCTCCCCAACCTCTGTTCTCAACAGCGCAAATGGCTTTCCACGCCTAGGTGTGGTGGCAACATTTCTTCAAACTTTATCTTGTTTCTTTCAAGAACTTGCTCCTTACCAGGATCATCCTGATTTGCCTCATACACCTCACCTCCCAGGTTCTCTTTCTCTTACATCACTTCTTATTCTTGGTGCTCCTCACAGTCTTCTGCACTCCTGCCTTGCCCTGCTAGCAGTCATATTCCCAGGCTTTGTACCAAGATTTCCCCAACCAAATGGAATCAAATACTCAGTTATTTCAGAGGCATTGCACTTTTGTGTTTTGTTTCTGAGCTTTCCAGTCCAACAACTGGAATATGGATACTCTTCAGTCATTGCAGCAGTACAAGTCATGTCTGAGTTAATGTGGATGAAGCATAGTAATATAGAATATTACTATCCCTAGGTATTTTCCTAGGTATGAGTTATATCCGTTATTTGATTTTGTCTGCTTATTAGTCATAAAGGGCTTGCCTAAGTGTATTTGAATTAGATAGATCCCTTATAAAGTAATTTGAATAGATAAAAATCTTGATTGACAGCAAACATGAATTACTGGATTTATACCCTTAATTTGCTGAATATTGTAGTTCAACTGAAACAAAAAGTATGTTGTTTTTTGACGTGAATTCAATGAACGTCTTACATTTCAGTTGAGTGATCGGGCAGCTTTTGCAATGTAACAAAAATCATGTACTTTCGATGAGCTGCCACCACAAAACTAAAGCACCCACGAAAATGATGGTTACATTCAACTGAAAGCTCGTCTCAGTGACTTGCAGAAATGTAAAGAGCCATTTGCCAAAAATAGAAAGCAATGATGTCATTGCTTCCAAAAATTGCTTTGAAAAAATGCAATCTTCGCCCGGGGGTGGGGGGGTGGGGTCGGTTTTCGGCGACTCAGCAACCAAACTACACAACTGATTCAGGTGACCCTAAGTGTGTTTGAAAGAGGAAATAATAACTTTTGTGGTGACACTATTACATTTGAAATTGGACTTCGGGAGGGGGAACTATGAAGCGTTTTACAAACAAAACCCTCAAACGAGGTCACAAAAACACAAAAATAAAAGGGAAAAACATGTTAGAAACTGAATATGACAACTTCCCAAGGTGGATACAGTTCGAATACAACATGTGGAGAAGAATGATGCCGAAGCAGGAATCAACAACAAAGATATTAAGGAAAAACGTGACTCATAAAAATGACATTTTTGGGGAGTGGTCAGTTGGTGGTGAGCCAGCGACCAAACTGATTAACCGATCGAGGTGATCCAAAGTGCGATTGATAGAGAACATAATAACCTTTCTTGTGACACTTGTACAATCTGTATCAGAGTTCAGAAACATTTTCTATGAAGGTTTAAAACAAAAAAAACCCTCTAACCTTCCTTCCTTCAAAAAAAGTCTCCAACTCTCACCTTTTCACTGGATGTGGAAGTAAACAGGCTTTCAACATGTTTGTTTCGTGAAGGAAGGAAGGTAAGAGAGAGGGGGGGGGAATCAGGACCCACCCGGCAGCAAAGAGGCAAGCAAGAACTTTAAAAAGTGGCAGGTAGAGTCTAAGGACACTACTGTAAGGGATTTAGTTCATTAATTCGATGTGTTGAATTATGCTCATTAGTTCATTTATTTCTTTTGCTCTGAATGAAATAAAAGAAATAAATGTACTAATGAGCATAGTTCAACACATCGAATTCATGAACTAAATCCCTGATGGTAGTGTCCTTAGACTCTATCTGCCAGTTTTTTTAAAAAGCAGAATTATTCAGCAACATAATATTATTCGAAGGATTATTTTTATTTCATGTTGTTAAGTTGTTTTTGACTTATAGTAACTAAATTAATGTACCTCCAAAATATTCTCTCATTAACATCTCTGCTCAGGTCTTCAAAACTAAACACTGGCTTCATTTAGTACATCACTCCATCTCATGTTAGAACTTCCTCATTGTCTACTGCTTTTGACTTTCCCAATTGTTATTACCTTGTCGCCCAACACATTTTGAATGATTTGATTCTTTTTCTGTCAGTTTTCTTTATTATCCTTTTTACATCTGTATCTAGCAGTTAGTAACACCATAGTAGACATTATCTTACCCCTGGTGTTCAGTGATCTATTCCTTCATGAATATTTCCAAGTCTCACTCTTCTGATTTCTTAGCTGTAGCCTCCAGTTGGACTTGATTGGATTATGATTCAGAGTTTTGATTTCATTGTCAACATTAAAGTTATATAATTCTTCTTTACTCTTGCTTTTGTACTTTTTTATGTAACTTTTTGTTTCAAGTCATTCCCATTTTCTGCCCATAATATGTTATCTTCTGTTATCTTATTGATGACACTTCCACCAATTTTCACTAAACCCTTCTCCTGAGCCTAATCGAGCTCTTTATATATGTTTTGTATACCGATTAAACAGTAAGGAGACAAAGTATGATCTTATCTCACCTTTTGAAACCATTTAGTTTTTTTCCATTTTCAGTCCTAAGAGGGTGTTCTCTCCAGTGATGTAGAACAATGTTTTCCAACCTTTGGTTTTT
The DNA here is from genome assembly GCA_030440675.1 of Furcifer pardalis. Lineage (NCBI taxonomy): Eukaryota > Metazoa > Chordata > Lepidosauria > Squamata > Chamaeleonidae > Furcifer > Furcifer pardalis. The sequence continues at coordinate 76,563,706 of CP126893.1, forward strand.
GGACTTCTATCCCCAGAAGCCTAAGTCAATTCCCCAAAGCACTGATCATCCAATGTACTGATTTAGGCATCTGGGAGTTGAAGTCCCCCTGTGGGACTTGGGCCCCACATTGGGAACTACTGGTGTAGACTATACATTAGGACACTCAAACATTGTGAAATAATGCATTTTTAAAAGAATGGTTTATATCTTTTTGTGATGTACATAGTTGAAGGGATTACTGTAAGCCTTTAAAGTACAAACCAGTTTTGTTATGAAAACACATATCATTGATATAATTGATTTCCTCTGCACTGTATTTTTTTTCTGGTTGAATGGGTGCCAGTAGAAATTGCTGTATCATAGGGCATAAAAATAGCAGAAATGCAAAGGACTGGTGGACTTTTGTTTTGCTGCGGGCACACCAGATTTTGTTTTTATTGCTGTTTGATACTGAATTGTTAAGTACACTAATATCCCGGATAACGTTATGACTTGGTTCCACAAGTCATTATGTTATCCGATTTTTAGCGTTGTCCGATGCATGCATCGAACAACGCTAAAAACAAAAGCCCTGACTTCAGGGACAAACTGCTTTAAAGGCAGGCAGGGAAAGAACTTTTCCTCCCTGCCTTTAAAGCCACCCCCCACCCGCAGCAGTTAAATTTAAACTACAGGAAGAGAGAGGCTTGTGTTTTTTTCTTCCCCTCCCTGTATTTAAAACACAACCCTCTCTCTTCCTGTAGTTTAAATACAGGGAGGGAAAAAACTGCTTCTGTCTTTCTCTTCCTCCCTTTCCCACCCTGTATTTAAACTACAGGGAGGGGGAAAGAGAGAGATGTGATTGGTTCTCTAGAGAACCAATCACGTCTCTCTCTTTCCCCCTTCCCTGTAGTTTAAATGCAGGGAGGGAAAGAGACAAGGAGGCTTTGCGACTGCAGTAGGGTTGGGGAAAGGCGGTTGTGGGTGGGGGGTGGATTGGGTAGTTCTACCCAAACCACCCCACACCCGTAGCCCATTGTATCGGACAACGCTAAAAGAATCGTTATCCGATGCAAGTTTTTTCCAAAAAACTTGCATCGTTATCCGATGCAATCGTTATCCGATGCAATCGTTATCCGGGGTATTACTGTACTGTATTTCACAATCTCTTTGGAAGATTTGTGTCTTGGGCATTTTTTACACATATTCTGGTTGGTATTTCCTGTAGTGAACAGCAGTATCTGTGGGTTGAACTGTTTTTGTTACATGCAATTCCGATACAAAAAATAATAATTCTGCACAGTAAAATTTCAGCCTTAAGATTAATGTTTAGTAGTTTTGCCTTAAGAAAAATGGGTACTAAAGGTAACAGAAATAATAGACATAATTCCACCACTAGCCTTCCTCTTCTTGGAATGCAAATAGGACACAGTTTGAGGGTCCGCTCTCAGATGATGAGCTCTCAGTCAAGTAGGACTAAGTTTGGAGATAAATCATAGCGTTAAATTCTGTAATGTTTTACCTAAAGAAGACCATAAATACTTTTGTAAAGCTCTTCCACTCAGTTGGCTGTTTGATTGCTAATATCAGAATGTTTGTTTGTTTTCTAGGTTTTTGAACATGAAGAAGAGAAGAGATGGAGCAGAGCAGATGAAGCAGGATGTATCACTTCCCAAATCCTAGGAATTTTAGTTCATAAACGCACTTGCCAGTGGGTGTGGGCAACCATCTACTTGATGTAAAGAACTTAATTTCAGTATAAACTGGCTCTGGGCAGCACCATTGATGCTGCACCTTTGAGTTGTAGCAGCTGTAATTGTGAATATTACTGAGATAGTTGAACATGGTGTCCAGTTTTCTATTGCATTTTTTCAAGTGGAAAAGTTAACTGAGTGGTTGACACATAGGTGGTGGAAAGAATTGTGCATATGCCAATTTTTGTAACCTTTTTACTTTGAACTACACTGCTTATGAGATCTCATTGTTTTGGAAGAATGGCATGAGCAGGTCTTCAGGAACAGTTGTGATAATTGTTAATGCTCACAACTGTGCACTCCTTCTGGGTATTCCTCCCTGGTTCTGAAACTTGTACACTTAAAACATTCTAAACAGTGCTGGTGTCTGAATGACATAAAAAGCCAGCTGATATGGTAGTAACCAAAGATTCCAGTTTTTAAGCATATGAAAGACTCTGCCTGCTTACCTGTGCTAGAAGTAACAGCATCTAAGGTGAAGACTTAAGAGAAACTTAGTGACTACTAGATTATCTTTAGGACTCTGCATTAACTCTATAATGTTCTTGATATAAAAGGAGAAACAGCATATTTGTCACATTTAGTTAACATCTTACAACTGAAACTGTATGTAAGTTGCTTAGATAAATGTAATCACTGTAAACATCTATATGATCTGGGATTTTGTTTTTATTTTGGAATGGGAGCTTTTTCGTTTACAGGTTCATTAAAAACTAAACTGTTTCTGTAAGGACATGAGATTTTTTTTAATTTGCCTTGATAATTTGCAACCTAAATTAGACACAATTTTTTTAAAAATAGGCAAACTACAAGGCCATTTGTTGAAGCAAAAGTCCTATTTCTTAATCATCTAGTGTTGTAACTCTTCCTCACTTTTTTGATTTTAGATAAATTTTGTATTTTTTTCCCTTGATGGGGAGGGGCATTCTTGCATTTTTATAATCTGTTGCAATGATACCCAGCCCACTAAAAGAGACTGAACAGAAATAAAGGCATCTTTTCAGCTCTATCACAGCACTTCACAGGTCTTTCCATTGTGTTATGTTGCTGAACTGATTTGCAGATTCAGGATAGAAGTTGTGGAGGGCTTTAAAAGGAGGAATTTTCTTTCAAGTTCTTTTGAAGCAGATATGACCAGATATGACTTTTTGTTCTCAGGCAGCCTCTCAGTGTGCAGTGTTCACATTGGTTTGCTGGTTACTGCCTTAGGCTATCCTCACGCTAATCCAGCTGAAAAATATTTTTACTGCTGGCAAATCCATCTAACAGTGTAACTTATTCCTTTATAGCATGTCCAGAATAAATTTTAAAAGTCTGAAAATGCTGCCAAATGCCTATTGTGGTCATGGTTTTTACGGCTTTTGGACCTTGTGTGTGCATATAAGAGGTTTGGGGTGCAATGCATACTTTACTGTGGGACATTGAATATCTCTAGCAGGTCCCCCTCTGCTCCAGAAAGTGACTAGACAAAATATATTGTGGCCATGCAATGCAGTTATCTGCACAACATCTTCAAACCAAGAAATATATCAGTAAGAACCATTCCAAGGAGTCTTATTTGTTAATCAGATCAGGTGATCTTCATTCTTGAAAATCAGCTGAGATTTCTGTATTGCCAAGCATTGAGATTTTGTATTTCCAAGACTCTAGTCTTGACTTTGTTTGATAATTCCAACTGAAACAAAAGCACTATGCTTTTTGAATAATGAGTATTTAGAAACCATGGTTACCTTATTGTATATTCAGCTGTTATAATACAATTCAGTCACACTAGTGAAAAACAAGTAACAGGAAGAATATCCGCTAGTGTTTAGGGCAGGAAAATGTTTATTTTTTAATATTTTAAATATTTCAGCTAAATAAAAGCAGACCTTTGTGCATTTTGACAATAGTCAAGCTCCTACTCCAGGGTGAATCTGTTTGCCTCTTACAATCAAAACTGTGATACAAAGTGTCAGATGGAAGCATGCAATCAGATACCAGCAAAATGGTTACTGTTAGTATTTCAGTTGTTACTCTTATTACTGCGTTCTTAATTTTGCAAAAAAAAAAAGTTTGCAAATAATTGTCAGTTGGCATTCAAATTGAATTTTAGGGCTGTTGGGTTAAAAGAAACTTAATCTACTAAAATCTTAATCTATTTAACTTTCATTGATTTGAATTGGCACATAATGTAAAGATTGGTTTTGAGCAAACATTTTCAAGAAGATGCCTTCTAAAATGAGGCTTTTTGAAAACGTGTCTGTGTAGTAGCAGGCAACTTTTTACTAATTTTCTTTCCTGCCTCCAGAAGTGTGAAAATTGCCTGCTATCTACAAGTTTTTAGTTAATCAATTGACCAAATGTTGCGACTTTTCTGTTTAACTCTGTTTCACCAAGTATGCTGAACAATGAAGTATACAAATAAAAATCTTGATTCAAAGAGCCTAGTACTGGTCATCTAATTGCTATCAAGCAAAGAATTGCCAATAATAAAGGTCAGCATATTGAATGCCGAAATAAACTTCCCAAACCTGATGTGTGGATTCTAGTTAGAGTTTTGTGTCCAGAGTTTAGTAGGAACTGAAGTAATGTCCATAAGCAAGAAACTTGAGCTATAGGATTTTCAAGGTACACTTTTAACAGATGGAACACCAAACTTAGAGGTTGAGCTATCTTCTAGTTCAATTCTAAAAATGTATCATTAACAGCATTAAGAAAATGCCCATACAGTAATACCTCATATAACATTAGTATCGAATAACACGAAAATCGCATAACATCAAGGAATCTGGGGGGAAGAATTGCATCAGATAACATTAAGATCCTATGGGATGCTTCAGATAACAACCGCGAAAGCCTGTGTGGTTACAATGTATCTCTATGGATCCCATAGAGGATCAGATAACACGAAAAATCATATAACACGAAGACTTGTGGAACCAGGTTTTAGTGTTATATGAGGTTTTACTGTATTTATAAAACCACATCAAGGCTATCCTATTCTTTAAGAGTGTTCAATTGAATAGCTCCATTTGTCTACTGTACTGTATATATAAAAAGTCATGTGACCTCACAGATTCAGAATTTTCTTAGGTTTGGGTGGAACCCAGTTACAGTCCATTAGGTGTTGGAAGGCTGAATAGAGAAAGGAAATGCTACAGGTTTTGATCAGTTCCAGAGTATCAAAATGGAAGGCCACTAGGAAAACCAAGGAAGAGGGAATGCCATTTTATGAGCAAAAATCCTTCTTCCATGTCTACGGCAGGCGTGAAACTGCCAAAATGAGCCACCTTTGGGGAGTGCATTCTGTAGTTCCTTTCACCTGACCTAGTGTGAGAAAGATTAGCCAGCCCAAGGTGGCCATTGCCCGGGGTACGCCCGTCTGTGGCTCAAAAATACTACAATCTTCTGCTAAAGCAGTCCGGTAATTTGAGAAGTGCTCTCTTTCATGAAGACCATTTGCCTTAAAGATCAATTAGTCTTTAAGGTCCCACAACATTCCTCATTTTGTTTGCAGACTACAAGCAGTGGACAAAATTAGATTTAGTTTGGTTGGAGCCTGAATTCTTTTAACATTGATGATAGGATTCCTTTGGATCTTCAGGAATTTGATCTATGTTCAAACTTAATTTGTAATACTTTTGGATTGCTGATTAAACAACTTGCACAGTGGAGCATCCCTAAGTTCAATCTGTAGTTGGTTCACTTGTGTTTGTGGTTCACAGACAATGGCACAGTCTTTCTTTTTTGGCTTTGCTTTGTAACTTCATTCTTTACAGAATCTCATTTTAAGTAAATGTTTTAAAACCTCCATGGACATAAACCTTTGTTTTTTGAAGTGGTATTGAGGAGATTTTGTAGCATGAAATGATGACATAACTATCTGAGAGTAAAGGTCAGAGCGGTCAAATTTCAGTACCAATATATAAAACTGTCTATTGCATAATTTTACAATAGATTGCCAGATGGGATTTCAGTGTTTAATGATTCTAGTATTACAGACTTTATGTTGTAAGTTTCTATTTTAATCAGCTCTTTGATTTTCTTCTTAAAAAAACCCCCCTCCCAGTGGCTAGTGAGTGATAGTGGTAAGAATGATCTTATTAAGTGGAGACTGTTTAACCCTTGCAGAAATGTCCTGAAGGTACTTTTAAAAAATACATTTATTTACTAATGTTCAGAAGTGATGGGGATCAACTGTACATAATTAGCACTTGCTTGTAATGGTTGGATTTTGCCCTGCATTGAGGCCTCTGGTAAGGTAAGTAGCAAAGCTTACACACCTGTTTCACTTGCAAAACCTCTCTTTATTCCCTGTCTTCAGTAATATAGAATTTCTCGCTATTTTTCCTTTCTTGAAAATGTGCACTAATATTGTCATAGGTCTATTTTGAACTTGCTTTCTTGTTGTGCTTATAATAGTTACAGGTAGAGAAGGTCTGTGGCACTTAAGACTTCATTAGTGTTTTCCTTCCTGATTTACACTTTGCAAATAACTATGGTAGAGGGTGGGAAGGAAGAAGTACCTATTTTTCAATTACCAGTATGTGTGTTATTTTTAATAAATATACTTTTTTTGACAAAACAAGCATCACCTTCGAAAAAGAAAGCAAGTAAGATGGCTTGTTTGTCAGAAGTGAAACAATTTGTTAATAGCAACTTTGAGGCGGTCATGATATTAAACTCCTTGTTCATACTTGTTTCAGAGAATCTACAGATTGAATAAACTAGGGAGTCAAAAAAATTGAAAGGGATGTTGTGGTGTAAATAAGATATCCTTTTATGACATTTGGTACTGGTTTGAAATTTATCCCTTCAATTTATTATGTGCATTTTATGGTTTTTGGACAATATAGTAGCAGTGGTGTGGTTTTAAAAATGTTGCCTCTGTTACTTAAATTATAGGACATACCAGATGTGTTGACAGAGATGATTTGGAGCAAATCAAGTGTACTGAATTCCAGAAAGGATGAATCAGAAATTAGACTTATATATAAAAATATATAGCAGCCAATATACCATGTGTGTTCGTTCAAAACATTTTCATGGACTATTACACTTAATGGCCAGGTTATCCTGCTATGAGAGTAGAATATACCATACTGGCAGTAACTCAGCAACAAACTTCAGGCTGGGGTTAACTTACCTGACAACCCTAAGGACTAACGGCCTTGTTGGCAATGTCAACAGAGAAGCGTGATGGTCCCCAAATAGATTAAATCCCACTTGGATCATCTTGATGGAGAGCAGCAGCTTCATCACTGGCCAAGGGCTGATGAGGACTTTGTGTACCAAAAGGACTCAGGACCAGAAAGTGACTCAAGGAACTGGATCAGTGGTATGGGTATCATGCTGTGATGTAGAAGGCAAATAGAAGGCTACCGCATTATATTGCTCCCAAGAACAATCTTAATGGCTGATCAACATGCGTATAGCAAATATTTGGATTTGGCTACAACACTAAAAGAAGAAGACTTAAGAAACTAAGGTGGAGGCAGTTGGCATTGCACTTTTTCCTCCTTCAGAAATCTTATTTTACATTGGGAAAAGCAAAGCCCTGTATAGAACGCCCTTTACTAATTGACAGTAGGCCTCCAGGATTTGGGGCAGAAATCATTGCTGCTTCTACTTGAAAATATAAGAGACTGAATCAAGACTGTTAGCATCTTCCAGTGAATGTGACTTCCTTGAAAACTAGTAAGCCAGAGCAATCCTTAAACCATTTGCTGACACATAAATTTTAAAGTAACTTTAGCTGGGGTTTTGTTGTTTTTGGGGTGGGGTTCTTTATATTTTGGCTTGAAGAATTACTAAAGAATTGTCTGGCCCAGTGATCAAATCATGTTTAAAAGGTTACCTTGCTTTCCAACTGTTTATAAATAAAGGCTCACAAGACTTAAGCAATATAAAATACTTTGAAACAGCCAGATATCAAAAGCAGCACACGAAGAAGGTAAGCAGCTGGTTGTTTAATCGTATCATATTGAAGTGGCAATATGCTTGTTAAATTGAAGAGTCTTAAAGCAGACAGCAATTGAGAATAGGTTGGTATACAAATATATACACCCCACCCCACCAGTGTCTTTCAATATTTGAGAAGCAGAAAGTTTTGTTGTTCATTTGCACAGTCAATAGACCCTTTGCAACCCTATGGACCATTGCCCTCCAGACACCCCTGTCCTCCACCATCCTACTCAACCTGCCCAGCTCTGTGCAATACCATCTAGCCATCTCATTTTTTGCCGCCCCCTTCTTTTGCCCTCCACCCTTCCCAGCATCAAGGCTTTCTCAAGTGTATCCTCTCTTCTCATTTGCTGCCCAAAGTACTTTAGCTTCATCTTTACTATTTGACCTTCTAAGGAGCAGTCAGGGTTGATTTCTTTTAGGATCAACCTATTTGTTCTCTTCGTTGTCCAGGAGACTCTCAAAACTCTCCTCCAACACCACATTTCAAAGGCATCTACTCTTCTGCAACCAGCTTTCCTTATGGTCCAGCTCTCAGAACCATACATTACCATTGCTTTGACTGTGCAAATTTTTGTTTCCAAGGTGATGTCTCTACTTTTAATTATGTTCCCCAGGTTTCTCATAGCTTGTCTCCCAAGCATCAGTCACCTTTTTATTTCATGGCTGCAATCCCCTTCTACTGTGATCTTTGATCCTAAGAAAGTAAAGTCTGTCACTGCTTCTACTTCTTCCCCATCTATTTTCCAGGGACTGAGAGGGCTTGTTGCCATTATCTTGGTTTTCTTCATGCTGAATCTCAAGCCAGCTTTTGCACTCTCTTCTTTCAACCTAAGCAGCAACTTCTTTAGGTCTTCCTCAGTACTTTTTACTTAATTATTAAACATCTGGAACAATGGAAAAGAGTGTTGATATTCTTTATTTAACTCAACAAATTTTCAATTTGTGAGAATGGTTTTTACATACAAGTTGTGCAACATGACAATGTTTGATGGATGGTTTTTGGCATTTTTGGAGCAATCCTCCCACCTTGTACTTGTTGCAGACACATTTGCACAAACTGGAGAGGCTATTGGAGAAAGAGCTGCTTCTCGCACACCAAAGGCAAGGCATCTTGTAGGCCTTGAAAATACCTTAACCTGCCAAGCATCTAAATCAGGGGTGCCCAAACCATACCCTGGGGGCCAGATGCAGGCCCCAATGCCAATTCATCTGGCCCACAAAGCCTTCGTCATTCCTGGAAGCAAAACAAATGGGCGTGTTTTACTTCCACTTCCAGGACCGACGAGTGCTTTGTGGGCCAGATGAATTGGCATTGGGGGCTAGATCTGGCCCCTGGGCCATAGTGACTGGCCCCCGCCCTGAACCATGTGACCAGTGTCCAGGCCTGAAAAGTTTGGGCACCCCTGATCTAAATCAACAAGGAGTTAGGAGATACTAGTAACTGCAAAGGTACTCCTGAACTATCAACCTGTGTTTATTTTTTAAACAAAATGTTGGTTTGGAAATGTCAGTGTATATTGCAGTGCCATTAAGAGCTGCATTTGATCAATGGATTCTTTCACTGGAGTCCAAACAGCAAGGCCAGCCTGGGGGTGTGTCTTTGCCAAGGTCACATAGCAGCTCCCTTGCTCCTGTTTCAAAGCAGGACTCTGTCTTCCAGTAGCATTGAAGATGTCCTGCTCTTGCTGGCATTCTTCCATTTTATTGTGTGAAGGGGAGGACAGGAGGATTCAGTTACAGCACTTAAGTGACAGGGTATCTGCACTTGCTGGTTCTTGGATGTGCTTGCCATTATAACCCTTAAAGAGCGGATGGGGTTCAGCAACAGTCCAGCTTTAAAAATGGACCACCATATCCTCCTCTTGTGGTTGCTGGGAAACTGGTCAACATAGCAATGAATAACTCTTCAGAGTGGGGAGATTGCATTGCACTTTCCCTGCAGTTGGTGCCCAGCTGTTTCACCTTCATGCATTAATTTTAACTGCTCTGGGAAGCAAGGGAGGGGTGAGACCACAGCAGGACTTCATCTTCCCCTCTCAAATTTAGAATGGATCGCTGCATCACCACCCAACCACATTTCCTGCCAGAATCTTAAGACTCAGAACTTTATGGTGTAAGGTGGGGTTCTTGAGATGGCAATGTACATAATTTGATTTAAATTTCAATTAGTAAGCCAGTACTGCTAGGGTGTCTTTAAAAAAAAAAGCAGAACCTTGAACTTATAGCCCAGGCTCTCTCACTACCAATGAGCACAGACAGATATAAGGATGAGTTCGCTCAGTCAAATAACATGGCAGAAGCAGACAGTTTGCAAAATCTTTCACGGCAGGCACTACTGTACAGTAATACCTCGGATAACGCTAAGACTTGGTTCCATAAGTCTTGGTGTTATCCGATTTTTAGTGTTATCCGATCCATGTTAAAATCCTATGGGATGGATTGGATAACATTAAAGCTCCATAGAGATACATTGTAACCACACAGGCTTTAGCAGTTGCTATCCGATCCATCCCATAGGACCTTAATGTTATTCGATCCAATTCTCCCCAGTTTACTTAACGTTAAGCGATTTTAGCGTTATCCGAAGTATTACTGTATTGGCATTTTCTGTATTTCCAAAATTCTTCTGTCCCTGAGCCGTTACTCTGAAATGGGCTCTCTTTGAAACATATCCCCACTGCCACTTAAACTAAGAATAAAAATATTTCAGGTTTTCAATTTCAGATAAATTATTGGGGGCTGCATTCCAACGGAGGGCAAGGACAGAGGGTAAAGGGTGTGTCTTGATGCCAGTATTTTAAAACCTGAAGCCCATGCTGGTCATAACAATGTTTTAGGAGAAGTTTTTCAAAGTTTTAGTGTAGGGAGAAGCCCGTTTAAAAAAAACAAAATAATGATACTGAACAAGGGTTGTGGCCTTCTGGAGACCCTAAAAACCTGAATTTTGATCCTGGAAAGTCAGGTATCTCCCAGGGCTTAAGCCCACCACCCCAGTTTAAATACAAATTGGACTTAATATAGCCTTCTGCTCACTTGGAGGCCAAGGTGAGGAGAGGTGAAACAAAATTCCAAAATGTACTAAGGGAGGGAAGCTGAAGTCAAGCAGAGAAAATATATGTATTCTCTTTATATTTGTTCAAGGTCTTTATTTGGCAGTGGGAGCCTCCGCCACTCCCCTCACTGCTGTAAAATGCTAGGAGCCTCTCCCTAGATGCTTGACTCGTGATAGTGAAACAAGTGAGTGCTTAGTTCTGTTGGTAAACACAAGGAATGAACTTGTGAGCCACATTTTTATTTTAAAATGGCATCTACCTGCGTTTTCTAGAGTTTCTTGAGCAAAGAATGTAGAGAATTTGGGAACCATCTTGGGAAAGTGTAAAGCAGGGCTATCAAGAAGAAACCTGCATGCTAGGAGCAGCTTCTCCCAAGGAAGTCTCTGTGAATGTACTTTGTCCATATGTTCCTAGAATATGATTAATACCGAGTGTTTCTTGTACCCCAGCCCCCCAGCCCCCGGTCTGGTGATAGAACTTTAATAGCAGTTTGGAGAAACTATCCTTTGTATTAAAAAAAATCTGAAAGTGCTAAGAGTTGGGATAAAGGTTTCCTAGAGGCGGGGGGGGGGGCCTTCATGAAATATTGGAATTTCTGGGAAGAAGGATGTGTATGCATCCTTAGTTGCTTTTTAAAAGAGATGACAGTTTATTGCTGCTCAATGGAAGGCTTCCAATTGAATGTAGTGTTTCGATATTTGGATTAAGTTGCTTTTTCCCATTATTCAGAGTTGCCTGGAAATCCTTAAAGCAGGAGTGCCCAAACTACAGCCCGAGTCCGAATCCGGCCCCTGATGCCAATTCATCCGGCCCTCAAAGCCTTCGTCGCTCCCAGAAGTGGAAGTAAAAAAAACCCCGTACAGGCTGTAGCGACCAGCCCCCTGAACCACGAGACAGGGCCACAGCCTGAAAAGTTTGGGCATCCCTGGCTTAAAGGAAGCAAATGTGCTGGAAAGTTTTGGGTGGGGAGAGGGTCTATCACTTCCTCTGTACTGAGAAGTCGGCTCCCTAAGAAACTAGCTGCATTTGAGTAGAACATGTTCTCTGCTAATGTTTCCACACACTGTTGCTGCATTTCTTTTTTCATACTTTTTGTGGCTCCTGTACTAATCTTTATGCATTTTGTTTGCTTGTTTCCTAAACACTTATCAGGGTTTGGGTTAGGTTTTGCTTTATTAGCAATGCTGAATATGTTCTGCCACCCATATATGCGCCAGACAATTGTGATGTGGTACACAGAAAAAGGTAGGTCACACCCTGAGCTGTGTCTAAGCAAGTGTGAGATGGAATACACACAAGCTTTGAGGTTCCCATCTGCCCCACCCAGAAGATATGAGCTAGGCATTTATATGCCTGATGAGCAGAAATGCATTTGTTCTGCTGCCTTAGGAAGAAAAATGGAAATAATTTTATAAAGGAAAGGCTTTATTGTATCTTGCCTTGGCAAAAGCTTGACACGTTATGACAGGAGTTCTCAACCTTTTAAAGTTGGGGGCCGGGTCATGCTCCCTCCGACAGCTTTGGTGCCTGGACAGCCATTTGTCTTTCCTTCACCACATGGCACTTCTGGGTTTGGTGGAGGCAGTGGGGTGCCACATGAAATGGTGCCGTAGGTTGAGAATCCCTGTGTTATGAGATGGCTGGTACATTACTAACTTCATTATGAAAGTCAGTAATTGGGAACAAGACAGCTCTTTGATCTAAAATGTCATTGTGCGTTATACACAGCCTGAGCAGATAACTGAAGAGAATTTCAGGCATCACAATGAATAAAGATTACTTTAAGTTAAATACATAATGTGCAACTAATCCTCTTTTTGTTCTTACTCTAAAGTAAACAAGGAACTATTTGTCTGATTTGGAATTACTCTGCGTGAAGAGAAATTAAAATGTTCCCACAGTCTACTAGTCACTTGTTCCTTTAAACCACCCAACAGTTAATATAAAATTTTGTTGGCACCCATGGAGATGTTATCTTTTCTAATTCAGTGGGATGGGGGCAGGGAGGACTTCTAAGTCTAAACCTTCCTTTCTTTGTGTTGTTTTTTGGATCCCATGTGCTTGCTTAAACAAAAACATTCAGCTGCGTTCTGTGTGCTTGACATAATGTGTTGCTTGACTCGGATTCTCATCTGAACAGTATGCCCTTTCCCCCCATAGAAGATTTCACAGGGTTTGCATTTTCAGTGGATGGAATATGTCTGTTCTGATGTGAAAGGGAAACAGGGGGAAGTCCAATTAAGAATTACATCCTATTTGCTCATTAATTTTATCTTGCTTGGAATCAGACTAAGATGTACGGAATGCAGTTCTCACTGATGATATGATTTCATGAATGTACATGGTTCTATAATTCCCCGGGCTCAAAATGATCTTTTAAGTTCCCAGGGGTGGGGGTGGGGACATACAATGATATAATAAGCATACTTTAGGATAGTAGACTGTAGCCTAAAGCCCATGGTAGTACTTCCAGAGATGGGGCTTTTAGTTGCTACATTAGCTTTCTGGCTATTTTCTTAAATGATCTTCTGATAAATGAAAGAATGGTGAACTATTTGAACAACACTATAACATGTTTACATATGTATTTAGATCCTGCTTATTTTCAACTCCAGTTCTTTATCATGGAATAACAGTTGGAAGGGGCCTATGAGGCCATTGAGTCCACCCCCACCCCCACTTAGTGAAGGAATCTAAATCAGCAAATCAGGCATGTTGGGAGTATTCATCATTTCCCAAGGTAATTGATCCCATTGTCATGCTGAGCTAATAGTTAAGACATTTCTCCTAATATTTCTGGCTTCCTACCCATTATTATGTGTCCTGCAGTCTGGGATGATCAAGAACAGGTCCTGCCCCTCTATGATGTCTTTCAAGTATTTGAAAGGAGCTGTCATATACCATCTCAGTCTCCTTTTCTCAAGGCTAAACATGCCCAGTTCCTCCAGTCTTGCCTCATATGGCTTGGCTTCCAGTCCTCTGATCATCCTTGTTGTCCTTCTCTGTACCTGCTCTAATTTGTTCGCATCTTTCATAAAGTGCAGTGCTCAGAATTGAACACAGTACTGTATTCTAGATGTGGTCTAGTACTGAATAGAGGAGGACTTGTACCTTACTGGTTTTGGAGACTATGTTTCTGTTAATGTAGACTACAAGCTAGGAATAATGGAAATAAAATTTCCTTGACACTGTGTTGCCCTTTTTTGCAGCTATATCGTACTGTTGACTCATACTTGGCCTGCTTGTGATCTACAACATTCTGCCAACCTAGAAGTTCGAAAGCAAGTTAAATAGGGACCACATCAGTGGGGAAAAGATCTTGGGGACATGAAAGGAGCCTCATTTGGGCTCCCCCTGAGCTAAGTTTCTCCAACAAAAATCCTTTCAACCCAGAATAATTTCTGACACATCATCATGTTGTTATTTACAAGTTCTTGCTCACAGTATTACTGAGCCAAGTGTCCTCCCTCCTGTAGCCATGCATTTGATGCTTTTGCCCCCTAGGTGTAAAAATTTGCATTCATCCTTGTTAAATTTCATTTTGTTGAGAAAATATTTGAGAGAAACTTGGGTGTAAATCCAACATGAAATTAGGTGTTCCTAAGAAGACTCTTGCCAATCCAGCAGTTCGAAAGCAAGAAATTGCAAGTAGATAAATAGGGACTTCGGTGGGAAGGTAAACAGTGTTCCATGCACTCTGGTGTTGAGGCATGCCTGCCAAATGTCCATGGAAATGTCTGCAGATGCAGATAGTGCTGGCTCTTTGGCTATAAACAGAGATGAGCACTGAACTCTAGAGTTGGATACGACTGGCTTTCAAACAAGGGTGCCTTAAGATGATGAATTTCACTGTCCTTCAGCAGCCACTGATTTCATACTTTTATAGATTTCCTCTTCCATAGAGGCTTCCAGTTACATGCTATCAAATATATGTTTGGAGGTGCCAAAAGTAGATTGCAGGGATGGAGAAGCCTCCAGTGAACTTAAATGTATAGAACAGGGGTTCTCAACATTATTCAGCCACGGGCCAGACCATGCCCCCTCAGACAGCTGAGTGAGCTGGACTGGTGGTTCCCCCTGCCTTAAATGCTATTGCAAGCAGCCGCAGCTATCGTAAGTGCATCTACGATGGCTGTGGACTCATTTATGGCTGTCATAAATGTGTTTATGATGGCCATAAATGAGTCCACAGCCGATTCTGGCATGGGCAAGGGCCGGATTATTTGGTGCTGTGGGCCTGAACGAGCTTGTGGGCCATAAATTGAGAACCCCTGGTCTAGAATGTTTTCTCCTTGGCCTTCTGCATCAATTAACTATTCCCATGCCACATCATCTTTCTCGGTCACTATTTTAAAGGAGCAAACATTGAAAACGAAAGACTGGATACATTCAATGGGAATATATTTTTTCAATAACATTTTTTCCTTTGGTGCTCTTAGCCTCCTCTCTTGTAATGTTTACTGGGCTAAATATAATTGTTGTATGTGGCTAGTGTTGCAAAAAGGTTGGTTCCCACGTTGTGGCAATTTCCACACAACTGCTTTGGGACCAAGGGCTGACTGTTAGGTTTGTGGCCAGATGGTTCTGAGAAATCATTTTTTGTAAAAAGTGCAATATGAAGCATTTGTCACATGTTGCCCTCAGTGTGAAAGATGTGTGGTAAAGAATATAACGCTCCAGAGCAGAGGTCAGTTTGCAGGTGCTACCAGGGTATTAGTTCCCATAACTCAGTACTGTCTGTATGGACTGGCCGTGGTTGCGAAGGGGTTTGGGCAGGGCCCTTTTCCAGCCCTACCATGGAGATGCCAGGAATTGAAACACCCTGACTTGTGAGTGTCTTGTATCAAGTTACTTCTCTGAGCCAGGTGCTTTAAATATCCAAAGATACATCATGGAGCCAGGTGTCAACATCCTCTGGCACCACTAATATTAAATGTAAATGAACTAAACGTTTCCTGTCCTTCCCATTGGATTTATTATGCTACTGGTATTGATGCTGGTAGGGATGATCCAAGCAACAAGGTTTGACTATTAGAAGTCCCCTCCCCCACCCAGGAACAAGAAGTCTCCCTAGGGCAAAGGAGATTAAGACATCCAGCTGTCCAGGATAACTATGCCTACAGGATTTTGCCAACTAAGGAAATTGCAATAATTAGTAAGGCCGACCCTGTCATTAGGAAATGGAGGCAGTTGTATCACACAGTTACCCTAGGACAGGGATGGTGAACCTTTTAGAGGCCAAGTGCCCAAAGAGGAGGAAGCATGCCCATGCACCCATGTGACTGTGCCAACACACCTCTGACAAAGTCATGGTGTGTTCACACATGTGACGCTCAAGGTGTGCCGGCGATGTCACATGGATGTGTGCACCCCCTCCTGCCAGGGCATGTGTCACCGCCTCCTAGGAGGGGTGGGTGGGAGTGTCTGGTCACCTCACCTTGTCCCCGCCTCCCAGGCAGGATTTCAGCCTCCCCTCTTGCCTCCCAATGGGCGGAGGGAAAGGGGTGAGTGGAGTGGCACTGCCATTGGCGCATGCTGGGCTGGGCTTGCCCATGATGGTGCACGTGCCCACAGAAAGGCCACTTGCATGCCACCTCTGGCACGCGTGCCATAGGTTTGCCATTGACATGGGCTGGGGTTGCCTGTGATGGCACGCATGCCCACAGAAAGGCCTCTGCATGCCACCTCTGGCACACGTGCCATAGATTTGCCACCACTGCCCTAGGATAAGATGACTGTTTTTGCTTCCTATATTACTGCAGTACTTTTACTACAGGTGCTTGTGGGATTATCTGCTTCAACTACCAAAATACCTTGAGTTGACTTGGGGTTTCTTTGCTGTTTGACTAGGAGATGGGGAGGCATCAGTGAAGTGCTGTTTGCTCTTCTGATGTCTTGGGCCAGCATCAAGAAACTGGCTAGTCTCGTGCAATTTGTTTCAAAAGTGACACTATGACTTATTCTAGGTCTTACACTGTTCCATGGCTCATCAGTATTCCCAGGTTAGTGGAACATAGTCTTCCATCTTTCTAGAGAGGAAAGCTGAAATTATTTGAAAACTCACCTTTACCGATTCACTTGTTATTGTTGTTGTTGAGTCGCATAGTCTCGTCCTACCCTTTGCGAACCCATGGACCACCACACACCAGACTCCCCTGTCCTCTGCCATTCTCCACAGTCCACACAGGTCTACGGCCATCACATCAACAATGCCATTCAACCACCTCATCCTCTGCCGTCCCCTTCCCCTTTTGCCTTCGATCTTTCCCAGCATCAAGGCCTTCTCCAGTGAGTCCTCCCTTCTCATTTGGTGGCCAAAGTACTTGAGTTTCAGCTTCAGTATTTGTCCCGCCAATGAGCAGTTGGGGTTGATTTCCTTCAGGATTGACTGATTTGATCTCCTTGCAGTCCAGGGGATTCTCTCAAAAGTCTCCAGCACTACAGTTCAAAGGTGTCTTATTCTTCTGCACTCAGCCTTCCTTTCACAGCCATACATTACTACTGGGAACACGGTTGCTTTGACTATGTGGACTTTTGTTGGCAGGGTGATGTTTCTACTCTATTATGCTACCTAGGTTTCTCATTACTGGTTACCAGTAATTCCACTCAACTCTGTTTGGCCTTCTGTCCCTCTCTGAACAGGAATCTGGAAGGTTACAAATTATTTCCTGTGTCTTAGCAAGCATGGTCCAATTCACACCATAAGGAAAGGATGTACTTGAGGCAGTCACATAGTGTAATGCATAACCAGCTGAGGTGCTAAGCTTGCTTTCAAGTGGTGAAGAGACAACTCAAAATTAGTGCTTGTAATTTTCAAGGCTGCCTTGTACTTTTCAGTATATCCCTCTTACATCAATTTGCTCTGAAGCGTTATGTCCTCTGTCTAAATGTTCCTTTTGAGAACAGCAAGATTTTTCTGTTCAATTTCTTGGAGAAATAAAAATGAGCTACAGCACTCAGATTCATATTGTACTTTTATAAAATAAGGATGAACAGTTGAGTCTTTGGCAACATAAGTGGTGGAATTTCTCAGATGTTATCATTACTGACCTGCCTTGAGCCATGTATTTCTAGATTATCTGGAGTTTGTTATGGATTTTTCATTACAGTACTATGACGGCTATCACAGAAGTGTTTGTTTGTACGCAAGTGGTTCTTGTGTGAGAGAGAGCGAGTAAAGAGGGAATGAATCAATGCATTTTTAAAAAATGCAAGATACTTCCTGCAGTTCAGGTTTAAATTGTTTACATATGACTTATCCAGAAATAAGAGTGCATAAATGGATCCATGCTGGATCATGTCAAAGGCTTACCTAGTGCCACCTAGTCCAAACTAATCAGTTGTCTATGGGAACCCCATTAGCAGGACATCCATGCAAATAGCAGTCTCCTTCTGGTGGATTTTCCATAGACAAGTGAAGGTTAAACTAAACATATGTTTAGCATATTTGTAAAAGAGCCTCCCCCCCCGTCCGCGCTCAAGTTCTGAATGACTACTTGTTGTAGCACATGGTTTCTTTCGCCTTCATAAATTTTGCATTTAGCATGTTTTTGATCGGTCATTACAAGGTAAAGCAGTCAGTCTATAACTGACTGCTGACTGCTTATGTCTGGAGAAGGGCCATGGAGAGAAGAACTAGGAGACAGTCACAAGGAATGCACATCTGGTTTGGCTGCAATATTTAGTGCTATATTGCCTCCCTGGTAATGGAAGGAATGATATAGCCATCACAGCAGATAGCTAACGGTTGACCTATTACCAATTAACTTATTTTATCCCCTCTTTAAGATGAGCAGGTTGATGGTGAACAATGCATCCTATGGTAGGCAAGTCCAGTAGTTTTAACTATGTGCTATAAAGAGTTCCTTCTGTTAATCTGCTCTGTATCCCCACCATCTGTAGGCCAGCCGCGTGGTTCAGGGAGCCGGTCACTATGGCCTGGGGGCTTGATCCAGCCCCCAACGCCAATTCATCCAGCTCACGAAGCCCTCATCGCTCTTGGAAGTGGAAGTAAAATGATCCATAGTTTGGGCACCCCTGGTGTAGAGGAATCCAGGTTATAGTATTATGATAGAAGGAGAAAAGTATCACCATGTCTACTTTATTCATTTCCTATATATTCCTCCATCCTATCTCCCCTTACTCAACTTTCTTCATAGGACTGTTCCGGGGTGGTCAACTTTGGCGCTCCAGCTGTTGTTGGACTTCAATTCCCAGAGGTCCTGATCAGCAGGTTTGGTGACTTGGGCTTCTGGTAGTTGTAGTCCAAGAGCAGCTGGAGCACCAAGGTTGGCCACCCCTCCCTTAAGCATGTTATTGAACTACAGTAGTACTGAATCTTGCTCTGGGTGATGTTGTGTTGCTTTACATAAAAAAATTCTTAGAACACAACTGAGCACAGATTTAGAAAAAGAATACCATATACACTTGAATATAAGCCAAATTTTTTAACACAAAATGATCTTTAAAAGGGTGACTCGGCTTATACTCAGGGCACCCACTGGAGGGGTCCCAAGACACCCCCAGATTGAGCTGTGCTGACGAAAAAGAAGATCGGGGAAGCAGGCGTGCCTCAAACTGGCACAGAGAACTTTCTTGCTGCTTCCGGATTGCTGGCTCCCTCCCCTCTTGTGGGTGTATCTCTATAGCAACGGGATTGCAACAACAACAATGGAGGCAGGCACATTCAAATTGCCATAGGGGAAAAATACCATACCCTTGCTGCTCTTGTTTATCCATTCTGTTGTTGGAGCACCTCTCTATTTGTGATAGTTTGCTGGAAGCACGGAAGAGTCTCTCAAAACAAAAGCCGCAAGGATCGTCCCATCCTGTCCCACACACACACACAGCAATTTGAATATGCCTGCCTCTTCTGTGACTGACAAGGACAGGGGAGGCAGGCATATTCAAATTGCTGTGGAGGGGGGGGGGAACCCTTGCTGCTCTTGTCATGCCTTTTGAGAGATGCCCCTCTCTCCCTTCAGAGTGTCTAGTTGGGAGAGTTTGCTGACCGACAAAAACCATGGAGGAGGTGCTTTCAAACCACTGTGGATTACTTGCCCATACCTGCTGCACCATTGGACAGCCAAACCAGAAAGGGGAAGACACATTTGCTTGCCCTGAGAGCAAGAGGCTAGAGTAGGGGTGCCCAAACCATGGCCTGTGGGCCGGATGCAGCCCCTGATGCCAATTCATCCAGCTCAAGAAGCCCTTGTTGCTCCCAGAAGCAGAAGTAAAACCCATGTGGCTTTTCCAGGAGCAACGAGGGCTTCGGGGGCTGGATGAATTGGCATCAGGAGCTGCATCCAACCACTGGGCCATAGTGACTGGCTCCCTGAAGCATGTGACAGGTCCATGGTCTGAAAAGTTTGGGCACCCCAGGCTAGAGTGATGTTTTCTGCCTCAGCTCTACTGGCCCATGTACCTCTTTACCCTGCAGTGCCCCCACTGGTTGGGTGGTGCTAATTCAAATACAGTAAAAAAAAATACCGTACCTGTACATTGCCGTAGACATTCTAAAAGCTGATGTCTCAATTAACTTAATTTTATTTTCATGTAGAAGTAATTATGGAAACTCACTACAGCTCCTGCATTTTCCACCCTCAGCTTGTACTCGGGTCAATCTTTTTTCCTAGTTTCTCAGGTAAAAATTAGGTACCTCAGCTTATATTTGGGTCAGCTTATACTCGAGTATATACAGTAAGCTTAGAATTTCCAAGTGCTGTGTCTTCTGGTGATTTCTCTTTTTGGACCATCAGTGTCAGATACGGTTTCCAAATGCCTTGTCAGAAGACTTGGCATATTCCTAAATTTTTGGCAAGCGATGTGGTGAAGTTCCACAACAGCCCCGGCTTCAAAGACTTGCTGCTGACACATTTCAGGACAGCAGGTGAACAAGTCCATCTTTGGAGAGAGTAGGGAAGCAGTCCCCCTTCAGAGCACATGGCAAGCTCCCCTTTCCATGAGATTGAGAATGGAAAGAAAAACTGGGCAGCAGATATGCTGTTCTGTCCTGGGGTTTTTTCTAGGTCTGTTGAGGAAATACATAAAGTGCCTAATCCAGTTGCATAGCACTACCCATGTGACATGAGCTGGTGGCAGATTGATGCTAATTAAAGATGTCAAGTGAAAGCTGGGGCAAAAACTTTGCACCTATGTTTGCCACAGCAAAAACCAGGCATGAAACTCGATACATTTTCTCTGGGACCAATTTTAAAAAAGGCTGTTGTCTCATTATTTGCTCATGTTGAGCCGAGAAGGAAACCAGCGCTTTCCAGTTTACTATGGGAGGATGAATCAGGGCTGGATTTACACCCTAAACTTGGAACAGGTGCCAGCTTAGTCACATCCTCCTTGCTCATGACCCTGATAAAATTGCTGCCCAACCCTTTATGCAAATGGATATTACCTAGGAGACCAAATGGCTTTCTTCATGTTCTCATAGGCTTACTTCTCTAGAGTTCCTTCCAGCCTCAAATACATTATATCATGGATGATAGTGAGTTAAGGGCAATACAGGCAGCATTAGACACCTAATGTAAAATTATTGGATACAGAATAGGACACATCTCTTGCTTCCCCTTCCAGATATTTGTTTTACAAATTAATAACACAACCATGGACAATGTCATTTAATACTACAACTGGTGGTAATATTTTTGTAGCCAGCTGCCTGGAAAGCATTATGTGGAAACCATGTGGTGCAAACTGGATTGCCAAGAAAGACGTATAGATGGGATGAACAAAATGCTTATAAGAATGGATAGCAACAAGAGGAGCACCAAGCAGGCAAGGTTTGCTAGTAAAAATATTCTCATCCCTTTTACACTATATTTTTCCGTGTTTAGGCCAGACATGAAACTGCCAAAATTAAGGGACCCATTGGTGAGTTCATTCTGCAGTTCCCTTTGTCTGACCTAGTATGAGAAAGATTAGCCAGGAACACACAGTTGCCATTACCAGGGTACACCCAATTGCGGTTCAAAAATACCACCATCTTCAAGGAAGCTCTTTCTGTGTACCCCTTCACTATATTTAGATGGTACAAAACAAATGCTTTCCAAGAAGCATAAAACAGAATCTTGAAGGTCAGTTCCTAAGAAGAACAGAATGTTTATGGGGAGGCAGCCATACTTGTCACTTGCAGTAAACATGGCAAAGAATTTTGTGACATCTTAAAGATTAACAAGTTTTATTTAACAGTTAGCCTTCAAAGTTTTATTTGACCTTTCATGGTCTCAGTCTATATTTACTTTAAAAGTAGGGATGAAGACCACAAAATCTTACGCCAAATTAAAAAATGCTAACATGCCATTTTGAGTATTTTTATAATCTTTTAACATTTTTTTCTGTCAGGCATCAATGCACACTTCTGTAGTTGAATATATGCTCAACAAGATGACATTTTGAGGTACAGTACTGTACATTTGCCAAACATTATCTGGGAAATAGTGAAAAGGTGGAGGAGGAGAAGTGAAGGACTTCATGGCAGCCACATGTTTCCTTTTCAACATCTGTCTGTTAAAGCTGCTAATGAAGCTAATACAGCCCCACAGTCTTCATTCAGACAGTACTGTGAACAACCATTTTGAGAGTCCCTGACAGAAAAGTTACCCTGATGAAGCTTTCCTGCTGTTACAAAAGTATGGATACGTGGTGGTGGTGGACAGTGGTGGGATTCAATTTTTTTTTACTACCACTCTGTGGGCGTGGTATGTTGGGTGTGGCCAGGGGGAAAGCTCTGTGTTGCACCCGAATTAGGACTATAGTAGAACCCCGGATAACACTAAAACTTGGTTCCATGAGTCTTAGTGTTACCTGATTTTTAATGTTATGCGATATATGCATTGCATAACATTAAAATCCTATGGGATGAATTGCATAACGTTAAAACTCTATAGAGATACATTGTAACCGGTGCAGGCTTCAGCGAACATTATGCAATACATCCCATAGGATTTCAACGTTATGCAATGCAATGTTTTTTCCAGATTGCTTAACGTTATGCGGTTTTAGGATTATCTGGTGCAAGTGTTATCCGAGGTATTACTGTATTTAATTTCAATATTTGGATGGGCGGGGCCAGCCTGAATTTCTGCTACCAGTTCTGGCAAACTGATGTGAACCTGCTGAATCCCACCACTGGTGGTGGAGCTCCCTGGAGCTCCACAAGCTCCACAGAAAGTGATGGAGGCCTTTATGTGGTGGCCTACATGTAATATGAATCAGGAATGGGGAAGTCTGCAGTCTTTATAGATATTGGACTTCCATCTCCCACCAATTATTACCAGTATACCTAGTGGTAAGACATGGTGGGAGTTTTAAGTTTGCCACATCTGTAGAGTCGTGCTTTCCCAATCTCTGGTGAAAGAACCAAGACAATGGGAGAAGTGAAAGCAAGTAGCAGAGTAACCGCGCCTTGTGGATTTTTAACCTGCTTCCAAGGACCCAGCCAGCCAGCAAAGCTGCCTTATCTCTCAACAAAGAGGGACTGTGTACACTCTGCAAATGGAACAAACCCACTAAATGGTGTGAGGAGCATTAGACTGAAGAGCAGATAGTGTAGCTGGTAGAAGTGTCACTACCCCTCACAAAAGACCGGATTATCCTTTTCTGGAGCCTGGGCTTCTGCGTGTATCTGTTTTGCTAGATGAGAATTCTTAAAAGGAAAAAGGCTACGGTTTTCTCCTCCCCCAACTCTCCCTCCATGTAGCTTGTCTTGACTTGCCTGTATCTGGAGTGATCTGCTGTATAACCACTTCATTAGCAGAGAGCTGGGGGTGGGGGGCCCTCAGCGCAGTTCCTCTCCTGTGAAACAGTTTTACAGCACAAATGTATTATGCAGACCTATGCATTGATTCCCCCCCCCCTTTTGCTGCTGACTGTCTTTCCGGGGCAGCCCCTTGGCATCTGTGACATGAAAAACTGGCAGTCCTCCTTAGAGGCCAAGGTGAAGAGAAGGGGGGTGGGGGAGCGTGTGGGCTGCAGATTGGATGTAAGGTGCTGCCTGGAGAATGTGTTGGCGGGGTGTGTGTGTGTTTCGGGCATTGAGCAATTGTTTTGCAGAAGAAGAAATGAATGGCTGTTCTTCAAGGCCTGCTGGCTTCTGAGCTCCCTTCCTTGGGCACAAAAGGAGAGGCCCATTGCCAGAGGTCTCTGGGACTTGCATTTGGCTAAAAGGTTGTCGCAACAACCGAGAGGCTTCTTTTCAATACACTTGGAACAGATGGATTGGAGGAGAAAGGGCAATTAGGCTATAATTCTCTGTGTAATTGTACTCTTTAGCTTTTCCTCTGCAAGGGGAGGAGGGAGGGGAGAGCTGCTACCAGGAGCCAAGCTGAATCTGGTTCTCTAGAAAAGAGTTTGCACTCACCCAAACACACAATAATCCCGCTTTCATCCAGCCCCCTCCCCTCCTTTCATGGAAACCGAGTTCAGGGCTGTGCTTCCCAATTAGTTACTTCAGAGTTTTTGTTTCTGGGTTTTTTTCTTTTACAAACACTTCAGTGCTCGCTGGCCTTTTCTCTCTGCCGTTGCTACCTCGAGCCTTTTCAGGTTCCATGAAACGAGCTGGATCGGAAACAACTGTTCAGCCCTGCTTGGGCTCAAAGGAGCAACAGTGGGAGATCAGGATCCGCAAGGAGGGTAGTAAGCACTACCACCACCACGCCTGTGGGATCAATCATAGGGCAAGTGTCGGAAGGCCAGAGCCATCTGGTTTTCAAAGATTTGATTCATGAGCAGTGTGTATGTGTGCAAAAGCTTTCAGACTGTAAGGTTAGAAATGGCTGAACCAAGTAAATAACCTAATGCAGCAGAGAACAGGATTCAGGCCTTTGCTATACAGTACGTTCTTTTGTGGTCACCTGTATTGATCGCACAGCATGTCACATGAGAAGAACTCCATTTGACTCCCGCTTTTGTCATTATTTGCGATTAAGTTTAATTCTGACTAGTAGAACTTTCCAGTTAGGTGAGGTATTTAAGGTGTGGTTTTACCAGTGCTCAATGTCCTATGAGTTTATATAGCTGAAGAAGGATTTGAAGGCAACTGGGTCCTTCTCTTTTATTGTCTACCATCATACCATACTGGCTCTCTAATAAATGTGTGCCATCAAGTCATATCCAATTTATGGCAACCCTTGTTCTGGGTAGGAAATATACAGAAGTGGTCTACCATTTCTTTCTTCTGGGAGTGCCCTGGGACTGTGCCGCTTGCCCACATCTAAACAGTCTGGCTTTTCTCCCTGGAGAAAAAGGGATGGATTGAACTCAAAACCTCTGGCTCTGCAGCCTTATATCTAAACCATTGGGCCGGCCAGCCAGTGGCTCTTGTTTGCCTAGCTGTTAAAGACATGAGATTCCCCTCCTATGCTTGTGCCCACCTTATTACTCAGACTCTTGTGACAATTTCAAGCTGTATCTGACATGACCTCCCTTAACATATTAAGAACAAAATCTTTACATGATGCGGAAAACACTGTTTTTCTCTGAAAGGACTGAACAGCTACCCCACACCTCAGTGCTAGCTGCTAGTTCGGGTCTGAGTCAATTTGAGGCACTTATGATGAGTACCTAAGGAAGTTCCTCCTCTTACAAAATGCTCTCAAGTGCTAAGACCTTTGCTGACAGGACCTCCCCAAATCCTGGCTCTGTAGGAGACTAGATTAGAGGAACATGTAGTGGTGCTATGGTCTCCAGAGCAGCTGCCTCACACTACTGTGTTCATAGTCAGTGTCCTTGAACTCTGCCAGTCATCTGTAATCCCACCTTGCTTTGTTTAAAGCTTTTTTTATATTTTTCCTTTTTTTTAAAGTCATTAATTGGAGGCTGCCATGATGCAAAATGTCTGGCACCTTCTTTGTTTCAAGGGATGTTAATAGACTGCATGCTAGCTAGCTAAAAGTAATGGTTGGTTGCAGCCCAGTATTTCTGACAGATGTCCAGCTGTCCAGAAAAAGGGGAAAAGGTTGAATTGGGATGGTTTGCTAGGGAGCATCTAGGGAGAGGGAGGCTCTGGAAGATGATGTAGACGAGGGCTTTAGCACATGTGCTACGTAAGGCTTGTTTCTTCCTGTGTGGTGTGTTGGGTTAGCAGGCTTCTTTATTTGTTTTGGGGAAGTGCAGGTTTGGTGCACTTTTGCCTGGGCCTTTCAGGAATGTGTGTGTGTGTTTATAGTTTGCATGGAGAGATCTTTTGCTGAAAGTTTCTGTGAAGCTGGCATTTGTGGTGCTTTGAGAGCAAAAATATGGCCACAATTCAACTCTGTACTCAGTTTATTGGCCAAGTTATTTGTCTCTGCACATCAGTTTACTTTTTATTTTATTTTTTAAAAATGCTTAAGCGGAAAGATGAGCTCAGAAGAGTAGTTTTATCTTTTGGAACATCAGCCCCATTTCTGTATTAAATTCTTGGACAATTGACTGTTTTTCTACCATCACCATTGTGCCTTCTGAGAAATGGATATTGTATGGTGGGCGAAGTATTCACAACAACCATCTTCCAGTGGGTTCTCCATAGCAGCCATTTTATCAGAACACCCTCAACATTTTTTCAATGTTCCAAATGAGTCCATCTCTTCAACAAGCAATGAAGCAATGTATCTTCTAAAATAGTGTCAGAGTTGTAGAACTCCCTGCTCAGAGGAGCTGCTTTCTCGTGTCTTTTTTTCTAAAGAAAAAAAAACCTTTAGACTGCAGGTTAAAAATAACTTTTCTCCTCACCAAGCCATTTAGATCTGTGCCTTTTAAACATATTCTTGCTCATGCATTGTTAGGTTTTAATTTACATATGGATCAAAAATGTCAGTGATCCGCTTGGTTCTTTTAAAATACTGTGATGTGAGGAGATGGAAGAGGCCTTGCAGAGAAGTCTTCATGGTAAAGCTGATTTTCAAAGACAACGACATTATTTACACTGGTAATGAACTTTCAGGCTGTTGATTCCATGAACACCTTGGATAATTAGCTGATATTAATGTCCATAGTTAAAGTACAACTATTAGACTTTTGTCTCTGATTTTTGCCTTTTTAAAAGTCAAATGTTAATAGTAGGCTGTGGGGCAATCTGAAGCACAGCTGCATCAAACATTGTAAACTTTTCCCAGTTCGCTTTTCTGAAATTCTGTACAAAACAGTACAGATTGAGGGCAAATAGCTGACTAGGTCTGACACAGAATGGGTCTGTGCTAACTATATGGGATTGGATCACCTATGCTAGTGGTGGCGAACCTATGGCATGCATGCCAGATGTGGCACACCCAGCCCTCTCTGTTGGCACACATGCCGTCACCTCAGCACAGAGTTCACCCTTCCCTCTGCCCAGTCGCCCAATGGAGGCACTTGCTTCTTCCCCCAGCACAATTTGCCCCGTCCCTCTGCCCAGCAACCCAATGGGAGTGCTTCCTCCCTTCCCCTAGCACAAAATACACCCCACCCCTCTGTTTGGTGAACTAAAAAGTTCACCATCACTGACTTATGCTCTTAATGCACTAGATTTAAATTGTAGCCTCTCTTGCCACCTGCCACTGCTAAATTAACTGGGTAGGTTAGGATCATGTATAAGTCATGTTCTTCCCAGCTTATATAAAGGCTTCACCATTTTCATCATCATGTTCATAGCCACAAATGTTGCTATGGTTGTTGAAATCTCCAACTAGAAAGTGAATGTTTTAATTTGCCATACTAATAGCTTCTTAAAGGAAAATTGTACTGTACATTTGGTGGTTATAAGTCAGTGTTGTTATACACGCAGCCAGTTCAACAGTTCAGCTGTAAGGACTTCTATGTTGTCCTATTAACTATACTGTAGTTCATTGAGAGGACTATAATACCTAGTCTTGCAAAAATGGCATTTCTGTATTTTGTAGGGTCTCTCAGCAACTAAACACACTGCAGGAACTTTTCGTTGACCCTGATTAGTTCCTCTGTGAGCTTCCTGGACACAAAGGATGTCAGATTTCCATTTGTGGGAAAACGAAGCTAAGAGTTCTTCCTTAGATGAAGAAAATCCCTCTATATTGATAAATTTCAGCTATCCCCTTTGCAAACCTGCCCTTGAATGTTCCTATTTTTGTTACAGAATACAGTATGTAGGTAGAAGTAGTTTCTGTGTTTTAATTATGCCTCGGTCATCCCAGCTGGCTATGCTTCTCTGATGTCCTCATGTTTGACATTGTGCAGCCACTAGTATCTTCTGTAGCATCTGCCAAAGGCCATGGAAACTGCTGAGAATGCAGAATTGGAGAATCCACAGGGTTCTGTCTGAAGCAAACATACCAAAAGAAGTGGGGGCCATGGTGTATTCCTTTCTTGACTGCCCCTTTGGAAAATATGTTTCTTAATCTTTGAAAAGGACCGTGGCTGGAAGGAAGAGAATTCCTCACCCCATTAATTCCACCTCTCTGCTTCTCAACTCCTGGGCGTGTGGGCAAGAGTGATACTAATTACAAAACAAGATGTGCTGGATTGAGCTGTCCTTGGATGTCATATTCCATCCTGACTTGCAACTTGTGCCAGAAACCATGGAGAAGATGAACACCCAGCCCTTGAGTAGATTTTCCAGGTGCCTTTACTCTGATTCCCTGTGTCTGCTATTGGTGGTGGTGGTGTGTAGTAGGCTGTTGATCATGCAGGGCATGCTTGAGCAAGGCTTGCTCTTCAGGGTGCAGCCACCTTGCTTACTCACTGCCTTTCTTCTTGTGCCATCCTAACTGGCATAGACATGCCCTGGTAACAGAAGAGCCTGCAAGAGGTAAAGGAGACATCCTGGTTTTTATTCCTTCTGCTGTAAAGAAGAGAAAAGCTCAGCAAGACTTCCCCTGTGAGAAAGCTGATGCCATCTCTTATCCATTAATCCTATTCGAGGCCATTTTATGGATCTGTATAAACCTAGAATTACTGTATATCACAATACTAATGTTAAGAACCAGGCTCCATTTATAACATGTTTTTCCCTATTCACAGAAGATTAAAATGCAAGATTAAAAGCCATCAATGCAAATGCTTGCCTCACAAAGCATTAAAAAAATCCATTTTATTCTAAAAGATTGGCTATTTTTAAAATGCCATTTAATTTAGGCTCCCCCCCTCTCTCTGTCCCTTCCTCTCACACATACACCTCTGACCCCCTTTCTTTCAGACACACTTTCACAAACATGCTTTTACTCTCTTTATGTTCTCTTTCTTTCTCGCATGCATGCATGCACAAACACGGACACACATAGCCCTTCCCCTGCTCACACATGCTAGACCTGTAGCTAGAAATTTGGAATTGCTAAGTCTTAAGTGTAATGAGGGCAAACAGCATTGTTAAGAGAAAAACAGATAAGACACAGGACTTGTAAACATACTGTATTGCTAAATGGGCTTCACATCCTTCTCCAGGAAATAAATATAAACACAGGCAGGGCAATTGCTGCCCAGTGAGACCAAATGATTGCATGCTGTGAAAACAAAATAGGCAGCTGAGTAAAGTGAGGCACAATGGGAAATAGAAATATACCCAGATTTTGTTAGTACTGTACAAACCTTTCTTATAATTTAAGCGCACTGCCTCCCCCACTTAAAGATACTTTTGGAGCAATCTTCTTGGGTAACAGCTGTAAGAAGCTGGGGAGCAACCGAAGTGCATGTTTCTCTGGCTGCCCCGCCCTGACTCTTTTGCATTCCTTGCTTTCTAATGGGCTTCAGTGCACTCGTCTCCTGCTCACAAGCTCGCATCTGGCAGCATTTATGCGCTTATGTGCACTGTGTGTGTGTGAAATGCACTTTTTGTGATTCAGCATGACCTGATGGCTCCAGAATGCTGACTCAGCAATGGAGATAGAAGGAAGGTGGGGAGAATTACGCCATTCTGCTGGAGAGCAATTCATTTGCTTTGCATTTGTGCTGTGATGGGTGAAGGGCAGGCAGCTGAACCCCTTTAGGGCACATCTCGTGGGGAAGGTCAATGTCTGTTTATACACAGAGAGAGAGAGAGAGAGCTCTGCAGCAACATCCTTCCTCATCAATAGCAGTTTGTTGCTGTATCAGTCCCTCGGCCAGTCCTAGTGACTCCTTTCCAGGGAGGTGAGGACTTGCCACTTCAGCTGAATATGAACTTGTACTGCGATCACCCGGGTCCTCTCTGCCTGGGTTCTCTCTGCGTAGTGTTCTAAATATGCACATCCGATTTGTGTTTCAAGGCAGCCAATTTTTATTTTTGCAATTACCAGTTCTCTTGCTAAACACTTCATTGTGGCTATACTCCAGTTCTCTTGTTGGCTGAATATGATTCTTGTTCTCCAGACCTCAGCCCAGCACATGGATTGCAGTCTGGAGTGCTATATGGAATGTGACTGAGCAAATATTAGAGACATTTCTGGCATACTGTGACTTAGAATAATTGAATTGGAATGAGGCTTAAGAAGCATCAAATCCAACCCCTTGCTCAGTGCAGGAATCCAAATCAAGATGATTGTCTAATTTTCTCTTGACTACTTCCAGTGCTGAGTGCTCTTGCCTTCTGAGGTAATTTCTTCCATTGTTGTACTGCGCTAACAGGATGTTTTTCTTCACATTAAACTCAAATCCACCTTCATGTAACTTGAGCCCGTTTATTTCATGGTCTCCACTCTGAACTGGTTGAGAACAGATCCTGCCCCACCTCTGTAAGACAACCTTTTAGATGTTTGTGAAGATGTTCTTCTTTTATTCCTGGTTTTTTGACATTTGCCTAGAGAATATAGGTTTTATAAATGCTTCACCATTTTCATCATCATGTTCATAGCCACAAATGTTGCTATGGTTGTTGAAATCTCCAACTAGAAAGTGAATGTTTTAATTTGCCATACTTTCCCTCAAATCATGAAAAACCTGTGAACCTTCTATCCTTAGGACTCTACTAAGGCAAACAACAATGTATATAAATCGCTTGGGCCAGCAGCCTCAGCCTGAGGATAAGATGCAGATCAATAAAAGGTGAAAGACTGGGTCTGTGTCAGCAATTGATGCAATTTACAGGCTGCAGTGAAAGAACCAAAGGTTGGAAAGAACAGGCAGAACTGCTGCCTGGTCCCCTTGTCATAGCAGCAGTTACTCAACACAGTACCTGATTGGAAGGTAAAGGGGTGGATAGGAGATTGCTGATCTCCTTGCAACTCCTTTTTCCTTTTCAAAAACAAAAAAACAAAGTACTCTTTGTATCAGATCATTGGCAGAGTTCTGCCCAGCCCCACAATCCTGATGGGCAAATTTCCTTAAGTCCCATTTTGCAGGGTAAAGCATGGGAATGGTCCTATGGAACATCTGCAGAATTAAAGGTTTCCCTGCCTTGAATAGATAGATGCCATGTCTCTTCCTCCTCCGCTCAGGCACTAATTAACAGAGCATGATGAGAATGATCAGGAACATTTCATATATAACTTTCTGGGTATGGAAACTGGTTAGGATGGAGAAAGTGGCATCCTAACCTGATTTCTTCCGTGTCTAGGCCAGACATGAAACTGCCAAAATGAAGGCACCTTTTGGTGAGTTCATTCTGCAGTTCCTTTCACCTGACCTAGAGTGAGAAATATTAGCCAGCAACACAACGTTGCCGTTACCATTGTAACTCCCAATTACGGTTCAAAAATACCACAATCTTTGAGGAGGCTCTTTCTGTGTACCCCTCACAACATGATACAAATGGTGTGCACCATGTGTGAACAACTTTATGTGACAGCATGAATACCTGTGGTCACCAACTGCTTCTCTAGCTCCTGCTTGCAGAATAGACACCACTACCAGAAGGTTTGTTGGCAGAGGTGCTTGTCCATTTCCCGAGAGGACAGTCAGATAGGCATGTTTTTCTGTACTGTATTTGGTTCATTTTTGGTGTAGTTTTTGGTCCACCCTGTTTTCTGGTAACCACAGATGTTCTCATTGACAGCCATCCACCCCACCCCTTTCACAAGCTGTTTAGTTCCTTTCTGGAACAGCACTGGGGAGCAGTTTATTTGGCCCAGTTGGGAGTTCTTCTGATTTTCCCATTCTGCAGTCTGTGCATTTGGCTAATTCACTCCCAAGTAGAGCTATGGCAGTGTTCTCTGTGGTGGCAACCACCTGATGTATGCAGTGGGTCATGACATTAAAAGAAACAATGAAGAACCCTGTCCTCTATTTTTATATTCTCTACCTTTAGATCCTCCCACCCCCAGCTTCTTCTTTCATGTCCTGAACAAACTCTGGACTGCCAAAATGAAGCCACTTTCTTGGCTTTGTTGTTGGCCAAACTTAAATCCTCTTCAGTACATATTTCTGGTAGTAATAGTCAGACTGGCAAATAAGCCAGATTTCCCTGACTGACACAGTACTATTCTAGACACTTTTGATTTGTAGTGTATCTAATGCAGTGCTGACTCTTTGGGAGAAAAATTAACAACAGATAAGGGGTGTGTGTTTAAGGGCAGGTGGAAATCTTCAAAAGACACTGTGAGCCCTTGCTCTGGCTTCACAGTGTGTGGGATTTTTACCCACTAAAACCACCTCCCATTACGCCCTGCCACCCCACGGGACTGCCGTCAGGCATTACTTCATGGGGGGCAAAATGGCTATTAAAAACCCTCCTCCAATTTGGCTCCTTGCCCTCCTTCTCCTCTATGTCTCCGGCTGCCCTCTTCGCAGTCTCTCCACACGTCTAAGTTCCAAGATGACCCCGGCTGCATAATTGGACACCGCGACCCAGGTAGTCTCCCTACTCAACATCCCACTGATGATATCTTCTGGAGACAGTTGTTGTCAAAAATGCCTCTGTAGAATTTCCCGTTCTGTATCAAAGCGTGGACAATGAAAAAACACGTGCTCTGCATCTTCCTGCATGGGCTGGCAGACGGGGCATGAAGCATCATCATCCAGCCTGAAGCGGTGTTGGTAGGCTCTGAAGCAGCCATGTCCTGTCAACAGCTGTGTGAGGTAGTGGTCCACCTCTCCATGCTGTCTTGTCGACCATGCCCTGATGTCTGGGATAAGGCGATTAGTCCACCGTCCCTTGGTTGATTTATCCCAGATCTGCTGCCATTGTGTTATCCTCTCTTTCCTGGCTTCTATGGCAATTGTGCATCGTTCCTTCTCCTGGTTTTCTCGCCTCTGCCGGTAAATCTCTGCCCGTTCCTCTGCTATCAGATGGATCGGCATCATATCGGCAATGACACACACGGCATCATACGAGACTGTTCAAAATGCCCGAGCCACCCGCAGGGCACTCCTACGGTATATCGAATTTATCTGACGCATGTATGATGTCTCTGCTGTGGCTTCAAACCAAATCGGGGCTGCATACAGCAACACGGAACTAACAACACTCGAGAGGAGTCTTCGGCGAGTCTGCCGTGGACCTCCAATATTTGGCATGATCCTTGTTAATGCATTGCATACTGCTCCAGCCTCTGTGTGTGTGTGTGTGTGTGTGTGTGTGTGTGTGTGTAAGCAAGATGGGGTGTCAAAAGGGGAAATAAACTGGAATGAGCAGAAATGCTGTCATTATTATTATTATTATTATTATTATTATTATTATTATTATTATTATTATTATTATTATTATTATTATTATTATTATTATTATTATTATTATTATTATTATTATTATTATAGTTGCACTTATACCCGCCTCTCTAAAGAGAATGAATCCCT
Organism: Furcifer pardalis; assembly: GCA_030440675.1. Taxonomy (NCBI): domain Eukaryota; kingdom Metazoa; phylum Chordata; class Lepidosauria; order Squamata; family Chamaeleonidae; genus Furcifer; species Furcifer pardalis. Next base: position 76,597,070 of record CP126893.1, read on the forward strand.
ACACGAGGAATCCCCCATAAAATTATAATTAAAATAAGCTAGAATAAAACCAACGATAAACATGGATCTGAATGGAAAGACTGCTCAAGTATGGGATAAAATAGATCACAGCCTTTTTAGCTGAACTGGTTCACTCTGGTTGCCCCCCCCCCCCTCGCCCTAAGTTGTGTTCTGGGTTGCTGAAAATGATTTAGCCCCATACAGCATGAGGATGTCTAGAAATCAGCTTCAGCAACAGAGATTTGTCCCCAGACAGAACATGAAGGGAGATGGCACTAGGGTTGCCCGGAAACTGTTTGCACTGAAGTGCTGTGTTTGTTTTGGGCTTGTTTATTCCATTGACTACACATGTAACTCCATCTGGGCTGAGTGGGCGGCTCTTCCTGGGGTAGGAACTTGTGGCCCTGCCAAAACCAGATGGAGCTCTTGGCTCTGTGCAAAGCGCTCTCTAGTGGAGTAGCCAGAATGAGACCATGTTGTTTGGAAGGGAAACATCCCTTTTTGGGAGGCCTGATTAGGACGAAAGATGGCAGTTTAAAAGAAGGCCTGAGATGTTCAGGATGGGGCCATAACCACCTCAAATCACCCCTTCACCACCATGACTCTTCTCACAGTAGCAATCCATTAATTCCCATCTCTCTCCACTGCTCCTTAAACCAGCCCTAAACCAGAACCCTCTGAACTAAATGGGTGGCATCAAAGACAATGTGAGGTGCCCTGGTGGTGCAGGGTTTAAACTACAGTACTGAAGCCAAAACGTTGAGTTCTACCGTAACAGGGCTCTAGGTTGACTCAGCATCCTTCAAAAGTAGGTAAAATGAGTACCCAGCATGTTGGGGGGAATGCTAATTATCTTGTTAACTGCCCAGACAGTGCACTAAGCACTATGGGGCAGTATATAAGTGCAATTGCTATTGCTACTGGTGTTTGCTGTCAAGGGGAAAGTGTACAAAATGTGGCAAGTAATTAAAGAGATGGGAATACCAGAACACCTTATATGCCTCATGAGAAATCTGTGGAAGAGTCAAGAATCAACAGTTAGGACAGAATACGGAATGACGGAGTGGTTTGGAATAGGAAAAGGAGTAAGACAAGGTTGTATTTTGTCACCCTGCTTATTCAACTTATACACAGAGCACATAATGCGCAATGCAGGGATGGAGGAATCACAATTTGAGATCAAAATTGCTGAGGAAAACATCAACAACTTTGGATACGCAGATGATATCACCCTAATGGCAGAAAGTGAGGAAGACCTAAAAAAGCTTCTGCTTACAAACTCAATATCAAGAAAACCAAGATACAGTAAAACCTCATATAACACTAAAACCTGGTTCCACAAGTCTTCGTGTTATATGATTTTTCGTGTTATCTGATCCTCTATGGGATCCATAGAGATACATTGTAACCACACAGGCTTTCGCGGTTGTTATCTGAAGCATCCCATAGGATCTTAATGTTATCTGATGCAATTCTTCCCCCCAGATTCCTTGATGTTATGCGATTTTCGTGTTATTCGATACTAATGTTATATGAGGTATTACTGTACTGTAATGGCAACAGGCCCTATCAGTCCCTGGAAAATAGATGGGGAAGAAGTAGAAGCAGTGACAGATTTTACTTTCTTAGGATCAAAGCTCACTGCAGAGGGTGATTGCAGCCATGAAATAAAAAGGCGACTTATGCTTGGGTGGCGATGAGAAACGTGGGGAACATAGGGAAGAGTAGAGACATCACCTTGCAAACAAAAATTTGTCTAGTCAAAGCAATGGTATTCCCTGTGGCAATGTATGATTGTGAGAACTGGACCATTAGGAAAGCTGAGCGCAGAATAGATGCCTTTGAAATGTGGTGTTGGAGGAGAGTTTTGAGAGTGCCCTGGACAGCGAGGAGAGCAAATAGGTCAATCTTAGAAGAAATCAACCTTGACTACTCCTTTTTTTTGTTGTTGTTCAGTTGCACAGTCAATTCCGACCCTCTGCGACCCCATGGACCGCTGTCCGCCAGGCACTCCTGTCCTCCACCATCCCCCTCAACTCGCCCAGCTCTGTCCCCATTGCCTCTACAATACCATCTAGCCATCTCATCTTGGGCCGCCCCCTTCTTCTTTTGCCCTCGACCCTTCCAAGCATCAAGGCTTTCTCAAGTGAATCCTCTCTTCTCATGTGATGTCCAAAGTACTTTAGCCTCATCTTTACTATTTGACCTTCTAAGGAGCAGTCAGGGTTGATTTCTTCCAAGATTGACCTATTTGTTCTCCTCGCTGTCCAGGGGACTCTCAAAACTCTACTCCTTAGAAGGTCAAATAGAAGGGGTGGCCAAAAATGAGATGGTTAGATGGTATTGTAGATGCAATGGGCACAGAGCTGGGCTGGCTGAGGAGGATGGTGCCTGGCAGGCAATGGTCCATAGGGTCGCAAAGGGTCGGAATCGACTGTGCGACTGAACAACAAAACGTGCCACTCTCACAGGCCTATTGCTCTTGTCCAGGCATGCCAAGCGGAACCACCGGGGCATGGCATTCCTACCATGGGAAGGCAAAAATACACAAGCAAAACGGAGACATGTGTTGGGGCGCTTCTCCTTGGAGGCAGGTCTGCAGGCCCAGGCAGGTAGCGGTTCCGAAGGAAACAGCTCAGCACCCTCTCCAGTTCTCAGCAACCTCTCCCTTCTGGCACCTGAGGAAGACTTGACTCATCAGCCTGGTTAAACAAGCTCTTTCCACCTTGACCTCCCAGCCACCCACCCATCTCCAGCACCAGGAGGAGGAGGACACTGATTGCGTGCGCCTTTGTGTTCGCCTCGTCGAGCAAGCCCACCCCCTCTCGGGCCAAAGCGGGACAAACCGAGATTAACTCTAAGCTGATTTCTGCCGCAGCAGCCGAGGAGAGGCTTTGACATCATTGCTCCCAGCTGCCGGCAAGTCACAGGACCCCGGGTGAGAGCAGAGATTGACGTGAGCTAGGGAGGCGGGATGGCAGCCCCGGTCACTCGCCTGTCCTTCCTGCGCTTGGTCCCCGGGGGCTCTGCCCGCAGCAAGGCGGGTTGCACAACTAGCCTGAAAGAGAAGAGGCGGGTGGGGAGGGAGGAACTGCCGAGCAGAGTTTTGAAACGTGATTGACAGAGCTGGTTTTCCCCGCCGCTCTAAATGGATACCCCAGAGCAGGGGTCTGCAAACTTGGCTCTCCAGGTGTTCTTGGACTTCAATTCCCAGAAGCCCATGTCAGTACACCTGCTGATCAGGGCTTCTGGGAACTGAAGTCCAAGAACATCTGGAGAGCCAAGTTTGCAAACTTGGCTCTCCAGGTGTTCTTGGACTAAAATTCCCAGAAGCCCATGTCAGTACACCTGCTGATCAGGGCTTCTGGGAACTCAAGTCCAAGAATATCTGGAGAGCCAAGTTTGCAGATTCCTGCCCCAGAGTGACAGACAGACCTCCCACAACCTGGCGTTGTCCAGACACTTCAAACTACAATCCCCATTGCTTGCTTGACTAGCGTGATGGGGAACTGTAGTCCAACATAGCTGGAAGGTGCCAGGTTGGGGAACCCTGTTGACTTCATTACATTCGGCAACCTCTCTGTGTAGACATTGGTTCATCACTGCATCTGACAAGGGCTCCACCAGATCCTTGTCTTTTAAGGATGAACCAAAAATGGTTAAGAATTAGAATTTATTTCATTTCAGGGGTAATTTCAGACGGAAACACCTTGGTGTGACACTTGACAGGACATTCTTTTAAGTAGCACAGTTTGAATACCAAAACTAAAATTAGTACAAGGAACAACATCATCAGAAAACTTGCAAACTATACATGGGGAATTCAACCATTCACACTGCAAGCATCGGCTTTGGCCCTGAGCATCTCCGCAGAGATGCTCTGCAATTCATGTACAATTCCAAGAGCTAGAAAAGCTACCTATTGTGGACTAGAATTCCCAGAATCTCACCAATTCTCTGCGCAAACAATGCTCAGAGATCTAGTCCAAAGAGTCTAGACCATTTGACCCTGGAAGCACAAATTACAGCAGCGTGTAAAGCTGCTTTTCCCCATCTTTATCAAATAGCTCAGTTGCGTCCCTATTTGGACAGGTGGTCCCTCATAACACTAGTTATCTTGCTGGTAATCTCACATATTGATTACTACAATGCTCTCTAAGTGGGGCTCCCCATGTTCCTGATACGGAAACTTCAACAGGTGTAAAATGCGGCAGCCAGCTGGTTACTGGGGTCAGAAAATTTGCACATTCCTCCCCAGTCCTGGCAGAACTGCATTGGCTGCCCAATTTGTTCAATATCAGGTTCAAGGTGGGTGTCTTAACTCTCAAAGCCCTAAATGGTTTGGGACCTTCCTACTTGGTGGACCGTCTTCCTCACAAAAATCCGGCCCACCTCACCCGTTCTTCTCAGACAACTCAACTCCCAAGTTCCGACTCCGAGGTTGGCTAAAAAGTCTGTTACCCGCCGTAGGGCTTTCTCAGTGGCAGCCCCAGCTCTATGAAATGCATTGCCAGGCGAACTGCATTTGATTGACCTTAGGGACCTTTAAGAAACAATTGGAAACCTTTCTGAGGAGGTCTTTAGCAGTTTGATGAAGACCAAATAGGAAAACCCTCCCATTGCCTTTCTGTCACAAGAGTTTGGGGTCCTCGGTTCTGATTTTGATTAGGTGAGTGGGGGTTGTTTTACTGCAGGGATTCTCATCCTGTGGCCTGCAGTACCATTTCATGTGGCCCCCACTGCCTACACCACACCACGAAGTGCCATCTGGTGGAGGAAGGGCAAAATGGCCATCCGACCCCGAAGCTGTCTGAGAGAGCATGACCTGGCCCCCAGCTTAAAAGGGTTGAGAACTCCTATTTTATTATCTTAATCGTGTGTTTTTGTTTTTAATAGTGTAAGCTGCCTAAAGTGGGAGTCCATCAATTAATAAATAAAATAAATAAACTTGTCCAAGCTTTGTTTCTGCCTCCTTTGCTTCAGAGAGATCCTCCCTTTGCTGCTGAGAAATCTCAGGACTGCTTTCTTCAAGCATGCTGTGCTTTGAGCAGTAACTATCCTTTCCTGATAGAACGACTCCCTCCATGCAACTGTGATTCAGTTCCATCCAAATTGAAAGGACCAACAAAATGGCTGCAGGAAGGCAAGCATGGCCATAGTCTAAGCCAGTGATTCCCAGTGTGGGGCCCACGTCCCACAGGAGAACTTCAATTCCCAGAAGTCTAAGTCTGCATATTGGCTGATCAGTGCTTTAGGGAACTGATTTAGGGTTCTGGGAATTGAAATCCAAAAACCAAAGTTTGGAAACACTGGTAAGCCCTTGGGGATGACTCCTCTTGCAGAATTGGCAAGCAAGATCTAGAGTTGCCTCCTGCCAAGCACGTGAGCAGCATGATTTGAGAACAGAACCATGCAAATACAGTAGTACCCCGCATAACAAAAAAGTTCTCTTTCATGGAGCTCTTCTTTATGCGGTTTTTTCCATTATGCAGATAAAATTGGTGATAACACGCATAAGGGGGGGAGGGAACGTTCGTTCTCCTTCGTGTTGTTTGGGGATGCACACTGATGGGTTCTGCGCCTGCGCTGAATCCTGAGCGGAGCTGGAAAGCTGATTGGATAAAGAGTTTTAAATGTGGGACCGCCCACCATGCCCAACTCCTTCTGGCGCCATTTCGCGCTCTCCCCTCAGTTTGCTTTTTTCCGCTGCGCAAGCAGGAGCCTGGAAAAAAAGTTGTGAGTTCTTTAGCTGAGATTGTCTCAGAATCTTCTAATTTTTATATACCAACAATTTTTCTCGGACCAGGGGACTCAATCCCTTGGTCCTCGTGTGGCTGGGGGCTCGCCCAGAGCCGCCGGTAACAAAAAAAAAACTCTACCGTTTTTCTGCACAATCTCGTGTCGGGGCCTCCCGGCCGGGATAATTTTTTCTCTTCGGCCATCTACCTCGGTGGATGGCCTCAGCGGCAGCATTCAAGCAGTGTCCGTCCTGCAAGAGAAAGTTCCCTAGCTCGGACGGACACGTGCGCTGCCTCCGCTGCCTCGGGGAGAGCCATCAGGTCCAGACCTGTGAGGTGTGTAGAGGCTTCTCGAAGGCCGCGATCAAAAACCGCCAGTACCGCCTCCAAGCCTACCTCATGGAGGCCGCACTCGCTCCCCCAGCTCCAGAGCAGGCTGCTGCCTCGACGTCTGCTCCTTCGACCTCCGCTCCTTCTTCCCGGCCTTCGGCCTCAGAACTGTTCAAGCGAAAGAAGGAGCAGGAGAAGAGGAAGAAAGACAAAAAGGAGAAGAAGAAGCGTCGTAGCTCCTTGTCTTCTCTCCCTCCGACCCTGGGACCGGCTCACCCTTCGCCGCCACACTCCCTAGCATCCGCCCCAGTTGCAGCTCCACCTACGCCGGGCAGGATGTCGGTCGATGCCCGGGAAGCTGCCACGCCGGAGAGGGCCCCCAGCCCTCCGCCGTCACCGGAGATTCTTCCACCTCCACCGCCGCGAAGATCTTCCTCTCTTCGCGCCTCTTCCGTGGCTCCTGGTCCGGCTTCCGAAGTGCCGCCCCAGTTGAGCCTCATCGCCCCGTTCATCGAGGCGATGGTGCGGAAGTTGCACGCTGAGCTCCAGGGCCCCCAGCCGGCACCATCTGAGTTCGTGGAGCGCCCTCTGCCCTCCGAACCAGACACGGAGGCACCACCGCTCCGTGAGGAGGGCCCGGCACCGAAGAGGCAACGCATGGAGCATGCGCGGTCGGAGGCCTCTCTCCCTCCGTACCAGCTGCCTTTGCCGGGGAGCGACCCGAGATCCGCCAGGCCGTACTGGTCGGACTCGGACCCCGAGGCCTACCTACCACCGCCCAGCATCTCGGAGCGGTCGGGAGGCTCCGACGACTCGTCGGACCAGGAGGAGGAGGATCAGCCACCGCCGGTTGCAGTCGACAAATTCCCGGACGACAACATCGGCTCCGTCCACGGCTCCCAGCCGGAGGACCAGAAGACATACACAGCTTTGATCACCCGCCTCGGATCCACGCTCGGGATCCGGGCGGAGGCTCCCCTGGACGAATGTGAGGATGTCGTCTGCGGCATGGCCGACCGAAAGGAGTTGGTCCCTGTCCGCTTGGGACTGCTCCCGAAGATCGCCAAAGCGGCCAAAGAGGTCTGGAAGAGACCGGTATCCTCACATTCGGTGTCCAACAGGGTGGACTCCATGTACAGGCTGCTGGACGACTACAACTTCCTGCACATCCACCCGGCGCCGAACTCCCGAGTGGTTAAAGGCTCCCAACACCGGACACCAATCAGCAGCACTCCCATCCCGTCGACTCAGGAAGGGAAGAAGCTGGACGCACTGGGCAGGAGGTTCTACGTCAACGCCTCCTTGTCCTTCCGTGCGTCCAACTACGCAACGGCCATGGGCGGCTACCAGTGCCGACTTTGGGAACAAGTGGAATCCTTTAAATCGCTGCTGCCGCCGGACAGACAAGCGGACTTTGAGAAACTCTGCCTGGAGGGCAGCCAGCTCGCCCTCCAACAGATCTGCACCGGCCGCCACGTCACGGAGTCGGAGGCAAAGAACCTGGTCTCCGCCATCCAGCTCCGCCGCCACACCTGGCTCCGCTCGGCTGACCTGCAGGAGGACCTCAAGCAACTCATGGAGGAACTGCCCTTCGATGGCGAGGGCCTCTTCGCCAAGGAGACCGACACCTCTTTGGGGGAGCTGAAGGGGGACTACGCCACCATAAAGCAGCTCCGCCCTCCACGCTGTGAGTCCAGTCGTTACCAACAGGACCAGCCATCGACGTCACAGGCGGGCCCGTCCTACCAACCGCGCCCACCGCAGAGGCAGGGGGACTACTCCCGGTACCAGCCCTACCAGCCACGACAACAACCCAGCCGTCCACGCTACCAGCAGCGTCACCAGACTGGTAAGCGGACGGAACGGAAGGGCAAGCAACGCGTTTGACTCTTCCGTGACCGAGACTCTTCCTTACCGTCCCCTAACCAACTACCTATCGGCGTGGTCTGCCATCACCACAGACCGATGGGTTTTAACCATCTTAGACTCTGGCTACGCGATCGAGTTCAAGAAATGCCCCACTGTCGGACGGGTCCTTGTCACCGATCCGTCCCCACCGCTCCAGGAGGAACTATCAGCTCTCCTAGAGAAGGGCGCCATAGAACCGGTTGCAGCGTCGGAGTCTCACGAAGGGTTCTTCTCCCGCTACTTCCTCGTGGACAAAAAAGACGGGGGGTCGCGTCCTATCCTGGACCTCCGTCTCCTCAACAAACACATCGACGCGAGGAAGTTCCGGATGGTGACTCTTCACTCCATCCTCCCACTCATCAACCACAGGGACTGGTTTACCGTCATCGACCTGAAGGATGCCTACTTCCATGTATCCATCAGGAGGGAACATCGTCGCTTCCTCTGCTTCCAGGTGGGCAGCGACATCTACCAGTACACATGTCTACCCTTCGGCCTCTCCACCGCTCCGAGGGTATTCACGAAGTGCATGGCGCCGGTGGCTGCTCATCTTCGGCTGCAAGGCGTCCAAGTGTTCCCGTACATAGACGACTGGTTGGTCTGCTCCCCAACCCAACAGAAAGCCAAGGACGATGTCGCCCATTGTCTGGCCCTTATGCAGAGTCTCGGTCTACGGGTCAACTACAAGAAGTCTCAGTTGACCCCCACTCAAAGAATAGACTACATCGGAGCCGTATTGGACTCCCTGGCTCTAAGAGCCTATGCTTCGCCCAAACGTCTGCTCGACATCCGTGCGGTGGTGGCACGGATCCAGGGCAGGCGTCGGGTCCGTGCGAGGGACGCCCTCCGCTTGCTAGGACTCATGGCATCAACCACGGCAGTGATCTCGCACGCCAAACTAAAGATGCGATCGCTCCAGTCGTGGCTCCTCGCCTCCTTCGACAGCACCCACGACGACCTCGGGAAGTGGCTCACACCAACTCCTGAGCTGCAAGACCAGTTGAACTGGTGGACAATGACCGCAATGTGGCCGCGGGGAGACTCTTCACCCTTCCCGCACCATCCGTCCAAGTCACCACCGACGCGAGCACGCACGGATGGGGTGCGTGCTGCCTCGGGTTACGGGTCCACGGCATCTGGACGCCCGCGGAAGCCAACCACCACATCAACTTCCTCGAGCTGTTGGCGGTGTGGAAGGCGATGAGGTCCTTCAGACTATCAATAGCGGGCCGCGTGGTGCAGATCGCCTCGGACAACACCACGACCCTAGCCTACCTCAACCGGCAAGGAGGGACCAAGTCTCTCTCCCTCCTTCACTTGACTGTCCAGATTTGGGAGTGGTGCCTGAAGGTACACGTGTTCCCCATAGGTGTCCACATCCAGGGCACCCTGAACTCCGATGCGGACTCCCTGAGCCGCAAAGGGACGGCGATGCACGAGTGGGAACTAGACAGATCGGTGTTCGACCGTCTGTGCCGACGGTGGGGCACACCGAACCTAGACGTGTTCACGACACAGGCCAACACCAAGTGCCGCCGTTACTGCTCCCGAGCGGGGATTGGCCACGGATCGGAGGGCGATGCCTTCATGGTGCCATGGCACCAGGAACTCCTGTACATGTTTCCACCGATCCCTCTCATCCAACGGGTCCTGGTACGGATCCGTGCGGAGAACGCCTGGACGATCCTGATTGCCCCGTCCTGGCCGCGCCAGCCGTGGTTCCCGCTGCTCCAAACCCTGGCTTGCGACCGCCTTCACCTACCCACCGATCCGAATCTCCTCCGCATGGAGGACGGTCGGATCCTCCACTCGGATCTGCCGAGCCTGCACCTGACGGCCTGGCTTATCCGCCCGACCTAACACGGATCCTTGAACTATCAAGGAAACCTTCCACGCGGAAGTCCTACGATGCCAAGTACCGTCGCTTCATGGACTTTCTGGTATCCAGCGACCGTACCATGGACTCAGCATCCCTGCAGGATGTCATGTCCTACCTCCTGCACCTGGCCAAGTCAGGATCTGCACACTCATCCTTAAAGGTCCACTTGGCTGCAGTGGTGGCCAAGGCCCCACCTTCATCAGTATTGTCCTCCGCTTTCAGAGACAAGACTGTTAAAAGATTCCTCCAGGGACTGCGTAATGCCTACCCTCCAGTAAAGATACCACCTCCTCAGTGGTCCCTCACTGCTGTGCTCACCGCGCTTACGAAGGCGCCCTTTGAGCCCATGGCTACAGTGGACATTAAGTTTGTTTCTTACAAAACTGCCTTCCTCGTAGCCATCACCTCTGCCCGGAGGGCAGGAGAACTGGCAGCCCTGCGGTCTGACCCTCCTTTTCTCAAGTTCTACCCTGATAGGGTAGTATTGCACCCGGACCTGGCCTTTCTGCCCAAAGTCCTGACTGAATTTCACCTGGCCCAGTCCATCACGCTTCCAGCATTCTTCCTGAATCCTTCGTCTGCACAAGAGAGAGTGTGGCATTTGTTGGATGTCAGGAGGGCCTTGCTGTTCTACACTCAAAGGACTGCGTCCTTCAGGAGAGCCAAACAACTGTTTGTGGCCTATGGTGGCAAGTCCAAGGGACACTCTCTGTCTGCCCAGAGACTTTCCAAGTGGATCTCAAGCACCATCTACCTGGCCTATGAGATGTCGTCCTTGCCACCACCTCCCCATGTCCGGGCACATTCCACCAGGACATTGGCTTCCTCCACTGCGTTCCTGGAAGGCATCCCGATGGAGGACATCTGCAAGGCTGCTACCTGGTCCAGATCCTCCACCTTCATCACCCACTATCGGGTTGACACAAGGTCTGCTCCCGACGTCAGACGGGGCAGGTCCATCCTGACGGCTGGTCTCCGATCCTCTTCGTTGATGACCGCCCATCCATGATGCCATCGTGCTCTCCTACATCTCAGGACGCCGGCTGCCCACCATCCAAGTAAGTGAGCTTGTTAGTCACCCATCAGTGTGCATCCCCAAACAACACGAAGGAGAAGGACAGGTTTCACTTACCAGTAACTGTCGTTCTCCGAGTATGTTGTTTGGGGATTCACACAACCCAACCCTACCTCCCCTCAGGGCTGCCGGCCTGAGATGGCCTTATGCTTCGCAGACAGCTCTAGTATCAAACTGAGGGGAGAGCGCGAAATGGCGCCAGAAGGGGTTGGGCATGGTGGGCGGTCCCACATTTAAAACTCTTTATCCAATCAGCTTTCCAGCTCAGCTCAGGATTCAGCGCAGGCGCAGAACCCATCAGTGTGAATCCCCAAACAACATACTCGGAGAACGACAGTTACTGGTAAGTGAAACCTGTCCTTATACGGGGTTTACATTAAGTGAGGTATACCCCGGTTAAGCGATTATTATTATCTTAATGGTGTGTGTGTGTGTGGGTGGTGGTTAATAGTGTAAACTGCCCAATTTTTTTCGTTAGGCGGGGTATCGTGATTTTTTTATACAAAGTGTTTTTTATGTGTGGTACCACCGTACCCTGCAGTGTCAGCTATGGGGAGTGAGAAAAGCACACCAAATAGTATACCAGGAATGTGCTTTCTCATGCAAGACCCCCTTCCATTTGCCTCAGTGTTTTTCTGCAGCCTCAGCACTGCCAGTTGATTGCCAGTTGGTCAGGAATTTATTTTAAAAAAAATTTAGGAGAAAGCAGAGCAGACCAGATGTTTTGGAATCCCAGGAACCAAAGCCAGTGTATCAAAAGTTTTGGAATTCTGTGATCTGAAGTCCAAAACAGGTTACAAGCTTAAGAACCACTGTTCTGGAAGATAACAGAACATAACAATTGAGATGAATGGTTTCTAACATTCCTGAGGCATTGAGGAAGTGTACTGCAAAAGAGGCAATTTCTCATTTGGGGTATCACTTCCTGGATTACCCCAGGAATTTCTTAATGTCTCCATCATAGAAATGCTTCTTCTACACAGTGATGAAAAAGTACCATCTGTTTGTATGACCTAGCAAATCTTGGGGAGGGGGGAGTTTGTTTATTTGTTCGTTAGATTTACATGGTGTCCTTTTGGTCCAAGATATCTATCTCTCTCTCTCTCTCTCTCTCCCTCTTTCTCTCTCTCTCTCTGTGAAGAAGCAGATTAAATCAATCAGATCAATCAATTTATATTTTGCAACAGACAACCTAAAAACAATCAAGTAAAGAGATACAACAGGTTATAAGCAATCCAACCAAAAACAATCATAAACTTTAAGGGAGGGGCCAGAATATCACAAAAAGTTTCTCTGAAAAGTTCAGCCTTTACATCAGGGTGCCCAAACTATGGCCCATGGGTCAGATCTGGCCCACAGGCCGTAGTTTGGGCACCCCTGGTTTAAGCAGTGAAAGTGGCAGTTTAAAATCTATTTCATCCTGTTGCAAAACAGATTGCAAGGTGTGTTTTACTTCCGCTTCCAGTGGGAATCACGTGACCAGGCTGCTGAACCATGTGACTGGCCTGTGGCCTGAAAAGTTTGAGCACCTCTGCTTTACATGTTTACAAAACTTGTATACACCAGTATACCCTTTTTTCTCTGGACTAAAGCCAATTGCTAGCTATTGAGGATTAGGATGAGCTCTCTGTGTGTGGCAGATTACAATACAGCATTGCCCATGTATCCTCTGTTTTAGCTGATGCAAAAGATTATCAGATGCATCAGCAAGGGGAGATACTGTTTAGTGGCTGATGCATATTTTGTGGGACATTACTTTTCCAGTGGTCTGGATTACTCCTTGGAATGCAGGTGACCTCTTCATGTACAGAAAGCAAATCCATTTGACATCTTTCTAATCTCCACTAACATAGAAAAGTATACTGACAGTACACCTCTATAGGGGAATGTTGTTTAATTATTAGTAGCTGGGGGGGGGGGCATGTTCAACAAATGGAATTAACTTTTAGTGGCAGAATGACTTTTCTCAGCCCGACATCTTCAAGTGTGTCAGACTACCACTCCTATTCCTCCCAGATACCATTGCCTCTTCAGTGCTGCCAGGTCTATGGAAACTGGTTGATATGGCAGATATGGCAGCTCTAAGCCCTTGTGCCCCTCTGCTCTAAATCTTCTGCACATTTCACTGAAGCTCCTTTATTCTCTTTCACAGTACACCCCTTTGCTTTAGAGTTTGTACACCAACTGGCTCCACTCACAACAGAAGAGCAATAGGATGCCACTTCCATTTTGCCTGATAATTTGGAATGACTTATGCTACACTGCAAGCAAATTCTTCTCCTGGATGTATGTTCCATGGTACAGCAAGCAGGCAAAAATAAAGAAACCACTTGCTTAAGGGCCCATTCTGCACACAGAATTATCCAAGACCAAGACCAAGGGGATTTTGGCGAGAACATCTGTTATGGAGGCAGGAAATCCACATTATCTGATTTATGCATGAGTGTCCTTAGGCATTTTTTCTCGGGGTGGGTAGGGTAGAGTGAAGCTGCAGAGTGTGGCATTACATAATCTGTAAACATAATGTATGCTCCAAGCTTTCCAACTTCTGGAGGTAAGAACAAATGATCATGGGATGTCACTTTATTCGCTGGGTTGCGAGCCAAGTCTGTCCCTTTAAAGCAGGTATATAAAACTTTTGACTCTGAATGTTTTGGGGTGCCATAAACTTTTGACTCTGAATGTTTTGGGGTGCCATAAACTGTCACCTATATATTCTTAAACCAGAATATATAGAAAGTGAAAGCTTTCTCAACCCAGCTTCAAAAACATGGAAGCCGTAAAGGAAGATGGAGCTGCTGTCACTTCCCAGTTTTGTCTCACTACTTACCCTTATCTATGTATCTTATCCACTGGACAAAGCCAGCAGTGTTACCTTGCAAGGAAGAAGGTGATGGTGGGATTTCTGGATGGCATCATCAAAAGCCTAGATAAGTTTTTGTTTGCACTTCTGTTTCATCAACAATGACAATCTCACACACAGAAGACTGAGACTCCAGAAGGGCAAAGTATATTTCTGGGTGCAAGGAAGTTCTTACCCATATGTCACAAGAAGAGAAATCACAGTACATTTCATGCAGACACTCCCATTCTAAACAGCTTTCTTCTAGAATAAGTTCTTCTGATTTTGGAAGATTAAATTGTCAAATAAGCATTTACATTTTCAGCCCTGTATCTGTTCTTGCTTATTATGTGAAAAGTGGCTCTCTTTCAACTTATCACTCTAGGAGTCTACACTGCTTGGCTAAGGTAGGCCTTTCTACTCACCCATCCTGTCATTGTGCCCTTTTTTGCTGTCTATGTGAACTGAAGGGTTGGTCTACCTTTTTGTTAGAATGGGCTATAAAGAGCTAAAACTTATCCGTTTTCAGCAAAATGGAGTCTGTCCATATTCTGTAGCATTAAAGGGGTAATTAAAATGTGCTAGAAATGGCATGTTGAGATTGTAACTTCCTAGTCAAACAACAAGTCTCCATGTTTATAGAAATCTAGCATTTCAAAAAGAAGGTTTGCTGTAGTCTCTACTTTCTTGAATTGGCATTTAATGATAATAATTGTGTCCTGTCAAGTCAAGTCTGATTTATGGTTAGTAAAGGTAAAGGTTTCCATTGCTCGAAAGCCAATCATATTCGACTCTAGGTTTCAGTGCTCATCTCTTGCCATTTCCTGGGAGTGTGCAGCTTGCCAATGATTACACAAGGCTAGATCTTCTCATGGGAGGCACAGTGGGGCATCCCAATCTTTGTAGACTCAACCCTCTGAACTATTCTTCAGAAAACATGAGAGAAAAGATGCATAAAAGAACCCTCTAGGCCAGAGATTCCCAAACCCCAGCCCAAAGGTCTAATCTGGCCCATGAATCTCATTAATCTGGCCTACAGTGGCTAACTGTGACGGGAAAACATTGGGAACCACTGCTCTAGGCTAAATATCTCCATTTGAGTATCTTAAATGAATTTCAGGGGTTCCCAACCTAAGGCATACAGGCCAGATCCTGCCCATGGCATGATTTCATGTGGCTCTCCACCCCTCCAAGGACATTCAGAAAACAAAATGGCTGCCTCTTTGAAGCTATTGGGACAAAATGGCCATTACCACCCTGCAGGCAGGGCAAAACGGCCATTCGGCCCTCAAAGCTGACAGAGAGAGTGACCCAGCCCCGGTCTGAAAAGGTTGGGAACCCCTGCTTTATTTGGACTGACAAATAAATTTTTTTGATGTAATTTGCTGAGCAGGGAAAAAGACAGAAGAAATATTCATAAAGTGTGGGGGAGTTAGGACCACACTTGGGTGTGGGACTAATGCTTAATAAAGACAATTGGAAGTCTAGGGTCTCGTGACTCCCCCTACTGCAACTGCACCCCACTCTGGGCTCCCTTCACTCCCTTTATTCGGGGCAGCAGCACGGCGGCCAGATGAAGAGGCCAAGGAACCAAGATCCACCCAATTTTTGCATTATTGGGATGGTTGGATGGTGTATCAAGGCCCCCCTTCAGATTGCCAGGCAACAGAATTATACTCCCATGGTAGGCCTGTGAAGAAATCTGCAGTCTGAGCCACTTTACTTTTGATCTCCCCTTCACCTGGGAGAGTTTCAAGGTTTCAATGGGACCCCTGCAAGATCTCACACTTCCAGTAGTAAAATTATCTTGACGCTTGAATCAATAATCCAGTTCACAAAACAAAACATCATTTTTGTCTTTTGTACGAAATGAAACCAATCCTGGCTTTGTCTTCCTTTTTTATTGTAGAAGCGATGAGAAGCAAAGTATAAGCCAATGAAATACCCAAATGAAAAGCATAACTAAACTTAAGCTAATAAACTCACAACCAACTCTAGAAATAAAATTTACCATTCCTGGGTTCCTAATCTAAATCTAACCTAACACACAGCTTATACTGTAAAATAAGAAAACATGCAGATTCTAAGTATCGTCCCGGACTAATCTCTCCCCAGAGTTAAAGTCCAGCCTTGCTGTAATTCCGGCTAAGTGTCAGCCTGGCGAGGTTTCGTCTATCTCCCAAGTTAGAGTGCCATCTCCCGATGTATCTCCTCTGACATGGGCTTTGCCTCCTTTGAAGAAGCTCTCCTTAACTTAACAAAATCAGGGGGTTTTATACACAATTTTCCCCTCTTACTCACCCCTTAGAAATTTTCAGGTGACCTTGGACTCAGATCTTGAGATAACGCTTATCTCCTCAAAATCTTTCAAGGTGAAGGCATGTTGGCAAAGTGCCAAGCTCTAATTTTGTTACACTCTAGAGTTACGCCTCCAGACTGAGCTGCTTGCTTTTAGGAAGGGAGTGGTGTGGGGCAGTGATGGTTCATTGACTCCCTCCCCACTGGCTTATCTAACATCTCATACCCACCTTTATCTAAAGGAAAGAGATGCTGTTTTAAATTGTTTTTAGAGTTTAATTGTATTTTATATGTTTTATCTGATCGGTTGTAGTCCGCCCTGAGTTGCCTATGCAAGTAGGGCAGAATAGAAATTTAAATAAAAATAAATAAATAAATTATGTCACCCTCCCATCTTGTTGGCAGGCCCATTGACCGATGGTTTGAAAGGGCAAAGAACTTGAGTTGTGAAGTTCACCCCTGTTCATTGAACTTTGAGAGCCCCTCAGGTGTTTCTCTGTTCACTAGAAGCACTAATCCTGATGACGCAATGCTTCCAGGAATCTCTTTGAATCGCTGTGCTTTTAAAGTTCCATTTCTCAACCTTGAGACATGGTGACAAATAACTTAAAACAAAGTAACTTTTCCAAGTTCATGACATAGGGTAGTGTTCTGTTCCTTTCAGTCATGTGCAGGGGTTCTCAACCTATGGTCTGTGGGCCAGATCCAGCCCACAGAGCCAAATAATCCACCCCCTGACCTCATTCCAGCCCCCCTGTCAGAATCAGCCATGGACTCATTTACTGCCATCATAAATATGTTTATCACACCTGCAAACAACTTTTATGGCAGCATTTATGGTGGGGGAAACTACCAGCCCAGCCCGCTCAGCTGTCTGAGGGGGCATGGTCCAGTCCACGGCTGAAAAACATTGAGAATCCTGGTCTTGTGTGTAAACAGTCTGTTTTGCACACAGTTGTTTTATAGCTGATGTTTGTGTGAGGTAAAATTCATGACCCCATTGCAGAAGCAGAAATCCCCATTGACTGCAACAGTTTGCATAAGTGTGATGTGTGTGTGTGTGTGTGTCATGTGGAACTGAATGATCATGGAGCAAAACCACTACAAAGCCTCAACATTTATCATACTTTAGGTTTCATCTGGGAACAGTAGATTTATGGCAAACCCAATAGCAGATTTATTTCCCCTAGAAAAAATATTTTCAAAAGTGAGAGGGGTAGACAGAAAGAGACTCCTCAAAGCTTGTGGTATTTTTAAACCACAATCGGGTGAACCCTGGTAATCGCAACCTTGTATTGCCGGCTGATCTTTCTCACACTAGGTCAGGCAAAAGGAACTGCAAAATGAACTCACCCAAAGATGCCTTCATTTTGCTAGTTTTACATCTGGCCTACACATGGAAGAAAGATCTCTATGAGGAGACTCACTCACCTATGGCACTTTTGAGAAGTAGTTTAGGGTGGGACTTTATTGAGAATGTCTTGTCTTAAGTAGATCTATCTTCCACTGTGAATAGACAATCCTGGAAGTTCCTGTTGACCTTGCTCAACACTTTCATGAGATACCTCCCCCTTTCCTCATCCTCCCACACAGTGCCCCAGGTACTGCTGACACAGAGCAGGGTGGCATCATCTGGAGAAGATCCTGCCCCTTCCTCAGACTTTCCCCCTAAAAGTGTGTCACATACCAATGTAGGCAAGAAGTAGAAAAGTGCCACATAAAAATGAAAGGGCTGAGCTTCAGCTGGCATGGGGCTGAGTGTTTGACCAGAGATGTCAGTGAAGATGGTGTACAAAACCCCAAAACGGGCATGTTTAATGGACAGCCCAGAGCAAAAGCTAAACATCACTTGCATGGACTAAAGAGCCATTTCACTTGCCACCCTAGCAGAAAGAAAGCTGGACAGGCAGGTTGTTGTAACATAAATGGGGGTGGCCACATCCTAGCTGCCATGAGAAGAAAACAGCTTTCTAACGAAGCATGAAGAAGGTGTGTGCTGTGTTTGAATATCACTAAACCGGTTACCTCTTCTGACATCCAAGTCTCATCATGCCTGTGGGGTTCTACAGATGAAAGGACACAGCTCTGCATTTTTTAATTTAAAAGAAACCATTCCCAGAATGCCTGTTTTTCTGTCACAAACACAGACACCCATTTCCACGTGCAATAGAACAAGGGTGAACAATGTTGGCATCTAAAGGGGTGCTTTGTCACAAGTTCCTATTGCTATGCCAATGCATTTTGGCAATAAACCAATAAAAGCTCTTTTTAAAAACAAGATTCATAGGGAATTCCAGCAGTCTATATGCAAAAATAGTCATTAAAATAAAGGTGCTTTTAGTGAGTTACTTCTGGCATATTGCATTGCTGGAGGTAAAATAGGGCAACCAAAACATCATTCAGATGAATATGGGGTTTAAATCTAGAATTGTGACTCCTAACCTTTTTTTTTTACTTTTTTACCCCAAACATGCTGGGTACTCATTTTACTGACCTTGGAAGGATGGAAGGCGAGGTCAACCTTGAGCCCTGGTCAGAATTGAACTTACAACCTTTTGGTTGCAGTACAGCAGTTTGTTAGGGCATTTTGTGGGGTATTGTACAAAGATTTCTGCCCAGTGTGTTAGTACAGCTTTAAGGGCCTGCAAGAGCCTTAAACACAGGTGTTTGGGATTGAGGCACAGACTGATTGCACGGCTGTGTCTACCTGGTGTACATGCCTCAGCAACAGCACAGCTGTGGCTGATTAGAGGAATACCCCAGCAACACCACAGTATAACTATGGCCTACTGGGAAGGTTATACTGAAGGAGGTTGTGCTGCTGAGGAGAGTATTCAACTGAGAAGGAAGGACTGCTGACAGACTCTTGGAGGGATAAGATGTGCTGTGTGAAGCTCTGTTTCTCTGAGAACTGACAGGTACCTTATACCACTGAGAAGTAGCACACTGATTTTGCCAGCCTGTAGTCAGTGCTTTGCTACCAGGACTCTGTACATGCTCTTTGGACTGGAGCCATCAGAGGAATCCAAGCTCTGTTGCAACTGTGGGGCTTGGAGAGAGACTGGTACTTTGTATATAGTTCTGTGTATGTTGTCTTCCCCTCACTCACAAGTAAACTGCACCTTTCACTGAAACTGTATGTGTGTGTGTGTTTTTGCACCAGAAGCTTTTGCTGCGCAACAGCTTAAAGTGCTACTCTGCTACCCTGACACACATATTGTTAGGAAAATCCCTGACACAGTTTAACCACTGTGCCACCTGGGCTCCGGACCCAGTGCAAAATGGCCTTCGTGCTTTCCTTCATAGAAGGCGTCTCTTTGGCCAGGGCTCCATGCAGGTGAAAGTCACTCTGTCTTCAGGGTATGTGCACATGTGAATGTGTGCAAAAATAGTCCCAAAAGCAGGCGAACCTGTCAAGGGCAAGAAGAAAGCAAAAGCCTACAGCACCCAGTATTCCCAGGCGGTCTCCCATCCAAGTACTAACCAGACCTGACCCTGGTTAGCTTCCAAGATCAGGAGTGTTCAGGGTGGTATGGCAGTAGGCACAGAGAAGGCTCAGTTTGCCTCCTTTCTAGGAGAAGGACGTCTTGGCAGATTGACATCAGAAAGGCAAAGAGCTGTCTTCTGGACTTGCCCTCATGTGTCTTCCTAAGCCACACATCAGCAACTTATGACTTGAGTCTCATGTGAAACAAGTGACTCTTGGACATTTGATGTCTCTCAGAAGCAGACACATTGCCATTTCTTATGTTGGCCCACCCACAGGTTTCTGTTAACCCCGGGCATGTCCCAATCTGGCTCCTTCCCCAACCTGCCCTTCTTTCTTTTCTCAAAACAAATAGCATGGCAGAACCCACAGAAACTGCAACCTTATCCCAACAGGACCTTTTCTGGAGACAGAATGAACCCACTCATTGCGAGCAATGGATAATTGTCAGAAAACTCTCAGACATGTTTTATCTGAACACCAATTGGTAAAGTATCTCTCTGTTCTGCCTTCCTCTGCTTCCACAGGGCTTTGCATGGCAGCAGGATAGTCATTGCAGGGCTGTAGGAATCTCCCCAGAAATCCAGTTATGCTATGGACTCTGCTGACATATGTGCCTTTTCCTGCCATTATTCATTTTTTTAAATGTACTACTAAATTTTCTGGTTTATACTGCTGGGGAGGACATGTACTGGATTTGCTGGCATATAAGACTACTTTCCCCCCCTGAAAAACATGCTTCAAAGTGTGTGTGTGTGTGTGGGGGGGGGGTCATCTTATACGCCGGGTGCACTTCAGTTGGGATAGACATAGCTGCCCATAGTGGCCTCCCGATGTCCGCCCGGTGCCCATAGTGGCCACCCGATGCCCACCCACCTCATTCTACATACCATCCAGTATCACACGGTATCCAGCGTGGCTGCACCGAGCATCAGCAGAGAGACAGGGGTGCCAGCCTTTTTGGCGTGACCGGCCCGTTCTGCTTGGCGGGAAGCAGCGGCGCTCTGCCCCACCCCTTGTCTACGCAGAGCCCGCACATGCGCACTTGCACACTAGTGCGGGCCACAGGGAGATGTTGAAATCAAATCTGATGTTCTTTTATGTTTTATTTGGTGTGTGGAAGGTGTGCGGAAGAGGGGGTAGTCTTATACGGCGAGTATATAACAAATTCTATATTCTGAGTGGAAATGTTGGGGGGTCGTCTTATACGCCCAGTTGTCTTATACGCCGGCAAATATGGTACCTCATGTTGGGGGTCATTGAACTAGACTAGAACATGGGTGGGAAAACAGTAGTCCTCAGGTCAGGTATATCTTGTGGATATTCCCTACTTCCCCACATTTGCAGTATCATGTAGGTTTTTTTAAAGCTTCTATTGGCCACCATGGAAACTTTTCCCCAAGCCAAATTGCTGTACAAGGCTTTATAAATGTTCAGAGCAAGAGAAAACATGTATGTGTGAGTGTCTGTATGAGGTAAAGCATGTGGCCTTACTCTAATTAGCAAACTAACTGGGTGTGGCCTGGATAGCACAAGTGTTAGGTAGAAATACAGTTGGTTATACAGAGAAGAGCAAGAATGATCAGAGGACTGTAAAACCAAGGTGTTTATGAGGAAAGACTGAAGGAACTGGACATATTTAGCCTTGAGAAAAGGAGACAGAGAGGGGATATGATAGCACTCTTCAAATACCTGAAAGATGATCAGTAAGAGGAAGGGCAGGAAATGTTCTCAATCATCCCAGAGAGCAGGATGTGTAATAAGAGGCTCAAACTAAAGGAAGCTATAGGTTGAATATCAGGAAAAACAACTTAACAGCTAGAGCAGTATGGCAGTGGAACCAACTACCTTGAGAGTTGGTGAGTACAGTAAAACACCGGATAACGATTGGATGGGATAACGCTAAAATCGCATAATGTTAAGTAATCTGGGGAGGAGAATTGGATCGAATAACGTTAAGGTCCTATGGGATGGATTGGATAACAACCGCTAAAGCCTGTGCAGTTACAATGTATCTCTATGGAGCTTTAACAATCTCCGATCCATCCCATAGGATTTTAACATGGATCGGATCACACTAAAAATCAGATAACACCAAGACTTGTGGAACCAACACTGGAAGCATTCAAGAGAAAGCTGGAAACCATCTGTCAGATCTGCTTTGATTTGGATTCCTGCTTTGAGCAGGGCGGGGTTGGATGCAATGGCTTAAAAGGCCTCTTCCAACTCAGTTATTCTATGATTCATTGAATAGGCAATATGTTTCTTTGGCTGAAATGGTCTCTCTAGTTCATTTTACAGAGCACAGCTCCACCACCTTCCAGATGTGTCGTGGTCCCATACATTGGAGTCAGGCATGGCTGACTCCAGAATTTTAGGATATCTAGCTGTCTGGTTAGAAGTTGGGGTTCAACACACCTTGAGGGCACCAAGTTGGATAAAACACCTCTAGAACAGGAGTTCTCAACCTTTTAAAGCCAGTGGTCAGGTCACATTCCCTCAGACAGCTTGAGGGCCCAGATGGTAATTTTGCCATTCCTTCACCACATGGCACTTCCAGGTGTGGTGGTGGGCCACATGAAATAGTGCTGTGGGCCACATCCAGCTCACAGGCCGCAGGTTGAGAATCCCCGCTCTAGAGAGTTCTCTTGTACCATATTTAGCAGTATGTACTTGGCCCTTTTCCTGACAGCCTTATATAATCTCCCTACCTTCCCAAAAAAGTTTTAACCAACAATACATAGGCACATATGAAAAGAAAAATGTTTTTATTACTTGAACAAACTTATGCATCACTTCAGTGACAATCTCCCAAATATATCAGAAAACAAAATAAAAAACACTCTATTTTATTTCGTTTTGTTTTGTTTTCTGATATGCCTGAACCACAGACTAACACGGCTACTATTCCAGATCTCCCAAATGTAATATATCAGAGAAGTGTTCAATTATTTCAAATATTGGTTCCTGTTCAGAAAGGAGAAAAACACCAAATGGCATACTCATCCTCCAGAATGGGTATCAGGGGCTCTAGTTGCTCGGTGTGGACCTTGTCACAGTAAGCATCTGGATTGATGTACTAGGTTTACACTATAGTTCCAGCATGAGACTAGGAATATATATACACAGTATATTTTTAAAAAGTTACGTTTTACAAAGTGCATTGCAGCTGCACTCTTTACCAGTGCAAGCAAGAGGAAAGCAAAAGGCACTTCCACATCCCACCCCACTTTGTACATCACCAGTACATTTCTACATCACTTCTACCTTTTACCTGCAGTTGTTGATCTTGGAGTTCTCATAGCTATAATTCTGTGGGCCACCCACCTTCTTCCACACTGAAAATAATGGCCAACAAGGTTTTTTTTTTGTAGTGCAACTTGCACTTTTCGTACAAAACAAGTGTTCTTTTAAACACTCCATTATAGTCTTCATAACTATGTACAACACTGTTGCCAGTTCTCTTCATTGCAACATCTACTCTATGTCCCCTTCTGTCAATTTCAAAATCACCTGAGTGGAGTGAGGGCAAAATGACATTACAGCTGATCTCAGGAGAGGTCTAGTTGTACCATATATAAGCTGAGTTTTTTAGCCCTAAAAATAAGTCCCCAAAAGGGGACTTGGCTTATATTCAGGTCACTGACCACGAGGGTCCCAGAACTGTGCCAGATTGAGATGTGCCAACAATTTAATTCATTTTACCATATTTTCATGTATTTTGATTATAGAAACTCACTAGCAGCTGCTGCATTTCCCACCCTAGGATATACTTGGGTCAATCTATTTTCCTGGGTTGTCAGGTCAAAATTAGGTACCCTGGCTTATATTTGGGTCAGCTTATACTCGAGTACTGTATATATGGTACATGCCCCTATGGGCACTAGGCTTGTTCAAGATAAAGGAACAGACAGGGTTGACTGATCTAGAATAAACCAGACTGCAAACAAAACAGAAACAAATACTGTACAATGAAAGCTCCCAAATGAGGCAAAGTAATCTGGTTTTACCTAAGGAACCTGGCCTCTACATCCAGCCATGGATTTTTGGACTTTTATATTTTTCTGAACCAGTGCTCCACCTGACAAAGACTCATGCAGACTTGAAAGCTGTCATCTCTGTGAGAGTGTCAAGGTCTGGAGTGTGGCTGGCTGGCAAGTAACATAAGCACCAGGGCAACCAGGAAATAGGCCAAACAGTAACCATATCACAGTCCAAGTCAACAATTAAACCCAAAGTAGACATGGTTGGTCCAGACAACAGGGCGTAGTCCAAGCAAACCTGAAGTGAGGTGGTCTAGAGAGCAGGTAAGACAAATTATCTTCTGAGTTAGAGCAGGCAAGGACAGAGTTCAAGAATCTAGGCAAAGCATGACAACAGGCCGCAAGAACTTGGACTCAGCCTCCCAGGGCCTCTAGATAGAGTTTATGATGGACCAGAACCTAGCAGCTACAGCAAAATGAGGATTTAACCCTGCAGGTACCAGAGCTGCCTCCAGGCTGGGGGTCCAATCCTGAAAACATCCAAGCTACCTTTGGGGAACTTATCCTGCAAATACTAGAGCTGTTTCAGATCCCAACAGTGAGGATTTAATGATCTAATAAAGTTATCACCTGTCCTTGTTTTTGGACCTATCAAATTAAAATACTGTTGGCTTACTCTGCATTTGAAGATCTTTGGCTGTGCTGCATAATTAGTGAAACAGCTTTAAAACAATGGAGGAGCTTAACACAATCATCAGAATTCTATTATTTTTATTCCAGTATAACTCAAATTCTATAAATCTCTGCAGTGAGTTCTGCAAGGTGAGAAGCACCTGGCAACAACAAATGCCTAAGATGACTTCTCAATTTATGACAGTTTGCTGCTGAAATTTATGGTGACAGGGGTGACTAATGGTATTCTGGTCTTTGCATGTGATTGCCTTGCATGTCTTTCACAATGCCACAAGAGTCATGTTTGGGCTGATAAAGTCTAGTCTGACTACCCTTGTGTAATGTTGGTGAAACACCAAAATGGCAAAGAAAGCTTTAAAGTATTCCCACTCTCTGGGCCCGTCTATGAAGAGTTATATATCACACACGCAAAGCTTCTTTTAATCTAAATCCTTGTGAAAGCTTGGCAACAGTACAAGGAGAAGATGAGGGTTATTCCGTGAAAACAGCTTGTATTATATTTGAATGCTGTTAATCTAATTCTCAGGTTAATTTGCTTATATGCCAGGATGCTGCTCTGGGTGATAGCCAGTTCATACCATTGTGCAGCCTGACTTTAGAGTCCAGCAATAGGATTTGTGTTCAAGGGAAATTCCTGGAGCAACAGGATTGCTAAAGGAAGAGGAAAATTGTCTGGTGTTCAGTTCTGCTGAAGATTGAAGGTTTGTAAGTTGCAGTTAGGCTGAGTATTTGAAAACAAGAAATTGCAAGTAGATTAATGGGTACCACTTTGGTAGGAAAGGTAACAGCATTCCATGTGCCCTGGTGTCTAGTCATACCTGCCACATGAGCACAGAAATGTCTGCAGTCGCAAACAGCACTGGCTATTTGGCTGTAAAACAGAGATGAGCACTAATCCTAGAGTTGGATACAACTGGCTTTAGAGCAGTGTTTCCCAGCTTTTGGGTTTTTTGAGTTCAATTCCCAGAAGCCTAAGACAATCCACAAAGCACTGATCATCCAATGCACTGGCTGAGGCTTCTGGGTAATGACGTCCCCCTGTGGGGCATGTGCCCCACTTTGGGAATCACTTCTTTAGAGCAAGGGAAACCTTTAATGAGGGCCTGCAGTCTCATGAAAATGTACCAGTTCAGCAAAGAAGGAACTAGAGAAGTTATGGAAATCCATTGGAGGCTTGGGAGGGAGGAAAGTGAAGCAAACCACTATGCTGTTTTGGGCTTGCCTAGTTTGTTCTTTTACCGGAGGGGCGTTGCATTGCATTCGCCAGCCCTGCACACACCTCACTTGGGCGTGTTCCATGGGCAAAGTACAAAGCTGAGTCAGCAGCAGTTGCTGCAGCAGCAGGCGATGAAGCTGCATTAACCCCTTGTGTTGCCAATGGAGAATTGATTGAATCACTCCCAAACCAGTGGCTGAAAGAGAGCCTCATTCAAACTGAGACTGCAAGCCCAAACTAAACTTAGCATCCTCTACATTAGAGGTGGATGATGTGTGGTCCTCCAGATATTGTGGAACTGCAATTCCATCAACCCTGTCTGATGGTGAGGGCTGATGGGAGTGCAGCTCATGTGCACTGCACCATCTCCTTCCCACCCCTATAGGCTCTTTTGTGACACATCAAAGATTAAGAAGTTTTATTTGACAGAAACTTATAAATATTAGATTAGTAGCCTTTTACATGCCATACAACTCTTAGTTATTACTTTTATTGGCTGATCTGGGCACACCTTAGAGCATGAAGACTGTAGGGTAAAGGTAGAACTATACAGTGTACGCAACAAAAATATACGCCACCTCTCCTATAATATGTATTGGGACTTACTGCTCCTGATACTGTACGACTCTCTCTCCCCCCTATTTCCACCAATGATACGGGAAGAGGGCCTGAAGGCATACGATGTAAAGACGTCTAGTTCATGAGAAACTTTCCTTTGTGCTCCGGGGAAGGCAGATGGGGAAAAAAAGGTTTGCAACAGGAAGCAGAAAGTGTAGGTGGCTCAAGCTCAGAGCAGATTACCAAAAGCTTGCATCAGACATCCGCACCCTGCCATAACACAAAAAACATTCTTTAAGAGTGACTATTGCCTAAAGATTTTCCATTCACATACTGTATATAATGGCCAAAGCTTAGAGCATATTTTGATGGTGCAATGACTATTTACATTTAAACAGAACTTCAATGTTCAATGGATTTTAACAACTCTACAAGACATGTGAGTATGTTTAACCAAGATTTTTGTTTCTTAAGTAGCCATTTTCTAACACATGCTTTTATATGATATGATTTTGTGTATACAGTATGTTGCCGGAATGTTTCAATGTCTAATTTCATTGAAACAGGAGGTGTTTTTTCAATCAAAAAATCTTACTGCTGAAAACATTCACTGGCAGGTTGACACATGAGTGCCCAGGGGGACTTAGCCCCAAGTTCATATGCATGAGATTGCAACATAAGAGTACAATCCTATGCACAGGTAGTCAGAAACACACCCTAGGGCCATGATGGTGAACCTTGGCACTCCAGCTGTTCTTGGACTTCAATTCCCAGAAGTCCAAGTCTCTGTGAATCCTACTGAGTCCCACAATGATTATAAGTGAAATCCTACAGAAGGTAGCTGGGAAAAGTCCAAGAGAAGTCCAAAAAAGAAATAATCCAGTCCCGGTGAGAGCCGTCCGCTGCAGTGGCATCCTTTTGAGCTGTTGCGAGATTGGGTGGGGAGGCAGGGGTGGATAGGTCCTGCCGTCCACCGCAGCGGCATCTTTTAAGTCGGCCTGAAGTGGGAAGGGGCACTGGTGATGGAGTGGCCCTGGCGCCCCACAACTGGGGTGGCCTCTCCGCCTGGTGCACAGTTTACTGTGCATAAATTGGAGTGCCAAGGTTCACCATCATGGCCTGAGGCACCATATAATTCATGTAAGCATGTGTGTATGCATGTGTGTCATGGTACTATATCGGTAGGTACACAAAACAGGATTTTGAATCCTTGTACATTGCACAAGCATGTGGGAATACCATTGGAAGGATGTATGGAAGGGAACATTAAGTGCCAACTGTTTTGTTTACATGGGATGTGTGCCCCATCTATCAATGAGGGACAGTAGTTGTTAAGAACACAGGACTTGTGTCTTCCTTAAATGCTAGTAGCCATTCCTCTGCCCCATTTGGATTCCAGTGAGGATCTCTCATTCCTCACTTGAAATTTGGAAAGGCAATGAGGTAATTACATAGCTCAGTGATGACGAACCTTTTAGAGACCGAGTGCCCAAACTGTAACCCAAAACCCACTTATTTATTGCAAAGTGCCAACACAGCAACGGGAGAGGAAGGAAACGCTTCCATTGGCCTGCTAGGCAGAGGGGTGGAGTGAACTCCATGCTGGGGTGAGGGAGGAAGTGCTTCCATTGGGCTACTGGGTAGAGGGGTGGGGTGAACTCTGTGCTGGGGGAGGGAGGAAGCTCTCCCATTGGGCTGCTGGGCAGAGGGGCAGGACAAACCCTCTGCTGGGGTGAACCTCTGGCATAGACACATTGACTGTGAAGGGCTGTGTGTTTTTAAGGTTTGCTTGCATTTTCAACAAGAACACCACCCAGTGAGTGTCCTTGGGCTCAGGTGACCTTGGGAACCAGTCTGACTGGTACTAAATCAGTTAAGGCTCAGTATCTCTTGAGAGTGACTCACAGACTGGCAATCCTTTAAGAGCCGCCCTGGGTTTTCCCAGATTAAGCAAAAGGCCCTGACAGCAGCAGTTAGCCTAGCTAGGAACGATAGCAGATCGAGTCCAAACCCAGTCGGGAGAAAACATAACACCTGCAAAAGGATCAGACTAGTAAGACATAAAATAATGAATCATAGACTAATTGAGCTGGAAGGGGCCTTTGAGGACATCTAGTCTAACCCATTGATGAATGCAGAAATCCAAATCAAAGCAGAGCTGACAGCTGGTTGTCCAACTCTCTCTTGAATGCTTCCAGTGTTGGAGCGCTCACCACCGCCCAAGGCAGTTGGTTCCACTGTTGTACTGAAGGCAACCAAAGCCTCCTTTGATGGCTTAAAGAATTACAAATGTGTTACAGCACATAAATTTCATGGACAGCCCATAAAACATGGCTTCTGGTTCAAAACCTTTCACAAGGCAGTGATTTTCATTTGTTTGTTTTGCGAGGAAAAATCAAAGGTTTTGTGGGAGCTTCCTCGAAGATTGTGATATTTTTGAACCACAATTGGGCATACCCTGGTAATGGCAGCCTTGTTGCCAGCTAATCTTTCTCACACTAGGTCAGGCAAAAGGAACTGCAGAATGAACTCACCAAAAGGTGCCTTCATTTTGGCAGATTCATGTCTGGCCTAGAAACAGAAGAAGATGACTCTTGAAATTGTCAGAATGGTTTTACGTGGATTATAACCCACGTCTCTGGCTTTCTGATGTGTCTAAAGAATTGGATGGCAATCTGCTAAAGCTCAAATTAAAATACAGTACCAGTAAATGTGTTAGTCTTGAAGATGCCGTAGTAGTTTTGAGTGTTTTGTTTTTATTTTTACAAAGTAGTGAGAAAACTTTCAGCCTTCACAGAAGGCCTACCAAAACCAATGACACAACAGAGTGGGGGCAGAATACTGCTTACAGATGCAGTGGTCAGTGCCACTTCAAGCCATAAATGGGGAATTACTTGGCAGAATGCTTGTCCACACCAAGCCCCCCTCATCTGAAAATTAAATCCTTGTACAGAATACAACTGTGCAACTAAACAACAACAACAGAATGCATTTGGACTGTGGAGGCTTAGTGGTTAAGATGCTGAATTGGACAACCAGAAGGTCAGCAGGTGAGCAGTTCAAGACCCGAGTACTATGCGATGGAGTAAGCTCCTGCCAACCTAACAGTTCAAAAGCAAGAAATTGCAAATAGATAAATAGGTACTGCTTCGGAGGGAAAGGTGACAGTGTTCCATGTGCTCTGGTGTCTAGTCATGCCTGCCACATGACCACCAAGGTGTTTGCAGATGCAGACAGCACTAGCTTTTTGGCTGTAAATGGAGACCCTAGAGTTGGACACAACTGGCTATCGAGAAAGGGAGACCTTTATCTATAGAATACATATGGGGAGAAGGCTATACTATAACATTTCCCTCCTACATGCTAAATCTATTTATTTATTTTATTTATTCAGATTTATATTGCCGCCCACTCGCCGAGGCGACTCAACACAGACTGCATGCAAAAGCTCTCAGAGATGTAGACACATTACTTGCAGAGCTATGAAACAATTGGAGAACTAATTTATAGAGAATGTTACTATATGTTAGTTAAAGCAACATGGGGTGGGATGGAGCAATGGACTTGTACTGCTCCCTGCTAGCTGCTGCTTCACTATTAAGTATAGTAAGTATTTGTGACACTGTCTTCTGCAAAGGAGTGTCCATTACATTTAAAAGAGTTTGCAACTCTGTAGAAAAAATGCACCCAGCTACTTACTAACTCACAACACCGACAAAATCTATGTTGACTGCCTATTTATTTATTTATTTTTTCAATTTCTGTACCGCCCTACTCGGTAGGACCGACTTAGGGCAGTTCACAACACATGTAAAATTACATGTTCATACACAATAAATCAATACACAATGACTAAAAGTGCCTCATGACTATCAATACACAGCATAACTATCTGGGGGACATTGGACGAAGGTGCCTTAGCATGCCTACAGCATGTGTAGCTTGCAAAATGCACATTATTATTTTTTAAATTCCTTTAAAATATGTGAAAAGGCCCACAAAGATTTCCTGCCCTTATTCTGCAGTTAATGTTCCTGTCAGTAAAATATGGTCACTCTTCAGTTCAGGGCAAGTCAGCAACACCATCTGCTGTTCATGTCATGTCTTTACACAGCTACAATGATATTCCTCTCGTTGATTTATAATTGCTGAACTGGCTATTGAGCTATGGGTCTTCCTGGAATCTTATAATTCTGTTGCATGGATTATTGCCCTTACAGATACCATTTTGTTTCATTCTTCTACATACCGTGTTTCCCCAAAAATAAG
Source organism: Furcifer pardalis (assembly GCA_030440675.1). Classification (NCBI taxonomy): domain Eukaryota; kingdom Metazoa; phylum Chordata; class Lepidosauria; order Squamata; family Chamaeleonidae; genus Furcifer; species Furcifer pardalis. The sequence continues at coordinate 76,627,346 of CP126893.1, forward strand.
ACACCATCTGATATTTATTTTTCCTCAGGAAGACACACTATGGCTTATTTTGAGGGGATGTTTCATTTTTATTACACCACTGGCTTGCCCGTCTTCTTTACCACTCCGCACCGGGACGCTGCATAGTCATGCCTATCACTATGTCTTATTTTTGCGGTATGGTTTATATTGCGCAACTGCTGGGAAATCCTGCTACGGCTTATTTTATGGGTATGTCTTATTTTTGGGGAAAGCAGGGTATTTCTGCTCTTTGCACCAGAGTTCACACTACATTCCAAGTTATCTGACCCATTCCCCTTGAATCAATGTTCTACATTCTACAACCACACACTCTGTCCCTTCCATTGTTCTTCCTGCTACATTGTGTCTTCTACCTACAGTTCCTGGATTCTCCTTCCTCCTGTGCATTGCATGCAATCTTTCTTTCTAACCCTTATTTCCACTCTTTTGTTTTCCCCCTCTCGTTTTCATTTTCTTTCTCATTCTTAATACAAAAACCAGGACTGTGTAAGGTTTCTCCTCCATCCCTCTACATCTGTGAATTTATAAAGTGGTTGTTGTGCACCGACTTTACCTGTCCTTATCACAGTCTTTATCCATCCCCAGTTGTGGGGAGATATTTGTATGGAACAACTTGCCAATCCCTGAGTGCTCCTCCTGCCTCTCCAAGACACTCTTTCGGTCAATCTCAAACCCAACAGCTTCTTTTTGTTTTATTTGTACTAAGGCTTAGGGCCAAGGTCTTCTTGCTTTTTAAAAAAAATTATGATTATTTATATACTGCCAATTTACAAATACATTCACAGTGAGGTAAAGGTAAATATCCTCTTTGCTCGAAAGCCAGTCGTATCCAGCTCTAGGGTTCAGTGCTCATCTCTGTTGATAGCCAAAGAGCCAGTGCTATCTGTGTCTGCAGACATTTCCATGAACATGTGGCAGGCATGAATAAACACTGGAGTGCACAGAATGCCGTTTACCTTCCCACTGAGTGGTACCTATTTATTTACTTGCAATTTCTTGCTTTTCAGCTGCTAAGTTGGCAAGAGCTGGGGCAGAAATGGAAGTTCACTCTGTAATGCAGAACTCAGGTCTTGAACTGCAGACCTGCCGACCCGCCAATCATCAAGTTCAGCATCTTAACCAATAAGCCACTGCAGTCCTTTTTTACATTCACAGTAGTGCATAGTAAAAACAAAACTGTGAAACATTAGGGCTAACAAAAATGGGAGAAAATCTTAGATATGCTGTGTACAATTATAGATAATAATCAAGCCATATTGCTTCATTCCCTGAATTTTCCAGGGTCTTATGCATCCACTTCCAAGCCTCCCTGCTTTTCCACTCGGCATTGAGTCACTGGCTGTATGGTCTACTCCATTACCATGGTGGAATGTCTGGCCAGACATGTTCTTTCTTTCTTTCTTTTTCTTTCTGCTCTTCACTCAAGGAGATGCTCATTAAACTTCTCCAGTGCAGTGTTTGGTCAAACAATGATATGGTGGTTTTTGAGCAAATGACAGACACATGGAGAATCTTTTTACAGGAGGCAGTTTTCGCCCCTTTTCTATTGCATGGAGAAAGGGGAACCCTTCATTTGTTTGTAGATCATCATCAGCTTTATTTTAGAACTTCCAGTGATTTCCAAGCTTTGGGCAATTCCTGCAACAGCCACTAAGTGCCACTGGTTTTCTACTTGAAATCATTTCACTCCTTTGTAGGAGGATTATTAATAATTTCTATTATATGTCCAATCCTTGAGGGAAATACTGGATGTAATTTCATAGCTGCATGATACTATGCTGCTCTCTAAATTGATACCTCCCCTTTCAAAAACATATTAATCTGTTTTATTCAGCTCAGGTTGGATGCAAGTTCTGTGGACAGGTACATGGGAACTACACAACTTTAATGTTGGCAATGAATAAATTGAATAGTGAAAGAATTTGTATACTTCAACCAATGCAACCCAAATGAAGGCTGCAGCCAAGAAATAATAAAAAGACAGAGACTCAGAAAGGTAGCAATGAAGGAATCAGAAAATATCATCTAGTATAAGAATGTATCATTTGGAGTCAAAGGCTGTCTTGACTGTTAAAAGAATTGGATTTCCTTTTTTTTAAAAAAAAATTGAAATCAGGTGAAGATCACATGGAGTTGATGCATAGGTTGGTTGTAGTCCTGGATTATCGTCACTGAAGTCTCAAATGAATTGATGGCTCAGAGTACTTGTGGACACCTTTGGATGGTCGGCCAGTTGTGACCTGTCCAGAAAAGAGATAGCCTGACCAAAAGAAATTTGGCCAGAGCCCTTCATTCATAGGTAATTTCTATCTAATTATTGCAATGCACCCAAATGTTATACCTTGGAGTCATTATTTCAGCAAGGAGTCCACACATTGGTAGACATCTCTGCAATGACATTCCAAATCAAGTCCATTTGGATGCGGATATTTAGCCATTTGGATATCATTTCACCCACTGGGACCATGACGTGTACCCTCTCCTTCCACCTTACCCAAGAGATCTGACACTGGTGAGTTTTAGTCCTGGTCTAACATAATTGACAAGAGATAGGTAACACTGCATAGTTAGGCTGCGCAAGCCCCCATGCTTCAACAAGGCTCTCACCTAATGGGGGCCCAAATGTTTTGGGAAGTGCAAAATGCACTGACTGTATTTGCTTTCAGAAGCATTATACAGGAACCACATTGCTCCACTTTTAAAGGAATTGCATTGATACATAAGGGAATGGTCAAGACTTTGAAAGCCTTAAATGTCTTGGGACCTCAGTACTTTAAGTGGCACCTCTTGCTATAGAAAACAGTTCAATCATTGTGATCTGAGGGAGGAACGGCACTTTTTGACCACTATTGCCAGCAGTACTCCAGGCAGAAACACAGAAGAGGGCTTTCTAGATGTAGCATCCTTATTGTAGAATGCTCATCTATAACAAAATAAGCCCCATTTTAAATGGTGATTTTTTTTGTTATCCTTTTACCCACCTAAATATGTTTTAGTGCTTTCAAAATGGTGATTCCAGATATGTGGGAGGAAGAAGAATGTAAACAATATGTGCCTCATGGAATTGAAGAAATGAAAGTGATTGTGTGATTGACATGTCTTGCTGTAAGATCATAGGCTAGAATGCCTAAGGGGGAGGGCCAGAGGTGTAACCCAGAGATGCAGACACACAGAGACATTCTCTGGAATGCTGTGCATTCATTCTGCAAAATGTAGTGGCTTGAGAAAGGAGGGGGCCCATGGGCTTTCCCTGGAACCTATAGCTTGCTTATTTCTGCTTTGAAATGTTTGCTGATCTTCTGACGGACTGCATCCTGTATTTTACTATTCTTTCAATATATTTCTTGAAGAAACTTGGGGTGGTTTCAAGATGTGCTATTAATTTTAACCTGCCCTGAGCTCTCTCTATATAGGGCAAGCTATAAATAAGTTAATTGACATTTTGTGTTTTCTGCAACCAGATTTATCCTCAGGTACAAGCAAAGAGAACATGAGATTATGTAGCCCAGGATTTTAGCTGCTGATGTTCCTTGGTACTTTTTAGTGCAAAATGTATTCAGGGGCAGGCAGAGTGAGGCAAATGACTCAGGCAGTAGATGTCTTGGAGCAGAGGTGGTGAAACCTCTCCTGCTTGTTCTTTCTGATCTCCTCCCTGTCTATGTCAGATGGCTGGAGCAGTGGATCAGGTTGTCCTGTAATTCAGTTGAGTGCAGGTCAGTGACCAATCCATCCTGCCTTTTTGTTGTTGTTCAAGAAATAGATAGGAGCAATAGCTGACACGTTAGCAAAACATCTTCAGCTGGCTGTACCTTCCCCCACTACCTAGACATGTAATTTGGTTGATGAAATAAGGAAAACAGCACATAGTTTGTCTCATCTACAGATGATGATGGTTTTTATTTAAAGATTTTAAATGCTGAGTATTTATTGAGCATCCAAGAGTGTAAACTTATGGAATTAAGCTGTGTATATCCATCATTTTCTATATACCGAGGTTTGCTTTTGTGGACTCAGTTTAAGGTCATATGATGTTTGAGTCAATTGTACGTCCACTGTGAAGTGTGTTAGACTGGATCCCCCCCCCCAACACACACACACAGTTTATCAATACATGGAACTACACAAAAATGGAAAGAGACAGCAGAGGAACAATGGATAGATCCTACAGGAAGGATCCTCATCAAATACCTGAGAAAACCAGCAGATTAAGGCTTAAGAACAGAGAGGTGAATCCCTCCTTTCAAGGTTCTTGCAGCTTGTATATGGAGATTCAATATGGAGAGATGTAGTTCCTGTTTCAAATGTGCAGATCCATATTTATTGGCTGCTGTTAGTTTTCTGATAATTGGTGATCAATGATAGTAAATCTGGCCCAGGGATTGGGGGCTCCAGGACCAGAAAGAGAGTGAGGACTTACTTAGACTTATATTCTCCATGCTATGGAGAGAGGAATATTCCTACGTGCCTTCATTTTGCAGAAAGCCCACTGGAGCCTCTTTGACAGAGGTGCCACACAACTACACCATCTCACTGATTTGTCAGAACACTGTTTCTTTTTTCTTTCTTTCCAGGAAAGGTAGAATGTTGCTCTACTAGTCTCTACTGAATCCATTTGCCACAGATTGCTATTTGTAGCCTGTCAGTTCTGCCTCGCTGTGAAACTCAGGTCGGCTGACTCCACATAAAAGAAAAAGATGCTCAAAGAGGTGATGGAAGCTCAGAGCATTATTTGACATTGCCCAGTCCCAGATAGAGCAGAAAGGGGGTCAAGCTGGGATTCAGCCATGCCTATTTGCAAGTGTTATTACACAAAGGAGGAGAAATCCTTGCACTTATAATTCAGGGCCTTGCCTTGCCAGGCCAAATGAACAGACTTTCATCCATACAATTTTGGAACCCATGTGGGAGTGCAACCTGAGGATACAGCAGCTTAGCTGGAAAGCACCATTTCAGGGTGTGCTAGTGAAATACATTGACTCTGGGGCCAGAATACATCAGGATCTTGAATCTTTCTGGTGGTTGCTAGGCACTGTCAGAGGAAGGGAAGGGCAAACTACATCTGTGTCTGCTCCACCTAGAAAAGCCTGGAAAGAGTTGCTATACATCAGAATTGAAGTGACAGCACAAAAGTATTATCATTAGTCTGCTAAATAATGGCTGTGATGCCCATGTCTCTTTTAATCTGTTTGTTCCTAAGCTAAGCAAAGAATGAACAGTACCTGGTAAACAAACTCTTTTTCTTATTTTGTTGTTATTAAGATTTATTTTCTTAACTTAGAAAACTCAGTATGATTTAGAAAGCAGTACAATGAGAATTCACAGGTAGACAAATAAGCCCCTCGTCTGTTGCTCAGCCATGGCCCCAAGAACAGTATTTCCAGGAATCCCCCTTGTATCATCTAAGGGATTCCTGGGAAAACTGGACCCTGGGGACACAGTAAGGGTTGGGCTCAAAGCAGAAATGATCTCGGACAAACTCATGTCTCAGTGTATGCTGAGTTTCTTCTTATGTGATGCTGCTAAAAGAGGCACTAAAGGGAAGAGCTTCTGCCTGTTCAGAGTGCCGCTTCTTTGGTGGTGCTAATGAGACTGGGAATCTCTTTAGCACCACCAAAGAGACTCCCATCTTTTTTTCTACCTTATGTCAATCATTATGTTTTATTTTTGGGATAGGGAGATCTAAAGAAGTCATCTCCTGTTAAAAGAGGAGGGCTTTTGTGTAACCTGCACATTCTGTATATTTATTTATTTGTGAGGTTTATATACCACTCATTTAATGATATATCAGTACCCTGGATGGTTTACAAAAGGAAAATGTGAACTAAAAGCAGAGGTGAACCCCGTTGGGACTATCTTTCCCTCCACCTTTCTGATCCTGCCTTCTCACTGGCTAAAACACATTTTGTGGCTGCAAAGATCCAAGACAATATGGACAATACATTGTCTCTCCTATGGTATCTCCTTTTCTTGGCATTTGGCGGTTTTGCTTGACCAAAAATACCCTGATCTTCAGTTTGTTCTCTAAATAGGCAGTGATAAAGATGACTTACTGCTTAGAACTTCTTCTGGGGTCCCCCCCCCCTTTTCAGTTGCTCTTCAGACTTGGTTTCTGGAGTTATGCCATCTTCTGCTGTTGTTGCATCCAGCTCAGCTTTTGTGCTCCATAAGTTTCTTAATTATACATACCTGCCCAGGTTTCCCCAATCCATGTAGCCTGATGAAAGAGTGACAAAACTGGCAACCTCTGCTGCATCGTTCCTCCCTTCCCGAGCTACAGTGCTTCATCTCAGACTCACAACTGACCAGAGATGCAGCACTGCACCTTGGGCTGGGAGACATTGCAAGGGTTCTTGCATGGGTGTCCATCCAATGAGCAGCTTCCTCTCACAAAGGCTGTATGGGAGGTAAGGAATTTGCATGGGGGGAAAAAGAAAAGCACACTTTGATGCACCAGTGATTTCATAATTTCTATAACTGAGGTATATATTTCCCCATTAACTTCCTTGCTGAGGAACGCTGAGTATATGTCCAAAAATTCTTGAGCACTAAAGAGGATTCTGGATATGTTCCAGGCCAGTGGTACCCAACTTGTGTGCCCATAGATGGTGCTGGACTACAATTTCCAGAATATCTCACCATTAGTTATGTGATCAGGAAGTTGAAGTCCAACAGTTGGGGACCCAAGTTTGGAATTACTGTACTGTTTGAGAGTAGATGTTCAAATAATAAAATACATGAGCCAGGATCAACCCTTGCTCTCTCTTGCAACCAAAGCTGGGGTGGATGGATTTTTATGGCTCTTCTGCTATAACAGGGTTCCTAAAACATGGCTCTTCAGGTGTTCTTGGACTTCAATTCTCAGAAGCTCAAGTCAGCACACCTGCTAATCAGGGCTTCTGGGAATTGAAGTCCAAGAACATCTGGAGAGCCATGTTTGAGGAACCCTATGCTGTACTAAACAAGCCTGCAGAAGAATTAATGATCGTATACATTCTGTAAGATGTTTTGGAGAGATGAAGAAACAAAAGTACAGCCATGTAAAAAATTCTGGGGTCCAAAACCATATCTATTCAAATGCATAGAAACATATCTCCTGCATTTGCAATGAATTGCCATTCCATGCTAAAGATTAGAAACTTAGATTAAGGAGACCCAAATGTGAATCCTTGCTCAGCTGGAGAACTCTTACATGGGTTAGTTATCTCAGAGCCTGTAGGTTCTTGTGATGATAAAAGGGAAATATATAACTGCTATCTTGAGCTCCCTGGAAGAAGACAAGATCAGATGTGATAAATACAGTGTCTTTGGGGTATTTTGTTTATGTGGTGATCCCGAAAGTCTGTCCTAAATCCATGACTGTGTAACTACCCCATTTTGGAACTGTTATCCAGGTCAATAACATAACATTTGGCTAGAGGCAAATTTTGCGGCTCTGAATAAAAACAGATGACTCTTGGCCCTTTGAACATTTTGAACATTGTCACTGAACTCAACTGAGATTTTTGCCAAGGCAGTAAAAGCAATTTGGAGATGTTTTTGAATTGTACAGATGTCTTTTCCACTGGTACAAGGCAAGCCACATCCTTTTATTGTTGTTGTTACAAAGATGCAGTTATTAGAGCTTCCAAAATGCTGGATTTTTGCTGAGATAATTCTGCAATATATTTTCTAAACAAAATACCAAAGCCTCCATAAAGGTGGTGTAAATTACTCGTGCACTGCTTCAGTAGAGATTGGCACTGCTAACTTTTGGTGGTGTTATTCCTGGTAAGCATTTTGAACACTCTGAGGACTTTAGAATAGTTATGCTTCAATGGCTGTCTGCTTAGAGATGAATTCTATATCCATGTGAACAGCAATGTGGTTTAGGTATTAATTTCCCTACATGTCTGCAGCTGCTTCAATTACGTATTGTTTAAGACTAGATAGGAAATGAGAACAAGGTGCATGACAAGATCCTGATAAAATCAACAAGACAGTTCACCTTTGTAGAGCTTGGGAAAGTTTTGTTTGTTTATGACTCTCAGATTCTGCAGTGAGTAGATTCTGGGAACTGTAATCCAAAAATCAGCATTTTCAATGTCTGAATTGCAAAAAACAAAAAAAAAACAAAAAAAAAAAAAACAAAAAAAACCCCTAATGTGAAGATCCTTTACACTTTCAGATAAGTTACCCCAAACTCCTGAAGATGGTTATAAGGTTGTGTCAAGAATCAAGATGAAATCTAGCTAGGTTAGGGTTGTTTCTCTGGCTCAACATGAATTTTATCTGTGTATGGTTTTGGCCTGTATCATGAGGCCTTATTCTTTCCCATGGAAGATGACAATTTGGAGAGTGTGTCCCCTCAAGAACTAACATCCTGTGTGATCCCAAGTAGGCATGAAGGCAAGTAAAACATAGACTCTCTCATAAACGCATCTTTATGGTGTGATCAAGCAGCCTCCATCCTAAGACAGCCAGGAAGAAGCACTTCGCAACAACCTGACAAGCAGATGGCAGCTCCAGGGCCTGGAGAGTCATCCAACTCGTTGGCTGCTTCTCCTTCGCTCCAAAGACTGTCCTCTGAATCTATCATTCAACAACTCCTTCTCCAGTCTTTTCTGCACAGGGAGAGGTGTGCAGTGTGTGATAAGAGATTCTGCCTTGTTAAGTGGTGTGGAGACAAGAGAAGAGAGCAAGGCCATTATGACCCTTCAGGAGGAACACGACAATCATTTCCTCCTGTTTTTAGCTAAAGCATATGTTAAACAAAATGAGCAAAGAGCAATTCAGGTTTAAATAGGTAGGCAAGAGACAATAACTGAACGGGTCTTTTTGGTAGCTTTTTGCCAGACTCAGCAAGGCAGTGTTGAATAATATAAACAAAATGATTTGTATCCCTGATCCTACTGAGGCCAAATGTGTTTTCCAGAAACTGTACTTTCACACTAGAATAGAGTCAAGAGAAGTTACTCTGGGGACTGCAACTCCCAAAAAGAACTCCAACCAGCAACTCCTCTGGCCATGCTGGCTGTGGGAATCTGAGATCCGTAATCCCATAAGATAACTTTTCTAAGCAGTGCACTGGAATACATACACGTGGTCTAAATGCATGTAACCTCTTTCTCTTATTATTACTGATGATAAAATTTTCAAAAGCTTTGCATTCAGTGCCATCCAACCTGGTACTCTGTGACGTTTATCCAGTGGTGGGTTGTCAACATTTCCACTACCCCACCGTGACGTCATAGACGTTGTGGGCAGAGCAAAAAATAAAATAAAATAAAAATGTCTGCGCATGCGTCAAACCTCTGTTTGACGCATGCGCAGTTCTTTTTTTAGTGTGCATGCATCAAACCTCTATTTGACGCATGCACACTAAAAAATAGAACTGTGCATGTATCAAACAGAGGTTTGATGCATGTGCAGTTCCAGGCAGCCATTTTGGCTGCCCGGAAATACATTTTTGGAGGGGGCCGGAGAGGGAACCAAACTGGTCGCCCGGGGATTCCCCCCCCTCCCGACGACCACTCCTAATGGGGTGCTACCAGTTCGGGCAAACCGGTCCAAACCGGTAACATCCCATCTCTGCATTTATCACACTTTTTGAAACTGCAAATCCTTGGCTATGGAAAGGGAGAGTCTGACTTAACAAGACTTGCCATTTGAGACCATTTGAAAAGCTCACCAAAAGCCCAAATCTGTAAGATCTGTGCTTTCAGAAACCAGGCCAAACACAACATTATCTCCAGACTGAGAAAGATTCAGGTTGAGAAACCAGAAAACTATAGCCAAGTTTGGGAATGAGCCAGAGTGAGTCAAAGGAACAAGTAGAATTAAAGACAAGACGTCATTGCTGAAACAGTTTCTCAGAGAGATAAAGGAGGGGAAAGGAAAATGAAAAGCAACTTCCTGGAATCATTTGTGGAGGGTGACATTTAAAGTTTCTTTCTTCTCTACAACATTCTTCCTAACCTTTGAGAAGGAAATTGACACTGCACTGGTCATAAATCAATAGTAGGATAAGAAATTCTCAGATAGCCTGGAAACTCACTGGGGAGGAAAATTGTTAAAACCACTCCTTATAACTCTCAATATACTGCACCTTGAAAACTTTACTATCTTATCCTGCCAATAGTCGGATGCAATTGGATAACACATAACAAAATAAAAAGGGTAAATACACTTGAAAAACTATTAATTAGAATGAATTTTCATTTAGTTCATTATTGGACTGCAACTATGCTATACTGTATATCTACACAACAAATTTAAATGGGCTCCACACAGTCTCCCTTGGGAATCAAAAAGAAGTATAGTTGTGTGAATACAGTAACACACATATACATAGAGGACAAAGGGAGAAGCTAGAAATTTCTATCACAGAATTATCCAGAGCACCAGAAAACTACAGTTTTTAAAATTGGGTATCTGTGGTCTGAAAACAAATTACCACATCTGCTATAGTTACACAAATGTATCTTGAAATGGTGACCTATGAATAATCCCTAACTGACTACTTGAACTGTTGTTCCGATGCTGATGTGATACAATTGTTTGGGTAGGAAACCTGCATAAGTATCATCTGAGAATCAAGCAGACAGCTGACTGTCTCTTGTGTGGCTTAGGCTGTGACTACATGATCTAATACCACAGATTTTGCTCTGCATATAAAAAGATCAAATTTGAATTTTTTTTTATTGACCACATGGCACCAAACCTGAGTCAACTAAGTCCAGCCATTTTTACTCCCAAAGTGACTTTTTCTCTCTGCCACTGGAAGACTTCTACTTTTTCAAACTGGAATGAATTGAACACTTTTATGATTAGTTATGATAGTAAAGGTAAAGGTTACCTTGCTCAAAAGCCATTTGCCTCCAACTCTAGGGTTCAGCACTCATCTCTGTTTATACCTGAAGAGCCAGCGCTGTCCGCATTTGCAGACGTTTCTGTGGATATGTGGCAGTCATGCCTAGACAACGGAGTGCATGGAACACAGTTTACCTTCTCACCAAAGTGGTTCCTATTTATCTGCTTGCAATTTCTTGCTTTCGAACTGCCAGGTTGGCAAGAACTGGGACATTCCATCATGCAGTAATTGGGTTTTGAACTGCTGACCTTCCGCCTCCCAGTCACTTGAACCATTGCAGTCCAGTGTGTGTGTCTAGAGATGGTGGTTTGGTAGCATAGGCAACTGTGGCATAATCTTCAGATAATGAACATCCCTCCCCCAATCTTTTCTATCCCTTGATGCCTCTTTGAATTTTTTTAAAAATTCTTACATATATGAGATTAGTGCCAAATCACACTATCACCTTTCTGTCGGGTTTTCACTATTATTGTTCCCAGTATTTACATCCTGTAAAAGGATGGGATCAGAGAAGAAAGCAAGGATCAGCAGAGGTGAGACAAAAATAAGAAAGGGAAAAGGGGCCCGGGGGGGGGGGAGGCTGTTGGTTAGAATGTTAATCACACAGCATTCAGTATAAATGGTGAATATCTGGCTCCAAATAAGTGAATTCCCAAATCAATCCACAGGAATGTCATGAAGTTTGTAAATCAGGAAATATGCTAAACTAGCATCATATTTGAGCATCTCACCTCTCAGCTGCCAGTTCAGCTCACACCCCACAACCAGGTCATGAGCCACACATGGCGTTACTAAATTTTATGGAAAATAAATTTTATGCTGAGGATATAGGTGTACATAAACGGAAAATTTGTTTATTGTGTCAGAAGCACACAAAGGTGCTTTCTGGGTCGAAAGGATTTTTGATGGAGGAACTCCACTCAGGGGATGCCCAAATGAGGCTCCTTTCATGTCCCCAAGATTTCCCCCCCACCAAAGCGGTCCCTATTTATTTACTTGCAATTTCTTGCTTTTGAACTGCTAGATTGGCAGGAGCTGGGACAGAGACTGGCACTCATTCTGTCATGCGGTACTCGAGTCTCTAACTGTCAATTTGCCAACCTTCCAGCTAACAAGGCAAGCTTCTTAATCACTGAGCCACCGCAGTCCCTATAAAAAGGAATTTTTTTCTATGTATGAACAGATATTTCAACATTTGAACAAGCAGCACACACATTATCAAAGACATTATTAAAAGCTAAAGGGAATGGTCAGCTTCAAATGCACTGATGAGTTTTGGTTTACTGAATTTTAGTTTGTTTTGTCAAAGCTGCCCCTTCCAATGGTTAGTAAGACAGCTACAAACAGCAATTAGAAATCTTGGTTTGTTGTTGGCCTACAAAACCTGGCTTGTATGAACTCTGGCTTGTTATGTCCAGATCCAGAACTATGAGTTAATACCTGTATTGTTCCGCAGCAGCCCCAAACAAATAAAAGTTAATAGAAGGATGATAGATAAATAGCCCAGAAATAGAGAAACACCTTGCAATTTGTTTGGGGTTTTTTGTGGGGGGTTTTGCAGGACAGATTATGGCCAAAGCAACTCATAACAAAAGATAAATTATTTTGAAGGAATGGGCAAGAAATGATGCATGAGTTGTCTGAAGCTTCCAAAGCCTTTTCTTTTGAAATTCAGCAGCAAATTAAAGTGCTGAATTTTAATAGGAACAGGAAAAGCCCATATAAACAAAGCATTCTGTTTACTTTAAATGGCTTGTAGTGACTTGCCACTGAATTTTTGAATGAAACCAGGATAACCCAATTTAAAGTGAAATGTTTGCACTCAAACATTCCTGTTTTTTCACCAAATTCTCACAGCAGCATAATGTATGCTCTACTGCAGACCCCCAGTGGAAAATTTTTTTAGCCCCTGGATTAATCAAAGTTGCCCACCCCAAGTTAGTGTGATGCATGAACACAGCTGATTTCTTGGATCAATATCATAGTTACCCATCCCATCCCATTAAATGGTACCTTTCCAAAGTTGGAATAACGTTATACTCCTATTAAAAGATACAAATTGAAGATGGCTGGAAGTTGGCTTTGATGGCAAGACTCCAGGTCTTGCTATGGATTAGGAAACAGAGCTACCCTCTGGTCTGTGTCTTTCTTCTTGCTCTGACTCTGTCTGGTTTTCCATTGCTTTTGAAAAATCTTCTGCTTTTCATCCAAGAGGCAGCGTTTCCCAGTGATCAGTCCTGAAAGAAGCACAAAGTAGAACTGATATAACATCAGCAGGTGATCAGAAGCAGAGCTTCCCACCCAGGCACTGATTATTGAATTCTTTTTCTCTCCCCCATTCTGCACATTGCCAATTTGCCACTCTTGATAGCGGCAATTACCTCTCCTTTTGAAGTCATGGGAGGAAAAGGTGTCTTTCTGGTATGAGTGGAGAAATTAGACAGATTCAGAAATCCCACTTATAAGTTGACAGTCTCATGTCTATGGTAAGCACTAGACTTATTATTCCCTCCTAACACTTCTCTCACCTTACTAAACACATGGCTTTCTAAAGGAATTGAATGCAAAATGAAACTCTTTTAGATATATAACTGCGGCCAAAAGACATCTACAAAAAAACACTACTTTCCTGAAAAGAAAGTGACCCAGACTTTAGCCACAATCTGCACAAAGCAAAACACTCTTGAATCACTCTGTGCTACAGCTACAATGTGCTGGAGCAGCTTGGGACACCACCACCACCACCCCACATACACACTCTATTCTTGACCTCTCTGTAAAACTAGGAGCTGCTTTCCTAAACTTCAGGCATGGGGATATCTTGGCCTGCAGTTTCTATCAGGCCCAACCAAAATGGCCAATGATAAAATATTACAGGAGCAGCAGTGTAAAAGATCTGAAAGGCCAAAGGCTTTACATTGCATTGAAACAAAAAGTCAAATTAGTTCTGCATTCTGACCCCAAAAGTGGGGAAGGAAGGGGGCAGATGTTCCTTTGTAAGTTGAGCAAAGAAGAGGCATTTCCTTTTGTTTGCCTTAATATCTCGTATCCTGACACTATTTATAGAATGTATTTGAACTGCCATGGTTAATAGTAGTAGACTGTTGTCCTTCAGCTTCAAATAGAGGTATGGAAATGAATATACAGTATCACAAATAACAAGCAAAATATCTGCTTTGAAACATATCATAATCCAGTTTGTAAACATTATAATTCAGCACACACCAGAGTTTGGAATAGTTACTTTTTTGGACTAAGGGTATTTCAGCCAGCATGGACAGTGGCTTCTGGGAAGTGTAGTCCAGGAAGCAACTTTCCTAAGCTCTCCATTCCTCCCTCAACCTAGCACCACAATAACCGCTTCTTCTGATACATATAGCCAACAATTTGTTCTATGCAAAGCACCTTTATGCAAGGTAGGTGGTGTTGATGGGACCCAGAAATTTTCAGCCCACTGCATACACTCAAAGTCAGGCTAGATTGCTGAAGCTGCTTGAAATGAGGGGCAGGAACTAATGGATCAATGATAAGAGGCATAACAGCACCCACGTGAAAGGTGAGTTTTATTAATAAATATTAACCTGAAGGCATTGTGAGCCACTGTTCCTTTTGCCAATGTTAGCTTCTTTACCAGAATGGCTTTCCTAATGTGTGAAAGGATCCACCCCACACCCCATTGAGAACAAATGGGCTTTCAAAAGCAAAATTCTTTAATGGCAAAGAGGAATTGATCCAAGTTACACTTCTCCTTTGATATTCTTGCTAAACAAACCTTTCTTTCAAAACCACCATTGGCTGGTAATACCATGCTGCCTTTACGCCACATTTTTTTTTTTTTTGGAGGGGGGAGGAAATCTGCTTTTTAGTTGTCTTTGCTCTCTGGCTTGGCTCGATGGCACTGGGATGAAACACATTAACTTCTGAACCCATATGGACAGGACTGGATGTTTACCCACTCTACATTTCTGATTCAGTGTAAATGGGGCCATGGGAAGTACCCCAGGTAATAATCTTGGGTAAAGATGAGAGTCCAGCTATATGGATTCCCTAGGTACAGGGATTCAAGATGCTCAATTATTTTTACTCCATCCTGTACATGATAACTGTACATGATAACTGCCCCCGTTTAATTGCCACAGCTTTCTCCTGAGCAGCCTTGGGGACTGCAAGCTGGTGATTTCTCAGATTTTGTGTGTGGCCCCCCAGGATTCTCTAAGTAGATGGAGTTGCTATTAAACACTTTAACCTCAAAGCCTAATAACTATACACCTTGGATAGATAACAGCTGTCATATAGAATAGAGCAGGGGTTCTCAACCTTTTCAAGCTGAGGCCCAGGTCATGTTCCTTCAGACAACTTTGGGGGCTAGATGGCCATTTTGCCCTGCCTGCCACACATGGCACTTCTGGGTGTGGCAGAGGCGATGGGAGGCACATGAAATGGCATCATGGGCCACATCCCGCCCCTGGGCCATAAGTAGAGAACGCCTGGAGTAAAGCATCTGCCTAGCGGGAAAGCAAATAACAGTAGCATTTGAAGAAAAACCTCTTTTGGGGCCAGGGCCCTTAGGAATACTGTGAATGAAAAAGAACAAGTGTCTAGAAAATTGTATGAAACATATGCGTTATGCACGTGACTCACCACTGCAATTCAAGGTGCTGGTAATTACCTTTAAAGTCCTACATGGTAGTGGGCCAGGATACTTAAGAGACCGTATCACCCCAAGAACAAATGTCTGTCCCACCAGAGCAGACCGGAGAGGCTAACTGTTCCATCGGCTAGAGAGGCTCATCTCTCTAGCACTAGAAGGAGGGACTTCTTTGTGTCTGCTCCGGCCCTATGGAACCTCCTGCCAATTGAGTTGTGTCTCCAGACAGAGCTGCTGCCTTTCAGAAAAGGTGTAAAGACTTGGCTTGCGGGGCAGGTATGGGGTGCCAGTAACACAGTAACCCCGGCCTGCTGGCTGATCTGATAACTACTCCTCTCTCTCTTAATTCTTTTGATTTTTTTAAATCTTTTAACTTTTACTGGATTGCTCATGGTTTTATTGCTGGGATTATTGTTTGATATTTTGTTCTGTGATACTATGTTAGCTGTCCTGAGTCGCTCTGTGAGTAGGGCACCATACAAGTGTGAACAAATAAATAAATGTTTATGAGCAGGCTGGGACAAAATTCATAGCACTTGCCACTAAACAATAGTGTGGCTGTCTGGACAGGCTAGAACAAGAAATTGAGAATTCTGGGGAGTGGGTTGGTGTGCCTTCCTTACCACTATTACAGATATCCAAGTGTGTAATCTTCTTCCTTTCTACTCAAGGTGGAAGTACTGTATTGTGAAGTAGTGGATGAGTCTCCAAAGTCATTATCAGCACTACAAATTAAGGACCAAATGGTACTTCATACTTCAGGATGTTTACATAAACTTAGTTCTCTCTGTCTATATAGGGTGTCCAGATCATATATATAGCAGGATCACATACTCATCACCCGAAAGAAGATCAGGCTAGTAAACAACAGCGCAACATGAAGATTTTATGTGTATATGTATCCAATGGAATGTATTTATAACCTACTTTTCTCCACAAAAGGTAATGCAAGGCAGTTATATTGTGTAAAAAGTACGTAGAGTTAAAATACAAAGCAAAATAAAATATTAAGCGGAATTAAATGAAAGTCAATATTTAAAACAATTTTAATGCTATTTTTTAAAAAATATGGAAAATACCTCATGGAACTACCGGTACTAACAAACCCTTTCCTCAGCAAATGGCCAGTTGCCAAAATCTGTCTGATCTAGAAAAAGCATTTGCCTGCCAGTAGGAGGATAGCAGGGAGAATAGCCTGCCATCCCTTGGCCAGGAATTTTGGAGCATGGGAGCAGCAGGCAAAAGAACCTTTGTGTTGGGGCCAAGTGTACAAATAATTAATGTAATTTCAAAAGAGGTTCAGCACATCTCATCATCACAGTGGTAAGAGTAACAGTGTGTCGACTGCTTAATCTGTTCCATGGGGTGGAACTGCTGATGGGCAATGTTTAAAGTTTCTGCTCTCCTTTGCTGTGGTATTTTATTTTTCAAACCTATTTGGACAGTAGGGAGACCTTCAAATACAGTAGTGGGATGTCCACAGCAGGTCCATGGGCACCCTCATCTTGTGAGATCTTGTGAGACTGCTGGAGTCAGCTCAAAATAGGCATGAAACCTAAGGTGGAATAATAAGTCCTGGCCCAGACTTTCTTTAGAAAGGAGAAAAGACACAAAATACACATAGCTGTGTAGGAAATGCAAGGATTTATCATTCCAAAGATGAAGCTACCTGTGCCTTACACTATTACATAGTTCTTTCTCCCTTGCTTTCTTTTTGGGGTGGGGGTGGGGCTGAAAGTCCTTAGTTGTTTTTGGCATATGTCCAATACACAAAGAGGTGGGAGAAGCCAACAAGTTGAGGCAAGAGTCCGTTTTCTATGGGGAAGGATATGGATCATATTAAAGGGGAGAAATATTTTGATTCTTGAGAAGATCAGAGGCACCATTGGCTGGTGGTGTTTATATTGATTCTGATCCATTAAACCAGGGATTCTCAACCTTTTAAAGCCAGGGGCCGGATCACACTCCCTCAGACAGCTTTAGGGGCCAGATGGCCATTTTGCCCTTTCTCCACCACATAGTACTTCCTGGTGTGGTGGAGGTGGTGGTGGGCCACGTGAAATAGTCCTACAGGCTTAATAAAATTAATAAAATGTATTTAAGAAGAAGAAATGGTGCCATGGGCCACATCTGGTCCATGGGCCGCAGGTTGAGAACCCCTGCATTAAACAAAGTGGGGCACTGCCCCAGCTCAAGCTCAATTTACTTCCAAGCCAGCCATCACTATGTGCTTCCTTTCCAAAGGCAGATCAGGATCCCATCAGTGCCCTCTTCCAGCTGAACTTCCAGGTTCAAGTCATTTTGTGTGGGTAAAAGAGACTGTGTGTCATCTACGAATACCCACTTTTGTACTGTTTCTGTCACCCTTGGCTGCTCTGCTTTTTGCCTCTTTGCTTGGTATTCCTCCGCCCCAGAAGATATCCTGGGAGGGAGGAGAGGACATCAATACAATATCCAGGGGTGTTATAGTCATGGGAACAACGTGGGCTACCACTGATCCCAGAGTTTACAGAATGGCAGACATGTAATGAATAAATGTGCTAGGCTACTCCTGGTCTCAAGAGTTCAAGAAGAAAAACTTTCACCCTGGATCCCAAGTAGAAGGAACAATCTCCATATCATATCTGTTGTCCTTTCATCTATAACAGGGGTGCCTAAACTTTTAAGGCCATGGGCTGGTCACATGGTTCAGCGTGGTTTCACCAGAAGTGGAAGTAAAATGCACCTTGAAATCTGTTTTGCAACAGGATGAGATAGATTTAAGCTGCCATTTTCCCTGATTAAACCAAGGGTGCCCAAACTATGGCCTGTGGGCCAGATCCAGCCCATGCCACCAATTCATCCAGCCCACGCCACCCTCATCACTTCTGGAAGCAGAAGCAAAATGCACCCATATAGGCACATTTTGTTTCCACTTCCAGGAGTGATGAAGGTGGCGTGGACCGGATGAATTGGCATCAGGGGTCAGATCTGGCCCACAGGATGTAGTTTGGGCACCCCGATCTATAACAAAGAAATGCACTCTCTTGTCATGTCTGGGTATACATACAAAACCAAAGAACCAGAAATGTAAAGAACAAAGGGACCTAAAGAAGATAAAGGTCACAAATAATTCTGCTCCTGCTTTAAAGCAGACAAGACCCTTTGCGTGCTGGGTGAAATGGAGTGAGGAGGGCTGCCTAGTTGTGTGGCATGTTTGCACTAGATCCACAAAAAGGATGCTTCTTTGATCCAGTTCCAGTTCTATCCCATCCCACCCCACCCCCACAGCCCTGCTATGGACATGACCCACAAATCTCGGTAGAAAAACAAATGCTTACAATCCTAACTGCTGCCCCCTGGGAAGGCTGTGAAGTCTTGGACAGATTGTCCCCTGCTCTCTTGGAATGGAGGGCTGCTGAGCATCCTGCAGAACTTGGAAGCAAATTGTCCTCTGGGAAATAATCCTGACCCCTCATGCTGGCTGGGAAAATGGTTTCGGAGCACCCTCAGGCAGCAAATGCGTGTAACCTTGCAGCTATCCCAGGATGCTTAAGGAAGGAAAATGACAGAGCACTGCTGGGAACGGACTCAGGGCTTGGAGCAGTTCCTTTTCCAGACCGCAGCACAGACACTGGGAGTTGGGTTGCAAAAGAGTAATCTTTCCCATCTCTGGACTGACATTTCCTCTTTAGTGGTGCCTGTACAAAGAAACACCACACCTTCATGCAGGCACAAAGGATATATGTATATAATTCATTCTGCTACTCACCCATCCCTCTCTCCATCCTGAGAATCACCTGGCTCTTGCAAAAACCTGCCAAGTAGGAAACAATCTACCTCTTCCTCCGATAAGAGTGGCTCTCCAGATGTTGTTAGAGTGAAACTCCAGGCACTCCTCAGCCCTACTGGAAGTTGCCACCCAACAGTATTTGGGAAGGCCACAAGTCTTCCCTTAAATCCATTCATATCGAACCCTCCCCGTTGTCACTACTGAGTATATTACAACCACCCCCTGCTGAACTGGCAGCAGATTGTCAGATGTATCTGCTGAAATATCTGTGAGCAGCCTTTTTCCAGAAGTGCAATTTGGTCCATTCATTTCAGCACATCAGGAAGGCACCAGGTGAGGGACAGCTTCATGGAAGCTATTCTGATGCGTCTCTATTCACTCACAAAACCTGGCTGGCCACTCTTTCTTCATAGACAGTAAGTCACCTTACATGGCACAGGCTGAACTGCTGCTTTCTTTTCACTCTGGTGGCAAACAAAGCAGATGCTTTGTTGACTATGAGCAGAAAATAGTTACAGACAAAGAGAAAAAACTGCTACCTCTGGATGATTGTAGCTATTGGTCCTGAAGGTGGAGGGTGGATGGAAGGAAGGGCACGGACTCACTTTCAGGGAACCTCAGAGAAAAGAGTGAAATAATGTCTCACAACTAGGCACCTTGAGGTTATGAGAGCGTGAGGAGGTGGCCACGTGAACTTCAGAAAGGGCCTAAACACCTGGTTAGCGCAGCAGGTGAGGGGTGCTGCCGGTGTGGCTTATATAAGGCCATCCAGGTCTTAATTTTATAGGGAGGGTGTTTTAAATTGGTTTTAATAGTTTTAAGTGTTTGACTTTGTATGATGGGAATGTTTTATACTTTGAACCTTTTGATATCAACTGTGAGCCGCCCGGAATTGCTTTGGTGAGGGGGGCGGCAATAATAATAATAATAATAATAATAATAATAATAATAATAATAATAATAATAATAATAATAATAATAATAATAATAATAATAATAATAATAATAATAATAATAATAATAATAATAAACTTGGAAACTACAATTGATCAAAAGCTCCTTCCCTCTGCATAAATACACTGTGAGACATGGAAGGAGTTAATTAGTGCATGCCATTTATCCACTATAGCTACTCATGTACCACATTCAATCCTTGTAATTTTTATTATTGTTTGTCAAACTAACTGGAATTTCTTGGGATTCACATCTCCAAAATGCCTGGAAAGGAAAAGTTTAACTATCCCTGGTATATTTCTTCATGGCCATGTCTGATTATTCTTAACGCTCCACATCAATACTTCCATCACATATTGGCAGGCCTTCCAAGATACATTTTGTACTTGGGTACAAGCCCCCTAAATGAAATATGCTTCTCAAACACCATGACAGGTGAATGTTTTATTTAAAATTGAGAATAACAATTAGGGAAAGATTGGACATACAACACCAGCACCAACACCACCATAAATCAAGGATGGGCAAGTCCAGCAGATAAGCTGGCCAAATTTCTGCTTGGCAGAACATCTGGGAACTGAACAGACCACGAAAAATGGAACAAAAGGAAAACACACCAAAACCATCAGAAAGCAAGCAAGCAAGCAAAACTGGAAAGTGGGGGCGGGGTGGGGGAAGAGAAGAGAATTATCTTTAAATGTTTCTTAGTTGCTTGCCCTCAAATTTAAGCAGGAAATTGCAAAAAAAAAACCCATTAAATAAAGCAAATTCTTGTTTTATTATGTAACTTTACTGTTTTGCTACCAAAAATTAGAGGCGCAGGGTCACTACAACTAAAAGTACTGTACTACAACTTCTTTTTTAAAAAATGAATCATGGCTCCTGGAGCAGCAACTCTTTTTCTTCTGTGGGTGGATCTTTTTTTGAGTAAGCATCTGTGACAGGGTAGAGAAATACAATAGGATCAGGAACCAGAAAAATAGAATTGGGGGAGCTGTACTTTGCCCACCCCAGTGCAGATATTTCACAATTGTCAGGGTGCATGTTGGTACAGTTGGGTATCAATATATTCGATTATAAAACTTACCTTGTGAAGCCACCTTAGAAAACAAGGAGCTTCAGGAGGCAAGGGAAGGTTAGAGATCACTGTTTATCAGTCCCTTCCTGTATTCAAAGGATTTACTTTTCAGATCAAATGCTTATGAGAAAACAAAGCAAGATCCCAATCTGGTCCCACAGTCACAGCCTGATTAACCCTGAGTTCAAGCCCAGACCCTCACTTTGACTATAAATAGCTTTGCTTTTTCCTTTCCCATCCTCCCTGCAACAGCATAGAAATGCCTGCCCTTTTATGGTCAAAATGGCAGATTCCTAGAGCTGAACAGTCCAGATCTCCTATGTTGGGCTTGAGCCAAGGGGCCCAGGGGGATATAGCACTGGGCCTTCCAAGCTGCTGCCTCTCCTCTTCAGTAGACTTGGCTGGGATAAATCATAATGCCAAGAATAAAGAGCAGGTTTTCAGAGCCTTAGAGAAGGGAATGGTGCAGTTAAAGCAGTTTGGAATCTGTGGTTAACAAACATTTGGTGGTTTGTTCCTCTTCTTTCTCAGGATTCCTCTCCCCAGGCTACACTTGATGGGTTGCAGATGAAAGACTGGGCATTTTGTTCTGGTTCCATGAACAGAAGCCAAACTCTCAGCTTCAAGATCAAGGTGCCCCATTCCAGTGGTTTCGTAAACACACTGCCAAATCAATGACAAACTAGGTATACCTGTGAAAATGTTCATTTGTGTGTTAACATATGAGGGGGTCGGTCCCAGATATGCTAGAATTTGGACCGTTCTAGCAGCTAGATGCTTGCCCAGGAACACACATACATTGTGTGTTGTATTTAAAATACTTTTACAAGAAAAGAAATTGTATCTCTCATACAGTGACATGGAGAAATACGGTGTCTCATAGTTTACATACTGTATATGATTTTGAAAAGAGCATGCATTTATTGACTATGAACAGAGGATAGTTACAGGCAATATTTGCTTCAACGGCCCAGATAAAACTGCATCCAAACTAGCAGATTTTCAATTTGTATAAATAGTTAAATTTGATTTTTAATTGTTAAAACACGTGTTTATTTTTTGGCAGTGAAAGTCAGTGTTTTGCACATAGATGTGTACAAGGAGTATGGTGCAGGGAAGATGTTAGATTGATCATTAAAGCTGAACTGCAATGGAACATTGAAATGCAAATTTCTATTTCCTAGTTCTAAAAGGTAAAATACAAAAACATTGGGAATGGATGTCGAACTTCTACACAACAATGGTCTTAATTTACTATGTAAAACAGGGGTGCCCAAACTTTTTGGGCCACAGGCTGGTAACGTGGTTCAGCAGGCTGGTAACATGGTTCCTCCCACTGGAAGCGGTAGTAAAACATGCCTTGCCATCTTTTTTGCAACAATATGAAACATATTTTAAGCTGCCACTTTCTCTGCTTAAACCAGGGATGCCCAAACTATGGCCCATTGGCTGGATCTGACACATGGGCTGTAGTTTAGGCACCCCTGACATAAAATATTTGTGTGCCATTATGGCATAAAAACTCAAAAACAACCATAGAGTCAGAGCTGACCCAAAAAGCTGCATAGTACTTGAAGCAAGCCAAGTCATTTTGGCACATGAGACAGAAATTCTAACATCATAAATTTATAGAAATCTAAACTCTGAGAATTTGTTGTCCTTTCGTGACCCTGAGCAAAGGAGGAGTGCAAAAGGAACAGCCAATGTCAGAATTACTGCTGGACATTTTAGGTGACAGTAGTAGTGAGGAACGACCTGTATAGAACCCAGAAGAAACACAGTCCTGACCCGCAGGGATTACCAAATAAATTACATCTAATAATTCTTTCTTCTTGGAAGAATGGGAAAATGTTACAACCCTACAAATTATATTTCTTTCCAGGCCTCTACCTCACTGCTTGAATGTGTTGCAAGCAGGGATTCTTAAGGGCTACCTGGATTGCTCAGTGGTTTTAGGTATTTGGGTGCAGACCCAGAGGTTGAGAGTCTAATTCCCCCACTCTGCCTTCAAAGAAAAAAGCTGGCCTGCGCAGCCAGGGGTAATCTACATAACCCAAGGGTGCTCCAGAAGAAAGGATTTGTTAATGCCTTCTGGGTACTCTCTACCTAGAAAACCCTGGAAATTAAGGATCACTATAAGTCTGAATTGACTTGACAGCACACAATTTTAAATGTAATTATTAATGTATGAAAAGGAAGAGGCACTGAGTTCATATTGCAAACATACATTGGCTACTGCAGCATACTAAATTATTTTGGAAGAAGATCAGGCCATGCTTTGTAGACTACAGCAAAGCCTTTGGCTGTGTGGATCATGAAAAGCCATGAACTTTCATAAAAGAAATAGACATACTGTACTGTATATCAATACTTGATCGTCCTGATAATTAAACTCCAGATGAGTAAATTAGTATTAGGAATATGGAGAAAAACTATGTCAGATAAAGTATGCTCTATCTCTCTGTCTCTTCAGTCTGTAGGCAAAACATATCATATGAAAACCTGGGAAGGTTTTCATATGATGAAGGAAGAGTGAAAAATTGGTGGAAGAAACATCCATAATTTAAGATATGCAGATGACACTATATTACTAGCAGAAAGCAACAATCACTTGAAATGACCCCTGATGGAGGTAAAGGAATTCCAAAATAGGACTGTAATTCAACATTAAGAAGATAAAAATCATGATTGCAGAACTACAGCACTATAAAGTTGACAATGAAGAAATTATCAAAGAGTTTGTGTAACTTGGTTCAGTCATCAATCCAAATGGAGAATACAGCCAAGAGATCTGTGATTCTCAAGGGCAGCAATGAAGGGACTGGAAAAGATCCTCAAGGCAAAATCATTCACATTATTGTATTTCCAATTACTATGTATGGACATGAAAGCTGGAGAGTGAAGAAAGCCAAAAGGAAAAATATTGATTTAACTGCCCAGAAGACAAAGTGGGTCCTAGATAAAAAGCAATTTGAACTGCCTCTAAAAGCAAAACTGGCCAAATTAAGACTGCAGCACTTTGGGCACATCACAAAAAGAGAAGACTCTTTGGAGGAAACAATCACTTTGGGGGAAAAGATAAAGGCAGAAGGAGAAGAGGAAAACCAAGTGTGTCATATACTGACTCCATAAAGTAAATAACAGCCTGGGAGTTTACAACAGCTGAATATGGCTATTAATGATATAATATTTTGGAGGTCACTTATTCATAGGGTTCCCATAAGTTGGAGAAGACTTGATGGCATGAAACAACAGCAAAAGTACAAAAGGACTGTCCAAAATATGGAACACTGTCATTTATGGCAGCATTTTGCACATGCACATTTTACTTCCACTTCTAGGAGTGTTGCGGGTGCCATGGGTCAGACAGAATGTTGTTGTGGGCCAGATCTGGCCCAATGGCCACAGTTTGGGCACCCTTGCTCTACAGTAAGCAGCTGATAGGTTTAAATGCAACATTTGTGTATAAGATGTAGTTTGCCTATGAGAAAAGCCATCTCTGTTTCTTTGGAACTACCCTAAAACTGCATCCTAGGTTCATCGTGAGTCTTTAAAACTAGCATTTTGCAAGGAAGATGAAAGAAACAAGGTTAAGAGGCCTTTAAAAGGGGGCAGCGGAGAGAAAACCAAAGATACTCCCCTCATCTATCAGACGTGCTATGTAAGTTTGTTTCTACAAGCAATATAAATTCCCAACAGATATGCTCTGACAGCTCTTTCCCATATCCTCTTCCCAGGGCCTGTGTCTCAACCCTTCACTCTCTATCAGAAAGTCTTCATTCCATATAAGCCTCCTCCTTCCCCTGCCCCATCTTTCTTCATTTGCTTTACTCACCTACCATCAACTGTTTGAAAATGGACCATTATCATTTCTTGACACACACTCTCTTCTTCTCCTCAGCATAAGTTGCTGATAGAATGATGGCTTCATAGATATTGCCACTTTAAAACTATGAAAATAGAGGCTGTTCTGAGTCAGTAAGAACAAATGTGCCATGCTGCTTCTTGCCTGCAACAGTTTGTGCCACACCAACCCCCTCTGGTGGTAAGCTATGGGGCTATGCATGTTGTGAAGACACATACACTGTGTGGTACCCCTTAAAGCACTAAAGTGCACATTTAATGAAGCTGTCGCTAAGTGAGTCCAAAGAAACATTGGCAGCATCCCAGTCAGTACTATGTATCCATGTAAGACCTTTTTTTAAAAAACCACACACGGAATCCATAACATGTATCCAGCAACATCATAAAGACGTCCCTTCATCAGTGCCACTACATCACGAAGAATAAAGACAGCTCCATTGCTCAGCATGTGGGCTGCCTCCTGATGAACACTTGGAGGTAGGGCCAGTCTGGGACCTTACTGTCCTGGTACATTGTGCCATATCTTTTGGTGTGACATGACATTTGCACAATTTAAAGACTAACTAACTAACAAGCAAACAAACAGAAACCAAGCAAGCAACCCAAGGCATAAAAAGATCTCAGCCCTGGGGCCTGTGAACTAGTAGATCTGGGAATGCTCTGTTTACATTTTGCATTCCTAGGACAGAGGAAATGATCTGCCACATCTATTCCCAAGAGAGGAGCAGTCACGTCAGTAAGTCCATCAGAGAAAGCTGCTCTGTTTTCGCTGGCAACATTTATCTGTTGTCAATGGCTGAGAAGGGAATGAAGAAGGGAAGTCCTCAAAGTGACATTTCAAAGGTCAGAGCAACCATGATAAAAAAAACCCCTATGACTGTTAAGTTTTCTGCATGATAAAATAAAGGTCACCTAGGCTTGACATAATTAAGACCACCAGTGGTTATTTCCCATAAATGAGAGAACACTTCTGCATTACACATGCTGCTTTCTTTTTCACAAGGCTAGCAACCATGTGGGATAAATGCATGGGATGGGAATCTGGATAGCACTCTTTGACTTGGCTTTGGTCTTATATATGTTGACAGGCCCTATACACAGAACCAAATTAAACATGCAACCTGTGCATGTCTAGGTGCTCGCTTGGGTTCATGGAGACTCACAGAAAAGAAGATGGAGAGCAGCCTGCACATGGACATTTTGCACACACCAAGGCTCTCAGCAAACAGAAATTACCAACACCCTGTTGAAACCAATTATTTGAGAAATGTATCTGTAAGAGGTGATTCAGAATACACATGGAGCAGGTGGATTAGCCAGGGGATTCCTGTTCTGAATATTTACAGCACAGTCTATGCATCACCACACAGCAGAACATCCCACTGTGTTCAGAGTAGTTTACTCCATGTTTTATTGTTCAGTCACACAGTCGATTCCGACCCTTTGTGACCCCATGGACCATTGCCTGCCAGGCACCTCTGTCCTCCACCATCTTCCTTAACCCACCCAGCTCTGTGCCCATTGTGTCTACAATACCATCTAGCCATCCAGTGGTGGGCAGCAACAGGTTTGCACCCCCTGGGAGGGTTTTTTAAAAGCAAAATTGGGTGGTCTCTGGGCAGGGGGGTAGTGAAATTGGGTGGCCAAGCCCACCTCCCTGCCCTGCCCCATCAGGTTTTGTCCCTGCAAGTGGTTCAAGGTCTCCCTTGCTCAAAAGCCAGTCATATCTGACTCTAGGGTGCAGTGCTCATCTCCTTTTACAGCCAAAGAGCCAGTGCTACCTGTGTTTCCAGATGTATACATGGCCATATGAAAGGCATGACTAGATCATCCATGATGTAGGCTCTGCCCAGGACGTAGGCTCCACCCAGGACATAGGCTCCGCCCATGATGTAGGCTCCACCCATAGTGTGGTAGCAATATATATAATTTTTTTGCTGCCCACCACTCTCATTTTTGGCTGACCCCTTCTTCCTTTGGCCTCCACCTTTCCCAGCATCAAGGCTTTCTCAAGTGAATCCTCTCTTCTCATTTGATGTCCAACATGTGTGTGTGTGTGTGTGCGTGCGTGCGTGCGCGCGTGCGTGCGTGCGTAAAAGATTCTGAGTTTAGTTCAGTAATCACTTGGTGACCTATTTAGGGTCACACTCCCTCTTAGCCTGAGAATACAGTTGGGTGGGAGAAGAGTTTGTATGCTGTCCTGAACTTAATGGATGAAATGGAGGGTGAAAATATAACTAATGAAGAAATAAACAAGACCCCAAAAAAGGGTTTTTGCTATTGTGGTGTAGTGGACAGAATAACAGACTCGTTGTCAGAAGACCTGGATTCAGGTCCTTGCTCAGTCATGAAAATTAACTAGGGAGAGTATTACTGGTAAAAAAAAAAACCCTCCTTAAATATCTCCCTTACCTTAAAACAGGGGTTCTCAACTGTTTCAAGCCACAAGCTGGACCACACCTCATCAGACAGCTGAGCGGGCCAGACTGGTGGTTCCCCCCACCATAAACGCTACTGTAAAATGCATCTGTGGCTGTCATAAACACATTTACGACAGCCGTGGGTGCATTTATGGCTGTTGTAAACACTTTCACTTCTGGTGGTGGCGACATGGGCCACATGAAATGGTGTTGCAGGCTGGATCTGGCCCACAGGCCATGGGTTGAGAACCCCTGCCTTAAAACCATGATAGAGTTGCTCTGAGATGGTTCTGACCCATAACGCATAATATATGGTTTATATAATGCCATTGTTCTTGCAGTATGGATCTGTATTTCAGCTGCCCATATCTCCTTTATACATTGCTTTCCCCTGTACTGTATGCCTGGCACAAAACTGACTATAGCATTGTCCTCTCTTAAAAAGCAAGCCTTAGAAATGTTTAATGGAACAGGCTAACTCCAGAATAGCGACAACAACTTGCTCGTGTCAGCAGCATGTACTGCCTGCATAGTCATTTATGGCAAAAGAATGAAAAGAAACATGTACTGATGTTTGCACACATACATTTACTTCAACCAACATTGTGGCACATCGCTCTTCAGTCCCATTTCTTTTCAAAGATTTCACATCTAATAACTCATAGTGGAGGTTTAAACTCTTAAGAATTGTAATACAGTATTTTTATGTGTTACACTAATAATAATAAAAGGCAATCCTCAAAAGAAAAGAGGTGTGAAAATAGGGACAGTGTGTCACTCAAGACAAGACAGAGAGCAGAAATAGAGATTGTCCATGGCAAAGAGAACAGCCAAGGAAATGGCATCTGTTCGGAGGGGGGCCGGGGTCACATTGCACGTTACAGATAACAATAGTTCCTTATTTCCTTAAGTCTAAAAAAAGTCTGATTGTCATAGCACAAGCTATGCACACAGTGTTTAACCTGCACATTAACTTGCACGTATATTTTATAAGTATGATTGTTCAAGCACAAACTCTCCATATGGAGCCATGTTTCTGAAAGGTTAGTGTCTTTTTACCTTCTAAGGATATGCTACCTGTAATAAACTCGTCAACACCACCATTCTGCCTGCCTTATTATACGACAGTGAAACATGGGCACCTACAAAAGCTGACATAAAAAAAATCAATGTAACACAAAGAACAATCAAGCGAATGATGCTACGCATACAATGGGTTGACTGAATATCAAATAAAGAACTGTGTATAAGATCAGGTGCAAAACAAGAGTCAGGACAATTGTCATCATTGATTGAGTTTTCAAGACATCGATGGGCAGGGCAAGTGTGCCACTTCAAAGATGGCAGGTGGATGAAAGCTATCACAGAATTGATACGACTTGACATAAAGTGACCACTGGGAAGGCCAGCAACTAGATGGGAAGACCAGTTCAGGGTGAAGTTCCCGAGGCCCTGGATGAGACTGGCATAGGATAAGGAACAGTGGAAGATGATGCTTTGATCTGCTACATCAACCTGATGTGTGAAACACGGATGAACCAAGTACGTAATGAATAATTTAACACAAGATCTAATACTATAATTCCCCTTCAGATTCAAATTCACTTCTCCAGAAAGATCTTTAGGTTGTAATTCTATACCCATTAATCTAGAGGTAGGCCCATTGAGTTCTAGTAGACATTTCTAATACTATATTATTATTATTATTATTATTATTATTATTATTATTATTATTATTATTATTATTATTATTATTATTCATACTTATCAACTGCCCTTCTCACCGAGGTGACCTTATTCAAGCAGGATCTGTTGTCTGGGCCTGAGTATAAGAAGCTTGAGATACCCAGGGTGGTATAGGAGATAGAGTGATGGACTAGGACAGGAGGCATGGGTTCAAATCCCTGCCCAGCCATGGAAACTCACTGGAGTTGTGTACCTAATAAAATCTCTCCTTAAATGTTTCACTTACCTTCAAGATATTATGGTCTTTATAAGCTGGTTCCAACTTGACGACACATAACAACAATAGGAAACACACCAAATTCTAACCCAATTTTGTTTTTGAAAATAATCTATTATTTTTCTAATAAGAAAACAACCAGTTCTATCATCCCCCCACCCCTTTAGAATATGCTTTCCTTTCACCATCCCAGGGAGGAGGTGAGGGAGGCTGTCAGTAATTCTTATTATTAAAACACTTCCTTTAATGGGCAATAAGTAAACCAAGCCTGCATCTTGCTGGCTGCTGGCTTTCCCATGGTTGTCTCTCAGCTTCACTGACTGTTAAATATGGGAAGAAGAGGAGAAGCACCCCCTCCACCTCCTGCCCTGAGAGAATGGCCATAAATAGTTCATGGAGTGGTGGGATGCGACATTTGTTCTGTATCTTGGAGACTTGTGGGCCATAAGGGGGGGGGGGGAGATCATCACTGCAAAATGGTGAAGGAGGTGCTCCACCACTCCTCAGTCTAGGAACTGCCCATCTTCTGTCCAATTCTAAGGAGATGGCATTCTTCTGATGTTCACCTTTTAAAGGCAGAGCCAACCCTAGCATTGACTGAGGGAGGAAATTTGAGGTATAATAAAATAGTAGCAAATTGTTGTTTTTCTTATTGTTCTATTTTTGCTGTTACGAAATGAGCCAAAATAATTTGCAGGCTTTGGGTATTACTAATAGCAGCAAAACTCCAGGATCAGATTTGTCTTAGAGAGCAAAATATCTTGAATAGGGTTCTTGGACATAAGCTTGTAGGATATTTTCACATTGCCCACGAGAAATGCTATAATTACTGTACTCCCAGATAGCCTATACTGTGAGAGCCAGTATGGTATAGACATCAAACTAGGATTCAGGGAATCTGGGTTCAAACTTCTGTTTGGCCACAGAAACTCACTGCTGTGTGTGGATGGTAAACCATTCCTTACACTTTTATGTACCTTGAAAATTCTATTACATTCTCCGTAATTTGGACATGGTTTGACAGCACATAACAATAGCATGTCGTGTACTGTATTTCTGCATTTCTCTAATACAGAAGAAACTGGACAGAGATCAACAAATTATCTTGGCCATACTGCCAACTCCCACCTTCCAATATGTCAATGTTGTCAAGGCAGACTGTTATCAAGGCAACGTAATCAGATAGCCCAGAACTAAATGGCCTGAAACAATATTGTTTATGGCAAGTTTTCATATGATTGAAGATTATTTGTCTATGTAGTAATGGCAACTCAAAGTGTTTAACTGTCCTTCATCTGAGTCTCCCCCCACCCCTTTGAGGAGTTCTGTTTACATACATACATACATACATACATACATACATACATACATACATACATACATACATACATATTTATAAGTTTATTTCAACAATAAAATACAAGTACAAATATTTTAAAAGCTTTAACATGATAGTATAAATAATAAACATAACAACACAACAATTCAAAAAGCCAGCAATACCAATATACACTTAAGCCAAACCCATCATAAGAAAAACCACAGGAATTCAGGGACTGCAAACACTGTCTTTATTATCCCAATTATATGAAGCATAAGTTACTCTCCTCCAGAATGCAATATTGCAGGGATAGGCAACCTATAGCCCATGGGCCTGATCCGGCCAGTGGCGCCAAATCAACTCACCTGTGCCCTTGCTCCAGCCACTGCCAAAATTGCCCACGGATTCATTTACAGCTGTTGTATACGTGTTTACTACAGCCGTAAATGACTCCACGGCCAATTCTGGTGGCGGTGGCGGCAGCTGGATCACAAGTCCAGCCCGCAAACTATCTGAGGGAGCATGACCTGGCCCCCAACTTCAAAAGATTGGCAAACCCAGCTCTACTGCATGAGAATAAGAGTAAGATTCTAAGGAGGGCTCCTTTTAACCATCACTGAAATAGGAGAGACATACTAAATCTCTGAGGCTTTTCCTTAAGAATTATAATCTTCGCCTTACTAAATAAAAATAGTTTTGAAATTTGCAGTGGCTCAGTGGACACTGAACCTTCTGAAGATCAATGTGTTGCTTCTAGTAGGACCTATACCCACATTTCCTTCTTCTACATACCTTGTTCCTATATCAAAAATTCACGCTGAATTTGTGTTTTTAGCCTATGAATCACAGTCTGATTCCTCAACAGTTTCATTAGGCAGTTTCATTTCAGTGTCAAAGATATAGCCTGTGCTTCCTCTTCTAAATTATTGACAAGCCAGAATTCACCAGCTCATTAGTAAGTTACATGTTGCTAGACACCAGAGACCTCTGAACAATCATTCTAAGCATGTTTCAAAACAGCATACGTACTAATTTTTGTATACAAATACTGTATGTAAAAGACATGTATATGTTGTATCTAAATTTCAGCAATTTGTTTGCTTCTCCTTCCCCTTTTGTCTAGGCCAGATGTGAAACTGCCAAAAGTCAAGGCACCTTTTGGTGAGTTCATTCTGCAGTTCCTTTCACCTGACCTAATGTGAGAAAGATTAGACAGCAACACAAGGTTACCATCACGAGGGTATGCCCGATTGTAGTTAAAAAATACCACAATCTTCGAGGAGGCTCTTTCTGTGCTGAAATGGTTTGACACTGACCTTTTCTTGCATAGTGAGCAATATCCTCTTGTGCAACTCCACCAGTTTACCGCCCATGCTGGCATCAGAGACAGCATGCTGCTGCTAATTAAGAGTTCCTGCTTTGATTCTGGGTTATGTCTGACTTGTACACAATGAGATAAAGTAGCACTGAACTGAAGAAAGCAGGAACTTTGTAATTATTAGCCATCTGGGTGCCTGCATTTTTATTCCCATTGCACTTGAAAGAGCTACATAACAGACGTTTTGGCTAACACTGTGGTTCAGGAGAAACCGATTTATTAAAGCACATTAGGTTTATTCTACTCCCAGCTAAGCCACCCACCATCTTATTCTTTACAAGACTTGAAGGTTCAGGGCAAGGGTGCCCAAACTATGGCCCATGGGCAGATCTGGCCCCCGATGCCAATTCATCCACCCCACAAAGCCCTCATTGCTCCCAGAAGTGGAAGTAAAATGTGCCTGTATGGACACATTTTACTTCCACTTCCGGGAGCAACAAGGGCTTTGCGGGGTGGATGCCCAACCACAATGGGCATCAGCTGCCAATTCCTCCAGTGGACATCTTATACATATGGGGAACTCTCTCTCTCTCTCTCACACACACACACACACAGACACACGTAAGAGCACATATACTCTAGTAAGCTTGTGAGGACAAACTCAAAGACTTGGATTCTGATCTTGGTTCATTTCTAAACTCACATGCTGACAACAACATTGGACTCCATTATGTTGTTATTACAATAATTAATGAAATGCTACAAGCTTTTGAGAATTCTACTTTGTGGGAAGAATGCCTACATTGCAGAGTCAACTGATTTTTAAAATTTTCATTTTCCTTGGAGATCTATAGTTCTTTGAGTGAAACTAAAAGATTGCTATTAAACTCACAGCTTTCCCATCAAACTTGCTCCCACAGGAATCTTTGGAGGAAGTAGCAACAATTAAATTGGAATAAAATTAATATACTGCATATCACTTAACATAATAATTGTGTGCTGTCAAGTCAATTCTGACTAACGGTGACCCTTTCTGGGGTTTTCTAGGTAGAGAATACACAGAAGTGGTTTGCCATTCCCTTCTTCTGGGGTTACCCTGGAACTGTGCAGCTTGCCCATTATTGCAAAGGCTGGATCCTTTCCCTGGAGACATAGTGGGGAACCAAACTCCCAACCTCTGGCTCCACAGATATACAGCATACTGAAACCAGTAAACTATACAGCCAGTCTATCACTGATGACTTGTACAGTACCTTAAAAAATTAAATTCAATACACTTGACACATTCTTTGGGTTTACTTAAACTTTTGCAGGCAAACTATCCTCTCTATTTAATTCCTTAACAATAGAATTTAGAATAGCAGTTGAGAAGTATGACCGTTCAAGTGTTTGGCACTTGAAGGGTCAATGGCTATGGTTAAGTATTTATGGGAGTTTTAGGTTGTCACTGTTGAATATGAAATATATGAATGGATTTGATGGGAAGTTAAATTTCACCAGGAGTCAGCAGAGCAAGGGGAAGAAATCAGTTGAGATGTTTCTTAACTGTTTGAATCTTTTCCTCCCCAAACTATGTGTCTGGGTCAGCCATCATATTCCTCACCTTCCTTCCTTCCTTCCCAGTCCTAGGGCAGCTGGCTGACCAAGAGGAAAAAAGAGTGAAGGGTCTGCAGAGGGACAGGAAGAGGTTTCCCAGTAGCTAAACTCTAGCTGTGCTTCCCAAAAATCTGGACAGCCAGAGCACACCTACCTTAACATTTCTTCTTATCTCTCTCTGATTCCTACCCTTTCTCCCCTTTGATCAGCCAACTGTCCTAGTGCTAGGACAGCAAACCTTGAAAAGAAAAGGGAAGGGGGAAATGAAAGCAGATCTAGGCACCAGTTACAGGAAGAAGATTCAAATGGCAGCCAATCACCTTGCTGTATTGTCTCTTTACCCATTGCTGTAGTTTTCTGGAATGGGTTTAAATACAATGGCTATGACCCTCATCACATCATTTCGAAAGACTTTGATTTTTTTAAAAATTAAAGTCTCCACAGCAGAGGTAAAAACTATGGATATGGGGTGGTGGCAGTAAAATGTGGGCTAGTTTGCATTGACTTTTACATCATGTAGATTAATAGAAAATAATGCCAATCCAGCAGCCTTTCCCAAATTATTTGTCAATGCAGTTGCACCCTTAGTCTAAAACAGATGTCAATGATTTCCTACCCCTGGGTAAGGAAAACAGTCCAAAGTTAAATAGTGCAGCCATTGCTTCCCTGGGCTAAGCTTGCCAAGGGAAACTTCATGACCAACTTTCCAGAGTCCTCCAAAACAATAATCTTTCAGACAACTTGTTATAACTATGCAGCTGAATCAGTCAAGAGAAGTTTTTACTTATGAAATTTAAATCACAGTACTGAATCCAGTGGTGGTTGACACCAATTTGAGATCTTTATTAATACAAAACCAGACATGATAAACTTGTAATCTGAATGGGTATTCTAACACAGAATGTGGTAAGCTGCTCAGGGACTTGATGCCAAACCATTTCTGAAGGAGAGGAGAGCAAGTAGACTCTACTTTTCCCCCTTGCTGTTCATAGGCAAAGAGCTTACATACTTAAAGTGACACTTGGCTGCCTGGCTACTTTAATGAGACTCCCCTGGAATAGCAGTAGGAGGAACATTAGTGGTGCACTGTATGCATTCAACTGCTGTCTTAGGAGGACTTAGGCTAGCCATGAAGTTTTCACAACCGTCAGCTTGATAATCATAAATGACAATATTGCTTGGGTGTCCCCCTATGATTGAGGGCAAAGTGCCTACTCCGTCCTTTTACGAACCTGTAATTGCACTTTCCACTCCTATGTCCTCAAGATCAGGACACATATCCATTCCTTTCTGGTCTGCTTGATTCCAGAAGAGGGGAACAGAACTGTTTGAAAGGAGGAGGTACAATCTAATGCGGAAGGTGCAGACTGTTACTGTTTCACAGGCAACCTTTCCTATGTTTATCTGTTTTGATCCTCATAAAAAGTGCCACTAAAAGAAAAAACATGGCTCCTCAGTGTCCCTGTAGGCCCTGTGAATGTCCAACACACTAACTGAACATTGCTATGGAATCCTTTCCATGATCAGCCATGACATTCATGCTGCAATCTAATACATGCTTATCCAAAGCTGAATCCCACAGAGCACACAGTGTAAGAAAGTACTTCTGCCAATGGACCTAGAGCAGTGGTTCCCAACCTTGTCCCCAAATCTTTTTGGACTAAAGCTTCCAGTAACCTTCACCATTTGCTGTGGGAGCTGTAGTCTGGGGCCCCAAGATTGGGAAACACTGATCCAAAGACATCAGTGGAAGCAAGAGCGAAGTGATCTTCTCACTACAGTCTTTCTTGCACCTCCTCAAAGCTGCTTTTCAGGCACTGCAAGTTGAAAGGGGGGGCATAAAGTTCCATGGCACAGGCACATGACCTTGGATTTATGCAAGGTTATATTACCAGTTTCTTTCCTTCAGTCAAATCACCTCAAACCTCAAAGACTGGATCCTATGTGTTATAAGCTAGGATACAGGAACTTTCCGAGCAGCTGGCATGTAGTAAAATGAGATACATTCTCTGGCTGAAGCAAATGTGCTATCCACCTAATCTGAAAGACTTGGAAGGTTCTGCAAGTACTTACATTCATTAACACTGGCTGACATGATATAACTAACTATAGCAGAGCATATTAAACATTCTGAACACACATCTGCACCTATTGCTTGCCCCAGGAATGTTAGAGAGAGTAAAGAAGATGGAAGACGCCCCTTCATACAAAGAGGTATTTTGTAACCCATTATCAAAGAATCCTTGCTTTTCTTGGTGTTGGTGTATTTCAGAAGCATAGGTAAAGGTAAAGGTCATCCTTGCTCAAAAGCCAGCCGTATTCAACTCTAGGGTTCAGTGCTCATAAATGTTTATAGCCAAATAGCCAGCACTGTCTGCATCTGCAGATGTTTCCATGAATATGTGGCAGGCATGCCTAGACACCAGAATGCATGGAATGCTGTTTATCTTCCCACCAAAGTAGAACCTATTGATCTACTTGCAATTTCTTGCTTTCAAACTGCTAGGTTGGCAGGAGCTGGGACAGAGACAGTAGCTCATTCAGTTGTACAGTACTTGGATCTTGACCTCTTTAGCACTATAGATATACTGTACACATTTCCAACCATCTTCTTACTACTTACCCACACTGCAAGTATATCAAAATAATGACCTGCCCCTCGTACATATAAAAAAGATATAGCAAATTACTACAATCACTCACACGCTGCTTAATTGCCATCTTAAACTTGGTGCTTATGACAAGGGAAAAAATGAAAATGCAGAAGTAAATGTTCTGAAGATAAATGGAAAAGGGAAGGTCAGTTGATTGATAT
The DNA here is from genome assembly GCA_030440675.1 of Furcifer pardalis. Taxonomy (NCBI): domain Eukaryota; kingdom Metazoa; phylum Chordata; class Lepidosauria; order Squamata; family Chamaeleonidae; genus Furcifer; species Furcifer pardalis. Next base: position 76,663,965 of record CP126893.1, read on the forward strand.
TAATTTAATGAATAGAATACATTTTCTTAGCTTTTTGTTCTTGAAGTTTTACCTGTATTAAGTAAGTTGCCATTTTTCACAAGAACCATCAATTACCACTTGATGACATTATCAGAAGTGGAGGAGGAAATGTTACTCCGTCCAGGAGTAATTCAGCAATGCAGCCTGTCTAGACACAGACTTCCCCTGACTTCCTACGACTAACTGACTTGGGAAGGAGAGAGAGAGAGTTGAAAATGAATTCTCTACCAACCAGACAAAAGGCACTTAAGGTTTCTCTGTTCCTCTTGTGTCTGAAGATTGGTTTCCAGATTACATTACATTTTAAGTGACATTGCAAGCTGCACAGTCCTAGAAGAAAGGAATGGTAAAACCACATCTGTATATTCTCTACCTAGAAACCCTTGGAAAGGATTGCCATAACTCAGAATTTATTTGCCCACACAATTATAATTAATAAGTGACAAGGGTATCACCACCAACCAACCAACCCATTTATTGGAAAGTTACTTTTACTAAGAACTAATATGACACAAAGGGAGTGCTGTGGTTTAGTGGTTAAGATGCTGAACTTGATGACTGGAAGACTGGCAGATCAGCATTTCGAGACCCGAGTGCTGCATGATGGAGTGAGCTCCCATCTCTGTCCCAGCTCCTGTCAACCTAGCAGTTCGAAAACAAGAAATTGCAAGTAGAAAAATAGGTACTGATTTGGTGGGAAGGCAACAGCATTCTATGTGCTCCGGTGTCTAGTCATGCTTGCCAAGTGACCGCAGGAATGTCTGCAGATGCAGACAGCATTGACTCTTGGGCTGTTAATAGAGATGAGCACCACACCCTAGAGTCAGATATGACTAGCTTTCAAGCAGGGTGATCTCTATCTTTAACATGACACACTGAGGCTATCCATAATAGGGTGGCATACAAGTCTAATTAATGAAATGAAATGAAGCTGAACACTGTTACAGCTCATCCCAAAAAAGAGTGAGGGGACTCTTCCGTACATCTAAACCGCTTGTGGTGTCAGCATGATGATCTGGGACTTAGAGCTTTATTTTAGCCCGGTTCATTTGTTGAATTTTCCAAACAGCTATTACACCTGCTCCAGCCTACCCTACATACCTAATGTTGATTTTAAAATAAAAATCCAAAGTATGCTACCACATATAAAAAACAATTCTTTGCATCACTTAGGATGCTCATTATATTTTTGCTTCCTTCAGCTTTTGCTGGAAATATGGCTATCAGATTTGTCTTAGAGATTGTTTGACAGCAGTCTCCAGTTGTCGTCTGGCATTACTGTAGCACATTGGCAGACATGTTCTGATTTTTTTTAGTGGCCAAATAAAGGTGTCAAGACCCAGCTTTGAATGGTCTACACAGGGACCACACTGCTCCCCCCTTTTAAATTGAATTCTGAACAATTCCCTTAAGTTACTCAATGCCTGTCAGGCATTGCTGCTCTTCTGACTTAAGCAGCACATCCAACCAAAGTCCACTCCCTCTCAAGGAAAGAGCCCTGAGAAGAAAAGAAAAATCATCTGTTGGTATTTCCCACTTCAGAGTGGGAGGCGGAGAGGGACGTCTGGGCGGGAAATTCTTCTGGTTTTAATGTTTCCAACTTGGAATGCACTCTGTGGAACAAACAAATGCCAGGAGCTCTCTGAGACATTTGCATCTCGGAGCCAACTAGCCAGCCTTTGTAGCATGTTCAGCAGTGTGGGAGCAGGCAGCCCTTTGCTGCCTTACTCTGAAGAACAAGATGCTGTGATTTTGTATTGTTGATCTGTTATATTGTGTTGTATTCGATTTTATGTTGTAAGCTGCCCTGAGTTGGTTTTCACCAAGTACGGCGGCATATAAATCGAACTAATAATAATAATAAGATGGGAAAGAATACATCATTATTTATTTGTCAGTACTGTGTATCATGCTTAGAGCCTAGAAGCAGGGATGAAGGACTGTGTGCCCTCAGAGGAGACAAGACTGACAATGGCTGCAACACTGGCAAATATATTCCAGTTGTGTTTTCCACCTAATGTTGCTTTATGGAAGACCAGGCTCCACACACCTCCACCCTCTTTGTTCTGTAGTCTGCACTACCAGCGCTCAAACGCCATCCTTTTGAAGTGCTTATGGCAACAGTTAATGATGCAGAAAAAGACACTACAAGATGCAGAGATAAAGGGGACGGGGGGGGGGGAGGATGGACTGCTATAGCTTGATCCTATTGAAAAAGAGACTATTAAGACATCTGGACGCTATGCTTAGATGGTCTGCTTCCCATCTCTAACCACCGTTCATGGCATCAACATCTGAAGGGTGTGATCAGTGGGGAAACAGAGTATGTGCCTAGATCCAAGTTAAGATATTTTCTATAAACAGAACCCCATGGGCTACTACTTCCATCCTCCCTTTTCAGTGGTTCATTTATTTCCTGCTTTGTTCAGGGTGAGGATCAATCTGGCGCCTGAACCATTACGCCCACAGCACAGAATGAGAGACAAATTTCATATGTAGCATCTCTATTCATATAAAATACAGGGGATGTTATAACCATCAAATCATGCATTACTTTCTGCATCTGTCTGACATACCATTCACAGGCACACATAAATGAAATTGCCACTTTTAAGACAGATGTGCATAAACAGGCACACACATACACTACTTAGTCCCTCACCCAAAACATACCTGCTTCCAAACAAGTGGAGCCAGAAATTGTCGCCCACAACTGCCGCGTGTGGGCTAGGGCTTATGGTGGCAGATGGAGAAGGTGGGCATCTCCCTCACTCCTCCAAAACAGAGAGGGCCACTGGCATGCCAGTGCCGAGACTCCTTTTTTAAGCTACTGGCACGAATGGCCCCAGATTGAAAACTCTTTTCCAGCTGCTGTTTAGAATCTGGGGGAAAGCCTTTACTTTTACCTTATATGAGCTGAAAGACGATGCTTGGACGGCTGACGGCCACATCTGTCAGTGGCTCTGAATGAAGCCATTGGCCAAGCCCTGCTCACGTGGGCCTGCTGCCTTGACCTGCAACAGTTCAAGCGAATGTTGGTTTTACCCCCTAAGGAAGGCGTGCTTCACAATTTTCATATTTCTTCTAAATTTGGAGATTTCAGACAATGCTCTGCACGCCAGAGGCCCATGTGGAAGTCATTAAGATGGAGAAGGGGGGAGAAGGTGGGGGGAGAAGAGGAGGAGGGGTGGCGGGGAGAGCTGGGGGAGGGAGGGAGAGAGAGAAAGAGAGAGGCCTGTGTGGCTGCCGCTTGCCAACTTCAGGCCTGGGAACGCAAGTGAACTCCCTCCAAGAAAGTTTGTTTGCAATAATTTACTTCCTCTCCAGTCCTCCTGCCCCATTTGGTAAAGCAGAGCAGCTCTGAGAACCGCACACTTGGAAATGGCATAAATCCTACTCCACCACAGAAATGCCAAACGGCCTCTGCCTCTTGCACAGGACTTTCTTATCAACCCCCTTCCCCATTTTAATTGTCTCATGGCAGTATGTCCTGCTTTTCCTTTTCTCTGTCAGGCATTAAATTCAGTGGGGATGACAACTTATGGCAAGGCAGCAATATTCTGAATTAACAGCTGGGTACATTCTGTGTAGCTGACAACACTGTTAGCTCTGTGTATCTGCTGCTCCTGGCTGGCTGCAAAACAGGGTATATGGAAGATTTGGAGGTGGATCAGGGAAGAGCTCTAGAGATCTTGCCTGCCTTGTGATTTTCATTACTTTCAAAAGCTTCATCTGACCAAGCTGAAAAAGGGCATCATCAAGAATACCTTATATGTCTCATGAGAAATCTATACATGAGTCAAGAATCAACAGTTAGGACAGGATACAGAATGACGGAATAGGAAAAGGAGTAAGACAAGGCTGCATTTTGTCACCCTGCCTATTTAACTTATACACAGAGCACAAAATGTGCAACACAGGGCTGGATGAGTCAAAAGTTGGAATTAAAATCACTGGGAGAAACATCAACAATTTAAGATATGCAGATGACACTACCCTAATGGCAGAAAGTGAAGAAGACCTAAAGGATGAAGGAGAAAAGTGCAAAAGCTGGCTTGAGACTTAATATCATGAAAACCAAGATAATGGCAACAGGCCCTATAAGTCCCTGGAAAATAGATGGGGAAGAAGTAGAAGCAGTGACAGATTTTACTTTCTTAGGATCCAAGATCACTGCAGATGGAGATTGCAGCCATGAAATAAAAAGGCGACTGATTCTTGGGAGGCAAGCTATGAGAAACCTGGGGAGCATAGTGAAAAGTAGAGACATCACATTGCAAACAAAGATTCGCATAGTCAAAGCAATGGTATTCCCTGTGGCAATGTGTGGTTGTGAGAGCTGGACCATAAGGAAAGCTGAGTGCAGAAGAATAGATGCCTTTGAAATGTGGTGTTGGAGGAGAGTTTTGAGAGTCCCCTGGACAGCGAGGAGAACAAATAGGTTGATCTTAGAAAAAATCAAACTTGACTGCTCCTTAGAAGGTCAAATAGTAAAGATGAAGCTAAAGTACTTTTGGACATCAAAAGAGAAGAGAGGATTAACTTGAGAAAGCCTTGATGCTGGGAAGGGTGGAGGGCAAAAGAAGAAGGGGGCGGCCAAAAATAAGATGGGTAGATTGTATTGTAGATGCAATGGGCACAGTGCTGGGCGGCTTGAGGAGGATGGCAGAGGACAGAGGTGCCTGGCGGGCAATGGTCCATAGGGTTGCAAAGGGTCGGAATCAACTGTGCAACTGAAGAAGAAGAAGAAGGCATATGACATTCACAAAGACTTTCATCCCTCACAACCCTGTCTCCTCAATTTTCCTGTGTGAGTTTGCTACTTATATGCCTAGATATTCCTGCTGTGGTCAAGCCATGAAGGAGAGATAAATGTATTTATTTATTTGTTTAAATGAAAAACTAGTGGGTATATTTAGCACATATTCAAGACAAAAATCTTTTACTTACCTAGAAAGCAACACTCTATAACCACTATTCTTTGATTCTTTTCCCCAAGTTTAAGGACCATTAATACAATGTAGTACATTGGTGGGAAATATTTCTTCCTGTATTTCAGTCCTCAAAAGTTCCAGTTGGTACAGTTAATGCTAACGAACTGTGAAAGTTGCAGTCCAAAACATCTAAAAGCACAAATAATTGCATCCCAACGTAGTACATGGGACCTATTTTCATAGCTGATTTTGGAACCAAAGATGTAGAGAGTAGGTTTCCCCTCCCAACAATTATTCTTACATCTACTTCCATAATCTATTGTGGAACCAGATTGTGGAAGAAAGATAGTTGGTTAGAGCAGTCATCTGGTCTGAGTGCTACATGCCTAGAAAACCTCAGAAGTGATAAGCATAACTGAGAATCAACTTAACAGCAATTAATTATTATTATTCTAGTTTATTTCTATATATACAAACTGAACATAGGCAAGGATTCAGAGGTAAAACATTGACAGGTATCCAGACATTCGCTGCTAATACACTAGTTCTGTAAGTGAGCAATCAGCAGCCCTAGGACAGCATACAATTCTTAGTTTTATCTCATGAGGCCCTTACAGAGCTTGGGGCTGCTAGTGAGATTTTATTTTTACTGAAGGAAGTGCTTATTCTCAAAACCCCATAGCTGTCTTGGCCATATGGCTGTTGGCAATGTTTAATGGGGGGATTCTAGGAGCTGAGAGTCCCAAAACATATTTGTTTCAAGCTCTTTGTAAGGTATGTTCAAGCCTCTGCAAGAGTGATTCATTGCTTCCTTAAGTAGGGAGGAAGCAGGGAGGAAATGGTGGGGAAAGTGAATGGAAGAAAAAGAAGGGGGGGGGGGACTGAGTCAGCTCTGTTTGTGTTCATCTCTGACTTCTGCCCATGCTAGGACAGATTCTAGTTACCCAAGGGCATGCTGTTCTTGACAGTAAAATGTTGTCCTTGGTCTAGGAAAATTAACTACTACACAAAATACTTCTGCAGAGTTCAGCCTCATCTCTGACCCACCATTAACAGGCAGGGGCCATTAACTCTCAAAGTGATGTTTTCATCCACTCTCTAAACAGGTCAAGCTTCTCTTTAGTGGAAAAAATAAGGCAACTTCCTAAAAAGATTCTTTCTACAGAAGGGCCCATCCACTAAGGAAAAAAATTCTTTCAAATACAGAACTTTTCACCATTTTGTCATCAATATTTTTTCCAGAGGTCTTACTGGCTCTACTATTGCTCTTCTGATCAATCTCCATTCTTACAGCTAGAAGTATGTGAATTAGTGAATAGCATATTTGATTGGGTTCTTGAAACTAATTCACTTCAAGCTGTTTTGAAGCCCCTCCAATCTGATTTGTATCTGGCTATTGCAAAGCCTCCTCTGGGCCCACAACAATGGCCTGAGGGAGAAGATTCCACGGCCTGGCAGGCGGCTGTGGCCCTTGCCCCCTCTGGGCCCACAACAACGGCCTACAGGGAGTTAGTCTGTGTTCTCCTTTGGTTGTTTTGTGAGGTTGTATTTTATAATTTTTACTGTACTGTTGCTGTTTTGACTGTAAGCCGCCCTGAGTCACCTCGGCGAGTGGGTGGCAATACAAATCTGAATAAACAAATAAATAAATATACTGTATATATTTATTTGCCTGAATAGTGAAAAAATGTGAAAATTGAGCAAATAAATGACTATGATTTAAGATAGGAGATGAAACTCGCTGCCATCAACTACTGCTCAACTTCCAGTGTCCAGGCAAAGTGCCCATTATTTCCTTTTTCCTTCCTTCCTACCATTGGAAGCTGTACAATTTGCTTCTTGCCCAATTCCTGGCCTTCCATGAATCCATCTTGCATTAGCTGGGCACTCCTAGCACACTTTGAATTGATTTGGATGCTGCGTTAGATTCCTTCATTATTATTTTTCAGATCAGTTTAATTAATTAATTATTATATTTGTATACTACCCTATTGACCAAAGACACTCAGGTTAGTTAAATATACAGGGTGTCCCAAAAGTCATCATACATAGGCAAAATTGCATAACAGGTATCTTGGAACATGTTCATCATGAGTAGGGGAGAAGACTTTTGTGTGTGTGTGTGTAGAAAGGACCACTTCAGTGGGAAACTAATCAGTAATCCATGTGCTCCATGGTCTAGTCATGCCTGCCACATGACCACGGAAACTTCTGCAAAAACAGACAGCGCTGGCTCTTTAGCTATGAAACAGAGATCAGCACTGAATCCTAAAGTTGGATATGACTGGCTTTCAAGCAAATATGACCTTTACCTTAGAAAGAGGTGGCCATCACATAGATAACATTTTATAAAAATTTAGGATGAATATTTTGTACATAAAGGTACATTTAGCTACAATTTCCCACCTTCCTATATTTTGGGACACTCTGTGCCTGATTTAAAACAACATACAAAAATATGAATTCTGAAATAGAAAAATACCCTTGCTTCACTTGGTTTCTGAATAAATTCCAAATCCGAAGCACATGTCTACTAATAACCAAGAAATTATTGGACCTGAAGGAATTCCTAAAAGCTAATTTAGATCTTTTCTAAATCTCATTACTGTACAGAGGCAACCTTTTAGCATCTGCTCCAGGTGGCAGCTTCAAGTGCCATTAAAGTTGGGGCACAAGTCTCCTTTAAAACCATCAAGTATTCACACAGCTAGGGAAAATGCTTCCAAGAAGGAATAGCTCTAGATCACATTTAGATAACACTGCACAACAATTTTGCTACTGGGAATAACACATGTGATTTACAAGATATCGAGTGAGCTGATTCCAAATCTGAACTCAGAATTTGCCTGTCACATACAGATTTTAAGTTATAGGCCTACTATAGCTATTCAAATGGTCAGTAAATGGGTAATGTATTTTTACATGGGAACATTATAACAGCTGCAGCTACCACTATGCCTTCTGCCACCTCAGCTGAATCATGTACCTTGGTGGCATGCATGTTCCATCAGAGGCTGGGCATGTCTGGGCAGCTGTGTTAATTAACCGGACAATCGTGTCTATATGCTTTATTAACTTAAGATCCTAACGTCCTAGGCAGAACCCTGAGGTACCTTGAGGGGTGCCTCAGGGCTCGGTACTCTTGCCTCTCCTATTTAACATTTACATGAAGCCACTGGGTGAGATCATCCGTTCCCACGGGGTGAGGTATCACCAATATGCAGATGACACCCAGCTGTATATCTCAGCCCGTGGAGATCCAACTGATGCAGGAGAAGTCCTATCCAGATGCCTGGAGGCTGTCAGGGTCTGGATGGGGGACAACGGGCTACAACTGAATCTCGGCAAGACTGAGCGTCTATGGGTAAGGGGTCCTGCGATATCTTGGGAGTTGCCATCTTTGGTTCTGGATGGGGCAGTTTTGCCCCAAACAGACCCGGTGCGTAATCTGGGGGTCCTCTTGGACTCGCGACTACTGCTCGAGGAGCAGGTGGCAGCCGTGCCCAGGAGGGCTTTTGCACAACTTCGTGTAATACGCCAGCTATGCCCACTCCTAGACCGGGACTCCTTGCTCATGATCACACATGCTTTGGTCACCTCCAGACTTGATTACTGTAATGCGCTCTACATGGGGCTGCCCTTGGTGACCATTCGGAGGCTGCAGCTGGTCCAGAATGTGGCTGCTCGGGTAGTGATGGGGTGCGGGCGTTATGCTCGTGCCTCACCGCTGCTTCAGGAGCTGCACTGGTTGCCAGTATGTCTCCGGGTGCAATTCAAGGTGCTGGTTATTACCTTTAAAGCCCTACATGGTAGTGGGCCAGGATACTTAAGGGACCACATCGTCCCAAGGACATCTGTCCGTCCCACCAGGGCGGATCGGAGAGGCTCTCTTATTCCATTGGTTAGAGAGGCGCATCTCTCTAGCACCAGAAGGAGGGCCTTCTCCGTGGCCGCCCCGGCCCTTTGGAACCTCCTGCCAACTGAGTTATGTCAACAGACAGAGCTCCTGCCCTTTCGGAAGGGCCTAAAAATCTGGCTGGCAGGGCAGGTGTGGGGCTCCAGGAATATGGGGTCCCATGTTGGGTGGCTGATCTGATGGGACAGCCACCCCTCCCTCGCTCTTTTAAACTTTTTAAATCTTTTTAAACTTTTTAACCTTTTTAAATCTTTTAGATCTTTGTACATTCATGGTTTAATTCTTTTTAATTGATTTTTAAGTAATTTTGAACCTCAAGGTTTTAAATTATGAATTTTCTGTAAGCCGCCTAGAGTCAGGTTCGCCTGATTGGGGCGGGATAATAAATCTAAATAAATAAATAAACCAAACTTCAAATTTGGATTCCACACACTTGAATTAGTATGGGACGCATGAATGAGACCAAGTAGCAGACAATATTTATTTTTTGTGATGCAGTGTAATATATGTTCCTGGGATACACAAAAAGAACCTCCTCAAAGATTGTAGTATTTTTGAACCACAATCAGGCGTACTCTGGTAACAGAAACCTTGTGTTGCCAGACTTTCTCATACTAGGTCAGTTAAAAGAAACTGCAGAATTAACTCAACAAAAGGTGCCTTCATTTTGGCAGTTTCATCTCTAGACACAGAAGAAGAATACAGTAATACCTCGGATAACGATTGCATCAGATAACGCTAGAATTGGATAATGATGCAAGTTTTTTGGGAAAAAACTTGCATCGGATACCAATTCTTTAGCATTGTCCGATGCAATTGTGTGTGTGTGTGTGTGTGTGTGTGTGTGTGTGTGTGTGTGTGTGTGTGTGTGTGTGTGTGTGTGTGTGTGTGTGTGTGTGTGTGTGTGTTGGGTAGAACATTGGCTCCACATCCAACATCCAATCCACACACACACACCCACAGCGATCTATCGCTGTGACTGAACTAGGGTCACATGCACATGACTTTCACCTGACCCTAGTTCAGTCGCAGTGATCCATCCTCTGGGGGTGGTGGTGGATTGGGTCCAATACATACACCCCCGCAGCGATCCATCGCTGTGACTGAACTTGGGTCGCGTGCGCGTGCCTTTCCCCCGACCCTAGTTCAGTCGCAGTGATCCATCCTCTTAGGGTGGTGGTGGATTGGGTCCAATCCACCCCCCCAGCAATGGATCACTGTCGGGGGGGGGGGATTGGACCCACTCCACCACCCCTGCAGCGATGGATTTCTGGGGGTGGCTTGGGTCCAATCAATTCCCCCTAGCGATCCTGGCCTCCGCCGTAGCTCGGTTTGGCTTGGGCGACAACCCCTGCCAGTGCAGGGGTTGTTGCCCAAGCCAAACCGAGCTTGCCTGGCCTCTGCTACGCTTCACCTGCAGCCTGGGCGTGTTGCAGACGAAGCCAAGCAGAGGCAGCCGTAGCTCGGTTTGGCTTGGTCGACAACCCCCGCACGGGCAGGGGTTGTCGCCTAAGCCAAACCGAGCTAAAGCTGGCGATCACCAGCCGGGGCAGGGCTTGGCTTGGGCGACAACCCACCCACATGCGGAGGGGTTGTCACCCAATCCAAGCCTTGCCCTGGCTGGCCTCTGCCGTAGCTCAGTGTGGCTTGGGCGACAACCCCCGCCTGTGTGGGGGTTGTCGCCCAAGCCAAACTGAGCTACAGCTGGCCTCTACTAGGCTTCGCCCGCAGCCCGCACGGGTTGCGGACAAAGCCAAGTGGAGGCCAGCTGTAGCTCAGTTTGGCTTCGGCGACAACTCCCCCCCCCCGCACGCGGAGGGGTTGTCGCCTAAGCCAAACCGAGCTATGGCTGTCCTCCACCGTAGCCCAGGCGGGCGAAGGCAAGCGCAGCCCCAGGTAGATAGGATGGGGAGAAAGGTGCGCTGGAACGAGCACCTTTCTCCCCGTCCCTTTTGCATTGGCAAACATCACTGCACTTGGGGGTGGGAATACCCACCCCACCTCCAAGCGCAGCGATTTTTCATTGCGCTTGGGGGTGGGTTGGGTATTCCCCCCCTAAGCGCAGCGGTCACTTGGAATGCAGGTAGGTCGGGAGGGAAAGAGGCATGATCTCGCGCCTCTTTCCCTCCCGAACTTCCTGCATTCCAAGCTATCGCAGCGCTTGGGGGGGGGAATACCCAATCCATCCCCCAAGTGCAGCGATGACTGCAGGGACAAACTGCATGGTTTGTCCCTGAAGTCAGGGCTTTTTTTTTTTTTTGGTGTTGTTCGATGCATGCATCGGACAACACTAAAAATTGGATAACGTCATGACTTGTGGAACCAAGACATAACGTTATCCGAGGTACTAGTGTATGTGGTCCTCTAGATCTTACTGAACTGCAACTTCCAATAGGCCTGGAAACCTGATGGCTAATGGTAAGAAATGATGGGAGCTCTAACCTGAGAATATCTGGAGGACCATGTTTCATCTACAACCTTGCTCTGTAGGAAGTGCTATACAAATCTAAACATAGCACACATGCTCACAGCTGTTTGGCAACAGGTATTACTCTCAGAGGAAGTGAAAACACGCCAGTTGTAAAGAGTAAAAAAAAGGTGCTACATTAAGCAGCAGATGCGAGAAGGTGAGCACCAGCAGCCAAGAGTCAGAAGACAATATTGTGTGCTGTGCAGCCTCCCAACAATCCCTTTGCTGGCATGCTGCCTTCCAGTGTGATGGAGGAGTTGCTACATCACCAGCAAGACTCAGTAGACACACCAGGCAACTTTGGTATGTGGAACTGGTGTGTGTGTGTGTGTGTGTGGGGGGGGGTTATATACATGCACACTTGCATATGCACCACCTATTCTTTTGCATAAGGCAGCCAAGTGTTTTGGCTTGGCCCTGCAGTGTCTCATAGTCCCCCACATTGTGTTTGAGAGAAACATAAAACTAAGTCATGCACGAGTGGAAAACATGAGCCCATGTATGGTAGGAACTGTACTCTGAATGATTTAATTACCAGCCAGTCAAAAACCCATGAAAGGCATTAAGATCACAGGAACGCTACATAAGCAGTTTGTTACATTTTGTTTCACCGTGTTCTTCTGTAGACAAAGATATCTGCATAAATCCTGTGCCCATGTCTTTTATTGGAATTTTTGCTACCCCTGATGTGTACACTCTGGCTTCCTCAAAGCAGTATTGCTGTGCTTATAATCACTCATCAGTTGACACTGAAGAGCATTGTTGTTGTTCAGTCGCACAGTCGATTCCGACCCTCTGTGACCCCATGGACCATTGCCCGCCAGGCACTCCTGTTCTCCACCATCCTCCTCAACTTGCTGAGCTCTGTGCCCATTGTCTCCACAATACCATCCAACCATCTCATTTTTGGCCACCCCCTTTTTCTTTTGCCCTCCACCTTTCCCAGCATCAAGGCTTTCTCAAGCGAATCCTCTCTTCTCATTTGATGTCCAAAGTACCTTAGCTTCATCTTTACAATTTGACTTTCTAAGGAGCATTCTGGGTTAATTTCTTCTAAGATTGACTTATTTGTTCTCCTTGCTGTCCATGGGACTCTCAAAACTCTCCTCCAACACCACATCTCAAAGGCATCTATTCTTCTGCGCTCAGCTTTCCTAATGGTCCAGCTCTCACAACCATACATTGCCACAGGGAATACCATTGCTTTGACAATTCGAATTTTTGTTTTCAATATGATGTCTCTACTTTTCATTATGCTCCCCAGGTTTCTCATTGCTTGCCTCCCAAGAATCAATCGCCTTTTTATTTCATGGCTGCAATCCCCATCTGCAGTGAGTTTCGATCCCAAGAAAGTAAAATCTGTCACTGCTTCTACTTCTTCCCCATCTATTTTCCAGGGACTGATAGGGCCTGTTGCCATTATCTTGGTTTTCTTGATATTGAGTCTCAAGCCAGCTTTTTCACTTTCTTCTTTCAACCTAATCAGGAGCTTCTTTAGGTCCTCCTCACTTTCAGCCATTAGGGTGGTATCATCTGCATATCTCAAATTGTTGATGTTTCTCCCAGCAATTTTGATCCCAAATTGTGATTCCTCCATCCCTGCATTGCGCATTATGTGCTCTGTGTACAAGTTGAATAAGCAGGGTGACAAAATGCAGCCTTGACTTACTCCTTTTCCTATTCCAAACCACTCTGTCATTCCGTATTCTGTCCTAACTGTTGCTTCTTGCTTCATGTATAAATTTCTCATGAGACATACAAGGTGTTCTGGGATTCCCATCTCTTTAATTACTTGCCACATTTTGTTGTGGTCTACACAATCAAAGGCCTTAGTGTAGTCAATGAAACAGAGGTATACTTGTTTCTGATATTCCTTTGTTTTTTCCATGATCCATCTTATGTTGGCGATGTGGTCTCTGGTCCCCCTGCCTCTTTTGAACCCCACCTGCACTTCTGGTAATTCTCTCTCCACATTCTGTTGCAGTCTATCCTGTATTATCTTAAGCATCACCTTGCTAGCGTGTGGGATGAGCGCAATTGTTCGATAATTTGAACAGTCCTTGGCATTTCCCTTTTTGGGGATTGGAACATATACTGATCTTTTCCAATCTTGTGGCCATTGATGTGTTTTCCAAATCTGCTGGCATATAGAATGTAATAATTTGACTCCATCATCTTTTAGGGCTTTGAAAAGTTCAACTTGGATACCATCATCTCCGCTGGCTTTGTTGTTTGCAGTGTTTTCTAGGGCCTTTCTGACTTCACTCTCTAGGATGTCTGACTCATGTTCAATGTTCTCATCATTGTGATTATCAGGGGTGTTGAGGTCCTTTCTGTAGAGTTCCTCTGTGTACTCTTTCCATCTTTTCTTAATATCTTCTGCATCAGCTAATTCCTTGCCATCTTTGTCCTTTATCATGGTCATTTTAGCTGTAAACGTTCCCTTGAGTTCCCCAATTTTTTAAAAAAGCTCTCTAGTCCTACCTTTTGTGTTGTTTTCTTCTATTTCTTTGCACTGTTCATTCAGATAGGTTTCCTTATCTCTCCTTGCTTTTCTTTGAAATTCTATATTCAAGTGATTGTATTTTTCCCTTTCTCCTACAGTAATACCTCGCATAACGAGCATCTCATTAAGCGAGTAACTCGCTTGACAAGAAGACCTTTCCCCAAAAGGTCTGCTTCGTTCAACGAGCAAAAACTCGCTTAACGAGAAGCTTCGCGTCAGTGGGGCATTTGGCAACGAGGTCGGGGACTCCCTGTCCTCGTTCCTAAATGCCCTGCTGATGGGCGTTGGTGGGGCATTTTAGAACTAGACGGGGAATCCCCAACCTCATTTCAAAATGCCCCGCTGACATGCGCCGTGGGGGATCCCAGTGACGGAGCTTTTGGGAATGAGATGGGGAGACTCCTCTGCCCTCGTTCCAAAAGGCCCAGCCGACACACGACACAGGGGATCCTAGCAACGGGACATTTCAGGACAAGGAGGAGCCCCCCATCCTAGTTCCCAAATGCCATGATGACACACGCCATGTGGGGTCCCAGTGGCAGAACGTTTGGGAACGAGGCAGGGGAGTCCCCCAGCCTCATTCGCAAATGCCCTGCCGACATGCGCCATGGGGGATCCCAGCAGTGAGGTATTTTGGTCTGAGGACTGGGGACTCCCCTGCCTTGTTCTCAAATGCCCCGCCGGTGCTCGCTGCTGGGGATCCCAGCGGTGGGGCATTTGGGAACGAGGCGGGGGAGTCCCCATCCTCATTCCAAAATGCCTCGCCAATGCGTGTGCGAAGCGAAACACAATTCCCTATGGGAAATGTGTTTTGCTGAACGAGCAACTCGCTGAACTAGCAACTGTGTGGAACGCATTTTGTTCGTTCAATGAGGTATATCTGTACTTTTATATAAGGAGCAAGGCAAAGAGCGGAAGAAACTATTCTTAAGTAGTGTTTGGGCACAGTCCCGTTTTATTACTTGATCAAGTGATGAGGTGGTACTGGTCACCTCTGCATTGTGGCATTTTTGTGCTTATATCCTGTGGTGAGGAACATATGGCACATGTGCCAGATGTTGCACTCCCAGTCCTTTCTGTTGGCACATGCACTGTCACCCCAGCACAGAGTTTGCCCTGCCCCTCTGTCCAGCAGCCTAATGGGAGTGCTTCCTTCTTCTGCCATCTCAGAGTTTGCCCATTCCTCTGTCCAGCAGCCCAATGGGAAGGCTTCCTCCCTCCCCCAGCACAGAGTTCACCCTCTGTTTGTGCACTCGGTCTCTGAAAGGTTCACCATCACTGTCTTATACAATCCCTACTAGGAGACTAGGACTGATGGGACTAGATGCAGTGGTGGCTAACCTTGGCACTCTAGCTGATCTTGGACTTCAATTCCCAGAAGCCCTGATCTGCAGAAGTGCTGACTTGGGATTCTGGAAATTGAAGTCCAAGAACAGCTGGAGTGCCAAGGTTAGCCACCAGGGAACTAAAGCATCAGGAGAGGCTCTTTCTGAACTAAAACATCCAGGTAGTTGCAGCTGGTATAATACCTGAAGAGATGTTACTAAAAATAGGTGTGATTAAAATTACTGATTCCCTTGTATGGTTCTCTCATGTGGGGAGCACTAGGTAGACAAATCTAAGCCTTTAGTATAACTAGCCTCATTAGTGCCCTGAACAAAATGTCTGATCTCTTGATCTGGCTTTTCCCCCAGAACAGTATCAAAAGCACATTTTCATATTCAAGTGCGCTTTACCATTGTTGTAGTTAAAGATTAGGGCTTTTTGCTCTTGGGTCATAACTGCCAGGTAGCCAGAACAAATAAAGTACTATACCTAAATTCAAAACCTAATTGCAATATTATGAGCGTGTTTGGTATGCAGCAGCCCTGAATGCTGCATGAGGTGCAGTTAAGCCACAGAGATCCTTGCTGGATCTTGATTCTAGCAAGCAAGGACTGCCCATGAGTTCCTAGCTTTAAGACTAGAGCAGACTGAAGCTCCTTTGAAGGTATGGAGCTATTTCATTTCATACAAAAGAATCTCAGGAATTGGGGTGGACCATTATGGCCATTGTTGGAATTGGCAGACACTGTTCTAGGAAGAGGTGTTTTGTCCCTAGTCATATGTCTTCCTTTACAGAGAGGAGTCTCTGGTTTGACAGTAGCCTGTCTCTGAAAGGCTATCCAGTTGAAAGGGAAGATTGCTTTGGACTTTTACTCTGCAATTTATGTTGGCTTGGAAACAAATAGATTTGAATTAAAAACCAGTAGCTACAAGTAATTAAAGATATGGGAATTCCAGAACACCTTATATGCCTCATGAGAAATCTGTACATGAATCAAGAAGCAACAGTTAGGACAGAATACGGAAGGACAGAGGGTTTGGAATAGGAAAAGGAGTAAGACAAGGCTGCATTTTGTCACCCTGCTTATTCAACTTATACACAGAGCACATAATGCGCAATGCAGGGATGGAGGAATCACAATTTGGGATCAAAATTGCTGGGAGAAACATTAACAATTTGAGATATGCAGATGATACCACCCTAATGGCAGAAAGTGAGGAGGACCTAAAGAAGCTCCTGATTAGGTTGAAAGAAGAGAGTGAAAAAGCTGGCTTGAGACTCAATATCAAGAAAACCAAGATAATGGCAACAGGCCCTATCAGTCCCTGGAAAATAGATGGGGAAGAAGTAGAAGCAGTGACAGATTTTACTTTCTTAGGATCAAAGCTCACTGCAGATGGTGATTGTAGCCATGAAATAAAAAGGCGACTGATTCTTGGGAGGCAAGTGATGAGAAACCTGGGGAACATAGTTAAAAGTAGAGACATCAAATTGCAAACAAAAATTCGCCTAGTCAAAGCAATGGTACTCCCGGTGGCAATGTATGGTTGTGAGAGCTGGACCATTAGGAAAGCTGAGCGCAGAAGAATAGATGCCTTTGAGATGTGGTGTTGGAGGAGAGTTTTGAGAGTCCCCTGGACAGCGAGGAAAACAAATAGGCCAATCTTAGAAGAAATCAACCCTGACTGCTCCTTAGAAGGTCAAATTGTAAAGATGAAGCTAAAGTACTTTGGACATCAAATGAGAAGAGAAGATTCACTTGAAAAAGCCTTGATGCTTGGAAAGGTGAAGGACAAAAAAAAAAGGGGGCGGCCAAAAATGAGATGGCTAGATGGTATTGTAGACACAATGGGCACAGAGCTGAGCGAGTTGAAGAGGATGGTGGAGCCAGAAGTGCCTGGCGGACAGTGGTCCATGGGGTCGCAGAGGGTCGGAATCGACTGTGCGACTGAACAACAACAACAACAAAGCTACACATTACATAGCTCAATGCAAGGAAGCCCACTATGAAATCATCTTTTCACATGGAGAATCATCCTTTTATGTGTGTGTTCAGCTAACAGAGGTAGTTTAATTTGTTTGTGTTTGTGTTGACATCACTTTTGTCTGCTTCCTGTCCAGTGAGATCACTTGATGTGATACAAATTCACAGTTCTCTTTTCCTATCAGCTTGAATTGCCTTGCACAGATAGATCCAAATTGTGTTACTCAGGTGCACATAGGCTGGAGCATGACCTCTTTCTTTTGTTAGGCTTATTGATTCAATGCAAGATTTCATTAGAACTGTCAAGTAAATGACAGGCACCTACATAAGTGGTGACAGAAGAGGGGGAAAGGTGACAAGAAAGTCTGTCAAGAAAACAGAGGCACAAAAGCCCTACAGTGTCCAAACCAAGGAAGTGGATGCTATTAATTTACATCACAAAGCTAAACAACGTCTCAATCACAGCTTATAAAAATTGCATTTTTGGACAGTTGTTCCCCAAATGCTGTAAAATAAATTTTCCAGACTTTGTCTTCCGAACATTCTTCATGCTGTAGCTTTAGCCTGGACACATATGATCTTCTAGATGGTTTTGAACCACAAGATTAGTTGTTCCTCCTCACCCGTTACATTGGCTGGGACTGATGGGACTATAACTTTTGGAGGGCTGTCCATTTCCTGGTTGAAGCCATGTTCATCTTATTTGGAACTTGGCAATGTATTTTAGCATGGTCCTAATAATAATAGGAGGAAAAGGTTTAATGTGCATGGACAATCTGCCTTCATCTGTGTGAGTGACAAAATTCAGCCAGACTCTGTCTCTACCCCATTACACTGTGCTTCCTTCCCCAGAGCCTCGTCTCATTGTCTTGCCTGCCTAGCTCCATTTGTTTAAGCCACCCAGCCAGGCCAGCTCTTAAGCTGATGGGCTGACGCTAGCAGAAACACAAATAAACATTGCTGTTAGATACCCTCTATAATTAGTAACTTGATTTTTAAAATGAAGTGAAAAATGGAATGATCCCTCTGTTTGCTCACTACAAGCGAAAACCTTGTTCCGTGACCTGATAGAACCACGTCCTTTGGTTTCCAAGAAGACTTAATAAGGTAATGTTTAGGAAGTTACTATCTTTACAGCCCTTGTCTTATTGTAACTGTGTAAAATGAAACAAAACATGGAGGCTGAAGAAGAATTCCAATGAAAATTCATTTTTAAAAATACTATTCCTCTCCAAGATTTACTGCATGGATTCTCAACCTGCAACTCACAGGCTGGATGCAGCCCATGGCGCCATTTCATGTGGCCCCCCACCACCTCCACCACACCCAGAAGTGCCATGTGGTGGAGGAAGGGCAAAATAGCCAACCGGCCCCCAAAGCTGAGGGAGCATGACCCGGCCCCCAGCTTTAAAAGGTTGAGGACTCCTGATGTAGTGGAACAAGTCTCCATTATGATCTGTCGGGTTTTGTCACCAGTTGTGGTGGTTTCCCCTTCTTACCTTCTGAGCCCATTACGGTCTGTCTGTGATTGTCTATGAAGACTTCTCTGTTTGAAATCCAAGCATACTGTTTTATCTTCTCCATTTCTGTTTGAAATCCAGGCATACCGTTTTATTGCCCCCATTTCTTGCAGTATAGCATAGTACAGCTTAGTGCAGTGATGGCGAACCTTGGCACTCCAGCTGTTCTTGAACTTCAATTCCCAGAAGCCCTGATCATCAAGAGTGCTGACTTAGGTTTTTGGTAACTGAAGTTCAAGAACACTTGGAGTGCCAAGGTTCACCATCACTGGCTTAGTGGCTCCCACCATTCCCTATGATTGACAGAAACCAGCATGATCTGCTGTTCAGTCCATAAGGTTTTACAATAACGTTTCACTTGCCACTGAAAGAGGAGTTTTGGGAGAAATGCTCTTGCATTTCCTAGTCATGGATTCCAGAGCTCTACTAAAATGCATGAAGACTGCCACGTGGATAATACTGAAGTTGACCATGTTTGCTCTTGACTGATCTGGTGTAAGTCAATCCTCCTTGGACACCCTTCCCCAATTCTGTTGATAGGTAGCATGCCTCTTAAGGATAGGTGCTGAGCACATTTGTGGTGCAGACACAGGCAGACAAGTCTGGCAGCTTAGCAGTTATAGTCTAGATCAGGAGTCCTCAACATTTTCAAGCTGCGGGCTGGGTCATGCTCCTTCAGACAGTTGAGAGGGCTGGACCAGTGGTTCCCCCACTGTAAACGCTGCTGTAAAATGTGTCTGCGGCTGTCATAAATGTGTTTATGACAGCCATGTGTGTGTTAACGACAGCCATAAATGCGTATGCGGCTGTTTCCATCGCTTCCAGTGCTTCTGGCAGCAGCAGGAGTGAGGGTGGTGGACCACATGAAATGATGCCACGGGCCAGATTCAGCCTGTGGGCCCTAGGTTGAGAACCCCTGGTCTAGATCTAGAACAAAAATGCCATTACCTGCTGCTGTTCAATAAGCCATAGTTTTCCAGAGCCACGTGTATCCAAGTCTGTTCCTATCTTCCTTTTCTGTTTGTTAGTTGAATGGTCTTCATTGCATTGTAGTTACTAGGGGGCTCAGAAACCTCCAGAGACCACAAGGGTGTCATTCTCTCTGATTTCTTCTTGACCTAAGTAATTTTGTTGCCTGAAGGAGAGCTTACTTTGCTCTCAATGGGCGTTGATACCCAAGGTTCTTCAAATTATTTGTGCACCTAAGACAGATAATCCTGAAATAAATTCTCTCCCAGTCATTTTTTAAAAAACCAATAAGAATGAATTAAATAATTAGTAACTTGTTATCTTCATGACACCTCACCCTGGATGTTAGAACAGGTGGCCTCACTCTGTCTAATGGTAGGGATGATGTTGCCAGGATGGGGTTTTAAGATTTGCAGGATTACAAATACTGTACCTTAATCCTCCATGCTAGGAATTCTAACTACAGTAATACCTTGGATAACGACTGCATCGGATAACGCTAAAATCGGATAACGATCTGTTAGCGTTATCTGATGCAGTCGTTTTGTAGCAGCAGGGTGGCTGGAAAGCTGAACAGGGTTCTCCATTCAGCTTCCCAGCCACCCTGCAGCTGCGGAGGCAGGGGTGGGGTGGCTGGAAAGCTGATGGGGGCTCCCCCGTCGGCTTCCCCAGCCACTCCACAGCTGCGGAGGCATGGGCAGGTGGCTAGGGAAGATGATGGGAATCCCCGTTGGCTTCCCAACCACCCCACCCCTGCCTCCGCAGCTGCAGGGTGGCTGGGAAGCTGAACAGAGAACCCAGCTGTGGATCGGGTCCTCTGATCTTCCTGGAGCAGGCAGGGACTTTTTTTTACCCATTTCGGGCTCCCTGACCCCCCCCCGCCAGCTCCAGGGAGGTCAGAAGACCCGATCCACGCTTTTTTTGAAGTTCCCCCACCTCCCTGGAGGCTGCAGCAAGCCAAAACGTCAGGATTCAAATTCCGACGTTCTGGCTTGCTGCAGCCTCCAGGGAAACAGGGCTTTTTTTAACATTGTGTGATCAATGCATCACACCATGTTAAAAATCAGATAACTACGAGACTTGTGGAACCAAGTCTCATCGTTATCCGAGGTACTAGTGTGCCTTGCAGGTAACTCACACACAGCTCAATGTGATGCATCTGAGAGAATTTTTTAAAGAAGTCTTTGAGGTTTAGCTGACAAAGTTTATTGTTCCTGCCCCAGTACAGTACTAGCTAGGAGCTTTCTTTCTCGGAGGGAACTTTGGACAAATCATAGAATAACTAAGTTGGAAGGGTCCTAAGAGGCCATCGAATCCAACCCACTGCTCAATGCAGGGATCCAAATCAAAGTAGATCTGACAGATGGTTATCCAACTCTCTCTTGAATGTTTCCAGCATTGGAGCACTCACCACCACCTGAGGTAATTGATTCCATTGTCATATTGCTCTAACAGTTAAGAAGTTTTCCCTGACATTCAGCCTATATCTGGTTTCCTTTAATTTCAGCTCATTATTATGTGTCCTGCACTCTGGAATGACCGAGAACAGGTTGTGCTCCACCCCTTTATTGCTATCTTTCAAGTACTGTATTTGAAATGTATATCAGCAGAGTGCAGCTTTTTCTGGACAGTTTGCAGGGTCAAATGTGTCTCTGTATCCCTGTTGAACAACCTTTTCATCACAGACCCACATATGAGCCTTAACAGCATTCTTACAAAACGCTCACAATATATAAGTTATTCCTTTTTTCAACACAAAGATTTTAGGGCTCTTCCACATAGAGACTCCTGGTACTGTACATTCAAAATGAAGCCTTTTCCTCATTAACAAGAAGGGAAAAAAGGATAGAAATGGAAAAACATGGAAAGGGTGAAAATGGAAGATGATGTCAATTGTAAGATTCTGCTCCGAAGGAGGAGCAATTGGAATTTAAAAGCCTTATCTGGAAGAATTCCTTCCAGCCTGTAAATTTCATTGCAGAAAATGATAGCTAGCACCACCTTCTGAACAGGACCCAGAAAGTTCATTTTTCTCTTGCAAACATTGCCATTTGTGACAAACACAAGGAAGAAATGGGTTTTGAAGCCCAAAGAAAAAGAAGACAACAATCAGATGCTATCAGGAAAAGCTTTATGGAAGAGATAAGCTCCCTTTCTTCATTCTTCTTTCTTTCCTGTCAATCAAACCCTGCACTGCCCATAAGCAACATCTTTTGGGGAAATTCTTTGACTTTTTTGAAAAGGCAACTATTCTTGTCGTTCTCAACATCTCACCCTGCCATTCTTGAGACAGTATGTTTTGGTAGCATACACTTCTTGATACCCTCATTCCACAGAAACATAGAAGTCTGCGCACATGTGTACACATCTGAGTCAGTGGGCTATAGGCCATTAAGCTGATGAGTTATTAAATTTGTCAGTCTCTAAGGTGCCACAGGACTCTTTTGATTTTTTTAAAAAATGCAACTAGGCAATATCACACCTCTTTTCAAAACTAATGTTGAAAATCACTCCAAGGAAATAGGACTACTCTAGAGAAAACAGATGCTGGGTGTGTGTGGTTTACACCTTCTACTGCCTAATACGGCAATTGTCAAACCTTGTCTTCTTAGAAATGGCTGGGCAAGGTTGGCACTGACTGCCTCTAGATCCGTTAGAAGCGACTCATTCACCGGGAGGCTGTTGGATTTGTTTGGCAGAAGATGACTAAAAGGGGAGTTTTACAATCCATCTCAGAAATCCCTGTGTGACAACTTAATGGTTTGAAGTGGGTGCCAGGTACAGGCCTAGAAGTAAACGTTAGGATTTGGGGAGCCATAAAAATCTTTTCTGCAGTCAGAGTCTTGGCTGCCTTTGCTCAGGGTGCGGCCCAGCTCCACAGGGCAGACGCAAGCCCAATTAGGGAAAGGTTTGAAGGCTTTGTTTAGGCTGGTTTCAAAGCTAGCTAGATGGCAAGACAACTTGAAATGCCCAGAAGGGAGAGAACAAAACTGCGAAGTCCATGAATTGTTCCACTAACCTGAACGCAGCCCACGAACCACGTACCTTGGCCATCCATTACTTGAGACAGCAGTCTGTTCCTGTTTTACAGATCTGTTTGAATGAAAGCATGGGGGTTAAAAAGACTTCAGAGACCAGCATACATGGCTCTTTAAGTGCACTAGGCATAGTAAACATGAACTGTATAGAATAGATAAACTGTAGCACAACAAGCTTACATAAAAACAGGAGACAGACCTTGCAATCTCTCTCCCCAAGAAGTAATTTCCACAAAGGCCTGCTGACAATGACTGAGTGCCGTTCGCATGCAAATCATTCCAAGTCTTTAGGTAAATTTCTGCAAAACCAAACCAAGGCAAACAAAATTAAAACTGTATCCTGCAAAATTTAGTACTGCATTCACTGTTCAATCCTTTCAAGTATATTGCCTTTGGATACTTGCATCTGAAGCAATTTTCTCTGCTCTTCAAAATCTTCCCCTTGTAAGTCAGCTTCTCCCTTCACATTTTAATGGCACAACATTTGTTTACCATCTGGACTGCATTTGAAGTGCCCTTTTCATTGGCTCAGGCAGGAGTACAGCTCGAAAAAGAAAAGGCTGCTGTGTGCCTGGTTGCATCCTCATCCATTTGGTCTTTGATAAGGATCATCAAAGGAAGACCAGCCCATGTCCTGTATGTTCTGCAGCTGCTGTGATAATTCACAGGCTTGCAAGCATGAATTCTAAACAAATTCACTGGCAGCTTCAAAAGAAGAATGGAGATATTGGCTAGACCCTTGTGTTCCTGTCCCAACACAAAGTCCATACTTATGAATCCGGGATATGCACTGCCCCTGAAAAGGTGCACAAACAGTCTGAATCTGAGATATTGGTGCAATTCTGAGGCAACCAAAGGGCAGAAAATAACGCGTGTTATCAGTAGCCTGAGCTACTGGAATCAATGTGGAAGTGACTTATTCCTTCCTTCCAGTAAAGCCCAAGATCTTCAACTACAAAAATGCCAGGGAGGGCTCAGGCTGAGACCATGCTCTCTCTCTATATATAATATACACATACACTTGTACAAACGTCTTTAAGCATTTCCTGCAGCTGCATTGGTAACTTGGATTGGCATTCTAGCATTTTGTTTCTTAACTTGCATAGATGACTAAATGATTTGTGGTGCCAGAACTGAGTGTGAGCATGACTTTAATATGTTCATTCTTCTTGTCTGAACTTGGAGTCTTTCTCTCTCTCCCATGTCCTGATCAGACCCTGGACTGACAAAATGAAGCCACTTTCTTTGCTTTGTCATTGCCTGAATGCAAGAACTCATCGTTGCATGTGAACTTGGATTGGCTAGGACAGAATTGGCAGGCTCAGGTCTGTCTTTCGGTTACCCTCCTATTACCTTGTTTCTTCTTTGTGGTGGTGCAGGTACCATTGCCTGCTGGCCTTTATGCTATTGCCAGAAGGTTGCCTGGAAGCAGAAGCAAAATCATTCTGGAGGTTTCTCTGTGGAAATACCTATCGGCCGGCCTCCTTGCTCTCTTTCCGCATAAACATTCTGGGCTGGTATTAGAATTGCTGGCTTTTGTGCCACCAGTGTGCTGAAAATGGGGATGGATATTTCTCTATGTGTCTGACTTTAACCTTGCCACACCAGTCTCATCCTCAACCTTTACCTCCCTCTTGCTTCCATGGATTAAAACTACCTGCCTGTTTCTCCCTCTGACCTCAGCAGTGGTGGGCAGCAACAGGGTCACACACCCCTGGAAAGGGGGGGGGGTAGCAAAAATTGGTGGCCTCTTGGCAGGGGGTGGCGAAATTGGGTGGCCATGCCCACCCCCCTGCCCTGCCCCATCAGGTTTTATCCCTGCAAGTGGTTCAAGGTCTCCCTTGTTCAAAAGCCAACTCTAAGGTGCAGTGCTCATCTCCATTTACAGCCAAAGAGCCAGTGCTGCCTGTGTTTGCAGATGTATACATGGCCATATGGCAGGCATGACTAGATTGCCCATGATGTAGGCTCTGTCCATGATGTAGGCTCTGCCCATGACATAGGGTCTGCCCACGGTGAAGCAGCGAAATTTTTTGCTGTCCAGCACTGGACCTCAGCCAGCAAATGTGACACCTACCAACTGACTTGCCTTCAGAAACCAATATGTTACTCGTCCATTTCTGGTCTTTGTGACAGTATGCCAGCCAGAGGCGTAGCTACCGCCGTATCAGCCGTATCAATTATACGGGGGGCCCGGGCTACGGGGGCCCCCAACGGCAAAAAATAAAAATAAAAATAAAAAAGAGCAAAAATTTACTGCGCATGCGCAGAAACTCAATCTGATGCATTGCGCATGCGTCAGATTGAGTTTCTGCGCATGCGCACTTTATTGGAGCCATTTTTGGCTCCAATTTTAAAAAATAAAATTTCTGAGTCGGAGCCGCAGCTTCTCAGAGCGGCTCCGATGGTGGCCCTCAGAGGAGGGCACCTCCCCTGGGGCCACCCAGAGTCCCACGGGCAGGTTGAGGCCTGCCCGGGCTGTCCGCTGCTGCCGAACCCCCATGGCCTGGGGACGCCTGGCAGAGTGCGCCACCGCCTCCTCCGGAGGATGCGCTGCTGCTGCCCGTCCTTCGTCCGCAGCGGGTCCAGAGAAGCTCAGCCCACTCGCGAGCAGCGGCAGCGGGCGGGGAAGGCGGGAGCGCGCACCTTGCCCCCTCCCCCGGCCGGCTGCCGCTCACGCGCCTCCTGCCTCCCGGGAGCGCGGGTGCCTCGGAGCCCAGCGCCGTCGGAGGGCACCGCGGTCGGGCTCGGCGGGGCGGGAAGGCGCGCCTCGGAGCCCGGGGCAGAGAGCCGAGAGGGTAAGTGAGGGTTTTGTGTTTCGGGTGGGTGGGTGGTTTATGTGTGTGTTGGGTTGGTGGGTGGATTTTTATTAAATTTTTATTTTATTTCTTTATTTATTTTAATTATTTAAGTTATTTACGGGTTTGTGTTGTGGTTGTTTGGGTGGGTGGGTGGGTTGAGGTGTGTGTGTGTTTGTTTGTTTATTTTAATTCTATTCTATTTTATTTATTTATTTATTTATTTTTATTTTTGGCCCCACCCACGACATCATGACGTCATGACGTTGGCTCCCCCCACGACGTCATGATGTCATGACGTTAGCTCCGCCCCGCATATAAAGGGCCCCCAAACAATTTTTATACGGGGCCCCGCCAAGGTAAGTTACGCTTCTGATGCCAGAGCTGGTCTTTGAGGGAAATGGTGTGGTGTGTAAGTGTTTCTTATTCAGACTTAATGCCAGGAAGTCTAACATCACCTGCCACTGGACATCAATCTCCTATTCTTTTGTCTGGCCTTAGCATCCCTATTCTGCTAGCTTCAAGTGGCCCTTTAGGGAAGATTGTTCTTAATTCTGATCTCTGTCTACCAATCTAACAACACCTATCTATCAGCATCAAAATACTAGCCTCTAATTAGCCTAGCTTTGGTACCATAGGACTGCTAGCTTTGTGTGGATCTCTCTTCCTTTCTCTCTCTCTCTCTTTGATTTAATTGAACCCCAACTTTTAGCCACAGGGGTACCAGAAGTATGTGGAATCTTTCCAAGTGTCTCTTAGTTTAGTCTACCAAGTTCTACCAGTCTTTGGAGGACTATCCATTTGCCACGAAACCTTCCTATGGTGCCACCATTAGCAGGACTGCTGAAGTTGACTTTCAGTGTATGATGAGGGGTTCAACAGAAAAGCTGTCAGATTCTCCTGCCCTAGTACAGCTAGGAAAGCATAACAAGGAAGGAAAAAACCCTACAAATGTGGAAATGTTTCTTCAACAGGTTTCTGGAAGTATTTATTTGACCAATTTGACAAT
This sequence comes from Furcifer pardalis, assembly GCA_030440675.1. Lineage (NCBI taxonomy): Eukaryota > Metazoa > Chordata > Lepidosauria > Squamata > Chamaeleonidae > Furcifer > Furcifer pardalis. The sequence goes on from CP126893.1 coordinate 76,690,457, forward strand.
GAGGAAAAGTAGGAGGCAATGTTGCCTGGCAGGAAGAAGTGGCAGACATATCTTCTCTGCCAAACACCACACATTCCAGTGTGACCCTGGAGAAGAAAGTGAGGCCATCAAATTCATCTCGTATGAAAACAAAATTGAGCAAGGATGACCTTTACCTTTACCTTACTAAAGTGCCACAAGACTCTTGGTCATTTTTGCTGCCAGAAACCAGCACAACTTTCCTCCTTTCTGGAAATTCCCCCATTAGAACAGCACTTCTCACTCAGTGGTAGAAGTCTCCGTGTGGCACACAGATATAGTCTAGGTAAATTGAGGTGATTTCTTTTTTTAAAGAATTTTTTGGAATAGTAGCCCTGTGTTGGTCTGTGGTTCAGGCATATCAGAAAACAAAATAAAAATAAAACACTGTAGCACTTTAAAGACTAACTGCTATATTTTTATTGTTAGCTTTCATGGATCAAGTGAAGAAGTGGACTTGATCCACAAAAGCTAACAATAAAAATATAGCAGTTAGTTTTAAAAGTGCTACAGTGTTTTTTATTTTGTTTTCTGATATTCTTGTTTAAAATAACAGCACCCAATCCTTGAGAATGTGATGGCCTGTCTCCTACCAACTTACTGTAGATGATGTATCTAATATGAGAACACTTGTAAATATATAAATGTTATTCACCAATAAACTGATTTATATATTTGTCAAAGAACTTAAGTGCCACCATGATATACCGGTATATATTATACATATTATATAATGGTGGCACTTAAGTTCTTTGACAAAGAAATTTCTCCAAGAGCCAGTGTAGTGTTGTGTTGGCAGAATGATAGGCCAGGACCTAGGAGACTTCAACTCTAATCCATACTTGGCCATGGAAACTCACTAGGGTGGCAGCGGCTGGTAAAGTCACACCTAAAAGATCTCACATATCCTGAAAGCCCTACCAGAGTCACTGTAAATTGGTTGAGACTCAGCAAGACACAACAAAAAACAAGATGCAAAAGGATGACATGCTCTGGAGATTGTAGTGGGGAGGAAGGAAACATAGCTCAGTGGCAGAGGACATTGGATTTGCAGCATGTAGAAAGGTCCCAGCTTCAGTTGTGACCATTTCCATAGAAGTTACCAGGTGATAGGTGGTGATGGAAATGATCCTGCTTAGGGCTCTTAAGAGGCCCTGCTAGCTGCAGTAAAGTCCAGATGCAGAAAATGAAAAGAGCAACCAAAATGAACCAGAGAGAAGAGAAACTCCCACTTAAATGTTTGAGAATGCTCAGCTCAAAAGATACAGAAAGTGAGAAAGGAAGTTGTAGGAACTTATGCACATTGTAGGAGAAACAGACAGGGAGAGGGTTCTTTTTCTCTCTCTCTCATATTAGAAACCAGGGCCATCTACTTGAAGCTGATTTTGGACAGATAAAAGGAATTACAGTACTTCTTCACACATCACCTAGGTCCTAGGTGAACTATAGGATTCAACTCCACAATATGTTGTGATAGCCGGAGACCCTGGATACCGATGGTGGGATTGGATGTCTTCATGAAAGTTAGGGTTTGCAACAGTGGCTCCCAGTCAGGACAGCTGTGTGCTTCCTCCAGTATCAGTTACTGGGGGGATGCAAGAGGAAAGATGCTGTAGCAATCTTGTCCTGCTGCTGGGTTTTGGGGAAACAACTGGCTAGTCACTGAGAGAAGAAAATTCTGGCCAAAACAGGTCTGTGCTCTGATCCAGTCTGAACCAAGCTTCTTACATTCTTTAATGACCTGATTTAAGACCACTTCCTTTGAGTTGAGACGTGGTTTGTATTGTGTAAAATGTCCCTCCGTTATCGGTGTTTATGCATGTCATAAGCTTCCTCCAAGCAAATATAATTTTTGTTGTCATTTTCCTTGGCAGCCGCTAACAACTCAAGGTGTTGTTTAGGATGGGAGGCTGGGACATGCAGGAAGTGGGAAGGAAGCTGTTAGAGTGTTTTGAATGTACAGTCACCTTGGCTCATTTTCCATCAGGTGCCTGAAATCAAGGAATTAGAAACAAAGAGACGTGGAAAAGGAAGAACAAAGTGACTGCTAGCAAGAAGCCCGCACATCTGGAACTTGTAAGGGGCTATATCGTAAACTGTGCTTCGGTGATAAATGCATCCAGGCTCTAGTAGGAGGATATGGAAGAGGACTGGATTCATCATTGAGCCCCAGTTTAGGAATACATGCTATTTGCTCACAACCAAGATAATTTTTCATCCAAGATCTTTATAAACAGAAGTACACATTAAATACAGCGTCAGGTACAAACAGGAATGGGATCTGTTGAGATTGGGGACAGCTGGAGGGGTAGAAGTTAAGCAGAAATGACAGTTGTTGATTACTTCTCAAAGACCTCACATCCCCTCAGCACTGTCCATACTCTTAGTGTTGGGAGGTAAGGGCAGGCTTCCAGATGTTGTAGGGCTGCTACTCCTATCAACTTTGGTAACTGATGAGAAAAAGTAGGAGCTGCAGTTTAGCTACATCTGGAGGACTAATTTACCAACTTCTGGTTTAATGGATAGCAGACTGGACTTAGATTGAGGAGACTCAGATACAAATCCCTGGTCAGCCATTGGCTATAGGGTGATGTGGACAACTCATAGTTCACAGAAAGATCTCTTTTTATTTTTAAGCATATAGAATAAACAAGGCAAAACAAAAACAAAAAGCTGTATCACTTTGAAATCTAACTGTTGCATTTTAATGGGAGTGAGATTTCATGGCATCAGTTTTTACACATCAAGTACAGAGTGATTGGTTAGCATAACGTAACAGTTTTTTATTTTAAATTTTAGTTTTTACTCCTTTTTTCTGTATCTTCTGATAAGGTAAATCTAATAAAATATTGAATGAGCATTTTAAAAAGAGCTCTTGTTTTCATTCTAGATGATGGCAATTTTAGCCCTGGAATCTTTGTATGAAAAATGGTGGGAAAGATGATGATAAAGGGTACTCCTGCTCCAGTTAAAACATGCCCTCAGTCCCCGAGGGATTTTGTCTAAGACGTTGATGAGTTACGGCCTGCCCTAGGTAAGAATCCCAGGCTATATACAGTCCTGTATATATACAGTTTGCCTCCTGTATTGATCTCCAATCTAGTGAGGAAGGACCTGTGAGGATAAAATTGAAAGAAAGTTCCTTCAAGGATGTGGTATTTTTTTTTAAAAAAAAATGACATTCAAAACTAACCGCCTAAACAGATTTGGAAAAAACAGTCTTGGGTCCTAATGTCTTTTGCAAAGGCTATAAACAAGCTGCAGTTGTGAGTGAAAAATGTTAAAGCTGAAATCAAGAGCAAAATCTGATTATTAGTGTCGACGAGGTGGACTCACAGAATCAGAAGAATCTTCCTAACCCAAAATTTATGAAAGTCCAATTGATTCAGTCTGGTGTTCTCTAGTTCAGACTAACTACAGTAATACCTCGGATAATGTTTGCATCAGATAAAAACCGCATATCGTTAAGCAATCTGAAAAAAAATGCATCGCATAACGTTAAAATCCTCTGGGATTTATTGGATAACGATTGCTAAAGCCTGTGCCGGTTACAATGTATCTCTATGGAGTTTTAACATTATCTGATGCATCCCATAGGATTTTAATGCATGCATTGGATAACATTAAAAATTGGATAACATTAAGACTTGTGGAACCAAATTTTAGCATTATCCGAGGTTTTACTGTATTGTGTTTTGCCTTAAGATTTCCTGACCACACTTGTCACCATGAAGTTGTCATTATCATTGTCATCATTCTTGTCATCATCGTAATTGTTGTTGTTGTTGTTGTCGTCACTGCCATCGTCATTGTCATCATCCTTAGCTGGCTTCCAATATGAGCAGCAGCAATAGTAATGCACTGTGTTCTGAACCAGTACTTCCTGGTTCAGAAGGCAATGAGGCTACACAGAGGAGGAACTGTTGCTGTTAGACCCGTGATGGTGAACCTTGGCACTCTAGATGTTCTTGGAGTTCAATTTCCAGAAGCCCAAGCCCCCTGTGAATCCACACGAATGGGTTTTCTGTGATTCATCCGGCCCACACTGCCCTTGTTGCTCCTGGAAGTGGAAGTAAAACACGCTCCCTCTTAAACAAATTCACGCCAGTGGTATATTTCCTGCTTCGGGGGTTGCAGTCAACAACGATGATGGAGAAGGTAGAGCTGGGGTTGTCTGGAGTGCAGTCTAGCCATGTTATCTGGGATCGGTTTGATCCACTTGTCCCTGATGAAGTGGACAAGCTCCTTGGATCTGTTCGTGCTACTGTTTGTGCACTGAACCCATGTCTCACCTGGTTAGTCAAAACATCGAATGCGGTGACAGGCAGTTGGGTCGAAGCAATCATAAATTCTTCATTGTGGGAGGGGGTCTTTCCAGCTACCTTAAAACATGCTTTGGTACACCCCCTCCTGAAAAAAACATTGCTTGACCCCACGGTGCTTGCAAACTATCGGCCGGTGTCCAACCTGCTCTTTTTGGGCAAGGTTTTGGAGAAGGCAGTGTATTGTATTGTATTGTATTGTTCGACTTTTATGCCGCCCCACTCGCCTATAGCGACTCTGGGCGGCTCACAGCAAAACAATGTTTCATAACTACAAGTATTATATCACAAAAATCACATATGAAAAGTACATCAAAAACATTACAAGAAATCCCCCGTCCCGATTACAAAATTAAACATTCATAAACATTTCATTTCATTTCAAAAGCACATCAAAAACACTTTAAACAGTCCACAAAAATCTCGAACTCTGGGACCAAATGCAGAGGCAGTCCCTCACCTTGCTGCAAAAGCCTCTTGGGTGGGGCAGCAAGGAAGTCCTGTGCCTCAGCAGTTCTTAAAGCCCCAGCCAGGGTGGGTCCCAGGAGCAGGTGGAAAGTGTCCTGGGACCAAATGCAGAGGCAGCCCCTCACCCTGCTGCAAAAGCCTCTTGGGTGGGGCAGCAAGGAAGTCCTGTGCCTCAGCAGTTCTTAAAGCCCCAGCCAGGGTGGGTCCCAGGAGCAGGTGGAAAGTGTCCTGGGACCAAATGCAGAGGCAGCCCCTCACCCTGCTGCAAAAGCCTCTTGGGTGGGGCAGCAAGTGGCACAGCAGCTACATGGAATCTTGGATGAAGCGGATTATCTGGACCCTTTTCAGTCAGGATTCAGGCCCAGATATGGCACCAAAACTGCATTGGTCATGCTGGTGGATGATCTCTGGCGAGAGCGGGACAGAGGGCATCCATCTGTCCTGGCTCTTCTTGACCTCTCAGTGGCTTTCAATACTGTCGATCACGGTATCCTTCGGGAAAGGCTCCAAGGATTGGGGATCCAGGACACTGTGTGATCCTGGTTTTCCTCATTTCTGAGGGGCCGGACCCAGTTGGTGTGGCTGGAGGACGAGGTATGGGGTGCCTCAGGGCTCGGTACTCTCGCCTCTCCTATTTAATATCTACATGAAACTGCTGGGTGAGACCATTCATTCCCACGGGGTGAGGTATCATCAATATGCTGATGATACCCAGCTATAAATCTCAGCCCATGGTGATCCAAGCGATGCAGTGGAAGTCCTTTCCAGGTGCCTAGAGGCTGTCAGGATCTGGATGGGGGACAACGGGCTTCAGCTGAACCCTGGCAAGACTGAGTGGCTGTGGGTCGGGGGTCCTGGGCCATCGCGGGAACTACCATCTTTGGTTCTGGATAGGGCAGTTTTGCCCCAAGCAGATCCGGTGCGTAATCTGGGGGTCCTCTTGGACTCACGACTACTACTCGAAGAGCAGGTGGCAGTCGTGGCCAGGAGGGCTTTTGCACAACTTTGTGCAATACGTCAGTTACGTCCGCTCCTAGATCGGGACTGCTTGCTCATGATCACACAAGCTCTGGTCACCTCCAGACTAGTTTATTGTAATGCGCTCTACATGGGGCTGCCCTTGATGACCATTCGGAGGCTTTAACTGGTCCAGAATGTGGCTGCCCGGGTGGTAATGGGGTGTGGGCGGTATGCACATGCCTCGCCTCTGCTTCGGGAGCTGCACTGGTTGCTAGTTTGCCTCCAGGTGCAATTCAAGGTGCTGGTTATCACCTTTAAAGCCCTATATGGTAATGGGCCAGGATACTTAAGAGACCTCATCACCCCAAGAACATCTGTCCGTCCCACCAGACCAGACTGGAGAGGCTCTCTAGTTGTTCCATCGGCCAGAGAGGCGCATCTCTCTGGCACTAGAAGGAGGGCCTTTTCTGTGTCCACTCCAGGCCTATGGAACTTCCTACCAACTGAGCTATGTCTACAGATGGACTTGCTGTCTTTTAGGAAGAACTTAAAAACATGACTGGCGGGACAGGTATGGGGTCCTGGTGGTACCATAACCCCAGCTCGCTGGTTAGTTTGAGCTCCCCCCCCCCCGGTCTTTTAATCTTTTATCTTTAAGTTGTTTTTAACTTTTTAAATTATTATTGAAATCTGTTGATTTTTATAAATTTTAAAAACTTTTTAAATTTTTATAATTGTAACTTAGATGTTTTAGATAATGGGTTCAGGTTGTATTATGTTATGCTTTTATGATGTTGTAAACTGCCCTGGGTTGCCCCGGTGAGGAGGGCGGTATTTATTTATTTATTGGATTTCTATACTGCCCTACTTGGTGTGACCAACTCAGGGCAGTGTACAAAATAATTAGTATGCAGTCAACCAATAAAGTCCAACAATAAGGCAAACAATGCTATGATAGGACACCACAGAGTAAAACAGCAACAATGTGGCAACGCAATCACACAACAATATAACAGTAAAAAAGAAATACAATGTAGGAGTACAATCCCAAAATACAAAATAACATACAATATGAAAATATAACAATATAATAGCAAAAATTCAAACCAGCATTACAAATAATATAATCAAATGTCATAAATACAAATGTCAATATCATCAAATGTCACAAGTACAACATACACCCACTGACAGCTGTTCTTAATCAGCCTCCGGGCCGCTGCCGCAAGTTCTTTTATCGGCCTCCAGGCTGAGATGGAAAAGGTCCCGGAGGGAGGCCGGGGGTGATGCCTCACCTCCTGCAGTTGCAGTCGTTTTCGTCCGTCCCCGGGCCAAGGTGGAGGGGGCCTGGAGGAAGTGTGGGAGCATCCTCTCGCCGCCACCACAAGTTCTTTTATCAGCCTCCGGGCCAGGATGGAAAGGATCCCGGAGGAAGGGCGGGGGCGACGCCTCACCGCCTGCAGCTGCGGCTGTTTTCGTCCATCCCCGAGCCAAGGTGGAGGGGGCCCAGAGGAAGTGCAGGAGCATCCTCTCGCGGCCACCGCCGCAAGTTCTTTTATCAGTCTCTGGGCTGAGATGGAAAAGGTCCTGGAGGGAGGGCAAGGGCGACACCTCACCGCCCGCAGCTGTAGCCATTTTCGTCCATCCCCGGGCCAAGGTGGAGGGGCCCCGGAGGAAGTGTGGGAGCGTCCTCTCGCCGCCACTGCCACAAGTTCTTTTATCGGCCTCCGGGCCGAGATGGGAAGGGTCCCGGATGGAGGGCGGGGGCGGCGGCTCACCGCCCGCAGCTGCGGCCATTTTCGTCCGTCCCCGGGCCAAGGTGGAGGGGGCCCGGAGGAAGTGTGAATAAATAAATAAATAAATAAACATGTGAATGAATGAATGAATGAATGAATGAATAAATAAATAAATAAATAAAATGGCATTGAAGAGAAACAGAAATTTTGCAGTCCCTGTGGAAATGTTCTGAAAAGAGGTCTGCAAGGGAAATAGGGGGAGGATCTCTTCCTGTTTGAGGGACGCCCCTGATGAATGTCTGGGAGAAGAGGAGCCAGACCACTTCCCCATGCCCAGCAAGACATTCCTCCTTGCCCTCCTTCCAGATGGGACATGTCTCCATGTTTATTCCACAGAGAGAGGCAGCATTAAGCACGTTTTCATTTTGCCCCCCCCTTTTTTTTTTAGAACTGGGAGTTTAATTCCCACCGAACAGCGTTCCTTTCCTGCATGCTTAAATTAAGCCCTCTAGGCTGTGGCATCCTGTGAGCTGGAACATTGTGCAAATATGGGCCTGAGTGAAGATTTATGACAGAATAGGAAGGATATTTACTATTTATGGGGCGGGGAGAGAGAGAGAAATAGGAAGGAGATGGCCAGGAAGTGACAGGAGGGGCATCAGGAAAGTCTCAGGTCCCTCTGCCCCCATATGGCCATTTGTTAAATAGAGAGTTGTTCAGCTTTGTTCAAATGCTCAGTGCAGTGCAAGAGGATTTACAGAAATTCTGTACGCTGCGGGGAAATCTAACTTGCATAATGTGCATAATTTGCATAATTTTCATAATACGTGCCAGTAGAAAGCCAGTAGAATGGAGCAGATCTGTCTGCATGCACTGATGTAATAAATACATTTAGAATGTGGAAGGGCAAGCATTGCCTCCCCACCATCATATCCATGCTACAAAGTAATGAAACATAATTGAATTTAAGGTATGGAAAATTTACAACAAACACAGGAAGAAGGAAGCCAGATGTGAAACTGCCAAAATGTAGGCACCTTTTGGTGAACTCATTCTGTGCTTACTTTCACCTGACCTAGTATGAGAAAGATTAGCCAGCAACACAAGGTGGCCATTACCAGTTCAAAAATACCACAATCTTTGAGGAGGATGTTTCTGTGCTGAGCATCAGTGGTGCAGTACTGTACTGAAATGTCCACATAAGCATATATTCACAACAGTGGAACTGAATCACCTTTGTAATGCACAGACATGTATGTACATGTACCTGCACCCTACCGCTCCCCACAGTTTCCTATAACCTCAGCGTAATAAATTCCTAGTTCTGACTGTAATCCTTTGTGGCTGGCCATTTCAAAAGTAGTTTGTACTGGCCAGAACTCAAACCAATAGAAGGCATTGTTAGGGCTCACCCAGGGCTGTGATACAAGGAAGCTCTTTCATCCAGGCCTCCTGTACCCCCTGCAATTTTAGCCAATCCATATACTGTATCTCCATGTACAGTCTCTAATGTGAGGTGCTTAGTCAAGAAACAGGCCCATTCCCTTGTAGCCCTCCTGCCATTTGAACCCTGGCTACTGGCCCTGATTTCCATCCTGTCCCTACACACTAGTATAGTGCCTGAATGTTGTTAAGAGAGAGAGAAAGAGATGTTCCTTGCGACCTGTTTTGCTAGATAAATCTGTAACCCACTATGAATGCCTTGTGTCTATGCTTAGGCAATTAAACAGCTGTATATTATCTTCTGTTTTTTTCTTGATTTTATTTGCTTTTGTTTGGAGTTGTTGAGGTTCACCAGAATACACCTTTCAGTCTTTTTTGTGTGCACACTATGAGACAATTATTGGAGATGGGAAGGGGTTTTTTGAGGTTGCTTCCAGAAGCTATTTGAGCTCATTGGAACAGATGAATTTGCTTGTCATTCTTGTCCTGGTCCTCTTCAAAATTTACCCTATAGTTAGTAACTGACACTGTTCTTCTCTCACATGGCTATGAAGGAACAGCCTTGGTCTTGTTGGGGTGGGGGTGGGGGTGGATCATCCCCAAATTTAAGCAGTTAGAGTGCCTATGCAACTGATTGGCTTTCTACCTTAGTTTGTGGTGTTTTTAAAGAAACTTTAACATGAATCTTTCTCTGTGAGCTATGGAAGAAGAGAGACATTTGAAGAGGGACACCGGGGGGGGGGGGGGAATTGTTCAAGGTGCTGAATTTAGGAACCTATCTGTGCCCATGCAGAATTTACAGGCTAGTCCTTCAAATTTCTCCAAAGATTCAACCAGCTACTGGCATACTGCTGATCAAGGCTGTAATTCTCCTCAATTAATTTGATGGCTTTACAGATGTTTTCATATTAAGTGGTGATCACAAGGGAGTTGTGTGCACATGACTTATAAGTGGGAAAATTGCTTTCATTTTATTCAATTGTCCATGGGGTATGGGGGAAAGCCTTTTATTCAGTCTGGCCAGCTGTCTTAAAATTAGGGCTACTGAGCTCCTGTCTCTGTCCCACCTCCTGCCAGCCTAGCAATTTGAAAGCAAGAATTGGCAAGTAGATAAATAGGTACCACGCCAGTGAGAAGGTAAACAGCATTTCATCCACTACAGTGTCTAGTCATGCCTGCCACATAACCATGGAAACGTCTGTAGAAGCAGTGTTGGCTCTTTGGCTGTAAACAGAGTTGAGCACCAAACCCTAGAGTTGGATACAACTGGCTTTACTTTACCTATCAATACTACAAAACCTCTACAACAGCTTCACCATTGCCCTTCCCAGTCTTTAGGGATCTGCTAATGTTGCTCCTTTTAGCAGAAGATGTAGTGAGAGGCAGCATTGTCCAGCCAGAGTCTGCTTAAATTTTGCATCCATAGATGGAATTTGTCAAAGCAGCTGGAGCATGTTTAGAGCAAAAGTTGGCTGGTAGGCCAGCTGGTGCAACCAAGTGTGTGGGCTCTCTCCCACCCAGTTAAGAATGTTAACTTCAAATAACATAAAGAAAGTAAGTACTGTATCTGAATTCTGTCGGAGTTGACTGTAAACTTGTTCATTGGGAAATATATAGGCTCTCTACTCCACTGGCCGGGCCAGTCTGACCTGAGTTTGGTCTCTTCTGGTTCAGAAAGCACATAGGTGAATGATGTAAGTTTCATAATATTTGCTTTATTTACAAATGTACAAGCAGATAATTAGTAGAGGCAACAACAAAGGAACAGATCTGTGCTTATCAGATCCTCGAGAGGAGTTACGAACTCCCAGATGCTTTCATCTGTGTGTTGCATTAAGAAGGTACAGATATTCAAAAGCAAAGGCTCATTAGTTTAAAAAACCCAAGATGAAACAAAGGGGAGGTTCTTGTGCTTGGTATGGACCAAGCTTAGATGTTACTTCCTTGAACTACAATTTTCAGATTTTCCAAGAAAGTATAAATACAATTCAGACCATATTAGACTAATAACATTCTCAAACATTGGCTATCGTTGAGTCCTGAAGAAATCGTCATCAGTCTGAGTTTTGCAGAGGAAGAAGAAAAACCTCCCCAGAATCATCTTAGTGTAAAGTTGAGGCTAGGCCATTATGAGTAATGGATTTATTAAGTTAGAACTTTGTATGTAGTAAGGGCTTTGATTGGCAAATGTATCTAATCAGCCTTCTCTCATTATTTTAATAACATTGTTAAGAGGGGGCACTTTGTTTTATAAAAATCAAACCACACACGCTGGCATAACTACTGATGCCTGGTGGGGAGGATATGGTAAAATATGTCTTTATCAATTCCAGATGTGAAGCCGGTTCCAGAAGTGGACATTCTGAAAGCACTGTTGAAACAACCGATTGTTGCTTAGCTAGACATTTCAACAAAACTGTACCGATCAGTGTTTATTTTCTTTCTATGTGTATTCATCTTCAGTAAGTGGCAGAAAACACAAGGCGCAGAGTTATGGCAACACTTTTGCAGGGTTTTCTAGGTAGAAAATACGCAGAAATGGTTAGCCACCCTGTGATTGCACAGCTTGCCCATGACTATACAGGCTGGCTCCTGCTCCAGAAGGCACAGTAGAGAATTGAACTTCCATCCTAAAAATGATTGTTCTCAATCAGTGCTCTCTCTTCATTGATCTTTCTTCCTCCTTCAATAAAAGGCAATTTTAGAGGCAGAAGTCACTGAAGTCACAGGGGTGGTTGGGAGACATAGTCCCAGGCCATAGTAGACTAGTTGGTGCAGGGGGGAGTTATATACTGTATCACTCTATAATCTATAGATTAATGAGAGGTTGGGGGACAGATGCTGTAAAAAGATTCAAGCAGGTGTGACCCATGGCCCATCTCGCTGCTCAGATCTTGGGCCAATGATGGGTTCAAGGAATGCCATGTAAGAGAAATAAGTTAATTCTCTAACCTCTCGCTTAATCTCTACAATATCAAAGCAATTGCACTTATATACTGCGCCATAGTGCTTAATGCACTCTCTGAGCTGTCCATGCACTAATTAGCATTTTATCCCCATCATGCTAGGTACTCATTTTACCAACCTACGAAGGATGGAAGGCTGAGTCAACCTTGATCCCTGTCAAGATTGAACACACAACTTTTTGGTTGCAGTATAGCAGTTTAACCATTACACTACCAGGGCGCTTTTTATCGTCTTTTCATCACATTTAATGCTCAACAGTCAAAAGGGATCTTACTCTGAGATAGCAAAGAAATGCAAAATGCATATATATTTTTAGTTCACACCCATATACAGTCAAACCTCGCATAAAGAGTGTCTCGCTTAAAGAGTATCTTGCTTAAAGAGCAGAATTTTCTCTGAATGCTCGCTTCGCATAACAAATAAATCCAACCAAAAACTCGCTTAACAAATAAATCGGGGTTCACAATCCCCCCCCACACAATCCCTCACTTACAATGGTATTTCGCTTAAAGAGCAAACTCGCTTAAAAAGCAATCCTGTGGAACGCATTATGCTCTTTAAGCGAGGTACAATTGTAGTGTACTGTATATGGAAATATATGTAGAAAAGTATGATATATTCAGTATACAGTATATTAAAGGAGTGGTTTTACTAGTTCCACATTCTCAGTGAGTTCTCATGGCTGATTTGGGATTTGAACTTAAGCCTCCTGCATCTGTTACTCTACCCATTATACCACAGTAAGTGAGTATCTACCTACCTACCTACCTACTTACCTATCTATCTAATCTTCGGCTTCAACTCGATCCGAGTACAGTAAAACCTCGGATAACGCTAAAACTTGGTTCCACAAGTCTTGGTGTTATCCAATTTTTAGTGTTATCCGATGCATGTTAAAATCCTATGGGATGGATCGGATAATGTTAAAGCTCCATAGAGATACATTGTAACCACACAGGCTTTAACGGTTGTTATCCGATTCATCCCATAGGATCTTAATGTTATTCGATGCAATTCTCTCCCCACCCCCAGATTACTTAACGTTATGTGATTTTAGCATTATCCAAGGTAAACATTATAAGAAGTATTACTGTATACATTTTTTCCTGCTCCAGGTCCCCAGGAGGCCTGGTGTTGGAGGCCGGAAAAATGCCATTGGCATGAATTTGTTTAAGGTGGATCCCAGCTTGAAATGAAGTGATCCACACACTATGATCTCAGAGCCATCTCCTGTGGCACATAGGAAATGAAACATGCAGGATTTAACACCAGGACTGCAATGGACTTGCTGCAGCCTTGAGGATATGGACAAGGTGCACTTTCACAGCCAGTCTATCTGGCATGGCCTCTTCTGCCTACATGACCATTGGGAATCAGAGTAATAAAGTGATTCCTCCTCTGTTCATTTAGCCATTGAGGCCAATATGTTGGTTTCTACTGGCATTTCCTCCACTGAGGGGACCATCATCCCACCTAAAGGGGCTAATCCACCCATAGCCATTGGCCCCTTTAGGGAGTCAGGTTATTTACTGTCACCCAACACTTGGCACTGAGTCGCTGGCTGTACGTTCTACTCTATTATCATAGTGGAATGTCCGGCCAGACATTTCTTTCTTTCTTTCTTTCTTTCTTTCTTTCTTTCTTTCTTTCTTTCTTTCTTTCTTTCTTTCTTTCTTTCTTTCTTTCTTTCTTTCTTTCTTTCTTTCTTTCTTTCTTTCTTTCTTTCTTTCTTTCTTTCTTTCTTTCTTTCTTTCTTCCACACATTTTCCCATTTGTGTTGAGTGGAAGAGACAGGCATAAGCAAGTCAGAAAGTGGAATTAAAGGATATCTGTGAAGACTTCATGAGAGCTAAAGGGACAGATTTCTCCATGACTTTATATGGATAAAATCACTTTGGTTCTTTTTCTTGAGCCCAACATGGATCACACTGTGAAAGTGACGACATCCTTACGCTGCACAGATAATCTTGTCTGACTGTCAGTGTTGAGACTGAATGAAGCCCATTCAGAGGCAAAGCATTCTGAGCAGTTGGTGATTTTCAACCTCCCTCCCCCAGCAAAACAGTCACCAAAATATTGCTATTTTGGGAAAAAATACGCTCTTCTTTTAGCTCCAAAAGTACAGAGTTTCCTTTTTTGTTGCTTCCTCATTTTAAACATCAGTGAGACTTGCTTGAGATTCTAGTCAAATTACCCCAAAACGTTGTTTCAGGGTAAATTGTGCCTTTGTACAACATTCAATTGCTTGATCTATTTTAAGCACAAATTATAATATGCCCCAACTTGAAGTCTATAGAAAATTCTGCTCTCTGAAGCAGACATCCATCTCCCAACCTTGTGCATGAAAGAGAAATAACTGTTTCTGCTTTCCAAAGGATAAGAAACTTATACTGAAAGTAAAGGGGGTGGAGATCTTCTACATTTCTCTCTCCTTCACAAAGAACAAAATTCCAAGGTCCAAACATAGCTGGTGTTTCAGTTGTATGTAAACAGCATTTCCAAGTGTTAATAGGCCCTCCTATAAATACCAAGCCAGACAAGTCACAGCTCAGCCCCTGCAAAGTCTGTTGAATTTACTGTTACTAGATTATTATGCTAGCTAAAATGGGGGTGAGGAGACAGGATGCCTGTTCAGTGAAAGAGGGACATCCTGGCCTTCCACTCCTTCCAGAGAAACAAGGTGCAATCTCCACATCCCTTGCTGGAAAAGGCTCCAAAGAGGCACATCATTCTGTAAGAAGGAATCACTTTCATCCAGCCAAACAGAAGGAGAGCTGTTGCCTTCTTCTCACATTAGAAGGGCAGCAGGGACTTCATCCTGTGCCATCAGTAGTGCCAATCACAACCAGAAACATGTACCGATGAAGATCTAATTTGGGCCAACAATAAAGCCAAGAAAGTGGCTCCATTTTGGCATCCAAAGTTTGATCTGGACATGAAAATAAGAAGAAGAAGAGGAGGAGGAGGAAGAAGAAGAAGTGCAGCAAAGCAGGCCTTGTATGGTGAAACATTTCCTGTCCCTGCACCAGTAGATGGGGTGAGGGGATGAGTTGTATCTACTAGTTATCCAGCTGTTAAAGCTGCAGGAGCCCTGATGTGAATACCATGTAGCAACTCTACTTGCCATCTCTCTGGATGCTTTGGAAAAGATGTGCCCCCTTTCCAATGTCAGAGGTGAAACACTACTTTTATATATTTTATGAACAAAAAAAAGGTACCTTTCCTCTCCACAGGCACTCTGTACGCAATAGTATTTCTGGCACGGATTTAAGAGCCAATACATTGTCTGTTCTTTAGGTTAATAAGATGCTAGAGGGGAAAAAGTAATCTGTCATACAGTCTAAAGGTTGCTAATAGTTCAAAATGAGCTTCATCAGTGTATGAAATGGAAAGATGCCTCCCATGTAACAGCATAAGAAGAGTCTTGTTGGATCATGCTGAAGGCCTCTCCAGTCTGGTATTGTCTGTCCCATAGCAGTCAGCCTCAGGCCTCTTGCAAGCCCACAAGTAGGATGCTTTGACTCCTGTTCCCACAAAACTGGTATTGAGAAACTGTACAGGAGGCAACATAATGGTATCCAGACTAGCAGCCTCTTCTTTTTCCATGTCTAGGCCAGATGTGAAACTGCCAAAACGAAGCCACCTTTTTGTGAGTTCATTCTGCAGTTCCCTTTGCCTGGCCTTGTTTGAGAAAGATTAGTCATCACAAGGTTGCGGTTGCCCTGGGTACGCCCGGTTGTTGTTCAAAAATACCACAATCTTCCAAGATGCTCTTTTCTGTGTACTCCAGACTAGCAGCTAAAGGCATACAAACCATCTTTGCCTTGAGCTGCCTCAGTTTCACACAAGGTGACTGAAATCCAGGAGGCAATGACCATAAGGGTGCAGAGAGAAATGCCCTCCACCCAACCATGATCTCATGCAAGCTGGATCATTTTGTCCCAGCTATAGGGTTCTGGTGGTTAAACTACTGTACTGCAACCAAAAGGTTGTGAGTTCAATCCTGAACAGGCATCAACGTTGACTCAGCCTTCCATCCTTCCAAGGTTGGTAAAATGAGTACCTAGCATGTTGGGGGCAAAGTACTAATTAACCTGTGCACACACACACCCCGAGAGTGCACTAAGCACTGTGGGGCAGTATACCATGTTTCCCTGAAAATAAGACACTGTTTTATATTTTTAAAAACTCCAAAATATGCACAAGGTCTTATTTTCAGGGGATGTCTTATTTTTCCATGACGAAGAAGAGTACAGTACACATTTATTGCTGATACAGTGGATCACCAGGGCAAGATTTAGGTGAGTGCCTTATTTTCAGTGGGGGCCTTATATTTCCGAGGTGGGGGGGAAATAGGGGGTGCCTTACTATAGGAGGAGGTCCTATTTTCGGTGAAACAGGGTAGTAGTGTGATTGCTTTGCTTTGCTTCTCCCTTTCTGTGGAGGTCTGGTAGGCAAATGGGGCCAGGACAATTCTCCAGCAGGTGAAAAGGTTGCTTTAAGAGAGTTCGGTCCTGTTCAAGGAACCGTTGCTGGTGCCAGGAGGCTTCCAGTGACCACTGTCTGAATGCAGCCAAGAAAGGACAAAGTGGGCCCAGCCACGTCACCCTTATTTCTGCGAGCAGCAGAGAATGTGGCCCAAAGCAAGGCCAACCCTCAGCAGGGTGTGAGTCCTAGAATGGCTGCCACATGGGCTTCCTCTGCCTGCTTAACAGCTACGAAAAGCATTTTAAGGATAAACGCTGGATCTTTGGCTTTTTAGCAGAGTGCACAGCCTCCCTCATGATCGATTTCAGGATCCATTCCTTTGGTTCCCAACAGGTCCAACTTTTGCATGATGTAACACAGAACTCCACTACATTTTCACAATGGGTTACCAGCTCATTTTTTTCCAAGGGGGGGGGGCAGGCGGCCCCCTCCTGCTTTACAACATCACCACCTAGTGGCTTCTCTATGGAAGGACAAGACAGGGATTCTATCTGTTCCTTCCTCACAAATAAAACTGCCAATATTGTCCCCTTATGCTCAAGCCTAGGAGAAACTGCTTGCCTCCCCTAATCTTCTGCATTGGGAGTGGGGGGTGGAGTGGGGGACTGGAAGCACCTAGTCTCTGGGGTTGAAAGTCCCCATAGGGGAGTTGAGGTCCATGTTTCAACCAGGGCCGTAGCCAGGATTCTAGATGTGGGTGGGTGAATATTTTTTCAGGGTGAGCAACAAAGCCTCTTTTCAATGCATTCCTATGGGAAATCAACCACTGCTAACTCAGGGTGGGCCAAACTAACCCTGGTCCCCCTCTGGCTACGGCCCTGGTTTCAACCTTCCTGCCTGAGCCAGTGAGGAAGCCAGCCTGGAGAGGCTCATCTTCTGGATCAACAACCCTGCAGGAGGGACGCTGGTGATGCCCTTGACATGGCCAGCCATGGCACAGCTGGCTCAGGAATCCTTCTGCCGAGAAGGCCAGCAACCATCTAGGATTACAGGACCTTGTTGAAGGGCATCATAGTACTGGGTCTAGTGACCTCTGCTCAGTCCCATTGGTGAGCAGTACTCAGACAGGGGCAGATGAGAGGAACCAGGTCCCAACCTGGAGCGACCCACTGCAAGAGGCTAGTGAGGGGAGCTGAGCCAAGAGTCAAGCTCATGCATGCCAATGCAACCCATTGGTTAAAACTTGCATTGAAAACAACGAATGAGGTTATGGAGCTGGATATTTTGGAGCAGCTCATCAAAACACTTGTCCACCCCCGCCCCCAAACCTCAGAACTGGGCAATGTGTCATCACTCTGCATTTCTGGAGGAAGCAGTCTCTCGTTAGAAGACTTATATGTGGCTGAAGAGGACTTCTCTACTTCTGGACCAATGATGGAGCCAGACCAGGGGAATCTTGCTCTGCAGAACCAACACCCACCGAGAATTGGCTCTGGTGATGCCCTTGACAATGTCTGCAGGCAGCAAAGTTGGTTTGAGAATTAATGGAAACATCCCATTCAAAATACAGTGTACTGCAACTGTCCAGGCCCTCATTGTTGTAGTGCTTGTGCCTAGTGATGTCTACACAGCTACAGCAGTGACCAGTAGGTGGCCAGAGACCAAAGAATGCAACTTGTTCCCAATTGAGAGTGACCCTCAGCTAGGGCCTAGGCCAGTGGTGGCAAACCTTGGCAATCCAGGTGTCATTTGAATTCAGTTCCCAGAAGCCCCTGATCAGAAGAAGTGCTGACTTGGGCTTTTGGTAATTGAAGTCCAACAACACATGGAGTGCCAAGGTTCACCACCACTGGCTAGTGAGTAGAACTGGGGCCCTAGGGAAAGGAACTAGTGGACTGGGGGAAGGATTCTAGAACTACTGCCAGAGACACTGCTGAGGCTGGGACAACCCGGAGCGCCCTGTTTACAGAGTAAGGTAAAGGTAAAGGTCGCCTTTGCTCGAAAGTCAGTCATATCTGTCTCTAGGGTTCAGTGATCATCTCTGTTTATAACCAAAGAGCCAGCACTGTCTGCATCTGCAGAAGTTTCTGTGGACATGTGGCAGGCATGCCTCAACACCGGAATGTACAGAACACTGTTTACCTTCCCAACAAAGTGGTACCTATTTATCTACTTACAATTTTTTGCTTTTGAACTGCTAGGTTGGCAGGAACTGGGACAGAGCTGGGAGCTCAAATTGTCATGCAGTACTTGGGTATCGAACTCGGATCTTACAGTCTGCAAGTTCAGCGTCTTAACCACTTGAACCACCACAGTCCCCGTTTACAGAGTTTGTTGTTCAGTTGCACAGTTGATTCTGACCCTTTGCGACCCCATGGACCACTGTCTGCCAGGCACTTCTGTCCTCCCTGCTTTTCTCACAATAAAAGCTGATGAAAAGCATTCTGGGCTAGCCTTATCTATGGAACACGTGCCAGAGGAACCAATGCAGGAGCCACTGACCCCTCCCCAGAAGGGGTGGCAGAGAAATAGTTCAGAGAGAAGAGAAGAGAAGGACCTAAGTAGAGCCAGTCTTGCAGCACAGACAGACATGTGCTTGCTTGTTTGCTTTGCCCTACCATTCTGCTATAAAGGACCCAATGCAGCTTAGCTAAAGGTCAAGGTCACCCTTACTCAAAAGCCAGTCCGTATCTGGCTCTAGGATTCAGTGTTCATCTCTGTTTACAGCATAAGAGTCAGCGCTGTCTGCATCTGCAGATGTTTCCATGGACATGTGGCAGGCATGCCTCAACACCAGAGTGCACAGGACACTGTTTACCTTCCCACCAAAGTGGTCCCTATTTATCTACTTGCTATTTCTTGCTTTTGAACGGCTAGATTGGCAGGAGCTGGGACAGAGATGGGAGCTCACTCCATCATCAAGTACTTGAGTATCGAACTCGGACCTTACAGTCTTCAAGTTCAGCGTCTTAACCACTAAGCCACTGCAGTCCCCGATGCAGCTTACATCATTTTAAAAAGAAAAATCTAAACGCAATTATGACAACATTAAAAGAGAATTTTAAAAAATATATTAAAAATGGCACATGCAAACATTGCTGAAGACATGCTTAAAAACAACCAGGCACAAGCGTATGCCTATTTCCCATTTTTTCCTCTGCTCTGAAGTTAGACAAAATGGCTCTTGTCAGGTGACAGACAGCTGAGACAAAACAAAAACCAGCGCCAGTTGGAGCTTGATTATGAAAAAGACCTATGGCTTTGAATCAGCAGGCATGGAAGTCTTAGTCAGACAAAATGGCAGCAAATGGTTAGGGAGGTCATCCCATGATACAGAATCAAAATGACAGCTCCTTTCTGTGTGAAGCATGCTAAACCACTGCTTGAAGCAAGAAAGGGACTCTCTCCTACTCTTTCTATTACCATTTTTACCATATGCCATAAATATCTAGCACAGAGCAGAGTCCTGATCCAGGGTAAAGTAAAGGTTTCTTTCTGAATGGCAGCTTGATTATATATATACAGTAATACCTCATATAACATTAGTATCGAATAACACTAAAATCGCATAACATTAAGGAATCGGGGGGGGGGGAGAATTGCATCAGATAACATTAAGATCCTATGGGATGCTTCAGATAACAACCGCTAAAGCCTGTGTGGTTACAATGTATCTCTATGGATCCCATAGGATTTTAACATGCATCAGATAACACTAAAAATCATATAACACCAAGACTTGTGGAACCAGCTGTTAGTGTTATATGAGGTTTTACTGTACTGTACTTACTTGGAAATTCCATTTGTCTCAGTGGTTCTTAACACAAACACATCCCTGCCGAGAGAGAGGCATAGGCATGAAGATAATGCAGTTCACACTTAATTTATTCCCACATGGATGAGGAGTGGATTGCCATCTCAGTGTCTCTGCCAGACCAGGCAAGACTTCAAAAAACAGGACAGCAAACAGTTTCTGAGGATGCAAACAGATATTATGTTGCAAGATGGGCACACAATGGGGAAGGATGCTTTGACCCAGTTGCTCTTCCATTCTGTGTTTAGACAATTGGATACTAACCATCATCTTTTCCAGCTGGCTCTCAGAACATGATTCTATGACTGCCCTATTTTGGACGACTTCCATATGTCATTCCAGTTATTCTCCATAAACTAAATGCAACTTTCCAGATTCTTTACCAGCTTTACCCACAAAAGTTAATTAGTTATCTGTCCACCAGCTAATTGGCTCTTTTATCATACCTTTCCCTCCTGGGTACTAGAAAAACAGATCGAAAGAAACTAGACTGACAATCCACCCCTGTTATCGCTGAAGCTAATTTTGCAACATTCAAACTTACAAACCATCTGTTATGCCTATTTTAAGCTGAGCTTAGAAAGCAAACAAACATGGTTGGGCTGGTGTGAGGTTGGCTAGGTTGCAAATTCACCTGGAGAATATGCAAGGGAGATAGAAGAACTCTGTATGCACAGTCCAGAGGAGAAAGAGTGAATGTTGGCAAATACAATTTGCTCTATTTAGAAAAAACACAACATTTCTGAATATTTCTGACTTGTTTTCATTCAACGGTGTGTATGCTTTGTGGCTCTGGGACCTATGGACATTTTGGTATGAAGATTGCACTGCTGGGAAATGTGGTGCCCCCCCCCAGCGCTCCTTCTCTTACTTGGGCATTTTAAAAAGATGCAAAAATCATAGTCATATAACAGGGAGAGAGTTTGCCTTCAATCAAGAAGTGTTTTAATGTTTAATGGATGGGTAGATTTATTACAAATTTCATTATGCAAAATGCTAATTGGCAAAAAGACTCATTTCAAACCATGCAGGATACATTTGGCAGGGTGTGAATGCCATCTGCTGCAGGTAAAATGAGTTCTTTGGCTTTTGTTGCTGAAAGATTCTACAGCCACCCACAGAGCGTTGCTGGGTGTCTTCTGTACCAAGTTAAACCAAACACCATCAGCCGTTTTCTTAAAAAGAAAAAGCTGGTAGTGGGAACAATCTATACCAGCTTGAGCAGATTCCTAGTTTATTAGGATCCTAAAATCTATCAACTGGAGCTATGGAGTTATGGAGAGGCAAGTCCAGAGAAGGGCAAAAAGTATAATCAGGGGACTGGAAACAAAAACCTATGAGGAAAGACTGAAAGCACTGGGCAAGTTTAGCCCTGAGAAAAGGAGAGTGAGTGGGCAGGGGATATGATAGCAATCTTCAAGTACAGTAAAGTGAAAGATAGTAGCAAAGAGGAGGGACAGGATCTTTTCTCGATCATCCTGGAGTACATGACACATAATAATGCGCTGAAACTACTGGAAGCTGGACAGAGATGATGATGATGATGATGATGATGATGATGATGATGATGATGATGATGATGATGATGATGATGATGATGATGATGATGATGAAGCCACCCCCTCAATTGCTCACTCTGGGTGGCTCACAGAACAGGTAAACATTATAAAATATTATCATAAAAAAAGCATTGCAAGGGGAGGGTGGAAATCCTTCATTTGAAAGTCCATACATTGCAATTCACAAGTCCATGCCAATGAAGTAACAGTTTCCCCACAGATCATGCCACGCCGCAGGTGGGACCCGGAAAACAGTGACGACATCTGCAGCCGCTTTCCATCCCCCAGCCGATGGCATGGGCCGGGTGGGGGCGGCGGCAAGGTCCTCCGGTGTCAGGGCCGCAACGCCCTTTATCCCCAACCGAAGGCGGGGCTCAAAGGACAGTTGCTGCAGCTGTTTTCCATCTCCCGGCCAATGGCCCCGGGGGGTGGGGTGGAAAAAATATCAGGAAAAACCGTATAACTGTTAGAGCTGTACAACAATGGAATCAATTACCTCAGGAGGTATTCAAGGGGAAGCTGGACAACCATGTGTCAAATCTGCTTTGATTTGGATTTTTGCACTGAGCTAGGGGTTGGACTCAATGGCCTCATGGGCTCCTTCCAAAACAGTTATTCAGTTCTTTGTGCCCATTCCTGTACAGGTTGCAATACTATAACTGGCTGTGCTATTAGATGATTGATAGAGGGAAGGTGGGGAAGCCCTTCTGCTTAGTTTCTAGGGTACTGGGATTGTACACTCTGAACTCTGAGCTCAGGTATTTGAGAACCAGAATTGAAAAGTGCCCACAAACCTTCCATACAAATTTCTACTCTCAGCTG
Organism: Furcifer pardalis; assembly: GCA_030440675.1. Taxonomy (NCBI): domain Eukaryota; kingdom Metazoa; phylum Chordata; class Lepidosauria; order Squamata; family Chamaeleonidae; genus Furcifer; species Furcifer pardalis. The sequence goes on from CP126893.1 coordinate 76,712,994, forward strand.
AAATGAGTCATTGTTTTTCCATTTCAACAGTATTTTAGAAATGGGGAGAGGTGGACAATTTTTTTGCCATTGTTAAACAATTAGAAGTCAAAAATTCTTGCTCTTCCTTCAGGTCACCCAGATATTTACTGGTAGGTGCAAAACTTTTCTGCAGATGAGCAATGATGGGCAAAGTGCAGTTTCAAGAGAAGCTGGCAGAAAGTGTGTTGGTTAATTCCCACTCTCCTTCTGTGATTTGGATTCTACTTAGAGGCACATTACAGCTGTTGAAGCATGAAAAATGGGGAGCAGGGGGGCAGGGGAGAAAAAGATCAGGGGATTTCATCACAGTTTTCCATCCCTCCTTTAGCTGAATGGGTTGATTCACTGAAGAGGTCACTGCAGGTGCGTATGTGTGTATATCTGCCTGTCAGTTTGTGTGACATTCAGAAGATTAAATTGGAAGTAAAATATAGAAAACATACCCTGTGAGGCATGGGGGTGAACACAAAGGCAGTACTCTCAAGGGGGCAGGACTAAATGGGACAGCTATTAGCCAAAGGAGGATAATTTGCATATTCATTTTTAAAAGAAGTTAATGTGTAGGTTATATACTCTAATTGCTACAATCTTAACTGGGGGAAAAATAGTTTAACCTAAAAATTTGAGGGGTGTGTGTGTATGTGTGTGTGTGTGGTTAATAGAAAAAGACTTCCTTTGCTCTCTAGTGGCCAAGATACATGTATATTATTTTAAACAGATGTTTGGGGAAAAGCAAGGGGCCTTCAAAATATGAAAATTGCAGCCACATCCCCTAGAAGGCACAAGGGGACTTGAAAAGCCAAACATTTAAAATATTTAGGTGTGTCTGAGGAAGCTGAGGTTCTAGCAATGCTGGAGAGACAGAACAAAATGGCCCTGCGGCTGCTTGAGTCCTGAAGGCTATATATTGCCCTCCCCTTCCATCGGGTGAAAGGCAAATACAGTATCCATATATCCCGCCATTAACCAATGTAATTATGGGAAAGATTTCTCTAGATTCCCATGTTTAGGCATCAGCCACCCAGACAAAAATAAAATACCTTCATAGCATCCAAATTCGGGTCAAATACCTGTATTTACATCTTGCTGTTTCTGTTTCACTGATAAATAATCTACTTATTTCTCTTCTGACTCTCCTGCAAGTGAGTAAGTGAATTACAGTATATCTGCCAGAGGTTATAGGAGAAAATAATTAAATATCTCCAGTGGGGCAGCAGTAAGTGGGTGTGCTCCTAATGACAGTTCTCAGAGCCGGTCTTCTCAATGAAGTTACCTTGGATAGCTCGCTGAATAATAGCTCATTATTCATCGAAGAGTCCCTGCAAGATGACATTCCGCACAACTTGCGGGGTTTTTTTTAGCCCTTTGGATATCATGTCACCTGCTAGCTAGGCAGACCATGACGTTTGCCTTCCACTTTCACCTGGCCCAAGGGATCCGATGGAGGATCCTTTGGTGAGTTTTAGTCCCAGCCCAACATCATTGTCTAGTTAGACTGCTCAAGCCCCCATGCCCCAACAAGGCTCTCACTTAGTGGGGGTCTCAATGAGGACCATTTAAAAAGCAAAACAAACTAAAGACTCTTGAGATAAAACTACACTTTGTCAAACACTTTGTCTTACAATATGAATAACTCAGAAAAATATACTCTTCTTGGGGAAATCCATTTGTCTCCCAGCTAGAGAACTGTAGCCCTAGTTCAAGCTCAGAAGGAAAAGGGAAGTCCAAATGGGGTGGCAGATGATGTCATAGTCCCTGCTGCCTAAAAAGTCCTGAGGGGTTCAACCTTGCGATTCCTGGTTGGCCCTAATCGGAAGCTTTTTGTGATTCAGTGCCTACTTTCTAACAATGACAGCAGATCCTTATACAAGGCTGATGTGGAATTATTTGCTGGAATTGACTTGAATGGATAGAATACACACTCTTGTTCTTCTGGGACAGAAAGAGAATTAGCACTGGAAGATACTGGTTCAAGAAGCAACAAAGGACTAGCAGTTCAAGATATATTTCTCCAAGACACAGAACCTTCTCCACACAGGGTGGTGGTGGGGGTCTTGATGGAATTAAATTATACTTGCACACCTTTCTCTGCCACAAGAGATGGAAAGAAAATGCATTTGTCAACTTCCTCCTGCTCTATGGTATAATAAAGGTGTAAAATATCTTGCCAGGGAGATTTTTAAATGTGGTGAGCTTAAGTCACTGCTATAAATTTATTTGATTATACAGAATTATAATTGAAGCAACTAGACAGGGAGAAAATGCATTGCTAGTTTAGAAACTCCATGCCACTGACTTCAGAATTCTTCTCTGCAATTTTGTTTTGCACTGGAAAGAAGCAAATTAAGGCTGTAAAGACAAGCAGAGAACAATTAGGTTGGGAGCTAATGCTTGACCTTCTCAAATTGATACATTTTCCTTTTAAAATAATCATGTCAACTACTTCAGGAGTTGTCTTCAGGAGCAAAGATACCATTACTCATTTAATTTTTCTTGTGAGGAGGGCGGGACCTCAGGGAGACAATTTTGAGCAGGAAAACAGCCAGCAATATATGCCTAGTGAAAGTTACGACATAATTATTAGAAATGATTTCCTGTCGAATGCTTCTTAAACCTATTAAGCCAGTGGTGGTGAACCTCTGGCACACGTGCCAGAGGTGGCACTCAGAGCCCTCTCTGTGGGCAACTGTGCAGTCACCCCAGCACAGAGTTTGTCCCATTCCACTGCCCAGCAGCCCAATGGGAGCACTTCCTCCCTCCCCACAGCACAGAGTTCACACACACACCTGCCTAGCAGCCCAATGGGAGCATTTCCTTCCTCCTCTGTTGCTGTGTTGGCACTTTATGATAAATAAGTGGGTTTTGGGTTGCAGTTTGGGCACTCAGTCTCTAAAAGGTTCACTCTCATTGTATTAAGCTTTGTGATACTTTAGTAAAAAAAATTGTTGAAATCTTTAGACTCAGAAGAAAGATTCACTGCCTTAAATGTGATAAACTTCCAGGTAAATGTGTGTAATCATGATCCCATGATTATTCAATAAATTTTGTTTGCTTTCTTCAAAATCCTATGAAAGTACTGAACTAACCTTGCTAATAATGTTGAAAGTCCAAGCAGTTAGTTAATTAGTTATTAGTTTGTTTGTTTGTTTCTCTCTATGTGTAAAATTGGCTGCAATCTAGATCTTACCTTCTAGGAGATGGATACAGTGGTATCTCGCTTAAAGAGCATAATGTATTCCACAGGATTGCTCTTTAAGTGAGTTTGCTCTTTAAGCAAAACACCATTGTAAGTGACCAATTGTGACTTCTGCTGGTGGTGGGGGACTGCAAACCCTGATTTAGTTGTTAAGTGAGTTTTTGGTTGTTTTTAGTTGTTAAACAAGATGACTATTCAGAGAAAATTCTGCTCTTTAAGTGAGTTAGTCTCTAAGTGAGATGCTCTTTATGCCAGGTTTTACTGTATATAGCTCTCTCAGAAATGAGACAAGGATGACCTTGGAAGTATCAGCATTGCCTGTAAGCATGCATGACTTTTGGGGATACAAAGGGCAAACCAACGTTATTTTTCAAAACAATGCAGTGCCTACTAAAATTGCTACTTCTAAGGTTTAATGTGTAAAAAAAATTAATGGCTCCTGAAACATTGCTACAGTCAAACCTCGCTTAAAGAGCATCTCGCTTAAAGAGTAACTCGCTTAAAGAGCAGAATTTTCTCTGAATGTTTGCTTCGCTTAACAAATAAAACCAACCAAAACTCACTTAACAAATAAATCGGGGTTCGCAATCCCCCCCACAATGGGTCACTTACAGTGGTGTTTCACTTAAAGAGCAAACTCGCTTAAAGAGCAATCCTGTGGAATGCATTATGCTCTTTAAGCGAGGTACAACTGTATTTGGAAGTTGTTGGGGAGAGTTGGCACCATTAGCAGTAATTTTTATATTTTGAAGTGTCTTCAATCCCCCCCCCCCCTTAAAGTAACATATTGGTGATACTCTTAAAATCACAAGCAAGGACCTAATCATGTAATCCACAACACTGGGAGTTCATACACTTGCTTATCTGCCAAATCTATACATATCATTTCTCACAAGCAGAGCTCTTTAGCATTATACATTGCAGAAATGGGCCTGCGTCCACATAGAAGAATAAACTTGCACACAACTGATGTTAGAAACAACACAACCTTCAAAAACCAAGTGAAAACTTTTTTGTGTTTTGTTGCAACAGACTAACACAATTGTTGGCATGGAGAGATCATATAAACTGCTGAATAAATCAATAAATAAGCAGGTAGGCATCAACTGACTTTCTATTCTTGCTTCTTAACCTTTCTGTGCATTCATAGATGTCTGAACCAGAAGACAGCCTTTCCATTCTGTTTTTGTCCCTAATTGGCCTCAGCACTGTTCTGGCTATGCTAATTAGCATAACCAGACTTAAAGATCCAGGGACTTGTATTTTGCCACACTTTGACAAACCTTGCATTCAGAGCAATCTAGGCACTCAAAGGCTAATCCTCAGCAACTCCTCTCCTATAAGAACTTGATCCCATCCTTCTGTCTTAAAGCCTGAATGCTGTTCTAGAATGAGTATTTCGCATCGTATCATATCTCGCTCACCTCTGATGTTATCAGGACTTTTTCTGCCATCCACATGACATAAAGCTTGTCTCAGTTCCAAAAGTGAAAAATCTGAAACTTTCTGGGATTCCCACCCCCTTTCCTGAAGCACAAGCCAATTTTTATCCACAACTTCTGCTCCGAGGTTTTCAATTAGTGTTGATTAGTTTTAAACATACACACACAGAATAGCCTTTGCAGGGAAATTCTAAAGCAGGAGAGGATTTCTGTGAATTTATTATGGACTTTTTTTTTTTAGATAAGTGGATTTCAGAGAGGTGGCTTTGTAGGGGGGGGGGAAGCAGTTTGAATGTGAATCTTGGTGAACCTCATGCCCCTTCATGACCAACTGGGAGAAGAGAGAATGCATTTTGCCTTATCTGGAAAAGCCCAGAGTGTGAAGAAAGGCCCTCTTACCATTTTTCACCCAGATTAACACTTTTTCCTCTTCTCTGAGGACTATGAGAAGCCTCTACATCTGCCCTCACCCACCTTCATCCTCAGGGATGTTTGCTTTCAGAAAAGTCTTGTTCTGTAGATCATCTCCTGTCCTGGCCTTTCCAGCAGAATCGGCCTCTGGAGACGATGCAGTGTGTATGTGTGTTTGTGTGCCTGCAGCGACCCAGAGCAAAACCTATAGCCTCACTGGGTAGCCTACAACTCTAGCGGTTGTCCTTTCCGTCAACATCCCTGCTGGCACCCTGGGAAGATTTCTTAGTGCCAGGCAGGCCCACCTCCCTGGCGATGAAGAGATTGAGGGTTGTTGCTTTCCCCTGAAGAAGCACCCGCCCCTAATCTCACTCTCTTCATTCTGTGGCAGAGGAAAGAGGCATCGGTGCAGACCTCACCCACCCACCCACCCACCAGAGATGGAGTGGGCTCCAAAACTGGTAGGTGCCTGCTTGGCTGTCTTTGTGTCTCTTTTATTTACTTTCTATTTATTAATGGCCTGTCAGGCTTGTTTGCTTTGGGAGATGTAAACTTTTGCCTGGATGAGCTATTGCTTTCAGCGACTGGCACAGAGGAGACAAAAATGAAAAGAGAAGGGAAAAGGGGGGCTTCCCTGAGAGGGAACAGAGCCCAGAGTATGAAGCACATCTGCTGTCACCGAAAGAGACACACAACTGGGTTGCTGTCGTCGTCTAGGATGGTTGGCCCACCCATATAAGGATCCATATAAATCCCAGGTATCCGAAAGGACCAATATGGGGTGGAAGCAGCCACCAAGCACAAAAATGCAGGGGTTGCAGGTGGGAGCTGGGAGTTTTCTTTTTACACTACCACGTCTTCGCCATACTGTAATGGAGGGAGTGAACTCCTGCTGAGGAAAGGGATGGGCTGCTAACATAAAGGGTCCATCTGGCAAAAGACAATAGGATAATGTGACAATCGGGAGACATGGCTTCCCACATCATTGCGTTCGACCCAGCATAACCCAACCACAGCTCAAGATGCTGGGAACTGCAGTCTAATGACATCTGGGCAGCTGCACGCTTGTCACCTCTGAACTAACAGGTTTTCTTTTATAGGGAGTAACCAAGGTATGACTACAAATTTTACAAGCTCAAAGTTGCCCTCTATTGTCGACAGTTTTCAGCCCAGCCAGCCTGGCTCGTAAGGTTATTGACTGTTAGGGTAAAATTGGATTACCATATTTTTCGGACCATAAGGCACACCTGACCATAAGACACACCCAGTTTTTACAGCATTATTTTTAGCATTTTTAGAGTTTTAGAATTTTCACACTGCACAATCGGCGCTCTAAAACTCTAAAAATGCTTTAAAAACACTCTAAAAACTGGGTGTGCAATCGGCGCTTGGGTTGGGGGGAACTGGCGTGTGTGCCCATTCCTCCCCACAACCCAAGTGCTGATAGCAGTGCAGGGGCGCTGTGGCTGGGAAGCTGACCGGGAACTCCCCTTCGCCTTCCCAGCCAAGCTGCTCCTGCGCCTGCAGTGGTGCCGGGGCTGGAAAGGCGAACAGGGAGTCCCCTGTCGGCTTCCCAGCCACACTGTCCCTGCACCATTCGGCACTTTCGGACCATTTCCATGTTCCCCTGAGCTACTAAATGACGTGGTTAGAATGTCACTAGAAGCACAGCTTTCTTAAGAAATAGGAAGCTTCTGTTTATCATGGTACAAGGTGTCATGACCTCTGCATGTTACAAACTGGCTTTCTTTTGGTCTGTGACTGGGTATTGGTAAGCAAATTTGGGCTTCATTTTCAAGTGTGACTGCTTCTGCACAAAACTGAAGGAACTGAGTGGGGAAACACTGAAATATCCAGAAATACATTTTTATTTTAATGTGTAATTTCTTAGAAGAAGAATGTGATATAAGCATAATAAGTAGGATGCTGCCATATTTTGTAACAACCTAAGGTAAATGCTTCTCAGTTTTATGTTCTGAACTTCAATCCTTTACAGTAATGTGATGTTCTTCCCCACCCACATAAAAAAGTTATATCCTACATATTCAAGAATCTGTGAACTGGGCCATTAAATCATCTCTGTCACTATGAGAAAGAACAAGAGTATGAGAGAGATCACACACTCTCTTTAGAAGTGCACACACAGATGAACATTAAGGGAAAGGAATAGGCAGAACATCTCCAGTGGAACATAGAAGATGATGAAGAGCATAGAAATCAAGCCAAGCAAAAATATTTTAGGGGGACATGATAGCAGACTGCCAGTGCAGATTTTGTTCTGGGTTGATTTAGAGGGCAGGACCAGAACTAACAGGTAGAGATTACAAGAAGGCAACATTAGGAGAAAAATCCTAACAACATAATAAGTTAGGTTCCCTCTCCCCATAAGAGAAGGGGGGGAAAAAATCACATGATCCCTGCTTCCATGCCTCTGTTCATCTCTCACTCCTTGATGTTTGATGGATAGCCTATCAGATGTGTCTGTCCAGCACTCTGAGTATCTGGGGAATAAAGCCAAAGTGGATTTCATTCTATACACAATGGTAGCTTAATGGGAAAGGGCTCTCTCAGCACTCTCCATAGGTTGCCTAAGCATCCTTCATTCTACTGCTATTCTACCTGCCTGTCAGCCTATGGAGGTCGAAGAAAATTGCTTTGTGACCTAAGAGATGCCTGAATGTCAGGTTCCAAAGTGACTGGCCATTTTGAAATGAGGTTTCCAAATGGAGTCTTTTAACCAAGTGATGTGGTACAGTTAGTGGTAGGCAGACTCCTACGGGCTGTATTTCTTTTCAAGTGCCTCTTAACTTTCTGACTAGCCATCTCCTTGACAACAGTTTCTAAGCAAAACTTTCTCTGCAGAGCTCTCTCTTTCTCAAGCAATGGTTTTGCTGTCAGTTCCAGGGATGGGAGAACCTGTTGCCTTTTATAGGATCCTGAACATGAAGACCCATCAGTCTTGGCCAGCATGGCCAATAGTCAGGGAAGACGGGGCTTGCATTTCCATACCTGGTGGGTCACAGTCCTCCCAATCCTATTCGACTTTCTGCTTCCCACGTCTCCGTTTGCTTAGATTTCCCAGCAATAGCATAGATTCCCCTCTCTCACCCGCCTGGGACTTGCTATATCAAAACCAGTGTGCCAAACCCTTTAAATCTTTGTTGTTTTAATTCCTGCCAGTTTTAAGTACTGTTTTATTTCCTAGTTGGTTTCAGCTCCTTATTTCCTTACCTCATTTTATTGAATCTGCTCTGTGTTTTGTATTGTTTTTAATCATGCTGACTTTGTGTCTGCATCTGCATTTTTTATCATATTGTTTTTCTGTAACTCTGTATTTAGATCATTGCTTACACTACATTTTATTATGTTTTAATTATTTCATGGTGCCAAGATGCTTTATAATATTTTACAGGCATCATAAAAATGAAAATAATGTAATCAATAAATAAAATAACCAGCCTGCTTGTCTTCTTTCCCAGATGGTTTTCTGTGCTTTTTGCCTTTCCTTCTCACTAGACTTCACCACAGAAACAAAAGAGCAGAGTGAAAGCACAAAAGGAAAAAAGAGAGGCTCCACAAAAATCAAGGTCCAGCGCCTGAGGACTCAGGAATCGTCCCCTGATCCATTATTAAGAGTCAATCCTGGGGCCTCCACAGACTACACTCTTGTGGAGGATTATGAGCGGAGTATCCATGAAATGGTTAACCAGCTGCGGAACAGCTCAGAGCCACCAGATAACAAATGCCAGGTTAATTTGAGACTCTGGATGTCCAACAAGAGGAGTTTGTCTCCTTGGGCCTACAGGTAAGCAGGATTTTGTAGGACTCTGGGTCAGATTGCGTGCTGAAGTCTTATTAACATTCTAGAGACATGATTCAGGTAGACCAGTGTTTCACAACATTTGGTTTTTGGACTTCAATTCTGAGAAGCCTAAGTCAATTCCCCAAAGTACTGTGATCAGCCAATGTACTGACTTAGGCTTCTAGGAATTGAAGTCCCCCTGTGGGGCATGAGCCCCACATTGGGAATCACTGTGGTAGATTCTTGTATCTGAGAAGTCAGACTTGCCAATGAAGTCTATCTCTCAAAGATCAATCACAAAATATGCTCTGGTGGCAGAGTCGACACCAAGAGTGGCCAGGAAGGTGGTAACTAGGAAGAGGACCTTTTCAGTGGTGGCACCCACTTTGTGGAATAAATTATCTGCAGAGTTGAGGCAAGCTGTACAATAGGATTTCACAATTAAATAATACCACCGGGTACCTTGATTCTGCAACAATCCCCCCCCCCCCCGAATTTCTTCCACATGTTTGGTTAAAGGGCTGAAACAGGAATAGAGAATGTGAGAAGCCATAATGAACGTAGAGGCTATTGTGACCATCAGGATAACATTGACACGTGCTGACATCTTAGTTTCCAGTGGTGTATTGGGCACTGCAGATCTGCCAGCCCTCCTTAATCTGACATGGATATTGTAGAGGGGGATTTAGAACTGAACTGGCTCAAGCCTGCCTTTTTTGGGGAGTGTCTGGATCATGTCAAACAAATAAGCCATATCTGTCACTAGTCCTTCAAGCAAGTGCTATGCCTTGAACAAGCTGGCCCCTGTGTGCAACATGGTATAATAACGGATGGTAGCATCAACCCACAGCCATTTCTTTTAAGCACTGCCTCAGCCATTACACTGTTGGAGGGAGACCTATATATGGCTGTGTGCCCTGCATTTCCCTGCTTCTCTCTGGGTGATTCCATTACCAGGGTTGTAGTAAAAGCTACATGTTATCCCTTTGTTTCTGAGTGTTGGGAGGGAGAACATCTTGTTCTTTGCTGTCAAGAAGAATATTGCCTTCAGCTCGCTCTGCGAGTCGAGCTCTTTTGACAATTTTGGGGATATCTCGGCAGTGGGGCAGTAGCCTAAGGGAGTTGAGCCCAGCTGTACAGTCTGCACTTGGCTTTAAAGTATTAGATGCCATTACATCTGACCCACACAGACTGCATCATCAGAAATGGAGTGTCACATCTTAGGAGCCTTCCTGGCATGTTGTATCATTAGCACATGGTTTATTTGTTATTGTTTATTTCAGGGTTTCTCAACTTTTGGCCACCAGGTATTCTTGGACTTCTGCTCCCAGAAGCCCAAGTCAGTACACCTGCTAATTGAGACTTCTGGTAATTGAAGTCCAAGAACATGGGGGGGGGGGGGAAGGTTGAGAAACCCTGGTTTATTTCAAATAGAATTAGAAGTTTATTTCTAACTCAATAGAAAACAATTGTCGAACTGGTATGTTTCACTCATTGAAGCCTTTCCAGATACTGTACTGTAGTTTGGGAATGGGATTCTGTAGCCAAATCATAGCTAGTTCCCTCCTTGCCACATTTATTAGTATCCATTCTTAAGATTCAGCCAAGATAATTAATACAACCAAAAGTTGCAAGAAAAGCATTCTAGCCAGAGCTTGAATTCATGGCACTGGATCCCCCTCTTGTGGTACATTTAAAACTTTATACAGTTGTACCTCACTTAAAGAGCATAATGCGTTCCACAGGATTGCTCTTTAAGCGAGTTTGCTCTTTAAGCGAAACATCATTGTAAATGACCAATTGTGTATGGGGGGGATTGCGAACTCCAATTTATTTGTTAAGCGAGTTTTTGGTTGGTTTTATTTGTTAAGCGAAACGAACATTCAGGGAAAATTCTGCTCTTTAAGTGAGTTACTCTTTAAGGGAGACGCTCTTTATGCGAGGTTTGTCTGTATATTGTTTTTCTGGATGAAACATTATGCTTTCAAATAATTTAACATGCCATGAGAACAATCATACTGTCACAGCATATTCAATATATCATACAAAAAATGTAAAGGTAGCTATGTTGGCCAGAAATTTTTTCAAAAGGTAAAGGTCACCCTTGAATAAAAGTTCTAAAATTCATATGATACCAGGATCCTTATTATACAGCAGAACCTCATACAACAAGTGCCCCATATAGCAATGAAATCACATAACAATTAGGTTTCAGGGAAAATGGTGTCCCGCATAACAATTTTTCTTATGGAAAAAAATCACATAACAATTTTTCAATGGGAAAAGCCACGTAGCGAAAAAAAATTGTTGTACGATGCATCCCATAGGGGAAATCCCTATACAATGCATGCATCATATAGCAATTGTTTTTTTACAACAAGGAGCCCTGTGGAACTGGTTAAAATCATTGTACACTAGAACCCCGAATAACGTTATGACTTGGTTCCACAAGTCCCGTCGTTATCCGGTTTTTAACGTTGTGTGGTACATTGAACACACAATGTTAAAAAAAAGCCCTGTTTCCCTGGAGGCTGCAGGAAGCCAGAATGTCGGGATTTGAATCCTGACATTTTGCCTTGCTGCTGCCTCCAGGGAGGTGGGGGAACTTTGGAAACAGCTTGGAGCGGGTTTCCCCACCTCCCTGGACCCGGCGGGGGGGGGGGGGTCAGAGACCCCAAAATTGGTTTTAAAAAAGTCCGGTTTTTTAACCAATTTTGGGGTTTCTGACCCCCCCGCCGGGTCCAGGGAGGTGGGCAGACCTGATCCAAGCTGTTTTTGGGTTTCCCCGACGTCCTGAGCCAGTGCAGGAAGCCAGAATATCAGAGTTCGAATCCCGACATTCTGGCTTCCTGCACTGGCTCAGGACGTCGGGGAAGCCCAGAAACAGCTTGGATCGGGCCCCCACACCTCCCTGGACCCAGCGGGGGGGGGGGTCAGAAACCCCAAAATTGGTAAAAAAAAAAAAAAAGGGTGGTTTTTTTATCAATTTTGGGGGCTCTGACCCCCCCCCCCCCGCCGGGTCCAGGGAGGTGTGGGGACCCGATCCAAGCTGTTTCCAAAGTTCTCCCACCTCCCTGGAGGCTGCAGCAAGGCAAAATGTAAGGATTCGAATCCCGACGTTCTGGCTTTCTGCAGCCTGTGTGGAGGAAGTTCAAAATTAGCACGCATCAGCTCTGGGAAGGTCAGGATACCCGATGCGCGCTAATTTTGAACTTCCCCCACCCTGGAGGCTGGCTGGGCGGGAGGAGGCGTGTCTTCGCTGCCTGCCCCAGGTGTTTAAACTGCTGTTTAAACCCCCCACAGTGGGGGGAGGAGAGAAGGGTTCTCTTTCCCTTCCCCTTCTGCCCCCCCCAAGCACCGCACACAACCCCCTGCAAGGGACTCATGGAGCAACCTCAGAAGGATGGGTAGCTTTGAGCCAACCAAGACCCCCGTCAGGATCGAACTCACAACGTTCTGGCTGTAGGACAGCAGTTTAAACACCTGGGGCAGGCAGCGAAGACACGCCTCCTCCCGCCCAGCCAGCCGCCAGGGGCTCCCCGCCACAGCACCACCCACCCCCGACGAGCGCCCCATCTGACGGCAAGCTGGGTGGGTGGGTGGGCGCCCCCCCCCATGCCAGCCCGCCGCCAGAAGTTCGAAAAAGGTAAGGATCGCGGCTCTGCGGGGGTTAGCTGGGATCCCGAGGGTTTTCCCCATCCTCGCCTAACCCCCGCAGAGCTGCCCACGCGCACACCTGAGGATTCGAAAGGCGCACACCCGAGGATTCGAAAGGCGCACGCCCGAGGATTCGAAAGGGTAGTAATACCCTTTCGAATACTCGGGCGTGCGGGCGCGATGCGGCGTCAGTGACGGGAGGATGCGAGGGACCCTCCCGCATCCTCTCGTCACCCCCGCCCCCCGTCGCGCAAGCCTCCTTGCCGCCCGAGGATTCGAAAGGGTATTCCTACCCTTTCGAATCCTCGGGCGTGCGCCTTTCGAATCCTCGGGCGTGCGCGCGGGCAGCTCTGCGGGGGTTAGCTGGGATCCCGAGGGTTTTCCCCATCCTCGCCTAACCCCTGCAGAGCTGCCCACACGCACGCCCGAGGATTCGAAAGGGTAGGAATACCCTTTCGAATCCTCGGGCGGCGGTCGGGCACTGGGGGGTGGGGGGGTGGATTGGATTGGGTGGATGCTCTACCCAATCCAACTGCCCCCCCCCACCATACGCTTGTTCCGGATAACGTGAAAATCGCGTTCTTCGGTACAAGATTTTCCAGAAAATCTTGTCGCGTTATTCGGTTTTCACGCTATTGGGTACTCACGTTATACGGGGTATTACTGTATAAGGTACCACTGTACCTACAAAAGAGGCATACATACAAACAACCACACACTTCAAAAACTTTCAGGTCTCTTCATCAGGCCATATGTTACCAAAAGCAGTCCAAGGTTACAATCTCATCCTGTTGCAAAACAAATTGAAAGGCACATTTTACTTCTGCCTTGGCCTGCTTATCCACATGACCTGTCCGAAGTTTGGGCACCCCTGATGTTGGTGTTTATTTCAAGATCAGTTCACAATTTATTTCTGAGAGTTAGGAAACAAGATCCAAACTAGACAACAATAGAGGCCCATGGAAACCTACCAAGTACAAATCTGCCTATTCCTGCAGCTCTACTATACAGCAATTGCTGTACATAGCCTTAACATTCCTAGGACATTGTGCCAGAGGGTGGTGTTATCTAGCACCTTCTCCTACCTAGGGAGACAATGACATCTTAGATAATTTATCTTTATTCAGGACCTGTTTCTAAGGGTCAAATTAGATGACATGCTGAGAATCTATGCAGATGGGAGGTTCCTTCATACGGGTGAAAAATATGTCTATCACAGCCCATAGTTTATTGTCACATATTGCATTTAGCATTCTTTTCTATGATCAATCATTAAAGGATAAAAACAGGCCTAATTTGCAAATCTGTCTGCCAAATAAAACAACTGTCAGAAAGCCCCATTATCAGAAGGTAAACAAATTAGTTGGAGGAAATATGCACTCCCTTCAACATCTAATTTGACAGTTGTGAGTAGTGTTTGTTTTGCCAGTTTTGAGTTATGAGTGCATGTTTTCGCAGGAGAAGTTGTGATGTGAACTTTCACACTGGAGGGCTTTGTTTTTTTCTGGGAAAGTCTCTCATCTGATTGGTGTCATTTCTCATTGGTGGCCCATATGCTTTTCATGCTGAAGGTCAAGTGTTCAGTCTCCAACAGGGTATAGAACAGTGATGGTGAACTTCAGATGTTCTTGGACTTCAATTCTCAGAAGCCCAAGTCAGCACTCCTGCTGATCAGGGCTTCTGGGAATTGAAGTTCAAGAACACCTGGAGTGCCAAGGTTCACTATCACTAGTATAGAAGATCCTGCAGGAAACCTTAGCAAACTTCTACCATTGAGTGGTGACCGTCATGAGCCATAGGAAGGCAGCTCATGATGCTTCTGCACCATGTTCTGGGCTCTCGGGGAGAGTTCAGAAATAACTTATGTCTGTGCTGGAAGGAGGTACAGTGGGTGGTGAGAAACTGGTCCTTATGTTCTAGAGTACCTCTGTGTATGCCTATGATCCATCATTTTCCTGTCCCCTCTGAATGGATAAACATGTTCTGATGTCATTGCATTTCCCTGCAGGATAAATCATGATGCCACACGAATACCAGCTGATATCCCAGAGGCGCACTGCTTATGTGCAGGATGCATCAGTCCCTTTACCATGCAGGAAGACCGCACCATGGTTAGCATCCCCATTTATACCAAAATCCCAGTGCGCCGTTTGCTATGTGAGTCAAGCAAGCCTCACCGGAAGAAGAGAAGGTGCCATAAAGAGCACAAGATGGTGATGGAGACTATTGCCGTGGGCTGCACTTGCATCTTCTGAGGGCTACATGAAGGATGTGTCTACCATTCCTGCTTCTGGTCCTGTCCTTATGGGTTAGTATGGCTCCTGCCTCTCCTACCTCTTTCTTTTCCTCCTCTTGCCAATTCTGAATAGCAAAATTCCAGCCTTTCTCCCCATTCTTGCTCTTTTTTCCTCCAGGGCAAGGCAAGGATGGGAAATCAGAGGCTGAAGCTGCTTTGAAGAAGACCAGCTCTCCACAAGTGCTTCATAGCAAGCACATAAATTATCCAGAGGCTCTGTGTACCACGCCAATAATTCAGAATTCAACAGAAAGGCTGAAATGAGAGGATCTCTTTAGCAGTTTAGCAGTTATAGAAGCTGTGGTCTTCTCAAGTACTGAGTGGACAGCATTGGACATGGTTTTGCTCATCTTTGCACTTGGCATTTAGTATGCTTTGTCTTGTAACACCTCACTGGAAGGCAACCACAAGTTTCATTTGTATGAACCCTGTATCTGCTGTTTTAGCTCAAAATATGCATCCCCCTTAATGTCTAGTTTGTTCCTTAGACAAACTACACAATTTCTTACAAACTACACAATTTTTTCACATAACCTGATTTGTACATACAGTACTATGCTTTGGTATATCATTTCTGAAGGCTAGATTTCTTGTTTCTCTAGAATGCTTGTTTAGGAGTTTAACAGTATGCCTTGGCATACTGAAAATGGAGACAGGGAGACAGGGAAGAGAAAGGAGTTACAATGTCCATGGAAATGTCTTGTCCTTTTTCAGCTGATGTTTCAGGGTACACAGAGCCTCCTCAAAGATTGTAGTATTTTTGTACTACAATCGGGCATACCGTGGGCAATGGTAACCTTGTTGTGCTGGCTAATCTTCCTCACACTCGTTGACTGCAACTTGTATCTGAGAATGCATTTCCCCACCCCCTGTAGCAGGAAAAATGTCACTGGCATGAATTTGCTTAAGGTGGATCCTATCTTGCCATGAAGTGACCCACACACTATGATCTCGGAGCCATCACCCATGGCACACATGAAGCACGACATGCAGGATTTAACACCGGGACTGCAATGGACTGCCCCAGCTTTGAGGATATGGACAAGGTGCACATTCACAGCCAGTTCATCTGGCATGGCCTCTTCTGCCTCCATAACTGCTGGGAACCAGAGTTCCTCCTTTGCTCATTTTGCTGTCGACCCCAATATGATGGTTTCCAGTGGCATTTCTTCCACCGAGGGGGGCCATCACCCCACCTAAAGGGGCTCATCCATTGGCCCCTTTAGGGAGTCAGGTTAGTTAACCACCAAAAAGTGGCTTCATTTTGGCAGTTTCAAGTCTAGCCTAGACATGAAAGAAGCTGGTGCCCCAAGTCCTTTGAGCTTGCTTGGTCATCTCTTATATTACAAGATGTGTTTCCATCTTCTGCAATTGAGTCCAGAGTGACTAACATTACTGAAGCCCTTTTGCTGCATCCCTCCTCCTCCTTGCACAGTGCTCCTGAAACAGAGATCTTTATTTCACAGATAGAACCCATGATCTGTATTCAATATTCTAAGTCTAAAATCTAGGAGACCAGGTACTACACCTTTGCCTTTCTTGGGGTACAAAGGCAAGTCTGAAATTGCCAAGTTTGGCAGAAAAGGTTAGGTTTGTCCCCCTACCCCACCCAGACTATACAGTTTACACAAGACTATCAAGAAAATGTGTTTATATTTATACCAATCTCCTGTAGGAGCTCTGTGCTAGTACCTCTAAGAGTGGAATAAGGATTTCAACAGGGACTTGGGTTGCAGGTGAAAGGGGCAAAGGAGGAGCACTAGCATCAAAACATAGGACCACATTTGGCCAACAACATCAAGAGTCTAAACATGGCCAGAGTCCAGTTCCTATCAGGCTTATCCAGCCTGGTCACTGCTGAGGAATCGTGAGCATAATTCTTCATCTCTTGCTTTGCCCTAAACAGGGGGATCTGGGAGGGAAACCATGATGGAAAATCACTGACTTAGGAAAAGCCCAACCTTTGCCAATCTGCCCCACATAGACCCAACCCATCCTACTCTGCAAAATCAAGCCTTTTGCCTCTGGACCATGGAAAGGGCCACAATTGTGGCAGATGGATCTGTTTACTTCTCAGAATCTGTTAGCAGGGAAACACTCGTAACAAAGGTTTTCTCAACTTTGGGCCTCCAGGTGTTCTTGGACTTCAATTACCAGAAGCTCAAGTCAGCACACTGCTGATCTAGGCTTCTGGGAATTGAAGTCCAAGAACATCTGGGGGCCCAAGGTTGAAGAACCCTGGTAAGATCTTTGATGTCTTCTTAAAGATTCTATGGAGAGCAAAGGGTTTGCCTCTACTCGCAATTCAGCCTCCTTGGGGAGGGGGGGGGGAATATAATTCATGATGAGAAACATTGCTGTGGTTCATGGAAGGCAATGCCAATACAATTCATGAGGCAAAGCAGCACCTAAAACAGAGGAAACTATTTTCTAAATGCCACAGCTTCGACAGGTTACTGTTTTGCATAACAACTCCTTGACTGTCCTATCCAGAATGACCAGTGCAACCAGGCTGAGTTGGGAAATGTTGTGAATTTGGGAAATGTTGCCCAAAGCAAAAGCATTGTGAGGGGATTGCCTCTGTGCCTTAATGTTACTGCACCGTAGAGAACAAACTTGCACATTTATTTGTAGTTCACTTTCTCTAGGTAAAGGCTGCCCTTGCTTGAAAGCCAGTTGTATCCGACGGTGTTTATCTCTGTTTACAGCCAAAGAGCCAGCGCTGTCTGCATCTGTAGATGTTTCTGTGGTCATGTGGCAGGCATACCTAGTGCACGGAATGTTTACCTTGCCACCAAAGTGGTATCTATTTGTCTACTTGCAATTTCTTGCTTTCAAACTGTTAAGTTACAGGAGCTCACTCCATCGTGCAGCAGTCGAGTCTAGAACTGCTGACCTTCTGACTTTCCAGTCGTCAAATTTAGCTTCTTAACCACTAAATCACCAGTCACTAAAACAGAAGCACGTAGACAATCACCGTACAGTTAAGGACTTTATTCAAGAATGGCCAGCTCCTGTTCATCTGGCTTTTTCTGGAAACATGGAAGAATTCACTCACTCTTAATATGCACCAGAGGCCGCTTTTTGACAAAAAGAAGGAGATTCCTCACGTTGTTTTACAAGTATTTCTTCATTTAATCAAACCCTCCCTATTTTTAAAAACACAGCTCTGTCACAGTATACATGCACTATCTTAGACAATAAGCTGATAGCAGCCTTTTGTCCTTGTACCAGTAGGAGCCTTGCCATTTCACTGAGCTTGGAGCCAACTACATTGAGGGTTCCTTTTACACAGAAATAATTCCAAGGGAACGCAGCTCAATTGGCATTAGCACAAAAAATTAGCACAATAGGCTCTCTATACAGAAGTCCATGTCAGAACTTCAAACAGGGGTGGGGAACCATTATCCCTCCAGAGGTTTATGAAAAACCAGTCTGTTGTCAACCAATGAGAACCCAACACGTAGAGGACTGCACAGTCTCCAATTCCCACCTACAGAAGCAGCTTGATGCAGGAGGCACAGGGGAGAAGCATAATTTGCTGCTTTGTCTCGGACAGTAAAATGTCTTCAGACGGCTTCAACCTGGCACAGAAGACCTAGTCAGGAACATCTCTACCCACAACACATACACAGCAATTTCCTCTAGATATGAAACAAGGGAGGTCTTTTTGTCACATTTGAGGAGTTTGCTCAGTTTCTTAAGAGAGACAGGGAAATGCCTTCACCTCTATGATGTAGCAATAGCAATTATACTTCTGTACCACCCGATAGCACTTAATGCACTCTCTGAGCAGCTCACAGGGTAACTAGCAGTTTGCCCCCAACACACTGGGTATTCATTTTACCAACCTCAGAAGGATGGAAGGCAGAGTCAACCTTGATCCCCGCCAAGATCAAACTCATGACATCAGCAATTTTGGCTATAGTACAGCAGTTTAACCACTGCACCACCAGGGTTCTTGTACATGCCAAGGCAGTATCAGATCTGACACTAGCTTCAGGGATAGGAGGTTACAAGGGCAGTGGTTACACAGTGTCACACAGGTGACAGGCAGGCAAAGACCACAAGATGTTTCACCTAAGCATTAACTATTACCTGAAGACTAAATTCAGGGCTTTCTGTTTGACTACAACTGAGGAATATTAGGGCTTAATAACGAAACAAAAGGAATTAATTTCATACAATGGGAGGAAAATGAAGAGTTTGCAAGGGATTTCACACCAGATCAGATATCCACCCCAAAAGGGTCCCTGTTTTATGTCTGGATGCTTGAGCATCGGAAGGGAACCCGGCACAAAGTAACCAGGAGTCAAGCCTGCAGCTTTGGAGGCACAAAGGAAACCCTTTTGGACATCCATTTTCTTTCATGAGATGCAGTTGCCAAGTGATGTGCGTAAGGACTTGGCAGAGTAACACGATGCTGCTTGAAGGAGGCAACCACAGCTCGGTTCTAAAGCAGAAGTCACCCTGGATGGAACATAAAACAAGCTAGCTTAGATTTGTCCCAAAGTCACCGTGTGAGCTTTAAGAGCTGGGCCCTATTAATATTTGCTCACAGACTCTCTGAAACAGGATGGCATCAGGATGGGTGGGATGCAAATGATTCACAGGGACAGGTATTACAGTAGCTCTTTAATTTACATCCCAGCCAAAACTCCAGTGGCATTCTTCAACAAGCTTCATCATCCTGCACGAAATAAAATGCAGGTTCCTGGGGAAAGGTCTGACCTAGCAGTCCTTGCAAAATTCATAGCTCAGTCTTCACTTTGTGCATTAAGTCCTTCTGGTCTATTTTCTCTAAATCACGATACCAGAGACTGTAGGCTAAGAGGGCTAGATTTTTTGCAGCCACTGCAGTCATTTCCATTGAGCTGGCAACCCACTCCACGCTGTTGAGATAGTAAAGGTTATCATGCAGGATAATGGGTGGGAGGGTCTTGGTGGACTCATAGTCAGGAGAAGCCTGCCATTCTGTCAGCTGGACTGAGTAGTAAGAGCGGAACAAGACCTTCAGCTCCTGTTTCTCCAAGGGGAGCCGAGACTGGACGCGCCACACGGCGGCCTCCTGGGGCTGCTTTCGTCTGAAGGTACCTGATATATTGACAGGACAAATGTTATCCATGGAACTGAAGAAGAGGGCAGGGGCATCCGTGGTGAGGATACTGGCATATGGGAACAGCTTTGGGTCTGGGAAGCCAAAATAAGAGGAGTTGAGGTAGCCATGGACGACAGAGATGACTGTGGGGTGAAAGACTCCAGGGAACTCAGCAACGGGAGGGTCAAAGTTCTGAAAAGTGATGTTATTCTTGTTGTTGTGCAACTGAGTAGCAATAACCACAATGTCATAGAAACTGGAGCCTTGGCCTTCCTCATCTTCATAGTGTACTTGGTAGAAGGTTTTGCCTTCTGTTGAGAAATAGGAGAGAGGAAGCAAAAATCAGAACTCAAACAGAGAGCCGTCATCATAACATCCTGCCGAAGGCTTTGAGAAATTGAATAAATAAGACACATATGGGAGATATTTCTGCCAAATAGAAATTATCCTATTCTTCTCCACATGTCTTCTTTGCTGTTGTTGTGCTGTACCATCAAATCACATCTGACTTAAGCTGACCCTAATAGGATTTTCAAGGTATGTGTGACAGTTAGAAAGTGATTTACTGGTTTCACCACCCAGTTTTTATGGCTGAAAGGGGATTTGAACACAGGTCTCCTGAGTCCTACTCCATCATTCTATCCATTTCATCACACTGGCTATTCTTATATGTCTAAGCTAATCCTAGATCTTCTGTCACTCAACCACTGGTAAAACTGGCAGTTTTAACTTTTGGGTCCTGCTTATTTGCTTAGGCCCATCACATAATATTAAGCCAATAAGCGTCCATACAAATGACAAACAGACACCAATCAAAGAGGGAGGGAGGGAGGGAGATATTCTATGACTGATTGTGAGTAAACAGATGGGCTCAGAAGAGAAAATTTCATTTTCTGTGAACAAAGGTAGAAGTGCTACAAGGCAAAGATAAAACATTAGAGCAGAACTGTCATATGTGAGGAGACAGGTGGTACGTGTAACTCTGGTTGACATGGCAGCTTTCAGTACACCATCATAAAAGTTTGTTCTACCTGGGAAACTTCAGGATGCTTGAGGGCTGTAGCAGGCATGAGAGGGCAAAGCTTGCAAGGACATGACACAAAAGCAACCGCCTAAGAAGGGAGTCATCTACACAATTAGCAACACTGATACAGATAGGCAGGCATTCAAAGGAAAAAGTTTGCCTTGTATTATACTGAAGCATCCTACTTCAAGGGGTTTGTACCGTGGAAAATTGCACAACATCTTAAGATCTTCATTAAAGAATTTTAAACTCCCAGCAACCTAAAAAGGGAATTTTCCTCTCTAGTAATTATATCACAAAATTATTCAACTCCATCAAGTTTTCACAGTCATATTTATATCAAGGATTCACAAATGTTGTGATCTTGGAGGAACTATCATATTTTTGCCAGGTACGTTTTGTTTGTTCCTACATCCAAAGAGGAATTGCAAGAGGAGGTTTGGGCCCTATGCAATAAATACATGTTCATTCCTTATTTCTTGTGCAATCAATCATAAGGAAAAGCCAGCAGGGAATGAACAGTCCAATGTACCCTGACCAGCAGCAGTTCTACAAAGGTTACAGATGATGGTACTTCCTAGCCCTGTTACCAGAGATCACACACGCCCAGAAACAGAACAACTCACCTGAATTGTACAAGGAAACAGCTGTCACAGTGGCCTGGATTACATTCGCTTTGGTAAGCTTCAGCAAACCTGAGCAGACCAACTTGTTGCCACCTTCTACCATCCACATGTTACCTTGTGCACCAGCTAGCGACATGGCCCCTGAGGACAGAAATGCAGAAGAAATAGATATCAAAGGAACAGGCTCTCCCAAGATACATCATTCTACTCTCCCTTCCAACCTCCCACCATCTAACAAATTGAACCAATGCTCTATTGGGGGGAAAATACCCTCAAGCCGCTCTTGATAGGTCTGGCGCAATGAACACGACCTACCTGCAAATGCAGGCACCAGAACCGACTGGCCATAGCTAGCTCGGAGAATGGCCACAATAACATCGTCAATGAAGCGCTGCGTCACGCCCACCTCCAACAGGGATTCTGCCACTGAGCGCTGTGTCATGTTGACAAAAGCATCTCCACCCAATGAATGCAAGAGTTTCTCAAGGTTAGTGAATGCGTATCCATGGGCCTGATATTTGTATATCCTGCAAGGAGTGGGGAAAGGGATAAAAAGAAAAGAGGGGGAGACTAGTCTGAAGCAAGATTCCTCTTCCAAATACCTTAGTAAATGCAAAGGTCTCCTTTGCTTGAAAGCCAGTCGTATCTGACTCTAGGGGTCAATGCTCATCTCTGTTTACAGCCAAAAAGCCAGCGCTGTCTGCATCTGCAGACATTTCCATGGACATGTGGCAGGCATGACTAGATACCAAAGCACACTATTACCTTTCCCACCAAAGCAATACTTATTTATCTACTTGCAATTTCTTGCTTTAAAACTGCTAGGTTTTTTTATTTATATTTTATTTATTTATTACATTTCTATACTGTCCATCTGGGGTATTTCCCACTAGGTTGGCAGGAGCTGGAACAGAGTCAGGCGCTCACTCCATCATGCAGCACTTGAGTTTCAAACTGCTCACCTGTCAACATTCCAGTCATCAAGTTCAGCATCTTGACCACTAAGCCACTGCAATCCCCAATTACAGATACAGTAATACCCCGGATAACGACTGCATCGGATAACGCTAGAATTGGATAACAATGCAAGTTTTTTGGAAAAAACTTGCATCGGATAACAATTCTGGATAATGATTCTTAGCGTTATCCGAGGCAATGGTCTGCAGGTGTGGAGTGGTTTGGGTAGAACTGCCCAATCCACCCCCTACCCGCAGCAGTCTCTGCAACTGTAGTAAGGTCAGGGGAAAGGTATGCCTTTCCCTCGACCCTACTGCAGTCGCAGAGACTGCTTGTCTCTTTCCCTCCCTGTATTTAAACTACAGGGAGGGGGAAAGAGAGAGACGTGATTGGTTCTCTAGAGACCCAATCACGTCTCTCTCTTTCCCCCTCCCTGTAGTTTAAATACAGGGAAGGACAGAGACAAGCAGTCTCTGCGACTGCAGTAGGGTCGGAGGAAAGGCACGCCTTTCCCTGACCCTACTGCAGTTGCAGAGACCGCTGCGGGTGGGGGTGGCTCTTTCTTTCCCTGCCTGCCTTTAAAGCGGTTTGTCCCTGAAGTCAGGGCTTTTTTAACGTTGTTCGATGCATGCATCGGACAACGCTAAAAACCGGATAACGTCATGACTTGTGGAACCAAGTCATAACGTTATCCGGGGTATTACTGTACCTTACATATGCCCAATATGTTGTTCTATTTTTTTCCAGCTTGGCTGAATGCTATTTAGGTCCAAACATTAAAGAAGACTAATTTTCCTCTCACTCTTCTTGCAGTATCAGTGGGAGTCTCTCTCTCTGTGTTACTTACCTCATGAATTTCTCCATTACCTCCTCCACCCACATCTGCAGGCGCAGAAAGCTCATGCCATAGTGCCACCAGAGTCGAAACAGGTTCAGTAGATACCAGTCTGTCTCCTCAAGAACAAACTGTTCCCCACTAAAGATGGCACTTTTTCCTGCCACATCTCGACGGTGTTTCAGTCCTGTACAAAAAGGAAACAAGACAGAACAGACAACCATTGGCTGTCTTCCTTACCAACCTGAGGTTGGGTGCCCAAGTAACTGACCTCCTTCCCACTACAGTACTATTTTACAGACTTTTCCTCCTGGGCTATAAGAAAGCCAACCAAAATGTCAGTCCAATCAATCCTTGATGCGTTGAAGCTTGCAAATGTGGAACCATTTGGGACTTAATTCTACATTACAGAAGGAATAACAGTGTTTGACTCAGAAGCTGGTTTGAACAGTGGCTAGCCCAATGCCTATGAAGAACTCAAAAGCTGGATGAAAGCAACAGTACCTTCTCAGTTGTGTTCTAGCAACTGGTGTATAAACCCATCAGTGTGCATTCACAAACAACACGAAGGAGAACTCAAAAGCTGGATGAAAGCAACAGCACCTTCTCAGTTGTGTTCTAGCAACTGGTGTATATATAAGACTGCCTCTGATCTGGAAGAAATATTCTTCATGACTAGTAGCCGATGATACACATATCTTCCATGAATCTGTCTAATTCTCTTTTAGAGCCATATAGGTTGGCTCTATATCACTACATCTTCTGGAACTGTATTTTGTGGATAATCTACGCACTGTGGGGAAATGCTCTTCCTTCGTTTGTCCTCTTCCCACCATTTGAGGGACCATAAAGTTACAACTCAACAACTTTTGGATAGTCACACATTATCTAGTCGGACTATATCACCAGTAATCTCACTAAAACAAGCACTGTAAGACTACAGGAAATCCAAAATTTGCAACAGTTCAAGGCTCCAGGGAGAAAACAAACAAAGTTCAGTGGGCAATTAATACTAACTGCTTAGAAGAGGAGTGAAAACTGAAAAATTAGAGAGAAAGGTTGACTACAACAAAGCATCCAGAACATGATTAGCTGGTTAGCTCCTGGAGGCAAAGCATGCAGCACTGCAACTTTTACTTAAAATCTCACTTGTGATAGAAAAGTGATGGTTATTTATCACAGTGCTGCTTGAAGAACAAAAGCAAACAGACTGGGTCTACCAGCCTTTACAAATGTGTACAGAGTAATAAAGGTACACAGAAAAAAGGAATCAGTCAATGTCACTCACCCAGAAGCTTCACAAAATCCTGCAAATGCAAGTTGAGGGAGTGAATAGAGGCTCCGCTGCTCTCATACTGCTGTTTGTTGACAGTGACTGTGGCCAGACGACCTCCTACTGCCTCCTTCTCATACACATCCAGTTGTACCTGGGGCCCAAAGTGCTGCTGCAGGAAGTGAGCGATGGATGACCCACCAATTCCAGCTCCCACTACAGCTGCCAAGGCCAAAGGAGAGGACACCAAGCATAAGACACAGTGCAAGCAAAGCCATGTTTGATCATAAGAATGAGAGACTTGAGTGTATGGACATAGCATAAGTCCGTGATGGCTAACCTTGGCACTCCAGATGTTCTTGGACTTCAATTCCCGGAAGTCCAAGCCCCCGTGAATCAACATGAATTGGTTTACTGTGATTCATCCGGCCCGCGCCACCTTCGTCGCTCCCTGAAGTGGAAGTAAAAAGCACCGGTATGGATACATTTTACTTCCACTTCTGGGAATGATGAGGGTGGCGCGGGCCAGATGAATCACAGTAAACCCATTCGTGTGGATTCATGGGGGGTTGGACTTCTGGGAATTGAAGTCCAAGAACATCTGGAGTGCCAAGGTTCGCCATCACGGGCATAAGCCGAATCACCTCTGACCACATGTCCCAATCCTCAAAGATGGGGAGGCTGCTCAACACATAGGCCAACAGAATCTCAAAGCAATACTTTATCCAAAAACAAAGAGAAGTTCTTCAGCCCACTCATTTGATCCAATCCTTTTCACATTTCCTTTGCAAAAGGAAAAAAAATGCAGAGACCAAGCAAGCAGAGAATTTCTGAAGGCCACAGGGAGGCCTAAAGCAAATATTCCAAAAAAGCCATGTTAGTACAGCTCAGGATGTTGGCAAAAGAAGAAAAAGGAAGGCAAAATATTGTAGCACTAACAGACTTATTTTAGTATGACCTTTAATGGTTAGAAATCTACTTTTTAGACAAAGGGAATACAAATACTGTACATCTTCCCTATATTTATTCCATGGTGGTCAGATTCATGTCCAAGTGAAGATACAGAATACTGGTAACATAGTAACTAGGATTCATTCATTAACACAAGAGTGGGACTATAAACCTGCTACAATATGTTGCCTTTTTCTCCTTTTACTAGGAAGCTTTTGACAATCTCTCAACAATGCTGAACTTTTGGCATGTACCTTCCATTAGTTAGTTCATTATGTGCTGTCAAGTCAGAATCAACTTAGAAACCATGATAGGCCTTTCAAGATATGCAAGATAGGAGTAGCTTTATCAGTTCCCCTACAAGAGCAGGTTTCCATGACTGAGCAGAGATTCGAACCCAGGACTCCCAAGTCATAGTTCATCACTCTATCCCATATAACTCACTGGGTACTTATCTTCCATTCTTCTTCTTGAAGTGCTCTATCCATTCCGGATATTAGCTAATATCATAGTGATAGTCTTTCTGTTCTTAACTCCTTGGAAAAATTCTTCTGAGGACATGCCACACTACTCTTTCAGGTTCTTCTTTATCTTCCATTATCTGAGCTTAATCAATATACTGTATGGCCGAGCATTTTATATGATAAATTGCTGCTACTGCACACATATTTCCATAAGTCCACAATAGTGTAGAGTGCAAGGGGAGAAATCCAAACAAATTCAGAAAGGAAAATATCTAAAATGAAAGGTTTTATAATTTCATCAAATGATTGCCATGAAAGTTTTGTTGTTGTTCAGTTGCACAGTCGATTCTGACCCTTTGCGACCCCATGGACCGCTGTCCACCAGGCACTTCTGTCCTCCACCATCCTCCTCAACTCGCTCAGTTCTGTGCCCATTGTCTCTACAATACCATCTAGGTAAAGGTTTCCCTTGCTCGAAAGCCAGTCGTATCCGACTCTAGGGGTCAGTGCTCATCTCTGTTTCAAAGCCTAAAAGCCAGCATTGTCTGCTTCTGCAGACATTTCCATGGTCATGTGGCAGGCATGACTAGACACCGGAGTGCACAGAACGCTGTTACCTTCCCACCGAAGTGGTCCCTATTTATCTACTTGCAATTTCTTGCTTTCGAACTGCTAGGTTGGCAGGAGCTGGGACAGAGACGGGAGCTCATTCCGTCCTGCAGTACTCGGGAATCGAACTGCTGACCTTCTGCCTCCCAGCCAGCATCTTAGTGACTTGAGCCACTGCAGTCCCTCATAATACCATCTAGCCATCTCATTTTTGGCCGTCCCCTTTTTCTTTTGCCCTCCACCTTTCCAAGCATCAAGCCTTTTTCAAGTGAATCCTCGCCTCTCATTTGAAAGTAGATTCCAGCAAAAAAGCAGATTTTCATATCTTTAAAAAGCTGGACAGTATGCACAAAATGAGACGTATGAAGCAGGCACCCAAAAGGGGGCAGGTGTACATTTCCTGCATACAGAAAGGAGAATAAAGAGCTTTTTACACAATGATGTTCCAAAGATAAACAATACAGGAGGCAACAGATCCTGTGTCAACAGTACTATGAAAAGAGCTAAAAGTATCTAGAGTTCAATCCAACCAGTGCAAAATCTAAACCAGTATGGGTGAGAGCTGCCTCAAATTAACTGTCAATGGCAATGAACAGTCCTAACTAGAACTACAGCAAGAACACATGAAAGAATTAAGGACATTTTGTAGAGCAAGGGTTCCCAAACTTTTCGTGCTGTGGGTCGGTCATGTGGTTCAGTGGGTTGTTCATGTGGTTCCTCCCACCAGAAGTGCATTTATGACAGCTGTGGGTGCATTTATGGCAGTGTTTTGCGCATGCACATTTTACTTCCACTTCTAGAAGTGGCACAAGCCAATTGATTTGGTGCCACGGGCCGGACCCAGCCCATGGGCTGTAGTTTGGCCACCTCTGCTGTAGAGCAGCATTTCTCAAACTTATTCTATCATGGAACACTTTACAAATCCTAACATTTTAACCGAACACTTTGGTTTTTGTGACACTGTAGCTTTTTACAACTGACAATGGAAAGTCCCCGGTTGTTATTCAAACTTGCTATGAAGCCAGCCCCTACTGATTTGCAAATGGATGAAAAACAAACTTCTCTTGCAGATCGATGCATCACATCAAAAGGATGGATGCAAGACAAACTTTGTGGCATTGCACATTTGCCAATGAGTTTTACCAGAATTTCATGTGTATTTTTCACGGAACACTCACTGAACTCTTATGGAACACCAGTGTTCCATGGAACATAGTTTGGGAAATTCTGCTGTAGAGTACAGTCAAACCTCGAATAAAAAGCGACTCGTTTAAAGAGTAACTCACTTAAAGAGCAGAATTTTCTCTAAATATTCGCTTCGCTTAACAAATAAAACCAACCAAAAACTCGCTTAACAAATAAATCGGGGTTCACAATCCCCCCCACAACTGGTCACTTACAATGGTGTTTTGCTTAAAGACCAAACTCACTTAAAGAGCAATCCCACGGAACGCATTATGCTCTTTAAGCGAGGTACAACTGTACTAGCAATGTAAACAACGAATTCTACAATCTCTCCTGTCATTCTGCAGTTAAGACCTTCCTGGCCCCATATTCCACCCCCACCCCACCCTGTACCTCTCCAGTGTGTGAAGCTCCTAAAGTGGAATTTGTTAGGAAACATTGGAGTGGTGGGAACATATAAAGCATATTTTGGGAATATAGAAAGCAATTAGCCTTCCCTTAGGTCATGCTTGGGCAAAACTCAGGCCAGGCCTCCATCCCTTTGTGGGGATTTGTTTCTTCTTCTTTCATGTCCAGAACAAATTTTAAATTGCCAAAAATGAAGCCATCTTCTTGACTTTGTCATTGGACAAAATTGAATCCTCATTGGTACATGTTTTCGGTAGTAATTGGCAGATCAGCAAATGGGCTAGATTCTGTACTTCTCCATATTCACACAGTGTATTGCTCTCCGCCAGCAGCCTCCACTTGAGCATGCTGGTCTTATATTTAGGCACTCTGACCCTCAGCCTATTCAGGGTCCTCCATGTGAAGTAGGGGAGGT
Source organism: Furcifer pardalis (assembly GCA_030440675.1). Classification (NCBI taxonomy): domain Eukaryota; kingdom Metazoa; phylum Chordata; class Lepidosauria; order Squamata; family Chamaeleonidae; genus Furcifer; species Furcifer pardalis. Next base: position 76,741,664 of record CP126893.1, read on the forward strand.
TGAGTTCCTCAGCCATATCCTTTATTGTTATTCCTTGTCCAGTGACCAACTTCCTCCATTTTCTAATTTAGTTTTGCTCTTGTGTACCCTTAAGAATGTTTGTTCTTGCCACAAAGCTCTTCCTAGATATGAGACTTGAGGCTTGTATCCATTTAGAGGATGTCAAGGGTAATTCTCTTCAATAGTTCTCTTGGCGTCTGCTGCTACTTCTCTCCTTATCTTAGGTGGAGTATACCAATAAGCGGATATATTTCCTCAACAAAGTTTGAGGCATCCTGTTACTATATGCATTGCTTTAGTAACAGCAATGCCAACTTATTTCTGCTGAGTCCCATTGTAGATATCGGTGGAATGCAACTCCCACCTTTCCTTAATTACTGGCTATGCTGTTTTTCTGACGGGATTTGCAGTCAGGTGTCATCCGTAGAACCCTATTATGCCCACCCTGCCTTCTTAGGGGTTTTGCATCCATTCCTTCCACCCATGGCCACCAACATAGTGGTGCTGATAGGGGGCTGTGGTCGCTCAGTGGTCAAGAAGCTCACCTTGTTAGCTGGAAGGCCAGCAAGTCAGCAGTTCGAGACCTGGATCCTGCATGACGGACTGAGTTCCCGTTTCTGCCCCAGCTCCTGCCAACCTAGCAGTTCGAAAGCAAGAAATTGCAAGTAGATAAACAGGGGCCACTTTGGTGGGAAAAGATCTTGGAGACATGAAAGGAGCCTCATTCAGGCGTCCCTTGAGTGGAGTTTTTCTCCAGCAAAAATCCTTTCAACCCAGAATAATTTCTGACACGAAATTGTTGTTGCCGCTGTTGTTGTTATTATTATTGTTGGTTCCGATGAGGGGGCACGGGGATGTCTCTCGCGATCAGAAGCAAAGCGTCCCTTGGAGGGGCCCCCCGTATAAAAATTTCTTTGGGGGCCCTTAGGAAGGGTAAAGATTTGTTTTGCTCACGCACGTTGGGGGCCCCCCGGGTATAATTGATACGGCAGATGCGGCGGTAGCTACGCCCCTGCTCGCGATCCCTTTGATCGCCAGGCGTGGGTGCGCTGCAGGTAACAAAACCCACACCTGTGCCAAGCCAAATGCCAGGGAGCTTTCCTGGACAATGCCTGCCTAACCACTCCCTCCCCAGCAGGGAGGACGGAAGCCACCCACCCCACCGTATCACAGACACCGGGCCGCCTTTGTGTATAGGATGAAGCCCTGGGTAGGTGGGGGGTGGGGGGAGAAAGGCAAGGGCGCCTACCTATCTTGCCTGGCGGGGTTGCATCCCCTGCGGCGGCTGCAGCAGCAGCAGCAGAAGGATCCCTGGCGGCGGCCAGGAGGAGACACAAGAAGAGGAGCCGCCAGGCGCCCGGGGGTGGCGATGGGTGCGGCGGGGCTTCGGCCATCCCTCGTCCCGGTGCTAGCGAAGGGGGCGGGAGGAGGAGCGCGGAGGCGGCGGCGGCCCTTCGCCAGACTCACGGAGGGAGGGAGGGGGCGAGGGGCGGTGCTGGGCATGGGGCGGGGAGAGTGGCTGGTAAGAGCCCTAGTAGTGGCGCAGTGGTGAAACAGCTGTACTGCAGCCAGCAGTCCCCATAGCTAAAGCAATGGTCTTCCCAGCAGTGACCTATATGGCTGTGAGAGCTGTGAGCGGAGAAGAATAGGCGCCTTTGAACTGTGGTGCTGGAGAATGCAGTGATGGGATGTAACAGGTTCTCACCAGTTCTTCAGAACCGGTAGTAACTTTTCCTAGTGTCCCGGAGAACTGGTAGCAGCTTTTGTGGGGAACCACCTTCGGGGCTTACCTTTTCACTGGTTCTCCCACCGCGCATGCACGCCAAGCACTTGGTGTGCATGCATGCCTACAGTGCTTGGCGCATATGCACGGCCTCCTTGCTGTCCTCACAAGTGGGGAGGAGGAAGAGAAGCTGCTAGCCTGAAGCTCCCTATAGCTTGCTCCCCAGGGTAAGTGACTCACCTTTGGATGTGGTGCGTCTGTGTGTAATTTAATGTGTACTCAGTAAAACCTCATATAACACTAAAACCTGGTTCCACAAGTCTTGGTGTTATATGATTTTTAGTGTTATCAGATGCATGATAAAATCCTATGGGATCCATAGAGATACATTGTAACCACACAGGCTTTAGCGGTTGTTATCTGAAGCATCCCATAGGATCTTAATGTTATCTAATGCAATTCTTCCCCCCAGATTCCTTAATGTTATGCAATTTTAGTGTTATTCGATACTAATGTTATATGAGGTATTACTGTATTTAATACCTTTACCTATATTGACGTACTACCACAGTTCCTAAAAAGGCCTGGTGGTCTGGCTTGGGGTTTTTAAGCAAAGTCTTGGAGTTACCTCATCAATAAGCTACACCTGTGCTGTTCCAATTGCTGTTCCAATTGGAAAACCCTTAAGGAGGTACAGCTGTTTTACATTTACATTAAGGCATATTATCCTAGAGAACTGGTTAGGAAGAAGACTTAGTACCTAACTTCTTTAACTGTTGAAAAGTGCCAAAATGAAGCCCTCTTGTGGTGAGTTCATTCTGTAGTTCCTTCCATCTGACCTAGTGTGAGAAAGATTAGCCAGAATAAGGTTTAAGCTCTGGTTTAAAAGCTCTGGTTGATTTGTGTTTGGAGTGAGTGTTTGGGTGTTTGGCTGTATTTTAATGTATTTTTATTTAATTTATTTATTTAATTTATTTATTTACAGACTTGTGTTGTGAGTGGGTGGGTGGGTTGAGGGGTGTTTGTGTGTTTATTTTTATTTTTTATTATATTTTTCTTTGGCCCCACCCATGACATAATGAGATCATGAGGTTAGCTCCACCCACACTGTGATGACGTCACGGTGGGGTAGTAAAATTTTTGACATCCCACCACTGTGGAGAAGACTTTTGAGAGGAGCTCCTGGACTGCAAGGCGATCCATCTTGAAGGAAATCAACCCTGACTGCTCCTTGGAAGGACGGATACTGAAGCTCATGTCCTTTGGCCACCAAATGAGAAGAGAGGACTCACTCGAGAAGACTCTGATGCTGGGAAAGGTCAAAGGCAAAAGGAGAAGAGGATGGCAGAGAATGAGATGGCTTGATGGCATCGTTGACACAATGGGCATAGATCTGGACAGTCTGGGGAGGATGGCAGAGGAGCCTGGCATACTGGAGTCCCTGGGGTAGCTTAAGCTCAACTGTGCGACTGAATAACTTCAGCCAGAACATTGTGAGTTTGATCCTGGTGAGATTCAAGATTGACTCAGCCTTCCTTCCTTCCAAAGTCGATACAGCAGTGCATATTAGCCACAGTATAGCAACCTGAGGACTTCTTGTTGTCCCAGTCCATCTGTTGTAGAAAGTTGTCCAGTGACTTTTGGTCAGAACATTTTCTACCCTATATTTCAGAGAGAAGAGCACCCATTTAGTGCTTCAATTCACATGCAGTTTCTACAGCCAGTGAGAAAGATAACTTGTTCTAGATCTAATGTCCACACCTTTAAGAAGTTCACAAACATCAGTATAGAGGATATACACTGCAGGTGTTGTCATAGAAAAGTACTGTACATCCATTTAGTCTTTTCAGCTGAACTTTATCACCACAGGCAGAAGATGCTAGGTTGACAATTTCCTAATCTGTAAACTGGATTTCCTAGTTGCTTTTAACATAATTACCACCTTTTTCAGCTCATACTGGAGCCCATTTCTTCAGGTGTCACTGCAACAAGACTACAGGCTCAAGTGGTTCCAGCTTGGCCCTTTTCTGCTCATCTTCCAGCTCTGCGGGTGTGCAGTCATGTGTATCAGAGTAGTGGAAGTTACACACATGAGGAGCAAAAGCCACCATGCATAAGGGCAGTGACTGACAGGTGTCCGTCATCGGAAAGAGCAAGGGCACAGAGTGCCTTGGTTCAATGAGAAGTGGTAGCTCAGTGGTTAAGAAGCTCACCTTGTTAGCTGGAAGGCTGGCAAATTGGCAGTTCTCTGCCCCAGCTCTTGGGGACATGAAAGGTGTCCCTTGAGCAGAGTTTTCCCAGCAAAAATCCTTTCAACCCAGAATAATTTGACATGAAATAATTATTAATGGACCATAATCCTGGGCCCCAGTGAACTGATGGTGGAGATTGTTCAGTTCTCAATCCAGGGCTCTTTTCTAGGACTCTGTGGCTGAAATTCTTCTGTTTAGCATTGTAAGCTGAACCCACTCAATAAAATTCATACACGGACCAATGCACAATTACCATATATACTAGAGTATAAGTCAGGTTTTTAGCCCCCAAAATGAGGTCCAAAAATGGGACTTGACTTATACTTGGATCAATGTAAACACTCAAAAACATGCCCACAAATGTCTAAATTAATTAATTTTACCATATTTTCATGTATTTTAATTAATGAAACTCACTAGCAGTTGCTGCACTTTCCACCCCGACTTATACTTGGGTCAATCTATTTTCCTAGTTTTAGAGGTCCAAATTATTAGGTACCTCAATTTATATTTGAGATCACTTATAGTTAAGTATATACGGTAATTACTTCTACATAAAATAATGACTTTAATTCAGTGGCTATACAAACTGTTTTCTTAAGTTACCCCAAGCGCCCTTTGGGCATTTCTTTGTCAGGCTGAGGCCTGAGAAAACAAAAGGTATTTCCATTTGTTTCTAGGAAGCAGGCAGATCAAAAGGGACACAGACCAGGATTATTTATCTACTAGAGGTGTTACGTAGAGATGACAACATTAAAATGATTTTAATGGGGAGGATGAATCACTAGAGGGACTCTGCTTTCTGTAACATTTCAGTTTTAGGGTACTCTGAATATTCTGAATTCTTTTAAGAATACCCTAGATCTAATAGCATCTTCGTCCCACCTCCTGCCAACCTAGCAGTTTGAAAGCAAGAAATTGCAAGTAGATAAATAGGGATCACTCTGGTGGGAAGGTAAACAGCATTCCATGTGCTCCAGTGTCTAGTCATGCCTGCCACATGACCACAGAAACATCTGCAGGAGACAGCACTGGCTCTTTGGCCATGAAACAGAGATGAGCACTGAACCCTAGAGTCGGTTATGACTGGCTTTTGAGCAAGGGTGACCTTTACCTTTAATAGCGTGAGCTTTGTCGTAATTAACCAATTTCATTGTAGGATCCCTTAAATTGCATTTTGATCAATAAAGTAAAAATGATTATTTTCCTTTGTGTAAACTGTCTACAAATGAATGCTGTAACTGTATCCTAGGGTCTTTCTTTCACATTAGAAATGCAACCATTGCAGTACTTTTCTTTTTGGCTCTAATAAACTGGCTTAGCACAGCAACTATTGCATCTTATTTCTGGTTTCCTGCCAGGGAAAACCTGGTTATTGGTATTATTAATTAATTGGAAACTCTAGGTAATGATGTGATGAAATGTATAACTTTCAAGCTATTCCTAGCCAGTAACGAAAGAGTCCCCCACTGTGATTTTTGGCATAGTGCATGCATGCTAGAGGATTTCAGCCTGTATTGTCATAACTCATGTTTCACACCAAGTTAGTGTATTACATTTTCCCTCCTGTGTCTTAAGTTTCACTAAATAGAAAGCAATTCCAATAGTGCCATCATTTCATCTGTTACCTTTCAAAAGTTATGTTTCACTCCTAAACCATTAGTTCGCTTAGGATTGGCCCATTACATTAGGCAAGACCAAACAAGACATATATAGACATCTAGCATATCGAACAATTGCGCTCATCCCATACGCTAGCAAGGTGATGCTCAAGATAATACAGGATAGACTGCAGCAGCATGTGGAGAGAGAATTACCAGAAGTGCAGGCGGGGTTCAGAAGAGGCAGGGGGACTAGAGACCACATTGCCAACATACGGTGGATCATGGAGAAAACAAAGGAATATCAGAAACAAGTCTACTTCTGTTTCATTGACTACACCAAGGCCTTTGACTGTGTGGATCACAACAAAATGTGGCAAGTAATGAAAGAGATGGGAATACCAGAACACCTTATATGCCTGATGAGATATCTGTACAAGAGTCAAGAAGCAACAGTTAGGACAGAATATGGAATGACGGAGTGGTTTGGAATAGGAAAAAGAGTAAGACAAGGTTGCATTTTATCACCCTGCTTATTCAACTTATACACAGAGCACATAATGCGCAATGCAGGGATGGAAGAATCAGAATTTGGGGTCAAAATTGCTGAGAGAAACATCAACAACTTGAGATACGGAGATGACACTACCTTAATGGCAGAAAGTGAGGAAGACCTAAAGGAAAATCCTGCTTAGGTTGAAAGAAGAGAGTGCAAAAGCTGGCTTGAGACTCCATATCAAGAAAACCAAGATAATGGCAAGAGGCCCTATCAGTCCCTGGAAAATAGATGGGGAAGAAGTAGAAGCAGTGACAGATTTTACTTTCCTAGGATCCAAGATCACTGCAGATGCTGATTGCAGCCATGAAATAAAAAGGCGACTGATTCTTGGGAGGCAATCTATGAGAAACCTGGGGAACATAGTGAAAAGTAGATACATCACATTGAAAACAAAAATTCATATAGTCAAAGCAATGGTATTTCCGGGGGCAATGTATGGTTGTGAGAGCTGGACCATTAGGAAAGCTGAGCGCAGAAGAATAGATGACTTTGATGTAGTGTTGGAGGAGAGTTTTGAGAGTCCCCTGGACAGTGAGAACAAATAGGTCAATCCTAGAAGAAATCAACCCTGACTGCTCCCTAGAAGGTCAAATAGTAAATATGAAGCTGAAGTACTTTGGACATCAAATGAGAAGAGAGGATTCACTTGAGAAGGCCTTGATGCTGGGAAAGGCAGAGGGCAAGAGGAGGAGGCCAAATATGAGATGGGTAGATGGTATTGTGGATGCAATGGGCAGAGCTGGGTGGGCTGAGGATGGTGGAGACAGAGGTGCCTGGAGGACAACGGTCCACAGGGTCACAAAGGGACGGAATCGACTGTACGACTGAACAACAAAAGTGCAAGGGCAGGCAACATATGGCCCATGAGGTGGATACGGCCCACAGTGCCAAATAATCTGGCCCCTGCTCTAGCTCCAGCTGCCGCAGCCACTGCTGCTGGCAGAATCAGCCGCAGACTTGTTTACAGTTATTCTAAACACACTTACGGCAGCCATAAATGGCAGGGGATGACCTGTCTGGTTGCCTCAACTGTCTGAGGGAGTGTGACCTGGCCCCTGACTTTAAAAAGTTGGCGAGCCCTGGTATAGAGGATAGAGTGAGTCAACCTGGGTTCATATCCGTGCTTGACCACGGAAACCCATGGGCAGAGAATGCAATCTCACCTTCAGTGCCATACTAGGAGCACTATGAAACCAGTTCATAACATATGGCAGGGCTATCAAAATAGAACATTCAAGAGACCTTGAAAAACAAAAACAAACAAACAACAAACAGCTTCCAGAAGCAGTTAGGTTAGTCTGTGGTATCTAAAAAAAAGAACAACAAAGCATGCCTCTTTATGATGACTGCAGCTATCACAGGGTTGCAAAAATAAATGCAACATCAACTATTCAGGCAGGGAGTTGAACTAAAGCTGCAGCTTAGTGCTAATGAAGTTAAACAATGGAGTGTGGCTGTTGCTGCTGAGTCAAGAATCCACAGGGCTCTGTGAGGTGGCTTTATGGAAGTATGCAAGAACATGCTGACCAGGACAAAACACCAGGGTGTAATTAAGTCCCCCTCAGGATCTCTGCTGATTTCAAAACAGTAAGTAAAAGAAAAAACATTTCTAAATTTCTGGTTGTCATATTTTATTAAGAAAATATTTAGACTAAACATCACCTGTTTTGGAAGACAGAAATCCCATAAGAATATGTTGCAGGGTGAAGCCATTGTTACATTATATATTACCTGGGTTTTCTATTTCACTCTTATCAAGCAATAATCAAATATATTTAGCTCAAGGGCCCTTCACATGTTTACTCATATTCTTTAATCTGTATTTAAAAAAAAATAAAAAAAAACACAAGAAAGCATAGATTTCATGCTGAATCAACCCAATAGCTTCCAAATCAAGGTCTTCTCATGTTGCTATTCATGTATCAATTTCCTGGAAGCTCACAAAGCACAAAAGACTACTTCATCCTATCTACTTGTCAAAACTATTTTTTATCTCTTTTAGCAGACTGCAACCTATCAAACTGCTTGAATATTGTATTGAAAGTTGCATAAAGAATCTAGGAAGTAGCCTTACATTTGTTGACCCTGGTTATCTTATTTAGTGTCATTTTGATTGGTAGCAATAAGGTCTCTAGCTGATGTTTCTTCTAGGCCTGTTCCTTGACAGGATTTGTCAATGGGATATGCCAAGATCCAAACCTCTTTAGTGTAAAGCCATATGACTGAGTTCCCCTCATTTTTAATGACACGGTTGAAAGGATTTTTCTTGGCTCCTGGAATACTTGTTGGTGATTTTACAGTTTGGGAAAGCAAGCTGCCAAGGACTTCAACTTAAGTGGTACGTGAGAACTGAGGTGAGACATGACTAGTGTTGCATTGACTGAAAACAGAGACTGCAGGACTATCAAATTCAATAAATGGGAAGAAGTCACTTTTGAAAGAGGAAACATCTTGGGGGGGGGGGAAGTGAGATGATTGAGAGGAAAAAAGAAGTTGACGGAATTAAGGAGGAATAAATCCTTTAGAACAGGGGTTCACAATCTACAGCCTATGGCTGAACCCGGCCTGTGGCACCATTTCATGTGGCCCGCTGCCCTTGCTCCTGCCGCTGCCACCGGAAGTGGCAAAAAGAGCCATAAATGCACATGCTTATGACAGCCATGGATGAATTTATGACAGCTATGAATGCCTTTTACGGCAGCGTTTATAGTCCGGCACACTCAGCTGTCTGAGGGGACATGGTCCAGCCCATGGCTGGAAAAGTTTGAGAACTCCTGCTTTAGAATATTTATGGATGATCCAAAGATATTAAGAGACAAGACAACTGCTTTAGAAAACAGAAGTTTGCTTAAATGGGGGAAATGAAAAGGGATACTGTACAAACTTTCATGTACATAGGAATGATAGTTCTTTAGAAATTGCTGGCCTGCTAACAAAATATGTAACATCTAAGATTGGCCAACATAACCTAAAGACTTCATGTTACAAAGTAGTGCGTATGATGTCTGTTTCTGACATGAAATCCAGAGCTGTGGCAGATGGGAATGCAGGAATTTACAGGCTGGTAAGCTTGACATCTGTTCCAGGGAGACTGGTAGAAAGTGTTATTCAAATTACTAAATATACTTATGGGCAAGTCTTGCTGGAAAACAACAAACATTGTGGTTTCTGCACAAGTTAAGTCTATTATATTGATGGACTCTGCAGCCCTGTTCCAGAAGGGTGGAGGAATTGCTGAAACATACTTATTTTCCAGTTGAATACAAAGAAGAATTTAATACAGACCTGAGAATGGAAACAAAAAAGGTTAAACCACCCCATTATAAAAATATTTATAAACCAAGAAAACTGACATGAAATGACTGTACATTTTGAAAACAAAGGCCAGGTGATTGTACCTATCCCGAGGGGCCAGTATTGAATACAGGCTTGACTTAATAAATAAGGGGATGGCAAGCCATAGCAGCAATAATCACATGAACAGAAAAACAATAACAGTCCATTCAAATTTCAGGTACAGTACTAATAAGCAAGTCCAACTCATTCATTCATGCGATTCTACAGCCACTCCTACATGTGCATGTCTAATAGTGCGGCCGTGAAGTTTATAGCCATCCAGAGTCACTAGTGCCACTGTGCCTGGTTGCAACTCCTCTGCTGGCACATGGCACACTATCTCATGATCATAGGGGTCATATTTGCCACCCATGGGATTCATTTTCTGCAGGCCATGCTTAGCAAATATACTTTGGAGTTTAGACTGAATGAGAGACAAGCCTTCAGAGATCTTCTTGAGAGTCAAAGCTGGGTCCTTATTTTCGTCAACAGTACACACTGTGGTCTTCTCCAGAATATCTGCTACCTCTACCAGGTCTCTGCAAAAACTCTGGATGCCTGAAAATAAATAAATAAATAAATATGCAAAAGGTTAGGACAATAACAATTCAGGAGGTACAGAGTAAAACACTACTATCACAATCCTCTCAGTGTTATCTTTTTTTAAAAAAACCAAAAAAAGATGGTTCAGCAAATATTACTTCTGCACTTCAAGGACAGCAACGAACACATACACAAAGGGTGCCAAGAATGCATTTCTCCCCCTGAAGCAGGAAAAATGCCATTGGCGTGAATTTGTTTAAGGTGGATCCTAGCTTGCCATGAAGTGACCCCCCCCACACACACACTATGATCTCGGAGCCATCACCCACGGCACACATGAAGTGCGACATGCAAGATTTAACACCGGGACTACAATGGACTGTCGCAGCCTTGAAGATATTGACAAGGTATATAAACATTTTAAGAGATGTGATCTATATCAATACTTTTCGAAGTAGAATTGAATTACAATAGAAATGTGTAGTATGAAGCTCAATCAAAGCAACACCATGCAACAGGCAAAACAGGCAAAGAAAATGTTGGATGCATGTTTGTCGTTCAAGGAACGTGAGACCATTTTGAAGTGGTATTTGAAATTTAAGAATATCATGGAACTACAATGACTTAAGTACACCTAACTTAATACCCCTTGATTTCTACCTGTGGGGAACCTTAAACGATGTGGTGTACCATGGAAAACTGGTTACACTGGTGGTACTTTGGGAAGGAATTGAAACAGCATGCACAGCGATACAAGTGGGCACTTTGGTCAATGTTGCTCAAGCAGTAGTTCACTGTAATCAGAAGTGCCTGGACACTGATGGTAACCACCTTGAGCACCTCTTGTATTTACAGAACTCAAACATGACTGGTATTCATCTTTTGTTATAGGTATGTATTGAGTATTACAATATTAATACAGTTTTTTCCCCTTTCTCAAAATGTGTATACTGTACATTTCTTTTGGCATTCTCTGTATTTCCACTGAGATGCACTCAGTTTGTAGCAGCCCATTACAAGTATCTTGCAGTGAAAAGTGCTTAGGTACTTTGTTCAATTACCATGAGCAAAATTCTATTATACCAATGTAAATTTTCCACAGAAATGTTATAAAACACCAGAAACATCATGAATCCTCCCCTGTTTAATAGGATAAGCTTGTCAGTTAACAGAATCTCTGAAAAAGAGCTCAGAGGAGCCCTGCTGTGCACAGCAATCCTGTTTTAAATTCAAAGTCATTTATTAAAACAATTGTGTGGTTAAATATACCACCTTCAGAGCAGCCGTACATTTATCAAAATCTAGCTATAAACCATAGAAATTTTTTTACAAACACAATTCATACGTCAATATAATTATGAAAAATGAGTTAAAGCTTTCACATCAGAATCACAGTGACTAATCTTTGCAATCCATTTGTGATGATCTTGAACTAACTCAGCGATTACATAAAACCAAAAGCAGAGAAATGGGGAAACAGAATCCACCAATTCTATTATAATGGTGTTATTGCATGTAGCGGTGTGACAGTTTTTGTGTTCTGCAGTGGTAGAAAAGCTGACAAAGGTGCAAAAGACTTGCAGAAGTAGGAACAAAGGGCCCCCTACTGAGCCTTCTAGAACTGGTGAGTCGGAACACCTAAGCGAGTAGTAAAGTGTTTTCTCTCTGTGTGTGTGTTTTACCACAGTTATATTATACTGCACTGACAAATAGCCTCTTAGGAGGAGGAAGTAGGAGGGGAGCTTAGAGAGATGCTGCCATTTTGTGAGGTGGGTTGTGGGGCGAAGCAACTATAGAAGGGGGAAAAAAAGAAGTGGCATCTTTAATAAAGCTTTTTTTAGACAAATGTGATGTGGGTTGCATGGGGTCACATTTGAAAAAGATTGGGAAACACTGTACTAGAGAGTAGTTGAGGTGGCCATGAAACAGTATTACATCACCATTATTAAATCCTTAGAGGAACCTCCAACAGAGCTTTCCCTAGTGGTGCAATGCCTACTCCATGCAGGTCCTGACAATTTCTTGAAGGTCTGCTTAGACTTGTTTAGAAGATACCCTGAGAATAAAAATATCCATATCCAGCCAGTTTTGATACTGCTAGTTGAACAATTCAACCCATGTGTGTCCAGTGGTCCCTATACTATTTGTTCAAAAGCTTTTAGTTAACTGACAGCCAAAGATTACCTAAACATCAGATGCATAAACTGATGACACAGGGGGAAAAGAATGGAATTTCATACTGCTATTGGCCAGTCCCTCTTTACTATTTATCTTATTCTGCTTCGATGACACTAGCACCCTTTTACTTACCAAAAATCTTTGCATCTTCCACAAACTTTTGTGTCCTCCGCCTGACATTTTCAGAATCTGTCAGGGCTCTCTGATACTTTTCCTGAACACAAAGCAAGAAGCAGGATCAGACACAGTATCCAACACAACCAAACAATCGTGCTATACACACAGAGAAAGAGGCTTAACTAGAGTCTCTTAGGCAAATACAGCCTTCATTGCAGCTTTGAAAAAGAAAAAAATTGTTACATGCTGCAGAACTTACTGTAACTGGGTGATCTCTTCTGGGAAGAAAGAACAAATCCTAGCTTGGCACTTTTATTGGGCAGAATATGCAGGAAGAGCAATGATGGCAGTGAATGCATACACAGCCTATGCCAGATATATTTTGGTGGCAGGCCAGGGGCTAGCAGATGCCTTGCCACATACAGCAACCTGAGTTGGGGGAAAAATATCCCCAGATAGATATCAACCTAGAGTAGGGATCACCTGCCTAAATCAAGAAGTACTGTACCACAGTGATGACTAACTAATGGTCTGAATTTGGGCCCAATAGTGTTCTGCCCAGTACATCACCACATTTAATCTCCAATGCCTCTGCTATAAGGATTGCCATGTTTCTGGCTGTGGACCCAAGGGTCAGGAGGGCTGATTATCCACTGTGCCTCCTGGGAGAAGGGCAAACCCATGTGGCCTTGGGCAAGCTGCACAGTTGCAGGGTTATTTTTTTTAAGCTGAATTAATATGTTTTTACTTTTAAAAAAATTAAAAAAAACAGTTGCAGGGTTCTTGCAGAAGAAGGGACTGATGAGCCACTTCTGAGTATTCTGTACATAGAAAACTCTGGAAAGATTAACCATAACCTGAGGTTGACTTGACAGCACATAATCATAATTATGTTTCTCGGCATTTCTGCCTCTGTCAACAGTCATATATTTCACATGCTAGCTATTTTGGAGTATTTTGGAAAGCTTAACCATGGCTAAGGAGAGGGGGGAAATCAGCATGCAATTCTGTTCAAGTTCATTCTGAAGTCAGCTCACTAAAGTCAAAGGGAACTCCCATCTACAGGTGTATAACAGGGATTCTCAACCTGCAGCCCGTGACATCATTTCATGTGCCCCCACCTCCACCACACCAGGAAGTGCCATGTGGTGGAGGAAGGACAAAATGGCCATCTGGCCCCATAGCTGTCTGAGTGAGTGTGACCCAGCCCCCTGCTTAAAAAGGTTGAGAACTCCTGTTGTATAAGATTGCAACATCAGGATGGAGGAAATCCAGTATCAGTGGCTTCTTAAAACTGTTGATTCATTTTTAATTAAAGATCTCCTTTAGCTACTCAAAACTTTACTCATGCAGGTTTCAGAAAAGCCAAAGTATTGCACATGGCAACTGAGGCAGAGCTTCCAATATTTTGGATTAAGCTACAAGGAAACTAGACAGGCTGTATTCAAACTACAACAAACAATTGGCTGACAAACATTACTAAATGGTCTTGTATAGCTAGCCCAAAGCTTTTCAAAAACATCTAATGTTTGAGACAGTAAAAAAAAAAGGCAGTCAAGAAGGCATGTAATTACTTTCTTTGCAAGATCACTTACTTACAAAGTTCCTGTTTGGGGCTGTCTCTCATTAGTTGGTCAGGAGAGGATAACTTCTCTTCAAAGTTTTACCCTCTTTATTATTTCTAAGGATTCAAAGGCACTTACTGTTAAGACTTGGACTTGTTCTTCTAGTCTGATGGCTTTGTGCTCTAAACTGTTTTCACTGAGATGTCTCGGTCCATCATTAGGGTCTTCTGGACCACAGTCATCCCCTGTGCTCCTCTGCTCCGCTGCAGTGCTAAAGACAAAGAGAAAACTTTTGAAATTATACCAATGGCTCACAATGGGATGGGGATAACAAGGGTAAGAACAAGGCATCTGTCTATTTTTAAAAGCAGTTTCGCTCACTGTGACTTGAATTAGTTCAACTAAGGTTTTAAAAAATCAATTTTACAGGAAAGGACTGGTGAGTAGGGGAAAGTACAGAAGGCTGCGGTGACTCAGTGATTAAGATGCTGGATTTGATGAACGAAAGGTCAGCAGTTAAAGACCCGAGTGCTGTGCTATGGAGTGAGCATCCATCATCTGTCCCAGCTCCTGCCAACCTAGCAGTTCAACAGCATGAAATTGCAAGTAGTACCACTTTGGCGGGAAAGGTAACAGCGTTCCTTGCACTCTGGCAACTAGTCACACCTGCCACATTACTATGGAAAAGATTGCAGATAGAGACAGCACTGGCTCTTTGGCTGTAAATGGAGATTAGCACTGAACCCAACAGTTGGACACATCTGGTTTTTGAATAAGAGAAACCTTTACCTTATTGGTGAAAACAATAGCCGGGTGATAAGTAAGTATAAACAAGGAAGATTAAGTATAAGGCAGCTGCAGATAATCAGGGAAAGTAGCTGTGAGGAGCTGTTGCGTCATTTTGTGATTGGCAGTTCATGCTATATTTGCTTTTACTGTGTGTGTTTTTTAAACCTACTACTTTGAGGAGGTCTTGGGATGTTGTAATTATGCCCACACCAATGTCTGTGAATGAATGAACCTTTGGGATAGATCTGTTTATAAGAAGTATACACTACTGTATCTGTGTTTGCACAACACTCTCTCCTTTGTCAGAACAGTAATCGTTCTATCTCTTCCTGCATTTTGACATAAATGGCTTCTAATTCTACTGACCAGATTTTGAATATTTAAAATGGAACTGAGTGTATTGAGAGAGAGAGCGCACGCAAGAGAGAGCGAACTATATAGACTCTTTTCATCTGAAAATGAAGCATAAATGATCTATGAAATCAGTAAATTGCAGAGACTGCTTGTTGAGTCACTCTTTTCCTCTTGAGCCATGGGTGATACAAGGAAGTAAATTGGGACTTGCCTTAGTGACAACAGATACAGGTATAAATCATATGTTAAAGGAGGCCAACATATGGTTTTGTTTCATTGTGCAAGTCATATGTTGTAGTTACACCAGACTTATTGTGATTCTAATATGGGCTTCAAGGCAAGTGAGATATTTAAGGACTGGTTTTATCAGTGCCATTCCCACAAATTCCAAGCCTTGTCTCCTGAGTTACAGTCCTTCACTCGATCTGCTATACCCCAGTGGGTAAAATGTTGGTTTATTATGCTTTGAACTAATACAATTGTTCCAATTGTAACTTTATATACTGTAGTTTATTTGTACTGTAATGTTTTATCAGTTTTCCTGGGGTGAGTTACATCAATGAATATTTTTCTAGAAAAGTTGGACAGAAGAACAAACAAAATACAAAAATAACCCCCACAGACTGTTTTGAAAACCATGCTACTGGCTAAATCAAATATACCACTTTTACCATGTCTTTCTTCTCTAACATGCGCCAGTGTCCACACAGGACACAGAAAACTATCACTTCTTGAATATTTATCACTGACTATATGGCTCTGTAAACCTCACGGGGGAATGTCAAAGTCCAGCTATGGAATTTTCTGTGTTAAACACTAAGCAAAACTAAATTTTGGCATTGTATTCACATGATGGTTTGTTTGTTTTTTTGTCCAGTTACTGAAATACTACTTTTGTGAAATGACAATTCTTTTAAGGTATGAAGTTTTCACAGAAGACACAATGAAGAATCAACCGTGTGGCTTGAGGCTCACTGTACACCATGTGTTACCAGTTCCTCAATGTCAAAACTGAATCCAATTATGTGTAGAAAGCATGCAGACAGATCCATATAAGGTAGATAATCAACAGCACCTGTCCTATGCTTTTTTTTTGCAGTAAGAACACCAAACTGCTTGTACCACTCTCTATTATTGACTTCAAGGCAAGTTAAGGGAAAAGGAGTGCCCCTTTCAGTATCCAGATAGGACAGTGATGGCGAACCTTTGCACTCCAGGTGTTCTTGGGACTTCAGTTCCCAGAAGACCAAGTCAGCACTCCTGCTAATCAGGACTTCTGGGAATTGAAGTTACAGTACCAAGGTTTGGAGTGCCAAGGTTTGCCATCACTGAAATAGGAGAAGAGGCTGATGTCAGTTAACCTGAAGATCTCAGTTCTACTCAGATGTCAGAAAACAGTACACTGGGCATGCATAGTGGTCCCAACCCATCCTTCCTGTGAATATGGAGGAAATTTGAATGAAAAAATGTAACCATGCTTGGCTGAGAAACATGAGAGGAAGAAATCAAAGATTCATCTTCTTTTGTATCTAATCAAACCCTAGACTGCCAAAATGAACCCACTTTCTTGGCTTTGTCATTGGCCAAACTTAAGTCCTCAACAGTGCATGTTTCTGGCACTAATTGGCAGACCAGTAAATGAAAGATGATGGGAGAGAAGGGAAGATAGAAAAATCGTGTGTGAAAGAGGGGGGCAAAAAAGGAAAGAGAAAAAGGGGGGCAGATTTGCCACACCTACTTCTATTGTGCAGTTTGAAAGAGGGAAGGAAGCATGAAAGGGTAACAACCTCTTGGACTAAAAATAGACCTTGGATCTGAAGCAAGAGCCTCAAACGCCCCTCATCGTAACCGCTGCACAGATGGGGGGTGGGGACTCTCCCTTCCACGCAGCGCCGACGGGAGCCCAACAAAAAACGGAGAAGAGATTTGGACCGGGCGTGAATCTTTTGTTGTTCAATCGCACAGTCGATTCCGACCCTCTGCGACCCCATGGACCACTGTCCTCCAGGCACTCCTGTCCTCCACCATCCCCCTCAACTCGCTCAGCTCTGTGCCCATTGCCTCTACAATACCATCCAGCCATCTCATCTTGGGCCGTCCCCTTCTTCTTTTGCCCTCGACCCTTCCCAGCATCAAGGCTTTCTCAAGTGAGTCCTCTCTTCTCATTTGATGTCCAAAGTACCTTAGCTTCATCTTTACTATTTGACCTTCTAAGGAGCAGTCAGGGTTGATTTTTTTCTAAGAATCTCCTCGCTGTCCAGGGGACTCTCAAAACTCTCCTCCAACACCACATCTCAAAGGCGTCTATTCTTCTGCGCTCCGCTTTCCTAATGGTCCAGCTCTCACAACCATACATTGCCACAAGGAATACCATTGCCCTGACTATGCGAATCTTTGTTTCCAATGTGATGTCTCTACTTTTCACTATGCTCCCCAGGTTTCTCATCGCTTGCCTCCCGAGAATCAGTCGCCTTTTTATTTCATGGCTGCATTCACCATCTGGATCCCTCCAAATAAAAGGCGCCTGGAGCAGGCATAGCCAGAGACCTCTCGCGGCGCCTCCAAGGGCACCCGATGTGCCTGCCATTCCTTGGGCACACAGGCGGAGCAGGGCGAGGAGGAGACGGCGTCGGAGGTGGGGGGATCCCGGAGGCGAGGCGCTGCCTCGTGATGGCTCCAGAGCTGGAGAAGAAGTGCAGCAGGCAAGAAGGGGAAACCCAACACAACCCTCCAAAGCGCAAAGCCCATGGCTTTAGCAATTCATTAGATTTAAAGGGGAGGGATGGGACTGGATAACTGGCTTCTTTTATCCCAGACGGGTGGGTCCGCGGATGCTCCGCTGCTGCCTCCACAACGCCCCCAGGGAGCATCCGCGGACCCACCCGTCTGGGATAGAAGAAGCCAGTATGGGGTGGTCCAGGGAGGATGGGTGGGGAGAGAAAGGGAGTCAGGCAGCACAGGAGGAGGAGGAGGAGGAAGGGCTGGGGGTCCCCTCGGGGTGCGGGAGGGCGAGGAGGAGGGGTCCCGGAGAAAGAAGAGCCGAAGGCATTTGAAGACCCTTTCCTCCCCCCTTGTACCTGTTGTAGTGAAGCTGGAGCAAAGGGCTGAAGCACTGCCGCGCCGCTCGCACCGACCGCCTGACTGCCATCCTCCCCCGCTGCCCGCCCCTTCGGGACTGAGCGTGGCCAGCAGGCGCCCACGGGAGCCACGGGGCACGCTTTCCCCTCCGACTGGACTACAACTCCCGACAGCCCCTGAGTACGGGCTGGGACCAGGGACGGCCACTCCCGACAGCCCTCGCTCCGGGAGACAGCTCCGCCTTCCTCACGTTGGGGCAACCCGAGGGTCAGGAGGCGGGCGGGGATGTGTTTGCATCACTTGGGTTGCAGGATGCAGGAGGAATAGGAATAGGAAAAGGAGTAAGACAAGGCTGCATTTTGTCACCCTGCTTATTCAACTTATACACAGGACACATAATGCGCAATGCAGGGATGTCAGAATCACAGTCACAAGGGCCGCAGTTGCTCTTCTTGCGTGACTCACGTCGCCCCCGGTTCATGGTGACCCTAGGAATTGCTCTTCTTCAAAATGTCCTGACCTCAACAATCCCGCTGAGTGGGTTTTTGCAAGCTCAAGCCTGTGGCTTCCCAAGTTAATCCATTTCTTGTTTGGTCTTCCTCGATTAGTTGTGATGTAGTACTGCCAACCTAGCAGTTCGAAAGCAAGAAATTGCAAGTAGATAAATAGGGACCACTTCGGTGGGAAGGTAACAGCGTTTCGTGCGCTCCGGTGTCTAGTCATGCTTGCCACATGACCACGGAAGCGTCTGCAGAAGCAGACAGCACTGGCTCTTTGGCTTAGAAACAGAGATGAGCACTGACCCCTAGAGTCGGATACGACTGGCTTTCAAACAAGGGAAACCTTTACCTTTACCTAGTACAGGACTGTGTCGACCACAACAAAATGTGGCAAGTAATTAAAGAGATGGGAATACCAGAACACCTTATAGGCCTCATGAGAAATCTGTACATGAATCAAGAGGCGACAGTTAGGACAGAAAATGGAATGACGGAGTGGTTTGGAATAGGAAAAGGAGTAAGACAAGGCTGCATTTTGTCACCCTGCTTATTCAACTTCTACACAGAGCACATAATGCGCAATGCAGGGATGGAGGAATCACAGTTTGGGATCAAAATTGCTGGGAGAAACATCAACAATTTGAGATATGCAGATGATACCACCCTCATGGCAGAAGGTGAGGAGGACCTAAAGAAGCTTCTGTTTAGGTAGAAAGAAGAAAGTGAAAAAGCTGGCTTGAGACTCAATATCAAGAAAACCAAGATCATGGCCACAGGCCCTATCAGTCCCTGGAAAATAGATGGGGAAGAAGTAGAAGCAGTGACAGATTTTACTTTCTTAGGATCTAAGCTCACTGCAGATGGTGATTGCAGCCATGAAATAAAAAGGCGACTGATTCTTGGGAGGCAATCTATGAGAAACCTGGGGAACATAGTGAAAAGTAGAGACATCACATTGCAAACAAAAATTCGCATAGTCAAAGCAATGGTATTCCCTGTGGCGATGTATGGTTGTGAGAGCTGGACCATTAGGAAAGCTGAGCGCAGAAGAATAGATGCCTTTGAGATGTGGTGTTGGAGGAGAGTTTTGAGAGTCCCCTGGACAGCGAGGAGAACAAATAGGTCAATCTTAGAAGAAATCAATCCTGACTGCTCCTTGGAAGGTCAAATAGTAAAGATGAACTTTGGAGATCAAATGAGAAGAGAGGATTCGCTTGAGAAAGCCTTGATGCTTGGAAGGGTCGAGGGCAAAAGAAAAAGGGGACGGCCCAAGATGAGATAGCTAGATGGTATTGTGGAAGCAGTGGGCACAGGGCTGGGCGAGTTGAGGGGGATGGTGGAAGACAGGAGTGCCTGGCGGACAGTGGTCCATGGGGTCGCAGAGGGTCGGAATCGACTGTGCGACTGAACAACAACAAGGACAATCTCAAATTATTCTCTCCCCCCCCCCCCCAAGTCTGGCCAGGTTATCCTGCTATGGTAATAGAGAGGACCATCGTTTCCCAACCTTTTGTTTTTAGACTTCAATTCCCCAAAGCACTGATCAACTAATGTAATGATTTCGGTTTCTGTGAACTGAAATCCAAAAACCAAAGGTTGGGAAACACCAAACAGTCAGCAACTCAACGTGGATTGTCAGGAGGTTGTTAACTAACTTGACCACCCTGAGGACTAATAGCTTTGGGTGTCAAAGACCAAAGGGAATGGTGATGGTCCCCAAGTGGATTAAATCCCTCTTGGATCCATCTTGATGGAGGGCAGGAGCGTCATTAAAACTGGCCTGGGGCTGAGGAGGACTTTGTGTGCCAAAAGGGCTCAGGACCAGAAAGTGACTCGTGGAACTGGATCAGTAGTACAGGTGTGATGCACTGAGGAAGGCAAATTGAAGGCCATTGCATTATATTGCTCCCAGGATAATCTTCATGGCCAATTGCCATGCAAATAGCCAATATTCAGAATTAGATATGGCACGTGAAGAAGAAGGGTTGATTTATTCTAGGATTTACTTGTTTGTTTTTCTGCCAGTCCAGGGCTTCTGCACAACTCTCCTCCACACCATCTTTCAGACAAATACGTTTTCTCCTGCCTACTTTATTTATTGTCCAGCTGGTCTCCAGTGACTTACTTGTTTCTTTTGTATCTCACCATAGTTTGTGCCCAATACTACTCTAAGCAGCTCACAATAAATAATACATTTAAGAATACAAACATACATAAAATAATACAGAACAATAAAAAATATGCCAAAATACAAACCAATCTCCATAACATCAGTACCAATACCAGCAATCTCATAACTCGCCAGTAACAATTTAATTTAGGAATCCTTCAGAGAACAAATAGGTTTTGTTAAGTTTTATTATGTGTGTGCATGTTTGGCAGAGTAGCGTGTAAGCATAACACAAGTGGAAGCGGTGTCCCTTGGACTGCCCACACACAAAAGACTGGTATTTTTGAACCACAATCAGACATGCCCTCAGCAATGGCCACCTTGTGTTGCCAGCTAATCTTTCTTACACTAGTCAGGTGAAAGGAAGTGCAGAGTGAACTCACTAAAATGTGGCTTCATTGTGGTAGTTTCATATCTAGCCTAGACATGGAAGAACTGTTGTTGCGAACCTGGGGGTGAGTGAGCTGGAACAAATGGCTGAAACACTTCCGTGCCTTACACTTGCTGACACCCATCCCCCCCCCATTCCTTCATTGCCACTCTTCAAAGTCTCAGTTTTCTTTGCTCCTATCCCCATTTAGATTGATCAGTTGAACTAAGGTATACACCCATTTAGATTGATCAGTTGAACTAAGGTATACAAAATCCTTCACTATTTCAGTTTCTTCTTTGTCATACATGCAGCATGACAGAGTGTGGAGACATATCTAAATTAATACAAGCAATCTCATGTTGATAAACTGTTTGACTTACAGATAATATGCTCACTGGAAGATCTTTCTTTGTGGCTATGGGAGATGATATTAGTGCCCCATAACTATTAAACAATGGCATACCATGAGGCTCAGTTCTTCCATCCCTCTTTTTTAATCTATACATAACCAACATACCGTACACAAAATCTGGCTATGCAGATGACTGGCCTTTAGCCACCCAGCATAAAACATTTGAGACAACTGAAGACGTTCTTAATACTTATTTACCGTAGACATATAGTATTGTAGATGCAATGGGCACAGAGCTGGGCAGGCTGAGGAGGATGGTGGACAGAGGTGCCTGGTGGGCAATGGTCCATAAGGTTGCAAAGGGTCAGAATCGACTGTGTGACTGAATAACAACAACATAAGTGTAAATAAATAAATACATACATAAATATGTTGAGAGGTTTTCCTCAGAATCTGTTTGATATGATGAGGTCAATGCTGAGACAAGATGTAGCCTTTAACTGCCTTTGCTGCCTCTTGCCTCAGTATTGAAACTACTCCATTCCATCTGAATTTGTCATTTCCAGATGAGAACACTTCACTGTTGTCTGACTGAAAAACATTCCATTATATTCTACTTTAGTTTACTGACACCAAGCACTGAAATGTTTATGCATTCCATTTCTTCATTCACAGTTTCCAATTTTCCTTGATCTATACTTTTCATGCTCTATTTTCCTGTGCTGAAATGGACTTTCCTTTCACCTCTGTGCATATCTGTGCATATCCTCTGTGCACCTCTGTGCACCATCACAGGACATCCTTTCAGCTTTAATCTTGCTCCATTATTAGCAACAGTACTCTTTATACTTGTTCTTTTCTCTTCTTCCACTACAATCTCTTTTTTTGTTTGGACTGTCTCATTGTAGGGTTTTTATGGTAAGGAAAATTCAGCCATGGTTTACATTATCATCTTTCGTGCAGTACTAACAAATATTAGCTTCAGTGTCAACTTCAGCTACCATTGCTATATGGTAGCTGTCACTTCCATCACCATTGGAACCGCCTATTGTCTTCTGCTGACACATGCATTACATTGCAGTGGGTAGATACATCTTATTATGGGGACTCAGCTGTGACCATTCTTCCTTGGATGAATCTGACCTCCTAATGATATTGCTCTCACTTCCAGTGATACATTCAGACCCCTTCATCACATTAAGGTGTGCAGCCAAGAAGGTACGGTGGATCCTTCTCTAAATGGGCTTTCTTGCAGCTCATGAATAATTGGATTTTTTCATATCATGAAGCCTACAAATGAAGATTGGTTTGAAAGTTTGTGTCTTTTAGCACTCTTTTACTACCATACTCTTTTTGACCCTTTCATTTAATAATGTATATTAATGTGAGGGTGTTTTTATTGTGTGGGGATTGTGTTGAAAGCCACCCAGAGTGGGAAAATATCCCAGATGGGATGGGTATAAATGTATTTAATTAATAAATAATAAAATGAATAAAAATTCTCAGAAAATGTTTCCCCCCACCCCCCAAAAAAGCTTCTTTTCTTCCCCCAAAAGAAGCTGCACAAAACAATTCCATTTTAGGACAAATGAAGTAGAGACAGTGAGAACTCTGTCCTTTTAGGAGGAAGTGACTGGCTGTGAGTTCAGAATTGGATCCTCTCCCTGTTTTGAGCCTGTTTAAGTACAGTGGTGCCTCGCTTAAAGAGCATAATGCGTTCCACGGGATTGCTCTTTAAGCGAGTTTGCTCTTTAAGTGAAACACCATTGTAAATGACCAATGGGGGGGGGATTGTGAACCCCAATTTATTTGTTCAGCGAGTTTTTGGTTGTTTTTTTTTTGTTAAGCGAAGCGAACATTCAGAGAAAATTCTGCTCTTTAAGCGAGTTACTCTTTAAGTGAAACGCTCTTTATGCGAGGTTTGACTGTACTTTGAAATACAGTATACACATTGCAAACATTTTCTCCAAGATGAGTACATCAGGAAGGGTACAGCTGTGACAGTTTATAATGGCTGGCGCTGATGCAAATGGAGTTGCACCCTAATAAAGAGACCTTTTGATTCTGGGTAAGGAGGTTAATTTTTGTTTATATTACAGATGAGAATTAAACTCTTTGAAAGTTTGCCCCCAGCTGGGTCAGATTACAAGAGTATTGCTAAATAAACTACAACACAAACGCTGGTCTTTTTGTTCTTGTGAAGGTATGAAAAATCATTAGATACAAAGTTAACAATTTTTTTCTGTGAGCTATTTTATTGAGTTGGGACATCCTATTTTTATGGAGGATCAGGAGATTTATGAATATTTGTTACATCCTTATTCTGGATAGAAGGGACTGCGGTGGCTTAATGTTTAAGATTTTGAATTTATTGACAAGAAGGACACAAATCAGACATCTGGAATGGCAACACAGAGAAACCTGTCTCAAACCACTTCAATCTAACAGGACACTATCCAAGATCTGAAAGTTACAATTCTGGAACAGAGAAATTACAAAACTAGGATTGAAAAGGAGACAGAAGAAATCAAATACAGTACATCCATCTGTTAGACACCCATCGCAGGGGATTAAATATTAGTGAAGGGTTTCTAGGACATTATCAAATTTGACACACAGATTACTATATGATTGCATGTACTGTATTATATTACAACCTTCCTGCCAATTCTCTTTAGCAAAACAGAAAATAACCAGGTACAGGTGGTTTGTTTTTTTCCCCCTGACATGCAGGTCAAAGGTTGATCAGAGACCAGAATGGGCTTTCTCAGCAACCTTGAGATTGAAAGGGAGTCATTTAGAGCTAATCTGAATAATCTATTGTTGCTAATGGCTGTGTGAAGCTGTATTGTTGTACTTGTTTGTCTGTCATCTTGCTTGACCACACCACTTCTCCCTTTGACCCCCTGAATTTGGTGTATAAAAACCATGCCTGTAAGTTTCACTCTTTGTCTGAAGAAGTGGACTTGATTCACGAAAGCTAACAATAAAAATATAGCAGTTAGTCTTTAAAGTGCTACAGTGTTTTTTATTTTATTTTTATTTTGTTTTGTGATATGCCTGCTTTCGGTGAGTTTTAGCCCAAGACAGTAAACTGCCTTGTTGTTTTTACCCATACAGCTTGTACAACCATTATAAGCTGTACAAACAGTAAATCCATGTTCTGGTAGAGAACCAATAGTACTTTCCTGAAAATGTGATTGGAGGGGGGTTTACTCAGATTTATGCTTCTGGCAAGTTCCACCCTGGCATTTTATAGATACTATTTGCTAACTTAAGCTGCTGGCGTGACGTCCTTCACTCTTCATTCCTGCAATGTATGAACAGCTTTTGGGACTGCTGTGCTGTGGCAGCAGGATCTGTTGGCTGGCGTAACAGTACTGTATCAACCTCCACTGACTGCCAATACAACAATCTAGGTTGGTGGCACAATGCTACAAATCATCGCAGCAGGACAGCACAGCAGCCTTTGTCCTTAAGCCCACATTTGTTTGCCAACATAGCAGAAGCTGCATCATTTCAGAGCAACCGACCATCTTGATGCTGATTGCATCTACTTGAAGCAAGTCATCTTGAAATTGGTGGTTTATATCTAAAAACAAGATGAAGGGGCTGATTTCCCTGCAGACTAGCGTGCACGCTTCTTTCTACTTTCCAAAAAACAACTACAGATAATGGCTGTCATACAGAGAGGATCATGATTGTCTCTTAAATTTGGGCCATTAAAACAATTGCTCTCAGAGCCTGATTCTTTGTTGTTTTTTAATTAGCTTCAGGATCTAAAATGAATGTGAAACTTCAGCAACTGGAGCTGAATCTCACTCCTCCAGCGTCTCCACTGACCCTCTAGTTTTCTCAGCTGGCTGTGTACCTTTCCCATGACCTCACCATTTGATGCTTCCCAAAGCAAGAAATTGCAATTATATAAATATATACTGTTTTGGTGGGAAAGGTAACAGCATTCTGTGCTTTCCAGCATCTAGTCATGCCTGCCACATGAGCATGGAAACGTCTGCAGAAACAGACAGCGCTGGCTCTTTGGCTGCAAATGGAGATGAGCACCGCATCCTAGAGTTGGATACAACTGGCTTTTGAGTAAGGGAGACTTTTACCTTTTATACTACTGTTTCCCCATTCAGGGACTGCGGTGGCTCACGTGGTTAAGATGTTGAACTTGGTGACTGAAAGGTCGAAGTTCTATTACTGAGCACTGCATGACAGAGTGAGCTCCTGTCTCTGCCCCAGCTCCTGGCAACCTAGCAATTCAAAAGCAAGAAATTGCAAGTAGATAAACAGATATCACTTTGGTGGGATGGTAAACAGCGTTCCATGCACTCTGGTGTTGAGGCATGCCTGCTATGTTCCACGGAAATGTCTGCAGGTGCAGACAGTGCTGGCTTTTTGGCTATAAATAGAGATGAGCACTGAACTGTAGAGCCAGGGGGTGAAGAAGACGACATGGGAAGCTGAGGCTTGCCGCCATCCCAAACCCCCACCAACATTGATTGATTGTATTATTATAATTATTTTATTGATTGTATTGTCTGTAAGCCACCATGAGTCACCTCGGAGAGTGGGCGGCAATCTAAATATGAATAAATATGATTGATTTATTGATTAATTAATTAATACGACTGGCTTTCAAGGAAGGCCAACTTTTTCCTTTTCCTTCTCCATTCCAAAGGTGTCTTTGAAGGCTTAGTTCTTGGCAAGAAGAGACTTAAAATATATTGGCATTTTGGCTCTCCCCCCCCCCCCAGGCTTGAATGTGCCCTCCCCCCACCAAAAATTCTTGAAACCGAATTCTGATCTTGAACTGGAAAGAGGTTTCCACCACCTTAACTATATAAAAAAATAAGCATCAAGCATCTGGTATGAACCAACACAGATGTATGCTTGTTCACAGCAGCTTTCCCATCAAACTAAAAGAAGGGCACATGTGCACAAATTTAGGCACCCCGTACACATTTGCAATCCACATTTGCTGTAGAGGTCCAAAGAAAAAATGAGAATATTAACTTATGGGTCTGTATAAAGATCTTTTTATTTTATTGAAGTGGCAGCAGAGGGAGAAGATGCAGATAGTAAAGTGCAGACGCTTCTTAAATAATAAAAATATGCCACAACACGTATCCTGACAGAGCCTAGTGTCTCACCCACCTCTGCCTGCGAAATAAAAGTAGGTTGCCCCAATTTCTGGCTTGCTGCAATGGCAGAGCAGGTGGAGAATGCCAAGTGTTTCCTGTAGGTTTCACCCTGGGAACCTCCTCTTCCGCCCTTGCTCAGCTTACCTCTTCTACTACTGGTGGTAGGCCAGAAAGCGACCAGAGGCATTATGCGCACGAGGGCAGGAGGAATCCACACCTTAAAAAATGGCCTTGTGCCCCTCCTTCCCACTCACTGACACATACACACTCACCCCACCAGGGAAAATGACCATTTCTTTTTTTTAATAGCAATGGCAGCATAATGTCCTTATAGTTTTGTGAGCGTACACCATTTCTTCCAGTGGCTATTTTGCAGAGGAAAAAAGCCTTCAGCAGGAAACCCCAAGAACCGGAGAGAAAGTCCCTTTAAAAAAAATAGCTGCTAGGCAAGAAAATGGATTCTCAGCAGTCATTTTTCTTACTGCATTCAGTCCATTTGTTCTCTCCCATCAGTACAAGTGGGAATCCCAGGGCAGCAACAAAGAGGCATTTATAGCAACATGGACTGCAACAAAAGTCAGGCACGAGAACTGAATAGACTGTCCTTGAAGGGAGGGAAACACCCTGTTATGCCCTTCGGTATCTGTTGGTTCTGTTTTTCTCACTGGAAATGTTACATAGCAGGCTGAGTGAGATTATGAAAGTTGACAGAGCATTCCTACTGCATGTCAGTCCTGGCAGTCCTGAGATTTTAAAATAAAATGCTGGCTTGTCAATGTATTTTCTCTCTCAGGGACTTCTGTGTTGTGCCTTGCCAGTGAACAGCAGCTGCCCAGAACAGGATCATGACAGGCTGTAAATAACCTCCTTTCAGAGGGCTGATTGTAACAAGGCACCTCTGCATCATGCCTCATTTCCCAGAAGTGAAGAACGCTCACCTGCCTCCCAATGAGAGAAGTTGCAGCAAGGACGTTTAAAAGGCAACATGCCCAAAGCAATTGTCTGACTGGGCCAAACAAGGCTCCCATTGAACCAAATCACCGCTCCAGCACCAGACCAGAACACCCACTTTCCTGTTGCATCATTACCAAGAGCAAAATGGATCCGTCCAGCTATCCGGCATGCCAG
Source organism: Furcifer pardalis (assembly GCA_030440675.1). Lineage (NCBI taxonomy): Eukaryota > Metazoa > Chordata > Lepidosauria > Squamata > Chamaeleonidae > Furcifer > Furcifer pardalis. The sequence continues at coordinate 76,769,429 of CP126893.1, forward strand.
ATGTATAGAAGGGGCTCCTCTTAGGCCACTCAAAGGCAAGTATTCTGAGAACACACTTTTAAGAAACAAAATCCTCAAAAGGATTTCCCTTTCCCCCACCCAGATTTCCCCCAAACTCCCTCCCTCCCCAGTGACCCACACCCATTCTCAATAGCCCTGTCTGCTTGTTAATCCTTCATTCCCTGGAGGGGTGGGTGTTTTCCCCTGCTGAAGGGCCAAGGTCCTCAAAGTCCTCCTGAAGTTTCCTTGAGGGATGAAAGGTGCTTGCTTGGCTTGAGCCTTTTCCAAAACATGTCTCAACCCTTGAGAGGAGTTCTCCTCAGGGACGGAGGCCCACCGGTCCTTTATGTCTTCTTCATCTCCCATTCCTAGAAAGAAGGAATGGCAACAGTTCTAAAAATGGCTGAATAGCAAAGCAGATGCCAAGAAGCATGTTAGGCACATTGAGGGAACCAAGTCCTAGATCCATGTACCCTAGGATAGGATCAGAGTGGGAAACAAGTGTTGGATTACAGCTCCCATAATCCTTACCATTGGCTAAGATGACTGGGGATGATGGGAGTTGTGGGCTCAAAAATATTATGTAGGGCTACACATTCTCAGTTATGGCACTAGTGAAGCTTCTTAGAAGGGAAAAACCCAGTGAGGCACTATAGGACTGCTTTTATACTAACTTGTTTCACATTTCCTCTGGATCTTGTTTAGGAAAAATCTCTGTGTATGTTGCTACATACATTTCTGAATTTCAGAACTCTTTATGTGAGAAAAAGTTTGACATTTAATATCAGGAAACCCACATGGAAAGGATTATGAAACAAATCTGATCTGGTTTATTCAAAGTTTTTATTTGTACTGGAGTTCTTCTATCTAGGTTACCTACAATTCCCATCATAGCCAGTCAATATGTCCTTTCCAATTGTGTTGGATAGCTGGGAGTTGTAGTTTAACAGATCTGCGATGACAATTTATAGTTTTGTTTCCTGCAATACACAGGATTTCACAGGATTTGGAAAGGATTAGAATGATGGTAGAGAACTGGAATGTTGTTCTGCAGTGCAAGAGCTGAACAACTAGGATTTGCAGTGAAAGACAGGAAGCTGTATAGCACATTACACACCCCTGATTGCCATGACCTATTTAATCTAGTCTTGGTAAACTTGGGCGATTTTTTGAAAAGATGGAGTGGGTTGGTCCAATTACATGCACATGTGTGTATGGAGCAGGTGAGTCAGCCCCAACTTGCACAATTTTGAGGCCCTCTTAAGGAGTTCTTTTAAACAGGTACCCTCTATTTTAACTTGTTCCCAGCATATATGCATGTTGGGGATGGAATGAAATAGATCACTGCTGTCAATCAACTTCAGCAGCCCAATCAGTGACCCTGGAAAATGCAACAGAGCCTGTGCTGTCCTGGGCAATGTAGATAGGCCCAGAACTGTTACCTGCCAATTATTTTCTCACTCAGTGCTAGTGTGGGCAATTAGCTTAGTTTGAAAACAGATATTCCTGGAATCTCCAGTCCTCCATTCTTGTAGTATAAACAAGACCTCAATAAAATGGTTTTGCTGTTACCCCATTAGTGAGGTCCCTGAGCCTTTGAAAAAGCAGGCAACCTAGACATGAGGACTGCAGTACTAGCATCTGCAAACAAAATGAGGCCTCTACCTTGGCCTTCTGGAGCACATTCCCTTTGTTGGCTGGGACAAGAGAGGGGCTTCGTTTCCTCATTTCTGCTGCACAATTAACTGGGACCAAGTGTTCTGGAGGGTTTCCGTTTGGCTCAATCACAGTCTCCTATAAGGAGAAAGAATATGAAAAGGAGAGGTGTTGAAAGACATGGTGGGCTGGGTGGAACATTTTGAGATACAGTAATACCTCGGATAACGTTTACCTCGGATAACACTAAAATCGCATAACGTTAAGTAATCTGGGGAGAATTGGATCGAATAACGTTAAGGTCCTATGGGATGGATCAGATAACAACCGCTAAAGCCTGTGCGGTTACAATGTATCTCTATGGAGGTTTAACGTTATCCAATCCATCCCATAGGATTTTAACATGGATCTGATAACACTAAAAATTGGATAACACCAAGACTTGTGGAACCAAGTCTTAGCGTTATCCGAGGTATTACTGTATCAGGTCACAAATTACCAGTACTGTACAAAAAAGTTCATTTGCATGGTAGCTATAACTGTCTTTGTGGCTAGCAGGGGAAAAGAGGAGAAGAAAAGAGAAAAAATCTTATGAGAAAGATTGCCTTTTCTCACACAAATCTACATAGACAATATGAAAATTTGTTTGGTTGTTTGATTGATTGATTGTCCATCCACCTAGTGTATGACCACATCTCTAGGCAATTTACATAGAAAAATAAAATCTTCCTGCCCAAAACATACTCAATGGTAAAAAAGCCCCAACAAAATTAAACAAAAAACACTATCCAGATCATCTCTGGAGACCATTCTAAATCCCTCCCTCCTTTTTATGTTGGCAGAATTCCCTCCTTCAAAGGCGTCTACCTGGATGTCTTTACAGTAGCAATAAAGTCCTTCCCAAGGACTTTAAAAATGCTTGCTAAATGGATGTTATTGTTCTGCTTCTATGGTTTTATTCATTTTGCTTGTTTTTTATTTTGCTTTATTGTTTAAAATGTTTATTTCTTTTCCTCTATGAGTCACCTGGGAAGGGTAGTATATACATTTCTTAAATAAATAAGAATCACCCTTCCCTTTTCTGGAGCCAGAAGCAATTCCCTTGAGTGAAAAAGGAAACAAGGTAAGCTGAGAATCCAAGATGGCTCTCCCACACTATTCACAACTTTCCAATGGAGTGGGCAGAATATATTTGGATTAGGGATTTCCAACACTCATTGCAATAGCAAAACAAAAGAGGCTTTCTGGGAATAGATAAGGGAAAGAACCCTGAAATGTTAGGATACTTACACATTACTCTGAATTCTGCTTTTCACTTTTATCCTCCTGAACTTTTTCCCTCTGGGATTACAGGTCAACCCCCTCCCCCAATCCATGAGGGATATTTCCCAAGATCTTCCATGGATACCACACACTGCACAAAGCAGCAAACCTCATATTATTGTCCTATACCTGCATCATATAAGCAGGGGAGTGCTGCAAATAACCTTCACTATCTTTCAAGTAAATTCGGGAAGAGTTCAGTGGGAACAATCAATTTCTTCTCAATGTTACATTGCAGCTTGTGGCCTCTGGGAGCCAGCTGTGGTAATGTGCCTTGAAAATATATGTATGTTATGTATTTCTGGGATTTTTCACTGAATAATTTTGGACTCGCAGATAACTGAAACCATAGATACTGATATGTGGATATGGGGTGTTTGTGACCTGTAAGGTACATTTTGACCTAAGACATAGTGCTATTTCAGTATCTTTTGGGCAAAGAATAATGGTAGTTTTCAGAGAATTGCATTGAGAAGCTCTCTCTCTCTTTCTCGGTATAAAATAAAATTAAAGATTATAAAAATAATGCAGTAGTGTGTTCTCCTCAGTTACTCAAATGGTTGACCTCTTTCTCTATTCAAACAGACCAATGACAGAGCAGTGATCCTGGTGGCTCATCTATAAGACCCAACCATGGCCTGAGCAACATGTTCAATAGGGGGTTTATTACTTGGACTATTCTTTCTCTTGTTCTTTTGACTAAGGCAGTCACCTCCTGCTTCAGTGCCTATGCTGTTCCTGAATATGTTTATCATCTCCCTCCCTCAAATGATCTTGCCAGTTTCAGCTATGCCTCTTTTCCTCTCTAGCAGGGTGCCAATAGAAATGTTATTACTTCAGTACCTGAGGTTTTGAGGGTCCCTATCATGGTACAATTGGGCTAAGCACGTAGGGGAGGGGCTGTAGATTAGAACTATTCATGGGCTGAAGATTTCCCTTGCCTGCTTTGGGTGGAAGGAGGAAAGTCCTGCAATATACATAATTTTATTTCAAATATTTATCTTTAAAAAAACAACCCCTCTGTACCTGAACAGAAAATCATCACTATATGTTACTTCAGATTTGGAAACATGATATCTGCCCTTCCTGTCTCCTGAAAATGATGATTTTTAAAAAATCCTATGCCTTTTACCTTGCTTTCAGCTTTAGAGGTCACAGTCAGCCCCAAAGCTGGCCCTCCTGCCAGGGACTGCTTCAGCCTGTCTTTCACTTCAGTCAGCTTCAGTTCGAGGTCCACACGCCGTGCCTCATTGGCCTTGCACTGTTCTTCCAGAGCTGACACACGATGCTCTAGCTCTTTGAGGTCTTTACCTGTTTTTCAGCATGAAAATATGGAACAGTGTTTCAGTATGAAATTCTTAACAACCCGAGGATTTCTCTCTCACACACCTTGTGAACATCCACAACATACATGGCCCTTTATAACTATGTTGATGGGGTACACAGAATCCCCTAGAAGATTGTGGCATTTTTGAACCACAGTCAGACGTACCCTGGGCAATGGTCACATTGTGTCAGCTAATCTTTCTCACGCTAGGTCAGGCAACAGGAACTGCAGAATGAACTCCTCAAAAGATGGGTTAATTTTTGCAGTTTCACATCTGGCCTAGACATGGAAGAACAACAAGAGGATGGTGTTGATTCTAAACCACTCAGCACTTATCACACAGCTCCAGGTTTATAGGAGAGGCACAACAGCAGATGAAAGCTGAGAAGATTAGAGGAAGGCTGAGAGTTTCTGACATCAAAAGAATCGAAGCCAATTTTATACTCCATATTGCTGATGGGAAGGATGGAAGATAGGAGTTGTGTAAATATTCTGTATAGTCTTATGACATTACGATGCTTATGAACAACAAGAATGCTGTCATTCTGGATATTATTTACAGTGTAGTGACTAGATCCGGATTTGTTCAGCTTTCAGGGAAACAGCTGCACAATCTTTCATAGAAGAAATTCTTTTTCCAGTAGGTAGTGCACTTGGGTTTTCCTCCACTGTGAAAATCTCCCAGCTCTGTCTGACCAACCTGCAGCTATGCTGAGTTGGAAGCATTGAGTAGTAACCTGGTATGTCTCCAGCATGAAATAGCAAGTGATAAGACTAAAGGACTAAAACACAACACCAAGCAGCAGATGTTGACATTGTGCATTGCCAATGTCTTGCCTCTTGGCCGCCTTCATCATCAGGGTTCTCTGATGTATGTAAAAGAAAATGATGGTTTAGGATGCATAAGACATGGCATTGGTATACTCTATTATGCTAGAACAACTGGGCTTTGGGCAGACATTTCTGGCTGAGAACTTCTCCATCTAAGATGGTCTTCTTCTTCTTCCATGTCTAGGCCAGACATGAAGCTGCCAAAATGAAGGCACCTTTTGATGCATTCATTCTTCAGTTCCTTTCCCCTGACCTAGTATGAGAAAGATTAGCTGGCAACACAAGGTTGCAGTTACCAAGGTATGCCCGACTGTGGTTCAAAAATACCACAATCTTCAAGGCAGCTCTTTCTTTGTTCCCTATACCAGTCTAGTCTTGGCTTTGGCCACATCCCAGCTAGAATGGAGGCTCTTGGCAAGTTTCATCTAAGGAACAGCAGACTGCAGGAGAGAAAAGGTTCTTTATACCTGCCTTACCTGAGCTATTCCTCATGGCCTCTCGTAGCTCCCGCTTTTCCTTGCGCAACCCTGTAAGCTCATTCCGGATGGATGCCTTCTCCTTCTCCAATTTCTCCTTCTCAGTTAGGAACCGCCTGGCATCCTCTTCAGCACGATTCTTGCCATATTTATAATTATTGGCATCTAGGCATATACAAAGCGATAACAGAATTGTTTTCCATTCAGGTATCTAAGGTAGGAAAATTGACCTACTCTGCCTTGGCAGGAGAGAAGGATAAATGCACACTTGAGGTTAAACAGTGCTAGTTTATTGCAAGAACTAAAGTTAAGGTAAACTAAAATTACTTTACACATCTTCCGCACATCATCCCTCTATTGATGTCCCATTATAGCTCATTATTACTTCTGCTGTCATGTGTACAGTTCATAAAAGGCAGAGCTATTAGGGAACTGCCTGTTGAATCAGCAGTATTTTTGCAAATCAAACTTCAAAAAGAGCTTAAACCTTTCTCAGCCATGCCGGCAGATGCCAGGGACTGAACCTGGGAGCTTCTGTGTATGTGCAAAGTATGTGCTCTGCCACTGAGCTGTGGCCCTTCCCATCTCTTCTCTGTAAAGTCATGCTCTCTTATTTCTCTAGGTGATTCTCAACAAAGAAACAGCAGCTACTGCACAACAGAACAGCTGACACTGTGCTTAACCCCACCTGCAGACTAACACTCCTTTGGAGTAGCAGATCGAAACAATCCTTCCACACTTGGAAGTGGAGCACAAATAAGGAGTAAGAGACAGAAACATGCCATTGTCAAGCAAAGAGTGAGTGCTATCTCACATTAAGTAGCTGGGGATTGTCCACATGTCCCCAAGAATAGCAGGTCTGAGTTTATTCCTCAGTCCTTCTCAACCTGTTTAATAAAGAAGCCATGGCTGGTTCATGTCCAAACTTACTTGAGGCATGGCGTTTGACTTTAACTTGTGAATCCACACGGCGGGCTTTCTCACTGCAAGAGGAGCCATGGCGCTTCACCTGGCATCCTGAAGGCCTCCCTGGCTTTTCCAGCTGCACATAGGAAACAGTCAGGCAGAATAAAATGGACATGTCAGATGACATCATGGAAGAATTCACAGAGCCAAAACTGTGCTCACATTCTGAGTTTGATCGGGGTTCAAAGTTGACTCAGCCTTCCATTCTTCTGGGGTTGGTAAAGTGAGTACCCAGCATGTTGGGGCAAAATGCTAATTAACTTGTGAACCACCCAGAGATTGCACTAAACGGTATGGAGCAGTAAGTAAGTATGATTGTTACTGCTACTGATGAATGGGACCAAGAGTTCTATTTTTTCCCTTCTTAGTTGTAGAACCTCAACTGAGGGCCTCTTCCTTAGAGCCTTTCTCTTACTAATTACTAATCATATGATGATCAGAGCAGGAGTACATGCCAATCTGAGAAAAGGGAGGTAATGTATAAGCAAAAGTAGGGTGTGGAATAAGACACAATTGTTTTCTTATTTTTAAAAAGTTTCTTAATCTGCTTTTTAAAAAACCCAACCATTATTTTTGAGCTTGGAAGTACCGCATTTGCTGGTGTGTAAGACCCCCCCTTAAAATACACTAGAAAAATTGAGTGTGTCTTGTGTATATATTGTGGCCTCTAGTGGGCTATTTTGGTAATAATGGGATGCATCTTATACTCTGATGTGTCTCATATGTAAGCAAATATAGTAATTAATTATAGGCAACATAGTGACCGGTAGCTAGCTGTAATGTTGGAGGCATTCAAATGAAAATTGGACAACCATCTGTCAGATTTGCTTTGATTTGGATTCCTGCACTGAGCAGGGGGGTTGGACTCGATGGTCTCAGAGGCTCATTCCAACTCTATTATTCCATGATCTGATATTCCATGAGCTGCTGCCCTTTAGGAAGGGAGTTAAGACCTGGCTGGCAGGGCATGTGTGGGGTATGGGCCAGATGGTTGCCTCAGTTTGTTCACTCATCTAACCCCTCCCTCTCACTTGTGTGGCTTGTTTAAGCTCTTTCAATTTTTCTATCTTTTCAATCCTGTTTAATACTGTTTTTATACCATGTTTTTACTGTGTTTTAAAAGTTTGTTAGCTGCTCTGGGTCTTTGCGAGGAGGTCGGCATAAAAGTTTGATTAAACAAACAAACAAATAAATAAATGATTCTAGTTACTTTTTGGGAATAAGCACTGTAATGGATAGTTACAAAGTTACTTTGAGGTATAACAAGTAACATTTAAGTCACTTAGGTGTAATTGATGACACAATTGCAATCAGGAATTACTTTTAAAGGAAATTTCAGGCATTTGAACAAAAATTGTCACAGGAATTTTTCAGGTTTTATGCCATTTTTTAATCAGTCCTAAGAGGTAGGTGAAGTATGCTTTGGCTTCAGCTTTCACGTTTTTAAAATATATTCATAGTGCAATACAAGAATTGGGCACTGAAGGAAACCAAATAATACTTCCCTGTATTCTTCTGGACTGCCAGAAAGAACAAGTCAATGTTGTTAACATCCTGGAATGTAGTAAATCATTTGTGTGATTGGAAGCAATAATGATTGCCAAGTAACACAATGAATTCCTTCTGAAATGTTCCGAACTCTGATTTACCTCCACCTTCTCATAGGGGACTTCATCATATAACACACGGGAAGAATCTGTTTGGTTGTCAATGGAAGAGCTGGCCCATCTGAAGAAACAGAGAAAGATAAAAATTTGTTTATTTTTATTTTCCAAAGAAAGTGTGGAAATCCTGATAGAGAAGGACTTTTTTTACCTGCTGTGCTTTCCAACCAAATCCAAATAAGATGCCCCCAAACACAGGGAATCCTTCTGAGACCTATTATGAATACTTGAAATCACAGATAACAGTGAACTCTATATTTCAAATTGCAGACAGTGGCCTCTCGTGGTGAGCTCTGGTAACGTGCCATAGAAATACTTACATACAGTATTATGTATTTCAGGACTTTTATTGAATATTGTTAGACCCATAGATAACTAGAACCATGGATACTGAACACACGTGGCTATGGGGACAACCTGTACATGTCCCTTTAGCATTGCTTTAATGGCTCACAGATGTTGTCCTATCCTCTGCCAAATTTTCAGCTAAATCCAGTATTTTAAATGATGCAGAATAAAAATACTGTTCTTAAAAGGCAGAGAACTAACATATGTAAATGACAGCTGGATTTGAGTCTGAAAAAGCCATATGAAAATGTGACTGGTATTATATTTGTCAAAGAGACAGGATTGCTTGAGATCCAGTATCCCTAACAAATCTAGGTTTGCTGTTGTTTTTTCATGTATGACAATGACCCTTGAGCTACAGATACTGTACTGTTGTCTCACAGTACAGAATATTTACTCTCAAATCCTGTTCTTGAAAGTCTGGCCAGGTTATCCTGCTATGGTAATAGAGTAGAGCATACTGCCAGTGACTCACTGCCAAGTGTCAGGCGGTGGTTAACTAACCTGACAACCCTGAGGACTAGCAGCCTTGTGTGCCAAATGCCACAGAGAAGGGTGATGGTCCCCAAGTGGATTAAATCCCACTTGAATCCATCTTGATGGAGGGCAGCAACTTCATCAATACTGGCCTGGGACTGATGTGGATTTTGTGTGCCAAAAGAACTCAGAACCAGAAAGTGACTTGTGGAACTGGATCAGTGGTATAGGGGTCATGCTGTGATGTGGAAGGTAGATGAAAGTCCACAGCATTATATTTGCAGGACAGTCTTCATGGCTGATCACCATGATGATCACCAGTATTCGGAATCAGATACAGCACAACAACAACAACAACAAGAATCCTGTTCTCACTAATTTAAGAGTTCAAAACCTCCACCCTCCATGTCTACAAGCAGTCTTTAATACATTCTTATCCAAGAAGTAAGCCTGCAAAGATGGTAACATTCTCTTCAATATGCATCCTAGATTACTCTTTGAAAACAGGAGTAGCACCACACTGTAGTTACAACTGTAATGCAAATCAGAAGTCACATACACAGCAGAAGTTGTCTTAGTGCAGCACCCACTTTCACTTTATCACATTTAGCCTTGACCACCTGCTTTCCCTACCTTTCTAGCCTGTTGCCCATCTTGATTCAATTACATTTGAGAGCTGTCAGGATTTGTGGTAGGTCCAAATGGTCTTAACAGAAACCTTGATTATTCTAGGTACAGTAATACCTCAGATAACGTTTACCTCGGATAACGCTAAAATCGCATAACGTTAAGTAATCTGGGGAGGAGAATTGGATCGAATAACGTTATGGTCCTATGGGATGGATCGGATAATAACCACTAAAGCCTGTGAGGTTACAATGTATCTCTATGGAGCTTTAACGTTATCCAATCCATCCCATAGGATTTTAACATGCATCGGATAACACTAAAAATCGGATAACACCAAGACTTGTGGAACCAAGTCTTAGCGTTATCCGAGGTATTACTGTACTGTACTTTCAATTACAGTATAAGGGAAAAGTCAGATTGCCTGTCTACATAGAACTGTTGTCCCATCTAACAATAGATCCCAACACGCTAGAGGAAGTTCTTACATGTAGGAATGCCTCACTGCATTGATGATGTTGGCTATTTTCTCCACATCCACGTAGTCATAGTGCAAAGCCTCTGGCGTTGTCTGGGAGCCAGTTTCAACGAGCAGCAGCCCAAGCCAGCGCCCCAGATCTTCATAACTGCTTGCCTAAGGAGTTAAGACAAGTGTCAAAAGGAAATTTCTTTGGGTAGAGGTAGAGACTCATCTGGCCAGGTTATCCTGCTATGGTAATAGAGTAGATCATACTGCCAGCAACTCAATGCCGAGTGTCAGGCAGTGGTTAACTAACCTGACAACTCTGAGGACTAGCAGCCTTGGATGCCATGATGATCACCAGTATTCGGAATCAGATACAGCACAAGAAGAAGAAGAATCCTGTTCTCACTAAAG